>CM039688.1:23207500-33207500 GCA_022530915.1 Paspalum notatum | reverse complement strand
TATGCGTAACCATCAAACAAGATTTGTATTAGTTGGGAGAAATCATGGTCCTGCCTACCTTTGATTGTTCTTATGAAAACCAACAAACCAAACTTGCCGGGTTGTGAGGCTTTGCCCCAGGCAACCCCTTGAAACAGGGACGGATGAATTCAGCGACACGTCGTCTTCTTGCTCTTGGTGCAATCCGTTGTACGGCTTCTCGATCAATAGTGGCTCTGGTGTTGATCCTTCTTTCACGGAATCTATATGCATGGTATAATATGCAAGTGAGTGCAAAAGAATGCAAATACATGCATATGGTACAAGTTATATGTATGACATGGTGCGATAATGAGTGCAACGAATGCAATTGTATACATGAGGTGCAAATGATACATAATGCATGTCAAGTAGCTTGTGACGAATTGTTTCGAGTACTCTCAGTTTAAACACATCCCATAATAAGAAAACTTAACAACTTTCCTCAGAAATCGTACAACCCATCACTAAGAAATCATACAAACCATCACCGTATTTTATCTTTGAAGTTATCATGAGTTAGTGTCTTATATGTGTACACAGTCCCTATCAAATGGAAAGAAATTGTCTCTTGAAAACACCTTTATTGCATACCCTTGGAATCACAAGATGTATTTAATGGTGTGCAGCAAATAACTTTATATATACACAAAAATGTTATCACTTGCAGTTAAACATATACACGCAAGGTAATGGACACGCTACCCTTATGAATATAATGCACTCATGAGTTCATGTAGTTAGACAACTCAAATTGATCTCAAATTTTTACCATATGCAGAAACATACTTCATAGTGCTACTGCCAAAATTTCAGCTACAAACAAGTTATAATTAATTTATTAAAATTCCAACAAATTATCAGTGCTATAGCTTCTTAGATTTTTCATAATTTGTAGGAGTGAGTTATGGACTTGAAATTTCTATAGCAAGCATTTCATTGCATGAACATCATGTAAAAAAAATCAGCAGTCACAAAATCCATAGTTTGATAGGACACCTATTTTCCATCTAATTATCTAGGTCTATTTGAAATGCATATCAAGAGAGTACTCATAAGCTGTACAAAAGTACTTTTTGGAACCTACGCATCATTAGCAAGCTACCAAATTTTCCATGGAATTAATTATGCATCCCAAGACCACTTTTCCTTTTTATTTAGTTAAGCATGTGACATTTTGTCATTTTCAAATCACCACTCGAACTTCACATGCAAGGTCTTAAATTTTACCAGCAAGCTACCCATACTATATAAAGTACATGAAAAATACCAGAGGTCATATTTGAGCATACTTTATATAGCCTTCATTTTCCAAGTTAATTAAATACACAAATCACATGCATAAGGGCAAAACAGTAATTAAACAGCCAATACTAGGGCTACCAAAAATCACACAGTACCTAGATGCCATAACAAAACTACTGTCCAAGTTTCATAATTTTTGGAGTTCATTTGGTCCACTTTTACCATTTATTAACCCTCACATGCATACAACTTAAACAAGGGCAAAACAAATTTTTCACACATCCATATCATACCTATCATGTAGATCTACTCAAGAGGAGTCCATAGCCACTGAGTTCGTCTATTTTGGATTTTTATTTGAATTGTTATAATTTTCTAAAGTTTCAGCCGATTTAATAATGAAATAAATGGAAAACTTATAGATCAAGGACTTGTACGCAATTAACCGTAGACATCAGGGGCTAGATCGTAAGATTCATGAGACTCAGTGTACAGCGCTTCGGATCTAACCGCGAAACGCCGAAACTCTGAGGGTTAAAGTGCAAACTTGCCGTCGTCTTCAACCTCCCGCCGGGGGGGTTGATCGGCGGCGGCACGCGTGGAAACCGGCCACGCGGGCCCGGAGGCTCGCCGGCGGCGGTCGGAGAGAGAGAGGAGAAGGCAGCGAAGCTCACCCACTACCTTGATTCGGCAGAGGTTGGCCGGAACGACATGGCGACGGAGGGGTGAGGCGGCGACCTTCGGCGGCGCGCAATGGTCGAACTCGGTGGCGAGGAGGCGGAACGACGGCGAGGACGAACCCCTCGGGTGCGCGGTGGAGCGGCGCGTGTAGTGGTGGCGGTCTAGGGCTCGGAGAGCCAGTGGAGGGGCGGCGCGACGGTGGTGACCCGACGATGAACTCGCCGTGAACCGGCGCGTCGTGACGTCGCGCGGCAAGTCGATCTCAGTGTCGGAGAGGCGGATGGCGACGAGGTCTAGGGCGTCGGACTCGCGGTGGAACGACAAAGG
This sequence comes from Paspalum notatum, assembly GCA_022530915.1. Classification (NCBI taxonomy): domain Eukaryota; kingdom Viridiplantae; phylum Streptophyta; class Magnoliopsida; order Poales; family Poaceae; genus Paspalum; species Paspalum notatum. Next base: position 33,205,229 of record CM039688.1, on the reverse strand, counting down.
TGATGGTAGCGGTCTTAGGGAGTGGAGGTGGACGGAAACGAGGGTGCGACGAGCTTCAAGCTCAGAGCGCGGCCATGGCGGTTCGCGTCGGGGCGCGACCCAATCTGGCGAATGGGGAGGGTAAGGGCGACGAGAGTTGGTGGGGAAGGTGCGCAAGGACGAGGCGTGCGCGGTGGTGACGTTCGGAGGCGCGGGGACGGGTCGTGGCGACCGGCGTGACAAGCTCGAGCTCGGCGCCAATGGCGGCGGCGTTCGGTGCGGTTGGGAGCGAGAGAGGGAAGGAGTGAGGGGGCAGAGAGGGGTGCCCTCCGCGGCTTAAGGCCGAAGGAGAGGTGGCCTTGACCGGGAATCCGTCCAGGTGCGGCGCGGGGCTCGGCCTCGGCCGTCGGCAGAAGGCGGCTGCCGCGTCTACGCGCCGGAGAGGGGAGGACGGAGGTGGCGCGGTAGATGGATGTAACACCCTAAATTTAATTCCAAATTTTTTTTACAATAAATTCAATATGGTTTATTTAATTTACTAGGATTTTATATGTTTAGCCATGCATTTAATGATTTATTTTATCTATAATAATTAAAATTAATCATAGGTCAACTTTTGTTGTACATTCATGCTGGTGCATTGCTTTATTTCTTGTATGGTCTAAGGTTTGAAATTCAAATTTATTTGAATTTTAGATGTTTGTTTTTGACCAAGGTTTTGGAAAATAGAAAAGAAAAAAAAAGGGTAGAAGGAAGCCAGCCGAGCCAACCGGCCTATTTATTTGAATTTTAGATGTTTGTTTTTGACCAAGGTTTTGGAAAATAGAAAAGAAAAAAAAGGGAAGAAGGAAGCCAGCCGAGCCAACCGGCCCAGGCCCGGCCGGCCTCCCCTCCCCCTTCGGCCCAGTCACCCCCGCTCGCCTGAGCCGGCCCACCGGCACAGCAGGCCGGCCTAGCCGCTCGCCCTTTTCCCCCTCGCGCACTCTCTGTCCAGTGGCCCTCCACCTCCGAGCCAATGACGAGTGGACCCCACTCGTCATCTCTTTCCCTCACCTCCGGTCTCTCTCTGCACGCCGGCCTCCCTCTCCCATCTTCTCTCCCTCTCTGGCCGTGGACCCGTGCTACTGCCTCCCATGCGTTCGCGGCCCGCACGACAGCCTCCGCCTCCGCTTCCCCGCTCGGATGGCCCGCCTGCCAGCCCCTTCTCCAAGTGGAGTCGCCGCGGACCCGAGTCCGGCTCGAGTTGGATGAGCACGCTTTATCAAATCCCGATTCAAGCTCAAGTCCAATTCGTCGCCGCCCTATAAAAGGCTTTACTAGCTCCGCCGCCACCTCCTTTTCGCCTCCAAGCCCTAGCGCTAGCTGCGCCGCTCCACGTCACTGCCAATTTCTTCGCCGGAAATCGCCGTGGTGAGTTGCCGCCGCGGCCAAATTCCCCCGCTATGGCGCATCTCCGACTTCCCTAATCCTATCTCCGTGTTCGCAGTGGTGCCGCGAGTCATTCCCGTCGGTTCTAGGCGTCCGCATCGGCCTCCTCGACGCCTCCCCGCGAGCACTACCGCCGCCGTCCGCCTCCTCTCGTGGCCAACCATCTCCGTCGATCCGCCGCCGCCTACAAGCTCCTAGGTGAGTTCGCCGCACTTCCCTCTCCCTCTCCGGCCTGTTAGCGACCCGCCTTGCGCACCGGAGCGCCTCTGCGCGTGTGCCCCGGCGACCCGCCACCATGGCCAGTGGTTACCGCCGGCCACATCCCCCTCCGTTGTACCCTAGCCGCTAGATCTCGATCCAGTGGACTGGTCAAACCGCCGGTCAGCCGTCGGCATTTTGTAAAAGAGGCCCTCAGTTTCTCTGGATTTAACCCGCCGTCCAGGCCAGTAGTAGAGAAGGGCCTGTTTTATCGTTTTAATCCGAAATTTTGGAAAATAATTACATTTCAGTCCTAACAGCTTTCAAAAGGCCATAACTTCTTCGTTTTAAATCCAATTTCGGCGATTCTCGCGCCCACGCGACCGTAGCAATGAGTAGAATAATTTTAAATACGTTTTACCTTCTATTTTTATTTTATGATGTACTGTTTCTTATCTTTTGCAATTGTTTGCTTGCATGTGTGATCATGTGGATTCTTATTGGGTGCCGTATATCATGCGTAGACGTTGTTCCGCCTGTTGAGTTCGAAGAGCAACCTCCAGAAGCCTCTGAGCAGCAGCAAGGAATAAATTTTGAGGAAGGCAAATATAACATAAACAACACCTAATAACTTTTATTTACTGCATGTGCATTTTAATTTATATGCCTGTAAGGTTTACCTACCTACTTTTATTTCCTTATATACTACCTTTTGGGTTGCATATGGTTATGTTATGCTAGGTGCTGTGCGAACTCATGTCCTTTTGTAATTAATTTTGACTAATGGTTCTATGCAATTAATGTGAGCTTGACCTGGCTTTTTAGCAACATTGGTTTAGGGAGCTTGAGCAATGTGCTCGTGTGCTTTTGCTGGTTCTCTCCCTAAGGACCGAATCACAAAGCGACCACCTGGGACAATAGTGCTACCACAAGGCTGGAATGGGACAGACTTAGCTGATTAATTAGGTTGTTTTGGTTTGGGAGTAACTTACCTGCGGGGCAAGAGGGGAGGCTAGCATCAGTGGTCGCTGCACTACCTCATGGTTGAGTGTGCTTTACGTTATATGTATGTGCTTCTCCCTTTGGAGGCGGACACCACCGTTGCGACCCTGAAACCTTAGCGGTTACACCTTACTAACGCAATCTTTGTAAAGGCTTCGTAGTGCGCTCGCTAGTCATCTCATCTCCGGTAATGTGGTGAATTCCTAGCGTAGCTCACAACTTGTAGGTAAAGATGTACAACCTCTCGAGAGTGTAAAACTAACATGTTAGCCGTGCTCACGGTTATGAGCGGCCCAGACCCTTCCTAGTGATTAGAAGGACCCTTGGCTGAGGTTCCTTGGTTTTGGTTTTGGTTATGGTTATGATAATGTTTATATCTGTTTAATCTTATTTAATTCTTGTGCAATATCTTTTGGGCTAACGGTTTTATCATTAATTCATAGTAATTAGGCCTTAATAAATGTTTTAAATTAAAAGATTATGCAGTTGTCAGCTAACCATAGAGCCTCATGGTTTATGTTATATTTGTTGGGTATTCGGTACTCACGCTTGTTTCTTTATATTTATTCCTTGTTGGGGGAAAAATCCAACTGCTGCTCAGATGATGGAGGTAATGAAGACTATGTGCAAGACTACGACGAGTTTTAGGCGTTTCGTTCACCAGTTGACGTCCCTGTGGCGCCCGTTATATTTATGTTTTATGCTTCCGCTATGCTACGATATACTCTGAGTTAAACACTTGTGTCACAGTGTAATAAAGATATATTAATGTTATGCACGTTTTTTTTAATCTTTGGCATGTGTTGTGGTATTCTGTAATTTGTCATGTATATGCGAGACGTTTCCTGGCGCATATATGTTGCACGGTTTTGTTCGTTGAAACCGGACGTGACAATGGACTAAGTCCATGGACCGAGAGACACTGACATGTGGGACCGAGGTGAGAGAAAGAGTGGAGTGGTCCACGGACTCAGTCTACGGAGACGCGTGAGGGTGGGGCCCACGGACCGACGTGTTCCAATTTCCACGGGAGGGAATCCGACGTGGTCTGCCGGTGGGGCCCGCGTGTCAGTGAGACAAAAGGAGAAGTATAATTCCGAAATGGAAAAACCCCTGTTGACCGCTGAAACCTCTGTTTGAAATCTCCCATTTTGACCAGGTTAAAGGCCAATATTGAAAAAGACCCAATTGGATAAAATGTTCTAAATTTGTTCGTCTACATTTTCCTTATAAACTTGTATACCATGTTGTATTAAAAAATGTGGTGTAAATTTGAATTTAAGCTGCTGACCAAGGTTTGACCAACAAAACCCTTCAGCTTGGAAATTCTAAAAGTCAATTTTCTTGACACTTTCACAAAAAGAGTTTTATACCAATATTGTTCAGAATTTTATGATCTACAACTTTCTTAATACCAGCATTGCAAGGTTTTGGTTTGGATATTAAGAAAATTGGAAATTACTATACAGGTCATGTTTGGACAGAATTCGCATGCTGACATAAAAAGCCCCAAAACTCTATACAAACCTCCATGCATGTCATAGTACCAATTATCAAAGTTGTTCACCATGAAATTGTCTACAAGTTTGTCAATATGAGTTTCACCCAAATCTAAATAGAATCAAAGTTATGGGCACAATCATAGAGACATATATGCAGAAAACAGGTTTCGACAAGTTTCATTTCAACCAAGTTTGAACTAGGGCTCAAATGCATGTCATTGTAAGATGCTTCATGATGAATGCTGCATGTAGGTGAGATGAAAATGTACTTGAGATGCTGGAATTAAGGACCAAAAAGGGTCCTTCCCACTTACTTCTAAGCTTACCATGACCAAACAAATGAACGCGAGAATTAAATAGTAGTACCTTATCGCCTAGTTTGAATGTCTTGATCTTGATACGCTTATCGTGCCATCTTTTGGTTCACTCCTTGTACAGCTTGGCACTGTGGTAGGCCTTCTCCCTCCATTCCTCCAATTCAGCGAGTTGGATCTGACGTCGAACTCCTGCCGATTGGAGATCCATGTTCCACTTCCGTATTGCCCAATGCGACTTGAACTCAAGTTCTACTGGCAGGTGACAAGTCTTTGCCGTACACCATCTGATATAGTGTCATGCCAATGGGAGTTTTATATGCTGTGTGGTACGCCCATAGAGCATCGAGTAGCTTGGATACACAGTCTTTTCCCATAGCTTCAACAGTTTTCTGCAGGATATTCTTGATCAGCTTATTTGATGTCTCAGCTTGGCCACTTGTTTGCGGGTGGTAAGAAGTGGCAACACGGTGGTCCACACCGAGTTTTGCGAGGCACCTCTTGAATCTTTTGTCAATGAAGTGTGGGCCTCCATCACTGATAATGACCCTTGGCGTACCAAATCAAGGAAATATGGTGTCATAGAACATTCTGATAGAATGTCTCGAATCTGCCGCGGAACACGGCAGCGCCTCTACCCATTTTGACACATAATCCACTGTGATGAGGATGTACTCTTTGTCTCCACACTTGCGAAATGGCCCCATGAAGTCTATGCCCCATACAACAAATACATCTAGTTGAAGATTGCTGGTGAGTGGCATAGCATCCCTTGGATTTATGTTTCCTTGTCGTTGGCACCTTGGACACCTTCTTACGAACTCTTTGGCATCATTGTACATATTTGGCTAGTAGAATCCACTTTGCCAAATCTTTGCATGAGTCCGGTAGGCTCCATAGTGACCTCCGTAGGAAGATGAATGGCATCTGTCAAGGATTTAGGGGACTTCACAAGCGGGAATGTGTTGACGTTCCTTAGCCTACTGATATAGATCCGCAAGCGCACGGAAATACGTTATAGCTTTTCACCCAAGAGTATTCCAGGGTATCGAAATCCACGAGGAACGAGGAGTAACTCAACGTAGAACAGGTAGGAACGAACAGTAAAGCCATCAATTTTAGAGATAAAAGACAGAGCAGAGCAGGTTCACTACTTTAGATAAAACAAATTAACTTTACTAAACAAACTAGTGTTCTACTCAGCAGGTTTACTTGGACACTAAGCCTATAGAACCACTTCCGAGCACTAGAGTGCTGACAACCCAGACGAGAAAGGCGGCCGACCTTGGGATAAGGCTGGGCGACCTTTGATTGGCTGCATGTATTCTCCCTCAGATTGCTGACATCATTGATCCTTTGTGCGAAGTCCTTTCGGCCCTTGGATGCATTGGATTCTTGATCCGATGGTTGCATTTAACATGTTGTTTGTTTCTTTGCATGCAGGTCAAGATTGGCGTTGTGGCAAGGTCGGGCGACCTGGGCCTAGGTTGGGTGACCTGGGCCCTGAGCTACCTGATGGGCTGCTAGGGTCGGGCGACTAGGGGGAGGTCGGCCGACCTGGCTCCTGGGTCGGCCGACCTGGGTCTGTGGTCGGCCGACCTGGCCCTGGGGCTGCTGGTGGCCACTAGTCGGCCGACCAGGTCGGGCGACCACACCCTGGTCGGCCGACCTATGATGGTGGTCGGCCGGCCAGGGTCTCTGGCCCTTTGCTTCCCTCCTTGCCACATTGTCTCCGTTTATCCATTTTCATGTGGTTTTGAATGTGTAAAGTTTCTGCATACAACCTTTATGCACAACTCGGGGAACTAGTTAGAGATTAGTGAAAACTTGGTAAAGTATACTCTAAAACATGAAATGTTGGTGGTCGAAATGGGTTTTATCAACCGCCAACACCCCCCCACACTTAAACCTTTGCTCGTCCTCGAGCAAAGAAGAGAGTTAAGCGCAAGTGGATAGGGCATAACATCAACAACCACCATAGCAAGTACCGAGTTACTCCAAACTATTTCATCTTGCCTAGGATTTCAATGGTGTCTACACTTAAGTTTTGGAATGTTGAGACATGGAACAAGAATATATCAGAGTTAACTTCAGGTTCCCACACCACATGAGTAAAGAGGTTTTCAAGATTTTCAAAACAGGGCATGCCAACTTTTCTGATCTCAAGTCCAGCTCTCAGTCACTCATAGGACAAGGTGTCCTTGCAAGAGTTTTGCATTCCTCACATTCTATACTACTAAAGCTTTTGTGGAGCTTTTGGTAGTTGAGCGAATGATGCCATCCTGTCATGCTTATGTTGTCTAATCAAATCAAATGTCAAGAAAGAATTCATAATCAAGTGAGATTTGGCCAAGTGCAAGTGCAATGTAGGGACTTGTCTCTTGTAGGTGCTTGTTTTGAATCCCATGTTTGAGCAGAGGGCATGGAGTCTTTTTCTTTTTCTCATCATTTTTTCTTTTCTCATACTTTCCTCTTTCCCTTTTTTTTCAACTTCCATGCCTTTCTTTCTTTCAAACAGAACTTGGATGAGATTATTGACATTTTGCTGCACACCTTTTTGAGAGACTTTTTTTCATGGAACGTGCATGTGGAGGCCAAAATTCTCAAATGATTCGAACTCTTTAATGGCACAAAATTTGATAAGACTCAAAGCAATCAAGGATGCATGAATGTACAAATTCTCTTTTTCTTTTGTGGCACTGGTGAGATGGGATTGGAACTTGAGATCATCCAAGAAGGAACCCTCTTTTTATTTTGCAAATAAAACTCTTAACTCATGTGGGAGGTTCCTTTAGTTATCTCCAATTATCTCATCTCTCATGAAACAACAAACTAAACATAAGTGGTTCCCTATCCATAAAGGTATCCAAAGGCAAGATTACTCTAGCATGAGGAACAACATGGTGCAAGCACAAGTGAGATGTGACATCATGATCATGTAGAGCATCATTTACCAAGGTTTCATGTAAACAAACGCAAAATTTGAGAGGTACAAATAATAAAATGTGCAAACCTGACCTCCAAATGCAGGTTTGAGATGGGAGTGGGCCGGCCAGCCCATAGCTAGGGTCAGCCGACCCTGTCACCAGGTCGGGCGACCGGGGGCTAGGTCGGGCGGCCACCCCTCTTCATGATTTGCCCCGTGCGCTTGTTTGTTTCGGGTGAGAGAGCCTTGGGGAGACGTGACGACGCGGTGTACATATTTTTGTACAAGTTATGTGGTTGGCCAACCTGACTGAGGTCGGGCGACCTGACCAGTAGGTCGGGCGGCCTCATCAGTGGGTCGGCCGACCTGCATTATCTCCGTTTTTCCCCTGAATTTTTCTGAGTAGCGTTGTTGTTCCTGCATAAGGTGTTTTCTTGTGTGGTTTCTGCAAGATTAGTGACAGAAGGTCGAATGGCTTTGGCCATTCCACCCAAACTTTATAGGAACAAAGAAAACTTTCCTACCTTTATTGAATCATATAAAAATTGGAGGCGCATGTTACAAAAATGAAAATTAAAACAAAAACTTATTCAACCTAAGAATTAAACTAATGCGCCTAAGATAACTAGAAGCAAGGGCATCTATGGCTGTGGTGGGTCATAGAGTTTTGGATGCCCCATTGCTTCCGCAAGGCGACGAACCTTGGCGGACAGTCCCTTCCTAAGGACATCTATTTTATCATTAATCTCCATCCGCCAAAGCTCGCCTTCAGCACAGCGCTCTTCTAAATTCTGCAATTTGGCTCTGAGCGCTATGTTTTCCTCCCTAAGAGAGGCCACTGTGTCTTCATCACCGGATGAGTCTTCGAACTTCCCAGGCGGTCCTCGGATGGGGGGAGGTATAGCCACCCTATTCACCGTCCTACGTGGTGGAGTGGAGTAAATTGACTCATCTATGGATGAATCCGGGATGGCTACCCTTGGCACAAACACCTTAGCATACCCGCCCGTGGGAGTTTTCATCCCACGGAGAGTATGGGTGGAGTGACTAGGGAAGACTGGTTCCCTAGATGGTCCAGCGGCCTCCTCCTGGAAGAGGCTCTTGATGCACTTCCCAGGGGCGATGGCCCCCATGGTAGGACGTGGCGACGGGTGCGCCACCTTCTTGGCAATGGCTTTGGTGGGGGACAGACCGCGAGGGGGCCTGTCCACACTGTGGGAGCGTCGGGGGGGAGTCCGGGCGACCTGCACGAGTGGCTGGCCGGCCACGGGGGCTGTCACCCATGGTCGGCCGAACTGCATCAGAGGTCGGGTGACCCTGACCAGAGGTCGGCCGACACTGGGGACCTAGTCCCGTTGGCCAGGGTGACCTCCGTACGAGTCTATCTAGGCTCTTCTCTCTCGGTATGGACTGGAGAGGTCATGGTGAGTCGTCGGACGCCAGGGTGTATGTGGCGGTGGTGTCCGAGGTGATGGAGACGATGGCCTTTCCATTGTTGTGTGGAGAAGGTGGTGCCATGGCTGAATTCTAGATGGAATGAGATGGGATTGAAATGTTGGAGGAAGAAGATGGCCTTCTTTCACCTTAAAACATCAGAATCCTGATCTCATCCACTCAACTGAACCGGAATAGCTAGGGAAAGCGCTCCAAAACTTGAAAATCAAATTTTGGCAGTCGGACGGCCTGGTTCGGAGGTCGGGCGACCTAACACTGAGGTCGGGCGACCCGTGCCCTAGGTCGGCCGACCCGGCCTCGCGCCTAGTGGCCTGGCTATTGCACCCAAGGGTCGGGCGACCAGACCCTGAGGTCGGCCGGCCACGCCAACACTTGGCTGGACGTGCCAAGAGTTGGAATTACCCCTATTAGGTGGCCTTTACCCAAAAACATGTGTTGGACATTGGTTCTAGTGAAATTTTGTAGCAAAAGGTGAGATTAGAAGAGTTTTAAGGAAGAAAAAGCAAGTAGTGTACATGGCTTTTTTTATGGTCTGAGCTCGACCATGGACGTGTGATCAAACTACCTCGTGCAGCTCGAAGACGTCCACTTCTTCGAATTGAGCCATTTCGGGCTTGAGAAATATTTTAAGGCGCTGCCCATTCGCCTTGAAAACATTTCTGTCATCGTCCTAGAGGGTGATGGCGCCGTGATCGGCAGCGTCAAGGACCTTGTAGGGTCCTTCCTACTTACTCCTAAGCTTACCATGACCAAATAAACGAATGCGAGAGTTAAAGAGTAGTACCTTATCTCCCGGTTTGAATGATTTGATCTTGATTCGCTTATAGTGCCATCTTTTGGTGCGCTCCTTGTATAGCTTGGCACTGTGGTATGCCTTCTCCCTCCATTCCTCTAGTTAGGCCAGTTGCATTTGCCTTCTTACGCTTGCCGACTGGAGATCCATGTTCCACCTCTTGACCGCCTAGTGAGATTTGAATTCGAGTTCCATTGGAAGATGACAAGTCTTGCCGTACACCAATTGGTATGGTGTCATGCCAATGGGAGTCTTATATGCAGTGCGGTATGCCCATAGAGCATTGGGTAGCTTGGATACCCATTCTTTTCCCATAGCCTTGACCGTCTTTTGCAATATGTTCTTGATTTGTTTGTTTGACGTCTCGGCTTGGCCACTTGTCTGCAGATGGTAAGGGGTGGCAACATGGTGGTCCACACCGAGTTCAGCGAGACACTTCCTAAAGCGCTTGTCAATGAAGTGGCTGCCCCCATCGCTGATGATAACCCGCGGTACTCCAAAACGAGGAGAGATTGTTTCCCAGAACATCTTAATGGAGTGTCTTGAGTCCGCTGCAGGACACGGCATTGCCTCTACCCATTTTGATACATAGTCAACTGCGACCAGAATGTACTCCTTGTCTCCATTCTTGGGAAAAGGTCCCATGAAATCTATGCCCCACATGTTGAATATATCAAGCTGGAGATTGCTTGTGAGTGGCATAGCATCTCTTGGATTTATATTCCCTTGGCGCTGGCACCTTGGACACCGTCGCACGAACTCTTTCGCATCCTCGTACATAGTGGGCCAGTAGAACCCACTTTGCCAGATTTTTGCATGAGCCCGATAAGCCCCATAGTGACCTCCATAGGAGGATGCATGGCATCTATCAAGGACTTGCGGTGCTTCACAAGCTAGAATGCAGCGACGTAGGAATCCGTCTGCGCAGAGTTTGTATAGGTAGGGGTCATTCCAGAGATAGAATCGGCTGTCGTGGGCCAATTTCCTCTTGTCTGCTCCTTCAGGGACATAGCCAGCAATGATGTAATTCACCAGATTGTAGGACCGAGACGTGCGACTAGAGGGGGGTGAATAGGAGCACTTGAAAAACTCAAACTCAAACCCCCAAAGTGCGATCTCACGAAAACACACACACACCCGATACCGTCCACTGAACAGATACGTATTGGGTGGAAAGCGGAAGCACTCGAATTAACGCCCAAAGAAAAGGACGTAAGACGAGCAACCAAACTACACCTAAAAGAGCAAACACACTACACCCAGACAAACACACACAACACCTAAAACTACACCGCTCTAATGTGCAGAGTTACATAGCATAGACAAGCTATTAACCCTAGGACACATTGAGAAACCCTAAACTGAAAACACTAAAGCAACATCAGAGCAAGCAAGAACAACAAGGCACAAACAAAACAAGACAAGCTACAAAGCTTGCAAGTGTCACACACTAGCCACTCAACACACCGGAGCGTGCCTCACTTAGAAAAGTGAGTAAAGAGTATGGGCATGCAGTGGTTGACACAAAACAAGTTTGAAGCAAACACCAATACTCCAAAGACCAAAGAAACCAAGAAAAACAAACCCCAAAGCAAGCGGAGCAAAGAACACGCGAAAACAGCCCTAAAAAGACTAGACCGGACAGTCCTCTCTCCACCAAAAGACCTGACCGGACAAACACAAAGAAGGACACAGAAACAGCCCAAAAACCCTTCAGACCGGACTGTCCGAGGTCTATAGACCGGACAATCCGAAGTCCCTACTTCGGACAAACCTAAGGACAATTGATTTGTCCTGTCAGTTATCCAAAAAACTGCGCAGAAAAATAGCCCGACACTCCATCGAAAAATCGATCGAAATGGGGTCAAATCTCAACGAAAATTTGCATGGACAATCCTAAGGACCTTCCCGAGCAAATCCCAAAAGATCAGCTCCAAAAGATCAAGGGATGCACGGGAATTGCAAATCTCGTGAGGTAGGTGAGTTGACACCTAAAAACTGAAATTGGATAAGAACGGCCCTTGCTCATGATTGAAAGATTCTAGCACAAGGCTAGCATGATTTACCATGTCCTAGCAAGGTAAGATACCGGCAAAAGAAAGGTCTCATCCTTGGACAACACAAAACGAGCCAAAATCCAAGAAATGGGACCAAAAACGAAACTAGAAAAGGGGCAAAGAGGGAGGGACGAGATTGCTGCTCAAGACTTGGACTTTCACAACAAAGAACCTTGGATTAAACACAAAATTTAGGTTACACAAGTTCCCTAGAGCCTACCTCCCATCATCCTCCCACTAATGACAAGATTAGACTAAACTAGGCACTCATCTCCTAGCTAATCCTCTCTATTTTCTCTCTTTGGACCTTGGCTGCTAGGGTTAGGAAATCCTAGGGTTTGTGGCTGCCAAGATGAGCTCCAAGGAAGCCTCTCAATTCTATTTATACCCTAGGCCCTAAATGACACAATTACATTGAGACCCCTACTCTAAAAATGCCTAGAGGGGGCCAAACCGAAAAGGTACAATCGGACGACTACGATGACATCTTGATCATCTTCGGTTTCTCCGCCTCGCTTGGATGTGTGCCACGTAGCCAGTAGTCCGGAAGCTTCCCCCGGTTTTGAAGTCAGAAACCGGGAAACTTTATTCTGCGGGCTTCCTGGGCCGGGTCTTGGCCCAATCTTCAATCTTGGTGAGTTGGAGCCCAACCCACCAAGTCATCTGAACTTGGGTGGCGGTTTTGAGCCGAAGCCGCCAAAGCCTCCCTTGCACGCCTTCGCGCCATGCACTCGGGTTGGAGCACCACGGTGACACCCGGCTTCTCCAGTCCATCGGAGTTGCCTTGCGGTCCATCGGAGGACTTACACCACCGTTGCCGAACCGCCCCTCCGTGTACCGAGCTCCCATGGCCGACCGACGCCGAGCATTGCCTCCGGTCCATTGGAGGGCTTTTGCCTCAGTCCATCGAGGTCTTCTTCTTCCTCTACCTCCAGTCCATCGGAGGGCCTCCAGTCCATCAGAGGGCTTGAGCTCGTTGACAATCACTCATCACACCAGGAGAGCAATGAGGCCAGTCCATTGGCTCTCAATCTCCCCCTTGATGAGTGCATTGTCAACACCTTTAACCTGTAACCTGAAATGGATCAAAAACAAGAGAAAAGCGTAAAACCGAAAAAGAAAGAAAATAAAAGAAATGCTCAAGCTGCCCAAAACCCAATAAAAGCAAAACATAAGGCAACTTGAAGCAAAAAGAAGCAAAGCATCGGCTACTCAAGACAAAAGCAAAAGGCTCAACGCACCGATGCAAAGAGCATGCTAAAAGCTCAAACTACCCCTGAAATGCATCCTCTCAAATGCAAAGTAAGTGCAAAGCTCCCCCTCAACTAAATCTCTGCTGAGTTCACCCCCTTTTCCATATTTTTAAATTTCTTCCCCTTGGAGAAGTACACTAATCTCTCCCCAAATTTCTCCCCCTTGTTGACAATGGACACATCAAGGGTTCCTTGAACTCAACTCCCCCTGAACTAGATAACTCCCCCTCAAAATATGCCATGAAATGCAAGGAGTGTAATTGAAAGAGCTCAGAAGGGATGTAAAGCTAGTAATTACAAGTTCTAGCATATAGAGCAAGTGAGGGCAAGGAAGCATACAATAAGCTCAAATGAATCTATCTCACACATATCAAGAGCAAGCTTGTTTTCAGGGTTATCGAAAAGAAAGCATCACCGACATGAATAGCACCTAGCAAGATAGGCATGAACAGCAAGATGCTAGCAATGCATACAAGGTGTGCTATTCTCAACCAAAGCATAAACAACCAGCCATAAGCATTTTAGAGACTTGCAAATTTCAGATTTAGACATTTGTATTCATAAGCAAGTTCTTTTTGTGCCAGGGGTTATTTACTTGTCTTTTGCCACTTCTTACCAACCAATGCCAAGCCTAGGTTATATAACCATCAGGAGCTTAAGACAAGGTTTTGGTCATACACAGTCTAGTCCAAGTTCATGCCAAAGTGCAAAGGCAAGCTGTCTCGAACTAGATCAGTGAGACAAGCAAACCCACCTGGATCTTTCTCAATTCAGCACATAAGACACCACTTGTAAGCATTTTGATTCAGATTTCAATTTAAGAAAGGTGTCATAAAAGCTTAGGCATTAACATAGCAAAGGCATACAACTAGCATATCCAGGTATGAAAAGATAGCATAGCATTCAATATTCCTACACATGCTAGGTAGCCAAATCAAGTGGTGATCATGGTTTTTGATTTGCAAAGAATAAAAATGACTAAGCTCACAATTAGTATTCAACAGACTCAAGAGAGCTTAGCCAACCATGATCAAGCATGTATCTGTACAATCTAGCACAAGCAAGTACTAACTCATCATTCCAAAAGAGTTCTAGTACTAGTGAAGTGAAAATGCAAATGATACAATACGATGCATGATATGATACAATATGCAAAAGAAGCAAAGAGAAATAAAAGCAAGAGAAAAGCAAATTCTAGACTATGGAAGCTATTCCTTACTAAAAGGAATAGCGTATTATCCCTAACTAAAAGGGATAGCACACTCCAAGCTCACCTCTCAAGCGCACAAAAACGCCAAACTCTAGGGGCTTGGTAAAGATATCGGCCAACTGGTTTTCAGAAGCTACATGCATTAAGTCTATGTCCCCCTTCTCATAGTGATCTCTCAGAAAGTGAAACCTCACGTCTATGTGTTTAGTTCTGGAGTGCAAGACGGGGTTCTTAGCTATAGAAATAGCAGAAGTAGAGTCCACTAGAAAAGGGATTTTTCCAAACCTAAGGCCGAAATCACTAAGTGTGGCTTTCATCCATAAAAGCTGGGAGCAGCAGCTATGTACTCTGCTTCTGTGGTAGACAAGGATACACTAGCTTGCTTGCGGGAGGACCAAGAGACAAGAGAGGTCCCTAAGAGTTGGCATGTGCCGGAGGTTGACTTGCGATCAATCCGGCAGCCAGCATGGTCAGCATCTGAGAACCCTCTAAGAAAGAGAGAAGAACCCGAGGAATACCAAAGACCAAGCTCAGGAGTGAATTTTAGATACCAGAAAATGCGCTTCACCGCTTGACGGTGAGAAGTCCTAGGAGAAGCCTGATAGCATGCACAGAGGCAGACCGCGAACTGAATGTCCGGCCTGGTCGCCGTCAGGTACAGAAGTGAGCCGATCATCCCTCAAAATTCCTTCTGGTCCACCGGCTCCCCATCTTCATCCGCATCAAGCGCCGTGTTTGTACTCATAGGAGTCGTCATGGGCTTGGAGTCACCCATCTTAAACTTCTTCAGTATGTCTCTTGTATACTTGGCTTGATGGACGAAGGTTCCTTCAGGGCCTTGCTTGATCTGCAGCCCGAGGAAGAACTGGAGCTCACCCATGAGACTCATCTCAAATTCCCTGCTCATCTGTTCAGCAAAACTAGACATCAAAGTGTGAGATGAACCACCAAAGATTATGTCATCAACATATATCTGAACTAACAGGGTGTCACCGCCATGACTCAACAGAAATAAAGTCTTGTCTACTGAACCCATCACAAACCCAGACTTGAGCAGGAAACTCTTCAACCTAGCATACCAAGTTCTAGGAGCTTGCTTCAGACCATAAAGGGCTTTCCTCAACTTATACACCCGGTCTGGAAATCTAGCACTCTCAAAACCAGGAGGTTGTCTCACATATACCTCCTCCTCTATGAACCCATTCAAGAAAGGAGACTTGACATCCATTTGCTGCAGTTTGAAGCCTTTAGAGGCCGCAAAGGCAAGCAAAATCCTAATGGCTTCCAAACGAGCTACAGGGGCAAAGGTCTCCTCATAATCTATCCCCTCCTTCTGACAGAAACCCTGGGCTACCAATCTCGCTTTGTTCCTCACAACCATCCCATCCTCACCCTGTTTGTTCTTGAAAACCCACTTGGTACCTATAGGGCGACAGTTTGGTGGAGGTTCAACTAAATCCCAGACATGGTTTCTCTCAAAGTTCTCCAACTCCTCATGCATGGCATTCACCCAGTTAGGATCAGATAATGCATGTGACACATCCTGGGGCTCAAAAGAAGCAACATATGCAGAGTGGGAGAAAAAAGCTAGAGAGTTAACCAATGAGCGTGTGACACGCTGCTGAATGTCTCCAATCATCCTGTGTGTAGGGTGATCCCGCTGGACCTGCCGAGATGGTACAATCTCGGAGGTCACCTCCCCTGCGTCCTCAGCGGGTCCAGCTTCTGCATGAGCTTGCTGTCGGGGGAGTGAGGAGGAAGCCGTGGGCAAGGGTCCTCTTTCATCATCTGAGCTCATAGCAGAGGGGGCAGGAGCTGCAGCCGGTGCAGTGGCTCCTGTATCACCAACATCAACCGCACCTTCCTCATCCTCAAAGATGGGGGTGCCTTCTTCATCATCATCTGAAAGCTCAAAGGCAGGGGTTGTGCAGGGCATAGTCTCATCAAAAGAAACCTCACAAGTCTCAACAACTTGCTTGGCCTCTAAAATCCACACACGAAAAGCCCTAGAACTAGAAGCGTACCCTAGAAAAATCCCATCCAAACAACGAGACTCAAACTTGTCCAAATGCCCCACCTTCTTAAGCACAAAGCACCTGCAGCCAAACGCTCATAAATGCTTGACACTGGGCTGCCTACCAAACCGAATTTCATACGAGGTCTTCCCAAGGAAAGCCCGCAAGAAGATCCGGTTCGCAATGTAACAGGCCGTATTCACTGCCTCAGCCCAAAAGCGCCTTGGAGTCCTATGCTCATCGAGCATCGTCCGTGCCATCTCAACAAGTGTGCGGTTCTTACGTTCCACAACACCGTTCTGCGGTGGGGTATATGGAGAAGAAAACTAGTGCTGAAGACCTAGGTCACGACAGAAGTTTTCGAACTGAGAGTTTCTGAATTCTCTGCCATTGTCACTACGGATAGCCCTCATGGCCTTATGACTCTCGTTTCTCAACCTCAGTACCAGATCCCGAACGAAACCAAACGCCTCATCCTTAGACTCCATGAAAAATACCCACGCGAACCGCGAAAAATCGTCCACAACTACAAGCACGTACCACTTCCCACTGACCGACGCTACCCGAGCGGGACCTACTGTATCCATATGGAGTAGCTCACCCAGATAGGAGGTCATAAGCTAAGACACAGGAATGTGAGAAGCGGCAACCATCTTGCCATGACGACAGGGGTGGCATACTAAGTCCTTCTCAGCTCTCAACTTGGGCAATCCTCGGATTAGGCCCATTGAACTCAACCTGACTAGCAGATCAAAGCTCAAGTGACCAAGCCTCCTATGCCACTTCCAAATATCAGCAGAAGGACTAGCAACAAACAGCGAGCAGGGCCAGAAACAGATGTGAGGTCGACCCTAAAAACCTGACCAAAAGGCAGCAAAGAGTAAACAAGGGTCTCCTCAGCATCAAGAACACAGCACGCACCCTTCTTGAAGCGAACCTCGTATCTTTCATCGAGAAGTTGCGAAACAGAGACCAAATTGAACCCTAGATTCCGGACAAAAGCAACTTTTCTCAGGGAAAGCTTAGCAGAGAGCGAAACAGAGCCAACACCCAACACTTTACCTTGACCATTGTCCTCGAATGTGATGTACTCCTTAGTGCTCACGGGGTTGAGGCTGGAGAACCACTTGCGGTGTCCTGTCATGTGTCTAGAGCACCCTGAGTCCATGATCCACACGTCCTCCATGCCTCGATCCTGCAAAGTCAAGTAAGGCGACGGTGAGCAACCGGTCCGGCACTAGGGTTAGTCCCAAAACTGCTGTACCAGTGCCGAGCCATCTGCTCAAAAGTGGGGTAAGCACAATCAAAGAAATCATCATGACGATCAGGGTAACCACGACCTCCAAAGCGTGAACCCTCGAAAGCTCTCTCAAAGCCTCGGTCACGAGGTCCATAGTCACGCTGAAAACGACTAGAAGCTCGGCCGGTAAAGCATCTCCCACAACCAGGAGCACGAGCCTGAAAGCCGCCTCCTCTCTCACCACGGGCAAAGCGGTCTCTCATCTCACCGCGGTGGGGAGAATCTTGCCTACCACCCTGGTAGAACTGATCCTGGTTCCCCCAAGCTCTCTCCTGCCTCTCAACCCGCTTCCTCCTAAAGCAAAACTCCTTTAGGTGGCCATTCCGCTGGCAAAACTCACAGTGGTAGACAGGCCTCCTAGGAACTGGGTTAGGCTGGGACTTGGGCTTAGGTGGTGTGGCCTTGGGTGGCTCAGGCTGCTGGACTGACTTCTTGCCCTTGGGCTTAAGCTCTTCCTCAACAATCTTGTCCAGCTTAGCCTTGGAAGGCTTGGGTGTCCAGTACTGCTTCTTTAGGGTAGCCTTGTGTGGCTCATGGTAAACCCCATCAACAGTCTTACCTGGCTGGGTAGGTATAGTCTTGATCTTAACTAGGGCACTCTTCTCTCCCGAAGTGCTGCACTCTCCAAACCCAACACCACTTGTCTCACCCTCGGCTCTCTTGGTGCTCTATAAGATCATCTCTAGTTGGGGTTGCCTAGCATATACCCAACTGAGCACCTCTCTCAACCTGTTGTTGTCATTTTGCAAAGACAACATCTCTTCCCTCAGATTCTCCAGAACCACAGTCTAGGTAGCACAAGTGTCACAGTCTAGGGAGGGAACCACAGCAGCTTTCTCCAACTTCCTAATAGTGGCATCCCTATCCACCAGCTGCATCCTAAGGGTTAGGCAGTTCTCACAAGTATCAGTAGGTGCTGAAAGCATCTCAAAGTCAGCTCTCAACTGCTCTAACTCACCTCTCAAAGTAGGACAGACCATACACGCACCCAAAAGCGTAGGTCTAGCCCTAAGCTCCTCAAGCTCCATGAGCTACCCTTCAAACTTCTCCTTCAGAACAGCTAGCTCTCTAGCTAGACAGGGGCAAGACTCACACTCGAGCTCTCCACTCAACGTAGGCTCATCCAGTTTGGACTAGAGTTTGCCTAGCTCAGCCTTCAGTTCATCTATCTCCTCTACCCGCTTGGCATACCTATCTCTCTGGTCACCAAGCTCCGTCATGAAAGACTCGCAGGTAGGGCACTCAATCTCACTGGGTTGGGGTCTCACACTCCTCAACCTCTCATTCTCCTCTAAAGCCTCAGCAAGTTGGGCTTTCAACTTCTGCAGCTTCTTAGCTGCCTTCTCCAGCATCTTATCCTGGGCCTTAAGTTCTCGGCTGTTCTGCTCTAGCATCTCAAGGATTTCGGCTTGCTCAGGAGTTACCTCATCATCGGAAGAAGAGTTGCTGCCGTCATCCTTGTTCTCTTTGTCCTCAAGCACCATGGAGCAAACTGAGCTCCTCTTGTCCTTGTTCTTGTGCCTGGACTTGGTGGAGACGAAGCACAAGCCAGCTGGACCGCCTTGATTGTTCCTCTTGTCCTTCCTGTACGTGATCTCCTCATCGCTTGAGCTCGACGAGGACGAAGAGGAAGAAGATCCGCTGCTGCAGAACCCGATCTCGGCGAAGAAGGCCTTGTCCCGCTTCCGGTTGTCCTTCTGGTAGCTCTTGAAAGCCTTTTGGAAGTTCTTCTTGCCGAAGGGGTGCTTGCCGGAGCCCTGCTTGCTGGAGTGGTGTTTGTCAAAGCCTGCCTTGCCGAAGTGGTACTTGTCGGAGTCGCGGGAGTAGCTTTTGCCCTTCTTGTAGTAGTCGTTCTTGTTGGGGCACTCGGCGATGAAGTGGCCGACCTCTCCGCACTCGAAGCACTTGGGCCGCTCTCCCCTCTTCTTGCTCATCCGGTTGTCATAGGCGCGCTAAAAGCGACTAGACACCAGACACAACTCATCATCCCCAAGCGTCGCTAGCTGCTCTTCTGTAACAGACATCAAAGCAGAAAATGAGAAGTTGTGTAACATGGGGTTAGTGACAGACTCACTAGAGGAGGTAGCCAAGGCCAGACTCTTAGAACCTGTACAAATGAGGGAATCCCTCATCTTGTAATCTACCTCGGTGGCCTTGAGCTTACTATAGAGCGCCTCTACTCCAATCGTATCATACCCTGCCGACTCAATGATTGAGTTCACCTTGATCTCCCATATTTTTCTGTCCAAAGCATACAACAACTTGACAGCCTGCTGATGTTCGGTATATGGAAGGGCAGCGGGGGCAGAGTTGACACGCAACTTGTTGATGATCGACTGAAAGCGACCAAACAAGTCGTCTACTGACTCTCCCGGCTTCTGGACAAAATTCTCATATTCGCGCCGGTAAGTCTCCACAAGCCTAGCCTTAATCGTCGCAGTACCCTCATGGTGTGCACTAAGCAGTGACCATATCTCACGCGCAGTCTTAAGGTGACTCACTCTCTCATAATCCATGGGACCAAGCCCGGAGAAGAGAAAGTTAACAGCCTTGGCATTCGCCTCATGCTGAGCCACGATATCCTGCGTAGTACGCTCAATGACTGGAACCACCACAAAAGTCATACTCTGAGTAGCATCCCATATGTCCTGACTCTGGCTAACAAGGAACACCTCCATCCTACCTTTCCAGTAGGGATAGCCATCGGAGCCAAGGATGGGAATTTTCCCGGAGTAAGTCATCGTCGCTACGGTTTCGTCACCGGTTAAGGTATAGGAAACCTAACCAGCTCTGATACCACTTGTAGGACCGAGACGTGCGACTAGAGGGGGTGAATAGGAGCACTTGAAAAACTCAAACTCAAACCCCCAAAGTGCGATCTCACGAAAACACACACACACCCGATACCGTCCACTGAACAGATATGTATCGGGTGGAAAGCGGAAGCACTCGAATTAACGCCCAAAGAAAAGGACGTAAGACGAGCAACCAAACTACACCTAAAAGAGCAAACACACTACACCCAGACAAACACACACAACACCTAAAACTACACCTCTCTAATGTGCAGAGTTACGTAGCATAGACAAGCTATTAACCCTAGGACACATTGAGAAACCCTAAACTGAAAACACTAAAGCAACATCAGAGCAAGCAAGAACAACAAGGCACAGACAAAACAAGACAAGCTACAAAGCTTGCAAGTGTCACACACTAGCCACTCAACACACCGGAGCGTGCCTCACTTAGAAAAGTGAATAAAGAGTATGGGCATGTAGTGGTTGACACAAAACAAGTTTGAAGCAAACACCAACACTACAAAGACCAAAGAAACCAAGAAAAACAAACCCCAAAGCAAGCGGAGCAAAGAACACGCGAAAACAGCCCTAAAAAGACTAGACCGGACAGTCCTCTCTCCACCAAAAGACCTGACCGGACAAACACAAAGAAGGACACAGAAATAGCCCAAAAACCCTTCAGACTGGACTGTCCGAGGTCTATAGACCGGACAGTCCGAAGTCCCTACTTCGGACAAACCTAAGGACAATTGATTTGTCCTGTCAGTTCTCCGAAAAACTGCGCAGAAAAACAGCCCGACGATCCATCAAAAAATCGATCGAAACGGGGTCAAATCTCAACGAAACTTTACGAAAATTTGCATGGACAACCCTAAGGACCTTCCCTAGCAAATCCCAAAAGATCAGCTCCAAAAGATCAAGGGATACACGGGAATTGCAAATCTCGTGAAGTAGGTGAGTTGACACCTAAAAACTGAAATTGGACAAGAACGGCCCTTGCTCGTGATTGAAAGATTCTAGCACAAGGCTAGCATGATTTACCATGTCCTAGCAAGGTAAGATACCGGCAAAAGAAAGGTCTCATCCTTGGACAACACAAAACGAGCCAAAATCCAAGAAATGGGACCAAAAACGAAACTAGAAAAGGGGCAAAGAGGGAGGGACGAGATTGCTGCTCAAGACTTGGACTTTCACAACAAAGAACCTTGGATTAAACACGAAATTCAGGTTACACAAGTTCCCTAGAGCCTACCTCCCATCATCCTCCCACTAATGATAAGATTAGACTAAACTAGGCACTCATCTCCTAGTTAATCCTCTCTATTTTCTCTCTTTAGACCTTGGCTGCTAGGGTTAGGAAATCCTAGGGTTTGTGGCTGCCAAGATGAGCTCTAAGGGAGCCTCTCAAGTCTATTTATACCCTAGGCCCTAAACGACACAATTACATTAAGACCCCTACTCTAAAAATGCCCAGAGGGGGCCAAACCGAAAAGATACAATCGGACGACTACGATGACGTCTTGATCATCTTCGGTTTCTCTGCCTCACTTGGATGTGCGCCACGTAGCCAATAGTCAGGAAGCTTCCCCCGGTTTTGAAGTCAGAAACCGGGAAACTTTATTCTGCGGGCTTCCTGGGCCGGGTCTTGGCCCAATCTTCAATCTTGGTGAGTCGGAGCCCAACCCACCAAGTCATCTGAACTTGGGTGGCGGTTTTGAGCCGAAGCCGCCAAAGCCTCCCTCGCACGCCTTCACGCCATGCATTCGGGTTGGAGCACGACGGTGATACCCGGCTTCTCCAGTCCATCGAAGTTGCCTCGTGGTCCATCGGAGGACTTATAACACCGTTGCCGAACCGCCCCTCCGTGTACCGAGCTCCCATGGCCGACCGACGCCGAGCATTGCCTCCGGTCCATTGGAGGGCTTTTGCCTCAGTCCATCGAGGTCTTCTTCTTCCTCTACCTTCAGTCCATCGGAGGGCCTCGAGTCTATCGGAGGGCTTGAGCTCGTTGACAATCACTCATCACACCAGGAGAGCAATGAGGCCAGTCCATTGGCTCTCACAGATTAGCATACCAAGGTTGGGCTGTTGTCACCTTTAGAAGCTGATCATCTCTCATATAGTCATCGATCGGCAAGGGCGATGTTTCTTCAAACTTCATTTGTGAGAGATGATCTGCAACTGAATTCTCTACTCCCTTTTTGTCTCAGATTTCGATATCAAATTCTTGGAGTAGCAGCACCCACCGGATGAGTCGTGGTTTTGCATCTTTCTTGATCAGGAGGTATTTGAGAGCTGCATGATCTGTGTAGATGATGACTTTTGATGCTACCAAGTATGATCTGAACTTGTCAATTGCAAATACCACTGCTAATAGTTCTTTCTCGGTGGTTGAGTTATTCGGTTGTGGGCCAGTGAGCGTTTTGCTTGCATAAGAGATAGCATGATGCTTTTTGTCCTTGCTCTGACCCAATACTAGTCCAACAGCGAAGTCGCTTGCATCACACATGATTTCAAAAGGTAAGTTCTAGTCGGGTGGCTGAATGATTGGGGCTGAGACCAGAGCCTTCTTAAGCGTGTGAAAGGCCTCGAGACATTCTTCGTCGAACACAAAGGGAACATCCTTGGCTAACAAGTTGGTCAGAGGCCGGGCTATATAGGAGAAATTTTTGATAAATCTCCTATAGAACCCTGCATGGCCTAGAAAGCTTCGGATGACCTTTATGTTGGTGGGTGGAGGTAGTTGCTCAATGACCTCGATCTTTGCACGATCTACCTCTATGCCTCTTTCCAAAATTCTGTGTCCCAGAACGATTCCTTCTCTGACCATGAAGTGGTATTTCTCCCAGTTTAGGACAAGATCAACTTCTTGGCACCTTTTGAGAACTTTTTCAAGGTTCTCTAAACATCCGTCAAAACTCTTGCCATATACTAAGAAATCATCCATGAATACTTCCATGATCTCTTCGATGAAATCAGAGAATATTGCCATCATACACCGCTGGAATGATGCTGGAGCATTGCATAGCCCGAACGACATTCGCCTGTAAGAGAAGGTTCCGTAAGGGCATATGAAAGTTGTCTTACTCTGGTCCTCCGGGTGAATCAGAATCTGGTGGTATCCAAAGTAGCCGTCGAGGTAGCAGAAGAAGGAGTGTTTTGCCAGTCTCTCCAACATTTCATCAATGAAAGGAAGAGGAAAGTGATCTTTCCTAGTGGCAGCATTAAGTTTTCTGTAGTCAATGCACATCCGCCAACCTATGACAGTTCTCTGTGGTATGAGCTCATTGTTCATGTTCTTAACAACTGTCATCCCTCCTTTCTTCGGTACAACTTGTACTGGACTGACCCATTCGCTGTCACTCACGGGGTATATGATTCCCGCCTGAAGTAGTTTTAGTACTTCCTTCTTGACCACCTATCTCATCGCATTGTTAAGTCGACGCTCCGGTTCCCTAGTTGGCTTGTGCTCGGCCTCCATAGGGATACGATGAGTGCATAGGTTGGGACTGATTCCTTTCAGGTCTTGAAGAAAGTATCCAAGCATAGATCTATACTTCTCCAGAACTGAAAGTAATCGCCGGCTCTCACTCTCTGTCAGCTTGTCGCTGATGATCACCGGTGTGTCCTCATTCCCGTTGAGGAAGGCGTACTTCAGGCCAGGCGGTAGTTGCTTTAGTTCTATCTTCGGAGCTTCGGGCCGTAAGGATTCACCAAGTTCTTCGAACTTCCATGGCTCCTCTACCATACTGGTCGCTAACAGCCTCTTCCTCTAGGCTCTCTTGACCCATTTCCTTAAGTGCAAGGCTCATCACTTCTTCCATAGGGTCAATCTCTGGCTTTGGTTCAGTCTTGGCATTGAGCGACCTATCGATATTGACATTGATTTCTTCATTGCCAAGCTGAAGCTGCAATCTCCCTCTGTATATATCTGAGCTGGTGAGGGCGGCGATTGGAATCCCAACCACAATCAATGGTGGAGACCCCTCAGGGATGTCAAAGACGTGAAAGTCTAAGAACACCTGCGTATCCCGCAAGGTTGTTTGAATTACCCTCAAAACACCCTCGCATCTCAGATAGCTGCCCTTTGTCCATTGCAGACGCATGGCATATCTTGATAGCGGTTGTGTTGGGTAGTACTCGTCCATTATGTGCTTAGGGATTATATTGATTCCTACCCTCGGGTCATATGTAATATCTTGCGGTTGAAGCCTTGATACTTGGCCTGGGATGACGCTGGGGTCTGGATAAAATTTGACCATGTTTGTGTCCAGTCGTCTCTCCTCTAGCCAATCCCGATTGATTGCTGTTGAAAGCCAGAGTAGGTCCTCCTTCATATGCATTTTATGATCTGGTAGTACGTATGTTGGTTTGGAGGTCCTAGTGAAGCGTCGGTCTTGTTTTGGTAACCGAGAGGCGTCACCAAAATCCATGAAGAGTTCGTCCTCAAAATAGAACGGAGGTGCCGACGGAGGAACCGTCAAGGCTAAACTGACCCTCTCAGTTTGCCTAGACGATGGTTCTGGGATTTCCTCGATTCGGAGGGGTAATGGTGGAGATGGGGTATATGGTGTTTGTCTCTCTTCAGGTTCAAGTGTCTTGAGCGGCTTCTATGGAGGTGGTTCTTCAAATGTACCGAGGTCAGAAGCTTTCTCGTGGATTTTGTCGAGAACTCTTCTTCCCTCGGATGGTGTCAAGTGGTAGAACGACCCTCCAGAGGCTAGGTCGAGACAAAGATCTGCTCCGGGTGTAAGCCCCGAATGAAGTGTTGTAGCAACCATGCCTCAGAAATATCCAAGTCCGGCCCTAAGAAGGCCAGACAATTGAAGCGTTCCCAAGCTGCCCCGAAGGATTCTCTCTCGCGCTGTCGGAAGTTGAATACTTCGCAGCGGAGGTCGATAACCTTATTTGGCGGAAAGAAACGGAGACAAAAACTGTTTTTCAAGTTCTCCCAACTCCCTTCTACTTTACCAATTGTCTGCTTGCACCAGATTTTTGCCTCCCCCGTGAGCGAAAACGGGAAGAGCACCATAGCTTCGACAGTTTTCTGCAGGATATTCTTGATCTGCTTATTTGATGTCTCAGCTTGGCCACTTGTCTGCGGGTGGTAAGGAGTGGCAACACGGTGGTCCACACCGAGTTCTGCGAGGCACCTCTTGAATCTTTTGTCAATGAAGTATGGGCCGCCATCACTGATAATGACCCTTGGCGTACCAAATCAAGGAAATATGGTGTCATAGAACATTCTGATAGAATGTCTCGAATCTGCCGCGGAACACGGCAGCGCCTCTACCCATTTTGACACATAATCCACTGCGATAGGATGTACTCTTTGTCTCCACACTTGCGAAATGGCCCCATGAAATCTATGCCCCATACATCAAATACATCTAGTTGAAGATTGCTGGTGAGTGGCATAGCATCCCTTGGATTTATGTTTCCTTGTCGTTGGCACCTTGGACACCTTCTTACGAACTCTTTGGCATCATTGTACATATTTGGCCAGTAGAATCCACTTTGCCAAATCTTTGCATGAGTCCGGTAGGCTCCATAGTGACCTCCGTAGGAAGATGAATGGCATCTGTCAAGGATTTAGGGGACTTCACAAGCGGGAATGTGTTGGCGTTCCTTAGCCTACTGATATAGATCCGCAAGCGCACGGAAACACGTTGTAGCTTTTCACCCAAGAGTATTCCAGGGTATCGAAATCCACGAGGAATGAGGAGTAGCTCAACGTAGAACAGGTAGGAACGAGCAGTAAAGCCAGCAATTTTAGAGATAAAAGACAAAGCAGAGCAGGTTCACTACTTTAGATAAAACAACTTAACTTTACTAAACAAACTAGTGTTCTACTCAGCAGGTTTACTTGGACACTAAGCCTATAGAACCACTTCCGGGCACTAGAGTGCTGATAACCCAGACGAGAAAGGCGGGCACTACAGAACTCAGCTATGCGTCGATGACTACTTATCCGGACGACGGGGTGGAGTACACAGGGTACACGCTCGCTGTCACCAAGCGGACCTACCACCAAAGCTGCGTGGGACAAGACACCTTCCAAGGCAAACTCTAGTCTAGACACCATGTCTACACAACCGAGTTTACTACTACACAGGTTCGAAGCCTGAGAGCAAGCACAACTATATAGCTAAACTACACAAGGCACACTTGGCACCCGTAAACTACTAAGCAAAGACTGAGTATATAAATAAAGTAAGTATGAAATAAATAAAGAAGGGAGCAAGGAACTTTACTGTATCCTGGAAATAGAGTAATAATCCCTCTGAGAATAAGAGCTTGGGAATAGAAGACCAATAGAGAATTCTGACTCCTTCACTCTACAACTCACTACTCACTCTTGATACAACTTGGCTCTTTCTACAATGCCAAGGGTGGCTTCACTACTATACTCTACACTCAACTACACAACCACACTAGTGTTATCTTGATCCACCACACCTTGCAAATGACCTCCCGGGGGGTATTTATAGCCTGGATGGACGAGGGGGGTATTTGTAGGCGTGCAAGGTCGGTTGGGCATACGTTGGTGGTCGGCCGACCTGGGGGGTAGGTCGGCCAACCCTGTGGTAGGTCGGCCGGCCACCCGGAAGGTCGGGCGACCACCCGATGCACCGCCTTCCTTGATTCTTCGGCTGTGATTTGCTCCGAATGTCGGTTGTGGCGGTTGAGGCACGTACAAAACGAGGTCGGTACTAGGTTGGGTGACCTTGGGATAAGGTTGGGCGACCTCTGATTGGCTGCATGTATTCTCCCTCGGATTGCTGACATCATTGATCCTTTGTGCGAAGTCCTTTCGGCCCTTGGATGCATTGGATTCTTGATCCGACGGTTGCATTTAACATGTTGTGTGCTTCTTTGCATGCAGGTCAAGATTGGCATTGTGGCAAGGTCGGGCGACCTGGGCCAAGGTTGGGTGACCTGGGCCTTGAGCTGCCTGATGGGCTGCCAGGGTCGGGCGACTAGGGGGAAGGTCGGCCGACCTGGCCCTGGGGCTGCTGGTGGCCACTGGTCGGCCGACCAGGTCGGGCGACCACACCCTGGTCGGCCGACCTAGGATGGTGGTCGGCCGACCAGGGTCTGTGGCCCTTTGCTTCCCTCGTTGCCACATTGTCTCCGTTTATCCATTTTCATGTGGTTTCGAATGTGTAAAGTTCCTGCATACAACCTTTATGCACAACTCGAGGAACTAGTTAGAGATTAGTGAAAACTTGGTAAAGTATACTCTAAAACATGAAATGTTGGTGGTCGAAATAGGTTTTATCGACCGCCAACAGAATGCAGCGACGCAATAGCCCGCCTGCTCAGAGCTTGTATAGGTAGGGGTCATCCCAGAGATAGAACCGGCTGTCATGGACCAGTTTCCTCTTGTCAGCTTCTTTAGGTACGTATCCCGTGACCATGTAGTTGACCAGATCTGCATACCATTGATGGGATGTCGTAACCTTCAGGAGTGTGTCATCTCTAATATAATCATCAATCAGCAAGGATGATGTTTCTTCAAATTGCATTCTTGAGAGATGATTAGCAACTAAATTTTCTACTCCTTTCTTGTCCATGATCTCAATGTCAAACTCTTGAAGTAGCAGGACCCACCATATTAGTCGTGGCTTTGCATCTTTCTTGGTGAGGAGGTATTTGAGAGCTGCATGGTCTGTGTATATTATGACCTTGGCTCCTACCAAATATGATCTGAATTTGTCAATATCAAAGACAATGGCAAATAACTCTTTTTCGGTGGTGGAGTAGTTCAGCTGCGGGCCAGTCAGCGTCTTTCTAGCATAGGATATGGCATGATGTTTTCTATCCTTGCTCTGGCCTCGGACTGCTCCTACAGCATAGTCGCTGGCATCGCACATGATCTCAAATGGAGCATTCCAGTCTGGTGGTTGGATGATGGGTGCTGTGACAAGAGCTTTCTTGAGTGTGTGGAAGGACTCCTATAAAACCCAGCATGACCAAGGAAGCTTCGGAGTGCCTTGAGGTTTGCTAGAGGTGGGAGTTGCTCAATAACTTCAATTTTTTCACGGTCCACCTCTATGCCTCTCTCTGAAACCTTGTGTCCTAGCACAATCCCTTCTCTGACCATAAAGTGACATTTCTCCCTGTTTAGGACAAGGTCTACTTCTTTGCATCTCTGGAGAACTTTTTCTAAGTTCTCAAGACATCCATCAAAGGTCTTGCCATAGACAGAAATTGTCCATGATTACTTCTATTAT
The DNA here is from genome assembly GCA_022530915.1 of Paspalum notatum. Taxonomy (NCBI): domain Eukaryota; kingdom Viridiplantae; phylum Streptophyta; class Magnoliopsida; order Poales; family Poaceae; genus Paspalum; species Paspalum notatum. Next base: position 33,176,762 of record CM039688.1, on the reverse strand, counting down.
GTTCTCTATAAGGTCAGAGAATATGGCCATCATGCAACGCTGGAACGATGCTGGAGCATTGCATAGCCCAAATGACATTCGCCGATAGGCAAAAGTGCCATAGGGACAGTGAATGTGGTCTTACTCTGGTCATCCGGGTGAATGGGGATCTGGTGATAACCAGAGTAGCCATCAAGATAGCAGAAGCAGAAGTGATTGGCCAGTCTCTCGAGCATTTCATCAATGAAAGGAAGGGGGAAGTGATCTTTTTGGGTGGCTGCGTTGAGTTTTCTGTAGTCGATACACATACGCCATCCGGTGACAGTGCGCTGAGGAATTAGCTCATTGTTCTGGTTCTTCACAACTGTCATTCCTCCCTTCTTTGGCACAACTTGGAGTGGACTGACCCATTTACTATCTTGCACTGGGTAGATGATACCCGCGTGTAGAAGTTTAAGTACCTCCTTCTTGACTACCTCTCTCATCACTTCATTGAGTCTTCGTTGAGGTTCCCGTGAGGGCCGGTGCTCGGTCTCCATCGGGATGCGATGAGTGCATAGGTTCGGACTGATTCCCTTCAGATCTTGGAGTGAGTACCCAAGCATTGATCTGTACTTCTCCAAGACTGCGATTAATCACTGACTCTCATTCTCGGTCAGCTTGTCGCTGATGATTATCGGTGTGCCCGGATTCCTGTTGAGGAAAGCATACTTCAGGCCAGGCGGTAGCTGTTTGAGCTCAATTTTTGGGGGGTCGGGCCGCAAGGATTGATGGAGATGTGCCCGGTACGACAATTTCCTAGACCAACTCCGAGTCGTATCGGCTCTGCCAAAGAGCTGATGCTGAGTCCGGTCCAGACTCAACCTTTAGGGTTTGAATCGGACGTTCGCGTATGGTACGTGCAGTTGGACCTCTATGTGGACTCGGATACTTGATCCACAAGCAATATAATCCTAATGGGCCTTTACATGGCTAAAGCCCATTAGTGGAGACTATATATATGCATCAGAGGGCATGGCTTCGATAGGCCTAAGTGGTGCATACGTGAGCCACCGCAGAAAAGGTTTCTGCGAAACCCTAGTTATGCCCTAGTCCAATCTCTCAAGATCTGTCGCCAAGTTCGTGGTGCTAGCACGCCGGAACTCGGCGTCGCCTTCCTGTACGTGTGGATACCGTAGAGGCGTTGCTACGACTGCTACGCTGATCAACCGACTGGTTTCAAGGGCGGCCGACTAAACTTGATTGAGATCGGCTGGTTGACTCGACATCGGCTTTTCTGCATTGCATCGACTCGGCGCGCTTGACTCGGCACTCGGCTGCGTTTACTCAGCACCCGGTTGCTCCGACTCGTCTTCCGCTGCACTGCGCGTCTAGTGGTAATGACCTGTGATCTCTTGCTTGTACGAGTTCCTGTGTTGTACGTGGTAGAAGAAAATTGTTTTCATGCTATGGTAGCCTACCCCGTGCCCCTACAGTGGTATCGGAGCCGATCGTACGCAGCTTTATGATCTAGATCGATGTAATAAATTGGATCTATTACCGTAGTAGATTGGATCTACTGCGGCTCCATGATAACAGATTGGATCTGTTATAGGCACTATACATCGATTCATTGGATGGATTGGTGGTAACAGATTGGATCTGTTACAGGCTATTCACGTTTGTTCATTGGATGAACGGATGTGAAGTACATGGATGAAACTTGCATTCGGCTTGATTGGATCAACCCGATAAGTTTACATAGATTGGATCTATGGTCCATTTTTTGTTATCACATGCCTATTCTTTTTGCATTAGATCTGTTAGAATAGATTCCCTTAGAAAAAAAATCAAGATGTTTTGATGCCCTTCCAATCGCTACACCTATAAGGATTTCGATCGTTGTTCGGTGGGTCTGCCAAAGCAGGGTGCCATCAATTATCTTAATCAAATAGGGTGGATGTCGGACATCCACGCGTATGGGATTGGTTTGCTTGACGAGGCTATCAAATCGGATTTGGGCCTTGGGCATGACGTTGGATGTTTTTTCGACATTGGATGTCGCCCAACAAACGTGAGTCACATAGGATGTGATCGACAATGGTTGTCTACCGGTTTCGCTAAGTTTCTAGCAGTGATGCCAAAGCTCACTAGGACTTAGATAAACGCGGATCTCGTCCACTATGTGTCGTGAAAGGGAATATGATTGAAAACATATAGTGGGAGTATCTTTTGTTAAATTGTTTAATAAAAGATCGACATAAAACATTGTGCTAAATCTTTGCATATTTACTTCCTGTTGTAGTTGATCATGGCCGGTAATCCTGCTCAGAGTTTTGGCTTTAATTTGTAATCTCTTCTTGATAAAGAGAAGTTGTCTGGAACCAACTTTACTAATTGGTATCGAAACTTGAGAATTGTTCTCAAGCAAGAGAAAAAGGAATATGTTCTTGAGCAGCCCTATCCTGATAAACCTGGGAATGGTGCTAGTGCTGCTGACCGCAGGGCTTATGAGAAGCACTGCAATGACTCACTTGACGTTAGCTGTCTCATGCTTGCTACAATGTCCCCTGAGCTTTAGAAGCAATATGAGGACTCAGAGGCCTACAATATGACTGAAGGGCTCCGTGGCATGTTTGAGAACTAGGCAAGGGTCGAAAGGTATAACACCTCAAAGGCATTGTTCGGTAGCAAGCTAAATGAGGGGAGTCCAGTTAGCCCTCATGTGATCAAGATGATTGGTCACATTGAGGCCCTCGACAGACTTGGTTTTGAACTTGATCCAGAGCTTGCGACGGATGTGATCCTCCAATCTCTGCCTCCAAGCTTCGAGCCGTTCATAATGAACTATCATATGAATGGCTTGGATAAGACCCTAACTGAGTTGCATGGGATGCTGAAAACTGCCGAGGATAGCATCAAGAAAACCTCACATCATATGATGATGGTCCAAAGGGATAGAAGGAAGAGGAAGCGCAAGGGCAAAGGCAAGAGTAAGGCTGAGGATAGGATCCAAAAGCCGAGAACTGATGCTAAGCCTAAGGCTGGTCCCTCTCCCTCGGACAAGTGTTTCCACTGTGGTGACAGTGGTCATTGGTCGAGGAATTGCCAGAAGTATCTGGAAGTGAAGAAGAACAAGAAGGGAAGTGAGACTTCCGTTTCATGTATTAATGTTATTGAAATTAATCTTGAAATTTCTTCTAGTGGATCATGGGTATTTGATACCGGATCAATGATTCATATCTGCAAATTCTTGTAGGGGCTAAATCAGACTAGAAGTTTTGCGAGAGGCGAGCTGGATGTGCGCGTTGGCAATGGAGCAAAGGTTGCTGTGTTGGCAGTCGGCACATATCGCTTGTCACTTCCTTCAGGATTAGTTTTGGAATTAAATAATTGTTATTTTATTCCTGCATTGAGCAGAAACATTATCTCCTCTTCATGTTTGGAGGAGGATGGTGGTTATGAGATAATAATAAAGAACAAGTGTTGTTCTGTTTATTTGAATAATATGCTCTATGCGCATTGTCCATTAGTGAATGGATTGTACGTTCTTGATCTTAAGGATGAGCCGATTCTTAACATTAATACTAAACGACTCAAACCGAGTGATTTGAATCCTGCCTATATCTGGCATTGTCGCCTTGGCCATATTAACAAGAAACGTGTAGAGAAGCTCCATAAAGATGGACTGCTTGACTCATTTGATTATGAGTCATTTGAGACATGTGAATCTTGTTTACTTGGCAAGATGACAAAGGCACCCTTCACTGGTCAAGTTGAGAGGGCATCTGAGTTATTAGCCCTTGTACATACTGATGTATGCGGTCCAAAGAGCTCTGTAGCCAGAGGCGGTTTTCAGTATTTCATTACTTTTACTGATGGTTTTAGTAGGTATGGCTATATCTACTTAATGCGACATAAGTCTGAATCGTTTGAAAGGTTCAAACAGTATCAGAATGAAGTACAAAATCACTCGGGCAAGATGATAAAATTCCTACGATTGGATCATGGTAGAGAATGTCTGAGCCAAGAGTTCAATGACCATCTGAAGAGTTGTGGAATTGTTCCACAGCTGACTCCACCCGGAACGCCACAGTGGAATGGTGTGTCTGAGAGGAGGAACTGAACCTTGTTGGACATGGTTAGGTCTATGATGAGTCAAACTGATCTTCCGTTGTCTTTTCGGGGTTATGCTTTAGAAGCTGCTGCGTTTACACTGAACCGCGTTCCATCGAAGTCTGTGGAGAAGACACCATATGAGATATGGACTGGGAAGAGTCCAAAATTGTCTTTCTTTAATATTTGGGGTTGTGAAGCTTATGTCAAGCATTTGACGTCTAACAAGCTTCATCCTAAGTCGGACAAATGCTACTTTGTGGGCTATCCTAGGAAAACCAAAGGATATTATTTCTATAACCGGGAGGAAGCAAAAGTGTTTGTTGCCCGGAATGGTGTCTTTTTGGAGAAAGAGTTTCTCTTGAAAGATGAAACCAGTCGGAACCAGGTGCAACTCGAAGAGGTTCGAGAAACACTGGAGAATGGTTCTAATCCGACTGATTTCCAACAGGATGAGTAAAGAGTTGAGCACTCTGTTGAAACACCATTAGCCCCGCGTAGGTCACAAAGGGCACATCGTGCACCCGACCGCTACATGTTCCTCACCATGGGTCAGCACGATGTATTGTTGTTGCACAACGATGAGCCTCAGACTTACAAAGAAGCTGTGATGGGACCCGACTCTGAGAAATGGCTAGAAGCCATGAGATCCGAATTGAAATCCATGACTGACAACCAAGTTTAGAACTTGGTCGAGCCACTTGATCAGGTGCGACCTATCGAGTGCAAGTGGGTTTTCAAGAAAAAGATAGACGCTGATGGAAATGCACATCTATAAGGCACGTCTTGTGGCAAAAGGGTTTCGTCAAATTCAAGGTGTTAATTATGATGAAACATTTTCACTTGTAGCCATGCTAAAGTCTATCCGAATCCTCCTAGCGATTGCCGCATATCATGATTATGAGGTGTGGCAAATGGATGTCAAAATGGCTTTCCTTAATGGAAACCTAAGTGAGGATGTGTACATGACATAGCCCGATGGTTTTGTCGATTCACAGAATGCTGGGAAGGTATGCAAGCTTTTGAAGTCCATTTATGGACTCAAGCAAGCATCTCGGAGTTGGAATCTACATTTTGATGAAGTGGTCAAAGGGTTTGGTTTCATCAAAAACGTAGAAGAACCTTGTGTTTACAAGAAGGTCAGTGGGAGCGCGCTCGTCTTTCTGGTCTTATATGTAGATGACATATTGTTGATCAGAAACAACATTCCTATGTTGGAAGCTGTGAAGGACTCATTGAGAAAGAGTTTCTCGATGAAGGACTTGGGAGAAGCAGCTTACATTTTGGGCATAAAGATCTATAGAGATAGGTCTAAGCGCTTAATTGGTTTAAGCCAAAGTACGTATATTGACAAGGTGTTGAAACGGTTCAACATGCATGATTCCAAGAAAGGTTTCTTGCCCATGTCACTTGGCACGATCTTGGGCAAGACTCAGTGTCCTTTGACTACTGATGAGCAAAAGAGGATGAGTGTGATCTCGTATGCCTCCGCAATTGGATCCATCATGTCTGCCATGATATGTACTCGCCCAGATGTCTCTTTTGCTCTAAGTGTTACGAGCAGATACCAATCATGTCTAGGTGAAGGTCACTGGATTGCTGTAAAGAATATCCTTAAGTACTTGAGAAGGACTAAGGATGCATTCCTAGTGTTCGGAGGTGAGGAAGAGCTCGTTGTAAAGGGTTACACCGATGCTGGTTTGCAAACAGACAAAGACGACAGTAGATCGCAAGCCGGATTTGTATTCTGCCTCAATGGTGGAGCAGTTAGTTGGAAGAGTTCCAAGCAAGATACCGTGGCTGATTCTGCAACAGAAGCCGAGTATATTGCAGCTTCGGAAGCTGCAAAGGAGGTAGTTTGGATCAGAAAGTTTATTTCTGAGTTGGGTGATGTTCCGAGTGCTTCGTGCCCATTGGACCTTTACTGTGATAATATGGGGGCCATTGCACAAGCTAAGGAACCTAGATCACACCAAAAATCCAAACATATACTCCGGCGATATCACCTGATCAGAGAGATTATCGATAGAAGTGATGTGAAGATATGTAAAGTGCACACGTATCTAAATGTAGCTGATCCATTAACGAAGCCTCTCCCGCAATCCAAGTTTGAGGCACACGCGAAAGCAATGGGTATTGGATATCTGAGATGACTCTAGTGTACGTGGGATGAGAATTTGTATGTTTTATTTTGGATAAATGTTATTCATTGTTGTTCCTTGAACATGTTGCTGTAAACAATGGATCAACGAGTGCGTGACTCCTTCGTGAGACCCTTATTTAAATGCCATGTTCTAAATGGTCCCTAGCCTATAATCTTTATTGGGACAATAATGATTCTAGGGCTAGCACATGGATTGATTGATGATCATGTCTTACGGATCATGGATATTGGATATATCAAATCAATGATGTGGACAGATGTTAGAGAACATGGTGTCGGATCTGACTCACTCCGAGACGTTGCTGGGATTGTTATACTTAAATGTGCCATCAAGCGCTCTCGAGTGATATACCCGCTAAATCCTTTGACCTGAGATCACCATTTGATTCTCACTGTGTGTAGTGGTGTACTTAGGGGTTACCAAACGCTACACCATAACTGGGTAGTTATAAAAGTAACTTTTGGGTACATTACGAAACATGGGTGGGATGTGAGTGGATCAAGATGGAATTTACCCCTCTCACATAACGAGAGAGATTGCCTCTGGGCCCCTCGAGGTGGCTGGATTAGAAATGCATGGCCGTGCTATGTGATTAATGGTTAATCACATTCGGACTAATGGTTAGTCCAGTAATCCACCATTGACGAGTGAAATTAGTTTGACTATTAAACAAGAGTGGCACAAATCTCGCCTTGGGTCGGATTGGCGTCGTGTGGCAAAAGGATATAGGACGAGTTGTATATCAAGGTTCGATTGATATGATCATTGTGCTATCGGGGGTCAACATGTGCTGCTAGGCGCCGCTGTTGATCGATTGGTTTGAGAAAAGGTTTTTAGCCATGGCCGACTGCATGAGAACCTATAGGGTCACACACTTAAGGGATTGGTGACACTAGGATATTGTCCCTTGGGCAAGTGGGAGATTGATGGAGATGTGCCCGGTGCGGCAATTTTCTGGACCGACTCCGAGTCGTATCGGCTCTGCCAAAGAGGTGATGCTGAGTCCAGTCCAGACTCAACCTTTAGGGTTTGACTCAGACGTTCGCGTATGGTACATGCAGTTGGACCTCTATGTGGACTCAGATACTTGATCCGCAAGCAATAGAATCCTAATGGGCCTTTTACGTGGCAAAAGCCCATTATTGGAGACTATATATATGCATCAGAGGGCATGGCTTCGATAGACCTAAGTGGTGCATACGTGAGCCACCGCAGAAAAGGTTTCTGCGAAACCCTAGCTGTGCCCTAGTCCAATCTCTCAAGATGTGTCGCAAAGTTCGTGGTGCTAGCATGCCGGAACTCGGCGTCGCCTTCCCGTACGTGTGGATACCGTAGAGGCGTTGCTACGACTGCTACGCTGATCAACCGACTAGTTTCAAGGGCGGCCGACTGAACTTGATCGAGATCGGCTGGTTGATTCGACATCGGCTTTTCTGCATCGCATCGACTCGGCGCGCTTCACTCGGCACTCGGCTGCATTTACTCGGCACCCGGCTGCTCCGACCGGTCTTCCGTTGCACTACGCGTCTAGTGGTAACGACCTGTGATCTCTTGCTTGTACGAGTTCCTGTGTTGTACACAGTAGAAGAAAATCATTTTCATGCTATAGTAGCCTACCTTGTACCCCTACAGGATTCACCCAGTTTATCAAACTCGAGCGGCTCTTCTACCGCACTGAAGTTGCTAGCCTCTTCCTCTAGGCTTTGTTGATCTTCCTCTTCCTCAAGTGAAATACCCATCACTTCTTCTAGGAGATCAACCTCTGGCTTAGCTTCCGTCTTGGTGTTCAGTGCTCGACTCATGCCAACTTCGAACACTTCTTTGCCAAACTAGAGCTGTAGCTGCCCTGGAGTTGCTGTAGTTTTGATCAAGGATGCGATAGGGATCCCAACCAGTATGAGTGGCATGGGTTCCTCGGGTATGTCGAAGATGTGGAAATCTAAGAACATCTGCTTGTCCCGCAAGGTTACTGGTATGACCCTGATAACTCCATGATTTTCCAACGATTCATTCTTGTTCCAGTTCAAGCGAATGTCGGATTTTGATCGTGGGAGAGTGGGGAAATGGGTGTCTACAACATATTTAGGAATGATGTTCACCCCAACTCGTGGGTCGTACAAGATATCTTGTGGGAACATGTCAGATACATGGACAGAGACGAGAGATGGTCCTGGGTAGAACCTAACCATTTTCGTGTCGAGTCGTCTCTCTTCTAGCCATTCCCGATTCAGCACAGCTGTAAGCCAGAGAAGGTCCTCTCTCATTTGATGTGTTTGTTCTGGGAGTAGATATGCTGGTTGAGAGGTCCTTTTGAAGCGTTGGCTTTCTTTGGGCAACCGAGATGTTTTGCCAAAGCCCGTTAGTAGATCATCATCAAACGAGAATGGGGGAACCGACGGAGGATTCATCACGGATTCACTGACCCTTTCAGTGTCCTGTGATGTGCTAGGTTCAGGGACATCTGTGAACATGAGAGTTTGTGGAGATGGGGTATGGGTGTTCTGGCTCTCATCTTGGTTGCTGGGTTCAGGTGGATCTTGTGGATGTGAGCGTGGTTTCTCGATTGTACTGCCATCAGAAGCTTTTTCGTGGATTTTATCAACGACTCTTCGTCCTTCTGGGGCAGATAGGTAAGAAAACGATCCTCCTAAAGCTAAGTCCAAACATAGTCCTGCGCTTGGTAAAAGGCCTCGGACAAAGTGCTGTAAGAGCACGGACTCTTGTATCGCCAGATCTAGGCCAGATGCGACTAGACCGGTGAAACGTGACCAGGCTACCGCCAAAGTCTTGTCGCTTCCTTGATGAAAGTTGAGAACTTCACATCGGAGGTCAACGACTCGATTTGGTGGGAAGAACTGCAGACAGAATTTGACTTGGAGTGTCTCCCAACTCCCCTCTACTGCACTGACTGCTCTGTTGTACCACAGTTTTGCTGCTCCCATCAGTGAGAACGGAAATAGCAACCATCGGAGGATTTCTCCAAGCATACCCGAGATGGAGATACAGCTGCAAAGCTGCTCGAACTCTCAGAGGTGTGGGACTCTCTGATTCTAATCCTGCAAAGGATTGGTCCTGAACCATGGCTATCAAGCCGGGACATGGCTGGTAGCCATTTATGATGATGGGGGCAGATGATGGTGGAGGCTCTAGAAAATTGCCCTTCGGAGCCGATAACTCGCGGATAGGCGTGTGATCCATGGGGTGGTACGGTGATATTGTGGGATAGTGGTATAGTGGTTGTATAGTGGGAGATAGGATGACCTTGGTTCTGTGTTAAGGTAGCTACCGTTCCCCGGCAACGGCGCCAGAAAAGCTTGTTGGTGTTCCTTAGCCTATTAGATATAAATCTGCAAGCGCACGGAAAACGCGTTGCAGCCTTTCACCCGAGAGTATTCCAAGGTATCGAATCCATGAGGAACGAGTAGTATAATAATCACACAACACAATGGCCAAACTAGCGAAGCTAGCAAGCAGAGGATAAAAGACAGGAAAGCAGGTTTCTCAACAAATGTTAAAGCACCTTACTATACTAAGCATGCAAAGCACTATACTTGTCATATAAACATAGACACCAAAGCTGCAGAGCCACTGCGAGGCACCAGAGTGCTGATAACCTAGCCGAGAAAGGCGGGCGCTACAGGTTTCGGCTATATCGTCAGCGAGTCTATCTGAACGAACGGGATTGGAATACTGAGAACACAAAAGCTGTCACCTAGTGTGTCTACCAACCAGAGCTGCGTGGGATAATCGACCAACTAAGGCAAACTCTAAGTATAAACACTGTCGTGCCACTCAGAGAGTTTACTACTTACTGGTAATAAGCCAGAAAAGCAAGCACTACTATATAGCCAACACTATAAGCATGCACAAGGTTCCCGTAAACAGACAAGTAGAAGACTAAGTATGAAAGTAAAGTAAGAATGAAATAACAAAGATGAGAGACAAGGAACTTTACTCAATCCTAGAACTGAATGTCCTTCCTCGGATAATACAAGCCTGGGAGAGAAGAGAAATCCTATTCCCGAACTCTGCACTCACCACTCTTCTTAATACAAGAGGAATGCCTCTCTCTACACGCTAAGGGAAAGCTTCACTTCTCCATACTATACACTCTATCACTACATTAATCCACTAACCCACACCTCACAAGTGAGGTCTAAGGGGGTATTTATAGTGCTAAGTGATGGAGGAAGGCGGTTAGAGGCAGTTACAGGTCGGGCGGCTTGGTGTAGGGCCGGGCGACCTGGAAGTGGGCCCAGGCAGCTCGGGGTGGAGCCGGGCGGCCCGGGGAACGTTTGGATTCACCGACTTTCTTCATCTCACGGTCCATATTGATCATCCAAGGCAGTTATAGGTCAGTTGGCGGTTATGCATGTGTGTTTTCTTCTCAACCTTTGGATCTTCTTGTGTTTCTTCCTTAGCTATTGGGTGGATCTTCCCTGGATTGCTGACTTAGCCAATCCGTGGGCTGGATTGGTGAGGTGGAAGCCTTCCGATGTGTATGCGCTTCTTCCTTCGGTTTCCACGTTGGCATTGTGTTTGGCACGTCACTCCTTGCATGCAGGTCGAATATGGTGGCATTTAGAGCCAGAGGCAGGCCGGGCGGCCTAGCCCACAGGTCGGGTGGCCTGGGTCCTTAGCCTCTGATGGCTGAGTTTTCAGCCCTTCTCCTTCCTTGCCTTTGGTACACCATAATCTACCATGTTTTTGTATGTTTTGCATCACAACATGTGTTCCTACAAGACCTTTGTACACAGCTCGTGTAACTGGTTAATATGTATGAAACTTGCATGAATTTACCCTTGAAACATGAAGTGTCACTATAGGAAAATAGACAATTTTCGGCGGCCAAAAACCGCTGAAAATAAGGCCTAGGCCGCCGAAAATAGCTATTTTCGGCGGCTTTCTGACTATTTTCGGCGGTTCTTGTCCCCCGAACAAATATAGTCAGAAATAAAGTCTATTTTCGGTGGTTCCATGGGCCGCGGGCCTATTTTCGGCGGCTCCGCTTGGCTGCCGAAAATAGGGCCGCGTTATTTTCGGCGGCTCGGCCGGGCCGCCGAAAATTGTTTTGTCTATTTTCGGCGGCCAGGGCCCAGCCGCCGAAAATTGTTTGGTCTATTTTCGGCGGCTAGGAGCCCAGCCACCGAAAATTAGCCATTCCTGGGACCTATAATCAGCCCCCAAACTCTTTCATCCTCCAGAATTTTATACAAATTTGAGATATATACATATTCAGAGCACTTTCTCAAACAACATACACATAACATCTCAACAAGTCCATAACATACACATAACATCTCAACAAGTGCATCATAAATAACATCTCAACAAGTCCATAACAACACAAGTCCGCATACATAAGTCCATGACATAAGTCCATAGATAGAAAGTGTAAGTCCATAACACAAGTCTCCATACACACAATCTCTCGCTCACTCAACTCACATGGCACCTGGGTGATTAGAGTTGTGACCGCTACCTCCAGAGGCAAAGAGATTGTTGACAAAGTCACCGAGTGCTAGATCGATGTTCTGTCCAGAGTGCTGACAGATAGAACAAATGACAATATTAGCCATGAAATTTAGATAAGTGACAACACATAGACACAATATTAGCGAAGAATTTTAGTGGTTGACAAACCTCTTTGCCTAGTTGTCCTAACACTGGCGGAGGAGTTTGGTAAGGATTAAATGCATGGACTCCAGATCCCTATTACACGCAACTATAGCTTAATTAGAACATATTTAGCAATTTTACCTACTTGAAGTTAGAATATACCAAAGTTTAGCAAGTATAGCTATAGTTTGCCAAAGTGAACAATTTTAGCTAAAGTTGAGCAACTTTCACCTGAGCTGCTGGAAAAAAAGGCATCTGAGCAATCTGTCCCCACTGCGGCGGTACAGGTGGCGGCCTAACTTCTAGCATGACAAACGTCATGCCCTGCTGCTGGAACATTGACTGAAGAATGCGACATGTTGACGGTCGTTATTGCACTACCAATGACCATCAACTAACCACAAACATGGAGGAAAGCATGCCAAAGTATGGATAAACCTGTGCTACTAACACATTTCCACAAGTTGTGTTGAATATTTGATTATAGGTACAAAGATCAGCAGAAAACAGGCAAATTTGGCTAAGTCATAGGGTCACTGGCCAGTGGACCAGGTCGCACGGCTCCATGCCAGGTCGCCCGGCTCCACCCTAGGCCGCCCGACCTGGCAAAGTGGCCAAACCAGCTCATCTTCGACCTGCATGTACCCAAGTGATGTGTCAACACACTTGTGCAGTTCAAATGCCGAATGCACCACGTCAAGGACCGGAAGGCTTGCCATATCACCGATCCAGGACTTGGATTGGTAAAGTCAGCGATCCTTGGCACTTCAATCCTGCGGCTAAGGAAGAAACACAAGTGAAGATCAACAGTTAACAAGGTGCATAACCGCCATAACTGCCATGCAACCGCCATGGGGAGTGAATATCAGCCACAAGATGGAGAAAGGCGGTGGATCCGATGGTTCCCCGGGTCGCCCGGCTTGGGGTGGAGCCGCCCGGCCCCACCTCGGTGCCTTCCGATTGTAACCGCCTCTCCAACTGCCTCACCAACCTTAGAAGCTATAAATACCCCCCTAGGCTTCACTTGTAGAGTGTGGAAGTTGAGTAGCTCATACTATCGTTTAGTCTAGTAGCACTAGGTTAGTCCTGGGAGTTAGAGTTGAGTCTGAGCTTTTGCCTCAGGGATTCTAGAGTCTTCTTCGAGTCTGGTAAAGCTCTTGTATCTTTTCTGTCTTTTGTACTCGTTACTCCAGTATAATATTTATCATTGCTCTATCTTCTGTTATACTTTACTTCTTAACGCTTGCGTAGTGTGGTGTACCTTTATTGCACACTAGATCCAAGGCTTAGGTTTGTGTTGTTCTCAAGTTATCTGAATCCTGTTAGACTTGCCGGTGCTATAAGCTTGTCTTAGGCTTTTGATCTAAGATTAAGTTAGTTCTCACCCTCTGATCAAGGAAGAGCTTTAGTGTTCAAGTTCTCACTTGAACACTAGTATAGCGTGCCATCTTATCCACGCAGATCTGGTCGGTAGCCTCTCTAGGTGACAGCTCTAGAGGTCTCAGTAATCCACCCCGTTGTTCGGTAAGCCCGTAGGCGTTAGCCGGGTCTCCTTCGGAGGTCTACTATCTACCCCTTGACCGCTCGAGGCGCCGGAATTTCGCTTGACGCAAGATCCTAGCTTGTATCCAATTAACTTAGTTCGACCGCGAATATTCCTCTGCAGCGGTTAAGAAGTAGAGTTCGGAAATCTAATCTCACTCGTTGTCCTCCTAGGCAACTACCTAAGTGTTAGGCTTCTTTAGTCCCTATTTTACTCTTCCCACCATACACTATCTTTATATCTTACCCCCGTTGTAAGTTTAATTGGTATTTTATCTAAGTTACAGTATTGTTTGAAAGTTCGACATTTCATTCCACCTATTCGCCCTTGCTTCCCTATGGATTTTTACGATACTCGGAATACTCTGAGTGAAAAAGCTACAGCGAATCTCCGTGCGCTTGCGGAGTAAAATCTGTTACGTTAAGAGACTTCAACAAGCTTTTTCTAGCGCCGTTGCCGAGGAAGTAATTGGCAATAGAAGTTTGATTTGTCGAACCTAGGTACTTGATAACATACCACTATTTCTTAGCGGGCTTATTTGCCTCTGTCTACTTTATTGTTGGGTGACAGAGAGGTGTATGACCGGTTTTGACCTACCGGCAAACTTTCACAACAATCCGGAGTCGCTGCTCAGAAGAAGAGTCCGTCAGAAGACGATCCACGGGCAGAGGCCTGTGCCAGCTACACTGGAGTTTGGATCCACAAGCACAACCGACACGACACATATGGCTGAGAAGACCATTCGCGAGTTCTCTATCCCATCCAGCAACAACATCCCCACTGGACCTAGTGTGACTGTTGGAGATGGATTCGAGCTCAAGCCAGGTGTCATCCACATGGTCCAAGCTAGCCTATTCTGCAGATTGGCATAGGAGGATGCAAACAGCCATCTCCAACAATTCCTGGAGATATGCAGCACTTTCACCATCAAGGGTGCAACCACCGATGCTATTCGGCTTCGCCTCTTCCCATTCTCCCTAATTAGGAAGGCGAAACAGTGGTTCTATCTGAACCGCAACAACTTGGCGACTTGGGAGGCGTGCTCCAATGCCTTCCTGGCAAAGTACTTCCCTTTGGGGAAGACAAGCTCACTGAGGAACCGGATCTCGAGCTTCAAGCAGCTCGCTGATGAGTCCGTGGCGGAGGCATGGGAGAGACTACAAGAATACATCGCGTCCTGCCCCCACCATGGTATGGAACAGTGGTTGATTATCCAGAATTTCTTCCATGGACTACACCGGTCCACGCAAGAACACCTCGATGCAGCCGCTGGAGAATCATTCTTGTCCTTGAGCGTTGCCACTGCCCGCTCTCTCATCGAGAAGATGGCAAGCAACCAAGTATGGAGAGAGGAGAGGGCGAATAATAAGCCCCGTGGAGTCCACCATATTGATGGCTCCGATATGCTTGCCGCTAAAATGGACCTCCTGCTAAAGAAGCTGGAGGGCGCTCCTGAAGGTGTGCCGGTCCAGGCACTGGATTCTCGCATGACTTGCGAGCAATGTGGGAACACCGGCCGAACGGGGAACAGCTGCCCCGAAAATGGATCGGAGGACGTTAATTTCATCAACAACAATGGCTTCAGCAACGGGCCTCGTCCTCAACCAGGTTAGAATTCATGACCCAACTTACCTTTCACTGGTCAAGGTATGTCTTCTAGCAGTTCTCAGCAGTTTACTAAAAATTCTTTCGATCAAAAAGCTGTGAACGGTAGCATTAGTAAAAAGTTCCATGCGAATGATAGAGTTCTTGACACTTTATCAAATCAAATGGAAATTTTGAATAGTGCCATGAAGAACCAGTTGAGCTTTAATAAAATGTTAGAAACTCAGATAGCTCAGCTTGCCGCCGCTCTACCTAGTCCTACTTCGGGGAAGCTTCCGGGACAGCCCGAGCAACCCCCGAAGGAACATATAAATGCTGTAACCACTAGGGTTGGAAGGTCTACACAAGAGCCCCCACATCCTAGAGCTGCAGGAAAAGAACAGGGAAAGCGGGCCGCACTAGAGGAGGAAGATGAGGTGGATCGTGAACCACCACCGGTGAAGGAAGCACCAAAGTCAGCTCCACATGAGTTTTATGACAGCACAGTGCTCCCTTTTCCTCAAAGGCATAAGAAGGCCTCGGTCGACGATCAGTTCAGCAAATTTGTTGAGGTAATCAAGAAATTATATATCAATATCCCATTGCTAGATGCGATGCAGGTGCCTACGTATGCTAAGTACCTGAAGGACATCCTCAACAACAAAAAGCCGCTGCCATCGACCGAAGTTGTGCACCTCACGGAGGAGTGTAGCGCTGCTATACTCAACCAGCCGCCTGAAAAGAAGAAGGATGCTGGGAACCCCTCCATATCATGCTCAATCGGAACCTAGAACTTTGATCAAGCTCTTTGTGATCTGGGAGCAAGCGTCAGCGTCATGCAAAAGGTAGTCTTTGATAAACTTACGCATGCTACACTTGCCCCTACTGCTATGTGCCTGCAGCTAGCGGATCAATCGATTCGCTACCCCGTCGGGATCACCGAAGATGTCTCGGTGAAAATCCGGAACTTCGTCAGCCCGGTGGATTTTGTGGTGCTTGACATGGAGGTAGACACGAAGATGCCGCTCATCCTTGGGTGACCATTCCTAAGCACCGCTGAGGCCAACATTGATGTTGGAGCTGGAAAAGTCCACCTTAACATCAATGGCAGACGGGAGACGTTTGCCTTCAAACTAAAGGTTGAACAGTGCCGACAGGTAAAAGCTTTCAAATTCAAGTGTCAGGCACCCCGAGAAACACCAGAGAGAAGATCGAGCTTTCGCCAAGCAAGCCGAAAATGGACTCTCTCCTCGTAGCCATGGAAAAGCTCCTGTACGATGGAGAAGCCCGCAAAGTCAAAGCCAATCGCAGAGCCGAGTCACTGAGACGTGCCTCACTGGCCCAGCCGCCGATGAAGGACTCAGAAGGCAAAGCTCCTGAGACAAAGGTCACCACCAAGGCAACAAACACATCCCAAGAATAGTGGAAGAAAGAGGAAACGCCAACACCAAAGCCAAAGCCAGAAAAGAAGACTAAAACTCAGAAACAAAAGGCTGTGGCAACCAAGAAGGTTTGGCGAGCAAAAGTTGCAGCACAGACGGCTGCTAAGTCTCCGTCGAGCGCTAACACCGAACCAAAGGTATGACTTGCCCTTGCCAGGAGGTAAACTGGCCTTATCCTCCACTGCATATTTAATTTTCCGCGTTACAATTTTCCTATCTTTCATGCATTTACTTTAAACTTCACCATTGCATGTTTAAATTTCATCAAAATTTTTGTTCTAAGTTTGTATTATTTAGTTCTATTTTGCGGAAAAAAATTTTCGGGGCCGGCCGGCCCCCACTCTGCCCCGCAAGGACGACTAACTCTTGGACGACTGACTTCTGGACGACTAACCGCTAACTCTAATATTTGTGTCTGCTTTGTCCCTTGTGTAGTGTATTGTCTATTTTTTGCAGGATGTCTTCTTTCTTTGAGAAAGCGAAGAAGGCCCTGACCAACACAGGAAAGGGACTGCACCTAAAGTTCCCATCTTCGTCGGACGAGCGCTCTCGCTCTCGTTCACAAAGCGGAAGCTCCAGGACTCCAGCAGCATCCGATAGGACTCCCGCAATGTCCGACAGGATGTCTGTCAGCGGTACACGCAGCCGCTAGGACCAGGAGCAAGATGAATGAGTTTCTTCTCAGCAACAACCGCAGCGCCGACTGATGAACCTACAGGATATCAACATCCAAGGCGATCAGGAAGCCCAGGTGCTACAAGCCCTTACCACCAAGACCTTTGGGAGGACCAAGTGCTTCGACGCCTTCTTCCTCGTCGAGATAGGTATGTTGGACCCATTCATTAAAGCATTTGATTATGTAGGTTGGTCGGATTTCGCTAACATTACAGAGGAAGGATCCGTTCTTCTCACACAAAAGTTCCTAATGACTCTCCGCGTGGATAAGCATACAACAGGTACGTTTATAAATTTCCGCATGTTCAATACTGAATTCTCTGTCTACCTGTGGCAGTTTGCCGACCTCCTGGGTTTCCACTCCAACTGTTCGTTGAGTGACCCAGCCGTGTACGACATGAAATCTTTTTGGGTGGAAATATGTGGAGAGTACGGGAAGGGGAAACACAGCACCACCAAAATTCACAATCCCAGTCTGAGACTCTTAGCTCGCTGGGTCTCGCTCATCGTCTTTCCAAGAGGTGTGGTTCGTTGTGCACCCAATGAAGACCTCAAGTGCCTCTATGCCATGGTCAAAAAGAAGCGCTATGCTCCGGTCCTCGACATTGTCCACCACTGGATGGGCATGAGAGCGACCAACACCCCTATAAGCATCACTTCCTTTGTCACCAGGATAGCAGCCAACTTGGGCCTCCTAGAGAATGCCTAACTTGACTACCTTCCCGACGACACATTGCACTATGTGGGGGAGCAGCACTTTGTCCAGGCACACTTTATGAGGCGAGACGCCACAACTGGGAGACTGGTCATGACATGGTTCGGGCATAGCCTTGAGCTGCCGCTTCCAGCACCGCAGTTCGACATATACACCATTAGGAGCCTAACCATGCAGCTCGATGTGGAGGCACCACGCCAAAGCATTGGCGGCGTCATGACCAGAGCCCAACGGCGGCGAGCGGAGGAGTCACACCACAGAGCCCGAGGAGAGGATAGTGAGGAACCCGTCCATGTTTCCACACCAGCTGAGCCGTCCTGGTACTTCTCCAGTACCGGTGGCGAGAGTTCCTACCAGCCTTCCCATAGTACACAATACTACGGAGGCAGTAGTGCATCACGTGCGCTCAGCCAAGACTTAGGTCACTCTGCTTCAGCCCGGTACCACCCAGATTATATGGCCGACATCAACTCCGCAATGGGGGGAGGGATGAACTTATGCCAGTACGATTAGAGGCTGTATCAGCAGGTAGGTGACATCTACCAACGCACGGAAGCAATGGGTCAACGGCTCCAAACCAACACGGAGATGCTCCAGAACCTAAACGAGCAAGTTGGAGCCGGCTTCCTCAATGCTCAGAACTTCTACAACTACTACTACCAAAACCCTAGCTTCATTGAAGCTTGGGGGGGATGGGAGACCGTTATGAGCATACTTCCTTGTGCCTGTGTCCCCTCAGAATAAGGTGTCCCCGTCTCTTGTCCTTGTCTCCTCCTATGTGCACCAGCAGTACCCTGTCCGACCAAGTAGCAGCATCATCCGTCCTACAAGTACCAGCAGTACCCCGTCCGACCGAGCAGCAGCATCACCGTCCTACCGAGGTAAGTACTTTCAATAATGTTTTTATTTATTTTCCTTTTTATTGCTTTACCTAAAAAAAGTGTCAATAAAAACAACTCCCAACTTTGATGCATATATCTTTCATATGGAAATGATGAATAGTTGCTCTATTATGTTCATGCTTAGTTGTTTATGCACGATCTACACATAGCTTAATTTCGAGCTTGCGTGTATAAGTTGAAAACTTGATCTTGTACTTAGTGGATGCCATTTGCATAACCTTGTCTAAGTTGTTGTGAGAAATGATATGGCCAAGCACTAGGTTTTCTCCACATGTCCCTAGTAAGATAAATATCTTCGGTTTATTCTTTTGAAAAATAAAATGAAGTTCCCCCATCGATTTTTGAACACCTACCAGAGCCAAATACACTGAAAAATCTGAGCCTAGCTTGTTTAAGCTACTTAAAGTTGTTTTGAGCTTTGTCAAATTTTGAGTCTCTTAGAATGGAATCATCTCTATCTTGTGAATTGTTGGAGAAAAAAAATCCACCACCACAAATGCATTTACCTATCCTGGGTATGCATCCATATATCTCTAAAATAATACCCTTAGCCTTACTCCTTCCAATCAAAAAGAGGTAGAGTATGGAGCCAACAAAATATGAGAAAAAGAAAAGCATGCTAGTCAAGCATGGCAAAAATATGAGAAAAAGAAAAGCATGCTAGTCAAGCATGGCAAAAAGAGAGAAAATACAAAAAGGCTCCATATTCATACCTATCAATCAAAAAGGAGAAGGAAAGAAAATAAGGAGATTCATCCATCCACCCACCAAATAAAGCTCCAACAATAAACAAGGCTAGATGATGTAGTACATTTCTTTAGTCCAATCTTTGGCTTTGCAAAACAAACAACTTAAGTAAGCTAAGTTCTTCCATGACCCTGAACTCCACATAAGCTTTATTATAGGAAGTTCTTAGCCGTGCTCTTGGCTTCAAATGGTGGGGACACACTTTGAGCGATCAAGAGTACCTTTGGGGAAACTTGTTTTCTTTTGAAAAATCTTTAAAAACACCCGAGATGTGAGTCCCAAAAGACATGCTTGGAGCAGAACCTACAGCTAAGTCGTTCTTCCTCTCAACCGCCCAAGACATGGTAAGACAAAATGATGCACCACAGGTATGAGCAAGAGTGATCTTTGCATACACTATGGTTCGAGGTAAGAGCATGGGTGTCGTCTGTGCATAACTTTTATCTATGAGCATCGATATTGCAGCAACTCCTGATCCATACCCATCTTGGCTTTACTCAAGGACGAGCAAAGGTCTAAGCTTGGGGGGTGTTGACGATCGTTATTGCACTACCAATGATCGTCAACTAACCACAAACATGGAGGAAAACATGCCAAAGTATGGATAAACCTGTGCTACTAACACATTTCCATAAGTTGTGTTGAATATTTGATTGTAGGTACAAAGATCAGCAGAAAACAGGCAAATTTGGCTAAGTCACAGGGTCACTGGCCAGTGGACCAGGTCGCCCGGCTCCACCCCAGGCCGCCTGACCTGGCAAAGTGGCCAAATCAGCTCATCTTCGACCTGCATGTGCCTAAGTGACGTGTCAACACACTTGTGATGTCCAAATGCCGAATGCACCACGTCAAGGACCGGAAGGCTTGCCACATCACCGATCCAGGACTTGGATTGGTGAAGTCAGCGATCCTCGGCACTTCAATCCTGCGGCTAAGGAAGAAACACAAGTGAAGATCAACGGTTGACAAGGAAACACATGCATAACCGCCATAACTGCCATGCAACCGCCATGGGGAGTGAATATCAGCCACAAGATGGAGAAAGGCGGTGGATCCGACGGTTCCCCGGGCTGCCCGGCTTGGGGTGGAGCCGCCCGGCCCCACCTCGGCGCCTTCCGGTTGTAACCGCCTCTCCAACTATCTCACCGACCTTAGAAGCTATAAATACCCCCCTAGGCTTCACTTGTAGAGTGTGGAAGTTGAGTAGCTCATACTATCGTTTAGTCTAGTAGCACTAGGTTAGTCCTGGGAGTT
Organism: Paspalum notatum; assembly: GCA_022530915.1. NCBI lineage: Eukaryota > Viridiplantae > Streptophyta > Magnoliopsida > Poales > Poaceae > Paspalum > Paspalum notatum. The sequence goes on along the minus strand of CM039688.1, from coordinate 33,156,042 downwards.
AGAGTTGAGTCTGAGCTTTTGCCTCAGGGATTCCGGAGTCTTCTTCGAGTCTGGTAAAGCTCTTGTATCTTTTCTATCTTTTGTACTCGTTACTCCAGTATAATATTTATCATTGCTCTATCTTCTGTTATACTTTACTTTACTTCTTAACGCTTGCCTAGTGTGGTGTACCTTTATTGCACACTAGATCCAAGGCTTAGGTTTGTGTTGGTCTCAAGTTATCTGAATCCAGTTAGACTTGCCGGTACTATAAGCTTGTCTTAGGCTTTTGATCTAAGATTAAGTTAGTTCTCACCCTCTGATCAAGGAAGAGCTTTAGTGTTCAAGTTCTCACTTGAACACTAGTATAGCGTGCCATCTTACCCACGCAGATCTAGTCGGTAGCCTCTCTAGGTGACAACTCTAAAGGTCTCAGTAATCCACCCCGTCGTTCGGTAAGCCCGTAGGTGTTAGCCGGGTCTCCTTCGGAGGTCTACTATCTACCCCTTGACCTCTCGAGGCACCGGAATTTCGCTCGACGCAAGATCCTAGCTTGTATCCAGTTAACTTAGTTCAACCGCGAATACTCCTCTGCAGCGGTTAAGTAGTAGGGTTCGGAAATCTAATCTCACTCTTTGTCCTCCCAGGCAACTACCTAAGTGTTAGGCTTCTTTAGTCCCTGTTTTACTCTTCCCACCATACACTATCTTTATATCTTACCCCCGTTGTAAGTTTAGCTGGTATTTAATCTAAGTTATAGGTACTGTTTGAAAGTTTGACATTTCATTCCACCTATTTGCCCCTGCTTCCCTATGGATTTTTACGATACTCGGAATGCTCTGAGTGAAAAAGCTACAGCGAATCTCCGTGTGCTTGTGGAGTAAAATCTGTTACGCTAAGAGACCTCAACACAACACGTTAGTAACTCGTTTTGATAATGATAGGAATGATAATTGTTGACATTCATACTTACTTGAATTGCCGCCATCTGTTGTGCATTAACGTACTCGTGGTGAGCATCCCGCTGCCTCTGGTACTCCACTTGGACTTTGAGAAATGCATCATGCCTCTCTATCTCTTGCTTCAGGCTCTCTATCTCCATGTCAGATGTGGTGCGGTGTTGGCGGCTGCTACTACCGCCCGCACTATGCGAGGAAGACCCCCTCTGAACTCCTCTCGAGTCGATTAGGCCGTTGAACATGGCGAACCTTCAAAATTCAAACATAGTGTTGACATTGATACTTTGTTACATAGAACCTAGCTAGACAACACCGTGCATATCCTATTACCGTCCATGAGACTTGCCGCTGCCGCTATCATACACAGCTTGAGGGTCAACTGGTGCACTCCTCCAATCATATTCTTCACCATGAAGTCTGACCATCTCTTGCCCATAGCCCTTCTGCAAGTACAAACCAAATTTACAAGTTAGCTATGTATAATTATGTGAGAACTAATTTAAAGCCGCCGGCCAACTAACGAGTCGCTCTATGGCCAACGGAGTAGACAACACCTTAGGCTGGCAAGGGTCTGGTCCCTTGTGTGCCATAATATATAGGTCTACGGCACTCGGCTCCTCTCCAGTTCTAGCAACCTATATGTAGATGTTAGAATCATACCAAATAGTTGAGGGACGAAACATAAAGCGGTTTCTTACCATGTGTTGAGCCTTTCGACGGTATCCGTCACCTCCAAGCTTATGCGTTGCCTTCTTGGTCCTAGGATGTCTATGCTTTCTTGATTGCTCCTGAAATCTTTCAGAAGCCCACAGATCACAACGTGCCTTGTAAGGCCCTGGCTGATCTTCAAACAGTGGATGTGTGACCTGCATGTATACGAGTAAGTATATCATAATAACAATCATAATATCTGAAGCAACAACACAATTTCCAAAGGCCATTACCTGCCCGTACTGCTCAGCGGTCAGGTAAATCTCTGAAGAATCACGAAAAGCCCAAATGGCTGCCCTTGAGCCTTACCAAGCGTTTGTTACCTAGAGCCAAATGTTGGAGAATAAATCCTTGCATATCTTCTTCGCAGCCTGGCTAAGAACTCTATCTGCATGATCTTGCTATGAGGGTTCCACACGGTAATAATTCTGCAACATTAAACAGTTCATATAAAGAATCAGCAGTCAACAATAGTAATCAGCATAATAGAAATCAAATAGTTAGTAGAAAGTAATTTACCCAAAATTTGTGTCTCATGAGGCCCTGAGCACTTCCATAGGTAACATGTGGTGCAATTGCAAAATGCTTCCACGTTGTGACGAGTATAGTCTCACCATTCATTTCCACAACTCCTGGGTTGTTTACACGAATGATGTTACCCAGCAGGCCGTTAGGAGTCCTACGGTGACCTGTCCCATCCCAAGTCACGTCCTCCCATTGGCTATAAAATAAAATGACACTGAAGACATGTCACGTGTACAAACTGTTGAAGTTAAAAACTCATAATGATCGTACCTATCACCGATTGGTCTGATCAGTTTCCTATCCACGGGGGCAGGAATTGGAGGAGGGTGGACGTAGTGGCTCTTCCTAGTCCCCCTGACCCGTATCACCTCTTCTGAACCATCCCCACCTATCTGGTCCTCATCAGCTCCAGCCTCCTCATCCTCGTGCCCAGCTCCAGCCTCGTCCTCCTCATCCTCGTGCCCAGCTCTAGCCTCCTCCTCCTCATCCTCGTGCCCAGCTCTAGCTTCCTCCTCCTCATCCTCACCCTGCAAAAGTAAACATGAGGTAAGTTATTGAACATATATGAAAATTATACATATTGAACTCTATGCACATGCGTACCTCAGTTCTTTGAAGGGCGATAGGAACTCCCTCCAAGTTTGGGTCCACACACCTCAACAAAGCCTCACGCCTAGCGCCTTGTAACGTACTCCCCTGAAAAAGCCTCTCCTGGCTTCTCTCCTGGCTTGTATTCTTGCTTGGGACCATCTATCCCACAAACCCCTTTGCTACCTGCTTGAACCTACGGTTCATCCTCTTATAGAAAGTACATATAAATGATTAGTGCACATAAAGTATAGAAATACATAAAGTACAGAAATAAATGATTAACAGTGCAAATAAAGTATAGAAGTGAATGATTTACTTGTCAGAACTCATCAACGTCACGATTAAGTTGTCCCCTCCGTGCTAAACCCGACCACTGAACTCTTTTCTTAGGTGCTTGTCATTTTCGTTTGTTTGGAAGATTGGCGGTGTCCTCACTTTCTCCGACCAAGGAATTAAGTTCCGGACCGAGCTCTACAACGAAAGATGTTGATAATTCTTCTTCTTGAAGAACCTCAACTTCCTTATCGAACTGACTAGCATAATAACCATCATGCCTAGGGGTGTATAAACTTTCATGGGAATTCACTTTGTAAACTACCCCCCAAGCATGGAGCTTTTGACTTGGATACGGCAAATAGTAAACCTGTTCACATTGGTGTGCAAGGACCCAGTTGTCATTGCCCTTGAGCTTTTCATTGTGCTTGACTTCGACCATGCCATACTGGTTCTCTCGAACCCCTCTATTGGGTTCAAACCAATCGCAAACAAAGAAGAATAACTTTAGTTCCTTATTGCCGATGAACTTGAACTCGAGAATTTTTTGAATAATTCCATAATAATTAGATTCCCTTCCTTCATCATCGGTGGCCCTAACCATGACCCCAGAGTTACATGTTGCAGCTCGAGGACGAGCGGCTTCAAATGGGGCAGAGCGAAACCGGAATCCATTGACATCGTACTGAGTGTGGCTTCTAACGGACACCCTTCCCTCTGATAGCTGAATCAAGTCTGGGTGCACTTTACCATCAATTCTTGTGCACTACAGAACACACATAGTATGTTATTGACACATAATATGAGAGATAAATATAGTATGTATCGGAAGGATTTTTACATAAAGTTGTAACCAATCGAGGAAATTAGGTTTTCCATCTATGCCATCTCGTCGCATCTTTTCTAGTTGCTTGCTTGTAGGTTGCTTCTTAGATGTCCAGGTCTGCCTTTGGAATTCACTATACGAACAATACAAATGTATAAGGAATAGACCAAGAATAAATGCTATCTATAGAAATGGCAAAGTACTCAATGAACACTTACGCGAAATATGGGTCCATCTCTGTTATGTTAGCATACATGTAGAGGTAAGCCGATACTCGTTCTCCCGGCTTAAATTAGTAGGGTTTGCTCGCACTTGCACTTGCTCCAGTAGATTGGAATATTGGAAGGTCAGTGACAGAAGGTTCTTCGTCCACATTGTATCGCATCGTAGGAGCATTGACATTGTGTTCCTCGGCAAAATATACACTACTGAAGTATGATATCTCCTTAAGAATAAATGCTTCAGCGATGCACACTTCAACTCTAGCCTTATTGCCAACCATTGCTCTAAGATATTTGAGGGCCCTTTCAATGTGGAACATCCACCTAAATTGCACAGGCCCGCCAACAGCTTCATAAGCAAGGTGAACAAGGAGATGTTGTATTGGATTAAAGAACCTAGGAGGGAAAATTTTTCCATTTTGCATATTAGCACAGGTACATCTTTCTCTAGCTTCTCCATCATCTCTTTCTTGATCTCTTTAGCACAAAGCTATCTATAGAAATGGCTTAACTCAGCTAGCACCGACCAAACTCCATCGGGTAGGTAGCCGCGAAACATCATAGGCACGAGTCTTTCCATCATAATGTGGTAATCATGGGCCTTCAAACCATTAAGCTTCTCGGTCTTCAGATTCACGGCTCATTTCAACCCAGCTGCGTAACCATCTGGGAATTTCAAATTTTTCATCCATTTCATCACTTCTTTCCTCTCTTGTGGTTTAACAAAACGGGGCACGAGGTTTTCCTCCACTAGCGGTGAGCTCAAGGGTTGGGCGGTTGCAAATCTTTGCCAAGTTCTTTCGGGCCTTTACATTGTCCTTTGTCTTGTCACTGAAATCCATGCACGTGCTTATGACACTCTCAGCAACATTACGTTCCTGATGCATAACATCAATATTATGCAGGAGCTTCAACGCCTTGGCATAGGGAAGGTCCCATATTCCACTGATGCGAGTCCAGTTTGTGCTTCGTTCCATACCCTTCATACGTAGTTTTTTCCTTGTTTAGCTTAAGGCTATCGAGTTGATTCAGAATTTCTTGCGCGCTTAGCCTCTTTGGTGGTTCCTCATACGAGACGGTGTCTTTCCTAAAGCTATCCTTTTCTCCTCTAAATATATGATCGGAAGGTAACCAACATCTGTGGCAATCAAAGTAGCAGATCTTCCCACCAAATTCCAGACGAAAACATCTAGTGTCAGCTTGACATATCGGACATGTCAAGGTCCCATAAACACTCCATCCAGCAAAGATACCATATGTTAAGAAATCATGAACTGATCACAGGTACGCAGCCCTAAGGGTGAATTTCGGCTTCAAGAAATGTCATATGCTTTGACACCGTACCACAGCTGTTTCAACTCTTTGATCAAGGGTTGTAACATCACATTGAGTCTTATTCCAGGTTGTTTCGGCCCCGGTATGTTGAGGCAAAGGAACATAAATTCATACTTCATGCACTTAGAAGGTGGAAGGTTATATGGAATAGCAAACACAGGCCAACAAGAGTAGGAAGCAGCTGATTGACCGAAAGGTGTGAAGCCATCAATTGCCAAACCGAAGCGAATATTCCTCGTGTCCCTAGCGCACTCTGGGTCAAACTCATGCAAAGCCTTCCATGCATCTGAATCAGCAGGGTGTGCCATGAACCCTAGCTTGGCACGTACACCTTCTTTCGTCCACCGCATGGGTTCACAAGTCTTCTTTGAGAGAAAGAGCCGTTTAAAGTGAGGTGCCAAAGGGAGGGAATGGAGTTGCTTCTGTGCAACGTCCATCATCACCTTTTCGCCATCCTCGTTTCTAACCTCAACATATCTCCCTTTCTCACAGATCAAGCACTTTTTCTTATCCTTATGATAATCCTAGAAAAGCATGCAGTTGTATGTACACATATATATCTTCTCATAGCCCATACCGAGGGATTTGGTCAACCTCTTGCACTGATACATATCCTTGGGCAACTTATGAGGCTGCGGAAAAGCATCCCCGATCAATTGCACGAGGTCATTGAAACACTTGTTCGAGAAGAAATACTTGGACTTGATGGCAATAAGCCTAGTCACAAAAGCTAGGACTGACAATTTTGTGTGTTCGTGCAGCATCTCTTCCGAAGCTTGAAGGAGCTTGAAGAACTCCTCAACCTCCTTTGTAGGAGGATCCTCAGAGTTTAGACCAAACTCCAGCTGCAAAGCTTCTAGCATCTCATCCATTCTATCAACACCCGCCGAATTATCATCCGCTTCCCCTTCTATTTGAACTCTAGTTTCTTTCTCACCGTGAAAGGTCCACGTTTCATAACCAGGCATGAAACCATAGTCAACCAGGTCTCGGACTAATTGCTCCCTAGTCACAAATTTCTCGTTGTTGTGTTCGTTGCATGGACACCTGACCCGATAGTGAGTGGTTAAAGAGAAAGCATGGTCGATAAAAGCCTGTGTCTTCTTCCTCCACTCAGCTGAGTGAGCTTTACCCCCAGTCTTATCAAAACCATCATACATCCACCGGCGATCGTCGACCATACTTCAAGCTATAGATTAAGGCAGACAGGTAGATGGTAAGCTTATCTTTTTCAACGTATTGCGGCCCTACATCTATAGGTAATGATATGTCCTAAACCCACCCAAGAGTGGCGAACAAAGCACGGATTTATGATGAGTACGCGGGGTTCGAACGAAATTTCGGCAGCATAACCCTGCTGTTCTCCAACTGCACGCATGTCTTTGTTATATGTTACTAATTATACGAAGTCACGAAACCTATGCGTCACCCGTTTCGGACCGGCAATCGTCTCATGTGCATTGCGCACGTGGGATGTGGCTGGTCTGGAATTGTCCCTTTTTTAGACAGCCTCGGAGTGACCGATAGAGCGTGGAATTTATGATGAGCCGCGGGGTCCGAGCGAAATTTCGGCAGCATAACCCTGCTGTTCTCCAACTGCACGCCCAAATGTGGTGCAGTGGAGAACAACTGCCTTTCTGTGTGTCCTCTTTCCTCTGCGCTGGCTCGGAGTAGTTAACTCGTTGTCGGTGCCGACCTTGTTCTCAGGAACTTTGCCTCCTGGTGCGGGACTAGGCTTGCCGTAGCTTGTCTCTTCTTTTTTCGATTTTCTGCTTTGCATTGCCCTCTCATACTCTTTCTGTTGGATCTCAGCCTCCATTTTCAATTTCTTCTTCATGAACGTGATGAGGCTGTCTTCCTTGGAATTTGACTTGTTGGTCTCAACCTTGACCTTGGATGCATTCTGTGGAGCTTGGCACTTGAAAGTGTGCACCTTGTTGCATTGTTCAACTTTTAGCTTGAAGGCAAAAGTCTCCTTCTTGCCATTGATGTTTAGGTGGACTTTTCCTGCCCCGATGTCAATAGTCACTTCAGCGGTGCTAAAAAACAGTCGCCTAAGGATGAGCGGAGTCTTTGAGTCAATCTCCATATCCAATACCACAAAGTCAACTGGGATGAGAAAATCTCAGATCTTCACCGGGATGTTCTCTGCGACTCCTTCTGGGTACCAGACGGATTTGTGGCGGAACCGCCCTGCTTAACCAAGATTAAGCACACCTGCCTCTGGCTCGCAGTGCACTTAAGCTGGACTAAACCCGGTAGTCTGTTGAGTAGTCTTTGGCCCTTGATAACACCAATTTCCAGAGGAACCGACATCACACACACTGACCCTTGATGGAGTCACAACAATTACATCATCTCAGGCAGTTGAATATAGATAATACTTAGACTTTAAGTTACAAACTAGTTCGAAATCGAATAGAGTTCAACATAGTTTCATACAACAACATAGTTCAAATAGTCTCTCGCAGCGGAAAATTTTAAAGTTCATGTTTCATGGTAACCAAAAGACTTGCATAAATAGAACGAGCATCGAGCCCACTGATGCCGCTCCTTGCCAGATCATGACCCTTCTCATTCTTGATGATAACACGCTCCACCACCAACACAGGCACAGAAGAGGAACTCCATACCTGTAAGCCAAAAGTGGGGGCAAAACCCTGAGCACTAACTACTTCGTAGGATTTAATGGACGGAGTTTACGGCTGACGCAAAGCTTGCTTACTAACATCTGGAACCTTAGCTATTGCTTTTAAACAGGATCAAGTTAATAAGTGGAAGCAGGATTTGACAGCTGCTTAGATTAGTTGTCTACAAGCAAGGTTTGACAGCTGCTTGATCTATTGCACTCGAGCAGGATTTAACAGCCGCTCAAGTCATCATATTTGTAGAAACATCATGAGTGTGACAAAGTATTGCATGAAAATAAATCCAGTAAACCATCATGAGTGTGACAAGTATTGCATGAAATAAATCAGGTATATCCAAGCATGTAGTATTCAAAACCATGAATTCATAATACAGCATATTCAGGTAGTTTACTACTTTGCCCGTCAGTGGTATTGGCATTATCACACCTGGTGAGCATCAGCGATTCGAATCGATTTTTATATTCTCGGAAATAACTAGCAGTACCAGGATGGCATATGCTTACTAACCCCCGGCGTTCCCACATATGCTTCCCCCATCTCCACTTGTCCCGTCTCAAGTTCGATTCACTCCCGCCTGACACCCGGAGCGCGTTGTCGCAGGAGTGTTACCATGCAATGGGCCAGCCCTCCCTTGACACCCGCCTCCGCGGCCACCTTCCTCTCACCCAGTGGGTAGGAACGTGTCTCTGTGCTTGAGACGTCACAAGTAAGACTTTCACCGGTCTATTATCCCGGATAAGCACCCTAGCAATGTTATGCCGACCAATAGGCGAACAACGACCGACCTTATGCGACTCGGGCGGAGTCCACCACACATTACTCCGGATCTCATCATTCAAACCCATATCTTCGCCCGGTCTCCATTTAAAGCATAACATAATCATAACATAACAACAATAACTTCCATAGTGAGATTTCTTCTTTTTGAAAAGTAACCCCTACGAGACGAGTGACCTTTATTCACTCGTGTCTACTCGTACCTAGCCATTCTAGGCACTCGTCCTACGAACTCTAGGTATAGGTGCTAGGGCTAGGGCGGTCAAGGGATCTAATGCAATTGGTTTCAATCAACTCCTAATGAATATGAGTAATTAACAGTTATTTTATTCGCTGGGAATAGCATGGTCCTGCCTACCTTCTTAGCTAGGGTTAGCTTCCTCGGTGACACACTCAGAGCTCTACTGCGGGTTCTCCTCCTGCTGCGGAGAATCCTGCTCCTGGTCGTCCGGCTCTTCGATTAGTGGCTGTTCCTGCGTCAGCAACTCGCTTGCTGGATCTATATGCATGACAATATATGCAAATGAGTGTAGGAGAATGCAAATGCCGGAATTAGGATGTAAAAGGACAATAAAGTATTTAATTTACTTTATAAAGCGTCATTTTCTCAAAGAAGAAGACCCTACATGCTCTCTGTTGATGATCGTTATTTCATGATATCAACCGTCAATTATCCACCAAATGAAGCTAAACAAGTGAAGTATATGGACTAACCCTTGCTACTAATGAGTTCCACAAGATGTACATGAATATTTGGATGCAGGTACCAAAAATCACACAAAAAAGTTGGATATGCACCAAATATCAAAGATGGGCAACATTGGTGACTGGGCCATGGCCGCCCGACCATATACCATGGCCGGCCGACCATGGTTGGTGGCCGCCCAACCACCCTCTAGGGTGGAATTGGGTCTACGACCACGTGGAATGGTCCCTTGACCACTTCATGTGCCATGTCGCCGACCACCCCTCGACGCATTTTTCACGTGCAACCAACCGTCCTAACTGCCAACCGACGTGGGAGAGCAAGATCAGCCGTTGGATCAACTAAGGCGGTGGATCCCATGGCCGCCCGGCCATGGGGGGTGGCCGCCCGACCACCCACCTAGGTCGGCCGGCCACCGACTTGGTCCCTCCACCGACCTATTACACATATAAATACCCCCCTCACTTCCTAGGCTATAAATAGACCCCGGGAGCTCATTTGCAAAGTGTGGAGTGCAGGAGAGTTGAGTTGAGAGTCTACCTAAGAGTGCTTCACTCTTTCCTTAGTAGTTAGGATAGTCCTGGGAGTTAGAGTTGAGTCGAGCTTTGCCTCGGAGTTTCCGAAGTTATCTTTGAGTCTGTGGTGAAACTCTTGTATCTTTTGGATTCAGATTATCTTCAATATAATTCAGTTATATTTTACTTTATTTCTATCTCCAGCAAGTGTGGTGTACCTTTATTTTGGATACTTGCTAGACTTAGATTGTGTTTCACTTAGTTATTCAAGTCTTGTTATTCTTGCGGGCGCTATAACTCAACCCTAGACTTAGACGCTAGGCTCTGGCTAGATCCTCTCCTCTGATCAAGGACGATCTATCGTTGTTCACTTGAACACGTTTATAGCTTGCCATCCTCTCGACGCAGCTTTGCTTGGGGCCCCACTCGGTGACAGAGTGTGGTGTGCCTGTGTAGTCCAGGCCCGTCGTTCGGGAGGCCCGTAGGTGTTAGCCAGACTCTCTTTCGGGACCTACTATCTACCCCTTGGTACCCTCGAGACTCTGGAATTTCGCTCGATGCAAGACCCTGGCTTGTTTACTTGAATAGCTTAGTTAGACACGGATAATCTTTGCAGCCGATTAGAATAGAGTTTGGTGACTTTATCTCACTCGTTGTCCTCACAGGCAACTATACCTTTCTACCGATAGCTTAGATAGATATCCTCCTCCACCATACACCTATCTTTATCACGTTTACCCCTGTTCAACTACTAGTTGGTATAATTTATTCAAGTTTACAGTTCATTCGATTTGAGTTTATTCAATTACACTCTTGAGCCTACCGCTTCCCTGTGGAAATTTACGATACTCGGAATACTCTGAGTGAAAGGCTACAGCGTTCCCGTGCGCTTGCGGAGTAAAACCTGTAAAGGCTAAGAGACGCCAACACCCTCTTAAGAAATCATACAAACCATCGATAAGAACTTATACAAACCTTCATTAAAACTTAGTATAACTCATGCCTAACAAGGACTAGAATATTCTAGCAAGAAACATGGTACAGTAGATTAACACATTGCATATGCTTATACTTAGGGTAATTTATCCTCATTTGTGTATTAATTTATGCACCTGAATTGTAGCAGTAAACCATAACCAAATGAGACCAAACTTTTATGACATACAGATCCTACATACCCGAGGCTACTGTCAAAATTTCAACTCATTTGGAGTTATAATTATTTTATTAAAATTATAACAAGTTTTCAGTCCTACACATTGTCAGAATTTTCATAAATTATAGGAATGGTTTTTGAAGGTGAAATTTTACCAGTGAGGTAGGCTTAGCTTGGACTACATGTACAAAAATTTACAAGTTAAAACTCCCAAGTTTGACAGGACATCTATTTTCTATATATTAATCTTGTGCGAATTAAGATGTACATATGAACAGTGTAAATAACCTCCTGCGGAGCCTACCCAAAGGTTCAGGCCACTCTCGAATATACTTTCTGAACTCTATGCATTAACATTAAGCTACTAAATTTTCCAGAGAATTTTCCTACCAAGTTATGACCACTTTTCTAATTCTCATTTCCAACATGTAGCATTTTATCATTTTTAAATCACCATTAAAACTTAACATGTAGAGACTCATATTTTACCAGTGAGATTTACAAGCTATATAGGACATAAAAAAATACTATTGAGTCTTGTTTATCATACTTTGCATAGGCCTCATTTCCAAGTTATTAAATAATGCATAAAGTACATGTAAAATGATAAAACAGTAAATGAACAGTAAGACCTAGGGTCACCAAGATTCTCACAGTGTCCAAATGTCCTAAGGAAGATACTAACCAAGTTTCATCATTTTAGGATTTCACTAAGACCAAGTTTTCCATTTTTCCTTGATTTAACATGCATACACAATAACAGGGGCAAAACCGTACATGCACATCTCCACATCATACCCACTATGTAGATCAATTAACAAGGAGTACAATGCAACTAAGTTTACCTTTTTACAATTTTTATTTGCTTTATTATGATTTTCTAAAGTTTCAGCCGAAAATCACAAAATAAAATGGAAAAACATCGGATCCAGGGACCTATCCGTGATTTTACAGGGGCTAGCACGGAAGATCGGCAAGACTCAGTAAATAGGCACATGGATTAAAATGTAAATGCGAGAAAACTGAGGGGGTAGATCCAAAGAATCCCCCTTCGTCTTCCTCCCGACACGCGCGACGACGCGGCGGCGCGCGCGTGCGCCGGCGAGCTCAGGCTCGCCGGAGCCGCGACGCGGGGCGCGCGAGGTGCACGCGAGCGCGGCGCTTACCCTGAGGTAGATCTCGACAGTGGAGATGGCATGGACGAGGCGTGGTCGAGGCAGGAATGGCTGTGAACTGGAGGTGAACCGTGGCGGTGTTGGCATGGCCGCAACGTCGAGGCAGAGTCGATCTCGGTGGATGGGGGTGGACCGGCGACAAGGTCAAGCCCTGCGGGTGCGCGGCGGAGCGGCGAAGGTGGTGGTGGGGTTCTAGTAGAGCGGAGGGCGACGGAGAGCGCGGCGTGAGCTCGAGCTCGAGCTCGAGCCGGCAATGGCGAGCAGGGATGGCGCGGGCGAGAGAGAGGCAAGGAGTGGCTCGGGCGAGGCGAGAGCGAGGGGAAGGGAAAGAGTGAGGCCGAGGCTTTAAGCGCGTGGTCGGAGGGGGTCGATCCGTGGGCAAGCGGCATTGGCCGTACGTTGGCGGCCACGCGGCGCGCGGCGGTCCGGACAGAGTGGCCGTCCGACAGGCGGGACCCACCTGTCATAGGCTACAGGAAAATCCAAGTATATTTGTGTTTTCTCTCCCTCTGTAAATCGCCTTTTTGACCCATTTAGAGCCTGATTTTGGAAAAGTGGTAATTGGATGAAATGTTGTACTCTTCAAGCTCTACAACTTTGTCAAAATGTTCAACACCAAATTCCAAGTGGAAATATGATTTGAATTTGAATTTAACTAGCAGCTCCCAGTTTGGACAGTGGACCTTTATTGCTTGGGAAATTCAAAACTACCATTTCTGGGCATTACCTCCCAAGGTTCCTTTTGACAAGTTTGTTTAGAATTTTAAAACCTACAACTTTTCGAATTTGAGTATTGCATGATAGTGGATGTAAGTTAGAGTAAATTTGGGATTTTAATTCAGGACTGATTTGAACTGGTTTTCTGTACTGACATTGAATGACCTTAATCACCTTGTAAACCTCATTATATGACAAGACTCCAATTAGCAAAGTTGTTTATATCCTGTCTACCTACAGTTTAGTCAATATGAGTTTCACCCAGATCTCAATGGAATCAAAGTTATGAGCATAAACATAGCATGACACATGCAGAAAACAGATTTCTAGGGATTTGCATAACAACCTTGATTGATCATAGCTCATTTATATGCAAACATATGATGCTTCATGATGCTTATTGATGAATGCTGCATGTGAGAACAATGATTATGCACTTGAGATGCTGGAGCATCACAACCCACCCCCCTTGAAGAAATCTCGTCCTGAGATTGTTGATGTGATGTGGGTGGATAAGTTAAATGAGGAGATAGTGCATTGTGTAGGGTTTCGAGAAAAATCTGAATTTAGATGGTTATACATACTCATTTGCAGTAGTCGAAAGAAAGCCCGGATATTTGGTTTGCAAGTATTCTTCTTGCTCCCAAGTTGCCTCCTCTTCGGAGTGGTTACTCCATTGCACTTTGTAAAAGTTGATTTTTGTTCTTCTTGTTGTTCTTTGCTTTTGATCGAGGATTTTTATAGGATTTTCTTCATATGTGAGGTCCAGTTCGATCTGAATTTGGGATGTATCAACCACTTCTTCCGGTACTCTCAAACATTTCTTAAGTTGCGATACATGAAACACGTCATGAACCGCAGCTAGTTGTGGAGGTAGCTCAATCCGGTAAGCAATTGGCCCACATTGCTTAGTAATCTTGAAGGGCCGATGTATCTTGGTGCCAACTTCCCTTTCACACTAAAACGATGTACCCCTTTCATCAGTGATACCCGAAGGTACACATGATCGCCTACTTCAAAAACCAACGGTCATCTCCTCTTGTCATAGTACTCTTTTGTCTGGACTGTGCCCTTTTTAAGTTGCTATGTATGAGTTTAACTTGCTCTTCGGCTTGTGTTACCAAATCAGGGCCAAAGGTGACCCATTCTCCCGGTTCGGACTAGTTGTGGGGTGTTCTACATCTCCTACCATATAGAGCCTCGAAAGGAGCCATTTCTAAGCTCTTCTGGTAGCTGTTGTTATAAGCGAATTCAGCTAGAGGAAGACACTCATCCCATTTGGTGGAATAAGTTAATGCACAAGCCCTCAACATATCTTCTAAGATTTGATTTACTCTTTCTACTTGGCCGCTGGTCTGGGGATGATATGCGGAACTGTGAATCGAAGTGGTGCCAAGAGCAGTCTGTAAATGCTTCCAAAAGCGGGCTACAAACAGAGAGCCCCTATCTAAAGTGATTGATTGAGGAACACCGTGCAAAGAGACTATCCTTGCGATGTATAGTTCGGCATAGGTCTTGGCATGGTAAATTGTCTTCACGGGAATGAAGTGGGCTGATTTTGTGAGCCGGTCAATAATCACCCATATGGAATCATAACCTTTCTGGGTGCGGGGCAAACCCACAATGAAATCCGTGTGAATGTCCTCCCATTTCCAGGATGGTACGGCTAGAGGCTGAAGCATTCCCGCCGGTTTTAGGTGATCGGCCTTCACTTTCTGGCATACATCACACTCGGATAGGTATTTGGCGATCTCCCGTTTCATGTGGGTCCACCAAAACTTTTGTTTTAGATCTTGGTACATCTTGTTGCTACCCGGATGCATGGTAAACATGGAGGTGTGGGCTTCATCTAGGATCTTCTTTCTCAACTCCATGTCCTTAGGTACCACTAAGCGACCCTTGAACCATAGGACGCCTTGGTCATCAAGCGTGAAACACGCTCTCTTCTCATCATCTATACCCTCACGAATGTATGCCATACCTTCATCTTGTTTCTGCGCTGCTATAATTTGCCCTTTGATGGTGGGTTCAATGATGAGGTTATAGAGTTCTATTAGTTGCTCGGTGGCCATTTCGATTGCATCTATCTCACAACATATCATTCTTGCCGTGGGTCGGATTTCAATTACGTTGTAGTGTGCCCGACGGCTTAGTGCATCGGCTACCACATTAGCCTTCCCGGGGTGGTAGTGAATCTCTAAATCATAATCTTTTATCAATTACAGCCACCGTCGTTGCCTCATATTTATCTCGGCTTGTGTAAAGATGTATTTTAGGCTCTTATGATCAGTGTAGATGTTACAAGTGTTGCCCAGCAGATAATGTCTCCATATCTTTAGGGCGTCCACCACTACTGCTAGCTCAGGATCATGTGTCGCGTAGTTGGCTTCATGTTTTCTTAATTGGCGCGAAGCGTAAGCAACTACTCTCCCTTCTTGCATTAGAACACAGCCCAGTCCATTACTGGAGGTGTCACAATACACATCAAAAGGTTTAGCGACATCCGGTTGCACTAGCACTGGCGTAGTTTTTAGTGATTTCTTTAAACTCTGAAAGGCTTCCTCACAGTGCGGACTCCACGAATATCTGGCGTTTTTCTTGGTCAGTGAGGTCATTGGCTTTGCAGTTTTAGAGAAATCCTTGATAAAGCGGCGGTAGTAGCCTGCCAAACCGAGGAAACTCCGGATCTCAGTTACAGTTTCGGGTTGCTTCCAATTCAATACACACTCTACCTTGCTAGGATCGACTGCCACTCCCTTCTCCGATAGAATGTGACCTAAGAAACCCACTTCCTTCAGCCAGAATTCACACTTGCTAAACTTGGCATAGAGCTTGTGTTCTCTAAGCCAGGTGAGTACTGTCCGCAAGTGCTCCTCGTGCTCTTCCTCATTCTTAGAGTAGACTAGGATGTCATCAATGAACACGACTACAAATATATCCAGCTCGTTCATGAATACTGAATTCATCATATACATGAAGAAAGCCGGTGCGTTGGTTAACCCAAAGGACATGACCAGATATTCGTACAAGCCGTATCTGGTAGAGAAGGCTGTTTTGGGTATATCTTCTTCCCTGATTTTTATTTGGTAGTAGCCTTACCTTAGATCAATTTTTGAGAAAACTTTAGCCCCTGCTAGTTGATCGAACAAAATGTCAATGTGAGCCAGTGGGTACTTATTTTTGACTGTGACTGCGTTTAACGGTCTATAGTCCACGCACAATCTCTTACCACCTTGGTCTTTCTTCTCCATGAAGAGAGCAGGACAGCCCCAAGGTGAGGAACTAAGACGAATGAAGCCTTTATCCAACTGTTCTTGCAGTTGTGTTTTCAATTCTTTAAGTTCATCTGGTGCCATTCTGTACAGCCTCCTCGAAATAGGTGCCGTTCCTGGAACAAGGTCTATCTTAAACTCCACATCCCTATCTGGAGGAAGCCCAGGAAGCTCCTCTGGAAATACGTCAGGGAATTCACACTACCGGTATCTTTTTAATCTCTTGAAGTTCGGTGGTGTTTACTGTGGCCTCTATATGTTTCTGTTCTGGTATGTGCACCTTTAGTATCTTGCCAGTAACCTTAGACTTTAATTGCACTTCCCTGCTGCCAACATATAGGACTGCATCGTTTTCTGCCATCCAATTCATACCCAAAATGACGTCAATCCCTCGGTATGGCAGCACCACGGGATTGATGACATAGCTCTCGGGACCGATGTCCACTTTCAATTGTCTGGCCATCAAACCAATAGTGACAGGAGAACCCGGTGCGGTGATGTGATAATTTTCCTTCAACTTGTACACTTTTATCCCGTGCCTCAATGCATATGACTTGCTAAGAAATGTATGTGTGGCTCCGGAATCAAATAACACGACGGCCGGGTGACCGTTGACTGTGAACGTACCAGCAAGTACCGGCTCTCCGGCCGGAATCTGGTCCATGTGGATGAAGTGAACTCAACCCGTCTTAGGCGCGAACCCCTTCTGCTTTCCCTAGCTGCCACCCGCAGGGGTGGGACCCTGGATGCGACGAGGTGCCCTGCAGTCCCTGCTGAAGTGCCCGGTCTTGCCGCAGTTAAAGCAAGGACCCCAAGCTGCCGGTGTGAAAGGAGCACGGGGTGCAGGAAGCTGCGCCGGCTGTGGTGGTGCGCTGTAGGTGGGGAACCTCTGTTACTGCGGTGCCCTGTGGATCCAACCCGACTGATTGGGCCAGACCACAAAGCGAGACTGCTGGTGGTACTGCTGTGGCTGCTGGTAGTTGGCCTTCTGCTTCTGAGACGACCCAGGTGCACTGTTGGCCTGACGTTTCCGCTTTTGGTCCTCATTTGCAACACGGAGGCGGTTCTCCATGTCTAGTGCTGTGTCCACCAACTCTGTGAAGCTTTGGTAATGATGCCCCAAATGTGTCACGAGTGTGGAGTCGAACCCGCTCAAGAGCCTAGCTGCCCTGCTAGGATCATCAGCAACGTCCCCAGGTGAATATTGTGATAGATGTATAAAGGACTGCACGTACTGCATCACCGTCCTGTTACCCTGCTTCAGTTCCCTAAACTCTCGTTGCTTCTGCTCCATAAGACTCTTTGGGATATAGTGGGCCCGGAAAGCTGTACGGAGCTCCTCCCATGTGATCATGTGATCTTGCGGCTGCATAGCTTGGAACGTGGCGTACCATGCTCCTGCTGGCCCTTGGAGTAGCTGCGCAGCAAACCGAGCTTTCTCCTGCTCGGTCAACCCAGGAAGCAGTGTGAACATGGATTCTATCGTGCGGAGCTAGTCATTCGCACCAAGTGGCTCAGGACATGTCGTGAAGACAGGAGGGCGCAGCCCCTCGAAGTCCTGGTAGGTGATGCCGCGGGGCTGGTGTTCCCGCGGCCGCTGTTGCCCCTGAGCTTGGCGTTCTTCCCTCATGAGGCGGATCAGCTCGCCCTGTTGCATGACCAGGGTGGCCAATTCCGGTAGAGGTGGTGCATCGTTTGGTTGCTGGCCCGAGGTTTGTCCTTGACGAGTGTTCACCATCTGCAAGAGTAAAGCTAACAGTGTTTAGTCCAACCACTTTAAAGCAATTAGATGTGCCAAAACACAGTTACTTGAAACATGTAAGACTGAAACATGTAATTGCAGTAAAGTGTTAGCTTTCTTCTTGCAGTGGTTCGACCATCGTCACATCTAGCATAGCCCGTGCGTGTAGACTCTTAATATTCGACAATCGCGTGGATTTTTGGATAGTAACGACTTTAACGGCAAGCTGCCCTTAAACCGTGCATCTTTTGATTAAGATCCCTTTACCAAAGTTATTCCTCAGTCTGCGTTCCTTAACTTTCGTATAAAAAGTTTCTAGTGATTCCATTTTGTATCTCGATCAAAATTCAGTGTACGTCAGTATATATCAGTTTGGTTCAGATTTCTGAGTCTGCATGATTTTAGGTATAACTTCCAAATGAGACTCTTCTAGGAGAAACTTTGTATAACAAAGTTGTTCTACACAATCCGTTCTACAACTTTGACAATACACTCCCGGTTCAATTCCCACACTAAGAGTGTACAAAATGGGGTTTTCCTACTGGTGCTGCTTCAGTCCAGATTACAAGCTCATGAAAGATTCGACCATAACTCTAGATCTGAGCACATTTAGAGAAAGCTCCAATTGATAAGATTTTACACCAGACAGTTCTCTACAACTTTGCTATTCAACTCTTGGCTCAAATCCTTACACATTCCAAGATAATATCAGTTTTAGCTGCAACTATGCAAAATTTCAGATTGCAAGATGCAATCCAAAACAAAGTGCAAACCCAAATTCCATTCACACAACCACCTCAAATGCCACTATGATGTAGAACTAACATTAGCGCTACTTAGAAAGGTTCGAATACCACTAAAGAGTCTTAAGATTACATCATGGGGTGGTGGCTATATCAACCAACCATCAAATAGTGCATAATAAGATAACCATCACGACATCAAATGGCATCCCGAATGAGCTCTCACAACTCACCAATGTTTTAGTACAGTCATAAATCTAAAACGCGGAGCAGAATATTACAAAACATCGCTTTCAACGCGTCACTAACTTAAAGCTTACTTACCTTCATCCATCCATCAGTCACCCTACACCCTGGAGTTCGCGTCAGACGGAGCGTTCTCCTCCTCCTCCTCCATCTCCATGGGCTCCGAGGATTCTTCTTCCAAAGGGGCTGGTGCAAGCGGGGGCTGCTACGGCGGCTCGTACTCTGCCAAACGCGGCTGCAGCTGCGCCACCTGGGCCTCCAACTCCTCCACACGGGTATGGGTCTCCGTGTACCTGTCAAAGTAGAAACGGCTCCGGTCCTCCGCACGGTGGTACATCCCGCACGCATCACGTGCGTAGTCCATGCACGCTACCAAGGGCAGGGAGCCGTTCCTATCCCGGAGCTGCTCGCGGCGGTCTAGCCAAGTGTGGTCAAGGTCGTTGGTGGGAAGGTAGCGCAGGACTGTGTGGCCTGCCTCCCACCAGAGCTCAGCGAAGTGAGCGCTGCCATCACCGCCTTACGGTAAGCCTGCTCCTCGTTGGCCGCGTAAGTTGTGACGGTCTCCTGGCCCGTGAACGTCCCTCGTGGAAGGACAACCTAGGCCATGCAGTCTCCCTCCTTGTGCACCGTCTGCACCGAGATGAAGGGACAGGGACGGCGCCCCATCTCCCTCAAGGCCCTGCACAGCAACTGAGACAGGGGACACTCCTCTCTACAACGGGTGTGGAGTAACCCACCCTCCACCACAGGGGGAGTGTGAGTCACGTCAGGGAGAACAGTGATCCTTGCTCCAGTTGCCTTGCGTGCTGTCTGCTTGGTTCTGGCCATCTGTTTAGATAATCAAGGTTGTGCATTAGTGAGTGACATATTTTCCCGTGAGAGATTATAACAAGGGTACAACAGTCCATCGTATGGAAGGTAAATTTAAAAATCACGATTTATTTCATTGCATTTTAATAATACCCCACCATAAATAAAAGCAGTAAATATGATGCATGATTCGTACTAAACGGTCTCACATCACACATCTAAAAGAAGAGTACATATAGCTATCAATATTTCGGTGACACATATATGCACGTCTCTCCCTAATGCAACTAGTCGTTCTTAATTTCGCACGTGGTTAGTGTACCTGCAGAAGAATGCATGCTCATACATTACCACCTAGTGTGGCATCCACGCATGACCGCTGCGTGGACAACGTAGAGTGGGCCTTTGCACCTTCTCTCAAAGCCTGACTTTCCACCAGTACTGGGGACTGTCGAGAGTAAGGTGGATCCTAAAAGCCGAATGTAAGTGTGGTGGGTATGAAAGCCTCAAACATGCCCACCACCCTTAAAGAGCTTTTACTTATACAGCATGAATGCAGGGTGTACAACTATCCGTAAGACCCTGATAGCTTCCACCAGTACTAGGGATAGCTATGGCTGAAAGTTGCCTCCCAAAGCGCCGAATATGCATATGAGTTCTAACTAGGTCAGAATGTCAGTGATGTCACCTGGATAACACTAACATCCTTAATATGTGCATATTGCATACTCTTATTTTTGAATTACTTGAAAGGGTTTTCGAAAATAGTTTTGGAAACCAAAACTTGATGATATAACCGTTGTCTGTGTATGATCGGCTCTGATACCAGCTGTGGCGGAACCGCCCTGCTTAACCCAGATTAAGCACACCTGCCTCCTTTGGCTCGCAGTGCACTTAAGCTGGACTAAACCCGGTAGTCCGTCGAGTGGCCTTCGGCCCTCGATAACACCAATTTCCAGAGGAACCGACATCACATACACTGACCCTCGAAGGAGTCACAACAATTACATTATCTCAGGTAGTTGAATATAGATAATACTTAGACTTTAAGTTACAAACCAGTTCGAAATCGAATAGAGTTCAACATAGTTTCATACAACAACATAGTTCAAATAGTCTCTCGCAGCGAAAATTTTTAAAGTTCATGTTTCACGGTAACCAAAAGACTTGCATAAATAGAATGATCATCGAGCCCACTGATGCCGCCCCTTGCCAGATCATGACCCTTCTCATTCCTGATGATAACACGGTCCGCCACCAACACAGGCACAGAAGAGAACTCCATACCTGTAAGCCAAAAGTGGGGGGCAAAACCCTGAGTACTATTTACTCAGTAAGACTTAATGGACGGGGCTTACGGCTGACACAAAGTAGGGTTTAACAGCTGCTTGATCTATTGCACCTGAGCAGGATTTAACAGCTGCTCAAGTCATCATAATTGTAGAAACATCATGAGTGTGACAAAGTATTGCATGAAAATAAATCCGGTAAACCATCATGAGTGTGACAAGTATTGCATGAAATAAATCAGGTATATGCAAGCATGTAGTATTCAAAACCATGAATTCATAATACAGCATATTCAGGTAGTTTACTACTTTGCCCGTCAGTGGTATTGGCATTCTCACACCTGGTGAGCATCAGCGATTCGAATCGATTTTTATATTCCCGGGAATAGCTAGAAGTACCAGGATGGCATATGCTTACTAACCCCCGGCGTTCCCACATATGCTTCCCCCATCTCCACTTGTCCCGTCTCAAGTTCGATTCACTCCCGCCTGACTCCCGGAGCGCGTTGTCGCAGGAGCGTTACCACGCAATGGGTCTGCCCTCCCTTGACACCCACCTCCGCGGCCATCTTCCTCTCACCTAGTGGGTAGGAACGTGTCTCTGTACTCGAGACGTCACAAGTAAGACTTTCACCGGTCCATTATCCCGGATAAGCACCCTAGCAATGTTATGCCGACCAATAGGCGAACAACGACCGACCTTATGCGACTCGGGCGGAGTCCAACACATTACTCCTGATCTCATCATTCAAACCCATATCTCCGCCCGGTCTCCATTTAAAACATAACATAATCATAACATAAAAACAATAACTTCCATAGTGAGATTTCTTCTTTTTGAAAAGTAACCCCTACAAGACGAGTGACCTTTATTCACTCATGTCTACTCGCACCTAGCCATTCTAGGCACTCGTCCTACGAACTCTAGGTATAGGTGCTAGGGCCAGGGCGGCCAAGGGATCTAATGCAATTGGTTTCAATCAACTCCTAATGCATATGAGTAATCAACAGTTATTTTATTCACTAGGAATAGCATGGTCCTGCCTACCTTCTTCGCTAGGGTTAGGTTCCTCGGTGACACAGTCAGAGCTCTACTGCGAGTTCTCCTCCTGCTGCGGAGATTCCTGCTCCTGGTCGTCCGGCTCTTCGATTAGTGGCTGTTCCTACGTCGCAACTCGCTTGCTGGATCTATATGCATGACAATATATGCAAATGAGTGCAGGAGAATGCAAATGCCAGAATTAGGATGCAAAAGGATAATAAAGTATTTAATTTACTTTATAAAGCGTCATTTTCTCAAAGAAGAAGACCCTACATGCTCTCTTAAGAAATCATACACACCATCGATAAGAACTTATACAAACCTTCATTAAAACTTAGTATAACATATCATGCCTAACAAGGACCAGAACTTTACAGCAAGAAACATGGTATAGTAGTTTAACACATTGCATATGCTTATACTTAGGGTAATTTATCCTCATTTGTGAATTAATTTATGCACCTGAATTGTAGCACTAAAACATAACCAAATGAGACCAAACTTTTATGACATACAAATCCTACGTACCCGAGGCTACTCTCAAAATTTTAGCTCATTTGGAGTTATAATTATTTTATTAAAATTATAACAATTTCTCAGTCTGACACATTGTCAGAATTTTCATAAATTATAGGAACAGTTTCTGAAGGTGAAATTTTACCAGTGAGCTAGGCTTAGCTTGGACTTCGTGTACAAAAATTTACAAGTTAAAACTCTCAAGTTTGATAGGACATCTATTTTGCATATATTAATCTTGTGCGAATTAAGAGGTACATATGAACAGTGTAAATAACCTTCTCGAATATACTTTCTGGACTCTATACATTAACATTAAGCTACTAAATTTTCCAGAGAATTTTCCTAGCAAGTTATGACCACTTTTTCTAATTATCATTTCCAACATGTAGCATTTTATCATTTTCAAATCACCATTAAAACTTAACATGCAGAGGCTCATATTTTACCAGTGAGACTCACAAGCTATATAGGACATAAGAAAAATACTAGTGAGTCTTGTTTATCATACTTTGCATAGGCCTCATTTCCAAGTTATTAAATAATGCATAAAGTACATGTAAAATGATAAAACAGTAAATGAACAGTAAGACCTAGGGTCACCGAGATTCTCACAGTGTCCAAATGTCCTAAGGAAGCTACTAACCAAGTTTCATCATTTTAGGATTTCACTAAGACCTTGTTTTCCATTTTTCCTTGATTTTACATGCATACACAATAACAGGAGCAAAACTGTACATGCACATCTCCACATCATACCCACTGTGTGGATCTATTAACAAAGAGTACAATGCAACTGAGTTTACCTTTTTACGATTTTTAGTTGATTTATTATGATTTTCCAAAGTTTCA
Source organism: Paspalum notatum (assembly GCA_022530915.1). Classification (NCBI taxonomy): domain Eukaryota; kingdom Viridiplantae; phylum Streptophyta; class Magnoliopsida; order Poales; family Poaceae; genus Paspalum; species Paspalum notatum. The sequence goes on along the minus strand of CM039688.1, from coordinate 33,132,414 downwards.
GCCGAAAATCACAAAATAAAATGGAAAAACATCGGCTCCAGGGACCTATCCGTGATTAAACCTAAGTTAAGTTACAGGGGCTAGCACGGAAGATCGGCAAGACTCAGTAAATAGGCGCATGGATTAAATTGTAAATGCAAGAAAACCGAGAGGGTAGATCCAAAGAATCCCCCCTTCGTCTTCCTCACGCCGCGCGCGACGGCGCGGCGGCGCGCGCGTGCGCCGGCGAGCCCGAGCTCGCCGGAGCCACGACGCGGGGCGCCGGAGGTGCGCGCGAGCACGGTGCTCTCCCTGAGGTAGGTCTCGACGGCGGAGATGGCGTGGACAAGGCGTGGTCGAGGCGGGAACGGCCGTGAACTGGAGGTGAACCGCGGCGGTGTTGGCGTGGCCGCGACGTCGAGGCAGAGTTGATCTCAGTGGATGGGGGCGGGCTGGCGACGAGGTCAAGCCCCGCGGGTGCGCGGCGGAGCGGCGAAGGTGGTGGTGGGGTTCTAGTGGAGCGGAGGGCGACGGGGAGCGCGGCGCGAGCTCGAGCTCGAGCTTGAGCCGGTAATGGCAAGCGGGGACGGCGCGGGCGAGAGAGAGGCGAGGAGTGGCTCGGGCGAGGCGAGAGCGAGGGGAACGGAAAGAGTGAGGCCGAGGCTTCGGCCTCCTCTTAAGCACGCGGCCGGAGGGGGTCGATCCGTGGGCGCGCGGCGGTCCGGACAGAGTGGCCATCCGACAGGCGGGACCCACCTGTCATAGGCTCCAGGAAAATCCAAGTATATTTGTGTTTTCTCTCCCTTTGTAAATCGCCTTTTTGACCCATTTAGAGCCCAATTTTGGAAAAGTGGTAATTGGATGAAATGTTGTACTCTTCAGGCTCTACAACTTTGTCAAAATGTTCAACACCAAATTCCAAGTGGAAATATGATTTGAATTTGAATTTAACTAGCAGCTCCCAGTTTGGACAGTGGACCTTTATTGCTTGGGAAATTCAAAACTCCCATTTCTGGGCATTAACTCCCAAGGTTCCTTTTCACAAGTTTGTTTAGAATTTCAAAACCTACAACTTTTCCAATTTGAATATTGCATGATAGTGGCTGTAGGTTAGAGTAAATTTGGGATTTCAATTTAGGACTGATTTGAACTGTTTTTCTGTACTGACATTGAATGACCTTAATCACCTTGTCAGTCTCATTATATGACAAGACTCCAATTAGCAAAGTTGTTTATCTCCTGTCTACCTACAGTTTAGTCAATATGAGTTTCACCCAGATCTCAATGGAATCAAAGTTATGAGCATAAACATAGCATCACACATGCAGAAAACAGATTTCTAGGGATTTGCATAACAACCTTGATAGATCATAGCTCAATTATATGCAAACATATGATGCTTCATGATGCTTATTGATGAATGCTGCATGTGAGAATAATGATTATGCACTTGAGATGCTGGAGCATCACAGGATTGATCCACGAGCTATAGGCACATCGCTGTGGGGGCAAGTGCGGCATGGTTCAGCTTGTCGAAGATGACCTTCGGCATTACACAAACATTGGCTCCAAGATCACATAACGCTTGGTCAAATTGTTGCTTCCCAATTGAGCATGAGATGGTAGGGCTTCCAGGGTCCTTCTTCTTGAGTATAGCTGCGCTACACTCCTCTGTTAAGTGCACCATTTCCGTTGACGGTAGGGGTTTCTTGTTATTGAGGATATCTTTCAAGTACTTTGCGTATGTCGGTACCTGCATAGCATCTAGCACGGGTATGTTGATATAAAGCTTCTTAATGACCTCAACGAACTTACTGTATTGTTCGTCAGCGGCAGCCTTCTTGTTTCTTGGAGGAAATGGTAGCACCGTTGTATCATAGAACTCATGAGGTAGATGTTTCGATGCTGACTTTTCTCCTTGCCAGGTGCATCTTCATCTGCAACCTTTTCTTCAGGCTCAGGCATCTTCTCCTGCTCTTTACCTACACGGCTGGGAGATGGGGGCTTCTGTGTGGACTTTCCACCCCTAGTGGTTATTGCATTTATGTGCTCGTTGGGAGGAGCTTCAGGTTGCCTAGGCAGCTTACCCGGATTTGTGTTAGGTAAAGCAGCAGCCAACTGAGCTATTTGAGTTTCAAGCATTTTGTTGAAGCTAAGTTGGTTTTTCATAGCACTATTCAAAGTTTCCATTTGTAAAGATATAGACTCAAACATCCTATCATTAGCATGGAACTTTTTACTAATGCTATCATTCACAGCTTTCTGATCAAAAGTGTAATTACTCTTAGGAAATTGCTGTGAATTTGAAGAGTTACCTTGCCCAAAGAAAGGGAGATGTGGTCGTGAATTCCATCCTGGCTGAGGACGATTCCCATTGAAGCTGTTGGTACTATTACCAATGAAGTTCGTGTCTTTCGACTGCGTCTCGGGTCAGCTGTTCCCCGAGTGCCCCATATTTCCACAGACTTCACAAGTCATGTGGGAATCGAGGGCTTGCACCGGAGCGGCTTCTGGGGTTTCATTCAGCTTCTTAAGCAACAAATCCATCTTTGCGGCGAGCATGTCAGTGCTCTCCACTTGATGGATGCCACGAGAACAGGTACTTGACCTGTCTTCTCTCCATCCTTGATTGGTGGCCATCTTCTCTATGAGGTTCTTGGCCGCCGTGATGCTCAAGGAGAGGAAGGATCCTCCAGCAGCTGCATCCAGGTGTTCTTGAGCTGAGCGGTGAAGCCCATGGAAGAAGCTCTGAATGATCAGCCACTCTTGCATCCCGTGGTGTGGGCACGCTGCAATGTACTCTTGCAGGCGTTCACAAGCTTCTACCACAGTTTCATCAGTGAGCTGTTGGAAGCTTGAGATCTTGTTTCTCAACGCGTTAGTTTTTCCTAGCGGGAAATACTTCGCCAGAAAAGCATTGGAACATGCGTTCCAAGTTGTGAGTGTTGGTCTGTTGAGGTAGAACCACTGTTTTGCCTTCCCAACAAGAGAGAAGGGAAAGAGACAAAGTTTGACGGCATCCGGTGACGCTTCTTTCATGTTGAAGGTGTTGCAGATCTCTAGAAATTGCTGCAGATGATTATTGGCATCTTCCGTAGCCAGTCCACAGAAAGGGATGGCTTGAACCATGTGAATCACCCCCGGTTTGAGCTCAAAATCCTCCCCCACGGTAACATTGGGCCCTATAGGGATGTTGCTGCTCGAGGGGATGGAGATCTCACGGATAGTCTTTTCGGCCATGGTGGTGAAACGTAGAGTACTGGTTGAAGTACTTGGTCCTAGCTCCCTGGGTACAGGTCTCTGCCCGTGGATAGTCTTTGAACGGACCCTCCTGAGCAGTGACTCTGGATTATTGTGGAAATTTGCTGGCAGGTCGAAACCGGTCATACACCTCTCTGTTGCATCCACAACAAAACAACAGAGCAAAGTGAGCCTGTTAACAACCAGCGGTAAATCTATCAAGTATATAGGTTCGAAGTGAGATATCAATTATCTCTTGGCCAATGGCTTCCCTGGCAGCGGCACCAGAAAAGCTTGTTGGCGTCTCTTAGCCTTTACAGGTTTTACTCCGCAAGCGCATAGAGACCGCTGTAGCCTTTCACTCAGAGTATTCCGATTATCGTAAATTTCCATAGGGAAGTGGTAGGCTCAAGAGTGTAATTGAATAAACTCAAATCGAATGAACTGTAAACTTGGATAAATTATACCAACTAGTAGTTGAACAAGGGTAAACGTGATAAAGATAGGTGTATGGTGGAGGAGGATATCTATCTAAGCTATCTGTAGAAAGGTATAGTTGCCTGGGAGGACAACATGTGAGATAAAGTGACCAAACTCTATTCTAATCGGCTGCAAAGATTATCCGTGTCTAACTAAGCTATTCAAATAAAGAAGCCAGGGTCTTGCATCAAGCGAAATTCTAGAGTCTCGAGGGTACCAGGAGGTAGATAGTAGGTCCCGAAAGAGAGTCTGGCTAACACCTACGGGCCTCCCGAACGACGGGCCTGGACTACACAGGCACACCACACGCTGTCACCGAGTGGGGCTACCAAGTAAAGCTGCGTGGAGAGGATGGCAAGCTACAAACGTGTTCAAGCGAAGCTTGAACAACGATAGATCTTCCTGGATCAGAGGAGTGGATCTAGCCAGAGCCTAGCATCTAAGTCTAAGCGTAGCAAGCATGCAAAATAAAGGTACACCACACTTGCAGGAGATAGAAATAAAGTAAAATATAACTGAATTATATTGAAGATAATCTGAATTCAAAAGATACAAGAGTTTTACCACAGACTCGAAGATAACTCCGGAGACTCCGAGGCAAAGCTCGACTCAACTCTAACTCCCAGGACTATCCTAACTACTACGATGGAATGAAGCACTCTAAGATAGAACTCTCTCAACTCAACACCTTACAAATGAGCTCTCAGGGCCTATTTATAGCTTGTACAAGTGAGGGAGGCATTTGTAGGCAGAGGAGGTTGGTTGGGTGCGAAGGTCGGTGGCCGGCCGACCATAGGGGGTGGTCGGGCGGCCACCCGATTTGCTGACCTTGACCATCTGACGGTAGATCTCCACTCATGAAGTCGGTTAGAAGCTTTCCAAGTCAGTTGGCATGCAAAATGGTAAAATCAAGTGGTCGGCCGACCACTTGATTTACCAACTTTGTGCATCCAACGGTTGAGGAGGCCTCCCCTTGTCGGTTGGCAGTTGGAATGCGATTGCATGTGGAAAATGCCGCTGAGAAGTGGTTGGCCGGCCACACCAAGTGGTCGGGCGGCCACGTATTTTTCTCCAATTGGTCGCATGTTGTTCCCCTCAGATCCTTGACATCACCAATCCTTGTCCTAACATGTTGTGACCCTAGGATATATTGGATGCTCCTTTGTATGGTTGGATCTTCACCATTTTGTGTTTGTTTGCACACCGGATTGAAGACATGGCAAGTGAAGTGCTTGAGGGATCATTCCACGTGGTCAGGGGTCCAAAACCCCATTGGTGAGTGGCCGGGCGGCCATGGCCCTGTCACCAATGTTCCCCATCTTTGGTATTTAGTGTATTTTCAACCATTTTGTGTGCATTTTGGTACCTGCATCCAAAATATTCATGTACATCTTGTGGAACTCGTTAGTAGCAAGGGCTAGTCCATATATTTCACATGGTTAGGTTCATTTGGTGGATAATTGACGGTTGATATCGTGAGATTATGACCGTCAACATTGTGCTAAGTTAGATTTGATTGATCATTGTTATGCTTGCCGGTGCTACAATTCAACCCTAGAGCTAGATGCTAGGCTCTGGTTAGCTCCTCTCCTCTTGCAAAGGACAAGCTATTGTTGTAGCGTGCCATCCTCTCCACGCAGCTTTGCTTGGTAGCCCCACTCGGTGACAGCGTATGGCGTGCCTGTGTAGTCCAGGCCCGTCGTTCGGGAGGCCCGTAGGTGTTAGCCAGACTCTCTTTTGGGACCTACTATCTACCCCATGGTACCCTCGAGACTCTGGAATTCCGCTCGACGCAAGTCATCACTATGCTGAGATCCTTTCAACCCTTAGCACGGTTAGCTCTTTGTTGACGCTCGTTAAGTACTAAAATTTTACCCTATTTTTATATGATTTTATATCTTTTCGAGAGTTAATCTTATTATTTAGTCTTGTTTTACTAACAAATAACCCCATTTTCAAGAAAATGCTCTTCGTTTTTGTGCAATATTCATTTTTGCAGGAAAATAGGGAATAATTGAAGATATATGAGAATTTCTCGAAGAAAGGATTTATGCTATGAAGCGGGCTCTGAAATAAAGATTAATTGAAGCCCACTTAACGAAGAAGCCCAACAAGAAAAAAAGTCTTGGAAGATAAAGTTTGCTTGAAAGACTAAATCCTGAAATCTTCTCGAAATTCATGACAGCAGCACTTGTAGGCCCAATTCGGAGACCTTAACAATGCCAAATAAAGAAAGTTTGAATACCAAAGTTGTAGATTTCTTTGAGCTCTACAATTTAGAGTTCGATGCCTTATTTGAACTTCGAATGAGGAAGTTATGGTCAAAATACTAAAAGCTGAAGAATATGGAAGAGTCCAACTCCAGAAGGACAAGAATGGAAGATTCATCTACAAGCAAGGAAAGACATGAACGTCCGGGACTCTTTTGAAAACTTATATATACTTGGAAATAGGTGTTTTAGGACTCTTATATAACCGACCTAATCGATTCCATGTATAGGGTTCCCTTCGGGGTATAAATATAGAGCCTCCCAAGGGAAGAGGGAGTTAGTGCACCGCATTATTCATTGTAAGTCGTGAGTCTAGGGCAAAGGTCGGGGGCGAGAAGCGTTCAACTCGGCGAGAAGCTCATCTCGACGAAAGGAGGAAGCAAGAGGAGGCAGAAGGGAGGTCGGTTAGCCGACCCAGGCCCTTCCGAGGTGCTCTCAAGTTCATCTTTCGACATGTTCTTCGTCGAGTTCATCCCGACGACTATGTTTTAGAGTTTACGATGTATCTCGAGTAATTCCTTGTACTTCCTTTGATACTTTGATGAAACCTAGATATTCGATCAATCAAGATTGTCTTCTAGACCTAGTTTGTTGTTTATACATGATTTATGATCTATGTCTTTGCAATGCTTTAATTCCAACATGTCTAGTCGGCCGACGTATAGAAGTTCTTCATGTTCTTATAGTAGATCTTTCTTCCTATCTAGTTGATTGAAACTGCTCATGCTTAGAGATGGTTAGGGTTTGCTAGTTCATCGATTTCCTGGTTACCAGTGACAGTAGAGCCCGGGGAAAGGTTCGAGTAGATCCTTGACATTCTTGATCATGTTTATTCTTTGCTTAATGTTTAGATCTAGTTTCAAGGTTGTTCTTAGTATGATGGTTGTTTGTCTCATATCTCTTGTGGATCCTTTTGCCATATTAAATCTATCGTTCTCGCGTTTATATCCTAAACCTTGTTCTATCATTTTATGCAATAGTTTTATCTCTTATTAGAACCTTATTAGCATATAAATTATAGTTTATTTAGAATAAGTTTATCCCTTGTTTAAGCTTGTTTAGATCTATTAGAATTAGTTAGTAATTCAGTTAGTATTAGATAGATAGTGTCTTAAACATAATTATCCCTGGATTTACAAACCCAAGATACTCATCCCAGGGAAAAGCTACCACGATACTATGCGCTTGCAGTATAAGGTTTGACGTTCTTAAGTGGCGTCAACAAGCTTTTCTGGCGCCGTTGCTGGGGACTCCTAATTATCGTTTAAAGTTATTATCAATCTTTTATTAACTATATGGCTACTAGTATTGATAGTTAGTTTATATGCTTTTTGTGTGTTTAATTTTTGTTTTAGTTAGTTTGTTTATAGTTTTTACTTTTGATAGTATAATAATCCTTATTTTGCGTTTAATTTCTAGTTACTTAGTTTTATTTGATTTCGTTCTTATCCTTAGTTTATTTTTAAGTTAATCTAACCCAGCATCTTTGCTGTCATAGATTTTTCGTTTCGTGTTTTTTGTTTTTATAATTAGTTTCAGATATGACTTCAAAGCTTGAAGAGTGGGAGCTTTTGACACTTGGGGAGTATATAACTCCAAAAGCTGTAGACCTCAAGTTTCAAGAATCCAACAAGAAGCCGGAGTCAGGATCATACGAGCTGAAGCCAGGAATCATCCGGATTGCTGCCGCAGATCCATTCAGTGGAGAAGACGATGAGAATCCGTACAAGCACCTGGAGAAGCTCAAGCAAGTTTGCCACACTTGCCACACTTTCTATCAAGAAGGAGTTCCAGTCGAGTGGATCAAGTGGAATCTCTTTCCATTTACCCTTGTGGATAAAGCCAACAAGTGGTATCAAGCTGCCTCAATTGAAGCTAAAGGAGACTAGGAAATTCTTAAGCAGAAATTTCTCGCAAGATTTTTTTCATCACTAAAAGTGTACAAGTTGAGGAAGCAAGTTTTCAACTTTGCACAAGGACAAGATGAAGACATCGACGAAGCTTGGGAGAGACTCGAAGCCTTGCTCACACAAGGACCACTACTTGGCGTAACACCAACTGTGCATATTCATACTTTCTACTATGGTATGACGCCAAAAGCCTTTGAGGAAGTGAATACTACTACTGGAGGATCACTGTTGAGCAGGATATGGAGAGAAGCTCACAAGATTCTATCTGATATCTACTTAGCTTGCAAGTTCAACAGAGAAAGGAAGGATGATGGAGTGAAGAAGCCAAAAAGCCACATGGCGCCCACATATGCTGTCTTTGAAGACCAACCACCTGTCAAAAAGACTACAGTGTCTTATGCCTCTGACGAGGAGGATTATGGAAGTTTTGCACCTCAAGAGGAGACCAAGAGTGATTATAGAATCTTGCTAGTGCAAAGCCTTTGACAGAATTCGAGAAGATGAGCTGGATGCCAGTGGAGTTTGGAGATACACTCAAGTGTGCATGACCACTTTCGACAGAAGACTTAGTGGAAGAAGAAGAGTTGTTCCCACCAGAAGTGCCACTAAGGAAGAGTGATGATAGTCAAGATACAGGGAGGTGCTGCAGAAATTATTCCAAGAAGAAGAGCTGGATAGTGACTTTGTCTCTGAAGTGAAGCTAGTGATCGGGGTCAAGCCGGAGTCATCACTTACTGAGGAAGTTATCGTTCAGCTACTAGCCGAAGAATCACCAACTGGAATTTCATGCTCCATCAACAAAGAAGTCTTCAACAACATACACTGCGCTATGGAAGCCCAGGTAAGTACAATGAGTTAGTTATGTAATAAACCATGTTTAATTTCTACTAATCTTAGGATTAAACTTGCTAGTAATGAAGTGATTAAACCTGTAGGCTTAATTAATAATGTTGAAGTTGACTTTGCTGGAAAAATTATACCAACTGATTTCTATGTCATTAATGTCTATGATAAAGATATTAAATTAATTTTTGGTAGACCTTTTCTTAAGTTGGTTGATGTTGTAGTTCATAATGAATAAGGAAAAGTCAATTTAAATATTAATGGATTAAAATATGACTTTGATTTCTTATCGGCATCTAAAGTGCCTATTAATCTCGCTCCAGATATAAAGGAGATAGAGAGTATTAATGCTTTTAGAGAACCTTTAAATTTAGTCTTAGAAGGAGAAGATGAAGGGTTTTTCTCTGAAGAAGCAACCAATGCCACTAACGAATTAGAACAGAATATAGAAGAAACCTGAGACATCCCAGTAGAGCCGCTAGGTGACCTTAATCAACAGGAGGCGCCAGATGTAGAGCTAAAACCGCTACCTGATGGACTTAAATATGAGTTTTTAGGAAAAGATAAAACCTACCCAGTTATCATCAGTAATGAGCTAAGTCGAGAAGAAGTAGAGAGGCTGCTGGAAGTGTTAAGGAAACATAAGAAGGCTATCGGTCATTCTCTGGCAGATCAAAAAGGAATCAGCCCCGCGTTTTGTACTCATCGAATTCCGATGGAAGAAGACCACAAGCCAGTAGTTGACAACCAAAGGAGATTGAGTAACGAGATGAGGTCTGTAGTTAAAAAGGAAGTTATCAAACTTTTAAATGCCGGAATTATCTATCCAGTACCAACCAGTGAGTGGGTAAGCCATGTTCATTTTGTACCTGAAAAAGGAGGTTTAACCGTAGTTAAAAATGATAAAAATGAATTAATCCCACAAATAACAGTGACTGGCTGGAGAATGTGCATAGATTACCGAAAGCTTAATAAAGCCACTAAAAAAGATCACTTCCCTTTACCCTTTATAGATGAGATGTTAGAGAGACTTGCTAAGAATACCCATTTTTGCTATTTAGATGGATATTCTGGATTCTTTCAAATCCCTATTCACCCAGATGATCAACATAAAAGTACCTTCACATGTCCTTATGGAACTTTCGCTTATAGAAGAATGCCCTTTGGACTTTGTAATGCACCTACTTCTTTCCAAAGGTGTATGATGGCTATTTTCTCAGATTTTATTGAAGATATCATGGAAGTTTTTATGGACGATTTCTCAGTTCACGGTACAAGTTTTGACCACTGTTTAAGGAATTTAGAAAAGGTGCTTAAGAGATGTAAAGAGGTCAACTTAGTGCTAAACTGGGAGAAATGTCATTTCATGGTTAGAAGATGGCTTGTGTTGGGACACATAATTTCCAAGAAGGGGATCGAAGTAGATAAAGCCAAAATAGAGACAGTAGAGAAATTGCCACTACCTACTGACATCAGTGTTCACCTAAACGGGCTAAACGGCCGTTTAAACGGCGTTTAAACGGTAAACGGGACCAAACTGTGTTGTTTAGGGTGTAAACGGTCTATTAAACGGAAACGGCCAAAAAACGGTATTAAACGGCCTAAACGGTCTAAACGGAACGGAATTAAACCTTATTAAACGGGCTAAACAGCTGTTTAATCAACTGTTTAGATGAACACTACCAAATTCACTTGAAATTTTCATTCACAAATTTGGTATACATTATTTCATGCATAGATAAATATGCATATTTGTATATTTATTTTTTATATGGATAAATGAGTATATTTACTATAATATATTATTATTTTTAAGTCTAATTATGTATATTTTGATGCTACAGTACAAAACCGTTTAGACCGTTTAACTCCGTGTAAACACCGTTTAAACCGTCTAAACGCTAAACGAGGGGTGACCGACTGTTTACCGTTTAGCGTTTACGATAACACTGATTGACATTAAGTCTCTAAGAAGCTTTTTTGGTCATGCTGGATTCTATAGGAGATTTATTAAAGATTTTTCTAAAATAGCTAAACCACTTACTTACTTGCTTCAAAAGGACGTTCCTTTCGAGTTTACTAAAGAATGTAAGGTCGCTTTTAGAAAAATGAAAGAGTTACTTATTAGTGCACCTATCATTATTCTACCACCTGACTGAAATCTACCTTTTGAGATCATGTCTGATGCGAGCGATTATGCAGTAGGAGCTGTGCTGGGGCAAAGAAAGGATGGGAAAGTACATGCCATTTATTACGCCAACAAGACTCTTAATGAAGCTCAAGTAAATTATGCTACTACGGAGAAGGAGTTATTAGCAGTAGTTTTTGTCTTTGAGAAATTTAGATCTTATAGCTTATACTGATCGTGCTGCTATCAAATACCTTCTTACTAAAAAGACGCTAAGCCTCGTTTAATTAGATGGATTTTAATGTTACAAGAATTCGATGTAGAGATTAGAGACAAGAAGGGAATTGAGAATGTAGTGGCGGATCATTTATCTAGAATGAACCATGCGAAGGGTAGATCACCTATAGAAGATGCGTTGAGAGACGATGCCCTTTATGCCATTTTAGATAAAGATTCATGGATGATAGATGTCATAAGAGCCATAAAGAAAAAGCCGTTAACTCATCTCAACTATAATTCCAAAAGAAAAGTCCTAGCTGAAGCTAAGAAATTCTACTGGAGCGCCCCTTACCTATATAGGTTTGGATCTGATGGAGTCCTTAGAAGATGTGTGCCTGTAGAAGAGAGAGAAGAAATTCTGAGGAAGTGCCACGCTGCGGAATATGGAGGGCATCATAGACATTTCAGAACCCAAGCTAAGATATGGGGGAGTGGATTTTATTGGCCAGGAATGCATGAGGATGGAAATGTTACATCTAGAAATTCAATGCCTCTCACTTATAACCTACAAATTGATTTGTTTGATGTTTGGGGAATAGATTTTATGGGTCCATTTGAAAATTCACATGGATATGAATACATTCTGGTGACTGTGGATTATGTCTCAAAGTGGATAGAAGCTTTACCATGTAAAAAGGCGACTACACAGGAGTCCATAGAGATGATTAGAAATAATATCTTTCCAAGATATGGAGTCCCTCGAGTCATCATCTCAGATGGAGGATCGCATTTTGTTGGTAAAGAGTTTACTAATTATTTAGAGAAAATGGGAATTGAACATAGAGTTTCCACAGCCTATCACCCGCAAACAAATGGTCATGCCGAGACATCAAATAAACAATTAAAAGAAATTCTTAAAAAGACAGTAATTAAAGGAGGTAAAAATTGGTCGAATAAGCTTAGCAACGCTCTTTGGGCATATAGGACTGCGTTTAAGGCACCTATTGGGATGATGCCTTATCAGTTAGTTTATGAAAAAAACCTGTCATTTGCCAGTGGAGATGGAGCATAAAGCTTATTGTCAATTAAGGAATTGAATTTGGATTTAGACGCTGCTTTAGTCAAAAGAAGGATTCAACTTATTACCCTTGATGAGACGAGATTGCAAGCCTATCATAATGCCACTATCTATAAGAAAAGGGTTAAGAGATGGTTTGATAAGAGAATCCTAAAGAAGGAATTTAAGGTAGGTGATAAGGTTCTTCTTTTTAATTCAAGGTTTAAATTATTTGGAAAAGGAAAACTACAAAGTAAATGGGATAGACCTTATATAGTACATGATGTATCACCTACTGGAGCAGTTACTATTATGGATCTAGAAGGGAACAAGTTTATGGTAAATGGTCAAAGACTTAAGGTTTTCCTTGAAGGGGATAAATTTGAAGCTAATTATATTGATACATATGAATTCAAGGAAGTGAGGATTCATTACCATGGCCATAATCTCTAGTTTTCCTTAGTTTTCGTAGCTTTGTATGTAAATAGTCACGTTTAGTTTAGTTTTTTCTAAAAAATTTAGTTTCACGTTTATTTTAAATTAGGAATTAAGGATACCGACAAAACTTGGGAACTTTTCGTGCAAGGAAAGGCCCAGGTCGGCCGACCAGAAGGAGCCAAGTCGGCCGGCCCCGGGACTTTTCAAGGCGATTCGCTTCCAAATTTTGCCGGCAAGATCCGCGTTGTATTCCAAGTAAGTTTAGGGTAGAGTTCGGATCGGAATCACTGTTTTGTTTCCAAATCTCGCCAATTTTCGGAGTATAAAACCATAGGCAAGCCATGGAGCCGAGACATCTAACTCAAAACACATCGAAACGTAGCCACGACATGTTCCGAAGCGATCGAGATACAACTCGTAAAGAGGGAAGCCGAGGCGCCGCAGGAGGGGGCCTGGTCAGCCGACCAGGAGGAGCCAAGTCGGCCGATCAGCCCTGTTTCCTAGGGTACTCGCCGCAACTTTTCACAGGTGATCTTCGATGATAAAGATGAAGAGGCGAGGGGGTGTGGATCATCCGGAAAGCGTGAGATCTTGAAGCACATGGCCAAGCTTTCAATTCAACCATTGAAGATGAAGGTTAGAAGATCTCAGAGGATTGGAGGGATGCCCAGGATAGACTATCAAGAAAGCCCTGTCCGTTTTGGAGGAACTATCCATTCAAGTGAGGATCAATCAATAAGCTTCAGTGATTATCAAGGATCAGAGACCGAAGAGGTAAACTTAATCAATATCGTTCCTTGTTTCGATACTTATCATGTTGGAGCAGAGGATGGAGTGGATTGTTGCCCAAAATGTAGAGAAGCTATCTACTTTAACAAGAAAAAGAGTGAGGATATTCTTGATATAGTCATTGACGTAGAGGAGAGGCTTCATAAGAAGATACAAGACACAAAAGAGAGAGTTGTCAATTTTGTCAGAAACTTAAAGGGGCAAGTGAACTACCTGCAAATGTCTGTGAGAGTTAGAAACGAGTGATTGATTCCATTTGGGCCCACATTACAAGACTGGAAGGAGGAGGTTATCAGCCAGATGACACTTGGGAAGAACCAGAAGAGACATATTCGCCTCCACCCAACTACCTGCCTGGTGAAGATCCTCTTGACGGTCCAATGGTGACGATTAGAACTTTGCTTAGTTTAAGTGTGGGGATATTAGTAGAATTTCCCCAATTAGATAAAGAGTTTTATAAATAAATAGTCTTTATATAGTTTCTTTTTAAAGTTAGTTTAAGAGTCAGTTTTCTTTTATGTAATCGGTCTATTAGATTAATAAAGTGTGTGATTGAATAAATTACTTTGCTTTATTTAAGTTTGTTCTTTATTTTTACTTTGATGATTAATCTTTCTTAAAGTTTTATGATTTGATTAATATGGTGATTGCTAGATTGATTAAAATTGCATAACCCATATGTTTATTGAAGGATTATGTTTTATAGCTTTGCCAAAGTTTTAATTAAGAAAAAGAGTAGGGGAGAATTGTCTTTTCATTAAAATTTCTTTTTCTTGGATCAAGTTTTACACCCCTATATTAAGAGAGAGCTAAAAATTCCTAGTAGAGCCTAAATTTATGAAACCTAGTTTGAAAAGCAAGTTGTCTTATATGTGTTTGGTTAAGTTTGATCCCTTTATATATTTTGATCACTTAAAATTATTTTGGTCATCTATTTTCATCTTTTTGCTAGCCTTTTATATTCCAATTGCTTACATTAATAGAGCAATTTCTTTAATCCTATAAGCCTTTTTCATCTCATTATTTTATCTTTTACCTATATAAAGTTTTTGCTCAAATAATCCTTCATGAAAGCAATTTATCCAAAAAGGTGGTAGAATGGGGAAAGAGGCGCCCATTAAAAAAAAGAGAGAAAAGAGAAAGAGTGAGAAATATTATGGCGCTCGAAAAGAAAAAGAAGAGGGAGAAAAAAATGGCCAAGTGGTCGAATATTAAAAAAGTAGAATTAGGAAAAGGAGAAGGGAGAAAAAAATATATAAAGTTTGGAGAAGTAAAATAAAGAGAGCTTTATAATCCTGTTAAATACAATGAGCAAAGACTTTTTCCAACTATGTGCAAAATTTCAGAATTTATTCCACTTCATTTATTCTTGCACATGTCCACCATCTATATCTTCTTTTTCCTTGACCTTTACTATAATCTCTTTTCTTTATTTTGATGACCAAGATAGTTTACAAGTTGATTGAATAATCTTTAGAGAGATACCTTAGCTAGACAATAGAATAAGCACATCTGCTTAGCCTTTGAGAGCCAATGGACCGGCCTCATTACTCTCCTGGTGTGATGAGTGATTGTCAACGAGCTCAAGCCCACCGATGGACTGGAGGCCCTCCGATGGACTGGAGGTAGATGACGAAGATCTCGATGGACTGAGGCAAAAGCCCTCTAATGGACCGAAGGCAATGCTCGGCGTCGGTTGGCCATGGGAGCGCAGTACACGGAGGGGCAGTTCAGCAACGGTGGTGTAAGCCCTCCGATGGACCGCAAGGCGACTCCGATAGACTGGAGAAGCCGGGTGCCACCGTGGTGCTCCAACCCGAGTGCATGGCGCGAAGACGTGCGAGGGAGGCTTTGGCGGCTTCGGCTCAAAATCGCCACCCAAGTTCGAATGACTTGGTGGGTTGGGCTCCGACTCGCCAAGATAGAAGATTGGGCCAAGACCCAGCCCAGGAAGCCCACAGAATAAAGTTTTCCGGTTTCTGACTTCAAAACCGGGGGAAGCTTCCGAACTACTGGCTATGTGACGTACATCCAAGCGAGGCGTGGAGAAGAAGATCAAAGCGTCATCGTAGTCGTCCAATTGTATCTGTTTCATTTCAGCCCCTTTCAGTCATTCTAGAGTAAGGGTCATAATGTTAAATGGTGTCGTTAGGCCTAGGGCTATAAATACCTAAGTGGCTGGTCATTTAGGTGACTCTTCCACCATTAGAAAACCCTAGGCTTAGTTTCTAACCAGCCATGTGCCAAAGAGAGAAAGGAGAGCATTAGGGTTCGGTTTTGAGACCCCTAGCTAAGTGCTCCTCACATCAAGTGGGAGGATGAAGGGTGGTAGGCTGTAGAAACGTTGTATGAACTCAATTTCGTGTTAATACCAGCAATATTCCTTTGAAATTTGAGCTCATGAGTGTAGCCCTCTCCTCCTTCCTCTTCTAGTTTGGTTTTTGGGTGATCTCTCAAAGGCTTTTGGTGCTTTGCTTTGCCTACGAGTTTTCCCCACTTCTTTTGGTGTTTTGGACTTGCAAGGATGTGAAGATTATGACTTAGTTCATCTCAAACCTTCATGTTTGCCACGAGCAAGTCGTTCTTGAGCTTTTCACTTTCTTGCCCAAATATTCAACTCTTCACGAGATCTGAAATTCCCGCTAATCCCGTGATCTTTTTCCATAGATCTTTTGGGAATAGCTTTGGAATGGAGCTAGGTTAGCCTGTGCCAATTTTCGTGAAGTTTGGAGAAGATTTGGTCAAGTTTGAGGTTTGAGAGCTCAAGAACAAGGGCTGTTTCTGGCACCACCAGATCATCCGGTAGCTCCTACCGGAACATCCGGCTGCTCAGGCGCGGGTGGGTCTACCGGAACATCCGATAGTTTCTACCAGGACAACCGGTGAAACCTATCGGAACATCCGATAGCTCTTACCGGATCATCCGGTGTGCCCTGGCAGCCCTGCTTTTCTTTGGTGCTTTTGGTGTTCGGCTCTTTGCTTCGACCTCGCTTTTAGTGTTCCTTGTTGCTGCCCATACTCTTAACTTGCTGTGTTCCAGTAAGGCGCATTTCGGTGCGTTGAGTGGCGGGCAAGACGCTAGTGCGTGAGTCGTTGTTTCGCTTGACTTGCGATCTTGTGATTGTTGAGTCTTGTGCTTTCGCTCGCTTGGTGTGTACCCGTTCAGTGGGCGACACCAAGTGCTGCTAGACACGTTTCCTTTCAGTAGACGGTGTCTAGCGTTTGTTGTGTAGTGTCTGTCAGTTTGCACCGGGGGTTCGTGAGTTTGAGTTTTTAAGTGCTCCTATTCACCCCTCCCTCTAGTCGCATATCTCAGTCCTACAGCCTTTACCGAGCTCCACTTAAACTCAGGTGACATAAGAGAAAAAGAGTGATTTCTATAGGGTTAGCCACTTATAAGAGTACCTTTTTGAGAGCTTAACTTTTGTGGATATAGTAATTTCTTGATCCATGAAATTTTTTGTTTTAAAAACTCTCTTTGATGATTCAGAAAGAGACTTTGGCATTGCTATGACTCGTTTGACTTAGATAAACTTTGTTTATCGATCTTTTGCTCGAGGACTAGCAAGATCTAAGTGTGGGAATATTGTTGACGCTCGCTAAGTACTAAAATTTTACTCTATTTTTATATGATTTTACATCGTTTCGGGAGTTAATCTTATCATTAGTCTTGTTTTACTAACAAATAACCCTGTTTTCGAGAATGCTCTTTGTTTTTGTGCAATATTCATTTTTGCAGGAAAATAGGGAATAATTGAAGATATTTGAGAATTTCTCGAAAAAAGGATTTATGCTATGAAGTGGGCTCTGAAATAAAGATTAATTGAAGCCCACTTAAGGAAGAAACCCAACAAAAAAAGAAGTCTTGTAAGATAAAGTTTCCTTGAAAGACTAAATCCTGAAATCTTCTAGAAATTCATGACAGCAGCAGCTTGTAGTCCCAATTCGGAGACCTTAATGATGCCAAATAAAGAAAGTTTGAATACCAAAGTTGTAGATCTCTTCGAGCTCTACAATTTAGAGTTCGAGTTTGCCTTATTTAGACTTCAAATGAGGAAGTTATGGTCAAAATACTAAAAGCTGCAGAATATGGAAGAGTCCAACTCCGGAAGGACAAGAATGGAAGCTTCATCTACAAGCAAGGAAAGACATGAACGTCCGAGACTCTTTTGAAAACTTGTATATACTTGGAAATAGGTGTTTTAGGACTCTTAGAACCGACCTAATGGATTCCATGTATAGGGTTCCCTTCGGGGTATAAATATAGAGCCTCCTAAGGGAAGAGGGAGTTAGTCCACCGCATTATTCATTGTAAGTCGTGAGTCTAGGGCAAAGGTCGGGGGTGAGAAGCATTCAACTCAGCGAGAAGTTCATCTCAGCGAAAGGAGGAAGCAAGAGGAGGCAGAAGGGAGGCTGATCGGCCGACCCCTAGGGGTCTGGTCGGCCGACCCAGGCCCTTCCGAGGTGCTCTCAAGTTCATCTTTCGGCATGTTCTTCGTTGAGTTCGTCCCGACGACTATGCTTCAGAGTTTACGAGGTATCTCGAGTAATTCCTTGTACTTCCATTGATACTTTGATGAAACCTTGATATTCGATCAATAAAGATTGTCTTCTAGACCTAGTTTGTTGTTTATACATGATTTATGATCCATGTCTTTACAATGCTTTAATTCCAACATGTCTAGTCGGCCGACGTATAGAAGTTCTTCATGTTCTTATAGTAGATCTTTCTTCTGTCACACCCGATTTTACAAACAAAACCAGATGACGCCATATGTGTGCCCATGATCTATTTTCCACAGATACAGCCGACTTCATTAGTGAATATCAATAGACAGTGCATTATATAAGCGTATAAAACTTACATTTGACATAAAGGTCAATATATCAGAGTATAGCGGAACTTCTATCTCGTAGCGGAACTCCATCTTCACAGGAAGGTTGACTGGGGCACGTACGCCTAAACACCTTGTAGACTTCTGGATCCACTTCGTCTTCAAAGCATCATCAACTTGGAAAGAGCAGAGCTATATTTTTTTGGGGATAGCAAGGGTAGGTACATGTTGTACTCAGCAAGTATTCCGTTTAGGATAAAGTGGACTGGCTTTATAGTGGACCAGCATAGCGGTTTCTTTTAGTTGGTCAACTTTTATTTACTAAAAATGAATTAGCATAACCCATCGCATAACTGGAATAACATAAATACAATAAAGTATCTGAAAATAAACCACCATCATTCCATCGTCGTTCCATTATCATACCATCTTTACCATCATTGCCATGAGATCCTTTTCTTTGGAAAACTCTAATCTGTGAGGGTACAGACCGCTCTTAACCGTGAGCACGGCTGATATATCAGTTTTAAACACTCTCGAGAGGTTATACATCTTTACCCACAAGCCATGATTCCCATATGCCAAGAGGTGGCCAAACCTCATATATTCACTATCCTTTGATGTATCGGCAGGGTTTCATTACGAGACCTTTACAAAGAATTCCTAGAGTTAAGGCCCACTCGTTATAGGTTACTCTAGTCAACTAAAGATATGAGAGTTCCGTTCCAAAGGGTGACTAACAAATATCAAATAAACCAAACTGCACCACATTGGCAAAGGGCAAAGTCCCATATCCTCCAGACCCCTCATACGCCATGTTTCAGGAAAGTAAGACAAAACTCTAGTTCATCTAATTGATCAGTCAAGCCCAGTGCCCATGTGAGTCCTGCGGTTGTATTGTTTTTCTAGGTGGTCGCTCGGCGAACCGATCCTTAGGGTGAGGCCATCGTGCAAACCCACAAAACATGCTCAAATCCCCATGTTGCCAAAACCATACTTTTATCATCAAGTTCATCATTAATTAGCCAAGATTAACAACATGAGTAAAGTAAATTGAGTGGTAGCAATTAGTTCTACAACATCACAGCCCTCCCAAGTTTATAGACATGTAAAGGATATCAAACTAGTCATCCTTAATAGGAGCATGCAAAATTTAGGCTCTAGATCATGTGATTAAAGTAAATAGGACATAGGTCAAAGAATACTTGCCTTTATTCCCAAGTATAGATATTATTTGCTCAGAGAAAACCAATATGGATATGCTCAAATCAATGGCTTGCACTTGAAAAACTTGATCACCAACTCTTGTCTACAGCTTGGACCGATTTTGGGACCTTTACGTTGAACTTATGCAACAATACATGCAAGGAACACGTATAAAATCTAAGAAACAGTACACCATACATGAAAAATAGAAAATAAAAGGTTTATAAAAATTTTCTACGCATCGCCACGAACTCGTGGGCGCAAGAACCACTGAAAACGGATTTAAAACAGAGAAGATATGACGAAAACAAGGTAGCAGGGGCTTACTTGTAAATAACTTTTGAAAATCTGGGTTTAAAACCTTAAAAACAGGGGCCTGCACTGTATGGTCAGACTGCAGGTTGGTTTAGATAAAGCGCTGGGGCTTTTTTGCAAAAGTGCGCGGCCAACGGCCACGTGGCGCTATTTGATTGGATGGTTCGGGTACCACACGGTGGGCTGCAAAGTTGCTGCCGCAGAGGATACTATGGATCCAGTGTGGCCAGATCCAGATCCCGTATGGTGGCCACAATGTGGAACGGCGGAGGCGGCCAATGGCGGCGCGACACGTGGCGATGGGAAACGAACAGGCAGGCAGGCTCCCTCTCGCTCTTGCGCGCGGACGGGAGCGGGAGATGGGCACCGTACCGGAGTGAGCCCGGGCAGGTGGAGCGCGGGAGTTAGGGGCGGCTTCGACGCGCTGCGGAAGCGGTTCGGTGGGGGTAGCGTCGTACTGCAGGCACGTAGATCGAGGCGACCGGTGAGGAAGAAGATGGGAAAAAACTACTCACCGAGGAAAAAGAAAACTTGGATCTACGAGCAACCAGAGATGTCCTCGCAGAACGGAGACCACCCCGACGAAGATCTCGATGAGACGAACGTCATGGTACCCTCAAATTTCGCCGGTGACGCTTAGTCGTGGAGTAATTTCTCGCCGGAGGATCGCCGGAGTTGGACCACCCTTGAAACTTTCTTTTCAGATCTAGAGAGGTAGGGTTGCGGGATTGAAAAACGGAGACCGGTTCTAAAAAAAGGACGATGAGAGGATTCCGATGAATATATATATGCACGGGTTTGGGCCGAGTTGGATTTGGGCTTATTTTCGAAATATTTAATTTCGGGTTTTAAAATAATTCCAGAATATCTAGAATTATTGTTCGTGTCCCGAAAAATACTCAGATGGCTCCAAAAATTCTAGAAAAAAACCCAGATATATTTTGGCACCCAATGAACTCAAATAAAATATTTAGAGCTCATGAAAAGATTCAGAAGAGCCTCCAATAAATGGAATTTTCTCTAGGAAAAATGGGAAAATCCTCCGGGTAAATCCAGAAAGTTCCCCGAAACAACTTGACAATGAACAAAGATATTAGGACAGGATTTCACACTCAAAACATGCTAGCCTAGCATGGAGTGATGAGATGGTCAGCGAGATGGATGCGAGGGGAAGAGAAGGTTGACACGCGAGAAAAGGAGAAGCGTGACGAGTGGGACCTATATGACAAAGGGAGAACGAGGGTGGACTACACGACAAAGAGAAGGGATGAAGGTAGAGAAGAACGAGAGGCGGGTCAATTCCAACTTTGGTTGGCTATTGAACCAAAAGAGAGGAAGGAAACACAGGAGGGGATTTCTGGTCCTTTTCTTTTAAAAACTTTTCAAACTCGTTTATTTTTAAGATTTAAACACGCTATGAATTCAAAAAAAATTTGAACTCAAATCCTTAAGCAACCAATCAGCATAAAACCAATGCAACGGCATGAATGCAACAACATATTGTCCTAAATTCATTTTATTTGTTTTAAAATTTATTTTGTAAAGATCATTTGAATGCACATTCTAAACACGAAAATCCTTAATAAATTGAGAAAAAAATATTTTTACTATTTTGAATTCATAAAATAAAATTTAGGGTGTTACATCTTCCTAGCTAGTTGATTGAATCTGCTCATGCTTAGAGATGGTTAGGGTTTGCTAGTTCGTCGATTACCTGGTTACTAGTGACAGTAGAGCCCGGGGAAAGGTTCGAGTAGATCATTGACATTCTTGATCATGTTTATTCTTTGCTTAATGTTTAGATCTAGTTTCAAGGTTGTTCTTAGTATGATGGTTGTTTGTCTCATATCTCTTGTGGATCCTTTTGCCATGTTAAACCTATCGTTCTCGCGTTTATAGCCTAAACCTTGTTCTATCATTTTATGCGAAGTTTTATCTCTTATTAGAACCTTATTAGCATATAGATTGTAGTTTATTTAGAATAAGTTTATCCCTTGTTTAAGCTTGTTTAGATCTATTAGAATTAGTTAGTAATTCAGTTAGTATTAGATAGATAGTGTCTTAAACATAATTATCCCTAGATTAACAAACCCAGTGGCGTCAACACTCTTGTATGCTAGCAGAGAAAGAAGACCATACCGCAGGCCCTGTCTCGTTGTCCTCCTATCTTTACCTGTTTTCTTACCAACGGTGTTTAGATTTTACCCCATGATGTTTGGTGTCAACCTTTCCTAGCTATCGGTTGACAGAATGAGTAGTGACATGTGATGCCCCTGGCATCTCAGAAGCCTTAACACACGGTTAGATGAAGGCTAACGATGGATTAAGGCTTAATCATGCTTAGTGATTAACAAGAAACACGTGGAGGAGCCACTAAATCAAAATTTTCTACACAAGATGCAAGACCACACATTTCGTGGTTGAATAAGTCGACACTCACATGCTTTTGAGCCCAACTCTAAATGCCAAACCCCGGATAAGAAAAGTAACCCTAGACCTTTCCGTTGGACAATGTTCAAAAAGCTAAAGACAAGAGGTTTAAAAGATCAAACCGAATCCAACCAACACTTCTTCCGAAGATAGCAAGTGTGATCGTGAGCAAACTTGAGCCCTAATAAAGCTTTCAAACTCATTAAGTACCCGAGCTCAACTCCATTGACAAACTTGTTGTACATGTCATGGACTATCCTATTGCTACACTGAGCAGGGATCAAAGCTATCGTCTACTCACTCAAATTTTCACCTACATATCTCAGGGGAACAACTAGATCAACCCACACTTAGAATTTTTCCCACGTATGGATTTTCAGCTTTTCCCTAAGTTGATTCTGAAATTACTTTTGATTTCACTATACAACTTCAAAATCTTCCTTTCTATGAAGTGGAATTAAACTTATCACCTTTCAAATGCACCTATTGTGGAGGTGATTGGACTTCATTTGATACTCCAAAAGTTTGAAACAAGAAAGTCTCCCCACAAAGTGAAATTTCTGTTTTAATAAACCTGGGAACATATTTGTATCTATAGCTCAAAATCTGTTGGGTTCCAGACCAAAGTCATATTACCAAACTTTTAGATCATCTACTGGAGAACAACTTTGGTAACTAGAGTTTGATCATATATTGAGTTTTAAATGGAGTTTAGGGTCGTTTTCTACCAACACAGAAAACCAGTTCAAATCTGACCTGTTTAGTAATCTCAATATTTATATGACCTACAGCCACTTTCATGCAAAGATCAAATTAGAGAAGTTGTAGATATTGAAATTCTAAACAAACTTTTCAATATACACTTTGGGTGGTAAAGACCAGAGATAGGACTTTTGATTCTCTCAATCAGTAGAGGTACCCTGTCCAAACTGGGAGCTGCAACCTAAATTCAAATGAAATTCATATTTCTACTTAGAATTTGGTGTTGAGACTTTTAACAAACTTGCTGAGTTCAAAGTGTAGAACATTTCATTCAATTGGAGTTTTTCCAAAATCGGTCTCTAAATTGGTCAAAATGGCGATTTTCAGCAGGGGAGAAAACACACTTTCTATTTTTCCTTTTTCTCCTTTTTCCGCGGTCACTGACCGGTGGGGCCCGCCGGCCGGCGCGACACCGTGGCCGGGCCGACGGCCACCACGCGGCCGCCGACGTACGGACGGCGCCCCCGCGCCGCGGATCGAGCCCCAGCGCGCCCGGCTTCACCTGGACGGGAACGCGACTCCATCCAAGCGCTCCTCCACTCCCTCTCTGCTCTCTCCCTCGCTCGCTCCCCACACGCAGAACGCCGGCACCATGGGCGAGCTCGAAGCTCGGACTTGAGTTCCCACCGCCGCTCCACTGCCTCCCCGCGCCCCTAGACCTCACCACCGCGTTCGCCGCTCCCTTGCACACCTCCCGCACTTGACGTCGCCGCCGTTCGCCTCCCCATTCGCCAGGCCGAGCCACCGCGCGACGCCATGGCCACCCTCGGCGTTCCAACGGTGAGCTCACCCGCCCGCTGCCTCGCGCCTTCTCCCTCCAATCCGAAGTGTGCGCGAGTTTCGCCTCCCTCTCCTCTACCGATTCCATGGGTTCTTGAGCTCTAACCCCGCCCCAAGCCCTTTTCCCCACGCACGCGCCACCGCGGCCGCCATTTCCGCCAACCCCTCACCGTGGGGAGCAACCTTAGCGCCATTCCCCCGCCTCCACACCGCCCCCATTGCGTTCGCAATAGCCGTGCGCATCTGGAGCACCTCCTTGGACCGCCGTTCCGCCTCTTCCCGGCGGGATCCGGCCACCGCCGTCCGTCGCTGCCGCTCAACCGTCGACGCGGTTCACCTCCGGTTCGCGTGCGTTCCCCGCTCGCCTAGACCTCCCCGTGCGACGAGATCTAGTGGAAAGCGATCGCCGTGGCCCAGGGCACCTCCGGCAGCCTCTTCGGCTCCAAGACCCGCCTCACCGCCACCCGTACCGCGCCGGGAACGCCGGCCGCCGCGCGCCTCCTCTCCCCTGTCCAGAGGTAGAAGAAGGAGGGGGTTTTCCCCAAAACCCCCTCGCCTTTTAGATAATTGCGCGCTCTGTTTTAAGTACTATTCACCGAGTCTATACAATCTTCTGTGCAGGCCCCTGGAGGTTATGGTTATTTACGTTCGGGTCCTTAGTCTGAGTAATTTTCCATTTAAATGCATTTAAATTGGCTATGAACTTTAGAAAATCATATAAAAGCACAGAAAATCCAAAATGGACAAACTCAGTTGCGTTGGATTCCTCTTGAGTAGATCTACAGGATGAGTATGATGTGGATGTGTAAAAAGACTGTTTTGCCCCTGGTTTAGTGCGTGCATGGTGTAGGTAAATAAATGATAAAAATGGACTAAATGACCTCCAAAAAAATTATGAGATTTGGGCAGTAGCTTTGTTATGGCATCTAGGTACTTTGAGAATTTTTCTTGCAGTAGCACTCACTGTTAAATGACTGATCTACCCTTAGGCTTAAGTTTTTGTAATAAAAATGCATGGGAAATACTTACCATACGAAACTTTCTCCAAAAGCTGTACTAGATTTTTGGGACACACCTTGTGCTAGGTTTAGCTTGCTGATAAAGTTTGAGCCTCTGCATGTTAAGTCCGAGTGGTGATTTGAAAATGACAAGTGCTACTATGATTTGATCCATAAAATAGAAATGGAATGCTAGTATGTACTCAGAAGTGACTTTCAGTATACTCCTTATAAGTAGTTAATTGGTTAATCCATAGTATAGCACCTGATGTCTGCTTACATCTTATAGTCGTATAACTGAACACCTGCGTACTAGTTAATATAACTATTATGCCCCTTCTTAGTTAAGGTAACAATAATGTACATGCTATGATTAGTCATTATAAGAATCTAAACTTAATATCATGCTTGTAAACCATGTATGTACAAACTAAACTAAAGATGACACTACCACACTCTCTTTTGATCAATAACTTGACTAGTGCAAAGAGAGTTGTTTAAACGCATGTGTTGGGTGCATGAAAGTACTACCATCCATATGCTAGGAACGGTGTTTCAAACTAGTAATACCTTACAGGTATAAATATATGGTTGTTGTATGCTTTGCTTGAGTATGATAAAGAACAGTCACATTGATACTTAATCGTGTTTTAATCCCATGGGTTGCATTGAGAATGCCCGATTGCGTGCTTACTCTAAGTCCATAAAAGTACTTCTATGTCACCAGTAGTACTACCTGATGTTACTAGATGTTCAATACATGAGACTTTGTATGTGTTATGTGACTGTTGAGTGTATGCCTGCTCTAAGTCAAGAAAAGTGCTACCATTACTAGTGCTAAGAGTGATGTCTTAAATTGATAATCCATTGCATGTGTAAGTATATGATGACTAGTATTGCGCTTGCATGTAGAGTGAAACGAGGCATCTCAACTTAACACTTGATCATGAAATGAATTATATCTTGCCGCGTGAATGCTTAATTTCATAACTGAATGATTGTGCTAGATGCATACTGGCACTTCTCGTTAGTATAGTTGTCGATCACTTTTCTGTCCATCCATGAAATGGTTATTCGTGTGTGTGTTTAATACTTATGCATCTCGTACACTGCACCGTGCATACCATTCATGTAGAAACGCTTCTTGCAGATACGTGATCAAAAAGCAAGTGCGTGGAACTACATCAAGTATCGGTGTCCAAAAGACCAACTAAGACCCACTCACGACCTGGAGAGCCCATCAGTCGTGTTTGGACGGAGGAGTTGTCCAAGGGATCAAGGGGTTGCCTGGGGCAAAGCCTCACAACCCGGCAAACTAACAGTAGCTTAGTTTGTTGGCTTTATTAAAGTGAATCAAAGGTAGGCAGGACCATGCTTTACCTAGCAAATGATTTTTGTTGAATGCTTACGCATCTGCATTAGGAGTTGTTTGGAAACCATTTGCATTAGACTCCTTGGCCGCCCTGGCCCTAGCACCTACAATAGAGTGCGTAGGACGAGTATGCCTAGTAATGCTAGGTACGAGTAGACACGAGTGAATGGAGTCACTCGTCGCGTAGGTGATTTTACAAACCTCAGAAATCTTACTATGACACAATTTATGATTATTATTGCTGATGTTAAATAGAGACCGGGCGGAGTTATGGGAATATTATAAGAAAAATGATGATGTGGCAAGGTATGGTGGACTCCGCCCGAGTCGCATAAGGCCCGTTCGCTGTTCGCCTGCTGATCGGCATACCATTGCTAGAGTGCTTATCCGGGTCGTGGGACCGGTGAAAGTCTTACCGGCCCCGTCCTACTATTCATGGTGCTGCCCATCCACTGATAGGGGGCCGATGGACTTGGGAGGTGCTTGGAGGTCGATGGAGTGCTGACCCGACGTACCGTGGTATCGCTCCTGAGACGGCTACTCCCAAGGGTTAGGTGGGGGCGCTGTGAATCTTGGGACGGGACAGGTGGAGATGAGGGATATATGTGTGGAACGCGATGGCTAGTAAGCATATATCACTTGGCATTTTTAGTTATTCCCGGGAATTAACAAATCGATTCGAATCGCTGATGCTCACCAGGTGTGAGAGTGCCAAATATCGCACACGGGCAACGTAGTAATAACTGTAACATGCTGTTTATTAAATCACGTCTTTTCATACAACATGCTTGGATGTGTATGATCCGTCTCACTATTCAGGGTGTCGCCCGTCCACTGCTAGGAGGTCGATGGGCTTGGGAGATGCTTTGAGGTCGAGGGAGGGCTGACCCGATGTACCGTGGTATCCCTCCTGAGACGGCTACTCCCAAGGGGTCGGATGGAGGCACCGTGAATTTTGGGACGGGGCATGTGTAGAATAGGGATATATTTTGGATATTATGCAAGTTACTGATGGAACTCATGTTTTACTTTGATGGTACTCATGCTTTACTTTCATGTAAGTATTTACCTTATGATATAAATGATCTTCTTGATTTATGGATAGCAGCTGTCAAAATCCTGCTATCTCATGTCAACATGAACTTGGTTTAAGAATCAACAGCTAAGGATCAAGATCTTAGTAAGCAAGCTTTGCGTCAGCCGTAAGCCATTTCCATTAAGTCCTACTGAGTAATTAGTACTCAGGGTTTGCCCCCACTTTTGGATTACAGGTACCGACGATAGCTGGATAACTGTGTTGGAGGTGGTAGTACCGGTGGGCTCGGTGCTACTCGCCTTGTTTGTCTCTACTTGAAGACTAGTTGAGTTTTATTTCCGCTGTGAGATGTTTTGAACACTTCCGCTATATGTACCTATACAGGTATATTTCGAATTCGCTTCCACTATATTTGAAAATGTATAGATTTCATACAATTGAGTTGTAAATTAAGTCTATTATTCTCTACTTCAACTGCCTGTGATGATGTAATTGTTGTGACTCCTTCGAGAGTCGGATGTGTTTGATGTCGGTTCCTCGGAAATTGGTGTTATCGAGAGCTCGAAGGACTCTCGACGGACTACCGGGTTTAGTCTGGCCTAAGTGCACTGCGAGCCAGAGGTGGCAGGTGTGCTTAGTCTAGATTAAGCAGGGCGGTTCCGCCACAGCTGGTATCAGAGCCGATCATACACAGACAACAGTTACATCATCAAGTTTTGGTTTACAAAACTATTTTCGAAAGCCCTTTCAAGTAATTGAAAAATGCGAGTATACGCTATGCCCGTATAAGGATGTTAGTGTTATTCAGGTGACATCGCTGACATTCTGACCTAGATAGAACTCATGTGCATATTCGGCGCTTTGGAAAGCAACTTTTCGGCCATAACTGTCCCCAGTACTGGTGGAAGCTATCGGGATTTGCGAATGGTTGTAAACCCTGCATTCATGCCGTATAAGTAAAAGCTCTTTAAGGGTGGTGGGCATGCTTTGGGCTTTCATGCCCACCACACTTACATTTGGTTTTGGGATCCACCTTTTTCTCGACAATCCCCAGTACTGGTGGAAAGTCAGGCTTTGAGGAAAAGGTGCATCGGCCCACCAACGTTGTCCACGCAGCGGTCACGCGTGGATGCCACACTAGGTGGTAATGTATGAGCATGCATTCTTCTGCAGGTACCACTAACCACGTGCGAAACTAAGAACGACTAGAGAACGACTAGTTGCATTATGGAGAGGCGTGCATGTATGTCACCGAAATATCGCTAACTATATATAATACATAGGATGTGTGAAGTGAGACCGGATAGGACGAATCATGCAGCATTCATCTCATCTCATGTGCTTTGCTATGTGCTGGATTGAAAATGACTAGATGCATATGTATTGTACACATGGTTGTTAGGAATAACAAATTAACATAAGAATTGCATGCATGATGCTAATGATGGTATGTGAACAAAAATCCAAAAAGAACAAGATTGAAATGTTGAATAAGGTGCTTATAAGACGTGAAATTATGACCTTTGCCGAAGATTGTACCTCTGCATTAATACAAACGTTTTTACTAGAAACTTTCTACAACAAAACTGAAGAGAAACAATGAAACAAATAATTGTTCCTCTTAGGTTTGATTCAAAGGTGTTGGTGAAGTTAGCCAACAGTCACTTTAAGTTAGAACCCCACAACGGGACCATTACGCTAAAAATCCAAAAGGGATATGGTAAAAACTCTCGAATGCTCGAGACCATTTTTGGGTTCCTTCCAAAAAGCTAACCGCAACCTGTTCACGTCAGAAGGGAAGCGATAAAAAGTCGTGTTACATGTGATGATAGGGTCGTTTTCATTACACTTTCTCAAGCACGGAAGTACGATCGCACTATGACCGTACCAAGATTTTTAGATACTTGAATTAACACATGCCTTATTCTTCCTGCTACAGATGTCGCAGCCCTTCGACTTATGCCCTAACTACCAAGAGTCCACGAGAGCTAGAACGACACTACCTCGAGACCCTAAGAAGAGAAAAACGGGAGAATCTTCCACTGAGGCAGCCTCAATTCAACACCTGCGACCCGGGATGGTTCTATTAAAAGAATTTGTCAAGCCTGAAGATCAAATCGGGATGGTCAGTATGTGTCGACAACTGGGTAAAGGCCCAGGAGGATTTTATAGGCCTAGCCTCAAGAATGGTGCCAAGCTGAATTTGTGGATGATGTCTCTGGGAAAGAACTGGGATCCGACGGCACGCTCATATGGACCCACACGTCCATTCGATGGAGCACAAGCCCCAACAATACCAGACGCTTTCAAGATGATTGCTCAAACTGCGAACTCCACTGCAGGCGAGTTTCCTCAGATTAACCCGGACATATGCATCGTCAACTACTACACCAACTCCGGGAAGCTCGGACTTCACCAAGACAGGGACGAGTCAGAGAGTAGCCTTAGCAAGGGTTTACCTTTCATATCCATCTCCATAGGAGACACCGCTGAGTTCTTGTTCGGCGACACGAGAGACAAAGACCAAGCGACCAAAATTTACCTCGAATCTGGTGACGTTCTCATACTCGGTGGAGAATCAAGACTATTGTTTCATGGCATTTCCCACGTGAAGACCAACACTGCACCAAATTGGTTGAAAGAAGAAACGGGCCTTCGTCCTGGACGCATCAATCTTACGTTTAGGCAGTACTAGCTAGATACTAGTTGGTGTGCTAGCAGTCATCGCAAACTTTTGTAATGGGAGGAGGTTGACTCTCATAACTCTTGAGTTTCCCATGTATCCAGCTCCTTGCAGTCGGCATGAGTCCAACCCTCATGTTTAATGTATTTTTGTTCTCAATGGAGCATTTCTAACTTTTGTAATCCACATGTTTTGGGTTCACGACAAATCCATGTACTTCTGAGTCTATGTCACCACCCCAACTCAACAGTTGATGGGCCCTATTTCTCTCGTTCTCATGGTTCTTGTGTTTCCAACCTTTGGAGTCTATGAGCTTTCGACTCCTTAGTCTACGTCGTCAATATATCGAGATTCATGTCATACATACTACTTGCTCCGGTCTTTATGTAAACCTGATATTGTTCGCATCTCCTGGAATTGGATAGTTGTGCCACCCTTGATGTAGTGTCTACCCGAGCTGTCTGTGGTGCCGCGACGGAACCTAGGGTCCCGTGTGTACGGCCGTCACTCGGTTGTGTCCCTAGGTGCGCGCTGGTATCAAGGCATGCAAAGGCATGACACCGCTGAAATTGTGGAACATTCCTATCCGACTCCTAACACCTTGTTGACCTCTATACATCTAATTCGTGGAAATAATTTACTCTATTTCCACTGCTGCCTAGTATCGTTTCTTTGCTTTGTTTCACCTTGCCTTTCTTGATCTGTGGGAAAAATCCGTCTCAATCCCCGTATCGTTCACACCTTTGCCTCGCCTTGTTGAGTCATGTTCTTCTCGATCAGCGGAGACGAATCGACTCTATGGTTCCACTCGTCCACATCTTTCTCGGACTCCTCTATGCTTACCTTGATCAGCTTTAACGACCGTATCGGTGGGAATGCTTGGTTCCGTTCCACTGTTTTGCTACATCATTCCATGGCTTTCTCCCAATTTGCCTCGCCTGATTTGTGGGAAGCAATCAACTCTGTTTCCACCACTCTATCTTATGATTTCTTCCTTCATATATGTTGAATCTTATCTCCTAAAGAACTTCAGCATCCTCCGCTGCACTAAGTTTTTGTTCTCAGCTAGTGCTTTCATCGCATTGTCCTCTTCAAGAGTTGCTTCATTCTTCTTTTGAAATTATCCTCAAAGTTGGGCTCACTAACCTTGATAAGTGTTCTGTTAGTAAGCACAAGCTCTCTGCCTATATATATTTCTTGACCAGTCTTGATCAATTCTATGGAATCATACAAACCCTCACCTTATCTAGGTGAATATGTCCTATCCTCTTTCCACGGCATCTTTCTCAAAACAATGAGTAGAATGTGCTATGTATCACCACATCTTACTCTTTGAAGAATGTTCGGATTTAATATCTTATATGTGTACACAGTCCCTATCAAAGGAAATGAATGTGTCTCTCAAAAGCACATCCATCGATAACCCTTTGAATTCCAAGAGCCTTCGTGGTTCGGTCCTCCGATTGTGTACCCCTTGCTTCTAATTGTTCTAAGACCTATATATTCATCACGTTTATAAATCTTGGTGTCAAAGTTAGGGAGTAACCCTGTTCCATTTTTCAAGTAAGGCATTGCCGTGTTCACATTGGCCACACCGTCTGGGCGGTTTGTTCATTCGCTCTCATATAAACCACGACTTGCCGAGCCCCTGGGAAGGACCACCTTGGAAGTATTCAAAAGCTTTGTAACTAACTTGTGTTAAAAAGGCACTAACCATTCACGAGCCAGTTAACAAAGCAAATTGATGAAGGAGTAAGTGTTACCATGTGTGACAGAAGCACACAAACAACGATGCCAAGACCATTTGCATTGCGCAGTAAGCCGTAGAACCCCGCTTCCTCTAAAATCTCGGGACGAGATTTCTTTAAGGGGGGTGGGTTGTGATGCCCCTGGCATCTCAGAAGCCTTAACACACGGTTAGATGAAGGCTAACGATGGATTAAGGCTTAATCATGCTTAGTGATTAACAAGAAACACGTGGAGGAGCCACTAAATCAAAATTTTCTACACAAGATGCAAGACCACACATTTCGTGGTTGAATAAGTCGACACTCACATGCTTTTGAGCCCAACTCTAAATGCCAAACCCCGGATAAGAAAAGTAACCCTAGACCTTTCCGTTGGACAATGTTCAAAAAGCTAAAGACAAGAGGTTTAAAAGATCAAACCGAATCCAACCAACACTTCTTCCGAAGATAGCAAGTGTGATCGTGAGCAAACTTGAGCCCTAATAAAGCTTTCAAACTCATTAAGTACCCGAGCTCAACTCCATTGACAAACTTGTTGTACATGTCATGGACTATCCTATTGCTACACTGAGCAGGGATCAAAGCTATCGTCTACTCACTCAAATTTTCACCTACATATCTCAGGGGAACAACTAGATCAACCCACACTTAGAATTTTTCCCACGTATGGATTTTCAGCTTTTCCCTAAGTTGATTCTGAAATTACTTTTGATTTCACTATACAACTTCAAAATCTTCCTTTCTATGAAGTGGAATTAAACTTATCACCTTTCAAATGCACCTATTGTGGAGGTGATTGGACTTCATTTGATACTCCAAAAGTTTGAAACAAGAAAGTCTCCCCACAAAGTGAAATTTCTGTTTTAATAAACCTGGGAACATATTTGTATCTATAGCTCAAAATCTGTTGGGTTCCAGACCAAAGTCATATTACCAAACTTTTAGATCATCTACTGGAGAACAACTTTGGTAACTAGAGTTTGATCATATATTGAGTTTTAAATGGAGTTTAGGGTCGTTTTCTACCAACACAGAAAACCAGTTCAAATCTGACCTGTTTAGTAATCTCGATATTTATATGACCTACAGCCACTTTCATGCAAAGATCAAATTAGAGAAGTTGTAGATATTGAAATTCTAAACAAACTTTTCAATATACACTTTGGGTGGTAAAGACCAGAGATAGGACTTTTGATTCTCTCAATCAGTAGAGGTACCCTGTCCAAACTGGGAGCTGCAACCTAAATTCAAATGAAATTCATATTTCTACTTAGAATTTGGTGTTGAGACTTTTAACAAACTTGCTGAGTTCAAAGTGTAGAACATTTCATTCAATTGGAGTTTTTCCAAAATCGGTCTCTAAATTGGTCAAAATGGCGATTTTCAGCAGGGGAGAAAACACACTTTCTATTTTTCCTTTTTCTCCTTTTTCCGCGGTCACTGACCGGTGGGGCCCGCCGGCCGGCGCGACACCGTGGCCGGGCCGACGGCCACCACGCGGCCGCCGACGTACGGACGGCGCCCCCGCGCCGCGGATCGAGCCCCAGCGCGCCCGGCTTCACCTGGACGGGAACGCGACTCCATCCAAGCGCTCCTCCACTCCCTCTCTGGTCTCTCCCTCGCTCGCTCCCCACACGCAGAACGCCGGCACCATGGGCGAGCTCGAAGCTCGGACTTGAGTTCCCACCACCGCTCCACTGCCTCCCCGCGCCCCTAGACCTCACCACCGCGTTCGCCGCTCCCTTGCACACCTCCCGCACTTGACGTCGCCGCCGTTCGCCTCCCCATTCGCCAGGCCGAGCCACCGCGCGACGCCATGGCCACCCTCGGCGTTCCAACGGTGAGCTCACCCGCCCGCTGCCTCGCGCCTTCTCCCTCCAATCCGAAGTGTGCGCGAGTTTCGCCTCCCTCTCCTCTACCGATTCCATGGGTTCTTGAGCTCTAACCCCGCCCCAAGCCCTTTTCCCCACGCACGCGCCACCGCGGCCGCCATTTCCGCCAACCCCTCACCGTGGGGAGCAACCTTAGCGCCATTCCCCCGCCTCCACACCGCCCCCATTGCGTTCGCAATAGCCGTGCGCATCTGGAGCACCTCCTTGGACCGCCGTTCCGCCTCTTCCCGGCGGGATCCGGCCACCGCCGTCCGTCGCTGCCGCTCAACCGTCGACGCGGTTCACCTCCGGTTCGCGTGCGTTCCCCGCTCGCCTAGACCTCCCCGTGCGACGAGATCTAGTGGAAAGCGATCGCCGTGGCCCAGGGCACCTCCGGCAGCCTCTTCGGCTCCAAGACCCGCCTCACCGCCACCCGTACCGCGCCGGGAACGCCGGCCGCCGCGCGCCTCCTCTCCCCTGTCCAGAGGTAGAAGAAGGAGGGGGTTTTCCCCAAAACCCCCTCGCCTTTTAGATAATTGCGCGCTCTGTTTTAAGTACTATTCACCGAGTCTATACAATCTTCTGTGCAGGCCCCTGGAGGTTATGGTTATTTACGTTCGGGTCCTTAGTCTGAGTAATTTTCCATTTAAATGCATTTAAATTGGCTATGAACTTTAGAAAATCATATAAAAGCACAGAAAAATCCAAAATGGACAAACTCAGTTGCGTTGGATTCCTCTTGAGTAGATCTACAGGATGAGTATGATGTGGATGTGTAAAAAGACTGTTTTGCCCCTGGTTTAGTGCGTGCATGGTGTAGGTAAATAAATGATAAAAATGGACTAAATGACCTCCAAAAAAATTATGAGATTTGGGCAGTAGCTTTGTTATGGCATCTAGGTACTTTGAGAATTTTTCTTGCAGTAGCACTCACTGTTAAATGACTGATCTACCCTTAGGCTTAAGTTTTTGTAATAAAAATGCATGGGAAATACTTACCATACGAAACTTTCTCCAAAAGCTGTACTAGATTTTTGGGACACACCTTGTGCTAGGTTTAGCTTGCTGATAAAGTTTGAGCCTCTGCATGTTAAGTCCGAGTGGTGATTTGAAAATGACAAGTGCTACTATGATTTGATCCATAAAATAGAAATGGAATGCTAGTATGTACTCAGAAGTGACTTTCAGTATACTCCTTATAAGTAGTTAATTGGTTAATCCATAGTATAGCACCTGATGTCTGCTTACATCTTATAGTCGTATAACTGAACACCTGCGTACTAGTTAATATAACTATTATGCCCCTTCTTAGTTAAGGTAACAATAATGTACATGCTATGATTAGTCATTATAAGAATCTAAACTTAATATCATGCTTGTAAACCATGTATGTACAAACTAAACTAAAGATGACACTACCACACTCTCTTTTGATCAATAACTTGACTAGTGCAAAGAGAGTTGTTTAAACGCATGTGTTGGGTGCATGAAAGTACTACCATCCATATGCTAGGAACGGTGTTTCAAACTAGTAATACCTTACAGGTATAAATATATGGTTGTTGTATGCTTTGCTTGAGTATGATAAAGAACAGTCACATTGATACTTAATCGTGTTTTAATCCCATGGGTTGCATTGAGAATGCCCGATTGCGTGCTTACTCTAAGTCCATAAAAGTACTTCTATGTCACCAGTAGTACTACCTGATGTTACTAGATGTTCAATACATGAGACTTTGTATGTGTTATGTGACTGTTGAGTGTATGCCTGCTCTAAGTCAAGAAAAGTGCTACCATTACTAGTGCTAAGAGTGATGTCTTAAATTGATAATCCATTGCATGTGTAAGTATATGATGACTAGTATTGCGCTTGCATGTAGAGTGAAACGAGGCATCTCAACTTAACACTTGATCATGAAATGAATTATATCTTGCCGCGTGAATGCTTAATTTCATAACTGAATGATTGTGCTAGATGCATACTGGCACTTCTCGTTAGTATAGTTGTCGATCACTTTTCTGTCCATCCATGAAATGGTTATTCGTGTGTGTGTTTAATACTTATGCATCTCGTACACTGCACCGTGCATACCATTCATGTAGAAACGCTTCTTGCAGATACGTGATCAAAAAGCAAGTGCGTGGAACTACATCAAGTATCGGTGTCCAAAAGACCAACTAAGACCCACTCACGACCTGGAGAGCCCATCAGTCGTGTTTGGACGGAGGAGTTGTCCAAGGGATCAAGGGGTTGCCTGGGGCAAAGCCTCACAACCCGGCAAACTAACAGTAGCTTAGTTTGTTGGCTTTATTAAAGTGAATCAAAGGTAGGCAGGACCATGCTTTACCTAGCAAATGATTTTTGTTGAATGCTTACGCATCTGCATTAGGAGTTGTTTGGAAACCATTTGCATTAGACTCCTTGGCCGCCCTGGCCCTAGCACCTACAATAGAGTGCGTAGGACGAGTATGCCTAGTAATGCTAGGTACGAGTAGACACGAGTGAATGGAGTCACTCGTCGCGTAGGTGATTTTACAAACCTCAGAAATCTTACTATGACACAATTTATGATTATTATTGCTGATGTTAAATAGAGACCGGGCGGAGTTATGGGAATATTATAAGAAAAATGATGATGTGGCAAGGTATGGTGGACTCCGCCCGAGTCGCATAAGGCCCGTTCGCTGTTCGCCTGCTGATCGGCATACCATTGCTAGAGTGCTTATCCGGGTCGTGGGACCGGTGAAAGTCTTACCGGCCCCGTCCTACTATTCATGGTGCTGCCCATCCACTGATAGGGGGCCGATGGACTTGGGAGGTGCTTGGAGGTCGATGGAGGGCTGACCCGACGTACCGTGGTATCGCTCCTGAGACGGCTACTCCCAAGGGTTAGGTGGGGGCGCTGTGAATCTTGGGACGGGACAGGTGGAGATGAGGGATATATGTGTGGAACGCGATGGCTAGTAAGCATATATCACTTGGCATTTTTAGTTATTCCCGGGAATTAACAAATCGATTCGAATCGCTGATGCTCACCAGGTGTGAGAGTGCCAAATATCGCACACGGGCAACGTAGTAATAACTGTAACATGCTGTTTATTAAATCACGTCTTTTCATACAACATGCTTGGATGTGTATGATCCGTCTCACTATTCAGGGTGTCGCCCGTCCACTGCTAGGAGGTCGATGGGCTTGGGAGATGCTTTGAGGTCGAGGGAGGGCTGACCCGATGTACCGTGGTATCCCTCCTGAGACGGCTACTCCCAAGGGGTCGGATGGAGGCACCGTGAATTTTGGGACGGGGCATGTGTAGAATAGGGGTATATTTTGGATATTATGCAAGTTACTGATGGAACTCATGTTTTACTTTGATGGTACTCATGCTTTACTTTCATGTAAGTATTTACCTTATGATATAAATGATCTTCTTGATTTATGGATAGCAGCTGTCAAAATCCTGCTATCTCATGTCAACATGAACTTGGTTTAAGAATCAACAGCTAAGGATCAAGATCTTAGTAAGCAAGCTTTGCGTCAGCCGTAAGCCATTTCCATTAAGTCCTACTGAGTAATTAGTACTCAGGGTTTGCCCCCACTTTTGGATTACAGGTACCGACGATAGCTGGATAACTGTGTTGGAGGTGGTAGTACCGGTGAGCTCGGTGCTACTCGCCTTGTTTGTCTCTACTTGAAGACTAGTTGAGTTTTATTTCCGCTGTGAGATGTTTTGAACACTTCCGCTATATGTACCTATACAGGTATATTTCGAATTCGCTTCCACTATATTTGAAAATGTATAGATTTCATACAATTGAGTTGTAAATTAAGTCTATTATTCTCTACTTCAACTGCCTGTGATGATGTAATTGTTGTGACTCCTTCGAGAGTCGGATGTGTTTGATGTCGGTTCCTCGGAAATTGGTGTTATCGAGAGCTCGAAGGACTCTCGACGGACTACCGGGTTTAGTCTGGCCTAAGTGCACTGCGAGCCAGAGGTGGCAGGTGTGCTTAGTCTAGATTAAGCAGGGCGGTTCCGCCACATGACAGTTGGATGAATGATAGTTTGATATCTCTATCTCAATTCTTTCCTGTGGATAAATACGATACCTTGGAATACTCCCGGGTGAAAAGCTACAACGGTCTCTGTGCGCTTGCGGAGTAAAATCCAGTAGGCTAAGAGCTGCCAACAAGCTTTTCTGGCACCGTTGCCGGAGAAGCGCCGAGTTAGAATATCATTCTATTATTCATACTTTTGTTACTGCTCTTTCTTTTTATCTGAAAAATCCAAAAAAAATGAAAAAAATAGAAAGCCATCTCTTTGGTTTTGCTCTATCCGTTGAGTAAATCTTGATCATGTTTTTCATGCTACCCAAAGTTTACAGTGCAACACAGCTTTTCAAAAACATAGCTTGGGCATGT
This sequence comes from Paspalum notatum, assembly GCA_022530915.1. Classification (NCBI taxonomy): domain Eukaryota; kingdom Viridiplantae; phylum Streptophyta; class Magnoliopsida; order Poales; family Poaceae; genus Paspalum; species Paspalum notatum. Next base: position 33,094,604 of record CM039688.1, on the reverse strand, counting down.
GTGTTTCCAGAGGCTAATTTACAAAATAAGCATGGTGCTTAGGTTGTTTTAGCCTCTTTTCATCAAACGATATGTTGGGATGAATGAGCTATGTGTAGACTTTGGTAGTGATGTTCCGTTACTAGTTCATGAGCCACAATTCTTGAACTAACCAAATCGCTCAAGTTCAATGGAGACACAAATCCAGGCGTTCAAAATTCGACCCGTTTTTTTTAAAGACTGGATTGAGTAAAAATTGGGAGATGGAAGTCATGGTTTAGTAACATGGTTTGTGCTATGTGTTGGTTGATAACTTTTGCTAGCACTTAGTGAACAATGGGCTCGATGATCAACACTTTTTATACATATTTTGGACCCTTGTATTTGTTGTACACTAACCTGTTGCAGGAGGCATTCAATCCCCACACGAGAAGAAAGGCCCTGTGGCCGACACTCATGCTCAGACCTCTTGTTGGCTATTTAGCCTCTTTCTTGGGAAATGAAGGCATCGTGATATGCATGGCAAAGTAAATGGTGGTAGTGAGCAATGGAAAAATCTTGGATAACTTTTGCACTACAAGAACACACCATATCAGAGTCACATGACAAGGCGTATCACATTATGTTATCATCCAATGCTTGAAGTTGTAAGCTAGTAGACCACTGGTCTACTGCCCCACGGGAAATCTACGTACTCGATGGAGTTGTGGCGCAAACCCCAAAAGCGCAGGAAGGGATGTCTCTCATTGCGGGAGAGTTCCCTCTTAAGCACCACAAAGGCAAACACAATGACTATCAAGCAAGGTGAGGAACGTCGACGTCATGACATGCAGTCGATGGTTGTGTGGCACAAAGGCAGGCAACGACTAGTGGCACATGTCATGCATGACAAGTACCAGCCCAAGAAAAACATGATAGGGAGCAAGTTTGGAATCAGCATTCAATGCAGAAACCAAGCTTGGGGGAGAAAATTGTCTGGCATTTGATAAGCAATCGGTGGCAAAGTGAAACAACCTACATTACCACTCCTACAAAGCAACACTCATGCTCGCTACTCCAACATTCCAGTTGACCAACCATGGAAAGAGAAAGAGAAAAAGGTTCCTCATGAATCATATCCTCTGCGACGCCCAACCACGATGGACCTCTCAAGAGGTACGTCCATAGTTGTGATGGAGATTTTAGCATTCATTCATGCTCAATGAAGGTAAACCCCTCTAACAGCTATTTCTAGCATTCTCTTTTTAGAGGTTGTTTTAAATTATAAGCGTGTTAGTGATAGCATGATAAAGATTCTACGGCCATAGGACCAACTAGTAGTGCTATCTAGTTACCATGCCCCACCTTATTGAGTATTTGTTAGGTAGACAAGTACACGTGTTAGATCCTAACTTGCAGGGGAGGTAGAAAGAGGTTTTCCAAAGATCATGACAAAGGATGAAAAGGCCATCATGGACCCATTTCCTGATATCTTGGGTGTCTCTATATATCTGGACAACACCTTCCACTGGAAACTAAGAAAAAAGATATCAAAGCGGAACTTCGTCATTCACAAATGAAGACATGCTCTCAACAAAAAAGTTGTTTCATCACACCACAAGAGTCAAGCTTGGGGGAGGATATGCCAAGCGGCATCCATTCTCTGACCCAACCCCTGAGAGGAAGGCATCCATTCTCTGACCCAACCCCTGAGAGGAAGGACCTCGATATTCAACCTACGACAATGGTTGAGCACTTGAAGAAATTGAAAATGCTCTGCACTAAGTTGAGTAAAGTGTTAACATCGATGATCTACTCTACCTATTAGATGCAATAGGGACTCTAACTCCAACATATATCCATCAATAAAAGATTTGTGCTACAGTGATTGGATGGATATTAGAGTTGACCCCGCCATAGCATCCGCCTTTATCTTTCCCACTTAGTCTGTCAGGGAAAGAAGAGCATCCACGATTACTTTTTGGAGGGACCAAGGCTATGCGAAACATGATCACAAGCCCCAACAGCCTGTGATATGACAGTAGCAGCAGCAGAAGAGCCTCTTTAGGAGCACCTGGCCACGATCGCAATAGTGTCACTTTGGAAGAATGTAAGACTCCATGCAAACATGATGGAATCGGAGATCCAATATCAACGCAGGAGACGTTCACCAAAAGGGAACAATACTGTGGGACCAAATTGACACTCCTGAAACTATGCAGACGATCCAAAAAGCAGCATGACGGAACATGAGTAGAGAGATGTGGACCCAACATAAGTGAGCGTACACAAGCAGCATCGTCGTCACCCAGGGACCAAGCAAGCTTGGGGAAGGCAGTGCCAGGTAATATTGAAGCTCAGTTTCTTGGCAATCACTTGCAAGAACTAAGCTTGGGGGAAGATCACCAGGTGAGTACCCTGAATGCTCTATACTGAATTGCATATCTTAAATCCTGAAAACTGCCATGACACCAAAAACATTTACCTTCTGTTATCCTAAATAAAAGAAAAGCTATAAAAATTTGCATAATCTAAAAAGTACAAAAAGATTTTTTTTTACTATGAATAACCTAACTCCTAGCCATAATGCTAGAACTTTGTTTATACCCTCGCTTAAAGAAAATGATGAATAGTTGCTTTGTTAATTTCTTGTAAGTATTTCGTATACAACTTGACACTCTCCTAAAATTTGAACTTATGGACATTTGTCGTGATCCTACCTTTAGTCTTTAACCTTGTGGGAGCAAGTGCTTTCAAACCAAGTCTAAGTTGTTGTGAGATGTGATATAATCAAAGTATGAGTTCAACCCATCTTGATCCTAGTAAGGTCAATTCTCAGAGTTTTCTTTTTGAAAACCAAAATGAGAAAGTTCCTCAGTGGTTTTAAATACCTATCCAGAGCCAAATGCTTTACATGACGAGACCTCTACATATGCTACCTATTGTTGTGTTGAGTTTTGTCAAATTTTGAGTTCTTATGAGGTAGTGGCACTTCAAGTCTCGATCAAAATCCCATACATCCACCGTCATTATGCTAACCTTTTCATTTGTCTGGTTATGCTTAAATCTACATTGGATTCAAGCATCATCTTACACCAGATATTTTTCCACCATATCCAGCATCCACCTACCTACCCACAAATATGGTCTTACAAATAAATACTCCAGTCATATTCCAATAATAGCCCCAAAGTTCTCATACAAGAAGGAGACATGGAGCTACCGAAAAAACTGGAGAAAAAGAAAAAAAAGGAAAAAATGAGAAAAAAGTGTATGAAAAAAAATAGAGAAAGGAAAAGGATAGCTCCATATACTCAAAAGCTTCAAAGTTTCAAGGGGGATTCGTCAAATAAGGAATTTTCATCCATAGACCATGTCCATTCACAAAACAAGTCCATTCTCCTTTTATCGGGATGAGACGTATCACAACCTTCACTAGGACCAATCTTTGACTTAGCAATATACATAGCACAGGTAAGCTAACTTTATCCCTACCTTAAGCTCCACATAAAGCCTTTTTAGTTGATAGGGAAAAGTTTGGCCAATGGCTGTGATGCTCCAGCATCTCAAGTGCATAATCATCTTCCATACATGTGGCATTCATCATAAAGCATCATATTTTGACATGCATTTGATCCATGGTTCAAAGTTTGGTTGGAATATATCTTGGTGAACTCAATTTTCTACATAAATGCTACTGTGTTAGGGTCATAACTTGAATTCTGTTGAGAACTAGGTGGAGCTCATATTAACAAAATTGTAAACAAACAAGAGAGGAACAACTTTATAATTGGGGCTTAGACATATAATGACGTCTACCTAGAGTTTTGGACCTTTTTCTGCCAACACAGAAAACCTGTCAAAACCTGAACTGCAGAGTAATTCAAATTTTTCTCTGACTTACAAACATATTTTGGCAAAGTCCTAATTAGAGAAGTTGTAGATCCTGGAGTGGTAGAGAACGTTGTCAATAAGCTCCTTGAGTGAAAGTGGCTGGAAGGGAGTGTTTTAGAATTTTTCACTAAACTGGCCGGTAGACCAAACTGAAACTTGAGAGCAAAATTCAAACGAAATTCATATTTCCAAACATTTTTAGGTATCAAGCCTTTTGAAAAACTTGTAGAGCTCAAAGAGTAGAACATTTCATCCAATTGACACTTTACCAAAATCAGGCTCTAAATAGGTCAAAATGGCGATTTTCAGTGGAGAAGAAAACACATTTTTCCTTTTCGTTTTTGGGTCACACTAACCGGTGGGGCCCGCGTGTCAGGGGGACACCTTGTCCGGGGCGTCGCGCGCCGCGTGGCCGCCGACCTACGGTCACGCTGCGGCGACGTGGATCGAGCCCTCCCTCCCCCCGGCCATGTGCTTAAGAGGAGGAAGCGGCTTCGGCTCTCCTCTTTCCCCCGCCTCGCTCTTGCCTCATCCCGAGCCCTCCTATGATGCTCATGGCATCTCAAGAGCCATAACACACAGTTAGACAAGTTAATAATGAAATAAGACTCAAACACGTTCAGAGTGGTGATGAGGAACTTGATAGAGAAATCACTAAGTCAAAATTTTTCTAATTAAGATACAAACCTTGTGGCATGGCTGAATAAAACAGCACTCACAAGCTTTTGAGCACCACACCGGCTACAAAACCGAGGGATAAGAAAATAACCCTAGACCTTCTGTTTTGACCATGTCCAAAAGTCTAAAGACAAGAAGTTTAAAAGATTAAACCCAAACCAACTAATGTTCCATCCAAAGGTAGCAATTGTGATCGTGACCAAACTTGAGCCCTAATGAAACTTTCAAATTCATTAGGCACTTGAGCTCAACTCCGATATCAAAGATATGGTACATGTCATGGGCTATACTTTTGTTACACTGAGCATAGTTCAAAACTGCCATTTACCCATTCCAAATTCGCTACCATTCTCTCGGATATCAGCCCAAGTCAATTTACACTTGCACAAATTCTCGTCTGAGTCTTCAGCTCCCCCCAAACTTGAAACTGAAATTACTTTAGAATTCACTATACAACTTCAAAATCTTCCTTTCTATGAAGTGAAATTAAACTTATCACCTTTCAAATGCACCTAGTATGGAAGTGATTGGCCTTTATTTGTACTTCAAAAGTTGAAAACAAGAAAGACTCTACACAAAGTGAGACTTCTGTTTTACCAAACCTAGGAGCACATTTGTGTCTTTAGTGCAAAATCTGTTGGGATTCAGACTAACCCTATATTATCAAACTTGTAGATTTGTTGCTGGGGAACAACTTTGTTAATTGGGGCTTGATCATATCTTGAGGTTTAAATGGGGTTTAGTGTCATTTTCTATCAGCACAGAAAAACAGTCCAAACCTGACCTGTTTAGAAATTTTAAGATTTCTCCAAACTACAGCCATTTTCATGCAATACTCAAATTGGATAAGTTGTAGGCCTTAAAATTTTAAGCAATTTTACCAAAAGGCACTTTGGGTGAAAATACTTGGAAATAGGACTTTTGAATTTTCTAAGCAATAAAGGTCCTCTGTCCAAACTGGGAGCTGCAGGGTAAATTCAAATTTAAATCATATTTTTACTAATATTTTGGTATTAGGACTTTTGAAAATGTTGCAGAGCTTAGAGAAGAGAACATTTTGTTAAATTGGGGTTTTGTCAAATTCGGCATCTAAATAGGTCAAATACGTGAATTTTAGAGAGGGAGAAAACACATTTTTCCATTCTTCCTTCCCTGTCTCACCGACAGGTGGGCCCGTCGATCCGGGGGATCGACCGGCGCCCAGGCCATGGCCGGCACGTGGCCGCCGGCGTACGGCCGACGCCGTAGTGCCCTGCCCGCGCCCTCACCCTCGGCCCTCACCTGCACGGCTTCGCTGCCTCCTCCATTCGCTCACTTCCTCTCTACTCCCTCTCCCTGCGCTCACTCTGCCTGCGCGGAGCTTGCCCACCATGGGAGCTCCGAGCCTCGGCTCGAGCTCTCCACACCGCCGCTATGGCCTTCTTTCCTCCCTTTAGCATGCGCCACGCCATCTCCTCCACATCCTCCACCTCTTGCGTAGGATCCGAGCCGCTGCCATCGCCTCCACACATCCCATCGGCGTGCGCCGCGCGTGCCGCCCGCGACGCCGTCGGTCTCGTCGTGGAGAGCCTTGCTCCGGTGCCTCTCCGCACCTCCAACCACCCGCGCTGCACTCGCCTCACCACTCCGCATCCGGCATGCTCTCCGTCCCCGCCGTTCATCGCCTCCTCAGCTGAATCGAGCCGCGGCCGCCACCTCGGACGCCGTCGCCGCCTTCCAGTTCATCGCCGCCCTACGCCTCGTCCACGCCACCCTGCATGACGAGACTTGGGGGAGACAAATCCCCGTGTCCGGAAGCCCCTCCGGCGACCCGGTCAGCTCCAAGTCTCGGCACCGAGACGCCGGCACGGGCCGCGAGAATGCCGAGCCACCGCGCGCCATCCCCTTGCCTGAGGAAGAAGACGAGGTGGTTTTGCGAATAACCCCTTGTCCTTTTGTCTATTTCATTACCGAGGACAAGTTACTATGCACTGAGTCTTGGTAAACATTCTTGCATGTCCCTGGAGCCTAAGAAAATTAGAAACTTGAACCTGGACGGTGAGATTTTCTTTTTACTTAGGTTTAAATTGAGTTAAACTTTGGAATGCTATAACAAATCACAGAAAAATCATAAAAATATGAAACTTGTTTTGTTGGATTGCTTGTGAGTGGATCTGCAAAATGGATTAGGTATGGAGGTAGGAAATGGCAGTTTTGCCCCTGGTTTTATTGCATGCATGTGGAAACTAGATAAATGTCAAAAGTGGACTAAATGAACTCCAAAAATTATGAAACTTGGACAGTAGCTTTCTTGTGGCATTATAGCACTATGTGAATTTTTGTAGCCCTAGCACTTGCTGTTTAATTACTCTTTTACCATTATACATGTGTTATGTGCGTTTATTTAACTTAGAAATTGGAGACTACATAGAATATGCTCAAAATGACTCTCTGGCATTTTTCATATACTTTGGGTAGTATAGGTAGCCTACTGGAGAAATATGAAGTTTTGCATGTAAAGTTTGAATGGTGATTTGAAATTAAAAAGATATGGCTTGCTTATCTAAATAAATGGAAAATGTGACTTTAGAATGCAAGGAAAATTCCATGGAAAATCAGATATAATGTTGGTGTTATATAGAGTCCAGAAAGTATTTTTTGAGGAACTATTGACATTTCTATATTGTACATTTGAATTGGCATGCAGTAAATATATGGAAAATAGATATCTAATAAAACTGAGAGTACTTCACTTGCTGATTTTTGTAGAGGTAGATTTTACTATGCACTGCTCACTGGTCTAATTTCATGGCCAGAAACTTATCCTATAAATTATGAAAAATCTGAGAAGCTATAGGGCTGATAATTTGCTAGAATTTTCATAATTAATTTATAACTCCTTTGTAGCCGAAATTTTGACAGTAGCATAATGTAGTATAAATCTACATGTCATAAAAATCTGAGCTCATTTGGAGTTGTCTAATTACATGAACATAAGTAATGATTTTTATTCATAAAGTGGGCATGTGTTATTTAATTATAAGAGTAGGTATTTGTTTGCGATTGCTATCATTATGCATGTGTGTTGATTTTTAGCTGCAGACTATCTACTATTCTCTATATCACACTTGATTGAGAAATTAATTCATTTACTCATGTAAAGTAGCTGAAGTCAATATAGCGTTTGAATCCATTAATTAAACATACTACATGATATAGTTAATGAATGTTTCCTGTAAATGCATGAAGTACATGATTTCAACTTGTTACCCATTGAATGGAAATGAACACCACCACACCTATTTTAGTAACCTAAGCAACTATTGCTTGCATTTATCGAATCCCATAAGTGACATGTTGTTATAATCAGTAGCTGGTTTATGTGTGGTCCTATGACTGCGTGTTGGCTCGTTGTCTATAAGAATTACTCCTTGTGTATGTAGTTTAGTAACCACCTTTCTGTTTTTCCATGAAACGATTGTTCATACGTGTGCTTCATATTCATGCATCTCATTCCTTGCATCATCACGCATGTCAATCATATAGTAGCGCTCATTACAGATACGTGATCAAGAAACGAGCGCGTGGAACTACTTCAACCAACGGTGATCCAAAAGACCAAGTAAGACCCATTCACGACCTAGAGAGCCCATCAGTCGTGCTTGGAAGGAGGAGTTGTACAAGGGATCAAGGGGTTGCCTGGGGCCAAGCCTCACAACTCGGCAAACTAACATTAGCATAGTTTGTTGGTTCTCTTAAAGCAAAGCAAAGGTAGGCAGGACCATTGTTTCTCCAAGCTAATATAATGCTGTTTGATGATTACGCATCTGCATTAGGAGTTGATTGGGAACATCTGCATTAGACTTCCCAGCCGCTCTGGCCCTAGCACCTATACATAGAGTTCGCAGGATGAGTGCCTAGAATTGCTAGGTACGAGTAGACACGAATGAATGGAGTCACTCGTCGCGTAGGTGATTTTCAAAAGTCACAAGAAATATTACTATGATGGAAGCTATGAGGATGCTCATGGTTTAAATCGAGACCGGGCGGAGATATGGGTATATTATGTTGAAAAATGATGTGGATGGTTTGGTGGACTCCGCCCGAGTCGCATAAGGCCGGTCGTTGTTCGCCTATTGGTCAGCATAACATTGCTAGGGTGCTTATCTGGGATAATGGACCGGTGAAAGTCTTACTTGTGACGTCTTAAGCATACAGACACGTTCCTACCCACTGGTTAAGTGGAAGGTGGCCCCAGAGGCGGGTGTCAAGGGAGGGCTGACCCATTGCGTGGTAACGCTCCTGTGACGATGCGCTCCGAGAGTCAGGCGGGAGTGAATCGAACTTAAGACGGGACGAGTGGAGATGGGGGAAGCATACGTGGGAATGCTGTGGGTTAGGAAGCATATGCCATCATGATACTTCTTATTATTTCCGAGAATATAAAAATCGATTCGAATCGCTGATGCTCACCAGGTGTGAGAATGCCAATACCATTATGATTTCATGGTTTTGGATACTACATGCTTGGTTTTACATGCTTTATTTTCATGCAACTTATTACGGTACTCATGATTAGTATTTATTGACATGATGAACTAAGCAGCTATCAAATCCTGCTTCTATATAATAAATCAAGCAGCTGTCAAATCCTGCTTCCATATGTTAACTTGATCCTGTTTAAAATCAACAGCTAAGGATCAAATTCTTAGTAAGCAAGCTTTGCGTCATCCGTAAGCCATTTCCATTAAGTCCTACTGAGTAATTAGTACTCAGGGTTTGCCCCCACTTTTGGCTCACAGGTACTGACGAGTTCTGGACATCTACTTGAAGGAGAGTAGAATCTGTGGGCTCGGTGCTACTTGCCTTGTTTATCTCTACATAAAGACTATTTGAGTTTGTTTCTGCTGCGAGATGATTTGAAAACGTTTCCGCTGTATATATATAAAACTTTCAACGCTTCCGATATATATACTCTGAAATCGCTTCCGCTATATTTTGAAATGTATTCGATTACATATATTTGGTCTGTAAATTAAAGTCTATTACCCTCTGTTTCAATTGCCTATGATGATTGTAACTATTGTGGCTCCTTCGAGGGTCGGATGTGTTTGATGTCGGTTCCTCTGGGAATGGTGTTATCGAGAGCCGAAGTACTCTCGACGGACTACCGGGTTTAGTCTGGCCTAAGTGCACTGCGAGCCAGAGGTGGCAAGTGTGCTTAGTCTGGATTAAGCAGGGTGGTTCCGCCACACCTCCATGCCCTCGGTCTCGCCTCGCCCGTCCAAGCCGCCATTGCCGGAGCTCGAGCTCGCACCCGACGCGCCCATCCTCGCCGCCGTTCCCCCACCCCACGCCAAGATCCGAGCCGCCGGTTCACGTCGTCGCAACCGCCGGTTCACCGTCGGTTCACCGCTTCCCGCGCCACCGTCCGATCTCCTCCTTCGCCGCCGTCTACCTCAGGTTGACCCCCTCCCTCACGCGCACCTCCCGCACCCCGTGTCATGGTTCCAGCGAGCCGGAGCTCGCCGGCGCACGCACGCCGCGCCGCGCGGTCGCGCGCGGCGCGAGGTTGAAGACGGTGGGGGGGTAGATTCTAGATCTACCCCATCGGTTTTGTTGTATTTGCAATTTTACCCGAGCGCTGTTCAATGAGTCTTACAGATCTCACATGCTAGCCCCTGTAGATTTGAAATAATCGCGAACTAGTCCCTGGATCAAAGTATTTTCCATTCATTTTGGTTTATTTCGGCTGAAACTTTGATAAATCATAATAAATCGAATAAAAATCCAAAATGGACAAACACAATGGCCATGGACTCCTTATAAAATGCTCTACACAGTGGGTATGATGTGGAGATGTGCATGTATAGTTTTGCCCTTGCTAATGTGTGAGCATGTTAGACCAAATAAATAGGAAAAGATGGGCTAAATGGCTACCAAAGGTCATGAAACTTGGACAGTAGCATGTTTAGGGTAATTTGACAGTATGTGAATTTTTATAGCCCTAGCATTGCTCATTTGCTCACTGTTTTACAATTATGGGTATTATTTATGCATTAAGTCAATTTAAGAAAAGAGAGCTATATGAAATGGTGTCAAAGTAGCTTTCTGATATTTTTCCTAAGCTTGAAAAAGCATAAACAAATTTCTGGTAAAATATGAAGCTGTGCATGTTAGTTTTGGATGGTGATTTGAAAATGACAAAATACTACTGGCTAGACTTGATAATTGGAAAATGGGGTGTTAAAATGCAAGGAAAATTCTATGGAAAATTGGGTATGCTACTAATATGAAAGGGAGTCCAGAAAGTACTTTTAAAGAGTTTGTTAGCACTGTTTACATGTATATTTTAAATTGCATAAATTAAATAGAGGGAAATTAGATGACCTGCCAACCTAAGGATATTTCACTTGGAAATTTGTGTACATGCTGTTTATGTCAGGTCATGCCCATTGAATAAATTTCATGTCAAAATACCATTCCTATAATTTATGAAAAATCTAGAAATTTAATAGGCTGATATATTGCTGGAATTTTAATAAAATAATTATAACTTTTCTGGAGCTGAAAATTTGAGAGTTGTCTAACATAGTAATGATCTGCTTGTCATAATTATTTGAACTCATTTGCGACCATGTAACAGTATGAACTTGTCATAAGAACTTTAATTGCATAAATAGATAAACCTAGATATAATTATTTTATGAATACAATGGTTGCCTCTTAAGCTTTGATGCTTGTTAAAAGAACAGGCTATATTGTGCTAGATAGGTTACATTAACTTTAAGTGATGGGGTGTACAATTTCCTAAATAAAGTTTAAATGGTTTTTGACAAAAGCTTGTAGGTTTTTTTTCTTGCGGGGTAAATTTAAAAAAGGAACAATAGTGTCTATCATGCCATACTGCTAATCATGAATTGCATTCCTGGTGCATCTTACAACAGCATTGCATTCTTTGCACTCATTGCACATATTGTCATGCATATAGACACCGGGAGCGAAGGAGCGACACCAGAGCTGCCCCTGATCGAGGAGCCGGACGACCAGGAACAGGGAGGACAGCTGCAGGAGGAGAACCCGCAGGCCACCCCTGACCTTGCACCAGAGGCACCCTCTGACCCCAACGAAGAAGGCAGGCAGGATCATACTATTCCCAGCTAACAAATGGTTATAGTTTACGCATATGCATTAGGGTTGATTGAAACCAAACTGCATTAGACATCTCGGCCGCCTTGGCCCTAGCACCTATACATAGATAGAGTTCGTAGGTGCGAGTGCCTAGAATGGCTAAGTACGAGTAGACACGAGTGATTGTACTCGTCTCGTAGGTTCTACTTTTTGTTATGGCAAAGATTTAAATTGAGGTTATTATTATGCTATGTTTTAAATGGAGACTGGGTGGAGATTTATTTCGGTATTATTTTAATGATGTTGTCGCTTATTGGACTCCGCCCGAGTCGCATAAGGCCGACCGTTGTTCGTTTGGGATCGGCATAACATTGCTAGGAAGCTTATCCAGGCCATGGGACTGGTGAAAGCCTTTCCTGGGCCGTCCCACTGTTCAAGATGCTGCCCATTCACTAATAGGGGTCCGATAGACTCGGGGGACTATGATGCCCCAGGCATCTCAAGTGCATTACAAGTACATCATTGGCATATGTGCATCATCTCATGAACGTTTTATATTGAGTACATAGTTAGACCAAGTCATTTGAATCAATTAAATTCGGTTTTTCCTATGTAGGCCTCCAAACTTGTCACTATAACTTAGAATATATTGTGATCTAGGTGAAACTTTTTATACCAAACTTGTAGACAATTTCATGATGAACAACTTTGGTAATCAGTACTTTGACATGCATGAAGGTTTGCATAGAGTTTTGGAGCTTTTTCTGTCAGCATGTGAAATCTGTCCAAACTTGACCTGGAGGGTAAATTCAAATTTTCTTAATATTAAATCTAGAACCTGGCAATGCTTGTATTGAGAAAGTTGTAGATCCCGAAATTCTGAACAACATTGGTATAAAACTCCTTTTGTGAAAATGACTATAAAATAGACTTTTAGAATTTCTAAACTGGAGGGTTTATTGGTCAAACGTTGGTCAGCAGCTTAAATTCAAATTTGCACCAGATTTTTGAATATAACATAGTATACAAGTTTATAAGGGAAATGTAGAGGAACAAATTAAGAATATTTCATCCAACTGGGGTATTTTCAAATTCGGCCTCTAATCTATTCAAAAACGCAAAATACAAACAAAGGCCCTGGCAGTCAAACTGGGGTTTTCCAATTTCGGGAATTTCTTTTTCCTCTGTCTCACTAACGAGTTGGACCCACCTGTAAGACCATCGGATTCCCGCGCCGCGGCTGGAACGCGTCGCGCTAGTGGGTCCCACCTTCGTTAGGCTTCCACGAGCACGGTCCAGTGGACACCTCCTACTTTTCCTCACCCGGCCCCACATGTCAACGACTCCGGGCCCATAGGCCTAGTCCACCGAACCACCACGCTTCTTCTCCCCACTCCAACGCGCCCACGCGGCGGACGCGTTCTGCCCACGCCGCGCGTGGCCGACGCCGGTCGACGCCGACGCCGCGCTTTGCCTCCCCGCACCTGGACGCCTTCCCGGCCGAGTGGAGCGGCCAAGACCCCGGCTCCCTCTCGCCTCGCTCTTGCCACTCCCACTCGCCATTGCCACGCCTCACTCTCGTCTATTCCTCCCGCCATTGCCGAAGCTCGGAGTCGAGCTCATGCCGGCCGCTCCGCCGCACCCCACGCCCCCAGATCACCGCCACCACCTCCGCCTCCATCTCCCGCGTCCAACGAGCTAAGCCTCGTCGTCTCCCTCTGCCTCCCCTCGACAAGCGCAGTGTGCCCGCCGCCATTGCCGCCGCGGCGAGCTCACCGCCCCCGCCGCCTCAAGCCGCCTCGAGCCCCGCCGACGAGCGCCTCGCGCTCGCCTCACCACCCTCCACCTCTCCCCTGAACTCTCGTCCACCGCCGACGCATCCAACCACCCTCCCCGCGAGCGCGCCCCCACGGCCACCATCGCCGCCGGCCCCTCGCCATGGACGACCATCTTCCGGCCTTCCCCTCGCCCCTACAACACCACCCCCGCCTTCGCCTTGCCCTCGCGCGTCTCCCGCGCTAGACGTCGTCGCCGTTCGCCCTTCTCCTTCGCCGGATTTCCACGCCGTGCCGCCGTCTGTGCGCACCGCCGCCGCTCCTGTTCACCCCGTCGTCCCGCCTCTCCTCTTCACCGCCGGCGACAAGACTCACGGTGTCGGGTTCGCCGTCGCGGGAGACACCTTCCCGACCCGTCTCGGCTCCAAGATCCCGCCTCAACGCACCGCCCCGACGCGCCGCCCCGCACGCGGGCCGCGCCGCGCCGTTCGCCCTAGCCGGAGGTGGAACACGAAGGTGCTGCTTTTGCAGAAAGGACCTTCCGGTTATCGGTTATTTTCCCACTGTTTACTGAGTCTTGTAATAATTCCCAATAACCCCCTAGATCTATTAGGGTTTCGCATTTTAACCCAAGCCGTCTCATTTTGCAGATCTAACCCCGGGCTTAGGAGTATTCTCACACATCGTTCACTGAGTCCAAGCAATCTTCCTCACAGGGCCCTGGAATCTATGGTTAATTACGTTCTAGCCCCCAGATCTAATGTTTTCCATTTAAATGCATTTAATTCGGCTGAAAACTTTAGAAATTCATAACAATTCATAGAAAAATCCAAAATGGACAAACTCAGTGGCTATGGACTCCTCTTGAGTACATCTACAGGATAGGTATGATGTGGATGTGGGAAAAGTCTGTTTTGCCCTTGTTTAAGTTGCATGCATGTGAGGGATAATAAATGGTAAAAGTGGACCAAATGAACTCCAAAAATTATGAAACTTGGATAGTAGCTTTGTTATGGCATTATGGCACTATGTGATTTTTGGTAGCCCTAGCATTGGCTGTTTAATTACTGTTTTGCCCTTATGCATGTGTTTAGTGTATTTATTTAATTTGGAAAATGAGGGCTACATAAAATATACTCAAATATGACCTCTATTATATTTCATGTACTTTTTATAGTATGAGTAGCTCACTGGTAAAGTGTGAGGTTGTGCATGTTTGTTTTAGCTGCTGTTTTGAAATTGACAAAATGCTACTAGTTGAAAAAGAAAATAGGAAAAAATGTATTTAAACTGCTAGGAAAATTATGGGAAAAATCTAGTAGCCTATTAGTGATGCCTTGATTCCAGAATGTAATTTTGTGCACTTTATTACTACTGCTGTCTTGATTTATATGTTTCTCATGGTGAAATAAAATATGGAAAATAAATGTCCTACTAAATTGAGGGAATTTCACTTGCCAATTTTTGTACATGCAGATTATGCCAACTATAGCTCACTGGTAGAGTTTCACTTCTAGAAACCATTCCTATAATTTATAAAAATTCAGACAATGTGTAGGGTTGAGAAGCTATAGGGACTGTGTACACATATAGAACAATAATTCCTAATAGCTTCAAAGGTAAAATGTGGTGATGGTTTGTACGATTTCTTACTGATGGGCTGTATGATTTCTTAGCAAAGCTGTTAAGTTTCCTAGTATCGGGTGTAATTGGACTAAGCATGCTTGAGTCATCTCATCACTGACTACTTGACGTGCCTTGTGTTTCATTTGCACCGCATACCTACATTTGCATTTGTTGCACTCATGGTCGCATCATGTCATACATATAACCTGTACCATATGCATGTGTTTGCATTTTCTTGCACTCACTTGCATAATTTATCATGCATATAGACCCCGCGTGCAAGGAGCTATAAACGCAGGAGAAACCAGTGATCAAAGAACCAGAAGACAGGCTATATTTGGAACAAGAAGACAAAGAGTTGCTGATTAAATCCGTACCTGTTTCAAGGGGTTGCCTGGGTCAAAGCCTCACAACCCGGCAAACTAACCTAGTTTAGTTTGTTGGTTTTCTTAAGATCAAGCAAAGGTAGGTAGGACCATGCTTTACCCAGCAAATATATTTGATGAATGCTTACGCATCTGCATTAGGAGTTATTTGGAACCAACTGCATTAGACATCCTGGCCGCCCTGGCCCTAGCACCTATATATTAAAGTTCGTAGGACGAGTTGCCTAGAATTGCTAGGTATGAGTAGACATGAGTGAATGGAGTCACTCGTCGCGTAGGAGTTTTCAAAAACAAAAATCTTATGAAAGATTATTATATGCTATGTTTGAAATGGAGACCGGGCGGAGTTATGGGATTATTATGAAAAATGGTGTGGCAAGGTACGGTGGACACCGCCCGAGTCATATAAAGGTCCGTTCGTTGTTCGCCTATTGGTCGGCATAACATTGCTAAGGTGCTTATCCGGGATAATGGATCGGTGAAAGTCTTACTTGTGCCATTCGAAGAACAGAGACTTGTTCCTACCATGGAACTAGGGGCGCTTATCTCCTGGGAGAGCTGACCCGACGTACCGTGGTAACGCTCCATGGGGGCTAAACCCGGGGAAGTGGCGGGTTGGAATCGAACTTGGGATGGGACAAGTGGAGATAGGGGCGATATGTGGGAACGCGATGGCTAGTAAGCATATACCCCTGGCATTTTTAGTTATTCCTAGGAATTAACAAATCGATTCGAATCGCTGATGCTCACCAGGTGTGAGAATGCCAATGCCTTTGATGTCCGAACGTAGTAATAACTTAAATACCTTATGCTTATATTCATGTTTTTCAATACAACATGTTTGGATGTGTATGATCCGTCTCACTCTTCATGGTGCTGCCCATCCACTGGTAGGAGGTCGATGGACTTGGGAGATGCTTTGAGGTCAAGGGAGGGCTGACCCGACGTACCGTGGTAGCGCTCCTGAGACGGCTACTACCAGGGGTTAGATGGAGGCATTATGAATCTTGGGACGGGACATGTGTAGAATAGGGGTATATCTTGGATTTTATGCAAGTTATTGAAGGTACTCATGTTTTACTTTCATGCAAGTATTTACTTTATGCTATAAATGATCCTCCTGGCTAATGCATAGCAGCTGTCAAATCCTGCTATCTTATGTCAACCTGACCTAGTTTAAAATCAATGGCTAAGGATCCACCTGATTAGTAAGCTACGCTTTGCGTCAGCCGTAAGCCCTGTCCATTAAGTCCTACTGAGGAATTATTACTCAAGATTTGCCCCCACTTTTGGATTACAGGTACTGACGACATCCGGATAACTGTGTTGGAGGTGGTAGTACCAGTGGGCTCGGTGCTACTTGCCTTGTTCATCTCTTCATGAAGGCTACTTGAGTTTGTTTCCGCTGCGAGATGTTGTGAAAACGCTTCCGCTATACATGATTTGAAATCGCTTCCGCTATATTTTGCCATGTATTTGAATTCACATATTTGGTCTATAAACTAAAGTCTATTACCCTCTATTTCAACTGCCTGTAATGATTGTAATTGTTATGGCTCCATCGAGAGTCGGATATGTTTGATGTCGGTTCTTCTGGGAATGGTGTTATCGAGAGCCGAAGTACTCTCGACGGACTACCGGGTTTAGTCTGGCCTAAGTGCACTGCGAGCCAGAGGTGGCAGGTGTGCTTAGTCTGGATTAAGCAGGGCGGTTCCGCCACAGTTGGTATCAGAGCCGATCATACACAGACAACAGTTATATCATCGAGTTTTGTTTTACAAACCTATTATCGAAAACCCATCTTCAAGTAATTCAAAAATGAGAGTATACGCTATGCCCGTATAAGGATGTTAGTGTTATCCAGGTGACATCACTAACATTTTGACCTACATAGAACTCATATGCATATTCGACACTTTGGGAAGCAACTTATCGGCCATAGCTATCCCTAGTACTGGAGGAAGCTATCGGGATTTGCGAATGGTTGTAAGTCCTGCATTCATGCCCCGTAGTAAAAGCTCTTTAAGGGTGGTGGGCATGCTTTGGAGCTTTCATGCCCACCACACTTACATTCGGTTTTGGGATCCACCTTTTTCTCGACAATCGCCAGTACTGGTGGAAAGTCAGGCTTTGAGGAAAAGGTGCATCGGCCCACCAACGTTGTCGACGCAGCAGTCACGCGTGAATGCCACATTAGGTGGTAATGTATGAGCATGTATTCTTCTGTAGGTACACTAACCACGTGCGAAACTAAGAACGACTAGAGAACGACTAGTTGCATTAAGGAGAGACGTGCATATATGTCACCGAATCCTCGTTAGCTATATATATAATACATAGGATGCGTGATGTGAGGCCGAATAGGATGAAACATGCATCATGTATCTTTTGTTATCATTCAGGGGGGTATTACTAAAAGACCAATGAAATAAATCATGATTTAAGCAAGCTTTCTGCACGTTTCACTCTCACAATACAGTCAATTTTATAAATAGGGGGTCCCAAACGGAATACACGAACAAATAGTGATATTCGACTGAGTTGCAAAAGGAGTTAGTTGGAACTCTAGGTAACAAAGTTGTAGAGCACGACATATGGAACGACCTTGTTATAAGGCGTTATCGCAGGAAAAAGGCACGGAAGGAGAACAGTTTAAATATTTGAACTAGTGATTGTCTTAAGTGGAGCTGAAAAACCTGAGAGCAGTTAGTAAATCGACTTCACGACATGTCCCAACCAGGCTGATAGGAGTGTTGTCCCGTATCCAAAACAACGCACAAGTTTTCCATTAGCATAAACGATTGTCCAAACCTACGATAGGATGGCTAACACTTTATGTGCAATCAAGTTGTTCTGTTCACTTACATGCTTTCATGTATTCAAAATGTAATTATAGTGCTATGATCTTTTTATCACCGCATGGTTTGCAATAAAGTTGTTGGACTAATCACAATTAGCCTCATTCATGTAGATGGTTACTCCACCAGAGATGTCTGCACAAGGGCCGCCCATGGGGCACAATTTCCTCCTGAGTTGGCTGCTCTGGTCGCTTAGCAAGGTCAAATCATCAACATGCTCGTTCAAGAGCAACAACGGCGCAACCCACCAGAGATTAGTTACACTGAATTTGCGGCACTCCAACCGCCAATCTTCACCACTGCCACGGATCCCTTGGATGCTGATGACTGGCTTCGGATCATTGAGTCTAAGTTCAGTTTACTGCCCAACTCACTGAGCAACAGAAGGCTCGCTTCGCGGCACAGTGTCTACATGGTCACTCGGGGGACTGGTGTGCTTCATTCCTGGCAATGCAACCAGCCGGGCACCAGGTCTCGTGGGATGAGTTTCGTGCGACTTTTCGGGCTCACTATCTCCCGCCTAGCCTCATCGAGCTCAAGCAATGGGAGTTCCGTTCACTTCAACAAGGGAACATGTCGGTACTCGAATACGTGGAGGCTTTCATCCGCCTGTCGCAGTACTCCCCTGAAGATGTCGACATTGACCCACTTAGGGCTACCCGTCTGTTGGATGGATTCGACTCCACTCTGCTGACTCACTTGGGGCACAGCTACGACAGCTTCACCCAGTTGGTAGATGCCGCCATTGACATGGAAGATCGCCTCAGTCGGGCCCACGAGAATCAGCGGAAGAAGAGACTTGCAAGCACGCCTCCGTCAAGTTCATCTCAACGACAACGGGTTGTGCATCGCGCACTGCCGCACATATATTGTATTGACATGCCCCAGCAGCAAGAGCAACCCAGTGGGACCCAACAGCACCCGTCACCCTGCGATGTACCGCCGCATCCACCTACTTCAGTGCCACCTACAACTCGAGGCATCGGCCACCCATGCACCAAGTGTGGGAAAGCCGGGCATACCAGTCAAACTTGCCGCACACCACAAAAGACTCAGGGAGCAGTACCTCTGAGCGAAGGGAAGAAACCAGCCCCGAAGGTGGGCCAATTGCAGTACAGTCAGTTGGAGCAAGTTCCAGAGAGTGAGCCTGTCCTAGCAGGCACCTTTCTGGTCAATACTAACCCTACGGTCGTGTTGTTTGATTCGGGAGCATCCTTCACTTTTATCAGCAAAGCATATGCACTGAAACAGGGGTATGATATTGTTGAGTTCAAGCAAGATTTCCACATCACAGCTGCAGGATCAGCCATAATCACCAATCACATGGTGAGAGACTTATGTTTGCAGGTAGGAAGGGAAAGGTTGTTCATAAATTCTCTGGTACCCCCACAGCTAGGGATTGATATTATTCTTGGGATGAATTGGCTGAAGCAACACAATGCGAGGATAGATGTGTGAAGTAGAACAGTTTAGTTATGCTCAAGCAGCGGCACAGACGTAGTCATTCACGTGCCACTTCATAAAAATATGCTTCACACGATGAATGTCGTAGATGCTCAAGGGGACGCACAAGCACTTGCAAAGATCCCAGTAGTCTACGACTATCCGGATGTGTTTTCGGAAGAACTTCCGGGACTTCCCCCAGATAGGGATGTTGAGTTCAAGATAGACCTAGTTCCAGGCACAGCACTTGTCTTTAGGAGACTATACAGAATGGCGCCTGATGAATTAAGAGAATTGAAAGTACAACTGCAAGAACAATTGGACAA
The DNA here is from genome assembly GCA_022530915.1 of Paspalum notatum. Taxonomy (NCBI): domain Eukaryota; kingdom Viridiplantae; phylum Streptophyta; class Magnoliopsida; order Poales; family Poaceae; genus Paspalum; species Paspalum notatum. Next base: position 33,074,550 of record CM039688.1, on the reverse strand, counting down.
AGGGTTTATTCGCTCGAGCTCTTCACCTTGGGGTTGCCCAGCCCTCTTTGTAGAAAAGAAGGACCAAGGTGGAAAAAGACTGTGCGTTGATTATCGGCCTTTGAATGCTGTTACCATCAAGAACAAATACCCACTACCACATATTGACATCTTGTTTGATCAGTTGGCTGGAGCTAAAGTCTTTTCAAAAATTGATCTAAGGTCTGGCTACTATCAAATAAAGATCAGAGAAGAAGACATTCCCAAAACAGCTTTCTCGACCAGATATGGCTTGTACGAGTATTTGGTCATGTCCTTTGGGTTAACCAATGCACCGGCTTTTGTGGCGGAACCGCCCTGCTTAACCCAGATTAAGCGCACCTGCCACCTTTGGCTTGCAGTACACTTAAGCTGGACTAAACCCAGTAGTCCGTCGAGTGGCCTTCGGCCCTCGATAACACCAATCCCAGAGAAACCGACATCATACACATTGACCCTCGATGGAGTCACAACCATTACATCATCACAGGTAGTTGAATGTAGATAGATAATAGAATTAGTTTACAGACCAGTTCAAATCAAAGTTTCAAATCCAACATAGTCATAGGATAACATAAGTTCTTAAATGTCTCTCAGCGGAAGATAGAAATAGTTTAGAGTTCAGGTCATGCAGCGGAATGTGCAAAAGAGAGACAACATCATGCCCACTGATGTTGTCCTGTTGCCACAACGTCATCTTCTAATCGTGTTGCACGCATGTGCCCCCTCCAATGCAGGGACACATCAGAAACTCCATACCTGTGAGCCAAAAATGGGGGCAAACCCTGAGTACTAATTACTCAATAGGACTTAATGGACATGGCTTACGGCTGACGCGAAGCATAGCTTACTAATCATTGTTTGTCCTTAGCCATTGATTTTATTTCAAAAAAAGGGCTAAGAGAAGATAGCAGGATTTGACAGCTGCTACCTTAGTCTTATTCAAATTAGATGATGACAATAGCAGTACTGATGTTCTTGCAGAAAAGTAAACCATAACACTTGCAATGAAAGTAAACCATCACAACTTGCATGGTAGTAACCATCATATACACCAAGCATGTTGTATTTGAAAGCATGTACATTGGCATAGTAATTTGGATTGTTACTACGTTGCCCGTGTGCGACATTTGACACTCTCACACCTGGTGAGCATCAGCGATTCGAATCGATTTTTAATTCCCGGGAATAACTATAAATGCCAAGTGATATATGCTTACTAGCCATCGCGTTCCACACATATATCCCCCATCTCCACCTGTCCTGTCCCAAAATTCACAGCGCCCCCACCTAACCCTTGGGAGTAGCCGTCTCAGGAGCGATACCACTGTGTGTAGGGTCAGCCCTCCCTCGACTTCCAAGCATCTCCCAAGTCCATCGGTGTGGCGGAACCGCCCTGCTTAATCCAGACTAAGCACACCTGCCACCTCTGGCTCACAGTGCACTTAGGCCGGACTAAACCCGGTAGTCCGTCGAGCTACCCAAAGGGCACTCGATGTAACCATCGCCCGAGGATACCGACATCACACACATTCAGCTCTCGAAAGAGCCACAACAGATTACATCATCACAAACAGTTGAAGTAGAGAATAAGCAGACTTAGTTTACAAACCGAAGATAAATAGTCAAATACATGTTCAAATATAGCGGAAGCGAAGTCAGAATATACATGTATAGATACATATAGCGGAAGCGTTCAAAACATCTCACAGCGGAAATAAAACTCAACTAGTCTTCAAGTAGAGATAAACAAGGCGAGTAACACCGAGCCCACCGGTACTACCACCTCCAACACAGTTGTCCGGATGTCGTCAGCACCTGTAATCCAAAAGTGGGGGCAAACCCTGAGTACTAATTACTCAGTAGGACTTAATGGACGGGGCTTACGGCTGACGCAAAGCTTGCTTACTAAGAATTTGATCCTTAGCTATTGATTTTAAACAGGATCGAATTGACAGGTGGGAGCAGGATTGACAGCTACTTGATTATCATGTAGAAGTAGGATTTGGCAGCTACTATTCATTAACCATGAAGATCATGTATATCATAAAGTAAATACTTGCAGAAAGTAACACAAACACATGTCCCGTTCCAGGATTCATAGCACTTCCATCACACCCCTGGGAGTAGCCGTCTCAGGAGCGATACCACGGTGCGTCGGGTCAGCCCTCCCTTGACTCCAAAGCATCTCCCAAGTCCATCGACCTCCTACTAGTGGACGGGCAACACCAGGAATAAGGGAACGGATCATATACATCCAAGCATGTTGTAGTAGAAAAACATGATTATAAGCATAAAGTGTTTGAATTATTACTACGTTCGGACGTCAAAGGTATTGGCATTCTCACACCTGGTGAGCATCAGCGATTCGAATCGATTTTTATATTCCCGGGAATAACTAGAAGCACCAGGATGGCATATGCTTACTAACTCCCAGCGTTCCACATATGCTTCCCCCATCTCCACCTGTCCCGTCTCAAGTTCGATGACCACTCCCGCCTGACTCCCAGAGCGCGTTGTCGCAGGAGCGGTACCTCGGTTACGTCGGGTTCTGCCCTCCTTTGACACCCGCCTCCGCGGCCACCTTCCTCTCAACCAGTGGGTAGGAACGTGCCCCTTGCTTGAGACGTCACAAGTAAGACTTTCACCGGCCCATAGATTCCGGATAAGCACCCTAGCAATGTTATGCCGACCAATAGGCGAACAACGACCGGCCTTATGCGACTCGGGCGGAGTCCACCATACCATCCACATCATCATCATCATCATTTTTCTTATATAACCCTATCTCCGCCCGGTCTTTGAGTTACATCCAAGAGCATCCTCATAGCTTTCATCATAATAATATTCTTGTGTCTTTTGAAATGATCACCTACGTGACGAGTGACTCCATTCACTCGCATTTACTCGTACCTAGCATTACTAGGCATACTCGTCCTACGCACTCTATTGTAGGTGCTAGGGCCAGGGCGGCCAAGGAGTCTAATGCAAATGGTTTCCAAACAACTCCTAATGCAGATGCGTAAGCATTCAACAAAAACATTTGCTAGGTAAAGCATGGTCCTGCCTACCTTTGTTTTATTTTAAGAAAACCAACAAACTAAGCTAAGGTTAGTTTGCCGGGTTGTGAGGCTTTGCCCCAGGCAACCCCTTGATCCCTTGGACAACTCCTCCTTCCAAACACGACTGATGGGCCCTCCAGGTCGTGAATGGGTCTTAGTTGGTCTTTTGGATCACCGTTGGTTGAAGTAGTTCCACGCGCTAATTTCTCGATCGCGTATCTGCAAATAGCGTCACTATATGAATGACATGCAGGATGCAATGATCGAGATGCATGAATATTAACCACACACATGAATAACCATTTCATGGACGTACCGGAAAGGTGATTGGTAGAGTATTTAAACGTAGAGCATTCTTATGGACCTTAAGCAAGTACACAATCATTCGGCCACACATATACAAGTTACTAATCATATTCATCTTGACAACATGGTAATGCGATGACTCGATGAGATCATGCAATAGCTACCTGGATCGCTAAGATACATTTAGCAAGACAAACATATCGGACGGAGTACTTAAAAGAAACACGTGTTAGTTCTTTAGACTGAGAGCACTTTTTATTATACCTATTGTATACAAGCATATTAATGAACTAGTTATAAATAACTACCTTATCCTAGGTCATTGTTAGTTACACTAAGGATTTGCAACCTAGGCATATGAGGATGAAACATGCATGTGGAATATATAGCCATCTAGCTTACAAGGTTTCATTTTTGGCACAGCAAGTTAAATATAGCAATTGGAGTTTACAAGAGCAGATATGAGTACATTACATCCCCCTTTTTATTTCCTTCACATTTGATCCTATTTAAGCGACCATTTATGAATCCTTCATGAAACAACGACCACGATACACGGATGATTCACATAAGCATACTTACAGGGTAACATAGCTACATGAATTTTGGTGGAATTCTTAGAGCATGGTGAATAGCACTTTTCTCTTTTTGATTAAATCATCGTAACACTTGTCATTTTTATAACAGCAGCTAAAACATGCATGCACGACCTCACACTTTACCAGTGAACTACTCATACTATATAAAGTACATGAAAATACTAGATGTCACATTTGAGCATATTTCATGTAGCCCCCATTTTACAAGTTAAGGAAATACCTAAAATACATGCATAAGGGCAAAACAGTCATTTACCAACCAATGCTAGGGCTACCAAAAATCACACAGTACCTAGATGCCATAATAAAGCTACTGTCCAAGTTTCATAATTTTTGAAGTTCATTTGGTTCACTTTTACCATTTATTTCCCTACACCATGCATGCACTAAACCAGGGGTAAAACAGACTTTTCACACCTCCACATCATACCCAATTTGTAGACCTATTTACAAGGAGTACAATGCAACTGAGTTTACCTTTTTACGATTTTTATTTGATTTTTTATGATTTTCCAAAGTTTCAGCCGATTTAAATCAGGGAAAATGGGAAATCCATAGATCCAGGGGCTAGACTGCAATTAACCCTAACTTCCAGGGGCCTGCACAGAAGATATACAAGACTCAGTGCATAGTGATTGAAACGGGACAACAAATACCGAAAACCTCAGGGGGATTTGTGCAAAAGGGGCCGGTCCTCTTCTTCTACCTCCAGACGGTGGCGAACCGCGCGCGGCGGCCGGTGTCTCGGCGCGCGCCGGCGCGTAGGGAGGCACGGAGTTGGAGCCGACGTGGTCGGGGAAGACGTTCCCGGCCACGGGGATTTGATTCCCCCAGATCTAGTCGCACGAGGAGGCGCGTACGAGCGGCGCGTGGCGGTGAACCGGAGGCGGCCACGGCGCGGCGGTGCGCGGCGGTTCCCGCTTGATTCGGCGGCGCAGAAGGCGGTAGGGGCTGCGGTCGGGCTCCCGAGCTGCGCGGGGATGTGGCGAGTCCGGAGGACGAGGAGTGGAGGCGCGGGGGTGGCTCGAGGATGGGTCTCCACGGTGATGCCGAGCTCGTCATTGCGGCCATGGCGGGCGGCGCGGTGGAAGTGGGGCCAGGGCCCATGGCGAGGCTCTAGATCTTGGGGTTCTGGTGGAGGAGGATGAGGCGAGCGCGAGACGCGCGGTGTCGCGGAGGGGGAGGGAGCAAGGCGGCCAGTGCATGAGCTCGCCGCGGCTCATCGTGGTGGCCATGGCGGGGTGCTTTCGGGGCACGGCTCGACTCGGCGATGGAGCCGTGGGATGGCGACGAGGTCGAGTGCTACAAGTGCGCGGTGGAATGGCGAAGGCGATGGTGGTGGTCTCATGGCGTGGGGAGGCCGGACTATGGCGGCGCGACGAGCTCAAGCTCGAGCGGCCATGGCGGCCATGGAAACCGGAGCTACGCGTGTGGAGAGACGCAGAGGGAGCCAGAGGGTGAGCCGAGTGAGGAGAGTGAGGAGGCGAGTGCAGGAGGATGGCTTCGCGTCCAGGTGAGGCCGGGGTGGAGGTAGGAGCGCGATCCGTGGCGCGGCGCGCTGCCCGCTCGCCGGCGCCCACGCGGCGGCCGCGTTCTGAGCGCGGCGCGGCGCTGGCGAGTGGGCCCTGGGTGTCAGTGACCGCGGGAAAATGGAAAATAGAATGTGTGTTTTCTCCCCTACTGAAAATCGCCATTTTGACCAATTTAGAGGCTGATTTTGGAAAACCCCCAATTGAATGAAATGTTCTACTCTTTGAACTCTACAAGTTTGTCAATAGGCTCAACTTCAGATTCTAAGTACAAATATGAATTTCATTTGAATTTAGGTTGCAGCTCCCAGTTTGGACAGGGTACCTCTACTGATTGTGAGAATCAAAAGTCCTATCTCTGGTCTTTACCACACAAAGTGTATATTGAAAAGTTTGTTTAGAATTTAAATATCTACAACTTCTCTAATTTGATCTTTGCATGAAAGTGGCTGTAGGTCATTGAAACATTGAGATTACTAAATAGGTCAGATTTGGATTGGTTTTCTGTGTTGGTAGAAAATGACCCCAAACTCCAATTAAAACTCAATATATGATCAAACTCTAATTACCAAAGTTGTTCTCTAGTTTATGACCTAAAAGTTTGGTAATATGACTTTGGTCTGAAACCCAACAGATTTTGAATTATAGACACAATTATGTTCTAAGGTTTATTAAAACAGAAATTTCACTTTGTGTAGAGACTTTCTTGTTTCAAACTTTTGGGGTATCAAATGAAATCCAATCACTTCCACAATAGGTGCATTTGAAAGGTGATAAGTTTAATTCCACTTCATAGAAAGGAAGATTTTGAAGTTGTATAGTGAATTCAAAAGTAAATTTCAGAATCAACTTAGGGAAAAGCTAAAAATCCATACTTGTGAAAATTCTAAGTGTGGTTTGATCTAGTTGTTTCCATGAGACATTTGGGTGAAAATTTGAGTGAGTATACGATAGCTTTGATCCCAGCTCAGTGTAGCAATAGGATAGTCCAGAGCATGTACAACAAGTTTGTCAACGGAGTTGAGCTCGGGTACTTAATGAATTTGAAAGCTTTATTAGGGCTCAAGTTTGCTCACGATCACAACTGGCACTTATCAGGAAACTTTGGATTGGACCTTTTAAATCCTCCTGTCTTTAGATTTTTGAACATTGTCCAACAGAAAGGTCTAGGGCTACTTTTCTTATCCGAGGTTTGACACTTGGAGTTGAGCTCAAAAGTATGTGAGTGTTGACTTATTCAACCACGAAATGTGTGGTCTTGTATCTTGTGTAGAAACTTTTGATTTAGTGACTCCTCCACGTGTTTCCTGTTAATCACTAAGCATGATTAAGCCTTAATCCATCGTTAGCCTTCATCTAACCGTGTGTTAAGGCTTCTGAGATGCCAGGGGCATCACAACCCACCCCCCTTAAAGAAATCTCGTCCCGAGATTCGGAGGAAGCGGGGTTCTAGGGCTTACTGCGCAATGAAAAAGGTTTTGGCCTCGTTGTTCAGGTGCTCCTATCACACATGGTAACACTTATTCCCTCATCAATTTGCTTTGTTAACTAGCTCGTGAATGGTTAGTGCCTCTTTAACACAAGTTAGTTACAAAGCTTTTGAATACTTCCAAGGTGGTCCTTCCCAGGGGCTCGGCAAGTCGTGGTTTATATGAGAGCGAATGAACAAACCGTCCAGACGGTGTGGCCAATGTGAAAACGGTAGTGCTTTACTCGAAAAATGGAACAGGGTTACTCCCTGACTTTGACACCAAGATTTATAAACGTGATGAATATATAGGTCTTAGGACAATTAGAAGCAAGGGGTACACAATCGGAGGACCGAACCATGAAGGCTCTTGGGATTCAAAGGGTTATCAATGGATGTGCTTTTGGGAGACACATTCATTTCATTTGATAGGAACTGTGTACACATATAAGGTATTAAATCCGAACATTCTTCAAAGAGTAAGATGTGGTGATACATAGCACATTCTACTCATTGTTTCGAGAAAGATGCCGTGGAAAGAGGATAGGACATATTCACCTAGATAAGGTGATAGTTTGTATGATTTCATATAATTGATCGAGACTGACCAAGAAAAGTATAGGCAGAGGGCTTATGCTTAGTAACAGAACACTAAGGTTAGTGAGCCCAACTTTGAGGATAATTTCAAAAGAAGAATGAAACAACTCTTGAAAAGGACAATGCGTTGAAAGCACTAGCCGAGAACAAAAGCTTAGTGCAGTGGATGATGCTGAAGTTCTTCTTTAGGAGATAAGATTCAATATATACGAAGGAAGAAATCATAAGATAGAGTGGTGGAAACAGAGTTGATTTCTTCCCACAAATCAAGAGAGGCAAGTTGGAAGAAGGCCATGGAATGACGTAGCAAAACAGTGGAAATGGAACCAAGCATTCCCACAGATACGGACGTTAAAGCTGATCAAGGTAAGCATAAAGGAGTCCGAGGCTAGGACCAACGGTTGAAATTGTACCATAGAGATAGAATCGATCATCCCCATGAAGCACGACTAGCAAGGATAAGCAAAGCAACGAAAAGATGTGGACAAGTGGAACCATGGAATTGATCCGTCTCCATGAATCGAGAAAAACATGGTTCAACAAGGCGAGGCAAAGGTGTGAACGATACTGGGGTTTGAGACGGATTTTTCCCCACAGGTCAAGAAAGGCAAGGTGAAACAAAGCCGGGAAATGATACAAGGCGGCAGTGGAAATAGAGTAAATTATCTCCACGAATCAGATGTATAGAGGTCAACAAGGCGATAGAAAATGGATATGAATGTTCCACAACTGAAGTGGCGTCATGCCTTTGCGAGTCTTGATACCAGCGCGCACCTAGTGACACAACCGAGTGACGGCCGTACACACGGGGCCCTAGGTTCCGTCGTGGCACCATAGACTGCTCGGGTAAACACTACATCAAGAGTGGCACAACTATCCAATTTCAGGACATGCGAACAATATCAGGTTACATATAGACTTGACAAGTAGTATGTATGACATGGATCTCAATGTATTGGTGATGTAGACCAAGGAGTTGAAAGCTCATAGATTTCAAAGGTTGGAAACACAGGAATCTTGATAACGAGAGACACATGGCCCATCAACTGTTGAGTTGGGGTGGTGACATAGACTCAGAAGTACATGAATTGGCGTGAACCCAAACCATGTGGGCTACAAAAGTTTGAAATGCGTGGAGTGCAAGAGCTTGAAATACACGGAACAGTGGAGCTTGGAACTCTGGTTCTGCAATTGTTGGGAAAGGCATGATACACTAGAGTTGATTCCACGAAGTTAGGATCAAATGGCGCAGTGAACCGTACTTATTCAATGTGCAGCCAATATATGATAAAGCTAAACATGGTTACTACACCTATCGGTACCCGTACGGTTTGCCTAATCGTAGGTTTTAAAAACATTTTTGTCGACAGCTAGCTTCTTCTTCCAGTCATGTCGATGCAGCGCGGAGCTTCACGTGGGTGACACTATGGGGTTGGAATCTGGATTAGGCACCGAATCTGAGGTCGTTGCCGGAGTCGAGGTGGGGTTTCAAATTGTATCGGTGTAGATGTTGACGCTGTGTATGTCGGTTTGATTGGAGAAAAGTCTCCGATGATGAAGGCTTGGGCATTCTTCTCAAAGACTTCTTGGAGGCTTGCTTATTGTTCCGGCAGTTAGGCCTATAGAATCCTAAGGACCCAGTATGTAAAGGAAATCATGTATGAGCTATCCTGACTTCATCTCCAGGCTTGGCGATTCCCTTCAGTAGGATCCTCTGGAGTCACTGACGTCGAACTGAAACCGCAGCTATGGAGTATTCTTCATCTTCATCTTCTCATTCCCTTGTTGTGATACCTCTGGTGAGGGTAGCCAGGCCTAGAGCAGTGGTGATTTGATTTCGAAGCCATAAGAAAATGTACCAAAGGGTGGGCCTATAAAGCTTAACATGTGAATGATATAAATCCATGAAACGAGGCATGGGGTCCTCAGGGTTTTGGGGCATCGCCATAACTAGAATTTTGAAAACATCATGACGACAAAGTAGAGCATCATGGTTTACAAAGACTGAAGTTCCGGAATGCTAGAGCTCGGAACATGACGACTTAGGAATTCAGAATGCATTACAGGACAAACAAGATACGCTAGTCACGAGGATTGGGTACATATTGATTCTTAGGAGCTAGGTACAGGAGACACCTATCAGCTATGAGAATCAGAATCCTCGGATTACAGCAGCTCACGATGATCGCCCCCCGCACGAATTGGTACCTAGCTAGTACTGCCTAAATGTAAAATTGATGCGTCCCGGACGAATGCCCGTTTCTTCTTTCAACCAACTTGGTGCAGTGTTGGTCTTCACATGGGAAATGCCATGAAACAATAGTCTTGATTCTCCACCGAGTATGAGAACGTCACCAGATTCGAGGTTGATCTTGGTCGCTTGGTCTTTGTCTCTCGTGTCGCCGAACAAGAACTCAGCGGTGTCTCCTATGGAGATGGATATGAAAGGTAAACCCTTGCTAAGGCTACTCTCTGACTCGTCCCTGTCTTGGTGAAGTCCGAGCTTCCCGGAGTTGGTGTAGTAGTTGACGATGCATATGTCCGGGTTAATCTGAGGAAACTCGCCTGCAGTGGAGTTCGCAGTTTGAGCAATCATCTTGAAAGCGTCTGGTATTGTTGGGGCTTGTGCTCCATCGAATGGACGTGTGGGTCCATATGAGCGTGCCGTCGGATCCCAGTTCTTTCCCAGAGACATCATCCACAAATTCAGCTTGGCACCATTCTTGAGGCTAGGCCTATAAAATCCTCCTGGGCCTTTACCCAGTTGTCGACACATACTGACCATCCCGATTTGATCTTCAGGCTTGACAAATTCTTTTAATAGAACCATCCCGGGTCGCAGGTGTTGAATTGAGGCTGCCTCAGTGGAAGATTCTCCCGTTTTTCTCTTCTTAGGGTCTCGAGGTAGTGTCGTTCTAGCTCTCGTGGACTCTTGGTAGTTAGGGCATAAGTCGAAGGGCTGCGACATCTGTAGCAGGAAGAATAAGGCATGTGTTAATTCAAGTATCTAGAAATCTTGGTACGGTCATAGTGCGATCGTACTTCCGTGCTTGAGAAAGTGTAATGAAAACGACCCTATCATCACATGTAACACGACTTTTTATCGCTCCCCTTCTGACGTGAACAGGTTGCGGTTAGCTTTTTGGAAGGAACCCAAAAATGGTCTCGAGCATTCGTATTCAGAGTTTTTACCAAATCCCTTTTGGCCAATTCTCTATCCAAAAGTCTCAAACTTCAAGTTACCAGATTTTTAGCGTAATGGTCCCGATGTGGAGTTCTGACTTAAAGTGACTGTTGGCCACCTTTACAAACACCTTTGAATCAAACCTAAGAGGAACAATTATTTGTTTCCTTGTACTCCTCAGCTTTGTTGTAGAAAGTTTCCAGTTAATGCGGTTGTACTAATGCAGAAGGTACGACTTCGGCAAGGGTCACAATTTCACGTTTTATAAGCACCTTATACAACGTTTCAGCTAGTTCGTCTCGGATTTCTACTCACGTACCCATAATAGCATCATGCACGAAATTTTCATGTTAACTTGTTATTACTAACAACCATGCGTACGATATCATATGTACCTAGTCATTTTCAATCCCACACATAACAAAGCACATGAGATGAGATGAATGATGCATGATTCGTCCTATCCGGTCTCACTTCACACATCCTATGTATTTTATATATAGCTAGCGATATTTCGGTGACATACATGCACGCCTCTCCATAATGCAACTAGTCGTTCTTAGTTTCGCACGTGGTTAGTGGTACCTGCAGAAGAATGCATGCTCATACATTACCACCTACTGTGGCATCCACGCGTGACCGCTGCGTGGACAACGTTGGTGGGCCGATGCACCTTTTCCTCAAAGCCTGACTTTCCACCAGTACTGGGGATTGTCGAGGAAAAGATGGATCCCAAATCCGAATGTAAGTGTGGTGGGTATGAAAGCCTCAAACATGCCCACCACCCTTAAAAAGCTTTTACTTATACAGCATGAATGCAGAGTTCACAACCGTTCGCAAAACCCGATAGCTTCCACCAGTACTGGGGATAGCTATGGCCGAAAAGTTGTTTCTCAAAGCGCCGAACATGCATATGAGTTCTATCTAGGTGAGAATGTCAGTGATGTCACCTGAATAACACTAACATCCTTATATGGGCATAGCGTATACTCTCATTTTTCAATTACTTGAAAAGGGCTTTCGAAAATAGTTTTTGTAAACCAAAACTAGATGATGTAACTGTTGTCTGTGTATGATCGGCTCTGATACCAGCTGTGGCGGAACCGCCCTGCTTAATCCAGACTAAGCACACCTGCCACCTCTGGCTCACAGTGCACTTAGGCCGGACTAAACCCGGTAGTCCGTCGAGCTACCCAAAGGGCACTCGATGTAACCATCGCCCGAGGATACCGACATCACACACATTCAGCTCTCGAAAGAGCCACAACAGATTACATCATCACAAACAGTTGAAGTAGAGAATAAGCAGACTTAGTTTACAAACCGAAGATAAATAGTCAAATACATGTTCAAATATAGCGGAAGCGAAGTCAGAATATACATGTATAGATACATATAGCGGAAGCGTTCAAAACATCTCACAGCGGAAATAAAACTCAACTAGTCTTCAAGTAGAGATAAACAAGGTGAGTAGCACCGAGCCCACCGGTACTACCACCTCCAACACAGTTGTCCGGATGTCGTCAGCACCTGTAATCCAAAAGTGGGGGCAAACCCTGAGTACTAATTACTCAGTAGGACTTAATGGACGGGGCTTACGGCTGACGCAAAGCTTGCTTACTAAGAATTTGATCCTTAGCTATTGATTTTAAACAGGATCGAATTGACAGGTGGGAGCAGGATTGACAGCTACTTGATTATCATGTAGAAGTAGGATTTGGTAGCTACTATTCATTAACCATGAAGATCATGTATATCATAAAGTAAATACTTGCAGAAAGTAACACAAACACATGTCCCGTTCCAGGATTCATAGCACTTCCATCACACCCCTGGGAGTAGCCGTCTCAGGAGCGATACCACGGTGCGTCGGGTCAGCCCTCCCTTGACTCCAAAGCATCTCCCAAGTCCATCGACCTCCTACTAGTGGACGGGCAGCACCAGGAATAAGGGAACGGATCATATACATCCAAGCATGTTGTAGTAGAAAAACATGATTATAAGCATAAAGTGTTTGAATTAATACTACGTTCGGACGTCAAAGGTATTGGCATTCTCATAACTGGTGAGCATCAGCGATTCGAATCGATTTTTATATTCCCGGGAATAACTAGAAGCACCAGGATGGCATATGCTTACTAACTCCCAGCGTTCCACATATGCTTCCCCCATCTCCACCTGTCCCGTCTCAAGTTCGATGACCACTCCCGCCTGACTCCCAGAGCGCGTTGTCGCAGGAGCGGTACCTCGGTTACGTCGGGTTCTGCCCTCCTTTGACACCCGCCTCCGCGGCCACCTTCCTCTCAACCAGTGGGTAGGAACGTGCCCCTTGCTTGAGACGTCACAAGTAAGACTTTCACCGGCCCATAGATTCCGGATAAGCACCCTAGCAATGTTATGCCGACCAATAGGCGAACAACGACCGGCCTTATGCGACTCGGGCGGAGTCCACCATACCATCCACATCATCATCATCATCATTTTTCTTATATAACCCTATCTCCGCCCGGTCTTTGAGTTACATCCAAGAGCATCCTCATAGCTTTCATCATAATAATATTCTTGTGTCTTTTGAAATGATCACCTACGTTACGAGTGACTCCATTCACTCGCATTTACTCGTACCTAGCATTACTAGGCATACTCGTCCTACGCACTCTATTGTAGGTGCTAGGGCCAGGGCGGCCAAGGAGTCTAATGCAAATGGTTTCCAAACAACTCCTAATGCAGATGCGTAAGCATTCAACAAAAACATTTGCTAGGTAAAGCATGGTCCTGCCTACCTTTGTTTTATTTTAAGAAAACCAACAAACTAAGCTAAGGTTAGTTTGCCGGGTTGTGAGGCTTTGCCCCAGGCAACCCCTTGATCCCTTGGACAACTCCTCCTTCCAAACACGACTGATGGGCCCTCCAGGTCGTGAATGGGTCTTAGTTGGTCTTTTGGATCACCGTTGGTTGAAGTAGTTCCACGCGCTAATTTCTCGATCGCGTATCTGCAAATAGCGTCACTATATGAATGACATGCAGGATGCAATGATCGAGATGCATGAATATTAACCACACACATGAATAACCATTTCATGGACGTACCGGAAAGGTGATTGGTAGAGTATTTAAACGTAGAGCATTCTTATGGACCTTAAGCAAGTACACAATCATTCGGCCACACATATACAAGTTACTAATCATATTCATCTTGACAACATGGTAATGCGATGACTCGATGAGATCATGCAATAGCTACCTGGATCGCTAAGATACATTTAGCAAGACAAACATATCGGACGGAGTACTTAAAAGAAACATGTGTTAGTTCTTTAGACTGAGAGCACTTTTTATTATACCTATTGTATACAAGCATATTAATGAACTAGTTATAAATAACTACCTTATCCTAGGTCATTGTTAGTTACACTAAGGATTTGCAACCTAGGCATATGAGGATGAAACATGCATGTGGAATATATAGCCATCTAGCTTACAAGGTTTCATTTTTGGCACAGCAAGTTAAATATAGCAATTGGAGTTTACAAGAGCAGATATGAGTACATTACATCCCCCTTTTTATTTCCTTCACATTTGATCCTATTTAAGCGACCATTTATGAATCCTTCATGAAACAACGACCACGATACACGGATGATTCACATAAGCATACTTACAGGGTAACATAGCTACATGAATTTTGGTGGAATTCTTAGAGCATGGTGAATAGCACTTTTCTCTTTTTGATTAAATCATCGTAACACTTGTCATTTTTATAACAGCAGCTAAAACATGCATGCACGACCTCACACTTTACCAGTGAACTACTCATACTATATAAAGTACATGAAAATACTAGATGTCACATTTGAGCATATTTCATGTAGCCCCCATTTTACAAGTTAAGGAAATACCTAAAATACATGCATAAGGGCAAAACAGTCATTTACCAACCAATGCTAGGGCTACCAAAAATCACACAGTACCTAGATGCCATAATAAAGCTACTGTCCAAGTTTCATAATTTTTGAAGTTCATTTGGTTCACTTTTACCATTTATTTCCCTACACCATGCATGCACTAAACCAGGGGTAAAACAGACTTTTCACACCTCCACATCATACCCAATTTGTAGACCTATTTACAAGGAGTACAATGCAACTGAGTTTACCTTTTTACGATTTTTATTTGATTTTTTATGATTTTCCAAAGTTTCAGCCGATTTAAATCAGGGAAAATGGGAAATCCATAGATCCAGGGGCTAGACTGCAATTAACCCTAACTTCCAGGGGCCTGCACAGAAGATATACAAGACTCAGTGCATAGTGATTGAAACGGGACAACAAATACCGAAAACCTCAGGGGGATTTGTGCAAAAGGGGCCGGTCCTCTTCTTCTACCTCCAGACGGTGGCGAACCGCGCGCGGCGGCCGGTGTCTCGGCGCGCGCCGGCGCGTAGGGAGGCACGGAGTTGGAGCCGACGTGGTCGGGGAAGACGTTCCCGGCCACGGGGATTTGATTCCCCCAGATCTAGTCGCACGAGGAGGCGCGTACGAGCGGCGCGTGGCGGTGAACCGGAGGCGGCCACGGCGCGGCGGTGCGCGGCGGTTCCCGCTTGATTCGGCGGCGCAGAAGGCGGTAGGGGCTGCGGTCGGGCTCCCGAGCTGCGCGGGGATGTGGCGAGTCCGGAGGACGAGGAGTGGAGGCGCGGGGGTGGCTCGAGGATGGGTCTCCACGGTGATGCCGAGCTCGTCATTGCGGCCATGGCGGGCGGCGCGGTGGAAGTGGGGCTAGGGCCCATGGTGAGGCTCTAGATCTTGGGGTTCTGGTGGAGGAGGATGAGGCGAGCGCGAGACGCGCGGTGTCGCGGAGGGGGAGGGAGCAAGGCGGCCAGTGCATGAGCTCGCCGCGGCTCATCGTGGTGGCCATGGCGGGGTGCTCTCGGGGCACGGCTCGACTCGGCGATGGAGCCGTGGGATGGCGACGAGGTCGAGTGCTACAAGTGCGCGGTGGAATGGCGAAGGCGATGGTGGTGGTCTCATGGCGTGGGGAGGCCGGACTGTGGCGGCGCGACGAGCTCAAGCTCGAGCGGCCATGGCGGCCATGGAAACCGGAGCTACGCGTGTGGAGAGACGCAGAGGGAGCCAGAGGGTGAGCCGAGTGAGGAGAGTGAGGAGGCGAGTGCAGGAGGATGGCTTCGCGTCCAGGTGAGGCCGGGGTGGAGGTCGGAGCGCGATCCGTGGCGCGGCGCGCTGCCCGCTCGCCGGCGCCCACGCGGCGGCCGCGTTCTGAGCGCGGCGCGGCGCTGGCGAGTGGGCCCTGGGTGTCAGTGACCGCGGGAAAATGGAAAATAGAATGTGTGTTTTCTCCCCTACTGAAAATCGCCATTTTGACCAATTTAGAGGCTGATTTTGGAAAACCCCCAATTGAATGAAATGTTCTACTCTTTGAACTCTACAAGTTTGTCAATAGGCTCAACTTCAGATTCTAAGTAAAATATGAATTTCATTTGAATTTAGGTTGCAGCTCCCAGTTTGGACAGGGTACCTCTACTGATTGTGAGAATCAAAAGTCCTATCTCTGGTCTTTACCACACAAAGTGTATATTGAAAAGTTTGTTTAGAATTTCAATATCTACAACTTCTCTAATTTGATCTTTGCATGAAAGTGGCTGTAGGTCATTGAAACATTGAGATTACTAAATAGGTCAGATTTGGATTGGTTTTCTGTGTTGGTAGAAAATGACCCCAAACTCCAATTAAAACTCAATATATGATCAAACTCTAATTACCAAAGTTGTTCTCTAGTTTATGACCTAAAAGTTTGGTAATATGACTTTGGTCTGAAACCCAACAGATTTTGAATTATAGACACAATTATGTTCTAAGGTTTATTAAAACAGAAATTTCACTTTGTGTAGAGACTTTCTTGTTTCAAACTTTTGGGGTATCAAATGAAATCCAATCACTTCCACAATAGGTGCATTTGAAAGGTGATAAGTTTAATTCCACTTCATAGAAAGGAAGATTTTGAAGTTGTATAGTGAATTCAAAAGTAAATTTCAGAATCAACTTAGGGAAAAGCTAAAAATCCATACTTGTGAAAATTCTAAGTGTGGTTTGATCTAGTTGTTTCCATGAGACATTTGGGTGAAAATTTGAGTGAGTATACGATAGCTTTGATCCCAGCTCAGTGTAGCAATAGGATAGTCCAGAGCATGTACAACAAGTTTGTCAACGGAGTTGAGCTCGGGTACTTAATGAATTTGAAAGCTTTATTAGGGCTCAAGTTTGCTCACGATCACAACTGGCACTTATCAGGAAACTTTGGATTGGACCTTTTAAATCCTCCTGTCTTTAGATTTTTGAACATTGTCCAACAGAAAGGTCTAGGGCTACTTTTCTTATCCGAGGTTTGACACTTGGAGTTGAGCTCAAAAGTATGTGAGTGTTGACTTATTCAACCACGAAATGTGTGGTCTTGTATCTTGTGTAGAAACTTTTGATTTAGTGACTCCTCCACGTGTTTCCTGTTAATCACTAAGCATGATTAAGCCTTAATCCATCGTTAGCCTTCATCTAACCGTGTGTTAAGGCTTCTGAGATGCCAGGGGCATCACAATCGGCCCCCTATCAGTGGATGGGCAGCACCATGAATAGTAAGACGGGGCCGGTAAGACTTTCACCGGTCCCACGACCCGGATAAGCACTCCTAGCAATGTTGTGTCAATCAGCAGGCGAACAGCGAACAGGCCTTATGCGACAGGGGCGGAGCCGGAGAACAACAACGCACACCACGAAAGTAAATGTACGCTCCGCCCCGTCTCAATTTAATATCAACATAAATAACCATAAATTGCATCATAGTAAGATTTCTGAGGTTTTGAAATATCACCTACGCGACGAGTGACAGTGTTCACTCATGTCTACTCGTACCTAGCATTTCTAGGCATACTCGTCCTACGAACTCTATTTATAGGATCTAGGGCCAGGGCGGCCGGGATGTCTAATGCAATTGTTTTCATTCAACTCCTAATGCATATGCGTAATTCATAAGCATTATTATATTAGCTGGGTAGTATGGTCCTGCCTACCTTCTCCGCTCGGGTTAGTGGGTACTTCCTCGGTGGTGTGATCAGCAGTCGCGTGCGGGTCCTCTGACTCGTCCTCGGGCTCCTCAATCAATGGTTGACCCGGTGGCAGCTCCTCGTTTGCGGGATCTATATGCATGAAAGGTGCAGGCATGAGTGCATACGGATGCAAATGTATGCACTTGTTGTAGACGAAATGCCAATGTTAATGTGCAGCAAATACTTTATGAGAAATGATACGTATGCAGGAGATGAATCACTGTACATGTACGTGCTTAGGGTAAATCATGCTCATTTGTGAATAAAATCATGCCTCTAAGTTCTAGCAGTTCCACTAACTCAAATGGTACCAAACTTTTATGACAAGCAGACACTTCATACTCAAAGCTACTGTCAAAATTTCAGCTCAATCGGAGTTATAATTATTTTATTAAAATTCCAGCAATTTCTCAGCCCTATACCTTGTCAGAATTTTCATAAATTACTGGAAAGGTTTCTGAAGGTGAAATTTTACCAGTGAGCTATACTTAGTATGAACTACCTGCATAAAAATTTACAAGCTAAAACTCCCAAGTTTTGACAGGACATCTATTTCCCATATATAATTATAGAGGGAGAAACCATATAATACAAAACATCATGTAAGGTATGAACATATATACTTTCTGGAAACTAGACATCATAGATAAGCTACCATATTTTTCATGGAACCTTCCTAGCTATTTAAGGTCACTTTTTCCTATTATCAATTTCAGTTTGTGTCACTTTATCATTTTCAAATCACTTAGTAAAGTAGACATGCACAAGCTCATATTTTTCCAGTTGGTCTTATTAGCTATCTAGAGCATAGGAAAAATATCAGGAAACTCATTCTAGCATATTTTGCATGGCTCTCATTTTTACTAATTGATTTATTGCAAAATTAACACATATAAAGTAAAACAGTAATTATATGAGCAATGCCAAGACTACAAAATCTCTCATAGTGGCCTAACATGCTAAATATGTCACTGACCAAGTTTCAAGATTTTTAGAATCCATTTAGACCATATTTTGTATTTATTCCCTTCTCACATGCATGCCAAGATCCAGGGGCAAATCAGTCTTTTCACACAACTACATCATACCTACTGTGTAAAGCATTTAACAAGGAGTTCATAGACACCAAGTTTGTCCATTTTAGATTTTCCTACGATTTTTAGTGATTTATCGAAGTTTTAGCCCAAATATTGTTCATTTAAATGAAAAATACACACATCCAGGGGCTATTACGTGATTATTTCAAAACCGTAGGGGCTAGATCATAAGATCCGCAAGACACAGTGCACAGTTCGTAGGATTGAAACGTAAATCGCACATAACGCGAGGGCCTAACCACAAAGTATGCATCTCCTTCCTCCGGTCGTCTTCTACCTCGCGACCGGAGGAAGAGGCAGCGGCGGCGCTCGCCGGATCCGGCGGTCCGAGGCCCGAAGCTCGCCGCGCGGGGTCAGGGAGAGAGAGGAGGACGCGAGGATCTCACCCCACTACCTCGTTGCGGTGGAGAGGCGACGGAAAGGGCCGGCGACGGTGGGCTCGGTGGCGAAAGCTTTGGCGGCAGAATGTGGGGCGGCGAAGCGATGGGGTTGACCTAGATCAAGCGGGGGCGGTGGAGTGGAGGGCGAGGATGGCCGGCGTGGCGGCGTGGAGGCGTGGGAGCGAGCGGAGCAGCGGGCGCAAGCTCGACCCCGAGCTTGCCAATGGCAGCGGCGAAGAGGCAGTGAGAGGCTCGGGTGAGGGAGCTGAGAGGGAAAAAGAAGGGAAGGAGGCCGGTGGCCTCGCCTTATAACGCTGCGGCCGGGGCTCGATCCGTGGGAGAGCCCCAGTGACCGTACGCCGGTGGCCACGCGCTCGGCGCCGGCGGCGACACCGTGGCCTCCCGGGCGCTGGGTCCCACCGGTCAGCCACTCAGAAAAAACCCATTTTTGTTTGTGTTTTCTCCCTTCCAGTTTTTCTCCCTTTTTAACCCTGTTAGAGGCCGTTTTAGGAAATGTTGTAATTGGATAAAATGTTGGCCTCTTCCAGTTCTACAAGTTTGTAAAAAGGCTCCACCCCCAAATCAGTTTGCAAATATGAATTTCATTTGAATTTGTATAGCAGCTCTAGTTAGGAACAGGGTCACCTTATTCCTTGTGATGGGAAAAACTCCTATTTGTGGGCTTTAACTCTTAAAACTCCAGTTGACAAGTTTGTTTGGAATTACATATCCCACATTTAATTCTATTTGAGTTTGACATGAAAATGACTTTAAGTTGGAGAAAAACCTAAATTACCCGACTGGTCAGATTTAAACTGTGTTTCTAGGCTGACTGAAAATGGTTCAAATCATTAATTAGAATTCATTGTCTAACCCGACTCTAATTGAAAGAGTTTCTCCCTAGATCATTACCTACAACTTTGATAAAATGAGATTTGCATGAAAGTGTCTGTAGGTTAGAGTAAATTTGGAATTTCAAATCAGCCCTAATTTAAACTGGTTTTCTGTACTGTCATTAGATGACCCTAATCACTTTGTAAACCTCCTTATATGACAAGACCCCAATTAGCAAAGTTGTTTATCTCATGTGTATCTACAGTTTTGTCAATATGAACTTCACCCAGATCTCAATGGAATCAAAGATACGACTATAACATAGCATCACACATGAAATGACAGGGTTTTTCACTTAGTAATATAAACCAAACTTGTTTCCAATGCACCCACACATGATATGCCATGATGCTCAAGATGAATGCTTCATGTAAGATGAGTGATTATGCACTTGAGATGCCGGAGCATCACAGCTTTCTTCATATACATGATGAATTCGGTGTTCATGAATGAACTTGACAAGTTTGTGGTAGTATTCATCGATGACATACTAATTTATTCCAAGAGTGAAAAAGAACACGAAGAGCACTTGAAGATTGTACTCACGCGGCTTAGAAAGCACAAGCTCTATGCCAAATTCAGCAAGTGTGCTTTTTGCTGAAGGAAGTGAGTTTCTTAGGTCACATTCTGTCTGAAAAGGGGGTAGCTGTTGATCCTAGCAAGGTAAAGGATGTTTTGAACTGGAAGCAACCAGAGATAGTGACTGAGATTAGGAGTTTCCTTGGTTTAGCGGGCTACTACCGCCGCTTCATCAAGGACTTCTCCAAAATTGCGAAGCCGATGACCTCACTAACGAAGAAAAACGCAAAATACCTATGGAGTTTGAATTGTGATGAAGTCTTTCAAACTTTGAAGAAGTTGTTAACATCAGCACCAATGCTAGCACAACCGAACGTCACTAAGCCATTTGATGTGTATTGTGATGCCTCCGGCAATGGGCTTGGCTGTGTTTTGATGCAAGAAGGGAGAGTAATTGCCTACGCCTCGCGCCAACTAAGAAAACATGAAGCCAACTACCCAACACATAATCTTGAGCTTGCAGCAGTTGTGCACGCATTGAAGATATGGAGACATTATCTGCTAGGCAAAACTTGTCACATCTACACTGACCACAAGAGCCTCAAATACATCCTCACGCAACCTGAATTGAATATGAGCCAACAACGGTGGTTGGAGTTAATAAAGGACTACGACTTAGAGATTCATTACCATCGTAGCAAAGCAAATGTAGTAGCAGACGCGTTAAGCCGCAAGGCTCATTGCAACTTCATCGAGGCTCGTCCAACAGTAAGAGTGCTATGTTGTGAGATGGATGAAATCGAGATGCCTACAGAGCAACACGCTGAACTATATAGCCTCATTATTGAACCAGCAATAAAAGATCTAGTCATTGGAGCACAAAAGCAAGATAAAGGCATGGCACGTATCCGTGAAAACATAAGTGATAAGCAGAAAGCCTGTTTCACGCTTGACGAGCAGGGTGTCCTTTGGTTTAAGAATCGTTTAGTTGTACCTAAGGACATGGAATTAAGAAAGAAGATACTCGATGAAGCCCACACATCCCTGTTCACTATGCACCCAGGCAGTAATAAGATGTACCAAGACCTGAAACAGAAATTTTGGTGAACCTGCATGAAGCGGGAGATAGCCAAATATGTGTCTGAGTGCGACGTGTGTCAGAGAGTTAAAGCTGATCACCTAAAGCCTGCTGGTATGCTCCAGCCACTAGCAGTCCCAGCATGGAAGTGGAAAGACATACATATGGATTTCGTTGTAGGTTTACCTCGCACACAGAAGGGGTATGATTCCATATGGGTGATTATTGACCGGTTCACAAAGTCACCTCACTTCATTCCGGTAAAAACAACTTATCATGCTAAGACCTATGCTGAACTTTACATAGCAAGAATTGTCTCCTTGCACGGTGTTCCACTGACCATCACATCAGACAGAGGCTCGCTGTTTGAATCTCGTTTCTGGGAGCAACTGCAACTTGCTCTTGGAACCAAATTGATTCGTAGTTTGGCATACCACCCTCAAACCAGTAGCCAAGTAGAAAGGGTAAATCAGGTATTAGAGGATATGCTGAGAGCTTGTGCTTTGACCTATTCCACCAAGTGGGATGAGTGCCTTCCCTTGGCGGAATTTGCTTACAACAACAGCTATCAAAAGAGCTTAGAGATGGCTCCTTTCGAAGCCTTATATGGTAAAAGATGTAGAACTCCACTCAACTGGTCTGAACCTGGAGAGCGTGTCACTTTTGGCCCGGATTTGGTAACACAAGCTGAAGCACAAGTAAAGATGATACACAACAATTTGAAGAGAGCCCAGTCGCGACAGAAAAGCTACTCTGATAAGAGAAGAAGACCCTTAGTTTTTGAAGAAGGCGATCACGTGTACCTTCAGGTGTCACCAATGAAAGGAGTGCATCGGTTTGGAGTGAAGGGAAAACTAGCACCAAGATACATTGGTCCATTCAAGATCACCGAACGATGTGGATCAGTTGCTTATCGGTTGAAATTTCCACCACACCTTACTGCGGTCCATGATGTGTTTCATGTCTCGCAGCTCAAGAAGTGCTTACGAATGCCAGAGGAAGAAATTGATAATCTCAAATTCAGATTGAACCGGACCTCACTTATGAAGAGCGCCCCGTAAAGATCCTCAACCAAAAGCAAAGAGCAATGCGGCGAAGAGCTATTAACTTCTACAAGGTGCAATGGAGTAATCACTCCGAAGAAGAGGCAACTTGGGAGCAAGAAGAATTTTTGCAAACAAAGTATCCTGGTTTTCTTCCATCCACAACGAATTGAGTACATCACCGCAATCTAAAAGTTTCAAATTCAGACACAATGCACTTTCTCCTCATTTAACTTATCCACCCACATCACATCAAAATCTCGGGATGAGATTTCTTTAAGGAGGGTGGGTTGTGATGCTCCAGGCATCTCAAGTGCATTACAAGTGCATCATTGGCATATGTGCATCATCTCATGAACGTTTTATATTGCGTACATAGTTAGACCAAGTCATTTGAATCAATTAAATTCGGTTTTTCCTGTGTAGGCCTCCAAACTTGTCACTATAACTTAGAATGTCTTGTAATCTAGGTGAAACTTTTTATACCAAACTTGTAGACAATTTCATGATGAACAACTTTGGTAATTGGTGCTTTGACATGCATGAAGGTTTGCATAGAGTTTTGGAGCTTTTTCTGTCAGCATATGAAATCTGTCCAAACTTGACCTGGAGGGTAAATTCAAATTTTCTTGATATTAAAGCCAAAACCTGGAAATGCTTGTATTGAGAAACTTGTAGATCTCGAAATTCTGAACAATATTGGTATAAAACTCCTTCTGTGAAAATGACTAAAAAATAGACTTTTAGAATTTCTAAACTGGAGGGTTCTATTGGTCAAACCTTGGTCAGCAGCTTAAATTCAAATTTGCACCAGATTTTTGAATATAACATAGTATACAAGTTTATAAGGGAAATGTAGAGGAACAAATTTAAAACATTTCATCCAATTGGGGTATTTTCAAATTCGGCCTCTAATCTGTTCAAAAATGCGAAATACAAACAAAGGCCCTGGCAGTCAAACTGGGGTTTTCCAATTTCGGGAATTTCTTTTTCCTCTGTCTCACTAACGAGCGGGACCCACTCGTAAGACCATCGGATTCCCGCGCCGCGGCTGGAACGCGTCGAGCCAGTGGGTCCCACCTTCGTTAGGCTTCCACGAACACGGTCCAGTAGACCCCCCTCCTTTTCCTCACCCAGCCCCACATGTCAACGACTCCGGGCCCATAGGCCCAGTCCACCGAACCACCACCGCTTCTTCTCTCCGCTCCGACGCGCCCACGCGGTGGACGCGTTCTGCCCGCGCCGCGCATGGCCGACGCCGGTCGACGCCGACGCCGCGCCTTGCTTCCCCGCACCTGGACGCCTTCCCGGCCGAGTGGAGCGGCCAAGACCCCGTCTCCCTCTCGCCTCGCTCTTGCCACTCCCACTCGCCTAGACTCCTGACTCTCGTCTATTCCTCCCGCCATTGCCGAAGCTCGGAGTCGAGCTCACACCGGCCGCTCCGCCGCACCCCGCGCCCCCAGATCACCGCCATCACCTCCGCCTCCAAATCCCGCGTCCAACGAGCTAAGCCTCGTCGTCTCCCTCCACCTCCCCTCGACAAGCGCAGTGTGCCCGCCGCCATTGCCGCCGCGGCGCGCTCACCGCCCCCGCCGCCTCAAGCCGCCTCGAGCCCCGCCGATGAGCGCCTCGCGCTCGCCTCACCACCCTCCACCTCTTCCCTGAACTCTTGTCCACCGCCGACGCATCCAACCACCCTCCCCGCGAGCGCGCCCGCACGGCCACCATCACCGCCAGCCTCTCGCCGTGGACGACCATCTTCCGGCCTTCCCCTCGCCCCTACAACACCACCCCCGCCTTCGCCTTGCCCTCGCGCGTCTCCCGCGCTAGACGTCATCGCCGTTCGCCCTCCTCCTTCGCCGGATTTCCACGCCGTGCCGCCGTCGGTGCGCGCCGTCGCCGCTCTAGTTCACCCCGTCGTCCCGCCTCTCCTCTTCACCGCCGGCGACGAGACTCACGGTGTCGGGTTCGCCGTCGCGGGAGACACCTTCCCGACCCGTCTCGGCTCCAAGATCCCGCCCCGACGCGCTGCCCGGCACGCGGGAACGCGGGCCGCGCCGCGCCGTTCGCCCCGGCCGGAGGTGGAAGACGAAGGCGCTGCTTTTGCAGAAAGAACCCTCCGGTTATCAGTTATTTTCCCACTGTTTACTGAGTCTTGCAATAATTCCCAATAACCCCCTAGATCTATTAGGGTTTCGCATTTTAAACCGAGCCGTCTCATTTTGCATATCTAACCCCGGGCTTAGGAGTATTCTCACACACTGTTCACTGAGTCTAAGCAATCTTCCTCACAGGCCCCTGGAATCCATGGTTAATTACGTTCTAGCCCCTAGATCTAATGTTTTCCATTTAAATGCATTTAATTCGGCTGAAAACTTTAGAAATTCATAACAATTCATAGAAAAATCCAAAATGGACAGACTCAGTGGCTATGGACTCCTCTTGAGTAGATCTACAGGATAGGTATGATGTGGATGTGGGAAAGTCTATTTTGCCCTTATTTAAGTTGCATGCATGTGAGGGATAATAAATGGTAAAAGTGGACCAAATGAACTCCAAAAATTATAAAACTTGGATAGTAGCTTTGTTATGGCATTATGGCACTATGTGATTTTTGGTAGCCCTAGCATTGGCTGTTTAATTACTGTTTTGCCCTTATGCATGTGTTTAGTGTATTTATTTAACTTGGAAAATGAGGGCTACATAAAATATGCTCAAATATGACCTCTAGTATATTTCATGTACTTTTTATAGTATGAGTAGCTTACTGGTAAAGTATAAGGTTGTGCATGTTTGTTTTTAGCTGCTGTTTTGAAATTGACAAGATGCTACTAGTTGATAAAGAAAATAGGAAAAAGTGTATTTAAACTGCTAGGAAAATTATGGGAAAAATCTAGTAGCCTATTAGTGATGCCTTGATTCCAGAACGTAATTTTGTGCACTTTATTACTGCTGTCTTGATTTATATGTTTCTCATGGTGAAATAAAATATGAAAAATATATGTCCTACTAAATTGAGGGAATTTCACTTGCCAATTTTTGTATATGCAGATCATGCCAACTATAGCTCACTGGTAGAGTTTCACTTACAGAAACCATTCCTATAATTTATAAAAATTCAGACAATGTGTAGGGTTGAGAAGCTATAGGGACTGTGTACACATATAAAACAATAATTGCTAATAGCTTCAAAGGTAAAATGTGGTGATGGTTTGTACGATTTCTTACTGATGGGCTGTATGATTTCTTAGCAAAGCTGTTAAGTTTCCTAGTATCGGGTGTAATTGGACTAAGCATGCTTGAGTCATCTCATCACTGACTACTTGACGTGCCTTGTGTTTCATTTGCACCGCATACCTACATTTGCATTCGTTGCACTCATGGTCGCATCATGTCATACATATAACCTGTACCATATGCATGTGTTTGCATTTTCTTGCACTCACTTGCATAATTTATCATGCATATAGACCCCGCGTGCAAGGAGCTATAAACGCAGGAGAAACCAGTGATCAAAGAACCAGAAGATAGGCTATATTTGGAACAAGAAGACAAAGAGTTGCTGATTAAATCCGTACCTGTTTCAAGGGGTTGACTGGGTCAAAGCCTCACAACCCGGCAAACTAACCTAGTTTAGTTTGTTGGTTTTCTTAAGATCAAGCAAAGGTAGGTAGGACCATGCTTTACCCAGCAAATATATTTGATGAATGCTTACGCATCTGCATTAGGAGTTATTTGGAACCAACTGCATTAGACATCCTGGCCGCCCTGGCCCTAGCACCTATATATTAAAGTTCGTAGGACGAGTTGCCTAGAATTGCTAGGTATGAGTAGACATGAGTGAATGGAGTCACTCGTCGCGTAGGAGTTTTCAAAAACAAAAATCTTATGAAAGATTATTATATGCTATGTTTGAAATGGAGACCGGGCGGAGTTATGGGATTATTATGAAAAATGGTGTGGCAAGGTACGGTGGACACCGCCCGAGTCATATAAGGTCCGTTCGTTGTTCGCCTATTGGTCGGCATAACATTGCTAAGGTGCTTATCCGGGATAATGGACCGGTGAAAGTCTTACTTGTGCCATTCGAAGAACAGAGACTTGTTCCTACCATGGAACTAGGGGCGCTTATCTCCTGCGAGAGCTGACCCGACGTACCGTGGTAACGCTCCATGGGGGCTAAACCCGGGGAAGTGGCGGGTTGGAATCGAACTTGGGATGGGACAAGTGGAGATAGGGGCGATATGTGGGAACGCGATGGCTAGTAAGCATATACCCCTGGCATTTTTAGTTATTCCTAGGAATTAACACATCGATTCGAATCGCTGATGCTCACCAGGTGTGAGAATGCCAATGCCTTTGACGTCCGAACGTAGTAATAACTTAAATACCTTATGCTTATATTCATGTTTTCAATACAACATGTTTGGATGTGTATGATCCGTCTCACTATTCATGGTGCTGCCCATCCACTGGTAGGAGGTCGATGGACTTGGGAGATGCTTTGAGGTCAAGGGAGGGCTGACCCGACGTACCGTGGTAGCGCTCCTGAGACGGCTACTACCAGGGGTTAGATGGAGGCATTATGAATCTTGGGACGGGACATGTGTAGAATAGGGATATATCTTGGATTTTATGCAAGTTATTGATGGTACTCATGTTTTACTTTCATGCAAGTATTTACTTTATGCTATAAATGATCCTCCTGGCTAATGGATAGCAGCTGTCAAATCCTGCTATCTTATGTCAACCTGACCTTGTTTAAAATCAATGGCTAAGGATCCACCTGATTAGTAAGCTACGCTTTGCGTCAGCCGTAAACCCTATCCATTAAGTCCTACTGAGTAATTAGTACTCAGGGTTTGCCCCCACTCTTGGATTACAGGTACTGACGACATCCGGATAACTGTGTTGGAGGTGGTAGTACCGGTGGGCTCGGTGCTACTCGCCTTGTTCATCTCTTCATGAAGGCTACTTGAGTTTGTTTCCGCTGCGAGATGTTGTGAAAACGCTTCCACTATACATGATTTGAAATCGCTTCCGCTATATTTTGACCATGTATTTGAATTCACATATTTGGTCTGTAAACTAAAGTCTATTACCCTCTATTTCAACTGCCTGTGATGATTGTAACTGTTGTGGCTCCATCGAGAGTCGGATGTGTTTGATGTCGGTTCCTCTGGGAATGCTGTTATCGAGAGCCGAAGTACTCTCGACGGACTACTGGGTTTAGTCTGGCCTAAGTGCACTGCGAGCCAGAGGTGGCAGGTGTGCTTAGTCTGGATTAAGCAGGGCGGTTCCGCCACAGGGGCGTTTGTAGTTGAGGGAGGGCTAACCCGGTGCGCCGTGGTAACGCTCCTAAGGCGGCTATCCTCCGGGGGTTAGGTGGGAGCATTTTGACCATTGGTATGGGTCAGATTGAGGTGGGGAGCATATGTGAGAACATCGGGGGTTAGTAAACATATGTCACCTGGTGTTTCTAGTTATTTCCGGGAATTAGAAATCGATTCGAATCGCTGATGCTCACCAGGTGTGAGAATGCCAGTATCACTGCCGGACAATGTAGTAATCCACTTGAATATGTTGTATCATGGATTCATGGTTTGAATAATTACATGCTTGGATATATACACATGCTTTACTTTCATGCAAAGACTATTTACATTCATGATGAAATTACTAGTATGATGGTGGATAGCGGTTGTTAAATCCCGCTATCTCGTGTTAACATGCTTTTGTTTAAAAATCAATGGCTAAGGACTCACCTGATTAGTAAGCAAGCTTCGCGTCAGCTGTAAGCCTTTCCATTAAGTCCTACTGAGTAATTAGTACTCAGAGTTTGCCCCCACTTTTGAGTTATAGGTATGGAGTTCATGATCTGCACCTGTGTCGAAGGAGGGGCATGTTATCATCAGGAGTAATCATCATGGTTGGCATGGGAACAACAGCGGTGGGCTCGATGTGGTTCCATCGTTGCAGTCTTTTGCGTCACTAAGAACATGGAGCTATGAACTTTAATTCCGCTGCGAGATACTTTTGAACTCAATTATGTTATGATACTATGATGGAACTCTATTCGATTCAAACTAGTTTGTAAACTATCCTTAATTATTATCCTCTTCAATTGCCTGTGATGATGTAATTGTTGTGGCTCCATCGAGGGTCAATGTGTCTGATGTCGGTTCCTGTGGAAATTGGTGCTCTCGAGGGCCGAAGGCCACTCGACGGACTACCGGGTTTAGTCCAGTTTAAGTGCACTGCGAGCCAAAGGAGGCAGGTGTGCTTAATCTGGGTTAAGCAGAGCGGTTCCGCCACAGCTGGTATCAGAGCTGATCATACATAGACAATAGTTATATCATCAAGTTTTGGTTTCCAAAGCTAATTTCGAAAACCCCTTTTCAAGTAATTCAAAAATGAGAGTATATGCTATGCCATATAAGGATGTTAGTGTTATCTTTGTGAAATCGCTGACATTCTGACCTAGATAGAACTCATATGCATATTCGGCGTTTTGGGAGCAACTTTTCGGCCATAGCAAACCCTAGTACTTGTTGAATGCTATTGGGATTTGCGAATGGTTGTACACCCTGCATTCATGCTGAATAAGTAAAAGCTCTTTAAGGGTAGTGGGCATGCTTGAGGTTTTCATGCCCACCGCACTTACATTCATTTGGGGATCTACCTTACTCTACATTCATTTGGGGATCTACCTTACTCTCGACAATCCCCAGTACTGGTGGAAAGTCAGGCTTTGAGAGAAGGTGCAAAGGCCCACCCTATGTTGTCCACGCAGCGGTCACGCACGTGGTAATGTATGAGCATGCATTTTTCTGCAGGTTCCCTGACCATGTGTGAAATTAAGACGAATAGAGAACAACTAGTTGCATTAGGGAGTGCCATGCATATATGTCACCGAAATAACGCTAGCTATACTATATGTGTACTTAAGGTGTGTGATGTGAGACCGATTAGTACGAATCATGCATCATCTCTTATGTTTTATTCTTGTTGGGGGGTTTTGAGAATACAACCGATGTAAATCGCAACTTCAAATTACCTTCTGCACATTATCACTGTTATACTTATATAAACTCTCCTTTATGAAGTTATTTCTAATCACTAATCTAAAGCCTTGCTTATTAAATACAGATGGCTAGGACCAAGCAGACGGTACGTAAGGCCACCGGAGCACGGATCACCGTCCTTCCCAACGCGACTCACACTCCTCCTGTGGTGGAGGGTGGGTTGCTCACACCCGTTGCCGTGAGGCATGTCCCCTGTCCCAGATCTTGTGCAGGGCTTTAAGGGAGATGGGGCGTCGTCCCTGTCCCTTCATCTATGTGCAGATGGTGCACGAGGAGGGGGATTGCTAGGCCCAGGTTATCCTCCCACGAGACTCTCATGGGACAGAACACGATCACTGTCTATGGGGCCAACGAGGAGGAGGCCTACAGGAAGGCAGTGTTGACTGCGCTCACCTCACTGAGTTCTGACGAGGAGGCAGGTCGTTCGATCCTGCGCTACCTCCCCACTGACGAGATGGACGACGAGTGGCACCGTCGCCACGAGCAGCTCCAGGACCGTCCCGGCGCCCGACCCTATGCTACATGCATGGAGTACGCCCGCGAGGCACGCGGGATGTACCTCCGTGCAGAGGACCGGAGCCGCTTCTACTTCGACAGGTTCGTGGAGACACGCATACGAGTGGAGGAGTTGGAGGCTCAGGTGGGCGCGCTTCAGCAGCGCCTTGCAGAGCACTGGCAGCCAGCTCCTATGGAGCAGGACCCTCCTGCTACGACTACAGACCCAGAGGAGGTTGAGGGAGAGGCCTCGGTGTCTGACGCCCGCTCTGCTGTCTAGCGGGAGGAGGAAGTGATGATGATGATGTGGACTGACGTTCGTAGTAACGGCACATTGAAAGCGATGTTTTGTAATATTCCGCTTCGTGCTTTTGATTCATGGTTGTACTAAACATTGGTGAGATGTGAGAGCTCATTTGAGTATGCCATTTAAGTAGTTGATGGACACTTTAGCCTGTAATATTTGATGGTTGGTCGCTGAGACCATCATACTATGATGTAATAGTAAGACTCTTTAGTGTCGCTCGAACTTTTTATGTGGCTCTTGAAGTTAGATCGATGTCTTTGAAATGTTGAGGTGTGTCGCATAAAGGTGAGGGGATTTGTGCCTCGTTTTGGATTGCAGCTCACAATCTGGAATTTTAAACAGCTGCAGCTGAAACTGAACATATCTCAAAATTTGGGAGGTTTTAGTTCCTAAGTTGTATAACAAAGTTGTGGGGTAGTTTATGGTGCACAAGTTTGTCAATTGGAGCTTTATCTAAATATGCTCAGATCAGGAGATATGGTCGAAATTTTTTTGGGCATGAGTTCTGTACTGCAGCAGCACCTGAAAGGAAAATACACATTGTACCCCTCTAAAGGAAGATTTGAACTAGGAGTTATATACCAAAGTTGTGGAGGAAGATGTGTGTGACAACTTTGCTATATAAAGTTTCTCCTGACAATGCTTCTTTTGAAAGTTATGGGTGAAATTGTACCGGTCCAGAAGTCTGGACAGAATTGATATACCCTAACATACATTGAAATTCGACCGAGTTACAAACTAAATCGCCAAAAACTTCCTATACCAAAGTCGAAGAACACAGAACTAGGGGTAACTTTGTTAAAAGGTTTATGGTCAAGGAACGCATGGTTTAAGAGCAGTTTGCAACCTAAACAGTCGCTGCCCCCGGCTGGGTTGTAAAACCTACGCATAGTTAGTAGAACCACTTTTACTCCATCTCTTAAGTTAATTTAGCAAAAGCGATACATACGAAAGATGAAGAGCACTAAATTTTGACCAACCTTCGTATCCATATCGTTGCATGAATTGGTCATTTCGATGCCCAAATCAGCGAAGTAAAACCAGGGACATATACTCAAAAGCAGCACACTTGATTTTCGGCTACCATGAGCAAGTGACGACCTATGCAAAGTGATGGCTAATGCTTTATGTGCAACTAGATGCATCTATTTTCTTACATGTCTTTTGTCGCTACATCTATTGCACTAAAGTTTTGGACTAAACACATGTGGCCTCATTCTTGCAGATGGTTAACACTCGCCAATGGCAGACCTCGGGGTCGGGGCAGCAGCCGCAGAACGCCCTACCTCCACCAGAGCTCGCTACTCTGGTTGTGCAGCAGGCGGAGTTGATCCGCATGATGGCAGAGGAACGCTAGGGCCGTGATCAGCGGCGGGAGCACCATCCCCGCGGCATCACGTATCAAGATTTCGAAGGACTGCGCCCTCCAGTCTTCACCACCTGCTTGGAGCCACTCGCTGCCGACGACTGGCTCCGCACAATTGAGTCAAAGTTCACACTCCTACCAGGGCTGACCGAGCAGGAAAAAGCTCGGTTTGCTGCGCAGCTGCTTCAGGGGCCAGCTGGAGCATGGTACGCCACGTTCCAGAATATGCAGCAGCAGGGACACGTGATCACTTGGGGAGAGCTCTGTGTGGCCTTCCGGGCTCACTATATCCCGGTAATCCTCATGGAGCAGAAGCAGCGCGAATTTCGTGAGCTCAAGCAGGGTAACAGAACCGTGATGCAGTACGTGCAAACCTTCATCCATCTGTCTTAGTATGCTCCGGGGGATGTTCCTGATGAGCCTAGCAGGGCGGCAAGACTCCTACAGGGCTTTGACCCCACACTCTAGACCCACCTGGGGCATCGGTACCAAAGCTTCACAGACTTGGTAGATACCGCGCTGGACATGGAGCACCGCCTCCGTGTTGCCGATGAAGACCAGAGGCGCAAACGCCAAGCTAGCACTACACCTGCTGGTTCCTCATAGAACCAGAAAAGCACTTACTAGTAGCCACAGCGGTTCTTCCTATAGCCTCGCTTTATGGTTCGGCCAAATCAATTGGGCTAGATCCACAGGGCGCCACAGCAGCCACCGCAGTATCCAGCTTAACGCGCTCTGGCACAGCTCTAGGCACCCTGTGCTCCCACCACTCCAGGGGCCGGCAACCCTTGCTTCAATTGTGGGAAGCCGGGACACTTCAGCCGGGACTGCCGCGCTCCCCGCAGGATCCAAGGTCCTAACCCTGTGGGTGGCAGCCAGCAGAACAGACAGAAGAGGCCTACGCAAAAGACGGGTCGTGTCGTCTACGTCCACCTGGCGCAGATACCTACCGGAGAGCCGGTACTTGCGGGTACGTTCACAGTCAACGGTCGTCCGGCCGTCGTGTTGTTTGATTCTGGGGCTACCCATACCTTCATTAGTCAGTCATATGCATCAAGACATGGGATAAAAACTTCTTGCATAAAAGAAAGCTACAACATCTCTACACCCGAGAACCCCATTAACATGAATCTGATAGTGAAGAAGCTACACCTAAGTATAGGAGGGGAAGAGTTCACTATTAACCTCGTGGTGCTACCACACCAAGGGATTGATATAATTCTAGGGATGAACTGGATGACAGAAAATGATGCTGTCCTAGATATTGGCAGCAGGACAGTGTAGCTGAAATCTAGTGTCAGTGGCAGAATCTTGAGAGTACGCATGCCAGATCAGAAAAACATAGAACCCACAGTAAATGCAACCGAAATCAAAGAGGTTAAAAAGATACCGGTCGTATGCGATTTCCCTGATGTGTTTCCGGAGGAGCTTCCTGGGCTTCCTCTAGACAGAGATGTGGAATTTAAAATTGACCTCGTCCCAAGAACGGCACCTGTTTCAAGGAGACCGTACAGAATGCCACCTGATGAACTCAAAGAACTAAAAACACAACTGCAAGAACAATTAGATAAAGGGTTCATGCGTCCCAGCTTCTCACTTGGGGTTGTCCCGCTCTCTTTGTTGAGAAGAAGGACCAAGGTAGTAAAAGACTCTGCGTTGACTATCGGCCTTTGAATGCAGTCACGGTCAAGAATAAATACCCATTACTACACATTGATATACTATTTGATCAAATAGCTGGGGCCAGAGTCTTCTCAAAAATTGATCTAAGGTCTGGCTATTACCAAATAAAAATCAGGGAAGAAGACATACCCAAGACGGCTTTCTCAACCAGATATGGCCTATATGAATATCTAGTCATGTCCTTTGAGTTAACCAATGCACCGGCTTTCTTCATGTATATGATGAATTTGGTGTTCATGAACGAGCTTGATAAGTTTGTAGTGGTATTCCTCGATGACATCTTGATTTATTCCAAGGATGAGAAGGAGCACGAGGAGCACTTACGGATAGTACTCACGCGGCTTAGAGAACACAAGCTCTATGCCAAGTTCAGCAAGTGTGCATTCTGGCTGAAGGAAGTGGGTTTCTTAGGTCACATTTTATCTAAGAAGGGAGTAGCAGTTGACCCTAGCAAGGTAGAGTGTGTACTGAATTGGAAGCAACCCAAAACCGTAACTGAGATCCAGAGTTTCCTCGGTTTAGCGGGCTACTATCGCCACTTTATCAAGGATTTTTCCAAGACTGCGAAGCCAATGACCTCTCTGACCAAGAAAAATGCCAGATATTCGTGGAGTACGAAGTGTGAGGAGGCCTTTCAGAGCTTAAAGGAATCATTAACAACTGCGCCAGTGCTAGCGCAACCGGACGTCACGAAACCTTTTGAAGTATATTGTGACGCCTCCGGCAATGGGCTTGGCTGTGTCCTAATGCAAGAAGGGAGAGTAGTTGCTTACGCTTCCCGTCAATTGAGAAAACATGAAGCCAACTATCCGACACATGATCTTGAGTTAGCGGCGGTCATTCATGCTTTGAAAATACGGAGACACTACCTACTGGGCAACACTTGTAACATCTACACCGATCACAAGAGCCTCAAATACATCTTCACGCAACCTGAATTAAATATGAGGCAACGATGGTGATTAAAGTTGATAAAGGACTATGATCTAGAGATTCACTACCACCCTAGGAAGGCGAATGTGGTAGCTGATGCGCTAAGCCGTTGGGCTCATTGCAATGTGCTTGAAGTCCAACCCACGGCAAGGGTGATCTGCTGGGAAATGGATCAGATCGAGATGCCTACGGAACAACTAGCTGAACTTTATAACCTCATTATCGAATCCACCATCAAAGAGCAAATCATAACGGCACAAAAACAAGATAAAAGCATGGCGTTCATTCGTGAGGGCATGGATGAGAAGAAGAGGGCATGCTTCACACTTAATGACCAGGGTGTGTTATGGTTTAAAAATCGATTGGTAGTACTTAAGGACATGGAGTTAAGGAAGAAAATACTCGATGAAGCTCACACCTTCATGTTCACCATACACCCGGGTAGCAATAAAATGTACCCAGACCTAAAGCAAAAGTTTTGGTGGACCCGTATGAAGTGGGAAATTGCCAAGTACGTGTCTGAGTGTGATCTGTGTCAGAAAGTGAAAGCGGACCATCTAAAGCCTGCTGGTATGCTTCAGCCGCTAGCGCTTCCAGCATGGAAATGGGAGGATATACACATGGACTTCATCGTGGGTTTACCTCGTACTCAGAGGGGCTATGACTCCATTTGGGTCATCATTGACAGCTTCACCAAATCTGCTCACTTCATACCGGTAAAGAACTGGTACAATGCATAGAGATACGCAGAGATTTATATTTCCCGCATCGTTTCATTACACGGGGTTCCTAGAACCATCACTTCAGATAGAGACTCATTGTTTATGTCCCATTTCTGGGAGCAGCTGCAAACCGCTGTTGGCACCACTTCAATTCACAACTCCGCATATCACCCTTAAACTAGTGGTCAAGTTGATAGAGTAAATCAAATCCTGGAAGACATGTTGAGAGCCTGTGCTTTATCCTACTCCACCAAATGGGATGAGTGTCTCCCACTAGCGGAATTTGCTTACAATAACAGCTACCAGAAGAGCTTAGAAATGGCTCCTTTCGAGGCTCTATATGGCAGAAGGTGTAGGACACCACTCAACTGGTCTGAACTCGGTGAACGTGTCACTTTTGGCCCTGACTTGGTTACGCAAGCTGAAGAACAAGTAAAATTCATACATAGCAATTTAAGGAGAACACAGTCGAGGCAAAAGGGTTATTCTGATAAGAGGCGAAGACCACTAACCTTTGAAAAAAATGACCACGTGTATCTTCGATTGGTAGTACTTAAGGACATGGAGTTAAGGAAGAAAATACTCGATGAAGCTCACACCTTCATGTTCACCATACACCCGGGTAGCAATAAAATGTACCCAGACCTAAAGCAAAAGTTTTGGTGGACCCGTATGAAGCGGGAAATTGCCAAGTACGTGTCTGAGTGTGATCTGTGTCAGAAAGTGAAAGCGGACCATCTAAAGCCTGCTGGTATGCTTCAGCCGCTAGCGCTTCCAGCATGGAAATGGGAGGATATACACATGGACTTCATCGTGGGTTTACCTCGTACTCAGAGGGGCTATGACTCCATTTGGGTCATCATTGACAGCTTCACCAAATCTGCTCACTTCATACCGGTAAAGAACTGGTACAATGCATAGAGATACGCAGAGATTTATATTTCCCGCATCGTTTCATTACACGGGGTTCCTAGAACCATCACTTCAGATAGAGACTCATTGTTTATGTCCCATTTCTGGGAGCAGCTGCAAACCGCTGTTGGCACCACTTCAATTCACAACTCCGCATATCACCCTTAAACTAGTGGTCAAGTTGATAGAGTAAATCAAATCCTGGAAGACATGTTGAGAGCCTGTGCTTTATCCTACTCCACCAAATGGGATGAGTGTCTCCCACTAGCGGAATTTGCTTACAATAACAGCTACCAGAAGAGCTTAGAAATGGCTCCTTTCGAGGCTCTATATGGCAGAAGGTGTAGGACACCACTCAACTGGTCTGAACTCGGTGAACATGTCACTTTTGGCCCTGACTTGGTTACGCAAGCTGAAGAACAAGTAAAATTCATACATAGCAATTTAAGGAGAACACAGTCGAGGCAAAAGGGTTATTCTGATAAGAGGCGAAGACCACTAACCTTTGAAAAAAATGACCACGTGTATCTTCGAGTGTCACCCATGAAGGGGGTACATCGCTTTGGAGTGAAAGGGAAGTTAGCACCAAGGTATGTCGGTCCGTTTAAGATCATAGAAAGATGTGGTCTAGTTGCTTACCGACTAGAGTTGCCACCACACCTTCTGCAGTTCATGACGTGTTTCATGTCTCGCAACTTAAGAAGTGTTTGAGAGTGCCAAAAGAAGCAGTGGACACCTCTCAAATTCAAGTTGAGCCTAACCTCACTTATGAAGAACATCCCATAAAAATCCTTGACCAAAAACAAAGATCAACAAGAAGAAGAACACTCAACTTTTACAAAGCGCAATGGAGTAATCACTCCGAAGAGGAGGCAACTTGGGAGCAAGAAGAATACTTGCAAACCAAGTATCCGGGTTTTCTTCTGTCTACTTCAAACGAGTATGTATAGCTACCTAAATTCAGATTTCATTCGAAACCCTACACAATGCACTATCTTCTCATTTAACTTAACCACCCACATCACATCAAAATCTCGGGACGAGATTTCTTTAAGGGTGGGTGGGTTGTGATGCTCCAGCATCTCAAGTGCATAATCATCTTCCATACATGTGGCAATCATCATAAAGCATCATATTTTGACATGCATTGATCCATGGTTCAAAGTTTGGTTGGAATATATCTTGGTGAACTCAATTTTCTGCATAAATGCTACTGTGTTAGGGTCATAACTTGAATTCTGTTGAGAACTAGGTGGAGCTCATATTAACAAAATTGTAAACAGACAAGAGGGGAACAACTTTTATAATTTGGGCTTAGATATACAATGATATTTACCTAGAGTTTTGGACCTTTTTCTGCCAACACAGAAAACCTGTCAAAACCTGAACTGCAGAGTAATTCAAATTTTTCTCTGACTTACAAACATATTTTGGCAAAGTCCTAATTAGAGAAGTTGTAGATCCTGGAGTGGTTGACAATGTTGTCAATAAGCTCCTTGAGTGAAAGTGGTAGGAAGGGAGTGTTTTAGAATTTTTCAATAAACTGGTCGGTAGACCATACTGAAACTTGAGAGCAAAATTCAAATGAAATTCATACTTTCAAACATTTTTAGGTATCAAGCCTTTTGAAAAACTTTTAGACCTCAAAGAGTAGAACATTTCATCCAATTGACACTTTACCAAAATCAGGATCTAAATAGGTCAAAATAGCGATTTTCAGTGGAGGAGAAAACACATTTTTCCTTTTCTTTTTTGGGTCACACTGACCGGTGGGGCCCGCATGTCAGGGGGACACCCTGTCCGGGGCGTCGTGAGTCGCGGCGACGCGGATCGAGCCCTCCCCCTCCCCCCGGCTGTGCGCTTAAGAGGAGGAAGCGGCCTCGGCTCTCCACTTTCCCCCACCTCGCTCTTGCCTCATCCCGAGCCCTCCTCGCCCTCGCTCTCGCCTCGCCCGTGCAAGCCGCCATTGCCGGAGCTCGAGCTCGGACCCGAGCTCCGCCGCCGCCGTCTGCCCACTCCGTGCCCTTAGACCACCACCACCGCACGTGCCGCTCCACTGCGCACCCGACGCGCCCATCCTCGCCGCCGTTCCCCCACCCCACGCCAAGATCCGAGCCGCCGCGCCACCGGTTCACGCCGTCGCCACCGCCGATTCACCGTCGGTTCACCGCTTCCCGCGCCGCCGTCCGACCTCCTTCGTCGCCGCCGTCTACCTCAGGTGGACCCCCTCCCTCACGCGCACCTCCCGCACCCCGTGTCGCGGCTCTGGCGAGCCGGAGCTTGCCGGCGCACACATGCCGCGCAGCGCGGTCGTGCGCGGCGCGAGGTTGAAGACGGGGGTAGATTTTAGATCTACCCCCTCGATTTTGTTGTATTTGCAATTTTACCCGAGCGCTGTTCAATGGGTCTTACAGATCTTAGATGGTAGCCCATGTAGATTTGAAATAATCGCGAACTAGTCCCTGTATCTGAGTATTTTCCATTTATTTTGCTTTATTTCGGCTGAAATTTTGATAAATCATAATAAATCGAATAAAAATCCAAAATGGACAAACTCAGTAGTCATGGACTCCTTATAAAATACTCTACACAGTGGGTATGATGTGGATATGTGCATGTACAGTTTTGCCCTTGCTAATGTGTGTGCATGTTAAACCAAATAAATAGGAAAAGATGGGCTAAATGGCTACCAAAGGTCATGAAACTTGGACAGTAGCATGTTTAGGGTAATTTGATAGTATGTGAATTTTTGTAGCCCTAGCATTGCTCATTTGCTCACTGTTTTACAATTATGGGTATTATTTGTGCATTAAGTCAATTTAAGAAATGAGGGCAATAAGAAATGGTCTCAAAGTATCTTTTTGGTATTTTTCCTAAGATTGAGTTAGCATAAACAACTCTCTGGTAAAATATGAAGCTGTGCACGTTAGTTTTGAATGGTGATTTGAAAATGACAAAATACTACTTGCTAGATTTAATAATTGGAAAAAGGGTGCTAAATGCAAGGAAACTTCTATGGAAAATTGGGTATGCTACTATGATAGGGAGCCAGAAGGTACTTTTAGAGAGTTTGTTAGCACTGTTTACATGTATATTTTAAATTGCATAAATTAAATAGAGGGAAATTAGATGACCTACCAACCTAAGGATATTTCACTTGGAAATTTTTGTACATGCTGTTTTTGTCAAGT
This sequence comes from Paspalum notatum, assembly GCA_022530915.1. NCBI lineage: Eukaryota > Viridiplantae > Streptophyta > Magnoliopsida > Poales > Poaceae > Paspalum > Paspalum notatum. The sequence continues at coordinate 33,034,968 of CM039688.1, read as the reverse complement.
CATGCCCACTGAATAAATTTCATGTCAAAATACCATTCCTACAATTTATGAAAAATCTAAAAATTTAATAGGCTGATATCTTGCTGGAATTTTAATAAAATAATTATAACTTTTCTGGAGCTGAAAATTTGACAGTGGTGTAACACAGTAATGATCTACTTTTCATAATTATTTGAACTCATTTGAGACCATGTAACAGTATGAACTTGTCATGAGAACTTTAATTGCATAAATAAATAAACCTAGGTATAATTATTTTATGAATACAATGGTTGCCTGCTAAGCTTCGATGCTTGTTAAAAGAACCGGCTATATTGTGCTAGATAGGTTACATTAACTTTAAGTGATGAGGTGTACGATTTCCTAAATAAAGTTTAAATGGTTTTTGACAGAAGCTTGTAGGTTTTCTTTCTTGTGGGGTAAATTTAAAAAAGGAACAATTGTGTCTATCATGCCATAATGCTAATTCCTAGCGCATCTTACAACAGCATTGCATTCTTTGCACTCATTGCACATATTGTCATGCATATAGACACCGAGAGCGAAGGAGCGACACCGGAGCTGCCCCTGATCGAGGAGCCGGACGACCAGGAACCCTCTGACCCCAACGAAGAAGGTAGGCAGGATCATACTATTTCCAGCTAACAAATGATTATAGTTTATGCATATGCATTAGGGTTGATTGAAACCAAACTGCATTATACATCTCGGCCGCCCTGGCCCTAGCACCTATACATAGAGTTTGTAGGTGCGAGTGCATAGAATGGCTAGGTACGAGTAGACACGAGTGATTGTACTCGTCTCGTAGGTTCTACTTTTCATTATGGCAAAGATTTAAATTGAGGTTATTATTATGCTATGTTTTAAATGGAGACCGGGCGAAGATTTATTTTGGTATTATTTTAATGATGTTGTTGCTTATTGGACTCCGCCCAAGCCACATAAGGCCGGCCGTTATTCGCGTGGGATCGGCATAACATTGCTAGGATGCTTATCCAGGCCATGGGACTCGTGAAAGCCTTTCCTGGGCCATCCCACTGTTCAAGATGCTGCCATCCACTGATAGGAGGCCGATGGACTCGGGGGCCGCTTGTAGTCGAGGGAGGGCTGACCCGGTGCGCCGTGGTAACGCTCCTAAGGCGGCTATCCTCCGGGGGTTAGGTGGAGGCGTTTTGACCTTTGGGACGGGTCAGATTGAGGTGGGAGGCATATGTGAGAACACCGGGGGTTAGTAAGCATATGTCACCTGGTGTTTCTAGTTATTCCCGGGATTTAGAAATCGATTCGAATCGCTGATGCTCACCAGGTGTGAGAATGCCAGTATCACTGCCAGACAATGTAGTAATCCACTTGAATATGTTGTATCATGGATTCATGGTTTGAATAATTACATGCTTGGATATATACACATGCTTTACTTTCATGCAAAGACTATTTACATTCATGATGAAATTACCAGTATGATGGTGGTGTTTGGAGAGAAAAATCAAGAAGGATCTCTCTGCCTAGATAAATAAAAAATAGTGCGGGCGTGCCAGTCTACTAAAGTAGACAAAATAAATAAAATGAGAGAACACTGACTTTATTCATATTATAAAAATACAAATACAGGTTCTCATTGTACAAGTGCGCTCCATAGCCTGCCGTTGGGCAGATCTAACTAAGGCGATGTGTTCTCCTGGTTCCCGGGGCCTCGTAAAGCTCCCGGTTAATTACCCTCGCAAGTTAAACTTGCCGAGACACCTCCGATTAAGCTGCTGTGGTCGTGTGGTCGTCGTCTTCAATCTTCGCTTCACTTCTCCTAGCATGTGGTAGTGTTGATGTAGAGGTGGGCGTGTCGGAGTCATCCATGGCCTCATCGGTGTCCGTGAGCCGGTGTAGCCCTGCGTTGTCTGCCTCGATGGTGTCGAATGGCGCGTGAGGGTTGTCGTTGTAGAGGTAGTAGATCAACATGCAGTAGGTTGGTGTAGCCGGACTGGATCGGACGTGGATGGCGGCATCATCATCATCATCATTGGTGGGATCTGTTGGCGTGGATGATCGTGCGGCCCGCCATCGAGGCGCCGCCGGGCCAAGACTGCAGATGGGTGCCGATCTTCCTGCCGGCCTGTGGCTTCCGACTGTTGATGCAGATCAGCAGGTGGGCAGCAGCCCAGCCTCGTTCACGTCCAGATGATGCAGATCAGCCAGAGTGCTGGTGCGCGATCGAGGTCGCACTCGCGTGATGGTGGCGCCTCCGTGCTGCTAGCGCCGGCTTCTAGGGGCGCCGGCTAGGTGATGCCCTGTGCGCCGTCGACGAGCACGAGCCGCCGCGTGTTGGTGGCTGACGATCCGCACATGGCCGCGTGGGGTACGTAGCGGTCCGTCCACCCAATGGAGATTCCCCGGCGCACGTAGGTGCTGCCGGCCACCACGCCGGACGCGCGGGGTTCGAGCTCTCCGGATCAGCCAGTCATTATAGGATCAGCCCTTTGGAGAGTCGTAGATGGCCAGTGGCAGCTTCGCCCGGGAGAGGCAGGTGGCCGGCGGCGTGGACAGCTTGGACAGCCTCGGCTGCAGATGGCGATCAGCAGCGGAAGGGCGCCGGGTTTCTTGCCAGTCGTCGTGGGATCCGATCTTGAAGTGGGAGTGTTCGGAGTTCATCGGCGGCCTTGATGGTGGCCGGTGGCAGCGTCCTGCGGCTGGATCGGCGATGAGATCGTGAGGCCCTGCCATGCCTAGGTCCATCTGCTTCCAGACTCCGTTTCGTCCATGTTGGTGCATCTCGTCCACGTCCAGATGATGCAGATCGGCCGGAACGAGGAGATGGCCTGGTCAGGGGCTCCGTCCCCAGCGAGTCGACTGCGCTCCGTCCCCGGCGAGTCGGCAGGTCGCGCTTCACGTGTCGCGTGATGGCGACGGCGATACTGTCTCGCTGCTAGCTGCCCTCTACCGGTTGAGGAAGCGTTTGGCGGCGGCACCTCAATCGCCTGGGGGAGACCAGGCAGCGCCATCGCGGCGCTGCCATGCCGAGACCGACGAGCCTGGAGTCTGGGTCCTTCCGAGAGCCGCCCGTGTTGCCGTGGGATGGGCTCTCCTTATATAGGCGCGTGGTAGGTCGGTGGAGGGCGCCTAGTTGGTTCGCCCGGGGCGCCCCCGATCCTATTTGGCAGGAAGCGATAAGAGCATCCGGCTTGATCCCGACGGCATACGTACTGGGCCGTGGGCCTCCTCGCTTTGCCGTCCTTCTGGAAGTTTCTTCCTCGCGTTGACTACGCGTTCAGCTGGTACCGCGCGGCCGGACGCGTATATGCGTGGTCCTTTGGCTCATACGGGCGGCCGTATGTATGTGCATGGTCATCTCGCCTGCTAGCTTCTTGTCTCCCGCCCTGCGATACACGGTCATTTGCATGGGCCATGCATGCATGTGTTTTATCCTCCGTGTACATGTAGTTTGCCACCGGCCCCATGCAAGCACATGCACATCTCAGCACGTACAGAGACTAGGGTCATTATTAAGCACTAATATATCATGTGCTTGCACTTAGGCTATTGCTTATAATCTTGGCAAAACTTTGCACAAAATATCGTCCAACAAATGCCCCCCACCAAGTTGAGTTCGAATGCGCAGCTAATTCGGACTCGACTTGGTGAAAGTGTGTACGGCTCCATTTGTGACTTAACCGGCCGGGCGCACTATCTAGCTGATTAAGTGCTGCCTTTTATAGTCCCTCGGACTTTAATTATGAATGGGGCACTATATACTTACTCCCCGTTCATCATATTGGAGTCAAGCATTTCGTTGGGCTAACGTCAAAAGGCTCCTTTCCCTTTTTATTAAATCGTCTTGCATACTTGACATGTATTTTCCTTGTTGGTTACATAGACGCATGGGCATGGCCTCTTACTGCAAGTCCGTGTGACACACTATGCATGAGCCAACAGCGCGTTGCAAATCGAAACTGACATTCTGCTCACCGATGCATGCTCGTTGTTACCACGCTCACCCCTGGGAGCTGTAGTTGTTTTTTTTTTGTTTTTTTTTTGTCACCATTGGTCACGAGGTGGTCGTCCGCGCTCGCTGGCCGCTGAAGCTGCTCCCATACTGTCGATCTGCCGCAGCTCAGTGTGGCTACGTGCGTCGATGGCTCTGCAAATGCGGCTGCAGATCACCGGAAGAAAACCCAGGAACAGATGATTAGTTGTTGTTTCCTTGATGCTCGGCGGATGCTCACGCCGACCCTAATAGCGACAGGTGCTATTGTGCGGTTGGACGCTTGGCGGATGCTCATGCCGACCTTAATAGCGACAGGTGCTCTTGTGCGGCCGCCATGGCATCAGCCACAAGACACCTGGGTTATCTTCGTTCCGTGATGAAGAGACCATATCACTTGTCGAAGAAATTTTATCGATCTAGTCGCGACCACCTAGCCATTGTGGTGCCAGCCGACCAAACCGAAGGGTTTCACAGCTTGATGCTCTCCGCGGTGGCGCGTCGCACTGCTCCCGTGGTAACAGCAAAGCGAAAGATCCTGCATTGCCATTGATTTTATCAATCAAGTCGCGACCACTTAACTGTTGTGGTGCCAGCCGACCAGATCGAAGGGTTTCACAGCTTGATGCTTTCCACGGTGGCGCATCGCACTGCTTCCATGGTAGCGAGGCGAAAGATCCTGCAACGCTAAATAAACAGAAGCCATTTTGTCTACACCATATATGTTAAAATAGACAAAGAAACAATCATGTGGAAATGAGCGACATAATCAAAAATAACATGACTTGTCTAATTTTTTTAGAAAATATTGGCTTTCCCGTCTAGTGTTAGCTATATGAGCGGTTTAAGATAGGACTGCTAAAGGACATGCCGTCAGGCATCACTGAATAACCATAGTGATGGTGGGTCAACGGCTTCTGTCATGAGAGGTGTGTGTGAATGACATCGCTTCCGCTGCTCTGCCGGGAGCGATGGGAATTTTAACTTGAGTCTCCTTTGCTTTGAGTAGCACCATAGCACGGCTCGCACTCGCCAGTACATGAGCATAGGTGTGGCTAAGGAGAACGGTTTCGGGATAGAACGGCTGATGGATTGCCATTACTTTTGCCGAGGGTGGTGAACAGCTACCTTCCGCCTTCCGCTTGGCTTTGAGCTTGCTCGACACTTGACTTGGGATCGTCTTCTTTGGAGATCCTTTGAACTCGAGAGCTCGGATTACTTGAGCTAGGTCATCTTCTTTGGAGACCAGTTTTTTGCTTGACAGCTTAATGCTTGATTTTTGTTTGGCTTCTATGGAATTTGGAGGATAGCCGTTCACCATTGTGTAGCTAGGAACCCTCGCAGGCATTGTTGTATTTTTTTTTTTTGCCCTCGTTATCGCTCTTCAGGGTGGCAAGAGGCTGCACACTCAATGGAGCTTCTGCTGCATCGGGTAGCCCTTTCTTGCTCTTCTCCTATAGTCTTCCCTGAAGAGTGTTGCCCCTTTACCGGAAAGCGCGAGAGACATGGTCATCTCGCCACTAAGGAGTAACTTACGTCGTCTTCCCACCGCCGCCAGCAGAACGAGCTTGGCATGCGTCTTGTGCAGAGTGTGACGAGGACATCCGTCGTGAGCGCCACCGGGCAAGTTAATGCCATAACTCCTTCTGGACTTGGTCCTAAGGCAGCCGCACCTTGCACCACAGTTGAACACTTGGAAGGGATAGCCATTTTGTATTTTGTAAAGGGATGGGTGACCGAATAGTGCAATGTATGATGCACATCGGCCACACCACCAGACAAATAGTTTTATGCGAAGTAAATTTATTTAAACCAACCTCCCTTTAATTGAGGGTGCATATTGGTGATGTAGGAGGCGATGCTATAATGGCCATCAATGGTGTAGGTGTTTGGGGAGGCGCACCGTTGCCTGAGTGTTGCCGACTTGAGGCCACACCGGAATGCGATCAGTGAGGTAGATGCCCAAGGGTGCGATGCCACTTCTTGGATTGCTGATGTAGAAGGTGACGTCGTGAAGATGTCGGCGATGTGGACAGCCGAGGGTTGTAGCCTCCTTCCACCAACGTTCCCATTGTTGTGGGATAGAGCACTGGGAAACCATCGACGAGGTGGATCACTAGAGGTGCAAGCCGTTGCCCTCAGTGTTGTTAGAGAAGACGCCGGGAAGTCATTAGCGAGGTTGATAGCTAAGGGGCAAGCTGTTGCCTCCAGTGTTGTTGGAGAAGATGCCGGAAGGTCATCAGCGAGGTTGGTCACTAGAGACCGAGTTGTTGCCCCCAGTGTTGTTGGAGAAGACGCTGGGAGGTCGTCGGCGTGGATGATTGCTAGGGGCGAGTCGTTGTCCCCAGTGTTGTTGCAGAAGGCGCCGGGAGGTCGTCGGCGTGGATGATTGCTAGGGGGCGAGTCATTGCCCCCAGTGTTGTTGGAGAAGACGCCGGGAGGTCATCGGCGTGGATGATTGCTAGGGGGCGAGCCGTTGCCCCCAGTGTTGTTGCAGAAGGTGCCGGGAGATCGTCGGCGTGGATGATTGCTAGGGGGCGAGTCGTTGCCCCTAGTGTTGTTGGAGAAGACGCCGGGAGGTCGTCGGCATGGATGATTGCTAGGGGCGAGCCGTTGCCCCCAGTGTTGTTGCAGAAGGTGCCGGGAGATCGTCGGCGTGGATGATTGCTAGGGGGCGAGTCATTGCCCCTAGTGTTGTTGGAGAAGACGCCGGGAGGTCGTCGGCGTGGATGATTGCTAGGGGGCGAGCCGTTGCCCCCAGTGTTATTGGAGAAGACGCCGGGAGGTCGTCGGCGTGGATGATTGCTAGGGGGCAACCCGTTGCCCCCAGTGTTATTGAAGAAGACGCCGGGAGATCGTCGGCGTGGTTGATTGCTAGGAGGCGAGCCGTTGCCCCCAGTGTTGTTGGAGAAGACGCCGGGAGGTCGTCGGCGTGGATGATTGCTAGGGGGCGAGCAGTTGCCCCCAGTGTTGTTGGAGAAGACGCCGGGAGGTCGTCGGCGTGCATGATTGCTAGGGGGCGAGCCGTTGCCCCCAGTGTTATTGAAGAAGACGCCGGGAGGTCATCGGCGTGGTCGCTGGAGGATGAGCTGTCGCCCCAGCGTCGTTGGAGAAGGTGCCAGTAAGTCATCGGCGGTACGGTGCTCAGTTCCTGTATGTGAGGCTGTTTGTGTACGGATGGGACTCATGCAAGTAGCATGCGCACGGGACTTGCACACATGTACGAGCTTGCTTGAGGGGGCACGCTGCACGCATGACGTGCTCTCCCTGGCTTCTTCATATGTATACCGCGGCGCACGTGGTGTGGCGCCATCATGTACGGCGCCGTGTTTAGCGTCACAGCTGTGAGCGGGGGCATTGTCTGCTACCACGTGCACCCAAGAGTGAGCCGATCGACGATAGCGTTGCCATCGGTGGCACGGCGTCCTCCGGTGCGGCGTCATCGCTTGGCCGTGGCATCACTCATGCCACCGGCGTTGGTATGGACGGATGAGGCGTTGTCAGTTGCTGCCTTGAAGCCCTTCTTTGTGCATGCGTGCAGCAGGCCGAATGCTGCACCTGCTCTCTCATGTGGCATCGATCTATTTGCTGTCGCCGGACCTCTACAGGCGATGGAGGACAAGATTGGCGAACGCCGGATGCCAAATGCGTGTTGACGTGCGTCCGGGAGCCTCGGTGATGGTAGTCTTGCCACTGCCTCAGTATAGCCAGACATACACGTTCCATCGTTGCCCTCGGCAGATTGGCGATGACGGCGACGTCCTTGGCGCTGTCGTCGTGGCGGTTGGCACGGGTGGTAGCATCTGTTGGTGCGGCCACCACCAGCTTCTCGTGGAGCTCGCAGTCGTACTCGGCGCATTCCCGCTTCATGCTGCCGGTTGGTCCTTGTTGCCGTTGAGTGTTGACCATGCGTGGTGGCCGGCTCACGGCTTCTCGTTGCAGATAGTAGATGGCTCTCAACATCTCGGCCACGTAATCTGGACAAGGTACGTACACCTCTGTGCGTGCGTGCACCGGCCGTCGAGTGTAGCCGGGATGGTGGCGTCTTCGTGCGCGTACCGAGCGACCCGCGGCCGTGCTCAGTATGGCGTGGCACAAGCTTCTTCGCGGTTGATGGATCAGGGAAAGGATCGCCAAGGGATCAAGGCTGCATTTTTCGCACGTGATGACGGCGCCTCTGCGTGGCACTAGGTAGCGGGCAGCCAGCCAAGCCTCCTCCGCCCGTGTGAGACAGCTTCTAGAACGTCCGGGGTCCAAGCGATCTACGGCACGGTGCGGGATCTGGGGGCCTGGCGATCCTGGCTACGGCGCACCCGCTCCGTAGCGGTCGGTGCAGCCGCTTCCGTCCTTCATGTCCTCGTGCATGCGTATGAGGTTGAGATGCTAGACAGGCCTCACCCATAGAGGCTTGGCTGGACATCCTGGTAAGAGACTACTCAGTCAGATGGTGCGGACTTCTGGCGGCCGGTACCGGAGTCCGGTCCAGGCGGCGATGCAGGCTGTAGCTCCTCGCCGGGTGACGCCGGTGGTCGATGAGATGATGGCGTTGAGCGGTGGACGACGTACGCGAGGATCCTCCTAGAGCCCTCGATGGATCAACCCCTCCACGGCAGTGTGCGCGTCCGTCAGCCTCCGGGCTCTGGGGTGTCCGGGGTCCGGAGTTGGCGAGAGCTCCGGTGTCGGGCTCGCTCGGGATGAAGACGCGCGCGGCCGTGAGGGCTGGAGCACGCATCGGGTACTCAACGGAGCCGGCGGTGGAGCGTATTCACTCTTGATGCTGTGGGTGTATTTGGACGCCCAACACGTGCACGGACATCCCTATGCCGCATGCCCATGCATGCTGGCTCTGGCATCTTCCTACTTCCATGGCGTGCCTCGGCTATACGGCAGTATGTGCTGCACGTACACGACATGCTCCACGTAGCGCCATCCACGTCGATGTCGCGAAGCCAGCAGTGACGGACACGGCAGACCGGCGGCGTTTGGCGATGGTGGCCTCGCCTAAGGAGAGGGGCGGTGCAGATGATGGCGACCAGCCGGAGAAGCAGGCGAGAGCGCATCAGGCCCTCCGTCGGTGGAGCGCAGGGGTCGACGGTGCCTGTGCCCGGACGACAACCGCTCCTGGATGGGATCGTGTGAGCATCATAGGACCTGCGGAGTGGTGGCGCGCAGCTGTGAAGAATTGGCCCGTAGTTGTGCCTCGTCCGGCCGCGCCGATGGAAACCGACGGCTGCCGCGGAAGTTGGCAGCGTTGCTCGCTCCCTCCGCTCAGGTGCTGCGCGTGTTCGCCGTTGAGCCATGGGCCTCCCTGCACACAACAAGCAGATGATCTGTGTGCTTCCGGAGTTCTCCTCCCCGCCGGGCATTGCGCATACCAAACTAGCATTCAGTCGCAGTGCACACGTCGTGCGTGTATGGGCATGCATGTATGCTCCATATAGGCCAGTTTGCTTCTACCTCCGTGCCTTCTAGTGCCTGCATGTGCACTTCTCACACGTACAAGCTAGGCTAAGTAGTATTAGCCTGTCTTGATGCTGATGGATGCTGATCGTGCACGCTGTCACCAGCAGAGTTGGGCCACACACTGGATTATTGGTTCCATTTTTATGGACTTCGCGGCTGATAATGGGGCATTATCTGCACCCTTCCTTTTTATCAGATTAGTGAGATTGGGCAGGCCAAAGATGCTTCTAGTTAAGCCAACGCCCACAAGCCTTTTTTTTTACATTCCTCCCTGCTGGTTGCATGTTCGAGGAATGGCGAGACGCTAAATAAGCTAAAAGCACGCTGCTTCAAGTCATAGCCGTCGGTATAGAGTATTCTGCTGCCCTGCGCCAAGGACGGACCAGGCAGCGTTTTCCTCGTACAGTTGATGTGGATGCCTGTCCGTCGTGCGTGCATGATGTCCAGATCGATCAGGGCTTGGCGCCGACTTCGCGGGGCGCACGTGACGGCGCCGCCAGCTTGGAGCTGCCGCACATGTGGCTTGGTTGCGAGCCTGTCATCATTGCCGGCTTGCCGCTGGCGAGCCTCGCATGGCTAGCGCCCGATTCCGAGGTGCGCCGGGCGTACTTCTATGTTGCGGTAGATCAGAGATACACGCCGCTGCGCCACAGCATGCCGTCGATCAAGGGTGTGCTGTGTGTTGGTCGCCAATGACGCACAGCTTGGAGTCCGAGCTCTCCTAGACGAGGCGGCGCCCTTGGTGACGGGAGCGGCGTAGCACGACATCGCTTGGAGATGGGCCGAAGAAGGCGGTCTCTCCGCCGGTGCCTGGTCGTGGGGTTGGTGGCGCCTGCCTTGGCATGCGCAACATGGCGTTGCCCATGGTGGCTTCTCTTCACGCATGCAGTTGGCCGTACACGCGGCGCATACGTACACAGGCGGTGCCATTTGGGGGCAGTGGCGCCTATATTGATATCTGCAGATCGGCGACCGCGGTGCCGTGTGACAGCTCCACGGCATCCATCCGCTTCGTCTGCTGTCGTAGTGAGCCCCATCTTCCAGGTGATGCCGACGTCCCACGTGGCAGCTCCTTCTCCTGGTGACGCTGGTGCCGGGCCGTAGTGGTCCCATCCAGGGTGAGATGCGGTCGTGGATGACGGCCAGCGGCGGGCGAGCGCGAGTCTCATCCCCTCTCTGCCCAATGCGTGTGTACTACCCATCACCATCAACTTCAGGGTTCTGGGTGGCGTCAAGAGTTAGCGAGTGTTTTGGCATTAGCGAGGCCGTCATCCGGGGAACGAGTAGCTGGATGTGCACGCAGCTAGCCTCCTCTGGTGGCCGGGCGTGCATGGAGGCATGTTCGACGTGCATGGACGTCTTCTTCCTGGAATAGCACGTGCATGGGATATGCAGGCTTGCATGAGCCCAGGAGGGGTTGACCAAGTCACGTATATGAGACCTCATGCTGGGCAGTGGGCACCCGAGGGAGCCGCTTATCTACTGCCGGCGCGCCGACAGCGCGCGGCGCAGAGCAGCTGCTCCGTTGAAGCTCCTCGTGCCTGTGGGCGCCCAGGCGCAGCTCTCCATCTTGCTGCTGTCCTGGTGCTGCATACGCTCGGCCCCCGCTGCGTTCCCAGTCACCGGATGGCGAGCTCTTGATAGACGTCGACGATGTGCAGTGGTGCAGCCTGGCGCGACGATTGCCCGAACGGTTCCTCCAGACGGCGTTGGTGGAGCGTACGTAGGCGTCCGGTAGTGGCCTTCGGTGTCCTTCCGCTCCAAGCAGCGAGGCGCCCAACCTGCCGCGTTTTGATCGGTGACACCGCGACGTGCCCCCGGTGTATATGCGGTGGGGGACGGAAGCACATCGAGAGGATGCGGACTCCTTGGACGTTAGACGATGAAGCTGAAGATGGCGAGTGGTAAGTGCTCTCTGCCAGCGTTCGCGATCGCGGCGTCTGCTTCCCTCCACCGGATGTATGGTGGTGCTGGACTGAACTTCGAGCCTAACGACGGACATCCGTCCGGGGGCCCAAATTCGGTGTCCTTCACGCGGGATGGCGGCACCTCCATCTACAAGTATCTGCTGGGCTCTGCCGATCGACCGACGAAGTTGTAGGTGCTCCGGATTGCAGCGTTGGCGCCCATGGGACAGCCGAGCCGGTGCGCGAAGGTGAGGGTCGAGGAAGTGTGACGGCTTCGCCTCCATGCGCGGCGTAGCCGGTCAAACCCTCTGTAGCTGCGTGCGTGAGAGTGAGAGGCGGCTCTCGAGTGTCAGCGGTGACGTCTTCAGGCGATGCTGTTGCGTGTCGTTGATGACCGCGGGAGCTATCGTCTGCTAGGATTGACGAGAGCTGATTTGCCGGTGAAGACGCTGCATCTCGTGGCATACCGTCTGAAGTTGCACAGCAGGATGCGGTCTCGTTGTCGTGCAGAGTGCGCACAGCACAGGCGCAGCTGCCGGCATCCATGCAAAAGTGACAGACAGCCTTGCCTGCTGTTTTGGGTGCCATGTTTGCTTTTTCATCAATCTGCATGCACAACGTCCACTGGACTGCCTCACGTATGCGTGTATGGCCGTATGGTACAGCATGCACGCACCACGCGCTTGATGTAGCGCCGCCTACATACAACGTGTGTATGCCGCGTGCTTGATGTACGGCACGGTTTGCGTCAGCCTCGGCAGACCGGCGACCGCGGCGCCAGTCTCGGCGCCATGTTGGCTGTCCACCGTGTGCTGTGGCTGATGATCTGCAGCAGGCGTGAGACGTGGATGCTGCAGGGCACCTCGTGTGGGTGTCGATGGAGGGCCTCCGCTGCCGAGGGCGTGTCTGCGTGCGGCGTGGGCGTTGCTTGCATGGAGCCGCTGCCGGGAGCGTGTCGAGGGGGTCCTCTGGCGGATCATCATCTTCACGTGATCTTTGGGCGAGCGTCCTAGCTTCTCGCTTCACCGTCCTTGGCGCGCCGTGATCCATGCTGCCGGCCAGCCGTTGGCTCCAGTGGAGCTGCACACATTGCGCTAACCAGCTACTAGTGCCATTTGCTGATGAGTGGCCGAACGTGATGCTCTGGAGCACTACGTACAGCCTGCCTCACACGTACTGTCGTCGAGGGACCAATCAACGTGGCCATCATACGACGCGGTCGACGGCGTCGAGGACCTGGACACCTCGCTCCATGGAGAGCTAGCTGGAGTAGCGGATCGAGCACGTGCTAAGGCACCGCCAGCTTGGTGCTGCTGCCGGCGTGGCTCGACGGCGAGATTGTCGTTGTCACCTACAGGAGCGCGATGCGAGGGGTGACATGTTCCATGTGACCCCGGCGCACGTAGGTGCTGCCTGTTCCGCTGCTATAGATGGTGTACCCTCCCCGCATCACCTCGGTGTTGGCGTCGTCGGGACCATTCATCGGGCAGCTTTACACCAAATATCATCATGCGCTTGTTGGAGACTGATGAAGACGATTTCGACGACCATTGCGCAGCAAAGATGGGAGGAGAACCATGTCCCACCGGACGTGCCAATTTGTTTGGAGAGAAAAATCACGGAGGATCTCTCTATCTAGATAAAATAAAAAATAGTGCGGGCATGCCAGTCTACTAAAGTAGACAAAATAAATAAAATGAGAGAACACTGACTTTATTCATATTATAAAAATACAAATATAGGTTCTCATTTTACAAGTGCGCTCCATAGCCTGCCGTTGGGCAGATCTAACTAAGGCGATGTGTTCTCCTGGTTACCGGGGCCTCGTAAAGCTCCCGGTTAATTACCCTCGCAAGTTAAACTTGCCGAGGCACCTCCGATTAAGCTGCTGTGGTCGTGTGGTCGTTGTCTTCAATCTTCGCTTCACTTCTCCTAGCATGTGGTGGTGTTGATGTAGAGGTGGGCGTGTCGGCGTCATCCATGGCCTCGTCAGTGTCCGTGAGCCGGTGTAGCCCTGCGTTGTCCGCCTCGTCGGTGTCGAACGGCGCGTGAGGGTTGTCGTTGTAGAGGTAGTAGATCAACATGCAGTAGGTTGGTGTAGCCGGACTGGATCGGACGTGGATGGCAGCATCATCATCATTGGTGGGATCTGTTGGCGTTAAACGTAGCAGAGTGGTTGAAGGAGCATCTGGGTATGGCGGCTGGATGGTTGGAGTATCATCTGCATACCGCAGCAGGATGCTGCCGCACAAGGCAGCGTGGGGCTTGCATGCGCCATGCACAAGGCAGCACGTCGGGCTTCCCATGTAGGTACGCGCGCGGCCCAGTCTCTCCTTGCTTACTGGGGCGTACAACACGGCTGTCGCGTACGGCGTACACGTACGTGTACGGCGTCGGCGAGCTTGCATGGCGCCGCCTCCATATCAGCCTCGGCTTGCCGGCGACAACGGCGCCGGTGCGGGTGCTCCTGCCGCGCCCCGCACGATCGCAAACATGGAAACGAGATTAGCATATCGGCTTACCCATGGCGTCTCGCGGTGGCGTGGCCGGACCGGTAGCCAGCGATGGGATCAATCCAGGCGCCGGGAAGATGCAGACGCCCGGCAGGAACTCGATCGTTGTCCGGCGGCGTGGGTGATCGGCGTAGGAGGCGGACGGTGTTGCTGATGAGGCGATGACAGATGCAGACGGGTGGAGGTGCGGCCGGCGGCGAGCTTCAGTCTAGGCGGTGCCGACACGCAGCTCTGCTTCTAGTCCTGGCGGCGGCTTCGCCTGGGATAGATGTTTCGCGGACGGCGGCGGGTCGACGCAGAGCAGATGGCGGCCGACCGGACGCGCTGTGCGCGCAGCCCTTCGGGGAATCCTCGACGCATGCCGGCGGCGTGTACACAGACCTTCGGGGAGGTCGACGATGGGATCCGCCTGCTGTCGATGGGTTGGAGCGGTGGTTGCCGATGACCCGCGAGGTACGCGTGAAGGCGATCTTCGGTGACGCAGGGTCGGCACGCTTGTGGGGGAGATGATCGTGCGGCCCGCCATCGAGGCGCCGCCGGGCCAAGACTGCAGATGGGTGCCGATCTTCCTGCCGGCCTGTGGCTTCCGACTGTTGATGCAGATCAGCAGGTGGGCAGCAGCCCAGCCTTGTTCACGTCCAGATGATGCAGATCAGCCAGAGTGCTGGTGCGCGATCGAGGTCGCACTCACGTGATGGTGGCGCCTCCGTGCTGCTAGCGCCGGCTTCTAGGGGCGCCGGCTAGGTGCTGCCCTGTGCGCCGTCGACGAGCGCGAGCCGCCGCGTGTTGGCGGCTGACGATCTGCGCATGGCCGCGTGGGGTACGTAGCGGTCCGTCCACCCAATGGAGATTCCCCGGCGCACGTAGGTGCTGCCGGCCGCCACGCCGGACGCGCGGGGTTCGAGCTCTCCGGATCAGCCAGTCATTATAGGATCAGCCCTTTGGAGAGTTGTAGATGGCCAGTGGCAGCTTCGCCCGGGAGAGGCAGGTGGCCGGCGGCGTGGACAGCTTGGACAGCCTCGGCTGCAGATGGCGATCAGCAGCGGAAGGGCGCCGGGTCTCCTGCCAGTCGTCGTGGGATCCGATCTTGAAGTGGGAGTGTTCGGAGTTCATCGGCGGCCTTGATGGTGGCCGGTGGCAGCGTCCTGCGGCTGGATCGGCGATGAGATCGTGAGGCCCTGCCATGCCTAGGTCCATCTGCTTCCAGACTCCGTTTCGTCCATGTTGGTGCATCTCGTCCACGTCCAGATGATGCAGATCGGCCGGAACGAGGAGATGGCATGGTCAGGGGCTCCGTCCCTAGCGAGTCGACTGCGCTCCGTCCCCGGCGAGTTGGCAGGTCGCGCTTCACGTGTCACGTGATGGCGACGGCGATACTGTCTCGCTGCTAGCTGCCCTCTACCGGTTGAGGAAGCGTTTGGCGGCGGCACCTCAATCGCCTGGGGGAGACCAGGCAGCGCCATCGCGGCGCTGCCATGCCGAGACCGACGAGCCTGGAGTCTGGGTCCTTCCGAGAGCCGCCCGTGTTGCCGTGGGATGGGCTCTCCTTATATAGGCGCGTGGTAGGTCGGTGGAGGGCGCCTAGTTGGTTCGCCCGGGGCGCCCCCGATCCTATTTGGCAGGAAGCGATAAGAGCATCCGGCTTGATCCCGACGGCATACGTACT
The DNA here is from genome assembly GCA_022530915.1 of Paspalum notatum. Classification (NCBI taxonomy): domain Eukaryota; kingdom Viridiplantae; phylum Streptophyta; class Magnoliopsida; order Poales; family Poaceae; genus Paspalum; species Paspalum notatum. The sequence goes on along the minus strand of CM039688.1, from coordinate 33,019,446 downwards.
GGGCCGTGGGCCTCCTCGCTTTGCCGTCCTTCTGGAAGTTTCTTCCCCGCGTCGACTACGCGTTCAGCTAGTACCGCGCGGCCGGACGCGTATATGCGTGGTCCTTTGGCTCATACGGGCGGCCGTATGTATGTGCATGGTCATCTCGCCTGCTAGCTTCTTGTCTCCCGCCCTGCGATACACGGTCATTTGCATGGGCCATGCATGCATGTGTTTTATCCTCCGTGTACATGTAGTTTGCCACCGGCCCCATGCAAGCACATGCACATCTCAGCACGTACAGAGACTAGGGTCATTATTAAGCACTAATATATCATGTGCTTGCACTTAGGCTATTGCTTATAATCTTGGCAAAACCTTGCACAAAATATCGTCCAACAAGTGGATAGCGGTTGTTAAATCCCGCTATCTCGTGTTAACATGCTTTTGTTTAAAAATCAATGGCTAAGGACTCACCTGATTAGTAAGCAAACTTCGCGTCAGCTGTAAGCCTTTCCATTAAGTCCTACTAAGTAATTAGTACTCAGGGTTTGCCCCCACTTTTGACTTACAGGTATGGAATTCATGTTCTGCACCTATGTCGGAGGAGGGGCATGTTATCATCAGGAGTAATCATCATGGTTGTCATGGGAACGATATCGGTGGGCTCGATGCGGTTCCATCGTTGCAGTCTTTTGCGTCACTAAGAATTTGGAGCTATGAACTTTAATTCCGCTGCGAGATACTTTTGAACTAATTGTGTTATGATACTATGATGGAACTCTATTTGATTCAAACTGGTTTGTAAACTATCATTAATTATTATCCTCTTCAACTGCCTGTGATGATGTAATTGTTGTGGCTCCATTGAGGGTCAATGTGTGTGATGTCGGTTCCTCTGGAAATTGGAGCTATCGAGGGCCGAAGGCCACTCGACGGACTACTGGGTTTTGTCCAGCTTAAGTGCACTGCGAGCCAAAGGAGGCAGGTGTGCTTAATCTGGGTTAAGCAGGGCGGTTCTGCCACTATGGCCTGGTGAGGAAATTCAAAACCACTTGAGTAATCGAGGGTATCATTTGAGGAACTTGGTTCTATTTTTCCAAAATTTTCAAAACCCTCCGAGCATGAAACCAGAAAAGAGACAGAGTTCGATGACACTCAACTGAGATTGTTCCATCTCTCAACTGCCAAAGACAAGGTAAGAAATGCCAGAAGCCCCACAAGTATGGATAAAAAGGTTAGGTACACTTATGCCAGTTTGTTCAGACGTAAAGGTAGAGTGTTGGATTGTACACTTAATAATTGCAGGATATTGACATTGATGCAACTCCTGATCCGCCGAGCCTAAGTATTATCTTTGCTCGAGGACGAGCAAAATTTCAAGCTTGGGACGTGTTGGCGGTCGTTATTTTATGGTTTGGACCGCCAATTCCTCGGTGAATAAATGGGGTATACATAAAGTTCTGTGCATTATCTACCTAACACTAACAAATTCCATGAGTTTTGGTGGTTTTCGATGTATCACAGGGAGATGCTCATATTCCATACAAAAATATACCATATGGAGCAAGAGAGAATTCAAGCACAAAGGGCTTGAGAATGATTTGAAAATAATATCACTATGAAGTATCTCAAATGCCTTTATGGACCAAACCATTGCAAAGATCTCATCAAAATAATCAACATGGAGTTTTGGTTCACTCAATTTGGAGTCCGGATGCAAAAGTTATGGCCGTCGCAAAAATTGACAACGCTGAGAAGATGGACCATAGCCGCCCGGCCACCTTACATGGCCGGCCGGCCATCCCCATGGCCGCCCGGCCACTACCCATGGTCGCTCGGCCATCACATTGGCTTCCCAACCATGGCATATGTTTCCCTCGACGCAAAGAAACACAAAAGGAGATGAATCCGACCGTACAATAAAGGATCCGATGAAACCAAGGGTCGGAAGGCCATCACACGAGGATTGCAATCCAAGAGAGATAGCATGCAGCCAATGCGGGAGAAACACGTGGCCACCCAGCCATTGACCATGGCTGGCCGACCACTACTTTTTTCCCGTTTTGCACGTGCACCGACTTTGGCAACCATCACCGACCCTGGGGAAGCATTTCCAGTCGTTGGATCACACAAGTCGGTAAAATGGGTGGCCGCCCGACCACATGACTTAACCGTTTTACATGCAAACTGACTTGGGCGACTACTACCGACCTTGGGGAATGAAAATCAGCCGTCGGATGCACAAATGCGGTTAATCGAGTGGCCGCCCGACCACCCCTCATGGCCGCCCGGCCATGCACAATGGCTGCCCGGCCACCGACTTACCTCCTCCACCGACTTTACCACTCCTATAAGTAGAGGGGCACTTCCCCACTCCAAAAATGTACCTTTCACCATGTAACACTCTCTCCCTCTCTAGGAGGCGCCCCGCGGGTGGTGCCTCCACTCTGAAAATAGTGTTTGGTTAGGAGTTAGAGAAGGGTTTGCTGTATCGGAGTCAGTCAGAATATTCGGTAATGTATCCTGTGCTTTCTTTCATACTTTTCGACTATTGACAAGTGCAAGTACTTTACTTAATTACTTCATGCACTTATCTTCTGCTCTAGTTAGTTACTCACTTGGTATGTATGCAGCTGTTAAGCACCTTTTTCCTTTTGGGCATACCAAGTTTGAGGCCTGAGTTGTGCTAAGTTAGATTTGATTGATCATTGTTATGCTTGCTAGTGCTACAATTCAAACCTAGACCTAGACGCTAGGCTCTGGTTAGCTCCTCTCCTCTTGCAAAGGACGAGCTATTGTTGTTCAAGCTTCGCTTGAACACGTTTGTAGCATGCCATCCTCTCTACGTAGCTTTGCTTGGTAGCCCCACTCGGTGACAGCGTGTGGTGTGCCTATGTAGTCCAGGCCCGTCGTTCGGGAGGCCCTTAGGTGTTAGCCAGACTCTCTTTCGGGACCTACTATCTACCCCCTGGTACCCTCGAGACTCTGGAATTTCGCTCGACGCAAGTCATAACTATGCTGAGATCCTTTCGACCCTTAGCACGGATAGCTCTTGTATGCTAGCAGAGAAAGAAGACGGTACCGCAGTCACTGTCTCATTGTCCTCCTATCTTTACCTGTTTTCTTGCCAACGGAGCTTGGATTTTACCCCATGATGTTTGGTGTCAACCTTTCCTAGCTATCGTTGACAGAATGAGTAGTGACAGTTGGATGAATGATAGTTTGATATCTCTATCCCAATGCTTCCCTGTGGATAAATATGATACCTTAGAATACTCCTGGGTGAAAAGCTACAGCGGTCTCCATGTGCTTGCGGAGTAAAATCCAGTAGGCTAAGAGCTGCCAACAACAATATGGCAAGGTGTTGCACTAGGAAACCAACGGGTAGTATCTTTAGTAAGTCAACACAATGCGAGCTGGAGGTGTATGTGGACGTAGAGGTCGCTCCTCCTTGCTGCGGCTCCCGATCGGCTAATCAGCTAGCCGATCGCTAGCGATGGTGGTCAGGCGTGCCACCTGGCTGACGACCTAGCCAGGAAGGTTGTGGTGATGGTTGTTGACGGTCGTTATTGCACCATTTCGACCGCCAACTATCCATGAACATGGAAGAAAAATACAACAAAGTATAAGGATAACCCTTGCTACTAACATAGTTCCACAAGTTGTGTTGAATATTTGATTGTAGGTGAAAGATCAGCTGAAAACAGGCAAAATATGGCTAAGTCAAGAGGTGCCTAACGGGAGGGCCGGGCCGCGCGGCCTCCCTCCCCAGGCCGCCCGGCCTGACAAAGTGGCCATTTCACTTCATCTTCGACCTGCATGTGCCTAACTGACGTGTCAACACAATTGTGAATTCCAAAAGCCGAAACCATCATGCAAAGTACCGGAAGGCCTTGCCACATCATCAATCCAGCAATTGGATTGGTGAAGTCAGCAATCCTCCGCACGTCAATCCTGCGGCTAAGGAAGAAACACAAGTGAGGATCCAATGGCTCAAGGAAAAGCACAAGTTTAACCGTCAACCGACCCCTAACCGCCTTAGGCAGTCAACATGGAGTGTTGGATGCTGGAAGACGGTGGATCCAAGGGTGCACAAGGCCGCCCGGCCTCCTACCAGGCCGCTCGGCCTGCCACCTGGCTGCCCGGCCACCGACTTAACTACCTTACCGACCTACCTCGAGTATAAATACCCCTCACTCAGTTTTGGGTATAAATAGGTCCCTAGGCCTCACTTGTGAAGTGTGGAAGTTGAGTAGCTCACACTATCACTTAGTCTAGTAGCACTAGGTTAGTCCTAGGAGTTAGAGTTGAGTCTGAGCTTTTGCCTCCGGGATTCCGGGGTCTTCTTCGAGTCTTGGTAAAGCTCTTGTATCTTTCTATCTTTGTACTCTTGTTACTCCAGTATAATATATATCATTGTTCTATCATCTGTTATACTTTACTTTACTTCTTAACGCTTGCCTAGTGTGGTGTACCTTTATTGCACACTAGATCCAAGGCTTAGGTTTGTGTTGTTCTTAAGCTATCTGAATCTTGTTAGACTTGCCGGTGCTATAAGCTTGTCTTAGGCTTATGATCTAAGATTAAGTTAGTTCTCACCCTCTGATCAAGGAAGAGCTTTAGTGTTCATGTTCTCACTTGAACACTAGTATAGCGTGCCATCTTACCCACGCAGATCTGGTTCGTAACCTCTCTAGATGACAGCTCTAGAGGTCTCAGTATTCCACCCCATCGTTCAGTAAGCCTATAGGCGTTAGCCGGGTCTCCTTCGGAGGTCTACTATCTACCCCTTGACCCCTCGAGGCGCCGGAATTTCACTCGACGCAAGATCCTAGCTTGTTTCCAGTTAACTTAGTTCAACCGCAAATACTCCTCTGCAGCGGTTAAGTATAGAGTTTGGAAATTTAATCTCGCTCGTTGTCCTCCCAGATAGTTACCTAAGTGTTAGGATTCTTTAGTCCCTATTTTACTCTTCCTACCATACACTATCTTGTTATCTTACCCCCGTTGTAAGATTAGCTGGTGTTTTATCTAAGTTATAGTACTACTTGAAAGTTTGACATTTCATTCCACCTATTCGCCCTTGCTTCCCTGGGGATTTTTGCGATACTCGGAATACTCTGAGTGAAAAAGGTATAGTGAATCTTCGTGCGCTTGCGGAGTGAAATCTGTTACGCTAAGAGACGTCAACAAGCTTTTTCTAGCGCCGTTGCCGGGGAAGCAATTGGCAATAGAAATTTGATTTGTTTGAACCTAGGTACTTATAACTTGATAACATATCGCTATTTCTTAGCGGGCTTATTTGCCTCTGTCTACTTTATTGTTGGGTGACAGAGAGGTGTATGACCGGTTTTGACCTACCGGCAAACTTTCACGACAATCTGAAGTCGCTGCTCAGAAGGAGAGTCCATCAAAAGACGATCCACGGGCAGAGGCCTGTGCCAGCTACGTTTGGATCAGCAAGCACAACCGACACGACACACATGGCTGAGAAGACCATTCGCGAGTTCTCTGTCCCATCCAGCAACAACATCCCTACGGGGCCCAGTGTGACTGTTGAAGATGGATTCGAGCTCAAGCCATGTATCATCCACATGGTCCAAGCTAGCCCATTCTGCGGATTGGCGTCGGAGGATGCAAACAGCCATCTCCAGCAATTTCTGGAGATATACAGCACTTTTACCATCAAGGGTGCAACCACCGATTCTATTCGGCTTTGCCTCTTCCCATTCTCTCTGATAGGGAAGGCGAAACAGTGGTTCTACCAGAACCGCAACAACTTGACGAACTGGGAGGCATGCTCCAATGCCTTCCTTGGAAAGTACTTCCCTCTGGGGAAGACAAGCTCACTGAGGAACCGAATCTCGAGCTTTAAGGAGAGACTACAAGAATACATCGCCGCCTGCCCCCAACATGGTATGGAACAGTGGCTGATAATCTAGAATTTCTTCCATGGACTACACCGGTCCACACAAGAACACCTCGATGTAGCCGCTGGAGGATCATTCTTGTCCTTGAGTGTTGCCGCTGCCCGCACTCTCATCGAGAAGATGGCAAGCAACTAAGGATGGAGAGAGGAGAGGGCGAACAATAAGCCCCGTGGAGTCCACCATATTGACGGCTCCGACATGCTTGCCGCCAAAATGGACCTCCTGTTAAAGAAGCTAGAGGGCGCTCCTGAAGCTGTGCTGGTCTAGGCACTGGATTCTCGCATGACTTGTGAGCATTGTGGGAACACCGGCCACACGGGGAACAGCTACCCCGAAAATGGATCGAAGGACGTCAACTTCATCAACAACAATGGCTTCAGCAACGGGCCTCGTCCTCAACCAGGTTGGAATTCACAACCCAACTTGCCTTTCGCTGGTCAAGGTATGTCTTCTGGCAGTTCTCAATAGTTCAATAAAAATCCTTTCAATCAAAAAGCTGTGAACGATAGCATTAGTAAGAATTTCCATGCGAATGATAGTCCTTGAATCTCTGTCAAATCAATTGAAAACTTTGAACAGCGCCATGAAGAACCAACTGAGCTTTAATAAAATGTTAGAAACCCAAATACCTCAGCTTGCCGCCGCTCTACCTAATCCTACTTCGGGGAAGTTTCCGGGATAGCCCGAGCCACCCCTGAAGGAACATATAAATGTTGTAACCACTAGGGATGGAAGGTGTACACAAGACCCCCCACATCCTAGAGCTGCAGGAAAAGAACAGGGAAAGCAGGCTGCACCAGAGGAGGAAGATGAGGTGGATCGTGAACCACCACCGGTGAAGGAAGCACCAAAGTCAGCTCCGCATGAGTTTTATGACAGCATAGTGCTCCCTTTTCCTCAAAGGCAGAAGAAGGCCTCGGTCGACGAACAGTTCGGCAAATTCGTTGAGGTAATCAAAAAGTTATATGTCAATATTTCATTGCTAGATGCGATGCAGGTGCCTACGTATGCTAAGTACCTGAAGGACATCCTCAACAACAAAAAGCCGCTGCCATTGACCAAATTTGTGCACCTCACGGAGCAGTGTAGAGCTGCTATACTCAACCAGCCACCTGGAAAGAAGAAGGATCCTGGGAACCCCTCCGTATCATGCTCAATCAGATCCTAGAATTTTGATCAAGCTCTCTGTGATCTGGGAGCAAGCGTCAGCGTTATGCCAAAGGTAGTCTTTGATAAACTTACGCATACTACACTTGCCCCTACTACTATGTGCCTGCAGCTAGCGGATCAATCGATTCGCTACCCCGTCGGGATCGCCGAAGATGTCCCGTTGAAAATCCGGAACTTTATCATCCCGGTGGATTTCGTGGTGCTAGACATGGAGGTAGACACAAAGACGCCGCTCATCCTTGGGCGACCATTCCTAAGCACCGCTGAGGCCAACATTGATTTTGGTGCTGGAGAAGTCCACTTGAACATCAATGGAAGACGGAAGACATTCGCCTTCAAACCAAAGGTCGAACAGTGTCGACAGGTAAAAACTTTCAAATTTAAGTGTCAGGCACCCCGGGAGACACCAAGAGAGAAGATCGAGCTTTCGCCAAGTAAGCTGAAGATGGACTCCCTCCTCGTAGCCATGAAAATCTCCTGTACAATGGAGAAGCCCGCAAGCTCAAAGCCGATCGCAGAGCCGAGTCACTGAGACGGGCCTCATTGGCCCAGCCGTCGACAAAGAAATCAAGAGGCAAAGCTCCTAAAAAGAAGGTCACCGCCAAAACAACGAACACATCTCAAGAATGGCGGAACAAAGAGGAAACGCCAAAAGCCCAGCCAGAGAAGAAGACCAAAACTCAGAAGCAAAAAGTTGTGGCAACCAAGAAAGTTTGGCAAGGAAAAGTTGCAGCCCAAACGGTCGCTAAGTCTCCGTCAAGTGCTGACACCACACCGAAGGTATGACTTGCCCATGCCAGGAGGTAAACTGGCATTATCCCCCACTGCATATTTAATTTATCCGCCTTAATTTTCTTATCTTTCATGCACCTAATTTGAATTTTCACCATTGCATGTTTAAATTTCATCAAATTTTTGTTTAAGTTTGCATTCAAATCTATTTTGCGAAAAAAAATATATTTTGGAGCCGGCCAAGGCTGGCCGGCCCCCTCTGCTTCCCCTCTACGCGCTCACGACACAAGTGGCCGAGCCACCAGGCCGCCCGGCCTGCCACCGAGGCCGCCCGGCCTCCCCCTGCGCTGTTCACGTCCCTTCACCAACAACCAGCCTAGGAGCCTAGCTCCCTGCTCGTCCACCAAGCCGCCCGGCCCCTGTCAGTGCTGCCCGGCCAGGGTGGGCAGGCCGCCCGGCCCCTGCTGCCTCCTGCCTGCATGCCCCTTTGGCTATAAATACATGCATGCACCCCCTTCACTCCTTGCACCGCTTAGCAGCGCGAGCAATCTCCCTTTCTCCCCCTAATCACTCTCTTAAGCACTAGTTAGGCACTTAGTTTTAATTTCAGCACTTAGTCAAAATTCTGCCCAATAAAAGAAGTGCTACACCCTCGGTTTTCGAACATTTTGTGGAGGCTCTACCCCGCAAGGACGACTAACTCTTGGACGACTAACTTCTGGATGACTAACCCGCTAATGCTAATCTTTTGTGACTGCTTGTCCCTTGTGTAGCCTATTATCTATTTTTGCAGGATGTCGTCTTTCTTCAGGAAAGCGAAGAAGGCCCTGAGCAACACAGGGAAGTGACTGCACCTGAAGTTCCCATCCTCGTCGGACAAGCGCTCACGCTCTCGTTCACAAAGCAGAAGCTCCAGGACTCCAGCAGTATCCGACAGGATGTCCGTCAGCGGTACACGCAGCCACCAGGAGCAAGATGAAGGAGTTTCTTCGCAACAACAACAGCAGTGCCGACTAATGAACCTGCAGGACATCAATATCCAAAGCAATGAGGAAGCTCAGATGTTACAAGCTCTAACCACCAAGGTCTTTGGGAGGACCAAGTGCTTCGACGCCTTCTTCCTCGTCGAAATAGGTATGTTGGACCCATTCATTCAAGTTTTTGATTATGTGGGTTGGTTCGGATTTCGCTAACATTACAGAGGAAGGATCTGTCCTTCTTACACAAGAATTCCCGATGACTCTCTACATGGAGAAGCGTACAGCAGGTACGTTAATAAATTTCCACCTATTCAATACTGAATTCTCTGTCTCCCCGTGGCAGTTTGCCGACCTCCTGGGCTTCCACTCCAACTGTTCGTTGAGTGACCCAACCGGGTATGACATGAGAAATTTTTGGGTGGAAATATGTGGGGAGTATGGGAAGGGGAAACACAGCACCAACAAAATTCACAATCCCACTCTGAGACTCTTAGCTCGCTAGGTCTCGCTCATCGTCTTCCCGAGAGGTGAGGTTCGTTGTGCACCCAACGAAGACCTCAAGTGCCTCTATGCCATGATTAAAAAGAAGCGCTATGCGCCGGTCCTCGACATTGTCCACCATTGAATGGGCTTGAGAGCGACCAACACCCCCATAAGCATCACTTCCTTTGTCACCAGGATAGCAGCCAACTTGGGCCTCCTAGAGAATGCCCAACTTGACTACCTTCCCAATGACACATCACACTATGTAGAGGAACAGCACTTTGTCCAGGCACATTTTATGAGGCGAGACGCCGCAAATGAGAGAATGATCATGACATGGTTTGGGCACAATCTTGAGCTGCCACTTCCAGCACTGCAGTTCGACATGTATACTGTTAGAAGCCTAACCATGCAACTAGATGTGGAGGCACCATGCCAAAGCATTGGCGGTGTCATGACCAGACCCCAGCGATGGTGAGCAGAGGAGTTACACCACAGAGCCCGAGGAGAGGATACTGAGGAACCCGTCCATGCTTCCACGCCATATGAGCCATCCTGGTACTTCTCCAGTACCGGTGGCCAGAGTTCCTACCAACCTTCCCATAGTACATAATACTATGGAGGCGGTAGTGCGTCACGTGAACTCAGCCGAGACTTAGGTCACTCTGCTTCAGCCTGGTATCACATACCTGACATGGCTGACATCAACTCCGCAGTGGGGGGGATGAACTTGGGCTAGTACGATCAGAGGCTGTATCAGCAGGTTGGTGGCATCTACCAACGCACGGAAGCGATGGATCAACGGCTCCAAACCAACACGGAAATGCTCCAGAACCTGAATGAGCAAGTTGGAGCCGGCTTCCTCAATGCTTAGAACTTCTACAACTACTACTAACAAAACCCCTAGCTTCATTGAAGCTTGGGGGAATGGTAGGCCGTTAAGAGCAAACCTCCTCGTGCCCGTCAGAGTAAGGTGTCCCCGTCTTGTGCCCCTATCTCCTTTCTTGTGCAGCAGTAGTACCTATCCGACCAAGCAGCAGTACCCATCCAGCAGCATCACCCATCCTACCAGTACCAGCAATACCCCGTCCGACCGAGCAGCAGCATCAACCATCCAACCGAAGGTAAGTACATTTAATAATGTCCTTATGTATTTCCCTATTTATTGCTCTGCCTAAAAAAAGTGTCAATAAAAGCAACTCCCAACATTGATGCATATATCTTTCATATGGAAATGATGAGTAGTTGCTCTATTATGTTCATACAAAGTTGTTTATGCACGTTCTACACTTAGCTTAATTTTGAGCTCGTGTGTATGAGTTGAAAACTTGATCTTATACTTAGTAGATACCATTTGCATAACTATGTCTAAGTTGTTGTGAGAAATGATATGGCTAAGCACTAGTTTTCTCCACATGTCCCTAGTAAGAATAACATCTCAGGTTTATTCTTTTAAAAAATAAAATGAAGTTCCCCCATCGGTTTTGACTACCTACCATAGCCAAATACATTGAAATATATGAGCCTAGCTTTTTTAAGCTACTTAAAGTTGTTTTGAGCTTTGTCAAATCTTGAGTCTCTTAGAATGGAATCATCTCTATCTTGTGAATCGTTGGAGCAAAAATCCACCACCACAAATGCATTTACCTATCCTAGGTATGCATCTATATATCTCCAAAATAATACCCTTATCCTTACTCCTTCCAATCAAAAGGAGGTAGAGTATGGAGCCAACAAAAATATAAGAATAAGAAAAGCATGCTAGTCAAGCATGGCAAAAATATGAGAAAAAGAAAACATGCTAGTCAAGCATGGCAAAAAGAGAGAAAAATACAAAAAGGCTCCATATTCATACCTATCAATCAAAAAGGAGAAGGAAAGGAAACAAGGAGACTCATCCATCCATCCACCAAATAAAGCTCCAACAATGAACAAGGCTAGATGATGTAGTACATTTCTTTGGTCCAATCTTTGGCTTTGCAAAACAAACAACTTAAGTAAGCTAAGTTCTTCCATGACCCTGAGCTCCACATAACCCTTAGTATAGGAAGTTCTTAGCCATGCTCTTGGCTTCAAATGGTGAGGATACACTTTGAGCGATCAAGAGTAGCTTTGGGGAAACTTGTTTTCTTTTGAAAAATCTTTAAAAACACTGAGATGGGAATCCCAAAAGACATGCTTGGAGCAGAACCTGCAGCTAAGTCGTTCTTCCTCTCAACCGCCCAAGACATGGTAAGACAAAAAGATGCACCATAGGTATGAGTAAGAGTGATCATTACATACACTATGGTTCGAGGTAAAAGCATGGGTGTTGTCTGTGCATAACTCCTATTTATGAGCATCGATATTGCAGCAACTCCTGATTCATAACCCATCTTGGCTTTACTCGAGGACGAGCAAAGGTCTAAGCTTGGGGGGGAGGGGTGTTGACGGTCGTTATTGCACCATTTCGACCGCCAACTATCCATGAACATGGAAGGAAAATACATCAAAGTATAAGGATAACCCTTGCTACTAACATAGTTCCACAAGTTGTGTTGAATATTTGATTGTAGGTGAAAGATCAGCTGAAAACAGGCAAAATATGGCTAAGTCAGGAGGTGCCTGACAAGAGGGCCAGGCCGCCCGGCCTCCCCCCAGGCCGCCCAGCCTGACAAAGTGGCCATTTCACTTCATCATCGACTTGCATGTGCCTAAGTGACGTGTCAACACAGTTGTGAAGTCCAAATGCCAAAACCATCAGGCAAAGTACTGGAAGGCCTTGCCACATCATCGATCCAGCACTTGGATTGGTGAAGTCAGAAATCCTCGGCACTTCAATCCTGCGGCTAAGGAAGAAACACAAGTGAGGATCCAATGGCTCAAGGAAAAGCACAACTTTAACCGTCAACCGACCCCTAACCGCCTTAGGGAGTCAACATGGAGCGTTGGATGCTGGAAGGCGGTGGATCCAAGGGTGCACCAGGCCGCCCGGCCTAGGGTGGGAACGCCCGGCCTCCTACCAGGCCACCCGGCCTGCCACCTAGCCGCCCGGCCACCGACTTAACCACCTTACTGACCTACCTCGAGTATAAATACCCCTCACTCAGTTTTGGGTATAAATAGGTCCCTAGGCCTCACTTGTGAAGTGTGGAAGTTGAGTAGCTCACACTATCGCTTAGTCTAGTAGCTCTAGGTTAGTCCTAGGAGTTAGAGTTGAGTCTGAGCTTTTGCCTTAGGGGTTCCGGAGTCTTTTTCGAGTCTTGGTAAAGCTCTGGTATCTTTCTATCTTTGTACTCTTATTACTCTAGTATAATATATATCATTGTTCTATCATCTGTTATACTTTACTATACTTCTTAATGCTTGCCTAGTGTGGTGTACCTTTATTGCACACTAGATCCAAGGCTTAGGTTTGTGTTGTTCTTAAGCTATCTGAATCTTGTTAGACTTGCCGGTGCTATAAGCTTGTCTTAGGCTTTTGATCTAAGATTAAGTTAGTTCTCACCCTCTGATCAAGGAAGAGCTTAAGTGTTCAAGTTCTCACTTGAACACTAGTATAGCGTGACATCTTACCCACGCAGATCTGGTTCATAGCCTCTCTAGGTGACAGCTGTAGAGATCTCAGTATTCCACCCCGTCGTTCAGTAAGCCCGTAGACGTTAGCCGGGTCTTCGTTCGGAGGTCTACTATCTACCCCTTGACCCCTCGAGGCGCCGGAATTTCGCTCGATGCAAGATCCTAGCTTGTTTCCAGTTAACTTAGTTCAACCGCGAATATTCCTCTGCAGCGGTTAAGTAGTAGAGTTTGGAAATCTAATCTCGCTCGTTATCATCCCAGATAGCTACCTAAGTGTTAGGCTTCTTTAGTCCCTATTTTACTCTTCCCACCATACACTTGTAGGACCGAGACGTGCGACTAGAGGGGGTGAAAAGGAGCACTTGAAAAACTCAATCTCAAACCCCCAAAGTACGCTCTCTTGAGCACACGCACACCCGATACCATCCACTGAACAGATACGTATCAGGTGGAAAGCGGAAGCACCAACTACACCTAGCAGAGCAAGCACACTAAACCTAGACGAACACACACAACACCTAAAACTACAACTTTCTAATGTGCAGAGTTGCGTAGCATAGACAAGCTACCAACCCTAGGACACAATGGGAAACCATAAATGAAAAAAAACACTAAGACATGCAACAAAACAAGCGAACAGAACAAAGCACAAACAAAACAAGACAAACTACAAAGCTCGCAGGTGTTGTACACTAGCCACTCAACACACCGAAGCGTGCCTCACTTATGAAAAGTGAGTGAAGAGTATGGGCATGAAGTGGTTGACACGAAACAACTTTGAAGCAAACGACAACACTCCAAAAGCCAAAGAAACCGGACAACACAAACCCTAAACCGAACAAACCTACGGACCTAACAACTCGCGAAGCGCAGAAGAGGAACAAGGGACCGGACAGTCCGGTCTAGGGCAAAAGAACGGACCGGACAGTCAGGTCTAGCTCCCAGAGCTTGACCGGACAACCCTCACAGAAAAGAGGAAAAACAAGGGGCAGACCGGATAGTCAGCTTGGCCAGACCGGACAAATGGAAGGATTGTCCGGTCAGGTCTTGATGACAGCCCGAAACTGCAGCAGAAAAACAGCCCGATGCCCTAACGAAAAACCGATCGAAACAGGATCAAATCTCAACAAAACTTCACGAAAATTTGCATGGACAATCCTAAGGACCTTCCCTAGCAAACCCCAAAAGATCCACTTGAAAAGATCAAGGGTTGCACGGGAATTGCAAATCTCATGAGGTAGGTGAGTTGACACCGAAAAACTAAAAACCGACAAGAACAGCCCTTGCTCGTGGTTTGAGGAATCTAGCACTTAGCTAGTGAGATTTACCACATCATAGCAAGGCAAAATAGCAGCAAAAGAAAGATCCCAACCTTGGACAAACCGAAACACACCAAAATCCAAGGATTGGAACCAAAAACGAACTAGAACGGGGAGGGGGAAGGGAAGGACGAAAATTGCTGCTCACTCCATGGGATTCACAAAGAAGGAAACTTAGATTAATCACGAAATTCAGGTTACACAAGTTCCCTAGAGCCTACCTCCCTTTATCCTCCCACTAATGACAAGATTAGACTAAAACTAGGCACTCATCTCCTAGCTAATCACCTCTATTTTCTTTCTTTGGACCCTCGCTGCTAGGGTTAGGGAAACTAGGGTATGTGGCTGCCCAGATGAGCTCCAAGGGAGCCTCTCAAGTCTATTTATACCCTAGGCCCTAAACGACACAATTACACTAAGACCCCTACTCTAAAAATGCCGGGAGGGGGCCAAACAGAAAAGATACAATCGAACGACTACGATGACGGCTTGATGTTCTTCTTCTCCACACCTTGCTTGGATGCGCGCCACATAGCCGGTAGTCCGGAAGCTTCCCCCGGTTTTGAAGTCAGAAACCAGAAAACTTTATTTCGCGGGCTTCCTGGCCCGGGTCTTGGCCCAATCTTCTATCTTGGAGAGTCGGAGCCCAACCCTCCAAGTCATTCGAACTTGGGTGGCGGTTTTGAGCCGAAGCCGCCAAAGCCTTCCTCGCATGTCTTCGCGCCATGCACTCGGGTTGGAGCACCACGGTGGCACCCGGCTTCTCTAGTCCATCGGAGTCGCCTCACGGTCCATCGGAGGGCTTACACCACCGTTGCCGAACCGCCCCTCTGTGTATCGAGCCTCCATGTCCGACCAACGCCGAGACTTGCTTCCGGTCCATTGGAGGGCTTTTGCCTTAGTCCGTCGAAGTCTTCGTCATCCTCTACCTCCAGTCCATCGGAGGGCTTGAGCTCGTTGACAATCACTCATCACGCCAGGAGAGCAATGAGGCCGGTCCATTGGCTCTCAATCTCCCCCTTGATGAGTGCATTGTCAACACCTTCAACCTGTAACCTGGAATAGAACAAAGAGAAAAGAAAGCGTAAAACTGAAAAAGAAAGGAAAATAAAAGAAATGCTCATGCTGTCTAAAACCAAACAAAGGCAAAACACAAGGCAACTTGAAGCAAAAAAAAAAAAACAAGCATCGGCTCCTCAATACAGACGTAAATGGCTCAACGCACCGAGGCAAAGAGCATGCTAAAAGCTCAACTCCCCCTGAAATGCATCCTCACAAATGCAATATGTGTGCAAAGCTCCCCCTCAACTAAATCTCTCCCGAAGTCCTCCCCCTGTGTCCAATACTCCAAAATCTCTCCCCCTTGTTGACAATGGACACATCAAGGGTTCCTAGGACTCCACCTAAACTAAGCAACTCCCCCTCAAAATATGCCATGATGTGCAAGGAGTGTAACTTAAAGAGCTCAGAAGGGATGGAAAGCTAGTAATCACAAGTTCTAGCATACAGAGCAAGTGAGGGCAAGGAAGCATATAACAAGCTCAAATGAATCTATCTTACACATATCAAGAGCAAGCTTGTTTTTCTGGTTAGTTTTTAAGAGAAAGCATCACCAACATGAATAGCACCTAGCAAGATAGGCATGAACAATCAGATGCTAGCAATGCATACAAGGTGTGCTACTCTCAACCAAAGCATATACAACTAGCCATAAGCATTTTACAGACTTGCAAATTTCAGATTTGAGCATGTAAATTCATGAGCAAGCTCTTTTTGTGCCAGGGGTTATTTACTTGTCTATTGCCACTTCTTACCAACCAATGCCAAGCCTAGGCTCAAAGAACCATCAGAAGCTTCAGACAAGGTTTTGATCATACACAACCTAGTCCAAGTTCATGTCAAAGTCCAATGACAAGCAGTCTGAAACTAGATCAGTATGACAAGCAAATCCACTGGATCTTGTAGGACCGAGACATGCGACTAGAGGGGGGGTGAATAGGAGCACTTGAAAAACTCAAACTCAAACCCCCAAAAGTGCGCTCTTCGAAAACACACGCACACTCGATACCGTCCACTGAACAGATACGTATCGAGTGAAAAACGGAAGCACCAACTACACCTAACTGAGCAAACACACAACACTTGGATGAACACACTAAAGCAAGTAAGCAAAACAACAAGGCACAGACAAAACAAGACAAGCTACAAAGCTTGCAAGTGTTACACACTAGCCACTCACACACCGAAGTGTGCCTCACGTAAGAAGTGAGTGAAGAGTATGGGCATGCAGTGATTGACACAAAACAAGTTTGAAGGAAACAAAAACCAAGACAAAAATAAAGACCGGACACCACAAACCCTAAATTGGACAGACCTATGGACCAAACAGCTCAAAACGCGAAACGCAGAAAAGCAGCAAGGGACCGGACAGTCCGGTCTTCCCCAGAAGGCCTGACCGGACAAAACGAGAAAGAAAAGAACCACGCACACAGAAAAACAGCAGACCGGACAGTCCGGTTTGGCAAACCGGACAAAAGACCGGACAAACAAACCTGAGACACTCACACGAGGTGGCCGAACCTCGGTTTCTCCATCACACAGACCGGACAATCCGCTTGAAGAGACCGGACAAACGGACGGATTGTCCGGTCAGTTTTCGCTGCTGGCCCGAGTCTGGAATTGAGAAATCAACCCACGAACCCACCAAAAAACGACCAAATCCAAACTAAAACTCAACCAAACTCTACGAAAATTTGCACAGAGGATCTTGAATCCATTCCAAAGCAAACCCCCAAAGAATCAACTCAAAATGATCTAGGGACTTACAGGAATTGCAAATATCGCGGAGATGGTGGAAAAAGACCGAAAAGACGAAAAACACCAAGAACAACCCTTGCTCATGATTGAAAGATTCTAGCACAAGGCTAGCATGATTTACCACGTCCTAGCAAGGCATAATACCGGCAAAAGAAAGATCTCATCCTTGGACAACACAAAACGAGCCAAAATCCAAGAAACGGGACCAAAAACGAGACTAGAAAGAGGGCAAAGAGGGAGGGATGAAATTGCTGCTCTAGGACATGGAATTTCTCAACAAGGAACCTTGGATTAATTCAAGAAATCAGATTACAAAAGTTTCCTAGAGCCTACCTCCCTTCATCCTCCCACTAATGACAAGATTAGACTAAACTAGGCACTCATCTCCTAGCTAATCCTCTCTATTTCTTCTCTTTGGACCTTGTCTGCTAGGGTTAGGAAATCCTAGGGTTTGTGGCTGCCAAGATGAGCTCCAAGGGAGCCTCTCAAGTCTATTTATACCCTAGGCCCTAAACGACATAATTACATTAAGACCCCTACTCTAAAAATGCCCGGAGGGGCCAAACCGAAAAGATACAATCGGATGACTACGATGACATCTTGATCATCTTCGGTTTCTCCGTCTCGCTTGGATGTGTGCCACGTAGCCAGTAGTCCGGAAGCTTCCCCCGGTTTTGAAGTCAGAAACCGGAAAACTTTATTCTGCGGGCTTCCTGGGCCAGGTCTTGGCCCAATCTTCTATCTTGGTGAGTCGGAGCCCAAAACACCAAGTCATTTGAACTTGGGTGGCGGTTTTGAGCCGAAGCCGCCAAAGCCTCCCTCGCACGCCTTCACGCCATGCACTCGGGTTGGAGCACCACAGTGGCACCCGGCTTCTCCAGTCCATCGGAGTCGCCTCGCGGTCCATCGGAGGGCTTACACCACCGTTGCCGAACCGCCCCTCCGTGTACCGAGCTTCCATGGCCGACCGACGCCGAGCATTGCCTCCTGTCCATTGGAGGACTTTTGCCTCAGTCCAATCGAGGTCTTCGTCTTCCTCTACCTCTAGTCCATCGGAGGGCCTCCAGTCCATCGGAGGACTTGTGCCGTTGACAATCACTCATCACACCAGGAGAGCAATGAGGCCGATCCATTGGCTCTCAGATCTTTCTCTATTCAGCACATAAGACACCACTTATAAGCAATTTAATTCAGATTTTAGTTTAAGCAAAGTGTCATAAAAGCTTATGCATTAACATAGCGAAGGCATACAACTAGCATATCCAGGCATGAAAAGATAGCATAGCATTCAACAATCCTACACATGCTAGGTAGCCAAATCAAGTGGTGATCATGGTTTTTGATTTGCAAAGAATAAAATGACTTAGCTCACGACTAGTATTCAACAGACTCAAGAGAGCTTAGCCAACCATGATCAAGCATGCATCTATACAAACTAGCACAATCAAGTACTAACTTAACATTCCAAAAGAGCTCTAGTGCTAGTGAAGTGAAAATGCATATAATACAGTGCAATGCATGATATGATACAATATGCAAAAGAACCGAAGAGAAATAGAAGCAAGATAAAAGCAAAACTAAACTACAGAAGCTATTCCTTACTAAAAGGAATAGCACACTATCCCTGACTAAAAGGGATAGCACACTCCAAGCTCACGTCTCAGACGCGTAAAAGCGTCAAATTCTAGGGGCTTGGTAAAGATATCGGCCAACTGGTTTGCAGATACTACGTGGATTAGGTCTATGTCTCCCTTCTCATAGTGATCTCTTAGAAAGTGAAACCTCACGTCTATGTGTTTGGTTCTAGAGTGCAAGACGGGGTTCTTAGCTACAGAAATAGCAGAAGTAGAGTCAACTAGAAGAGAGATCCTTCCATACTTAAGGCCAAAATCACTAAGGGTGGCTTTCATCCACAAGAGCTGGGAGCAGCAGCTAGCAGCAGCAATGTACTCTTCTTCTATGGTAGACAAGGATACGCTAGTTTGCTTGCGAGAAGACCAAGAGACAAGAGAGGTTCCTAAGAGTTGGCATGTGCCGGAGGTTGACTTGTGATTAATCCGGCAGCCAGTATGGTCAACATCTGAGAACCCTCTAAGAGAAAGAGAACAACCCGAGGAGTACCAAAGACCAAGCTCAGGAGTGAATTTCAGATACCTAAAAATGCGCTTCACCGCTTGACGGTGAGAAGTCCTAGGAGAAGCCTGGTAGCGCGCACAAAGGCAGACCGCGAACTGAATGTCCGGCCTGGTCGCCGTCAGGTACAGAAGTGAGCCGATCCTCCCTCGAAATTCCTTCTGGTCCACCACCTCCCTATCTTCATCAGCATCAAGCGCCATGTTTGTACTCATAGGAGTCGTCATGGGTTTAGAATCTACCATGTCAAACTTCTTGAGTATGTCCCTTGTGTACATGGCTTGATGGACGAAGGTTCTTTCAGGGCCTTGCTTGATCTGCAGCCCGAGGAAGAATTGGAGCTCACCCATAAGACTCATCTCAAATTCCCTACTCATCTGTTCTGCAAAACTAGACACCAAAGCGTGAGATGAACCACCAAAGATTATGTCATCAACATATAACTGAACTATTAGGGTGTCACTGCCACGACTCAACAAAAACAAGATCTTGTCTATTGAACCCATCACAAACCCAGACTTGAGCAGAAAACTCTTCAACCTAGCATACTAAGCTCTAGGAGCTTGCTTCAGACCATAAAGGGCTTTCCTCAACTTATACACCCGGTCTGAAAATCTAGCACTCTCAAAGCCAGGAGATTGTCTCACATATACCTTCTCTTCTATGAACCCATTCAGGAAAGCAGACTTGACATCCATTTGCTGCAGTTTGAAGCCTTTAGAGGCCGCAAAGGCAAGCAAAATCCTAATGGCTTCCAAACGAGCTACAGGGGCAAAGGTCTCCTCATAATCTATCCCTCCTTCTGATAGAAACCCTAGGCTACCAATCTCGCTTTGTTCCTCACAACCATCCCGTTCTCACCCTGTTTGTTTTTGAAAACCCACTTGGTACCTATAGGGCGACAGTTTGGTGGAGGCTCCACTAAATCCCAGACATAGTTTCTCTCAAAATTCTCCAACTCCTCATGCATGGCGTTCACCCAGTTAGAATCAGATAATGCATGTGACACATCCTGGGGCTCAAAAGTAGCAACATATGCAGAGTGGGAGAAAAAGGCAAGAGAAGCAACCATAGAGTGTGTAACACGCTGGTAAATGTCTCCAATCATCCTGTGTGGTGGGTGATCCCGCTGGACCTGCCGAGATGGAACAATCTCGGAAGTCACCTCCCCTGCGTCCTCTGTGGGGCCAGCCTGTGCTTGAGATTGCTATCGGGGGAGTAAAGAGGAAGCCATCGGCAAGGGTCCTTCTTCATCATCAGAGCTCATAGCAGAGGGGGCAGGAGCTGCAGCCAGTGCAGTGGCTCCTGCATCACCAACATCAACCGCACCTTCCTCATCCTCAAAGATGGGGGTGCCTTCTTCATCGTCACCTGAAAGCTCAAAGGCAGGGGTTGTGCAGGGCATAGTTTCATCAAAAGAAACCTCACAAGTCTCAACAACTTGCTTGGCCTCCAAAATACATACACGAAAAGCCCTAGAACTAGAAGCATACCCCAGAAAAATCCCATCCAAACAACGAGACTCAAATTTGTCCAAATGCCCCGCCTTCTTAAGTACAAAGCACCTGTAGCCAAACGCTCGCAAATGCTTGACGCTGGGCTGCCTACCAAACTGAAGTTCATACGAGGTCTTCCCAAGGAAGGCTCGCAAGAAGATCCGGTTCGCAATGTAACAGGCCGTATTCACTGCCTCAGCCCAAAAGCACCTCGGAGTCCTGTGCTCATCAAGCATCGTCCGTGTCATCTCAACAAGTGTGCGGTTCTTGCGTTCCACAACACCGTTCTGCGGTGGGGTATATGGAGAAGAAAACTGGTGCTCAAGACCTAGGTCACGACAGAAGTTTTCAAAACGAGAGTTTCTAAATTCACCGCCATTGTCACTGCGGATAGCCCTCATGGCCTTATGACTCTCGTTTCTCAACCTCAGTACCAGATCCCGAACAAAACCAAACACCTCATCCTTAAACTCCATGAAAAATACCCACGAGAACCACGAAAAGTCATCCACAACGACAAGCACGTACCACTTCCCACTGACTGACGCTACCCGAGCGGGACCTACTGTATCCATATGGAGTAGCTCACCCAGATAGGAGGTCATAAGCTGAGACACAGGAATGTGAGAAGCGGCAACCATCTTGCCATGACGACAGGGGTGGCATACTAAGTCCTTCTCAGCTCTCAACTTGGGCAATCCTCGGATTAGGCCCATTGAACTCAACCTGACTAGCAGATCAAAGCTCAAGTGACCAAGCCTCCTATGCCACTTCCAAATATCAGCAGAAGGACTAGCAACCAAACAGCGAGCAGGGCCAGAAACAGATGTGAGGTCAACCCTAAAAACCTGACCAAAAGGCAGCAAAGAGCAAACAAGGGTCTCCTCAGCATCAAGAACGCAGCACGCACCCTTCTTAAAATGAACCTCAAATCCTTCATCAAGAAGTTGCTAAACAGAGACCAAATTGAACCCTAGATTCTAAACAAAAGCAACTTCTCTCAGGGAAAGCTTAGCAGAGAGCAAAACAGCCAACACCCAGTACTTTACCTTGACCATTGTCCCCGAATGTGATGTACTCCTTGGTGCTCACGGGGTTGAGGCTGGAGAACCACTTGCGGTGCCCTGTCATGTGCCTAGAGCAACCGGATTCCATGATCCACACGTCCTCCATGCCTCGATCCTGCGAAGTCAAGTAAAGCGACGATGACCAAACGGTCCGGCACTAGGGTTAGTACCAAAACTGCTGTACCAGTGCCGAGCCATCTGCTCAAAAGTGGGGTGAGCACAGTCAAAGAAATCACCATGACTGGAGTAACCACGCCCCTCAAAGCGTGGCCTCTCAAGCTCTCTCACAAACCCTTGGTCACGAGGTCCATAGCCGCGCTGAAAATGACTAGGAGCTCGACCGACAAAGCGTCTCTCACTACCAAGAGCACGGGTCTAGAAGCCGCCTCCTCTCTCACCACCAGGAGCACGGGCCAGAAAGCCGCCTCCTCTCTCACCACCAGCAAAGTGGTCTCTCATCTCACCGCGGTGGAGAGGATCTTGCCTACCACCCTGGTAGAATTGAACCTGGTTCCCCCAAGCTCTCTCCTGCCTCTCAACCTGCTTCCTCCTGAAGCAAAACTCCTCTAGGTGGCCATTCCGCTGGCAAAACTCACAGTGGTAGACAGGACTCCTAGGAACTGGGTTAGGCTGGGACTTGGGCTTAGGTGGTGTGGCCTTGGGTGGCTCAGGCTGCTGGACTGGCTTCTTGCCCTTGGGCTTAAGCTCTTCCTCAACAATCTTGTCCAGCTTAGCCTTGGAAGGCTTGGGTGTCTAGTACTGCTTCTTTGGGGTAGCCTTGGGTGGCTCATGGTAAACCCCATCAACAGTATCACCTGGCTGGGTAGGTGCAGTCTTGGTCTTAACCGGGGCGCTTTTCTCACCCGAAGTGCTGCATACTCCAAACCCAACACCACTTGTCTCACCCTCAGCTCTCTTGGTGCTCTCTATGATCATCTCTAGTTGGGGTTGCCTCGCATATACCCAACTGAGCACCTCTCTCAACCTATTGTTGTCACTCTGCAAAGACAATACCTCCTCCCTTAGATCCTCCAGAACCACAGTCTGGGCAGCACAAGTGTCACAGTCTAGGGAGGGAACCACAGCAGCTTTCTCCAACTTCCTAATGGTGGCATCCCTATCCACCAGTTGCATCCTAAGGGTTAGGTAGTTCTCACAAGTATCAGTAGGTGCTGAAAGCACCTCAAAGTCAGCTCTCAACTGCTCTAACTCAACTCTCAAAGTAGGACAGACCATACACGCACCCAAAAGCGTAGGTCTAGCCCTAAGCTCCTCAAGCTACATGAGCTGCCCCTCAAACTTATCCTTCAGCACAGCTAGCTCTCTAGCTAGACAGGGGCAAGACTCACACTCGAGCTCTCCACTCAAAGTAGGCTCATCCAGTTTGGACTGGAGTTTGCCTAGCTCAGCTCTAAGCCCATCTATCTCCTCTACCCGCTTGGCATACCTATCCCTCTGGTCACCAAGCTCCGTCATGAAAGACTCGCAGGTAGGGCACTCAAGCTCACTGGGTTGGGGTCTCACACTCCTCAACCTCTCATTCTCCTCCAAAGCCTCAGCAAGTTGGGCTTTCAACTTCTGCAGCTTCTTAGCTGCCTTCTCCAACATCTTATCCTAGTCTTTCAGCTCTTGGCTGTTCTGCTCTAACATCTCAAGGATTTTGGCTTGCTCAGGAGTTACCTCATCATCAGAAGAAGAGTTGCTGCCATCATCCTTGTTCTCCTTGTCCTCAAGCGCCATGGAGCAAACCAAGCCCCTCTTGTCCTTGTTCTTGTGCCTAGACATGGTGGAGACGAAGCACAAGCCAGCTGGACCTTCTTGATCATTCCTCTTGTCCTTCCTGTACATGATCTTCTCATCACTTGAGCTCGACGAGGACGAAGAGGAAGAAGATCTGCTGCTGCAGAACCTGATCTCAGTGAAGAAGGCCTTGTCCCACTTTCGGTTGTCCTTCTAGTAGCTCTTGAAAGCCTTTCGAAAGTTCTTCTTGCCAAAGGGACGCTTGCCGGAGCCGTGCTTGCTGGAGCGGTGCTTGTCAAAACTTGACTTGCCGGAGTGGTACTTGTCGGAATCGCGGGAGTAGCTCTTGCCCTTCTTGTAGTAGTCGTTCTTGTTGGGGCACTCGGCGATGAAGTGGCCGTCTCCGCACTCGAAGCACTTGGGCCGCTCTCCTCTCTTCTTGCTCATTCGGTTGTCATAGCCACGCTGAAAGCGACTAGACACCAGACACAACTCGTCATCCCCAAGTGTCGCTAGCTGCTCCTCTGTAATAGACATCAAAGCAGAAAACGAAAAGTTGTGTAACATGGGGTTAGTGACAGACTCACTAGAGGGGGTAGCCAAGGCCAGACTCTTAGAACCTATACAAGCGAGGGAATCCCACATCTTGTAATCTACCTCGGTGGCCTTGAGCTTACTATAGAGCGCCTCTACTCCAATCGTATCATACCCTGCCGACTCAATGATTGAGTTCACCTTGATCTCCCATATTTTTCTGTCCAAAGCATACAGCAACTTGACAGCCTGCTGATGATCGGTATATGGGAGGGCAGCGGGGGCAGAGTTGACACGCAACTTGTTGATGATCGACTGAAAGTGACCAAACAAGTCGTCTACTGACTCTCCCGGCTTCTGGACGAAATTCTCATATTCGCGCCGGTTAGTCTCCACAAGCTTAGCCTTAATCGTCGCAGTACCCTCATGGTGTGCACTAAGCAGTGACCATATCTCATGTGCAGTCTTAAGGTGACTCACCCTCTCATAATCCATGGGACCAAGCCCAGAAAAGAGAAAGTTAACAGCCTTGACATTCGCCTCATGCTGAGCCATGATATCCTGCGTAGTACGCTCAGCGACTGGAAGCACCACAAAAGTCGTACTCAGAGTAGCATCCTATATGTCCTGACTCTGGCTAACAAGGAACGCCTCCATCCTATCCTTCCAGTAGGGATAGCCATCGGAGCCAAGGACGGGAATCTTCCTAGAGTAAGTCATAGTCACTACGGTTTCTTCACCGGTTAAAGTATGGGAAATCTAACCGGCTCTGATACGACATGTAGGACCGAGACGTGTGACTAGAGGGGGGGTGAATAGAAACACATGAAAAACTTAAACTCAAACCCCCAAAGTGCGCTTTCTTGAACACACGCACACCCGATACAGTCCACTGAACAGATACGTATCGGGTGGAAAGCGGAAGCACCAACTACACCTAGCAGAGCAAGCACACTACACATAGACGAACACACACAACACCTAAAACTACACCTTTTCTAATGTGCAGAGTTGCGTAGCATAGACAAGCGACCAACCCTAGGACACATTGGGAAACCCTAAATGAAAAAAACACTAAGACACGTAACAAAACAAGCGAACACAACAAAGCACAAACAAAACAAGACAAGCTACAAAGCTCGCAAGTGTCGCACACTAGCCACTCAACACACCGAAGCGTGCCTCACTTATGAAAAGTGAGTGAAGAGTATGGGCTTGCAGTGGTTGACACGAAACAAGTTTGAAGCAAATGACAACACTCCAAAAGCCAAAGGAACCGGACAAACCAACAGACCTAACAACTCAAAACGCGAAGCGCAGAAGAGGAACAAAGGACCGGACAGTCCGGTCTAGGGGAAAAGGCCGGACCGGCAGTCAGGTCTAGCTCCCAGAGCTTGACCGGACAACCCTCACAGAAAAGAGGAAAAACCAGGGACAGATTGGACAGTCAGCTTGGCCAGACCAGACAAATGGAAGGATTGTCCGGTCAGGTCTTGATGACAGCCCAAAACTGCAGCAGAAAAACAGCCCGGCGCCCTAATGAAAAACCAATCGAACCAGGATCAAATCTCAACGAAACTTCACAAAAATTTGCATGGAGAATCCTAAGGACCTTCCCTAGCAAACCCCAAAAGATCCACTTGAAAAGATCAAGGGTTGCACGGGAATTGCAAATCTCGTGAGGTAGGTGAGTTGACACCGAAAAACTGAAAACCGACAAGAACAGCCCTTGCTCGTGGTTTGAGAAATCTAGCACTTAGCTAGTGAGATTTACCACATCATAGCAAGGCAAAATAGAAGCAAAAGAAAGATCCCAACCTTGGACAAACCGAAACACACCAAAATCCAAGGATTGGAACCAAAAACGAACTAGAACGGGGAGGGGGAAAGGAAGGACGAAAATTGCTGCTCACTCCATGGGATTCACAAGGAAGGAAACTTGGATTAGTCACGAAATTCAGGTTACACAAGTTCCCTAGAGCCTAGCTCCCTTCATCCTCCCACTAATGACAAGATTAGACTAAAACTAGGCACTCATCTCCTAGCTAATCACCTCTATTTTCTCTCTTTGGACCTTGGCTGCTAGGGTTAGGGAAACTAGGGTATGTGGCTGCCCAGATGAGCTCCAAGGGAGCCTTTCAAGTCTATTTATACCCTAGGCCCTAAACGACACAATTACACTAAGACCCCTAGTCTGAAAATGCCCGGAGGGGGCCAAACAGAAAAGATACAATCGGACGACTACAATGACGGCTTGATCTTCTTCTTCTCCACGCCTCGCTTGGATGTGCGCCACGTAGCCGGTAGTCCGGAAACTTCCTCCGATTTTGAAGTCAGAAACCGGGAAACTTTATTTCGCGGGCTTCCTAGGCCGGGTCTTGGCCCAATCTTCTATCTTGGTGAGTCGGAGCCCAACCCACCAAGTCATTCGAACTTGGGTGGCGGTTTTGAGCCGAAGCCGCCAAAACCTCCCTCGCACGTCTTCGCGCCATGCACTTGGGTTGGAGCACCACGGTGGCACCTGGCTTCTCCAGTCCATCGGAGTCGCCTCACGGTCCATCGGAGGGCTTACCCCACCATTGCCGAACCGCCCCTCCGTGTACCGAGCTTCCATGGCCGACCAACGCCGAGACTTGCCTCCGATCCATTGGAGGGCTTTTGCCTCAGTCCATAGAGGTCTTCGTCATCCTCTACCTCCAGTCCATCTGAGGGCCTCCAGTCCATCAGAGCATCACACCAGTATAGCATTGAGGCCGGTCCATTAGCTCTCAACACTATCTTGTTATCTTACCCCCGTTGTAAGAATAGCTGGTGTTTTATCTAAGTTATGGTACTACTTGAAAGTTTGACATTTCATTCCACCTATTCGCCCTTGCTTCCCTGTAGATTTTTACGATACTCGGAATACTCTGAGTGAAAAAGCTACAGCGAATCTCCGTGCACTTGCGGAGTAAAATCTGTTACGCTAACAGACATCAACAATGGTGGTGATGGTGGTTAGCTCCTGCTTCCCCTGCAAGGACAGACAAAATGGGGCAAATGTTTGATACTAGCCAGATCGCTCGGATCGGCTCCTCCTGCGTCGGATCTTTGACACCGGCATGACCCTGCTGTTTAGCCGATGGTATATCCAAATAAGGTGTACCAATTTGCAATAAAGGGAAATAGAAACCTATCTAGATCTATTCTAGACAGTCAAGATCCATCCGAATATTCATCATGCTTTGAGATTAAACTCATGCCAAAGATTAAACAAAGAAATAACATAAAAGAACAAATCTCTGTTGAGATCGGCAAAAAGGATCATGGCAAGGAGAGCATCAGATCTTTTCTGGCAAAAGGCGGTCTATAGATATATCATCTAAGAACATATCAATCTTAGATATGGAACCATCGTGCCAACCTTACAATATTAATCATATAGCGCAATAACATGCATCACAGAAATCATTAACATAAAGCAAATTGTGCATGAGTCAATATGCAAGCATGTCAACTCAATGCACAAGATAAATAGTAGATCTTGCCAACAACAATGCTTAGTACAAGAACTACCATTGGCAAAACGTCGCGATGCCCTATCAACATCTACTAGAGAGATCAACAGAGCAGCATGACGGTATACCTTGAAAACCCTAATAGCTTAGGGGCTGCGATGCACCAAAGGGATGTGGAGACAACCGCTGCTTGGTCAACATGTGTCGTCAGTTATTCAATAACACAGGTACATATTTATAGTCCATAGACATGGGTAGCAAGTCTACCCTTTCCTAATTAAACTCCAACCCTAACCGACTCTGTCCCTAAATGGATTCTTTTACCTAAACACGAATTTCCTACGATACAGGGCCTCACGGCCCGAAGACACAAAACTCGCCACTTCTCCCTTAGGCAGCTGCTTTCTAGTCTCAGCCGATCCAGGCCCATTAAACTGGAACGACAAAATCTTGGCGTCAACACATTGCCTCCTAGTTTTGGCAAATAAAGATTTTTTATTTCAAAACCAGATACATGTGAACTCTGGCCAAATGCGTCCCATCGAACTAAACCACCACATAGTCTTCCATGGTAACCGCAATGATGATCGTGCAGACCCTTCAGCATCCTGTACGATGCCCTTCCGTCTTCTGTCGATTCCTTCTTAATAGGGGGCAGGCCTCCCCTGCTTTTCCCACCAATCGGCAGCCATCTTCTTCCTCCTCTGGCCAAGAATCCCAAGAAAGCCAAGAAAACCCCCTTTCTCTCCGCCATGTCTTCCGTCGGCAACAACAATCTTCAAGTGTCGTCCTCGCCTTCTTCTGTGATGAGCCCCCTAACCCTTTCGCCAAGGACCTCCTCCGTCCTTGCCTTCATCGAGGGCATGGCGGCACCCGCGGCTCCTGCGGCCGCACAGCCTCCACCCCCGCCTCTAGCCACTGCTCCCATGCAGCCCCCACCACTGCCTCCAGCCGCTACTCCTGCACCGCCGGAGGTCATCATCATCTCTGATGATGACTCCGAGAGTGGCTCCAGCAGCAGCTCCGGTAGTTGAGAGCCAATGGACCAGACTCATTGCTCTCCTGGTGTGATGAGTGATTGTCAATGAGCTCAAGCCCTCCGATGGATTGGAGGCATTCTGATGGACTGGAGGTAGATGATCAAGACCTCGATGGACTGAGGCAAAAGCCCTCCAATGGACCGGAGGCAATGCTTGGCGTCGGTCGGCTATGGAAGCTCGGTACACGGAGAGGCGGTTCGGCAACGGTGGTGTAAGCCCTTCGATGGACTACGAGGCGACTTCGATGGACTAGAGAAGCCGGGTGCCACCATGGTGCTCCAACCCAAGTGCATGGCGCGAAGGCGTGCGATGGAGGCTTTGGCGGCTTCAGCTCAAAACCGCCACCCAAGTTCAAATGACTTGGTGGGTTGGGCTCCGACTCATCAAGATAGAAGATTGGGCCAAGACCCAGCCCAGGAAGCCCGCAGAATAAAGTTTCCCGGTTTCTGACTTCAAAACTAGGGGAAGCTTCCGGACTACTGGCTATGTGGCGTACATCCAAGCGATTGTATCATTTTCATTTCAGCCCCTTCCGGGCTTTCTAGAGTAGGGGTCTTAGTGTTAAATGGTGTCGTTAGGCCTGGCCACGAAGGCTTATCCTTGCCTACGAATCGAAGAACACAGGCAAGAACACAGTAGATGCAAAATAGAATTGCGAATAGAAAGGATTAAGCTCACAAGTTGGGGTTTCACAAACCGAAGTATTCTCACATGGTGAAACTGATCAAAATGACAGAATAATCTAAGCAAAACCCATCTAATACAATAACGGCGGTTGTGTATATAGAAGAGAGAGGGCTAGGGGGTGGCCGGGCAACCCTAGGGAGTACAGGGCCTTCAAGCCCATAAACAGATGTTGCGCAGATTCTGGGTATCCACTTGCGTCAACACTTTCCGTTGCCTTGGAGCTTGTTTTGGCATGGGACCAGCTGGGTTGGAAAGCTTATCTCCTTAGCTTTCCGTCGATATTTAAAACGTCCAAAACAGAGCCCATACGCGGCCTGGGCGTCCGTTTTCGTGAGACCTGCTCTAGCAGTGTGAACCAGACTCGCGAATAAATAGGACTTCAATGTGGATTGGGCTTTGAACTCTATCTTCGCTTGGGCCTTGGTCGTATACGTATTGGTCATGTCCTCATCATTCTTCCCTTCTTGGTTTTGAGTCGTCCTCGACTCAAAGTTGTCGATGCGTGCGTGTAAGGAAAATGGACCCTAAGCCTTATGCTTAGTTCCCATATGTGGTTTTTGTGGTTGAATTGACAACACGTGCCATGGGACTAATATTTGTGTACAAGTGTTTTGTCTAAAGTCCCAGGGTGCAAATGGTGGACTTGGGGCACAAACACCTCAATGAAGGATCTAAAAGGGCACAAGAGAAGACCCAAGCCGGCATCAAGTTGCAAGCGAGGGTCCTAACTTGGCGGTCCCGGATAGTCCGGTGGTGCAGCACCGGACAGTCCGATTTTTTGGCTCAAGAATAGAAGAAAATGCATGCACCGGACAGTCCGGCGGTGCAGCACTGGACGATATAGGCTGAGAAGGAAGGGCCGAAGTTCGGCGCAAAATCTACCGCCGGACAGTTTGGTGGTACCACTGGACGATATAGACCAAGCACTATACAAGTCGAAGACCCAGCTCTAAGAGCCACCGGACAGTCCGGTGGCTCCAATGGTCACTTTGTCAAAGGCAACGGTCGACTCGAGGCAAAGCAAATAACACGCACCGGACAGTGCGGTGGTGTACCACCGGACTATCCGGTGGGTACGCAGAAAAGTAGAAAGATGCCTCTAGCAGCTAGTTTTGGAGGTGAGGCCTATATATACCCCATTGGCTGGCCTCCACTTTGTGGTTGGAGTATCCTGAGCTAGCACATGTGTTGATACACATTGTCCATGCCCATTTGTAGTGTGGCAACACCATTTGAGAGCCCAACCACCACAAGTGCAAAACTAGACACATCCGGCATAGCTACTGCTTAGTGCATCCTTGCTTAGGCCACCTTGTCTATTCCCCGTGCCTGCGTGCACGTTTGCCCTTGTGTGTGTGCGCGGTTGTTAGTCTTGCGAGACCCTCCGGAGTGTGGAGTGGCCGCCACCACCTTGTGAGAGGGAGGAAGGCCCTCGGCGTTTTGGCCAAAGCTTCCCCTGGTGGAGACAGCGGGGTAGCTCCGCGAGAAGGACTCGGAAGACCCCAACGGCCGTATCCATCCTCTACCCTTGAGTGGGCGAGGCCGTAGCTCATGGAGGACTACGCGAGAGATAGGCTCGGTTGAGTGTGTACCGAGGATATCCGGAGAAGCAACCGTGGTTGCTTGACTTCCGTGGAAGTCACTTTGCCATCCTCCACCCTTGCAAAGGATGAGGCCGTATTCCTTTGAAAACTACGCAAGAGCAAAGCCCTTAGTGGAGCACCAACGAGGAGTAGGAGGTAGAGACCGTGAGTCTTCCCGAACCTCGGGAAAAAAATCTTCGTGTCTTCACCGTGTGCTACCATCATCGTCATCGGGAGTTTGCATTCTCTATCCCATCTCTTTAGCTTTCGCATTTACATTCTTGCAATTGTGCGCTTACATTTCTAGACTAGCTTGATAGGTTAGTTTCTAGGTGGAACTAGGTTGCAAGATTTGGCCACGGTAGAAGTAGCAACACTTAGCAAAACCTTAGTGCACATAGCTAGATTTATTTTGCATAGGTTTTGCTTAGTAGTTGTAGTCTTTAGTGACCCTTGGTTTTAGAAATCCTAATTCACCCCCTCTTAGGCGTCGGTCCTACCTTCAGTGCGGAAGCAGTTGTTCCACTTTTTGACATAATCCAACATTGCTCCCCTTCATGAAATTGAACCTGTTGTGACAAAAAAAACAAAGAAGAACAAGTGTATCTAGACATGATATGGTTAGTTGTACAGTAGTCCTTCACTTTATTTTAATGTTAATCGATATAATGAGAGCCACAATTAGAAGAGAAATAAACACGATAAACCATATATTCTCCATTACTATTATACTTGCCAATGACATGATACGTATGTTTAGATAACCTTGACAAATCAGCACTAAAATGAAGTTTCTCCTTCAAATTATTTAGATTACATTGAACATGCAATTCAATATAACCCAAAGTATTTAAAGAAGATAATAATTTCAGCTCATCATGCACACTAGCAATAGTGAGAAAATGTTTATATTTAGCACAAATAACCGGTTCAACAGCATCTATATCTAATTTATTCACAAGTTGTGGTGTAACATTAACAAGAATATCATCACACAACCTTCCATTGTCACATGAAGCAGCAAGACAATAATCATGTGACAAAAGGTACATCAGAATTATTTTGCATTATAGATTGCTCTACAGTAGCATGAATTGTGGGCAAATTTGGTACAACAAAATTTTTCTCCCCTTGTATGATCTTTGCACCCATATCATTACCTGTGTCTACATGTTTAGCGCAATGCTGATCCTCCATTACCGTATTGTCTCTATCATCAATAATTATCACATCCTGTCCAAGGTTAGTAGCAAAAGACACCACGATAGGTTGTGTAATTTCAACAAGGCGTGCATCATATTCATTCTTCGTAAATTGTTGTTTCTCATATCTAATTTTATTCTCAATCTCATAAGCAAGATCAATTAAATTATGGAGAGAATTATATTGCATATCACCAAAAACATCATAAACATCATTATTAAGACCATTTAAAAATCTTTTTATTCTTGCGTTTCCAGATTCATGTAAACCACAACGCAATAATAATGTATGTAGCTCATCGTAATGCTCTTTAACAGTCTTATTGTGTTGTTGTAGATATTTCAATTCACAATTTAGCTTTATAGAATGATAATCAGAAACAAATTGAACTCTCATATTTTGTTTCATATCTTTTCAAGTTTGTGGATTTTCATCATAATAGCAAAGATTTTTCCACCACAATGAAGAATAAGAGGTTAAAAAATCAGTGGCATTTTTTATCTTTCTTCTATCACATAAATAATATTGTGCAAAGACTTTATCCATTTCAATTTCCCAATTTATATACTTGTCTGAACCAAAACCATCATAAGAAGGAAGATGTGGAATGATATAATCTAAACTTTTTGATGATGATGTTCTCAAAGTGACATGGCTCTCAAATGCCAGCATTCTTCTGTTGTGTGAAGTGGTGTAACTTAACATTGTTAGTAGAAAATAAGCAAACACACAAATGTATATTTCCCTATTATCTACTAGGACGTGGTAAAAGGAATAAAGTCACACATTCTCAACCTTCTTACCAAGCTCTTACAAGTGTTCTTACCATGCAAAGCAGTGGATGGTACAACCGGTGGCTGGTTCGTGATACCGTGAGGGCATGAGCAATGCGATTGCAAAGGTTAAATCTGTACTGACCAGAAATATATACACTACAGGAAGAAGATTTTTTTTCATGGGCCAAAAGCCCACAAAGAACAGCATAAACCTAGTTTTTCGTGGGCCGACCGACGAAAAAAAGTCCCACGAAAAAGTGTGACTTTTTTCGTCGGCCCCATGGAAAAATAAATTTTTCGTGGGCCGTGGACGAGGCCCAAGAAAAAGAGAGTTTTTCGTCGGCCGGGGATGGGGCCGACGAAAAACCCTCTTTTTTGTGGGCCCTGGGGTGGGCGATGAAAAAGCAAGCCAGGCCCCAGATTTTTCGTCGGCCCACCTCCGGCCCATGAAAAAAGCTGCCCCCAAACCAGAGCCCTTTTTCTCTTTTTTCCCTTTCCAACCAACAAGAATCACAGTATACAATATACAGCACATAACTTCTATCCAAGAATCACACTATACAGCACATACCTTCCATCCAACAAAAATCACAATATATAGCACATAGAAACAGAAATCCATCCATCACATAAGCAAACACAGAAAGTTCAACATAATTCATCACAAACATACAATCCAGTCCATCACAAACAGAGTCGTGTCCAACATACATGACTAACACATCCAAATGTGTTCACTTCTTAAAGTCTTAAACATACATGACCAACACAATCCGTAGCTTACGATTGTGGATTGTTGGAGTTGTGGCCGCTTCCAGATCCTCCGACTGAATGGCGCAGGTACTCGTTGGGGTCGATCTGTGCATCAGGAGTCACATTGCCGGGACGTGAGCCCGATACCTGCAAAATGAACGAATCAGATGTGGTCAGAAGTTTATCAGTAATGCAAGCTTAAGAGTTTAACACAAGTCATAATTGTAAAGTGCCATTCATTTTAAAAGGTCAAGTCATAAGTTAAAAGATACTTAAAGTTGAGCTAAACCACAAGTGTATATCACAAATATATGGAACATATTATCTACATCAATATGGTGGACCGACTCGATTCAAGACTTGATGTCCAAATATAGAGTCCAATATCGTTATTTAAGTTACTTAGCTCGATGTAGTGCTCGTACCTGCGTAGTCGGAAGTGGTCGAATCTAAGGGCCATAGTTTGGACCCGGACCTGGTACCCAATAAGGACCCTGTTGCATCCACCCCATAGGTGGCTGGAAACCCTATGGTGGCATCTGCGAGCCCTGCGGTGCTATCTGGGAGGCTTGTGTCATCATAAAATAACTACTGGTTTACGTATAAACCCTGTACTCTAGAAAATAACGGTTAAAATAAAGTGCTTAAATAAATAAACATTAATCAAGTGTCATCATAAATCATAAATAGTAATAAGATAGTTTAGAATCTCATGAAATCATTGAATAGCAAGAAGACAGTTTACCAAATCATCAATATGATTAACTCTCTAATAGCAATCCTACCACGTCATTAATTGTAATCACGATTCATCGGTTTTGGACATGGCCGATGAAAAAATCTGTATAATAACCAAATCACACTAGACAATAATCGACAACCGAAAACGAACATGGCCGATGAAAAAACCAATATATATTAACTTAATCATAGTAGACAATGTATTTAGGAAACAAATATATAATTTAGACAATGCATATCCAAGTCAAATTAACATCAACTTTATTTATACCTTCGTTCCAGTCAAAGTTGGCGCAGGCGGCCGGTGGCGTCGGGGCGGCCCGAGGGCGGCAGAGGTACCGGGGCTGCGGGATCCTGGGCGGCGGAGGCGCCGACTGCCGGGTGTCGCGGGGGCCGCGGTTGGCGCCCAGGCAGCCGGGGGTAGCGGGGCCGCGGCTGGCGCCCGGGAGGCAGGGGGCGGCACACGGACGCGGCCGATGAGCAGGGCCTGGGGCGTCGCGGGCGGGTGGCGGCGCCGGGAACCGAGCGCGTCGCTCGGCGAGCTGCGGGCGACAGGCGGCGCGGCGCGTGGGGCTGAGACCGGAGGGGCAGCGGCCGGCGTCGGTGGGGCGCGGGCGACCGGCGTCGGTGGCGCTTGGCGGCAAGGGCGCCGGCGGGAGGCGAGCGACCGGCTTCGGCGGCAGTTGGCGGCAAGGGCGCCGGCGGGGGCGGCGGTCGGCTGGGGAGGCAGCTGCGGGCGGTAGGGGAGGTGGCAGCGCAGGGGCTTCGCGTCGGCGGCGGTTGTCGGCAGGGGCGCCAGCAGGGGCGCCGGCGGCGGGCGGATGGTGGGGAGGCGAGATTAGGAAATTGGAATCGAACTGGAGGGAAAGGAGGATCCAAGGGAGGGGTAGGTCCTTGGTTTTTCGTCGACCACGCAAAAAACCCATGAAAAACATTTTTTTTCATCAGCTCGGGCGGCCGACGAAAAAACCTATGGACCAGGCGCTGATCTTTTTTGTCGGCCTGCCGTAGGCCCAAGAAAAAGCACTGTTTTTCGTTGGCTATGGGCTAGGCCGACGAAAAACTGTAGACTTTTTCATGGGCCCGCTAGCCCACGAAAAATAGGCAATGTTTTTCGGGGGTTGGCCCACGAAAAAGATATGGCCTACGAAAAAATACCACTTTCCTGTAGTGATAGGTGGAGCTTTGGGATGCTTTGTATGATAGCAAGGATTAGCACAAATCGAAATCAGATAGCAAAATTGAATAAGCGTCCAAAATATTTGTCAAAGTTGCTGGCCTAAACTTGTTCATAGAACTAGCTCAATCAAGCAAGTCACACATACAAAGTACAAAGGACACAACGGATGCAAAGCACTGCTGATTTCTTTTCTTCTTTTTTTGTGCGGTCCCTTTTTTTTGCACTTGCTTTTTTTTTATTCTTTGATTTCTTGTGCAGATTTTTTTATGCACTTGCCTTTTGTTTTTCTTTTTTCCTCAAAAGTGCCACAAGAGCGAGATACAACTCCACAATATAAAAAAACTCTCATCTGTAAATCATAGATTTTCTACCCGAACTTGCGCAGACGATTTCACACTCTTAATGACCTCAAATGCCAAATTGTACAACACAAAAGTTGTAGATATATTTGATCTCTTTCCAGAAAATATATGGAATACCTATTTTGGATACAGGATCAAATAGATATTGGCCTCGAAATACAGATTGTTCAGAAAATTCTAGGACACAAACAGATTTGCTTCCAACTACAATTAGGCACTGATAGAGGAGTTGGAAAATCTCACAACTGACAAAGTTGTGGATAATTTCATAAGATTTCCAGAAAGTACAATGACACTAAAATCCGAGTTCATATGCGGGAGATATGATTAAAATACCGAACCGGACGCAACGACGTGATGGAAAATAACACGGTGACACGATGCTAAACTCAAACCAAACTAAGAACACATTCTAAACCAGCAACACAACCATGACTATGGACACAAACTCAATGATGCGGACTCCAAACACGAAATATGCAAGGCAAAATTTGGCTATGGGACAAGATGAACTACAAACCCTAATTTTTATATGGTTTTTTTGGACTGTGAGACAAAGCTGAAATCAATCTAAACTAGGGTAAAGGGAATGTAATACAACTTGACGGTAAACCTTGCTCTAATACGGGGATATATCCGGTGCAATCAAGCTTACGGTGCAATCACCGTGCAATCTTACTAAGAAAAGTTTCAAAAAATTCTGAAAAAAATCATGAATGTACATCTCAGCCTACCCCATCTATATATAAAAATTCATGGTCAAATTCATCTTACCCTAGAAGTTACGAAAATGACCAATTTCTGACAAACAATAATAGTTCAAATGCACCCTAAATTCGTTATTTTCGTAACTATTAGAGTAAGATGAATTTGACCATGATTTTTATATATAGATGGAGTAGGCTGAGATGTACATTCATGATTTTTTTCAGAATTTTTTAAATCTTTTTTTAGTAAGATTACACGGTGATTGCACCATAAGCTTAATTGCACCAGATATATCCCCCTCTAATACCACATGATGGGGATGGGGGTTCCCGATCTTCCGTCAGGTGCAGATAACTATCGATTTGGCAGAGGCACGATACACACGATCTGGCTTCCAATCAACACGATTCGAACTCTGCAATCGCAGCACCACATCTCTTCTGGTTATCAACCGTGTACACACGATTGATCTCGCCATGAAGGCTTATCCCTGACTGCGAATCGAAGAACACAAGCAAGAACACAGTAGATGCAAACTAGAATTGTGAATAGAAAGGATTAAACTCACAAGTTGGGGTTTCACAAACTGGAGTATTCTCACATGGCGAAACTGTTCATAACGACAGAATAATCTAAGCAAAACCCATCTAATCCAATGACGGTGGCTGTGTATATAGAAAAGAGAGGGCTGGGGGCGGCCAAGGGGGTGGCCGGGAAACCCTAGGGAGTACAAGGCCTTCAAGCCCAAAAATAGATGTTGCGCAGATTCTGGGCGTCCACTTGCGTTGACAATTTCTATGATCTCAGAGCTTTTTTTGTCATGGGACCACCGGGGTTGGAAAGCTTATCTCCTTAGCTTTCCGTCGATATGTAGAACGTCCAAAACGGAGCCCGTACGCAGCCTGGGCATCCGTTTTCGTGAGACCTGCCTCAGCAGTCCGATCCGGACTCGCGAATAAATAGGACTTCAATTTGGATTGGGCTTTGAACTCTATCTTCGTTTGGGCCTTGGTCGTATACATATTGGTCATGTCCTTATCAAGTACACCAAGTGATATGTAGTGCATTTGGTAGCCCCACACTACAGGAAAATAGTATTTTTTCGTGGGTCAAAAACCCACGAAAATAAGGCAAAACCCACGAAAATAGTATTTTTTTTGTCGGCCGGCTCACGAAATTACCACCCGAATTAATTTCGTGGCCCCCATGAAAATACATTAATTTCGTCGGCTTGCCCACGAAATTACAGACCCGGGGCCTTTAATTTCGTCGGCCATTGGGGCCGACAAAATTACGGATTGTAATTTCTGGGCCTGTTGAGGCGCACGAAATTACAGGCCCAGGGCTATTAATTTCGTGGGCCTATTATGGCCCACGAAATTACAGTAATTTCGTCGGTATGTGTGCACAGGCCGATGAAATTACCTTCAGCCCCCAAATCAGCACCATTTGAATCACAGAAAATCACATCCATTCACAGGCAGAAAAATTCAATATGTCCAGATCACAGAATTTCATCACACATCCACATCACATATGTCCACATTCACAATATAAGGACATAAGTTATACAAAGTCCATGCATACACATCAACCACATATTCCATATTAATACTCAAAGTCCACATAGTTCGACAAAAGCAAGTTCATCCATGCAATACATAGGTTCATACAAAATCCATCGATACATGCATACCCATGCAGCGCCACACAGCATACACCTGCGGACTTTGATAGTTGTGGCCGCTCGCTCCTTAGGAACCCGCTAAGTCATCGTTCCCTTCCGCATCTGGAGTTGGGCCACGAGGGCGTGAGACCGAACCCTACAAAATAAACTCAAACCACTTAGTGTAGATAGATTTTGGCTAGGTTTAGCTGTAACTTGCTAGATTTTCCTAAGTTGGCCTAGGGTAGCTAGATTTTGCGAGGTTTTGTTAAGTTTGGCTACTTTAGCTAGATTTTGCTAAGTATAGCTAGATTTTTCTATGTTTAGCTAGTTTTGCTTGGTTTAGCTAGATTTTGAGAGGTTTTGTTAAGTTTGGCTACTTTAGCTAGATTTTGCTAAGTATAGCTAGATTTTGCTATGTTTAGCTAGTTTTGCTAGGTTTAGCTAGATTTTGCTAGGTTTGGCTAGTTTTGCTTAGTTTAGATAGATTTTGCTAAGTTTAGCTAGTTTTACTAGGTTTAGCTAGATTTTGCTAGGTTTCACTAACTTATGCTAAGTTCATCTAAATTTGCTAAGTTTCACTAACTTCTGCTAAGTTTGCCTACTTTTATATATATACCTGTGATCCGTGTTGCTGAAGAGGTGATTGCGTCCACGGGTTGAAGTGTGGTGCAGCAGCTGGCTTCGGGCTAGGAGCCCTGGGGTGTCATCCGTCCCAGAGGTGGTTGGGAGCCCTACGGTGCCATCCAACGGAGAGGTGGCTGAGAGCCCTGCGGTGCCATCCACCCCGAAGCTGGCTGAGAGCCCTGCGGTGCCATCCACCCCAGAGATGGCACCGAGCCCTGCGGTGCCATCCACCCTGGAAGTGTCTAGAAGCCCTGGGGTACCATCGTCCACCCTGGAGGTGGCTGGGAGCCCTGTGGTACCATTGTCCACCCTGGAGGTGGTTGCGAGCCCTGGGGTGGTGGCACCCACCCTATCGACCCCTACATAAATTAATTATGAGACCAAAAATCATTCAGAATAATTTCATAAGAGTTGCTTAATATGGAATTGGTGAAGAGATTAGCCAGCTTTACTGCTGCGGAGACATTTGAGGAGGGCAAAAGGGTGGCAAGTTCACGTCGGGTCCCAATTGAGCTGTGATATCCTACAAATGGATCAAATGTTATTAGATTCGCAACATAACAACCCAAATTGAAGCGTGTTTTGATAAACAAACTACCTGAAGGTAAGAAGCCATGTAGGCTGTCATGTTTGTCAGCCGCTCGACCGTTTGTGTTGCCTGACGAGCCACCTCTCGTGCTGCACGAGCCTCCTCCTGTGCCTAGGTATCTCGAGCTGTCCTTGAGGAGCGAGAACTCCCAGACGACGAACCCGATCTCCTTGCTCGAGACATAGTCTGGTCGTAGTCTACAACCCCCGTGCCAAAGGCATACCTGCAAACTCAAAAATAGCCCTTAATCACAAAGGCCAACCTGTACACACTCAAGATTCATGAACACATCGACGCAATCAAACTTGTATCACGTGCCATGCCTTTTCCCCTGCCACTTGCGTGCAATGCTTCAGCGTCTACCTCTGTCTGCCGCCAATCAAAGTTAGGCCCATGACGATGAGTCATTTCCTCCCCATATGCCATCTACAAATAGAGAAAGAAAACATAGTCAGAGTCAAATCTTGCAACTGCATACATGTTGACTAAATATGGTTTACCATTTTCTCTCTTGCCGCCTCGGTGCATAACACTTCAGGGTTCGTTGGATCGGGGCCTCGGTGACCACGAACAAAAACATCCATAAAACTTGGTGGCACACCACTTTCATGTTCCTTCATGTAATTAATGTTGTGTTAAGACATGCAATCTAGACAAGCGAAATGAAATTGAATAATATGCAAGGAGAATGATGTATTTTCTTACCATGCGTCTCGCGAGACTGTAGTGTCCATCAGTGCCGAACCGATGCCCCGGTCCTTCCTTCCCTCGGTTTTCTCGGTGCGACTTTGAGGAAGCAATCCATTCAGGTGTAGACCATTTTTTTGCCAACCACCTCCAAGCTTGCACGTCCTTCACGATCCAATCAACAGAGACTTGGAGGTGCTGTTGCTCTGTGAGGTAAATCTGACTAGCCCCTTTTTCCTTGCTCATGTTCTCACCCTTTATCCTCTTGTAATACTGGCACACGCCGAGATCCATGCATTGTAGAAGGCATCATCGATGACCTTCTCAGTTGCCCTACAAAAGTGCCTTCTCACGCTCCACAAAACCTCCATATCATCCTCATTTTCCAAACGGTACCTCAACTACATATCAACAGATAATTGAAGTTAGACTATGTGTTCATGTGATGGAATGATTCATTCATTGATAAACATATGGAAAAAACTTACCCAGAATTCATCCCACACAACTGACTGACAAGTTCTCCGTTGAGCTTGACTGCTGCCCCCTTCACTACTACCCCTGCACTACTACCTTCTCATATTTCATCCCAAGACCAGCCAGAATCTTCTTTGCAAAATACAAATTCTTTGGCAACTTGTGATTTTCTAGGAAAATGTCATCAATCAGTTTGACAATGTCATTGTAAGCAGTATTTGAAATGTTGTGCTTCGACTTTATCGACATAAGTCTTGTCAAAGTCTGAAGTAGTGTCGACTGTGTATAGTTATGCAGCCTCTCATCTAATGCATCAAGAAGCTAGTAGAATTCCTCGACCTCGGGTGGAAGCTGGCCCGGACCCTCCGCGGTCCTATCAACCCCCATACCAAGATCATTCAGCATTTCATCCATCCTATCATGATCCTCATGAAGGTCCACCCCCTGATCAACGCATTCATCACGCTCTCCATGCGCTCGCCACACAAGATAATTGGGCATAAACCCCCTTATGCACAGGTGTTCCTCGATGTCTTCCTTTGCCCATAACCACTTATTCTCACACTTACTGCAAGGACATAGGACTACGAGACTAGGTTCTACTGCGAATGCGTGGTCAAGGAAAGCCTTTGTTACAGCTTGCCATTCTTTGGAGTGTGCCCCATCCTTCCTCCATCCATCATACATCGCCTTCCAATCACCATCCATTTCAAAAGGCTAAACAAAGGAGATAGTATATCAACGACTGTGGCTTAGGAGACAATGAACTCCCTATTAGGAAAAGGTCCTAAACCCACCCAAGAGTGGAGGCCGATGCATGTGGTTTGTGACTTGGCCTGCGATTGAAGCGAAATTTCGGTAGCATAACCCCGCTGTTATCCAAACACACGCCTGATCATGGTGTGTTGGAGAACAAAGGGGTTACACAACCGAAATTTCGCTCCAATCGTAAGCCACGAGTCACAAATCACATGCACCTGGCTCCACTCTCAGGCTGTCCAAAATACGTGGACAATTCCGGAACGGCGAACCTCACAAGTCAATGTGAGGTTTGTCGTTCCCGAACGGGTGACGCCTATGGTTCACTACTGTTTGGCGAGAAAACCTACACTCTAAACTTGAAAATCGAAAAACAAAATGACTTCGAAATAAAGTGCAAAGAAGTAACACATAACGAAGGTGATAAAGCATGAAAACATTAGTTAAACATCTCATTATAGATTACTCATGAAATATGAATATAAACAACCTTACTTGTCATATGTATCATGAAAACATCAGTTAAACAACAATTAATACTAGCTAATGAGACAGCCCTAGTCAATAATCACTAATTGCAATTAACCATTACTTTACTCACTAATGACAATTAACTGATAATCTACGCACCAAAAAGACAAGCATGTTGGAGTCAATGATTAACAAGTTTCGTCGGTTGTTGGCAGGCCGACGAAGTTAAATTTAAAGTACTCTAAACATGCAAAGCCGACAAAAATAGATACACGATAAAAAGATAGGAGAAGCCGAATTAACCTCGTCGTTTGTGTGGTGTGGACGCAGTGCAAACCGGGCCGAGGGAGCACAGTTGAGGCGGGCAGGGGTACCAGGTGGGGCACAGGGCACGGGGTTGGCGTCGTGGGCGCTGGCCGCGCCGGTTGAGTCCGGGGAGGCAGCGGCGGCGCCGGCTGAGGCCGGGGAGGTAGCTGCGGCCTGTGGCAGGTGGCCCGGTGCAGATCCGGCCGAGGTGAAGGAGGGGCAGGGGACCCGGCGGCGCCACGCGCAAAGGGCTCGGCGGCGCCACGAGCAGTGCGGCCGGTGGCCCAGTGGCGCAACGCGGAGGGGCCAGCGGCGCCACGCGCACTAGGCGCAGGGGGACCCGGCGGCGCGACGGGCAGGAGGTGCAGGGGGGCCGCGCGGCGCGATGTGCAGGGGGCCGGCGGCGGGGGGCGGGGAGGGGACGTGGCGGCTGGGGCGGGGAGGGGCCGGCAACGGCCGGATGCGCGGCGGCCGGCGTCAAGGACGGGGATGCGGCGGCCGGGGCGGGGAAGGGATGCGGCGGCCGGGGCGGGGAGGGGCTAGCGGGGGCCGGATGCGCGGCGGCCGGCGGTGGGGACGGGGACGCGGCGGCCGGGGCGGGGAGAGGACGCGGCGGCCGGACGCACAGGGGGGCCGGCTGCGGGGACAGGGACGCAACGGCCGGATGCGCAGGGGGCCGGTGGCGGGGGCGGGAACGCGACGGCCGAGGCGGGGAGGAGACACAGCGGCCGGCTTGCCGCTGCCAGATCCGGCCGGGTGGCGTCGCGGGTCCGGGCGGCGCGACAGCAGCCGGCGGTGCGAGGGCGCGGGGGCGCGGGGAGAGGGCGGCGGCGAGCGGGGCAGGCGCATGCGTGGGTGCGTGTGTGTGCGAGGGAGAGAGGCAGAGAGGGTTGGCCGGGGTAGGGACAACCATCAAATTCGTGGGCTAGGTACAAAGCCCACGAAATTACATTAATTTCGTGAGCTAGAGTGGCCGACGAAAATACTACAACAAGTAATTTCATGGGCTGGGGCTCAAAGCCCACGAAATTAATCTATTTTCGTGAGCCAGGGAGGCGGACGAAAATATGGTTTTTTTTCAAAATCCCCGCCGTTTGACAATTTTGTCGGTTATTGCAAAGACTGACGAAAATAATCCTAATTT
This sequence comes from Paspalum notatum, assembly GCA_022530915.1. NCBI lineage: Eukaryota > Viridiplantae > Streptophyta > Magnoliopsida > Poales > Poaceae > Paspalum > Paspalum notatum. The sequence continues at coordinate 32,976,249 of CM039688.1, read as the reverse complement.
CGTGGGCCACCACGCCCAGCCCACGAATTTATGCCTATTTTCGTGGGTTTCTCAAGGCCGACAAATTTATCCTCTGAATTTCGTGGGCCGGCCCACGAATTTTCCTTGGCCCACGAAAAAATACATTTTTCCTGTAGTGCCATGGCATGACTGCCTCAGCAAGCTGATCATGCCATTGCTTAGGATATTCATCTATTTTTCGCTTGATCAACTTAATAAGACTCTTGTTTGACGCCTCGGCTTGTCCATTAGCTTGAGCGTAGTACGATGAAGACTGTATCAAGGTAATGCCAATTTCTTTGGCAAATTTTTTGAATTCTTCATTCAAAAAGACGGTGCCCTGATTTGTAGTAATGGTCTGTGGTATATCAAAACGATAAATAATATGTTCCTTAACAAAGTGTACCACATCTTTGGCCGTGACATTTTTTATTAGCATGGCCTCTACCCATTTGGTGAAATAATCAGTAGCAACCAAGATCCACTTGTGCCCTTTGCTGGTCGGAGAATCGATTTGTCCATTCATGTACATAGCCTAGCCTCTGAACGGCCATGGTTTAACAATAGGATTCAACGGCCCGGCCGAGGCCATCTAGACGGCTCCAAATTTCTGACAGTCCTGGCAAACTTTATAATATTTGAAGAAATCCTCTAACATAGTTGGCCAGTAATACCTCGACCTTCTGATCAGCCACCTCATTTTGTGAGCCGATTGGTGAGTGCATAACTCCGAGTGCTTCTGTTGGTCCTATGCATTTTAGCAGCAATCCTTCTATAGTCCTGAAGTAGAGCTCGTCGCCAATGAGCACGTGTTTTAAAGCATGATGCCTTGTCTTCTTATTTGCCCTTGTGGGAGTCATGTATCACCAGGTGCCCTATGACGACTGATCATGTCATCTTGACAGGGGGCCGAGTGGTTTGGCTTCGGGCTCAAGGTAGCAGATGGCGTGGGGCTTAGGCGAACTACTCGGGCGGCTTCAGATTGGGATCTGTTAGAATATTTCTCCTGTAATCTCAGGATACAGCCCCGAAAACCTCTCGGCAAGTAATCTTCCAGAGGATCTGTTGTAACACTAGTCTCTCAGCCTGTATAAGGAGGGCTAAGGACTACAAGGGAACTCTCTCAACCCTTGCAAACTCAGCAATACAATCCACCGACCCCCATACATGACGTAGGGTATTACGCTCACCAGCGGCCCGAACCTGTCTAAACCCCTATCCCTGCATTCTGTGTACACCATTATCGATCTAATTGCCACCTCTTCTGATCTCAAAACCTCCGCAGGTCCAACCCTGTGGTGGGCTACCGAGACTAAACCCCGACAGCTGGCGCGCTAGGTAGGGGCTGGTGTGCAGGATCCTTAGATCGAGATAGGAATCTCTTTCCATGCTTCCGTCAAGTCCCAGCCGGGGGAGATCTTCTCCTTCGGTGCATTCACCTCCGTCGTCGACAAGCATGGTGATGTGCACCTGGTCGGCGGCCTCCTTGCTCCCGCAACTCCACGCGCGGCGGCCCCGACTATTCCTCCGCCAAAAGCGGGGCAGATCCGATCTGCTGGCCAGAATGACTCGGCCCAGACTGCCCCAACCACACATCAGCGGTCGCCAAGGCAGATCCCATCCACCACCCGGGGTCCGGCTGCTCGGACGGCCGCTCAGGCTCTCCCCCGACGCATCGCACGGGCCCCACTGCCCGCACGGACCACCGAGGGTTGCCGGGCATCGCCTCCCCCGACAACTCGGCGCCCCCCGGTGTCAACTGTGACCACTCGGCGCTCCATCGCTCCGAGTCCCACCACTCGGCGCGTGCCAACCCCGACTACGACAACTCGGGCCGGACACGCGCCGACCCCATCCCATACTCCAACGCGGGCTCCGCCATCTATGACTCAAGCATCATCCACTTCTGAGTGGTCTAAAGTCACCTAGCGAGGGCGTACGGTTCCTACTTCCGAGGCTCGGGCCTCACCGCCACCGCCCGAGCCCCGGACTCCACCACCAGTGCCCGAGCCTCGGACGTCGCCTCCTCCAGCGCTATCATTCGACCTGGGCAACGTGGCCGCCTCCTACGCACATACCATGCATAGGCCCGTCCACTCCGACGACGACATCTTCAACACCGAGGATGTACCCATGCCCCTGATGGGGCTACGGTTAGGGCTCGTCGTCGACTCAACCCCAGCCGGACGAACTGCCCGGTGGCGCAGCTCACCGTCAAGCGGCTCGGCCATTTCTCCCCCGTCCTCACCAATAACACAGTAGAAATTCGGAGGCACTTCACCAAGGGATGATTCTGCAGGATCGGACTTGGTGTACTCTGTCCCTGGGGTAATCTTCCCCCGCAATGCTAATCCTTCTGGGTACGGAGGTTTAGAAAAATACTTGAAGCACACCCCCTGCACAGGAAACAAGCAATCAAACACACTCACGTGGTCAGCAGTCACAATCAAACCGTGAATGCAGTACAATGCTCCAAAGAGGAGGACAAATTACCTCGTCAGGTGGAGCATGAACAGAGTAAGAGCGAGGACTCCCATGATTGGTGATTGTTGGCATCTCATAGCCTTATAAGATTTTACACCGCAAGCACACGGAGGCTGCTGTAGCTTTTCACCCAGAGTATTCCGAGTATCGTATTTTTATCCATAGGGAAGCGGCAAGCAAGAGAGTATAATTGAATAAACTCAAATCGGATGATCCGTACTTAAATAAATATACCAGCTAGTCACTAGACAGGGGTAAGTCTGGTAAACAGATAGGTGTATGGTGAAAAGAAGTAAATTAAACTACCTAAGATGCACGTAGAAAGGTATAGTTTCCTGGGAGGACAACGAGTGAGATAAAGTTCCTAAACTCTATTCTATTCGTCTGCAAAGACTGTGTCGTGGTTAACTAAGAAACTCAAGTAGCAAGTCAGGGTCTCGCGTCGAGTGAAATTCCGGCGCCTCGAGGTGTTAGGGGGTAGATAGTAGACCACCAAAGGAGACCCAGCTAACGCCTATGGGCCTACGAAATGAACGGGCCTGCACTACATAGGCACACCACACGCTGTCACCGAGTGGGGCTACCAAGCAAATCTGCATGGGTAGGATGGCACGCTATAAATGTACTCAAGCAAAGCTTGAGTCACAATAGATCATCCTTGATCAGAGGAGAGGACCTAACCAGAGCCTGGCGTACAGGTTGGATTATAGCACCGGCAAGAATAACGGGACTTGACTAACTAAGATAGCCACAAGTCTAAGCCTAGCAAGTATGCAAAATAAAGGGTACACCACACTTGCAGGAGATAGAAGTAAAGTAAAATATAATTGAATTATATTGAAGATATGAGTACAAAAGATACAAGAGCTGTTACCGCAGACTCAGAAGAATCTCCGAGAACTCCGAGGCAAAGCTCGACTCACTCTAACTCCCAGGACTATCCTAACAACTAAGATGAGGAAAATGACTTCTCCACACCTTTACAAATGAGCTCTACAGGCCTATTTATAGTCCCATATGTGAGGAGGGTATTTGTAGGAGGCTTAGGTTGATGGGAGGCTGAGGTCGGTGGTCGGCCGACCTAGGGGGCAGGTCGGCCGACCTAGCCTGAGGTCGGGCGACCACCCGATGCAACGCCTTTGCATTCCAACGGCTTGATCCTGCGTCCCCATGGCGGCTGGTGGTTAGGAAGGTTGTTGCACGTGTAAAATGCCTCCGAGGGTAGGTCGGCCGACCTTGTAGGAGGTCGGGTGACCACGTGTCAGCCTTGCATTGGCCATTTTGCTCTTCCCTCAGATTGTTGACGTTGTGGATCCGTGACTTGGCGCATTTTCGGCCTTTGGATACATTGGATGCTTGGTCTTGCGGTTGGATTTGAGTGCACTTGTGTTTTCTTCGTGATGTGGATCGATGAAGTGGCAAGTGGCTGACTTGGGAGGTTGGGCGGCCTAGCCAGGGGTCGCCCGACCCTATCACTGGGTCGGGCGGCCAGTCCCCCTGGTCGGCCGACCTGGCTGAGTCAGGCTCGGCCTAGCCCTGGTCGGCCGACCTAGTGGTGGGTCGGCCGACCTAGCCACTTTGGCCAGTGGTCTCCATCTTTGATCCTTGGCATGTTTTCAACAGTTTTACGTGCATTTTGGTACTTGCATCCAAATATTCATACAAAACCTGTGGAACTAATTAGTAGAAGGGTTAGTCCATATTTATTCACTTGCATAGCTCCATTTGGTTGGTAATTGACGGCAGATATCGTGAGATTACGACCGTCAACACCTCCCCAAGCTTAAACTTTTGCTCGTCCTTGAGCAAAGCTAAGACTGAGAGTGGATTAGGAGTTGCTGCAATATCGAAGATGAAGAGAAATTCTTATACATGACTCAATACTTTGTTTCGAGAAGTGAAATAATTGAAGCTCACCTTGTGTACTACCTGTGGTGCATCTATTTGTTTACCTCGCCTTGGGCGGTTGAGAGATGGAACGACCATTTGTACAGGAGTTCTTCTAACTTGCTCTTTTTGGATGTCTTTCTCAGGAGTTTTCAAGATTTTTCAAAACAAAAGTAGCTTCCCCAAGGTGCTCTCAAGCGCTTAAATGTGTATCCTCACCAAGGGCCAAGATCTGGCCAGCACTTTCCTACATTAAGGCCTTTGTGGAGCTTTAGGTAGGGAGAATGTGGCACACTTAGGATATTTATTTTGCTAAGCCAAAGATTGGACCAAAGAGTGTACTCTATCACTTCTTCTATTGATCACTGGAGTATGAGTGGTGCTACGGTATGCCTCCTTCTCTTAGTATTCATCCCTTGTAGCCTTTTGTAGATTTGGAGTGGATATGGAGCTTTTATTTATTTTTTGTCATGCTTGAACTCGCATGCTTTTCATTTTGCCATGCTTTTGCATGTATTTTTTTTTGCCATGCTTTTGCATGATTTTCTTTTTGGGCTCCATACCCTTACTCCTTGAGATTTGAAGGCTAGGGATTATGAGAAGTATTTGGAGACATTTTGGTGGATGCAATGTCCGGAATGGATCACTTGCATTTTTGCTTTTGTACTCCAGCTATCAACAGAAGATGATATTTCTACTCAAAGAGACTCAAAATTTGACAAAGCTCAAAATATCACTAAGCAGCTCTTTGTAGCAGTTTTAACTAATTGAAGCATTTTTGGCTCTGGTAGGTATTTTTGACCAAGGGGAGCTATATTTTGTTATTTTCAAAATAAAAACCTGAGATGTTCATCTTACTAAGAGTATGAAAGAATTATCCCATATTCAAGTCATATCATTCCTCTCACAATAACTTAGGCTTGTTATCACAAATGGCATACACAAGATAGAACCTTGGTTTACTTCTTTTATTCACAAACTCAAAACTAAGCTAAGCATAAGTCACATGCAAGAATTAAATCATTCACTTAATAGGGCAACTATTCATTATTTCCAAAATGAAGCTAGCACGTGAACTTATCATTAAAGCATAGGAATTTATTTTTTATATACTGAATTAAACAAACTAAATTAAGCAAACTAAATTAAACAAACTAGCAAACTCTCAAAGCAAAGATACATGGATGGTGCAGAAATCGAGGGACTGTCATACGTACCCAGTTGTCGATTTGGGTCCCCCCAAGCTTCAACGAAGCTACTCGTGGTAGTACCCGTAGTACTGGAAGAATCGCTGGGACTCATCAAAGGTGCGCTGAGCCATCGCTTCTATTTCTAGGAGGCGGTTGTACTATTTGTCCTGGGTCTGCTGGATGACCTGAGTGTGCTCATCTACTTGATTAAGCTGCGGGGCCATTCCAGCTATGCGCTGGTCCTGAATGGTCAGGGACCCAAAAATGGCACTCAGCGGGTCTCCTGCAAAGCGTGCAGAGGCAGATGGTCCTGCCTCGTACGGTGCTGACCCAAACCCATAAATGGTTCCTTCTCCTTGCTGCTGGGAAAATGCAGCGCTTGGCTCGTGTCCCCATTGTGCGGTTCCAGATCCTCCGTGGGGTTGCCACATCGGGTCTATTCCCTAGGTTTGCCAGGACGTGCCAGTCGCGGTATGGAACCAGGTAGGTCCCGTCTCGGCGGTTTGCGCATCCTGCGCTTGCTTCTGTAGGCGCTCATAGGCTGCCCACCTCTGTGCCCTAGTCATGACTCCCACTACACTATGTTTGGGCTCCTCTAAAGGCTCTTCCTCTAGGACACTCTCTAATGGCATAGAGAGTGTGTCCACGTGGTAGATTTTGAATTGCGGTGCTGGTAGAGACACTTCAAAGTTGTACCCCTTATAGATCATGACATAAGTGTCTGTGCTGGGGTTCTTGCGTAGGATGTGTGCCCGGATGAAATGGCTCTCTGTGACTAGGTTGGGTGTGTCTGGGGGTAGGAATGCCACCTGGGCATTAGCTAAGGCCCCTAGCTCGGATGCAATCCTCGTCACGAATGACGTGATTGAGATGGAATTTTCAACCCAAACTAGCTTCATCCAGTGGTAGAGCATAGCAGTGACAGGTGCATATTTCTGCTTACGCCACATGGCATAGAGAATTTTTAAGTCCTCTTTGGTCACGCAACGTGTGTCATCGCGGGGAAGTACTACGACAGTAATCCAGCGGGCCATGAACCGCATGGTGGGGTGCTTAATGTTTGTGATACTCTTCTTCCCCTTATAGTCTGGACCGGCTAGTTCTTTCCAGAACTCTGTTACATTAAAGCTTACGGGTTCGGCTGCTATGGAGCAGTGAGGTGAGAACCCGAGAGCATTGCTGAACTAACGAAGTGTCAGCTCATGCTCAGAGTTAAAGAGTCTAAAAAGAACAGTCGTGCCGGACTCCAGTGATACTACTCGGAGGGTCATTAGGAACTCCTTGGTGAGGAGGACTATGCCTCCCTCGCTAACATTGCAAAACTTTCCCAGCCTACCATACTGAAAATTTCATCAAATTCATCATCCATACCTGTGCTTGTCATGAGTACCTCATCGAAGCACTTGGTGAGGGTGATAGGCTTGGTGTGGAGTCGCCTCAGCAGGTCAGCCTCGTCTTGATTGCGCGTTTGGATTTGGGAATCCAGTAGCAATAAGGGCCCGGTGACGGAGGATGAAGCTTCTTCTCCTCTCGGTCCAGCACTTGATGAGCCTCTGTTAGACACCGTCTGCGAGTTTTGTGAACTGGAGGACGTCGGGAACCGTATGTGTTGCCCCGCTTTACTGATGGCACTTCTGGCCCTCTTGAAAGCGCGCTTCATCCTACACAAAAAGTGACCACAAAAACTACGAGACGACAAAATAAAATTAGCGTTAGTCGTCCTTGTGGGGCGTGACACCACCACAACTCGTTCTTGGTCTTGCCAAAAGAGAGAGGCTAGTAGCTAAACTTATTTGCTAACCAAATTTTATTTGGACATTATTTTGGCTAAGCTAATGAGCTAAACTAGTACTAAGCAAAGAGATTTGAGAGGGAGAGAAGGGAGGTGTTTGCAATGCTGCTGCTTGGTGCATTGGAAATAGAGGTTGAGGGCTGTATTTATAGCCAAATGGAGGAAGCAGGGGGTCAGGCGACCAGGCATGGGGTCGGCTGTCCCTTGGCTGTGGTCGGCCGGCCTTCTCCCGTGGTCGGGCGACCTTGCGTGGGCGTGCAGCAAAAAGGGAAGAGGGGCAGGCCGGTCGGACGACCGGTGAGGCCGGTCGGGTGGCCACCACCGTGGTTGTCCGGCCTCTAGTGGTGTCGGGCGACCACTCGAGTGTGGTGCTTTGAGTATGTTGGAAGCAAGGAAGCTGCGTACACCGAAAGCAAGAGAAGGAGAGGTTGGGCGGCCTGTTGCTGCGGTCGGCCAGCCTGGCTAGCTGCCTTTGTGCATGCTTTGGTTGGGAGTAAGGTGCAAAGAGCAAAGAAGAAAGGGAAAGGTGAGAGTTGAGAGAAAGAAAAAGAGAAAGAGAGGGAGATGGAGTGAAGAGGAAGGGAGAGGGGGGCAGGCTCGGTCGGGCGGCCTGACCTTCTGGTCGGCCGGCCTTAGCCGGTGCCCTATGCCCCTTTGTCCTTTGCTTCGGGAATGAACAAGGTAGAGAGTGGGAGAGAAAAAGAAGAGAGGAAGGAGTGGCTGGTCTTTGGCCTTGATATGATGGTGCTAAGAATGATGAAAGGGAAAGAGAGGAGGTCGGGCGACCACTTGATAGGGTCGTCCGGCCCGCTCGAGTGAGCAAAGCAAGCAGAGAGGAGGTGAGAGAAGGAGCATGAGAGGGGAGAGCAGGTGTGGTCGGGCGGCCAGGGGGCTCGGTCGACAGGCCCTTGGCGCGTGCCCCCCATGCTTGCTTCGGTTTGAAGTAAAGGGAAAGGCGAAAGAAAAGAGAGAAAAGGGAAAGAGAAGGAGGAGAAGGTGAGGGGAGGCCAGGCGGCCTAACCACATGGTCGCCCGACCCCTTTGGCTGCCCCTTCCTTTATCTCTGGGCAAGGTGGTCGGCCGGCAATGGTCTAGGGTCGGCCGACCCATAAAAATATTTTTTTATATGCATAAGAGTGAGAAATAAAAGTTGAGAAATTAAAACTATGCAAGGCAAAAATTAGATATGCAGTGGAGTATGAAAATTAAAGAGGCGGAAAATAAATATGCCGTCGAATGATAATGTCAGGTTTACCTCGCGGCGGGAGCGAACCATTTACCACCCTTCGGGATGTCGCGTGCGCATATGTACGGGGAGGTAAGTGGTACCTTTGCGAGCCAGTTGGAATTTGTCGTGGATGGGTCCTGGGCGCACTTGTCGTCAACATGCCCCATAGTATTTGTCCTAGTTTCTCCATGGGTATGGTGATTTTTGTTGCACCCTTGGTTGATTGGTCTTGTAGAATCATGGGTGCCGACCTTCTTAACATAAACTTTGCCTCCTGTTACCTGGTTCTTGCGGTTAGCCTTCATGGCTTTCGCCTTCTTCCATTCGTCTTCTTCCTGTTGTCGGATGGCAGCCTCGGTGGCTAACTTCTGTTTCATAAATGCTACGAGACTGTCCATCTCTTTCCCAGAAGCATCGTAGACTGGTGGCTTCGGCACATACTTTTGGCACTTGAAGATCTTCACTTGGCTGCATTGTTCCACTTTTGGTCTGAAGGAGAATGTCTCCCTCATTCCGTTGATGTTGAGGTGGACTTGTCCGGCTCCAACATCTATGATTGCTTCCACGGTGCTCAGAAATGGCCACCCAAGAACGAGCGGTGTCTTGGCATCAATCTCCATGTCCAATACCACAAAGTCCACGGGAATGAGGAAGTTCTAGATCTTCACCAGGACGTCCTCGGCGATTCCTGCGGGGTGTCGGATGGACTGGTCCGCAAGTTGCACGCACATACTCGTGGGGACGAGTGCCGCGTGATTGAGTTTGTCGAAGACAATTTTAGGCATAACACTGACGCTTGCTCCGAGGTCACATAAGGATTGATTGAAAACTTGGTTCCCGATTGAGCATGGAATGGTAGGACTGCCAAGGTCCTTCTTCTTCTGTGGACATTGGTTGAGTATAGCTGCGCTACACTCCTCGGTCATATGCACAATTTCAGCTGATGGCAGTGGTTTCTTATTGTTGAGTATATCCTTTAAGTACTTTGCATACGTCGGTACCTGCATAGCATCTAGCAGGGGTATATTGACATATAATTTCTTAATAACCTCAACAAACTTACTATATTGTTCATCGGCGGCAGCCTTCTTGTTGCGCTGAGGAAAGGGCAACACCGTTGTGTCATAAAACTCATGTGGAAGAGTTTTCGATGGTGCCTTCTCCTTTGCGGCACCAGTGCTGGGCTCTGGATTATCATTCTCCTGTTCCTTGCCTGTATGGTTAGTGCGTGATGCACCACTAGGATGTGGAGGGTCCTGAGTGAACTTACCACCCCTAGTGGTGACGGCATTGATGTGGTCTTTGGGAGGAGGTTCCAGTTGTCCTAGAAGCTTCCCCGCATTAGCATTAGGCAAAGAGGCAGCCAATTGAGCTATTTGTATTTCTAACATTTTATTAAAACTCAGTTGATTTTTCATAGCACTGTTAAAAGTTTCCATTTGCAAGGAAATAGATTCAAAAAGTCTATCATTTGCATGAAACTTTTTACTGATGCTATCATACACAGCTTTAGGATCAAAAGAGTTAGGCTTATTGAACTGCTGTGAACTACCAGAGGAGTTACCTAGTTCGGAGAATGGCATATATGGGCGCGAGTTCCAGCTTGGTTGGGGACGATTCCCATTGTTGAAGTTGCTAGAATTACCGATGAAGTTGGCGTCTTTCGGCCGCGTTTCAGAGCAGCTGCTCCCTGAATGCCACGTGTTCCCACAGACTTCACAAGTCAAGCGAGTGTCGAGGGCCTGGACCGGTGCGGTCTCAGGATTGTCTTCTAGCTTCTTTAAAAGCAAGTCCATCTTGGCAGCTAGCATATCCGTGCTGTCGATGTGATGGACTCCACGGGATCGTGTGTGTGACCTTTCTTCCTTCCACCCCTGGTTAGTGGCGATCTTCTCAATCAGATTTTTGGCCGCTCTCACACTTTGGGATAGGAAAGATCCTCCAGCGGCTGCATCTAGGTGCTCTTGAGCAGTACGGTTTAACCCGTGAAAGAAACTCTGAATGATCAGCCATTCTGCCATGCCATGGTGGGGGCAGGCTGCTATGTATTCCTGTAATCTTTCCTAGGCCTCCACCACCGTTTCATCTGTGAGCTGTTGAAAGCTCGAGATCTTGTTCCTCAATGCGTTGGTCTTTCCTAGAGGGAAGTACTTGGCGAGGAATGCGTTTGAGCACGCATCCCACATTGTCAGTGTTGCACGGTTGAGGTAGAACCATTGCTTCGCCTTTCCGACAAGTGAAAATGGGAAGAGGCATAACTTGACAGCATCGGCGGACACACCTTTCATGGTGAATGTGCTGCAGATTTCCAGGAATTGCTGCAGGTGATTGTTTGCATGCAGGTGATTGTTGGCATCCTCTGTTGCTAATCCGCAAAAGGGAATAGCTTGAACCATGTGAATGACTCCCGGCTTGAGTTTGAAGTTCTCCTCTGCGTTGACTGCTGGTCCCGTAGGGACATTGTTGCTAGATGGGATGGAGAACTCACGGATGGTCTTCTCAGGAGTTGCGGCCATGTCATCGGTGTTCGAAGAACTAGTTGACGAGTCGGTGTTCGAGGAACAGCTTGACGTTGCCGTTTCAAGGTTCAATTCCCTTGGAACAGGTCTCTGCCCGTGGATGGTCTTGGGACGGCCTCTTCTGAGCAGAGATCCTGAATTATTGTGGAAATTTTTCGGCAGGTCGAAACCAGTCATACACCTCTCTGTTGCAACCACAACATAAACAACAAAGACAAGTGAGCCTGCTAACGACTAGTTGGTATTTTTATAAAAGACACGGGGTTCGAAGAGAGATTATCAACTATATCTCTGCCTATTGCTTCCCCGGCAACAGCGCCAGAAAAGCTTCTTGGCGTCTCTTAGCCTTATAAGATTTTACTCCGCAAGCGCACGGAGACCGCTGTAGCTTTTCACCCAGAGTATTCTGAGTATCGTATTTTTATCCACAGGGAAGCGGCAGGTGAGAGAGTATAATTGAATAAACTAAAATCGAATGATCCGTACTTAAATAAATATACCAGCTAGTTACTAGACAGGGGTAAGTCTGGTAAATGGATAGGTCTATGGTGGAAAGAAGTAAATTAAACTACCTAAGATACACGTAGAAAGATATAGTTGCCTGGGAGGACAACGAGTGAGATAAAGTTCCCAAACTCTATTCTTTTCGGCTGCAAAGACTGTGTCGGGGTTAACTAAGAAACTCAAGTAGCAAGTCAGGGTCTCGCGTCGAGCGAAATTCCGTGTGATGCTCCGGCATTTTCATCTCACCTAAATGCAACATTCATCATGATGCATCATACAATGACATGCATTTGAACCCCATGGTCAAACTTGATTGATGTGCCACTTGCTAGACCCAGTTTTCTGCGGATATGTCTCTGTGGTTGTGCCCCTAACTTTGATTCCATTTAGATCTGGATAAAACTCATATTGACAAACTTGTAGACAATTGGGTGATAGACAACTTTGGTAATTGGTGCTTTGACATGCATTAAGGTTTGCATAGAGGTTTGGGGCCTTTTCTATCAGCATGTGAATTCTGTCCAAACATGACCAGTTTAGTAATTTTAAATTTTCTTGATCTTAAATCCAAAATCTTGCAACGCTTTCATTGAGAAAGTTGTAGATCATGAAATTCTGAACAACATTGGTATAAAACACCTTGAGTGAATGTCACTAAAAAATAGACTTTTAGAATTTCTAAACTGAAGGGTTTGGTTGGTCAAACATGGGTTAGCAGTTTAAATTCAAATTTAAACCATATTTTTAAATAGTATGAAAGTTTATAAGAAAGTTGTAGAGCTCGAAATTTAAAACATTTCATCCAATTAGAGTTTTGTCAAATTCAGCTCCTATGTTGGTGAAATAGACGAAGTTCAGAAACCTGTTCCTTGGTCAAACTGGGCTTTTTCCATTTTCGGGATTTTGGAATTCCTCTGACCCTATGACGCGCGGGCCCCACTTGTCAGACCGCGTCGGTTCCCGCCTGCGCAATTGGAACGCGCCGACGGTGGGCCCCACCATCGCGCGTCGTCCCCGCGCCCGGTCCACTGGACCCCAATGCCACCCCCCACCTCCGGTCCCACCTGTCGGAGACTGCGGTCTGTGGACCCGTTCCACCTTTTCCCCACCGTCCCGCTTCCCCGCTCCAATGCCACCACGCGGCGAGAGCCACCTGCCGCTAGCCGACGGCCGAGGCCGAGCCCCGCGCCGCACCTAGACGGAACCCCGGCCGAATTCGCTCCGCCCTCCTCCTTTTCCCACTCCCTCTGCGGCCCTCTCCTACTCACTCGCTCCACCGAGCCTCTCACCTCTCTCTCTGTTTTCTCCACTGGCCGCCGCCATTGCCGCACGCTCGGGCCAACCTCACGCTCGTCGCTCCGGCCACTTCCACGCCCCCACGTCACCGTGCCGGTGTTCCCCATCCTCGGCTCCTCCGATTCCCCTAGGTCTAGGCCACCGTGGCCTCTCCATCGCGCCGCATTACGCCGCCGAACCCCGCCATAGGCGAAGCTCGGGGCTCAAGCCACGCCCGCCGTTCCTCGCACCTCCGTGCCTCCACACCACCACGCCGAGCTTCCTCACCCTCCCCTCCACCGATTCGAATCGCTGATGCTCACCAGGTGTAAGAATGCCAATACCACTGATGGGCAAAATAGTAATCCACTTTAACATGTTGTTTATTTAATCACGCTTTTCAATACCACATGCTTGGATGTGTATGATCCGTCCCACTATTCATGGTGCTGCCCATCCACTGATAGGAGGTCGACGGACTTGGGAGGTGCTTTGAAGTCGAGGGAGGGCTGACCCGACGTACCGTGGTATCGCTCCTGAGACGGCTACTCCCAAGGGTTAGATGGGGGCGCTGTGAATCTTGGGAAGAGACATGTGTAGAATAGGGGTATATCTTGGATATTATGCAATATTACTGATGGATACTCATGCTTTAATTTCATGCAAGTATTTATTTTATGATATTGATGATAATAATGGTTAAGGGATAGCAGCTGTCAAATCCTGCTATCCTATGGCAATATGTTGTTGATTAAAATCAAAGGCTAAGGACCCACATGATTAGCAGCTTTGCGTCAGCCGTAAGTCATTCCATTAAGTCCTACTAAGTAATTAGTACTCAGGGTTTGCCCCCACTTGTGGATTACAGGTACTGAAGACACCTGGATAACTGTGTGGAAGGTGGTAGTACCGGTGGGCTCGGTGCTACACACCTTGATCATCTCTTCATGAAGACTACTTAAGTATATTGTTCCGCTGCGAGATTTTGAAAACGCTTCCGCTATATATATACTCTGAATTCGCTTCCGCTATAATTGAACATGAATTTGATTTTATACATTTGGTTTGTAAATTAAAGTCTATTATTCTCTATTTCAACTGCCTGTGATGATGTAATTGTTGTGGCTCCTTCGAGAGTCGCATGTGTTTGATGTCAGTTCCTCGGGAAATGGTGCTATCGAGAACCCGAAGGACTCTCGACGGACTACCGGGTTTAGTCTGGCCTAAGTGCACTGCGAGCCAGAGGTGGCAGGTGTGCTTACTCTGGATTAAGCAGGGCGGTTCCGTCACAGCTGGTATTAGAGCCGATCATGCACAGACAACAGTTATATCATCAAGTTTTGGTTTGCAAAACTATTTTCGAAAGCCCCTTTTCAAGTAATTCAAAAATGAGAGTATACGCTATGTCCGTATAAGGATGTTAGTGTTATCCAGGTGACATCACTGACATTCTGACCTAGATAGAACTCATATGCATATTCGACACTTTGGGAAGCAACTTTTTGGCCATAGCTATCCCCAGTACTGGTGGAAGCTAATAGGATTTGCGAACGGTTGTAAACCCTGCATTCATGCTGTATAAGTAAAAGCTCTTTAAGGGTGGTGGGCATGCTTCAGGCTTTCATGCCCACCACACTTACATTTGGTTTTGGGATCCACCTTCTTCTCGACAATCCCCAGTACTGGTGGAAAGTCAAGCTTTGAGGAAAAGGTGCAGCAGCCCACCAACGTTGTCCACTAGCAGTCACGCGTGGATGCCACATTAGGTGGTAATGTATGAGCATGCATTTTTCTGCAGGTACACTAACCACGTGCGAAACTAAGAACGACTAGAGAACGACTAGTTGCATTAAAGAGAGACATGCATATATGTCACCGAATTATCGCTAGATATATATATAATACATAGGATGTGTGATGTGAGACCGAATAGGACGGATCATGCATCATGTATCTTTTGATTCACTTTGAGGGACATTACTAAAAGGCAAATGAAATAAATCGTGACTTAAGCAAACATTCTGCACGTTTCGCTACATAATCCGTCAATTGTAAGCAACTAACACAACTCGCTAAGTAAAAGCCTCTCCTATGGAGCTCTCGGAAAAGTGTTTCGTTCAACTGAAAACCTTCGGGTTCAAAAATCAGGACACCCATACAGACGAGACACAGCGCACAAGTTTTCCGTTAACCAATACGATTGCCAAGCTTATCGGAGGACGGCTAACACTCTATGTGCCATCCGGTTATTTTGTTCACTTACATGCTTTCATGTATCCAGCATATATTTATGGTGCTATGGTCTTTTTATCACCACATCGATCGCACGCAAGTTCTTGAACTAAACCCGATTGGCTTCATTTCTGCAGATGGTTACCCCACCAGAGACATCTGCTCAGGGGGCTGCTCATGGAGCACCATCTCCTTCTGAGTTGGCCGCTCAGGTCGCTCAGCAACTCATCAACTTGATAACTCAAGAGCAACAACGGCGCGACTCTCAAGAGATCAGTTACACTGACTTTGCAGTGCTACAACCGCCAATCTTCACCACTGCCACAGATCCATTGGATGCTGATGACTGGCTTCGGATCATCGAGTCTAAGTTCAGTCTACTGCCTTGCCTCAGTGAGCAACAGAAGGCTCGCTTTGCAGCACAGTGTCTACATGGTCCCTCGGGGGCCTGGTGTGCTTCATTCCTGGCAATGCAACCAGCCGGGCACCAGGTCATGTGGGATGAGTTCCGTGCGGCTTTTCGGGCTCACTATCTCCCGCCTAGCCTCATCGAGCTCAAGCAACGGGAATTTCATGCACTTCAACAAGGGAACATGTCAGTACTCGAATACGTGCAGGCCTTCATTCGCCTGTCGCAGTACTCCCTAAAGACGTCAACACCGACTCGCGTAGGGCTGCCCGTCTGTTGGGTGGGTTTGATCCCACTCTCCTGACTCACTTGGGGCGCCGCTACGACAGCTTCACCGAGTTGGTAGATGTCGCCATCGATATGCAGCAACGCCTCCGTCAGGCCCATGAGGACCAGCAGAGGAAAAGACTTGCAAGTACACCTCCATCGAGTCCATCTCAGTGGCCACGGGTTGAGCATCAATTCCCACCACACATATACTACCTAGAAGAGCCTCCGCAACAAGAACAACACAGTGGGGCACAACAACCCATGTCATTCTGCAGTGCACCACCTTCTCCACCTGTTCTAGTGTCAACCGCCAAACCAAGCACCGGCTATACCTGCTTCAACTGTGGGAAGGCCGGACATTTCAGTCGCACCTATCACTCGCACCGAAAGACTTCTGTATCAGTGCCTACGGGCGAAGGGAAGAGATCAGCCCCAAAGATGGGCCAACTGCACTATAGCCAGCTTGAGCAAGTTCCGGAGGGTGAACTAGTCTTGGCAGGCACATTTCTTGTCAATGACCACCCTACGGTTGTTTTGTTTGATTCGGGAGCAACTTTTTCATTCATCAGCAAAGCTTATGCACTGAAGCATGGGTATGAAATTATAGAGTTGAAACAGAAATACCACATCATAGCTGCAGGGTCAGCTATAAATACAAATCACATAGTGAGGGACTTGCGTTTGCACGTGGGAAAGGAAAGTTTGTTCATCAGTCCTTTAGTACTTCCCCAACTAGGGATTGATATTATTCTTGGTATGGAATGGCTGAAACAACACAATGCTATGATAGATGTTGGGAGCAGAACCGTTCAGTTACGCTCAAGCAGTGGGACTGATGTGATTATTCATGTGCCACTTCATAAGCATGTTTCTCACACGGTTAATGTTGCAGAAGCCCACGTTGAGGCACAAGCACTTGCAAAGATCCCTGTAGCTTGTGAGTATCCGGATGTGTTTCCAGAAGAGCTTCCCGGACTACCGCCAGATAGGGATGTAGAGTTCAGAATAGACCTTGTTCCAGGCACGGCACCTATCTCCAAGAGGCCATATAGAATGGCACTTGATGAACTGAAAGGGCTGAAAACACAACTGCAGGAGCAGTTAGACAAAGGGTTTATCCGACTTAGCTCATCACCTTGGGGTTGTCCCGCCCTCTTTATTGAGAAGAAAGACCAATGTGGTAAAAGGTTATGCGTCGATTATCGACCATTGAATGCTGTCACTGTCAAGAATAAGTACCCGTTGCCACACATTGATATCTTATTTGATCAGCTTGGGGGAGCAATAGTTTTCTCCAAGATTGACCATAGGTCAGGATACCATGAAATCAAGGTCCGAGAGGAAGACATACCAAAGACTGCTTTCTCCACGCGTTATGGGCTTTATGAGTATCTTGTCATGTCCTTCGGTTTGACAAATGCACCGGCTTTCTTCATCTACCTGATGAACTCGGTGTTCATGAACGAGCTTGACAAATTCGTGGTAGTATTTGTTGATGACATCTGGTTTATTCCAAGAATGAGAAGGAGCACGAAGAGCATTTGCGAATAGTGCTATCTCGCCTTAGGGAACATAAACTTTATGCCAAGTTCAGCAAGTGTGCTTTTTGGCTAAAAGAAGTGGCATTCCTAGGCCATATCTTGTCAGCGAAGGGAGTGGCTGTCTATCCCAGTAAGGTGGAAGATGTGCTGAATTGGAAGCAGCCACAAACCGTGACAGAGATATGGAGTTTTCATGGTTTAGCGGGGTACTGCCGCCACTTCATCAAAGATTTCTCTAAAATTGCAAAGCCTATGACAGCGTTGACACAGAAAAATGCAAAGTTCGCATGGAGCTCAAAATGCGAAGAGGCATTTGGAACATTGAAGAAACTCCTAACTTCAGCACCTGTTCTTGCTCAACCAGACATCACCAAGCCGTTTGACGTGTATTGTGACGCCTCTAGTAGTGGCCTCGGTTGTGTTCTGATGCAAGAAGGGAGAGTGATTGCATATGCATCCTGCCAACTGAGGAAACATGAGGTGAATTACCCAACTCACGATCTTGAGCTACTTGCGCTTGTTTATGCGCTGAAGAAATGGAGACATTACTTGTTAGGCAACACCTGTCACATCTACACTGACCACAAGAGTCTCAAATACATCTTTACCCAACCTGAATTAAATATGAGGCAAAGACGGTGGTTAGAGTTGATAAAAGATTATGACTTAGAGGTTCATTACCACCCCGGCAAAGCTAACGTGGTAGCAGATGCATTGAGCCGTAAAGCTCACTGCAACTTCATTGAAGCTCGTCCAACAGTGAGAGTGCTATGTTGTGAGATTGGGTAAATAGAATTGCCAACGGTGCTAGAAGCTGAACTTTACAATCTTGTCCTTGAACCAACCATGAAAGATCAAATCATAGCAGCACAAAAGCAAGATAAGGGCATGGCACATATTCGAGATGAGATCAATGACAAGAAGAAGGCCTGCATCAAGCTTGATGAAGAGGGAGTCTTGTGGTTTAAAAACCGCTTAGTGGTACCAAAGGATATGGAGCTGAGAAAGAAAATCCTAGATGAAGCTCACACCTCCATGTTCACCTTGCACCCGGGCAGCAACAAGATGTACCAAGAATTAAAGCAAAAATTTTGGTGGACCCATATGAAACGGGAGATCGCCAAATATGTATCCGAGTGCGACGTGTGTCAAAGAGTGAAAGCTGATCACTTAAAGCCTGCAGGTATGCTTCAACCTCTAGCAGTTCCAGCCTGGAAATGGGAGGACATACATATGGACTTCATTGTAGGTTTGCCTCGCACACAGAAGGGGTACGATTCCATTTGGGTGATTATTCACCGATTCACGAAATCAGCTCACTTCATTCCTGTGAATACAATTTACTATGCCAAGACCTATGCTGAACATTATATAGCCAGGATTGTCTCTTTGCACAGTGTTCCTCAAACCATCACTTCGGACAGAGGCTCACTATTTGTGTCTCGCTTCTGGGAGCAATTGCAGATTGCTCTTGGAACCAACCTGATTCGTAGTTCAGCATATCATCCACAAACAGGTGGCCAAGTTGAAAGAGTGAACCAGATCCTAGAAGATATGTTGAGAGCATGTGCTTTGACTTATTCCACCAAGTGGGATGAAAGTCTCCCCTTGGCAGAGTTCGCCTACAATAACAGCTATCAGAAGAGCTTAGAAATGGCTCCTTTCGAGGCCCTATATGGTAGACGGTGTAGAGCGCCACTCAACTGGTCTGAACCAGGTGAGCGTGTCACATTCGGCCCAGACTTAGTAACACAGGCAGAACAGCAAGTTAAATTTATTCACGACAATCCAAAAAGAGCACAATCTAGGCAGAAGAGCTACTCAGATAAGAGGAGGAGACCGCTAGTCTTTGAGAAGGATGATCATGTGTACCTCAAGGTGTCACCAGTGAAAGGGGTGCATCGGTTCGGAGTAAAAGGCAAGTTAGCACCACGATATGTTGGTCCGTTCAAGATCACAGAGCAATGTGGGCCAGTTGCTTATCGACTGGAGCTACCACCACATCTAGCTGCGGTTCATGACAAGTTTCATGTCTCACAACTCAAGAAGTGCTTACGAGTGCTAGAGGAAGTGATCGATACCTCTCAAATTCAGATCCAACCAGACCTCACTTATGAAGAGAAGCCCACAAAAATCCTGATCAAAAGCAAAGATCAACACGGACAAGGACTATTAACTTCTACAAAGTGCAGTGGAGCAATCACTCCGAAGAAGAGGCAACTTGGGAGCAAGAAGAATTCTTGCGAACAAAATATCCTGGTTTTCTTCCATCCACTTCAAATTGAGTACGTCACATCAGTTTAAAGTTTCAAATTCATACACAATGCACTTTCTTCTCGTTTAACTTATCCACCCACATCACATCAAAAATCTCAGGATGAGATTTCTTTAAGGGGGGTGGGTTGTGATGCTCCGGCATCTCAAGTGCATTTTCATCTCACCTACATGCAACATTCATCATGATGCATCATACAATGACATGCATTTGAACCCCATGGTTAAACTTGATTGATGTGCCACTTGCTAAACCCTGTGCCCCTAACTTTGATTCTATTTAGATTTGGGTAAAACTCATATTGACAAACTTGTAGAAAATTGGGTGATAGACAACTTTGGTAATTGGTGCTTTGACATGCATTAAGGTTTGCATAGAGTTTTGGGGCTTTTTCTGTCAGCATGTGAATTCTGTCCAAACATGACCAGTTTAGTAATTTTAAATTTCCTTGATCTTAAAGCCAAAATCTTGCAATGCTTTCATTGAGAAAGTTGTAGATCATGAAATTATGAACAACATTGGTACAAATTCCTTGAGTGAATGTGAATAGAAAATAGACTTTTCGAATTTCTAAACTGAAGGGTTTGGTTGGTCAAACATGGGTCAGCAGTTTAAATTCAAATTTAAACCATATTTTTGAATATAACTGGGTATGAAAGTTTATAAGAAAGTTGTAGAGCTCAAAATTTAGAACATTTCATCCAATTGGAGTTTTGTCAAATTCAGCTCCTAAGTTGGTCAAATAGACGAAGTTCAGAAACCTGTTCCCTGGTCAAACTGGGCTTTTTCCATTTTCGGGATTTTGGAATTCCTCTGACCCTATGATGCGCGGGCCCCGCCTGTCAGACCGTGTCGGTTCCCGCCTGCGCAATTGGAACGTGCCGACGGTGGGTCCCACCCTCGCACGTCGTCCCCGCGCCCGGTCCACTGGACCCGAATGCCACCCCCGTCTCCGGCCCCACCTGTCGGAGACTGCGGTCTATGGACCCGTTCCACCTTTTCCCCACCGTCCCGCTTCCCAGCTCCAATGCCACCACGCGGCGAGAGCCGCCTGCCGCCGGCCAACGGCCGAGGCCGAGCCCCGCGCCGCACCTGGACAGAACCCCGGCCGAATTCGCTCCGCCCTCCTCCTTTTCCCACTCCCTCCGCGGCCCTCTCCTGCTCACTCGCTCCAGCGAGCCTCTCGCCTCTCTCTCTGTTTTCTCCACCGGCCGCCGCCATTGCCGCACGCTCGGGCCAACCTCATGCCTGTTGCTCCGGCCACTTCCACGCCCCCACGTCACCGTGCCGGTGTTCCCCATCCTCGGCTCCTCCGATTCCCCTAGGTCTAGGCCACCGCGGCCTCTCCATCGCGCCGCATTACGCCGCCGAACCCCGCCATAGGCGAAGTTCGGGACTCAAGCCGCGCCCGCCGTTCCTCGCACCTCCGTACCTCCACACCACCACGCCGAGCTTCCTCACCCTCCCTTCCACCGATTCACCTAGCTCTCGACCGCCGGTTCCCCTCCACCGCAGCACACCGTGCCGCCGAAGGTCGCCGCCTCACCCCCTCCGTTGCGCGTCGTTTCGGCCAACCTCCACCGAATCAAGGTAGTGGGTGAGCTTCGCCGCCTTCTCCTCTCTCTCCCCGACCACCGCCGGCGAGCCCTCGGGCCCCGCGCGGCCGGTTCTGTGCGCGCCGCCGCCGGTCAATTCCCCCCCGGCGGGAGGTTGAAGAAGAGAGTGGGTTTTACACTTTAACCCTCGGAGTTTCGGCGTTTCGCGATTTGATCCGAAGCGCTGTACACTGAGTCTCGCGAATATCACGTTCTAGCCCCTGGAGATTACGGTTAATTACGTTCAAGTCCTCGATCTATGAGTTTTTCTATTTATTTCATTTATATTAGGCTGCGAACTTTGAAAAATCATAACAATTCAAAGAAAAATCCAAAATGGACAAACTCAGTGGCTATGGACTCCTTGTGAGTAGATCTACAGGATAGGTATGATGTGAAAGTGTTAAAAGACTGTTTTGCCCTTCTTTAACATGCATGCATGTGGGGGTTGATAAATGGTAAAAGTGGACCAAATGAACTCCAAAAATTATGAAACTTGGACAGTAGCTTTGTTATGGCATCTAGGTACTGTGTGATTTTTGGTAGCCCTAGTATTAACTATTTAATTACTGTTTTGCCCTTATGGATGTGATTTGTGTATTTAATTAACTTGGAAAATGAAGTCTACATAAAATATGCTCAAATGTGACCTCTAGTATTTTTCATGTACTTTATATAGTATGGATAGCTTGCTGGTAAAGTTGAGACCTTGCATGTGAAGTTTGAGTGGTGATTTGAAAATGACAAAGTGTGACATGCTTAACTAAATAAAAAGGAAAAGTAATCTTAGGATGCATAATTAATTCCATGGAAAATTTGGTAGCTTGCTAATGATGTATAAGTTCCCAAAAAGTACTTTTGTGCAGCTTGTGAGTACTGTCTTGATGTGCATTTAAAATAGACCTAGATAATTAGATAGAAAAGAGGTGTCCTATCAAACTATGGATTTTGTGCCTACTGATTTTTGTATATGATGTTTATGCAATGAAATGCTTGCTGTAGAAATTTCAAGTCCAGAAACCATTCCTATAAATTATGAAAAATCTGAGTAGCTATAGGGCTGATAACTTGTTGGAATTTTAATACATTAATTATAACTTGGTTGAGGCTGAAATTTTGGCAGTAGCATTATAAAGTATGTTTTTGCATGTGGTAAAAGTTTGAGATCAATTTGAGTTGCCTAACTACATGAACTCATGAGTGCATTTTATTTATAAAGGTGGCATGCCCATTAATCTGTGTATACGTTTAACTACAAGTGATAACATGTTTGGTGCATATGTAAAGTTACTTGCTGCACATCATCAAATACATCTTGTGATTCCAAGGGTCTTCAATGGAGGTGTTTTTGAGGGACACCTTCATTCCATTTAATAGGGACTGTGTACACATATAAGACACGAACTCCTGAAGACTTTAAGGATAAAATGTAGTGATGGTTTGTATGATTTCTTAGTGATGGGTTGTATGATTTCTTAGGAAAGTTGTTAAGTTTTCTTCTTATGGGATGTGTTGGAACTAAATACAATTGAGTCTTTTTGTCACAAACTACTTGATCATGCATTATGCTTTAATTGCACGTCATGCATACAATTGCATTCGTTGCACTCATGATTGCACTATGACATACATATAACCTGTAGCATATGCATGTATTTGCATTCTCTTGCACTCACTTGCATATTATATCGTGCATATAGATTCCGCGAAAAAGGATCAACACAAGAGCTGCTATTGATCGATAAGCCGAACAACGAATCGCACCAAGAGCAAGAAGACGACGTGTCGCTGATTATATCCGTCCCTGTTTCAAGGGGTTGCCTGGGGCAAAGCCTCGCAACCCGGCAAACTAACTTAGATTAGTTTGTTGGTTTTCATAAGTATAGTCAAAGGTAGGCAGGACCATGATTTCTCCCAGCTTATACAAATCTTGTTTGATGATTACACATATGCTTTATGAGTTTCTTGAAACCAATTGCATTAGACTTCCTGGCCACCCTGGCCCTAGCACCTATACATAGAGTCCGTAGGACGAGTGCCTAGTAATGCTAGGTGCGAGTAGACACAAGTGAATGGAGTCACTCGCCGCGTAGGTAATTTCAACCCTTACAGAACTCTCACTGAGGTAAGTTATTACATATGCTTCTGATTTAAATGGAGACCGGGCAGAGAATTTATGAGTTATTTCCGTTTATTATATTGAGCATTGGACTCCACCCGAGTCGCATAAGGCCGGTCGTTGTTCGCCTATTGGTCGGCATAACATTGCTAGAGGTGCTTATCTGGGATAATGGACCGGTGAAAGTCTTACTTGTGCCATCCGAAGAACAGAGACTTGGTCCTACCATCGGGCCCAGGGGCGCTTGGGTGCTGACTCGTGGAGGGCTAGACCCGGTGCGCCATGGTAACGCTCCATAGGGGCTAAACCTGGGAAATAACGGATTGGAATCGAACTTGGGATGGGACAAGTGGAGATGGGGGCTATATGTGGGAACGCGATGGCTAGTAAGCATATACCCCTGGCATTTTTAGTTTTTCCCAGGAATTAACAAATCGATTCGAATCGCTGATGCTCACTAGGTGTGAGAATGCCAATGACACTGACGGGCAAAGTAGTAATCCACTTTAACATGTTGTTTATTTAATCACGCTTTTCAATACCACATGCTTGGATGTGTATGATCCGTCCCACTATTCATGGTGCTGCCTATCCACTGATAGGAGGTCGACGGACTTGGGAGGTGCTTTGAAGTCGAGGGATGGCTGATCCGACGTACCGTGGTATCGCTCCTGAGACGGCTACTCCGAGGGGTTAGATGGGGGCGTTGTGAATCTTGGGAAGGGACATGTGTAGAATAGGGGTATATCATGGATATTATGCGAATTACTGATCGATACTCATGCTTTAATTTCGTGCAAGTATTTATTTTATGATATTGATGATAATAATGGTTAAGGGATAGCAGCTATCAAATCCTGCTATCCTATGGCAACATGTTGTTGATTAAAATCAAAGGCTAAGGACCCACATGATTAGCAGCTTTGCGTCAGCCGTAAGCCATTCCATTAAGTCCTACTGAGTAATTAGTACTCAGGGTTTGCCCCCACTTTTGGATTACAGGTACTGAAGACACCTGGATAACTGTGTGCAAGGTGGTAGTACCGGTGGGCTCGGTGCTACACGCCTTGATCATCTCTTCATGAAGACTACTTAAGTATATTGTTCTGCTACGAGATTTTGAAAACGCTTCCGCTATATATATACTCTGAATTCGCTTCCGCTATAATTGAACATGTATTTGATTTTGTACATTTGGTTTGTAAATTAAAGTCTATTATTCTCTATTTCAACTGCCTGTGATGATGTAATTGTTGTGGCTCCTTCGAGAGTCGGATGTGTTTGATGTCGGTTCCTCAGGAAATGGCGAGAGCCCGAAGGACTCTCGACGGACTACCGGGTTTAGTCTGGCCTAAGTGCACTGCGAGCCAGAGGTGGCAGGTGTGCTTAGTTTGGATTAAGCAGGGCGGTTCTGCCACATTCTGGCGCCTCGAGGGGTTAGGGGGTAGATAGTAGACCACCGAAGGAGACCCGGCTAACGCCTACGGGTCTACCGAACGAACGGGCCTGGACTACACAGGCACACCACACGCTGTCACCGAGTGGGGCTACCAAGCAAATCTGCGTGGGTAGGATGGCACGCTATAAACGTACTCAAGCAAAGCTTGAGTCACAATAGATCGTCCTTGATCAGAGGAGAGGACCTAACCAGAGCTTGGCATACAGGTTGGATTATAGCACCGGCAGGAATAATGGGACTTGCCTAACTAAGATAGCCACAAGTCTAAGCCTAGCAAGTATGCAAAATAAAGGGTACACCACACTTGCAGGAGATAGAAGTAAAGTAAAATATAACTGAATTATATTGAAGATATGAGTACAAAAGATACAAGAGCTATTACCGCAGACTCAGAAGAATCTCCGAGAACTCCGAGGCAAAGCTCGACTTACTCTAACTCCCAGGACTATCCTAACTACTAAGATGTGGAAAATGACACTCTCTAAGACAAAATATAGCTCTCAACTTCTCCAAACCTTTACAAATGAGCTCTACAGGCCTATTTATAGTCCCATATGTGGGGAGGGGGGTATTTGTAGGAGGCTTAGGTCAGTGGGAGGCCGAGGTCGGTGGTCGGCCAACCTAGGGGGAGGTCGGCTGACCTAGCCTGAGGTCGGGCGACCACCTGATCCACCGCCTTTGCATTCCAACGGCTTGATCCTGCGTCCCCATGGCGGTTGGCGGTTAGGACGGTTGTTGCACGTGTAAAATGCCTCCGAGGGTAGGTCAGCCGACCTTGTAGGAGGTCGGGCGACCACGTGTCAGCCTTGCATTGGCCATTTTGCTCTTCCCTCGGATTGTTGATGTTGTGGATCCGTGACTTGGTGCACTTGTGTTTTCTTCGTCATGTGGATCGATGAAGTGGCAAGTTGCTGACTTGGGAGGTTGGGCGGCCTGGCCAGGGGTCGGCCGACCCTGTCAGTGGGTCGGGCGGCCAGGCCCCCTGGTCGGCCGACCTGGCTAAGTCAGGCTCGGCCTGGCGCTGGTCAGCCGACCTGGCCACTTTGGCCAGTGGTCTCCATCTTTGATCCTTGGCATGTTTTTAACTGTTTTATGTGCATTTTGGTACCTGCATCCAAATATTCATACAAAACTTGTGGGACTCATTAGTAGCAGGGTTAGTCCATATTTATTCACTTGCATAGCTCCATTTGGTTGGTAATTGACGGCAGATATCGTGAGATTACGACCGTCAACAGTGATGCGCCTAGTAAAGAAACTCATGTTCCGGATCCTAATCTCATCCCGACTGACGATGCGGTTCACTTCCCTGGTAGGGTCATCCTTCCCTTGATAAAAGCACGCTGGATGTACCCTGTCCTTTAGCGGCTGGATGTTAGAAAACACAAAGTCAATGGCCATGGCCATAGCAGTCAGACCCCTTTTCTTTAGATCAGTAATTTTCTCAAGCAAAATCTGAACATCCTTCGTCTCCTCCTCGGGTACAGTCTCTTGCCAGCTATCTCTACCCGAAGGCACACACCTAGAATTAGCAGGAACTAAATTCTCGACATTCTCCATAACAAACAACTTGTCAGTCCAGAATTTGTTGGAAGTCAGCAGAGGGAGATCCAGATAGTGTTGCTTCATGCTGTCCCGCAACTAAAAGCCCGATCCTCCAACGGTTGCCCGTCTCTGGTATGGTGTTTGCAAAAATAAAGATAACGCCAAAGGTTGAAATGAGATGGAATGCCTTGGTGCCCCTCACACAGATGGACAAAAACAGCCAGCTGCGTAATGGAATTCGGGTTCAGATTGGGAAGCTCCAGATGATAGTAATGCAGCAAGCCACGCAGGAAGGAGCAAATGGGGAGATTGAGCCCGCGGTAGAAATACTAGGTGAACACCGGAGTGTTGTGCGGATTCACCTTGGGGAACATGCGCCCCACCTATGTCTCCCAAAGATCGGTGGACTTCGCCGGGAGCAGACCCATCCCGTGCAGTTCCTCCAAGTAAAAGTCATCAACAGTGGTGGCGACCCACGCCGCCATCGGATCTTGGGGCTCGCCTGGCGCTCCCAAGCTGGAAGACTCTTAGTCGCCGGGGACGATGGCCTTGGAATCTTGTTTCGGAGCCATACGCCCTAGGTTGCGGTTATGCACTCTTGACTTCACACGCATCAATCTGGGCGGCGCAGGAAGGATTGGGAGGCGGAAACAGCTAGATGCGGCGCAACCCTAGCGACTTTGGGGAAGAAGGCGACTGAACAGGGAAACAGTAACCGCAACCTCCTCCTTTTTAAGTACACAGCCCGCCGTCACAACTGCAGATGGAGTAACGCCATAAAACAGTAGAGCCACAACTGCGGCAGAGTGTGATGCTAACGATCCGAGAACTCCACTCGAATAAATTACCACTCAGTGAGCATTTTTGTTTGCAGTGCCACAGGGACTCGGCTCTCCTAACTGAGTGCTCTGGGGGCAGTCGCCTGTTTCACCCAAGACACAGGGACTCGGCTCTCCTAACTAAGTACTCTGGGGGTCATCACCCACATCGTTCAAGATACAAGGACTCGGTCATTGTCTACAATATACGTTGCACTCAAAACTACTACTCAGTACTATAGGCCGCGCGGGGGAGACCACTCAAATCAATCGAATGTGTGCGAAGAACAAGCTCTGTTTCAAACATTTGCACAAGACGCAATGGAAGAACATCAAAAAGGCAAAAGGATAAGCTCATTGAGAACAATCAACAGGACACACAGCTAATTCGACACGATTGCAAATATACGAAGTTCATTAAGTACATAGATACTGATAACGAGGCACTGCCCCTTGGATACATGGCGACCTACTCATCTAGGCTTCACGGCCATTGGGGGCCACACCTTGCCTAATGCCCAGGGGCGGGCGCCATGATGCGTTGGCGCTTGAGGTTATGCAGTCCCGCATGCTGGCCACCATCATCATCGTCGTCGTCGGTGCTGTTGCCGTCGTCATCGCTATTGCTCATTGATCCATTGATCCATGCATGCAACGCCACACAGTTTACTCCTGCGGACTTTGTGAGTTGTGGCCGCTCGCTCCTCCGGAACCCGCTAAGTCATCATTCCCTTCCACATCTGGAGTTGGGCCACGAGGGTGTGAGGCCGAACCCTACAAAATAAACTCAAACCGCTTAATGTAGATAGATTTTGGCTAGGTTTAGATGGAATTTGCTAGATTTTCCTATGATGGCCTAGGGTAGCTAGCTTTTGCGAGGTTTTGTTAAGTTTGGCGACTTTAGCTAGATTTTGCTAAGTATAGCTAGATTTTGCTAAGTTTAGCTGATTTTGCTAGGTTTAGGTAGATTTTGCTAAGTTTAACTAGTTTAGCTAGGTTTAGCTAGATTTTGCTAAGTTTAGCTAGTTTTGCTAGGTTTAGATAGATTTTACTAAGTTTAGCTAGTTTTGCAAGATTTTGGTATGTTTAGCTAGTTTTGCTAGGTTTAGCTAGATTTTGCTAGGTTTCGCTAAATTATGCTAATTTCATCTAAATTTGCTAAGTTTCACTAACTTCTGCTAAGTTTGCCTACTTTTGTATATATACCTGTGATCCATAGTGCTGAAGAGGTGATTGCATCCACAGGTTGAAGTGTGGTGCAGCAGCTGGCATCCACCCCGAAGGTGGCTGGGAGCCCTGGGGTGTCATCCATCCCAGAGGTGGCTAGGAGCCCTGCGGTGCCATCCAACCGGGAGGTGGCTGGGAGCCCTGCAGTGCCATCCACCCTGAAGCTGGCTGAGAGCCCTGCGGTGCCATCCACCTCGGAGATGGCATCGAGCCCTGCGGTACCATCCACCCCGGAGGCCTTTGGGAGCCCGGGGGGTACCATCGTCCACCCTAGAGGTGGCTGGGAGCCCTAGGGTACCATCGTCCACCCTGAAGGTGGTTGCGAGCCCTAGGGTGGAGGCACCCACCCTATCGACCTCTGCATAAGTTATTTATGAGACCAAAAATCATTCGGAATAATTTCATAAGAGTTGCTTAATATGGAATTGGTAAAGAGATTAGTTAGCTTTACCTGCTGCGGAGACATTTGAGGAGGGCAAAAGGGTGGCAAGTTCACGTCGGGTCCCAATCGACCTGTGATATCCTACAAATGGATCAAATGTTAGATTCGCAACATAACAACCCAAATTGAAGCGTGTTTTGGTAAACAAACTACCTGAAGGTAAGAAGCCATGTAGGCTGTCATGTTTGTCAGCCGCTCGACTGTTTGTGTTGCCTGACGAGCCTCCTCTCGTGCTGCACAAGCCTCTTCCTCTGCCTGGGTATCTCGAGCTATCCTTGAGGAGCAAGAACTCCCAGACGACGAACCTGATCTCCTTGCTCGAGATATACTCTGGTCGTAATCTACAACCCCATAACCAAAGGACAAAGGCCAACCTGCACACACAGTCACGATTCATGAACACATCGACGCAATCAAATTTGTATCACCTAGCATGCCTTCTTCCCCCGCCACTTGCGTGCAATGCTTCAGCGTCCACCTCTGCCTGCCGCTAATCAAAGTCAGGCCTATGACGCTGAGTCATTTCCTCCCCATATGCCATCTACAAATAGAGAAAGAAAACATAGTCAGAGTCAAATCTTGCAACTGCATACATGTTGACTAAACATGGTTTACCATTTTCTCTCTTGCCGCCTCGGTGCATAACACTTCAGGGTTTGTTGGATCGGGGCATCGGTGAGCACGAACAAAAACATCCATAAAACTTGGTGGTACACCACTTTCATGTTCTTGCATGTAATTAATGTTGTGTTAAGACATGCAATCTAGACAAGCGAAATGAAATTGAATAATATGCAAGGAGAACAATATATTTTCTTACCATGCGTCTCGCGAGACATCAGCGACGAACCGATGCCCCGGTGCTACCTTCCCTCGGTTTTCTCGGTGCGACTTTGAGGAAGCAATCCATTTAGGTGTAGACCATTTCTTTGCCAACCACCTCCAAGCTTCCACGTCCTTCACGATCCAATCAACTGAGACTTGGAGGTACTTCTGCTCTGTGAGGTAAATCTGACTAGCCCCTTTTTCCTTGCTCATGTTCTCACCCTTTATCCTCTTGTAGTACTGACACACGGCTGAGATCCGTGCATTGTAGAAGGCATCATCGATGACCTTCTCAGCTGCCCTACAAAAGTGCCTTCTCACGCTCCGCAGAACCTCTATATCATCCTCATCTTCCAAACGGCACCTCAACTACATATCAACAGATATTTGAAGTTAGACTATGTGTTCATGTGATGGAATGATTCATTCATTGATAAACATATGGAAAAAACTTACCCAGAATTCTTCCCACACAACTGACTGACAAGTTCTCCATTGAGCTTGACTGCTGCCCCCTGCACTACTACCTTCATCTGGTCGGACATACTCCTTAAGACGCCAATGGGACTACTGCTCAGCTGCTTGCCGCTTGCCATCGACCTCAACCATGACCGGGTAGTAGTAACGGCAGAGGGCCCCCAATATCAAATTCACCTTAGAACGTCTTCCTACACCGTCCCAAGTCACGTCCTACTATTGCCTACAAGATAGACATTAAGCAAAACACGTCAAAAAATGCAATCAAGTTCACATGGATAAACAAGATAGTTATTAAGCACAACAAGACAAGAAGCATTACCATTCTCCACGAGGCCTGATGAGCATCCTTTCAGCCGGTCTCTTCAGGACTGAATTGTAGCTCCGAAACTTAAATAAACAAATCAAATTGAATTTAAATGAAATAATTGGATAGATTGGAAAAAATCATATAGAAACTACACACAAATAATATCTAAATCGCCTAATGGAAGAAGAACCACCAGCAACATCGCCTTCCCCCATTGGATGCTCCTGTGGTGCCTCCTCCTCAACCTCCTCTTGTGGCACCTCCTCCTCAGCCTGCTCCTGTGGTGCCTGCTCCTTAGCCTCCTCCTGTGCTGCCATAGGCACCTCCTGTGCCTGTGCCTGTAAACAACCAAGCAGCTGCTCCTGCCTGTGTCGGCTTTGGGTGGTGCCCTGAAAAAGGCCACCACTCGAGGTGTCCTCATTGGAACCCTTGCTCTTCGTCCGCGAGGACCTATGCCTGAACATCATCTGCATCATTTCATCAAAATAAGAAAAATACGTCAGTACTGAATGAAAAGTGTAACAAATATGGAATTCAATAATATGAACAAAGATATGTCAGTACTGAATGAAAAGTGTAAGAAATATACTTATCAAAAGTCGTCTGCATCTGATGATGCTTCATTGACTCGTTGCTTATTGAGACGCTCTTGCATCCGTTGAATTCGTATCGATTTCCTGACAACGACAGGTCGTTTGCGTTTTGATCTAGGTTCCTCAACTAGTTCTCTTGTATCGGTACCTAAATTATCAAGGCCTTCACCTTCAGCCGCATGGAATCTATGTCCTATGTCTTGATTCATGCCATGCTTGTCTAATTGCCCTTTTTCTTGAAACACGTCATAGTCATCGTTTTCTATATTAGTACTCATGTAATCAACATTTTCAGGAGGGCACACTTGTGGGTTGACTTTGAATGCAACCCACCAAGCCTTTAAGCTTGGGTGAGGATATGGGAGGTAGTACACCTGCTCTGCCTGATTTGCACGGACAACACTGTTAATATGGCTTGGAAGTCTAGAACTGTGCTTGACCTCAACCATCCGATACTTGTCAACACGAGTCCCATTACACGGGTCGAACCAGTCGCATTCGAAAAAAACAACTTTTATTTCCTTAGGACCGCTGAAGACAAGCTCAATGATGTTTTGAAGAACACCGTAATAGTTCACTAGTTTATCATTAGCATCATATGCACTTGTCATCACTCCGCTGTTGACAGTGGCTACCAATGGTCTACTCTTCTCCAATTTCGCGGTTCAGAAGCGGTATCCATTAACATCATAGCGACTATAGTTCTTTGCGGTCATACAAGTATGTGCGAGCTGCTTCAAGTCCTTGTGCACTTTTATTGGCAAATGCCTATACAAACAAAATTAAAACATGCATTAAACCTCATGGGCCAAGCTTAAGTTTACGAATGGAAATAGAGGTTGAGATGATAAATTACATATCGGCGGAACCACTGCACGAAGTTAGGGCCACCTTTGAAGCCATCACGTCACATATTTTCCAATTGTGTGTGTGTGGGTACAGAACTAGATTTCGAACATTCGTCGTCAAATAATCTGCACAAATTCATTTCATGCAGATTATTAAAGATAGACATGAGACAGAAAAATGGATGGACGTCGACACAATTACGATGATCACTTACTGGATATATCCAATTGTCTCGTCCATGTTGCTATACATATACAGCAACAACAGGTTCAGCTCGGATTCTTCCAAGTGACGTACAGTACTAGATCCAATTGGTTTACCATGGTGCTTGAAAATCTGAAGGTTGCCTTGTGGTGCTTCATATTCCATTTGAACTCGCAGTGTAGGCGCAAACACATTGTTTCGTTGGGCAAAATACTTGCTTGAGAAGTGTGATATCTCTTTAAGGGCAAATGACTCAGCAATACAACCCTCGACTCTAGCCTTGTTGTGAACAGTGGGCTTGAGCTTTTTCAATCCTCTTTCTATAGGATACATCCACCTGTATTGCACAGGTCCGGCTACCAAAGCTTCCCATGCCAAATGCACCAATAGATATTGCATCACATTCATGAAACCAGGTGGAAACACCGTTTCCAATTTACATACAAGAATTGGAATTTCGTTCTCAAACTTCTTCATCAAGCTCTTTGATACTATCTTTGCGCATAACTGTTTTTAGACGTAACTAAGCTCAGCAAATATCCTCCACAACTCATCTTTGAAGTAGCCTCTAAACATAATGGGTAGAAGCCTCTCCATAATAACATTGTAATCATGGCTTTTCAACCCGATCAATTTTCCGGTCTTCAAATTTACTGCCCGTTTCAAGTTAGGCGCATAGCGATCTGGAAATTTTATTGTCTTCAACCATTGAAATATTTGTCTTTTGTCTTCTGGCTTGGGACAGTAATCAGCTCGTGGCCTACTCTCGTGCCCATTATTACTCACTCTCAACTCAAGCGCTGGCCGATCACAAATTAATGCCAAGTCTTTCCTTGCCTTGATATTATCTTTTGACTTATCAGTCACATCAAAACACGTGCTTTTGATGCTATCTGCAACGTTTCGCTCTTGATGCATCAGATCTATGGTGTGTGGTAACATCAACGCTTCCGCATATGGAAGCACCCATATTATGAACTTATGAGTCCAGTTGTGCTTCTTCCCGTAACCTGCGAACCTATCATTCTCTCCAGGCTTCAATTCAGCATGCCATGCCATTATTTGCTTTGCAGTTAGCCTCTTTGGTGGCCCCTTTGTAATTTTAACACCCTTTCGGAATGCAGTAATTGAACTACGGAGATCATGCTTAAAAGGAAGCCATCGTCGGTGACAATCAAAGAATGATACTTTCCCGCCATGCTTTAATTTGAATGCATCTGAATCATTCATGCATATGGGACAGCGAAGCCGACCATGCACATACCATCCAGACCAATCACCATAAGCCATGAAATCATGGACTGACCATAGATATGCGGCACGCAAAGTAAATTCCTCTTTAGCATAGCTACCATAAGCCTTCACACCTCTCCATAATTTTTTCAAATCTTTGAACAAAGGGCGCATGAACATATTTAGTTTTGGCCCTGGATGCTCAGGGCCTGGGATGACAAGTGCAAGGAACATGTACTCGTCTGTATTGACTAGCTCAGGCGGAAGATTGTATGGGATGATGAAAACCGGCCAACAAGAGTATGGGCTTGCATTAGTATTGAAAGGTGTGAAACCATCCGTCGATAGACCAAACCGAATACTCCGAGGGTTATTTGCAAATTCTGGATCAAAGTTGTCTAGTGCCTTCCATGCATCACCGTCTACCGGATGCTCCATTATATCTTCATTTTTGTTCGGACGTTTGCCTTCTTTAGGCCACCTCATATGCATAGCTGTTTCCTTGCAGAGGTACATCCGTAGAAACCGAGAATCGGGTTGCATGTAATGAAGTTGCTTAGCTGCAACCTTTGTGGTTACTGACTCGCCCTCGTCATTGGTCACCTGGACATATCTAGATGCATTACACTGATTACAACAATCTAACTTGTCAGTCCCATCCTCCTCCTAGAACATAATGCAGTTGTTAGGGCAGACATCAATCTTCTCATATTTCATCCCAAGATCAGCCAGAATCTTCTTTGCAAAATACAAATTTTTTGGCAACTTGTGATTTTCTGGGAGAATGTCATCAATCAGTTTGACAATGTCATTGTAAGCAGTATTTGAAATGTTGTGCTTCGACTTTATCGACATAAGTCTTGTCAAAGTTTGAAGTAGCGTCGACTGTGTATAGTCATGCAGCCCCCTCATCTGATGCATCAATAAACCGGTAGAATTCCTCGACCTTGGGTGGCTGGCCTGGACCCTCCGCGGTCCTATCAACCCCCATACCAAGATCATTTAGCATTTCATCCATCCTATCATGATCCTCATGGTCTACCCCCTGATCAACGCGTTCACCACGCTCTCCATGCTCTCGCCACACGAGATAATTGGGCATAAACCCCCTTATGCACAAGTGTTCCTTGATGTCTTCCTTTGCCCATAACCACTTGTTCTCACACTTACTGCAAGGACACAGGACTATGAGACCAGGTTCTACTGCGAATGCATGGTCAAGGAAAGCCTTTGTTACAGCTTGCCATTCTTTGGAGTGTGCCCCATCCTTCCTCCATCCATCATACATCGCCTTCCGATCACCATCCATTTCAAAAGGCTAAACAAAGGAGATAGTATATCAATGACCGTGGCTTAGGAGATAATGAACTCCCTATTAGGAAAAGGTCCTAAACCCACTCAAGAATGGAGGCCAATGCATGTGGTTTGTGACTTGGCCTGCGATTGAAGCAAAATTTCTGCAGCATAACCCCGCTGTTCTCCAAACACACGCCTGATCATGGTGTGTTGGAGAACAAAGGGGTTACACAACCGAAATTTCGCTCCAATCGTAAGCCACGAGTCACAAATCACATGCATCTGGCTCCACTCTCAAGCTGTCCAAAATACGTGGACAATTCCGGAACGGCGAACCTCACAAGTCAATGTGAGGTTCGTCGTTCCCGAACGGGTGATGCCTATGGTTCACTACTGTTTGGCGAGAAATCCTACACTCTAAACTTGAAAATCGAAAAAGAAAATGACTTCGAAATAAAGTGCAAAGAAGTAACACATAACGAAGGTGATAAAGCATGAAAACATTAGTTAAACATCTCATTATAGATTACTCATGAAATATGAATATAAACAACCTTACTTGTCATATGTATCATGAAAACATCAGTTAAACAACAACTAATACTAGCTAATGAGACAGCCCTAGTCAATAATCACTAATTGCAATTAACCATTACTTTACTCACTAATGACAATTAACCGATAATCTACGCACCAAAAAGACAAGCATGTTGGAGTCAATGATTAACAAGTTTCGTCGCTTGTCGGCAGGCCGATGAAGTTAAATTTAAAGTACTCTAAACATGCAAAGCCGACGAAATTTGATACACTATAAAAAGATAGGAGAAGCCGAATTAACCTCGTCGTTTGTGGCGCGGACGCAGTGCAAACCGGGCCGAGAGACCACAGTTGAGGCTGGCAGGGGTGCCAGGTGGGGCACAGGGCACGGGGTTGGCGTCACGGGCGCTGGCCGCGCCGTTTGAGGCCGGGGAGGCAGCTGCAGCGCCGGTTGAGGCCGGGGAGGCAGCTGCGGCCCGTGGCGCCGACCTGAATTGGGGAGACGGTGTCCGGTGGGGCGGCGCAGGCCCGGGGAGGCGGCCGGCGGGGAGGCTGCGGGCGGCACCGGCCAGGGGAGGTTGCGCGCGGCGCCGGCCCCCGGAGGATGCGGGCGACGGCGTGGGGCCGGGAAGGTGGCCGGCGGGGAAGCGGATGGAGTCGGGGAGGGCCGGCAGTGCCGCGCAATGGGTAGGCAATCGCCGGGGACGCGGATCAGGGGCGTCCAGGCGCCGGCGGCGGCGGCAGTGGCAGATGCGGAGACGTGTGTGTGCGTGGGTGCGATAGGGTTCACGGGCGGGGATGGAGATTTGGTATGTACATATTTTCGTCGGCAAAAGAGTACATGCCCACGAATTTACGTTATTTTCATCGGTCCCCAAACCCACGAATTTACAGATTTTTCCAGTTTCCCCCGCCGCGCAAGTAATTTCGTCGGCCTATCATCCAGGCCGACGAATTTAAACATAAATTCGTGGGCCAAGGGGAGAGACCCATGAAAATACATGAAATTTTGTCCGTTTCGGAAACCGATGAATTTACGGGCGTTATTTTCGTGGGCCAACCCACGAAATTAAGTTGGCCCACGAAAAAATACTATTTTCATGTAAGGTATGATGAGAGGTTGTGCATGTACAGTTTTGCCCTTGGATCTGCATGTGCATGTTAAATCAAGTTAATAGGAAAATGTGAACTAAATGAACCTCAAACATTCTGAAACTTGGACAGTAGCATGCTTAGGGTATTTTGACACTGTGAAATTTTGTAGCCCTGGCATTGCTCATTTGCTCACTTTGCATTTATGTATATTATTGGTGCATTAAATCAAGTTATAAAATGAAAGCTATATGAAATAGTCTCAAAGAAACTTTCTGGAATTTTTCCTAGGCTTTGGTTAGCCTAAGTAGCTCACTGATGCAATATGAAGCTGTGCATATTAATTTTGGTAGCTACTTAGTGAAGTCTAGTTTACAGAAAGTATTTTTATGGATTTTCTTGCCACTATTTTGCTAGGCATGAATGTTGTGATGGATTAAAATGTGGAAAATAGATGTCCCGTGAATACATGGCTTTGGGCTTACTAAATTTTGTGCATAATACTTGTGCTAAGTTGAGCAATCTGTGAAAAATTCATGCCCAAATACCATTCCCACAATTTATGAAAAATCTGGAAAGTTAAAAGGCTGATAACTTGCTAGAATTTTAGAAAAATAAATATAACTCTGCTAGGGCTGAAATTTTTGCAGTAGATTATCACAACATTGACCTGCATGTCATAAATAATTGAGCTCATTTGGGGTTGTGTAGCAGTATGAATCAGAACTGAGAATTTTGGTATAATAAAATGTAAAACTTGGACACTAGGCCATTGTATAGACATGTGGGTGTAGAATACTATTAGTTCCACCTTGATGCTTGTTAAAAGTTCCTGTGATGTTATGCATGATGGATTTAACTAAGTGTAGGTGATGGGTTGTTCGATTTTTTAATAATGGTTGTGCATTTTCTTAAAGTAAAGCTTGCAAGTCTTCTAGATATAATCTGAGTTGAAAATGTGGTTACTTGAGTCTTGCATCAAACGTTGTGCATCATATTTATTCTTCTTGCACCATGTGTCTGCATTTCATGCCTTTGCACTCATATGCACTATGCCATCGCATATAGATTCTGCGAACAAGGTACCGACTCAGAAGCTGCCCCTGATCAAGGAACCCGACGACCAGGACACGAAGGAGTAGCAACCGGAGGGCCCACCTCAAACCACTGACTCAACATCTGCGGAAGCTAACCCCGACGAAGAAGGTAGGCAGGACTATACTACAACCCAGCAAATGTTATATGATTTAAATTACGCATATGCATTAAGAGTTGCTTGAAACCCTTTTGCATTAGACTTCCCGGTCGCCCTGGCCCTAGCACCTATACATAGAGTTCGTAGGATGAGTATGCCTAGTAATGCTAGGTATGAGTAGATACAAGTGAGAGGAGTCACTTGTTGCGTAGGTGATGTTTCAAAAATAAGAAAAATCTCACTATGGTGGAAGAATATTACTATGCTCAAGTTTTAAGTGGAGACTGGGCGGAGATTTTATTCAGTATTTACTTTTCATGATGTCGCACTATGGACTCCGCCCGAGTCGTATAAGGCCCGTCCGATATTCGCCTGCTGATCGGCATAACATTGCTAGAGTGCTTATCCAGGCCATGGGACTGGTGAAATCTTACTTGTGCCATTGGGAGAACAGAGACACGTTCCTACCCACTGGTTGAGAGGAAAGTGACCCGGGGGAGCTTTGTACTCATGGTGGGGAGACCGAGATGTCAGCAGGCTCACCATAGGGGCACAACCCGGGGGTCAGGCGGGAGTGAATCGAACTTGGGATGGGACAAGTGGAGATGTGGGCTATATGTGGGAACGTGCTGGCTAGTAAGCATATATCCCTGGCATGTAAAGCATATTTGGGTCTGGTAGAAATTTCTACTCAATGAGACTCAAAATTTGACAAAACTCAAAACATATCTAAGTAGCTCTTTGTAGCTGGTTTTGAACATGTAAAGCATATTTGGGTCTGGTAGAAATTTTTGAACCATGGGGAGCTTATTTTGTTATTTTCAAAATAAAAACCTGAGATATCCATCTTACTAGGAACTTGAAAGAATCATCCCACGCTAAGTCATATCATCCCCTCACAACAACTTAGGCTTGTTATCACAAATAGCATCCACAAGGTAAAGCTTAGGTTTGCCTTTCTTTATTCACCAACATAGGACTAAGCTAAGCATAAGTTGTCATGCAAGAATTAAACCATTCACTTGATAGAGCAACTATTCATCATTTCCAAAATGAAGCTAGCAAGTGAATTTAACCATTAAGCATGGGAGTTATTTATTAGGATACAAACATTTTTTTAATATAACTACTGGAATTAAAAGATACATCGGGCACTTCTCTCATGGTAAGGCAGATAGAACTAGACATGTTCGAAGAAAAGGTACAGGGGTAAACAAGGCGACGATGGACACACATACCTTAGCTGTTGCGTTCTCCGCCCCCCCCCCCCAAGTTTCAATGAAGCTCACTCAGGGAAGAACCCTTTCCAGTTGTAGTACATCAGGTTCTGCTCGTGCATGCCAGGATCAAGTTGTGGTCGACTCCTTGTTGCTGCTGAATGTCGGCGAGGCTGTCCATCGTCCCCAAGGTGCGATGCTCTTGGAGATCTAACGCCCCGAAGAGGGTAGTGAAGTTCCCATCGAGTTCGCCGCCAGTGTAGCGGGCAGAATGGGATGGACCTGCACCATGACCATAAGAGTACTCACCTCTGCTATGATGTGACGGTGTCGGGTTGATGGAGGGCACAATGGACTTCCACGAGCTGTGCCAGGAACCCTGTGGGTTGGCTTCCCAAGCAGGTGTGCTTGGATGAGCCCATGCAGGTGCGGCTCCTGGCTGCTGTGCATCCTCGTTGGCCTTGCGGATTTGCTCCTCTGCTCGGCGTCGTTGGGCACGAGTCATGACTCCAGAGATACTGTTTCTTCCTAATTCTATCTCGGGCTCTAGCTGCATGGTTAGTGTCCTCATAGAGTATAATTTGTACTGCGGTGCTGGGAGTGGCATCTCAAAGTTGGAGCCTCTAAAAGTCATGATATACTTCCCGTTTGTGTCCTTCCTCAAAAAGTGTGCATGGATGAAGTGCGACTCTTTGACTACTCGTGTAGGGTCATTTGGCATGAAGGAGATGGTAGCATTTGCTAGCATCCCCAACCCATTGGCGATCCTTGTCACGAATGATGTGATCGAAATGATATGACCACTCTTAGCTAGTCCTTGCCAGTGGCGGACCATGCTAAGTGTAGGGGCAAATTTTATTTTCTTCCACATGGCGTAGAGACATCTAACATCCTCTATTGTGACACAGCGGGTATCATCCCGCGGGAAAACGACCATGGTGAGCCAGCAGGCTAAAAACCGCAAAGTGGGGTGCCTAATGTGAGTGATGCTCTTTTTCCTGGGAGCATCTGGTCCAACCAACTCTTTCCAAAACTCTGCTGAATTAAACCCCGCTAGATCCTCACTCAAAGTGCATTGAGGTGAGAAATCAAGCAAGTTGCTAAATTGGGGCAGAGTAAGCTCATAATCAGTATTGAAAAGGCGGAACTAGACATATGTACCATCCCTTCGGGCGTCGGTGCGGAGTGTCATGAGGAATTCTTTGGTGAGGAGGACAATTCCTCCCTCTGGAATTTCTGCAAAGTCGCTGTACCCAATGGCCTAGAACACCTCGTTGAACTCCTCCCGCATGCTGGTGTTGACGAGGAGATCCTCATCAAAGCATTTGGTCAAGGCATAAGTCTTTTGGTTTAAGAGTCTTAATGCCTTGGCCTCATCTTGACCACGTGGCACGAGCTGCGAATCGAGGATGAGTATCGGCCGGTAGGTGGACGACGTCTGGAATTCTTCAGGCTCCCCCGTGCTGATAGACATCCTCTCGGAAGTAGCATGCCGACTTTCTGAGCCAGAGCCACTCTCCGAGGATGACCAGCAGATGTGTTGTCCTGCCTTGCTAATGGCCTTCTTTGCCTTCTTAAATGCATTCTTCATCATGCAGGACACACAAAAAATACACGATACCCGAAGGATAGACGACAATAAAGATTAGCGTTAGCGGGTTAGTCGTCTAAAAGAAACAGCGTCCTTGTGGGGCAGAGCCTCCACAAAACGTTCTCGTACTGCTACACAAAGAGAGAGAGTTGCTAGAATTTTATTTGGCTAACCAAATTTTATTCGGGCATTATTTTAACTAAGCTAGTGAGCTTAAGCACTAATGGAAAGATTAGAGAGGGAGAAGAGTGTTGCTGCGTGGTGCACTGAGCTGGGAGGTGAGTGCACATATTTATAGGCGAGGGGGTGCATGCAGAGGGCTGGGCGGCCCACACCTATGGCCAGCCGGCCATAGGGGTGTGTCCCCTCCTGGTGCTTGCTTTGGTATGGGGTAAAGGAAGGTGAGTGGAGAGGAAAAGAAAAAGAAAGGGGGAGTGATGTGGCCGGCCGGCCACTAAAATTTTTTTTTTCGAAAATGCAGTGTTTAAGAAATTAAACTAATGCAAAAATTAAAATTGGACATGCAAAAATTAAATATGCAGTGGAGTGCAAAACTTAAACTTTGGCGGGAAAGTAAATATGTCGTCGATGGGTAGTGTGCCAATTTACCTTTTGGCGAGGGGAGCCCATGTCTTGCCCTTCGGAGTTTCATAGAAACTATAGCTGGGGGCAGCCTTCCATTGTGTTCTATTTCTTCTACGCCGCTTTGATGTCAATTTGTCCTCGGCATCGACCTTGTTCTCGGGTGCTGGTTTGGTTGGCCACTTTGGCGTAGTCAATTTGCTTTCAGCACCGTGTCTTTTCTCAGGAGCTTTGCCTCCTGGTGCAGTTCTGGGCCTGTCGCACCTCGTTTCTTGGCTTCTCGATCTTCTATTTTGCATTGCCCTCTCATACTCCATTTGTTGAATTTCAGTCTCGATTTTCAATTTCTTCAGCATAAATGCCACGAGACTGTCTTCTTTGGAATTTGATGGATTGGTCCCGGTCTTGGCCTTGGGTTCATCCTTCTTGACCTGGCACTTGAAAGTCTTCACCTTGTTGCATTGTTCCAATTTTGGTTTGAAGGCAAATGTTTCCTTCTTTCCGTTAATGTTCAGGTGAACCTTTCCTACTCCAACGTCGATTGTTGCATCGGCTGTGCTAAAAAACGGTCGCCCAAGGATGAGTGGGGTTTTTGAGTCAATGTCCATATCCAGCACCACGAAGTCCACTGGAATGAGAAAATTTTGGATTCTCACCGGAACGTTCTCTGCCACTCCTTCAGGGTAACGGGCGGATTGATCCGCAAGCTGTAAACACATAGCTGTGGGAGCAAGTGCGTCATGATTCAGCTTGTCGAAGATGACCTTCGGCATTACGCTGACACTGGCTCCAAGGTCGCACAATGCTTGATCGAAGTGCTGGGTACCAATCGAGCATGAGATGGTAGGGCTTCCAGGGTCCTTTTTCTTGAGTATAGCTGTGCTACACTCTTCCGTTAAGTGCACAATTTCCATTGACGGTAGGGGTTTCTTATTGTTGAGGATATCCTTTAAGTACTTGGCATATGTCGGTACCTGCATAGCATCTAGCAGGGGTATGTTGACATATAATTTTTTAATGACCTCAACGAACTTACTATATTGTTTGTCAGCGGTAGCCTTCTTATTTCTCGGAGGAAATGGTAGCACCGTTGTGTCGTAGAACTCATGGGGTAGATGTTTCAATGCTAGTTTTTCGTCCTTGCCAGGTGTATCTTCATCTCCAACCTTGTCTTCTGACTCGGCAGTCTTCTTCTGCGCTTTACCTGCATGACTAGGAGATGGGGGTCCTGTGTGGACGTTCCACCCCTAGTGGTTACTGCATTTATGTGCTCCTTGGGAGGAGGCTCAGGTTGCCCAAGCAGCTTACCTAGATTTGCGTTAGGTAGAGCAGCAGCCAACTGAGCTATCTACGTTTCCAGCATTTTATTGAAGCTAAGTTGGTTTTTCATAGCACTATTCAAAGTTTCCATTTGCAAAGATATAGATTCAAACAACCTATCATTAGCATGGAACTTTTTACTAATGCTATCATTCACAGCTTTTTAATCAAAACTATAATTATTCTTAGGAAATTGCTGCGATTTTGAAGAATTACCTTGCCCAGAGAAAGAGAGATTTGGTCGTGAATTCCATCCTAGCTAAGGACGATTCCCATTGAAGCCATTGGTACTGTTACCGATGAGGTTTGCATCTTCGGGTTGCGTCTCAGGGCAGCTATTCCCTGAGTGTCCTGTATTCCCACAGACTTCGCAAGTCATGTGAGAGTCGAGGGCGTGACCGGAGCAGCTTCTGGAGCGTCGTTTAGCTTCTTCAGTAGCAAGTCCATCTTTGCAGTGGGCATGTCAGTGCTCTCGATCTGATGGATGCTACGGGAACGGGTACTAGACCTCTCTTCTCTCCATCCTTGATTGGTGGCCATCTTCTCAATGAGATTCTTGGCCGCCGAGATACTCAAGGAGAGGAAAGATCCTCCAGCAGCTGCATCTAGGTGTTCTTGAGCTGAGCGGTTGAGCCCATGAAAGAAACTCTGAATGATCAGCCACTCTTGCATTCCATGATGGGGGCAGGCTGCAATGTATTCTTCCAGTCATTCCCAAGCTTCAGCCATGGTTTCATCTGCGAGCTGTTGGAAGCTTGAGATCTTGTTCCTCAAGGCGTTGGTTTTCCCTAATGGGAAATACTTCACCAAGAATGTATTGGAACATGCGTTCCAAGTTGTGGGTGTTGCTCAGTTGAGGTAGAACCACTGTTTTGCTTTTCCAACAAGAGAGAAGGGAAAGAGACGAAGCTTGACGGTGTCAGGCAATGCTCCTTTCATGTTGAATGTACTGCAGATGATTATCGGCATCTTCCGTAGCCAGTCCACAGAAAGGGATAGCTTGAACCATGTGAATCACCCCCGGTTTGAGCTCGAAGTCCTCTCCCACTTGAACATCAGGTCCCATGGGGATATTGCTGTTCGAGGGGATAGAGAACTCACAGATAGTCTTTTCGGCCATGGTGGTGAAACGTAAA
The DNA here is from genome assembly GCA_022530915.1 of Paspalum notatum. Classification (NCBI taxonomy): domain Eukaryota; kingdom Viridiplantae; phylum Streptophyta; class Magnoliopsida; order Poales; family Poaceae; genus Paspalum; species Paspalum notatum. The sequence continues at coordinate 32,932,981 of CM039688.1, read as the reverse complement.
GTACTGGTTGAAGTACTTGGTTCTAGCTCCCTGGGTACAGGTCTCTGTCCGTGAATAGTCTTGTGACGGACTTTCCGGAGCAGTGACTCTAGGTTGTCGTGGAATTTACCGGCAGGTCAAAACCGGTCATACACCTCTCTGTTGCAACCACAACAAAACAACAGAGTAAAGTGAGCCTTTTAACAACTAGCGGTAAAACCTATCAAGTATACAGGTTCGAAATGAGATATCAATTATCTCTAGGCCAATTGCTTCCCCGGCAACGGAGCCAGAAAAGCTTGTTGGCGTCTCTTAGCCTTTATAGGTTTTACTTCGCAAGCGCACGGAGACCGCTGTAGCCTCTCACTCGGAGTATTCCGAGTATCGTAAATTTCCACAGGGAAGCGGTAGGCTCAAGAGTGTAATTGAATAAACTCAAATCGAATGAATTGTAAACTTGGATAAATTATACCAACTAGTAGTTGAACAGGGGTAAACGTGATAAAGATATGTGTATGGTGGAGGAGGATATCTATCTAAGCTATCTGTAGAAAGGTATAGTTGCCTAGGAGGACAACGAGTGAGATAAAGTCACAAACTCTATTCCAATCGGCTACAAAGATTATGCGTGTCTAACTAAGCTATTCAAATAAACAAGCTAGGGTCTTGCAACGAGAGAAATTCCAGAGTCACGAGGGTACCAGGGGGTAGATAGTAGGTCCCGAAAGAGAGTCTGGCTAACACCTACGGGCCTCCCGAACGACGGGCCTGGACTACACAGGCACAGCACACGCTGTCACCGAGTGGGGCTACCAAGCAAAGCTGCGTGGGGAGGATGGCAAGCTATAAACATGTTCAAGCGAACAACGATAGATCTTCCTGGATCGGAGTAGAAGATCTAGCCAGAGCCTAGCATTTAAGTCTAGGGTTGAGTTATAGCACCCGCAAGAATAACAAGAATTGAATAACTAAGTGAAACACAATCTAAGCCTAGCAAGTATGCAAAATAAAGGTACACCACACTTGCAGAAGATAGAAATAAAGTAAAATATAACTGAATTATATTGAAGATAATCTGAATCCAAAAGATACAAGAGTTTTACCACAGACTCGAAGATAACTCCGGAGCCTCCATGGCAAAGCTTGACTCAACTCTAACTCCCAGGACTATCCTAACTACTAAGAAAAGAGTGAAGCACTCAATGATAGAACTCTCTACTCAACTCCACACCTTACAAGTGAGCTTCCAGGGTCTATTTATAGCCTAGAAAGTGAGGGGGGTATTTATATGTGTACTAGGTCAATGGAGGGACCAAGTCAGTGGCCGGCCGACCAAGGTGGGTGGTCGGGCGGCCACCCCCGTGGCCGCCCAGCCACTGGATCCACTGCCTTAGTTGATCCAACGGCTGATCTTGCTCCCCCACATCGGTTGGCAGTTAGGACGGTTGGTTGCACGTGAAAAATGCATCGAGGGGTGGTCGGCCGGCCATGGCACGTGGTTGGGAAGCCACGTGTCTACCTCCAATTTATTGCATGTTGCTTCCCTCGGATCCTTGACATCACCAATCCTCGTCCCAACACTTTGTGACCCTCGGATACATTGGATGCTCTCTTGTATGGTTGGATCTTCACCATTTTGTGTTTGTTTGACACCGGATTGATGACATGGCATAGGAAGTGGTCAAGGGACCATTCCACGTGGTCGTGGACCCAATTCCACCCTGGAGGGTGGTCGGGCGGCCACCAACCATGGTCGGCCGGCCATGGCGTATGGTCGGGCGGCCATGGCCCAGTCACCAATGTTGCCCATCTTTGATATTTGGTGCATTTCCAACCTTTTTGAGTGATTTTTGGTACTTGCATCCAAATATTCATGTACATCTTGTGGAACTCATTAGTAGCAAGGGTTAGTCCATACATTTCACTTGTTTAGCTTCATTCGGTGGATAATTGACGGTTGAAATCATGAGATAATGACTGTCAACACACACCACCGCCCCGGTGCTCGTACCGAAGGCCTCGTCGCCGGAACCAGCCGGACGGCGGAGAACCGCCGCCGCCCACCGTCGGCGGTTCACCCCACGGTGAGCTGGTTCTGCCGAGCCCGACCGCCGGCGCCTTCCGCGACACCGTCACCAGCCGCAGTCGCTGACGCGCGGGCCCCACGCCAAACGGCGTTGGCCACGCCGTCCCCGCCGCGTGGGCCGGCCCAGTAAGGCCGTGCGCGTGCCGCGGGTGGGCCGCGCCGGGCCGAAATTGACCCCGGCCCAAGTTTGCTTTCCACCGGACAAAAATCTGAGAAAAGTCCATTTCTAGCCCTCCAACTTCCTAGAAAAGTCCAAAACTACCCCCTAGCCACTGTCTACCCCATATCTCCTCCGTTGAACTCCGATTTAGGTGATTCTTGCGCCTAAATTCATCTAAAATCAAGATCTATCCATCTGTACACTCCACATAATCTTTTCCCTGGCCGAAAGACACCGCCATGCCACCATGACGCATCCTACGCCTAGTTAGTGCTTCACACTGGTCCTACATAAGTTTGTGTGCCTGGTGTGATGCCGTTGACCTCCTAATCTCTATCAAAAAGATTCTTGTCTTGATGATCTCAGTTCCACTTTAGATGATGACGATACCGAAAATCATCTGAATATTGATTCTATTTCACAAAAACCTTCCCCACTCCAATCATCATCATGCGACCGCCTCCCCTTCGGTGTCGCTGCCCTCGCATCATCGTTCAACCACCCCTACCATGGCGTCTCCGTAACTGCCGTTACCGAGCCCGCCAGCTGTTGGCGTCTCTTAGCCTTATAAGATTTTACTTCGCAAGCGCACGGAGACCGCTGTAGCTTTTCACTCAGAGTATTCCGAGTATCGTATTTTTATCCACAGGGAAACGGCAGGCAAGAGAGTATAGTTGAGTAAACTCAAATCGAATTAACCGTACTTAAATAAATATACCAGCTAGTCACTAGACATGGGTAAGTCTGGTAAACGGATAGGTGTAAGGTGGGAAGAAGTAAATTGAACTACCTAAGATACACGTAGAAAGGTATAGTTGCTTGGGAGGACAACGAGTGAGATAAAGCTCCCAAACTCTATTCTATTCGGCTGCAAAGACTATATCGTGGTTAACTAAGAAACTCAAGTAGCAAGTCAGGGTCTTGCGTCGAGCGAAATTCCGGCTCCTCGAGGAGTCAGGGGGTAGATAGTAGACAACCGAAGGAGACCCGGCTAATGCCTATGGGCCTACCGAACGAACGGGCCTGGACAACACAGGCACACCACACGCTGTCACCGAGTGGGGCTACCAAGCAAATCTGCGTGGATAGGCTGGCACGCTATAAACGTACTCAAGCGAAGCTTGAGTAACAATAGATCGTCCTTGAACAGAGGAGAGGACCTAACCAGAGCCTAGCATACAGGTTGGATTATAGCACCGGCAAGAATAACGGGACTTGACTAACTAAGATAACCACAAGTCTAAGCCTAGCAAGTATGCAAAATAAAGGGTACACCACACTTGCATGAGATAGAAATAAAGTAAAATATAATTGAATTATATTGAAGATTCAGTACAAAAGATACAAGAGCTGTTACCGTAGACTCAGAAGAATCTCTGAGAACTCCGAGGCAAAGCTCGACTCACTCTAACTCCTAGGACTATCCTAACTACTAAGATGTGGAAAGTGACACTCTCTAATGTAGGATATGGCTCTCAACTTCTCCATACCTTTACAAATGAGCTCTACAGGCCTATTTATAGTCCCATTTGAGAGGGGGGTATTTGTAGGAGGCTTAGGTCGGTGGGAGGCCAAAGTCGGTGGTCGGCCGACCTAGGGGGAGGTCGGCCGACCTACTCCGAGGTCGGGCGACCACCCGATCCACCACCTTTGCACTCCAACGGCTTGATCTTGCGTCCCCATGGCGGTTGGCGATTAGGACGGTTGTTGCATGTGTAAAATGCCTCCGAGGGTAGGTCGGCCGACCTTGTAGGAGGTCGGGCGACCACGTGTCAGGCCTGCATTGGCCATTTTGCTTCTCCCTCGGATTGATGACGTTGTGCATCCGTGACTTGGTACATTTTCGGCCTTTGGATACATTGGATGCTTGGTCTTGCGGTTGGATTTGAGTGCACTTGTGTTTTCTTCATGATGTGGATCAATGAGGTGGCACATGGCTGACTTGGGATGTCGGGCGTCCTGACCAGGGGTCGGCCGACCCTGTCAGTGGGTCGGGTGGCCAGCCCCCTGGTCGGCCGACCTGGTTGCACCAGGCAGGCTTGACCCTTGGTCGGCCGACCTGGCCACTTTGGCCAGTGTTCCTCATATTTGATCCTTGGCATGTTTTCATCTATTTTATGTGCATTTTGGTACCTACATCCAAATATTCATACAAAACAGTAGAAGGGTTAGTCCATAATTATTCACTTGCATAGCTCCATTTGGTTGGTAATTGACAGTAGATATCGTGAGATTACGACCGTCAACACCCCTCCAAGCTTAAACTTTTGCTCGTCCTCAAGCAAAGCTAAGACTGAGAGTGGATCAGGAGTTGCTGTAATATGAAGATGATGATAAATTCTTATACGTGACTCAATACTCATGCTTTTGTTTTGAGAAGTGAAATAATTGAAGCTCTCCTTATGTACTACCTGTGGTGCATCTGTTTGCTTACCTTGCCTTGGGCGGTTGAGAGATGGAACGACCATTGTACAAGAGTTCTACCAAGGGCCAGGATTCGGCCAACACTTTCCTACACTAAGGCTTTTGTGGAGCTTTGGGTAGGGAGAATGTGGCACACTTAGGATATTTATTTTGCTAAGCCAAAGATTGGACCAAAGAGCATACTCTATCACTTCTTCTATTGATCACTGGAGTATGAGTGGTGGTACTTTATGCCTCCTTCTCTTGGTATTCATCCCTTGTAGCCTTTTGTATGTTTGGAGTGGATATGGAGCTTTTATTTATTTTTTTGCCATGCTTGACTTTGCATGCTTTTCATTTTGCCGTGCTTTTGCACGCATGTTTCTTTTTGCCATGCTTTTGCATGCTTTTCTTTTTGGCTCCATACCCTTACTCCTTGAGAATTGAAGGCTAGGGACTATGAGAAGTATTTGGAGGCATTTTGGTGGATGCAAAGTCCGGAATGGATCACTTGCATTTTTGCTTTTGTACTCCTGCTATCAACAGAAGGTGATATTTCTACTCAAAGAAACTCAAAATTTGATAAAGCTCAAAATATCACTAAGCAGCTCTTTGTAGCAGTTTCAACTAATTGAAGCATTTTTGGCTCTGGTAGGTATTTTCGACCAAGGGGAGCTATATTTTGTTATTTTCAAAATAAAAGCCTGAGGTGATCATCTTACTAAGAGCATGAGAGAATTATCCCATATTCAAATTATATCATTCATCTCACAACAACTTAGGCTTGTTATCACAAATAGCATCCACAAGATAGAACCTCGGTTTATTTCTTTTATTCACAAACTCAAAATTAAGCTAAGCATAAGTCACATGCAAGAATTAAATCATTCACTTGATAGAGCAACTATTCATCATTTCCAAAATGAAGCTAGCATGTGAACTTATCATTAAAGCATGGGAGTTTTTTTTAATACTGAAACTAAAATTAAGCAAACTAAATTAAACAAACTAGATTGAGCAAACAAACTAATAAACTCTCAAAGCAAAGATACATGAGTGGTGCAGAAATCAGGGGACTGCATACATACTCAGCTGTCGATTCGGGTTCCCCCCCAAGCTTCAACGAAGCTACTCGGGGTAGTACCCATAGTACTGGAAAAATCGCTGGGACTCATCAAAGTTGCGCTAAGCCGTCGCTTCTATTTCGAGGAGGCGGTTGTACTGTTCGTCCTGGGTCTGCTCTACTTGGTTAAGCTACTGGGCCATCCCAGCTGTGCGCTGGTCCTAAATGGTCAGGGACCCAAAGATGGGACTCAACGGGTGTCCTGCAAAGCGTGCAGAGGCAGATGGTCCTGCCTCGTATGGTGCTGACCCAAATCCATAGAAGGTTCCTCCTCCTTACTACTGTGAGAATGTAGCGCTCGGCTCGTGTCCCCATTGTGTTCCAGATCCTCCATGGGGCTGCCACGTCGGGTCTGGTCCCTGGGTGTGCCAGGACGTGCCAGCCGCGGTATGGAACCAGGTAGGTCCCGTCCCAGCGGTCTGCGCATCCTGGGCTTGCTTCTGTAAGCGCTCTTGGGCTGCCCTCCTTTCTGCCCTGGTTATGACTCCCGCTACACTGTGCCTGGGCTCCTCTAAAGGCTCTTCCTCTGGGACGCTCTTTATTGGCATAGAGAGTGTGTCCACGTGGTAGATTTTGAACTGAGGCGCTGGTAGAGGCACTTCAAAGTTGTACCCCTTATAGATCATGACATATGTGTCCGTGCTAGGGTTCTTGCGCAGGAAGTGTGCCCGGATGAAATGGCTCTCGGTGACTAGGTTGGGTGTGTCAGGGGGTAAGAATGCCACTTGGGCATTAGCTAATACCCCTAGTTCGGATGCAATCCTCGTCATGGACGTGATTGATATGGAATTTTCATCCCAAACTAGTTTCATCCAATGGTAGAGCATGGCGGTGACAGGTGCATATTTTTGCTTACGCCACATGGCATAGAAGATTTTTAAGTCCTCTATGGTCACGCAACGTGTGTATCGCGGGGCAGGACTACGATGGTAATCCAGCGGGCCATGAACCACATAGTGGGGTGCTTAATGTTCGTGATGCTCTTCTTCCCCTTATAGTCCGGCCCGGCTAGTTCCTTTCAGAACTCTGTTGCATTGAAGCCTACGGGTTCGGCTACTATAAAGCAGCGGGGTGAGAACCCGTGAGCATTGCTGAACTGACGGAGTGTCAGTTCATGCTCAGAGTTAAAGAGTCTGAAGTGAACTGTTGTGCCGGACTCCAGTGATACTACTCGGAGGGTCATAAGAAACTCCTTTGTGAGGAGGACTAAGCCTCCCTTGCTAACATGTGCAAAATTCTCCCAGCCTACCATACTGAAAATTTCATCGAATTCATCATCCATACCTGTGCTCGTCATGAGGACTTCATCGAAGCACTTGGTGAGGGTGATAGGCTTGGTGTGGAGTCGCCTCAGCGAGTCGGCCTCATCTTGATTGCGCGTTTGGATATGTGAATCCAGCAGCAATACGGGCCCGGTGACGGAGGACAAAGCTTCTTCTCCTCGCGGCCCAGCACTCGATGAGCCTTTGTCGGACACCGTCCGTGAGTTTTGCGAGCTGGAGGACGTCGGGAATCGTATGTGCTGTCCCACCTTGCTGATGGCACTTCTCGCCCTCTTGAATGCGTGCTTCATCCTGCACAAAAAGATGACCACAAAAACTACGAGACGACAAAATAAAATTAGCGTTAGCGGTTAGTCGTCCTTGCGGGGCATGACACCACCACAACTCGTTCGTGGTCTTGCCGAAGAGAGGGGCTAGTAGCTAAATTATTTTTGCTCAACTAGATTTTTATTTGGGTATTATTTTGGCTAAGCAAGAGCTAAACTAACTACTACACAAAGGAATTTAAGAGGGAGAGAAGGGAGCTTGTGTGGTGCAATGAAGATGGAGGTGAGGGGTGGTATTTATAGCCAAATGGGCAGGAATGGAGGTCGGGCGACCAGTGTTGGAGGTCGGCCGACCCATGGTGCTGGTCGGCCGACCTTGTGCCTCGGTTGGGCGACCACCCTTGCATGGTGAAGCGGCAGAGGAGGAGATGAGGGCTTTTACTCTTGGCCGGCCGACTTTGGTCGGGTTGTCTCTGAAAGTGGCTGCCCACTCAAATGTATGTGGAAAGGAGTAGGGGATGCAACGAAAGCGCGAAAGGAATGGTCGGCCGACCTGTTTTCTTGATCAGGCGACCTCATGAGTTCGGCACTTGAGTGAGTGAGAAAAAGTGGGAGTGAGGCTGGTCATAAGTGCAGGTCAGCCAGCCTCATTGTCTGGTTGGGCGGCCAGTAGGTGCTGCCCCTTTCTATCTACCTTGCTTAGGGATGGGGCAAAGTAACAAAGAAAAAGGTAAAGAAAGGAAAAGAAAAGAGAAAGAGGAGAGAAAAGAAAGAAAAGAGGAAGAGAGGAGAGAATGGGGGAGGCAGGCTTGGTCGGCTGGCCTGACCTTGTGGTCGGCCGGCTTGACCAGCCCCCCTTTGCTTACCCTTTTGCACGGGGTGGTCGGCCGGCCCTGGTCTAGGGTTGGCCGGCCCCTAATATTTTTTTTTCAAAAGATGAGAGTATAAACTAAATACAAAGAAAGATAAAATTATGCATCGCCAAAAATTTAAATATGCAGTGGAAGATGAGAATTTAAGCTAGCGAGAAATAAATATGCCGTCGAAAGATAATGCCAGGTTTACCTCTTGGCGGGAGCGAACCATTTACCGTCCTTTGGGATGTCGCGTGAGCGTACGTACGGGGAGGTAAGCGGTACCTTTGCGAGCCACTTGGAATTTGTCGTGGATGGATCCTGGGCGCGCTTGTCATCAACATGCCCCATAGTATTTGTCCTAGGGCCTCCATGGGTATGTTGATTTTTATTGCACCCTCGGTTGATGGGTCTTGTAAAATCATGGGTGCCGACCTTCTTAACAGGAGCTTTGCCTCCTGTTTCCTGGTTCTTGCGGTTAGCCTTCATGGCTCTTGCCTTCTTCCATTCGTCTTCCTCTCATTGTCGGATGGCAGCCTCGGTGGCTAACTTCCGTTTCATAAATGCTACGAGACTGTCCATCTCTTTCCCAGAAGCATAGTAGATTGGCGGCTTCGGCACATACTTTTTGCACTTGAAGATCTTCACTTGGCTACACTGCTCCACTTTTGGTCTGAAGGAGAATATCTCCCTCATTCCGTTTATGTTGAGGTGGACTTCTTCGGCCCCAACATCTATGCTTGCTTCCACGGTGCTCAGAAACGGCCGCCCAAGGATGAGCGGTGTCTTTGCATCGATCTCCATATCCAATACCACAAAATCCACGGGAATGACGAAGTTTCGGATCTTCACCGGGACATCCTCGGCAATTCTCGCGGGGTCTCGGATAGATTGGTCCGCAAGTTGCAGGCACATACTTGGGGCACGAGTGCCGCGTGATTGAGTTTGTCGAAGACAATTTTAGGCATAACCCTGACGCTTGCTCCAAGATCACATAAGGCTTGATTGAAGACTTGGTTCCCAATTGAGCATGGAATGGTAGGACTACCAGGGTCCTTCTTCTTCTGTGGAGGTTGATTGAGTATAGCGCGCTACACTCATCGGTCATATGCACAATTTCCGCTGATGGCAGTGGTTTCTTATTGTTGAGTATATCTTTCAAGTACTTTGCATATGTCGGTACCTGCATTTAGACCTGGGCAAATGTCGGGTCGGGTCGGGTTCGGGTCGGGTCAAGGTCGGGTCGCGGGTCGCATAGGACGGCCCGCGCCCGACCCGTGCCTATCACCGGGTCGGGTCGGGTTGGCCCGTGCGCCTCCTGCGGACGCGTCGGGTCGGGTTTTTTTTGGGTTGGGTCGGGTTTTTTGGTGTTTTGGTCGGGTTTTTTCGGATTGAACGGGTTTTGGGTCAAAAATCACGGCCCGTGCCCGGCCCGTCGATTCTTGCGGGTCAAAGAAAACGGCCCAGCCCACCCGTCACGTTGTTCGGGTCGGGTCGGGCCAGGTTTTTTTCGGGCGGGTTGGGTCGGGTTGGTCGGGTCGGGTGACCCATGCCTAGGTCTACCTGCATTGCATCTAGCAGAGGTATATTGAAATATAATTTCTTAATGACCTCAACAAACTTAATATATTGTTCATCGGCGGCAGCCTTCTTGTTGCGCTGAGGGAATGGCAACACCGTTGAGTCATAAAACTCGTGTTGGAGAGTTTTCGGTGGTGCCTTCTCCTTCGCGACACCAGTGCTGGTCTCTGGATCATCAATCTCCTCCGTTTCGGTGGTCTTCTCCTATTCCTTGCCTGTATGGTTAGTGCGTGACGCACCACTAGGATGTGGAGGGTCCCGAGTGGACTTACCACCCCTAGTGGTGACGGCATTGATATGCTCTTTGGGAGGAGGTTCCGGTTGTCCCGGAAGCTTTCCCGCATTAGCATTAGGCAAAGAGGCAACCAACTGAGCTATTTGTGTTTTTAACATTTTATTGAAACTCAGTTGATTTTTCATAGCACTGTTAAAAGTTTCCATTTGGAAAGAAATAGATTCAAAAAGTCTATCATTTGCATGAAACTTTTTACTAATGCTATCATACACAGCTTTAGGATCAAAAGAACTAGGCTTATTGAACTGCTGTGAATTACCTGAGGAGTTACCTTGTCCGAAGAATGGCATATATGGGCGCATGTTCCAGCCTGGTTGGGAACGATTCCTGTTGTTGAAGTTACTAGAATGATCGATGAAGTTGGCGTCTTCCGGTCGCGTTTCAGGGCAGCTGCTCCCTGAATGCCCTGTGTTCCCGCAGACTTCACAAGTCATGCGAGTGTCGAGGGCCTGGACTGGTGTGGTCTCAGGATGGTCTTCTAGCTTCTTTAAAAGCAAGTCCATCTTGGCAGCCAGCATATCCGTCCTGTCGATGTGATAGACTCCACGGGATCGTGAGTGTGACCTATCTTCCTTCCATCCCTGATTAGTGGTGATCTTTTCAATCAGATTTTTGGCCGCTCTCACACTTTGGGATAGGAAAGATCCTCCAGCGGCTGCATCTAGGTGCTCTTGAGCAGTATGGTTTAACCCGTGAAAGAAACTCTGAATGATCAGCCATTCTTCCATGCCATGGTGGCGGCAGGCTGCTATGTATTCCTATAATCTTTCCCAGGCCTCCGCCACCGTTTCATCTGCGAGCTGTTGAAAACTCGAGATCTTGTTTCTCAACGCGTTGGTCTATCCCAAAGGGAAGTACTTGGCGAGGAATGCATTTGAGCACGCATCCCACATTGTTAGTGTTGAGCGGTTGAGGTAGAACCATTGCTTCGCCTTTCTGACAAGTGAAAATGGGAAGAGGCGTAACTTGACAGCATTGGCGGACGCACCTTTCATGGTAAATGTGCTGCAGATTTCCAAGAATTGCTGCAGGTGATTGTTGGCGTCCTCCGTTGCTAAACCGCAGAAGGGAATGGCTTGAACCATGTGAATGACTCCTGGCTTGAGTTTGAAGTTCTCCCCTACGTTGACGGCCGGTCCTGTAGGGACATTGCTACTGGATGGGATGGAGAACTCACGGATGGTCTTCTCGAAAGGTACGGCCATGTCGTCGGTGTTCGAAGAACTACTTGACGTGGCAGTTTCAAGGTTCAATTCCCTTGGAACAGGTATCTGCCCGTGAATGGTCTTGGAACGGACCCTCCTAAGCAGAACCTCTGGGTTATTGTGGAAATTTTTCGACAGGTCGAAACCTGTCATACACCTCTCTGTTGCAACCACAACATACACAACAGAGACAAATGAGCCTGCTAACGACTAGTTGGTATTTTTATTAAAGACACGGGGTTCGAAAAGAGATTATCAACTATGTCTCTGCCTATTGCTTCCCCAGCAACGGCGCTAGAAAAGCTTGTTGGCGTCTCTTAGCCTTATAAGATTTTATTACGCAAGCGCACGGAGACCGCTGTAGCTTTTCACTCAGAGTATTCCGAGTATCTTATTTTTATCCACAGGGAAACAGCAGGCAAGAGAGTATAGTTGAGTAAACTCAAATCGAATTAACCGTACTTAAATAAATATACCAGCTAGTCACTAGGGTAAATCTGGTAAACGGATAGGTGTATGGTGGGAAGAAGTAAATTGAACTACCTAAGATACACGTAGAATGGTATAGTTGCCTCGGAGGACAACGAGTGAGATAAAGTTCCCAAACTCTATTCTATTCGGCTGCAAAGACTATATCGTGGTTAACTAAGAAACTCAAGTAGCAAGTCAGGGTCTTGCGTCGAGCGAAATTCCGGCGCCTTGAGGAGTTAGGGGGTAGATAGTAGACAACCGAAGGAGACCCGGCTAACGCCTACGGGACTACCGAACGAACGGGCCTGGACTACACAGGCACACCACACGCTGTCACCGAGTGGGGCTACCAAGCAAATCTGCGTGGATAGGCTGGCACGCTATAAACGTACTCAAGCGAAGCTTGAGTAACAATAGATCGTCCTTGATCAGAGGAGAGAACCTAACCAGAGCCTGGCATACAGGTTGGATTATAGCACTGGCAAGAATAACGGGACTTGACTAACTAAGATAACCGCAAGTCTAAGCCTAGCAAGTATGCAAAATAAAGGGTACACCACACTTGCAAGAGATAGAAATAAAGTAAAATATAACTGAATTATATTGAAGATTGAGTACAAAAGATACAAGAGCTGTTACCGCAGACTTAGAAGAATCTCCGAGAATCTCTCTAAGGTAGGATATGGCTCTCAACTTCTCCACACCTTTACAAATGAGCTCTACAGGCCTATTTATAGTCCCATATGAGAGGGGGGCATTTATAAGAGGCTTAGGTCGGTGAGAGGCCGAAGTCAGTGGTCGGCCGACCTACTCTGAGGTCGGGCGACCACCCGATCCACCGCCTTTGCACTCCAACGGCTTGATCTTGCGTCCCCATGGCGGTTAGTGGTTAGGACGGTTGTTGCACATGTAAAATGCCTCTGAGGGTAGGTCGGCCGACCTTGTAGGAGGTCGGGCGACCACGTGTCAGGCCTGCATTGGCCATTTTGCTTCTCCCTCGGATTGATGACGTTGTGCATCCATGACTTGGTGCATTTTCTGCCTTTGGATACATTGGATGCTTGGTCTTGCGGTTGGATTTGAGTGAACTCGTGTTTTCTTCATGATGTGGATCAATGAGGTGGCACATGGCTGACTTGGGAGGTCGGGCGGCCTAACCAGGGGTCGGCCGACCCTGTCAGTGGGTCGGGCGGCCAGCTCCCTGGTCGGCCGACCTGGTTGCACCAGGCAGGCCTGACCCTTGGTCGGCCGACCTGGTGATATGGTCGGCCGACCTGGCCACTTTGGCCAGTGTGCCTCATATTTGATCCTTGACATGTTTTCATCTATTTTATGTGCATTTTGGAACCTGCATCCAAATATTCATACAAAACTTGTGGAACTCATTAGTAGAAGGGTTAGTCCATAATTATTCACTTGCATAGTTCCATTTGGTTGGTACTTGACGGTAGATATCGTGAGATTACGACCGTCAACACCAGCTCGCCCGAAAGCTCGCTACACCCCAACCACTTGCAATGATACCACTAGTAAGAAGCCCAGATAATCCTTCACTTCTCCATCCAAACTCCAACTCACCAAATACTCGTTGAGCTCATATTATACCTCGATGTATTGTGTGTTTTCTTGTTTGTGCACGTAGGAGAGTCCGATCGTCCCGGTCCCCGAAACATCCGACCCGGTGACCATTGAGCTCACGATGCCCGAGCATCAACCACTCCTTGTTCAAGATGAAAGCCAAGCCCACTGGAATCCCCACTTGATGCATAAATTTCCTATGTTTTACAACCACAACCCTTGGCTTGATAATCACTATAAAACTTGCATGTTTTGCTTGCTAAGGAAAACCCCACCAATTATACAGCCACCTAAGCCTATTTTAGGTGTACTGCGCATAGGTGGGAACTCTCATTAATTATATCTATCATAATCTTGATGTTAAGTTGGGGAACTTGATGGGTTTGGGATGAGGATACGTGAGTGCGTGTTTTGAAATAAAATGGGGAAGAACCCCGGCAAACGACCCACGGGTCGGGATACGCCATTAAAGGGCAGGGAATGAACGGTAACTTAGCAACCCAGGTCCCGGTCTTCGTGGAGATGACCGGGTAGGTGGATGCTCACGGTGTCGGGCAATGTAAGGTGTTGATGGTTCTACCTGAGCTCTATAAGGACCACGTTGATTAACATCTTGCCTAACTCTTTAGTACAACCACTCGCTCTGTATGAGGCATTGGCTGGGCCCGAGCTGGAGTGGATAGCCTAGTAGCTTCTGTGTTGGCGCACAAGGGGCAAGGGAAAGGGTTGTGTGCCGAGGGGGTGTCGAGGGACACCAGGGTGCGGCTCGGTGGCCCGAACCTCTAAAGTACTGCTAGGTGATGAAACGAAGGCAACGGTTTGGTTTGGAATTCGGACGCTTATTTAGTGGTAAGTGTCGCTGAGTCCAACTTGTGGGAATTAGTACAACCTCTAATCAGAGTAAAACCTATTCGAACAGTCCGAGTCCACTGGTATGGATGAGTTATGGCATTGGTTCTTCAATTAGCACTTTTCATAAACTAAAAATGGTGAGAATTGGTTTGGTTTTGGGTTTGGAACAAAGTGATTTTTGGGTGGATGCTATGCTACGGGGGTAAAACCCTGTGGAAAATTTGATGGCTGTAAGGTCATTGGCCATGTGGACCGGCAAGTCCAATGGCGCCCCTTTTTGAGAAAAACCCTGTTTTCTGAATGACTAAAGCTTGTTAGACTGGCTTAAAACCCTGCATACTAAATGTTTTCATGCAAAACTTTCCTAAGCTCCAGATATGACTTGCATGTAGATATAGCTATACCCCTACTCCTTATGGAGGAAGGTGGGCTTGTTGAGTACGTATGTACTCACCCTTGCTTTGTTGTTGGTTTACAGAGATGGATAAATCATCGTGTACCTACTAGATTGAGGGTTACGACCTACTTCCCAACTGTGACGTGTGGAAGCTTGGGCCTACGTTTTATATTTCGCTGCTTAGATTCGGGGCTGCGCCCCTTTGCTGTCCGACCCGCTAGGGCAGATCTGTATCACTCTGATGTAAGAATGTGATTACCAAACCCTAGGATGGTAATAAAGCACATTTTAGTCCCATTATGGAAACTGGGGTATTTCAAGTGGTATCAGAGCCGTAGTTGGCCGTAGGACGTAACCCTAAGGTTGGAAAACGTTTTGAGTCCAAAATCCTTTTGAAAAACACCTCTCCTCCGCCTCTTACTCTATTTCAAAAATGTTTTGGCCCTTTCTTACCCCAAACGGCCGTCGTCAACCAGTTAAGCTTCTGCCAGAAGGAAATTACGCATCCCATGCAAGCCAGGACATGTGGACCCAACCATGGACTAGATGGACGCGATGGGTCGATGTTAAAGGAACCAGTATCCACTATAAGCAAACATCACCATCACAAAGACACCTTGCCCAACCCTAAAGATAGGGACCCTCTAGTCAAGCATCTGACTCTATGGACGACCAGGGCACGTGCACCAGGAATCGAGGCAAACAAGGAAATGACTGCTACAGTATGCCTCATTATCAGTGTGACACAGTTGACAAGCGACCCCTCAGGCAGAGCTTGTAGGACCGAGACGTGCGACTAGAGTGTAGGACCGAGACATGCGACAAGAGGGGGGTGAATAGGAGCAATTGAAAAACTCAAACTCAAACCCTCCAAAGTGCGCTCTCTTGAACACACGCACACCCGATACCGTCCACTGAACAGATACGTATCGGGTGGAAAGCGGAAGCACTAATTACACCTAGCAGAGCAAGCACACTAGACCTAGACGAACAAAACAAAGCACGAACAAAACGAGACAAGCTACAAAGCTTGCAAGTGTCGCACACTAGCCACTCAACACACTGAAGCGTGCCTCACTTATGAAAAGTGAGTGAAGAGTAAGGGCATGCAGTGGTTGACACAAAACAAGTTTGAAGCAAACGACAACACTCCAGAAGCCAAAGAAACTGAACACACAAACCCTAAATCGGACAAACCTACGGACCAAACAGCTCAAAATGCTAAGCGCAGAAGAGAAGCAAAGGACCGGACAGTCCGGTCTTGGGCAAAAGAAGGGACCGGACGAACATAGAGCGAAGGAGAGAAACAGCGAGAGAAGGAGGGAGACCGGACAAACCGAACCTGCAACTTTGGACAACAGGGCAGACAAAACAACCTGAGAGAGGAACCACACTACAGCAAAACAGGGCCTAGACCGGACTATCAGTTTTGCAAGACTGGACAATAGACTGGACTGTCCGGTCAGGCCTTCCCAAAAGTCCGAGCCTGAACCTGAAAAACTGCACGCGATCCTTTCTAAACCCAAATCAAAAACGGTTCAAACCTTCACCAAATCTCACGAAAATTTGTACAGATGATCCTATATCAATCCCAAAACAAACCCCAAAAGATCCATGTGAAAAGATCAAGGGTTGCACGGGAATTGCAAATCTCGTGAGAGAGGGAAAGGAAGAACAAAAAACCGGAGATCGCCCAAATTAGAACTTGCTCGTGGATGGATTGTTCTAGCACAAGTCTAGAGAGATGCTCCACGTCCTAGCAAGTTAAAACACCGGCAAAAGAAAGGTCTCAACCTTGGACAACACAAAACGAGCCAAAATCCAAGAACCGGGACCAAAAACGAGACTAGAAAGAGGGGCCAAGAGGGAGGGACGAAATTGCTGCTCAAGGCATTGAATTACACAAAGAGGAACCTTGAATTGATGCACGAATTCAGATTACAAAAGTTCCCTCGAGCCTACCTCCCTTCATCCTCCCACTAATGACAAGATTAGACTAAACTAGGCACTCATCTCCTAGCTAATCCTCTCTATTTTCTCTCTTTGAACCTTGGCTGCTAGGGTTAGGAAATCCTAGGGTTTGTGGCTGCCAAGATAAGCCTCTCAAGTCTATTTATACCCTAGGCCCTAAACGACACAATTACACTAAGACCCCTAGTCTAAAAATGCTCGGAGGGGCCAAACCGAAAAGATACAATCGGACGACTACGATGACGACTTGATCCTCTTCTTCTCCATGCCTCGCTTGGATGTGCGCCACGTAGCAAGTAGTCTGGAAGCTTTCCCCGGTTTTGAAGTCAGAAACCAGGAAACTTTATTCTGCGGGCTTTCTGGGCCAGGTTTTGGCCCAATCTTCTATCTTGGCGAGTCGGAGCCCAACCCACCAAGTCACTTGAACTCGGGTGGCGGTTTTGAGCCGAAGCCGCCAAAGCCTCCCTCGCACGCCTTCGCGCCATGCACTCGGATTGGAGCACCACGGGGGCACCCGGCTTCTCCAGTCCATCGGAGTCGCCTCGCGGTCAATCAGAGGGCTTACACCACCGTTGTCGAACCGCCCCTCCGTGTACCGAGCTTGCATTGCCGACCGACACCGAGCATTGCCTCCGGTCCATTGGAGGGCTTTTGCCTCAGTCCATCGAGGTCTTCATCATCTACCTCTAGTCCATCGGAGGGCATGAGCTCGTTGACAATCACTCATCACACCAGTAGAGCAATGAGGCTGGTCCATTGGCTCTCAATCTCCCCCTTGATGAGTGCATTGTCAATACCTTCAACCTGTAACCTAAAATAGAACAAAGATAAGGGAAAAGCATAAAACCGAAAAAGAAAGAAAGAAAGAAGGAAGTTGCTCAAAATGCCCAAGAACCAAATACAAGCAAAGAAACAGGGCACAATGAGACAACAAAAGAAAGCAAAGCATTGGCTCCTCAAGACAAAGGCAAAAGGCTCAACGCACCGATGCAACGAGCATGCTAAAAGCTCAAACTCCCCCTGAAATGCATCCTTACAAATACAATATGAATGCAAAGCTCCCCCTCAACTAAATCTCTCCTGAGTTCTCCTCCTTGTCCATATTTTTAAATTTCTTCCCCTTGGAGAAGTACACTAATCTCTCTCCAAATTTCTCCCCCTTGTTGACAATGAACACATCAAGGGTTCCTTGAACTCAACTCCTCCTGAACTAGATAACTCTCCCTCAAAATATGCCATGAAATGCAAGGAGTGCAACTGAAAGAGCTCAGAAGGGATGGAAAGCTAGTAATCACAAGTTCTAGCATACAGGGCAAGTGAGGGCAAGGAAGCATGCAACAAGCTCAAATGAATCTATCTTACACATATCAAGTGCAAGCTAGTTTTTCAGGGTAGTTTTTAAGACAAAGCATCACTAACATGAATAGCACCTAGTAAGATAGGCATGAACAACAAGATGCTAGCAATGCATACAAGGTGTGCTACTCTCAACTAAAGTATATACAACTAGCCATAAGCATTTTAGAGACTTGCAAATTTTAGATTTAAACATTTGTATTCATAAGCAAGTTCTTTTTGTGCCAGGGGTTATTTACTTGTCTTTTGCCACTTCTTACCAACCAATACCAAGCCTAGGCTCAAAGAACCATCAGAAGCTTAAGACAAGGTGATGGGGGAGAATACAAAACCCCCAGAGGAAAGAAGCCCAAGAAAGGCTTGCACAGGCCCAAATCAAAGGCCCACGGCTTTACCCAACGCACAGCAACAAGGGGAGTGAGCCGATCCGACCCTCGTCCCATACGCTCGTACGGGACGGAGGCGGCCGACCTTCCCACGAGGCAGCCGACCCTCAGACCAAACGCTCGGGCGAGGCGAAGAGCCCCGACCTATGCCACGACTGACGTTGGGACTCACCGGCGTACGGGCCCAAAGTGGGACAGAAGGGCTTACAGCGCTTTGGGAAAGAAAGGCTCTACTAAAATACGAATACGAATATTTCCTTTGCGGAGGATATTCACTGCGTTCAAAAGAGTATTGAAAAGAATGAATCCGGGTTTTAGCGCTCCTTGAATCCGGCCTATATTGTCGGCGTAAGAACAAGACGGGTTCACTGGCGTCTAATAGATGCTGGAGCTGAGAGAGCCCTCTATTTTTAGCCAAGAGAAATGGGTTACCTCTTCGGGCAGTACGAACGACTCTCTGGTCACTTCCTGGCCCTTATTTTTTTACTGATGTTCAATACTTGCTTTTGGTGGAGGTCTCGTACCATAGCGAGGGGCGATCAATACGGTGCTGGTAAGGTCGGGACCGTGGTCGTCCGTCTCTGTACATATTCTGGTACATTATTTGAATCCTTTCGATGCAGGAACCATAGCTCAGACTGATGATCCCTCTCTCTCCTTAGGTCACCCAAAGTAGAAAAAATGCCCCAAAGCCGAGACCCACCATCCGGTGCCATTTCAGCGAGAACCCACGTAGTTTCTACCTGTTACGGAAGGCTCAACCAACTACTTTTCGCCTGCGGCAGGCCATCTTCTCTCTCGAATACGATGGGATTTCACACCTGGCGAATCTTTCACCCCTAAGCCTCTTCTCTAACTCGCTCGCCTACAAAAAAAATAGTAGGCGAGGCTAGGCAAACTCAGCCGCTGACTTTGACTGTACTGTAGTAGACTTCCTGACATTAGAAGTAGCACGTTTCGTGATTAAATCGCAAATTACAAATAGCTGAAAAAGTTTTATTGCCGTAGTGTAGTTTAATAAACTGCTCATAGCTCTTATCATTCATTTATCCATGCATAGACTGGGAATATAATATATTAGCTCTTAGCTGATACGAGCTTGACTGTTGCTCTGAGACAGTAGATTTCTTGGTAGCGAAGGACCCACAACAATGACAGAATGCCCCGAGTAAGCTTTCTTTTTAGGTTCTTCTTTTCCAGCCTTAGTGGCCCCTCTCTGATAAGGTTTTCAAGTTTTCAACAAAGTCAACTTCCTATTCGTGATGTTGGAATACACATCTCGATTAACTGATCGAAACCTAGCGCATCATTCGGCCCACGACCAGGCAGCAAAAAGTCCACTCATGGGCCCAGATGACGGGATGACACGCTGCCCTCCTGCGCCCACGCCTACTGCGACGTAACGACGATACGCTGCCACCGACTACCAAGCGCGTGCCTACGCGCGTGCTCAATGCGACAGGACGGGCCATCAACCACCTGACGCCACACGTCTGGAACACCCCGCCACGATAGGGCTAGGGGGATGACGCCGGGCTGTGTTCGACCCTCTAAAGGGGAACACCCGGCAAGGCTTGGTGAGGCCGGCACAACCAAACAAGCGCAAGAGACAGGACCACCGAGCCCCGCCTCATACGGTCTTACAAGGCAGAAGGCGACCGACCGAACTTCGCCCCTCGTTGGGACATGACGGTGCACGAGGCACCGTTACGGACAGACGGAACGACTCGGCGGCAACGCTCCGTAGCCGGATAATCCGCCACCTAACACCACGCCCGTCTGACGCCAAGAGCTAAAGAAAGGAGGCCTGGACGAACGGGACGGAACACCCTCCCCATGCGGCTCTCTGACTCTGTGAGAATAGAAGCATTCGCAGGTACACCGAACCCCCGGCACGACTCAGCTATAGGATCCCGGACAGACGACCTCACCGCGCGTGACAAGGGCATGCCAGGAACGCACGAGCTTCTGACAGGACTCTTGTAACAAGCGGACCCCCCTCCCCTCTGTATCCCTTCTTCTTCTTCTCCCCTTGAACTGTAAGCTCCCCCCTTGAACTATAAAAGGAAGGGAGGCACTCACAGAGAGTAGGAGAGCAGGAACACCAGAAAGAGCACAAAGGCCAAGTAACAGGGAGACCCTCTCCGCTGCGCTTGCGCCCACTGTAACACCTCCACATACCTCGTAATACAAGAAACACACTCCACTGGATGTAGGGATTCATCCCGAACCAGTATAAACCTTCGAGTCTACCGGCTCACCATTCGGAGGAGTCCGTGCTGACATCCCCCACCGAACAACAAATCTACTGCTTGTGTCACCCCGGTTCCCGGAACCACGACACAAGGTTTTGGTCATACACAGCCTAGTCCAAGTTCATGTCAAAGTGCAATGACAAGCAATCTCAAACTAGATCAGTGTGAGAAGCAAACCCACCTGGATCTTTCTCAATTTAGCACATAAGACACCACTTGTAAGCATTTTGATTCAGATTTCAATTTAAGCAAGGTGTCATAAAAGCTTAGGCATTAACTTAGCAAAGGCATACAACTAGCATTTCCAGGTATGAAAACATAGCATAGCATTCAACGTTCCTACACATGTTAGGTAGCCAAATCAAGTGGTGATCATGGTTTTTAATTTACAAAGAATAAAGTGACTTAGCTCACAATTAGTAATCAATAGACTCAAGAGAGCTTAGCCAACAATGATCAAGCAAGCACTGTACAGTCTAGCACAAGCAAGTACTAACTCAACATTCCAAAAGAGCTCTAGTGCTAGTGAAGTGAAAATGCATATGATACAGTGCAATGCATGATATGATACATTATGCAAAAGAACCAAAGAGAAATAAAAGCAAGATAAAAACAAAACTAAACTACAGAAGCTATTCCTTACTAAAAGGAACAGCAAACTATCCATGACTAAAAGGGATAGCACACTCCAAGCTCACCTCTCAGACGCGTAAAAGTGTCAAACTCTAGGGGCTTGGTAAAGATATTGGCCAACTGGTTTGTAGATACTATGTGGATTAGGTCTATGTCTCCCTTCTCTTAGCTACAGAGATAGCAGAAGTAGAGTCAACTAGAAGAGGGATCCTTCCATACTTAAGGCCGAAATCACTAAGGGTCGCTTTCATCCATAAAAGCTGGGAGCAGCAGTTATATACTCTGCTTCTGTGGCAGAAAGAGCTACATTACCTTGCTTGCGGGAGGACCAAGAGACAAGAGTGGTTCCTAAGAGTTGGCATGTGCCGGAGGTTGACTTGCGATCAATCCGGCAGCTAGCATGGTCAGCATCTGAGAACCCTCTAAGAGAAAGAGAAGAGCCCGAGGAATACCAAAGACCAAGCTCAGGGGTGAATTTTAGATACCTGAAAATGCGTTTCACCGCTTGACGGTGAGAAGTCCTAGGAGAAGCCTGGTAGCGCGCACAAAGGCAGACCGCGAACTGAATGTCCGGCTTGGTCGCCGTCATGTACAGAAGTGAGCCGATCATCCCTCGAAATTCCTTCTGGTCCACCGCCTCCCCATCTTCATCAGCATCAAGCGCCGTGTTTGTACTCAGAGGAGTCGTCATGGGCTTGGAGTCACCCATCTCAAACTTCTTGAGTATGTCACTCGTATACTTGGCTTGATGGACGAAGGTTCCTTCAAGGCCTTGCTTGATCTGCAAACCGAGGAAGAACTGGAGCTCACTCATAAGACTCATCTCAAATTCCCTGCTCATCTGTTCAGCAAAACTAGACACCAAAGCGTGAGACGAACCACCAAAGATTATGTCATCTACATATATCTGAACTATCAGGGTGTGACCGCCACGACTCAACAAAAACAAGGTCTTGTCTACTGAAACCATCACAAACCCAGACTTGAGCAGGAAACTCTTCAACCTAGCATGCCAAGCTCTAGGAGCTTGCTTCAGAACATAAAGGGTTTTCCTCAACTTATACACCCGGTCTGGAAATCTAGCACTCTCAAAGCCAGGAGGTTGTCTCACGTATACCTCCTCCTCTATGAACCCGTTCAGGAAAGCAGGCTTGACATCCATTTGCTGCAGTTTTAAGCCTTTAGAGGCCGCAAAGGCAAGCAAAATCCTAATGGCTTCCAAACGAGCTACAGGGGCAAAGGTCTCCTCATAATCTATCCCCTCCTTCTGACAGAAACCCTGGGCTACCAATCTCGGTTTGTTCCTCACAACCATCTCGTTCTCACCCTGTTTGTTCTTAAAAACCCACTTGGTACCTATAGGGCGACAGTTTGGTGGAGGCTCCACTAAATCCCAGACATGGTTTCTCTCAAAATTCTCTAACTCCTCATGCATGGCGTTCACCCAGTTAGGATCAGATAATGCATGTGACACATCCCGGGGTTCAAAAGTAGCAACATATGCAGAGTGGGGGAAAAAGGCTAGAGAAGCAACCGACGAGCGTGTGACACGCTAGTGAATGTCTCCAATCATCCTGTGTGGAGGGTGATCCCGCTGGACCTACCGAGATGGAACAATCTCGGATGTCACCTCACCTGCGTCCTTAACGGGTCCAGCCTCTGCATAAGCTTGCTGTTGGGGGAGTAAGGAGGAAGCCGTGGGCAAGGGTCCTCCTTGATCATCTGAGCTCGTAGCAGAGGGGGTAGGAGCTGCAGCCGGTGCAGTGGCTCCTGCATCACCATCATTAACCGCACCTTCCTCATCCTCAAAGATGGGGATGCCTTCTTCATCATCACCTGAAAGCTCAAAGGCAGGGGTTGTACAGGGCATAGTTTCGTCAAAAGAAACCTCACAAGTCGCAAAAACTTGCTTGGCCTCTAAAATCCACACACGAAAAGCCCTAGAACTAGAAGCATACCCTAGAAAAATCCCATCCAAACAACGAGACTCAAACTTGTCCAAATGCCCCGCCTTTTTAAGCACAAAACACCTACAGCCAAACGCTCACAAATGCTTGATGCTGGGCTGCCTACCAAACCGAAGTTCTTACGAGGTCTTCCCAAGGAAAGCTCGCAAGAAGATCCGGTTCACAATGTAACAGGCCGTATTCACTGCCTCAGCCCAAAAACGCCTCGGAGTCCTATGCTCATTGAGCATCGTCCGTGCCATCTCAACGAGTGTGCGGTTCTTGCGTTCCACAACACCGTTCTGCGGTGGGGTATATGAAGAAGAAAACTGGTGCTCTAGACCTAGGTCACGACAGAAGTTTTCGAACCAAGAGTTTCTGAATTCTCCGCCATTGTCACTGCGGATAGCCCTCATGGCCTTATGACTCTCGTTTCTCAACCTCAGTACCAGATCCCGAACAAAACCAAATGCCTCATCCTTAAACTCCATAAAAAATATCCACGAGAACCGTGAAAAGTCGTCCACAACGACAAGCACGTACCACTTCCCACTAACCGACGCTACCCGAGCGGGACCTACTGTATCCATACGGAGTAGCTCACCCGGATAGGAGGTCACAACCTGAGACACAGGAATGTGAGAAGCGGCAACCATCTTGCCCTGACGACAGGGGTGGCATACTAAATCCTTCTCAGCTCTCAACTTGGGCAATCCTCGGATTAAGCCCATTGAACTTAACCTGACTAGCAGATCAAAGCTCAAGTGACCAAGCCTCCTATGCCACTTCCAAATATCAGCAGAAGGACTAGCAACCAAACAGCGAGCAGGGCCAGAAACAGATGTGAGGTCGACCCTAAAAACCTGACCAAAAGGCAGCAAAGAGCAAACAAGGGTCTCCTCAGCATCAAGAACGCAGCACGCACCCTTCTTAAAATGAATCTCAAATCCATCATCGAGAAATTGCGAAATAGAGACAAAATTGAACCCCAGATTCCGGACAAAAGCAACTTCTCTCAGGGAAAGCTTAGTAGAGAGCGAAACAGAACCAACACCTAGCACTTTATCTTGACCATTATCCTCGAATGTGATGTACTCCTTGGTGCTCATGGGGTTGAGGCTGGAGAACCACTTGCGGTGCCCTGTCATATGCCTAGAGCAACCGGAGTCCATGGTCCACACGTCCTCCATGCCTCGATCCTGCAAAGTCAAGTAAAGCGACGGTGAACAAACGGTCCGGCACTGGGGTTAGTACCAAAACTGGTATACCAGTGCCGAGCCATCTGCTCAAAAGTGGGGTAAGCACAGTCAAAGAAATCACCACGACTGGAGTAACCACGACCCTCAAAGCATGGCCCCTCAAGCTCTCTCACCAACCCTCGGTCACGAGATCCGTAACCGCGCTGAAAACGACTAGGAGCTCGACTGACAAAGTGTCTCTCACCACCAGGAGCAGGAGCCTAAAGGCCGCCTCCTCTCTCACCACCAGCAAAGCGGTCTCTCCTCTCACCGCGGTGGGGTGGATCTTGCCTACCACTCTGGTAGAACTGATCCTGGTTCTCCCAAGCTCTCTCCTGCCTCTCAACCCGCTTCCTTCTAAAGAAACTCCTCTAGGTGGCCATTCCTCAAGCAAAACTCACAGTGGTAGATAGGCCTCCTAGGAACTGGCTTAGGCTGGGACTTGGGCTTAGGTGGTGTGGCCTTGGGTGGCTCAGGCTGCTGGACTGGCTTCTTGCCCTTAGGCGTAAGCTCTTCCTCAACAATCTTATCTAGCTTAGCCTTGAAAGGCTTGGGTGTCTAGTACTGCTTCTTTGGGGCAACCTTGGGTGGCTCATGGTAAACCCCATCAACAGTCTCTCCTTGCTGGGTAGTTGCAGTCTTGATCTTAACTGGGGCATTCTTCTCACCCGAAGTGCTGCACTCTCCAAACCCAACACCACTTGTCTCACCCTCAACTCTCTTAGTGCTCTCTATGATCATCTCTAGTTGGGGTTGCCTCGCATATACCCAACTGAGCACCTCTCTCAACCTGTTGTTGTCATTTTGCAAAGACAACATCTCCTGCCTCAGATCCACCAGAATCACAGTCTAGGCAGCACAGGTATCACAGTCTAGGGAGGGAACCACAACAGCTTTCTCCAACTTCCTAATGGTGGCATCCTTATCCACTAGCTGCATCCTAAGGGTTAGGCAGTTCTCACAAGTATCAGTAGGTGCTGAAAGCACCTCAAATTCAGCTCTCAACAGCTCTAACTCACCTCTCAAAGTAGGACAGACCATACATGCACCCAAAAGCGTAGGTCTAGCCCTAAGCTCCTCAAGCTCCATGAGCTGCCCCTCAAACTTCTCCTTCAGAACAGCTAGCTCTCTAGCTAGACAGGGGCAAGACTCACACTCGAGCTCTCCACTCAAAGTAGGCTCATCCAGTTTGGACTGGAGTTTGCCTAGCTCAGCCTTCAGCTCATCTATCTCCTCTACTCGCTTGGCATACCTATCTCTCTCGTCACCAAGCTCCGTCATGAAAGACTCGTAGGTAGGGCACTCAATCTCACTGGGTTGGGGTCTCACACTCCTCAACCTCTCATTCTCCTCTAAAGCCTCAGCAAGTTGGGCTTTCAACTTCTGCAGCTTGTTGGCTGCCTTCTCCAGCATCTTATCCTAGGCCTTAATCTCTCGGCGTTTCTGCTCTAGCATCTCAAGGATTTTGGCTTACTTAGGAGTTACCTCATCATCAGAAGAAGAGTTGCTGCCGTCATCCTTGTCCTCCTTGTCCTCAAGCGCCATAGAGCAAACCAAGCTCCTCTTCTCCTTGTTCCTGCGCCTGGACTCGGTGGAGATGAAGCACAAGCCAGCTGGACCTCCTTGATTGTTCCTCTTGTCCTTCCTGTACGTGATCTCCTCATCGCTTGAGCTCGACGAGGATGAAGAGGAAAAAGATCCGTTGCTGCAGAACCTGATCTCGGCGAAGAAGGCCTTGTCCTGCTTCCGGTTGTCCTTCTGGTAGCTCTTGAAAGCCTTCTGGAAGTTCTTCTTGCCGAAGGGGTGCTTGCCGGAGCCGTGCTTGCTGGAGCGGTGCTTGTCAAAGCTTGCCTTGCCGGGGTGGTACTTGTCGGAGTCGCGGGAGTAGTTCTTGCCCTTCTTGTAGTAGTCGTTCTTGTTGGGGCACTCGGCGATGAAGTGGCCGACCTCTCCGCACTCGAAGCACTTGGGCCGCTCTCCCCTTCTCTTGCTCATCCGGTTGTCATAGGCGCGCTGAAAGCGACTAGACACCAGACACAACTCATCATCCCCAAGTGTCTCTAGCTGCTTCTCTGTAACAGACATCAAAGTAGAAAATGAGAAGTTGTGTAACATGAGGTTAGTGACAGACTCACTAGAGGGGGTAGCCAAGGCCAGACTCTTAGAACCTATACAAGCGAGGGAATCCCTCATCTTGTAATCTACCTCGGTGGCCTTGAGCTTACTAAAGAGCGCCTCTACTCCAATCGTATCATACCCTGCCGACTCAATGATTGAGTTCACCTTGATCTCCCATATTTTTCTGTCCAAAGCATACAGCAACTTGACAGCCTGCTGATGATCAGTATATGGGAGGGCAGCGGGGGCAGAGTTGACACGCAACTTGTTGATGATCGACTGAAAGCGACCAAACAAGTCGTTTACTGACTCTCCCGGCTTCTGGACGAAATTCTCATATTCGCGCCGGTAAGTCTCCACAAGCCTAGCCTTAATCGTCGCAGTACCCTCATGGTGTGCACTAAGCAGTGACCATATCTCACGCGCAGTCTTAAGGTGACTCACTCTCTCATAATTCATGGGACCAAGCCCGGAGAAGAGAAAATTAACAGCCTTGGCATTCACCTCATGCTGAGCCATGATATCCTACGTAGTACGCTCAGCGACTGGAAGCACCACAAAAGTCGTACTCTGAGTAGCATCCCATATGTCCTGACTCTGGCTAACAAGGAACGCCTCCATCCTACCCTTCTAGTTGGGATAGCCATTGGAGCCAAGGACGGGAATTTTCCCAGAGTAAGTCATAGTCGCTACGGTTTCTTCACCGGTTAAGGTATGGGAAACCTAACCGGCTTTGATACCACTTGTAGGACCGAGACGTGCTACTAGAGGGGGTGAATAGGAGCAATTGAAAAACTCAAACTCAAACCCTCCAAAGTGCGCTCTCTTGAACACACGCACTCCCGATACCGTCCACTGAACAGATATGTATCGGGTGGAAAGGGGAAGCACTAACTACACCTAGCAGAGCAAGCACACTAGACCTAGACGAACAAAACCAAGCACGAACAAAACGAGACAAGCTACAAAGCTTGCAAGTGTCGCACACTAGCCACTCAACACACTGAAGCGTGCCTCACTTATGAAAAGTGAGTGAAGAGTATGGGCATGCAGTGGTTGACACAAAACAAGTTTGAAGCAAACGACAACACTCCAGAAGCCAAAGAAACTGAACAAACAAACCCTAAACCGGACAAACCTACGGACCAAACAGCTCAAAATGCGAAGCGCAGAAGAGAAACAAGGGACCGGACAGTCCGGTCTTGGGCAAAAGAAGGGACCGGACAAACACAGAGCGAAGGAGAGAAACAACGAGAGAAGGAGGGAGACCGAACAAACCAAACCTGCAACTTTGGACAACAGGGTAGACAAAACAACCTGAGAGAGGAACCACACTACAGCAAAATAGGTCCTAGACCGGACTGCCAGTTTTGCAAGACCGGACAATAGACCGGACTGTCCGGTCAGGCCTTCCCAAAAGTCCGAGTCTGAACCTGAAAAACTGCACGCGATCCTTTCTAAACCCAAATCAAAAATGGTTCAAACCTTCACCAAATCTCACGAAAAGTACAGATGATCCTAGATCAATCCCAAAACAAACCCCAAAAGATCCATGTGAAAGGATTAAGGGTTGCACGGGAATTGCAAATCTCGTGAGAG
Organism: Paspalum notatum; assembly: GCA_022530915.1. Classification (NCBI taxonomy): domain Eukaryota; kingdom Viridiplantae; phylum Streptophyta; class Magnoliopsida; order Poales; family Poaceae; genus Paspalum; species Paspalum notatum. The sequence goes on along the minus strand of CM039688.1, from coordinate 32,904,946 downwards.
AGGGAAAGGAAGAACGAAAAACCGGAGATCGCCCAAATTAGAACTTGCTCGTGGATGGATTGTTCTAGCAAAAGTCTAGAGAGATGCTCCACATCCTAGCAAGTTAAAACACCGGCAAAAGAAAGGTCTCAACCTTGGACAACACAAAACAAGCCAAAATCCAAGAACCGGGACCAAAAACCAGACTAGAAAGAGGGGCCAAGAGGGAGGGACAAAATTGCTGCTCAAGACATGGAATTACACAAAGACGAACCTTGAATTGATGCACGAATTCAGATTACAAATGTTCCCTAGAGCCTACCTCCCTTCATCCTCCCACTAATGACAAGATTAGACTAAACTAGGCACTCATCTTCTAGCTAATCCTCTCTATTTTCTCTCATTGAACCTTGGCTGCTAGGGTTAGGAAATCCTAGGGTTTGTAGCTGCCAAGATAAGCTCCAAGGGAGCCTCTCAAGTCTATTTATACCCCAGGCCCTAAACGACACAATTACACTAAGACCCCTAGTCTAAAAATGTCCGGAGGGGGCCAAACCAAAAAGATACAATCGAACGACTACGATGACGACTTGATCTTCTTCTTCTCCACGCCTCGCTTGGATGTGCGCCATGTAGCCAGTAGTCCAGAAGCTTCCCCCGGTTTTGAAGTCAGAAACCAGGAAACTTTATTCTGCGGGCTTTCTGGGCCAAGTTTTGGCCCAATCTTCTATCTTGGCGAGTCGGAGCCCAACCCAACAAGTCACTTGAACTCGGGTGGCGGTTTTGAGCCGAAGCCGCAAAAGCCTCCCTCGCACGCCTTCGCACCATGCACTCGGATTGGAGCACCACAGTGGCACCCGGCTTCTCTAGTCCATCGGAGTCGCCTCGCGGTCCATCGGAGGCTTACACCACCGTTGCCGAACCGCCCCTCCGTGTACCGAGCTTCCATGGTCGACCGACGCCGAGCATTGCCTCCGGTCCATTGGAGGGCTTTTGCCTCAGTCCATCGTGGTCTTCATCATCTACCTCCAGTCCATCGGAGGGCCTCCAGTCCATCGGAGGGCTTGAGCTCGTTGACAATCACTCATCACACCAGGAGAGCAATGAGGCCGGTCCATTGGCTCTCGTAGAGGAGGGAGTGAATAGGAGCACTTGAAAACTCAAACTCAAACCCCCACCACAGTGCAAAACAGAAACAACACCCACAACGAAGCTAGACACCGTCCACTAAGAGGATACGTATCTAGATCACAACAGTGCTTGGTACCGTCCACTGAACAGATACGTACCAAGCACCAAGCGGAAGCACATGCTCAAACGACTAAGAAAAAGAGCGCAAAAGGAACCAACTCCGGAAAACTATAGATTTCAGACAGATAGGGCTGCAAAGAAAAATCTCAAAACCCTAGAAGCAAAGCTCCAAACCTCCCCAAAAAATTACCACACCTTCACAAGACAATAGGGAACAGCTCCAGAAAAATTCAGACCAAAAGGAGAAAGATTAGACCATCAGACCGTCTGATGGTCACAGACGAACACCCTGAAAAGAGTTGATCAAAAACCCTATCAAACCAACTCCAAAAATTATGAAAATTTTACAACGAAGGATTTCGTCCCAAGCAACCACCCTCACCTTCCCTCTTGATTTGGAGGCTAGATCTCACCCTAACCCTCCTAAACTTAGAGTTCAAAGCTGCCAAGACACCTTCTAATGACCAGCCCTTAGGCTATTTATACACCGGTTCAGTTTTGGCATTTTTACACAAAGACCCCTAACACTAGAAACGCCCGGAGGGGCTAAAACAGAAAGAACCCAAAATATCGGGGACGGGCGACCACGATGAAGACTTCATCTTCTTAGCTTCCATGCAATCTTCGGATGTCCTCCACGTGGCCAGTAGTCCAATCCGCCTTTGCACCCCTGGTTTTGAAGTCAGAAACCGGGAAACTTTAGGAAGTCTCCGTCTGGGCCGGACTTGGTCCATCTTCTCTATCTTGGCGAGTTGTGGCCCAACTCACCAAGGCTTGGGTAGCTTGGGTGGCAGTTTTAAGCCAAAGCCGCCAAAGCCTCCCTCGCACGCCTTCGTGCCATGCACTCGGGTTGGAGTACCATGGTGGCACCCGGCTTCTTCAGTCCATCGGAGTTGCCTCGCGGTCCATCGGAGGGATTACACCACCGTTGCCGATCCACCCCTCCGTGTACTAAGCTTACATGGCCAACCGATGCCGAGCATTGCCTCCGGTCCATTGGAGGGCTTTCGTCTCAGTCCATCGAGGTCTTCATCATCTACCTCCAGTCCATTGGAGGGCTTGAGCTCGTTGACAATCACTCATCACACCAGGAGAGCAATGAGGCCGGTCCATTGGCTCTCAATCTCCCCCTTGATGAGTGCATTGTCAACACCATCAACCTGTAACCTGAAATAGAACAAAGACAAGAGAAAAGCGTAAAACCGAAAAAGAAAGAAAGAAAAAAGAGAAATGCTCAAGCTGCTCAAAACCAAACAAAGGCAAAACACAAGGCAGCTTGAAGCAAAAAGAAAACAAAGCATCGGCTCCTCAGGACAGAGGAAAAGGCTCAATGCACCGATGCAAAGAGCATGCTAAAAGCTCAACGCCCCCTAAAATGCATCCTCATAAATGCAAAATGAATGCAAAGCTCCCCCTCAACTAAATCTCTCCTGTGTTCTCCCCCTTGTCCATATTTTTAAATTTCTTCCCCTTGGAGAAAGTTACACTAATTTCTCCCCCTTGTTGACAATGGACACATCAAGGGTTCCTTGAACTCAACTCCCACTGAACTAGACAACTCCCTCTCAAAATATGCCATGAGATGCAGAGAGTGTACCGGAAAGAGCTCAGAAGGGATAGAAAGCTAGTATTCACAAGTTCTAGCGTACAGAGCAAGTGAGGGCAAGGAAGCATATAACAAGCTCAAATGAATCTATCTTACACATAACAAGAGCAAGCTTGTTTTTCAGGGAGTTTTTAAGAGAAAGCATCACCAACATGAATAGCACCTAGCAAGATAGGCAATGCATACAAGGTGTGCTACTCTCAACCAAAGCATATACAACTAGCCATAAGCATTTTAGAGACTTGCAAATTTCAGATTTAAACATTTGTATTCATAAGCAAGTTCTTTTTGTGCCAGGGGTTATTTACTTGTCTTTTGCCACTTCTTACCAACCAATGCCAAGCCTAGGCTCAAAAAACCATCAGAAGCTTAAGACAAGGTTTTGGTCATACACAGCCTAGTCCAAATTCATGTCAAAGTGCAATGACAAGCAATCTCAAACTAGATCAGTGTGACAAGCTAACCCACTTGGATCTTTCTCAATTTAGCACATAAGACACCACTTGTAAGCAGTTTGATTCAGATTTCAATTTAAGCAAGGTGTCATAAAAGCTTAGGCATTAACTTAGCAAAGCATACAACTAGCATTTCCAGGCATGAAAAGATAGCATAGTATTCAACAATCCTACACATGCTAGGTAGCCAAATCAAGTGGTGATCAGGGTTTTTGATTTACAAAGAATAAAATGACTTAGCTCATAATTAGTATTCAATAGACTCAAGAGAGCTTAGCCAACCATGATCAAGCAAGCACTGTACCATCTAGCACAAGCAAGTACTAACTCTGCATTCCATAAGAGCTCTAGTGCTAGTGAAGTGAAAATGCATATGATACAATGCAATGCATGATATGATACAATATGCAAAAGAAACAAAGAGAAATAAAAGCAAGATAAAAGCAAAAACTAAACTACAGAAGCTATTCCTTACTAACAGGAATAGCATAATATCCCTGACTAAAAGGGATAGCACACTCCAAGCTCACCTCTCAGACGCGTAAAAGCGTCAAACTCTAAGGGCTTGGTAAAGATATCGGCCAACTAGTTTGCAGATACTACATTTACTAAGTCTATGTCTCCCTTCTCATAGTGATCTCTTAGAAAGTGAAACCTCACGTCTATGTGTTTGGTTCTAGAGTACAAGACGGGGTTCTTAGATACAGAGATAGCAGAAGTCGAGTCAACTAGAAGAGGGATTTTTCCAAACCTAAGGCCGAAATCACTAAGGGTGGCTTTCATCCATAAAAGCTGGGAGCAGCAACTAGAAGCAGCAACATATTCTGCTTCAGTAGTGGAAAGAGCTACACTAGCTTGCTTGAGGGAGGACCAAAAGACAAGAGAGGTTCCTAAGAGTTGGCATGTGCCGGAGGTTGACTTGTGATTAATCTGGCAGCCAGCATGGTCAGCATCTGAGAACCCTCTAAGAGAAAGAGAAGAACCCGAGGAATACCAAAGACCAAGCTCAGGAGTGAATTTTAGATACCTGAAAATGCGCTTCACCGCTTGACCGTGAGAAGTCCTAGGAGAAGCCTGGTAGCGCGCACAAAGGCAGACCGCGAACTGAATGTCTGGCCTGGTTGCCGTCAGGTACGGAAGTGAGCCGATCATCCCTCAAAAATCCTTTGGGTTCACTGCCTCCCCATCTTCATCAGCATCAAGCGCCGTGTTTGTACTCATAGGAGTTTTCATGGGTTTAGAGTCACCCATGTTAAACTTCTTGAATATGTCCCTTGTGTACTTGGCTTGATGGATGAAGGTACCCTCAAGGCCTTGCTTGATCTGCAGCCCGAGGAAGAACTGGAGCTCACCCATAAGACTCATCTCAAATTCCTTGCTCATCTGTTAAGCAAAACTAGACACCAAAGCGTGAGATGAACTACCAAAGATTATGTCATCAACATATATCTGAACTATCAGTGTGTCACTGCCACGACTCAACAAAAACAAGGTCTTGTCTACTGAACCCATCACAAACCCAGACTTGAGCAGAAAACTCTTCCACCAAGCGTACCAAGCTCTAGGAGCTTGCTTCAGACCATAAAGGGCTTGTGGCGGAACCGCCCTGCTTAATCCAGACTAAGCACACCTGCCACCTCTGGCTCGCAATGCACTTAGGCTAGACTAAACCCGGTAGTCCGTTGAGAGTCCTTCGGGCTCTCGATAACACCATTTCCCAGAGAAACCGACGTCATACACATCCGACCCTCGATGGAGCCACAACAGTTACAACATCACAGGCAGTTGAATAGATATTACATAGACTTTAGTTACAAACCGGTTCTAAATCAAATAGAGTTCAACATAGTGTCATTCAACAACATAGTTCAAATGGTCTCTCACAGCGGAATTTTTAAAGTTCAGGTTTCACGGTAACCAAAAGACTTGCATAAACAGAACGAGCATCGAGCCCACTGATGCCGCTCCTTGCCAGATCATGACTCTTCTTATTCCTGATGAGGACACGGCCCTCCACCAACACAGGCACAGAAGAGGAACTCCGTACCTGTAAGCCAAAAGTGGTGGCAAAACTTTGAGTACTAATTACTCAGTAGGACTTAATGGATGAGGCTTACGGCTGACGCAAAGCTTGCTTACTAGCATCTGAGTCCTTAGCCATTGCTTTTATATAGGATCAAATTAATCAGTGGAAGCAGGATTTGACAGTTGCTCATATTGCTGCACCCGAGCTGGATTTAACAGCTGCTCAAGTCATCATAATTTGGTGGAACATGTTGTATATGGCATAGCATGGCATGAAAGTAAAACCAGTAAAGCATCATAAGTGTGACCAGTATTGCATAAAAATACACCAAGCATATCCAAACATGTAGTTATCAAAACCATGAATTCTTAATACAGCAATATTCAAATGGATTACTACTTTGCCCGTCATTGGTATTGGCATTCTCACACCTGGTGAGCATCAGCGATTCAAATCGATTTTTATATTCCCAGGAATAACTAGAAGCACCAGTATGGCATATGCTTACTAACTCCCAGCGTTCCACATATGCTTCCTCCATCTCCACTTGTCCCGTCTCAAGTTCGATGACCACTCCCGCCTGACTACCGGAGCGCGTTGTCGCAGGAGCATTACCTCGGTTACGTCGGGTTCTGCCCTCCTTTGACCCCCGCCTCTGCGGCCACCTTCCTCTCAACCAGTGGGTAAGAACGTGGCCCTTGCTTGAGACGTCACAAGTAAAACTTTCACCGGTCCATAGATTCCGGATAAGCACCCTAGCAATGTTATGCCGACCAATAGGTGAACAACGACCGGCCTTATGCGACTCGGGCGGAGTCCACCACACATTATCTCAATTTCTCAATATTCATACCCATATCTCCGCCCGGTCTCCATTTAAAACATAACATAATCATGGCATAATAATAATAACTTTCATAATGAGACTTCTTCTTTATTCACTCGTGTCTACTCGTATCTAGCCATTCTAGGCACTCGTCCTACGCATTCTAGGTATAGGTGCTATGGCCAGGGCGGCCAGAGAATCTAATGCAATTGGTTCCATTCAACACCTAATGCATATGCGTAATCAACAGATGTTTTATTTGCTGGGAATTGTATGGTCCTGCCTACCTTCTTCCTCGCTAGGGTTAGTCTCCTCGGCGGTGGGGTCAGTGGTCGGCTGCTGGTTCTCTTGCTCTTCCTCGGGTTCTTCGATTAGAGGTTGTTCCTGTACTGTCTCTTCTTCGATCGCGGGGTCTATATGCATGAAAGGTGCAGACATAAGTGCATACGAATGCAGATGTATGCATTTGATGTAGATGACATGCAGATGACAGCATGCAGTATATATATTTCATGGAAAATGACATGTGCATAGTAGTTAAAACAATGTACATACACATACTTAGTGTAAACCAAGCACATTTGTGAATTAAAACATGCATTTGAGTTCTAGCAGTTTCATAAATCCAAATGAGACCAAACTTTTACGACATGCAGATACTTCATACCCAGGGCTACTGCCAAAATTTCAGCCCAATTGGAGTTATAATTATTTTACTAAAAATCCAGCAGTTTCTCAGCCCTACACGTTGTCAGAATTTTCATAATTTATTGGAAGAGTTTCTGAAGACGAAATTTTACCAGTGATCTATACTCAGTATTAACTGTATACACAAAAATTTACAAGCTAAAACTCTCAAGTTTGACAGGACATCTATTTTTCAAATATAAATCTAATGCAAATTAAGATGTACATATAAACAGTGAGAATAGCCCTATAGCATATACTTTCTGGACTCTACAGCACTCTCATATGCTACTAGAATTTTGCTAGAATTTATTTTGCACATTAGAACCCATTTTTCCATTTATCTAGTTCTCCAAGTCAAGATTTGTCATTTTCAAATTACCATCAAAACTTAACATGCAGGGGCTCATATTTTACCAGTGGTGTTCGCAAAGTATATAGGACCTAAGAAAAATACCAGTGAGTCATGTTCATCATGTTTTGTAGGGACCACATTTCCAAACTATCAATTTAAGTATAAAATACATGCAAAATGGTAAAACAAAGAATAAACAGTAATATATTGAGTTACCAAAATTTACACAGTGTCAAAACACCCCAAAACAGCTGCTGACCAAGTTTCATCACCTTTGGACTCCATCTAGACCATGTTTTCTATTTTTCAATGAATTAACATGCATGCACAATAACAGGGGCAAAACTATACATGCACACCTCCACATCATACCTACTGTGTAGATCTATTTACCAGGAGTACAACGCAACTGAGTTTACCTTTTTACGATTTTTATTTGATTTTATATGAATTTCCAAAGTTTCAGCCGAAATATAGGAAAAAGAAATGGAAAAACATAGATCCAAGGGCTAGAACACAATTAAACTTAGACTCCAGGGGCTAGCACGTAAGAATACACAGACTCAGTGAATAGCGACTCTTAATGCGGCCGAAAATGTGAAAACTCCAGGGCTAGATTGCAAAACCCCCCGGGGCCGTGTCATTCGTCCCGCCGCGCGCGACGGCGCGGCGTTGCCCGCACGCGCCGGCGAGCTCGGGCTCGCCGGAGCCGCGACGCTAGGCGCGTCAGGTGCACGCAAGTGCGGGCTTCAAGCTGGGCTAGCTCTCGGCGTAGGGGACGGCGAGGGTAGGTCGGGGAAAGCGGTGAACCGAAGGTGCGCGACAGCGTCGGCGGCGTGGCCGTGACGTCGAGCGGTGGCGGGTCTAGGCGATGGGTGGGGCAACGGCGACGAGGATAGGCGCCTCGGGTGCGGGTGGAGTGGCGCGTCCGGTGAGGGTGGTCTAGGGGTGCGACGAGGGCGGACGGTGGCGGCGCAAGCTCGAGATCGAGCTCGGCCTGGCCATGGCGGACGCGGCGGGGCGCGACTCGATCTAGAGATTGGGGAGAAGAGGGACGGCGAGGTCTACCTCGTCGGGTGTGCAAGGGTGAGGCAAACCCAGCGGCGGCGGTTGGAGGCGCGGAGGTGGACTGAGGAGGCCGGCGTAGTGAGCTCAAGGCAGCGGCTATGGCGACGGCGCGCGGGCGAGAGAGGGAACGAGTGAGTGAGGTGAGCGGGGGAGGGAGTGAACCGGGGCGGTATCCCGTCCAGATGAAGGCGCGGTGGAGCAGGGCGCGGCCGGGGGCGATCCGTGGGTGCGCGGCGTCGGCTGTACGCCGGCGTCCACGCGGCGTTCGCCGGCCCGGAAAGGGTGTCGCGCGCGCCCGCGAGCCCACAGGACAGTGACCACAGGGAGGGAAAAATGGAGAAAAAGAAAAATGTGTTTTCTCACCTCCTGTAATTCGTTATTTTGACACACTTAGAGTCCGAATTTGGAAAAGTGGTAATTGGATAAAATGTACTACTCTTTGAGCTCTACAACTATGTCAAAAGGTTCCATACCAAAATCGTTTAATAAATATGAATTTCAGTTGAATATATATGGCAGCCCCAATGTGGACAGGGGGACCTTTATTGCTTAGGGAAATAGAAACTCCTAGTTACATGCATTTTCTCCCCAGGTGCCTCTTGACAAGTTTGCTTAGAATTTCATAACCTAGAACTTATCTAATTTGAGATTTGTATGAAAGTGGCTGTAGGTCAGAGTAAACTTAGAATTTCAAACCAGCCCTAATTTGAACTGGTTTTCTGTACTGTAACTAAATGACCCTAATCACTTTGTAAACCTCATTATATGACAAGACCCCAATTAGCAAAGTTATTTATCTCATGTAGATCTCAGTTTTGTCAATATGAACTTCACCCAGATCTTAATAGAATCAAAGATATGACTATAAACATAGCATCACACATGAAATGACAAGGCTTTTCACTTAGTAATATGAACCAAATTTGTTTCCAATGCACCAACACATGTTATGCTATGATGCTCATGAATGAATGCTTCATGTTTGATGAATGGTTATTCACTTGAGATGCCGGAGCATCACAATCCACCCCCCTTAAAGAAATCTCGTCCCAAGATTTGGTGATGTGATATGGGTGGATAAGTTAAATTAGGACCCAGTGCATTGTGTAGCGTTTCGAGTAAAAATTTGCATTTAGATGGTTATACATACTCGTTCGTAGTAGCCGATAGGAAACCCGAGTATCTGGTTTGCCAGTATTCTTCTTGCTCCCATGTCGCTTCTTCTTCGGAGTGATTACTCCATTGTACTTTGTAAAAGTTGATTGCTCTTGTTCTTGTTGCTCTATGTTTTTGGTCGAGGATTTTTATAGGACGTTCTTCATAAGTGAGGTTAGGCTCGACTTGAATTTGAGAGGTGTCCACTGCTTCTTCCGGCACTCTCAAACACTTCTTAAGTTGTGAGACATGAAACACGTCATGAACCGCAGCCAGATGTGGAGGTAGCTCCAATCGGTAAGCAACTGGCCCACACTTCTCAGTGATCTTAAATGGACCCACGTATCTTGGTGCTAACTTTCCTTTCACACCAAAGCGATGTACCCCTTTCATCGGTGACACTCGAAGGTACACATGATCTTCTACCTCAAAAATCAATGGTCGTCTCCTCTTGTCAGAGTAGCTCTTTTGTCTGGATTGTGCTCTTTTTAGGTTGTCGTGTATAAGTTTAACTTGCTCCTCGGCTTGTGTTACCAAATCAGGGCCAAAAATGACCCGTTCTCCTGGTTCGGACCAATTGAGGGGTGTTCTACATCTCCTCCCATATAAAGCCTTGAAAGGAGCCATTTCTAAGCTCTTCTGGTAGCTATTGTTATAAGCGAACTCAGCTAGAGGAAGGCACTCATCCCATTTGGTGGAATAAGTTAATGCACAAGCTCGCAACATGTCTTCTAAGATCTGATTTACTCTCTCAACTTGGCCGCTGGTTTGTGGATGGTATGCCGAACTGTGAATTGAAGTGGTGCCAAGAGTGGTTTGCAATTGCTCCCAGAAACGGGATACAAACAGAGAGCCCCTATCTGAAGTGATCGATCGAGGAACACCATGCAAAGAGACTATCCTTGCGATGTATAGTTCAGCATAGGTCTTGGCATGGTAGATTGTCTTCACGGGAATGAAGTGGGCTGTTTTTGTGAGCCGGTCAATAATCACCCATATGGAATCATAACCTTTCTAGGTGCGGGGCAAACCCACGATGAAATCCATGTGAATGTCCTCCCACTTCTAGGACGGTACAACTAGCGGTTGAAGCATTCCCGCCGGTTTTAGATGATCGGCTTTTACTCTCTGGCACACGTCACACTCGGACATGTACTTGGCGATCTCCCGTTTCATGCGAGTCCACCAAAACTTTTGTTTTAGATCTTGGTACATCTTGTTGCTACCCGGGTGCATGGCGAACATGGAGGTGTGGGCTTCATCTAGGATTTTCTTTCTCAACTCCATGTCCTTAGGTACCACTAAGCGACCCTTGAACCATAGGATGCCTTGGTCATCAAGCGTGAAACACGCTCTCTTCTCTTCATCTATACCCTCACGAATGTAGGCCATACTTTTATCTTGTTTCTGTGCCGTTATAATTTGCTCTCTGATGGTAGGCTCTATGATTAAGCTGTAAAGTTCTGCCATCTGCTTAGTGATTACTTCTATCTCATTTATCTCGCAACAGATCACCCTTGCCGTGGGTCGGACTTCAAGCACATAGCAATGAGCCCGACGGCTTAGTGCATCTGCTACAACATTCGCTTTGCCTGGATGGTAGTGGATTTTCAGGTCATAATCTTTTATTAGTTCTAGCCATCGTCGTTGTCTCATGTTAAGCTCAGGTTGCATGAGGATGTATTTGAGACTCTTATGATCTGTATATATGTGACAAGTGTTGCCCAGCAGATAATGTCTCCATATCTTTAGGGCGTGTACCACTGCTGCTAGGTCCAGGTCATGTGTTGCGTAGTTGGCTTCATGTTTTCTTAGCTGGCGTGAAGCATAGGCAATTACTCTCCCCTCTTGCATTAGGACACAGCCAAGCCCATTGCCGGAGGCATCACAATATACGTCAAATGGCTTAGTGACGTCCGGTTGAGCTAGTACTGGTGCGGAGGTTAATGACTTTTTCAAGCTTGTGAAGGCCTCTTCACACTTTGGATCCCATAGATATTTCGCGTTTTTCTTGGTCAGGGATGTCATTGGCTTCGCAGTTTTGGAGAAGTCCTTCATAAAGCGGTGGTAGTAGCCCGCTAAACTGAGGAAACTCCTAATTTCTGTTACTGTTTCAGGTTGTTTCCAATTCAGTACATCTTCCACTTTACTCGGATCGACGGCTACCCCCTTTTCGGACAAGATGTGGCCTAGGAAACTCACTTCTCTTAGCCAGAATGCACATTTGCTGAACTTGGCGTAGAGTTGGTGTTCTCTCTGCCGGGTGAGTACTGTCCGCAAGTGCTCCTCGTGCTCTTCCTCATTCTTAGAGTAGACGAGGATGTCGTCAATGAATATGACTACAAATTTATCCAGCTTGTTCATGAATACTGAATTCATCATATACATAAAGAAGGCTGGTGCGTTGGTTAACCCGAAGGACATGACCAGGTATTCATACAGGCCGTATCTGGTGGAGAAGGCTATTTTGGGTATATCTTCTTCTCTGATTTTTATTTGATAGTAGCCTGACCTTAGATCAATTTTTGAGAACACTTTGGCCCCTGCTAGCTGATCGAACAAGATGTCAATGTGAGGCAGTGGGTACTTATTTTTGATTGTGACTGCGTTTAATGGTCTATAGTCCACGCACAATCTCTTACCACCTTGGTCTTTCTTCTCCACGAAGAGAGCAGGACAGCCCCAAGGTGAGGAACTAGGACGAATGAACCCTTTATCCAACTCTTCTTGTAATTGTGTTTTTAATTCTTTGAGTTCATCGGGTGCCATCCTATACGGCCGCCTTGAAACAGGTGCCGTTCCTGGAATGAGGTCTATCTTAAACTCCACATCTCTATCTGGAGGAAGCCCAGAAAGCTCCTCCGGAAATACGTCCGGGAAATCGCACACTACCGGTATCCTTTTAATCTCTTGAAGTTCAGTCGTATTTACTGTGGCCTCTAGATGTTTCTGTTCTGGTATGTGCACCTTTAGTATCTTGCCAGTGGCCTGAGATTTTAATTGCACTTTCCTGCTGCCAACATGTAGGATTGCATCGTTTTCAACCATCCAATTCATACCCAAAATAACGTCAATCCCTTGGTGTGGCAGCACCACGGGATTTATGACAAAGCTCTCGGGACCAATGTCCACTCTCAATTGTCTGGCCATCAAACCAGTAGTGATAGGGGAACCCGGTGCTGTGATGTGATAATCTTCCTTTAACTTGTACATTTTTATCCCATGCTTCAATGCATATGACTTGCTAAGAAATGTATGTGTCGCTCCAGAATCAAATAATACGACGGCCGGACGACCGTTGACTGTGAACGTACCAGCAAGAACCGGCTCTCCGGCTGGAACCTGGTCCAGGTGGATGAAGTGAACTCGGCCCGTCTTAGTTGCGGACCCCTTCTGCTTTCCCTGGCTGCCACCCGTAGGGGTAGGACCCTGGACGCGACGAGGTGCCCTGCAGTCCTTGCTGAAGTGTCCGGTCTTGCCGCAGTTAAAGCAAGGACCCCAAGCTCCCTGTGTGTAAGGAGCGCGGGGCACAGGAAGCTGTGCCGGCTGTGGTGCTGTGCGATAGGTAGGGAACCTCTGTTGCTGTGGTGCCCTATGGATCCAACCCGACTGATTGGGTCGGACCACAAAGCGAGACTGCTGGTGGTACTGCTGTGGCTGCTGGTAGTTGGCCTTTTGCTTCTGAGACGACCCAGGTGCACTGTTGGCCTGACGCTTTCGCTTTTGGTGCTCACCTGCAACACGGAGGCGGTTCTCCATGTCGAGTGCTGTGTCCACCAGCTGTGTGAAACTCTGGTATTCATGCCCGAGGTGCGTCATGAGTGTGGGGTCAAACCCACTCAAGAGTCTCGCTGCCCTGCTAGGATCATCAGCAACGTCCCCCGGTGAATATTGCGACAGGTGTATGAATGACTACACGTACTGCATGACCGTCCGGTTACCCTGCTTCAGTTCTCAAAACTCTCGCTGTTTCTGTTCCATAAGGCTCTTTGGGATATAGTGGGCCCGAAAAGCTGTACGGAGCTCTCCCCACGTGATGATGTGACCCTGCGGCTGCATCGCCTGGAACGTGTCGTACCATGCTCCAGCTGGGCCCTGGAGTAGCTGCGTGGCAAACCAAGCTTTCTCTTACTCAGTCAACCCCGGAAGCAGTGTGAACTTGGACTCTATCGTGCGGAGCCAGTCATTTGCAGCAAGTGGCTCAGGGCACGTGGTGAAGACTGGAGGGCGCAAGTCCTCAAAGTCTTTGTAGGTGATCCCACGGGGTTGGTGTTCCCGCGGCCGTTGCTGCCCCTGAGCTTGCCGTTCTTCCCTCATGAGGCGGATCAGCTCGCCCTGTTGCACGACCAGGGTGGCCAATTCCGGCGGAGGCGGTGCATCGTGTGGCTGCTGGCCCGAGGTCTGTCCCTGACGAGTGTTCACCATCTGTAAGAGTGAAGCTAACAGTGTTTAGTCCAACCATTTTAAAGCAATTAGATGTGCCAAAACACATTATTTGAAACTTGTAAGACGGAACATATAATTGCAGTAAATGTTAGCTTCCTTCTTGCAGCGGTCCGACCATCGTCACATCTAGTATAGCTCGGATGTGTTGACGTATAATATTCGACATTCGCGTAGATTTCTGGACAGCAACGACTTTAACGGCGAGCTGTTCTTAAACCGTGCATCTTTTGATTACGCCCCCCTTAGCAAAGTTATTCCCCCTGCTGTGTTCTTTCACTTTCGTATGAAAAGTTTTTGGTGGTTCAATTAGTATCTTGTTCAATTTCTGTGTACATCGGTATATATCAATTTAGTTCAGATTTTTGAGACTGCGGGATTTAGGCTATAACTTCCAAACGAGACACTTTTAGGATAAACTTTGTATAACAAAGTTATTCTACACTTCCAGTTCTAAAACTTTGTCAATACCCTCTCAGTTCAGTTTCTGCACTAAGGGTGTGCAAATTGGGTTTTTCCTACGGGTGCTGCTCCAGTCCAGATTACAGGTTCTTGAAAAATTTGACCATAACTTCAGATCTGAGCAAAATCAGTGATAGCTCCAATTGGCAAAATTGTACCCCATACAGTTCTCTACAACTTTGCTAATTAACTCTTGGCTCAATTCCTCACACATTCCAAGATAATAGCAATTTTTATCCGCAGCTGTTCAAAAATTTCAGATTGCAAGACGCAATCCAAAACAAGGTACAACTTCCTTCACTTCCATGCAACTCATCCCATCATTTCAACGCCATCAATCTAGCTTTAAGAACCCCATAGATAGTTCAAGCAACGTTAAAAGGTCTTACTGTCACTTCGCAGTATGATGGTCGCATCGACCAACCATCAAATATTACAGGCTAAAATGTTCCCAAACTACTTCGAATGGCATACATAAATGAGCTCTCACATCTCACTTAGTGTTTAGTACAACCATAAATCGAAAGCATGGAGTGGAATATTACAAAACAATGCTTTCAACGTGCCATCCCTACAACGTCAGTCCACATCTTCATCATCACATCCTCTTACACCCGGGAGTTTGCGTCCGAAGGATCGTCCTCTCCCTCCTCCTCCATCTCCATGGGCTCTGAGGACTCCTCCTCCTCCAAAGGTGCAGGCTGCTGCGGCGGGTCGTACTCGGCCAGGCGCTACTGCAGTGCACCCACTTGAGCCTCCAGCTCCTCCACTCGGGTGCGCGTCTCTACAAACCTCTCAAAGTAGAAGCGGGCCCGGTTCTCTGCGCGGTGGTACATCCCGCGCGCTTCACGTGCATAGTCCATGCACGCTACTAGCGGTCGGGAGCCGTTCCGGTCCCGGAGCTGCTCGCGGCGGTCCTGCCACGCGTGGTCGAGGTCGCGTGTGGGGAGGAAGCGCAGGACGGTGTGGCCTACCTCCCACCTGGAGCTCAGTGAAGTGAGGGCTCCCATCACCGCCTTACAGTAAGCCTCCTCCTCGTTGGCCCCGTAAGTGGTGAGGGTCTCCTGGCCTGCGAACGTCCCTCGTGGAAGAACAACCTGAGCCATGCAGTTGCCCTCCTCGTGCACTGTCTGCACCGAGATGAAGGGACAGGGCCGACGCCCCATCTCCCTCAGGGCCCTGCACAGCAACTGGGACAGGGGACACTCCTCCCTGCAGCGAGTGTGGAGTAACCCATCCTCCACCACAGGGGGAGTGTGGGTCACGTCAGGGAGAACAGTGGTCCTGGCTCCGGTGGCCTTGCGTGCGGTCTGCTTGGTTCTGGCCATCTGTTTGGATAAGCAAGGTTGTGCATTAGTGAGAGACATATTATACACGTGATAGATTATGACAAGGGTACAACAGTGCATCATATGGAAGGTAAATTTAAAAATCACGATTTATTTCATTGCATTTTAATAATATCTCACCATGAATAAAAGCAGTAAACATGATGAATGAATCGTATCTATACGGTCTCACATCACACATCTAAAAGAAGAGTAAATATAGCTACCGATATTTCGGTGACACATATGCACGGCACTCTCTAATGCAAGTAGTCGTTTCCTGACCGTTCTTAATTTTGCACGTGGTCAATGTACCTGCAGAAGAATGCATGCTCATACATTACCACATAGTGTGGCATCCACACGTGACCGCTGCGTGGACAACGTAGGTGGGCCTTTGCACCTTCTCTCAAAGCCTGACTTTCCACCAGTACTGGGGATTGTCGAGAGTAAGGTGGATCCCCAAACCGAATGTAAGTGTGGTGGGTATGAAAGCCTCAAACATGCCCACCACCCTTAAAGAGCTTTTACAGCATGAATGCAGAGTTTACAACCGTTCGCAAAACCCAATAGCTTCCACCAGTACTGGGGACAGCTATGGCCGAAAAGTTGCTTCTCAAAGCGCCGAATATGCATATGAGTTCTATCTAGGTCAGAATGTCAGTGGTGTCATCTGGATAACACTAACATCCTTAGTATGGGCATATCGCATACTCTCATTTTTGAATTTCCTTGAAAAGGGCTTTCGAAAATTGTTTTGTAAACCAAAACTAGATGATATAACTGTTGTCTGTGTATGATCGGCTCTGATACCAGCTGTGGCGGAACCGCCCTGCATAATCCAGACTAAGCACACCTGCCACCTCTGGCTCGTAGTGCACTTAGGCTAGACTAAACTCGGTAGTCCGTCGAGAGTCCTTCGGGCTCTCGATAACACCATTTCCTAGAGGAACCGACGTCATACACATCCGACCCTCGATGGAGCCATAACAGTTACAACATCACAGGCAGTTGAATAGATATTACATAGACTTTAGTTACAAACCAGTTCGAAATCAAATAGAGTTCAACATAGTGTCATTCAACAACATAGTTCAAATGGTCTCTCGCAGCGGAATTTTTAAAGTTCAGGTTTCACGGTAACCAAAAGACTTGCATAAACAGAACGAGCATCGAGCCCACTGATGCCGCTCCTTGCCAGATCATGACTCTTCTTATTCCTGATGAGGACATGGCCCTCCACCAACACAGGCATAGAAGAGGAACTCTGTACCTGTAAGCCAAAAGTGGGGGCAAAACCCTGAGTACTAATTACTCAGTAGGACTTAATGGATGAGGCTTACGGCTGACGCAAAGCTTGCTTACTAGCATCTGAGTCCTTAGCCATTGCTTTTATACAGGATCAAATTAATCAGTGGAAGCAGGATTTGACAGCTGCTCATATTGCTGCACCCGAGTAGGATTTAACAGCTGCTCAAGTCATCATAATTTGGTGGAACATGTTGGATATGGCATAGCATGGCATGAAAGTAAAACCAGTAAAGCATCATAAGTGTGACCAGTATTGCATAAAAATACACCAGGCATATCCAAACATGTAGTTGTCAAAACCATGAATTCTTAATACAGCAATATTCAAATGGATTACTACTTTGCCCGTCAGTGGTATTGGCATTCTCACACCTGGTGAGCATCAGCGATTCGAATCGATTTTTATATTCACGGGAATAACTAGAAGCACCAGGATGGCATATGCTTACTAACTCCCAGCATTCCACATATGCTTCCCCCATCTCCACTTGTCCCGTCTCAAGTTCGATGACCACTCCCGCCTGACTACCGGAGCGCGTTGTCGCAGGAGCGTTACCTCGGTTACGTCGGGTTCTGCCCTCCTTTGACACCCGCCTCCGCGGCCACCTTCCTCTCAACCAGTGGGTAGGGACGTGCCCCTTGCTTGAGACGTCACAAGTAAGACTTTCACCGGCCCATAGATTCCGGATAAGCACCCTAGCAATGTTACGCCAACCAATAGGCGAACAACGACCGGCCTTATGCGACTCGGGCGGAGTCCACCACACATTATCTCAATTTCTCAACATTCATACCCATATCTCCGCCTGGTCTCCATTTAAAACATAACATAATCATGGCATAATAATAATAACTTTCATAGTGAGACTTCTTCTTTTTGGAAAATAACACCTACGCGACGAGTGACCTTTATTCACTCGTGTCTACTCGTACCTAGCCATTCTAGGCACTCGTCCTACGCATTCTAGGTATAGGTGCTATGGCCAGGTCGGCCAGGGAATCTAATGCAATTGGTTCCATTTAACACCTAATGCATATGCGTAATCAACAGATATTTTAGTTGCTGGGAATTGTATGGTCCTGCCTACCTTCTTCCTTGCTAGGGTTAGTCTCCTCGGCGGCGGGGTCAGTGGTCGGCTACTGGTTCTCTTGCTCTTCCTCGGGTTCTTCGATCAGAGGTTGTTCCTGCACCGTCTCTTCTTCGATCGCGGGGTCTATATGCATGAAAGGTGTAGACATAAGTGCATACGAATGCAGAAGTATGCATTTGATGTAGATGACATGCAGATGACAGCATGCAGTATATATATTTCATGGAAAATGACATGTGCATAGTAGTTAAAACAATGTACATACACATACTTAGTGTAAACCAAGCACATTTGTGAATTAAAACATGCATTTGAGTTCTAGCAGTTCCATAAATCCAAATGAGACCAAGCTTTTACGACATGCAGATACTTCATACCCAAGGCTACTGCCAAAATTTCAGCCCAATTGGAGTTATAATTATTTTACTAAAAATCCAGCAATTTCTCAGCCCTACACATTGTCAGAATTTTCATAATTTATTGGAAGAGTTTCTGAAGGCGAAATTTTACCAATGAGCTATACTCAGCATTAACTATATACACAAAAATTTACAAGCTAAAACTCCCAAGTCTGACAGGACATCTATTTTCCATATATAAATCTAATGCAAATTAAGATGTACATATAAACAGTGAGAATAGCCCTATAGCATATACTTTCTGGACTCTACAGCACTCCCATATGCTACTAGAATTTTGCTAGAATTTATCTTGCACATTAGAACCCATTTTTCTATTTATCTAGTTCTCCAAGTCAAGATTTGTCATTTTCAAATTACCATCAAAACTTAACATGCAGGGACTCATATTTTACCAGTGGTGTTCACAAAGTATATAAGACCTAAGAAAAATATCAGTGAGTCATGTTCATCATGTTTTGTAGGGACCACATTTCCAAACTATCAATTTAAGCATAAAATACATGCAAAATGGTAAAACACAGAATAAACAGTAATATATTGAGTTACCAAAATTTACACAGTGTCAAAACACCCCAAAACAGCTACTGACCAAGTTTCATCACCTTTGGACTCCATCTAGACCATGTTTTCTATTTTTCAATGAATTAACATGCATGCACAATAACAGGGGCAAAACTATACATGCACACCTCCACATCATACCTACTGTGTAGATCTATTTACCAGGAGTACAACGCAACTGAGTTTACCTTTTTACGATTTTTATTTGATTTTATACGAATTTTCAAAGTTTCAGCCGAAATATAGGAAAAAGAAATGGAAAAACATAGATCCAAGGGATAGAACACAATTAAACCTACACTCCATGGGCTAGCACGTAAGAATACACAGACTCAGTGAATAGAGACTCTTAACGCGGCTGAAAATGCGAAAACTTCGGGGGCTAGATTGCAAAACCCCCCGGGTCATCTCCTTCGTCCCGGCTTGCGCGACGGGGCGGCGGCGCGCGCGCCGACGCGCTCGGGCTCGCCGGAGCCGCGACGCTAGGCACGTCGGGTGCACGCGAGCGCGGGCTTCAAGCTGGGCTAGGTCTCGGCGTAGGGGACGGCGAGGGTAGGTCGGGGAAAGCGGTGAACCGAAGGTGCGCGACGGCGTCGGCGGCGTGGCCGCGACGTCGATCGGTGGTGGATCTAGGCGATGGGTGGGGGAACGGCGACGAGGATAGGCGCCTCGGGTGCGCGGTGGAGTGGCGCGTGCGGTGAGGGTGGTCTAGGGGTGCGACGAGGGCGGACGGCGGCGGCGCAAGCTCGAGATCGAGCTCGGCTCGGCCATGGCGGACGCGGCGGGGCGCGACTCGATTTAGAGATTGGGGAAGAGAGGGACGGCGAGGTCTACCTCGTCGGGTGCGCAAGGGTGAGGCGAACCCGGCGGCGGCGGTTGGAGGCGCGGAGGTGGACTGAGGAGGCCAGCGTAGCGAGCTCAATTCAGCGGCTATGGCGACAGCGCGCTGGCGAGAGAGGGAACGAGTGAGAGAGGTGAGCGGGGGAGGGAGTGAACCGGGGCGGTATCCCGTCCAGACGAAGGCGCGGTGGGGCGGGGCGTGGCCGGAGGCGATTCGTGGGCGCGCGGCATCGGCCGTACGCCGGCGTCCACGCGGCATTCGCTGGCCCGGATAGGGTGTTGCACGCGCGCCCGCGGGCCCACCGGTCAGTGACCGTGGGGAGGGAAAAATGGAGAAAAAGAAAAATGTGTTTTCTCACCTCCTGTAATTCGTCATTTTGACACACTTAGAGTCCGAATTTGGAAAAGTGGTAATTGGATGAAATGTTCTACTCTTTGAGCTCTACAAGTCAAAAGGTTCCATACCCAAATCGTTTCATAAGTATGAATTTCAGTTGAATTTATATGGCAGCCCCAATGTGGACAGGGGGACCTTTATTGCTTAGGGAAATAGAAACTCCTAGTTACATGCATTTTCTCCCCAGGTGCCTCTTGACAAGTTTGCTTAGAATTTCATAACCTACAACTTCTCTAATTTGAGGTTTGCATGAAAGTGGCTGTAGGTCTGAGTAAACTTAGAATTTCAAACCAGCCCTAATTTGAACTGGTTTTCTGTACTGTAACTAAATGACCCTAATCACTTTGTAAACCTCATTATATGACAAGACCCCAATTAGCAAAGTTATTTATCTCATATAGATCTCATTTTTGTCAATATAAACTTCACCCATATCTTAATGGAATCAAAGATATGACTATAAACATAGCATCACACATGAAATGACAAGGCTTTTCACTTAGTAATACGAACCAAATTTGTTTCCAATGCACCAACACATGTTATGCTATGATGCTCATGAATGAATGCTTCATGTTTGATGAATGGTTATGCACTTGAGATGCCGGAGCATCACAGGGCTTTTCTCAACTTATACACCCGGTCTGGAAATCTAGCACCCTCAAAGCGAGGAGGTTGTCTCAGATATACCTCCTCCTCTATGAACCCGTTCAGTAAAGCAGACTTGACATCCATTTGTTGCAGTTTGAAGCCTTTAGAGGCTGCAAAGGCAAGCAAAATCCTAATGGCTTCCAAACGAGCTACAGGGGCAAAGGTCTCCTCATAATCTATCCCCTCCTTCTGACAGAAACCCTGGGCTACCAATCTCGCTTTGTTCCTCACAACCATTCCGTTCTCACCCTGTTTGTTCTTGAAAACACACTTTGTACCTATAGGGCGACAGTTTGGTGGAGGTTCAACTAAATCCCAGACATGGTTTCTCTCAAAATTCTCCAACTCCTCATCATGGCGTTCACCCAGTTAGGATCAGATAATGCATGTGACACATGCCAGGGCTCAAAACTAGCAACATATGCAGAGTGGGAGAAAAATGCTAGAGAAGCAACCGTAGAGCGTGTAACACGCTGGTGAATGTCTCCAATCATCCTGTGTGGAGGGTGATCCCGCTGGACCTGCCGAGATGGAACAATCTTAGAAGTCACCTCCCCTGTGTCCTCAGCAGGGATAGCATCTACTTGAGCTTGCTATCGGGGGAGTGAAGAGGAAGTCGTGGGCAAGGGTCCTCCTTCATCATCAGAGCTCGTAGCAGAGGGGGCAGGAGCTGCAGCCGGTGCAGTGGCTCCTGCATCACCAACATCAACCGCACCTTCCTCATCCTCAAAGATGGGGGTGCCTTCTTCATCATCACCTGAAAGCTCAAAGGCAGGGGTTGTGCAGGGCATAGTTTCATCAAAAGAAATCTCACAAGTCTCAACAATTTGCTTTGCCTCTAAAATCCACACACGAAAAGCCCTAGAACTAGAAGCATACCCCAGAAAAATCCCAGCCAAACAACAAGACTCAAACGTGTCCAAAGGCGCCTTTTTAAGCACAAAGCACCTGCAGCCAAACGCTCGCAAATGCTTGACGCTGAGCTGCCTTCCAAACCGAAGTTCATACGAGGTCTTCCCAAGGAAAGCTCGCAAGAAGATCTAGTTCACAATGTAACAGGCCATATTCACTGCCTTAGCCCAAAAGCGCCTCGGAGTCCTGTGCTCATCGAGCATCGTCCGTGCCTTCTCAACAAGTGTGCGGTTTTTGCGTTCCACAACACCGTTCTGCGGTGGGGTATATGGAGAAGAAAACTGGTGCTCAACACCTAGGTCACGACAGAAGTTTTCAAAACAAGAGTTTCTAAATTCTCCGCCATTGTCACTACGGATAGCCCTCATGGCCGTATGACTCTCGTTTCTCAACCTCAGTACCAGATCCCGAACAAAACCAAACGCCTCATCTTTAAACTCCACGAAAAATACCCCCGAGAACCGCGAAAAGTCATCCACAACGACAAGCACATACCACTTCCCACTGATCGACGCTACCTGAGCGGGACCTACTGTATCCATATGGAGTAGCTCACCCGGATAGGAGGTCATAACCTGAGACACAGGAGTGTGAGAAGCAGCAACCATCTTGCCATGACAACAGGGGTGGCACACTAAGTCCTTCTTAGTTTTCAATTTGGACAATCCTCAGATTAGTCCCATTGAACTCAACCTGACTAGCAGATCAAATCTCAAGTGACCAAGTCTCCTATGCCACTTCCATATATCAGTAGAAGGACTAGCAACCAAACAACGCGTAGGGCCAGAAACAGACGTAAGGTCGACCCTAAAAACCTGACCAAAAGGCAGCAAAGAGCAAACAAGGGTCTCCTCAGCATCAAGAACACGGCACGCACGCTTCTTACAACGAACCTCAAATCCTTCATCGAGAAGTTGCGAAACAAAGACCAAATTGAACCCCAGATTCCGAACAAAAGCAACTTCTCTCAGGGAAAGCTTAGTAGAGAGTGAAACAGAACCAACACCCAACACTTTACCTTGAACATTGTCCCCGAATGTGATGTACTCCTTGGTGCTCACGGGGTTGAGGCTGGAGAACCACTTGCGGTGTCCTGTCATGTGCCTAGAGCAACCGGAATCCATGATCCACACGTCCTCCATGCCTCGATCCTCATCATCAGAAGAAGAGTTGCTGTCGTCATCCTTATTCTCCTTGTCCTCAAGCGCTACGGAGCAAACCGAGCTCCTCTTGTCCCTGTTCTTGCGCCTGGACTTGGTGGAGACGAAGCACAAGCTAGCTAGACCTCCTTGATCATTCCTCTTGTCCTTCCTGTACGTGATCTCCTCATCACTTGAGCTTGACGAGAACGAAGAGGAAGAAGATCTGCTGCTGCAGAACCCGATCTCGGCGAAGAAAGCTTTGTCCCGCTTCCGGTTGTCCTTCTGGTAGCTCTTGAAAGCCTTCTAGAAGTTCTTCTTGCCGAAAGGACGCTTGCCGAAGCCGTGCTTGCTGGAGCGGTGCTTGTCAAAGCTCGGCTTTCTGGAGATGTACTTGTCAGAGTCACAGGAGTAGCTCTTGCCCTTCTTGTAGTAGACGTTCTTGTTGGGGCACTCGGCGATGAAGTGGCCGACCTCTCCACACTCGAAGCACTTGGGCCTCTCACCCCTCTCCTCGCTCATCCGGTTGTCATAGGCGCGCTGAAAGCAACTAGACACCAGACATAGCTCTTTATCCCCAAGCGATGCCAACTGCTCCTCTGTCACAGACATCAAAGCAGAAAACGAGAAGTTGTGCATAAGGAGGTTAGCAACAGACTCACTAAAGAGGGTAGCCAAGGCCAGACTCTTAGAACCTGTACAAGCAAGGGAATCCCTCAATTTGTAATCTACTTCTATGGCCATGTGCTTACTATAGAGCGCCTCTACTCCTATCGTATCATACCCTGCCGACTCAATGATTGAGTTCACCTTGATCTCCCATACTTTTCTGTCCAAAGCATACAGCAACTTGACAGCCTGCTGTTGATCGGTGTATGGGAGCTCAGTGGGGGCATAGTTGACACGCAACTTGTTAATGATCAACCGAAAGCGACCAAACAAGTTGTCTACAGACTCTCCCGGCTTTTGGACGGAATTTTCATATTCGCACCGGTAAGTCTCCACAAGCCTAGCCTTAATCGTCGCAGTACCCTCATGGTGTGCACTAAGCAGTGACCATATCTCTTGTGCAGTCTTAAGGTGACTCACTCTCTCATAATCCACGGGACCAAACCCGAAAAAGAGAAAGTTAACAACCTAGGCATTCGCCTCATGCCGAGCCACGATATCCTGCGTAGTACGCTCAGCGACTGGAAGCACCACAAAAGTCGTACTCTGAGTAGCATCCCATTTGTCCTGACTCTGGCTAACAAGGAACGCCTCCATCCTACCATTCTAGTAGGGATAGCCATCGGAGCCGAGGACGGGAATCTTCCCAGAGTAAGTCATGGTCGCTACGGTTTCTTCACCGGTTAAGGTATAGGAAACCTAACCAGCTCTGATACTGTTGGACCGAGACGTGCGACTAGAGGGGGGGTGAATAGGAGCACTTGAAAACTCAAACTCAATCCCCGTAGTGCAAACTGAGACAACACCCACAACAAAGCTAGACACCGTCCACTGAGGGGATACGTATCTAGCTCACAACACGTGCTTGGTACCGTCCACTGAACAGATACGTACCAAGCACAAAGCGGTAGCACACGCTCAAATGGCTAAGACAGAGCGCAAAAGGAAACAACTTCGGGAAACTGCAGATTTTAGACAGACATGGCTGCAAAGAAAAATAGGAAAACCAGGTCAAAACACCTCCAAATATTCTAAAATTTTTATAAAAGCTTTATAATTCACAAGACAAGAGCTCCACAAAATTTCAAGTCATTTGGAGCATGTTTGATCGCTGAATTAAACACCGGACGAAACAGATAACCACCGGACGTTATAGACAGACAGAAAAACAGCCACACGAAACTTGAACTTTTGAAGCCAAAACTTGACTAAACCTTCACCAAACTTCATGAAATTTTGCACACACTAATCTAGTTCCATTCCAAAATGTTATTCCCAAAAGATCTATTGAAAAAGATCAAGGGATTAGCGGAAATTTGAGATCTCGTGAAGAGGTGAATATTTGGGCAAGAAAGGGAAAAGCTTAAGAACAACTTGCTCGTGGCAATCCTTCGGGATTGAGATGTTTTAAGACATAATCTCCACATCCTTGCAAGTCTAAAACACAAGGAAAACAAAGTATTCAACCTTGGCCAAGCAAACACCCAAAAAGCCGAAGATTGAAGCCAAAAACCAAAGAGAACAAGGGGAGGAGAAGCACACAAAGTTGCTGCACGAAACCACTTCGATTATGAGCCTCAAAAGAGGTCTTAGGTCAGATTACAACGAAGGATTCCATCCCAAGCAACCACCCTCACCACCTTCCCTCTTGATTTGGAGGCTAGATTTCACCGTAACCTTCCTAAACTTGGAGCTCAAAGCTTGACGACGAAAATTACCCTATGGAAATGAAAACCTAGCTGCCAAGACTCCCTCTAATGACCAGCTCTTAGGCTATTTATACACCGGTTCAATTCTGGCATTTTTACACATAGACCCCTAACACTAGAAACGCTCGGAGGGGCTAAAACAGAAAAGAACCCAAAATATCGGGGACGGACGACCACGATGAAGACTTCATCTTCTTAGCTTCCACGCAATATTCGAATGTCCTCCACGTGGCCAGTAGTCCAGTCCACCTTTGCACTCTCGGTTTTGAATTCAGAAACTGGAAAACTTTAAGAAGTCTCCGTCTGGGCCAGACTTGGCCCATCTTCTCTATCTTGGCGAGTCGTGGCCCAACTCACCAAGCCTTGGGTAGCTTGGGTGACGGTTTTGAGCCAAAGGCGCCAAAGCCTCCCTCGCACGCCTTCGCGCCATGCACTCGGGTTGGAGCACAACGGTGGCACCCGGCTTCTCCAGTCCATCGGAGTTGCCTCGCGGTCCGTCGGAGGGCTTACACCACCATTGCCGATCCGCCCCTCCGTGTATCGAGCTTCCATGGTCGACCGACGCCGAGCATTGCCTCCGCTCCATTGGAGGGCTTTTACCTCAGTCCATCGAGGTCTTCATCATCTACCTCCAGTCCATCGAAGGGCCTCCAGTCCATCGGCGTTCTTGAGCTCGTTGACAATCACTCATCACACCAGGAGAGCAATGAGGTCGGTCCATTGGCTCTCAATCTCCCCCTTGATGAGTGCATTGTCAACACATCTCCAATCTGTAACCTGAAATGGAACAAAGACAAGAGGAAAAGCGTAAAACCGAAAAAGAAAGGAAAATAAAAGAAATGCTCAAGCTGCCCAAAACCAAACAAAGGCAAAACATAAGACAACTTGAAGCAAAAAGAAAACAAAGCATCGGCTCCTCAAGACAGAGGCAAAAGGCTCAACGCACCGATGCAAAGAGCATGCTAAAAGCTCAACTCCCCCTGAAATGCATCGTCACAAATGCAAAGATGAATGCAAAGCTCTCCCTCAACTAAATCTCTCCCGAAGTCCTCCCCCTGTGTCCAATACTCCAAAATCTCTCCCCCATGTTGACAATGGACACATCAAGGGTGTGATGCCCCCGCCATCTCAACAGTCTTAACACGCAGCTAGAGACAAGTTAGTAACGAATTAGGACTTGATGATGTTTAGAGAGTAACGAAGACTAGATGGAGAAGTCACTAAGCCAAAAATTTTTCTAGGAGAATACGAAACTCTACGTCGTTTGGTTGTTTAAGTCACCACCCACAAGCTTTTATGCAAAACACCAAATACAAAAGTCTTTAGTTTGGGATGTTATCTCCAACTTTGATATCACGACCATCTTTAAAATCATATGTTATGTGGTTTAAAAGTCAAGACCGAACCAAACCAGAAATTCCTTGAAAGGTGCCAATTGTGATCGTGAACGAATTTGGACCCTAATGAAACTTATAGATTCATTAAGCAACTGAGCTCAGCCCCATTATCAAAGTTGTTGTACATACCATGAACCCCACTGTTGTCACACTGAGCATGGTTGAAAACTGTCTTTAGCTGCTTTAAATTTTGAGCCAAATACCTCATGGAATCAGCCCCAAGCTAATCTACACTTAGAAAACTTTCCAAGTCTGAATTACAGCTCATCCCAAATTTTAATCTGAAATTACTTTTGATTTCACTATACAACTTTAAAATCTTCCTTTCTATGAAGGGAAGTTAAACTTATCACCTTTCAAATGCACCTAGAGTGGAAGTGTTTGGACTTCATTTGAGTATTCGAAAGGTTGAAACAAGATAGACTCTACTTAAATTGAAGCTGCAATTTTACCAAATCTTCAATAATGTTTGTGCTTGTAATTCAAAATCTGTGGTGATCCAAGCCAGACTTTATATACCAAACATGTAGATAACTCCATTAGGAACAACTTTTGTAATTGGAGTTTTAACATGCATTAAGGTTTGAATAGTGTTTTGGGTCTTTTTATGTAAATCTGTGAATTCTGTCCAAACCTGACCTATCCAATAAATTCAAATTTACTTAAACTACAGCCTTAATCATGCAAAACGTTATGTAATAAGTTTGTAGCTCATGAAATTCTAAACAACATTGGTATAAAACTCTTTTTATGTAAGTGGACATAAAATGGACTTTAAGAATTTCTAAGCTGATGATTTCAGTTGGTCAAACTTGGGTCAGCAGAGTAAATCCAAATTTAAACCAAGTTCCACTACAGAACAAAGTATAAAAGTTTATAACAAAGATGTAGATCAACAAATTTTGAACACTTCTTGTATTTCAGGTTTCGCCTAAACCAGTCTCTAACTTGTTCAAAAACGCAAAATACAAATACGGCTTCTAGCAGTGAAATTGCCGTTCTCTATTTTCGTCAATTTAAATCTCCTTCTGTGTCTATGACACGCGGGCCCCGCCTGTCAGGACGCCGGCCGCGCCCAGAGCCCGCGCGCCACGCGAACGCCGGCGTATGGCCGACGCCGCGGCGCCGCTGCCCGGCCTGCCCGACGCGCCGCGCCTTCATCTGGACGAGAACCGAGCCAAGTTCACTCTGCGCTCACTTGGTCACTCTCCTTTTCCTCGCCTCACTCCCTGCCTCTGCCTGCGGAGAGCGCCGCCATGGCCCGAGCTCCCTAAGCTCACGAGCACAGCCTTCTCGTGCCTCCTCTGGCCCGTTCGACGCGCTCCCCACGCTCGCGACACCTCCCTCCACCGAATCCCCAAGGAATCGACGCCGATTTCGTTCCCCACCACCATCTTGCACGGTGAACGCCGTCGGCGAAGCCATGACGAACTCCGAACGCGAGCTCGCGTCCCGGCTACCTCCGCCCTAACCAACACGCCTCCCGCGTTCGCCTCGCTCCACTCCACTAAAACCCCAAACACTGGGCCTTTGCCATCGCTCCTAGCACCCCTTTTCACGAATGCCGCCGCCATGGCCGCTATGACGAGCTTGGACGCCCCGTGGAGGACCATCGTCGGGCCATCCCCGTTCCTCCACTTCCACACCGCTGGACCCACCACATCCTCGCGTAGCTCACACGCCCAACCGTGGCCTCTTTCCCCCGCCGGTACCGCCGAATCAAGTCCGCGCCGCCGCGCACCGCCGCGCCGTGGCCTGTGGGTTCACCGCCGCCTCACCACCTCTCCACTTCACCACCTGCGACGAGGTCTACATCACGAGGTAGCACGAGCATGGGAACATCATTCTCGGCCCCGTCGGCTCCAAGTACCGCCCCCACGCCGCCGGCGGAGCGCCGCCTTCTCTCCCCGCGCGCGGCCTCTCCTCCGGCTGGAGGAAGAAGAAAGGAGGGGAGTTTTTCCCCAAAACCCCCTGTCCTTTTCCCGTATTGTTTCTCTCTATTACGTACTATTCACTGAGTGTATGCAATCTTCCTTGCAGGCCCCTGGAGTCTACGGTGAATTAGGTATAGGTCCCCGGATCTAAGGAGTTTCCATTTTTATTTTGTTATTTTTAGCTGAAAATTTTGAAAATCATAACAAATCAAATAAAAATCCTAAAAAGACAAACTTAGTTGCATTAGACTCCTCTTAAATAGATCTATTGAATGGTTATGATGTGGATGTGAAAAAAGTCCATTTTGCCCCTGTTCTTGTGCATGCATGCTAAAACTAGATAAATACCAAAAGTGGTGTAAATGAACACCAAAAATTATGAAACTTTGACAGAAGTCTTATAATGACATATAGGGTCTGTGTGATTTTTGGCAACCCTAGTATATACTGGTTTACTACTGTTTTGCCCTCGTGCTTGAATTATTATGTTTTATTTACATGGGAAACACTTGCCATATGAAATGTGCTCAAAATGCTTTCCTAGAATTTATATATGCTCTTTGCAATATGAATAGCTCACTGGTGAAGTTTGAGGTTGTGCATGTATATTTTGGCTGCTGATTTGAAATGACAAAGTGTCACTAGTTAAATAAATAAAAGGAAAAAGTGGTCTTAGAGTGTCTAGTAAATTCCATGGAAAATTTGGTGGTGTGCCCAGTAAGAGTCTAAAAAGTAATTTCTTGGATTTTATGAACACTATTTCATTTTGCATCTAAGATAAACTAAAGGAAATATATGGAAAGTAGATGTCCTATCAAACTTTGGATGTTATGTTTGCTAATTTTCCTACATGATGTTTGTGCTATATGTTGCTCACTGAATAAATTTCATGACAAAAACTAATTCTATAGTTTAGGAAAAATCTGAGAAACTCTAAGGCTGAGATATTTTAAGAATTTTAATAAATTAATTATAACACTTTTGTGGCCGAAATTTTGACAGTAGCTTTGTATATCAAGTTTCTGCATGATATAAAATTTCGAGCTCGATTGGCATTGTCTAACTGCATGAACTCAAATGCACATTTTAATTCACAAAATAAGTATGTTGCATTTGATGTAGATGTAAGTGTGTACTTAACTCTGAAATCATGCATGAACGTTGGACATATTACTTGCTACATACTATTTCTCATGCCATGATATGATTACTGTATAAATTTCATACAGAAACTACTCCAATTATATTTGATAAATATAAGAAGCTATATGTTAAATAATTTGCTAGATTTCCTGTAAATAATGTATGGCTCTTTTGTTACTGAAATTTGGATGGCAATATCATTCTATGTATACCTTCATGTCATAAAAAACTAAAGTCGTTTGGTCCTATGTACTTACCAAAAGTTAGGGTGTCCCTTTAAATAGTAAATGATCAATTTATATAAACCATTACTATTGTTTCCTTGTTTTTGCATCATCCTTGTGTGTGTTTCATCTACATGTTGCTATACCTGATCATGTAAACAATTCTATGTTGCCTTGTGAATGGTTGGTTTCATAGCTGTGTGATTGTCCTAGATGCATACAGTCACTTCTTGTTAGTATAGTGTGTCGATCACTTTTCTGTCTATCCATAAAATGGTTGCACATGTGTGTGCTTTACACTTATGCATCTCATTCATTGCACCATCATGCATGTCAATCATATAGTGGCGCTCATTGCAGATACGTGATCAAGAAACGAGCGCGTGGAACTACTTCAACCAACGGTGATCCAGAAGATCAACTAAGCCCCGTGCACGACCTGGAGTGCCCATCAGTCGTGTTTGGAAGGAGGAGTTGTCCAAGGGATCAAGAGGTTGCCTGGGGCAAAGCCTCACAACCTGGTAAACTAACATTAGCTTAGTTTGTTGTGTTCTTAAAGTAAATCAAAGGTAGGCAGGACCATGCTATTCCCAGCAAATAAAATAACTGTTGATTACGCATATGCATTAGGAGTTGCTTGAAACCAATTGCATTAGATCCCTTGGCCGCCCTGGCTCTAGCACCCATACCTAGAGTTCGTAGGACGAGTGCCTAGAATGGCTAGGTACGAGTAGACACGAGCGAATAAAGGTCACTCGTCTCGTAGGTGTTACTTTTCAAAAGAAGAAATCTCACTATGGAAGTTATTAATATTATGCTATGATTATGTTATGTTTTAAATGGAGACCGGGCGGAGATATGGGTTTGAATGATGAGACTCGGAATAATGTGTGGTGGACTCCGCCCGAGTCGCATAAGGCCGATCGTTATTCGCTTTGGATCGGCATAACATTGCTAGGGTGCTTATCCGGGATCAATGGACCGGTGAAAATCTTACTTGTGCCGTCTCAAGCACAGAGACACGTTCCTACCCACTGGTTGAGAGGAAGGTGGCCGTGAAGGCGGGTGTCAAGGGAGGGCTGACCCATTGCATGGTAACGCTCCTGCGATGACGCGCTCTGGGAGTCAGGCGGGAGTGGTTTCGAACTTCAGACGGGACAAGTGGAGATGGGGGAAGCATATGTGGGAACGCCGAGGGTTAGTAAGCATATGCCATCCTGGTGCTTCTAGTTATTCTAGGGAATATAAAAATCGATTAGAATCGTTGAAGCTCACCAGGTGTAAGAATGCCAGTGTCACTGCCGAACAATGTAGTAATCCACTTGAATATGCTGTATTATGATTACATGGTTTTGAATACTACATGCTTGGATATACCTGATTTATTTTATGCAATACTTGTCACACTCATGGTGGTTTACTGGATTTATTTTCATGCAATACTTTGTCACACTCACGATGTTTCTACAAATATGATGACTTGAGCAGCTGTTAAATCCTGCTCGGGTGCAATAGATCAAGTAGTTGTCAAACCCTGCTTGTAGACAACAAATCTAAGCAGCTGTCAAATCCTGCTTCCACTGTTAATTTGATCCTAGTTAAAATCAACAGCTAAGGATCCAATTCTTAGTAAGCAAGCTTTGCGTCAGCCGTAATCCATTTCCATTAAGTCCTACTGAGTAATTAGTACTCAGGGTTTGCCCCCACTTTTGGATTACAGGTGTGAAATTCTTCGTGTGCGTCTAAGTTGAAGGAGGGTAGTACCTTGGGATCGGTGCTGCTCACCTTGTTCGTCTGCATGAAGACTACTACTAAGTATCTTATTTCCACTACGAGATGTTTTTCTTGAAATCGCTTCCGCTGTATTTTGAACATATATTTGATTACATATAGTTGGTTTGTAAGAACTTTATTTTATTTTCACTATTAAACTGCCTGTGATGGTGTAACTGTTGTGGCTCCATCGAGGGCTAGATGTGTGTGATGTCAGCATCTTCGGGCGACGGTTACATCGAGTGCCCTCTGGGGTAGCTCGACGGACTACCGGGTTTAGTTCGGCCTAAGTGCACTGCGAGCCAATGGAGGCAGGTGTGCTTAGCCCGGATTAAGCTGGGCGGTTCCGCCACAGCTGGTATCAGAGCCGATCATACACACACAACAGTCATATCATCCAGTTTTGTTTTGCAAACTATTTTCGAAAGCCCCTCTCCAAGTAATTAAAAAATGAGAGTATACGATATGCCCATATTAAGGATGTTAGTGGATATAAGGTGACATCACTGACATTCTGACCTAGATAGAACTCATATGCACATTCGGCGCTTTGGGAAGCAACTTTTCGGCCATACCTATCCCTAGTACTGGTGGAAGCTATTGGGACTTGCGAATGGTTGTAAACCCTGCAATCATGCTGTATAAGTAAAAACTCTTTAAGGGTGGTGGGCATGTTTGAGGCTTTCATACCCACCACACTTACATTTAGTTTTGGGATCCACCTTTTTCTTGACAATCTCCAGTACTGGTGGAAAGTCAGGCTTTGAGGAAAAGGTGTAGCGACCCACTAACGCTGTCCACGCAGCGGTCACGCGTGGATGCCACACTAGGTGGTAATGTATGAGCATGCATTCTTCTTCAGGTACACTAACCCCGAAATGCGTAGTATACACAACTAGAACTCGACTAGTTGCATCAGGGAGAGACGTGCATATATGTCACCGAAATATCGCTAGTTATTATAATATACATAGGAGGTGTGATGTGAGACCGGATAGGACGAATCATGCATCATTCCATCTTATTTCATGTGCCTTGCTATGTGTTTGATTGAAAGTAATTAGATTCATATTGCAGATTGTACATGTGTTGCTACTGTTTTGATACATGGTCAAAAATACAAGTGCATCATGAGGATTAAATGTAATAACTGCACATCTCGCAATTTCCAGTTCTGTTAATTATATGGAACTAATGCACCACATCATATAAAAACCTCTCTTATTGGAACCCTCTAACGTGCATTTCAGAAACATTCCCTTCTCACGTGCTAATATGGAGATGAGCGACACATAGGCAACAAAAATCTGAAACTACACTCTAGAAAGCTGTAGCCAAATCTTAGTGTAACTCAAAATCTAGGAGGATCACAACTTTGTCAATTGGAGTCTCTTCTGAATGTGCCTTGTTCCAAAGTTATAGTTAGGTTTTGTTGGAACTTGAATTCTGAACAGGCAGTGTGACACTTACAAATCGAAATTCTGGGAAAAATCTAAACAGAACTAGCCAAGACTTGTTATACCAAAGTGGTAGTACGTGAAGATTACCACAAGCTTTCTATTTGGACCTTGTCCCAAAAATGCTTCTAGCTAGAGTAAACCTCTGAATCTAGAACCAGACTCAAATTTGGACAAGAATTGTCCTAGCTGAAAATTGAATGCTTGAACCTCCTTGTAGTAGAACCAATAAAGGCCTCCTATACCACTTTTCTACAGCACAATGTGGTGTACGACTTTCATATTCAAAGTTTCTTTGAATTCCATTAGTTCACCCAAAAAAAATCGAATTGCAGTTGTATACGTTAGCAAAGAAAGATATAAATTGAGTCCCAACTTTGCGATAGACTCACACTTGGGCACGTTTTCCTAAGCTAGTAATTGTAACAAACTCATAATCATGCATAAGTTTTATGGGCCAAATCACTGCTAATCCACGCCATGTTGACTTCCCCAAAGCTTCACAAGAGGAGGACCAGAAGTAAGACAAGGCTGAAGAGTGCCCCAGATGCACGACCATAATTCAACATCTACGACTCGAGGTGCTTCTGCAGGAGGGATTCATCAAGCCCAAAGATTGAGTCGAGATAGTTCCTTTGTGTCAGCAACTGGGAGCTTATTCGTTAGGATTCTATAGACTTATGAGAATTTTGCACAAGCCTGTGCAGTATTAGGAGCCTTCGAGAGGATTGCTCAACACAGTCGCCAGAGTAGAAGGACTTTTCTCTAGTCGACTCCATATATGTAGCGGCAACTTCTACATCGACAACCCGTGATTTTTCGACTGAAGGATCTCGCCAAGCGGGAAGATCAAGTCAAGATAGTTCTAGCATATTAAATCTTAGATGCTCGTTTGGTAGAAATCAATAGGTATATCTACAACTACAAGACTGGTGCACGAGCCTGGGCAATACCAGAAGCATTCAAGAAGGTTGCTCGACCCTCATAACTGAAGCAGGAGGATTCTCCTCTAATCGACCCCGACGTACACACCGCCAACTTCTACACCGGCACACGAAGCGGGAGCTCCACCAAGACAAGACTGAGTTCAGAAGATACAGCGGGCAAGATTCTACCGTTGCTTACATACCCCTAGCAACACTTAGAATTCTTAGTTGATGACATGAGAGATAAAGAGGAAGCTTTCAGGGTCAACTCGACTCCAGCAATATTATGCAAAACGATGGTCCATCAAGACAACAATCACCATGGTGTCACCCATGTGAAGCTCAATGCTACATCAACCAAGTTGGAAAAAGAAACTAGTTTGGAGAATGAAATGGATATAGATTAGCGTAGTGACAACATTTAGCTTGGACTTGTATTGGTTGGACTTTGGGTTAGCATGGTTCATTACGCCATATGATCTTAACTCCTTGGAATCACCTCTAGAGTATCATGAATTTTCCAACCGTTACAACTCTTTGGTTCCAAACTCTTGTATTCTAGGCATTCCGTGCCAATTAACGTCCTACTAAATCTATGTAACCACCAAGACTCAAGATTTTGTTGTCCATATGTTCCTCATGATTCCCATACTAAGAACCATTTTTGAAAAGTAAACCACTATATCTTGTTTCCTTGAGTCAAGCCACCTGGGTATTATACGTCATGCGCTCTAAGCTCCTTTAACTAAATATATCAATTATTGATCGCTTCGTTACCATGATCTTGTAGCATTCGAGTCCAATGGGGTTAGACTGGATGGTTGTGCCACTCTGGTTGTGATGTCTATCCAAGCTGTCTATGGTGCCGCGACGAAACCTAGGGTCCCATGTGACCGGCCATCACATGGTGATGCCACTAGGGGCGCGCTGGTATCAAGACATGCGAAGGCTTGACATCGCTTCAAGTGCGGAACCATTCATATCCAATTTTCATTACCTTGTGGAACTCATTACTTCTAATCTGTGGAAATGCTCAACTCCATCTCCACGGCCCGATCGTGTCATTTCATTGCCTTGTTCCACATCGCCCTTCTTGATCTGTTGGAAGGATCCATCTCAGTCCCGCAGCTTCTTCATACCTTTTATTACCTTATTAATCTTGACTTTCTTGATCCAGGGGAATGATCAATCCTAGGGTCATTCCTTGTTCACTTGATTTCATTGCTTGTTTCACCTTGCCTTGCCTGACTCATGGGAAAAAAAACTACCTCGATCGCCTTGTTGACCTCTATTCATCTAACTCGTGGAAATGATTTACTCTATTTCCACTACCGCATTGTATCATTTCGTTGCTTTGTTTACTCTTGCTAGACATGATTCATGGGGATGAGCAATTCTATCTCTATGGTACATTCACACCCATGGGTCCGAATATAGAACTTCTCTATGCTTACCTTGATTATCTTCGTCTTGTGTTTGTGGGAATGCTTGATTTCATTTCCACTGTCTTGCTACATCATTCCATTGCCTTTTCCCAACTTGCCTCTTTTGATTTGTGGAAACAATCCGCAATGTTTCCACTACCTTCTCTTATGTTTCCCTTGTCCGTACATATTGAATCTTATCTTCT
The DNA here is from genome assembly GCA_022530915.1 of Paspalum notatum. NCBI lineage: Eukaryota > Viridiplantae > Streptophyta > Magnoliopsida > Poales > Poaceae > Paspalum > Paspalum notatum. The sequence goes on along the minus strand of CM039688.1, from coordinate 32,869,119 downwards.
AAAGTGAACTTTAGAATTTTTCAGCCACACTAAGCTTTTGTCTCGGCTAGTGCTTTTATCACATTGCCCATTTCAAGAGTTGCTTTGTTCTTCTTTTGAATTTTCCTCGAAGATGGGCTTACTAACCTTACCGATCATTTCGTTAGTAAGCACATACCATCCCCTAGACATTACTGGATCGGTCTTGTCCATTATTAAGAAATCGTACAAACCATCACCTTGTCAAGTCTATCTTAGCTCCTATGTACATTCCTATGGTCAAAGGCAGGATGCGATGTACTTCACCATCTTATCTTTGAAGTTATCATGAATTACTGTCTTATATGTGTACGCAGTCCCTATCAGATGAAATGAATGTGTCTCTCACAAAACACATCCATTGATAACCCCTTGAATCACAAGATCCTTCATGGTTCAATTCATCGTGTACACTTTGCCTATTGTTCTAAAACCTATATCTTTACCATGTTTCTAAATCTTGGTGTCAAAGTCAGGGAGTAACCCTGTTCTATTGTTTGAATCAATCGCGGTCGCTTTCGCGCTGTGGCCACACCTTCCTTGTGGTTTATTCATTCGCTCTCATATAAGACACGACTTGGCGAGTATCTTAGAAAGGCCACCATGGACCAAGTAAAAGAAGCTTTGTAACTACCTTGTGTTAAAGAGGCACTAACCATTCATGAGCCAATTAACAAAGCTAATAGACAATTCAAATGTTACCATGTGTGACAGAAGCACACGAACCTTGAGCCAAAGACCATTCACATTACGCAGTAAGCCGTAAAACCCCCACTTCCTTCAAATCTTGGGACGAGATTTTTTTAAGGGGGTGGGCTGTGATGCCCCCGGCATCTCAAGAGCCTTAACACGCAGCTAGAGACAAGTTAGTAATGAATTAGGACTTGATGATGTTTATAGAGTAACGAAGACTAGATGGAGAAGTCACTAAGCCAAAAATTTTCTAGGAGAATACGAAACTCTACGTGGTTTGGTTGTTTAAGTCACCACCCACAAGCTTTTATGCAAAACACCAAATACAAAAGTCTTTAGTTTGGGATGTTATCTCCAACTTTGATATTATGACCATCTTTAAAATCATATGTTATGTGGTCTAAAAGTCGAGACCGAACCAAACCAGAAATTCCTTGGAAGGTGCCAATTGTGATCGTGAACGAATTTGGACCTTAATGAAACTTATAGATTCATTAAGCAACTGAGCTCAGCCCCATTATCAAAGTTGTCGTACATACCGTGAACCCCACTGTTGTCACACTGAGCATGGTTGAAAACTGTCTTTAGCTACTTTAAATTTTGAGCCAAATACCTCATGGAATCAGCCCCAAGCTAATCTACACTTAGAAAACTTTCCAAGTCTGAATTACAGCTCATCCCAAATTTGAATCTGAAATTACTTTTGATTTCACTATACAACTTTAAAATCTTCCTTTCTATGAAGTGAAGTTAAACTTATCACCTTTCAAATGCACCTACAGTGGAAGTGTTTGGACTTCATTTGAGTATTCGAAAGGTTGAAACAACACAGACTCTACTTAAATTGAAGCTGCAGTTTTACCAAACCTTCAATAATGTTTGTGCTTGTAATTCAAAATCTGTGGTGATCCAAGCTAGACTTTATATACCAAACATGTAGATAATTCCATTAGAAACAACTTTGGTAATTGGAGTGTTAACATGCATTAAGGTTTGGATAGTGTTTTGGGTCTTTTTATGTAAATCTGTGAATTCTGTCCAGACCTGACCTATCCAATAAATTCAAATTTACTTAAACTACAGCCTTAATCATGCAAAACTTTTTATGAGAAGTTTGTAGCTCATGAAATTCTGAACAACATTGGTATGAAGCTCTTTTTATGTAAGTGGCCATAAAATGGACTTTAAGAATTTCTAAGCTGATGATTTCAGTTGGTCAAACTTGGGTCAGCAGAGTAAATCCAAATTTAAACCAAGTTCCACTACAGAACATAGTATAAAAGTTTATAACAAAGATGTAGATCAACAAATTTTGAACACTTCTTGTATTTTGGGTTTCCCCTAAATCAGTCTCTAACTTGTTCAAAAACGCGAGATACAAATACGGCTTCTAGCAGTCAAACTGCCCTTCTCTATTTTCGTCAATTTAAATCTCCTTCCGTGTCTATGACACGCAGGCCCTGCCTGTCGGGACGCCGGTCGCGCCCAGAGCCCGCGCGCCACACGAACGCCGGCGTACGGCTGATGCTGCGGCGCCGCTGCCCGGCCTGCCCGACGCACCGCGCCATCATCTGGACGAGAACCGAGCCAAGTTCACTCTGCGCTCGCTTGGTCACTCTCCTTTTCCTCGCCTCACTCCCTGCCTCTGCCTGCGGAGAGCGCCGCCATGGCCCAAGCTCCCTGAGCTCACAAGCATGGCCTTCTCGTGCCTCCTCTGGCCCGTTCGATGCGCTCCCTGCGCTCGCGGCACCTCCCTACACCGAATCCCCAAGGAATCGACGCCGATTTCGTTCCCCACCACCATCTTGCACAGTGAACGCCATCGGCGAAGCCATGACGAACTCCGAGCGCAACCTCGCGTCCCGGCTATCTCTGCCCTAACCAACACGCCTCCCGTATTCGCCTCGCTACACTCCACTAAAACCCCAAACTTTGGGCCTTTGCCGTCGCTCCTAGCACCCCTTTTCACGAATGCCGCCGCCATGGCCGCTATGACGAGCTCGGACGCCGCATGGAGGAACATCGTCGGGCCATCCCCATGCCTCCACTTCCACACCGCTGGACCCACCACATCCTCGCACAGCTCACACGCCCAACCGTGGCCTCTTTCCCCCGCCGGTACCGCCGAATCAAGTCCGCGCCGTCGCGCACCGCCGCGCCGTGGCCCGCGGGTTCACCACCGCCTCACCGCCTCTCCACTTCACCACCTGCGACGAGGTCTACATCACGAGGTAGCACGAGCATGGGAACATCGTTCTCGGCCCCATCGGCTCCAAGTACCGCCCCCACGCCACCGGCGGAGCGCCGCCTTCTCTCCCCGCGTGCGGCCTCTCCCCCGGCGGGAGGAAGAAGAAAGGAGGGGAGTTTTTCCCTAAAACCCCCTGTCCTTTTCCCGTATTGTTTCTCTCTATTACGTACTATTCACTGAGTGTATGCAATCTTCCTTGCAGGCCCCCGGAGTCTACGGTTAATTAGGTATAGGTCCTCGGATCTAAGGAGTTTCCATTTTTATTTTGTTATTTTCAGCTAAAACTTTTGAAAATCATAACAAATCAAATAAAAATTCAAAAAAGACAAACTCAGTTGCATTAGACTCCTCTTAAATAGATCTATTGAATGGTTATGATGTGCATGTGAAAAAGGACCATTTGCCCCTGTTCTTGTGCATGCATGCTAAAACTAGATAAATACCAAAAGTGGTGTAAATGAACTCCAAAAATTATGAAACTTTGACAGTAGTCTTATAATGACATATAGGGTCTGTGTGATTTTTGGCAACACTAGTATCTACTGGTTTACTACTGTTTTGCCCTCGTGCTTGAATTATTATGTTTTATTTACATGGGAAACACTTGCCATATGAAATGTGCTCAAAATGCTTTCCTAGAATTTATATATGCTCTTTGCAATATGAATAGCTCACTGATGAAGTTTGAGATTGTGCATGTATGTTTTGGCTGCTGATTTGAAAATGACAAAGTGTCACTTGCTTAATTAAATAAAAGGAAAAAGTTGTCTTAGAGTGCCTAGTAAATTCCATGGAAAATTTGGTGGTGTTCTGGTAATAAGTAGAGTCTAAAAAGTAATTTCTTAGATTTTATGAACAATATTTCATTTTGCATCTAAGATATACTAAAGGAAATATATGGAAAGTAGATGTCCTATCAAACTTTGGATGTTATGCTTGCTAATTTTTCTACATGATGTTTGTGCTATATGTTGCTCACTGAATAAATTTCATGACCAGAAACCAATTCTATAGTTTAGGAAAAATCTGAGAAGCTCTAAGGCTGTGATATTTTAAGAATTTTAATAAATTAATTATAACACTTTTGTGGCCGAAATTTTGACAGTAGCTTTGTATATCAAGTTTCTGCATGATATAAAATTTAGAGCTTGATTGGCATTGTCTAACTGCATGAACTCAGATGCACATTTTAATTCACAAAATAAGTATGTTGCATTTGATGTAGATGTAAGTGTGTACACACATCTGAAATCATGCATGAACGTTGGACATATTACTTGCTACAATCTTTTTCTCATGCCATGATATGATTGCTGTATGAATTTCATACAGAAACTACTCCAATAAATTTTGATAAATATAAGAAGCTATATGTTAAATAATTTGCTAGATTTCCTATAAATAATGTATGGATCTTTTGTTGCTGAAATTTGGATGGCAATATCATTCTATGTATACCTTCATGTCATAAAAATCTAAAGACGTTTGGCCCTATGTACTTACCAAAAGTTAGGGTGTCCCTTTAAATAGTAAATGATCAATTTATATAAACCATTACTATTGTTTCCTTGTTTTTGCATCATCCTTGTGTGTCTTTCATCTATATGTTGCTATACCTGATTATGTAAACAATTCTATGTTGCCTTGTGAATGGTTGATTTCATAGCTGTGTGATTGTCCTAGATGCATACAATCACTTCTTGTTAGTATAGTGTGTCGATCACTTTTCTGTCTATCCATGAAATGGTTGCTCATGTGTGTGCTTTACACTTATGCATCTCATTCATTGCACCATCATGCATGTCAATCATATAGTGGCGCTCATTGCAGATACGTGATCAAGAAACGAGCGCGTGGAACTACTTCAACCAACGGTGATCCAAAAGATCAACTAAGCCCCGAGCACGACCTGGGGTGCCCATCAGTCGTGTTTGGAAGAAGGAGTTGTCCAAGGGATCAAGAGATTGCCTGGGGCAAAGCCTCAAAACCTGGCAAACTAACATTAGCTTAGTTTGTTGTGTTCTTAAAGTAAATCAAAGGTAGGCAGGACCATGCTATTCCCAGCAAATAAAATAACTGTTGATTACGCATATGCATTAGGAGTTGATTGAAACCAATTGCGTTAGATCCCTTAGCCGCCCTGGCTCTAGCACCCATACCTAGAGTTCGTAGGACGAGTGCCTAGAATGGCTAGGTACGAGTAGACATGAGTTAATAAAGGTCACTCTCGTAGGTGTTACTTTTCAAAAGAAAAAAATCTCAATATGGAAGTTATTAAAATTATGCTATGATTATGTTATGTTTTAAATGGAGACCGGGCAGAGATGTGGGTTTGAATGATGAGATCCGGAATAATGTGCGGTGGACTCCACCCGAGTCGCATAAGGCCGGTCATTGTTTGCTTGGGATCAGCATAACATTGCTAGGGTGCTTATCCGGGATCAATGGACCAGTGAAAGTCTTACTTGTGCCGTCTCGAGCACAGAGACATGTTCCTACCCACTGGTTGAGAGGAAGGTGGCCGCGGAGGCGGGTGTCAAGGGAGGGCTGACCCATTGCGTGGTAATGCTCCTGCGACAACGCGCTCCGGGAGTCAGGCGGGAGTGGTTTCGAATTTGAGACGGGACAAGTGGAGATGGGGGAAGCATATGTGGGAACGCCGAGGGTTAGTAAGCATATGCTATCCTGGTGCTTCTAGCTATTCCTGAGAATATAAAAATCGATTCGAATCGCTGATGCTCACCAGGTGTGAGAATGCCAGTATCACTGCCGGACAATGTAGTAATCTACTTGAATATGCTGTATTATGATTTCATGGTTTTCAGTACTACATGCTTGGATATACCTGATTTATTTTATGCAATACTTGTCACACTCATGATGGTTTGCTGGATTTATTTTCATGCAATACTTTGTCACACTCACGATGTTTCTACAAATATGATGACTTGAGCAGCTGTTAAATCCTGCTCGGGTGCAATAGATCCAGCAGTTATCAAACCCTGCTTGTAGACAAACAAATCTAAGCTGCTGTCAAATCCTGCTTCCACTGTTAATTTGATCCTAGTTAAAATCAACACCTAAGGATCCAATTCTTAGTAAGCAAGCTTTGCGTCAGCCGTAAGCCATTTCCATTAAGTCCTACTGAGTAATTAGTACTCAGGGTTTGCCCCCACTTTTGGATTACAGGTGTGAAGTTCTTCGTGTGCGTCTAAGTTGAAGGAGGGTAGTACCGGTGGGCTCGGTGCTGCTCGCCTTGTTCGTTTGCATGAAGACTACTACTAAGTATCTTATTTCCGCTGCGAGATGTTTTTCTTGAAATCGCTTCCGCTATATTTTGAACATGTATTTGATTACATATATTTGGTTTGTAAGAACTTCATTTTATTTTCACTATTAAACTACCTGTGATGGTGTAACTGTTGTGGCTCCATCGAGGGCTAGATGTGTGTGATGTCGGCATCCTCGGGCGATGGTTACATCGAGTGCCCTTTGGGGTAGCTCGACGGACTACCGGGTTTAGTTCGGCCTAAGTGCACTGCGATCCAATGGAGGCAGGTGTGCTTAGCCCGGATTAAGCTGGGCGGTTCAGCCACAAAGGGTTCCTAGGACTCCCCCTGGATTAAGCAACTCCCCCTCAAAATATGCTATGAAATGTAAGCAGTGTAACTGAAAGAGCTCAGAAGGGATGAAAAGCTAGTATTCACAAGTTCTAGCATACAGAGCAAGTGAGGGCAAGGAAGCATGCAACAAGCTCAAATGAATCTATCTTACACAGATCAGGAGCAAGCATGTTTTTCAGGGTAGTTTAAAAGAAAGCATCACCAAGATGAATAGCACCTAGCAAAATAAGCATGAACAACAAGATGCTAGCAATGCATACAAGGTGTGCTACTCTCAACCAAAGCATATACAACTAGCCATAAGCATTTTAGAGACTTGCAAATTTCGGATTCAAACATTTATATTCATAAGCAAGTTCTTTTTGTGCCAGGAGTTATTTACTTGTCTTTTGCCACTTCTTACCAACCAATGCCAAGCCTAGGCTCAAAGAGCCATCAGAAGCTTAAGACAAGGTTTTGGTCATACACAGACTAGTCCAAGTTCATGTCAAAGTGCAATGACAAGAAGTCTTACACTAGATCAGTGTGACACGCAAACCCACCTGAATCTTTCTCAATTGAGCACATAAGATACCTCTGTTGATGTCTCTTAGCGTAACAGATTTTACTCCGCAAGCGCACGGAGATTCGCTGTAGCTTTTTCACTCAGACTATTCCGAGTATCGTAAAAATCCATAGAGAAGCAAGGGCGAATAGGTGGAATGAAATGTCGAACCTTCAAGCAGTACTATAACTTAAATAAAACACCAGCTAAACTTACAACGGGGGCAAGATATAAAGATAGTGTATGGTGGGAAGAGTAAAACAGGGACTAAAGAAGCCTAACACTTAGGTAGTTGCTTGGGAGGACAACGAGTGAGATTAGATTTCCAAACTCTATTACTTAACCGCTTCAGAGGAGTATTCGCGGTTGAACTAAGTTAACTGGATACAAGCTAGGATCTTGCGTCGAGCGAAATTTCGGCGCCTCAAGGGGTCAAGGGGTAGATAGTAGACCTCCGAAGGAGACCCGGCTAACGCCTACGGGCTTACCGAACGATGGGGTGGATTACTGAGACCTCTAGAGCTGTCACCTAGAGAGGCTACCGACTAGATCTGCGTGGGTAAGATGGCACGCTATACTAGTGTTCAAGTGAGAACTTGAACACTAAAGCTCTTCCTTGATCAGAGGGTGAGAACTAACTTAATCTTAAATCAAAACCGTAAGACAAGCTTATAGCACCAGCAAGCCTAACAAGATTCAGGTAACTTAAGAACAACACAAACCTAAGCCTTGGATCTAGTGTGCAATAAAGGTACACCACACTAGGCAAGCATTAAGAAGTAAAGTAAAGTATAACAGAAGATAGAACAATGATAAATATTATACTGGAGTAACGAGTACAAAAGATAGAAAGATACAAGAGCTTTACCGAGACTCGAAGAAGACTTTGGAATCCCTGAGGCAAAAGCTCACACTCAACTCTAACTCCCAGGACTAACCTCGTGATACAAGACAAAACAATAGTGTAAGCTACTCAACTTCCACACTCTACAAATGAGAGCTAGGGGGTATTTATAGTCACCAAGTGAGTGGGGGTACTTATAGGGTCGGTATGGCGGTTAAGGGGACAGGTGGCAAGCCGGGCGGCCTGGTAGGAGGCCGGGCGGCTCCACCTCAAGCCGGGCGGCCTGGCCAGCCCTTGGATCCACCGCCATTCTTCATCCTACGGTCCATCTTGACTCCCCAAGTCGGTTGCATGGCGGTTATGGCGGTTACAAGTGTGTTTTCCCTTCAACCGTTGATCTCACTTGTGTTTCTTCCTTAGCCGCAGGATTGAAGTCTCGCGGATTGCTGACTTCACCAATCCAAGTGTTGGATCGGTGATGTGGCAAGCCTTCCGGTACTTGACACGTTGCATTCGGCATTTGGACTTCACAAGTGTGTTGACACATCATTTATGCACATGCAGGTCGAAGATGAGCTGATTTGGCTCCTGAGTCAGGCCGGGCGGCTTGGAGTGGTGCCGGGCGACCTGGCTTGGAGCCGGGCGACCTGGCCCACTGGCCAGTGACCCTATGACTTAGCCAAATTTGCCTATTTTCTGCTGATCTTTGTACCTACAATCAAATATTCAACACAACTTGTGGAAATATGTTAGTAGCAGAGGTTTATCCATACTTTGGCATGTTTTCCTCCATGTTCATGGATAGTTGACGGTCATTGGTAGTGCAATAACGACCGTCATCACCCCCCAAGCTTAGACCTTTGCTCATCCTCGAGTAAAGCCAAGATGGGTTATGGATCAGGAGTTGCTGCAATATCGATGCTCATGAATAGGAGTTATGCACAAACGACACTCATGCTCTTACCTCGAACCATAGTGTATGCAATGATCACTCTCACTCATACCTGTGGTGCATCTTTTTGTCTTACCATGTCTTGGGCGGTTGAGAGGAAGAACGACTTAGCTGTAGGTTCTGCTCCAAGCATGTCTTTTGGGATTCACATCTCAGGTGTTTTTAAAGATTTTTCAAAAGAAAACAAGTTTCCCCAAAGGTACTCTTGATCGCTCAAAGTGTATCCTCACCATTTGAAGCCAAGAGCATGGCTAAGAACTTCCTATACTAAAGCTTATGTGGAGCTCAGGGTCATGGAAGAACTTAGCTTACTTAAGTTGTTTGTTTTGCAAAGCCAAAGATTGGACCAAAGAAATGTACTACATCATCTAGCCTTATTCATTGTTGGAGCTTTATTTGGTGGGTGGATGGATGAATCTCCTTGTTTCCTTTCCTTCTCCTTTTAGATTGCTAGGTATGAATATGGAGCCTTTTTGTATTTTTCTCTCTTTTTGCCATGCTTGACTAGCATGCTTTTTTTTTTCTCATATTTTTGCCATGCTTGACTAGCATGCTTTTCTTTTTCTCATATTTTTGTTGGCTCCATACTCTACCTCTTTTTGATTGGAAGGAGTAAGGCTAAGGGTATTATTTTGGAGATATATGGATGCATACCCAAGATAGGTAAATGCATTTGTGGTGGTGGATTTTTGCTCCAACAATTCACAAGATAGAGATGATTCCATTCTAAGAGACTCAAAATTTGACAAACCTCAAAACAACTTTAAGTAGCTTAAACAAGCTAGACTCAAATATTTCAATGTATTTGGCTCTGGTGGGTATTCAAAAACCGATGGGGGAACTTTATTTCATTTTTCAAAAGAATAAACTGAGATGTTTATCTTACTAGGGACATGTGGAGAAAACCTAGTGCTTAGCCATATCATTTCTCACAACAACTTAGACAAGGTTATGCAAATGGCATCCACTAAGTACAAGATCAAGATTTCAACTTATACACACAAGCTCGAAATTAAGCTATGTGTAGAACGTGCATAAACAACTAAGCATGAACATAATAGAGCAACTATTCATCATTTCCATATGAAGGATATATGCATCAAAGTTGGGAGTTGTTTTTATTGACACTTTTTTTTAGATAAAGCAATAAAGAGGAAAATAAATAAAACATTATTGAAAGTACTTACCTCGGTAGGACGGTGATGCTGCTGCTCGGTCGGACAGGGTACTGCTGGTACTGGTAGGACAGGTGATGCTGCTGCTTGGTCGGACAGGGGTACTGCTGGTGCACATGGGAGGAGACAAGGACAAGAGACGGGGACACCTTACTCTGAGGAGACACAGGCACGAGGAGGTATGCTCATAACGGTCTACCATCCCCCCCAAGCTTCAATGAAGCTAGGGGTTTTGGTAGTAGTAGTTGTAGAAGTTCTGAGCATTGAGGAAGCCGGCTCCAACTTGCTCGTTCAGGTTCTGGAGCATTTCCATGTTGGTTTGGAGCCGTTGACCCATCTCTTCCATGCGTTGGTAGATGTCACATACCTGCTGATACAACCTCTGATCGTATTGGTCCAAGTTCATCCCCTCCATTGCGGAGTTGATGTCGGCCATGTTATGTGTTCGGTACCGGGTTGAAGCAGAGTGACCTAAGTCTCGGCTGAGTGCACGTGATGCACTACCGCCTCCATAGTGTTGTGCACTATGGGAAGGCTGGTAGGAACTCTCGCCACCGGTACTAGAGAAGTACCAGGACGGCTCAGCTGGTATGGAAGCATGGATGGGTTCCTCAGAATCTTCTCCTCGGGCTCTGCGGTGTGATTCCTCCGCTCGCCGTCTCTGGGCTCTGGTCATGACACCACCGATGCTTTGGCGTGGTGCCACCACATCTAGCTGCATGGTTAGGCTCTCGATGGTATACATGTCGAACTGCGGTGCTGGAAGCGGCAGCTCAAGATTATGCCCGAACCATGTTATGACCAATTTCCCAGTTGCGGTGTCTCGCTTCATGAAATGTGCCTGGACAAAGTGCTGCTCCCCCACATAGTGTGATGTGTCGTCGGAAAGGTAGTCAGGTTGGGCATTCTCTAGGAGGCCCAAGTTGGCTGCTATCCTGGTGACAAAGGAAGTGATGCTTATAGGGGTGTTGGTCGCTCTCATGCCCATCCAATGGTGGACAATGTCGAGGACCGGAGCATAGCGCTTCTTTTTGACCATGGCATAGAGGCACTTGAGGTCTTCGTTGGGTGCACAACGAACCTCGCCTCTTGGAAAGACGATGAGCAAGACCCAGCGAGCTAAGAGTCTCAGAGTGGGATTGTGAATTTTGGTGGTGCTGTGTTTCCCCTTTCTGTACTCTCCACATATTTCCACCCAAAAAGATTTCATGTCATACCCGGCTGGGTCACTCAACGAGTAGTTGGAGTGGAAACCCAGGAGGTCGGCAAACTGCCGCGGGTAGACAGAGAATTCAGTATTGAACATGCGGAAATTTATGAACGTACCTGTTGTACGCTTGTCGACGTGGAGAGTCATCAGGAACTCTTGTGTGAGAAGAACGGATCCTTCCTCTGTAATGTTAGCGAAATCCGACCAACCTACATAATCAAATGCTTTAATGAATGGGTCCAACATACCTATCTTGACGAGGAAGAAGGCATCGAAGCACTTGGTCCTCCAAAAGGTCTTGGTGGTAAGGGCTTGTAACACCTGGGCTTCCTGATCACCTTGGATGTTGATATCCTGTAGGTTCATCAGTCGGCGCTGCGGTTGTTGCTGAGAAGAAACTCCTTCATCTTGCTCCTGGTCCTGGTGGCTGCGTGTACCACTGATAGACATCCTGTCAGACACTGCGGGAGTCCTGTCGGATGCTGCTGGAGTCCTGGATCTTCTGCTTTGTGAACGGGAGCGCGAGCGCTCGTCCGACGAAGACGGGAACTTCAGGTGCAGTCCCTTCCCTGTGTTGCTCAGGGCCTTCTTCGCTTTCCTGAAGAAAGAAGACATCCTTCAAAAGTAGACAATATACTACACAGGGGACAAAGCAGACACAAGTATTAGTATTAGCGTTAGCGGTTAGTCGTCCAAAAGTCAGTCGTCCAAGGGTTAGTCGTCCTTGCGGGGTAGAGCCTCCACAAAACGTCCAAAAACAGAGGGTGTAGCACATATTTTATTGGGCAGAACTTCATCTAAGTGCTGGATTTTAAACTAAGTGCTAAACTAAGCTTAAGAGAGTGATTAGAGGGGAGAAAGAGAATGCTCACGCTGCTGAGCGGTGCAAGGAGCAAGTGCATGCATGCACTTGTATTTATAGGCGCGCGAGGAGGCAAGCAGGGGGCAGCACCAGGCCGGGGGGCTTAGGGCCAGGCCGGGCGACACAGGTGTGGGGCCAGGCGGCCTGGTGCGTGGAGCAGGAGCCTAGCTCCTAGGCTGGCAGACGGGACGCGGGCGGCTCAGGAAAGCCGGGCGGCATCGGTGGGAGGCCGGGCGGCCTCTAGTGGCTTAGCCACTTGCGCGCGCGCAGAAGGGAGCAGGAGGGGGGCCGGGTGGCTCCAAAGATTTTTTTTCGCAAAATTGAACTAACTAAATGCAAACATAAGAAAAAAATTAAACATGCAGTGGTGAAATTCAAAGATAGATGCTTGAAAGATAGGAAAATTGTAATGCGAAAAATTAAATATGCAGTGGAGGATAAGGCCAGTTTACCTCCTGGCGAGGGCAAGTCATACCTTTGGTTTGGTGTCAGCGCTCGACGGAGACTTAGCGGTCGTCTGTGCTGCAACTTTTGCTCGCCAAACCTTCTTGGTTGCCACAGCCTTTTGTTTCTGAATTTTAGTCTTCTTTTCTGGCTGGGCTTTTGGCGTTTCCTCTTTCTTCCGCCATTCTTGAGATGTGTTCGTTGCCTTGGCGGTGACCTTTATCTCAGGAGCTTTGCCTCCTGAGTCCTTTGTCGGCGGCTGGGCCAGTGAGGCACGTTTCAGTGACTCGGCTCTGCGATCAGCTTTGAGCTTGCGGGCTTTCCCATCGTACAGGAGCTTTTCCATGGCTACAAGGAGAGAGTCCATTTTCGGCTTGCTTGGCGAAAGCTCGACCTTCTCTCTTGGTGTTTCCCAGGGTGCCTCACATTTAAATTTGAGAGTTTTTACCTGTCGGCACTGTTCGACCTTTGGTTTGAAGGCGAACGTCTCTCGTCTGCCATTAATGTTGAGGTGGATTTCTCCAGCTCCAACATCAATGTTGGCCTCAGCAGTGCTTAGGAATGGTCACCCAAGGATGAGCGGCGTCTTCGTGTCTACCTCCATATCTAGCACCACGAAATCCACCGGGACGATGAAGTTCCGGATTTTCACCGGGACATCTTCGGCGATCCCGACGGGGTAGCAAATCGATTGATCCGCTAGCTGCAGGCACATAGCAGTAGGGGCAAGTGTAGCGTGCGTAAGTTTATCAAAGACTACCTTTGGCATGATGCTGACGCTTGCTCCCAGATCACAGAGAGCTTGATCAAAATTCTGGGTTCCGATTGAGCATGATATGGAGGGGTTCCCAGGATCCTTCTTCTTTTCAGGCGGCTGATTGAGTATAGTAGCGCTACACTCCTCCGTGAGGTGCACAACTTCGGTCGATGGCAGCGGCTTTTTGTTGTTGAGAATGTCCTTCAGGTACTTAGCGTACGTAGGCACCTGCATCGCATGTAGCAATGGGATATTGACATATAATTTCTTGATTACCTCAACAAATTTGCCGAATTGATCGTCGACCAAGGCCTTCTTCTGCCTTTGAGGAAAAGGGAGCACTGTGCTGTCATAAAACTCGTGCGGAGCAAACTTTGGTGCTTCCTTCACCGGTGGTGGTTCACGATCTACCTCATCTTCCTCCTCTGGTGCGGCCTGCTTTCCCTGTTCTTTTTCTGCAACTCTAGGATGTGGGGGGGTCTTGTGTAGACCTTTCACCCCTAGTGGTTACAGTATTTATATGTTCTTTCGAGGGTGGCTGGGGCTGTCCCGGAAGCTTCCCCGAAGTAGGACTAGGTAGAGCGGCGGCAAGCTGAGCTATCTGGGTTTCTAGCATTTTATTAAAGCACAGCTGGTTTTTCATGGCACTATTCAGAGTTTCCAATTGATTTGACAAAGTTTCAAGAACTCTATCATTCGCATGGAACTTCTTACTAATGCTATCGTTCACAGCTTTTTGATCGAAAAAATTTTTAGTAAACTGCTGAGAACTGCTAGAAGACATACCTTGACCAGCGAAAGGTAAGTTGGGGTGTGAATTCCAACCTGGTTGAGGACGAGGCCCGTTGCTGAAGCTATTGTTGTTGATGAAATTAACGTCCTCCGATCCATTTTCGGGGCAGCTATTCCCCGTGTGGCCTGTGTTCCCACAATGCTCGCAAGTCATGCGAGAATCCAGTGCCTGGACCGGCACAGCTTCAGGAGCGCCCTCCAGCTTCTTCAGCAGGAGGACCATTTTGGCGGCAAGCATGTTGGAGCCGTCAATATGGTGGACTCCACGGGGCTTATTGTTTGCCCTCTCCTCTCTCCATCCTTGGTTGCTTGCCATCTTCTCGATGAGAGTGCGGGCAGCGGCAACGCTCAAGGACAAGAATGATCCTCCAGCGGCTCCATCGAGGTGTTCTTGTGCGGACTGGTGTAGTCCGTGGAAGAAATTCTGGATTATCAACCACTGTTCCATACCATGGTGGGGGCAGGCGGCGATATATTCTTGTAGTCTCTCCCATGCCTCCGCCACGGACTCATCAGCGAGCTGCTTGAAGCTCGAGATTCGGTTCCTCAGTGAGCTTGTCTTCCCCAGCGGGAAGTACTTTGCAAGGAAGGCATTGGAGCATGCCTCCCAAGTCGCCAAGTTGTTGCGGTTCAGGTAGAACCACTGTTTCGCCTTCCCAATCAGGGAGAATGGGAAGAGGCGAAGCCGAACAACATCGGTTGTTGCACCCTTGATAGTGAAAGTGCTGCATATCTCCAGGAATTGCTGGAGATGGCTGTTTGCATCCTTCAACGCTAATCCGCAGAATGGGCTAGCTTGGACCATGTGGATGACACCTGGCTTGAGCTCGAATCCATCTCCAACAGTCACACTGGGTCCAGTGGGGATGTTGTTGCTGGATGGGATAGAGAAGTCGCGAATGGTCTTCTCAGCCATATGTGTCATGTCGGTTGTGCTTGTGGATCCAAACTCCAGTGTAGCTGGCACAGGCCTCTGCCCGTGGATCGTCTTCTGATGGACTCTCCTTCTGAGCAGCGACTCTGGATTGTTGTGAAAGTTTGCCGGTAGGTCAAAACCGGTCATACACCTCTCTGTCACCCAACAATAAAGTAGACAGAGGCAAATAAGCCCGCTAAGAAATAGCGGAATGTTATCAAGTTATAAGTACCTAGGTTCAACAAATCAAACTTCTATTGCCAATTGCTTCCCCGGCAACGGCGCCAGAAAAAGCTTGTTGACGTCTCTTAGCGTAACAGATTTTACTCCGCAAGCGCACGGAGATTCGCTGTAGCTTTTTCGCTCAGAGTATTCTGAGTATCGTAAAAATCCACAGGGAAGCAAGGGCGAATAGGTGGAATGAAATGTTGAACCTTCAAGCAGTACTATAACTTAGATAAAATACCAGCTAAACTTACAACGGGGGTAAGATATAAAGATAGTGTATGGTGGGAAGAGTAAAACAGGGACTAAAGAAGCCTAACACTTAGGTAGTTGCTTGGGAGGACAACGAGTGAGATTAGATTTCCAAACTCTACTACTTAACCGCTGCAGAGGAGTATTCGCGGTTGAACTAAGTTAACTGGATACAAGCTAGGATCTTGCGTCGAGCGAAATTCCGGCGCCTCGAGGGATCAAGGGGTAGATAGTAGACCTCCGAAGGAGACCCGGCTAACGCCTACGGGCTTACCGAACGACGGGGTGGATTACTGAGACCTCTAGAGCTGTCACCTAGAGAGGCTACCGACCAGATTTGCGTGGGTAAGATGGCACGCTATACTAGTGTTCAAGTGAGAACTTGAACACTAAAGCTCTTCCTTGATCAGAGGGTGAGAACTAACTTAATCTTAGATCAAAAGCCTAAGACAAGCTTATAGCACCGGCAAGTCTAACAAGATTCAGGTAACTTAAGAACAACACAAACCTAAGCCTTGGATCTAGTGTGCAATAAAGGTACACCACACTAGGCAAGCGTTAAGAAGTAAAGTAAAGTATAACAGAAGATAGAACAATGATAAATATTATACTGGAGTAACGAGTACAAAAGATAGAAAGATACAAGAGCTTTACCGAGACTCGAAAAAGACTCCGGAATCCCTGAGGCAAAAGCTCAGACTCAACTCTAACTCCCAGGACTAACCTAGTGATACAAGACTAAACAATAGTGTAAGCTACTCAACTTCCACACTCTACAAATGAGAGCTAGGGGGTATTTATAGTCACCAAGTGAGTGGGGGTACTTATAGGGTCGGTATGACGGTTAAGGAGACAGGTGGCAAGCCGGGCGGTCTGGTAGGAGGCCGGGCAGCCCCACCTCAAGCCGGGCGGCCTGGCCAGCCCTTGGATCCGCCGCCATTCTTCATCCTACGGTCCATCTTGACTCCCCAAGTCGGTTGCATGGCGTTTACAAGTGTGTTTTTCCTTCAACCGTTGATCTCACTTGTGTTTCTTCCTTAGCCGCAGGATTGAAGTCTCGCGGATTGCTGACTTCACCAATCCAAGTGTTGGATCGGTGATGTGGCAAGCCTTCCGGTACTTGACACGTTGCATTCGGCATTTGGACTTCACAAGTGTGTTGACACGTCATTTATGCACATGCAGGTCGAAGATGAGCTGATTTGGCTCCTGAGTCAGGCCGGGCGGCTTGGAGTGGTGCCGGGCGGCCTGGCTTGGAGTCGGGCGACCTGGCCCACTGGCCAGTGACTCTATGACTTAGCTAAATTTGCCTATTTTCTGCTGATCTTTGTACCTACAATCAAATATTCAATACAACTTGTGAAAATATGTTAGTAGCACAGGTTTATCCATACTTTGGCATGTTTTCCTCCATGTTCATGGATAGTTGACGGTCATTGGTAGTGCAATAACGACCGTCAACAACCACTTGTAAGCATTTTGATTCAGATTTCAATTGAAGCATTGTGTCACAAAAGCTTAGGCATTAACTTAGCAAAGGCATACAACTAGCATTTCCATGTATGAAAAGATAGTATAATATTCAACAATCCTACACATGCTAGGTAGCCAAATCAAGTGGTGATCATGGTTTTTGATTTACAAAGAATATAATGACTTAGCTCACAATTAGTATTCAATAGACTCAAGAGAGCTTAGCCAACCATGATCAAGCAAACACTGTACCATCTAGCACAAGCAAGTACTAACTTTGTATTCCAAAAGAGCTCTAGTGCTAGTGAAGTGAAAATGCATATGATACAATGCAATGCATGATATGATACATGATGCAAAAGAAACAAAGAGAAATAAAAGCAAGATAAAAGCAAAAACTAAACTACAGAAACTATTCCTTGCTAAAAGGAATAGCATACTATCCCTGACTAAAAGGGATAGCACACTCCAAGCTCACCTCTCAAGCGTGTAAAAGCGTCAAACTCTAGGGGCTTCGTAAAGATATCGGCCAACTGGTTTGCAGATACTACATGGATCAAGTCTATGTTCCCCTTCTCATAGTGATCTCTCAGAAAGTGAAACCTCACGTCTATGTGTTTGGTTCTAGAGTGCAAGACGCGGATCTTAGCTACAGAAATAGCAGAAGTAGAGTCAACTAGAAGAGGGATTTTTCCAAACCTAAGGCCGAAATCACTAAGGGTGGCGTTCATCCACAAGAGCTGGGAGCAGCAGCTAGCAGCAGCTATGTACTCTGCTTCTGTGGTAGACAGAGATACGCTAGCTCGCTTGCGGGAGGACCAAGAGACAAGAGAGGTTCCTAAGAGTTGGCATGTGCCAGAGGTTGACTTGCGATCAATCCGACAGCCAGCATGGTCAGCATCTGAGAACCCTCTAAGAGAAAGAGAAGAACCCGAGGCGCACCAAAGACCAAGCTCAGGAGCAAATTTCAGATACCTGAAAATGCGCTTCACCGCTTGACGGTGAGAAGTCCTAGGAGAAGCCTGTAGCGCGCACAAAGGCAGATCGCGAACTGAATGTCTGGTTTGGTCGCCGTCAGGTATAGAAGTGAGCCGATCATCCCTCAAAATTCTTTCTGGTCCACCGCCTCCCCATCTTCATCAGCATAAGCGCCATGTTTGTACTCATAGGAGTCGTCATGGGCTTGGAGTGTCATTTGTATACTTGGCTTGATGGACGAAGGTACCCTCAAGGCCTTGCTTGATCTGCAACCCGAGGAAGAACTGGAGCTCACCCATTAGACTCATCTCAAATTTCCTGCTCATTTGTTCAGCAAAACTAGACACCAAAGCGTGAGATGAACCACCAAAAATTATGTCATCAACATATATCTGAACTATCAGGGTGTCACCACCACGACTCAACAAAAACAAGGTCTTGTCTACTAAACCCATCACAAACCCAGACTTGAGCAGGAAACTCTTCAACCTAGTATACCAAGCTCTAGAAGCTTGCTTCAGACCATAAAGGGCTTTCCTTAACTTATACACCCGGTCTGGAAACTTAGCACTTTCAAAGCCAGGAGGTTGTCTCACATAAACCTCCTCCTCTATGAACCCATTTAGGAAAGCAGACTTGATATCCATTTGCTGCAGTTTGAAGCCTTTAGAGACTGCAAAGGCAAGCAAAATCCTAATGGCTTCCAAACGAGCTACAGGGGCAAAGGTCTCCTCATAATCTATCCCCTCCTTTTGACAGAAACCCTGGGCTACCAATCTCGCTTTGTTCCTCACAACCATCCCATTCTCACCCTGTTTGTTCTTGAAAACCCACTTGGTACCTATAGGGCGATAGTTTGGTGGAGATTCAACTAAATCCCAGACATGGTTTCTCTCAAAGTTCTCCAACTCCTCATACATGGCGTTCACCCGGTTAGAATCAGATAATGCATGTGACACATCCCGGGGCTCAAAAGTAGCAACATATGCAGAGTGGGAGAAAAATGCTAGAGAGTTAACCGAAGAGCGTGTAACACGCTGGCGGATGTTACCAGTCATCCTGTGTGGAGGGTGATCCTGCTGGACCTGCCGAGATTGAACAATCTCGGAAGTCACCTCCCCTGCGTCCTCAGCAAGGCCAGCCTCTGCATGAGCTTGCTGTCGGGAGAGTGAGGAAGAAGCCGTGGGCAAAGGTCCTCCTTTATCATCAGAGCTCGTAGCAGAGGGGGCAGGAGCTGCAGCCGGTGTAGTGGCTCTTGCATCACCAACACCATCTGCACCTTCCTCATCTTCAAAGATGGGGGTGCCTTCTTCATCATCACCTGAAAGCTCAAAGACAGGGGTTGTGCAGGGCATAGTTTCATCAAAAGAAACCTCATAAGTCTCAACAACTTGCTTGGCCTCTAAAATCCACACACGAAAAGCCCTAGAACTAGAAGCATACCCAGAAAAATCCCATCCAAACAGCGAGACTCAAACTTGTCCAAATGCCCCGCCTTCTTAAGCACAAAGCATATGCAGCCAAACGCTCACAAATGCTTGACGCTGGGCTGCTTACCAAACCAAAGTTCATATGAGGTCTTCCCAAGGAAAGCTCGAAAGAAGATCCGGTTCGCAATGTAACAGGTCGTATTCACTGCCTCAGCCCAAAAGCGCCTCGGAGTCCTATGCTCATCGAGCATCGTCGGTGCCATCTCAACAAGTGTGCGGTTCTTGCGTTCCACAACACCGTTCTGCGGTGGGGTATATGGAGAAGAAAACTGGTGCTCAAGACCTAGGTCACGACAGAAGTTTTCGAAACGAGAGTTTCTGAATTCTCCGCCATTGTCACTGCGGATAGCCCTCATGGCCTTATGACTCTCGTTTCTCAACCTCAGTACTAGATCCCGAACAAAACCAAACGCCTCATCCTTAAACTCCATGAAAAATACCCACGAGAACCGTGAAAAGTCGTCCACAACGACAAGCACGTACTACTTCCCACTGAACGATGCTACCCGAGTGGGACCTACTGTATCCATATGGAGTAGCTCACCCAGATAGGAGGTCAGAACCTAAGACACAGGAATGTGAGAAGCGGCAACCATCTTGCCATGACGACAGGGGTGGCATACGAAGTCCTTCTCAGCTCTCAACTTGGGCAATCCTCGGATTAGGCCCATTCAACTCAACCTGACTAGCAGATCAAAGCTCAAGTGACCAAGCCTCCTATGCCACTTCCAAATATCAGCAGAAGGACTAGCAACCAAACCGTGAGCAGGGCCAGAAACAGATGTGAGGTCGACCCTAAAAACCTGACCAAAAGGCAGCAAAGAGCAAACAAGGGTCTCCTCAGCATCAAGAACGCAGCACGCACCCTTCTTAAAACGAACCTCAAATCGTTCATTGAGAAGTTGCGAAATAGAGACCAAATTGAACCCCAGATTCCGAACAAAAGCAACTTCTCTCCGGGAAAGCTTAGCAGAGAGCGAAACAGAACCAACACCCAACATTTTACCTTTACCATTGTCCCTGAATGTGGATGTACTCCTTAGTGCTCACGGGGTTGAGGCTGGAGAACCACTTGCGGTGCCCTGTCATGTGCCTAGAGCAACCGGAGTCAATGATCCACACGTTCTCCATGCCTCGATCCTGCAAAGTCAAATAAAGCGACGGTGAGCAAATGGACTGGCACTAGGGTTAGTACCGAAACTGCTGTACCAGTGCCGAGCCATCTGCTCAAAAGTAGGGTAAGCACAATCAAAGAAATCATCACGACGATTAGGGTAACCACGACCTCCAAAGCGTGAACCCTCGAAAGCTCTCTCAAAGCCTCGGTCACGAGGTCCATAGCCACGCTGAAAACGACTAGGAGCTCGGCCAGTAAATCTTCTCTTACCACCTAGAGCACGGGCCTGAAGGCCGCCTCCTCTCTCACCATCAGCAAAGCGGTCTCTCCTCTCACCGCGGTAGGGAGGATCTTGCCTACCACCCTAGTAGACCTGATCCTGGTTGCCCCAAGCTCTCTCCTGCCTCTCAACCCGCTTCCTCCTAAAGCAAAACTCTTCTAGGTAGCCATTCCGCTGGCAAAACTCACAGTGGTAGACAGGCCTCCTAGGAACTGGGTTAGGCTGGGACTTGGGCTTAGGTGGTGTGGCCTTGGATGGCTCAGGCTGCTGGACTAGCTTCTTGCCCTTAGGCTTAAGCTCTTCCTCTATAATCTTATCCAGCTTAGCCTTGGAAGGCTTGGGTGTCTAGTACTGCTTCTTTGGGGCAACCTTGGGTGGCTCATGGTAAACCCCATCAATAGTCTCTCCTGGCTGGGTAGGTGCAGTCTTGATCTTAACTAGGGCACTCTTCTCACCCGAGGTACCGCACTCCCCAAACCCACAACCTCTCATGTCACCCTCAGCTCTCTTGGTTCTTTCTATGATCATCTCTAGTTGGGGTTGCCTCGCATGTACCCAACTCAGCACCTCTCTCAACCTGTTGTTGTCATTTCTCAAAGACAACACCTCCTCCCTCAGATCCTCCAGAACTACAGTCTGGGCAGCACAAGAGTCACAGTCTATGGAGGGAACCACAACAGCTTTCTCCAACTTCCTAATGGTGGCATCCCTACCCACCAGCTGCATCCTAAGGGTTAGGCAGTTCTCACAAGTGTCAGTAGGTGCTGAAAGTACCTCAAAGTCTGCTCTCAACTGCTCTAACTCACCTCTCAAAGTAGGACAGACCATACACGCACACAAAAGCGCAGATCTAGCCCTAAGCTCCTCAAGCTCCATGAGCTGCCCCTCAAACTTATCCTTCAGCACTTCTAGCTCTCTGCTAGACAGGGCCAAGACTCACACTCGAGCTCTCCACTCAAAGTAGGCTCATCCAGCTTGGACTGGAGTTTGCCTAGCTCAGCTCTAAGCCCATCTATCTCCTCTACCTGCTTGGCATACCTATCTCTCTGGTCACCAAGCTCCGTCATGAAAGACTCATAGGTAGGGCACTCAATCTCACTGGGTTGGGGTCTTACACTCCTCAACCTCTCGTTCTCCACTAAAGCCTCAGCAGGTTGGGCTTTCAACTTCTGCAGCTTCCTAGCTGCCTTCTCAAGCATCTTGTCTTGGGCTTTCAACTCTTGGTTGTTCTGCTCTAGTAACTCAAGGATTTCAGCTTGCTCAGGAGTTACCTCATCATCGGACGAAGAGTTGCTACCGTCATCCTTGTTCTCCTTGTCCTCAAGCGCCATGGAGCAAACCGAGCTCCTCTTGTCCTTGTTCTTGCGCCTGGACTTGGTGGAGACGAAGCACAAGCCAGCTGGACCTCCTTGATCGTTCCTCTTGTCGTTCCTGTACGTGATCTTCTCATCACTTGAGCCCGACGAGGATGAAGAGGAAGAAGATCCGCTACTACAGAACCCGATCTCGGCGAAGAAGGCCTGGTCCCGCTTCCAGTTGTCCTTCTAATAGCTCTTGAAAGCCTTTCGGAAGTTCTTCTTGCCAAAAGGACGCTTGCCGAAGCCGTGCTTGTTGGAGCGGTGCTTGTCAAAGCTGGGTTTGCCAGAGTGGTACTTGTCGGAGTCGCGGGAGTAGCTTTTGCCCTCTTGTAGTAGTCGTTCTTGTTGGGCCACTCGGCGATGAAGTGGCCGACCTCTCCGCACTCGATTCATTTAGGCCTCTCGCCCCTCTTCTTGCTCATCCAGTTGTCATAGGCGCGCTGAAAGCGACTAGACACCAGACATAGCTTCTCATCCCCAAGCGACGCCAACTGCTCCTCTATCACAGACAGCAAAGCAGAAAACGAGAACTTGTGCATAAGGGGGTTAGCAACAGACTCACTAGAGGGGGTAGCCAAGGCTAGACTCTTAGAACCTATACAAGCAAAGGAATCCCTCAACTTGTAATCTACTTCTATGGCCTTGAGCTTACTATAGAGCGCCTCTACTCCTATCGTATCATACCTTGCCGACTCAATGATTGAGTTCACCTTGATCTCCCATACTTTTCTATCTAAAGCATACAGTAATTTGATAGCCTACTGATGATCGGTGTATGGGAGCCCAGCGGGGGCAGAGTTGGCACGCAACTTGTTAATGATTGACTGAAAGTGACCAAACAAGTCATCTACTGACTCTTCCGGCTTCTGGATGAAATTTTCATATTCGCGCCGTTAAGTCTCCACAGCCTTAATCGTTGCAGTACCCTCATGGTGTGCACTAAGCAGTGACCATATCTCACGCGCCGTCTTGAGGTGACTCAGTCTCTCATAATCCATGGGACCAAGCCCGGAAAAGAGAAAGTTAACAGCCTTGGCATTCGCCTCATGCTGAGCCATGATCTCAGGCGTAGTACGCTCCGCAGCTGGAAGCACCACAAAAGTCGTACTCTGAAAGCATCCCATATGTTCTGACTCTGGCTAACAAGGAACGCCTCCATCCTACCCTTCCTGTAGGGATAGCCATCGGAGCCAAGAACCGGAATCTTCCTAGAGCAAGTCATAGGCGCTACGGTTTCTTCACCGGTTAAGGTATGGGAAACCTAACCGGCTCTGATACCACTTGTAGCACCGAGACGTGCGATTAGAGGGGGGTGAATAGGAGCACTTGAAAACTCAAACTCAATCCCCCGTAGTGCAAACTGAAACAACACCCACAACAAAGCTAGACACCGTCCACTGAGAGGATACGTATCTAGCTCACAACACGTGCTTGGTACCGTCCACTGAACAGATACGTACCAAGCATAAAGCGAAAGCACACGCTCAAACGGCTAAGACAACGAGTGCAAAAGGAAACAACTTCGGGAAACTGCAGATTTCGGACAGACAGGGCTGCAAAGAAAAATATGAAAACCAGGTCAAAACACCTCCAAATATTCTGAAATTTTTATGGAAGCTTTATGATTCACAGGACAAGAGCTCCACAAAATTTGAAGTCATTTGGAGTATGTTTGACCGCTGAACTAAACACCGGACGAAATAGATAACCACTGGACGTTATAGACAAACAGAAAAACAGCCACACAAAACTTGAACTTTCGAAGCCAAAACTTGACCAAACCTTTACCAAACTTCATGAAATTTTACACACACTAATCTAGCTCCATTTCAAAGCAATTCCCAAAAGATCTATTGAAAAAGACCAAGGGATTAGCAGAAATTTGAGATCTCGTGAAGAGGTGAATATTTGGGCAAGAAAGGGAAAAGCTCAAGAACAACTTGCTCGTGGCAATCCTTCGGGATTGAGATATTCTAAGACATAATCTCCACGTCCTTGCAAGTCCAAAACACAAGAAAAACAAAGGATTCAACCTTGGCCAAAGCAAACACCCAAAAAGCCGAAGATTGAAGCCAAAAACCAAAGAGAACAAGGGGAGGAGAAGCACACAAAGTTGCTGCACGAAACCACTTCGATTATGAGCCTCAAAAGAGGTCTTAGGTCAGATTACAATGAAGGATTCCGTCCCAAGCAACCACCCTCACCTTCCCTCTTGATTTGGAGGCTAGATCTCACCCTAACCCTCCTAAATTTGGAGCTCAAAGCTTGAGGACAAAAATTACCCTAATGAAATGAAAACCTAGCTGCCAAGACTCCCTCTAATGACCGGCTCTTAGGATATTTATACACCGGTTCAGTTCTGGCATTTTTACACATAGATCCCTAACACTAGAAACGCCCGGAGGGGCTAAAACAGAAAAGAACCTGAAATATCGGGGACGGACGACCACGATGAAGACTTTATCTTCTTAGCTTCCATGCAATCTTCGGATGTCCTCCACGTGGCCAGTAGTCCAATCCACCTTTGCACCCCCGGTTTTGAAGTAACAAACTGGAAAACTTTAGGAAGTCTCCGTCTGGGCCAAACTTGGCCCATCTTCTCTATCTTGGCGAGTTGTGGCCCAACTCACCAAGGCTTTGGTAGCTTGGGTGGCGGTTTTGAGCCGAAGCCGCCAAAGTCTCCCTCGCACACCTTCGCGCCATGCACTCAGGTTGGAGCACCACGGTGGCACCTAGCTTCTCTAGTCCATCGGAGTTGCCTCGCGGTCCATCAGAGGGCTTACACCACCGTTGCCGATCCGCCCCTCCATGTACCAAGCTTCCATGGCCGACCGACGCCGAGCATTGCCTCCGGTCCATTGGAGGGCTTTTGCCTCAGTCCATCGAGGTCTTCATCATCTACCTCCAGTCCATCGGAGGGCCTCTAGTCCATCGGAGGGCTTGAGCTCGTTGACAATCACTCATCACACCAGGAGAGCAATGAGGACGGTCCATTGGCTCTCAGAGCAGTGCACCAATAATGCAGAGCCAAGTGGCTACTCTGTCTGCCACCATGGACGCTAGGCACTGCAGAGGAAACTCTAAGGGACGTGCCAGCCACCTGCTTAAAAGCTCGCCCACAAGAGTCTTGGACCTACAGAATAAAGCCGCCATGGCAGAAGAACCTCTAGACCCCCCGGACGCCCCGAGCCCCTCAAGAAGTGGAAGCGCATAGAGCTCTCAGTAGAAATCCCAGTGCGGAGAAGCATACCCACGGTCCTCCGAGAGACTGAAAGCCAGCCAGTCCCACCAAGATCCCCCACTCCAAAAGAAACCCCAGCACTCAAGCTAGGGTGTTCGGAGCGATTGGTAGAGGAAGAGCTGCCCATAGCCCGGCCTCCCCAACCAAACCGACAGCTCCAACCTCGCAAGCTGAAGCCAGGCTAGAACCCTCGGGTATCACCTCACCCTAGGGACTGACGGAAGAAGACGACCCCCAAATCTTGACTCAGTCATCGCCAGGAGTCATCATCATCAGCTCCAGTGATGGATCTTTTAGTGGAGGATTCTCGAGTGACGAGACCTCTGAGGAGACCACCAACCCCTCATCAGAATCAACCTCCGACTCAGCAAGGAATGAAGCCACTTGGTCCGAAGTTAGCTGTCTCCAGTGTCCCTCTTACTTTTGGGTGGTGAAGTTTTTCCTTCACCTTGGTTAGCACCCTTGTAAGAGCAAACCGTGTAAATTGCGTGCGTTGTAGGCGTTGCGTTGCTGTTGGTTGCTTGTTTGTTGTTGCATGTTGTGTAAGTCGAGTAGATAGGCCAAGTCCTACGTGTCTCGATCAGATGGCAAGTAACACCTGTGTTAGCTCCTGTGAAGACGAAAAGGGTTTTCCCAAGCTCCTAAGAGATACCATGATGTACCTCCAGATCCAAGGATACCCAGAGTACTTTGGGGAGCTAATCCCTGAGAGAGAAGGAAGAAAGTGGAGGGTTATCTTGTACATCAGGGATAGTCCCGCCTTCGTTGGATGGAAGACCATAGTCGTTAGCCACAAGTTCTTGGATGCCTGTCGCGTTGCCGCCCGTGACGCAATCAAGAAGATATGCTCAACCTACCACGGTATGGTGCAATGTTTTCCTATGAGATTCTTCCCACCCATGAACAAAATCGCCCTAGCTTGGCGCAAGAGAATTGCAGTCCTAACAGAGATTAGAGCATCCAAGGATCCTACCGTAGCCTACCTTGCTCAGTATGTAGACACCCTGGACGATGAGTATGACAGGCTGAGCGGCCTATACAACAAGGTGGTAGCCCGAAACCGAGAGCTAGAAGAAAAGTGGTCCCAACATCGGATCAATCTGATGTACCAAGAGTCAAAAGATAAAGCCGAACTAAGCTAGGAAGCAAGCCAGAAGAGAAGCATGCTCAACCCTTATGGTCAGACCCTGTGGGAAATGCAACACCCCATGATGGGAGGCAAGTCATACCTACCAGCACCAGCAATTTATGGTCACCCAGTGAGCGTTCATCACTGCTTGTTCAGTCAAAGGCCACCCCATGAAGAGAAACGTGAACACCCCAACAACCAGGAAGACCCAGTCAGCATGGGCAAGTTCTTGGCACTCTCGTTGTCAGACAAAGGGCCCAGTTTTCAGCAACAAGGTGAAGCTTCTAGCAGCCAGAGGATCAAGTCGGTCCAGTTCGAGTAAATCGCGTTAGGGTGTCCGTCTCTGTGTTTGTAGTGTTTTGCTTGTTGTGCTTGTGCTTTTGCCTGGTCAATATGTGCCTTGTGTTTGGTTTTCATTAAAGAAAACATCGTTAGAACTAAACGTCACCCCTGCTTTTCGTTACCCCCCTTAAAAACCCATATGCACAAGGAAGCTGTGCCATTTGAGAGAAGCCGCCAGAGGAAAAGTCTCGGTCAAAGGAAAGTACCGACAACAACTGACGAAACTCTGCCCAAGGAATGGCATAGTGTAGTCAGAAAAACCAGAGTTAAGAGGGCACAAACAAAGAAAACAGTAGCCCTGGGAAAATGGATAGAGACCGGAGGAAAAACATCTCGAACCACAGTAACCCTGCACAGTCCCCCATTGCGCACATTTTTCCACTACCCCTACCAGCCTCTGCCGCCCCCACCGCATCCAATGCCGAGGGCCCCACCACCCACTCACCTCTGTCACCGTCGGCACACGCTGCCTGCCGCCTCTCGCAGCGCGCCCACGCCCCGCTGTCGGCCGATACCCGGCCCCTACACCCCGGCGACCGCTCACCGCCACGTGTCCTCTACCCGCCGTCGGTGGATGCCCAGCCTGTAGCCACTCACCACCGACCGCCACGTGCTCCACCTCCACCGCCCATGTCGCCTCGGCGCACAGCATGCTGCACCACAACCACCCGGCTGCGCACGTCAATAAAACCCCCTCCCTCCCGAGCTCAGCCTCTCACTCACCTCGCAGAGCCAAACCACACCCACCTCTCTCCAGCTAAACTGGCAACCTATTCCCTCATGTTCGGAGATTCCTAGTCGGGACATGTCCTCTTAGGATTCTACACTCTCGCCGCTTTCACCATCCCCTTCTGCCTCCTCTTCCTTTGGGTAATCCATCGCCCCCTTCCCTCAGAACCGAATCGCCCCAAACCATCTGCCAACTTCACCTCCAAATGATCAACCTAGCCATCATCACCCTCCTCCTAATCTAGTGCGTATTACTCTATAAAATCTCAAAAGTCCTTCTCCTATTCGCAAGAAGCGTATTCCGATTCCAGGACCGCCTAAGCCAGATCCTCGCACAATATCCTCCAAATCCATCCGTGGCATGAACCCAAAGCCCAAGCTTTGCATCCTACTCCACTACCTACTCTTTGCCAAAATCATCCTCCTATGCCTCCTAATCATCCTCCGGTTGATAACCCTCCCACGGGCAGAGCAGAAGCTAGAAGATGCTTCCTGCTAGCAAAGCTGTGCCAAGATGAAGAAGCCCAAGATGGGCCAAGAAGCAAGCAAGAAGATAGAAGATGAGGTGCTTGGGGCAAAAAGAAAAGTAACATGAAGCAGGCTATCATAGATAACTGTTTCTTTTCCAGCCCACCCTCCGTCTGCTGATGCAACAACAGCAGTTGGAAAACGCAGCCGCTCCCCGCTTCCAGAAGCATGCCTAACCTACTCAAGTAGGGGTTTTCGCCCTATTTAAGTGGGGTAGTCGCCTTTCTATTAGCGCTGGTGTGGGATAATCCGGACCCCTGAGGTATGCAGAACCTTCGATTATGGACGGGTTACCCGGATTATACCACCATCTGGAGAGTAGAAAGTGCCTTGCTGAATTTTTGGCGCTCTCTAGAAAGCTCCGCCTGAAGCTGCCAGGCAATGGTTCAACCTTCCAAGTTCATGAAGTGATGGAGATAGAAGTATCTCTTTTGTATGTGGAAGGCTTGTACAACAACCCCCCCTAGAGAAGAAAAGAGAAATGAAGGGGGAGATCTCGCGATTTGTTGAAGTTCCACCTGCCATTCCGTGTAGAAGGTCAGGCCCCTAGTGTAAAGCTAACCTAGCTGAAGCAAAGCTATCCCTGTAAACCTTCTAAGTCGAATCTTGAGGACGAGATTCATTTTAAGTGGGGTAGATCTGTAACACCTCGAAAATTAGCCCCGGAATTTTTCTCCTAATCTCCCCCTAATTCAAAATTAATTTTTGAAAACTTGCTTGTTTGTCTGTCATGTGTGTAATATGAGCTCAACAAAAATCTACAAATACTCCATATAGCCCTACCAAAAATCTCCACAAAGTTTCTCCAAAAAGTCCATCTCCAAATTCCCTCCAAAATTCTCCCAAATTTCCAATCCAAGAACCAAATCAAAAAAAAAAAGGAAAAAGGAGAAAAACCAAAACCCCTCCCTAGGCCACCAACCCCACCATTTGGCCCACTCCCCCCTCTTGCCTCGGCTCGCCATCCCAGCCGGCCCGGCAACACAGCCGCCCCCTCCCCTTCCTCTCACTGCCACCTCGGGCCCGCGCCCTCCCGTCACCGCCATGCGGGCCCCGCCCGTTAGTTCCTCCCTCCACCTTCGACCGCTGGGCAATGCCCGCGGTGGCGCGCCGGCGATGGAGCCCACCGCCTTGCCCTAGCTCACTGCCGGCCCCGCCTCTCTCCCGAACCATAGGCTCGGATGCCAGCCCTCGCCCGAAGCGCCGCCGCCGGCCCTGCCTCCTCGGCTATAAAAGCCACCCACCGCCGCCGCCCGGCGCCCTCACCGTCCTTCCCTCCCACCACACACGCACACCGGCCCAAACATCTGCCCCGGGGGTAACCTCGGAGTGGTGACGTGCCAAAACCACCCCGCCGTCCCTCCCCTCTTTTTCTCTGCTCCGGTGCGTCAGCCCCCGCCGTGACCATCACCGTGAGCTCCGCCCCGCCGTCAAAATCCTCCCACCACCGACCACCATTCCCCAATTAACCCATCCCAAGCTCCGTTTCGCCTTCCCCTACCTCCCTGGCCCCTCGCCGTCACCTTCCCGCACCGCAAGGCTGCCGCCGCGCGTGCGCTTCTTGCCGTCGGTGCGCGTCTCCGCTGCCGCGCCGTGGAGACCCTACCTCCAGCCACCATCACGCACTCTCGACCCCATCACCATGACCACACCACCGCCCCGGTGCTCGCACCGAAGGCCTCGTCACCGGAACCGGCCGGACGGCGGAGAACTGCCGTCGCCCGCCGCCGGCAATTCACCCCACGGTGAGCCGGTTCGGCCGAGCCTGACCGCCGTCGCCTTCCACGACAGCGTCACCCGCCGCAGTCGCTGACGCGCGGGCCCCACGCCAAACGGCATCGGCCACGCCGTCCCCGATGCGTGGGCCGGCCCAGTAAGGCCGCGCGCGCCAGGCCGAAACTGACCCCGGCCCAAGTTCGCTTTCCACAGGCCAAAAATCTGAGAGAAGTTCATTTCTGGCCCTCCAACTTCCTAGAAAAGTCCAAAACTACCCCTAGCCACTGTCTACCCTATATCTCCTCCGTTCGAACTCCGATTTAGGTGATTCTTTGTGGCAGAACCGCCCTGCTTAATCTAGACTAAGCACACCTGTCACCTCTGGCTCGCAGTGCACTTAGGCCGGACTAAACCCAGTAGTTCGTCGAGCTACCCAAAAGGGCACTCGATGTAACCATCGCCCGAGGATACCGACATCACACACATTCAGCCCTCGAAAGAGCCACAACAGTTACATCATCACAGGCAGTTGAAGTAGAGAATAGGTAGACATAGTTTACAAACCGAAGATAAATAATCAAATACATATTCAAATAAAGCGGAAGCGATTTCAAAATATACATGTATAGCGGAAGCATTTTTCAAATCATCTCGCAGCGGAAACAACTCAATTAGTCTTCATTTAGAGATAAACAAGGTGAGTAGCACCGAGCCCACCGGTTCTACCCTCCTTCAAGCGATTGTCCAAAAGTCTTCAGTACCTGTAAACCAAAAGTGGGGGCAAACCCTAAGTACTAATTACTCAGTAGGACTTAATGGAATGGCTTACGGCTGACGCGAGGCTTGCTTACTAACCAGTGGATCCTTAGCCATTGATTTTAAACAGTGATATACTGTCATAAAGCAACAGTTTTCCTCATAGTTATCATCATGATCCATAGCTCATATACCTTGACATTCTCATCTCATATATCATCATAAAGTAACTTGCAGGAATTTAAACATACAAGTACAAACAGGTAGTATAGAAAAGCATGATTTAATAAACAATATGTTAAGGTTATTACTACGTTGCCCGGCAGTGATACTGGCACTCTCACACCTGGTGAGCATCAGCGATTCGAATCGATTTCTAATTCCCGGGAATAACTAAAAATGCCAAGCGATATATGCTTACTAGCCATCGCGTTCCTCACATATACACCTCATCTCCACCTGTCCCGTCCCAAGATTCACATCGCCCCCACCTAAGCCTAGGGAGTAGCCATCTCAGGAGCAATACCACGGTATGTCGGGTCAGCCCTCCCTCGACCTCAAAGCACCCCCCAAGTCCATCGCCCCCCTATCAGTGGATGGGCAGCACCATGAATAGTGGGACGGGGCCGGTAAGACTTTCACTGGTCCCATGTCCCGGATAAGCACTTCTAGCAATGTTGTGCCGATCCCAATCGAACAGCGAATGGGGTCTTAAACGACTTGAGCGGAGTCCACCAAACCATCCACATCATTTTTCAAATAATATACCCATATCTCCGCCCGGGTCTCGATTTAAACCATGAGCATCCTCATAGCTTCCATCATAGTAATATTTTTTGTGACTTTTGAAAAATCACCTACGCGACGAGTGACTCCATTCACTCGTGTCTACTCATACCTAGCATTACTAGGCATACTCGTCCTACCAACTCTATGTATAGGTGCTAGGGCCAGGGCGGTTGGGAGGTCTAATTCAGATGTTTTCAATCAACTCCTAATGCAGATGCGTAATCATTGAACAAGATTATATTAGCTAGGATAATTCATGGTCATGCCTACCTTTGCTTTACTTTAAGAGAACCAACAAACTATGCTAATGTTAGTTTGCCGGGTTGTGAGGCTTGGCCCCAGGCAACCCCTTAATCTCTTGGACAACTCCACCGTCCAAACACGACTGATGGGCCCTCCAGGTCGTGAATGGATCTTACTTGGTCTTTTGGACCACCGTTGCTCGAAATAGCTCCACGCACTTGCTTCTTGATGACGTATCTGAAATAAGCGTCACTATATGAATGCCATGCACGATGTAGTGAATGGGATGCATGAATGACAAGTACACACTTAGAAAATCGTTTCGTGGTTAGGCAAAAAGGTGAACAATAGACTACTTAAACAAGATTATTTTTGTGGGTATAAACCTAGCATACGCTCATACAATTAAATATAAACAGTGCAACACATAAATTAGTACATGAGCAAGTTATCAATTTAACTGGTTCTTTATCATTTCATATGTAAGCAAAACATCACACAAGTATATGATTACATATGTAGTGGATTACTACACCATTCTCCTAGCATTAGTAACAGTAATACCTTCATGAACTCATAACAAGCATATCCAATCACATGCCTAACTAGTAAGTTTTTTATTTTAAAGAAAACATGTTGGGTACTAAGTGGATGAAAGCCACACTAGGATGATGCAAAGTTAAAACATTATTAAGTGTGTTGTTTGGAATAAGTTACTTAACATGAAAAGACTACTTCATGCATTCATAGGGAAACACTCACTAATGATATCACACATTTTGTTTATCTAATGGATTAAGGCCTTATATTAACTTTAAATACTTTATATGGCAAATGAATTAATCCCTCAATCAAGTGTGGCATAGACAATAGTAGATAGCGTGCAGCTAGAAATCAACCTACATGCATAATGATATCAATTGAAAACAAACACCTACTCTTATAATTAAATAACACATGCCCACTTTATGAATAAAACATTACTTGTGTTCATGTAGTTAAACAACTCCAAATGAGCTCAGATTTTTATGACATGTAGATTTATATTATATTATGCTACTGTCAAAATTTTAGCCATAAATAAGTTATAAATTAATTATGAAAATTCTAGCAAGTTATCAGCCCTATAGCTTCTCAGATTTTTCATAGTTTATAGGATAAGTTTCTGGCCATGAAATTAAACCAGTGAGCAGTGCATAGTAAAATCTACCCCCACAAAAATCAGCAAGTGAAGTACTCTCGGTTTTATAGGACATCTATTTTCCATATATTTACTAAATGCCAATTCAAATGTACAATATGGCAGTATCAATAATTCCTCCAAAATACGTTCTGGACTCTATATAACACCAACATTATACCAGATTTTCCATGGAATTTTCCTTGCATTCTAAAGTCACCTTTTCCATTTATTTAGATAAGCAAGCCATATCTTGTTAATTTCGAATCACCATTCAAACTTTACATGCACAACTTCATATTTCACCAGTGGGCTACTTATACTACCCAAAGTATATGAAAAATACCAGAGAGTCATTTTGAGCATATTCTATGTAGCCTCCAATTTCTAAGTTAAATAAATACACATAACACATGTATAATGGTAAAAGAGTAATTAAACAGCAAGTGCTAGGGCTACAAAAATTCACATAGTGCTATAATGCCACAAGAAAGCTACTGTCCAAGTTTCATAATTTTTGGAGTTCATTTAGTCCACTTTTGACATTTATCTTGTTTCCACATGCATGCAACAAAACCGAGGGCAAATTGGTACTTTCACAGATCCACATCATACCTAGCCTATAGATCTACTCAAGAGGAACACAATGCAACAAAGTTTATCTTTTTAGGATTTTTTGTTGATTTGTTATGAATTTCCAAATTTCACAGCCAATTTAAATGCATTTAAATGGAAAATCATACAGACCAGGGACTCGAGCGTAATTAACCATAGCTTTCAGGGGTTAGCGTGCAAGAATCACCAGACTCATACCAGAGTGCATCGAATGACCTTGTGAAACTTCAAAAGGGCGGGGACTAGATCGCAAAAACCGGGGGCTTCTTCTACCTCCGGCCGTCATGCTCGCCCTCGGTGCGGCGTGTAGGGATTGAGACTTGGAGCCAAGATGGTCGCCGGAGGTGCGCCCTGCGACGGGGATCGTCTTCCCCAAGGTCTCGTCGCGTGGGGTGGGCCGTAGAGGCGGGATGGTGGAGATGAACCGGAGCGGCGGTGGCGTGCACGGGCGTTGCCACGGTGGCTTAATCCGGCAAGGGAGAGGCGGAGTGGCGGCCGCGCCTCGTGCGTCGGGTGCGGGAGGTCGAGGTGAAGCCGGCTGTGGTGGCTTGGAGCGTGGTTAGGTGGTGGAGGTGGGGTGCAACGGCGGTGAACCGGTCACGAGCTCGCCTTGAACCCGGTGGTGTGGACGTTGAGCGGTGGCTCGATCTACCCAACAGGGAGGAGAACGGCAACTAGGCTTAGAGCTCCGGTGCGCGAGGTCGCGGTGAGTGCGGTGGTGGCGTTTAGAGGTCAGGGAAGGCGGCTGAGGAGTGGCGGCGAGCTTGAGCTCTACGCTCGGGCGGCCATGGCGGCTCGGACACAAAGCGAGGCCGAGGGAGGAGAAGGGCGAGTGAAAGCGAGTGAATACACTTGGACAAGGTCGCGGCCAGGTGAAGAGGGGCGCGGGCGCGGTCGGCCGGGGCTCGATCCGTGGGCGCGGCCACTGCCCATTCGCCGTCGCCCACGCGGCTTTCACCGGCTTGAACAGGGTGGCGTCCCTGACATGTGGGCCCCACGTGTCATAGACTCCAGACAAACACAGTGCCAAGTGTGTTTCCTCACCTTCTGTAAAATGCTATTTTAACTTATTTAAAGACGAATTTGGAGAGACTCCAATTGAACGAAATGCTCTACTCTTTGAACTCTACAACTTCCTTATAAACTTGAGTACTTGGTTCCGTTGAAGTTTGTGGTTAAAATTTGAGTTTCATTTGCTGACCCTAGTTTGACCAACTGAACCCGTCGGATTAGAAATTCTAAAACTCCATTTTCTAGTCTCTTTCATAAAAATAGTTTCATACCAATGTTGTTCAAAATTTCATGAGCTACAAACTTCTCAATAAAAGCATGACAAGATTATGGCTGTAGGTTAAGGGAATTTTGAATTTACAACCTAGGTCAGGTTCTGGCAGATTCACAGATCTACATAAAAAGACCCAAAGCACCATCCAAATCACAGTGCATGTCAACACTCCAATTACCAAAGTTGTTCCTAATAGAATTATATACAAGTTTGGTATATAAAGGTTTGCTTGGATCGCCACAAATTTTGAATTACAAGCACAAACATTGTTGAAGGTTTGGTAAAACTGCTGCTTCAACTTATGTAGAGTCTTTCTTGTTTTAAACTTTTGAATACTCGAATGAAGTCCAAACACTTCCACTCTAGGTGCATTTGAAAGGTGATAAGTTTAATTTCACTTCATAGAAAGGAAGATTCTGAAGTTGTATTGCGAAATCAAATGTAATTTCAGATTCAAATTTGGAATGAGCTGAAAATTCAGACTTGGGAGTTTTTCTGTGTAGACTAGCTTGGGGCTGATCTCATGAGGTATTTGAGGTCAAAATTTAGAATAGTTAAAGGCAGTTTTAAACCATGCTCAGGGTAACAAAAGTGAAGTTCATGGTATGTATGACAACCTTGATAATGGAGTTGAGCCCAGGTGCTGTATGAATTTGAAAGTTTCATTAGGGTCCAAATTTGGTCATAATACCAAAGTTGAAGATAACATCCCGAACTAAGACTTTTGTATTTGGTGTTTTGCATAAAGCTTGTGGGTGGTGACTACAACAACCAACCACGCAGAGTTTTGTACCTCCCTAGAAAATTTTTGACTTAGTGACTTCTCCATCTAGTCCTCATTACTCTCTAAGCACGATTGAGTCTCGATCCATCACTAGCTTGTTTCTAGTCATGTGTTAAGGCCTTGAGATGCCGGGGCATCACATTCTTGCACCTAATTTCATCTAAAATTAAGATCTATCCATCCATACACTCCACATAATCTTTTCCCTGGCCGGAAGATGCCGCCATGCCACCATGACGCGTCCTACGCCCAGTCAGTGCTTCACACTGGTCCCACATGTTTGTGTGCCTGGTGTGATGCCGTTGACCTCCTCTCTATCAAAAAGATTCTTGTCTTGATCCTCCCTGTTCCACTTCAGATGATGACGATACCGAAAGTCATCTAAATATTGATTCTATTTCACAAAAACCTTCCCCACTCCAATCATCATCATGCGACCGCCTCCCCTTCGGCGTCGCCGCCCTCGCATCATCGTTCCACCACCCCTACCATGGCGTCTCCGTAACTGTCGTTACCGAGCCCGCTAGCTCGCCCGAAAGCTCGCTACACCCCCAACCACATGCAATGATACCGCCAGTAAGAACCCTAGATAATCCTTGACTTCTCCATCCGAACTTCAACTCACTAAATACTCGTTGAGCTCATATTATACCTTGATGTGTTGTGTGTTTTCTTGTTTGTGCACGTAGGAGAGTCCGATCATCCCGGTCCCCGAAACATCCGACCCGGCGACCATAGAGCTCACGATGCCCAAGCATCAACCGCTCCATGTTCAAGTTGAAAGCCAAGCCCACTGGAATCCCCACTTGATGCATAAATTTCCTATGTTTTACAACCACAACCCTTGGCCTAATAATCACTATAAAACTTGCATGTTTTGCTTGCTAAGGAAAACCCCACCGATTATACAACCACCTAAGCCTATTTTAGATGTAGTGCGCATAGGTGGGAACGCTCATTAATTATATCTATCATAATCTTGATGTTAAGTTGGGATTATGGTTGTGGAACTTGATGGGTTTGGGATGAGGATACGTGAGTGCGTGTTTTGAAATAAAATGGGGAAGAACCCCGACAAATGACCCATGGGTCGGGATACGCCATTAAAGGGCAGGGAATGAACGGTAACTTAGTAACTTGCGGTTACCCAGGGCCCGGTCTTCGTGGAGATGACCGGGTAGGTGGATGCTCACGGTGTCGGGTAGTGTATGGTGTTGATGGTTCTACCTGAGCTCTATAAGGACCGCGTTGATTAACATCTTGCCTAACTCTTTAGTACAACCACTCGCTCTGTATGAGGCATTGGCTGGGCCCGAGCTAGAGTGGATAGCCTAGTAGCTTCTGTGTTGGTGCACAAGGGGCAAGGGAAAGGGTTGTGTGCCGAGGGAGTATCTAGGGACACCAGGGTGCGGCTCGGTGGCCCGAACCTCTAAAGTACTGCTAGGTGATTAAACGAAGGCAACGGTTTGGTTTGGACTTCGGACGCTTATTTAGCGGTAAGTGTCGCTGAGTCCAACTTGTGGGAATTAGTACAACCTCTGATCAGAGTAAAACCTATTCGAATAGTCCGAGTCCACTGGTATGGATGAGTTACGGCATTGGTTCTTCAATTAGCACTTTTCATAAACTAAAAATGGTGAGAGATGGTTTGGTTTTGGGTTTGGAATAAAGTGGTTTTTGGGTGGATGCTATGCTACGGGGGTAAAACCCTGTGGAAAGTTTGATGGCTGAAAGGTCATTGGCCATGTGGACCGGCAAGTCCAATGGCGCACTTTTTTGAGAAAAACCCTGTTTTCTGAATGACTAAAACTTGTTAGACTAGCTTAAAACCCTGCATACAAAATGTTTTCATGCAAAACTTTCCTGAGCTCCAGATATGACTTGCATGTAGATATAGCTATACCCCTGCATACGTATGTACTCACCCTTCCTTTGTTGTTGGTTTACAGAGATGGAGAAATCATCGTGTACCTACTAGATTGAGGGTTACGACCTACTTCCCAACTGTGACGTGTGGAAGCTTGGGACTACGTTTTATATTCCGCTGCTTAGATTCGGGGCTATGCCCCTTTGCTGTTTGACCCGCTAGGGCGGATCTATTTCACTCTGATATAAGAATGTGATTACCAAACCCTGGGATGGTAATAAGGCACATTTTTGTCCCATTATGGAAACTGGGGCGTTTCACCGGCCGCCCCTCTACCAGCGCCGTCGGTGCCATCGTCGCCCGCGCCGTGTCCCCGTTACCGCCCTCGTCGTCCCTGTCACTGCCCTTGTCGTCCCCGTCGCCGTCCTGCTCTGGCTCGTCCTCCTCGGTGTCCTTCTCGATGCTGTCGTCGGTGCCACCGAGGCCGGCGTGCTCAGTACCTCAGAGCATGGCGCACTCCTCTGTGTTGTACCCCTCCGAGTCGGTCTCCTCCGGCTCCTCCGGTGCGTCCCACTCCACCGACTCGGGCTCGCTGTCGCTGCTGCTGTGCTCTGGGGTGGGCTCATCGTCGCCGCCGCCCCAGACCTCATCTTCCTCATCATCGCAGTGCTGGCACTTCTGGCCTCTACCCCTAGCCATGGCATTGGGAGTAAAAAGCGAGAGGAGGATGTGGAGGAGAGGAAAATAGGAGAAGATTTCCGCTCAGATGCGCTGGATCAGGGACGTTCCAATCCCTTCCTTTTATAATAGCAAAACACGGCGCTTCGCCTCCTGCACAGTATGGATTCCGTGGAGGGTGTCGTTCCGCATCCCACGCGCACCACATGGCACTTTCCTAGTGGGCGACATTTCAGGGAAAGTGAATTTAGTGGAGATCGTGTTCACACCAGTTACAGTTCTCGGGTGAGCGCGACGCTTCAAATTCTTGGCAGTTTCTGGACTCGAGTCAGAAGCACTCAGACAGAACCACTCGGTATCAAAGGCGAAACACTAGCAGGCATCAACCACTCTGAACAACCTCCAAGACACATTTTCAATACCTCTTGAATCTTGGGGGCTACGAGAGTGGTAAGGAAAGGCATTTCTAAAAATTTTTTACGGTATTCTCGGAATGGAACATGATTTTGAAAGCTTCAGTCCGATTGCTACCTGTAACACCCTAATTTTATTTTCAGTATTTTACAATAAAGTTAATATGGCTTATTTAATTTTCTAGGATTTTATATGTTTAGCCATGCATTTAATGATTCATTTTATCTACAATAATTAAAATTAATCCTAGGTCAACTTTTGTTGTACGCGCATGCCGATGCATGGTTTTATTTCTTGTATGGGCTAAGGCTGAAATTCAAATTTATTTGAATTTCAGATTCGTTTTTGACCTTGGTTTCAAAAGGAGAAAAGGAAAAAAAAAAGAAGAAGGGCAGGCCAAGCCAGCCGGCCGGCCCAGCCCAGCCAGCCCCCCTTCCTTCTCAGCCTGCCTTCCCTTCGGCCCAGCTTCCCGCGCGCCCACCGGCCCAGGCCGAATCGGCCCAGTTCCACTCACCCTTTCCCCATCTCTCTCTGTCCGGTGGGCCCCGCCTTGTCAGCTCCTTCTTCCTCCCCGCTCTTCCCCTGCCGGTGGACCGATCGCCGCCACCGTCTCTGCGCATGGCCCGCGCACACCTTCCTCTCCGCCTCTCCCTGGCCTTGGGCCCGCACCGTGGACCCGCTCCGTTCCCTGTCCTCCCCCATGACGAGCTCGCGACGCAGCTCGAGTCCAGGTCA
Source organism: Paspalum notatum (assembly GCA_022530915.1). Classification (NCBI taxonomy): domain Eukaryota; kingdom Viridiplantae; phylum Streptophyta; class Magnoliopsida; order Poales; family Poaceae; genus Paspalum; species Paspalum notatum. The sequence goes on along the minus strand of CM039688.1, from coordinate 32,829,837 downwards.
GAACCCCACACCGAATCGAGCTGATGCCGCCAAGACCTCGATTCAGACCCGAATCGCGTGCGCCGCCGCCCTATAAAGGGGTCTCCCAATCCCGCTGCCACACCTTTTCGACTCTCGACGCCTTGCCCAAGCCCTAGCGCCCTCTGCCTCCATCAATTTCTTCGCCATCGAGCCGCGAGGTGAGCCACCGCCGCTCCCTCAAATTCATCGTCGTTGAGTCCGCTCCGGACCCTTTGACCCCATCATCTCCTTCGCAGAGTCTTTGGGAGTCCAATCTACCGGTTCTTGGATGGCAAAATCGCCCCGTGGCGCCGCTCCACGCGCACCCACCGCTGCTGTCCGCCCTCCTCTGTCGCCGGCCCTCTCCGTTGGACTGCGGCCGCCACCGAGCCCCTAGGTGAGTTCCCCGTCGCCTTCTCTCTCTCCCCTGCCCACTCTAGTCCAGCGCCGTGCCCCGCAGTGCCCGGAGCAGCGCGCTCCGGCGAGCCGCCGCCGCGGAAGGGCGGACTTTGCCGCTTCCACACTCGTCGCCGGCCTGCCTCTCCCCCTTTTAACCTGAGCCACCGGATCCCGATCCAACGGACGTAATCCACTGGAGACCGGTCAAAGGCCAGTCAATACCGGTCAATAGCCATCCGCCGCTGGCATTTTGCTAAAGAACCCCTCGGCTTTGAGGGAATTTACCCGCGGTCCATCGTAGTTCAAAAGTAATTAGATCTAGGTCCTTTTCTTTATGTTTTAGCACCTGCCCTTTTGTAATATAGAACCCGCCGTCCCAGGGCCGCCGGTTTTGCCTGTAAGCCCTCAGGAAGTTCCTTTATTTATGCATGGGCCCTCACTTTTACCAGATAAACCCTAGATCTAAGTTTTTAATCACAGTTATGCCCCTGGAACCTTGTTTTCGGCATAACTTCACCGTTTTAAATCCGATTTCGGCGATTCTCGCGCCCACGCGATCGTATAAATGAGTAGAATAATTTTAGATACGTTTACCTTCTGTTTTTATGTTATGATGTACTGTTTCTTATCTTTTGCACTTGTTTGCTTGCATGTGTGATCATGTGAATGCTTGTTTGGTGCCGTGTATCATGCGTAGACGTTGATCCGCCTGTTGAGTTCGAAGAGCAACCTCCAGAAGCCTCTGAGCAGCAGCAAGGAATAAATTTCGAGGAAGGCAAGTATAACATAAACACCACCCAATAACCTTTTAATCATTGCATGTGCATTTAATTTACATGCCTGTAAGGTTTACCTAGCTACTTTTATCCTTTTATATCTACCTTGTGGGATGCATATGGTTAAGTTGTGCTAGGTGCTGCGCAAACTCCTATTCTTGTTAATTTAATTTTGATTAATGATCCTATGCAATTAATTGTTGGGCGTGACCCTGATCGGTTCATGTCCATTTTAATATGGCTTTTTAGCAACATGGTTTAGGGAGCTTGAGCAATGTGCTCGTGTGCTTTTGCTAGTTCTCTCCGTAAGGACCGAGTCACAAAGCGACCACCTGGGACAACAGTGCTACCACAAGGCTAGAATGGGACAGACTTAGCTGATTAATTAGGTTGTTTTGGTTTGGGAGTAACTTACCTGCGGGGCAAGAGGGGAGGTGAGCTTCTGTGGCCCTCGCGCTACTTGGGTTTAGTGTGCTTTACGTTATATGTATGTGCTTCTCCCCTTGAGGCTTGCTCCACGGTTGCGGACCCTGAAACCTTAGCGGTTACATCTTACCAACGTGATCTTTGTAAAGGCTTCGTAGTGCGCTTGCTAGTCATCTCATCTCTGGTAATGTGGTGAATTCCTAGCGTAGCTCACGACTTGTGGGTAAAGATGTGCAACCTCTCGAGAGTGTAAAACTAACATGTTAGCCGTGCTCACGGTTATGAGCGGCCCAGACCCTTCCCAGTGATTAGAAGGACCCTTGGCTAAGGTTCCTTGGTTTTTGTTATGGTTATGATAATGATGCTTATATCTGTTTAATCTTAGTTGATTCTTTTGCAATATCTTTTGGGCTAATGGTTTTGTTATTATTTCATAGTAAATAGGCTTTAAATAAATGTTTTACATTAAAAGCTTATGCAGTTGTCAGCTAACCATAGAGCCTCATGGTTTATGTTATATTTGTTGAGTATTCTGTACTCACGCTTGTTTTTTTATATTTATTCCTTGTTGGGGGGAAAAATCCAACCACTACTCAGATGATGGTGGTAATGAAGACTATGCGCAAGACTACGACGAGTATTAGGCGTTTCGTTCACCAGTTGACGTCCCTGTGGCGCCCGTTATGTTTATGTGTTATGCTTCCGCTATGCTACGTTATACTCTGAGTTAAACACTTGTGTCACAGTGTAATAAATGATATATTTAATGTTATGCACGTTTTTATTCTATGGCATGTGTTGTGGTATTCTGTAATTTGTCATGTATATGCGAGATGTTTCCTGGCGCGTATATATGTTGCACGGTTTTGTTCGTTGAAACCGGGCGTGACACTACCCAAGTCAACCTGAACCTTGGGGGCTACTCAATACAGAGTCCATCTTGCGATGGTCTCCGTAGAATGTTTGACGGCGTGACTCCATGATAACCTTCAAGACGATTTCTCCAAAATCATCATGAAGCTTAGGGGCTTGTGGGAGTCATGTATCACCAGGTGCCCCATGCCGACTGATCACATCATCTTGACTGGTGGACCGAGTGGTTTGGCTTCGGGCTCAAGGCAGCAGATGGCGTGGAGCTCAGGCGAACTACTCGAACAGCTTCAGATAGGGATCTGTTAGAATATTTCTCCTATAATCTCGGGATACAGCCCCAAAAACCTCTCGGCAAGTAATCTTCCGTTGGATTTGTTGTAACCCGAGTCCCTCAGCGTATATAAGGGGGGCTAGGGACTACGAGGGAACTCTCTCAACCCTTGCATACTCAGCAATACAATCCACCGACCTCCATATAGGGCGTAGAGTATTACGCTCAGGAGCGGCTCGAACCTGTATAAACCCGTGTCCCTGCGTTCTGTACACCATTATCGATCTGCTTGCCACCCCTTCCGATCTCAAAACCTCCGTAGGTCTAATCCTGTGGTGGGCTACCGGGACTAAACCCCGACACCCCCCGAGCTAGATCCCTCAAGTAATTGAGGAGATCAGCTCTCCAATCGGCTGTAGTCATCTGCATGACATCGACGAAAACATCATCATCTTGATCTGCGTAGCCAGAAGCTATTGTGCTAGCTTATTGGCTTCTACGTTGTCTTCTCTATGTATCCATTTTAACAGAACGTATCTGAATTTTGCCATTAACTCTTGACAACATAGAAGATAGGGATACAACAAATCACTTGTGTAGTTGAAGTCCTCCGTCGACTGGTTGATGGCGACCCTAGAATCACCAAAGGCTTCTCCTGCTTCAGCACCTGCTTCTAATAACAACTTGATGCCTTTGCACAAAGCTTCATATTCCGTCTAGTTGTTGGTGCGCCGCTTGCTAAGGCGAAAAGCAAATTCGTACTGTGCCCCTCGAGGGGAGACGATAAAAAACCCGACGCCACAACCAGCATCACACTTAGACCCACAGAAAATAAAGCCCAAGATGAAATGCCGATGAAACAGTGTTGTGGAGCCGATCGTTCTGTGATAAGATCGGCTAATGCTTGACCCTTGATAGCCTTTGCTGATTCGTATTTGATATCAAATTCTGATAGAGCAAACATCCATTTGCCGAGCTTCCCTTTGAGAATTGGAGCTGACAGCATATGCTTAATGACATCAGCATTGCATACCACCCATGTTTCAGCATTGAGCAGGTAATGCCGCAATTTGGTGGATGTAGAATATAAACATAAGCATAAACGCTCCATCTCGGAATACCTGGTCTCCACGTCGAGCAACCATCGTCTAAGGTAGTAGACAACACATTCTTTCCATCGACTTCTTGAATTAGCACAGAGTCGATGGACGCCTCATCAACCGATAAATAGACAATGAATGGAAGATCGAGATGAGGTGGAGCCATCATTGGTGGTGCTGTCAGGTATTTTTTCAAGTTATCGAATGCCAATTGCTGGTCAGGCCCCCATACAAACTCATTGCTCTTTTGCGTGCTGATCAATGGCATAAATGCTTCAAACTTGGCTGATAGGTTGGGGATAAACCTCCTGATGTAATTGATTTTGCCAATTAATTCTTGAAGTTCTTTCTTGGTTGTAGTACCATTGTCTCGATAGCATGCTTACTCTTTGAGCCAATCTCTATCCCTCTTTCATGTATCATAAACCCCAAGAATTGGCTAGCCGAGACACCGAACGCGCATTTCTCAGGATTGATCCGCATGCCGTGCTTTCGAGTACGTTCGAGGACTTGACGAAGATCGGCTAAATAATTTTCCTGCAATACCAATTTTACCACCACGTCATCGGTGTATACCACGACAAGTCGGCCGATCAAGTCATGGAAGATGTAATTCATAGCCCGTTAATAAGTGGCTCCAGCATTGCGCAAGCCGAAGGTTGTTGACGTCTCTTAGCGTAACAGATTTTACTCCGCAAGCGCATGGAGATTCGCTGTAGCTTTTTCACTCAAAGTATTTCGAGTATCGTAAAAATCCACAGGGAAGTAAGGGCGAATAGGTGGAATGAAATGTCGAACCTTCAAGCAGTACTATAACTTAGATAAAACACCAGCTAAACTTACAACGGGGCTAAGATATAAAGATAGTGTATGGTGGGAAGAGTAAAACAGGGACTAAAGAAGCCTAACACTTAGGTAGTTGCCTGGGAGGACGACGAGTGAGATTAGATTTCCAAACTCTACTACTTAACCGCTCCAGAGGAGTATTCACGGTTGAACTAAGATAACTGGATACAAGCTAGGATCTTGCGTCGAGCGAAATTCCGGCGCCTCGAGGGGTTAAGGGGTAGATAGTAGACCTCCGAAGGAGACCCGGCTAACGCCTACGGGCTTACCTAACGACGGGGTGGATTACTGAGACCTCTAGAGTTGTCACCTAGAGAGGCTACCGACCAGATCTGCTTGGGTAAGATGGCACGCTATACTAGTGTTCAAGTGAGCACTTGAACACTAAAGCTCTTCCTTGATCAGAGGGTGAGAACTAACTTAATCTTAGATCAAAAGCCTAAGACAAGCTTATAGCACCGGCAAGACTAACAAGATTCAGGTAACTTAAGAACAACACAAACCTAAGCCTTCGATCTAGTGTGCAATAAAGGTACACCACACTAGGCAAGCGTTAAGAAGTAAAGTAAAGTATAACAGAAGATAGAACAATGATAAATATTATACTGGAGTAACGAGTACAAAAGATAGAAAGATACAAGAGCTTTACCGAGACTTGAAGAAGACTCCAGAATCCCTGAGGCAAAAGCTCAGACTCAACTCTAACTCCCAGGACTAACCTAGTGGTACAAGACTAAACGATAGTGTGAGCTACTCAACTTTCGCACTCTACAAATGAGAGCTAGGGGGTATTTATAGTCACCAAGTGAGTGGGGGTACTTATAGGGTCGGTATGGCGGTTAAGGGGACACGTGGCAAGCCGGGCGGCCTGGTAGGAGGCCGGGCGGCCCCACCTCAAGCCGGGCGGCCTGGCCAGCCCTTGGATCCACCGCCATTCTTCATCCTACGCTCCATCTTGACTCCCCAAGTCAGTTGCATGGCGGTTATGGCGGTTACAAGTGTGTTTTCCCTTCAACCGTTGATCTCACTTGTGTTTCTTCCTTAGCCACAGGATTGAAGTCTCGCGGATTGCTGACTTCACCAATCCAAGTGTTGGATCAGTGATGTGGCAAGCCTTCCGGTACTTGACACGTTGCATTCGGCATTTGGACTTCACAAGTGTGTTGACACATCATTTATGAACATGCAGGTTGAAGATGAGCTGATTTGGCTCCTGAGTCAGGCCGGGCGGCTTGGAGTGGTGCCGGGCGGCCTGGCTTGGAGCCGGGCGACCTGGCCCACTGGCCAGTGACCCTATGACTTAGCCAAATTTGCCTGTTTTCTGCTGATCTTTGTACCTACAATCAAATATTCAACACAACTTGTGGAAATATGTTAGTAGCACAGGTTTATCCATACTTTGGCATGTTTTCCTCCATGTTCATGGATAGTTGACGGTCATTGGTAGTGCAATAACAACCCGTCAACAAAGGTCATGACAACAAACTTAAACAGGCCTTGCGGGCAACGAAAAGCCGTCTTGTAGACGTCGTCTTCAGCCATAAAGATTTGATTATACCCAGCATTACCATCAAGAAAGCTCATCATTTGGTGACCAGCTGCAGCGTCGACAAGTGATTCAGCAATGGGCATTGGATATTTGTCTTTTGGGGTAGCCCTGTTTAGGTCTCTAAAGTCAATGCATATTCTGAGCTTGCCATTTTTCTTCCATACAAGGACTATGCTCGATATCTAGGTGGCATATAGGCAAGGACGAATAAACCCGGCATGAATCATCTTCTCTATTTCTTCTTTGATCATTTCTATGATCTTCACATCGATCTTCCCGGGATGCTGAGCGAACAGATGAAAACCAGGTTTAGTTGACAATGGACCGGCCAAGGCCAGGCATCTCGTGATATTCCCAGGCGAAGCAATATGAGAATTCCCTAAGCAGCTCGACTAACTTCGGGTCAAGCTTTTTATTAATCCACGTAAGCCTGGGACGATCGCCTGGACCTATGTCAACCACCTCAAGCTCATCTGACGGGGTGAAACCAAAGCCGAGTTTGCCCTCCTCGGCAAATTCTTGCGTAGAGCTTGACGACGTCGGAGACAGATGTGGAGGTGCGATCTTGGGTTTCCCTTCATCGTCAACCAATTGATCATCACATGACAAAACATCTTTATTAGAAGTAACATAAACTAAATTGATATTTTGAGACCGATTGTACGGATCGGTTAATACAAGATCTTCATATAAAATATGATTACAAATTTTTTGGGGCCGATCGCGCAGATCGGCCACTACGGACTGTATGTCCGTAGAAATGCTAAAAGCGTCCATGAGCCAATGATGATCGGCCGACGCACTTGATGATACTAGCCTATCATCCAGGGAGCAATGCCGATTGATAGAACTGGCGTGATCCCATTTTTTGCCTCGTCGACAAAACTCCAGTCCAACTCCTGCCTGCCCGAGAGACATTCCGCCGCATCTGATGTTGACGACTGTGCAACGCTGCGCGAGTCGTCATCCCATTGAATTAGACATTGAAGCATGGAGGAAGGAATGCAGCAGTTGGCATGGATCCAGTCTTGGCCAAGCAAAGCCAAGTAAGGCCCATGATCATCGACGATGAAGAAGGAGGTGTTCAATGTCTTGTGTCCGACAGTTAATTCAACATTGAGGACCCCATTCACTTGTGACAAGTTTCCCTTGAAATCATTAAGAGTTGAGAGCCAATGGACCGGCCTCATTGCTCTCCTGGTGTGATGAGTGATTGTCAATGAGCTCAAGCCCTCCGATGGACTGGAGGCCCTCCGATGGACAGGAGGTTGATGATGAAGACCTCGATGGACTGAGGAAAAAGCCCTCCAATGGACCGGAGGCAATGCTCGACGTCGGTCGCCCATGGGAGCTCGGTACACGAAGGGGTGGTTCGGCAACGGTGGTGTAAGCCCTCCGATGGACCGCGAGGTGACTCCGATGGACTGGAGAAGCCGGGTGCCACCGTGGTGCTCCAACCCGAGTGCATGGCGCGAAGGCGTGCCAGGGAGGCTTTGGCGGCTTCGGCTCAAAATCGCCACCCAAGCTATTCAAGGCTTGGTGTGTTGGGCCACGACTCGTCAAGATAGAGAAGATGGGTCAAGTCCGGCCCAGACGGAGACTTCGTAAAGTTTCCCGGTTTCTGACTTCAAAACCGGGGGTGCAAAGGCGGATTGGACTGCTGGCCGCGTGGAGGACATCCGAAGATTGCGTGGAAGCTAAGAAGATCAAGTCTTCATCGTGGTCGTCCGTCCCCGATATTTCGGGTTCTTTTCTGTTTTAGCCCCTCCGGGCGTTTCTAGTGTTAGGGGTCTATGTGTAAAAATGCTAAAACTGAACCGGTGTATAAATAGCCTAAGAGCTGGTCATTAGAGGTAGTCTTGGCAGCTAGGTTTTCATTTGCTTTGTGTAATTTTCATCCTCAAGCTTTGAGCTCCAAGTTTAGGAGGGTTAGGGTGAGATCTAGCCTCCAAATCACGAGGGAAGGTGAGGGTGGTTGCTTGGGATGAAATCCTTTGTTGTAATCTGACCTAAGACCTCTTTTGAGGCTCATAATCGAAGTGGTTTCGTGCAGCAACTTTGTGTGCTTCTCCCCTTGTTCTCTTTGGTTTTTGGCTTCAATCCTTGGCTTTTTGGGTGTTTGTTTTGGCCAAGGTTGAATCTTTTGTTTTTCTTGTGTTTTGGACTTGCAAGGACATGGAGATTATGTCTTAGAATATCTCAATCCCGAAGGATTGCCACAAGCAAGTTGTTCTTGAGCTTTTCCTATTTCTTGCCCAAATATTCACCACTTCACGAGATCTGAAATTCCCGCTAAGCCCTTGATCTTTTTCAATAGATATTTTGGGAATAGCTTTGGAATGGAGCTAGGTTAGTGTGTGCAAAATTTCGTGAAGATTGGTGAATGTTTGGTCAAGTTTTGGCTTCGGAAGTTCAAGTTTTGTGTGGCTGTTTTTCTGTCTGTCTATAACGTCCAGTGGCTGTCTATTTCGTCCGGTGGTTAATTCTATGATCAAACGTGCTTCAAATGACCTAAACTTTTGTGGAGCTCTTATCCTATGAATCATAAAGCTCCCATAAAAATTTCAGATTTTATGGAGGTGTTTTGTCCTGGTTTTGGTATTTTTCTTTTGGGGTTGGTCTGTCAATTTTTTAACCACCGGACAGTCCGGTGGCTCTACACCGGATAGTCCGGTGGCTCTAGGATTTTTATTTCTTGTCCAATTGAGCTAAAACTTTGTGGAGTTGTTCCTTGGCCCCTTCTTAACCTTCAGTAAAAATTTCATAATTTTTGGAGTTGGTTTGATTGGGTTTTGATCTGAATTTTTTTGGAGTGTCAGGCTGTAAGCACCGGACAGTCCGGTGGTCACAACTTGCTCCAATTGGCCTGAAATTTTCTGCAGCTGTTCTCTATTGCCTTGTGAAGGTGTGGTAATTTTTTGGGGTGGTTTGGAGTTTTGCTTCAAGGGTTTTGAGATTTTTCTTTGCAGCCCTGTCTGTCTGAAATCTGCAGTTTTCCGGAGTTGGTTCCTTTTGCACTCTTTTTCTTAGCCATTTGAGCGTGTGCTTCCGCTTGGTGCTTGGTACGTATCTGTTCAGTAGACGGTACCAAGCACGTGTTGTGAGCTAGATACGTATTCTCTCAGTGGACGATGTCGAGCTTTGTTGTGGGTGTTATTTCAGTTTGCACTACGGGGGATTGAGTTTGAGTTTTCAAGTGCTCCAATTCACCCCCCTCTAGTCGCACGTCTCGGTCCTACAAGTGGTATCAGAGTCGGTTAGATTTCCCATACCTTAACCGGTGAAGAAACCGTAGCGACTATGACTTATTCTGGGAAGATTCCCGTCCTTTGGCTCTGACGGCTATCCCTATTGGAAGGGTAGGATGGAGGCGTTCCTTGTTAGCCGGAGTCAGGACATATGGGATACTACTCAGAGTACGACTTTTGTGGTGCTTCCAGTCGCTGAGCATACTACGCAGGATATCGTGGCTCAGCATGAGGCGAATGCCAAGGCTGTTAACTTTCTCTTCTCCGGGCTTGGCCCCATGGATTATGAGAGAGTGAGTCACCTTAAGACTGCGCGTGAGATATGGTCACTGCTTAGTGCACACCATGAGGGTACTGCGACAATTAAGGCTAGGCTTGTGGATACTTACCGGCGCGAATATGAGAATTTCGTCCAGAAGTCGGGAGAGTCAGTAGACGACTTGTTTGGTCGCTTTCAATCGATCATCAACAAGTTGCGTGTCAACTCTGCCCCCGCTGCCCTCCCATATACCGATCATCAGCAGGCTGTCAAATTGCTGTATGCTTTGGACAGAAAAATATGGGAGATCAAGGTGAACTCAGTCATTGAGTTGGCAGGGTATGATACGATCGGAGTAGAGGCGCTCTATAGTAAGCTCAAGGCCACCGAGGTAGATTACAAGATGAGGGATTCCCTCGCTTGTACAGGTTCTAAGAGTCTGGCCTTGGCAACCCTCTCTAGTGAGTCTGTTACTAACCCCATGTTACACAACTTCTCGTTTTCTGCTTTGATGTCTGTTACAGAGGAGCAGCTAGCGACACTTGGGGATGATGAGTTGTGTCTGGTGTCTAGTCGCTTTCAGCGCGCCTATGACAACCGGATGAGCAAGAAGAGGGGAGAGCGGCCCAAGTGCTTCGAGTGCGGAGAGGTCAGCCACTTCATCGCCGAGTGCCCTAACAAGAACGACTACTACAAGAAGGGCATGAGCTACTCCCGCGATTCCGACAAGTACCACCCCGGCAAGGCAAGCTTTGACAAGCACCGCTCCAGCAAGCATGGCTCCGGCAAGCGCCCCTTCGGCAAGAAGAACTTCTGGAAGGCTTTCAAGAGCTACCAGAAGGACAACCGGAAGCGGGACAAAGCCTTCTTCACCGAGATCAGGTTCTGCAGCAGCGGATCTTTTACCTCTTCGTCCTCGTCGAGCTCAAGCGATGAGGAGATCATGTACAGGAAGGACAAGAGGAACGATCAAGGAGGTCCAGCCGGCTTGTGCTTCGTCTCCACCAAGTCCGGGCGCAGGAACAAGGAGAAGAGGAGCTTGGTTTGCTCCATGGCGCTTGAGGACAAGGAGGACAAGGATGATGGTAGCAACTCTTTTTCCGATGATGAGGTAACTCCTGAGCAAGCCGAAATCCTTGAGATGCTAGAACAGAACAGCCGAGAGCTTAAGGCCCAGGATAAGATGCTGGAGAAGGTAGCCAAGAAGCTGCAGAAGTTGAAAGCCCAACTTGCTGAGGCTTTAGAGGAGAATGAGAGGTTGAGGAGTGTGAGACCCCAACCTAATGAGATTAAGTGCCCTACCTGCGAGTCTTTCATGACGGAGCTTGGTGACTAGAGAGATAGATATGCCAAGCGGGTAGAGGAGATAGATGAGCTGAAGGCTGAGATAGGCAAACTCCAGTCCAAATTGGATGAGCCTACTTTGAGTGGAGAGCTCGAGTGTGAGTCTTGCCCTTGTCTAGCTAGAGATCTAGCTGTTCTGAAGGAGAAGTTTGAGGGACAACTCATGGAGCTTGAGAAGCTTAGGGCTAGACCTACGCTTTTGTGTGCATGTATGGTCTGTCCTACTTTGAGATGTGAGTTCGAGCAGTTGAGAGCTGACTTTGAGGTGCTTTTAGCACCTACTGACACTTGTGAGAACTGCCTAATCCTTAGGATGCAGCTGGTGGATAGGGATGCCACCATTAGGAAGTTGGAGAAAGCTGCTACGGTTCCCTCCCTAGACTGTGACACTTGTGCTACCCAGACTGTGGTTTTGGAGGATCTGAGGGAAGAGATGTTGTCTTTGCAAAATGACAACAACAGGTTGAGAGAGGTGCTCAGTTGGGTATATGCTAGGCAACCCTAACTAGAGATGATCATAGAGAGCACCAAGAGAACCGAGGGTGAGACGAGAGGTGTTGGGTTTGGAGAGTGCAGCACTTCAAGAAAGAAGAGTGCCCCAGTTAAGATCAAGACTATACCCACCTAGCCTGGTGAGACTGTTCATGGGGTTTACCATGAGCCACCCAAAGCTGCCCCAAAGAAGCAGTACTGGACACCTAAGCCTTCCGAGGCTAAGCTGGAAAATATTGTTGAGGAAGAGCTTAAGCCCAAGGGCTAGAAGCCAGTCCAGCAGCCTAAGCCACCCAAGGCCACACCACCTAAGCCCAAGTCCCGGCCTAATCCAGTTCCTAGGAGGCCTGTCTACCACTGTGAGTTCTGCCAGTGGAATGGCCACCTAGAGGAGTTTTGTTTCAGGAGGAAGCGGGTTGAGAGGCAAGAGAGAGCTCGGGGAAACCAGGATCAGTTCTACTAGGGTGGTAGGCAAGATCCTCCCCACCACAGTGAGATGAGAGACCGCTTTGCTGGTGGTGAGAAAGGAGGCGGCTTTCAGGCTCGTGCTCCTAGTGGTGGGAGACGCTTTGTCGGTCAAGCTCCTAGTCGCTTTCTGCGCGGCTATGGACCTCGTGACCGAGGATTTGTGAGAGAGCTCGAGGGTTCACGCTTTGGAGGTCGTGGTTACCCTGATCGATGTGATGGTTTTGTTGATTGTGCTTACCCCACTTTTGAGCAGATGGCTCGGCACTAGTACAACAGTTTTGGTACTAACTCTAGTGCCGGACCGTTTGCTCACCGTCGCTTTTCTTGACTTTGCAGGATCGAGGCATGGAGGACGTGTGGATCATGGACTCCGGTTGCTCTAGGCACATGACAGGGTACCGCAAGTGGTTCTCTAGCCTCAACCCCGTGAGCACCAAGGAGTACATCACATTCGGGGACAATGGTCAAGGTAAAGTGATGGGTGTTGGTTCTGTTTCGCTCTCTGCTAAGCTTTCCCTGAGAGAAGTTGCTTTTGTTTAGAATCTGGGGTTCAATTTGGTCTCTGTTTCGCAACTTCTCAATGAAGGATTTGAGGTTCGTTTTAAGAAAGGTGCGTGCTGCGTTCTTGATGCTGAGGAGACCCTTGTTTGCTCTTTGCTGCCTTTTGGTCAAGTTTTAGGGTCGACCTCACATCTGTTTCTGGCCCTGCTCGCTGTTTGGTTGCTAGTCCTTCTACTGATATTTGGAAGTGGCACAGGAGGCTTGGTCACTTGAGCTTTGATCTGCTAGTCAGGTTGAGTTCAATGGGCCTAATCCGAGGATTGCCCAAGTTGAGAGCTAAGAAGGACTTAGTATGCCACCCCTGTCGTCATGGCAAGATGGTTGCCGCTTGTCACACTCCTGTGTCTCAGGTTATGACCTCCTATCCGGGTGAGCTACTCCATATGGATATAGTAGGTCTCGCTCGGGTAGCGTCGGTCAGTGGGAAGTGGTACGTGCTTGTCATTGTGGATGACTTTCCGCGGTTCTCATGGGTATTTTTCATGGAGTTTAAGGATGAGGCATTTGGTTTTGTTCGGGATCTGGTACTAAGGTTGGGAAACGAGAGTCATAAGGCCATGAGGGCTATCCGCAGTGACAATGGCGGAGAATTCAGAAATTCTCGTTTCGAAAACTTCTGTCGTGACCTAGGTCTTGAGCACCAGTTTTCTTCTCCATATACCCCACCGCAGAACGGTGTTGTGGAACGCAAGAACCGCACACTTGTTGAGATGGCATGGACGATGCTCGATGAGCATATGACTCCGAGGCGCTTTTGGGCTGAGGCAGTGAATACGGCCTGTTACATTGCGAACCGGATTTTCTTGCGAGCTTTCCTTGGGAAGACCTCGTATGAAGTTCGGTTTGGTAGGCAGCCTAGCGTCAAGCATTTGCGAGCGTTTGGCTGCAGGTGCTTTGTGCTTAAGAAGGCGGGGCATCTGGACAAGTTTGAGTCTCGTTGTCTGGATGGGATTTTTCTGGGGTATGCTTCTAGTTCTAGGGCTTTTCGTGTGTGGATTTTAGAGGCCAGGCAAGTTGTTGAGACTTGTGAAGTTTCTTTTGATGAAACTATGCCCTGCACAACCCCTGCCTTTGAGCTTTTAGGTGATGATGAAGAAGGCACCCCCATCTTTGAGTATGAGGATGGTGCGACTAATGTTGGTGATGCAGGAGCCACTGCACCGGCTGCAGCTCCTGCCCCTCTGCTACGAGCTCAGATGATGAAGGAGGACCCTTGCCCACGGCTTCCTCCTCACTCCCCCGACACCAAGCTCATGCAAAGGCTGGCCCCGCTGAGGAAGCAGGGGAGGTGACCTCCGAGATTGTTCCATCTCGGCAGGTCTAGCGGGATCACCCTCCACACAGGATGATTGGAGACATTCACCAGCGTGTCACACGCTCGTCGGTTGCTTCTCTAGCCTTTTTCTCCCACTGTGCATATGTTGCTACTTTTGAGCCACCGGATGTGTCACATGCATTATCTAATTCTAATTAGGTGAACGCCATGCATGAGCAGTTGGAGAACTTTGAGAGAAACCATGTCTGAGATTTAGTTGAACCTCCACCAAACTGTCACCCTATAGGTACCAAGTGGGTCTTCAAGAACAAACAGGGTGAGAATGGGATGGTTGTGAGGAACAAAGCGAGATTGATAGCCCAGGATTTCTGTTAGAAGAAGGGGATAGATTATAAGGAGACCTTTGCCCCTATAGCTCGTTTGGAAGCCATTAGGATTTTGTTTGCCTTTGCGGCTTCCAAAGGCTTCAAACTGCAGCAAATGGATGTCAAGTCTGCTTTTCTGAACGGGTTCATAGAGGAGGAGGTATATATGAAATAACCTCCTGGCTTTGAGAGTGCCAAGTTTCCAGACCAGGTGTATAAGTTGAGGAAAGCCCTCTATGGTCTGAAGCAAGCTCCTAGAGCTTGGTATACTAGGTTGAAGAGTTTCCTGCTCAAGTCTGGGTTTGTGATGGGTTCAGTAGAAGACCTTATTTTTGTTGAATCATGGTGGTGACACCCTGATAGTTCAGATATATGTTGATGACATAATCTTTGGTGGTTCATCTCACGCTTTGGTGTCTAGTTTTGCTGAACAGATGAGCAGGGAATTTGAGATGAGTCTTATGGGTGAGCTCCAATTCTTCCTCGGGCTGCAGATCAAGCAAGGCCTTGAGGGTACCTTCGTCCATTAAGCCAAGTACAAAAGGGACATACTCAAGAAGTTTAACATGGGTGACTCTAAACCCATGACAACTCCTATGAGTACAAACACGGCGCTTGATGCTGATGAAGATGGGGAGGCAATGGACCAGAAGGAATTTCGAGGGATGATCGGCTCACTTCTGTACCTGACAGCGACCAGCCCGGACATTCAGTTCGCGGTCTGCCTTTGTGCGCACTACTAGGCTTCTCCTAGGACTTCTTACCGTCAAGCGGTGAAGCGCATTTTCAAGTATCTGAAATTCACTCTTGAGCTTGGTCTTTGGTATTCCTCGGGTTCTTCTCTTTCTCTTAGGGGGTCCTCAGATGCTGACCATGCTGGCTGCCGGATTGATCGCAAGTCAACCTTCGGCACATGCCAACTCTTAGGAACCTCTCTTGTCTCTTGATCCTCCCGCAAGCAAGCTAGTGTAGCTCTTTCCACCACAGAGGCAGAGTACATTGCTGCTGCTAGCTGCTGCTCCCAGCTCTTGTGGATGAAAGCCACCCTTAGTGATTTCGACCTTAAGTATGGAAGGATCCCTCTTCTAGTTGACTCTACTTCTGCTATCTCTATAGCTAAAAACCTCGTCTTGCGCTCTAGAACCAAACACATAGACGTGAGGTTTCACTTTCTGAGAGATCACTATGAGAAGGGAGACATAGACCTAATCCACGTAGTATCTGCAAACAAGTTGGCCGATATCTTAACCAAGCCCCTAGAGTTTGACGCTTTTACGCGTCTGAGAGGTGAGCTTGGAGTGTGCTACCCCTTTTAGTCAGGGATAGTGTGCTATTCCTTTTAGTAAGCAATAGCTTCTGTAGTTTAAATTTTGCTTTTATCTTGCTTTTATTTCTCTTTGTCTCTTTTGCATATTGTATCATATCTTGCATTGTATTGTATCATATGCATTTTTACTTCACTAGCACTAGAGCTCTTTTGGAATGATGAGTTAGTACTTGCTTGTGCTAGATTGTACAGATGCTTGCTTGATCATGGTTGGCTAAGCTCTCTTGAGTCTGTTGAATACTAGTTGTGAGCTAAGTCATTTTATTCTTTGCAAATCAAAAACCATGATCACCACTTGATCTGGCTACCTAGCATGTGTAGGAATGTTGAATACTATGCTATCTTTTCATGCCTGGACATGCTAGTTGTATGCCTCTGCTATGTTAATGCCTAAGCTTTTATGACACCATGCTTAAATTGAAATCTGAATCAAAATGCTTACAAGTGGTGTCTTATGTACTAAATTGGGAAAGATCTAGGTGGATTTGCTTGTCACACTGATCTAGTTTGAGACTGCTTGTCATTGCACTTTGACATGAACTTGAACTAGGCTGTATATGATCAAAACCTTGTCTTAAGCTTTTGATGGTTCTTTGAGCCTAGGCTTGGCACTGGTTGGTAAGAAGTGGCAAAAGACAAGTAAATAACCCCTATCATAAAAAGAACTTGCTTATGAATACAAATGTTTAAATCTAAAATTTGCAAGTCTCTAAAATGTTTATGGCTAGTTGTATATGCTTTGGTTGAGAGTAGCACATTTTGTATGCATTGCTAGCATCTTGTTGTTCATGCCTATCTTGCTAGGTGCTATTCATGTTGGTGATGCCTTCTTTTCATTAACCCTGAAAAACAAGCTTACTCTTGATATGTGTAAGATAAATTCATTTGAGCTTGTTGTATGCTTCGTTGCCCTTACTTGCTCTGTATGCTAGAACTTGTGATTACTAACTTTCCATCCCTTCTGAGCTCTTTCAGTTGCACTCCTTGCATTTCATGGCATATTTTGAGGGGGAGTTATCTAGTTCAGGGGGAGTTGAGTTTAAGGAACCGTTGATGTGTCCATTGTCAACAAGGGGGAGAAATTTGGAAAGAGATTAGTGTACTTTTCCAAGAGGAAGAAATTAAAAAATATGGACAAGGGGGAGAACTCAGGAGAGATTTTGTTGAGGGAGAGCTTTGCATTCATATTGCATTTGTGAGGATGCATTTCAGGGGGAGTTTGAGCCTTTAGCATGCTCTTTGCATCGGTGCGTTGAGCCTTTTGCCTTTGTCTTGAGGAGCCGATGCTTTGCTTTCTTTTGTTGTCTCATTGTGCCTTGTTTCTTTGCTTGTATTTGGTTCTTGGGCATTTTGCTGTTCCCTATTGCCTTGTGAAGATGTGGTAATTTTTTGGAGTGGTTTGGAGCTTTGCTTCAAGGGTTTTGAGATTTTTCTTTGCAGCCCTGTCTGTTTGAAATCTGCAGTTTCCCGGAGTTGGTTCCTTTTGCACTCTTTTTCTTAGCCATTTGAGCGTGTGCTTCTGCTTGGTGCTTGGTATGTATCTGTTCAGTGGACGGTACCAAGCACGTGTTGTGAGCTAGATACATATCCTCTAATAGGTGTAAGCCCGATCTTCCGTAAGGTATGTCGGTTTAGGGGTGGAGAACTCGACGTTGATGATGAAGGCTTCGAGCCAGGAGGTTCGAATCCTTGCAATCACTACACCATCGCTCTGATGGTTATCGACCGCGTGATGCGCGCAATCGACCTCGCCAAGAAGGCTATCGTTCCTGCAATGCAACCGAAGAACACCAGCAAGAACGAGGAAGGAACGCAATCAAGAATTAACTTGTGCTCACAAAGTTGGGGTTTCACAAACCGATACACGAACGGCGAATTGTTCTCGAAAGAAAACTTCTAAGCAAAACCCAAACCCTAACTCGTGCGGCGGCTACTATTTATATAGAGTTTAGGGCGACCATATGAAGCCTAGATGCGTCCATGATGGACTCCAAGACGATACATGGGCCAAAAGCCCGAATAGCGAAAAAACAGCCCCTGGACAGATTCTGTCCGCTAAATTCCGAAGTGAATTCCCGATGACTTCGAAATTCAAATGACCTGAAACCAGCGGCATTCGAAAGATTATCTTCTTAGCTTTCCAGGCATATGTGGATCGTCAAAATCGGAGTCTGTTTGCGGCCTGGGCAATGATTTTAGTGAAGACTGGTTCTAAAGGCCGAGAAAGTCGTCTCCGAGTAGAATTGGGCCTCCATCTTGACTTGGACGCCCCTTTGGTCCTCCTCTTGGTCCGTGCTGGTCTCCAAGGCCTTCATGGTCCTCTCCTAAATTTCTAAGTACAATATAATCAATAATATCATTAGGTAGCATACCATCCTTATAAGTGGAATTACGGGCACCTAGAAACGAGCTCACCTGTTGATTCAATTGGTTTGCACGTCCTCTTGTAATTGGTCCTTGCATAACCATAGGAGTGATGTCCTCATCATCCTCCCCCTCTTGAAGCGAAGTCGTCCTCGATGCTAACTCATCCTTTTCTTCCAAGTATGGTTTCAAATCTGCAATGTTAAAGGTAGGACTAACCCCAAAATCTGCAGGCAACTCAAGCTTATATGCATTATCATTAATCTTTTCAAGCACCTTAAAAGGACCAGCAGCTCGAGGCATAAGTTTGGACTTCCTCAAATCTGAAAAACGTTCTTTGCGCAAGTGTAACCACACCAAATCACCCAGTTCAAAAAGCACTTGTTTTCTACCTTTACTGCCAGCAAGTTTGTACTTCTCATTCATGTTTTTAATATTAATCTTAGTTGTTTCATGTAAGCTTTTTATAAAATCAGCATGTTGTGACGCATCCAAAGGCAAAGGTTCCTCAAAAGGCAAAGATATCAAACCAATAGGAGCACGAAGATTAAAACCATAAATGTGACACCCTAAATTTTGCGACATGAAAATCTTTTCATAACGTAAAATTAAATTTTGCTTAGAGTTGGATTTATTTATGCATGTTGCTATAATACTTTATTTATTTCCAATATTAACCTAGTAAAATAAATCATAGGTCCAACTTGCTTGAGCCTACATGCTGCTGCATAATTTTCTTGGGTGATTTGCATTGCTTTGGTATGAATTTGAATCCGTTTAAACTCATCCAAACTTCTCAAATTCTAAAACGAATCGGGAAAAGTTCCTTTTTCCCTCTTCTCTCCTTTCCCTCGTTTTCGGCCCACCTCCCCCTTCTCCCACTTGGGCCCTCTCCTTTCTCAGCCCAACCGCCTGACCGGCCCAGCAGGTTGCCGCCCCTCCCTCCTCCTCTCACTGACCCCCGGGGCCCACCTGTCCCACTATGCCGGCTCTCTCCCTCATTGACGCGCCGGGCCCACCCGTCAGCCGCCTCCTCCTTCCTCTCGCTGCCGCCCCGCTTTGCCGGGACGAGCTAGAGCCGGAGCTGCGCTTGCGGTCCGGGTTGACGCCCTCGCGCCCGCAGAGTCTGCCTCACCTCCAAGGATCCCACACCGCGCCTCCCTTTCCGTTCACGCGCTCTTCCCTTTTCCTTGCCCGCGCCGCGCGGACAAGAGTCCGAGGCGGACTCCAAGTCCGGCCGACCCCGGACTCCCTCCCGCTGCCCCGTCCCGGTCCACACCTCGCGCCTGCGATCCTAGCCTCGCACGAGGATCACATGACCGCGCCCCACCTTTCTTTCCCCCGCCTCTCCCTTTCCTTTTGTGTGCACGCGGACAGAGTCCGACGCGGATACGATGTCCGGCCGGAACCGGACTTTCCCTCCCGCTACGCCGCCTTTCATTGCCCCTCCCTCAAGCCTCAGACTCCGTCCCTATATAAGCCGCCCACCTCGGCGTCCGTGGCCCCCTCAAACGCCCTCAAGCCTAGCCGCCTTGTGTCCTAGCCCGTGCACCCACGCGCCGCACCGCCATGGAGTTCACCGTCGGGATTCGCCTCTGCAAGCCGTCTCCGCCGACGAGGTCTAGCCCCCGAGCTTCGTGGTGAGGTAGAACGCTTAACTGCTTAATCCCGACCCTTCTTTCATCTCGTGTCGTCGTTTTGAGCTCGCCGTGCTGCCGCCGGTTCACGCAGGACGCCACCGGTCGCCGCCGCACGTCGCCGTACGCCGTACGCCGTCACCGCCTCCCCGTCGACTACACCTACACCGCTAGCTTCGGCTTGAGGTGAGGAAGCTTCCTAGCTAGCGCTAGTCCCTAATCGCGCCCACCCCCGGCGGCAATTGCTCGCCGGAGCTCCGCCTCCGCCCCGCTTCGCCGTCCGCCGCCTCCGGCCGATGCACCGCCGCCTAGACCCCCTACCCGCTTCGCCGCTGCTCCCGCTCGCCCCTGCACTCGTTCCCTCTAGCCCTAGCCACCGGAACCGCGAGAACGCGGAACGCCAGCGACCCTCCGCCGTGCACCGAGACCGCCGCCAGTCGAACCCGCCGCCGCCGCCCCCTCTCTTACCCAGATCTAATCTGAGCCGTCCGATCAAGATCCCACGCCCCGCAACGCACGCGACCCGGTCCATACTGGTCAGCGCTGCAGTTTTGCAAAAGAGCCCCTGCGCTTTCTGGAAATCAACCCGCGGTCCAGATCTTTTAAATTTAGGTCCCTGGTTTTCACAGTTTAGCCCTTGGAGTTTCAAATCTCTTTTATTTTAAGCCTTTAAACTTGTTTTACTCATATCTTTTGCGTTTTAACTCCGATTCGAACGATTCTCGAACCTACGGGATCGTGATAATGCGTAGATTAGTTTTAAATCCTTTTTAATTTCTGTTCATGATGTTTGGTGTACTGTTTTAGTTATTTTGTGCTCATTGCCTGTATGTGTGCAACGTGTAGGAGACGAACCGGTTGTGTTTATTGAAACTCCATCTTGGGAAGTTCCTAAGCAAGTTTTTGCTGAGGAAAGCAAGTATTCTTTGACCTATGTCCTATTTACATTAATTACACAATCTAGAGCCAATTTGATTGCTCCTATTAAGGATGACTAGCCTCATATGTCTTTATATGCCTATGAAACTTGGGATGGGCTGTGATGTTATAAATTAATTGCTACCGCTCAACTCATTTTATTTATGATCCTAATATTGATTAATTAAATGGTGAACCTGATGTTAAAAGTATGTTTTTGGCCACATGGAGACTTGGGCATGTTTGGTTGGTTTTGCTCAATTGCTTCACCCTAAGGATCGGTTCGCCGAGCGACCACCCAGGAAAACAGTACAACCACAAGAGGTGGAATGGGACGTCCTTGACTGATTAATTAGATGAACTAGAGTTTTGGCTTACTTTCCTGAAACATGGCGTATGAGGGGTCTGGGGGATATGGGACTTTGCCCTTTGCCAATGTGGTGCAATTTGATTTGTCACCCCTTGGAACGGAACTCTCATATCTTTAGTTAACTGAAGTAACCTGTAACGAGTGGGCCATAACTCTAGGAATTCTTTGTAAAGGTCTCATAGTGAAACCCTGCCGACTCACCAAAGGTCAGTGTTTGAGGGCCCGTACAGCCCGAGGCAAATGGGAATCATGACTTGTCGGTAAAGTTGTACAACCTCTCGAGAGTGTTTAAAACTGATATATCAGCCGTGCTCACGGTTAAGAGTGGCCTGGACCCTCACAGATTAGAGTTTTCAAAGAAAGTGGCTCATGGAGATCATGGTAATGATGGTGATGATGGTAACAGTTATGGTTATGGTTCATGTTTATCTACTTATTATGTTTTGCTGTCTTTATAATAAAGGGATGGGTTATGTTAATCATTGCTAGTAATAAAACTTGACCAACTAAAAGCAACTGCTATGCCTGTCAACCATAAAGCCAGTCCACTTTTATCCTAAACGGAATACTTGCTGGGTACAGGATGTACTCATTCTTGCTTGTTTTTATACCACGTTGCATCCATTGCAACCGCTGCTCAGATCCAGAAGGGAAAGGTGATAAATTCTAATCAAAAGTTCCAAGACTACGACGAGTTCTAGGCTGGTGTGCCATCCGTCAGTCGCCTGTGGAGCATTGGTCATCTTCCGCTGACATTTAGTTATTTCGTATTCATTAAGTTACTCGATTTCGATAAGGACATTATGGTCTGTAATTTTGGTTATTACTCTTAAGTTAAAGTACTGGTTGTGTTATTACGTCTGTTTATGCTGTGAATGTGGTTAAACTGATCCTGGCACGTACATGGTTAGCACTTGGTTTTGTTTCTAAAACCGGGTGTGACAATAAACCACTTGGAAAGGGCTAAGCTTTCTGGTAGAGTGAACGGATCTGTTGTAAGCAAACTCAATATGAGGCAAACACTCCTCCCATATTTTCAAATTTGTTTTAAGAACAGCCCTCAGCATAGTAGACAAAGTTTGATTAACAACTTCAGTTTGACCATCAGTTTGGGGATGATATGTAGTAGAAAATAAAAGCTTTGTCCCCAGTTTATTCCATAAGCTCCGCCAAAAGTGACTCAAAGATTTTGCATCACGATCCGAAACAATAGTAGTTGGCAACCCATGTAAACGAACGATCTCATGGAAAAACAAATTAGCAACGTGAGAAGCATCGTCCATTTTATGACAAGGTATAAAATGTGCCATCTTTGAAAAACGATCCACCACAACAAAAATACTATCTCTCCCCCTCTTAGTCCGCGGCAAACCCAAAACAAAGTCCATAGAAATATCAGCCCAAGGAACACTAGCAACCGGGAGAGGCAAATAAAGACCATGTGGATTTAGGCGAGACTTAGCTTTATTGCAAGTAGTGCAACGTGCAACATACCGTTCAACATCCCGCTTCAATTTAGGCCAAAAGAAATGAGCGGTCAGCACTTCCGTTATTTTCTTTACACCAAAATGACCCATCAATCCGCCTCCATGTGCTTCTTGTAAAAACAAAAGACGAACGGAACTATCTGAAACGCATAACTTGTTAGCCCGAAAAAGAAGTCCATCATTCAGCACATATTTATTCCATGTTCGGCCCTCTCTGCAATTTTGAAAAGCCTCCTTAAAATCAAAATCAGCAGCATACAACCCTTTTATGGTCTCTATACCAAAGATGCGATGATCAAGTTGTGACAACAAAGTATATCGGCGAGATAAAGCATCCGCAATGACATTGTCTTTCCCTTTCTTGTGCTTAATGATATATGGAAACGGCTCTATAAATTCAACCCATTTAGCATGTCGTTTATTTAGCTTAGCTTGACTTCTAATATGTTTCAATGATTCATGATCAGAATGGATAATAAATTCTTTTGGCCAAAGATAATGCTGCCAAGTCTCCAAAACACGCACCAAAGCATATAACTCTTTATCATAAGTCGAATAATTCAGCGAAGGTCCATTCAATTTTTCACTAAATTACGCAACAGGTTTACCTTCTTGTAGAAGCACACCTCCAATCCCAATTCCGCTCGCATCACATTCAAGCTCAAAAGTCTTACCAAAATCCAGAAGTTGTAGTAGAGGTGCATGTGTCAACTTATCTTTCAATGTGTTGAAGGCTTTTTCTTGCGTTGTACCCCAATGGAACGTCACACCTTTCTTTGTCAATTCATTAAGTGGGGCAGCGATGGTGCTAAAATCCTTCACGAAGCGCCAATAGAAACCTGCAAGACCAAGAAAACTGCGCACCTGTGTAAAAGTAGTCGGTGTCGGCCAGCTCCGAATAGCATCAATCTTTGTCTCATCCACTTCAATGCCCTGTGGAGTAACAATATAGCCAAGAAATCCAACTCGATCGGTGCAAAAGGTGCACTTCTCAAGGTTAGCAAATAAGCGCGCATCGCGTAGCGCAACAAAAACAGCACGTAGGTGATCAAGATGTTCATCAAAAGATTTGCTATAGATTAATATGTCATCAAAATAAACCACCACAAATTTCCCAACAAAAGAACGGAGAACCTCATTCATTAAGTGCATGAAAGTACTAGGTGCATTAGTTAACCCAAAAGGCATGACTAACCAGTCATACAAGCCAAACTTTGTTTTGAAAGCAGTTTTCCACTCATCACCTAGTTTCATTCTAATTTGATGGTAGCCACTACGCAAATCAATTTTGGTAAACATGACAGAGCCACTTAATTCATCAAGCATGTCATCTAAATGAGGAATAGGATGACGATAACGAATGGTTATATTATTAATGGCTCAACAGTCAACACACATATGCCACGTACCATTTTTCTTAGGAACCAAAATGACAGGAACAGCACAAGGACTAAGACTTTCACATACGTACCCATGGTCTAGTAGCTCTTGGACTTGTCTCTGTATCTCCTTAGCCTCCTCTGGATTGGTCCTATATGCAGCACGGTTGGGCAAATTAGCACCCGGGATCAAATAAATAGCGAAAGACATATCATCGCAAGGGTGGTAGGCTGGGTGGAATCTCAGCAGGAAAGACATCCTTAAACTCCTACAAAAGGTTAGAAACAGCAGGCAGTAACGAGGGAGGCATATCATCAAGCGAAAATAGAACCCTCTTGCACAATAAAGCATATCCGAAAACATCATCAAAGGCAGACGCAGAAAGATCAGATTTTGTTGCAAGCATAGCACCACCCTTTAACTTAATAGCAAGAGAACTAGTAGGTGGTGTAGACGGTTCAGTTTTAAGTGGAACAATAGATTTTGATGCTTGCTGATTTTCAGAAGCTAAAGCCTTATCACGTTCTGCAGTTTCAGCTATGGCCCTATCACATTTCACAATTTCAGCAGGGGTCAAAGGAAGCAAAGTAATTTTCTTGCCTTTATGCACAAAAGTGCATGTATTAGTTCTACCATGGTGTGTTGCATCAGTATCAAATTCCCAAGGTCTACCCGACAAAAGAGAACATGCTTGCATAGGAACAACATCACAATCTGCATAGTCATGGTAGGTACCAATAGAAAAATATACACGTGCAGTATGTGTTACCTTGGCCTTACCGCTGTTGTTAAGCCATTGAATATGATATGGATGAGTGTGGGCACGTGTCGAAAGACCAAATTTTTTGACAAAATCAACACTCACCAAATTATTGCAACTCCCACCATCAATGATAGTACGAACACGGCACTTGTTGATGATAAAATAAATCTGAAATAGACTATGCCGCTGCAACTTTTCCTCATGTTCCACCTGTGCACTAAAACACGCTGAACAACATAGGTGCCATTGTGAGTGTAGTCTTCCGCATCGTCTCCGCCAAAAGCTGCTGACTCCTCCTTTGAAGCCTGTACATCCTCCTCAGCTTCACTAGTGCTGATGTAACCACGATTATCTGTAGCAATGTAGGCTCGCTTGCTAGGACACTCCCTCATGACATGTCCCATCCCTTTGCACCGATGGCACACAATATTTGCTGATGTGGTAGGTGTCGTAGCAGAGATAGTGTCGGTCTTCCCTGTTTTTGGCACAAAAGCAGATTTGCTCACCTCGGGCGTAGAAGGCGTCGCTGGTGGTGGTAAAGTACGTCTCGTATCAGGCGGTGCTGCACGTCCCTTGCTCGATTGCAACCTGGAAGAAGATGAAACACCAAAAGTCTTGCGCGAAGATTGCGCACGGTCCTGCAATTCTTGTTCAGCCAAAACAGCAATATGGAACAACTGGTCTGTGGTGTTATAGTCTTTGTAAGCAACAATATTTTGAATATCTTTGCGCAGCCCAGAATAAAAACGTGTCATAGTATCGTCATCTTCCTCATCAATATCACAACGCAACATGGCAACATGCAAATCATTATAGTATTCATGAACAGAACGATTGCGTTGATCTAAACGTTGCAATTTCTTTTTCAAATCACGCTTATAAGAAACAGGAATAAAACGACTACGCATAGAACGTTTAAGCTTAGACCATATATATGGGTCATGACCACGTTTAACTAAGTTATTCCACCAAAGTATAGCATAACCAGTAAATTCACTAGTAGCATATCGAACATGTTGATTAGCAGGAATCATATGAGAGTTAAATTTTTGTTCAACCGTCATCTCCCAATCTAAGTAAGCATCAGCATCATATGAACCATCAAAGGGAGGAATTTTAGCAAACTGGTTATCATTATCACCTCTATTACCTTTGTTTCTGTTGTTGCCGCAACGTGGAGGTGGTGGAGGTGGTCGATGTGGTTTCTTACCCTGTTTACCAGACCGCCAATCTTGTTTACTATATGCTTCGTCATCCCCTTCCTCACTTGAAACCTCAGACTGGGACTTCTCGGATGGCGAAGAAGAAGAAGAAGTAGAAGTAGCAACCTTGTTTTCAACAGCATCGAGTCGCGTCGACAAATCATCCATCACATGTCGTATATCGTGCAAAGCTGGAGTAACATCCGCCCTGAAATCACCAAGAAGCTTGTTTTGCACAGCAATAAGTCTTTTTAGTTCGCCCTTTGAGACATAGCCATCGTTGTCGCCTTGAAAGAAGGGATCAAGTCCTGCCATGGTTAGTGACACAAGACAGAGAAAAATAAACAAGATTATCTATAACAAGTAGAAAGGTGGTATCGCTCACACTCCAAGCGTATACCAAGTGCTTGAAATGTTCTTACCGTGCACAGCAAAAGACATTGGCGATCCTAGAAGAGGCGAAGACGGTCAAGAGACAATAACACACTTTAATAGTGGGATGATTGCAAGAGACCGACCTGTACTACTCAAGAGAAATATAGTGGAGCTTGGGATGGCTCAATATGTGGCTAAGCAAAAACAATTTCGTAACAGATTAGCAAAACTGAATAATGATCCAATGTAGGAGGTCGTTGCTGGTCAAAAGCTATTCAAAATCAAAGCACCCAAGTATGACAAATTGGAAGGTGGAAGGTGGAGAGGTGAAAGAGGAAACGAAACTTGCTGAATCTTTTCTATTTTTTTTACACTGTTTTTTTCACTTTTTTCACTCTTTTTTTTTTGTAACTTTTTTTTCACTTTTGTTCACAGCAGAGAAGGACCACAGAAAATTTTAGAACAAACGGAAACAGGATATGGACTATAGAAGGAAAACAGCGAGAACAAGCACGTCAAACACAAGCGTGCCGAAACTTCGATGGCCGAAATCCCGATCTTCTGAGCCGATTTTCGCAAAAATACGGTCACCGAACCCAGCAAAGCAAGGGAGAACCAAATGCAAAATTTTTTGCAGATTTCCAGAATGTACTTATTTGCCCTATTCCGAGTTCCGAGCGAAAAGTTACGGCCGTTTTACTTAGGATACCTCAAATTACAGTGACAGAAAAGACGAACGTGGTGTGGATGATGGAAAACGGATGGATGATGATGGAAACAGGGGCACTACGATGACGAACAAACACTAACCAGCAACAAACTCAACCACAGGGGATGAAAACTCAACAAAGCAACTGAAAACGAATATTGCGGCACTATGGTTATGGGACAGCAGAAATTTTTTTTTGGCTTTTTGTGGACTCTAGGTATGAAAAACAAATCTAATCTAATGGATACAAGGGATTACCTAACGGGCAACCTGGAAACTGATACCAATTGATAGGTGTAAGCCCAATCTTCCGTAAGGTATGTCGGTTTAAGGGTGGAGAACTCGACGTTGATGAAGAAGGCTCCGAGCCAGGAGGTTCGAATCCTTGCAATCACTACACCACCGCTCCGATGGTTATCGACCGCGTGACACGCACAATCGACCTCGCCAAGAAGGCTATCGTTCCTGCAATGCAACCAAAGAACACCAGCAAGAACGAGGAAGGAACGCAATCAAGAATTAACTTGTGCTCACAAAGTTGGGGTTTCACAAACCGATACACGAACGGCGAATTGTTCCCGAAAGAAAACTTCTAAGCAAAACCCAAACCCTAACTCATTGGCGGTTACTATTTATATAGAGTTTAGGACGACCATATGAAGCCTAGACGCGTCCGTGATGGACTCCAAGACGATACATGGGCCAAAAGCCCGAATAGGGAAAAAACAGCCCCTGGACAGATTCTGTCTGCTAACTTCCAAATTAAATTCCCGATGACTCCGAACTCCAAATGACAACAAACCAGTGGCATTGGAAAGGTTATCTTCTTAGCTTTCCAGGCATATGTGGATCGTTGAAATCAGAGTCTGTTTGCGGCCTGGGCGATGATTTTAGTGAAGACTGGTCCTGAAGGCCGAGAAAGTCGTCTCCGAGTAGAATTGGCCTCCATCTTGACTTGGACGCCCCTTTGGTCCTCCTCCTAGTCTGTGCTGGTCTCCAAGGACTTCATGGTCCTCTCCTAAATTCCTAAGTACAATATAATCAATAATATCATTAGGTAGCATACCATCCTTATAAGTAAAATTACGGGCACCTAGAAACGAGCTCACCTGTTGATTCAATTGTTTTGCACGTGCTCTTGTAATTGATCCTTGCATAACCATAGGAGTGATGTCCTCATCATCCTCTCAGTGGACGGTGTCAAGCTTTGTTGTGGGTGTTATTTCAGTTTGCACTACAGGGGATTGAGTTTGAGTTTTCAAGTGCTCCTATTCACCCCCCTCTAGTCGCACGTCTCGGTCCTACAAGAGTGACGTTAGTCTTCACAAGATCATCGGCAGACCTGCCGATCTTGTGGCACAAGGAATATGGCATGATGTTAATAGTTGCGCCTGCTTCGATGAGCATTCCACCAACTGGTTTGCCGTTTATGAAGCCTTTCACATATAGAAGCTTGAGATGCCGATATTTTTTGTCAGCTGACTTCTCAAAGATGGCATCAGCGGGGCCGAGACTGAGTTGCGCCATAGACTCAGCCATCTGTTTTTCGCTGGGAAGATGGAAATCTTCAGGGAGGTAGAAAATCATATTAACGCCTGTTGCAGCCTTCTTGATCACCGCGGTCACTTCCTCCTCGATGTCGTCCTCATCAATAGATAGATCATCACTAACCATACGTGATGGCCCACCCTTGGCATCATACTTAGATGGTGCAGTCGATGTTGGATTTGTCGACGATTCAGTGGTGTCAGGGTGTGGCTTCCGCTTCTAGACAAGATTCTGATCTGATCGCAAACTCGAGATCTCCATGATACCTCCAACCTTCTTGGGCAGCCAAAGGTACTCTTCTTCGGCTTGTTCTAGACTACGCAGGCATTGAACCCTGCGCTTCTGTAATTTGGTTAGACCCTCAGGACACCATCTTGGAAGATGGCACTCCGCGTGACGCCGATCGGCTTCGGGTTCGCACTTCTCCGCAGGAGGCGACGTGCGTGCCTTGGTGGTGTAGACGTAGGTCGATGCCCTGGCAGCGGACATGCGGGTCGATGCCTTGGCGGTGGAGATGCAGGCTGCCGCGGTGGAGGGGAAGGACCACGTCCACGGTGCAGTGAGGGCGCGCGATTGTTGGCAGTCGATAAAATCTTATTTCGACCACCAATACTTCATATTTGAGGGCATAATTTATCAAAGTTTCATGTATTATTAACTGTTTCCATGAGTTGTGTACAAAAGTTGGATGCAGGAACATGTCATGACCAAAATATCGAAAGAATGCACAAAAGACAAGCAATGTGGGAAGGGGAGAGCAAATGGGCACAAGACCATGGCCGCCCGACCCTACCCCGTGGCCGCCCGACCACCTTGAGTGGTCGGCCGGCCACCTGTCAGGGTCGCCCGGCCACCTTGTCAGCCCGATCAGCTCTCAACCCAACTCAGCTTAGCTAAGGTGGCCGCCCGACCCTTCACCATGGTCGCCCGGCCACGTCATCGATCCGGACTTTCGACCTGCATGCAAAGAAGCACAAAAGAAGTTAAATGCAATCGTTGGATCAGGAATCCAATGCATCCAAGGGTCGGAAGAACATCATGCAACGGATCTGTGACGTTAGCAATCCAGGGGAGTGGCCGCCCGACCAATGAGGGTGGTCGGCCGACCACCCCACCGACTCATTTTTCACGTGCACCAACTCCAATAACTACCAACCGACTCCAGGAATGCATATCAACCGTTGGATGGTCAAAGGCGGCAAGATGAGTGGCCGCCTGACCACCCTTGATGGTCGGCCAACCACCTTCCTGGCCGCTAGGACACCGACCTACCTCCACTACCGACCTAGAGCACCTACAAGTACCCCCCTCGGTCTCCAAGCTATAAATACCCCCCGGGAGGTCACTTGCAAGGTGTGGTGGATCAAGAGAATACAAGTGTGGTTGTGTGGTTGAGTGTAGAGTATAGTAGTGAAGCCACCCTTGGCATTGTAGAGAGAGCCAAGTTGTATCAAGAGTGAGTAGTGAGTTGTAGAGTGAAGGAGTCGGATTTCTCTTCGGTACTCTATTCCTGAGCTCTCAGCCTTAGAGGGATTATTACTCTATTTCCAGGATTGAGTAAAGTTCTTTGCTCCTATCTTTATTTATTTCATACTTACTTTACTTACATACTTAGTGCTTTGCTCAGTAGTTTACGGGTGCCAAGTGTGCTCTTTGTAGTCTAGCTATACAGTTGTGCTTGCTCTCTATCTTTGAACCAGTGTAGTAGTAAACTCGGTTGTGTAGACGTGGTGTCTAGACTAGAGTTTACCTTGGAAGGTGTTTTGTCCCACGCAGTTTTGGTTGGTAGTCCCACCTGGTGACAGCGGGTGTGTGTCCTGTGTAGTCCAACCCCGTCGTTCGGATAAGTTGTCATCGACGCATAGCCGAGTTCTATAGTACCCGCCTTTCTCGTCTGGGTTATCGGCACTCTGGTGCCCGGAAGTGGTCCTATAGCCTTGGTGTCCAATTAAACCTGCTAGAGTAGAATACTAGTTTGTTTAGTAAATTTAAGTTGTCTTATTTAAAGTAGTGAACCTGCTATCCTCTGTCTTTTATCTTTACAATTGCTGGTTTTACTGTTCGGTTCTACTTGTTCTACATTGAGTTACTCCTCATTCCTCGTGGATTTTGATACCCTGGAATACTCTTGGGTGAAAAGCTACAACGTGTTTCCGTGCGCTTGTGGATATATATCAGTAGGCTAAGGGAACGGTAGCTAACTTGACTAGAACCTTAGGATTGTCCATACTCACACCATACACAACCACCACATATACCCCCACCAAATACCACATATCACCTACCACCATATGGATTCCACGCCTATCTATCGACTCGCCGCTCCAAAGGGTGATTATTTGGAGCCTCCACCATTATCCACACCCATAACAGCAGACGGCTATCAGTTATGTCCCGGCTTGATAGCCATGGTTCGGGATCAATCATTCGGAGGATTGGAATCTAAATGCCCTTACTCACACCTCCGGGAGTTCGAGTAGCTATGCAGCTGTTTGGTCATCTCGGGGATGTCCAGTGAGACTCTACGATGGTTGCTTTTCTTGTTCTCGTTAACGGGGGATGCAAAAATCTGGTGCAATCAGACGGTCAGCAAAATAGAAGGGAGTTGGGAAGAGCTTAAATACATTTTTTGTCTGCGCTTCTTTCCGCCAAACAAGGTTGTCAATCTCCGTTGCGAAGTACTTTCATTTCGACAACGAGAGAGAGAATCCTTGGGGGCAGCATGGGCACGCTTCAACCGCCTGACATCCTTAGGCCCAGACTTGGCTATTCCCGAGGCAATGCTACTACAACACTTCGTCTGAGGTCTCTCACCAGGTGCTGACCTTTGCCTCGGCCTAGCCTCGGGAGGATCGTTCTCACACCTAAAGCCATGCGAGAGTCCAAAAAATTTTCAACAAAATTCTTGAGAAGACTTTTGACCTTGGCACTCTAGAAGAACAATCTCCACAGAAGCCACCCAGCCAAAATCCTATCGAAGAGCGACAAATCACACATCAGCCCACTCCACCACCACCATCTCCCTGAATCGAAGAAATCCTAGAACCATCGTCACGGCAAACAGAGAGGGTCAGTTTAGCCTTGACGATCCCTCCGTCGGCACCTCCGTTCTCTCTCGAGGACGAAGTATTCATGGAGTTTGGCAACGCCTCTCGGTTGCCTAAACAAGACCGACGCTTCACGAGGGCCTCCAAACCATCATACATATTACCAGACCACAGAGAACATATGAAGGAGGACCCACTCTGGCTTTCAGCAGCAATCAATCGGGATTGACTAGTGGAGAGACGCCTGGACACAAAAGCAATCAAATTCTATCCAGATTCCAGTGTCATCCCTGGCCAAGTATCAATGCTTCAACCGCAAGACATCATATACGACCCACGTATTGGAGTGAACATAATTTCTAAGTATGTGATGGACAATCATTTCCCCGTTGAGCCACTATCAAAATCAGCCATCTGTTTGAAATGGACAGATGGCAGATACTTGAAATGCAAAGGTGTGCTCTGGGTAGTACCCACAACCTTGCGAGATACTCAAGTGTTCTTGGACTTCCATGTCTTTGACATCCCCGAGGGATCCACACCATTGATTGCGGTAGGGATCCCAATCGCAGCCCTCACCAGCTCAGATATATACAGAGGGAGATTGCAGCTTCAGTTGGGCAATGAGGACATCAACGTGAACATCAACAGATCACTCAATGCCAAAACAGAAGCGAAGCCAGAGATTGACCCTATGGAAGAAGTGATGAGCCTTTCACTTGAGGAAATGGGTCAATACAAAAGCCTTGAGGAAGAGGCTATTAGCGACTTCAGTGCGGAAGAGGAGCCGCTCGAGTTCGAAGAACTTGGTGAATCTTTGCGGCCCGAAGCTCTGAAAATTGAGCTAAAATAACTTCCGCCTGGCCTGAAGTACGCCTTCCTCCATGGGAAAGAGGATAAACCGGTGATCATCAGCGACAAGCTAACAGAGAGTGAGAGCCGGTGATTCCTTTTAGTTCTAGAGAAGTATAGTACTATGCTTGGATACTCGCTCCAGGACCTGAAGGGAATCAGTCCCAACCTGTGCACACACCGCATACCTATGGAGGTCGACCACAAACCCACGCGGGAACCTCAGCGCAGACTGAATAATGCAATGCGAGAAGTAGTAAAGAAGGAAGTGCTCAAACTCCTACACGCGGGTATCATCTACCCCGTACAAGATAGTGAATGGGTCAGCCCTGTACAAGTTGTGCCTAAAAAGGAGGGATAACAGTTATCAAGAATCAGAACAATGAATTAATTCCACAGAGAACTGTCACCGGTTTGCGGATGTGCATTGATTACAGGAAACTTAATGCCGCCACCAGGAAGGATCACTTTCCTCTTCCCTTCATCGACGAAATGTTGGAGAGGCTGGCTAATCACTCTTTCTTCTGCTACCTCGATGGTTACTCTGGCTACCACCAGATTCTGATTCACCCGGAGGACCAGAGTAAGACCACTTTCACATGCCCCTACGGAACGTTTGCCTACCGTCAAATGTCGTTCGGGCTGTGTAATGCTCCAACATTATTCCAGCGGTGCATGATGGCAATCTTCTCTGACTTCATTGAAAATATTATGGAAGTTTTCATGGATGACTTCTCAGTCTATGGCAAGAACTTTGACCAATGTCTTGAAAACTTGGAAAAAGTTCTGCAAAGATGCAAAGAGGTTGACCTGGTGTTAAACTGGGAAAAATGTCATTTCATGGTCAGAGAAGGTATTGTGCTAGGCCACAGAATCTCAGAAAGAGGCATTGAGGTAGATCGTGCGAAGATTGAGGTCATTGAACAGCTACCTCCGCCTACAAACATCAAGGCCATCCGAAGCTTCTTAGGCCATGCTAGGTTCTATAGGAGATTTATCAAAATTTCTCCCATATAGCGCGGCCTCTGACTAATTTGCTACCCAAGGATGCTCCCTTTGTGTTTGACAAGGAATGTCTTGAAGCTTTTCACAAGCTCAAAGAAGCATTGGTCACAGCACCCATCATCCAGCCGCCTGATTGGAACAAACCATTTGAAATCATGTGTGATGCAAGCGATTATGCTGTTGGAGCAATATTGGGCCAAATCAATGATAAGAAGCACCATGCTATCTCTTATGCGAGCAAAACTCTTACTGGCCCGCAACTGAACTACTCGACCACCGAGAAAGAATTGCTAGCAGTGGTCTTTGCAATTGACAAGTTGAGATCATACTTGGTAGGAGCAAAAGTCATCATCTACACAGATCATGCAGCTCTCAAATACCTCCTTACTAAAAAAGATGCAAAGCCACGCCTGATCCGGTGGGTCCTGCTACTCCAAGAATTTGACATTGAAATCAAAGACAAGAAGGAAGTAGAAAATTCAGCTGCAGAACATCTCTCATGGATGAAATTTGAAGAAACATCTCCCTTGCCGATCGATGACTACATGAGAGAAATCAGCTCCTTAAGGTGACAATAGCCCAACCTTGGTATGCTAATCTGGTGAATTACATCGTTTCTGGCTATGTCCCTGAGGGACCAGACAAGAGGAAATTGGCCCACGACAGCCGATTCTATCTCTGGGATGACCCCTACCTATACAAACTCTGCGTAGACGGACTCCTACGTCGCTGCATTCCAGCTTGTGAAGTACCGCAAGTCCTAGATAGATGTCATGCATCCTCTTACGGAGGACACTATGGGGCTTATCGGACTCACGCAAAAATCTGGCAGAGTGGGTTCTACTGGCCCACTATGTACGAGGATGCAAAAGAGTTCGTGCGACGATGTCCAAGGTACCAGCGCCAAGGAAATATAAATCCAAGAGATGCTATGCCACTCACAAGTAATCTTCAAGTTGATGTATTCGACGTGTGGGGCATAGATTTCATGGGACCTTTTCCCAAGAATGGAGACAAGGAGTATATTCTGGTCGCAGTGGACTACGTGTCAAAATGGGTAGAAGCACTGCCATGTCCTGTAGCGGACTCAGGACACTCCATAAAGATGTTCTGGGAGACCATCTTTCCTAGCTTTGGAGTACCACGGGTCATTATCAGTGATGGAGGCGCACACTTCATTGACAAGCACTTCAGAAAGTGTCTCGCTGACCTCGATGTGGACCACCGTGTTGCCACCCCCTATCATCCGCAGACAAGTGGCCAAACTGAGACGTCGAACAAACAAATCAAGAACATATTGCAGAAGACAGTCAAAGCTATGGGAAAAGAATGGGTATCCAAGCTACCCGATGCTCTCTGGGCATATCGCACAGCATATAAGACTCCCATTGGCATGACACCATACCAGATGGTGTACGACAAGACTTGTCATCTTCCAGTAGAATTAGAGTTCAAATCTCACTGGGCGGTGAAGAGGTGGAACATGGATCTCCAATCGGCAGGTGTAAGAAGGCAAATTCAACTGGCTGAGCTGTAGGAATGGAGGGAGAAGGCATACCACAGTGCGAAGCTATACAAGGAGCACACCAAGAGATGGCACGATAAGCGGATCAAGATCAAGACATTCAAACCAGGAGATAAGGTACTACTCTTTAACTCCCGCGTTCGTTTATTTGGTCATGGTAAGCTTAGAAGTAAGTGGGAAGGACCTTTTATGGTCCTAGAAGCCGCCGATCAAGGCACCGTCACCTCCAGGACGATGACGGGAAGGTTTTCAAGGCAAATGGGCAATGCCATAAAATCTTTCTTGAGCCCAAAATGCCTACGCTCGAAGAAGTGGACATCTTCGGGCTGCATGAGGTAGTTTGATCACGCGTCCATGCACACTACTTTCTTTTCTCTCTTAAAATTCTATCTAATCTCATCTTATTCTCCAAAATCTCAACAAAACCGCTGTTCTGCACGCTTAATTGGATCCGCAGTGCACCCTTAGGCCAAACCTCAACTCGTGGCACGCTTGGCCCGAGTTGGGCAGGGTCGCCCGGCCACCTTAGGTGGCCGCCCGACCACTTAGGTGGGTCGGCCGGCCATGGAACGAGAGCCCAGCTGATGGGCTCAGTCGTCAGCTTTTGGGCCTGGACACCCGACCCTAAGGGAGGGTCAGTCGGCCATAGGTAGTGGTCACCCGACCACCTCCTGTTGCCACCTGGCCACCGAAAACTCAAATTTTGAGTTGGGAGCGTCGATCCTTTATCTACGGGGCTGTTGAGTGGATGAATGCGTTTTTCTCCGACGTTTTAAGGATGAGGAGCCGTCTTCTTCCCCATCTACACTCCACCTTCATCTCCACTCAGCCATGGCACCTCTCTCCCCTCGTGGCAAGGGCAAGGCTGCCATCTCCATCTCATCCGACACCACCGCAACCTACAACCCCGCTTCCATGGACTGACCGCAGCCTCTCCAAGCCATTCCGTTCGAGGAAACCCTAGAAACATCCATCCAAGAGTCACCCGGGCCGATGGGGCTCAGTCCCCATGGCCGGCCGACCACACCTCGTGGCCGCCCGGCCATAGGTGGTGGCCGCCCGGCCATGGGTGACTTACCCTATGGCCGCCCGACTACCCGTGACGGCCGCCCTAACTCTCCACGCCGTTCCCACAGCGTGGACAAGCCAGGGAGGGCCTTGTCTCCGACAAGAACCATCGCCAAGAAGGTGGCCCGTCCGTCTCCACGTCCCACCATGGGGGTGATCGCCCTCGTGAACTGTGTCAAGAGCCTCTTCCAAGAGGAGGCCGCCGGACCATCCAAGGAGCCGGTCTTTCCTAGCTCGTCCACCCATACCCTCCGTGGGATGAAAACTCCTACGGGTGGGTATGCTAAGGTGTTCGTCCCTAGGGTTCCAAAGCCCGTCGCCTCCATCGATGAGTCCATTGACTCAACGCCACCACGAAGGACGGTGGAGAGGGTGGCCAGGACGCCTTCGATCAAGGGGCCACCTGGGCAATTTGAAGACTCCTTGGATGAGGAGAAGGACACGGTGGCATCGTTAAGGGAGGAGCTAGCAGTGCTCAAAGCTAAGTTTCAGAACTTAGAATAGCGCTGTACTGAGGGCGAGCGTTGGCGGATGGAGATCGATGATAAGATCAACATCCTTAGGAAGGGACTCTCCGCCAAAGTCCACGGTCTTGCGGATGCAACTGGGTGCCCCGATCTCTATGATCCTCCCGCACCGTAGACGCCCGGTGCATCTAGTTATCATAGGTGCATTTATTTTCATCCATTTAATTCTTAGGTTGTTTTGAACTCATTCATTCATGTAATAAGCGCCTTATTTTTTGTTTCATCCTAGAAAGTAGATTTATTTCCCTCTCAATAATGAGTTTGAGGAGAATGGGTAGAGTTATTCGACTCCCTGTCACTAACCCTGCAGAAAACACGAGCAAAATATGACGTATAGGGTACAACCTCGCTACTTAGAAATTTTTAGGGGAATTCGGCAAAATGTAGTGGCTGCTCGGCCACCTATTTTTCACGAAAACGCGTCGCGCGGACTTGTCACGTCTCCCCACGGCTCCCTCGACAAAAATGCACCAGCACACGTGTCGAACACCCAGAGTTGGGTGGCCGCCCGACCACCTCCATGGGTCGGCCGGCCACCAAGTGGGTCGCCCGACCCTCTTACATGGCCGTCCGACCATGGTGTTGGGCTGGATGGCCCATCAACATGATGAACCTGCGCCAGGAGGTCAGGTATACATGTTACATTCATGTACCTCCAATTCTTTGTGTTTTACACATGAACTTGATCAAACCATGCTCTACATGTTCATAATGTCACATCTTACTTGTGCTTGCACCATTTTATTTCCTATGCTAGAGTAATCTTGCCTTTGGATACTATCATGATTAGGAACCCACTTGAGTTTAGATTGTTGATCCATGTGAGAAAAGTTAATTAGAGGAAACTAAAGGAACCTCCCATATGAGAAAGAGTTTTATTTTGCAAAACAAAATAAGGGCTTCATCTTTGATGATCTCAAGTTCCTGTCCTACCAGTGCCACATATGAAAAGAAAACTTGTATATTCTTGCTACCTTGATTGTTTTGAGTCTAATCAAACTTTGTGCCATTATAAGAGTTTGAATCAATTGAGAATTTTTGGCCTTCACACGCACGTTCCATGAAATAAAGTCTCTCAGAAAGGTGTGCAATAAGATGTCAATGATCCCATACAGTTCTGTTTGAAAAGAAAGAGAGGCATGGAAGTTCGAAGAAAAAATATATAGTGTGTGAAAGAAAGAAAAGTATGAGGAAAAATGAGAAAGAGAAAAGAAAAGAACTCCATGCCCTCTACTCAAACATGGAACTCATATCAAGCACCACAAGAGACAAGATCCGTACACTACACTTGCACTTGGCCAAATCTCATTTGATTATGAATTCTTTCTTGACACTTGATTTGATTCGACAACATAAGCATGATAGGAAAGTCTCATTCTCCCCACTACCTAGAGCTCCACAAAAAAGCCTTAGTAGTATAGGAGGTGAGAAATACAAGATGTTGGCAAGGACACCTTGTCCCGTGAGTGACTGAGAGTTGAACTTGAGATCAAAAGAGTTGGTATGCCCTACTTTTGAAAATCTTGAAAACCTCTTTACTCATGTGGCGTGGGAACCTGAAGTTAACTTTGATACTCTTATTCCATGCTTCAACATTCTAAAACCCAAGTGTAGACACCACTGAAATCCTAGGCGAGATGAAATAGTCGGAAGTACTCTTGTGCTTGCTATAGTGGATGATGATGCTATTCCTTTCCCACTTATGCTTAACTCTACTCTTTGCTCAGGGACGAGCAAAGGTCTAAGCATGTGTGGGGGGGGGGGGTGTTGGCGGTCGATAAAATCTGTTTGCGACCACCAATACTTCATGTTTGAGGGCATAATTTATCAAGGTTTCATGTATTATCAATTGATTCCAAGAGTTGTCTACAAAAGTTGGATGCAGGAGCATGTCATGACCAAAATATCGAAATAATGTACAAAAGACAGGCAATGTGGAAAGGGGAGAGCAAATGGGCACAGGACCATGGCCGCTCGACCCTACCCCGTGGCCGCCTGACCACCTCGAGGGGTCGGCCGGCCACCTGTTAGGGTCGCCCAGCCACCTTGTCAGCCCGGTCAGCTCTCAACCCAACTCAGCTCAGCTGAAGTGGTCACCCGACCCTTCACCATGGTCGCCCGGCCACGTCATCGATCCGGACTTTCGACCTGCATGCAAAGAAGCACAAAAGAAGTTAAATGCAATCATTGGATCAGGAATCCAATGCATCCAAGGGTTGGAAGAACATCATGCAACGGATTGGTGACATCAGCAATCCAGGGGAGTGGCCACCCGACCAATGAGGGTGGTCGGCCGACCACCCCACCGACTCATTTTTCACGTGCACCGTCTCCAATAACTACCAACCGACTCCAGGAATGCATATCAACCGTTGGATGGTCAAAGGCGGCAAGATGAGTGGCCGCCCGACCACCCTTGATCGTCGGCCGACCACCTCCCTGGCCGCTCGGACATCGACCTACCTCCACTACTGACCTAGAGCACCTACAAGTACCCCCCTCGGTCTCCAAGCTATAAATACCCCCCGGGAGGTCACTTGCAAGGTGTGGTCGATCAAGAGACTACAAGTGTGGTTGTGTGGTTGAGTGTAGAGTATAGTAGTGAAGCCACCCTTGGCATTGTAGAGAGAGCCAAGTTGTATCAAGAGTGAGTAGTGAGTTGTAGAGTGAAGAAGTCGGATTTCTCTTCGGTACTCTATTCCTGAGCTCTCAGCGTTAGAGGGATTATTACTCTATTTCTAGGATTGAGTAAAGTTCCTTGCTCCCTTCTTTTTTTATTTCATACTTACTTTATTTACATACTTAGTGCTTTGCTCAGTAGTTTACGCGTGCCAAGTGTGCTCTTTGTAGTTTAGCTATACAGTTGTGCTTGCTCTCTAGCTTCGTACCAGTGTAGCAGTAAACTCGGTTGTGTAGACGTGGTGTCTAGACTAGAGTTTACCTTGGAAGGTGTCTTGTCCCACGCAGTTTTGGTTGGTAGTCCCACCTGGTGACAGCGGGTGTGTGTCCTGTGTAGTCCAACCCCGTCGTTTGGATAAGTTGTCATCGACGCATAGCCGAGTTCTATAGTACCCACCTTTCTCATCTAGGTTATCAGCACTCTGGTGCCCGAAAGTAGTCCTATAGCCTTGGTGTCCAAGTAAACCTGCTAGAGTAGAATACTAGTTTGTTTAGTAAAGTCAAGTTGTTTTATTTAAAGTAGTGAACCTGCTATCCTCTGTCTTTTATCTCTACAATTGATGGTTTTACTGTTCGGTTCTACTTGTTCTATGTTAAGTTACTTCTCGTTCCTCGTGGATTGATACCCTGTAATACTCTTGGGTGAAAAGCTACAACGTGTTTCCGTGCGCTTGCGGATATATATCAGTAGGCTAAGAAATGCCAACAGCGATGACGGTGTGGTGACGGCGCGCGTCGCAAGCACTCGAACACAGTCGCCTTGCCATGCTAGGCCCTGCGGTTGGAACATTCTAGGTTATCATCAATGGTTGGAAGCCTGTCCATACCTTGGCTCTAGCAGATGTGGAAGTAGGGGCAGCGCCAATGTTCCTCATGATTGATGGCGTCACGGTGCTCCTCATACCGCCGACGATGCTCCCAGTGCCTTTCTTCACGCCAAGGAGAACAATGGTACTAGCGACGAAACTTCTTGTGATGGCGATGCCGCTCATAGTGGTAGACTTCCTCCTCGTCAATGCAACGATGCTCCTCGTTGCGCCGATGATGACGCGCATACATGCTGATCAACGCCCCTGAGTTAGGGCGGAATCGTCGATTTCTTTCAATTGTTATGGCTGAAGTACGTTCTTTGGCCCTAAACTCTAGAGGCAGATCGTCGCATGGGTCAACTTTGGCCTTTCCTTTTGCGTCCGCAGGCGTATTGACCATGTTGATCGAGAAGGCCGCATTTTGGAGCAACTGAGAGTACAGCCCTCGAGTAGTGCGGTGAAAGACCTTGCCTATAGTAATCGCTTCCCCCAGGCATGCTCGGAAGTTTGACTCGGCGGAGGCGGGCACCGAGCAGTCCTCCTTGAGCGGCAAATTGGTCATGTGGACCATGTTGACTAGAAAGGGCATTGTATCGATCTTCATTGGAGCGCAGGCAAAGACCAACCTTCCCTGCTCGATAGCTCTCCGAATCTCGAACCGCAGGATCCTGCAGTCAACTGTATTATGTCCGTCTAGCTTGTTGTGCCACTTGCAGTATTTGCGACCACGTATTTCCTCGATCGTGGGTGTCTGGTGCCCGGCCACTGGTACCAAATTCTTCTCTTTGAGCAACAAGTCAAAGATGGCCTCAGTTTTAGAGACGTCGACGTCGAAGTCAAAGCCAGGGGTTGGTTCAAGCTGCTTTACCCACTGACACTGCAATGGCAGGTTTGTTCTTGCCCACTGAACAAGGCAGGCATCAGCAACGTTTTCTTCAGCTTGGACATAGCCGATGTTCCACCTTTGCTTCTCTTGGAAGGCCTCTGGATGGCTTCGCTCGTAGGTAAAGAGTTTGGACACCAAGTGGCCGACAGATTCAAAATCAGTCGGCCCGTATGCTACTTTGACGGCTTTGTTCGGGCCTTTGTATGCCAGTTCCGCCAAGAACCTTTCCTCTAGGTAGAGAGAATAGCATCTATTCCTCAACTTGTGGAACCACTGAATATACTTGTGCATCAACTCTCCTGGGTATTGGTAGATGCTGGTGAGATCTGTCATTGTTGTTCCATTAGATCTAGAGAAGAATTGCGCGTGGAACTTCTCCTTGAACTGTTTCCATGTAGTAATCGATCCAAGGGCCAATGTGGTGTACCATCCAAAGGCTGGCCCGGTCAGTGACAAAGAGAATAGACGAATCTTCATATGTTCGGCTCGAGTGCGGGTCCTAGCTACGCCAAGTATTGGCTGACATGCTCGACGGTGCTAGCACCGTCATTCCCATTGAATTTGGAGAAATATGGGATTTTGAATTTGGGAGGAGCTACGCGGTGGTAATATACCTCTGGGTAAGGTTTTGCGTAGGTGATTCCCCGCTTAGGCGTAATCCCGTACTGACTCCTCAAAATATCAGAGATTTGATCCCAAACTGCGTAGGGATCGGCTCCTGCAGCATACATGGCTTGATCGTGTTGGATCTGCCCAGTCCCGTACGTGCGCTGCCACTCGAGCATCTCCTGGTGAGGTGTCTTCCCTGCCCCTTGAGGGGGCCGAGTTTTTGGTGGGTCCTGTTGCTGGCCTTGTCGTTGATTGACAATAATCAGATTGGGGTACGGAGGAGGATGCTCCTTTCCATCTTCCAACTGTCGATACCTCAGTTGGCAGAAGTATCCATCAGGTATGACTAATGGCGGTGTGGAATATACCCGGGGTTGCAAGGGAATGCTGTCGCGTGAAGGATGCATAACGAACTCAGCGACATTGTCTCCTTGAACCTCGATGCGGATGGAGGTGAGCGGCCTGGAGTAGAACATTGCCTCCCCAACGTGGCTATTCAATGCGGGGCCGGTGATGTGAAGGGGTTCATCGGCCAGAGCAGCTCGGACAGTCTTGACCATGATGTTGTCCATGCGGTTATGGTCGCCTCTGACTGCAAGATGAGAGCATGTGCCGTGATCCTATGAATTTCTTCGTAGAGTGCCTCAGTGCGCTCGCTTGAGGGTGTCATCAGGTCAACTTTATCAAGAAGTATGTTAGGGACCCCATGGATCCTGATGTGGCCATGATGAGATCGCCCATACATGGTGAGCACCTTCTTCTTCAGGTCTTCCATGATCGTGGTGTACTGCTTTTGGTGCGCTTCAGGGAGGTCCTCGACTTTGTCGATAGGTGTAACCTCCTCGTCCTCGTTGGTGCCCCTGCGAGCGTCTCCAGCTATGATGATGAGTTGAGATCTGTTGTCCCACCGAGCGTGCCAAAAATTTGTTGCACTAGGAAACCAACGAGTAGTATCCTTAGTGAGTCAACACAATGCGAGCCAGGAGGTGTATGTGGACGTAGGGTTTGCTCCTCCTTGCTGCGTCTCTCGACCAGCTAATCAGCTAGCCGATCGCTAGCGATGGTGGTTGGGCATGCCACCTAGCTGACAACCTAGCCAGGAAGGTTGTGCTGATGATGGTGATGGTGGTTAGCTCCTGCTTCCCCTGCAAGGATAGACAAAATGGGGCAAACGTTAGATACAAGCCTGATCGCTCGGATCGGCTCCCCCTTCATCGGATATTCGAAATCGGCATGACCCTGCTGTTTAGCCGATGGTATATCCAAATAATGTGTAGATATGCAATAAAGGGAAAGAGAAACCTATCTAGATCTATTCTAGAAGTCAAGATCCATCCAAATATTCATCATGCTTTGAGATTAAACTCATGCCAAAGATTAAACAAAGAAATAACATAAAAGAACAAATCTCAGTTCAGATCGGCAAAAAGAATCATGGCAAGGAGAGCATCGGATCTTTTCTAGCAGAAGGCGATCTGTAGATATATCTTCTAAGAACATATCAATCTTAGATATGGAGCTTGCATCATGCTAATCTTACAATATTAATCGTGCAGCGCAATAACATGCATCACATAAATCTTTAACATAAAGCAAGTTGTGCATGAGTCGATATGCAAGCATGTCAACTCGATGCATGAGATAACTAGTAGGTCTTGCCAACAACAATGCTTAGTACAAGAACTACCATCAGCAAAACGCCGCGACGCCCTATCAACATCTACTAGAGAGATCAATAGAGCAGCATGACGATATACCTTGAAAACCCTAATTGCTTAGGGGCGGCGATGCGCCAAAGGGATGTGGAGACAACCAATGCTTGGTGAACTGTGTCGTCAAATTTTATTCAATAACACAGGTACATATTTATAGTCCATAGACTTGGGCAGCAAGTCTACCCTTTCCTAATTAAACTCCAAACCCTAACCAACTCTGTCCCTAAATGGACTCTTTTACCTAAACATGAATTTCCTACGATACAGGGCCTCACGGCCCAAAGACACAAAACTCGCCACCTCTCCCTTGGGCAGCTCCTTTCTGCTCTCAGCCGATCTAGGCCCATTAAATTGGATCAGCGAAATCTTGGTGTCAACACAAGGAGGGAGGCAATGGGCCGGACACCATGGCCGGCCGACCACCTCCCAGGGTCGGCCGACCTCTACCTAGGCCGCCCGATCATCAGGGGCACCAGGAAGCCAAAGGCCTGTTAACGTCTCTTAGCGTAACAGATTTTACTCTGCAAGAGGACGGAGATTCACTGTAGCTTTTTCACTTAGAGTATTCCGAGTATCGTAAAATCCATAGGGAAGCAAGGGCGAATAGGTGGAATGAAATGTCGAACTTTCAAGCAGTACTATAACATAGATAAAAAACCAACTAATCTTACAATGGGAGTAAGATAACAAGGTAGTGTATGGTGGGAAGAGTAAAACAGGGACTAAAGAAGCCAACACCTACGTAGCTATCTGGGAGGACAACGAGTGAGATTTAGATTTCCAAACTCTATTCCTTAACCACTGCAGAGGAGTATTCACGATTGAACTAAATTAACTTGATACATACTGGGATCTTGCGTCGAGCAAAATTCCAGACTTCACCGAGGAGGCCAGGGGGTAGATAGGAGGCCAACCAAACGGCAGCTGGCTAACACCTATGGGCTTACCGAACGACGGGGTGGAATACAAAGGCACCCTAAAGTGGCCACCTAGACAGGCTACCAACCAGATCTGTGTGGGTAAGATGGCACGCTATACTAGTGATCAGGTGAGAACTTGAACACTAAAGCTCTTCCTTGATCAGAGGGTGAGAACTAACTTAATCTTAGATCAAAAGTCTAAGACAAGCTTATAGCACCAGTAAGTCTAGCAAGATTCAGATAACTTAAGAACAACACAAACCTAAGCCTTGGTCTAGTGTGCAATAAAGGTACACCACACTAAGCAAGTGTAAGAAATAAAGTAAAGTATAACTCAAAAGATGAAGCAATGATGTATATTATACTGGAGTAACCAGAGTACAAAGATAGAAAGATACAAGAGCTTTACCAAGACTCGAAGATAACTTCGGAATCCCTGCGGCAAAGATTCAGACTCAACTCTAACTCCCAGGACTAACAAAGTGCTTCTAGACTAAACGATAGTTTGAGCTACTCAACTTCCACACTTCACAATTGAGGTCTAGGGGGTATTTATAGCTTCCAAGGTTGGTGTGGTGGTTGGCATGGCGGTTACCAGGCCGGGCAGCATCTGGTGGGGCCAGGCGGCTCTACCCACGCCGAGCGGCCCGGGCAGACGTTGAATCCACCGCCTTACTTGATCTTGTGGCTCATCTTCACTCCCCAAGTCGGTTGCATGGTGGTTATGGCGGTTATAGTTGTGCTTTTCCCTCAACCGTTGATCTTCACTTGTGTTTCTTCCTTAGCTGCAGAATTGAAGTGCCGAGGATCGCTGACTTCACCGATCCAAGTGCTAGATCGATGATGTGGCGAGGCCTTCCAATACTTGACGTGTTGATTTTGGCATTTGGACTTCACATTTGTGTTGACACGTCATTCTTGTGCATGGCGGTCGAAGATGAAGTATTTTGGCCACATTGTCAGGCCGGGCGGCTCGGGGTGGAGCCGGGT
This sequence comes from Paspalum notatum, assembly GCA_022530915.1. Classification (NCBI taxonomy): domain Eukaryota; kingdom Viridiplantae; phylum Streptophyta; class Magnoliopsida; order Poales; family Poaceae; genus Paspalum; species Paspalum notatum. The sequence goes on along the minus strand of CM039688.1, from coordinate 32,784,872 downwards.
GGCCTGGCCCACTTGCTAGTGTTCTGTGACTTAGCCAAATTTGGCCTGTTTTCTGCTGATCTTACACCTACAATCAAATATTCAACACAACTTGTGGAACTATGTTAGTAGCATAGGTTATTCCATACTTTGAAGTATTTTCCTTCATGTTCATGGATAGTTGATGGTCGTAGGTAGTGCAATAATGACCGTCAACAAGGCCCAGGAGGCAAGGTCACCCGACTTTGGCCCATGGTCGCCCGACCCTGCCACGTCACCGATCCAGGACCTGCATGCAAAGAAACACAAAACATGTCAAATACAACCGATGGATCAACTAGCCAAGGCATCCAAGTGTCAGAAGATCACCAAACCACTGATCAATGATGTCACCAATCCAAGGAAAGGGCCATGCAACAAATCTAGAGCTGCATGTGGTCGCCCAACCTCCCCTAGAGTCGGCCGACCTTCCCAAGGAGGCATTTTTTCACGTGTTTCAACTATCACAACTGTCAACCGATGTATGGAGTACATCTCTGCCATAGGATCACCAAAGGTGGTGCATCGGAGGGCCGCCCGACCTCTAGGGGGTCGGCCGACCTACCCCAAAGTGGGCCGACCACTGCCTTGTTCGCTCGGCAACCGACTTACCTCAATTGCTGACCTAGCATACCTACAAGTACCCCCCTCGGCGATCCAACCTATAAATACCCCCCGGGAGGTCACATACAAAGTGTGGTGGATCAAGATAACACTAGTGTGGTTGTGTAGTTAAGTGTAGAGTATTGTAGTGAAGCCACCCTTGACATTGTAGAGAGAGCCAGTTGTATCAAGAGTGAGTAGTGAGTTGTAAGAGTGAAGGAATCGGAATTCTCTTTGGTCTTCTATTCCCGAGCTCTAATTCTTAGAGGAATTATTACTTTATTTCCAGGATACAGTAAAGTTCCCCGTTCCCTTCTTTATTTATTTCATACTTACTTTATTTACATACTCAGTACTTTGCTCAGTAGTTTATGGGTGCCAAGTGTGCTCTATATAGTTTAGCTATACAGTTGTGCTTGCTCTTAGGCTTCGAACCAGTGTAGTAGTAAACTCGGTTGTGTAGACGTGGTGCCTAGACTAGAGTTTGCCTTGGAGGTTGTCTTGTCCCACACAGTTTTGGTTGGTAGTCCCACCTGGTGACAGCGGGTGTGTGTCCTGTGTAGTCCAACCCCGTCGTTCGGGTAATTAGTCATCGATGCATAGCTGAGTTCTGTAGTGCCCGCCTTTCTCGTCTGGGTTATCAACACTCTGGTGCCCGGAACTGGTTCTATAGCCTTAGTATCCAAGTAAGCCTGCTGAGTAGAATACTAGTTTGTTCAGTAAAGTTAAGTTGTTTTATTTAAAGTAGTGAACCTGCTCCACTCTGTCTTTTATCTCTACAATTGTTGGTTTCGCTGTTCGGTTCTATCTGTTCTACGTCGAGTTACTCCTCGTTCCTCGTGGATTTCGATACCCTAGAATACTCTTGGGTGAAAAGCAACAATGTGTTTCCATTCGCTTGTGGATTTATTCAGTAGGATAAGAAACGCCAACAGTAAACACACAATTGCAAGAAAGTAAATGTGGAAGCTAAAGGATGGGATGAGAATGCAAACTCTGTTGACAATGAAGGCACACAATGGAGACACGAAGATTTTTTTCCCGAGGTTTGGGGAGGCCAACGTGCCGTCTCACCCCCTAGTCCTCGTTAGGTGCCCCCGTAGGCTTTGCTCTCACACAATCCTCAAAGTAGTGCAGCCTCGCCCATGCAAGGGTGGAGGATGGCAAAGTGACTTCCTCGAAAGTCAAGCAACCCCGGTCGGGTCTCCGGATATACCCGGTACACACCCACACGAGCCCTTCTCTCGCGTAGTCATGGACTACGGCCTCGCCCACGCAAGGGTAGAGGATTATCAGGGCCATTGGGGTCTTTCGAGTCCTTCTCGCGGAGCTACCCCGCCGTCTCCACTATGAGAAGCTTTTGGCCAATGTGTCGAGGGCCTTCCTCCCTCACACAAGATGGCAGCGGCCACTCCACAATTTGGAGGGTCTCGCAAGACTTACAAGCCGCACTTGATACAACAATGTCATGCACGCAGGCACAGGGATATACAACAAGGCCTAAGCAAAGATGCAACTAAGCTCTAGCTTGCCGATATATGTCTAGTTTTGCTCTAGTGGTGTTTGGGCTCTCAAATGTGTGTATGAGGCTCTTGCGATGGATCAAATGAGTGCCTCAACACTTGAGTTAGCTCATGATACTCCAACCACAGTGTGGAGGCCACCAAGGGGGTATATATATAGGACAAGCCTCAAAACTAGCCGTTGGGAGCCTCCTTCTCTTCTCTGCGTGACCATCGGACCGTCCGATGGTGGTACCCAACTAGCCGTTGGAATCGACCGTTGGAGCTTCTACTGACTCTTGAGACCATTGGACCGTCTGATGGTGGGACCACCGGACCGTCCGATGCGTGTAACGCACAGGGTCTTGAGTTTGTTGATCGCCCTATCTAACTCGTCCGATGGACCATCGGACCGTCTGATGCTTGAAGCGCCGGGACTTGGTCTTCTCCTTCCTCCCTGAATAGATGGTCCAATGGACCATCGGACCATTCGATGGTCCCGTCTGATGGTGATATTTTGCACTAGGTCGTCTTGTATCTTTTGTCTTGGGCTTTTTCTTCTCGCCGGTTCACTCGATGGGGCTTCTACGGACCTCTTGGTGCCCCAAAAAATCGACCCGCTGACTAGCCGTGTTAGGGCATAAGCTTGCACCTTGATAGCGGCTTTGAGGTCTTTTCTTGTGTCTTTTATGTCCTCCTTTGAGGTATTTGTTTCCCAAGTCCACCTTTTGCACCCTAGGACTTAACCACAAAACCACTTGCACAAATATTAGTCCCATGGCACGTGTTGCCAATTCAACCACCAAAATCATATTAGGGAACTAAGCACAAGGCTTAGGGCCCATTTTCCTTACACTGACATGTAACCCATGCCTTACACTTCCCTAGGTTTTTTGAAGCTACAAGCTTCTTGTGCTGCTCAATATTGAGAGCCACCATAGAAGATTGCTGCAAAATAGTGAAATGTGCTTTATCGAATGAAGAGTTGTCATTAGTCCGGATCACTTTCCTTTCCAATGTGCCCTTCCTCACTAATCTCCCATCATGGCGTGGCAATGGAAGACCAATTGGCCTAAGTTCATCAATATAGTTAGTGCAAAACTCAATAACCTGCTATGTCCCATAACCCTTAGCGATGCATCCTTCGGTGCAAAACTCAATAACATACTTCTTTAGAACTCATATGTACCTCTCAAAAGCAAACATGTTATGAAGAAAAACTAGGCCGAGAATGCCAATCTCTTTGACAATATGTACTAGGAGGTGCGTCATAATATCAAAGAACGATGGAGGAAATATTAGTTCAAATCTGACCAGACATTGGGTAACATCGTTCTGTAACGTATCTATACTATGGGAATCAATTTCCTTCTGCGATATTGCATTAAGGAATGCACATAACTTTGTGATCGTTTTCCTAACATTTTGTGGTAGAACACCCATCAAGACAACCAGTAGCAGCTGTGTCATCATCACGTGGCAGTCTTGTGACTTTGTGTACAAATTTTCTTTCCTTTATATTTATTAGCCTCTTAACATCATGTGAGTATCTAGCTAGGACCTTTATGCAATTCAAGCATTGAAACATGCTATATTTTTCTTTATTGCCAAGATTGTAGCTTGTAGGAACTAAGTAATGACGTCATTGTTGGTGTCTCTTAGCCCAACAGATTTTACTCCGCAAGCGCACGGAGACTGCTATAGCCTTTCACCCGGGAGTATTCCAAGGTATCATATTTATCCACAGGGAAGCACTGAGATAAAAATATCAAACTATTATTCATCCAGCTGTTGCTACTCATTCCTGTCAACTGATAGCTAGGAAAGGTTGACACTAAGCACCATGGGATACAAGCCAAGCACCATTGGCAAGAAAACATGTAAAGCTAGGTGGAAAATGAGACAGGGACTGTGGTACGGTCTTCTATCTCTGCCAGCATTCAAAAGCTATCCGTGCTAAGGGTCAAAAGGATCTCAACAGAGTTATGCACTTGCGTCGAGTGAAATTCCAGCGCCCTCGAGGGGTTAGGGGAGATAGTTGACCACCGAAAGAGAACCGGGCTATCACCTACGGGCCTCCCGAACAAATGGGCCTGGACTCCAGAGGCACACCACACGCTGTCACCGAGTGGGCTTCTAAGCAAATCTACATGGAGAGGATGGCATGCTACAAACATGTTCAAGCGAAGCTTAAACAACAATAGTTCATCCTTGGCTAAAGGAGAGGAACTAACCAGACCCTAGCGTATAGGTTGGATTGTAACACCGGCAAGCATAACAATGATCAATCAATTCTAGTTTAGCACAACTCAGGCCTCGAAATGGTGGACCAAAAGGAAAATGAAACTACACCATTTGAGTTACTACTAGAGATGAAGATAAGTGCATAAAGTAGAAACATAAAGTACTTGAACTTGTCAATAATAGGGAAGTAATGCTCAAGATAAGCAAATGAAATATATTACCGAATACTTCCGATGGACTCCAATACAGCAGACCTTCTTATAGGGGATAGATATCCCCTGGGCCCTCACGCTGTGGATTCAGTACATGGGCCGTTGGAGGGCCCAATTGAGACAGCAGGCCCTTTTCAGGGTGCCAACTGATCTCATGGGCCTGAGAACGGATGGCGAGCTTGAAGACCAAGTCAAAGGCGCTATAATTCAGGAAAGGCGTGAAGGAGTTGGTTCGCACTCTGTGTTTAGAAGCGGCTAGACTCAGGGAAAGAAACATGTAATCGTGGATTCCGTGTACTCTTTAGGCTTCCAAATAGAGTAGGACTCGTAAATAGAAATTGACTTGTTTATATAAGCCTGCCGGATTATATAAGGCAGGTGAGGGACCCCTACGTAGAACATCTATCATCTCATCGCACACCAGCTACCGAACCTCCAGACCCTCGTTGTAACCTCGAGAACTCAGATCAATACAACTCGCCCCAAACAGGACGTAGGGTATTACACTCATTGCGGCTCGAACCTGTATAAATCCTTGTGTCTTGTTGCATCTCTACGCAAACCATCGAGCTACGCCGATCTCGCCACCCCAAAAAGCATCACGTGACACACCCCGTGGTGCATTGCCGGTATCAAACACTGACAGTTGGCACGCCAGGTAGGGGGCGGCGAAATCAGCATCAGCTACCTCCATGGCCAATCGTCTCATCAACGGCTTCACCCCAGGTGACATGATCCAGTTCGGATCGATCACCTTCATCGTTGATCGGAGGGGCGACCTCCACCAGCTTCGCAGCGCGCCGGTACGACCGCGCATCGTCGTGCAGCCGTCGACCACTCCAGAGCGGCCTGCACCATCGGATCGTCGCCAGGGACCAACGCCTCGTCAGCATCCAACTCCGCACCAAGCTCCAGCACGTCGGCACGAGGCGCCAGCCCATCACCAAAATCTGGCTCCACGTCGTGCTGAGTCAGATCGGGCTCCCCGTGGTCACCATGACTCGGGAGCGCGAGCCAACCGCAGGGTCTCCTTCAGGGTTGGATCTACATTGACCACGCCAACCCGAGCAGAACCTGCGATGACCACTGCTCCGGTCCCGACCCGTCGCACGGTGCTCTCAACCTCCCCAACTCAAATCTGGACTCGGATTAGTCGGGGGCCAAGATCAGGTTCCTCAGGGAACCTCTCACGAGATCCGCGGTGGACCCGCGCCTCAGGCAGCACTCCACAGGGACCGGGGCGAGTCCCTGTTGATACTCGTTCCTAGATCCCACGTCTGCGGCGGTTCCCACGACCTCCGCCAGCATCGAAGCGAGCCCGGCCAGCCTTGCCCGCCCAAGGCCGAAAAAAGACTCGGGTGGAGCCTGTCGATCCCTCCATCCCGTTCGGTCTCCGCAACTCTGCTACCACATACCAAAGGCTTCTCTCCCATGCCTCGGCTCCCCTCAACAACGACGAGGGTGCGCGGGGGGCGCCCGACTCAAGACAGTCCGTGCCTCTTCCGGACGATCGCATCTACAGTGAGCTCGACGTGCCGCCGGCGGGTTGTCGCCCATGACTCATCATCGATCCCACGCCGGCTGGAAGATCCATTTGCGCCGTCCGCTCGCCGTCGTCCGGTGAACACTGAGACGGCTCGTGATGGGGAGAGCCCTCATATGATCTACAGCATCGATACTCCTACGGTCTCAAAACACGTTGCGACCACCGCAACGACCACAGCATCCACAGTCCCTGCCTCGAACGCCAGCATGGGGGTGGCGGCCGCGACCACCAGCAGGTCCCAAGGATCGTTTCCCAGCTGCACTCTCTGCTTCCCTGAGCTCTTCATGATCAGCGGTGCAGCGAATGAAATCGAGGAAGGTCTCAGATGACGAGCAACCCATTCTCGCCGAACCTCGCAAGATCGCCACAGGCGGGAGAGGGCAAACCGCATCCGTAATATCCGATGCCGCCACATCCTGGGTAACAAGGATCCTACGCTGCCTGTCTCGATAGACGTGGTAACTCGGGGGAGCGAGGATGAGCAGGAAGTACAGAGCCACCGACGCAGGAACCAGACGCAGCAGCGGCGTCGCGATTGGCAGGCTGCTCAAGCCAGGCAACAACGGGTGGTGGCGCTCCCCGGACGCAATCTTCTGAAGGAGTTCGAGGGAGTCATGGAAACCCCGAGTCAAACAGGAGGGGCGCTGGTAAAGCTCTGCGAGCTCTTCCCCAACAACGAAGATAGGGTGGCCATGAAGACCGTTCTTGCTCGGGCAACAGATCATCTTGTGCCCAGGCAGCATGAGGTGGGCGACACACGACAGATCACCAATGACAACCGCAATGCCCGTCACAGCAACAAGCAGTTGTGAGCTCACAGGCACCAGGTTGAGGTAGACCGACGCGCGAACTACAACTGAGACTACGGCCCCCCTCAATGTGCTCCAGCCGTCAGGGGTCACTCGGGAGCTGTCTCCGTAAACAGCTCCGCCCCCCGAGTCAGGACTGAGTGGGATCATCAAGCTCGATCCCCGCCTCGCCGCCTAGTGGAAGACCGCAGTAACCCGGCTGGCACTGCCAAAGCTTCTATAGCAGCCTTTGGCCGGAGAATTCAAGATGTCGAGTGGCCACCCAACTTCAAAATCTCCAACATTGAGAAATTAGAGACGAAGATGGATCCGCGGAACTGGCTGGCCGTGTACACTACCGCGGCCCGAGCGGCCAATGCCTTGGAAGATCTCATGACGGCCTATGTCCCAATCAAGTTGGGGCAGGACGCGCTTCAATGGCTTCGCCACCTCCGGCGGGGCAGCATTGAGGACTGGGGCGACTTCCGTCGCCTGTTCATCGCCAACTTCCAGTCACTCTCCGACAAGCCAGCACAACGGTGGGACCTCAAAACCATCAGGTGCAAGGATTCGGAAAGCCTGCGATCGCACCTCAAGCGGTTCCAGGCCCTCAGAAACCGCATCTCCGACGTATCTGAGGATACGGTGATTGACGACTTCCTCCAGGGCTCCAACGACCAGGTCTTCGTCAAGCACATACTGGAAAGGGCGCCCACCACCTCAGAGCGTCTCTTCCAGGAGGCAGACCGCTACATCATGGCGCACGAACGAGCTTGCGATCTCGTTCGCCCCTAGCAAGACGACCGGGGCAAGGGTAAGCAGGAATGGCATGAAGAACCCCCGCGGCAAGATCGTCGCTGGGACAAGAGGCCTCGGGAGGAGGTCCGAGCCATGGCTCCAGCTCAAGTACGATCACGCGGCCCGCCTCCAGCCCAGGCTCGAACCCTTGATCAGCTCCTCGATGAGTCATGCCCTGCGCATAAGGATATGCACCATACTCTCAGACACTGCCGCGACTTCAAAGTCATGCTGACGCGCGGCCAGTTCCCGATGGCGCAAGCTCCTCCGCCGCCTCCTCCACCACAGAACCAACCGCCGCAGCGGCCGGCTGGAGGCAGCAATCAACGCTTCCCCAACGTCAACAAGGAGGACAACTTCATCCTAGGAGGGCATGGAGCGTACCCAAGCAAGCGTTAGCAGAAGCTCGAGGATCGACGGATCAACGCGGCCACCTCAGAGCCGCCGCAGCCATACGATTGGTCCCACGAGCCGATCTTGTTCAGCGGGCGGATCAATGGCTCAACTTCGATGAGCCAGGCAAGTGCCCATTGCTCGTAACTCCCATAGTCGGGGATACCCGACTCAAGAAGGTTCTGATCGACGGCGGGGCTAGCTTCAATGTGGTGTTCCCTAGAGCTTTGCAAGAGATGGGGATCCCGCTTAGCGAACTCAAGAGTTCAGATACCCCATTCTTCGGAATTGTTTTGGGCGCAGGCGAATACCCGCTCGGACACATCTATCTGCCGGTCGCTTTTGGCATGGCAGAGAACTTTCGCATCGAGACGCTGCGCTTTGAAGTCCCGACTTTCAACTGCGTCTACAACACCATCATCGGGCGTCCTAGGCTGGCCAAGTTCATGGCTATCCCACATTACCCATACCTCGTTCTCAAGATGCCAGCCCCAGGTAGTACTCTCTCCATACGCGCCGACTTCAAGGGAGCCTCAGAGTGCGTACAAGAGGCCATGCAAATGGCCCTTGAGCAGAATCACATGGCGGCACAGAAGAAGATCAAGGCGGACGAAGCCGGCATGTCGCATGAAGACCTCCAGATTCCGACTCAAGAGGCGGCCTCTAGCGCGGCAATTCAACTAGTCGTCCGACGAAAGAGATAAGTCTCGACCCCTCGGACGCGACCAAGACGACCGCCATTAACGCTCTTCTTCCTCCCAAATAGGAAGACACTCTCGTCTAGTTCCTGAGGGCCAACCGTGACATGTTTGCATGGAAGCTAGCCGATATGCCTGGGGTCCCGAGAGAATTGGCCGAGCACCAACTCAAAGTGTTCCCCAATGCCAAACCCATCAAGCAGAGGCTGCGGCGATTCACTCTAGAAAAGTGAGAGGCCATTAGGGCAGAGTTAACCCGGTTGAAGGCTGCCGGCTTTATTAGCGAGGTCATGCATCCCGAGTGGCTTGCAAATCCTGTACTCGTTCTCAAGAAGAATAAAAAGGACTAGCGGATGTGTGTTGATTATACCGATCTCAATAAGCACTGCCCTAAGGACCCGTTCGGGTTGCCTCGCATTGACCAGGTCATTGACTCTACGGCCGGCTATGCTTTGCTCTCCTTCCTCGATTGTTACTCGGGCTATCATCAGATTTGCCTAGCAACTGAAGATCAGGAGAAAATAGCGTTCATCACGCCTTTCGGTGCCTACTGCTATACCTCAATGTCTTTCGGGTTGAAGAACGTAGGAGCAACGTACCAAAGGGCAATTCAAACTTGCCTCGCCGATCACTGGGGTGAGCATGTTGAGGCTTACGTTGATGACGTTGTAATCAAGACCAAGAACGAAGAAGATTTCATCAATGATCTGCGTCAGGTGTTTGATAGCCTGAGGAAATTCTGGTCGAAGCTCAACCCCACCAAGTGCGTCTTCGGCGTCCCCGCAGGTCAGTTGCTCAGTTTTGTCGTCAGCAACAGAGGAATCGAAGCCAACCCCGAGAAGATCAAGGCCATTCTGCGAATGCACCCTCCCAGATCATAGAAAGATGCTCAGAGGCTGACTGGGTGCATGGCAGCCTTGAGCCAATTCATATCACGGCTCGGGGAACATGGCATGCCCTTCTACAAGCTCCTCAAAAAGGTTGACAGTTTCAGTGGACTACAGAGGCTCAGGAAGCGTTGAACGCTTTGAAAAAGTTCCTAACGTCACCTCCCGTACTCAAGTCTCCTAATCGTGCCACTGCCGACTCACCGGTGGAAGATCTGCTCCTCTACATCTCCTGTACGACTCACGTGATCAGTACCGCATTGCTGGTCGAGCAACTGGATGGACAGCACACGGTACCCAGGCAACATCCGGTCTACTTCATCAGCGAGGTCCTCAGTCCCTCCAAAATCAGGTATCCTCAAGTACAGAAGTTGCTATACGCAGTTCTCATTACCGCACGCAAACTGCGCCATTACTTTGAGGAACATAAAATTATAGTGGTTACAGCGTTCCTAATCGGAGTGGTCTTGCGTAATTGAGAGGCCACAGGGTGTATCGCCAAGTGGGCTTGCGAACTGGGGGCTCATGACATTGAATTTCGTCCTCGTACTGCAATTAAGACTCAAGCACTAGTCGATTTCGTCTCTGAGTGGATTGAGCATCAAGTGCCTGAGAAGCCAGAAGTTATGGAAGTTTGGAAGATGTATTTCGATGGCTCGTTGAACTTGGAAGGAGCTGGCGCTAGCGTCGTCTTCACCTCGCCAGCAGGGGAAAAACTCAAGTATGTATTACAGACAGATTCTCTTTCCGGTTTCCAACAACGCAGCGGAATATGAGGCCCTCCTCCATGGCCTGCGCATTGCCATATCACTCGGGATCCAGCGTCTAATGGCCTACGGAGATTCCTTGGTGGTCATTAATCAGGTCAACAAGGAGTGGGATCGCTCCACAGAAAGTATGGACAAATATTGCGAGGCAGTCCGCAAGCTGGAAGGCAGATTTTAGGGCCTTGAGTACATTCACGTGGATCGGGATCGCAACGTGGATGCTGACATCCTGTCCAAGCTGGGCTCGTTGCATGCCAAGGTACCCTCCGGCATCTTCTTCCAAGAGCTTCATCATCCTTCCGTTCAGTTAGATGAGCTGAGCATACCCCCGACCGGCATATCTTAACTCTGGATGCACCGACTGATTGGAGGGCCCCCATCATCAAGTACATCTGAACTAAGAAATTTTAGAGGATAAAGCAGAAGCCGAGCGAATAGCGAGACGGTCTTTCGGCTATACTCTGATTAATAATGAGTTATACAAGCGAGCTGCCTCAGGAGTTTTGCTGAAATGCCTAAGTACCTCATCAGGGTAGAGTTTGCTAAAAGAGATACACGCTGGAGTCTGTGGAATTCATGCCGCTTCACGCACATTGGTTGGGAAGGCGTTCAGGGCTGGTTTCTATTGGCCCATGGCGAAGAAAGATGCTGCCGAGTTAGTGCAGCACTGCGAAGCTTGTCAATTCCTCGCCAAGCAGCATCACCTTCTAGCACAGCAGTTGCAGAATATATCGGTCTCATGGCCTTTTGCCTGCTGGTGTCTGGACATGATTGGGCCTTTCAAGAAAGCTCAAGGTGGATACACTCATGTGCTAGTGGCCATTGACAAGTTCACCAAATGGATCGAGTTCAGGCCCATCGCTTATTTAACGTCTGCCAAAGCGGTGGAGTTCATTCAAGACATCATCTTTCGCTTTAGAATAATGAATTCTATCATCACAGACCTGGGGTGTCTAACTTTACACGCTCTGAATTCTTCGATTTCTGTGAACAAAGGTCCATCCGTGTCAAGTATGTCTCGGTGGCTCACCCCAAAGCTAACGGACAGGTTGAACAGGCCAACGGCATGATTCTGGACGCACTCAAGAAGAGGATCTTTGACAAGAACGAGAAGCTGGCTGGGAAGTGGATACGCGAATTGACGTATGTGGTCTGGAGCCTTCGAACACAACCTAGCAAAGCTCTCGTAGGGAACACGCCCTTCTCCATGGTGTATGGATCAGAGGTAGTCTTACCTGCAGACCTCAAGTTTGGAGCCCCACATCTGGTTTTTAATAGCATTGCTGAGGCCGAAGCAACCTGACTCGAGGATATCGACCTACTCGAGGAGGAGCGTCTTAACTCTGTTATTTAGTCGGCTCAATATCAGCAGACTTTACGACGTTATCATGATCGATATACGAGGTCTCGTTCCTTCTCAATCGGGGACGGGTGCTGCGCAGGGTGCTCAAAACTGCGGGACAGCATAAGTTATCTCCTCCTTGGGAAGGCCCATACATCGTGACAGAAATTACTCATCCAGGATCATATCGTCTGTCTCAAATGGATGTAACACCAGTCGGGAACTCCTGGAATATAGAGCATCTGCGCAGATTCTACGCGTAGCCTTTTTCTTTCTCTATAACTTTTAGAGTTAGCAGTCAGTATCATCTTTTGTACTCTATCCTCATTTATGTTCTATAAATAAACGTACTCTGGAGATAAAGTATTCAGTGTTCTCTTTCCAATTTTTTACTCGCGATATTCACTCATTGTGTACGGGTAATCGACCTAGGTCAGTCGACCAACAGTACGGTGCTACATGCCCACTCTTACTCTTGACGGGGATATCTCCGGCCCCAACCACAGGAGCAATCGGCCTAGGTCAGTTGACCGACAGCACGGTGTTACATGCTCTCGTTCGAACTCATAATAGGGGAGCACTCAAGGCCCCAACAAACAAAGGCAATCGGCCTAGGTCAGATGACCGACAGCACGGTGCTACATGCCTTTGCAGGACCTCATAATCGGGGAGCATTCAAGGCCCCAGTCGAACAAAGACAGAAGGGCCTAGGTTTTGACAACCTATAGCTCGTTACTGCATGTTTTTGCTTCATCACAATACTATATCTTACAACATTCGTTTTCTTTACTGTTACATGTCGTTTTTTCTTTATATTCAGTTCAAAACTCAAATCCTGATAGCATCGCTTGTTTTCTCCACACAGGGATAACTAACAGGTACGTATGGAATAATTAGATTCGTTCCTAGAACTAACCTGGTTTTGCAGAATAAATAGTCAAGATCGTCGATACAAGATGACAAGTACATACATACAGCATTTAGATGATCCTATTACATGGGGAATTCATTGTTCTACTCATTGTCACCTACAAGGAGTTCAGCAATCATGCGGGCCTCATCTTCATGCTCTGTATTCTGGCTCTTGTTTACTATCTTCGCTGGTAAACCTGTCAAGTCGATCTCCGGTTGTGAACTCTTGATGACCATAAGGACGCGAGTAAGAACGGTTTTCACTCGCTCGGAAATATTAGACTTCATATCATCCATAAAGGTTGTTATACGATCACCTAGAGGACGAGGTGCAGTTTTTTCTGGCACGCAGATGTCCAGGATCTTGGTCAAGGCAGTATTGGCCGTCAAGGTATCTTCTTTTGCCTTCTCAAAGGCATCTTTCAGCTTGTTGCAGTTCCTCTTGCTGGTTTCATAGTTTTTTTTCAAGACCTCTGATACTTGAGTCTGATGAACGGCATGGTCTTGGGATTCTTTGAGTGCAGACCTTGTGGAGGCTAGTACCTTCTTTATTTTCTCCTAGGTGCTTCGAGATTTAGCCAGCTCTGTCTCTCTGTCCTTAAGTGCTTGGCGTGTTAGGGATGGCTATTCCTCAAGGACTCTAAGGAACTGGCAGTCTCACGGAACGACTTCTCAAAGCCGTCTCGCGATTTTTGCAGCCGCTGATACTCATCATTTCTTTGGCACACCTTCTCCTGTAGAATGATACAGTTCTTATGCTTCTGTGAGCAGAGAATAGGCTAGTTGGGATTCTTGACGGGTTACCTCATGGTTTTTCTTCTCAATATCCAGCTGTCTGTGAAGGTCTGCCGCCATGTCTCTAGCTTGATCTCTGTCAGCAATGGCGTTATGGTATTCTGTCTCTCAAGTCATCGCTGTTTGTTTCAGGCAAGCAATCTCAGCAGCAGCAGCTGTCAACAAGTCCATAGTTCAGTTTGAGATCTCAGATATTGGAGTATGGAATGGTTGCATAGGTACATATTATTTCAGCTTTTCGTGCAGCCTCAGAGTCAGCCAGTTGTTGCCTCAGAGTAGTAACCTCAAGGCTGGAGACTGCAATAATCCTCTCGTGGATCATATTGGCCTGGTGAACTCCTACTTGTAAAGTGTTCAGCATAGCCTGTAGAGAGTAGTTTGGGTTGTTTAGACTACAGCAAAGCCAATACAGGACATGTGCAAGCTTGGTATACCTCGAAAGCTGCTAGTAGCCCTGAGTTTGGGGGTGATGGTACTGGTCGTTGATCGTTATCAACTGCTTCAGTTAAAGGGGGTCGAGTGCTGTCTGGATCAGTTGTAGCCAGGAAGTTGGATTGTCCTTCTTTGACTTGATCAGTATTCGTTGGTACTTGAGTTTCTTTCTCTTGGGCCGACTCATGGGCTTCAGATAAGGGATAAGGAGTATCGCCTGTATCGATCTCAGTTTCAGGCTCCTGGGAGTTAGCGGTTTCAGGTAATGGCTCAGTTTTAGGCACTTGCTGTTTCTCTTCTGGAGCTGCCCCGGTTAATGCTTGTTGCTAGTTCTCAGATGGCATGGGTACTTCATGCACGGTTCCAGTGGCTTCATTCATATGAGCAGTTTCATCATCAGGAATATCAACTGGCGTTGGGCCCGCGGGTTTTTCCGACTCTAGACTCTTTGATCCTAGCTCTGTTTTCGTTCGGGGGCTTCTGGTCTCAGCTTGTTTTCCCCTGGAGCATGTTGACAGTGACTCTACATCTTCGTCAGAGCATTTGGTGAAGGGGAGTTTGCACGTATCTCTGATAATCTGGTCCAGATCCATATCTTCTGCCGTCAGATCAATTTCATCCTCCTCAGGCGGCAGTATGGATGCAGAAGGAGCTGATATAGTGTCATCATGATGTCTCTTGGATCGCCTCTCACGATGAGACAGTTGAGCTTTCTCTTCTTCCTCTTCTTCGTCTTCATCAGCTAAGCTTGTCCAGTTTACCCCAGATAATGAGTCGTCAGTTTTTGCGGTATGGGAGGAATATCTGGATTTCTTAGCTTTGTCTACTGACTCTGGAGAGCTGGTCAGATCTTTAATTCCCCTTTTATGTGTCCTCTGTCTACGTGTTACCACGGTACGAGTTGCTTTCGCCTTGGTGCGCCCCTGACCAGTTGCAGCTCGTGTCCTCATGCCACTCGGAGCAGCTAGTATCTCGGGGGCTGCTTTGGCGACGTTGCTCACACTGAACTCTTGGGCGCTCTAGGCTGTACGTGGTATCACAATGAATGTATGCTCTTCATTGTTTCCTGCACCATGGGCAGCAGCAACAACAGCTTCCATCTCTTCAGTAGATAACTCGGATTGTCGCTTGGATAGCCCGGTAGCTTCAGAGGTTGCAGGGTCGGACAGAAACTTGGATATATTATTCTGCAGTAATCTGATGGATCAGAATGTGATTATGTGCAGGGATATTTAAGGAAATCATAGTAAGGTTACTTACAGTGGGAGTTGGATTCCATGCAACATTTGGTCTGGGAGTACCCTCGTTGTATGCTTCACCTCTAAGCATCAACTCCACTCGGGCCTTGACATCATCCTCAGTCATAGACCGAGCTGTCTCTCTAGTTGGATCGCTAGCTCCGACATACAGATAGACGGGGTAGATCCTATCCTTCAGAGGTTGAATGCAGCGATATACGAAATCTATCACCACAGCATGGGCAGTGAGGCCTCTTTCCTTCAGATTGGCTATTTCTACCAACAGTGTCTCAACCTCAGCCTGCTCTTCAACAGTTGGGCCTTCTTTCCAACTGGGCCGCTTGTTGTCAGGTTGTCTCCCAGACCTCGAGGGGAGAGAGTTTCCATGGTTTTCAATGTAAAACCACTCGGAGTGCCATCCTCTGTTGTTATCTGGGAAAGGGATATCCAAATAAACAGCTTTGCGATTCTTCCGCAGCTCAAAGCTGGCCCCTCCAGTTACTTGTAGCACTCCGTCTCTTAGACTGGCTTTGCAGTGGTACAGATACTTCCACAAGCCAAAGTGTGGGATAATTCCAAGAAACGCCTCGCAGAAGTGGATGAAAATTGAAAGTTGAAGAATTGAATTGGGATTCAGGTGGGTCAGATTGATTGCATAGAACTGCAAAAGGCCTCGCACAAATGAGCAGATAGGGAGACCTAAGCCACGGATGAAGAACGGTATGAACACCATTGCCTCGTAGGTGTCCTCAGTTGGAGCAGCGTCATCCTTCTTCTCGCACACCCTCCAGTTTGTAACTTCCTTCGGAGGCAGGACGCCCATGTCCACCAAGGATTGTAGCATGGGCTCAATGACAATGGAGGGGCGGTACGCCAGGTATGGTGAAGGTATCTGCCGGTTCTCGTTGTGCAGCAGACCCTCAGTGGTGTTTCCGCACTCGCTCAAGGTTTTCTTCTTGGGAGCCATGGAGGTGGATGTCTCTGTCTGGATGGAGATTCGAGAATAAGCGGATGTAGTGGCACCTTGATTTCAAACAACAATGGTAGCGGTCTCAGTGGGGAAGAATGGCAGTTCAGGTCTTGGATGAGAGAACTTTTGGTTCAGGGTATAGATCTCAAAATAACCCTAACGCCGTTAGTAACAGTTCGCGAGGACTGACGGAACTGGTGGATATCGTTAAAGATTAACTCGGATCTCTGACGGTAATATTTGAGTCGGATTGCACTGGTAAGTCGTCCATTTCAGTCAGGATGATTTTTTAAACATAGTTATTTAATCAGTATTCACAAGTAAAGGTTCATGTTCTCTATTACTCGGTGAATGGGATTTCCAATTCAACCTAGCAAGTTGAGTCTTGCCTGAACTCTGGGCATAAGCAAAGTGTGATTTATTTTGCTGTATGACGATCTCAGTTTTACTTCAAAGAACTCAAAAGATGTATTTGACTCGGATGCAAGATTTTCAAGATAAGAACACACAGAAGAACTCAAGAACAAAGGATAATGCGATGGATTTCATTATATAACATAGTTCATCAAATGGATTACACATATAGGGGAGATGATCCTAATCTACTACTAACTACTACTACTATGGTGGTGGTGGCCTACACGCCGGTGGAAGCCGGAGCGTCAGCCTCATCACCGCCGTCATGGCCACCGTCGTCGCTGCCGTGGCCGCCGTTGTCGCCATCGTCGCCGCCCGGGCCGTCTTGGCCGTCGGGGGCATCGTCGTCGTCGGAGTCCTCCTCGTTGTCCTCCTCCTCGTCATCGTCGGACTCCTGGAGGGCGGCGCGATGGAGACCACAGAGCTTGCTGCGCTCCTTGTGGCTGTAGCCCTAGGAGTCATTGGTGTTGGGCTCTGAGTCATCTTCCCGGGGCGGGGTATCCTCCGGGGCTTCCTCTTCCCCGCTAGAGGTGAAGTCCTCCGAGGACTCCTCGTCGTCGTAGGCGCCACCGAAGAATGCGCTGTCGGAGTCCTCATACTCCGACGACGGTGGTGAGCGCGCGCGCTTCTTCCCCTTACCTCTGGCCATGGCTGAGAGCATGAGGGTGGGGAGTTCGTGGGGTTTTCTTGAAAAACTAGTACTCAGTGGAGGCGTAATGGATGGACGGGTGATGGCTTCGCTCTTATAGTACGGCCTCTTCGCTTCGATCTCTGTGAACATGATTCAATGGGGCTGCGTCGTTTCGACTTCTTCCACACGTCAGTTATCGCATGGAAGGGCAGTGGCTGTTGCGTGTTCGTAGGACTCCTGTTTTCATGGGCCTTTTTTGGGTAACTCCTAGGTACCCTCTGCTCGTTCCCTTTGGGTTAACCCATGGGGTGCGGGATTTGTGGGAAAATTATTCTTTTTCCTAAATTCTGAGAAGGCAGGAAGCTTGAGTTGGTTTTCTATAACTCGAAAAACTAGGAATAGACGGTAACTCGGATAAGAGGATTTGCTATTCCTCAAGTTGACTCGGTGCTTAAGGATTGCATCCTATGAAGCCTAATCAGAAAGTTTAGATCTTCAAGCTGATTGATACTCAAGTCAACTTGAAGCTCGGGGGCTACCCCATGGGGTGCACCTGGCGGTGCACCATGAGAATCAGAATATTGCCAACTCAAGCGTGGAACTCATGAACGGTATGATACTCTTGTTAGAGTCTCGAGTTAATTAATCCCTAAATTAACTCGAGCCTCGGGTGCTTGTGGGGGATAGATATCCCCTGGGCCCTCACGGCGTGGATTCAGTACATGGGCCGTTGGAGGGCCCAGTAGAGACAGCAGGCCCTTTTCTGGGTGCCGACTGATCTCATGAGCCCGAGAACGGATGGCGAGCTTGAAGACCAAGTCAAAGGTGCTATAATTCAGGAAAGGCGCGAAGGAGTTGGTTCGGACTCTGTGTTTAGAAGCGGCTGGACTCAAGGAAGGAAACATGTAATCGTGGATTCCATGTACTCCTTAAGGCTTCCAAACAGAGTAGGACTCGTAAATAGAAATTGACTTGTAACCCAAGCCTAGCCAGATTATATAAGGCGGGTGAGGGACCCCCTACGTAGAACATCTATCATCTCATCGCACACCAGCTACTGAACCTCCAGACCCTCGTTGTAACCTCGAGAACTCAGATCAAAACAACTCGCCCCAAACAGGACGTAGGGTATTACGCCCATTGCGGCCCGAACCTGTATAAATCCTTCTGTCTTGTTGCATCTCTACGCAAACCATCGAGCTACGCCGATCTCGCCACCCCAAAAAGCATCACGTGACACACCCCGTGGTGCATTGCCGGTATCAAACACCGACACTTCTCTAACTCCTAACAAAACACTACTTTCAGAATGGAGGCACCTCTCGTGGGGCACCTCCTAGAGAAGGAGATAGAGAGTTCACATGGTGAATGGTACATGTCACCACATGTCGCCTCTGGGAGTGTTCCTGCTCTCGTCGCGTACGGTCAGGGGGTGCTGACGTCAGAATCCCTTATATTTTTGTATTTTCTATATCTTTTCCATCAGAGCTCCAAATGCGACAAGTAATATATCCGTCGGAATTGTCTCGATGAGCTCTACGCAATGGTGTAGGTCTTGAGGGCATTTGAGATACTTTGTTGTAATGGAATTTGCAAATCTTATCTCAAGCCCTTTTGTGCGTGATTTCTCTCTTGCTCCAAATGAAGTTCTTTTGTATAGAATTTGAGCATCTCCCTGTGATACATCGAAAACCACCAAATCTTGTGGAATTTGTCAGTGTTAGATAAATAATGCATAGAACTTTATATATACCCCATTTATTCACCGATGAATTGGCGGTCGAAGTAGAGAAATAACGACCGCCAACAGTCATTCGTCTCTCTTGATTGGATGCAGACTATCTCATTTGTTCATAGCTTGCAAGTCATGCCATGATTATAGTGTATCTTTGTCCTTCCCATAAGTATCTAGAAAACTAGTATGTTTATACAAAGGTTCTTCGTGAGGTGCATCACATCAATTGTGTGGTGAATATCTAATACTTCCAAATAAGGAAGGTTCTAAAATATTGACTTCTTTTTCCACATGGGTGCCTTTCCATTTTCGTTCAGAATAGGTTGGCTACCAGATTCCTTCTCGAAGGCTACGCTGAGGTTCTTTCCCATCTGGAATACAATATGCCCATTACGGTGAACCGATTTAGCATGATGGTCTACTTACACGTAGTGCTTAACTTTTTTCCTTTGTGAGCGTTTGGACAAAAGGAATTGACGATGTCCCATGTAAATAACATTCCTATAGTGTTTTATCTAAGTTATAGTACTGTTTGAAGTTCGATATTTCATTCCACCTATTAGCCCCTTGCTTCCTTGTGGATTTTTACGATACTCGAATACTCTGAGTGAAAAAGCTACAACGAATCTCCGTGTGCTTGCTGAGTAAAATCTATTACGCTAAGAGAGGTCAATAATTCTATCAGTCTTGTCGAAGTTAGTTCCCGGCAGCCCACCACACGGATGGTCCTGCAGTGGTTTTGAGATCTGTTGGGTTGGTGAGGAGATCGTAAATGGAGTACAGTACGCAGGAACATGACGATTATACAGGTTCGGGCCACTAGGTCGCATAATACCCTACATCCTGTATGGGTGTTTGTGAGTTATATTGCTGAATATGCAAGAGTTGAGAGAGACCTAGGTCATTGTGACCTTGGATCTGGGGGTGATGCCGAACTAGGTGTCACGCCCAGTTCTCAACCAACGGAACCGGAACAACATATATGTGCCAGAAACGTGTCTCACATATATCATGACAATAGTGACATCACAGAACGTGCATAAACGATAAATAAAACGTTTACATAGAGTATAACATCACTTTATTACAATAAGACAACATGTCTTTAAACCAGAGTCATAGCGGAAGCGTAAACGAAGATAAACGAGCCGCCACAGGGACGTCGACTGGTGGACCGGTACGCCTAGAACTCGTTGAAGTCCTGAACATACTCTTCGAAGTCTTCTGGAGCTGAGCAGCGGTTGGGTTCCAGCCAACAATAGGTTTAAAGTAAAGCAAGCGTGAGTATTTCATACTCAACAAGCATAACATGAACTATGAGGCATCTAGGGTTGGCTGACACTTAGCATGAGCTTTTAGTTGATCAGGTTTTTATTACACAACTAGTTACTACAAGTGAGTTGATAAACCATTAACCCAAGATATAGCATGTGAACATTAGTCAACAACATTAACATAAGAACCACTTTCAAAACCCCCCAGAACCACTAATCTGCATAAAGGATCTGGGCCGCTCATAACCGTGAGCACGGCTGACATGTCAGTTTTACACTCTCGAGAGGTCGTACATCTTTACCCATGAGTCGTGGGCTACGCTAGTGGTCCACCACATTACCTTAGATGAGATAGCAAGCAAGCACACTACGAGGCCTTTACAAAGATCACGCTGGTAAGGTGTAACCGCTAAGGTTTCAGGGTCCGCAGCTGTGGAGCAAGCCTCAAGGGAAGATAAACGCACTCAACCCAAGTAGCGCGAGGGCCACAGAAGCTCACCTCCCCTCTTGCCCCGTCGGTAAGTTACCCCCAAACCAAAGCAACCTAATTAATTAGCCAAGACTGTCCCATTCCAGTCTCATGGTAGCACTATTATCCCAAGTTGTCGCTTTGCGAACCGGTCCTTAAGGAGAGTGGCTATAAGCAAAACACATGCTCATGCCCCCTAAACAAGTTGCTAAAAAAGCCATTTTTAAATGAACATGAACCACAGAGGGTCAAGCTCAAGATTTGATTGCATAGATCCATTTAAACAAATTATTAACAAAAGATACATGAGTTCGCGCAGCAACTAGCAAAACTTAACCAACATGCAACCCATAGGTAAACATATCGATAAAAGAGGCTAGGTACAGTCCTTATTGGCACACAAAATTAGACACATGCATATGAAGTGATTAGAGGGTTGTTAGGTTGTGTTCATGCTATACTTGCCTTGCTCAAACTGGTCTTGAGTCTGCTGCTCAACACCCTCAAACTGCTGCTCTTCGTCACCAACAAACTGCTCACCGTCTAACCACGTTCACGGCAACGTACAAGCATTTCCACGCATACATACATGCAAACAATTACCCAAAGGTGAGAAACAGTACATCATATCATAAAAACAGAAGATAAAACTGTACTAAAAACATTCTACGTGTTTCTACGGTTGCGTGAGCGCAAGAATCACTCAAATCGGAGTTAAAACGTGAAAGTTATGCATAAAACGGGCTCCTAGGGGCATAACTGTGATAGAAACATTGAAACCAGGGGCTAGATTTGAAAAACCGAGGACATAAACGTAATTAACCGTAGCCGCCGAGGGTTTCCAGGCAAAACCGCCGGGGCCTGGACGGCGGGTTCTATTTTCCAAAAGCACAGGGGCTAAAACGCTAAAACTAGGACTAAAATCTAATTACTTTTCAACGCTGGTGGACTGCGGGTTGATTTCCCGAAAGTCCAGGGGCTCTTTAGCAAAACTATCGGCCCTGATCGGTATTGACCGGTCATCGGTGAGTGTGAGCGGTTGGATCTCGATCTAACGGGTGACGTTAGATCGGATCAGGGTTCTGATCTCGTGCGTCGGATCGAGATCCGACGGCAGAGAGAGGCCGGGGCCGAGGGCGACGGTGACCACGCCCATGGCGTTCTCGTCGCGCAGCGGGGCCGGCGGCGCGGCGGCGTTCCGGCTCAGGGAGGGCCCTAGGCTCGACTAGAGCTAGCCCAAAAGAGCGAGGGTGTTGCGGCGAGCTCACCGAGGGCTTGAGGGCGGCGGGAGATGGTCGGTGGCAATCCAACGACGAGTGGCGGCGGCGTCGGTTCACGGGCAGTGTTCGTCCACGTGGAACGCTGGGGTGGAGTGTCTCCGGGACTCCGAGGATGGGCGGCGAAGCTCCGGGGTGCTCCTGCGACACGAGAAGAGGAGGAATCAGGGCCGGAGGGGCTTCGCCGATGGCGAATTTGGCGTCGGGGCGGCTTACCGAGGCGAGGCTCCAATGGCGGTTGTGAGCTCGAGAGGGCACGGGAGTGGAATTGGTGAGATGGGGAGGTAAAGGGGACGGATGCGAGCCTCGAGGTGGGTTTTATAGGACTCTTGGTGGCCGAGGGTGATGGGCGCGGTGTTGGGGCGGAAGACCGTGGCGTTCATCGCTGCGCAATGAAGAGAGAGGGAGGGGAAGGGGAAACCGGGCGGATTGTGGGGAATTGGAAGCGGGGCGAGCAAGGAAGGAGAGCGGGGTGCGGATTCGGGGTGGGATCCCCTCGGTTAGCCGTTGTGGCCGAGCGAGGATGAGAGCGGGGCGAGCGAAATCACCGGCGGGAGGAAGGGGACGGGTATGATAGGTGGGGTCAGCCGGTCAGTGGGGGAACGGGGCGCGGACGCTGCGGGCCGGGCGGCGCGCTGAGGAGGGGAGAGAGGGAGGCGCGGGTTGGGCCGGCCTTCGGCCCAGGCAGGAAAGGGGGCGGGGTTGCGGGGCCGAGCCCAGGCGGGAGAGGCGGGGCGCCGGGGTGGCTGGGCTGGGCCCAGGCGGGGAGAGGGGGCGGGGGCTAGGCTGGCCGGTGGGCTGGGCCGGCCGGTCGGCCTGGCTCTCTCCCCTTTTTTTTTCTTTTTCTTTTCTGATTTTGAATTCCTTTGAATGGAGATAGAAATGGTTCTAAAATTCAAATGAATTTGAATTTGAATCCTTAATTCAAGCAAACAAGAGACAATGCACCAGCATGTAATGCATAAGAAAGTTGGGCCTATGATAAATTTTATTCTAGTATTTATTTTAAATAAAACCTATTAAATGCAAACTAAACATATAAGCCTTAGGAAAATTAAATAAATTGCTTGAGTTTTATTGTGAAATGCTGGAATTTAAACTAGGGTGTTACAAACCAACCCCCCTTAACAGGAATCTCGCCCCCGAGATTCTCATGGTGGCTAGCAAAGAGACCAGGGTAAGTTGCTCTCAACTCCTCCTCTCTTTCCCAAGTTGCCTCATCCTCCGTGTGATGTTTCCACTGCACTCTGCACATTTTGACCCTCCTGTTTCGGGTAACCCTTTCAGATGTTTCAAGAATCTTCACCGGGTGTTCGGTATATGTCAAATCCTCCTGCACATCCAGACCTTCCAGTGGTGCTTGCTCTTCCGGTACCCTCAAACACTTCTTTAGTTGTGACACATGGAACACATTGTGTATGCAGATAGGTTTGATGGCAACTCCAACTTATAAGCCACTTCGCCTTTCCTTTCCACTATCTTGAATGGACCGATGTATCTTGGTGCCAGCTTTCCTTTCATATTAAACCTCCAGATACCTCTCATTGGTGACACCTTCAAATACACAAAGTCATCAACCCTAAAGGTCAAATCCCTGCATCGCACATCTGCATAGCTCTTCTGTCTGAACTGAGCAACTCTCAAATTCTCACGTACCATCTTGATCTGCTGTTCAGCATCCCTGATAAGGTCGGGCCCGAACACCTGCTTCTCTCCTGTTTGGTTCCAAAATAGCGGTGTCCTGCACCTTCTGCCATACAGTGCCTCAAATGGTGACTTCTTCAGACTGGCTTGGTAGCTGTTGTTATAAGAGAACTCGGCATAAGGTAGACTCTTATCCCAACTGGTTCCGTATTGTATAGCACATGCCCTCAACATATCCTCTAGAATCTGATTTGTTCTTTCCGTCTGACCATCTGTCTGTGGGTGATATGCTGTACTGAACCGAAGCTTGGAATCCAAAGAATCATGCAACTGCTCCCAGAAACGAGATGTGAACTGTGAACCTCTATCAGATATGATCCGCTTAGGCACACCATGCAAGCAAACGATTCTGGAGATGTACAACTCTGCTAACCTTGCACCCGAATAGGTAGTGTTCACCGGAATGAAATGAGCAACTTTGGTCAACCGATCAACAACTACCCAGATCGAGTTGTAACCTTTCTGAGTCCTGGGTAACCCCACAATGAAATCCATACTTATTTCCTCCCATTTCCACTCTGGGATCTTCAAAGGTTGCAACAAACCCGCAGGTCTCTGATGTTCAGCCTTCACACGCTGACAAGTGTCACATACTGCAACATATTCTGCCACTGCTCTCTTCATTCCATACCACCAGAACCTTTCCTTCAAATCATGATACATCTTTGTACTGCCCGGGTGAATGGAGTAAGCGGTGTCGTGAGCCTCACTGAGTATTAACTTCTTGATACTGTCCACATCTGGCACGCAGATCGGATTCTTGTACCATACAGTACCTTGTTCATCTTCACGAAAGTGTGGCGCCTTGCCCAACTTGATCTGTTCCCGGATCTCCTGGATTTTCTCGTCCGTTTTCTGATGGTTCCTTATCTCTTGTTCCAGGGTAGGCTCTGCTTCAAATGTTGCTACTGTGGTGTGATGCACGAATCCCAAATTCAAACTCTCAAATTCCACACACAGCTCAAAGGGCATCTGAAAAGCAACTGCCATATTAACATAACTTTTTCTGCTTAAGGCATCCGCTACCACATTAGCTTTCCCTGGATGGTAATGTATCTCCAGGTCATAATCTTTAATCAACTCTAGCCATCTTCTCTGCCTCATATTCAGCTCATTCTGTGTGAAGATATATTTAAGACTCTTGTGGTCGGTGTATATCTCACATTTATTCACGAACAAATAATACCTCCAGATCTTCAGAGCATGCACAACAGCTGCTAACTCCAGATCATGAGTGGGATAATTGACCTCATGCTTTCTTAACTGGCGTGAAGCATAAGCAATCACCTTACCCTCCTGCATCAGCACACAACCCAAACCTTCCTTAGAGGCATCACAATACACGGTGAAACTCTTGGTTAAGTCCGGTAGAGTAAGCACTGGGGCTGTGGTGAGTCTCCTCTTTAGTTCATCAAATGCAGCTTGCCTCTCCTTAGTCCAATTAAATGGAACACCCTTCTCGAGCAATGATGTCATTGGTTTTGCAATCCTGGAGAAACTCTCAATAAACCTTCTGTAATATCCTGCTAGACCCAAAAATCCACGAACTTCTTTCACAACTTCTGGCACCTTCCAATCCATGACACTGCTGATCTTGCTAGGATCCACCATGATTCCACCTTTCGAGACTATATGTCCCAAGAAAGGCACTTGATCAAGCCAAACTCACACTTGCTCAACTTTGCATACAACTTATGGTCTCTCAGCTTCTGCAAAACTAACCTCAAGTGTTCTTTATGTTCTTCTTCCGTCTTGGAATAGATCAATATATCATCAATGAACACTACAACAAACTTGTCAAGATACTCCATAAACACCTTGTTCATAAGATTCATGAAATAAGCAGGAGCATTTGTCAACCCAAAAGACATCACTATATATTCATATAACCCAAATCTGGTAATGAAAGCAGTCTTTGGAATATCGGATGGACGAATCTTCATTTGATGATAACCCGACCTCAAATCAATTTTTGAGAACACACATGCACCTTGCAACTGATCAAACAAATCATCTATTCGAGGTAAGGGATATTTGTTCTTGATGGTGACATCATTCAAGGCTCTATAATCCACACACATCCTCCGTGTCCCATCCTTTTTATCAACAAACAGAACTGGAAAAGCCCAAGGTGAAGAACTAG
The DNA here is from genome assembly GCA_022530915.1 of Paspalum notatum. Lineage (NCBI taxonomy): Eukaryota > Viridiplantae > Streptophyta > Magnoliopsida > Poales > Poaceae > Paspalum > Paspalum notatum. The sequence continues at coordinate 32,759,077 of CM039688.1, read as the reverse complement.
GCCGTATAAACCCTTTTCCTAACAACTCATCTATATTTTTCTTTATTAACTCTTGTTCTTTGGGTGCCACTCTATATTGCCTTTTTGCTATAGGGGCTGTACCAGGTAAAAGTTCTATTAAAAATTCAACTTCTCGGTCAGGTGGCATACCTGGTAACTCATCTGGAAAGACATCCGGGTACTCGCACACTACTCGAATTCCCTCCGTGGGCTTCGCCTCCATCTGATGCAGACAACCAGAAGGTTCTGTGGCACTGACTTCCACTTTCTGACCATCAGGAGCTGTTAAGTGGACGGTTCGCTTGGCACAATCAATTCTGACATCCCACTTAGCAAGCGTTTCCATTCCCAAGATGATATTAATTCCCGCGGAACCAATGATTATCAACTTGGTGCAGAATTCTACCCCCCTTATGTTTATGCTAACCAGAGGGCATATTAAACTTGTGCTCAACGTTCCCCCCGGTGTAGATACTACCATGGGTCTACTTGTAGACCTTATAGGAATATTGTACTGCTCAGCATATGATTTGGTAATAAATGAATGCGTGGCACCGGTGTCGAAAAGAACTGTAGCGGGGTGAGAGTTGACCAGGAACGTACCAATCACGACGTTAGGAGCTTCAGCTGCAGACTCAGCTGTCACATGATTCACCTTCCCCTGCCACGGCGTCTTGCCCTGTTGATTGGGGCGCCCTTGCTGCGGCTGGGGAGGGTTCTGCCTTTGGCCCGATTGCTGCCCCTGTTGGTTACCTTGCACCTTACGGGGACAAGCATTAGCATAGTGGCCCGCTCCACCACACTTGTTGCAAGGCCCAACACCTGTAGTCTGGTTTGTGGTGGGAGGGGTGGTCTGCACTTGGCACTGAGCTGGATACATAGGACGAGCTGGCTGACCCTGGTAGCGCTGCTGGTACTGGTAGCCTTGCTGTCCTTGAGCCCGCTGCTGTTGTGAGCTCGGACCCTGAGAGAAACGGGGATGGGTGTTGCTGCCTGATGAAGAGTTGTTGTACTTCCTCTTCCTTTCTTCAATCTCCTGGCGCTTCCTTTCAGTGAAAAGAGCCCTGTCCACCAGTTGATGGAAGCTAGGAAAGGTATGGTTCATCAGCTGGTATTGGAGCTCATCATTTAGACCCTCCAAGAAGTATTCCTGTTTCTCCCTGTCCTCTGCCACCTCTGCAGTGGCATATCTGGCCAACTGAAGGAACTTATCCCTATACTCAGTCACCGACATGCTGCCCTGCTTCAGGGAAAGAAACTCCTTCTTCATCTTCATCAACCCTGCAGGCACATGGTGGTTGCGGAAGTTCTCCCTGAACTGTGCCCAAGTGAAAGCATCCCTATCTTGGGGTCTGTAAGATTCCCACCAATCCAGGGCTGCACCTCTTAGCTGACCGGAACCATACAAAACCCTCTCCCGGTCATTGCATTGAGCAATGTCCAGCTGGCGTTCCACTGCGCAAAGCCAATCATCAGCTTGCAGTGGCTCTGTGGCATGGGAGAAGGTTGGTGGATGACCCTTCAGGAAATCTCCACGCCTGTCCCGAGGTGGTGGGGGTGGTGGTTGAGCTTGGGCTTGCTGGAGAACGTGCACCGCGTTGGTCATTGTCGCCATCATTTGCATCTGGAGGTTGTAAAACTGCTTCGGTGTCAGTGGTGGAGGGTTAGGCAGCGGGTTGCCACCCCCCTGGTTACCCTGGCTAGCATTTCCACCAGCAGCGTTGCGCCTTGTGTTGACCATCTGTTTGTAGCAGAGACACCGTAAGCACATAGCCAACATATGGGTGCACAAGCGGTAACGACTAAAGATAAAGTAGTAAGAGCGATAGAGTGGATATAGTGTTTAACCCCACGAACTAACTTATAACATTAACTTGTTCATGCTGGGACAAATCCCCACAGCTGGATAGCACACAACCAAAGATCCAAATCAAACATGGTTCAAAATAACAAAGAACCAGCCAACACACTTTAACTTAAGTTCCACACGACCAACTCAACACGACAACTTTAACAAACGTGCTAACGCGATACATGAGGACGACTAGTCATCCCGAGGGAGTATCCTGGTGGCACCACCTAACTCTCCCGTGCCAGGCCTCCTGCGAGGTGGAGTCTGAGCTAGATCCACCACTGGCACCTGGGGCGGTGGACCTGCCACGCGGTCCAGCTGCGCCTGAAGGTGGAACACCTCACCGTTCCGGTGATGGAGCTCCTCGGACACCCTGACGTAGGCAGTGATCAGGGCTGACACATACCGGACCAGCTTCAACAGCTGCCGGTTGTCCTCACCCCGGATGGACGCGATCTCGTGCTCAGTATCCCCGGACTGCCAGCGGGGGAAGTAGCGGTACTGAGTCTGGTAGAGCGGAGTGTGGTAGTGCTGGCAGAGGACCCCAAGAGCCTACTGAGCAGCATCCTCCATGGCCATCTCCATGGTCTCGTGCTCCGCGATGCTGTAGTGCCGGCGCAGCACGGTGTGTCCCCCATGGTTGGGGTTCGGCTCCAGGATCTGCGCACCGGCGGACCAGAGGGTGGTGTGGTCCGGGCGCGCTCGCTGCCGGACCTGGTAGACGACCTCATGGGTAGTGTAACCCAGGTCGTAGAGGCAGTCGCGGAGTAGCCCCGGGAACTCTAGGTCAGCACCGTGGTGTGGGTGCGTCAGGTCGACCCAGGCGTCAACCTCCCGCTGGCCACCCTCGTCGGAAGGGACAGCCACACGGAACGGCCACTCGGGTGCGGCAGGCGGTGGCGGTGGGGGTGCCGGTGAAGCTGCAGGTGCCGCTGGAGAAGGTGGTGGTGTCGGCGCACGCGGGGAAGGAGGTGTCGGTGTCGGCAGGTGTGGCGATGGAGCCTCCTCCCGCGCATCACCATCGTCGTCTGAGTCGAGGTAGTAAACTACCTCCACTAGGTCCTCCTCCTCCTCCTCCTCCTCATCAGGGTCAGTGTCTGCCGGAAGCAGACCATTCCCCTCAAAGGGGTGTGGCGCCTGGTCCATGGGAGCATACTCGAAGGGTGGTGGTGGCAACGGCTCGGGCAGCTCCGGTGACGGAGGCTCGACCTGCTGTGGTGGACGAGGTACTGGGGTGCGCCGTGGGGTCGGTGGTGCAACACGGCGAAGGCGGCCCCCGGTACTCTTGCGGGCGGTTTGCTTGCTGCGTGCCATGACCTATAAGGAGGATGGAGTAAGATGGAGATCAGTTCTACATGATTGAATGAACAAAGCAAAAGGTAATAATTTAACATAGGGTGAACATATAGTTTGATAGCAAAAATAAAATTTTCATAAAACAGCAAGAGGGCAAAGGGGAATGAGGTCCTTATTTACGTCCGTTTCTAACTAGGCTTCCGTCCTACAGTCAACACGGCTCTGATACCACTTTGTCACGCCCAGTTCTCAACCAACGGAACCGGAACAACATATATGTGCCAGGAACGTGTCTCACATATATCATGACAATAGTCACATCACAGAACGTGCATAAACGATAAATAAAATGTTTACATAGAGTATAACATCACTTTATTACAATAAGACAACATGTCTTTAAACCAGAGCCATAGCGGAAGCGTAAACGAAGATAAACGAGCCGCCACAGGGACGTCGACTAGTGGACCGGTACGCCTAGAACTCGCTGAAGTCCTGAACATACTCTTCAAAGTCTTCTGGAGCTGAGCAGCGGTTGGGTTCCAGCCAACAATAGGTTTAAAGTAAAGCAAGCGTGAGTATTTCATACTCAACAAGCATAACATGAACTATGAGGCATCTAGGGTTGGCTGACACTTAGCATAAGCTTTTAGTTGATCAGGTTTTTATTACACAACTAGTTACTACAGGTGAGTTGATAAACCATTAACCCAAGATATAGCATGTGAACATTAGTCAACAACATTAACATAAGAACCACTTTCAAAACCCCACAGAACCACTAATCTGCATAAAGGATCTGGGCCGCTCATAACCGTGAGCACGGCTGACATGTCAATTTTACACTCTCGAGAGGTCGTACATCTTTACCCATGAGTCGTGGGCTACGCTAGTGGTCCACCACATTACCTTAGATGAGATGGCTAGCAAGCACACTACGAGGCCTTTACAAAGATCACGTTGGTAAGGTGTAACCGCTAAGGTTTTAGGGTCCGCAGCTGTGGAGCAAGCCTCAAGGGGAGATAAACGCACTCAACCCAAGTAGCGCGAGGGCCACAGAAGCTCACCTCCCCTCTTGCCCCGTCGGTAAGTTACCCCCAAACCAAAGCAACCTAATTAATTAGCCAAGACCGTCCCATTCCAGTCTCATGGTAGCACTGTTATCCCAGGTTGTCGCTTTGCGAACCGGTCCTTAAGGAGAGTGGCTATAAGCAAAACACATGCTCATGCCCCCTAAACCAAGTTGCTAAAAAAGCCATTTTTAAATGAACATGAACCACAGAGGGTCAAGCTCAAGATTTGATTGCATAGATCCATTTAAACAAATTATTAACAAAAGATACATGAGTTCGCGCAGCAACTAGCAAAACTTAACCAACATGCAACCCATAGGTAAACATATCAATAAAAGAGGCTAGGTACAGTCCTTATTGGCACACAAAATTAGACACATGCATATGAAGTGATTAGAGGGTTGTTAGGTTGTGTTCATGCTATACTTGCCTTGCTCAAACTGGTCTTGAGTCTGCTGCTCAACACCCTCAAACTGCTGCTCTTCGTCACCAACAAACTGCTCACCGTCTAACCACGTTCACGGCAACGTACAAGCATTTCCACGCATACATACATGCAAACAATTACCCAAAGGTGAGAAACAGTACATCATATCATAAAAACAGAAGATAAAACTGTACTAAAAACATTCTACGTGTTTCTACGGTCGCGTGAGCGCAAGAATCACTCAAATCGGAGTTAAAACGTGAAAGTTATGCATAAAACGGGCTCCTACGGGCATAACTGTGATAGAAACATTGAAACCAGGGGCTAGATTTGAAAAACCGAGGACTTAAACGTAATTAACCGTAGCCACCGAGGGTTTCCAGGCAAAACCGCTGGGACATGGACGGCGGGTTCTATTTTCCAAAAGCACAGGGGCTAAAACGCTAAAACTAGGACTAAAATCCAATTACTTTTCAACGCTGGTGGACTGCGGGTTGATTTCCCGAAAGTCCAGGGGCTCTTTAGCAAAACTATCGGCGCTGACCGGTATTGACCAGTCATCGGTGAGTGTGAGCGGTTGGATCTCGATCTAACGGGTGACGTTAGATCGGATCGGGGTTCTGATCTCGTGCGTCGGTCGAGATCCGACGGCGGAGAGAGGCCGGGGCCGAGGGCGACGGTGACCACGCCCATGGCGTTCTCGTCGCGCGGCGGGGCCGGCGGCGCGGCGGTGTTCCGGCTCAGGGAGGGCCCTAGGCTCGACTAGAGCTAGCCCAAAAGAGCGAGGGTGTTGCGGCGAGCTCACCGAGGGCTTGAGGGCGGCGGGAGATGGTCGGTGGCAGTCCAACGACGAGTGGCGGCGGCGTCGGTTCACGGGCGGTGTTCGTCCGCGTGGAATGCTGGGGTGGAGCGTCTCCGGGACTCCGAGGATGGGCGGCGAAGCTCCGGGGTGCTCCTGCGACACGAGAAGAGGAGGAATCAGGGCCGGAGGGGCTTCGCCGACGGCGAATTTGGCATCGGGGCGGCTTACCGAGGCGAGGCTCCAATGGCGGTTGCGAGCTCGAGAGGGCACGGGAGTGGAATTGGTGAGATGGGGAGGTAAAGGGGACGGATGCGAGCCTCGGGGTGGGTTTTATAGGACTCTAGGTGGCCGAGGGTGATGGGCGCGGTGTTGGGGCGGAAGACCGGGGCGTTCATCACTGCGCAATGAAGAGAGAGGGAGGGGAAAGGGGAAACCGGGCGGATTGTGGGGGATTGGAAGCGGGGCGAGCAAGGAAGGAGAGCGGGGTGCGGATTAGGGGAGGGATCCCCTCGGTTAGCCGTTGTGGCCGAGCGAGGATGAGAGCGGGGCGAGCGAAATCACCGGCGGGAGGAAGGGGACGGGTATGACAGGTGGGGTCAGCCGGTCAGTGGGGGAACGGGGCGCGGACGCTGCGGGCCGGGCGGCGCGCTGAGGAGGGGAGAGAGGGAGGCGCGGGTTGGGCCGGCCTTCGGCCCAGGCGGGAAAGGGGGCGGGGTCGCGGGGCCGAGCCCAGGCGGGAGAGGCGGGGCGCCGGGGTGGCTGGGCCGGGCCCAGGCGGGGAGAGGGGGCGGGGGCTGGGCTGGCCGGTCGGCTGGGCCGGCCGGTCGGCGTGGCTCTCTCCCCTTTTTTTTTTCTTTTTCTTTTCTGATTTTGAATTCCTTTGAATGGAGATAGAAATGGTTCTAAAATTCAAATGAATTTGAATTTGAATCCTTAATTCAAGCAAACAAGAGACAATGCACCAGCATGTAATGCACAAGAAAGTTAGGCCTATGATAAATTTTATTCTAGTATTTATTTTAAATAAAGCCTGTTAAATGCAAACTAAACATATAAGCCTTAGGAAAATTAAATAAATTGCTTGAGTTTTATTGTGAAATGCTGGAATTTAAACTAGGGTGTTACACTAGGGTTCCCAGCTCTCGTTATATAGGCTGAGGAGCTTGGGGTACAAGTAAAATAGTCCTAGTTGGATTACAATTAGCAGCCCATATCGTCTTGCACCGTGGCCTTCAAGGAAAACTGCTCGGCCCACCTGGCAGAGTGGTTACAATCCATCATCATAGGGTACACGTGGACATATGACTCCCACAGGTCTCATCTAAACAATGGGTGCATGCCCTGAATCCTCATGTTTGATTGTCCTAACAAGTTTGACAGTGTAGGCCAGTCATTGATGGTTATGAACAACAAAGCACGTAGGTCAAATCTTCTTGTTTGTGTTCATCCCATATACGAACACCAGTACTCCACAACACAAGAAGTTCCTCGATCAATGGTTCTAGGTACACATCGATATCGTTGCCCGGTTGCTTTGGGCCTTGTATAATCGCCGACATCATAATGAACTTCCGCTTTAAGCATAGCTAGGGAGGTAGGTTGTACATACGTAGAGTGATAGGCCATGTGCTATGACTACTGCTCATTTCCCTAAAAGGATCCATGCCCTCCATGCTTAATCCAAACCTTATGTTCCTTGCATCATCTGCAAATTCTAGGTATGTTCTGTCAACTTTTCTCCACCAATCCAGGTGGGATGCCTTAGCATATCATCTTCCGTATGGTCTTCTTTGTGCCAATGCACCATTTTTGCATTCTCCTTATTCTAAAAGAAATGCTTCAATTGTTGGATTATCGAGAAGTAACACATAACATTAGTTGGCACTCTCTTCCTTGGACACTCCCCCTCAACATCATTAGGGTCATCTCGCCTTATCTTATACCTTGACACTTTGCATTCCGAACAAGCTTCCAAATCCTCGAGCTCCTTACCATGATAGAGTATACAATCATTAGGGCACACATGCATTTTCTAGACTTCTAAACCTATAGGGAAGATGACCCCTTTTGTTTTGTATGTTGTCTCCGGCAATTTGTTACTCTCTGGAAGAAGCTTTTTAATGAGCTTTAATAACTCACTAAACCCCTTGTCGGTTATACCATTTGCTGCCTTCCATTGCAATAGTTCCAACATGATACACAACTTCTCGTGGCCCTCTATAATCTAGGTACAACAGTGTTTTATGATCCTCTAGCATGCGCTCCAGCTTCTTCCTGGTATTTTTATTATCACAGTCTTTCTCTATAGCGGATCAATACCTTTAGTATCTTCAGTATCACCCATTGTAGTATCTGCAAAGTCAAGACACTGAGCAATTAGTCTAGCCAATCATGATCCTGATCTTCTTCATCGTCTACCTGTATAACACTTAATTCTCCATGCTTTGTCCAACAAACAAAGTTTGGCATGAAACCCCTTTGCATCAAGTGCAGTTGAATATGTCTTGGCGAGGAATAATCTTTCTCGTTCTTGCAGTCTCTGCATGGACAACACATAAAACTATAGTTTGTGTGTCTCTCTGCCATACTAATAAATTGCTGCACATAAGCAATAAATTCTTTTGAGCGTCGCTCCACACTGTACATCCATTGCTAGTCCATCTGCAACATTTTTAAACCATAACACTTATATTTTAAATTGATGAACATTTAAATAACCACTATAAACAATATTAATTGCATTTGAACTGTTTTTGCCAACGAACCAGTACTAAAGGACCATTTGGGTGTATTATTAATACAACTCATAGATTCCTTTGTCTGGCCCATTAGTACCAATTCTTGCAACCATTCGATGCTAAATGACCCTTGTGTCAGTGCCTCAATGGCTATAAGTAGAACATCTAATTCAAAGCACGTCACTATTCTCAAAACTCTCCTACCATACATCCCAATATACTTGTTTCAAGCTTTGGTAGGGCTCTTAGTAGTTGTAGATCAATCATTTCTGAGCTGTGAGAAGTTCCTAAACTCTCACTTAGGGAAATCCAGAAGTGCGGCAGGGCAATTCAGAAGAGAGGCAGGGAAACCCAGAAGAAAGGCTAGAGTGACCTGTTTAGTACCGCTTCTTTAGACCAATCGGTACTAAAGGTCCTTTTAGGTGTATTATTGCGCTTTTACCTTTACTATCCCTGCATCTAACATATTTAGTACCGGTTCTTGCAACCTACCGGTACTAATTGTGCATTTGTCGGTGCGTCCTCAGCTATAAATATCACCTCAACGTCTCAGACCGTCGCACTGCAAACCCAAAACTCCCTAGCAATGCCTCCCCATATACTCACTTCCTTCTTTGGTGCCCTGGGTCGCATAGCTCTTTGTAGTTGTAGATCAATCATCTCTGAGTTATGAGAAATTTCTAAACTCTCCCTGTGTTAAACTACACGGGTAGAACTGCCAAGCTGCGATAAGATTCTAACGAACTTCTCCGTGACTCGCACACTACCATGAGTCATGGTGAGGGAAGGCATTGCAGGTGCTACTGGAGCTGAGTCCCGCCCCCAACTTCAAACAGTTTCGACCGAAGGCTGAGCCCTACACCTAGATCCCACACTCAAGCGGTGTTGGCACCGTAGACATAATGGAGTTTGAAATATGTGTGGTGGATGGGTAAGCCATTGCAGATGGACTAAGGTGAATGGTCAGACAAAGAAAGCTCTTTCGACAACCTTATGCTTTAGGTTATGGTAAGATTATTTATTTTATTTTCTTGTTAAGCATGTCTATGTTAATTGAAGTCATAATATGAAGATGTACATTTCTAATTTTTTGTCATGATAAATGTTTTCTATATCTCCATGTGTCATCCCCATCATCTCCTCTCTTTCTCTCCAAAAGATCATCTCTTTATTAACCATTAACATCCAATAATAAAAGAACATCAACATGATCTATTTCAAATAAGCCACAAAATATATAGAGAGAAAGAAAACAAGAACCTATCAAAACTAAAGTGCAATGTGAGAGCAGGAGTAAGTGTCAAACCTCTTAGAACACTTGGATGGGTGAAATATTGGAAATCTTGAGGAAAAATGGATAGCACCTCCCCTAGTTGAATGAAATATGGCGCCAACCAAGAACAGAGAGCTCTCTGCTCTTGGCTCAAGCAAAGGGAGGAAGAAGGGAGTCTAAATACCCTCGCATTAATGGTACCGGTACCAACCGGTACTCCATGCCTCTGCCCTGCCCCGGCCCCAGCACTATTAGTCCCGATTGTAGTTACCAACTAGGACTAAAGCTCTAGCGACCATTATAGAACCCATGCCATTTGAATAGGACTCCTCGTCCCATTTTCAAGATTCAAAGACTGCAAAACACAAGATTTCAGAGATTTGAACACAAGATTCAAATAAAATACCACCACATAGATACGATTACATATTAGTTCTTACATATATGCTACTAATTTTTACGAAATATTTCCTCTACTCCTCGATGGACGACTCGGCCATTAGTGCAGTCCAATCGATCTCGTCATTGTTGACAACCAGCGCCGGCGCCTGCATCACATGGCCGGCGATGTAGTCCAGAATGGCGCCTTTGGCGGTGATGGGCGCGGAGACGACGTCGCATGCTGCGGCGTTAGAGGCCAAGGAGACCGTCTCATGGCGAGTAGATGCGCCGACGGCGTGGTTCGCCTTCCTCCTAGAGGCGGCAGCAACTCGGTGATGGAGGCGGCGATTCAAAAGGAGCTCGGAGGGGCCAGAAGCCGACCGGAGCTTGCCGAGCCTCCACTTGCGCCAATGCTCGAGGTGGATGGAATCCTTGGTCCTTGCAGCGGCGAAGCGATCCTATAGGGTCACTGCATCTTGGCATGCTTTAGGGCATCCATTGTGGCCAGAGGAGTGGAGACGAGAGGAGAGGAAATGGCAGTGGCGGTTCGGAGAGGTTATAGGACACGCGCTGCAGGAGTCGAAGGGATGGCGAGACGGGAGGCGATTAGTACCTGTTGGTGTCATCTATCGATTCCAATTGCCTCCCCAGCATTGCTTATTCTATAAATACATTTAGTACCAGTTGATAATAACAACCAGTATTAAATCTCAAGGATTTAGTACCGGTTGGTAATACCAATGGGTATACTGATTCCTCCGAGCGCCTCTGGCGTTACCAACCGGGACTGATTGGCCCCTAGGGTGCCCCCAGGGGTCCTACCCTTTAGAATCGAGACTGATTCGTCTATTAGTGTTGGCTCTAGGAGTCTATTATAGTTGCGAGAGGGGCGTCCCCCGTGTCGTCTCTCCCAGGGGCGACCTGGGGCAACCCGCCGTGCCGCCACCCGCACTCCCCCAGCCCTCGTTGCTGCTGCCGGTCGGTGGTGGCAGCGGCAAACGACGTCCCGAAAGCCTGTGCCATTGCGTCCTCTCCCTTCTACGTCTTCTCTCTCTCCCTTTCTCGCTTCCTCGCGCCGCCCCACGTCGGGTCGCTGCCGGTGTGCCTTGCCGGCCAACCACCCACTGGATCCGGGGGGTTCCAGGCTGGATCTGCCGTCCCCCGGCTTGAGCGTGGCGTCGACACCTGGGTCGGCGCCACCTTGCTCTTCTCTAGCCTGCCCCGGTCATCGGGATGGCCGCCTCCCTCCGCCACCTCTCCGCGACCAAAGCTAGCCGTCGGGTGGCCCTGGTGGAACGTCAGGATGGCGGCGGTGCGACCTTGGCCTCGCGTAGCCAGATCCACGCGGATGGCGGCGGTGACGGCACCGGCCTCAGAGCGTCGGCTTTCGCTTCGTCGGTAGCCATCCGCGTATCGTCACGTCACCAGGACCGCCCGCGCCCACAGCCGCCGCGTCGTGCCGTCGAGGGACGGCCACGCTGGCCTCGTCTAGCTGCCTCGTGCCGGTTGCGACGCAGGGGGCCACCGGCCCTGTCGCGCCACCGTGTGCCGGCCCTGGCTCTTGCTGGTGATGAATTTCTCCTAGCAAAGGTTCGGAGCATCTAGTTAATTTTGCAGGGCTGAGATCAATGGTGAAAGCCATACCGGATCTTATTCAGCACGATGATGGCCTCGCCCTCTGGCGTCGTTCCCATCTTGGAGGCGTCATCACAACCTCAGTGCCTATGCTTTGTTCTGCAAGGTGAAAACCTTGTCCTTTTCGACGGACGACAGTGGCGGTCTACGTCGTATCCTTCTTGAAGGTGCCATGGCGGAAGACTTCTATGTTTGAAGATCCTTGTTGCTGAGATATAGTCCAGTGATTGTTGCGTGTCTCTCGACTCTCAACATATTCAAACATCTTCGGTGTCGTCAAATCCTTACACCGCTATGTGGTTATGTGAGGTCTTTTACGGTTGTTTGGTTTTGGTTGTCGGAGTAATCGACTCAAGCTGTGAAACACATTCTTCAACAGGGGTGGAATCGGCTCATGCTCTTCTTCTTTTTAGTGTTTGATAAAGATTACTAGTTAGGAGATGTCTTGTTTAGAGGAGGCTTACCAAAACAAGCCATTTTAAGACATATACTGGTTTAGTATGTTGGAGTTATAGTCTTCTTTTTTCTTTTATCCAAGTGTCTTGGCCACATACTTCTAAGTTATGTGCCAACACTTTGTAATTTTTGATGCGATGCATCATCTCTGGGTGGTGTCTGAAGCCGGATTTTATTTCCATTATCTAAAACAAATTAGTACTGGCCCCGTTCTCCAATAGTGTTCATAGATATAGGCTATGCTGTACTTCCAACAGAGCTATCCTGCCTTTCCCAATCTCTTTGATGCCCTATTTCCAACTGCTTCCGGGGCTCTCATCTGATGCACATCTTATGGGTAATCCCTGTATCGGCTCCCCAGTTGTAAATTATCTAAGATTGTCGTCTCTCAATGGTTTGGAGTGTTCTACCAAAGCCTCAATAAGCCTCTATTCGATCCTTATCTCCAAGTAGCCACATTCAAAAATCCTTCCTCCATTCATATAGATATATTTGTCAATGATCCTGGGATGTCTTCCATCTATTCTATTATGATGTGACCCCTTCCCCTTCCAGTGAGCATGCGTATGGCATACCGTTCAATGAAACCCGGCTACAAAGCTTATCATCCAGAAATCCTTGCCCGTTAATTTGGTCTTGCTCAACGCCCTCCTCACTTATCTTAACCTTCTTCTTCAAGTAAGAGTTAACATAACAATCTCATTGGAGTCACACAGAGCATATTCCTTTTTTTTCTGATTTTCCATTAGTTATTCCCTACCAACCATTCCTTTGTGGCGTTATGTAATCAATTCAAAGACTGCTGGGACATTGGAGAGTCCATGTCTTTTGAGTTGCGATCGGCCCCCTTCTTCGGCAGTTCATTGATCCAGCATATATCACCCACAACTGAATAGGTAATTTATGAGTTGATTGTTTAGGTAAAACAAATGATTCCACTTCCTACCCTCTTTTTGTTCTTCGCAGCTTTATGAGAGACCAGCACTTTGGTTCAAAAAAAAAAAAAAAAAAAAGAGAGACCAACACCAAACAATTCTGCTGGTGAACCATTCCATTATATATTTGTATTCCAATTCTGGTAGTTAGATAACAGCAATCTAGGTTTTAGTGACCTTTAAGTTCTTGTATGGACATCTATGTCATTAAACCATCGCAACTCTAAGCATTGGTATAAAAGCTAATTACTACAATACAAACTGGTGCTTATACCTCATTAACACATTAAGCATCAGTGCTAACTTAATCACTTTAGATGCCTTTAAGTACCCGGTGCTAAAAACATGATTAAAATACACCGGTTTTCTTTGCTAAGCACCTTCGCTAAGCACTCCCATTCTACATTTCTTTATAGATGGTGCGCTCTTTGTTAATGCCGCCTTCCTCACGTTCACTGCGAACGGTCTAGAATCTATGTTGATTTTGAATAGAATAGTCCGCTCCGCTGGCTTGCTGTTGGATTTTGGGAGAAGTTACACCAATTTGTTTCCTCGTTCGTCCGTGGCGACAAGTTGGCCAATGTTAGTTTAGAGGTTGAAGACGCGTCCCATCGAGATCTTGGACAATATCAAGAATTTGGAGGCTTCCGTTCTGGAGATGGATGGATTTGGCTATGTTTTGGGTGTCGGAGCGGTTCATAGGCAAAGACCATGATGACCTCAATATAATTTCCATTGTTATCTTATCTGTTATGGTCCTTTATGTAAACTAGCATGCACGTGCATCCCGCACGTGACTAAATAAAAATATTATTAAATTTATTAATGGAAATATTTATTTAAGTAAAAAATAAAGATGTAATGTTAGTTTGTAGGAAATATTATGGTATATTTTTTCTTTTATCATCGTGATAAATAGCTTTTAGTTAAAACTTATATTAGTCATCAATAAGCCATGTGGATCCGGCGAAGTCTGCATGTAGCCAACAAAGTCCGAGTTTCCATGCTATGTAAATGTAAAGTATGGTCTTATACATACAACTATAATTTAAGTTATAATTATTAATTTCCTTCCTTGCCGATACTCTAATAAAAAAGAAACCATCTATTTAATGGATATCATAAAATTCAAGCATAACTATTAATTTTCCATGTGCAAAAACAGAAATAAGCCCAATCGCCCCCAAGCCGCAGAAATTAGCCCAGCCCACCAGCGACCCCTTCATCTAAACCATTAGGCTGAGTCCAATGGGACTCCCTATATGGGTTCCCCAAACACTGTTTTGCACTGTTTGACATAAATGCTGAGAGAGAGGTAGTTGAAATAGTATTTAGAGAGTGGGGATAGGGAGTCCCATTGGACTCAGCCTTAGTATATAAAGCGTCGAAACACTTGGCTTATTGATAACAAAGAGATTCTGCACCTTAACATTTAAACTACACTGCACGTAGGGGTGGTAAAGGATTTAAACTATACTGCACGTAGGGGTGGTAAAGGATTTTCACAAAAGAAACCATCTATTTAATGGATATCATAAGATTCAAGGATAACTATTAATTTCCTATGTGCGAAACAGAAATCAGCCCAATCGCCCTCAGGCCGTAGAAATCAGCCCAGCCCACCATCGACCCCTTCATCTAAACCATTAGTATAAAAAGCGCCGAAACACATGGCTTATTGATAACAAAGAGATTCTGCACCTTAACATTTAAACTACACTGCACGTAGAGGTAATAAAGGATTTTCAAATTTTTCCTAAAAATTTATAGTATCAGACCTAAAAAGGGCTAGATCACATTATTATTTTTTAGCTAAAATTACTAAGCACTCATTTGGATTGTGAAAAAAATATTTAGATCATGACCCATCCCTAACTGCACGTTAGTAGTCGTGAAACACGTCTTTGAACTGAATGGTTGAAGAAAAGGGTCACAAATACTTCCAAAATATACTTAAAATCACATCAATCACGTAACAACTCTAGAAATAAAACTACATAAATATAAAGTTAATATGCAAATTTAATTCAAAACTTAATCTCAATTTAGTAAAAAACAGAATCCAGCCTAAGTGAACCATTAGAATTTGAACTTAGACTTAGGCCCAACTATCACAACACCCAATGCATTTCTAGCTATTGGATGGTACGGCCTGAGTTTTAACTCTAAGACTACGTACAGCGGATTGGGTAAATGGATTGCCAATACACTGTAGCGACACTGTTCACAGAGAGGAAGGTAGTTGGAACAGTAGATACACAATGCATTTACACATCCTGCTGCACATAGTCTAATCGTCTCTGTTGCCTCTCTCGGGTCTGGTAGCCGCAGCTCTCCTGTAGCGCCTTGGAGACTCCCATCCTGGTTATCTTTTTTCCGATGATTCTTTGTTCTTTCCTATTCCAGCCAAGTTTTGCCTCCTGGTGTATACTCTTATTCATACAGCGAACAAGGTTTAAATGGTTTTATCAATACATTATAACTATTAATTTTCATCGGTGGCGAAAAACAAAAAAATTTAAATAATTAATCACAGACAAAATTAGCTCAGCCTAAAATACTCCCAAGCTGTAGAAAGCCCAGCCCACCGACGCCCGTTGCGTCAGGCCAGTCGCCCCATCTGCTCTCTCTCTTCACTCGGGTGGTGCCGCTTGAGACCCAGCCGCTGGCCTCCTCTCCAACCCCGGTGTTGGCCTCTTCTGCTTCCGCGGCTCAGCCTCCTACTGGATCCGCTTGAGGCCTAGCCGCCGCCCTCCTCTCCGACCTCGGTGTTGGCCTCTTTCTGCCTCCGTTGCTCAGTCTCCTACCGGATCCCGACGGGATCCTCCACACCCGCGGTCCAACTGGATGCCAGCCGTACCCTTCGCCTCCTCCTACCAGATCCGCAACCTCCTCCTTCGCCGCCTGTCGACCCTGGTGTCGGCCTCCTCCGTCTCCGCGGTCCAGCGTGGTGCCGGCCGCCTCCTCCGGAGAGGATCCGCATGGGCAACAGGTTCTTTGATTCGGATTTTTGCGTCCGATTTTTGATCCATTCATTGATTTGTGTCTGTTTTCTTTTTTTTTCTCGATTCTAGTCTCATGTGGATCGATTCTTGGCTGATATCGTTCAATGATGGTTATAAACAGAGTTATCCACGGTTGAGATTGCAGTTTGGGATTATAGGCTTGTGTGTATTTGTTGACGCGGCTTATGAACGAAAATTATACATCATTTTATATTGTTTTTACCTATTATTATGCGTCAACTTTGCCTTTTACTAACAAATAACATAGATTATTGTGGATTTTGCAATATTGTCTTGGAAATGGTCTACTTGTAATTTTTGCAGGTTTTGGGCCAATTTTAAGCAAAATTCATCAAAGTCTACCTCGAGTAAAAAGACCTCTGAATATTATTCAATAATGGAAGAAGAAGCCCAATTAAAGACCCATCAAATGAAGCCCAATTCTAGAAGACTCGACAAGATCTCGGGATACAGAAGAATCTGGAAGGTTTAGAGTCCGAAAAGGACTCCACGAAGATTTATATGAAGGTTATCCCGAAGCCCGCGAAAGATGGAAACTAGAGGAGGCTGGAAGGG
Organism: Paspalum notatum; assembly: GCA_022530915.1. Classification (NCBI taxonomy): domain Eukaryota; kingdom Viridiplantae; phylum Streptophyta; class Magnoliopsida; order Poales; family Poaceae; genus Paspalum; species Paspalum notatum. The sequence goes on along the minus strand of CM039688.1, from coordinate 32,742,628 downwards.
CCTGGGTCGGCCGAGCCATACCCCCCCAAGTCGGCCGACCCCAGGACTCCGTATGTCGGTTTCAGTTTCCTTTTCGGACACGTCTTCTCCAGGGTATTTAAAGAGAATCTGAGCCCCTGGTCGAGGCATCCAATTCATTATCAAGGCGACAAGACGACGACTTGAGGGACACAACTAGAGGAGAGCAGAGGGTCGAGTTTCTAGTCTAGGTTTAGATCTTCTTCTAATCTCTAGAGGTGATTAGAGGCCTTGCACGGCTCTCTAATTGTCTAGATCCGGAGGTCTAATTGTATCATCAAGGGAAGGTATGATCATGGTTGTAATTATGATACAGTTAATTAATGAAGTATTGTTCTTGTCTAATTATCATATTCTTGTTCTAATTATGGTTGTTCTAGCTGTAATTAAGTTTATGTCTAGATGCATCTTGATTAGACCATGTCATTAAGGGTGATGTTTATCTAGCGTTCTTGATCTTTGATCTAGTTTACTAGTAATATAGTTTTGTGTCTAGTTCTTGTGATCATGGTGATTAGAAGTGCTAGTTGCTCTAATTATGTTATTAGACCAAATAAAAGTAATTGGAAGTGCATTCTCTAATTACGTGCCTGTTGAAAGTTCTTCGTCGATTACCTGGTTACCAGTGACAGTGGAGCCCGGGGAAAGGTTGAGCCGATCTAGGGGATTAGATTGATTGATCATGATTTAATTATGCTATGATAGATGTGCTTGAACATGCTTATTTGCCTTGATCTACTAGTTATCTCGCTGCTCTAATCTCGTTGTGAACCTTTATCTATCGTATGCTTTGGATCCGATTAGAGCTTGATTAGAACCTAGTTAATACCCTTTGATTAGAGTTCTAATTATGTTTCTAATTGTTTATCTTATATATATAGTTTAGTTTATCTCTTTTACTAGATTAGGCTAAGGATTGGTTTAGTTTAAGGATTGGTTTAGAAGTAGATTAGATATCCTTTTTACCCTAGTTTTCGCATAAACTCTTGTTAATTAGATCACGATTAGTTCGTTCCTTGGATTGACATAAACCTACGATACTCATCATAGGGAAAAGCTACACACGATACTGTCGCTTGCAGTATAAGGTTTGCCATGCTTAAGTGCTGTCAACAAGCTTTTCTGGCGCCGTTGCCGGGGAACTAATTATTAGGGTTCTAGTTAATTAGTGTTTATGTTTGTTGTATGTATTTAGCATTTAAATTCAGTTTTATTTCTTTTATGCATTTAGATTTATTTTCTTTATTTTCTTTTTATTTTAGGCGCAATAATTTTATTTTATTTTTATTTATGTTATTTTTATTTATTACTGTTCTTGCGCCATTTTTTTTATTTTATTTTTTTTATTTTTTCTTTATTTTCTGAATTTAAATTTTGTTTTTAAATTTTTGGATTCAGGACTAGTTTAGTGTAAATTTTGTAGAATTATTTTTGCTTTGTATATATTTTCTGCCACTAACCTGAGCAGGAATGGATGGACCACGATCCAATAAACCATCTAATTACGTGGATGATCCAGAAAAACTGCTGAGAAAGAGCCGAAACTCTGCCAAATTTTCTCGGAAACAAGAGGAAACTCTGCCGAAGATGGAAGACCAAGAGAAGAAGCTTATGGAGCTGTGTGTGCCAACATCAGCAGATTTGAAGATCAGAGACTTGGCACCACCACCCAGAGCATTTGAGATCAGGAGCTCAGTGATCAACATGGTGCAGAATCAACCATTCAGTGGAAAGGAGGACCCAAATCAACACTTGAAGACGTTCTTGCAGATTTGCAACACATTCAACGTTGAAGGAGTCACTAACGACCAGATCAGAGCAAGACTTTTCCCATTCTCTCTGATTGGGAAAGCACACCAGTGGTTGGCGACACTACCAGAGGAGACAGTGAGCAACTGGCAGAGTCTACTACAAGCATTCATCGCCAAGTATTTCTCACCAGGGAAGACTCAAGCTTTGCGCAACAGGATCTCAACATTTGTGCAGTACCCCACTGAGACATTCAGTGAAGCTTATGAGAGATTCAACGATTATGTGTCAGCATGCCCTCATCACAATTTTCAGAATTGGGACATAATTCAGAAATTCTATGGAGGACTCAACGCAGTGTGCAGAGGTCAAGTTGATGCATCATCCGGAGGATCAATTCTCAGTCTCACACCCACTGAGACCGAAGCCTTATTCAAGAAGATTGCAGAGAATGGAGCATGGGGAGCAGATAGAGTGACGCCTACCTCACTGGAGCAGCATACTTCCACTGGAACAGCGAAGAGTGTGCTGGAGGTAGACAAGATGGAGATCCTTGGTGGAAAAATCGACTCACTAATGAGGAGGTTCGAGAAGATGGAAAGTGGCAGAGCAGAGGAAGTGAAGTCTACAGATTACATGATGACTTGTGAAGAGTGTGGAGAGTATGGTCACTCAAGTGAGAGGTGTCCGGAGGAAGCTAAGGCTTTGGACTATGCCAGGAAGGAAGGTTGGATTCCCCCGTCCAATTATAGACAAAATAGACAACAACAGTTCACTGCCGGATCAGCTATTCAGAATGTCATTCCTCTGCGGATTCAGCTCAAGGACTTTATGGAAGAGCAAGCTAAAATCAACAAGGACACACACTCAAAATTCAAGGCTGTAGACAAAGTGTTAGAAAGCATTGATGGCAAGATCACTACTGTGGGAAGTTCAAATCAACAGCTCATGGGGATGATGAAGATTTTAGAAAATCAACTATCTCAGTTAGCAGAGCATCTCCCAAACAAAAATGAAGGAAAGTTGCCAGGACAGCCACAGTCTAAAGAGTCACTCAAAGCAGTTACTACCAGATCCGGGAGAGAGACTAGAGACCCAGAGTTGACTACAAAAATTGCCAGTTCAGTGGAAGCAGAGAAAGAGAGTGAAGACGAACCAGAAGTGACAGTAGACGACACAAGAGTGTTACCAGAAAAGTGTAGAGTTCGAGCTAGCAAGACGGATGAGCATTTCAACAAGTTCATTGAAGTGATCAAGCAGCTATATATCCACATGCCACTATTGGATGCACTTCAAGTACCCACTTATGCCAAGTACTTCAAGGATATACTAGCTAACAAGAGGGAAATGCCATCTGAGTGTGTCAAGCTGACGACTGAGTGTAGTGCAGCCATAATGGATGTCCCTTTACAGAAGATGGCAGATCCGGGATGCCCCACCATCCCATGTTCTATTGGTGTACTCAACATTGATAAGGCTTTGTGCGATCTTGGAGCAAGTGTTAGTGTGATGCCGAAGTCAGTGTTCGATAGACTCAAGCTGCCTAAACCAGAGCCTACATCCATATGTTTGGAGCTAGCAGATCGTTCAGTGAGATATCCAGAAGGAGTAGCTGAGGATGTGCCAGTGAAGATTGGAGATAATATTGTACCAGTTGACTTCGTTATTCTGGAGATGGGAGCAAGCTCGAGATCACCACTGATACTTGGAAGACCTTTCCTAAGGACTGCTCAAGCCACTATTAATGTGGGGAAGGGAGAAATCAAGTTCAACATCAATGGTGAATCAAGTTCATTCAAATTTCGTCCGAAGTTTGAAGTTTGCCAATCAATTGAAGAGGACGGAGCTTGAAGAAGAAGACTTGTCTGCAGTGTCTACACAAGACATTGGACAGTAAAGATTTGAAGTTGGGCTGAAGGACTCATCTTAAGCGCTATTGGGAGGCAACCCAGGTATTTAGAGTTTTTAGTTTAATTTGAGTTAGTTTAAATTGAGTCAAAACTTTATTGTTAAACATTAGTTAAATTAATAAAGTTTGAGTTAGTTTAATTTAAAGTTTTTAGATTTAAATAGGATAAGATAGCTACTCTCACTTACGTAGCTATCTAAATTTTGAAAACCACGAAGACTTTGCCGGTTTAAATTTGGTTCGATTTTATTCGGTTTTTAAATAAAAATTAGAGTAGATATGTGTTGACGGCACTTAAGCACGCCAAACCTTATACTGCAAGCGACAGTATCGTGGTAGCTTTTCCCCAGGATGAGTATCATGGGTTTTGTCAATCCAGGGAACGAACTAATTGAGAACTAACTAATAAGAGTTTAAAGTAAACTAAGGCATAGAGTATAGATCTAAAACTACCTCTAATCTATATCTAATCTGCATCTAATCTACGTTAAAGATAGAAGATAAACAACTAGAACAAGACTAGAACACTAATTAAGGGGTATTAACTAGCTTCTAATCAAGCTCTAATTGGATCCAAGACAAAGCATAATAACGGGCATCACAAATAGATAAGAACAACGAGTAACTAGTAGCTCAAGGTAAACAAGCATGATCAAGCATATTCATCATAGCATAAATAGATCTAGATCAATCAACCTAACCCCCTAGATTGGCTTAACCTTTCCCCGGCCCTACTGTCACTAGAACCAGGTAATCGACGAGAAGCTTTCAACAGGCACATGATTAAAGAATGCACCCCTAATCACTTTATATGGTCTAATAACATAATTAGCACAACTAGAACTTCTAATCACCATGATCACAAGAACTAGATATACAACTATATCATTAGTAAGCTAGATCAAAGATCAAAGAACAAGAACACTAGATGAATATAACCTTTAAAAGACATGTTCTAATCAACATGCAAACTAGATCTAAATCTAATTAGAACTAGAACAAGCATAATTAGAACAAGAACATGGTAATTAGACAAGAACAATGCTTCATTAATATACCTGTATCATACTTACAACCATGGCCATACCTACCCTTGATGATACAATTAGACCTCTGGAGCTAGGTAATTAGAGAGCCATGCAAGGCCTCTAATCACCTCTAGGAATTAGAAGAACCCTAATTCTAGCCTAGAAACTCGACCCTCAGCTCTCATCTAGTTGTTGTCCCTCTTCTCTACATCTTGTCGCCTTGATAATGAATTGGATGCCTCGACCAGGGGCTCAGCTTCGCTTTAAATACCCTGAGGATGCCGTAGCCGAAAAGGAAACCTCAACCGCCTTCGGGAGGGGGTGGGGTCGGCCGACCAAAGGGCTCCAGGTCGGCCGACCTGGAGTCCCTGGACCTCCTCTGCTTTCCATCTTTCGCGGGCTTCGGGATAACCTTCATATAAATCTTCCTGGAGTCTTTTTCGGACTCTAAACCTTCCAGATTCTTCTGTATCCCGAGATCTTATCGAGTCTTCTAGAATTGGGCTTCATTTGATGGGTCTTTAATTGGGCTTCTTCTTCCATTATTGAATAATATTCAGAGGTCTTTTTACTCGAGGTAGACTTTGATGAATTTTGCTTAAAATTGGCCCAAAACCTGCAAAAATTACAAGTAGACAATTTCCAAGACAATATTGCAAAATCCACAATAATCTATGTTATTTGTTAGTAAAAGGCAAAGTTGACGCATAATAATAGATAAAAACAATATAAAATGATGTATAACTTTCGTTCATAAGCCGCGTCAACAATATGTTTTTCTAGATTTTATCTATATTGTTTGAATTTCAAAAATCATCTCTCTAATTTTATTCAAAAACTAGGCGTTTAACCTAAGCCACGCTAAAGAATTGAAGTTAGTTTATTCAATTCAATTAATGAATTGAGTGACTATCTTTATTCTGAAATTAAATCGGTTGATTAACCGAACATTTGTTTTTAATAAAAACTTTAAACATAGGTTTAATTTTCAATATGCTAAATAGGGATAATCTTTAATATGAAAATTAATTCTATCTTTTTGTGTGCTGAAATTATTAAACCTACATTAGTAGGGATATTTATATTGCTTATACGCATTAAGGACTAGAATTAGTGAAGATTAACATCAACCAAATAAAAATTAATTAATTAGGCAACATTGGATCCTCTTTTGATCTTGTAGCAACCAGCCAAGACATAGGAATAGGATAGGATTAAAACTTTTTAGGATAGCCATGATGAAGAAACATCCAAGGGGACAAACTTATGGTTGATTGAAGTTTCTGTCCAAAGCTGCATGCACGACGTTCAACTTGCAGTAGAAGTTATCCAAAAGTATCAGAAATCCATTGGGCATCTTGCAGGAGAAGGAGGAGACCCAGCAGAGCCAGCACAAGGCCAGCTCGGCCGAGCCACCCCCCCTGGTCGGCCGACCCCAGTAGACCCTTCACCAGATGCACCTCCCCTTTCAGCAGCAGCCTTGCCTATAAATTCCAGACCTTTGTTGATGATCTTCACCACCCAGAAACCATTCCAGAGCCAGTATTTCGAGAGAGAAGAGCAAGAGTAGTAGTTCTTAAGAGTTCTTGAGAGGAAGAGTTTAGAAGATGAAGAAGGCGGCAAGCTTCATCAAGAAGACTTTCAAGGGTTCTTCATCAAGGAGCAGCTCTCAACCCCAAGACGACGATTCATCAAGACTTTCATCAAGGAGACACTCTGTCTCTGAGATGGGGAGTTCCGGTTCTGAGTAGAGTCTCCGTCGGGATCAAGGATTGAGAGGATGTTCTTCTCGCTTCTCTGTTGAAGTAGAAGATGTCATGGAGCCGGTGAGGAGGCCACGCACTCGTTCTCAAAGTCAAGTCCCTCAACCGATGAACATTGATGATGATGATGATGATGAAGAGTGGAAGTATTCTTCAGAAGGATTTTCTCTCCGTTCAGCTATAGAAGAGCAAAGGTACAACAGTTGCAAAGAAAGGATTAGGTCCAATCTTGATTTAGATCATGATTTCATGAAAGTTCTAAACTTTGATTCAAGTATAGAGAAATCATTCCTTAATCTTGGCTGGGGTCCTTTCATTCATATTAGTGCTAGTTATCAGAGTGACTTAGCACTAGAGATTATGACTACTATGGATATAGTTCAGTCTTCTGATGGAATCAGCACTTTAAGGTTTAGACTTAAGGAAAACTGGACTGATATTTCTTTTGGAACTGTTGGAGCTTTATTTGGATTCCACACTAATGCACCAGAAAGTATAGAAGTTGATAATACTACACTAGAGAATTTTTGGTTGCGTATTGCTAGTGGACATTCAAAGGAGAGAATGAAAATTATCAACCCCATCCTTCGCATCATTCATAGATTCATGACAGTAAGAGTTTTGGAAAGGATGGATGACACTAAGGTGCAGATTGCTGAATTGAAATGGCTATATATTGCACTGTGTCAACCTACTTGGACTAATCCCATTAATGCAATGATTAATCATTGGATAGTCCAGAGAAATAGAGCAACCGGATTATTGGGATATGGACATTATCTTACGGTGATTGCCTTCTCACTGATACCCAATTTGGTTTCTAGCCCCGCATACACTGTGCTACCAGCTAGTATAGATGAAAACTCCCTTAAGAAAGGGAAATACATTTTTGGGAATTCATCTACTGGATTTTATGTGGCTAAAACCAAGTTTAGAATCCCAGATAGAAGGTTGTCTCTGTTTATTCAGAATAAAACTGATTGGTTGGAGAAGTTTATGTTTGAGGAAGAACCAAGTCAGCAAACATCATCAGAATGGGACGCTTGGACTACTCCTAATCAACAGTTTCCTAGCAGTCAGTTTGGAGCAGGTTCATCACAAGGGCCAGTCTATCAAGTCAGACCCATTAGCTCTTATGATCCAACCTCTACTCCTGTATTTCAGCCATCAGGGAATATTCCTCCACCTGCAGTTTTTATTCCTAGAAATGCAAGATCCTACGATCCAGATTTCATTGCAGCTCAGCAGATGCCACACAGATCTTATTATGGCATTGAGACAATGACGGCAAGAAATTATGGTATTCTTGATCATGTTCGGGAAAATTTACAACAGTACGAGCAAAACACTCAGAATATTGAGGAGCAATTATTCAACCTGAGGCTGTGGGACCAGAACAATCAAGGCAATCAAGAGTGAAGCTCTTAGTGGTTTGATTTTCTTTTTCTTTTTTTTTATTTTATTTTATTTTTATTTTAATTTCGAATTTATTTTAATTTCTCTTATTTTATATATTTTGTATAATTATGAGTGTTTAATTCAAGTTAATTTGAGTTTTATTTGAGTCATGTGAGTTAACCATGTATCACCTCCTTTGTTTAATTGAATAAAACTTGTGTTAATTTGTGTTCTAAAGTCTTTTGATTAGACTAAGTTTATGCTCTCAATTTAATGCACTTAAATTTGAATTTTGATTTGCATATATGAGATAGATTTGATATTTCATAAAGACCCATATGATATTAATATTTTGATTTCAGATTTATCATATTGAGTCTCCTTTTAAAAAAAAATGATGATTTTATTTTATAAACTTTTATGATCAAAGTTTTTCTTGTGATTATTTTATATAAGCCCTTCCTATTTAGAGCCTTATATTATATAATACACTATAGTTTGATCAAATTTAATTCTTGATTGAATTGAATTAGGATTTGAATCTAGGGTTTGAGATTTCAAAGCTGGTCATTCATATTTGATTATCTTTTCATTTGCTAGCCTTTTTATCCATGCATTGTATATCTCTACATTGGAGAAAATACAAATTTCGCTGGATATCCCTCCTGAAACCAAAATATCGTCAAAAATATATCTATCCTTACCACAACCTATTTGTTTTCTGGAGTATATCTTAAGTTTATTTTTTCAGCTGGACCCTTGTTCCAAAAAGTTAAAATACTCGAGGATGAGTATTATTCAAGAGTGGGGGAGGAAAGCTTATTTTAAAATTAAAATTTTTATAAAGTTTTTGAGGAGGCAAAGAAAAAAAAAAAAGAGAAGACCAAGTGGTCGAAAATTGAAAAAAAAGAGAGAGAAAAGAAAAAAAAGCCAAGTGGCCGCAGTAGAATTAGGAATAAAAATATATATTATATTTATGCCCCTCAAAAATCTTTTATATGAGAGTTGGTGTTTATTCAATATATATACTCCAGAAAATTTTCCAACCATATGCAATCCGATATCAGGGACTTCATTTGTGCCTTGAAATCATTGATTTATTTGCATATGTCCACCATTCTATATAATTTTTCTTTATCTTTTTCATCAATTTATTTTCCATGACCTTTTTGAGAAATCTCAGTAAAACCAGCAGATCCTTTTCCTAGTTTGATAATATATTGAGATTAAATTTTGATTAGGATCCTTACCGAAAACTCCAGATATAAGCCTACACATATATAATATGATTATGAGATAGTTTTTAGCCACATATTGAGTGACTAGAAAGATGAGTGGAGTTTTGGGCTTTATATAATCTTGATCCTTGAAAACTTTGTCGAAATAATAATTTTTGAAAAGAAGGAGATTCATTTGTGATAAAGTTTGATCTCATTTATCATACATTGTGGGATATGCTTACATGAATATCTATCTATTTTTATATTTGTAGATCCAAACACTGAAAAATATTGAGAGTATGAATTTAGTTTGATTATTTGATTTTAGTTCATAAGTTAACTATATTTTAAGTTTTTACTTACTCGAGGACGAGCAAGGTTTAAGAGTGGGGGTATTGTTGACGCGGCTTATGAACGAAAATTATACATCATTTTATATTGTTTTTACCTATTATTATGCGTCAACTTTGCCTTTTACTAACAAATAACATAGATTATTGTGGATTTTGCAATATTGTCTTGGAAATGGTCTACTTGTAATTTTTGCAGGTTTTGGGCCAATTTTAAGCAAAATTCATCAAAGTCTACCTCGAGTAAAAAGACCTCTGAATATTATTCAATAATGGAAGAAGAAGCCCAATTAAAGACCCATCAAATGAAGCCCAATTCTAGAAGACTCGACAAGATCTCGGGATACAGAAGAATCTGGAAGGTTTAGAGTCCGAAAAGGACTCCACGAAGATTTATATGAAGGTTATCCCGAAGCCCGCGAAAGATGGAAACTAGAGGAGGCTGGAAGGGCCTGGGTCGGCCGAGCCATACCCCCCCAAGTCGGCCGACCCCAGGACTCCGTATGTCGGTTTCAGTTTCCTTTTCGGACACGTCTTCTCCAGGGTATTTAAAGAGAATCTGAGCCCCTGGTCGAGGCATCCAATTCATTATCAAGGCGACAAGACGACGACTTGAGGGACACAACTAGAGGAGAGCAGAGGGTCGAGTTTCTAGTCTAGGTTTAGATCTTCTTCTAATCTCTAGAGGTGATTAGAGGCCTTGCACGGCTCTCTAATTGTCTAGATCCGGAGGTCTAATTGTATCATCAAGGGAAGGTATGATCATGGTTGTAATTATGATACAGTTAATTAATGAAGTATTGTTCTTGTCTAATTATCATATTCTTGTTCTAATTATGGTTGTTCTAGCTGTAATTAAGTTTATGTCTAGATGCATCTTGATTAGACCATGTCATTAAGGGTGATGTTTATCTAGCGTTCTTGATCTTTGATCTAGTTTACTAGTAATATAGTTTTGTGTCTAGTTCTTGTGATCATGGTGATTAGAAGTGCTAGTTGCTCTAATTATGTTATTAGACCAAATAAAAGTAATTGGAAGTGCATTCTCTAATTACGTGCCTGTTGAAAGTTCTTCGTCGATTACCTGGTTACCAGTGACAGTGGAGCCCGGGGAAAGGTTGAGCCGATCTAGGGGATTAGATTGATTGATCATGATTTAATTATGCTATGATAGATGTGCTTGAACATGCTTATTTGCCTTGATCTACTAGTTATCTCGCTGCTCTAATCTCGTTGTGAACCTTTATCTATCGTATGCTTTGGATCCGATTAGAGCTTGATTAGAACCTAGTTAATACCCTTTGATTAGAGTTCTAATTATGTTTCTAATTGTTTATCTTATATATATAGTTTAGTTTATCTCTTTTACTAGATTAGGCTAAGGATTGGTTTAGTTTAAGGATTGGTTTAGAAGTAGATTAGATATCCTTTTTACCCTAGTTTTCGCATAAACTCTTGTTAATTAGATCACGATTAGTTCGTTCCTTGGATTGACATAAACCTACGATACTCATCATAGGGAAAAGCTACACACGATACTGTCGCTTGCAGTATAAGGTTTGCCATGCTTAAGTGCTGTCAACAAGCTTTTCTGGCGCCGTTGCCGGGGAACTAATTATTAGGGTTCTAGTTAATTAGTGTTTATGTTTGTTGTATGTATTTAGCATTTAAATTCAGTTTTATTTCTTTTATGCATTTAGATTTATTTTCTTTATTTTCTTTTTATTTTAGGCGCAATAATTTTATTTTATTTTTATTTATGTTATTTTTATTTATTACTGTTCTTGCGCCATTTTTTTTATTTTATTTTTTTATTTTTTTTATTTTTTCTTTATTTTCTGAATTTAAATTTTGTTTTTAAATTTTTGGATTCAGGACTAGTTTAGTGTAAATTTTGTAGAATTATTTTTGCTTTGTATATATTTTCTGCCACTAACCTGAGCAGGAATGGATGGACCACGATCCAATAAACCATCTAATTATGTGGATGATCCAGAAAAACTGCTGAGAAAGAGCCGAAACTCTGCCAAATTTTCTCGGAAACAAGAGGAAACTCTGCCGAAGATGGAAGACCAAGAGAAGAAGCTTATGGAGCTGTGTGTGCCAACATCAGCAGATTTGAAGATCAGAGACTTGGCACCACCACCCAGAGCATTTGAGATCAGGAGCTCAGTGATCAACATGGTGCAGAATCAACCATTCAGTGGAAAGGAGGACCCAAATCAATACTTGAAGACGTTCTTGCAGATTTGCAACACATTCAACGTTGAAGGAGTCACTAACGACCAGATCAGAGCAAGACTTTTCCCATTCTCTCTGATTGGGAAAGCACACCAGTGGTTGGCGACACTACCAGAGGAGACAGTGAGCAACTGGCAGAGTCTACTACAAGCATTCATCGCCAAGTATTTCTCACCAGGGAAGACTCAAGCTTTGCGCAACAGGATCTCAACATTTGTGCAGTACCCCACTGAGACATTCAGTGAAGCTTATGAGAGATTCAACGATTATGTGTCAGCATGCCCTCATCACAATTTTCAGAATTGGGACATAATTCAGAAATTCTATGGAGGACTCAACGCAGTGTGCAGAGGTCAAGTTGATGCATCATCCGGAGGATCAATTCTCAGTCTCACACCCACTGAGACCGAAGCCTTATTCAAGAAGATTGCAGAGAATGGAGCATGGGGAGCAGATAGAGTGACGCCTACCTCACTGGAGCAGCATACTTCCACTGGAACAGCGAAGAGTGTGCTGGAGGTAGACAAGATGGAGATCCTTGGTGGAAAAATCGACTCACTAATGAGGAGGTTCGAGAAGATGGAAAGTGGCAGAGCAGAGGAAGTGAAGTCTACAGATTACATGATGACTTGTGAAGAGTGTGGAGAGTATGGTCACTCAAGTGAGAGGTGTCCGGAGGAAGCTAAGGCTTTGGACTATGCCAGGAAGGAAGGTTGGATTCCCCCGTCCAATTATAGACAAAATAGACAACAACAGTTCACTGCCGGATCAGCTATTCAGAATGTCATTCCTCTGCGGATTCAGCTCAAGGACTTTATGGAAGAGCAAGCTAAAATCAACAAGGACACACACTCAAAATTCAAGGCTGTAGACAAAGTGTTAGAAAGCATTGATGGCAAGATCACTACTGTGGGAAGTTCAAATCAACAGCTCATGGGGATGATGAAGATTTTAGAAAATCAACTATCTCAGTTAGCAGAGCATCTCCCAAACAAAAATGAAGGAAAGTTGCCAGGACAGCCACAGTCTAAAGAGTCACTCAAAGCAGTTACTACCAGATCCGGGAGAGAGACTAGAGACCCAGAGTTGACTACAAAAATTGCCAGTTCAGTGGAAGCAGAGAAAGAGAGTGAAGACGAACCAGAAGTGACAGTAGACGACACAAGAGTGTTACCAGAAAAGTGTAGAGTTCGAGCTAGCAAGACGGATGAGCATTTCAACAAGTTCATTGAAGTGATCAAGCAGCTATATATCCACATGCCACTATTGGATGCACTTCAAGTACCCACTTATGCCAAGTACTTCAAGGATATACTAGCTAACAAGAGGGAAATGCCATCTGAGTGTGTCAAGCTGACGACTGAGTGTAGTGCAGCCATAATGTATGTCCCTTTACAGAAGATGGCAGATCCGGGATGCCCCACCATCCCATGTTCTATTGGTGTACTCAACATTGATAAGGCTTTGTGCGATCTTGGAGCAAGTGTTAGTGTGATGCCGAAGTCAGTGTTCGATAGACTCAAGCTGCCTAAACCAGAGCCTACATCCATATGTTTGGAGCTAGCAGATCGTTCAGTGAGATATCCAGAAGGAGTAGCTGAGGATGTGCCAGTGAAGATTGGAGATAATATTGTACCAGTTGACTTCGTTATTCTGGAGATGGGAGCAAGCTCGAGATCACCACTGATACTTGGAAGACCTTTCCTAAGGACTGCTCAAGCCACTATTAATGTGGGGAAGGGAGAAATCAAGTTCAACATCAATGGTGAATCAAGTTCATTCAAATTTCGTCCGAAGTTTGAAGTTTGCCAATCAATTGAAGAGGACGGAGCTTGAAGAAGAAGACTTGTCTGCAGTGTCTACACAAGACATTGGACAGTAAAGATTTGAAGTTGGGCTGAAGGACTCATCTTAAGCGCTATTGGGAGGCAACCTAGGTATTTAGAGTTTTTAGTTTAATTTGAGTTAGTTTAAATTGAGTCAAAACTTTATTGTTAAACATTAGTTAAATTAATAAAGTTTGAGTTAGTTTAATTTAAAGTTTTTAGATTTAAATAGGATAAGATAGCTACTCTCACTTACGTAGCTATCTAAATTTTGAAAACCACGAAGACTTTGCCGGTTTAAATTTGGTTCGATTTTATTCGGTTTTTAAATAAAAATTAGAGTAGATATGTTTTTCTAGATTTTATCTATATTGTTTGAATTTCAAAAATCATCTCTCTAATTTTATTCAAAAACTAGGCGTTTAACCTAAGCCACGCTAAAGAATTGAAGTTAGTTTATTCAATTCAATTAATGAATTGAGTGACTATCTTTATTCTGAAATTAAATCGGTTGATTAACCGAACATTTGTTTTTAATAAAAACTTTAAACATAGGTTTAATTTTCAATATGCTAAATAGGGATAATCTTTAATATGAAAATTAATTCTATCTTTTTGTGTGCTGAAATTATTAAACCTACATTAGTAGGGATATTTATATTGCTTATACGCATTAAGGACTAGAATTAGTGAAGATTAACATCAACCAAATAAAAATTAATTAATTAGGCAACATTGGATCCTCTTTTGATCTTGTAGCAACCAGCCAAGACATAGGAATAGGATAGGATTAAAACTTTTTAGGATAGCCATGATGAAGAAACATCCAAGGGGACAAACTTATGGTTGATTGAAGTTTCTGTCCAAAGCTGCATGCACGACGTTCAACTTGCAGTAGAAGCTATCCAAAAGTATCAGAAATCCATTGGGCATCTTGCAGGAGAAGGAGGAGACCCAGCAGAGCCAGCACAAGGCCAGCTCGGCCGAGCCACCCCCCCTGGTCGGCCGACCCCAGTAGACCCTTCACCAGATGCACCTCCCCTTTCAGCAGCAGCCTTGCCTATAAATTCCAGACCTTTGTTGATGATCTTCACCACCCAGAAACCATTCCAGAGCCAGTATTTCGAGAGAGAAGAGCAAGAGTAGTAGTTCTTAAGAGTTCTTGAGAGGAAGAGTTTAGAAGATGAAGAAGGCGGCAAGCTTCATCAAGAAGACTTTCAAGGGTTCTTCATCAAGGAGCAGCTCTCAACCCCAAGACGACGATTCATCAAGACTTTCATCAAGGAGACACTCTGTCTCTGAGATGGGGAGTTCCGGTTCTGAGTAGAGTCTCCGTCGGGATCAAGGATTGAGAGGATGTTCTTCTCGCTTCTCTGTTGAAGTAGAAGATGTCATGGAGCCGGTGAGGAGGCCACGCACTCGTTCTCAAAGTCAAGTCCCTCAACCGATGAACATTGATGATGATGATGATGATGAAGAGTGGAAGTATTCTTCAGAAGGATTTTCTCTCCGTTCAGCTATAGAAGAGCAAAGGTACAACAGTTGCAAAGAAAGGATTAGGTCCAATCTTGATTTAGATCATGATTTCATGAAAGTTCTAAACTTTGATTCAAGTATAGAGAAATCATTCCTTAATCTTGGCTGGGGTCCTTTCATTCATATTAGTGCTAGTTATCAGAGTGACTTAGCACTAGAGATTATGACTACTATGGATATAGTTCAGTCTTCTGATGGAATCAGCACTTTAAGGTTTAGACTTAAGGAAAACTGGACTGATATTTCTTTTGGAACTGTTGGAGCTTTATTTGGATTCCACACTAATGCACCAGAAAGTATAGAAGTTGATAATACTACACTAGAGAATTTTTGGTTGCGTATTGCTAGTGGACATTCAAAGGAGAGAATGAAAATTATCAACCCCATCCTTCGCATCATTCATAGATTCATGACAGTAAGAGTTTTGGAAAGGATGGATGACACTAAGGTGCAGATTGCTGAATTGAAATGGCTATATATTGCACTGTGTCAACCTACTTGGACTAATCCCATTAATGCAATGATTAATCATTGGATAGTCCAGAGAAATAGAGCAACCGGATTATTGGGATATGGACATTATCTTACGGTGATTGCCTTCTCACTGATACCCAATTTGGTTTCTAGCCCCGCATACACTGTGCTACCAGCTAGTATAGATAAAAACTCCCTTAAGAAAGGGAAATACATTTTTGGGAATTCATCTACTGGATTTTATGTGGCTAAAACCAAGTTTAGAATCCCAGATAGAAGGTTGTCTCTGTTTATTCAGAATAAAACTGATTGGTTGGAGAAGTTTATGTTTGAGGAAGAACCAAGTCAGCAAACATCATCAGAATGGGACGCTTGGACTACTCCTAATCAACAGTTTCCTAGCAGTCAGTTTGGAGCAGGTTCATCACAAGGGCCAGTCTATCAAGTCAGACCCATTAGCTCTTATGATCCAACCTCTACTCCTGTATTTCAGCCATCAGGGAATATTCCTCCACCTGCAGTTTTTATTCCTAGAAATGCAAGATCCTACGATCCAGATTTCATTGCAGCTCAGCAGATGCCACACAGATCTTATTATGGCATTGAGACAATGACGGCAAGAAATTATGGTATTCTTGATCATGTTCGGGAAAATTTACAACAGTACGAGCAAAACACTCAGAATATTGAGGAGCAATTATTCAACCTGAGGCTGTGGGACCAGAACAATCAAGGCAATCAAGAGTGAAGCTCTTAGTGGTTTGATTTTCTTTTTCTTTTTTTTTATTTTTTTTTATTTTTATTTTAATTTCGAATTTATTTTAATTTCTCTTATTTTATATATTTTGTATAATTATGAGTGTTTAATTCAAGTTAATTTGAGTTTTATTTGAGTCATGTGAGTTAACCATGTATCACCTCCTTTGTTTAATTGAATAAAACTTGTGTTAATTTGTGTTCTAAAGTCTTTTGATTAGACTAAGTTTATGCTCTCAATTTAATGCACTTAAATTTGAATTTTGATTTGCATATATGAGATAGATTTGATATTTCATAAAGACCCATATGATATTAATATTTTGATTTCAGATTTATCATATTGAGTCTCCTTTTAAAAAAAATGATGATTTTATTTTATAAACTTTTATGATCAAAGTTTTTCTTGTGATTATTTTATATAAGCCCTTCCTATTTAGAGCCTTATATTATATAATACACTATAGTTTGATCAAATTTAATTCTTGATTGAATTGAATTAGGATTTGAATCTAGGGTTTGAGATTTCAAAGCTGGTCATTCATATTTGATTATCTTTTCATTTGCTAGCCTTTTTATCCATGCATTGTATATCTCTACATTGGAGAAAATACAAATTTCGCTGGATATCCCTCCTGAAACCAAAATATCGTCAAAAATATATCTATCCTTACCACAACCTATTTGTTTTCTGGAGTATATCTTAAGTTTATTTTTTCAGCTGGACCCCTGTTCCAAAAAGTTAAAATACTCGAGGATGAGTATTATTCAAGAGTGGGGGAGGAAAGCTTATTTTAAAATTAAAATTTTTATAAAGTTTTTGAGGAGGCAAAGAAAAAAAAAAGAGAAGACCAAGTGGTCGAAAATTGAAAAAAAAAAGAGAGAGAAAAGAAAAAAAAGCCAAGTGGCCGCAGTAGAATTAGGAATAAAAATATATATTATATTTATGCCCCTCAAAAATCTTTTATATGAGAGTTGGTGTTTATTCAATATATATACTCCAGAAAATTTTCCAACCATATGCAATCCGATATCAGGGACTTCATTTGTGCCTTGAAATCATTGATTTATTTGCATATGTCCACCATTCTATATAATTTTTCTTTATCTTTTTCATCAATTTATTTTCCATGACCTTTTTGAGAAATCTCAGTAAAACCAGCAGATCCTTTTCCTAGTTTGATAATATATTGAGATTAAATTTTGATTAGGATCCTTACCGAAAACTCCAGATATAAGCCTACACATATATAATATGATTATGAGATAGTTTTTAGCCACATATTGAGTGACTAGAAAGATGAGTGGAGTTTTGGGCTTTATATAATCTTGATCCTTGAAAACTTTGTCGAAATAATAATTTTTGAAAAGAAGGAGATTCATTTGTGATAAAGTTTGATCTCATTTATCATACATTGTGGGATATGCTTACATGAATATCTATCTATTTTTATATTTGTAGATCCAAACACTGAAAAATATTGAGAGTATGAATTTAGTTTGATTATTTGATTTTAGTTCATAAGTTAACTATATTTTAAGTTTTTACTTACTCGAGGACGAGCAAGGTTTAAGAGTGGGGGTATTGTTGACGCGGCTTATGAACGAAAATTATACATCATTTTATATTGTTTTTACCTATTATTATGCGTCAACTTTGCCTTTTACTAACAAATAACATAGATTATTGTGGATTTTGCAATATTGTCTTGGAAATGGTCTACTTGTAATTTTTGCAGGTTTTGGGCCAATTTTAAGCAAAATTCATCAAAGTCTACCTCGAGTAAAAAGACCTCTGAATATTATTCAATAATGGAAGAAGAAGCCCAATTAAAGACCCATCAAATGAAGCCCAATTCTAGAAGACTCGACAAGATCTCGGGATACAGAAGAATCTGGAAGGTTTAGAGTCCGAAAAGGACTCCACGAAGATTTATATGAAGGTTATCCCGAAGCCCGCGAAAGATGGAAACTAGAGGAGGCTGGAAGGGCCTGGGTCGGCCGAGCCATACCCCCCCAAGTCGGCCGACCCCAGGACTCCGTATGTCGGTTTCAGTTTCCTTTTCGGCCACGTCTTCTCCAGGGTATTTAAAGAGAATCTGAGCCCCTGGTCGAGGCATCCAATTCATTATCAAGGCGACAAGACGACGACTTGAGGGACACAACTAGAGGAGAGCAGAGGGTCGAGTTTCTAGTCTAGGTTTAGATCTTCTTCTAATCTCTAGAGGTGATTAGAGGCCTTGCACGGCTCTCTAATTGTCTAGATCCGGAGGTCTAATTGTATCATCAAGGGAAGGTATGATCATGGTTGTAATTATGATACAGTTAATTAATGAAGTATTGTTCTTGTCTAATTATCATATTCTTGTTCTAATTATGGTTGTTCTAGCTGTAATTAAGTTTATGTCTAGATGCATCTTGATTAGACCATGTCATTAAGGGTGATGTTTATCTAGCGTTCTTGATCTTTGATCTAGTTTACTAGTAATATAGTTTTGTGTCTAGTTCTTGTGATCATGGTGATTAGAAGTGCTAGTTGCTCTAATTATGTTATTAGACCAAATAAAAGTAATTGGAAGTGCATTCTCTAATTACGTGCCTGTTGAAAGTTCTTCGTCGATTACCTGGTTACCAGTGACAGTGGAGCCCGGGGAAAGGTTGAGCCGATCTAGGGGATTAGATTGATTGATCATGATTTAATTATGCTATGATAGATGTGCTTGAACATGCTTATTTGCCTTGATCTACTAGTTATCTCGCTGCTCTAATCTCGTTGTGAACCTTTATCTATCGTATGCTTTGGATCCGATTAGAGCTTGATTAGAACCTAGTTAATACCCTTTGATTAGAGTTCTAATTATGTTTCTAATTGTTTATCTTATATATATATAGTTTAGTTTATCTCTTTTACTAGATTAGGCTAAGGATTGGTTTAGTTTAAGGATTGGTTTAGAAGTAGATTAGATATCCTTTTTACCCTAGTTTTCGCATAAACTCTTGTTAATTAGATCACGATTAGTTCGTTCCTTGGATTGACATAAACCTACGATACTCATCATAGGGAAAAGCTACACACGATACTGTCGCTTGCAGTATAAGGTTTGCCATGCTTAAGTGCTGTCAACAGTATTGTATTAATCAATCTTATTGTATTTCATCGATGATATATTGAACGTTGGGCCGTGTAGATTTGATCCTGAACAGTAATAGGGCCGTCATGCATATCTACGATTTGCATATGATAACTGTGAGGGGCCGCCCAAATTACCTCCATTTAATCAAGATGTCGTCCATTGACCCTCTCAATTAAAAGAGATAACCCCGGTATTCCACTAATTTCATCACAAGACCAACCAAGAATTGCCCTTGACGCCCTTGGTTGCGCACTATCCACATAGGTTGTGGAACACCATAGCCCGGCACACGAGGTGGAGGTGTCGCCCCCGTGCGCGGACGTTGGGAGGAGGTACCACCATGGGAAGGAGTTGCAGCTCCCTTGCGGGTTTCCGCATCCAACTCAAGCATCTTGCTCTCCACTCTTATGACCATGCTCACCAAGGCATTGAAATTGGCACAAGAGGCTACCGAGAGTTTGTCTTGCATTCTCAAGGATAATCCCCGAAGATAACGGTTTTACTTCTTGGGATCAGAGGACACTTCATCAAGTGCATATTGGGAGAGGTAGTTGAAAGCATGAGTGTATTCCATGACTTACATGTTACCTTGCTTCAAATTGCGGAACTCATCCGCCTTGAGATCCATCAAGCCTGCTGGGATATGATGTGCCCGGAAAGCAGCCTTGAACTCAGCCCAATCGACACGATGGCCTGGCTCTTGCTGTGTGAGATAGCCCTGCCACCAAGCTCCCGCAGCATCATGGAGTTGATGAGCCGCGAGAGTGACCCTCTCATAGTCATCACACTCCATTAATCCAAACTTCTGCTCAATGATACGAATCCAATGATCCGCGTCCAATGGGTCCTTGGTGACCTTGAAAATAGGAGGATCGAGACGGCTGAACGAATCATAACCATGGCGTTGACGGCCTCCATCACCCCCACGATGGTCCAAATTTTCGATGAGGGTCTGTAGCAGCCTGTTTTGATCTTGGCGGTTTGTTTCTGCTCTCATGAGGACATCCACAAGGGTGACATTAGGAGGGTCGGGAAGCCTCCCATCCCCGTCATGCTCGCCATGACCACTACCGTTGCCCGGTGGGTTTGACATCCTGTCACCAACCACGATTGAAGTTAACGAATGGTTAGGAGGGAAAGAAGAAAGTACAATTTTGCTAAAAAATTGGACTTAGGAAAAAAATATTCAACATGGATGCATGAGGATCACATATTCCATATCATACATATACATGCATAAATCTAAAGAGGAAGAGATGCATCGCATAATTCGTCCCACTAACCATACATGGTCACATACCCATACCACAATTATATAAGTGCAAGTTGGATGCATGAATGCAATTCATGATGACATGCCGGCACTACTTGCACCATTCCCACATGAAGTCATAAATAGAACATAGGTTCTCATATTACATAACTAGGCATGACGATAGCTAGATCGTGTCTCACATCGTCTCACAAATTAAGTTTTGAAAATATGGTTCACCCATACGGTGATACAGAGATGTGAGCTTCGAAGCTCACCCACTACTACATACTACCAAAGTTTTACAAAGGGTTCACTCATACGGTGCCCTCACAAAGTTGAGTGGAAACTCATCGAGCAAATGGTATCCCGGACTTCCGATATCTTCATGATTTTCTGGGTGTTGAAGGTGTACGTGCTCGGCCCCAAGAAGAGTGGTTGGGGTATGAGGGGTACTTGCAAAGCGACGAACACGTAACCCCACAGAAGCATGGGTTCGACCCATGGGCGGTTGCTCAACCCAAACACCTTGAACTGGTTGATAACGAAAAGAAGGTGGAGCAAGCTCATGGGGAGTTCCATCTCCCGCACCATAAAGTACACTTGGGCTACCTAGACCCATCCTCATCAAAGGTTCCACCGACTACTGAAAACGGATAAGACGACTCCTAGTCTCTCCCAACTCATATGTGAGACAACGGATCATCCGGTCTTGGGCTTGGACTAACTCAGACATCCGCCTCTCATACAAGGTTGCATCCCCCAACACCATCTCAAATGTGTTTACCCCTTGCTATGGGCTTTGGATTGGGTAGTGAGAAAAAGGGTAGCGGTCTAACTCCATCACTTCCGACCGGAGAACACCGATCGCCTTATATGCCACCACTTGGATGGCCATCTCCACCGAAGTTCCCACCGCTAAACAATGGTGAGACTCGGTCGCTCCTTCAACTAGGCGGTTTGGAATGAACAAGGTGGCAACATAGTCCACCAAGCCCGGCCCACGCCCCTTCGCATAGACTGCATACTCGGGTCGATACGAAAAATTGCACCTCCAAAGCAGCTCGTCAAGGATAGAAGGGAAACCCTCCACACCCTCGGCACGAGTTGCCATCACGAGCCTTCCCACATTCATCTATCCATAGGCAATAAGATAAGTTAAGAATAGATGATTAAGAATTGAAATGCTGAAGCATGAGGTAAGGTTAGCTCTATACAAAATAAAAATTACTTAAGACATACAAGACCCTTAACACTCATATTCCATTTCTTTATAACAAGGTTAGTCAAAATATTTATTTCATCCTAACCGCATTTCCCAAAAGGTTGTGATAATGCATGAAATGCAACCTTGGCACTGATGCAAGCCTGTGAGGGACCGCCCAAATTACCTCCATTTAATCAAGATGTCATCCATTGACCCTCTCAATTAATAGAGATAACCCCGGTATTCCACTAATTCCATCACAAGACCAACCAAGATCAAGTCACATAGCACACATTATCACAACGGGCCATTAAGTTTTACAAACCAAGGTTCAATTACATAAAAGTTTCTTAGAGTTATGCAGCAAAATAGTTTCATCGTTGCTCTCACATACGAGCGTTTACAAAATATGGAAGTGTTTCATGCCACCACACTGTCCACGACCAACTCTAGCATATCACTCTTGGCCATCGCCGCCCTCGGCGGGATAGAAGTAGCCATAAACGGGTTTCGGCTCACCAGAAATCAACTTAACGGCATCACCGTTAGTACATTTCGTACTAGCAGGTCTTATCCCATGCCACAGGTATATGGTGGATGCAAGACTCATTCATTTTAATTTGACATAAGAAAAGGCATTTGAGTAAGTTATAGTAAGCAAAAGACACAGCTACTAGTCTTACTCTAAGCATACACCAATACATTTGCATAAAAGTAAATGGCATTATGAATAAGAGCCAATCTTCCATAGCTCATAACGAAACTCTATGTTGGAGTCAACTAAAGAGAGCGTGCTCAATGACCGAGAGCGTGGCTATTCGAATAGATTATTACCCGGGGGTGTACTTCTTTTCCCACATGAGGCACAGGACCAAACCTCCATATCCTTGGCCTAGGATAAGGGTTGATTCATGCCCTCGACTTTTCACATACACACCCCACACGCTCTCTGAACGGATGGGAATGGCTAGATGCACTGAGCCCCAAGTACGTTAGGTCAACTCCAGCTACATCTCAACTATCTCATCCCAATCCATCGGGTGAACCGGGCGACTTATGCTACTTGGCTTCCCGTACCATTATATTTAGTATGTGGTGAGTACGGAATGGTGCTCAAAACCGAATGCGACAACTAGCAACCTTATGTGGTTTGGGTAAGCATCGCCTTGCTCCAAACCCGAATCATCCTAATCATTGTCATAGCTCCATTTTATACCATTCCGATACGAAGTTGGATTTAAAAGCAACTCCTAAAGCTCACGAGTGGTGGTGACCTTGCCGCCTCTCGTCTTCTACCGTTTCTAAGCAATGCTAAGCAATTAATTCGAGACACCTAGCAAACATACTCATCTAGAAATTTATTTAGTCCTAAGGGATATGTCAACTGGGCTCTACTCAATACACATGAGATGCACAATCATTAAGGTACAATATTGATCCAAATTTGATTGAGTAAAAGAAAGGGTGCCTGCCTTGTTGTTCAACGGGAGGAGCGTTGCTCACGGCCTCCGGTGTGGGTTCAAGCTGCACTTGATTCACCAGCGCGATCTCTACATGAGTGCACATGATGCAAAAATATAAGAATAATGACATGCTTATGATGCGGTAATGATATGTCATGAAAGGAGTATGAGCAAAGCATTTTAACAATGACAACATAACCAAGTCTCTTTTCTCATCTCATATGAAGCATAGAAAATACTAGTCCTTCCTAATGAGAATACATCTATACTTAACCCATTGGTGGAGTTATTTAGGTAATGTCATCTCACAAGTCAATACCATGATAGATCATCCTAACATTGTACCTACATTGCCATGCTAGGGTTAGAAATCCCCAAAACACTATAAACATGAGAGCTCCATGGTCACCATGAACACCTTGAACACATCAATGTCACTCATCCCACCCACAAAATCATGCTTACCTAGGATGAAGGAAGCCCCTAGAACAACCCCCAAGTGATGAGAAGCAATGAGGAGAGAGATCGTGTAACACCCTAAATTTTATTTTCTGAATTTAAAATATAAAATGCTTTTCTCAATTTATTAAGGATTTTTCGTGTTTAGAATGAGCATTTAAATGATTTTATATAATAAAGTTTAAAACAAATAAAATCAATTTAGGACAACATGTTGTTGCATTCATGCCGTTGCATTGGTTTTATATTGAGTGGTTGCCTTTTACAGTGTTTAACTCCTTTTAAATAAAAGAGTTTGGAAAAGTTTTCAAAACAACAGACCATAAATCTCCTCCTCTTTTCACCTGCACTTTTGGCCTAACTCTTTCCTTTCTGTTTTTTTTTGGTTCAACAACCAACCGAAGTTAGAATCGACTCACCTCTTCTCGCTTTCCTGTGCCTTTACCCTGTCCCTTTGTCAAGTGGTCTCCCTCCCCACTCTTTTCTTTGTCATGCGGACCTTGCTCGTCATGCTTATCTTGCATCTCGCCACAAATCTTGCCGACCATCTCATCACTCCATGCTAGGCTGGCATGTTTTGAGTGTTAAAATCCTTCTAAGTATCTTTGTTTATCATCATATTATTTCTAGAAAATTTCTGGATTTACCTGGGAGCTTTTCTCTTTTTCCTAGAGCGAGTTCCATTTATTGGAGGCTCTTCTGAATCTTTTCATGAGCTCTAACTATTTTATTTGAGTTCATTGGGTGCCAAAACATATCCGGGAATTTTTCTGGAATTTTTGGAGCCATCGGAGTATTTTTCAGGGCACGAACAATAATTCTAGATATTCTGGAATTATTTTAATACCCGAAATTAAATATTCCGAAAATAGTCCAAATCCAAATTGGCCCAAACCCGTGCATATATATATTCATCGGAATCCTCTCGTCGTCCTCTTTCCAGAACCGGTATCCGTTTTTCAATCCCGAAACCCTAACTCCCTAGATCTGAGCGGAAAGGTTGAAGTCTTCTCCAACTCCGACGAATGTTCGGCGTGAGTTTTCTCCGCGCCTGTTCATCTCCAGAGAGATGCGAGGGTACCACGACGTTTGTCTCATCGAGATCTTCGTCGGCATCATCTTCTTTATGCGAGGGCATCGTCGTTTGTCGTAGATCTAAGTTTCTTTTTCAACTCCAGTGAAGACCCTAACTCCGGTGAGCACTTTTCCCTTTGTCCTTCCCCTCCGGTCGGCCTCGATGTATGTGCCGCCTGTATGGCTCCTGCCAGGCCTCTCTCCCGTGTTGGACAGCCGCCTGGGCATCGCCTAGGCCCCGTATGCCGCCTGCTCCCTGCCTCCCATGCGCAGCAGCGCGGCGCGCCCTGCTCCCTCTGTCCTGTCCGGTCGCGCCGTGGGCCCCGCCCGTACGGACCGCCGGTTTCCCGCGCCGAGAGAGCGCAGAGCTCACAGCCGCCCGCACGCCCCTGCTCCGCTCCCGTACGGCCGCCGGTTTCCCGCGCGAGCGAGCGGAGCCAGCGCCTGAGCCATCCGCTGCCTCCTTGCCACATGTCACCTCCTGAGTGGCCGGCTTCGCCGTTCCGCATTTTGGCCACAACACTGGATCCCAATCTCGCCACATCAGAGCCACCACGATTGTCTGCGGCAGCAACCCCATAGCCCACCCTGTGTTATAGTTTCCAACCAATCAGATAGCGCCACGCAGCCGCTGCCGCGCCTTTTTGCGTAAACAGCCCTGTCCTTTTCGGGATTTGACCCACAGTCCGCCCCTTTAATAGCAGGCCCTTGTTTTAATCTTTTGAGCCCTAGTTTTTGAAAAGTATTTCCATCCTAGCCCTTGCAACCTTCAAAAGCTCATAACTTCTCCGTTTTAAACCCGTTTTCGATGATTCTTGCGCTCACGAGTTCGTAGCGACACGTAGAATAGTTTTAGAAACCTTTTATCTTCTGTTTTGATGATATGGTGTACTGTTTCTTATAGTTTGTACTTGTTTGCTTGCATGTATGAACTTGTATGCTTGTGTGGTGACGCGATGAACGGGTAGACGTCGACCTTCTTCGTGCCAATCTCAAGTGCAATATCAAGATCAACACCAGAAGACTCTGAGCAGCATATCTCTCTAAGGAAGGCAAGTATAACATAAACACCACCCAATAACCTTTTAATCATTGCATGTGCATTTAATTTTGAGTACCCATAAGGTTATTCCTAGCTACTTTTTCCTTATATATTTACCTTTTGGGTTGCATATGGTTAAGTTGTGCTAGGTGCTACGCGAACTCTTGTCCTTTTGTTAATTAATGTTGACTAATGGTTCTATGCAATTAATGTGAGCTTGATCCTCTGTGCTTTGTGCTTGAGTGGTTCATGTCTCTTGTAAAACTGGCTTTTTAGCAACATGGTTTAGGGAGCTTGAGCAATGTGCTCGTGTGCTTTTGCTAGTTCTCTCCCTAAGGACCGAATCACAAAGCGACCACCTGGGACAACAGTGCTACCACAAGGCTGGAATGGGACAGACTTAGCTGATTAATTAGGTTGTTTTGGTTTGGGAGTAACTTACCTGCGGGGCAAGAGGGGAGGCTAGCATCAGTGGTCGCTGCACTACCTTATGGTTGAGTGTGCTTTACATTATATGTATGTGCTTCTCTCTTTGGAGGCGGACACCACCGTTGCGACCCTGAAATCTTAGCGGTTACGCCTTACCAACATAATCTTTGTAAAGGCTTCATAGTGCGCTTGCTAGTCATCTCATCTCCGGTAATATGGTGAATTCCTAGCGTAGCTCACGACTTGTGGGTAAAGATGTACAACCTCTCGAGAGTGTAAAACTAACATGTTAGCCGTGCTCACGGTTATGAGCGGCCCAGACCCTTCCCAGTGATTAGTAGGATCCTTGACTGAGGTTCCTTGGTTTGGATATGGATATGGTGATGGTTATATCTTTTAATAGCGTTGTTTAATTCTTATACAATATCTTTTAGGTTAATGGTTTATCTACTCATGTTTAGTAAATAATTGCTAATAAAATTTCACGAACTAAAAGCTCATGCAGTCTGTCAGCTAACCTTAGAGCCTCATGGTTTATGTTATATTTGTTGAGTGCGAGATGTATTCATGCTTGCTTATTTATATTTATTCCTTGTTGGGGGGAAAATTCCAACCGCTGCTCAGAAAGATGAAGGCCTGAAGGTGTACAAATGAAGGTTCGTGAAGTTCTAGGCGTGCGACCCCCAGTTGGTTTCCCTGTGGATGGCTCGAAGATTTAGTTACGCTTTCGCTACTCTGTGTATGTCTTATGTAAATGTTGTTTAACGTTATATAATAAAGCATGTTCTGTTATATCACTGTTTATTGTCTCTATATGTGTGAGATTAGATCCTGACACACATATAGTTTTGCTCTGGTTTGTGTTTTTAAAACCAGGGTGTGACAGATCGGACCACGAGCTCTTCTTGACCTAGAGAGAGAAAATCATTGGGAGAGAGGGATTAGGGTTTCCACCATGGGAAACAAGGAGAAAACGAAGGGGATGGAGGAGAATCACCTTGGAGGAGGAGGAGGAGAGGAGCTCCCAAAGTCTTCAATGGCCTCCAATGGTGAATCTTGAGGGTGAGAGAGAGGGAGGAGGAGTTGAATGAGGGAGAGGGAGACTG
The DNA here is from genome assembly GCA_022530915.1 of Paspalum notatum. Taxonomy (NCBI): domain Eukaryota; kingdom Viridiplantae; phylum Streptophyta; class Magnoliopsida; order Poales; family Poaceae; genus Paspalum; species Paspalum notatum. The sequence goes on along the minus strand of CM039688.1, from coordinate 32,715,194 downwards.
AAAACCCCCTCCCTCAGGTTATTGGGGCGGAGGGAGCGACACGCACCCCTTCCCCCCACCTGTACGCATGACAGCGCGATAGCGCACGGTTCGTGGACAGTGCGCACTAGATCGGCGGACAATCCGCCGTTAGGAGGTAAATCGGGGTCAGGGAGTCTGGGTTCTGGGGCTGGCGTACTGCGGACAGTCCGGACTTAAGTCCCGGACAGTCTGCCGTAGGGGATTGGGATCCTCCAAGGACTTAGCCGAAATTCTAAGGGGCTAGAAAAGGATGAACTGCGGACTGTATTGTCCGAGGCTAACGCCTGGACAGTCCGCCGTTAAGCCTCCATTTTACTCAGAGTTGGCCAAATTTCTAAGTAAAATTCTACGACACATGCGGACAGTCCGTATCTCCAGGCCGGACAGTCCGCCGTTAGACGGCAAAATTACCCAGAAGCTACAAACCTCTCAGGGTCGATTCTCGGACAGTCCGCTCCCGAGGCGCGGACAGTCCGCCGTTGGAAAATCCCAGAAAACGAGTTACTGTCTACGCTCAACATTCTAGTTTCAATTCCCACATTCAAACCAAAATATATTCACACAAATGCATAAGATGGATGAAATGATGCTCATGTTTGCTATAATCACAAGTAAAACACCTAGGCCGTCACAATAACATGGGTATAGCTAAACTTTTTGTTGAAAAAAACGTGTAATTATGGCAAAAACGTGTATTTGTGGCAGAAACGCGTAAGACATTATGCGTAAACATGTTTTTTTGGCCGTTGATTCTCGTGATGTGCGCCGAGATCTGTTTGGGTCCAAAATATTTTTCTCAGACCGGATAGTTTGGGTGGACCCCGGGTGAAAGGATGGAGTAAAGGTGGGTATTTCTTTGGGTAGATTATACTTTGGTGTAAAACACTTATTCTTGTTCTTTTATAGGATATAGAAGTGAAGTGATCTATTTGGATTTATGGTTTTAAATTTTGGATCATTAGATTGATTATGATGTTGGACACTAGAGACCGTACCATGTCCGTATTCAAAACTTCATACACTTGTCTAGGAATGGAGGCAGTGATCTAAAAGAAAATTTACGAGTACAAATGCAACAGTAAAAAACAATTTATATACACTTTAGTTAGCCTGAGCTCATCAGAGAGTCCATAGGCAGAGAGAAGTTTCCAATATTGGCAGTGGAATGGATGGGCTGGTGAGCTCAGCCTCACAAATGAAAAAAAAAATATAGAAAGGTTAACTATATGTGCAGATCTGAAGTCAGTCGCGTGCGATAACCAATCACCCCGGCCCGCTCTGTTCTACTCCGTCGCCACAATTAACGAAGAGATCGAGCTGGGAGGGCTCTGTTCTACTCCTCCGTCCCTTCAGTCCCCCACGTCCTCGCCGCCGTCCAGGTGATGCGTCCAGTCGACAACCCCCTTGGCTATGTCCGTGAGGTAGAGGACCGCCAGGACCACCAGCACCGGGAGCACCACGGACGCCTTGACCGTCACCCCTACGGTGAGCCGCGGCCGCTTCCGCAGCGAGTCGAGGTCGACCAGGCCAAGTACCTCCAGGCACTCGGAGTAGAACAGCGTGTGGCTGTAGTCCTTGGACAACGAAAGTATCGCCGGAGCCCTCAAGGCCGGCTTCAACTCCTTACACGTCGTCGTCAACCTCGTGCTGCTTTCTGATGACGATTCCGGCTCTGCACCGCCTGTGGTCTCCCTGGTGGCGTCATCTCGCTGCACGGCGGCGTGTGCCCTGTAGAGGAGTTTCCTGCGGCGGCTCGGAGCCAGACGAGGGACGATGCGAAGGTGGTGGCGAAGGACGAGAGCTGCCGCCCCGGGACTGGGAGTTGCGAGGATCATGGAGGAAGATCTATCTGAGCCAGCAGATACGCGCGTGTGCTCTCTTGAATATTGTAATGTAATGCAACATGCATGTTATATGGAGCCTCTAATCATCAGTGAGATGATGCGCACAGTTATAATCCAGATTGAAACGTACGTAGAAACAGGTTTTGGTTTCTTCACGGACGAGATGATCGGTGGTAGGGAAGGTAGCTCTTACCCGGCAAGGCAAGCAACAGTTGGAGTCAAGCAACCGATCGAGAGTATGAAAGCGACGTCCATGTCTCTGGTCAAGGTTGGGAACATAAATTTCCCGTAGATTCTGGACAAGGCAGAGGAGAACCATCACCATATTTCACTTGCACGCAGAGTTTGATGCGTGGCATATCAGTACAGCATTAATTTTGGCACATGCTAAGCTTACAAAATTAATTTCAATGCTCCAAGGCACACCATATCAGTGGCGGCAAGTTAAAGCCTGCAGAGCCCCATTCGAAGCCAGCTAGGACAATTTTGGCGTTCTTAGTAACACGAGATCTATAGCCAGAGGTTCCGGCATTCGATTTCACGAGAAATTTAGGTCCCATAAGGCTGAAATTTTCGATTTGTTTGCAATCTGACAAGAATTCGAAATATTCACCGGATTTTATCTGATTGAAAACCAAAATTTCCAGTATGTATATGCTTATCGGAGCTGACCAGTAGAACTTATAATAGTAAAATTTTGGGTAAAGGTCGAAACCATGGTTGCAGCATGATGGCCCCTTTGCAATCAATGTATTTATATGGAGCTCTTTATTTAAAATAGTGTCATACTATTGGCGCCAAATCTTTGGACATAGCAGAAGAATTGGGCCACCAGGGAGGATCAGCCCAGCAAAAACTTGTTTCGCGAGAAGGGGTAAGATCTGCAAGACTTGGGCCGCCAGAAAGGCCCAATTTGCATTAAAGTTCAAGTCAGACTAGGTGAGCTAGTAATTCTCAAAAAAAAGGTGAGTTAGTGTGTATCAATGTACGTGTATGCTACATGCAAAGAGATCAACATACAACAATCAATTCGGCGCATCGCCACCCCCATTCTAATGTTGTCAACCAAGGTAGGCACCACGCCGTCCTAGAAGATTCATCCGAGTCTGTTAGGGTGGCACAATGCTTGTTTTGTCCATAGTAGATCTTGTATTAAAGTATTTTTCGTTACTGAATTTTTGATAATTTACCACTCATGCCTATCAGGGCTAATTAGGTCCTTGCGAAGCCGGCGTCCATTTCTTTCTCTCCTGAAGTCATAAATAGAAACCCGACTCCATCAGCTATAGTCATGCGGCGCTAGTTAATTTAGCTCTTTTCCATAGGGTATTCCAGTTTCGAGGTTTATATTAAATTCATATTGATGGGGCCAAAGGTCCTAGCCCCTCATGCTTAGTCTGTTGCAATGATACCCTGGAATACTAAATGACGTATCATGCTTTGTATCAGCAATGTTTGTCCTAGCCCCTCATGTTTTAAATCCACGAGGAATGAGGAGTATTGCAGATGCTAGACAACTTTTCTACCTGAAAGCATTGCTGAATTCCTTTTCATCATCAACTGGGCTAAAGTTAATTTTGGCAAATCATCAATTGTGCCTATCAATGTTTCTCAAGATAAGATGATTATTCTCTCCAATACTTTTGGCTGTCAAATAGGCACATTGCCTTTTACTTATCTTGGTTTGCCTCCGGGCACTACCAAGCCAAGAAGTGCAGATTTCTCGCCACTCATTGATAAGATAGAAAGAAGACTTTCAGCCTGCTCAGTTTATCTTTCTTATTCAGGACGTCTGGAGATGGTCAATTCGGTTATTACCCCCACAGTCACATATGCTATGTCCACTTTCAAACTTCATGCAGGTCTGATTGAGAATATTGATAGGGCTCATAAACAATGTTTGTGGTTCGGCAATGATCCGAGAACTAGGGGTGATAATATAGAAGCTTGGCCTATGGTATTAAAACCAAAGTTCAAAGGAGGTCTTGGCATTATTGATTTGAAAATCCAAAATGATATCCTATTCCACAAGCAACTGAATAAGTTCTTCTCTAGGAAAGAGGTGCCCTGGGTCCAGTTATTGTGGGATACATACTACCAGACCAGGGTCCCTCATTCTGGGAGGGCAGTTGGTTCTTTTTGGTTGAGAGATGTGCTGAAGCTTTTTCGACAATATAAAGAGTTGGTCGTGTGCAAGGTGGGAGATGGGTCTTCCATTTTATTCTGGGATGATACTTGGCTCCAAGCCCCTATCAAGGAGTTGTGTCCTGATCTATATACTTTTGCTTTCGACCCTGCAAGTTCTATTATGAAGATAAAGCAAGCACCAGACTTGGCGAGTATTTTCTCCCTTCCTCTCTCAGTGCAAGCACATGATGAGTATCAGCTCCTGCAATCCATCCTGGCCGATACAGAGTTTGATGATCAGATGGTTGACACTTGGGCTCTGAAATCAGGTCATGAGGTACTTTCAGTCTCTGCTTACTATAAATCAAAATTTGAGGCCACCCTGGCACCCCAAATTTTCAGACGCCTATGGCAATGTAAATGCACGCCACGGACAAAATTTTTCTTTTGGCTAGTCCTAGTTGACAGACTAAATACTAGGAGTATGTTATTTCGGAGGCATCTCTTACAGCAGCATGAAATTTCTTGTCCGATGTGTAACAGTCACCAAGAAGAGACGATTGATCACCTCTTTTTTTACTATTCTTTTGCACGACAATGCTGGCTAATATTACATATTGTTTGGGTGGATAATCCTGATACACAAGCTCGGGTTCAGCAGACTCTTCAGACTTCTTCTTTGGTGTATTCCATGGAAATCATCATAATAGCAATGTGGGAGCTCTGGAAGATGAGAAACAGGAAAGTGTTTGATAATCAAGATGCATCTGTGAGCCTTTGGATCTTAAGATTCAAAGCAGAAGTTTCCTTGTAGAGCGAGAGGTTCAAGGAATCAGTCAAATTTGTGGTTTCCTCATGGCTACAAACTTTGTAATTTCTCAATTTTTTCTAGCCAGCCCCTTCTCTTGTAGTAGGCTTCTGGGGCTGCTGTTCTTTTCTATTTGGTGGTTGTGATTTTCCTTGTAAGTATCCCATATCCCTTGCTGGACACTCTTTTTAATAAAAAACGTTTTTACTGTTCCCACGGTCTTTTTGTTCAAAAAAAGAGTATTACAGGGTATCGAAATCTACGAGAAACGTGAAGTAAAATGATAGAGAATAGTAGGACCGAATAAAAAGGTAAAAGCCAGCAATTAAAGGATAAACTGGGTAGAGCAGGTTCACTACTTCAATTATATGCACTCAACTCCCTAAACACACTGGTATTCTGCTTGTTAGGATTACTTAGCACACTGACCCTACGGAACCACTTCCGGGCACCAGAGTGCTGACAACCTAGACGAGAAAGGCGGGTTCAACAGGAATTCAGCTATATCGTCAATGATACTATTTGGACGATGGGGTCAGGATACACAGGACACATACCTGCTGTCACCACGTGGGACTACCAACCAAATCTGTGTGGGATAGAACACCAACCACTTGGCAAAACACCAAGCCTAAACACCACGTCTAAGCAAGGGTTTCACTACTACTATGCAAGCTAAAATAGAGCAGCACGCGAGCACTTACACAACTTAATTGTAAGCATGCACTTGAGTTCCAGTAATTGACAAGGCAAGAAATGACTAAGTATGGAAGTAGAGCAAAGTAAATATAAAGGAAATAAAGAACAAGGGACTTCACTCAAGCCTGGAGTTGAATATCCTTTCTCTGAAAATACAAGCTTGGAGATAGAAAACCAAAGAGAATTCTCACTCCATTGTTCTCCTCACTACTCTCCCTTGATACAAATGAACTCACTCTCATTACAAGCTAAGGGTGGCTTCACCACATTTCCACACACTCCTAATGACCTCCAAGGGGGGTATCTATAGCCTAGTATGAGAGGGGGGTATTTATAGGCAGCTAGGTCGGTAGGGAAGTTAAGGTCGGTGGCTGGGCGGCCAGGTGGCAGGCCGGGCGGCTCCGTAGGTGGCCGGGCAGCCTAGTCTTGAGGCCGGGAGGCCCTCCGATGCACCGTCCTCGATCATTAACGGCTCCAAATCACTCTCCAAGTCGGTGGCGGTTAAACACATGCTGGAAGGCCTCGGATACCAAGCCGGGCGGCCTGGGTTTGCCACTTAGTGTTTTCACGGATCGCTGACTTGACCAATCCTCGTGTGGAGGCCTTCCGACCCTTTAATTCACCCAATGCTGGTGTCCACAGTTGAGATGTTATGTGTTTGTGTTTCTTTGCATGCCATGTAGTTGGGGACATGTTTGGCCACATTGGGAGGCCGGGCGGCCTCTTGGTTGGCCCGGGCGGCCTTGTATGTGGCCGGGCGGCCTGTAGCTTGGCCGGACGGCCTCATGGACCAAACCATTGCAAAGAGCTCATCCAGATAGCCAAAATGGAGTTTTAGGTCACTCAATTCGGAGTTCGGATATAAAAGTTATGGCCATCGCAAGATTGACATGTGTTGCAGGCCATTTTCAGCACGTCCTTGGTGATATTGAGCTCCTGCATGAAAGCTTGATACACAACTCATGGAATCGGTTAAATTACATGAAACTAGGGCAAAAGTAACTCTTTAACATGATATGTTGGTGGTCAAAATTTGATTTAACGACCGCCAGCACCCCCCACACTTAGATCTTTGCTCGTCCTCGAGGAAAGGACAAAATGATCATAAGTGGTTAGGGCAAAGTGTCATTCCTTACCTTAGCAAGCATAAGAGTTATTTCCAACTATTTCATCTTGCCCAGAATTTCAAAGGTGGCTACACAATGAACTTGAGATGTTGAAGCATGGAACAGCATATCATGGAATTAACTTAGCCCCTCCCCCCCCCACACTTGAACAAACAAGTGTTTTGGATTTTCAAAAGGTGAGGCATTTCATCTCTTTTGTTTTCAAGATTTTCTCTCACTCACTCAAAGGATAGAATACTCAAGTAGATCTTGTTTTGTCCTCAGATCTATCCTACTTAGGCTTTTGTGGAGCTTTAGGTAGTGAAAGAAACGAAGACTTCTCATCATGTTTATGTTGTCGAATCAAATCATGTGTTAAAGAGTAGTTTTTAGACAAGACATATGGCCAAGTGCATGTGTGAAAAGTGAATGCCTCATGGGGTGATTTTTGCAAATTCCCTTGCTTGAATGGAAGGCATGGAGTTCTTTCTTCTTCTTTTTTTTTCATTTCATTTTTTTCTCTTTTTTCTTTTCCTTTTGTTTTTTTTTTTGAAATTCCATGGCTCTCTTTCTTTTCTTGGGAAACATTGAGGGATATTTGAGTGATTGCATAACACACCTCCTTTATGAGGACGTTTATGTTGTGGAACGTGTACGTGAAGGCCATATTACTTGAATGACATAACTCTCTATTGGCACAAGGTTTGATAAGATTCAAAACATTTAGAGAAGCAAAATTGCATGGGTATTTATTGTATCTTTGTGGCATTGGTCGGACAAGGCATAAAATCTTGAACACATTGGAGATGAAGCCTTGCTTTTTATTTTGAAAATAAAAACTCTTTATTCATGTGGGAGTTTCCAAAGTTGCATCTAGATAGCTATCTCACATGGATCAACACCTTAGATCAAAGTGGTTCCCTAATCATGGTAGTATCCAAAGGCAATTTTACTGTAGCATAGGCAATAAAACTGATGCAAGCATAGGCAGAGGATAGCACTAGGAACATGTAGAGCAACTTTGTCCATGTTTCAAGTATAAAAGCTCACAAACTCAAGTTCAAAATGAAACGATTCAGAGATACCTGGATTCTTGAGTTTTGATTTGTTTATGTTTAGAGAGCATCTGGAGGGCGTTTGACGTTGATTTCTTATGACTAGCTGACCATGAATTCCTCCAGATTCTTGCGAGTAGTGTGAAGGTGCCTGGCATGGTAGATTTCTCGTGCGTGTCCTGCAGGGTTAGTGACAGGGGATGGGATGGCACATTGCCATCTAACCAAACTTTATTCATATAGGAAGGTAAACTCAATTTTATTCAAAACAAATTTGAGGTACTAATTATAGGAAGGGAAATTGAAAGTACATTTAAACCGAATCAAACTAAGACTTAAATTGAACAACGCCTTGTAGATCCTGGTGAGATGGCATGATCTCTTGGACAGGGATTCTGGCTAAGTCTAGAAGGATGAAGGAGAAGGAGTTCTTCCCCTTGAGAAGAAAATGATCACAAGACTTGCCATCATCCACTCACTATTGTCGAACCCTGTGGGTTCCATAACTCCTCTGATGAAAAAACAAAAGACAAGGAGAGAGGGGCCAGGAGGCCTCACTAAGGATCGGGCGGCTAAGCACTAGGCCGGCCGGCCTCACCAACACTGGTTGGACAAGCAATGTGTTAGGGGTCTCCCTAGTTGGTGCATGGAAACCCATTTTACTACGTGCATCCTCGGTCTTTGGTGAAATTTGTGGGGTAGAAGCAAAAGGTGAGTTTAGAAAGAAAAAGGGAAAGAAGCATGATAGTGTACATGGCTCATTTTAGGTCAGAGCTAGACCATAAACGCATGATCATACCACTTCGTTTAGCTCAAAGACGTCCATTTCTTCGAGCTGAGGCATTTCAGGCTCAAGGAAAATTTTTGACTATGAAGGGTCCTTCCCACTTACTTCGGAGCTTTCCATGACCAAATAAACGAATACGAGAGTTAAAGAGTAGTACCTTATCTCCTAGTTTGAAGTGCTTGATCTTGAGGCGCTTGTCATGCCACCTCTTGGTATGCTCCTTGTAGAGTTTGGCACTGTGGTATGCCTTCTCCCTCCGTTCCTTCAGCTCATCGAGTTGAATTTGTCTTCGAACTCCTGCCGCTTGGAGATCCATGTTCCACCTCTTCATCGCCCAGTGAGATTTGAATTCAAGTTCCGCTGGCAGATGACAAGTCTTGCCGTACACCATTTGGTATGGTGACATGCCAATTGGGGTTTTGTATGCTGTACGATAAGCCCAAAGTGCGTCAGGTAGCTTGGATACCCACTCTTTTCCCATAGCTGTGACCGTCTTTTGCAGTATGTTCTTGATTTGCTTGTTTGGTATCTCAGCTTGGCCACTTGTCTGCGTATGATAGGGGGTGGCAACACAGTGGTCCACACCGAGTTCTTCAAGACATATTCTGAAACGTTTGTCTCTGAAATGCGAACCTCCATCACTGATCATGACCCGCGGTACGCCAAAGCGAGGAAAGATGGTCTCATAGAACATCTTAATGGCATGTTTTGACTCCGCGGCTATGCATGGCAATGCTTCTACCCATTTTGAAACATAATTGTGATGCCCCGGCATCTCAAGGCCTTAACACACGACTAGAAACAAGCTAGTGATGGATTGAGACTCAATCGTGCTTAGAGAGTAATGAGGACTAGGTGGAGAACTCACTAATTCAAAATTTTGCAACTCAATATGCAAAACCGAACCCTACTTGAGTTAGCAAGTCGACACTCACAAGCTTTTGAGTACAACACCAAGTACAAAACTCCGGATAAGAAACTAGCCCTAGACTTTTTGTTTTGACCATGTTCAAAAGTCTAAAGACAAGAAGTTTAAAAGATCAAACCCAAACCAACTAATGTTTCATCCAAAGGTAGCAAGTGTGATCGTGACCGAACTTGAGCCCTAATGGAACCTTCAAATTCATTAGGCACTTGAGCTCAACTCCATTATCAAAGTTATGGTACATGACATGGGTTATATTTTTGTTACACTGAGCATGGTTCAAAACTGCCATTCACCTATTCTAAATTGACCCACAATTCTCTTGGATATCAGCCCAAGTCAATTTACACAGAAAAATTCTCAAGTCTAAATTTCCAGCTCATCCCAAGTTTGAATCTGAAATTACTTTTGATTTCACTATACAACTTCAAAATCTTCCTTTCTATAAAGTGAAATTAAACTTATAACCATTCAAATGCAACAGACCTTGATGTGATTGGCTTTCAATTGATACTTCAAAAGTTGAAAACAAGGAAAGACTTTACACAAAGTGAAATTTCTGTTTTGCCAAACCTTGAAACATATTTATGCCTATAGTTCAAAATCTGTTGGGATTCAGACCAAATTTATATTACCAAACTTGTAGATAATTTACTGAAGGACAACTTTGCAAATTGGGGTTTGACCATATATTGAAGTTTAAATGGCAATTTGGGGCATTTTCTACCAGCACAGAAAACCAGTCCAAACCTGACCTATTTAGAAATCTCAAGGTTTCTCCAACCTACAGCCATATTCATAAAATTCTCAAATTGGATAAGTTGTAGGCCTTAATATTCTAAGCAATATTGCCAAAAGGCACTTTGGGTGAAAACACTTGGATACAGGACTTTTGAAGTTTTCAAGCGAGAAAGGTCCACTGTCCAAACTGGGAGCTGCAGGGTAGATTCCAATTTAAATCATATTTGCAAACCGATTTTGATATTAGACCTTTTGACAAAGTTGTAGGGCTTGAAGAGTAGAACATTTTATACAATTGGAGTTTTGTCAAATTTGGGCTCTAAGTCAGTCAAAACGAAGATTTTCAGAAAGGAGAAAAACCAAATTGAATGTGATTCCTTTTGCTCCTTCCCTCTCTCGATGACAGGTGGGCCCGTCCATCCGGGGGCTCGGCCGATGCCCAGCCCATGGCGGCCACGCGGCTGCGATGTACAGACGGTGGCGCGCGGCGCCTGGGACACCGACCGGCCGCGTCTCGCCCTCCTGCCCGCGCCTCTCTCTTCGCCTGGACGCCATCCCGGCCTCCTCCATTCGCCCTCACTCCCTTGCCCGCCACCCTGCCTTGACTGTGCCTCTGGCTCGCGCGACCAGAGCACGTCTGCCATGGGTGACCCGAGCTCAGGCTCGCGCCACCGCCGCTCTGAGCCTCCTTCCACCTTCCAAGCAGGCACAGCGCAAGCGCCTTGAGCCCCTCTCTCGAGCCCCCAAAGACCCTAGAGCCGGCACTACCCCTGGAATCCTCCGCGTGCGTGCACGCCATGGCCGCTCGCCATGGCCGAGCTCGCGGCGAGCTCGCGTCACGGCCGCCTTGGGCCGCCTCCCCTCCGGCTACACCGTGCAACGCCGTTGCCACACCTCCCTCCACCCAACCCCCACGTCCTCCTCCACCCTCGCCCCGAGCGCCGCCGCCATGGCCACCATGGCAAGTTCCACACCGCCGTGGGGGACCCCATTCGGGCTGACCCCGCGCCTCCACGCCCCCACCGCTGGGTTCCCCTCGCCCTCGCGCAGCCGTAAGGCCCAACCTCAACGCCTACCTCCTCCTACCCCGGCGGATTGAGCTGCGCCACCGCCAACATGGCCAAGCTGACGCCGTCCAGTTCACCGCCACCGCACCGCCTCTCCTCTCCACCTCTGTCGACGAGTTCAGGGGGAGATGGAAGCCCGCGATGGGGAACACACCCCCAGGCCCACTCGGCTTCAAGCCGAGCCTCCACGCCGCCGGCAGAACGCCACCTTACCACCCCTACGCGCCGGCCAACCCCCTGTCCAGAGGAAGAAGAAAGGCCCCAAAACCCCCTCGGTGTTGTTCTATTTGCGCTCGCTGTTCACGGTGTCTTACAGATCTTACAAGCTAGCCCCTGAGGTATATAGTTAATTTCGTTTAAGACCCTGATCTGTATGAATTTCATCTAAATGCATTTTTCTAAACCTGAGAACTTTGAAAAATCATATAAAGTCCAATAAAAATCCAAAAAGGGCAAACTCAGTTGCACTAGACTCCCCTTGAATGGATCTATTGAATGGTTATGATGTGGATGTGTAAAAGGACGGTTTTGTCCTTGGTTAGTTGCATGCATGTTAAAACAACATAAATGTCCAAAATGGATCAAATGAACTCCAAATGTTATGAAAATTTGACAGTAGCTCTATCATGATATACAGGCTCTACTGTGATTTTTGCAGCCCTAGCTTACACTATTTAATTTCGGTTTTACCCTATGTGTCCATTTAGTGTATTTTTAGAATATGAAAATGCATGCTATCTAAAATGTGTCCTGAAAAATGCACGAGAATTATATAGTGTAGGTTTTTCTCAGTTTAGTATGATGACAAAATATCATGCACAATGCTTGCTGTTTCGATGGTGATTTGAAAATGACAAAATGCTAAGTGCTTTAAATAAATAGATTAGAAAAGTAGTACCTAATGTGCTTCAAAAATTCCACCAAAATACATGCAGCCATTTTACTGTACAAATATGCTTATGTGAGTTTTCATGCATTTTTGTATTGCTTTTATTTTATGGGTCAACTAATAGTTACTTTCACAAGTTTAAAGGTAAAAGAATAAAAGGGGATGTTGGTGTTATTGTTTAAGTAACCTCATAATACTCTTATGATTTCTTGTAGCACCAAATCCATTAGACACCTTGAACATTAACTATAACTTGGATAACTAAATAGCTAGCTGCTAGCTAAATAATAAAAATGTGTCCCTATTCTGTTTTTCGGCCACTAAACCTTGGTCTCGAAGCAATACTATTGTTAGTAGTGCTAGGAGTAATTAGTCGAAGCTAGTAGTTCATTTCATATCTAAATGTGGGCCTTGACCTATGCTTGTTGCTTGTAAGTAACATGATAGGAGAAGTTGTAGCCTTTGTGATGCTTATTCATATACTTGATATATTTAACTTGTTGAACCAAAATAAATACCACCACCCTTCATGCATCTATTGCTTATTTTATCGGGTCATAACATCAACATGAGAGCTATATGATCAGTGACTTGATAAGTGCACGTGTGGTTGTATTGTATGAGTGATTGGGTGAATGCTTGCTCTAGATCCATACTGGTACTTTTGTTTAAGTAGTTTATAAATCACCATGTTGTTGATCCCTGAAATGATTCACTGTGTGCGTGATCCTCATGCATCTCATGTATTGCATTATGCATGTCATTCATATAGTGGCGCTCATTGCAGATACGTGATCAAGAAGCAAGCGTTTGGAGCTACCTCAAGCAACGGTGGTCCAAAAGACCAACTAAGACCCACTCACGACCTGGAGGGCCCATCAGTCATGTTTGGACGGAGGAGTTATCCAAGGGATCAAGGGGTTGCCTGGGGCAAAGCCTCACAACCCGGCAAACTAACATTAGCTTAATTTGTTGGTTTTATTAAATTAAATTAAAGGTAGGCAGTACCATGCTTTTCCTAGCAAATATAGTATGGTTGATGATTACGCATCTACATTAGAAGTTGTTTGAAACCAATTGCACTAGACTCCCTGGCTGCCCTGGCCCTAGCACCTATATATAGAGTTCGTAGGACGAGTGCCTAGGATTGCTAGGTACGAGTAGACACGAGTGAATGGAGTCACTCGTCGCGTAGGTGATTTTTCAAAAGTCACAAGAAATATTACTATGATGGAAGCTATGAGGATGCTCATGGTTTAAATCGAGACCGGGCGGAGATATGGGTATATTATATTGAAAAATAAAGTGGATGGTTCGGTGGACTCCGCCCGAGTCGTTTAAGACCCCATCCGCTGTCCGCCTGCTGGTTGGCATAACATTGCTAGAGTGCTTATCCGCGATAATAAACCAGTGAAAATCTTACTTGTGCCATCCGAAGAATAGAGACAGACTCCTACTGTTACACCTTGGGGAGCTTGTAGTCGAAGGAGGACTGGACCCGGTACGCCGAGGTAATGCTCCTAAGGCAGCACAACCTGGGAACCATGGAAGGATTGAATCGAACTTGGGATGGGACAAGTGGAGATGGGGGCTATATGTGGGAACACGATGGCTAGTAAGCATATACCCCTGGCATTTTTAGTTATTCCTGAGAATTAAAAATCGATTCGAATCGCTGATGCTCACTAGGTGTGAGAATGCCAGTATCACTGCCGCGCAACATAGTAATAACCTTAACATATTGTTTATTAAATCATGCTTTTCAATACTACCTGTTTGTACTTGTATGTTTAAATTCCTGCAAGTTACTTTATGATGATATATGAGATGAGAATGTCTAGGTATATGAACTATGGATCATGATGATAACTATGAGGAAAACTGTTGCTTTATGACAGTATATCACTGTTTAAAATCAATGGCTAAGGATCCACTAGTTAGTAAGCAAGCTTCGCGTCAGCCGTAAGCCATTCCATTAAGTCCTACTGAGTAATTAGTACTCAGGGTTTGCCCCCACTTTTGGCTTACAGGTACTGAATACTTTTGGACAATCGCTTGAAGGAGGGTAGAACCGGTGGGCTCGGTGCTACTCACCTTGTTTATCTCTAAATGAAGACTAACTGAGTTGTTTCCGTTGCGAGATGATTTGAAAATGCTTCCGCTATACATGTATATTTTGAAATCGCTTCCACTATATTTGAACATGTATTTGATTATTTATCTTCGGTTTGTAAACTAAGTCTACCTATTCTCTACTTCAACTGCCTGTGATGATGTAACTGTTGTGGCTCTTTCGAGGGCTGAATGTGTGTGATGTCGATATCCTCGGGCGATGGTTACATCGAGTGCCCTTTTGGGTAGCTCGACGGACTACCGGGTTTAGTCCGGCCTAAGTGCACTGCGAGCCAGAGGTGGCAGGTGTGCTTAGTCTGGATTAAGCAGGGCAGTTCCACCACAATAATCGACTGCGATTAGAATGTACTCCTTGTCTCCATTCTTGGGAAAGGGCCCCATGAAGTCTATGCCCCGCACATCAAAGACGTCAATCTGAAGATTATTTGTGAGCGGCATAGCATCCCATGGGTTTATATTTCCTTGGAGCTGGCACCTCGCACACTGTCGCATGAACTCCTTTGAATCTTGATACATAGTGGGCCAATAAAACCCACTCTGCCAAACCTTCGCATGAGTCCAGTAAACCCCATAGTGACCTCCATATGAGGATGAGTGACATATGTCTAGGACTTGAGGTGCCTCACAAGCTGGAATGCAGCGACGTAGGAGTCCATCTGCGTAGAGTTTATATAGGTAGGGGTCATCCCAAAGATAAAATCGGCTGTCGTGAGCCAATTTCCTCTTGTCCACTCCATGAGGGATATATCCTGCCACCATGTAGTTCACCAAATTTGCCTACCATGGGGAGGATGTTGTGACCTTGAGGAGTGTATCATCTCTCATGTAGTCATCGATCGGCAAGGGTGATGACTCTTTGAACTGCATTCTTGAGAGATGATCTGCAACTGAATTTTCTACTCCCTTTTTATCTCTGATTTCTACGTCAAATTCTTGGAGAAGCAGAATCCATCGGATCAGTCGTGGCTTGGCGTCTTTCTTGGTGAGGAGGTATCTGAGAGCTGCATGATTTGAGTAGATGATAACTTCTCCCACCAAGTATGACCTGAATTTGTCTATGGCAAACACGACTGCTAACAATTCTTTTTCGGTGGTTGAATAATTCAGCTGCGGGCCAGTAAGAGTCTTGCTTGCATAAAAGATAGTATGGTGCTTTCTATCCTTAGTCTGGTCCAGAACTGCTCCCACAACGTAATCGCTAGCATCACACATAATCTCGAACGGTGCATTCCAATCGGGAGGTTGAATGACGGGTATTGTGACTAATAACCTCTTTAGCGTGTTAAAAGACTCAAGGCATGCCTCATTGAACACAAAGGTTGTGTCCTTAGCTAATAGATTAGTCAGTGGCCGAGCAATATTTCGGAGAAATTTTTGATAAATCTCATGTAGAACCCAGCATGACCAAGAAAGCTTTGGATTTCCTTAACATTCTTGGGAGAGGTAGCTATTCAATGACTTCAATCTTAGCTCGGTCTACCTCTATGCCTCTTTCTAAGATCTTGTGTCCTAGCACAATCCCTTCTCTGACCACAAAGTGGCACTTCTCCCAGTTTAGGACAAGATCAACTTCTTTCCACCTTTGGAGAACTTTTTCCATATTCTCTAAGCATCCATCAAAGGTCTTGCCATACACTGAGAAGTCGTCCATGAATACTTCCATGGTATTTTCAATTAGATCTAAGAACATTGATATCATGCACCGTTGGAATGTTGTAGGAGCATTGCACAGCCCAAATGACATCCGAAGGTAGGCAAAAGTTCCATAAGGGCATGTGAAGGTGGTCTTACTCTGGTCTTCTAGGTGAATTGGAATCTGATGGTAACCAGAGTAACCATCGAGATAGCAGAAGAAGGAGTGATTGGCCAGCCTCTCTAACATTTCATCAATGAAAGGAAGAGGAAAATGATCCTTCCTGGTGGCGGCATTGAGTTTTCGGTAGTCAATGCACATCCACCATTCGGTGACAGTTCGCCGAGGAATTAATTCATTGTTCTGATTCTGGATAACTGTCATCCCTCCTTTCTTCGGTACAACTTGAACTGGACAGACCCAATCACTATCTTGTACGGGGTAGATGATCCCCACGTGGAGTAACTTGAGGACCTCCTTCTTGACTACATTTTGCATCGCATTATTAAGTCTGCGTTGTGGTTCCCTTGTCAAGCGGTGATCGGCCTCCATGGGGATGCGATGTGTGCACAAGTTAGGACTGATTCCTTTTAGATCATGGAGAGAGTATCCAAGTACACACCTATACTTCTCCAAGATGGCAATCAATTTTTGGCTCTCACTCTCTGTCAGCTTGTCGCTGATGATGACCGGTGTGTCCTTGTTCCCATGTAGGAAGGCGTACTTCAAGCCATGCGGTAGTTGCTTCAATTCTATTTTTGGAGCGTCGTGCTGCAATGATTCACCTTGTTCACTGAACTCCAATGGTTCTTCGAACTCAATTGGCTCCTCTACCGTACTGAAGTCGCAAGCCTCTTCCTCTAGGCTATTCTTATCCGTCTCCTCCAGTGACAGGCTCATCACTTCTTCTAGGGGATCAGACTCTAGCTTTGCTTCAGTTCTGGTATTGAGTGCTCTTGCATAGCTAATCTTCAATTCCTCTTTACCCAACTGAAGGCGCAGCTGCCAACTGCCTTTGTCCACACTAGCAAGGGATGCCAATGGAAGACCGACTAGTGTCAACGGTGGGACACTATCGGGGATGTCGAAGACATGGAAGTCTAAGTACATCTCTGTATCCTGCAATGTTACTGGCACCACCCGAAGAACTCCCTTGCTCTCCAGAAACATTCCATCCATCCATTGTAGATGAATGTTGGATTTGGACAGAGGGACAGTAGAGAAGTGTTGCTCTACTATCTGCTGGGGGATGATGTTCACCCCCACTCTTGGGTCATACATGATATCTTGCAGTGGTAATGTTGATACTCGGCCAGGGATGAGTTTAGGTTGCGGGTAGAGCTTAACTACCTTAGTGTCTAACCTTCTTTCCTCTAACCATTGCCGATTGATTACTGCTGAAAGCCAGAGCAGATCCTCCTTCATCTGTTGCGCTTCCCCTGGAAAGGTGAAGACTGGACGAGGGGCCCTGGTGAAGCATCGGTCAATCTTAGGCAACCGAGAGGAGTTGCCGAAGGTCAAGAAGAGCTCATCCTCGAATGAGAATGGTGGTACCGACAGAGGATTCGTCTTGACGCGGCTAACCCTCTCAGCAGCCGATGACGTAGATGGTTCTGGGATCTCTTCAATCCTAAGGGTATAAGAAGGTGGTGGAGATGGAGATTGTTGAGCAGGTTCCTGCCATTCCTGACTGCTGGGCTTAGGTGGATCTTTTGGATCTAGAAGTGGTTCCTTAGCTTCACCGTTATCAGAGGCCTTCTCATGGATCTTGTCATGTATTTTTCTTCCTTCTGATGTGGTCAAGTGGGAAAACGATCCTCCCACGGCTAAATCCAGGTGTAAAACAGCACTAGGCGAGAGACCTCGGATGAAGTGTTGCATCAACATCGGTTCTCGAATAGCCAAATCCAGTCCTGACGAGACCATACGCGTGAAGCGTGCCCAAGATTCCCCAAAGATTCCCTTCTCTGTCGGAATGTGAGTACCTCACATCGGAGATCAACAACCTTGTAGGGTGGAAAGAAATGGAGACAAAAGCTGATCTTCAGTGATTCCCATCTCCCTTCTACTTTGCCAACTGCCAGGTTGTACCACGACTTGGCTTCTCCCGTTAGTGAGAATGGAAAGAGCAACCATCAAAGAGCTTCTCCGGGCATTCCCGAGATAACTATACAGCACACAACTGCTCGAACTCTCAGAGGTGTAAGTAGGGACTCTCAAACTCCATTCCCCCAAAGAATTGCTCCCGAACAATAGCTATCAAGCCGGGACGTAGCTGATAGCTGGATGGTGGTGGAGGCTCTAGAAAATCGCCCTTCGGAGCCGAATATCGGTAGATGGACGTGGAATCCATGTGGAAGATGGTATGGTGTGGTGGTATGGTGGTGGTGGGAAATGCGAACGCCCTAGGTTCTCTGTCAAATTAGCTACCGTTCCCCAACAACGGTGCCAGAAAAGCTTGTTGGCGTTTCTTAGCCTTTTAGATATTAATCTGCAAGCGCACAAAAACGTTGTTGTAGCTTTTCACCCAAGAGTATTCCAAGGTATCGAAATCCACGAGGAACATGAAGTAAAATGACAAAGAATAGTAGGACAAAACAAAAAGGTAAAAGCCAGCAAGTAAAGGATAAACTGGGTAGACCAGGTTCGCTACTTCAATTATATGCACTCAACTCCCTAAACACACTAGTATTCTGCTTGTCAGGATTACTTAGACACTGACCCTACGGAACCACTTCCGGACACCAAAGTGCTGATAACTGTTGATGGCACTTAAGCATGGCAAACCTTATACTGCAAGCGACAGTATCGTGTGTAGTTTTTTCTCAGGATGAGTATCATGGGTTTTGTCAATCCAGGAAATTAACTAATTGAGAACTAATTAACTAGAGTTTATAGAAAACAAAGGATAAAAAGGATAAAAAGGAGTAAAAAGGGTACTCTGATCTAATATATAAGGCAATTAGAACAGAATTAGAGCAGAATTAGAACTGAATTAGAGCACTAATTAAAGAGTATTAAATAGTTTCTAATCAAGCTCTAATAGGATCCAAACATACATGATATGGGGCGCCACAACAAGATTAGAGCAGCAAGATAACTAGTAGCTCAAGGTAGACAAGCATATTCATGCATAAACATCATAGCATAATTAAATTAAGATCAAACAATCTAATCCCCTATATTAGTTTAACCTTTCTCCAGCTATGCTGTCACCAAAAACCGGGTAACCGACAAGAAACTTTCAACAGGCATACATAACCAGGAACGCGCTCCTACCTACTCACATAGTCTAATAACATAATTAGACCAACTAGAACCTCTAATCACAATGATTATAAGAATTAGAAACACAACCATATTACTAGTAAACTAGATCATTGATCAACAACACTAGATGAATATAACCTTTAATAACATGATCTAATCAACAAGTATCTAGATCTAAAGCTAATTAGAGCTAGAACAAGCATAATTAGAACAAGAACATGATAATTAGACAAGAGCAATGCTTCATTAATAAATTGTATCAAATATACAACCATGATCATACCTTCCCTCGATGATACAATTAGACCTCTAGAGCTCGATAATTAAAGCATCGTGCAAGGCCTCTAATCACCTCTAGGAACTAGAAGAACTCTAATCCTAGAGTAGAAACTCAACCCTCTACTCTCCTCTAGTTGTGGTCCCTCTTGTCGCCATCTTCACGCCTTGATAAAGAATTGGATGCCTCGTCCCGTGGCCTATGCTCGCTTTTTATACCCTGGAGAAGTTGTGGCCGAAAGGAAATTGGAAACCGCCATAAGGAGACCCGAGGTCGGCCGACTTGGGGGGGGGGTCAGGGTCGGCCGACCTGGACTCTTCCTTTGGCCGATCCTTTCCATCTTCCGCGGGGACGTTGCTTGATGCTCAAGAAATATAATTGCGAGGGCTCCCGGACTCATGAGGTTCTAGAATGTTCAGTATTCTCCGAGAGTTGACAAAATCTTCTAGTCTTGAATATAATTGAAGTGCTTTTCCCGCATATTCTTCCATAAACTTGTAATACTTGATTAATACAGAGGGGGCATGAATCAACCAAGCCTTCCTTACTCTTCATCTTCTTAGAATGACATATATAGAGTTCTGTTCTTACTCGACGTAAATGTAGCGGAACCGCCCATTTAATCCAGACTAAGTACATCTGCCACCTCTGGCTCATTGTGCGCTTAGACTGAACCAAACCCGGTAGTCCGTCGAGCTACATAGAAGGGCACCCGATGTAACCATCACCCTGGGATGCCAACATCACACACGTTAAGCTCTCGAAAGAGCCACAACAATTACAACAACCCGTCATTTCTATGAACTAGAGGATGTCGAGAACCGTATGTGTTGTCCCGCCTTGCTGATCGCACTTCTGGCCCTCTTGAGAGTGTGCTTCATCCTGCACAAAAATGAACACAAGAACTACGAGACGAAAAGATAAAATTAGCGTTAGTCGTTAGTCGTCCTTGTGGGGCATGACACCGCCACAACTCGTTCTTGGTCTTGCCAGAAGAGAGGGGCTAGTAGCTAATTAATTTGCTCAGTTAGATTTTTATTCGAACATTATTTTGGGCTAAGCAAAGAGAGCTGAATTAACTACTAAACAAAGGAATTTGAGAGGGAGAGAAGGGAGTTTGTGTGGTGCATTGAGCAAGGGGAAGAGGGTGTTATTTATAGGCAAATGGAGTATGCAGGGGGGGAGGTTGGGCAACTAGAGAGGCAGGTCGGGCGACCATGGGGTGTGGTCGGCCGGCCTGAGTGTCGGCCTGGCGACCAACTATGGTGCCTTGCGTGAGAGTGCAGCAAAGGAAAAATGAGAGAGGGACTTTGTGCACTGAAAGAGGAGGTCGGGCGACCAGTAGCCTTGGTCGGGCGGCCTCTTCATGAGGTCGGCCGGCCTGGGCATTTGGTCGGGTGACCACTCAAGCTTGAGTTTGCTGAAAGTGGCCGTGATCGTTCAACTTGCTGCTGGGTGTTTGGCCAAAGGTGAAAGTGAAATGGCTGAGGAAAAGAGAGCAAATGGGACGAAGTGGCTGGTCGGGCAACCACGGGGAGCGGTCGGCCGGCCTCATCATCGAGTCGGCCGGCCTGGAGTGTCGGTCGGGCGACCCCTAGGCACTGCCCCTCTCCACTTTACCTTGCTTAGGAATGGGGCAAAGAGCAAAAGAGAAAGAGAAATAGAGAGAAAGAAGAGGGAAGGAAAAAGAAAGGAGGGAGATGGAGAGACAAGAGGGGGAGGCAGGCACGGTCGGCCGGCCTGGGGGCTCGGTCGGCCGGCCCTCGGCCTGCCCTCTTGTGCATTGATTAGAGAGGGGGCAAAGCTAAAGAGAAAGAAAGGGAAAGAGGAAGAAGAGAGAAAAAGGAAAGAGAGGGGTAAAGAGAAAGAGCAAGACAAGAGAGGGAAAAGAGAAAGAGAGAGGAGAGTGGGAGGCCGGGCGACCTGACCATAGGGTCGGCCGACCCTTGGGCTGCCGCCTCCTTTACCTTTGGGCAGGGTGGTCGGCCGGCCAGGTGGCTTAGTCGGCCGACCCTGCTATATTTTTTTTCGAAAATTTCAAAAATAAACAGGGAAGATGCATAAAAATTGAATTTGTGCATTGCAGGAATTTGAATATGCAGTGGAGGGTGAGAAATTAAACTAGCAGGAAATAAATATGCCGTCGAATGATAATGCCAGGTTTTCCTCTTGGCGGGAGCGAACCATTTACCGCCCTTCGGGATGTCGCGTGGACGTACGTACGGGGAGGTAAGCGGTACTTTTGCGAGCCACTTGGAGTTCGTCGTGGATGGGTTCTGGGCGCGTTTGTTTTCAACATGCCCCATAATATTTATCCTAGGGTCTCCATGAGTATGCTGATTTCTGTTGCACCATTGGTTGATGGGTTTTATAGAATCATGGGTGCCGACCTTCTTAACAGGAGCTTTGCCTCCTGTTTCCTGGTTCTTGCGGCTAGCCTCCAAGGCTTTCGCCTTCTTCCATTCGTCTTCTTCTCGTTGTCGGATGGCAGCCTTGGTGGCTAACTTCCGTTTCATGAATGCTACGAGGCTGTCCATCTCTTTCCCAGAAGTGTCGTAGACTGGAGGATTCAGCACATACTTTTGGCACATGAAAAACTTCACTTGGTTACACTGCTCCACTTTTGGTTTGAAGGAGAATGTCTCCCTCATTCCGTTGATGTTGAGGTGGACTTCTCCGGCTCCAACATCTATGCTTGCTTCCGCGGTGCTCAAAAACGGCCGCCCCAAGAATGAGCGGTGTCTTGGCATCAATCTCCGTATCCAATACCACAAAGTCTACGGGAATGAGGAAGTTCCGGATCTTCACCGGGACATCCTCGGCGATTCCCGCGGGGTGTCGGACAGATTGGTCCGCAAGTTGCAGGCACATACTTGTGGGGACGAGTGCCGCGTGATTGAGTTTGTCAAAGACAATTTTAGGCATGACACTGACGCTTGCTCCGAGATCACATAAGGCTTGATTGAAGACTTGGTTCCCAATCGAGCATGGAATGGTAGGACTGCTAGGGTCCTTCTTCTTCTTGGAGGTTGGTTGAGTATAGCTGCGCTACACTCCTCGGTCATGTGCATAATTTCCGCTGATGGCAGTGGCTTCTTATTGTTGAGTATATCTTTCAAGTAATTTGCATATGTCGGGACCTGCATAGCATCTAGCAGGGGTATATTGACATATAACTTCTTAATGACCTCAACAAACTTACTGTATTGTTCATCGGCGGCGGCCTTCTTGTTGCGCTGAGGGAAGGGCAACACCGTTGTGTCATAAAACTCGTGTGGAAGAGTTTTCGATGGTGCCTTCTCCTTCGCGGCACCAGTGCTGGTTTTTGGATTGTCATTCTCTTCCGTTTTCGGTGGTCTTCTCCTGTTCCTTGCCTGTATGGATAGTGCATGACGCACCACTAGGATGTGGAGGGTCCTGAGTGGACTTACCACCCCTAGTGGTGACGGCATTAATGTGCTCTTTGGGAGGAGGTTCCGGTTGTCTCGGAAGTTTTCCCGCATTAGCATTAGGCAAAGAGGCAGCCAACTGAGCTATCTGTGTTTCTAACATTTTATTGAAACTCAGTTGATTTTTCATAGCACTGTTAAAAGTTTCAATTTGTAATGAAATAGATTCAAAAAGTCTATCATTTGTATGAAACTTTTTACTAATACTATCATACACAGCTTTAGGATAAAAAGAGCTAGGCTTATTGAATTGCTGTGAATTGCCAGAGGAGTTACCTTATCCGGAGAATGGGATATATGGTCGCGAGTTCTAGCCTGGTTGGGGATGATTCCCGTTGTTGAAGTTGCTAGAATTACTGATGAAGTTGGCATCTTCTAGTCGCGTTTCAGGGCAGCTGCTCCCTGAATGCCCCGTGTTCCCGCAGACTTCACAAGTCATGCGAGTGTCGAGAGCCTGGACTGCTGCGGTCTCAGGATTGTCTTCTAGCTTCTTTAAAAGCAGATCCATCTTGGAGGCCAGCATGTTCGTGCTGTCGATGTGATGGACTCCACGGGATCATGTGTG
The DNA here is from genome assembly GCA_022530915.1 of Paspalum notatum. NCBI lineage: Eukaryota > Viridiplantae > Streptophyta > Magnoliopsida > Poales > Poaceae > Paspalum > Paspalum notatum. The sequence continues at coordinate 32,691,798 of CM039688.1, read as the reverse complement.
TGACCTTTCTTCCTTCCACCCCTGGTTAGTGCGATCTTCTCAATCAGATTTTTGGCCGCTCTCACACTTTGGGATAGGAAAGATCCTCTAGAGGCTGCATCCAGGTGCTCTTGAGCAGTACAGTTTAACCCGTGAAAGAAACTCTGAATGATCAGCCATTCTTCCATGCCATGGTGGAGGCAGGCTGCTACGTATTCCTATAATCTTTCCCAAGGCTTCGCCACCGTTTCATCTGTGAGCTATTGAAAGCTAGGATCTTGTTCCTCAACGCGTTGGTCTTTCCTAGAGGGAAGTACTTGGCGATGAATGCGTTTGAGCACGCATCCCACGTTGTCAGTACTGCGTGGTTAAGGTAGAACCATTGCTTCGCCTTTCCGACAAGTGAAAATGGGAAGAGGCGTAACTTGACAACAACGGCGGATGCATCTTTCATGGTAAATGTGCTGCAGATTTCCAGAAATTGCTACAGGTGAATGTTGGCATCCTCCGTTGCTAATCCGCAAAAGGGAATGGCTTGAACCATGTGGATGACTCCCGGCTTGAGTTCAAAGTTCTCCCCTGCGTTGACTGCTGGTCCCCTAGGGACATTGCTGCTGGATGGGATGGAGAACTCACGGATGGTCTTCTCAGAAGCTGCGGCCATGTCGTCGGTGTTCGAGTAACTACTTGACGTATCTGTGTTCGAGGAACTACTTGACGTGGCCATTTCAAGGTTCAATTCCCTTGGACCAGGTATCTGTCCGTGAACGGTCTTGGGACGGACCCTCCTGAGTAGAGACTCTGGATTATTGTGGAAGTTTTCCGGCAGGTCGAAACTGGTCATACACCTCTCTATTGCAACCACAACATAAACAATAGAGACAAGTGAGCCTGCTAAATACTAGTTGGTATTTTTATAAAAGACACGGGGTTCGAAAAGAGATTATCAACTATATCTTTGCCTATTGCTTCCCTGGCAACGGCGCCAGAAAAGCTTGTTGGCGTCTCTTAGCCTTAAAAGATTTTACTCCGCAAGCGCACGGAGACCGCTGTAGCTTTTCACCCAGAGTATTCCGAGTATCGTATTTTTATCCACAGGGAAGCGGCAGGCGAGAGAGTAACACACACCAAGAGTAATCAAGTTGCTCCGTAAAACAATCTATGGATATCAGCAAGTCGGAGATCTTAGACAGGCATTGTATTTGATTTCGCGACTCTTGTCAACTGTTAGCAGTACCCTCGAATCCTTAGCAAACTTCTATGCCCTGAATTAGGTCAAAAAGGATTTTATCATCTTCAAACTCTTGGCCGGGAGTAGAGGAGGGCCTTGCACGTAGTATCTTTCACCCTTTTGATTACCGTTAACCAACCAGGGTTCATTCTGGTAATTTGATAACCAGAGCCTACTAGCACTGATGGATCCAAAAATTTATGTCTACTTCCGTTATCCAATAGTGCAAATATATGTTTCTTTTCTTTGAATCTCATGCTTTTGAGGTTTGGGTTCCCTCCCTTATGTGGCATGCATCAATGCTTCTGTAACCTAGCCTTCTTCCTAGCTACCTTCATCATTTCTAATCAATTCAATTCACCTTCCACTTCTAGACCTTCTAACATGTGCATTCCCCCATTTGTAAATTGGTGACCCGGGAAGTCATATCACCCAATCTCACGTCATATTTATTTTATTTAGTTGCAGTAGAATAATAGCAATCAGAGTACGTGGCTAAATGAAAGTAGGCTCCCTATCTTTGGGTTATCAAAGACAGTATGATCATAATTAAAGCTGCAGCAGCATATTTGGGTTGGTTCTGGGAAAACAGGCAGCCGAAGGTCCCACCTCCGCGTCATAGAGACTAATTTAATTTAACTTAATTTAAATGAGACAAAATAAATAAATACAGGTATTGCAGGTCCATACTTCCAATATTTTTATATTTTGCATAAAAATTATGTTAATTACATCTCTGAAGAAAGAACCCTGATTAAGAGTTCCAACATAAAAAAAGAAAATTACATCAAATGGCTGGCCATTACATGACTACAAAACAAAAGAAAATATCTTCAATCTTGACTCCGTAATATGATGCTTGTCGCCGGCTTGGGCTTAGCGAAAGCGGCATGAATCTTTCTCTTTTAAGAATTCATGCATACATAGATTCTTTTAATCAAATATATTATGCACAACATAGATATATAGATGGCAGTGCAGCATGGCATATTTGCGTGGTGCATCGTGATGCGGACATAATATGATTTATACTTGGAGCGATTATGCAATTCGCATGTTTGGAGCTTAACAATATTTTGTTTATATAACCCCTGTTACGGATGGCAGTATATGGCTGTGTAACGAGAGCAATACTTCATTTGTTATATTTTATTCAAATGAATAATGGTCATCATGATGATCTGTGCACATGCACGATGCACCGTGATTTGGTTTTCTTGCCCATTAAAATAAACGGGTGTTAATGGCATGGCAGATGCGTGTAATGCAATCTGGATTTAATTTGATGATTGACATTTTACCAAGTGACATAATACTAAGCGTGACAAATTAATATATATTTTGGTCGTTTTCCATATTTCCAGTATGGCACTCTTGTATGATAAGTCGCATATTAAGTATGGACTAAATAACTCATTGTTTGGTGAAATTTGGTGCAGGTGTATGTTCATGCACGGGATGTATGCACATGCATGATCAAATTTAGTTTCTTTAGCCAGGCTAGTGTAATATAATTCCTATTTATGGGAGTTAATGCCATGCGCACATATTGTTTCGGAATATATGATGCCCATACGTATGCATTGGGGATTTATCATTATTTCTTTTATTGCTAATTAGGTTAGAGTGAGGGGCGCCGGACCAGGCCGGCGCATGGGGCAATGTTCGTCTTGTTTTACTTAGCTGATGAACAAGATTGTCTATATACTAGCATGGTACTGATCATGCTAGCTTCTTTCTTGGCTCTAACTTAGCCGATGTATGCGTAAGATGCGGCCGGCATTCTGAAAGAAAATACCATTTTGTTTATTCATTATTTTGGTTAAGAGGAGAGACCAGCTATATGCACTTTCCGGCCTTCAGGGTACAATATGCCGGTTAACTTGGTCTTTCTATTTTACAACCACGGCATGCAGGCGCTAGTCTGCTCTCTATGTCTTGCGGATGCATGGACTATATTATTTCCTCTATGACGTCTCGCAGGTAGGAGCCCATGATCAGAGGACATGCAAGGAGTTAACTAATGTGTGACCCTGAATGGTTAGTATGTACACACGTTCATGGCCGCAGCATGCAAGTTATATTTGATTTTTCTATTTCACAACCACAGCATGCAGGTGCTTGTCTACCCTCTATGCCTTGCAGATGATGCATGGATTGTCAGGTTTCTATGCTGCGTGTACGTGCATATATGCGGGAAGTACATGCTAATTTAATTCGCGACATGGCATGAACATGGTGGCTTATGGGCTGAATGCAGTATATATGCGCTCAATAGATTTATATACGGAGGTATGTTTGTTTAACTCCGACAGTGCCGAGCAGGAAAAGAAAATTACTGCCATGTATGAATGAACAAACGGCGAGAAGGTTATTTTAAACATAGAACTCGCCCGACTTGCTGATCACTTCTATCGGCATGTGGAATGTTAATGCATCGACGATAAGAAGCTATCGCTATCAGTTTGAACATGCAGGATTTGGTTATTTTTCTAGGTGCAAAGCCATCAGCAAGCACGCAGGCGGGTCTTGCGAAGTGGCACCGGGAGGCGAGGTCTTGAGCCTTGCCCTCACATTTGTGAGAGAGGCGATGGAGAGAGTAGATAGGAAGGAGATGGAAATCAGCACCACGCCATGACCCTTCTCACCTTCTTGGAGCTAGAACTTGCAGCAGCGCCTTGTAGGCTGTAGCGATGGCCTCCGGCTTCCCGCAGGAACTGTGTTGGAATTAATCTCGGTCATAACTAGCCTTGAACCATAAATCAGGGCCACGCCCGTGTTTTCTTTCCTGTGCGCATGATTGTGGGCGCCAATCTAGTGTTTCCTTTTATGGCCCGGTCCCAGGACGTCCAAGCTTATAAGAGGAGGGTTACCAGGCTAGTCACTGGTGAATACAGTTAATCACGCAGCTAACCACCCACCTAATGGCCTACCGACCAAGGAAGGCTTGGTTTGCGCCTTGAAGACCGTGAGCCAGCCGCCGTCCCCTTGACGGCGATCTCCAGAGATGGATCGCATGAACAAGTTAAGATCCGAGGTCATCACATTTAAGAACAGAAGTGTCTACATTCAGGTAATTAAGGTCAGTGGCTAAATTAAGTCAAGATTAGTGTGTTCATCTCATTAGGCTAGTGATCCTATGGAATAATCACTTTCTTAGTCCTAACATTTGGCACCAGAGCCGATCTAGCCTATGCTTCAACCCTAATCCAAGGTTTTGGCCTTAATCACTCTCTGTTTGGATCTAATTAGCCCCAAATGCTCTTAGTTGATGACGTTTATGCATGATTAAGGGCCTAATTTCGTGTCACAGTCCATGTTCTAGACCTAAATGGACCGGATAGATCTAATTAAGTGGGGTTTAAGTCATGTTCATGCCTAATCATCCTCCTGTTAAACCCTAATTGGCTTGGTTTACCTAATTACTCACTATTAGCCATGATTTCAACTAATTGCCGCATGGATTAAAACTAGGGGTCTCGGATTAGCACGTAGAAGGAGGGGATTCAATCAATTTTGGTTAAAATCAAGAAATCCCCAAAATTCCCCTTCTACCTGAAACCCTAAATCCAAAATTTCCCGAATTTTATCCCCAAATCTTCGAAACCCTAATGACTTTTTCGCCCCAAATCAAACCCAATTCATGCAAGTTGGGGCTAAGAAATACTTACCTCGGTGGATCACGCAGGTCGTTGTCACCTTAACCCACAGCGGCGGCGGCTCCACCAGAGCCCCAGAGTGAAGGGATGCAGTGGTGTCAGCTTGCCGGTGTCGCGTCCCTCGTCCTAGCCGCCGTGATCCGCGCGCAACCGGCACACCGGCGCAGACGCCCGGCACCACGCGTCAGCCGCCTTCTTCTAGGCCACCGAGGCTCCCCTCGACGGAACGGCGCGCATAAGCAAGCACGCACGCTCTGACGAGGAGAACCACGGCGGCGCTTGTATTCAAGGCCAGCGGCGGCGCACTCATGACGGCGGCGTCTCTACTCTCTCTCTCTCGTGCGCGTGCAAGCGCCGCGGCGCAAAAGGCGGAGGAGGCGAGGGAAAATGAGAGCTAGGGTTTTCGAGGGTCGGAGCCGTCCGCCGGTTTTGATATGCGATCGGGAAACATGGACCGTCCAATCGTCATCAGACCAATGCGAGCGAGGCGGGGGCCGCGGACTGCACCGGCTGGGCCATTTTGGCAGCCCAGGCCTTGGTTGTGGCCCCCGCACGGGTAAAGGGAGTGGAACAGGCCGGTTTTTTTTGGCCGTTTTGGGCCGCGCCCATTTAGCACACTGCAAAGTCTCTCTTTTTTTTTCGCTGTGCATTACTTTCATCTAATTTTGTTTACTGTTTTGAGCCTTACTTTTAATACTTTAAATTTGATCAATGCCATATTACTGTATTAAAATAATTTTGTGTCCATTTGATGATGCGATATTTCGCTATTCTCTCTGATTGAAGACCATATTATGTTATGAGGCTTTAATTTTGGGTGCATTATTAATTAGTGCATTAAATTTATGATACCCTTCATTAACACTTGCGTTAGTTTTAAGCATAAGTGCTTTAAGTATAGTATTATGTCGGTGCAATTAACCCTTTAATGTTTTCTTGCATCATCTCAAATAATTTTATACACATTTTTAAATGCCTTATGATGTGTCCTTTAATTAGGGCCAAACTATTTTGAATTGTGCCTTATTTCATGCGGCCATTAGAAATCATTAATGTGCAATTATAAATCTTTTAATGCATATGACAATATATTTTATTGGATTTATTTTGGCCTTTACGATTATCCTGGATCAGAATGGAACCAACGGAAAATTCTAGTTTGGGACTAAAGTCATAGCGGGCACTGCCTTAATGATGATTTATGGCCATATTCTAACCAACGTTGTTTGTGATCATGAGTCGCTAAAATTAATGGTCCGTATAATGTTTTATTCCTGAGCCATGCATAGCCTATTTTGGGCACAATTTTTTGATAGGCTTTTGGATAACACTCAATCAGGCTTTTGGATAATTCCACTTATGATACTAAGACAAGGTCATGTACACTTTTTTTTCTCTAAGCTATTGATCGAGGACTTAAATATGGTGTCTCTAAGTCCTTTACCAAACTTTTGTTCTTTTAGATTGGTAATTATTTTGTTTCTTTACCATATTTAATTCTCATATCATTTTATATTTTGATCCTTATGTTTCCGCTAATATGTACCTAATGATGTTTTGGCTATAATGATCATAGCTAATTATTCCTGTTTTGGGATTTGATACAACTCTATTACGTGGAGCTTAAGTCCATGCTCTTGGCTATTTGTTAACCATCGTTGCTTATGGCCATTTATCATTTAATAAGCTCTTAAACTAATTGGATTATTGACATCACTGAGTCCCCAACAATGTTTTCTATGGTCATTGTCACACCCTGGTTTTTAAAACACAGACCAGAGCAAAACTATATGTGTGCTAGGATCTAATTTCCACACGTATAGAGACAATATACAGTGATATCACAGAACATGCTTTATTATATAACGTTAAACAACATTTACATAAAACATACCCAGAATAGCAGGAGCGTAACTAAATCTTCAAGCCATCCACTGGAAAACTGACTGGGGGCACGTACGCCTCAGCTTCTGGACGCCATCTGGATACACCATATCATCTCTCGAGCAAGTCTATATGTGGGGAAATTGCAAGAGGGTGAGCACTTACGTACTCAGCAAGATATTCAGAAACATAAATTGAATGCCAACAATTAAACATGTACACGAATTTAATTATTACATAAAGAGTTCAGGCCGCTATGACAGTAAGCTCGGCTGTTATAACAGTTTTACACTCTTGAGAGGCTGCACACTTTCACCATAGGTCGTGATTCCCTTTATGCCAAAACACTTCACACTGTGAGTCAGCAGGATCTCAACTGCAAGGCCCTTACAAAGGTTCTCATATGCGTATTAGATACACAGTCATATGCCTGGATCAATCCTCCTGTCCCAACCATCTGCAAATTGGCAAGACTCGCCCTGGAAACACTTCCGTACCCATTTCTTAACCATAGCAGATGAGCATAGAAGCATTATTCGTCCCAACAACCATGAATCTAATGTCCACATAAGTATCACCTAATTAATTAGCCAAGGTCATCCCATTCTAACCCCATGGTTGCGTTGTAGTCCTGGGTGGTCGTTAAATGTTCAAATTAAATTGCATACGCAATTAAAAGTAGTGAAACAATAATGTTAAAGAACACTTGCCTGTAATTTCTGAATATAAATATTATTTGCTTAGAGAAAACCAATATGTATATGCTCAAATCAACAGCTTGCACTTGAAAAACTTGTTCACCAACTCTTATCGACAGCTCGGACCGATTTTGGGGCCTTCACATCGAACTTACACAACAATACATGCAAGCAACACATATAAAATCTAAGAAACAGTACATCATACATGAAAAACAAAAAATAAAAGGTTTATAAAAATATTCTACATATCACTATGAACACATGAGCGCAAGAATCGCTCTAATCGGGTTTAAAACGGAGAAGTTATGCCCAAAACAAGGTTTTTGGGGCACAAGTGAGAAGAAACACTGACTACACGGGGCCTAAACATGATAAAGCTAAACCACCGAAGGCTAACATGATAAAACAGAGAAGCTAGGACCGCGGGTTCTATTTCTGAAAAGGTCGAGGGCAAAACAGTTAAAAGCATGGCTCTTATATAAATACTTTCGAACATGGTTAGACTGCGGGTTGATTCACATGAAACAGAGGGGCTTAAGCGCAAAACAACCAAGGCTGACCGGGTCTGTGCCGATGTGGCGGTTGCGTGGCAGATGACATGACTCGCCACGTCGGCCTGACAGATGGGGCCCGGCTGACCCGCATTAAGGGCGTGCACGTGGCTGCGCGTGATTGGATTGCGAAAGGGTATCCTCCGATCTAATCTCGACCGTCCAGATCCGATCGGAGGGCTAGGGTTTAAGGGGAGAGGGGAGGCGTCGATGGCGACCTTACTCCACGACGGAGTAAGCTGCCCACGGTGGCGGCTTGTCACCGGAGCACGGTGCCCCCGGCGTTCCCGTGCACGGAACGAGCTGGGGTCGGGTCCAAGAGGTAGAGCGCGTGGAGGGGATTCTCACCATGGACTTGGCGTGGGCAGAGAGAGGACGGACATGAACGGCAGCGTCGAGCTTCACTGGACGGTGGAAAGGAGGCGATTGCAGGCGTCCATGACCAGCTGGACAGGGGCGGGGCGGTCCTGCGAAGACAGGGAGATGGTCAAAAGGCCGGAAAATCCACCGACGATGGCCAATTTGGCGGCGGCGGCCAGCTCACCGTGAGGCGTTGCCGACGAAATTGGCGGCGCGGAGGGGGGTTAGGGCTTGGGAGATGGCATCTGGAGGCGAAACGAGATGGCGGCGGGGCCAGGAACCACTTTATAGGGTGCCGGAGGCGAGAGCAACTCGGAATCGAGTTCGGTTCGAGCGGGATTGGCGACGCGAGCTCATCCGGTTCAACCCGGATTCCGCGTCTCCGCCGTGTTGGGCGTGAGTCAAGGGAGGCGAGAGACTGTCTGGTGGTCCTCGCAGGGTGCGCACGGGGCCACGGCCAGAGAGGGAGCTGCGGCGAGGGAGAGAGCAGCGCGGTCCACCTGTGACAGAAGGAAGAGAGTGAGGAAGGAGAAGGGGCTGACAGGGAGGGCCCGCGGGGCAGCGACACAGGGGTGCGGGGCCACTGCTCAGTGAGAGACAGAGAGGGGAGCGCGGGGATGGGCCGACTCGACCTGGGCCCGGTGAACGCGAGGGGGAATGAGGGAGCTGGGCCAATTGGGCTGCATAGCTCGGCTGGCTCCCTTTGCTTTTTTTTTCTTTTTTTTTCAAATTCTCTTTTGAATTGAGAAAGAAGGGTTATAGGAATTCAAATAAATTTGAATTTTTAATCCTTAAGTCATGCAAACAGGAAACAATGCACCAGCATAAATGCACAAGCATGTTGTCCTAAATTGATTTTATTTCCTTTAAACTTTCTTTTATAAAATCATTTATATGCTCATTCTAAACAAGAAAACTCCTTAATAAAAAGAGAAAAACATTTTAATTATTTTAAATACTGAAAATGAAATTTAGGGTGTTACAGTCATACAAGTTCTTTTGAGCCAAATTTAGTTTAGTCATCTCTGATCAAAATAGAACCAACGAGAAGTTTTAGTTGGAGATGTCATAAATTGGGCTATGGCACATGTGTACTAATTCGATCCATGTTGATCTTGCTATTGTGTCATTCTTATGTTGTCCTATATATTAAAGTAGCCTCTAACCATTTTGGAACTAATGAGAAATCTTAGTTGGAGGCATGATGTTATATAATGATAACTTATGGTGCATGGATATTTTCGACCAACGTTGATTACATTCATGTATCTCTAATGTTGATTGCATCACTTATTGCTCCTAAGTCTCCCAAGTGATTAAGTCGTCTCTAGCTAAGATGGAACTAACGAGAAATTTTGGTTAGGGCTTTAGCGTTATTTTGGGAATTAGTCGGGCATATAGATATTTTTTTGGCCAACGCTGATTATATTTATGTGTCCCTGCTGACTAACGAATTCAGCTCCCTCCTGCTCAGTTTTCTATTAAATGATATAAAGTTTGACCGGTTGTTGTTTTCTTTTGGGCAATGATGCATTACAGGGTAATAATTATTGTTGTTATTATCATTACTATTATTAACATTATTGGTGTTGTTGATATTATTCTTATTATGACATGTTATTGATAGTATTGATTTCATTATTTGCCCTGAATATATTAATATATATCATTATTCTTGATATTAAAGATGTAGTCGTACATGTATCCCTTGTATTATTATTATGTTTTCGACCATAAGTTTTATTGGTTGTTTTCCATTGTACCCTATGAGAAAGAGTAGAGTTATTAATTATTCCTTGATGTTTATGAATTATGATTATTGCACACTTGGTTATTAGTTTCCAATTGTAAAGTTCTACTTTGACATTAGTACATCGATGAGAATTCAATGGACTCTTATATGTCAATATCTTTTGGGATTAAAACTAAGAATTAAAACTAAGAAAATGTCTCTTATGATTATGTTGCTTGGGTTTTCGGGGCACCATCCCCTGATTCATTATGTTTTAATATGCATGCATTTAAAGCTCACTAGTCATGCTTTAAGAGTTAAGACATAAATACTATTGATGCTTTTGAGTTCACGTCATGGATTAGTGAACGATGATTAAGCTCATAGTTATGTGTAATCTTAATTTTGGTAAAATATAACACTTATACACTTATTTTGTTCGTCGGCAACATTACCTCATGGATTGGAATTTGTTGAGTTGGAGTCTTAGAATTATCGACTATGCTGTTGGAAGTTTTCATCCACTGGCATAAAGTTATGCTTTTTGTCCTCAATTGCAATAATGTGATTATGCTCAATAATTATATTGTTAACTCCATAGCCTTCGATTCCAAACTAGTTTCTTACGAGAGTTCATCGAATTGTGGAACTAACGTTTTGGATCACATTTCAAGAGAGAGAATTGAACGTCTCATTATTAGAAAGAAATGTTCATTATGTAAATAATTTTTCCATAAAGTTAAGCTTACTACTCTATGAACATAAATTTATTCTATTACTTAAACTCTTGGCGCTTCTTAGATCTTGTTATCCAATCTTCTCATCGATGGAGATATTAGTCGGTACCACCCAAAGTCAGTGTCAATTAGCCTTATGCTATGAAACATACCAAAACCTTAATTCATTTACCATCCATTTAGAAGGGTACTATTATTAAATGTACCACTTTGTCAAATTTTAGTCGGTGCTCTTAAGGAAAATAAATATCTCTTGCCTGCAGTGCTTATTTAACACATTAGCGAGAGTCCCACATACTCAGTTTTATCATTGTGATATTTGTTTTATTAGCCCCTAATGATGTCTTTTGCTATAGCAACATTTTCTAATGGAGTCAAAACAATGGGCCGTAATGGGTCTATATATTTTCTTCGTCACGTGACTCCAAAGGAATAAACCAAAGGCAAAGGGCCTTTAGAACTATATATGATTGCTGAGTTAATGGAATGGCACTTGATCCTCATTATTTCATAGATCCTTATGAGTGCCTACACAATGGTACAAAAGTTAGTAAGAAATTACTATACATAAGCAATAGTGATTTTGTACATAAGATCTGGATTTTAACTTTTTCTTTTCGGGGCACTAATATATTCGTGATGTCTATTATGTTCTTTTAGCATTATGTATTCACCATGTTCTGGTCCATATATATGAGAGTTTTACTCTCAAATCATATATTGATTGAGTATATAACATACTATGTAAGCAAATACTTTATCTTATCATGATGACTTGTGTTAAGGGCGATATGTTTCTTGGCTCTTTTTGATAAACATTGTGTATACTCGAGTCATTATGTGCCCTTAATATCGGGATATTTGGCATATTTTTAATTCGGGACGGACCCCTGTGATATTACTAAGTAAAGTTATGTTGTATATACAGCTTTTGCTGTAACCTTGTGTTACATATGACACTGAAAAATCATGTGCTCACATATAAGGAATAAGATAACCATCAAGCTAAAGGTTATTTAGTCCGCAAGGCGTGTTGATTAATCCACATTAAGTTGTATCTTCACCCTTACGAGGGAACCATTGTGGAATGGCTCCAATCAATCTCTTAAAATGTTGTGATAAGTTGTGGATCCGTGGAATTCTTTTCACATTAAACAGTGACTATGATTTAAGAATAAGATTATTTTAACTAAGGAGTTCTTATCCCAGACTCATTATATGAAGTGCAAATTTTCCTCGAGTAACATGCCCAGTGATATTGCCAAATACTTGGCATTGTGAAAGATGGATATAGGATCAAACGATGCTTAACATTAAGTGATAAGTTAAGATATAAGGACTAAGCATCATACCCATTTCTTATTGGCTTATGTTTGAAGTCTTGCCGGCATAAAAGACATATTGAAGCCTATTATATTGGGTTAAAATTGAGATCTCAAGTGTTGATTCTGGAATCATGTTTTGTTCTTACTCTTATTAAGTGTACACATAATTGTAAAGGAGAACAAAGTTGCACAATAGGACCATAAGTTAAGGGTCATCTCCAATCATGAATAAGTGATTATCCAATCAAAGTGGATTGGTATATTATACGTATTGTGATGTGCAAGGCATTTTAATAGCTACGGTAAATCCTTACCTCGTATACTTTTTCTTCTGAGAATGGACTTATGTTATTAGCCCATCGATTAAGGGGGAGAATGTTGGAGTTTAATCTCGGTCATAACTTGCCTTGACCGATAAATCAGGGCCACGCCCTTGTTTCCTTTCCTGTGCACATGATCGTGGGCGCCACAATCTAGCGTTTCCTTTTATGTCCCGGTCCCAGGACGTCCAAGCCTTATAAGAGAAGGGTTACCAGGCTAATCACTGGTGAATAAGGTTAATCACGCAGCTAACCAGTAACCACCCTCCTAATGGCCTACCGATCAAGGAAGGCTTGGTCTGCGCCCTGAAGACCGTGAGCCAGCCGCCGTCCCCTTGATGGTGATCTCCAGAGATGGATCACATCCCTACTACCTATTAAGAAGGCAAAGGGGGCGTCCACCATCCCCGCGGCCTCGCGCCTCCACGGCCTCGCGCCTGTGGCCCCGCCGAACCCCGCTCCGGACTCGTGCGAACCGCGCCTCCAGGATCCCTCCAACTGCCGATGCCCTCCTCCTGGTCGCGAGACGTGGCCGGCTCTCTCTCCCACCCCCGTGATCCCCACAGTCCGACTCCGACACCTCCGCAATCATGCCCCATCCCTCGCGCTTCCGATCCCGTCTCCCCCGCGATCTCAGTTCCACCCTCTACCCTGATCTTTCCGCCTGGTTTCCATCACTCCCGCACGCCGCGCCCCCTTCCTCGCCTCGGATCGGATCCTGGCATCGGCAACCCTTGGACATTCCCCGTCTGAAGCGCAGTGGTGGAGCACAATCTAGAAAACCTACATCTCCAATGCCACAGCCGGCCACGGCGGCCTACCGGCATGTGCGTGCTCTTCAGTGGGCCGGTTCGAGGCGGGGGAGCAGGGCACGCTCGTGCTGGTGCTCACAGATGCGGACGTCGTGGTGGCCAGATTCGTCAGCATGCGTTGCGGCCTCCACGGTGCAACCGCCTAGGGCACCGGGTACGCGTACGCGTGGGCGGCGAGGCGGCGTGGCAGTATGCATGGCCGTTCGCGACGGCCGACGGCCTCGTACGGTCTGTAGGACTCCCAGCCCTTGGCGCTCCCAACTGGAGGACGTTGCCGCCGACGGCATGATGGTCACGCTTGCCAGCATGGTCGCCGGCGCCGTCACCAACCCCTTCGGCTACGCCTACTATTGCAAGGCCAGCGACTCCTCCGAGGCAGTCATGACAGCAGCGGGGATGCTCGTGATGGCACGATGAAACAATGCAGGACACTAGAATTGATAGTCAGGTACCTGCAAGTCAAATCATTACTATGGACAGCATATTGATTCAGGTAAGAATGGTCATATATAATTGGATTTAACAATTCTTCTTTAGCCCCAAATTCTCTAGGTGGTTAGATGAGCATGTATATTGCTTACATGGCAGAAGGCTTATCCCATGGAAAATAGTCTTTAAAAATGGCCTGAGCTGTAACTACCAACTTAATATTCTTTTAGATAAAATTATCTGACTGTATTATCTACATTTAGTTCAAATACCAATGTACAGACCAAAAATGTATGTTGGCTAATTAATTTTTCTTTGTAGATAATTCTTATCAATCTCAAGCATGCCTCCTATCCTTTTTGGAACTGATAAAAAGTTGGATGTGGTATATTCAGTGAAGTGGGGCAAATGTGGTTTCTGTATAGCTACTTGTCACCCTATTGAATGATTGAGTCACCCTATGATTAGTTGAAAGATTTTGCTGTTAGTCAATTTTAAAGATTGTGGTCCAGCATTAAGGATAATGCTCATGGATAATGTTTTATGCCACTGTCTGATATGGTGGTCTCTGGTGAGTCAAATTTGTAACTTCGTCAAATTTTTTTTTTGAGGCCAATGCAACCAACCTGTTATGTTTGTGCACTCGCAGGGTCTTTGGCTGCTACGTGTTGGGTGTGTAGTTCAGTTTTTGAAAGATTCAGGTAGATATAAATACCACGAAATGAAGGGCACCCGTCAAGACCAAGTTAACTTCTTCACTACCCCAACTCTTGGAATTATCTACCCTTTGAAACTAAAGGAAAAGTATCTGGCCTTAAGGCTCTTTCGTCTGGCTCAAGGTTCTCAGTGCGTCGCACATGCTGGTCACTAGACAAGGTGAGTGCATTTGTCACTAGGCAATTTATTTGGAGTCTCCATGCACAATCAACTCATGGGTGCTGTTTGATAATTTTTATCCAAATTGCTGTACTGAATTTACTTCCATGCTACGATGCTAAACAATTTAATCATGTGGAAGTTGTCTATGTTCAGAACTACAGTTTGCATGGTGGTGCAACTCCAGTTGTATGTTGTTCAGTCGATCAATCAGCTCAAGAAGCTGTTGATTAGGCATTCAGATAGATAAGTGCGCGTCCTGAAGAGCATTAGTGTTGGTAACAGAACCTCAAAACTTCATAAAAAATTTGCATTGGATTACCATCGAGCATCATCAGGGATTGTGTAAGTTTCATTGGATCCCACGTTTGATCACTGAAAATTTTACATCAAGGCTAGGACGGCTAATGATTAATGGTGGGCAAGGAAGTGGGCTAGGGCATCTGACTCATCTCGGTCCATGAATGAAAGGAGCAGGCAAGGCGCAAGAGAAATATAAAGGCAAGTTGGACAAAAACATTGTTGAACAACTAGACGATTGAGCTCACGCTCAAGAGTGGCTTAGGCTAGATTTCTACGCCTTCCTACCTCTTACCCCTTGTACTCAGAAACTTGTTTGAGCAATCATATTTTACCAAAATGAACAACTAGATTTGTAACAATTTGCCTATCATCACTATAGTTTTATTGGAACAAGTGTTTCATGAATGTGTTTATTTATTTGTAGTGAAGAGATTTAGATAACTAAACTATTATGATGTATAGATTAACGTTGGGATTTGTGTTAATTTTTTCTTAACTAAATTGTGAGATATTCTAATAAATTTACGAAGTCTGGTGTTGTTTTCTAGAAATACATGCACATATACATATTGTTTTCAAATTTTATTGACCCCCGTAGCAACGCAAGAGCATAGACCTAGTATACAAGTGAAGATCCGAGGTCATCAAGGACAGAAGTATCTACATGCAGTTAATTAAGGTCTGTGGCTAAATTAAGTCAAGATTAGTGTGTTCATCTCATTAGTCTAGTGATCCTGTGGAATAATCATGTTCTTAGTCCTAACAAACTGCACCTCCGGCGGCCTTCAGCACCTTCAGCAGCGCCTTGACGAGGTGTGTGCAGGCAGCAGGCGTGATATAGAAGGAGAAAATTACTGAGAAACCATTATCAGATGTGGGTTTCGCCAGTTTGCCATCGTCACGATGGGTTTAGCCCAATTGCTGAGGCACCACGCCAAAATGCCATCCGAGAAAACTGAGAAATAAAAGATAACATTTAATCAATCCCAGCCCATGTGAAAGGACGAACATACCCCCTGCCTTATCCTCATCTTCCCTGGAGCGCTCGAGCGCTTGTCCGGCGGCGGCGGCGGCGGCTACCCTCGTCGGCGACCTACCACGGCAGTCCTCCCCACCCCGGCCGCCCTTCCTTGTTCCGCTCCACTGCATGGCATAGGTGGCGGTAGCTGCTCCACCGTGCTTTGGGAGACAGTAGTGCAGCCTGCGTCTGAGCCAGTGACTAGACAGCAGGGAAGACGGAGGTGTCGATGCAGTGGGAGATTCGTGTCCAGGGATGAGGTTCTGCGGGGGATGCGGACGGCCGCAGCGCGGTTGTCGACGAGGGAGGTGCGCAACGGCCGGCGCATGGATAGAAGAGGAAGGGGCACGAGCAGAAGCGGACGCGGGGGAGAAGCCGCGCGTTCGGCCGGGGAGAGGGACCGCCGCGTCACCCCGAGAGGAAGAGGCAGGGGTAAGTTTGTCATCTGTTAGTTTCGGATCCTCCCCGATGGCATTTTGGCGTGTGGCCTCACTTCATAATGGCAAACGAGCAAAACCCCGCCCGACGATGGCAAAGTGGCGAAGCCACCGTTCCATAGTGGTTCTACAGCAATTTTCTCGATGTAGCAGCCTCTCAGCGTAGATGTTTCTGGCGAGCGGGCGACGGCGGCAGCCGGGCGGCGTATGTGTGCGTCGGTGGTCTGTTGTGCGGCAGCGCGGTGGTGCTTGCGGATCATCGATTGGGTGGTCCCTAACAGCAGCGAGGGCCTCGTATTTATAGGCCAGGAAGAGCTGCAGTTGTTGCGCGATTTGGCGCTCCCCTGGTTTGATTTTCCCTCGCTAATGACGCCGGGCTGGTTTAAATCGCCGCGCACGTCATGAACATGGAGTACGTGGGAGACTGGGTCATCGCGGACTCGGTCATCAGGCTTGACTCACGATAGATTTTTGTTTCCGTTTGGAAGTCGTGGAGGCTTCTCCGTGATATTTTATATTATTATTTTCTTTAACTGTAATAATTAGGAGAATGATTAACATTCATTTTTTTCTACCAACATGTGTATACGTGTACGTCACATGGAGCTCTGCTTGCATCGCATGAGCTCCCTTCAACATGAGCACATACGTATGCGTATTTAAAACATACGCATTCATACTTATTTTTATTGGTCACTCCATCGACCGAGACGTATATGCATGAGAGCAAACATGCATGAATTTCCCTTCCTGTCCTTTTCCTCTTATCCATTCTTTCTTTTATTGTTGACAATTGCATAGGCTTTCTCAAATTAATTGGTTGCATTTAATCAGCCATAAAAATGTTTGTTATTATATATATTTGCCCCAACTTATGGGGTTGCCGGTACATACACGTATTTGAGTAGTCTGTCGCATTTGCATACATAAATATATAAGCCCATTTATATTTTGTGGACGTGTTCATTTTGAGTAATGTCAGGTCATTTCAATTTTAGAAATATTATTTTATGACACCTATTCGTCTTGATCGGATCAAATATTACATAACTTTTGATTGGGCCAAAATCCGTGTCAGCAAATTCCCCCTCGAGGTATGGATGCGATTTATTTTGACGGATCCGGATCTCGAAACTTGACTTGTTATAATTTTGTTTAAGGAATACATTCTCGGCATATATATAGGTTGTCTTATGTACGCACATACCTGTCATTCAGCTGATCATTCTCGGCATGCATGCGTCCCGTCTCATATCACGAGAGTATGCATTTTTTTTCTTTCTTTCTTTTTTACAAACCCATGACTCCCCGGGAAATAGGAGATAGCAAAGGCTTAGTGGCCTGATATAATAGGATTTATTTGTTAGCCTAACGAGGAGTTCGACTAGCCCACCTCGGCCTCCAGGCTCTCGGCGGCGATAGAACTTGCTTTCGCTGCTGTCGTCCCTTGAGGTATTGTTCGCCTAGAGCTCGTTCAGCTGCACTACTTCTAGCTGATGCTGCAGATTCTGCTGGTACTGTGCTTCACAAATATACTGTAGGTACTATAGAAACAAACAGCAGCCGCAGCCAAAAAAGGGCAGCCGAACGAGCTCCTAATTTCTTTCCTCTTATTTTGTTTATGGTTTCGCTTCCAACGCTGCAATTGTTGCCCATTCTTTTTGTACTATGGGGCCGGAGTATTGGATGGTATTGATCCTGATACTGATTTGAAGCTCTGACTTAACGCGTGTGACAGCCGCGGGAAGAGGTATTAGGAACCCTCTTTTGTTTACGTAGATCTTTTGTTTACGTAGATCATTGCACGCAAGTTTAATTATCTCTTTATTCTAGACCTGTCGCTAACTATGTTAGTATATTTCTCTCTCTATATCTTTTTTTTCATAACTTTGGATCGAAATTGGTTTTACACATATCCATCCAAAACATGTGTTCCCCTTTCTGTTATGAGCTTCGTTTTACATAAACATACATGTTCTTTATTTCGGTTTGTAGATGAAAGAGAACGCTACATCGTTCAAACTTATGTACCAAAAGGTGATGATGAGGCCAGTCCCATAGTTGTCAGACGTGATTTGAAGAGGGGTGAGAGAGATAACAGCACTCGTGGATGGAAATCAGTATCAACCTTTTCAGGCCATTGTTTTTATCCCTTTACCGCTGATGATGATCTACCTGATCCGGCCTTCACTTTAGGTAGCCGGATGGTATATCTAAGGGTCTCGGTTGGGAGGACTATGACATTGAATATCCACCCATCCCCACGGGGTATGTTCAATGGGGTGCTGCAATTTTAAACGAACATTCACAGAACCTAAGAGGTGAGGAAGGCACTGACTATATATATGGCGCCATTTATTGCTCTTTTGGTCAATATTCCATTTCCCCCTCCCTACTGAAATCTTTGTTGGAGAGATGGGATCCATCCACAAACACCTTCCTTTTCCCAAGTGGAGAACGTCTTTTGGATATGCATCGGATTGTGGGATTGCCCTTGGATGGAGAATATTATGAAGAGTTTATACCTCACCCCCATGAGCTTGAACCTTCTCTGTTGCTTTACACCGCCTCTTGGGTATATGGGATAATTTACAATTAGGGGGTGAAGTGTCACTGCAAGAGTGGTGTGATTATTTTCACAATAGACCCGGGGGTCTTTCTTCCCATGGTGATGCTGAAAGCTCGCTTCTTTATAAGGCAGCCTTTCTAGCTTTATGGCTCTGTAGTTTTATTGTTGTTGGGGGAAGACCATGTGTTCGACCAAAGGTATTAGTAATGGCTTCTTGGATGTCTATGGTGCGCCGTTACACTGTAGCATAGCCGGCACTATGTTCTCTTTATCATTCCTTGAGACTAATTAGCACAAACGCAGATGGCCCTTCGTTTCTAAAGAGGCCTTGGCCTGTCCATTATATTATCGGTTGGATGGGAGTCTATGGGAAGCGAGCTTTTGGTGATAAAGTGAAGAAATCACGAACTGTATTTTATGATCATCCACTGAGGTGGCCTATGATGGTGAATGTGATGTTCCGGACTCCTAACCATTTCAGTCCAGAAGAAGCATCCGATTTCTTGAGTAAGGACGCTAATCTCTTATGGTGTCCCTGCAGACCAGATACTGCAAATCTGTCAAACATACCTTCTTTGCCTTCGGGCGGAAGGTCCTTTTGCTTATCCATTCGCCGGGTATTACTTCCTCTTAGGCGTGCTGGTACATGCATCGCTGAACGATATCATCCGGATCGCGTGGCACGACAGTTTAAAATTGATCAAGTCATTCCCTACACCCCGCTAATGAGCGTATATACTGAGGAGAATTTCGGAGTCGCCTACGCTTACTGGATGCACCTTTTATCCCAAGGATCACAAGATTTACGTACGTTTTGTTCCAGACGGGGCACGTGTAGGCAGCTGGACTATGTGTTGGCTATTTTGGTATAAAAAATTTTATGGGCCTTTTGCTTCAGTCTTGAACAAGCTGAAGCATGGGAGTGCACACGGCCGCATACTTTATGAAGATAGAAAGAAACTGGCAGCAGACAAGACTATTGTCGCTCGTCAACTTTCTTCCTGTGATTTTGTTGTAGTACGGGAATTGTCCACCCATCGGCGAGACCGATATATTGCATTTATCAAATATAAGGTAGAATACAATTTTTACGGTGGTCGGAAAAAATGAGAGCTGTTCATCGAGCGAGATCTAACGGCTTATATATAGACGGAATCACGGATCCGGAACCGGACGGAACCAAATAGGTAGGTCCGGAACCAAAAACGGTGGGCCCAGTACCAATAATTATTTTAATTTTATAATTTTCAATACATAACTCGGCCATAAAAATTAAAAAATATCTAGTTCCGTCTGGTACCGCCTGGTTCCCCCTAGTTCCGTTCCAACCACCGTAAAATATTTTAAGGTAGAAAAGGTGGAGGCCCCCTGGAAGAACATTCTGTATAAAGCTTTAAATGTGGAAGCCAAGCTCCCAATCCCTTTCAATCCGGTATGCACGCAATTTTTTTTTTTTTTTTTTGCATTTCAATATCTACAATGGTGCATACATATACTTCACCTTCTGATTTAATTTTATCATTCCTGTATATCTCTTTTTATAGCAGCAGGATCATTTTCAGGTAGACACAACAGTGGACGGTTCATCCTGTCAACTGAGGATAAAGGGAAACAATAGTCTTCTAAGGTTGTTCTTTCTCCAAGAAACCAGGGAAGAGTGCTATTGAAAAGAAAGTGACTTTGAAGCTTTTGTTGGGAATAATAATCCCACAGCTGCTCGCAGTCGTCCCAGAATCATAGTTACGAATGAAGATCTTGAGCGAGCGTTTCCCCGTGTCATACATTGGAAGGACGATAGTCCCACAACTTCATCTAATTATTGTATACGGGGATCAGAAGGGATCCCACAAGATTTGCCTTTTGTTGAGCCTTCTATCAGAACGGAGGGACTATAGCCGGGGATTATTCAAATTCTCCCTATAACCTGACCCAAGTTTTGCCCCCTATTCTTGATTCAATTGACACCAATATGTTTTTGACTGGTAGTCTCTTTTTATATTGTATCCTTGTTCATCGTCATTTTTTTTGACAGCTATAACTATAACAATGTTACCCGTTCAATTAACTATTTCCTTTTGTTCCAGACGGCCGTCAGCCGACCGAGGATCCTTCCAGCAGTACGGCAGCTCCCATTCTCGAGGCAACTCTCAACATGAACGCGAAGCTCGAGCGCCCTTTCTTGGAGGCTGCCAAAGTGGTGGTAACGGAAGTTCTTGATGGATTGGACATCAACACAGGGACCCAGCCCGCTGCTCAGATATGCAATTTGCTTCCTCTTGTCTCACAGAACAGTTTGCTAGTACCTCCAAGATCAAAGCCATGCTTGATAAATTGGTGGTCATTTCTAAGCAGCTGCGCCAAGCATACTCTGAATTTGATGAGACCTCCAAGCAAGAAGATCCAAGCATTACTGAAATGAAACGTACAATTTCAGCTAAAAAGGATGCACTCCAGACCACTGTTGAGGAGGTGGACTCCCTTCAAAAGCGAAAGGATGAAAGTTCCAAGGAGATTGCCAGGCTCAAGCAGGTTTTGCAGGAGATTGAGCAACAGGAAGAACAACTGGTGCAAACACAGTCTACTCAGAACTCCGAAGTGCAAACACTGGAATGCAAGCTGACTGATGCTGTTGCTGGAGCCAACAAGAAGGCTAATGACTATTTGCAGGCGAAGATAGGGAATTTGACCCAGCAGGCCGAGCAGCTCTTTGGCGACCTGAACCGTTGCCGAACCGACAACAACTAGTCATTTTAGTTGTGCGTTTGGAGAATTTTATTTCCATTTCCAGTTTGGCTTTGAACATTTTATTTGATTTGTAATCACGGATGTTTATTTTCCTGCACACCTTTGTTTAATACCGTTCAGACCGTTATTTATTTCACATATAACAATGGTACCAGGATATGTCTTATAATTTATTTTTAGATATATAGAAGATTTATGGTTTGCAATTAATTTCACCCGTTTTGAATCTTGTGAGCTATAAAGGTCAGCCCTTTTTTTTTGTCTATATGCCATGACATGTGCGATAGGCAGAACTAAGCACCTTATGCTTGAAGTGTTGGAGCTTAATAATCTTCTTCTTTGTTCCGCTCATAATTTAAGTCTTATTTATATATTCATGTCGCTCACAGTTTAAGCTCTTAAACATTTGAACATCATTTTGTTTTTTTTTTTTTTTTTTTTTTTTTTTTTTTTGCTTATGGTTTAAGCTCGTCTAGTATTGGAGCATAGTTTGATTTTTTTATGGTTTAAGCTCGAGAAGGATTGGAGCATATAATTTTGTTATTTTGTTTGCTTGCCGTTTTAGCCCTCGAAGTATTGGAGCATATAATTTATTTTTCTCACGTGCAGTTTAAGCTCATGCAGTGTTGGAGCATGATAATAATTTTTTTGGCTCATAGTTTAAGCTCATCAAGCGTTGGAGCATATAATTTATTTTTCTCACTTGCAGTTTAAGCTCATGCAGTGTTGGAGCATCATGTTTTTTTTATTTTACTTGTTTATGGTTTAAGCTCATGAAACGTTGGAGCCTCATGTTTTTCCCCTTGCTTACAATTTAAGCTTGTAAAACATTGGAGCGTATAATTTTGTTATTTTGCTTGCTTGCAGTTTTAACTCTTGAAGCATTGGAGCATTGTGATATATATTTTCTATTTCTTTTAGGCATAATAGCGTTTTAGGAATTTTTCATTTATTGGGGGTGGACAATATTCACCATCTGCAGAAGTGATTCTATATGCGCCGCTAGACTAAATATCTTTCACAACGTATGAGCCTTCCCATTTAGGCTCAAATTTCCCTTGCATACGATGTGTGATATTCATGGGTCGAATAACAGCGAGAACTGAATCTCCCTCTTTGAACGACCTCCTCTTCATACGCTGATCAAAAGATCGTGACATTCTGGCTTGATAAGCTTCCAGATTTTATAATGCTCGAAGTCTTTTTTCTTCAAGGTGGTCCAATTCTTTGAGGCGTAATTTTGCTGCCTCATCTTCTGTAAGCTTTTCATGGATAGCGACCCTTAAGGAAGCAATTTGTACCTCTAATGGTAGGACTGCTTCGCCACCATACACCAAAAAGTATGGCGTTGCTCTTGTTGTGTACGAGTTGTGGTTCTATATGCCCACAACGTTTCAAGTAGTTTTTCATGCAAACATCGCTTATTTTGCAAAGCAACCTTTTTAAGTAATTTGCATAATACTTTATTAAATCCTTCGACTTGCTATTGGCGGCCGGGTTATATCCTGTGGAAAAGTGATGCTTAATTTTAAATTTGGCACACATTTTCTCCATTTGTCCATTTCTAAAGGAGGGTCCGTTATCTGATATCATTCGAGCCGGAACCCCGAACCGATATATGAGATTGGTTCTTATAAAAGTTTCAATATTCCCTGCTTTCACTTCTTTGAGTGCTATAGCTTCTGCCTAGTTAGAGAAATAGTCAGTTGCAGCAAGGATGAATTTGTGACCTTTAGATGATGGAGGAGATATTGGTCCAACTACATCCATTCCCCACATTCCAAAGGGCCATGACATACTGGTGGGTGTAATGGTTCATGTGGTTGATATATGAAATTTCCATGTATTTGACACTCATGGCATCTCTTTGCAAATTTTATTGAATCATCAAACATTGTAGGTAAGTAATAGCCCAAATGTTTGAACTGATAATGTAATTTAGGTCTGGATTGGTGTGCGCTGCACACTCCAACATGTACCTCATTTAAAGCTTCTACCACTTCATTTCCAGCGAGGCATCTAAGCAGAATGCCATCGCATGAACGTCGGTAAAGCGTATCGTTTATGCATGTATAATTGATTGATCTTGTCCGAACCCTAGACCTTTCACTTGAATCTAAGGGCAGATATCCATGTAGTAGATAATCAAGGAAAGGCGTTCTCCAATCTCCCGTTTCAATTTCACATGCTTCTATCGTCATGGCTGAAGCGGGTAACAAATCTTCCTCTTGTTCATTGAATGTAGGGAGGACTTTTCTTTCCTCAACGTGTATATCCATAGTTTGATATTGACTTAGCGGCATACTGGCGGCTAAGCTTGCTAATGCATCCACCTTTTCATTTTGACTATGTAGAACATGCTGCACGCTTATATTAGTAAACATAGACATAAGTTCTTTCACTTTCATGAAATATGGAACAAGCCCTTGTTTCTTAATTGCATATGTTCCCAATAATTGATTTACTATTAATTAGGAATCACTGTAGAGATGGATTGTATTTATCCCCATATTGTGGGCTATTTCAAGCCCAGTGATTAGAGCCTCATATTCAGCGGCATTATTTGAGACAGCTGATGTTAGTGTGAAAGAATATGTTATAATTGCTCCATTGGGTGTAACAAAAACAACCCCAGCACCTGCCCCCGATTTTCGACAGGCACCGTCAAAATACATTTCCCATGTGGGATTAACTATTTCAGTGGTGAAAACCTCCTCATCAGGTAAATCATCATCAATGGGGAAGTCATCAGGGGTAGGATGTGCTGCTAGAAAATTAGCTAACCCTTGGCCTTTTACGGCCTTTTGAGGTACAAACGCAATATCAAATTGTGAGAGGAGCATCGCCCATTTGGCCAATCTTCCTGACAGTGACATTTTGCTTAGGATATGGCGAAGTGGATCCGCTCTAGAAACAAGATGTACCGTATGTTCTAACATATAATGGCGGACCTTTTGTATCACAAATACAAGTGCCAAACATACTTTTTCAATGTCTGGATAGTTACATTCTGCCCCCAGCAAGGTGCGACTGAGGTAATACAAGGACACTTCTTTTCCAGCATCATTTTCTTGTGCTAAAAGAGCGCCTAACGAGGTAGGCATGGCGGCTGTATATAAAATTAATGGCCGTCCTTTAATAGATGCACACAATACACGTGGATTTGTTAAATATCTCTTAATCTCCATGAATGCATTTTGGCATGCTTGGTCCCACTAAAATGGGGCCCCTTTTTTCATTAACCAGGAGAAAGGTTTGCATCTCTCAGATAAATTCGAGATAAACCTCCTAATATATGCAAAATGACCTGGAGACTTTTTAGTTTATGTAAATTTTCAAGTGGTGGCATTCTAACGATTGCTTTTATTTTTTTCAGGGTCGACTTCAATTCCACGCTTTGTCACTGTGAAACCGAAGAATTTTCCAGAGAACACTCCAAAAGCACATTTCAGTGGATTCATTTTCAACTTGTATTTTCTAAGGCGCTCAAACACTATCTTGAAGTGTTTTAGATCATCTATCTCACGCTTAGATTTTACGATGATATCAACTATACAGCACTCGACAATTTCATATAATAGCCCATCGAGGATGATAGTCATAGCGCGTTGATATGTGGCGCCCGCATTTTTTAATCCAAAAGGCATCACTCTATTACAGTATATGCCCTTCGGCGTTCAAAATGTGGTTAACTCTTGGTCTTCTAGACCTATCTTTATTTGATTATATCCAGAATAACCATCCATAAAGGAAAATATTTCATAACCCATAGTAGCATCAATGAGGATCTCAGAGATTAGGATTGGAAAGTCGTCTTTTGGACAAGCTTTATTTAAATCCCTAAAATCTACGCATATACAAAGTTTCCTACTTTTCTTTATCGAGGGAACTATACTAGATATCCATTTTGGGTACTTTACTTATAAACCTAGCAGTAATAATTTTATCAACTTCTGCTTCAATTTGGGGAAGAAGATCATGTCGATATCTCTGCTGCCCTTGTTTTATTGGACTGGCACCTTCCTGTACGGCCAATTTGTGCACCGCAACAGCTAGGTCCAGACCTGGCATTTTTTCATAAGACCACGCAAATACATCTCTATTTGAAGAAAGAAATTTATGGTATTCCTCCTTACTTTCTTTAGAGAGGTTTTTGCTAATAAATATGGGACGAGAATCCTTAGATGTACCAATATTTATTTCTTCCAACTCGTCAATAGTTGGTTGATTTCCATCCTCTATTTGTGAAGGCGCCACTGTAGCATCAATAGGTTCGATTGAAGTCATATGAACCTCGTAACCCAACCCATACTTTTTCTTCTTTTAGTGTTTGATCTTCATGCAAAGCACTGAGCTGAGCCTGGGACATCACCTTTTCGAATGGTGCAAGCTGCCCCCGGCCATCACATAGGGAAGGACCGGTGGATATATCATAGCCCATCTGTTGCACCATATAAAGGACTTCATTATCAGATAAGGAAATAGGGAGAGTTTTGTCGTCTCTATTTAACAAGGTTATTTGTGCAGGCATTTTATTTTTATTATGCCTTTCAATTTGGACTTGCTTTATTTTATATTGTACCAAAGGAGGTAAAGGGGTTGGGAATGAGATACCTTTATTGTGAGGCGCCTTATTTATGATGCGAAATATTGGATCGCCTTTATTTCTTTGGCTACTCGGTATGTATTGGTATCTCTTTTTGTTTGATGACGGTTCTCCACCATCTTTATTTGGAAGATCTTGTACTGATGGTTCTGTAGGCTTTGGTCTTGAGACTTTATCAACAGGCTCAAAATAGAATTTTGCATCAACATAAAATGTTTTGTCCATTGTGAATGGCTTCTTGTCTACGAATATTCGTACTATATCCCCAGAAGGCTCTTTGTACTTGATGCATTGATGGAGAGTAGATGGCACAACTTTATTTTCATGCAGCCACAAATGACCAATGAGCGCAATGTATGACGTTGCCGCATCGACCACATGAAAGGTTACATAAGTAATAAGTTTCTTCAACTTTAGAACTATAAGGAAATTGTTCCCAATGCCTCCAGCCATGAATAATAGCATTAGACTGGCTCAGATCCCTGGTGGAGTATCCTATCTTTTTAAGAGTGCACAAAGGTAATAAATTAATGGCCGAACCACCATCGATCATTATATGATGGATGGGTAAGTCATCAATTTCGCCGAACATGAGGAGAGGCCTGTTGTGTCTCGTATTTCCTAGTAACAAATCCTCGTCAGTGAACGTCATGTTCTGAGCTTGAGCTAGCTCTGCTTCTACTTGAGAAACTTCAGCCCTATAATCCTCTGGAAACGAAAGTGCAGTAACGAACGCTTTGCGCAATTCGGGGGAAAGACACAGGGCATCATACACGGAAAGCATAGCTGGAATTGTTTTCAAATGTGCAATTACATCATACTTGACCGACACATTAGAAACATGGTCAGTCGCATCATTCGGAGTTGCATCTCTGTTCTGAGGGTTTCTTGACTGAGGAGCTGAATTAGGCAGTTGGCGGCCTTATCTAAGTTGTATTTCGTCAGCTTCTAATTGCTCTTCTTCAGGGAAGTGGAACGACTCCTCATCATCCTCAAAGACTCCGATGGCGAAACTTGCACACTTTTCTACAGGCTTGTCCTCGTGCTTCTCTACCCTCCGGGAATCGCGCAGGCCCTTGCCTTTTTGTATCATTCGTCGTAGAGCAAGTCATCTTCTGAGCTGCTGTCGATGCTCTCTTGATCTTTGGGAGGTAGATGGCCCACTTCTCGTGGCATGGATCCACCTATGGAGAGCCTTGCTTTCATGCTTGGGCTCAAGTTGCTCTTTTGGATATCCTGACACAGTCATATTAACATATTCAAGATCTGGTATCATATATTGATCATAAGTTGGCGACATATTTAGAGCTGCACAACTCACCGAATCATTCTGAAAGGTAGCGACGTTTGATGTCGCCATTTTCTTGCCTTTCTTCATACTCTTTAGAAGGTCCGCATCTATAGTACCTTCATCTATCAATTTTTGTATGATATTCTTTACTACAAAGCAGCCTTTGAGGGTGTGACCCAGGATGCGATGAAAGTGATAGAAATTTGGCTCTTGAAATTTGGAGGCCTCTTCTGGCCTTTTGGGCTTCAGAAGCTCTATCAGGTTCAACTCTCTCAAACCCATAAAGAGATCATCCACCTCTTCTGCAGGGAAAGAATACTTCTGATTTTGGCGCTCACTTAGAGTTAGCATCTTCAGAGCTGAAGTATCCCCCCTGCTTTGACTTCTTTCTGCAATGCCCCTGGTTTGGAATTTTCGGGGAACCACAGTGGCATCCATGGCCTACATTTGCTTTGACTTGGTAGGAGCTTTATCAAGCTGACTACCCATGTCTGTCGGTTGTTGAAGGACCGAGACTGGCGAGACACATGTTGCATGTAATTCTCAATGTCAGTAGCTTTTGAAGACAACTCCTCAAAAGTAACTGGTCTTATACCTTGTAAATATATGGCCATATCTGGGTTCAAATTATTCATACACATGCGAACCACTTCTAGTTTTGTGATCGGCTGTGGACAGTGGAGACTCAAACTCCTCCACCTGTTGATGAAATCTGCAGCTTTCTCATGACATCCCTGCAGAGTTTGTGTCAATTCTGTTATTCTGATAGTCCTCTGAGTGCTATAGAAGCGCTCTAGGAAGGCATCATGCATTTGTGGTTCTGATGGAACCTGGTGCCAGCTTGCTATACCACGTGAAAGCTGGTCCCGACAATGTTTGCACAAACTGCCAGAGAAGGAGAGCTCCATTATGTGAAGTATCTTGGCAAGCAGCTAGGAAATGAGCCACATGTTCATGGGGTGACCCAGTCCCATTAAACTTGCTGAATTACGGTTCACGGTAGTTGTTGGGGAATGGCAACATATCAACCTCTGGCGGCTATGGCTTGACATACCCTATACTCATGGAATAGTGCATCTGCATATATTGAGCTCTCACACCTTCCGAGATCATCCTTTGTATTGCTTCAAGGGCAATCTCAGGCTCAGGCCACTGGCCATGCTAATTATTTGAAGAGCCGCCTGTCTCATTGTTGCGGTTTGATCTATTTGCCATTTGTTCACGAAGAGCGGCCAACTCATCATCCCTTTGTTGGAGCACAGCTGAGAGTTGATTGATTTGGTCCTCCACTGAGCGACCTTCATTTGTTGCAAGGACTTCCTCGACGTGGGTTAGCCCACCTACACCATTTGGGTGAGGGTTTGGATTATAAGACCCTACATAAATTTGATGATTTATTTGTGTTACCATCACTTGATATGCTTCAAGTCATCGGTCGATGGCCCAATACCACTTGTTTGCAAGGCTTCTTCCTCTTGAAGTGAGTCGAGGAAGAGGACTGACTAGTGCTGCTAGTCATTTCAGAGATCCCCACCGGCATCGCAGAGAGGACCTCAAATGGATTGGTCGATGCACTTTTTGATGATTTTCTTTGCGCACTATCTCCACAGCTTGATGAGGCGAGATTTGTATGTTCCGCCTTACTTGTCATGGAATCAGCTGGTAATGCTAGTTTTCTTCTTTTACTAGCAGCACGGCGAGCACGCACATTAGCAGCTTGCTTTGCAATTTTTTGGTGCTGTGGGTTTTTATTCACCCACTCTTGATACTCTGGCCACTGTGCAAATGCTTCAGCATGTCGCATGATTTCGCCATTAACATCATCTGCGGATGCAGAAACTCCAGGGAGTAGCTTATTTAAATCTTGGCATATGGTTCTCTCCGAATAGCTTGTCT
The DNA here is from genome assembly GCA_022530915.1 of Paspalum notatum. Taxonomy (NCBI): domain Eukaryota; kingdom Viridiplantae; phylum Streptophyta; class Magnoliopsida; order Poales; family Poaceae; genus Paspalum; species Paspalum notatum. The sequence continues at coordinate 32,662,337 of CM039688.1, read as the reverse complement.
TGCCACGTCCTAAATTCTATGACGACTTCTTTGGTGCTGAGCTAAGATGGTATCCACAATGAAAGCACGTTGTGTATTTGTCAAAGTGGAATCATCAGCCAACGAGAAATTTGCCCATGCTTGACGGTTGTTTCTGCGCCGTCGGCGGTTTCTCTTTGCAGACATGGAACCTTGCACAGAAAGTTGTGGTGGTGTAACCTCTGACAATATAGGATCAGAGATAGTCACAATCGGGTCAACATGCCCTTTCCAAATATCACCCATGGTAAGATGAACTCCATTCCACTGGAGCTCATGGTTTGTTTCAGCCATACCGGAGTTATAGACCAGTGATGGAATGAACTCGGGAGCCTCAACGCGAAGTTGGGTCTTTGGGTGTGTACCACTTTCAGAGGATGACGAACTATATTACGCCATCACATCCTTTCCTTTGTTCACGGGCTGTTGGTGATTTATTTCTTCCCCCATTGCAGCCTTCCCTTTATCGAGAGATCGTGAACATTGAGGCCGATCTGACAGCACCACTTTTTCAGTCGGAGTGAAGGTGACTTTCTTGGCCGGGGATGTCCCCATGCTTGAAGCAGGTTTGGAGGAACATTCCACTAGCGACTTGAGTTGTGTTGAAGATGGAGCCACCTGTGTGATATTAGGAGTTGGTGAAGCAGGCGTTGTTGGTCGCAGAGACTTGGTTGGTGACACATATTGTTTGGGGATATATGATGCCCATACGTATGCATTGGGGATTTATCATTATTTCTTTTATTGCTAATCAGGTTAGAGTGCGTGGCGCCGGACCAGGCCGGCGCATGAGGCAATGTTCGTCTTGTTTTACTTAGCTGATGAACAAGATTGTCTATATGCTAGCATGGTACTGATCATGCATGCTAGCTTCTTTCTTGGCTCTAACTTAGCCGATGTATGCGTAAGATGCGGCCGGCATTCAGAAAGAAAATACCATTTTGTTTATTCATTATTTTGGTTAAGACGAGAGACCAGCTATATGCACTTTCCGGCCTTCAGGGTACAATATGCCGGTTAACTTGGTCTTTCTATTTTACAAACACGGCATGCAGGGGCTAGTCTGCGCTCTCTATGTCTTGCGGATGCATGGACTATATTATTTCCTGTATGACGTCTCGCAAGTAGGAGCCCTTGATCAGGGGACATGCAAAGAGTTAACTAATGTGACCCTGAATTGTTAGTATGTACACACGTTCATGGCCGCAGCATGCAAGTTATATTTGATTTTTCTATTTCACAACCACAGCATGTAGGTGCTTGTCTACCCTCTATGCCTTGCAGATGATGCATGGATAGTCAGGTTTCTATGCTGCGTGTACGTGCAGCATATATGCGGGAAGTACATGCTAATTTAATTCGCGACATGGCATGAACATGGGTGGCTTATGGGCTGAATGAAGTATATATGCGCTCAACAGATTTATATACGGAGGTATGTTTGTTTAACTCCGACAGTGCCGAGCAGGAAAAGAAAATTACTGCCATGTATGAATGAACAAACGGCGAGAAGGTTGTTTTAAACATAGAAGTCGCCCGACTTGCTGACCACTTCTATCGGCATGTGGAATGTTAATGCATCGACGATAAGAAGCTATAGCTATCAGTTTGAACATGCTGGATTTGCTTCTTTTTCTAGGTGCAAAGCCTTCAGCAAGCACGCAGGCGGGTCTCACTACAAGAAAAAGGTAAATTTTCGTGGGCCAAATTTTTTTCGTGAGCCGGCCCACGAAAAACATACAACCTTTTTCGTGGGCTCCGAAACCGACGAAAAAGACCGCGTTTTTTCGTGAGCTACAGATGGGACCAACGAAAAAACATTTTTTCCGTGGGCCGTAACTAGGCCGACGAAAAACATGGGGGCAGCGGCCGTTTCATGGGGCCACGCCTTTTTCGTGTGCCACGTCGGCCGACGAAAAACAATTTTTTTCGTCGGCCCTCGGCAAGGCCGACGAAAAAGCCCGACCTAGATCGGCTCCCCCCTCCCTCTCCCTCCCGCACGAAATCTTTTTGAAATCTCCACTCAGCCGCCCCCGCGCCGACGCCCCTGCCAGCCGCCGCCGTCGGCGCCGGCACCCCCATCCCTCGTCGCCGCCCATCCCTCGTTGCCGGCCACCGCCCGTAGCCCCGCGCGCCGCGCCGCGCCGCTAGCTGCCCTCCCCCCGTCGTCGCCGCCCACGTGCCACGCGCCAGCCCCGCGGCGGTACCCCTGCTTTGGCCGCCCGCCCGTCGTCGCCGCCCGCCGACTGTGGCCCCACGCGCCGCGCCGCCGGCCGCCCTCCCCCCATCGTCGTCGCCGTCCACGCGCCGCGCGCCGGCCCCGCGGCGGCACCCCTGCTCCGGCCGCCCGGCCGTCGTCGCTGCCCACCCGTCGTCGCCGCCCGTCGCTCCTGGCCCTACGCGCCGCGCCGCCGGCCACCCTCCCCCTGTCGTCGCCGCCCACGCGTCGCGCGCCGGCCCTGCGGCAGCACCCCTGCTCCGGCCGCCCGCCCATCGTCGCCTCGGGCGAGACAGATTCCGATGTCATGATGCGGAGAAAATTAAGAATTATTGTGAATCAGGGAAAACTCCTTAAGGTTAGTATGATTGTTCGATCGATACCTTTCCATCCCTGTTGTGGAGGCAGATGAGCCTCCCTCTGTTCTTGCAGCTGCCTTAGGAGGTCTTTAGCAAGTCGGAAAAATTCTCGGTGTCGAGAGAAAGACGAGTACCTCTGCGCACCTTGTCCGGGCTAACTGGTTCTTGGTGCCAAAAAGTGAGGGAGAGACTAATTGATCTCATTAGTTCCGGGATTTTGCCGCGGGTTGTAGTCGGCTCTTCCATCCAGCGAGCTGAAATGCCAACTTCCCATAAAGTCGTACTGCTGATCGTTTTCTCTAATGTGAAAGGTGAGAATCGAATGAATCGGATAAATCATGTGATTTGATCAAAACTGAACAATCCTTTTGTTGAAGTGGGGTTTTCGGCTTAAGAAAAAGATAAACTGACATGGCCAAGAAGAAGAGTTAGGATAGGTGGCTTTCGGAACTTTCTGGCCAGGATCTTCATCATCAACCAACGCTTGCCTTTATGCTTGAGTTTCCGCATTCCTTTACTCCGTTTTCTTTCATTGTCTCTGTAATTCCGAAGCTTTGATAGTATCCCCACAGGATTGATTGTACGGGTCAATCTCCGTGGCTCCACGCACCGCGCCGCCGACCGCCCTCCCCCCGTCGTCGCTGCCCAAGCGCCGCGCGCCGGCCCCGCGGCGGCCCCCCTGCTCCGGCCGCCCGGGCCCGGCCCCAGGCGCCGGCCGCCTGGTCCCGGCCTTGTCTCCGGCTCCCGGCGCCGGCCGGCCGCCCGCGGCCACCTTTGCCTTCAGCTTCCGGCGCCGCCCGTCCACCCGCGGCCGCGCCGCTCAGAGACGACGCCCCGGGCAGGCCCTGGTCGCCGCCCAGAGATGCCACCCCAGGCCCTGCTGCCGCCGCCCGGCCTTGTGCGTGACCGGCAGCGCATGTGCCGGCGCCGCCGAGCTCCTCCGCGGCGCCACCCTGGCCGCCGTCCCCCTTACGTGCGCCATCGGACGCCCCCGCCGCTGTCCTGCCTCCCGGCGCCGGAAGGAGTAGCAGCAACAAAGGTAGCACTTTATGTTTGTTTGGATTGTTTGTTATATAGGCATGGATTGTTTCGTCGGCCACTTTTTCGGCAAGTATTGAGTAGTGTGATTAGATTATTATTTATGTGTTTTTCGTCGGCCATGTCCAAAACCGACGAATTATACTCTTGATTAGTGTTTAATTTTGGTTGTTGCCTCACTGGTTTTGTTTAGTCTTGATGTAGATGTTGATTAGCCTAATTTATCACCTGAGGGTAACACTTGTTGATTACATATTTGTTAATGATGCAGTAGGATTGCTATTAGAAAGTTAAGCATTTTGATGATTAGATTAGATTTTAAATTAATCCGCTTTGGTCAATAATCATTTTATGTGATTCGTAAACTGTCTTCTTACTATTCAATGATTTCATAAAATTCTAAACTGTCTTCTTACTATTTATCCTGACACATGATTAATGTTTATTTGTTTATGCACTTTATTTATTTTAACCGTTATTTTCTAGAGTTTTAGGGTTTAATGCGCAAACCAGTAGTTAACCCTAGGCGTTACCCGTTCCGGAAGCACGCACATCGCATTTTTAGTGGTGTTTGGACCTAATGAAGTTGCACAATCTATGGATGTATGGATTGTATAGTTTCATTCGATCCAAACATAGGATTACTTGTGATGTGCGTGGTTCCGGGATTGTCTACGTATTTGGACAGCCGGAGAATGGGGGTGGCCGCATGTGACTCGTGTACGTGTCCGATGATCCAAACGAGATTTCGACAGCATAAACCAATTGTTCTCCGTCGCACCAGGAACAGGTGTGCATTCGGAGAACAGTGGGGTTATGCTGCAGAAATTTCGTTCGGATCATCGGGCACGTCACGAATCGCATGCGGCCACCTCCATTCTCGGGTGGCTTTAGGGCCTTTCCTAGCAGGGTTCTTTGTTGTCACCTAAGCCACGTGTCGCTACTATGTGATGAATTTTGGTTGGTGGTTTAGCCTCGAGAATGGGCGACAATCGAAAGGCTATGTACGAAGGATAGAGAAAGAATGGGGCACACTCCAGGGAATGGTAGGCAATCGCAGAGGATTTTCTGAAGCAAGCCTTCAAGGTGGGAAAAGGTCCTGTCACGCTATGTCCGTGCCTTGACTGTAAGAACAGGTCATACAAAACCAGACATGTGATGGAGGAACACCTATGTAGATTTGAGTTCATGCCTGACTATCTTGTATGGCATAAGCATGGAGAACAAGCCCACCATCGCATCTCAGAGCCAGCTCAGCAAAACCGTGATGGCATTATGATGGATATGCTGAATGACCTTGCTATGGGGTTTGAGTTATATCTAGAAGAGGACAATCAGCCACCACCGGAGATGCAAGAATTCTACCGACTGCTTGAAGCCGGTGATGAGAAGCTGCATGACCATACCGAGAAGACCGTGCTTGATACGGTGGTGAGGCTTATGGCGATAAAATCGGATCACAACATTTCGAACAGTTGCTTCAATGACATCACCAAACTGGTGTCTGAGGTTATCCCATCTGATCATAAGCTGCAGAAAAACTTATTTCTCGCGAAGAAGATGATGGCAGGTCTTGGGATGAAATATGAAAAGATAGATGTCTGTCCTAGCAATTGCATGCTATTTTGGAGGGAGGATGATAAACTGAGCACATGTAGGCACTATGGGAAGTCTAGGTACATACAGGTGAAAAATGAGGCGGGGGAGAACGTGGACACAACGGTGCCGACTAAGCAGTTGCGGTATATGCCCATCATCCCTCGTCTGAAGCAGTTGTTCCTTTCTATGAAAATAGCTAAGAGTATGAGGTGGCACAAAGAACGCAGACGTGGCAACCAGAGTGAGGATGTAATGGTGCATCCGGCAGACGGCGATGATGGAAGGCACTACACGAGTTCGATCCTGAGTTTGCGAGAGACCCAAGGAGTGTCCGTCTTGGGTTGGCGACGGATAGGTTCACACCTTTTAGTACTTCTGCGAGCCCATACTCGTGCTGGCCAGTTTTCATCATGCCATACAATCTTCCACCTGAGATGGTGCTTAAAGATGAATTCATATTTCTTGCACTTATCATTCCAGGACCTGAACATCTAGGGAAGAATCTCAATGTCTTCTTACACCCGTTAATAGAAGAACTCAAACAATTGTGGACAGGGGTGAAGGCGTATGATAGTTATGCTAAGAAAGAATTTAACCTGTGTGCCGCATACCTCTGGTCAGTACATGATCTATTGGCCTATGGCAATTTCGCTGGATGGTTTGTGAATGGCCATCTACAGTGTCCCATATGTTTGGATGACTCAGATGCATACAGGCTAAAGCATGGTGGAAAATTCACTTTCTTTGACTACACTCGAAGGGAGCTTCCTCCAAGGCACAAGTTAAGGCAATCGACTACTGCATTTTGAAAGGGTGTTAAAGTCACAAAGCTACCCTCAAAACGTAAGACTACAAAGGAGATAATGGCATGGCATAGACATCTGAAGGTTGATCCGAGCACCAAAAGGTTTCACGGATACGGTGAGCTCCACAACTGGACTCACATTTCCTTACTTTGGGAGCTGCCTTATGCTGAGGCTTTGATGCTGCCGCACAATATCGATCTCATGCACCAAGAGCGTAATGTCGCGGAAAGCATCATAAGCATGTGTTTTGATGTGACAGACAAATCCAAAGACAACATCAAAGCAAGGAAAGACTTAGCATTGCTTTGTGATCGTCCCAATCTTGAGGTACGGCTAAATGGGAAAGGAAAGGAGTGTAGACCACGAGCCGAATATTGTCCTAAGCCGAAAGAAAGGAAACAGATATTCGAATGGTTGAAGACCCTAAAATTTCCAGATCGCTATGGAGCTAACCTAAAGTGGGCGGTAAATGTGAAGACCAGAAAGTTGACTGGACTGAAGAGTCACGATTACCATATCATCATTGAAAGGCTCCTACCTGTAATGTTTCGTGGTTATTTCAAAGATGACCTATGGAGGTTGTTAGCCGAGCTCGGTTACTTCTACAGGCACTTATGTGCTAAGACAGTCTCGAAGAGTCTGATGGTGAAGTTTGTGAGGGAAATTCCGGTGCTTGTATGCAAATTGGAAAAAGTGTTTCCTCCTGGTTTCATGAATGTGATGCAGCACCTGTTGATTCACTTGCCTTGGGAAACATTGGTTGGTGGACCCGTTCAATGCAGGTGGATATATCCTATAGAAAGGCAACTTAAAAAAACTTTGGTATACTGTACGCAACAAGGCAAGGGTTGAGGGTTGTATCCCTGAGGCGTTTGCTCTTAAAGAGATGTCGCACTTCACCAAAAAGTATTTCAACAAAGTAGACGCTGAAAAACACTCCAAGCGGGTTTCTATTACTGATGTGGAACCACAAAGCGACCTTCGGATTTTCAAGTTCCAGGGTACAACAAGTGGACCTTTGACTGTACGCCATGTGGAAGAATCAAACCTGAACTTGTTTTTGTTGCATATGTTTAGCAATATGAAAGAAATGAACAAATATTTTGAGTATGTCATCTTCTAACTTCATTCTGTACTCTTTGATTTATATCTACTGTCATCTCTAAGTATCAAATAATCTCATCCTCTCTGAACATCAAATAACGTAGGTTGTTTGAAAAAGAGTATTGGACATCCACTGACCGACCCACCGCCAAGCAATTAGAGAACCTAATGTGCAATGGGCTACGTGGTGGTCCTAATTTCGTGCAGTGGTTCCGCAAGCATGTAATTAGCATCTCATCATCTCTTAGATCATACGTGTCCTTAACTTGCTTCTCTAATAATGATGCTTTCTTATGTAGTGTCTTACTGATGGAATTGTCCACAAAGACCTAGCCCAGCTGTCTCATGGTCTTGTGAGGGCAAGGAACTACAGTCTATACGATGTTTCTAGATTTCATTTCAGAACAGCAAAATTAGAGAAGACCCGTCCATTTGCAGCCACTGTCAATAGCGGAGTTATAACCACTGCTTATGATGCTAATGAGAATCTAGTTCACTACTATGGTGTCTTACAAAACATCGTTAAGTATTAATTTGATGGTCCCAAAGCACTAAGTCTAGTGTTCTTTGAATGTGATTGGTTTCATCCACAGAATGGCACTCGAGTCGACAACTTTGGCATGGTCGAGGTGAAGCACGGTTCCAAGCTTCAAGGCCAAGACAATGTCGTTCTTGTTCATCAAGCTGAGCAGGTTTACTACCTGCCATACCCTCATCATAGCTTGCATGCATGGTGGGTGGCATTTAAAGTTAACCCCCAAGTCTTGCCTCCTAGCGACGATGGGTACAATGAAGATGATGGTCATGATGTGTTCCAAGAAGGAACGTTCTGATGATGATGATGACAACGATGGCTTTCAACAAGACGAAAGGGTTCAAGCCGAAAGGCTTCAAGGCGAAAGGTTTCATGTTACTGATGGGGACGCTCTAGAGTTGTTACACGAGGAAGATAGGGACTTAATAGAGGAACCCACACGTTAGCGGAAACGACCCATTACTAGAAAGTCAAAAAGAATTAAGGAGATGGCATGACTCAATAAACAAGTGAGCATGCAACGAGTCAACGAAGCCGAATCAGATGCTAATGATTTTTTATAAGTATGTATTGTAAGATTTGTTTTTTTGTATTTAAGACTTTCGAATTATACCTGTTGTTTCTATCATGTGTTTTCTTAAATTTAAGACTTTCAAATTATACCTATTGTTTCTATCATGTCTTATTCAAAATGTATACTAACCTACCTTTTGAATTTTGCAGATGTTCAGGCACAAGAGGAGTAAGGCTGCCTCTGCCTCCAGTGGTAGTCTTTTTCAGGGCACCTCCCAGAGCAGAGAAAGGCAGCAGAAATTTGTGGGTTTAATGGATGAGGCAGCTAGGGAGTGTCAGTGTTTGATACCGGCCATGCACCACGGGGTCTCACGTGATGCTTTTGGGGTGGCGAAATCGGCGTAGCTCGATGGTTCGCGTAGACATGCGACGAAACACAAGGGTTTATATAGGTTCGGGCCGCGAGATGTGTAACACCCTACGTCCTGTTTGGTGCGAGTTATATTGCCTTTGCTTCTCGAGGTTACAATGAAAGCTAGGGCGTTTGGTGGCTGGTATGCGATGAGATGATCGATGATCTACGTAGGGGTCCCTAACCCACTTTATATAGTCCTGGCAAGGCTTGGGTTACAAGTCAGTTTCCATCTACGAGTCCTACTCTGTTTGGAAGCCTAAAGGAGTACACAAAATCCACAATTACATGTTTCCTTCCTTGAATCCCGCTGCTTCTATAATCCAGAGTCAGCCTCTTGCCAGTATCACAGAAAACGATGGAAAGTGCTATGATTTTAGGAAAGACGTGATGAAGCATGGTCCTGAATGAACTCAACAGCTTTGGTAGATGTCAATGAGGCAATAGGCTTGTACTCGATCCACTTGGTGAACTTGTCGATAGCGACCAATACATGAGTATATCCACCCTGAGCTTTCTTGAAAGGCCCAATCATATCCAGCCCCCAGCAGGCAAAAGGCCATGAGACCTGTATATTCTGCAACTGCTGTGCTGGAAGATGGTGCTGCTTGGTAAGGAATTGACAAGCCTCGCAGTGCTGCACTAACTCGGCAGCATCTTTCTTTGCTGTTGGCCAATAGAAACCGGCCCTGAATGCCTTTCCGACCAATGTACGTGAGCCAGCATGAATTCCACAGATTTCAGCGTGTATCTCTTTCAGCAAACTCTGCCCTGATGAGGTATCTAGGCATTTTAACAAGACTCCTGAAGCGCCACGCTTGTACAGCTCGTTGTTGATCAGAGTATAACTGAATGATCGCCTTGCTATTCGCTCGGCATCTGCTTTATCATCTAGAGTCTCTTCATTCAGGATGTACCTGATGATAGGAGCCCACAAGTCAGTCGAAACATCCTCCAGAGTTAGGATGTGTCGATCGGGCGGTATGTTCATCTCGTCTAGCTGAATAGAGGGATGAGGAAGCTCTTGAACGAAGATGCCAGGAGGTACTTTGGCTCGTGATGAGCCCAGCTTGGACAGAATATCAGCGTCCATGTTGCGGTCCTGATCCACGTGGATGTACTCCAGGCCTTGAAATTTGCCTTCTAGCTTACGCACTGCTTCACAGTACTTATCCATACTTTCTGTGGAACGGTCCCACTCCTTGTTGACCTGATTGATGACCACCAAAGAGTCTCCGTAGGCCATCAAGCGCTGAATGCCGAGTGATATGGCTATGCGTAGACCATGAAGTAGAGCCTCGTACTCGACTGCATTATTCGAGACCGGGAAGAGGATCTGCAGTATGTACTCGAGTTTTTCTTCCGCTGGTGAGGTAAAGACAACACCAGCGCCGGCTCCTTCCAGTTTCAATGAGCCATCGAAATACATCTTCCAGACTTCCATGATTTCTGGCTTCTCAGGGACTTGATGCTCAGTCCACTCGAAGACGAAATCGACCAAGGCCTGGGTCTTGATAGCAGTACGAGGACAAAACTCAATGTCGTGAGCCCCCAGCTCACAAGCCCACTTAGCGATATGCCCTGTGACTTCCCGATTGCATAAGACCTCTCCAATTGGGAACTCAGTTACCACTATGATCTTATGCTCCTCAAAGTAGTGACTCAATTTGTGTGCGGTAATGAGAACTGCATATAATAACTTCTGAACTTGAGGATACCTGACTTTGGAGGGGCTGAGGACCTCACTGATGAAATAGACCGGGCGTTGCCTGGGTACCGTGTGCTGTCCGTCCAGTCGCTCGACCACTAGTGTAGTGCTGATCACATGAGTCATACAGGAGATGTAGAGGAGCAAATCTTCAGCTGGTGAGTCGGCTGTGGCTCGATTGGGAGATTTGAGTACAGGAGGCATGGTTAAGAACTTTTTTAGAGCGTCCAAAGCTTCTTGAGCCTCTGCGGTCCACTGGAACCGATCTACCTTCTTGAGGAGTTTGTAGAAGGGCATGCCACGTTTGCCGAGTCGCGAGATGAATCGACTCAAGGCCGCCATGCACCCAGTCAGCCTTTGAGCGTCCTTTTGTGATCTGGGAGGGTGCATACGGAGTATAGCCTTGACTTTCTTGGGGTTAGCTTCGATTCCCCTATTGCTGACGACCAAGCCGAGTAACTGGCCTGCAGGGACGCCGAAGACGCACTTGGTGGGATTAAGCTTCCACTAGAATTTCCTCAGGCTGTCGAATACCTGCTGTAGGTCGTCGATGAAATCCTCCGCGTTCTTGGTCTTGATCACGATGTCGTCAACGTAGGCCTCAACGTGTTTGCCCTAGTGATCAATGAGGCATGTCTGGATCGCTCGTTGATACGTGGCGCCAGCGTTCTTTAACCCTAACGACATAGAAGTGTAGCAGTATGCACCGAAAGGCATAATAAACGCGGTTTTCTCCTGGTCCTTGATTGCCAAGCTGATATGGTGATAGCCCGAGTAACAATCGAGAAAAGAGAGCAAAGCGCAGCCAGCCGTAGAGTCAACGACCTAGTCTATACGAGGCAACCCGAATGGGTCCTTAGGGCAGTGCTTATTGAGATCGGTATAATCAACACACATCCGCCAGTCTTTTTTATTCTTTTTGAGAACGAGTACAGGATTCGCAAGCCACTCGGGATGCATGACTTCTCTAATGAAACTGGCAGCCTTCAGCCAGGTTAACTCAGCCCTAATCGCCTCTCGCTTTTCAGGAGTAAATCGCCGCAGCCTCTGCTTGATGGGTTTCGCGTTGGGGAAAACCTTGAGTTAGTGCTCGGCCAATTCCCTTGGGACCCCAGGCATATCCGCTGGCTTCCATGCAAACATGTCGCCTGGCCCTTAGGAACTGGACGAGCGCGCCTTCCTATTTGGGAGGAAGAAGCACGTTGATGGCAGTCGTCTTGGTCGCGTCCGAAGCATCGAGGCTTATTTCCTTCATAGGGACCGCCGGTTGAATTGCTGCGCTTGATGCCGCTTCTTGAGTCGGGATCTGGTGGTCTTCCTGCGACACGCTAGCTGCGTCAACCGTGAGCTTCTTTTGGGCTGCCATGTTGTTCTGCTCGAGGGCCATCTGGATCGCTTCCTGCATGCACTCGGATGCTCCCTTGAAATCAGCCCGAATGGAGAGAACACCGCGTGGAGCTGGCATCTTGAGGACGAGGTACAGGTAGTGCGGGATGGCCATGAACTTGGCAAGCCCGGGGCGTCCGATGATGGCGTTATAGACGCAGTTGAAGGTCAGGATCTCAAAACGCAGCATCTCAATGCGAAAATTTTCCGCAGTGCCAAAAGCGACCGGTAGGTGAATGTGCCCAAGTGGATATTTGCCTGCGCCTGGCACCATTCCAAAGAATGGGGTATCTGACCTCTTGAGTTTGCTGAGAGGGATACCCATATCTTGCAGAGCCCGAGGGAATACGACATTGATGCTTGCACCACCATCGATCAGCACCTTCTTGAGTCGGGTATCCCCGACTATGGGACTGACTAGCAGCGGGTACTTGCCTGGCTCATCGAAGTTGAGCCACTGATCCGCCCGACTGAAGGAGATTGGCTCGTGGGACCAATCGTATGGTTGCGGCGGCTCTAAGGTGGCCGCGTTGATCCGCCGGTCTTCTAGCTTCTGCTGCCGCTTGCTTGCATGGGCTTCGTGTCCACCCAGGATGAAATTGACCTCCTTGTTGACGTCTGGGAAGCGTTGATTATTGCCTCCGTTTGGTCATTGTGGAGGCTGATTCTGTAGGACCGAGACGTGCGACTAGAGGGGGATGAATAGGAGCACTTGAAAAACTCAAACTCAAACCCCCAAAGAGCACTCTCTCGAACACACGCACACCCGATACCGTCCACTGAACAGATACGTATCGGGTGGAAAGCGGAAGCACTAACTACACCTAGCAGAGTAAGCACACTACACCTAGACGAACACAACAAAGCACAGACAAAACAAAACAAGCTACAAAGCTTGCAAGTGTCGCACACTAGCCACTCAACACACCGAAGCGTGCCTCACTTAGAAAAGTGAGTGAAGAGTATGGGCATGCAGTGGTTGACACAAAGCAAGTTTGAAGCAAACAACAACACTCCAAAAACTAAAGAAACTGGACAACACAAACCCTAAACCAGACAAACCTACGGATCAAACAACATAACACGCGAAACGCAGAAGAGAAACAAGGGACCGGACAGTCCGGTCTTGGGCAAAAGAAGGGACTGGACAAACACAGAGCGAGGGAGAGAGACAGCGAAAGAAGGAGGGAGACCGGACAGTCTGGTTCTTCAAACCGGACAAAACCTCAGACAAAGAAACCAAGAAAAACAAACCCCAAAGCAAGCGGAGCAAGAAACACAAAAAAACAGCCCCGGAAACACTAGACCAGACAATCCTTTCTTCACCAAAAGAACTGACCGGACAAACACATAGAAGGGGAAGAAAACAGCCCAAAAACACTATAGACCGGACAATCTGAGGGAAGGGGATTGGACAATCCGAATTCCCTACTTCAGACAAACCTAAGGACAATTGATTTGTCCTATCAGTTCTCCGAAAAACTGCGCAGAAAAACAGCCCGACACCCCCATCGAAAAATTGATCGAAACGGGGTCAAATCTCAACGAAACTTCACGAAAATTTGCATGGATAATCCTAAGGACCTTCCCTAGCAAATTCCAAAAGATCAGCTCCAAAATATCAAGGGATACACGGGAATTGCAAATCTCGTGAGGTAGGTGAGTTGACTCCGAAAAACCGAGAAATGGGAAGAACGGCCCTTGCTCGTGGTTCAATGATTCTAGCACTTGGCTAGTGAGATTCACCACATCATAACAAGGCAAAATACCAGCAAAAGAAAGATCCCAACCTTGGACAAATCAAAACACACCAAAATCCAAGGATTGGAACCAAGAACGAACTAGAATGGGGAGGGGAAAGGGAAGGACGAAAATTGCTGCTCACACCATGGGATTCTCAAGGAAGAAAACTTGGATTAATCACAAAATTCAGGTTACACAAGTTCCCTAGAGCCTACCTCCCATCATCCTCCCACTAATGACAAGATTAGACTAAACTAGGCACTCATCTCCTAGCTAATCTCTTCTCTTTTCTCTCTTTGGACCTTGGCTGCTAGGGTTAGGGAAACTAGGGTATGGTGGCTGCTAAGATAAGCTCCAAGGGAGCCTCTCAAGTCTATTTATACCCTAGGCCCTAAACGACACAATTACACTAAGACCCCTAGTCTAAAAATGCCCGGAGGGGGCCAAACCGAAAAGATACAATCAGATGACTATGATGACGACTTGATCTTCTTCTTCTCCACGCTTCGCTTGGATGTGCGCCACATAGCCAGTATTCCGGAAGCTTCCCCCGGTTTTGAAGTCAAAAACCGAGAAACTTTATTCTGCGGGCTTTCTGGGCCGGGTTTTGGCCCAATCTTCTATTTTGGCGAGTCGGAGCCCAACCCACCAAGTCACTTGAACTCGGGTGGCGGTTTTGAGCCAAAGCCGCCAAAGCCTCCCTCGCATGCCTTCGCGCCATGCACTTGGGTTGGAGCACCACGGTGGCACCCGGCTTCTCCAGTCCATCGGAGTCGCCTCGCGGTCCATCGGAGGGCTTACACCACCGTTGCCGAACCGCCCCTCCGTGTACCGAGCTCCCATGGCCGACCGACGCCGAGCATTGCCTCCGGTCCATTGGGGGGCTTTTGCCTTAGTCCGTCGAGGTCTTCATCATCTACCTCCAGTCCATCGGAGGGCCTCCAGTCCATCGGAGGGCTTGAGCTCGTTGACAATCACTCATCACAGCAGTAGAGCAATGACGCCGGTCCATTGGCTCTCAGAGTCCGCGGCAGGGACGGTGGCGGCGCTGCAAGCTGCGCCATGGGAAGCTGGCCATGCACCAGCATGGCTTTGAAGTCGCGGCAGTTCCGGAGGGTGTGGCGCATGTCTTTGTGCGTAGGACACGGCTCGTCGAGTAGTTGATCGAGGGTCCGAGCTGGAGCAGGAGGCGGGCCACGTGGACGCGCTAGAGGTGGCGCCACGTCTCAGACCTCCTCTCGAGGCCTCTTGTCCCAGCGACGATCCTGTCACGGGGGTTCCTCGTGTCTCTCTTGTTTGCCCTTGCCCCGATCGTCCTGTCAAGGGCGAACAAGATCACGAGCCCGTTCGTCTGTTGTGATGTAGCGGTCTGCTTCCAGGAAAAGGTGCTCCGAGGTAGTGGGCGCTCTTTCCAGTATGTGCTTGACGAAGACTAGATCGTTCTACCCTTGGAGGAAGTTGTCGATCACCGTATCCTCAGATACATCAGGGATATGATTCCTGAGAGCCTAGAACCGCTTGAGGTAGGATCGCAGGCTCTCTGAGTCTTTGCGCCTGATGGTTTTGAGGTCCCATCGCTGCACTAGCTTGTCGAAGAGTGATTGGAAGTAAGCAATGAACAGGCGACAGAAATCGTCCCAGTCTTTGATGCTGCCCTGCCTGAGGTGGCGAAGCCATTGAAGTGCGTCCTGTCCCAACTTGATCGGGATGTAAGCCGTCATGAGATCTTCCGATGCATTGGCTGCCCGGGCCGCTGTAGTGTACACGGCCAGCCAATTCCGCGGGTCCATCTTGGTCTCGAATTTTTCAATGTTCGAGATCTTGAAGTTGGGCGGTCAGTCGACGTCTTAAATCCTCTGACCAAAGGCCGCCACGGCTGCTTCAGTACCGCCAGCCGGGTTGCCACGGTTCTCGTTTGGTCGACACGGCGGGGACTGAGGGCGGAGGTTATCCCCAGTCCTGGCTCGAGGCACGGAGCTGTTGATGGAGGCAGTTCCCAAGTGACCCCTGGCTATCGGGGCATGCTGAGGGGGGGCCATAATCCCGGTCGTAGTTTGCGCACCGGTTCAGCTCGATCTAATGTCGCTGAGCACGAGATTGGTCTATACTGTGACGTGCGTCATGGTTGTCGTTGATGATCTGCCATGCGTCAGCCGCCCCGGGTTGCCTGGGCATGAGGTGGTCCGCCACCCGAGTGAGAACGGTTTTGATGGCCTCCCCATCCTCGTTGTTGGGGAGAAGCTCGCAGAGCTTGACTAGCACCCCGCCAGCTTGACTCGGAGTCTCCATGACCCCTTCGAACTCCCTTAGAAGATTGCGCCCAGGAAGTACGGCCACGCGGTTTTGTCTAGCTTCGTGAGCTTGGTAGTCACGACGCCGCTGTCGGGCCTAGTTCCTGCGTCGATGGCTCTGAACTTCTTGCTCGTTCTCGCTATCCTGCATCACCTCATCTATTGAGACGGGTAGCGTGGGGTCTCTATTGCCTAGGAGGTGACGACGCCGGATGTCGCAGATGCGGTTTGGCGCCCTCTCCCTCCTGTGGCGATCTTGTGAGGTCTCAGCGAGGACAGGTTGCTCGTCGTCTGAGACTTCCTCGTTGATCTTGTTCTCTGCAGACTTCCTCGTTGATCTTGTTCTCTGCGCTGTTGATCACGAGGAGCTCAGGAAATAAAGAGTCGACCTCAGGAGCAAACCTTCGGAGTCATCGGCGAGCGTGGTCTCCATCCCCACGCTGGTGTTGGAGGCTGGAGCCGTGGTCGTCGTGGTGATCGCACCATGATCAAGAGGCCGTAGGAGTCTCGATGCTGCGGATCATATGGTGATGGCCTACATCACGATCCTTCCGAATGTCCACCGAGTGATGGGAGACCTTGCCGGTCTGCGAGCTACGCCACCGAACTGTTCTCTTCGACGGGATAGAGTCAATGACGAGCCGCAGGCGATGGCCGGTCAGCGGTGCATCGAGCGTCCCCCGCGCATCCTCGTCGTTGTTGAGGGGAGCCGAGGCACGGGAGAGAAGCCCTTGGTACGCGGCGGCAGAGTTGCGAAGACCGAACGGAGTGGAGGTGTCACGCCCGGTTTCCAACGAACAAAACCGAGCAAGTATACATATGCTCCAAGATCAAGTCTCGCATATGTATGACAAATTACAATGGCATCACAGACACATGTCAGAGAATAAAAGCGTACATAAAGTTAACATCATTATTACATAATAAAGACCATGTCCTAAACTCGGAATTATAACAAAACATTGCGGAAGCGTAAAAGATAACTAAGGGCGCCACAGGGACGTCAACTGGTGAACGGACGCCTAGAACTCATCATAGCTCTGTGTGTACTCCTCGGCATCTCCATCAACTGAACAGCAGTTGGATTTGTCCCCCCAACAAGGAATGAAGATAAAACAAGCGTGAGTACAAGGTACTCAACAAGTATAACATAAACTATGAGGCTCTAAGGTTAGCTGACATGACTGCATGAGCTTTTGATTGACAAAGTTTTATTAACTTCTATTTACTAAAGTTGAGTAAGATAAACCATTAGCCCAAAGTGATTGCATAAAGAAAATTAACATCATTTAAAGAGATAACATCCAGAACCATAACCAGGGAAACCACTAATCAAAAGGAGGATCCGGGCCGCTCATAACCGTAAGCACGGCTGACATGTCAGTTTTACACTCTCGAGAGGTTGCACATCTTTACCCACAAGTCATGAGCTACGCTAGGTTTTCATCACATTACCGGAGATGAGATGACTAGCAAGCACACTACGAAGCCTTTCCAAAGATCACGTTAGTAAAGAGTAACCGCAAGGAATCAAGTGCCACAGCGGTGAGGCAAGCCTCCAAGGGGAGAAGCACATACATATAACGTAAAGCACACTCAACCCAAGGAGCGCGAGGTTCACTGAAGCTTACTCCCCCTCTTGCCCCGCAGGTAAGTTACCCCAAACCAAAATGACCTAATTACTGAGCTAAGACTGCCCCATCCCAGTCTTGTGGTAGCGCGGTTGTCCCAGGTTGTCGCTCTATGAACAGGTCCTTACGGAGAGAACCGCAAAAGCACACGAGCACATTGCTCAGGTTCCCTAAACCATGTTGCTAAAAAGCAAGTTTTAAACGAGACATGAACCACTCAAGCACACAGCACAGAGGGTCAGGCTCACATTAATCGCATAGAATCATTATCAAGGTTAATTAACAAAAGGTATGAGAGTTCGCGCTGCACCTAGCATAACTTAACCCAAATGCATCCCAAAAAGGTAGATATAAAGGATCACAGTAGCTAGGTAGACCTTAAGGGTACACAAAATTAAATGCACATGCAGTATATAACAGTTATTAGGTGTTGTTTAAGTTATACTTGCCTTCCTCGGGGTTATCCTACTGCTGCTCAAGGAAATCAGGAAGTGGCTCTGCGAACTCCACGGACTGCTCAACGTCTACTCACGAACATAGCACCATACAAGCATCCACGTACATACATACATGCAAACAAAGGTAAAACTATAAGAAATAGTACACCATTACATAAAAACAGAACATAAAACTCATATAAAACTAATCTACGTACTGCTACGAACACGTGAGCGCAAGAATCACCCTAATCGGATCTAAAACGTGAAAGTTATGCATAAAACAAGGTTCTAGGGGCATAACTGCAATTAAAAAACTTAGATCTAGGGTTTATCTGGTAAAACCGAGGGCCCATGCGTAAATAAAAGAACCTCCCGAGGGCCTACAGGCAAAACCAGCGGCCCTGGGACGGCGGGTTATATTTTCCAAAAGGTCAGGGGCTAAAACATAAAGAAAAGGACCTAAACCTAATTACTTTTGAACTACGGTGGACTGCGGGTTGATTACCGAAAAAGGCAGGGGCTCTTTAGCAAAACAGGCACGGTTGACCGGCGCTGACCGGTATTGACCAGTCGCCGGTGCGTTTGGATCGTTGGATCTAGATCGGGCGGCTCGGATTAGATCGGGGTTGCGTCTGATCTGGCCCATCCAGATTGAATCTAGCGGCCACTTGTGGAGGGGGAGAGATTCGTCGGCGGCGACCAAAGGGAGCGGCGGAGCATCGCCGGCGCGCGCGGTTCTCGCGAACGAGGGCGCGGCTCGGGACGAGGGTTAGCTAGAGAGAGAGAGCAGGGTCCGGTGAATCTCACCGAGGGTTTGGTTGCGGCGGAAGGTGACCGAAAGAGGGTCGGCGACGGGCGGCAGCGGACGGCGGAGTCCGGCGTCGTGGGACGGCGAGACGGAGGCAGGTGCAGGCGCCTAGAACCGGCGGAAACAACTCGTGGCGGCTCTGCGAACAAAACGAAGGGGTCAAGACGGCCGGAGCAGTGATGACGGCGACGAATCGAAGCGGCGGAGGAGCTCACCGTTCCGGCGTTCGGCGACAAAATTAGGGCGGCACGGTGCGCTAGAGCTTGGGCAGAGAGCTAGGAGACGCGTAGCAGATGGCGGCGGCCCTAGGGGGGTGCTTATAGGGGTGCGGCTAGGGCGACGGTGGTGGAACGGACTCCGAAGCTTGCGGCGGAGGAAGCGGCGCGAGTCTATCCACTTTAGAATCCACCTCGGCTCGGACCCGTGGCGATTTCGCGTCGGGAAGGAGGAGGAGGCTGGCGCACGGGCCCGGGACGAGGGCGCGGGGTAGCAGAGAGGGCCATCGGCTAGAGGGAGAGAGGCAGGGCGGTCCACCGGTGAGCGAGCGGAGAGAAGGAGTGAGGAAGACGAGCCTTACAGCTCGGGCCCACGGGTCAGAGAGAGCGAGGGGGGAACGCGCGGGGAGGCCAGTTGGGCCGGCTCGCTCGGTGCCGCTGGGCCTAGAGCAGGCCGAAAGAGGGGGGGAAGGCGCAGGGCCGGTTGCCCTTTTCTCCTTTTTTCTTCCTCTTCTATTTCTCTCTTCAATCTTCTCTCTTTTTCCTATTTAGACAAAGCCACAAACTATGAATTCAAAAGATTTTGAATTCCAAACCTTGAGACATACAACAAGGTAAAATATGCACCAGCATGAATGCACACACATGTTGACACTATGATTTATTTTAATTACTTGGTTGGTAAAATAAATCATTAAATGTAGCACTAGGCATATAAAATCCTAGGAAATTAAATAAGGCATGTTAAATTTATTGTAAAAATTACTGGTATTAATATTAGGGTGTTACAAACCTACCCCCCTTAACAGGAATCTCGCCCCGAGATTCACATAGGTTGGCTAGCAAAGAGATTAGGGTATGCTTCTCTCATTTCATCCTCTCGTTCCCAAGTTGCCTCCTTTTCTGTATGGTGACTCCACTGCACTCTGCACATTTTGATCCGCTTGTTTCTAGTGATCCTTTCAGATGTCTCCAAAATCTTAACTAGATGTTCGGTGTAAGTCAGGTCCTCCTGTACATTCAAATCTTCCAAGGGGGCTTGCTCTTCTGGTACCCTCAAACACTTCTTCAACTGAGATACATGGAACACATCATGCACTCCTGATAAACTCGGAGGTAATTCCAGATGATAGGCTACCTCACCCTTCTTCTCCAACACCTTGAATGGTCCAATATGTCTGGGGACTAACTTCCCTTTCATGTTGAATCTACGAACTTCCCTCATTGGTGACACCTTTAGATACACAAAATCGTCCACTTGGAAGTTCAACTCTCTTCTGCGATTATCAGCATAACTCTTTTGTCTAGACTGAGCAATCTTTAGGTTCTCCTGTACCACCCGCAACTGTTGTTCTGCATCTTCTATAATTCCAGGGCCAAACACCTATTTTTCCCCAATCTGATCCCAAAACAAGGGGGTTCTACACCTCCTACCATATAGAGCTTCGAATGGTGACTT
Source organism: Paspalum notatum (assembly GCA_022530915.1). NCBI lineage: Eukaryota > Viridiplantae > Streptophyta > Magnoliopsida > Poales > Poaceae > Paspalum > Paspalum notatum. Next base: position 32,642,054 of record CM039688.1, on the reverse strand, counting down.
TTTGAGACTAGCTTGGTAGCTATTGTTATATGAGAATTCAGCATAAGGTAGGCACTTATCCCAACTGGTCCCACTGTATAGCGCATGCTCTCAACGTATCCTCAAGTACTTGATTGGTCCTTTCTGTTTGCCCATCCGTCTGTGGATGGTACGCTGTACTGAACCTGAGCTTTGTGTCCAATGAGTCGTGCAATTGTTCCCAAAAGCGGGAAGTGAACTGTGACCCCCTGTCGGATATAATTTTCTTGGGTACGCCATGCAGGCACACAATTCTAGATATGTATAATTCTGCCAATCTTGCACCTGAGTAGGTGGTGTTCACAGGTATAAAGTGAGCTACTTTGGTTAAACGATCCACCACCACCCATATTGAGTTATAACCCTTCTGTGTGCGAGGTAACCCTACTATAAAATCCATAGTGATCTCCTCCCATTTCCACTCAGGAACCTTCAATGGCTACAACAACCCTGCTGGTCTCTGGTGTTCTGCTTTCACCCTTTGACAAGTATCACACACTGCCACATACTCAGCTACTGCCCTCTTCATTCCAGGCCACCAAAATCTCTCCTTGAGGTCATAATACATCTTAGTACTCCCAAGATGAATGGAGTAAGCTGTATCATGTGCCTCGCTCAATATCAACTTCCGAATACTATCAACGTTGGGTACACAGATTCTATTCTTATACCACAAGGTACCTCGCCCATCCTCTTTGAAATCAGGTGCTTCTCCTTTCTTGAGTGACTCACGGATCTCCTAGAGCTTCTCTTCCTCTTTCTGATACTTGTTGATCTCTTCTTCTAGGGTTGGTTCTGCTTCAAATGCTGCCACTGTGGTGTGACTTAGGAATCCTAGGTTCAAACTTTCAAATTCCTCACATAATTCTGGTGGCATCTGGAAGCCCAAAGCCATATTGGCGTAACTCTTCCGACTCAGAGCATCTGCTACCACATTAGCCTTGCCAGGATGATAGTGTATCTCCAGATTGTAATCCTTGATCAACTCTAACCATCTTCGCTGACGCATATTCAATTCGTTCTGTGTGAAGATGTACTTAAGACTCTTGTGATCAGTATATATCTCACAACGTTGTCCGAAAAGATAGTGTCGCCAAATCTTTAAAGCATACACCACTGCTGCGAGTTCTAGATCATGGGTTGGATAGTTCACTTCATGCTTGCGCAATTGCCGTGATCCATAAGCAACCACTTTGCCCTCTTGCATTAGGATACATCCTAAACCATCCCTGGAAGCATCGCAATATACTGTGAACTTCTTCTGTTGGTCGGGTAGTGTCAATACGGGTGCGGTCGTCAACCTCTTCTTCAGCTCATCAAAGGCAGCTTGTCTATCTGCTGTCCACTTGAATGCCGCGTCCTTCTCGAGCAGAGAAGTCATGGGCTTTGCTGTCTTGGAGAAGTTCTCAATAAATCTCCGATAATATCCTGCTAAACCCAAGAATCCACGGACCTCCTTTGGCGTTTGTGGTACTTCCCAGTTTGTTATAGCACTGATCTTGCGTGGATCCACTGCGATTCCTCCCTTGGAAATAATGTGACCAAGGAAGGGCACTTCATCAATCCAAAACTCACACTTCTTCAGCGTGGCGTACAACTTATGTTCCCTCAATCTTTGTAGCACTAATCTCAAGTGTACTTCATGTTCCTCCTCTGTCTTGGAGTATATCAAAATATCGTCAATAAAAACCACTATAAATTTATCCAGGTAATCCATGAACACTCTATTCATCAGATGCATGAAGTAGGCAGGAGCGTTGGTTAAACCAAAAGACATTACCAAGTATTCATATAAACCATATTTAGTGGTGAATGCCGCCTTTGGAATATCTGAGGGACGGATCTTCAGTCGATGGTAACCCGACCTTAGATCAATCTTAGAGAAGGCACAAGCACCTTGGAGTTGATCAAACAAGTCATCAATGCGGGGAAGAGGATACTTGTTCTTAATTGTAACTTCATTTAGAGCCCTGCAATCCACACACATTCGCTTCTCATTGGTATCTTTCTTTTCAACAAGCAAGACTGGGAAAGCCCAAGGAGAAGAACTAGGTCTAATATAACCCTTAGCTAGCAACTCATCTATGTTCTTTTTAACTTCTTCCTGCTCTATGGGTGCCATCCTATATGGCCTCTTTGCAATGGGTGCTGTACCAGGTAAAAGTTCTATTATAAACTCAATTTCTCTGTCAGGTGGCATACCTGGCAACTCATCTGGAAAGACATCTGGGTAATCAGACACCACCCGAATACCATCCGTAGACCTAGCTTCCATTTGATGCAAACATCCGGTAGGACTTGATGCACTGATCTCTACTTTCCGACCATCTGGTGCTGTCAAGTGAACGGTTCGACTAGCACAATCTATCTTGACTCCCCACTTGTTAAGAGTTTCCATACCCAATATGACGTCTATGCCCACTGAGTCTATGACTATCAACCCAGTGCGGAACTCTAGCCCCCTTATGTTAATACTAACTTTGGAACAGATCGAACTGGTACTTATTTTTCCCCCTGGTGATGACACTATCATGGGTCTTTTTATAGAGCTTATGCTTATGTTATGCTGCTCAGCAAATGACTTCGCGATAAAAGAATGTGTAGCACTTGTATCAAATAATACTGTAGCAGGTTTGGAATTGACTAGGAACGTACCGAGGATGACATTGGGAGCTTCAGCTGCCGCCTCGGCCGTCACGTGATTCACCTTGCCCTGCCATGGCCCTTTGTTCTACTGGTTAGGGCACCCTTGTTGCTGCTGTTGCTGGGAGTTCTGCTTTTGACCTTGCTGGTTGGGTTGCGTCTTCTGAGGGCAATTAGGAGAAAGGTGCCCAAATTCTCCACATTTGTAGCAATTTCGGGCCATCGGAACCAATATCTGACTTGGGGTAGAAGAATTGGGTGGTCCCTGACGCGGACCTTGTTGTGGCGGGCGAGACTGCTGGTTCTGCTGTTGATAGCGCTAGCCCAGATTCTGCTGCTGTGGCTGGCGCTGTTGATATCCCTGCTGCTGTGGTTGACAAGGGCGGTTACTGCTATTGTTAGGAGTAGGAGTAAACTTCCCCTTCCTGTCTTCTATCTCCCGACTCTTCTGCTCAGTGAGTAGGGCACGATCCACTAGGTGATTGAAGTTATTGTAGTGGCCATTCATCAACTGTAATTGAAGAGTGTCCCTAAGTCCTTCCATGAAGTGTTCCTGCTTGTCACTATCTTCAACAACCTCTGTAGGGGCGTAGCGAGCCAGTTGTAAGAACTTGTCACGATACTCCGTCACAGTAATACTCCCCTGCTTCAGAGAAAGAAATTCCTTCTTTTTCATTTTCATTATACCAACGGGCACATGATGGCTCCTGAATCTATCACGGAACTGAGCCCACGTGAAACACTCCCTGTCCTGTGGCCTGTAAGACTCCCACCAGTCTAGAGCGGCTCCTCGAAGCTGCCCTGAAGCATACAGAACTCTTTCTTGATCATTACACTGAGCAATATCAAGTTGCCGCTCCACTGCCCGGAGCCAGTCTTCTGCTTGCAGCGGATCTGCTGAATGAGAGAAGGTAGGTGGATGCCCCTTCAGGAAATCTCCACGCCTATCCCTCTGCTGCTGAGGTTGGTTGGCATAAACATGTTGCAGAGCTTGAGCAGTATTATTGAGGGTGTTCATCATCTGCATCTGGAGATTGTAGAATTGTTCTGCAGTGAGCTGAGGTGGATTGGGCATTGGTTGCCCATTGCCTTGGTTGTTGTCCTCTGGGACATTACCTCTCCTTGTGTTCACCATCTGATTGTAGTAATTGAGATATCGTAAGTAAACAGTTGTTGCATACATCCATGATGAAAAGCATAAGTGACAGTAAACCAGATCTCAGAAGATAAACAAAAGTGAGATAAAGTAGAGAGAGCAATAGAGTGGATGGCTATTTATAACCCAAAACGATCTAACTCTTTTATTAATTAACTTGGTCTTCATAGTTGTTTACTGTGGACAATCCCCACAGCTAGACTAGCAATTAAACAAAGAACCAACTCAAGCATGAACCAAAATGACAAACACCCAAACACTAAACATTAACTCAAAGTTTCAACACACGAACTCGACATAACTGACTCAAAAAGAACGTACTAACGAAGACTCATAATGGTAAACCTAATCCTCATGAGGAAGGATCCTAGTGACGCTGTCCGGCTCTCCATAGCGGGTCCTCTTGCGGTCAGGTGACTCAGCGCGCTCCACATAAGGCACCACTGGGTCTGCTCCTGTAACTCCTACAGCTCGGGCTCGTAGATCAACAATCTCGTCGTGTGCTCGGTGAAGCTCATCCACTAAGATGTCGTACTGGGAGTTCAGGGCCGCCACAAGTCGAACCATCATCTTCAAGCGATCATCATCCTCTCCTGCTGCTGATATATCACATGGTCTGCCTTCCCTTGCTCACGCTGTGGAAAGTAGCGCCACGCAGTCTGGTTGAGAGCAGTGTGGTACTTGTGACGGACTGCTCCCAAAGCCTGACGTGCAGCATCTTCCATGGCAGCTCCTATAGTCTCATGGGGCGTCGGGGCTTCGTGCTCGGTCTCCACAATGTACCCTCCGTAGACAGCATTGGGGCGCCTAACCTGTGCCTTGGCCAACCACTGCTCGTTGTAGTTCGGGTGCTCCAGGTGCATGATTTCATAGGCGACGTCGTGCGTAGTCAGTCCGGCAGCGTAGAGGCAGTCCTGCAGGAGCTCGTGGTACTGTCCATTGCTAAGGGGGTAGACCTTCATAGCATCCCAGGCGGGAATGGTCGCCACTCCCTCCTGTGCGAAGTCGGGGCCGACGAGCTGGTCTGCCAGAGGAAGGACGGCGTGGTACGGCCACCTGGGCGCCTCAGGCTGGGACGCAGGGGGGCTCCTCCTCCTGCTGCTGGGGTGCAGGCGGTACCTCTGGAACTGGAGCTGCTGGTGCGGGGGCGTCCTCTTCTCCTGACTCACTACTGGAGTTGGCATCGTCGGTGTTGTAGAACTCCTCTTCTTCTTGATTGTCCTCTTGCTCCACTGGAGGTATGTAGTGAGGGGGCAGGCCTTGTCCTCCAATGCTCTTCTGTGCGGTCAACCTGGTGCGAGCCATCGTCTATAGGAACGATAGAAAGGGTTTAAGATCAGTTCTATTATGACAGAAGGAATAAAAGAAAATGATTAGTAAATAGGATAAAATATACAGCAAGTAAGGCAAAGAGAAGTGAAAATCCTTAGATCCGTCCAGTACTAAACTAGGCATTAGTCCTATAGTCAACATGGCTCTGATACCAATTTGTCACGCCCGGTTTCCAACGAACAAAACCGAGCAAGTATACATATGCTCCAGGATCAAGTCTCGCATATGTATGACAAATTACAATGGCATCACAGACACATGTCAGAGACTAAAAGCGTACATAAAGTTAACATCATTATTACATAATAAAGACCATGTCCTAAACTCGGAATTATAACAAAACATTGCGGAAGCGTAAAGGATAACTAAGGGCGCCACAGGGACGTCAACTGGTGAACGGACGCCTAGAACTCATCATAGCTCTGTGTGTACTCCTCGGCATCTCCATCAACTGAACAGCAGTTGGATTTGTCCCCCCAACAAGGAATGAAGATAAAACAAGCGTGAGTACAAGGTACTCAACAAGTATAACATAAACTATGAGGCTCTAAGGTTAGCTGACATGACTGCATGAGCTTTTGATTGACAAAGTTTTATTAACTTCTATTTACTAAAGTTGAGTAAGATAAACCATTAGCCCAAAGTGATTGCATAAAGAAAATTAACATCATTTAAAGAGATAACATCCAGAACCATAACCAGGGAAACCACTAATCAAAAGGAGGATCCGGGCCGCTCATAACCGTGAGCACGGCTGACATGTCAGTTTTATACTCTCGAGAGGTTGCACATCTTTACCCACAAGTCATGAGCTACGCTAGGTTTTCATCACATTACCAGAGATGAGATGACTAGCAAGCACACTACGAAGCCTTTCCAAAGATCACATTAGTAAAGAGTAACCGCAAGGAATCAAGCGCCGCAACGGTGAGGCAAGCCTCCAAGGGGAGAAGCACATACATATAACGTAAAGCACACTCAACCCAAGGAGCGCGAGGTTCACTGAAGCTTACTCCCCCTCTTGCCCCGCAGGTAAGTTACCGCAAACCAAAATGACGTAATTACTGAGCTAAGACTGCCCCATCCCAGTCTTGTGGTAGCGCAGTTGTCGCAGGTTGTCGCTCTATGAACAGGTCCTTACGGAGAGAACCGCAAAAGCACACGAGCACATTGCTCAGGTTCAATTGCATAGAATCATTATCATGGTTAATTAACAAAAGGTATGAGAGTTCGCGCTGCACCTAGCATAACTTAACCCAAATGCATCCCAAAAAGGTAGATATAAAGGATCGCAGTAGCTAGGTAGACCATAAGGGTACACAAAATTAAATGCACATGCAGTATATAACAGTTATTAGGTGTTGTTTAAGTTATACTTGCCTTCCTCGGGGTTATCCGACTGCTACTCAAGGAAATCAGGAAGTGGCTCTGCGAACTCCACGGACTGCTCAACGTCTACTCACGAACATAGCACCATACAAGCATCCACGTACATACATACATGCAAACAAAGGTAAAACTATAAGAAACAGTACACCATTACATAAAAATAGAACATAAAACTCATATAAAACTAATCTACGTACTGCTACGAACACGTGGGCGCAAGAATCACCCTAATCGGATCTAAAACGTGAAAGTTATGCATAAAACAAGGTTCCAGGGGCATAACTGCGATTAAAAAACTTAGATCTTGGGTTTAGCTGGTAAAACCGAGGGCCCATGCGTAAATAAAAGAACCTCCCGAGGGCCTACAGGCAAAACCAGCGGCCCTGGGACGGCGGGTTATATTTTCCAAAAGGTCAGGGGCTAAAACATAAAGAAAAGGACCTAAACCTAATTACTTTTGAACTACGGTGGACTGCGGGTTGATTACCGAAAAAGGCAGGGGCTCTTTAGCAAAACAGGCAAGGTTGACCGGCGCTGACCGGTACTGACCGATCGCCGGCGCGTCTGGATCGTTGGATCTAGATTGGGCGGCTCGGATTAGATCGGGGTTGAGTCTGATCTGGCCCATCCAGATTGAATTTGGCGGCCACGGGTGGAGGGGGAGAGATTCGCCGGCGGTGACCAAAGGGAGCGGCGGAGCATCGCCGGCGCGCGCGGTTTTCGCGAACGAGGGTGCGACTCGGGACGAGGGTTAGCTAGAGAGAGAGAGCAGGGTCCGGTGAATCTCACCGAGGGTTTGGTTGCGGCGGAAGGTGACCGGAAGAGGGTCGGCGACGGGAGGCAGCGGACGGCGGAGTCGGGCGTCGTGGGACGGCGAGACGGAGGCAGGTGTGGGCGCCTAGAACCGGCGGAAACAACTCGCGGCGGCTCTGCGAACAAAACGAAGGGGTCAAGACGGCCGGAGCAGCGATGACGGCAACGAATCGAAGCGGCGGAGGAGCTCACCGTTCCGGCGTTCGGCGACGAAATTAGGGCGGCACGGTGCGCTAGAGCTTGGGCAGAGAGCTAGGAGACGCGTAGCAGATGGCGGCGGCCCTAGGAGGGTACTTATAGGGGTGCGGCTAGGGCGACGGTGGTGGAACGGACTCCGAAGCTTGCGGCGGAGGAAGCGGCGCGAGTCTATCCACTTTAGAGTCCACCTCGGCTCGGACCCGCGGCGATTCTGCGTCGGGAAGGAGGAGGAGGCTGGCGCACGGGCCCAGGACGAGGGCACGGGGTAGCAGAGAGGGCCATCGGCTAGAGGGAGAGAGGCGGGGCGGTCCACCGGTGAGCGAGCGGAGAGAGGGAGTGAGGAAGACGAGCCTTACAGCTCGGGCCCACGGGTCAGAGAGAGCGAGGGGGGAACGCGCGGGGAGGCCGGTTGGGCCGGCTCGCTCGGTGCCGCTGGGCCTAGAGCAGGCCGAAAGAGGGGGGGAAAGGCGCTGGGCCGGTTGCCCTTTTCTTTTTTTTTCTTCCTCTTCTATTTCTCTCTTCTATCTTCTCTCTTTTTCCTATTTAGACAAAGCCACAAACTATGAATTCAAAAGATTTTGAATTCCAAACCTTGAGACATACAACAAGGTAAAATATGCACCAGCATGAATGCACACACATGTTGACACTATGATTCATTTTAATTACTTGGTTGGTAAAATAAATCATTAAATGCAGCACTAGGCATATAAAATCCTATGAAATTAAATAAGGCATGTTAAATTTATTGTAAAAATTACTGGTATTAATATTAGGGTGTTACAAACCTACCCCCGTAACAGGAATCTCGCCCCGAGATTCACATAGGTTGGCTAGCAAAGAGATTATTAAATAGGGTATGGCGGCGATCTGACAGTGCAGATCGTCCATCAGGTCTTGGAGTGGTCGATGGTCGCACAACGACGCGTGGTTGTGCCGGTGCGTTGCGAAGCTGGTGGAGATCGCCGCACCGATCGGTAATGAAGGTGATCGACCTGAAGCATATCATATCGCCCGGAGCGAAACCGTTGACGAGGTGGTCAGCCATGGAGCTAGCTGATGTCGATCTTGCTGCCCCCTACCTGGCGCGCCAACTGTCGGTGTTTGATACCGGCAATGCACCACGGGGTGTGTCACGTGATGCTTTTGGGGTGGCGAAATCGGCGTAGCTCGATGGTTCGCGTAGAGATGCGATGAAACACAAGGGTTTATACAGGTTCGGGCCGCGAGATGCGTAACACCTTATGTCTTGTTTGGGGCGAGTTATATTGCCTTTGCTTCTCGAGGTTACAATGAAAGCTAGGGCGTCTGGTGGCTGGTATGCGATGAGATGATCGATGATCTACGTAGTGGTCCCTCACCCGCCTTATATAGTCCGGGCAAGGCTTAGGTTACAAGTCAGTTTCCATCTACGAGTCCTACTCTGTTTGGAAGCCTAAAGGAGTACGCAGAATCCACAATTACATGTTTCCTTCCTTGAATCCCGCTGCTTCTGTAATCCAGAGTCTGAACCATGCTTCGTCACGTCTTTCCTGAAATCGTAGCACTTGGCATTGGTCTTCATGCACATCATCTGTCTTCGGGCCCACAAGACCAGGCGGCGCCCTGTTTGGAAGCCTGCCATCTCTATTGGGCCCTCCGATGGCCCATACATTGAATCCAGGCCGTGAGGGCCCAGGTGATATCTATCCCCCATAGGGAGCAGCTGGTTGACGCTGATGCGTCTAGGGAGGACGCGAGAGGGAGTGGTGAGACCAACTTGGGAGAGGATGGTGATGCCGGAGCTGGAGGTCAGACTGATGAGAAGGAAGAAGTGGGCCTGGTTGATGCTGATGCTAGGCAGACAAGTTCTTCATCAAGAATTAGGTATACTTGATATCACTGTTTTGCAAAGTTAAAGTTATTTTTATCTTTCAACTGACTTTAATCCCTTTGGCTATATGTAGGTTTTGAAAGTGTAATTCAGTTCGTGCGAGGCCTGCTGATAGTGAGAAGCTGCCGATCAGGCCACTTGGAGAAACGTGAGTCTCATCAATTGATATGTTGTAGGTTTATAATATATACATATATTGTTGACCCCTTGTATATTTCAACAAATCCTCTTTGTAGGTCGTGGGACGACGTCAAATGGGAAGGTAATAAAGGCCCACGCACCAAGATCAACGGTGTATTGGGGGCCCTCTGTCGCTACCACTACCCTGGCATGGTAGTAGTGAACGGTGAGCGTCAGGTGGCTACTCGCTGGGCACACTGGGGCCTTAAGAGGGAGGTTTTGGAAGATGGTGTCAAGGGTATGAATCTACAGGGCGTTGTCTGGGACGACTTTTGGGTGAGTTGCCGTACATTGTGATTTTCATTGGTACGTGTGCATAATAATTCATCTGAGTTTGTTTTGTTTCATATGCAGACCCGGTACTACACGGATATGGACCAAGACGATCGTGAAGCTATGAAGGCGCTGAAGAGGCACTTTAGCAAATCTGCCGAGAAGGCCATTAATGATTCACTTTACAATGCAAGGATCACGGCTGTCTGCCACTACTATAAGTCGGTGAAAGGAGAGAAAATGACCAAGAAGAAAGGAGCCAATACGATATACCTTAAGGAAGAAGAGTACCTCAAGACCGAGGTTGATTGGCTTGTGAAGGACATAGAAGTTTGGAGGTGGTTGGCCAAGCTGTGGTCCTCACCTAAGTGGATTGAAAAGTTAGAGGGCAAGCGAAACAACAGAGGGCAGGGTCCGAGGCACAAGTACGAAGCAGATGGACACTTTGGGTTTCAGCGACGCATAGTAAGCATGTAGCTCAATGGTTGCCATAACCATATATTCTTTGAGGTCGTATATGTAAAACGCTTGTCATATGTGTTTGCAGGAGGCTGAGAGTGGAACTAGCCAAAGCTTCATGAATGTATTCATTCGAGGCCACTGAGGTCCTGATCCGAACAACACCGATGTTTTGTGCTCCCAAGCGGCCAAGGACAAACTGGTAAGCAATATTACTTGTTATACAAAGTTTGTTTTTGGCAATATTACTTGTTGTGCTCATTGTTGGTTTGTAGGATCCGTATGGGCAAGAAATGGTGAAGCGTCACGGCGAGGGTGTCCAGTGGATGCAGCAGCCTCTAGATGTAGATGCTTTGTATCACAGCGGTGAGGGTAGAAGACATGGCAGGTTTGCTCCCTTGGATTAGGTCCGTTGCTTGTTTGATGCGCCTTTGAGATCCTAGTAACATGTCATATGTGGAATCGTTGTTTGTAGGTTCACCTTTGGCACAGGGGTTGTTGACTACAACCGTTCTGTCTCGTGTGGGGTCGTTGAGTACATCTACAGCGACTTCTTGACGGTCCAAGGTTGACGATGCACAAGAGGAGGCTTGCAAAGCTTGAGAGGAGGCTCGCCAGGCGCGAGAGAAGGCTCGCCAAACCGCAAGGAGAACCAACAAGCCATGGCGTACATGTCTACATTATGCAGGTAAATACATTGCACTATTGCTGTTGTTTCTATTTGATACCGTTTTGTGAATTTAACGTCATTTAATACATTGCACTATTGCTATTGTTTCTATTTGATGCCATTATCTCTTTTGCATTCTTATGTTTTGAGGGTAGCTTTGTGACTTTAACACCCTTTCAAAATGTAGTAGTCGACTACCTTAACTTGTGCCTTGGAGGAAGCTCCCTTCGAGTGCAGTCAAAGAAAGTGAATTTTCCACCATGCTTTAGCCTGTATGCATCTGAGTCATCCATACATATGGGACACCGTAGACGGCCATTCACAGACCATCCAGCAAAATTGCCATAGGCCAATAGATCATGTACTGACCAAAGGTATGCAGCACGCAGGTTAAATTCTTTCTTAACATCACTATCATATGCCTTAACCCCTGCCCACAATTGTTTGAGTTCTTCTATTAACGAGCGTAAGAAGACATTGAGATTCTTCCCTGGAAGTTCAGGTCCTAGAATGACAAGCGCAAGAAATATGAATTCATCTTTAAGCACCATCTCAGGTGGAAGATTGTATGGCATGATGAAAACTAGCCAGCAAGAGTATGGGCTCGCAGAAGTACTGAAAGGTGTGAACCCATCCATCGCCAACCCAAGACGGACACTCTTTGGGTCTCTCGCAAACTCAGGATCGAACTCGTCCAGTGCCTTCTATGCATCGCCGTCTGCCGGATGCACCATTACATCCTCACTCTGGCTGCCACGTCTGCGTTCTTTGTGCCACCTCATACTCTTAGCTATTTTCATAGAAAGGAACAGCCGCTTCAAACGAGGGATGATGGGCATATACCGCAACTGCTTAGCCGGCACCGTTGTGTCCACGTTCTCCCCCACCTCATTTTTCACCTGAATGTACCTAGACTTCCCACAGTGCCTACATGTACTCAATTTATCATCCTCCCTCCAAAATAGTATGCAGTTGCTAGGACAGACATCTATTTTTTCATATTTCATCCCAAGACCTGCCATCATCTTCTTCGCGAAATATAAGTTTTTTGGCAGCTTATGAACAGATGGGATAAGCTCAGACACCTGTTTGGTGATGTCATTGAAGCAACTGTTCGAAATGTTGGGATCCGATTTTATCGCCATAAGCCTCGACACCGTATCAAGCACGGTCTTCTCGGTATGATCATGCAGCTTCTCACCACCGGCTTCAAGCAGTCGATAGAATTCTTGCACCTCTGGTGGTGGCTGATTGTCCTCTTCTGGATCAAACTCAAACCCCATAGCAAGGTCATTCAACATATCCACCATCATGCCATCATGGTTTTGCTGAGCCGGCTCTGAGATGCGATGGTGGGCTTGCTCTCCATGCTTATGCCATACAAGATAGTTAGGCATTAACCCAAATCTACATAGGTGTTCCTCCATCACATGTCTAGTTTTCATGTCTAGCCTTGTACGACCCTTTCTTACAATCAAGGCACGGACATAGCGTCACAGGACCTTTTGCCACCTTGAATGCTTGCTTGAGAAAATCATCTGCGATTGCCTGCCATTCCCTGGAGTGTACCCCATTCTTTCTCCATCCTTCATACGTAGCCTTTCGATTGTCGCCATTCTCGAGGCTAAACCTCCAACCAAAATTCATCATACAGTAGTGACATGTGGCTTAGGTGACAACAAAGAACCCTAATAGGAAAGGCCATAAACCCCCCCGAGAATGGAGGTGGCGTTATGTGATTCCTGACATGCCCGATAATCCAAACGAAATTTCGACAGCATAACGCCGCTGTTCTCCGAACGCACGCCTGTTTCTGGTGCGACGGAGAACAACTGGGTTATGCTGTTGAAATCTTGTTCGGATCATCAGACACGTACACGAATCACATGCGGTCACCCCCATTCTCCGGCTGTCCAAATACGTGGACAATCCTGAACCACGCACAGCACAAGTAATCCTATGTTTGGATCGAATGAAACTATACAATCCATACAGCCATAGATTGTGCAACTTCATTAGGTCCAAACACCACCATAAATGCGATGTGCGTGCTTTCAGAACGGGTGACACCTAGGGTTAACACTACGGGTTTGCGCATTAGACCCTAAAACTATAGAAAAAATGGTAAAAATAAAGTAAACAGTAATCATATGCCATCATAAATAGTGACAATAGAGATAAAAGGTAGGAGATATAAATAATAAGTAAAAAGATAGCTTAGAATCTCATGAAATGAACGGTAAGAAGACATAAACAAGTAACAATTTTGGATTGACATAAATGATTATTGAGCAAGATCGGTTAATTTCAAATCTAAATCTGATCTTCAACTTATTTAACTCTCTAATAGCGAGTCCAATCACATCATTAACCAATTGCAAGACTAAACAAAATTTATTCGTCGGTTTTGGACATGGCCGACGAAAAAACCAATGTAATAATTTAATCAAACAACACAATAATTGTCGGCCGAAAAAGTGGCCGACGAAACAATCCATATAATCCATTCGGTAAGTATATGTCGCGACGCGATTTATACCTTCACCGAGGGGCCAACAGCCGCGGTTAACGCACGAAGGAGCTTGGCGGCGCCGGTAGAGCGGCTGCCCTGCGCGCAGTGCCGAGGCGGAGCCGCAAGGGCCGGGGGCGAGGCCGGCAGCGCCCGCCTACCTACGCGTCGGGCCGGGGTCATCGGCGGTGCCCGCCTGTGCACGTCGGGCCGGGAGCGGCAGCACCTGCCTAAGCGCGCCGGGCCAACGCCGGGCCAGCAGGCGGCTGCTGCGGCGCCCGACGCTGCGTGCTGGGCCGGGGTCGGCGGCCGCCTCTGCACGCCGGGCCGGCGGGAGACGGCGGCGGCGCCGCGTGGGGCGGCACCCGGGGCGATGCCGGCAGCGGCGCAGGGCCCAGCGCCTGGTGTACGGTGGGGACGCGCGGGAGAGGCGGCGGGGGCGGCGGCGGCGGGGGGCGACGGCAGGGGCGGCGCTGGCGAGGCGGCTGGGAGGCAGTGGGGAGGCGCGGGAGAGGCGGCGGGGGGCGGCGGCGGGCGGCGCCGGTGAGGCGGCTGGGAGGCGCGGATGAGGCGGCGAGGGCGGCGGCGGCCGGGGGCGGCGGTCGGCGGCGCCGTTGAGGCGGCTGGGAGGCGCGGGTGAGGCGGCGAGGGCGGCGGCGGGGGCGCGTGGACGGGAAGCTTCGTTTGACTGCTGCGGGTGGGAGGGCGCGCCGCGCGCGGGGTATGTCCCCAGTCTTTTTTGTGTGCCTCCCTCGTGGCCCACGAAAAAACAAATTTTTCGTCGGCCCCATGCTGGCCCACGAAAAAGCGGTGGCCATGTTTTTCGTCAGTTACCCGCGTGGCTCACGAAAAAACTCTTTTACGTGGGCTACCCGTGCGGCCCACGAAAGACATTAACCTTTTTCGTCGGTTTGCTGACCCATGGGTCGGCCCACGAAAAGATCCAGCCCACGAAAAAATAGCCGTTTCCTGTAGTATAAACAGATATATCTGCAGGAAACGAAGTAGTCATGTGACAAGTTTAGAGAAGAATGCCAATCTTTCCTTCTTTGTCCTGCTGCCAAACTTGAAATGACACCATACCATAACTAAGCTAACAAATTCTTTATTTAGTAAGTGTTTATTTCAACATTTGGTTACTGTCTGGACCGTACATCTTTAGATTGATTCTCAATGTATTTTGTAGGTTGGTAAAAAATCCATGATATTTATAGAATATATGTTTTCTTAATAGACCATTGCTCATCACTTTTAGTTTTTTAACCTATTTGGTGTGAATGAATTTCTCTCAATTGATTCAGAAAATGTATTCCTTGAAATGTAAATGATGTCAACACGTTGTTGATAATTTAGAACAATGCCGACAGATGAAGAGCAAGGATTTGAATTCAAGCGGATTCCTTTCTATCGAGTTAAGCAGATTTTGTGCCATACCTTTTCCAATCAGAGGGGGAACCTTCTAGTTGATTGCAGATGTCAAGGTGGATCTCCCAACAACAGATGTCAATTTGGACATTTGAGTGATGCTCGGCAGGAGGCGCAGTGGCGTTTTAACTCAGACACGGAGCCTGGTGACGGGCTCCGTAGCTGCTAGCAGGAGATTGATGTCATCGCCGGTGTCCCCCACATCATCACCATTCACCACATAGCCTTGTGCATGTAAGGCTGTCCACTATGGGGCTCCTCAAATGGGCTCCGCATCGCAATTTGAGGAGCGGGCCAGCCCTGTAGACGCTGCAATGGGACAACACATCATCAGCGCAAAATAAGAAGCGCTCCCCACTTCCCTATCCTGTCCTCTGCCTCTCCCAACCGCCGCCTCCGCCTCCAACACGAGCAGCCATCCCCTCGTCGGTGTCGGCCGAGCGACGGTGACCTGGCGCCCCCCGAGAAGAAGCGACAGCGACGGCCCTCGGCGCAAGATCCTAGCACGTCTCGGCGGCGGAGAAGCGACGGCGACAAGACACCGTGGCGGCGACGCGTCAACCGGCGACGCCGCATCGACCTAGATCCGCCGCTGCCACCGTCGCCCCTTGGTCCTCCGCTTCCTCATGCCACCATGCAAGGTACGCTTCACGGCCCGCCTTGTCCGTTGTGATGTGGGTGAAGAAGTCCGTCGTAGATCCACTTTATCACCGTGCTCCATATGTCCGTGTAGAAACCCCTTTCGTCACCGATGCATGTTGATGCATTGCCCTTGTCACCAGATGGCATCCTCCCTCTCCAATGCTCTGCGGTTCGCCATCGGGGAGATGCAGGGCCATGCTGCCGGTGTCCGCCAAATCGTAGACTTGGTCCTCCAAGACATCGACGACGTCGATTTAACAGCCCGGATCCTTGACCTAAAGCTGCTTGCAGACGAGATCGATGAGATTTAGCTGCAATGCAGCCAAGTCCTTGAGCCTGAGTCCAATGATGGTCCTCCATGGCCCGATGTGGCCGATGTAGATCCAGAGGAAGAAGCCGATGCGGCTCAGTGGTTTGAGGACCACCCAAGCCCTGAATACATTCCCATGTGGTTCATTTGTGAACAATGTGGAATAGACTTCGATAGTGATGATCATGGGCACAATGAGCCAATCCTTTGTTCTACTTTGTGTAATCCGCGAAGCACTCCAGCGGATTTAATTGTCTAGTTCTGGTGTTGTAATTTTTGGACCCATATGTTGGCAGTCATAGTATTGTGCAATGTGTTATGTTTGTATGCTGAACCTCTATGTTTTCATTTAGTGAACCAGTTGCTATGTCACTTGTTAGTATGAGTTTTAACTGTACAATTACATTCTCTGCTATTGTGTGCAATTGCTCATCCAGTGCAACAGTATTTTGTTTGTGCCTTAGTATTATCTGCAATTGTTCATTGAGACCTTCCATTTCCTTGTTGCACAGTTCCCCACCTGCTGTCATGGACAACAACTGGCTCCACATGCACCCATCCGACTACAAAACCCAATTCAACAACACAATGGGCTCTGTCCCCTTCCTTGACCTAACCGGTGCCTTCTCCCAAGCAGCCACAAGAGAAGCCGGTTTTGCCACACCTGAACCAATCCATTTGGACACTGTATCCCCAACCCATGAAGCCATGAACACAGTCAGCACTTCTCCCTCTCGCAAAGGTAAGGGAAAGAAAAAAGCCACCTCAAAGGCCACATCCAGCAAAAGTGGACCACATAGGACACCTAACTACACAACAGACGAAGACATATTGCTATGCTCTGCTTTCTTAAATGTCAGTAGGGATCCAATTGTTGGTACTAATCAATCCAATGAGGGATATTGGGAGCGTATCCATAGGTACTACCATGAACATAAAAACTTTCCAACCGACCGCAATGCTTCCTCTTTATTGCACCACTGTACCAGTATAAGAGAGGTCATGCAGAAGTTTTGTGGCTATAAAGCACTGCAAGATCGGTTAAATAAGAGTGGCCATACTGAACAAGACCGGGTATGCCTCATCCGTGCCCTATGCATTACTTTGATGTTTACCTGATCATGTCTGATAAAAATACACTACCTTTTGTCGCAGATCAAAGCTGCCATAGCTGACTACTTGAAAGATACTAAATCCAAGGAATTCCAGTTCAGGCACTGTTGGGAAGTGCTGCGCGAAGCCCAGAAGTGGAAGGAGTACGTTCATGGCAGAATCGCTGAGGACGAAGCAGCAGTAGAAGCTATGCCCCCTCCCAGTGCAGACGCTGGTGCAGCAGGTCCATCCGATGCAATGAGGCTGATGGGTCGTGAAGTAGCAAAGAAGCGAAGAAGTGCCACTCCTGCCACTCCACCTACGTCTGAATCGCAATTACACGAAGTGCTTCAGCAAATGGTCACCAGCAGGTGGGAGCGACAGGAGGATGAGGCAAGTGACCGTGAAGAGCGCAGACAAACCAACCGAGAAAAACTTGCATTGTTGCGCGAATAGACCGCCCTGCAGCGTGAACAGACGGCCCTGCAGGTTGAACAGACTCACCTGTATCGTGAAGAACTGAAGAGGAAACAACTGGCAGACCATCAACAAATCATTTCCATTGATATCAACACCATTCAAGGTCCTATGCGTCACTTCTATCATATGTTGCAGAGCTAGATAATAGAGGATATGGAGAATGCCAGGAGGAGGCAAGGGCCGCCACCTATGTAGAGTGTGATCACAGCTTCAACAATGCATGACCATTCGAAGTCGAAGAGTCATGACTTTGAGTGTTTTATCCTAGTTGTTGCAGCGTCAAAATAAAATTCATGGACATGGTTTAAGTTCTGAGTTTAGATCAGGCAGCTTGAGTTTAGTTCAGGCACCTTGAATTTATTTCTCGAACTATTTGTGTAATATGAGTCGTATCTGTTTATGTACTATGAGGCCTTGTACTGTTTACATTCCGAACTATTTATGTAAGATGTTTCCGAACTATTTATGTAAGATGATTCCGTATTGGTTTGGTATTTGAGCAGCTTCTGTTTATTACAGATGAGGCCGATGCAATAGCAGGGGTTAACCTTGAACTCCTTGTTTTTTTTTTTTTCATGGAAAGAACTTGACACCTTAACTCACTAAAATAGTATTGTTTCGTGGGTCCATTTAATTTCGTGGGTCAACCCACGAAATTAAATTGGCCAACGAAATTAAGGCACTTAAATTCGTGGGCCAAGGAAACCGACGAAAATAGGATTAAATTCGTCGGCCTCCCGCTACGGCCGACGAAATTAACCCATATAAATTCGTGGGCCCTGGGAGCCGACGAAATTAAATGTAAATTCGTCGGCCTTCCAGCTGGGCCGACGAAATTACCTGCGTGCCTTCGAATTTTAAAATTTTCTATAATTTCGTGGGCTTCTCCCTGTAGCCCAAGAAATTACAGGCCAATACCCTAATCCCGTGACCCTCTTTCTGCAACACACGCACAGACCGCGCTCCGGTAACCACCCGCCTCCCCACCCCTGCGCCGCCGCCGGCGGCAGCCTCCCCGCCCCGGCGCCGCCGCCGGCCACCTCCACGCCCCTGCACCGCCGCCTCTGCACACGCCGGTGGGGCCGCGTTGCCGCCGGCCGCTCCTCGCCCAGGCGCCACGGCCGAGACTGCCAGGCCGTCCCCGCGGGGCCCGCCGGCTGCCTCCCCGCCACGGCGCCGCCGCCGGCAGCCTCCTCACCTCGGCACCGCCCGGATCCGCCCCTGCGCCGCCGTCGGCCGCCTCCGGCCGCCTCCCCGCCCTGGTGCCGCCTCGACCGCGCCCCTGCACCACTTCGACCGTGCCCCTGCACCGCTGCCAGCCGTCGCCCTCTTGTGGTGCTCCTGCGCGTGGCATCGCCGGCAAGCAGAGGTAGACACTGAAGCATTGCACGCAAGTGGCGGGGGAAGAAGGCATGGCAGGTGATACAAATTTGATTGCGTCGTTATGTTCATGAATCGTGACTGTATGTGCAGGTTGGCCTTTGTGATTAAGTGTAATTTTTGAGTTTGCAGGTATGCCTTTGGCACCGGGGTTGTAGACTACGACCAGAGTATATCTCAAGCAAGGAGATCGGGTTCGTCGTCTGGGAGTTCTCGCTCCTCAAGGACAGCTCGAGATACCTAGGCAGAGGAGGAGGCTCGTGCAGCATGAGAGTAGGCTCGTCAGGCAACACAAACGGTCGAGCGGCTAACAAACATGACAGCCTACATGGCTTCTTACCTTCAGGTAGTTTGTTTATCAAAACACGCTTCAATTTGGGTTGTTATGTTGCGAATCTAACATTTGATCAATTTGTAGGATATCACAGCTCGATTGGGACCCAACGTGAACTTGCCACCCTTTTGCCCTCCTCAAATGTCTCCGCAGCAGGTAAAACTGACTAATCTCTTCACCAATTCCATATTAAGCAACTCTTATGAAACTATTCCGAATGATTTTTGATCTCATAATTAACTTATGCAGGGGTCGACAGGGTGGGTGCCACCACCACCCCAGGGCTCACAACCACCTCCGGGGTGGACGATGGTACCCCAGGCCTCCCAGCCACCTCCGGGGTGGACGATGGTACCCCAGGGCTCCTAGACACCTCCGGGGTGGATGGCACCGCAGGGCTCGGTGCCATCTCCGGGGTAGATGGCATCGCAGGGCTCTCAGCCAGCTTTGGGGTGGATGGCACCGCAGGGCTCTCAGCCACCTCCCAGTTGGATGGCACCGCCAGGCTCCCAGCCACCTTCGGGGTAGATGCCACCCCAGGGCTCAATGCCACCTTCAGGGTGGATGCCAGCTGTTGCACCACACTTCGACCCATGGATGCAACCAAGCTTAGAAGAAGTCAGTAAAACTTAGCAAATTTAGATAAACTTAGCATAATTTAGTAAAATCTAGCTAAATCTAGCTAAACGTAGCAAAACTGCTAAACTTAGCAAAATCTAGCAAAACTAGTTAAACCTAGCAAAATTAGCTAAACTTAGCAAAATCTACCTAAACCTAGCAAACTAGCTAAACTTAGCAAAATCTAGCTGTATTTAGCAAAATCTAGCTAAAGTAGCCAAACTTAACAAAACCTCGCAAAATCTAACTACCCTAGGCCAACTTAGGAAAATCTAGCAAATTCCAGCTAAACCTAGCCAAAATCTATCTACACTAAGCGGTTTGAGTTTATTTTGTATGGTTCGGCCTCACGCCCTCATGGCCCAACTCCAGATGCGGAAGGAAATGATGACTTAGCGGGTTCTGGAGAAGCGAGCGGCCACGACTCTCAAAATCCGCAGGAGTAAGCTGTGTGGCATGGGTATGCATGGATCAATGGACTTTGTATGAACCTATGTATTTTGCATGGATCGACTTTTGTCGAACCAATATGGACTATGTAGTTGATGGGTATGCGTGGATCGATGGACTTTGTATGAACATATGTCTTTGTATTGTTTGTGAATGTGGGCTGGTTTTTGGGTGGGTGGGGGTGGGGGTGGGGGGGGGGTGCTGGACTTAATTTCGTCGGCCTGGGTCAGTGGGTCTATGTAATTTCGTCGGCTTAATTTAAATGTGGACATATAATGCATCAAAGAGTGTGCAAGGTTACCCCTGCAGCAGCCCTCTAATATATTCAGGATAACATATGTGTACAATGTGCAACCAAGGCAAAGTCTTTGAAGCTGTGCCAACATAATTTCAGTGCGCATAGCAGCTAATATATAGGAGATGAGATATACTACTGATCTAGCCTGTATATAATATATACTACTGATCTAGCTAATATAGCAGTGCACATAGCATGTATATAGTGGGAATTACATAGCAGGGGCAGTTCAAAGTACAAAACACGAAGCAGCAAGTGGTCATTGGTCATTGTTTCAATGAACAATGGTGCCCTCCATTTGTAAGACCTAGCCGGAGGGTATGTGCTGCAACAAGAGGCCAAAATGACGTCGACGTTGACCTAAATGAACGGCAGTGACGTCCCATCTGAGGAAAATGTAAACAGGGGTTAATTGGCGCACAAAACACATACACACACCATGCAGTACATAGCACAGACCATAGTAGGGTCACAAACATAATCTACACAGGTACCTCAACGGCGACGGCGAAACTTCTGATAGATATGCTCCATCAAGTCATGCTGCAGCCGATTGTGGACTTCGTTGTTTTTCATTCTTCTGTTTTTCATTTTTCTGCGCAGCTCAATTATTGTTTCAATGCTAGCATGATTTCTTTGTACAGGCTGAGGCAATCCGCTGTCTTCGTAGTCGTATCCTAATACATGCTCTTGGTTTCTTTCATCTTCGATTGTCATGTTATGAAGGATGATACAAGTTTCCATAATGTACCGTATATCCTCGGGATACCAAGCTCTACAAGGGCTTTTGATAATACTAGTAGACAAGCACGTGCAACATGCACGTAAAAGGTATTCACAATCTTTTAATCAATGGCTTCTGACTAAAACCACATAAAAATTTAAAAAAAGACCTCAAATATTTCTTATTGGCCTCTCCAACACCAATAAAATAAAAGTGACATAAATCATTAAATGATGCCTCTTGCCTTCATGTTTGTCCTTTCTTTTTCTCTGGAAATTATGCAGATGTGACTGCCTTTTTTCCTTCTACGCTCAGCCAGACCCAATTTTCCATGTTGGAAATAAGTTCTTCTCATAGGTAATTTGGATACAAATAATGAAGCTACTCGAACATTACATTTCAAGTGTTGCATACACAAACCATAATCCACCGTAAAACCATCCGACACTGCTCGTCCCCTCATTCCCTCTTTCCGGAGAGGTTGGTTGATTCCGTTCAAATTATTGGTGACATCTCCAAGGGGTTTGCAAACAGATTCCGTTCCACTGGCCGGTCAATGTGAATCACCAGTTTGTGAAAAAACCTGTGGAATCAAAATGGCAAAGAAGCATGAAAAGTTTCAGTGAAATCAACATATTGCAAGGGATATTAGTTACACCATTTTAATTTGCAGCCTCATCACTATAAACATTCAGAGATTAATAGCAAGATATAACCTGTGAATGGCAGAAGTTATGCATCTATTTTTATGCTAGGCATTTTCCTGGACTCGATGAGGCCCATTTCAATATAAAGTTTTGGCAAAACTGACGTGAAAACATAAAAGTTTATAGATACACTCAGATTCATGATACTTCTATAGAACTGTATCAAACAGCTACAGGGTCATGAACGCAGACTATCGAACTACTAACTGCATCTAACTGTTGCAAACAATTTATTCAGCATGTCAAGCAAAACAAAGAATAAATAAATAAACATCAAGCCCAAATGAATTGGAACCATGAATGGGAAACACACATTAAAACCTTCTCTTCAGTGATTTACTAGAGATAAGCATAAGAAAGCAATATTGCAATTTGAGTTCAAACAGGAGGGGATTTATCTTCACTGGAGGCTAGAGCGTTGGGCAGAGGATCCATTCATTCATTTGCCTTCAGCTGAGATGCCAATATGCCATGCCAAGTTGGTCTCTTTTCTCTTTCTTGTTTGTCGCACTTGTTAACTGCAAGGAAACCGAGCACATTCATATGTATTTGAAAAACAAGCATCAATATTAACAATGAATAAACTACCGACGGATCTGAAGTAACATCGTAAGTTCGGAGAGCAAAAGAGGCTTAACATCTAAAGGTACTGAAGGTAGTACAATGGACATAATCTGATCGAATTGTCCAACAACGCTACATTCAGCAGAGTGGTAACTTTCGGTAGAAATTTTGAAGCATGATTTGCTACGGAACAGGTATAAATTTAGCTACCTCTTGGTGAGTGCAGCTAAATACCAGGTTACGCCATTAACCGATGATTGCTGGACTTTTCAGCTGAACATTTCCTACACTAAGAGTTGCTAAACTTTTTCAGCTAAATATTCGCAGAACCAAGAGCTGTTAAAGTTTTCAGCAAGACTGAGAAAATACAGATAAACAAGGGAGAGGTGATGCCCTATGTCAATCTTGAAGATTAATAGCTCCGCATAAAAAGATCAAAATAAAAAGAAATTACTTCTACATAATTTTTCTAATCCACTGCAAGCTGTTTAGTTGGCAGCTCCTTTAAATTTGAAAACAGGACCACAAACACACCATATGAAGCAAGAACATGAACATCAGCACACTGCAGCTGTGGTGCCAGTACAGAGGCAAGTTGGCCTGGATGTCAATTCAAATTTTCTTTCATCTTTGCGCCTATGTAGGAAGAGATTTATTTTGAATGTTTGCTCTCTCTAGGTCAATGCAAGAAGGGCTACTCTACCTTGCACAAGCTCTGCCTGCCAACAAAGTAGCTAATTGGAACTATAGAAATATGCAGTGTATAAACTATATAGAAGATACGGATGGTGTGACCAATATCTATAAATTTTATGCTACAAAGCCAAATCCTGTAATCCATTTGAGATCCACGCCCACTTATGAAAATAATAATACTATCATTTAATTTTTATTAAACAACAGGAGTGATCTAGTGTAGCAATAACAGTGCTAGCCAGTACGCAAGTGGTTAATTTATTCATACCGGTGGTAGGGGTGATTGCTATCGCTTCTGGCCCTGTGCTTTTGGCCATAGCACTTATATGTACGACGGCACAGTGTTGGGGAGGGCGAGAGCCATCCAGCCATGGGTATGAGTCAGGGACTCAGTTCAATGGCTTGGTACTGCTGTATGCTTCTGCCTCTTACGTTCCTTAGCAGATGATTGGTGATAGCAAGTTCAGTTCATCTTGATCACCTACAATCCCACTTTGTTTATTAGTATGGCCCAATGATATATTAAAATTATCCATCAAGCATTAAGTATCGACTTCTACCTCCAATGGTGTTTGAGATGTCCACGAATGGCGTGCGGCCACCATTATTTTCCATCTGATCCATGGATAGAGTTATTTGATAAGAGGAAGGAACAACTGGATGGCTAACCCGAGAGTGTCGGGACAAGACAGTGCACGCGGGTTCAACGACCAGCCTAGCCTAGGTCATCTGAAAATAGAACATGAGTGTCTTCTGTTTTCTCAGTTCAAACAGTAATCCATTGTAATATGAATCTGAAACTGAACATGAGACTCCACACCAGCTGTTTGCCTAGTCACCATATCCGTTATTTTAGCCTGCAATTAGACAAATGGGAGAGAAGTTAGGATAACCTAAATATAGATAATGATATTAGACAATTCACAGTTTAGCTTTGCCCACAAAAATTATTTTAAGATAATTCATTGCCAGTTGTTTTGAGAGTTTTAAATCAGACATTGATCGTCCTGAGTTGTTTATAGTAACTTAAATACTTGATTAGCGTGTGTCGTTCTCCATGTGTCTGATTCTAGTTATGAGAGGCACTTATTTTACTAACTCAAATCATTAATACAAAGAATGTTTTTTTCTTGAATTAAAACAAGACCTTACCTTTCCTAAAGCTATTCGAGTACGCAATCTTTGGCGCAGGTATCTTGTTCTGTAGATGCACTGCAATGCCTTGCATGACTGCCCATCGCAGGAAAAGTTGTACTCCCCTCTGCAAAATATCATTGTTTTAGTGGAACATCAGAAGATATTGGTATGCTAGCAAGCGACGACTGCTTCAGTTCTTCCTCACCATATACCTGTTTGATAGAACAATGAGGCTGTCCCTTTATTTCCCATGTAACGCTAATAAGAACCTTAACCGTTGCTAGATAGCGGTGATATATCCACCTGAAAAAATATGGTAGTAAATCATGATAAAAGAAGTATGCATTGGAAAAAATAAATTAACCAGAAAATAAATGAAATATGGTCGGTAAATATTGATGACAGTTCCTTCACACACAAACAAAAAAAAAATTGACTTGAAAACACTTAAAGGGCTATGTTTTATAAATCCTTAAATGCTGTAGTAAAAAAATTGAATATCTTAAGCAGACAAGTAGTGAAGCTTTGGTGATCCTTACAATGGATGAACGTCACTTCCATTTGCAATCAATACATTCTCCCACAAAGCAAAGTTTGTGTACAGGAATAGTAACCAAGCCTAAGTAGAAGGAAGACTATTTAGATTGTTCTTGTGGACAATGCAGAGATTAGCAGAGCAAAAAATATTCAAAGACAAAGAGTATCTTAGAATCAACAAAATACCTGGTAGAACTGAACAGCCCATGCTGGAAGGCATCCATCCCATATCCACCATCTTAGTAGTAGGAGTATAGATGGAAACAACAGAAACTTATAGGCAGCCCTATCCTGCCATTAGAAAATGTTAAAACATCAACACTAATACACCATCATGTTTTTACAGTTTATGATATTTATTTATCATAAAAACCCAGCATGCCCTTTTTGAATGACATTAAAGATTATCTTAATCGCACCCTATAATTGTTGTACTCGTCCTTGATTTTGAACTTATCTTCCTTCCTCGCCACCCGCACATTCGCAGGGCCTATAAACATCTTAAGGAACTTCCCTGAATGTACATGAAAAATTGCAAATCATGATCCATAGGTAACAATTAAAACCTGATCCCAGAGCAAAAGGAGATGCAGTACATGCAATGCAAGATAACATATCTAACCATTCCTCTTGCTGGGGAGAATCGAAGCCACATCACTATCTGTGCTTGCTACCCTGGCACAATTCAAGTCCTCCTCGATCTGCATCAAGCACAAATGTCCAGATTTAAACAAGAGCATAGTGTGCTACAGGTCAATCTCAACCTCATTGCCTTTCAAGGATCACGGTAAGCATCAGGTTTTCCCATCTCGTCTTTCAGCTTCGATTCTCTGTTATGTAATACGAACCATCACTTAAAATATAATACCAAAGAAATTCTCTACAGTGCATGGTAAAGTTCACTGAAATCATAAAAAGTTAGGCCCTGTTTGGTAGTAAGGTTTTTTCACGGTTTTGGAGTAATACCACGGTTTTTGTCAATACTGTGGTTTTAAAAGCCAAATGGTGTTTGGTTGGCACTAGCAAAATGCACTTTTGAATACCATGGTTTACCCAAAACCATGGTATTTTTAGAGTTTTGGATACTGAGGTCCAGACCTTAGTTTTCCTCGGTTTTTCTACAGCGCCGCTCGATGTCTTGTTGTCACTTCATTCGCCCGCAGCCGCCCGCTCGGTTTATCCTCCGTGGATGGCCCGCCACCCGCAGCCTGCTCCTCCCGCCGGCGGCCCCGACGCCGGCTCCTTTTGCGGCCAGCCCCGCCACCCACCGTGGCACCACCTACGGCCGGCCCCTCTGCCGGCACTTCCTCCCGAGGCTCCAGGCGCTGCCGGAACCTTCCCTGCTCTCCCACCGCTAGATGACGCAGGCCCTGCTCTCGCGCTGGCACCGCTCCCGCGTCGCCCGTCGCCGCGGCCGGCCTGAGCCGCCGCCCGTTGCTGCAGTGCCCTCCCGCGGCACCCTCCTGCGCCGCCGGCCGCCTCGTCTGCAGCACCGCCCCTCCGCGCGCCTCCTACCCGGCCCTCACCGATGCAGCAGAGGATGAGAGGCCCGAGCCGCAGCGGAGGAGCGGGCCGGCGGCGGAAGCGGGGCCGCCGGCGGGAGGGGGTGGCGTGGAGGAGCGGGGCCACCAGCGACGAGAGGTGCCGGTGCGATGCGGGGCTGCCGTGGAGAGCGAGGATGGCGGCGGGAGCGAGACGGGCAGGCAGCCATGGATGGGCCAAGAGCCCAAGAGGAAGGGGGGGGGGGGGTAGAATACTTTGGCAACAAACAGGTTGTGGTTTTGAAAAAAACTGCAAAATTACTGTGGTATTGTAAAACCATGGTATTTAGGTCATGTACACCTCAAAACCACAGTTTCCAAAAACTATGGTTTTTGAAAACTTTGCTACCAAACATGCCCTTAAGGATAAGTTATCAATCACAATACTAAACTGTTAAAAAACAATTCTACATTGGTGGCAGGGACCCAAATCTCATTGATAAAAGGTTGTCTTACCCTGCTATTGTAACACAATCATCTAGAACATTTATTTATCTCCAGTCATTCCAGGAACCTGCTCAGTTTGCATTAACTCAAATCTGAAGAGTGACCAGCTACAAATTAAATCTATGGTGCAAGAAGAAGGCGCAGCAAATCTTACCCTCCGTAGCCCCACCTATCTTCCTCCTCTGCCTCGCTTGTCTTCACAAACAGCTGCTTCCGCTGTCCGCCCACTCGCACGGCCGCGTCCTCTTCGGCTCCTCCGCCCCTCCGCCAGCCGCACGCGGCAAGTTCATGCATGGCTGCACCCGCCTCATCCTACAGCCTGCTCGCGTGGCCGCGCCACTGGGGACTGGGGTCCTTGCGCTGCCGTCCGCCACATTGAGCTGATCTGCTGCCGTGCCAGCCTCCAATGCGCCACCGTCCACCGCGAGCGTTGCGGCTGCCTGCTGCCCCATCACCATCGCCGATATCGCCACCCGTGTCCGCCGGTTGCTACTGCTGGGGTCGGCATCCGCTGGCGCGAGGCCGTCGCCGCCCGCGTGCGGCTCCGCCCGCCTCCGCTTGCTGCCAGCCGGCGGGGGACGTTGCTGCTGGGATCGGCGTCCGTCATGGCGAGGCTGTCGCCGCCCGCGCATGCCTCCGCTCGCTGGCCGCCGGCGTGGGGCCGCCTCCGCTCGCCGCCCGCCTCTGTCCGTTGCCGCAGCCGTCCGTACCGGGTTGCCCGTCGTCGCCATCGGGTGGCTCGCGCGTCGGGGCACCACCGCCTCGACTGGTCTGCATAGCCGGTGCCGCCTCCGGCCCGTGTCTCCCCCTCGCCTCCGGCGGCACATCCGCAAGATTGTGCCATCCCAGCCTGCCCCGACCTCCTTCGACGCGCTGCCCCGGTGGCCTGGGCAGCCCAGACCCGGACGTAGGACGGGGTGAGGGCGAGGCAGCGCTGGAGAGGGAGAGGAGCGGAGGTGCTCGCCTGCACCTGCACGAGGCCGCCAAGCCGGCGGGGGCGGCGCGAGAATGGGGGCGAGGGCGGGGCGGCGCTGGGGACTGGGGAGGGAGAGATGGGGCGGCGCGAGGGCTACAGCGGCGGCGGGTACGGAAGGCTATTTTGCCGTGTACTGCTATATTTGTTACGCAGTACGCACGCGGCGAGGAAACGCGGGATAATGAAGACGCAATCACAGGCACTTTCCAAAATTATTTACGGAGACAGGGTGGGTACGATGGCGGGTACGTTGCATAGCGCAGTGAAAAAAGTAAATCCAAAACGGCAGAAACAATTTCATTATATCATTTTTGCCCCCTTTCCGCTCCTTTCCAACTCTTTCCGACCTCTACAGTGGAGACAACGAGGATTTTGAGAAAACTCGCTCTTTTACTGGTGCAGAAGATTAAACTCTTTCTGTACTATGCCAAATGCACATTTCACATCTTTTCTGTAGGCAGCTTGCTTTTATGTGAAAAGCTTCTGTTTGTCACTAATGGGAATTGGTATGCCCTTAATGATAGTGGCCCAGTTGGGATATATCCCATCACCTAGGTAGTAACCCATATTGTAGGTGTTGCCAGTAACCCATATTGTAGGTGTTGCCATTGACAGTGTACTCAACATTAGGTGCATTCTCTGTCAGAAGGTCATCGAAAAGTGAGGACCTATGGAGGACGTTGATATCGTTTAGTGAACCAGGAGCACCAAAGTTGCAGTGCCATATCCATCTATCCGGACCGGCAACAGCCTCTAGAATCATGGTGGGCTCATGGGCATGACCACGATATTGGCTGTGCCAACCAATTGGACAGTTTTCCCAAACCCAGTGCATGCAATCTATGCTTCCAAGCATTCCTGGAAACCCACGGGCCTCGGCAGTCTCCAAAAGCCGAGCAAGGTCTTGTGCATTTGGCTTACGTGTGTACCGAGGACCGAATATGTGGACAGTGGCACGTGTGAACTCATTTAGTGCTCTGAGAATTGTGGTCTCTCCCATCCTCAACTCAGCATCAAAGGAATCGGCTGACTTGCCTGTTATCAACATGCGGATTGCGGCGGTGAGCTTCTGGATGGTGGAGGCACCCCATTTGCCGGTGCAATCTTTCGATCACAGGAAGCAGTCAGGTTTGTGCTCCACGCAAACGTCCTCAATCTTCTGATATAGAGATTTTCGCATCCGGTACCTAGACAAGGCAGAGGGCAATTTCGTTAACAAGTTGTGTACAAAATAAAGCCGCTGCCCACACAAGGTGCTGCACACAAGGAAAAGGGAATGAAGGACACACCGGTGGCAAAAGAATTTGGGGCCATAGGCTGGGTTGGGAGCAAAGTAGTCGGCGTAGAGTCGGTTGTGTCCTTTCTGAATGTCGCGCCATTGGTACTCGTGGGTAGCGGTACTGCCATGGCGTGCTCCAACAAGCCTTTGAGTTTTCAAAAATTGTAGCACACAACACGCCGCAGCAATCTCCTCAGCCTCGTCATCACTCTCATTGCGTAGACGCCGCATCATTCCCATTGCCTACAGAGGCGCCATGGCCACACTCATTTAACCAAAATACACACGCGCTCAGCAACAATGAGGACAGGAAGCGGACTCACCAATTGATGTCGAGCCCGGGGATGACGACGACAATGAAGGCGATAAACCATCAAGATCCAAGGGCTGCTCGCAACCTGCAGCAGAGGGCAACAACAAAGCGCGCGGTTTATCGCCTCCGGCCAAAGCAGATCTAGATCCCCTTGTGAACAGTAGAGTTGGGATTGGGGATGAGGAAACTTACGTTCAGCGGTGGAATGGACGAGGAAGGAGAGCGATTTGGCCGGCGACACATGCTTCAAGCGCAGCCGGCGCCGGCAGCCGAGCGAGCCGACTGTGGCGTCGCACCATCGCCGCACCACGCCATTGCCTAGCGAAGCCCGGCCCAGTCACACCACTGACGTCGATTGCCTTTGCGGTGAGCGGGTCGATGGCCAAAGAACCCGATGAGGCTGAACGGAGCGTCGCGCGAGTGGAGCAGGCGGAGGGCCGACGCGGTGAACTCGGTCGGCTTTTTGGACGAGCTCAGCGGGGTTGGAGACGGGGAGTGGGAATGAAATTGCCACTCGGCGCGGGAGAGGCAACGGGCCAAATGAGGAGGCCGATGCGGATTGCCATAGCGGACTGGGCTGTTTTGACGAGCGTGTGGGTTGGATGAGGAGGGGGGTAGTGCATTTAATTTTGAGAAGCACATTTGAGGAGGCCCATAGTGGACAGCCTAACGATGGGCCGCGACCACTGCCACTTGTGAGCCAACTCGCTGGTGTCCTGTCAATGTTGCCGCTCTTATCCCTCACTTCGTATTCATGGCAGTGACCGCCGCAGCTGGGAGGGGACGGGTTGCGGTACCAGATACCGTCTCTGGTGGCTAGTGCCGGTGGCCCGTCGCCGCGGCACCCGGCGCCCCAGTCTGTGCTTAGGTGGTCACGCCCGCGCCTGTGTCTGCCTAGCTGTTGGGCTGCAACCGTGTCGAGCCGCGCTTGCCTGGGCGCACCTGTGCTTTTACGTCGGTCGACCGCAACCGTGGCTCGCCGCTTCGCCGTCCGGGAAGGAGAGGCAAGTCACCGCAACCTCATCCCAGAGTCAAGCGGCGGCAGGCCAGGACTCGAGGCCCATGAGGCACGCGACGACGTCCGGTGCGGCTACATCTGTGACGGCGGCAGCAGCGCCGGGGCCGGGGACGCGGGCGGGCACGGGGCGGCGCAGGGAGAAGAGCCTCCGCTTGCGGGTGAGGCGGCAGTGCCAGTTGAGGAGGTGGGGAACAGCACGCCGCCCGCGCAGCCGCCTCTATTTTCTCGATATCGTGAGAACACGATGTAATTTTCTAGAGATTTCGGTCCATCCAAAGTCGATCGGACGGCTGGAAAATACGCAGCGACTCCATCCTACGGCTGCTGACCTCAGCATGATGTGGAGCGATGTGAAAAGACTTTTAGGCCCCCGGTTCGTTCTATTAAGATGGAATAGAGTTAGGGTTAAGGTTATATTCTAATTGGGCTTTTAGATGGGCATTAGATATTAGGCTAAGATTGGACTGCGAAATAAATTAGATATTAGATATAATTAATTTTCTGAACCAAATTAGTACAGATGAATTAGATTATTTCTTAGAGTCGAATTAATTTGCAAGAACTGATCCTCATGGTCCGAGAATTGGTTCGTGATTATTTATTCCAATACACCGATAAAATGAGATATTTGGCTGAGAGATAAAATCGCTAAGAATTTAATCGGAGGCTTTTGAGTAGAGCGACGATTTTCGGATTCGAATTTTAATTACGAAGAATTAAATTCGATTAGTCGAGGTATCACGCCGTAGCCTGAGTATGAATCCTTGATTAGTGGATTAGCACTTTGCCAAATGAATTAGATTTGATTTACTTCAGTGCTTTGATTTAATTGAGACGAGTAATAATTCCGAACCCCTAGTAAATGGCAAAGAATTTAATTCGGCAGTTTGAAAATATCACACTGCCTCCAAAACTCATTTCTTGGAAGTGAGTAAATAGTTCACGAAATAAGTGGCAGAAAAATCATCCCTGGTTGGTTTAGGCTCTTGCTCTGCCGGTGGAGTATATTTGTGGGAGAATACTCTAGGGCTAACATTATCTCAAGCCAAATGAAAATTCTTCCAATCAAATTAAATTGTGACGGCCATAATTCGATAAGGAATTATCACCGACTTCGTCTCGGATTCGTTCCCATGAGGTTTTATCACTGAGTATTCCACGATCGAAACTTGACGTCAACTTGGGCTCAAACCAAACTGCGTCCGGTCTAGTTTGAGGGATCCGAAGCACCGTCATATTTCTCGTATGGAGTAAACAAAACCCATGGTAAAAGTGATCTTCCGACAATCCTGCGAAAATTGGATTAGGTCATCTTCCAAGGTCGAATTAACTAAAGTTAGTTAACTCAGCAAGGCTAGGATTCAAGCCATTATCCAAATTGAGGATTTCTGCATTGTCAGAGATTGATCCATTGATTTAGGATTACGAGCAAAGGCCTGATCCAAATATCGATAATGGATGGAGATCGATGATAATGGTATGGAGTTACGGTTTCTGAGTCACGATAAGAGTGACTGGTTCGAGATAGTCTTAGTTGATAGAAGATAAAAAGTAGAGGATGATAGTGAAATTTGGTCGAGGAGATTATAGGGATAACGGTTTAATTCTCGAACTAGGGTTCGAAATTAAACCGACATACAATCAACCAATCAAACAAACACACAACTAATTTTATTTATCAAAAATTTGTTTACCCAAAAGAGTTTTAGGTCTGTAATTAATACATTTTTAATTGGTTGCAGACATATTAGCCTTGTTTAAAAAAGTTTTCAAAATTTAAAATTTTCATGTTTTCAAAAAATCCAGGATGTTATGTGCTTATTGCGTGGTATCCAAACGCATGTTTTATAACTTTTTTGTGTTATATATTTCTCGTAGAAATTTGATTGTATGAGCATTTTAATTCTATGTTTTTTATGTGTTTTGTTCGAGGCAACCACATAGCGTGCGCAAGTAGGAGAGGCTTCGGTGCTGTGGACAGATGATGATTTACATACGACACTTGCAGAAATATTGGAAAAGGTCATCAGACCATCCCGAATGGGGGGAGTATATGTGTTGCACTAGGAAACCGACGGGTAGTACCCTGCAGAGCTTCACACAATAGGGTCGGAAGGTGTATGTGGACCGTAGGCATCGCTCCTCCTTGCTGCGACCCACGATCAGCCGAACGGATCAGCCGATCGTCTTGGCTCGGTGTTAGTCGGGCGTGCCACCTGGCTGATGACCTAGCCAGGGAGGTTGTGGTGGTGGTGATGGCATTGGTTGGTTCCTGTTTCCCCTATACAAGCATACAAAACAGATTAAACGTTAAATACTAGCCGGATCATTCGGATCGGCTCATCTTGGATCGGATTTTCTTTGTCGGTAAGGCCCTGCTGTCTTAGCAACAGTATATCTAGATATAATATATAAAAGTACTTAAATAAAGGAAGAGAAAACACGACTAGATCTATTGTAGTCGGCTAAAACATTCAGATGAACGTTAAACATGCCTTAAATCTATTATTACACCAAAGATCATACATAAAAGCTATAAAAGCAGATGCATCTTTGATTGTCACAACCCAGTTCTCAACCAACGGAACCAGGACAACATATATGCTCCAGGATCAAGTCTAGCATATATTATGACAAAAGTAATAACACAGCACATGTTCAAAGAGTTATTACAACGATAAATAGTAGAGTACCACTTTATTACACCAAGACCACCGGTCTTGTCAACTCAAAGATAGCGGAAGCGGGAAACAACACTAGGGAGCCGCCACAGGGACGTCGACTGGTGAACGATGAGCCTAAAACTCGTCGAAGTCTTGAAGGTACTCCTCCATGTCTCCGTTGACTGAGCAGCAGTTGGATATGACCCACAACAGGAGAAAGTACAAAGAAAACAAGTGTGAGTACACCAACATGTACTCAACAAGCATAACACGAACTATGAGGCTCTAAGGTTGGCTGACTCGACTGCATTAGCTTTTAGTTGGTAAAATTTTATTTAAAGCTATTTACTAAGTAATGAGTTGAGAAACCGTTACCCAAAATTATTGCATAAGAAATTAATCCATATTCAGATACAAGATTTAACTCCCCAAACCAAAAACAGGTAACCACTAATCATTATGAGGTTCTGGGCCGCTCTTGACCGTGAGCACGGCTGACATGTCAGTTGTACACTCTCGAGAGGTTGCGCACTTTCACCACCAAGCCGTGAGTCTACGCTAGGAGCTCACCACATTCCCTTTGATGAGGTGACTAGCAAACCCACTACGAGCCTTTCCAAAGATCACGATGGTAAGAAGTAACCGCTAAGGTTTCAGGGTCGCATCGGTGGGGCCCGCCTCCAAAGGGAGAAGCACACAGCACACTCAACCATGAGGTAGCGCAGGGACCACAAACACTAACCTCCCCTCTTGCCCCGCAGGTAAGTTACTCCCGACCAAAACAACCTAATTACTGAGCCGCGTCCGTCCCATTCCAGAACTTGGGGTTGCGCTGTTATCCCAGGTGGCCGCTCTATGAACAGGTCCTTACGGAGAGTGGCTGGCAAAGCACAAAGCACATGCACAAGCCCCCTAGCCCAAGTTGCTAAAAAGCAAGTTTTAACAGAGGCAAGACCACTCAAGCACACAGCACAGAGGGTCAGGCTCACAAATATGTTGCATAGACATAACTAAACAATATTTAAAACTGTAAGGACGTGTGTTCGCGCAGCACCTAGCACAAACTACCCAAATGCAACCCGACAGGTACAAATATTGGATAAAAGTAGCTAGGACAACCTTAGGGCAAACAAAATATCACATGCAAATGCAATTAATAAAGATGATAGGTGGTGTTCATGTTACACTTGCCTTCCTCGTAGGGGTCTTGCTGCTGCTGCTCAAAAGCTTCAGGGACCTGGTCACCAACTTCCTCGGACGGATCAACGTCTACTTAACGTCCACAGCAAACCCAGCAACACAAGCACACATACATGCAAACCAAACATACATCTATAAGAAAACGGTACACCATTACATGAAAACAGTACTGGAACAATAGCGTAAAATTAATCTACACACTGCTACGGTCGCGTGAGCGCAAGAATCGCTCAAAACGGAGTTAAGACGTGAAAGTTATGCATAAATTAAGGTTCCAGGGGCATAACTGTGATAAAACAGTCAACCCAGGGGCTACTTTCTCAAAACCGAGGGCTTAACTGCGAAAACCTAAAGTCTCCGAGGGTTTTCTAGCAAAAACGCAGAGCTCTGGACGGCGGGTTCGAAAACCCGAAAACTCAGGGGCTAAAAAGGATAAAACAGGACCTAAATCTAATTATTTTTGAACTACGGTGGACTGCGGGTTGATTTTGAGAAAGCACAGGGGCTCTTTAGCAAAAAGGCCACGGCTGACCGGCGCTGACCCTGGTTGACCGGTCACCGGTCGCTCAGATCCGTTGGATCTTGATCGGGTGGCTCAGATTGATCGGGCTCGGGTTTAATATGGCGCGTCCAGATTGGATCTGGCGGCCAGGATTGAATGGGGCAGGGCTCGCCGGCGACGACCACAAAGGGCGGCGGCGCTTCGCCGGCGCGCGCGTTCTGCCGCGTACGGAGGTGCGGCCCGAGACTGGGATAGGCCAGAGAGGTAGAGAGGGGCACGGCGAACCTCATCGTGGAGTTGTGGAAGGCGCGGAGCGGCCGGAGACGGGCCGGCACGGCGGAGGCGGACGGCGAGGTCGGGCGCCGTGGGACGGCGAGATGGAGGGGCTCCGGGGCTTCGAGAACGGGCGGCGAAGCTCCGCGTGCTCCTGTAGAACGGAGAGAGGGAGAAGTTAGGGCCGGAGAGGGCACGGAGACGGCGGATTTCGGCGAGAATTGCTCACCGTGGCGGAGGGTCCGGCGATGAAATGCGAGAGCTTCGGTGACCTAGAGCGCAATTGCTCTGGAGGGTGGCAAGAGGGACTTAGGGTGACGCTCGGGGTTGGGTTTTATAGGGCTCTAGAGAGCCGAGCGGCACGGACGAGGTAGGGGAGGGCGGCGGCTTGAAAGCTCTCATTGCGCATCGAAGGAAGGCGGTAGAAGGGGAAACCGAGCGCGGACCTTCGGGGATTGATGGCGGGGCGTGTTAAGGAAGGGAGCGGGGCGCGGATTCGGCTCGGGAGCCATTGGGGCCGCTGAGCGGAAACGAGAGAGGAAGGAAGAGAGAGGGGGAAGGCGGTCATCACGGCGCGAGGTAAGGGATGGGGCTGACCTGTGGGTCCCGCCTGGAAGGGAGGGTGGGGGCGCGGGTCCGCCTGTCAGTGGCGTGAGAGAGAGGCGGCCGGGACTGGGCTGCCTGGCTGGCCGAACTGGGCCACCGAGGGCTGCTCAGCTGGGCCGGCTCGGCTGACTCGCTCGGCCCAAGAGGGAGGGAAAGGAGAGGTGGGCTTGGCCCAGGTGGGAAAGGGGTTGGGCCAAAAAGAGGGAAAGGTGGCAGGGATGTATTTTAGACTTTTCTTTTTGAAACTTTTGTAAACTCCTTTCAAAATGGGGTTTAAACACACTATAAATTCAAATAAAAATTTGAATTTGAGTCCTTAGTCCACACAAGCAATAAAATAATGCTTCAGCATGAATGCACAAACATGTTTGCTCTATAGTTAATTTTATTTAACTAAGGCAAAAATAAATCATTATAATGCAAGCTAAACATAAAAAATCCTAGGAAAATAAATAAAGCCTGGGTAAATTATATTAAATTTCCTGAAAATAAAATTAGGGTGTTACAAACCTACCCCCCTTAACAAGAATCTCGTCCCGAGATTCACATAGGTTGGCTAGCAAAGAGATTAGGGTAAGCTGCTCTCATCTCTTCTTCTCTTTCCCAAGTAGCCTCCGCTTCTGTGTGATGCTTCCACTGCACTCTGCACATTTTGATCCTCTTGTTCCTGGTAACTCTTTCTGCTGTATCAAGAATCTTCACTGGATGCTCTGTGTATGTTAGGTCTTCCTGTACATCTAGGCCCTCCAGGGGTGCCTCTTCTTCCGGTACCCTCAAACACTTCTTCAGCTGAGAGACATGGAATACATCATGTACTCCCGTAAGACTGGGTGGCAACTCCAACTTATAAGCTACCACTCCTTTCTTCTCAAGCACCTTGAATGGTCCAATATACCTGGGAGCTAACTTTCCCTTGATGTTGAATCTGCGAATGCCCCTCATCGGTGACACTTTCAGGTACACAAAGTCATTGACTTCAAATGTCAAGTCTCTACGCCTCTTGTCTGCATAGCTTTTCTGCCTAGACTGGGCAACTCTCAGATTTTCCCGTACAATCTTCACTTGCTCTTCGGCATCTTTGATTATATCAGGTCCAAAGACTTGTTTCTCTCCAGTCTGATTCCAGAACAATGGGGTCCTGCACTTTCTGCCATACAAAGCCTCAAACGGGGACTGCTTCAAGCTGGCTTGGTAGCTATTGTTGTAAGAGAACTCTGCATAGGGTAGCATCTTATCCCAACCAGAGCCATACTGGATAGCACAAGCTCTTAACATATCTTCTAGTACCTGATTGGTCCTCTCTGTCTGACCATCCGTCTGTGGGTGATAAGCTGTACTGAACCGAAGTTTGGTGTCCAACGAATCATGTAACTGCTCCCAGAAACGAGATGTGAACTGCGAACCTCTGTCAGATATTATCCTCTTGGGCACACCATGTAAACAGACTATCCTTGAGATGTACAGTTCTGCCAATTTCGCACCAGGGTATGTGGTCCTCACCGGGATGAAGTGAGCCACCTTAGTCAGATAGTCTACTACTACCCAGATAGAGTCATGTCCTCTCTGAGTCTTCGGCAAGCCTACAATGAAATCCATGCTTATCTGTTCCCATTTCCATTCTGGAATCTTTAACGGCTGCAACAGTCCTGCAGGTCTCTGATGCTCTGCCTTGACTCGCTGACAGGTATCACAAACTGCAACATATTCAGCCACTGATCGCTTCATACCGTACCACCAGAATCTCTCCTTCAGATCATAGTACATCTTGGTACTCCCCGGGTGGATGGAATAAGCAGTGTCATGGGCCTCACTAAGTATTAACTTCCTTATGCTGTCCACTGCTGGCACACAGATTCTGTTCTTGTACCATAAGGTTCCTTGCTCATCTTCATGGAAATGGGGCGCTTTGCCAATCTTAAGTAGTGCACGAATCTCCTGGATCTTGGCATCAGTCGCCTGGTGTTTTCTGATCTCTTGTTCTAATGTCGGTTCAGCTTCAAAGGTTGACATGGTAGTGTGATGCAAGAATCCCAAGCTTAGACTCTCAAATTCCTTGCATAACTCAGGTGGCATTTGAAAAGCAACGGCCATATTCACATAACTCTTTCTGCTCAGGGCATCTGCAACCACATTAGCCTTCCCGGGATGGTAGTGAATCTCCATGTCATAATCCTTGATCAGTTCCAACCACCTTCTCTGTCTCATATTCAGCTCATTCTGGGTGAAGATGTATTTTAGGCTTTTGTGATCGGTGTAGAACTCACATTTAGTCCCAAACAGATAGTGCCTCCAAATCTTCAAAGCATGAACCACAGCTGCCAATTCCAAGTCATGAGTAGGGTAGTTCACCTCATGTTTCCTTAACTGCCGAGAAGCATAGGCGATAACTTTTCCCTCCTGCATCAGAACACAGCCCAAACCTTCTTTCGATGCATCGCAGTACACTGTGAACTTCTTTGCAGGATCAGGCAAAACTAGGATTGGTGCCGTTGTGAGACGCTTCTTCAATTCATCAAACGCTTTCTGTCTTGCCTCTGTCCACTTGAATGTTGCATCCTTCTCAAGCAGTGAGGTCATGGGTTTTGCGACTTTAGAGAAGTTCTCTATGTATCTCCGATAATATCCCGCTAAACCCAAGAACCCACGGATTTCTCTTGGAGTTCGAGGAATTTCCCAATTGACCACCGCACTAACTTTACGGGGATCCACTGCAATTCCTCCCTTGGAAACTATGTGGCCCAGGAAAGGTACTTCGTCAATCCAGAACTCACATTTGCTCAGCTTGGCATACAACCGATGTTCCCTCAATCTTTGCAACACCAACCTCAAGTGTTCTTCATGTTCTGCCTCTGTCTTGGAATAGACCAGAATGTCGTCGATGAAGATAATCACGAATTTGTCCAAGTAATCCATAAACACAGAGTTCATCAACTGCATAAAGTAGGCTGGAGCGTTAGTTAGGCCAAAGGACATCACTGTGTACTCAAACAACCCATACTTGGTAGTGAAGGCTGTCTTGGGAATATCTGAGGGTCGGATCTTCAACTGATGGTAACCAGACCTCAGATCAATCTTGGAGAACACACAAGCACCTTGAAGTTGGTCGAATAAATCATCAATCCGGGGAAGAGGGTACTTATTCTTGACAGTCACCTTATTCAAGGCCCGGTAATCCACACACATCCTTTTATCCTTGGTATCCTTCTTTTCTACAAGCAAGACGGGGGAAGCCCAAGGAGAGGTGCTAGGTTGTATAAAACCCTTTTCTAGTAGCTCATCTATATTCTTTTTAACTTCCTCATGTTCTACAGGTGGCATTCTATACTGCCTTGAGGCAATTGGTGCCGTACCAGGTAAAAGCTCTATCAGAAACTCAACATGCCGGTCAGGAGGCATACCTGGTAATTCATTAGGGAAAACATCTGGATAGCTCTGCACCACCCTTAAACCATCAGTAGGTTTGGCTTCAAGTTGATGCAGTAATCCAGAAGGACTTGATGCACTAACCCTTACTTCTTGGCCACTCGGGGTTGCTAGATGAACTGTCCGTTGGGCGCAATCAATCTTAACACCCCACTTAACCAAGGTTTCCATACCCAGAATGACATCAATTCCCACTGATTCTATCACCATTAGATTGGCACTGAACTCTACCCCCCTTATTTTAATACTAACTCTGGGGCAAACTATGTTGGTTCTTAACTCCCCTCCTGGTGAGGTGACCGACATAGATCTTTTTAGTGTGCTGGTGTGCAGATTATGTTGATCAACATATGCTTTGGTGATAAATGAATGCGTAGCACCAGTATCAAATAACACTGTAGCAGGCTTGGAATTGACTAAGAACGTACCGATGACAACGTTTGGAGCTTCAGCGGCAGCCTCGGCCGTCACATGGTTCACCTTGCCCTGCCACGGGGCCTTGTTCTGCTGAACAGGGCGCCCCTGTTGCTGCTGAGGAGCGAACTTCTGACCCTGCTGGTTGGAGAGTGGCTTCTGGGGGCAGACATTGGCGTAGTGCCCTGGATCTCCACACTTGTAGCAGTTGCGCCCAGGGGGTGGAGTGGCATTCTGATTACCCGCGGAAGGAGTGGGGACTCCCTGACGCGGAGCTTGAGGAGCCGGACGGAACTGCTGATTTGGATACCGCTGTCCTTGAGCTCCCTGTTGAGGGCGTTGCTGGTATCCTTGCTGGGGAGGCTGATAGCGAGGGCGAGTGTTGCTATTGGAAGCCCCCGGAGTCATCTTCCTCTTCCTCTCCTCCATCTCCTTCCTCTTGCGCTCGGTGATGAGAGCTCGGTCCACCAGATGGTTGAAGTTGTTGAAGTTGAGGTTCATCAGGGAGTACTGGAGGTGGTCATTGAGTCCTTCCATGAACAGCTCCTGTTTATCCCCATCTTCTGCTACTTCAGCAGTGGCATAACGGGCAAGATGAAGGAATTTGTCACGATATTCAGTGACGGACATGTTCCCCTGCTTGAGTGAGAGGAATTCCTTCTTCTTTAACTTCATCAGGCCGGCAGGTACGTGATGGCTTCTGAACCTCTCACGGAACTGTTCCCAAGTGAAGGCCTCTCTATCTTGCTGCCTGTATGACTCCCACCAGTCTAATGCAGCACCCCTCAACTGCCCTGAGGCATACAGCACTTTCTCCCTGTCATTGCATTGAGCGATCTCCAGCTGTCGCTCAATGGCCCTGATCCAGTCATCCGCTTGCAGTGGATCGGAGGCATGGGAGAAGGTTGGTGGATGACCCTTCATGAAATCCCCACGCTTATCACGTGGCTGAGGGGGTGGAGGAGCAGGGTTGGCTTGAGCTTGCTGCAATGCTTGAACTGCAGTGTTCATTGTGGCTAGCATCTGCATCTGGAGCTGGAA
This sequence comes from Paspalum notatum, assembly GCA_022530915.1. Taxonomy (NCBI): domain Eukaryota; kingdom Viridiplantae; phylum Streptophyta; class Magnoliopsida; order Poales; family Poaceae; genus Paspalum; species Paspalum notatum. The sequence goes on along the minus strand of CM039688.1, from coordinate 32,601,451 downwards.
GAACTGATCTCCAGTCAATTGCGGTGGGTTGGGCAGAGGCTGGCCACCGTTCTGGTTGGCACCGTTGGTGTTGTTGTTCCTGGTGGTAACCATCTGTTTGAAGTAGAGAGATTATAAGCGAGAGATAGACAAGAGATGCATGGAAGAAAAGGGTACAGATAAAGTAGAGAGAGCAATAGAGTAGATGTCTTTAACCCAACGAACTAACTTTATTTTATTACTCATAGCATTAACTAGTTCATGCTGTAGACAAATCCCCACAGCTGGACAGCACACAACCAAAGATCCAACTCAAACATGGTTCAAAATAACAAACAACCAGCCAACACTTTAACTTAAGTTCCACACGACCAACTCAACACGACAACTTAAACAAACGTGCTAACGCGATACATGAGGAAGACTAGTCATCCCGAGGGAGTATCCTGGTGGCACCACCTAACTCTCCTGTGCCAGGCCTCCGGCGAGGTGGAGTCTGAGCTGGATCCACCACTGGCACCTGGGGCGGTGGACCTGCCACTCGATCCAGCTGCGCCTGAAGGTGGAACACCTCACCGTTCCGGTGATGGAGCTCCTCGGACACCCTGACGTAGGCAGTGATCAGGGCTGACACATACCGGACCAGCTTCAACAGCTGCCGGTTGTCCTCGCCCCGGATGGACGCGATCGCGTGCTCAGTATCCCCGGACTGCCGGCGGGGAAAGTAGCGGTACTGAGTCTGGCAGAGCGGAGTGTGGTAGTGCTGGCAGAGGACCCCAAGAGCCTGCTGAGCAGCATCCTCCATGGCCATCTCCATGGTCTCGTGCTCCGCGATGCTGTAGTGCCGGCGCAGCACGGTGTGTCCCCCATGGTTGGGGTTGGGCTCCAGGATCTGCGCACCGGCGGACCAGAGGGTGGTGTGGTCCGGGCGCGCTCGCTGCCGGACCTGGTAGACGACCTCATGGGTAGTGTAACCCAGGTCGTAGAGGCAGTCGCGGAGTAGCCCCGGGAACTCCAAGTCAGCACCGTGGTGTGGGTGAGTCAGGTCGACCCAGGCGTCAACCTCCCGCTGGCCACCCTCGTCGGAAGGGACAGCCACACGGAACGGCCACTCGGGTGCGGCAGGCGGTGGCGGTGGGGGTGCCGGTGAAGCTGCAGGTGCCGCTGGAGAAGGTGGTGGTGTCGGCGCACGCGGGGAAGGAGGTGTCGGTGTCGGCAGGCGTGGCGATGGAGCCTCTCCCCGTACATCACCATCGCCGTCTGAGTCGAGGTAGTAAACTACCTCCACTGGATCCTCCTCCTCCTCCTCCTCCTCAGGGTCAGTGTCTGCCGGAAGCAGACCATTCCCCTCAAAGGGGTGTGGCGCCTGGTCCATGGGGGCGTACTCGAAGGGCGGTGGTGGCGACGGCTCGGGCAGCTCCGGTGACAGAGGCTCGAGCTGCTGTGGTGGACGAGGTACTGGGGTACGCCGTGGGGTCGGTGGTGCAACACGGCGAAGGCGGCCCCCGGTACTCTTGCGGGCGGTCTGCTTGCTGCGTGCCATGACCTATAAGGAGGATGGAGTAAGATGGAGATCAGTTCTATATGATTGAATGAATAAAGCAAAAAGTGATAATTTAACATAGGGTGAACATATAGTTTGATAGCAAAATAAAATTTTCATAAAACAGCAAGAGGGCAAAGGGGAAAAAGGTCCTTATTTACGTCTGTTTCTAACTAGGCTTTCGTCCTACAGTCAACACGGCTCTGATACCACTTTGTCACAACCCAGTTCTCAACCAACGGAACCAGGACAACATATATGCTCCAGGATCAAGTCTAGCATATATTATGACAAAAGTAATAACACAGCACATGTTCAAAGAGTTATTACAACGATAAATAGTAGAGTACCACTTTATTACACCAAGACCACCGGTCTTGTCAACTCAAAGATAGCGGAAGCGGGAAACAACACTAGGGAGCCGCCACAGGGACGTCGACTGGTGAACGATGAGCCTAAAACTCGTCGAAGTCTTGAAGGTACTCCTCCATGTCTCCGTTGACTGAGCAGCAGTTGGATATGACCCACAACAGGAGAAAGTACAAAGAAAACAAGTGTGAGTACACCAACATGTACTCAACAAGCATAACACGAACTATGAGGCTCTAAGGTTGGCTGACTCGACTGCATTAGCTTTTAGTTGGTAAAATTTTATTTAAAGCTATTTACTAAGTAATGAGTTGAGAAACCGTTACCCAAAATTATTGCATAAGAAATTAATCCATATTCAGATACAAGATTTAACTCCCCAAACCAAAAACAGGTAACCACTAATCATTATGAGGTTCTGGGCCGCTCTTGACCGTGAGCACGGCTGACATGTCAGTTGTACACTCTCGAGAGGTTGCGCACTTTCACCACCAAGCCGTGAGTCTACGCTAGGAGCTCACCACATTCCCTTTGATGAGGTGACTAGCAAACCCACTACGAGCCTTTCCAAAGATCACGATGGTAAGAAGTAACCGCTAAGGTTTCAGGGTCGCATCGGTGGGGCCCGCCTCCAAAGGGAGAAGCACACAGCACACTCAACCATGAGGTAGCGCAGGGACCACAAACACTAACCTCCCCTCTTGCCCCGCAGGTAAGTTACTCCCGACCAAAACAACCTAATTACTGAGCCGCGTCCGTCCCATTCCAGAACTTGGGGTTGCGCTGTTATCCCAGGTGGCCGCTCTATGAACAGGTCCTTACGGAGAGTGGCTGGCAAAGCACAAAGCACATGCACAAGCCCCCTAGCCCAAGTTGCTAAAAAGCAAGTTTTAACAGAGGCAAGACCACTCAAGCACACAGCACAGAGGGTCAGGCTCACAAATATGTTGCATAGACATAACTAAACAATATTTAAAACTGTAAGGACGTGTGTTCGCGCAGCACCTAGCACAAACTACCCAAATGCAACCCGACAGGTACAAATATTGGATAAAAGTAGCTAGGACAACCTTAGGGCAAACAAAATATCACATGCAAATGCAATTAATAAAGATGATAGGTGGTGTTCATGTTACACTTGCCTTCCTCGTAGGGGTCTTGCTGCTGCTGCTCAAAAGCTTCAGGGACCTGGTCACCAACTTCCTCGGACGGATCAACGTCTACTTAACGTCCACAGCAAACCCAGCAACACAAGCACACATACATGCAAACCAAACATACATCTATAAGAAAACGGTACACCATTACATGAAAACAGTACTGGAACAATAGCGTAAAATTAATCTACACACTGCTACGGTCGCGTGAGCGCAAGAATCGCTCAAAACGGAGTTAAGACGTGAAAGTTATGCATAAATTAAGGTTCCAGGGGCATAACTGTGATAAAACAGTCAACCCAGGGGCTACTTTCTCAAAACCGAGGGCTTAACTGCGAAAACCTAAAGTCTCCGAGGGTTTTCTAGCAAAAACGCAGAGCTCTGGACGGCGGGTTCGAAAACCCGAAAACTCAGGGGCTAAAAAGGATAAAACAGGACCTAAATCTAATTATTTTTGAACTACGGTGGACTGCGGGTTGATTTTGAGAAAGCACAGGGGCTCTTTAGCAAAAAGGCCACGGCTGACCGGCGCTGACCCTGGTTGACCGGTCACCGGTCGCTCAGATCCGTTGGATCTTGATCGGGTGGCTCAGATTGATCGGGCTCGGGTTTAATATGGCGCGTCCAGATTGGATCTGGCGGCCAGGATTGAATGGGGCAGGGCTCGCCGGCGACGACCACAAAGGGCGGCGGCGCTTCGCCGGCGCGCGCGTTCTGCCGCGTACGGAGGTGCGGCCCGAGACTGGGATAGGCCAGAGAGGTAGAGAGGGGCACGGCGAACCTCATCGTGGAGTTGTGGAAGGCGCGGAGCGGCCGGAGACGGGCCGGCACGGCGGAGGCGGACGGCGAGGTCGGGCGCCGTGGGACGGCGAGATGGAGGGGCTCCGGGGCTTCGAGAACGGGCGGCGAAGCTCCGCGTGCTCCTGTAGAACGGAGAGAGGGAGAAGTTAGGGCCGGAGAGGGCACGGAGACGGCGGATTTCGGCGAGAATTGCTCACCGTGGCGGAGGGTCCGGCGATGAAATGCGAGAGCTTCGGTGACCTAGAGCGCAATTGCTCTGGAGGGTGGCAAGAGGGACTTAGGGTGACGCTCGGGGTTGGGTTTTATAGGGCTCTAGAGAGCCGAGCGGCACGGACGAGGTAGGGGAGGGCGGCGGCTTGAAAGCTCTCATTGCGCATCGAAGGAAGGCGGTAGAAGGGGAAACCGAGCGCGGACCTTCGGGGATTGATGGCGGGGCGTGTTAAGGAAGGGAGCGGGGCGCGGATTCGGCTCGGGAGCCATTGGGGCCGCTGAGCGGAAACGAGAGAGGAAGGAAGAGAGAGGGGGAAGGCGGTCATCACGGCGCGAGGTAAGGGATGGGGCTGACCTGTGGGTCCCGCCTGGAAGGGAGGGTGGGGGCGCGGGTCCGCCTGTCAGTGGCGTGAGAGAGAGGCGGCCGGGACTGGGCTGCCTGGCTGGCCGAACTGGGCCACCGAGGGCTGCTCAGCTGGGCCGGCTCGGCTGACTCGCTCGGCCCAAGAGGGAGGGAAAGGAGAGGTGGGCTTGGCCCAGGTGGGAAAGGGGTTGGGCCAAAAAGAGGGAAAGGTGGCAGGGATGTATTTTAGACTTTTCTTTTTGAAACTTTTGTAAACTCCTTTCAAAATGGGGTTTAAACACACTATAAATTCAAATAAAAATTTGAATTTGAGTCCTTAGTCCACACAAGCAATAAAATAATGCTTCAGCATGAATGCACAAACATGTTTGCTCTATAGTTAATTTTATTTAACTAAGGCAAAAATAAATCATTATAATGCAAGCTAAACATAAAAAATCCTAGGAAAATAAATAAAGCCTGGGTAAATTATATTAAATTTCCTGAAAATAAAATTAGGGTGTTACATTGATAAAACGACAAAAGGCATGGCAGAGTACACATCGGATCTTCCTAATAACACATGATCTGCCAGGCGACTAACGTCGTAATGCCTATAACGAAATAAATCGTTAAGGCAGCATGACGATTACCTGAAACTCTAGTCGCTAGAGGTGGCGATGCGCCAAGAGGATGTGGAGACAACCGCTGCTTGATGAACGTATGTCATCAACTTTATTTTGATAACAAGGGTACATATTTACAGTCCAGAGACTCGGGCGGCAAGCCTGCCCTTCTATAATTAAGATACAAACCCTAACCGACATAAACTGGACTATTTTAATTAATCTTTAATCTACGATACAAGGCCCGATGGCCTGTTTTACCATACGCCGTCGCTTTCTTGGACAGCTTCTCTTTATCCCAAAGCCGATTTTAGCCAATTAACAGGTTCAGCCAAATTTTGTTGTCAACACATGCCCCCCTGGTTTTGGCAAATACAGATTTATTTATTTCAAAAACAGATAAGTGTGAAACCTGGCCATGCACGTCCCATCTACCTGCACCGCCATACGGTCTGACGGCAACCGTCATGATGACCTGCGTGACCCTACGGTTTCCCGTACAGCGTCTCTTCGCCTTCCATCGCCTCACGCTTAATAAAAGGCAGGGCTCCCCTGTCCTCCTCAATCGGCATCCGCTCTTGTTCTTCTTTAAGCCAGAAAAGAGTCGAAAAAAACCCCCTCCTAGCCATGTCTTCCATCGGCAGCAACAACCCACCATCGCCACCTTCCTCCCCCTCTGTGATGGGGCCTCGAGCGCCCACTCCACCAGCCTCGCCCTCCGTCGCCTCCGTCGAGGGTCCGGCGGCTCCTACGGCCGCCAATGTGCCAGCCCCCCGCCGCCTTGCCCTGCTGCGCTACCGGACTCGGCTCCTCTTCCAGCGGCGGGAGCCGATCTGGCCCCTCCGGCTGCACCGGCGGACGGCGAGAAAGAACCGCCGGACCAGGCCACCATGGCATGGTTGAAGTTCTTCGGCCCAGACATCTCAGACCCGTCCGGGATGTGGGTGAACCTCGGCTGCGCCGAGGACCCAGAGGAGCATCTCCTCCGTGGAACCCTCCTCCACCGCGGCGCTCACCATCACCAGAGCACCCTGCCAAGAAGAGGCGGGTGGAGGCACTGCCCGCTGACGATGAGGAGGAAGACGACGACGAAGAGGACGACGACGAAGAAGAAGACGACGACGTGCCGACGGCGTCAGACGACGACGCCGCCGCGCCGGAGGAGCTAGACGAAGACGCGGACCTCCTCGCACAGTATGAGGAGGGCCCGTCCGACCTCGGCTCCTCTGGAGACGAGGACACCGGCGACGAAGCCGCCGGAGGCGAGGAAGAAGCCTACAGGGAGTCGGCCGATGATAGCTATGCTTAGAACATCCTATCTTAGTAGTAATAGGATTAGTTAGGTATTAGTATTAGCCGTTGCATCGGCTACTTGGAAGAAAATCCCTAACTTTTGGAGGTTAACAGCCGTAATGTCGGCTTAGGGATGTAAATATATTTTGCTATGTAAATTAATGAAATTTCCCTTTACAAACCTCTGTACCTTCTCTTTTGCCGATTCCCCTTTTACCTTTATGTTTTCAGCAATATGAAAATCGGCTCAGCAGCATCGCGCTAACCCGAGAATTTCCACAATCGGCTTTAAATAACAGCACGACAAGCCGATCTACTCACTCAGTCGATTTCTAGTAAGAAATCGGCTTGTTAGCAAACATCGAATCGGCTCTGTCTCATTGACTTAGTAAAAAATGACGTGACAAGCCGACTAGCCAAAGGGCACGCCTCCTCTGACCAAAAATTTCCAAATCCCATGCAAGTCAGCACCTCATAAAGGCATACGTACCGAACCAAAGCACGTCTTCTTTCTTCTTGCCGCTGACGAACACTTTTCCACCACTCCCTGTTCCGAGCGAGTTGTGAAATGGCGGCGTCCAGCAGCACAACAGAAGAACAAACTCTTTGCGGGCGCGTATTTGGATTGAAGGTAAAGACCTTGGTTATTTCTGCAATTATAACCCTCGTAAAGCTGTTATCTTTTCCTTGCACTGGTTTTTAATCATCCAGGCCGATGAGATACTGATCCCAACCTCAGCCAATTCCAATTCTTTCAGTCTAGGACCCAAATCTTATGAACCCCCATACGACCTTGTTAGAACAGAAACCAAACGCTTGCCTTTTGTTCATGTCGATCCAGATCTAGATCTATGGACAGATCAGCTCTGCGCCTGGCCATTCCCCATGGACGGGTGGGTTGATTGGTACAAACGCGTTGAGCGTGCATACAGCTCAACCTGGCAAACCATCCGCATAGCCAATGCTCTGACTCTATCCCTTTCTCCCATGGAAAAGGACGACCACCTGCTTAGATCCATCGGCTACTTCTGGTCAGACAGCCTGAACTGTTTCTTGTTCGGCTCTGGCCCCATGACACCCACTCTGATTGACGTCGTCATGATCTTAGGGCTAGATGAGTAATCCACCTGTCCTTCTCCTTTCCATGTAGCTGAATGTCCTCATAAGAAAATAGTGGAGAAGAGCAGCACCCGAAACTGGAGCCAATACATCGCCCAGCACAACAAGCACTCTGGCTCAGTTTGAGAGAAAGAACATACTGCCTTCCTAAACCTCTGGCTTGACCATTTCCTCTTTAATGGTCCTTCTTTGGCCCCAACCAAGAATTACCTCAACCTAACCACTGCCTTAGCTCAAGGCTGGACCATCGCCCTAGGAAAACTTTTCCTAGGCGTACTGTACCGCCATCTTTGTTTGAATACCCAGCGCATTCTAGCTAGACAACGTATCAAGACAAGCGGCCCCTGGTGGTTTGTTTAGCTCTAGAGTCAACTGTACTTCCGTAATGAAATCCCTGACTTTCCATCACTCGAGTCTCAGTCTTTTCCAGATCTTTTAGGCAGATCCATCCGTTGTACCTCATTTGGCCAGGCCTTGCATCAATTGCCCATAATCCAAACCGATGCAGCTGAAACAGCCAAATGGTACAAATGCTTCTAAAGCTCTCAAACCACCCTAGTATATAATGCATATGCCGAATCTGAGCAATTCGAGAACCCATCCTTCTTCAGACTAGAAATCTTTAGTACTGATGAAGAAACCCGTGCTATATTTGGCATTGTGGCTACCCCTTATCTTCTCCCAGTCAGCATGAGTACGAGTAACAGAATTAACAAGCCAGAATATGAATCATACCAACCTGTTCTAGCTGCTTGCCAGCTCAGCCTGAACCAGACCTCTCCTCGCCTGATTATCCATGAGAAAATCCAAAGCCGAGCTGATATAACCGACTCCTTGGTAGCCACCAAAGCATACTCCATCTTTTCTTACTTGGAGCTGAATATACCCAACACGATGGAATTCGTGTATACAGCCGATGGCTTCAACACCTAGTCGAATTTTTGGAGGCCCCACCTTTTTCAAAATGCTGTGGCATCGGCTCTTCTAGCCATCGACCCAGAGCATGAAACCACACCAGAAGAGGTAACCTCACACTTGATTCGGTCTTCTTTTGCATTGTTGCCTTATGATACAACCGAACTTTTTGCTCACAGATGCAAGCAGGCCCTGTCCCTACTGACGATGCAGGCCAACCATTCGGATACTTGCAAAAGGCACCACTGCCTATGTACCAGGCCGGCATAGCTTCTCTTGACAAATTCATCTTTTCACCCCCTGGGGTGAAGCGCAGGAGAGAGGGCAAAGGATTTCGCCAGCCGAGGTCTAAGAAAGCCGCTATCAAGCCCAAACCCACCGTCTCGGCTCAACCTCCTTCCTCTGAATCACCAGTAAGCTCCACTTTGTCTTGGCTTCAGTAATGAGAGCGTATTGATCATTTTTCCATATGCAGGATCACAGCTCTCACAGCCAGGAAGGTGCTGAAGAAGAGAACTCTCTTGAACCTCCCAGTTCTTGTCCCAAGGATACATCTAGCCGCACAGACGAAGTTCGCAGTACGGAAGTCAGCCCTCCACAGGTGTGTTTCTAACAGCATGTTTTCTTCATCCATAGTTTGTGAACTAACCAAACTGTTGCCAGACCTTTGATGCTGCATCCTTGTTGAACTTTGATCCTTCAACCATCGGTGAATCTTTGGTGACTGAGAGTCCTCCCACGTCTCCTACAACTGATGTGACCTAAAACCTTGAGGAAATAGCCAAGCAACTGGAAGCTCCAATTGAGAAATTGGTTGTTGCATGTGACGAAATCCGCACGGCCCTTGAGCCGACTGTCAACATGCTGCCTTTAGGCCCGAAGCAGGTGCTCCGGCCCACAACCCACCTTGGATTTCTTCGCGAGGATGTGTTGGCCGCCACGTCACGCATAGCTTTCCGCAACAACCAACTGGCCCTGAAAGAAGAGATCACGAAGGAATGCGTAGCAGCAAACCAGTTCAAGGTAGACCTGGATGACAACAGTGAAGAGGCACGACTGAAAGCACCTAGACAAGCACTTGATGCAAAGAAGATGAAGATAACTAAAGAAATTAAGCACCTTGAAGAAGAGTTGTCTTGGGTTGACGCCACCATCCTAGCCAACGATGCAGGCATGAAGATGCTTGCGGATAACAAGCAAAAACTGTCAACATCGCTCAAAGCCAGCATCGCGCGTATCTATGAGCTGAACAAGGGACTGATTATCGGCTCTGACGAACCAGATCGCCAAATCAATAACTCTGCCGATGATGTCAGAACAAAGGCTTTGACTGTAGTCCACCAATACCTTCAGAGACTATCAGCATGTTTCTCTGCATGATTTACTTAAGTACTTGAACATTGTCAGTTGTGCCCCCCGAGCGTGTAGCTCGGTTAAGAACATTATGCTTTTCTGTATTTTGTACTAAAGGCGATGCCTAGCATCGGCTATTATCTAAGGCTAATGGCACACATTAGCCCTACCACTCATAATTTGCTTATTTATTTTTTCTAAAGGCGATGCTTTAATACATCGGATCTTGTTAAGACCGGATGGCAACGCATCGGTCAAATTTTTTCTAGAGGCGATGCTAATGCATCAGCTATCTAAGCCCAGGTGTTACTACACCGGGTTTCACATAAGTCAAGATCCGATCCATAGACTAGGATAATATTTTTTCAAATACTTACCATTGACGTTTCTGAAAAATTGGACCCCTTCTAGCGTCTCCATTCTGTATGAATTCCCTGGGGCAGTCTCCACTGTGCGATAGGGCCCGTGCCAGTTAGGTGACCACTTTTCAAATGCTGGATCTTTCGTTTCAACTGGCAAGACTAACTCCCAGACGAGATCACTTATTTTGAAATTCTTCGGTTTCACCTTCTTGTTGTAGGTTTTGCTACCCTGGCTTTGCTGTCTCTAATTTTCTCAAAAGCCTATATGTTGACGCGGCTTAAGTACGAATATTTCGTATCATTTTATGTGGTTTTTCACTGATTTTATGCGTCAACTATATCTTTTACTAACAATTATCACCGATTATTGTGGATTTTGCAATATTGTCTTGGAATTTTGCTATACTTAGTTTTTGCAGGTTTTTGAGCTATTTTTCGCAAAATTCATCATAATCTACCTCGAGTGAGAAAAGACCTCTGAGATGATATTCTAGAAGGGAACTTCTAGAAGACATCATATGCTACGCTGGGATAGAAAGCTATTAGAAGAAATCTACATGGAAGATGCCAATACACTTCATATCTATCCAAAACCAAAAGATTTCGACATATCTCGGCTAATACCGAAGATTCCAGAGCCCTACGAGTCTGAGAACCCTCGCACAAGTGTTTCTTAGGCAACAAGCGGTGTCCACGCGAAAGATGGAAACAAACGGGCAGAGGAAGACTCGGGGTCGGCCGACTTTAGGCCTTCTGGTCGGCCGACCCCACCCAACCCTACGTCGGTTTTCGGTTTTCTTTCTACCACGTCTTGTCCAGGGTATAAATAGCGAGCATAGGCCCCGAAATCGGGCATCCAATTCATTATTAAGGCGCGGAGGCGACGACAAGAGGGACAACAACTAGATGAGAGTAGAGGGTCGAGTTCTAGGCTATGGATTAGAGTTGTTCTAATTCCTAGAGGTGATTAGAGGCCCTGCGCGGTGCTCTAATTACCTAGCTCTAGAGGTCTAATTGTATCATGAGGAGCTACGGCCGTGGTTGTAAGTATGATACAATTTATTAATGAAGCATTGGTCTTGTCTAATTATCATGTTCTTGTTCTAATTATGCTTGTTCTAGCTCTAATTAGCATAAGATCTAGATGTTTGTTGATTAGATCATGTCTTTAAAGGTTATTTTCATCTAGCGTTCTTGATCGTTGATCTAGCTTATTAATGATATAGTTGTATATCTAGTTCTTGTTATCATGGTGATTAAAGGTTCTAGTTGTGCTAATTATATTTTTAGACCATACAAGTAATTAGAAGGGACCTCTCTAATTATGTGCCTGTTGAAAGCTTTCGTCGATTACCTGGTTTTAGTGACAGTAGGGCCGGGGAAAGGTTAAGCCGATCTAGGGGGTTAAGTTGTTTGATCTTGATTTAATCATGCTATGATGAATATGCTTGATCATGCTGGTCTATCTTGAGCTACTAGTTATCTCGTTGCTCTTATCTACTTGTGGCGTCCGTTATTATGCATGTTTTGGATCCAATTAGAGCTTGATTAGAATCTAGTTAATACCCCTTAATTAGTGTTCTATTTCTGTTCTAATTGCCTATCTTATATTTATTAGTATAGTTTAGACGTAGATTAGAGCTAGTTTAGAGTTAGATTAGAGTCTTCTTGATACCTTTAGTTTACCTTAAACTCTTGTTAGTCAGTTCTCAATTAGTTCATTTCCTAGATTGACAAAACCCATGATACTCATCCTAGGAAAAAGCTACACACGATACTGTCGCTTGCAGTATAAGGTTTGCCGTGTTTAAGTGCCGTCAACAAGCTTTTCTGGCGCCGTTGCCGAGGAACTAGTTAGTCGAGTCTTAATTAACTTGAGTTTATGTAGATATTTAATTTTGTCTTTTACTACTGGTTTTAATAGTTAGTTTGTGTTTGCTAATTGTGTGCTAATTGTGTGCTAATCGTGTGCTAATCTAGTTCTAATTGTGTACTCATAGTTTTTCTAATTGTGTTCTAATTAGTTAGCGTGTTATAATTCTCTAGTTTGTGTTTAGTTTTTGTGTTTTAATCTTAGTCTCTAATTACTCAGTGTGCTCTAGTTACATTCTTATTCTCTAATTGTGTTCTCATGTTGATCATTCGTTCTTGTGTTCGTTCTTAGTTTAGATTTTTGTGCTCTACTTTACTATCATCAGATTTTTATTTTTGTGTTATTTCTTAATTTAGCCTTTTATCTTTTATTTTGTTCCTTTTAATTTTATTTCATTCTACTTTATTTACTTTCTTGCATTTAACTTTATAGCTAGGTATTTTTGTTTAGAATAAGTTTAGCTCTCCTATATATATTGCTTTAATTAGCATTATAGAAAAAATGGACCTCGGTCCAATAAAAAAAATCTTTTTCAACCTAACTCTTTAATAGTAGGTGCTAACGTTGTTAGTGGCCTATGACCTGTTATTGAGTTTTTCTACAGCTATCACGAAGAAGTAACTGTGGTATTAAAGGTATGTCTGCTGTGTCAATTAAGTTTTTAAGACTACTATTCTTTGGAGCTTGTTTGTTCTAAGCTACAGATAATGGAGGCAAAGATAATTAGGCAAGAAGGTTTCGGAGGCTAAGAATTGCTTGAGTACAAGGAAGATGAAGATACGGAAGGTTTGTCTCAAGATCAATCCAAGCTCCAACCAAATCTCGAGGTGCTCTCGGAATTCAGGACAGCAACACCTTGTGGGGCTGATTCAAAGACCTTAATGACATCGGATGAAGAAAGTTCAAATACCAAAATTGTAGATCTTTTCGAGCTCTACAAGAAAGAGTCTGAATTTGCATTATTTGGACTTTGGATGAGGAAGTTATAGTCGAAATACACAAGATGCAGAACAAGAGAAGCTGAATTTCAAGAAAGACAAAAAGTATTCTTGTCCAACATTTGATGGTGCATACAATCATGGTGTTCTAAGGAAGAAGATGAAGCCGCATGGAGTCAATGATTAGATTTGAATTTCACTTCTTTAGGATTAAGATAATTCTTGTTTTAATCATAAATATAATTAAAAGTTTGCTTATAGCATTGTTTCATAATGATCATTAAGATGTTGTTTGGTTGATTGTGATCCTATCCCTTCTTTTGTTTTTTTGTTTTTTGTGAAACCATTGTTTCGTTTATCCATACCTTGAGAATCGTTTAGACTAGCTTCCTGATCCATAGCTTTGCAATGCTTAATTCCAACATGACCAGGCCGGTATTAACTTATCACATGTTCTTTTAGTAGATCTTTTTACTTTAATTAGTTGATTGAATGTGCTCATGCTTAGAGATGGTTAAAATTTGCTAGTTCGTCAATTCTCAAGTTTAGTGTTTAGTACTAGAATCAAGTTTTTTGTTTTAATAAAAAAAATTAAGAGCCAAGATTTGTGCAAAAGTAGAAGGAGACCGACCATTCCCCCACCCTAAGTGGTTTGGTCCAGGTTTAATTTTTGTGCAAATTGCTTTTGAAATTTTAAACATGAACATGTGTATATTTATCATTACTTATTATTTGTGCACGATATTATCTTTGAAAATTAAAATTTCAAAACGTTTGGTCTCTCTAAAAAAGAACCCTTGTCAGAATTTTATCTAAGTCTTATTTTATTTTATTTCTTTCAAAATCATCTCTCTAATTTGGCCAAAATATTTAGGAATCCATTGTCTTGTTTATCCCATATTTGATTTTATGAATCAAGATAATCTATGAATTATATATACCTTAGTGTTTTGCTATTTCAATTTGAATTATAGTTGTCTTTGATTCATGAATCAAATATTAGTTTAAACCTCAATCAACCATGTGACTCTACTTTTATCTCTAATCATTGCCATGATACTATTATATTATATATATATGTGCACTATGAGCTAACCATGCAGAAAAATTCATACTTCATTTGAAACAATGAGACCAATTGGTAAAAGAGTACAAGACAAATTCATGATGATTGATACAAGGATTTGGCAAGAATTTGAAGACACAATCAGAATTTGCAAAAGTTTGACTGAGTTTCAAATTGAAGAGTGAGTGGACTGAATGGAGGTGGAATTGGAGACAAGAATCAAGCCCATGAAGCTTCAAGATCAACATTGGTGAACTCAGACAATTTCCACCAAATCCTAAGTCTAAAAGATTGAAGATTGTCAACATCATGAGAGCTGAAAATAGGAAGCTAAAGATGCCATCAATATGGAGCTCGACCTCAAGAGGCAAAGACAAGATATTTTCTTATATTTGAAAAGCCCATGAAGTCTTTTTTCTAATGCAACAAGAATCACTCAATTAGGAGATTTCTACAAGGAGCAATGTGCAAATCATTGAAGGCTGCGCGAGCTGAATTGAAGTCTGGACATAACGCAGTGCTTGAGTAAAACGAGCATAACTCCTTCATACAGAATCGGATTTTGATGCATAAGTACTCGTTGCAAAGATAATTTCAGAGGCTATCCAATTGATCTATTGTTTGAGGTATGTTCTGTTCGAAATTAATGAGATATACCACGAGGAAGGAGGTAGCAGCAACAATGGTGATGACTACTTGAGGAAGATGGTGACAACAATGATGAAGAAAGCTTGGGCAATGCTTCCATAAGAATTTCATCATCAAGTTCAGTTGCAAGGAGCTTCAAAGACATTGGCATATGAATACATAAGCAGAGTATTGTGCACATAAGTAATGCTATGATCAAGACACGATGAAGCTCCGCAATCAAGTTATCAAGCTGCATGGACACTTTGGATTCTTACTCAAAGGACCATGGCTTTACTTCAACGAAGGTAAGTAAGAAGTCTAGCTTTATGACTTTAAATTAAGCGCTTTTCGGGAGGCAACCCGTTTAATTATTTGTTTTTAGTGTTAAGAGTCTTTTAATAGAGAATTGGGAGGTATAACATCACCCTTTGAACCTTTAGCTTGTGGCTAGTTAGCTTAATCTAAATAATTATCATCACATCACTTCATATTATGTTTTTCACCTTACTTTTGCATTATCATCTGTTTCTCCACACTTGTTTTATTAGTTCTGAAATTTTCATAAACTTCATGATGGATGCTTTATTTTACTTGACGGAGTTTTCTTGTTAAATTAAGTGTAAACATGGTGTTTAGATTTAATTTGAGACCATCATCATTAAGTTTAATTGAAAGTTTCTTACTAATCATGTCTCTTGTGTATAAGTTTTCCACCTTCGTTATGTTAACATGTTTTGGTATACTAAACTAATTGGAGTGCCTTGTTTCTTAGCCTAAAACGTGGTGTTTTACTTTGAAATTTTGGCAATTTGGTAGTGAACATGGTGTTCAATATTAGGTGTAAACTCTTTTCAGTTTGGTGTCTACCTATCATGTTACTAATTTTATGCATAAAACACCCGTTTTTGCATTTAGATTAAAGTAGCATGTTTGCATTATAATTGGCTTGGTTGTTTACTTAACTTTGTGATGTGTGCTTTCATGTTCATAATAACATTTGGATCAATGTTTAACTTAGCAATTTTATGTAAGCATGGTGCTTAGATTAGATTGTTGATCATCATGATGAAGTTAATTAACCTTTCTAGTTACTCCCTCCATACCTATAAAACTTGATGTTCTGGGCGCTACCGCCGGTTTCGTTTTAGTTGACGTCCTGGCTCAGCGCGGCACCTACTGGACCCGAATGCCCTTGCCAGCCTCGCCCATTGCGCGTCCGTCCGTTGCGCTGCCGCCGCATTCAACGCACGCGTGCCCCCTCATAAACTCGCCCGCATTCAACGCGCGCGTGCGTGCCTCCCAGCGACGCTCCATCGCTCGCGGCGTCTTCATCGCTCGCTCGACGCCCGACGCCCTTCATTCACTCTTCTCCGTTTAGAGCTCGCTGCCGCCATCGCTTAGAGCTCATGACGGAATAGGGTTTAGGGTTCGCCATGGAAAGTAGGTCGGAGAAGGTGATTGCGGGCTCGAAGGAGGTGTTCGCGGACTCAGTGGTGGCGCTGGATTCGGCGGATGTGCTCGTCGCGGACTCCGTCGCGCTGGACACCGTCGACCCGCCGGACTCCGTCGAGGAGGTGCCGGACTCCGTCGAGGAGGTGCCGGACGTTGACGAGGTGGTCGACTGTCCTCGCTGCGGCACGTTCCACGCTGGCGGCGTCTTCGGAGAAGCCTGTTACCAAGCTCGCCGCAACGCTCAGAGGTGTGCCCGTTGTGTCCTTTTGCATGAAGACTACGACATCCCAGCAAGGTTCCTTCATGACATGGACAAGTTTGATTGTGAGTTCTTCATTCCTGACGTGGACAAACTAGGAATGAGTGGTTAGACCATCATTCTGCCTGAACAAGTTGTGAAGAAGTTGGAGGAGAAGATGGAAAAGAAGTTGGAGAAGATCAAGCAAGCAAAGAGCAGTCCCCAGGCCAACAAAGAAGATGAAGCAAACAACGAACAGTAAGGTACATGCATTTAAACTAAGATACATGAGCATTCAGCACATCTTTTACTTTGCATAAACTAAATTGCATCTTCTAATTTGCAGGGAGACTACTGATGGCTTCAGCTAGCAATGAAGGTTCACAAGGAATTTGCAATGGCAGCATATCTTCCCTTTCTAGTCTTTGCTTTTGCATGTGAGGAATTTTGATCTTGTTGCTCTCTTTAATCTTCATTGCTTACTTCAAAACAGTTTGTAGTGTTACAAATATCCTATTTGCTCTCTTTGGGCAGTACTCCAAGAATGCCTACAAAAACATGTGTTGAAGAAATTAGCATGATTTAATCATTTTGTCATGTATTGAAACAATGAATGGATGATATTTTACCCGTTCGACTGCTGGAATTAGATCGTTCAATGTCTTTGCATCTTTCTTGTACTGAATAGCTTGAATTGCTCGAAAAAAAATCTAAATCTAGAATGTTAAAATCTGAAGAATTGGCCGGCTGACATATAAGCCTAATGTCAAACCCATCCTGCTTTGCAACCTCACAAAACTGAGGATCATCCACTTTTAAATGAGTAGGAGCGTTATCTTGTTGTATGAAAATTGGCTTGTGCACATCTTCTCTTGGCCACTTCGCTCTAATTGCTGGCAACACTTTATTTATCATGAAATCTCTTATGACATCCCTTGTGATGGATTGGATTGGTTTGATTACTTGCGCACCACGCAGCCGATTGTGACTTCGTCTAATTGCTTGCTCAACAGTGACTAGTGGAAAGCAACCTATTTTGCCATCAAACACACATTCTCCATCTCTAAATCTTGGACGAGCAACAACACACAAAAACATGATCCTAGGGATGTAGTTCTTGTTCTTGCAAGTGCGGTGTGGTTCATCTTCACAGGGTAGCAAGTAGTATCTCTCAGATTTTTGATGGAGATAGAACCATTTCTCATCAATAAACACAAAGTCAAACAAATCCTTGAACTTTGGATCATCAAGCAATCCTTGCTCAATCATGTCAATGCACCACTTCATCCTAGCCTTTCTGTTATCATCGGTGAGGTAAGGTTTTAGGCTACTAGAGTGGCGCCTAATCATACCCTTTGCCAAATACCTTTGTATCCTAGATTTGCTAATACCAAGTTCTCTAGAAACATCTTCTATGGTCATTCTTTTTTTGAGAGGAATCTCACTCAATTTTGCCAAATCAAAAGGGATTGGTTTACGGCCACTTCTACCTTTCTTTAGATTAGGAACCTTGACCGGAATGTTTTGAGCAAGTTGTTTTTTACCTTGCCTCCATATGCGCTGAACTGTTCGGATCTTTACTCCAAATTGCTCAGCAACAATTGTTGTGTCCTTCTTCCCAAGCTTCCCGTTCTTGCTTCTTTTTAGCAAAGCTTGGTAGACTTGTTGTCTAACATGATCAGGATAGTCACGCGTCGACTGGTTTCCTTGAACGGAAGCCTCAACTTCTTGTTCTAGCAAAAGGAATTAAACAAGCGCATTTTCATAATGAGCTAAAGTCACGGCATGATCTAAGTATAGAAAAAAAAACAAGCACATCCATAAATCTAACCGGGCATGTTTTGTAGAAAATCTAAATCAACGGCACCAAACTCGTCCAGAGGCAGGTTCAAATCAAACCCTGTCCAAAAAGTAAAGAAAGAAAATGAGATACGCCGCTGTTGTCCGCCTACACGCGCGCGAGCGAAAATTGAGCCGCAAACGCGCCATTCCATTTGAAACTGAGCGCGAGCGAAAAAAATTGAGCCGCAAGCGCGCCAGGAAGTCCAATCGAATGAAAAAGCAAAAAAAAAAAGAGCGCCACGAAGCCGGCCTTAGCGCCCAAACACGTCCCTCCCCGCACGGTCACATTGGCATGCAAAATCAATGTACTCCATGCAAAAACGTGTAAACAAAAAAAAAAATGATGGCTAGGGGATTCGAAACCCGCCCTCTGGGCTCAAGTCCCACCCGCCTGACCAGTCCAGCTGCGATTCTTTCATGTCTAGGTGGTACCCATAGCCGTATTTAATAAGGGCAAACATGGAAAAGCATGGAAGATTACCTCCTAATTAATGACTCCTTGGTTATCCCAATCCTGTCCTAAACGTCAAGTTTTATAGGTATGGAGGGAGTATCTATAATTTCATTTGATTAGTTTATAAGCTTTGCAATGTGCTTTGTTTTTTTCTTGTGCTTTTATAAGATTAATAACCTTGATAAAACATGGTGTTTTAATTTTGGTTAATTAAAGTTTTGATGACTATAGAGAGGCTTAGCAATCATGTTGTAAACATGATGTTTAGAACTTGATTTAATCATTGTCTTTGTTTATATGCTTATCTCTTGCATAATTACACACTTGCATTCATATACACCCAATTAGTTTTTGTTTTTCTTTTTTTGTACTCATGGTGGGGAGACCGAGATGTCGGTAGGCTCACCATGGGGGCACAACCCGGGGGTCAGGCGGGAGTGAATCGAACTTGGGATGGGACAAGTGGAGATGGGGGCTATATGTGGGAACGCGATGGCTAGTAATCATATACCCCTGGCATGATAGTTAATCCTGGGAATATAAAAATCGATTCGAATCGCTGATGCTCACCAGGTGTGAGAGTGCCAAATATCACTATCGGGCAACGTAGTAACTAATTGAATACCTTATGTTTATACTCATGTTTTCAAATACCACAGGCTTGATTATATATCCTGATGTTTTACTTTCATGCAAGTTCTATTATTGATAATATGGACCAATCAAGATGAAAGAGGGCGGCTGTCAAATCCTGCCATCTTGTGTAATCATGACATTGTTTAAAATCAATGGCTAAGGACTTACATGACTAGTAAGCAAGCATCGCATCAGCCGTAAGCCATTCCATTAAGTCCTACTTAGTACTCAGGGTTTGCCCTCACTTTTGTATTACAGGTATGGAGTTCATCGTTTGTGCCTGTGTAGGTGGGGGTGTCTGTTCTTACCAGGGCTGATGACTTTCTTACGTGGCTGCGAGGCAGCATCGTTGGGCTCGATTGTCTCGATGTTTCAAGATTTGATTACCATGGATCATGAACTTTAATTTCCACTGCGAGATACTTTTAAGAACTCACTCTATCTTATGACATTATGTTGTGAATTGTACCTTAAATTCGAACCTAGTTTGTAAACTAAAGTCCATTATTATTATTCTATTCACTGCCTGCGATGATGTAATTGTTGTGGCTCCTTTGAGAGTCTGATGTGTATGACGTCGGTTCCTCTGGATTGGTGTCATCAAGAGCCCAGAGGATTCTCGATGGACTACCGAGTTTGGCCTAGCCTAAGCGCACTGCGAGCCAGAGGTGGCAGGTGTGCTTAGCCTGGACTAAGTAGGATGGTTCCGCCACAGTTGGTATCAGAGCCAATCATACACAGACAACAATCATACCATCAAGTTTTGTTTTGCAAAACTATTTTCAAGTAATTCAAAAATGAGAGTATGCGATATGCCCTTACTAAGGATGTTAGTGTTATCCAGGTGACATCGCTAACATTCTGACCGAGATAGAACTCATATGCATATTCGGGGCTTTGGGAACCAACCTTTCAGCCATAGCTACCCCCAGTACTGGGGGAGCGCTATCGGGATTTGCGAATGGTTGTGAATCCTGCATTCATGCTGGGTAGGAAAACACTTTAAGGGTGGTGGGCATGCTTTGGATGCTTTCATGCCCACCCTACTTACATTTGGTTTGGGGATCCAACTTTCCCTCGACGATCCCAAGTACTGGTGGAAAGTTAGGCTTTAAGAGAAGGTGCAAAGGCCCACCCTACGTTGTCCACGCAGCGGTCACGCATGGATGCCACACTAGGTGTTAATGTATGTGCATGCATTTTTCTGCAGGTACACTAACTACGTGCGAACTTAAGAACGAATAGAAAACGGCTAGTTGCATTAGGGAGCGCCGTGCATATATGCCACTGCATTAACGATAGCTATATGAAACATCTTAGGATGTGTGATGTGAGACCGGTTAGTATGACTCATGCATCATATCTTATGTTTTATTCTTGTTGGGGGTTATGAAAATGCAAATGGAATAAATTATGATTCTAAAAACAGATGGCCAGGACCAAGCAAAACCGCACGTAAGGCTACTAGCGTGAGGGAACTCTGCAGGCAGGAGGGGCAGAGGGCTGCTTCCCTTCCTCATGTGACTCACACTCCTCCCATGGTGGAGGGTGGCTTGCTCCACACACGCTGCAGGGAGGACTGCACCCTTTCCCAGATCCTGTGCAGAGCTATGAGGGAGCTGAGGTGCCGTCCTTGCCCCTTCATCTCTGTGCAGACCACACGCGAGGTGGGGAACTGCTGGGCCCAAGTCGTTCTTCCCCGAGGTCACTTCACGGGGCAGACCACGATCACCACCTACGGGGCCAATGAGGAGGAGGCCTATCAAAAGGCAGTTATGGCAGCACTAATAAACCTAAGTTCCACCGAGGAGGCAGGCCCTTCGGTCCTGCGCTTCCTCCCCACTGATGAGATGGACGACGAGTGGATTCATCATCATGAGCAGCTAGAGAGCACGACTAACACTAGGCCCTATGCTGCGTGCATGCAGTTTGCCTGAGACGCACAGCGGATGTACCTCCGTGTGGAGGACCGCAGCCGCTACTACTACAACCAGAGCACGGATGCACGAGCACCAGTGGAGGACCTAGAGGGACAGCTAGCCGCTCGTGTGGCACAGGACGAGCAGCTCCAAACTGCTCTCGCTCAGGCCCAGGCACAGGTGGAGGAGCTGTAGCAGCGTCTCGCGGGGTATGAGCCGCAGCTGTACCCCGTTGTGATATCCTCTGAGCCGATGGAGATGGAAGAGGAGGTCCAGGTGTCTGGCGCCCACTCTGCGGTCTAGAGGGGTTGTGTTGACGGCACTTAAGCACGACAAACCTTATACTGCAAGCGACAATATCGTGTGTAGCTTTTCCTCAGGATGAGTATCATGGGTTTTGTCAATCCAGGAAACGAACTAATTGAGAACTAATTAACAAGAGTTTATGGTAAACGAAGGGTAAAAAGGTAATCTAATATATCTCTAAACTAGCCTAAACTATATCTAATCTACACCTAAACTATACTAATACTATATGATAAGCAATTAAAACAGAACTAGAACACTAATTAAGGGGTATTAACTAGAGTCTAATCAAGCTCTAATTGGATCGAAGACATGCATAAAATGGGTGCCTCAATTAGATAAAAGCAACGAGATAACTAGGAGCTCAAGGTAGACAAGCATGTTCAAGCATATTCATCATAGCATAATTAAATCAAGATCAAACAATCTAATCCCCTATATCAGTTTAACCTTTCCCCGGGCTCTACTGTCACTAGTAACCAGGTAATCGACGACAGGTAATCGACGAGAAACTTTCAACAGGCATACATAATTAGAGAATCGGCTTCTAATTACTTCACATAGTCTAATAACATAATTAGAGCAACTAGAACCTCTAATCACCATGATTACAAGAACTAGAAACATAACCATATTATTAGTAAACTAGATCATCGATCAAGAACGCTAGACGAATATAACCTTTAAAGACATGATCTAATCAACCAGCATCTAGGCTTTTGTATTGACCCATTTCCTCAAGTGAAACGCTCATCACTTCTTTCGTGGGGTCAATCTCTGGCTTCACTTCTATTTTGGCATTGAGTGATCTGTCGATGTTCACGTTGATGTCCTCATTGCCCAACTGAAGCTGCAATCTCCCTCTGTATATATCTGAGCTGGTGAGGGCTGCGATTGGGATCCCTACTGCAATCAATAGTGTGAATCCTCGGGGATGTCAAAGACATGGAAGTCCAAGAACACCTGAGTATCCCGCAAGGTTGTTGGTACTACCCGGAGCACACCTTTGCATTTCAAATATCTGCCATCTGTCCATTTCAAACGGATGGCTGATTTTGATAGTGGATCAACGGGGAAATGATTGTACATCACATACTTAGGAATTATGTTCACTCCAATACGTGGGTTGTATATGATGTCTTGCGGTTGAAGCCTTGATACCTGGCCAGGGATGATGCTGAGATCTGGATAGAATTTGATTGCTTTTGTGTCCAGGCGTCTTTCCTCTAGCCAATCCCGATTCATTGCTGCTGAAATCCAGAGTAGGTCATCCTTTGTGGTCTGGTAATATGTATGATGGTTTGGAGGCCGTGGTGAAGCATCGGTCTTGTTTAGGCAACCGAGAGGCGTTGCCAAACTCCATGAATATTTCGTCCTCGAAAGAGAATGGAGGTGCCGACGGAGGGATCGTCAAGGCTAAACTGACCCTCTCAGTTTGCCGTGACGATGGTTCTGGGATTTCTTTGATTCGGGAAGATGGTGACGATGGGCTGACGGAGCAGAGCAGGTTCACTACTTTAAATAAAACAACTTAACTTTACTAAACAAACTACTATTCTACTCAGCAGGTTTACTTGGACACTGGGGCTATAGAACCACTTCCGGGCACTAGAGTGCTGATAACCCTGACGAGAAAGGCGGGCACTATAGGACTCAGCTATGCGTCGATGACAACTTATCCGAACGACGGGGTTGGACTACACAGGACACACACCCGCTGTCACTAGGTGGGACTACCAACCAAAACTGCGTGGGACAAGACACCTTCCAAGGTAAACTCTAGTCTATACACCACGCCTACACAACCGAGTTTACTACTACACTGCTTCGAAGCCAGAGAGCAAGCACAACTGTATAGCTAAACTACACAGAGCACACTTGGCACCCGTAAACTACTAAGCAAAGCACTAAGTAAGTAAATAAAGTAAGTATGAAATAAATAAAGAAGGGAGCAAGGAACTTTACTCAATCCTGGAAATAGAGTAATAATCCCTCTGAGTATAAGAGCTCTGGAATAGAATACCAAAGAGAGATCCAACTCCTTCACTCTAGAACTCACTACTCACTCTTGATACAACTTGGCTCTCTCTACAATGCCAAGGGTGGCTTCACTACTATACTTTCCACACTCTACACAACCACACTAGTCTTCTCTTGATCCACCACACCTTGCAAGTGACCTCCCGGGAGGTATTTATAGCTTGGAGACCGAGGAGGGTACTTGTAGGTGCTCTAGGTCAGTAGTGGAGGTAGGTCGGTGTCTAGGTAGCCAGGGGGTGGCCGGCCGACCATCAAGGGTGGTCAGGCGGCCACTCATCTTGTCGCCTTTGACCATCCAATGGTTGATATGCATTCCTGGAGTCGGTTGGTAGTTATTGGAGTCAGTGCACATGAAAAATGAGTCGGTGGGGTGGTCGGCCGACCACCCTCATTGGTCGGGCGGCCACTCCCCTGGATTGCTGACGTCACCGATCTGTTGCATGATGTTCTTCCAACCCTTGGATGCATTGGATTCCTGATCCAACGGTTGCATTTAACTTCTTTTGTGCATCTTTGTATGCAGGTCAAAAGATGGATTGGTGACGTGGTTGGGTGACCACATGACATGGACGGGCGGCCACCTCATCTGGGCTGAGATGGGCTGGAGGCTGACTGGGCTCCCCTGGTGGCCGGGCGGCCACAACGGTTGGCCGGGCGGCCATGGTCGGTGGTCGGGCGGCCATAGGAGATGGCCGGCCGGCCATGCTCCTTAGCCCATTAGCTCTCCCTTGCCTTTTGTCCACATTTTATATATTCATTCATGAATTTGGACGTGGCATGCTCCTGCATCCAACTTTTATACACAACTCGTGGAACCGGTTAGTAATACATGAAACCTTGATAAATTATGCCCTAAAACATGAAGTATTGGTGGTCGAAAATGGATTTTATCGACCGCCAACATGGGTTCAATGATCAAGCTATAAAGTTCAGCCAACTGCTGGGTGATCACCTCGATCTTATCTATCTCGCAGCATATCATTCTTGCCATGGGTCGGGTTTCTATCACGTTGCAATGAGCCCGACGGCTTAGTGCATCTGTCACGACATTCGCTTTGCCTGGATGGTAGTGGATCTCTAGGTCATAATCTTTTATCAACCCTAACCACTGTCGTTGTCTCATGTTTAGTTCGGTTGCATGAGGATGTATTTGAGACTCTTGTGGTTGGTGTAGATGTGACAAGTGTTGCCTAGCAGATAGTGTCTCCATATCTTTAGTGCGTGCACAACTGCTGCTAGCTCCAGATCATGGGTCGGGTAGTTTACTTCATGCTTTCTTAGCTGGCGGGACGCATAAGCAATCACTCTTCCTTCTTGTATCAGGACATCTCCAAGCCCATTGCCGGAGGCATCACAGTATACATCAAATGGCTTAGTGACGTCTGGTTGTGCTAGTACTGGTACGGAGATTAACAATTTCTTTAGTGTTTGAAAACATGTCCATACTCAGATCCACATCATACCTAGCCTGTAGATCTACTCACAAAGATCACAATGCAATAAAGTTTGCTATTTTACGATTTTTATTTGATTTTGTACGATTTTCCAAATTTCAGATGAAATATGGAAAAAGAAAATGAAAAACCTAAGATCCAGGGGCTAGATCGTAATTATTTTGAACTACAGGGGCTAGCATGTAAGATCTACACGACTCAGTACACAGTGTATGGACTAAACCGTAAATATCAAAAAGCTCAGGGGCTAGATCTAAAGATTCCAGCCCCTTTGTCAACCTCGCGCCGGCCGAAGGCCGCGCGGCGAGGAGCTCGCCGGGGCCGCGACAAGGGATGCGGAGGGTGTGTGCGAGTGCGGGCATCAACCTAGGGTACAGCTTGACAGCGGAGGGGGATGGACGGCGGTGCGGGAGGCGGTGAACTGCAGTGGCGACGGCATGAACTCGACGTCGAACTGAGGTCGATCTCGGCGTCGGGTGGGGGAACGGCGATGAGGTCATGTGGGGGAGGCGAGCGAAGGAGCGGCGGTTGCGGTGGTGGTGGTTTCGAGGCACGGGGAGGTCCCATGGCAGAGGCGCGAGCTCGAGATCGAGCTCGGTCGGCAATGGTGGCTCGGCGTGGCGAGGGGGATAGCATGGTGAGGGCGAATGGAGAGGGAAAGGAAAGAGCTCGGCCGAGGGGAGCTTCTTGCCTTAAGGGCGCCGCCGAGGGGCACGATCCACGTCGCGAACGTGCTGGCCATACGCCGCTGGGCATGTGGCGCGCGTCGGCTGGGGAACGGCGTGGCGCTGTCTTTGCTGCACGCACAAGGTCGCCCGACCACGGGAGAAGGCCGGCCGACCAGCAGGCCAAGGCCGGCCGACACCCATGCCTGGTCGCCCGACCCCCTTGCTGCCCCATTTAGCTATAAATACCACC
Organism: Paspalum notatum; assembly: GCA_022530915.1. NCBI lineage: Eukaryota > Viridiplantae > Streptophyta > Magnoliopsida > Poales > Poaceae > Paspalum > Paspalum notatum. The sequence goes on along the minus strand of CM039688.1, from coordinate 32,575,615 downwards.
ATTGAGCCCCTTCCTCAATGCACAACACAACTCCCTTCTCTCCCTCTCAAAATTCCTTTGGTTAGTAGTTGAATTAGCTCTTTGCTTAGCCAAAGTAATGTCCGAATAAAAATCTATTTGAGCGAAAATAAATTAGCTACTAGCCCCTCTCTTTGGCAAGACCACGAACGAGTTGTGGTGGTGTCACGCCCCACAAGGACGACTAACGACTAACGCTAATTTTATTTTGTCGTCTCATAGTTTTTGCGGTCATTTTTTGTGCAGGATGAAGCGCGCTTTCAAGAGGGCCAAAAGTGCCATCAGCAAGGCGGGGCAGCACATACGGTTCCCGACGTCCTCCAGTTCACAAAACTCGCGGACGATGTCCGACAGAGGCTCATCAAGTGCTGGACCGGGAGGAGAAGAAGCTTCATCCTCCATCACCGGGCCCGTATTGCTGCTGGATTCTCAAATCCAAACGCGCAATCAAGATGAAGCCGACCTGATGAGGCGACTCCACACCAAGCCTATCACCCTCACCAAGTGCTTTGATGAGGTACTCATGACAAGCATAGGTATGGATGACGAATTTGATGAAATTTTCAGTATGGTAGGCGAGGAAGGCATAGTCCTCCTCACCAAGGAGTTTCTTATGACCCTCCGAGTAGTATCACTGCAGTCCGACACGACTGTTCATTTCTGACTCTTAAACTCTGAGCATGAATTGACACTCCGTCAGTTCAGCAGAGTTCTGGAAGGAGCTAGCCGGGCTAAGGGGAAAAAAATATCACAAACATTAAGCATCCCACCATGCGGTTCATGGCCCGCTGGATTATTATCGTAGTCCTTCCCCGCGATGACACACGCTGTGTGACCATAGAGGACTTAAAATCCTCTATGCCATGTGGCATAAGCAGAAATATGCACCTGTCACTGCCATGCTCTACCACTGGATGAAACTAGTTTGGGATGAAAATTCCATATCAATCACATCATTCGTGACGAGGATTGCATCTGAGCTAGGGGTCTTAGTTAATGCCTAGGTGGCATTCCTACCCCCAGACACACCCAACCTAGTCATAGAGAGCCATTTCATCTGGACACACTTTCTGCGCAAGAACCCAACACAGACACCAATGTCATGATCTATAAGGGGTACAACTTTGAAGTGCCTCTACCAACACCGCAGTTCAAAATCTACCACGTGGACACACTCTCTATGCCATTAGAGAGTGTCCCAGAGGAAGAGCCTTTAGAGGAGCCTAGACATAGTGTAGCGGGAGTCATGACCAAGGCACAGAGGAGGGCAGCCCAAGAGCGTCTTCAGAAGAGCACAGGACGCGCAAACCGTCGGGACGGGACCTACCTGGTTCCATACCGCAACTGGCACATCCTGGCAAACCCAGGGAACAGACTCGACATGGCAGCTCCATGGAGGATCCGCAAACACACATTGGGGACACGAGCCGAGCGCTGCGTTCTCTTAGCAGTAAGGAGGAGGAACTTTTTATGGGTTTGGGTCAGCACCGTACGAGGCAGGACCATCTACCTCTGCACGCTTTGCAGGAGACCCTTTGAGTGCCCTCTTTGGGTCCCTGACCATTCAGGACCAGCGCACAGCTGGGATGGCCCAGCAGCTTAACCAGGTCGATGAGCGCACTCAGGTCATCCAGCAGACCCAGGACGAACAGTACAACCGCCTCCTAGAAATAGAAACGACGGCTCAGCGCACGTTTGATGAGTCCTAGCGATTCTTCCAGTACTACGGGTACTACACCGAGTAGCTTCGTTGAAGCTTGGGGGGCCCGAATCAACAGTTGGGTATTTATGACAGTCCCTCGATTTCTGCACTACCCATGTATCTTTGCTTTGAGAGTTTGTTTGCTCAATCTAGTTTGTTTAATTCAGTTTGCTTAATTTAGTCTGTTTAATTCAGTATATATAAAAAAAACTCCCATGCTTTAATGATAAGTTCATATGCTAGCTTCATTTTGGAAATGATGAATAGTTGCTCTATCAAGTGAATGATTTAATTCTTGCATGTGACTTATGCTTAGCTTAGTTTTGAGTTTGTGAATAAAAGAAGTAAACCAAGGTTCTATCTTGTGGTGGCCATTTGTGATAACAAGCCTAAATTGTTGTGAGGTGAATGATATGACTTGAATATGGGATAATTTTTTCATGCTCTTAGCAAGATGAACATCTCAGGTTTTTTATTTTGAAAATAACAAAATATAGCTCCCCTTTGTCAAAAATACCTACCAGAGCCAAAAATGCTTCAATTAGTTGAAACTGCTACAAAGAGCTGCTTAGTGATATTTTGAGCTTTGTCAAATTTTGAGTCTCTTTGAGTAGAAATATCACCTTCTGTTGATAGCTGGAGTACAAAAGCAAAAATGCAAGTGATCCATTCCGGACTTTGCATCCACCAAAATGTCTCCAAATACTTCTCATAATCCCTAACCTTCAAATCTCAAAGAGTAAGGGTATGGAGCCAAAAAGAAAAGCATGCAAAAGCATGGCAAAAAGAAAAATGCGTGCAAAAGCACGGCAAAATGAAAAGCATGCAAGTTCAAGCATGGCAAAAATAAATAAAAGCTCCAAATCAGCAAAAGGCTACAAGGGATGAATACTAAGAGAAGGAGGCATACAGCACCACCATTCATACTCTACTGATCAATTAGAAGAAGTGATAGAGTACACTCTTGGATCCAATCTTTGGCTTAGCAAAATAAACAACCTAAGTGTGCCACACTCTCCTTACCTAAAGCTCCACAAAGGCCTTAGTGTAGGAAAGTGTTGGCCGAATCTTGGCCATTGGTGAGGAAACACAGTTGAGCGCCTGAGAGCACCTTGGGCAAGCTATTTTTGTTTTCAAAAATCTTGAAAACTCTTGAGAAAAACATCCAAAAAGAGCAAGTTAGAAAAACTCTTGTACAATGGTAGTTCCATCTCTCAACCGCCCAAGGCAAGGTAAGCAAAAAAATGCACCACAGGTAGTACACAAGGTGAGCTTTAATTATTTCACTTCTCGAAACAAAGGCATGAGTATTGAGTCATGTATACGAATTTCTCTTCGTCGATATTGCAGCAACTCCTGATCCACTTTCAGTCTTAGCTTTGCTCGAGGACGAGCAAAAGTTTAAGCTTGGGGGGTGTTGACGGTCGTAATCTCACGATATCTACCGTCAATTACCAACCAAATAGAGCAATGCAAGTGAATAAACATGGACTAACCCTTCTACTAATGAGTTCCACAAGTTTTATATGAATATTTGGATGTAGGTACCAAAATGCACATAAAACGATTGAAAACATGCCAAGGATCAAAGATGGAGACCACTGGCCAAAGTGGCCAGGTTGGCCGACCCACCCCTAGGTCGGCCGACTAGGGCCAGGCCGAGCTTGACTCAGCCAGGTCGGCCGACCAGGGGGCTGGCTGCCCGACCCACTGACAGGGTCGGCCGACCCCTGGCCAAGCCGCCCAACCTCCCAAGCCAGCCACTTCATCAATCCACATTCCAAAGAAACACAAGTGCACTCAAATCCAACCGCAAGACCAAGCATCCAATGTATCCAAAGGCCGAAAATGCACCAAGTCACAGATCCACAACGTCAACAATCCGAGGGAAGAGCAAAATGACCAATGCAAGGCTGACACGTGGTCGCCCGACCTCCTACAAGGTCGGCCGACCTACCCTCAGAGGCATTTTACACGTGCAACAACCGTCCTAACCACCAACCGCCATCAGGACGCAAGATCAAGCCATTGGAGTGCAAAGGCGGTGGATCGGGTGGTCGCCCGACCTCAGGGTAGGTCGGCCAACCTTTCCCCTAGGTTGGCCGACCACCGACTTTGGCCTCCCACCGACCTAAGCCTCCTACAAATACCCCCCTCTTATATGGGACTATAAATAGGTCTGTAGAGCTCATTTGTAAAGGTGTGGAGAAGTTGAGAGCTACATTTCTAGGATAGTCTTGGGAGTTAGAGTGAGTCGAGCTTTGCCTCAGAGTTCTCGGAGATCCTTCTGAGTTTGTGGTAAAGTTCTTGTATCTTTGTACTCTTTTTATCTCCAGTATAATTTATTTACTTTACTTTATTTCTATCTCTTGCAAGTGTGGTGTACCCTTTATTTTGCATACTTGCTAGGCTTAGACTTGTGGTTATCTTAGTTAGTCAAGTCCCGTTATTCTTGCCGGTGCTATAATCCAACCTGTACGCTAGGCTGTGGTTAGGTCCTCTTCTCTGATTAAGGACGATCTATTGTTAGTCTAGTTTCGCTTGAGTACGTTTATAGCATGCCATCCTACCAACGCAGATTTGTTTGGTTGCCCCACTGAGTAACAGCGTGTGGTGTGTCTGTGTAGTCCAGGCCCGTTCGTTTGGTAGGCCCGTAGGCGTTAGCTGGGTCTCCTTCGGTTGTCTACTATCTACCCCCTGACCCCTCGAGGCGCCGGAATTTCGCTCGACGCGAGACCCTGACTCGCTACTTGAGTTTCTTAGTTAACCACGACATAGTCTTTGCAGCCGAATAGAATAGAGTTTGGGAACTTTATCTCACTCGTTGTCCTCCCAGGCAACTATACGTGTCTACGTGTATCTTAGGTAGTTTAATTTACTTCTTTCCACCATACACCTATCCGTTTACCAGACTTACCCCTGTCTAGTGACTAGCCGGTATATTTATTTAAGTACGGATCATTCGATTTGAATTCATTCAATTATACTCTCTCGCCTGCCGCTTCCCTGTGGATAAAAATATGATACTCGGAATACTTTGGGTGAAAAGCTACAGCGGTCTCCGTGCGCTTGCGGAGTAAAATCTTTTAAGGCTAAGAGACGCCAACACCCTGCTTTGGCGTGAGCGCCCCTACTGCCGGCCGGCGTGCCCGAGCTTGACTTTGCGTGCCCCTGCTGCCGCCGCGCCGAGTCTGCCGGGCCCGCGACGCCGTGCCCCTCTGCCGACGTGCCCCTGCTTCCTCGACCACCGCACTCCACTACCAATTGCGCCCATGCAACCGCCAACGAGGAGATTAATTCGTCGTTCTCTCTCTTTAGCGTACCTAATTTCGTTGGCTTTGGCTTTGCATGTTTAGAGTACTTTATGTTTAACTTCGTGGGCCTCGTCGAGAACCGACGAAACTTATTAATCATGTACTTGTCCATTTGTGAATAAAGTAATGGTTAATTGTAATTAGCGATTAATGAATAGGGTAATGGTTCATGCTTAGGTACAGTATGGTTCATGCTAATTTTCATGCTTAATAAAGTAATGGTTCATGCTTATGTTGATGTTTTCATGAGGAATATAAAATGACATTTTGTTTATGGTTTACTTTTTTGCACTTTAATTCCAAGTCATTTTGTTTTTTTGATTATTTTTTCCAAGTTTAGAGTGTAGGTTTTCTCGCCAAACAGTAGTGAACCATAGGCGTCACATTGACTTGTGAGGTTCGTCGTTCTGGAATTGTCCACGTATTTTGGACAGCCTGAGAGTTGAGGTAGATGCATGTGCTTTGTGACTCATGGCTTACGATTGGAGCGAAATTTCGGTTCTATAACCCCTTTGTTCTTGAACACACCATGATCAGGCTTGTGTTTGGAGAACAGCAGGGTTATGCTGCCGAAATTTCACTTCAATCGCAGGCCAAGTCACAAACCACATGCATCGGCCTCTACTCTTGGGTGGGTTTAGGACCTTTTCCTAATAGGGAGTTCATTGTCACCTAAGCCACGGTCGTTGATATACTACCTCCTTTGTTTAGCGTTTTGAAATGGATGGTGATCAGAAGGCGATGTATGATGGATGGAGGAAGGATGGGGCACACTCAAAAGAATGGCAAGCTGTAACAAAGGCTTTGCTTGACCACGCATTCGCAGTAGAACATGGTCTCGTAGTCCTGTATCCATCTCTCAACCGCCCAAGGCAAGGTAAGCAAAAAGATGCACCACAGGTAGTACACAAGGTGAGCTTTAATTATTTCACTTCTCAAAACAAAGGCATGAGTATTGAGTCATGTATACGAATTTCTCTTCATCTTCGATATTGCAGCAACCCCTGATCCACTTTCAGTCTTAGCTTTGCTCGAGGACGAGCAAAAGTTTAAGCTTGGGGGGGTGTTGATGGTCGTAATCTCACGATATCTACCGTCAATTACCAACCAAATGGAGCAATGCAAGTGAATAAACATGGACTAACCCTTCTACTAATGAGTTCCACAAGTTTTGTATGAATATTTGGATGCAGGTACCAAAATGCACAAAAAACGATTGAAAACATGCCAAGGATCAAAGATGGAGACCACTGGCCAAAGTGGCCAGGTCGACCGACCCACCCCTAGGTCGGCCGACCAGGGCTAGGCCGAGCCTAACTCAGCCAGGTCGGTCGACCAGGGGGCTGGCCGCCCGACCCACTGACAGGGTTGGCCGACCCCTGGCCAAGCCGCCTAATCTCCCAAGTCAGGCACTTGCCACTTCATCAATCCACATTCCAAAGAAACACAAGTGCACTCAAATCCAACCGCAAGACCAAGCATCCAATGTATCCAAAGGCCGAAAATGCACCAAGTCACGGATCCACAACGTCAACAATCAGAGGGAAGAGCAAAATGACCAATGCAAGGTTGACACGTGGTCGCCCAACCTCCTACAAGGTCGGTCGACCTACCCTCGGAGGCATTTTACACGTGCAACAACCGTCCTAACCACCAACCGCCATGAGGACGCAAGATCAAGCTGTTGGAGTGCAAAGGCGGTGGATCGGGTGGTCGCCCGACCTTTCCCCTAGGTTGGCCGACCACTGACTTCGGCCTCCCACCGACCTAAGCCTCCTACAAATACCCCCCTCTCATATGGGACTATAAATAGGTCTGTAGAGCTCATTTGTAAAGGTGTGGAGAAGTTAAGAGCTACATTCTACCTTAGAGAGTCATATTTCCACATCTTAGTAGTTAGGATAGTCTTGAGAGTTAGAGTGAGTCGAGCTTTGCCTCGGAGTTCTCGGAGATCCTTCTGAGTCTGTGATAAAGTTCTTGTATCTTTGTACTCTTTTTATTTCTAGTATAATTTATTTACTTTATTTCTATCTCTTGCAAGTGTGGTGTACCCTTTATTTTGCATACTTGCTAGGCTTAGGCTTGTGGTTATCTTAATTAGTCAATTCCCGTTATTCTTGCCGATGCTATAATCCAACCTGTACGCTAGGCTCTGGTTAGGTCCTCTCCTCTGATCAAGGACGATCTATTGTTACTCAAGCTTCGCTTGAGTACGTTTATACCGTGCCATCCTACCCACACAGATTTGCTTGGTAGTCCCACTCGGTGACAGCTAGGGATGGCAGTCAGACCCACAGGTGTGGGTGCCCACGGGTTTCACACCCATTGGGTGCGGGTGCGGGTGTCAAATTAGACCCATGGGTGTGGGTGCGGGTGTCAAATTAGATCCGCGGGTCGGGTGCGGATGTAGATTTCCACCCGCGGGTGCCCATTTGGACCCATAAATAATAATATATTGTCCTAAATCTTAATCCTTGATAGATTGAATTTATCCCAACTCACTAGAGTCAAAAATCCTACTGTGTTTGAACCTTGTTTCTCTTCATTCTGATGCTCATCAGCTATTTGAACATATAGTAATTATTGTTTTATCAAGTGTAGTCATCTCACCGTTACTAATCCAAAATATGAAAATTTTGATTTGACCTATCGTTAAGCCTCCTACAACACTAATATGTGGCTAAATTGAGTTTCAAACATTATTATCACGTGAATTGTCAGTAGATTACATGCTATGTGTTGATGAATTGACTTCCTATATATTATATGTATGTTTTTACATGCTATTTATGGTGTGGTGTGTGGTGCTACATTTCTAAGTATGCAAATATCGGTCACCCAACTGATGCCCAACACCCAGTGGGTGCCCAACGGGTGCGGGTGCGGGTGTAAAATTGCACCCATTAGGTATTACGGGTGCGGGTGTGCCTTGATGTAACGGGTGTCAATACGGGTGGGTGTTTACTCCATCCGCCGGGTGCCCACCCATTGCCATCCCTACTGACAGCGTGTGGTGTGCCTATGTATCCCAGGCCCGTTCGTTCGGTAGGCCCGTAGGTGTTAGCCGGGTCTCCTTCGGTGGTCTACTATCTACCCCCTGACCCCTCGAGGCGCCGGAATTTCGCTTGACGCAAGACCCTGACTTGCTACTTGAGTTTCTTAGTTAACCACGACATAGTCTTTGCAGCCGAATAGAATAGAGTTTGGGAACTTTATCTCACTCATTGTCCTCCCAGGCAACTATACCTTTCTACATTATCTTAGGTAGTTTAATTTACTTCTTTCAACCATACACCTATCCGTTTACCAGACTAGCTGGTATATTTATTTAAGTATGGTTCATTCGATTTGAGTTTATTCAATTATACTCTCTTGCCCGCCGCTTCCTTGTGGATGAAAATACGATACTCAAAATACTCTGGGTGAAAAGCTACAGCGGTCTCCGTGCATTTGCGGAGTAAAATCTTTTAAGGCTAACAGACGCCAACAAGCTTTTCTGGTGTTGGCGGTTGATAAAACCCTTTTCGACCACCAACATTTCATGTTTTAGAGTATACTTTACCAAGTTTTCACTAATCTCTAACTAGTTCCACGAGTTGTGTATAAAGGTTATATGCAGGAGCTTTACACATTCAAAACCACTTGAAAATGGACAAACAAAGGCAATGAGGCAAAGGGGAGTGATGGGCCAAGAAACTCAGGCCGACCGACCACCAATCTAGGTCGGCCGACCTGGGTGTGGTCGCCCGACCTGAGGCCCATCAGCTCCAGGGGCCAGGCCGGCTGACCACAAGCCCAGGTCGGCCGACCCAGGAGCCAAGTCGGCCGACCTCTCCCCTGGTCGCCCGACCTTGGCAGCTGACCAGGCAGCTCCGGGCCCAGGTCGTCCGACCTAGGCCCAGGTCGCCCGACCTTGCCACAACGCCAATTTTGACCTGCATGCAAAGAAACACAAAACATGTTAAATGCAACCGTCGGATCAAGAATCCAATGCATCCAAGGGCTGAAAGGACGTCGAACAAGGGATCGATGACGTCAGCAATCTGAGGGGAAGAGCATGCAGCCAATCGGAGGCCGCCCGACCTTATCCCAAGGTCGGCCGACCTAGTACCGACCTCGTTTTGCACAATCTAGTACCGACTTCGTTTTGCACATGCCTCAACTGCCACAACCGCCAACCGACCTTCGGAGCACATCACAGCCGATGGATCAAGGAAGGCGGTGCATCGGGTGGCCGCCCGACCCCCCGAAGTGGCCGGCCGACCTACCCCAGGGTCAGCCAACCTACCCCTAGGTCGGCCGACCACCGACTTATGCCCAAACCGACCTTGCACCACTACAAATACCCCCCTCGTCCTTCTAAGCTATAAATACCCCTCGGGAGGTCATTTCCAAGGTGTGGTGGATCAAGATAACACTAGTGTGGTTGTGTAGTTGAGTGTAGAGTATAGTAGTGAAGCCACCCTTGGCATTGAGAGAGCCAAGTTGTATCAAGAGTGAGTAGTGAGTTGTAGAGTGAAGGAGTCGGAATTCTCTATTGGTCTTCTATTCCCAAGCTCTTATTCTTAGAGGAATTATTACTCTATTTCCAGGATACAGTAAAGTTCCTTGCTACCTTCTTTATTTACTTCATACTTACTTTATTTACATACTCAGTGCTTTGCTTAGTACTTCACGGGTGCCAAGTGTGCTCTGTGTAGTTTAGCTATACAGTTGTGCTTGCTCTCAGGCTTCGAACCTGTGTAGTAGTAAACTCGGTTATGTAGACGTGGTGTGGTGTCTAGATAAGAGTTTGCCTTGGAAGGTGTCTTGTCCCATGCAGCTTTGGTGGTAGGTCCGCTTGGTGACAGCGAGCATGTACCCTGTGTACTCCTCCCTGTCGTCCGGATAAGTAGTCATCGACGCATAGTTGAGTTCTATAGTGCCCTCTTTTCTCGTCTGGGTTATCAGCACTCTGGTGCCCGGAAGTGGTTCTATAGGCTTGGTGTCCAAGTAAACATGCTGAGTAGAACACTAGTTTGTTTAGTAAAGTTAAGTTGTTTTATTTAAAGTAGTGAACCTGCTCTACTCTCTCTTTCGTCTCTACAATTGCTGGCTTTACTATTCGTTCCTACCTGTTTTACGTTGAGTTACGCCTCATTCCTCATGGATTTCGATACCCTAGAATACTCTTGAATGAAAAGCTACAATGTGTTTCTATGAGGTTGCGGATCTATATCAATAGGCTAAGAAACGCCAACACAATAGATCGTCCTTGATCAGAGGAGAGTACCTAACCAGAGCCTGGCATACAGGTTGGATTATAGCACCGGCAAGAATAACGGGACTTAACTAACCAAGATAACCACAAGCCTAAGCCTAGCAAGTATGCAAAATAAAGGGTACACCACACTTGCAAGAGATAGAAATAAAGTAAAATATAACTAAATTATATTGAGGATACGAGTACAAAAAATACAAGAGCTTTTACCGCAGACTCAGAAGAATCTTTGAGAACTCCGAGGCAAAGCTCGACTCACTCTAACTCCCAGGACTATCCTAACTACTAAGATGCGAAAAGTGACACGCTCTAAGGTAGAATATAGCTCTCAACTTCTCCACACCTTTACAAATGAGCTCTACAGGCCTATTTATAGTCCCATACGAGAGGGGGGTATTTGTAGGAGGCTTAGGTCGGTGGGAGGCTGTAACACCCTAGTTTAAATTTCAGCATTTCACAATAAAATTCAAGCAATTTATTTAATTTCTTTTCCTAAGGCTTATATGTTTAGTTTGCATTTAACTGGTTTTATTTAAAATAAATACTTGTATAAAATTTATCATAGGCCCAACTTTCTTGTGCATTACATGCTGGTGCATTGTCTCTTGTTTGCTTGAATTAAGGATTCAAATTCAAATTCATTTGAATTTTAGAACCATTTCTATCTCCATTCAAAAGAATTCAAAAACAGAAAAGAAAAAAAAAGGAAAAGGGGCAGCCAGGCCGGCCAGGCCCGGCTCGGCCCGGCCAACCCCCGCCTCTCTACCGCCTGGGCTCGGCCCCGCCGACCCCGCCCCCTTCCCGCCTGGGCCGAGAGGCCGGCCCACTCGGCCGCGCCCCTCCTCCTCAGCGCCGCTCGGCCCGCCAGCGCGCGCCGCCCCTCTCTCTCTGCGCCTCGCCGACAGGCGGGCCCGCGCCCTCGCCCCCACTGACCAACGGGGACCACCGGTCAGACCCGTCCCCTTCCTCCCGCCGTGATCCACGCCCGCCTTCCTTACTCCCTCGCTCGGCCACAACGGCTACTCGAGGGGATCCCTCCCCGAATCCGCGCCCCGCTCTCCTTCCTTGTTCGCCCCGCACTCAATCCCCCACAATCCGCCCCGGTTTCCCCTTTCCCCTCCCTCTCTCTTCATTGCGTAGTGATGAGCGCCCCGGCCTTCCGTCGCAACACCGCGCCCGTCGCCCTCGGCTACCTAGACTCCTATAAAACCCGACCCCGAGCGTCGCCCCGAGCCCCTTTACCACGCCTCCACTCCAATTCCGCTCCTGTGCACCGACGCGCTTGCATTTCACCGCCGGAGCTTCACCTCGGTAAGACGCTCCACCGTTCAATTCATCGGCGTGGATCCATCTCCGGCCCTCTAACCGCCCCCTTCACGCTCGCAGGGTCTTCGCAGAGCCGTTCCAGGAGGTCTTGACGTGAGGCCGAGCCTCCGACGCTCCCGTCCGCGAGCGCCGCCCGAGCCTGTGGCGGAACCGCCCTGTTTAACCTAGATTAAGCGCACCTGCCACCTTTGGCTTGCAGTACACTTAAGCTGGACTAAACCCAGTAGTCTGTCGAGTGGCCTTCGGCCCTCGATAACACCAATCCCAGAGAAACCGACATCATACACATTGACCCTCGATGGAGCCACAACCATTACATCATCACAGGCAGTTGAATATGGATAGATAATAGAATTAGTTTACAGACCAGTTCAATTTAAAGTTTCAAATCCAACATAGTCATAGGATAACATAAGTTCTTAAATGTCTTGCAGCGGAAGATAGAATAGTTCAGAGTTCAGAAAATGCAGCGGAAATTGCAAAAGGGAATCAACATCAAGCCCACTGATGTTGTCCTGGTGCCACACACGTCATCTTCTAGTCATGTTGCGCACATGTGCCCCCTCCAACGCAGGGACACATGAGGAACTCCATACCTGTGAGCCAAAAATGGGGGCAAACCCTGAGTACTAATTACTCAATAGGACTTAATGGACATGGCTTACGGCTGACGCAAAGCATAGCTTACTACTCAATGTGTGTCCTTAGCCATTGATTTTGATCAGCAAAGTGTTAATAGATGATAGCAGGATTTGACAGCTGCTATCCTTCATCATATTAAGAATAGGTCATGATAGCAATATTATCTCTTGCAGGAAAGTAAACCATAATAACTTGCATGAGAGTAATCCATCATCAGTTGCGTATAAGCAATCCATCATATACACCAAACAGGTTGTGTTTGAAAACATGCATATTAGTAGTAGAATTCAGGTGATTACGACGTTGCCCGTCAGTGATATTTGACACTCTCACACCTAGTGAGCATCAGCGACTCGAATCGATTTTTAATTCCCGGGAATAACTAAAAATGCCAAGTGATATATGCTTACTAGCCATCGCATTCCACACATATATCCCTCATCTCCACTTGTCCCGTCCCAAGACTCACAGCGCCCCCACCTAACCCTTGGGAGTAGCCGTCTCAGGAGCGATACCACGTGAACCGGGTCAGCCCTCCCTCAACTTCCAAGCACCTCCCAAATCCATCGGCCCCCTTTCAGTGGATGGGCAGCACCATGAATAGTAGGACGGGGCCGGTAAGACTTTCACCGGTCCTACGACCCGGATAAGCACTCATAGCAATGTTGTGTCAATCAGCAGGCGAACAGCGAACGGGCCTTATGCGATAGGGGCGGAGCCGGAGAACAACAACGCACACCACGAAAGTAAATTTACGCTCCGCCCCGTCTCAATTTAATATCAACATAAATAACCATAATTTGCATCATAGTAAGATATCTGAGGTTTTTGAAATATCACCTACACGACGAGTGACAGTGCTCACTCGTGTCTATTCGTACCTAGCATTTCTAGGCATACTCGTCCTACGAACTCTAGTCATAGGATCTAGGGCCAGGGCGGCCAAGGATTCTAATGCAGTGGGTTTCAATCGACTCCTAATGCATATGCGTAATCAATAAGTATTATTATATTTGCTGGGTAGTATGGTCCTGCCTACCTTCTCCGCTCGGGTTAGAGGGTGCTTCCGCGGCGGTGTGATCAGCAGTCGCGTGCGGGTCTTCGGGCTCGTCCTCGGGCTCCTCAATCAGCGGTTGATCCGGTGGCAGCTCGTCGTTCGCGGGATCTATATGCATGAAAGGTGCAGGCATGAGTGCATACGGATGCAAATGTATGCACTTGTTGTAGATGAAATGCCGATGTTAATGTGCAGCAAATACTTTATGAGAAATGATACGTATGCAGTAGATGAATCATTGTACATGCATGTGCTTAGGGTAAATCATGCTCATTTGTGAATAAAATCATGCCTCTAAGTTCTAGCAGTTCCACTAACTCAAATGGTACCAAACTTTTATGATAAGCAGGCACTTCATACTCAAGGCTACTGTCAAAATTTCAGCTCAATTGGAGTTATAATTATTTTATTAAAATTCCAGCAACTTCTCAGCCCTACACCTTGTCAGAATTTTCATAAACTACTGGAAAGGTTTCTGAAGGTGAAATTTCACCAGTGAGCTATACTTAGTATGAACTACCTGTACAAAAATTTACAAGCTAAAACTCCCAAGTTTTGACAGGACACCTATTTTCCATATATAAATCCAATGCAATTTAAATTGTACATATAAACAGTGAGAGTAGCTTCCAAACATATATTTTCTGGATTCTACAGCACTCCCATATGCTACAAGAATTTTGGTAGAATTTATCTTGCACATTAGGACCCATTTTTCCATTTATCAAGTTCTCCAAGTTAAGATTTGTCATTTTCAAACCACCATCAAAACTATACATGCAGGGGCTCATATTTTAGCAGTGGTTTTCACAAGCTATATAGGACCTGAGAAAAATACTAGTGAGCCTTATTTCACATATTTTGCATGGACCCCATTTTCAAGTTATCAAATAATGCATAAAGTACATATAAAATGGTAAAACCATGAATGAACAGTAGGGTATTGAGTCACCAGAAATTACCACAGTATCAAAACACCCTAAAAAGGCTACTGACCAAGTTTCGTCATTTTTGGATTCCATCTAGACCATGTTTCCTATTTTTCATTGATTTATCATGCACATTTAAAAACAGGGGTAAAACCGTACATGCACATCCCCACATCATACCTACTGTGTAGATCTATTTACCAGGAGTACAACGCAACTGAGTTTACCTTTTTACGATTTTTATTCGATTTTATATGAATTTCCAAAGTTTCAGCCGAATATAGAAAAAAGAAATGGAAAAAGGATAGAACCGAGGACTAGAACACAATTAACCCTGTACTCCAGGGTCTAGCACGTAAGATTGCCAAGACTCAGTAAACAGCGCGGGGGTTAAAAATGTAAATAAACCACACTCCGGGGGTAGCTTGCAAAACCCCCCGGCCTTTCTTCCTCCTCCCGCCGCGCGCGACGGCGCGCGCGCGCCGGCGAGCTCGGGCTCGCCGGAGCCGCGACGCGACGCGCATCGGGTGCGCGGTAGCGCGGCGCTCAAGCCGGGCTAGATCTCGGCGGCGGGGACGGTGAGGGTCGGTGAGGGAAGGTGGTGAACCGCGGGTGCGTGACGGCGACGAGGCCACGACGTCGGGCGGCGGTGGATCTAGGCGAAGGGTGGTTGAACGGCGACGAGGCCTAGTGCCTCGGGTGCGCGGGAGCGAGGCGAGTGCGGTGAGAGTGCTCTAGGGATGCGAGGTGGATGGACGGCCGCGGCGCGAGCTTGAGCTCAAGCTCGGCCCGGCCATGGCGGACGCGGCGGAGTGCATCCCGGTCTAGGGATTGGGGAGGAGAGGGGCGACGAGGACTACCTCGGCGGACGCGCTAGAGCGAGGCGAGGTTGATGGTGGCGGTCGGGGCGCGGGGAGAGACCGAGGCGGCCGGCGTGGAGAGCTCAAGGTGGTGGCTATGGCGTCGGCGCGCGGGCGAGAGAGTGAGTGAGTGAGCGAGGCGAGTGGGGGAGGGAATGAACCGGGGCGTGAACCCGTCTAGGTGAAGGCGCGGAGGGAGCGGGGCGCGGCCGGGGCGATCCGCTTCGCGGCGCGGTGACCATACGTCGCCGGCCACGCGGCGGCCGCGAGCTGGGGGAGCGGGGCGGCGCTGACGAGTGGGTCCCACTCGTCAGTGACTGGGGGAAAGGAAAAATCCCAGAAAAAGAAAAATGTGTTTCCTCACCCTCTGTAAATTGCCATTTTGACCTATTTAGGAGCTGAATTTTGAAAAATGGTAATTGGATGAAATGTTCCACTCTTTGAACTCTACAACTTTGTCAAAAGGTCCCAACTCAAGTTCGGTCTAGAAATATGAATTTCATTTGAATTTAGCTGACAGCTCTAGATGGGGCAGAGTACCTTTATTCCTTGTGAAGGGAAAATCTCCCATTTCTGGGTTTTAACTTCTAAAAGTCCCATTGACAAGTTTGTTTATAATTTAGTCATCTATATTTCATTCCATTTGGGTTTGACATGAAAATGACTTTAAGTTGGAGAAAAACCAAATTTACCAACTGGTCAGATTTAAACTGTGTTTCTAGGCTGACAGAAAATGGTCCAAATCATTAACTATAATTCATTTTCTAACCAGACCCCAATTGAAAAAGTTGCTCCCTAGATCATTACCTACAACTTACCCAATTTGAGATTTGCATGAAAGTGGCTGTAGGTCAGAGTAAACTTAGAATTTCAAATCAGCCCCAATTTGGACCGGTTTTCTGTACTGTCATTAAATGACCCTAATCACCTTGTAAACCTCCTTATATGACAAGACCCCAATTAGCAAAGTTGTTTATCTCATGTGTCCCTACAGTTTTATCAATATGAACTTCACCCAGATCTCAATGGAAATCAAAGATACGACTATAACATAGCATCACACATGAAATGACAGGGTTTTTCACTTAGTAATATAAACCAAACTTGTTTCCAATGCACCCACACATGATATGTCATGATGCTCAAGAGGAATGCTTCATGTAAGATGAGTGATTATGCACTTGAGATGTCGGAGCATCACAGAGCCCATCCGCCGACCTACGTCGCCAAGCCCCGCCGTCAGCTCCCCGTCTCCCTCGATCCCTCGGTGAGCTCCGCCTCGGCCTTCTCTCTCTTTTCCGCTAGGTCTAGTCCAGCGAGACGCCCCCTAGGCCCCGGCGTGCGCCACGCCGGTGAGCCACCGCCACGCCGGCCAGATTCCACCGTGGGGAATGGTCGCCGCCGGCGCCCTCTTCTCCCGTTCAACCCTGGCCCTCGGATCTAATCTGGGCGGCCGAGATTAGAACGTGGCATACCCCTTCGCGGGCCAATCGGGACGTGCCACGTCGCCTTCATAATCCCAGTCAGCCCCGGCCCCGCTTGTCAGGCCATGTGGCCAGTCACGAGTCAGCCACGTCGCGCTGACCGAGTCCACCGCGGGACTTTCGCAGAAAGGCCCCCGCATTTCCTGGAAATCAACCCGCAGTCCACCTGCGTTGAAAAGTATTTAGGTTTTAGTCCTGTTTTTATCGGTTTAGACCCTGAGCTTTCTAGTTTTCGAACCCGCGGTCCAGGTATCGGGTTTTTGCCCGAAAATCCTCTGCGGCTATAGTTAATTACATTTCAGTCCTCGGTTTTTCAAATCTAGCCCCTGGTTTCAATGTTTTTTCACAGTTATGCCCCTAGGAGCCCGTTTTATGCATAACTTTTGCGTTTTAACTCCGATTTGAGTGATTTTTGCGCTCACGCGACCGTAGAAACATGTAGAATGTTTTTAGTACAGTTTTACCTTCTGTTTTTATGATATGATGTACTGTTTCTCACCTTTTGATAATTGTTTGCATGTATGTATGCGTGGAAATGCTTGTATGTGGCCGTGAATGTGGTTAGACGGTGAGCAGTTTGTTGGTGACGAAGAGTAGCAGTTTGAGGGTGTTGAGCAGCAGACTCAAGACCAGTTTGAGCAAGGCAAGTATAGCATGAACACAACCTAATAACCATTTAATCACTTCATATGCATGTGTCTAATTTTTGTATGCCAATAAGGACTATACCTAGCCTCTGTTATCACAATGTTTACCTATGGGAATGCATGTTGGTTAAGTTTTGCTAGTTGCTGCTCAAACTCATGTATCTTTTGTTAATAATTTTGATTAATGGATCTATACAATCAAATCTTGAGCTTGACCCTTTGTGGTTCATGTTCCTTTAAAAATGGCTTTTTAGCAACTTGGTTTAGGGGGGCATGAGCATGTGTTTTGCTTATAGCCACTCTCCCTAAGGACCGGTTCGCAAAGCGACAACCTGGGACAACAGTGCTACCATGAGACTGGAATGGGACGGTCTTGGCTAATTAATTAGGTTGCATTGGTTTGGGAGTAACTTACCGACGGGGCAAGAGGGGAGGTGAGCTTCTGTGGCCCTCGCGCTACTTGGGTTGAGTGCATTTATCTCCCCTTGAGGCTTGCTCCACAGTTGCGGACCCTGAAACCTTAGCGGTTACACCTTACCAACGTGATCTTTGTAAAGGCCTTGTAGTGTGCTTGCTAGCCATCTCATCTAAGGTAATGTGGTGGACCACTAGCGTAGCCCACGACTCATGGGTAAAGATGTACGACCTCTCGAGAGTGTAAAACTGACATGTCAGCCGTGCTCACGGTTACGAGCGGCCCAGATCCTTTATGCAGATTAGTGGTTCTGTTGGGTTTTGAAAGTGGTTCTTATGCTAATGTTGTTGAATAATGTTCTGATGCAATAACTTGGGTTAATGGTTTACCAACTCACGTGTAGTAATTTTTGTCGCTTGATAAAACTTGACCAACTAAAAGCTCATGCTAAGTGTCAGCCAACCCTAGATGCCTCATAGTTCATGTTATGCTTGTTGAGTATGAAATACTCACGCTTGCTTTACTTTAAACCTACTGTTGGCTGGAACCCAACCGCTGCTCAGCTCCAGAAGACTTCGGAGAGTATGTTCAGGACTTCAACGAGTTCTAGGCGTACCGGTCCACTAGTCGACATCCCTGTGGCGGCTCGTTTATCTTCGTTTATGCTTCCGCTATGACTCTGGTTTAAAGACATGTTGTCTTATTGTAATAAAGTGATGATATACTCTATGTAAACATTTTATTTATCGTTTATGCACGTTCTATGATGTCACTATTGTCATAATATATGTGAGACACGTTCCTGGCACATATATGTTGTTCCGGTTCCGTTGGTTGAGAACTGGGCATGACAGAGGCCGAAGTCGGTGGTCGGCCGACCTAGGGGGGAGGTCGGCCGACCTACTCCGAGGTTGGGCGACCACCCGATCCACCGCCTTTGCACTCCAACGGCTTGATCTTGCGTCCCCATGTCAGTTGGCGGTTAGGACGGTTGTTGCACGTGTAAAATGCTTCCGAGGGTAGGTCGGCCGACCTTGTAGGAGGTCGGGCGACCACGTGTCAGCCTTGCATTGGCCACTTTGCTTTTTCCTCGAATTGTTGACGTTGTGGATCCATGACTTGGTGCATTTTCGGCCTTTGGATACATTGGATGCTTGGTCTTGCGGTTGCATTTGTGTGCACTTGTGTTTTCTTGATGATATGGATCGATGAGGTGGCACATGGCTGACTTGGAAGGTTGGGTGGCCTGGCCTGGGGTCGGCCGACCCTGTCAGTGGGTCGGGCGGCCAGCCCCCCTGGTCGGCCGACCAAGGGGCGGGTCGGCCAACCTGGCCACTTTGGCCAGCGGTTTCCATCATTGATTCTTGGCATGTTTTCAACTGTTTTATGTGCATTTTGGTACTTGCATCCAAATATTCATACAAAACTTGTGGAACTCATTAGTAGAAGGGTTAGTCCATATTTATTCACTTGCATAGCTCCATTTGGTTGGTAATTGACGGTAGATATCGTGAGATTACGACCGTCAACACCCCCCCACTTGTGGATCAGGAGTTGCTGCAATATCGAAGATGAAGGGAAATTCTTATACATGTCTCAATACTCATGCTTTTCTTTCGAGAAGTGAAATAATTGAAGCTCACCTTGTGTACTACCTGTTGTGCATCTTTTTGTTTACCTTGCCTTGGGCGGTTGAGAGATGGAACGATCATTGTATAGGAGTTCTTCTAACTTACTCTTTTTGGATGTCTTTCTCAGGTGTCTTCAAGAATTTCAAAACAAAAGTAGCTTCCCCAAGGTGCTCTCAGGCGCTCAAATGTGTTTCCTCACCAAGGGTCAAGATTCGGCCAACACTTTCCTACACTAAGGCCTTTGTGGAGCTTTAGGTAGGGAGAATGTGGCACACTTAGGATATTTATTTTGCTAAGCCAAAGATTGGACAAAGAGTGTACTCTATCACTTCTTCTAATTGATCACTGGAGTATGAGTAGTGATATTGTATGCCTCCTTCTCTTGGTTTTCATCCCTTGTAGCCTTTTGTAGATTTGGAGTGGATATGGAGCTTTTATTTTATTTTTGCTATGCTTGAACTTGCATGTTTTTCATTTTGCCATGCTTTTGCATGCCATTTTCTTTTTGCCATGCTTTTGCATGCTTTTCTTTTTGGCTCCATACCCTTACTCCTTGAGATTTGAAGGCTAGGGATTATGAGAAGTATTTGGAGACATTTCGGTGGATGCAAAGTCCGGAATGGATCACTTGTATTTTTGCTTTTGTACTCCCGCTATCAACAGAAGGTGATATTTCTACTCAAAGAGATTCAAAATTTGACAAAGCTCAAAATATCACTAGGCAGCTCTTTGTAGCAGTTTCAACTAATTGAAGCATTTTTGGCTCTGGTAGGTATTTTTGACAAATGGGAGCTATATTTTGTTATTTCCAAAATAAAACCTGAGATGTTCATCTTACTAAGAGCATGAAAGAATTATCCCATATTAAAGTCATATCATTTATCTCACAACAACTTAGGCTTGTTATCATAAATGGCATCCACAGGATAGAACCTTGGTTTACTTCTTTTATTCACAAACTCAAAACTAAGCTAAGCATAAGTCACATGCAAGAATTAAATCATTCACTTGATAGAGCAACTATTCATCATTTCCAAAATGAAGCTAGCATGTGAACTTATTATTAAAGCATGGGAGTTTTTTTTATATATTGAAATAAACAAACTAAATTGAGCAAACTGAATTAAACAATCTAGCAAACTCTCAAAGCAAAGATACATGGGTGGTGCAGAAATCAGGGGACTGTCATACGTACCCAGCTGTCGACTTAGGTTCCCCCCAAGCTTTAACGAAGCTACTCGGGGTAGTACCCGTAGTACTAGAAGAATTGCTGGGACTCATCAAAAGTGCGCTGAGCCGTCGTTTCTATTTCTAGGAGGCGGTTGTATTGTTCGTCCTGGGTCTGCTGGATCACCTGAGTGCGCTCATCGACCTGATTAAGTTGCTGGGCAATCCCAGCTGTGCACTGGTCCTGAATGGTCAGGGACCCAAAGATGGCACTCAACGGATCTCCTGCAAAGCGTGCAGAAGCAGATGGTCTTGCCTCATACGGTGCTGACCCCATTGTGTGTTTGCAGATCCTCCGTGGAGCTGCCACGTCGGGTCTGTTCCCTGAGTTTGCCAGGACGTGCCAGTCGTGGTATGGAACCAGGTAGGTCCAATCCCAGCGGTTTGTGCGTCCTGTGCTTGCTTCTGTAGGCGCTCTTGGGCTGCCGTCCTCTGCGCCTTGGTCATGACTCCCGCTACACTATCTCTGGGCTCCTCTAAAGGCTCTTCCTCTAGGACACCCTCTATTGGCATAGAGAGTGTGTCCACATGGTAGATTTTGAACTGCGGTGCTGGTAGAGGCACTTCAAAGTTATACCCCTTATAGATCATGACATATGTGTCCGTGCTGGGGTTCTTGCGCAGGAAGTGTGCCCGGATGAAATGGCTCTCTGTGACTAGGTTGGGTGTGTCTAGGGGTAGGAATGCCACCTGGGCATTAGCTAAGACCCCCAGCTCGGATGCAATCCTCGTCACAAATGACGTGATTGATATGGAATTTTCATCCCTAACTAGTTTCATGCAGTGGTAGAGCATGGCGGTGACAGGTGCAAACTTCTGCTTATGCCACATGGCATAGAGGATTTATAAGTCCTCTATGGTCACACAGCGTGTGTCATCACGGGGCAGGACTACGATGGCAATCCAGCGGGCCATGAACCGCATGGTGGGGTGCTTAATGTTTGTGATATTCTTTTTCCCCTTATAGTCTGAACCGGCTAGTTCCTTCCAGAACTCTGTTGCATTGAAGCCTACGGGTTCAGCTGCTATGGAGCAGCGAGGTGAGAACCCGAGAGCATTGCTGAACTGACGGAGTGTCAGCTCATGCTCAGAGTTAAAGAGTCTGAAATGAACAGTCGTATCGTACTCTAGTGAGACTACTCGGAGGGTCATCAGAAACTCCTTGGTGAGGAGGACTATGCCTCCCTCGCTAACATTTGCAAAATTTTCCCAGCCTACCATACTGAAAATTTCATCGAATTCATCATCCATACATGTGCTTGTCATGAGTACCTCATCGAAGCACTTGGTGAGGGTGATAGACTTGGTGTGGAGTCGCCTCAGCAGGTCGGCCTCGTCTTGATTGCGCATTTGGATTTGGGAATCCAGCAGCAATATGGGCCCGGTGATGGAGGGTGAAGCTTCTTCTCCTCCTGGCCCAGCACTTGATGAGCCTCTGTCGGACACCGTCCGCGAGTTCTGCGAGCTGGAGGACGTCGGGAACCGTATGTGCTATCCCGCCTTGCTGATGGCACTTCTTGCCCTCTTGAAAGCGCGCTTCATTCTGCACAAAAAATGACCACAAAACTACGAGATGACAAAATAAAATTAGCGTTAGTGGTTAGTCGTCCTTGTGGGGCATGACACCACCACAACTCATTCGTGGTCTTGCCAAAAGAGAGGGGCTAGTAGCTAAATTAATTTGCTCGACTAGATTTTTATTGGACATTACTTAGGCTAAGCAAAGTGCTAATTCAACTACTAACCGAGGAAATTTGAGAGGGAGAGAAGGGTGCTTGTGTGGTGCATTGAACAAGGGAGTGAAGGGTGGTATTTAGAAAGGGAAGGAGCAGCAGGGAGAGTTGGGCGACTAGGCATAGGGGTCGGCCGACTTGGGTTGCTGGTCGGCCGGCCCTGGCTGTCCTTGCGTGAGTGTGCAGCAGAAGGGATCAAAGGGTGGTCGGGCGGCCAATGCAGTGGTCGGCCGGCCTCGGCCTCTGGTCGGGCGACCAGTTGAGTGGTCGGGCGACCGGTGAGACGGGTCGGCCGGCCTGGCCTCTTGATCATGATGGTGCTGCTGCTTTCGGTGGGTGCTAGGAATGATGAAAGGGGAAGAATGGTGGTCGGGCGACCACTTGATAGGGTCGGCCAGCTTGGCTCCCTGCCATATGTGCTTTGCTTTGTGAAGGAGTAAAGAGCAAAGTGAAATAGAAAAAGAAAAGAGAAAGGGAAAGAGAGAGCAAAAGGAAATGGAAAGAAGGGGGGAGGGCAGGTACGGTCGGCCGGCCATGGGGGCTCGGTCAGCTGGCCCCCTGGTCTGCTCCTTTGTGCACTGCTTGGAGAGGGAGCAAAGTAAAGAGAAAGCAAAGGAAAGAAAAGAAGAGAAAAGAGAAAGACGAGAAAAGAGAAAGAAAAGAGGAAGAGAGGAGAGAGCATGAGAGTGAAAAGAGAAAAAGAGAAGGGAGTGGGAGGCCAGCGTGGTCGGGCGGCCTGGCCTTGCGGTCGGCCGGCCTGACCAGTCCCCCTTGCTTACCCTTTTGCAGGTGGTGGTCGGCCAGCCTCATGATGTGGGGTGATCAAAACTAAATGCGATAAAATTAAACTTGTGCATTGCCACAAATTTAAATATGTAGTGGAAGATGAGAATTTAAACTAGCGGGAAACAAATATGCCGTTGAATGATAATGCCAAATTTACCTCTTGGCGGGAGCGAACCATTTACCGCCCTTCGGGATGTCGCGTGAGCGTACATACGGGGAGGTAAGCGGTACCTTTGCGAGCCACTTGGAATTTGTCATGGACGGGTCTTGGGCGCGCTTGTCGTCAACATCCCCATAGTATTTGTCCTCGTATCTCCATGGGTATGCTGATTTTTGTTGCACCCTTGGTTGATGGGTCTGGTAAAATCATGGGTGCCGACCTTCTTAACAGGAGCTTTGCCTCCTGTTTTCTGGTTCTTGCGGCTAGCCTCCATGGCTTTCGCCTTCTTCCATTCGTCTTCTTCCCGTTGTCGGATGGCAGCCTCGGTGGCTAACTTCCGTTTCATGAATGCTACGAGACTGCCCATCTCTTTCCCGGATGTGTCATAGACTGGTGGCTTCAGCACATACTTTTGGCACTTGAAAATCTTCACTTGGCTACACTGCTCCACTTTTGGTTTGAAGGAGAATGTCTCCCTCATCCCGTTGATGTTGAGGTGGACTTCTCCGGCTCTAACATCTATGCTTGCTTCCGCGGTGCTCAAAAACGGCCGCCCAAGGATGAGCGGTGTCTTGGCATCAATTTCCATGTCCAATACCACAAAGTCCACGGGAATGAGGAAGTTTTGGATCTTCACTGGGACATCCTCGGTGATTCCCGCGGGGTGTCAGATGGATTGGTCCGCAAGTTGTAGGCACATGCTTGTGGGGACGAGTGCCACGTGATTGAGTTTGTCAAAGACAATTTTAGGCATGACACTGACGCTTGCTCCGAGATCACATAAGGCTTGATTGAAGACTTGGTTCCCGATTGAGCATGGAATGGTAGGACTGCCGGGGTCCTTCTTCTTCTATGGAGGTTGGTTGAGTATAGCTGCGCTACACTCCTCGGTCATGTGGCAGTGGTTTCTTATTGTTGAGTATATCTTTCAAGTACTTTGCATATATCGGTACCTGCATAGCATCTAGCAGGGGTATATTGACGTATAATTTCTTAATAACCTCAACAAACTTACTGTATTGTTCATCGGCGGCAGCCTTTTTGTTGCGCTGAGGGAAGGGCAACACCTATGTCATAAAACTCGTGTGGAAGAGTTTTCGATGGTGCCTTCTCCTTCGCGTCACCAGTGCTGGTTTTTGAATCATCATTCTCCTCCATTTTGGTGGTCTTCTCCTGTTCCTTGCCTGTATGGTTAGTGCGTGACGCACCACTAGGATGTGGAGGGTCCTAAGTGGCCTTACCACCCCTAGTGGTGACGGCATTGATGTGCTCTTTGGAAGGAGGTTCCGGTTGTCCCGGAAGCTTTCCGCATTAGTATTTGGCAAAGAGGCAGCCAACTGAGCTATCTGCATTTCTAACATTTTATTGAAACTCAGTTGATTTTTCATAGCACTGTTAAAAGTTTCTATTTGTAAAGAAATAGACTCAAAAAGTCTATCATTTGCATGAAGCTTTTTACTAATGCTATCATACACAGCTTTAGGATCAAAAGAAATAGGCTTATTGAACTGCTGTGAGTTACCAGAGGAGTTACCTTGTCCGGAGAATGGCATATATGGGCGCGAGTTCCAGCCTGGTTGGGGACGATTCCCGTTGTTGAAGTTGCTAGAATTACCGATGAAGTTGGCGTCTTCCGGTCACGTTTCAGGGCAGCTGCTCCCTGAATGCCCCGTGTTCCCTCAGACTTCACAAGTCATGCGAGTGTTGAGGGCCTGGACTGGTGCGGTCTCAGGATTGTCTTCTAGCTTCTTTAAAAGCATGTCCATCTTGGTGGCCAGCATATCCGTGCTATCGATGTGATGGACTCCACGGGATCGTGTGTGTGACCTTTCTTCCTTCCATCCCTGGTTAGTGGCGATCTTCTCAATCAGATTTTTGGCCGCTCTCACACTTTGGGATAGGAAAGATCCTCCAGCGGCTGCATCTAGGTGCTCTTGAGCAGTACGGTTTAACCCGTGAAAGAAACTCTGAATGATCAGCCATTCTTCCATGCCATGGTAGGGGCAGGCTGCTATGTGTTCCTATAATCTTTCCCAGGCCTTCGCCACCATTTCATCTGCGAGCTGTTGAAAGCTCGAGATCTTGTTCCTCAACGCGTTGGTCTTTCCTAGAGGGAAATACTTGGCGAGGAATGCGTTTGAGCATGCATCCCACGTTGTCAGTGTTGCGCGGTTGAGGTACAACCATTGCTTCGCCTTTCCGACAAGTGAAAATGGGAAGAGGCGTAACTTGACAGCATCGGTGGACGCACCTTTCATGGTAAATGTGCTGCAGATTTCTAGGAATTGCTGCAGGTGGTTGTTGGCGTCCTCCGTTGCTAAACCACAAAAGGGAATGGCGTCCTCTGGCTTGAGTTCGAAGTTCTCCCCTGCGTTGACGGCTGGTCCCGTAGGGACATTGTTGCTGCATGGGATGGAGAACTCACGGATGGTCTTCTCAGGAGCTGCGCCCATGTCGTCGGTGTTCGAAGAACTACTTGACGAGTCTATGCTCGAGGAACTACTTGACGTGGCCGTTTCAAGGTTCAATTCCCTTGGAACAGGTCTCTGCCCGTGAATGGTCTTGGGACAGACCCTCCTGAGCAGAGACTCTGGGTTATTGTGGAAATTTTCCGGCAGGTCAAAACCTGTCATACACCTTACTGTTGCAACCACAACATAAACAACAAAGACAAGTGAGCCTGCTAACAACTAGTTGGTATTTTTATAAAAGACACGGGGTTCAAAAAGAGATTATCAACTATATCTCTGCCTATTGCTTCCCTGGCAACGGCACCAGAAAAGCTTGTTGGCGTCTCTTAGCCTTAAAAGATTTTACTCCGCAAGCGCACGGAGACCTCTGTAACTTTTCACCCAGAGTATTCCGAGTATCGTATTTTTATCCACAGGGAAGCGGTAGGCGAAAGAGTATAGTTGAATAAACTCAGATCGAATGAACCGTACTTAAATAAATATACCAGCTAGTCACTAGACATGGATAAGTCTGGTAAACGGATAGGTGTATGGTGGAAAGAAGTAAATTAAACTACCTCAGATACACGTAGAAAGGTATAGTTGCCTGGGAGGACAATGAGTGAGATAAAGTTCCCAAACTCTATTCTATTCGGCTGCAAAGACTATGTCATGGTTAACTAAGAAACTCAAGTAGCAAGTCAGGGTCTTGCGTTGAGCGAAATTCTGGCGCCTCGAGGGGTCAAGGGGTAGATAGTAGACCACCGAAGGAGACCCGGCTAACACCTACGGGCCTACCGAACAAACGGGCCTGGACTACACAGGCACACCACACGCTGTCACCGAGTGGGGCTACCAAGCAAATCTGCGTGGGTAGGATGGCACGCTATAAACTTACTCAAGCGAAGCTTGAGTAACAATAGATCGTCCTTGATCAGAGGAGAGGACCTAACCAGAGCCGGGCGTACAGGTTGGATTATAGCACCGGCAAGAATAACGGGACTTGACTAACTAAGATAACCACAAGCCTAAGTCTAGCAAGTATGCAAAATAAAGGGTACACCACACTTGCAAGAGATAGAAATAAAGTAAAATATAACTGAATTATATTGAGGATACGAGTACAAAAGATACAAGAGCTTTTTCCGCAGACTCAGAAGAATCTACGAGAACTTCGAGGCAAAGCTCAACTCACTCTAACTTCCAGGAATATCCTAACTTCTAAGATGTGGAAAGTGACAGTCTCTAAGGTAGAATATAGCTCTCAACTTCTCCACACCTTTACAAATGAGCTCTACAATGTATTTGTAGGAGGCTTAGATCGGTGGGAGGCCGAAGTCGGTGGTCGGCCGACCTATGGGGGAGGTCGGCCGACCTACTCCGAGGTTGGGCGACCACCCAATCCACCGCCTTTGCACTCCAATGGCTTGATCTTGCGTCCCCATGGCGGTTAGCGGTTAGGACGGTTGTTGCACGTGTAAAATGCCTCCGAGGGTAGGTCGGGCGACCACGTGTCAGCCTTGCATTGGCCACTTTGCTTTTCCCTCAGATTGTTGACGTTGTGGATCCGTGACTTGGTGCATTTTTGTCCTTTGGATACATTGGATGCTTAGTCTTGCGGTTGGATTTCAGTAGACTTGTGTTTTCTTCATGATATGGATCGATGAGGTGGCACATGGCTGACTTGGAAGGTTGAGCGGCCTGGCCAGGGGTCGGCCGACCCTGTTAGTGGGTCGGGCGGCCAGCCCCTCTGGTCGGCCGACCTGGCTGGTGTGGCTCGGCCTGGCCCTGGTGGGCCGACCTAGGGGTGGGTCGGCCAACCTACCCACTTTGACCAGTGGTTTCCATCTTTGATCCTTGGCATGTTTTCAACTGTTTTATGTGCATTTTGGTACCTGCATCCAAATATTCATACAAAACTTGTGGAACTCATTAGTAGAAGGGTTAGCCCATATTTATTCACTTGCATAGCTCCATTTGGTTGGTAATTGACGGTAGATATCGTGAGTGAGGTCGGCCGACCAACCACGTGGCTGCCCAACCAACCAACTTGCTGCCCCCACCGACCTTCTTCGTCCTATAAATAGAGGAGCACTCCCCCCACTCCAAAATGTACCATTTCACACCATGTGAACTCTCTTTCTCCCTCTAGGAGGCTCTCCACAGGAGGGGCTTCCATTCTAAAAGCAGTGTTTAGTTAGGCGTTAGAGAAGGCTCTGCTGTTTCAGAGTCAGCCGGAATCTTCGGTAATGTATTCTATTTGATATCTTAAGCATTACTTTCCGATTATTGACTAGTGCATAAAGTAGGAAAATAATGCTCTTAGTAAGATGAACATCTTAGGTTTTTATTTTGAAAATAACAAAATATAGCTCCCCTTGGTCAAAAATACCTACCAGAGCCAAAAATGCTTCAATTAGTTGAAACTGCTACAAAGAGCTGCCTAGTGATATTTTGAGCTTTGTCAAATTTTGAGTCTCTTTGAGTAAAAATATCACCTTTTGTTGATAGCTGGAGTACAAAAGCAAAAATGTAAGTGATCCATTTCGGACTTTGTATCCACCAAAATGTATCTAAATACTTCTCATAATCCCTAGCCTCCAAATCTCAAGGAGTAAGGTACGGAGCCAAAAAGAAAAGCATGCAAAAGCATGGCAAAAAGAAAAATGCGTGCATAAGCACGGCAAAATGAAAAGCATGCAAGTTCAAGCATGGCAAAAATAAAATAAAAGCTCCATATCCACTCCAAATCTACAAAAGGCTACAAGGGATGAAAACCAAGAGAAGGAGGCATACAATATCACTACTCATGCTCCAGTGATCAATTAGAAGAAGTGATAAAGTACACTCTTTGGTCCAATCTTTGGCTTAGCAAAATAAATATCCTAAGTGTGCCATATTCTCCCTACCTAAAGCTCCACAAAGGCCCTAGTGTAGGAAAGTGTTGGCCAAATCTTGGCCCTTGGTGAGGAAACACATTTGAGCGCCTGAGAGCACCTTGGGGAAGCTACTTTTGCTTTGAAATTCTTGAAGACACCTGAGAAATACATCCAAAAAGAGCAAGTTAGAAGAACTCCTGTACAATGGTCGTTCCATCTCTCAACCGCCCAAGGCAACGTAAACAAAAAGATGCACCACAGGTAGTACACAAGGTGAGCTTCAATTATTTCACTTCTCCAAACAAAAGCATGAGTATTGAGTCGTGTATAAGAATTTCTCTTCATCTTCGATATTGCAGCAACTCCTGATCCACTTTCAGTCTTAGCTTTGCTCGAGGACGAGCAAAAGTTTAAGCTTGGGGGGTGTTGACGGTCGTAATCTCACGATATCTACCGTTATATACCAACCAAATGGAGCAATGCAAGTGAATAAACATGGACTAACCCTTCTACTAATGAGTTCCACAAGTTTTGTATGAATATTTGGATGCAGGTACCAAAATGCACATAAAACGGTTGAAAACATGCCAAGGATCAAAGATGGAGACCACTGGCCAAAGTGGCTAGGTCGGCCAACCAGGGCCAGGCCGAGCCTGACTCAGCCAGGTCGGCCGACCAGGGGGCTGGCCGCCCGACCCACTGACAGGGTCGGCCAACCCCTAGCCAGGCCGCCCAACCTCCCAAGTCAGCTACTTGCCACTTCATTGATCCACATTCCAAAGAAACACCAGTGCACTCAAATCCAACCGCAAGACCAAGCATCCAATGTATCCAAAGGCCGAAAATGCACCAAGTCACGGATCCACAATGTCAACAATCCGAGAGAAGAGCAAAATGGCCAATGCAAGGCTGACACGTGGTCGCTCGACCTCGTACAAGGTCGGCCGACCTACCATTGGAGGCATTTTACACGTGCAACAACCGTCCTAACCACCAACCGCCATGGGGATGCAAGATCAAGCTGTTGGAGTGCAAAGGCGGTGGATCGGGTGGTCGTCCGACCTCGAGGTTGGTCGGCCGACCTCCCCCCTAGGTCGTCGACCACCGACTTCGGCCTCCCACCGACCTAAGCCTTCTACAAATACCCCCCTCTCATATGGGACTATAAATAGGCCTGTAGAGCTCATTTATAAAGGTGTGGAGAAGTTGAGAGCCATATTCTACCTTAGAGAGTGTCATTTCCCATGTCTTAGTAGTTAGGATAGTCTTGGGAGTTAGAGTGAGTCGAGCTTTGCCTCGGAGTTCTCGGATATTCTTCTGAGTCTGCGGTAACAGCTCTTGTATCTTTTGTACTCGTATCTTCAATATAATTCAGTTATATTTTATTTTACTTCTATCTCTTCGAAGTGTGGTGTACCCTTTATTTTGCACACTTGCTAGGCTTAGGCTTGTGGTTATCTTAGTTAGTCAAGTCCCGTTATTGTTGCCGGTGCTATAATCCAACCTGTACGCCAGGCTCTGGTTAGGTCCTCTCCTCTGATCAAGGACGATCTATTGTTACTCAAGCTTTTGCTTGAGTACGTTTATAGCGTGCCATCCTACCCACGCAGATTTGCTTGGTAGCCCCACTTGGTGACTATGTGTGGTGTGCCTGTGTAGTCCAGGCCCGTTCGTTCGGTAGGCCCATACTCCGCAAGCGCACGGAGACCGCTGTAGCCTTTCACCCGGGAGTATTCCAAGGTATCGTATTTATCCACAGGAAAGCATTGAGATATAGATATCAAACTATCATTCATCCAGCTATTACAACTCTTTCACGTCAACCGATAACTAGGAAAGGTTGACACCAAACACCATGGGATATAAGCCAAGCACCGTTGGCAAGAAAACAGGTAAAGCTAGGAGGACAACGAGACAGGGACGGCTATACGGTCTTCTATCTCTGCTAGCATACAAGAGCTATCTGTGCTAAGGGTCGAAAGGATCTCAATAGAGTTATGACTTGCGTCGAGCGAAATTCCGGCGCCTCGTGGGGTTAGGAGATAGATAGTAGACCACCGAAGGAGACCCGGCTAACGCCTACGGGCCTACCGAACGAACGGGCCTGGGATACATAGGCACACCACACACTGTCACCGAGTGGGGCTACCAAGCAAATCTGCTTGGATAGGCTGGCACGCTACAAACATGTTCAAGTGTAGCTTGAACAACAATAGTTCATCCTCGGCTAAAGGAAAGGAACTAACCAGAGCCTAGCGTATAGGTTGGATTGTAACACCGGCAAGCATAACAACGATCAATCTATTCTAGTTTAGCACAACTCAGGCCTCAACTTGGTATGCCCAAAAGGAAAAAGATGCTAAAAAGCCGCATACACACCAAGCATGTAACTAACTAGAGCAGAAGATAAGTGCATAAAGTAAGAAAGTAAAGTCCTTGCACTAGTCAATAATCGGAAAGTAATGCTTAAAATATCAAAATAGAATACATTACCGAATA
This sequence comes from Paspalum notatum, assembly GCA_022530915.1. Classification (NCBI taxonomy): domain Eukaryota; kingdom Viridiplantae; phylum Streptophyta; class Magnoliopsida; order Poales; family Poaceae; genus Paspalum; species Paspalum notatum. Next base: position 32,544,596 of record CM039688.1, on the reverse strand, counting down.
TTCCGACCGACTCCAGAACAGCAGAGCCTTCTCTAACTCCTAACTAAAACACTATTTTCAGAGTGGAAGCACACCCGTGGGGCGCCTCCTAGAGAGGGAGAGAGAGTTACATAGTGAATGGTGCAAGTTACAAGGTGAGGAGGTGCCTTCCATTTATAGCCTTAAGAGGTGAGGAGTCTTCCATAGGATCCTGGGGTGGGATTATCCTCCAAAACCCCCCTCTTGGGCTGTCATTCATCCTCCGGGAGGCCCAATTGGTGGCCTGGGTGGCCAGTCCCCTCGCCGTGTAGCCAGCCCACATGGCCGGGCGGCCAGCCCACCAGGCCGGGCGGCCAGCCCACTAGGCCGGGCGTTGATGAACTTGCGACGGCTGTAACTTTTGCATTCGGACTCCAAATTGGGCAAATAATATATACGTTGGAATCTTCTCGACGAGCTCTACGTATTGATGGAGTCCTTGCAGGCATTTGAGATACTTTTTAGTTGTGTATTTTCTGATCATTCTCCAGCCCTTTATGTGCGAATTCTCTCTTGCTCCAATTGATGTTCTCTTGTATGTGATTTGAGCATCTCCCTGTGATACACCAAAAACCACCAAAACTCGTGGAATTCGTCAGTATAAGGTAAATAATGCACAGAACTTTATATATACCCCATTTATTCACCGAGAGATTGACGGTCGAAATGGTGAAATAACGACCGTCAACACTCCCCCAAGCTTGAACTTTTGCTCGTCCTCGAGCAAAGCTAAGACTTAACCTCAGTGGATCAGGAGTTGCATCGATGTCAATGTCCTGCAAGTATTAACTGCACAACCCAACATTCTACCTTTATGTTCAAACAAACTGCATAAGTGTACGCCGACCTTTTTATCCATACCTGTGGGGCTTCTGGCATTTCTTACCTTGTCTTCGGCGGTTGAGAGATGGAACAATCTCAGTTGAGTGTCACTGAACTCTATCTCCTTTCAAGTTTCATGCTCGGAGGGTTTTGAAAATTTTGAAAAGAAAGCACTAAGTTCCTCAAATGGTACCCTCGATCACTCAAGTGGTTTTATATTCCTCACCAGGCCATTGGCCAAACTTTTCCCTATCAACTAAAAGGCTTATATGGAGCTCAAGGTAGGGATAAAGTTAGCTTACATATGCTATGTATTTTGTTAAGTCAAAGAATGGTCCTAGCGAAGTTTGCGATACCTCTTATCCCGATCAAAGGAGAATGGATTTATTTTGTGAATGGATATGGTCTATGGATGAAAACTCCTTATTTAATTAATCCCCTTTTGAAACTTTGAAGCTTTTGAGTACATGGAGCTATCTTCTTTTTTTCTTTTTTTTTCTTCTCTCTTTTTTCTCTTCTTTTGTCACTTTTTTTATTCCTTTTTCATCTCTCTCTTTTTTTGATAGCTCCATGTCTCCTTGTATGAGAACTTTGGGGATATTGCTGGAATATGACTGGAGTCTTTATTTGTAAGACCATATTTGTGGATAGGTAGGTAGATGATGGATATGGTAGAGAAATGTCTGGTGTAACAGGATGCTTGAATCCATTGTAGATTTAAGCATAACCAGACAAAGAAAGGCTAGAAAATGAAGGTGGATGTGTGGGATTTTTGATCGGGACTTGAAGTGCCACTACCTCATAAGAACTCAAAATTTGATGAAACTCAACATAACAATAGGTAGCAAATGCAAAGGTTTCATCATAAAGCATTTGGCTCAGGATAGGTATTTCAAACCATTGAGGAACTTTTCTCATTTTAAATTTTCAAAAAGAAAACTCCGAGAATTCACCTTACTAGGATCAAGATGTGTTAAACTCAAACTATGATTATATCACATCTCACAACAACTTAGACTTGGTTTGAAAGCACTTGCTCCCACAAGATTAAAGATTAAAGGTAGGATCACGACAAAAGCCAATAAGTTCAAATTTTAGGAGAGTGTCAAGTTGTATACGAAATACTTACAAGAAATCAACAGAGCAACTATTCATCATTTCCTTTAATGAAGGGTATAAACGAAGTTCTAGCATTATGGCTAGGAGTTAGTTTATTCATGATAAAAAGCAAATCTTTTTGTAGTTTTTCAATTACGCAAATTTTTATAAGCGTTTTTTTATTAAGGATAACAAGAAGTAAATATTTTTGGTGTCATGGTAATTTTTAGGATTTAAGATATTTAAACAGATACAGAGCATTCGGGGTACTCACCGAGTGATCTTCCCCAAGCTTAGTCCTTGCAAGTGATTGCCAAGAAACTGAGCTTCAGCATTACCTGGCATTGCCTCCCGCAAGCTTGTTTGTTCCCTGGGTGACGACGATGTTGCTATTGTTGCTCACCTATGTTAGGCGAATTCGCTTCTCTCTCTACTCTTGTTCTACCTCCTCTATTTCTATAATGACTATTTGATGAGAGTTCTCGTGCTGCTATTTGGACCGTCTGCAAAGTGTCGGGAGCTTGGATTTATCCGATCTGATGATACTACTCCCGTGGATGAATGTCTCTTGTTGGATCTCCCGCTCCAACATCATATTTTTGCCCCTAGCCTGACATTCTTCCAAAGTGACACCGTTTCGATAGCAGCCAGCTGTTTATTCCCAAACAGACTGCGTGGAATGATAGAGGTGGATGTATGTTGGAGTTGACTCCTTTGCATCCTTGGCAGTTTGCCACCAATCTTCGGGAGATGGCTATTCGCCATGTTTGTGATTGGTGTGCTGACTCATGTTGCGCCATGCTTGTGATGTCAGGTGGCTCATTGGCACATTGACTCATGAGTACAGTAGATCAACCTAGCCTCTAGTAAACCGTTTTGTCTTGTTGTAAGTCTGGCCAGGGAAAGGGAATTAAGGAATGCTCACTCGTAGCATTCCTCCATACTTGGGTGATGTCACTACATAGATCTTATGCCACTTTCATCCAGAGTATTCCGAGTATCGTAATTTCCACAGGGAAGTGGCAGGCAAGAGAGTATAATCGGATAAACTCAAATCAAATGTTCCGTAAACATAAATAAATGTACCAACTAGTATCTAAACAGGGGTAAGTCAAATAAAGATAGGTGTATGGTGAAGAAGTAAAATAAACTACCTAAGATACATGTAGAAAGGTATAGTTGCCTGGGAGGACAACGAGTGAGATAAAGTTCCCAAACTCTATTCTATTCGGCTGCAAAGACTATGTCGTGGTTAACTAACAAACTCAAGTAAACAAGTCAGGGTCTCGCGTCGAACGAAATTCCGGCGCCTCGAGGGGTCAGGGGGTAGATAGTAGACCACCGAAGGAGACCCAGCTAACGCCTATGGGCCTACCGAACGAACGGGCCTAGGATACACAGGCAAACCACATGCTGTCACCGAGTGCAGCTACCAAACAAATCTGCGTGGATAGGCTGGCACGCTATACTAGTGCTCAAACGCTATCACCATGATAGTGGTTGAGCACTAAAACTCGTCCTTGATTCAAGGGTTGGAGCTAACCAGACTCCTAAATCTAAGTCTAGGAAAGGCTTATAGCACTGGCAAGAATAACAAATCTTGACTAACTTAGGTAACCACAGTCTAAGCCTAGCAAGTATGCAAAGAAAGGTACACCACACTTGCAAGAGATAGAGATAAAGTAAAGTAAATAAATTATACTGGAGATAAAAAGAGTACAAAGATACAAGAGCTTTACCACAGACTCAGAAGGATCTCCGAGAACTCCGAGGCAAAGCTCGACTCACTCTAACTCCTAGGACTATCCTAACTACTAAGATGTGGAAATAAGACTCTCTAAGGTAGAATGTAACTTCTCCACACCCTTACAAATGAGCTCCCAGGGCCTATTTATAGCTTGTACAAGTGAAGGGGGTACTTGTAGGTGGCTGAGGTCGGTGGGAGGCCAAAGTCGGTGGTCAGCCGACCTAGGGTCAGGTCGGCCAACCTAGGGGTAGGTCGGCCGACGTCCCTAGACGTCGGGCGACCCTCCAATCCGCCGACTTGACCCTCCAACGGCTTGATTTCACTCCCCCAAGGCGGTTGACGGTTGAGGTTGTTGGTGCACGTGGAAATTGCCTCCGAAGGGAGGTCGGCCGACCTTGGTGGAGGCCGGGCGACCACGTGTCAGCCCTTGATTGCTTGCATGGCCCTTCCCTTGGATTGGTGACATCATGGATCCATGTTTCGGTGATCTTTTGTCCCTTGGATACTTTGGATGCTTGATACAATGGTTGGATTCACTTGGCTTTTGTTTCTTTGCATGCATGAGCGAAGGGGAGCCAAACCGACTCGGGAGGGTGGTCGGCCGACCCTGCCACCTGGTGGGCCGACCTGGCAGGTGGTGGGCCGACCTTGCCACCTGGTCGGCCGACCTGGCAGGTGGTTGGCCGACATGGCAGGTGGTTGGCCGACCATGGCTATGGTCGGGCAGCCAGGGTGTTTTCCCATTTCAGCCCATCTTCACTTCTCAGCCTTGCTTCATCCATTTTGTGTGAAATTTTGTACCTGCAACCAAATATTCATACACAACTAGTGGAGCTCATCAGTAGTAAGGGCTAGTCCATTTTTATTCACATGCTTTGCTCCGTTTGGTGGATAATTGACAGTAGATATCATGATATTACGACCGTCAACACCCCCCAAGCTTAAACTTTTGCTCGTCCTCGAGCAAAGCTAAGTCTGACAGTGGACAAGGAGTTGCTACAATATCGAAGATGAAGAGAAATTCTTATATATGACTCAATACTCAAACTTTTGTCCCAAGTAGTGAAACAATTGAAGTTCACCTTGTATAATACCTGTGGTGCATCTTTTTGTTTACCTTGCCTTGGGCGGTTGAGAGACAGAATGACTTTGTTGCTGGAGTACTTTTGACTTGCTCTTTTGGATGTTCTGCTCAGGTGTTTTCAAGATTTTCAAAACAAAAGAAGCTTCCCCAAGGTGCTTTTGCTCGCTCAAAGGTGTTTCCTCTCCAAGGGCCATGATTTGGCCAACATTTCCCTATACTAAGGCCTTTGTGGAGCTTTAGGTAGGGGAGAATGTGGCACACTTAGAGTGTTTATTTTGCTAAGCCAAAGATTGGACCAAAGAGTATACTCTATCACTTCTTCTATTTGATCACTGGAGTATGGGTGGTGGCACTGAATGTCTCCTTCTCTTGATTTTCATCCTTTGCACTACAAGAATCTCAAGCATTTTCGGCGGCCAAATTTATTTTCGGTGGATAGGGGCAGCCGCCGAAAATAAACCCATTATTTTCGGCGGTTTATACAGGTCGCCGAAACTTATGTCCTTATTTTCAGCGGCCCGACACTGTCGCCGAAAATAGATCTATTTTCGGCTGCCCGAAGCAGCCGCCGTAAATAAGACCATAATTTTCGGCGGCAAGGGGCTGGCCGCCGAAAATATAGTCCTTATTTTCGGCGGCCTACCGCCGGCCGCCGAAAATAGGGCTTTCCCTTACCCCTGACACACACCACACACACACGCGCGCGAGCTTCCCCGCCGGGCCCGATCCCGCCCGCCGCCGCCGCCCGCTGCCGCCCCGGCCGCCGCCCTCCCCGCCCCCGCCCCGGTCGCCGCCCGCCCGCCGCCCTCCCTCCCTGCCCCGGCCGCCGCCCGCCCCGCCGCCCACCGCCCTGCCCTAGCAGCTGCCCCCGCCCCGGCCGCCGGCCGCCGCCCGCCCCTACCCGCAGCGCCGCCCGCCAGCCCCCGGCCGGCGCCTGCCCACACCCTGCGCGCGATGCCACCCCAGGCCGGCGCCCGCCCTCCCCCCCTGCCGCCTCTCCTGCCGCCGGCGCCGCCCCTGCCGCCTCTCCTGCCGCCGGCGCCCGCCCGCCCCCGGCCGACCGCGCCCCCTGCCGCCGGCACCTCCCTCCCCGCAGCAGTTCCTCCCCCTCCCCAGTAGCAGCCCCGGCCGGAGCCTCTCCACGGGAAGCACCTCCCCCACCGGCGCCGCGACAGCAGCCCGCGCCGGGCTCTCCCCGCCGGCTGCCCCTCCCCGACCGGCTCTGATCCCCGTCGGCACCGCCTCCTCGACCTACGTCTCTCCCCGCTCCCTTCGCGGCCGGCAGTGACATCTCGGTGTTTGAAGTAAGAAACCTTTCGACTTTTTTTATAGTGATTGCAGCTAATTTTCGGCGATGGCCGCCGAAAGTTATGATTAGAAGTACCATGCTTATGTTTAGCATTAGAAGTGCAATTGTCAACATGCTTATATATGATTCGTTATGGTTGAATATGCTTAGTTCAATATATATGATTGTTGAATGATTATATAAAATGTTACGGTTATTTACCATGCTTATGATTAGAAGTGCATTATCTTGTCAACATGGTTATGATCTGTTATGGTTCAATATGCTTATAGTTCAATATATATATATTTGATTTTATACTATATCTTATCATTTTCATATGCTATGCTTACCATTTATGTTGCTTTAATAAACGTAAGTCACGGAACCTATGCGTCACCCGTTTCAGACCGGCAACTGTCTTACGTGCCTTGCGCACGTGAGATGTGGTAGGTCTGGAATTGTCCCTTTTTTGGATAGCCTCGAAGTGACCGATAGATCGTGGAATTTATGATGAGCCGAGGGGTCCGAGTGAAGTTTCGGTGGCATAACCCTGTTGTTCTACACTGCACCACATTTGGGCGTGCAGTTGGAGAACAGCGGGGTTATGCTGCTGAAATTTCGTTCGAACCCCGCGGACTCATCATAAATCTGCGCTCTGTTGGCCACTCTTGGGTGGGTTTAGGACATATCATTACCTATAGATGTAGGGCCGCAATACATTGAAAAAAATAAGCTTACCATGTACTTGCCTAAATCTCTAGCCTCAAGTATGGCCGATGATCGCCGGTGGATGTATGATGGTTTTGATAAGACTGGGGGTAAAGCTCACTCAGCTGAGTGGAGGAAGAAGACACAGGCTTTTATCGACCATGCTTTCGCTGGGAAAACTCACTATCTGGATCAGGTCAGATGTCCATGCAATGAACACAACAACGGAAAATTTGTAACTAAGGAGGAATTAACCAAAGACCTTGTTAATTATGGTTTCATGCCTGGTTATGAAACGTGGAGCTTCCACGGTGAGAAAGAAACTAGAGTTGAAACAGAAGTGGAAGCAGATGATGATTCGGCAGGAGTTGATAGGATGGATGAGATGCTAGAAGCTTTACAGCCGGAGTTTGGTCTAAACTCTGAGGATCCTCCTCCAAAGGAGGTTGAGGAGATCTTCAAGCTCCTTCAAGCTTCGGAAGAGCCGCTGCACGAGCACACAAAAGTGTCCCTCCTAGCTTTTGTGACTCGGCTCCTTGCCATCAAGTCCAAATATTTCTTCTCGAACAAGTGTTTCAATGACCTCGTGCAATTGATTGGGGATGTCCTTCCACAGCCTCATAAGTTGCCCAATGATATGTATCAGTGCAAGAGGTTGACCAAAGCTCTCGGTATGGGCTATGAGAAGATAGATATGTGTCCAGACGGCTGCATGCTTTTCTGTGATGATCATGTGGACGAGAAAAAGTGCTTACACTGTGGCAAAGGGAGATATGTCGAGGTAATAAATGAGGATGGTGATCAGGTGACGACAGCCGTTGCACAGAAGCAACTCCGTTCCTTCCCTATGGCACCTCGCTTTAAACGGCTCTTTCTCTCAACGAAGACTTGTGAACCCATACGGTGGCCGAAAGAAGGTGTACGTGACAACCCAGGGTTCATGGGGCACCCTGCTGATTCAGATGCATGGAAGGCTTTGGATGAGTTTGACCCAGAGTTCGCTAAGGACGCGAGGAACATTCGCTTCGGTTTGGCTACTGATGGCTTCACACCTTTCGGTCAATCGGCCGCTTCATACTCTTGTTGGCCTATGTTTGTTGTTCCATACAACCTTCCACCTCATATGTACATGAAGTATGAATTTATGTTCCTTTGCCTCATCATACCTGGTCCGGAACATCCTGACCAAAAATCAACGTGATGTTGCAACCCTTGATCAAAGAGTTGAAACAACTGTGGTATGGTGTCGAAGCATATGACATTTCTTTGAAGCAGAAATTCACCCTTAGGGCAGCGTACCTGTGGTCAATTCATGATATCATGGCGTATGGTATCTTTGTTGGATGGAGCATTCATGGGACCTTGACATGTCCGATATGTGGTGCTGACACTAGATGTTTTCGTCTTGAGTTTGGTGGAAAGATCTGCTACTTTGATTGCCACAGATGTTGGTTGCCTTAAGATCATATATTTAGAGGCGAAAAGGATAGCTTCAGAAAAGACACCGTTTGCTACGAGGAACCACCAAAAAGGCTAAGCGCGCAGGAAATTCTTGATCAGCTCACAAGCCTAAAATTGAACGAGGAAAAGACTGCGTATGAAGGGTTTGGAAAAGAGCACAACTGGACTCACATCAGTGGAATATGGGACCTTCCATATGCCGAGGCGTTGAAGCTCCCACACAACATTGATGTGAGAGGAAAGAAGTGTTGAGATGGATGAAACAATTGAAATTCCCAGATGGTTATGCAGCAGGGTTGAAACGAGCCGTGAATCTAAAGACCGGAAAACTTAATGGTTTGAAGGCCCATGATTACCACATTATCATGGAAAGACTCATGCCTGTGATGTTTCGCGGCTACCTATCCGATGGAGTTTGGTCGGTGCTAGCTGAACTAAGCTATTTCTATAGACAGCCCTGTGCTAAAGAGATAAAGAAAGAGATGACGGAGAAGCTAGAGAAAGATGTGCCTGTGCTAATATGCAAAATGGAAAAAAATTACCCTCCTGGGTTCTTTAATCCAATGCAACATCTCCTTGTTCATCTTGCGTATGAAGCTTGGGTTGGTGGGCCTGTGCAATTTAGGTGGATGTTCCACATTGAAAGGGCCCTCGAATATCTTAGAGCAATGGTTGGCAATAAAGCTAGAGTTGAAGGGTGTATCGCTGAAGCATTTATTCTTAAGGAGATATCATACTTCACTAGTATATATTTTGCCGAGGAGCACAATGTCAATGCTTCTACGATGCGATACAATGTGGACGAAGAACCTTTTGCCAGTGACCTTCCAATATTCCAATCTACTGGAGCAAGTGCCAGTGCCAGCTCACCCTACTATTTTAAGTCGGGGGAACGAGTATCGGCTTACCTCTACATGTATGCTAACATGAAAGAGATGGATCCATATTTCGAGTAAGTATTCATTGAGTACTTTGCTTCATAATAACCACTAATATCTTGGTCCATTCCTTATACATTTGTTTTTTTTTTCATATAGAGAGTTCCAAAGGCAGAACTGGATATCTAAGAAGCAACCTACAAGCAAGCAACTTGATAAGATGCGACGAGATGGCATAGATGGAAAACCTAATTTCCTCGACTGGTTAAAGATTTATGTAAAAATCCTTCCGATCCGTAACATATTTATCTCTCATATTACATGTCAATAGCATACGTCCCTTAACCTAATTTTGTGTGTTCTGTAGTGCAAAGAAATTAACGGTGAAGTCCATCCAGACTTGGTTCAGTTATCAGAGGGAAGGGTGTCCGTTAGAAGCCACGGTCGGTACGATGTCAATGGATTCCGGTTTCGCTTTGCCCTATTTGAAGCCGCTCGTCCTCTAGTAGCAACATGAAACTATGGGGTTATGGTTAGGGCCAGCGATGATCAAGGAAAGGAATCTAATTATTATGGAATCATTCAAAAAATTCTCGAGTTCAAGTTCATCGGTGATAAGGACCTAAAGTTATTCTTCTTTGTTTGCGATTGGTTCGAACCCAATAAAGGGGTTAGAGAGAACCAGTATGGCATGGTCGAAGTCAAGTATAACGAGAAGCTCAAGGGAAACAACAACTGGGTCCTTGCACACCAATGTGACCAAGTTTACTATCTGCCGTATCCAAACCAAAAGCTCCATGCTTGGTGGGTAGTTCACAAAGTGAATCCCCGTGAACGTTTATATACCCCTAGGCATGTTGGTTATCATAGTCAGTTAGATGATGAAGTTGATGAAGTTTTTCAAGAAGAAGAATTGCCAACATCTTTCGCTATAGAACTTGATGCAGAACTGAATTCTTTGGTCGGAGACAGTGAGGACATCAGTTTTCCAAACAAACGAAAATGACAACCACCTAAGAAAAAAGTTCGGTGGACGGGTTTAGCACGGAGGGGACAACTAAATCGTGACATTGATGAGTTTTGACGAGTAAATCATTAATTTCTGCACTTTATGCATTTATTTACTTTATGTTCGTTGTTAATCATTTATGTATGTATTTTATGGATCCTGAACTAACTCTTTTTATTTCATCAATAGGATGAGCCGCAAGTTGAAGCAAATAGCAAAGGGGTTCGCGGGAAAGATGATCCCAAGCAAAGAGAGGCTTTTTCAGGGAAGTACGTCGACTGGCTCTAGGCGTGAGGCTTTGTTGAGGTGTGGATCCAAACTTGCTGGGAGTTCCTATCGCCCTTCAAAGAAATGAGGTACATATGTGCATAGAGTTTTATGCTAGATGTTTTCATATATGTTTTTAATAACTTATCTCATGTTTACTTTTGCAGGGCGAGGAGGATGAGGAGGTTGAGGAGGCTGAGGCTGAGGATGCTGGAGATAGGTAGGAGGATGAGAATGCTGGAGATGGGCATGAGGATGCTCAAGCTGATGAAGACCTGATGGGTGGGGATGGTTCAGAAGAGGTGGTGGTTCAGACGAGGGGGACCAGGAAGAGCCACTACATCCACCCTCCTCCAATTCCCACCGCAGCGGACAAGATACTAATCAGACCGGTCACCCTTTAATTGTTTACTTCAATTGTTTTTACACATGACATGTCTTCACTATTATTTTGTTTTGTAGCCAATGGGAGGACGTGACTTGGGATGGGACAGGTCACCGTAGGACTCCTAACGGCTTGCTGGGTAACCTGATTCGTGTGCACAACCCAGGAGTTGTGCAAAAGGACGGTGAGACAATACCCGTGACAACCTGGAAGCATTACGCACTTGCTCCACATGTTATGTATGGAAGTGTTCAGGGGCAGATTAGACACAAATTCTGGGTAAAGTCCTTTCTACTATCTGTTTGATTTCTATTGTGCTGATTCTTTCTATTTACCGTTGATTCTAATCATGCTGATTCTTTGCATTAACTGTTTAATGTTGCAGAACTATTACCGTGTGGATCTCTCAGAGCAGGATCATGCAAGTAAAGTTCTTGAGAGTGCTGCGAAGAAAATATGCAAAGATTTATTCTCCAACATTCGGCTCCAGGTAACAAACTGTTGGCTTAAGAGTCAAGGGCAGCCACTGGGCCGTTTTCATGATGCTTCAGAAATGTACTTGACCGCTGAGCAGTATGCATCGGTAATGGCCTTGTTTGAGAATTGTGTTGTTGCTTCACATATTATGGTTGTTATTATGATATACTAACTCGTGTACATACAGGTCTCACATCCCCTATTTCAAGATCAGCCAGGCCCTTACAAGGCACTTTGTGACCTGTGGGCATCTGAAGGATTTCAGGTGCGATCAAAGAAGCATAGAAATGCTAGGACAAAGAACGCAACGCATAAGCTTGGAGGTGACGGATACCGCCGAAAGGCTCAACGCTCGGTGAGAAACCGCTTTATGTTTTGTCCCTCAACTATTCGAAAATATATGATTCTAACATCTACATTTAGGTTGTGGCGACCGGAGAGGCGCCGAGTGCCGTAGACATGTATATTATGGCACATAGGGGACCAGACCCTTCCGAGCCTGAGCTATTGTGTACTCCGTTGGCCACAGAGCGACTGGTTAGTTGGCCGCCGCTTTAAATTAGTTTTGACAATATTTTTATATAGTTAACTTGTAAAATCGGTTTCTAATTGCAGGCCGAATATGGGAAGGAGATGGAAAGACGTCATGGTGAAGGATTTGATTGGAGGAATGCACCCGTTGACCCTCAAGCTGTGTATGACAGCGGTGGCGGCAAGTCACATGGACGGTAAGATTTTCAACATGGACGGTGTTGTCTAGTTGTGTTCAATAATAGTACCAATGTCAACACAATGTTTGAATTTTGAAGGTACTCCATGTTCAACGGCATGATCGACTCGAGACAAGTTCAGAAGGGGTCTTCCTCGCAGAGTTCGGGCGGTAGCAGCAGCCGCCAGCGCCGCACCACGTCTGAGATGGAGATGGACAGTCTGAGGCAAGAGATTCAGAGGCGTGATGCATTCCTTAAAACCCAACAGGAGTACCAGAAGGAGCAGCAAGCTCATGCTGAACGCCTTCACACACAACAGATGACGGCGATTCAAGTAAGTATGAAAGTCCACAATTGCCATTTCTATCATTATCAAAACATGCCACTAACATGTTGCATTGTGCAGGCACTATACCAGGCGCAGGGGATGACATTTGTCATGCCAGAGGTTGCACCGGCACCAGTACCACCACAGTGGGGAATGTTTGCTCAGATGAGTTTTTCTCCAGCACCTCAGGTGAAAGTTGCTCAATTGTAGCTTAACTTGTTCAACTTGACCAATGTAGCTAGCTTAACTTGTTCAAAATATTGTACAACTATAGCTTAACTTCGTTTATTATAGAAATCGGGAGTGTAGGGGTCCAATCCTTACCACACTCCTCCGCCAACCTCAAGACAACATGGAGATCAGGTTCGTTTCATCGCTTGTGCTATCAAACTATACTCATTGCCTCTATGTGTTGCCACACATCTAAAATTAATGGCTAATTATGTCATTTGTTCTCTTTATTTGCTAGCAAGCTGGACAGCACATCGATCCAGCACTCAGCGACTTTGTAAACAATATCTTCGTCTCCGGAGGTAGCGGCCACAACTTCAACGAGCCAGGTGCCATGTGAGTTGAATAACTCGTTTGTATGCACTTGTGAGTGAGAAGTGGACTTGTGTATGGAATTTGGGAATTGGACTTATGTATAGAATTTGAGAATTGGATTTGTGTTTGGACTTTGTATGGATTTGACGACTTGTATGGATTATTTGTGTATGCGCATAGTTATGGAATATTGTTTGTGATATGTCATTGTTGATATGTGTGTATTGTATATAATGTTAAAATTATGGTGGAAGATATGAATTATGGGGTTTTTTTGGCCCCAGGAATGGTTAATTTTCGGCGGTTTGGGCCTAGCCGCCGAAATTAGACGTGGATAACTTTCGGCGGCTGGACAGGACCGCCGAAAATAGGCCACCTTTATTTTCGGCGGCCTGGAAGAGCCGCCGAAAATAAGGCATCTATGTTCGGCGGCCTCCCTAGGCCGCCGAAAATGAGTGGGACCTGGACCTTTTTCGGCGGCCATTACAAGCTGCCGAAAATAAGCCTGTTTTCGGCGGTTTGCCGCCGAAAATAGGCTTACTTTCGGCAAAGGATTTTCGGCATCCCTATACCGCTGAAAATAAGCCTATTTTCGGCAGTAAAAGGCTTATTTTCGGCGGTATTTGGCCGCCGAAAACTGTGGGGAATCCTGTAGTATTGTAGCCTTGTGTGGAAATGGAGGGGATATGGAGCTTTTATTTCTTTTTGCTATGCTTGAACTTACATGCTTTTCATTTGACGTGCTTTTCCACGCATTTTTCTTTCTTTTTGCCATGCTTTTACATGCCTTTCTTTTTAGCTCCATACCCTTACTCCTTGAGATTTGAAGGCTAGGGGATTATGAGAAGTATTTGGAGACTTTTTGGTGAATGCAAAGTCCGGAATGGATCACTTGCATTTGTGCGTTTGTACTCCAGCTATCAATAGAAGGTGATATTTCTACTCAAAGAGACTCAAAATTTGACAAAGCTCAAAACATTTCTAAGCAGCTCTTTGCAGTGGTTTCATCTATTTGAAGTATTTATGGCTCTGGTAGTAATTTTTCAACCAAAGGGAGCTGTATTTTGTTATTTTTTTCGAAATAAAAACCTGAGATGTTCATCTTACTAAGAGCATGAAAGAAGCACCTCAAATTCAAGTCATATCATCATCTCCCAACAACTTAGGTTTGTTATCACAAATGGCATCCACAAGGTAGAACTTTGGTTTACTTCTTTTACTCAGAAACTCAAAACTAAGCTAAGCATAAGTCAAATGCAAGAATTAAATCATTCACTTGATAGAGCAACTATTCATCATTTCCAAAATGAAGCTAGCAAGTGAACTTATTATTAAAAACGCGGGAGTTAATTTTTTTCGAAGTAAGCAAATTAAAACTAACATGCTGAAATTAAAGATATACTACTACTCTCATGGTGAGAACGATTGAACAAAGAGAGGGTGAAACACACATACCTTGAGTTGTCGAGCCCTTTTCCCCCAAGCTTCGATGAAGCTTAGGTAAAGAAGAAAAGAAAAGGGGAAGAAAAAAAAAGAAAGGAAAAGGAGGGGATGGGGGAGAGCTCGTCGAGCGGCCAGGCTTCTGGCCGGCCGACCAAGCCCTCATGTTTTTTTTCTCTTTTTTTTTAATGCAAAAAAAGGGGTCACTAAAATAAATGTTGAAAATGCAATTTGTAGAAAAATCAAACATGCAGTGGCGTGCAAGAAATTGAATTTGGTGGGAAAAATAAATATGCCATCGGAAGATAATGCCATTTTACCTATTGGCAAGGGACTTCCACACCCTACCCTTTGGGATATCAAGAAGATGTAGGTAGGTACGATTTCTTTCATAGTATTTTGCACGCCGTTCTTCTATTGTCAGGACTTGCATACCGGCGTCGACCATCTTTACATGAGCTTTGCCTCCTGTTTCTTGAGACTTGGAACTAGCCTTTTTGAGTTTTGCCTCTTGCCGTTCAGATTCTTCTTTTTGTCGGATGGCAGCCTCGCTGTCTGATTTCATTAATGTGACGAGACTATCCATATTTTTCTTGGAAACGTCTGCATAGATATAGGTCTTCGGCATATATCTTTGTGGTTGGCATTGGGATAACTTCACATGATTGCACTTCTCCACCTTCGGTTTGAAGAAGAATGTCTCCCTCATTCCGTTGATGTCGAGATGGACTTCTCCAGCTCCAACATCAATGCTTGCGTCTGCAGTACTCAGGAAGGGCCACCCAAGAATAAGCGGTGTCTTTGCATCTATCTCCATATCCAATACCACAAGTCCACCGGGATGAGAAAATTCTGAATTCTCACCGGAACATCCTCAGCGATCCTTGCGGGGTGTCGTATGGATTGATCTGCGAGCTGCAAGCACATAGCGGTAGGGGCGAGTGCAGCGTGATTGAGGTTGTCGAAGACAACTTTGAGCATAACACTGACGCTTGAGATCACATAAGGATTGATTGAAGACTTGGTTCCCAATTGAACATAGAATGGTAGGACTTCCAGGGTCCTTTTTCTTCTGTGGGGGCTGATTGAGTATAGCTGCGCTACACTCTTTTGTCATGTGCACAATTTCCGCTGATGGTAAGGGCTTCTTGTTATTGAGGATATCTTTCAAGTATTTCGCATATATCAGTACCTCCATAGCATCTAGCAGAGGTATGTTGACATATAATTTCTTTATGACCTCAACAAACTTACTGTATTGTTCATCGGCGGCAGCCTTCTTGTTGTGAGAAGGAAAAGGCAGCACCGTAGTGTCATAGAACTCATGCCGAAGCGTCTCCGGTGCTGTTTTCTCCTCTGCTCCAGGTCTACTTTCAGTGTCATCCTTCTCTTCGGGTTTGGTAGTCTTCTTCTGCTCTTTTCCTGCATTGTTAGGGGTAGCACGAGGATGTGGGGGGGGGTCCTGTGTGGATTTCCCACTCCTAGTGGTAACTGTATTTATATGCTTCTTGGGAGGAGGTTCAGGCAGTCCCGGCAGCTTACCCGCATTAACATTAGGTAAAGAAGCAGCCAACTGAGCTATCTGAGTCTCAAGCATTTTGTTAAAACTCAGTTGGTTTTTCATAGCACTATTAAAAGTTTCCATTTGAACAGAAACTATTTCAAAAAGCCTATCATTCGCATGGAGCTTTTTGCTAATGCTATCATTCACAGCTCTTTGGTCAAACTGATTATATTTATCAAACTACTGTGAATTATTGGAAGAGTTACCTTGTTTGGAAAAAGGGATGTGTGGCCTTGAGCTCCAGCCTGGTTGAGGACAATTCCCGTTGTTGAAGTTAGGATTATTAATGAAGTTCACGTCCTCCGGTCGAGTTTCAGAGCAGTTGTTTCCCGAATGTCCCGTGCTCCCACAGACCGCGCAAGTAATACGAGAGTCGAGAGCCTAAACCGGTGCGGTCTCTGGATTATCTCCTAACTTTTTCAATATAAGGTCCATCTTGGCGGCAAGCATGTCGGTATTCTCGATGTGATGGACGCCATGGGATCGGGAGCTAGACCTCTCTTCTTTCCACCCTTGATTAGTGGTCATCTTCTCGATGAGCTCATTGGCAGCTCTCACACTCAAGGATAAGAAGGATCCTCCTGCGGCTGCATCCAGGTGCTCTTGTGCAGCACGATTTAAGCCATGAAAGAAATTCTGGATGATGAGCCATTGTTCCATTCCATGGTGGGGGCAAGCCACGATGTACTCTTGTAATCTTTCCCAGGCCTCCGCCACAGTCTCATCTGTGAGCTGTTGAAAGCTCGAGATTTTGTTCTTCAACGCATTGGTCTTTCCCAAAGGGAAGTACATGGCAAGGAATGCGTTGGAGTACGCATCCCATGTAGTAAGTGTTGCACAGTTGAGGTAGAACCATTGCTTTGCCTTTCCAACAAGTGAAAATGGAAAGAGGCGTAACTTGATAGCGTCAGCGGATGCACCTTTTATTGTGAATGTGCTGTAGATTTCCAGTAACTGCTGCAGGTGACTGTTGGCATCCTCCGTTGCTAGTCCGCAAAAAGGGATAGCTTGAACCATATCAATGACTCCGGGTTTGAGTTCAAAGTTCTCTCCTACTTGCACTTCAGGTCCTGTTGGGACATTGTTGCTAGATGGGACAGAGAACTCACGAATGGATTTTTCAGCCATGATGTTGATAAACGGAGTGTGACTTGTTGATGCAATTGGTTCAACTTCCGTTGGTACAGGTATCTCCTCGTGGACAGTCTTTGAATGAACTCTCCTGAGTAGAGACTCTAGATTGTGGAAATTTACCGGTAGGTGGAAACCGGTCATATACCTCTCTATTGCATCCACAACAAAAACAACAGAGCAAAGTAAGCCTGCTAAAAACTAGTGACAAATTTATAAAGTGTACGGGTTCAAAATGAGATTATCAATTATATCTCTGCCTATTGCTTCTCCGGCAACGGCGCCAGAAAAGCTTGTTGGCGTCTCTTAGCCTTAACAGGTTTTACTCCGCAAGCGCACGGAGACCGCTGTAGCCTTTCACCCAGAGTATTCCGAGTATCGTAATTTCCACAGGGAAGCGGCAAGCAAGAGAGTATAATTGGATAAACTCAAATCAAATGTTCTGTAAACTTAAATAAATGTACCAATTAGTATCTAAACAGGGGTAAGTCAAATAAAGATAGGTGTATGGTGAAGAAGTAAAATAAACTACCTAAGATACACGTAGAAAGGTATAGTTGCCTGGGAGGACAACGAGTGAGATAAAGTTCCCAAACTCTATTCTATTCGGCTGCAAAGACTATGTCGTGGTTAACTAACAAACTGAAGTAAACAAGTCAGGGTCTCGCGTCGAGCAAAATTCCGGCGCCTCGAGGGGTCAGGGGATAGATAGTAGACCACCGAAGGAGACCCGGCTAATGCCTACGGGCCTACCGAACGAACGGGCCTAGGATACACAGGCACACCACACACTGTCACCGAGTGGGGCTACCAAGCAAATCTGCGTGGATAGGCTGGCACGCTATACTAGTGCTCAAGCGCTATCACCATGATAGTGATTGAGCACTAAAACTCGTCCTTAATTCCAAGGGTTAGAGCTAACTAGACTTCTAGATCTAAGTCTAGGAAAGGCTTATAGAACCGGCAAGAATAATATGACTTGACTAATTTAGGTAACCACAGTCTAAGCCTAGCAAGTATGCAAAGAAAGGTACACCACACTTGCAAAAGATAGAGATAAAGTAAAGTAAATAAATTATACTGCAGATAAAAAGAGTACAAAGATACAAGAATTTTACCACAAACTCAGAAGGATCTCCGAGAACTCCGAGGCAAAGCTCGACTCACTCTAACTCCCAGGACTATCCTAACTACTAAGATGTGGAAATAAGACTCTCTAAGGTAGAATGTAGCTCTCAACTTCTCCGCACCTTTACAAATGAGCTCCCAGGGCCTATTTATAGCTTGTACAAGTGAAGGGGGTACTTGTAGGTGGCTGAGGTCAGTGGGAGGCCAAAGTCGGTGGTCGGTCGACCTAGGGGTAGGTCGGCCGACCTCCCTAGAGGTAGGGCGACCCTCCGATCCACCGACTTGACCCTCCAACGGCTTGATTTCACTCCCCAAGGCGGTTGACGGTTGAGGTAGTTGGTGCACGTGGAAATTGCCTCCGAAGGGAGGTCGGCCGACCTTGGTGGAGGTCGGGCGACCACGTGTCAGCCCTTGATTGCTTGCATGGCCCTTCCCTTGGATTGGTGACATCATGGATCCATTTTTCGGTGATCTTTTGGCCCTTGGATACTTTGGATGCTTGATACAATGGTTCGATTCACTTGGCTTTGTGTTTCTTTGCATGCAGGAGTGAAGGGGAGCCAAACCGACTCGGGAGGGTGGTCGGCCGACCCTGTGTAACACCCTAATTTTATTTTCAATATTTTACAATAAATTTAATATGGCTTATTTAATTTTTCTAGGATTTTATATTCTTAGCCATACATTTAATGACTTATTTTATTTACAATAATTAAATTTAATCATAGGTCAACTTTTGTTGTACAATCATGCTGGTGCATTGCTTATTCCTTGTATGAACTAAGGATGGAAATACAAATTTATTTGGATTTTTAGATTTTTTTTTTGTTTTTGGCCTTGGTGTTGAAAAGAGAAAAGAAAAGAAAAAAAAAAGAGAAAGCCAGCCGAGCCAGGCCTAGGCCCGGCCGGCCTTCCCCCCCCCTAGCCTGCTAGTGCCCCGCTTGGGCCGGCCAATCCCTCGCCCCGCTCGCGCCTCCCTCCTGGGCCGGCCCAACTGCGCGCCAGCGCTCCTTCCCCCTCTCTTCCTCTGCTGCGTGGGACCGCCGCCCCAGCCCGCTGACGAGCGGGATCCGCTCAGTCAGGGCCTCCTTCTTCCTCCCTTCTCTCGCTGCTCGCCGCTTCTCTCTGCACACCGGCCTCCCTCTCCCATCTTCTCTCCCTGGCCGTGGACCCGTGCTCCTGCCTCCCCTGCGCTCTCGGCCCTCTGCAGCGGGACCTCCCTCCGCCCGCCGACTCCGCACCCCAGGCCCACTCGCCAGCCCCCGCGCAGCCGCACGGTCGCGCCGCGACCCAAGCTCGAGTTCGAGTCGAACTCGAACTTGAGTCGAATTCCACCGCCGCCCTAACTCTATCCCTCCTATAAAAGGGTCACCATACCCGCCGCCGGACTCTTTTGCTCTCCAATCCACGCCCAAGCCCTAGCGCTCCTCTGTGCCGTCGATTTGCCACCGGAGCTCGTCCCAGTGAGCTTTTCCGCCTCCAAAATTGGCCGCCATCGGGGCTTCTCCAGCCAAATTGACACCCGTTCCACCATCGCAGGAAGTCGTTGGAACCTCCCCGCCGGTTCTTGAAGCCACAGACCCATCCCTCGACGCCGCCCGCGTGCACCAGCCGTCCCCGTTCGCTACCGCCCGTGGCCAACCATCTCCATCGAACCGCCGCCGCCTACAAGCTCCTGGGTGAGTTCACCGCACTCTCCTCTCCCTCTCTGGCCTGTTAGCGACCCGCCTTGCGCACCGAAGCGCCTCTGCGCGCGTGCTCCGGCGACCCCCCGCCGTGGCCAGTGGTCACCGCCGGCCACATCTCTCTCTGTTGTATCCTAGCCGCTAGATCTCGATCCAGTGGACCAAATTCACCGGCGACTAGTCAAACGCCGGCGACAGTGGTAGTTTTGCAAAAGAGCCCCCGAGCTTTTGTGAAAATAACCCGCAGTCCATTCCAATAGTAAGCAGGCCCCTGTTTTCATGGTTTGAACCCTGATTTTCGAAATATAATTGCAGATAGGACCTATCATCTTTAAAAGGCTATATCTTTCACGTTTTAAATCCGTTTTCGGCGATTCTCACGCCTACGCAATGAGTAAAATAATTTTAAATACGTTTTACCTTCAGTTTTTATGTAATGATGTACTGTTTCTTACCCGTTTGCATTTGTTTGCTTGCATATGTGATCATGTGTATGATTGTTTGGTGCCGTATGTCATGCGTAGACGTTGATCCGCGTGTGGAGTTTGAAGTGCAACCTCCAGAAGCCTCTGAGCAGCAGCAAGGAATAAATTTTGAGGAAGGCAAGTATAACATAAACAACACCTAATAACTTTTATTTACTGCATGTGCATTTTAATTTATATGCCTGTAAGGTTTACCTAGCTACTTTTATCCTTATATATCTACCTTTTGGGATGCATATGGTTAAGTTGTGCTAGGTGCTGCGCAAACTCTTATCCTTTGTTAATTTAATTTTGATTAAAAATCTTATGCAATTAATTGTTGGGCCTGACCCTGATCGGTTCATGTCCATTTTAATATGGCTTTTTAGCAACATGGTTTAGAGAACTTGAGCAATGTGCTCGTGTGCTTTTACTAGTTCTCATCCTAAGGACCGAATCACAAAGCGACCACCTGGGATAACAGTGCTACCAGAAGGCTGGAATGGGACGGACTTAGCTGATTAATTATGTTGTTTTGGTTTGCGAGTAACTTACCTGCGGGGCAAGAGGGGAGGCTAGCATCAGTGGTCGCTGCACTACCTCATGGTTGAGTGTGCTTTACGTTATATGTATGTGCTTCTCCCTTTGGAGGCGGACACCACCGTTGCGACCCTGAAACCTTAGCGGTTACACCTTACCAACGTGATCTTTGTAAAGATTTCGTAGTGCGCTTGCTAGTCATCTCATCTCCGATAATGTGATGAACTCCTAGCGTAGCTCACGACTTGTGGGTAAAGATGTACAACCTCTTGAGAGTATAAAACTAACATGTTATCCGTGCTCACGGTTATGAGCGACCCAGACCCTTTGCAGTGATTAGAAGGATCCTTGGCTGAGATTCCTTAGTTTTGGTTATGGTTATGATAATGTTTATATCAGTTTAATCTTATTTAATTCTTATGCAATATCTTTTGGGCTAATGGTTTTGTTATTAATTCATAGTAATTAGGCCTTAATAAATGTTTTAAATTAAAAACTTATGCAGTTGTCAGCTAACCATAGAGCCTCATGGTTTATGTTATATTTGTTGGGTATTATGTACTCACGCTTGTTTCTTTATATTTATTACTTGTTGAGGGGAAAAATCCAACTGCTGCTCAGATGATGGTAGTAATGAAGACTATGTGCAAGACTATGACGAGTTTTAGGCGTTTCGTTCACCAGTTGACGTCCCTGTGGCGCCCGTTATCTTTATGTTTTTATGCTTCCGCTATGCTACGTTATACTCTGAGTTAAACACTTGTGTCATAGTATATTAATGATATATTTAATGTTATGTACATTTTTATTTTTGGCATATGCTGTGGTATTATGTAATTTGTCATGTATATGCGAGACGTTTCTTAGCGCATATATATGTTGCACGGTTTTGTTCGTTGAAACCGGGCGTGACACCCTGCCACCTAGTCGGCCGACCTGGCAGGTGGTTGGCCGACCTTGCCACCTGGTGGGCCGACCTGGCAGGTGGTTGGCCGACCTTGCCACCTGGTCGGCCGACCTGGCAGGTGGTTGGCCGACCTATCAGGTGGTGGGCCGACCTTGCCACCTGGTCGGGCGACATGGCAGGTGGTTGGCCGACCTGCCAGGTTGTTGGCCGACAATGGCTATGGTCGGGCTGCCAGGGTGTTTTCGCATTTCTGCCCATCTTCACTTCTCGGCCTTCCTTCATCCATTTTGTGTGAAATTTTATACCTGCAACCAAATATTCATACACAACTAGTGGAGCTCATCAGTAGTAAGGACTAGTCCATTTTTATTCACATGCTTTGCTCCATTTGGTGGATAATTGACGGTAGATGTCATGAGATTACGACCATCAACAACCGCCTGGGCCCTCAGGGAAAAGAAAGTAGAAAATGTGCTTTCTCCCTCTCTGAAAAGAGCCTGTTTGACCTATTTAGAGCCCAATTTTGGAAAAACTCCAATTGGAAGAAATATTTTACTCTTTGAACTCTACGACTTTGTCAAAAGGCTCAATACCAATTTCTATGCAGAAATATGATTTAAATTTGAAACTAACTAGCAGCCCCAAATTTGGACAGGGAACCTTTATTGCTTGGGAAATTCAAAAGTTCTATTTCTACACATTTTCACCCAAAGTGCCTTTTGGAAATGTTGCTTAGAATTCCCAGACATATGACTTATCAAATTTGAGCATTTCATAAAAATGGCTGTAGTTTAGAGAAAATTTGAGATTACTAAACAGGTCAAGTTTGAACTGGTTTTCTGTATTGGTAGAAAATGACCCTAATCGCCATGTAAACCTCAGTATATGACCAAGTCCCAATTATCAAAGTTGTTCACCACATCCATGTCCACAATTTTGGTAATACAAGCTTCACTTAGATCTCAATGGAATCAAAGTTATGACTACAAACATAGAAACCCACAAGCATAAAATAGGGTTTGGAGACTTGTACTCAAATCAAGTTTACTCATGTTGCTCCAACATATGCTATGACAAGATGCTTTATAATGAATGCTGCATGTATGAAAGACGATAATGCACTTGAGATGCCTGGGGCATCACACTGAATGACACTCCAGAAGCCGCTGCGGTGCAAGCCCTCGATACTCACATGACTTGCGAAGTCTGTGGGAATACGGGGCATTCGGGGAACAGCTGCCCCGAAATGCGACCTGAAGATGCGAACTTCATCGGTAATAGTACCAACTGCTTCAATGGAAATCATCCTCAACAAGGATGGAATTTAAGGCCAAATCTCCCTTTCTCTGGACAAGGTAATTCTTCAAATTCATAGCAATTTTCTAAAAGCAACTATAGTTTTGATCAGAAAGTTGTGAATGATAGCATTAGCAAGAAGTTTCATGCAAACGACAGGATGTTCGAATTGATTTCCCTACAAACGGAAACCTTAAATAGTGCTATGAAAAACCAACTTAGCTTTAATATAATGCTTGAAACTCAAATAGCTCAGTTGGCTTTTGCTCTACCTAACCCAAATGCTGGCAAGCTGCGTGGACAACCTTAAGCTCCTCCCAAGGAGCACATAGCTGCAGTAACAACTAGGGGCAGGAAGTCCACACGGGACCCCCACCCCCTAACCGTGCAGGTACAGAGCAGGATAAGACAACCGAGTCCATGTATAAGGTCACAGAAGAAGATACACCTGGGGAGGAAAAGTCAGCATTGAAACATCTACCACATGAGTTCTATGACACAACGGTGTTGCCATTCCCTCCACGAAACAAGAAGACTGCCACTGACGAACAATATAGTAAGTTCGTTGAGGTCATTAAGAAGCTTTATGTCAACATACCCCTGCTAGCTTTGTTCATAGTCTTCTGTTCATTCTGCTACTGAAATAAAATGGTTCTTAAAGGACATCCTCAACAACAAGATACCCCTACCGTTAACGGAAATTATACATTTGATAGAAGAGTGTAGCGTAGCTATACTCAAGAAAAAGGACCCTGGCAGTCCCACCATCTCATGTTCGATTGGAACCCGGCCCTTCGACCAAGCGTTATGCGATCTTGGAGCCAATGTTAGTGTCATGCCGAAGGTCATCTTCGACAAGCTGAATCACGCGACACTTGTCCCTACTGCTATGTGCCTACAGTTTGCGGATCAATCTGTTCGATACCCCGAAGGAGTTGCTGAGAACGTTCCGGTGAGAATCTGGAATTTTCTCATTCAAGTGGATTTCATGGTACTAGATATGGAGATTGACTCAATCCCCCCCCACATTCTTGGGTGGCCGTTTCTGTGTAACGCTAAAGCGAATATCAACGTCGGAGCAGGAAAGGTCCACCTAAACATCAATGGAACGAAGGAGACATTCGCCTTCAAACCAAAAGTTGAACAGTGCAACAAGGTGCACACTTTCAAGTGCCAGGCTTCACAGAATGCACCCAAGGTCAAGGATGAGACCAATGGTTAGAATTCAAAGGAGGACAACCTCGTTACATTCATGAAGAGGAAACTAAAAATTGAGACTGAAATCCAACAAAGAAAATACGAGAGAGCAATGCAAAGCCAAAGATCGAGATAAGAAGAGACAAGACAAGGCAAGCCTAGTCCTGCATCAGGAGGCAAAGCTTCTAAGAAGAAGGTCGGCTCAGACAACGAGTTCACGATTCCAGAGCAATGCATAAGATACAGACCACAAAGAAAGGCAATCCCCAGCTGAGTTGACAAAACACCGAAGGGCAAGAAATGGATTCCCCTCGCTAGCAGGTAAAATGGCATTACCTTCCGACGACATATTTGATTTCCAGCCAAAAGTTTAATTCTCGCACACCATGGCATATTTAAATTTTTGCTGTCCAAATTTTGCATTTTCATAAACCTTTGCTAGTTGAAGATTTTTGCCGGCCAAACAAGGGGAGGGTTGGATCTTGCCTTCGCAAATCAGTTGGTGCATAGGCCAATAAAAAGGTTAGTTTAACATCAGTAGCTTTGGTCTGTTCTTGCGGATTCGGGGAGTATCATCAGTCTGTTGTTCCGTAGTGGCTAAAAGCAATTGCAGACTTCTCGATTTTTTTAATTAGTTGTGCTATCCCATAGAGTACAGGAAGATCAGTTAATTGCTGCTGTAGTTTTTTCTGATCTGGACGCTAAGACCAAAGTGCAATTGTCAAGTAAAATGCAAGCATTATGGCTTAATTAGTGGAATCAGATTTCCTCTAAGCCAGGTGCCTTCCTGTTCTTAGCTTCAGAGACGTAAGGTTTTGTAGTTCAGCTTAGAAAATTTCAACATATTAGTGTGAACTAAATCCTGGTTTAATAGTCCGATGGTGATATTGAAAAAAAAAACATTGTGGCAGCGACTCTGTTGGTGTGAAGAATGAACTTTATGTTTTCTCTTTTGGGCATGGTTTTATGCCCGATCTGTTCCTAAGCGTGGGTTTTGGTGGTGTAGGAAGTGGTGAATTAGAGGGCAGATCTGAAACGTCGATCCAACACGCTACATCACTTCGTCAAAGGCAAGTGCATGACAAACTTGTGTGATAACTTTAGATGTTCTGTGAGCTTTGCTATCAATCGATTTAATGATCGTGTTCAAGTTTTTCGGTTTCAAGTTTTCATGGTTCAAACATTCATTCAAGTACCGGTGGATCTGATTGTGCAATTTGATTCTTAATTTACGTTCCCGTGAGTAAGTACTAACCCCACTTGCTCGGCTTTACCGGTAAATGCTAAGGAGAATTCAGGTGCCGTCCGTTTTAAACGGAAACTACTATTTCATCGAAGTTCTATTCAAATGATTTTTCTTTGGTTTACCGAGTATTCTTACTCACCCTTGTGTTTATTTGGTTTTTAGATACCAGTTGATTGCGGCATGCATGGGCACAGGGAGACCACCACACATACAAAATTCTTTTGTTCAACTCATATTAGTGCAACTTAACCTTTTAGTAGTTAGACCAGTTAAAATTAACAATGTGGTTGTGAATGTTTTCGGGTGGGTTGGCTGTTTATTCTAAGTTTGGGGTTTGGGCTGTGATGCTTGGTGAATCATTTGTGTTTTATTATCTATGTGTTCTGGATTTCGAATGGCTGCTTTACAAGGTAGATTCTGCCAAAATTTTCAATAATTAGCTACATTTAGCAGCAAGGTGTGTTGTTTGGGTTTTTATGTGTTTTGTTTGGTAGCGTCTAGCTATGTGATAGTTGGGCGTTACAATATATCATCGTCACATATTTCGAATAAAAATATTTGATTAGCTCATTTTTAATCACATCTCCAATTTTATTATACAAGAAACTTCAATCTCTCCATCGTTTATAGCCACGAGCATCCCGCACGTGCATTTTTACTGGTATTTAAAAAGAAGAGTAAAATGGCAAACTTAAAAAGGGCCAGGCCAAATTCACCAATTCACGGTAGGTTGAAGACAATAGCACCGCCGTCTGCAACGGACGAGTCATGGGAGGGGGCCCATATTGTTGCGCGAGCGACAAACGCGAGTTACATCGCCGAAGCATTCCACTTCACAGCCTGTGCTTCCTAGGCCGTTTCTGTTGTTCGGCGAAGCCCTCCCTCCATCTAATTATGTCTTTGAACTCGTTTCTGCTATTCAGTTGAAGCCCTCCCTCCACCTCGTTACGACTCTTTAAAGCCGTTTTTGCTAGACCCACCGTAATTAATTGTTCTATCTTAAATAAAAAATACATGCACTACATATTTATTAATTTATTGTATGCATAATATAAATTGTTCTACATGCAAATATAATTGTTCTATGCCTAAAATAAAAAATTATATGTGCAATATGAATGGTTCTACGCAATTAGTTATTCTACGAGCAAAATAATTGTTATTCACGCAAAATAAAAAATATTATATGCAAATTGGATTATTTTACATGCATTATAAAATGGTCTACACATGCTATACATTGTTTTACATGCTTAATAAATTAGTAACACACAATATAATAGTTCTACATAGTACATACATTATGAATTGTTCTACACGCAATTATGAATTGTATAAAGTGGAATGTTCTATGCACTTAACAAATAGTTCTACCTGTAATACAAATTGTTCTACATAAATAATAAAATGTTCTATGCACATAATGACTAGTTTTAGGCCTTCCGTAAAATGTTCTAGACACATAATGATTTGTTCTAAATCTTTACTAAAATGTGCTACACACACAATGTGTTGTTCAACATCTTTAATAAAAATTTTCCTACAAGCATAACGATTGTCTACACCCATAATAAATTTTATGCACAAAATATATTATATATACGAATAATAAATTATTATATGTTGACAATAAATTGTTCTATGTGCATATTGAAGTAAAAATCAATTGTTCTACATTCCTAATCAATTGTTCTACATGCATAAAAAATTGTTCTACAACCTTTAATATAGTTTGTATTGATCAACCCGTGAGTGTGAAATTCAAGAAAAGACCATATGGCTGAAAATAGGGGCTAATCATCCTGGTTAAAATAAATACTCAAATTATAAAACATATAAATGTTCAAGGCTTGTTCAAATATGTTCATTGATTGTAACAAGACTAGTAGATATTGAATTATATAGATCGAGCATAAGTATTTATGCACAGAACAAAATGTTCCGGAAAATAGAGTGAAAATTTATGAAAAGATAAGCTACTACAAATGGGGAGCGTAGTAAGAGATAAATAATGCATGTTAAGCTAACCTTTTACTATATGCATACATGGAACAGATAATTGAACTCACAAACAACATAGTGTATACATCAAACAATTCCTATAAACTTCTAGTCCTTGAACAAAGATGTGCATACATGGAATAAATTATATGATATCAATAAAAATTTATATCTAGAAAACATAAAAAATTTATTAAACACCGAACATAGAAAAATATTATAATCCAAATAAATTGTAAAAGAATATAAATAAGAAAACTAAAGAAGAATAAAAATGTGCAAAAAGAGAAAATGAAAAAAAAACACAGAAAACATAAAACGATATAGAAGGTAAAGAGAAAGAAAAAACATAAAATAAAAATAATGAAAGACAGCGGAATGAAAGAAACAGGAGAAACAAAACAAGAGTCTATAGAGAAAACGGAAGATAAATAAACACAATAAAAAAAGATACAATACAGAAAGAAAAGAGAAAGAAAAAACGAAAAATAAAAAAAGCAGAATGGAAAACGTAAGAAAATTAAGAATCAAGAGTACGTAGAAAAACGGAAGATAAGGAGATAATGGAAAATATCACATATGTTGAATCAAATATGGGCCATAGCAACGACATGGGCCGAAAACGTAAAAGTCTGGGCGTGGTGAATCCTTCTGCGATGGAATGCTAAAGTTTCGTTGCAGTGACAAATAGATTTGGCAATCAGGGGAACCCAGTGACGCATAAATAGATGGCTCGCCCCTTTCACATTTTACACGATCACCTTTAGGAAGCTTAAAATACAATTAGTTTGCACGATCATTAGCACGCACTTACCTAGTGATGCTTTTAGCTTTTCTCCATACTCGATGATCATACGCTCCATTAAGCCAATTAATCTATCCTGCACTGTCCCCGAATCTGCTGTCACTCACCATTGCTCTCGATTGTCAAAAGAGAGGCACCAACCTTCCTGCCCTCTTCTTCCCTCCGCTGCTCCCCTATAAATCGGGCCACTTGACTCGACGATCACACCCAACGCAACTGAGCTAGCAGGTAGATGTGTTAATCATAGCAGCGTTAGATTGCGACAGGGTAGTGTTAGCTATTTGCTGGAGCAACCGAGAAAGAGAGACAAGCTAGCAGCTAATCATGAGTGATCATCACAAGTACTCACCGTCCTACACG
This sequence comes from Paspalum notatum, assembly GCA_022530915.1. NCBI lineage: Eukaryota > Viridiplantae > Streptophyta > Magnoliopsida > Poales > Poaceae > Paspalum > Paspalum notatum. The sequence continues at coordinate 32,516,003 of CM039688.1, read as the reverse complement.
AAGCTTTGCCTCCGGCGGTGGCAGCGGCCGGTTAGGGGGTTCCGGCTGAGCCCAGCACGCGTCTCCCTGCGCCGGATGCGTGCCAAGCTGTGGACCCTGCTGGGATTCCTGGACAGCTACGTGCGCAATCTGCGGCTGCTCACGAGGGGTCCCGTCGAAGCAGGTAGCAGCTCGCCCCCCGCCGCTGCCACCGGCAGCAGGAGGTTTCTTGTGGGCCGTCAAAAACGCGCCGTGGCCGCCGGAAAGGAAGGCCAGGCCGCCGGTGGCGGCAGCAGCAAGGCGCTGCGGCGGCCGCCGTGCATGAGGTCCAACTCGTTCTACGCACGCGCCGTCGCCGAGTGCCTCGAGTTCATCAAAGGCAGCAACGTCCCGCCGGCGTCAACTTCGCCGCTGGCGGCTCACGGTACGCCGCGGCGCAGCGGCAGGTGCTGAGATGGCGACCACGACCTGAGCTTATCATGCGAATCGTGAGGATGAATCTATCAGCTTGTAGATACGCGTGCACCTAGCAACTGTCGGTTTTCGACTTTTCATGGTGGAATCGATGTTTTATTCTTGTTCATCGTTGCAATCCTTGCTCTTTTTAAGTTTTGCTTTTGGATGAGTTCATATCTTTATTAGATAGATTGTTTAGAAAGCAAAAATATGGTGAAGCTAGGTTGAGAAGGGGGTTAATTGATGCAACATGCATGCGCATGTGAGTGCCATATACTTTGTCAAGGATGCAGATTTCTTTATTTTGATTGATTATAAGACTTCTCATCAATGAGAATATTTCAGCTTGTGCCAGGCTACATGCCTGGGCATTAACGGGCGGCTGGTAGTTCCCAACTTCGCATGCAACAACTCAGAATCTAATACTCTCTCTGTTTTTTTATTTGTGGCTTTGTGATGAACTATAGCGACAAATATTCGAATATGGAGGTAGTAACAGCAATATCTATATAGTATATACATGGCTACCTAATTATACTGTAGTAACTCTGATGTCTGATCGCTAGTAAGGGAGTGCTCGTTGCAGCGTTAACGCTGCTGCGGCGTTAACGCATCCTAATACCGAAGCTTCTGGACCACTCGATGCTTCCATCGTACGGCGTGGAGATCACGTGACACTGTTGCGTTAACGCTGCCTCTGCCACCGAACTCTCTCTCTCTGATGTCTGATCGCTAAAATAAACTCAGATTATCTGAGCTTTCTGCGCACGAATTAAGCCAATGGAGCAAAGATTGGTGCTTCGTTGGTACAGTTCAAGTTGTCTGCTTTGTTTAATTGATTAACAAGTATGTTTTTAAAAGTAAAAGAAAGGTTAACTAAATTATGCATTAAAGTTCACTGCAAGAAAAATGTATTTTTTCGTGGGCTTAATTTCGTGGGTCGACCCACGAATTTATACTGTGTAATTTCATCAGCCCTTGAAACCGACGAAAGCATATGTAAATTTATAGGCTAAACAGGTGAACGCACCAAAATATATGTAATTTCGTCGGCCCACCTGTCAGCCCACGAAAATGCAAGGGCCATAACCCTAAGCGCGCGGCCCGTGACCCTCACACTCTCCACAAGTCCACACACGCACACGCACACGCACACGCACACTGCCGCAGCCGCGCCCTTCCCTGGCCCTGTCCGCGTCGCCAGACCAAATATCCCAAGCCATTTTTGTGCAGTTGTCCTGTTTTTAAATAATGGTTGTATTTTTGTACTTAGCTACCATGTTACTGGAGTAGCTGGCACCATGTTACTAGAGTAGTTGGCACCATGTTATCAAGTTTTTTATGTCAATAGTTAGGCACTTATCAATTGGAGATATGTGGTGACGAGTTATTAATACTTAATGCATAAGCACCTTGTCAAGAGAGATGTTGTTATCATATTGCATAGCACTTTATCATTTTCCTAACTCAAATTCAGTTGCCTGATCAAAAGTTTTTGTTTATTTAGGTCTCACTTACTTGCGCAGTCAGCTGTAGTCTGTAGAAGCGTCTAGACAGGCATAATCGCCGGTGCAGGAAGCCACAACCACACCCCATGTCTTCTGCAAGCTTCATCACAAGCCTCAAGGACAGTCTCCTATCTTACCACTTCTCTATATTTTTCTCAGTTTGTCCATCGTAAAAATACATCTTCAGAGCTTCCATATCTTGCTGGGCAGAAAGAAATGAAATGAAACTGTAAATTAGTTGTTCAGCTCTGACTCCCTGCTCTTTTAATACTTGTAGAGCTTGTGCATTTTCCATAACTGAAATTCAGTTTATAGGATGCACCATGCTGCATGGTTTTTGCCCTACCTATCATTTCCCTGCAAAAAGTAATTGCAATGAGTTAGTATATTTAAGGCTAACTAAAGATGAGATTAAATTGCTCAGACCTGCAACACCGGGGCCTTCCTAATATTAAATATTTTTAGCGAATACAAGTACAACCTGATCCAGTTGTTAACCCGAATACTTGATACTTTTATTGACTGTGCCAAACGTTGTGTAGGGGCATTTCCATTGTGTTGCTATCCTGTTTGCTATTTGGCTAGATAGCAGGAGATTTGAGTGTTCGGATTAATTCCTCTGTTGACAAGCTTACTAAACAGCTATAAAAGAGGGGAATTTGATGTTCATAGAAGAAGAATGTTTCTAATTTTTAGTTTAAGTATCGCTTACAGTTTCAATTTGGTCTAGACTTTTTATTTACTAGACCAAATTTACGTGTCACGACAACAACTGTCTTCACTTCTAGGAGAACAAAACTGTGTTAATCAAGTCATTGAAGACCAGCATTTTTTAAAAAAAATTTCCAGCTATGCTATGGTTCCAGGCTTACAGCAACCAATCTTTTTTTTTTCTAATTTGACAACTATCCCCAATATTTGAGTTAAATAGGTGTCTGTAACAGCCAACCTTTCATTTCCTGCATGGTCATTTGTTTTCAATTGGAGATTTATTGTTCTTGCATAGACCTCGGGCACTGCCCCGTGCCCCCCTCCCAGATGATCTGGCTCATGGTTGTGGGCTCGTCTTCAAGTACTGCCGCTGCCATTGCATACAAGAAGGTAATCAATTAAGGAAGCGGAGAGGAGGTATAGTTCTGATTTCTTGGAGCTTCATATTTTTTGGGTGATTATTGCTAATTTGATTAGGATGGGTTACTGTGGATCCAAGGGTTGCCTTATTTAAACAAGAAATTGAGTTAGATCTAAGGAATGAGATTGCGGCTGACTTGAGATTGCATTAGACTTGAGGGTTGGGGTCTGCTAATTAGAAATTTACAAGTGCTGTCAACTTGTGCTATCCTTGATTCTTGTTTGATGCCTAAAGTTGGCACTACCTGAATTTGTTCTTTGTCTGAATGTTCTTTGTCTGAATGTTCACACTGTTATGACCAGGATGCGAAAAAACAGTGGCAGCAATGTTGATGGTTGTGTAATTACCAAGGTATGGCTATATGAAAAACACATGCGTACTTGAAGTCACATCTGTACCTATGTATGCATACTCTAAATTTTGTCAACCAGTGTGTGTATGGACTTGTATATGCATGGACTTCTATGTTGTATCGTATGGACTTTGGTTTATGCATGTGGACATGTATATGGATATGAATTCTGTTCAATTTGGTGAATCGTATGATTGCATATAAGTTTTTCCATTTTTTTAATTTTCTGTGTTTTTTTTTGAAATTTTCTATGTATGTTATTATTTTTTTAACGAAAAATGCTGTATTTTCGTGGGCCCAAAAGGCCGACGAAATTAAGTGGACATGTAAATTTGTGGGCCCATGCAGGCCGACGAAATTACTTGTCCCGTGGATGTAATTTCGTAGGCCAGCCTATTTTCATCGTCAAACCCACGAATTTAGTGTAATTTCGTGGGCACCCACAAAATTAGTTTTGTAATTTCGTCCGATTTTGTTTTGGCAAATATTTTCGTCGGCCCGCCAACGAAAAAGGCCTATTTTCGTAGGTTTTTGGCCCACGAAAAAATAGTTATTTCTTGTAGTGGCTGTTAGTCGACTCTATTTTGAATTCTAGGCAGCAAAGAGCACATCACGGGGACTAACACTTCGATCATGTATACATTTCTTTTACTTACTCCTGCCTTAAAAGATAGGTAGTTTAGCCGTTGCATAATTTGATTTTGGAGTCCGCATAATTGAGTTTGTGTCCATAGTCGTGATCTTGTTGCTGGTTTAGATTGAGTTCTTAGTTTTGTTTGAGTTTTGCATCGTATCACCGCATCCTTTTCCATCATGTCATCGCGTCTGATTCGGTTTTGTCTTTGTCCTGTTCAGTATTTTGATGATATTTCCTACATACGAACTCAGATTTTAATGTTATAGTACTTTTTGGAAACCTTGTGCAATTATCCACAACTTTGTCAATTGTGAGGTTTCCAGAAAAAGCTGTTATCAGGGACTAATTCTAGTTGCAAGTAAATCTGTTTGTGACCCAAAATTTTCTGAATAATCTGTATTTCGGGGTCAATAGCTTCAGCTTTCCTTATCCAAAAATGGCGTTTCATATATTGATTAGAAAGAGAAAAAGTAGATCTACAACTTTGTTATTATAAATTTTCGCATTTTAGGTCATTAAGAGTGCGAAATCGTCTGTGCAAATTCGAGTAAAAAATTTGTGATTTACAGACGAAAGTTTTGTGATAGTGTGGAGTTGTATCTTACTATTGCGGCACTTTTGATTAGAAAAGAAAGAGAAAAAACAAAAAAGCAAGTGCATAAAAAAGAGCTGCACCAAAAAAAAATAAAAAAAAAGAAAAAATCAGAAGTGCTAGCATCCTTTGTGCCATTTGTACTTTGTATGTGTGACTTGCATGCTTGAGCTAGTTCTAGAACAAGTTTAGGCCAGCAATATTGATAAGTACTTTGGACACTTATTCAATTTTGCTATCTGATTTCAATTTGTGCTAATCCTTGCTACCATATAAAACCTTCAAAACTCCACATATATACTTATGATCAGTACAGGTTCAAACTTTGCAATCGTATTCGTCGGTACCCAGCAAACCGGGTACCCACTTATACAGGACAAAAGCTAAGTACAGCCCTTAACAAGGCTCCACGCAGCCTGACAAAGAAGGTTTTTTTTCACTCCTTGGGGAAAAAATGGACCTGGCCTCCCCGTCAACCAGAGGCAGCAGCCAGTATCGCCACGTGCCTCAGTAAGGAAAGAGCCCAAAACCACTCGCAGTTCTGACCCACCGCTTGTGGGCCGGACTGCACCCCGGGACCATATGGAAGACCAGACCTGTTCCCACAAGGTCCGGTCTTAAGTTAGGGACGCATTACGACCCCAGGAAGGGAGCCGAGCCGGCCCAGCTCGGGGAGGTCCGGAGCAGCCACGTGCCATCCACCTAGCGAGGAAGGCTGCGGACTGCGGAAGGTGCCCGCCCCCGCAACAGCCTGGTCCGGGGCCGCCACGTGTCCCCCGGGCTCGCGGCGGGGCCTCCGGCGGCGGGCCACACCCACCTACCGCATTCATTGCGGACAGGCGGACGTGGCCTAACATCCGCTGACGGGCTCCGGTACCGCGGCTGATAGGCGACAGTGACCATACTGTGAGACGCGCGTTACCGAGGAACGACGGCCATGACAAGGCGTAGCGGTCAACTTCCGCCGGATATCGGGGATTAAACCGCATAAATAAGTACACCGTACGCGGCGTGGGCTACGCCACGCACGCACGACAGCCACGCCCAGGCTATTACGGTAGGGTCACTGTGGCACAGTGACCCACCTGTAATGTCACGCCGGCACACCGCCTGCCACTCCTGCCCCTGGAGCCATACCGCCGGGTACTACGGCGGATTGGACCGAGCAGTACAAGCCGGGGCGGCGTGGCGACGTTTCCGGTCTACACCAGACCGGCGGAGCACTTCCAGGACGGCGCCATACTGCTGCGGCGGGTGCAGGTACAAGGTGCAGGGATGAGAGGTCGTCACAGCAATGGAGCATGGGACACACCGACGGAGGCGCAGCCGAAGGCCCTGACCTCTGCCGGAAATAACCCAAGAAGCCAAGTCAGCATAAGGGAACTCTGCCGAGTAGAGATAACAGGCCTTGGGATACCATGTACATGCACCCCTTGGGCTATAAAAGGGGAGGCATGCGAGATAGGCTGAAATACACGCTCACATGCTAGGAGGGATGCAGAGAAGGAGACACACGATCTTCTTCACTTCCTTCTCACTCAAGCCAATACAAGAGCATACCACTAGTGAACGTAGGGTATTACGCTCCGGCGGCCCGAACCACTCTAAACCCTTGTGCCTCCATCGTGCTTTTGCTACGTGGCTATCAACGATCGCTCCCCCTAACTACTCGTAGTACTTAGGATCGGGCGGGTGCATTCCGCCACCCGGCCAGAGCTCACGCTCCGACATCTGGCGCGCCAGGTAGGGGGTAAGCATCAGATAGCCACATCCACGAGGTGTGATGGTTCGCATCAGCGACATCCATGATGGCGCAGCCGCGACGGAGGAATCAAGGCCCGCCCATACATAGAACTCTCTAATCGTGCACCGGGACCGTAGAGCCAGCCGACGATCGTGATCCTACCTTGTGTGTGCTTTTGCTTTGCTTAATCCATGGATGGGAATGTTCGATCATCAAATGTTGACTCACTGAAAGCTGCCATTCAAGTAAGGCTTTTACGATTGGCTTGGAAAAACCATCAACCCGAAGGCGAGCTTTCTATCATGCCGATTACGAGTCCGAATCCTAATCCTGGAAATGCGTATGATGACACTAGTTCACCAGGCTAGTGTTGGGAATTCGATTGAGTTCGAAAGCGCATTCCCTTGCCATACGCATACCTATACTTCACATTCGGATTGGATTCCTAAACAATGGACTATGCCAACCAACCAAACCTACTTGAGAAGGGCTTTCCTACTTGCTTGCCTACTTGGGAATGGGATAGAAAGCCAGTATTCCCCGAGAACACAGTCTGACTCTATAAAACAACAACATTAGTGGATATAGACTAGGCTAAGGGACGGACTTCATCTCTGTTCTTACCCAAGGAAACCACTTTCAGGGTTTCGATCGTGAGCTGCTCAATCATCCTCCGGGGCCGGCAGCCTCCCCCAGCGCTCTCGCGCAATGGCGCAGCGACGTGGATCGCCTGATCCACTTAGCTGAGGCCGCCCCCAGCTCATCAAGGGCTGGGTCTCGACTTCCACCCAGCAATGGTGGAAGGTCAGATCGCCACGGGCCGCTCGATGCAGCAGCGTCCGTACGCTCCCCCACGGTGAGGAGCGCGCCGACGAAAGACCTACGCGCCGAGCTTAACCGCCGGCGAGTAGGCACCCATACAACTGTGGAGCAACCACGGTTCCAGCCGAACGCCGTCAAGGGCAAGAACCTGGACGCAGTGTTCGCTGCTGCGGCGCCTAGGCCCCCGGGGTATGCGTAGGCCCTGGCCGGGGCGCAGACACTGCCAGGGGTCATACCGGCTGGAGTCGGCTGTGCTGCGCTTGCAGACGGCCTTCGCTCCACGCGTTGGCCACCGAAGTTCCGGCCACACTTGCCGGAGAAGTACGACGGGACCACCAACCCGTCGGAATTCCTGCAGGTGTATGTCACTGCTATCTCAGCGGCCGGTGGCGATGACGCCGTCATGGCGTCATACTTTCATGTCGCCTTGTCTGGGCCAGCCCGGACTTGGCTTATGAACCTCACCCCTGGGTCAATCCAATCCTAGGAGGAGCTATGGACGCAGTTCATCGCGAACTTCGCCAGTGCATGCCAGCAGTACGGCGTGGAGGCCCACCTCCATGCTGTGCGGCAAGAGCCCGGAGAACCGCTCCGGGCATTCATCGCACGCTTTGCCAAGGTGTGGGGTACCATTCCCCGCATCTCCGATGCGTCCATCATCACCGCCTTCCGACAGGGCGTCCGTGATGAGAAGATGCTTGAGAAGCTAGCAACCCGCCAGGTGCAGGACGTCGCCACGCTGTACGCGCTGGCAGACAAATGCGCCAAGGCTGCTGAGGGCCGTGCATGGCACTCCCCTCAGCAAAACGCGGCTGCCCAAGCAAGAGGCTCTGCCGGTGCCGCCCGAGAGGGTGGCAAGAAGAAGAAGAAGGACCGACGCCCTCAGAGGTCCTTATCGGCTGTGCGTGGAGCCCCCGTAGCCGCGGCTGCTCCTGGCGGCCGTGACGCCAGCTGCAAGCGCCCGAGGCAGCAGGCGCGGCAGCGGCGGCTCGTACCCTGTTCATCCCAACAGCGGCCATAGCGCCGCCGACTGTCGCGAGATACAGAAACTCGTGTAGCGGCGCCTCAGCGAGCGGCGGGAACGCCCGCCCAAGGACGACTCGCCCCCGCGCCAGCGGCCTGGCAAGGGGAAGGCAGCCAGTGATGGCGGGGCCACCGCTGGAGGCAAGGAGATGGGCTATCAGCCCCCGGAGTGGGAGCTCAAAAGCATCTACGCTCTGGCCAACTCCGACTCCGACTCCAGCGACGACGAGCGTCGCAAAAAGCTGTACGTCTTGTACTGTGGGAGCTGGGAGGTTTCCTCCCGGCGAGACGTGAAGGCCCTGCGCCGAGAAGTCCTCTCGGTCAGGCCTAGTGTCCCCAAGGTGGCCCCACACCTCAAGTGGAGGAACACCACCATTTCCTTCGGGCCATCCGACTGCCCGGAGAACATGGCCGGGGCCGGCCTGCTGCCGATCATCACGTCGCCGGTGGTTGCCAATATCCGGCTCTACCACGTGCTGATCGATGGTGGGGCCGCCCTCAACATCATCAGCTACGCAGCTTTCAAGCAGCTGCAGATTCCGGAGTCACGCCTGGCTCCGTCGCGCCCATTCTCCGGAGTAGGCTCACTGTCGGTCCACCCGAAAGGGAAGATCGACCTCCCGGTCACCTTCGGGACACCGGAAAACTTCCGCACGGAGAGCGTCCAGTTCGACGTTGCGGATGTAAACCTGCCGTTCAACGCCATCATTGGCAGACCGGCGCTTTACCGCTTCATGGCCGTAGCCCATTACGGGTACTTGGTCGTGAAGATGCCCTCCCCGGCTGGTGTCCTCACCGTGCCGGGGGACCGCCTCGCCGCGGTCGCCGCCGTGGAGAAGCTCCACGCCCTCGCTGCTGACGCAGCGGGCCTCGAGGGGGCCGACCCCTCAGCCTCTGGGATTAAGGCTCCTGCGAAGGACCCGAAGATGCCCAAGGTGCGCCCGGCTGGCCCAGAAGACGTGCCAGTCAAGATCGTCCAGATCGGGGCGGAGGCCTCTCGGACCACCCGCATCGCGGGGAATCTGGGGGAAGAATAGGAAGACGCGCTCGTTGCCTTCCTCCGAGCAAATGTTGACGTGTTCGCTTGGGAACCGTCACAAATGCCCGGGATCCCTAGGGAGGTAATTGAGCACCGTCTGAAGATTAACCCGGATGCCAAGCCGGTGCGGCAAAAGCCACGAAGGCAGTCCGTGGAGCGTCAGGACTTCATCCGTCAAGAGGTCCGGAAGCTTCTAGACGCGGGCTTCATCGAAGAGGTCCATCACCCCGAGTGGCTAGCCAACTCGGTAGTTGTCCCTAAGGCAAACGGGAAGCTTCGGATGTGTATCGACTACACCAACCTCAATAAGGCATGTCCTCCGGACCCTTATCCCCTTCCGCGCATAGATCAGATAGTAGATTCCACCTCCGGGTGTGAGCTTTTGTCTTTTTTGGATGCGTATTCCGGGTTCCATCAGATCCGGATGAACGAAGAGGATAAGAGGCATACAGCCTTTGTAACGGTAGATGGTCTGTACTGTTACGTTGTAATACCCTATGGTCTGAGGAATGCTTTACCCATATATCTGCGTGGCATGAACTTTACGTTCCGCGACCTGATCAGAAATATAGTCGAGGTCTACGTCGATGACATCATTGTCAAGACCAGGGAAGGGTCAACCTTGTTGGAGGACCTGACCCTCGTTTTCGACAGGCTGCGCACAACGCGCACGAAGTTGAACCCCGAGAAATGCGTCTTTGGCGTCTCAGCTGGTAAGCTGTTGGGTTTCTTGGTATCACACCGGGGTATTGAGGCAAACCCAACCAAGATCAGGGCGATCGAAGCTATGCGGCCACCTGCCTGCATCAAGGACCTACAGAAGCTCACGGGGTCCTTGGCAGCCCTCAGCCGCTTTATCTCAAGGCTAGCTGAGAGAGCCCTGCCCTTCTTCAAGCTATTGAGGAAGTCCGGACCATTTATATGGACCGAAGAGGCAGAGCAAGCCTTCCAGGAGCTGAAGCAGCATCTCACAACACTACCCATATTGGTGGCGCCAGAGCCTGGTGAGACTCTGTATCTCTACCTCGCAGCAACATCCGAGGTAGTCAGCATGGTCCTGGTCGCTGAAAGACCAGAGCACCCCCACGAGGGAGGGACCGGGACCCCCCGAGTGGAAGGCGGTGGTCCGTCCACTGCAGAAACAACGACCGGCTCCGAAACTGGAGGTCCGGCCGACACCCTACCCTACCAAGGTAGTGAGCTACCAGAGGCAGAGGGGCGGGCTGCCCAGGAGGTTGATCTAACAAAGGCGAGTAGCCCGGGATCCTCCGCAAAGGTCCGGACCACCCAGAGGCCGGTGTATTACGTCAGCGAGGTCCTCCACGGGGCAAAGGCCAGGTACCTGGAAACTCACAAGTTCGCTTATGCGTTACTGGTAGCTTCCAGGAAGTTGCGCCATTACTTCCAGGCGCATAAGATTATCGTGGTGACCTCTTACCCGCTAAGAGCGATCCTGCACAACTCTAACGCCACCGGGAGTATCGCCAAATGGGCTGCGGAGCTGGCAGAATTCCAACTCGACTTCCAGCCCCGCAGCGCTACCAAGAGCCAGGTCCTGGCAGACTTCATCGCGGAATGGACACCCACTGCCGCTGAGTCGGGAGGCCCGCAGTCTGAGGCGGGTCCTTCACAGCTAGGCAGGCCTGTCCGGGTTTTCACCGAGCCACACTGGACGCTCTTTTTCGATGGGTCCGCCCGCGAGAGGGGATCCGGAGCAGGTGTGGTACTCGTGGACCCAGACGGAGATCAAGTAAAGTACATAGTACGCTTCGAGTTCAAAGCCACCAACAACATGGCAGAATACGAAGCCTTGATCTTCGGGCTAACGGCCGCCCAATCACTAGGAATCAAACAGCTCCTAGTCAAGGGAGATTCCCAGCTAGTGATCAGACAGGTCCGGGGAGAGTGCTGCTGCAACAACCCCCAACTTGCGGCGTACCTCATGCGAGTGAGGGAGCTCGAGAAAGACTTTGAGGTCCTAGAGCTGCAGCACATTCCAAGAGACCTCAACTCAGTAGCAGATGACCTCTCCGCGAGAGCATCAACTCGGGGCCCAGTACCCGATGGCGTCTTCGAAAGACAGCTACTGAGACCAACCGCCCAGCCAGCCGAACTGGGTGAAGGGGGCGGAACTAGCACCTCGAAGCTAGGAGTCCCGATGGTCCTCCACCTCTGGGGGCCATCAAGGATCGTGTGGACTGATGACCCCGGCACGTCATCAGGGACACATCCACTGGCTCAGGGCAGTCCCGATGCATGGATCTCCGAGATCCGGGACTACCTAAAGGACAAAATCCTTCCCGATGAACATGTGTCTGCTGAGCGCATAGTGCGGTTGGCTAAACGCTACACACTGGTAGAAGGGGATCTCTACCGGCGTGGCGCCAATGGCATCCTCATGCGATGCATAACCCGGGAAGAGAGCCGTGATTTACTCACGGAAATCCATGGGGGCGAGTGCGGGAATCATTCGGGGTCCCGTACGCTGGTCGGTAAAGCCTTCCGGCACGGATTTTACTGGCCAACAGCTCTCCAGGATGCAGCCGAGCTGGTAAGGTCTTGTAAAGCGTGCCAGTTCCACGCAAAGCAGATACACACACCAGCTCAACCACTGCAGATGATTCCGCCCTCCTGGCCCTTCGCGGTATGGGGGGTAGACATCCTGGGACCATTCCCTAAGGTCGTCGGTGGGTACCGATACCTCTATGTTGCCATTGACAAATTCAGAAAATGGACAGAGGTAACCCCAGTGGTGAAAATCACCCAAGGAACCGCAACAGCTTTCCTCAAGTCCATTGTATGCCGGTTCGGCGTCCCTAACCGTATCATAACGGACAACGGGACCCAGTTCAGGAGCCGAGTCTTCCAGGATTACTGTGACGGTGTTGGCATACAGCTATGCTTCGCGTCGGTAGCACATCCTAGGAGCAATGGACAAGTAGAAAGGGCTAATGCGGAAATCCTCAGGGGGCTCAAGACTCGCACCTACGACTGCTTAAAGAAGCATGGTGCCAAGTGGATCAATGAGCTTCCCTGTGTGTTGTGGGGAAACCGGACCACACCCAGCCGAGCGACCGGGGAAACCCCGTTTTTCCTGGTGTACGGGGCCGAAGCATGCCTCCCGCCAGAGATTCTCTTGGGCTCCCTACGGGTCCAAGATTTTGATGAATCTTTGCAGGAACAGGACAGGTGCGACGACATCGACCTCGTCGAGGAGCGACGGTGGCAAGCGGCAATCCGGAACGCGCGGTACAACCAGGCGCTCAAGCGCTATCATGAACGGACCGTGCGGGGAAGGGTCCTCCAACCTGGGGACCTGGTCTTGAGACGCATCCTAAACCGAGAAGGGCTCAACAAGCTCTCCCCTAGCTGGGAGGGACCCTTCAAGGTGACGGGAGTAAGTCGCCCCGGTTGCGTCCGTCTTGCCACGGAGGAGGGCGTTCCGCTGTCGAACCCATGGAACATCGAACACCTCCGTAAGTTTTATCCATAGGCAGAAGCAGGGCTTTTTTCTTTCTTTATAAAGTAGATAATACCGCCATGTGGTCCAGAGCGGTGGAGGTCCGCCCTTGTAATCCCGGCCTCTGGCTGACATCACATGATTTCACCTTATAAATAAAGGAAATTGCCCCTGTTGCTGCCTTTGCGATGATTTCAATCACCTTCTTATCTCCCTATCAATATCGTTATCACTAACCCCCGTCCGGTACCCTATTATCGCCTAAAGCTTGAAACGGGAAAATCTGACTTGGGAGCAGGTGAGGAATACCTTGTCTAATCGCTCGGGTGTGGTCCGCCGTGCTGGGGGCCAGCTCCCGAGAAAAGGAACTTGCCTTGGTGGCCCGGAGTCGTCAGCTGCTTAGCCTGGTCCCGTACCCTAAGCACTGTACACTCCCCACTTCACCGCAAGTTCCCCAGTACCAGGAGCAGAGCGTGCAGCACGCCGAACCACACCCTAGCCATTAGCAAGCTCTCCAGATCCTGACTAACAAGGTCCAGTCCCGTAAAGCCCTAAGGCACCTGAGAAAGATGTGTTTCGCTGAAAGAGGCCTGTAGCGTCAGGAGCCGGTCCGTGTCTAAGATACCTGAAACGGGGATAGTCTGGGGCTGTACAGTGCCTTAGCCTGGTCCTGCACCCTAAGCCTGTGCACCCTACTACCCCCATCCGGGCATCTTGGTCACGGACCATGCACCCAAGAACGCCGGACCACAGTCAGTCGAGAAAAGTCAGCTCAGAATAGGGTCCCGCGGGTTTGCTACTAACATCTACCATGAGTTGCATGCAGGTCCGACTTGGTGGTAGCCAGCCTCAAAACTAGAGCCTACCTACCAGGGGGCCAGGGGTCAGGCAGAACCATACCAGCGTGCAACAGGAAAGAGGGAAGGTACAACATACAGATAAGTCACAACGCCCATTCTCCCTCATTTCATAAGTTGAGTTGTCCATCCAAAAAAAAAGGAAGAAAAGAAAAATGATACACTTGAAGCCGGATTGAAGGGGGCTCTGTTCTTGCCAAAGGCAAGGGCTTAAGATCCACAGGCGGCACGAGAGCTCAACCGCTCGGTGGCAACCGCGCAGAACCAACGCGGCCGAGCGCGACTGGCAGTTCGGGGTCCGCGGGGCGCGCAAGCCGAGGAGCGTCGGCACCAGCGACGGGGAGGCGGCGTCGAAGCTGCTGAGCTCCTGCCATGGCCACACCGCCACCAGCCACGCTGCCACCATGCGCGCGCTGTGGAGCGCTTGGCAGTGGTTCAGGAGTGCCCCGTCCCACTGCCGGTGCCGGATCCCCCTCGACAGCGACGCAGGTGCGCGGTCGTTGGGAGGGAGTTTGGCTACAGGTGTCCCCTATGAAGACACTCGTAGCCAAAAATCGGCACACATATGAAGAAACTCATAGCCAAAGAAGATGGGTTCCATGGGAACACTCCCAGGCTATCCTAAGAGTATCTTTCCCAACCTAAGGAAACACTCTTGGGAAAACTTCCCATGCCTTGCTGCATGGAAGGGGCCATGCCCCTCCTGGAGAGGGAGGGAGTCCCATGTTCTACCCTACCTTGCTTGACTATGCAGCTGGAGAAGTTGTGTTAAGAACGGGTGGCATGCCCCTATTTATAGGGATAGCCCAAGACACTGCGGCTGCCAAGCCCAAGGCGTGGTGAGGAGCGCGGCTCACGGGCGCGCTATTCCCTCCTGACGTGCCCGGGTCAGACTGAGAGCGCGCGCCTTTGTAGGGGCTGCGCCACCCGAAAGTGAGGTGACCTATCCCTGCGATAGAGCAGGAGAGCATCCGATGCCCTGCCCGCCAGCAGAGACAAGACTGGACATAGAGGGATGGGGGAGACCCTACGGAGAGCACGCGCGTGACTCGCCGCGTCCCTCGGGCACCCCACCGATAGTACAACCGCGTGCAAGCGAGCGAACCGCTGCGACCGCATTTAATAAGAAGGAAAGGAGCCGGCCGGTGCGGCGTCAGCGCGGCATCGTGTCACCAGTCAGCACGAGCTAGCCGCCTCAAAAGGCGGGGGATTCCCGCGGTCTGAATCGCCAGACCGTGGGGCCCGGCAATAGCCCACACAGCCGATAAGGCTCAGCACGCAACAAAAGAAGTGAAATAGATAAATCACGCTCTCTATTTTCATTCCAGATATGACTTCTTACATAAGAAAAAGAAATAAAAAGGAGGCAGGTGAAGCCTCTAAGGCGCTGGGGGAACTCCCACCTCCGGTGCATCTGGCTCCTCGTCCGCAGGGGCCCGCTGAAACCGAGCGGCCACGATCTCAACCACTTCCCGCACGCTTTCTCGGGCGGCGACCTCCGTTCCTTCCACCGGACCAACCACAATCGGATCCAGGGAGATGGCGGGGTCATGGCTCCGGAAGCAGACCAGCAAGTGCTCCGCCACGGCACGAAGCAGATCGCGACCCTCGGCTTCAAGGCGCTCCGCAAGCGCGGAATCCAAGCACCGGAGCCGCTCCATAGCAGATTGAAGGACGGGGAGAGCATCCGCCATGGTCGACGGCGGCTCCGGCACCTGGATGGGGCTCAACCCGAGCGGCACCAGAGCGGTGTTCGCCTCCCCAGCCCAGTCGGCGAAATGACGAAGGTCGGCGCGTAGCTGCGCCTGACTCCCGCCAGTGCCTGCTGGGCGGCCTCCAGTTTCAGCTGCTCCAAAGCAGCTTGCTCTGCTCTGAGCTGCTTCGCCTGCTCGTCGAGCTCCGCCTCCCGGGACTTCACCCAGTCTTCTCGGACCTTGAGGGTACCGGACAGGTGGGTGGCCTCCATCTTGAGGGCCCTGGCCGTCGCCTCGCGCAGAGAAGCGGAGTCCTCAAGGGCCTTGGCAGCAGCTTCACGCTGAGAGAGGGTCTCTTCGAGGGCCTTGACTGCCGCCTCGCGTTGGTCAAGCGCCGCCTCTTTCTCGTCAAGTTTTTTATTGACGGCGAGCTGCCTCTCGGAAACCTCCAGCATCTCCTTCCTGCGCCACTCCATCCCCTGCATCTCGGACTCCAGCTCGGCCCGATCGAGCCTCAGCTTCGCCTCGTCCACAGCGACCGTCCTCTCCCGGAGTGCAACCGCGTGCTCTCGGGCGACGAATAGCTGTAGGTCCTTCTCATAGGCCTCGCGGTCGGCACCGAGGTCCCTGCGGGCGGCGGCGAGTTCTGCGCGGACCTGGGAGTACCGAGAGGACGTGGCGCGGATCTGTTCCCCCAGGCGGGTCTGCCAGCCAGCCAGGCGCTCGCGCTCCTGCTGCAGCTGCGCCCATTCCAGCTGAAACGCCTCCTTGACGTCCTCTAGGGCCTGGAGTCCTCGGCGCAGCACGCGGGGGAGAGCCGGCACCCCTGGCAATGGCAGGTGCGGCCGACCCTGAACCTCTTCCAAGCCGCCCTCAGTTGGACGAGGGGCCCCGGACCCCGTCGCAACTCCTGGCGTCAACCCGCCCGGTGCGGCCTTCTCCGTCGCGGCTCCCGGCGTCGGGCCACCTGGAGCGACCGCCTCTGTCGTGTCCGCCCCACTGCCGGACCCGCTGGGTGGGACAGCGCCGGCAGAAGGAGCAGCCGCGGAGGAGCCGACCGGGCAAGATGCCCTAAACAAGGCAGGAAATGAGGACTGGAAAACCCGAGGAACTAACAGCGACACTGGAAAAATGCTTGGACCAACCCAAAATGGCTTACCTCAGTGTCTGCGCCGTCCAGTGACCTCGGAGGCCAGGAGCCCGTCGCTGCTGTTGGTCCGGCTTGGGTGGCAGCGGCGCCTGCTACCGATGCTGCTGCCGGTCTGGCTTGGGTGGCGGTGGCGGCACTTGCTGCCGCTGCTGCTGTTGGTCCGGCTTTGGCGGTGGCGGCACTTGATGCCGATGCTGTTGCTGGTCCGGCTTGGATGGCGGTGGCGCATGCTGCCGCTGTTGCTGTTGGACCGGCTTTGGCGGTAGCGGCGCCTGCCGCTGCTGATGCTGCTGGCGCGGCTGGTGCTGCTGGTCCGGGCGCGGCGGAGGTGAAGGACGCCCCCACTGCCCGGATGAGCTTCCCCCCTCCATGGTCCGCTAGCGCTTCGGCTCGGGCTCCGAAACGAAGGTCTCGTCGCCGCGGGACAGCCTACGCCGCCTTTCCTCGCCGCTAGCCGTCGCCACGGGTTCCTTCCCCTTGCCAACAGGGGTGGAACCCCCAGTACGGACGCTCTCGGTTGGAGCGTCGCCAATGTTGATCCCCCGGTTGGGGTCGCCCCCGAGCTGCCGCGCCGCGAGCCCGGCGTCGTCGAGTGTCGGCATGTCCCGGAGCACCGCCGTCCGCAGGGCCTGGTCACTGCAGAGCGGCACGACGGCAGCGGGCAAAGTCAGCTGCTCGGGGACGAATGC
Organism: Paspalum notatum; assembly: GCA_022530915.1. Classification (NCBI taxonomy): domain Eukaryota; kingdom Viridiplantae; phylum Streptophyta; class Magnoliopsida; order Poales; family Poaceae; genus Paspalum; species Paspalum notatum. Next base: position 32,498,869 of record CM039688.1, on the reverse strand, counting down.
CTCGCCCACGACGCGGCACATCAAGGATTCTAGCTCTCCCGGCGTCAGGTTGTTGACCTCGCCCCGCGCAATCCGGCTGCAGTCGTTGGGGCCGGTGTAGCTCCACGCCCGCCTCGGTCGCTGCTGCAAGGGGGCGAGTCTCCGCGTGAGGAAGTCCGCGAGGACGTGCATCGAGGTGAGCCCGTCATTAACGAGCTCGGTGATCCTCACTAGCACGGTGGAGAAGTCGCCCGGCAGGTCCGCAGGGGCACCCCATTCCGGGCGGGGCGAGGTTGGACCGCCCTCCGGGAGCTTCAGCCGGTCGTTCGGGTCCGCCCTCGCAATCACCCAGTCGTTGCGCCAGTTCTCCCACTTGGCGCTGGAAAAAGAGGGAAGGTAGGTCGACGACCTCCCGGACCCCCTCAGCACGAAGTAGAAGCCGCCGATGTTGCTCGCGCTCCTGCCGGAACCCTTCAGCGAGAAGAAGTGGCGAAAGAGCGCCACGCAGGGCGGCACCCCCATGAACATCTCGCAGAGGTGGACGAAGATCGCCGCCTGGAGGATGGAGTGGGGAGTGAGGTGCTGAAGCTGCAGCCCGTATCCCTCCAGCAACAGCAGGAAGAAGGACGAGATCGGCACCCCCAGGCCGCAGTAGAGGTAGGAGACGAAAAGCGCAAACTCCCCGGGCCGCAGATTGCGGAGGGGGAGGAAGCCCGCGCGAACGCCGTCGCGACGCGTCGAGTCCGTCCAGCCAAGGAGGCGACGCACGATGTCGAGGTCCTCCTCAGACTGCCAGTTGGCGGGATCACCGAGACCCATCGCCATGGATTGGAGTAGCGAAAGGCGATGGGGATGCGCGTCACCGGTGAGGGCAAGAGCTCTGCGGCGAAGAAGGTGAGGCGCGGCTGCGGTTGCTAAGGGGGCAGAGACGAAGCCTGAGAAAGCGTACCAGGCATCCGGTCAAAAACCCTATTTAATGGAGCCGCCGGTGCGCTACATACTTTAAACACACACGCACGGACGCACCCGCAACCCGTCCAGCCCCTGACAAGGGGCCCCAGGGGCCGCTAACCGCGATAGGCGGGTAAGAAACCGGGTACGAAAGAACGCGAACCGTCACTCGGCTTTCGCCCGGCCAAGCGTGCGATCCGCTGCCCCCGCCTTAACTGCGGAGAGGTGGGCAAGCGGCCCGTCGCTTCGTCTGACCGGCGCAGGCCTGCCTCCTCGAAACTCGGGGAAATTCCCACGACCTGGCACGACCAGATCGTGCGGGGCCCGTCAGGCGCCCATGTGATCCGGTGCGGGTCGAGGGGGCCGGGGCAAAAGGCCACACGAAGCCCCCGATGGTGCAAGCGATAAGCGCTGGTGGGCCCACCTTAGGTTCCCAAGCTCACCTAAGATGGGCCCAGGGGCCACTGTCGGTACCCAGCAAACCGGGTACCCGCTTATACAGGGCAAAAGCTAAGTACAGCCCTTAACAAGGCTCCACGCAGCCTGACAAAGAAGGTTTTTTTTCCCTCCTTGGGGAAAAAAATGGACCTGGCCTCCCCGTCAACCAGAGGGAGCAGCCAGTATCGCCACGTGTCTCAGTAAGGAAAGAGCCCAAAGCCACTCGCAGTTCTGACCCACTGCTTGTGGGCCGGACTGCACCCCGGGACCATATGGAAGACCAGACCTGTTCCCACAAGGTCTGGTCTTAAGTTAGGGACGCGTTACGACCCTAGGAAGGGAGCCGAGCCGGCCCAGCTCGGGGAGGTCCGGAGTAGCCACGTGCCATCCACCCAGCGAGGAAGGCTGCGGACTGCGGAAGGTGCCCGCCCCCGCAACAGCCTGGTCCGGGGCCGCCACGTGTCCACCGGGCTCGCGGCGGGGCCTCCGGCGGCGGGCCACACCCACCTACCGCATTCATTGCGGACAGGCGGGCGTGGCCTAACATCCGCTGACCGGCTCCGGTACCGCCGCTGACAGGCGACAGTGACCATACTGTGAGACGCGCGTTACCGAGGAACGGCGGCCATGACAAGGCGTAGCGGTCAACTTCCGCCGGATATCGGGGATTAAACCGCATAAACAAGTATACCGTACGCGGCGTGGGCTACGCCACGCACGCACGACAGTCACGCCCAGGCTATTAGGTAGGGTCACTGTGGCACGCCGCAGTGACCCACCTGTAATGTCGCGCCGGCACACCGCCTGCCACTCCTGCCCCTGGAGCCATACCGCCGGGTACTACGGCGGATTGGACCGAGCAGTACAAGCAGGGGCGGCGTGGCGACGTTTCCGGTCTACACCAGACCGGCGGAGCACTTCCCGGACGGCACCATACTGCTGCGGCGGGTGCAGGTACAAGGTGCAGGGATGAGAGGTCGTCACGGCAACGGAGCATGGGACACACCGATGGAGGCGCAGCCGAAGGCCCTGACCTTTGCCGGAAATAACCCAAGAAGCCAAGTCAGCATAAGGGAACTCTGCCGAGTAGAGATAACAGGCCGGGACCACCTGTCGGGCCCCGGATACCATGTACATGCACCCCAAACTTGGACATATATGAAAAAATCATGAAAGATGAATTTGTTTCTGATTCTCATTCTATAAAGTTAATTTATGAATTGTAATATCTGCAACGACATGATAAAACTATTAAAGAGTATTATGATGAGCTACATAATTTGTTGTTACGCTGTTGTTTGCATGAATCTGAGAATACAAAAATAAGAAGATTTTTAAATGATCTTAATAACGATATTTATGATGTTCTTTGTGATATGCAATATAATTCTCTCCATGAATTATTTACTCTTACTTGTGATATTAAAAACGAAATTGAATATGAGTGACAAAAATCTACAAAGATTGAACCTAATGTATGTGTTGCTGAAATTCAACATCATGATACACAACATATAGAGGGTTCTTTTGCTACTAACCATACAGAGGATATTGAGAGCAATGATGAGAGAGACAACACACTAATGGAGGATGAGCATTGCATCAATCATGTATACACAAGTAATGATATGGGTGAAAAAATCACATGAGGTGAGGAAATTTTTGTTACACCAAATCTAACCACAGTTCATGCTATTGTAGAGTAATCTACAGTGGAATATTTCTGATTTACTTTTGTCACATGATTATTGTCTTGCTGCTCCATGTAACGAGGAAATGTTGTGTGTTGATTCATCTATTATTTTTATGCCGCAACTTGTGAATAAGGAAGGCTTTGTTGCTCTCGAACAAATTATTTGTGCTGAAAATAAACATTTCCTTCCTATTACTTGTGTGGATGATGAGCTATAATTGTTATCTTCATTGAGTACTTTGGATTATATTGAATTTGATCTTCTTTGTAATCTGCATAATTTGAATAAGAAGCTTTTTATGCATGCTGATTTGCTATGGTCATCTAAACATACATATCATGTCATTGGCAAGTATGATAGTAAAAGAGAATATATGGTGCATCGTGTTTATATCTCATCAAATTTAGACTCTCTTGTTATTTGGTGAATGTGGTCAATGAGATGGCTACACTAATGCTAATCATATCACGTCGAGTTACTCTTGTTTTTTGTTAGTTGTGTCACAACAGGATAAATTTCAAAAAGGGGAGCATGGATGGATGATGTCAAGAACACCAACAACTACTTCCGCGATCATCGACGACTTTGAGTCAGGGACGACTCAAAACCAAGAAGGGAAGAATAATGAGGACATGCCAACTATGGATATGACCAAGGCCCCAATCCGAGTTGAGGTCAAATTTATTCACGAGGGCGGTTCGGACTGCAGGACCAGACCTCATTAAAACGGACACCCCGGCCACATACGGGATCCGTTTTGGGTGTTCTACATATCGTTGGAAAGCTAAGGAGATAAGCTTTTCAACCCAATGGTCTCGCGTCATTTGGACATCAGATTCGACAGGAAATCATGACGCAAGTTGATGACCAGAATCTGCGCAACACATGTATTTGGGCCTAAAGGCCTTGTACTCCTTAGGGTTGTCCGGCCACTCCCTTGGCCGCCCCCTAGCTCTATCTCTTCTATATACACAGCCGTGATTATTAGATTAGATGGATTTTGCTTAGATTATTCTGTCGTTATGAACAGTTTCACCGTGTGAGAATACTCCGGTTTGTGAAACCCCAACTTGTGAGCTTAATCTTTCGATTTGCCATTTTAGTTTGCATCTACCGTGTTCTTGCTTGTGTTCTTCGATTCGCAGGCAGGGATAAGCCTTCGTGGCGAGATCCATCGTGTGTGCACGGTTGATAACGAGAGGAGATGTGGTGTTGTGACTGCAGGGTTCGAATCGTGTTGATTGGAAACCGCGTCGTGTGTGTCGTGCCTTTGCCAAATCGATAGTTATCTCCACTTGACGGAAGATCGGGAACTCCTGGTCCCCATCACCAATTGTCTTGCACGTGCTCTTGTAATAGGTCCTTGCATAATCATAGGAGTCAGCTCAATCAGGAATGTTGGATTCATAAAGCTATTTTTCATGTGACATGGATAGCAAGTTGTTCACTTCGGACATGATTGGTGATGTTGGTTCAGGCTATTCGGTGATAACATGATTCATTGTGTTATTTGAGTAGCTGATGTTAAGATTAAGATGCAGGATGGAGATAAGCGGATACTTTAGGGTGTGAAGCAAGAGGTGGGGCTTGGAAAGAAACTAATTTTGCTTGGTGCTTCAATGATGATGGTTTAGTGTTTCGTGGTCAGTCAGATGGAATAACCATGAAGATCATGAAGGCGGCACGACTGTGTTGATAGGAGGAGAGAAGTTCACGTCGAGAGAAGGTGCAAGATACACCGTTGAAGGTGGAGTCATGAGGGATGAAATTATGGAAGTAGAATGTTATGAAGGGACGGGTTTCACACAAGCTCATGGTTGTTTTATATAAGCAGCTGAAGGCGAAGACTCAAGTCCAGTGTACATGGAGGTTCACACATGACAACTTCGAGGAGTCGAGGATATTCGCCAAGGTGGAGTTTGTTAGATATGTGTCGAATATTTGCATGACTCCGATTACGATGGGACTTTGAGCTATATTAGGGTATAGCGTAGAGTCTTTGTCAATCTTATTACCCAGACCTCCTCATAAATATGAGGGCAGGGCTGATGTTGTAACTAGGACAACTAGATGTCTTGGCATAGGGATCGGACGAGGCTGTAAAGAAAATGGGCCATAAGTGTGATGCCCCCGGCATCTCAAAAGCCTTAACACACAGTTGCAGAAAAACTGATGATAAATTAGGACTTACTAATGCTTAGAGAGTAACGAAGACTAGATGGAGGAGTCATTAAGTCAAATTTTTTCTAGGAAAATACAAAACTCTAAGTGGTTCGGTTGTTTAAGTTACCACCCACGAGCTTTTATGCAAAACACCAAATACAAAAATCTTAGACTTTGATATTATGACCATCTCAAAAATCATATGCTATAAGGTTTAAAAGAAGACCAAGTCAAACCAGAAATTCTTTGAAAGGTGCCAATTTTGATCGTGACCAAATTTGAGGCCTAATAAAACTTTCAAATCCATTAAGCACCTTTGCTTAAACTTTATGTCGAACTTGTGGTGCAGATCATGTACTACACTTTTGTTACACTGAGCACGGCTCGAAATTGTCATCTACTCACTCCTAATTGCACCCAAATATCTCATGAGAACAACCAAGTCAGCGAAAATATTTTCCAAGTCAATTTTCAGCTCATCTCGAATTTAAATCTGAAATTACTTTGGAATTCACTATACAACTTCAAAATCTTTCTTTCTATGGAATGAAATTAAACTTATCACATTTCAAATGCATCAGACCTTGAAGTGATTGGATTTCATTAGATACTTCAAAAGTTGAAAACAAGAAAGACTCTACACAAAGTGAAATTTTTGTTTTACCAAACTTTGGAACACATTTGTGTCTATGGTTCAAAATCTATTGGGATTCATACCAAATTTATATTACCAAACTTGTAGATAATTTACTGGAGAACAACTTTGTTTATTGGGGTTTGACCATATATTGAAGTTTAAATGACGATTTGGGGCATTTGCTACCAGCACAGAAAACCAGTTCAAACCAGACATGTTTGGAAATTTCAAATTCTATCTAACCTACAGCCATTTTTATGAAATTCTCAAATTAGATAAGTTGTAGGTCTTGAAATTCTAAGCAACATTTCCAAAAGGCACTCTGGGTGAAAATGTTTAGAAATAGGACTTTTGAATTTCCCAAGCAATAAAGGTCCCCTGCCCATATTTGGGGCTGCTAGTTAATTTCATATTTAAATCATATTTACACATAGATTTTGGGATCATGCCTTTTGACAAAATTGTAAACTCAAAGAGGACAACCTTTCTTCTAATTGGAGTTTTTCCAAAACCGGCCTCTAAATTGGTAAAAAAAGCGAATTACAGGGGGGGGAAACACATTTTTCTTTTTCCTTCCCCTCCCTCACTGACAGGTGGGCCCGCGATCCGGGGCGGCAGCCATGGCTGAGCCGGTGGCCGCCACGCGGACGCCGGCGTACGGGCAGCATCCCGTGCCCACGGATCGACACCCCGCGCCGCGCCCTCTTCACCTGGACGCGAAGCCGACCTTGTTCCAACCCTCACTCTCTACCGGCTCGCTCTCTTCCTCCCTCTGCCTCGCTCTGCGTCCGCGCCGCCATTGATGGGGCTGAGCTCAGAGCTCGAGCTCGTGTGGCCATCTCCGTCCCCTTCTGCTCATCCAGACCCCTACCATTCCCTCCGCCTCGACACCGCGCACCCGATGCGAGTGACGGCGATGCCGTTCCACCCCTCCACCGCCGAGTCCCCGCTCGTCCTGACCACCCGCAACACCGAGTTCATGACGAGCTTCGTGTGCCGCCGCCTGGGGCTGCCGCGTCCCACTCCTGCCTAGCTCTACTCCACTAAACCCCGAAGCTCTAGTGCGTCGAAACCGCCTCCTTCACCTCCCTCCACGCGCCACCGCCGAGACGCGCCGCCGCGCCGACGGTCTCACCGTGGGCAGCCTCCCTAGATCAAAGCCAGCGGCTCCAAACCCCACCATCGGGTTCGCCTCGTTGTTGCACAGCTCACGCGCTCACCATCGCGGCTATTCCTCCTCGCGACCACCGGAATCCAAGCCGCACCGCCGCGGCCTTGCCGCGGGTTCGCCTCCGGTTCACCGCCCCCAAGCCACTCGTCCACGCCACCCCGCGTGACTAGACCAAGGGGAACGGGTTCGCCGTGGCTAGGAACACCTTCCGGCACCCCCTTGGCTCCAAGTCCCGCCTCCACGACGCCAGCGCAGCCTCGCCGTTTTCTTCCCCACGCACGACCGAAAGAGGAAGAAGAGAGGAAGAAGAAGGTTAAATCGCAAAAGGCCCCCTGTACTTTTGTCCATTTCCATTTTAATTTGAGGCGTTATTCACTGAGTGTATGCAATCTTCCTTGCAGGGCCCTGGAGTCTACGGTTAATTAGGTAAAGGTCCTTGATCAGTGGGTATTTTTGATTTAAAAGCATTTCTTGATTTCTGAAACTTTGGAAAATCATAACAAATCAAAGAAAAATCCTAAAAAGGCAAACTCAGTCGTATTAGACTACTTTTATATAGATCTATTGAATGGCTATGATGTGGATATGTGAAAGGACAATTTTGCCCCTGGTCTGTTGCATGCATGTTAAAGCTAGATAAATTCCAAAAGTAGACTAAATGAACTCCAAATGGTAAACCAAAATTTCTGGGCGCTCTTTATGATATGTGTAACTCACTGTTGAAGTTTGATGCTGTGCATGTTGAGTTTGTGTGGTGATTTGAAAATGACAAGTAATAACTTGATTAACAAAATAATAGGAAAAAGAGGGTCTAAAGTGTAAGAATAAATATATGAAAAATATGGTGGTATGCTGAGGGTTTATAGGTTCCAGGAAATATTTTGTGGAAATTGTGAGGACTATTTTGGTGTGTAGTTGAATTAGACCCTACTAGTTATATGGAAAATAGGTGTCCTATCAAACCATGGATATTTCACTTGCTGATTTTTGTACATATTGTTTATGCCTTGTATTGCTCACTGAGTAAATTTCATAACCAGAAACTTGTCCTATAAATTATGAAAAATCTGAGAAGTTATAGGGCTGATAACTTGCTAGAATTTTAATAAATAATTTATACTCTTTTGTGGCTGAAATTTTGATAATAGCATTGTATAGTGGAATTCTACATGTCATAAAAGTTTGAGCTCCTTTGCCATTGTCCAACTGTATGAACTCTAATGGGCATTTTTATTCATAAAATGAGCATGTATGTCGGTTTCATGTATAGTTGTTTGTTTACAAATGGTATTGTTGCGAATGTGGTCAATTCTTGCTAAATAATATCTACTATCCTTTAGATCACACTAGATTAGGAATTTAATTACTACTCACGTAAACTACCTTGAGTCAATATAGGGTTTAAATCTAGTAAATAAAAGCATAGTCCATGATATACCTAGCAAATGGTTCCTCTAAATGCATGAAGAATATGATTTTGACTTGTTAGCCGTTGAATGGAAATAAACACCACCCCACCCATCTCTGTGTTCTAAAGTACAACGCTTGCTTTTATCGGATCACATCATTAACATGTTGTTAATGCAATGATCTTATGATTGTGTGTTGGTTCCTTGTCATTGGACTACTCTTCGTTTAAGTAGTTTATCAATCACCTCTCTACATGTCCATGAAATGATTGGTCATGTGTGCGATTTATCTCCATGTACCTTCTGCATCGCATCATGCATATCATTCATGTAGCAACGCTATTGCAGATACGTGATCAAGTGCGTGGAGCTACATCAAACCAATGGTGATCCAGAAGATCAACCAAGACCCACTCACGATCTGGAGGGCCCATCAGTCGTGTTTGGAAGCAGGAGTTGTCCAAGGGGTCAAGGGGTTGCCTGGGGCAAAGCATCACAACCCAGCAAACTAACATTAGCTTTTGTAGGTTTTATTAAATTGAATCAAAGGTAGGTAGGACCATGCTTTTCCTAGCAAACATATTATAGTTGATAATTACACATCTGCATTAGGAGTTGTTTGAAATCAATTGCATTAGAATCCTTGGCCGCCCTGGCCCTAGCACCTATAATAGAGTACGTAGGCTGAGTATGCCTAATAATGCTAGGAACGAGTAGATACGAGTGAATGTTGTCACTCGCCGCGTTGGTGATCTTTCAAAGATTTCAAAAGTATCACCAGGATAGAAGTTACATTTATGTTTATAATTAAATGGAGACCAAGCGGAGATACGGGCATACAAGAAAAATAAATGATGATGATGAGTATATGAATGGTTGGTGGACTCCGCTCGAGGCGTTTAAGACCCCGTCTGCTGTTCGTCTGCTGATCGGCATAACATTGCTAGAATGCTTATCCGGGATAATGGACCGGTGAAAATCTTACTTGTGCCATCCGAAGAACAGAGATACATTCCTACCCAATGGTAGAGAGGAAGGTGGCCCGGGGGAGCTTGGTACTCATGGTGGGGAGACCGAGATGTCGGCAGGCTCACCATGGGGGCACGACCCAGGGGTTAGGCGGGAGTGAATCGAACTTGGGATGGGACAAGTGGAGATGGGGGCTATATGTGGGAACGCGATGGCTAGTAAGCATATACCCCTAGCATGATAGTTGTTCCCGGGAATATAAAAATCGATTCGAATCGCTGATGCTCACCAGGTGTGAGAATGCCTTATCATTGACGGGCAATGTAGTAACAACTTGAATACATTATGCTTTTTAAATCATGTTTTTCAAGTACCACATGCTTGTATTATATGTTTACATTCCTGCAAGATTATTAGGAGTATATGGATACGTGCAAATGATGGAACTTGTTACTCCATGGTTAATCCATCACTGTTTAACAATCAATGGCTAAGGATCCACTTATTAGTAAGCAAGCTCTGCGTTAGCCGTAAGCCATTCCATTAAGTCTTACTAAGTAATTAGTACTTAGGGTTTGCCCTCACTTTTAAAGCGCAGGTACTGTTGACATCTGGACAATTGCTTGGAGGAGGGTAGTATCAGTGGGCTCGGTGCTGCTCGCCTTGTTCACCTCTACATGAAGACTACTTAAGTACCTTGATTCCGCTGCGAGATATTTTAAACACCGTTCCGTTTTTTGATTTGAACCTGTATCTTGAGTACTTATATCTAGTTTGTAATCACTTTATCTTACCATCACTATTAAACTGCCTGTGATGATATAACTATTGTGGCTCCATTGAGGGCTGAATGTGTGTGATGTCGGCATCCTTGGGCGATGGTTGCATTGAGTGCCCGTTGGGGTAGCTCGATGGACTACCGGGTTTAGTTCAGCCTAAGTGCACTTCGAGCCAGAGGTGGCAGGTGTGTTTAGCCTGGATTAAGCAGGACGGTTCCGCTATAGCTGGTATCAGAGCCGATCATACACAGACAACAGTTATGTCATCAAGTTTTGGTTTACAAAACTATTTTCGAAAACCTTTTTTAAGTAATTCAAAAATAAGAGTATGCATCATGCCCGTATAAGGATGTTAGTGTATCCAGGTGACATCGCTAACATTCTGAACTAGATAGAACTCATATGCATATTCGGAGCTTTGGGAAGCAACTTTTCGGCCATAGTAGGCCCCAGTACTTGAGGAACACTATCGGGATTTGTGAATGGTTGTAAGCCCTGCTTTCATGCCCCGTAGTAAAAGCTCTTTAAGGGTGGTGGGCATGCTTTGGATGCGTTCATGCCCACCACACTTACATTCGGTTTGGGGATCCACCTTTCTCTCGACAATCCCCAGTACTAGTGGAAAGTCAGGCTTTGAGAGAAGGTGCAAAGAACCACCCTACGTTGTCCACGCAGCGGTCACGTGTGGATGCCACACTAGGTGGTAATGTATGAGCATGCATTCTTCTGCAGGTACACTAACTACGTGCGAAATTAAGAACGACTAGAGAACGGCTAGTTGCAATAAGGAGAGACGCGCATATATGTCACCGAAGTATCGCTAGTTATATATAATATACCTAGGATGTGCGGTCTGAGATCGGATAGGACGAATCATTCATCATTTCATCTCATCTCATGTGCAATGGTATTTCCCGACTGGCAATGGTATTTCCCGACTGGCATAGATAACTGTCGGTAAAGTATTTCTTGACCGGACACCAATCGGTAAATGTATCCGGGCCCACCATGAGGAAGGTGCTCTGGCCTTCATATTGCCGACAGCCAACACTCGGTAATGTACTGTCGACCACTGTATTGCTGACTACCCGTTGGCTAAAGGGGGAATGGCCGACCATGGATGGCCGACGGTAAATTGCCGACGGTATATGGTCGGCTATTATATTAGCCGAGGGTGCAAGTCAATAGCCGACGTACAAATACCGTCGGCCTAGGCTGTATTCCTAGTAGTGATCATTATCAGAGCTCGTAGCAGAGGGGGCAGGAGCTGCAGCCGGTGCAGGGGCTCCTGCATCACCATCATCAATCGCACCTTGCTCATCCTCAATGATGGGGGTGCCTTCTTCATCATCACCTAAAAGCTCAAAGGCAGGGGTTGTGCAGAGCATAGTTTCATCAAAAGAAACCTCACAAGTCTCAACAACTTGCTTGGCCTCCAAAATCCACACACGAAACGCCCTAGAACTAGAAGCATACCCTAGAAAAATCCCATCCAAACAATGAGACTCAAACTTATCCAAATGCCCCGCCTTCTTCAGCACAAAGCACCTGCAGCCAAATGCTCGCAAATGCTTGACGCTGGGCTGCCTACCAAATCGAAGTTCATACGAGGTCTTCCCAAGGAAAGCTCGCAAGAATATCCGGTTCGCAATGTAACAGGCCGTATTCACTGCCTCAGCCCAAAAGCGCCTCGGAGTCCTATGCTCATCAAGCATCGTCCGTGACATCTCAACAAGTGTGCGGTTCTTGCGTTCCACAACACCGTTCTGCGGTGGGGTATATGGAGAAGAAAACTGGTGCTCAAGACCTAGGTCACGACAGAAGTTTTCGAAACAAGAGTTTCTGAATTCTCCGCCATTGTCACTACGGATAGCCCTTATGGCCTTATGACTCTCGTTCCTCAATCTCAGTACCAGATCCCGAACAAAACCAAACGCCTCATCCTCAAACTCCATGAAAAATACCCACGAGAACCGCTAAAAATCGTCCACAACGACAAGCATGTACCACTTCCCACTGACCGACGCTACCCAAGGGGGACCTACTGTATCCATATGGAGTAGCTCACCCGGACAGAAGGTCATAACCTGAGACACAAGAATGTGAGAAGCAGCAACCATCTTGCCATGACGATAGGGGTGGCATACTAAGTCCTTCTCAGCTCTCAACTTGGGCAATCCTCGGATTAGGCCCATTGAACTCAATCTGACTAGCAGATCAAAGCTCAAGTGACCAAGCCTCCTATGACACTTCCATATATCAGCAGAAGGACTAGCAACCAAACAGCGAGCAGGGCCAGAAACAGATGTGAGGTCAACCCTAAAAACCTGACCAAAAGGCAGCAAAGAGCAAACAAGGGTCTCCTCAGCATCAAAAACGCGGCACGCACCCTTCTTAAAACGAACCTCAAAACCTTCATCGAGAAGTTGCGATATAGAAACAAAATTGAACCCCAGATTCTGGACAAAAGTAACTTCTCTCAGGGAAAGCTTAGCAGAGAGCGAAACAGAACCAACACCCAACACTTTACCTCGACCATTGTCCCCGAATGTGATGTACTCCTTGGTGCTCACGGGGTTGAGGCTGGAGAACCACTTGCGGTGCCCTGTCATGTGCCTAGAGCAACCGGAGTCTATGTTCCACACGTCCTCCATGCCTCGATCCTGCAAAGTCAAGTAAAGCGACGGTGAGCAAACGGTCCAGCACTGGGGTTAGTACCAAAACTGCTGTACCAGTGACGAGCCATCTGCTCAAAAGTGGGGTAAGCACAATCAAAGAAATCATCACGACGATCAGGGTAACCACGACCTTCAAAGCGTGAACCCTCGAAAACTCTCTCAAAGCCTCGGTCACGAGGTCAATAGCCACGCTGAAAACAACTAGGAGCTCGACCGACAAAGCATCTCTCACCACCAAGAGCACGGGCCTGAAAGCCGCCTCCTCTCTCACCACCAGCAAAGCAGTCTCTCCTCTCACCGCGGTGGGGAGGATCTTGCCTACCATCCTGGTAGAACTGATCTTGGTTCCCCCAAGCTCTCTCCTGCCTCTGAACCCACTTCCTCCTGAAGCAAAACTCCTCTAGGTGGCCATTCCGCTAGCAAAACTCACAGTGGTAGACAGGCCTCCTAGGAACTGGGTTATGTTGGGACTTGGGCTTAGGTGGTGTGACCTTGGGTGGCTTAGGCTGCTGGACTAGCTTTTTGCCCTTGGGCTTAAGCTCTTCCTCAACAATCTTGTCCAGTTGAGCCTTGGAAGGCTTGGGTGTCCAGTACTGCTTCTTTGGGGCAGCCTTGGATGACTCATGGTAAACCCCACCAACAGTCTCTTCTGGCTGTGTAGGTGTAGTCTTGATCTTAACTGGGGCACTCTTCTCTCCTAAAGTGCTGCACTCTCCAAACCCATCACCACTCGTCTCACCCTCGGCTCTATTGGTGCTCTCTATGATCATCTTCAGTTGAGGTTGCCTAGCATATACCTAACTCAGCACCTCTCTCAACCTGTTGTTGTCATTCTGCAAAGACAACACTTCCTAATGGTGGCATTTCTATCCACCAGCTGCATCCTAAGGGCCAAGCAGTTCTCACAAGTGTCAGTAGGTGCTGAAAGCGCCTCAAAGTCAGCTCTTAACTGCTCTAACTCACCTCTTAAGGTAGGACAGACCATACATGCACCCAAAAGCGCAAGTCTAGCCCTAAGCTCCTCAAGCTCCATGAGCTGCCCCTCAAACTTCCCCTTCAGCACAGCTAGCTCACTAGCTAAACGAGGGCAAGACTCACACTCGAGCTCTCCATTCAAAGTAGGCTCATCCAGTTTGGACTGGAGTTTGCCTAGCTCAGCCTTCAGCTCATCTATCTCCTCTACCCGCTTGGCATACCTATCTCTCTAGTCACCAAGCTCCGTCTTGAAAGACTCGCAGGTAGGGCACTCAAGCTCACTAGGTTGGGGTTTCACACTCCTCTAAAGCCTCAGCAAGTTGGGCTTTCAACTTCTGCAGCTTTTTAGCTGCCTTCTCCAGCATCTTATCCTGGGCTTTCAGCTCTCGGCTGTTCTGCTCTAACATCTCAAGGATTTTGGCTTGCTCAGGAGTTACCTCATCGTCAGAAGAAGAGTTGCTGCCGTCATCCTTGTTCTCCTTGTCCTCAAGCGCCATGGAGCAGACCGAGCTCCTCTTGTCCTTGTTCTTGCGCCTGGACTTGGTGGAGACGAAGCACAAGCCAGCTGGACCTCCTTGATCGTTCCTCTTGTCCTTCATGTACGTGATCTCCTCATCACTTGAGCTCGACGAGGACGAAGAGGAAGAAGATCCGCTGCTATAGAACTCGATCTCGGCAAAGAAGGCCTTGTCCCGCTTTCGGTTGTCCTTCTGGTAGCTCTTGAAAGCCTTCCGAAAGTTCTTCTTTCCAAAGGGATGCTTGCCGAAGCCGTGCTTGCTAGAGCGGTGCTTGTCAAAGCTGGGCTTGCCGGAGTGGTACTTGTCGGAGTCACGGGAGTAGCTCTTGCCCTTCTTGTAGTAGTCGTTCTTGTTGGGGCACTCGGCGATGAAGTGGCCGATATCTCCACACTCGAAGCACTTGGGCCTCTCGCCCCTCTTCTTGCTCATCCGGTTGTCATAGGCGTGCTGAAAGCGACTAGACACCAGACATAGCTCCTCATCCCCAAGCGACGCCAACTGCTCCTCTGTCACAGACATCAAAGCAGAAAACAAGAAGTTGTGCATAAGGGGGTTAGCAACAGACTCACTAGAGGGGGTAGCCAAGGCCAGACTCTTAGAACCTGTACAAACAAGGGAATCCCTCAACTTGTAATATACTTCTGTGGCCTTAAGCTTACTATAGAGCGCCTCTACTCCTATAGTATCAAACCCTACCGACTCAATGATTGAGTTCACCTTGATCTCCCATACTTTTCTGTCCAAAGCATGCATCAACTTGACAGCCTGCTGATGATCGGTGTATGGGAGCTCAGCGGGGGCAGAGTTGACACGCAACTTGTTAATGATCGACTAAAAGAGACCAAACAAGTCATCTACAGACTCTTCTGGCTTCTAGACAAAATTTTCATATTCACGCCGGTAAGTCTCCACAAGCCTAGCCTTAATCGTCGCAGTACCCTCATGGTGTGCACTAAGCAGTGGCCATATCTCACGCGCAGTCTTAAGGTGACTCACTCTCTCATAATCCATGGGACCAAGCCCGGAAAAGAGAAAGTTAACAGCCTTGGCATTCGCCTCATGCCGAGCCACGATATTCTGCGTAGTATGCTCAGCGACTAGAAGCACCACGAATGTCGTACTCTGAGTAGCATCCCATATGTCCTGACTCTGGCTAACAAGGAACGCCTCCATCCTAACCTTCCAGTAGGGATAGCCATCGGAGCCAAGGACGGAAATCTTCCCGGAGTAAGTCATCGTCACTACGGTTTCATCACCGGTTAAGGTATGAGGAAACCTAACCGGCTCTGATAGCACTTGTAGGACCGAGACGTGCGACTAGACGGAGGGTGAATAGGAGCACTTAAAAACTCAAACTCACGAACCCCCGGTGCAAACTGACAGCTACTTCACACAACAAACGCTAGACACCGTCCACTGAAAGGAAACGTGTCTAGCAGCACTTGGTGTCGCCCACTGAACGGGTACACACCAAGCGAGCGGAAGCACGAGACTCAACGATCACAAGATCGCAAGTCAAGCGAAACAACGACTCACGCACTAGCGTCTCATTCGCCACTCAATGCACCGAAATGCGCCCTACTGATTCACAGGAGGTTAAGAGTATGGGCAGCAACAAGAAACACTAAAAGCGAGGTCGAAGGAAAAGCCGGGCAACGAAAACCCCAACGGAAAACACACACAGCCACCTACAGGCATCTGCCGACTGTCCGGTAGCGGCCACCGGACGTCCGGTGGAACCGAACGGTCCGGTAGCAATCGGCTGGAAGTCCCAGCGCCGGACTGTCCCGTGCAAAGCGCCGGACTGTCCCATGCAAAGCGCCGGACTGTCCGGTGAGCCGGATTGTAACGCCCTAGTTGAAATACCAACTTTTTACAAATTTTTGTAAGCAATTTATTTAATTTTCTAAGGCTCATGTGTTTAGTTGCATTTAACAGGTTTTATTTAAAATAAATACTTGTACAAAATAAATCATAGGCCCAACTTCCTTGTGCATACATGCTGGTGCATTGTTTCTTGGTTGATTGAATTAAGGATGGTTGATTGATTTAAGGATTCAAATTCAAATTCATTTGAATTTTAGAACTCTTTCTATCTCCATTCAAAAGAATTCAAAAACAGAAAAGAAAAAAAAAAGAAATAAGAAGGGGGGGCAGCCAGACCAGCCAAGCCCAGCTCGGCCCGGCCAACCCCGCCTCCTCTTTTCGCTTGGGCCGAAAGGCCGGCCCAACTCGGCACGCCTCCCTCTCCCTCTACGCTTCGCGGACAGGCGGGCCCGCGCCCCACGCCCCCTGACCACCAGGTCCCACCTGGCAGAACCGTCCCCTTCCTCCCGCCGGGTTTTTCGCCGCTTTCCTTACTCCTCCGCTCGGCCAAACCAGGGCTCAAGCAGGGGGGAATTCGAACCCGAGCCCTGCTCCCCTTCCCTCCGCACGCTGCCCCCCAATCCCGCACCCACCGCGCTGGTTTCCCCTTTCCTCTCACCTTCCTTCGCTGCCGACGTGAGCTTTCAAGCCGCGGGCGGAATCACCGCGCTCGCATCACTCCGCCCCGCCTAGCCTCCTATAAATCCCACCCCGAGGCTCGCCTCCATCCCCTTTACCACTCTACCTCTCCTATTTCCACTCCCGTGCCTCGACGCGCCCGCAATCCACTGCCGGAGTCCCGCCTCGGTAAGCCGCTCCGCTGTCCAATTCCTCACCGGTGAGCCGTCTTCGGCCCTCTAACCACCGCCAACTTGTTCGCAGGAGTTTCGGGAAGCCGTTCCGTGGGTTCTAGTCGCGAGCACGCCACCCCGAAGCCCCTTCCCGCGAGCGCCGTCCGAGCCCGTCCGCCGGTCTACATCGCGAGCTCTCACCGCCGCCTCCCCGTCTCCCTCGATCCCGTGGTGAGCTTTGCCTCTGCCTCCTCTCCCTCCCGAGCTAGATCTAGTGCACCAGAACCTCCTCTAGACCCCGGCGCGCCTTGCTCCGGCGAGCCGCCGCCGCGCAGGCCAGACTCCACCGTGGAGAATGGTCGCCACCGGCGGCCCCTTCTCCCTTTCAACCCTAGCCTCGGATCTGATCTGGGCGGTCGAGATCATAACGTGCCATACCCCTTCGTTCGGTGAATCACAGAGCGCCACGTCGCCTTCACTTAACCCAGTCAGCGCGGTCCCACCCGTCAGGCTGATGTGTCACGCCACGAGCGCACCGCGTCAGCGCCACGTCGACATAGACTGGTCAGCCACGGGACTTTCGCAGAAAGGCCCCCGCGTTTCTCTGGAATCAACCCGCGGTCCACCTCTATGGAAAAGTATTTAGATCTAGGTCCTGTTTTCTTCAGTTTAGCCCCTGAGCTTTTCGGGTTTTGAACCCGTGGTCCAGGTTTTGGTTTTTTGTCCTTAAACCCTCGGCGGCTACGGTTAATTAGGATAGGTCCTCAGTTTTTCAAATCTAGCCCCTGGTTTAGCTGTTTTATCACCGTTTGGCCCCTAGAAGCTTGTTTTATGCATAACTTTCACGTTTTAACTCCGATTTGAGTGATTCTTGCACTCACGTGATCGTGGAAATGCGTAGAATGTTTTTAGTACAGTTTTATCTTCTGTTTTTATGATATGATGTACTATTTCTTACCTTTTGATAATTGTTTGCATGTATGTATGCGTGGAAATGCTTGTATGTTGCCGTGAACGTGTTTAGACGGTGAGCAGTTTGTTGGTGAAGAAGAGCAGCAGTTTGAGGGTGTTGAGCAGCAGCCTCAAGACCAGTTTGAGCAAGGCAAGTATAACCTGGACAACCTAATAACTTTATAAACACTACATATGCATGTGTCTAATTTTTGGTATGCCAATAAGGACTTTACTTAGCCTCTTTTGTTGATATATTCACCTTTGGGTTGCATGTTGGTTAAGTTTTGCTAGTTGATGCGCGAACACATGTTACTCTTGTTAATAATTTTGTTAATGGATCTATGCAATATAATTGTTGAGCCTGACCCTCTGTGCTGTGTGCTTGAGTGGTTCATGTCTCCTTAAAATTGGCTTTTTAGCAACTTGGTTTAGGGGGCATGAGCATGTGCTTAGTGGTTTGCTCATAGCCGCTCTCCGTAAGGACCGGTTCGCAAAGCGACAACCTGGGACAACCGTGCTACCATGAGACTAGTATGGGACGGTCTTAGCTGATTAATTAGATCATTTTAGTTTGGAGTAACTTACCTACGGGGCAAGAGGGGGAGTAAGCTTTTGTGGTCGCTGCACTACCTTAGGTTGAGTGTGCTGTGTGCTTTTCCCTTTGACAGGCGGACACCACAATTGCGGCGCTTGATTCCTTGCGGTTACTTTTTACCAATGTGATCTTTGTAAAGGCTTCGTAGTGTTGCTTGCTAGTCATCTCATCTCAGGCAATGTGATGAACTCCTAGCGTAGCACACGGCTTATGGGTAAAGATGTACAACCTCTCGAGAGTGTAAAACTGACATGTCAGCCGTGCTCACGGTTATGAGCGGCCCAAGATCCTTTATGCAGATTAGTGGTTCCTGGTTGGGTTTGGAAGTTGGTTCTTATGTTAATGATGTTGATTAATCTTTTATGCAATACCTTGGGTATAATGGTTCATCAACTCACTTGTAGTAAGTAGTTGCTTAATAAAACTTGACCAACTAAAAGCTCGTGCAACGTGTCAGCCAACCTTAGAGCCTCATAGTTCAAGTTATACTTGTTGAGTATGAAATACTCACGCTTGCTTTACTTTAAACCTACTGTTGGCTGGAACCCAACCGCTGCTCAGCTCAAGAAGACTTCGAGGAGTATGTTCAGGACTTCAACAAGTTCTAGGCATACCAGTCCACCAGTCGACGTCCCTGTGGCGGCTCGTTTTATCTTCGTTGACGCTTCCGCTATGACTCTAGTTTAAAGACATGTTGTCTTATTGTAATAAAGTGATGATATACGCTATGTAAATGTTTTATGTTATCTTTTGCATGTTCTGTGATGTCACTATTGTCATAATATATGTGAGACTCGTTCTTGGCACATATATGTTGTTCTAGTTCCGTTGGTTGAGAACTGGGCGTGACAAAGTGGTATCAGAGCCGTGTTGACTGTAGGACGGAAGCCTAGTTAGAAACGAACGTAATTAAGGATCTCACTCCCCTTTGCCCTCTTGCTGTTTTATGAAAATTTTATTTTTCGCTATCAAATTATATGTTCACTCTATGTTAAACTATTACTTTTTGCTTTACTCATTCAATCATATAGAACTGATCTCTATCTTATTCCATCCTCCTTATAGATCATGGCACGCAACAAGCAAACCGTCCATAAGAGTACCAGGGGCTGCCTTCGCCGTGTTGCACCATCGACTCCACGGCGCACCCCTGTACCTCGACCACCACCACGGATCGAGCCTCCGCCACCGGAGCTGCCCGAGCCATTGCCACCACCACCCTTCGAGTACGCTCCCATGGACCAGGCGCCACACCCCTTTGAGGGGAATGGGCTGCTTCTAGCGGACACTGACCCTAAGGAGGAGGAGGAGGACCCGGTGGAGGTAGTTTACTACCTCGACTCAGACAACGATGATGATGCGCAAGAGGAGGCTCCACCGCCACGCCTGCCGACACTGCCACCTCCTTCTCCACGTGAGCCGACACCACCACCTTCTCCAGTGGTACCGGCGGCTTCACCGACACCTCCACCGCCACCACCTACCGCACCTGAGTGGCCGTTTCGTGTGGCCGTCCCTTCAGACGAGGGTGGTCAGCGGGAGGTTGACGCCTGGGTCGACCTGACGCACCCACACCACGGTGGCGACCTGGAGTTCCTCGGGGCTACTCCGCGACTGCCTCTACGACCTGGGTTACACTACCCACGAGGTCATCTACTAGGTCCGGCAGCGAGCGCGCCCGGACCACACCACCCTCTGGTCTGCCGGTGTGCAGGTCTTGGAGCCTAACCCCAACCATGGGGGACACACCGTGCTGCGCAGGCACTACAGCATCGCGGAGCACGAGACCATGGAGATGGCCATGGAGGACGCTGCTCAGCAAGCTCTTGGGGTTCTCTACCAGCACTACCACACCCCACTCTGCCAGTCTCAGTACCGTTACTTTCCCCGTCGGCGGTCCGGGGATACTGAGCACGAGATAGCGTCCATTCGGGGTGAGGACAACCGGCAGCTGCTGAAGCTAGTCCGGTATGTGTCAGCCCTGATCACTGCCTACGTCAGGGTGTCTGAGGAGCTCCATCACCGGAACGGTGAGGTGTTCCACCTTCAGGCTCAGCTGGACCGAGTGGCGGGGCCACCACCTCAGGTGCCAGTGGTGGACCCAGCTCAGTCTCCCCCTCGCAGGAGGCCTCGCACTGGAGAGTTAGGTAGTACCACTAGGATACTCCCTCGGGATGACTAGTCATCCTCATGTATCGCGTTAGCACGTTTAATAAGTCGTCGTGTTGAGTTGGTTGTGTTGAACTTAAGTTAAGTTGTGATGGCTGGATGTTTGTTATTTTGAACCATGTTTGATTTGGATCTTTGGTTGTGTGTTATCCAACTATGGGGATTTGTCCCAGCATGAACAAGTTAATGTTATCAATAATAAAATAAAGTTAGTTCGTGGGGTTAAAATATTATATCCACTTTATTGCTCTTACTACTTTATCTTTAGTCGCTATCACTTGTGCATCCATATGTTAGCTATGTGCTCATGGTGTCTCTGTTACAATCAGATGGTTAACACAAGGAGCAACGCCGCTGGTGGGAATGCTAACTAGGGTAACCAAGGAGGTGGCCAACCACTGCCCAACCCACCACCGTTGACCCCCGACCAGTTCTACAACCTCCAGATGCAGATGATGAACACCGTGACCACTGCCATGCAAGTCCTTCAGCAGGCTCAAGCACAACCACCACCCCCACCACCTAGGGACAAGCGTGGAGATTTCTTGAAGGGTCATCCACCAACCTTCTCACATGCCACAGAGCCACTGCAAGCTGACGACTGGCTTCGCGCGGTGGAATGCCAACTGGAGATTGCTCAATGCAATGACCGGGAGAGGGTATTGTATGGGTCCGGTCAGCTAAGAGGGGCAGCCCTAGATTGGTGGGAATCCTACAGACCCCAAGACAGGGATGCATTCACCTAGGCACAATTCAGGGAGAATTTTCACAACCACCACGTGCCTGCGGGGTTGATGAAAATGAAGAAGGAGTTTCTTTCCCTGAAGCGATGTTCCGATAATGACACCGGATGTTCCGGTGCGAGGCTAGAACTTGAGCTTTCTAACCCTAAACTTGACCAAATCTTGTCCAATATTCACGAAAATTGACACAGGCTATCTGAGGCCTATTCCAAAGCTTTTCCCAAAAGATCAACTTAAAATGATGACGGGATTAGCGGGAATTTCAGATCGCGTGAAGAGGCAAGCTTTGGGCAAGAAAAGAGGAAAACTCAAATTCGACTTGCTCGTGGAAAACCTGCAGGTTTGTAATGCACTAGGGTATAATCTCCACATCCTTGCAAGTCCAAAACACCGGCAAAAGAAAGGATTCACCCATGGCCAAAGCAAAACACCCAAAAGCCAAGGAATGAACCCAAAAACCAAACTAGAAGGGAGAGGAGGAGAGGGCTGCACACATGAGCTCGAATTTCTGTTGAATATTGATGGATTAATCACGAAATTGAGTTCATACAAAGTTCCTACAGCCTACCACCCTTCATCCTTCCATCTTGTGTGAAGAACACTAGCTAGGGGACTCAAATCCTAGCCCTAATGCTCTCTCTTCTCTCTTTGGCACTTGGCTAAGTAGAAACAAAGCCTAGGGTTTTCTAATAGTGGGAGAGTTAAATGGCCAGCCACTTAGGTATTTATAGCCCTAGGCCTGTCAACACAATTAACACTAAGACCCTTATTCTAGAATGCCCGGAAGGGGCTAAAATGTAAAAGATACAATCGGATGACTACGATGACGCTTTGATCTTCTTCTTCTCCACGCCTCGCTTGGATGTACGCCATGTAGCCAGTAGTCCGAAAGCTTCCCCCGGTTTTGAAGTCAGAAACTGGAAAACTTTATTCTGCGGGCTTCCTGGGCCGGGTCTTGACCAAATCTTCTATCTTGGTGAGTCGGAGCCCAACCCACCAAGTCATTTGAACTTGGGTGGCAGTTTTGAGCCGAAGCCGCCAAAGCCTTCCTCGCACGCCTTCGTGCCATGCACTCGGGTTGGAGCACCATGTCGGAGGGCCTCCAGTCCATCGGATGGCTTGAGCTCGTTGACAATCACTCATCACACCAGGAGAGCAATGAGGCCGGTCCATTGGCTCTCACCTGGAAATAGAAGCAAAGGCTCAGCGCACCTTCGATGAGTCCCAGCGATTCTTCCAGTACTACGGGTACTACCCCGAGTAGCTTCGTTGAAGCTTGGGGGGACCCAAATCGACAGCTGGGTACGTATGACAGTCCCCCATTTTTTGCACCACCCATGTATCATTGCTTTGAGAGTTTGCTAGTTTGTTTAATTCAGTTTGCTTAATTTAGTTTGTTTAATTCAGTTCATTAAAAAAACTCTCATGTTTTAATGATAAGTTCACATGCTAGCTTCATTTTGGAAATGATGAATAGTTGCTCTATCAAGTGAATGATTTAATCCTTGCATGTGACTTATGCTTAGCTTAGTTTTGAATTTGTGAATAAAAAAAGTAAACCAAGGTTCTATCTTGTGGTTGTCATTTGTGATAGCAAGCCTAAATTGTTGTGAGATGAATGATATGACTTGAATATGGGATAATTCTTTCATGCTCTTAGTAAGATGAACATCTCAGGTTTTTATTTTTTGAAAATAACAAATTATAGCTCCCCTTGGTCAAAATACCTACCAGAGTAAAAAATGCTTCAATTAGTTGAAACTGCTACAAAGAGCTGCTTAGTGATATTTTGAGCTTTGTCAAATTTTGAGTCTCTTTGAGTAGAAATATCACCTTCTGCTGATAGCTGGAGTACAAAAGCAAAAATGCAAGTGATCCATTCCAGACTTTGCATCCACCAAAAAGTCTCTAAATACTTCTCATAATCCCCTAGCCTTCAAATCCAAAGGAGTAAGGATATGGAGCCAAAAAGAAAGGCATGCAAAAGCATGGCAAAAAGAAAAATGCATGCAAAAGCATGGCAAAATGAAAAGCATGCAAGTTCAAGCATGGCAAAAATAAATAAAAGCTCTATATCCACTCCAAATCTACAAAAGGCTACAAGGGATGAATACCAAGAGAAGGAGGTATAAAGTACCACCACTCATACTCCAGTGATCAATTAGAATAAGTGATAGAGTGCACTCTCTGGTCCAATCTTTGGCTTAGCAAAATAAATATTCAAAGTGTACCACATTCCTCCTACCTAAAGCTCCACAAAGGCCTTAGTGTAGGAAAGTGTTGGCCAAATTTTGGTCCTTGGTAAGGAAACACATTTGAGCGCCTAAGAGCACCTTAGGGAAGCTACTTTTGTTTTGAAAATCTTGAAAACACCTGAGACAGACATCCAAAAAAGAGCAAATTAGAAGAACTCCTGTACAATGGTCGTTCCATCTCTCAACCGCACTAGGCAAGGTAAGCAAAAAGATGCACCACAGGTAGTACACAAGGTGAGCTTCAATTATTTCACTACTTGAAACAAAAGCATGAGTATTGAGTGATATATAAGAATTTCTCTTCATCTTCGATATTGTAGCAACTCCTGATCCACTTTCAGCCTTAGCTTTGCTCGAGAACGAGCAAAAGTTTAAACTTGGGGGGTGTTGACGGTTGTAATCTCACGATATCTACCGTCAATTACCAACCAAATGGAGCAATGCAAGTGAATAAAATAGGACTAACCCCTCTACTAATGAGTTCCACTAGTTTTGTATGAATATTTGGATGCAGGTACCAAAATACACATAAAACAGCTGAAAACATGTCAAGGATCTAAGATGGGGCTCACTGGTCAAAGTGGCCAGGTTGGCCGACCCAGGCCAGGTTGCCCAACCTTGGGCCTGGTCACCCAACCCACCAACAGGGTCGGCCCACCCTGACTCAGGTCGCCCAGCCACCCAATTGAGCCCAAGTGCCACTTCATCGATCTGCATCCCAAAGAAACACAAGTGCATTCAAATCCAACCACAAGACCATGCATCCAATGTATCCAAAGGCCGAAAATTCACCAAGTCACGGATCCATGACGTCAACAATCCAAGGGAAGAGCAATGTGGCCAATGCAAGGCTGAAACGTGGTCGTCCGACCTCCTCCAAGGTCGGCTGACCTACCCTCGGAGGCATTTTACACGTGCAACAACCGTCCTAACCGCCAACCGCCATGAGGACACAAGATCAAGCCGTTGGGGGGCAAAGGCGGTGGATCGGGTGATCGCACGACCTCGGGCTAGGTCGGCCGACCTCCCCCCTAGGTCGGCCGACCACCGACCTCGGCCTCCCACCGACCTTTGCCTCCTACAAGTACCCCCCTCACATATTGGACTATAAATAGGCCTGTAGAGCTCATTTGTAAAGGTGTGGAGAAGTTGAGAGCCATATTCTAGCTTAGAGAGTGTCATTTTCCATATCTTAGTAGTTAGGATAGTCTTGGGAGTTAAAGTGAGTCGAGCTTTGCCTCGGAGTTCTCAGAGATTCTTCTGAGTCTGCGGTAATGTTGACAGCACTTAAGCATGGCAAACCTTATACTGCAAGCGACAGTATCATATGTAACTTTTTCCCAGGATGACTATCATGGGTTTTGTCAATCCAAGAAACGAACTAGTATACTCTAATCAATAAGGGTTTAAGTTAAAAGGTAAAAAGGTAGTTTAATCTTTATCTAAACCAATCCTAAATCTAAACCAATCCTTAGCCTAATCTAATAGAAACTATACTATATAAACATAAGATAGACAATTAGAACATAACTAGAGCACTAATTAAAGGGTATTAACTAGCTCTCTAATCAAGCTCTAATTGGATCCAAAGCATATGCGATATATGGGCGCCACTTCAAGAATAGAGTAGCGAGATAACTAGCAGCTCAAGGTAAACAAGTATGTTCAAGCATATTCATCATAGCATGATTAAATCAAGATCAACCAATCTAATCCCCTAGATCAAGTTTAACCTTTTCCCAGGCTCTACTGTCACCAGTAACCAGGTAATCCACGAGAAACTCTTAACAAGCATACATAATTAGAGAACGCGGTTCTAATTACTTCACATAGTCTAATAACATAATTAGATCAACTAGAACTTCTAATCACCATGATTACAAGAACTAGAAACACAACCATATCATTAGTAAACTAGATCAGAGATCATGATCGCTAGATGAATAACACCCTTAATGACATGATCTTATCAACAAGCATCTAGACATAAAGCGAATTACAGCTAGAACATGTATAATTAGAGCAAGAAAATGATAGTTAGATAAGAACAATACTTCATTGATAAATTGTATCAAGATTACAACCATGATCGTAACTTTCCTTAATGATACAATTGAACCTCTAGAGCTAGGTAATTAGAACACCGTGCAAGGCCTCTAATCACCTCTAGGAACTAGAAGAACTCTAATCCTAGACTAGAAACTCGACCCTCTACTCTTTTCTAGTTGTGGTCCCTCTTGTCGCCGTCTTCACGCCTTGATAATAAATTGGATGCCTTGCCCCGGGCCTATGCTCGCTATTTATACCCTGGAGATGACGTGGGAAAAAAAAATCCCGAACCGCCTTAAAGAGTCCTAGGGTCGGCCGACTAGGGGGGGTCTGGGTCGGCCGACCCAAACTCTCCCTACGTCCAGTTGTTTCCATCTTTCGCGGGGTAGTTCCTTGATGCTTAAGTAATGTTCGTGCTGGGCTTTTGTGGACTCTTGGGCTTCAGGAATCTTTTTTTTGGGCCAATATTTGACAAAGTCTTCTAGTCTTTGACATATTTGATGATTTTATTGAATAATTATCTCCAATTCCTAGTAGTTCTTGATACCTTCTTGAAGTTTCCGATCAGAAAATCTTGATTAATACAGGGAGAGGTATGAATTAACCTAGCCTTCCTTGATCATCATTTTCAATGAATGTCGTCTTAGAGGTCTTTTCTCACTCGAAGTAGATTGTTGTGAATTTCGCAAAAAATAGGTCAAAAACCTGTTAAAAATCATATATAGCATATTTCCAAGACAATATTGTAAAATCCACAATAATCGATGATACATGTTAGTAAAAGATATAGTTGATGCTAAAAAACCATGAAAAACTATATAGAATGATATAAAATATTCGTACATAAGCTGTGTCAACAACATCCCCACTCTTAAACCTTGATCGTCCTCGAGTAAGTCAAATTTTATAATTAAGTTAATTTATAAACTAACCTCAAATAATCAAACTTAATTTAAACTCTCAATTTTTTCTATGTTTTCGACTAACAAATCATATAGATAAATAGATATTCATGTAAACACACCCCACAATTATACAAGAAGAAATCAAAATTCATTAATAACAAATCTCCTTGTTTTTCAAATAAATTTTTCAAAAAGATCAAGTATCAAAGATTAAAATATATGAGGCCCAAGAATTACTCTCATCTTTCCAGACTCTCAATATATTTGTGGAAAATAAACTGAACTATAAGAAATATATAAGTGTAAGCTTATCTGGAGCTTGGTAAGAACCCTAATCAAAATTTAAACTCAATATATTATCAAACTAAGAAAAGAATCTGGGGGTATTACTGAGAATTCTCAAAAAGGTCATGGAAATCATAATGATTAAAAGAAAAGAAGAAATAAATATAGAAAGGTGGACAAATGCAAATAAACTATTGATCTCAAGGCACAAATGAAGTCCTTGTTAACGGATTGCATATGGTTGGAAAATCTTCTGGAGTATTTTTAATAAATTAAGTCATATACCATGAATAAGACATAGGAAATCAAAAGAGGAGCAACATTTTTTTTTTGGACAACTAATTCTACTTTGACCACTTGGTCTCTTTTTTTTATATGTGGCGTCCACTTTTTTCTTTTTTTTTCACTTTTGCCTCCTCAAAGATCCCTAAAAATGACAGCTTCCATCCGCACTCTTAGATAATACTCATCCTTGAGTATTTTAAACAATGATAACAGGGGAAAACACTATCTAAAAATTCTTTCATACTCTAGAAAATTAATTGGTTGTGGCAAAGGAAGATTTATGAGATGATATTCTTGGTTTAAGGATGGATATCCAGCGAAGTTTGCAATCTCTCCGATGTAGAAAATTACAAGGCATGGATAAAAAGGCTAGTAAATGAAAAGATAAACAAATTCAAATAACCAGCTTTGAAGTCTCAAACCTTAGATTCAAATCTTAATCCAAATCAATCAAGAATTAAATTTGATCAAACTATAGTTTTTAAGAATAAAACTCTAATAGGTAGGGCCTTAATAAAATAATCATTAGAAACTTGATCATAAAGTTGATAGCTCAAAATAAAATTTTAAGGAGATTCATTATGACAAAAATGAAATCAAAACGTGAATAACACGTGGGTCTTTATGAAATATCATATCTACTATATAAAAGTTAATCATAATTTCGATTAAATTGCATTAATGAGAGCATAAATTAGTTTAATTAATGACATCAGATTATAAGAAAACAAACATTTTATTTTATTTCACCAAATGATGATACATGATCATGATTAAACTAACTTACAAAAAGATAACTTAAAAACACTCATAATTATACATAAATAAAATAAATAAAGATAAAATAAGATAAGATAAAAAGAAGAATAAACAAAAAATAAACAAAATAAAAAAGAAAATACATTAAAAATAAAATCAAACCAAAATCTTCAGCGTCTTTGATTCCACATGCGAAGATTATAGAGCTGTTCTTCAATGCCTTGAGTATTTTCTTCATATTGATCCATATTCTGCCTCACAATATCAATGATCCGATAATTCGCCGTCACCATATTCTCCATGCCATAAAAAGCTTGATGTGGCATACCCGGTGATGCAACTTCCTCAGCAGTGTAAGTCCTTGCTTTTCTTGGAATGAACGTTGCAAGCGCAGGGATATAAGATGATGGCTGGAATACTGGTGTGGAGGTAGGATCATAAGAGCTAACTGGTCTTAGATTAAAAATTGGACTTTGCGATGATGTTGCTCCTCTGAATTGCTCATTCATGAACTGTTGGCTTGGTTGTGCAGGGAAGGCTCCCAGGCGCCCCATCCAGATGATGGTTGCTGGCTTGATTCCCCTTCCTCAAACATAAATTTCTCTAGCCAATCAAATCTCCCTTGAGCAAATAAAGCAAGCCTCTGATTGGGAATTTTGAAATTGGTCTTGCTAACAAAGAAACCACTAGCCTTATTTCCATAAATATATTTCCCCTTCTTCAAGAAATTCTCATCAATATTGGCTGGTGTCTTTGTAAAGATTGGATTAAACACTAATTCAGGCTTTAATGAAGAAGCAATGACAGTCAAATAATGCCCAAATCCAAGTAACCCAGTGCTTATATTTCTTTGGGTAATCCAATGGTTGAACATAGAATGAGCTGAATTAATTTCCATAGGCTGACAAAGTGCAACATAAAGCCATTTCAATTCAGACGACTGCACTTTGATGTCATCTAGCCTCTCCAAAACTCTAACAGTCATGTATTTATGAATAATCCTGATTATGGGATTAACTATCCTCATTCTTTTCTTGGAAGAATTAGAAGCAATTTGCAACCAGAAGTTATCTAGGACATCTTGATTCACATCAATATTTTCAGGTGCATTCTCCCAGAATCCCAACAATGAACCAATCATACCAAAAGATATTTCTGTCTACTCCTCCTTGATTCTAAATCTCAGAGTATAATTTAAATCAGAGGATTGAACTATATCCATGGTGGTCATGACTTCTAATGCTATGTCTCGCTGATATATAGCACTAAGGTGAATAAAATTACTCCAACCCAAATTCTGGAAAGCTTTCTCTATGCTTGGAGTAAAATCTAGATAGCTCATGAAGTCGAAATCCAGATCAAAGTTGGAGGTAATTCGACCTTTACAGTTGTCATACCTCTGTTCTTCAAAAGAGGTTCGCAGCGAGAAACCTTCTGGAGAGAACTTCCACTCCTCTTCATCAACATTCATGGGTTGAGAATCTTGATCTTGAGCTCGAGTAGAAGAACGGGTTCTCAGCCTCCTTGCTGGCTCCAGAACATCACCAACATTAACAAAGAAGCGGGAAGAACAACCTCGTAAGCCTTGATCATGACGGAGAGTCCTCCCGGAGTCGGAGCTTCCTATCTCTGAGACGGAATGCCTTCTTGATGAACTCCTTGATGAATCTTCCTCCTCCTTGTGGGAACCCTCTCTTGATGAAGAACCCTTGAAGGTCTTATTGAAAAACTTCTTCATCCTCTCAAGATTTTTCTCTCAAACTCTTCACCTCTTCTCTTCTCCTCGGGAAAACTGGGCTCTGGTAGTGTTTCTGGTGGTGAAAGGCTGATACAACTACTCCACTTATATAGGTAAAGAAGAGGTGCAAAGGGGAGGTGCATTTGGTGGAGGAATGCCTGGGGTCAGCCGACCCGGGGGGGTTGGTCGGCCCAGCCAGGCCCTATTTGGCCCTACTAGCTCCCAATCTTCACTCATACGCTACCCATAGGATTCCTTGCAAACATAGCTAGCTTCCACAGCAAGATTGTCGACATGCATGCAAGTTTTGACAGAAATTCAATCAAGTTTTAAAGTTTGTCCCCTTGGATGCTTGTCCTTTGATTCTTTCCTAGTCAAATTTTTAATTATAGCCCATGTTTCTATGTTTGCTGGTTATATTATGATTAAAGAAGGATCCTATGTTGCCTAATTAACTTTCTTTACTAAGTAGTTGATTATCTTCACTAATTCTATATCCTTAATTTGCAATTATTGCAACATAAATAAATAAATAAATAAATAAATATAAATATATATATATAAACATACCTACTATGGTAGGTTTAGAAGCACTCAATCAAACAAAGTTTATTTTTAAGACAAAAGATATTCTTTAATTGCTATTCTTAAAATAAACCAATGTTATATTTTGTATAAAAACAAATGTTCGGTTTATTCAACCGTGTTTAATTTCAGAATAAAGATAAGCAACTCAATTCATGAATTGAATTGAATTTACTCATCTTATCTCTTTAGCGTGGCTTAGGTGTATGCCTAGTTTTTGGATAAAATAGAGAGAAAATTTTGAAATCACATAATAGTATGGAGATTAAAATCTAATAAAAATGTCTCTCTTTATTTTATAAATCGCTTAAAATCGAGTAGAATTCAAAAACCGGCAAAAGCTTCGCAATTTTTTCAAAGTCAGATAGCTACATAAGTGAGAGTAGCCATATTTTACTATCAAACCCTTAAAATTAATTTTTAACTAATCTA
Source organism: Paspalum notatum (assembly GCA_022530915.1). NCBI lineage: Eukaryota > Viridiplantae > Streptophyta > Magnoliopsida > Poales > Poaceae > Paspalum > Paspalum notatum. Next base: position 32,468,097 of record CM039688.1, on the reverse strand, counting down.
AACACTTTATTAACTTAACCATGGTTCATCAAAACACTGAAGTTTTCAAACTAAAAACTTTCTTAAGAAAAGACTAATAAACTAAATTAAACTAAAAAACTTTCTAAAAATACCTTGGTTGCCTCCCGTAAAGCGCTTGAGATAAGTCCTTCAGCCTGACTATTCTGGGCGCCAACCAATGTCCTGCGTGGACATTGCAGATGAGTCTTCATCTTCAAGCTTCGTCCTCTTCAATTGCTCGACACACTTCATATCTTGGACAAAATTTGAATGAGCTTGATTCTCCATTGATGTTGAACTTGATCACTCCTTCTCCCACATTGATGTTGGCTTGAGCTGTCCTGAGAAAATGTCTTCCAAGTATCAATGGTGATTTTGAGCTTCCTCCCATCTCCAGAATAACGAAGTCAACTGGTACAAGATTTTCTCCAATCTTGACTGGCACGTCTTCAGCTACTCCTTCTGGATATCTTACTAAGTGATCTGCTAGCTCTAGACACATGGATGTAGGCTCAGGCTTTGGCAGCTTCAGCTTGTCAAATATTGACTTAGGCATAACACTCACACTTGCTCCTAGATCACATAAAGCCTGGTCAATGTTGAGTACACCAATAGAGCATGGGACAGTGGGACATCTCGGATCTGTCTTCTTCTGCAAAGGAGTATCCTTGATAGCCGCACTGCACTCAGTTGTCAACTTCACACACTCAGATGCCATTTCCCTCTTGTTAACTAGTATATCCTTGAAGTACTTGGCATAAGTGGGAACTTGAAGTGCATCTAGCAACGGCATATGGATATATAGCTGCTTGATCACTTCAAGAAACTTATTGAAATGCTCATCTGTCTTGTTCACTCGAACCCTGCTCTTTTCTGGTAATATCCTCGTGTCTTCCACTATCACTTTAGGTTCGTCTTCACTCTGTGCTTCGGCTTCCACTGAACTGGCAAGTCTTGTAGGTATTTTTGGGTCTCTTATCTCCCTTCCAGATCTGGTAGTGAATGCTTTAAGTGACTCTTTAGATTGTGGTTGTCCAGGCAACTTTCCTTCGTTCTTGTTCGGGAGATGCTCTACAAGTTGAGAGAGTTGATTTTCCAAAATCTTCATCATCCCCATTAGCTGTTGATTTGAACTTCCCACAGTGGTGATCTTGCCATCAATGTTCTCCAGCACCTTGTCCATAGCCTTGAACTAGGAGTGTGTATCCTTGTTGATCTTTGCTTGCTCTTCCATAAAGTCTTTAAGTTGAATCCATAGAGGAATGGCATTCTGAATAGCTGATCTGGCAGTGAACTGTTGTTGATTTTGTCTATAGTTGGACGGAGGAATCCAACATTCCTTTCTTGCATAGTCCAAAGCCTTAGCTTCCTCTAGGCAACTTTCCTTTGAATGTCCATATTCTCCACACTCTTCACAAGTCATCATGGCTTCTGCGGACTTCACTTCCTCTGCTCTGCCACTTTCCATCTTCTCGATCCTTCTCATGAGTGAGTCGATCTTTCCACCTAGGATCTCCACCTTCTCCACTTCCAGCACGCTCTTTACCACTCCAGCTGAAGGGGTTGTTACTGAAGAAGGCGCCACCCTGTCTACTTCCTATGTTCCATTCTCGGCGATCTTCTTGAACAATGCTTCGGTCTCTATGGGAGTGAGACTGAGAATTGATCCTCTGGACGATGCGTCAATTGCACTCTACACACTGCGTTGAGTCCACCAAAAAATTTATGCACTAAATCCCACTTCTGAAAGTTGTGATGCGGGCAAGCTGACACATAGTCGTTGAATCTCTCATAGGCTTCATCGAATGTCTCCGTGGGGTATTGCACAAATGTTGAGATCTTGTTGCGCAGAGCTTGAGTCTTCCCAGGTGAAAAATACCTGGCGATGAATGCTTGTAGTAACTGCTGCCAGTTGTTGATTGTCTCTTCTAGAAGCGTGGACAGCCACTGATGAGCCTTCCCAATTAGTGAGAATGGGAACAACCTCGCTCTGATCTGATCGTTAGTGACTCCATCGATGTTGAAAGTGTTGCAAATCTGCAGAAACGTCTTCAAGTGTTGATTCGGGTCTTCCTTTCCACTGAATGGTTGATTCTGCACCATGCTGATCACTGAGCTTCTGATCTCAAATGCTCTCTGAGCTGGAGTGAGATCTCTGATCTTCAAATCAGCTGAGGTTGACACACATAGCTCCACGAGCCTCCTTTCTTGGTTGTTGTCGTCTCCCATCTCCGACAGAGTTTCGTCTTGCTTCCGAGAAAATTGGGCAGAGCTTCGGGACTTTCTTAATAACTTCTCTGGATCATCCACATAATTAGTTGGTTTATTGGACAGTGGTCCATCCATCCGTGCTAATGTTAGTGGCAGAGAATGTATACGAAGAAAAACTAAAGTCTAGAATATTTACACTAAACTAAAAAAACAATATTATAATTATACATAAAAATTATTATTTACAAAGGATAAATAAAGAAAAATTCAAAAAGGGAAAAGGTAAATAAAATCATATATATACATGGCGCAAGAATAAATAAAAACTAAAATAGATAAATAAAGGAAAAAGCTAAAATATACAAAAACCAAAATTACATGTAAAAGATAAAAGCTAAATATATACAAACTCAAGCTAATTAAAGGATACCTAATTAGTTCTCCGGCAACGGCGCCAGAAAAGCTTGTTGACAGCACTTAAGCATGGCAAACCTTATACTGCAAGCGACAGTATCGTATGTAGCTTTTCCCTAGGATGAGTATCATGGGTTTTGTCAATTCAAGGAACGAACTAGTATAGTCTAATTAACAAGGGTTTAAGTTAAACTAAAGGTAAAAAGGTAGTCTAATCTATATCTAAACCAATCATTAGCCTAATCTAATAGAAACTATACTATATAAACATAAGATAGACAATTAGAACATAACTAGAGCACTAATTAAAGGGTATTAACAAGCTCTCTAATCAAGCTCTAATTGGATCCAAAGCATATGTGATATATGGGCGCCACTTCAAGAACAGAGTAGCGAGATAACTAGCAGCTCAAGGTAAACAAATATGTTCAAGTATATTCACCATAGCATGATTAAATCAAGATCAACCAATCTAATCCCCTAGATCGAGTTTAACCTTTCCCCGGGCTCTACTGTCACTAGTAACTAGGTAATCGACGAGAAACTCTCAACAGGCACACATAATTAGAGAACGCGCTTCTAATTACTTCACATAGTCTAATAACATAATTAGAGCAACTAGAACTTCTAATCACCATGATTACAAGAACTAGAAACACAACCATATCATTAGCAAACTAGATCAGAGATCAAGATCGCTAGATGAATAACACCCTTAATGACATGATCTAATCAATAAGCATCTAGACATAAAGCAAATTACAGCTAGAACATGTATAATTAGAGCAAGAACATGATAGTTAGACAAGAACAATACTTCATTGATAAATTGTATCAAGATTACAACTATGATCATACCTTCCCTTGATGATACAATTGAACCTCTGGAGCTAGGTAATTAGAGCACCATGCAAGGCCTCTAATCACCTCTAAGAACTAGAAGAACTCTAATCCTAGACTAGAAACTCGACCCTCCACTCTCTTCTAGTTGTGGTCCTTCTTGTCGCTGTCTTCACGCCTAGATAATGAATTGGATGCCTTGCCCTGGGGCCTATGCTCGCTATTTTTACCCTGGAGATGACGTGGGAAAAAGAAAATCCCGAACCGCCTTAAAGAGTCCTAGGGTCAGCCGACTAGGGGGGATCTAGGTCGGCCGACCCAGACTCTCCCTGCATCCGGTTGTTTCCATCTTTCACGGGGTAGTTCCTTGATGCTTACGTAATGTTTGTGCGGGGCTTTTGTGGACTCTTGGGCTTCTGGAATCTTCTTTATGGGCCGAGATTTGATAAAGTCTTCTAGTCTTTGGCATATTTGATGATTTTATTGAATAATTATCTGCAATTCTTAGTAGCTCTTGACACCTTCTTGAAGTTTCCGATCAGAAAACCTTGATTAATACAGGGAGAGGTATGAATTAACCTAGCCTTCCTTGATCATCATCTTCAATGAATGTCGTCTTAGAGGTCTTTTCTCACTCGACGTAGATTGTTGTGAATTTCGCGAAAAATAGGTCAAAAACCTGTAAAAAATCATATATAGCATATTTCCAACATAATATTGCAAAATCCACAATAATCGGTGATAAATGTTAGTAAAAGATATAGTTGACGCTTAAAAACCATGAAAAACTATGTAAAATGATACAAAATATTCGTACATAAGCCGCGTCAACAGGTAACAGCTATTGTATCTTTTGTACTCTTATCTTCAATATAATTCAGTTATATTTTAATTTACTTCTATCTCTTGCAAGTGTGGTGTACCCTTTATTTTGCATACTTGCTAGGCTTAGACTGTGGTTATCTTAGTTGGTCAAGTCCCGTTATTTCTGCCAGTGCTATAATCAAATCTGTACGCCAGGCTCTGGTTAGGTCGTATCCTCTGATCAAGGACGAGCTATTGTTACTCAAGCTTTGCTTGAGTACGATTATAGCATGCCAGCCTATCCACACAGATTTGCTTGGTAGCCCCACTCGGTGACAGCGTATGGTGTGCCTGTGTATCCCAGGCCCGTTCGTTCGGTAGGCCCATAGGCGTTAGCCGGGTCTCCTTTGGTGGTCTACTATCTATCCCCTGATCCCTCGAGGCGCCGGAATTTCGCTCGACACGAGACCCTGACTTGCTACTTGAGTTTCTTAGTTAACCACGACATAGTCTTTGCAGCCGAATAGAATAGAGTTTGGGAACTTTATCTCACTCATTGTCCTCCCAGGCAACTATACCTTTCTACGTGTATCTTAAGTAGTTTAATTTACTTCTTTCCACCATACACCTATACGTCTACCAGACTTACCCCTGTCTAGTGACTAGCTGGTATATTTATTTAAGTACGGATCATTCGATTTGAGTTTATCCAATTATACTCTCTCGCCTGGCGCTTCCTCGTGGATAAAAATACGATACTCGGAATACTCTGGGTGAAAAGCTACAGCGATCTCTTTACCCTTGCAAAGTAAAATCTGTTAAGGCTAAGAGACGCCAATACACGGCGTGTGGTAGGGGGTGAGAGGAGGGGCGAGGGCGACGGGCAGCGGCGGGGCTGTTTTTATAGCCGGCACGGCGGCGGAGCGTGGCGGGATGGAGTAGGCGGTGGTGCATTGGGCAGGGGCTGGCATCTGAGCCTGCGGGTCGGGAGGGAGGCGGGGCCGGCGGCGGGCCAGGGTGGTGCGGCAATGGGAACGGGCGTGGGCCAGGGTGGCGGCGCAGCATCGCCTGTGCGCAAGCGGTGCGTGTGCTGGGGAAAGAAGACAAGGGAGGGGGAGGAGACTGACGGCCGTGGCCCAATGGTAGAGAGAGGACGGCGTGGGCCCGAGGTGGCAGTGAGTGGAGGCGGGAGGCAAGCCGGCTCGCCCTGGTGGGGGGGAGTTGGGCTGGGATGGCGGGTTAGGACGAGAGACAAGGAGAGGAATGGGTTGGTAGGGAATTTGGCCATCCGGGAATTTTTTTTTTTCCTTTTGGATTTTGGAGTTTTGGAGGGGATTTTGAGAGGAATTTTAGGGAGACTTTTGTGGAGATTTTTGGTGGGGACTATTTGGAATATTTGGAGATTTTTGTTGAGCTCATATTACACACATGACAAACGAACTCGGGGTGTTACACCTCCCCACGCCGCGCCGAGCTCGGGAACGCTGAGCCACCGCGCCGTTCATCCGTAGGCCGCAGGTAGAAGACGATCGCGGCATTCTTTAGATCTAGTCCCTGCTTTTCCCGTATTTACGTTTCAGTCCTACGTGCTATTCACTGTGTCTTGCAGATCTTCCATGGTAGTCCCCGATGTATATAGTTAATTGCGTTTAGGTCCCTCGTCTGTATGATTTTCATTTAAATGTTTTTTCTAGATCTGAAAAATTTGAAAAATCATAATAAATCAAATAAAAGTCCAAAATGGACAAACTCAGTGGCTATGGACTCCTTATGAATAGATCTACAGAATGGATATGATGTAGTAGTGTACATTGACTGTTTTGCCCCTGATTTTGTACCTGCATGTTAAACCTAAACAAGTGGCAGAAATGGCCTAAATGAACTCCAAAAATTATGAAACTTGGACAGTAGCTTTATCATGATATATAGGCCCTGTATGATTTTTGGTAAGCCTAGCATGTACTGGTTTATTATTTTTTTACCCTCATGCATGTGTTTCATGTATTTTATGAATAGGAAAATACTTGCTACATGAAAAGTGCTCCAAATGTTTGACCATAATTTGTAGATTCCCCATGTGGTATATGTAGCTCACTGTAACAGTTTAAGGTTCTGCATGTAAAGTCTTGTTGGTGATTTGAAAATGACAAGTGCTATGGCGATTTAATAAAAAAAAATAGGAAAGTGCTATTAAATATGTCCTAAAAATTCCACCAAAATTTATAAAGCCTTGTTATGGTATGAACATGCTAGTGTGGATTTTCAAGAGTATTGGTTGCTGTTATGTAGGAACATGAAAATGCTTACTTAATAAGCTTAAAGATGAAAAGGATAAAATGGGGGTATTAGTGTGTGCTCAAATGAACTTATGATTTCTTTTGAATACTCCTGTTGGTATATTTAGTTGCTGGACTAAAATGGAACACCAACATTTTGATTTAATCCTGTAAGTGAATAACTAATCAACTAGTACTAGCTATAATATGAGAATGCCCATCCCTTCCTAGTTGAGGTCCTTACCATTGCTTCTACATAACTTGTTTAGTTGTTGTAAGAGTTTGGAATACATACCATGTCTGTATACCTTGATTGTATAAACTGAACTAAAAATGACCTTAGCGCATTTCCTTTATGATCAACAACTTCACTGGTGCATATGGAAATTGTTTGAATGCATATTTACTCGGGGTGCATGAAAATACTGATGTCATTAGTACTAGGAGTGATGTGCCAAACCAGCAATCGTCTACATGTATAAATACATGATTGTCTAATACTTTGCTTACATGTGATATAATAAAGGACAATTTGAGTTAATGCTTGAACATGTATTCAATCCATGTGTTGCTTGCGAATATATGATTCTATGAGTAAATGCTTATTTATATCGGGTGTTATAAAGATGGCTTGGAATTAGCAATCTATCATGTGCTCCTCTCATGTATACTACTTGATATGTATGACTTGCTGAATGAAAATAAACACCACCACACTTCATGCATATATCTTAATGACTACCGTTTGTTTTACCGGATCACCATGTTAACATGTTGTCAATATGATTATTAGCTTGTAAGAGTGTGGTTGTATGATTGTATGCTTAACCGATGTTCCTAAAAGTGATGTTGCTAGCCCATACATGTGCAAATATATGCTTGTGAGATGATTTGCTTGCATGTGTTATGAAAAAGGACAACTTAACTTAATACTTGATCATGTAATAAATTTCTATGTTGCCTTGTGAATGGTTGATTGCATCGTTGTATGCTTGTCCTCGAGGCATATAAGCACTTCTTGTTAAAATAGTTTAACAATCACCTTTTTGTCTATCCATAAAAGGTTTGTTCATATGTGTGCTTGTCATCCCATTCATTGCATCATGCATATCATTCATATAGTGACACTTGATACAGAGACGTGATCAAAAAACAAGTGTGTGGAGCTACATCAAGCAACCGTGGTCCAAAAGACTAACTAAGCCCCAAGCATGACCTGGAGGGCCCATCAGTCGTGTTTGGATGGAGTTGTCCAGGGATCAAGGGGTTGCCTGGGGCAAAGCCTCACAACCCGGCAAACTAACATTAGCTTAGTTTTTGTTTGCTTAAAGTAAAGCAAAGGTAGGCAGGACCATCCTTCACCCCAACAAATACTATATGATTTAAATTATGCATATGCATTAGGAGTTGCTTGAAACCCATTACACTTATTCATAGGGTTCGTAGGACGAGTATGCCTAGTAATGCTAGGTACGAGTAGACACGAGTGAAAGGAGTCACTCGTCGCGTAGGTGACTTTTAAATGGAGACCGGGCAGAGATTTTATTCAGTATTTACTTTTCATGATGTCGCACTATGGACTCTACCCGAGTCGCATAAGGCCCGTCCGTTGTTCGTCTGCTGATTGGCATAACATTGCTAGAGTGCTTATCCAGGCCAACGGACTGGTGAAAGTTTGTCCTGAGACGTTCGGAGTTTTCAGGATGCCGCTCATCCACTTGCTGGAGGCCGATGTACTCGGGGGCGCTTGTAGTCGAGGGAGGGCTGACCCGACATACGTGGTATCGCTCCTAAGACGGCACAACCCGCGGGTTAGGTGGGGCGTTTTGAATCTTGGGACGGGTCAGGTTGGGATGGGGGCTATATGTGAGGAACGTGATGGCTAGTATGCATATATCCCCTGGCATTTTTAGTTATTCCAGAAAATATAGAAATCGATTCGAATCGCTGATGCTCACCAGGTGTGAGAATGCCAAATATCGCACACGGGCAACGCAGTAACTACTTGAATTCCTTATGTTTATGCTCATGTTTTCAAATACCACATGCTTGATTATATATCGTTTTACTTTCATGCAAGTTCTATTATTGGGAATATGGATCAATCAATATGAAAGAGGGCAGCTGTCAAATCTTGCCATCTTGTATAATTATGACATTGCTTAAAATCAATGGCTAAGAACTTACATGATTAGTAAGCAAGCATCGCGTCAGCCGTAAGCCATTCCATTAAGTCCTACTGAGTAATTAGTACTCGAGGTTTGCCCCACTTTTGGATTACAGGTATGGAGTTCGTCGTATGTGCTTGTGTAGGCAGGGGAGTCTGTTCTCACCAGGGCTGATGACATTCTTACGTGTCTGCGAAGCAACATCGGTGGGCTCGATGTTGTTTCGAAGTTTCAAGGCTTTTGATTACCATGGTTCATGAACTATAATTTCCGCTGCGAGATACTTTTGAGAACTCATTCTATCTGATGACCTTATGTTAAGACTTGTACTTTGAATTTGAACCAAGTTTGTAATCCTAAAAGTCTATTATTACTACTCTATTAAACTATCTGTGATGATGTAATTGATGTGGCTCATTCGAGAGTCTGATGTGTATGATGTCGGTTCCTCTGGATTGGTGTTATCGAGAGCCCGAAGGACTCTCGATGGACTACCGAGTTTGGTCTAGCCTAAGTGCACTGCGAGCCAGAGGTGGCAGGTGTGCTTAGTCTGGATTAAATGGGCAGTTCCGCCACAGAACTATTGTAAAGGCTTTAATTATGACAAGAGGCCATTTTCGTTACTTTCACTAGCACTTAGTTGTTTAACTATCTAGCCACAACATTTAAGCGGAATTGTGTATTTCATTGCGATATAACATTTCCACTACGTCGAGTAGAGTATACAAGATAAGCCATGAGTCTATCTAAGCACATTAGCCTTCCCTTTTTTTTATTTCCTTTACTTCTTGAGCTTATTTAATTTGCAATGTTAGACTCCTCATGTGACACAAACCAAAAATTGATGAAAGGGTCAGCTAGGCATATATACACTGTAATCTGGATGCAAGAAGTTTGGTGGAACCGACCGCGGTCTATCTCACCGAGTAGGTGGCGTCGGAGATGTAGGTGCGGCAGAGGCGCGCGGCGGAGGTGAACTGCGGCGACGAGTGCGCGGCATGGACGGTGAGACAGAGTCGATCTGGCGAGGGAGGAGGGGCACGGCGACAAGATTAAGCGCAGAAGGTGCACGAGAGCTCGGCGAACACGGTGGTGGTGTTCTAGAGGAATGGGAGGCGCTGTAGGGAGTGCATGATGGCGGTGAACTGGGGTGGTGATGTCATGAACGGGCGATGAACCCGGTGGCGATCCGCCCAGTGAGATTTGAATTCGAGTTCCACTAGAAGATGACAAGTCTTGTCGTACACCAATTGGTATGGTGTCATGCCAATGGGAGTCTTGTATGTTGTGCGATATACCTAGAGAGCATCGGGTAGCTTGGATACCCATTCTTTTCTCATAGCTTTGACCATCTTTTGCAATATGCTCTTGATTTGTTTATTCGACGTCTCAGCTTGGGTACTTGTGTGCGAATGCTAAGGGGTGGCGATACTGCGGTCCACACCGAGATTAGCAAGACACTTCCTGAAGTGCTTATCAATGAAGTGTCCGCCCCCATCACTGATGATGACCCGTGGCACTCCAAAGCGAGGAAAAATGGTCTCCCAGAACATCTTAATAGAGTGTCTTGAGTCCGCTGTAGGACACGGGATTGCCTCTACCCATTTTGATACATAGTCGTCTGCGACTAGGACATACTCCTTGTCTCCATTCTTGGGAAAAGGTCCCATGAAATCTATACCCCACACATCAAATATGTCAAGTTGAAGGTTACTTGTGAGTGGCATAGCATCTTGAGGATTTGTATTCCCTTGGCGTTCGCACCTTGGACACCGTTGCACGAACTCTTTTGCATCCTCATACATAGTGGGCCAGTAAAACCCACTCTGTCAGATTTTTGCATGAGTTCGATAAGCCCCATAGTGACCTCCATAAGAGGACGCATGGCATATATCAAGCACTTGCGGTGCTTCACAAGTTACAATGCAGCGACGTAGGAATCCGTCTGCGCAGAGCTTGTATAGGTAGTGATCATCCCAGAGATAGAATCAGCTGTCGTGCGCCAATTTCCTCCTGTCTGCTCCTTTAGGGACATAGCTAGCAACTATGTAATTCACTAGATTAGCATACCATGGTTGGGTTGTTGTCACCTTTAAGAGTTGATCATCTCTCATGTAGTCATCGATCGGCAAGGGCGATATTTCTTCAAATTTCATACGTGAAAGGTGATTGTTGGTGGTTCTTAGCCCACCAAATTTTACTCCGCAAAGCGCACAGAGACCGCTGTAGCCTTTCACCCAGGAGTATTCCAAGGTATCGTATTTATCCATAGGGAAGCATTGAGATAGAGGTACCGGATTTAACATGGCATTTTCGTTCCTCTTTTATGATCTCCGAAAACCTCCTTCTACCTTTCCCTGCATGTTAGGGTCCGACATGTGCACTTGTCTACCTAACAAGATTTTTCCTAGGTTGAGCAGAGTAGAGGGTTAGCTGATTCAGGAATAGCTAGCCTAAGATAGCACTATTGGAAGATAATTAAGCCGTAGAATCTTAGCACGATGAAAGTTTGGTTTCAAGTGCTCTCATGATAGCACTACTAGAAGATCCTAGCGCAATGAAAGTTTTCTTCCACTAGCTATCACTAACAGGCATTTTAAAACAAGCTTTAAAAAGAGAATGTCGAAAATAGCTATTACAGGGGGTTACCTTCATTGATGCTGGAAATATCAATGTTAAAAATTCCAGCTCGTCAGACGGTAGGTATATAGGGTTCTCGCTCCATGGTTGGTCAATGGAATGTATTGTAGCGGAAATCTTTTAAGCATTGCTTCGTTGACTTGAAAATTTTGGTTGTTTCTCTAGAAGCTTGTCAAATGCCAGATAATTTTCTCCCCTAAGCTTGATTTCTGCACTAAATGCTGATTCCATACTTGCTCTCTATCATGCTCTTATTGGGCTTTATACTTGTCGATCAGGACACGTGCCACCAGTCGTTGTCTGCCTTTGTGCCACACAACCATTGACTGCATTTCATGACATCGACGTTCTACCATGCTTGTGGGCATTGATTTGTGTTTGCCTTTGTGGTGCTTAAGACGAAGCTTTCCCACAATGAGAGACGTCTATGCCTGCCGAATTTGAGATCTACACCACAACTCCATCGGGCACGCAACTTTCCCATGGGGCAGTAGACCAGTGGCCTACTAGCTGTGCAAACTCAAGCATGGAAAATAGCATAATGTGATATAGACTTTTTATGCAAACCTTGATATGATGCTCTTGTGTGGTGAGGATGGTCGTGTCGCGTCACTCCTACCACCACCACTTCATTAGTCATCCATGTCACACTGCTATCATTTGCCAAAAAGGGCAAGAGGTTGAGCATGAGAATGTCAGGCACGGGGCCTCTATTCTCGCGTGGGGAATGAATGCCTCCTGCAATAGGTTAGTGTACAACATATACAAGGGTCCAAAATCGAGTATTAACCACTGGGCCTGTTGTTCACAAAGCGCTACCAAAATATTTTCAATCAAAATGTAGCACAAACCCTGTTACTAGACCACAACTTCCATCCCTTCAACTTTACTCAAAATCCTCTGTCTTAAAAAAACAGGTGCATTTTTGAAACATCACCGGGATTTTTGTATCTCCATGACACTTGAGAGATCCAGCTAGCTCAGGAATTGTGGTTCATGAACTAGCACAGAACATCACTGCCAAAGTCAACACATAGCTCATTTATCTGACACATCGTTTATAAAAAGAGGCTAATACAAGCTAAACACTACGCTAAATTTGTAAATTAGTCTCTGGGCACACACATGGCCCAAGCTATGCTTTCACAGTAAACTCTGTAGCATGAACAAGCATGATCAAGGTTTACTCAACGGATAGAGCAACATTAAAGAGTGGTTTTCTATTTTTTCTATTTTTTTTGGATTTTCAAATAAAAAGAAAGAGCAATAACAAAAGGATGAATAAATGAATACTATTCTAACTCGGTACTTCTCCAGCAACGGCACCAGAAAAGCTTGTTGGCGGTTCTTAGCCTACCGAATTTTACTCCAAAAGCGCACGGAGACCACTATAGCCTTTCACCTGGGAGTATTCCAAGGTATCACATTTATCCATAGGGAAGCATTGATATAGAGGTATCGAACCATCATTCATCCAACTGTTACTACTCTTTCACGTCAACCGATAGCTAGTAACGATTGACACCAAGCACCATGGGATACAGGCCAAGCACCGTTGGCAAGGAAACAGGTCAAGCTAGGAGGACAACGAGACAGGGACTGTGGCATGGTCTTCTATCTCTGCTAGCAAACAAGAGTTATCCGTGCTAATGGCCGAAAGGATCTCAACAGAGTTATGACTTGCATCGAGCGAAATTCCGGTGCCCTCGAGGGGTCAGGGGTAGATAGTTGATCACCGAAAGGGAACTCGGCTATCACCTATGGGCCTATCGAATGAACGGGCCCGGGCTACACAGGCACACCACATGCTTCACCGAGTGGGACTACCAAGCAAATCTGCGTGGGTAGGATGGCACGCTACAAACGTGTTCAAGCGAAGCTTGAACAATAATAGTTCATCCTTGGCCAAAGGAGAGGAACTAAACAGAGCCTAGCGTATACGTTGGATTGTAACACCGGTAAGCATAACAACGATCAATCAATTCTAGTTTAGCACAACTCAGGCCTCAAACTTGGCATGCCCAAAAGGAAAAGGTGCTAAAAAGCCACATACACACCAAGCCGAGTAACTAACTAGAGCAGAAGATAAGTGCATAAAGTAGACAGATAAAGTACTTGCACTTGTCAATAATAGGAAAGTAATGCTCAAAATAAGCAAATAAAATATATTACCGAATACTTCTAATTGACTCCGATACAACAAACCTTCTCTAAATCCTAACTAAACACTATTTTTAGAATGGAAACACCTCCCGTGGGGCTCCTCCTAGAGGGAGAAAGAAAGAATTCACATGGTGAATGTTGGTGTTTGATACTGGTAATGCACCACGGGGTGTGTTACGCAGTGCTTTTGGAGGCGTCTGCACCAACACGTAGCTCGATGGTTCACTTTGAGATGCGACGAAGAACACAAAACACAAATAAGACACGATTTATACAGGTTCAGGCCGCGAGATGCGTAATACCCTACGTCCTGTTTGGGGCTGATTGTATTGATTTGAGCTCTCGAGGGTACAATGAGGGCGTATGAAGTTGAGGGCGTTGGAGAGTTGGGGGTTGTTTGGGAGGGATCCCTAGCCCGCCTTATATAGTCCGGTGTGGCTTGGGTTACAAGTCGGTTTCCTTCTATGACTCCTAGACAGTTTAGATTACAAGAGATTACATAGAGAGTCTTTGTCTTGTGCGCCAAGTTGTCCTGCACCCTGGGCCTGAGTCAGTCAGTCTGCCCCTGAATTGGGCCCTTCACCGGCCCATGTCTTGAATCCGCACTATGAGGACCCAAGGGATATCTATCCCCCCATAGTGAATGGTACAAGTGAGAGTGAGGGGGTGCCTCTCTATTTATAGGTGGAGGAGGAATACATTCCAAGGCATCTACATGCAAGATTCTCCCTAAAATCGCTCCTTGGGCGCCACCTGGCCAAGCAACAGACATGGGATGGTCGGTAACTCCATCCCCCACGTGCAGGCACGAGAAACCAATCAAGAACCGACCTCTAGGTCGGTGAACCGGGTGTAGGAGTGGATAACAGGCTATTTATAGGTAATTTGGGTAAAAAACCGACCAAACAGGCACTTGCACTGGGCAGCAGGGCTTCTGGTGCCGCCACGTGCCTCCCTGGCAGGCGAGCGGGCCAACCGAGTCGGGCGAGCCACGCCCTGCCTCGCTCTGAGGCTGCCACGTGGCATCACGCAACTAGAGAGGATGGGCCGAACCATCCCATGCATGCGGGCGCGTGTGCCATCTCCTGGGATGCCACGTGGTGGCGCCTGGTTGGCTGCACCACCGCTTGGCCTATAATGCTTAAGATAAGATAAGAAAATAAAGTACATTACCAAGGTTTCCGATTGACTCTGAAGCAGCAGAGCCTGCTCTAACTCCTAACTAAAAAGAAGTTCTAAGAGTGGAGGCACCACCCAAGGGGCGCCTCCTAGAGAGGGAGAGAGTGATTACATGGTGAGGTGCATTTGATAGTGAGGGGGTGCCTCTCTATTTGTAGGTGGAGGGAGATAGAATATTCTATGTGCCTACATGCAAGATTCTTCCTTCAACCACTCTTTGGGAGACACTTGTTCCCACATGTGCAGGCACCAAGAACTGGGCAAGAACCAGACCCCAAGGCCCTGAACCAGCCGTTGGAGCGAAGGACCGGCCGTTTGCAGTGTTTCTAGGTCAAACTTGGGCTTCTGGGCGGCTGAACTGGTCAAAACCGGCCTAAACCGGCTCTGGACCGTGGGGAAGCCCTCCGCTTGTGCCATCTATCCAGGCGGACCACGCCCTCCTCCTTCCCGCGCGTGGCACGTGTCCTAGGCGGGTCGGCCGAGCAGCCGCCGCGTCCAGTGCGCTGGCGCGCGCGCCACCCTGGGCCGCCACGTTCGCTCCCGCGTTGGCTCCACCGGCCAGGCCTGCATCACGATCTGTGGCACTGCCCGCCGAGCCAATGGCTAGACACCATGTGTCACGCCCTGAGCGACTCCTACCTTCGGTGCGTATGGACGGGGGCTGATGACGTGAGCGATGACGCCAGCAGTCCCTATTTTTGTATTCTCAATATCTTTTCCACTGGAGCTCCAAATTAGACAAATAATATGACCATTGAAATCGTCTCAATGAGATCTAAGCAATGGATTGGTCCTTTAGAGCATTTGAGATACTTTTTAGTGATGGAATTTGTGATTCTTGTCTTAAGCCCTTTTGTGTGCAAATCCTCCCTGGCTCCAAATGATCTTGTTTTGAATGGAACTTGAGCATCCCTCTATGAAACACCAAAAAACACCAACTCATGGAATTCATTAGTGTTAGATAGATAATGCATAGAATTTGGCTTATACCCTGTTTATTCACCGAGGAATTGGTGGTCGAAATAGGGAAATAACGACCGCCAACACACCCGCAAGCTTGAACATTTGCTCGTCCTCGAGCAAAGCTAAGACTTAGGTTCGGCGGATCAGGAGTTGCATCAATGTCAATGTCCTGCAAGTATTAAGTGCACAACCCAACATTCTACCATTATGGCTGAACAAACTAGCATAAGTGTATCCCAACATGTTCATCCATACTTGTGGGGCTTCTGGGTTTTATTACCTTGTCTTTGGCAATTGAGAGATGGAACAATCTCAGTAGAGTCTCACCGAACTTTATCTCCTTTCTGGTTTCATGCTCGGAGGGTTTTGAAAATTTTGAAAAGAAGGCACTAAGTTCCTCAAATGGTACCCTTGATCACTCAAGTAGTTTTTGATTCCTCACCAGGCCATGGGCCAAACTTTTCACTATCAACTAAAGGCTTATGTGTAGCTCAAGGTAGGGATAAAGTTAGCTTACCTATGTCATGTATTTTGTTAAGTCAAAGATTGGTCCTAGCGAAGATGTGGTACCTCTTATCGCGATCAAAGGAGAATGTGTTTGTTTTGTTGATGGATATGGTCTATGGACAAAATCTCCTTTTTGATGCATCCCCTCTTGAAACTTTGAAGCATGTGAGTACATGGAGCCATCATTTTTTTTCTTTTCCATTTTCTCCACTTTTTTCTCTCTTTTTTTTCAATAACTCCATGTCTCCTCTTGTACGGGAACTTTGGGGATATTTCTGGATATAACTGGAGTATTTATTAGGAGACCATATGTATGTGGATGGGTAAGTAGATGATGGATATGGTGGAGGAATATCTGGTAAAAGTGGATGCTTGAAACCAGTGTAGATTTAAGCATGACCAGACATAGAAAGGCTAGCAAATGAATGTGTATGTAAGGGATTTTGATCGGGACTTAGTTACACTACTTCATAAGAACTCAAAATTTGACAAAACTCAATACAACAAAAGGTAGCATATGTAAAGGTTTCATCCTGTAAAACATTTGGCTCTACATAGGTATTTCAAACCACCAAGGAACTTTTTCATTTTAATTTTTAAAAAAAAAAACTCCGAGGATTCACTTACTAGGATCAAGATGGGTTAAACTCAAACTTCGATTATATTACATCTCACAACAACCTAGACTTGGTTTGAAAGCACTTGCTCCCACAAGGTTAAAGACTAAAGGTAGGATCACGACAAATGCCAATAAGTTCAAATTTACAGGAGAGTGTCAAGCTGTAAACAAAATACTTATAAGGAATTAACAGAGCAACCATTCACCATTTCCTTTAAGCAAGGGTATAAACAAAATAAATTCTAGCATTATAGCTAGGAGTGAGCTTATTCATGATAAAAGCAAATGTTTTTGTTATTTTCAAATTATGCAAATTTGTATAGTTTTTCTTTTATTTGGGGTAATAAGAAAAGAGATGTTTTTGGTGTCATGGAAACTTTCATGATTAAAGATATGGAAGTGAAATATTGAACATTCGGGGTGCACACCTGGTGGTCTTCCCCCAAGCTTAGTTCTTGCAAGTGATGACCAAGAAACTAAGCTTCTATATTACCTGGCATTGCCTCCCTCAAGCTTGTTTATGCTTTGGGTGACGACTATCCTGCTTGACATCTGCTATACTCACCTATGTTAGGCGAATTTCCTCTATACTCTAGCTTTACCTCCATTTAAGGCTTTCCGTCATATCTCCAATGCTCCTATCCGGACCTTCTTCATAGTGTAGACAAAGAAAAATCAAACTTGATAGTACTCCTTTCTTCCTCAAGTGACACTTGGTGGTCGCAGTGCATTCTTGTCGCATGAAACGGAAGTACACCCAGGGCCCCTTTTGAACCATCTAGCAAAGGGGATGGCCTACGGGAACACCCCTCTCAAGAGATCCACCATAGAGTTGATCTGATGTTGACCTTATGGACTCCTATCCTTGGGTTTGAGTGTTGAGGTTCTTGCGTTCTGATCATGAAGAGCTTTCGCTCGATGAGATGAACCTGTCTTCCATTTGCTAACAGGATAAGTAGCATGGTACTTCTGGAAAGGTGCTCCTCTGCCTCTGCTAATGGCTAATCACTGCCTGTTGAGGCTTGAGATCCTGTTCAATAGCTTTGGTCCTTCGGAGAATATGTACCTGAGCAGGCTTCAGTGATGACTATGCCTTCACAGATCACTGGCCCTTCATTCCCAATCAAAATTGGGTGGAGACAAATGTAGTTGGGATTGAGCCCACTATCATTTGTACTTGCCACCAATCTCCGATTGTTGGCTCTTTGCATCCGACAGGTTAGAGTAGATCATTGCTGACCTCTGGCAAATCTTGTTGCGCCAATGGTCAAGGAAATTAAGGAACGCTCTCTAGTCGCATTCCTCCACAGTTGGGGTAATGTCTCTCTATATAACTCATGTTATCCGAAACCATGTGTTGCCTTCAGTGAAGAAGTAACCAATGGTCTTTTGATTGCAACCTCATGGCACTGAAATTCGCTTCCCAAGTGATTCAGAGCATAGTTGAAGTATTGCAGCGATCAACCACTGTGGGTTGAACATCGAGGTCCTTCCTTTCAAGGGTTGGGTTAGATAGAGGATGGGTGCCTCTTGGCATATCCTCCCCCAAGCTTGATTCTTGTGGCATGATGAAACAAACCTTCCTTAATTGAGAGCATATCTTCATCTATGTTTGACGAAGTTTCCCTTTTGTTCCGCTTTGACTTTCATTTTGTTTCCAATGGAAGGTCTTGTCCAATCATGGTGTGAAGAGACACCTAGGATGTTGAGAATGGATTCAGATGGCACTTTCATCTTCCTTCATGATCTCTAGAAAACCTCCTTCTGCCTTTCCCTGCATGTTAGGAGTCGACATGTGCAACTGTCTACCTAACATTCTACCTCGTCTTTAATTATTTCAAGATTTTCCCGAGGTCAGGGGAGGTAGAGAGATAGTGAGCCGTTTGCGAAGCAGCTGGCTTAAGATAGCAATATAGAAGATCCTAACACCTTAGAATCTTAGCATGGCAAAAGCTTGGTTTCAAGTGCTACTACTAACAAGCTTATAAATTAAAGCAACCTCTAAAAAAAGAGTGCTTAAAATAGTTGTCAGAGAGGTTTACCTTCATCGATGTTGTCGAAGGAAGTTTCGATGTTAAAGCTCCATCTCAAGCCGGATGATTCCCTTGCAACATAAAAATACATCCGTTGCTAGCATCCGTTGCTATCTAATTTCTTGCAACGCAAAAACCATTCCGTTGCTATGTATGCGTTGCTATAGGGGTGTTCCTATTGTAGTGTAAGAGGTCCATCAGGTTTGCGCGTCGCGGAGGATGTGGTTGATCAAGGAAAATCTCCTCCTATTCTCATTCTATGGTTGGTCAATGGAATGTTGTTGTAGCGCACACATTTGAGCCCTCCTTCGTTGGCTTGGTAATTCAGGTTGTTTCTCATTGTCACAAATTGTTTTTCAAACGCCAGATAATCTTCTCCCCCAAGCTTGGATTCTGGATTCTACAATGAATGTTAATTCCAAGCTTGTTCCCTATCATGCTTACTGCTCTTCTTCTTCTTAGGCTTGATACTTGTCAAACATGACATGTGCCACCAGTTGTTGACTGCCCTTGTGCCACACAGTCTTCAACTGCATGTCATTGACATTCTCTCCCTGCTTATGGACGTTGATTTGTCCATGTTTGCCTTTGTGGTGCTTTAGATGGAGCTCTCCCTCAATGAGAGACGTCTAAGCCCGCGTTTTTGGGCCTACACCACAACTCCATCGGGTACGCAGATTTTCGAAACATGACTGGGATTTTTCGTCTCCATTGAACTTGAGAGATCCGACTAGCATGAGAATTGCGGCTCATGAACTAGAAACGGAACATCACTACCAAAGTCTACACATAGCCCATTTATGCGAAATGCACTGCATTGTTTGATAAAAAGAGGCTAATTCCAACCTAAGCACCATGCTTAATTTGGAACTTAGTCTCTCCTCAACAGACAGAGCAAAAGATTTAAGGGTGGGTTTCTTTTTATATCTTTTTTGTTTTTAAAGGAATGAAAAAGGCAACAATAGCCAGACGAAAGACAAAATAGTATTCAAACTCACCGTTTACCCGGTAACGGCGCCAGAAAGCTTGTTGGCGGTTTCTTAGCCTAACATATTTTACTCCGCAAGCGCACGGAGACCGTTGTAGCTTTCACGCGGGAGTATTCCAGGTATCGTATTTATTTCCATAGAGAAGCATCGAAAAGAATACAAATTTATCGATCATCTAACTAATACTAACTCATTCATTCCAAAAGACAACAAGAAAAGATAAACGACCAACACCATGTGATACAAACCAAACACCGTTGGCCCGAACTCAAGTTTAAGCTAGGAGGCCAACGAGTTGAGGGCTAAGGTTCGGTCTTCCATCTCTACTAGCATACAAGAGCTATCCGTACTAAGGTCGAAAGGATCGAATAGAGCTATGGTCTTGCATCGAGCAAAATTCTAGACTACACTGAGTTGGCTAGGGGGTAGGTAGGAGGCCAAGACGCGGTTGGATTACAGAGGCACCCTAATGTTGTCACCAAGAAGGGCTACCAACCAGATCTGCGTGGGTAAGATGGCACGCTAAACTAGTGCTCAAGAGCTTTCACCACGAAAGTGATTGAGCACTAAAGCTCGCCCTTAATTAGAGGGTGAGAGCTAGCTTACCTCCTAGATCTAAGTCTAGGAGGGGCATATAGCACTGACAAGTATAACAAAGCTCGATCAAATCTAACTTAGCACAACTCAGGCCTCGAACTTGGCATGCCCAAATGGAAAAGGTGCTAGCAAATTAATGCAGCCGCATACATACCAAACTCGAGTAACTAAATAGAGCAGAAGATAAGTGCATAATGTAGGAAAGTAAAGTACTCTCATTTGTCATAAATCGGAAAGTAATGCTTAAGATAAGATAATAAAATAAAGTAAATTACCGAGGTTTTCGATTGATTCTGAAGCAGTAGAGCCTGTTGTAACTCCTTACTAAAAAAAGTTCTACGCACCACCCGAGGGGCGCCTCCTAGAGAGGGAGAGAGTGATTACATGGTGAGGTGCATTTGATAGTGAGGGGGGTGCCTCTCTATTTATAGGTGGAGGGAGATGGAATATTCTATGTGCCTACATGCAAGATTCTTCCTCCAACCACTCTTTGGGCGCCACTTGTGACTTGTTCCCACACGTGCAGGCACTAAGAACCGGGCAAGAACGGGACCCTAAGGCCCTGAACCGGCCATTGGAGTGAAGAACCGGCCGATTGCAGTGTTTCTGGGTCAAAATTGGGCTTCTAGGCGGCTGAACCGGTCAAAAAACGGCCAAAACTGCCATCTGTCTAGGCTGACCGCGTCCTCCTCCTTCCCACGTGTCCTGGATCACGATCCGTGGGCCGTGGCGCTGCACGCCGAGCCAATGGCTGGGCGCCACGTGTCGCGCCTTGAGCAACTCCCGCCTTCGGTGCGTACGGACAGGGGCTGCTGACGTTAGCGATGACGTCAACGGTCCCTATATTTTTGTATTCTCAGTATCTTTTCCACTGGAGCTCCAAATTAGACAAATAATATGTCTGTTGGAATTGTCTCGATGAGATCTACGCAATGGAGTGGTGCTTGAGGGCATTTGAGATACTTTTTAGTGATGGAATTTGTGATTCTTGTCTCAAGCTCTTTTGTGTGCAAATCCTCCCTGGCTCCAAATGATTTGAATGGAACTTGAGTATCCCTCTGTGAAACACCAAAAACCACCAAACCTCATGAAATTCATTAGTGTTAGATTGAAAATGCATAGAATTTGGCTTATACCCTATTTATTCATCGAGGAATTGGCGGTCGAAATAGGGAAATAACGACGGCCAACAAGGTCTAGGCCGAATCCATCCTGAGTTAGGTCCACAAGGCAACACTTCGACAATGGTTCGAGTCAGATCTACGCAAGCTTGTCCGCTCTAACCAGCAAAGTTGACTCCACCTACTCGTCGTCCAACGACACCATCATCCAACGCCGCACCTTCATCGGCGTCATCGCCATCGGAACAACATCAGCAAGACCTTCCCACGATCTACAGCATCGACTTGCCCACTATAACTGAGGAAACGCCTGCAGCTGCGACCACAGAGCTTGCTGTCTCCAATTCTGCTTCTTGCTCCGAGGATGTTCGGACAGTCCTAGACAGTGAGGCGGGCTCGCCCCCAGGCCCAACTTTCCGTTTTCCTGATATCTTTGTCATCGACATTCATCTAGAGGATGACCCGGTATCCGAGGACTCGAACACGGTGGACGGAGATAACGAGCAGCAACGCAACGCGCGTCATCGCCGCAACTGCCTCTGGGGCATCAGGCATCATCACAGGGCTGGGAATCTAGATCCAACCTGGCAAATCTCAATGGACGATGTGATACCTCCGGTATCTCTATAACATGTTTTATACATATCATGCTCATCTTGTCATTTGGAAGGGTGTTTGAACATATTTGAATAAGGGAAACATCCAGAAATGACACTTAAAAAACAAAATTATATTTAAAAGTGCAAACTCTGGAATTGGAGACCCCTGCAAATAAATCCTAGTGTAGTTAAAAATCAAAAAGGATTTAATGAGAACATCGAATATACAACTTGCAGATATTTTCCAGTAGAACAACTCTGCTATACAAAATTTCATTTGCAAGTGCTTTGTTTTGGAATTATTGTCAAATCATGTGAATTTCAAAATCTGGACAGAACCAACATTCTGTGGCAAACAGATAAATTGATCTAACTTACAAGATGATTTGACTAAGACTTTGTATACCAAAGTTGTAGGACATAAAATGAAGGATACCTTTGTTTTAGAAATCATATCTAGAAAATGCTTGTACGTGGAACCACATTAATTTCTGAACTGTTAGTTTTCTCTGGTCAAACCATAAGACGGTGAGTATTTTCAAATTTGAACGTTTTAAATGGCAGCAAATGTAAAAGTTTTCTATACCAACTTTGTACGGAATTAAGTTTTGAACAACTTTCATATTTTGATTTTCTGAAAACTCGGCCATTTTCAATATCAAATCCCCAAATTTCTGAAGTTTGGTCTCTGGTCAAAGCTCGTTCTCGTTTTCTTTTATTTTCTTTATCTGCTGACGTGTGGGGCCGTGCCGTCAGCCACCCAGCGCCTTTTCCCCTTCTCCCCAGCACCTGGTTTTCGGAAACCCGGGGTGCCCGGATGAGCGCTGCGCCCGGCGCCCGGCTCCGCTTCTGGCCGCATCGATGCCTCTGCCTGCTGCCGTCTCCCGTGTCTATGGACCGCGCCTATCTCCTCCATCCCTCGCTCACTCGTCCTGACTAGAACTGGATGGGCGCGCCATGAGATGGCCACGCGGCGCTGCAGCTCTGCCGCGGTCGGCCCTCGTTCCTGGCGTTCACCTCGCCTCTCAGCCGTGCGCGGCCCTTCTCCCTCCTTCCCTTCTCCCTCCTTCCTCCCGTGGGAAGCTGGGCCCCTTTTCTTTTCTTCTCGCTCAACCCGCCGTGTCGTCTGCCATTGGCGAGCTCGGTCTCGAGCTCGTCGCCGCCTCTCCATCCACTCCCTCACACCCCATCACCACTACACCACTCGCTGCATTCTCCTACGTCTATTGCGCCTCACCCCGCCGTCGTTCCGCCTCCAAATTGCCGTCGCGCCGTGCGCCGCGTGACCACCTCCTCCTTCTGTTCATCGACGACGTCCTGCCTCCTCCGCATATCACCTCCCTGTCTGCGTCTCCGGTCTTCCTGCCCTGTCCTGCTCTCTTGCACGAGCAGCAGCAGCAAGCAACGCTTCCTTCCCTGCGTCAATAGCAGCAGTTGTAATTTTCCCCTTTCTCCTTGGTGTACTGCAACAGTCGGCCATCGCTGCCTCTCCATCCCATTCAAGCGAGATTATTGGCTTTTTGCCACCGCCAAGAAGTGCCTTCGCCAAATTGCCACCATTTTCGTTGGTTTCGCTAAATTGCCATCCACTACGTTACCATCTTTTCTGCCATCGAACCGATTTAATCCATTTACATTTCATTTCCCCATTTACAGCCATGTGAAGAGATGAAACTGCCCCTTGCCTTATCCTTTTATCCTACGTGCCTACATGGGACGAGGGGAGCCGCGCTCATACCCGCTCGAGGACGCGGTCCTCTCTCTCGTCGCCGGCGACATCACCGGACAGCAAGACCGCATCCTCCCCAGCGAAAGAAGAGAAGCTGCCCCTCTCCCACGTTTGAATCCGAAAGGCAGTTCAAATGAAATAGCATCTCTACAACACAGGGTAAATGAGTAAGCTAAATCGTGAGGCGAGTAAATGAAAATGAGTAAAGCAATCAAATCACCACTTGTAAAATCCTACAAACCGATTTCACAAACAGCTAAGAGACTGAATTTCCCAAGTCCCAACTCACCGATGTTCTTGCATTTCCCGAAGTTGGCAAGGACACCGCGGTCGACAAGGAACTGGTAGGCCCGTCCAACGAGCCGCATGCCGTCGGCGTCGATGCAGGCGTCGAGCACCTCCTAGCCCCGGCACGGGCACCACCGCAGTCCCTGCCGCCGCCGTGGGCTCCACGGACTGCAGGAAGCGGAGCGCGCGGGAGAGGACCTTCCTCCCGACGGTGTCCTCGAACTCGCGCCACTCCTTGACGGAGCCCACCCGCAGCTGGGGCCGTCAGGGACTGGGGGAAGCACGGGGAGCGAGTGAAGCGGTTGGGGACTTGGGGGAGGACGGGGTGAGAGCGGAGGCGAGGGGCAGGTGAGAGGAGGCCGTCGGCGTCGCCATGGCCATTGATGCGGTCGCAGAGCGGAAGAGGTGAGCAGAAGGGGAGTTGGATGATGTCGTCGTCGTGGCGTCGTCCACTGCCGGGAAGTGAGCGGTCCTGTCCAGGGACCGACGGGATGAAAGGATAAGACCAGGGGCAGTTTCGTCTCTTCGCGTGGCTGTAAATGGGAAAATGGAATGTAAATGGATTAAATTGGTTTGATGGCAGAAAAATCAAGGTGGCAACATAGTGGATGGCAATTTGGCGAAGCCAACGAAAACGGTGACAATTTGGCGAAACCACTTCTTAGCGGTGGCAAAAAGCCAATAATCTCTATTCACGCTAAAGCAAGCAAGCAAGCAGCAGCAGCAGCACTACTCCCTATTTCTCAAGTTAAATCAAGTTCCCTGCTGCACCACCCTTTAGTTCTAACAATAGGCAATCGCCGCCTGCCTCCTCTTGTTTGCAGCAGCAATCCTAGCTCTCTCCATTTCCCCAAAGTTGCTCGATGTATTACCTCAACAGAGACCGGTAAATTGAAGTGATACTATAGCTGAAACTGGTAATTGCAATGCAAATCAACCTGTCTCACTTGGTGAACCTTCTGCTCGTCTTAATGCATTATGCATAGGGCTGTTTTGCATGTATTGCATCCTTTCAAATTATTTTGCATTCTTACATTTCAATGCATTACTCATTTCATGCATGTAAGGTTACTAACTATGGTAATCTCTCGAGCAGGAGTTTGGATTTCTCATTTCTATCAAGACCAAGATGGTGGGTCGATGATTAAATCCGTCCCTGTTTCAAAAGGTTGCCTGGGGCAAAGCCCCACAACCCGGCAAACTAACTCAGATTAGCATATTGGTTTTCATAAAAAAAAAACGCAAAGATAGGCTCCTAAGCATATCACCTATTTAGAGAGTCCTACAATCTATTTTTCTATGTGCATTTACGTTTAAGAGATTGATTGAAACCCACGTGCATATATCCCTGATGTCCCAACTAGCATGAATAGGACGAAATCCATGCTTAGTTATGCTTAGTAGCGGTAGAAGTCGAGTGAAATCAATCGCTCGCGAGAGTAGGTGTTACTCATTTATTATTATTATTACCGGAAGATATGAATTTGAATCATAAATTTGAAATATGGCTTATAATGATGAAAATGTGAGACCGGACGGGGTAAATGAATTGTGATACATGAATGGTATAATATGGTAATTTATTATGATGAGATACTTGTGGCCCCGCCGGTGTCGATTATGGCCCGTTCGTTGTTCGCGCTGGGATCAGCATTTATTCTTACCAGAACGCATAGTACTTGAAGCCCCTCGAGCGCACCAAAGAGTTAAATTGTTACCTGCCAGCAAGAAGGAGGTAGTGGTACCTGGGGGAGCTTCGTACTCATGGGGACCGGTGATGGCTGCAAATTCCCCGAGGGGGCAATAACCCGGGGGTTCGGCAAGTGCAAATTAGACTTTAGCTATAATTGTTTTGGGGTGGGTATATGTGCGAAAGCTACGACAAGTAAGCATATACCGTGCGGTTTGGAATATTCCCGAAAACTAAAATCGATTCGAATTGCTGCGGCTTGCCAGATATCGAAGATGCCATATCACTGACATTCACTATAGATGTTGTTATGGATTATGATAAATGCAGGTTATCTATGATGCTAATTCATACATGCTTTTACATATACGCAACATGTTTGTTTTCATTGTATTGTTCTAAATACTAGTTGCAAACTTTGGAGCGATAATTATATTGGATTACCTAAGATTATGCTTATGCTTTTGAAAATAAAACTTGAAAGTAAGAAATCATTTATATATTTAACTTATTCTCTCTCGATTAAAGTTACATCTGTTGAAATTCCCACGACAACACGCGGGGTTTTTACCTAGTTAGATATGAAAGAGGAGTATATTTGTGATGGACTTTGGGATCTTTTGAGCTTTGGTACAATCAATAGCATACCTTTATGGATCCTTATTTATAGCAACAGCATGCATATTCAATGGAAGGAGATGTCTCTTTTCTTTCTCCTTGCCCTTTCATATGATCTTCATTACTTGTCAACTACTCATTCAAGTTGATTAAATCATAATCTCACACATGAATTGTACACCGTATTTTACTATAAACTTGTATTATAGTTTATAAATTGTAACTATGTACTTGTATTATTGTCATAAATTTAATTTTTATGTATTTTATTTGTGATTTCATGTGACAACATATGTTTGTATGCATTTGTTACGAATAATTTGTGAAGAATATATTTAATATTCATTGTATATTGCAATATGCAAGAGATGCAAACAATGTTTTATCACATTCTTTAATTTTTCATATATTTGGCCAGTTGAAAAATGGCATTTTCTAGTGGAAATTCTGAAATTCCGATCGAAAAATCCAGAATCTGTCTCCTTCTATTCAGAAAATTAGGAAAATCTGGAATTCTGCCCGAAATTTGGTTTCTCGTGGTCTAGGAAAATGTCTTTGGTGGAAAGGTAAACCCTACCGTCGGCTGCTGACCAGTGTAGGGCGACCCCACATTCACACGGTTCATACAATCCACCGAGCCCGTTGGAGCCCATTCCTCGTCCAGCTCGGCCCGCATCCACCAAGCAACTCCCCCAACCCCTGCGGCTCCACCTCCGGCGTTCTCCTCCGCCGCCGCGCCGTCAGGTAGGCTCGATGAGCCTCTGCTCCAGGATCTTCGCGCTGCTCCGCAAGTCCCGCACGCTCGCCACCAGCACTACCACTGCCGTCGCCGCGACCGCCAGCGCAACCGCGTCGGCCAACGGGATGCAGGAGGCGGTTGCCGCTCCGGGTCCGCTGCGCACCCGAGTCTGCATCATTGGCAGCGGCCCCGCCGCGCACACGGCCGCCGTCTACGCCGCGCGCGCCGAGCTCAATCCGGTACTCTTTGAGGGCTGGCTCGCCAACGACATCGCTGCGGGGGGCCAGCTCACCACCACCACGGACGTCGAGAACTACCCGGGCTTCCCGGAAGGCATCCTCGGCGCCGAGCTCATGGACCGCTGCCGCGCGCAGTCGATCAGGTTCGGGACAAAGATCCTCACCGAGACCGTCACCTCCGTCGACTTTTCCGCCCGCCCCTTCCGCGTCGCCTCCGACGATACCGTCGTGCACGCCGACTCCGTCGTCGTGGCCACGGGCGCCGTCGCGCGCCGGCTGCACTTCGCCGGCTCCGACGCGTTCTGGAACCGGGGCATCTCCGCTTGCGCCGTCTGCGACGGGGCTGCGCCCATCTTCCGGAACAAGCCCATCGCCGTCGTCGGCGGCGGAGACTCCGCCATGGAGGAGGCCAACTTCCTCACCAAGTACGGCTCACGAGTATTCATCATCCACCGCCGGAACGCCTTCCGGGCGTCCAAGATCATGCAGTCGCGCGCCTTGTCCAACCCAAAGATCCAGGTCGTCTGGGACTCCGAGGTTGTCGAGGCCTACAGTGGCGTGGAAGGCGGCCCGCTCGCTGGCGTCAAGGTCAAGAACGTGGTCACTGGCGAGGTCTCAGACCTCCAAGTGGCCGGGCTCTTCTTCGCCATCGGCCACGAGCCAGCGACCAAGTTTCTTGGAGGGCAGCTCGAGCTCGACTCCGATGGGTACGTGGTGACCAAGCCTGGCTCCACACACACCAGTGTGAATGGAGTCTTCGCAGCCGGGGACGTCCAGGATAAGAAGTACCGCCAGGCAATTACTGCCGCTGGATCAGGTAGTATAATGTCTTGAAGCTTCATTGTCATTTTAATACTGCTGTTCTCGTACTCCAATAATGATTTTGTGCAATTGTGGGCGACTGGACTTGTTCTTCTTGGTGTGCACCCAACTTGTCCTACGAAATGTTCATTGGTGAATCTAGAAATGGAATGTAGCCAGTGGTATAATGCTAGTTATAGGAAGCTAACGGCATTACTTGTTTGCCATGAAATGGATCACAATAAGCAAACATCCAGTTTAGAAACACTTGATCTCTTCTTGGCCACTGCATGAAGAATTGCTAGGAATGTATGAATGGCTTGAGTAACAAATATTTCAGTTACCAGAGAGAATCTAGGATATGCAATAGCTATGCTTTTTACACAAATACTAATAGCATTAACATCAGCTGTGTCGATTTTCAAAAAAACCTCAAAAGTACGATCACATCTATTGATTCCAACCAAGCTGTTGATGTTCAGTTGTTCACAATGTACCTTTTGATCAGAGCAGTTACAAGTACTGCTTGATAAGATGGTATTTGTGGTGGAATAAGGAGTGGCACTTCATAAGAGGGTGCTTGTGACTAGGCATTAGTATTTTAAACTAATGCCTTCTTTTTAAATCCAATATGGTCACACTCACACAAAGGGTGTGTTCTCGTTGTTTTCAGTTTCTCCATGTTTAGGTGGTTTGCCTAGGATTCATCAAGCTGGAATCATGTCTTAAATCTTTGGTGGTTTGTCGGTTTGGCCTGACAAGCTTATGCCTATTCATAGAAACTAAGAAAGTTTGGTATGTTCATGCAACATTAGGTTCCTTGCAAGTTAGGATGACTTCTAAGATTAAGATTCAGTTCCCATCCCCAAAATTTGATCTTTAGCAGCTTTGCACATGATTTCTGGTACGGCGCGAGTGGGTAGGAGTGCGGAGTGGAGAGAATAGGAGCTGGCGGGAGACAGGGAGAGAACGCAAGGGATAGTGCGGTGGAGAGTCACCCCCGTCGCTGGCCGAGGGAAGGTTCCTTGCCAGCGTTGAAGGAGACTCGCGCCGTAAAGATTGACGGGTTTATTTCCTTCGATAATCCCTAACAAAGTCTTGGCAGCCTTTATAAGATTAGGCGCCCTAACAAACTCCTAACAAGCAGCTAACAAACTCTCCTAATCCCAGCTAACCGGACCCCTGCTCCTTCTTCTGTTGCCGATGCCACAGGTAGACACAGCCCACAAAAGCATCGGTAGCACTACCCTCTCCCCGACAACAAGCTCGTCCGTGAGCTGCACATCAGGGTAGGAAGAGAACTGCTTCATCGGCTCCCACGTTGCATTGGCCGCTGGCGTCCTTCCCAGCGAACAAGAAGTTGCCATTCTCCGTGGTTCAGTCTTGCGTGCAACACTTCCAGTGGAACAGGAAGCACACGCCCGTGCAGCAATGGAGGTAAAGGAGGTACTGCCGCTGGTTCTCGTCCTTCATATTTCTTCAACAAGGCCACATGGAAGACATCATGAATGCAAGCCTTCACCGGAAGCTGAAGGCGGTAGGTGACGTCTCCCAGCTTCTCCAACACTTGGTACGGTCCATAGAAGCGCGGCCCAAGCTTGCTTGCCGACCCTGCTGTGATGCCAGCCGCTGAGCGATGGTGCAGCCGTAGCCAGGTCCAATCCCCCCACAGCAAGGGAGACATCCCATCGCTTCTTGTCATGCTGTATCTTCATCGTATATTGCGCGAAGAGGACCCTGTTGTAACCTCAGCTAGGAATTCATCACGATTTTGCAGTTGTTCATCCACAGCAACAGCGCGCATGAGGCCCGGCTGGTACTTGAGCAGTGTGGGTGGAGAACGTCCATAAACCACCTGAAAGAGAGTGGTGCGCAAGGAGGACTGATAAGATGTGTTGTAACAATATTCTGCCCAAGGAAGCCACTGTAACCATGATAGAGGGCGATCGCCAGCTAGACAGTGCAAATACATGACAATGATACGGTTGGTCACCTCGGACTGGCCGTCTGTCTGCGGGTGAAATGGATTTCTCTCTTCGAAGGCTTGATGCTTCTTTATTATTTTACTCAAAGCCTCCCTTTATAAATGTTCTAGGCATTGAAAGCATATTCTTGCTGCTCATTCCAGGATTCAGGTTCCTTCTCGATGATATTTGAAAATATCCCAAGATTGGATTAATAACTGAACTTTACAGTTATGCTGTACCAATGGTTTTCAGTATCCCCTTTTGAAAATAGTTTGCCGAATGATTGTCTTATATTTAAGATTTAAGAGGCGTACTAACAGTTAATTTGTAGTCATTCATAATTTTAATCTTTGCAACATTATTGACCACTCGATATTCATTATTTAGTTGGGCAATTAAGATAGATTGACCTTGCACGAATTATCACATTCGGTGCAGCATGACTGTAAAACAACTTCAAAGTGCTATTGTTAGATTGATATGGTCTCTTATGTTCTGAATCATTGTATTCTCAGATTTGTCTATGTTTTTCTTTGGTAAATGAGTATAAGAAGTAACTTGTGTTGACATGGTTTGTTTTTAATGAAATATCCCTTCGAAGATGTAATTGCTGTTTGTTGCGTTGGATGCTTTGTTTTGCTCTGTTATCCGTTTGTCAAAGTATTTTTGGAAGTTTTGGGACTGAAACAGTTGTCAGTTTCAAAATGCACTCCCCCTCCCCCTCCCCCTTGACAGTGTTTCTTGTTAGCTATCTTATTCCATGTGCAAATCGATTCTGAACAACTTTCTAACTCTATGGTACCCTATTGGATGGTGCAGGTTGCATGGCTGCGTTGGATGCAGAACACTACCTCCAGGAGGTTGGAGCACATGATGGGAAGACGGATTGACTATATCTGGACCAAGCAACTCACGGCTCTATGAAAACTTCTAAGGTGCTAAAAGCTGCTCTCTAAATGCGTGGTATAAACAGTACATGATTACGACACGTAGGAAATTGATTGAGGAAATTGATTGATATGAGCGTGCGCAAGTTTGTATCGATTTTTCAAATCGTTCGCCAAGTCACTGACCGCACTTTAAAAGATTATATGCGTCCGGGTGTGGATGGAGGCACGGTTTTGCTGATATATCAGTGTCGCGCAGTGACAGGTAATGCCTTGCGATGAGAAGCCGTCCTTGGGTGCAGAGGTGTTATGTTCTGCAATCGATGCATTGCCATGGATGCCTCTCTAGGTTTACGTATTGCCATCAATTCTAATGTTGCGGAGTATTTTGCGGTATATGTCGTTGAAAACATTCTTTTGGAGAATAAATGGTTAGAAATGTGCCTATAAATACGTTTGAAACGTACAGGAGAAAAATAAAAGGAAAATATGTTAGAAATGAGCCTAAGAAATGAGCCTAAATTTGACACACAAATGGTGTGCTTAGTTAAGGGATGTTCTAAAATAGAAGAGAAAAATTTTAATTTGAAATTAGAAAAGTTGTTGGTTTTTTCTTTGGTCCTCAAAACTTAAATCTTCTCTATTTGATATTCATCTAACTTTTTGTTCCTAGTGTGCCAGACAGTTGTACCTTTGACAAAAGGCTATATAGTGAAACAAAATTGAGTTGAGCGTTAAATAGAAAATATTAGTAGCGGGGTTTTTGCCGAATGGTAGCTCGACCTTTTGAGGGTGTGTTGAGGTCATGAGTTTGATTCCCCGTAGGACTGAATCTAAACAGGAGGTTATTGGCTTTGTTTGAGCATGTATGTAAAATGAGAGTAGAAAGAAATAAATGGAAGAACGTGTGTTTGCATTAATCATTGTATATATTTATGAGAAAATTTCTTATTTGACATCGAGAAAGTTGCGAGTTCTTTTTTTGCCCTCGAAAATAAAAACTTTTCCATTTGACACTGGCTTTATTTTTCGTTCTTTATTTGGCCTTCTGTCATGTCCGTCATCTCCTGTCACAGCATAGCCGTCTGAGGGACTCAAATGTTAGTCTTTCGTTCTGAATGTGATGAGCGTTTGTCAACAATGAAGACTTGCTGAAGGATGAGCGAGCACCTCCTAAGTGTGACCCAGAGGAAAAGCCCTCTTGAGTGGATTGAGAGACGGCGCCAAAGTGTACTTGGCATGACAAATTTCTTGCTGAGTGTACTGGCAGGTGGCTTGGGTTGTGGCCCAAGTTAGACTCGTGTAAGTGTGACCTTGGATGCGGGACGGTGTAGTGAGCCGTAAAATCACCTCAAGAAGTGAAGCCCACGATCGTTTTCCGGTTCGAGCGTCAAAACCAGAGCCCAAGATCGTTTTCTAGTTCCATCGTCGCAACCAGGGCTGGTCGCCGGTATTCCATAACCGGTAGTTATCCAAAGGGATGAGCTATTGTATATGTGAAGGACATCTGGATGAGGCGGAGAAACTAAAGAAGCCTTGGACTCCATCGTGTTCATTCATCCGAGTTTCCCGGCGTCTTTTCTAGTCTGTACAGGCCTATTTAGTGTAAGCGTCTATAATATAGGGGGTTAAGTGAAAAATTGCTATGGTAATGAGTCTGTAGTATAAATAAAAGGTGAGCAGCCATTAGCTCCCTCTCTTGGCTGGTTTGTGCTTAGGGCTTAGAAAACCCTAGGTTTGTTCATCCAAGCAAGAGCAACCATGCTCAGTGAGGTTTGAGTAATCTAGCCTCCACTAAAGTGAGTAGAAAGTAGGGTGGTAGCTTGGAGAACGAGATTCATTTTTTAATCTAGATCTAAGATCTTGTTAAGGCAATCAATAGATGGATTTCGTGCAGCTTCTTGTCTTTGCATGTCTTCCCCTTCTTGATTGGCTTTTGATGTTTGATGCTTGATCTTTCGGTGTGTTTGGCTTTGGTCAAGTTCAAGATCTTTCTATGGCCGGTGTTTTGGACTGCTAGGACGTGGTTGGATTGTGGTTTTCCTTACCCAATCTTTAGATCCACGAGCAGCCCCTTCTCATTGGTTCTTGGCCCTTGGACTTCACTTCGGGGACAAATTAAATCCGTGGAGCAAATCTTTGGCTTAGGCCTTGATCTGGTTGGAATAGCTTCTCCATGGCCTAGACAATGTCTTTGTGAATTTTGGTGAAGTTTGGAGTCTATTTGGTCAAGTTTTGGATTGAATCTCGAGGATTCGCGGGCTGTTTTCTTCCCTAGGCTGCCCCGTTCAACAACATCGGACTGTCCGGTGGTGAGGCACCGGACTATTCGGTGCTTGGGATTTTGCCACGCCGGAGTCTACGAGACTCGGCCTCACCCGGGGCTTTTGCGATCACCGGATTATCCGGCATGAGCCACCGGACTGTCCGGCGTGAGTCATCGGACCGTCCGGTGCTGCGTCGGACTGTCTGTGTAACACCCTAATTTTCACAGTTCAATTTTTTGACAACTTAAAAGCAATAACTAAGGATTTGTGTGATTTAGTGTGCATGAATACAGTTTTATTTAATTTCTGTAATTAATAAAATTAAAATGAAACATAGAGAATACCTTGGTTGTTGCATTCATGCTGGTTTTATGTTGAGTCGTTGCCTAAAGATTGATATTCAAATTTTATTTGGATTCATAGTGCGCTTAATCTTTAAAATAAAAGAATTTGAAAATTTTATCAAAACAAAAGGGCGGAAATCCACCTCTCTTCATATATGTTTTTGGCACAGCTCTCTTCGCCTCCTGAGTACGGCCTGCAGCCTCGTCCTCTTTTCCTCCTCTCTTTTGATCCAGTAGCCAACCGCCGTTGGAATCGAGTAATCTCTCATCCTCTTCTGCCCTCTCCCTGCCTTTTTCGTGTGGTCCATCCCCATTCTTACTTTGTCAGCAGTTCCCGCTTATCATGCTCCCTTTTTGTTTTGCTTCGCCATCGATCCTATCGTCCATTTCATCCCACCGTGCTAATTGGCGTAGTGTTTTGAGTGTGAAGACCTTTCTAAACGTGTTTGGTCATCGTCAAGTTGTTTCTAGGAATTTTCTGAATTTATCCGAAGACTTTTCCCATTTTCTCAGAGGAAATTCTATTTATCAGAGGCTCTTCTGAATCTTTTTATTAGCTCTAAATATTATATTTAACTTCATTAGCTCTCAAAACATTTCTAGGATTTTTTGAGGATTTTTTGGAGTCATGGTATATTTTCCAAAAGACGAATGCTAATTCTAAAGTTTTTGGAATTGTTTTAATCCCGAAATTAATTCCAAAAATTAAACCCTAGCTCCAAATCCAACCCGACCCAAATCTTGATATCCTATAAACGCCGGTGATCTCCTCAAACCCTCTCCCTATCCGGCCGCCGTTTTGCGAGTAGAGGTCTTGACCTCCTCCAATTCGCCGTCGAAGTTGACAAATTTCTCCAACTCCGGCGAGAAATTCCTCTGCGACCAACCGTCCCTGGCAAAATCTGAGGGTACCACGATATTCGTCTCGTCGAGCTCTTCGACGTTGTGGTCTTGGATTTTCATTGGCGTCTCTGATTCACCGTAGATCAGAGTTTTTCTTTTCGGTCCGGTGAGTGCCATGAACCTCGATGAGCTTTTCTCCTTCCTCTCTGGCCGCCCGTCATCTCGCGTGCCGTTGCGTGTTGACTCGGCCCCGGCTGCTCCCCCTGTGCCGTTTCCACCTGGGCCCCCTTCGGCTCCGGCCAACCGAGCCGGCGCACTGTTCTCGGCGGTTGCCGCACAGACCCCGCCGGGTCCCCATCTCTCCTGCTCCCGTACGGCGCTGCCGCCACCAATCCTTACCTCGCCGCCGGCCACTAGGCTCCACCACGCCACTGACCCGGCCGTGCCTGCTGCGCTCCTGATGCGCCCCCCAGTCGGCGCCTTGGGTCCTTCCGGCCTTTGGCTCCCTGACGAGCGAGCACCGTGCGCCGCTCCACCCCGCGGGCCCCACGTGCACCCCACCATCTCCGCCGCCCGCCCGCAGAAGCGAGCGCAGCGCTCTGCCCCTGGTCTCCCTGGCCACGTGTCGCGTCACTGTTGGCCCGCACCGCCGTTCCCTGTTCGCCCTGCTACCTTGGATCCAGATGCCGCCACAGCCGATCCACGGAATCTTCTACGGCCATAACCCCGTAGCCCACCGTGTGTCACAAGGTCCAACCAATCAGGGAGTGCCATGCAGTGGCTGCCATCGTCTTTTTGCAAAATGGCCCCTTCATTCTTTGGAATTTAATCCGCAGGCTGCGCCAGTAGTGGTAGGCCCCTCTTTTAAGGTCTTAAACCCCTGTTTTTGAAAAGTATTTCCAACCAAGCCCCTACAACCTTCAAAACCTATCTTCATCGTTTTAAACCCGTTTTCGATGATTCTCGCGCTCACGAGTTTGTAGCGATGTGTAGAATAGTTTAGTAAACCTTTTATCTTCTGTTACGATGATATGGTGTATTGTTTCTTATAGTTTATACTTGTTTGCTTGCATGTATGAACCTATTTGCATGTGTGGTGCTTGGATAAACATGTAGACGTCGATTTTCTTCGTGCAATCTCAAGTGCAACTTAAGATCAACATCCAGAAGACTTCGAGCAACGTCTCGTTAACGGAAGGCAAGTATTAGGGGTGTAAGTGGTGTGGATAATTATCCGATCCGAATCCTAATTATGCGGATATGGAGAAGGAGTTTTTATATCCATGTGGATATGGATAATCCGAATCCGATTTACACGCGGATGGGGAGTAGGATATGGTATCACCAAAATCCGATGGATATGGAGTATCTGATATTTAAATGTGGATTATTCGATGTTTATAATAGGATAATCCGATTAGTTTGACAAG
Source organism: Paspalum notatum (assembly GCA_022530915.1). Classification (NCBI taxonomy): domain Eukaryota; kingdom Viridiplantae; phylum Streptophyta; class Magnoliopsida; order Poales; family Poaceae; genus Paspalum; species Paspalum notatum. The sequence goes on along the minus strand of CM039688.1, from coordinate 32,432,132 downwards.
TACATAAGAATCAACGATGATTGATGTGATGCCCTAGGCATCTCAAGGATATTAGCATCATTGACATATTTGAATCATCGCATGAACATTTCATGTTGAGTGCATAAGTAGATCAAGTCATTTGGATCAATCAAATCCAGTTTTTTCTGAATTGGCCTCTACTTTCGTCACTATAACTTTGAATCTGTTGTGAATTTGAAGAAACTTGATATACCAAACTTGTAGACAATTTTATGCTTGACAACTTTGGTATTTTGTGTGTTGACATGCATAATGGTTTGGGTGTTGTTTTGGGCCTTTTTCTGTAAACCTGTGTTTTCTGACCAAACCTGACCTGATTAGTAATTCTACATTTTCTCTAATCTACAACCCTTTTTATGCAAAACTTTAGTTAAGACAGTTGTAGATCATAAAATTCTGAATAATATTGGTATAAAACTACTTGTGTGAAAGTGACTAGAAAGTGGACTTTTAGAATTTCCAAACTTATAGGTTCTGCTGGTCAAACTGGGGTCAGCAGTTTAAATTCAAATTTAAACCATATTTTTGAATATAACCTGGTATGCAAGTTTATAAGACAAATGTAGAGAAACAAATTTAGAACATTTCATCAAATTGCGATATTTTCAAATTTGGCCTCTAACCTATTCAAAAATGGAGTTTTCTAACAGTGGTTCAGGCAGTCAAACTGGACTTTTCATTTTTGGATTTTGAATTTCCCTTTTTGTCTCAATGACGCGCGAGACCCACCTGTCGGGCCTCGGATCCGGGCGGGAACGGCGTCAGCTGTGGGCCCCACTCGGCCTCTCGCTTGGTGCACCCGATCCACAAGCGCCGATTTGATTTCCCTGCGCCCGGTCACACCTGTCAGTCTCACCCGGTCCACGGACCGCGTCCGCGCCCGCGCCACCGCCTTCCTCTTCCTCTCCCACTCGCCCACGCGGCGGCCGAGCGCTGCCTTGGCCAGCGCCGAGGCCGGCCCTACCCCCGCACCTGGACGCCATCTTGGCCACAAGGCTCGGCCTAGCTCTCTCCTCCTCACTCTCGCCTCGTCTCTCTGGCCCTCTCGCTCTCCCTCCGCGCTCGCTTCCCACACGCAGAGTGCCGGCCGCCATTGGCTCCGAGCTTGAAGCTCGTCACGCCGTCGCCTCCGTCCGCATCCGCTCCCCGAGACCTCCACCATCGCATTCGTCGTTCCACCGCGAATCCGATGCCCTAGATCTCGTCGCCGCTCCGCCTCTCCATCGCCGCATCAACGCCGCGGCCGCGCCCTAGTTCACCGCCGTCACGCGCCTCATCCACGCCACCACCGACGACGAGACCATCACCAACGCACTCGTCGCTCCCCCGCGCACCTCCTGCGCTCGACCTCGTCGCCGTTCCTCTCCTCCATCGCCGGAATCACCTCCGCTGGCCGCGCCGGTTCACCTTTGAGCTCCTCACCGCCACCGGCCTCCTCGGGCCGTCCCCGAGCCACCCCGTCACCGCGCCGGGCTTCGCCAACCACCCTGTCACTGCATACCTTAGACCTAGACTGCCGTTTTCTCTCTAACCACCCGCATTCCACCGCCGAACCTTCGCCGACCGCGAGCTCCGTCGCAGGCCTCTTCCGGTCATTCCCCGTCTAATCAGGTAGGGGGTAAGTGTTTCCCCGCCCCTTCTCTCTCTCCCCGACAGCCGCCGGCGAGCTCGCCGGGCCCCGCGTGGCTAGAGCGCCGCGCGCCGCCGCCCTCCTCTCTCCCCGTCGGGAGGTAGAACAAGGAGGGAGGAAGGAGATGGCATGTTTGCGTTTAGGCCCCTGCCATCCCGCTTTTTCACGTTTCCACCCGAGCACTTTTGAAATAATCGCTGATTAGTCCCGGATCTATAGTTTTCTTTTATATTTTGTTTATTTTAGGCTGAAAACTTTAGAAAATCGTATAAAATTGTAGAAAAATTCAAAATGAGTAAACTCAGTTGCGTTGGACTCCTCTTTAGTAGATCTACAGGATGGGTATAGTGTGGATCCATGAAAAGACTGTTTTGCCCTCGGTCTAGTGCATGCATGTGGAGGGTAAATAAATGCTAAAAGTGGACTAAATGAACTCCTAAAATGTTGAAACTTGGACAGTGGCTTTAGGGTGATATTTAGGCACTGTAAAATTTTGTTACAGCAGCACTTGCTGTTAAGTGACTAATTTACCCCTAGGCTTAAGTTTTTGCAATAAAAATGCATGGGAAGTACTTACCGTATGAAACTTGCTACAAAGGTTATACTAGATTTTTGGTACACACCTTATGCTATGTATAGCTTGCTGGTAAAGTTTGAGGCTTTGCATGTTGAGTTTGAATAGTGATTTGAAAATGACAAAATGTCACATGCTTAACTAAATAAAATGAGAAAGTGACTTTAGGATGCAAAGATAATTCTATGAAAAATCTGGTATGCCACTAGTATGATAGGGAGTCTAGAAAATATTTTTGGAGAATTTATTAACACTGTTTATAAGTACACCTTAATTTGCATGAGATAAATATATGAAAAATAGATGTCCCGTTAAACTAAGGATATTTCACTTAAAAATTTTTGTACATGCTACTGATATCAAATAGTGCTCACTGCATAAATTGCATGTCTGAATTCCATTCCTGCAAATTATGAAAATTCTAGAAAGATAAAAGGCTGATATATTGTACATGCTGCTGTAATTTAGGCAGTAGCTTTGTACCATGTTAAGCTTCCTGTCATAAATGTATGAGTTCATTTGGAGTGGTATTACAGTAGAATCTTAGTATGAGTACGTTAAATCAACCATTGTTAAACCTATATAATCAACCTAAGTGCATATCATGTGAACATATATGTGGCTTGATACTCCATGTCACTTGCTGCTAGACTCTTTGTGATGTAATGCAAAATGGGTCAAACTAGCTTTTGGTGATGGGTTGTACGATTTCTTAATGATGGGTTATACGATTTCTTAACGATGGTTTGTACGATTTCTTAATGAAAGGTTGTACGATTTCTTAGCAAAGTTGTTAAGTTTCTTATTATAGAATGTATTTAAACTAAGAATACTCGAGTCATTTCGTCACAAGCTACTTAGCTATGCATTATATTCACTTGCTCCTCATGCATGCATTTGCATTCGTTGCACTCATGGTTGCACTATGTCTTACATATAGACCCCGCGAACGAAGAACCAACGCAGGAGCAACCGCTGATCCAGGAGTCGAAGGGCGACGTACCCAATCATCAATACATTGAGAAGCCACGGTGTATGACTACTTCCTGGAGGCCATTGGAGACCTAACTACTGACATTATCAATCAAGGTTACCATGATTCTTCCCAGCTACTATGAATATGATTGATGATTACGCATCAATATTAGGAGTTGTTTGAAACCAACTGCATTAGATTCCCTGGCCGCCCTGTCTCTAGCACCTATACTTAGAGTTCGTAGGACGAGTGCCTAGTAATGCTAGGTGCGAGTAGACACGAATGAATGGAGTCACTCGTCGCGTAGGTGATTTCAATCACAAAAATCTTACTATTGTGGAAACCATTATATATGCTTATGTTTAAATGGAGACCGGGCGGAGATTTTATGAGTTATTTATTGTTTATGGTATTGCGCATTGGACTCCGCCCGAGTCGCATAAGGCCCGTCCGCTGTTCGCCTGCTGATTGGCATAACATTGGTAGAGTGCTTATCCGGGATAATGGACCGGTGAAAGTCTTACTTGTGCCATCCGAAGAACAGAGACAGATTCCTACTGTTACACCTTGGGGAGCTTGTAGTCGAGGGAGGGCTGACCCAGTACACCGAGGTATCGCACCTAAGGCGGCACAACCTGGGAACTACAAAAGGATTGAATCGAACTTGGGATGGGACAAGTGGAGATGTGGGATATATGTGTGGAACGCGATGGCTAGTAAGCATATATCACCTGGCATTTTTAATTATTCCTGGGAATTAAAAATCGATTCGAATCGCTGATGCTCACCAGGTGTGAGAATGCCAGATATCGCACACGGGCAACGTAGTAATTATCTGAACATGTTACATTATTATTCATGTTTTCAAATACCACATGCTTGTATTTGTATACTTACTTTTCTGCAAGTTATTATTATTGTTATGATGGTATATGCAAATGAGGAAATGTTACCTTATGCCAATATCTCATTGTTAAAATCAATGGCTAAGGATCAAATGTTAGTAAGCAAGCTTTGCGTCAGCCGTAAACCCTTCCATTAAGTCCTACCGAGTAATTAGTACTCAGGATTTGCACCCACTTTTGGATTACAGGTACTGATGACGTCTGGACACCTGTTTGGAAGGGGTAGAACTGGTGGGCTCGGTGCTACTCGCCTTGTTCATCTCTCCATGAAGACTATTTAAGTATTATGATTTCCGCTACGAGATATTTTTGAAAACGCTTCCGCTACATTTTGAACTTGTATTTGATTCCATATATTTTGGTTTGTAAACTAAGTCTATCTATCTTATATTTCAACTGCCTGTGATGATGTAACTGTTGTGGCTCCATCGAGAGTCGGATGTGTTTGATATCGGTTCCTTTGGGATTTGGTGTTATCGACGGACTACTGGGTTTAGTTCAGCCTAAGGGCACTACGAGCTAGTGGTGGCAGGTGTGCTTAGTCTGGATTTGGGTAGCAGGGCGGTTCCGCCACAGCTGGTATCAGAGCCGATCATACACAGACAACAGTCATATCATCGGGTTTTAATTTACAAACCTATTTTCGAAAACCCCTTTCAAGTAATTCCAAAAGTGAGAGTATACGATATGCCCATACTAAGGATGTTAGTGTTATCTAGGTGACATCACTGACATTCTGACCCAGATAGAACTCATATGCATGTTCGGTGATTTGGGAAGCAACTCTTCGGCCATAGCTATCCCTAGTACTGGTGGAAGGTATCGGGATTTGCGAATGGTTGTAAGCTCTGCATTCATGCCGTATAGGAAAAAGCTTTTTAAGGGTGGTGGGCATGCTCGGGAGCTTTCATACCCACCACACTTATATTCGGTTTTGGGATCCACCTTTTTCTCGACAATCCACAGTATTGGTGGAAAGTCAGGCTTTGAGAAAAGGTGCAAAGGCCCACTCAACGTTGTCCACGCAGCGGTCACGCGTAGATGCCACACTAGGTGGTAATGTATGAGCATGCATTCTGGTACACTAACCACGTGCGAAATTAAGAACGACTAGTTGCATTAAGGAGAGACGTGCATATATGTCACCGAATTATCACTAGCTATATATAAAATACATAGGATGTGTGATGTGAGACCGAATAGGACGAATCATGCATCATGTATCTTTTGTTATCATTTTTGGGGATACTACTAAAAGACAAATGGAATAAATCGTGACTTAAGCATACCTTCTGCATGTTTCACTACATAATTTGTCAATTGTATGCAACTAATACAATTCGCTAATTAATAGCCTCTCGTATGGAAACAGATGGCCGAGAACAACCCAAACGTGCATGGTCAGAAGCGGCCCCTGTCCCTGAGCCGGTTCACTTGCCCATGGCTCAAGAGAATGGGTGGCGTCATATGAGTTGTCAGGACACTAACATTGAGTGACGTTAGAACCTTTTAGATATGCACCTGAAGACGTATTTCGTAATCAGGTGCAATCTGAAAATGAATGACATGGGCCACAATTTGAAACTACACTCTAAGTTTGACCTCAACTTGCAGTCTGAAATTTTTATAGAGCTGCAGCAAAAACTGAGGATAACTTGAAATCTGGAAGAAACTGGGGCAAGAGTTGTATACCAAACTTGTAGAATGTCAATTAGAAATCCTTTTGATTTTGCTCTGTTTTAGAGTTACGACTAGGTTTCTTTGGACCTGTGGTCCTAACTGAAGCGACAACCGAAGGAAAAGAGCATTATTCACACAAGTAGAGAGAGATCTGATCTGGGAGTCATATTCCAAAGTTGCGAAGGATGATGTGGGTGACCACCTGTTGACGGTCGTAATCTCACGATATCTACCGTCAATTACCAACCAAATGGAGCTATGCAAGTGAATAATTATGGACTAACCCTTCTACTAATGAGTTCCATAAGTTTTGTATGAATATTTGGATGCAGGTACCAAAATGCACATAAAATAGATGAAAACATGCCAAGGATCAAATATGTGGCACACTGGCCAAAGTGGCCAGGTCGGCCGACCCCATCACCAGGTCGGCCGACCTAGGGGCTGGCTGCCCAACCCACTGACAGGGTCGGCCGACCCCTGGCCAGGCCGCCCGACCTCCCAAGTCAGCCATTTGCCACATCATTTGATCCACATTTTGAAGAAAACACAAGTGCACTCAAATCCAACCGCAAGACCAAGCATCCAATGTATCCAAAGGCCGAAAATGCACCAAGTCATGGATCCACAACGTCATCAATCCGAGGGAAGAGCAAAGTGGCCAATGCAGGCCTGACACGTGGTCGCTCGACCCTCTACAAGGTCGGCCGACCTACCCTCGGAGGCATTTTACACGTGCAACAACTGTCCAAACCGCCAACCGCCATGGTGACGCAAGATCAAGTCGTTGGAGTGCAAAGGCGGTGGATCAGGTGGTCGCCCGACCTCGGGTTAGGTTGGCCGACCTCCCCCCTAGGTCGACCGACCACCAACTTTGGCCTCCCACCGACCTAAGCCTCCTACAAGTACCCCCCTCTCATATGGGACTATAAATAGGCCTATAGAGCTCATTAGTAAAGGTGTGGAGAAGTTGAGAGCCATATCCTACCTTAGAGAGTGTCATTTTTCACATCTTAGTAGTTAGGATAGTCTTGGGGGTTAGAGAGAGTCGAGCTTTGCCTTGCAGTTCTCGAAGATTCTTCTGAGTCTGCGGTAACAGCTCTTGTATCTTTTGTACTCAATCTTCAATATAATTCAGTTATATTTTACTTTATTTTTATCTCTTGCAAGTGTGGTGTACCCTTTATTTTGCACACTTGCTAGGCTTAGACTTGTGGTTATCTTAGTTAGTCAAGTCCCGTTATTCTTGCCGGTGCTATAATCCAACTTGTACACCAGGCTCTGGTTAGGTCCTCTCCTCTGATCAAGGACGATCTATTGTTACTCAAGCTCTGCTTGAGTACGTTTATAGCGTGCCAGCCTATCCATGCAGATTTGCTTGGTAGCCCCACTCAGTGATAGCGTGTGGTGTACTTGTGTACTCCAGGCCCGTTCGTTCGGTAGGCCCGTAGGCGTTAGCGGGTCTCCTTCGGTTGTCTACTATCTACCCCCTGACTCCTTGAGGCGCCGGAATTTCGCTCGACCCAAGACCCTAACTTGCTGCTTGAGTTTCGTAGTTAACCACGACATAGTCTTTGCAGCCGAATAGATTAGAGTTTAGAAACTTTATCTCACTCGTTGTCCTCCCAGGCAACTATACCTTTCTACATGTATCTTAGGTAGTTTCATTTACTTCTTTCCACCATACACCTATCCGTTTACCAGACTTACCCCTGTCTAGTGACTAGCTGGTATATTTATTTAAGTACGGTTCACTCGATTTGAGTTTATTCAATTATACTCTCTCGCCTACCGCTTCCCTGTGGATAAAAATACGATACTCGGAATACTTTGAGTGAAAAGCTACAGCGGTCTCCGTGCGCTTGCGGAGTAAAATCTTTTAAGGCTAAGAGACGCCAACAACCTTTTCTGGCGCCATTGCCGGGGAAGCAATAGGCCGAGATATAGTTAATAATCTCTTTTCAAACCCCGTGTCTTTAATAAAAATACCAACTAGTCATTAGCAGGCTCACTTGTCTCTGTTGTTTATGTTGTGGTTGCAACAGAGAGGTGTATGACCGGTTTCGACCTGTCGGAAAATTTCCACAATAACCCAGAGGTTCTGCTTAGGAGGGTCCGTCCCAAGACCATTCACGGGCAGATACCTGTTCCAAGGGAATTGAACCTTGAAACGGCCATGTCAAGCAGTTCCTCAAACACAGATTCGTCAAGTAGTTCTTCGAACACCGACGGCATGGCTGCCACTCCTGAGAAGACCACCGTGAGTTCTCCATCCCATCCAGTAGCAATGTCCCTACGGGACCAGCCGTCAACGCAGGGGAGAATTTCGAACTCAAGCCGGGAGTCATTCACATGTTTCAAACCATTCCCTTTTGCGGATTAGCAACGGAGGACGCCAACAACCACCTGCAGCAATTCCTAGAAATCTGCAGTACATTTACCATGAAAGGTGCGTCCGCCGATGCTGTCAAGTTACGCCTCTTCCCATTTTCACTTGTCGGAAAGGCAAAGCAATGGTTCTATCTCAACCGCGCAACGCTGACAACGTGGGATGCGTGCTCAAACGCAATATTCGCCAAGTACTTCCCTCTAGAAAAGACCAACGCGTTGAGAAACAAGATCTCAAGCTTTCAACAGCTCACAGATGAAACGGTGGCAGAGGCTTGGGAAAGATTACAGGAATACATAGCGGCCTGCCCCCACCATGGCATGGAAGAATGGTTGATCATTCAGAGTTTCTTTCACGGGTTAAACCGTACTGCTCAAGAGCACTTGGATGCAGCCGCTAGAGGATCTTTTCTATCCCAAAGTGTGAGGGCGGCCAAAAATCTGATTGAGAAGATCGCCACTAATCAGGGATGGAAGAAAGAAAGGTCACACACGATCCCGTGGAGTCCATCACATCGACAGACGGATATGCTGGCCGCCAAGATGGACTTGCTTTTAAAGAAGCTAGAAGACAATCCTGAGACCGCACCAGTCCAGGCCCTCGACACTCGCATGACTTGTGAAGTCTGCGGGAATACGGGGCATTCAGGGAGCAGCTGCCCTGAAACGCGACCAGAAGACGCCAACTTCATCGGTAATTCTAGCAACTTCAACAACGGGAATCGTCCCCAACCAGGCTGGAATTCGCGCCCATATATGCCATTCTCCGGACAAGGTAACTCCTCAGGTAATTCACAGTAGTTCAATAAGCCTAGCTCGTTTGATCCTAAAGCTGTGTATGATAGCATTAGTAAAGAGTTTCATGCAAATAATAGACTTTTTGAATCTATTTCCTTGCAAATGGAAACCTTTAACAGTGCTATGAAAAATCAACTGAGTTTTAATAAAATGTTAGAAACACAAATAGCTCAGTTGGCTGCCTCTTTGCCTAATGCTAACGCGGGAAAGCTTCCGGGACAATCGGAACCTCCTCCCAAAGAGCACATTAATGCCATCACCACTAGGGGGGTAAGTCCACTCAGGACCCTCCACATCCTAGTGGTGCGTCACGCACTAACCATATAGGCAAGGAACAGGAGAAGACCACCGAAACGGAGGAGAATGATGATCCAGAGACCAGCACTGGTGCCGCGAAGGAGAAGGCACCACCGAAAACTCTCCCACATGAGTTTTATGACTCAATGGTGTTGCCATTCCCTCAGTGCAACAAGAAGGCTGCCGCCGATGAACAATATAGTAAGTTTGTTGAGGTTATTAAGAAATTATATGTCAATATACCTCTGCTAGATGCAATGCAAGTACCGACATATGCAAAGTACTTGAAGGATATACTCAACAATAAGAAACCACTGCCATCAGCGGAAATTGTGCACATGACCGAGGAGTGTAGCACAGCTATACTCAACCAACCTCCACAGAAGAAGAAGGACCCTGGTAGTCCTACCATTCCATGCTCAATAGGGAACCAAGTCTTCAATCAAGCCTTATGTGATCTCGGAGCAAGCGTCAGCGTTATGCCTAAAATTGTCTTCGACAAACTCAATCATGCGGCACTCGTGCCCACAAGTATGTGCCTACAACTTGCGGACCAATCTATCCGACACCCCGCGGGAATCGCTGAGGATGTCCCGGTGAAGATCCGGAACTTCCTCATTCCCGTGGATTTTGTGGTATTGGATATGGAGATTGATGCAAAGACACCGCTCATTCTTGGGCGGCCGTTTCTGAGCACCGCGGAAGCAAGCATAGATGTTGGGGCCGGAGAAGTCCACCTCAACATAAACGGAATGAGGGAGACATTCTTCTTCAGACCAAAAGTGGAGCAGCGTAGCCAAGTGAAGATCTTCAAGTGCCAAAAGTATGTGCCGAAGCCGCCAGTCTATGATGCTTCCGGGAAAGAGATAGACAGTCTCGTAGCATTCATGAAACGGAAGTTAGCCACCGAGGCTGCCATCTGACAACGAGAAGAAGACGAATGGAAGAAGGCGAGAGCCATGAAGGCTAACCGCAAGAACCAGGAAACAGGAGGCAAAGCTTGCGTTAAGAAGGTCGGCACCCCTGATTTTACAAGACCCATCAACCGAGGGTGCAATAAAAATCAACATACCCATGGAGGCCCTAGGATAAATACTATGGGGCATGTTGACGACGAGCGCGCCCAGGACCAATCCACGACAAATTCCAAGTGGCACGCAAAGGTACTGCTTACCTCCCCGTACGTACGCTCACGCGACATCCCGAAGGGCGGTAAATGGCTCGCTCCCGCCAAGAGGTAAAACCTGGCATTATCTTCCGACGGCATATTTATTTCCCGCTAGTTTAAATTCTCATCTTCCACTGCATATTTAAATTTTTGGCAATGTAAAATTTTAATCTTTTATTGCTTTTAGTTTACACCCTCCATTTTCGAAAAAAAAATATAGGGTCGGCCGACCCTACACAAGGCCGGCCGACCACCACCTGCAGGTAAGGCAGAGGAGGAATTGGTCCGGGCCGGCCGACCCTATGGTCAGGCCGCCCGACCACCCCACTCTCTCTCTCTTCCTCTTTTCTTTCTCCTTCTTTTCTTTCACCCTCCTCTCTTTAGCTTTGCATGCACAAGGGGGCATGGGGGCACCGGTCAAGGCCGGCTGACCAAGTGGTCAGGCCGCCCGACCAAGCCTGCCCCTCTCTCTCCCTTCCTCTTCACTCCATCTCCTCTCTTTCTCTTTTCTTTTTCTCACTTGCTCTTTGCTCTTTGCTCAATCCCGAAGCAAGAATGTTGGCAGCTCCTCATGGCCGGCCGACCGACACCCTTGGTCGCCCGACCAACACCTTAGGCCGCCCGACCACCTTCAAGTGGTTGCCCGACTCTCCCTTCTCTCCTTTGCCCCCTCTCTTTCTCTTCTTTTCACCTTCTACTTTGACCATTCCCGAAGCAAGGCACAAGAGGCAGGAGTAGGCCGGCTGACCCAGGCACCGTGGCCGCCAAACCAGCCCCCCCATGCCTCTTCTTTTCTATCTCATCCCATTGCTTCCAACACACTCAACGTTCTACACTCGAGTGGTCGCCCGACCAACTCACCAAGCCGGCCGACCTGCCTCGACCACTGTCACGCCGCTCCCTTTTTGCTGCACACCTACGCAAGGTCGGCCAACCAGCAGCCAAGGTCGGCCGACCGGCAGAGCAAGCCGGCCGACCCTTCAGCTGGCCGCCCGACCCCCTTCCTACTCCCTCCATTCCTCTATAAATAGTAGCCCTCACCTCCTTCTACAATGCACCAAGCAGCAGCAAACACCTCCCTTCTCCCTCTCTTAATCTCTTTGCTTAGTAGTAGTTTAGCTCTTGCTTAGCCAAATTAATATCCGAATAAAAATCTAGTTGAGCAAAAATAATCTAGCTACTAGCCCCTCTCTTCGGCAAGACCACGAATGAGTTGTGGTGGTGTCACGCCCCACAAGGACGACTAACCGCTAACGCCAATTGTATTTTGTCGTCTCATAGTTTTTGTGGTCATTTTTGTGCAGGATGAAGCGCGCATTCAAGAGGGCAAGAAGCGCCATCAGCAAGACAGGGCAGCACATACGGTTCCTGACGTCCTCTAGCTCACAAAACTCGTGGACGGTGTCCGACAGAGGCGCATCAAGTGCTAGGCCGGGAGGAGAAGAAGCTTCGTCTTCCATCACCGGGCCCGTATTGCTGCTGGATTCTCAAATCCAAACGCGCAATCAAGACAAGGCTGACTTGCTGAGGCGACTCCACACCAAGCCTATCACCCTCACCAAGTGCTTCAATGAGGTCCTCATGACGAGCACAGGTATGGATGACGAATTCGATGAAATTTTTAGTATGGTAGGCTTGGAGAATTTTGCAAATGTTAGCGAGGGAGGCATAGTCCTCCTCACAAAGGAGTTTCTTATGACCCTCTGAGTAGTATCACTGGAGTCTGGCACAACGGTTCACTTCAGACTCTTTAACTCTGAGCATGAACTGACACTCCGTCAGTTCAGCAATGCTCTCAGGTTCTCACCCCGCTGCTCCATAGCAGCCGAGCCGTAGGCTTCAATGCAATAGAGTTCTAGAAGGAACTAGCTAGGCCAGACCATAAGGGGAAGAAAAGCATCACAAACATTAAGCACCCCACCATGCGGTTCATGGCCCGCTGGATTACCATCGTAGTCCTGCCCCGCGATGACACACGTTGCGTGACCATAGAGGACTTAAAAATCCTCTAGGCCATGTGGCGCAAGCAGAAATATGCACCTGTCACCGCCATGCTCTACCATTGGATGAAACTAGTTTGGGATGAAAATTCCATATTAATCACGTCATTCGTGACGAGGATTGCATCCGAATTAGGGGTCTTAGCTAATGCCCAGGTGACATTCTTACCCCTTGACACACCCAACCTAGTCACCGAGAGCCATTTCATTCGGGCACACTTCCTACGCAAGAACCCCAGCATGAACACGTATGTCATGATCTATAAGGGGTACAACTTTGAAGTGCCTCTACCAGCGTCTCAGTTCAAAATCTACCACATGGACACACTCTCTATGCCATTAGAGAGCGTCCTAGAGGAAGAGCCTTTAGAGGAGCCCAGGCATAGTGTAGCGGGAGTCATGACTAGGGCACAAAGGAGGGCAGCCCAAGAGCGGTTACAGAAGTAAGCCCTGGATGCGCAGACTGCTAGGACGGGACCTATCTGGTTCCATACCGCGGCTGGCACGTCCTGGCACACCCAGGGACCAGACCCGACGTGGCAGCTGAGAGCCAATGGACCGGTCTCATTGCTCTCCTGGTGTGATGAGTGATTGTCAACGAGCTCAAGTCCTCCGTGGACTGGAGGTAGATGATGAAGACCTCGATGGACTAAGGTAAAAGCCCTCCAATGGACCGGAGGCAATGCTCGGCGTCGGTCGGCCATGGAAGCTCCGTACACAGAGGGGCGGTTCGGCAACGGTGGTGTAAGCCCTCCGATGGACTACGAGGCGACTCCGATGGACTCGAGAAACCGGGTGCCAACGTGGTGCTCCAACCCGAGTGCATGGTGCGAAGGCGTGCGAGGGAGGCTTTGGCGGCTTCGGCTCAAAACCGCCACCCAAGTTCGAATGACTTGGTGGGTTGGACTCCGACTCGCCAAGATAGAAGATTGGGCCAAGACCCGGCCCAGAAAGCCCGTAGAATAAAGTTTCCCGGTTTCTGACTTCAAAACCGGGGGAAGCTTCCGGACTACTGGCTATGTGGCGCACATCCAAGCGAGGCGTGGAGAAGAAGAAGATCAAGCCGTCATCGTAGTCGTCCGATTGTATCTTTTCGGTTTGGCCCCTCCGGGCTTTTTTAGAGTAGGGGTCTTAGTGTAATTGGGTTATTTAGGGCCTAGGGTATAAATAGACTTGAGAGGCTCCCTTGGAGTTTATCTTGGCTGCCACCATACTCTAGTTTCCCTAACCCTAGCAGCCAAGGTCCAAAGAGAGAAAAGAGAGGCGATTAGCTAGGAGATGAGTGCCTAGTTTAGTCAAATCTTGTCATTAGTGGGAAGATGATGGGAGGTAGGCTCTAGGAAACTTGTGTATCCTGAATTTCATGATTAATCCAAGTTTCCTTCCTTGAGAATCCCATGGAGTGAGCCGCAATTTTCGTCCTTCCCTTTCCCCTCCCCGTTCTAGTTCGTTTTTGGTTCCAATCCTTGGATTTTGGTGTGTTTCGGTTTGTCCAAGATTGGGATCTTTCTTTTGCTGGTATTTTGCCTTGCTATGATGTGGTGAATCTCACTAGCCAAGTGCTAGAATCATTGAACCACGAGCAAGGGCCGTTCTTCCCATTTCTCGGTTTTTCGGAGTCAACACACCTACCTCACGAGATTTACAATTCCCGTGTACCCCTTGATCTTTTGGAGCTGATCTTTTGGGATTTGCTAGGGAAGGTCCTTAGGATTATCCATGCAAATTTTCATGAAGTTTCGTTGATATTTGACACCGTTTCGATCGATTTTTTGATGGGGTGTCAGGCTGTTTTTCTGCGCAGTTTTTCGGAGAACTGACAGGACTAATCAATTGTCCTTAGGTTTGTCCGAATTAGGGACTTCGGATTGTCCGATCCCCTTCTCTCGGATTGTCCGGTCTATAGTGTTTTTGGGCTGTTTTCTTTCCCTTCTATGTGTTTGTCCGGTCAGTTCTTTTGGTGAAGAAAGGATTGTCCGGTCTAGTGTTTCCGGGGCTGTTTTTTCGTGTTTCTTGCTCCGCTTGCTTTGAGGTTTGTTTTTCTTGGTTTCTTTGGTATTTGGAGTGTTGTTGTTTGCTTCAAACTTGTTTTGTGTCAAACACTGCATGCCCATACTCTTCACTCATTGATCTTAAGTGAGGCACGCTTCGGTGTGTTGAGTGGCTAGTGTGCGACACTTGCAAGCTTTGTAGCTTGTCTTGTTTGTGCCTTGTTGTTTTCACTTGTTTTGTTGCGTGCTTTAGTGTGTTCATCTAGGTGTAGTGTGTTTGCTCGGTTAGGTGTAGTTGGTGCTTGCGCTTTCCACCCGATACATATCTGTTCAGTGGACGGTATCGGGTGTGCGTGTGTTTTCGTGAGAGTGCACTTTGGGGGGTTTGAGTTTGAGTTTTTCAAGTGCTCCTATTCACCCTCCCTCTAGTCGCACGTCTCGGTCCTACAAGTGGTGTCAGAGCCGGTTAGGTTTCCTATACCTTAACCGGTAACGAAACCATAGCGACGATGACTTACTCAGGGAAAATTCCCGTCCTTAGCTCCGATGACTATCCCTACTGGAAAGGAAGGATGGAGGCGTTCCTTGTTAGCCAGAGTCAGGATGTCACGCCCAGTTCTCAACCAACGGAACCGGAACATCATATATGTGCCAGGAACGTGTCTCACATATATCATGACAATAATGACATCACAGAACGTGCATAAACGATAAATAAACCGTTTACATAGAGTATAACATCACTTTATTACAATAAGACAACATGTCTTTAAACCAGAGTCATAGCGGAAGCGTAAACGAAGATGAACGAGCCGCCACAGGGACGTCGACTGGTGGACCGGTACGCCTAGAACTCGTTGAAGTCCTAAACATACTCTTCGAAGTCTTCTGGAGCTGAGCAGCGGTTGGGTTCCAGCCAACAGTAGGTTTAAAGTAAAGCAAGCGTGAGTATTTCATACTCAACAAGCATAACATGAACTATGAGGCATCTAGGGTTGGCTGACACTTAGCATGAGCTTTTAGTTGGTCAAGTTTTATTAAGCGACTAATTACTACAAGTAAGTTGATAAACCATTAACCCAAGGTATAGCATAAAAGATTTAAACAACAACATTAACATTAGAACCAACTTCCAAACCCAACCAGGAACCACTAATCTGCATAAAGGATCTGGGCCGCTCATAACCGTGAGCACGGCTGACATGTCAGTTTTACACTCTCGAGAGGTCGTACATCCTTACCCATGAGTCGTGGGCTACGCTAGTGGTCCACCACATTACCTTAGATGAGATGGCTAGCAAGCACACTACGAGGCCTTTACAAAGATCACGTTGGTAAGGTGTAACCGCTAAGGTTTCAGGGTCCGCAGTTGTGGAGCAAGCCTCAAGGGAAGATAAACGCACTCAACCCAAGTAGCGCGAGGGCCACAGAAGCTCACCTCCCCTCTTGCCCCATCGGTAAGTTACTCCCAAACCAATGCAACCTAATTAGTTAGCCAAGACCGTCCCATTCCAGTCTCATGGTAGCACTGTTGTCCCAGGTTGTCGCTTTGCGAACCGGTCCTTATGGAGAGTGGCTATAAGCAAAACACATGCTCATGCCCCCTAAACCAAGTTGCTAAAAAGCCATTTTTAAAGGAACATGAACCACAAAGGGTCAAGCTCAAGATTTGATTGCATAGATCCATTATTAAAAATTATTAACAAAAGACACATGAGTTCGCGCAGCAACTAGCAAAACTTAACCAACATGCAACCCATAGGTAAACATATCGATAAAAGAGGCTAGGTACAGTCCTTATTGGCATACAAAATTAGACACATGCATATGAAGTGATTAAAGGGTTGTTAGGTTGTGTTCATGCTATACTTGCCTTGCTCAAACTGGTCTTGAGTCTGCTGCTCAACACCCTCAAACTGCTGCTCTTCGTCACCAACAAACTGCTCACCGTCTAACCACGTTCACGGCAACATACAAGTATTTCCACGCATACATACATGCAAACAATTATCAAAAGGTGAGAAACAGTATATCATATCATAAAAACAGAAGATAAAACTGTACTAAAAACATTCTACATGTTTCTACGGTCGCGTGAGCGCAAGAATCACTCAAATCGGAGTTAAAACGCGAAAGTTATGCATAGAACGGGCACCTAGGGGCATAACTGTGATAGAAACAGTGAAACCAGGGGCTAGATTTGAAAAACCGAGGACTTAAACGTAATTAACTATAGCCGCCGAGGGTTTCTAGGCAAAACCGCCGGGTCCTGGACCGCGGGTTCAAAAACTGGAAAGTCCAGGGTTCAAACCGAAGAAAACAGGACCTAAATCTAATTATTTTTCAAAGCCGGTGGACCGCGGGTTGATTCCAGAGAAACGCGGGGACTTTTCTGCGAAAGTTCCGCGCTGACCGGTCTACGCCGACGCGGCGCTGACGCGGCGCGCGCGTGGCGCGACACGTGGGCCTGGCGGGTGGGTCCCCGCTGTCGGGTTTAAGACGGCCAGGGTGCACGGGGACGGGAAGGCGCCGGCGGTGACCAAAACCCACGGTGGGGTTCGGCCCGGCGGCGGCTCGCGTTCTTGCGACCACAATCCACGGAGCAGCTCCGCTAAGGTCCTGCGAACGACAAGGCGGGGATTAGAAGGCCGGAGATGGCACACCGACGGCGAATTCGGTGTCGAAGCATCTTACCGACGCAGAGCTCCGGCGGCGGACTGCGGGCGCGACGAGGCACGAGGGCGGAAATGGAGAGGTGGAGTGGTAAAGGAGCTCGGGGCGACGCTCGGGGTCGGGTTTTATAGGAGTCTAGGTAGCCGAGGGCGACGGGCGCGGTGTTGGGACGGAAGGCCGGGGCGCTCATCACTGCGCAATGAAGAGAGAGGGAGGGGAAAGGGGAAACCGGGGCGGATTGTGGGGGATTGAGCGCGCGGCGAACAAGGAAGGAAAGCGGGGCGCGGATTCGGGGAGGGATCCCCTCGAGTAGCCGTTGTGGCCGAGCGAGGGAGTAAGGAAGGCGGCGTGGATCGCGGCGGGAGGAAGGGGACGGGTCTGACCGGTGGGCCCCGTCGGTCAGTGGGCGTGAGGGCGCGGACGCTGCGGGCCGGGCGGCGCGCTGAGGAGGGGAGAAAGGGAGGCGCGGGTTGGGCCGGCCTTCGGCCCAGGCGGGAAAGGGGGCGGGGTCGGCTGGGCCGAGCCCAGGCGGGAGAGGCGGGGCGCCGGGGTGGCTGGGCCGAGCCGGGCGGCTTGGGCCGGCCGCTTGGCTTGGCCCCTCCCCCTTTTTTTTCTTTTCTGTTTTTGAATTATTTTGAATGGAGATAGAAATGGTTCTAAAATTCAAATGAATTTGAATTTGAATCCTTAACTCAAGCAAACAAGAGACAATGCACCAGCATGCAATGCACAAGCAAGTTGGGCCTATGATGAATTTTATACAAGTATTTATTTTAAATAAAACCTGTTAAATGCAAACTAAACATATAAGCCTTAGGAAAATTAAATAAATTGCTTGAATTCTATTGTGAAATGCTAGAATTTAAACTAGGGTGTTACACAGGACATATGGGATGCTACTCAGAGTACGACTTTTGTGGTGCTTCCAGTCGCTGAGCGTACTACATAGGATATCGTGGCTCAGCATGAGGCGAATGCCAAGGCTGTTAACTTTCTCTTCTCCGGGCTTGGTCCCATGGATTATGAGAGAGTGAGTCACCTTAAGACTGCCATGAGATATGGTCACTGCTTAGTGCACACCATGAGGGTACTGCGACGATTAAGGCTAGGCTTGTGGAGACTTACCGGCGCGAATATGAGAATTTCGTCCAGAAGCCGGGAGAGTCAGTAGACGACTTGTTTGGTCGCTTTCAGTCGATCATCAACAAGTTGCGTGTCAACTCTGCCCCTGCTGCCCTCCCATATACCGATCATCAGCAGGCTGTCAAGTTGCTGTATGCTTTGGACAGAAAAATATGGGAGATCAAGGTGAACTCCATCATTGAGTAGGCAGGGTATGATACAATTGGAGTAGAGGCGCTCTATAGTAAGCTCAAGGCCACCGAGGTAGATTACAAGATGAGGGATTCCCTCGCTTGTACAGGTTCTAAGAGTCTGGCCTTGGCTACCCCCTCTAGTGAGTCTGTCACTAACCCCATATTACACAACTTCTCATTTTCTGCTTTGATGTCTGTTATAGAGGAGCAGCTAGCGACACTTGGGGATGACGAGTTGTATCTGGTGTCTAGTCACTTTCAGCGCACCTATGACAACCGAATGAGCAAGAAGAGGGGCGAGCGGCCCAAATGCTTCGAGTGCGGAGAGGTTGGCCACTTCATCGCCGAGTGCCCCAACAAGAACGACTACTACAAGAAGGGCAAGAGCTACTCCCGCAACTCCGACAAGTACCACTCCGGCAAGCCAAGCTTTGACAATCACTGCTCTAGCAAGCACGGCTTCGGCAAGCGTCCTTTCGGCAAGAAGAACTTTCGGAAGGCTTTCAAGAGCTACCAGAAGGACAACCGAAAGCGGGACAAGGCCTTCTTCGCCGAGATCGAGTTCTGCAGCAGTGGATCTTCTTCCTCTTCGTCCTCGTCGAGCTCAAGTGATGAGGAGATCACGTACAGAAAGGACAAGTGGAACGATCAAGGAGGTCCAGCTGGCTTGTGCTTCGTCTCCACCAAGTCCAGGCGCAAGAACAAGAACAAGAGGAGCTCGGTTTGCTCCATGGCACTTGAGGACAAGGAGAACAAGGATGACGGCAGCAACTCTTCTTCCGATGATGAGGTAACTCCTGAGCAAGCCAAAATCCTTGAGATGCTAGAACAGAACAGCCGAGAGTTGAAAGCCCAGGACAAAATGCTTGAAAAGGCAGCTAAGAAGCTGCAGAAGTTGAAAGCCCAACTTGCTGAGGCTTTAGAGGATAACGAGAGGTTGAGGAGTGTGAGACCCCAACCTAGTGAGATTGAGTGCCCTACCTACGAGTCTTTCATGACGGAGCTTGGTGACCAGAGAGATAGGTATGCCAAGAGGGTAGAGGAGATAGATGAGCTTAGAGCTGAGCTAGGCAAACTCCAGTCCAAGCTGGATGAGCCTACTTTGAGTGAAGAGCTTGAGTGTGAGTCTTGCCCCTATTTAGCTAGAGAGCTAGCTGTGCTGAAGGATAAGTTTGAGGGGTAGCTCATGGAGCTTGAGGAGATTAGGGCTAGACTTGTGCTTTTGGGTGCGTGTATGGTCTATCCTACCTTGAGAGGTGAGTTAGAGCAGTTGAGAGCTGACTTTGAGGTGCTTTCAGCACCTACTAAGACATGTGATAACTGACTAACCCTTAGGATGCAGCTGGTGGACAGGGATGCCACCATTAGGAAGTTGGAGAAAGCTGCTCCTGTGTTTCCCTCCCTAGACTTTGATACTTGTGCTTCCCAGACTGTGGTTCTGGAGGATCTGAGGGAGGAGGTGTTGTCTTTGCAAAATGACAACAACAGGTTGAGAGAGGTGCTCAGTTGGGTATATGCTAGGCAACCCCAACTAGAGATGATCATAGAGAGCACCAAAAGAGCCGAGGGTAAGACGAGTGGTGTTGGGTTAGGAGAGTGCAGCACTTCGGAAGAGAAGAGTGCCCCAGTTAAGATCAAGACTGCACCTACCCAGTCAGGTGAGACTGTTGATGGGGTTTACCATGAGCCACCCAAGGCTGCCCCAAAGAAGCAGTACTGGACACCGAAGCCTTCCAAGGCTAAGCTGGACAAGATTGTTGAGGAAGAGCTTAAGCCCAAGGGCAAGAATCCAGTCCAGCAGCCTGAGCCACCCAAGGCCACACCACCTAAGCCCAAGTCCCAGCCTAACCCAGTTCCTAGGAGGCCTGTCTACCACTGTGAGTTTTGCCAGCGGAATGGCCACCTAGAGGAGTTTTGCTTCAGGAGGAAGCGGGTTGAGAGGCAGGAGAGAGCTTGGGGGAACCAGGATCAATTCTACCAGGGTGGCAGGCAAGATCCTCCCCACCGCGGTGAGTTGAGAGACCGCTTTGTTGGTGGTGAGAGAGGAGGCGGCTTTCAGGCCCGTGCTCCTGGTGGTGAGAGGTGCTTTACCGGCCGAGCTCCTAGTCGTTTTCAGCACGGCTACGGACCTCGTGACCGAGGGTTTGTGCGAGAGCTTGAGAGGCCACGCTTTGAGGGTCGTGGTTACTCCAGTTGTGGTGATTTCTTTGACTGTGCTTACCCCACTTTTGAGCAGATGGCTCGGCACTGGTACAGCAGTTTTGGTACTAACCCCAGTGTCGGACCGTTTGCTCATCGTCGCTTTACTTGACTTTGCAGGATCGAGGCATGGAGGACGTGTGGATCATGGACTCCGGTTGCTTTAGGCACATGACAGGGCACCGCAAGTGGTTCTCCAGCCTCAACCCCGTGAGCACCAAGGAGTACATCACATTCGGGGACAATGGTCAAGGTAAAGTGATGGGTGTTGGTTCTGTTTCGCTTTCTGCTAAGCTTTCCCTAAGAGAAGTTGCTTTTGTTCAGAATCTGGGGTTCAATTTGATTTCTGTTTCGCAACTTCTCGATGAAGGATTTGAGGTTCGTTTTAAGAAGGGTGCGTGCTGCGTTCTTGATGCTGAGGAGACTCTTGTTTGCTCTTTGCTGCCTTTTAGTCAGGTTTTTAGGGTCGACCTCACATCTGTTTCTGGCCCTGCTCGCTGTTTGGTTGCTAGTCCTTCTGCTGATATTTGGAAGTGGCATAGGAGGCTTGGTCACTTGAGCTTTGATCTGCTAATCAGGTTGAGTTCAATGGGCCTAATCTGAGGATTGTCTAAGTTGAGAGCTGAGAAGGACTTAGCATGCCACCCCTGTCGTCATGGCAAGATGGTTGCCGCTTCTCACATTCCTGTGTCTCAGGTTATGACCTCCTATCCGGGTGAGCTACTCCATATGGATACAGTAGGTCCCGCTCGGGTAGCGTCGGTCAATGGGAAGTGGTACGTGCTTGTCGTTGTGGACGATTTTTTGCGTTTCTTGTGGGTATTTTTCATGGAGTCTAAGGATGAGGCGTTTGGTTTTGTTCGGGATCTGGTACTGAGGTTGAGAAACGAGAATCATAGGGCCATGAGGGCTATCCGCAGTGACAATGGCGGAGAATTCAGAAACTCTCGTTTCGAAAACTTCTGTCGTGACCTAGATCTTGAGCACCAGTTTTCTTCTCCATATACCCCACCACAGAACGGTGTTGTGGAACGCAAGAACCGCGCACTTGTTGAGATGGCATGGACGATGCTCGATGAGCACAGGACTCCGAGGCGCTTTTGGGCTGAGGCAGTGAATACGGCCTATTACATTGCGAACCGGATCTTCTTGCGAGCTTTCCTTGGGAAGACCTCATATGAACTTCGGTTTGGTAGGCAGCCCAGCGTCAAGCATTTGCGAGTGTTTGGCTGCAGGTACTTTGTGCTTAAGAAAGCGGGGCGTCTGGACAAGTTTGAGTCTCGTTGTCTAGATGGGATTTTTCTGGGGTATGCTTCTAGTTCTAGAGCTTTTCGTGTGTAGATTTTGGAGGCCAAGCAAGTTGTTGAGACTTGTGAGGTTTCTTTTGATGAAACTATGCCCTACACAACCCCTACATTTGAGCTTTCAGGTGATGATGAAGAAGGCACCCCCATCTTTGAGGATGAGGAAGGTGCGGTTGATGATGGTGATGCAGGAGCCACTGCCCCCTTTGCTACGAGCTCTGATGATGATGGAGGACCCTTACCTACGTCTTCTTCTTCACTCCCCAGACAGCAAGCTCAAGCAGAGGCTGGCCTCGCTGAGGACGCAGGGGAGGTGACTTCCGAGATTATTCCATCTCGGCAGGTCCAGCGGGATCACCCTCCACATAGGATGATTGGAGACATTCACCAACGTGTCACACGCTCTTTGGTTACTTCTCTAGCCTTTTTCTCCCACTCTGCATATGTTGCTTCTTTTGAGCCCCGGGATGTGTCACATGCATTATCTGATCCTAACTGGGTGAACGCCATGCATGAGGAGTTGGAGAACTTTGAGAGAAACCATGTCTACGATTTAGTTGAACCTCCACCAAACTGTCACCCTATAGGTACCAAGTGGGTTTTCAAGAACAAACAGGGTGAGGATGGGATGGTTATGAGGAACAAAGCGAGATTGGTAGCCCAGGGTTTCTGTCAGAAGGAGGGGATAGATTATGAGGAGACCTTTGCCCCTGTGGCTCGTTTGGAAGCCATTAGGATTTTGCTTGCCTTTGTGGCCTCTAAAGGCTTCAAACCGCAGCAAATGGATGCCAAGTCTGCTTTCCTGAACGGGTTCATAGAGGAGGAGGTATATGTGAGACAACCTCCTGGTTTTGAGAGTGCCAAGTTTCCAAACCCTAGAGCTTGGTATGCCAGGTTGAAGAGTTTCCTGCTCAAGTCTGGGTTTGTGATGGGTTCAGTAGACAAGACCTTGTTTTTGTTGAGTCGTGGCGGTAACACCCTGATAGTTCAGATATATGTTGATGACATAATCTTTGGTGGTTCATCTCACGCTTTAGTGTCTAGTTTTGCTGAACAGATGAGTAGGGAATTTGAGATAAGTCTTATGGATGAGCTCCAGTTCTTCCTCGGGCTGCAGATCAAGCAAGGCCTTGAGGGTACCTTCGTCCATCAAGCCAAGTACACAAGGGACATACTCAAGAAGTTTAACATGGGTGACTCTAAACCCATGACAACTCCTATGAGTACAAACACGGCGCTTGATGCTGATGAAGATGGGGAGGCGGTGGACCAGAAGGAATTTTGAGGGATGATCGGCTCACTTCTGTACCTGACGGCGACCAGGCCGGACATTCAGTTCGCGGTCTACCTTTGTGCGCGCTACCAGGCTTCTTCTAGGATTTCTCACCGTCAAGCGGTGAAGCGCATTTTTAGGTATCTGAAATTCACTCTTGAGCTTGGTCTTTGGTATTCCTCGGGTTCTTCTCTTTCTCTTAGAGGGTTCTCAGATGCTGATCATGCTGGCTGCTGGATTGATCGCAAGTCAACCTCCGGCACGTGCCAACTCTTAGGAACCTCTCTTGTCTCTTGGTCCTCCCGCAAGCAAGCTAGTGTAGCTTTTTCCACTACTGAAGCAGAATATGTTGCTGCTGCTAGTTGCTGCTCCCAGCTTTTATAGATGAAAGCCACCCTTAGTGATTTCGGCCTTAGGTTTGGAAAAATCCCTCTTCTAGTTGACTCAACTTCTGCTATCTCTGTAGCTAAGAATCCCGTATTGCACTCTAAAACCTAACACATAGACGTGAGGTTTCACTTTCTGAGAGATCACTATGAGAAGGGAGACATAGACTTAGTCCATGTAATATCTGCAAACCAGTTGGCCGATATCTTTACCAAGCCCCTAGAGTTTGACGCTTTTTCGCGTTTAAGAGGTGAGCTTGGAGTGTGCTATCCCTTTTAGTCAGGGATAGTGTGCTATTCCTTTTAGTAAGAAATAGGTTCTGTAGTTTAGTTTTGCTTTTATCCTGCTTTTATTTCTCTTTGGTTCTTTTGCATATTGTATCATATCATGCATTACACTGTATCATATGCATTTTCACTGCACTAGCACTAGAGCGCTTTTGGAATACTGAGTTAGTACTTGCTTGTGCTAGATTGTACAGTTGCTTGCCTGATCATGGTTGGCTAAGCTCTCTTGAGTCTGTTGAATACTAATTGTGAGCTAAGTCTTTTGCTTTCCTGAAAATCAAAATCATGATCACCACCTGAATTGGCTATCTAGCATGTGTAGGAATGTTGAATACTATGCTATCTTTTCATGTCTGGATATGCTAGTTGTATGCCTTTGCTATGTTAATATCTAAGCTTTTATGACACCTTACTTAAATTGAAATCTGAATCAAATTGCTTACAAGTGGTATCCTATGTGCTAATTTGAGAAAGATCCAAGCGGATTTGCTTGTCACACTGATCTAGTTTGAGACTGCTTGTAGTTACACTTTGACATGAACTTGGACTAGGCTGTGTATGATCAAAATCTTGTCTTAAGCTTCTGATGGTTCTTTGAGTCTAGGCTTGGCATTGGTTGGTAAGAAGTGACAATAGACAAGTAAATAACCCCTGGCACAAAAAGAACTTGCTCATGAATTTATATCCTCAAATCTGAAATTTGCAAGTCTCTAAAATGCTTATGGCTAGGTGTATATGCCTTGGTTAGCACACCTTGTATGCATTGCTAGTATCTTTGTTCATGCCTATCTTGCTAGGTGCTATTCATGTTGGTGATGCTCTCTTTTAAGCTACCCTGAAAAACTTGCTAGCTCTTGATATGTGTAAGATAGATTCATTTGAGCTTGTTGCATGCTTCCTTGCCCTCACTTGCTCTATATGCTAGAACTTGTGATTACTAGCTTTTCATCCTTTCTGAGCTCTTTCAGTTACACTTCTTACATTTCATGGCATATTTTGAGGGGAAATTGTCTAGTTCAGGGGGAGTTGAGTTCAAAGACCCTTGATGTGTCCATTGTCAACAAGGGGGAGAATTTTGGGGAGAAATTAGTGTACCTCCAAGGGGTGAACTCAAGAGAGATTTAGTTGAGGGGGAGCTTTGCACTCATATTCCATTTGTGAGGATGCATTTCAGGGGGAGTTGAGCATTTAGCATGCTCTTTGCATCGGTGTGTTGAGCCTTTTGCCTCTGTTTTGAGGAGCCGATGTTTTGTTTCCTTTTTGCTTCAAGCTGCCTTGTGTTTTGCCTTTGTTTGGTTTTGGGCAGCTTGAGCATTTCTTTTCTTTCTTTCTTTTTCGGTTTTACGCTTTTCTCTTGTCTTTGTTCTATTTCAGGTTACAGGTTGAAGGTGTTGACAATGCACTCATCAAGGGGGAGATTGGGAGCGAATGGACTGGTCTCATTGCTCTCTTGGTGTGATGAGTGATTGTCAACGAGCTCAAGTCCTTCGATGGACTGGAGGTAGATGATGAAGACCTCGATGGACTGAGGCAAAAGCCCTCCAATGGACCGGAGGCAATGCTCGGCATCGGTCGGCCATGGAAGCTCAGTACACGGAGGGGCGGTTCGGCAACGGTTGTGTAAGCCCTCCGATGGACCGCGAGGTGATTCCGATGGACTGGAGAAACCGGGTGCCAACGTGGTGCTCCAACCCGAGTGCATGGTGCGAAGGCGTGTGAGGGAGGTTTTGGCGGGTTCGGCTCAAAACCGCCACTCAAGTTCGAATGACTTGGTGGGTTGGACTCCGACTTGCCAAGACAGAAGATTGGGCCAAGACCCGGCCCAGGAAGCCCGCAGAATAAAGTTTCCCGGTTTCTGACTTCAAAACCGGGGGAAGCTTCCGGACTACTGGCTATGTGGCGCACATCCAAGCGAGGCGTGGAGAAGAAGAAGATCAAGCCGTCATCGTAGTCGTCCGATTGTATCTTTTCGGTTTGGCCCCCTCCGGGCATTTTTAGAGTAGGGGTCTTAGTGTAATTGTGTTATTTAGGGCCTAGGGTATAAATAGACTTGAAAGGCTCCCTTGGAGTTTATCATGGCAGCCACCATACCCTAGTTTCCCTAACCCTAGCAGCCAAGGTCCAAAGAAAGAAAAGAGAGGAGATTAGCTAGGAGATGAGTGCCTAGTTTAGTCAAATCTTGTCATTAGTGGGAGGATGATGGGAGGTAGGCTCTAGGAAACTTGTGTAACCTGAATTTCGTGATTAATCCAAGTTTTCTTCCTTGAGAATCCCATGGAGTGAGCAGCAATTTTCGTCCTTCCCTTTCCTCTCCCCGTTCTAGTTTGTTTTTGGTTCCAAACCTTGGATTTTGGTGTGTTTCGGTTTGTCCAAGGTTAGGATCTTTCTTTTGCTGGTATTTTGCCTTGCTATGATGTGGTGAATCTCACTAGCCAAGTGCTAGAATCATTGAACCACGTGCAAGGGCCGTTCTTCCCATTTCTCAGTTTTTCGGAGTCAACTCACCTACCTCACGAGCTTTGCAATTTCTGTGTATCCCTTGATTTTTTGGAGCTGATCTTTTGGGATTTGCTAGGGAAGGTCCTTAGGATTATCCATCCAAATTTTCGTGAAGTTTCGTTTAGATTTGACCCCGTTTCGATCGATTTTTCGATGGGGTGTCGGGCTGTTTTTCTGCGCAGTTTTTCGGAGAACTGACAGGACAAATCAATTGTCCTTAGGTTTGTCCGAAGTAGGGGCTTCGGATTGTCTGATCCCCTTCCCTCGGATTGTCCGGTCTATAGTGTTTTTGGGCTGTTTTCTTCCCCTTCTATGTGTTTGTCCGGTCAGTTCTTTTAGTGAAGAAAGGACTGTCCGGTCTAATATTTCCGGGGCTGTTTTTTTGTGTTTCTTGGTCCGCTTGCTTTGGGGTTTGTTTTTCTTGGTTTCTTTGGTCTTTGGAGTGTTGTTATTTGCTTCAAACTTATTTTGTGTCAAACACTGCATGCCCATACTCTTCACTCACTAATCTTAAGTGAGGCATGCTTCGGTGTGTTGAGTGGCTAGTGTGCGACACTTGCAAGCTTTGTAGCTTGTCTTGTTTGTGCCTTGTTGTTTTCGCTTGTTTTGTTGCGTGCTTTAGTGTGTTCGTCTAGGTGTAGTGTGTTTGCTTGGTTAGGTGTAGTTGGTGCTTTTGATTTCCACCCGATACGTATCTGTTCAGTGGACGGTATCGGGTGTGCGTGTGTTTTCGTGAGAGCGCACTTTGGGGGGTTTGAGTTTGAGTTTTTCAAGTGCTCCTATTCACCCCCCTCTAGTCGCACGTCTCGGTCCTACAGCAGCCCCACGGAGGATCTGGAACACAATGGGGACACGAGCCGAGCACTGCATTCTCACAATAGCAAGGAGGAGGAACTTTCTATGGATATGGGTCAGCACCATATGAGGCAGGACCATCTACCTCTGCATGCCTTGTAGGAGACCCATTGAGTGCCATCTTTGGGTCCCTGACCATTCAGGACCAGCGCACAGCTAGGATGGCCCAACAGCTTAACCAAGTAGATGAGCGCACTCAGATCATCCAGCAGACACAAGACGAACAGTACAACCGCCTCCTCGAAATAGAAGCGACGGCTCAGTGCACCTTTGATGAGTCCCAGCGATTCTTTCAGTACTATGGGTACTACCCCGAGTAGCTTCATTGAAGCTTGGGGGCGACCTGAATCGACAGCTGGGTATGTATGACAGTCCCCTGATTTCTGCACCACCTATGTATCTTTGCTTTGAGAGTTTATTAGTTTGTTTGCTCAATCTAGTTTGTTTAATTTAGTTTGCTCAATTTAGTTTATTTAATTCAGTATATAAAAAAACTCCCATGCTTTAATGATAAGTTCACATGCTAGCTTCATTTTGGAAGTGATGAATAGTTGCTCTATCAAGTGAATGATTTAATTCTTGCATGTGACTTATGCTTAGCTTAGTTTTGAGTTTGTGAATAAAAGAAGTAAACCAAGGATCTATCTTGTGGATGCCATTTGTGATAACTAGCCTAAGTTATTGTGAGATGAATGATATTACTTGAATATGGGATAATTCTGTCATGCTCTTAGTAAGATGAATATCTTAGGTTTTTATTTTGAAAATAACAAAATATAGCTCCCTTTGGTCAAAAATACCTACCAGAGCCAAAATGCTTCGATTAGTTGAAACTGCTACAAAGAGCTACTTAGTGATATCTTGAGCTTTGTCAAATTTTGAGTCTCTTTGAGTAGAAATATCACCTTCTGTTGATAGCTGGAGTACAAAAGCAAAAATGCAAGTGATCCATTCCGGACTTTGCATCCACCAAAAATGTCTCCAAATACTTCTGATAATCCCTAGCCTTCAAATCTCAAGGAGTAAGGGTATGGAGCCAAAAAGAAAAGCATGCAAAAGCATGGCAAAAAGAAGAATGCGTGCAAAAGCACGGCAAAATGAAAAGCATGGAAGTTCAAGCATGGCAAAAGTAAATAAAAGCTCTATATCCACTCCAAATCAACAAAAGGCTACAAGGGATGAATACCAAGAGAAGGAGGCATAAAGTACCACCACTCATACTCCAGTGATCAATAGAAGAAGTGATAGAATACACTCTTTGGTCCAATCTTTGGCTTAGCAAAATAAATATCCTAAGTGTGCCACATTCTCCCTACCCAAAGCTCCACAAAGACCTTAGTGTAGCAAAATGTTGGTCGAATCTTGGCCCTTGGTGAGGAAACACAATTGAGCGCTTGAGAGTATCTTGGGAAAGCTACTTTTGTTTTGAAAAATCTTAAAAACTCCTGGGAAAGACATCCAAAAAGAGCAAGTTAGAAGAACTCCTGTACAATGGTCGTTCCAACTCTCAACCGCCCAAGGTAAGGTAAGCAAACAGATGCACCACAGGTTTCACACAAGGTGAGCTTCAATTATTTCACTTCTCGAAACAAAAGCATGAGTATCGAGTCACATATAAGAATTTTTCTTCATCTTTGATATTGCAGCAACTTCTGATCTAATTTCAGTCTTAGCTTTGCTCGAGGACGAGCAAAAGTTTAAGCTTGGGGGGTGTTGACGGTCGTAATCTCACGATATCTACCGTCAATTACCAACCAAATGGAGCTATGCAAGTGAATAATTATGGACTAACCCTTCTACTAATGAGTTCCACAAGTTTTGTATAAATATTTGGATGCAGGTACCAAAACGCACATAAAATAGATGAAAACATGCCAAGGATCAAATATGTGGCACACTGGCCAAAGTGGCTGTTGGCGTTCCTTAGCCTATTAGATATAAATCCGTAAGCGCACGGAAAACGCGTTGTAGCCTTTCACCCGAGAGTATTCCAGGGTATCGAATCCACGAGGAACGAGGAGTATAATAATCACACAACACAATGGCCAAACTAGCAAAGCTAGCAAGTAGAGGATAAAAGACAGGAAAGCAGGTTCTCAACAAAGGTTAAGGCACCTTACTATACTAAGCATGCAAAGCACTATACTTGTCATGTAAACATAGACACCAAAGCTACAGAGTCAATGCCAGGCACCAGAGTGCTGATAACCCAGCCGAGAAAGGAGCGCGCTACAGGTTTCGGCTATATCAGCGAGTCTATCCGAACGAACGGGATTGGAATACTGAGAACACAAAAGCTGTCACCTAGTGTGTCTACCAACCAGAGCTGCGTGGGATAGCCGACCAACCAAGGCAAACTCTAAGTATGAACACCGTCGTGCCACTCAGAGAGTTTACTACTTACTGGTAATGAGCCAGAAAAGCAAGCACTACTATATAGCCAAACACTATAAGCATGCACAAGGTTTCCGTAAACAGACAAGTATAAAACTAAGTATGAAGGTAAAGTAAGAATGTAATAACAAAGGTGAGAGACAAGGAACTTTACTCAATCCTGGAGCTGAATATCCTTCCTTTGATGATACAAGCCTGGGAGAGAAAGAAATCCCACTCCAAAAATCTGCACTCACTACTCTCCTTGATACAAGAGGAACTCTCTCTACACTGCTAGGGAAAGCTTCACTTCTTCACACTATACACTCTACCACTACATTTGTCCACTAATCCACACCTCACAAGGGAGGTCTAAGGGGGTATTTATAGTGCTAAGTGATGGATAAGGTCGGTTGTGGCGGTTGGAGACGGTTAGAGGTCGGGCGGCTCGGGGTGGAGCCGGGCGACCTGGTCCCAAGCCGGGCGGCCTGGCCATCCCTTGGATCCACCGCCTCACTTCATCCCACGGTCCATATTGCTCCTCCAAGGCGGTTATAGGTCGGTTGGCGGTTATTCTTGTGTGCTTTTACCTCAACCATTGGATCCTTTTGTGTTTCTTCCTTAGCCATTGGATGGAACTCCCCTGGATTGCTGACTTAGCCAATCCGTGGGTTGGATTGATGAAGTGGCAAGGCCTTCCGTGGCATGGTGACTGGTTCTCTCGGATTCCACCGTGGAGTTTTATTTGACACGTTGTCTTTTGTATGCAGGTGGAAGATGGCGGCATTTGGAGAATTTCACAGGCCGGGCTGCTTGGGCCTGAGCCGGGCGGCCTGGGTCCTTAGCCCATATCTAGCTCTTCTTCCTGGTTCACATGTTTTCTCCATGTTTTCTATGTTTTTGCACCGTGACATGTGTTCCTGCAAGACCTTTGTACACAACTCGTGGAACCGGTTAATATGTATGAAACTTGCATGAATTTACCCTTGAAACATGAAGTATTGGTGGTCAAAATAGGTTATGACGACCGCCAACACCCCCCCACACTTAGACTTTTGCTCGTTCTCGAGCAAAACAAGAGTTAAGCATGGTGTAGAGGGCATAAGACAACTGGAGCCTCAGCAAGTACAAAGGTTACTCCCAAGTTGGTTCAACTTACCCAGGATTTCAATGGTGGCTACATTTAGATTTTGAGATGTTGAAACTGAGAACAAGTTTCAGGTGTCACAGCAGTTTTCTCCCAGCTAAGAGCAACAGAGGTTTTTCTCTTTTTAAAACAACATAGCGTCTACTCTTTTGTTTTCAAGGTCACCTCTCAATCACTCAAAGGATGAGAATCCTTGTGTTTCCTCTCCTCCTAATCTAAATTTTGGGTGGAGTTGAACGAGAGAGAGAGAGACTATCTCATCATGTTTGTATCACCAAGTCAAAGCAAGTGTCAAATCAAAGAGTATGAATCAAATCAAGAATTTTGGCTATGTGCAAGTGTGGCGGAAAGTTATTGGTAAATGTGCTTTGGTATTCCCTTTTTTGATGCGAGAGAGGGCATGGTATTTTCCTTCTTTTTCTTTCTTTCTTTCTCACTCTCTTTTTTTTCAATTCAATTCCATGCCTCTTTTCCTCTCTTTTTGCATGATTGATAACGGAGGGATTGGAACATTGGCATAGCACAACTTATTGGAACTTTGTGGTATGAACGTGTACGTGATAGCCAAAAGTCAGGAATGACTCTAACTCATTTGATGGCACAAGGTTTGACAAGGTTCAAAACACTCAAAGATGTCTTTGAAACATATGGATTTGTATTCGTGGCACTGGTAGGACATGTGACTTGAGAACATTGGAGTAGATCACATTTCTAAAATTTTAACAAAACAAAAACTCTTTGCCTTAGCAAGGGATCACTGCTATGTATCCATGTCACCTATATCTCATGAATCAACAACTTAAATCAAAGCGGGTCCCTAAACAAAAGGTATCCATGGGCAAAATTACTTCAACATAGGGAGTAAAATTTGTACGAGCATAGACATGAGCTATCAATATGATCATGTAGAGCAAAATTTATCCAAGTTTCATGTATAGAATGGAATATATGGACCAAAATTGAAATTTTCGCGATAATACCTGGTCCTTGTGCAGGGTCGACATGAAGATGGGCCAACTCAGCCAAAGACTGAGCCGGGCGGCCTGGCGGCAGGCCGGGCGACTTGGTCAGGAGCCGGGCGGCCTGACATGTGGGTCCTTCGACCCTTGCACCGATCATGTAGCGTGGAGAAGTGCTTTGGGACACCTTTTCTGCGTGTGGTACATTTTTCACCGTCGTGACAGGCCGGGTGACCTGAGTGGGTGCCGGGTGGCCTAGGTGCCAAGCCGGGCGGCTCGAGGTGGAGCCGGGCGGCTTGGGTTTGGCTTGGTTTGTCCCAAATTTTTGTGTGCAGCGCGATCTAACCCTGTACATTGTGTTTCTTCGTTTGTTTCTGCAGGGTTAGTGACGAGAGATGGGGGAGGCTAAGTGCAATCCTCCCCCCCACACTTGAACTCAAAGTAGGGTAACAGAAACTTTATTGTACTAAGTATTAAAGGGAACAAATAACATACGCGTAGATCATACAAAGAAAGAAATAAAACAAACTAAACACTAAGAAACAAAAGGGCGCCTATTCTAAAAATTTATTCTAATGCCATGGGCATCTATGGCATAGGTGGATCATAGATATCGGGATGCCCAGTGGCATTGGCAAGGCAGCAGAACTTGGAAGAGAAGCCCTTCCTAAGGATTTCTATTTTGTCATTGATCTCCCACTTCCAAAGTTCTCCTTCTGCGCAGCGTTCTCCAAGCATGATGAACCTTTTGTTCATGGCTGTGAGCTCCGCCTTGAGAGACTCAATGGTCTCTTCCTTCCCCTCCTCCTCTGTCACGCCTAGTTCTCAACCAAAGGAACCGGAACAACAAATATGTGCCAAAAACGAGTCTCACATATATTATGACAACAGTTACATCACAGAACGTGTAAAAGATAAAAGATAAAACGTTTACATAGAGTATATCATCACTTTATTAGAGCAAGACAACATGTCTTTAAACCGGAGTTATAGCGGAAGCGTAAACGAAGATAAAACGAGCCGCCACAGGGACGTCGACTGGTGGACTGGTACGCCTAGAACTCGTTGAAGTCCTAAACATACTCTTCGAAGTCTTCTGGAGTTGAGTAGCGGTTGGGTTCCAGCCAACAGTAGGTTTAATGTAAAGCAGGCGTGAGCATTTCATACTCAACAAGTATAACATGAACTATGAGGCTCTAAGGTCGGTGGACAAGTTGCATGAGCTTTTAGTTGGTCAAGTTTTATTAAGCGACTAATTACTACAAGTGAGTTGATAAACCATTAACCCAAGGTATAGCATAAAATATTTAAACAACAACATTAACATTAGAACCAACTTCCAAACCCAACCAGGAACCACTAATCTGCATAAAGGACCTGGGCCGCTCATAACCGTGAGCACGGCTGACATGTCAGTTTTTTTACACTCTCGAGAGGTTGTACATCTTTACCCACAAGCCGTGTACTACGCTAGGAGTTCATCACATTGCCTGAGATAAGATGACTCACTACGAAGCCTTTACAAAGATCACGTTGGTAAAAAGTAACCGCAAGGAATCAAGCGCCGCAATTGTGGTGTCCGCCTCACAGAGGGAGAAGCACACAGCACACTCAACCTAAGGTAGTGCAGCGACCACAAACGCTTACTCCCCCTCTTGCCCCGCAGGTAAGTTACTTCAAACCAAAACGATCTATTTAATCAGCTAAGACCGTCCCATTCCAGTCTCATGGTAGCACGGTTGTCCCAGGTTGCGCTTTGCGAACCGGTCCTTATGGAGAGCGGCTATGAGCATACCACTAAGCACATGCTCATGCCCCCTAAACCAAGTTGCTAAAAAGCCATTTTTAGAGAGACGGGAACCACTCAAGCACACAGCACAGAAGGTCACGCTCCGAGTTAAATTGCATAGCTCCATTAACAAGATTATTAACAAAAGTAACATGTGTTCGCGCAGCAACTAGCAAAACTTAACCAACATGCATCCCATATGTGAACATATCGATAAAAGGGGCTACGGTACAGTCCTTAGGGCATACAAGTTTAGACACATGCATATGAACTGATTAAATGGTTATTAGGTTGTCTAGGTTATACTTGCCTTGCTCAAACTGGTCTTGAGGCTGCTGCTCAACACCCTCAAACTGCTGCTCTTCTTCACCAACAAACTGCTCACCGTCTAAACACGTACACGGCAACATACAAGCATTTGCACGCATACATACATGCAAACAATTAACAAAAGGTAAGAAACAGTACATCATATCATAAAAACAGAAGATAAAACTGTATTAAAAACATTCTACGCATTACCACAATCGCGTGAGCGCAAGAATCACTCAAAACGGAGTTAAAACGTGACAGTTATGCATAAAACGGGCTCCCAGGGGCATAACTGTGATAGAAACACTGAAACCAGGGGCTATATTTGAAAAACCAAGGACCTAACCGTAAATAACCATAGCCGCCGAGGGTTTTCAGGCAAAACCGCTGAGACATGGACCGCGGGTTCAAAATCCGCGAAGCTCAGGGGCTAAACCGAAGAAAATAGGACTAAAACATAAATACTTTTCCACAGGGCTGGACTGCGGGTTGATTCCAGAGAAACGCGGGGACCTTTCTGCAAAAGTCCCGCGGCTGACCGGGTCTACGCCGACGCGGCGACACGTCGGCCTGACAGGTGGGACCAGCTGAGTCAGATTAAGTGTGGGCGACATGGCGCGTTTTGATTGGCCCGCGAAGGGGTATCCCACGTTTTAATCGTGGCCGTGCATCCCCGATCGGGCGGCAGGGATCAAAGGGGATGGGGAGGCGCCGGCGGCGACCAAAACCCACGGCGGGGTTCGGCCCGCGCGGCGGCGGCTTGCAGGAGGGGCATGCGCCGGGGCCTAGGGGCGGTTCTGCTGGACTAGATCTAGCTCGGGAGAGAGAGGAGGCCGAGGCGGAGCTCACCGAGGGTCTAGCGAGGTCGGGGAACGGACGGCGGGGCTTGGCAACGATGACCGGCGGACGGGCTCGGGCGGCGCTCGCGGGAAGGGGCCTTGTTGTCGAGTCTTTGCACCCAAAACCCACGGAACGGCTCCGCGAAGTTCCTGCGAATGAGATGGGTGCGGCTAGAAGGGCGGAGATGGATCCACGGCGATGAATCGGCGTCTTACCGAGGCGAAGCTCCGGCGGCGAAATGCAAGCGCGTCGGTGCACGGGAGCGGAATTGGAGTGGAGGCGTGGTAAAGGGGGCGAGGGCGAGCCTCGGGATCGGTTTTATAGACACTGTGAGGGCCTAGGGCGTCGTGGTGCGGTGATGCCGCTCGGTTTGAAGGAGCTCTTCAAAGCGGAGTGAAGGAAGGTGGAGGAGAAAGGGGAAACCGGGGCGGCGACCGCGGGATTGAGGGCGGGCACTAAAGGAAGGGGACGTGGGCGTGGGTTCGGCTTCCTTTGCTTGAGCGTCGACGTGACCGAGCGGGGGAGTAAGGAAGGCGGGCGTGGATCGCGGCGGGAGGAAGGGGATGAGTCTGCCAGGCGGGGCCCGGCGGTCAGAGGAAGAAGGGGCGCGGCCCACCTGGCAGTGGCGCGCGAGAGGGAGAGCAGGGCGCGGCCGCGCTAGCAGGCCGGCCTTCGGCCCAGGCGGAAAGGAGCGGGGAGCTGGGCTGGCCGGGGCCTAGGCGGGGAGAAGGGGCGGGGAGCTGGGCTGGCCGGTCGGCTGGGGCCGGCCGGTCGGCCTGGCTCTCTCTCTCTCTTTTTCTTTTTCTTTTTTCTGTTTTTGAATACTTTTGAATTGGGAAAGAGGTAGTTCTAATAACTCAAATAAATTTGAATTTGAATCCTTAATTCAATCAAACAAGAAACAATGCACCAGCATGTATGCTCAAGAAGGAGAGGCCTAGGTTACTTTTATGCATTTATTTAATTTAAATAAATCATGATAAATGCAAACTAACACATAAACCTTAGGAAATTAAATAAATTGCTCGCAAAAAATTGTAAAAAGCTGGTATTTAAACTAGGGTGTTACAAACCTACCCCTCTTAACAGGAATCTCGCCCCTGAGATTCTTATAGGTGGCTAGCAAAGAGACCAGGATAAGTTGCTCTCAACTCTCTTTCCCAGGTTGCTTCATCCTCCGAGTGATGTTTCCACTGCACCCTGCACATTTTGACCCTCCTGTTTCTGGTAACCCTTTCAGAAGTTTCAAGAATCTTCACTGGGTGTTCGGTATATGTCAGATCCTTCTGCACATCCAGACCCTCCAGTGGTGCTTGTTCTTCCGGCACCCTCAAACACTTCTTTAGTTGGGACACGTGGAACACATTGTGTATGCCAGATAGGTTTGATGGCAACTCCAATTTATAAGCAACTTCGCCTTTCCTTTCCACTATCTTGAATGGACCGACGTATCTTGGTGTCAGCTTTCCTTTCATGTTAAACCTCTGAATTTCTCTCATTGGTGACACCTTCAAATACACAAAGTCATCAACCTTAAAGGTCAAGTCCCTGCGTCGCACATCTGCATAACTCTTCTGCCTGGACTGAGCAACTCTCAAGTTCTCACGTACCATCTTGATTTGCTGTTCAGCATCCCTGATAAGGCCGGGTCCGAACACCTGCTTCTCTCCTGTTTGGTTCCAAAATAGCAGTGTCCAGCACCTTCTGCCATACAGTGCCTCAAATGGCGACGTCTTCAAACTAGCTTGATAGCTGTTGTTATAAGAGAACTCGGCGTAAGGCAGACTCTTATCCCAACTAGTTCCGTACTGTATAGCTCACGCCCTCAACATGTCCTCTAGAATCTGATTTGTTCTTTCAGTCTGACCATCTGTCTGTGGGTGATATGCTGTACTGAACCGAAACTTGGAATCCAAGGAGTCATGCAACTGCTCCCAAAAACGAGATGTGAACTATGAACCTCTATCAGATATGATCCGATTAGGCACACCATGCAAGCAAACGATTCTGGAGATGTATAGCTCTGCTAGTTTGGCACCCGAATAAGTAGTTTTCACCGGAATGAAATGAGCAACCTTGGTCAACCGATCAACAACTACCCAGATCGAGTTGTAACCTTTCTGAGTCCTGGGTAACCCCACAATGAAATCCATACTTATTTTCTCCCATTTCCACTTTGGAATCTTCAAGGGTTGCAACAAACCTGCAGGTCTCTGATGTTCAGCATTCACACGCTAACAAGTGTCACATACTGCAACATATTCTGTCACTGCTCTCTTCATTCCATACCACCAGAACCTTTCCTTCAAATCATGATACATCTTTGTACTGCCTGGGTGAATTGAGTAAGCGGTGTCGTGAGCCTTACTGAGTATTAACTTCTTGATACTATCCACATCTGGCACGCAGATCCGGTTCTTGTACCATACAGTACCCTGTTCATCTTCACAAAAGTGTGGCGCCTTGCCCACCTTGATCTGTTTTCGGATCTCCTGAATTTTCTTGTCCGTCTTCTGATGTTTCCTTATCTCTTGTTCAAGGGTAGGCTCTGCTTCAAAAGTTGCTACTGTGGTGTGGTGCATGAATCCCAAATTCAAACTCTCAAATTCTGCACACAGCTCAAGAGGCATCTGAAAAGCAACTGCCATGTTAACATAACATTTTCTGCTTAAAGCATCTGCTACCACATTAGCTTTCCCTAGATGGTAATGTATCTCCAGGTCATAATCTTTAATCAACTCTAGCCATCTTCTCTGCCTCATATTCAGCTCATTCTGTGTGAAGATATATTTAAGACTCTTATGATCGGTGTATATCTCACACCGATTCCCAAATAAATAATGCCTCCAGATTTTCAGAGCACGCACAACCGCTGCTAACTCTAGATCTTGAGTAGGATAATTGACCTCATGCTTTCTTAACTGGCGTGAAGTATAAGCAATCACCTTACCCTCCTGCATCAGCACACAACCCAAACCTTCCTTAGAGGCATCACAATACACGGTGAAACTCTTGGTTAAGTCTGGTAGAGTAAGCACTGGGGCTGTGTTGAGTCTCTTCTTTAATTCATCAAATGCAGCTTGCCTCTCCTTAGTCCAAATAAATGGAACACCCTTCTCGAGCAATGATGTCATTGGTTTTGCAATCCTGGAGAAACTTTCAATAAACCTTCTGTAATATCCTGCTAGACCCAAAAATCCACGAACTTCTTTCACAACTTCTGGCACCTTCCAATCCATGACACTGCTGATCTTGCTAGGATCCACCATGATTCCACCTTTTGAGACTATATGTCCCAAGAAAGTCACTTGATCAAGCCAAAACTCACACTTGCTCAACTTTGCATACAATTTATGTTCTCTCAGCTTCTGCAAAACTAATCTCAAGTGTTCTTCATGTTCTTCTTCCGTCTTGGAATAGATCAGTATATCATCAATGAACACCACAACAAACTTGTCAAGATACTCCATAAACACCTTGTTCATAAGATTCATGAAATAAGCAGGAGCATTTGTCAACCCAAAAGACATCACTGTATATTCATATAACCCAAATCTGGTAATGAAAGCAGTCTTTGGAATATCGGAAGGACGAATCTTCATTTGATGATAACCCGACCTCAAATCAATTTTTGAGAACACACATGCACCTTGCAACTGATCAAACAAATCATCTATTTGAGGTAAGGGGTATTTATTTTTGATGGTGACCTCATTCAAAGCCCTATAATCCACACACATCCTTCTTGACCCATCCTTCTTATCAACAAACAAAACCAGAAAGGCCCAAGGTGAAGAACTAGGCCGAATAAACCCCTTTCCTAACAACTCATCTATATCTTCCTTTATTAACTCTTGTTCTTTAGGGGCCACTCTATATTGCCTTTTG
This sequence comes from Paspalum notatum, assembly GCA_022530915.1. Classification (NCBI taxonomy): domain Eukaryota; kingdom Viridiplantae; phylum Streptophyta; class Magnoliopsida; order Poales; family Poaceae; genus Paspalum; species Paspalum notatum. The sequence goes on along the minus strand of CM039688.1, from coordinate 32,393,603 downwards.
GCTATTGGTGCTGTACCAGGTAAAATTTCTATTAAAAATTCAACATCTCGGTCAGGTGGCATACCTGGCAGCTCATCTGGAAAGACATCTAGAAATGCACGAACCACTCTAATCCCATCTGTGGGTTTAACCTCCATTTGATGCAGGTAACCAGAAGGACTTGTTGCACTGATTTCTACCCCCTGACCATCTGAAGCTGTAAGGTGAACAGTTCGTCTGGAGCAATCTATTTTGACACCCCACTTATTAAGAGTTTCCATACACAGAATGACATCAATGTCCACTAAGTCCATTGCTATTAGCTTTGTGTAAAACTCTACCCCCCTTATGACGATGCTAACCCTGGAGCATATCAAGTTGGTATTTATCTTTCCCCCAGGTGATGAGATTACCATAGGCCTTTTCATGGGGCTTATATCTATATTGTGTTTCTCAGCATATGCCTTTGCAATGAAAGAGTAAGTTGCGCCAGTATCAAAAAGTATGGATGCAGGATGGTTTTTAACGAGGAACGTACCAAGTACGATGTTAGGGGCTTCCGATGCAGTCTCAGGAGTCACGTGGTTCACCCTCCCTTGCCATGGCGCCTTGGCTTGTTGATTGGGGCGCCCTTGCTACTGCTGTGGAGGATTCTGCCTCTGGCCCTGCTGACCAGGTTGGTTTACTGGCGTCTTCTGGGGGCAGACATTTGCATAATGCCCTGTACCTCCACACTTGTAGCAGTTCCGACCTGCCGGAACCTGGGCCTGGTTGGTTGGGGGAGGGTTGGACTACCCTTGACGCTGAGCTTGATAAGCAGGACGGTTGGGCTGAGCCTGATAGCGCTGCCCCTGATTCTGCTGTTGAGCCTGGTTGCGCTGCTGCTGGGAACTCTGGCCTTGGGGATAGCGAGGACGGGTGTTACTGTTTGAGGATGAGTTGTTGAACTTCCTCTTCCTTTCTTCTATGTCTTGGCGCTTCCTCTCAGTGAACAGCGCCCTATCCACCAATTGATGGAAGCTAGGAAAAGAGTGATTCATCAACTGATATTGGAGCTCATCATTTAAGCCCTCTAGGAAGTATTCCTGCTTCTCCCGGTCCTCCGCCACCTCTGCAGTGGCATATCTGGCCAACTGAAGGAACTTGTCCCTATACTCAGTCACAGACATGTTGCCCTGCTTCAGGGAAAGAAACTCCTTTTTCTTCATCTTCATCAGCCCTGCAGGCACATGGTGGTTGCGGAAGTTCTCCCTAAACTGTGCCCAAGTAAAAGCTTCCCTATCCTGGACTCTGTAAGATTCCCACCAGTCAAGTGCTACACCCCTCAGCTGTCCAGATCCATACAAAACCCTTTCCCTGTCGTTGCACTATGCTATATCTAACTGGCGTTCCACAGCACGAAGCCAGTCATCCGCCTGTAGTGGCTCTGTAGCATGAGAGAAAGTGGGAGGATGGCCCTTCAAAAAGTCTCCACGCCTATCTCTAGGTGGCAGGGGTGTTGGTTGAGCTTGAGCCTGCTGGAGAACTTGCACAGCGTTGGTCATTGTTGCCATCATCTGCATCTGGAGATTATAGAACTGCTCCGGTGTCAGTGGTGGAGGGTTGGGCAGCGGGTTGCCACCCCCCTGGTTACCCTGGTTAGCGTTTCCACCAGCGATGGTGCGCCTTGTGTTAACCATCTGTTCGTAACAGAGACACCGTGAGCACATAGCCAACATATGGGTGCACAAGCAGTAGCGACTAAAGACAAAGTAGTAAGAACGATGGAGTGGATATAGTGTTTTTAACCCCACGAACTAACTTTATTTGATAACATTAACTTGTTCATGCTGGGACAAATCCCCACAGCTGGATATAACACTCAGCCAAAGATCCAAATCAAGCATGGTTCAAAATAACAAACATCCAGCCATCACAACTTAACTTAAGTTCCACACAACCAACTCAACACGACGACTTATTCAACGTGTTAACGCGATACATGAGGACGACTAGTCATCCCGAGGGAGTATCCTAGTGGCACCACCTAACTCTCCCGTGCCAGGCCTCCTGCGAGGGGGAGTCTGAGCTGGGTCCACCACTGGCACCTGGGGTGGTGGACCTGCCACTCGGTCCAGCTGAGCCTGAAGGTGGAACACCTCACCGTTCTGGTGATGGAGCTCCTCGGACACCCTGACGTAGGCAGTGATCAGGGCTGACACATACCGGACCAGCTTCAGCAGCTGCCGGTTGTCCTCACCCCGGATGGACACTATCTCGTGCTCAGTATCCCCAGACTGCCGGGGAGAAGTAGCGGTACTGAGTCTGGCAGAGCGGAGTGTGGTAGTGCTGGCAGAGGACCCCAAGAGCCTGCTGAGCAGCATCCTCCATGGCCATCTCCATGGTCTCGTGCTCCGCGATGCTGTAGTGCCGGCGCAGCACAGTGTGTCCCCCGTGGTTGGGGTTGGGCTCCAGGACCTGCACACCGGCGGACCAGAGGGTGGTGTGGTCAGGGCGTGCTCGCTGCCGGACCTGGTAGATGACCTCATGGGTAGTGTAACTCAGGTCGTAGAGGCAGTCGCGGAGTAGCCCTGAGAACTCCAGGTCGGCACCGTGGTGTGGGTGCGTCAGGTCGACCCAGGCATCGACCTCCCGCTGACCACCCTCGTCGGAAGGGATGGCCACGCGGAACGGCCACTCGGGTGCGGCAGGTGGTGGCGGTGGAGGTGCCGGTGAAGCTGCAGGTACCGCTGGAGAAGGTGGTGGTGTCGGCGCACGCGGGGAAGGAGGTGTATATGTCGGCAGGCGTGGCAATGGAGCCTCCTCTCGCGCATCACCGTCGTCGTCGGAGTCGAGGTAGTAAACTACCTCCACTGGGTCCTCCTCCTTAGGGTCAGTGTCCGCCGGAAGCAGACCATTCCCCTCAAAGGGGTGGGGCACCTGGTCCATGGGAGCGTACTCGAAGAGTGGTGGTGGCAACGGCTCGGGCAGCTCCGGTGACCGAGGCTCGATCTGCTGTGGTGGACGAGGTACTAGGGTGCGCCGTGGGGTCGGTGGTGCAACACGGCGAAGGCGGCCCCCGGTACTCTTGCGGGCGGTTTGCTTGCTGCGTGCCATGACCTATAAGGAGGATGGAGTAAGATGGAGATCAGTTCTATATGATTGAATGAATAAAGCAAAAAGTAATAATTTAACATAGAGTGAACATATAATTTGATAGCGAAAATAAATTTTTCATAAAACAACAAAAGGGAAAAAGGGGAGTGAGTTCCTTATTTACGTCCGTTTCTAACTAGGCTTCTGTCCTACAGTCAACATGGCTCTGATACCACTTTGTCACACCCAGTTCTCAACCAAAGGAGCCAGAACAACATATATGTGCCAGGAACGAGTCTCACATATATTATGACAACAGTGACATCACAAAACGTGCAAAAGATAAAAGATAAAACATTTACATAGAGTATATCATCACTTTATTACAACAAGACAACATGTCTTAAAACCGGAGTCATAGCGAAAGCGTAAACGAAGATAAAACGACCCGCCACAGGGACGTCGACTGGTGGACTGGTACGCCTAGAACTCGTTGAAGTCCTGAACATACTCTTCGAAGTCTTCTGGAGCTGAGCAGCGGTTGGGTTCCAGCCAACAGTGGTCATACTCAACAAGTATAACATGAACTGTGAGGCTCTAAGGTCGGCGGACAAGTTGCATGAGCTTTTAGTTGGTCAAGTTTTATTAAGCGACTAATTACTACAAGTGAGTTGATAAACCATTAACCCAAGGTATAGCATAAAAGATTTAAACAACAACATTAACATTAGAACCAACTTCCAAACCCAACCAGGAACCACTAATCTGCATAAAGGATCTGGGCCGCTCATAACCATGAGCACGGCTGACATGTCAGTTTTTTTACACTCTCAAGAGGTTGTACATCTTTGCCCACAAGCCGTGTACTACGCTAGGATTTCATCACATTGCCTGAGATGAGATGACTCACTACGAAGCCTTTACAAAGATCACGTTGGTAAAAAGTAACCGCAAGGAATCAAGCGCCGCAATTGTGGTGTCCGCCTCACAAAGGGAGAAGCACACAGCACACTCAACCTAAGGTAGTGCAGCGACTACAAACGCTTACTCCCCGTCTTGCCCCGCAGGTAAGTTACTTCAAACCAAAACGATCTAATTAATCAGCTAAGACCGTCCCATTCTAGTCTCATGGTAGCACGGTTGTCCCAGGTTGTCGCTTTGCGAACCGGTCCTTATGGAGAGCGGCTATGAGCAAACCACTAAGCACATGCTCATGCCCCCTAAACCAAGTTGCTAAAAAGCCATTTTTAAAGAGACGGGAACCACTCAAGCACACAGCACAGAGGGTCACGCTCCGAGTTAAATTGCATAGCTCCATTAACAAGATTATTAACAAAAGTAACATGTGTTCGCGCAGCAACTAGCAAAACTTAACCAACATGCATCCCATAGGTGAACATATCGATAAAAGGGGCTACGGTACAATCCTTAGGGCATACAAGTTCAGACACATGCATATGAACTGATTAAATGGTTATTAGGTTGTCCAGGTTATACTTGCCTTGCTCAAACTGGTCTTGAGGCTGCTGCTCAACACCCTCAAACTGCTGCTCTTCTTCACCAACAAACTGCTCACCGTCTAAACGCGTACACGGCAACATACAAGCATTTCCATGCATACATACATGCAAACAATTAACAAAAGGTGAGAAACAGTACATCATATCATAAAAACAGACGATAAAACTGTATTAAAAACATTCTACGCATTACCACGATCGCGTGAGCGCAAGAATCACTCAAAACGGAGTTAAAACGTGAAAGTTACGCATAAAACGGGCTCCCAGGGGCATAACTGTGATAGAAACACTGAAACCAGGGGCTAGATTTGAAAAACCAAGGACCTAACCGTAAATAACCATAGCCGCCGAGGGTTTTCAGGCAAAACTGCCGAGACTTGGACGTGGGTTCAAAATCCGTGAAGCTCAGGGGCTAAACCGAAGAAAACAGGACTAAAACCTAAATACTTTTCCACAGGGCTGGACCGCGGGTTGATTCCAGAGAAACGCGGGGACCTTTCTGCAAAATCCCATGGCTGACTGGGTCTACGCCGACGCGGCGCTGACGCGGCGTGCTGGTGGCATGACACGTCGGCCTGACGAGTGGGACCAGCTGAGTCAGATTAAGTGTGGGCGACGTGGCGTGTTTTGATTGGCCCGCGAATGGGGTATCCCACGTTTTAATCTTGGCCGTGCATCCCCGATTGGGCGGAAGGGATCAAAGGGGATGGGGAGGCGCCGGCGGCGACCAAAACCCACAGCGGGGTTCGGCCCGCGCGGCGGCGGCTTGCCGGAGTGGCATGCGCCGGGGCCTAGGGGCGGTTCTGCTGGACTAGATCTAGCTCGGGAGAGAGAGGAGGCCGAGGCGGAGCTCACCGAGGGTCCAGCGAGGTTGGGGAATGGACGGCGGGGCTTGGCGACGATGACCGGCGGACGGGCTCGGGCGGCGCTCGCGGGAAGGGGCCTTGGCGTCGAGTCTCTGCACCCAAAACCCACGGAACGGCTCCGCGAAGTTCCTGCGAATGAGATGGGTGCGGCTAGAAGGGCGGAGATGGATCCACGGCGATGAATCGAACGGCGGAGCGTCTTACCGAGGTGAAGCTCCGGCGGCGAAATGCAAGCACGTCGGTGCACGGGAGCGGAATTGGAGTGGAGGTGTGGTAAAGGGGGCGAGGGCGAGGCTCAGGGTCGGTTTTATAGACACTGTGAGGGCCGAGGGCATCGTGGCGCGGTGATGCCGCTCGGTTTGAAGGCGCTCTTCAAAGCGGAGTGAAGGAAGGTGGAGGAGAAAGGGGAAACCGGGGCGGCGACCGCGGGATTGAGGGTGGGCACTAATGGAAGGGGACGTGGGCGTGGGTTCGGCTTCCTTTGCTTGAGCGTCGACGTGGTCGAGCAGGGGAGTAAGGAAGGCGGGCGTGGATCGTGGCGGGAGGAAGGGGATGAGTCTGCCAGGCGGGGCCCGGCGGTCAGAGGGAGAAGGGGCGCGGCCTACCTGGCAGTGGCGCGCGAGAGGGAGAGGAGGGCGCGGCCGCGCTAGCAGGCCGGCCTTCGGCCCAGGCGGAAGGGAGCGGGGAGCTGGGCTGGCCGGGGCCCAGGCGGGGAGAGGGGGCGGGGAGCTGGGCTGGCCGGTCGGCTGGGGCCGGCCGGTCGGCCTGGCTCTCTCTCTTTTTTTTTCTTTTTCTTTTTTCTGTTTTTGAATACTTTTGAATTGGGAAAGAGGTAGTTCTAATAACTCAAATAAATTTGAATTTGAATCCTTAATTCAATCAAACAAGAAACAATGCACCAGCATGTATGCACAAGAAGATAGGCCTAGGTTACTTTTATGCATTTATTTAATTTAAATAAATCATGATAAATGCAAACTAACACATAAACCTTAGGAAATTAAATAAATTGCTCGCAAAAATTTGTAAAAAGCTGGTATTTAAACTAGGGTGTTACATCCTCCTTATCTGATTCTTCAAAATGCCCAGGAGGATGCCCAGGAGTAGAGTCAATAGACTCATCAATTGATGCGTCCCCCTAAGGACGTTCTCCCTGTGTTTCGGGATCAAAACCTTCCCCCACCCTCCATTGGGAGTAGGTCCTCCCCGGATGGTATAGGATGGCGTCCCTAGACTTTTGGGCTCTCCATTGCCCTCATCCTTCACGGAATCTTTCGAGAAGAGTTTCCGGATGGGCACCGCCTTTGGAGTGATCTTCCCGACGTTGGGCCGAGGTGAATCACCCCGAAATGTCTTCTTCGCGATGGTGCGCGCAGGGGATAGCCCCCGTGTCGGCCTTCCCGCACTGCGTGAGCGCGCAGGGGAAGCCGGGCGGCGCCTCTTTGAGCCGGGCGGCCTGACACCAAGCCGGGCGGCTTGGGGTGGAAGTCGGGCGGCCAGAGGGGTGACGTCAAGCACCATGGAAGGGTCGATCTCGTGGTTGGATTGCGGCAAGTAGGTCGCCGTGGTGCCGGATGTGATGGCTAGGCTCTTGGGAGAGGTGTTGTTGGAGGCCATGACTTAGGTTTTTCGAGGTAGAGATGAGATGGGAGTGATTAGAGTGGTGGAAAGGAAGAACTCTCATCCTTAAGTCGTGAAAGCTCGATCTCATCCACTCAATAGAGTCTAGCGGCTAAGGGATCAGTTTTACTCGAAAAATTTCGAATAGAGGCCGCCGGGCGGCAAAGTTTGAGGTCGGGCGGCCTCATCCTAAGTCGGGTGGCTCGACACTAGGTCGGGCGGCCTGGCCAGGAGCCGGGCGGCTCCACCAGGGGCTCGGGCGGCTTGCACCTGCCTCGCCGACTCTGGTTTGGCAGACCAAAAGTCGGTTTTACCCTTCTAGGTGGACTCAAACCCTTTTTCATCATGATGTGCCGGCTCTTTGTTGAGATTTTTAGGGGTATGGAAGCACAAGGTGAGATAAGACAGAAAAGTGAGGAGCATGGTAGTGTACATGGCTCATTTAAGGTCGTCGCTAGACCGTGGACGTGTGATCATGCCGTTCCTTGCAGCTCGTAGACGTCCACTTCTTCGAGCTGAGGCATTTCGGGCTCTAGGAAGACTTTTAAGCGTTGCCCATTCGCTTTAAAGACCTTCCCGTCTTCGTCCTGGAGGGTGATGGCACCGTGATCGGCGGCATCAAGGACCAAAAAGGGTCCTTCCCACTTACTTCTAAGCTTACCATGACCAAACAAATGAATGCGAGAGTTAAATAGGAGTACCTTATTGCCTGGTTTGAATGTCTTGATCTTGATACGCTTATCGTGCCATCTTTTGGTTCGCTCCTTGTACAGCTTGGCACTGTAGTAGACCTTCTCCCTCCATTCCTCTAATTCAGCAAGTTGGATCTGACGTCGAACTCCTGCCGATTGGAGATCCATGTTCTACTTCCTTATTGCCCAATGCGACTTGAACTCAAGTTCTGCTAGCAGGTGACAAGTCTTGCCGTACACCATCTGATATGGTGTCATGCCAATGGGAGTTTTATATGCTGTGTAGTATGCCCATAGAGCATCGGGTAGCTTGGATACCCAGTCTTTTCCCATAGCTTCGACAGTTTTCTACAGGATATTCTTGATCTGTTTATTTGATGTCTCAGCCTGGCCACTTGTCTGCGGGTGGTAAGGAGTGGCAACACGGTGGTCCACACCGAGTTCTGTGAGGCACCTCTTGAATCTTTTGTCAATGAAGTGTGGGCCTCCATCACTGATAATGACCCTTGGCGTACCAAATCGAGGAAATATGGTATCATAGAACATTCTGATAGAATGTCTTGAATCTGCCGCGGAACACGGCAGCGCCTCTACCCACTTTGACACATAATCCACTGCGATCAGGATGTACTCTTTGTCTCCACACTTGCGAAATGGCCTTGTGAAGTCTATACCCACACATCGAATACATCGAGTTGGAGGTTGCTGGTGAGTGGCATAGTATCCCTTGGATTTATGTTTCCTTGTCGTTGGCACTTTGAAGACCTTCTCACGAACTCTTTGGCATCATCGTACATATTTGGCCAGTAGAATCCACTTTGCCAAATCTTTGCATGAGTCCGGTAGGCTCCATAGTGACCTCCGTAGGAAGATGAATGGCATCTATCAAGGATTTGAGGGACTTCACAAGCGGGAATGCAGCGACGCAAGAGCCCGTCTGCGCAGAGCTTGTATAAGTAGGGGTCACCCCAAAGATAGAACCGGCTGTCATGGACCAGTTTCCTCTTGTCAACTTCTTTAGGTACGTATCCCGTGACCATGTAGTTGACCAGATCTGCATACCATGGTTGAGATGTCGTAACCTTCAGAAGTGTGTCATCTCTCATATAATCATCAATCGGCAAGGATGATGTTTCCTCAAATTGCATTCTTGAGAGATGATTAGCAACTGAATTTTCTACTCCTTTCTTATCCCTGATTTCAATGTCAAACTCTTGAAGTAGCAGGACCCACCGTATTAGTCGTGGCTTTGCATCTTTCTTGGTGAGGAGGTATTTGAGAGCTGCATGGTCTGTGTATATTATGACCTTGGCTCCTACCAAATATGATCTGAATTTGTCAATGGCAAAGATAACGGCCAATAACTCTTTTTCGGTGGTGGAGTAGTTCAGCTGCGGGCCAGTCAGCGTCTTGCTAGCATAGGATATGGCATGATGTTTTCTATCCTTGCTTTGGCCTAGGACTGCTCCTACAGCATAGTCGCTGGCATCACACATGATTTCAAATGGAGCATTCCAGTCTGGTGGTTGGATGATGGGTGCTGTGACAAGAGGCTTTCTTTAGTGTATGGAAGGCTTCTAGGCATGCATCATCAAACACAAAGGGTGTATCCTTAGCCAACAAGTTAGACAGTGGTCGGGCAATAAAGGAGAAGTTTTTGATAAATCTCCTATAAAACCCAGCATGACCAAGGAAGCTTCGGAGTGCCTTGAGGTTTGTTGGAGGTGGGAGTTGCTCAATAACTTTGATTTTTGCACGGTCCACCTCTATGCCTCTCTCTGAAACCTTGTGTCCTAGCACAATCCCTTCTCTCACCATGAAGTGACATTTCTCCCAGTTTAGGACAAGGTTTACTTCTTTGCATCTCTGGAGAACCTTTTCTAATTTCTCAAGACATCCATCAAAGGTCTTGCCATAGACTGAGAAATCGTCCATGAATACTTCCATTATGTTCTCATAAGGTCAGAGAATATGGCCATCATGCAACGCTGGAACGATGCTGGAGCATTACATAGCCCAAATGACATTCGCCGATAGGCAAAAGTGCCATAGGGACAGGTGAATGTGGTCTTACTCTGGTCATCCGGGTGAATGGGAATCTGGTGATAACCGGAGTAGCCATCAAGATAGCAGAAGAAGGAGTGATTGGCCAGTCTCTCGAGCATTTCATCGATGAAAGGAAGGGGGAAGTGATCTTTTCGGGTGGCTGCATTGAGTTTTCTGTAATCGATACACATACGCCATCCGGTGACAGTGCGCTGAGGAATTAGTTCATTGTTCTGATTCTTCACAACTGTCATTCCTCCCTTCTTTGGTACAATTTGGACTGGACTGACCCATTCACTATCTTGCACTGGGTAGATGATACCCGCGTGTAGGAGTTTAAGCACCTCCTTCTTGACTACCTCTCTCATCGCTTGATTGAGTCTTCGTTGAGGTTCCCGTGAGGGCCGGTGCTCGGTCTCCATCGGGATGCGATGAGTGCATAGGTTTGGACTAATTCCCTTCAGATCTTGGAGTGAGTACCCAAGCACTGATCTGTACTTCTCCAAGACTGCGATTAATCGCCGGCTCTCATTCTCGGTCAGCTTGTTGCTGATGATTACCGGTGTGTCCGAATTCTTGTTGAGGAAGGCATACTTCAGGCCAGGCGGTAGCTGTTTGAGCTCAATTTTTGGGGGGTCGGGCCGCAAGGATTCACCCAGTTTCTCAAACTCAAGCGGCTCTTCTACCGCACTGAAGTTGCTAGCCTCTTCCTCTAGGCTTTGTTGATCTTCCTCTTCCTCAAGTGAAATACCCATCACTTCTTCTAGGAGATCAACATCTGGCTTAGCCTCTGTTTTGGTGTTCAGTGCTCGACTCATGCCAACTTCGAACACTTCTTTGCCAAACTGGAGCTGTAGCTGCCCTGGAGTTGCTATAGTTTTGATCAGGGAAGCAATAGGGATCCCAACTAGTATGAGTGGCATGGGTTCCTCGGGTATGTCGAAGACGTGGAAATCTAAGAACATCCACTTGTCCCACAAGGTTCCTGGTATGACCCTGATAACTCCATGATTTTCCAATGATTCGTTCTTGTTCCACTTCAAGCGAATGTCGGATTTTGATCGTGGGAGAGTGGGCAAATGGGTGTCTACAACATGTTTAGGAATGATGTTCACCCCAACTCGTGGGTCGTACAAGATATCTTGTGCGAACATGTCGGATACATGGCCAGAGACGAGAGATGGTCCTAGGTAGAACCTAACCATTTTCGTGTCGAGTCATCTCTCTTCTAGCCATTCCCAATTCAGCACAGCTGTAAGCCAGAGAAGGTCCTCTTTCATTTGATGTGTTTGTTCTGGGAGTAGATATGCTGGTTGAGAGGTCCTTTTGAAGCGTTGGCTCTCTTTGGGCAACCGAGATGTTTTGCCAAAGCCCGTTAGTAGCTCGTCATCAAACGAGAACGGGGGAACCGACGGAGGATTCGTCATGGATTCATTGACCCTCTCAGTGTCCTATGACGTGCTAGGTTTGGGGATATCTGTGATCATGAGAGTTTGTGGAGATGGGGTATGGGTATTCTGACTCTCTTCTTGGTAGCTGGGTTCAGGTGGATCTTGTGGATGTGTGTACTGCCATCAGAAGATTTTTTGAGGATTTTATCAAGGACTTTTCGTCCTTCTAGGGCAAATAGGTGAGAAAACGATCCTCCTGAAGCTAAGTCCAAACATAGTCCTGAGCCTGGTGAAAGGCCTCGGACAAAGTGCTGCAAGAGCATGGACTCTTGGATCGCTAGATCTGGGCCAAATGCGACTAGACCGGTGAAACGTGACCAGGCTACCGCCAAAGTCTCATCGCTTCCTTGACGAAAGTTGAGAACTTCTCATCCGAGGTCAACGACTCGATTTGGTGGGAAGAAGTGTAGATAGAATTTGACTTAGAGTCTCTCCCAACTCCCCTCTACTGCACCGACTGCTCGGTTGTACCACGATTTTGCTGCTTCCGTCAATGAGAACGGAAATATTAACCATCGGAGGGTTTCTCCAGGCATACCCGAGATGGAGATACAGCAGCAGAGCTGCTTGAACTCACGGAGGTGTGTGTAGGGACTCTCTGATTCCAATCCTGCGAAGGATTGGTCCAGAACCATGGCTATCAAGCCAGGACGTAGCTAATAGCCATCTGTGATGATGGGGGCGGATGATGGTGGAGGCTCTAGAAAATCGCCCTTCGGAGCTGATAACTCGAAGATAGGTGTGTGATCCATGGGGTGGTATGGTGATATGGTGGGATAGTGGTGTAGTGGTTGTATAGTGGGAGATAGGATGACCTTGGTTCTGTGTTAAAATAGCTACCGTTCCCCGGCAACGGCGCTAGAAAAGCTTGTTGGCGTTCCTTAGCCTATTAGATATAAATCCGCAAGCGCACGGAAGACGCGTTGTAGCCTTTCACCCAAAAGTATTCCAGGGTATCGACTCCACGAGGAACGAGGAGTATAATAATCACACAACACAATGGCCAAACTAGCGAAGCTAGCAAGTAGAGGATAAAAGACAGGAAAGCAGGTTCTCAACAAAGGTTAAGGCACCTTACTATACTAAGCATGCAAAGCACTATACTTGTCATGTAAACATAGACACCAAAGCTACAGAGCTACTGCCAGGCACCAGAGTGCTGATAACCTAGCCGAGAAAGGCGGGCGCTACAGGTTTCGGCTATATCGTCAGCGAGTCTATCCGAACGAACGGGATTGGAATACTGAGAACACAAAAGCTGTCACCTAGTGTGTCTACCAACCAGAGCTGCGTGGGATAGCCGACCAACCAAGGCAAACTCTAAGTATGAACACCGTCGTGCCACTCAGAGAGTTTACTACTTACTGGTAATGAGCCAGAAAAGCAAGCACTACTATATAGCCAACACTATAAGCATGCACAAGGTTTCCGTAAATAGACAAGTATAAAACTAAGTATGAAGGTAAAGTAAGAATGTAATAACAAAGGTGAGAGACAAGGAACTTTACTCAATACTGGAACTGAATATCCTTCCTTTGATGATACAAGCCTGGGAGAGAAGAGAAATCCCACTCCCAAACTCTGCACTCACTACTCTCCTTGATACAAGAGGAACTCTCTCTACACTGCTAAGGGAAAGCATCACTTCTCCACACTATACACTCTACCACTACATTTGTCCACTAATCCACACCTCACAAGGGAGGTCTAAGGGGGTATTTATAGTGCTAAGTGATGGAGAAGGTCGGTTATGGCGGTTGGAGACGGTTAGAGGGGGCGGCTCGGGTGCCAAGCCGGGCGGCTCGGGGTGGAGCCGGGCGACCTGGTCCCAAGCCGAGCGGCCTAGCCATCCCTTGGATCCACCGCCTCACTTCATCCCACAGTCCATATTGCTCCTCCAAGGCGGTTATAGGTCGGTTGGTGGTTATTCTTGTGTGCTTTTGCCTCAACCATTGGATCCTTTTGTGTTTCTTTCTTAGCCATTGGATGGAACTCCCCTGGATTGCTGGCTTAGCCAATCCGTGGGTTGGATTGATGAAGTGGCAAGGCCTTCTGTGGCATGGTGACTGGTTCTCTCGGATTCCACCGTGGAGTTGTATTTGACACGTTGTCTTTTTGTATGCAGGTGGAAGATGGCGGCATTTGGAGGATTTCACAGGCCGGGCGGCTTGGGCCTGAGCCGGGCGGCCTAGGCCTGAGCCGGGCGGCCTGGGTCCTTAGCCCATATCCAGCTCTTCTTCCTGGTTCACATGTTTTCTCCATGTTTTCTATGTTTTTACACCGTGACATGTGTTCCTGCAAGACCTTTGTACACAACTCGTGGAACCGGTTAATATGTATGAAACTTGCATGAATTTACCCTTGAAACATGAAGTATTGGTGGTCGAAATAGGTTATAATGACTGCCAACAGTGGCTAGGTCGGCCGACCCCATCACCAGGTCGGCTGACCTGGGGGCTGGCCGCCCGACCCACTGACAAGGTCGGCCGACCCCTGGCCAGGCCGCCCGACCTCCCAAGTCAGCCATTTGCCACATCATTTGATCCACATTTTGAAGAAAACACAAGTGGACTCAAATCCAACCGCAAGACCAAGCATCCAATGTATCCAAAGGCCAAAAATGCACCAAGTCACGGATCCACAACGTCATCAATCCGAGCGAAGAGCAAAGTGGCCAATGCAGGCCTGACACGTGGTCGCCTGACCTCCTACAAGTTCGGCCGACCTACCCTCGAACATATTTTACACGTGCAACAACTGTCCTAACCGCCAACCGCCATGGGGACGCAAGATCAAGCCGTTGGAGTGCAAAGGCGGTGGGTCGGGTGGTCGCCCGACCTCGGGCTAGGTCGGCCGACCTCCCTCCTAGGTCGGCCGACCACCGACTTCGGCCTCCCACCGACCTAAGCATCTTATAAATACCCCCTCTCATATGGGACTATAAATAGGCCTGTAAAGCTCATTTGTAAAGGTGTGGAGAAGTTGAGAGCCATATCCTACCTTAGAGAGTGTCATTTTCCACATCTTAGTAGTTGGGATAGTCCTGGGAGTTAGAGTGAGTCGAGCTTTGCCTCGGAGTTCTCGGAGATTCTTCTGAGTCTGCGGTAACAACTCTTGTATCTTTTGTACTCAATCTTCAATATAATTCAGTTATATTTTACTTTATTTCTATCTCTTGCAAGTGTGGTGTACCCTTTATTTTGCACACTTGCTAGGCTTAGACTTGTGGTTATCTTAGTTAGTCAAGTCCCAGTATTCTTGCCGGTGCTATAATCCAACCTGTACGCCAGGCTCTGGTTAGGTCCTCTCCTCTGATCAAGGATGATCTATTGTTACTCAAGCTCTGCTTGAGTACGTTTATAACGTGTCAGCCTATCCACGCAGATTTGCTTGGTAGTCCCACTCGGTGGCAGCGTGTGGTGTGCCTGTGTAGTCCAGGCCCGTTCGTTCGGTAGGCCCGTAGGTGTTAGCCGGGTCTCCTTCGGTTGTCTACTATCTAGCCCCTGACTCCTCGAGGTGCCGGAATTTCGCTCGATGCAAGACCCTGACTTGCTGCTTTAGTTTCCTAATTAACCACGACATAGTCTTTGCTGCCGAATAGATTAGAGTTTGGAAACTTTATCTCACTCATTGTCCTCCCAGGCAACTATGCCTTTTTACGTGTATCTTAGGTAGCTTCATTTACTTCTTTCCACCATACACCTATCCGTTTACCAGACTTACCCCTGTCTAGTGACTAGCTAGTATATTTATTTAAATACAGTTCGCTCGATTTGAGTTTATTCAATTATACTCTCTCGCCTGCCGCTTCCCGGTGGATAAAAATATGATACTCGGAATACTCTGAGTGAAAAGCTACGGTGGTCTCCGTGCGCTTGCGGAGTAAAATCTTTTAAGGCTAAGAGACGCCAACACCACCTTGCTATATGAAGTTTTCCGGGAAGTGTTTAGTTGGGGAGTTATAGCAGAAAACATTCAGGTTCAGAAATCTGGACACCCATATCGATGAAACTCAGAAGTATTGTCCTGCATCTAAAACTGCGCACGAGTTTTCCATTCAGCATATGCGATCGTCCGAACTTACAAGTTGACGGCTAACACTTTATGTGCAATCAAGTTATTCTGTTCACTTACATGCTTTCATGTATTCAGAATATAATTATGGTGCTATGATCTTTTTATCACCGCATCGATTGCACAAAAGTTTTGAACTAACCCGATTGGCTTTATTTTTGCAGATGGTCATCCCACCAGAGACATCTGCACAAGGGGCTTCTCATGGAGCACCACCTCCTTCTGAGTTGGCCACTCAGGTCGCCCAGCAACTCATCAACTTGATAGCTCAAGAGCAACAACGACGCAATCCCCAAGAGATCAGTTACACTGATTTGCGGCACTACAATCGCCAATCTTCACCACTGCCACAGATCCCTTGGATGCTGATGACTGGCTTCGGATCATTAAGTCCAAGTTCAGTCTACTTGTAACATCCTGAAAATTAGCCCCGAAATTTTTCTTCTAATCTCTCCCTATTTCAAAATCAATTTTCGAAAACCGTGATTGTTTGTGCTAATATGAGCTCAACAAAAATCTTCAAATATTCTGGAATATTTCCCCTCCAAATATCTATCGAAACCTTTACCAAAAATCCTCCACAAAATCCATCCAAAATCTCTTCCAAATACCAAAATCAGAAAAAGAGAAAACCCCCTTTCTGGGCCGCCAGCAGCCCAACACCACCCCGGCCCAATCTCCTCGTTTCGCCTCCCTCACCCGGCCTGGCCGAACCCAGCCAGCCCGTCTCCCCCCCCACTGATGCCTGGGCCCCACCCGCCATCACCTACCTCCTCTCACTACCCTGCGGGCCTCGCCCGTCAGCCTCTCCCTTCCCCTGCTTGTCTTCTTCCCCGGCGCGTTGAACGCGCCGCGGTGCGCGTGCACCGCGTGTGTGGACGGCGCCACGCCACGACGAGCCGCCCTGGCCGCCGCGGCCCCGCCACCGTCTGCCCCCGACCCCACCACGACGCCACCAGACCTCACCGCATCACCGCTTGGCCCCGCACGCCACGCGTGCACGACGCCGCGTGCTCGGCCCCGCCTCGCCAGCGCTCCGGCCCCGCAGCGACCCCACCTCAACACCTCCACCGCGCTGCTCTGCCACTTGGACACCGCGCCGCTCTGCTATTTGGGTAGCGCACCACGCTGCCACGTCGCCGCAGCACACCACTTCGGCTATAAATGGCCACCCACCGCCGCCGCCGCACCCCGCCCCTCACCCACTCGCCCCTCTGCTCGCCGCGACTGACCCCCGGCACACGGGCGCCGCTAGCCACGAGCACGCCTTCTTCCGCCCCTCTCTAGGCTCCGCCGAGCCGCTACCCCCGGTGAGCCGCCGCCCCAAATCCTCCATCCACCCGCCTCTATAGTTCGATTGGCTTCGTGTCGAGCTTTGCCACACCACTCTCTCCCTCATCGGCACTCGCCGTCTCCTCCCCCGCACCGCAGAGCCGCAGCCGTGTGCATGCCCCGCGCCGCCGACGCGCCCCTACGCCACCTCACCGTGGAGAACCCTCCTTGAGGCACCTGTCCACCTCCACACCGCCACCACCCGAACCGCCGCACCGCCCTACACCTCCCCGTCTAGCTCTAGTCGCCGGAACCGCCGCCGGTGGTGAGAACTGCCGGTGGACCGCCGTCTGACCCCGCTGGGAACCGGTTAACCCCGAGCCGAACCGGTCGCCGTCGCCTTCCGTGACGCCGTCGCCCTCCCGCGTGGGCCGTCCCAGTGAGGCCGCGCACCGCGCGCGCTGCGCGTGGGCTGCGCCAGGCTTGAAGTCGACCCCAGCCCAAGATCAATTTCCCCAGGCCAAAATCAGAAAAAGTTCCTTTTCTACCCCCTGAACTTTCTAGAAAAGTCTAAAACTACCCCCTAGCCACTATATAGCCCATATCTCCTCCGTTCGAACTCCGATTTGGGCGATTCATGCACCTAAATTCATCTAAAGTCAAGATCTATCCATCCGTACAATCCACATAATGTTTTTCTGGCCGGAAGACGCCACCATGCCACCATGACGCATCCTACGCCCAGTCAGTGCTTCACACTGGTCCCACATAAGTTTGTGTGCCTGGTGTGATGCCGTTGACCTTCTACTCTCTAGCAACTCAAAAGATCCTCGCCTTGATCCTTCCAATTCCAATTCAGATGATGACGATACCGAAAATCATCTGAATATTGATTCTATTTCACAAAAACCTTCCACCCTAAAAATCATCTGAATATCTTTTTCCATTGATTTCCATCCCGTCTATCTCACGAAAGACCTTTCCCCCAACATCGTCATGCGGTCACCATCTCGTCGTTTCTGTTTTCGCCATAGCCACCCACATCCTCCCCCTGGCATGTCCGGAACAACCCCTACCGTGACTACCATCGTGGTCAGCAGTTTGCAGCCCAACCAGTTGCCCCTCGCACCTTACCGGAACCACCACCATTGGTAAGCGCCACCAACAAATCATCCAAATAATCTTTACCCTCCCCAAACAAATCCTTTCATCGTGTTGAGCTCATGTTATGCCTTGATGTATGTGTGTTTCCTTGTTTGTGCAGTAGGTTATACTGGATATCCTAGCCGGTACGTCCCTCGCAAAGGCCCTTACTAGGCTCGAAGCTAGTAACCGGCGTTTGCAGCGGATGCTGTGTCGTCACGTCGAGTGGTTATCACTCCATCGTGCTCAACAGTTGGAGTACCAATGTGCTCGACCGAGGGTGGACCCTCAACCGATGCACTGTCTGCTTCGTCAACAATTTGCACGGCAAGCCCACTGGAATCCCCACTTGATGCATAAAATTCCTATGTTTTACAACCACAACCCTTGGCCTGATAATCACATAAAAACTTGCATGTTTTGCTTACTAAGGTAAACCCCACAAATATACAGCCACCTAAGCCTATTTTAGATATAGTGCGCATAGGTAGGATCGCTCACTTACTTATATCTATCATAATCTTGATGTTAAGTTGGGATTGTGGTTGTGGAATTTGATGGGTTTGGGAATGAGGATGGGTGTGTGCGTGTTTTGAAATAAAATAGGGAAGAACCCTGGCAAATGACCCACGGGTCGGGATACGCCATTAAAGGGCAGGGTATGAACGGTAACTTAGCAACCCGCGGTTACCCAGGTCCCGATCTTCGTGGAGATGTCCGGGTAGGCGGATGCTCACGGTATCGAGCAATGTAAGGTGTTGGGAATGGTTCTACCTGAGTTCTATAAGGACCGCGTTGATTTTCATCTTGCCTAACTCTTTAGTATAACCACTCGCTCTGTATGAGGCATTGGCTGGGCCCGAGCTGGAGTGGATAGCCTTGTAGCTTCTGTGTTGGCGCACAAGGGGCAAGGGAAAGGGTTGTGTGCCAAGGGGGTGTCGAGGGACACCAGGGGGCGGCTCGGTGGCCCGAACCTCTAAAGAACTGCTAGGTGATGAAACAAAGGCAACGGCTTAGTTTGGAATTCGGATGCTTATTTGGCCGTAAGTGTCGCTGAGTCCAACTTGTGGGAATTAATACAACCTCTGATCAGAGTAAAACCTATTCGAATAGTCCGAGTCCACTAGTATGGATGGGTTATGGCTTGGTTCTTCAATTAGCACTTTTCACAAACTAAAAATGGTGGGAATTGGTTTGGTTTTGGGTTGGGAACAAAGTGGTTTTGGGTGGATGCTAATCTATGAGGGTAGAACCCTGTAGAAAGTGCGATGGCTGGAAAGTCATCGGCCATGTGAACCAGCAAGTCTAGTGGCACCCCTTTTGAGAAGAACCCTGTTTTCTGAATGACTAAAACTTGTTAGACTAGCTCAAACCCTACATACAAAATGCTTTTATGCAAAACTCCCTGAGCTCCAGATATGACTTGCATGTAGATATAGCTACACCCCTACTCCTTATGGAGGAAGGTGGGCTTGTTGAGTACGTAAGTACTCACTCTTGCTTTGTTGATGTTTTTTTCCAGTGGAGACGATGAATTCACCATGTATGGAAGCGATTAGGGCTACGACCTACTTTCCAACCATAACGTGTGGAAGTTTGGACCTACGTTTTTATATTCCGCTGCTTAGATTCAGGGCTGCGCCCCTCTGTTGTCTGACCTGTTAAGGCGGATCTGTATCACTCTGATGTAATAATGTGATTACCAAACCCTAGGATGGTAATAAAGCACATTTTAGTCCCATTATGGTAATTGGGGCGTTTCACTACTGCCCCGCCTCAGTGAGAAACTGAAACGCCCCAGTTTCCATAATGGGACTAAAATGTGCTTTATTATCATCCCAGGGTTTGGTAATCACATTCTTACATCAGAGTGATACAGATCTGCCCTAATGGGTCGGACAGCAAAGGGGCGCCGCCCTGAATCTGAGCAGCGGAATATAAAACGTAGGCCCAACCTTCCACACGTCACGTTGGGAAGTAGGTCGTAGCCCTTAATCTAATAGGTACACGATGATTTCTCCTTCTTTGTAAACCAACAACAAAGCAAGGGTGAGTACATACATACTCAAACAAGCCCACCTTCCTCCTATAGAGTTTTGGGAGGTTACCTATAGCTACATGCGAGGCTATATCTAGAGCTCAGGTGTTTTTGCGAGAAATAATGCAAGATTCATTTTAGTTGTCAACTTTTACTTTATGAAAATAGGGTTTTGTTTCAAAAAAGGGGAGGGCGTAGCCACTGGACTTGTCGGCCCAAACGGACTAGCACATCCCAAATTATCAACCAACCTCCACCGTTGTTCCCAAAACCACAACCACGCATTCCGACCCATACCCATCCAGTTTTAATTTATGAAAACTTGCTATTTGAAATACCAAGCCGTAACCCATCCATACCAGTGGACGCAGACTATTCGAATAGATTTTACTACTGGCCAGAGTTGTACTAATTCCCACAAGTTGGACTCAGCGGCTACTTACCGTCGTAAGCGCCCGAATTCCAAACCGAGCCGTTGCCTTTGTTTCGTTCGGGCCACTGAGCCGCACCCTGGTGTCCCTCGACACCCCCTCGACACACAACCCATTCCCTCGCCCCTTGTGCGCCAACACAGAAGTACTAGGCTGTCCACTCCGGCTCGGGCCCAGCCAATGCCTCATACAGAGCAAGTGGTTGTACTAAAAGAGTTAGGCAAGATGTAGATCAACTCGGTCCTTCAGAGCTCAGGTAGAACCATTCTGTGATGCCCCTGGCATCTCAGAAGCCTTAACACACGGTTAGATGAAGGCTAACGATGGATTAAGGCTTAATCATGCTTAGTGGTTAACAAGAAACACGTGGAGGAGCCACTAAATCAAAATTTTCTACACAAGATACAAGACCACACATTTCGTGGTTGAATAAGTCAACACTCACATGCTTTTTAGCTCAACTCCAAATGCCAAACCTTGGATAAGAAAAGTAGCCCTAGACCTTTCTGTTGGACAATGTTCAAAAATCTAAAGACAGGAGGTTTAAAAGATCTAATCCAAAGTTTCTTGATAAGTGCCAGTTGTGATCATGAGCAAACTTGAGCCCTAATAAAGCTTTCAAATTTATTAAGTACCCGAGCTCAACTCCGTTGACAAACTTGTTGTACATGCTATGGACTACCCTTTTGCTACACTGAGCATGGATCAAAACTATCGTATACTCACTCAAAATTTCACCCAAATATCTCATGGAAACAACCAGATCAACCCACACTTAGAAATTTCCCAAGTATGGATTTTCAGCTTTTCCCTAAGTTGATTCTGAAATTACTTTTGGATTCACTATACAACTTCAAAATCTTCCTTTCTATGGAGTGGAATTAAACTTATCACCTTTCAAATGCATCTATTGTGGAAGTGATTGGACTTCATTTGATACTCCAAAAGTTTGAAACAAGAAAGTCTCCACACAAAGTGAAATTTCTGTGTTAGTAAACCTTGGAACATATTTGTATCTATAGCTCAAAATCTGTTGGGTTTTAGACCAAAGTCATTTTACCAAAATTTTAGGTCATCTACTGGAGAACAACTTTGGTAATTAGGGTTTGATCATATATTGAGTTTTAAATGGAGTTTAGGGTCATTTTCTACCAACACAGAAAACCAGTTCAAATCTGACCTGTTTAGTAATCTCAATATTTATATAACCTACAGCCACTTTCATGCAAAGATCAAATTAGAGAAGTTGTAGATATTGAAATTCTAAACAAACTTTTCGATATACACTTTGGGTGGTAAAGACCAGAGATAGGACTTTTGATTCTCACAATCAGTAGAGGTACCCTGTCCAAACTGGGAGCTGCAACCTAAATTCAAATGAAATTCATATTTCTTCTTAGAATTTGGTGTTGAGCCTATTGACAAACTTGTATACCTTGAAGAGGCCAACATTTCCTCCAATTACCGTTTCTCCCAAATCGGCCTCTAACAGGGTTAAAAAGGGGAAAAACTGAAAGGGAGAAAACACAAACAAGAATGGTTTTTGTCTGAGAGACTGACGGGTGGGGCCACGGCGCGGGGACGACACGGTGTCGCGGCCGGCATCCACCGCGTGGTCACCGGCGACCCGGCAGCGCGCCGCGCCGCGGATCGATGCCCCCACGGCCTGCCCCGTCCTCCGCGTGAAGCTGGACGCAACCTCGGCCTCATTCACTCCCTCACCTTCTCCTTGTCCTGCCTCGCCTCGCCCGAACGGCTAAAGCAGAGCACAACACTGCCATGACCGCCCGAGCTTGGAGCTCAAGCCCACCGCCGCTCTACTGCCTCCCCGCGCCCCTAGACCTCACCACTGCGTTCGCCACTCCCTGGCGCACCTTCCACTCTTGACGTCGCCGCCATTCTCCCTTCCCTCCGTCGGAATCGGGCAGCTTGCGCCGGACAATGTCCGTCGTGGTCACCATGGCCGGCCGAGGCCAACTTGAAACCAGTAGCCCCTCTGGTGCTCCTTGCGCCTAGCCCACCCACGCGTCGCGCTCGCCTCGTCGTCCTCCACCGAAAACCCAGGATCTAGCCCCTCGCCATCGCCTCCTCGACCCTCTTCCACGCGACGCCGAGCGCCGCCCCGGCGCCCAGCTCGACCTCACCGTGGGGCACCACCCTAGGGCCATTCCCGCACCTCCACTCCGCCGCCGCCAGATTCGCCACATCCTCGCGCATCCGAGGCACCCACCCTCGGCCTCCCCCTTCGCCTAGACCGCCGGATTCGCGCCGCCACCGCCGCTCCCGTGCACACCACCGCCGCCCCGGTTCACGACCCCGCACCGCTCGTACAAGCCTCCGCGCACGACGAGATCAAGGGGAAGTGAATCCCCGCTACAAGGAACACCTTCGGCGACCTCGTCGGCTCCAAGACCGGCCTCACCGCCGCCGGCGCAGCCGCGCCTCTTCCCCTATCGCGCGCCGTCGTCTCCCCGGCCGAAGGTAGGAGAAGAGGTGGCCATTTTACCCGAAACCCCCTGCGCTTTAATTGTTTTCCGTTTAAAACCATAGCGCTGTATACTGAGTGTTTTAAATCTCACAGTCTAGCCCCTGGAAGTTAGGGTTAATTGCAATCTAGCCCCTGGATCTATGGATTTCTCTTTTTTCCCTGATTTAAATCGGCTGAAACTTTGAAAAATCATATAAAATCAAATAAAAATCGTAAAAAGGTAAACTCAGTTGCATTAGACTCCTCTTGAATAGATCTATCGAATGGGTATGATGTGGATATGTGAAATGCCTGTTTTGCCCTTGGTCTGTTGCATGCATGATTAAATAGGATAAATGACAAAAGTGACCTAAATGGACTCCGAATGCTATGAAACTTGGACAGTAGCTCTCTTGCGGTATTATAACATTATGTGAATTTTTGTAGCCCTAGCACTTGCTGTTTAATTACCCTTTTGCCATTTACATGTGTTATGTGCATTTATTTAACCCAGGAGATGGAGGCTACCTAAAATATGCTCAAATGGACGAACTATAATTTCTGGGCACTCTTTATAATAAATGTAACTCACTGTATAAGTTTGAGCTCTTGCATGTTAGGTTTGATTGCGGTTTTGAAAATGACAAGTGCTAAGGTGATTAAATCAATAAAATGTAAAAGTGCTATTTACTGTACCCTAAAAACTCCACCAAAATTCCTATAGCTATATTCCTGTGCAGGTATACTTATGTAGGTTGTACATGCTTTGTGGATGCTGTTTCATGAAAGAAGTATAAGTAGTCACTTAAATAGGGCCAAAAGTGAAGGTAATAAGAATGGAAAGCAACGTACTCATATGCACCAGAGATTGCTCTTATAAACTTCCTTTAATAGAATTGAGTTTGCGGTGTCAAAATGAACCTCGTAAGATATTTGATTCTATAATACTCCACATGCATGTTTGATCCTCCTGTGACAAGGATTGTAGATCTTTAATTATGAAAAGTATGGCACTATTAATATGTGGATATCAATAACTCGATTAAGTCAAGATATATAACTTATTTACTTATATGCTTGATGTATAGTGAATGGGATAAACAATTTACTTAGAAGTAGAAGTCTATCATGTACTTTGATCCGTATGATTAGCTTGTATACTTAACTTGCTGAGATAGATTAAACAACAACATTTAATCATATATTTGTGTGATGTTTTGCTCGCACATGAAATGATAAAGAACCATCTAAATTGATATCTTGCTCATGCATTAGCTTGAGTGTGTATTGCGTGTCTCTAATTGTAGGGGTTATGCTAGTTTTATGCCCACAAGGGTGATCTTGTTAATTGGTTGTCAATTCCCTTTCTGCCTAACCATGCAACGGCTGTTTAACGTGTGTGCTTGATATTCGTGCATCTCATCCACTGCATCATGCACGGCATTCATATAGTGACGCTTATTTCAGATACGTGATCAAAAAGCAAGTGCGTGGAACTACTTCAACCAACGGTGATCCAAAAGACCAACTAAGACCCACTCACGACCTGGAGGGCCCATCAGTCGTGTTTGGACGGAGGAGTTGGCCAAGGAATCAAGGGGTTGCCTGGGGCGAAGCCTCACAACCCGGCAAACTAACATTAGCTTAGTTTGTTGTTCTCTTAAATGAAAGTAAAGGTAGGCAGGACCATGCTTTACCTAGCAAATGATTTTTGTTGAATGCTTACGCATCTGCATTAGGAGTTGTTCGGAAACCATTTGCATTAGACTCCTTGGCCGCCCTGGCCTTAGCACCTACAATAGAGTGCGTAGGACGAGTATGCCTAGTAATGCTAGGTACGAGTAGACACGAGTGAATGGAGTCACTCGTCGCGTAGGTGATTTTTCAAAAGTCACAGGAACTATTACTATGATGGAAGCTATGAGGATGCTCATGGTTTTAACTTGAGACCGGGCGGAGATATGGTTATATGAGAAAAATGATGATGATGATATGGACGGTATGGTGGACTCCGCCCGAGTCGCATAAGGCCGGTCATTGTTCGCCTATTGGTCGGCATAACATTGCTAGGGTGCTTATCCGGAATCTATGGGCCGGTGAAAGTCTTACTTGTGACGTCTCAAGCAAGGGGCACGTTCCTACCCACTGGTTGAGAGGAAGGTGGCCGCGGAGGCGGGTGTCAAAGGAGGGCAGAACCCGACGTAACCGAGGTACCGCTCCTGCGACAACGCGCTCCGGGAGTCAGGCGGGAGTGGTCATCGAACTTGAGATGGGATAGGTGGAGATGGGAGAAGCATATGTGGAACGCTGGGAGTTAGTAAGCATATGCCATCCTGGTGCTTCTAGTTATTCCCGGGAATATAAAAATCGATTCGAATCGCTGATGCTCACCAGGTGTGAGAATGCCAATACCACTGACGGGCAAAGTAGTAATCCACTTGAATATGTTGTATTATGAATTCATGGTTTTGAATACTACATACTTGAATATACATGCTTTACTTTCATGCAGCTTTTTACTATACTCATGATTAGTATTATTGATATGATAAACTAAGTAGCTGTCAAATCCTACTCTATATGATAAAGCAAGCAGCTGAAATTCCTGCTTCCACATGTTAACTTGATTCTGTTTACAATCAACAGCTAAGGATCAAAATCTTAGTAAGCAAGCTTTGCGTCAGCCGTAAGCCATTTTCCATTAAGTCCTACTGAGTAATTAGTACTCAGGGTTTGCCCCCACTTTTGGCTTACAGGAACTGAAGACTTTTGGACAATTGCATGAAGGAGGGTAGAACCCGTGGGCTCGGTGCTACTCGCCTTATTTATCTCTTCCTGAAGACTACTTAAGTATATCGTTTCCGCTGCGAGATTTTTGAAAATGCTTCCGCTATACATACTCTGAATTTGATTCCGCTATATTTTGACCATGTATTTGATTACATATATTGGTTTGTAAAGAACTTTATCTTACTATCACTATTAAATTGCTTGTGATGTTGTAATTGTTGTGGCTCTTTCGAGGGCTAAATGTGTGTGATGTCGGTCTCCTCGGGCGATGGTTTCATCGAGTGCCCTTTGGGTAGCTCGACGGACTACCGGGTTTAGTCTGGCCTAAGTGCACTGCGAGCCAGAGGTGGCAGGTGTGCTTAGTCTGGATTAAGCAGGGCGGTTCCGCCACACATTCCCCCTTTCCATGGCTCGACACCGCGAGCATCCACCTACCCGGTCATCTCCATGAATCCCGGGACCTAGGCAACCGCGGGTTGCTAAGTTACCGTTTATACCCTGCCCTTAGACGGCTAGTTCGGCGCGTAGCCGTATTTTGACAAAGTCGGTTGCCGGGGTTCTTCTCCATTTTATTTCGAAAACACACCCACCCAAATATTTCTCATTCCCACCCCAACCAGGTTCTTTAACCAGAATCCCAATCCCATTATCAAGTTTAAGGTATATATAGTTGAATGAGCGATCCCACCTATGCACGCTACTTCTAGTTAGGTTCAGGGAGCTACCCTAATAGGGTTTACCTTAGCAAGCAAAACAATGCATGTTTTATTTGGTTGAACTGGCCAAAGGTTTATTTTGTAAAACTAGGAATTTTATGCATCAAGTGAGGATTCCAGTGGACTTGCCTTTCAACTTGAACATGAAGCGGTTGATGTTCGGGCATCGTGAGCTCTATGGTGGCCGGATCGGATGTTTCGGGAACTGGAACGATCGGACACTCCTACGTGCACAAACAAGAAAGCACACAACGCATGAGGTACTATATGAGCTCAACCAGTATTTGGTGGGTTGGAGTTTGGATGGAGAAGACAAGGATTATCTGGGGTTCTTACTGGCAGTATTATTGCAAGCGGTTGAGGTGCAGTGAGCTTTCGGGCGAGCTGGCGGGCTCGGTAACGACAGTTACAGAGTCTCCATGGTAGTGGTGGTGGAACGATGATGCGGGGGCGGCGACGCCGAAGGGGAGGCGGTCGCATGATGATGATTGGAGTGGGGAAGATTTTTGTGAAATAGAATCAATATTCAGATTATTTTCGATTTCGTCATCATCTGAAGTGGAACTGGGAGGATCAAGACAAGAATCTTTTTGATAGAGAGTAGGAGATCAACGGCATCACACTAGGCACACAAAATTATGTGGGACCAGTGTGAAGCATTGACTGGGCGTAGGACGCGTCATGGTGGCATGGCAGCGTCTTTCGGCCAGGGAAAAGATTATGTGGAGTGTATGGATGGGTAGATCTTGATTTTAGATGAATTTAGGCACAAGAATTGCCCAAATCGTAGTTCGAATGGAGGAGATATGGGGTATACAGTGGCTAGGGGGTAGTTTTAGACTCTTCTAGACAGTTGGAGGGCTAGATTTAGACTTTTCTCAAATTTCTGGCCCGCGGGAAGTGAATCTGGGCCGGGGACAATTTTGGCTTGGCGCTGCCCACGCGCGGCGCGCGCGCCGCCTACTGGGATGGCCCAGTAGGGCGGGGACGGCGCGGCCTACGCCGTTGGCCGGGGCCCGCGCATTAGTGTCTGCGGGAGGGCGATGACGTCACGGAAGGCGTCGGCGGGTCGGACCGTTGGCTCGGTCGGACCGGACGGCGGCGGTTCGCGGGAGCGCACCGACGGTCCTCGCCGCCGGTGGCGGTTCCGGCAACGAGAGTTGGACGGGGAGGTGTAGGTCGGTGCGGCGGTTCGGGTGGTGGTGGCGTGGAGGTGAACGGGTGCCTCAAAGAGGGGCCTCCACGGTGGGGTGGCGCGGTTGCGCGTTAGCGGCGCGGGGCGCGCACGACGGCGGCGTTGGTAAGTGGGGGATAGGCGGAATTGAGACGCTAAGGGGGTGGAGGATGGTGTAGCGGTGTTCGGGCAGTGGGCAACCGAGCTATGAAGCTCAAGAAGGGGTGGAATTTGGCCGGTGACCGTGGCGGTGATGACGCACCGGAGTGGAGAAAGAGGGGAGGGACGGTGTGTCTTGGGCGCGTCACCACTCTGAGGTTACCTCAGGGCGGATTTTTGGGCCGATGTAGTGTGTGGTGGTGGAGGGGGGAACGGCGAGGGCGACAGGCGGTGGCAGGTGGCTTTTATAGCCGGGGAGGTGGCCATGGAGCTCGGCGGAATGGGGTAGGCGGTGGTGCATCGGGCCAGGGCGGCATCCGAGCCTGCTGGTCGGGAGGGAGGCGGGGCCAGCGGTCGGCCAGGCGAGGCGGCGGCCCCATCGCCGGCGCTCCTACCGTGGGGCTTTGCCCAGGGGTCAGAGGAGAGGGGAGAAACTGACGGGCGGGGCCCGCAGGGCAGGGAGAGGAGGGAGGCATCGGCGGGCGGGGCCCAGGTGGCAGTGAGGGAGGGGGGAAGGGTGCTGGCGGGCTGCGGTGGTAGCTGGGTCGGGGAGGCAGTTGGGCCGGGAGGGAAGTGGAAGGGGGGTGGGCCGCGGGGGGGGGAGTAGTTGGCCCAAGGGGAATTTTCCCTTTTCTTTTTGGATTTATGGATTGGAAATTTGGAGGAATTTTGGAGAGGATTTGGAGGTGGACTTTTTGGAAAATCTTGGTGGAGATTTTTGGTAGAGGCTATTTGGAATATTTGTAGATTTTTGTTGAGCTCATAATACACACATGGAAAACAAACAAACAAGGTTTCAAAAATTAATTTTGAATTAGGGGAAGATTAGGAGAAAAATTTTGGGGCCTAATTTTCGGGATGTTTCAGCAACAGAAGGCTCACTTTGCGGCGCAGTGTCTACATGGTCCCTCGGGGGCCTGGTGTGCTTCTTACCTGGCAATGCAACCCGCTGGGCACCAAGTCACGTGGGATGAGTTCCGTGCGGCTTTTCGGGCTCACTATCTCCCACCTAGCCTCATCGAGCTCAAGCAACGGGAATTTCGTGCACTTCAGCAAGGGAACATGTCAGTACTCGAGTACGTGCAGGTTTTCATCCGCCTATCCCAGTACTCCCCTAAAGACGTCAACACCGACCCACGTAGGGCCGCCCGCCAGTTGGGTGGGTTCGATCCCACTCTTCTGACTCACTTGGGGCGCCGCTACGACAGCTTCACTGAGTTGGTAGATGCCACCATTGACATGGAGCACCGCCTCCGTGAGTCCCATGAGGACCAGCGGAGGAAAAGACTTGCAAGCACACCTCCGTCGAGTTCATCTCAACGACAACGGGTTGTGCATCACGCACCGCCCCACGTATGTTACATCAATGGACCCCAACAGCAAGAACAACAGTGTGGGACACAACACCATCTGTCTTCCTGCCGTGTACCGCCTCATCCAACTGCTTCAGTGCCATCGGCCAAACCAAGTGCCAAATACCCCTGCTACAAGTGTGGGAAGACCGGCCACTTCAGAAAGAATTGTCTTGCCCTTCTACAAAGCCAGGCACCAGTGTTGATTAAAGGCAACCAACGCCAGAATAAAAAGAAAGGACCAAAATGAGATCGAGCCCCAAAAGAGGGTCATGTGCACTATACCCACGTAGATCAGATTCCAGAAGGTGAACCAGTGCTAGCAAGCACATTTCTTGTCAACGAGCACCCCATAGTGGTTTTGTTTGACTTCGGAGCATCACGCACCTTCATTAGCAGGTCATATGTAACAAAACATGGGTATCACATTGATAATATGAAGACAAAATCCCACATCACAGCCCCGGGGTCACCAATTGACACGAATCAGATTGTGAGGCACTTACGCTTGTGCATAGGCACAGAGGATTTCTATGTTGATCCTGTAGTACTTCCTAATCAGGGAATTGACATTATCTTAGGGATGGATTGTATGAAAGAGCACAACGTCCTATTGGATATTACTAGCAAGACAGTTCAAATGAGGTCTAGAAGGAGTGGAAAAACCATGCACATTCATCTGCCAATTCACAAACAGCTGTCGCACACAGTAAATGCCACAGAAGCTCAGCTGATAGAGAAGATACTGATGGTTTCTGACTTTCCAGATGTGTTTCCGGAAGAGCTTCCCGGACTCCCACCGGATAGGGATGTTGAGTTTTCCATCAAGCTTGTACCTGGCATAGCACCCGTCTCCCGAAGGCCATACAGAATGGCACCAGATGAGTTGAAAGAGCTGAAAGTGCAGCTGCAAGAACAGCTAGATAAAGGGTTCATTTGGCCTAGCTCATCACCTTGGGGTTGCCTAGCTCTCTTTGTTGAAAAGAAGGACCAAGGTGGGAAAAGGCTATGTGTTGATTACCGGCCCCTCAATGCAGTGACCGTCAATAACAAATACCCACTCCCACAAATTGACATCTTGTTTGATCAGTTAGCTGGAGCTAAGGTCTTTTCAAAAATCGATTTGAGGTCTGGCTACTATCAAATAAAGATCAAAGAAGAAGATATACCCAAGACGGCTTTCTCGACCAGATATGGCTTGTACGAGTATTTGGTCATGTCCTTTGGGTTAACCAATGCACCGGCTTTCTTCATGTACATGATGAATTCGGTGTTCATGAATGAACTTGATAAGTTTGTAGTGGTGTTCATTGATGACATATTGGTCTTTTCAAAAAGTGAGGAGGAACACGAGGAGCACTTGTGGATAGTACTCAATCGGCTTAGAGGGCACAAGCTCTATGCCAAGTTTAGTAAGTGTGCATTTTGGTTGAAGGAAGTGAGTTTCTTAGGTCACATTCTGTCTGAGAAGGGGGTAGCAGTTGATCCCAGCAAGGTAGAGGATGTTCTGAATTGGAAGCAACCCGAGACAGTGACTGAGATTCGAAGTTTCCTTGGTTTAGCAGGCTACTACCGCCACTTCATTAAGGACTTCTCCAAGACCATGAAGCCAATGACCTCACTAACAAAGAAAATTTTAAAATATCTATGGAGCCCGAAATATGAGGAAGCCTTTCAAACATTGAAGAAATTGTTAACATCTGCACCAGTCCTAGCTCAACCGGACGTCACCAAGCTATTTGATGTATATTGTGATGCCTCCAGCAATTGGCTTGGCTGTGTCTTAATGCAAGAAGGGAGAGTAATTGCTTACGCTTCCCGTCAACTAAGAAAACATGAAGCCAACTACCCGACACATGATCTTGAGCTTGCAGCATTTGTACACGCGTTGAAGATATGAAGACACTATCTACTAGGGAATACGTGTCACATATACACCGACCACAAGAGTCTCAAATACATCTTCACCCAACCCGAATTAAATATGAGACAGAGACGGTGGTTAGAGTTGATAAAGGACTATGACCTAGAGGTTCATTACCATCCTGGCAAAGCAAATGTGGTAGCAGACGCGTTAAGCCGCAAGGCTCATTGCAACTTCATTGAGCCTCGTCCAACAGTGAGAGTGCTATGTTGTGAGATTTGGGAAGTAGAAATGCCAACAGTCCTGGAAGCTAAACTTTACAATCTTGTCATTGAGCCAACCATAAAAGATCAAATCATTGCAGCACAAAAGAAAGATAAGGGCATGGCACATATTTGAGATGAGATCAATGAAAAGAAGAAGGCTTGTTTCAAGCTCGACGAAGAGGGAGTCCTGTGGTTCAAAAATCGCTTAGTGGTACCAAAGGACATGGAGCTAAGGAAGAAAATCCTAGATGAAGCTCACACCTCCATGTTCACCATGCACCCGGGCAGCAATAAAATGTACCAAGACTTAAAGCAAAAATTTTGGTGGACCCGTATGAAACGGGAGATCGCCAAATATGTGTCCAAGTGTGATGTGTGTCAGAGGGTAAAAGCTGATCACCTAAAGCCTGCGGGTATGCTTCAACCGTTAGCAGTTCCAGCCTGGAAATGGGAGGACATACATATGGACTTCATTGTAGGTTTGCCTCGCACACAGAAGGGGTACGATTCCATTTGGGTGGTTATTGATCGAATCACAAAATCGGCTCATTTCATCCCTGTCAAGACCACCTATCGGGTGAAGCAGTATGCTGAGTTGTACATTTTCAGGATCGTGTCCTTGCATGGTGTTCCTCAAACCATCACTTCGGATAGAGGCTCACTATTTGTGTCCCGCTTTTGGGAGCAATTGAAAACTCCTCTTGGAGCCAACTTAATTCGAAGTTCGGCATACCATCCCCAGACAAGCGGCCAAGTTGAAAGAGTGAACCAGATCCTAGAAGACATGTTGAGAGCGTGTGCTTTGACCTATTCCACCAAGTGGGATGAGTGTCTTCCCTTAGCAAAATTTGCTTACAACAACAGCTACCAAAAGAGCTTGGAAATGGCTCCTTTTGAGGCCCTATATGGTAGACGGTGTAGAACACCACTCAACTGGTCGGAACCAGGAGAACGTGTCACTTTTGGCCCAGACTTGGTAACACAAGCCGAAGAACAAGTTAAATTCATACACAGTATTCTGAAAAGAGCACAGTCTAGGCAGAAGAGCTACTCAGATAAGAGGAGGAGACCACTAGTCTTTGAAGAGAGCGATCAAGTGTACCTTCGGGTGTCACCAATGAAGGGAGTACATCGATTTGGTGTAAAGGGGAAGCTAGCACCGCGGTATGCTGGTCCATTCAAGATCACAGAAAGATGTGGGTCAGTAGCTTGTCAGTTAGAGTTACCACCACACCTAGCTACGGTTCATGACGTGTTTCATGTCTCGCAACTCAAGAAATGTTTACGAGTGCCGAAGGAAGTGGTTGAAACATCTCAAATTCAGATCCAACCAGACCTCACATATGAAGAGCACCCCATAAAAATCCTCGACCAAAAGCAAAGATCAACAAGACGAAGAACTATTAACTTTTACAAAGTGCAATGGAGAAATCACTCTGAAGAAGAGGCAACATGGGAACAAGAGGAATTCTTGCAAACAAAATATCCTGGTTTTCTTCCATCCACTTCAAATGAGTATGTCACCAAGTTTTAATTCTCAGATTCGTATTTGAATACATACACAATGCACTCTCCTTCTCATTTAACTTATCCACCCACATCACATCAAAATCTCAGGACAAGATTTATTTAAGAGGAGTGGGTTGTGATGCCCCAGGCATCTCAAGTGCATTACATTTGCATCATTGACATATTTGCATCATCGCATGAACATTTCATGTTGAGTGCATAAGTAGATCAAGTCATTTGGATCAATTAAATCCAGTTTTTCCTGAATGGGCCTCTACTTTCGTCACTATAACTTTGAATCTGTAGTGAATTTGAAGAAACTTGATAAACCAAACTTGTAGACAATTTTATGCTTGACAACTTTGGTATTTTGTGTGTTGACATGCATAATGGTTTGGGTGATGTTTTGGGCCTTTTTCTGTAAACCTGTGTTTTCTGACCAAACCTGACCTGATTAGTAATTCTACATTTTCTCTAATCTACAGCCCTTTTTATGCAAAACTTTAGTTGAGAAAGTTGTAGACCATAAAATTCTAAACAACATTGGTATAAAACTCCTTGTGTGAAAGTGTAACACCCTAATTTTAATTCCAGTATTTTACAATAAATTTAATATAGTTTATTTATTTTTCTAAGGTTTTATATGCCTAGGCTTGCATTTACATGATTTATTTTATTAAATAAGTAATTTAAATTCATCATAGGTCCACTTTAGTTGTGCATTCATGCTGGAGCATTATTTTACGTACTGTATGAACTAAGGTTTGGAATTCAAATTTATTTGAATTCTAGATTTGTTTTGGCCTTGGTTTAAAAAGAAAAAGGAGAGAAATACAGGAAAAAAAAGAAAGGAGCGGAGCAAATAGGCCGGCCGAACCAGCCAGCCCAGCCAGGCCTTTTCCCCCTCTCGGCCTGCCGGCGCGCCCCCACCTGGGCCGGCCCGCTAGCCTCACCTGGCGGCAACCCGTCCGCGCCCCCTTCCCTGTCTTTCTCTGGCAGGTGGGCCGCGCCCCCTCAAGCCGCTGACCACCCGGCACCACACCGTCAGGGGTTTCTTCTTCCTCACGCCGAACGCCGCTCCTCTCTGCCTGTGGCCCGCCCGACGCCGCCTTCTTCGTCTCTCTGCGCCCTAGACCCATGCTCCGCCTTCCCCGTGGCCATGGCCTGCTTGCCAGCGCCACTCTCCCCTCGGCGGCACGCGCTCGACCCCGAGGCGACACAGACTCGGGTCCGAATCGAACCAGAGTCGCCGCGTCGCCACCACCCCTTAAACTCAAGTCAGACCCGCTGTGCCGCCCTATAAAGGGGATCCCCTCATCCGCCACCGCGATCTTTTGCTCCCTCACCTCACGCCGAGCCCTAGCGCTGCTGTTGCCATCGAATTTTGCAACCAGAGCTCACGGTGAGTTCCGCCGCCGCCATCGATTCACCGCATTCAAGTTTCCTCGGGCCAAATTGAGCTCTGTGCCACGTTCGCAGGACCCCCACGAAGCCCGCCCGCCGTTTCTTGGACGCCCGGAGCCGTCCCTCGGCGCTGTCCGTGAAGCTTACCGCCGCCGTCCGCCTCGCCTCACCGCCAGCCCTCTCCGACCGCCGCCCGAAGCCGCCAAGCCCCTACTGAGAATCGCGGTGCCCTGCTCTCCCTCCTCGGCCGGTTCCCGTCCCGCCTGGCGCACCGCAGCGCCGGGAGCGCCACGCGCCGGTGACACGCCGCCGCCCCTGGTGGTCACCGCCGGCTCCCTCATTCCCTTTAAGCTCGGCCGTCCGATCTGATCTGAACGGCCAGATTTGGTTCGGTCAAAGCCAGTCAACCGCGCTCCTCGGCCACGTCACCTGACATGTGGGCACCACGTGGGCGCGACCCGGTCAATATCCGGTCAGCCGCCATCGTTTTGCACCAAAGCCCCTCCATTTTGATGTATTTAACCTGCAGTCCGAGCCAGTGTTGACCAGGCCCTTGTTTTAACGTTTCAGCCCCTAGTTTTTGAAAAGTAATTCCATTTAGGACCTATGACATTCAAAAGCTCATAACTTTCACATTTTAAATCCATTTTCGGCGATTCTTGCGCTCATGAGATCGTATAAATGTGTAGAATAATTTTAAACATGTTTCATGTTCTGTTTTTATGTAATGATGTACTGTTTCTTATCTTTTGCCTTGTTTGCTTGCATGTGTGATCATGTGGATGCTTGTTTGGTGCCGTGTATCGTGCGTAGACGTTGATCCACCTGCTGATT
Organism: Paspalum notatum; assembly: GCA_022530915.1. NCBI lineage: Eukaryota > Viridiplantae > Streptophyta > Magnoliopsida > Poales > Poaceae > Paspalum > Paspalum notatum. The sequence goes on along the minus strand of CM039688.1, from coordinate 32,358,861 downwards.
TCGAAGAGAAGCCTCCAGAAGCCTCTGAGCAGCAACAAGGAATAAATTTTGAGAAAGGCAAGTATAACATAAACAATACCTAATCACCTTTTATTTATTGCATGTGCATTTTAATTTGTATGCCTGTAAGGTTTTACCCAGCTACTTTTATCCTTACATATCTACCTTTTGGGATGCATATGGTTAAGTTGTGCTAGGTGCTGCGCGAATTCATGTCCTTTTGTTAATTTAATTTTGATTAATAATCCTATGCAATTAAGTGTTGGGCTTGACCCTTGATCGGTTCATGTCCATTTTAATATGGCTTTTTAGCAACATGGTTTAGGGAGCTTGAGCAATGTGCTCGTGTGCTTTTGCTATTTCTCTCCGTAAGGACCGAATCACAAAGCGACCACCTGGGACAACAGTGCTACCACAAGATTGGAATGGGATGATCTTAGCTGACTAATTAGGTTGTTTTGGTTTGGGAGTAACTTACCTACAGGGCAAGAGGGGAGGTTACCTTCAGTGGTCGCTGCGCTACCTCATGGTTGAGTGTGCTTTACGTTATATGTATGTGCTTCTCCCTTTGGAGGCGGACACCACCGTTGCGACCCTAAAACCTTAGCGGTTACACCTTACTAACGCAATCTTTGTAAAGGCTTCGTAGTGCGCTTGCTAGTCATCTCATCTCGGTAATGTGATGAACTCCTAGCGTAACTCACGACTTGTGGTTAAAAATGTACAATCTCTCGAGAGTGTAAAACTAACATGTTAGTCGTGCTCACAGTTATGAGCGGCCCAGACCCTTCCCAGTGATTAGAAGGATCCTTGGCTGAAGTTCTTTGGTTTTGGTTATGGTTATGATAATGGTTATATCTGTTTAATTCTATTTAATTCTTATGCAATATCTTTTGGGATAACAGTTTTGTTACTAACTCATAGTAACTAGGCCTTAATAAAAGTTTTCAATTAAAAGCTAATGCAGTCTGTCAGCTAACCCTAGAGCCTCATGGTTTATGTTATATTTGTTGGGTATTCTGTACTCACGCTTGTTTCTTTATATTTATTCCTTGTTGGGGGGAAAAATCCAACCGCTGCTCAGTTGATGAAGGTAATGAAGACTATGTGCAAGACTACGACGATGAGTTTTAGGCGTTTCGTTCACCAGTCGATGTCCCTATGGCGCCCCGTTATCTTTATATTTTATGCTTCCGCTATGCTACATTATACTTTGAGTTAAACACTAGTGTTACAGTGTAATAATGATATATTTAATGTTATGTACGATTTTATCTTTGGCATGTGTTTGTGGTACTTTGTAATTTGTCATGTATATGCGAGACGTTTCTTGGCGCATATATATGTTGCACGGTTTTGTTCGTTGAAACCGGGCGTGACAAAATTTGGTACCAAAGCCGTGTCGACTGTAGGATGAAAGCCTAGTTAGAACTGGTCGTATTTAAGGACTTCACTTTCCTTGTTCTTATCTGCTGACTTTTGAATGCTTTGTCTTTATTTTATTTTTACTGATTAATTGCTCACATTATGTTCGAAAATTTTTATTTATTTCTTCTGTCATATAGAACTTAACTCAAGTATTTCTATCGTTTCAATAGATGACATCACTGGGGTGCTTTTATATGAGAATTAGATTACCCATATAATGTCTCGTTAGCACGCTTTGTTTTAGTTTATGAATGCTTGTCATGGTGAACTATGTTTGATTTGATTCTTTGATTGATTGATAGTCTAGCTGTGATATGTCCACAGTATAAACAACTATGAAGATTAAATTAATTAAATAAAGTAATTAATAAAGATTAGATCGTTGGAAGTTATAAATAGCCGTCTACTCTTTTCTCTTTACTTTATCGGTTACCGTTGTTTATCATCTTGGATATGTGCAATAATTGCTTACTGATGTTGTCTCAACTGCTGCCAACAGATGGTAAACACCAAGAACAGAGGCAATGGACCGGAGAATAACAATGAGGCCAATGGCAATCCACCGCAGAACCCACCACCTCTGACAGCAGACCAGTCCTTTCAACTTCAAATGCAGATGATGGCTACTCTCAACAATGCTGTATAGGCTCTGCAGAATGTTCAAGCCAATCCACAGCCGCAACCACAGCCGCATCAGAGGGATAGGCGTAGATACTTTATGAAGGGACATTGTTGACGGCACTTAAGCGCGTCAAACCTTATACTGCAAGCGCACAGTATCGTGGTAGCTTTTCCCCAGGATGAGTATCTTGGGTTTGTCAATCCAAGGATAATTATGCTTAGGATATTATTAATCTAATATTAACTTAATTACTAGCTAGTTCTAATAAATCTAAACAAGCTTAAAAAGGGATTAGAACTACTCTAATAATACTTCTAATTATGCTCTAATTATACTCTAATTAAGATCTAAACGAGATCCAAACTATAGCATAAAATGATAGAACAAGTATTAAGCTATAAACGAGATTGATATGGTTTAACGTGGCAAAAGGATCCACAAGAGATATGAGACAAACAACCTATGTACTAAGAACCACCTTGAGATAAAATCTAAACATAAAGCAAAGATTAAACATGATCATGAATGTCAAAAGCTTACTAGAACCTTTCTCCAGCCCTACTGTCACTAGAACCAGTTAATCGACGAACTAGCAAACCTTAACCATCTCTAAGCATGAGTAGATTCAATCAACTAATTAAAGTAAAAAGATCTACTAAAAGAACATGCTAAGCTTATTATCTGGCCAGATATAAACATGTCGGAATTAAGCATTGCAAAGATATGGATCATAAATCATGCATAAACAAGAAGCTAAGTTTAAAAGACAAACTTTATTGATCAAATCATCAAGGTTTCATCAAAGTAGCATAAGAAGTACGAGAAATTATTCGAGATACATCACGAAGTTGAAGCACAATCGTCGGGATGAACTCGACGAAGAACTCGACAGAAGATGAACTCGAACAACCCTCGGGAGGGCCTGGGTCGGCCGACCAGACCCCTAGGGGTCGGCCGACCAGCCCCCCTCCTGTCTCCTCTTGCTTCCTCCTTTCGCCGAGATGCGCCTTTCGCCGAGTTGAACGCCTTTGGCCCCCGACCTCTGCCCTAGACTCTCGGCTTACAATGAATTTGCGGTGGACAATGATGCCTCTCCCCTTGGGAGGCCATATATTTATACTCCGGAGAGTCCCCTATACATGGAAACTAATAGGTCGGTTCTAAGAGTCCTAAAATACCTAAAACACTTATTTCCAAGTATATATAAGTTTCCAAAAGAGTCCGGGACGTCCATATATTTCCTTGCTTGGAGATGAAGTCATTGATAGAGTCCTTCCCGAAATCACCTTTCCATATTCTGCAGCCTTTAGTAATTCGACCATAACTTCCTCATCTGAAGTCCAATAAATGCAAATTCGGACATTTTCGTGTAGAGCTCGAAAAGTTCTACAACTTTGTCAATTGGACTTTCTTCATTTGACGTCGTTAAAGTTTCCAAATTTGGCCCACAAGGTGCAGCTGTCCTGAAATCCGAGAATATCTCGCGATTTATTTGGAGTTTGGATTGGACTCTTGATAAACCTTCCTTATCTTCATATTCTTCATATCCAAACAATCCTTAGCTTCTGGAATCTTCTCCATAATGGGCTTGGGCCTTTAATTGCTCTCTTTTAATTAATCATCTCTCCTCCTTGGACTTGTAGCATAATCCTTTCTTCGAGAAATCCTCAAAATATCACATTTATACCCTATTTTCCTGCAAAAATTAATATTGCACAAAAACAAAGAGCATTCTCGAAAACGGGGTTATTTGTTAGCAAAACAAGACTAAATCATAATATTAATCCCTGAAAATATATAAAATCATATAAAAATAGAGCATAATTTTAGTCAAAATCTAGCGTCAACAACATCCCCACACTTAGATCTTGCTAGTCCTCGAGCAAAGGATCGATAAACTTATATAAAAACTCTATTTAAGAAAATTCTAAACAAATACTTCTCAACTTAATCTTACGTTAGAAATCAATCAAATCATAACATGGATTTTAAATCGACTTTTATGCATATAGATCCCCATAAAAATTATCAAAGTCAAATGAATCATAGCAATGCCAAAATTTTCTTTCAGAATCATAAAAGAGGGTTTTAGAAAACGAAACTTTCAAAGATCAAGAATTTACTTGCCCTTTACTAAGCTCTCAAAAGACACTCTTTATAAGTGGCTATCCTATAAAAATTTACTCTCAAATTCCTCTTCTCACAGGAGTATATGTGGAGCTTGGTAAAGGTTTAGCAAAGCTAATCATTTTATTGTCCAGCTAAGTTATCTCTCTAAAAATAATCTAATCAACTCAAATTATCTTGGTCATCGAAATAAGAAACTAAATATATAAAGAGACAAGGAAAAGAAGATATAGAAAGTGGACATGTGCAATAATATAATGAAGTGGAATAATTTCCGGAATTTGCACATGGTTGGAAAAGTAAAAGTTTTTGCTCATTATACTGATAAGATTATTTAGACTTTCACATCTCTTCTCCAAACTCTCCAAATTCTACATTTATTTTTTTCTTTTCTCCCCCTTTCTCCTTTTCCTAATTCTACTTGCGACCACTTGGTCATTTTTTTTATATATAACCTAATTCTACAAGCGACCACTTGGTCATTTTTTTCTCCCACTCTTTTTTTTTTATGCTAGGCGCCATCCCTCTTCTCTCTTTTTTTTTTCTTTTTTTTTCTTTTTAATGGTGCCCTACCTCTCTTTACCATCATTTTGGAAACAATTGCTTTTTATGACAAGATTATTTGAGCAAAAACTTTACTTATATAGGTAACGATGAAATAATGAGAAGAAATTTGACTCAAAGGATTTAAAGAAATCGCTCTTTTATTGTAAGCAATTGAATTTATAGAAGGCTAGCAAAAGATGAAATAAAGATGACCAAGATTATTTAAGAGATCAAATTTTCTAAAGAGATCAAACTTAACCAAACTCACATGAGATAACTTGCTTATAAACTGGTTTTCATAATCTAAGCTCTACTAGGAATTTTAACTCTCTCTTAACAAAGGGTTTGTAAAACTTGATCAAAGAAGAGAGGTTTTATGAAAAAAAAATAGATACACCTCTAATCTTTTTCTTAATTAAAAACTTTGGCAAAGCTATAAAACATAATCCTCTGATAAAGATATGGGTTATGCATTACTAATCAATCTAGTAATCACCACATTAATCAAATCATGAAAACTTAAGCAAGATTAAATATCAAAGTAAAAATAAAGAATAAACTTAAATAAAGAGAGGCAATTATTCAACACACATTTTATTAATATAATAAGACCTAATAAAATAATTTCATAGACTAAATATATAATACTTTAATAAGGCTTTAATAAAACCCATATAAAACAAATACTTATTTATTTATACGTCCAATTAGACGTTTTATTTAGATATGGGAGGTAATATAATAACCTCCCCACACTTACACTAAGCAAAGCTCTTAAATTTCCCTAATCCACATTGTCTGAACTGAATTCTTCCTCAAAATTATTAGGGAAACAACAGAGACTATGCCATAAAAATTTGAACTTAAACCGACGAGGAAACACCCTGGGTCGGCCGACTTCGACCCTCCTGGTCGGCCGACCTGGGGCTATCCTCTGGCCAAAAGGCCTCATATTGAGTCGGTAACCTTATTTTCTAATTTAAAATAAATATAGATAGAAAATTTTTAAAAACAAGAAACTAAACTCTACTAAATATATACAAAGATGCGAAAAATAAATAAAACTAGGGATTTAGATCATAGTACGGTACCTTTACTTCCTTGAATTCATATGTATCAATATAATTGATTTCAAATTTGTCCTCTTCAAGGAAAACTTTAAGTCTTTGACCGTTGACCATGAATCGATTCCCTTCTAAATCCATAATAGTAACTGCCCCGGTAGGTGATACATCATGTACTATATAAGGTCCATCCCATTTACTTTGTAGCTTACCTTTTCCAAAAAGTTTGAATCTTGAATTGTAAAGAAGAACCTTATCACCTTCCTTGAACTCTTTCTTTTGGATTCTTTTATCAAACCATCTCTTAACCCTTTCCTTATAAATACTAGCACTGTGATAAGCTCGTAGTCTAGCTTCATCAAGGGTACTTAGTTGAATCCTTCTTTTGATCAAAGCAGCGTCTAAATCTAAATTTAATTCCTTAATAGCCCAATAGGCCTTGTGCTCCATCTCTACTGGTAAATGACAAGTCTTTCCATAAACAAGCTGATAGGGTGTCATTCCAATAGGGGCTTTAAATGCAGTTCTATAAGCCCAAAGAGCATCACTAAGCTTCTTTGACCAATTTTTACCACCTTTAATTACTGTCTTTTTTAGAATATCTTTTAATTGTTTATTTGATGTTTCGGCTTGGCCATTTGTCTGTGGATGATAGGCTGTAGAAACTCTATGCTCGATTCCCATCTTTGCTAGATAATTAGTAAATTCTTTTCCAACAAAGTGTGATCCTCCATCTGAGATAATAACTCTAGGAACTCCATATCTTGGAAAAATATTGTCTTGAATCATCTCGATGGATTCCCTTGTAGATGCCTTTTTGCATGGTATAGCTTCTACCCATTTTGAAACGTAATCCACAGTTACCAAAATGTACTCATATCCATGTGAATTTTCAAATGGTCCCATGAAATCCATTCCCCAGACATCAAATAAATCTATCTGTAAATTATATGTGAGAGGCATTGAATTTCTTGAAGTGATATTTCCAGACCTCTGACACTCAGGACAAGTGGCTACAAATTTTCTTGCATCTTCATGCATTTCTGGCCAATAAAATCCACTCCCCCATACTTTAGCTTGGGTTCTAAAATGACCATGATGTCCTCCATATTCTGCAGAGTGGCATTTCCTCAAAATCTCCTTTCTTTCCTCTGCAGGTACACATCTTCTAAGGACACCATCTGATCCATATCTATATAAGTAGGGAGCACTCCAATAGTATTTCTTAGCTTCGGCCAGAACTCTTCTCTTAGAATTATAGTTGAGGTGTGGTAGTGGTTCTCCTCTTATAGCTCTTATCACATCTCTCATCCATGAATCTTTATCTAGGACCGCATACAGAGTGTCATCTCTTAGTGCATCTTCTATTGGTGAACCATCCTTTCCATGATCCATCCTAGATAAGTGATCCGCCACTACATTCTCAACTCCCTTCTTGTCTCTGATCTCTACATCAAACTCTTGTAGCATTAATATCCATCTAATTAAACGAGGCTTAGCATCCTTTTTAGTGAGTAGGTACTTGATAGCAGCACGATCAGTGTAGACTATAACCTTTGAATTAACTATATAGGATCTAAATTTCTCAAAGGCAAAAACTACTGCTAACAACTCCTTCTCCGTAGTAGCATAATTGACTTGAGCCTCATTGAGAGTCTTGCTAGCATAATAAATGGCATGTACTTTTCCATTTTTCCTCTGTCCTAGCACGGCTCCCACTGCATAGTCACTGGCATCGCACATGATCTCAAAAGGAAGATTCCAGTCTGGTGGTTGAATGATCGGTGCACTAATAAGTAACTCCTTAATCTTTCTAAAGGCAACCTCACACTCCTCAGTGAACTCAAATGGAATATCCTTTTGAAGAAGATAAGTAAGGGGCTTAGCTATTTTTGAAAAGTCCTTAATAAATCTCCTATAAAATCCAGCATGTCCAAGAAAGCTTCTTAGAGACTTAATATTAGTGGGTGGTGGCAATTTTTCTACCGTCTCTATTTTGGCTTTGTCTACTTCAATTCCTTTTTCCGATATGATGTGTCCCAACACAAGACCTCTTCTAACCATAAAATGACACTTCTCCCAATTTAACACTAAGTCAACCTCTGTACACCTCTGAAGCACCTTTTCTAAATTCCTTAAGCAGTGGTCAAAACTAGTGCCATGGACTGAGAAATCATCCATAAAAACCTCCATAATGTCTTCAATAAAGTCTGAGAATATTGCCATCATACACCTTTGGAAAGAAGCTGGTGCATTACATAGACCAAATGGCATTCTCCTATAGGCAAAGGTTCCGTATGGACAAGTAAAGGTAGTCTTGTGTTGATCGTCTGGATGAATAGGAATTTGGAAGAAACCAGAATATCCATCTAAATAGCAAAAATGGGTATTCTTAGCTAGTCTCTCTAACATCTCATCTATAAAGGGTAGCGGGAAGTGATCTTTTTTAGTGGCTTTATTAAGTTTCCGGTAGTCAATGCACATCCTCCAACCAGTAACTGTCCTTTGTGGAATTAATTCATTTTTATCATTTTTAACTACAGTTAAACCTCCTTTTTTAGGTACACAATGGACTGGGCTCACCCACTCACTGGTTGGTACTGGGTAGATAATTCCAGCGTTTAAAAGTTTGATTACTTCCTTTTTCACTACAGACCTCATTTCATTACTCATCCTCCTTTGATTGTCAACCACTGGCTTGTGATCTTCCTCCATTGGAATCCTATGAGTACAAAAAGCTGGGCTGATTCCTTTTAGATCTGCTAGAGAGTAACCAATTGCCTTCTTGTGTCTCCTCAACACTTCCAGTAGCCTTTCTACTTCTTCTGGACTTAATTTATCACTGATGATTACTGGGTAAGTTTTATCTTTTCCTAGAAACTCATATTTAAGTCCATCAGGTAGTGGCTTTAGCTCTACATCTGGTGCTTCCTCATGATCTAAGTCGCCTAGTGGCTCTACTAGAGTGTCTCGGGTTTCTTCTATATTTTGCTCTAGTTGATTAGTGGCATTGGTTGTTTCTTCGGAGAAGAAACCTTCCTCTTCTCCTTCTAAGACTAGCTTTAAAGGCTCTCTAAAAGCATTTATATAATTAATACTCTCTATCTCCTCTATATCGGGAGTGAGATTAATGGGCACTTTAGATGCCGGTAGGAAATCAAAGTCATATTTTAAACCATTAATATTAAGCGTGACTTTTCCTTTTTCATTATTAACTACAGCATTAACCAACTTAAGAAAAGGTCTACCAAAGATTAAATTAACATTATCATCATAGACATTAATCACATAAAAATCAGTTGGTATAATTTTATTAGCAAAGTTAACTTCAACATTTTTAATTAAGCCTACAGGTTTAATCATTTCATTACTAGAAAGTTTAATCTTAAGATTAGTAGAAACTAGACATGGTTTATCACATAACTTAGAATAAACTTCATAGCTCATTGTACTTACCTGGGCTTCCATAGAGCAGTGTATGTTGTTGAAGTCTTCGTTGTTGATGGAGCATGAAATTCCAGTTGAAGATTCCTCAGGCGACAGCTGGACGATAACCTCCTCAGTAAGTGATGACTCTGGCTTGACTCCGATTACTTGCTTCACTTCAGACACAAAGTCACTATCCAACTCCTCCTCTTGGAACAATTTTTGCAGCATCTCCCCTGTGTCTTGGCTATCAGAATTCCTCCTTAGTGGTATTTCTGGTGGAAACAGCTCCTCCTCTTCCACTAAGTCTTCTGGTGGGAGTGGTCCTGCACACTTGAGTGTAGCTCCAAAATCCACTGGCATCCAGCTCATTCTCTCGAACTCAGTCAAAGGTTTCGCACTGGCAAGACTTCTGTGCTCCACACTCTTGACATCCTCTTGAGGTGCAAAGCTTCCAAAGTCTTCCTCATCAAATGCATATGAGACTGGAGTCCTTTTGGCAGGTAGTTGGTCCTCAATTATGGCAGGTGTAGGCGCCATAAGCTCCTCATCTGGCTCTTTCACTCTTCTGTCTTTTCTCTCTCTTTCACTCTTGGAAGTCAAAAAAATGTTGGACAGAACTCTGGTGGCTTCTTTGCTTGAGTGGCTCATGAGTGATCCTCCTGCACACGTGTTCACATGCTTGAAGGCTTCTGACGTCAGACCAAAGAAGAATATGTGAATAGCCATCTCTGGTGTCACTCCAAGTGGTGGTCCTTGCAGCAGCAGATCGTTGAGTCTCTCCCAGGCTTCGTCGATGTCTTCATCCGTCTTTTGCTCAAAGTTCCAAACCTCCTTCCTCAACTTGTGCACTCGAAGTATAGAGAAGAACTTGGTGAGAAACTTTTGTTCGAGCATTTGCCAATCTCCTTGAGCTTCAATTGCGGCAACTTGGTACCATCTCTTGGCTTTATCGACGAGGGTAAATGGAAAGAGGTTCCACTTAACCCACTCTACTGGGACTCCATCTTGATGGAAAGTGCGGCACACTTGGTTGAGCTTCTCCAAGTGCTTGTAAGGATTCTCGTCGTCTTCACCACTGAATAGATTTTCAGCAGCAATCCGGATGATTCCTGGCTTTAGCTCGTAGGATTCTGCTTCCGGCTTCTTGTTTGATTCTTGAAACTTCAAATCTTCAGCTTTTGGAGTTGAAAACTCCCTAAGAGTTAAGTGTTGAAGATCTTCAAGAAACGTAGTCATAGCTGAAACAAAAACAAAAAAAAACAAAAACAAAACACAAACGAAAGATCTATGACAGCAAAAGTTGCTGGGTTAGTTTGAATGTAGAACGAACACAAGAACGGATAAAAAAACAAAAAACTAAATTAGAGAACTAAGAACGTAATTAGATATCTCTAAATAACTAGAACCAAATCTAAACACAGAATAAAGAACTAGCACACAATTAGAAAAACTATTAGCAAACAATTAGAACAAGATTAACACACAAATAGCAAACTAATCTCACTATTAAAACTAGTAGTAAAAAAAAGTTAATAAAAGATTTACAATAACTTAAACGATAAATATCCCCGGCAACGGCGCCAGAAAAGCTTGTTGACGGCACTTAAGCGCGTCAAACCTTATACTGCAAGCGCACAGTATCGTGGTAGCTTTTCCCCAGGATGAGTATCTTGGGTTTGTCAATCCAAGGATAATTATGCTTAGGATATTATTAATCTAATATTAACTTAATTACTAGCTAGTTCTAATAAATCTAAACAAGCTTAAAAAGGGATTAGAACTACTCTAATAATACTTCTAATTATGCTCTAATTATACTCTAATTAAGATCTAAACGAGATCCAAACTATAGCATAAAATGATAGAACAAGTATTAAGCTATAAACGAGATTGATATGGTTTAACGTGGCAAAAGGATCCACAAGAGATATGAGACAAACAACCTATGTACTAAGAACCACCTTGAGATAAAATCTAAACATAAAGCAAAGATTAAACATGATCATGAATGTCAAAAGCTTACTAGAACCTTTCTCCAGCCCTACTGTCACTAGAACCAGTTAATCGACGAACTAGCAAACCTTAACCATCTCTAAGCATGAGTAGATTCAATCAACTAATTAAAGTAAAAAGATCTACTAAAAGAACATGCTAAGCTTATTATCTGGCCAGATATAAACATGTCGGAATTAAGCATTGCAAAGATATGGATCATAAATCATGCATAAACAAGAAGCTAAGTTTAAAAGACAAACTTTATTGATCAAATCATCAAGGTTTCATCAAAGTAGCATAAGAAGTACGAGAAATTATTCGAGATACATCACGAAGTTGAAGCACAATCGTCGGGATGAACTCGACGAAGAACTCGACAGAAGATGAACTCGAACAACCCTCGGGAGGGCCTGGGTCGGCCGACCAGACCCCTAGGGGTCGGCCGACCAGCCCCCCTCCTGTCTCCTCTTGCTTCCTCCTTTCGCCGAGATGCGCCTTTCGCCGAGTTGAACGCCTTTGGCCCCCGACCTCTGCCCTAGACTCTCGGCTTACAATGAATTTGCGGTGGACAATGATGCCTCTCCCCTTGGGAGGCCATATATTTATACTCCGGAGAGTCCCCTATACATGGAAACTAATAGGTCGGTTCTAAGAGTCCTAAAATACCTAAAACACTTATTTCCAAGTATATATAAGTTTCCAAAAGAGTCCGGGACGTCCATATATTTCCTTGCTTGGAGATGAAGTCATTGATAGAGTCCTTCCCGAAATCACCTTTCCATATTCTGCAGCCTTTAGTAATTCGACCATAACTTCCTCATCTGAAGTCCAATAAATGCAAATTCGGACATTTTCGTGTAGAGCTCGAAAATTTCTACAACTTTGTCAATTGGACTTTCTTCATTTGACGTCGTTAAAGTTTCCAAATTTGGCCCACAAGGTGCAGCTGTCCTGAAATCCGAGAATATCTCGCGATTTATTTGGAGTTTGGATTGGACTCTTGATAAACCTTCCTTATCTTCATATTCTTCATATCCAAACAATCCTTAGCTTCTGGAATCTTCTCCATAATGGGCTTGGGCCTTTAATTGCTCTCTTTTAATTAATCATCTCTCCTCCTTGGACTTGTAGCATAATCCTTTCTTCGAGAAATCCTCAAAATATCACATTTATACCCTATTTTCCTGCAAAAATTAATATTGCACAAAAACAAAGAGCATTCTCGAAAACGGGGTTATTTGTTAGCAAAACAAGACTAAATCATAATATTAATCCCTGAAAATATATAAAATCATATAAAAATAGAGCATAATTTTAGTCAAAATCTAGCGTCAACAGACATCTGCCTACATTCTCCCATTCTGTTGATCCGCTTCAGGCAGATGACTGGCTCTGTGCAGTGGATTGACAGCTTGACATTGCACAGTGCAATGATCAAGAGAGGGTCCTGTATGCAGCAGGACAGCTTTGAGGTGCTGCTCTAGACTGGTGGGAGTCTTACAGTCAGCAGGACAGAGAGCGTTTCACTTGGGCTCAGTTCCATGAGAGGTTCAGGAGTCACCATGTGCCTGCGGGCATAATGAAGATGAAGAAGAAGGAGTTCCTCTCCCTGAAACAGGGGAACATGTCAGTCACAGAGTACCGTGACAAGTTTCTGCAGCTTGCTCGCTATGCTCCCACAGAAGTTGCAGAAGACGGTGACAAGCAGGAGCACTTTTTGGAGGGCCTTAATGACAACCTTCAGTTGCAGCTGATGAACAATAACTACAATAATTTCAATCACTTGGTGGATCGTGCCTTGCTTACAGAGCAGAAGCGTAGGGAAATCGAGGAGAAGAAAATAAAGCTCAACCCTGCTTCCTCCAAGAGCAACACCCGCTCCCGCTACCCACAGCAGTACCAGCAGCAGGGTTACCAGCAGCGTCAGCAGCCGCAGCAGCAGCAGTACCAGCAGCAGACAGGACAGGGACAGCGCTATCAAAATCAGAACCAACGCCCTACCTACCGAGCTATGCCACAGGGGCAATCCAACCCAACTGCCCCAAATCAGGCTACTATTCCAGTTGTTCGAAACTGCTACAAGTGCGGCGACAGTGGGCACCTCGCCAACAACAGCCCTCAAAGGGGGCAACAGCAGTAGTAGGGCGCCAGGCAGAACGCCCCACAGCAGCAGCAGGGGTGCCACAACCAGCAGAATGAAGATCATATGAAAAGTGCATGAGAAAGAAAAGAGACAAGTATATGTGCAAGTGAAAGAAAGGAGACCCCCCATTCCATTAAAATTTTGATGTGCAAGGAGTCTCCACTGGAAGATCAAAAGCGTAGCATTTCATATGTATCCTTGAGTTAGGAAATGCCATACTATAAAGAGGGACCAACAAAGGTATGCTCTTGGAGATACCAACAAAGCGTAGCATTTCAACCGGATCAGGTCATCCATCAATTGATTTCAGTTCTGGTTGCATTTTCGAACCAGCCTCAACCCGGTTCAACCAATTCTGTCCAGTCTGCACTGTAATGGCTATTTCGAGAGGGCCCATATATATACCCCTTCACCCCTCTCTCTAAAGTGCTTCTTCAACCTCAATCTTGTTTGGAAGCGGAAGCCTCAACCCGATGTTGCTGAGACATCGACAAAGCTGACATCGGCTCAGCCGGCTAAACGAGACGCACGAGATGGTTCGTCGCGCATGGTCAGTGATGACTCATCCAGTGACGACGATGAGATTGAAGATGAAGTCAATGAGGTGATTAAGAAGGTTGCAGCAGGAATGAACATGGTCTTCTATCTCCCTGAAGATTTTCATCCTCCCAGCAGCGAGCAGATGCCCGAGTCAATGGCGCAGCTCAGCCTCGGCCCCGCTGCTGCGATTTTTGAAAAGCCGATTGACAAGAAATATCGGCACCTTAAGCCTCTCTATGTAAAAGGTTTCATCAACGACAAGCCAGTTGGCGGGATGCTCGTCGACGCGGGCGCGACTTTCAACATCATGCCGTACTCTTTGTGCCTCAAAATTGGAAGGTCCGTTGAAGATCTTGTGAAGACCAACGTTACCCTCAACGACTTCAATGGAACTTCGTCCCAGGTCAAAGGGGTCCTTATTGTCGGGCTAACAGTTGGCCACAAGATACTGAATACTTCCTTCTTTGTGGTTGCTGATCATGGTCCTTACTCGACTCGTCTTGGCCGAGACTGGATTCATGCCAACTGCTGTGTGCCTTCCTCAATGCACCAATGTTTCATCCAGTGGGATGGCGACAACATTGAGGTGGTGCCCGCGGACAATTCTCGCAGTGTTGCATAATCCTCTACATCAGACGAAGCAGAGTGTCCGTCGAACAGGCAGGAGTTGAATTGGAGTTTTGTAGAAGAGGCAAAAAACGTGATCACGTCGGTTCTAGCAATCGGCATTCAATTGTAGATAGTAGACTGCTCCAGCCGACGGCATCGGCCGATCTTCATCGGCTAGTGAATGCTGGTAGCGTATCTACGGACGCATAGGCCGTAGTGGCCGATCTGGGCGATCTGCCCCAAAAAATTTGTAATCATATTTTTTGTAACAATTCTGTATTGGCCAATCTGGGTGATTGGTCGCAAAACATCAATTTGATTTATACTTCCTCTAACAAAGGTGTTTTGTCGTGCGATGATCGACTGCCCGATGATGATGAGAGACCCGAAATTGCGCCCCCCCATCCATCATCAGCGTCATCAAGCTCCACTCAGAAATTCGCCGAGGAGGGTAAACTCGGTTTTGGTTTCACTCCTTCTGATGAGTTTGAAGCGGTTGACATTGGTCCAGGCGATCGTCCCAGGCTAACATGGGTGAGCAAAAAGCTTGACCCAGAATTTAAAGTTAAATTGGTAGAACTGCTTAGGGAGTTTTCTGATTGTTTTGCCTGGGAGTACCATGAGATGCCTGGTCTTGATCGATCTATCGTCGAACATCGGTTGCCAACAAAGCCTGGGTTTCGTCCGTTTGCACAACACCCCAAAAAAATTGATGCGAAGATTGTAGATACAGTGAAGGAGGAAATAGAGAAGATGATTCGTGCCGGGTTTATTCGTCCTTGCCGATACGCCACCTGGATATCGAGCATTGCTGAAAAACAGGAAGCTTAGAATCTGCATTGATTTCAGAGATTTGAACAGAGCTACCCCAAAGGATGAGTATCCCATGTCTATTGCCGAATCACTTGTTGATGCTGCAGCCGGCCATAAAATGATGAGCTTCCTTGATGGTAATGCTGGGTATAACCAGATATTCATGGCCGAAGAGGACGTCTACAAGACAGCCTTTCGTTGCCCTCAAGGTTTATTCAAGTTCGTGGTTATGACCTTTGGCTTGCGTAATGCTGGAGCTACTTACCAACGAGACATGAATTATATTTTCCACGACTTGATCGGCCGGCTTGTGGAGGTTTATATCAATGACGTAGTGGTGAAATCGGTTTTACAAGAAAATCATTTAGCCGATCTTCGTCAAGTTCTCGAGTGCACTCGGAAGCATGGGATAAGGATGAATCCTGATAAATGCGCATTTGGTGTTATAGCTGGCCAATTCCTTGGTTTTATGATCCATGAAAGAGGGATAGAAATTGGCTCAAAAAGTAAGGACGCCATCGAGACATTGGTGCCGCCAAAAACCAAGAACGAGCTTCAGAAGCTGATTAGCAAGATCAACTATATCAAAAGGTTCATTCCTAATTTGTCTACCAAGCTTGAAGCGTTCATGCCATTGATCTGGACACAAAAGAGCGAAGAGTTCATATGGGGGCCTGATTAGCGGCTGGCGTTTGATAATTTGAAGAAATACCTAACAACGCCACCTATGATGGCTCCACCTCGTCTAGATGTTCCGTTTATCGTCTATCTCTCGACTGACGAGACAACCATCGGCTCTGTGTTGATTCAAGAAGTCGATGGGAAGGAGTGGGTTGTCTACTACCTAAGCCGACGGTTGCTTGACGTGGAAACCAGGTATTCTGAGATGGAGCGTTTATGCTTATGTTTATACTTTACATGCACCAAATTACGACATTACTTGCTCAATGCTGAAACTTGGATAGTAAGCAAAGCCGATATTATTAAGCATATGCTATCAGCCCCTATCCTTAAAGGGAGGCTCGGCAAGTGGATGTTTGCTCTCTTGGAATTTGATATCAGGTACAAGCCAGCCAGGGCTGTGAAAGGCCAGGCATTTGCCGATCTCATTACAGAACAATCGGCTCCACAGCAATATTTCGTCGGCATATCGTCTTGGGCTTTGTTTTTTGACGGTTCTACGTGTGACGCTTGCTGCGGTGTTGGCTTCTTATTATCTCCCCTAGGGGGCACAATATGAATTTGCTTTTCGCCTCAACGAGCGACGCACTAACAACCAGACAGAGTATGAAGCTTTGTGCAAGGGCCTTGAGTTGTTGCTAGGAGCAAGAGCCGAAGCAGTGGAAGCTTTCGGCGATTCTAGGGTGGCCATCAATCCGTCGACAGAGGATTTTAATTGTGCCAGTGATTTATTATATCCTTATCTCCTGCGTTGTCAAGAGTTGATGGCAAAATTCAGGTTTGTTCAGCTAACATGGATACCAAGGGAAAACAACATCGAGGCCAACAAGTTAGCACAAATAGCTTCTGGATACGCAGAACAAGACAATGATGTTTGTGTTGACGTCATGCCGATTGATACAAACGACTGGAGAGCCGATCTATACAATTACTTGAGGGATACGGCTTGGGGGCAGATAAGAAGACAAGACATCGTGCTTTGAAACACGTGCTTATTGGAGATGAGTTATACTTCAAGACCATGGAGGGGCTATTGCTAAAATGTTTGGAACGACAGAAGCACTTAAAGTTATGCACGATGTCATGAAGGAGTGTGTGGTACCCACCAATCGGCTCATAAAATGAAGTGGCTGATTAGGAGGTTAGGGTATTATTGGCCAACCATGTTGGAAGATTGCTTCAAATATTATAAAGGTTGCCAAGAGTGTTAGAGGTTCGAAGCTGTCCAGATGGCGCCGGTTAGGCCATTGAATCCTATTGTCAAGCCATGGCCATTCAGGGGCTAGGGCATGGATATGATCGGGCAAGTTAATCCTCTGACCAGCAAGGGACACAGGTGGATCCTGGTTGACACCGATTACTTTACCTAATGGGTGGAGGCCGTGCCGATGAAGAACGTCATGGCCAAAGATGTGGTAAATTTTGTCAAGGAACATATCATCTAGCGGTTTGGCATCCCGCTAACTATCACCACAGATCAAGGGTATCACGCTGCTACAATCGTCCCCCTACTACGCTCAGGCCAACGGGCAGGCTGAGGCGTCGAACAAGAGTCTCATCAAGCTGATGTGATGCCCCTGGCATCTCAGAAGCCGTACACACATTTATACGTAAGCTAATGATGAATTAAGACTAAATCATGCTTCAGAGAGTAATGAGGAATTGGTAGATAAACCACTAAGTCAAAGTTTCTCAAATCTGAAATTTTAGCTCATCCCCAAATTGATTCTGAAATTTCTTTTGATTTGACTATACAACTCAAGAATTTTCTTTTATATGAAATGGAGTTGGACTCATCACCTTTCAGATGCATCTATTGTGGATGTATTTGGACTTCATTTGACACTTCAAAAGTTGGAAACAAGGAAGTCTCTACACAAAGTAAAATTCCTGTTTTAACAAATCTTGGAACACACTTGCATCCATAGTTCAAAATCTGATGGGATTCAGACCAAACTCGTATTATCAAACTTATAGGTCATCTGCTGAGGAACAACTTTGGTAATTAGAGCTTAGCCACCTATTGAGGCTTATGTGGTGTTTAGGGCCATTTTCTACCAACACAGAAAACCAGTTCAAATCAGCCCTATTTAGAAATCTCCAAATTACTCTAGCCTGCAGCCACTTTCATGCAAAACTCCAATTGGAAAAGTTGTAGGATTTGAAATTCTACACAACTTTCCCAAAAGGCACATGAGGTGTAAATGGCTAGAAAATGGATTTTTAGAATTTCTAAGATGAGGCATCCTGCTGGTCAAACCTGAGGCAGCAACTCAAATTCAAATTTAGACCAAACTCGACCATAGAACTGGGGGTCAAAGTTTATAACAAAGTTGTAGCTTACAAAATTTTGAACACTTCTTGTACTTTGAGTTTCATCTAAATCGGCCTCTAAGATGCTCAAAAACGCAAATAGAAAAGATGTGTCTCAGCAGTCAAAGGGGATTTTTCCATTTTTTTTGGATTTTCTTTTTTCCCTCTCTCTATGACAGGTGGGTCCCACCTGTCGGGTTCCCGCCCGCGGCGTCCGAATTGGGCCGGCCCGCGCCAATTCGGCCCTCGCCCCGTAGACCCAGTCCACCGCGCCCATCTCTCCGTCTCGCGTCTTGGCCCCACCCGTCAGCGGCTCGCGGCTCATGGACGCGGTCCGCGCCGCGCGGCGCGTCGTCCTCCCGCGTACGACGGCGGCCACGCGGCCGACGGGCACCGCCGCGGCCGTCCGGCCACCGCCCACGCCCCTTCGCCCTGCCCGCGCTGCCCGACGCCCGGCCCCTAAAAGGGGAGGAGCCCCGCGCCCCCAAAACCCTAACGCCCCCGCTCCTCTGCCTCTCTCCGCCCCGCCCCGAGCCTTTTTCGCCGCGACCGCCATAGCCGGCGGCGAGCTCGAACCCGAGCTCGCGCCGCCGCCATCCGCCCTTCCCAGCCCCCGACACCACCCCCGCCACAACCGCCTCGTCGCGCCGCCTCGCCTCCGCCAACCCTCGTCGCCGCCCGAGCCCCCGGCGAGGAGATCAAGCCGCGGCTCGACGTCGCGTCGCGCTGGGAGCTTCAAGTCGCCGCCGCCGTTCGTCGCCGTTCCCCGCCAACCCTCGTCGCCGCCCGAGCCCCCGGCGAGGAGATCAAGCCGCGGCTCGACGTCGCGTCGCGCCGGGAGCTTCAAGTCGCCGCCGCCGTTCGTCGCCGTTCCCCGCCGACCCGAGCCGCCTCCGCCGTCCACTTCACGCCTACGGTGAGCGCCGCCCCGCCCCGCGTCCCCTCGACCCCCGCGTCGCGGCTCCGGCGAGCCCGAGCTCGCCGGCGCGCGCGAGCGCGCCGCGCGCGTCGCGCGACCGCGCCTGGCGCGGGGAAGGAGACGACCGGGGGCGCTTTTGCGACCTAGGCCCCGGATTTTCCCCTATTTCCAAGCCGGTCCTCCCGCCTATTTACCGAGTCTTGTAGATCTTACGTCTAGGCCCTCGGATCTATAGGATAATTATGCAATAGCCCCTGGATCTGAGTAATTTTCATTTAAAATGGATTTATTTCGGCTGAAACTTTGATAAATCATATAAAATCGAATAAAAATCCTAAAAAAGAAAATCTTGTTGTTCTGGAACCACAGTAAAATGATCTATGCAATGGATATGATATGGATCTGTGCATGTCAACTTTTGTTCACAATTTTTGCACATGCATGTTCTATGTTGTAAATAGGAAAAAGTATATCTAATGAACTCTAATGAACTTGAGGCCTTGACAGTGGCTATAACAGGGTAGTTAGGTCCTGAGTACTATGCTTAGCACCCTAGCATTAATCAAGTTATATGTGTTTTGCTTTTTACCATTTAAATGTGACTTGGAAAATGTTGCTACATAAAAAGTGCATAAAATGAGTCATATATATTTTTCCTAAGTTCTATATAGCATAGTTAGTTCCCTGGTGAAACTTCTTGGTCGGGTCATGTACGGATAATTTATAATAAATCTGAGAAGAGTTAGGGCTAATAACTTTCTGAAATTTTTATAAATTCATTATTGGTCCATTTAAGCTGAAATTGTTATGGCAAGCTCCTGTACCCGAGAACAGTACACTGTAAAATTTTGAAGTCAATTGGTGTAGGGTAGCTATTTAAACTCAGTCACCCTTTTTAAATAAATAAAAGGGGTTATCTGGTAGTAATAAAATGGTTAGCAAGTATTTCGTTATGTCCTATTAATACGTGGTCATGTTATGAACTGCTCTTCTTTCTGTTATGCCTAGGGTCTAAGTGTATGCTTAGAAGTAAAGGGGTTTCCTTTTATAGTAGGGGTGAATGCATGATATGTTGGGTGAAAAGAAGTTAGCCCATTGTCACGCTTTTGTGACATTTGCATTGTCTCCGTGCATTCTGTACGCTCATTGCATACACTTGGCATGCATATAGACCCCGCGCCCGAGGAGCAGGAGATTCCGTTGATCGAGAAGCCAGACGACAAGTGGAACCCGGAGCAAGAAGACGGCGTGTCGCTGATTGAACCCGTCCCGATATCAAGGGGTTGCCTGGGGCAAAGCCTCACAACCCGGCAAACTAACTTTAGCTTAGTTTGTTCAAGTTGTCAATAACAAAGGTAGGCCCCTTAGGCATTTTCACCTATCTAGGGAGTCTCACCACCCTATACTTGTTTGTGCATTACGTTTAGGGATTTTATGAAACCCCACATGCATAAATCCTTGATGCCCAAATTAGAAAGGATAAAACGAAGTCTATGCTTAGCCATGCTTAGACGGTAGAAGACGAGTGAAGGTATTCACTCGCGAGATGATAGGGCCTACAAATGTTTTTACAAATCCTTGGATCGAAAGGCAGTCTGTTGTGACTTGATGATAAGTTGAGACCGGGCGGAGATATGGTGTGATACGATGAGATTTATGATAATGTGTTGGTGGACTCCGCCCGAGTCGATTAAGGCACGTCCGCTGTTCGCCTGCTGATTGGCATAACATTGCTAGAGTGCTTATCCGGTATATGGGGCCGGTGAAACCTTACTTGTGCCATCCAAAGAACAGAGACACGTTCCTACCCACTGGTTGCGAGGAAGGTGGTCCGGGGGAGCTTGGTACTCATGACGGGGAGACCGGGATGCCGGCAGGCTCGTCATGGGGGCACAACCCGGAGGTCAGGCGGGAGTGAATCGAACTTGGGATGGGACAAGTGGAGGCGGGGGACCATATGTGGGAAAGCCGTCGTGTCAGTAAGCATAGGGGCCCCTGGCATTCCTAGTTATTCCCGGGAATTAAAAATCGATTCGAATCGCTGATGCTCACCAGGTGTGAGAATGCCAAATATCACTGACGGGCAACGTAGTAACAACTTAAATACTTTATGCTTATATTCATGTTTTATATACAACATGCTTGGATAAGTATGATCCATCCGACTATTCATAGTGCTGCCCATCCACTGAGAGGAGGTTGATGGATTTGGGAGATGCTTCGAGGTCGAGGGAGAGATGACCCGACGTATAGGGGCATCGCTCCTGAGACGGCTACTCCCAAGAGTTCGATGGGGGCTCTATGAATCTTGGGACGGGGCATGCGTTCATGTTTTATTTTCTCTGCAAGTTTCCCCCTATGATATTGTTGATAATCATAACTAAGGGGTAGCAGCTGTCAAATCCTGCTATCTTACGATAACATGTTTTAAATAAACAATCAATGGCTAAGGACCCACTTCTAGTAAGCTTATGCGGGTTAGAAGTCAGTCCACCAAAAAGCCTTGCATAATCTCAAATGTGTCGGGCTGAAACCGCCCACGGGTAAGTCCTACGAGTTCCCCACGAACTCACCGTTTGTTGTTGATATTTTTCTTTTAGGTGCATATTAGATTACGATCAAGGATGACAACGGTGGGCTCGAGGTCATACTTGATGTTTACTTCCCGCTGCATGTTACATCTTTGTAACGATATGTATTCCGCTGCGAGGTTTATTTTGAAGTTTTTTTTCACTACCTTGTACTCCTTTTGAGCAAAAGTATTTGTAATCAATCAAATTATGTTTGTATGAAATGGTGGGTTGTTGTAATTGTTGTGGCTCTTCCGAGAGCTTAACGTGTGTGATGTCGGCATCCCTGGGAGATGGTTTCATCGAGTGCCCTTCTGGGTAGCTCGACGGACTACCGAGTTTAGTTCGGTCTAAGTGCACTGTGGGCCAGTGGTGGCAGGTGTACTTAGCCCGTATTAAATCGGCGGTTCCGCCACAGCTGATCAAAAGAAAGATAGACGAATATCCCAAGCAGTGGCATGATTGACTTGCAGAGGCATTGTGGGCATATAGGATGTCATGCCACGGGGCGACTAAATGCACTCTATATCAATTGGTGTATGGCCAGGAGGCCGTTCTACCATGGGAGGTTAACATCAGCTCTCATAGAGTTCAGTTTCAGAATGGTCTATCAGCCGATGATTACGCATCTCTCATAAACATCAACACAGATGATTTGACATAACTTCGGTTATGAGCTTTTGAGAAAATTAGAGACAACAAAGCCAGGGTAGCAAAAGCCTACAAAAAGAAGGTGAAGCCGAAGAATTTCAAAATAGGTGATCTCGTCTGGGAGTTAGTCTTGCCAGTTGGAACGAAGGATCCAACATTTGGTAAGTGGTCACCTAACTGGCACGGGCCCTATCGCATAGTGGAGACTGCCCCAGGGAATTCATACAGAATGGAGACGTTAGAAGGGGTCCGGTTTTTCAGAAACGTTAATGGTAAATACTTGAAAAAAATATTATCCTAGTCTGTGGATTGGATCTTAACTTACGTGAGAGCCGGTGTAGTAACACCTGGGCTTGGATAGCCGATGCATTAGCTTCGCCTCTAGAGAAAAATTTGACCGATGCGTTGCCATCCGGTCTTAGCAGAAGCCGATGTATTAAAGCATCGCCTTTAGGAAAAATATAAATAAGCAAACTATGAGTGGCAGGGCTAACGTGTGCCATTGGACTTAGATAAAAGCCGATGCTAGGCATCGCCTTTAGTACAAAATACAGAAAAGGTATAATGTTCTTGACCGAGCTGCACGCTCGGGGGGCACGACTGACAATGTTCAAGTAATCAAGTAAATTATGCAGAGGAAGACGCTGATAGTCTCTGAAGGTATTGGCGGACTGCAGTCAAAGCCTTGGTTCTGACCTCATCGGCAGAGTTGATGATTTGGCAATCTGGTTCGCCAGAGCCAGTGATTAGTCCCATGTTTAGCTCAAGGATACGCGCGATGCTGGCTTTGAGTGATGTTTATAGTTTTTGCTTGTTATCTGCAAGCATCTTCACGCCTGCATCGTTGGCTAGGATGGCGGCGTCAACCCGAGACAGCTCTTCCTCGAGGTGCTTGATTTCTTCAGTTATCTTCATCCTCTTTGCATCAAGTGCTTGTCTGGACGTTTTCAGTCGTGCTTCTTCACTGTTGTCATTCAGGTCCGCCTTGAATTGGTTTGCTGCTGCGCATTCCTTGGTGATCTCTTCTTTCAGGGCCGGTTGGTTGTTGCGGGAAGCTATGCGTGATGTAGCGGCCAACACATCCTCATGAAGAAATCCAAGGTGAGCCGTGGGCTGGAGCACCTGCTTCAAGCCTGAAGGCAGCATGTCGGCAATTGGTTCGAGGGCCGTGCGGATTCCGTCACATGCAACAACCAATTTCTCAATTGGAGCTTCCAGTTGCTTGGCAATTTCCTCAAGATTCAAGGTAACATCGGTCGTAGGAGACGTAGGAGGACTCTCAGTCACCAAAGACTCGCCGATGGTTGAAGGATCAAAGATCAGCAAGGATGCAGCATCAAAGGTCTGGCAACAATATGGTTAGTTCACAATCTATAGACGAAGAAAACATGCAGTTAGAAACGTACCTGTGGAGGACTGACTTCCGTACTATGAACTTCGTCTGTGCGGCTGGATGTATCCTTGGGAGAAGAACTAGGAGGTTCAGGAGAGTTCTCTTCTTTAGCACCTTCCTGCTCCTGGCTGTGAGAGCTGTGATCCTGCAAGATATGGAAAATAATCAATACGGCTCTCATTACTGAAGCCAAGACGAAGGGGAGCTTACTAGTGATTCAGAGGGAGAAGGTTGAGCCGAGACAGTGGGCTTAGGCTCGATAGCGGCTTTCTTGAACCTCGGCTGGCGAAATCCTTTGCCCTCTCTCTTGCGCTTTATCCCAGGGGGTGAAAAGATGACCTTGTCAAAAGAAGGCATGTCAGCCTGGTACATAGGTAGTGGTGCCTTTTGCAAGTATTCAAATGGTTGGCCTGCATCGTCAGTAGGGACAGGTCCTGCTTGCATCTGTAAACAAGAGGTTCGGTTGTATCATAAGGCAACAATGCAAAAGAAGGCCAAATTAAGTGTGAGGTTACCTCTTCTGGTGTAGTTTCATGCTTTGGATTGATGGCTAGAAGAGCCAATGCCACAACATTTTGAAAAAGATGGGGCCTCCAGAAATTCCACCAGATGTTGAAGCCATCGGCTGTATACACGAATTCCATCGTGTCGGGTATATTCAGCTCCAAGTCAGAAAAAATGGAGTACGCTTTGGTTGCTACCAAGGAGTCGGCTATATCAGCTCGGCTTTGAATTTTCTCATGGATAATCAGGCGGGGAGAGGTCTGGTTCCGGCCGAGTTGACGAGCAGCTATAACAGGTTGGTATGCTTCATATCCTGGTTTGTTAATCCTGTTACTAGTACTCATGCTGATTGGGAGAAGGCAAGGGGTAGCCACGATGCCGAATATAGCACGAGTTTCTTCATCAGTACTAAAGATGTATAGTCTGAAGAAGGATGGGTTCTCAAATTGCTCGGATTCTGCATATGCATTGTATATAGGGGTGGTTTGAGAGCTGTAGAAGCATTTGTACCATTTGGCTGTTTCAACTGTGTCGGTTTGGGTTATGGGCAATTGATGCAAGGCCTGGCCAAATGAGGTACAATGGATGGACCTGCCTGAAAGATCTGGGAAAGACTGAGACTCGAGTTGTGGAAAGTCTGGGATTTCATTACGGAAGTACAGTTGACTCCACAGCTGAACAAACCACGAGGAGCCGCCTGTCTTGATACGTTGTCCAGCCAGGATGCGCTGGGTATTCAAAGAAAGATGGCGGTACAGTACGCTTAGGAAAAGTTTTCCTAAGGCAAGGGTCCGGCCTTGGGCTAGGGCAGTGACCAGGTTGAGATAATTCTTGGTCGTGGCCAAAGAAGGACCATTGAAGAGGAAATGGTCTAGCCAGAGGTTTAGGAAGGCAATGTGTTATTTTCTAAAACTGAGCCAGAGTACTTGTTGTGGTGGGCGATGTATTGGCTCCAGTTTCGGGTACTGCTCTTCTCCACTATTTTCTTATGAGGGCATTCAACTAGATGGAAGGGAGAAGGACAGGTGGATTGCACATCTAGCCCTAAGATCATGACAACGTCCATGAGAGTGGGTGTCATGGGGCCAGAGCTGAACAAGAAACAGTTCAGGCTGTCTGACCAGAAGTAGCCGATGGATCTAAGCAGGTTATCATCCTTCGCCATGGGAGAAAGGGATAGAGTTAGGGCATCGGCTATACGGACGGTTTGCTAGGTTGAGCTGTATGCACGCTCAACGCGTTTGTAACAATCAAACCACCCGTCCATGGGGAATGGCCAGGCGCAGAGCTGATATGTCCATAGATCTAGGTCTGGATCGACATAAACAAAAGGCAAGCGTTTGGTTTCTGTTCTAACATGGACATTTGGGGGCTCATAGGATTTGGGTCCTAGACTGAAGGAATTGGAATTGGCCGAAGTTGGGATCAGTATCTCATCGGCTTGGATGATTAGAAACAAGCGCAAGGTAAAGATAACAGGTATACGAGGGTCGTAATTGCAGAAATAGCCAAGGTCTTTACCTTCAAGCCAAATATGCGCCTGCAAAGAATTTGTTCTTCTATTGTGCTGCTGGACGCTGCCATTTCGCAAATCGCTCGGAACAGGGAGTGGTGGAAAAGTGTTCGTCAGCGGCAAGAGGAAAGAAGACGTACTTTGGTTCGATACGTATGCCTTTATGAGGTGCTGACTCGCGTGGGATTTGGAAATTTTGGTCGGAGGAAGCGTGCCCTCTGGCTAGTCGGCTTGTCGCATCATTTTTTACTGAGTCAATGAGACAAAGCCGATTCGATGTTTGCCAACAAGCCAATTTTTTACTAAAATCGGCTGAGTAAGCGGATCTGCTTGTCATGTTGTTATGTAGAGCCGATTATGGAAGTTCTCGAGTCAGCGCGATGCTGCTGAGCCGATTTTCGTATTGCTAAAAACATAAAGGTAAAAGGGGAATCGGCAAAAAGGGAGAAACAGAGGTTTAAAAGGAAAATTTCATTAATTTACATAGAAAAATATAGTTACACCCCTAAGAGCCGATATTACGGCTGACGAATTACCAAAAGTTTGGGGTTTTCCTTCTAAGAGCCGATGCAACGGCTAATACTAAAACCTAAACTAATCCTGCTACTACTAAGATAGGATGCTCTAAGCATCACTATCATCAGCCGATTCATCATCGGCTTCCTCGTCCCCGCCGTCGACTTCATCGCCGGCATCCTTGCTCTCGGAAGGAGTGACGTCGGACGAACTCTCCTCGTACTGAGCCACGAGGTCTTCATCCTCGTTCGGCTCCTCTAGCTCGGCTTCATCGGAGGAGTACTCCGATTCGTCGGCGTCGTCATCGTCGTCGTCGTCGTCTTCGTCGTCGTCGTCGTCTTCCTCAACGTCGTCGACCGACAGCGCTTCTACCCGCTTCCTCTTGGCGGGGCACTCTGGCGTCGATGAGCGCGGTACAAGAGGAGGGTTCCATGGTGGAGAAGCGAGTACATCCTCTGGGTCCTCAGTGCAGCCGAGGTTGATCCTCGTCCCGGATAGAAGGGATAGGATGTCCTACCCCAAACCTTTAGCCAGGCCTTGGCGGCCTGTTCTAGGGATTGCTTCGACGGCTGCCGGAGCGGCTGGAGTAGCCTGATCGGCTCCTGTTGCCGGCGACAGACTTGGCGGTGCAGCCGGGCGGGGCAGCAGCGGCGCTGGCACATTGGTTGCCGCGTCGGGAGCAGAGGCGATGGAGGGCGAGGAAGGTGGCGTGGGCGTCTGAGGCCCCATTGCAGAGGAGGAAGAAGGTGGCGATGGTGGGTTGTTGCTGCCAATGGAAGACATGGCTGGAAGGGGGTTTTTTCGGCTCTTTTCTGGCTTAAGGAAGAAGAAGAGCGGATGCCGATTGAGGAGAACAGGGAAGCCCTGCCTTTTATTAAGCGTGAGGCGATGAAAGAAGAAGGGACGCTGTACAAGAAGCCGCAGGGTCACGCGGGTCATCATGACGGTTGCCATGGAAGGCCGTGTGGCAGTGCAGGTTGATGGGACGTGCATGGCCAGATTTCACACTTATTTGGTTTTGAAATAAATAAATCTTTATTTGCCAAAACCAGGGGGCATGTGTTGACAGCGGAATTTGGCCATCCCTTTTAATGGGCCAGAATCGGCTTTGGGCTAGAGAGAAGCTGTCCAAGAAAGCGACGGCGTATGGTAAAACGGGCCATTGGGCCTTGTATCATAGATTAAAGATTAGCTAAAAGAGTCCAGTTTAAGTCGGTTAGGGTTTATAGTTTAATTATGGAAGGGCAGGCTTGCCGCCCGAGTCTCCGGACTATAAATATGTACCCTTTGTTATCGAAATAAAGTTGACGACATACGTTCACCAAGCAGTGGTTGTCTCCACATCCCCTCGGCGCATCGCCACCTCTAGCGACTAGAGTTTCAAGTAATCGTCATGCTACCTTAACGATTTATTTCGTTATAGGCATTACGACGTTAGTCACCTAGTAGATCGTGTACTGAAGCGTTTTTTATGGCACGGTTTACTAGTTACCATGATGAATCTCGCGCTAAGCTAAGATCCATTAGTTATCCTAATGAACCTCATGTCAAGCCTAGCTTGGCATGAGATCCATCATGTGCATAAGTCGATATGCTTGCACATCGGCTCATGTACAGCTTGCTATTATGCTATCATATTTCATGATGAACGCTTTTACACTGCTGGTTCGTTATTATATTAGCATATCGCAAGGCTCGAGGCATAGATTAGATCTGTTCTTATAGTTTCATCTACAGATCACGTGTTATTAGGAAGATCCGATGTATACCTTGCCATGCCTTTTATCGTTTTATCAAAGATGCATCTGCTTTTATAGCTTTCCTGTATAATCTTTGGTGCAATTGTAGATTTAAGGCATGTTTGACATTCATCTGAATGTTTTAGCCGACTGGAATAGATCTAGTCATATTTCATCTTCCTTTATTTAAGTACTTTTATATATTATATTTGGATATACTACTGGTAAGACAGCAGGGCCTTGCCGACGCAAAAGATCCGACCCAGGATGAGCCGATCCGAGCGATCTGGCTAGTATTTAACGTTCAATCTGTTTTGTCTGCTTGTACAGGGGAAACAAGAACCAACCATCGCCATCACCACCACCACAACCTCCCTAGCTAGGTCATTAGCTAGGTGGCACGCCCGACTAACACCGAGCCAAGACGATCGGCTGATCTGTTCAGCTAGTCGTGGGTCGCAGCAAGGAGGAGCGATCCCTACGGTCCACATACACCTCCCGGCCCTATTGTGTGAAGCTCTCCAGGGTGCTACCTGTCAGTTTCCTGGTGCAACAGGTAGACAGGGATACGCTAGCTTGCTTGCGAGAGGACCAAGAGACAAGAGAAGTTCCTAAGAGTTGGCATGTGCCGAAGATTGAATTGCGATCAATCCGGCAGCCAGCATGGTCAGCATTTGAGAACCCTCTAAGAGAAAGAGAAGAACCCAAGGAGTATCTAAGACCAAGCTCAGGAGTGAACTTGAGATACCTGAAAATGCGCTTCACCGCTTGATGGTGAGATGTCCTGGGAGAAGCCTGGTAACGCGCACAAAGGCAAACCGTGAACTGAATGTCCGGTCTGGTCGCCGTCAGGTACAAAAGTGAGCCGATCATCCCTCGAAATTCCTTCTGGTCCACCGCCTCCCCATCTTCATCAGTATCAAGCGCCGTGTTTGTACTCATAGGAGTTGTCATGGGTTTAGAGTCACCCATGTCAAACTTTTTGAGTATGTCCCTTGTGTACTTGGCTTGATGGACGAAGGTACCCTCAGGGCCTTGCTTGATTTGTAGCCCGAGGAAGAACTGGAGCTCACCCATGAGACTCATCTCAAATTCCCTGCTCATCTATTCAGCAAAACTAGACACTAAAGCATGAGATGAACCACCAAAGATTATGTCATCAACATATATCTGAACTATCAGGGTGTCACTGCCACAATGCAACAAAAAGAAGGTCTTATCTACTGAACCCATCATAAATCCAGACTTGAGCAGGAAACTCTTCAACCTAGCATACCAAGCTCTTGGAGCTTGCTTCAGACCATACAGGGCTTTCCTCAACTTATACACCCGGTTTGGAAACTTGGCACTCTCAAAGCCAGGGGGTTGTCTCACATAAACCTCCTCCTCTATAAACCCATTTAGGAAGGCTGACCTGACATCCATCTACTGCAAAAGCTAGCAGAATCCTAATGGCTTCCAAACGAGCTATAGGGGCAAAGGTCTCCTCATAATCTATCTTCTCCTTTTGACAGAAACCCTGGGCTACCAATCTCGCTTTGTTCCTCACAACCATCACATTCTCACCCTGTTTGTTCTTGAAGACCCACTTGGTTCCTATAGAGCGGCAGTTTGGTGGAGGTTCAATTAAATCCCAAACATGGTTTCTCTCAAAGTTCTCCAACTCCTCATGCATGGCGTTTACCCAGTTAGGATCAGATAATGAATGTGACACATCTCGAGGCTCAAAAGAAGCAACATATGCAGAGTGGGACACACTGGTGAAGATCTCCAATGATCCTGTGTGGAGGGTGATCCCGCTGGGCCTGCCGAGATGGAACAATCTCGGAGGTTACCTCTCCTGCATCCTCAGCGAGTCCAGCCTCTGCTTGAGCTTGCTGTCGGAGGAGTGAGGAAGAAGCACAACACTCAACGACCACAAGATCGCAAGCCAAGTGAAACAACATCCCTTGCAAAAGAGGATCCCACGTAGCCACTCCGCACCTAAATGCGTCTCACTAATGAACAGGGAGCGAAGAGTATGGGCCAGTGGTGCGAATCACTCGGGCAAGGACGAAGCAAAAAATGGCAAAAACTCCAACAAAAACCACCTGCACAGCCACACGCCGGATAGTCCGGTGCACCTCACCGGACAGTCCGGTAGAGACCAGATAGTCCGGTTACCAGC
The DNA here is from genome assembly GCA_022530915.1 of Paspalum notatum. Taxonomy (NCBI): domain Eukaryota; kingdom Viridiplantae; phylum Streptophyta; class Magnoliopsida; order Poales; family Poaceae; genus Paspalum; species Paspalum notatum. Next base: position 32,328,579 of record CM039688.1, on the reverse strand, counting down.
ACCGGATAGTCCAGTAAATGCTAACGAGGGCCGGAGTCGGATTGTCCGGTGCACGCCATCGGACTATCTGGTGAAGGACCGGATAGTCCAGTGGTTGCACCGGATAGTCTGGTAAAACCCTAGAACTTGAGTTCCCAAACCTAAGACCTGACCAAACCTTGTCCAATCTTCACGAAAATTGACACAGGCTATTTGAGCACTATTCCAAAGCTATTCCCAAAAGATCCCTAGAAAAAGATCAAGGGATTAGCGGGAATTTCAGATCTCGTGAAGAGGCAAGCTTTGGGCAAGAAAAGGAGAAAACTCAAATTCGACTTGCTCGTGGCAAACCTGCAGGTTTGAGATGATCTAAGTCATAATCTCCACATCCTTGCAAGTCCAAAACACCAAAAGAAGTGGGGAAAACTCGTAGGCAAAGCAAAGCACCAAAAGCCTTTAAGAAATCACCCAAAAACCAAACTAGAGAAGGGGAAGGGAGAGGGCTGCACACAAGCACATCAATTTCAGAGGAATATTGCTGGATTAATCATGAAATTGAGTTCATACAAAGGATACTACAGCCTACCACCCTTCATCCTTCCCTCTTGATATGAAGAACCCTAGTTAGGGGACTCAAATCCTAGCCTAAAGCTCTCATTTCTCTCTTAAGCACTTGGCTGTATGGAAACTAAGCCTAGGGTTTTCTAATGGTGGATAAGTCACCTACATGACTAGCCACTTAGCTATTTATAGCCCAGGCCTAACGACACCATTTAACACTAAGACCCTTACTTTATGATGCCTGGAAGGGGTTGAAATAAAAATGATACAATCGGACGACTACGATGATGCTTTGATCTTCTTCTTCTCCACGCCTCGCTTGGATGTTCACCACGTAGCCAGTAGTCTAGAAGCTTCCCCCGGTTTTGAATCAGAAACCGGAAAACTTTATTCTGCGGGCTTCTTGGGCCGGGTCTTGGCCCAATATTCTATCTTGGCGAGTCGAAGGCCAACCCACCAAGTCATTTGAACTTGGGTGGTGGTTTTGAGCCGAAGCCGCCAAAGCTTCCCTCGCACGCCTTCGCGCCATGCACTCGGGTTGGAGCAGCACAGTGGGACCCAGCTTCTCCAGTCCATCGGAGTAGCCTCGCGGTCCATTGGAGGGCTTACACCACCGTTGCCGAACCGCCCCTCCGTGTACCGAGCTTCCATGGCCGACTGACGTCGAGCATTGCCTCCGGTCCATTGGAGGGCTTTTGCCTCAGTCCATCGAGGTCTTCATCATCTACCTCTAGTCCATCGGAGAGCCTCCAGTCCATCAAAGGGCTTGAGCTCGTTGACAATCACTCATCACACCATGAGAGCAATGAGGCCGGTCCATTGGTCCATTGTCAACACCTTCAACCTGTAACCGGAAATAGAACAAAGATAAGAAAATAGCGTAAAATCAAAAAAGAAAGAAAGAAAGAAGAAAGTTGCTCAAAATGCCCAAGAACCAGATACAAGCAAAGAAACAGGGCACAATGAGACAACAAAAGAAAACAAAGCATCGGCTCCTCAAGACAGAGGCAAAAGGCGCAACGCACCGATACAAAGAGCATGCTAAAAGCTCAACTCCTCCTGAAATGCATCTTCATAAATGCAAAATGATGCAAATCTCCCCCTCAACTAAAACTCTCCTGAGTCCTCCCCCTATGTCCAGACTTCTCAATTCTCCCAAATTTCTCCCCCTTGTTGACAATGGACACATCAAGGGTTCACAGGACTCCCCCCTGAACTAGACAACTCCCCCTCAAAATATGCCATAAGATGCAGAGAGTGTACCAGAAAGAGTTCAGAAGGAATAGAAAGCTAGCATTCACAAGTTCTAGCATATAGAGCAAGTGAGGGCAAGGAAGCATGCAACAAGCTCAAATGAATCTATCTTACACATATGAAGAGCTAGCATGTTTTTCAGGGTAGTTTAAAAGAAAGCATCACCAACATGAATAGCATCTAGTAAGATAGGCATGAATAGCATGATGCTAGCAATACATACAAGGTGTGCTACTCTCAGCCAAGGCATATACAACAAGCCATAAGTATTTTAGAGACTCGCATATTTCAGATTTAATCACTTGTATTTCATTAGCAAGATTCATATTGTGCCATGGGTTATTCACTTGTCTTGCCACTTCTTACCAACCAATGCCAAACCTAGGTTCAAAGAACCATCAAAAGCTTAAGACAAGGTTTTGGTCATACACAGCCTAGTCCAAGTTCATGCCAAGGTGCAAAAGCAAGCTGTCTCGAACTAGATCAGTGTCACAAGCAAACCCACCTAGATCTTTTCATTTCAGCACAAGACACCACTTGTAAACATTTAATTCAGATTTCAAATTAAGCAAGGTGTCATAAAAGCTTAGTCATTTACTTAGCAAAGGCATACAACTAGCATATCAAGGTATGAAAATATAGCATAGCATTCAACACTCCTACACATGCTAGGTAGCCAAGTCAAGTGGTATCATGTTTTTGATTTTCAAGAAAGCAAAAGACTTAGCTCACAATTAGTATTCAACAGACTCAAGAGAGCTTAGCCAACCATGATCAAGCAAGCATCTGTACAATCTAGCACAAACAAATACTAACTCATCTTTCCAGAAGAGCTCTAGTGCTAGTGAAGTGAAAATGCATATGATACAATGCACTGCTTGATATGATACAGAATGCAAAGAAACAAAAACAAAAGCAAACAAAGGCAAAACCTGAACTACTAAAGTTATCCCTGACTAAAAGGGATAACACACTCTAAACTCACCTCTCCAGCGCTGAACTCTAGGGGCTTGGCAAAGATATCGGCCAACTGGTTTTGGGTTACTACATGGGCTAAGTCAATATCACCCTTCTCATAGTGCACAAACAAATTCTTCTAATTGGTCGTTTATCTCTAATAGCAAAATTGATTGGCTCCAAAATGAAAACATATTATAAGTCACTAAGGAATGAGAGAATACTCACTGACGATAGAGAGGACAGGGGGACGGTGGCTGGGTCGTCGTGACGGATATGGACCGGGGTCAGGAAAGAGCCGCAATACCGGGGCCGTTGAGTCATCGGTGGAGTCGATGACAGAAGCGGGGAGAGGGGCGGCGGCAGCGTCGTTGATAGCAGCAGCGAGAGGGGTGGCGTCGTCGAGGCGGTGGCAACGGCAGCAGGGAGAGGGGTAAGGTCATCGAGGCGGCAACGGCGGCGCGATGGCGACTAGCAACGGGGAGACGGCGATGGACGGGGACGAGGAGCGATGGTGGAAGATGCGCAATGCCGGTGCTGGAGACTGCTGTGGGGATGGCGGGGACGGTGTCGAGGAACTGTGAACTGCTAAAGGATGACAGAGTCCATATATACAGGTAGGCCTTTTTGCGCTGGTCCTTGTAAAACCCTAGTACTAAAAATTCTTTAGTACCGAGGAATACAAATCCTCGGTACTAAAGATCGCCATAGGACATCGGAAAAAATGGCGCAAAGGTATCTATTAATACCGGGCCTAGAATGTCACTGATACTTTTTTTTTCGCGCCAAGTTTTTCGACCCATTTGGTACCACTTGATGCTAATACGATTGATTTACATAAATATTATCCAAAATACTATTACATACATACTTAGGGTAAAATACTTAGGTCTGTTTACCGTCTTAATAATAAAATACAAAATAAAATCCCGCCATTACATTGCACTTGAACACTAATAGAACTTTATTAAATAATCCCTTCATTATGATCACAACGCATGTATGGAGCCTCTTCATTGTTTAATAGGATTCTTGTGTCAACCTTCACATTGAAAGGTGTTGTATCATCTAACTGGATGTAATCCTCTTCGTCTGTGAAATCCTCCACTCCTATTATTTTTCCTTTTCCCTTGAAGAACAATGTGTTGCTTCAGCTCTTTGTTTGACAGATCATTTTTCCTAGTTCTCTTCTTTGGGGATTTAGTAGATATGTCCTTCACATAGAAAACTAGAGTGACATCAACAGCGAGGACGAATGGTTCATCCCTGTATGCAGTGTTATTGAGGTCCATGGTTGTCATGCCATAATTTGGGTCTATCGTAACACCTCTTGCACTTAGTTTCACCCACTGACACCAAAACAAAGTGATGGGGACCAGGGGATTCCCGATCTTCCATCAGGTGGAGGATAAGTCGATTTGGCGGCACGAGACACTCACGATCTGACTCCCGATCGGCACGATCAAGACCCCTGCAATCGCAGCACCACGCGTCCTCTGGTTATCAACCGTGCGCTGCCCGGTTGACCTCGACACGAAGGCTAATCCCTGCCTGCGAATCGGAGAACACAAGCAAGAACAAGAAAGATGCAACGAAAATTGCAAATCGAAAGATTAAGCTCACAAGTTAGGGTTTCACAAACCAGAGTATTCTCACACGGCGAAACTGTTCATAACAACAGAATAATTTAAGCAAAACCCATCTAATCTAATGACGGCTACAGAATATATACAAGAGAGAAGGCTAGGGGGCGGCCAAGGGAGTGGCCGAGCAACCCTAGGAAGTACAAGGCCAGCGGGCCCAAAAACCGGCGTCGCAGCACCCTGGCAGATTCTGTCCGTCACCTTGTGACGCGATTTCTTATTGACTCTGAAGTCCAAATGAGGTGAAACCAATTGGGTTGGAAAGTTTATCTCCTTAGCTTTCCAACGATATGTAGAACGCTCAAAACGGAGCCCGTATGTGGCCTGGGCATACGTTTTCGTGAGGCCCACTCTAGCAGTCCGAACCCGACTCGCGAATAAATTGGACTTAAATGTTTATTGGACTTTAAACTCTATCTTCGCTTGGGCTTTGGTCGTATGCGTATTGATCATGTCCTCATCAGGTGAGGCAGAGAGCGAGCGGAGAGGGAGGCGAGTGCATCCAGGCATAAGGACGTCCAAGTTAAGAGCGTGGCCAGGGGCAGGGCGCGGCCTCGGCCTCGGCCGGCCAGGGCGCGGCGCGGGCAGGGCGCATCCGCCACGTGGGCGAGCGGGAGAGGGAGAGAAGGGAGGGGCACGGTGGACGGACGCAGTCTATAGACCCTGAGCCGATGACAGGTGGGACCGGGTGAGGAGGCAAGAGAAAAAGGTCCATGGACCGAGCGCACGGGCGAGGAAAGCAGTGGGGCCCGCAGCTGCTGCTGTCCCGTGGGGATCCGAGGGACCCGATAGGTGGAGCCCTCTTGTCATTGAGACAAAAGGAAAAATAAAACCCGAAATGGAAAAATCCCAGTTTGACTGCAGAAAGCTCCTTTTAAAAATTCACATTTTTGAACATCTTCAGTGCTGAACCAGATCAAACTCAAAATATAAAAAGCGTTCTACCTTTCGATCTCTAGAACTTTCTTATAAACTTTCATATCATATTCTATATGAAAATATGGTTTAAATTTGAATTTAAACAGTTGATTCATGTTTAACCAACAGACCCTTGGAGTTTAAAAATTCCAAAAGTCTATTTTTTTAGTCACATTCACTCAAAGATCTGCAACTTCTCAACTAAAGTTTTGCATGAAAGTGGCTGTAGGTCAATGAAAAATTGGACTACTAAACAGGTCAAGTTTGGACAGAAAACATAGGTTTACAGAAAAAAGCACAAAACCCTATTCAAACCACTTTGTATGCCAACACTCAAATTATCAAAGTTGTCAAGAACTAAATTTTCTATAGGTTTGTTATATCAAGTTTCTTCAAATTCATAATAGATTCAAAGTTATAGTGACAAATTCAGAGGCCTATTCAGGAAAAAATGAATTTAATTGATTCAAATGACTTGGTCTACACATGCACTCAATATGAAATGTTCATGAGATGATGCAAATGTGTCAATGATGCAAATGTAATGCACTTGAGATGTCTGGGGCATCACAGACTGCAAAGAGGGGCATAAGAAATTGCGTAGCACTTTGGAATTGTTGCAGTGGAAGGCGTCAAATGGTGTGTTTGACAAATGATTTAGTGAGTTGTTAATGATCATAAAGAAGTTGCTTCCAGAGAGCAACAAATTGCCCGCAATAACATACGAAGCAAAAGAGGTCGTTTGTCCTCTAGGATTAGAAGTGCAAAAAATATATGCATGTCCAAATGATTGTATCCTCTACCGTGGTGATTACCATGAGCTAGAATCTTGTCCAATGTGTAAAGCATCACGGTATAAGATCAAACGTGATGACTCTGGGGACATTGAGGGGGAACCTCCAAGGAAGAGAGTGCCTGCTAAGGTGATGTGTTATTTCCCTATAGTACCACATTTAAGGCGTTTGTTCAGGAACAAGAAACATGCCAAGGTAATTCAGTGGCACAAAGAAGAACGTAAGGAAGATGATACATTGAGGCACCCCTCAGATGGGTCGCAATGGAGGAAAATCGATAGAACCTACCTAGAATTCACAGAGGACGCAAGAAACATGACATTTGCTTTAAGCACGGATGGCATGAATCCTTTTAGTGAGATGAGCAGCAGCCATAGCACAGAGCCCGTGACTCTATGTATGTACAACCTTCCTCCATGGTAGTGCGTGAAGCGGAAGTTCATTATGATGACAGCGCTTATCCAAGGACCAAAGCAACCTGGTAATGACATTGATGTCTACCTACAACCATTGGTTGAAGAACTTCTACTACTATGGACTGAAGGTGTATGTATGTGGGATGCACACAAACAAGAGGCATATGACCTACGGGCGTTGTTGTTCGTAACTATTAATGATTGGCTTGCACTCGCTAACTTTTCTGGACAATCAAACAAGGGATTCAGGGCATGTGTCCATTGCTTAGATGAGACTGATAGCACATATTTGAAGCATTGTAAGAAGGTTGTGTACATGGGAGGCCATCGTCGGTTTCATGGTGGCAAACACCCAGTAAGGAAAAAAAGGCAAATATTTCAACGAGAAGGAAGAAAACCATGGTAAGCCAATTCACCATAGTGGATAGGTTGTCTTCAAAATGGTAAAGAGTCTAAGAGTTGTATTTGGAAAGGGACCTGGTAGTGTACCTATTCCGAATAAAAATGGGAAGCCACCAATGCGGAAGAAAAAATCTATTTTTTGGGAGCTACTTTATTGGGAAGTACTAGATGTCCACCATGCAATTGACGTGATGCATGTCACAAAGAATCTCTGTGTCAACCTGCTAGGCTTTCTTGGGACGTATGGGAAGAACAAAGATACATTGGAAGCATGAGAGGACATGGCGGCTTTGAAAAGCGAGCAAGGGCATCATTATGACGCATCTCTTGGTTCATATTGTCAAAGAGATTGGTATTCTTGGACCTGTTTTCCTACACAACATGTTCCCTTTTGAGAGGTACATGGAAGTCCTAAAGAAGTATGTCCACAATCATTCCAGATTTGAAGGATCGGGACAGAGGAGGTTATTGAGTTCTGTACTTACTACATTGATGAGCTCAAGCCAATTGAAGTTCCTTTGTCCCGCCATGAGGGGAGACTAGCAGGTAAGGGCACACTAGGAAAGAAAGTAATGATTTACAGTAATCATGTTTTATTTGATAGAGCATACTTCATAGTCTTGGATCACTCAACCTTGGTGGCTCCATACATGGAGTATCACAAATAGATCCTAACCTCTGAATACCTGGGGAAGTATGAGGCCTGCGTGTGGTTGAGACAGCATCTCATGTGTAACGAGGAGATTGATGACCAATTTGCTTAGTTGGCTAAGGGACCATCTTCATCAATCTCAACATTCAAAGGATAGGAGAAAAATGGAAATACAATTTACACGAGATCCCAAGACCAGAAGAGCACCAACCAAAATAGTGGGGTTCGGATAGATGCCATAGACACGACTGGGAAAAAGGACAAATATTATGGTTATACAGAGGAGATCTAGAAACTTGACTATAGGCCATTTCTCAAGGTCCTTTGTGATGAGGACATGACCAATACGCATACGACTAAGGCCCAAGCGAAGATGGAGTTTAAAGCCCAATACACATTTAAGTCCAATTTATTCGCGAGTCCGGTTCGGACTGCTGGAGTGGGCCTCACGAAAACGTATGCCCAGACCACATACGGGCTCCGTTTTGAGCGTTCTACATATCGTTGGAAAGCTAAGGAGATAAACTTTTCAACCCAATTGGTTTCACATCATTTGGACTTCGGAGTCGACAGAAAATCGCGTCGCAAGATGACGGACAGAATCTAGCAGGGTGCTGCAACGCCGGTTTTTGGGCCCGCTGGCCTTGTACTCCCTAGGGTTGCTCGGCCACCCCCTTGGCCGCCCCTAGCCTTCTCTCTTGTATATATTCTGTAGCCGTCATTAGATTAGATGGGTTTTGCTTAGATTATTCTGTCGTTATGAACAGTTTCGTCGTGTGAGAATACTCCGGTTTGTGAAACCCCAACTTGTGAGCTTAATCTTTCGATTTGCAATTTTCGTTGCATCTTCCTTGTTGTTGCGTTGTGATTTACATAAATCTGAGAAAGCAAAAATAAGAAGATTTTTAAATGGTCTTAATAATGATATTTATGATGTTCTTGGTGATATGCAATATAATTCTCTCTATGATTTATTTACTCTTGCTTGTTATATTGAAAATGAAATTAAATATGAGATACAACAATCTACAAAGATTGAATATGATGTATGTGTTGCTGAAATTGAACATCATGACACACAACATATAGAGTCCTCGTTTGCTACTAACCATGAGCAGGACATTGAAATTAATAATGAGAGAGACAACATGCTAATGGAGGTTGAGAATTGCACCAATCATGTATACATAGGTAATGACATAGGCGCAAAGATCACACAAGTTGAGGAAATTTTTGATACACAATTGGGTTGGAAAGTTTATCTCCTTAGCTTTCCAACGATATGTAGAACGCTGAAAACGGAGCCCGTATGTGGCCTGGGCATACGTTTTCGTGAGGCCCACTCTAGCGGTCCGAACCGGACTCGCGAATAAATTGGACTTAAATGTGTATTGGGCTTTAAACTCCATCTTCGCTTGGGCCTTGGTCGTATGCGTATTGGTCATTTTCTCATCATCGCCTCGCTTCCCTCTTTGCCTCTCCTCCACAAGCGCAGTGCGCCACCCGCCATTGGAGCTCCCACGGCAAGCTCGCGCTGCCGCTGCCTCGGGCGGCCTCCGCCTGAGCCGTCGCGCGGATTCCCATCGCCCCGATCCGCTCCACCACTCTCGCCGCTTCTAAGAGCTCTCGACGACTCCAATCCCACCTCCACCGAGCGCTGGCCCTCGCCAACACTGCGCCGTCGGCCATCGCCATGGAGAGCCTTCCTGGACCCGTCCCCGCGGCTCTAGTCTCCACCGACGAGCTCGCCACACCATCGCGCAGCCGGAGCGGCCCTCCGTTGGCTCTCCCTTCGCCAGAACCACCGGATCGAGTCGGAGCCGCCACGCTCTGTCGTGCCGTGGTCGTCCCGGTTCACCGCCGTCGCCCCGCCTCCACGGTCTACCCCGTACGACGATATTTGGGGGATAGGAATTCCCGGAGCCGGGAACGCCTCCACGGACCATCTCAGCTCCAAGTGCAGCCTCCACGCGCCGGCACCACCGCAAGAACGCCGTGCCGCCGCGTAGCTCGTCCCCTGTCCCAAGGTTGAAGAAAGGGTGGATCTTTTCTAATCTAGCCCCTATACTTTAGTTTATTTGCATTTCAGTCCGTGCGCTATTCGCTCGGTCTTGTGGGTCTTACATGCTAGCCCCTTAAGGTTTGAAATAATCACGTTCTAGTCCCGGGTCTAGGATTTTTCCTTTTTATTTTGCTATTTTTGGCGAAAACTTCGAAAAAATCGTTATAAATCAAAGAAAAATCCAAAATAGACAAATTTAGTCGCAATGAACTCCCTGTGAGTAGATCTATAGGCTAGGTATGATGTGGATGTGTGAAAGTACTGTTTTGCCCCTGCTTGTGTGCATGCATTTTAATCTATGATAAATAGAAAAAAGTGATGTAAATGAACTTCAAAAATTTTGAAACTTGGACAGTAGCTTTGTCAGGGCATCCAGGCACTATATGATTTTTAGTAGCCCTAGTATTGCTTGGTTGTTTACTGTTTTGCCCTCATGCATGTGTTATTTTGTTTTATTAACATGGGAAAGACTGGCCATATAAAAAAATGCTCCAAATATAGTGTTAGAATTTGTAGATACTCTTTGTGGCCTATATAGCTTGCTGGTAAAGTTTGAGGCACCGCATGTTAAGTTTGAATGGTGATTTGAAAATGGCGAAGTGTCACATGCTTAACTAAATAATAGAAAAAATGGTTTTAGGGTGGATAATAAATTCCATGGAAAATTTGGTGATGTGTTGTTATATTTAGGGTCCAGAAAGAAATTTCATCGATTCTATGAACACCGTTTTATTTTGCATCTAAAATAAGCTAAAGTAAATATATGGAAAATAGATGTCCTATCAAAATATAAATATTTTGCTTAAGGATTTTTGTACATGATGTTTATATTTACTAGTGCTCATTAAATAAATTTCATGGCCAGAAGACATTCCTACAAATTATGAAAAATCTGAGAAGCTATAGGGCTGATAACTTGCTGAAATTTTAATAAATTTATTATAACTTTTTTGTGGTTGAAATTTTGGCAGTAGCGTTGTATGGTATTTTTCTACATGTCATAGAAATTTGAGCTCAATTTGAGTTGTCTAATTACGTGAACTCATAGGTGCATTCTTATTCATAAAGGAAGCATGTGCATTGATTTGGTGTGTATTTGTTTTACACACAAGTGACGTTTTTGCGCATTTATAAAGTTACTTGCTGCATGCTATTCCTTGCATTTCACTTGCACCTCATGCGTGCATTTGCATTCGTTGCACTCATAGTTGCACTATGTCATGCATATAGACCCCGCGAGCAAAGGACCAACGCAGGAGCAGCCGCTGATCAAGGAGTCGGATGGGAAGCCCCTGCACGGAGCTAATGAACCAGCAGCAAGAGGACCTACAGCTGGCTCCCAACTTCACACCAGAGACAGCACCTAACTTTAGTAAAGAAGGTAAGCAGGACCATGCTATTCCCAGCTAAAATGATATGATTGATAATTACGCATCTGTATTAGGAGTTGTTTGAAACCAATTGCATTATATTCCATCGCCGCCCTGGCCCTAGCACCAATACATAGAGTTTATAGGACGAGTGCCTAGAATTGCTAGGTACGAGTAGACACGAGTTAATGGAGTCACTCGTCGCGCAGGTGATTTCAAAATCACAGAAATTTCACTTGTGGAAGTTATTATTATGATCATGATTTAAATGGAGACCAAGCGGAGATTTTATTTCAGTTTTTACTTTTCATGATATTGCACTATGGACTCTGCCCGTGTCGCATAAGGCTCATCCGCTGTTCGTCTGCTGATTGGCATAACATTGCTAAAATGCTTATCCAGGCCGTGGGACTGGTGAAAGTCTTACTTGTGCCATCCGAAGAACAGAAACAGGTTCCTACTGTTAAACCTTGGGGAGTTTGTACTCAAGGGAGGGCTGACCCGGTACGCCGAGGTATCGCTCCTACGAGGGCACAACCTAGGAAGAACGGCGGAATTGAATCGAACTTGGGATGGGACAAGTGGAGATGGAGGATATATGTGTGAAACGCAATGGCTAGTAAGCATATTCCCTAACATTTTTAGTTATTCCCGGGAATTAGAAATCGATTCGAATCGCTAATGCTCACCAGGTGTGAGAATGCCAGATATCACACACGGGCAACGTCGTAACAACTTGAACAAATTGTGCTTATATTCATGATTTCAAATTCTACTTGCTTGCATATATATGTTTTACCTTCATGCAAGTTATTATTATGATGTTGTTATGATTATGATGAAAGGTTGCAACTGTTAAATCTTGCATCAATGTTAATATGACCTTGTTTAAAATCAATGGCTAAGGATTCACATGATTAAAAAGCAAGCTTTGCGTCAGTCGTAAACCTTTTCCATGAAGTCCTACTGAGTAATTAGTACTCAGGGTTTACCCCCACGTTTGGAGCGCAGGTACTAATGACATATGGATAGCTGTTTGGAGGAAGGTAGAACTAGTAGGCTTGGTGCTACTCGCCTTGTGTTCATCTCTGCATTAAGACTACTTAAGTATTTTGTTTCCGCTGCGAGATGTTTTTGAGATCGCTTCCACTATATTTTGAACATGTATTTGACTACATATATTTGGTTTGTAAACTAAGTCTATCTACTCTCTATTTCAACTGCATGTGATTATGTAACTGTTGTGGCTACATCGAGAGTCGAATGTGTGTGATGTCGGTTCCTCTGGATTTGGTGTTATCGAGGGTCAAAGAACTCTCGACGGACTACCGGGTTTAGTCTAGCCTAAGTGCACTGCGAGCCAGAGGTGGCAGGTGTGCTTAGCCTGGATTAAGCAAGGTGGTTCCGCCACGCTCCAACTTCTTCTAGTCTCTTTCGTTGTCACAATCTTCCTTGGCATCATGCAACATTTGAGCCAAAGCATCGGTGTTGTCTTCATCATTTGCATCGCCCATTAATGTATCAACAAAGGAGTTGAACTACGCGAAGTCAATGTTTGCCTCTTCATCTTCTTCATCATCTCCCTCTAAAACCCCTAGTTCTCCATGCTTAGTCCAACACACGTAACCCGGCATTAATCCTCTTCACAACAAATGGTCATGAAGGGCTTTCGACTACGAGTATTCCTTCTCGTTCGTGCAGTCTATGCATGGACAACTTATAAAACCAGATGGCTTTTTTTGTGTGTCTTGGCCGTTTCAAGAAAGACACCCAAGCCGCCAAGAAATTCGACAGTGCATCGGTCCTTGTACATCCATTGCCGGTCCATTGATCTGCATCATATTACAAATCCAATACAAACTTATTTAGATCAACTAAAACTATTTAGAGCAACTAAAATAAATCTTAAATGTACTGCATATGCACTACCAGTCACTTACGTGTGGGCCTGACCTACGTTGGGCCCACAAGTCAGTGATTGAATCTAGCTCCGAAATAAACACCATCGCCCCTTCTTTTCCTGCCTGACAACCACTACTCTTTCTCCTTTTTCCTCTTGGCCGTCCAGAATCTTTCCTCCCCTTCCATATCCGCCATGTCCGCCCATTCTGACTGCTGGGGTGCTGCATCTAGCTCGTCGCAAGTAGGGCCTATCCCCGTAGGTGAGGAAACGGGGCTTCCTTTGATCCAGTGTCCAGATTGCAAGAGGGAGAGGGTTATTGAGCTTACGGTCAAGACACAAGAAAAAAGAAACTATGGTCGAGTCTACATCAAGTGCCTGCGGATCATTACAGGGGTAAGTTGATGTGGGTTCTTTGTGATCTTTTTAGTTGAAGAGTTTGTTTGGATTTGAAAGTTATCATTTTCAAGCGGGTTTTTTGGTTTTGCTATTGTTAGATGCCAGGACGGTGCCCCTTCTACTGGTGGAGAAGCAGCTGATTGTGATCCATCCTGCCGTTTTGGAGGTTGAGGATGATGCACCCAGAAATGGTGACGGTGCTGGCATTGTGGGGAGGAACATTTTGGATGAAAAGTTTGACAAGTTGATTAGGATTGTGCAATTGTTGATAGTGATGCTTGTAGCAATGTTTGTTGTGGGGTGATGTATGAGTTCAAGTAATGCCTAGCTAGAATGTGTGACCAATGGCAAAGTATATGTATTTTTTTATGAACCCAATTTCTTTCAGTAATAATGCAACTGATTTCTTTCAGTAATGCAAGTTAAAAAGCAGTGACTACAACAATGATTAGCACCCTTGTATGAGTCTCCAATTCCATTTCAAAAGAAAATTTTAGTAGCACCTCCCCTATAAATGGACGCTTTGGAAGCACCTCTCCCCTGTGAATAGATGCCTTGGACAGAGATGTGTTTCATGCCTTCAGAGAGCTTAAGTACTGTGAGAACTATTAGAACCAGGTATAAACAACCACCGTTACCAAGATATATCGGTTCTGCTAAACCACCGTTACTAGGACAACCGTAGCACCGGTGCTCTTAAACAACCGATACCAATGAGACAAATCTCAATTCTTTGCGTCACCGTGTTAGACTGTCACTGGTATTGGTTCTGCTGAACCATCGGTACCAACGTGTGAAAACCCCAATTTCGAGGACGACCGTACCACCGGTGCTCTTAAACAACCGATACCAATGAGACAAAACCCCAATTATTTGCATCACCGTGTCAGATCATCATTGGTAACGGTTCTGCTAAACCACCGGTACCAACGTGTAAAAACCCTAGTTTCTAGGATGATCGTAGCACCGGTGCTCTTAAACAACCGATACCAATGAGACAAAACCCCCAATTCTTTGCGCCATCGATTCTAACAGTCATTGGTATTGGTTCTGCTAAACCACCGGTACCAACGTGTGAAAACCCCAATACCAATGAGAAAAAACCCCAATTCTTATTTCTATATAATTCATCATAGCTCATAATTTCATCCCAAATAGAAGTAGATTCATAGATATATATTACATATAATTGGATAATTAGATATTACATAATTAAATACTAAGTTATAACAACAATACAAAGAACTTAATACTAATTAGATACTAACTATCTTAATTCTCGGATGAGGCGAGCAACGTCTCTGGCCAGCCGTCGATGCGTCACCACCGTCATGGTCATGCGGCAAAAGTGACGCCTCCAAGTCAAAGCCGTCGAGGCTGCCGCTCTCCTCAAAGGCTGCTTCTGAGGTGGTCGCCGAGGCCAAAGCAGTGGCCTCACGGCGCCTCATCTTAGTGAACGCGAGGCTCTGGTGGTGCAGACGGAAGAAGGCGTGGTGCACGAGGAGGAGCTCCACGCCGCGAGACTGCCGATGGGGAACCCTCGCGGTGGCCGCCGCGGTGGACGAGGTCAACGACGCTGCTGGCATTGAGGAGGTCCCTGGGGCTGAAGCGGCCGTCGCATGGCAGGGTGTGTTGGCGAGGAGGTGGCGGCGATGGTGGGGGTTGAGGAGAAGCTCAGCACCGCGAGAGGCCTCCCGGTGCACGCCGATCCTCCACCCCCGCCGCGCCTCGAGGTGGAGTGGATGCATGACCTTCACAACGGTGAGGCGCTCCTCTAAGGTTTTAGCATGGACGACATGCTTCCGTAGGGCTGCAAGAGCGAGGTCCATTGTGGCCGGACGTGGGGAGGAGAGTGTTTAGGAGAGATGGCAGAGGAGACTCACGCCCATCGGAGAGTCGTTGGTACTAATTGGTGTGGGCGTCCTCATTAGTACCGGGCATTCGCAAGAACTGGTACTAATAGTCATTATTTATAATTTATATATATCACAAAGTACACAACTGCTGATTGGATCGGGTGCTAATAGAAATTGGACCTTTTAACTACGTACTGCATAGATTTCATCTTAAATATTTTACATATAACTAAAAGATTATACATATAACTAAAATAATTTAGACATAACTAAAATATCTTACATATAACTAAACTATTTTACATATAACTAAGCAAATCTATAATTCAGACGGCTACAGCGATCAACGGTGATGAGGCAAGCTGCAGCCTCCGCCACCGCCGCGCAGTTCCAAAATCGTCGCTATCCTCCTTATCGCCGTCGCCATCGCCGCCGTCCTCCTCATCGCCGTCGCCATCGCCATCGCCGCCGTGGCCTAGTTGATGTCGTTGAGGCCGCCGTCGCCGTCGCCGCTGTCACCGCCCTCATCGTCGTTGTCATTGCCATCGTCGTCATCGTCGTCCTCCTCCTCCTCCTCCTCGTCCTCCTTCTCGTCCTCATCCTCATCGTCACCGTCGCTGTCGCCGCCGTTGCCCTCCTCCTCATCATCCTCATCCTCCTCCTCCGGATCGGACTCCTCTGGATCAGACCACTGGTCCGCCTCGTACCATCGCGGTCGCTTGGCCGACGGCTGGTTCACCGCGTCGCTATCCTCGGAGGAGGAATAGTCGGCGGTGTACTTGCCATCGCTCGACCAACGACCCATAGCGAGAGAAAGGCGGCTGGAGATGGTGTGGATCGCTCTCACTCTTTTCACAGCGCTCTTCTCTTTGTTTCTTGCTCTCGAGCAGACTAGTACTCTTACTTAGGGCTAGAGGCGTGGTAACATATATTTATACAGAAAATTTACACCTTTTTTGTTTTTCAAATGGAAAAATTATACATTGTTTTAGCGATGATTGGCATTACCAACGATTCATGCATGAATGGACGCAGTACGGCAGGCGCAGAGAGCATCATGGCGGGAAGATGAACAGGCGCGCGTGAGATTCCACATGACAATAACATCGGGTCTTCTAGATACCGGTGCCATTAGGTGTACATTGGTACCAGATACATAGAAAACCTGATGCTAAAGACTAGGTCAATAGCATCGGGTCGTCTAGATACCGGTTCCAATAAGTGTACATTAGTACCGGTTTTGTAGAACTACTGATACTAAATATTTGAGTGCAGGACTGACCGTTGCCCCTCTCGGTAGCCCTAATTTTTGTCTGTGGGTTAATTTCATGCTAAACTAAATTTGATTCAATCAAGAACTAAAAACTCCCCCACATTCCCACGTCTTGAATTAATTTAACCACTTCGCCACGTTCCCACGTCTTGAATTAATTTAACCATTCCCCCACGTGCGCATTCTTATTAATTTACTCCACAGCAGAACTAAAAACTCTCCAAAAAAATCTTTTCCTTTGCCAATGGCGAGTAGCTCGTCTTCTCCCTCCTCCGATACCCCTACTTCTCCCCAGCACACGCCTCCTGTCTTCAACCCACCGCCCTTTCTTCCCGACTGGTGGGCCGAGGGGCTCTAGGATTTTACCCAAAGTGACTCCGATGAAGACACTGCAGCTAGCGGTGCGGCGGTTGGCAAGGAGGAAGAGGAGATGGACCTTGCCTTCCTCCTAGACAAGGAGACGATCCAGTCGAGTGACGATGACCTCTTCTCCTAGGTCAGCACAGACAAGGAGGAAGAGGAGGAGCTAATCAGCTCCTCTGATGAGGAAGAGAAGCCTCATCCTCCTCATTGGGGATCTACCGACGACGACGATAGCGACGGCAGTGACGACGACGGTGAAGACAACGACGAGCCTCGGGCGAAGCGCAGGCGAGTGTAGGCAGAGCCTCCCTAGCTCTCCTTTTATTTTGTAACAGAGCAGGCAGTCGAACAAACCTGCCTGTTTTGATGTAAATAATCATATAAACTTTTAAATTACAAGAACCACTAGTATTTTTAATTCCTGATGTAAATAATCGTCCAAAATTTTTAATTGTGAGAACCTCTATTGTTAAATTTCCACGATCAATGATCATCATCAATGGAACGCCTTCCATTGAAGAGATGAGAATTGGTGGAAAGGCGAACGAGCACATGAGCTTCCAGGAGAAGCCCTGGCACCAATTTAGTACCGGGTTGACTAAAGCGACGATGCTATTGTTTATTACATTAGTATCGGGTTGTTGTACCACCCGGTTCCAATGGTATTAGCACCGGACGGTGTAACGACCCCTTCTAATGCAAAAATATAAGCACCGTTTCTTTGGGCGGCCCGATACTAAATGGCTCCCAAGGCTCCCGACCGTGGCACCCGGAGGCTCCTCAGCGTTGCACCCGGTGCTGATGCTAGCTTTAGTACTGGGTGCAATTTTGGCCGCTGTGTTTGTAAAATGCAACTCTATCCGAAAGTCTGTTTTCTAGTAGTGTAATTTATAGCAACTAATAACTAGTTGTGTGTATAAACACCTCTATATAAGATTTAGGAGTAGGATATGGTATAGCTAATTTATAGCAACTAATAATTAGTTGTGTGTATAAACACCTTTGTATAAGATTTAGGAGTAGGATACGGTACACCATGGACGGGGTAACGTGTTTTTACTATCGTTCCCCCGATCTGATCTCCCTATTTACTGCTAGATTTACTGCCTTGGTTAGCGTAAAAGATGCAATAGAGAACGTGTTAAAGAACGAAAAGCATTTGTGTTTCCAAGGGGTCTGAATCTGGCTAACTCGGCATCTCCACGAACAAAACAAAACTAGGGAACGGGCTTTGGGGGTCTTGTCGGCTGCCGAAAACTGTTGTGCTATTCGCATAAAGGCCCCGTGACGAGTTACAATTTTTGGTGCAGACTATATCTCTGAACAGAAAAAATAAAACATGCGCACAGAGCATAAAGAACATTGGGTTTGAAACATAGCACTCCGAAAAAGTCTTTAGCTGTTTGGATGTACATATTTGGATTGTTGGAATTAAATTGGATATGAATACCCAACTAGTATTGCATTGAAAATGTGTTACTCCCTCGGTTTCACAATAATAGACGTTTTGGTTTGCGTGCAGTCAAAATATTATAGTTTTGACCATAAATATTTCAATTCATATTTCAAAATTGGTATGGTTGGATTCTTCCTCAACAGTAGTTTTAAAATATTACAAATTTAGTATATTTTAATTATATATAGTACTATTAATTGTGGTCAAAGTATAGTACCAAATTAATTATTTTGATGCAAATGAATTTGTTAGTTGGAATCCAATTTACCCAATACGGAAAGGTCAACCCTGGTATTGAAAGAGGTCATATCTAGTTACTATATCATAATACTAAGAAATTGGATTTGTGTAATTCTTACTTCAAAATCCACCTACAACCAAGCCGTAGAATTAGGAAACCCAATTCGCAATTTCAAGCTCCAACCTACATCCAAACTTGGTGTGAGTGATATTGGACAGAATTAAGTAACCGGAAAAACGCAAGGCTTTCATTATCTTAAAAATTCGAAAATACCGGCATGCTTGTTATTGTATCCTTACAAATGGTTATATGATATCTTAGAATATTAGATGCGTCACGAAGCAATTGAGACAGCCCTAGATTTAACTGGCAATATTTACTCTTGTAAAAAAAATTACTTAACACAAATGGAGCTCTTGGAAAAAATCATCTCCAATTGGAAAAAGCTTGATGGATAATTAAATAATTTGTATCTAAACATATCTAGTCTACATTTTCTTTAAAAACAAATTCTTAGCCTTTTAGAACCCCCTAGACTCTAGGATACATCAAACCCCGAACTCAAAAACATATTTTCTTACACCGTAAACTTTGCGAAACTAGACAAATAATCCCTGAACTATACCTCACTTGGAGCTATCGCTGCCCGCCTGCCTGTCTCCTCCGCTACCCATCTCCCACCTCTGCCGTGGCCGCCTGTCCGCTCACCGACGGTGGAGACCATTTTGCAAACTTTAGGATGCAAGAAAACCATTTTTTTAGTTCAGGTATGATGTATCGTACCCTTCATAGTCTAACGTCTCCACTATAGAGTCTAAAAGTAGTCCATAATGATTTAAATATTGCATTCAACCTTGCTGAATCATTGTGGGAGTAGTCTATGCAGTGGTCTATTCCTAAAGGTACCCATATGCATATGGACTGCTCATAAGAAATATAAAATATTATTCTCTTTCATATTCTCTCATCTCTCAATCTCTGTCTTTCTATTGGATGTAGAAATATATGTGGGTCCTACTACTATGGTCTACTTAAGTTTTACACATTGTGACAATTTCAATAACTATAGACCACTTACAACATAGCCTACTCTATGGACTACTCCCTCCGGGTCCTTAAAGAGCGTTGTTTTAGAAAAGTTAGAAGTCAAACTTTTAAAACTTTGACTATATATAACTTTTATATGATTTAGTTTTGAATGTTGAAAGTCATGTATATAGATTTGTCTTAGCCTATTCCCAGTACTATGATATTTAATATATTTATTAATAAGATGTCACGTATGGTTTCGAGAGAAAAGAAAGCTACACCTTTAAAAAATAATGGTTTGTCACGGTATTTTAAGCCATTGAAAAAAGTTAATATGATGGATCCATTTTCATAAACACAAACATCAGACTAATTAATTAATTTGAACATTTATGTATTATACTATACGTTGCGAATGATGTTTTTCTAACAATATCACCTTTTCATCCTATGAGACATTTCTTTATATCATATTATATCATATAGTATGATATTTTGCACCGGAAATAATACTAGTATGGTATTGAGTATTTAAATAAAGGGTTAATTAGATACGTGTCATTACATTTTCCACCATTCTGAGATATATCATTAATATTGTATATGTGCCATTACAATATCATAACTTTCTAATATATGTCATTACTTACCCATTCGAAGTATTTTTCAAAACCAAATTGTCCCTATGTTCTTCCTATCTCCTCTCTTCCAGTCACCTTCTCCAATCAATGGAACTCGCTGGTGGCACTTGCCAGCTGCGCCCCGCCAGCAGCCACGCATGTCTCTAGGACCGGCCCTGCCAGCCGCATGCCGCCAGTCGGCCAGCCCCACGCGCCGCCTAGTGCCTCCACCACCGCGTAGCGTGATGGCGGTGCTCGAACTGTCGGAGATGGCACCACGTGCTAACGTGCTCCGCGGGCTTAGCCCCAGGAGGCTTACGAAGGTTGCACCACCGCATAAGGAATGAATTAAGATTTCTAAAAATAAGATTTTTTAAAAACTATAACTACCAAGCAAAATCTATGTAAAAGAAATATAGCTATGTACATTAAATTTTTGCTAAGTGTTTTTAATTTTACCGTGGCCAAATCTGGCAACCTAATTCTACCTAGAAACTAATTTATCAAGTTAGTCTAGAAAAGTAAACACACAAATACGGAAGCTAAAGAGATAGGTAGAAAAAATGCAAACTTCCGAAGACGATGACTATGATGGCATATGACGAAGACACAGAGATTCTTTCCTAAGGTCCGGTGCATACAAATCGCCGGCGGTCCTTAGTTTGCAACCCTGCTGTCCAGAACATCTGCTGCTCTCTAATGGTCCAAAATGTTCGATGCTCCGTCCAGTGTGTACAAATCGCCGGCGGTCCTGAGTCTGCAACCCTGCTATCCAGAACGTCTGATGCTCCATCTGGTGGCCCAGAATGTCCGATGCTCTGACCGATGTGTACAAATCACCGGAACCTGATCTTCTTGCTTTCTTCTTTGACGTGTTTGTTCTTCAAGTCTCCTACTTGCACTTTGGGATTTACAAAAATATTTTCACACACAAATTAGTCCCTGTGGTATATGTTGTCACCTTAACCACCAAAATCACATTAAAAAAGTAAACATAAGCTTATGCCTACTTTCCTTACAGCCTAAAGGAGCTCACGTAAGTGGGGTCGATGCTGGCCCATGGCCTCTGACTTGACCTGCGACCAATGCCCTTCACAAACATTTATGGAGTCTTATGGATAAATTTTATTAGCGCATGAATATCTTAGCTAGTAGCCACAAATTCATAAAATATGTGCCTGTTTAACAAATTATCAATTATCTTCTACTATGTTAACTATAAGAAACATGAAAAATTTCCTCTTTTTTCATTTCATCAGTCCAGGCCAAGCTGAAGAATATAATCAGAACAAGTCCATCGGGTGCAACAGATCGAAAATGATTAATTTATTTAAATTTATTGGTTCTAAGGGCTTGCCGGTGAATTCTAGGCTGCGTGGCCAACTGCAACGTTACAGTTAAATGCATCGATTTCCTCGGACCAACAAATTCTATCTACCAAGGTCTCCCAAACTGATCGGCTCGGCTGGAACCGATGAAACTAGCTATACTTTCATCCAAATTGATACATTCTACATGGTGATAAGTTTAGATTAATTTCATCATTTTACCCTAATTCTTCCGTTTAGGCCAACGAATTTCTCCGATTTCCATTAGAGCTTCTCGTGAAACGGGCTAAAGGGATATGTTAAGAGTGACATTAAGGTTAATAATGTAGCATTGTTGGCTTTACACAAATGTCATGTCATATGTAGGTATAAAAGTCCACTCATACAATGGTTTCTTGTTGCCACTCTACAATTATTACTTGATCCACCTTTTTCTCTTGCATAGTGTTTTGAAGCTTTTGCTCTAACTGGTTACAAATTAGTAGCCCACGTCTTTTCTAATTACTCTTCTCTCTTCCACGCCAGCAACAATTTGATGTGGCTTGTTACAGTCCGCCTACATTATTCTATAATACTCGCTCCAATGGAACTTCATCAAGTTTGACTAGAGCGACTAGGTATTCGTGAACATGTTGCCAACATGTGAAGCCATGTTACGGGTATCTAATCAGGTGTGGGATACCAGTTGCGTTTTTCTTTCTGCCGGGTATGGCTATGGAATCGATTTCATACCCACGTATGGGTATGGGTCTTAGAGTGGGTATAGGTGTGGAATAGCCCGACGGGTATATACCCGTGTGGCTCTCTATCCATGTACATATAAAATGAGGGTGTCACAGTTTAGGTTTATGACTAAAAAAACATTAGGATTTAAGAAACCTACCAATATTGGTAACCAAAATACGAGACACGCATGTATTTTAAAATGAAAATATTGTAATCTACCAATTTTATGATCCAAATATAAGGCGGGCATGTATTTCAAAATTCATACTTTTGTTACGTCTGACTAGCAGTTGTCTAACAACATAAAAGTTTCTTTCTACAAATATGGTTGTGATAGATTTGTATTCAGAAATGCTTTCTAATACTCAAATTTGTATTACCACGAATAGTAGTATGCTCTAAGAGCAGTCAAAGCACATGTTTTATATTTTAGGATAGAGATGACTGTACTTTCATTTACACACCACTAGTATTTTGGTCTGTCTTCCCGTAAACCTATGACTGGCTTGTCATGAAATCAATAGAGAATAGTCACAAAGTTGTACGTATGTTTTTGGTAAAAGACAACATAAACAGAGTGGTGGGTTTGTAAAAGGCAGACCTACATGCAACGTGGGTGTCATGAAATGACCATCAAAGCAATAAACATGAGAAAAAAAAAGAAAATTGAATTAAAAGGCAGAATACCTACTCGGTTGACATCTTTCTTTTCTTGTTAATTCCAAAAAATAAGTAGAATACCCGGTAGATATGAGTACAAAATGAGATAAAATGGTGACATTTTCCTTCTAAATGGTGGGGTCATACATTGAGATCATTGCAGGTAAATTTTTTTTTCTAAAACTCACATATTTTATAGTTAGATGAGCACAAATCGGTAGCCGCCCTGTGCAATTTTTTTACGTTAAACTAACAATAGCCTGCAAAAAAAGAGTGAAAAGATAAACTGTAGTAGAAATAGTGCAAGTGGCAGGGCAAAATAGGCATACTTCTAAAAACACGCAGTAGAAGCAAAAGCCAAACATTACGACAACTTGATAAAAGCAAAAGATCCAAAGATGACAGGACTGTCTGTAAACAGTTAACACTGGACCTACTGACCTCTCTTCTTGGAATTGTGTAGGACCAACAGATCACCCAAAAAATGACTTCCATTGTTGCACTCACTTTGCCATATATGGTACTATATGTTTATATGAATTTGGATTATTCCCAATCGATCACCAGCTGGTGCAGCGGGCATCATCAGCAGCCTCATCCAAGTGTGGCCCAAAAATGCATGATCATGGAGGTTCTCAATCATGGAATCTTCTGAGACTTTTCATGACGCAATGCCGTTTCCAAATCATGGTATATCGATCAAAATGGTGGCCTCATACTACCGCTCCAGCTGCCAAAGTTTTCTCCAGGCAACTGGTAGCCAGCCGCGTTCCCTCCAAGGTCATACAGTGACATGCCATGGCCAATGGAGGCGGCATCGCCTCCGGTCACCCCAGATGACTGCGACGCCTCCTGTTGCTGTGGCTGTGCTTCAGCTAGCTCTGCTGTGCCTTGAGGTTCTGTGGCTGCGGTGGCCGTAGCCGCATCTTCCTCCCCCTCGAGCGGCAGCCGCTCATAGATGGCATTGGCAAACGACGCGGCCATGAGGACCACGGGGCCGGCGGCGATGAGCTGTCCGACCACGCTCCCGCCAACCACCTGCCCCTGCCCGCCGGCGAGGTACACGCTGAGGCTGCTAGCCCCCGGTGGCGCAGGCGGTGGCAGCACTGTGCCCGTGAGCGACAGGATCTCGAACTGCCCGCGCAGGGTCGCAACGAGGCTGCCTGGGGGCTCGGCTCCGGGCTGGCGGAGCGCGACGTCGGAGACGGCGCCGCCGCCGCTGAGCACGCAGATGCCGCGCCCGCGGCGGCGCGCGTACTCGGAGACGCACTCGACGATGTCAGCGCCGGCTGCGACCTCGAGGACGTGGGAGTGGAGCGCGTTGGGGCTGTCCCGCGTTATGATGATGGGCGGCTTGGGCTTGTTCTTGGACCCCGGCGGCCGCCCGCGCGGCTTCCTCGTCGGCCCACCGGAAGCCCGGTCGCCCTCCGCCGGCACCAAGGCGGTCAACGAGGGCTGATCCCCGCCGACCGCTCCGCTGCCCCCGGGATCGACGCTGCTTGCTGGGCCCTTCACCGGGGACAGCGCGGAGCGCTCCATCTTGACGGGGGAGGAGGGGGAAAGCGGTGACTGCTGGTGCTGCTGCAGCTGCCGCTGAGCGTGGAGGAGGTCCAGGTACTGCGACGCAGCCCCAGCACCGCCGCCGCCGCTGCCGCCAGGATCCATTCCGGCCATTACGCCGTTACCGCCGCTCTCCCACCACTTGCTAGCCGCCAGCTGTTTGATCTCGGGAATATCTGCTTGACGGATCCCCTCACCTGCGCCATAAACGCCGGGCAGGAATCAAGCCCCAATCGGCAACCAACCATTTGCATGCTCTAAGCTCGGAAAAGGGGAGACAGTACCAAAATCTAGCGGCGATAAACCAACGGACGAATCTTGAGCGAGAGAGAGAAAGTGTACCCGTGGAGTGCTCTACCTGTAGCTAGCTGCAGCAGGAGTGTGGGGGCGTCGGAACGATCTAGAGATCGGAGCGCACGCGCGAATCATGCGTCCTTTGCTTGTCCAACGAACTAAAATCTAGGCCGGCGCGGTGCCGGTGCGGGTGCGGCGCCGCCCAAGCAAAAAGCTCTTGGGTTCGGGTCAAGATTCTGGAGCAAGCAAACAACTGGGTCTGGTGGCAGCAAGAAAGAGGTTGTGGGTGGGCTCTACATTCTAGACTAGATGAGGCCGGTGCCGGTGAAAGGAGGTGACCCACCCCATCGGAATCGCAGTCGCGGATGTTTCTCCAAAATGGTTCATCGAAACACTGCAGCGTACTATTCCACACCGTTTTGAACTGTACCTAACATAGCGTACAGTTTAGTTTGTAGGTTAAGGAAATGAGAGGGTAGCTGTTAACAATCCATTTGGACTTCGCTGGCGAAGGCTGAGCACACACGATAGTATATCGTGGCATCTATTTTTAAACTCCATTGTGTGTACCCTCATATTATATATATATATGAATTTTTTTTTTACGTGCGTATATAGCTACATTCGCATATGTATCTGATGATTGAGGGCGTATTTGGTGAAACGAAAGGTATGTACACGGAGTATGCAATGATACTAGACCATCCGAAATGGTATGTGCACGAGATATGCGAGTATACCTGAGGTACGTAGACATACCCCGTTATTTATACTAATATGAAGGTATTATCAAAATATAATAAAAACTGGAGCTGTTTTGTAATTTATTCGGGTGGTGACATTTAAGCTATCTTAAAATAAATATGTAAAAATACTCAAACTAATAAATAAGTATATGAATACCCTTATCGGTTTATTGAAGGTGAGTGTAGCTACATACGCACGTAGATAAAACTCTTCCTATATATATACGAAAATTCTTTTCTACATGCGCATGTAACTACACTCGCGTACGTATCTCATGATTGAGGGCGTATCTGCTAAAACAGAAGGTATGTACATGGAGTATGCAATGATACTAGACCATCTGGGGTGGTATGTGCACGAGGTATGCGAATATACCTGAGGTATGTAGACATACCCCGTTATATGTAGTAATATAAAGGTATTATCAAAATATAATAAAAACAAGGGCTGTTTTGTAATTTTTTCGAGTGGTGACATTTGAGGTATATTAAAATAAGTATGTGAACATACCCAAACTGATAAATGAGTACGTAAACATACTCTTATTGGTTTATTGAAGGTGAGTGTAGCTACATGCGCATGTAGATAAAACTTTTCCTATATATATATGGTCGGTATAAAGGAAGCCCATTGGCTTCCATTAGTTGCAGAAAGTCCGAGCCTCCCCACCGAGCCAGGCGCACCAGACAGCGGGGTCGGCCCGCGAGAAGGTCAACTCAAAGGTGCGGGCGCGGGGGTGGGCCCCTGGGACGGGAATCCTGGTCGGGTCAACCCGAGGGACCGCAAACAGTCCGACAAGAGTGGCCTGGGTTAAAATGCGTAGATTGCTAGGCAAAACTGCGTAAAGAATAGAACTGGAGTGCGTAAAAAGCAATGTTTTATGCGTTTCTGCGACGTCACGTCATCGGCGTCAGGGGTTTAACTGCACGCGTGATTGGCGGGGAGCTTCCGCGGATGCCGCGTTCAGGTGGAAGACGTGGCGCTGGTTGGGTCAGGACCCGTTTAGCGTAAAACCGTAGCAAGAGAAGCGTAAAACTATGTATAAATGAGCATAGACTTCGGCTTCTGTTGTATCGGAAGGAACCGACTCTGACACATTCTGCCCACTGGCGCACGCATGCATGCAGTCCATTACATCACACTAGTTTTTTTACGATAATTTTTTATTCAAACATCCAATTTACAGACGGTTTTCACCATTAGAATGCTGACATTTTTAGGCACGTATTGACCTCCATTGTGACTATATTTTTTTGAAATTTTTTAAAGTCATAAATTTACGCTTTTAATGACGTTCATTTATTCATCCATGCATTTAAAAAAGTTCTAAACAGGTAGCGTAAATGGTTATTCACAACTGCGTAAACAAGAGCATGGATCTGCGTAAAATTCAGATTTTTATGCCGTTTGGACGATGTTGCGTAATCAACGTCTCGGGTGTAACTGCGCGCGTGATTGGCGGGTGGTTTCCGTGAGTGCCGCTTTCAAGTAGTGGACGTGGAACGCGCTGCAACAGATCGGTAGGGGGCATCGCCGGCAAGGGAAGAAAGGTTGCCTATAATGATTTTAAAACTGAAAATATTTATACTCATAATACAATGATTTTACACCGAATACTAGCTGCCGGCAAACTCCGTTCGTTGACAGAGCATAAAAACATATGTTCGCAGTCATAAATTCTCTTCATTGCAATAATAATAGATTTTGAAGAACCGATCAAATACTTCTTTACATAAGCTTTTCATTGAGAACAATTAAAATAATAAAGACAACAAATAACATGTTTTACACCATGCTAGAAGAGAATACCGCCATGACCGCTGCCATATCGCCGAATCCTAGAACTCCTATGTTTCCTCCATGGCCGCTGATCATTCATCATTACCTCGTATCAAAAAATGATACAAATCAGTGCCAATAATCGTATAAAACCATAAAAGTCTACACAAACTTGTATATAAACAGCTTTCATCAAGTATAAAAACGACCACATAATTTCATCAGTAATCGTATAAATCAAATACAATGGTATGTAAATCGAATAATCGTTGCCAGATTGAATAAAAAATCAAAAGCATAAATAGTCCAATGCTAGGCATAAATATTGCAATGATATGCATAAATAGTGCGACGGTAGGCATTAATAGTATAATGATAGGAAAAGCATAGCATAAACAGTGCAATGGTAGCATAAATAGTAAATAAATCAAAAGCATAAATAGTGCAAAGGTAGGCATAAATAGTGCAACGTTAGGCATAAATAGTTCAATGGTAGGCATAAATGCAATCATGTAGGGCATAAAAAAGTGCAATGGTAGACATAAATATTCCCAATTAAATTATAGAAATTTCTAATCACATGATAGTGCAACAGTATGCATAAATAGTGCAATGGTATGTATAAATACAATCACGGAAGGCATAAATAGTTCAATAGTAGGCATAAATAGTTCAATGGTGTGTATAAAATATTGCAATGGTATGCATAAAAAGTGCAACGGTAGGCATAAATAGTTCACGGCTGGATGGATGCCTCCTCGCCGGATCCGTCAGCCACGTCGCCTGCTCTGGCCGCCGCGACCTTTCTCCTGCCCGGATCCGTTTACCACCAGCCGATCCTGGTCTCCATGGCGGATCCGCCTGCCTGTTGCCGGTGAGGGGCCATCTCCAGATCGGCTTTGCCACCTACGAGGGGAGCGGCCGTCGCCATTAGCCGCCATAGATTCGAAGCACCGAGATTTGATGAGGAAGAGAGGGGAGAGGCAGACGACCTAGCGGAGCTCGATCTGGTGCCGGGGAGGGGAACGACTGGCTGCTGCTTGTCTCCAGTAGGAAATTGAGGGCGGGAGCGCGCTGCGTGCATCGGCCGTCGACCCAGCCGGCGCGCGGTGCCACTGCTCGCCGTGTACAGCAGCGCGCGGCTGCGCCAGAAACCGCGTTGCCGGCCACGCCACGCCCGAAC
The DNA here is from genome assembly GCA_022530915.1 of Paspalum notatum. Classification (NCBI taxonomy): domain Eukaryota; kingdom Viridiplantae; phylum Streptophyta; class Magnoliopsida; order Poales; family Poaceae; genus Paspalum; species Paspalum notatum. Next base: position 32,300,157 of record CM039688.1, on the reverse strand, counting down.
GCCGCTTGTGCCCACAGAGGAGTGGGAGAGGGGCGGGTGGCCACACCGGAGGTGAAGCGAGGGGGAGGGCTGGGCGGCGTGGTGAGGATTTGAGGATCTCTGCTAGGCAGCGGCCGACGGCTAGGGTCTCGGAAGCTGGCGACCTAGGGTTTGGAACCAGGTATTTGTATGATCCAGTGGATGTGCGGGTGGAGCGGGGCGAGCCGATTCCGGGCTTTCAGGACCGAGTGGTGCGGTTCAACCAGGTGCGGGTTGGCTGACTCGGTTGGTTGGGGCAGGGCTTCCTATAGCTAAAGGGAGCCTAGGCTCCAAATATATATATATATATATATATATATATATATATATATATATATATATATATATATATATATATATATATATATATATATATATATATATATATACTAGAAAATTATGTCCGTGCGTTGCAACGGGTATGTCGACGGTGACGATGTCAAGACACCGTATAGGTATCTTGCAAGGATGAAGGAGCGTAGGAACGTGGACGCTACCGCTAGTACCTGCTGGTGGAACTGCCAAGGGCGATTTGAACAACAAGATTTAGAGAGGTTCGGACCACCGATATGGTGTAATACCCTACGTCCTCTTGAAATTGTGGGATTATATGGGGTGAATGGCAAGAACTACAACTAGAGGGGTCCTTTGGTATGGTGTTGAGGTCTGCGAGCCAGATCTCAAGTGCTAGGATGTGTGAGTGTGCCAGAGACCTTTTGTAAGCTCTCTGGTCTGATGGTTTGTGTGGAGAGAGTAAGAGTCCCCTTTTCTGTGTATCCCTTCCCTCCCTTTTATAGACTAAGGGAGGTGTGGGCGGTACAAGCCTGCCATACCAAGCTATAGTGTGGTCTCGATAACCACACTGGGCACTGTTTCTACTGTGCTTAGTCATGGCTTAAGTCCATTCCTATTTGCTCCGTACGCCATGCTCGGTCGTGGTCGTCTTGTCGCTGCGCCGCACGCCTCCACGGTCGACGACGGAGGGCGGCTGTCGTAGCCTGGTCGTGGGGACACGATGTGACCCGCACGTCGCCTGCAGCGTGCCGGTCTGTCCTGGGGCCGCTGGCCTCTCCGCATTTAATGCGGTAAGTGGGTGGCTCTGCCTCCCAAGGGATAACCCCTCCGGGGGTTCCCATCCGTTGGCGGAGCGGGGGTTGCTGTGCCCACTGCCACGCGTCCCTGCTGCCCTGGTAGCAGCCTGGCCACGCGGCAGTGGGGCAGGTGGGGCCTTTTCGTGGGCCCTCCTTTTGGCTTTCTTCCTTGCCTAAAGAGAGATAACCCTCTTCGAATACTTGGTGTATTACTAAGTAGGTGTCTCTGGGGTATACGGTCCCCAGTACGCCAACAGAGGCCCTCGGGTCCACGGCTCAGTATTACTGAGCGGTGGGCCCAAAACCTCTCTTCCTTTCTTCTCTTTCTCTTTTTTTTTGTAGAAGCGAACCGCCTCTCCCCTGAGTGATGCGATCCGAAGGCGAAGAGTCTCTAATGACGCGCTCGCCCCACGATTAACTCATCATCCGAGGGGGCGCGGCGGTTCGGCTTCTGCAGCTACTTATTAAGGGCGTGGGGCGCGAGGCCCGTCATTAGGTCTTCTGAGCTTATTCCTTTTAAGCCTTCTTGCCTTCCTCTTGCATCTGCTCCTTCTTGCTATTCATCTTCTTCCTCTCGCCCCGCCCGCCGCACGCCCTCCCTCGACCGGCATGGCCAGCTCTCTTAGGGTGGTGCTCGCTGATGCCCTCCCTGACCCGAAGCACTCGTTCACTGAGATAGTGGAGGCGCTCGGCTCATCGGCGGGCACCGGCGGCGAGATGGTGACGCTAGGGAGTTCTCCCCCCGCGCGTCCCCAATCAAGATGCGGGGGAGTACATTACCTTCCTCGCGTACGTCCAAGCGGGGCTGAACTTCCCGCTCAGCCACTTCGCCGAGTGCGTCTTGGATTCGTATGGAATCCGGTTGGGGAATCTTGCCCCCAACTCCGTGCTGATGATGGCAACGTTCGCCTACCTCTGTGAGATGTTCGTAGGGGTGAGACCCTGCGTGGCGCTTTGGCGCCACTTCTTCATGCTGCACTCCTCGGGCGGGGACTCGGCGACCTTCGGCTCATGCCGATTCCAAACGCGCTCGAGCCCGCGTACGGAGTACATCCACTGCAATTTCTCCAGCAAGTGGGACCACTAGAAAAGGTCGTGGTTCTACCTCCGCACGGAGGTGAACGAGCGCCTGAGGGTCCCGCGCTCCATCACTGCCTCCCCTAAGTGGGAGGCCTGCCCTGAGGTTGACGAGGCTTGGGAGCCGGCGCTCAAGCGCATTGAGGCTCTACGCGCGGCGAGGCTTCATATGACGGCGCTGTTGATGCACTACACCGCGCACCGCATCTCGCCGCTGTAGCACCACGACGAGCCGATGTGGCTCTATACGGTAAGCCCCACCAATCCCATGTGCACTTCTCCCACTGCGCTCGATTTGGCCGCCGTGACGGCCATAGTTAGAACTTGCACTTCCTAGTCCACCCTTGGGGACATGGAACTGCGGGCAGGGCTAGAACCCTTGGAGGGGCCGCCTAGCCCCAATTCTCTCGGCGGGGCTATGCTAGAGACAACCCCGGAGGGGCTGCTCCACCCCCTGGGGATTTAGCTTCATGCCCCGCTGGTGGGGGCTACGTCTGCCCACCGGGTCCGGCCAAGGAGGCCTTCCCGGGCAAGCGATGCTGCAGCCCCCGTGGCTTCCGACGCCCTAGGCTCTAGTGCAGCGTCAACTCCTTCTGGGTCCGCGCTCACCGGTCGCAAACACGGCCCAGATGCTAGGGCCGGGTCCTCTAGAGGCGCCTCGACCTCCCCTGACGACATGAGACGGTTCATCTTGCCGTCTTGGAAGAAGATAGCTAAACGCATCAGGTTCTTTTTTGAGCTTGAGTTTGCTGATCTTTTGTTTCCCACATCTTTTTGATTCAACAGCATAATCGTTTGTTGTTTGATTTTTCTAGGAGGTGCACTACCCCCTCCCTCGACTCCTCAACTGGATGCCCCATCGGGCCCCCAGTCCCTGGATGCAGAGCTTGCCCTGGCAGCGGCAAAAGGCACCGCCGCCAGTGGTTTCGAAGTGGACCCCGACCCTACGGGGAGGGTCGAGATCCCCGATTTGGGGGTGAACCCCAAAGACGAGCCCGAGCAGGGGCCCCCGGGGTTGAAAGCTAGGGGCAGCCCCCGCTGCCATGGTAGCACCGGGGTTGGCTCCCGGGGTTGGGAACCCCGCCACGGGCACTGAGGGTCCAGCCCCGTCCACAGCAGCCCCCGATGCAGCCCCTCATGAGGGCCCTCCAGCCGGAGCTATGGAGGGGCCCCAGCTTGGGCCTCTTGAAGTTGCCGGTCCCCGGGCCGCCTCGGGCCCACGGGCACCTCCCTCCTCCGCCTCTGACACATCTGCTTGGGACGCGGCGGTTGCAGCCGCCGCAGCGCGTGCCTCCATGGCTAGGGGCTCGGAGCAGCCAGGCTCTTCCCGCCCTGGCGAACCCCTAACCCTCACGGGGTTGAGAGATGAACTCTCCGACTTCCGTCAAGGGCTGTGGAGCTTCGAGGACTGTATCGCCACCAGGTGGCAATGGTTTGAGAAAGAGCTCTCACGGGCACATTCCGCCGTTGCAGCGGCAACTGCCGTGGCTGAGGATACCTATTGTGAGTAGGACGACGCTTGGGGGGTCCTGAGCGAGGACCTAGCCGCTGCCCAGGCTTGGGTCGTCAAGTTAACGCAGAGCCACGACGCCGCCCTTGTGCTGGCCCAGAAGGCCTCTGCAGAGCTGGCCGCCGCCCATGAGGCTGTTCAAGCCGCGTGGGAGGACACGCCCCAGTGCGCTCTCTCCTCTATTCTGAAGAGAGAGAGGAGCTAGAGCAGCAGCACCAGGAGCTCGACGGCAAGGCTGCCAAGCTGGAGGCGCTTCGCTCCGAGCACCAGTCCATCGAGGCTAAGCTGCTCCAGTACAATGAGCAGGCAAAGCGGTGGGAGGCAGCGCTCACGTGCAGCGGGTCAAGGCCCATCGCGCTGACGTCGAGGCTGTCAAGAGTGAGCAGGCAGCACTGGCCACAATGAGGGCTACACTAGCTCAACAGCAAGAGGCAGTCGCCGCGCGCGAGGCGGACATCGCCGCTCAGGAGGAGGCGACCGCCAAAGCCATTGAAGAGCGGGACTCCCTCTCCAGGTCGCTGCCCACGTGACGAGCGCGGCCTCGCCGAGGCGACCGTTGTGCACGATGACCACCTGCGGCTCTGTTCCCATGCGAGAAGCATCGGGTGGAGATCTTACTGGGAGATGCGTCACGCCATGGTCGACCTGGAGATCAAGCCTTGTGCCCTGCCACCCGAACTGTCCAGGGATTCCCTGGGCGGCTTGGGGCCAGCCTTCTCTGCGCTCGCCGGCTCTCTTGCCGGCGCCAAGGCCCAATTCGATGCCCAGATCGAGGAGAAGAGGCGCGAGGCTAGGCTCACCTGCGCGCTCAACGCGCTTGGGCTAGCCAAATGCAAGGAGCCTAGCCTCGACGTGGCGTCCCTGGGCGACGAAGAGCCTGAAGGCGAGGCGATGTAGCAGGCGATGGCGGCTAGCTTCGACACGGCGGAGCGGATCACGGCGGACTACTTGGCTTCCTTGAAGTCCAATTCTTCTGACGAGTTGTAGCAGGCCATCTTTCTTTTACCAATTTAGTCTTTAGTTTTTCCTTTCTGTCTTGCATGAGCTTGCACTCTAAACTCTTGAAGTTGTGGGCACCAGCTTGGGGTCCAGCCTGACTCCTTCAGGCCACACATCGGCGGGTGCATTTGAACTGCTTTGTTCCTTTTTCAACTTGAGGTTTTTCGTATGTGTCTGTTTCTGCTCAGAAGATCCGAGGCGGGCAAAAGCTGCTCAGGTGTAGTCTTGTCACCTTACCGCGCAGCAGCATGCTACGCTAGGAGGATGGAAGCCAGCATGCTTGCCCTTTCACAGGCGAAACAGTGTGGCTCCTGCCTAGCCCTTCATGTCTCATCAAAACGGGGCAGGCAGCTTTGCTCCTGAGTAGCTTCAGCCTAGGGTGTACTTGTTTTTTTATTTCTTTTGCTGCGTTGCTGGGAGCAACTCTTGAATCGCTTCTCTCTTCCGCATAACGCAGGGAATCGGATTCCCCCACGCCCTGCTCATGCAAGCCATCTGCCTGCTGCAAGCTGTTGGCGTCTCTTAGCCTTAACAGGTTTTACTCCGCAAGCGCACGGAGACCGCTGTAGCCTTTCACCCAGAGTATTCTGAGTATCGTATTTGTCGATAGGGAAGCGGCAGGCGAGAGAGTATAATTGAATAAACTCAAGTCGAAAGATCCGTAAACTTAGATAAATATACCAACTAGTAGTTAGACAGGGGTAAGTCAAATAAAGATAGGTGTATGGTGGAAAAGTAAAACAAACTACCTAAGATACATGTAGAAAGGTATAGTTGCCTGGGAGGACAACGAGCGAGATAAAGTTCTCAAACTCTATTCTATTCGGCTGCAAAGACTATGTCGTGGTTAACTAAGGAAACTCAAGCAAACAAGTCAGGGTCTCGTGTCGAGCGAAATTCCGGCGCTTCGAGGGTGACCACCGAAAGAGACCCGGCTATCACCTACGGGCCTACCGAACGAACGGGCCTGGGATACACAGGCACACCACACGCTGTCACTGAGTGGGGCTACCAAGCTAATCTGCGTGGGTAGGATGGCACGCTATACTAGTGCTCAAGCGCTTTCACCACGAAAGTGATTGAGCACTAAAGCTCGCCCTTAATTAGAGGGTGAGAGCTAACCTGACTCTTAGATCTAAGTCTAAGAGAGCCTTATAGCACCAGCAAGTATAACAAGACTTGAATAACTAAGGTAACCACAGTCTAAGCCTAGCAAGTATGCAAAGAAAGGTACACCATACTTGCAAGAGATAGAAATAAAGTAAAGTAAATAAATTATACTGGAGATAAAAAGAGTACAAAGATACAAGAACTTTACCACAGACTCAGAAGGATCTCCGAGAACTCCGAGGCAAAGCTCGACTCACTCTAACTCCCAGGACTATCCTAACTACTAAGATGTGGAAATAAGACTCTCTAAGGTAGAATGTAGCTCTCAACTTCTCCACACCTTGCAAATGAGCTCCTGGGGTCTATTTATAGCCTAGAAAGTGAGGGCGGTATTTATATGTGCACTAGGTCGGTAAAGGGTCCGAGTCGGTGGCCGGGCGGCCAAGGTCGGTGGCCGGCCGACCATAGGGGGTGGTCGGGCGGCCACCCGATTCACTGACCTTGAGCATCTGATGGTTGATCTTACTCCCTCATGTCGGTTGGTAGTTGAATCAGTTGATGCACGTGAAAAATGCCGCCGAGGGGTGGTCAGCCGACCATCCTAAGTGGTCGGGCGGTCACGTGTTTTGCTCCAATTCATTGCATGTTGTTCCCCTCGGATCCTTGACATCACCAATCCTTGTCCCGGTACATTGTGACCCTTGGATATATTGGATGCTCGCTTGTATGGTTGGATCTTCACCTTTTTGTGTTTGTTTGCGCACCGGATCGAAGATGTGGCAAGTGAAGTGGTCAAGGGACCATTCCACGCGGCAAGGGAGCCAGTTGGCTACTGAGGGGTGGTCGGGCGGCCACCCTACATGCCCGGCCAGCCATGACATATGGCCGGGCGGCCACTGTCATGCTGTTAGGTGGCCGAGCGGCCACCATAGGTCGTCGGGCGGCCACCCTACTTTTGCCATTTCTGCTCATCTTCGATATTTGTCATGTTTGCAACCATTTTGTGCACATTTTGGTACCTGCATCCAAATATTCATGTACATCTTATGGAACTCATTAGTAGCAAGGGTTAGTCCATATATTTCACATGTTTAGCTTCATTCGGTGGATAATTGACAGTTGATATCGTGAGATTACGACCATCAACACCCCCCAAGCTTAGACCTTTGCTCGTCCTCAAGCAAAGCTAAGACTGAAAGTGGATCAGGAGTTGCTACAATATCGAAAGCGAAGGAAAATTCTTATATGCAACTCAACACTCAAACTTTTGCCCCAAGTAGTGAAATAATCAAAGCTTACCTTAGTCATACCTGTGGTGCATCTTTTGCTTACCTTGCCTTGGGCAGTTGAGAGACAGAACGACTTTATTGTAGGAGTGTTTCTAACTCATTCTTTTTTGGATGTCCTTCTCAGGTGTTTTCAAGATTTTCAAAACAAACATAAGCTTCCCCTTGGTACTCTCGATCGCTCAGAAGTGTCACCAAAGGCCATGATTTTGGCCAACATTTTCCTACACTAAGGCTTTTGTGGAGCTTTAGGTGGGGGAGAATGTGGCACACTTAGAATATTTATTTTGCTAAGCCAAAGATTGGACCAAAGAGTGTACTCTATCATTTAGTATGAGTGGTGGAACAAGTTGTCTCCTTCTCTAAATTTTCATCCCAATAGCCTTGTATAGATTTGGAGGGGTTATGAAGCCTTTACTTCTTTTTGCCATGCTTGAACTTGCATGCTTTTCATTTTGCCATGTTTTTGCACGCATTCTTCTTTTTTTTTCTTTTTGCCATGCTTTTGCATGCATTTCTTTTTGGCTCCATACCCTTACTCTTTGAAATTTGAAGGCTATGAAATTATGAGAAGTATGTGGAGACTTTTGGTGGATGCAAAGTCCGGAATGGATCACTTGCATTTGATTTTGTACTCCAGCTATCAACAGAAGATAATATTTCTACTCAATGAGACTCAAAATTTGACAAAGCTCAAAACATATCTAAGAGCTCTTTGTAGCTGATTTAGAACATTTGAAGCATATATGGCTCTGGTAGGACTTTTTAACCATGGGAGCTTTATTTTGTTATTTTCAAACATAAAAACCTGAGATATTCATCCTACTAGGAACATGAAAGAATCATCCCACATTTAAGTCATTATCTCTCAACAACTTAGGCTTGTTATCGCAATTGACATCCACAAGGTAAAACTTTGGTTCACTTCTTTTTATTCAGCAATATGGGACTAAGCTAAGCACAAGTTGACATGCAAGGATTAAACCATTCACTTGATAGAGCAACTATTCATCATCTCCAAAATGAAGCTAGCAAATGAATTTGACAATTAAGCATGGGAGTTGTTTTTTTAAGTGAAATTTAAGATACAACGGACACTACTCTCATGATAAGGCAGAGAGGTTATTCAGGGGGACAAGGCAGAATTCAGGGAAAAGTACGGAGATGAACAGAGAGATGGTGGAACACACTTACCTTGAGTTGTCAAGTCCTTTCCCTCCCCTCTCCCCAAGCTTCAATGAAGCTTATGTAAAGAAGAAAAGAAAAGGGGAAGAAAAAGAAAAGAAAGGAAAAGGAGGAGAGGGGGAGAGCTGGTAGAGCGGCCAGGCTTGTGGCCGGCTGACCATCTTTCATGTTTTTTTCTTTTTTTAATGCAAAAAGGGCCACCAAAATAAATGTTGAAAATGAAATTTGTAGAAAAATCAAACATGCAGTGGCGTGCAAGAAATTGAATTTGGCGGGACAAATAAATATGCCGTCGAAAGATAATGCCAATTTACCTGTTGGCAAGGGAGTTCCACACCCTACCCTTTGGGATATCAAGAAGATGTAGGTAGGTGTGATTTCTTTCATAGTATTTTGCACGCCGTTCTTCTGTTGTCAGGACTTGCATACCGGCGTCGACCATCTTTCCAGGAGCTTTGCCTCCTGTTTCCTAGGGCTTGGAACTAGCCTTTTTAGGTTTCGTCTCTCGCCGTTCAGATTCTTCTTTTTGTCGGATGGCACCCTCGCTGTCTGATTTCATTAATGTGGCGAGACTGTCCATCTTTTTCTCGGAAACATCTTCATGGATATAGGCCTTTGGCATATACTTTTGTGGTTGGCATTGGGATAACTTCACTTGATTGCACTTCTCCACCTTCGGTTTGAAGAAGAATGTCTCCCTCATTCCGTTGATGTTGAGGTGGACTTCTCCGGCTCTGACATCAATACTTGCATCTGCAGTCCTTAGGAATGGCCGCCCAAGGATGAGCGGTGTCTTTGCATCTATCTCCATATCCAACACCACGAAGTCCACCGGGATTAGGAAATTTTGGATTTTCACCGAGACATCCTCAGCGATCCTTGCGGGGTGTCGTATGGACTGATCTGCGAGCTACAGGCACATGGTGGTGGGAGCGAGTGCAGCGTGATTGAGTTTGTCGAAAACAACTTTGGGCATAACACTGACGCTTGCTCCGAGATCACATAAGGATTGATTGAAGACTTGGTTCCCAATTGAGCATGGAATGGTAGGACTTGCAGGGTCCTTTTTCTTCTGTGGGGGCTGATTGAGTATAGCTGCGCTACACTCTTCTGTCATGTGCACAATTTCCGCTGATGGTAAGGGCTTCTTGTTGTTGAGGATATCTTTCAAGTATTTCGCATATGTCGGTACCTGCATAGCATCTAGCAGAGGTATGTTGACATATAATTTCTTTATAACCTCAATAAACTTACTGTATTGTTCATCGGCGGCAGCCCTCTTGTTGCGAGGAGGAAAAGGCAGCACCGTAGTGTCATAGAACTCATGCCGAAACGTCTCCGATGCTGTTTTCTCCTCTGCTCCAGGTCTACTCTCAGTGTCATCCTTCTCTTCGGGGTCGGTAGTCTTCTTCTGCTCTTTTCCTGCATTGTTAGGGGTACTACGAGAATGTGGGGGGGGGGGTCATGTGTAGATTTCTCACCCCTAGTAGTGACTGTATTTATGTGCTCCTTGGGAGAAGTTTCAGGCTGTCTCGGCAGCTTACCTGCATTAACATTAGGTAAAGAAGCAGCCAACTAAGCTATTTGAGTTTCAAGCATTTTGTTAAAACTTAGTTGGTTTTTCATAGCAGTATTAAAAATTTCCATTTGAACAGAAATAGTTTCAAAAAGCTTATCATTCGCATGAAGCTTTTTACTAATGCTATCATTCACAGCTCTTTGGTCAAATTGATTAAATTTATCAAATTGCTGTGAACTGCCCGAAGAGTTACCTTGTCTGGGAGAGGGGATGTATGGCCTTGAATTCCAGCCTGGTTGAGGACGATTCCCGTTGCTGAAGTTAGGATTATTGCTAATGAAGTTCACGTCCTTCGGTTGAGTTTTGGAGCAGTTGTTCCCCGAATGACCTGTGCTCCCACAGACTGCGCAAGTCATGCGAGCGTCGAGAGACTGAACCGATGCGGTCTCTGGAGTATCTCCTAACTTTTTCAATATAAGGTCCATCTTGGCGGCAAGTATGTCGGTGTTGTCGATGTGATGGATGCCACGGGATCGGGAGCTAGACCTCTCTTCTTTCCATCCTTGATTAGTGGTCATCTTCTCAATGAGTTCATTGGCAGCTCTCACACTCAAGGATAAGAAGGATCCTCCTGCAGCTGCATCTAGGTGCTCTTGTGCAGCACGATTTAAGCCATGAAAGAAATTCTGGATGATGAGCCACTGTTCCATTCCATGGTGGGGGCAGGCTGCAATGTACTCTTGTAATCTTTCCCAAGCCTCTGCCACTGTCTCATCTGTGAGCTGTTGGAAGCTCGAGATTTTATTCCTCAACGCATTGGTCTTTCCCAGAGGGAAGTACTTGGCAATGAATGCGTTGGAGCACGCATCCCATGTAGTGAGTGTTGCACGGTTGAGGTAGAACCATTGCTTCGCCTTTCCGACAAGTGAAAATGGAAAGAGGCGTAGTTTGACGGCATCGGCGGACGCACCTTTTATTGTGAATGTGCTGCAGATTTCCAGGAATTGCTGCAGGTGACTGTTGGCATCCTCTATTGCTAGTCCGCAGAAAGGGATAGCTTGAACCATATGAATGACTCCAGGTTTGAGCTCAAAGTTCTCTCCTACTTGCACCTCAGGCCCTGTTGGGACATTGTTGCTAGATGGGACAGAGAACTCACAGATGGACTTTTCAGCCATGATGTTGATAAACGGAGTGTGACTTGTTGATACAGTTGGTTCAAGTTCCGTTGGTACATGTATCTACCCGTGGACAGTCTTCGAACGGACTCTCCTAAGCAGAGACTCTGTATTCTTGTGGAATTTTACCAGTAGGTCGATACCGGTCATACACCTCTATGTTGCATCCACAACAAAAACAACAGAGCAAAGTAAGCTTGCTAAAAACTAGTGGCAAATTTATAAAGTGTACGGGGTTTGAAATGAGATTATCAACTATCTCTCTGCCTATTGCTTCCCCGGCAACGGCGCCAGAAAAGCTTGTTGGCGTCTCTTAGCCTTAACAGGTTTTACTCCGCAAGCGCACGGAGACCGCTGTAGCCTTTCACCCAGAGTATTCCGAGTATCGTATTTGTCCACAGGGAAGCGGTAGGCGAGAGAGTATAAGTGAATAAACTCAAGTCGAAAGATCCGTAAACTTAGATAAATATACCAACTAGTAGTTAGACAGGGGTAAGTCAAATAAAGATAGGTGTATGGTGGAAAAGTAAAACAAACTACCTAAGATACATGTAGAAAGGTATAGTTGCCTGGGAGGACAACGAGCGAGATAAAGTTCCCAAACTCTATTCTATTCGGCTGCAAAGACTATGTCGTGGTTAACTAAGGAAACTCAAGCAAACAAGTCAGGGTCTCGCGTTGAGCGAATTCCGGCGCCTCGAGGGTCCACCGAAAGAGACCCGGCTATCACCTACGGGCCTACCGAACGAACGGGCTTGGGATACACAGGCACACCACACGCTGTCACCGAGTGGGGCTATCAAGTTAATCTGCGAGGGTAGGATGGCACGCTATACTAGTGCTCAAGCGCTTTCACCACGAAAGTGATTGAGCACTAAAGCTCGCCCTTAATTAGAGGGTGAGAGCTAACCTAACTCTTAGATCTAAGTCTAAGAGAGGCTTATAACACCGGCAAGTATAACAAGACTTGAATAACTAAGGTAACCACAGTCTAAGCCTAGCAAGTATGCAAAGAAAGGTACACCACACTTGCAAGAGATAAAAATAAAGTAAAGTAAATAAATTATACTGGAGATAAAAAGAGTACAAAGATACAAGAACTTTACCACAGACTCAGAAGGATCTCTGAGAACTCCGAGGCAAAGCTCGACTCACTCTAACTCCCAGGACTATCCTAACTACTAAGATGTGGAAATAAGACTCTCTAAGGTAAAATGTAGCTCTCAACTTCTCCACACCTTGCAAATGAGCTCCCGGGGTCTATTTATAGCCTAGAAAGTGAGGGGGTATTTATATGTGCACCAGGTCGGTAAAGGGTCCGAGTCAGTGGCCGGACGGCCAAGGTCGGTGGCCGACCGACCGTAGGGGGTGGTCGGGCGGCCACCCGATTCACTGACCTTGAGCATCTGACGGTTGATCTTACTCCCTCATGTCGGTTGGTAGTTGAATCAGTTGGTGCACGTGAAAAATGCCGCCGAGGGGTGGTCGGCCGACCACCCTAAGCGGTCGGGCGGCCACATGTTTTGCTCCAATTCATTGCATGTTGTTCCTCTCGGATCCTTGACATCACCAATCCTTGTCCCGACACATTGTGACCCTTGGATATATTGGATGCTCTCTTGTATGGTTGGATCTTCACCTTTTTGTGTTTGTTTGCGCACCGGATCGAAGACGTGGCAAGTGAAGTGGTCAAGGGACCATTCCACGCAGCAAGGAGGCCAGTTGGCTACTGAGGGGTGGTTGGGCGGCCAGCCTACATGGCCGGCCGGCCATGACATGTGGCCGGGTGGCCACTGTCATGCTGTTAGGTGGCCAAGCGGCCAACATTGGTGGTCGGGCGGCCACCCTACTTTTGCCGTTTCTGCTCATCTTCGATATTTGCCATGTTTGCAACCATTTTGTGCACATTTTGGTACCTACATCCAAATATTCATGTACATCTTATGGAACTCATTAGTAGCAAGGGTTAGTCCATATATTTCACATGTTTAGCTTCATTTGGTGGATAATTGACAGTTGATATCGTGAGATTACGACCGTCAACACAAGCCTTAAAAGTTTCTCCCCTTTTGAGGGGAAAAACCACTGTAGTTTGGACCTTTAGGTGGAGGAAAGAGGCACCCCTGCAACAGCCGCTGGCTCAGCTTGGGGGGATACAGAAACCCTGTGACCCCCACCACGCCAAGGCGCAGCTGCTCCCAGATCTTCCTTGCCTGGGCTATAAATAGGGGGTCCGTCCCTCTTCTTTGCATCTTCATCTTGAAGTTGAGCAGCAGAGTAGCCCCTTGCTTAGTAGTTTCCCACCAAGCCATGAGGCCCATCCTTGCTCCTCATGCCTCCCAGGTAGACTTAGCAAGTCCCCACCTTGAAGGCATGAAGTGTTGTTCACCATACCTTGCTGCTCGAGCGAACAAGGCCAATCTTAGAGTAGCTTGGACTAGCATTCTTCATGCTATTCATCACTTCTGGTTGTGAGCATCTTTATATATGTGCTGTGGTCTGGATGTGAGCGGCTTTATATGAGCCCCTCACACCCGAGACCTCCTCCTTCGCTTCCCAGTACATCCACTGCTCGCGCTGCTCTCTTTCACCAGTGGGAGCATAGGCGTCCCAGCATCGGCCCTCTAATATGAGGCGCCGGTATTGTGGAGCCACTGTCACGTCAGGAACTCTTGTTCCTGCCGCCATGGTGATGCATGGCTAGCTGTGGTTCGCGTCGGAGCCGTGTTGCTCGCCTAACTGCCTCCGATATCCATAGGCAGTGGCTGAACACGAGCATTCGCCCGAACCAGTGCAGCTGATGCTTTGCTACCACTAAGGCGGTAGCGCGTGAGCACTGGGATCGAGTTGTCGAGGAGGATCTGGCACAGGCCGGTGATGCCCACGCTTCTTGGCATCACCGTGCCTAGAGCCGCCACCGCCGTGGTACGCAGGGCCGTTAGTGAGGCTGCTGTGGGTTCCGTGATCGCAAGGGAGCTGACTTTCGAAGTCTGCCCCTCCTTCACGCGGATCCCGAGTGGCCTCTCCGCCATCTCTTCCATGGTGCAGCTGCAGAAGCGGTCCACTGGTCCCTTGCTTGGGCTCCTCAAGGAGGATGCTCAACACCTTGGGGATGTGAGTGGAACTGGTGTGCTGGAGAGCAAGAATCCTATCTCCAGTCCACTCAACGCGCTGCAGATGCTGGCCAGCCTGAGGTGGGAGTCCTTGATGGGGTCAAGCGCTCAGAAGAGGGAGGTGGAAAGGCTCCTGTTCCTCCTCTCTAGCAAGATGTCTGGCACCATACAAGGCTATTTTTCGGGCCCTGTCTTTGCCGCGGTTCAGCGGAGTGTACGACTCTTCTCGACTCTGGCCCCAGGTGGGGCCCAGAGCTCCCTTCATTCCAAGATTGGTGTATCTTGTTCACTTTTGAATAAAGTATCTTGCTAAGCTTCTTTCTTCATATGTTGGTGGAGTTAGCCCAAAGCATGGCCTAGGCTTCCTTCAGGTGTTCATGTTGCTTCATTCTTCTTGTGCGCCCCGAGGCACCGCCCGAGGCTCATGCCAGCTCCATCGTTTGGGCCCCCAACTCCCGAGGCATCGCTCGGAGTTAGGGATCCCGAAGGGCTGGGGGTTGGCCCCCAGGGGGTTAACCCCCGAGAGCGGTCCTTGGGGGTTGGCCCCAAGGAGTTGACCCCTGAGGTTCACCACCGGGGGTTCCTCCTCTGAGGTTGTCGCCTGGAGGAGTCCAATACTCCTGATAGTCTAGACTTGGAATCCTTCAAGCCTACAGCAAGGTAATAATACAAAAGGATTATTTCTACTTGGGCCTTTGCTGGTTCTTACCCTACTTCCATATCTTTATTTTCAACCCTTTGAGTGCCTTCCCGCCTTGGCTCGAACGACCAAAATCAGGGGGTTTAGGCCCAGGGAGTAATCCTTCTCAAGAAGCGGGGAACGGGTGAAGGCGGACCAGGCCGGAACATAGCGACTGTTGACAGCACTTAAGCATGGCAAACCTTATACTGCAAGCGACAGTATCGTGTGTAGCATTTCCCTAGGATGAGTATCATGGGTTTTGTCAATCCAAGGAACGAACTAATATGAATCTAATTAACAAGAGTATAAGATAAACTAAAGGGGTAAAAAGAGTATTGAATCTACTTCAAAACTGGTCCTTAGCCTAAGTTAGATCTAAAATATGTTAAAAGATAAACAATTAGAACATCAATTAGAGCTCTAATTAAAGGGTATTAACTAGGTTCTAATCAAGCTCTAATCGGATCCAAAGCACATGCGATAACAGGGTGCCACAACTAGATTAGAGCAGCGAGATAACTAGCAGTTCAAGGTAAAAGCAAGTTCAAGCATATTCATCATAGCATAATTAAATCAAGATCAACCAATCTAATCCCCTAGATTGAGTTTAACCTTTCCTCGGGCTCCACTGTCACAAGGTAACCAGGTAATCGACGAGAAACTCTCAACATGCATACATAATTAGAGAACGCGCTTCTAATTACTTCGCATAGTCTAATAACATAATTAGAGCAACTAGAACTTCTAATCACCATGATCACAAGAACTAGAACACAACTATATCACTAGTAAACTAGATTAGAGATCAAGAACGCTAAATGAATAACACCCTTAATGACAAGATCTAATTAACAAGCATCTAGATCTAAATCTAATTAGAACTAGAACAAGCATAATTAGAGCAAGAACATGATAATTAGACAAGAACATTGCTTCATTAATTAACTGTATCATACTTACAACCATGATCATACCTTTCCCTGATCATACAATTAGACCTCTCGAACTAGATAATTAGAACACCGTGCAAGGGTTCTAATAACCTCCAGGAACCGGAAGAACTCTAATCCTAGACTAGAAACTCGACCCTCTCCTATCTTCTAGTTGATGTCCCTCAATTCCGCCGTCTTGTCACCTTGATGATGGATTGGATGCATCGACCAGAGGCCTAGACTCGATATTTATACCCCGAGGAAGACGTGGGAGAAAAGGCAACTCAAACCGACGTCCAAGGGGGTGGGGTCGGCCGACCAGAGGACTCCGGGTCGGCCGACCGGGACTCTTCTGGTGTCTTTTTTCCTTCCATCTTTCGCGTGGTGGTTGCTTAATGTCCAAGCAACACTTGTCGGGGGCGTTTAGGACTCTAAACCTTCTGGAATCTTCGTAATGGGCCGAGCTTTGACGAATTCATCTAGCCTTTGACATATTTGGCACTTCAATTAATTGAATTTCTTCACCGTCCTATTGGGCCTTTAGCAATACATTGAATCTTCTGATTTTAAGTCTTGATCAACCCACGAGCCACATGAGTTTATCAATTCTCCTCTTTGTTCTACACCTTCAATGCTTGTCATCTAGTAGTCTTTTCTCACTCGAACTTGATCATGGTGAAATCCGCGAAAAATTGCCCTAAAACCTGTAAAATAAACATGCAGCATATTTCTAAGACAATATTGCAAAATCCACAATAATCGGTGATAAATGTTAGTGGAAGGCAAAGTTGACGCATAAAATCGGTGAAAAACTATATAAAAAGATGTATAATTTTCATACATAAGCAGCGTCAACAATATCCCCACTCTTGAACCTTGCTCGTCCTCGAGTAAGTCAAATTTTATAAACAAGTTTTACTTATAATCTTTAATCAAATAACCAAACCAAATTTAAACTCTCAAAATTTTTCTAAGTTTAGATCAACTAAATATATAAGCAAATAGATATTCATGTAAGCACACCCCACAATATATGTAGATAGAAATCAATACTCATCAAAAACAAATCTCCTTTCTTTTTCAATAAAATTTCAAAAAGGATAAAGAATTTTATAAACAAATTATATAAGCCCAAGAATTTACTCTCATCTTTCCCGGCTCTCAATGTATGTGTATATGTGGAAGTTATACTATCAAAATATTTGTAAGTATAAGCTTATCTGGAGCTTGGTATGGATCCTAATCAAAATTTTGATCTCAATATATCATCGAACTAAAAAATGAATCTGCTGGAATTACTGAGATTTCTCAAAAAGATCATGGAATCCATAATGATGAAAAGATTAGAAGAATATATATATGAATATAGTGGACATATGCAAATAAATCAAATGATCTCAAGGCATAAATGATGTCCTTGCTATCGGATTGCATATGGTTGGAAGATTTTCTGGAGTAACTCATAAACTGATTCATTTGGAGGATAAAAACATAAATACAATGAGAGGAGGATTTTGCACCTAATTCTACTTTTTGACCACTTGGTCATCTTTTTCTCATTTTTTTTCATTCATTTTTTTTATTTGACCACATAGTCATCTCATTTTTTATCATCCTCTCAAAGTATATATATATATTTTTTTTTATATATTTTTAAAGCAAGACCTTCATCCCTACTCTTAGATAATACTCATCCTTGAGTATTTAAACAATAACATTATGAGGGGATATCTGAAAAATATACTTCTATACTCTAGAAAATAATAGGTTGTGGACAAGGAAGATATATGAAATGATAATCTTGGTTTCAGGGGGATATCCAGCGAAGTTTGTATTTTCTCCAATGTAGAGAATTACAATGCATGGATAAAAGGCTAGCATATGAAAAGATAAACAAATTTGAATGACCAGCTTTGAAATCTCAACCCCTAGATTCAAATCCTAATCCGATTCAACCAAGAATTAAATTTGATAAAAACTATGTTTAAAAACTATAAAGCTCTAATAGGTAGGGCTTATATAAAAATTATAAAAACTCTTAATCATAAAGTTTTCAGCTCAAACAAAATTCAAAGGAGATTCATCATGACAAAGAATTGAAATCATACTTTGAATAACATATGGGTCTTTATGAAATATCATATCTACTATATAAATGCTGATCATGATTCAATTAAATTGCATTTAAAGAGAGTATAAACTCAGCTCAATTAATGACATCAGATTATAAAAAAACATCCATTAATTTTATTTAATCAAGGAAATTCATGATCATGATGGAAATTTAAATCACGCTGAAAAAAACAAAATAAAAGCACTCATAATTATACATTAGTGATAAAAGATAGCAAACTAAAAAGAAAATACATAAAAGATAAAAGAAAAGATACAACTGTAAACTAAAGGTCATCTACTGAAATCCCTGGTTCCAGAACCTCAAATTCTGCAGTTGTTCTTCAATAGATTGAGTGTTCTGCTCATACTGATTAGTGGCAGCCCTTATCTAATCAATGAACTGATAGTTTTCTGCAGTACTGTTCTCTATGCCATAGAATGCTTGATGAGACATATTCTGACTTGCAATAAACTCTGTAGTATAAGTTCTGGCACTTCTAGGAACAAATGCTGGGGGTGGACCATATTGTCCAGATGGGTTGAACACCAGGGTAGAGGTCGGATCATAAGAACTAACAGGCCTTGGATTGATCACAGGCATAGACGATGATCCTGCTCTAAACTGCTCAGCCATAGATGGGTTTGGCTGCACTGACGGTGTCTCCCAAGCGCCCCATCCATATGATGGTTGCCCACTTGATTCTCCCTCTTCAGTCAGAAATTTTTCTAACCAATGAGTCCTTCCTTGTGCAAACAATGCAAGCCTAGGACTAGGGATTTTGAATTTATTCTTCCCAACAAAGTACCCATTTGTACTGTTCCCCTGAAAAACTCTCCCCTTCTTCAAAGAATTTTCATCTATACTTGCAGGGAGCATTTTAAACTTGGGATTGAAAACCAAATCAGGTTTTAAAGCAGAGGCAATGATGGTAAGATAATGACCAAATCCAAATTTTCCGGTATTCCTGTTTCTCTGAGTAATCCAATGATTTATCATGGAGAAAATTGGATTGGTTCTCATAGGATGACGGAGTGCAACATAAAGCCATTTCAATTCTGTATTTTGCACTTTTGTATCATCAAGCCTCTCTAAAACTCTTATGGTCATGAATCTATGAATGATTTTTAAGATGGGATTCACTATCTTCATCCTCTCCTTAGAGGAATCTTCAGCTATTTGCAACCAGAAACTTTCTAATACTTCCTAATTAACCTCAGTATTTTCTGGGCAATTCTCCCAAAATCCCAACAAAGAACCAATCATGTTGAAAGTGATATCTACCCATTCCTCCTTTATTCTGAATCTTAGGGTGTGGTTTAAATCAGAGGAATTCACTATATCCATAGTAGTAAATCTCTAGTGCAATTTCTTTCTGACAGATAGCAGATATTTGAACGAAACCACTCCACCCTAAATTCTGAAAAGCTTTCTCTATACTTGGTGTAAACCTCAACTCATTCATGAAGTTGTAGTCTATGTCAAAATTAGGAGCAAGATGACGGCAACAGCTTTTATACCTTGTCTCCTCAATGTCGGTCCGGAGAGAAAATCCCTCTGGCGTGAACTCCCAATCTTCTTCTTCATCAACATGCATGGGATCGGCGGCTTGCTCTTGGGCTCGAGTAGAAGAACGTGTCCTCCTTCTTGATGTTGATGGCTCGATCATCTCGTCGACGTTAATGGAGAAACGGGAAGAACACCCGTGTAGACCTTGATCCCGACGAAGGCTCCGGTCGGAGTCGGAACTCCCCATCTCGGAGATGGAGTGCCTCCTCGATGAAAGCCTTGATGAGCTCTCCTCCTCTTGGTGGGAATCTCTCTTCTTGCTGCCCTTGAAAGCCTTCTTAAAGTAATTCATCTAGCTCTCAAGAAATTTTTTTTTCACAAAAAGTACTACTTCACTACTTCTTTCTGAATTTGCTGGGCTTCTGGTATGTGTTCTGGTGGTGATACACGGCAACATCAACTCCATATTTATAGGCCAAGTGGTGGTTCAAAGGGGAGGTGCATCTGGTGCAGGAACACCTAGGCTCGGCCGACCTGGGGAGGGTCTACTCGGCCGATCCAGGCTCTTCCTGGTACTGCTCGTGGTCCTCCTTCTCCTACAAGCCACTTGATTGATTCTCTATAATAATGCCTATCTTCCACAGCAAGATTGTCGGCATGTAGTCAGGATATGGCAGGTGTATGATTCAAATTTTGAATTTTGTCCTTTAGAAGCTAGCACAATTATTCCTACCTACCAAACTTTTCAAATATTGCTATGCCTATCTTGTTTACTGGTGGTTTAAAGGTGAGAGAAAATCTAAAGTTGCCTAATTTACCCTTTCTTGATTAAGAAGCTGATTATCTTCACTAATGCTATGTCCTTAATTTGCTATTATGCAATATAAACATATATATAAATATGCCTACTATAGTAGGTTTAAATCACACAATGTTTATAACACTCAACATAAATTTTAGTGTTTAGAAAATAAATTTTAATTGCAACATTAATCCCCATGTTTTGTTTTGCATAAAAACAAATGTTTGGTTATTTAAACCAATTTAATTTCAGATTTGAAATAAGCAACTCAATCCATGAATTGAATTGAATATACTCACTTCATTTCTTTAGCGTGGCTTAGGTATTTGCCTAGTTTTTGGATAAATTTAGAGAGAGGATTTTGAAACCATATAATGATCAGAGATTAAAACCTAAGAAAAATATCTCTCTATTTTTATTTTGATAAACTCAAAATCGAATCAAATTCAAAAACCGGCAAAAGGCTTCGTAATTTTCAAAATTTAGACAGCTACGTAAGTGAGAGTAGCCATCTTTTGCATTCAAATCCAAACGCAAATTTTAACTAATCTAAAACCTTTATTAAAGTTTGACCATAGTTTACTTTAACTAACTAAAATTGTCTCTAAAAGAAAACTAACTTAAACTAAACTAAATAAAACTTTCTAAAAATACCTGGGTTGCCTCCATGAGCGCTTGAGATAAGTCCTTTAGCCTGACTCTAGCTAGGCGCCACCCAATGCCTGGCGTAGACACTGTAGGTGAGTCTTCTCCTTCAAGCTTCGTCGTCTTCAATTGATTGGCATACTTCAAATCGTGGACGAAATTTGAACGAGCTTGATTCTCCATTGACGTTGAACTTGATTATTCCTTCTCCTACATTGATGTTGGCTTGAGCTGTTCTGAGAAAAGGTCTTCCAAGTATCAATGGTGATCTTGAGCTTCCTTCCATTTTCAGAATAACAAAGTCAACTGGCACAAGGTTAGCTCCGATCTTGACTGGTACATTTTCAGCTACTCCTTCTGGATATCTGACTGAGCGATCTGCTAGCTCTAGACACATGGATGTAGACTCTGGTCTTGGCAGCTTCAGCTTGTCAAACACTGACTTAGGCATCACACTCACACTTGCTCCTAGATCACATAGTGCCTTGTCAATGTTGAGTGCACCGATAGAGCACGGGATAGTGGGACATCCCGGATCTGCCTTCTTCTGCAAAGGTGTATCCTTGATGGCTGCACTACACTCAGTTGTTAGCTTCACACACTCAGATGGCATTTTCCTCTTGTTAGCTAGTATATCCTTGAAGTACTTGGCATAAGTGGGAACTTGAAGTGCATCCAATAATGGCATATGGATATATAGCGGCTTAATAACATCAAGAAATTTATTGAAATGCTCATCTGTCTTAGTAGCTTGGAACCTGCTTTTCTCTGGTAGTATCCTCGTGTCTTCCGCTGTCACTGTAGGTTCGTCTTCACTCTGAGCTTCAGCTTCTACTTCCACTGAACTAGCAGGTCTGGTAGTCATTTCCGGATCTCTTGTCTCTCTTCCTGATCTGGTAGTGACTGCTTTTAGTGATTCCTTCGACTGCGGTTGTCCTGGCAACTTTCCTTCATTCTTGTTTGGGAGATGTTCTGCAAGTTGAGAGAGTTGATTCTCCAGAATCTTCATCATCCCCACTAGCTGTTGATTCGAACTTCCCACAGCAGTGACCTTGCCATCAATGTTCTCCAGCACCTTGTCCATAGCCTTGAACTTGGAGTGTGTATCCTTGTTGACCTTGGCTTGCTCTTCCATAAAATCTTTGAGTTGGATCCGTAGAGGAATGGCATTCTGAATAGCTGAACCAGCAGTGAACTGTGGTCGATTCTGTCTATAGTTGGATGGAGGAATCCAACCTTCCTTTCTTGCATAGTCCAATGCTTTAGCTTCCTCTGGGCAACTCTCACTTGAATGTCCATACTCTCCACACTCTTCACAAGTCATTCTGGCTTCTGTGGACTTCACTTCCTCTGCTCTGCCACCTTCTAGCTTCTCGAACCTTATCATGAGTGAGTCAATCTTTCCACCTAAGATCTCTATCTTGTCCATTTCAAGCACGCTCTTCGCCACTCCAGTGGATGGAGTGAGGGTAGGCTGGGGCGCCACCCTATCTGTTCCCCAAGTTCCATTCTCGGCGATCTTCTTGAACAAAGCTTCGGTCTCTGTAGGAGTGAGACTGAGAATTGATCCTTCGGACGATGCATCGATCTGAGCTCTACACACTGAGTTGAGTCCATCGTAGAACTTCTGCACCAAGCCCCACTTCTGAAAGTTGTGATGAGGACAGGCTGACACATAGTCGTTGAATCTCTCGTAAGCTTCATCGAATGTCTCTGTGGGGTACTGCACAAATGTTGAGATCTTGTTGCGCAGAGCTTGAGTCTTTCCAGGTGAAAAGTACTTGGCGATGAATGCTTGTAACAACTACTGCCAGTTATTGACTGTAGCTTCTGGAAGTGTGGATAGCCACTGGTGAGCTTTCCCAATCAGTGAGAATGGGAACAACCTCGCTCTGATCTGATCGTTAGTGACTCCGTCAATGTTGAAATTGTTGCAGATCTGCAGGAATGTCTTCAAGTGTTGATTTGGATCTTCCTTCCCACTGAACAATTGATTTTGCACCATGTTGATCACTGAGCTCCTGATCTCGAATGCCTTAGGAGGTGCAACGAGATCCCTGATCTTCAGATCCACTGAGGTCGGCACACACAGGTCCATCAACTTCCTTTCTTCGACATTGTCACCCATTTCCGGTAGAGTTTCGCCTTGCTTCCGTGAAAATTTGGCAGAGTGTTGGGTCTTCCTTAGCAGCTTCTCTGGATCATCCACATAATTAGTAGGTTTGTTGGACAACGGCCCATCCATTCCTGCTAATGTTAGTGGCAGAGAATATATACGAAGAAAAACTATATACTAGAGCATTTACGTAAAACTAGAGAGCAATAAATCAATATATATATAGTTCATGTGCATGAAATGATACATAAAATAAAAGAAATTTCGAAAAAAAGAAAAAGAAAAGAAAAACATATATATATGGCGCATGATATATATAAAAAAGAAAAACATAAATCTAATTTAAAAAGAAAAGAACTAAGACACATGAAATGATAGCTAAAGTTAAAGAGAAAAGCACATAAAATGATAACTAAGGTTAACAATTCACATAAGATCATAACTAAGTTAACATGCAATAAAGCAAACATAAAATAACCATAAAAACAAAACAAAGTCAAAATCAAAGTTAATTATATACGTAAACTCAAGTTAATCATGACTCAACTAATTAGTTTTCCCGGCAACGGCGCCAGAAAAGTTTGTTCATCCTGGGTTTGTCAATCCAAGGAAAGAACTAATATGAATCTAATTAACAAGAGTTTAAGATAAACTAAAGGGGTAAAAAGAGTATTGAATCTACTTCTAAACCAGTCCTTAGCCTAAGTTAGATCTAAAATATGTTAAAAGATAAACAATTAGAACATCAATTAGAGCTCTAATTAAAGGGTATTAACTAGGTTCTAATCAAGCTCTAATCGGATCCAAAGCACATGCGATAACAGGGTGCCACAACTAGATTAGAGTAGCGAGATAACTAGCAGTTCAAGGTAAAAGCAAGTTCAAGCATATTCATCATAGTATAATTAAATCAAGATCAACCAATCTATTCCCCTAGATCGAGTTTAACCTTTCCCCGTGCTCCACTGTCACAAGGTAACCAGGTAATCGACGAGAAACTCTCAACAGGCATACATAATTAGAGAACGTGCTTCTAATTACTTCGCATAGTCTAATAACATAATTAGAGCAACTAGAACTTCTAATCACCATGATCACAAGAACTAGAACACAACTATATCACTAGTAAACTAGATTAGAGATTAAGAACGCTAAATGAATAACACCCTTAATGACATGATCTAATTAACAAGCATCGAGATCTAAATCTAATTAGAACTAGAACAAGCATAATTAGAGCAAGAACATGATAGTTAGACAAGAACATTGTTTCATTAATTAACTGTATCATATTTACAACCATGATCATACATTTCCCTGATGATACAATTAGACCTCTCGAACTAGATAATTAGAACACCGTGCAAGGGTTCTAATCACCTCTAGGAACTAGAAGAACTCTAATCCTAGACTAGAAACTCGACCCTCTCCTCTCTTCTAGTTGATGTCCCTCAATTCCGCCGTCTTGTCGCCTTGATGATGGATTGGATGCATCGACCAGAGGACTAGACTCGATATTTATACCGCGAGGAAGACGTGGGAGAAAAGGCAACTCAAACCGACGTCCAGGGGGGTGGGGTCGGCCGACCAGAGGACTCCGGGTCGGCCGACCGGGACTCTTCTGGCGTCTTTTTCCTTCCATCTTTCGCGTGGTGGTTGCTTAATGTCCAAGCAACACTTGTCGGGGGCGTTTAGGACTCTAAACCTTCTGGAATCTTCGTAATGGGTCGAGCTTTGACGAATTCATCTAGCCTTTGACATATTTGGCACTTCAATTACTTCAATTAATTGAATTTCTTCACCGTCCTGTTGGGCCTTTAGCAATACATTGAATCTTCTGATTTTAAGTCTTGATCAACCCACGAGCCACATGAGTTCATCAATTCTCCTCTTTGTTCTACACCTTCAATGCTTGTCATCTAGTAGTCTTTTCTCACTCGAACTTGATCATGGTGAAATCCGCGAAAAATTGCCCTAAAACCTGTAAAATAAACATGCAGCATATTTCCAAGACAATATTGCAAAATCCACAATAATCGGTGATAAATGTTAGTGGAAGGCAAAGTTGACGCATAAAATCGGTGAAAAACTATATAAAAAGATGCATAATTTTCGTACATAAGCAGCGTCAGCAACGACCCATCGTGGATGCCATGATTTAGCCATGTCCAGGGTACTGCTTCGTACCGGGACACCGAGTCAACTCGATTTGGACCCCTGGGGCTATCCCCTAATTCCAGCCCTTGCCAAGATCATGGACCACTGCACCAAGAGTGATATAAAGTATTTCTTCGGTCGCTCCCAGCAAAGGACCCTAAGGGTAAGCACTGACTTCATTAGTTTCGAAAAAATAATTCACATATTTTTTAGAATTGAAATATATTAGGATACGAGGGTGGCCCCCAGGCACGAGGGGACAACTGGGGTTGTGCCGTGGTGCCTTAAGGGTAAAACTTTCGTAGGTGCTCGATGTTCCATGGGAAGGGAAGCTCTTCACCGCTTTCTGTGGCCAGTCGTATGCAGCTGCCGTGAGATACTTCAGTCACACGGTAGGGACCCTCCCAGGTGGGGGATAGTTTGTTCATCCCCCACCCGGGACAAGATGCGTTTTAGCACCAGGTCTCCCACAGCTAGTGACCGAGGTTTCACTCAGGACTGGTGGTATCGGCGTAATGCCTGTTGATATTTTGTGGCACGGAGAGCAGCTACTAGGCGTTTCTCCTCCAGGAGGTCGAGATCAACCTTCCGGAGGTGCTCTTGTTGTTCTTCGTCGAAAGCGTTTACCTGAGGGCTCCCGTTTATGACTTCGGGGGGGAAGCACTGCTTCGGCCCCAAAGACTAAAAAGAACGGGGTTTCCCCAGTAGCCAGACTTGGTGTTGTCCTATTCGCCCAAAGCACGGGCTCGAGGTGGTCGACCCACTTCTTGCCATATTTCTCCAAGCTCTCGAAAGTTTGGTTCCTGAGCCCTTTTAAGATCTCTGCATTCGCCCTCTCCGCCTGCCCATTGCTTTGTGGGTGGTGCGAAGAGGCATAGCAGATCTTGATCTCCATATCGTTGCAGTATGACTGAAAAACAGCACTGGTGAAGTTTGTGCCATTATCAGTGATGATGCGACTTGGAACTCTGAACCGAGAAACGATTCCCCGGAGAAACTTAGTTGCCGAGTGCCTGTCCACTGTCCTGACTAGGACAGCATCAGGCCACTTGGTGAACTTGTCGATGGCGACGTAGACGTACTCAAAGCCTCCTACTGCTTTGGGGAATGGGCCGAGAGCATCAATCCCCCAGACCGCGAACGGCAAGGATAGGGGAATTAGCTATACGAGTTGAGAAGGTGTATGGATTTGCTTCGCATGGAACTTGCATGCTTTGCACCTTTTCACCATCTCAGTGGTGTCCTTGAGGGCTGTCGACCAGTAGAAGCCATGCCGGAAGGCCTACCCGACCATCGTGCGGGATGCCGAATGGCTCCCACACTCGCCCTCATGGATATCCTCAAGAATATTGAGGCCTTCCTCCCTGGGAACGCACTTGAGCAGGACGCCGTTTGATGAGCAGCGGTAGAGGTCCTCTTCTACCAACGCGTACCTTCTTGCTTAGCGGATTACGCGCTCTACCGCTGCCACATCCCCTGGGAGGGCGTTGTCTTTTAGGAACCCCCGTATCTCTTGTATCCAAGAACTGGGGTTTACCTGAGCTTCCTCCGCATTTGGAGGGCGATCACTTTCCGGGGCTTGGAGTGGCTCGGGGTTTATGTTGTTGCTCCCCGAGGATTGAGGTTGCTTGGAGTTTGAGGGTCCGGCATCCTGATGTCTGGGCCGGGGGGTGACGCTATCCCCTGCCCAAACACCACCGCTACCTTCGTGATGAATTCATCCACAATTTGCTGCTCCGAGGGCTCTGCCGATGGTCGGAGCAGCCGGTCGTGGAAGACTCCAGAAGGCGGAGGGACCCTTGCCGTAGCAAGGGCAGACAATTCATCTGCTTGAGTGTTTTCTTCACGAGGAATGTATTTGAACTCAATTGCGTCGAAAGAGAGTTCGATTTTCTTGACTTTCTTGAGATATGCTGCCAAGTGCGCCTTGTTGCAAGTGCACCTGTCGTTGACTTGGTTGATCACCAGTTGTGAGTCTCCCTTGACCCAGAGTTGTTTAACTCCGAGACTCAACGCAGTTCTGAGCCCCACGATTAGGGCCTCATACTCTACTGCATTGTTTGAGGCTTTGAAGACTATATAGAACATGTACCTCAAGAGCTCATCTTCAGGGGATACGAGCACCACTCCAGCCCCCGAGCTCTTACGAGTACATGAACCATCGAACTGCAGCTCCCACGGCTTGTCGGTGAATTGCACGCACGGTTCTTTAGGCGTGGAGGTCTCTGGGACTTCAGGATCCATGATCTTGGCCCCCGGCGTCCATTCAACAACAAAGTCAGCTAGTGCTTGGCTCTTGATTGCGTGGCATGCGACGAAGTCAAGTTCGAACTCAGCGAGTTCTGCCGCCCATTTGGCTATTCGCCCAGTAGCGTGTCGATTTCTCAACACGGTTCCGAGCGGATAGGAGGTCACGACAGAGACTCTGTGGCTTTGTAAGTAATGCCGCAGCTTTCTTGATGCCAGGAGCACAGCATATAGCAGCTTTTGTACTTCGGAGTACCTCGTTGGAGCATCCCGAAGGACCTCACTTACGAAGTACACCGGGTGTTGAACCTTCTGAGGTTCAAGGGCTTCTTCTTCTAGCGCCAGGTCCGCATCTCTTGGCCCTTCATCCCCCGAGAGGCCCCCGGGCCATGAGTCCTAGGCCACCCTCGGGAGGGCTCGATTGGGCTGCGCGGGTTCTTCCCGCTCAGCCACAAGCACCATGCTGACCACGCTGTTGGTGGCCGCGATGTACAGGAGCAGAGGCTCCCCGTCCCACGAGGCTACTAGCACCGGCGGGGTAGAGAGGTATTTCTTCAATGCCTCGAACGCTTCTTGTGCTTCATTCGACCATTCGAATGCGTTGTTCTTCCTGAGAAGCTTGAAGAACAGGAGGGCCCATTCTCCAAGCCCTAAGATGAAGCGGCTGAGGGCAGCTATGCTGCCAGTAAGCTTTTGCACCTCCTTGATGTGGGTCGGCAGCCGCGTTCTTTCTATAGCTTGGATCTTCTTAGGGTTCGCCTCAATCCCCCGGTGGGAAACCAGGAAACCGAAACACACATTTCTCTGGGTTTAACATCATGCTGCATCTCCGCAAGCTTTTGAAAATATTGTCCAAATCCTGGAGGAAGGTCTCACTACGATGGGATTTGATCACAATATCATCCACATATACCTCTACTGTTTTGCCTAAATGTTCCTTGAGTGCGATATGGGTTGCGCGCACAAAAGTAGGCAAAGCATTTTTGAGACCATATGGCATATTCACATAGCAATATATGCCACATGGAGTGGTGAATGATGTTTTCTCCTCATCCTCCCTAGCCATTCTAACTTGGTGGAAACCAGAGTATGCATCTAGAAAAGAAAGCATCTCGCAACCAGCGGTTGAATCCACTATTTGATCAATTATAGGGAGGGGATAAGGGTCTTTTGGACATGCCTTGTTTAAGTCGGTGTAGTCGATGCACATGCGGAGCTTCCCTCCAGCCTTGGGGACCGCCACGCAGTTCGCAAGCTAATCCATATGCTGAACTTCTCGGATAAAGCCCGCGCGGAGGAGCTTGGCGATTTCCAGGCGGATGAAGTCTTGCCTTTTCATCAACTGCTTGCGGACCTTCTGTTGTACCAGCCTTGCACCGGGATTCACTGCCAACTTGTGCTCGATCACTTCCCTGGGAACCCCGGGCATATCGGATGGTTGCCAAGCAAACACATCAATATTAGCCCGGAGGAAAGCGATGAGCGCGAGTTCCTATTTGGGGTCCAGGCCCCCGCCAATGCGGGTAGTCTGGGAAGGTCTAGCTCTAATCTGGATGATCTTGGCTGGGTCTGCTTCCCCATTGAGGATCTCTTGTGGCGCCTTCTGAGTCGTGCCCAGGGGTTTAGGCCTCCGGGCCATTTCTTCATCAAGAGGCCCTGTAGCGATAACAAGGACTCCTGGTGGCTTTGTTGAGTCAACCTCGACTGTGGGTTCTTCATACCCTTGTGCTGCGATGGCATGCAGCTACTCCATTGCTTTGACTGCTGCTGGGCGGTCCCCATGGATCGTAATAACACCTCCAGGGCCCGGCATCTTCAAGCATAGGTAACCATAATGCACAGCTGCCATGAAGTTGTACAGGAACGGCCGCCCGAGAATCGCGTTGTATGGGAGCCAAAGCTTGGCCACCACAAACTCAATGTGCTCGGTCCTGTAGTTGTCCAGGGTCCCAAAGGTAACTGGCTAGGTGCATGCTCCATGTGGGTAGATGGCCCCCGGTTCCACACCTCCAAAAGGTGGTGCCGGGGTTAGCTTATCAGCCGGGATCTCCAGCTTGCTGAAGGCCCATATGGAGAGGACGTTAAGCCCTGCACCGCCATCGACGAGGACATGTTTGAGGCACGCGTTGGCGATGGTAGGAGAGACCATGAGTGGGAGCTCCCCTGCCCCTACCATGTTCTGGGGTAGTTTACCAGGCCTGAAAGAAATAGGCATATTGGCTCAATTCAGCGAGCATCGCGACTCGGGAAGAGCAGCGACGGCCATGACCTGTCTCCTCAGCAGCTTGACTGTTTGACGAGATGCCGTGCTGCCCACATTGCTGTGAATCACCGCGATAACCCGCTTTGCCGTCTGGAACTATGCGGCGTCCCCTTCCTTGTCGTTGTCGTCATCAGAGGTGCTCCCTCGGGGCTTTTTGTCCCCTTTAGGGTTCTTCTCTGAGCCGTCTTGCAGCTCAGGATTTTCCCGCCTCAAGCGATTTCGCTCTGCGATGTTCTTCACAATACGACAGTCTTTCAAATCATGACTGTCAGAGTTGTGGAGCTTGCACCACATCTTTGCCTTACCATGGTCTGGGCTGCCTTTGGGGTCTTCTCCTCGCGGCGGTGCTGGTTCCTAGACTGGGATTCCCCCGCAGCGAAGACAACCCCTTGCTCGGGTGCTTTCTTCTTCTCTTTCTTCTTCCCCTGGCCATCTGCCTCAGGGCCTTGGCCTATCAACTCCGGCTGCGCTGCACGGGAGTTGTGCCAGGCCCGACCTTCAGCAACACGTGCACACTTGTCAGCCAGGGTAAGGAGCTCCCCGACCTCGTGCACCTCGTGCGTAGCCAGCTTCTCCAGCATCTTCTCGTCGCACACGCCCTGGCGGAATGCCACGATAACTGATGCTGGAGCGATGCACGGTATGTTGTGCCGCACATGGCAGAACCGCTGGATGAACTGCCGGAGGGTTTCCCCGGTTGTTGTCGAACCGCGTGTAGATCCGCTTCAGATCCCGCTGAGAGCCAATGGACTGACCTCATTGCTCTCCTAGTGTGATGAGTGATTGTCAACGAGCTTAAGACCTCCAATGGATTGGAGGTAGATGATGAAGACCTTGATGGACTGAGGCAAAAGCCCTCCAATAGACCGGAGGCAATGCTCGGCGTCGGTCAGCCATGGAAGCTCGGTACATGGAGGGGTGGATCGGCAACGGTGGTGTAAGCCCTCCGATGGATCGCGAGGCAACTCCGATGGACTAGAGAAGCCGGGTGCCACCGTGGTGCTCCAACCTGAGTGCATGGCGCGAAGGCGTGCGAGGGAGGCTTTGGCGGCTTCAGCTCAAAACCGCCACCCAAGCTACCCAAGCCTTGGTGAGTTGGGCCACGACTCGCCAAGATAGAGAAGATGGGCCAAGTCCGGCCCAGACGGAGACTTCCTAAAGTTTCCCGGTTTCTGACTTCAAAACCGGGGGTGCAAAGGTGGATTGGACTACTGGCCACGTGGAGGACATCCGAAGATTCGGTGGAAGCTAAGAAGATCAAGTCTTCATCGTGGTCGTCCGTCCCTGATATTTCGGGTTTCTTTTATGTTTTAGCACCTCCGGGCGTTTCTAGAGTTAGGGATCTATGTGTAAAAATGCCAAAACTGAACCGGTGTATAAATAGCCTAAGAGCTAGTCATTAGAGGTAGTCTTGGCAGCTAGGTTTTTATTTTCTTAGGGTAATTTTCGTCCTCAAGCTTTGAGCTCCAAGTTTAGGAGGGTTAGGGTGAGATCTAGCCTCCAAATCAAGAGGGAAGGTGAGGGTGGTTGCTTGGGACAAAATCTTTCATTGTAATCTGACCTAAGACCTCTTTTGAGGCTCATAATCGAAGTGGTTTCGTGCAGCAATTTTGTGTGCTTCTCCTCCCCTTGTTCTCTTTGGTTTTTGGCTTCAATCCTTGGATTTTTGGGTGTTTGCTTTGGCCAAGGTTTGATCCTTTGTTTTTCTTGTGTTTTGGACTTGCAAGGACGTGGAGATTATGTCTTAGAACATCTCAATCCCGAAGGATTGCCACGAGCAAGTTGTTCTTGAGCTTTCCCCTTTCTTGCCCAAATATTCACCTCTTCACGAGATCTGAAATTCCCGCTAATCCTTTGATCTTTTTCAATAGATCTTTTGGGAATAGCTTTGGAATGGAGCTAGATCAGTGTGTGCAAAATTTTGTGAAGTTTGGTGAAAGTTTGGTGAAGTTTTGGCTTCGGAAGTTCAAGTTTCGTATGGCTGTTTTTCTGTCTGTCTATTTCGTCCGGTGGTCATCTATTTTGTCCGGTGTTCAGTTTAGTGGTCAAACGTGCTCCAAATGACTTGAAATTTTGTGGAGCTCTTGTCCTATGAATCATAAAGCTCCCATAAAAATTTCAGAATATTTAGAGGTGTTTTGACCTAGTTTTCGTATTTTTCTTTGGAGGTTGGTCTATCTGCTTCTGAGCACCGGACGGTCCGGTGTGCATATCACCGGACGGTCCGGTGAGTGTTGGAGTTTTATTTGTTCGCCTTTTGAGCTCAAATTTTGTGGGGTTGTTCTTTGGTCCCTTCTTAAGATGGTGTAAAAATTGCATAATTTATGGAGTTGATTTGGTTGGGTTTTGATTGAGATGTTTTCGGAGTGTCTGTCTGTGAACACCGGACGGTCCGGTGCTCAATCACCGGACGGTCCGGTGATCACAACTTGCTCCTTTTGGTCTGAATTTTCTGGAGCTGTTCTTTATTGTCTTGTGAAGGTGTGGTAATTTTTTGGGGTAGTTTGGAGCTTTGCTTCTAGGGTTTTGAGATTTTTCTTTGCAGCCCTGTCTGTCTGAAATCTGCAGTTTCTGATGGCTATCCCTACTGGAAAGGTAGGATGGAGGCATTCCTTGTTAGCCAGAGTCAGGACATATGGGATGCTACTCAGAGTACGACTTTTGTGGTGCTTCTAGTCGTTGAGCGTACTACGCAGGATATTGTCGCTCGGCATGAGGCGAATGCCTAGGCCGTTAACTTTCTCTTTTTCGAGTTTGGTCCTGTGGATTATGAGAGAGTGAGTCACCTTAAGACTGCGCGTGAGATATGGTCACTACTTAGTGCACACCATGAGGGTACTGCGACGATTAAGGCTAGGCTTGTGGAGACTTACCGGCGCGAATATGAAAATTTCATCCAGAAGCCGGGAGAGTTAGTAGACGACTTGTTTGGTCGCTTTCAGTCGATCATCAACAAGTTGCGTGTCAACTCTGCCCCCGCTGAGCTCCCATACACCGATCATCAGCAGGCTGTCAAGTTGCTGTATGCTTTGGACAGAAAAGTATGGAAGATTAAGGTGAACTCAATCATTGAGTCGGCAGGGTATGATACGATATATAGGAGTAGAAGCACTCTATAGTAAGCTCAAGGCCACAGAAGTAGATTACAAGTTGAGGGATTCCCTTGCTTGTACAGGTTCTAAGAGTCTGGCCTTGGCTACCCCCTCTAGTGAGTCTGTTGCTAACCACCCTTATGCACAACTTCTCGTTTTCTGCTTTGATGTCTGTGACAGAGGAGTAGTTGGTGTCGCTTGGGGATGAGGAGCTATGTCCGGTGTCTAGTCACTTTCAGCAGGCCTATGACAACCGGATGAGCAAGAAGAGGGGCGAGAGGCCCAAATGCTTCGAGTGCGGAGAGGTCGGCCACTTCATCGCCGAGTGCCCCAACAAGAACGACTACTACAAGAAGGGCAAGGGCTACTCCCGCGACTCCGACAAGTACCACTCCGGCAAGCCCAGCTTTGACAGGCACCGCTCCAGCAAGCACGGCTTTGGCAAGCGACCCTTTGGCAAGAAGAACTTCCGGAAGGCTTTCAAGAGCTACCAGAAGGACAACCGGAAGCAGGACAAGGCCTTCTTCGCCGAGATCGGGTTTTGCAGCAGCGGATCTTCTTCCTCTTCGTCCTCGTCGAGCTCAAGTGATGAGGAGATCACGTACAGGAAGGATAAGAGGAACGATCAAGGAGGTCCAGCTGGCTTGTGCTTCGTCTCCACCAAGTCCAGGCGCAAGAACAAGGACAAGAGGAGTTTGGTTTGCTCCATGGCACTTGAGGACAAGGAGAACAAGGATGACGGCAGCAACTCTTCTTCCGACAGGAAATCACGACACAAGTTGACGACCAGAATCTGCGCAACACATTTATTTGGGCCTGAAGTCCTTGTACTCCCTAGGGTTGCCCGGCCACCCCCTTGGCTGCCCCTAGCCATCTCTCTTCTATATACACAGCTGTCATGATTAGATTAGATGGATTTTGCTTAGATTATTCTGTCATTATGAGCAGTTTTGCCATGTGAGAATACTCCGGTTTGTGAAACCCCAACTTGTGAGCATAATCCTTTCTATTCGTAATTTCAGTTTGCATCTACCGTGTTTTTGCTTGTGTTCTTCGATTCGCAGGCAGGGATAAGCCTTCGTGGCTAGGTCAATCATGTGTGCACGGTTGATAACCAGAGAAGACGTGGTGCTGCGATTGTAGGGTTCGAATCGTGTTGATCGGAAGCCGGATCGTTTGTGTCGTGCCTCCACCAAATCGATAGTTATCTCCACCTGACGGAAGATCGGGAACCCCCCATCCCCATCAACATAGAGAAAGTTAAATAACCATGACATCGGTGAGCTCAAAACCTGAAAACAAAACTAGTGAATACTTGCGTATAAACATAATGCTAATAAATTCGAAACACATTTACATTAAAAGAAATCAAAATTTCCAATTACACAAGTAATGAATGATTGAAGATCTGTGAGTTGCAATGCTAAATACACAAGTAATGAAGATTTAAAGATGATCATAATAGAAATAATACTTGCAGATCTGTGAACTCGAATCCTAAATACACAACTAGAAAACCCCGACCCCCGAGAACCCAGACCCCGAAAACCCCAAACCAACAATATCAGATGCCTGAATTCCATGGTACACAAACCAACGCTGCAGTCCTACTGCATACTGCGCTAGTTGAGTGTAAGGGAGCTTGCGACAAGGCACATTGGATGTTGAGTCAGCTTGTGCATTGCTGCTTGGGAGTGACAAAGGCTTCGCTGGTCCTTCATCGTCGCTAATGATGATTGGATCATCATCAGAGAAGCCCTTAAATGTGTTAAAGGCAGTTCAAGGATCCTTGACATCACTGCTTAACATATTGACAGCAAAAGGTACTAGTGCTACAAAATTAACTTTTATTTAGAACTAGAACAATGTAGGTAAAAGCGTTGCAGATATGAACATATAGATACAAAAGTCATTTACATTACTAAAAGAAACAGCTCAACATAGAAAAGAACGAACAAGAATAACAAAACTAAAACTAAAAATAGTAAAAGCATTTACATTTACAGATTTTTTACTTGATGAAAAATGTTATTACACATGGATGTCATAAAAACAAAAAAGCAAACTGCATAATACTAAACGTCGATATTTTCCACATGGATATTCAAAATGCCCGCCGGTCGTCTCCGCCTACTACCCTGCCCAACCGCTATCCTGCCCCCACCCGACCGGCAGCGCCCTCGTCGCCGGTCTCAACCACCAGACCGACTGCCTGGTAGCCCGACCGTCCCCGGCCATCCCTCTAAGCTATGAGTTGGAAAAAGGAAACCCCGACCCCGAAAACCCCAAACCACAAAACCCTAACAAAGGAATGCATAAAAACTACAAAACTAGGAAGCACTTGATAGGATCTAAAAAATCTTACTACTATTCCGCTTCTTGAGGAAGAGGAGAATCTGAAAAGATGACACCGAGCACAAAAAACGGGAGTCTATGTGTTCGCGAGACCGGGGAACTGCAACTGTGTATGTATCGCACCTGCAACTGTGTATGTAATATATTGGAACTGGAAACGAGTTGCGACGTTTTGTAAATAGCTATTGCAACTGGAATGCTTGCAACCGTGAAGAAAAGGGAATGGGCCAATAGAAAGGAAATGGGCAAAACGAAAGGCAGTACCACTCTTTAATTTCCCTATATGTATCAATCTATAGAAGAATGGAATACTATAGACTGATACATTGCAAATAGCCGTAAAATAGTAATGAAACCAGCAGTGAACTTGCTGCAACTAAAAGTATATGAGATACTCAAACAACACTAACATGCATACACGGTAAGCACACTCCGTAATGTTGAGATATCAACCAGGAATATCATTGAGTTCGATACATATAAGGAACTAGGAAAATGAAACATATTGCTGATTAGACAGAGTCATATAACACATACATGACACAAACACAGCATATATTAGACAAAGAAACTGGAAGTACGTAGAATTTGATACATCAGTTTTGCCAACATGAAAATAAGGTTACTCCTTCTGCATGGAATATAACACATACATGACACCAACACAGCATGGAATACTTAGTAACCTTATTTAATGGTTAGCACACTGCATGGAATATGAGCATAGGTGTCCAAATCCAAACCATACTCCTTCTGATGAACACTTAACACATTATGGAATACAAATTCGAATGGAACATTGTCTTCATGCTCAACTTTAAAAGTTTTACCACATAGCATCTTCACTTCATCAGGAGAAAGAGCAACGCAGTAAATAACATTAGCGCATCATCGAAAACAGAATTGAAACTTGATGAACAACATGGTCCACAGCTGTCATGAATGCAACGACAGACTGACATCACATCTTTCTGGACGACAGAGTACTACTTAGGATCTGTTGGAACTGCTGCCAGGAGCCTTGATTGATCTCCAACTTTTAATCCAAAGTGCTTGAGAACAAGAGATGAAACAGGCTCATTCTCCCTCATATACCTATACATACAGACAAACATAATTTAAATAACTTTGGATGGAGTTTAAACATAATCATATAAAAAAGATATTTGTATTGCAGAGAACCATAAAACTAGACAAAACTAAAAGAAAAGCTCAGACGGCAGGCTGAAGTAGGATTCATAGGTGTTGTCATATTTGAAACAAAGATTAATTGCTAATTGGGGCTTAAGTAAGAAAACAGAACACAGAAAAAATAACATTACTGGAAAAATATTAATGTTGTTACTCAAAATGAACTAAAAATCATAGGAACAGCAACCTAGATACTACAACAACACTGGCAAATGTTTGACATCATACCTTTTGATGACAAGGTCCAAGTATGAATCATTTTCACTTCTAAGCCTGGTCAAATTCTCAACACGAACTAGAATAAACGTTGTGACTCCAACATCAAATGCCTCCCCACGCAAGGAGGAGCAGGTGGAGGGACTAGGAGTGACAAGAAAAATAGAATCGCTAACATCATCATATGCGATCTTGTACTTGGAAACAGCTGAAGGACCAAAACGCTGAAGAATGCAGCGAGCAACTAAGTTGACCTTGTTAGCATGAGCAAAAGGAGGCGCAGTACGCTTAGCTTGCATGACACATGATTGTGCTCCTTCTGCAACACCCAGTTGCTCAAAGACAAACTGAGACACATCACGATTACGAACAATGCAAGTCCTCTCACGATCATGCCATTCAGGTGCTATCTACCAAAAAAAAAGATGAGAATAAACAAACAATAATCAAGGAATGCATTAGACCAACAGCGTCGAAAAATCAAAAGACAGCATGCAAACAACATACATAAGAATTGTTCACAACATTACTTTTTAACAAGTTGCAATGTTCATGACATTACTTTTTTACAAATCATTACAACAAGAAATAGCAACAAGTGGCAGCTAAATTATCTTCAAAAAATAGCATTAACTTCAACTTCAACACAACTAAACATTTGCTTTTACTAATAACACCTAACACAATTACATTAACACATTCTAACAGAACAACAACAACAATATATTTACATTTACTAATACTAAACACAAAAATTTTAAATGTTTACATATGCACGTTATGAATACAGTATTATGCACATTTACATTTTGGTACTAATACTTAACACATTCATAATTACACATTTAGAATTTTACAGATACACATGTATGTATGTCATGAAAAACAAAAAGGCAACTACATAATTCTGCACATGGATATTCAAAGTTACCGCCAGTCGTCCGTGCCACCTACCCCGGCCAACCGCCATCCTCCCCCGCCCGACTAGCGGCGCCCTCGCCGCCGGTCTCTCCGCCGCCCGACCAACCACCACCACCGCCTGGCCGGCTGGCCGCCCCTCGGCATTCCCATCTAAGGCCGGGGAGCGAAATCCCGACCCCCTGAAACCCCGACCCCGAAAAACCCCAACCCCAAAAATCGCCAAACCCTAACAAGGCATCGTTCAATACCAGAAAGGATTGGCTAGATCTGAAAAATCTTACCACTATTGTAGTTCTTGTTGAAGCATGAGAACCTGAAGATAGCTACTTGCCACTTGCGATGTTTGAACTGGCTGCGGACGGATTAGATCTAGGATTGCAAAAAAGACAAATTTTAACCCCCCCGATGAAAACTAGTAACCGATTGAGTATTTTCATATGCGGATAGGAAAAGTAGTAGCTGGTTGCGAGTTTTGTTATGTGCCGCGTACATAGCTGGATGCCTGAGTTGGGATAAAACACGAAACATCAAAGCGAAGATGCCAACAGCGAAAGTGGTAACCAGTTACGATTTTTTATGTGCCAGATCCAGAGATAGGGAACCAGAGTTGCGACAACACCAAGGAAGCACGCGGAAATTGAAAAAATGGTAACCACTTGTGACAAAGGATGCACTATGGAAAATGGTAACAGGTTGTAATTTTTCAAAAAGTTACGACAACACAGACACATAACAAAAACTGACTGCGGTTTTTCAACTGCACAGGGCCTTTGAAAAAAACACACATTGTACATGGTGTGTTTGTCACAGATCAACATATTTCAACACACATGACCACAGATATACATTGAATTTTCATACACTGATACATTGCAAAAACATAATGCAAAAAGCACTACTTAACTTGCTGGAACTAACAGGTATCTGATGTCACAAATAGGGGTAAAACATTAAAATGAAAAACACCCGTGAACTTGCTGCAACTAATAGTATCTTAAATAAGAAACAGTCATAAAAACGAATATCTAAAAGCATATAGTTCAAAAGCAAAAATAAAACATATCAAGTTCCAGCATATTGTCAACACTCAACTATTTAATTCTGAAGCACCAGCATATTGTGGGACTATGTATGCGAGCACAGTCGCAACAGAACACAGGTTGCCATTACTGTCAAAAACATTACAACATACAACTGCATGTATGTTAGAAAATATATTAAGCACTTGAGTACAAACACACCCTAATATATACACCGCATGTCACATAATTGAGCCCGTCTTTTCTTCAAAACACTGGCTTATAAAACTTTGGTTCAATCCAGAATCCCATGCTCCATCCCCAAACTGAGTCCATTGCTCTCACAACACTTGCGACATCGTCAACAAAATTCCACATGCACAACTCTTACGCTTCGAAAGGATTATCATCCGTGCCGAAGTTGCTCATGAAGTATATGCAAATTTCATCAAAGCATTTTGATTTCCTCACATGATCAACAACAACACACATGACATGGTGAAGATCGATAAATATCGTCTACACACAATATTAAAAAAAATATTAAAAAACTCATCCTATGGTGCAATCAACATAACTGTAAAAAAAGACACAAATTTCATGTTTTTTGTCCTAACATACCTTGCCTTTCAAGAATTGCACTTCAGGCCAATTAAGATGAATGATAACACCATTGAATTCTGTTGAGATGTAGAAGTTGCAATCAGGTACGCGCACACCATCATTGTATACATACCGGAATAACCTTTATAGCATATATTGTACATCTGACTATTGTGTTCCAGAAAGAAAGAAAAACTTGGTGACTGGTGGAATTGTTTCTAGGGTGCTGGTGGGATTTGCAACATATTTTTCTCATGTTGGAAAGCTTGTGCCCCAGTTGCAACAAGGTGAGGCTTGATGGCACCAACTCTTCACCAGAACGTTGCTGGATTCAATTGAACCCATTCATTACTTTCCACATGAATAACATCAGCAGCCTCACCAACGTGCCACGGGGGATGCCAACACGTGTAAGCAAAAACAAATAACCTTTCAGCATCTCTGTCTTCCATTCTGCTAATGAAACCATGAACAAACCTGTCTTTGAAACATGATGATAGATCTGCCAAGACCACAACTACATTTGTGAGTGGGTTCAAGATGTTTAGCCTGGTCGTACGATTTTCCTCTATGCTACATATAATGTGGCTGCATCCGGAACCCACAAACATGGTAACTCTACCAAACATGTCACGGATTATGTGTCGGAACTCCTTGTTCCTCACAACAGAGACAGTTATCATCCGTCCATTTTGAAGCATTGCATCTCCTTTAACAACAACTGGGTTGAACTGTGGATGCTTGTCTTTTGGGATTTGATTCTCCAGTTCTTCAGCATCCCGTACATTGCTCACGACAACATCAGGACATGGTAATAGGTCCCATTCACATCGCCTTCCCATTGTGTGATCAACACTGACATCACAATCACCCGAAACATCACCAACAAATGTAATTGCTTGCAAACCACCAACGAATTAGAGGCTAAAGAACATGATTAAATTTCCCCAAGTAAAAATGGGAGAAGGAATGAAAGATGAACAACGAGAGAGAACATAGTCACATTCAACAACGTGAATAAACAACAAAATCGAAATGGATCAACAATCAAAATGTAGTGGATCAAAATGTGTGGAGTAAAAGAGGAAGAAGAACATAACCATACTTCGGTGCCTCCTCCAAACGCCGTGCTATCCTGCTTAGAAGTGATGTGAGAACTGATAAAAATTGCTTATTACAGAGCACCCACGATTAGGGGGTCTTAATGGAAGCCGAACCGTCACCTCTGCTATAGGCGACGTACGGCAGGCACCCCAACCACGGCACCTCGGCTACGTACCATATTATCAGTGACAAGTATCCAACATGTAGTTGCGACTTCAAACATCGGTGTTGCAACTCTACAGAAAACAGCCAACGCTGTCGCGAGGTTGCAACTAGAAGCAGTAGTTGCGATATTTTGCAATGGAAATTGACACAGCCTGTTGCAATGGAGGCAAAAAAAACAACGCAACAATACACATATTTCTTTTTTTACCATTATTTAGAATTTAAAAAAATAAAAAACTTAGCAATTATTAAACAAATAAAAAAGAGAAATAAACCAAATGAACATTATTTCAAATAAATATAAACATCTAGTCCAGATACATAAAAACACACATGGTTCATAAAATTACATCAGGAGCTGAATAACATTACATCATGGGCAGAATAACTTGAAAAAAAGTAAAAACTAGATTAGAATTCTTCAATCTCCAAACAGACTAGCTTGAAAGTAGCAGCATCTTCGTCTTCAACATAGCGAAACTCTGGTTCAATATACTCAGCAGCAACCCAACTGATATGAGCACCATGAGAGATGAATTCTTGATTATCCAACTTTTGAGCATCAGAAACAAGGTCGCACAAGCAGTAAATTGTCCCATCAGGAGTATTTGCAATTTTGAATTTTGAATTGCCAAGAACATATTGAGTCGACGAGACAACTACATAGGTATTGTCAATATCAGCTGCCACAACTTTATGTCCATGAAGAACATGGATAATGAGCAACCTATTTGTCACTTCATCATCACGCAATCCAAAATACCTCCGTATGGAATCAGTTACATCATAATGCTTTCTTCGCTCTCAGGAGAGGCAGCATCAAAGACAACACCTTGCTCAATTGCAATCATCCCTTGAGTAAAAATAAAAAAAACATAAACAACATTGCCCAACAGAAAAATCACACTTCCCTCCGCCACCGACACTCCCCACCAGCCATCCACCGCAGCCTGACCGGCGGCGTCCCCGCCATCGGTGTCTCCGCCGCACATCCAAACACCTCCACTACTAGGCCGGCCGCCTTCTCGGGCCATGCCTCTAAAGGTCGGGGTGCGAAAAAACCCCGGACCCCAAAAACCTCGAACCATAAGTAAAGAAGCCAAAATCCCTAAACACGAATGGCTTAATCCCAGAAGAATTACATAGATCTGAAAAAATCTTACCCCTGTCGCAGCTTTCTGTTGAACAGGAGGAAGACAGAAATCTCGAGCTGCAAAATGCGGACTCCCAACAAAGAGGTGTGGGTGGATAAGCTAATGGGCACGGAGCACGAAAAAAAAAGTATGCCAACAAAAAAATTGCAACTAGGACAAATACAGGTTGCAACACGGTTGCGATTTTATAGGGATTAGAGGTCGGAAAACAGGGATTGTAAAAACAAAAAATACAATAATACTCAGAAAACTGTACATTGCAGTTGCAGTTGAGACCGTCCCAACAAGCAAAGTAGCAACTAGTCACAACTTGGAGGCCACAAAAAACATTTGCAATTGCAAACAGCTGCTCGCAGTACGTGGTACACGAGGCCCACACAGCAAGAACCCACATCCAAAACCTACACTCGCAACAATACTGTAAAAGGATTGCAACAACTTTGAGATAACAATAATTGCGAAACATTGATTTAAAATTTTTCAAGGCAATAAATCCTAGCATACAACTTCATAGCTTTGAAACAACAAGATCCATACGCGTCATGATTCGCTTACAACTACACTTGCAACAACTTGCAACAAAATATGCACTGAAACAACAAAACCATGTCAACAAAAACACAATACTACAAAAATTGGTTCATAGGACTCCATAGACACATCACTGCCTTGCACCAAAAAACCGAAGTCATCGAGGGCATGCCACCGACACAGTTGCTGAATTCTGTATGTGAACAATGTAAAGCAACACAATTAAGATACAATATTGTAAACAAAAAATAAAAGCATGAGCAACAAAACTTAATAGCTGAATAAAAAAACTAAATGCACAATTCAATAGTAACTTAGCACATCACGAAATTTAGTAACCCATTCTCTACATCCTGTTTCACTATTATATTTAGAAAACATCAGTTTGATGAAGTTCTGGAGCCTAATATCTGCAATGTTATTTGTATAGAATACATTGCAGATGTCAATAGAAGGGTCCCATATCTCAAGGTATTTCATAGCTAAAATACCATCATCTGACTTAGAAAAGTACATGTCCCTTGGATGTTTTGGGACATTAGCATAATGTGCACATAATTCATCAAAGTTCCAATTGATCCGGATGAATTCATCCCAGACTTTTAAAAAATTGGGAATCTACAAAAATAAAAAGAACAACATTCAGTATTTTCATATGCGGATGGGAAAGTAGTAGCTGGTTGCGAATTTTGTTATGTGCTGTGTACACAGCTGGACGCCCGAGTTGCGATAAAAACAAGAAACATCAAAGCGAGGATGCCAACAGCAAAAGTGGTAACCAGTTACGATTTTTATGTGCTAAATCTAGAGATAGGGAACCAGAGCTGCGACAACAGCAGGGAAGCGTGCGGGGATTGAAAAACTAGTAACCACTTGCGACAAAGGATGCACTATGGAAAATGGTAACAGGTTGAGATTTTTTCAAAAGTTACGACAACACAGACACATAACAAAACTAACATTGCACATGGTGTGTTTGTTACAGATCAATATGTTTTTCGACACACATGCCCACAGATATATATTGAATTTTCATACACTGATACATTGCAAAAACATAATGCAAAAGCACTACTTAACTTGCTGGAACTAATAGGTATCTAATGTCACAAACAGGGGTAAAACATTATTGGAAAACACCAGTAAACTTGCTGCAACTAATAGAATCTGAAATAAGAAACAGTCATAAAACTAAACAACTAAGAGACTCACCAGAATGCTCCTCACTTTTTTCGTGGTATGCATCATCCTCTTTTAAAAAGGAATCTAAGAATACAAAATAACCATGTTGCATTGCAACAACAAAAACAAACCAATGCTCCTCGTGGAATATGGAAAGAAAGAGCTAAAACAAAATTAACATAATACTTTCAGTAAAACAAAGTATAATAACTAGCACATACAATTGTGTTATGGTGAAAAGAAAATCTTTTAGGTGATCTGCTAATGATAGAAGGAAAAGAAAAAAAAATCTTACGTAGTCTGACTTTATTGGCTCAAAACAGTTGTTAAATTTCTTGAAGCTTGTCTTTGCTCTGCTAAATGAATATGGCAAGTCTGACCCATGCCCCATAAGATAATCCTGGCCATAGAAATATAAATATGATGTTTTACCTAAATGAGCTCATAGAAACACGAATATGAAGTTTACATAAGACGAATAACACATGAGCTAAAACGTTGGACAAAAAAAAAAGAGATAGGAATCAGGAAACAAACTTGCAGATACTGGTGTGAAGAAATAATGCCTTTTGGAATATTTCGGAACTGATTCCATGAAAAGCAGGCCACATAAAAGGTTAATAACACGGAAGTGGACACTACGCTTTTCAGAACGTCTCAGAGAATTCTCCAGCTCACCAATTGTGCAACTATAGTTATTTATATGTACTACTTGTTTGCTATACACAGAAAAAACAAATTATGATGAAAACAAATGTGGTGAAGGCACAAAATATAGAAATCAATGTCATATCACACATTTTTTAAACAAAAAAAGTACAGAACAGCTCTAGGATAATGGACTTACATAGAGAAAGTGTGGACCTCTGACAAACGGACCAGTGTATCCATATACAGTTTTTCTCTTGCTTCATGTCTGTATATCATTGTGCACTCTCTGGAAACAAAATTACGATAATATGAATTTGGATGAAAAACGCTTTTGAAATGCTTCGGATGGCAACCTGACAATGTGCTCCCAAGGTTACAACCACCATTTAGAAAACTCTCATAACATTTTGATTTCGGCACAGA
Source organism: Paspalum notatum (assembly GCA_022530915.1). Taxonomy (NCBI): domain Eukaryota; kingdom Viridiplantae; phylum Streptophyta; class Magnoliopsida; order Poales; family Poaceae; genus Paspalum; species Paspalum notatum. The sequence continues at coordinate 32,255,998 of CM039688.1, read as the reverse complement.
AGACATTCCTTGCTGCGCTCCTTGACTATATGGAGATTGTGTTAAATCAAGTATAGAATTAGCAGTCTGAAAATTTGATGCCGACGTAAAACTCAAGGCTAATTGTCGGAAATTGGCATATCCGGCATAAGATGGTGCTGTGGTAATAGCCTACTCATGGCAATTTGAAGGTTGAAGAAAGGGGGTTACCAACTCTGGTAGCACGAAAAAAAATCACTTGCAGGACAACTTTTTGGTACAGAGCTGCAGGCATTTAGTATAGCTGTGCTTGGAGTTGCAAAGATATCAGGAGTTTCTGTAGCTTTGGCATTCGGAGTGTTGACTGAATTGTTAAAACAACATGCACCTTTCGAGCTGGAACCATTGAAGAGTAAATCTTATGATTTCACACCAACAGTGCCAGGTATGAGTGAAGTATTGCGTGCAGTTACCGGAAGTTGGAGAAAGAACAATCTGCGCGGTTAAAATATATCGTTAAAAAATAAGACAAAAACTTTATAAACCATATAGTTTTGCCGTGTCACAACAACAGAATAAATTAACAATAGTAACAAAAAGAAATTAGGAGCTTACAAAAAAAAAGTACTTTGTCACCATCAGAACCTTGCTCCACACGCCTCTTTTTCTTTAGGTCTGACACATTATTCTCGCAATCATTATCGCAAGCATCAAAGAGATTAAATTGAGGGACAGTGTCATCACACATCAAAGGGGACACGTGGACCCTTTGCTTTGAACAGCTTCCAGCATCAGCAACTTTTTTGGCAGATTCAATGTTGTTGGGTTGTCTCGTACTTTCACCACAGAAACGAACTGGAATATCAGATACATTAGGCTGAGAGCAATCAGAAATTTCCTTCTGAGGCAGCAATGTCTTCATTTTCTCAACAGATTGAAGAGGATCTTTAGGATTCTGTTGTATAGTGTTTCTGATACAAGTCTCTGAGATATTTAGATTACCTGCAATGAAAAAAACATTATGAATCAGTGAAACATATTAAGATGAAACCACATGTCACAGATCACATGTACAAAAAGAAATCAAACTATGTTTTCAGAGGTAACATACATTCTTCGGACGGATAATACGATGAAACAATCTCTGTTGGGGTAGCAGACGGAAAGCACTTAGCACCGAAAGATTCTGCAACTTCAATATTACCGCTAGCAGCACCATGCGGAAGCTCGGGCTCATGATGAGAAGCACCATCGTTAGCACCAGAATGATCGATTTGATTACTGATCTTTGCTTTTCTAGCACTAACACCATCACTTTCTTTTTCTTCAGTTACTCGAACATAAAAATACTTCACAACATCAACAATAACATCATCAGCGACAATGCGCTTGTTGTCTTTTCCAGTTGCAGTATGCTTCCGACGTATTTCATTGAGATCACACAATGTCTTGGGAGACAAAGAGCCATTGCTGAAATCTGACAGATGCTTTACAAACTCGTTGTCACCAAAAGAAGAGCTGTGAGCAATATGAGATTCTGCTTCTTTTATCTGGCAAAGAAAACAATATAGAAAAGATTGTAAGTTTTTAATTGACAACACGCTTACTTAGTGTTTTCCGTAATTATGGGGGTCAACACAATCTAGTGTGCACAGCTCTACAATGAACTCATGCCTGAATACAGATATGCGTGGAAATATTTGAGGTATGTTCCTGTCATCAAAATCAACAGAATCTAAGTACATCACCTGTCAGAAACAAAATAAACAAAAGTTACTAACGGCAACATTTTATGTTCCAAATAGATAAAACAAAATTGACAACAACAATAGTAATGGTTGGGAAACGGAAAATAGTAACGATTGACACAACTTACAGATAACAAGTACAAGCAACCACCGATATTTGACGCAAAATCTGATTCCAACTTATTTGAATCTCGGTACTCAACAACTTTCTTCAAGATAGATCGGTGAATGAGGTCGCACCAGTCCCATCCCTCCAACTTTTTTACATCAACAACAGCAAGAATGTTCTCTTTTCTTGGAAATTTTCTCAAGTCAGGACAGAGGAATGTAGAAAGGGCCACCAGCAGAAAGCTCAAACACAGATAATCATCTGTTGTATCATCGGACCTCAAGCATTCACCAAAGTACCTCAGAGAAGGCATAACTCTCTTGTTCAGCATAGGAAGCAAAGCTTCGACACCTTCGTGACCACGTACTTAAGGGATTTTTCTGCCACCAATTGGTGGACCAAGAATATCATATATTTTTGGGCACTAATCACAATAGAATTGTCACCAATCGTCCACTGAGATGTCTCAACACAGACATAATTAAGGACCCAGCGGGCAAATGATGATGGTATGGAGTAGGAATCAAACATCAACAGTGACCCAAACGTACTACTTGAAATAACACATTTCTTGGCGGCTAGCATTGATTCAATGCATGCACAGAACTAGCTCTCATCAAACACTGAATGAAGCGGATAGCTGTCCTGCTGCAAACCTTCATCGCAAATACCATTTGCTAAACCACTGACCAATAGTTCCCTTGCTGTATGACACATCTGTTACAATAGTATTGAGAGAAACATATACATTATCAGAATAAGACACAAACATCAGTGCAATTGAGACAACAGTATAGAACAAAAATCATTATTACCAAACGTTTGAAAATAGAGAACAAGTAATCGTCACTCATGCTGTCAACACAGTTCGGTGCATGTTGATGAGTATCAGAATCAGCACGGATAGAGTCTGAGCTTTTTCCAATTGTATGACCAACAACACATACATCCTGGGAAACTTTGCCAGTACCAGGAGACATCCCTAATTAAATATAAAACAAACAAATAAAACATCAATTAACAGTTTCCACAAAAACAACATCAACAGAACCACTCCTGCTGCTGCTGCATGGTACATATTGGCATGTACAAAACTATATTGCTCGCACATCTAGGTACTGGCGGTAAATATCATCAACACAAAAACAGCAGCAGAAGTAGAAGTAGTAATAATAATACAGCAGAAACATCCGCAAAAAACGCCATAGGATCTCCTCCTGTCGAAATAACAGCGTTCCCAAACAGAGCGTCACTTGCTACCGCTAGCAACACTACCCTGCACAGCCGGCGGCTCCATCGCAGCCCCGCATAGCCGACCACCTCCCCTACCACCACCACCCCCCTCCCCGGCAGGCAGGGGACCAATACCATAACCACGAGAAATCCCGGAATCATAAACACAAACAAATAATTTAGGATCAAACAAACTTTGATTACCAAAAACCAAAAAAGTGACGAAGTATACACATGAGCGCCATATATCAGAAATGAAAAACATAACGAGCACTATGGGAGATGAGAAAACACGTTGTAGACGACGAGTCACACCTGATCGACGCCACTGGAGAAGAATGACTCATCACCAGGAATCGCCCGAAAAGCAATACTGCTCAAGCAATCGAACCTCAGTGCTACAATGGGGGTGCAGAGTCGTGGAGGCACCTCAACTTGGTTGCAACATGACGAAACCTAAAAAAATGGAAAACAGTAGGTGTTGCGATCTTCTAATTGTTGCGACTTTTGAACTAAAACATGACGAAGTTGTAATTGTGCTATGGAAACAGCTAGTACAGTTGCGACTTGTGACGTTCGAATTGGAATTCAAAGGAGTTGCGACAACAAACAGTCGCAACTAGAACATAAACTAATGCAACCACAGCGAAAAAAAACCCCATACTATGAAACAAAACACATAGTGCTAGATCAGATCGATCCGTGAGGCGGCTGGAAACACACGCCGACAACAATGGCGGAAATGCCGCAGGCTGTGTCTCACCCACCTCTTCCGCCGCCGTCCAAATCCCCACAGATGAGACTCCAAGCCGAGACTACAGGGACATCCAATTACCAGGATGGTGGACACCATAGGAAGAGGTAGAGATTGCTCTCCAACACCATGGATCCTTTGTATCATCAGATCATTAGAACTCCACTAGTCACAATATCGCCAGCCACATTGCAGACTTCAGAGGAAGGCGCGAAATTCACCCACGTAAGACTACGAACTACGTCTCCATGTACATTACTTGTGATGCATTTTGGATTTAGGCATACGGTGTTTACACAGACATTCGTTTATGAGAACACATTTGAATTTGCACGGGAGGGATACTGTAAAAATTACATCGGTCGGCACACTCTGTTTTTTACATATTATTGGTGCTATAGCTGGTAAACATTTATTGATTGAAAACAAATGGACTACAGGATCCTATGGTGCCTAACATTTTAATAGCTGTAGAGTTGATGGAGTTTGAAGACACTGAAGATGCATATAAATTCTACATAGATTATGCAAAGCTTGCTGGATTTGGTGTCAAGAGGTACAGGAGGAGCAAATACTCATCATGATATACCTGCAACAGAGAGGGCAAACCCCGAAAGAAGGGAGAAGAATATCAAGAGCCTCAAACTCAGAGAACATCGTTTCAAACTGGCTGCAGAGCTGAGGTGAAGGTCAAGTATGATAAGAAGAAGAATATTTATTTCTTTGACAATGTCAACCTAGAGCACAACCATATTCTGCAACCAAAAGCATGGATGACCAGATGCATGAGAGCTCATAAAACAAGAGATGAAGGATTAATGAATCTGCTCAAATAATGTCATCAAGTGGTGTGCCGCATCAAGCTGCAGTTAATGTAATGGCACAACTGCATGAAGGACGAAACAACGTAACATTCACATAGAAAGACATGAGGAACTCCAAAGCAGATTATGCTCGCAAGGACAGAGAAAATGATGTGGCCAAACTGCTTGACCAGTTCAATGAGTGGAAAAGCAAAAACAGTCAGTTTTACTGAGACATTCAGTTTGCGATAACAACATCGTCAAAAACATATTTTGGAGTTGGAGCCACGCAAGTCAGCGTGCTGAGTACACAGATTTTGAAGATGTAGTAACATTCGACACAACTCACAAGACCAATAAGAATAAGATGCCATTTGCTCTGTTTGTCGGATATAACCACCACCTGTAGAATGTGATATTCGGGCAGGCACTACTAAGGGATGAGTCCGCTGACTCTTTTGTGTGGTTATTCAAGTCATTCCAAAAGTGCATGAATCACCACAAGGATCCACGTGTAAGCCTAACAGTTAAACAAATAAAACCTGACCCATGTTATTACAGTTACTATTGTAATTTCTGCATTATAATCAACAATAAAACAACATGAATATGAAAGAATAGAACATGCATGTTATGTACAATTTCTATATTTTGAGTTGTGTACAAATAATTGAATATGAACTAGCGATGGAACACATTTTCAGATGAAGATCCAGCACAGCTTCTGTCGATGGCACATCACTAGGCTTTGGGAACATGAGTTGGAGAAATTGTACAGGGAACACATGGACAGAAACCTACAAAAAAAATCAAAGCATTAATCAACTGCCCGCTACAACCCATAGAGTTTGAGGCCGCGTAGACGCAAATTGTAAATGAATTTGGAATACAAGAGCATCCCGTAATAGTTGCACTATGGAGCAAGAGGAGTATGTTCATAGCGTGCTATTTCAAAGCAAACTATTGCGGAAGGATGACATCAACGCAGAGAAGCGAAAGCACGAACAATATGTTGCAGTCAGGATTCGTAAACAGTGCAACATCAATGAATATGCTGGCTAAGCAATGTTACCAAGCGCTTCAGCATGTCAACCATCTAGCCGCAGGGGAGACACGCTACTCAGAAGCGCCAAATATGCGAGCATCGTACACAAAACTTGACGAGCAGTTTGACAGAGTCTACACCAGGAAGGTATACTAGGATTACAAGTGGAAGTTTAAGAACAGCACAGCTTTCCGTATTGATCCCCACCCTTCAATAGAAAACACATACCTGCATACCTGGTCAAGCATGAAAAAGGAACTGGAGACTTTATTGGGCCAAACATGCTTTTGTTGTGGAAGCAGATGTGGCAAATGGCCATTATACATGCGAATGCCTTGAATGGCAGCATACAGGTACTTGTAGGTCCTTATGTCAAAAATATTTTTATTTACACAAAATGAATAAAAAAAAGATACGGTAACAAGATTGTTTTTTTTGTTCTAACAATATTACTATTTCATCCTGCAGGCCTGTTCTGCCATCACTTGTTGAGGACACATCTACAAGTGACAAAGCTACCAAGCACATACATACTGAAGAGATAGACAAGGAAAGTAGTTTCTAAAATTACATGGAGAGAAGACGATCCAACGCTAGTAACATCTGAACCAACATACCAAATCAGATTTGCAAAGCTACTGCCAGAACTAATGGGACTTGTAAGAGAAGCTTGCACATTAGATGATTCATTCAGAGAGACCATGGCACAATGTAACAGGCTACGACAGAAGTTCAAGCCAAATGAAGGTACAGGCAGTTGAAATTCTGAACATGCAACAGAACAGCAACAGTCAGCTGAACCAAATGTACACCCAAAACAAACCAACATATCCATATCCACACCTCTAGTAGTCAAAACTAAAGGTCGGAAGACCAACAAATAGCAGAAAACTCTTGGACCACATTCCAAGCAAACCACAAGCACATACAAGAGGAAGAAGCCGCCCAGCAAAGGAGGAAAGACATTTATTTGCACTTACTGTGGTGAGCAGAACAGTCACTAGTCAACATGTGCACTAAATCCCAATACAAGCCGTACTGTAGAAAGGAAGTTATCATACAAAACTGTCAAACATACTGATAAAAAAGGAAAAGGGGAAGACCAAAGGCTAGAAAGGTGGAAGAGGAAGAAGATGGCGAAGAAGAGGCTCAAGAAGATGAGCCGGAAGAGGACCAACAAATAGGTAACAGTAATGACGAAAGTGACGTCGACGATGACGATGGAGAAGAATTATAAGAGAATATGGAGGGGTAGCCGTTTTATGATTTTTCAAAAAATATCTAGAACTCTTTCTCATAGATACATTGAAGTTTGCCTATAGTCTACAGATTAAAGCTGAGAAGTTAGAATTGAAATCACTATTGCGATTATTGCAAATGTGCCTAAGTTAAAACATCGATTTTCAAATTTTGCATTGTGTGCAAATTGCAATTTTTGAGCTGTTGAGTTTCTTGAAATCTGTCGACTCTACAGCATGCAACACAGTTACAAAAATCTGGCTAGTACACAGGTTGCAATACGATTGCGATTTTATAGGGGCTGAACGTTGCAGACAGTAGTTGCAACACAAAAAGTTGTAACCAGCTCTAGCAACAACAAGCAAAACTCGCAATATTTTGATTATTGCGTTGTGCCGAGGTTGCAACCGATTAGTTGAAACTGGAGTTTGCGGTTTCCACATATTGTGTACAGATTGTAGCTGAAAAAACTGAAAAAGTAGCAACTGCAAGGACGGTTGCGATTTTTTTTGCATTAAAGTTAGGTGCAGTTGCGAAAGTTGCAACAAAGCGCAGTTGCGACTGTGGAAACGCGTGAAGACGCAACTACTGGAGTGCAACTCATACAGTGCAGTTGTGACCGCTACAGCGCGGGGTCTTGCCGCTGCACAATAGAAGTTGTGACTTGACCCGGAGTACGCGCAGTTGCGAATTGCGACAGAGTCACCGAGCAGAGTCAAAACTAGCAAAACGACTTTTTGTTTTATTTTATTTTATTTTTGTTGCATTGAGGCTACTATATGGTCTCCGCAGGTAGCAACACAGTTGCGATTTTACAGGAAATTAAGGTCGCAAACATGAAGCAGGTTTAAAAGCAAAACCACTAACAATTGCAACGGCTCAGGTAGAGGCAACAAATGCCGTAAAAAAAGGTTGAAACACCATACCACATAAATTGCTATAACAATAAGTGCAAATATCGATTTAAAAACTTGCAAACCAAACAAAACTTTTTTACAACAATTCAGTCAAAACTCCTGATTCACAGAAGGAGTAACTAAACAGCAGCCTATATATTTGTCAAGATCCTAACAATATAGTTACAAAAGAGAACGATCCTAAGACAGTTACATTTTGCCTAAAACATGACTTCCGACTCCGAACCTATCAAGGATTGAAGGCACATTTGCAACGTTCAAAGGATGGAACAATAGGTAGTGGCAAATCTGTGCCCTATACAAGGAAACTTTAACCTGCGTCAAGTAAAAAAACAACATTTACTTTAATTAGCAGACAAAGAAAAAAAGCACAAGCAACAAAAGACAACACATGTGCAGACGACGTGGCATGAAAAATAGAGGAAAAGGCATAGAATACAAATAGGGTCAATGGAGGATAGGAAACTTTGACCATTCCACAGATCTAGAAATTTCATCGCAAATATTCCACAATCAATACCATTCGACTGCTTTGGGGTATAACCAGAGAACATTTGAAGTTCCTAATCTTATCAATTTGTTTCCAATCGGTGACAGATTGCAACAAGTCAAACATGTGAGGGAGAACGTCTACAATAACGTGATAGTGATGTCTATTGGCTTCACCGTCAAAAGCTTTATAATTTAATGAGTCCAAGACAACAACACGGTTGTCGACCAGATTTACACAATAGACGGTCCAATGTTTTTTATTTAATACAGGCATCAAGATATGCAAAAGCAGCATACATTTCCATAACATTAACAATTTAAATCCCAATTCCCACAAATATAAAAAAGAGAAGAAAAAATAAGAATTCCCAAAATAAGTCTATATTACCAATTTTGCTTTTTCAATTTCAAATTCGAACAAAGCTGATCGTAGTAAATTTTCCACTGCAATAAGATCAATCACTTTGGAACGTTCTGGTCTAGAATCGATAAGTAACTACATATAAACAAAAAAAGGACATAGAACATAAAACATTAGGGGGCTCACAAAAAATGATGCAGGCATGAAAAATATACTCTCAATGACGTATTGACAATCATCATAGCGCAAACAATTGACAAAAAACTGACCAAAGACTCATCTACTTTCATGTCGTTTGATAAACTTGATAGTAATTCTTGCCTAGAAAAAACAATTGTTGGTCTACTTCGAATCAATGTTTCACTACACAAAATAATTATTAGACTTTAGAATGCAGAAAAAATCAAACGTAGATGAAAAACGCACAACAGTTGATGGAAGAAAACTAACTTTTGAAGACAAGTATCTTTCCGAATCTTCGCCCTCAATGCTAAAGCTTTCTTGGCAAGGACAGGTACACGGTATTCTGGAAGTTTGGTAGGCGATTGTAGATCTTTAGGCACCTTGTGCATTATTCTATTAACCACATTCTTCAACACGATCTTAACATAATCATTAGGAGTATTAGACAACACAGTTTCATCTTGCTCGGTCAACTGTATAGCTGGCTTACAGAATTGAAAGAGATTTTTCATCATTAGCAAAAACTAATTTATGTGGATTAAACACAGATTGCTCAAGTAGTTCAGAGTGTTTCTTGGCTTTTGTCAACGAATCTTGAAGTTTCTTTTGTTCCTGTGCAACTTTTTTAAAATGTTTCTCCAATTGTTGTTCTGTCATTTTTTCTGCACTATTGGGGTTCCAAGGATAATAGGCCACCCACAGCCACGGCCACCTCCAAACACAATCCCATTGTCACAGAATTCAATTTCTTCATCCATTCCAGAAAGGGCACGAGCAATCGCTTCATCTTGAGCAATCTGTTATGTTCTTCGTTCTGGAACTCAGCAGAAAGCCTCTTTGCAAAATCAAAGTCATTACCACCAGCTTCTTTACTGTGTTCATCAATGGCAACATTTTTGTGCTTCATCCGACTATAAACAACAATTGGAACAGCTGACAATGCCTGCTCATGAGTTCTTTACGTTCCAACAGTTGCATCATCTGTACTTCCTTCTGTTTATGCCAATGTGTTGACATCAACTGGACAGTTGCATCATCTGGACTAGTTGCATCAGCCATCATTTTTTCTTCTGTTTGTGCAGTCATATTGACATCGAAATTCAATTGACCATCATTATTGTCCTGAGAAAAAAATTAAACACACAAATAATTAAAACATGGGCAATGGAATCAAAAAATACATTAGAAAAAAACTATGCATACGAATTGTAAAACAGCTCACATTATTTGTCACCTCTAAATGCACATTATATTGAGGATCTGGACCAATTGCATCAGCCATCGTTTCCCCTTCTGTTTGCACAGTCATATTGACATCGGAATTCAATTGACCATCATTGTTGTCCCAAGAAAATAAAATCAAACACACAAATAATGAAAACATGAGCAATGGCATCAAAAAATACATTAAAAAGAAAACATGCATATGAATTGTAAAGACAACTCACATTATTGGCAGTACCAACATTGACATCAACAGACAAATCTGAATTGATAGCCTCTGAATGCACATTATTTTCAGCATCTGTACTAGTTGCATCAGTCATCATATCTCCTTCTGTTTGTGCCATCATAACGACATCAGCATCCGATTTATCATCATTGTTATCCTGAGAAAATAAGTAAAAACACAAATAATTAAAACATGGGAAATGGCATCAAAAATACATTAAAAAAACGTGCATATGAATTGTAAAAGACAACTCACATTATTCCCAGCATCAGCATCTACGGTATCATGCTCTTGCCTATTTTTCTCTTTCTCCATAGATTAACATTGAAAGCACCAAAATAGCCAGCACGCACATCATGATGCTCTAGGGAACCGCCACCACCAGGAACCACATCATTAATCTCTCTAGTGTCATGAACATCAACATGAAAATCAGCTTCCTTCTCAGATTCGGCTTCCCCACCAATAGTACCATTGTAATGTTCAGCAGATCCAGTACCAACATTCTGTATGTTCAACATGAGAATCAAACAAAAGCAAAACATTGTACGAAAAAAACATATTTGGAAAAAAAGAAACTAAATTGCACTGACAATGCTCATCCTGTACCTCAACATTGTCACCAAAGTCGTAGTTCGCAATAATTTCATCAACAGTTGCAGCATTTTCTCTCAATGCACGATGCGCTGCATTTCATAAAATTTATCACACATGGTAAAAAAGAACTTTTACAATTAATTGTAGCAACAAACACAAATGACGATACCATATAAATATGGAATCAATGAAAATAAAAATCTAAATATCGATGGAATACATACTTGGAATTTCATTAGCCCGGCGAAGAAGTTCACGAAAAGGCATGTTATCATCAACTGAAAGATTTTGCGAATCCGAGTATAGATCAAGTACACAACTGTCATGGTTCTCACCTTTGGCATTGCTGGATGTGAGGTCTCCGTCGATGTTCCCATCATGAAGACGATGCAAAGGAGTGTCATGCACCGGTGAGAGATTGAAACCATCGGAACTATCTACATGATCAGAACCATCCCCAATTTCTTAAGAAGAGGATACACCATGTTGACCATCAACTCTACATCTCTTGCCTAAAACACACATGCAACAAAAATCCATATCAAAAATAAATGTAAAAAATAACTATTTAAATATGCATGGAATACATACTTGACATTGGACGGAGAAATTGAACGGAGAAATTGAACAAGACAAGCATCAGAAATAATGCCACCATATGACATTCTGACCTTATCAATATCATAGCCAGTAGAAGCAAGATCAGCAAGCATATCTTTCTCACCATTGTCATGGATAGAAGTGTCATCTCCGTTGATGTTTACACCAGAATGAGGTTGTAAAGGATTCCCATGACCTAGTGGCAGCTCCGGCATGATAGGGAAAGAAATTGAGAACCTTCACGATCATGCACGTTCTGCAAACTGGGGCCGCCCAATGTTGGTTCACTATAGTTTTTGTTTTGAACCGCATCAGGATAAATTTCTTCAAGATTGCACGACAGATGCTCATCATGCAACTATAGCCAACCAATGTTGGTTCGCTGTAGTTTAGGTTTTGAACTGCAGGAGGAACAATTACTTCATAATTGCTGCACAGATGCTCAATGTGAACACTTGCACCGCTCTGACCTCTGCAATTTTCCTGAATAACTTGTAAAAGATTGGTAATACATTTTTGGTATGCACAAAGCATTGTTTGCTTACCATCACTAAATTTTGACTATGCAGCAGCACTAAGTAGGTTGTCCTACCAAACATGGCATGCGCCTTCTTAATTTCTCTATCAAATTCATTCATAATCCGGTCGGCCTCAGACTTAGTACTAGCTCCAGTACAAACTTGTCTAAGCAAAGGTCCTAATGTTGCCTGCATGCTTGTAAATCCAAATGACTTAGGCTGCATAGGACTACTAGCCACAACAGCATTAGAGCTTGGAGCAGTGCCACGTCCTATAAGACAATTATCAGAACTTGGAGCAACAAGAGCAGGGTTAGACACAGTAGCAGGAGCACGGCTTAACACAGCAGCAGCAGCACAGTCATGCGCAATCATTCCTCTAACCCCAAGTCCTCCTTGCAGCTCTGCTTCCTTCCGGCTGATCGCACTGATACGCTTGCCATTATAGAAAGTAGACAGTGGCCCTCCCAAAGGACATTCCAATTTAAGACCTTGGTTGACCTTGTCGACGTATAACACCTTTTTAAGAAACAAAAAACACAACAGAGTCAGAAATAAAATAACAGACGGAAAAAATAATACTTTTATCAAGCAGCCTAAAATCACAAAATAACAACTCACCAGCAAAGCATGCAAGCAGCCTAAAATCTTTTTTGGCTTTCCACCAGTCAAGCGCATATCTTTAATGAATTCAAAGCCTGCTTCCTTCAGAGTCTTGACATGATATTGGGACCAGTTGTATGTTGGAATAAGATCCAATTTCTCAGCAAGCAGCCAATGGCAAGGACGAATATACCCTTCAGTGCTTGGGAACAAAAAAGATGAGGATGCAATGGCAAAAAAGCAGCGAAGCTTGTCATCATCAGAAACTCCAGCTCCATCCATATACGACCGAAGCTTTGGAGCTGTACCTTTATGATAATCAGTAACATTTGTTATCTCTGTCAAATGAAGCCTGGCATGAGCAAGGTCAGCTTCAGCCCATGAACAAGGCACATCAGCTCCAGACATTGGCAAGCCATAAACATCATGCATAGCCTCAGCAGCAACATCCACATCAATACCAGCACTGATCTGTAATTTCATTGTGTCGGGTTTGAATTTCCGAAAAACAACCTCACCATACGCATAGGGCATAGTGCTTGAAGCAACTTTAAGCAGTGCACTAAACGAGTATTCCTTTTTAATCCGATCCTTCAATTCATCTGACAGGATTTTAACTGTTTCAGAGTAGTGATGTGGTGAATATCGAGTGATTATAGATCTTTCTACACGTATGTCATCATGTTGTTCATCGCAATCCTGAGAGAAAAAAAAAAAGAAAATACAGTTGTGTAACAACAATTGTATAACAATGAACGATGCAGGCAATATTGATAAAAGTAGAAACTGATCATTTGGAAACATTCAATAGTAGTCCGAATAGAAAAGTAGAGAAGCAGAAACAATAGATGCACACAGAAAACACCCACCACATTGTCATTGTTGGTGCCGTCTTTTTTGGTACGACGCTGTTTCAAAGGTACAATGACATTGGACTCAGCCATACAACCTGCTGCATCAACTACCTTCTTCCATTTGCTTGTTCTCTTAGACTTTTGAGCTCTATCATGAGAGACAGGGACATCACTAGCTATAGGAGGAACTTCACCGACAATTTGACCATCCAAAAGAGTAGAGTTATCCATTTGTTCAAAATCTGGCCATGAAAACAAAACAACAAACCAACATGTATAATTGAAGTTCAGATGTAAGGCATTTACGAATAATTTACAGCAGTACACAAATACTAGACAGTAAAAAAGGACATGGGTATACACCCCTATTAAATTTTGATTGTTGATGCAATTAGAACTGACTTAGTCGTACATTTTGCAATTTGATCGGATAAAATAGCTTTTCGACAACAACAAGGGAAGATGCTAGGGGGCGCGGACATACCTGCTCGGTGCTCGCCGCCGGCGAAGTGACCGTCAAAGACGTAGAGAAGACAAGCAGATAGCACAGCTACTCCGGAGAAGTAGGCCCCGCAGGAAGACGCAGGAGAAGCGCGCGGCGACAGACGGAGACAGGGACACCGGCGGGCGCGACGGGGACGGGGAGACCGGAGGGCGCGCGAATTTGATCTAGGGTTGCGACATTTGCTTATGCAGCCAAAAAAAATAGCGACAGGAAAGTAGTAAACAATTGCAATTTTTGTTATGCGCCGCACACAGAGCTAGACCCCCGTGTTGCGATAAACACGAAACTACAAAAGCAAAGTAGTGGCAAAAAATAGAACAATTGGGCTAAGACTCTAAAAAAAAACCCATGAAGTTACATCAGACTACGACAATTGGTCCTGTATCACCATAATCCACATTATTACTGTGATTTTTTATTAATATAAAAAAACACAAGTTACTAACAAGCAGCAACTGCCACCTGCGACCACGACCACGGGTGCTACTGCGCGGCAGTTCAAATTAGTAGTGCGGCTACTCTATACAAATTCTATAAGTTGTTCTCATCGTATTCTTGTCCTTCCTGTTCCTCCGAGCATCTTACTACCTCTCCACATTCTATTACTTTCCAACATCCACAAATGTGTAACATCCCGGATTTTCAAAAACACGAAAATTTGAAATCTTTTAAACTTTTATTAAACAAGGCAAATGTGTTTACAACCAAATAAAACTATTTTAACATATCAAACCTAAATATCCTGATAGGAGTAAGCCCAATCTTCTGTGAGGTACGTCGGTTTAGGAGTGAAGAACTCGACGTTGATGAAGAAGGCTTCGAGCTAGGAGGTTCAAATCCTTGCAATCACTACACCACTGTTCCGATGATTATCGACCGCGTGACGCGCACAATCGTTCCTGCAATGCAACCGAAGAACACCAGCAAGAACGAGGAAGGAATGCAATCAAGAATTTAACTTGTGCTCACAAAGTTGGGGTTTCACAAACCGATACACGAACGGCGATATGTTCTCTAAAGAAAACTCTTAAGCAAAACCCAAACCCTAACTCGTGCGGTGGCGGCTGTTTATATAGAGTTTAGGGCACCAACAAAGCCTAGACGCGTCTGTAATGGACTCCAACACGATACATGGGCCAACAACCCAAAAAAGAGAAAAATAGGCCCTGGACAGATTATGTCCTCTAAATTACGACGTGAATTCCTGATGATTCCGAACTCCAAATGACATCAAACCAGTGGCATTGGATAGGTTATCTTCTTAGCTTTCCAAGCATATGTGGATCGTCGAAATCCGAGTTTGTTTGTGGCCTGGGCGACGATTTTACTGCTGACTGGTCCTAGAGGCCGGGGAAGTCGACTCCGAGTAGAATTGGGCCTCCATCTTGACTTGGACGTCCTCCTTGCCCATCTCCTAGTCCGAGCTGGTCTCTAAGGCCTTCATGGTACAATATAATCAACAAAAATATTAGGTAGCATACTATCCTCACGAGTGAATGTACGGGCATTTAGAAGCGAGCTCACCTGTTGGTTCAATTGTCTTGCACGTGCTCTTGCAATAGGTCCTTGCATAATCATAAGAGGGATGTTCTCATCATTCTCCCCCTCTTGAAGCGAAGTCGTCCTCGACTCTAACTCATCTTCCTCACCCAAGTATGGCTTCAAATCTACAATGTTAAAGGTGGGACTAACCCCAAAATCTGTAGGCAACTCAAGCTTGTATGCATTATCATTAATCTTTTGAAGCACTTTAAAAGGACCAGCAGCACGAGGCATAAGTTTTGACTTTCTCAAATCTGGAAAACATTCTTTGCATTAGTGTAGCCACACCAAATCTCCTGGTTCAAAAAGCACTTGTTTCCTACCTTTACTACCAGCAAGTTTTTACTTCTCATTCATGTTTTCAATATTATTCTTAGCCAATTCACGTAAGTTCTGAATAAAATCAGCACGTTGTGACGCATCCAAATGCAAAGGCTCCTCGAAAGGTAAAGATATGAAATCAATAGGAGCATGAGGATTAAAACCATAAACCACCTGTAAAGGGCTAAACTTTGTGGTAGAGTGAACGGATCTGTTGTAAGCAAACTCAATCTGAGGCAAACACTCTTTCCACAATTTGAAATTTGTTTTTAAAACAGCCCTAAGCATAGTAGATAAAGTCCGATTAACAATTTCAGTTTGACCATCAGTTTGGGTATGACATGTAGTAGAAAACAAAAGCTTTGTCCCCAATTTATTCCATAAGCTCCGCCAAAAGTGACTCAAAAATTTAGCATCGCAATCCGAAACAATAGTATTTGGCAACCCATGTAAACGAACGATCTCATGGAAAAACAAATCAGCAATGTGAGAGCCATCGTCCGTTTTGTGACAAGGTATAAAATGTGCTATTTTCAAAAAATGATCCACAACCACAAAAATGCTATCTCTCCCCCTCTTAGTCCATGGCAATCCCAAAACAAAGTCTATAGAAATATCCATCCAAGGAACACTAGCAACCGGGAGAGGCAAATAAAGACCATGCAGATTAAGGCGAGACTTAGCTTTATTGCAAGTAGTGCAGTATGCAACATACCGTTCAACGTCCGGCTTCAATTTAGGCCAAAAGAAATGAGCAGCCAGCACATCCGTTGTTTTCTTCACGCCAAAATGACCCATCAAACCACCTCCATGCGCCTCCTGCAACAACAAAAGACGAACGGAGCTATCTGGGACGCATAATTTGTTAGCCCGAAAAAGAAGTCCATCAGTCAGCACATATTTATTCCATGTCCGCCCCTCTCTAGTATCAGCATCTTCCTCATCAATATCAGAACGCAACATGGCAACATGCAAATCATTATAGTATTCATGAACAGAACGATTGCCTTGATCAAAATGTTGCAATTTTTTTTAAATCTAAGAAGGAGGAATAAACGACTACGCTTAGAACATTTAAGCTTAGACCATGTATCGGGGTCTTGACCACGTTTAACTAAGTCATTCCACCAAAGTATAGCATAACCAGTAAATTCACTCGAACATGCTGATTAGCAGGAATCATATGAGAGTTAAATTTTTGTTCAACCGTCATCTCACAATCTAAGTAAGCATTAGCATCATATGAACCATCAAAGGGAGAAATTTTAATTTTAACCCTAGCAAATTGGTTATAATTATCACCCTTATTACCTTTGTTTCCTTTGTTTCCGCGACGTGGAGGTGGTGGAGGTGGTCGATGTGGTTTCTTACCCTTATTACTTGATCGCCAATCTTGTTTACTATATGCCTTCTCATCTTCCTCCTCACAGGAGTTCTCTGATGCCTCGGAATACTCAGATGTTGAAGAAAACGTACTGGAAGTAGCAACCTTGTTCTCAACAGTGTCGAGTCGCGTCGACAAATCATCCATCACATGGCGCATATTGTGCAAAGCTGGAGTAACTTCCGCCCTGAAATCACCAAGAAGCTTGTTTTGCGCAGCAATAAACCTTTTTAGCTTGCCCCTAGAGACATAGTCATCGTCTCCTTGAAAGAAATCCTCAATTCCTGCCATGGTTAGTGAACACAAGACAGAGAAAAAGAAACAAGATTATCTCTATCCAGTAGGAAGGTGGGATCTCTCACACTCCAAGCGTGTACCAAGTGCTTGCAAATGTTCTTACCGTGTGCGCGACAAAAGACGATTGCGATCCTGGAAGAGGTGACGACGGTCAAGAGATAATAATACACCTGGATAGTGGGATGATTGCAAGAGACCGACCAGTACTGCTCAAGAGAAAATATAGTGGAGCTTGGGATGGCTCAATATGTGGCTAAGCAAGAACAATATCGTAACAGATTAGCAAAGCTGAATAATGATCCAATGTAGGTGTTTGTTGCTGGTCAAAAACTATTCAAAATCGAAACACCCAAGTGTAACCAATATGACAAGGTGGAAGGTGGAAGGGAAAAAAAAATGAAACAGCACCACAACCAAAGCCTTGCTCTCTTTTTTCTGTTTTTTTCACTATTTTTTTCACTTTTTTTTGCACTCTTTTTTTTTCACTTTTTTTCACTTTTACCAACAGCAGGGAAGGCTACAAAAAAAATTTCAGAGCAAACGGAAACTATATGTGGCCTGTGGAGGACAAAAAATGAGAAAGCGCACGTCAAACACACACGTGCAGAAACTTCAGGGGCCAAAAACTCGATCTTCCAGGCCGATTTTCGCAAAATCACGGATGGCGAACCCGACAAGGCGGGGAGAACCAGATGCAAAATTTTCTGCCGTTTCCAAAAATGTATATTTTTGCCCTATTCCGAGTTGAAACGAGAAAGTTACGGCCGTTTTACTGACGACACCTCGAATTAGGGTTTCAACGGAGGCGGAAGAAAACAAATGTGGTGTGGACGATGTGATATGGATGGATGATTGTGGAAACATAGATACCACGACGTTGAACAGACTTTAACCAACAACTAAACTCAACAATAGAGGATGAAAACTCAACAAAGCAAAACTGAAAACGAATATTGTGACACTAATGGTTATGGGACAGCGGAAACTTTTTGTTTTTGGCTTTTTCTGGACTAGGTATGAAAACAAACTAAGCTAAAGGGATACAAGAAAGTACCTAATGGGCAACCTGATAACTGATACTAATTGATAGGAGTAAGCCCGATCTTCTGTAAGGTACGTCGGTTTAGGAGTGGAGAACTCAACATTGATGAAGAAGGCTCCGAGCTAGTAGGTTCGAATCCTTGCAATCACTACACTACTGCTCCGATGGTTATCGACCGCGTGACGCGCACAATCGACCTTGCCAAGAAGGCTATCGTTCCTGCAATGCAACCGAAGAACACCAGCAAGAACGAGGAAGGAACGCAATCAAGAATTTAACTTGTGCTCACAAAATTGGGGTTTCACAAACCGATACACGAATGGCGATATGTTCTCTAAAGAAAATTCTTAAGCAAAACCCAAACCCTAACTCTTGCGGCGATGGCTGTTTATATAGAGTTTAGGGCGACCAACAAAGCCTAGACGCGTCCGTAATGGACTCCAACACGATACATGGGCCAACAGCCCAAAAAAGAGAAAAACAGGCCCTGGACAGATTCTGTCCTCTGACTTGCGATGTGAATTCCCGATGACTCCGAACTCCAAATGACCTCAAACCAGCGGCATTGGATAGGTTATCTTAGCTTTCCAAGCATACGTGGATCGTCAAAATCGGAGTCCGTTTGTGGTCTGGGCGACGATTTTACTGCTGACTGGTCCTAGAGGCCGGGGAAGTCGACTCCGAGTAGAATTGGGACTCCATCTTGACTTGGACGTCCTCCTTGCCCTTCTCCTGGTCCGAACTGGTCTCTAAGGCCTTCATGGTCTTATTCTAAGTTCCTAAGTACAATATAATCAACAAAAATATTAGGTAGCATACTATCCTCACGAGTGAATGTACGGGCATTTAGGAATGAGCTCACATGTTGGTTCAATTGTCTTGCACGTCTCTTGTAATAGGTCCTTGCATAATCATAGGAGGGATGCCCTCATCATATCCTTTTTGTGTTAATAAATTTCTCATAAATAAAATTTACTGAGTGTTTGTTTGATTGGTTGAACGTGTGCCGGTTTACTTTCGAACACTAGTTCGGGAATTAAACCTTTATCCCTATAATCTTCTCAACGAAATCCTCCTATCATCCTCTACTCTATATCTAATCTCTATCTTCAATCGTCCCTCACTTTCTCGAACTATCACCCTTATCGTGACACTCTCAGAAACCCTCCTGACTTCGTAACATTACCAACCTTCGTCCATTACCGATATTTGGATCAGGGCTTTGCTCGTATCTAAATCATCGGATCAAGCTCTGACAATGCAGAAATCCTCTTTTGGATAGTGGCTTGATCTCCAGCCATCACGAGTTAACTAACCCTAGATAATTTGACCTTGGAAGAATTTTTCATTCAACTCGGGTGAAAGCCAACCTTGGAGCCATGTTTCGCAAAGATACTCCATCGGCGGAAGAAGACCATAAACCAATCAGGGATAAAACATCTACGAGCTATTTCATGGACAATTTATCCCCTTTTCAAAAAAATGAATATTTGAGGCCTAGTGATATTTTCGATTGACGAGTTAAATCCCTTGCAATGTAATTCGGACACGAAATTATTGCTCAACTCAAATGGATCAAATCCTGAAATAAATTAATTCCACATTATTTCGTGGACGTATAATCTTCTAGCCAAAGCTCTATATCTAGACTACAACGTGATTTCTCGACTGATCGAATTTAATTCTTTGCAATTAAATTCAAATCCGAAGATCACCGGTTGACTCAAAATCATGAGGCTAGAAACCTCGGAATGAATTCTCGACACGTTTATTTCATGGTTAAACATCTCAATCTTCCGGCGAGTTGAAATAATTATTTGCAACACAAAACCCCGAACGTTCGAATTAATTACGAAATCAATCTAATTTATTTGTACTTTGAACTTTGAATTAAATGCAATCTAATTTATTTTGCCGTTCAATTTCAGGCCCAATCCTATGGCCCATTATCTGATGCTAAAGATTCTATAAATATTTAACCGCTTTTCTATTTTCCCCGTTTTCTCCCTTTTCCCAAACCAGCCGCCGCTCCTTAGACTGCTTCTTCTTCTTCCTCGCGCAAGATGAGCAACAGCAGAACACCTTCCTCGTTTCCCCATGGCGCCACCCCATCGGCCATCTCCCTGCCTCTCCCACACGCAGCAGGCCACCTCCATCCTTGGCTCCCTGGCGGCCACCTCCAGCTTCCCTTCATCCTGCGCCCCTCTCTCTTCCCTCTTCCTCTCCTTGCCATGGTGTAGTACTCTTCCTCCCTGCTTCCACATCCTCACGCACACAGCGAAAGGAAGGCATGGCGTACTCTCTCCCCAACGCGAGTAGCAATCAGCAGCAAGCCAGTGCTCCCCTTCTCCAAGCGCCACCGGCCCCTCATCTCCCTTGGTGAGCACATCCTCCTTGGCACCTCCCCTTCCCTGGTTCCTCTGCTCCTCCTTGTTTTCTTCCTATCCAGAAACTCAAGCTCTAGCTACAGCTCACCTCTCCCTGTTCCTCTCTTGCAGCAGCACCACCACATCCCAAGCAGCCCCTGGACGAGTTGGGCCTCCCCACATCCACAGCGTGGAGCACGAGGCTGCTACAGCCACCGCTGCCCACCAACACACCTGGACGGTGAGCAGCAGATGAACAAGCAGACCAGGCAGTGTGGAGATGCTATTCCTTCTCCCTGCTCGCTGCCTCCCAAGTGCTCAATGCTTTGCCCAAAGGTGAAATCCTCACTTCTTGGTTCAATTCTGTTCCTACAATGCTGCATGCCTGATCTTACACGTTTCTGATGATCTGATGGCAATTACAATTTGGGGAAAACGTGGACATCAGCTTTGAGCTGAACCGTGATCCCGAGGTGATGCCAATCGGCAGAGCGTTGCCTCTTCACGGCGCCAACTCGTTCCGGCATCGAACATCACCCCTCCTCAGGCCCTTGGTGAGAACCTCGAACTTGCCCCCCCCGAGATGTCGGCCGTCGAGCCGATGAACCTAGTGCCTGTGATGTTCGGCCTTGGAGCCATGATCTTCCTGTGAGAGCCATTGCCTTCGAGCTGGCCATGTACTTCTGCAGGGCACGTATTTCTTGTGTTGTCACGATTTGCCACTGGCACACACGCCATGGGCATAATCGTGTAGCACGCACACCTCTAATGCATTCTCTTATGGCATGCACGAGCCGTGAGCTATCACTCGGTTCAGTTGTTATGCTACCAAAATTTCTAACTTTCTCAATACACTAGCTCATAAGCATGACCACAGTTTTCTGGCTACTACGGGCTGCACTCGTAGCATCGCCAATGCTCTTTATCTAGTCAACTCGCTCTTTTGTGCACGGGCATGGGCTTTTGCTCGTCACGGCCGATGTCCGTCTTATAATCACTTAATCACACGCTCTTCTGGTGGTGCATGGCCACGAGCTCTCGCTCGCCATGGCCATTACTCGTCTCACATTTATTCGGACACGCGTTTGCACACGGCCTTGAGCTGTAGCTAACCTCGGCCATAGCTATCACCAATTCATTCCTAGTTTACACGTGACATCACGGCCATGCGCCTTACTCACTTCGGCCATAGCTCACACTCCTACCATCATCTTTCTGTTTATCTAAACGTGACTAAGGGTTTCCAAGCATGGCTTCCCATACGGTGGATTTAAACTGACTGGTTTCGGTCGCTAGTTCTTTATTGCTAATTGGGTTCAGATCCGGATTCTATCAGACCCAATTGAGTAATCTAAATTCAGTTAAGCCTCTCATTCTTTAGTAATAATGAGCGTTACTAGGAAATCCACACTGTTCTTATGACGCACATCTCTCATTTGATCGATTGATAATTTCTCACGTCTTACCTCATGGAAGGGTATTGTGAGACTCCTCTCACATAATTCTAGTTTAAACATCGACACCTCCTTGCTTACAAGGACCTTAGTCGATATCACTTTATCCCACTTGCAACTCTTATCAACTGATCCTCTAATCATAGTCGATCCTTCCTTTCATCATCCTAATCTCGGTTTTGTTATGTATTGTTTGCTTAGTTGTTATGTGTTGTTTCTTTCTTTATTTTGTCGATTGCGCCGAGTGGCACCGCTGGAGACTCAGGACGCGCATTGGAGGGAATGAGTTCGTGAAGACGAGGGAGACTACGCCAGAACTTGAGAGCGATCAGCTCTACTCCAGGTCACCATTCAGACACTTCCCTGCTTCAAATCCTATAGACACGCAAATATGCTGCTGCTGCTTTAATTATGTTCATGCTTGCTATGATAACCTAAAAATAGGGAGCCCACTTCCATTTAGCCACTATTACCCTACTTGCTATATCGGCACCATATTACTACTTCAACTAAATAAAATGAATATGATGTGAGATTGGGTGATATGATGGTGGGATGTGATTACTCTTGGCGTGTGTGAAGTGGGTGGTTTTGAGCGCGAGATGGTGTGTGAGATTGGGTGGCGGGAGTCGGCACCGAAATAATGGGACAGACTAGGACTCTGCCCAGAGTGGAGAGAGGTGTGTGGTGGTGCGTGGCCTACCGCTGTGGGTGGCAACCGACCCTTGGAATGCTTGCTCTCGCCAGTTAAGGACCGAGTAGGGGGACATGTCACCCGAAACTATGACTCGTGCATACCATGCGACCTCAGGCCCCCCGAAGGGCATATTACTGTAGGCGTAAGGCGATAGTGTTAGGGGACGATGTGGGATGCCCCCGGCATCTCAAAAGTCTTAACACACAGTTAGAGACAAACTAGTAATGAAGGGAGACTTAATTACGCTTGAAGAGTAACGAGGACTGGATGGAGTACTCACTGAGTCAAAATTTTTCTAGGAGAATACAAAACTCTACGTGGTTTAGTTGTTTAAGTCACCACCCATAAGTTTTTATGCAAAACCGCAAATACAAAAATCTTAGTTCGGGATGTTACCTTCGACTTTGATATTATGACCATCTTTAAAATCATATGTTATGAGGTTTAAAAGCCGGAATCAAATCAAACCAGCAATTCCTTGAAGGGTGGCAATTGCGATCATGACCAAATTTGAGCCCTAATAAAACTTTCAAATTCTTAAAGCATCTGAGCTCAACTCCATCATCAAAGTCGTTGTACATGGTATGGACTACATTTTTGTTACAATGAACATGGTTCAAAAACTGCCGTTTAGCTATTTTAAATTTAGCCCTAACATGTCTCAAATTCAGCTCAAGCTGATTTACACAACATTTCCAAGTCTAAATTTTCAGATTGTTCCTAAGTTTCATTCTAAAATTACTTTAAATTTCACTATGCAACTTAAAAATCTTCCTTTCTATGAGATGAAATTGAACTTATCACCTTTCAAATGCATCAGACCTTGAAGTGATTGGACTCCATTTGAGTATCCAAAAGTTTGAAATAATAAAGACTCTACATAAATTGAAGCTGTAGTTTTACCAAACCCTCAACAATGTTGGTGCTTGTATTTCAAAATCCGTGGTGATCCAAACAAAACATTATATACAAAACCTATAGACAATTTCATGATGAACAACTTTGATAATTGGTGCTTTGTTAGATACTAAAGTTTACCTGGTGTTTCAGGCATGTTTCTGTCAGTTGTGTTTTCTGTCAAAAACTGATCTGTTTAGAGATTCCAATTTTGACCTAACCTACAGCCATTTTCATGCAAGACTCTATTTGAATAAGTTGTAGGTCTTGAAATTCCAAGCAACATTGTCAAGAAGCATCTTGGGTGAAAGTGATTAGAAATAGGACTTTTGGAATTTTTAGTCTGGGAGGGCCTGTTGACCAAACTTGGGGCTGCAAGATGAATTCAAATTGAAATAATATTTCCACCTGTAATTTGGTGTCAAGCCTTTTGAAAAGTTTTAGAAATCAAAGAGTACAACATTTCTTCCAATTGGGGTCTTTTCAAATTCGGCCTCTAAATTGGTCAAATGGGCGATTTTCAGAAGGGGAGAAAACACATTTTTCATATTTTTTTTCTCTGTGTCGCTGACAAGTGGGACCCGCAGCCTAGCGCAGCGCCCATGGCCGAGCCGGCGCGCCGCGTGGGCGATGGTGTACGGGCAGCGGCCTCGTTCGCCCTCTTCCATTCACTCTCTGCCTCTCTCACCCTCCTTGCTCGCCTCTCCACGTCATTCGGTGGATGACGCGCACCCGCCATTAGAGTTGAGCTTGGAGCTCGAGCTCTTGTGGCCGCCTCCGCCGCTCCCCGTGCCCCCAGACCACCACCAACGCCCTCGTCTCGACCCAGCGCACCCGTGACGCTTGACGTCACCGCCATCCTCCACTCTGACGAGTAGATCGAGCCGTCATTCGACATCCTCGACGCCGAGCCCATGCCAGTTCACCGCCGTAGCACACCACCCTTCGGTGCGTCCCTCGCCGCTATACTACCGCCACCACCTTTGCCTCGTCCTCGTGCATCCGACGCGCTAGACCTCGTCGCCGTTCCACCTCGCGACCGTAGAATTGAGCTCGCGACACCGCATCCACGGCCTCCGGTGCGCCTCCGGTTCACGCGTGCTCTCGGGCCGCTCTGACCTCCTCCTTCCTCTAGGCCTAGCGGGTCGGGGTCGCCGTGGCTTGGAGCACCTCAGGCGACTGTCTTGGCTTCAAGTTCGTGCCTCCACGCGCGGGAACGCGGGCCGCCGCGCGCGCCGTGTTCCTGTCCAGAGGTAGAAGAAGACCCTGGTCTTCTTTAGATCTAGCCCCTGCATTTTTGTTTATTTTTGTTTATTCACGTTCCAGTCTGAGCGCTGTTAAATGTGTCTTGCAGGTTTCACGATCTAGCCCCTGGGATTTTGAAACATTAACGGCTAGGTCCTAGATCTAGTGTTTTTTCATTTAAATGCCTTTTTCAGCAATGAACTTTGGAAAATCATAACAAATCAAATAAAAATCCTAAAAAGGCAAACTTTGTTGCATTGTGATCCCCTGGAGTAGATCTACAGAATGGATATGATGTGGATGTGTAAAAGGGTTGTTTTGCCCTTGGTTTGTTGCTTGTGTGAGAAACAAGCCCTAAAAGGTAGAGGTTTCGGTGATTAATGACAATCTAATGTCGTTTACTAATGAGTTCATGCTTTGAAGGGTTTATATTAGAAATTGAGCTCATTGGTTGATTAAAAGAGGCCCCTAATTTCAAATTTTATTGAACGGCTTGTGGTTTGATCGAGCTAGCAAGAAGATCAGGTGTTTCCCTAGCTCTAAGTGCCAAAAGGTGAAGAAGGGCACTTAGTTTCCTCTTTGCAAGTTTTAGTTAAGCCGTACTATGAAGAGGGGTTGAGGTGAGTAGTTTGAATCACTTCAATTTGAGAATTCTCTAACTTTCGAGTGCATCTAAGTCCTAAAGCTCAAGCACCTTAAAACATGCCAAAACATACTCACCCTTGTCGAATAAGTCAAGAGAAATCCCTCTGAAAACTTTACAAAACTCCGTTTGGAAACAGCGCTGAAAACCTGTTTTTTATGTACCACCGGACTGACCGGACTGTCCGGTGGCGTAAAAACTAAGCATTGAGTTTGTATCGTTCGGCTGAGCTTCAATAACCCACCAGACTGTCCGGTGCACCACCGGACGATCTAAACTGAGGGCAGTGTTTTCCTTCGTCCCAGGCAAAATAGGCCATCGGACGGTGCCACCACCGGACGTTATAAACTGAGGGGTTGTTAAGTGGCCTTAGGCAAACCCTCCACCGGACTGTCCGGTGGTCTACCACCGGACTGTCCGGTGGCTCTAACGTCCTTGGCGTGAAATGGGAATTCAAATTTTATATACCACCGGACTGTCCGGTGGCAACGCACCGGACTGTCCGGTAGGTACGCAGAAAAACGGTTGGAGCTCTCCAACGGCTACTTTTAGAGCTCCACCCTATTTAAAGGCTCCTCCTCCCCTCATTTGCTACCTTTGCAACCCAGGAACACTCACATACACTCAAAGGTCACCTACACCACCAATTCCACACTAAATCTTGAGGTTTAGGCAAGAGACTTGAAGGGAAGAGAACTCCTTGATTGGAGTTGAATCAAGTGAAGCCAAAACTTGTTACTCTTGGTGGTTGCGATCGCTTAGACGGCTGCGGTCGTGTGTTCCGCGAGCTCCCGGTGCTTGTGGGAGAAGCGGAGCAAGCCCTTTGTGAAGGGATTGTAACCGGCTCAAGCTCGCCGGTCCGGAGCGGAGAAGAGCTTCATCAAGAAGAGAGCACTTGGTCCGCGGATCAAGGGGTTGCTTGACCTTTGCGAATGTCACTTTGCCAACCTCATTCCTTGCGAGGTTTGAGGCCGGGATTCTTACGAGAAGCCCGCGAGAGCAAAGCCTTGCGAGGGGCGCCAAACGAGGAGTAGGGGGTTGAGACCGTGTCTCCCCGAACCTCGGAAAAAAATTCTTGTGTCTCTCTTTACTTTTCCGCATTTATTTTCCGCACTTCACTTTCCTAGAATTGCATGCTTGGCTCTAGGTTGCAAACCTTTTGTGCGTGTAGTTCATTAGGATCACTTCTTTAGGCACCAGGGTGAATTGGGACTTGTGCGATAGGATTTAATTTTGAGTTTCTAAATTAGAAGTCCAATTCACCCCCTTCTTGGACATCTTGATCCTTTCAGCATGCATGACAAAATAAGAAAAATGGCAAAAGTGGGCTAAATGTACTCCAAATGCTATGAAACTTGAACAGTAGCTTTTTATGGTATTTTGGCACCGTGTGAAATTGGGTAGCCCTAGCATTGACCGTTTGATTATTGTTTTCCCATTAAGCATGAGATTCTTATGTTTACTAACATGGGAAATGGATACTACATAAAATATGCTTGAAATGGCGCTCTGGTATTTTTCATGTACTTCTATTTAGCATAAGTAGCTCACTGGTAAAATATGAAGCTGTGCATGTAAAGTTTGCATGGTGATTTCAAAATGACAAAATGTGGCTTGCTTACTAAATAATAGGAAAAAGTGGTCCTAAAATACATAATAAATTCTATGAAAAATTTGGTAACGTGCTAGAAAGTAATTTTGTAGAATTTATAAATACCGTTGTAATCTACTTTTTGAAATAGCCTAATGTGATTATATAGAAAATAGATGTCCTATCAAACTATGGATATTTCACTTGCTGATTTTTGTACATGATGTTCATGCTTTATATTGCTTACTGAGTAAATTTCATGACTAGAAACCTTTTCTTTAAATTATGAAAATCTGGGAATGTATAGGACTGATAATTTGATGGAATTTTAGTAAATTAACTGTAACTCCTTTATGGCTGAAATTTTGACAGTAGCATTGTGTGATATGGCCCGGTATGTCATAAAAGTTTGAACTCATTTGGAAATGTCTAACTAAGTAAACTGAGAGTCGCCATTTAATTCTTAAAGTGAGCATGGTTGCATTGCATGCATATGTATAAAATTGTTAGCATGGTGTTGAATCATTTGTAAATGAGTGTCAAAGATGCTTGCTGCATATTGTGATTTGTTACCCCAGCACCCTAAGCATGCATTTGCATTTGTTGCACTCACTTGCATTATATCATGCATGTTTCAACTTGTCATTTGCTGCATTCTATTTACTATTTTCTATGTCACACTTGTTAAGGAATTAATTTACCTACTCATGTAAAACACCTAAAGTAAGTATAGGGTTGTAATTCATTAATTTACCATGGTGCTTTATACAGTTATACAATGTTTTCTACGAATGCGTGAAATATATGTTTTTCAACTCATTACTGAATGGAAATAAATATCACCACAATTATCTCAATGGTCTGGGTAACTATTGCTTGCTTTCGTCGGATCACATCCTTAAAATGTTTGTTGTATGATTAGTAACTTGCATAAGTGTATAAGGTGTGTTTGTTGTTCATGCACTTATTTACTGCATTATACGCATCACTCATATAGAGACGCTCATTGCAGATACGTAAGCAAGAAGCAAATGCGTGGAGCTGCTCCAACCAAACGGTGATCCAAAAGACCAACTAAGACCTACTTACGACCTAGAGGGCCCATCCGTCGTGTTTGAAAGGAGGAGTTGTCCAAGTGATCAAGGGGTTGCCTGGGGCAAAGCCTTACAACCCAGCAAACTAACATTAGCTTAGTTTGTTGTTTTCTTAAAGTAAAGCAAAGGTAGGTAGTACCATGCTATTCCTAGCTAATACGGTGTGGTTGATGAGTACGCATCGAAAGCCGATTGTATTAGACTCCTCGGCCGCCCTGACCCTAGCACCTACAATAGAGTACGTAGGACGAGTATGCCTTGTAATGCTAGGTACGAGTAGACACGAGTGAATGGAGTCACTCGTCGCGTAAGCGATCTTTCAAAGTCACAGAAATCTTACTATGATGGAAGCTACTATTATGGTTATGAACGAAGTGGAGACCGGACGGAGATATGGATCTATACATAAGAAAAATGACAATGATGATGTGGATGATTTGGTGGACTCCGCCCGAGTCACATATGGTCCGTTTGCTGTTCGTCTGCTGATTGGCATAACATTGCTAGAGTGCTTATCCAGTCCATGGGACTGGTGAAACCTTACTTGTGCCATCCTAAGAACAGAGACACATTCCTATCCACTGGTTGAGAGAAAGGTGTCCGGAGGAGCTTTGTACTCATGGTGAGTAGATCGAGATGTCGGTAGGCTCACCATGGGGGCACAACCCGAGGGTCAGACGGGAGTGAATCGAACTTGGGGTGGAACAAGTGGAGATGGGGGCTATACGTGGAAACGCGATAGCTAGTAAGCATATACCCTAGGAATGATAGTTATTCCTGGAAAAATAAAAATCGATTCGAATCGCTGATGCTCACCAGGTGTGAGAATGCCAGATTTCGCACACGGGCAACGTAGTAACTAATTGAATACATTACGCTTATTATTCATGTTATCAAATACTACATGCTTGTATTACATGTTTACATTCCTGCAAATTTTAATGATTATATTGATATATGCAAATGATGAAACGTGTTACATTATGGTTAACTCATCCCTGATTAACAGTGAACAGCTAAGGATCCACTTATTAGTAAGCAAGCTTTGCGTCAGCCGTATGCCATTCCATTAAGTCCTACTGAGTAATTAGTAATCAGGGTTTGCCCTCACTTTTGGAGTGCACGTACTGATGACATCTGGACAGCTGTTTGGAGGAGGGTAGAACCAGTGGGCTCGGTGCTATTCGTCTTGTGTTCATCTCTTTATGAAGACCACTTAAGTACTTTGTTCCGCTGCGTGATATTTTTAAAATCGCTTCCGCTATAGTTTGAACATGTATTTGAATACATATATTTGGTTTGCGAACTAAATCTATTTACTCTCTATTTCAACTGCCTGTGATGATGTAACTATTGTGGCTCTATCGAGAGTCTGATGTGTGTGATGTTGGTTCCTCTAGATTTGGTGTTATCGGGGGTCGAAGGACTTTCGACGGACTACCGGGTTTAGTTCAGCCTAAGTGCACTGCGAGCCAGAGGTGACAGGTGTGCTTAGCCTGGATTAAGCAGGACGGTTCCGCCACATGATGGTGGGTTTGCGATGCAGCCACACATCCCCGATAGACTCGACCCGTGGAGCCTCGGACTACTCAAGCTCATAGTCCTGAGAGTGCAGTGGATAGTTTATCCACACAGTTTTCTAGCTTAGGAAAGCAGGAAAGTATCAGAAGGGAAGTTCATCTGTCGGTGTGGTGGGCCTGGGGTAGCGGACGCACTACCCCTGTCCCGTCTTGTGTGGGTACAGATGTACAAAATCCTCTGCAGAGTGTATGATCTATACTTATAGCCGCTGTCTCCGGTCAAAGGACGACCCTTGGTGACCCTCAAACTAGCATGGGATTTCTTCTCTTCTCCCTCGAGTGATAGATGCCGGTCGAGGCCGCTGAGGTTTGGGCAGGTGCGAGCTTCCCTTGCCGCAGATGTAGTATGATGAGTGCGGATGTTATGTAAGAGGTGTATCGCGGTGAGGTGTGTATGTGTTGGCATGAGTGATGAGCAGGGGAACCGGTCGTGTGACCGAATTCCCGAATGAAACAATGTTATAATAATCTGGATAATATCATTTACATACTTGTTTGCATAGGAAGCTCAGAGCCTTCCACTTGAGCTAGCCCTTTAGATTTTATTACTATGCTGCCGCTTAGGGGAGTGTCTTAGGATGGCTTGCGTTCCTAGCGACGCAGGTTTTGGAGATCAGCTGGATGACGACCACTCCTACGAAGGACGGAGATGAGCTGGATGATGACCATTCCTACGACGGACGGAACAGCTGAAGGTTGTCGTGCTACGCTCAAGGATGCCTGTGGAGATGGACGTGAAGACCGGCCTTATGCAATCTATACTCTGATCTCTGGTGTAAAAATACTTCAGTCCTGTTGGAGTTGTACCGGCTTTGGCCAATATTGTATAAATGTAATGATAATCAAAGTTCTGGTTGTGATACCGCCTGATATACGTGATTCACGATAGTACTATGTATGCTGGGACTATCGTGAAAAGCAAAAGGCTTGGATTTCGGCATCGCGAAATCCGGGTCGTTTCAAAATCCATCCTCATAGAAATGGCTGTGCCCCTAGGACAATTTGCTGATGGGTTTAATCCTAATTAACCATACCAAGGCCCTGTTCAGCATATGGCTGGCATCACACAAAGGGAGGCCCACGTTGCTGCATCCGTCACGCACATCCTCGGTGTGAATTTTGGCCGTCAAGAGAATGTCATGAGTATCATGATCGCTGGCGATGAATATGACAGGTTTTGGATTGCAATGTTTTGTGTGCATTCTTTCATTCGAAATGCAAATGATTACCGCTTGGCTGCCAATTTCGATGGCTCTATCTTTGTTGCTTTCCGAGAGCGTGCGCGAATTTCAGAATTCGAAGCACGGGTCCTTGTCTTCGCCTCGCAGATCATTTCCTTCACACGTGTTAACATTCTGTACCCTAAAATGAATGATCCCATGTACATTGGGAACATTATCTATCTCAACTACATGTTCTTATTGATACTTGTTAGCATGGACACGAATCTTTTTCTTTATGTTTTTGTAATGGATCCTTCTATGTCAGTTTGTAATATCAGACTGTATTATTATTTACATTCTCATGAATCCTTCCCTCATGTTTTAGCAATGGTTTCTTCATATCGATTTTTGTACTGATTGAGACAGAATCTTTCTTCTGTCCCTACAACATAAAGTTGGACATAAAGTGTCTCGGACACACGGACACCGAAAAAACTGACACAACTCCAGGATTTGTTACTCTAGTAACAATGTAAACAGAGCAAAATACCAAAACTAAATATCTCATACCTATGTTATCCTAAACTGCATATTCATACTTCCAACACCGAAAACACATATGTTATCGATAGACACAACACTATAGGAACTTCATCAGTTTTTACACATATCTTCATCAGCATCAGCATCACCTTATACACACATCGTAGCATGTTCCAATCAAACTCCTAAGCTGCAATAAATAGGCAAAAAATTAAACAATACTTAAACAAAGGTGGCATAAAGGAAAGACACGGAATTTCCATGATTTTTATACAAAATAAACAAGAACTAACCAAAAGTTTTCCATATGTTGTGCCTCCTCTGCTGACATCGACAATTTTATCCATTTTCACAATACTTTGCATGGTTTTAGAGTCAAGAACAGAGCATCGAGGAGTGGTCAACATATCTATATCCAGCCCAAGGTCAAGATGATCGAGATAAAGTAACTGAATAAAAAATAAAAAAAAGGATTATAAACAAAACATGAGTACATAAAAATATATTGGGTCTTCAGAAAATATATTCACCACCAGAATTATGACACAGCGCCAGATACAAAAAGCTATGCCTTTAGCAAGCTTGTCATCTTTATAAATTTGGGCGGCACCTTGTAAACTCTGACACAATATTTCGCATCAGTTTGTATTCCGAAAATTAGACATGTCTTCGGTCCACATAACATCAGCAACACGGATATAAAAATCTGAATTGGGGAAAAGCATACAGTAGAATGCAAACATGAAGAAACACCTTATTACAAGTTCTTCAGAGATGTTCTCCTCCTGAACAAACTTCAGTAACACACTAGGGAGCAACTTGCCATCGCAATTCCATTTAATCTGCGACAACAGATGCTTTCGAGCAGCACCGCCTACACTGGTACGGTACTTCTTTGTAATCACACTGACATCACCAGCTTTTGGCAATCCAAAAACACACCAAACAGAATATTCATCAACTACAACCACCTTTCCAAT
This sequence comes from Paspalum notatum, assembly GCA_022530915.1. Taxonomy (NCBI): domain Eukaryota; kingdom Viridiplantae; phylum Streptophyta; class Magnoliopsida; order Poales; family Poaceae; genus Paspalum; species Paspalum notatum. The sequence continues at coordinate 32,223,187 of CM039688.1, read as the reverse complement.
TGAACTTGTCCATCAATCATACTAACAATTCACGCGGGAGACAACTAGGTTTGAAATCAAGAAAAGCGCAAAAACCATAATTCCTCCCGATCTTATCCTTTCCAAAATTCTTCAACAATTTAACAAATCTAACAAACATTATTGGAGAACATCAAATAGCTGGACCTCATGGTACAGATTTAACAAATTTCTCCCGTCGTCCACCACGAACTGAACAAGTACCAACAACACCCTATCACCCCCCACCCCAGAAAAAAAAAACTCAATAATCAACAAAATATAATTCAACAAAGTTATAGTGCATAAATTAAAAAGAGAAAATTTAACTAACCTTCCGCTTTCGTTTTTTTGAAGCACATTTAGAAGTTTCAGATCTATCACTTGCTTCTGAATTTCCAACATAGTTCTGATGGAAAACAATAGAAATCAACACACAAAAAGAATAGTAGTTGTGGTGCATAAATTAAAAAGAGCAAATTCAACTAACCTTCGGTTTTCGTTTTTTTTTTTGAAGCACATTTAGAAGTTTCAGAAAAATCACTTGCTTCTGGATATGAATGCTCGGGTTCCACAACCTTAGCAGTTCCTCTGTTCAGTGCTTGCAAACGTGGAGAGCGCCGAACACCAGATTTATATTTCACATCCATATCTTCGCACAATGCACTGCAAAGTAACACGACCATATAATCATCAATCTTAAAACATTGCATTACTAACAAAATAAAAAACAAACTGACACAAAAAGAGTAGACGAACCAAAAAATAAACATTTGCAGAAGAAACAACTTGACATATCAGAAAGAAATATTACTTCAACTCTGCTCTAAGATTAGCCAAGCCAATAAAAAGATTTGACAAGCCTCTACTAGCTCACGCCCCATCTAATCAACTATAATAAACAACAGACAACACAGATTAGCATAGGAACAGAACATAGATTAAACCCAACAAGGACCAGATCGATCCCCTCACGTGTCTACTCCTACGCAAGACAAGTAATTTCTCTACATTGAAGTTAATCTCACGGTAGGCAAGGCACAGCAGTGGAAACAGCAAGAATCAGCAGCGCACAAGCAGCCAGATAGCAGCACAACCCCAGAACCAAAAAGGATAAGAAGATCAAACGCCACTCACCAGCGGGGACGGCCAACGGCAAGTAGCAAGCAACAACCAGCAGGGGATCGCCCAAACAGACAGGTCGCACGCAGGATTAGCGACGAGGACGGAGCAGCAGGAAGCTGAGGTTCGGAACAAACAGGTGACAGCGCCAACAGGAGTCCATCTCCTTTTCATTCACCAAAAGAACCCTAAATCATATCCAATCGCAATAACTACAGTGAAGTTGCAACTCAATCGGCGAGCGGGGGTCGCAACACCTACAGTGGAGTTGCCACTCACACGACGCGCGGGAGTCGCAACAGCTACAGTTTAGTTGCCACTCACGCTGCGCACGAGGTCGCAACAGGTACAGCGGAATTGCGACTCACGCGGCACAGGGAGTCGCAGCAGCTACAGTGGAGTTGCGACTCTAGCGGCATGTGGGGTCGCAACAGCTACAGTGCAGTTGCCACTCACGAACCGCGCGGGGTCGCAACAGGTACAGTGGAGTTGCAACTCACGCGGCATAGGGAGTCGCAACAGCTACAGTGGAATTGCGACTCTAGCGGCGCGCGGGGTCGCAACAGCTACAGTCCAGTTGCGAACTCATGAACAGCGCGGGGTTGCAACAGCTACCGTATATTCCACTCAAACGCGCGCAAGGTCGCAATAGCTACAGGTGGAGTTGCGACTCCCGCGGCAACAGGTACCGTCCAGTTGCTACTCACGCCGCGTGCGGGGTCGCAATAACTACAATGGAGTTGCCACTCACGCTGTGCGCGGGTTCGCAACAACTACAGTGGAGTTGCGACGCGAGCTTGTCGCAATAACTACAACAGCTACAACAGAGGTTGCAACCGGTGCATGTGCGCACCATGAACAGCCAGTGCGCACCTGCACACAATAGAAATTCTATATATATATGTATATATATATACATATATGTATATACATACATATATATACATATATATATAAATATACATATATATACATAGATATACACACATATATATACATACATGTATACATATATGTATATACATACATATATATACATATATATAAATATACATATATATACATAGATATACACACATATATATATACATACATGTATACATATATGTATATATATACATATGTATATACGTATGTATATATACATACGTATATACATACATATACATACTCCAAACAGGTTGGAGCTGCTTTTGCTTACTCCTTTCCTTGGTACTGCCCACCTCCTGACCATCCTCACGACCGGTCAACTGCACCAGCGCCCCCAAATCCACCTGGCTCGAGAATCTCGGTCCATCCTCGATTCGGAGAAACCGATCCCCACTAAATTGGAGAAACTACCATCGTTTTCCCAGTCCAAACCTACCCCAATCAGGCAATCTCCATCCCCGTCGTCGCCTGGCGACATCACGGCGACCTCATGGCAAACGGCGACCCTATGGCTACCCGCAACTCCGGTACGTCGTCCATTCAGCTCTCCCTTATCCTACGGTTCGTCGTCTCCCCCACGCCCCCAACCCCTTCTTCGCCGGCACCATAGACGGTTACCCAGCCGCCGCAGCAGCGACGCTCCTAGTGGCCATCCCACCGCTTCCCTACCTCCCCATCATCGGCGGCTCCGCGAACGGCCTCACCGTCGTCGCATATTCCCGTCGGCAGCACCCCTCCCCCCCGCCCCCAATCGACCGGATCTCTCGCCGCCGCCCCACTTCCCACCTTCGGCGACACTCCCCATCCCGCCACTGTCCCACCTCCCCGTCCTCAGCAGCTCGGCGGACGGCTACACCGCCGTGGCACCTCCCGGCCTTCGGCGGCGCGGTGGACCGTCTTCCGCGGCGCATCTGGCGTGCACCCCGCCGTGGCCCTACCTTCCCTTCTTCGGCGTCGCGTCGGACCACGCTATCCCGCCGGCACACCCAACCCCCGCCTAGCCCTCCACCATACTCAATCCGCTTCCCCAATCTAAGGTCTCCAATACATTGCTCTCGTTGCACAATTCGAGTTGTTTTCTGTTGCATTCAGTAACAATCTCATTCTGTCCCAATTTTATGCAGCTATATCCTCGAACATGATGTCTGTGATCGCCCCCTGCTGAATCCGAAGCGTATAACCACTGAGTCAAGCTAGGAGTGCTTCAGTGTCGACATCCCGCGCGCGACGCTCCTGGAGAACCTGCCAATCCATCTGTTGTTGGCAACCGTCCGCAAATCAGGAAGAGACCCATTGTATGTGGTCACCCTCCCAGATCTCTGCCACAGGATGAAGATGACGACGATGACTTCATGCCCCCTAAGAAGAAGCCTAATGTCACTATCCCAACTGTTGGCGGTCATAATCTCACGATATCAACCGTTAATTATCCACCAAATGGACCAAAGCATGTGACTAAAAAATGGACTAACCCCTATTACTAATGAGTTCCACAAGATGTATATGAGTATTTGGATGCAGGTACCAAAATACACACAAAACGGGTAAAAACGTGTCAAGGACCAAAGATGAGTACAAATGGTGGAAGTGCCATGGTCGCCCGACCCCAGGCAGGGTCAGCCGACCCTGTGTCCTGGCCGCCCGACCTTCGACCGAGCCCAAATGCCACCTCATTGACCCTACACACAATGAAACACAACTCAATGAAGATCGAACCGTTGTATCAAGCATCCAATGTATCAAAGGGTCAGAAGAGCGGATCGGTGATGTCATCAATCCAAGTGAAGGGCCATGCAACCAATCAAGGGCTAACACGTGGTCGCTCGACCTCCACCAAGGTCGGCCGACCTCCCTTCGAAGGCAATTTCCATGTGCACCAATTACCTCAACCGTCAACCGCCTTAGAGGAGTGAAATCAAACCATTGGAGGGTCATGTCGATGGATCGTAGGGTCGCCCTGTAGGGTTACGGGGTAGGCTACCATAGCATGAAAACGTTTTTCTACTACCGCGTAACATGCAGGAACTCATACGAGCAGGAGATCATAGGTCATTACCACTAGACGCGCAGTGCAGCGGAAAAAGAGTCGAAGCAGCCAGGTGCCGAGTGAACGCAGCCGAGTGCCGAGTTAAGCGCGCCGAGTGGTTGCCGATGGAGAAAAACCGATGCCGAGTCATCCAGCCGATCTCGATCAAGATCAGTCGGCGATGAGTCGGCAACCCCTACCACCAGTCGGCTGATGTGCGAAGCAGTCGTAGCAACGCCTCTACGGTATCCACACGTGCGGGAAGGTGACGCCGAGTGCTTGGGTGCTAGCACCACAAACTTTGCGGCGGATGTTGAGAGATTGGACTAGGGCACGGCTAGGGTTTCGCAGAAACCTTTTATGCGATGGCTTATGCACACAACCGGTACCCTGAGCCGTGCCCTCTCATGCATATATATATAGTCTCCACTAATGGGCTTTAGCTACGTAAAGGCCCATTAGGATTCTATTGCTTGCGGATCAAGTATCCGAGTCCCAATGGCAGTCCAACTGCGCGTACCATACGCGAGCGTCCGAGTCAGACCCGTGGGTTGAGTTGCACTCGAACTCAACATCGGCTCTTGCCAGAGCTGACATGACTCGGAGTTGGTCCTGGAAATTGCCACGTCGGGCACATCTCCATCAATCTCCCACTTGCCCAAGGGGCAATATCCTAGTGTCACCAATCCCTTAAGTGTGTGACCCTATAGGTTCTCATGCAGTTGGCCATGGCGAAAAACCTTTTCTCAAGCAATCGATCAACAGCGGCGCCTAGCAGCACATGTTGACCACCGAAAGCACAATGATCATATCAACCGAACATTGATATACGACTCGTCCTATATCCTTTTGCCACGTGACGCCAGTCTGACCCAAGGCGAGATTTGTGCCACCCTTGTTTAATAGTCAGACTAATTTCACTCGTCAATGGCGGATTACTGGACTAACCATTAGTTCGAATGTGATTAACCATTAATCACATAGCACGACCATGCATTTTCTAATCCAGCCACCTCGAGGGGCCCAGAGGCAATCTCTCTCGTTATGTGAGAGGGGCAAATTCCATCTTAATCCACTCACAACAAGGCTAGGAATTTTCTCTTGACAGCCCTAAACCGCTCTGAGTTCAATAGAGTGAGTCATCTTAGGACGACTCATGAGATCTGGACTACCCTTGCAAACTTCCATGAGGGGACAAGTTAGGTCAAGGCTAGGCTGTACGAGACGTACAAGCGAGAGTACGAGAATTTCTCCCAGCAACCTGGTGAGAGCATTGATGACTTGTTCAGTCAGTTTCAATCGATTGCCAACAAGATTCGTGCTAATGCAAGAAATGGGGCCTTGCCGTACGACGACTATGAGCAGCTTGCAAGCTACTCTTTGCCTTGGATCGTAGTATTTGGCAAATGAAGGAGTCTATAGTCGAGTCAAGTGGCTATGAGACTCTCACCACAGACGAGCTGTATAGCAAATTGAAGGCTTCGAAGGTTGACGCTCAAGTGCAGTCCAGAATGAGCGGACCAACTCCTAAGTCCCTAGCTCTTATGTCTGGCCCTAGTAGTGGCAGTGCTGCTAACGCTAACCCTTCTGTTGGCTATGCTTTGTCTCTGATTTCAGCTACGAAGGAGGAACTGGAGGAACTTGATGATGAGAAGCTGTGCCTATTGTCCAACAAGTTCCAGTGCCTCTACTCCAACAGGATGAGCCGCAGAAGAGGTGACAAGCTCCAGTGCTACGAGTGTGGGAATGCGGACCACTTCATCGCTGACTGCCCCTAGAGGAGAGCTCAGGAGAAGTACTCCGCCGGCAAGGATCACAAGTACAAGGGCGAGTACACCTCCGACAAGAAGAAGGGCAAGTACAAGGGTGACAAGAAGAAGCGGCCGTACTTCAGCAAGAGGGAGTTCGTGAAGCAGTACCAGAAGCATGCACAAGAGCACGACCATGCTTTCCTCGCCAGCTTAAGTGACTGCGACGGCACTTCCAGCGACTCCGGCTCCGATAGCGACAATGATGGTGAGAAGAAGATCGTCGGACACGCTGGACTCTGCTTCTTCAGTGACGAGATCGGCTACTGTACCACGGCGATCAAGTGTGATCAAGCCAGCTCCACCGCCTCTGACTTCTGCAACAAGTCCAACTCCGAGCCTCAGGTGAGCGAATGATGATGATGAGGCAATGTTTACTGCTTTGAAAAACTAGGATCGCTTGCTTAGAGTTGCTGCTAAGGACCTTAGGCTTGCTAATGCTAAGGTTGCTACTTTAGAGGCTGAGCTTGACACTTTGAAGTCTAAACTTGATTGTGCTTTGAATGATCTGTCTGTTGCTAAGGAAGCTTGTGCTGTTGCCGATGAGATTGAGTACACTGATTGTCAAGTTCTAGCTGTTGAAATTGCTAATCTCCGCACTAAGCATGCTAGTAATGTAGATTTACTTCATTCTACTATTGCAGCGCTAGAGGAGTTGAAGGCTAAGCTGACTTTGCATGCCAAGTGTGATGCTTGTCCTACACTTAGAAAGGAGTTGGAGGAAGTTAGGGCTGCTTTGAGGAAGTCTGAGAAGACTGCTAGCCCTACTAGTATTGCTTGTTCCAAGTGTAAGGATCTTGGAGATTTGCTTGATGCTTTAGCCATTGTGAAGGTTCAGTTGGAGAATGAGAACACCTGTGTTAGAACCATTCTCAGTTGGATTTCTGCTAGGGAGCCTCAACTTGGCATGATCATTTCCTCTTTTAAGTTGAGTGACAAGTTGGGGGTTGGCTATCACTACACCCAGGCTGATTTTGATCAGTTGTATGGGAAGATTGGTGACTTGAGTGGGATCCCTTTGAGTGAGAAGTTCCCTTTGACCCACAACAATCCCAATTTTCAGTCTGACAATCCTAAAGGGTGTGTGTGGACTGACAAGCCTAGGGAGCCACCTAAGAAATAGGTGTGGACTCCCAAGCCTAACTTTGTGAGGAACCCACTTGACACTTTACCCAAGAGGAATCCACCTGAGACACCTCCTGAGAGCTCCAAGCAAGGTGCTAAGAGGAACATTCCTCCTAAGCCCACTCCAGAGTCAAAAAACCAACCTAAGGCTGCTCCACCCAAGAGGTACTTGTGTGACTACTACCGTAGGGAGGGTCACCTGGTGGAGTTTTGCTACTGCCCGTTAAGGGCTAAGAAGCGTGAGGTTGAGATGAGGAACGAGGACAGGTACTACTAGGGTGGTAGGCCTGCTGTTGAGACTCGGCGTGAGGATAGGCGAGACCGCTGGCCACGTCATGTAGGTGGAGGTACAGGAGACCACTTTCCTCGTGGTGCTCCAGGTGGTGGTGGACGTTTTGCCGGTAGGGCACCGGGTTGTGAGCAGTACGGCTATGGTTCACCTGACCGAGGCTTTGACAGCTACGATAGACCATGCTTTGATAGACATGGTGATAGGCAGGTTCAGGCTCCGTGGGATTGGGGTCAAGGGATGTTCGACTGTGATTATGCTAACCCTTCTTTTGAGTAGATGGCTCGGAACTGGTTTGCTTCTTTTCAGACTAACCCCAGTGTCCGACCATATGCTCACCCCATGAACCGCTATTGATGCAGGACGGAGGCCTGGAGAACATATGGCTAATGGATTTCGGCTGTTCGCGCCACATGATCGGTAATCACAGATGGTTCTCCAGTCTCACCCCAGTGAGTTCCAGCGAGCATATCATTTTTGGGGACAAAGGTACAGGGAAGGTAAGAGGTGTTGATGCTATTCCAGTTTCTAAGAGTTTTATCCTGAGGGATGTTGCTTTGGTTGGTAACCTTGGTTACAACCTTCTCTCTGTTTTGCAACTTCTCGAGGAAGGATATGAGGTGCGCTTTAAGAAGGGCTGTTCTCGTGTTTTGGATGCTCGAGAGTCTTTGGTTTGTCCTGTTTTGCCTTTTGGGAAGGTTTTTCTTGTTGACTTCTCGAGTTCCTCTGGTCCTTCTTGGTTTTTGGTGGCCGGTCCCTCCTCTAATTTATGGAAGTGGCATAGGAGGCTTGGTCATTTGAGCTTTGATTTGCTTGCAAAGCTTAGCTCACTTGATCTAATCCGAGGATTGCACAAACTTAAGAGTGAGCGTGATCTTGTGTGCCATCCTTGTCGCCACGGGAAGATGGTGGCTGCTTCTCACACACCTGTTAATCAGGTGATGATGGCTCGCCTTGGAGAGTTGCTCCACATGGATACCGTGGGACCTTCTCAGGTGCGGTTTGTTGGTGGGAAGTGGTACGTTCTTGTGATCGTGGACGACTTTTCTCGTTGGTCTTGGGTGCAATTTATGGAGAGTAAGGATGAGGCCTTTTGAGTCTGTTCATGACTTGGTTTCGAGGTTAAGAAACGAGTCTGGTCATGCCCTGAGAGTGTTACGCAGTGACAATGGCTCAGAATTTAAGAATGACCGTTTCAAAACCTTTTGCCATAGCTAAGGTCTTGAACACCAGTTTTCATCTCCATATGTTCCTCAGCAGAACGGGGTGGTTGAGCGCAAGAATCGGACCCTTGTTGAAATGGCCAGGACAATGCTCGATGAGCATAGGACTCCTAGGATGTTTTGGGCCGAGCAATCAACACCGCGTGCTACGTGTCAAATCGTATTTTCCTACGAGCTGTCCTTAACAAGACATCGTATGAGCTATGATTTGGGCTGCAGCCTAAAGTGAGCCACCTGCAGGTGTTCGGCTGCAGGTGCTTTGTGCTCAAGCAGGGGAACTTGGACAAGTTCAAACCTCGCAGTTCTGATGGAGTTTTTCTTGGCTATGCCACGCATTCGCGTGCATACCGTGTTTGGCTATTGGACTCCAATAGGATTGTTGAGACTTGTGAAGTTACTTTTGATGAAACTATGCCTTGCACAACCCCTGGCTTTGAGCTTGCAGGTGATGATGAGATAGGTACTACCATCTTTGAGGACGATGAGGGAGATGTTGGTGTTTCTGGTGATACTGCGCCAGCTGCAGCTCCAAAACCTGCTACTTCACTTTCAGAGGACAATGAGAGAGCTCCAGTACTTTCTCCTTCTACCACATGGGAGCAACCTCCACTCGATCCACCTATACATGCAGCAGGGCCCGCTGAGGACGTTAGGGAGGTGAACACCGAGCCACAGCCGTCTCGGATGGTACAGCGGGATCACCCTTCAAGGAACATCATTGATGGCCTGAATGAGAGAGTTACTAGATCCAGGTCTACTTCTCTTGCTCACTTTGCACATTCTTCATTTGTTGCTTCTTTTGAGCCTCATGATGTTGGACATGCTTTATCTGATGCAAACTGGGTCAATGCCATGCATGAGGAGCTAGAAAATTTTGAAAGGAATCAAGTTTGGGTTTTAGTTGAGCCTCCACCACACTGCAATCCTATAGGAACCAAATGGGTTTTCAAAAACAAACAGGGAGAGGATGGAGTTGTGGTGAGAAATAAGGCAAGACTTGTTGCTCAAGGTTTTTGCCAAAAAGAGGGGATAGACTATGAGAAGACCTTTGCCCCTGTAGCCAGATTAGAAGCCATTCGCATTCTTTTAGCCTTTGCAGCTTCAAAAGGGTTCATGCTGTTTCAGATGGATGTGAAGAGTGCCTTCCTAAATGGGTTTACAGAGGAAGAGGTCTATGTGAGGCAACCCCCTGGCTTTGAGCATCCCAAATTTCCTAATCGAGTGTTCAAGTTGCAGAAGGCTTTGTATGGCCTGAAGGAAGCTCCCCGAGCTTGGTATGAGAGGCTTAGGAAATTTCTAGTTGACTAGGGTTTCCAGATAGGGAGTGTAGACAAGACTCTTTTTCTCCTTAAGCATGGCAAAGATCTTTTGATTATTCAGATTTACGTGGATGATATCATCTTTGGTGGCTCTTCTCATGCTTTGTGTAGCAAGTTTTCTGAGCAGATGAGCAGGGAGTTCGAGATGAGCATGATGGGGGAACTTCAGTTCTTCCTTGGGCTCTAGATCAGGCAGACTCCACAGGGTACCTTCGTCCACCAGAGCAAGTACATGAGGGATCTACTCCGAAAGTTTGAAATGGCAGATGCTTCGCCTCAAATGACTCCGATGAGTATGTCTACTGCTTTGGACGCTGATGAAGATGGCAAGGAGGTTGATCAGAAGGTGTACCGAGGGATGATCGGGTCGCTGCTGTACTTGACTTCTACGAGACCAGATATACAGTTTGTTGTAGGTCTGTGTGCTCGTTTTCAGGCGTCCCCGAGGGAGTCACACCGCACCGCTGTCAAGTAGATCTTGAGGTACATCAAGTTCACCCTAGAGTTTGGGCTTCGGTACTCCGTAGACTCTTCTCTTTTCCTCCTTGGCTTTTCGGATTCGAATCATGCTAGGTGCCGGATAGACCGCAAGTCTACTTCTAGTACTTGTCAGTTTTTGTGTACTTCTCTAGTCTCCTGGTCTTCTCGTAAGCAGTCTAGTGTAGCCACTTCCACATGTGAGGTAGAGTATGTTGCCGCTGCTAGCTGTTGCTCCCAGATCCTATGGATGCTTGCTACCCTGAGAGACTATGGCCTTACCTATGGAAGGATTTCCATCTTGTGTGATAGTTCCAGTGCCATTAGTATTGCTAAGAACCCAGTTCTTCACTCTAGGACTAAGCACATAGATGTGAGATATCACTTCTTGAGAGATAACTATGAAAATGGCATGATAGATATAGTGAAAGTGGCGAGTGAAAACCAAGTGGCTGATATCCTAACCAAATCTCTAGATTTAGAGACCTTTGCTAGGTTGATAGGGGAGTTAGGTGTTTGCTTTCCCTTTTTAGTCAGGGGGAGTTTTGGTAGCTTTTAGGTTTTCTTTTTGTTTTTCTTTTGCTTTTGGCTTTCTTTTGCTTCTTTATGCATCTTGTATCATATTCATGCATTGCATCATGTACATTTGTAGTATACACTAGCACTTGAGCTCTTTTGGTATGAGTAGTTAGTATTTACTTGTGCTAGATTGTACATTGCTTGCTTGATCATGGATGGCTTGAGCTCTTTTGGATCTATTGAATGCTTTTTGTGAGCTAAGTTATTTTGTTTTCCTGAAAATTTTGAACATGATCACCACTAGACTTGGCTATCTAGCATGTGTAGGAATGTTGAATGCTTGTTTGCCTAAGCATTTATAGTACCTTGCCTAAATCTGAATATTTGAATTAAAATATCAAGTATTTGGTTTCTTTTGAGTTGAAATGAAAAGATTCAGGTGGGTTTGCTTTGTCACACTGACTTGGCACGAGACTGCTCATCTTTGCACCTTGGTGAGAAATTGGCCATGGCTATGAATGCGTAAAACCTTGTCTTAAGCTCCTGATGGTCTTTCTAGGCCTAGGCTTGGCATTGGTTGGTAAGAAGTGGTCCAACAAGCAAATAACCCCTGGCACCTAAGTGAAACTTGCTGAAATTTAATTGGTATCAAATTCAAAAGTACAAGTCTCAAATTGCTTATGGCTATGTTGATGTATGCTTTGGATAGGATTAGCTCACCTTGTATGCATTGCTAGCATTTTGTGTTCATGCCTATCTTGCTACATGCTATTCTTGTGGTGATGCTTTCTTTTAACCAAACCTAAACTACATGCTTTGCTCCTGAACTGTGTGAGATAGGTTCATTTGAACCTGTTGCATGCCCCGTAGCCCTCACATGCTCTGTATGCTAGAACTTGTATCTACTAGCTTTTCATCCCTGAATGAGCTCATTTTGTTCACTTGTGACATTTGCAATTCATGATTTGGGTGGGAGATACCTTGATGTGTGCATTGTCAACAAGGGGGAGAGATTTCACCAACCTTGGACAAGGGGGACAGACCTTGTACAAGGGGTTCAGAGTTTCAGGGGAAGAGCTGCATTATCCTAGGGGGAGCACCACCCCAGGAGGAGAGTTGCATTGTGAGATGGGCTGAAATGCAGGGGGAGTTGAAGTCTTAGCATGTTCTTTTGGCTAGCTGTGTCGAGCTTTTGCCTCTTTCTGGAGGAGCTGGTCCTTTGCTTCTAGCATGGCTGTGTTGAGCCCTACCTCTTTCTTGAGGGGCCATGCTTTGTTGATCGGCTGCGTTGAGCAGTTACCCTTGTCTTAGGGGGCCGATCTTTTGGCTTTGCTTTGTTCACTACTTGTGCCCCTGTTTCTGCCTTTCTTTGGCTTTTGGGCACTTGAGTGGATTTTCTTTGTTTTTTCTTTCTTCTGTTGTTCTTTGTTACGCTTTTCTTCTCTTGTCTATGATTTCAGGTGGTTGGTGAGGGTGTTGACAAGACACTCATCAAGGGGGAGATTGAGGGACTCAAGTGTACCGAGTCAGGTCTTTCGTCCTGACTGCGATGAGCGCTTGTCAACACCGAAGACTTGCTGATGGGCGAGCGAGCAGAAGCCCTCTCGAGTGGACTGAGAGGCGGCGCCAGAGTGGACTTGGTGTGACAAAATCCCTGCCGAGTAGACTGGCAGGTGGCTTGGGTTGAGGCCCAAGTTAGGCTCGGCCCACAAGTGTGACCGTGGGTGTAGGACGGTGTGGTGAGCCGTAAAGTCATCACCTCTGGTGGCCCAACAATCGTTTCCCGGTTCGAGCGTCAAAACCGGGGCCCAAGATCGTTTCCTGGTTCTATCGTCAAAACCAGGGGCTGGTTGCCGGTATCCCAAAACCGGTAGTTATCCAAAGGGATGAGCTACTGACCACGTGGAGGACATCGGGAGATTACTTCGAGCCGAAGAAGGTCAATGACTCCATCATGGCCGTTCATCTGAGTTTCCAGCGTCTTTTCTGGCCTCTACAGGTATTTTAGTGTAATCGCGTTTGTATCTTAGGGGGGCTGTTTGGAAAACAGCCTAGAATGGGTCTTGTAGTATAAATAAGGGAGATGGCTGTCTTATTTCCCTGTCTTGGCTGGTTAGAAGGTGCTTAGGGCTTAGAAACCCAAGGTTTTTGTTCATTCAAGCAAGGGCAAACAAGATTAATGAGTTTAGAGAGATCTAGGCTCCACCAAAGTAGGCAGGAAGTAGGGTGGCAGCTTGGAGAACGAGTTCCATGGTGTAATCTGGATCTAAGACCTTGTTAAGGCATTCAATAGATGGAATTCGTGGCTCTTTTGTGTGTGCTTGCCTCCCTCCCTTCTTGATTAGCTTTTGATCTTCTTTTTCTTGCCTTGTGGTGTGTTTGGCTTTGGGCAAAAGCAAGATCTTTCTATTGCCGGTGTTTTGGATTGCTAGGATGTGGTTTTGATTGTGGTTGTGTTGTCCAATCTTTGAATCCACGAGCAGCCTCTCCTTTTTTCGTTCTTGCCACTTGTACTTCACTTCGGGGACAAGTCAAATCCATGGAGCAAATCACAAGCCTAGGGCTTGATCTATTGAGAAAAGCTTCTCCATGGACTAGACAAAGTCCTTGCAAAGTTTCGTGAAGTTTGGAGTCCATTTGGTCAAGATTTGGATCGATTTTGAGGATTCTCGGGCTGTTTTCTCTCCTCGGGCTACCCTGTTTCATACCACCGGACTGTCCGATGGGTAGGCACCGGACTGTCCGGTGGCCTAAGGTTTGTCCGGGTGGTGTCAATGAGGCTCGGCCTCTCTGGCGTTTTAGCAGGCGTCGGCTGTCCAACGGCAAGGCGTCGGACTGTCCGACGGGTGCTAGGTGAAGGTCAAGCCCTCGGTTTTTTCTGTCCAGTCGGTGGCACCGGAATGTCCGACGGCTCTGTGTCGGACCGTCCGGTGGGTGCCGTCAGACTGTCCGGTGGGTCTGTACCGGACTGTCCGGTGGCTCTGCCCTAGGTGGTTTTAGGCTCGTTTTGCGTCGTTTTCTCTCGGCGTTTGAGCGAGTGCTATGTAGTGCTTCCGTAGTACTTTCCTCGACGTGTCTTAGGGTTGTTTGATTGTCCTAGCTACGCGATCCGACATGGGTGAGAAGAGAGGGTTTTTGGGGTTGAAGGTTTTTAGGTGTCGACCTATTCACCCCCCTCTAGGTCGCTTTCCGGTCCTCACATTTAAGAGTTGGTCTCTTAATGATGATGAATTTGCTATCAAGTATATTGTCTTTTTTTTAAAAAGTCCTTACAATCATATTGATGTTTGTACAATCAAATTTCACTTTACAAAATTCCTATATTAGAAACGTGATAAATCATTTAAGAGTTAGCCTCTTAATGAAGATGAATTTGCCATCAAGGATATTGTCTTTTTTTAAAAATAAGTCCTTGCAATCATATTGATGTTTCTACAATCAAGATAAATCACTTAAGAGTTGGTTTCTTAATGAAGATGATTTTGCTATCAAGGGTATTGTCTTTTTTTTTAAGAAATCCTTGCAATCATATTGATGTTTGTACAATCAAATTTCACTTTACAAAATTCCTATATCCGAAATGCGATAAATCATTTAAGAGTTGGTCTCTTAATGAAGATGAATTTGCTATCAAGGATATTGCCTTTGAAATCCTTCCAATCATATTGATGTTTCTACAATCAAATTTCACTTTACAAAATTCATATATCAGAACTGTGATAAATCATTTAAGAGTTGGTTTAAGACGAATTTGCTATTAACGATATTGTCATTTTTTCTCTTAAAAAAAATCCTTCCAATCATATTGATGTTTCTACAATCAAATTTCACTTTTAAAAAATACTTTAAAAATTTCTGCGGCAACTCGCGGGGTACCATCTAGTTTGATATACGTGTACGCCCACCCTGCCAATTTTGAATTTTTAGATGTAAATGCTTTCACTATTAGTATCTCAGTACCTCTAATTGTATGCATCCCCTTCTCATGATGTATCTATTCTCATCACTGCATTATCTATGCATATAATTGGGTCATTTATGCACCCCTGTTTTATTTCTTTAGCTACCCATATTAGTATTCATGCATACAAATGCATAATTTTTTATTATGCTAGATATACAGGTTGACTGATACCCATCATCTCAATTTTTTTCAGAGAATTAACATCAGATGCATCCCACAGGATGTGCTTGAAACCATTGCCATCATGAACCAACGGCAGAGGCAAGCTCTTCCGAGGAAAGGTTTCTCTGACATCCTGGACATGACCCTTGATGCTATAGGGAGCCGCTCACACCTTTGTTGGCTCATGGATAAGCTGGACCCCAAAGACATGATCATTCGTCCTGGACCAAGCAAGGAGCTCAAAATTACCAAGTAGACTGTTTGCATCCTTGGTGTTCCATGTGCTGGTGGTGGAAAGCCCCTAGGTATCGTTGCAACAGCCGCCGCTGATAGGCTAAGGTCCTCACTTAGCCTTAGCAAAGATGAGTTTACCATTGCAAAGCTACAGGACAAATTAAGATTAGGTAAAGATGATGAGCTCTCTATTAGATGCTTTTTTCTGATCCTATTCAATAGATTACTTTTCCCGTCTGCTAGATGGAACATATCTAACACTGAGGTACTCTTGATAGAGGAGATGGATCGTTTCCCTGAGATCGATTGGTGCCACCTTATATTCAATGGCATCTGTGATGGTGCACAGTCTTGGCATCAAAGAACTTGACAAATACTTCCACTATGATATATGGATGCTGCATCGTCGTACTTGTAAGCCCCTTGTGCCTACCGTGTTTTGACACATTCCCCCATTTCATACACATGTCCTCTATGCGGATCTCCATGTTCATTTATGCAGCCCGTGCAGAATACTTTACACATTTTCTTCCATTGCATATTTACTACTTGGATCACCTCCATGCTACTGCAGCCCCCCAAACAAGTTCGACACACCTCGTATAAAATATTTTGACAGAAAAATCATAAAAGCATTGACCAGAGCTGATAAGAGGAAGTCACGGCAGGGCAGCGAACCATTCGGCCATTGCGATGTAAGTATAATGTCATGCATCATACGGCCCTCTACAACATATTCATTTGGGCTTCAGTCTTATGCATCCCCTTTATTTGTCTAATTTTGTGACTGCCTTGCACACATTTACTTATGACACATCTATCATTCACAATCGCCTAATTAGATTTTTTTGCATCAGTTCCGAAGCATGACAGATACATGCTATGCAGCTGCCCCTGAATCCCATGGCCTTCGTACTTCCCCTGGCAGGGCAGGGACCCTCCACGAAGCCGCCCCTGGCTGTCATGGTCACTCTGCACCTAAAAGCCATGCCCCACAGCCTTCCCCAAGCATCACAAAGGACTGTCATGCAAATGCTGACGACAGGAGGCATTTTGATGTAAGTTTATCCTCCTACATTGCGTTGTGGAGTCACAACCGATTTTGCATTTTGAGCCATTGCATTTCAGCACTTACATTAACATAGGCCTGACTAGTTCTTCTCACCACTTTTAGAGCAGGATAGAGACATGCTATACATCCCCCTCTGAATTTCGTGATCGTGTTAACATTTCCATTCACTTTCCACGTATCGAAGATATGCCGTCAAGTAAGATTCAGCAACTTTCCGCACAGGAGCATCCAAAATTCGAAGCAAAGTTGGCTGCCCATGACCAAGCGGTTGAGGAGCAAATTTCCACCATCAAACATTGTCTTACCATGATTGTTGACAAGCAGTTTGATCTAAAAGATACGTTTTATGAGATGATCGATGATGTTCTTCGTGCAGAGGCAGCCAACAATGTTGAAATGCCTCAACCATCCAATGATCATAATCATGCATCACAAGGTCAGTCATCGTGGATGTCCTTTATTCAATCATTTGTGCGCACAGTCCGGATTCTTATTCGTTCATGACACTCATTATGCAAAACCGGCCTTCATTTATGCACATTGTAGCTAAATTTTATGCATTCATATGTCGATAATCATGGCCATTAGGCCAGCATTTTTGCTGTCAGTGCCTCTAATCTCCGTTGCCGATACTGCATCATCAATTTTCGCATATACTTTTCAAGTTTCACATTTATGCTCCAATGTCCACAATGTTCCCTTATGCACAAATCTTAGATTCCTAATTCAATTTATTTACATTCTTTTTCTTTACAGAGCCATACACTGACTCTGGTACTCAGCTAAACCCGGAGACATAGTTGGACACGCCGGTGACAGGTACTCAGGCGGAGAAAATCTACGAGAGACAACAGCAAATGCGCCGATCGTTCGAGACATGTCCAGATGACTCGGACACCAAAGCACCCGTAGACACGAACAAAACCGCTCAACAGAATGCCAGTGTCCAAACTAATCTGGATGTAATATATACCCTCTGATCATGGTTGATTGTCCCACCAAACATACATTCTCCAACTAATTTATGCTCGTTTGATACCATTCTACATGAACCCATGCATTTTCTGTCGACAGGATGACGCCTTAGCTGCTGTCAACGAACTGATGACCAACCTTAACATCGTGGCTCAAGCCATATCAGAACGCACCTCCATCAGCCCACCAGCTGATTCTGGCTTGCCAAAATTTGATGTCACACCTCAAACTAAGGTTAGCTTTAACCCTAGTTTTCTGCTTATTCATTTCTGATGTCGATTTAAACATTTTATACTATTATAATTATGGCAACATGCTACAGGTCTCAGTTTAGGATCCCAAAGTGCCAAATGCAGCAGCCCCTCCAACGAGTTCAAGCAAAAATCCTTGCAAAACTAGAAGGATCACATAAATGTAGCTATCTATTTTTTCCACCCACATCAAGAGTGCATCTAATTTTTTTTTAATGCCATATCATTTGCTCAAGAGGCAGCAAGGCAACGGGTGATGTAGTTCAATTCGACAATGGCCTAGTATTTGATGATACACCATGTGGCCATGTTAGTATTGTGGGAGTCATATACCCACGGGTGCCCTATAACGACGGATTGTAATCACTGAGCCAGGTGGGCCGAGTGGTCTTCCTAGAGTGCCACGGCGCAATATGGCGTGGACTCCTAATTGTAATCCAAATAGGGCTCTTTTACTTATACCCTAAGCTCCTGGGCCTATGTGAGTGGAGCTGGAAACCTTAGTTCGACACGACCATCAGATGTCAACCATAGCCGCCAGACCCTAAGTCACAATGACCTAGGTTTGGGTCATACGATCAAGCAATACAATCCACATACACCCCGTACAGGACGTAGGGTTCAGCGATTTGGTTGTCCGAACCTATCTAAATCGTTGTCGCCTGTATTCTGTATACCATCGCGATCTCTTTGCCAACCCTCTATCGATCTCTAAACCTCCGCGTGGATCATCTTGTGGTGGGCTGCTGAGAATAAACTCCCACAGCTAGCACGCCAGGTAGAGGCTGGTTGCGCGAGATTACGAGATGGCGATAGCCATCAACTACGAGATCAAGTTCATCTACATCTGTCGGCGCCGGCGGAGTCAACTTCGTCGCGTCGCAGCCACCGTCAGCCCGGCGTCTGGTCTGATCCTGCCAGATGCCGTGTCATATCTGCGTCTCATCGGTTCTCACCAAGTTCACATCTGCATCTGCAAGGGGCCGCTGGGTTGCTGCGCCAAAACCCCGCGACGAATCCGTGTCTGGGTCTGGCAACTGCAATCAATATCCGGCACCTCGAAGTTGAGTCCAGTCGAGATCACACAATACATGCAGTATCCAGTATCATCACGTGAAGATTATCTCTGAGATATACTCGCCACCAGTATTTGGCACCAAAATCGTATTCACTGCTGCTAGCTGCGCGGCCATATCGGTAATCATCAAATCTATGATCAAGGGTTTATCGACCACTACTTGACTCGGTGTAGACCGGTCCGCGTGTCTCAGACAGCTAAGTCGTTTTCATATTTTTCTGCATTTAATTATGCCATTTAACTGTTCGTTTATTTGACTAGTTTACCTAGTCGTTTGAATAATTTTTATATCTAAATATGCCCTTTGCAAGCAAAACTATTCGGACTTTCTCCTGATTATTGTAGAAGGACAATATATCTCATATGTCAGTGCCAAAAATCTACGGCGCCCTAAGGCAGTCAACCTGCACTATCATTAACTATCTCTGATTTCCGCAAAGCGCCATCAACTGACCGCGGTGTGTCGTCCGATCCAAGTGGCCTGCTATGATTGCTTATATTGATTAAATTATTTCTTATCATCTAGACTGTGGATCAATTGAATTATTTTTATCATCCGGCTGATTTATTTCTAAAATATCTGATTTATTGGATCAATTGCATCACTCGAATTATCTATATTATTTATTGATCATTCGGATTATCTATATTATTTATTATTTATGGATCACCCGGATTATTTTTGGATCACCCGGATGCTAACATACCACTTCAATAAATAATGCACTTGCAATGCACATATATTATTTCTGCCATATTGAGTGGCATTTTCTGTGAAGGAGTCATCAGTCTCTGCTGGCTGCTACTGCGCACTTGTGATGGCACCATGCAACTCAGCCTCAACGTACAGGCACTACATGAAGAAGATTTGTTTTCATAGGCCAAAAGCCCACGAAAAACAGCATAAGCCCATGAAAAAGTTAGTTTTTCGTGGACCGGCCGACGAAAAAGATCATGCACTTGCAATGCACATATATTATTTCTGCCAGATTGAGTGGCATTTTCTATGAAGGAGTCATTAGTCCCTGCTGGCTGCTGCTGCGCACTTGTGATGGCACCATGCAACTCAGCCTCAACGTACAGGCACTACAGGAACAAGGTTTTTTTTATGGGCCAAAAACCCACGAAAAACAGCATAAACCCATGAAAAAGTTAGTTTTTCGTGGGCCGGCTGATGAAAAAAAGTCCCACCTCACGGAAAAATACCTTTTTCGTGGGCTGTGGCCGAGGCCCACGAAAAAGAGTGTTTTTCGTCGGCCCCATCCCCGGCCGATGAAAAAATACCCTTTTTAGTGGGCCCTAGGGTGGCCGACGAAAAAGCAAGCCGGGCAACAGCTTTTTCGTCTGCCTACCTCTGCCCACGAAAAAAATTGCCTCCCCCCCAAACCAGACCCTTTTCCCCTTCTTTTCCTTTCCAACCAACAAGAATCACAATATACAACATACAACACATAACTTCCATCCAAGAATCACAATATACAGCACATAGCTTCCATCCAACAAAAATCACAATATATAGCACATAGAAACAAAAATCCATCCATCACATAAACAAACAAACAAAGTTTAATATAGTTCATCACAAACATACAATCCAGTCCATCACAAACAGAGTCGAGTCCAACATACATGATCAACACATCCAAATGTGTCCAATTCTCAAAGTCTCAAACATACATGACCAACACAATCTGTAGCTTACGATTGTGGATTGTTGGAGTTGTGGCCGCTTCCAGATCCTCCGGCTGAATGGCGCAGATACTCGTTGGGGTCGACCTCTGCATCAGGAGTCACATTGCCGGGATGTGAGCCTGATGCCTGCAAAATAAACGAATCAGATGTGGCCAGAAGTTTATCAGTAGTGCAAGCTTATGAGTTTAAGTGGCTATATCACAAGTAATAATTGTAAAGTGCCATTCATGTTAAAAGGTCAAGTCATAAATTAAAAGGTACTTCAAGTTGAGCCAAACCACAAGTGTATGTCACAAATATATGGAACGTGTTATCTACATCAATGTGGTGAAAGACTAAACGAAACAAATGACATTGGCCAAATATATTTGAAAAAACATGTTTCATATTGAACAAGACTCAATTGAAGTTAAAAGGTCAAGTCATGAGTTAAAAGGTATTTAAGTTACTTAACGTTACCCAGATGTCCAAATATAGATTTCAATAGCGTTACTTAAGTTACTTAGCTCGATGTAGTGCTCGTACCTGCGGACCCGGAAGTGGCCGAATCCAAGGGTCATGGTTGGGACCCGGACCTGGTGCCCAAAAAGGACCATGTTGCATCCACCCCATAGGTGGCTAAAAGCCCTGTGGTGGCATCTGTGAGCCCTGCGGTCCCATCTGCGAGCCCTGTGTTTGCGGCCACGCCGGCCACCCTCCAGATCCCTGCGGGCCCTGAGGTTGCGTCCATGCCGGGGGGCCCTGAGGTTGCGTCTACGCCTGAGGTGGCTAATGTTGAGATCAAATTAACATATGTTTCGAATTGGGCTTGTCGAGAAATTAACAAATAGACTAAGCATATTTACCTGTTGGATGCTCTATGGAGTAAAAACAGGAGGGCAGAACTGTGGCAAGTTCACCTCAGGACCGAGAGAAGCCGTCAGTTGCTGTAATGTATTAAGTGATGATAAATTCACGAAACGTTATCAAATAGAAACAACAGCAACAGTCCAATGCATTTACCTGCATAAACGAAGACATGTACGCAAAGGCTTGTTGGCTCTGCTCGCGGGTTTGGCGAGCCTCCTCTCACGCCTGGCGAGCCTCCTCTCGAGCTTTGCGAGCCTTCTCTTGTGCATCTTCAACCCTGGACCATCGAGAAATCGCTGTAGACGTACTCGACGATCCCACACGAGAGACAGAGGGGTTGTAGTCAACAACCCATGTGCCAAAGGCGAACCTACAAACAACGATTCCACATGACTTGTTACTAGGATCTCAAAGGCGCATCAAACAAGCAACGGACCACATCTAAATCCAAGGGAGCAAACCTGCCATGTCTTCTACCCTCACCGCTTTGATACAAAGCATCTACATCTATAGGCAGCTGTATCCACTGGACACCCTCGCCGTGACGCTTCACCATTTCTTGCCCATACCGATCCTACAAACCAACAATGAGCACACCAAGTAATATTGCCAAAACCAAACTTTGTATAACAAGTAATATTGCTTACCAGTTTGTCCTTCGCCGCCTGGGAGCACAAAATATCGGTGTTGTTCGGATCAAGACCTCGGTGGCCTCGAAGGAATACATTGAGGAAGATTTGTTGCATTCCACTCTCAGCCTCCTGCAAACACATATGATAAGCATTTTACATATACGACGTCAAAGAATATATATGCTTATAATGGCAACCATGCATTGAGCCACATGCTTACCATGCGTCGCTGAAGCCCAAAGTGTCCATCTGCTCCGTACTTGTGCCTCGGATCTGCCCTCTGTTCCTTCGCTTGCCCTCTGACTTTTCAATCTACTCAGGTGAGGACCACAGCTTGGCCAACCACCTCCAAGCTTCTATGTCCTTCACAAGCTAATCAACCTCAGTCTTGAGGTACTCTTCTTCCTTAAGGTATATCGTATTGGCTCCTTTCTTCTTGGTCATATTCTCTCCTTTCACCGACTTATAGTAGTGGTAGACAGCAGTGATCCTTGCATTGTAAAGTGAATCATGAATGACCTTCTCGGTAGCTTTGCTAAAGTACCTCTTCAGCGCCTTCATAGCTTCACGATCGTCTTGATCCACATACGTGGAGTACCGGGTCTGCATATGAAACAAAACAAACTCAGATGAATTATTATGCACACGTTCCAATGAAAATCACAATGCACGGCAACTCACCCAAAAGTCGTCCCACACAACGCCTTGTAGAGTCCTACCCTTCACACCATTTTCCAAAACCTCCCTCTTAAGGCCCCAGTGTGCCTAGCGAGTAGCCGCCTGAGGCTCACCGTTCACTACTACCATGCCAGGGTAGTAGTAACGATAGAGGGCACCCAATACACCGTTGATCTTGGTGCGTGGGCCTTTATTACCTTCCCATTTGACGTCGTCCCACGACCTACAAAGAGGATTTGTTGAAATATACAAGTTGTCAACAATAGATGTAACATTATAAACCTACAACATATCAATTGATGAGACTCACCACTCTCCAAGTGGCTTGATCAGCAGCTTCTCACTCTCAGCAGGCCTTGCACGAACTGAATTACACTTTCGAAACCTACATATACCCAAACGGATTAAAGTCAATTGAAAGATAAAAATAACTTTAACTTTGCAAAACAGTAATATCAAGGATACCTAATTCTTGATGAAGAACCTGTATGCCCAGCATCAGCATCAACCACGTGTTCCTCCTCATCGGTCTAACCTCCAGCTCCCGCATCATCACCCCCTCCCAAGTTGGTCTCACCACCCCCTCCCAAGTTGGTCTCACCACCCCCTCCCACGTCCTCCCTAGACGCATCAGCTTGAACCGCCTGCTCCCTAGCTGCCTCATCCATTAAACCCATAAATTTCTGCTGCCTTTCTCTGCTCTGGGAGGTGCCCTGAAAAAGACCTCTACTCGAGGTAGAGGCAGTCTTACTCCTCCTGTGCTGAACATCTGCAAAATTCAAAAGGTCATTATACATTTTGAATAAGACATGATAGAAACAACAAGTATAATATGAAAGTCTTAAATTCAAGAAAACACATGATAGAAACAATAAGTATACCCTGAAAGTTCTAAATTCAAGAAAACACATGATAGAAACAACAAGTACAATCTGAAAGTCTTAAATTTAAGAAAACACATGATAGAAACAACAAGTATAATTTGAAAAGTCTTAAATTCAAGAAATCTTACAATACATACTTATCAAAAATCATCAGCATCTGATTCGGCTTCGTTGACTCGTTGCATGCTCACTTGTTTTTTGAGTCGTGCCATCTCCTTAATTCTTTTTGACTTTCTAGTAATGGGCCGTTTCCACAGACGTATGGGTTCCTCTATTAAGTCCCTATCTTCCTCGTGTAACAGCTCTAGAGCGTCATCATCAGTAACATGAAACCTTTCGCCTTGAACCCTTTCGTCATGTTGAAATCCATTGTTGTCATCATCATCATCAAAACGTTCCTTCTCGAACATTCCTTCTTGGAACACATCATGGTCATCGTCTTCATTGTACCCTTCATCGCCAGAAGGCAAGACTTAGGGGTTAACTTTAAATGCCACCCACCATGCATGCAAGCTAGGATGAGGATATGGCAGGTAGTAAACCTGCTCACCTTGATGAGCAAGAATGACATTGTCTTGGCCTTGAAGCTTTGAACCGTGCTTCACCTCGACCATGCCAAAGTTGTCAACTCGAGTGCCATTATGTGGATGAAACCAATCACATTCAAAGAACCCCACACTTAGTGGTTTGGGACCATCAAATTCATACTTAACGATGTTTTGTAAGACACCGTAGTTGTGAACTAGATTCTCATTAACATCATAAGCGGTGGTCATAACTCCGCTATTGATAGTGGCTGCAAATGGACGGCTCTTCTCTAATTTTGCTGTTCTGAAGTGAAAGCTAGAAACATCATATCGATTGTAGTTTCTTGCCTTCACAAGACCATGAGACAGCTGGGCTAGGTCTTTGTGGACGGTTCCATCAGTAAGACACTGCGTAAGAAAGCATCATTATTTGAGAGGCAAGTTAAGGTCACGTATGATCGAAGAGATGATGGGATGCTAATTACATGCTTGCGGAACCACTGCACGAAATTAGGACCACCACGTAGCCCATTGCGCATTAGGTTCTCTAATTGCTTGGCGGTGGGTCGGTCAGTGGATGTCTAATACTCTTTTTCAAACAACCTGCGTTATTTGATGTTCAGAGAGGACGAGATTATTTGATACTTAGAGATAACAGCAGATAGAAATAAAATAGTACAGAATGAAGTTAGAAGATGACATACTCGAAATATTTGTTCATTTCTTTCATGTTGCTAAACATATACAACAAAAACAAGTTCAGCTCTGATTCTTCCACATGGCGTACAGTCGAAGGTCCACTGGTTGTATCCTGGAACTTGAAAATCTGAAGGTCGCTTTGTGGTTCCACATCAGTAACAGAAACCCGATTGGAGTGTTTTTCAGCGTCTACTTTGTTGAAATACTTTTTGGTGAAGTGTGAGATCTCTTTAAGAGCAAACGCCTCAGCGATACAACCCTCAACCCTAGCCTTGTTGCGTACAGTAGCCCTTAGTTTTTTAAGTTGCCTTTCTATAGGATACATCCACCTCCATTGAACGGGTCCACCAACCAATGCTTCCCAGGACAAGTGAATCAACAGATGCTACATCACATTCATGAAACCAGGAGGAAAGACTTTTTTCCAATTTGCATACAAGGACCGGAATTTCCCTCACAAACTTCACCATCAAACTCTTTGAGACTACCTTAGAACATAAGTGCCTGTAGAAGTAACTAAGCTCGGCTAACAACCTCCACAGGTCGTCTTTGAAATAACCACGAAACATTACAGGTAGGAGCCTTTCAATGATCATATGATAATCGTGACTCTTCAGTCTGGT
The DNA here is from genome assembly GCA_022530915.1 of Paspalum notatum. Lineage (NCBI taxonomy): Eukaryota > Viridiplantae > Streptophyta > Magnoliopsida > Poales > Poaceae > Paspalum > Paspalum notatum. The sequence continues at coordinate 32,198,032 of CM039688.1, read as the reverse complement.
CAACTTTCCAGTCTTCACATTTATCGCCCGCTTTAGGTTAGCTGCATAGCGATCTGGAAATTTCAGGGTCTTCAACCATTCGAATATCTGTTTCCTTTCTTCCGGCTTAGGACAATATTCGGCTCATGGTCTACACTCCTTTCCTTTCCCATTTAGCCGTACCTCAAGATTGGGATGATCACAAAGCAAAGCTAAGTCTTTCCTTGCTTTGATATTGTCTTTGGATTTCTTTGTCACATCAAAACACATGCTTACGATGTTTTTCGCAACATTACGCTCTTGGTGCATGAGATCGATATTGTGCGGCAGTATCAAAGCCTCAGCATAAGGCAGCTCCCAAAGTAAGGAAATGTGAGTCCAGTTGTGCACCTCACCGTAACCATGAAACCTTTTGGTGCTCGGATCAACCATCAGACGTCTATGCCATGCCATTATCTCCTTTGCAGTCTTATGTTTTGAGGGTAGCTTTGTGACTTTAACACCCTTTCGAAATGCAGTAGTCGACTGCCTTAACTTGTGCCTTGGAGGAAGCTCCCTTCAAGTGCAGTCAAAGAAAGTGTATTTTCCACCATTCTTTAGCCTATATACATCTGAGTCATCCATACATATGGGACACTATAGACGGCCATTCACAGACCATTCAGCGAAATTGCCATAGGCTGGTAGATCATGTACTGACCAGAGGTATGCGGCACGCAAGTTAAATTCTTTCTTAGCATTACTATCATACGCCTTCACCCCTATCCACAATTGTTTGAGTTCTTCTATTAACGGGCATAAGAAGACATTGAGATTCTTCCCTGCATGTTCAGGTCCTGGAATAACGCGCGCAAGAAATATGAATTCATCTTTAAGCACCATCTCAGGTGGAAGATTGTATGGCATGATGAAAACTGGCCAGCAAGAGTATGGGCTCACAGAAGTACTGAAAGGTGTGAACCCATCCATCGCCAACCCAAGTCGGACACTCCTTGGGTCTCTCGCAAACTCAGGATCGAACTCGTCCAGTGCCTTCCATGCATCGCCGTCTGTCGGATGCACCATTACATCCTCACTCTGGCTGCCACGTCTGCGTTCTTTGTGCCACCTCATACTCTTAGCTATTTTCATTGAAAGAGACATCTGCATCAGACGAGGGATGATGGGCATATATCGCAACTGCTTAGCCGGCACCATTGTGTCCACGTTCTCCCTCGCCTCATCTTTCACCTGAGTGTACCTAGACTTCCCACAGTGCCTACATGTGCCCAGTTTATCATCCTCCCTCCAAAATAGCATGCAGTTGCTAGGACAGACATCTATCTTTTCATATTTCATCCCAAGACCTACCATCATCTTCTTCGCGAAATATAAGTTTTCAGCAGCTTATGATCAGATGGGATAACCTCAGACACTAGTTCGGTGATGTCATTGAAGCAACTGTTCGAAATGTTGTGCTTCGATTTTATCGCCATAAGCCTCGACACCGTATCAAGGACGGTCTTCTCGGTATGATCATGCAGCTTCTCATCACCGGCTTCAAGCAGTCGGTAGAATTCTTGTACCTCTGGTGGTGGCTGATTGTCCTCTTCTGGATCAAACTCAAACCCCATGGCAAGGTCATTCAGCATCATCATGCCATCACCGTTTTGCTGAGCCGGCTCTGAGATGCGACGGTGGGCTTGCTCTCCATGCTTATGCCATACAAGATAGTCAGGCATAAACCCAAATCTACATAGGTGTTTCTCCATCACATGCCTGGTCTTGTACGACCCGTTCTTACAGTCAAGGCACGGACATGGCGTGACAGGACCTCTTGCCACCTTGAATGCTTGCTTGAGAAAATCCTCTATGATTACCTGCCATTCCCTGAAGTGTGCCCCATTCTTTCGCCATCCTTCATACATAGCCTTTCGATTGTCCCCCATTTCCGAGGCTAAATCACCAACCAAAATTCATCATCATATATAGTAGCAACACGTGGCTTAGGTGACAACAAAGAACCCTACTAGGAAAGGCCCTAAACCCACCCGAGAATGGAGGTGGCCGCATGCGATTCGTGACGTGCCCGATGATCTGAACGAAATTTCGGCAGCATAACCCCGCTGGTCTCCGAACGCATGCCTGTTCCTGGTGCGACGAAGAACAACCGGGTTATGCTGTTGAAATCTCGTTCGGATCATCGGACACAAACACGAATCACATGTGGCCACCCCCATTCTCCGGCTATCCAAATACGTGGGCAATCCCAGAACCACGCACATCACAAGTAATCTTATGTTTGGATCGAATGAAACTATACAATCCATGCATCTATAGATTGTGCAGCTTCATTAGGTCCAAACACCACCATAAATGCGATGTGCGTGCTTCTGGAACGGGTGATGCCTAGGGTTAACTACGGGTTTGCGCATACGGTAAAAATAAAGTGCATAAACAAATAATCAGTAATCATGTGCCACATAAACAGTAAGAAGACATAAATAGTAAGAAGACAGTTTAGAATCTCATGAAATAAATAAATAAAAAGAAATTTGTTTAGAAATGACATAACTAATTATTGGTCTAATCATCAACCTATTTAACTCTCTAATAGCATCATTAACTGTAATCACAATTCGTCGGTTTTGGACATGGCCGACAAAAAATTCAATATAATAACCTAGACAATAATCGTCGGCCGAAAAAGTGGCCGACGAAACAATCCATCCATATACCAAACAATCAAGTTAAATTGACAAGTTTATACCTTCAGTCAAGCGCGAGGGTCGTGGGTGCAGTTGGCGCAGGCGCACCGAGGTGGCAGTCACGACCGGATGCAGCGGAGCTGGGGCAGGACGCCGTGGGCGGTGAGGCCGGCAGCAGCGCCTGGGCGTCGGGGCCGGCAGCGGCCGGCGGCCGGCAGGGGCCGTCGGGGCCAGCGGCGCCCAGTTGGGCCTCGCGGCCGGGGGTGGTGTCGCCCAGAAGCAGCGTCCGGGCGGCCAGGCGCGGCGAGCGGGAACGGCGGCGGCGCCCAAACGGCCGGGGACGGCGTCGCCCAGCAAGGGCGTGCGGTGGGGGTGCGGGCGCGAGGGGCCGCCGGCGGCCGGCCAAGTCGGGGGCCTCCGGCAGCGGGGAGGGCCTGCGGGCGTCGGCGTCGGCGGCGGCAGGCCGGGGAAGCAGCAGCAGCGGCGGCGGCGGGGAGCAGTAGGGGCAGCGGTGGCAGCGGCGCGAGGGGCCGCAGGTGGCTAGCGAAGCCGGGGCCGTCGGCGGCGGCAGGGGAGGCGGCGGTGCTCGAACGGCCGGGGGCAGCGTCGCCCGCGCTCGGCCGGCTGCGCGGCGCGAGGGGCCGCAAGCGGCTGGCGAAGCCAGGGGCTGCCGGTAGGGGGGACGGCCTGCGGCCGTCGGCGGCGGCATGGGAGGCGGCGGCGGTAGGGGGCGTCGGCAGCGGCAGGGGAGGCGTCGGCGGTAGGGGGTGTCGGCAGCGGCAGGAGGATCGATTTGGGACGATTTGGAATGGAGGGGCAGGAGGGCGCTTAGTACCGGTCTTTTTCGTCGGCTTATGGGCAGGCCGACGAAAAACAGGGCTCTTTTTCGTCAGCTGAGGTGGCCCACGAAAAAGTGGTGGGCCCAACGCCGCTGCGGATGCCCGTTTTTTCGTCGGCCTAGTAGAGGCCCACGAAAAAAACTTGCTTTTCGTCGGTTTTGGGGTTGGCCGACGAAAAACTTGTACTTTTTCGTGGGCCTGCTAACCTACGAAAAAATTTTAAGCTTTTTTCGTGTGCCGGCTCATGAAAAAGAATAGGCCCACGAAAATTTGGTGTTTTCCTGTAGTGAGGAGTTCTCTGTTCCACCAGAACACATTGCATAGCTATGCTATTGTCTAGAGCTGCACCAACGAGGGATCATGGTCCAAATCCATCTATGAGAAGCCCTGTACAGAGGCAGTTTCTGCTATTTCATCATGCCGAATCCCAGCAGCCTCCCCATGTTCATATCGTCCACTCAGACATCGATGAAAAATCAGTCTGCGGCGATACTGAATCGCCACGAACAGCTAAGCTATTTTAATTAAGCAAATTCATTTTTCGTCTATCTGACCGGCACGGGTTTTATTTATATTCGAGTATTGTCTCTGCAAAAAATACTACTCGTATTTCTCTCTAATTATTATTTCAGGAAAGAACAACTTGCGCCAAAACAAGCAACTACAATGTTTCTACGTCTAAATAGAGTGGACACAAATGCTCGGCTCTCCAAACTGAGTAGTCTCAAGTACTCGGTTCTCCAAACTGAGCAGTCTCTGGCACTTGGCTCTCCAAACCAAATGGCTTGAATAAACGCGATAATCAGCTGTGAAAGGGGGTCAACCAGCACGCTTGCATCCGGCGGCATCCAAGCTGCATTATGTAAGCCGACAACCGATAGCCCATGTCTAAGCTTCTCTGCAAAGCATCAAGGACAGCTGCATTATGTAAGCCGGCGACAACTGAGCCGCATTATGTAAGCCAGCGACAACCGAGCCGCATTATATAAGCCAGCATGCATAGCTTGATTGCTCATAGGAACTCGGCTCTCCTAACCGAGCAACCCTGAATGAGCCGTGCGGTTACAAGAACTCGGCTCTCCTTACCGAGCACCTCTGAATGAGTAGCGCGGTCACAGGAACTCGGCTCTCCTAACCGAGTGTGATGTCCCCGGCATCTCAAAGGCCTTAACACGCAGCTAGAGACAAGTTAATAATGAATTAGGACTTGATGATGTTTAGAGAGTAACGAAGGCTAGGTGGAGAAGTCACTAAGTCAAAATCTTTTTAGGAGAAGACGAAACTCTACGTGGTTTGGTTGTTTAAGTCACCACCCACAAGCTTTTATGCAAAACACCAAATACAAAAGTCGTAGTTCAGGATGTTACCTTCAACTTTGATATTATGACCATCTTTAAAACCATATGTTATGGGGTTTAAAAGTCGAGACCGAATCAAACCAAAAATTCCTCGAGGTGCAAATAGTGACCATGACCAAATTTGGACCCTAATAAAACTTTCAGATTCATTAAGCAACTGAGCTTAGCTCCATTATCAAAGTTGTCGTACATACCGTGAACTTCACTTTTGTTACACTGAGCCTGGTTTAAAACTGTCTTTAGCTATCTTAAATTTTGACCCCAAATACTTCATGAAATCAGCCCCAAGCTAGTCTACACAGAAAAATCCCCAAGTCTGAATTTCAGCTCGTCCCAAATTTGAATCTGAAATTACTTTTGATTTCACTTTACAACTTAAAAATCTTCCTTACTATGAAGTGAAATTAAACTTATCACCTTTCAAATGCACCTAGATTGGAGGTGTTTGGACTTCATTTGTGTATTCAAAAGGTTGAAACAAGAAAGACTTTACATAAATTGAGGCTGCAGTGTTACCAAACCTTCAACAATCTTTGTGCTTGTAATTCAAAATCTGTGGTGATCCAATCCAAACTTTATATACCAAACTTGTAGATATTTCTACTAAGAACAACTTTGGTAATTGGAGTGTTGACATGCACTGTGATTTGGATGGTGTTTTGGGTCTTTATATGCAAACCTGTGAATTCTGTCCAAACCTGGCCTATCTAATAATTTCAAATTTACTTAAACTACAGCTTTAATCTTGCAAAACTTTATATGAGAAGTTTGTAGCTCATGAAATTCTGAACAACTTTGGTATGAAACTCTTTTTATGAGAGAGAATAGAAAATGGAGTCTAATCTGATGGGTTCAGTCGGTCAAACTTGGGTCAACAACTTAAATTCAAATTTAAGCCACAAACTTCAACAGAACCTAGTATTCAAGTTTATAAGGAAGTTGTAGAGTATAAAATTTACAACAGTTCTTGTATTTTGGGTTTGATCAAATTCAGCCTCTAGGGTGTCCAAAACGTTGCAATCCAAATGGAGCTTTCTGCAGTGAAACAACCCTTTTTCCAATTTCGGGATTTTTATTTCTCCCTGTGGACACCCGGGCCCCACCCGTCAGCCGGCCTTGGATCCCCTTCGGACGACGCCGCGCCTAGAGCCCGCGCGACACGCGGCCGCCGGAACGGCCGACGCCGCGGCGCACCTGCTCGTCTCGGCCCTCGCCCGCGTCTTCACCTGGACGCCATCGCTGCCGCGTTCACGCTCGCCCTCACTCTACACTCGCCTCCCGGAGCCTCTCCTTTCTCTCTGCCCTTCACTTGCCTCGTGTCCCGGACATGGTCGCCATGGTTGAGCTCTGCTCGAGCTCACCCCACCGCCGTTCCGGGCCTCCTCCCACCCTCCAAACACATGCACCGCAAGCTCCTCGAGCCCCTCCATCGTTTCCCCAAGGTCCCCGAGCTGGGCATTGCCCCGGGAGCCCTATGCACGCATGCACGCCATGGCCGCCGTCACGGCGAGCCCTAGCGCAAGCTCACGCACCAGCCGCCTTCAGCCCTCTCCCTCCACGCCTTCCCCGTCACCACGCCCGCGCGGCCCTGCTCAACCTTCCCCGACGAGCCTCGGCCGCCGCCATCGGCCCTAGCACCTACCTCCACGCGCGGCAGCCATGAACACCGCCGTGCCACCATGCTCTTCATGGAGGACCATCTTTGAGCCCTCCCCGTGCCTCTATTTCCACACCGCCGGACTCGCCACACCGTCGCGCAGCCGGAACGCCCCTCCGCTCCCCTTCCCATCACCGGAGCCGGTAGATCGACCCGCAGCCGCCACAAGCTCCGTGCGCCACCACTCCCTGGTTCACCATCGCCGCGCCGCCTCTCCTCTCCACCCCGCACGACAAGAGCCAGGGGAAAGGAAGCCCCACTACCGGGTGGTCCTCACCGGAGCCCATCGGCTCCAAGTATCGGGCCCTGCACGCTGGCGCAAGTGCCGCGACGCCAAGCCACCGCGCGCTCTTGCCCTGACCGAAGGAAGAAGAAAGGGGGTTTTGCAGAAAAACCCTCCCTCACTTTTCTATTTTCGTCACTATTTATTGTGTCTTATGAATCTCACGCATAACCCCCTGGATCTACGAAAGTCTCACGTTTTAACCCAAGCCTTTGAACTTTGCAGATCTAACCTTGGACATATGCTGAATTAAGGGTGCTGTTGACTGAGTCTAGGCCTATTTGCTTGCTAGCCCCTGGAGGCTATGGTTATTCACGATCTAGCCCCCGGTCTAATGTTTTTCTATTTAAATGTATTTATTTCAACTGGAAACTTCAGAAAATCATAACAAATCAAAAAAAATCCTAAAAAGGCAAACTCACTTGCATTAGACTCCTCTTAATTAGATCTATTGAATGGTTATAATGTGGATGTGTAAAAGGACTGTTCTACCCTCGGTTTATTGCATGCAAGCTAGAAGTAAATAAATAGCAAAAGTGCATCAACTGAGCTACTAAAAATATGAAACTTGGGCAGTAGCTCTTGTATGATGTCTGGTCACTGTGATAATTTTGGTGACCCTAGGTCTTACTGTTCATTCACTGTTTTGTCATTTTACATGTACTTTATGCATTATTTAATAACTTGGAAATGAGGCCTATGCATAGTATGATAAATATGACTCACTAGTATTTTTCTTATGTCTTATATAGCTTGTGAATCTCACTGGTAAAATATGAGCCCCTGCATATTAAGTTTTAATGGTGATTTGAAAATGATAAAATGCCAAATGTTGGAAATGATAAATAGAAAAAGTGGTCATAACTTGCTAGGAAAATTCTCTGGAAAATTTGGTAGCTTAATGTTGATGCATAGAGTCCAGGAAGTATATTCAAGAAGGCTATTTACACTGTTCATATATACATCTTAATTCGCACAAGATTAATATATGGAAAATAGATGTCTTGTCAAACTTGGGAGTTTTAACTTGTAAATTTTTGTACATGCAGTCCATGCTAGGTCTAGCTCACTGGTAAAATTTCACCTTCAGCAACAATTCCTATAATTTATGAAAATTCTGACAATGTATAGGGCTGAGAAATTATTGTAATTTTAATAAAATAATTATAATTCTAATTGAGTTGAAATTTTGACAGTAGCTTTGGGTATACAGAATCTATATGTCATAAAAGTTTGGTCTCATTTAGTTATGTTTTACTGCTACAACTTAGGTGCACAATTTAATTCACAAATGAGGATAAAACAGCCTAAGTATAAGCATATGCAATGTGTTAAACTACTGTACCACATTATTTATCCATGACATACCTGCTGCATTCTAACATTTGCATTTCACCTACATTCAGTACAAGCATATGCAATTTGTGCACTCATTCGCATATGATGTCATGCATATAGATCCCGCGAATGAGGAGCTGCCACCAGAGCAACCGCTGATCGAGGAGCCCGAGGACGAGCAGGAGGACACACAGCCGACCACTAACCACGTCATCGAGGAAGCACCCTCTAACCCTAGCGGAGAAGATAGGCAGGACCATGCTATTCCCAGCAAATAAAATAATTATTGATTACGCATATGCATTAGGAGTTGATTGAAACCAATTGCATTAGATCCTATGAATAGAGTTCGTAGGACGAGAATGCCTAGAAATGCTAGGTACGAGTAGACACAAGTGAGTACTGTCACTCGTCGCGTAGGTGATATTTCAAAATCTCAGAAATCTTACTATGATGCAATTTATGATTATTTATGTTGATGTTAAATCGAGACCGGGCGGAGCGTAAGTTTACTTTTGGGGCGTGTGTTGTTGTTCTCCGGCTCCGCCCGAGTCGTTTAAGACCCTGTTCGCTGTTCGCTTGGGATCGGCACAACATTGCTCGAAGTTCTTATCCGGGACATGGGACCGGTGAAAGTCTTACCGGCCCCGTCCCACTATTCATGGTGCTGCCCATCTACTGATAGGGGGCCGATGGACTTGGGGAGTGCTTTGAGGTCGAGGGAGGGCTGACCCGACGTACCATGGTATCGCTCCTGACACGGCTACTCCTAAGGGTTAGGTGGGGGCGCTGTGAATCTTGAGATGGGACAGGTGGAGATGGGGGGTATATGTGAGAAACACGATGGCTAGTAAGCATATATCCCTTGGCATTTTTAGTTATTCTCAGGAATTAGAAATCGATTCGAATCGCTGATGCTCACCAGGTGTTAGAGTGCCAAGTATCACTGCCGAGCAACGTAGTAATAACTTAAATACTTTATGCTTATATTTATGTTTTTCACTACAACATGCTTGGATGTGTATGATCCGTCCCACTATTCATGGTGCTGCCCATCCACTGATAGAGGGCCGATGGACTTGGGAGGTGCTTTGAGGTCGAGGGAGGGCTGAACCGACGTACCGTGGTATCGCTCCTAAGACAGCTACTCCCAGGGGTTAGGTGGGGGCGCTGTGAATCTTGGGACGGGATAGGCGGAGATGAGGGGTATATCTTGGATGTGTATGATATACTATTATGCAAGTTACTGATGGGTTCTCATGTTTTACTTTCATGCAAGTATTTACTTTATGATATCAATGACCTTCATGGTTAATGGATAGCAGCTGTCAAACCCTGCTATCTTATGTCAACATGACCTTGTATAAAATCAATGGCTAAGGATCCACCTGACTAGTAAGCTATGCATTGCGTCAGCCGTAAGCCCTGTCCATTAAGTCCTACTGAGTAATTAGTACTCAGGGTTTGCCTCCACTTTTGGATTACAGGTACTGATGACTTCTGGACAACCGCTTGAAGGAGGGTAGAACCGGTGGGCTCGGTGCTACTCGCCTTGTTTTTCTCTGAATGAAGACTACTTGAGTTTGTTTCCGCTGCGAGATGTTTTGAAAACGCTTCCGCTATATATAATTTGAAATCGCTTCCACTATATTTTGACCATGTATTTGAATTCACATATTTGGTCTGTAAACTAAGGTCCATTACTCTCTATTTCAACTTCCTGTGATGATTGTAACTGTTGTGGCTCCTTCGACAGTTGGATGTGTTTGATGTCGGTTCCTCGGGAAATAGTGTTATCGAGAGCCCGAAGGACTCTCGACGGACTACCGGGTTTAGTTTGGCCTAAGTGCACTGCGAGCCAATGGTGGTAGGTGTGCTTAGTCTGGATTAAGCAGGGTGGTTCCGCCACACCGAGCACCCTTGAAGTGACATCAACATTGGCCACATGCCGGGTTATCTCTGTCAGCTAAGTTATTTCAATATTTACTGATGCATTTACATATGTTGTTTATCGAACTGCGCAAAGTCTGTGCCAACGACATGCTGAGTCATCTTGGGGGCTTCACCATGCTCGACTAGTGGATATTATTCCCACTAGCCGACTGCCCATCGACTCGGGGGCTCCACCGCTCGACTAGTGGATGCTATTCCCACTAGCCGACCATTTCACTGACTACTTCATCAGCTCGGGGCTGCGCTGCCGCGTGCCTCACTGACTTGCTACTTCGTCGACTCGGAGGTTGCTCCGTGTTGGCATCTCTTAGCCTTAAAAGATTTTACTCCGCAAAGTTGCGGAGACCGCTGTAGCTTTTCACACAGAGTATTCCGAGTATCGTATTTTTATCCACAGGGAAGCGGCAGGCGAGAGAGTATAATTGAATAAACTCAATTCGAAAGATCTGTACTTAAATAAATTTACCAGCTAGTCACTAGACAGGGGTAAGTCTGGTAAACGGATAGATGTATGGTGGAAAGAAGCAAAATAAACTACCTAAGATACATGTAGACAAGTATAGTTGCCTGGGAGGACAACGAGTGAGATAAAGTTCCCAAACTCTATTCTATTCGGCTGCAAAGACTGTCGTGGTTAACTAAGAAACTCAAGTACAAGTCAGGGTCTCGCGTCGAGCGAAATTCCGGCGCCTCGAGGGATCAAGGGGTAGATAGTAGACCACCGAAGGAGACCCGGCCAACGCCTACGGGCCTACCGAACGAACGGGCCTAGGATACACATGCACACCACACGCTGTCACCGAGTGGGGTTACCAAGCAAATCTGCGTGGATAGGCTGGCACGCTATAAACGTACTCAAGCAAAGCTTGAGCAACAATAGATCGTCCTTGATCAGAGAAGAGGACCGAACCAGAGCCTGGCGTACAGGTTGGATTATAGCACTGGCAAGAGTAACAGAACTTGACTAACTAAGATAACCATAGCCTAAGCCTAGCAAATACGCAAAATCAAGGGTGCACCACACTTGCAAGAGATAGAAATAAAGTAAATCATAAATATATTATACTGAAGGTAAGAGTAACAAGATACAAGAAGTTTACCGCAGACTCAGAAATATCTCTGAGAACTCCGAGGCAAAGCTCGACTCACTCTAATCCCAGGACTATCCTACTACTAAGATATGGAAAAGAACACCCTCTAAGGTAAAATATGGCTCTCAACTTCTCCACGCCTTTACAAATGAGCTCTCAGGGCCTATTTATAGCTTGTACAAGTGAGAGGGGTACTTGTAGGTGGCTAAGGCCGATGGGAGGCCAAAGTCGGTTGTCGGTCTACTTGGGGGGGAGGAGGTCTGCCGACCTTGCCCGAGGTCGGGCGGCCCTCCGATCCACCGCCTCAACCTTCCAACGGCTTGATCTTGCTTCCCCAAGGCGGTTGGCAGTTGACACGTGAAAATTGCCTCCAAGGGAAGGTCGGTCGACTTTGGTGGAGGTCGGGCGACCACGTGTCAGCCCTTCACTGGTTGCATGGCCCTTCACTTGGATTGATGACGTCACCTTAGATACATTGGATGCTTGATACAACGGTTGGATCTTCATTGAGTTGTGTTTCTTTGTGTGCAGGATCGATAAGGTGGCATTTGGACTTAGTCGGAGGTCAAGTGACCACCAGGAGGTCGGGCGGCCCTGGTCTGGGTCGGGCGACCCTAGCATTTCCAGCATTTATGCTCATCTTTGGTCCTTGACACGTTTTCATCCTTTTATGTTCATTTCGGTACCTGCATCTAAATATTCAAGTACATCTAGTGGAACTCATTAGTAATAGGGGTTAGTCCATATTTAGTCACATGCTTCGTTCCATTTGGTTAGTAATTCACGGTAGATATCGTTAGATTACGACCGTCAACACCCCCCAAGCTTAAACTTTTGCCCGTCCTCGAGCAAAGCTAAGATTTGTAGGACCGAGACGTGCGACTAGAGGGGGGTGAATAGGAGCACTTGAAAACTCAAACTCAATCCCCGTAGTACAAACTGAAACAACACCCACAACAAAGTTAGCCACCGTCCACTGAGAGGATACGTATCTAGCTCACAACACGTGCTTGGTACCGTCCACTGAATAGATACGTACCAAGTACAAAGCGGAAGCACACGCTCAAATGGCTAAGACAAAGAGTGCAAAAGGAACCAACTTCGGAAAACTGCAGATTTCAGACAGACATGGCTGCAAGGAAAAATCTCAAAACCCTAGAAGCAAAGCTCCAAACCACCCCAAACAATTATCACACCTTCACAAGGCAATAGGAAACAGCTCCAGAAAAATTCAGGCCAATTGGAGCAAGTTGTGACCACCGGACTGTCCGGTGGTTAACTATCCGGTGCTTACAGCCTGACACTCCAAAAAGATTCGGACCAAAATCCAATCAAACCAACTCCAACAATTATGAAATTTTTACTGAAGGTAAAGAAGGGGCCAGGGAACAACTCCACAAATTTTCAGCTCAATTGGACAACAAATAAAAAAAATCATAGAGCTACAGGACTGTCCAGTGTAGACCCACAGGATTGTGCGGTGGTAAAAAAACTGTTAGACCAACCCCAAAAGAAAAATACCAAAACCAGCTAAAAACACCTCCAAAAATCTGAATTTTTTATAGGAGCTTTATGATTCACAGGATAAGAGCTCCACAAAATTTCAAGTCATTTGGAGCACGTTTGATCACAGAACCAATCACCGGACAAAATAGACAGCCACTGGACGTTATAGACAGACAGAAAAACAGCCCCACGAAACTTGATCTTCCGAAGCCAAAATTTGACCAAACCTTCACCAATCTTTACGAAATTTTGCACACACTAAGCTAGCTCCATTCCAAAGCTATTTCCAAAAGAACTATTGAAAAAGATCAAGGGATTAGCGGGAATTTCAGATCTCGTGAAGAGGTGAATATTTGGGCAAGAAAGGAGAAAGCTCAAGAACAATTTGCTCGTGGCAATCCTTCAGGATTGAGATGTTCTAAGACATAATCTCCACGTCCTTGCAAGTCTCAACCTTGGCCAAAACAAACACCCAAAAAGCCTAGGATTGAAGCCAAAAACCAAAGGGAACAAGGGGAGTAGAAGCACACAAAATTGTTGCATGAAACCACTTCGATTATGAGCCTCAAAAGAGGTCTTAGATCAGATTATAATGAAGGATTTCATCCCAAGCAACCACCCTCACGTTCCCTCTTGATTTGGAGGCTAGATCTCACCCTAACCCTCCTAAACTTGGAGCTCAAAGCTTGAGGACGAAAATTACCCTAAGGAAATGAAAACCTAGCTACCAAGACTCTCTCTAATGACCAGCACTTAGGCTATTTATACACCGGTTCAGTTTTGGCATTTTTACACATAGTCTCTAACACTAAAAACGCCCGGAGGGGCTAAAACAGAAAAGAACCCGAAATATCGGGGACGCACGACCACGATGAAGACTCCATCTTCTTAGCTTCCACGCAATCTTCAGATGTCCTCCACGTGGCCAGTAATCCAATCCGCCTTTGCACCCCCGGTTTTCAAGTCAGAAACCGGGAAACTTTAGGAAGTCTCCGTCTGGGCCGGACTTGGCCCATCTTCTCTATCTTGGCGAGTCATGGCCTAACTCACCAAGCCTTGAATAGCTTGGGTGGCGGTTTTGAGCTGAAGCCACCAAAGCCTCCCTCGCACGCCTTCGCGCCATGCACTCGGGTTGGAGCACCACGGTGGCACCAAGCTTCTCTAGTCCATCGGCGTCGCCTCACGGTCCATCGGAGGGCTAACACCACCGTTGCTGAACCGCCCCTCCGTGTACTGAGCTCCCATGGCCGACGGACGCCGAGCATTGCCTCCGGTCCATTGGAGGGCTTTTGCCTCAGTCCATCGAGGTCTTCATCATCTACCTTTAGTCCATCGGAGGGCCTCCAGTCCATCGGAGAGCTTGAGCTCGTTGACAATCACTCATCACAACAGGAGAGCAATGAGGCCGGTCCATTGGCTCTCGATCTCCCCCTTGATGAGTGCATTGTCAACACCTTCAACCTGTAACCTGAAATAAAACAAAGACAAGAGAAAAGCGTAAAACCGAAAAAGAAAGAAAGAAAGAAGAAAGTTGCTCAAAATGCCCAAGAACCAAATACAAGCAAAGATACAGGGCACAATGAGACAACAAAAGAAAACAAAGCATCGGCTCCTCAAAACAAAGGCAAAAGGCTCAATGCACCGATGCAAAGAGCATGCTAAAAGCTCCCCCTGAAATGCATCCTTACAAATGCAAAAATGAATGCAAAGCTCCCCCTCAACTAAGTCTCTCCTGACTCCTCCCCCTATGTCCAATACTTCTCCCCCTTGTCGACAATGGACACATCAAGGGTTCATAGGACTCCCCTAAACTAGACAACTCCCCCTCAAAATATGCCATGAGATGCAGAGAGTGTACCAGAAAGAGCTCAGAAGGGATGGAAAGCTAGTATTCACAAGTTCTAGCATACAGAGCAAGTAAGGGCAAGGAAGCATGCAACAAGCTCAAATGAATCTTTCATACACATATCAAGAGTAGCATGTTTTTCAGGGTAGTTGAAAATAAAGCATCACCAACATGAATAGCACCTAGCAAGATAGGCATGAACAGCAAGATGCTCGCAATGCATACAAGGTGTGCTACTCTCAACCAAAGCATATACAACAAGCCATAAGCATTTTAGAGACTTGCATATTTTAGGTTTAATCACTTGTATTACATGAGCAAGTTCCATATTGTACCAGGAGTTATTCTCTTGTCTTGCCACTTCTTACCAACCAATGCCAAGCCTAGGTTCAAGGAATCATCAAAAGCTTAAGACAAGGTTTTGGTCATACACAGCTTAGTCCAAGTTCATGCCAAAGTGCAAAGGCAAGCAGTCTCAAACTAAGTCAGTGTGACAAGCAAACCCACCTGAATCTTTTCATTTTAGCACAAGACACCACTTGTAAACATTTAATTCAGATTTCAAATTATGCAAGGTGTCATAAAAGCTTAGGCATTAATTTAGAAAAGACATACAACTAGCATATCCAGGTATGAAAAGATAGCAAAGCATTCAACACTCCTACACATGCTAGGCAGCCAAATCATGTGGTGATCATATTTTTGGATTTTCATGAAATAAAAGGGCTTAGCTCAAAATTAGTATTCAACAGACTCAACTGAGCTTAGCCAACCATGATCAAGCAAGCATCTGTACAACCTAGCACAAGCAAATACTAACTCATCATACCAAAAGAGCTCTAGTGCTTGTGAAAATACATATGATATATGAATGTCATGCATGCTATGATCCAGCTAAAAACCGCTTGAAATATCACATGGCATGATGTTCATTAGCTACCACAGGCTAACAGATATAGGTGACTAGTCCACCAACACAAGCAAACTAGCATGACATGGTATAAGAAAGGATCACACAAGCTAGTAAGTCATGTGGCTAACCCACCAAAACAAAAACGAACCGAGCAAGCAAAATCTACTAAAGAGAAGAACAAGCTAAGAATAGCCAAACTAATCACAAGTGAATAACATGTCAAAACTAAGAAAGCATGACACGAGATTCACAAAGATCATAGGCAAGCATACAAGGAAGACTAGACTAGCAAAGGAGACATACAACTAGCATCAAGAAAGCTAGCATGATATGTGGCTAGTCCACCAAGCATACAAGCAAGAAAGCTAAGTACCAAAAGAAACACAAAAAAATGGCACAAGCTATACAAAATACACAGAAGAGCAATGAGCAAGGCTCTCAAGTGTACAAAGGATATAAGCCCATGAGCAACCTCAAAGCTTGGAGAACCATCAACTCTCACTCATCACATGTTCTCCAGAACTCAAACCTGCAAGATCAGTGATAGTATGGAGGGGCAGACGGTCCGACACTGGGGTTAGTGAAACTGCTAAACCAGTGCCGAGCCATTTGCTCAAACGAGGGGTAAATACTATCAAAGAAATCATTCCTCCTACCATGATCGGGGTAACCACGACTAGCAAAGCGTGGACCCTCGAACTCTCTCCTAAAGCAACGGTCACGAGTTCCATAGCCGCGCTGAAAACGACTAGGAGCTCGACCGGCAGGGCGTCTCTCACCACCAGGAGCACGGGCTTGAAAGCCGCCTCCACGCTCACCACCAGCAAAGCGGTCTCTCATCTCACCGCGGTGGGGAGGATCTTGCCTACCACCCTGGTAGAATTGATCCTGGTTCCCCCAAGCTCTCTCTTGCCTCTCAACCCGCTTCCTCCTGAAGCAAAACTCCTCTAAGTGGCCATTCCGCTGGCAAAACTCACAGTGGTAGATAGGCCTCCTAGGAACTGGGTTAGGCTAGGACTTGGGCTTAGGTAGTGTGACCTTGGGTGGCTCAGGCTGCTGAACTGGCTTCTTGCCCTTGGGCTTAAGCTCTTCCTTAACAATCTTGTTTAGCTCAGCCTGAGAGGGCTTGGGTGGCTCATGGTAAACCCCATCATCTGTCTTACCTAGCTAGGTAGGTGCAGTCTTGATCTTAATCGGGGCACTCTTCTCACCCGAAGTGCTACACTCTCCAAACCCACAACCTCTCATGTCACCCTCGGCTCTCTTGGTGCTCTCTAAAATCATGTCTAGTTGGGGTTGCCTCGTATATACCCAACTCAGCACCTCTCTCAACCTGCTGTTGTCATTTTGCAAAGACAACACCTCCTCGCTCAGGTCCTCCAGAACTATGGTCTGGGCAGCACAAGTGTCATAGTTTAAGGAGGGTATCACAGGAGTACCTTTCTCCAACTTCCTAATGGTGGCATCCCAATCCACCAGCTGCATCCTGAGGGTCAGGCAGTTCTCACAAGTGTCAGTAGGTGCTGACAGCACCTCATAGTTAGCTCTTAACTACTCTAACTCAACTCTCAAGGTAGGATAGACCATACACGCACCCAAAAGCGCAGGTCTAGCCCTAAGCTCCTCAAGCTCCATGAGCTGCCCCTCAAACTTCTCCTTTAGCACAGCTAACTCACTAGCTAAACCGAGGCAAGACTCACACTCGAGCTCTCCACTCAAAATAGGCTCATCCAGCTTGGACTGGAGTTTGCCTAACTCAACTTTCAGCCCATCTATCTCCTCTACCCGCTTGGCATACCTATCTCTCTGGTCACCAAGCTCCGTCATGAAAGACTCGTAAGTAGGGTACTCAAGTTCACTAGGTTGGGGTCTCACACTCCTCAACCTCTCATTCTTCTCTAAAGCCTCAGCAAGTCACGCTTTCAACTTCTGCAGCTTCTTAGCTGCCTTCTCCAGCATCTTATCCTGGGCTTTCAACTCTCAGCTATTCTGCTCTAGCATCTCAAGGATTTCGGCTTGCTCAGGAGTTACCTCATCATCGAAAGAAGAGTTGCTACCGTCATCCTTGTTCTCCTTGTCCTCAAGCGCCATGGAGCAAACCGAGCTCCTCTTGTCCTTGTTCTTGCGCCTAGACTTGGTGGAAACGAAGCACAAGCCAGTTGGACCTCCTTGATCGTTCCTCTTGTCCTTCCTGTACGTGATCTCCTCATCACTTGAGCTTGATGAGGACGAAGAGGATCCGCTGCTGCAGAACTGATCTCGGTGAAGAAGGCCTTGTTCCGCTTCCAGTTGTCCTTCTGGTAGCTCTTGAAAACCTTCCGAATGTTCTTCTTGCCGAAGAGACGCTTGCTGAAGCTGTGCTTATAGGAGCAGTGCTTGTCAAAGCTTGGCTTGCCGGAGTGGTACTTGTCGGAGTCGCGGGAGTAGCTCTTGCCCTTCTTGTAGTAGTCGTTCTTGTTGGGGCACTCGGCGATGAAGTGGCCGACCTCTCCGCACTCGAAGCACTTGGGCCTCTCGCCCCTTTTCTCGCTCATCCGGTTGTCATAGGCGCGCTGAAAGTGACTAGACACCAGACAAAGCTCATCATCCCCAAGCATCGCCAACTGCTCCTCTGTAACAGACATCAAAGCAGAAAACAAGAAGTTGTGTAACAGGAGGTTAGTAGCCGACTCACTGGAGGGGGTAGCCAAGGCCAGACACTTGGATCCTGTACAAGTGAGAGAATCCCTCATCTTGTAATCTACTTCGGTGGCCTTGAGCTTACTATAGAGCGCCTCTACTCCTATCGTATCATACCCTGTCGACTCAATGATTGAGTTCACCTTGATCTCCCATACTTTTCTATCCAAAGCATACAGCAATTTGACAGCATCCTGATGATCGGTGTATGGGAGCTCAGCGGGGGCAGAGTTGACACGCAACTTGTTAATGATCGACTAAAAGCGACCAAACAAGTCGTCTACTGACTCTCCCGGCTTCTGGACAAAATTTTCATATTCGCGCCGGTAAGTCTCCACAAGCCTAGCCTTAATGGTCGCGGTACCCTCATGGTGTGCACTAAGCAGGGACCATATCTCACGCACCGTCTTGAGGTCACTCACTCTCTCATAATCCATGGGACCAAGCCCGGAAAAGAGAAAGTTAACAGCCTTGGCATTCGCCTCATGCTGAGCCACGATCTCAAGCGTAGTACGCTCAGCAATTGGACGCACCACAAAAGTCGTACTCTGAGTAGCATACCATATGTCCTGACTCTGGCTAACAAGGAACGCCTCCATCCTACCCTTCTAGTAGGGATAGCCATCGGAGCCAAGGAGAGGAATCTTCCCAAAGTAAGTCATGGTCGCTACGGTTTCTTCACCGGTTAAGTTATAGGAAAACTAACCGGCTCTGATACCACTTGTAGGACTGAGACATGCGACTAGAGGGGGGATCAGAGCACTTAAAAACTCAAACTCAATCCCCGTAGTGCAAACTGAAACAACACCCACAACAAAGCTAGACACCGTCCACTGATAGGATACGTATCTAGCTCACAACACGTGCTTGGTACCGTCCACTGAATAGATACGTACCAAGCACAAAGCGGAAGCACACGCTCAAACGGCTAAGACAAAGAGTGCAAAATGAACCAATTTCGGGAAACTGCATATTTCAGACAGACAGGGCTGCAAGGAAAAATCTCAAAACCCTTGAAGCAAAGCACCAAACCACCCCAAAAAATTACCACAACATCACAAGGCAATAGGGAACAGCTCCAGAAAAATTCAGGCCAATTGGAGCAAGTTGTGACCACCGGACTGTCCGGTGCTTACAGCCCGACACTCCAAAAAGATTCAGACCAAAACCTAATCAAACCAACTCCAAAAATTATAAAATTTCTACTGAAGGTGCAGACCCACTGGGCAAGAAATTTTCAGCTCAATTGGACAAGAAATAAAAAAAATCATAGAGCCACCGGACTGTCCGGTGCAGACCCACTGGACTGTGCGGTGGTTAAAAAACTGTCAGACCAACCCTAAAAGAAAAATACCAAAACCAGCTCAAAACACCACCCAAAATCTGAAATTTTTATGGGAGCTTTATGATTCACAGGATAAGAGCTCCACAAAATTTCAGGTCATTTGGAGCACGTTTGATCACAGAACTAACCACCGGACGAAATAGACAGCCACCGAACGTTATAGAGAGACAGAAAAACAGCCACACGAAACTTGACCTTCCGAAGCCAAAACTTGACCAAACCTTCACCACTCTTCACAAAATTTTTGCACACACTAACCTAGCTCCATTTCAAAGCTATTCCCAAAAGATCTATTGAAAAAAATCAAGGGATTAGCGGAAATTTCAGATCTCGTGAAGAGATGAATATTTGGGCAAGAAAGGAGAAAGCTCAAGAACAATTTGCTCGTAGCAATCCTTCGGAATTGAGATGTTGTAAGACATAATCTCCACGTCTTTGCAAATCCAAAACACAAGGAAAACAAAGGATTCAACCTTGGCCAAAACAAACACCCAAAAAGCCAAGGATTGAAGCCAAAAACCAAAGAGAATAAGGGGAGAAGAAGCACACAAAATTGCTGCACTAAACCACTTCGATTATGAGCCTCAAAAGAGGTCTTAGATCAGATTACAACGAAGGATTTCGTCACAAGCAACCACCCTCACCTTCCCTCTTGATTTGGAGGCTAGATCTTACCCTAACCCTCCTAAACTTGGAGCTCAAAGCTTGAGGATGAAAATTACCTAAGGAAATGAAAACCTAGCTGCCAAGACTCTCTCTAATGACCAGCACTTAGGCTATTTATACACCGGTTCAGTTTTGGTATTTTTACACATAGACCTCTAGCACTAGAAATGCCCGGAGGGGCTAAAACAGAAAAGAACCCGAAATATCGGGGACGGACGACCACGATGAAGACTTCGTCTTCTTAGCTTCCACGCAATCTTCGGATGTCCTCCACGTAGCCAGTAGTTCAATCGACCTTTGCACCCTTGGTTTTGAAGTCAGAAACCAGGAAACTTTAGGAAGTCTCTGTCTGGGCCGGACTTGGCCCATCTTCTCTATCTTGGCGAGTCGTGGCCCAACTCACCAAGCCTTGAATAGCTTGGGTGACGGTTTTGAGCCGAAGCCGCCAAAGCCTCCCTCGCACGCCTTTGCGCCATGCACTCGGGTTGGAGCACCACGGTGGCACCCGGCTTCTCTAGTCCATCAGAGTCGCCTCATGGTCCATCAGAGGGCTTACACCACCGTTGCCGAACCATCCCTTCGTGTATCGAGCTCCCATGGCCGACGGACGCCGAGCATTGCCTCCGGTCCATTGGAGGGCTTTTGCTTCAGTCCATCGAGGTCTTCATCATCTGCCTCCAGTCCATCGGAGGGCCTCCAGTCCATCGGAGGGCTTGAGCTCGTTAACAATCACTCATCACAACATGAGAGCAATGAGGCCGGTCCATTGGCTCTCAAGACTGAAAGTGGGTCAGGAGATGCTGCAATATCGAAGATGAAGACAAATTCTTATACATGACTCAATACTCAAGCTTTTGTTTCAAGTAGTGAAATAATTTAGGCTCACCTTGTGTACTACCTATGGTGCATCTTTTTGCTTACCTCGCCTTGGGTGGTTGAGAGACGGAACAACCATCGTACAGGAGTTCTTCTAACTTGTTCTTTTTGGATGTCTTTCTCAGGTGTTTTCAAGATTTTCAAAACAAAAGTTTCTTCCCCAAGGTGCTCTCAATCGCTCAAATGTGTTTCCTCACCAAGGGCCAAGAGTTGGCCAACATCTTCCTACACTAAGGCCTTTGTGGAGCTTTAGGTGGGGAGAATGTGGCACACTTAGGATATTCATTTTGCTAAGCCAAAGATTAGAACAAAGAGTGTACTTTATCACTTCTTGTATTTGATCACTAGAGTATGAGTGGTAGTTCTGTATGCCTCCTTCTCTTGGTTTTCATCCCTTGCAACCTTTTGTAGATTTGGAGTGGATATGGAGCTTTTATTTATTTTTGCCATGCTTGAACATGCATGCTTTTCATTTTGCCGTGCTTTTGCACGTATTTTTTTTTTGCCATGCTTTTGCATGCATTTCTTTTTGGCTCCATACCTTTACTCCTTTGGATTTGAAGGCTAAGGGAATATGATAAGTGTTTTGGAGACATTTTTGGTGGATGCAAAGTCCGGAATGGATCACTTGCAATTTCGCTTTTGTACTCCAACTATCAACAGAAGGTGATATTTCTACTTGATGAGAATCAAAATTTGATAAAGCTCAGAATATCACTAAGCAGCTCTTTATAGCGTTTTAACAATTTCAAGCATTTTTGGCTCTGGTAGGTATTTTGACCAAAGGAGAGCTATAATTTGTTGTTTTCGAAATAAAACCTGAGATGTTCATCTTACTAAGAGCATGAAAGAATTATCCCATATTCAAGTCATATCATTCATCTTACAACAACTTAGGCTTGTTATCACAAACGACAACCACAAGATAGAACCTTGGTTTACTTCTTTTATTCACAAACTCAAAACTAAGCTAAGCATAAGTCACATGCAAGAATTAAATCATTCACTTGATAGAGCAACTATTCATCATTTCCAAAATAAACTAGCATGTGAAATTATCATTAAAGCATGGGAGTTTTTTTAAGTAAAGCATAAATAGAGAAGCAAACTAAATAAACTGAATTAAACAACTAAATTAAACACACTAGCAATCTCTCAAGGCAGGATATATGAGTGGTGCAGGAATCGGGGGACTGTCATACGTACCCAGCTGTCGCTTTGGGTTCTCTCGCCCCAAGCTTCAACGAAGCTACTCGAGGTAGTACCTCATCAAAGGTACACTGAGCGTTGCTTTTATTTCTAGGAGGCGGTTATATTGCTCGTCCTGGGTTTGCTGTGTAGGACCAAGACGTGCGACTAGAGGGGGGTGAATAGGAGCACTTGAAAACTCAAACTCAATCCCCCGTAGTGCAAACTGAAACAACACCCACAACAAAGCTAGACACCGTCCATTGAGAGGATACGTATCTAGCTCACAACACGTGCTTGGTACCGTCCACCGAACAGATACGTACCAAGCACAAAGCGGAAGCACATGCTCAAACGGCTAAGACAAAGAGCGCAAAAGGAACCAACTTCGGAAAACTGCAGATTTCAGACAGACAGGGCTGCAAAGAAAAATTTCAAAACCCTAGAAGCAAAGCTCCAAACCACCCCAAAAAATTACCACACCTTCACAACACAATAAGGAACAGCTTTAGAAACATTCAGACCAATTGGAGCAAGTTGTGACCACCAGACTGTCTGGTGCTCACAGCGAGACACTCTAAACAGATTCGGACCAAAACCCAATGAAACCAACTCCAAAAATGACCTGGGTTAAGAAGGGGCCAGGAAACAACTCCACAAATTTTCAGCTCTATTGGACAGGAAATAAAAATCCTAGAGCCACTGGACCGTCCGTTGCAGACCCACCGGACTGTCCAGTGGTTAAAAAACTGTCAGACCAACCCCAAAGAAAAATACCAAACCCAGGTCAAAACACCTGCAAAAATTCTGTAATTTTTATGGCAGCATTATGATTCATAGGATAAGAGCTCCACAAAATTTCAGGTCATTTGAAGCACGTTTGACTATTGAACCAACCACTGGACGTTATAGGAACCCACCGGACGATATAGCACAGACAGAAAACAGCCACCCGAAACTTGAGCTTCCAAAGCCAAAACTTGACCAAACATTCACCAATCTTCACGAAATTTTGCACACACTACCCTAGCTCCATTCCAAAGCTATTCCCAAAAGATCTATGGAAAAAGATCTAGGGATTAGCTGGAATTTTAGATCTCGTGAAGAGAAAACCTTTGGCCAAGAAAAGGGGAAAGCTCAAGAACAACTTGCTACTGGCGATCCTTCTGGATTGAGATGTTCTAAGACATAATCTCCACATCATTGCAAGTCCAAAATACAAGAAAAACAAAAGATTCAATCTTGGCCAAAGCAAACACCCAAAAAGCTAAGGATTGAAGCCAAAAACCAAAGAGAACAAGGGGAGGAGAAGCACACAAAGTTGCTGCACGAAATCACTTTGATTATGAGCCTCAAAAGAGGTCTTAGATCAGATTACAACGAAGGATTTCATCCCAAGCAACCACCCTCACCTTCCGTCTTGATTTGGAAGCTAGATCTCACCTTAACCCTCCTAAACTTGGAGCTCTTAGCTTAGGGACGAAAATCACACACAAGACACAAACCCTAGCAGCCAAGAGTAGTCCTAATGACCAACTCTTAGGCTATTTATACACCGGTTCAGTTTTGGCATTTTTACATAGAGACCCCTAACACTAGAAACGCGCGGAGGGGCTAAAACAGAAAAGGACCCGAAATATCGGGGACGGACGACCACGATGAAGACTTGATTTTCTTAGCTTCCACGCAATCTTCGGATGTTCTCCATGTGGCCAGTAGTCCAATTCGCCTTTGCACCCCCGGTTTTGATGTCAAAAACCGAGAAACTTTAGGAAGTCTCCGTCTGGGCCGGACTTGGCCCGTCTTCTCTATCTTGACGAGTCGTGGCCCAACCCATCAAGACATTTGAACTTGGGTGGCGGTATTGAGCCGAAGCCGCCAAAGCCTCCCTTGAACGCCTTCGCGCCATGCACTCGGGTTGGAGCACCACGGTGGCACCCAGCTTCTCCAGTCCATCGAAGTCGCCTTGCAGTCCATCGGAGGGCTTACACAACCGTTGCCGAACCACCCCTCCGTGTACCGAGCTTCCAAGGCCGACCGACGCCAAGCATTGCCTCTGGTCCATTGGAGGGCTTTTGCCTCAGTCCATCGATGTCTTCATCATCTACCTCCAGTCCATTGGAGGGCCTCCAGTCCTTCGGAGGGCTTGAGCTCGTTGACAATCACTCATCACACCAGGAGAGCATGGAGGCCAGTCCATTGCTCTCAATCTCCCCCTTGATAAGTGCATTGTCAGCACCTTCAACCTATAACCTGAAAAGCGTAAAACTGAAAAAGAAAGAAAGAAGAAAGTTGCTCAAAATGCCCAAGAACCAAATACAATCAAAGAAACAGGGCACAATGAGACAACAAAAGAAAACAAAGCATCAACTCCTCAAGATAGAGGCAAAAGGCTCAACGCACCGATGCAAAGAGCATGCTAAAGGCTCAACTCCCCCTGAAATGCATCTTTACAAATGCAAAAATGAATGCAAAGCTCCCCCTCAACTAATTCTCTCCCAAGTCCTCCCCCCTATGTCCAATACTTCTCCCCCTTGTTGACAATGGACACATCAAGGGTTCATAGGACTCCCCCGGAACTAGACAACTCCCCGTCAAAATATGCCTTGAGATGCAGAGAGTGTACCAGAAAGAGCTCAGAAGGGATGAAAAGCTAGTATTCACGAGTTCTAGCATACAGAGCAAGTGAGGGCAAGGAAGCATGCAACAAGCTCAAATGAATCTATCTTACACATATCAAGAGCTAGCATGTTTTTCAGGGTAGTTGAAAATAAAGCATCACCAACATGAATAGCACCTAGTAAGATAGGCATGAACAGCAAGATGCTAGCAATGCATACAAGGTGTGCTACTCTCAACCAAAGCATATACACAAGCCATAAGCATTTCAGAGACTTGCATATTTCTGATTTAATCGCTTGTATTACACAATCAAGTTCCATATTGTGCCAGGGGTTATTTACTTCTCTTTTGCCACTTCTTACCAACCAATGCCAAGCCTAAGTTCAAAGAACCATCAGAAGCTTAAGACAAGGTTTTGGTCATACACAGCCTAGTCCAAGTTCATGCCAAAGTGCAAAGGCAAGCTGTCTCAAACTAGATCAGTGTGACAAAGCAAACCCACCTGGATCTTTCTCATTTGAGCACAAGAAACACCACTTATAAACATTTTAATTCAGATTTCTCTTTAAGCAAGGTGTCATAAAAGCTTAAGCATTAACTTAGCGAAGGCATAAAACTAGCATATCCAGGAATGAAACGATAGCATAGCATTCAACACTCCTACATATGCTAGGTAGCCAAGTCAAGTGGTGATCATGTTTTTGGATTTTCAGGAAAGCAAAAGACTGAGCTCACAATTAGTATTCAATAGACTCAAGAGAGCTTAGCCAACCATGATCAAGCAAGCATCTGTACAATCTAGCACAAGCAAATACTAACTTATCATTCCAAAGAGCTCTAGTGCTAGTGAAGTGAAAATACATATGATACAATGCAATGCATGATATGGTATAGAATGCAAAAGAACCAAGAAGGAAACAAAAACAAGGCAAAAAAAAGTAAAACCTAAACTACTAAAGTTATCCCTGACTAAAAGGGATAACACACTCCAAGTTCACCTCTCAAGCGCACAAAAGCGCTGAACTCTAAGGGCTTGGTAAAGATATCGGCCCACTGGTTTTGGGTTACTATATGGACTAAGTCAATATCACCCTTCTCATAGTGGTCTCTCAGAAAGTGAAACCTCACGTCTATGTGTTTGGTTCTAGAGTGCAAGACGGGGTTCTTAGCTACAGAGATAGCAGGAGTAGAGTCCACTAGAAGAGGGATCCTCCAAAACCTAAGGCCAAAATCACTAAGGGTGGCTTTCATCCATGAGAGCTGGGAGCAGCAGCTAGCAGCAGCTATATATACTCTGCTTCTGTGGTAGACAGGGATACGCTAGCTTGCTTGCGAGAGGACCAAGAGACAAGAGAGGTTCCTAAGAGTTGGCATGTGCCAGAGGTTGATTTGCGATCAATCCGGCAGCCAGCATAGTCAGCATCTGAGAACCCTCTAAGAGAAAGAGAAGAACCCAAGGAGTACCAAAGACCAAGCTCAGGAGTGAACTTTAGGTACCTAAAAATGTGCTTCACCGCTTGACGGTGAGATGTCCTGGTAACACGCACAAAGGCAAACCACGAACTGAATGTCCGGTCTGGTCGCCGTCAGGTACAAAAGTGAGTCGATCATCCCTCGAAATTCCTTCTGGTACACTACCTCCCCATCTTCATCAGCATCAAGTGCCATGTTTGTACTCATTGGAGTTGTCATGGGTTTTGAGTCACCCATGTCAAACTTCTTGAGGATATCTCTGGTGTACTTGGCTTGATGGACGAAGGTACCCTCAGGGCATTGCTTGATCTGTAGCCTGAGAAAGAACTGGAGCTCACCCATGAGACTCATTTCAAATTCCCTGCTCATCTGTTCAGCAAAACTAGACACCAAAGCATGAGATGAACCACCAAAAATTATGTCATCAACATATATCTGAACTATCAGAGTGTCACCGCCACGACTTAACAAAAATAAGGTCTTGTCTATTGAACCCATCACAAACCCAAACTTGAGTAGGAAACTCTTCAATCTAGCATACCAAGCTCTTGGAGCTTGCTTCAGACATAAAGGGCTTTCCTCAACTTATACACCCGATCTGGAAACTTGGTACTCTCAAAGCCAGGAGGTTGTCTCACATAAACCTCCTCCTCTATAAACCCATTTAGGAAGGCTTACTTGACATCCATCTGTTGCAGTTTGAAGCCTTTAGAGGCATCACAACCAAGAAGAATCCTAATGGCTTCCAAACAAGCTATAGGAGCAAAGGTCTCCTCATAATCTATCCCCTCCTTCTGACAGAAACCCTAGGCTACCAATCTCGCTTTGTTCCTCACAGCCATCCCATTTTCACCCTGTTTGTTCTTGAAAACCCACTTGGTTCCTATAGGGCGGCAGTTTGGTGGAGGTTCAACTAAATCCCAGACATGGTTTCTCTTAAAGTTCTCCAACTCTTTATGCATGGCGTTCACCCAGTTAGGATCAGATAATGCATGTGACACATCCCGGGGCTCAAAAGAAGCAACATATGCAGAGTGGGAGAAAAAGGCTAGAGAGTTAACCGAAGAGCGTGTGACACGCTGGTGAAGATCTCCAATGATCCTGTGTGGAGGGTGATCCCGCTGGATTTGCCGAGATGGAACAATCTCGGAGGTCACCTCCCCTGCGTCCTCAGCGGGGCCAGTCTCTGCTTGAGCTTGCTGTCGGGAGAGTGAGGAGGAAGTCGTGAGCAAAGGTCCTCCTTCATCATCAGAGCTCATAGTAGAGGGGGCAGAAGCTACAGCCAGTGCAGTGGCTCATGCATCACCAACATCACGTGCACCTTTCTCATCTTCAAAGATGGGGGTTGCCTTCTTCATCATCACCTGAAAGCTCAAAAACAGGGGTTGTGCAGGGCATAGTTTCACCAAAAGAAACCTCACAAGTCTTAACAACTTGCTTGGTCTCCAAAATCCACACACGAAAAGCCCTAGAACTAGAAGCATACCTATCGACGGCACTTAACAACGTCAAACCTTATACTGCAAGCGTACAATATCGTGGTAGCTTTTCCCTAGGATGAGTATATTGGGTTTTATCAATCCAGGGATAATTATGTTTAAGATACTATCTATCTAATATTAGCTGAATTACTACTAATTCTAATAGATCTAAACAAACTTAAAAGAGGAATAAAACTGTTCTAAATATACTCTAATATATACTCTAATTATGTTCTAATAAGGGTTTAAACTATTGCATAAAATGATAGAACAAGGTTTAAGCTATAAACGCGAGAACGATAGGTTTAACATGGCAAAAGGATCCACAAGAGATATGAGACAAACAACCATCATACTAAGAACCACCTTGAAACTAGATCTAATCATAAATCATAGAATAAATATGATCATGAACGTCGAGGACCTACTCGAACCATTCCTCGGGCTATACTGTCACTAGTAGCTAGGTAATCGATGAACTAGTAAACCCCAACCATCTCTAAGCATGAGTAGATTTAATCAACTAGTTAAAGTAAAAAGATCTACTAAAAGAACATGAAGATATCTATATGTTGGCCGACAAAACATGTTGGAATTAAGCATTGCAAAGATATGGATCATAAATCATGTATAAACAACAAGCTAGTTCTAAAAGACAATCTTTATTGATCGAATATCAAGGTTTCATCAAAGTATCGAAGGAAGTACAAGAAATTACTCGAGATACATCGTAAACTCTGAAGCATAGTCATCGGGATGAACTTGACGAAGAACATGTCGAAAGATGGACTCGAGGTCTCCTCGGGAGGGCCTAGGTCGGTCGGCCGACTAGAACCCCTAGGGGTCGGCCGACCGGCATGCCTCCTGTGATGCCCCTGGCATCTCAAAAGCCTTAACACATGGCTAGATGAAAGCTAATGATGGATTAAGACTTAATCATGCTTAGAGAATAACAAGAAACACGTGGAGAAATCACTAAGTCAAAAATTTTCTATACAAGATGCAAGACCACACATTCCGTGGTTGGATAAGTCAACACTCACGTGCTTTTGAGCTCAACACCAAATGCAAAACCTCGGATAAGAAAGTAACCCTAGACTTTTCTGGTTGCCCATGATCAAAAAAAAATCTAAAGACAAGTGGTTTAAGAGATCAAACCAAATTCAACTAACGTTCTTCCGAGGGTAGCAAGTGTGATCGAGACCAAACTTGAGCCCTAATAAAACTTTCTAATTCATTAAGTACCTGAGCTCAACTCCATTGTCAAAGTTGTTGTACATGTTAGGGACTACGCTTTTGTTACACTGAGCATGGATCAAAACTATCATCTACTCCCTCATAATTGCACCCAAATATCTCATGGAAATAAACGGGTCAGCCTACACAGTATAATTTTTCCCAGGTCTGAATTTCAGCCCTTCCCAAACTTGAATCTGAAATTACTTTTGATTTCATTATAGCACTTGAAAATTTTCCTTTCTATGAAATGGAATTAAACTTATCACCTTTCAAATGCACCGATTGTGGAAGTGATTGGACTTCATTTGATACTTCAAAAGTAGGAAACAAGGAAGCCTCTACACAAAGCGAAATTTCTGTTTTAATAAACTTTGGAACACATTTGTATCTATAGTTCAAAATCTGTGGGGTTTCAGACCAAGGTTATATTACCAAACTTATAGATCCTTTACTGGTGAACAACTTTGGTAATTAGAGCTTGGTCACATACTGAGGTTTAAATGGAGTTTAGGGTCATTTCATACCAACACAGAAAACCAGTCCAAATCTGACCTATTTAGTAAACTCAATGTTTCTATAACCTACAGCCATTTTCATGCAAAGATCAAATTGGAGAAGTTGTAGGTTATGAAATTCCAAACCATGCTGTCAAGAGGCACTTTGGGAGATAATGCCTAGAAATAGGAGTTGTGAATTTCCCAATTAATAAAGGCTCCCTGTCCTAACTGAAGGCTGCTATATAAATTCATGTATAAATCATATTTCTACTTAGAATTTGGTGTTGAACCTTTTGACAAACTTGTAGAGCTCAAAGAGTAGAACATTTCACTCAATTGTCATTTTTCCAAATTCGGTTCTTAAGTGGGTCAAAAATGCCATTTACAGTAAAAGAGAAAACACACTATCTGATTTTCTTTCTCTGAGTCACTGGCCAGCGGGACCCACAGGTCAGCACCGCCGCGCTCCCCAGCCGACGGACGCCGCATGGGCGCCGGTGACCGGGCGTTGCTCCACGCCGTGGATTGAGCCCGGCCGAACCGCGCCGCGCCTTCCTCACCTGGACGCGAAGCCGACTTCATTCACTCCCTCGCTCTCACTCTATCTATCTCTCCCCTGGAGCGCGGAGCGCCCGAGCCGCCATGGCCATACCCCGAGCTTGGAGCTCATCGCACCGCCACCCCTGCGGACTGCCACTTGCCTAGCCACCACCCCACCGCAGTCGCCTCGAGCTCCTCCACCGGCCCTGCTACTCCTCGGCCTCGCCCCGCCACCTCTAGCCGTTCCTCGGGCGCGCACGCCGTGGCCATGCCATGGTCTAGCCGCGGCGCGCTCACTATGCCAGCCGCCTCGGGCCGCCTCCCCTCTGTCCACCTCACGCCCCACGCTCGCCTCGCCGTCCTCCACCTCACCCCCAAGCTCTAGTCCCCCGCCATCGCCTCCTCCGCCTCTCCCCACGAGCGCCGCCCGCGTGCACCCGCGCCACCCACGGGCTTGTCGTGGAGAGCCTCCCTCCGGCCATCCCCGCACCTCCACTTCGCCTCCGCCGGATTCGCCTCGTCCTCGCACAGCTCGAGCGCCCTTTGGCCCCGCCATTCGCCGCCTCGACCGCCGGGGACTGAGCCGCGCCACCGCGCCACGCCCCGCCGTCGCGCCTCCAGTTCACCCTCGCCGCACCGCCTATCCCCTCCATCGCCGGCGATGAGGTCTACCCCGAGAGGTAGCACATCACCGGGAATGCCTCCTCGGCCCCGCTCGGCTCCAAGACCGGCCCCACCGCCGCCGGCGCAGCCGCACCGTTTGCCCCGTCGCGCGCCGTCGTCCCCATGCCGAAGGTAGAAGGAGGGTAGTTTCTCGGAAAACCCCCTGGCCTTTCCCATTTTTACGCACTCTACTTTAAACACTATGCGCTGAGTCTGTGAAATCTTCCCTGCTACCCCATGAAAACTACGGTTAATTATGTTTAGGTTCTTAGATCTAATGTTTTCTGTTTAAATGCATTTAAATTAGCTGTGAACTTTGAAAAATCGTATAAAATCACAGAAAAATCTAAAATGGACAAACTCAGTTGCGTTAGACTCCTCTGGAATAGATCTACATGATTGGTATGATGTGGAAGTGTGAAATATCTGTTTTGTGCTTGGTTTGTTGCATGCATGATTAATTAGGATAAAAGTCAAAAGTGGACTAAATGGACTCCGAATGCTATGAAACTTGGACAGTAGCTTTCTTGTGACATTGTAGCGCTATGTGAATTTTTGTAGCCCTAGCACTTGCTGTTTAATTACCCTTTTACCACTATACATGTGTTATGTGCAATTATGTAACTTAGAAAGTGAAGGCTACATGGAATGTGCTCAAAATGACTCTCTAGCATTTTTCATAAACTTTGGGTAGTGTAAGTATCTTACTGGTAAAATATAAGCCCCTGCATGTTAAGTTTTAATGGTGATTTGAAAATGACAAAATGCTACATGTTGGAAATGATAAATAGAAAAAGTGGTCAAAACTTGCTAGGAAAATTCTCTGAAAAATTTGGTACCTTAATGTTGATGCATAGAGTCCAGGAAGTATATTCTAGAAGGCCATTCACACTGTTCATATGTACATCTTAGATTCACCTAGGATTAATATATGGAAAATAGATGTCATGTCAAACTTGGGAGTTTTAACTTATAAATTTTTGTACATGCAGTCCATGCTAAGTATAGCTCACTGGTAAAATTTCACCTTCGGAAACCATTCCTATAATTTATGAAAAATCTGAAAAGCTATAGGGCTGATAACTTGCTAGAATTTTCATAATTAATTTATAACTTCTTTATAGTTGAAATTTTGATAGTAGCATAATGTAGTGTAAATCTAGATGCCCTAAAAATCTGAGCTCAATTGGAGCTGTCTATCTACATGAACACAAG
Source organism: Paspalum notatum (assembly GCA_022530915.1). Taxonomy (NCBI): domain Eukaryota; kingdom Viridiplantae; phylum Streptophyta; class Magnoliopsida; order Poales; family Poaceae; genus Paspalum; species Paspalum notatum. Next base: position 32,166,098 of record CM039688.1, on the reverse strand, counting down.
TAATCTGTTTTATTCATAAAGTGGGCATGTGTTATTCAATTATAAGATTGGGTGGGTGTTTGCTATTGATATCATTATGCATGTGGGTTGGTTCCTAACTACAAGCTATCTACTATTGTTGTGCCACATTTGATTGAGGGATTGAATTACTGCAGTGAAAAATACTTAAAGTTATTGTAGGGCCTTAATCCAGTAGGTAACCGGAATGTGTGATATCATTAGTGAATGTTCCCCTATGTGTGCATGAAAGTAGTCTTGTCATGTTAAATAACACATTCCAAACAAAACACTTAATAATGTTTTAACTTTGCATCATCCTTGTGTGGTTTTCATCCACTTAGAACCCAACCTGCTTTATTTACGATAAGTAACTTACTAGTTAGGCATGTGATTGGCTATGCTTATTATCAGTCCATGAAGTGCATGATTCCAACTTGTTGTTGAATGGAAATAAAACACCACCTCACCCACCTTAGTGTTCCTTGATATATTATTCGCTTTTACCCGCTCACATCATTAATACGGTTGTCGTATGATCCCTAACTTGATAAGTGAAATCATACGGTCGATTTAGTATATGTTTGATCTAGGCCCATAAAGGTACTCCTTGTTTAATGTAGATTATCAATCACCTTTTTGCCTGTTCATGAAATGGTTATTCATACGTATGCTTCGTATTCGTGCATCTCATTCCTTGCATCATCCCGCGTGTCAATCATATAGTGGCGCTCATTACAGATACGTGGTCAAGAAACGAGCGCGTGGAACTACTTCAACCCACGGTGATCCAACAGACCAACTAAAACCCACTCGTGACCTGGAGGGCCCATCAGTCGTGTTTGCAAGGAAGAGTTGTCCAAAGGATCAAGGGGTTGCCTGGGGCAAAGCCTCACAACCCGGCAAACTAATATTAGCTTAGTTTGTTGGTTTTATTAAAGTGAATCAAAGGTAGGCCGGACTATGCCTTACCCAGCAAATATACTAGATGAATTGCTTACGCATCTGCATTAGGAGTTGTTTGGAACAAATTGCATTAGACTCCTTGGCCGCCCTGGCCCTAGCACCTATACATAGAGTTCGTAGGACGAGTGCCTAGTAATGCTAGGTACGAGTAGACACGAGTGAATGGAGTCACTCGTCGCATAGGAGATTTTCAAAACAAAAATCTTATGGAAGATTATTATATGCTATGTTTGAAACAGAGACCGGGCGGAGTTATGGGAATATTGTGAAAAATGATGTGGCAAGGTATGGTGGACTCCGCCCGAGTCGCATAAGGCCCGTTCGCTGTTCGCCTGCTGATCGGCATACCATTGCTAGAGTGCTTATCCGGGTCGTGGGACCGGTGAAAGTCTTACCGGCCCCGTCCTACTATTCATGGTGCTGCCCATCCACTGATAGGGGGCCGATGGACTTAGGGGGTGCTTGGAGGTCGATGGAGGGCTGACCCGATGTACCGTGGTATCACTCCTGAGACGGCTACTCCCAAGGGTTAGGTGGGGACGCTGTGAATCTTGGGATGGGACAGTTAGAGATGAGGGATATATGTGTGGAATGCGATGGCTAGTAAGCATATATCACTTGGCATTTTAGTTATTCCTGGGAATTAACAAATCGATTCGAATCGCTGATGCTCACTAGGTGTGAGAATGCCAGATATCGCACACGGGCAACGTAGTAATAACTGTAACATGTTGTTTATCAAATTACACTTTCCAATACAACATGCTTGGATGTGTATGAACTGTCCCACTATTCAGGGTGTCGCCCATCCATGGAATGGAGGTCGATGGACCTAGTAGGTGCTTGGAGGTCGATGGAGGGCTGACCCGACGTACAGTGGTATCGCTCCTGAGACGGCTACTCCCAGGGGTTGGATGGAAGCGCTGTGAATCTTGGGACAGGACATGTGTTTGATATACTATTATGCAAGTTTCTAATGGGTTCTCATGTTTTACTTTCATGCAAGTACTTACTTTATGGTATAAATGATCTTCATGATTAATGGATAGAAGCTGTCAAATCCTGCTATCTTTTGTCAACATGATTTTGTTTAAGAATCAACAGCTAAGGATCCACATGATTAGTAAGCATGCTTTGCGTCAGCCGTAAGCCCCGTCCATTAAGTCCTACTGAGTAATTAGTACTCAGGGTTTGCCCCCACTTTTGGATTACAGGTACTGATGACAGCTGGATAACTGTGTTGGAGGTGGTAGAACCGGTGGGCTCAGAGCTACTCGCCTTGTTTATCTCTACATGAAGACTAGTTGAGTTTTATTTCCGCTGTGAGATGTTTTGAACGCTTCCGCTATATGTATCTATACATGTATATTTTGACATCGCTTCCGCTATATTTGAACATGTATTTGACTATTTATCTTCGGTTTGTAAACTAAGTCTACTTATTCTCTACTTCAACTGCCTGTGATGATGTAATCTATTGTGGCTCTTTCGAGGGCTGAATGTGTGTGATGTCGGTATCCTCGGGCGATGGTTACATCGAGTGCCCTTTGGGTAGCTCGACGGACTACCGGGTTTAGTCTGGCCTAAGTGCACTGCGAGCCAGAGGTGGCAGGGGTGCTTAGTCTGGATTAAGCAGGGTGGTTCCGCCACACCTCCTGCCTCCTCTTGCTTCCTCCTTTCGCCGAGATGAGCTTCTCGTCGAGTTGAATGCTTCTAGCCCCGACCTTTGCCCTAGACTCTCGACTTACAATGAATTATGTGGACTCTTCTTCTCTCCCCTTGGGAGGCTCTATATTTATACCCCGGAGGGAACCCTATACATGGAATCTATTAGGTCGGTTCTAAGAGTCCTAGAACACCTAAAACACCTATTTCCAAGTATATACAAGCTTCCAAAAGAGTCTCGGATGTCCATGCCCTTCCTTGCTTGTAGACGAAGCTTCCATCCTTGTCCTTCCCGAGTTGGACTCTTCCATATTGTGCAGCCTTTAGTATTTTAACCATAACTTTCCTATTCAAAATCCAAATAAAGCAAACTCAAACTCTAAATTGTAGAGCTCAAAGAGATCTACAATTTTGGTATTCAAACTTTATTCATTTGACATCGTTAAGGTCTCCGAATTGGGCTTGCATGCTGCTGCTGCCATGAATTTCGAGAAGATTTCAGGATTTAGTTCTTCAAGCAAACTTTATCTTCCAAGACTTCTTTTCTTGTTGGGCTTCTTCCTCGAGTAGATTTTAATTAGTCTTTATTTCAGAGCCCGCTCCATAGCATAAATCCTTTCTTCCAGAAATTCTCAAATATCTTCAATTATTCCCTATTTTCCTACAAAAATGAATATTGCACAAAAACAAAGAGCACTCTAGAAAACAGGGTTATTTGTTAGTAAAACAAGACTAAATGATAAGATTGACTCTCAAAAAGATATAAAATCATATAAAAATAGAGCGTATTTTTAGTACATAACGAGCGTCAACAGTATCCCCACATTTAGATCTTGCTAGTTCTCGAGCAAAAGATCGATAAAAGAACATAATTATATTTAAGCAAATTCTAAATAATTACTTTTTAGAAATAATCATGCCTTATAATTCATTCAAATCATAACATGGATCCTTTTAGATTAATTTTCATGCATATAGATCCCCACAAAGTTTATCTAAGTCAAACGAATTATAACAATGCCAAATTCTCTTTTAGAATAATCAAAGAGGATTTTTAAAGCAAAACAAAATTTCAAATATCAAGAAATTACTATATCTCCAAATGTTAAGCTCGCAAAAAGGCACTCTTATAAGTGGCTAATCCTATAAAATCACTCTCTTTCTCTTATCTCTCAAAAGTTTAAGTGGAGCTTCGTAAAGGCTTAGCAGAGCTGCTTATTTTATTGTCCAGCTAAGATATCTCTCTAAAGATTAGTCAATCAACTTTTAAACCATCTTGGTCATCGAAATTTAGAGAAGAAAACATAGTAAAGGACAAGGAAAAAGAAGATATGGATGGTGGACATGTGGAAGAACAGATGGAGTGGAATAATTAAACTTTGGCAAAGCTATAAAATATAATCCTTTAATAAAGACATGGGTTATGCAAATTTAATCAATCTAGCAATCACCATACTAATCAAATCACAAAACTTTAAGTAATATTAATCCTCAAAGTAAAAATAAAGAACAAACTTAAATAAAGCAAAATAATTTATTGAATCACACACTTTATTAATATAAAAGACCGTTTACATAAAATATAAAAGACAACTGACTCTTAGACTAACTCTAATAAGACTATAAAAACTCTAAAAAGAACTTATTTATTTTAGATGTTTTTATCAAAATGCTTTATTCATCTAATGGGGAAATTCTACTAATATCCCCACACTTAAATTAAGCATAGCTTTTAATCGTCACCACCACTGGACCGTCAAGAGGATCTTCACTAGGCAAGTAGTTGGGTGGAGGTGAATATGTCTCTTCTGGTTCTTCCCAAGTGTCATCTGGCTGATAAGCTCCTCCTTCCAGTCTTGTAACATGGCCCCAAATGGAATCAATAACATGCTTCTGATCTTCACAGACCCTTTGGAGTAGTTCACTTGCCCCTTTAAGTTGCTAACAAAATTGTCAACTCTCTTCCTAGTGTCCTCTATTTTCTCTTGAAGCCTCTCCTCTAAGTCATCGATTACATCAAGAATATCCTCACTCTTTTTCTTGTTAAAGTAGATGGCTTCTCTACACTTTGGGCAGCAGTCCACTCCATCCTCTGCTCCAATATGATAAGTATTGAAATAGGAACGATAGTGATTGAGTTTACCTCTTCAGTTTCTGATCCTCGATCATTGCTAAAGCTCATTGATTGATCCTCACTTGAATGGATAGTTCCTCCAGAACGGACAAGGCTCTCTTGATAGTCTATCCTGGGCATCTCTCCAATCCTTTGGGATCTCCTAACCTTCATCCTCCTTGGTTTGATTGAAAGCTTGGCCATGTGCTTTGAGATCTCATGCTTCTCGGCTAATCCACACACCCTTGCCTCTTCCTCTTCATCGTCGAAGACCACCCATGAAAAATTGCAGCGAGTCCCCCCAGCAAATAGAGCTGGTCGGCCGACTTGGCCCTTCCTGATTGGCCGACCAGGCCCCCTCTCACGGCGCCTCGGCTTCCCTTTTCACGAGCTATATCTCCATCGCTTCGGAACTTGTCGTGGCTAGGTTTGGATGTGTTTTGAGTTAGATGTCTCAGCTCTATGGCTTGTCTATGGTTTTATACTCTGAAGATTGGCGAGATTTGGAAACAAAACCGTGATTCCGATCCGAACTCTACCCTAAATTTATTTGGAATACAATGCAGACTTTACTAGCAAAATTTGGAAGCAAACCGCCTCGAAAAGTCCCGTGGTCAGCCGACTTGCCTCCCTAGGGGTCGGCTGACCTGGGCTTTTCCTTGCGCGAAAAGTTCCCAAGTTTTGTCGGTATCCCTAATTCCTAATTAAAAGCAAAAATAAATCTAAATTTTTAGAAAAACCGAAACTAAACGTGACTATTTACATATGAAGATACGAAGGCTATGGAAAACTAGAGATTTTGGCCATGGTAATGAATTCTTACTTCCTTGAATTCATATGTACCAATATAATTAACTTCAAATTTATCTCCTTCAAGGAATACTTTAAGTCTTTGACCATTCACCATAAACTTGTTTCCTTCTAGATCCATAATAGTAACTGCTCCAGTAGGTGATACATCATGTACTATATATGGTCCATCCCATTTACTTTGTAATTTCCCTTTTCCAAATAATTTAAATCTCAAATTAAAAAGAAGAACCTTATCACCTTCCTTAAACTCCTTCTTTAGGATTCTCTTATCAAACCATCTCTTAACCCTTTCCTTATAGATAGTAGCATTATGATAGGCTTGCAATCTCGCCTTCTTTAATTACTTTCTTTTTAAGATAGTAGCATTACTTTCCTTATAGATAGTAGCATTATGATAGGCTTGCAATCTCAAACCATCTCGCTAAACTTATTTGACCAATTTTTACCTTCTTTAATTACTTTCTTTTTAAGAATTTCTTTTAACTGTTTATTTGATGTCTCCGCTTGACCATTTGTTTGCGGGTGATAGGCTGTGGAAACTCTTTGTTCAATTCCCATTTTCTCCAAATAGTTAGTAAACTCTTTACCAATAAAATGCAATCCTCCATCCGAGATGATGATTCTAAGGACTCCATATCTTGGAAAGATATTATTTCTAATCATTTCTATAGACTCCTGTATAGTCGCCTTTTTACATGGTAAAGCTTCTACCCATTTTGAGACATAATCCACAGTCACCAAAATGTATTTATATCCATGTGAATTTTCAAATGGACCCATAAAATCCATTCCTCAAACATCAAACAAATCAATTTGTAGGTTATAAGTGAGAGGCATCGAAATTCTAGATGTAACATTTCCAGTCCTCTGACACTCAGGACGAGAAGCAACAAATTTCATTGCATCTTCATGCATTCCTAGCCAATAAAATCCACTCCCCCATATCTTAGCTTGGGTTCTGAAATGTCCATGATGCCCTCCATATTCTGCAGCACGGCATTTCCTAAGAATTTCTTCTCTCTCTTCTGCAGGCACACATCTTCTTAGGACTCTGTTAGATCCAAACCTATATAGGTAAGGGGCACTCCAATAGAATTTTTTAGTTTCGGCTAGGACTTTTCTTTTGGAATTATAGTTAAAATGAGTTAGTGGCTCTTTCTTTATGGCCCTTATAACGTCTATCATCCATGAATCTTTATCTAAAACTGCATAGAGGGTATCGTCTCTTAACGCATCTTCTATAGGTGGTCCACCCTTAGCATGGTTCATTTTAGATAAATGATCCGCCACTACATTCTCTACTCCCTTCTTGTCTCTAATCTCTACATCGAATTCTTGTAACATTAAAATCTATCTAATTAAACGAGGTTTAGCATCTTTTTTAGTAAGTAGGTATTTGATAGCAGCGTGATCAGTGTATACTATAACCTTTAAATTAACTATATAAGATCTAAATTTCTTAAAGACAAAAACTACTGCTAACAGCTCCTTCTCCGTAGTTGCGTAATTTACTTGAGCTTCATTAAGAGTCTTTAAATGGCATGTACTTTTCCGTACTTTCTTTGCCCCAGCACAGCTCCTACTGCAAAATCGCTTGCATCGCACGTGATCTCAAAAGGTAGATTCCAGTCAGGTGGTTGAATGATAGGTGCACTAATAAGTAACTTTTTAATTTTCCTGAAAGCGACCTCACATTCTTTAGTAAACTCGAAAGGAATGTCCTTTTGAAGTAAGTAAGTAAGTGGTTTAGCTATTTTAAAAAAGTCTTTAATAAATCTCCTATAGAATCCGGCATGACCGAGAAAGCTTCTTAGAGATTTAACATCAGTAGGTGGCGGCAATTTTTCTACTGTCTCTATTTCGGCTTTATCTACTTCAATTCCTTTCTCAGAAATGAGGTGTCCCAACACAAATCCTCTTCTAACCATGAAGTGGCATTTCTCTCAGTTTAGCACTAAGTCGACCTCTTCACACCTCTTCAACACCTTCTCTAGATTCTTTAAACAATGGTCAAAACTCATACCATAAACTGAGAAATCGTCCATAAAAACTTTCATGATATCTTCAATAAAATCTAAGAATATAGCCATCATACACCTTTGGAAAGAAGCAAGCGCATAAGTCGAAAAGGCATTCTCCTATAGGCGAAAGTTCCATAGGGACATGTAAAGGTAGTTTTATGCTGAACATCTAGGTGAATAGGGATTTAAAAGAATCCAGAATATCCATCTAAATAGCAAAAATGGGTATTCTTAGCAAGTCTCTCTAACATCTCATCTATAAAGGGTAAAGGAAAGTGATCTTTTTTAGTGGCTCTATTAAGCTTCCGGTAGTCAATGCACATTCTCCAACCAGTCACTGTTCTTTGTGGGATTAATCCATTTTTATCATTTTTAACTACAGTTAATCCTGCTTTCTTAGGTACACAATGAACTGGGCTTACCCACTCAATAGTTGGTACAGGATAGATAATTCCGGCGTTTAAAAGTTTGATGACTTCCTTTTAACTACAGACCTCATTTCATTACTCAACCTCCTTTGATTGTCAACTACTGGTTTGTGGTCTTTTTCCATTGGAATGCGATGAGTACAAAACGCTGTGCTGATTCCTTTTAAATCTGCTAGAGAATAACCAATGGCCTTCTTGTGCTTCCTTAACACTTCCAGCAGCCTCTCTACTTCCTCTGGACTTAGCTCATCATTGATGACTACTGGGTAGGTTTTATCTTTTCCTAAAACTCGTATCTATGTCCATCAGGTAGTGGCTTTAACTTTACATCTGGCGCCTTCTGTTGATTAAGGTTACCTAGTGGCTCTACTGCAATGTCTCGGGTTTCTTCTATATTTTGTTCTAGTTCGTTAGTGGCATTGGTTGTTTCTTTAGAGAAAAACCCTTCGTCTTCTCCCTCTAAGACTAGATTTAAAGGTTCTCTAAAAGCATTAATATAATTAATACTATCTGTCTCCTCTGTATCTGAAGCGAGATTAATGGGCACTTTAGATGCCGGTAAGAAATCAAAGTCATATTTTAATCCATTAATATTAAGTGTGACTTTTCTTTTTTCATTATTAACTACGGCATCAACCAACTTAAGAAAAGGTCTACGAAAAATTAATTTAATATTATTATCATAGACATTAATGGCATAAAAATCAGTTGGTATAATTTTTCCAGCAAAGTTAACTTCAACATTTTTAATTAAGCCTACAGGTTTAATTACTTCATTACTAGCAAGTTTAATCCTAAGATTGGTGGAAATTAAGCATGGTTTATCACATAACTTAGAATAAACTTCATAGCTCATTGTACTTACCTGGGCTTCCATAGCGCAGTGTATGTTGTTGAAGACTTCTTTGTTGATAGAGCACGAAATTCCAATTGATGATTCCTCGGCTGGTAGCAGAACGATAACTTCGTCAGTAAGTGATGACTCCGGCTTGACCCTGATCACTTGCTTCACTTCAGAGACAAAGTCACTATCCAGCTCTTCCTCTTGGAATAATTTTTGCAGCACTTTCCCTATATCTTAACTATCATCACTCTTTCTTAGTGGTACTTCTGGTGGGATGTAACACCCTAATTTTTTGATACATGAAAATCCTTGGCCAAATAATTTAATTCAATTAGAGTTGGATGTTTATGCATGGCACCGTAGTTGCTTATGCCTTTTCTAATTAAGTCAAGTAAAACGAATCATAGGAACAACTTGGGTGATGCATACATGCTGCTGCATATTCTTTTGGGTGAATTGTGTTGATTCATATCTAAATTTAAATTCATTTAGAACTCTTCTCCTTTCTCCAAAGAATTTCAGGGAAAGTCTCATTTTCTTTTCCCTCCTCTCTTCTGTTCTGCTTCCTGGCCCGAGCAGCGAGCAGTAAAACTACCTGCTCTGTTTCTCTCGTTTTGGCCTTGACCCAGAACAGCAGCAGCATAGCAGCTCTCTCTCTCTTGCTTTTGCCTTGACCCAGCGCAGCAGCACCAGAGGCCAACCCAGCGTAGCAGCACCAGAGGCCAGCAGTAGCCACACCGCCCCAGCCCACTCGCCATCCTTATCCCTGCACCCTGCTTGCTGTGCTTGCGCAGATGCACCATCACGACGCGGACGTCGAGTCTGAGCGGAGCCAGAACGGACTCTCCCCGCGCCATCCATCTATTGCCCCTGCCGCAAGTCTCGGACTTCCTCCTATAAAGGCCGCTAGCGTCGACGTCCGCGCCCACCCTCCAAACCCTAACCGCCCTCGCGCCCACGAACGTCGCGCCGTTCATCGGGTTCACGCTGATTTCGCTGCCTCATTTCGCATCTACAAGCCACAATCGACGACGAGACCAATCCTACCTGTTTTGCCGCAAGGTAGAACACTTAAACGCCTAATTCCGGCCTTTCTTGTGCTCTGTTTCATCGGATCGAGCTCACCGTGCCGCCGCCAGTTCACGCAGGGAAGCCACCGTTCGCCGCCGTTCGTCGCCGTACGCCGTCGCCGCCTTTCCTTCAAAGCTGCCTACATCGGTAGCTTCGCCGCGAGGTGAGGATTCTCCCCGACCCAATCCCGGCCTCAATCGCGCCCCACAGCCCCGGCAATTTCTCACCGAAGCCGCGCCGCCGCTTCGTCTTGTGGCCAGCCGCCGCCGGCCCATGTACGGCCGTCTGGACCGACCTGCCAGCTCCGCCGCTGCCCATGCTCCCCTTGCGCACCCGTCCCTCTCATCCTTAGCCTACCGGAGCCGTGGATACGCGGAGCTCCGGCGAAGTCCAGCCGCGTCCGGCCAGCGAGAGCGCCGCCCAAGCCGCCGCCGAACCCCTCTCTCTCTCCGATCTATTCCCGGCCGTTGGATATTGATCCAACCGCCCACAATGAACGCGACCCAGTCAAATACCGGTCAGCGCCTGCACGTTTGCAAAAGAGCCCCTGTGCTTTTCACAAATTAACCCGCAGTCCGGATCTGCTATATTTAGGTCCCTGGTATTCACCGTTTAGCCCTTGTAGATTCAAATCTTCTTTATTTTAAGCCTTTTGCATTGTTTTATGCATATCTTTTGTATCTTAGTAACTCCAAATTGACCGATTCTTGAACCTATGAACTCGTAATAATGCGTAGATTACTTTTAGCTCCTTTTTAATCTCTAGCTATGATGTTTGGTGTACTGTTTTAGTCATATTGTGCTTATTGCTTGTATGTGTGTATCGTATAGGAGGCGAGCCGCCCGTGTTTGCCGAAAATCAAGCTTGGCAATTTTCTGAGCAAGCTTTTGAGGAAGGCAAGTATTCTTTGACCTATTGTCCTACTCACATTGAAAACTTACTTTATCGCACAACCAAGCATGCTCAACCTAAGGATGCCTAGGCACTTATTTTCGTGTCAATATTTATTCCTATGGGAGGGCTGTGATGTGTAGATAAATGCTAGCGCTCAGCAAATCTTACTCAAGTTGCTAATCTTGATTAATTAATGGTATAATGATGATGAAAGTTTGGTTACTTTGCAACATGGGGACTTGAGCATATTTTTGTGGGTTTTTGCTCGAGTGCTTCACCATAAGATGAACAAGAGCGGGTGGTTTGCTTACCTGAAAAATGGCGTAAGAGGGGCATTGCTTCGTATAAGACTCGCTCTCTTGACTGGGTGCAGTTTGGTTTATTTGGTTTTGTCAGTCACCCTTCGGGAGGGGACTTTTATGCTGGGTAATGGAAACCTGGAACGAGCGACTACAGTCTGGGAATTCTTTTTAAAGGTCTCGTAATGAAACCCTGCCGATTCATCAAAGGCCAGTGAATAAATGGGGCTTTGCAAACCTCGGGCAAATGGGGATCATGACTTGTGGGTAAAGATGTACAACCTCTTAAGAGTGTTTAAAACTGATATATCAGCCGTGCTCGTGGTTATGAGCGGCCAGGACCCTTACGGATTAGTGTTTTTAAACAAGAAAAGGATAGCCAATGGCTATGGTGATTATGGGTTATGATGACAAGTATTGAAAATGGTTCATGATTATTTATTGTATTGCTTGTATAATATTTCAATTATGGGATGGGTGATGCTAAATAATGTTAATACTAAAACTTGGTTAATTAAAAGCAACGCTTTGCCTGTCCACTATAAAGCCAGTCCACTTTGCCTGAACGGAATACTTGCTGGGTACGAAATGTACTCATTCTTGCTTTGTTTTATACTACGTTGCATCCATTGCAACCGTTGCGCAGATCCAGAAGGTAGCTGCGGTGATCCTAACCAGGAGTTCCAAGATTACGACGAGTTCTAGGCTGGTGTGCCACTGTCAGTCGCCTGTGGAGCATTGGTCGTCTTCCGCTGTCGCTTAGTTATTGACATTTATAGTCTGTAATACTGGTTATGCTCTTAAGTTAAAGTACTGGTTGTGTTATTGCTTTCGTTTATACTGTGTATGTGATTGAACTGATCCTGGCACATACATGGTTAGCACTTGGTTTTGTTCCTAAAACCGGGTGTGACAAAAGTGATACCAGAGCCATGCTGACCGTAGGACTCAAGCCTAGAGTAGAACTGGTCGTTTTCAAGGATTTTGCTAATCTTGCTCTTGCTTTCTCCATTCAAATACTTGTAATATATGCTATTTTGATATCTGTACTTGTCTAATTCAATTATGACTTTCCATATATGCTTATCTATCCAATAATAGAGCTTATTCTTATGTTTGCTTTCGTTGTGGGCCTGTAGATGTCGAGTTTCAAGCGCACTGCCCGCACGCGTGTTGGTGGGCATGGTTTTGGCGGACCTAACAGGATCAGGTTGCCCACTCCAACTCCACCATCTCCACCGCCACAAGTGTGGGAAGGCTCTGATGAGGAGGGCCCAGAAGAGCTAGTGCTAGATTTGTCTGACGAGGAGCAGTCTGAAGAGCAGCCCCAAGAAGAGCCGGAAGCACAGCCAGAAGTGTCACTTGCTGTTCCAGCAGACCCTGCCGCAGCTCAAGACCAAGATGGAGGACAAGCCCAATAGCAGCAGGATGCAGACAGAGACCGCTGGATCGAGACCGTTCACCATTGGTTCGACTATCCACTGCCGTTTCCTCGGATGTTGCAGGAGGCTTTGGTGAGGCTCTGGCTTGGCCACGCATGGATCACTTACGTGGGGACTCGCTACTATCATCGCATCTACCAAGAAGAGTGGGCCATGGCCGTAGAGATCAGCATCTTAGACGAGTACGGGGCGCGTCACGACATCTCCCTCAGCTACGCCCCTACCCTTCGCCACCACTATGAGGCCGCCATCAGTGATGCAGCCCAGGAAGCCTTGGCGACCCTATGCTACTCTTGCCACAGCCTGTTAGCCGGCGGTACGCTACGTTACTTCCCCCGTCGTCAGCCTGGAGGACTCGACACGTGGATCGCCACTCCTGCCGCGGAGCGGAACCCACGCCTTGAAGCCACCATCAACTAATTTGTCGCGCTCAACACCGATTACATTGCTCTTGTTGATGAGTTGCGCGCGGCAAAACTGGAAAATGCAAGACTGCGTGCAAAAATTACGTCAGGCATGCAAGCATTCAACCCAGTCTACTACCCGACCAGGAAGAGGGTCCGTTACAATGACCCAGCAGCAAGGATCTACATCCGGCACCCTTAGGAGAGTTACCATTGTAATAGAGTCTATTAGCATCGTCTAGTTCAGTTAGTTTGGATAGTCCTACATCGTTTAAAAGTGTGCACGTTTGCTTGTGTTGGTGTCCTCTGAATGATTTGGATTTTTGTAATGAATGCTTAAGCTGTGGGGTGATGTCCACAGCTTATTTCCTTTCTGGTGCGTGCTGAAGAAAAAAAAAATATATATATTTATATAAAGCTAGTTAGATGGGGAAAACGTCATGCGCTATGTGTACCTTACCTCTCTTTGTTATCTGCTGTCCAATGCTTGAGGCTGCTGATACGAAGAGTATTATATGCACCTTGTTTCTCTTGGTTAGTCTGCTGATCATTCAAAGAGGCTGTTAAAAAGAAAGAAAAAAATATTGATGACATATTCGCTTCCAGCGATCAATGAGGTTCGGGTTAAATAAATAAATAAATAAATAAATAAATAAATATATATATATATATATATATATATATATATATATATATATATATATATATATATATATATATATATATATATATATATATATATATATATATATATATATATATATATATATATCCTAACGAACGTCCCTGTCCATGTTACTTAAAAAAAAACTGTACTTTAAACACCAACCCAGCTAGTTCGGTTAGAAAAATAAAACACAGGGGCCTTGTTCCGTCTCTTTGCAACCTTACTGTTCTGGTGCTAGCGGAAGAAAAAAAAAAAGATACTACGTTCCTCTCCAGACTACTTCCTTCTGTGTTGAATATTATGGATAATAGCCTGACCATGGTTGATGATATATTTTGAACATACAGATGAATGCTGGACGAGGGCGTGGTCGTGGGGCCGTGGACGTGGAGGCAGAGGAGGTCGTGGAGGCGAAGAGCTTCCGAATGCACCACCGCCAATGACTATGGAGCAGCTGATCACGAACTAGACCCAAGTGATACAGGCTCTCAGTCAAGCCGTGGCGGCCCTGCACTAGGCGCAACTGCAGCGACCCCCGCCACCGCCGCCGCAACAGCGTGACCGACGCAAGGATTTTCTGAAGGGACACCCACCTGTGTTTACTCACTTTGCGACCCTATGGATGCAGAAGATCGGCTCCGCGCAATAGAGCGGGAGCTGGACGTCGCTCAGTGCACCGATCACGAGAGGGTTCTCTACGGTCCGCATTAGCTACGGGGTGCCACTCAGCAATGGTGGGAATCATACTGCTTGGCTCATAACAACCCCAACACTATCACCTGGTAAGAGTTTACGGAGAGGTTCAGAGCGCATCACGTTCCTGCTGGTGTCATGTCATTGAAGAAGGAGGAGTTTCTAGCACTCACTCAGGGTGCTCTGTCTGTCAGTGAGTATCGGGATAAATTCCTACAGCTGTCCCACTATTGTCCGGAGGAGGTTAACACCGAACCCAAGAAGCAGTACCGCTTTCTCAAAGGCTTGGTTGATCCCCTCAGGTACCAGCTCATGAACCACACTTTTCCTAACAGCCAGCATCTTATAGACCGGGGTATCGTGACGGAAAACACTTGCCGTGAGATGGAGTAAAAGAAGCACAAACAGAAGGCGCAACAGTCCAGCAGCAACACCCATCCGCGGTACTTGTTGACGGTCATTATTTCACGATTTCAACCGTCAATTATCCACCAAATGAAGCTAAACAAGTGAAGTATATGGACTAACCCTTGCTACTAATGAGTTCCACAAGATCTATATGAATATTTGGATGCAGGTACCAAAATACACATAAAATGGTTGCAAACATGTCACATATCGAAGATGAGCAGAAATGGAAAAAGTGGGGTGGCCGCCCGGCCATGGGTGGTGGCCGCCCGACCGCCCTCCAACAGGGTTTTGGGTCCACGACCACATGGAATGATCCCTTGACCACTTCATGTGCCATGTCATCGATCCGGTGTCAAACAAACACAAAATGGTGAAGATCCAACCATACAAAAGAGCATCCAATATATCCAAGGGTCACAATGTGCCGGGACATGGATTGGTGATGTCAAGGATCCGAGGAAAGCAACATGCAACGAATCGGAGCAAAACACGTGGCCGGCCGACCACTTAGGGTGGTCGGCCGACCACCCCTCGGCGGGATTTTTCACGTGCACCAACTGATTCAACCGCCAACCGACATGAGGGAGTGAGGTCAACCGTCGGATGCTCAAGGTCGGTGAATCGGGGGCCGCCCAACCACCCTCTATGGTCGGCCGGCCACTGACTTTGGCCGCCCGGCAACCGCCTCGGCCCCTTTACCGACCTAGTGCACATATAAATACCCCCCTCACTATCTAGGCTATAAATAGACCCCGGGAGCTCATTTGCAAAGTGTGGAGTGAAGGAGAGTTGAGTTGAGAGTCTATCTAAGAGTGCTTCACTCTTTCCTTAGTAGTTACGATAGACCTGGGAGTTAGAGTTGAGTCGAGCTTTGCCTCGGAGTCTCCGGAGTTATCTTCGAGTCTGTGGAAAAACTCTTGTATTTTTTAGATACAGATTATCTTCAATATAATTCAGTTATATTTTACTTTATTTCTATCTCCTGCAAGTGTGGTGTACCTTTATTTTGCATGCTTGCTAGGCTTAGATTGTGTTTCGCTTAGTTATTCAAGTCTTGTTATTCTTGCGGGTGCTATAACTCAGCCCTAGACTTAGACGCTAGGCTCTGGCTAGATCCTCTCCTCTGATCCAGGAAGATCTACCGTTTATAGCTTGCCATCCTCTCCACGCAGCTTTGCTTGGTAGCCCCACTCGGTGACAGCGTGTGGTGTGCCTGTGTAGTCCTGGCCCGTCGTTCGGGAGGCCCGTAGGTGTTAGCCAGACTCTCTTTCAGGACCTACTATGTACCCCCTGGTACCCTCGAGACTCTGAAATTTCGCTCGATGCAAGACCCTGGCTTGTTTACTTGAATAGCTTAGTTAGACATGGATAATCTTTGCAGCCGATTAGAATAGAGTTTGGTGACTTTATCTCACTCGTTGTCCTCCCAGGCAACTATACCTTTCTACAGATAGTTTAGATAGATATCTTACTCCACCATACACCTATCTTTATCACGTTTACCCCTGTTCAACTACTAGTTGGTATAATTTATCCAAGTTTACAGTTCATTCGATTTGAGTTTATTCAATTACACTCTTGAGCCTACCGCTTCCCTGTGGAAGTTTACGATACTCGGAATACTCTGAGTGAAAGGCTACAACGGTCTCTGTGCGCTTGCGGAGTAAAACCTGTAAAGGCTAAGAGACGCCAACAAGCTTTTCTGGCGCCGTTGCCGGGGAAGCAATTGGCCAAGAGATAATTGAGTTCTCATTTCGAACCTGTATACTTGATAGGTTTTACCGCTAGGTGTTAACAGGCTCACTTTGCTCTGTTGTTTTGTTGTGGTTGCAACAGAGAGGTGTATGACCGGTTTCGACCTGCCGGTAAATTTCCACAATAACCCAGAGTCACTGCTTCGGAGAGTCCGATCAAAGACTATTCACGGACAGAGACCTATACCTAGGGAGCTAGAACCAAGTACTTCAACCAGTACTCTACGTTTCACCAACATGGCCGAAAAGACTATCCGTGAGTTCTCCATCCCCTCGAGCAGCAATATCCCCAAGAGACCTGATGTTCAAGTAGGAGAGGACTTCGAGCTCAAACCGGGGGTGATTCACATGGTTCAAGCTATCCCTTTCTGCGGACTGGCTACGGAAGATGCCAATAATCATCTGCAACAATTCTTAGAGATCTGCAGTACATTCAACATGAAAGGAGCATCACCGGATGCCATCAAGCTTCGTCTCTTTCCCTTCTCTCTTGTAGAGAAAGCAAAACAGTGGTTCTACCTCAACCGAGAAACACTCACAACTTGGAACGCATGTTCCGATGCATTCTTGGCAAAGTATTTCCCACTAGGGAAAACCAACGCGTTGAGGAACAAGATCTCGAGCTTCCAACAGCTTGCAGATGAAACTGTGGCTGAAGCTTGGGAACGACTGCAAGAATACATTGCAGCCTAGCCCCACCACGGAATGCAAGAGTGGCTGATCTTTCAGAGTTTCTTTCATGGGCTCAACCGCTCAGCTCAAGAACACCTGGATGCAGCCGCTGGAGGATCCTTCCTCTCCTTGAGTATTTCGGCGGCCAAGAATCTCATTGAGAAGATGGCCACCAATCAAGAATGGAGGGAAGAGAGGTCTAGTACCCGTTCCGGTGGCGTCCATCAGATCGAGAGCACTGACATGCTCGCTGCAAAGATGGACTTGCTGCTGAAGAAGCTAAGCGACGCTCCAGAAGCCGCTCCGGTGCACGCCCTCGACTCTCACATGACTTGCGAAGTCTGTGGGAATACAGGACACTCAGGGAATAGCTGCCTTGAGATGCAACCCAAAGATGCGAACTTCATCGGTAATAGTACCGATGGCTTCAACGGGAATCGTCTTCAGCCAAGATGGAATTCATGACCAAATCTCCCTTTCTCTGGGCAAGGTAACTCTTCAAGTTCGCAGCAATTTTCTAAGAGTAATTATAGTTTTGATCAAAAAGCTGTGAATGATAGCATTAGTAAAAAGTTCCATGCTAATGATAGGTTCTTTGAATTTATATCTTTGCAAATGGAAACTTTGAATAGTGCTATAAAAAACCAACTTAGCTTCAATAAAATGCTGAAAACTCAAATAGCTCAGTTGGCTGCTGCTCTACCTAACCCAAATGCGGGCAAGCTGCCTGGACAACCTGAAGCTCCTCCCAAGGAGCACATAATTGCAGTAACCACTAGGGGTGGAAAGTCCACACAGGAGCCCCCATCTCCTAGTAATGCAGGTAAAGCGCAGGAGAAGGCTGCTGAGTCAGAAGAAAAGGTTGGAGATGAAGATACACCTGGCAAGGAGGAAAAACCAGCATCGAAACATCTACCACATGAGTTCTACGACACAACGGTGCTACCATTTCCTCCGAGAAACAAGAAGGCTGCCGCTGACGAACAATATAGTAAGTTCGTTGAGGTCATTAAAAAGCTTTATGTCAACATACCTCTGCTAGATGCTATGCAGGTACCGACATATGCCAAGTACTTAAAGGATATCCTCAACAACAAGAAATCCCTACCGTCAACGGAAATTGTGCACTTAACGGAAGAGTGTAGCGCAGCTATACTCAAGAGAAAGGACCCTGGAAGCCCTACCATCTCATGCTCGATTGGTACCCAGCACTTTGATCAAGCATTGTGCGACCTTGGAGCCAGTGTCAGCGTAATGCCAAAGGTCACCTTCGACAAGCTGAATCATGATGCACTTGCTCCCACAGCTATGTGTTTACAGCTTGCAGATCAATCCGTCCGTTACCCCGAATGAGTGGCAGAGAACGTTCCGGTGAGAATCCAGAATTTTCTCATTCCAGTGGACTTTGTGGTGCTGGATATGGGGATTGACTAAAAAACCCCACTCATCCTTGGGCGACCGTTTTTTAGCACCGCCGATACAACAATCGACATTGGAGCAGAAAAGGTTCACCTCAACATTAACGGAAAGAAGGAAACATTTGCCTTCTAACCAAAAGTGGAACAATGCAACAAGGTGAAGACTTTCAAGTGCCAGGCCAAGAAAGATGAACCCAAGGCCAATACTGGGACCAATCCATCAAATTCCAAAGAAGACAGTCTCGTGGCATTTATGCTGAAGAAATTGAAAATTGAGGCTGGAATTCAACAAATGGAGTATGAGAGGGCAATGCAAAATAGAAGATTGAGAAACCAAGAGACGAGGTGTGACAGGCCTAGAACTGCACCAGGAGGCAAAGCTCTTGAGAAAAGACATGGTGCTGAAAGCAAATTAACTACGCCAAAGTGGCTAACCGAACCAGCACCCGAGAGCAAGGTCGACGCCGAGGACAAATTGACATCAGTGCGGCGTAGAAGAAATAGAACGCAGTGTAAGGCAGCCCCCAGCTATAGTTTCTACAAAACTCTAAAGGGCAAGACATGGGCTCCCCTCGCCAAAAGATAAATTGGCACACTACCCATCGACGGTATATTTACTTTCTCGCCAAAGTTTAATTTGTAGCACTTCATTGCATGTTTAATTCTTGCACGTCCATTTTTTTTAATTTTTGCATTAGTTTAATTTCTTAAACACTGCATTTTCAAAAAAAAAAAGAAAAAAAGAGGGTGGCCGGCCGGCCACCACCACTGGCCGGCCGACCAGGCCAAGTAGCTGCCCGGCCACACCCCTCTATCTCTCCTTTCTTCCCCTTTTGCTAACCATACTCCTCTCTTCCCTTTTGCTAATCACCTTCCTTTCTCTTCTCTTTTGCTAAACACTCCCCACCATCACACTTTGGAGGCAGCTTTTGACCATAGCTCTCTCACTTTCGCCGCACGCCGATGCGCCCCTGCTCCCTTCTCCTTTCCCAAGCGCGCATGCCAGCAGGCATGGCCGGCCGACCGCTGCGCGTGGCTGCCCGGACCTTCCCTCCTGCTCTCTTTCGGCGTGCACTAGCTTCCTCACCTCTGCCTTTCTTGCTGCACAAGCCATGATGGCCGCCCGGACCTCCTCCCTAGCCGGCCGACCACGGCGCTGGCTGCCCGGCCACTCGAGCTCGCCCCCTCGCCTATAAATAGCACCCCCTGCCTCTTAGCTCGATGCACCGAGCAGCAACACTCTTCTCCCTCTCTAATCCTTTTCATTTAGTGCTTAAGCTCACTGGCTTAGTCAAAATAATGCCCGAATAAAATTTGGTTAGCCAAATAAAATTCCGGCAACTCTCTCTCTTTGTGAAGCAGGACGAGAACGTTTTGTGGAGGCTCTGCCCCGCAAGGATGCATTTGTTGTCGTCTATCCTTCAGGTATCATGCATTTGTTGTGTGTCTTGCAGGATGAAGAACGCATTTAAGAAGGCAAAGAAGGTTGTTAGCAAGGCAGGACAACACATCCGCTGGTCATCCTCGGAGAGTGGCTCCAGCTCGGCAAGCCGGCATGCTGCCTCCAAGAGGATGTCCATCAGCACGGAGGAGCCTGAAGAATTCCAGACGTCGTCTACCCACCGGCCAATACTCATCCACGATTCGCAACTCGTGCCGTGTGGTCAAGATGAGGCCAAGGCATTAAGGTCTTTAAACCAAAAGACTTATGCCTTGACCAAATGTTTCGATGAGGACCTCCTCGTTGACACCGGCATGCGGGAGGAGTTCAATGAGGTGTTCCAGGCCATTGGGTGGAGCGACTTTGCAGAAATCCCAGAGGGAGGAATCATCCTCCTCACCAAAGAATTTCTCATGACGCTCCGCACCGACACCCGAAGGGATGGTACGTATATCTGGTTCCGCCTTTTCAATACTGATTATGAGCTTACTCTGCACCAATTTAGTAACTTGCTTGATTTCTCGCCTCAATGCACTTTGAGTGAGGATCTAGCGGGGTTTAATTCAGCAATGTTTTGGAAAGAGTTGGTAGGACCAGATGCTCCCAGGAAAAAGAGCATCGCTCACATTAGGCACCCCACTTTGCAGTTTTTAGCCCGCTGGCTCACCATGGTTGTTTTCCCGCGGGATGACACCCGCTGTGTCACAGTAGAGGATGTTAGATGTCTCTATGCCATGTGGAAGAAAATAAAGTTTGCTCCTACACTTAGCATGGTTCGCCACTGGCAAGGACTAGCTCAGAGTGGTCATATCATCTTAATCACGTCATTCGTGACAAGGATCACCAATGGGTTGGGAATGCTAGCAAATGCTACCATTTCCTTCATGCCAAATGACCCTACACGAGTAGTCAAAGAGTCACACTTCATCCACGCGCACTTTTTGAGGAAGGACAC
This sequence comes from Paspalum notatum, assembly GCA_022530915.1. Lineage (NCBI taxonomy): Eukaryota > Viridiplantae > Streptophyta > Magnoliopsida > Poales > Poaceae > Paspalum > Paspalum notatum. Next base: position 32,145,129 of record CM039688.1, on the reverse strand, counting down.
AAATGGGAATTACATCATGACTTTTAGAGGCTCCGACTTTGAGCTGCTGCTCCCAGCACCGCAGTACAAATTATACTCTGTGAGGACACTAACCATGCAGCTAGAACCCGAGCTTGAACCAGGAAGAAACAGTGTCTCCGGAGTCATGACTTGCGCCCAACGACGCCGAGTAGAGGAGGAAATCCGCAAGGCCAACGAGGATGCACAGCAGCTAGGAGCCGCACCTGCATGGGCTCATCCCAGCACACCTGCTTGGGAAGCCAACCCGCAGGGTTGCTGGCACAGCTCGTGGCACTCCATTGTGCCCTCCGCCAACCCGACACCGTCATATCACAGCGGAGATGAGTACTCTTATGGTCATGGTGCAGGTCCGTCCCATTCTGCCCGCTATACCGGTGGCGAACTCGATGGGAACTTCACTGCCCTTTTCGGGGCGTTAAGACTCCAAAAGCATCGCACCTTGGGGATGATGGACAGCCTCGCCGACATTCAGCAGCAACAAGTAGTTGACCACAATTTGATCCTGGAGACAAGAGCGACTGTCGACCGCATGCAAGAGCAGAACCTGATGCACTACAACTGGAAAGGGTTCTTTTCCGAGTGAGCTTCATTGAAGCTTGGGGGGGGCGAGAACCAACAGCTAAGGTATGTGTGTTCCAGCATCACCTTGTTCACCCCTGTACCTTCGTGTCTAGTTCTATCTGCTTTACCTGTGAGAGAAGTGCCCCCATGCTTAATGTTAAATTCACTTGCTAGCTTCGTTTTGGAAATGATGAATAGTTGCTATATCAAGTGAATGGTTTAATTCTTGCATGACAACTTATGCTTAGCTTAGTCCTATGTTGGTGATTAAAGATAAGTAAACCAAAAGTTTTACCTTGTGGATGCCATTTGTGATAACAAGCCTAAATTGTTGTGAGATCATGATATGACTTAGCGTGGGATGATTCTTTCAAGTTCCTAGTAGGATGAATGTCTCAGGTTTTTTTTTTATCTTTGAAAATAACAAAATAAAGCTCCCTATGGTTTAAAAAGTCCTACCAGAGCCATATATGCTTCATATGTTCTAAACCAGCTACAAAGAGCTACTTAGATATGCTTTGAGCTTTGTCAAATTTTGAGTCTCATTGAGTAGAAATATCATCTTCTGTTGATAGCTGGAGTATAAAATCAAATGCAAGTGATCCATTCCGGACTTTGCATCCACCAAAATTCTCCAAACACTTCTCAGAATCTCATAGCCTTCAATTCTCAAGGAGTAAGGGTATGGAGCCCAAAAGAAAAATGCATGCAAAAGCATGGCAAAAAGAAAAAAATGCGTGCAAAAGCACGGCAAAATGAAAAGCATGCAAGTTCCAGCATGGCAAAAAGAAATAAAGGCTCCATATCCCCTCAAAATCTATACAAGGCTATAGGGATGAAAATTTAGATAAAGCGACACTTTGTGCCACCACTCATACTCCAGTGATCAAACAGAAGAAATGATAGAGTACACTCTTTGATCCAATCTTTGGCTTCGCAAAATAAACATTCTAAGTGTGCCACATTCTCCCTCACCTAAAGCTCCACAAAAGCCTTAGTGTAGGGAAAATATTGGCCAAAATCATGGCCCTTGGTGAGGAAACACTTCTGAGCGATCAAGAGTACCAAGAGGAAGCTTATGTTTGTTTTGAAAATCTTGAAAACACCTGAGAAAGACATCCAAAAAGAATGAGTTAGAAACACTCCTACAATAAAGTCGTTCTGTCTCTCAGCCGCTCAAGGCAAGGTAAGCAAAAAGATGCACCACAGGTATGACGCAAGGTGAGCTTTGATTTTTTCACTACTTGGGGCAAAAGTTTAAGTGTTGAGTTGCATATAAGAATTTTCCTTCACTTGGATATTGTAGCAACTCCTGATCTACCTTCAGTCTTAGCTTTGCTCGAGGACGAGCAAAGGTCTAAGCTTGGGGGGGTGTTGACGGTCGTTATTTTACGATTTCAACCGTCAATTATCCACCAATGAAGCTAAACAAGTGAAGTATATGGACTAACCCTTGCTACTAATGAGTTCCACAAGATGTACATGAATATTTGGATGCAGGAACCAAAATACACATAAAATGGTTGCAAACATGTCACATATCGAAGATGAGCAGAAATGCAAAAGTGGGGTGGCCGCCCGACCACTTACCATGGCCGCCTGGCCATGGGTGGTGGCCGCCCGACCACCCTCCAACAGGGTTTTGGGTCCATAACCAAGTGGAATGATCCCTTGACCACTTCATGTGCCCTATCATCGATCCGGTGTCAAACAAACACAAAATGGTGAAGATCCAACAATACAAAAGAGCATTAAATATATCCAAGGGTCACAATGTGCCGGGACAAGGATTGGTGATGTCAAGGATCCGAGGGAAGCAACATGCAACAAATCGGAGCAAAACACGTGGTCGCCCGACCACTTAGGGTGGTCGGCCGACCACCCCTCGGCGGCATTTTTCACGTGCACCAACTGATTCAACCGCCAACCGATATGAGGGAGTGAGATCAACCGTCGGATGCTCAAGGTCAGTGAATCGGGTGGCCGCCCGACCACCACCTATGGTCGGCCGGCCACCGACTTTGGCCGCCCGGCAACCGCCTCGGCCCCTTTACCGACCTAGTGCACATATAAATATCCCCTTCACTTCCTAGGCTATAAATAGACCCTGGGAGCTCATTGCAAAGTGTGGAGTGAAGGAGAGTCTATCTAAGAGTGCTTCACTCTTTCCTTAGTAGTTAGGATAGACCTGGGAGTTAGAGTTGAGTCGAGCTTTGCCTCGGAGTCTCCCGAGTTATCTTCGAGTCTGTGGTAAAACACTTGTATCTTTTGGATTCAGATTATCTTCAATATAATTCAGTTATATTTTACTTTATTTCTGTCTCCTACAAGTGTGGTGTACCTTTATTTTGCATACTTGCTAGGCTTAGATTGTGTTTCGCTTAGTTATTCAAGTCTTGTTATTCTTGCGGGTGCTATAACTCAACCCTAGACTTAGACGCTAGGCTCTGGCTAGATCCTCTCCTCTAATCCAGGAAGATCTATCGTTGTTCAAGCTTCGTTTATAGCTTGCCATCCTCTCCACGCAACTTTGCTTGGTAGCCCCCCTCGGTGACAGCGTGTGGTGTGCCTGTGTAGTCCAGGCCCGTCGTTCGGGACGCCCGTAGGTGTTAGCCAGACTCTCTTTCGGGACCTACTATCTACCCCCTGGTACCCTCGAGACTCTGGAATTTCGCTCGATGCAAGAACCTAGCTTGTTTACTTGAATAGCTTAGTTTGACATGGATAATCTTTGCAGCCGATTAGAATAGAGTTTGGTGACTTTATCTCACTCGTTGTCCTCCTAGGCAACTATACCTTTCTACAGATAGCTTAGATAGATATCCTCCTCCACCATACACCTATCTTTATCACGTTTACCCTTGTTCAACTACTAATTGGTATAATTTATCCAAGTTTACAGTTCATTCGATTTGAGTTTATTCAATGACACTCTTGAGCTTACCGCTTCCCTGTGGAAATTTACGATACTCGGAATACTCTAAGTGAAAGGCTACAGCGGTCTCCATGCGCTTGCGGAGTAAAACCTGTAAAGGCTAAGAGACGCCAACAGTACTCTGCATCGCAGAATTATCGGAACCATCCTGCACAGAACGCTTGACAGCAACAATAGTTCTAGCGCTACAACCACAACAATAACTACCAGTACCTGCGTCCGAATTATCAGCCTCAACAAGGTAATGGTTACATGCAGTGCCCGAATAATCAGGCTCCACGCCAACAGACTCCTGTCAGTACTCCCGTGAAGGCCGGCACACCAGTACAGCCAGGGAGCAACAACTGTTTCAAGTGTGGCGGAACTGGTCACTTCTCCAAGCACTGCCCGTAGAGAAACATGCCACAACAGACGCCGCAGCAAACACCAAGAGGAGGCACCACCACTCTAGCATCTGGACAGCAGCGTAATGCTAATGGTCAGGTGAATTATGTGGCTGCGGAAGCTATGCAAGAGGCTCCCAACGTGGTGCTAGGTACGTTCCTAGTAAATTCGCACCCTGCCTTGATTCTTTTTGATTCCAGAGCATCGCATTCATTTGTTACTTGCCAATACAAGAATAAATATGAAATACCAGTAACGACCATGGAACGCCCTATGCTAGTAAGTTCACCGGGTGGAGAGATGAAGGTGAACATTATGTGTCCCATGGTCAAAATTAATTTAAGGGGGGTAGATTTTCCAGCCAAGCTTATAGTTTTGGAGTCAAGTGGGATAGATGTCATCCTGGGTATGAATTGGCTGCAAAACACAATGGAATAATCATGTGTGGCGAGAGGAAATTAATTTTAACTACACCAAACGGGGAATGCCTAGAGGTTCCAATTCCAGTGTTGCAATTAGGAGTTAATGCTATGGATGCTTTAGCACTAGAGGGCATAAGAGTGGTGTCAGAATTTCCCGACGTCTTTCCAGAGTCACTGCCAGGTATGCTGCCTGAACGCGACATCGAATTTTCTATTGAGCTTTGTGATGCCCCCGCCATCTCAAGAGCCTTAACACGCAGTTAGAGACAAGTAATAATGAATTAGGACTTGATGATGCTTAGAGACTAACAAAGACTGGATCAAAAAGTCACTAAGTCAAAATTTTCTGAGAAAAACATAAGACTCGAAGTGGTTTAGTTGTTTAGGTCACCATCCACAAGCTTTTATGCAAAACACCAAATACAAAAGTCGTAGTTCAGGATGTTATCTTCAACTTTGATATTATGACCATCTTTAAAATCATATGTCATGAGGTTTAAAAGTCGAGACCAAGTCAAACCAGAAATTCTTTGAAAGATGCCAGTTGTGATCATGACCGAATTTGGACCCTAATGAAACTTTCAAATTCATAAAGCACCTAGGCTCACCTCCATTGTCAAGGTTGTTGTACATACTATGCACTACACTTTTTTTACACTGAGCATGGTTTAAATCTGTCATTAACCCATTATAAATGGCACCACATTTCTCTTGGAAATCAGCCCAAGAGAGTCTATACCTAGAATAATTCCCCAACCCTAGGATTTCCGCTTATCCCAAAGTGGATCCTGAAATTACTTTTGATTTAACTATACAACTTCAAAAACTTCCTTTCTATGAAATGAAATTAAACTTATCACCTTTCAAATGCACCTAGTATAGAAGTGTTTGGGCTTCATTTGAGTATTCAAAAGTTTGAAACAAGGAAGACTACATAAATTGAAGCTGCAGTTTTACCAAACCTTCAACAATGTTTGTGGTTGTAATTCAAAATCTGTGGTGATCCAAGCCAGACTTTATATACCAAACTTGTAGATAATTCTATTAGGAACAACTTTGGCAATTGGAGTGTTGACATGCACTGCGATTTGGATGGTGCTTTGGGTCTTTTTATGTAGATCTGTGAATCTGCCAGAACCTGACCTAGGTTGTAAATTCAAAATTTCTTTTGAACTACATCCATAATCTTGCCATGCTTTTATTGCAAAGTTTGTAGCTCATGAAATTCTGAACAACATTGGTATGAAACTCTTTTTATGAAAGAGACTAGAAAATGGAGTTTTAGAATTTCTAATCCGATGGGTTCAGTCGGTCAAAGTATGGTCAGCAACTGAAATTCAAATTTAAACCACAAACTTCAACAGAACCTAGTACTCCAGTTTATAAGGAAGTTGTAGAGTTCAAAGAGTAGAGCATTTCATTCAATTGGAGTTTCTCCAGATTCGGCCTTTAAATAAGTCAAAAATAGCGTTTTACAGAAGGTGAGGAAACACACTTGGCACTGTGTTTGTCTGGAGTCTATGACACGTGGGGCCCACATGTCAAGGACGCCACCCTGTTCAAGCCGGTGAATGCTGCGTGGGCGACGGTGGCCGGGCAGCGCGGCCATGCCGTGGATCAAGCCCCTCACGCCGCGCTCGACCTCTTCACCCGGACGAGGATTCGTCCCGGTTCACTTGCCTCACTTCCCTTCCCCGTCCCTGAGCCTCTGTGTGCAGAGCGCCCCCCGAAGCCGCCATGGCCGTCGAGCTTAGAGCTCACTGCACCGCCTCCTCTGAACCCCTATCTGCTCCACCTACATGAGAACTCACCTCTCCGTTACGCCCTCCGCATTTCCCCCAAGGCCTTGACATCGATTTCCTCCTCCACCGCCGTCTTCACCTGGCGAACGCCGTTGGCGAGTGCATGACCGAGCTCATGGCGAGATCGCGTCACGGCTGCCCCGCGCCGCGTCCCCTCTGGCCACCGCGAGCACCACCCTTCCCGTGCCTCAGTACACCTATCTAGCCGGTTCTTGAAGCCTCTCGTTGCCTCTCTTGTCCTCGCCACGCGCGGCCGCTGCACGCCACTGCACACCGACTCGACCCCACCGTGGGAGACCCTCTTCGGGCCGTCCCCGCGCCACCACGCCACCACCACCGTGTTCCTCGTCACCGCGCGCAACTCAGGCGCCCCTCACCGCCCTTGATCCGCTACCCCACAGCTGAACTCGAGCTACGCCGCTGCGCCACGCCGAGCCACCGCATCTCCGGTTCATCGCCACCGCTCCGCCTCTACGGTCCACCCCGCGCGACGAGACCATGGGGGAAGCAATCCCCGTGGCAAGGCGCACCTTCGGCGACCATCTCAGCTCCAAGTCTCGGTCCCTACACGCCGCACCGAGGGCGAGCACGCCGGCCACCGCGTGCGGGATTTGCCCCGGCCGGAGGTAGAAAAAGCCCCGCGGTTTTTGCAATCTAGCCCCTGCCCTTTTGAAGTTTCACAAGGTTATTCGACGCACTGTGGTATTTGAGTCTGGTGATTCTTGCACGCTAACCCCTAAAAGCTATGGTTAATTACGCTCGAGTCCCTAGTCTGTATGATTTTCCCTTTAAATGCATTTAAATTGGTCGTGAACTTTGGAAAATCATAACAAATCAAGGAAAAATCCTAAAATGGTAAACTCAATTGCATTAGACTACTCTTAAATAGATCTATTGAATGGTTATGATGTGGATGTGTAAAATGACTGTCTTGCCCCTGGTATGTTGCATGCATGTTAAAACTAGGAAAATGTTAAAAGTAGGCTAAATGGACTCCAAAGGCCATGAAACTTGGATAGTAGCTCTCTTGTAGCATTATAGCACTATGTGAATTTTTGTAACCCTAGCATTTGCTGCTTAATTACCCTTTTACCATTATACATGTGTTATGTGCATTTATTTAACTTAGAAATTGGAGGTTACATAGAATATGCTCAAAATGACTCTTTGGTATTTTTCATATACTTTGGGTAGAATAAGAAGACCACTGGTGAAATATGAAGTTGTGCATGTAAAGTTTGAATGGTGATTTGAAATTAACAAGATATGGTTAGCTTATCTAAATAAATGGAAAAAGGTGACTTTAGAATGCAAGAAAAATTCCATGAAAAATCTGGTATAATGTTGGTGTTATATAGAGTCCAGAAAGTATTTTGGAGGAATTATTGATACTGCCATATTGTACGTTTGAATTGGTATGCAGTAAATATATAGAAAATAGATGTCCTATAAAACTGAGAGTACTTCACTTGCTGATTTTTGTGGAGGTAGATTTTACTATGCACTCCTCACTGGTTTAATTTCATGGCCAGAAACTTATCCTATAAATTATGAAAAATCTGAGAAGCTATAGAGTTGATAACTTGCTAGAATTTTCATAATTAATTTATAACTCCTTTGTGGCTGAAATTTTGATAGTAGCATAATGTAGTATAAATCTACATGTCATAAAAATCCAAGCTCATTTGGAGTTGTCTAACTACATGAACACAAGTAATGCTTTTTATTCGTAAAGTGGGCATGTGTTATTTAATTATAAGAGTAGGTGTTTGTTTGCAATTGCTGTCATTACGCATGTGGGTTGAATTCTAGCTGCAGACTATCTACTATTCTCCATACCACCCTTGATTGAGAAATTAATTCATTTACTCATGTAAAGTAACTGAAGTCAATATAGCGTTTGAATCCATTAAGTAAACATACTATATGATATAATTACTAAATGTTTCCTATAAATGCATGAAGTACATGATTTCAACTTGTTACCCATTGAATGGAAATGAACACCACCACACCTATTTTAGAAACCTAAACAACTATTGCTTGCATTTATCGAATCCCATAAGTGACATGTTGTTATAATCAGTAGCTTGTTTATGTGTGATCCTATGACGTGTTGGGTCGTTGTCCATAAGAATCACTCCATGTGTATGTAGTTTAGTAACCACCTTTCTGTTTTTCCATGAAACGATTGTTCATACGTGTGCTTCATATTCATGCATCTCATTCCTTGCATCATCACGCATATCAATCATATAGTGGCGGTCATTACATATACGTGATCAAGAAACGAGCGCGTGGAACTACTTCAACCAACGGTGATCGAAAAGACCAAGTAAGACCCATTCACGACCTGAAGGGCACACCAGTCGTGTTTGGAAGGAGGAGTTGTCCAAGGGATCAAGGGGTTGCTTGGGGCAAAGCCTCACAACCCGGCAAACTAACTTAGATTAGTTTGTTGGTTTTCACAAGAATGCTCAAAGGTAGGCAGGACCATGATCTTCCCAGCTAATATGATTATGATTGATGATTACGCATCTGCATTAGGAGTTGATTGAAACTAATTGTATTAGACTCCCCGGCCGCCCCGGCCCTAGCATCCATACATACAGTTCGTAGGACGAGTGCCTAGTAATTCTAGGTGCGAGTAGACACGAGTGAATGGAGTCACTCGTCGCGTAGGTGATTTCAATCACAAAAATCTTACTATTATGGAAATCATTATGCTTATGTTTTAAAGGGAGACCAGGCAGAGATTTTATGAGTTATCTATTGTTTATGGTATTTTGCATTGCACTCCGCCTGAGTCGCATAAGGCCCGCTCGCTGTTTGCCTGCTGATCGGCATAACATTGCTAGAGTGCTTATCTGGGATAATGGACCGGTGAAAGTCTTACTTGTGCCATCAGAAGAACAGAGACAGACTCCTACTGTGACAACTTGGGGAGCTTGTAATCGAGGGAGGCCTGGATCCGGTACGCCGAGGTAACGCTCGTAAGGCGGCACAACCTGGGAACAACAGAAGGATTGAATCAAACTTGGGATGGGACAGTGGAGATGGGGGATATATGTGTGGAACGCGATGGCTAGTAAGCATATATCACCTAGCATTTTTAGTTATTCCCGGAAATTAACAAATCGATTTGAATCGCTGATGCTCACCAGGTGTGAGAATGCCAGATATCGCACACAGGCAACGTAGTAATAACGTTAACATGTTGTTTATTTAATCACGCTTTTCAATACAACATGCTTGGATGTGTATGATCTGTCCCACTATTCATGGTGCTGCCCATCCACTGATAGGGGGCCGATGGACTTGGGAGGTGCTTTGAGGTCGAGGGAGGGCTGACCCGACGTACCGTGGTATCACTCCTGAGACAGCTACTCCCAAGGGTTAGGTGGGGGCGCTGTGAATCTTGGGATGGGACAGGTGGAGATGAGGGGTATATCTTGGATGTGTATGATATACTATTATGCAAGGTACTGATGGGTTCTCATGTTTTACTTTCATGCAAATATTTACTTTATGATATCAATGACCTTCATGGTTAATCGATAGCAGCTGTCAAATCCTGCTATCTTATGTCAACATGACCTTGTATAAAATCAATGGCTAAGGATCCACCTGACTAGTAAGCTATGCTTTGCGTCAACCGTAAGCCCCGTCCATTAAGTCCTACTGAGTAATTAGTACTCAGGGTTTGCCCCCTGGATTACAGGTACTGAAGACTTTTGGACAATCGCTTGAAGGAGGGTAGAACCGGTGGGCTCGGTGCTACTCACCTTGTTTATCTCTACATGAAGTCTACTGAGTTGTTTCCGCTACGAGATGATTTGAAAATGCTTCCGCTATACATGTATATTTTGCAATCGCTTCTGCTATAATTGAACATGTATTTGATTACTTATTTTCGGTTTGTAAACTGAGTCTACCTATTCTCTACTTCAACTACCTATGATGATGTAACTGTTGTGGATCTTTCGAGGGCTGAATGTGTGTGATGTCGGTATCCTCAGGCGATGGTTACATCGAGTGCCCTTTTGGGTAGCTCGATGGACTACCGGGTTTAGTCCGGCCTAAGTGCACTGCGAGCTAGAGGTGGCAGGTGTGCTTAGTCTGGATTAAGCAGGGCGGTTCCGCCACAAGCTTGTTCCTAGAACTGCACCAATTTATAAGAAAGCATATAGAATCGCTGGTGTTGAATTGCTCAAAGTAAAGAAACAAATAGATGAACAGTTAGAAAAGGGATTCATTCGCAAGAGCACTTCACCTTGGGCTTCACCTGTACTGCTTACTGAGAACAAAGATGGTTCGCTGAGGATGTGTGTCGATTATAGAGGTCTTAATGCCGTCACAGTAAAGAATAAATATCCCCTGCCCAGAATTGAAGATTTATTTGATCAACTCAAGGGTCCCTTTGTCTTTTCTAAAATTGATTTATGGTCTGGTCATCATCAGTTAAGGATTAGGCCTTCGGACATACCTAAAACGGCATTCATTAGTTGCTATGGTTTATATGAGTATACTGTTATGTCCTTTGGTCTCACCAATGCCCCAGCCTTCTTCATGTATATGATGAACAGTCTGTTTATGGAATATCTGGTGTAGGACCGAGACGTGCGGCTATAGGGGTGTGAATAGGAGCACTTAAAAACTCAAACTCACATCCCCCTGGTGCAAACTGACACACTTCACACAACAACCGCTAGACACTGTCCACTGAAAGGAAACGTGTCTAGACACTGTCCGCTAGACACTTGGTGTCGTCCATAGAACGGAAACACACCAAGCGAGCGGAAGCACAAGACTCAACGATCACAAGATCGCAAGTCAAGCGAAACAACGACTCATGCACTAGCGTTTTGCTCGCCACTCAACGCACCGAAATGCGCCTTACTGGTTCACAGCAAGTTAAGACTATGGGCAGCAGCAAGGAACACTAAAAGTGAGGTCGAAGCAAAGAGCCGAACAGCAAAAGCATCAAAGAAAGGCAGGACTGCCTGGGAACACCGGATGTTCCGGTAGGAGATATCGGATGTTCCGATAGTCTCCACCGGATGTTCCGGTGGACATTATCGGATGTTCCGGTAGCCCCGTCCAAGGCTGAACAACCGGATGTTCCGGTAGGGACTACCGGATGTTCCGGTGGTTTCGCCAGATGTTCCGGTAGCTCTACCGGATGTTCAGGTGGTGCCAGAAACAGCCTTTGAACTTGAGTTTTCAAACCCCAAGCTTGACCAAATCTTCTCCAAACTTCACGAAAATTGGCACAGGCTATCCTAGCTCCATTCCAAAGCTATTCCCAAAAGATCTATGGAAAAAGATCACGGGATTAGCGGGAATTTCAAATCTCGTGAAGAGGAGAGTATTTGGGCAAGAAAGTGAAAAACTCAAGAACGACTTGCTCGTGGCAAACCTGAAGGTTTGAGATGATCTAAGCCATAATCTCCACATCCTTGCAAGTCCAAAACACCAAAAGAAGTGGGGAAAACTTGTAGGCAAACCAAAGCACCAAAAGCCTTTGAGAGTTCACCCAAAAACAAACTAGAGAAGGGGAAGGGAGGGGGCTGCACACAAAGACTTCAATTTCAGAGGAATATTACTGAATTATTCACGAAATTGAGTTCATACAAAGGTTCCTACAGCCTACCACCCTTCATTCTCCCTCTTGATGTGAAGAACCCTAGCTAGGGGACTCAAAACCTAGCCTCAATCTCTCCTTTCTCTCTTTGGCACATGGCTGTATGGAAACTAAGCCTAGGGTTTTCTAATGGTGGAAGAGACACCTAAATGACCAGCCACAAGGCTATTTATACCCTAAGCCTAACGACACCATTTCACACTCTAGAATGCCCGGAAGGGGCTGAAATGAAAATGGTACAATCGGACGACTACGATGACGCTTTGACCTTCTTCTTCTCCACGCCTCGCTTGGATGTACGCCACGTAGCTAGTAGTCCAGAAGCTTTCCCCGGTTTTGAAGTCAGAAACCGAAAAACTTTATTCTACGGGCTTCCTGGGCTGGGTCTTGGCCCAATCTTCTATCTTGGCGAGTCGGAGCCCAACCCACCAAGTCATTTGAACTTGGGTAGCGGTTTTGAGCCAAAGCCGCCAAAGCCTCCCTCGCACGTCTTCGCGCCATGCACTCGGGTTGAAGCACCACGGTGGCACCCGGCTTCTCCAGTCCATCGAAGTCGCCTTGCGGTCCATTGGAGGACTTGCACCACCGTTGTCGAACCGCCCCTCCGTGTACCGAGCTTCCATGGCTGACCGACGCCGAGCATTGCCTCCGGTCCATTGGAGGGCTTTTGCCTCAGTCCATCGAGGTCTTCGTCATCCTCTACCTCAAGTCCATCAGAGGGCCTCCAGTCCATCGGAGGGTTTGAGCTCGTTGACAATCACTCATCACACCAAGAGAGCAATGAAGCCGGTCCATTGGGTCTCATCTGGATAAATTTGTCGTGGTGTTCATCGATGATATTCTGGTTTATTCCAAGACAAAGGCCGAACATGAGGAACATTTGGTGTTGCAGAAACTCCTGGAACACAAGTTGTACGCAAAATTTAGCAAGTGCGACTTCTGGATGAAGGAGGTTGAATTTCTCGGTCATGTTATATCCAATGGAGGGATTGCTGTTGATCAAAATAAGGTAGCTGAAGTACAAAATTGGGAGGTGCCAGAAGATGTCAAGGCGATCAGAAGTTTTCTCGGATTGGCCGGATATTATCGACGCTTCATTGAAGGATTTTCTAAAACTGCTAAACCAATGACAACCTTTGCTGGAGAAGAATGCCAAGTTCGAATGGACGCCCGAATGTCAGGAAGCTTTTGTGGAGCTCAAAAAGAGGTTGATAACGGTACCTGTGCTAACTTTCTCGGACATGCACAAACCTTTCTCAGTATATTGTGATGCTTCATGGCTAGGCCTAGGATGCGTACTCATGCAAGAGGGTAAAGTTATTGTCTATGCATCGAGACAGTTGTGGGATCATGAAAAAAATTATCCTACTCATGGTTTGGAGTTAGTCGCAGTGGTGCAAGCCTTAAAAATTTGGAGGCATTATTTATTCGGGCAAAGGTATGATATTTATACCGACCATAAGAGCATAAAGTATATATTTACTCAGACTGAGCTGAATATGAGACAAAGAAGGTGGCTGGAATTAATTAAAGACTATGACCTGGAGATCCATTATCATCCGGGTAAAGCCAACGTGGTGGCCGATGCACTCAGCAAGAAGAGCCAAATTAATTTGTTGTGGACTAGAGAATTACCAGATGAGCTAGCCATAGCATTTGACCGACTCAGTTTGGGTTTTCTTAATAATATCGGAGGTGTCACAATGGAAATTGAGCCTACCTTAGAGCAAGACATCAGAAAAGGGCAGATTGATGATGAGAAAATCAATGAAATAAAAGAATTAATCAAGCTGGAAAAAGCACCAGGATTTAAAGAAGACGCTGATGGTACTGTATGGTATGGCAGTAGGGTAGGGTCTGTGTCCCTAATATTAAGCCTATACGTGAACTGATTTTGATGGAGGCGCATGAGACAGCCTATTTGATTCATCTGGGAAGTGAGAAAATGTACCAAGATTTAAAACAGAAGTTTTAGTGGTACGGCATGAAGTGTGATGTCGCCGAATATGTGGCCTTGTGTGATATTTGCTAGAGGGTGAAAGCCGAACATCAAATGCCAGCCGGATTACTACAGCCGCTCAAAATTCCAGAGTGGAAGTAGGAGAAAATTGGTATGGATTTCATCATCGGTTTGACGCGTACTCAAAGTGGTTTTGATTCTATATGGGTTATAGCAGACAAATTAACCAAAGTCGCTCACTTTATTCCTGTCAAGACCACTTATACAGGAGCTAAATTGGCCGAGCTATATATGTCCAGAATTGTATGTTTGCATGGGGTATCTAAGAAAATTGTGTCTGACCATGGAACTCAATTTACGTCTCACTTTTGGAAGCGTTTACATGAGTCTATGGATACAAAATTAAATTTTAGTTCAGCATATCATCCGCAGACTGATGGCCAGACTGAAAGAACTAACTAAATTTTGGAGGATATGTTGAGAGCCTGTGCGTTACAATATGGAACTAGCTGGGATAAAAGTTTGCCGTATGCCGAATTTTCTTACAACAACAGTTATCAGGCTAGTATCAAGATGTCACCTTTTCAAGCTTTGTACGGCAGACGATGCAGAACGCCGTTACACTGGGATCAGCCATGTGAGAAGCAAATTTTCGGTCTAGAAATTGCAGAAGATGCCGAACGACAGGTGCAGATAGTAAAGGAAAATTTGAGGATCGCTCAAACTAGACAAAAGAGTTATGCAGGCCATCGCCGTAGAGACCTTGAATTTGCAGCAGGAGATTACGTGTATTTAAAAGTGTCACCTATCTGAGGCCTACGCAGATTTAAAGTGAAGGGAAAATTAGCGCCGCGGTATATTGGGCCTTTTAAAATAATTGACCGCAAGGGAGAAGTCGCATATCAACTGGAATTGCCCGACAGGTTGTTAGGTGTGCACGATGTATTCCATGTGTCACAACAGAAAAAGTGTTTGCGGGTACCTGAAGAACAATTGTAGATGGATGATCTTAATATGCAAGATGATTTGACTTACACAGAATATCCGGTTCAGATTTTAGAAACAGCAGAGAGGGTTACCAGAAAGAGAGTAATAAAAATGTGTAAGGTTAAATGGAGTCATCATTCGGCAGAAGAGGCTAAATGGGAAAGAGAAGATCTTAGAGCAGATTATCCGGAACTCTTTGCTACCCAATCCTAAAATATCGGGACGAGATTTCTTTAAGGGGGCTAGGTTTGTAACACCCTAATTTTTTGATACATGAAAATCCTTGGCCAAATAATTTAATTCAATTAGAGTTGGATGTTTATGCATGACACCGTAGTTGCTTATGCCTTTTCTAATTAAGTCAAATAAAACGAATCATAGGAACAAGTTGGTTGATGCATACATGCTGCTGCATATTCTTTTGGGTGAATTGTGTTGATTCATATCTAAATTTAAATTCATTTAGAACTTTTTTCCTTTCTCCAAAGAATTTCAGGGAAAGTCTCATTTTCTTTTCCCTTTTCCCTTCTGTTCTGCTTCCTGGCCCGAGCAGCGCGCAGTAAAACTGCCTGCTCTCTTTCTCTCGTTTTGGCCTTGACCCAGGACAGCAGCAGCATAGCAGCTCTCTCTCTCGCTTCTGCCATGACCCAGCGCAGCAGCACCAGAGGCCAGCAGCAGCCACGCTGCCCCAGCCCACTCGCCATCCTCATCCCTGCACCCTGCTTGCTCTGCTTGCGCAGATGCACCATCGCGACGCGGATGCCGAGTCTGAGCGGAGCCAGGATGGACTCTCCCCGCGCCATCCATCTATTGCCCCTGCCGCAAGTCTCGGACTTCCTCCTATAAAGGCCGCTAGCGTCGACGTCCGCGCCCACCCTCCAAACCCTAGCTGCCCTCGCACCCACGAACGCCGCGCCGTTCATCGGGTTCACGCCGAGTTTGCCGCCTCGTTTCGCATTTACAAGCCACAATCGACGACGAGATCAATCCTACCAGTTTCGCCGCAAGGTAGAACAATTAAACGCCTAATTCCGGCCTTTCTTGTGCTCTGTTTCATCAGATTGAGCTCACCACGCCGCCGCCAGTTCACGCAGGGACGCCACCATTCGCCGCTGTTTGTCGCCGTACACCGTCGCTGCCTTTCCTTCAAAGCTGCCTACATTGGTAGCTTTGCCGCGAGGTGAGGATTCTCCCGGACCCAATCCCGGCCTCAATCGCACCCCATAGCCCTGGCAATTTCTCGCCGAAGCCGCGCTGCCGCTTCGTCTTGTGGCCAGCTGCCGCCGGCCCATGTACAGCCGTCTGGACCGACCTGCCAGCTCCGCCGCTGCCCCTGCTCCCCTTGCGCGCCCGTCCCTCTCGTCCTTAGTCTACCGGAGCCATGGATACGCGGAGCTCCGGCGAAGTCCAGCCGCACCCATCCAGCGAGAGCGCCGGCCAAGCCGCCGCCGAACCCCTCTCTCTCCGATCTATTCCAGGCCGTCGGATCTTGATCCAACCGCCCACAGTGAACGCGACCCAGTCAAATACCGGTCAGCACCTGCACGTTTGCAAAAGAGCCTCTGTGCTTTTCACAAATTAACCCGCAGTGCGGATCTGCTATATTTAGGTCCCTCGTATTCACCATTTAGCCCTTGTAGATTCAAATCTTCTTTATTTTAAGCCTTTTGCATTGTTTTATGTATATCTTTTGTATCTTAACTCCAAATTGAGCGATTCTTGAACCTATGAACTCGTAATAATGCGTAGATTACTTTTAGATCCTTTTTAATCTCTGGTTATAATGTTTGGTGTACTGTTTTAGTCATATTGTGCTTATTGCTTGTATGTGTGTAATGTATAGGAGACGAGCCGCCCGTGTTTGCCGAAAATCAAGCTTGGGAATTTTCTGAGCAAGTTTTTGAGGAAGGCAAGTATTTTTTGACCTATTGTCCTACTCACATTAAAAACTTAATTTATCGCACAACCAAGCATGCTCAACCTAAGGATGACTAGCCACTTATTTTCCTATCAATGTTTATTCCTATGGGAGGGCTGTGATGTGTAGATAAATGCTAGCGCTCAGCAAATCTTACTCATGTTGCTAATCTTGATTAATTAATGGTATAATGATGATGAAAGTTTGGTTACCTTGCAACATGGGGACTTGAACATATTTTTGTAGGTTTTTGCTCGAGTGCTTCACCATAAGGATCGGTTCGCTGAGCGACCACCCAGAAAAATAGTACAACCACAGGAGGTGGAATGGGACGCCCTTGACTGATTAATTAGATGAACTAGAGTGGGTGGTTTGCTTACCTGAACGATGGCGTAAGAGGGGCGGGCATTGCTTGGTATAAGACTCGCTCTCCTGAGTGGGTGCAGTTCGGTTTATTTGGTTTTGTTAGTCACCCTTCGGGAAGGGACTTTTATGCTGGGTAATGGAAACCTGGAACGGGCGACTACACTCTAGGAATTCTTTGTAAAGGTCTGGTAATGAAACCCTGCCGATTCATCAAAGGCTAGTGAATAAATGGGGCTTTGCAAACCTCGGGCAAATGGGGATCATGACTTGTGGGTAAAGATGTACAACCTCTCGAGAGTGTTTAAAACTGATATATCAGCCATGCTCGCGGTTATGAGCGGCCTGGACCCTCACAGATTAGTGTTTTTAAACAAGAAAAGGATAGCCGAGGGCTATGGTGATTACAGGTTATGATGACAAGTATTGACAATGGTTTATGATTATTTATTGTATTGCTTTTATAATATTTCAATTATGGGATGGGTGATGCTAAATAATGCTAATACTAAAACTTGGTTAATTAAAAGCAACGCTTTGCCTGTCCACTATAAAGCCAGTCCACTTTGCCTAAACGGAATAATTGCTGGGTACGAAATGTACTCATTCTTGCTTTGTTTTATACTACGTTGCATCCATTGCCACCGTTGCGCAGATCTAGAAGGGAGCTGCGGTGATCCTAACAAGGAGTTCCAAGACTACGATGAGTTCTAGCTGGTGTGCCACCATCAGTCGCCTGTGGAGCATTGGTCGTCTTCTGTTGTCGCTTAGTTATTCGTTTCGTTAAGAATATTCGGTTTCGTTAAAGACATTTATGGTTTGTAATACTGATTATGCTCTTAAGTTAAAGTACTGGTTGTGTTATTACTTTCGTTTATACTGTGTATGTAGTTGAACTGATCCTGGCACATACATGGTTAGCACTTGGTTTTGTTCTAAAACCGGGTGTGACATGGGAACAGCTCTTCTTCTTTCACTAAGTCTTCTGTCGGAAGTGGTCCTGCACACTTGAGTGTATCTCCAAACTCCACTGGCATCCATCTCATCTTTTCGAACTCTGTCAAAGGCTTTGCACTGGCAAGACTTCTACAATCACTCTTAGTCTCCTCTTGAGGTGCAAAACTTCCATAATCCTCCTCGTTAGAGGCATAAGACACTGTAGTCTTTTTGACAGGTGGTTGGTCGTCAAAGGTGGCAGGTGTGGGCGCCATGTGGTCTTCTGGTTCCTTCACTCTGTCGTTCTTCCTTTCTGTGTTGCTCTTGCAAGCCATGCAGATATTTGACAGAATCTTGCTAGCGTCACTCTATGTTCTGCTCAACAATGATCCTCTAGCAGTAATATTCACTTTCTCAAAGGCTTCTGACGTCAGACCATAGTAGATGTTATGAATATGTACGTCTGGCGTTACTCCAAGTAGTGGTCCTTGTGTGAGCATGTCATCGAGTCTCTTCCAGGATTCGTCGATGTCTTCATTCCGTCTTTGCTCGAAGTTGAAAATCTGCTTCGTCAACTTGTACACTTTTAGTGGTGAGAAGAATCTTGCGAGAAATTTCTGCTCAAGAATTTCTCAATCTCCATTAGCTTCAATTGAGGCAACTTGGTACCATTTGTTGGCTTTATCCACAAAGGTAAATGGAAAGAGATTCCACTTGACCCACTCTACTAGGACTCCTTCTTGATAGAAAGTGTAGCAGACTTGCTTGAGTTTCTCCAGGTGCTTGTACGGATTCTCATCGTCTTCTCCACTAAATGGATCTGCGGCAGCAATCCTGATGATTCCTGGCTTCAGCTCGTATGATCCTGACTCCGGCTTCTTGTTGGATTCTTGAAACTTGTGGTCTACAACTTTTGGAGTTAAGCGCTCCCTAAGCGTGAAAAGCTCCCAGTCTTCAAGTTTTGAAGTCATATCTGAAACCTATTAGAAAAGCAAAAACACGAAACGAAAAATCTATGACAGCAAAGTTGTTGGGTTAGTTTAACTAAAAATAAACTAAGAACAGGAACGAATTTAAACAAATCTAAGTAACTAAAATTTATTAAACTAAATTAAATGTAAAATAACGATTATTATATTATCAAAAGTAAAACCTATAAACAAATTAATAAAACGAAATTAAACACACAAATACCAAATAACTAACTATCAAAACTAGTAGCAACATAGTTAATAAAAGATTTATAATAACTTAAACGATAATTAGGATGTCCCCGGCAACGGCGCCAAAAAAGCTTGCTGACGGCACTTAAGAATGTCAAACCTTATACTGCAAGCGTACAGTATCATTGTAGCTTTTTCTCAGGACGAATATCTTGGGTTTTACCAATCCAGGGATAATTATGTTTAAGATACTGTCTATCTAATATTAACTGAATTACTAACTAATTCTAATAGATCTAAACAAGCTTGAAAGAAAAATAAAACTGTTCTAAATATATTGTAATCTATACTCTAATTATGTTCTAATAAGGGTTTAAACTATTGCATAAAATGATAGAACAAGGTTTAAGCTATAAACGTGAGAACAATAGGTTTAACATGGCAAAAGGACCCACAAGAGATATGAGACAAACAACCATTGTACTAAGAACCACCTTGAAACTTGATCTAATCATAAAGCATAGAATAAACATGATCATGAACGTCGAGGACCTACTCGAACCTTTCCCCGGGCTCTACTGTCACTAGTAACCAGGTAATCGACGAACTAGTAAACCCCAACCATCTCTAAGCATGAGTAGATTCAATCAACTAGTTAAAGTAAAAAGATCTACTTAAAGAACATGAAGATATCTATATGTCGGCCGACAAAACATGTTGGAATTAAGCATTGTAAAGATATGGATCATAAATCATGTATAAACAATAAGCTACGTCTAAAAGACAATCTTTATTGATCGAATATCAAGGTTTCATCAAACTATCGAAGGAAGTACGAAGAATTACTCGAGATACATCATAAACTCTGAAGCATAGTCGTTGGGATGAACTCGATGAAGAACATGTTAAAAGATGGACTCGAGATCTCCTCGGGAGGGCCTAGGTCGGTCGGTCGGCCGACCGGCCTGCCTCCTGCCTCCTCTTGCTTCCTCCTTTTGCCGAGATGAGCTTCTCGCCGAGTTGAACGCTTCTAGCCTCCGACCTTTGGCCTAAACTCTCGACTTACAATGAATTATGCTGTGGACTCTTCTTCTCTCCCCTTGGGAGGCTCTATATTTATATCCCGGAGGGAACCCTATACATGGAATCTATTAGGTCAGTTCTAAGAGTCCTAGAAAACCTAAAACACCTATTTCCATGTATATACAAGTTTACAAAAGAGTTTCGGATGTCCATGCCCTTCCTTGCTTGTAAACGAAGCTTCCATCCTTGTCCTTCCCGAGTTGGACTGTTCCATATTCTGCAGCCTTTAGTATTTCGACCATAACTTCCTTATTCAAAGTCCAAATAAAGCAAACTCAAACTCTAAAGTGTAGATCCTACAACTTTGGTATTCAAACTTTCTTCATTTGACGTCGTTAAGGTCTCCGAATTGGGCTCGCAAGCTGCTGCTATCATGAATTTCGAGAAAATTTCAGGATTTAGTCCTTCAAGCAAACTTTATCTTCCAAGACTTCTTTTCTTGTTGGACTTCTTCCTCAATTGGGATTCAATTAGTCTTTATTTCAGAGCCCGCTCCATAGCATAAATCCTTTCTTCGAGAAATTCTCAAATATCCTCGATTATTCCCTTTTTTGCAGCAAAAATGAATATTGCACAAAAACAAAGAGTATTCTCGAAAAGGGGTTATTTGTTAGTAAAGTAAGACTAAATGATAAGATTGACTCTTGAAAAGATATAAAATTATATAAAAATAGAGCATATTTTTAGTACATATCGAGTGTCAACAATACCCTAGAAAAATTTCATCCAAACAGCGAGACACAAACTTATCCAAATGCCCCGCCTTTTTAAGCACAAAGCACCTGCAGCCAAATGCTCACAAATGCTTGACGCTGGGTTGCCTACACAACCGAAGTTCATACGAGGTCTTCCCAAGAAAAGCTCGCAAGAAGATTCGATTCGCAATGTAACAGGCCGTATTCACTGCCTTAGCCCAAAAGTGCCTCGGAGTCCTGTGCTCATCGAGCATCGTCCGTGCCATCTCAACGAGTGTGCAGTTCTTGCGTTCCACAACACTGTTCTGCGGTGGGGTATATGGAGAAGAAAATTGGTGCTCAAGACCTAGGTCACGACAGAAGTTTTCAAACCGAGAGTTTCTGAATTCTCTGCCATTGTCACTACGGATAGCCCTCATGGCCTTATGACTCTCGTTTCTCAACCTCAGTACCAGATCTCGAACAAAACCAAACGCCTCATCCTTGAACTCCATGAAAAATATCCACAAAACCGCGAAAAGTCGTCCACAACAATAAGCACATACCACTTCCCACTGAACGACGCTACCCGAGCGGGGCCTACTGTATCCATATGGAGTAGCTCACCCGGATAGGAGGTCATAAACTGGGACATAGGAGTGTGAGAAGCAACAACCATCTTGTCATGACAACAGGGGTGGCACACTAAGTCCTTCTCAGCTTTCAATTTGGGCAATCCTCGGATTAGGCCCATTGAACTCAACCTGACTAGCAGATCAAAGCTCAAGTGACCAAGTCTCCTATGCCACTTCCATATATCAGCAGAAGGACTAGCAACCAGACAACACGCAGGGCCAGAAACAGATGTGAGGTCGACCCTAAAAACCTGACCAAAAGGCAGCAAAGAGCAAACAAGGGTCTCCTTAGGATCAAGAACCCGGCACACACCCTTCTTAAAACGAACCTCAAATCCTTCGTCGAGAAGTTGCAAAACAGAAACCAAATTGAAACCCAAATTTCAGACAAAAGCAACTTCTCTCAGAGAAAGCTTAGCAGAGAGCGAAACAGAACGAATACCCAACACTTTACCTTGACCATTGTCCCCGAAAGTGATGTACTCCTTGGTGCTCACGGGGTTGAGGCCGGAGAACCACTTGCGGTGCCCTGTCATGTGCCTAGAGCAACCGGAATCCATGATCCACACGTCCTCCATGCCTCGATCCTGGAAAGTCAAGTAAAGCGACGGTGAGCAATCGGTTCGGCACTAGGGTTAGTACCAAAACTGCTGTACTAGTGCCGAGCCATCTGCTCAAAAGTGGGGTAAGCACAATCAAACAAATCACCACGACTGGAGTAACCATGACCCTCAAAGCGTGGCCTTTCAAGCTCTCCACTCAAAGTAGGCTCATCCTACTTGGTCTGGAGTTTGCCTAACTCAACTTTCAACCCATCTATCTTCTTTACCCGCTTGGCATACCTATCTCTCTAGTCACCAAGCTTCGTCATGAAAGACTCGCAGGTAGGGCACTCAAACTCACTGGGTTGGGGTCTCACACTCCTCAACCTCTCATTCTCCTCTAAAGCCTCAGCAAGTTGGGCTTTCAACTTCTACAGCTTCTTAGAAGCCTTCTCCGGCATCTTATCCTGGGCTTTTAGCTCTCGGCTGTTTTGCTTTAGCATCTCAAGGATTTCGGCTTGCTCAGGAGTTACCTCATCATCGGAAGAAGAGTTGCTGCCGTCATGCTTGTTCTCCTTGTCCTCAAGCGCCATGAAGCAAACCGAGCTCCTCCTAAACTTGTGCTTGCGCTTGGACTTGGTGGAGACAAAGCACAAGCCAGCTGGACCTCGTTGATCGTTCCTCTTGTCCTTCTTGTACGTGATCTCCTCGTCACTTGAGCTCGACAAGGATGAAGAGGAAGAAGATCCGTTGCTATAGAGCCTGATCTCGGTGAAGAACGCCTTGTCCCACTTCCGGTTATCCTTCTGGTAGCTCTTGAAAGCCTTCCGAAAGTTCTTCTTGCCGAAAGGGCGCTTGCTGAAGCTGTGCTTGCCTGAGCGGTGCTTGTCAAAGCTTGGCTTGCTGGAGTGGTACTTGTTAGAGTTGCGGGAGTAGTTCTTGCCCTTCTTGTACTAGTCATTCTTGTTGGGGCACTCGGCGATGAAGTGGCCGACCTCTCCGCACTCGAAGCACTTGGGCCTCTCGCCCCTCTTCTTGCTCATCATCCCCAAGCATCGCCAGCTGCTCTCTGTAACAGACATCAAAGCAGAAAACAAGAAGTTGTGTAACAGGGGGTTAGCCAAGGCCAAACTCTTGGAACCTGTACAAGCGAGGGAATTCCTCATCTTGTAATCTACTTCAGTGGCCTTGAGCTTACTATAGAGCGCCTCAACTCCTATCGTATCATACCCTGCCGACTCAACGATTACGTTCACCTTGATCTCCCATACTTTTCTATCCAAAGCATACAGCAATTTGACAGCCTACTGATGATCGGTGTATGGGAGCTCAGTGGGGGCAGAGTTGACCCACAACTTGTTAATGATCGACTGAAAGCGACAAAACAAGTCGTCTACCGACTCTCCCGGCTTCTGGACAAAATTCTCATATTCGCGCCGGTAAGTCTCCACAAGCCTAGCCTTAATGGTCGCGGTACCCTCATGGTGTGTGCTAAGCAGGAACCATATCTCATGCGCCGTCTTGAGGTGACTCACTCTCTCATAATCCATGGGACCAAGCCCAGAAAAGAGAAAGTTAACAGCCTTGGCATTCGCCTCATGCTGAGCCGCGATCTCAGGCGTAGTACGCTCAGCAACTGGACGCACCACAAAAGTCGTACTCTGAGTAGCATCCCATATGTCCTGACTCTGGCTAACAAGGAACGCCTCCATCCTACCCTTCCAGTAGGGATAGCCATCGGAGCCAAGGACGGAAATCTTCCTAGAGTAATTCATAGTCACTACGGTTTCTTCACCGGTTAAGGTATTGGAAACCTAACCAGCTCTGATACCACTTGTAGGACCGAGACGTGCGACTAGAGGGGGGTGAATAGGAGCACCTGAAAACTCATACTCAATCCCCTGTAGTGCAAACTGAAACAACACCCACAACAAAGCTAGACACCGTCCACTGAGAGGATACGTATCTAGCTCACAACACATGCTTGGTACCGTCCACTGAACAGATACGTACCAAGCACAAAGCGGAAGCACACGCTCAAATGGCTAAGACAAAGAGTGCAAAAGGAACCAACTTCAGGAAACTGCAGATTTCAGACAAACAGGGCTGCAAAGAAAAATCTCAAAACCCTAGAAGCAACGCTCCAAACCATCCCAAAAAATTACCACGCCTTCACAACACAATATGAAATAGCTTCAGACAAATTTAGACCAATTGGAGTAAGTTGTGACCACCGGACTGTCCGGCGGTTAAGCACCGGACTGTTGGTGCTCACAGCCTGACACTCCAAAAAGATTCGGACCAAAACCCAATCAAACCAACTTCAAAAATAATGAAATTTTTACTGAAGGTTAATAAGGGGCTATGAAACAACTCCACAAATTTTTCACCTCTATTGGACAAGAAATAAAAATCCTAGAGCCACCAGACCATCCGGTGCAGGCCCACCTCACTGTCCGGTGGTTAAAAAACTGTCGGACCGACCCCTAAAGAAAAATACCAAAACCAAGTCAAAACACCTCCAAAAATTCTGAAGTTTTTATGGGAGCTTTATGATTCACAGGAGAAGAGCTCCACACAATGTCAGATCATTTGGAGCACGTTAGACACTGAACAAACCACCGGACGTTATAGGAACCCACCGGACGATATAGCACAAACAGAAAACAGCCACCCGAAACTTGAGCTTTCAAAGCCAAAACTTGACCAAACCTTCACCAATCTTCACAAAAATTTGCACACACTAACCTAGCTCCATTCCAAAGCTACTCCCAAAACATCTATGGAAAAAGATCTAGGGATTAGCTGCAATTTTAGATCTCGTGAAGAGAGAACTTTTGGCCAAGAAAAGGGGAAAGCTCAAGAACAACTTGCTAGTGGCAATCCCTCAGGATTGAGATGTTCTAAGACATAATCTCTACGTCCTTGCAAGTCCAAAACATAAGGACAACAAAGGATTCAACCTTGGCCAAAGCAAACACCTAAAAAGCCAAGGATTGATGCAAAAAACCAAAGAGAACAAGGGGAGGAGAAGCACACAAAGTTGCTGCACGAAATCACTTCGATTATGAGCCTCAAAAGAGGTCTTAGGTCAGATTACAATGAAGGATTTCGTCCCAAGCAACCACCCTCACCTTCCCCCTGGATTTGGAGGCTAGATCTCACCCTAACCCTCCTAAACTTGGAGCTCTTAGCTTAGGGACGAAAATCACACACAAGACACAAACCCTAGAAGCCAAGAGTAGTCCTAATGACCAGCTCTTTGGCTATTTATTCACCGGTTCAGTTTTGGAATTTTTACACAGAGACCCCTAAACTAGAAACGCCCGGAGGGGCTAAAATAGAAAAGGACCCAAAATATCGGGGATGGACGACCACGATGAAGACTTTATCTTCTTAGCTTCCACGCAATCTTCGGATGTTCTCCACGTGGCCAGCAGTCCAATCCGCCTTTGCACCCTCGGTTTTAAAGTCAGAAATCAGGAAACTTTAGGAAGCCTCCATCTGGGCTGGACTTGGCCCATCTTCTCTATCTTGTGTAGGACCGAGACGTGCGACTAGAGGGGGTGAATAGGAGCACTTGAAAAACTCAAACTCAATCCCCCCAAAGTGCGCTCTCACGAAAACACACGCACACCCGATACCGTCCACTGAACAGATACGTATCGGGTGGAAAGCGGAAGCACTTGAATTAATGCCCAAAGAAACGGACGTAAGACGAGCAACCAAACTACACCTAAACAAACAAACACACTACACCTAGACGAACACACACAACACCTAAAACTATACCTCTCTAATGTGCAGAGTTGCATAGCATGGACAAGCTACCAACCCTAAGACACATTGAGAAACCCTAAACAGAAAAACACTAAAGCACGCAACAAAACAAGCTAGAACAACAAGGCACAAAGAAAACAAGACAAGCTACAAAGCTTGCAAGTGTCGCACACTAGCCACTCAATACACCGAAGCGTACCTCACTTAAGATCAGTGAGTGAAGAGTATGGTCATGCAGTGGTTGACACAAAACAAGTTTGAAGAAAACACCAACACTCCAAAGACCAAAGAAATTGAGAAAAACAAACCCCAAAGCAAGCGGAGCAAAGAACACGCGAAAACAGCCCTAAAAAGACTAGACCGGACAGTCCTCTCTCCACCAAAAGACCTGACCGGATAAACACAAAGAAGGACACAGAATTAGCCCAAAAACCCTTCAGACCGGACTGTCCAAGGTCTATAGACCGGACAGTCCGAAGTCCCTACTTTGGATAAACCTAAGGACAATTGATTTGTCCGGTCAGTTCTCCGAAAAACTGCGCAAAAAAACAGCCCGACACCCCATCGAAAAATCGATCGAAACGGGGTCAAATCTCAATGAAACTTCACAAAAATTTGCATGGACAATCCTAAGGACCTTTCGTAGCAAATCCCAAAAGATCAGCTCCAAAAGATCAAGGGATGCACGGGAATTGCAAATCTCGTGAGGTAGGTGAGTTGACACCGAAAAACTGAAATTGGACAAGAACGGCCCTTGCTCGTGGTTCAATGATTCTAGCACTTGGCTAGTGAGATTCACCACATCATAGCAAAGCAAAATATCAGCAAATGAAAGGTCTCATCCTTGGACAACACAAAACGAGCCAAAATCCAAGAAACGGGACCAAAAACGAGACTAGAAAGGGGGCAAAAAGGGAGGGACGAAATTGCTGCTCTAGGATATGGAATTTCTCAACAATGAACCTTGGATTAATTCATGAAATCAGATTACAAAAGTTCCCTAGAGCCTACCTCCCTTCATCCTCCCACTAATGACAAGATTAGACTAAACTAGGCACTCATCTCCTAGCTAATCTCCTCTATTTTCTCTCTTTGGACCTTGGCTGCTAGGATTAGGAAAACTAGGGTTTGTGGCTGCCAAGATAACCTCCAAGGGAGCCTCTCAAGTCTATTTATACCCTAGGCCCTAAACGACACAATTACATTAAGACCCCTACTCTAAAAATGCCCGGAGGGGGCCAAACCGAAAAGATACAATCGGACGACTACGATGACGTCTTGATCATCTTCGGTTTCTCTGCCTCGCTTGGATGTGCGCCACGTAGCCAGTAGTCCGGAAGCTTCCCCCGGTTTTAAAGTCAGAAACCGGAAAACTTTATTCTGCGGGCTTCCTGGGCCAGGTCTTGGCCCAATCTTCTATCTTGGCTAGTCGGAGCCCAACCCACCAAGTCATTTGAACTTGGGTGGCGGTTTTGAGCCAAAGCCGCCAAAGCCTCCCTCGCACGCCTTCACGCCATGCACTCGGGTTGGAGCACCACAGTGGCACCCGGCTTCTCCAGTCCATCTGAGTCGCCTCGCGGTCCATCGGAGGGCTTACACCACCGTTGCCAAACCGCCCCTCCGTGTATCGAGCTTCCATGGCCGACCAATGCCGAGCATTGCCTCCGGTCCATTGGAGGACTTTTGCCTCAATCCATCGAGCTCTTCGTCTTCCTCTACCTCCAGTCCATCGGAGGACTTGTGCCGTTGACAATCACTCATCACACCAGGAGAGCAATGAGGCCGATCCATTGGCTCTCATCTTGACGAGTCATGGCCTAACCCACCAAGTCATTTGAACTTGGGTGGCGGTTTTGAGCTGAAGCCACCAATGCCTCCCTCGCACGTCTTCGCACCATGCACTTGGGTTGGAGCACCACGATGGCACCCGGCTTCTCCAGTCCATCGGAGTCGCCTCACAGTGTATCGAGCCGCCCCTCCGTGTACCGCCCCTCCGTGTACCGAGCTTCCATGGCCGATCGACGCTGAGCCTTGCCTCCGGTCCATTGGAGGGCTTTTGTCTCAGTCCATCGAGGTCTTCATCATCTACCTCCAGTCCATCGGAGGGCCTCTTGTCCTTCGAAGGGCTTGAGCTCGTTGACAATCACTCATCACACCAGGAGAGCAATGAGGCCGGTCCATTGGCTCTCATGCTGGATGACTTGAGTGCACTCATTGACCTGATTAAGCTGCTGAGCCATCCCAGCTGTGAGCTGGTCTTGGATAGTCAAGGACCCAAAGATGGCGCTCAAAGGGTCCCCTACAAAGTGAGAGCCAATGGATCGGCCTCATTGCTCTCCTGGTGTGATGAGTGATTGTCAACGGCACAAGTCCTCCGATGGACTGGAGGCCCTCCGATGGACTGGAGGTAGAGGATGACAAAGACCTCGATGGATTGAGGCAAAAGTCCTCCAATGGACCGGAGGCAATGCTCGGCGTCGATCGGTCATGTAAGCTCGGTACACGGAGGGGCGGTTCGGCAACGGTGGTGTAAGCCCTCCGATGGACCGTGAGGCAACTCCGATGGACTAGAGAAGCCGGGTGCCACTGTGGTGCTCCAACCCGAGTACATGGCGCGAAGGCGTGCGAGGGAGGCTTTGGTGGCTTTGGCTCAAAACCGTCACCCAAGTTCAAATGACTTGGTGGGTTGGGCTCCGACTCGCCAAGATAGAAGATTGGGTCAAGACCCGGCCCAGGAAGCCCGCAGAATAAAGTTTCCCGGTTTCTGACTTCAAAACCGGGGGAAGCTTCCGGACTACTGGCTACGTGGCGCACATCCAAGCGAGGCGTGGAGAAGAAGAAGATCAAGACGTCATCGTAGTCGTCCGATTGTATCTTTTCGGTTTGGCCCCCTCCGGGCATTTTTAGAGTAGGGGTTTAATGTAATTGTGTCGTTTAGGGCCTAGGGTATAAATAGACTTGAGAGGCTCCCTTGGAGCTTATCTTGGCAGCCACAAACCCTAGTTTTCCTAACCCTAGCAGCCAAGGTCCAAAGAGAGAAAAGAGAGGAGATTAGCTAGGAGATGAGTGCCTAGTTTAGTCTAATCTTGTCATTAGTGGGAGGATGAAGGGAGCTAGGCTCTAGGGAACTTGTGTAACCTGAATTTCGTGATTAATTCAAGGTTCCTTGTTGAGAAATTCCATGTCTTGAGCAGCAATCTCATCCCTCCCTCTTTGCCTCCGTTCTAGTCTCCGTTTTTGGTTCCGTTTCTTGGATTTTGGCTCGTTTTGCGTGTCCAAGGATGAGACCTTTCTTTTGCTGGTATTTTGCCTTGCTAGGATGTGGTGCATCTCACTAGCCAAGTGCTAGAATCATCCAACCACGAGCAAGGGCCGTTCTTGACGTTTCTAGGTTTTTCGGGTTCAACTCACTTACCTCACGAGATCTGCAATTCCCGTGCATCCCTTGATCTTTTCAAGTGGATCTTTTGGGGTTTGCTAGGGAAGGTCCTTAGGATCATTCATGCAAATTTTTGTGAAGTTTCGTTGAGATTTGACCTGGTTTTGGTTCGGTTTTTGGAGTGCCAGCATGCAGTTTTCTGTTTTCTGTTTCGGGTGTTTGCGGGGTATGGACAGGACAGTCAGGTCTTTTGTCTGAACCCCTCAAACCTGACTGTCCGAAGTTGCTGCAGGTTGTTCTCAGTTCATGTTGCTGCTTGAGTGGTTTTGTCCGGTCAGGTTCTTTTGCTGAGACCTGACAGTCAGGTCTAGGTCCCGTTTTCTTGCGTTTTGTGTGTTCACGTCAGTTCTTCAATTTGTCCGGTCAGGCTTTGGTGATTAAACCTGACTGTCCTGTCCCTTGTTGGTTTTTGGTGTTCATGTTTTTGCTCTGTTGGTTCGTCCATTTGTCCGGTCTAGTGCTTAGCCCAATAACTGATCATCCGTTTTTCTTCCTGTGTTTAGCGCTTGGTGTTTGAGTTATTTTCTTCCATTTCTTTGTCCGTCAGGTCCTAGAATTCAGACCTGATTGTTAGGTCTGGTTCGCTTCTTTTTGCTCTCGTGTCTTTGTTCTCTTGTCCATTCCTTGGTCCTGTTTAGAGAGTAGTATAGTCCGGTTTTGTATTTTCTTTTCAGTGTTGTTTGCACTTTGCTGTTTTTATTTGTTTCTTGTAGTTTCCACTCGTTTCTTTCTGTAACCAAGTGCTATTCGGTGTAGTGTTTCCAGTGTGTCCTAGAGTTGATAGCTAGCTCATGCTATGCAACTCTGCACACTATGTAGGAGCTTTGTGTGACCTAGTTAGCGTGAGTCAGTCGTTTTTGTTTTGTTCTTGGTTGCATGTCATTCACCGCTAGCCCATACTCATCGCTCGCTATTCTCAGTGAGACGTACTTAGGTGTGGAGTGGCTAAGTAAGTGACTCATAGCTGAGGGCGATCTTTTTGTGTGTGTTCTTTTAGACATAGTGTCTCAGCTTGGTTAGTGTAGCTTATGCTTCTGCTTTGCACCCGATACGTATCTGTTCAGTGGACGGTATCGGTTGTGCATGTGTTTTCATGAGAGCGCACTTTGGGGGTTTGAGTTTGAGTTTTTCAAGTGCTCCTATTCACCCCCCTCTAGTTGCACGTCTCGGTCCTACACAAAGCGTGCAGAGGCAGATGATCCTGCCTCGTAAGTTGCTGACCCATACCCATACTAAGATCCTCCTCCTTGCTGCTTAGAGTATGCAGCGCTTGGCTCGTGTCCCCATGCCGTGTCTATAGATCCTCTGTGGGGCTGCCACGTCTGGTCTATTCCCTAGGTTTGCTAGGATGTGCCAGTTGCAGTATGGAACCAGGTAGGTCCCGTCCCGGTGGCTTGTGTGTCCTGTGCTTGCTTCTGTAGGCGCTCTTGTGCTGCTCTCCTTTGTGCCCTGGTCATGACTCCCGCCAAACTATGTCGGGGCTCCTCTAAAGGCTCTTCCACTGGGTCCACGTGTTAGATTTTGAATTGTGGTGCTGGTAGAGGCACTTCAAAGTTGTACCCCTTATAGATCATGACATAGGTTTCTGTGCTGGGGTTCTTGCGCAGAAAGTGTCCCCAGATAAAATGGCTTTCTGTAACTAAGTTGGGTGTGTCTGGGGGTAAGAATGCGACTTGGGCATTTGCCAAGACCCCTAACTCGGATGCAATCCTCATTACAAAGGACGTGATTGTTATGAAATTCTCATCCCAAACTAGTTTCATCCAGTGATAGAGCAAGGCAATGACTGGTGCATATTTCTGCTTATGCCACATGGCATAAAGGATTTTTAAGTCCTCTATGGTCACGTAGCATGTGTCATCATGGGGAAGGACTACCATGGTAATCCAACGGGCCATGAACTGCATGATGGGGTGCTTAATGTGTGTGATACTCTTTTCCCCCTTATAGTCCGCACCGGCTAGTTCTTTCCAGAACTCTGTTGCATTAAAACCTATGGGTTCGGCTGCTATGGAGCAACGAGGTGAGAACCTGATGGCATTGCTGAACTGACGAAGCGCCAGCTCATGCTAAGTGTTAAAGAGTTTGAGTGAACAGTCATGTCCGACTGCAATGATACTACTCGGAGGGTCATTAGAAACTCCTTGGTGAGGAGCACTATGCCGCTCTCACTAATATTTGCAAAGTTATCCCTGCCTACCGTACTGAAAATTTCATCGAATTCATCGTCCATACCTATGCTTGTCGTGAGCACTTCATCGAAGCACTTGGTGAGGCTGATAGGCTTCGTGTGGAGTCGCCTCAGCAGGTCAGCTTCATCTTGATTGCGTGTCTAAATTTGGGAATCCAGCAACAATACGGGTCAGACGTTTGATGATGTAGCTTCTTCTCCCGCCGGTCCAACACTTGAGGAGCCTCTGTCGGACACTGTCTGAGAGTTTTGGCTCTATGAACCGAAGCATGTCGGGAATCGAATATGCTGGCCCGCCTTGCTGATTGCGCTCCTAGCCCTCTTGAGAGCACACCTCATCCTGTACAAAATAGAAACAAGAGCTACGAGACGACAGAATAATATTAGCGTTAGCTGTTAGTCGTCCTTGTGGGGCATGACACTACCACAACTCATTCTCAGTCTTCCCCAAAAGATAGGAGCTAGTAGTTAATTTATTTGCTTATCAAGATTTTTATTCGGACATTTTAACTAAGCATAAGAGCTTAATTAAACACTAAACTAGGGAATTTGAGAGGGGGAGAAGTGTGCTGCTGCTTGGTGCCTTGAGCAAGGGAAAGGGAGGTGCCATTTATAGGCAAGGGGCAGCAGCAGGGGGTTGGCCGGCCTAGGCTGAAGGTTGGGCGACCAAGGTGCCAGTTGGGCGGCCATGGGTGTAGGTCGGGCGACCACATGAGAGCAGGGTTCAGCACTTTGAGTCATGGAGCTACACACACCGAAAGCAAAAAAAGGAGGGGTCGGGCGACCACATGAGAGGGTCGGCCGGCTCATAGAGTGCTGCCCCTCTTTACTTTGTGCCTTGTTTAGGAATGGAACAAAGACAAAAGGCAAAAGTGAGAGGGGAGAGAGTGAAGGGAAAGGTCGGGTGACCGGAGGCCGTGGTTGGGCGGCTGGCAGTGGTGGTCAGGCGACCAGGGACGTTGGTCGGCCAGCCTAGGAGCTTGTCGGGCGACTACTCGAGCGCTTTTATGCACCGAAAGTGGGTGGTGCTGGAGGTGAGAAGGGCACGGTTGGCAAGTGGAGGAGGTCGGGCAGCCTGATCATGTGGTCGGCCGGCCTGCCCTTGTATCTTTGCTTCGGGAGAAGGTAAAGAGAAAGGTGAAAGAGGGTAAGAAAAGAGACAGAGGGAAAGAAAGAGAAAGACAGGGAGAGAAAGAGAGGAGAGGAAGTGAGGGGAGAAGAGAGAGGTCGGGCGACTAAAGGGCATGGTCGGCTGGTCCCTAGCTCTGCCCCCCTTTGCCTTACCTATGAAGGGTGGTCGGCCGACCCTGGTGTAGGGTCGGCCGACCCTGGTGTAGGGTCGGCCGACCCAAGGATTTTTTTTTTTGAAAATAGGGGAGGATAAAAAACTAAATGCAAAGAAATTAAATTTGTGCATTGCAAAAATTTAAATATGCCACGGAGGACGAGAAATTAAAACTAGCGGGAAGTAAATATGCCGTCAAGAGATAATGCCAGTTTAACTTCTTGGCGTGAGCGAACCATTTACCACCCTTCGCGATGTCACACGGACGTACGTACGGGGAGGTAAGTGGTGCTTTTGTGAGCGACTTGGAGTTTGTCGTGGATGGGTCCTGGGCGCGTGCGTTTTCAAAATGCCCCATAGTGTTTATCCTAGATTCTCCATGGGTATGCTGACTCTTGTTACACCCTTGATTGATGGGTCTTATAGGCTCATGGGTGCCGACCTTCTTAACAAGAGCTTTGCCTCCTGTTTCCTAGTTGTTGCGGCAAGCCGTGATTGCTTTCGCCTTCTTCCCTTCATCTTCTTCTCGTTGTCGGATGGCAGCCTCGGTGGCTAACTTCCGTTTCATGAATGCTACGAGACAGTCCATCTCTTTCTCGGAAGCGTCGTAGACTGGTGGCTTCGGCACATAATTTGGCACTTGAAAAACTTCACTTGATTACACTGTTCCACTTTTGGTTTGAAGGAGAATGTCTCCCTCATTCCGTTGATGTTGAGGTGGACTTCTCCAGCTCCGACATCAATGCTTGCTTCCACGGTGCTCAGAAACGGCCGCCCAAGAATGAGCAGTGTCTTGGCATCTATTTCCATGTCCAATACCATGAAGTCCACAGGAATGAGGAAATTCCAGATCTTCACCAGGACATCCTCAGCAATTCCTGTGGGGTGTCGAATGGACTAGTCCGCAACTTGCAAGCACATGCTTGTGGGGACGAGTGCAGCATGATTGATTTTGTTGAAGGCAATTTTGGGATAACACTGACGCTTGCTCCGAGATCACATAAGGCTTGATTAAAGACTTGGTTCCTAATTGAGCATGGAATGGTGGGACTTTCGGGGTCCTTCTTCTTCTGTGGAGGTTGATTGAGCTTATTGTTTAGTATATCTTTTAAGTATTTGGCGTACGTCGGTACCTGCATAGCATCTAGTAGGGGTATATTGACATATAACTTCTTAATGACCTCAACAAACTTACTGCATTGTTCGTCAGTGGCGGCCTTCTTATTGCTCTGGGGGAAGGACAACACCGTTGTGTCATAAAATTCATGTGGAAGAGTTTTCGATGGTGCCTTCTCCTTCACGGCTTTAGTGCTGGTTTCTGGATCATCTTTCTCTTCTGTTTTGATGGTCTTCTCCTGTTCCTTGCCTACATTGTTAGATCGTGGTGCACCACTTGGATGTGGAGGGTCCTGAGTGGACTTACCACCCCTAGTGGTGACAGCATTGAT
This sequence comes from Paspalum notatum, assembly GCA_022530915.1. Lineage (NCBI taxonomy): Eukaryota > Viridiplantae > Streptophyta > Magnoliopsida > Poales > Poaceae > Paspalum > Paspalum notatum. Next base: position 32,110,956 of record CM039688.1, on the reverse strand, counting down.
GTGCTCTTTGGGAGGAGGTTCCGGTTGGCCCGAAACATTCCCGCATTAGCATTAGGCAAAGAGGCAGCCAACTGAGCTATTTGTGTTTCTAACATTTTATTGAAACTCAGTTGATTTTTTATAGCACTGTTCAAAGTTTCCATTTGTAATAAAATAGATTCAAAAAGTCTATCATTTGCATGAAACTTTTTACTAATGCCATCATATATAGCTTTTGGATCAAAAGAGCTAGGCTTATTGAACTGGTATGAACTGCTAGAGGAGCTACCTTGTCCGGAGAATGGAATATATGGTCGTGAATTCCTGCCTGGGTGGGAACGATTCCCGTTATTGAAGTTGCTAGAATTACCAATGAAGTTAGCGTCTTTCGGTCGAGTTTCGGGGCAGCTGCTCCCTGAATGCCCCATGTTCCCACAGACTTCACACGTCATACGAGTGTCGATGGCCTGAACTGGTGCGGTCTCAAGGTTGTCTTCTAGCTTCTTTAAGAGCAGGTCCATCTTGACGGCCAGCATGTCCTTGCTGTCGATGTGATGGACTCCACGGGATCAGGTATGTGACCTTTCTTCTTGCCGTCCCTCATTAGTGGCAATCTTCTCAATTAGATTTTTGGTTGCTCTCACACTTTGGGATAGAAAAGATCCTCTAGCGGCTGCATCCAGGTGCTCTTGAGCGGTACGGTTTAACCCGTGAAAGAAACTCAGAATGATCAGTCATTCTTCCATTCCATGGTGGGGGCAGGCAACTATATATTCCTGTAATCATTCCCAGGCCTCCGCCACCGTTTCATATGTGAGCTGTTGAAAGCTCGAGATCTTGTTCCCCAACGCTTTGGTCTTTCCCAAAGGGAAGTACTTGGCGAGGAATTCGTTTGAGCATGCATCCTATGTTGTCAATGTTGCACAGTTGGGGTAGAATCATTGCTTCACCTTTCCGACAAGTGAAAATGGGAAGAGGCGTAACTTGACAGCGTCGGGTGTCGGTGTTTGATACCGGCAATGCACAACGGGGTGTGTCACGTAGTGCTTTTGTGGGCGTCTACGTCAACCGTAGCTCGATGGTTCGCTTTGAGATGCGACAAAGAACATAAAACACAAAGGAGACACGATTTATATAGGTTCGGACCGCAAGATGCGTAATACCCTACGTCCTGTTTGGGGCTGATTGTATTGATTTGTGCACTCGAGGGTACAATGAGGGCGTGTGAGGTTGAGGGAGTTGAGGGGGTTGGAGAGTTGAGTTCCTATGGGGTGGAGGAGTTGTGTTGTTGAGAGGGATCCCTAGCCCGCCTTATATAATCCGGCATGGCTTGGGTAACAAGGAGTTCTAGTCCTACTAGGATTCGTTACATCTCCTACTAGGATTCTTTTTAGATCTTCCTTATACACGTCAAGTCCTTGTCTTGTGCGTCAAGTCGATCGGTCTTCTTCTGGACTGGGCCCTCCGCTGGCCCATGTAGAGAATGCGCTTCATGAGGACCTAGAGAATATCTATCCCCCACAAGCCCCCGAGCTTCAAGTTGACTTGAGAATCAATCAGCTTGAAGGTCCAAATTTTGCTTTCTGAATGTCTTGCTTTGTAGCCTTCCGAGTATCTTGCTTTGTTGTCTTCGAAAAATTTCTGATAGTATCCTCCATGCAGCCCCCGAGCCTCAAGCTAAATAGCATAATTAGGTTGAGGATCAAGTAGTCGAGTGGTCTTCAAAAATTCCGAGTGAGTCGGTGAAGCGCGCGGCGGCGCAGCCCCCGAGTCAACGTAGTAGTAAGTCGGTGAAGAAGTGAGTCAGCGAGGCACACGGCAGCGCAGCCCCCGAGCTGACGAAGTGGTCGGCGAGGTGCACGGTGGCGCAACTCCCGAGCTGACAAAGTAGCGAGTCGGCGAGGTGCCCAACGGCGCAACTCCCGAGTCAACAAAGTAGTGAGTCAGCAAGGCGGACAACAGCCCAGCCCCCGAGTCGATGAAGTAGTAGGTCGGCGAAGAAGTGAGTCAGTAAGGCACACAGCAGCGCAGCCCCCGAGTAGACGAAGTAGTGAGTCAGCGAGGCGGGCAACAACTCAGCCTCCCGAGTCGACGAAGTAGTAAGTCGGCGACGTGCGCAGCGGCGCAGCTCCCAAGCTGACGAAGCCTCCCTGAGTCGGCGAGTCGGTGGCAAAGCCTCCCTGAGTTGGCGAGTCGGTGGCATAGCCTCCTAAGCTAATGAAGCATTGAGTCGGCGAGGCGGGCAATAGCCTAGCCCCCGAGCGGACGAAGCAGTGAGTCGGCGAGGTGCGCGGCGGCGCAACTCCCGAGTTAACGAAGTAGTGAGTCGGCGAGGTGCGCGGCGGCGCAATTCCCGAGTCGACGAAGTAGTGAGTCGGCAAGGCGGACAACAGCCTAGCCCCCAAGCTGACGAAGTAGTGACTCAGCGCGGTGCGCAGCGGCGCAGCCCCCCGCGTCGACGAAGCAGTGAGTAGTATTTTCCTGAAACGTTAATCAAGCGACAACCCGAGTAGTATTGATCGAAGAGAAAGTATACTCAAATAATATTGAAACAACAGAGAAAACCAATAGGATGAATGACTTATGTGCAAATATAGAAGTAACTTAGCTAACGGAGATAGAATGAACTCCCTGTTTGAATTCTGAGTATAGGGAAGGCATTTAGCGTCGATGGGCCAGACCGACTGCCCCATATAAGCAAGCAAGAGCATGTAACACTAGCTGTAGGTCATGTAACGACCTGAGTAGAGGGTCAGAATGCATCCTGACATGTGTTTTGCAAAGACATGTAGCACTGTAAGGTCGGTCATCCGATCTAAGCCGATTGTCTTTGTTTTGTTGGGGCCCTGAGTGCTCCCTGATGTGAGTACGAACGAAAGCATGTAACACCATACTGTCGGTCATATGACCTAGGCCGATTGCTTTCGTGGGTGGGACCAGAGGTATCCCGTTATGAGTAAGAGTGGGCATGTAACACCGTACTATCGGTCATACGACCTAGGCCGATTGCCCTACACGAAGAGTGCGAAGGGATAGAGGACACCCCATTACTGAATGAGCGAAAGCATGTAGCGCCGGTTGACCAGACCGACCGCTCCATCATCACGGTGGTCATGCAGAGTTCATGACACCCGTCGTCGTATGCATAAATCTTGCCAGAAAGCATTGAGACTTGTCAAAGCACGAGATGCGCCAGAAAGGATTTGACTTGGCAAAACAAGAGATGCGACAGAAAATATTCGACTCGACGAAACACGAGATAGAACAGAAAAGATCCGACTCGACAAAGCACGAGATGCAACAGAAAATATTCGACTCGGCGAAACATGAGATGCAAACGATTCGAGAAAGCACACGAAGTAGAAAATGTTTCAGCTTACCGAGGTGCGTAATGCGCGGTTTGAATGATCAGAAATAATCTGAGTAATGCGTAATCCAGAAATAATCTGAGCGATTTGAAGTAACACGACTGATCCAGAAATAATGGTGATGAAATAATATGAGTAGCCAAGTGATCCTGAAATAATATGAATGATCTAGGAATAATGGTGCTGAAATAATATGGAATGATCTGAAATAATGTGAGTAATCCAGAGTTGTTCTGAGTAAAGCCAAGTAATTCGGGACGAGTGATCAGAACCAATATGAATAATCCAGACATGGTCCGAGTGATTCAAAAATAATCCGGGTGATCCCGCAATAATATAGATGATCCAAGTGATCCATAGAAAATCCAATTGATCCAATAACTCGGATATTCCAGAAATAAAACAATTGATCCATAGCCCGGATGATTAAGAAATAATTCAACAGATCCATAGCCCGGATGATTAAGAAATAATATGAGCAATACCCAGATCACTTGGACTGAGTGCGTTGTAGTTATCTGTGCTGACATGAAATATTTTTCTGAAACAATAATCAAGAAAACATCACGAATAATATTGTTTGCAGAGAGAATACTATAAATAATATTGAAGTGATTGGTCAGACCAGATCTGACCAGACGGACGGATGAAAAATTAATTAGCGTGCATAATTTAAATAATAGAATGACTTAGCTGATTGAGGTGCGCCGACCGGTTTGAGTCTAAGTAGAACTGATAACATCCGGATGCACGCCACATGCAGTGCTAAAAATGCGTTGAAGAGCTGCCGACTCTGGAGCGGTTTACCCATGCACATAACCAGCGTGCATATGATGATACGGTTGGCCTTCACGTGACATAGTAGCAGGAGAAAATCAGCGAGGCGCTGGCCGCCTGACTAATGATTTAATTATGGACCAATAACCGGGCTTCGAGTACTAGTCCGAGGATGGTACTTGGAGTATCTTTAGGAGGAAGGTAATAGCAAGCTGCCGGGCACGATACTCAACTTGGCAGGGTTGCAAATAGAGTTCTGCTCGGACTCGGAAAATATCACCTCACCTTCCCCTTGATCAGTAGCAGATCGGCGCCAATCTTGGACTCGATATGCATCAGCAGAGCAGGGCACGTGCATGCACCTCGACTTCCCTCTCGAATTCATGTAGCAGTAGATTGATCCGCACAGGGACTACTGTGCATGAACAGCTATCGGTGCTTGACACAGAAGACCCATCGACTTCGTCACCATATGACAGACCGAACCCAGATGGATCGGTTCTGGCGTTGGACAAATTGAAGGCGATCTTGTATCTCGGACGTGGCGTAGAGGCAGCACGAACCGCCGGCTTGTAACAGATCGGAATTTTTTCTTGACACTTGATGATGTTGATGATGACAATAGCCATGGAGCTAGCGATGTTGTTGAAGCAGACCCCCTACCTGGCGCGCCAACTGTCGGTATTTGATACCGGCAATGCACCACGGGGTGTGTCACGTAGTGTTTTTGTGGGCGTCTACGTCAACCGTAGCTCGAGAGGTCGCTTTGAGATGCGACGAAGAACATAAAACACAAAGGAGACACGATTTATACAGGTTCGGACCGCGAGATGCGTAATACCCTACGTCTTGTTTGGGGCTGATTGTATTGATTTGTGCACTCGAGGGTACAATGAAGGCGTATAAGGTTGAGGGAGTTGAGGACGTTGGAGAGTTGGGTTCCCACGGGATGGAGGAGTTGTGTTGTTGAGAGGGATTCCTAGGCCGCCTTATATAGTCCGGCGTGGCTTAGGTTACAAGGAGTTCTAGTTCTACTAGAATTGGTTACATCTCCTACTAGGATTCTTCTTAGATCTTACTTGTACACATCGAGTCCTTGTCTTGTACGTCAAGTCGATCGGTCTTCTTCTGGACCGGACCCTCCGCTGGCCCATGTAGAGAATACGCTCCATGAGGACCTAGGGGATATCTATCCCCACATCGGGGGATGCACCTTTCATGGTGAAAATACTGCAAATTTCTAGGAATTGCTGCAGGCAGTTGTTGGCGTCCTCCATTGCTAGTCTGCAGAACGGAATGGCTTGAACCATGTGAATGACTCCCGGCTTGAGTTCGAAGTTCTCCCCTACGTTGACTGCTGGTCCCATAGGGACATTGTTGCTGGATGGGATGGAGAACTCGCAGATGGTCTTCTCAATTGCTGCGGCCATGTCGTCGGTGTTCAATGAACTACTTGACGTGGTTGGTTCAAGGTTTAGTTCCCTTGGAATAGGTATCTGCCCGTGGATGGTCTTGGGACGGACCCTCCGGAGCAGTGACTCTGGATTATTGTAGAAGTTTTCCGGCAGGTCGAAACCGGTCATACACCTCTCTGTTGTAACCACAACAAAAACAACAGAGACAAGTGAGCTTGCTAAAGACTAGTTGGTATTTTTATGAATGACACGGGATTCGAAAAGAGATTATCAAAACTATATTTCTGCCTATTGCTTTCCCGGCAACGGCGCCAGAAAAGCTTGTTGGCGTCTCTTAGCCTTAAAAGATTTTACTCCGCAAGCACACGGGGACCTCTGTAGCTTTTCACCCAGAGTATTCCGAGTATCGTATTTTTATCCACAGGAAAACGGCAGGCGAGAGAGTATAATTGAATAAACTCAATTCGAAAGATTCGTACTTAAATAAATATACCAGCTAGTCACTACGCAGGGGTAAGTCTGGTAAACGGATAGGTGTATGGTGGAAAGAAGCAAAATAAACTACCTAAGATACATGTAGACATGTATAGTTGCCCAGTAGGACAACGAGTGAGATAAAGTTCCCAAACGCTATTCTATTAAAGTTCCCAAACGCTATTCTATTCGGCTGCAAAGGCTATGTTGTGGTTAACTAAGAAACTCAATTACAGTCACGGTCTCGCGTCGAGCGAAATTCCGACGCCTCGAGGGGTCAGGGGGTAGATAGTAGACCACCGAAGAAGACTCGGCTAACGCCTACGGGCCTACCGAATGAACGGGCCTTGGATACACACGCACACCAGACGCTGTCACTGAGTGGGGCTACCAAGCAATTTTGTGTGGATAGGCTGGCACGCTATTAACGTACTCAAGCAAAGCTTGAGCAACAATAGATCGTTCTTGATCAGAGAAGAGGACCTAACCAGAGCCTGGCGTACAGGTTGGATTATAGCACCGGCAAGAGTAACGGGACTTGACTAACTAACATAACCACAGCCTGCGCCTAGCAAGTATGCAAAATAAAGGGTACACTACATTTGCAAGAGATAGAAATAAATTAAAGCATAAATATATTATACTGAAGATAAGAGTAACAAGATACAAGAACTTTACCGCAGGCTCAGAAATATCTCCGAGAACTCCGAGGCAAAGCTCGACTCACTCTAACTTCCAGAACTATCCCACTACTAAGATATGAAAAAGAACACTCTCTAAGATAGAATATGGCTCTCAATTTCTCCACGCCTTTACAAATGAGCTCTCAGGGCCTATTTATAGCTTGTACCTGTGAGGGGGGTACTTCTAGGTGGCTAAGGTCGGTGGGAGGCCAAAGTCGGTGGTCGGCTGACCTAAGAGGGGGAGGTCGGCCGACCTTGCCTGAGGTCGGGCGGCCCTCCGATCCACTTCCTCAGCCTTCCAACGGTTTGATCTCGCTTCCCCAAGGCGGTTGGCAGTTGACATATGAAAATTGCCTTCGAGGGAAGGTCTGTAGGACCGAGACGTGTGACTAGAGGGGGTCAATAGGAGCATTTGAAAATTCAAACTCAAATCCCCCAAAAAGCGTCCTCACAAAACACGCATACCGATACCGTCCACTGAATTGATACGTATCGGTGTTAGGACCGAAAAGCAACCTAAACCCTCTCTTCTCACACCGTGCAAGATCACATAGCAAAAAAGTGCTACTGGCCCTAGGACACGTTGGGAAAAGCCTAGCGGAAGCACTCAAATCAACACCCAAAAGAACGGATGCAAAACGAGCAAAACATCCCCGAAAAACTACTCACCGGACGTTTGACCGGACTTTTCACCGGACGTTATAAAACGTCCTGTGCTCACAGACAGACGAACCTCCAAAGAAACAAACAAAAACCTAGTCAAAACACCTCAAAATATTCTAAAATTTTTATGGAAGCTTTATGATTCACTGTACAAGAGCTCTATAAAATTTCAGCTCATTTGAAACATGTTTGACCACTAAACTAATCACCGGACCGAACACCGGACGTTTTAAAACGTCCTGTGTTCACAGACAAAAAAACAGCCAAAGAAACAAACAAAAACCTAGTCAAAACACCTCGACATATTCTGAAATTTTTATGGGAGCTTTATGATTCACAGTACAAGAACTCCACAAAATTTCAGCTAATTTTGAGCATGTTTGACCACTAAACTAATCACCGGACCGAACACCGGACGTTTTAAAACGTCCTATGTTTACAGAGAAAAAAACAGCCTTCCGACTCAACGAAAACTCGATCGAAACTGGGTCAAATCTCAACGAAACTTCACGAAAATTTGCATGGATAATCCTAAGGACCTTTTCTAGCAAATCCCAAAAGATCAGCTCCAAAAGATCAAGGATTGCCCTGGAATTGCAGATCTCGTGAGGTAGGTGAGTTGACACCGAAAAACCGAGAAATGGGGCCCTTGCTCGTGGTTCAATGATTCTAGCACTTGGCTAGTGAGATTCACCACATCATAGCAAGGCAAAATACCAACAAATGAAAGATTCCAACATTGGACAAACCGAACACACCAAAATCCAAGGATTGGAACCAAAAACAAACTAGAATGGGGAGGGAAAAGGGAAGGACGAAAATTGCTGTTCACTCCATGGGATTCATAAGGAAACTTGGATTAATCATAAAATTCAGGTTACACAAAATCCCTAGAGTCTACCTGCTGGGGAACGGTCATGGTTAGACCTTATGAATTTCAAAAATTTTCATTCCCTTCCAGGATCATCGTATGCATTAGAACCAAGATTAGATAGATATGAGAACATAAATACATACCGTAGCATTTAGAATCCGATTGTCGCAGCAGAATGAAACTCGTCGGATCTTTCACAGCAAAACAGCTGTGGCCTTTAGGTATCCACACGAACAAGCCTTCGGCTACGTGCGTCGGTGTGCTAGCACCGGATTACACGACCCTCGTGACTTTTCTTGGAATGGGTGAAACTCTTTCACCCTTGCCTCTCAATCTCAAGAGAATTGAGAGGTCTTGCCAAGTACCTCTCCTTTTATAGGCCGCGGCACACCATGGTGAGGCAACAACCTAGTTGGTTCTAGGGCCCTCCATGGTCGAGTCCAATTTGAACTTTGCTTTTTTTATTCATATAATACTGAGGCAAAGTTCAACTTGAACTCTTCTTTCTGGATGGTTCTAGAGTCCTCTGGTCAAGGACAAGTTCGATTTGAACTTTTCTTTCTGTAGCACACATCCAGAAAACTACGCTCAATCTTATTTAGCTTTGTCACGAGTAGAGGTTTCATAAACCTGCCTAAGCCATGTTCTTTGTGTGTGACCCTATAGGTTCGTGCAATGTTGGTAGTAGATCAAAAACCCTTTTAATCCACAAGTCACAAGCGGCTTCTAGCAAAACATTGTGACTATCCAAATTGCATGAAGATCAATCATCCGACGAACCTCTCAATGATCAAATGTCAATCCTTTCGTCTCTATTGATATATTGACTTAACCCAAGGTTGAGATGTGTCATCCTTGTGGTGTTATGTCCCTTTTCTCGATTATCTAAAGTAGACTAAACTTGATCGATTGATCAACTTCTTGATCACTCGGGCATGGCCATGCACATTCTTTTGTTTATTTCATCGAGTGGCCAAATATATCGTTTTCCTCTAAACGAGGAGGACAACTCCCTTCTTGATCAATTACTTCCCTCTGCATGATTCAAAACATGCCCGAGTGTTGCCCTTATGGTCGCCCAGTTACGGTGCAATGTTAGACAACATCAAAGCATGCTATCCTCATGTAGGGAACTGTTTTTGATCTCAGGTCTGAGGATTAAGACATTTATCATGGTATGAAATCACCTATGACACATCATATCCTCAAAGGTGTTTCATAAAGTGGGTCAATCCAATACCGTGTACTCCTACATTGATATCCACATGATTGTATTGATATCACATATCCATAGCCTGCAAAACATGGCTATCACAACAATCCATGTGCTTGATTATGTTCATTTCTCATTGATGTCCCAATCAATAAAATCAAGGGATAACTTTATAATGATGTCATTATATGTTACATGGTTTTACAATCAAGTCGTACCTGATGACTTGTAACATGATATCATTACTGGAACCATGTAAGCATAATATATTATAATAATCTTCATGATTGGTCTCTTGGGCATATCTCCAACACTACCTCCCATCATCCTCCCACTAATGACAAGATTTGACTAAACTAGGCACTCATCTCCTAGCAAATCTCCTCTCTTTTCTCTCTTTGGACCTTGGCTGCTAGGGTTAGGGAAACTAGGGTATGGTGGTGTTGACGCGGCTTATGAACGAAAATTATACATCATTTTATATTGTTTTTACCTATTATTATGCGTCAACTTTGCCTTTTACTAACAAATAACATAGATTATTGTGGATTTTGCAATATTGTCTTGGAAATGGTCTACTTGTAATTTTTGCAGGTTTTGGGCCAATTTTAAGCAAAATTCATCAAAGTCTACCTCGAGTAAAAAGGACCTCTGAATATTATTCAATAACGGAAGAAGAAGCCCAATTAAAGACCCATCAAATGAAGCCCAATTCTAGAAGACTCGACAAGATCTCGGGATACAGAAGAATCTAGAAGGTTTAGAGTCCGAAAAGGACTCCACGAAGATTTATATGAAGGTTATCCCGAAGCCCGCGAAAGATGGAAACTAGAGGAGGCTGGAAGGGCCTGGGTCGGCCGAGCCATACCCCCCCAAGTCGGCCGACCCCAGGACTCCGTATGTCGGTTTCAGTTTCCTTTTCGGCCACGTCTTCTCCAGGGTATTTAAAGCGAAGCTGAGCCCCTGGTCGACGCATCCAATTCATTACCAAGGCGACAAGATGTAGAGAAGAGGGACAACAACTAGGTGAGAGCTGAGGGTCGAGTTTCTAGTCTAGGTTTAGAGCTTCTTCTAATCCCTAGAGGTAATTAGAGGCCTTGCATGGTGCTCTAATTACCTAGCTCCAGAGGTCTAATTGTATCATCAAGCGCTATGGCCATGGTTGTAAGTATGATACAGGTTATTAATGAAAGCATTGTTCTTGTCTATTTATCATCTTCTTGTTCTAATTATGCTTGTTCTAGCTGTAATTAACTTTATGTCTAGATGCATGTTAATTAGATCATGTCATTAAGGGTTTTATTCATCTAGCGTTCTTGGTCGTTGATCTAGCTTACTAATGATATAGTTTGTATGTCTAGTTCTTTTGATCGTGGTGATTAGAGGTTCTAGTTGTGCTAATTATGTTATTAGACCATATAAGGTAGTTGGAAGTCGATTCTCTAATTACGTGCCTGTTGAAAGCTTTTCGTCGATTACCTGGTTACCAGTGACAGTGGAGCCCGGGGAAAGGTTAAGCAGATCTAGGGGGTTAGGTTGATTGATCTTGATTTAATTATGCTATGATGAATATGCTTGATCATGCTTGTTTACCTTGAGTTGCTAGTTATCTCGTTGCTTTTATCTATTTGTTTTGTTCTTATCATGCATGTCTTGGATCCAATTAGAGCTTGATTAGAGACTAGTTAATACCCCTTAATTAGTTTTCTAGTTTTGTTCTAATTGTTTATCTTATATATATTAGTATAGTTTAGACGTAGATTAGATATAGATTAGAGCTAGTTTATTAGTAGATTAGAACTTCTCTTTTATCTTTAGTTTATCATAAACTCTTGTTATTTAGCTCTCAATTAGTTCGTTCCTTGGATTGACAAAACCCATGATACTCATCCTGGGGAAAAGCTACACACGATACTGTCGCTTGCAGTATAAGGTTTGCCGTGCTTAAGTGACGTCAACAAGCTTTTCTGGCGCCGTTGCCGGGGAACTAATTAATCGAGTCCTAATTAATTTGAGTTTATATTTAATTTTGTCTTTTGTTTCTAGTTTTAATATTTAGTTTGTGTTTAGTTTTTGTGTTTTAATTTTAGTCTCTAATTATTTAGTATACTCTAATTATGTTCTTATTCTCTAATTGTGTTCTTTTGTTCATCATTCATTCTTATAGTTTAGACTAACCTAGTAACTAGCTGTTATTAGATTTTGATTTTGTCTTTTCTTAATTTAGTCTTTTATCTTTAGCTTGTGTATTTTATTTTTAGTTTAGTTTAATCTATTAGAATATAGTTTCTCCTATATATATGAATATTTCTGCAACTATTACATAGGAGCAACTATGGTGGTAAAGGTAAGTCTGCTGTGTCAATTAAGTTTTTAGGACTAATGTTCTTTGGAGTTTATTTGTGCTAAGTTACAGATAATGGAGGCAAGGATGATTAGCCGAGATGGTTGTAGAAGCTAAGGATTGCTTGAGTATAAGGAAGATGAAGATATGGAAGGTTTGTCTCAAGTCCAATCCAAGCTCCAACAAAATCTCGAGCTACTCTCGGAATTCAGGACAGCAACACCTTGCGGGGCGAGTTTGGAGACCTTAACGACGTCGGATGAAGAAAGTCCGAATACCAAAGTTGTAGATCTTTTCGAGCTCTTCAAGATAGAGTCAGAGTTTGCATTATTTAGACTTCAGAAGGTGAAGTTATGGTCGAAATACTAAAGGGTACAGAATAAGGGAAGCTGAATTTCGAGAAAGACAAGAAGTTTTTTTTCTCCAAGACTTGATGGTGCATACAATCATTGTGATCCAAGGAAGAATTGAACTTAACTTCTTCAGGATTAAGGTAATTCTTGTTTTAATCATAAATATAATTAAAGTTTACCTATATTTGATTGGAGCATTGTTTATTAATGATCATTAAGATGTTATTTGGTTGATTGCTACCCTATCCCTTCTTTTATTTTGTCTTCCGTTTGTTTGTGAAACCTTTATTCGTACTTGGAGATTAGTTTAGATTAGCTTCTCAATCCATAGCTTTGCAATGCTTAATTTCCAATATGGTGCCCACCGATTTGATACAAATCGCATGTTCTTTTAGTAGATCTTTTTACTTTAATTAGTTGATTGAATCTACTCATGCTTAGAGATGGTTAGAGTTTGCTAAGTTCTTCAATTCTCAGGTTTAGTGTTTAATGTTAGATTTAACTTTTGTGTTTTATAAAACTAAATTTGAGAGTCAAAGTTTATGCAAAAGTTGAGGGGGTTAACCACTTTCTTTCGGCATTTCTAAAGTGGTTTAACCCAGGCTCATTAAATGTTCATATTGCTTTTTGAAATTTTAAACATAAACATGTGCAAGTTTTTAATGATATATTATATGTGCACAATATTATCTTTGAATAATTAAAATTTGAAAACCTTTGTCTCTCTACAAAAAGAACCCCGGTTAGAATTTTATCTAAGCCTTATTTTATTTTATTTCTTTCAAAATCATCTCTCTACTTTGGCCAAAATCATTAGAAACCCTTTATCTTGTTTATTCCTTGTTTGATTTTATGAATCAAGCTTATCTATGTGCTTTAATGTTTTGCTAAGTATTTCAATTTGAATTATAGTTATCTTTGATTGATTCATGAATCAAATGTTTGTTTAAATCCTAATCAACCATGTGACTTTATATTTATCTCTAATCAATACCATGATGCTATTATGTTATTATATTATATATATATATTGTGTGCACTATAAGCTAACCATGCAGAGAAGTTCACACTTCATGTGAAACAATGAGATCAATGGTGAAAGAGTACAAGACAAATTAATGATGATTGGGACAAGGATTTGACAATTTGAAGACATCATCAGAATTTGCAAAACTTTGGTTGAGTTTCAAATTGGAGAGTGAGTGGAATGAATGGAGAAGGAATTGAAGACAAAAGTTAAGCCCATGAAGCTTCAAGATCAACAATGGTGGGCCTAGACAATTTCCTTCAACACCCAAGTCTAAAAGATTGAAGATTGTCAACATCAGGGAGCTAAAAACAGAAAGCTGAGATGTCATCAACATGGAGCTCGACCTCAAGAGTCAAAGACAGAATATTTTCTTATATTTGGAAAGCCCATGAAGTCCTCTTTCCAACGCAACAAGAACCACTCAATTTGGAGTTTCCTACAAGGAGCAATGTGCAAATCATTGAAGGCTGCGCGGGCTGAATTGAAGTCTGGACAGAACGCAATGCTTGAGTAAAACGGGCATAACTCCTTCATACGGAATCGGATTTAGACGCATAAGTACTCGTTGGAAAGATAATTTCATAGACTATCCAATAGATCTATTGTTTGAGGTATGTTATGTTTGAAATTAATGAGATATACAACGAGGAAGGAGGTGGCAGCAACAATGGTGATGACTACTTGAGGAAGATGGTGACAACGATGATGAAGAAAGCTTGGGCAGTGCTTCCATAAGATTTTCATGATCAAGTTCAGTTGCAAGGAGCTTCAAGGACATTGGTACATGAAGACACAAGCAGAGGATTGTGCATACAAGTGATGCTTTGATCAGGACACGATGAAGCTACACAATTAAGTTATCAAGCTGCATGGACACTTCGGATTCTTACTCCAAGGACCATGGCTTCACTTCAACGAAGGTAAGTAAGAAGTCTAGCTTTATAACTTTAACTTAAGCGCTTTTTGGGAGGCAACCCGTTCTATCTTAGTGTTAAAACTTAGTTAGGTTTTAATTTTGAATTAAGGATTTGATAGCTTTTAGGTAGCTACTCTCACTTACGTAGCTATCTAAATTTAATATTTACGTAGACTTTGCCAGTTTTTGATATTGAATCAACTTTAAGTAAGAGAGAAATAATTTTATTAGATTTATCCTTATTGTGTGATTTTCAAAATCTTTCTCTCTAATTTTATCCAAAAACTAGGCAACTACCTAAGCTACGTAAATTAATTAATTGATTGATTTATCTTTTAATTAAATAACTAAATATTTGTTTTTATAATAAAATAAAATATAGGTTTAATTTTCAATATGCTAAATAGAGATAATCTTTAATATGAAAATTAATTCTATCTACTTGTGTGCTCTAAAGTTATTAACCCTACATTAGTAGGAATATTTGCTTATATGCAAATTAAGGACTTAGAGTTAGTGAAGATAATCAACAACTTAGTGTAGATAATTAATTTAGGCAACATTGGATTCGCTTCTTATCTTGAACCATCATCAAATAATCTAAATAATAGGCTTAGGATAAGGATCTTTGGAGAGCCTCCAAAGGGATAAACCTATATTTAATTTAATCTGTCCAAAGCTGCATGCACGACGTCCAAATTGTAGAGGAAGCTATCCATAATGATCAGGTGTCCAAGGAGCAACTTGCAGGAGAAGGAAGAGAGCCAGCAAGACCCTGGCTCGGCCGACCAGACCCCCCTTGGGTCGGCCGACCCAAGGTGTTTCTTCACCAAAAGCACCTCCCCTTCAAGCCACCTCTTTGCCTATAAGTTTTACATCTTTGTTGCTGCTTTTCTTTACCAGAAAGTGTCATAGAGTCAGTGTTAAAGTCGTTGAGTCTTTTAATAGAGAAATGGGAAGCATGGCACCACCCTTTTGAATCTTTTGCCTGTGGCTAGTTAACTTAACTTTTGTTTTAAATAATCACCATTACATCACTTCTTATTTGTTTTTTTTTTCACCTTACATTTGCATTAACATTTATTATCCACACTTGCTTTATTAGTTTTGAAATTTTCATAATCTTTTCGATGAATGCTTTATTTTACTCAACGGAGTTTTCTTGGTAAATTAAGTTTAAACGTGATGTTTAGATTTGATTTGAGACCATCATCATTAAGTTTAATTGAATGTTTCTCGCTAATCGTATCTTTTGTGGATAAGGTACCTTTCATTTTATTGCATTTAAATTAAATTGCATGTTTGCATTATAATTGGCTTGGTTGTTTTATTTAACTTCATGATGCATGCTTTCATATTTATGAAAATATTTACGTGGTGTTTTCCTTAGCAATTTTATGTAAGCATGGTGCTTAGATTTAGTTGTTGATCATCATTATGAAGTTAATTAACCTTGCTAGTTATCCATAATATCATTTGATTGGTTTATAAGCTTTGCAATGTGCTTTGGTTTTCTTGTGCTGTTTTAAGTTAATAATCTTGATAAAACATGGTGTTTTAATCTTGGTTAATTATAATCTTAATGGCTATAGAGAGACTTAGCGATCATGTTGTAAACATGGTGTTTTAGAACTTGGTTTAATCGTTGTCTTTGTTTATTTGCTTATCTCCTACATAATTACACGTTTGCATTCATATACATCCATTAGTTTTGCTTTTCTTTTTAAACTAGGCCACAAGTTAAAAGTCTTTGGGAATATTTTTAGATTATGGTAAATTGCTTCTACTCTCAACCGTTACCTCGAGAGTAGCGTGTGCACTTGAATTATTTTTGCAGGAAATTATTTAATGACAAGTAAATTGAAGGAATATCCGGTAACATATTTCTAACACCTTCTCTTTACATTTTAAATTCTGCATTTATTTACCTATGTCTATGAATTTGGTGTTCCCTTTGTGTTTCTCTTGTTTTTAGTGTGTTAGTTTAGATTTATTTTGTGATTAATACTACAACCATGATCTATGCTTAATTAGTTAACATTGTTTCAAGAAAATGATGAAAGTTGCCGCTTTATCTTTATTATGCTTTGATTTTGGTTAGTCATATTAGCAAGCTCTCATAATACATATTTAATTGAACTAGCCAGCAAATTTGTGATTGATTATGATTTTTCATAAAGACCCATATGATTTAATTTTTGCAAGGTTTATTCTTTGACATGATCATCTCCTTGTTTATTTTTATTGCTTATAAATATCGTTATCAACTTTTATGAGATTATCTTGCAATAGCCATTCCTACCAGAGCCATATTTATTTTAAACCTTAGATTTATCAGATTTGTTTTTAAATGAATTGGATCAAGACCGTAATCTAGGGTATGAGACTTAGAAGCTGGTCATTCAATTTTGCGTATCTTTTCTTTGCTAGCCTTTCTATCCATACATTGTGTCTCTCTACATTGGAGAGAATACAAACTTCGCTGGATATCCATCCTTAAACCAAGATTATCTTTTTGTGTATCCTCCTTGACCACAACCTATTATTTTCTGGAGTATTTAAGGGATTAAATATTGTTCTTTTTAGACAGCTCCATCCCCAAAGTTAATTGTTATAGTGATAATACTCTAGGGCGAGGGTGAGTATTATTCAAGTGTGGGGATGGAGAGCCGTTATCTTATTATAATGGATTTTGTATAAAGGTTTTTGAGGAGGCATAAAAAATGAAAAAAAAAATGAAAAAAAAAAGGAGCCGAGTGGCGCCCAGAAAAAAAGAAAAAAAAGAAAAAGAAAAAAAAAAAAAGGCCAAGTGGCCAAAGTAGAATTAGGTATAAAAAAAAGAAAAAAAATACCCCTCAATAATCTTCGAAGTATTTTTATATAGTGTTTTCTTTAGTGAGTGATATCCTATTTATATAGTCCAGAAAATATTCCAACCATGTGCAATCCGATAGCAAGGACTTCATTTGTGCCTTGAGATCACCCAATGACACTTGCACATGTCCACTATTCTAAATGTGTGTGTTCCATCCTTTCTCTCTCAACCTTATTTTATTCCATGACCTTTTTGACAAGTCTCACTAAAACCAGCAGATTTCTTTCTTGGTTTGACAATATTTTGAAAATAAATTTTGATTAGGATCCATACCAAGCTCCAGATAAGCTTCCACTTTATATGTTTATATATTCATTAGTTATCTTTTAGATATTGAGAGACTGGAGAGTTGAGTGTGTTTCTTTGGCTTTGCAAGAATTTATCTCTTATTGTTTGATTATATTTTCCAAAAACTTATTGCTAAAATGAGGAGATGAGTCATTGATAAGTTTGAACTTTTGCTAATTCTTTTATTGTGGGATGAGCTTAATTGAATTTCTTTTCTTTCATAATTTGCTGGTTCAAACTAAAATTTTGAGAGAGCTTGTTAGTTTGATTAATTAAGATTAGAGTATGAAAAAGTTAATGTTTGGCAATGCTGATTCTTGACTTACTCGAGGACGAGCAAGGTTTAAGTGTGGGGATATTGTTGACGCGGCTTATGAACGAAATTATACATCATTTTATATTGTTTTTACCTATTATTATGCGTCAACTTTGCCTTTTACTAACAAATAACATAGATTATTGTGGATTTTGCAATATTGTCTTGGAAATGGTCTACTTGTAATTTTTGCAGGTTTTGGGCCAATTTTAAGCAAAATTCATCAAAGTCTACCTCGAGTAAAAAGGACCTCTGAATATTATTCAATAACGGAAGAAGAAGCCCAATTAAAGACCCATCAAATGAAGCCCAATTCTAGAAGACTCGACAAGATCTCGGGATACAGAAGAATCTAGAAGGTTTAGAGTCCGAAAAGGACTCCACGAAGATTTATATGAAGGTTATCCCGAAGCCCGCGAAAGATGGAAACTAGAGGAGGCTGGAAGGGCCTGGGTCGGCCGAGCCATACCCCCCCAAGTCGGCCGACCCCAGGACTCCGTATGTCGGTTTCAGTTTCCTTTTCGGCCACGTCTTCTCCAGGGTATTTAAAGCGAAGCTGAGCCCCTGGTCGACGCATCCAATTCATTACCAAGGCGACAAGATGTAGAGAAGAGGGACAACAACTAGGTGAGAGCTGAGGGTCGAGTTTCTAGTCTAGGTTTAGAGCTTCTTCTAATCCCTAGAGGTAATTAGAGGCCTTGCATGGTGCTCTAATTACCTAGCTCCAGAGGTCTAATTGTATCATCAAGCGCTATGGCCATGGTTGTAAGTATGATACAGGTTATTAATGAAAGCATTGTTCTTGTCTATTTATCATCTTCTTGTTCTAATTATGCTTGTTCTAGCTGTAATTAACTTTATGTCTAGATGCATGTTAATTAGATCATGTCATTAAGGGTTTTATTCATCTAGCGTTCTTGGTCGTTGATCTAGCTTACTAATGATATAGTTTGTATGTCTAGTTCTTTTGATCGTGGTGATTAGAGGTTCTAGTTGTGCTAATTATGTTATTAGACCATATAAGGTAGTTGGAAGTCGATTCTCTAATTACGTGCCTGTTGAAAGCTTTTCGTCGATTACCTGGTTACCAGTGACAGTGGAGCCCGGGGAAAGGTTAAGCAGATCTAGGGGGTTAGGTTGATTGATCTTGATTTAATTATGCTATGATGAATATGCTTGATCATGCTTGTTTACCTTGAGTTGCTAGTTATCTCGTTGCTTTTATCTATTTGTTTTGTTCTTATCATGCATGTCTTGGATCCAATTAGAGCTTGATTAGAGACTAGTTAATACCCCTTAATTAGTTTTCTAGTTTTGTTCTAATTGTTTATCTTATATATATTAGTATAGTTTAGACGTAGATTAGATATAGATTAGAGCTAGTTTATTAGTAGATTAGAACTTCTCTTTTATCTTTAGTTTATCATAAACTCTTGTTATTTAGCTCTCAATTAGTTCGTTCCTTGGATTGACAAAACCCATGATACTCATCCTGGAGAAAAGCTACACACGATACTGTCGCTTGCAGTATAAGGTTTGCCGTGCTTAAGTGACGTCAACAGGTGGCTGCCAAGATAAGCTCCAAGGGAGCCTCTCAAGTCTATTTATACCCTAGGCCCGAACCGCCCCTCCGTGTACCGAGCTTCCATGGCCGACCGACGCCGAGCATTGCCTCCGGTCCATTGGAGGGCTTTTGCCTCAGTCCATCGAGCTCTTCATCATCTACCTCTGGTCCATCGGAGGGCCTCCATTCCATCGGAGGGCTTGAGCTCGTTGACAATCACTCATCACACCAGGAGAGCAATGAGGCTGGTCCATTGGCTCTCAAGGTCGGCCGACTTTGGTGGAGGTTGGGCGACCACGTGTCAGCCCTTCACTGGTTGCATGGCCCTTCACTTGGATTGATGACGTCACCGATCCGCTTTTTCGGCTCTCGGATACATTGGGTGCTTGATACAAAGGTTGGATCTTCATTGAGTTGTGTTTCTTTGTGTGCAGGATCGATGAGGTGGCATTTGGACTCAGTCGGAGGTCGAGCGGCCTGGGCACAGGGTCGCCTGACCCCTGGTAGGGGTCAGGCGACCCAGCAGGAGGTCGAGCGGCCTTGGTCTGGGTCAAGCAACCCTGCCTAGGGTGGCGCGACCGTGGCATTTCCACCATTTGTGCTCATCTTTGGTCCTTGACACATTTTCATCCTTTTATGTTCATTTTGGTACCTGCATCCAAATATTCAAGTACATCTTGTGGAACTCATTAGTAATAGGGGTTAGTCCATATTTAGTCACATGCTTCATTCCATTTGGTTGGTAATTGACGGTAGATATCGTTAGATTAGGACCGTCAACACGCCGCTGCACGTCCCGCCGACTGTTGGCTGTTCTTAGCCTAACAGATTTTACTCCGCAAGCGAACGGAGACCGCTGTAGCTTTCACCCGGGAGTATTCCAAGGTATCTTATTTATCCACAAGGAAGCATTGAGATAGAGATATTAATTTATCGAACATCTTGTTATTTTACTCTTTCATTTTAAATGATAAAAGAAAGGATAACGACACATTGACACACTCCACAAGGATACATAGCTCAATGAGAAGCTAGGAGGACAACGAGAGGGAGCTGGTTCTTGATGATATTTTCCTTTACTAAGGTCAAGCCAAAAGACAAAGCTATCTCCAACTGTCACTCTACTAAGGTCGTGACACGACTGAGGTCATGGTTTGGTCTAGTCATCTTTATTGCATCGGACATCGCAGCTATAGAACCAGTGCCAAGCACCGGAGTGCTAATTACCCAGCCAAGAAAGGTGTGATGCCCCCGGCATCTCAAAATACTTAACACACGGTTGGAGACAAACTAGTAATGAATGGAGACTTAATTACGCTTGGAGGGTAACGAGGACTAGATGGAGAAGTCACTAAGTCAAAAATTTTCTAGGAAAATACAGAACTCTACATGGTTTGGTTTTTTAAGTCGCCACCCACAAACTTTTATGCAAAACACCAAATACAAAAGTCTTAGTTTGGGATGTTACCTTCAACTTTGATATTATGACCATCTTTAAAATCATATGTTATGAGGTTTAAAAGTTGAGACCAAATCAAACCAGAAATTCTTTGGAAGGTGCCAATTGTGATCATGACCAAATTTGGACCCTAATGAAACTTTTAGATTCATTAAGCAACTGAGCGTAGCTCCATTTTCAAAGTTGTCGTACATACCGTGAGCTTCACTTTTGCTACACTGAGCGTGGCTCAAAACTATTATCTACTCACTCCTAATTGCACCCAAATATCTCATGGAAACAACCAAGTCAGCCTACACTAGGAATATTTTCCAATCAAAAATTTTCAGCTCTTCCCAAGCTTCAATCTGAAATTACTTTTGATTTAATTATAGCACTTAAAAATCTTCCTTTCTATGAAATGAAATTGAACTTATCATCTTCCAAATGCATCAGACCTTCAAGTGATTGGACACCATTTGAGTATCCAAAAGTTCGACAGAGAGACTCTACATAAATTGAAGCTGCAGCTTTAGCAACCCTTCAACAATGTTTGTGCTTGTAGTATAAAATCTGGGGTGATCCAAGCAATACTTTATATACCAAACTTGTAGATAATTCTATTAGGAACAACTTTAGTAATTGGAGTGTTGACATGCACTGTGATTTGGATGGTGTTTTGGGTCTTGTTATGTAAACCTGTGAATCCTGTCCAAACCTGGCCTATTTGATAAATTCAAATTTACTTAAACTGCAGCCTTAATCTTGCAAAACTTTATATGAGAAGTTTGTAGCTCATGAAATTCTGAACAACATTGGTATAAAACTGTTTTTATGTAAGTGAATAGAAAATGGACTTTTAGAATTTCTAAACTGAGGGGTTGAGTTGGTCAAACTTGGGTAGGCAAAGTAAATCCAAATTTAATCCAACTTTTACTACAGAACATAGTATAAAGTTTATAACAAAGTTGTAGAGTGACAAATTTAGAACGTTTCTTGTATTTTATGTTTTCGCTAAATCGGCCTTTAGATCATTCAAAAACATCAAATTCAATCAAGAGTATATGTAGTCAAACCTAAGTTTTCCATTTTCCCATTCTCTTTTATTTTCCTGTGCCTATGACGAGTGGGCCACACGCGCCGGGCTTTGAATCCGGACAGACCGGAAACCACCATCCACCCTTGGTTTTGGGAAACCATTTTGCGCTCTCCGCTATCCCGGTCCAATGGACCTCTTCTCATTGTCCCTGTCCAGCCCCACCTGTCGGTGTCACATGGTCCACGGACTTGGTTCACGCACAGGCCACCTTCCTCCTCCTCCTCTTCCCCGCGCCCACGCGGTGCTCGTGCTCTGCGCCATGGCCGCTGACCCGGCCATATGGTGGGACCGAGCCGAGCTCCTCTGCCCCCTCACCCTATCCCATCAACTGGAAGCCCCTGCGCTGCTCGTCGCCTCTCCCAGCTCCCACTCGTTCCCTCTCCCTGCGCTCGAATTCCACGCTCGAAGCGCACTTGCCATGAACGGCGCCATGGCTGGGACTTGAAGCTCTCGCGCGCCGCCGCCTCTCCAGTCCATCTCTTGTCCTCCTCTTCCCCAACCCGCACGAGCACCATGCGTGGGACACCATCCTCCACCGTTTCCCCAAGATCTCGCCTTTCTTCTTCACTCCTGGAGCCCTCCCCACGCACGTCACTGCGAGCCGCCCTGGCCGCCGACGTCCCGCCCATGGGGAACCAGCTTCCGGCGCCTTCCCTACGCCCAGATCACCCCTGCTAGGTGCGCCACCTCCCCGTGCAGCTCGCACGCACTGCCGCTGCTCCCTCCTCCGCCTGAGCTGCCGGATCGAGCCGGAGCCGCCATGCACCACCGCGCCATGGCTGTCCCGGTTCACCGTGGCTGCCCCACCTCTACTGTCCACCCCACGCGACAAGACCAAGGGGAAGAGCTTCCCAGAAAACGGGAACATGTCCCCGTACCCCCTCGGCTCCAAGTCCGGCCCTCCAGCAGCCCTGCCGTCCCCTCCCCTACGCTCGGCCGGAAGAGGAGAAAGGTTGAAGATGGTGATTTTGCCAAAATCCCCTTGCGCTTATGGCTTATTATTTCACTATTGGCTGTGTCTTGTAAAAATTACGAACAACCCCTGGAAAGTTTGAGATCTGCGCACATGAACCCAAGCTAGACGTTTTTTTGGATCCAACCCTAGGTTTTTCCCTTTTCTGTGCACCAGTAGGCTGAGTCTAGGAATATTTAGTTGCTACCCCCTGTTGTCTAGGTTTTATTGCGCTGGAGTCCATTTCGGTGTGATATTTGGTATATGAACTTTGAAGTGCTCTAGAAATTGGTAGAAAAATCATAAAAATATAAAACTTGTTTTGTTGAGTTGCTTATGAGTAGATCTGCACAGTGGACCAGGCCTTGCTGTGGGAAAAGACTGTTTTGTCCCTACTTTTATGCATGCCTTGTTTTGGTGATTAATTAGCAAAAGTGCATCAAATAAGCTCCTAAAAACATGAAACTTGGACAGTAGCTCTTATATGATGTCTAATCACTGTATGATTTTTGGTAGCACTAGCATTGGCCAATTTCTTACTGTTTTGCATTTATCCCTATGTATGTTGCATTTTTGTGTCATGTGAAAGACTCGCAATGTAAAATGTGCTCCAAATATGGTACTATATTTTTTGGTAACTCTTTGTGGTATATATAACTTGCTGGTAAAGTTTGAGGCTCTGTATGTGAGGTTTGAATAGTGATTTGAAAATGGCAAATTCTGACTAGCTTAATTAAATAATGGGAAAATGTGGTTCTAGGGTGCAAGGTAAATTCTATGAAAAATTGGGTGACTTCCTGGTAGGGTATAGGTTCCATAAATTATTTTTGTGACTTTTATAAACACTGATTTGATCTGCTTTAGAGATAGCCTAAAGTAATTAAAGGGAAAGTAGATGTCCTAGCAAACCTTAGTTATTTTGCTTGCTGGTTTTTATACATGATGTTCATGTCATATGGTGATTGCTGTAGAAACTTCAGGTCCAGAAACCACTCCAATTAATTATGATAAATCTGAGAAGCTATATGTTGAATAACTAGATAGATTTTCTGAAATTAAATGATAGTTCCTTTGTTGCTGAAATTTGGGCTGCAATATTGATTTATGCATACATTTATGTTACAAAACCTGAAGCCATTTTGGCTCTATGTGCTTGCCATAAATGATGTGTTCGTTTTAATGTTAAATGACTCCTTTTAGTGAAATGATTAATATTGCTTTCTTTAATTCTTACCTCATACTTGTGTGTCTTTCATCTACATGTTATTGCACTTGACATGTGTTCTTCATGAGGAATAACTTGTTAGGTGTAGGTAGGATTGTTTGAATGTATGCTTGCTCTAGGTTTATAAAAGTAATACTGACACTAATACTAAGTGTGATGTTTCTAGTAGTCCATGCATCTGTAAATATATGCTTGTGTGGTGTTTTGCTTGCATGAGGTATGGAAAAGAACAACTTGACTTAATACTTGATCATGTAATAAGTTTCTATTTTGCATTGTGAATATTGGATTGCATATTTGTATGCTTGTTCTAGAGGCATAAAAGTCATTTTTCTGTCTATCCATAAAATAATTGTCCGTATGGCTACTTGATACTCATGCTTAGCATCCATTGCATCATGCATATCATTCATGTAGCGACGCTTATTGCAGATACATCATCAAGAAGCAAGTGTGTGGAGCTATTTCAATCAACGGTGTCCAGAGGACCAACTAAGCCCCAAACACGACCTGGAGGGCCCATCAGTCGTGTTTGGAAGGAGGAGTTGTCCAAGTGATCAAGGGGTTGCCTAGGGCAAAGCCTTACAACCCGGCAAAATAACTTTAGATTAGCTTGTTCAAGTTTTCAACAACGAAGTAGGCCCCTTACACCTATTTAGGGAGTTCCACCACCCTATATTTGTGTGTGCATTACGTTTAGGAGTTGTATGAAACCCCACATGCATAAATCCGTGATATTCTATGTAGTAAGAAGGTTATTAGGTGTTGTTTATGTTATACTTGCCTTCCTCAAAATTTATTCCTTGTTGCTGCTCAGAGGCTTCTAGAGGCTATTCTTCGAAATGAGCAGGTGGATTAACGTCTACGCACGATACACGGCACCAAACAAGCATCCACATGACCATACATGCAAGCAAACAAATGCAAAAGATAAGAAACAGTACATCATGACATAAAAATAGAAAGTAAAACGTATTTAAAATTATTCTACACATTTATACGATCGCGTGGGCGTGAGAATCGCCGAAAACGGATTTAAAACGTGAAAGTTATGACCTTTTGAATGTCATAGGTCCTAAATCGAATTACTTTTCAAAAACCAGGGGCTGAAACGTTACAACAAGGGTCTGGCCAACACTGGCTCGGACTGCTGACCGGTATTGACTGGGTCACCGGCGGATGACAGCCATTTGATCGAGATCTAGCAGCTTGGAACAGGAGGGCCGAGGTTTGAACGCCGACGACCATGTACCGCGGCGGCGTTCCCTAGCCATGGCGGCGCCTCGCCGAAGGGCGGCCGTTTGGGCTTTCTAGAGTGCGGGACAGAGAAAGAGTAGGCGGGGGAGATGGAGCGGACCGCAGGAAGCTCACCGTGGGGCTCGGGATAGGCGGAGGCGCGACGGAGAGAGCTGGCGACGGGCACAAGCGGACGGTGGAGGTGGGCGCGTGTGGACAGCGACGGTAAGCGGCTTCCGGCGTCCAAGAACTGGCGGCGATGCTTCCCTGGGTGCCTGCGAGGGTGGCATGGGGGTCAATTGGGCCGGAGAAGCCCCTACGATAGCCAATTTTGGCGGCGGCGGCGGCTCACCGTTGGCCTTCGATGGCGAAATTCACAGGCGCAGAGGGGAGCTAGGGCTCAGGCTTAGGTGTAGCAGCAAAAGGGTGCGGTGGTGGGTCTTGGGACGCCCTTTATGGGGGAAGGAGCTAGGGCTTCGGTGGAGAATTAGAGCCCGACTCGAGTTCTTGGCAGTGCGAGATGGGGGTCCGGGGTGTAGTTCGACACGGCCTCGGGCTTGGTCCACGTGGAGCCAGCGTCGAGGCGGCACGGCGACACTGGTAGGTGGGCCGTGCGGGCGCGGGATGAGAGGCCATGGCCCGAGACAGGGAGCGGCCGGGGCCATGGCGCAGAGAGAAGGCGACGAGCAGAGAGAGAAGCAGCTTGGGGAGGAAGAAGATGGGAGATGGCCTGACCGGGTGGGGCCGGGGTGAAGGCACTGGCAGGTGGGTCCGGCAGCTAGCGGCGCGGGTCTAGGAGCAGAGGAGCGGAGGAGGGGCTACGGCCAGAGAGAGGAGGGGAGGCGCGCGCTACTGTAAGACTTGGGGAGAAGGAAGAGGACCCTGTCCAGTGGGTCCCGCGCGTCGGTGGCTCTAGGAGGCGGGTTGTGATGCCCCCGGCATCTCAAAAGCCTTAACACACCGTAAGAGACAAACTAATAATGAATTAAGACTTAATTATGCTTAGGGAGCAATGAGGACTGGATGGAGAAGTCACTAAGTCAAATTTTTTCTAGGAGAATACAAAACTCTAAGTGGTTTGGTTGTTTAAGTCACCACCCACAAGCTTTTATGCAAAGTACCAAATACAAAGGTCTTAGTTCGGGATGATTCCTTCAACTTTGATATTATGACCATCTTTAAAAACCACATGTTTTGAGGATTAAAAGTCTGAGACCAGATCAAACCAGTTGTTCTTTGGAAGTGCCAATTGTGATCGTGAACAAATTTGGACCCTAATAAAACTTTTAGATTCATTAAGCAACTGAGCTTAGCTCCACTATCAAAGTTGTCGTACATACTGTGAACTTCACTTTTGTTACACTGAGCATAGTGTAAAAATGTCTCTAACTATTTTTGATTTTGACCCCAAATACCTCAAGAAATCAGCCCCAAGCTAGTCCACTAGAAAAATTCCCGAAGTCTGAATTTCAGCTCATCCCAAATTTGAATCTGAAATTACTTTTGATTTCACTATACAACTTCAAAATCTTCCTTTCTATGAAGTGAAATTAAACTTATCACCTTTCAAATGCACCTAGAGTGGAAGTGTTTGGACTTCATTTGAGTATTCAAAAGTTTGAAACAAGAAAGACTACTTAAATTGAAGCTGCAGTTCTACCAAACCTTCAATAATGTTTGTGCTAGGAATTCAAAATCTGTGGTGATCCAAGCCAGATTTTATATACCAAACTTGTAGGAATTTTCATGATGAACAACTTTGTTAATTGGAGCTTTGACATGCATTAAGGTTTGCATGGTGTTTTAGCTTGATCTCTGTTGAACTAACAAATCTGTCCAAACATAGCCTATTGAAAAAATTCAAATTTACTTAAACTACAGCCTAAATCTTGCAAAACTTTATATGAGAAGTTTGTAGCTCATGAAATTCTGAACAACCTTGGTATAAAACTTGTTGTATGAAAGTGAATCAAAAATAGGCTTTTAGAATTTCTAAGCTGATGACTTCAGTTGGTCAAACCCTGGTCTGCTCTTTAAATTCAAATTTAAACTATATTTTTGCATAGAACATGGTATAGAAGTTTATAAGGGAATTGTAGATATATAAATTTACAACACTTCTTGTATTTTGGGTTTCGTCTAAATCAGTCTCTAACTAGTTCAAAAACAGGGATTTCAGATGTGGGTCCTAGCAGTCAAACTGCCCTTTTCTATTTCCGCCATTTTAACTCCCCTTCTGTGTCTATGACATGCGGGCCCCACAGGTCAGCCGGCCTTGGATCCTCCTTCGGACGACGCTGCGCCCAGAGCCCGCGCGACACGCGGCCGCCGGCGTACGGCCGACGCTGCGGCGCGCCTGCCCGTCTCTGCCCGCGCCTGGCTTCTTCACCTAGACGCCATCGCGGCCACGTTCACGATCGCCCTCACTCAACACTCGCCTCCCGGAGCCCTCTCCTTGCTCTCTGCCCTTCACTCGCCTCGCACCCCGGACATGGTCGCGATGGCCGAGCTCCGCTCGAGCTCACCCCACCGCCGCTCCGTGCCTCCTTCCACCCTCCAAACACGCGCACCGCAAGCTCCTCGAGCCCCTCCATCGTTTCCCCAAGGTCCCCAAGCCAGGCAATGCCTCGTGAGCCCTATGCGCGCGTGCACGCCATGGCCGCCGCCATGGCGAGCCCGAGCGCAAGCTCACTAGCCGGCCGCCTCCGGCCTTCTCCCTCCACACCTTCCCTGTCACCACGCCCGCGCGGCCCTCCTCCACCATCCCCATTCGGTGCCTCCTACTCCCTCCACAACCACGCCACTGCCATAGCCGCGATGTCGAGCTCGGCATCGCCATGGAGGACACCCTTCGGGCCACCCCGCGCCTCCACTCCACCTCCTTCGGATTCCCCTCATCCTCGCGCAGCCGTGAAGCCCGTCCATAGCCCCTTTCTCTGCTCCAGTCGCCAGATTGAACCGCCGCCGCCGCGCCTGTGCGTGCCACCACTGCTCCGGTTCACCACCGCCGCACCGCCTCTCCCCTCCACTACCGGCGACGAGACCTAGCGGAAGCGGAAGCCCACGGCGGGGAACACCTTCCCACATCCTCTCGGCTCCAACTACCGCCCCACGCCGCCTTCCCTCCTGTGCGCGCCGGCCAAACTCCCATCTGGAGGTAGAAGAAAGGAGGCCACATCTTGCGTTTAAGCCCCTCTAGTTTGTGCATATTCTTTGACTATTCATTGTGTCTTGCCAAATTTGCAAGTCAAACCCTAGATCTACTAGCGGTTCACATTTTAACCTGAGCCTTGCAGTTTTGCAGATCTAGCCCTGTGCTTTGTGGGGTTAGCATATACTGTTGGCTGAGTCTAGGACTATTTACTTGCTATCCCCTAAAAGCTATGGTTAATCACGTTTTAGTCCCCAGGTCTATTGTTTTTCTATTTAAATGCATTTATTTCGGCTGGGAACTTCGGAAAATCATAACAAATCAAAAAAAATCCTAAAAAGGCAAACTCAGTTGCATTAGACTCCTCTTAAATAGATCTATTGAATGGTTATGATGTGGATGTGTAAAAAGACTGTTTTGCCCTTGGTTTGTTGCATGCATGATTAATTAGGATAAAAGGCAAAGGTGGACCAAATGGATTCCAATGACCATGAAACTTGTACAGCAGCTTTGTAGGAG
The DNA here is from genome assembly GCA_022530915.1 of Paspalum notatum. Classification (NCBI taxonomy): domain Eukaryota; kingdom Viridiplantae; phylum Streptophyta; class Magnoliopsida; order Poales; family Poaceae; genus Paspalum; species Paspalum notatum. The sequence continues at coordinate 32,082,204 of CM039688.1, read as the reverse complement.
TATTTAGGCTCTATGGTGAATGTTGATACCAGTATTCTTTACTATAAAATGACAGATCTACACCTAGGCTTGGTAATTGCAACAATAATGCATGGGAAAACACTTGACATATGAAACTTGCTTCAAAATATTGTACTGAATTTTATGGACACCCTTTGTAGCATATTTAGTTAGTTGGTAAAGTTTGAGACTCTGCATGAAGAGTTTGAATGGTGTTTTGAAAATGACAAGTGGTGGCTTAATTAACAAAATAATAGGAAAAAGATGTTCTAGAGTGCTTGGAATATTACATGGAAAATTTGGAAGCTTGCTGAGATTGTGTAGGTCCTAGAAAGTATTTATGTGGGAGTTATAAACTCTGTTTTATTGTGCTCTTGAATTAGACCTAAGTAATTATATGGAAAATAGATGTCCTATCAATCTTTGGATGTTATGCTTGCTAATTTTTCCGCACGATGTTTGTGCTATATATTGCTCACTGAATAAATTTCATGACCAGAAACCAATTCTATAATTTATGAAAAATCTGAGAAGCTCTAAGGCTGGGATATTTTAAGAATTTTATTAAATTAATTATAACACATTTGTGGCTAAAATGTTGACAGTAGCTTTGTATATCAAGTTTCTGCATGTCATAAAATTTTGAGCTCGATTGGCATTGTCTAACTACATGAACTCAGATGCACATTTTAATTCACAAAATAAGTATGTTGTATTTGATGTAGATGTAAGTGTATACTTAAATCTGAAATCATGCATGAATGTTAGACATATTACTTGCCGCATACTATTTCTCATGCCATGATATGATTGCTATATAAATTTCATACAGAAACCACTCTAATTAATTTTGATAAATATAGGAAGCTATATATTAAATAATTTGCTAGATTTTTTGTAAATAATGTAGGGCCCTTTTATTGCTGAAATTTGGGTAGCAGTATCATTCTATGTATACCTTCATGTCATAAGAATCTAATGTCATTTGGCCCTATGTACTTACCAAAAGTTAGAATGTCCCTTTGAATAGTAAATGATCAATTTATATAAACCATTAATATTTTTTCCTTGTTTTTGCATCATCCTTGTGTGTCGTTCATCTACATGTTGCTATACTTGATCATGTAAACAATTCTATGTTGCCTTGTGAATGGTTGATTTCATAGCTGTGTGATTGTCCTAGATGCATACAGTCACTTCTTGTTAGTATAGTTTGTCGATCACTTTTCTGTCCATCCATGAAATGGTTACTTATGTATGTGCTTAATACTCATGCATCCATTCACTACATCATGCATATCATTCATGTAGCAACGCTTATTGCAGATACGTGATCAAGGAACAAATGCGTGTAACTACTTCAAGCAACGGTGGTCCAAAGGACCAACTAAGACCCACTCACGACCTGGAGAGCCCATCAGTCGTGTTTGGAAGGAGGAGCTGTCCAAGTGATCAAGGGGTTGTCTAGGGCAAAGCCTCACAACCCAGCAAACTAACTTTAGATTAGTTTGTTCAAGTTTTCAACAACAAAGGTAGGCCCCTTAGGCATCTACACCTATTTAGGGAGTTCCACCACCCTATATTTGTTTGTGCATTACGTTTAGGAGTTGTATGAAACCCTACATGCATAAAACCCTGATATCCTATGTAGTATAAATAGATCGAAGTCTATGCTTAGCCATGCTTAGACGGTAGAAGTCGAGTGATGATATTCACTCGCGAGATGGTAGGGCTAAAAATGTTTTTCCAAAAATTTAACTCGAAAGCAATGTGATATGATGTGATGGAAAAGTTGAGACCGGGCGGAGATATGGATATATTATGTTGAAAACTAATGTGGATGATTTGGTGGACTCCCCCTGGCATTTCTAGTTATTCACGGGAATTAAAAATCGATTCGAATCGCAGATGCTCACGAGGTATGAGAATGCCAATAGCACTGACGGGCAACGTAGTAATAACTTTAATATGTTATTTACTTAATCATGCTTTTTATATTACATGCTTGTACTAGTATGATTACATTTCTGCAAGTTACTTTATGATGCTATATATATATATGTTAAAATGATGAGGTATATGAAGTATGGATCATGATAAAAAAATGAATAAATTGAGGCTTATGGTTTAACATTGAATGAAACATGAAAGTAAGGACTTACTTTTAGTAAGCTTATGCGGGTTAGAAGTCAAGTCCACAAAAAGCCTTGCATACTCTCAAATGTGCCGGGCTGATACCGCCCTCGGGTAAGTCCTACGAGTACCCCACGTACTCATCTTTTGTTGTTGATATTTTTCTTTCGGTACATGTCAGTTTGTGAGCAAGGATGACCACGGTGGGCTCGGTGTCATGCCTTGATGTCTCTATTCTTCCGCTGTGATGTATTTGTATATCATATGTTTTCCGCTGCAAGATTATTTTGAAACTTTACTTCACTACATTTGTACATTATTTAGAACAAAGTATTTGTAATCGATCAAACTCTGTTTGTATGAAATCATGGGTTGTTGTAATTGTTGTGGCTTTTTTTGAGAGCTTAATGTGTGTGATGTCGGCATCCCTGGGTGATGGTTACATCGAGTGCCCTTTGGGTAGCTCAATGGACGACCGGGTTTAGTTCTGTCTAAGTGCACTGTGAGCCAGAGGTGGCAGATGTGCTTAGCTCGGATTAAATCAGCGGTTGCGCCACACGGGTCCACCCGCAGAGAAAGAGAGGGGGAAAAGGGGCGTGTAGCTGGGCCGGCTGGCCTGTTGGGCCTGGCGCGTGCGAGATGGGCAGAAGGGGAAAGGGGTTGACCGGCTGGGCCTGATTGGCTCGGCTGGCTGCCCAACATTTTTTTTTCTTTTTCTTTTCTCTCCTCTTTTCTTTTAAAAACCAAAACCAAAACAAATCTAGAATTCAAATAAATTTGAATTCCAAACCTTAGCTCATTCAAGAAATAAAACCATGCACCAGCATGAATGCACCAACAATGTTGACCTATGATGAAATTAAATTACTTGTTTAATAAAATAAACCATGTAAATCCAAGCCTAGGCATATAAAACCTTAGAAAATTAAATAAGCCATATTAAATTTATTGTAAAATACTGGAATTAAAATTAGGGTGTTACACTTTAACTGAATATATCACTCATTGAACACTTCGTTGCCATGATCTCGTATCATTCATGTCCCATGGGGTTGGACTGGATGGTTGTGCCACTCTTAATGTGGTGTTTACCTAAGCAGTCAATGGTGCCGCGATGGAACCTAGGGTCCCATGAGATTGGCCATCACATAGCGGTGCCACTAGGGGCGCGCTGGTATCAAGACAGGAGTGTTGACGTCTCTTAGCGTAACAGATTTTACTCCGCAAGCGCACGGAGATTCGCTGTAGCTTTTTCACTCAGAGTATTCCGAGTATCGTAAAAATCCACAGGGAAGTAAGGGCAAATAGGTGGAATGAAATGTCGAACCCTCAAGCAGTACTATAACTTAGATAAAACACCAGCTAAACTTACAATGGGGGTAAGATATAAAGATAGTGTATGGTGGGAAGAGTAAAACAGGGACTAAAGAAGCCTAACACTTCATTAGTTGCTTGGGAGGACAACGAGTGAGATTAGATTTCCAAACTCTACTACTTAACCGCTACAGAGGAGTATTCGCGGTTGAACTAAGATAATTGGATACAAGCTAGGATCTTGCGTCAAGCAAAATTCCGGCGCCTCGAGAGGTCAAGGGGTAGATAGTAGACCTCCGAAGGGGACCCGGCTAACGCCTACGGGCTTACCGAACGACGGGGTGGATTAATGAGACCTCTAGAGCTGTCACCTAGAGATGCTACCGACCAGATCTGCGTGGGTAAGATGGCATGCTATACTAGTGTTCAAGTGAGAACTTGAACACCAAAGCTCTTCCTTGATCAGAGGGTGAGAACTAACTTAATCTTAGATCAAAAGCCTAAGACAAGCTTATAGCACCGGCAAGTCTAACAAGATTCAGGTAACTTAAGAACAACACAAACCTAAGCCTTCGATCTAGTGTGCAATAAAGGTACACCACACTAGGCAAGCGTTAAGAAGTAAAGTAAAGTATAACAGAAGATAGAACAATGATAAATATTATACTGGAGTAATGAGTACAAAAGATAGAAAGATACAAGAGCTTTACCGAGACTCGAAGAAGACTCCGGAATCCCTGAGGCAAAAGCTCAAACTAAACTCTAACTCCCAGGACTAACCTAGTGATACAAGACTAAACGATAGTGTGAGCTACTCAACTTCCACACTCTACAAATGAGAGCTAGGGGGTATTTATAGTCACCAAGTGAGTGGGGGTACTTATAGGGTCGGTATGGCGGTTAAGGGGACAGGTGGCAAGCCGGGTGGCCTGGTAGGAGGCCGGGCGGCCCCACCTCAAGCCGAGCGGCCTGGCCAGCCCTTGGATCCACCGCCATTCTTCATCCTACGGTCCATCTTGACTCCCCAAGTCGGTTGCATGGCGGTTATGGCGGTTATAAGTGTGTTTTCCCTTCAACCGTTGATCTGACTTGTGTTTCTTCCTTAGCCGCAGGATTGAAGTCTCGCGGATTGCTGACTTCACCAATCCAAGTGTTGGATCGGTGATGTGGCAAGCCTTCCGGTACTTGACATGTTGCATTCGGCATTTGGACTTCACAAGTGTGTTGACACATCATTTATGCACATGTAAGTCGAAGATGAGCTGATTTGGCTCCTGAGTCAGGCCGGGTGGCTTGGAGTGGTGCCGGGCGGCCTGGCTTGCAGCCGGACGACCTGGCCCTCTGGCCAGTGACCCTATGACTTAGCCAAATTTGCCTGTTTTCTGCTGATCTTTGTACCTACAGTCAAATATTCAATACAACTTGCGGAAATATGTTAGTAGCACAGGTTTATCCATACTTTGGCATGTTTTCCTCCATGTTCATGGATAGTTGACGGTCATTGGTAGTGCAATAATGACCGTCAACACCCCCCAAGCTTAGACCTTTGCTCGTCCTTGAGTAAAGCCAAGATGGATTATGGATCAGGAGTTGCTGCAATATCGATGCTCATGAATAGGAGTTATGCACAAACGACACTCATGCTCTTACCTCGAACCATAGTGTATGCAATGATCACTCTCACTCATACCTATGGTGCATCTTTTTGTCTTACCATGTCTTGGGCGGTTGAGAGGAAGAACGACTTAGCTGCAGGTTCTGCTCCAAGCATGTCTTTTGGGATTCACATCTCAGGTGTTTTTAAAAAATTTTCAAAAGAAAACAAGTTTCCCCAAAGGTACTCTTGATCGCTCAAAGTGTATCCTCACCATTTGAAGCCAAGAGCATGGCTAAGAACTTCCTATACTAAAGCTTATGTGGAGCTCAGGATCATGGAAGAACTTAGCTTACTTAAGTTATTTGTTTTGCAAAGCCAAAGATTGGACCAAAGAAATGTATTACATCATCTAGCCTTATTCATTGTTGGAGCTTTATTTGGTGGGTGGATGGATGAATCTCCTTGTTTCCTTTCCTTCTCCTTTTAGATTGCTAGGTATGAATATGGAGCCTTTTTGTATTTTTCTCTCTTTTTGCCATGCTTGACTAGCATGCTTTTCTTTTTCTCATATTTTTGCCATGCTTGACTAGCATGCTTTTCTTTTTCTCATATTTTTGTTGGCTCCATACTCTACCTCTTTTTGATTGGAAGGAGTAAGGCTAAGGGTATTATTTTGGAGATATATGGATGCATACCCAGGATAGGTAAATGCATTTGTGGTGGTGGATTTTTGCTCCAACAATTTACAAGATAGAGATGATTCCATTTTAAGAGACTCAAAATTTGACAAAGCTCAAAACAACTTTAAGTAGCTTAAACAAGCTAGGCTCAGATATTTCAATGTATTTGGCTCTGGTGGGTATTCAAAAACTGATGGGGGAACTTTATTTCATTTTTCAAAAGAATAAACTGAGTTGTTTATCTTACTAGGGACATGTGGAGAAAACCTAGTGCTTAGCCATATCATTTCTCACAACAACTTAGACAAGGTTATGCAAATGGCATCCACTAAGTACAAGATCAAGATTTCAACTTATACACACAAGCTCGAAATTAAACTATGTGTAGAACGTGCATAAACAACTAAGCATGAACATAATATAGCAACTATTCATCATTTTCATATGAAGGATATATGCATCAAAGTTGGGAGTTGTTTTTATTGACACTTTTTTTTAGATAAAGCAATAAAAAGGAAAATAAATAAAACATTATTGAAAGTACTTACCTCGGTAGGACGGTGATGCTGCTGCTCGGTGGGACGGGGTACTGCTGGTACTGGTAGGACGAGTGATGCTACTGCTTGGTCGGACAGGGGTACTGCTGGTGCACATGGGAGGAGACAAGGACAAGAGACGGGCACACCTTACTCTGAGGAGACACAGGCGCGAGGAGGTATGCTCATAACGGTCTACCATCCCCCCCCAAGCTTCAATGAAGCTAGGGGTTTTGGTAGTAGTAGTTGTAGAAGTTCTGAGCATTGAGGAAGCCGGCTCCAACTTGCTTGTTCAGGTTCTGGAGCATTTCCGTGTTGGTTTGGAGCCGTTGACCCATCTCTTCCTTGCGTTGGTAGATGTCACCTACCTGCTGATACAACCTCTGATCGTATTGGCCCAAGTTCATCCCCTCCATTGCGGAGTTGATGTCGGCCATGTTATGTGTTCGGTACCGGGTTGAAGCAGAGTGACCTAAGTCTCGGCTGAGTGCACATGATGCACTACCGCCTCCGTAGTGTTGTGCACTATGGGAAGGCTGGTAGGAACTCTTGCCACCGGTACTGGAGAAGTACCAGGACGGCTCAGCTGGTATGGAAGCATGGATGGGTTCCTCAGAATCTTCTCCTCGGGCTCTGCGGTGTGACTCCTCCGCTCGCCGTCTCTGGGCTCTGGTCATGACACCACCGATGCTTTGGCATGGTGCCTCCACATCTAGCTGCATGGTTAGGCTCCTGATGGTATACATGTCGAACTGCGGTGCTGGAAGCGGCAGCTCAAGATTATGCCCGAACCATGTCATGACCAATTTCCCAGTTGCGGCGTCTCGCTTCATGAAATGTGCCTGGACAAAGTGCTGCTCCCCCACATAGTGTGATGTGTCGTCGAAAAGGTAGTCAAGTTGGGCATTCTCTAGGAGGCCCAAGTTGGCTGCTATCCTGGTGACAAAGGAAGTGATGCTTATAGGGGTGTTGGTCGCTCTCATGCCCATCCAGTGGTGGACAATGTTGAGGACCGGAGCATAGCGCTTCTTTTTGACCATGCAATAGAGGCACTTGAGGTCTTCGTTTGATGCACAACGAACCTCGCCTCTTGGAAAGACGATAAGCGATACCCAGCGAGCTAAGAGTCTCAGAGTGGGATTGTGAATTTTGGTGGTGCTGTGTTTCCCCTTTCCGTACTCTCCACATATTTCCACCCAAAAAGATTTCATGTCATACCCGGTTGGGTCACTCAACGAGCAGTTGGAGTGGAAACCTAGGAGGTCGGCAAACTGCCGCGGGTAGACAGAGAATTCAGTATTGAACATGCGGAAATTTATGAACGTACCTGTTGTACGCTTGTCCACGCGGAGAGTCATCAGGAACTCTTGTGTGAGAAGAACGGTGTCATGCCCAGTTCTCAACCAATGGAACCAGAACATCATATATGTACCAGGAACGTGTCTCACATATATCATGACAATAGTGACATCACAGAACGTGCATAAACGATAAATAAAACGTTTACATGGAGTATAACATCACTTTATTACAATAAGACAACATGTCTTTAAACCAGAGTCATAGCAGAAGCGTAAACGAAGATAAACGAGCCACCACAGAGACGTCGACTGGTGGATCGGTACGCCTAGAACTCGTTGAAGTCCTGAACATACTCTTCGAAGTCTTCTGGAGCTGAGCAGCGGTTGGGTTCCAGCCAACAGTAGGTTTAAAGTAAAGCAAGCGTGAGTATTTCATACTCAACAAGCATAACATGAACTATGAGGCATCTAGGGTTGGCTGACACTTAGCATGAGCTTTTAGTTGGTCAAGTTTTTATTAAACAACTAGTTACTACAGGTGAGTTGATAAACCATTAACCCAAGATATAGCATGTGAACATTAGTCAACAACATTAACATAAGAACCACTTTCAAAACCCAACAGAACCACTAATCTGCATAAAGGATCTGGGCCGCTCATAACCGTGAGCACGGCTGACATGTCAGTTTTACACTCTCGAGAGGTCGTACATCTTTACCCATGAGTCGTGGGCTACGCTAGTGGTCCACCACATTACCTTAAATGAGATGGCTAGCAAGCACACTACAAGGCCTTTACAAAGATCACGTTGGTAAGGTGTAACCGCTAAGGTTTCAGGGTCCGCAGCTGTGGAGCAAGCCTCAAGGGGAGATAAACGCACTCAACCCAAGTAGCGCGAGAGCCACAGAAGCTCACCTCCCCTCTTGCCCCGTCGGTAAGTTACCCCAAACCAATGCAACCTAATTAATTAGCCAAGACCATCCCATTCCAGTCTCATGGTTGCACTGTTGTCCCAGGTTGTCGCTTTGCGAACCGGTCCTTAAGGAGAGTGGCCATAAGCAAAACACATGCTCATGCCCCCTAAACCAAGTTGCTAAAAAGCCATTTTTAAAGGAACATGAACCACAGAGGGTCAAGCTCAAGATTTGATTGCATAGATCCATTTAATCAAATTATTAACAAAAGATACATGAGTTCGCGTAGCAACTAGCAAAACTTAACCAACATGCAACCCATAGGTAAACATATCGATAAAAGAGGCTAGGTACAGTCCTTATTGGCATACAAAATTAGACACATGCATATGAAGTGATTAGAGGGTTATTAGGTTGTGTTCATGCTATACTTGCCTTGCTCAAACTGGTCTTGAGTCTGCTGCTCAACACCCTCAAACTGCTGCTCTTCGTCACCAACAAACTGCTCACCGTCTAACCACGTTCACGGCAGCGTACAAGCATTTCCACGCATACATACATGCAAACAATTATCAAAAGGTGAGAAACAGTACATCATATCATAAAAACAGAAGATGAAACTGCACTAAAAACATTCTACATGTTTCTACGGTCGTGCGAGCGCACGAATCACTCAAATCGGAGTTAAAACGCGAAAGTTATGCATAAAACGGCTCCTAGGGGCATATCTGTGATATAAACAGTAAACCAGGGGCTAGTTTTCAAAAATCGGAGACTTATGCGTAAATAAACCTAGCTGCAGAGGGTTCTGATGCAAAAACTCCAGGGTCTGGACGGCGGGTTCTATTTTTCAAAAGCACAGGGGCTAAAACGCTAAAACTAGGACTAAAATCTAATTACTTTTCAACGCTGGTGGACTGCGGGTTGATTTCCCGAAAGTCCAGGGGCTCTTTAGCAAAACTATCAGCGCTGACCGGTATTGACCGGTCATCGGTGCGTGTGAGCGGTTGGATCTCGATCTAACGGGTGACGTTAGATCGGATCGGGGCTCTGATCTCGTGCGTCGGATCGGGATCCGACGGCGGAGAGAGGCCGGGGCCGAGGGCGACGGTGACCACTCCCATGGCGTTCTCGTCGCGCGGCGGGGCCGGTGGCGCGGCGGCGTTCTGGCGCGGAGAGGGTGCTAGGCTCGACTAGAGCTAGCCCAAAAGAGCGAGGGTGTTGCGGCGAGCTCACCGAGGGCTTGAGGGCGGCGGGAGATGGTCGGTGGCGGTCCAACGACGAGTGGCGGCGACGTCGGTTCACGGGCGGTGTTCATCCACGTGGAACGCTGGGGTGGAGCGTCTCCGGGACTCCGAGGATGGGCGGCGAAGCTCCGGGGTGCTCCTGCGACACGAGAGGAGGAGGAATCAGGGCCGGAGGGGCTTCACCGACGGCGAATTTGGCGTCGGGGCGGCTTACCGAGGCGAGGCTCCAATGGCGATTGTGAGCTCGATAGGGCACGTGAGTGGAATTGGTGAGGTGGGGAGGTAAAAGGGACAGAGGCGAGCCTCGGGGTGGGTTTTATAGGAGTCTAGGAGGGCCGGGGCGGCGGGTGCGCGCGAGCTGGTCGCCGGCCCTTGAACGCGAGTAAAGGCGCGGTTAGGGCAGGTGCGGGGAGAAGGGGAAACTGGCGCGGGAGCTGCGGGATTGAAGAGGGGAGCGATTAAGGAAGGCGTGGGCGAGATTCGGGGAGGGAAGCTTCCTCCCCGCGGCCGACCATTTGAGTGAGCGGAAGAAAGGAAGGGCGAGGGGATCACGGCGAGAGGAGGGAGACGGGTCTGACCGGCGGGGCCGGGCGGTCAGTGGGCGCGAGGGCGCAGGCCCGCCTGTCAGCGAGGCGCGGAGGGAGAGGAAGGCGCTGCGGGCCGGGCGCGCTGACGCGGAGCGGCGCGGCCGGGTGGGCCGGGAGCCGGCCCAGGCGGGAAGGAGGCGGGGGCGGCCGGGCCGAGGCCCAGGCGGGGAGAGGGGGCGGGGGCTGGCCGGGCCGGGCCGAATTCGGCCTGGTTGGCTCCTTTTCTTCTTTTTTTTTTCTTTTCTTTTTGAATTCTTTTGAATTGGAGAAAGAAGGCTCTAAAAATTCAAATAAATTTGAATTTGAATCCTTAATTCACACAAACAAGAAACAATGCACCAGCATGAATGCACAAGGAAGTTGGGCCTATGATATATTTTATACAAGCATTTATTTTAAATAAAACCTGTTAAATGCAAACTAAACATACAAGCCTTAGGAAAATTAAATAAATTGCTTGAATTTTATTGTGAAGTGCTGGAATTTAAACTAAGTTGTTACAAACCTACCCCCCTAAACAGGAATCTCGCCCCCGAGATTCTCATAGGTGGTTAGCAAAGAGACCAGGATAAGTTGCTCTCAACTCCTCCTCTCTTTCCCAAGTTGCCTCATCCTCCGTGTGTTGTTTCCACTGCACTCTGCACATTTTGACCCTCCTATTTCGGGTAACCCTTTCAGATGTTTCAAGAATCTTCACCGGGTGTTCGGTATATGTCAAATCCTCCTGCACATCCAGACCTTCCAGCGGTGCTTGTTCTTCCGGCACCCTCAAACACTTCTTTAGTTGGGACACATGGAACACATTGTGTATGCCAGATAGGTTTGATGGCAACTCCAACTTATAAGCCACTTCGCCTTTCCTTTCCACTATCTTGAATGGACCGATGTATCTTGGTGCCAGCTTTCCTTTCATATTAAACCTCCGGATACCTCTCATTGGTGACACCTTCAAATACACAAAGTCATCAACCTTAAAGGTCAAATCCCTGCGTCGCACATCTGCATAGCTCTTCTGTCTGGACTGAGCAACTCTCAAATTCTCACGTACCATCTTGATCTGCTGTTCAGCATCCCGGAAAAGGTCGGGTCCGAACACCTGCTTCTCTCTTGTTTGGTTCCAAAATAGCGGTGTCCTGCACCTTCTGCCATACAGTGCCTCAAACGGTGACTTCTTCAGACTGGCTTGGTAGCTGTTGTTATAAGAGAACTCAGCATAAGGCAGACTCTTATCCCAACTGGTTCCGTATTGTATAGCACATGCCCTCAACATGTCCTCTAGAATCTGATTTGTTCTTTCCGTCTGACCATCTGTCTGTGGGTGATATGCAGTACTGAACCGAAGCTTGGAATCCAAAGAATCATGCAACTGTTCCCAAAAACGAGATGTGAACTGTGAACCTCTATCAGATATGATCCGCTTAGGCATACCATGCAAGCAAACGATTCTGGAGATGTACAATTCTGCTAACCTTGCACCCGAATAGGTAGTGTTCACCAGAATGAAATGAGCAACCTTGGTCAATCGATTAACAACTACCCAGATCGAGTTGTAACCTTTCTGAGTCCTAGGTAACCCCACAATGAAATCCATACTTATTTCCTCCCATTTCCACTCTGGAATCTTCAAAGGTTGCAACAAACCTGCAGGTCTCTGATGTTCGGCCTTTACACGCTGACAAGTGTCACACACTGCGACATATTCTGCCACTGCTCTCTTCATTCCATACCACTAGAACCTTTCCTTCAAATCATGATACATCTTTGTACTGCCCGGGTGAATTGAGTAAGCGGTGTCGTGAACCTCACTGAGTATTAACTTCTTGATACTGTCCACATCTGGCACGCAGATCCGATTCTTGTACCATACAGTACCTTGTTCATCTTCACGAAAGTGCGGCGCCTTGCCCAACTTGATCTGTTCCCGGATCTCCTGAATTTTCTCGTCCGTTTCCTGATGGTTTCTTATCTCTTGTTCAAGGGTAGGCTCTGCTTCAAAAGTTGCTACTGTGGTGTGATGCACGAATCCCAAATTCAAACTCTCAAATTCCGCACACAGCTCAAAGGGCATCTGAAAAGCAACTGCCATGTTAACATAACTCTTTCTGCTTAAGGCATCTGCTACCACATTAGCTTTCCCTGGATGGTAATGTATCTCCAGGTCATAATCTTTAATCAACTCTAGCCATCTTCTCTGCCTCATATTCAACTCATTCTGTGTGAAGATATATTTAAGACTCTTATGGTCGGTGTATATCTCACATCTATTCCCGAATAAATAATGCCTCCAGATCTTCAGAGCATGCACAACAGCTGCTAACTCTAGATCATGAGTGGGATAATTGACCTCATGCTTTCTTAACTGGCGTGAAGCGTAAGCAATCACCTTACCCTCCTGCATCAGCACACAACCCAAACCTTCCTTAGAGGCATCACAATACACGGTGAAACTCTTGGTTAAGTCCGGTAGAGTAAGCACTGGGGCTGTGGTGAGTCTCTTCTTTAATTCATCAAATGCAGCTTGCCTCTCCTTAGTCCAATTAAAGGGAACACCCTTCTCGAGCAATGATGTCATTGGTTTTGCAATCCTGGAGAAACTCTCAATAAACCTTCTGTAATATCCTGCTAGACCCAAAAATCCACGAACTTCTTTCACAACTTCTGGCACCTTCCAATCCATGACACTGCTGATCTTGCTAGGATCCACCATAATTCCACCTTTTGAGACTATATGTCCCAGGAAAGGCACTTGATCAAGCCAAAACTCACACTTGCTCAACTTTGCAGACAACTTATGGTCTCTCAGCTTCTGCAAGACTAACCTCAAGTGTTCTTCATGTTCTTCTTCCGTCTTGGAATAGATCAATATATCATCAATGAACACCACAACAAACTTGTCAAGATATTCCATGAACACCTTGTTCATAAGATTCATGAAATAAGCAGGAGCATTTGTCAACCCAAAAGACATCACGGTATATTCATATAACCCAAATCTGGTAATGAAAGCAGTTTTTGGAATATTGGAAGGACGAATCTTCATTTGATGATAACCTGACCTCAGATCAATTTTTGACAACACACATGCACCTTGCAACTGATCAAACAAGTCATCTATCCGAGGTAAGGGGTATTTATTTTTGATGGTGACATCATTCAAAGCCCTATAATCCACACACATCCTTCTTGACCCATCCTTCTTATCAACAAACAGAACCAGAAAGGCCCAAGGTGAAGAACTAGGCCGTATAAACCCTTTTCCTAACAACTCATCTATATTTTCCTTTATTAACTCTTGTTCTTTGGGTGCCACTCTATATTGCCTTTTTGCTATAGGGGCTGTACCAAGTAAAAGTTCTATTAAAAATTCAACTTCTCGGTCAGGTGGCATACCTGGTAACTCTTCTGGAAAGACATCCGGGTACTCGCACACTACTTGAATTCCCTCCGTGGGCTTCGCCTCCATCTGATGCAAACAACCAGAAGGTTCTGTGGCGCTGACTTCCACTTTCTGACCATCAGGAGCTGTTAAGTGGACGGTTCGCTTGGCACAATCAATTCTGACATCCCACTTAGCAAGCGTTTCCATTCCCAAGATGATATCAATTCCCGCGGAACCAATGATTATCAACTTGGTGCAGAAATCTACCCCCCTTATGTTTATGCTAACTCGAGGGCATATTAAACTGGTGCTCAACGTTCCCCCCGGTGTAGATACTACCATGGGTCTACTTGTAGACCTTATAGGAATATTGTACTGCTCAGCATATGATTTGGTAATAAATGAATGCGTGGCACCAGTATCAAAAAGAACTGTAGCGGGGTGAGAGTTGACCAGGAACGTACCAAGCACGACGTTAGGGGCTTCAGCTGCAGACTCAGCTGTCACATGATTCACCTTCCCTTGCCACGGCGCCTTGCCCTGTTGATTGGGGCGCCCTTGCTACGGCTGGGGAGGGTTCTGCCTTTGGCCCGATTGCTGCCCCTGTTGGTTACCTTGCACCTTACGGGGACAAGCATTAGCATAGTGGCCCACTCCACCACACTTGTAGCAAGGCCCAACACCTGTAGTCTGGTTTGTGGTGGGAGGGGTGGTCTGCACTTGGCGCTGAGCTGGATACATAGGACGAGCTGGCTGACCCTGGTAGCGCTGCTGGTACTGGTAGCCTTGCTGTCCTTGAGCCCGCTGCTGCTGTGAGCTCGGACCCTGAGAGAAACGGGGACGGGTGTTGCTGCTTGATGAAGAGTTGTTGTACTTCCTCTTCCTTTCTTCAATCTCCTGGCGCTTTCTTTCAGTGAAAAGAGCCTTGTCCACCAGTTGATGGAAGCTAGGAAAGGTATGGTTCATCAGCTGGTATTGGAGCTCATCATTTAGACCCTCCAAGAAGTATTCCTGTTTCTCCCTGTCCTCTGCCACCTTTGCAGTGGCATATCTGGCCAACTGAAGGAACTTATCCCTATACTCAGTCACCGACATGCTGCCCTGCTTCAGGGAAAGAAACTCCTTCTTCATTTTCATCAACCCCGCAGGCACATGGTGGTTGCGGAAGTTCTCTCTGAACTGTGCCCAAGTGAAAGCATCCCTATCTTGGGGTCTGTAAGATTCCCACCAATCCAAGGCTGCACCTCTTAGCTGACAGGAACCATACAAAACCCTCTCCCGGTCATTGCATTGAGCAATGTCCAGCTGGCGTTCCACTGCGCGAAGCCAATCATCAGCTTGCAGTGGCTCTGTGGCATGGGAGAAGGTTGGTGGATGACCCTTCAGGAAATCTCCACGCCTGTCCCGAGGTGGTGGGGGTGGTGGTTGAGCTTGGGCTTGCTGGAGAACGTGCACAGCGTTGGTCATTGTCGCCATCATCTGCATCTGGAGGTTGTAAAATTGCTCCGGTGTCAGTGGTGGAGGGTTGGGCAGCGGGTTGCCACCCCCTAGTTACCCTGGCTAGCATTGCCACCTGCAGCATTGCGCCTTGTGTTAACCATCTGTTTGTAACAGAGACACCGTAAGCACGTAGCCAACATATAGGTGCACAAGCAGTAGCGACTAAAGATAAAGTAGTAAGGGCGATAGAGTGGATATAGTGTTTAACCCCATGAACTAACTTATAACATTAACTTGTTCATGCTGGGACAAATCCCCACAGCTGGATAACACACAACCAAAGATCCAAATCAAACATGGTTCAAAATAACAAACAACCAGCCAACACAACTTAACTTAAGTTCCACACGACCAACTCAACACGACCACTTAAACAACGTGCTAACGCAATACATGAGGACGACTAGTCATCCCGAGGGAGTATCCTGGTGGCACCACCTAACTCTCCCGTGCCAGGCCTCCTGCGGGGTGGAGTCTGAGCTGGATCCACCACTGGCACCTGGGGCGGTGGACCTACCACTCGGTCCAGCTGCGCCTGAAGGTGGAACACCTCACCGTTCCGGTGATGGAGCTCCTCGGACACCGTGACGTAGGCAGTGATCAGGGCTGACACATACCGGACCAGCTTCAGCAGCTGCCGGTTGTCCTCACCTCGGATGGACGCTATCTCGTGCTCAGTATCCCCAGACTGCCGGCGGGGGAAGTAGCGGTACTGAGTCTGGCAGAGCGGAGTGTGGTAGTGCTGGCAGAGGACCCCAAGAGCCTGCTGAGCAGCATCCTCCATGGCCATCTCCATGGTCTCGACTCCGCGATGCTGTAGTGCCGGCGCAGCACGGTGTGTCCCCCGTGGTTGGGGTTGGGCTCCATGATCTGCGCACCGGCGGACCAGAGGGTGGTGTGGTCCGGGCGCGCTCGCTGCCGGACCTGGTAGACGACCTCATGGGTAGTGTAACCCAGGTCGTAGAGGCAGTTGCGGAGTAGCCCCGGGAACTCCAGGTCAGCACCGTGGTGTGGGTGCGTCAGGTCGACCCAGGCGTCAACCTCCCGCTGGCCACCCTCGTCGGAAGGGACAGCCACTCGGAACGGCCACTCGGGTGCGGCAGGCGGTGGCGGTGGAGGTGCCGGTGAAGCTGCAGGTGCCACTAGAGAAGGTGGTGGTGTCGGCGCACGCGGGGAAGGAGGTGTCGGTGTCGGCAGGCGTGGCGATGGAGCCTCCTCCCGCGCATCACCATCGTCGTCTGAGTCGAGGTAGTAAACTACCTCCACTGGGTCCTCCTCCTCCTCCTCCTCCTCAGGGTCAGTGTCTGCCGGAAGCAGACCATTCCCCTCAAAGGGGTGCGGCGCCTGGTCCATGGGAGCATACTCGAAAGGTGGTGGTGGCAACGGCTCGGGCAGCTCCGGTGACGGAGGCTCGATCTGCTGTGGTGGACGAGGTACTGGGGTACGCCGTGGGGTCGGTGGTGCAACACGGTGAAGGCAGCCCCCGGTACTCTTGCGGGCGGTTTGCTTGCTGCGTGCCATGACCTATAAGGAGGATGGAGTAAGATGGAGATCAGTTCTATATGATTGAATGAATAAAGCAAAAAGTAATAATTTAACATAGAGTGAACATATATTTTGATAGCGAAAATAAAATTTTCATAAAACAGCAAGAAGGCAAGGGGAATGAGGTCCTTATTTACGTCCGTTTCTAACTAGGCTTCCGTCCTACAGTCAACACGGCTCTGATACCACTTTGTCACGCACAGTTCTCAACCAATGGAACCGGAACATCATATATGTGCCAGGAACGTGTCTCACATATATCATGACAATAGTGACATCACAGAACGTGCATAAACGATAAATAAAACGTTTACATGGAGTATAACATCACTTTATTACAATAAGATAACATGTCTTTAAACCAGAGTCATAGCGAAAGCGTAAACGAAGATAAACGAGCCGCCATAGGGACGTCGACTGGTGGATCGGTACGCCTAGAACTCGTTGAAGTCTTGAACATACTCTTCGAAGTCTTCTGGAGCTAAGCAGCGGTTGGGTTCCAGCCAACAGTAGGTTTAAAGTAAAGCAAGCGTGAGTATTTCATACTCAACAAGCATAACATGAACTATGAGGCATCTAGGGTTGGCTGACACTTAGCATCTAGGGTTCCACCAACAAACTGCTCACCGTCTAACCACGTTCACGGCAGCGTACAAGCATTTCCACGCATACATACATGCAAACAATTATCAAAAGGTGAGAAACAGTACATCATATCATAAAAACAGAAGATGAAACTGCACTAAAAACATTCTACATGTTTCTACGGTCGTGCGAGCACACGAATCACTCAAATCGGAGTTAAAACGCGAAAGTTATGCATAAAACGGCTCCTAGGGGCATATCTGTGATAAAAACAGTAAACCAGGGGCTAGTTTTCAAAAATCGGAGACTTATGCGTAAATAAACCTAGCCGCAGAGGGTTCTGATGCAAAAACTCCACGGTCTGGACGGCGGGTTCTATTTTTCGTAAGCACAGGGGCTAAAACGCTAAAACTAGGACTAAAATCTAATTACTTTTCAACGCTGGTGGACTGCGGGTTGATTTCCCGAAAGACCAGGGGCTCTTTAGCAAAACTATCGGTGCTGACCGTGTGAGCGGTTGGATCTCGATCTAACGGGTGACGTTAGATCGGATCGGGGCTCTGATCTCGTGCGTCGGATCGGGATCCGACGGCGGAGAGAGGCCGGGGCCGAGGGCGACGGTGACCACTCCCATGGCGTTCTCGTCGCGCGGCGGGGCCGGTGGCGCGGCGGCATTCCGGCGCGGAGAGGGTGCTAGGCTCGACTAGAGCTAGCCCAAAAGAGCGAGGGTGTTGCGGCGAGCTCACCGAGGGCTTGAGGGCGGCGGGAGATGGTCGGTGGCGGTCCAACGACGAGTGGCGGCGGCGTCGGTTCACGGGCGGTGTTCGTCCACGTGGAACGCTGGGGTGGAGCGTCTCCGGGACTCCGAGGATGGGCGGCGAAGCTCCGGGGTGCTCCTGCGACATGAGAGGAGGAGGAATCAGGGCCGGAGGGGCTTCGCCGACAGCGAATTTGGCGTCGGGGCGGCTTACCGAGGCGAGGCTCCAATGGCGATTGTGAGCTCGAGAGGGCACATGAGTGGAATTGGTGAGGTGGGGAGGTAAAAGGGACGGAGGCGAGCCTCGGGGTGGCTTTTATAGGAGTCTAGGAGGGCCGGGGCGGCGGGTGCGCGCGAGCTGGTCGCCGGCCCTTGAACGCGAGTAAAGGCGCGGTTAGGGCAGGTGCGGGGAGAAGGGGAAACTGGCGCGGGAGCTGCGGGATTGAAGAGGGGAGTGATTAAGGAAGGCGTGGGCGAGATTCGAGGAGGGAAGCTTCCTCCCCGCGGCTGACCATTTGAGTGAGCGGAAGAAAGGAAGGGCGAGGGGATCACGGCGAGAGGAGGGAGACGGGTCTGACCGGCGGGGCCGGGCGGTCAGTGGGCGCGAGGGCGCGGGCCCGCCTGTCAGTGAGGCGCGGAGGGAGAGGAAGGCGCTGCGGGCCGGGCGCGCTGAAGCGGAGCGGCGCGGCCGGGTGGGCCGGGAGCCGGCCCAGGCGGGAAGGAGGCGGGGGCGGCCGGGCCGAGGCCCAGGCGGGGAGAGGGGGCGGAGGCTGGCCGGGCCGGGCCGAATTCGGCCTGGCTGGCTCCTTTTCTTCTTTTTTTTTCTTTTCTTTTTGAATTCTTTTGAATTGGAGAAAGAAGGCTCTAAAAATTCAAATAAATTTGAATTTGAATCCTTAATTCAGACAAACAAGAAACTATGCACCAGCATGAATACACAAGGAAGTTGGGCCTATGATTTATTTTATACAAGCATTTATTTTAAATAAAACCTGTTAAATGCAAACTAAACATACAAGCCTTAGGAAAATTAAATAAATTGCTTGAATTTTATTTTGAAGTGCTGGAATTTAAACTAGGGTGTTACAAACGGATCCTTCCTCTGTAATGTTAGCAAAATCCGACCAACCTGCATAATCAAATACTTTAATGAACGGGTCCAACATACCTATCTCGACGAGGAAGAAGGCGTCGAAGCACTTGGTCCTCCAAAAGGTCTTGTGGTAAGGGATTGTAACACCTGGGCTTCCTGATTGCCTTGGATGTTGATATCCTGTAGGTTCATCAGTCGGCACTGCGGTTGTTGCTGAGAAGAAACTCCTTCATCTTGCTCCTAGTCCTGGCGGCTGCGTGTACCGCTGACAGACATCCTGTCGGACACTGCGGGAGTCCTGTCGGATGTGCTGGAGTCCTGGAGCTTCTGCTTTGTGAACGAGAGCGCGAGCGCTCGTCCGACGAAGACGGGGAACTTCAGGTGCAGTCCCTTCCCTGTGTTGCTCAGGGCCTTTTTCGCTTTCCTGAAGAAAGAAGACATCCTGCAAAAATAGACAATGTACTAAACAGGGGACAAAGCAGACACAAGTATTAGCGTTAGCGGTTAGTCGTCCAGAAGTCAGTTGTCCAAGGGTTAGTCATCCTTGCAGGGCAGAGCCTCCACAAAACATCCAAAAACTGAGGGTGTAGCACTTATTTTTTTGGGCAGAATTTTAACTAAGTGCAAGAATTAAAACTAAGTGCTAAACTATTGATTAAGAGAGTGATTAAGGGGGAGAAAGAGAATTGCTCACGCTGCTGAGGGGTACATGGAGCAAGTGCATGCATGCACTTGTATTTATAGGCGCGCGAGGAGGCAAGCAGGGGGCAGCACCAGGCCGGGTGACACAGGTGTGGGGCCGGGCGGCCAGAGGCAGGCGCCGGGCGGCTTGGTGGGTGGAGCAGGAGCCCAGCATCTAGGCTGGCTGGTGAAGACGGGACGCGGGCGGCTCAGGGAAGCCAGGCGGTGTCGGTGGGAGGCCGGGCGGCCTCCAGTGGCTTAGCCACTAGCGCGCGCAGAAGGAAGCAGAAGGGGGGCTGGCCGGCCCCTGGTGGGGTCGGGCGGCTCCAAAGATTTTTTTTCGCAAAATAGATCTAACTATATGCAAACATAAGAAAATTAAACATGCAGTGGTGAAATTCAAAGACAGATGCATGAAAGATAGGAAAATTGTAACGCGGAAAATTAAATATGCAGTGGAGGATAAGGCCAATTTACCTCCTGGCGAGGGCAAATCATACCTTTGGTGTGGTGTCAGCGCTCGACGGAGACTTAGCGGCCGTCTGTGCTGCAACTTTTGCTCGCCAAACCTTCTTGGTTGCCACAGCTTTTTGTTTCTGAGTTTTATTCTTCTTTTCTGGCTGGGCTTTTGGCGTTTCCTCTTTCTTCCGCTATTCTTGAGATGTGTTCGTTGCCTTGGCGGTGACCTTTATCTCAGGAGCTTTGCCTCCTGAGTCCTTTGTCGGCGGCTGGGCCAGTGAGGCACGTCTCAGTGACTCGGCTCTGCGATCAGCTTTGAGCTTGCGAGCTTCCCCATCGTACAGGAGCTTTTCCATGGCTACGAGGAGAGAGTCCATTTTCGGCTTGCTTGGCGAAAGCTTGATCTTCTCTCTTGGTGTTTCCCGGGGTGCCTAACACTTAAATTTGAAAGTTTTTACCTGTCAGCACTGTTCGACCTTTGGTTTGAAGGCGAACGTCTCCCGTCTGCCATTAATGTTGAGGTGGACTTCTCCAGCTCCAAAATCAATGTTGGCCTCAGCGGTGCTTAGGAATGGTCGCCCAAGGATGAGTGGCGTCTTCGTGTCTACCTCCATATCTGGCACCACGAAATCCACTGGGACGGTGAAGTTCCGGATTTTCACCGGGACATCTTCGGCGATCCCGATGGGGTAGCGAATCGATTGATCCGCTAGCTGCAAGCACATAGCAGTAGGGGCAAGTGTAGCATGCGTAAGTTTATCAAAGACTACCTTTGGCATGACGCTGACGCTTGCTCCCAGATCACAGAGAGCTTGATCAAACTTCTGGGTTCCGATTGAGCATGATATGGAGGGGTTCCCAGGATCCTTCTTCTTTTCAGGCGGCTGATTGAGTATAGCAGCGCTACACTTCTCCGTGAGGTGCACAACTTAGCGTACGTAGGCACCTGCATCGCATCTAGCAATGGCATATTGACATATAATTTCTTGATTACCTCAACAAATTTGTCGAACTGATCGTCGACCGAGGCCTTCTTCTGCCTTTGAGGAAAAGGGAGCACTGTGCTGTCATAGAACTCGTGCGGAGCTGACTTTGGTGCTCCTTCACCGGTGGTGGTTCATGATCCACCTCATCTTCCTCCTCTGGTGCGGCCTGCTTTCCCTGTTCTTTTCCTGCAACTCTAGGATGTGGGGGGGTCTTGTGTAGACCTTCCACCCCTAGTGGTTACAGCATTTATATGTTCTTTTGGGGGTGGCTCGGGCTATCCCGGAAGCTTCCCCGAAGTAGGACTAGGTAGAGTGGCGGCAAGCTGAGCTATCTGGGTTTCTAGCATTTTATTAAAGCTCAGCTGGTTCTTCATGGCACTATTCAGCGTTTCCAATTGATTTGACAAAGTTTCAAGAACTCTATCATTCGCATGGAACTTCTTACTAATGCTATCGTTCACAGCTTTTTGATCGAAAGAATTTTTAGTAAACTGCTGAGAACTGCTAGAAGACATACCTTGACCAGCGAAAGGTAAGTTGGGGCGTGAATTCCAACCTAGTTGAGGACGAGGCCCTTTGCTGAAGCTATTGTTGTTGATGAAATTAACGTCCTCCGATCCATTTTCGGGGCAGCTGTTCCCCGTGTGGCCTGTGTTCCCACAATGCTCGCAAGTCATGCGAGAATCCAGTGCCTGGACCGGCACAGCTTCAGGAGCGCCCTCCAGCTTCTTTAGCAGGAGGTCCATTTTGGCAGCAAGCATGTCGGAGCCGTCAATATGGTGGACTCCACGGGGCTTATTGTTCGCCCTCTCCTCTCTCCATCCTTGGTTGCTTGCCATCTTCTCGATGAGAGTGTGGGTAGCAGCGACGCTCAAGGACAAGAATGATCCTCAGCAGCTGCATCGAGGTGTTCTTGCACGGACCGGTGTAGTCCATGGAAGAAATTCTGGATTATCAACCACTGTTCCATACCATGGTGGGGGCAGGCGGCGATATATTCTTGTAGTCTCTCCCATGCCTCCGCCACGGACTCATCAGCGAGCTGCTTGAAGCTCGAGATTCGGTTCCTCAGTGAGCTTGTCTTCCCCAGCGGGAAGTACTTTGCAAGGACGGCATTGGAGCATGCCTCCCAAGTCGCCAAGTTGTTGCAGTTCAGGTAGAACCACTGTTTCGCCTTCCCAATCAGGGAGAATGGGAAGAGGCAAAGCCGAGCAGCATCGGTGGTTGCACCCTTGATAGTGAAAGTGCTGCATATCTCCAGGAATTGCTGGATATGGCTGTTTGCATCCTCCGACGCCAATCCGCAGAATGGGCTACCTTAGACCATGTGGATGACACCTGGCTTGAGCTCGAATCCATCTCCAACAGTCACACTGGGTCCAATGGGAATGTTGTTGCTGGATGGGATAGAGAACTCGCGAATGGTCTTCTCAGCCATATGTGTCGTGTCGGTTGTGCTTGTGGATCCAAACTCCAGTGTAGCTGGCACATGCCTCTGCCCGTGGATCGTCTTCTGACGGACTCTCCTTCTGAGCAGCGACTCCGGATTGTTGTGAAAGTTTGCCGGTAGGTCAAAATCGGTCATACACCTCTCTGTCACCCAACAATAAAGTAGACAGAGGCAAATAAGCCCGCTAAGAAATAGCGGTATGTTATCATGTTATGAGTACCTAGGTTCGACAAATCAAACTTCTATTGCCAATTGCTTCCCCGGCAACGGCGCTAGAAAAAGCTTGTTGACGTCTCTTAGCGTAACAGATTTTACTCCGCAAGCGCACAGAGATTCGCTGTAGCTTTTTCACTCAGAGTATTCCGAGTATCGTAAAAATCCATAGGGAAGCAAGGGCGAATAGGTGGAATGAAATGTCGAACCTTCAAGCAGTACTATAACTTAGATAAAACACTAGCTAAACTTACAACGGGGGTAAGATATAAAGATAGTTTATGGTGGGAAGAGTAAAACAGGGACTAAAGAAGCCTAACACTTAGGTAGTTGCCTGGGAGGATAACGAGTGAGATTAGATTTCCAAGCTCTACTACTTAACCGCTGCAGAGGAGTATTCGCGGTTGAACTAAGATAACTGGATACAAGCTAGGATCTTGCGTCGAGCGAAATTCCGGTGCCTCGAGGGGCCAAGGGGTAGATAGTAGGCCTCCGAAAGAGACCCGGCTAACGCCTACGGGCTTACCGAACGACGCGGTGGATTATTGAGACCTCTAGAGCTGTCACCTAGAGAGGCTACCGACCAGATCAGCGTGGGCAAGATGGCACGCTATACTAGTGTTCAAGTGAGAACTTGAACACTAAAGCTCTTCCTTGATCAGAGGGTGAGAACTAACTTAATCTTAGATCAAAAGCCTAAGACAAGCTTATAGCACCGGCAAGTCTAACAAGATTCAGGTAACTTAAGAACAACACAAACCTAAGCCTTGGATCTAGTGTGCAATAAAGGTACACCACACTAGGCAAGCGTTAAGAAGTAAAGTAAAGTATAACAGAAGATAGAACAATGATAAATATTATACTGGAGTAATGAGTACAAAAGATAGAAAGATACAAGAGCTTTACCGAGACTCGAAGAAGACTCCGGAATTCCTGAGGCAAAAGCTCAAACTAAACTCTAACTCCTAGGACTAACCTAGTGATACAAGACTAAACGATAGTGTGAGCTACTCAACTTCCATACTCTACAAATGAGAGCTAGGGGGTATTTATAGTCACCAAGTGAGTGGGGGTACTTATAGGGTCGGTATGGCGGTTAAGGGGACAGGTGGCAAGCCGGGCGGCCTGGTAGGAGGCCGGGTGGGCCCCACCTCAAGCCGAGCGGCCTGGCCAGCCCTTGGATCCACCGCCATTCTTCATCCTACGATCCATCTTGACTCCCCAAGTCAGTTGCATGGCGGTTATGGCGGTTACAAGTGTGTTTTCCCTTCAACCGTTGATCTGACTTGTGTTTCTTCCTTAGCCGCAGGATTGAAGTCTCGCGGATTGCTGACTTCACCAATCCAAGTGTTGGATCGGTGATGTGGCAAGCCTTCCGGTACTTGACATGTTGCATTCGGCATTTGGACTTCACAAGTGTGTTGACACATTATTTATGCACATCGAGGTCGAAGATGAGCTGATTTGGCTCCTAAGTCAGGCCGGGAGGCTTGGAGTGGTGCCGGGCGGCCTGGCTTGGAGCCGGGCGACCTGGCCCACTGGCCAGTGACCCTATGACTTAGCCAAATTTGCCTGTTTTCTGCTGATCTTTGTACCTACAGTCAAATATTCAACACAACTTATGGAAATATGTTAGTAGCATAGGTTTATCCATACTTTGGCATGTTTTCCTCCATGTTCATGGATAGTTGACGGTCATTGGTAGTGCAATAACGACCGTCAACAATGAAAAGGCTAGACATAGTGTCAAGTGCGGAACATTCATATCCACTTCTTCTTACTTTGTGGAACTCGCTACTCTTGATCCGTGGAAATGCTTGAATCCATTTCCACCACCTCAATATGTCACCTCATTGCTTTGTTTCACCTTGCCTTTCTTGATCTGTGGGAATGATCCACCTCAATCCCCCAACTTGTTCATATCTTTCATTACTTGTTTTACGATGCCTTTCTTGACCTACGTGAATAAACAGTCCTATGTTCATTCCTTGTTTACACATTTTCGTTGTGTAGCTTCATGTTACTTTCTCGACTCATGGGAAAGATTACCTTGATCCCACTAGTGGTTACATTTTTTTTCTTGATTTTACCCTGCCTTCATTGATTTGTGCAAACGATCAACTCTGCTCCACTATTTCACTTGTATATTTTGTTTCCACTTGATGAACTTAATTCCTCGAAGGTAGCTTTTGTTCTCGGCTGCTGCTGCGGACAAGCCGCCCTCTCAATGAGTTGTTTCCATCTTCTTCAACTTCTCCTCAAAGATGGGCGTACTAACCTTGCCGATCGTTTCATTAATAAGCACATATCATCCCCTAGACTTTGCTGGATCAGTCTTTCTTGCCGCCATCAGCAGGATGTGCTATGCTTCACCACCTCTTTTCTTTGAGGATGTTCTAACTTATTGTCTTATATGTGTACGCAGTCCCTATCAAATTACATGAATGTGTCTCTAAAAAACACATCCATTGATAACCCTTTGAATCACAGGATCCTTCATAGTTCGAATTTTTCCAATTGTGTACACTTTGCTTCTATTGTTCTAAGACCTATATATTTATCATGTTTCTAAATCTTGGTGCCAAAGTCAGGGAGTAACCCTGTTCTATTGTTCGAATCTATCGCTGTTGTAGATCATAAAATTCTAGACAAAGTTAGTATAGAACTCATAGTATGAAAGTGGCCCTAAAGGGGACTTTCAGAATTTCTAAACTAAAAGGACCTGTTGGTCAAACAGGGGTCAGCAGTTAAAATTCGAATTTAAACCATATTGTTACACAGAACATGACAACAAAGTTTATAACAAAGTTGTAGATCAACAAATTTTGAACACTTCTTGTATTTTAGGTTTGCCCTAAATCAGCCTCTAGGATGTTCAAAAACGCAACATACGAACAAAGCTTCCAGCAGTCAAAGGGACCTTTCCATTTTATCCAATTTTCCTTTTGGCCTGAGTCAATGACAAGTGGGACCCACGCGCTCGTCTCCCGCCCAGGCTAGATGACGACATCCGCCCGTGGGGCCCGCATTCCACACCATCTGTGCACCCGGTCCATAGACCGCTCCCTCTCCATTCCTCACCGGGCCCTCCTCGTCAGTGACACGGTCCATTGGACCGCGTCCGCGCACCCACCGCCGCCCATCTCCCCCTCTCCCTCATGCGCACGCGGCGCGCGGTGCCTGCCTGAGCCGCGCCATGGCCGCCAGCACACCCCGCACAGCCGCCCCGCCCCGCTGCCTTGCCTCGTCTTGAACCTGGACGCGTTCGCGGCTCTTGCCACTCGTTCCCTCACTCGCTCGCCCTCGCACTCCCCTTCCCTGTTCATGCGCCAGAGCCCGTCCGCCATGGCCGCCGCGTCAGCTGAGCTCGGCAAAGCTCGTGCACCCCGCTTCTCCGGCCGTTTCCCTTCGATTCCACGCTTGCACTGCAACTGCCATGCCCTGTACTCCATTTTCCCCAAGAAATCAGAGTCGTGTACCACCTCAACCGCAATCTTCCACGGGTCAACGCCATGAACGCCGCCATGGCTACGAGAGCGCAAGCTCGCGTCCCAGCCGCCTCCGGCCCTCCCCCTCCGCGCCTTCCCCGTCACCACGCCCGCACGGCCCTTCTCCACCTTCCCCGCTACTCCTCGGCCCCTTTAGCACCTCCAGTTCCCCGCCCCAAGTGCGCCATCGCGTGCTGCACCGGCCGCCACCATGCTCTCCGCGGTGGACCCACTCCGGGCTGTCCTCGCGCCTCCCCTCTGCCACCGCCGGGATCGCCACCTCTCCGCGCACCTCGCGTGCCTGCCCTTGCCGGTCCTAGACGCCATAGTCACCGGATCGAATCGACGCGCCGCCGCCGAGCTCCACGCACCGTCACCACGGTTCATCCCGGTTCACGTGAGGTCCCCTTCGATCCCAACCACCCCACGCGACGAGATCATGGGGAAAGCAATCCCCGAGGCCGAGCCCACCTTCCAAGTCCAACTCGGCTTCAAGTACGGCCCTCCACTCACTGGCACGGACACCGGAACGCCCGGCCGCGCCGCGCCCTCCTCCCCTGCCCGAGGTAGAAGAAGGAGACGACATTTTACAGAAAGGTCCTTTCATTTATTGATTATTATACCACTTTTTGATGTGTCCTACATAAACTGTGAAAATACCCCTGGATCTATTAGAGCTTCACATTCTAACCCGAGCCCTCGCATTTTGCTGATTTGGCCCTGAGAAACGCGAGTTTTGCATGCACTACTGACTGTATCTTAGAAGATAATTTATGTTCTAGCCCCTAAAATCTATGGTTAATCACGTTCTAGTCCCCCGGTCTATTGTTTTTCCTATTTAAATGCATTTATTTTGGCAGGGAACTTCAGAAAATCATAACAAATCAAAGAAAAATCCTAAAAATGCAAACTCAGTTGCATTAGACTTCTCTTAGATAGATCTATTGAATGATTATGATGTGGATATGTAAAAGGACTGTTTTGCCCTTGGTTTGTTGCATGCATGCTAAATCTACATAAATGCAAAAAGTGGTCCAAATAAACCCATAGGCACTGTGTGATTTTTGGTAGCCCTAGCATTGTTTTGTAAATTACTGTTTTGACATTTTGCATGTGTTTTATGTATTTATTCAACTGGGAAAATAAAAGGCTACATAAAATATACTCAAATATAACTTCTGGTATTTTTCATGTACTTTATATAGTATGAGTAGCTCACTGGTGAAGTATGAGGTTGTGCATGCATGTTTTAGCTGCTGTTTTAAAAATGACAAAGTGTTACTTGCTCGACCAGATAATTGTAAAAGGTGTTCTAGATTGCTAGGAAAATTCTATGGAAAATTTGGTGGCTTGCTGATTGTATATAGGTTCCATAAAGTAATTATGTAAAATTTATGAACACTGTTTTAATGTGCATGTAAATTAGACCCTAATATTTATATGGAAAATAGATGTCCTATCAAACTAGGGATATTTCACTTGCAAATTTTTGTACATGTTGTTCATGCTAAATAATGCTCACTGGGTGAATTCCATTGCCAGAAACCATTTCCATAATTTAAGAAAAATCTGGAAATATAAAGAGCTGATTACTTGCTAGATTTTTAATAAATTAATTATAACTTCAATGTAGCTGAAATTTTGCGAGTAACATTTTGAAGTTAGTTTCTACATGTCATAAATATTTAAAGTCATTTGTCCCTATGTACTTACCAAAAGTTAGGGTGTCCCTTTAAACAGTAAATGATCAATTTATATAAACCATTAATATTGTTTTCTTGTTTTTGCATCATCCTTGTGTGTCTTTCATCTACATGTTGCTATACTTGATCATGAAACAATTCTATGTTGCCTTGTGAATGGTTGATTTCATAGCTGTGTGATTGTTCTAGATGCATACAGTCACTTCTTGTTAGTATAGTTGTCGATCACTTTTCTGTCCATCCATGAAATGGTTACTCATGTATATGCTTAATACTCATGCATCCATTCATTGCATCATGCATGTCATTCATATAGCGACGCTTATTACAGATGCGTGATCAAGAACCAAGTACGTGGTGCTGCATCAATCAACGGTGGTCCAGAAGACCAACTAAGCCCCAAGCACGACCTAGAGTGCCCATCAGTCGTGTTTGGACGGAGGGGTTGTCCAAGTAATCAAGAGGTTGCCTGGGGCAAAGCCTCACAACCCAGCAAACTAACTTTAGATTAGTTTGTTAAAATTTTCAACAACAAAGGTAGGCCCCTTAGGCATCAACACCTATTTAGGGTGTTCCACCACCCGATATTTATTTGTGCATTACGTTTAGGAGTTGTATGAAACCCCACAAGCATAAAACCCTGATATCCTATGTAGTATAAATAGATCGAAGTCTATGCTTAGCCATGCTTCGACGGTAGAAGTCGAGTGATGATATTCACTCGCGAGATGGTAGGGCTAAAAATGTTTTTCCAAAAATTTAACTCGAAAGCAATGTGATATGATGTGATGGAAAAGCTGAGACCGGGCGGAGGTATGGATATATTATGTTGAAAACTGATGTGGATGATTTGGTGGACTCCGCCCGAGTCGCATAAGCCCGTCCGCTGTTCGCCTGCTGATCGGCATAACATTGCTAGAGTGCTTATCCAGGAAATGGGCCTGGTGAAAGTCTTACTTGTGCCATCCGAAGAACAGAGACTTGGTCCTACCATGGGGCCTAGGGGCGCTTGACTCATGGGAGGGCTGACCCGGTACGTCGTGGTAACGCTCCATTGGGGCTAAACCTAGGGAATGGCGGGTCGGAATCGAACTTGGGATGGGACAAGTGGAGATGGGGGCTATATGTTGGAATGCGATGGTCAGTAAGCATATACCCCTGGTATGATAGTTATTCCCGAGAATTAAAAATCGATTCGAATCGTTGATGCTCACCAGGTGTGAGAATGCCAATATCACTGACGGGCAATGTAGTAATAACTTTAATATGTTATTTATTTAATCATGCTTTTTATATTACATGCTTGTACTTGTATGTTTACATTTCTGCATGTTACTTTATGATGTTATATATGTGGAAATGATGAGATACATGATGGATGGATCGTGATGATAAAATGAATTAATTGAGGCTTGTGGTTTAATATTGAATGAAACATGAAAGTAAGGATTCACTTTTAGTAAGCTTATGCGGGTTAGAAGTCAAGTCCACAAAAAGCCTTGCATACTCTCAAATGTGTCGGGTTGATACCGCCCCCGGGTAAGTCCTACGAGTACCCCACGTACTCATCATTTGTTGTTGATATTTTTTTCTTTAGGTACATGTCAATTTGTGAGCATGGATGACCACGGTGGGCTCGGTGTCATGCCTTGACGTTTCTATTCTTCCGCTGCGACGTATCTGTATATCACTTGTTTTCCGCTGCAAGAGTATTTTGAAGCTTTACTTCACTACATTTGTACATTATTTTGAGCAAAGTATTTGTAATCTCTCAAACTATGTTGTATGAAATGACGGGTTGTTGTAATTGTTGTGGCTCTTTCGAGAGCTTAACGTGTGTGATGTCGGCATCCCTGGGTGATGGTTACATTGAGTTCCCCTTCTAGGTAGCTCGACGGACTACCGGGTTTGGTTCGGTCTAGGTGCACTGCGAGCCAGAGGTGGCAGGTGTACTTAGCTCGAATTAAATCGGCAGTTTCGCCACAAAGACCTAGGTCACGACAGAAGTTTTCGAACCGAGAGTTCATGAATTCTCCGCCATTGTCACTGCAGATAGCCCTCATTGCATTATGACTCGTTTCTCAACCTCAGTACCAGATCCCGAACAAAACCAAACGCCTCATCTTTAAACTCCTTGAAAAATACCCACGAGAACCGCGAAAAGTCGTCCACAACTACAAGCACGTACCACTTCCCACTGACCGACGGTACCCGAGCGGGACCTACTGTATCCCTATGGAGTAGCTCGCCCGGATACGAGGTCATAACCTGAGACACAGGAATGTGAGAAGCGGCAACCATCTTGCCATGACGACAGGTGTGGCATACTAAGTCCTTCTCAGCTCTCAATTTGGGCAATCCTCGGATTAGGCCCATTGAACTCAACCCGACTAGCAGATCAAAGCTCAAGTGACCAAGTCTCCTATGCCACTTCCCTACATCAGCAGAAGGACTAGCAACCAAACAACACGCAGGGCCAGAAACAGATGTGAGGTCGACCCTAAAAACCTAACCAAAAGGCAGCAAAGAATAAACCAGGGTCTTCTCAGTATCAAGAATGCAGCACGCACCCTTCTTAAAACGAACCTCAAATCCTTCATTGAGAAGTTGCGAAACAGAGACCAAATTGAACCCCAGATTCTGGACAAAAGCAACTTCTCTTAGGGAAAGCTTAGCAGAGAGCGAAATAGAACCAACACCCAACACTTTACCTTGACCATTGTCCCCGAATGTGATGTACTCCTTGGTGCTCACGAGGTTGAGGCTGGAAAACCACTTGCGGTGCCCTGTCATGTGCCTAGAGCAACCGGAGTCCATGATCCACACGTCCTCCATGCCTCGATCCTGCAAAGTCAAGTAAAGCGACGGTGAGCAAACGGTCCGGCACTAGGGTTAGTACCAAAACTGCTGTACCAGTGCCGAGCCATCTACACAAAAGTGGGGTAAGCACAGTCAAAGAAATCACCACGGCTGGAGTAACCACGACCCTCAAAGCGTGGCCTCCCAAGCTCTCTCACAAACCCTCGGTCACGAGGTCCATAGCCACCCTGAAAACGACTAGGGGCTCGACCAACAAAGCGTCTCTCACCAACAGGAGCACGGGCTTGAAAGCCGCCTCCACTCTCACCACCAGCAAAGCGGTCTCTCAGCTCACCGCGGTGAGGAGAATCTTGCCTACCACCCTGGTAGAACTGATCCTGGTTCCCCCAAGCTCTCTCCTGCCTCTCAACCCGCTTCCTCCTGAAGCAAAACTCCTTTAGGTGGCCATTTCGCTTGCAAAACTCACAGTGGTAGATAGACCTACTAGGAACTGGGTTAGGCTGGGACTTGGGCTTAGGTGGTGTGACCTTGGGTGGCTCAGGCTGCTGGATTGGCTTCTTGCCCTTGGGCTTAAGCTCTTCCTCAACAATCTTATCCAGCTTAGCCTTGGAAGGCTTGGGTGTCCAGTTTAGTATGTCACAAGGTCTAAAGCTTAGATTAGATCTGTCCTCATGGTTTTATCTACAGATCATATGTGATTAGGAAGATCCGATGTATTTTCTGTCTTGCTTTTTATCGCTTCATCAAAGATGTATCTGCTTTTATATTGTTCCTATAGAATCTTTGGTGAGTTTTATAGATTCAAGACATGTTTGACGTTCATCTGGATGTTTTAGCCGACTAGAATAGATCTAGTCGTGTTCTCTTTCCCTTCATTTAAGTACTTCTATATATTATATCTGGATGTACTATTGGTAAGACAGCAGGGCCTTGCCAATGGAGAAGATCCGATCCAGGATGAGCCGATCCGAGTGATCCGGCTAGTATTTAACGTTTAATCTGTTTTGTCTGCTTATACAAGGGGAAACAGGAGTCAACTAACGCCAACACCATGACCATAACCTTCCTGGCTAGGTCACAAGCCCAGGTGGCACACCCAAGCAACACCAAGCCAAGAACGATCGGCTGATACGTGCAGCTGATCGTGGGTCGCAGCAAGGAGGAGCAGCCCCAACGATCCACATACACCTCCCGGCCCTATTGTGTGAAGCTCTCTAGGGAACTACCCGTCGATTTCCTGTTGCAACACATTTTTGGCATGCCCGGTGGGACGAATCTCTATCCATCTACATGGCTGGCGGCAAAGGAAATCGCGACGCTAGCGCTGACGAGGGCGGAGAAGAACTCGCCCCCATCGAGAGACCTGAAGACCTACCCGAGATGCACCTAAAGCGTTACGTCGAAATCATCGAGGAACTCAAGGGCAAAGTACTCGCCATGTATCAGAAGTCCCACCATGGCGGCATCGTGTTACATGGATGCCCTTCGTCTCTTCTTGACGAAGTCGATCTCCTGACCCCCTCGCAGCGGCGTACTGAAGCGCTCCGCGAGGAGATAAACAGGATTACCGCGCATGCTTTGATCAGACAGTCTAATGCAGTCACAAACCGCATGGATGGTCAAGACAGTTAGAGCAGCGTTGGCCGGTGAACCTCTTCACATCACCGGCCCCGAATTGAATGGCTACGTGGGGGAAGCCATGTTTTACTCTAGGCCGCTCACACCCATCCACATTGAGGTGCAGGGAGATAACATCGCAGAATTCGTCATGCATCCTCCGCGTGATAAGCTCCCTCTACAGACCAAGGCTTACTCAACTCCACCCTTGGTCATACCTGATGGCTTTGTATGTCCGCTGAGGTACCGACAGCTGGAGGAAGGAGAGGCACCTCCTTTCCCGTACCCTAATCCAGTCCTCGTCAATTCATCACGAGGATCGAAGCAAAACCCTCCTCCGGAAGCCAAGCCTACGCATGGATTTGCCCCGCATGGAGCAACAAAAGCGCCAGACCAGGAGCTAGCTGACTGACAAAACACTTATGGGACCAGGCCGATCCATAATGATCAGGCCATGTTTGCTACGGGGACGGGCCTCGATATGTCTCAAAAGGATCTTCTGAGATTTTGAAGTACCAATACGGTATTACACCTCTACCAAGGGCCATCACCTATGCAAAGCCTTACCCAGAGGTATATGACCACCTGGAGGCTCCTCCCAAGTTCAAGATCCCTGATTTCACCAAATTCAGTGGCAGCGACGGGGCCAGTACCATAGAGCACGTCAGCCGGTACCTCACGCAGCTTGGGATCACATCAAGGGCCGAACATATGAAAATTCGGCTGTTCTCTCTGTCGTTGACTGAGCCAGCCTTCGGTTGGTACACCACGTTGGCCCCTGGGTCCATCACCACTTGGAAACAGCTGGAGGAAAGCTTCCATGCTCAGTTCTTCTCGGGATCCGACGAAGCCACGTTCACAGACCTGAACAGCATCTACCAATTCTCGGGAGAAACAGTACACAAGTACATCCAGCAGTTCCGTGAACTGAGGAACCATTGCTACTTCCTCCACCTCGACGAGAAGATTCTGGTCTAGATAGCGTACAACGGGCTAAATAAGGCCATCAAGGCGGTGTACGGGCTGACTGATTTTAATTCTATCGGCCATCTAGTGTCAAAGGTTGCTGCTTATGAGCGGAGCCACCCAGAAGTCCTGCAGGAGAGGCAAAGACAGAGCATCGGCTGTATCCAAGCCAATGAAGACGACGCCTTAGATGATGCCTGAGCCGATCCCGGGCTATGACTTTGATGTCTCAAAGACCGAAGCCATCTTTGATATGCTCGTCAAAGAAAAGCTGTTAGTACTGTTGCCTAGACATAAAGTCCCTACGGCTGAAGAAATGCGTGGCCGAATGGCACAATAAGTTGGACGGGCACAATACCAGTGACTGCAGGATCCTACGGTATGAAATTCAAAAGGCCATAGAGCAAGGCAGGCTGGTGTTTGCTCGCGCTCCAATGAAGATAGACACGATGCCTTTTCCGGTCAACGCCATCTACGCTACAAGTCCATTGCCCGACGAGTGCTACTCGGAGTTCGTATCCGAGTCGATGAGCCGAGCGCGCTTGGGCAGCGCTATTTCTTCGGGCCGGGTCCTGCACCGGGGCAATCAACATCAGTTTTCGCATCTCCTTTGAGGTCCTGCCGCGTCGATCAACATGGTTCACGCAGAGAAGGGCAAGGCTAAGGCGGATCCTCTCGACGATGTTTCTCTCGAGTTTATGTGATGCTCCGGCATCTCAAGTGCAC
This sequence comes from Paspalum notatum, assembly GCA_022530915.1. Lineage (NCBI taxonomy): Eukaryota > Viridiplantae > Streptophyta > Magnoliopsida > Poales > Poaceae > Paspalum > Paspalum notatum. The sequence continues at coordinate 32,047,926 of CM039688.1, read as the reverse complement.
TTTCATCTTGCATACATGCAACATTCATCATGATGCATCATACAATGATATGCATTTGAGCCCTAGTTCAAACTTGGTTGAAATGAAACTGTCGAAACCTGTTTTCTGCATATATGTCTCTATGGTTGTGCCCATAACTTTGATTATATTTAGATCTGGGTGAAACTCACATTGACAAACTTGTAGACCATTTCATGGTGAACAACTTTGGTAATTGGTGCTTTGATATGCATGAAGGTTTGCATAGAGTTTTGGGGCTTTTTCTGTTAGCATGTGAATTCTGTCCAAACATGACCTGTTTGGTAATTTCAAATTTTATTGATCTTAAAGCCAAAATATTGCAATGCTTTTATTGTGAAAGTTGTAGGCCTTGAAATTCTAAACAATATTGGTATAAAACTATTTGAGTGAAAGTGTCTACAAAAAGGACTTTTAGAATTTCCAAACTGGAGGGTTTTGTTTGTCAAACCTTGGTCAGCAGTTTATATTCAAATTTAGACCATGTTTTTGAATATAACATGGTATACAAGTTTATAAGACAAATGTAGAGGAACAAATTTAGAACATTTCATGCAATTGGGACATCTTCAAATTTGGCCTCTAACCTATTCAAAAATGGAGATTTCTAACAGTGATTTCAGCAGTCAAAAGGGGGTTTTCTATTTTCCGAATTTTTTCATTCAAATATCCAGCGGATGGAGTCTCTGACCAGTGGACCTCACCGACCAGAACCGTGTTGGATTCCCGCCGTGGGATTGGAAAAAAATCCGGCCAGTGGGCCCCACCACTTTCACGTTTCCGCGCACCCGGTCCACTGCGCCGTCCTCTCATTACCCCGCCCCGGCCCCACCTGTCAGGGAGACCGGTCCATAGACCTGGTCCACCCAACGACCACCGGCCTTCTTCCCCTCTCCTGCTCGCCCACGCGGCGAACGGCCTCTGCCGTCAGCCGGCCAAGGCCGCGCCCTGCCCGCCTCCGCACCTGGACGGGTTCCCGGCTAAGGCCACCTTCTTTGGGCCTTAAGCCACGGAGGGCACCCCTCTCTACCCCCTGACTTGCTCCACCGAGCCCTCTCGCTCTTCCTCTGCGCACCGAAGCCGCTGCCATTGCCGTGAGCTCGGCTCGACCCCGCGCCCGCCGCTCTGGCCACCCTCGTTTCGCCAGAACCCCGCGCCGCTCTTCCTCACGCGCCACTCCACCGATCCACCTAGGTCTAGGCTACCGCGACCGCCCCACCGCCGCGCATTTTGCCGCCGAAACGCCATAGCCGCGAAGCTCGGAGCCGCGCCCGGACCCGCCGTTCCACTCGCCCTCACACCTCCACATCACCGCGCCGACGCTCCTCATCCTCCACTCCACCGCTTCCTGTAGCTCTAGGCCACCGGATCCCTTCCACCGCGCCGCCATTCGTCGCCGGAGTTTCCCCGTCTGCGAGCTCCGTCGAGGACCTCTCCACGCCATTCTCCCGGAAATTTAGGTAGGGGGTAAGGCTCCCCACTCCACCCTCTCTCTCTCTGACCACCGCCGGCGAGCCCTCGGGCCCCGCGCGGCCGTGCCGGCGAGCGCCGCCGCCGCCCTTCCTCTCTCTCTGTCGAGAGGAGGAAGACAACGACATTTTGCATTTGAGCCCTCGCGGTTTGTCGATTTCACGGTTAAGTCCTACGCACAGTGGTATGAGTCTTGCCGATATCACGTTCTAGCCCCTGGAGTCTACGGTTAATTGCGTATAAGTCCTTGATCTATAAGTTTTTCTATTTATTTCATTAATAAATTGGCTGAAACTTTAGAAAATCATAACAATTCAAATAAAAATCTAAAATGGACAAACTCAGTGGCTATGGACTCCTTGTGAGTAGATCTACAGGATAGGTATGATGTGGATGGGTGAAAAGTCTGTTTTGCCCCTGGTTTAGTACATGCATGGTATAGGTAAATAAATGGGAGAAGTGGACCAAATGAACTCCAAAAATTATGAAACTTGGACAGTAGCTTTGTTATGGCATCTAGGTACTGTGTGATTTTTGGTAGCCCTAGCATTGACAGGTTAATTACTGTTTTGCCCTTATGCATGTGTTTTGTGTATTTAATTAACTTGGAAAAATGAAGGCTATACAAAATATGCTCAAATATGACCTCTGGTATTTTTCATGTACTTATGGATAGCTTGCTGGTAAAGTTTGAGGCCTTGCATGTTAAGTTTGAGTGGTGATTTGAAAATGACAAAGTATCACATGCTTAACTAAATAAAAAGGGAAAGTGGTTCTAGGATGCATAGTTAATTCTAGGAAAAATCTAGTAGCCTAATAGTGATGTCTTGATTCCAGAAAGTAATTTTGTGCACTTTATTACTGTTGTTTTGATTTATATGATTTTCATGGTGAGATAAATATATGGAAAATCGATGTCATATGAAACTATAGATTTTGTGCTTGTTGATTTTTGTATATGATGTTCATACAATGAAATGCTTGCTGTAGAAATTTCAAGTCTAGAACTCACCCCTATGAGTTACGAAAAATCTGAGAAGCTATAGGCTGATTAACTTGCTGTAATTTTAATAAATTAATTATAACTTGGTTGTAGCTGAAATTTTGACTGTAGCATTATGGGGTATGTTTCTGCATGTGGTAAAGGTTTGGGATCAAATTGACTTACCTAACTATATGAACTCAAGGGTGCATTTTATTCACAAAGATAGCATGTCCACTAATTCGTGTGTATATGTTTAATTGCCAATGACAATATGTTGGGTGCATGTATAAAGTTACTTGCTGCATAACCTCAAGTACATCTTGTGATTCCAAGAGTTATCAACGGAGATGTTTTTGGAGAAACACCTTCTTTGCATTTGATAGGGATGGTGTACACATATAGAATAATAATTCCTAATAACTTCAAAGATAAAATGTGGTGATGGTTTGTACGATTTCTTAGCGATGGGTTGTATGATTTCTTAGCAAAGTTGTTAAGTTTCCTAGTATGGGGTGTAATTGGACTAAGCATGCTTGAGTCATCTCGTCACTAACTACTTGACATGCCTTGTGTTTCATTGGCACCGCATACATACATGTGCATCCATTGCACTCCTGGTCGCACCTTGTCATACATATAACTTGTACCATATCCATGTATTTGCATTCTCTTGCACTCACTTGCATATTATATCATGCATATAGATTCCCCGAAAGAAGGATCAACACCAGAGCCACTATTGATCAAGAAGCCGAACAACGAATTGCATCAAGAGCAAGAAGACGACGTGTAGCTGATTAAATCCGTCCCTGATTCAAGGGGTTGCCTGGGGCAAAGCCTCACAACCCGGAAACTAACTTAGATTAGTTTGTTGGTTTTCTTAAGAACAATCAAAGGTAGGCAGAACCATGCTTTTCCCAGCTAATATGATTATGATTTGTTGATTACGCATCTGCATTAGGAGTTTCTTGAAACCAATTGCATTAGACTTCCTGGCCGCCCTGGCCCTAGCACCTATACATAGAGTTCATAGGACGAGTGCCTAGCAATGCTAGGTGCGAGTAGACACGAGTGAATGGAGTCACTCGTCGCGTAGGTGTTTTCAATCACAAAACTCTTACTATTATGTAAATTATTATGCTTATGTTTTAAATGGCGACCGGGCGGAGATATTATGAGTTATTTATTGTCTATGGTATTGTGCACCGGACTCTGCCCAAGTCGCACAAGGCCTGTTCGCTGTTCGCCTGCTGGTCGGCATAACATTGCTAGAGGTGCTTATCTAGGATAATGGACCGGTGAAAGTCTTACTTGAGCCAACCAAAGAACAGAGACTTGGTCCTACCATCGGGCCCAGGGGCGCTTGGGTGTTGACTCGTGGAGGGCTGGACCCGGTGCACCGAGGTAACGCTCCACGGGGGCTAAACCTAGGGAATGGCGGGTTGGAATCGAACTTGGGATGGGACAAGTGGAGATGGGGGCTATATGTGGGAACGCGATGGCTAGTAAGCATATACCCCTGGCATTTTTAGTTGTTCCCGAGAATTATAAAATCGATTCGAATCGCTAATGCTCGCCAGGTTTGAGAATGTCAGATATCGCACACGGGCAACGTAGTAATAACTGCAACATGTTGTTTATTAGATCACGCTTTTCAATACAACATGCTTGGATGTGTATGATCCGTCCCACTATTCATGATGCTGCCCATCTACTGGTAGGAGGTCGATGGACTTAGGAGGTGCTTTGAAGTCGAGGGAGGGCTGACCCGACATACCATGGTATCGGTCCTGAGACGGCTAATCCCAGGGGTTAGATGGGGGCACTGTGAATATTGGGATGGGACATGTGGGATATACTATTATGCAAGTTACTGATGATACTCATGCTTTACTTTCATACAAGTTTTTACCTTATGCTATAAATGATCTTCATGGCTAATGGATAGCAGCTGTCAAATCCTGCTATCGTATCTCAACATACCTTGTATAAAATCAATGGCTAAGGACCCACATGATTAGTAAGCAAGCTTTACGTCAGCCGTAAGCCCCGTCCATTAAGTCCTACTGAGTAATTAGTACTCAGGGTTTGCCCCCACTTTTAGATTACAGGTACTGGTGACATCTGGATAGCTGTGTTGGAGGTGGTAGTACCGGTGGGCTCGGTGCTACTCGCCTTGTTCCTCTCTTCATGAAGACTACTTGAGTTTGTTTCCGCTGCGAGATGTTTTGAAGTTGCTTCCGCTATATTTTGACCATGTATTTGAATTCACATATTTGGTCTGTAAACTAAAGTCTATTACTATCTATTTCAACTACATGTGATGATTGTAACTGTTGTGGCTCCTTCGAGAGTCGGATGTGTTTGATGTCGGTTCCTCTGGGATTTGGTGTTATCGAGAGCTGAAGTACTCTCGACGGACTACCGGGTTTAGTCTGGCCTAAGTGCACTGCGAGACAGAGGTGGCAGGTGTGCTTAGTCTGGATTAAGCAGGGCGGTTCCGCTACAGCTGGTATCAGAGCCGATCAAACACAGACAACAGTTATATCATCAAGTTTTGGTTTACAAAACTATTTTCGAAAGCCCTTTTCAAGTTATTCAAAAACGAGAGTATACGCTATGCCCGTATAAGGATGTTAGTGTTATACAGGTGACATCACTGACATTCTGACCTAGATAGAACTCATATGCATATTCGGCGCTTTGGGAAGCAACTTTTCGGCCATAGCTGTCCCTAGGACTGGTGGAAGCTATTGGGATTTTCGAACGGTTGTAAACCCTGCATTCATGCTATATAAGTGAAAGCTTTTTAAGGGTGGTGGGCATGCTTCGGGCTTTTATGCCCACCACACTTACATTGGTTTTTTTGGATCCACCTTTCTCTCGATAATCCCCAGTACTGGTGGAAAGTCAGGCTTTGAGGAAAAGGTGCATCGGCCCACCAACGTTGTCCACGTAGCGGTCACGCGTGGATGCCACATTAGGTGGTAATGTATGAGCATGCATTCTTCTGCAGGTACACTAACCACGTGCAAAACTAAGAGCGACTAGTTGCATTAAAGAGAGAAGTGCATATATGTCACCGAATTATCGCTATCTATATATGAAATACATAGGATATGTGATGTGAGACCGAATAGGACGACTCATGCATCATGTATCTTTTGAATCATCTTTGGGGGTATTACTAAAAGACAAATGGAATAAATCGTGACTTAAGCAAACATTCTGCACATTTCACTACATAATCTGTCAATTGTAAGCAACTAATACAGTTCGCTAAGCAAAAGCCTCTCCTATGGAGTTTCCCGAAAGAGTGTTTCATTCGAGAGTTATGACTAAAAACCTTCAGGCTCAAAAATCTGCATGCTCATACCGATGAGACACAGCGCACAAGTTTTCCGTTAGCAAATACGATTGCCAAGCCTACAAGATGATGCCTAACATTTTCCGTACAATCAAGCTATTCTGTTCACTTACATACTTTCGTGTATTCAGAATACATTTATGGTGTTATGACCTTTTTATCACCGCATCGGTTGCACAAAAGCTCTTGGACTAAACTCGATTGGCTTTATTTCTGCAGATGGTCACCCCACCAGAGACATCTGCTCAGGGGGCTGCTCATGGAGCACCATCTACTTCTGAGTTGGCCACTCAGGTCGCTCAGCAACTCATCGACTTGATAGCTCAAGCGCAACAACGGCGCGACCCGCAAGAGATCAATTACACTGACTTTGCGGCGTTACAACCGCCGATCTTCACCATTGCCACTGATCCACTAGATGCTGATGACTGGCTTCGAATCATTGAGTCCAAGTTCAGTCTACTGCCCCGCCTCAGTGAGCAACAGAAGGCTCGCTTCGCGGCACAGTGTCTACATGGTCCCTCGGGGGCCTGGTGTGCTTCATTCTTGGCAATGTAACCCGCCGGGCACCAGGTCACGTGGGATGAGTTTCGTGCGGCTTTTCAGGCTCACTATCTCCCGCCTAGCCTCATCGAGCTCAAGCAACGGGAATTTCGTGCACTGCAACAAGGGGACATGTCGGTACTCGAGTATGTGCAGGCTTTCATCCGCTTGTCCCAGTACTCCCCTGAAGACGTCAACACCGACCCACGTAGGGCTGCCCGTCTGATGGGTGGGTTCGATCCCACTCTGCTGACTCACTTAGGGCGCAGCTACGGTAGCTTCACCGAGTTGGTAGTTGTTGCCACCGACATGGAGCAAAGCCTCCGTCAGGCCCATGAGGACCAGCAGAGGAAAAGACTTGCAAGTACACCTCCATCGAGTGTGGCGGAACCGCCCTGCTTAATCCAGACTAAGCACACCTGCCATCTCTGGCTCGCAGTGCACTTAGGCCAGACTAAACCCGGTAGTCCGTCGAGCTACCCAAAGGGCACTCGATGAAACCATCGCCCGAGGAGACCGACATCACACACATTTAGCCCTCGAAAGAGCCACAACAGATTACATCATCACAAGCAGTTAAAGTAGTGAATAAGTAGACTTAGTTTACAAATCGACGATAATAGTCAAATACATGTTCAAAGATAGCGGAAGCGATTTCAGAATACGTATAGCGGAAGCGTTTTTGAAAATCTCACAGCGGAAACAATACACTTAAGTAGTCTTCATGAAGAGATAAACAAGGCGAGTAGCACCGAGCCCACCGGTTCTACCCTCCTTCATGCAATTGTCCAAAAGTCTTCAGTTCCTGTAAGCCAAAAGTGGGGGCAAACCCTGAGTACTAATTACTCAGTAGGACTTAATGGAAAATGGCTTACGGCTGACGCATAGCTTGCTTACTAAGATTTTGATCCTTAGCTGTTGATTGTAAAGAAAATCAAGTTAACATGTGGAAGCAGGAAGTACAGCTGCTTGCTTTATCATATAGAGTAGGATTTGACAGCTACTTAGTTTATCATATCAATATTACTAATCATGAGTATAATAAAAAGCTGCATGAAAGTAAAGCATGTATATTCAAGTATGTAGTATTCAAAACCATGAATTCATAATACAATATATTCAAGTGGATTACTACTTTGCCCATCAGTGGTATTGGCATTCTCACACCTGGTGAGCATCAGCGATTCGAATCGATTTTTATATTCCCAGGAATAACTAGAAGCACCAGGATGGCATATGCTTACTAACTCCCAGCGTTCCACATATGCTTCTCCCATCTCCACCTGTCCCGTCTCAAGTTCGAGGACCACTCCCGCCTGACTCCCGGAGCGCGTTGTCGCAGGAGCGGTACCTCGGTTACGTCGGGTTCTGCCCTCCTTTGACACCCGCCTCCGCGGCCACCTTCCTCTCAACCAGTGGGTAGGAACGTGCCCCTTGCTTGAGACGTCATAAGTAAGACTTTCACCGGCCCATAGATTCCGGATAAGCATCCTAGCAATGTTATGCCGACCAATAGGCGAACAACGACCGGCCTTATGCGACTCGGGCGGAGTCCACCATACCATCCATATCATCATCATCATCATTTTTCTCATATAACCATATCTCCGCCCGGTCTCGAGTTAAAACCATGAGCATCCTCATAGCTTCCATCATAGTAATAGTTCCTGTGACTTTTGAAAAATCACCTACGCGACGAGTGACTCCATTCACTCGTGTCTACTCGTACCTAGCATTACTAGGCATACTCGTCCTACGCACTCTATTGTAGGTGCTAGGGCCAGGGCGGCCAAGGAGTCTAATGCAAATGGTTTCCAAACAACTCCTAATGCAGATGCGTAAGCATTCAACAAAATCATTTGCTAGGTAAAGCATGGTCCTGCCTACCTTTGATTCACTTTAATATAAACCAACAAACTAAGCTATTGTTAGTTTGCCAGGTTGGGAGGCTTTGCCCCAGGCAACCCTTGATCCCTTGGACAACTCCTCCGTCCAAACACGACTGATGGGCCCTCCAGGTCGTGAGTGGGGCTTAGTTGGTTTTTTGGATCACCGTTGGTTGAAGTAGTTCCACGCACTTCCTTTTTGATCACGTATCTGAAACAAGCGTCACTATATGAATGCCGTGCATGATGCAGTGGATGAGATGCACGAATATCAAGCACACACGTTAAACAGTCGTTGCATGGTTAGGCAGAAAGGGAATTGACAACCATTTAACAAGATCACCCTTGTGGGCATAAAACTAGCATAGCCCCTATAATTAGAAACACGCAATACAACACTCGAACTAATGCATGAGCAAGATATCAATTTAACCGGTTCTTTATCATTTCATGTGTGAGCAAAACATCACACAAGTATATGATTACATATGTAGTGGATTACTAGGGTACACGAATGGAGTATGTTGTTGTTTAATCTATCTCAGCAAGTTAAGTATACAAGCTAATCATACGGACCGGAGTACATGATAGACTTCTACTTCCAAGTAAATTTTATCCCATTCACTCTACATGGAGCATATAAGTAAATAAGTTATATACCTTGACTTAATCGAGTTATTGAATCCACATATCAATAGTGCAAAACTTTTTATAATAAAAGATCTACAATCCTTGTCATAGGAGGATCAAACATGCATGTGGAGTATTATAGAATCAAATATCTTACGAGGTTCATTTTGACACCGCAAACTCAATTCTATTAAAGGAAGTTTATAAGAGCAATCTCTGGTGCATATGAGTACGTTGCTTTCCATTCCTATTACCTTCACTTTTGGCCCTATTTAAGTGACTACTTATACTTCTTTCATGAAACAGCATCCACAAAGCATGTACAACCTACTTAAGTATACCTGCACAGGAATATAGCTATAGGAATTTTGGTGGAGTTTTTAGGGTACAGTAAATAACACTTTTATATTTTATTGATTTAATCACCTTAGCACTTGTCATTTTCAAAACCGCAATCAAACCTAACATGCAAGAGCTCAAACTTATACAGTGAGTTACATTTATTATAAGGAGTGCCCAGAAATTATAGTTCATCCATTTGAGCATATTTTAGGTAGCCTCCATCTCCTGGGTTAAATAAATGCACATAACACATGTAAATGGCAAAAGGGTAATTAAACAGCAAGTGCTAGGGCTACAAAAATTCATATAATGTTATAATACCGCAAGAGAGCTACTGTCCAAGTTTCATAGCCTTCGGAGTCCATTTAGGTCACTTTTGTCATTTATCCTATTTAATCATGCATGCAACAAACCAAGGGCAAAACAGACATTTCACATATCCACATCATACCCATTCGATAGATCTATTCAAGAGGAGTCTAATGCAACTGAGTTTACCTTTTTACGATTTTTATTTGATTTTATATGATTTTTCAAAGTTTCAGCCGATTTAAATCAGGGAAAATGAGAAATCCATAGATCCAGGGGCTAGATTGCAATTAACCCCACAGAAGATACACAAGACTCAGTGCATAGTGACTGAAACGAGGCAACCAATACCGGAAACCTCAGGGGGATTTGTCCAAAACTGACTTCTTTCTTCTACCTCTCGCAGGGGAAGGACGACGCGGCGGCGGCCGACGTCCCCGCGTGCGGTGGCGCGCGTGGAGGCACAGAGTTGGAGCCGAAGTGGTCGGGGAAGACGTTCCCGGCCACGGGGATTTGATTCCCCCAGATCTAGTCGCACGGGGAGGCGCGTACGAGCGGCGCGTGGCGGTGAACCGGAGGCGGCCACGGCGCGGCAGTGCGCGGCGGCTCCCGCTCGATTCGGCGGCGCAGGAGGCGGTAGGGGCTGCGGTCGGGCTCCTGAGCTGCGCGGGGACGAGTAGAATCCGGAGGAGGCGGAGTGGAGGCACGGAGACGGGCCGAGGGTGGCTCCCGACGGCGAGGGTTCGGCGGAAATGGTGGCCGGCGTGGCGTGCGTGTGGGGAAGAGGGCTAGAGGCGGATAGAAGCCTCACAGAGGGGGCGAATCGGTGGAGGATGGTGGGCCGCGCGTGGTGCTCGTGCGGGTTGGGGAAGAGGAGGACGGGAGATGGGCTGAGAGAGATGGCGTCGCACGAGAGCTTCAAGTCTCAGCCACGGCGGGCGTGCGGCTCTGGGCAGAGAGAAGGGCGTGGGACTGAGGGCGAGGGAGTGAGCGAGGAGAGGATGAACGGAGCCGCGTTCTCGTCTAGGTGAAGAAGGCGGTCACGGGCAGAGGCATGCCGGGGTGCGGACAGCGCGTGGCCATGGCGGCCAGAACGCCGGTGCGCGTCGTCCGCGTGGCGCGGCTCGGCAGAGTGCGGCGCGCGCCGGTTGTGGGAAGAATGGAGGAGGTCGCGCGTGGACCGAGTCCGGTGAGCCGGTGAGACCGACAGGTGGGGCCGGACAGGGAAGATAAGAAGGGTCCATTGGACCGGGTTCGCGAGGGGTGCAGGTGGTTTTTGCAAAACCGGGGGCAACGATGGTTTGCGTCTCGGCGGATTCCGCGGGCTGACAGGCGGGCCCCACACGTCATTGAGACGAAGGAAAACGAAAATGCTGAAAAATAGAAAAGGAAGGTTTGACTGCAGAGACACTCGTTTTAAAACCGTGTTTTTGAACAACCTACAGGGCGATTTTGGGAAAACTCCAATTGGAAAAAATGTTTTACTCTTTGATATGTACAACTTTGTCAAAAGCCATGGTGTCATGTTCTGTGTAACAAAGTGGTTTAAATTTGAATTTAGCTTGCTGTCCCTGGTTTGACCAACTGAAACCCTCAGCTTAGGAATTTTTAAAAGTCCATTTTGTGACCACTTTCATACAAAGAGTTTTATATCAATCTTGTTCAGAATTTTATGAGCTACAACTTTCTCAATATAACCATTTCAATATTATGGCGGTAAGACCAAGAAAATTTGAATTTACTACACAGGTCAGGTTTGGACAGATTTCATGTGTTGACAGAAAAGGACCCAAAACACTGTGCAAATCACTATGCATGTCAACACTCCAATTACCAAAGTTGTTCCTAATAAAATTTTCTACAAGTTTGGTATATAAAGTTTGGCTTGAATCACCACATATTTTGAATTACAAGCACAAACATTGTTGAGGGTTTGGTAAAACTGCAGCTTTATTTTAAGTAGAGTCTTTCTTGTTCCCAACTTTTGAAGTGCCAAATGAAGTCAAATCACTTCCACAATAGGTGCATTTGAAAGGTGATAAGTTCAATTCCATTTCATAGAAAGGAAGATTTTGAAGTTGTATAGTGAAATCAAAAGTAATTTCAGAATCAACTTAGGGAAAAGCTGAAAATCCATACTTGGGAAAATTCTAAGTGTGGGTTGATCTAGTTGTTTCCATGAGATATTTGGGTGAAAATTTGAGTGAGTAGACGATAGCTTTGATCCCTGCTCGGTGTAGCAATAGGGTAGTCCAGAGCATGTACAACAAGTTTGTCAGCGGAGTTGAGCTCGGGTACTTAATGAATTTGAAAGCTTTATTAGGGCTCAAGTTTGCTCACGATCACACTTGCTATCCTCGGAAGAAGTGTTGGTTGGATTCGGTTTGATCTTTTAAACCTCTTGTCTTTAGCTTTTTGAATATGGTCAAACAGAAAGGTCTAGGGTTACTTTCTTATCCGAGGTTTTGCATTTGGGGTTTGAGCTCAAAAGCATGTGAGTGTTGATTTATTCAACCACGAAATGTGTGGTCTTGTATCTTGTGTAGAAAATTTTGATTTAGTGGCTCCTCCACGTGTTTCCTGTTAATCACTAAGCATGATTAAGCCTTAATCCATCGTTAGGTTTCATCTAACCGTGTGTTAAGGCTTTTGAGATGCCAGGGGCATCACAACCCACCCCCCTTAAAGAAATCTCGTCCCGAGATTTGGAGGAAGCGGGGTTCTAGGGCTTACCGCGCAATGTAAAAGGTTTTGGCCTCGTTGTTCGGGTGCTTCTGTCACACATAGTAACACTTACTCCTTCATCAATTTGCTTTGTTAACTGGCTCGTGAATGGTTAGTGCCTCTTTAACACGATGAGGTTACAAAGCTTTTGAATACATCCAAGGTGGTCCTTCCCAGGTGCTCAGCAAGTCATGGTTTATATGAGAGCGAATGAACAAACCGCAAAGACGGTGTGGCCAATGTGAAAACGGCAGTGCTTTACTCGAGTAATGGAACAGGGTTACCCCCTGACTTTGACCCCAAGATTTATAAACGTGATGAATATATAGGTCTTAGAACAATTAGAAGCAAGGGGTACACAATCGGAGGACCGAACCACGAAGGCTCTTGGGATTCAAAGGGTTATCAATGGATGTGCTTTTGAGAGACACATTCATTTCATTTGATAGGGACTGTGTACACATATAAGATATTAAATCCGAACATTCTTCAAAGAGTAAGATGTGGTGATACATAGCACATTCTACTCATTGTTTCGCGAAAGATGCCGTGGAAAGAGGATAGGACATATTCACCTAGATAAGGTGATGGTTTGTATGATTTCATATAATTGATCAAGATTGACCAAGAAAAGTACAAGTAGAGGGCTTATGCTTACTAACAGAACAACCAGGTTAGTGAGCCCAACTTTGAGGATAATTTCAAAAAAGGAATGAAGCAACTCTTGAAAAGGACAATGCGATGAAAGCATTAGCCGAGAACAAAAGCTTAGTGCAGTGGATGATGCTGAAGTTCTCCTTTAGGAGATAAGACTCAATATATACGAAGGAAGAAATCTTAAGATAGAGTGGTGGAAACAGAGTTGAGTGCTTTCCACAAATCAAGAGAGGAAAATTTGGAAGAAGGCAATGGAATGATGTAGCAAAACAGTGGAAATGGGACCAAGCATTCCCACAGATACGGACGTTAAAGCTGATCAAGGTAAGCATAGAGGAGTCCGAGACTATGACCAATGGTTGTAGTCGTACCTTGGAGATTAGGATTGATCACTCCCCATGAAGCACGGCTAGCAAGGATAAACAAAGTCAACGACGAGTGGAACCATAGAATTGATCCGTCTCCATGAATCGAGAAAAACATGATTCAACAAGGCGAGGCAAAGGTGTGAATGATACGGGGATTGAGACAGATTTTTCCCACAGATCAAGAAAGGCAAGGTGAAACAAAGCAAAGAAACGATATTAGGCGGCAGTGGAAATAGAGTAAATTATTTCCACGAATTAGAGGGATAGAGGTCAACAAGGCGTTAAGAGTTGGATCGGAATGTTCCACAATTTCAGCGGTGTCATGCCTTTGCATGTCTTGATACCAGCGCGCCCCTAGTGGAACCGAGCGACGGCCGTACACACGGGACCCTAGGTTCCGTCGCGGCACCACAGACAGCTCGGGTAAACACTACATTAGGAGTGGCACAACTATCCAATTTCAGAAGATGCGAACAATATCAGGTTACATAAAGACTTGAACAAGTAGTATGTTGTGATGCCCCTGGCATCTCAGAAGCCTTAACACACGGTTAGATGAAGGCTAACGATGGATTAAGGCTTAATCATGCTTAGTGATTAACAAGAAACACGTGGAGGAGCCACTAAATCAAAATTTTCTACACAAGATGCAAGACCACACATTTCGTGGTTGAATAAGTCGACACTCACATGCTTTTGAGCCCAACTCTAAATGCCAAACCCCGGATAAGAAAAGTAACCCTAGACCTTTCCGTTGGACAATGTTCAAAAAGCTAAAGACAAGAGGTTTAAAAGATCAAACCGAATCCAACCAACACTTCTTCCGAAGATAGCAAGTGTGATCGTGAGCAAACTTGAGCCCTAATAAAGCTTTCAAACTCATTAAGTACCCGAGCTCAACTCCATTGACAAACTTGTTGTACATGTCATGGACTATCCTATTGCTACACTGAGCAGGGATCAAAGCTATCGTCTACTCACTCAAATTTTCACCTACATATCTCAGGGGAACAACTAGATCAACCCACACTTAGAATTTTTCCCACGTATGGATTTTCAGCTTTTCCCTAAGTTGATTCTGAAATTACTTTTGATTTCACTATACAACTTCAAAATCTTCCTTTCTATGAAGTGGAATTAAACTTATCACCTTTCAAATGCACCTATTGTGGAGGTGATTGGACTTCATTTGATACTCCAAAAGTTTGAAACAAGAAAGTCTCCCCACAAAGTGAAATTTCTGTTTTAATAAACCTGGGAACATATTTGTATCTATAGCTCAAAATCTGTTGGGTTCCAGACCAAAGTCATATTACCAAACTTTTAGATCATCTACTGGAGAACAACTTTGGTAACTAGAGTTTGATCATATATTGAGTTTTAAATGGAGTTTAGGGTCGTTTTCTACCAACACAGAAAACCAGTTCAAATCTGACCTGTTCAGTAATCTCAATATTTATATGACCTACAGCCACTTTCATGCAAAGATCAAATTAGAGAAGTTGTAGATATTGAAATTCTAAACAAACTTTTCAATATACACTTTGGGTGGTAAAGACCAGAGATAGGACTTTTGATTCTCTCAATCAGTAGAGGTACCCTGTCCAAACTGGGAGCTGCAACATAAATTCAAATGAAATTCATATTTCTACTTAGAATTTGGTGTTGAGACTTTTAACAAACTTGCTGAGTTCAAAGTGTAGAACATTTCATTCAATTGGAGTTTTTCCAAAATCGGTCTCTAAATTGGTCAAAATGGCGATTTTCAGCAGGGGAGAAAACACACTTTCTATTTTTCCTTTTTCTCCTTTTTCCGCGGTCACTGACCGGTGGGGCCCGCCGGCCGGCGCGACACCGTGGCCGGGCCGACGGCCACCACGCGGCCGCCGACGTACGGACGGCGCCCCCGCGCCGCGGATCGAGCCCCAGCGCGCCCGGCTTCACCTGGACGGGAACGCGACTCCATCCAAGCGCTCCTCCACTCCCTCTCTGCTCTCTCCCTCGCTCGCTCCCCACACGCAGAACGCCGGCACCATGGGCGAGCTCGAAGCTCGGACTTGAGTTCCCACCGCCGCTCCACTGCCTCCCCGCGCCCCTAGACCTCACCACCGCGTTCGCCGCTCCCTTGCACACCTCCCGCACTTGACGTCGCCGCCGTTCGCCTCCCCATTCGCCAGGCCGAGCCACCGCGCGACGCCATGGCCACCCTCGGCGTTCCAACGGTGAGCTCACCCGCCCGCTGCCTCGCGCCTTCTCCCTCCAATCCGAAGTGTGCGCGAGTTTCGCCTCCCTCTCCTCTACCGATTCCATGGGTTCTTGAGCTCTAACCCCGCCCCAAGCCCTTTTCCCCACGCACGCGCCACCGCGGCCGCCATTTCCGCCAACCCCTCACCGTGGGGAGCAACCTTAGCGCCATTCCCCCGCCTCCACACCGCCCCCATTGCGTTCGCAATAGCCGTGCGCATCTGGAGCACCTCCTTGGACCGCCGTTCCGCCTCTTCCCGGCGGGATCCGGCCACCGCCGTCCGTCGCTGCCGCTCAACCGTCGACGCGGTTCACCTCCGGTTCGCGTGCGTTCCCCGCTCGCCTAGACCTCCCCGTGCGACGAGATCTAGTGGAAAGCGATCGCCGTGGCCCAGGGCACCTCCGGCAGCCTCTTCGGCTCCAAGACCCGCCTCACCGCCACCCGTACCGCGCCGGGAACGCCGGCCGCCGCGCGCCTCCTCTCCCCTGTCCAGAGGTAGAAGAAGGAGGGGGTTTTCCCCAAAACCCCCTCGCCTTTTAGATAATTGCGCGCTCTGTTTTAAGTACTATTCACCGAGTCTATACAATCTTCTGTGCAGGCCCCTGGAGGTTATGGTTATTTACGTTCGGGTCCTTAGTCTGAGTAATTTTCCATTTAAATGCATTTAAATTGGCTATGAACTTTAGAAAATCATATAAAAGCACAGAAAAATCCAAAATGGACAAACTCAGTTGCGTTGGATTCCTCTTGAGTAGATCTACAGGATGAGTATGATGTGGATGTGTAAAAAGACTGTTTTGCCCCTGGTTTAGTGCGTGCATGGTGTAGGTAAATAAATGATAAAAATGGACTAAATGACCTCCAAAAAAATTATGAGATTTGGGCAGTAGCTTTGTTATGGCATCTAGGTACTTTGAGAATTTTTCTTGCAGTAGCACTCACTGTTAAATGACTGATCTACCCTTAGGCTTAAGTTTTTGTAATAAAAATGCATGGGAAATACTTACCATACGAAACTTTCTCCAAAAGCTGTACTAGATTTTTGGGACACACCTTGTGCTAGGTTTAGCTTGCTGATAAAGTTTGAGCCTCTGCATGTTAAGTCCGAGTGGTGATTTGAAAATGACAAGTGCTACTATGATTTGATCCATAAAATAGAAATGGAATGCTAGTATGTACTCAGAAGTGACTTTCAGTATACTCCTTATAAGTAGTTAATTGGTTAATCCATAGTATAGCACCTGATGTCTGCTTACATCTTATAGTCGTATAACTGAACACCTGCGTACTAGTTAATATAACTATTATGCCCCTTCTTAGTTAAGGTAACAATAATGTACATGCTATGATTAGTCATTATAAGAATCTAAACTTAATATCATGCTTGTAAACCATGTATGTACAAACTAAACTAAAGATGACACTACCACACTCTCTTTTGATCAATAACTTGACTAGTGCAAAGAGAGTTGTTTAAACGCATGTGTTGGGTGCATGAAAGTACTACCATCCATATGCTAGGAACGGTGTTTCAAACTAGTAATACCTTACAGGTATAAATATATGGTTGTTGTATGCTTTGCTTGAGTATGATAAAGAACAGTCACATTGATACTTAATCGTGTTTTAATCCCATGGGTTGCATTGAGAATGCCCGATTGCGTGCTTACTCTAAGTCCATAAAAGTACTTCTATGTCACCAGTAGTACTACCTGATGTTACTAGATGTTCAATACATGAGACTTTGTATGTGTTATGTGACTGTTGAGTGTATGCCTGCTCTAAGTCAAGAAAAGTGCTACCATTACTAGTGCTAAGAGTGATGTCTTAAATTGATAATCCATTGCATGTGTAAGTATATGATGACTAGTATTGCGCTTGCATGTAGAGTGAAACGAGGCATCTCAACTTAACACTTGATCATGAAATGAATTATATCTTGCCGCGTGAATGCTTAATTTCATAACTGAATGATTGTGCTAGATGCATACTGGCACTTCTCGTTAGTATAGTTGTCGATCACTTTTCTGTCCATCCATGAAATGGTTATTCGTGTGTGTGTTTAATACTTATGCATCTCGTACACTGCATCGTGCATACCATTCATGTAGAAACGCTTCTTGCAGATACGTGATCAAAAAGCAAGTGCGTGGAACTACATCAAGTATCGGTGTCCAAAAGACCAACTAAGACCCACTCACGACCTGGAGAGCCCATCAGTCGTGTTTGGACGGAGGAGTTGTCCAAGGGATCAAGGGGTTGCCTGGGGCAAAGCCTCACAACCTGGCAAACTAACAGTAGCTTAGTTTGTTGGTTTTCTTAAAGTAAAACAAAGGTAGGCAGGACCATGCTTTACCTAGCAAATGATTTTTGTTGAATGCTTACGCATCTGCATTAGGAGTTGTTTGGAAACCATTTGCATTAGACTCCTTGGCCGCCCTGGCCCTAGCACCTACAATAGAGTGCGTAGGACGAGTATGCCTAGTAATGCTAGGTACGAGTAGACACGAGTGAATGGAGTCACTCGTCGCGTAGGTGATTTTACAAACCTCAGAAATCTTACTATGACACAATTTATGATTATTATTGCTGATGTTAAATAGAGACCGGGCGGAGTTATGGGAATATTATAAGAAAAATGATGATGTGGCAAGGTATGGTGGACTCCGCCCGAGTCGCATAAGGCCCGTTCGCTGTTCGCCTGCTGATCGGCATACCATTGCTAGAGTGCTTATCCGGGTCGTGGGACCGGTGAAAGTCTTACCGGCCCCGTCCTACTATTCATGGTGCTGCCCATCCACTGATAGGGGGCCGATGGACTTGGGAGGTGCTTGGAGGTCGATGGAGGGCTGACCCGACGTACCGTGGTATCGCTCCTGAGACGGCTACTCCCAAGGGTTAGGTGGGGGCGCTGTGAATCTTGGGACGGGACAGGTGGAGATGAGGGATATATGTGTGGAACGCGATGGCTAGTAAGCATATATCACTTGGCATTTTTAGTTATTCCCGGGAATTAACAAATCGATTCGAATCGCTGATGCTCACCAGGTGTGAGAGTGCCAAATATCGCACACGGGCAACGTAGTAATAACTGTAACATGCTGTTTATTAAATCACGTCTTTTCATACAACATGCTTGGATGTGTATGATCCGTCTCACTATTCAGGGTGTCGCCCGTCCACTGCTAGGAGGTCGATGGGCTTGGGAGATGCTTTGAGGTCGAGGGAGGGCTGACCCGATGTACCGTGGTATCCCTCCTGAGACGGCTACTCCCAAGGGGTCGGATGGAGGCACCGTGAATTTTGGGACGGGGCATGTGTAGAATAGGGGTATATTTTGGATATTATGCAAGTTACTGATGGAACTCATGTTTTACTTTGATGGTACTCATGCTTTACTTTCATGTAAGTATTTACCTTATGATATAAATGATCTTCTTGATTTATGGATAGCAGCTGTCAAAATCCTGCTATCTCATGTCAACATGAACTTGGTTTAAGAATCAACAGCTAAGGATCAAGATCTTAGTAAGCAAGCTTTGCGTCAGCCGTAAGCCATTTCCATTAAGTCCTACTGAGTAATTAGTACTCAGGGTTTGCCCCCACTTTTGGATTACAGGTACCGACGATAGCTGGATAACTGTGTTGGAGGTGGTAGTACCGGTGGGCTCGGTGCTACTCGCCTTGTTTGTCTCTACTTGAAGACTAGTTGAGTTTTATTTCCGCTGTGAGATGTTTTGAACACTTCCGCTATATGTACCTATACAGGTATATTTCGAATTCGCTTCCACTATATTTGAAAATGTATAGATTTCATACAATTGAGTTGTAAATTAAGTCTATTATTCTCTACTTCAACTGCCTGTGATGATGTAATTGTTGTGACTCCTTCGAGAGTCGGATGTGTTTGATGTCGGTTCCTCGGAAATTGGTGTTATCGAGAGCTCGAAGGACTCTCGACGGACTACCGGGTTTAGTCTGGCCTAAGTGCACTGCGAGCCAGAGGTGGCAGGTGTGCTTAGTCTAGATTTAGCAGGGCGGTTCCGCCACAGCTGGTATCAGAGCCGATCATACACAGACAACAGTTACATCATCAAGTTTTGGTTTACAAAACTATTTTCGAAAGCCCTTTCAAGTAATTGAAAAATGCGAGTATACGCTATGCCCGTATAAGGATGTTAGTGTTATTCAGGTGACATCACTGACATTCTGACCTAGATAGACCTCATATGCATATTCGGTGCCTTGAGAAGCAACTTTTCGGCCATAGCTGTCCCCAGTACTGGAGGAATGCTATCGGGTTTTGCGGATGGTTGTGAACTCTGCATTCATGCTGGTAGGCTAGAAATTTTTAAGGGGGGTGGTCACCTTTGGTGTGTTTGTGACCATTCTCCTGTTGTGACGCAGCAAGATTCAATTTGCTTGCGTGGGTGCCAGCCCGGTCTAGCAGAGGACCGTACAGATGCGTTGTCCACGCGGCGCAAAATGACGTGGATGCCACACTAGGTGGTAATGTATGAGCATGCATTCTTCTGCAGGTACCACTAACCACGTGCGAAACTAAGAACGACTAGAGAACGACTAGTTGCATTATGGAGAGGCGTGCATGTATGTCACCGAAATATCGCTAGCTATATATAATACATAGGATGTGTGAAGTGAGACCGGATAGGACGAATCATGCAGCATTCATCTCATCTCATGTGCTTTGCTATGTGCTGGATTGAAAATGACTAGATGCATATGTATTGTACATATGGTTGTTAGGAATAACAAATTAATATGAGAATTGCATGCATGATGCTAACGATGGTATGTGAACGTAAATCCAAACAGAACAAGTTGAAATGTTGAATAAGGTGCTTATAAGACGTGAAATTATGACCTTTGCCGAAGATTGTACCTCTGCATTAATGCAAACGTTTTTACTAAAAACTTTCTACGACAAAACTGAAGAGAAACAATGAAACAAATAATTGTTCCTCTTAGGTTTGATTCAAAGGTGTTGGTGAAGTTAGCCAACAGTCACTTTAAGTTAGAACCCCACAACGGGACCATTACGCTAAAAATCCAAAAGGGATTTGGTAAAAACTCTGAATACGAATGCTCGAGACCATTTTTGGGTTCCTTTCAAAAAGCTAACCGCAACCTGTTGTCGTTTTCATTACACTTGCTCGAGCAAGGAAGTACGATCGCACCATGACCGTACCAAGATTTTCACATTCTTGTAATGACACAGACCTTATTTTTCCTGCTACAGATGTCGCAACCCTTCGACTTATGCCCTAATTACCAGGAGTCCACGAAAGCTAAAACAATAGTACCTCGAGGTTCTAAGAAGAGAAAAGCGGGAGAGTCTTCCACTGAAGTAGCCTCAGTTCAACATCTGCGAACCGGGATGGTTCTATTGAAAGGATTTGTCAAACCTGAAGATCAAATTGAGATGGTTCGTATGTGTCGGCAACTGGGTAAGGGCCCAGGAGGATTTTATAGGCCAAGCCTCAAGAATGGTGCCAAGCTGAACTTATGGATGATGTCCCTGGGAAAGAATTGGGATCCGACGGCACGCTCATATGGACCCACGCGTCCATTCGATGGAGCACAAGCCCCGACAATACCAGACGCTTTCAAGATGATTGCTCAAACTGCGAACTCCACTGCAAGCAAGATTCCTCAGATTAACCCGGACATATGCATCGTCAACTATTACACCAACTCCGGAAAGCTTGGACTTCACCAAGACAAGGACGAGTCAGAGAGTAGCCTTACCAAAGGTTTACCTTTCATATCCATCTCCATGGGAGACACTGCCGAATTCTTGTTCGGCGACACGAGAGATAAGGACCAAGCGACCAAAATTTACCTCGAATCTGGTGACGTTCTCATACTCGGTGGAGAATCAAGACTATTGTTTCATGGCATTTCCCACGTGAAGACCAACACTGCACCAAATTGGTTGAAAGAAGAAACGGGCCTTCGTCCTGGACGCATCAATCTTACGTTTAGGCAGTACTAGCTAGATACTAGTTGGTGTGCTAGCAGTCATCGCAAACTTTTGTAATGGGAGGAGGTTGACTCTCATAACTCTTGAGTTTCCCATGTATCCAGCTCCTTGCAGTCGGCATGAGTCCAACCCTCATGTTTAATGTATTTTTGTTCTCAATGGAGCATTTCTAACTTTTGTAATCCACATGTTTTGGGTTCACGACAAATCCATGTACTTCTGAGTCTATGTCACCACCCCAACTCAACAGTTGATGGGCCCTATTTCTCTCGTTCTCATGGTTCTTGTGTTTCCAACCTTTGGAATCTATGAGCTTTCGACTCCTTAGTCTACGTCACCAATACATCGAGATTCATGTCATACATACTACTTGATCAGGTCTTTATGTAACCTGATATTGTTCGCATCTCCTGAAATTGGATAGTTGTGCCACTCTTGATGTAGTGTCTACCCGAGCTGTCTGTGGTGCCGCGACGGAACCTAGGGTCCCGTGTGTACGGCCGTCACTCGGTTCCACTAGGGGCGCGCTGGTATCAAGACGTGCAAAGGCATGACACCGCTGAAATTGCGGAACATTCCTACCCGACTCCTAACACCTTGTTGACCTCTATATATCTAATTCGTGGAAATAATTTACTCTATTTTCACTGCCGCCTTGTATCGTTTCTTGCTTTGTTTCACCTTGCCTTTCTTGATCTGTGGAGAAAAATCCATCTCAATCCCGATATCGTTCACACCTTTGCCTCGCCTTGTTGAACCATGTTCTTCTCGATCAGCGGAGACGGATCGACTCTACGGTTCCACTCGTCCACATCTTTTCATTGACTTTGTTTGTCCTTGCTGGTCGTGCTTCACGGGGATGAGCAGTTCTATTCTCCACGATACAGTTACACCCATTGGTCTAAATCTCGGACTTCTCTGCGCTTACCCAAATTTTCTTAACGTCTTGTATGTGTGGGAATGCTTGATTCCATTCCCACTGTCTTACTACATCATTCTATTGCCTCCTTCCATTATTGCCTCTCTTGATTTGTGGGGAGACAATCAACCCTGTTTCCACCACTCTATCTTATGTTTTCTTCCCTCATATATATTGAATCTTATCTCCTAAAGGAGAACTTCAGCATCATCCACCGCACTAAGCTTTTGTTCTCGGCTAATGCTTTCATCGCATTGTCCTTTTCAAGAGTTGCTTCATTCTCCTTTTGAAATTATCCTCAAAGTTGGGCTCACTAACCTTGATGAGTGTTCGGTTAGTAAGCACAAGCCCTCTGCCTATACTTTTCTTGGTCAGTCTTGATCAATTATATGAAATCGTACAAATCCTCACCTTATCTAGGTGAATATGTCCTATCCTCTTTCCACGGCATCTTTCTCAAAACCATGAGTAGAATGTGCTATGTATCACCACATCTTACTCTTTGAAGAATGTTCGGATTTAATATCTTATATGTGTACACAGTCCCTATCAAAGGAAATGAATGTGTCTCTCAAAAGCACATCCATCGATAACCCTTTGAATCCCAAGAGCCTTCGTGGTTCGGTCCTCCGATTGTGTACCCCTTGCTTCTAATTGTTCTAAGACCTATATATTCATCACGTTTATAAATCTTGGTGTCAAAGTTAGGGAGTAACCCTGTTCCATTTTTCAAGTAAGGCATTGCCGTGTTCACATTGGCCACA
The DNA here is from genome assembly GCA_022530915.1 of Paspalum notatum. NCBI lineage: Eukaryota > Viridiplantae > Streptophyta > Magnoliopsida > Poales > Poaceae > Paspalum > Paspalum notatum. Next base: position 32,024,695 of record CM039688.1, on the reverse strand, counting down.
CCGTCTGGGCGGTTTGTTCATTCGCTCTCATATAAACCACGACTTGCCGAGCCCCTGGGAAGGACCACCTTGGAAGTATTCAAAAGCTTTGTAACTAACTTGTGTTAAAAAGGCACTAACCATTCACGAGCCAGTTAACAAAGCAAATTGATGAAGGAGTAAGTGTTACCATGTGTGACAGAAGCACACAAACAACGATGCCAAGACCATTTGCATTGCGCAGTAAGCCGTAGAACCCCGCTTCCTCTAAAATCTCGGGACGAGATTTCTTTAAGGGGGGTGGGTTGTGATGCCCCTGGCATCTCAGAAGCCTTAACACACGGTTAGATGAAGGCTAACGATGGATTAAGGCTTAATCATGCTTAGTGATTAACAAGAAACACGTGGAGGAGCCACTAAATCAAAATTTTCTACACAAGATGCAAGACCACACATTTCGTGGTTGAATAAGTCGACACTCACATGCTTTTGAGCCCAACTCTAAATGCCAAACCCCGGATAAGAAAAGTAACCCTAGACCTTTCCGTTGGACAATGTTCAAAAAGCTAAAGACAAGAGGTTTAAAAGATCAAACCGAATCCAACCAACACTTCTTCCGAAGATAGCAAGTGTGATCGTGAGCAAACTTGAGCCCTAATAAAGCTTTCAAACTCATTAAGTACCCGAGCTCAACTCCATTGACAAACTTGTTGTACATGTCATGGACTATCCTATTGCTACACTGAGCAGGGATCAAAGCTATCGTCTACTCACTCAAATTTTCACCTACATATCTCAGGGGAACAACTAGATCAACCCACACTTAGAATTTTTCCCACGTATGGATTTTCAGCTTTTCCCTAAGTTGATTCTGAAATTACTTTTGATTTCACTATACAACTTCAAAATCTTCCTTTCTATGAAGTGGAATTAAACTTATCACCTTTCAAATGCACCTATTGTGGAGGTGATTGGACTTCATTTGATACTCCAAAAGTTTGAAACAAGAAAGTCTCCCCACAAAGTGAAATTTCTGTTTTAATAAACCTGGGAACATATTTGTATCTATAGCTCAAAATCTGTTGGGTTCCAGACCAAAGTCATATTACCAAACTTTTAGATCATCTACTGGAGAACAACTTTGGTAACTAGAGTTTGATCATATATTGAGTTTTAAATGGAGTTTAGGGTCGTTTTCTACCAACACAGAAAACCAGTTCAAATCTGACCTGTTCAGTAATCTCAATATTTATATGACCTACAGCCACTTTCATGCAAAGATCAAATTAGAGAAGTTGTAGATATTGAAATTCTAAACAAACTTTTCAATATACACTTTGGGTGGTAAAGACCAGAGATAGGACTTTTGATTCTCTCAATCAGTAGAGGTACCCTGTCCAAACTGGGAGCTGCAACCTAAATTCAAATGAAATTCATATTTCTACTTAGAATTTGGTGTTGAGACTTTTAACAAACTTGCTGAGTTCAAAGTGTAGAACATTTCATTCAATTGGAGTTTTTCCAAAATCGGTCTCTAAATTGGTCAAAATGGCGATTTTCAGCAGGGGAGAAAACACACTTTCTATTTTTCCTTTTTCTCCTTTTTCCGCGGTCACTGACCGGTGGGGCCCGCCGGCCGGCGCGACACCGTGGCCGGGCCGACGGCCACCACGCGGCCGCCGACGTACGGACGGCGCCCCCGCGCCGCGGATCGAGCCCCAGCGCGCCCGGCTTCACCTGGACGGGAACGCGACTCCATCCAAGCGCTCCTCCACTCCCTCTCTGCTCTCTCCCTCGCTCGCTCCCCACACGCAGAACGCCGGCACCATGGGCGAGCTCGAAGCTCGGACTTGAGTTCCCACCGCCGCTCCACTGCCTCCCCGCGCCCCTAGACCTCACCACCGCGTTCGCCGCTCCCTTGCACACCTCCCGCACTTGACGTCGCCGCCGTTCGCCTCCCCATTCGCCAGGCCGAGCCACCGCGCGACGCCATGGCCACCCTCGGCGTTCCAACGGTGAGCTCACCCGCCCGCTGCCTCGCGCCTTCTCCCTCCAATCCGAAGTGTGCGCGAGTTTCGCCTCCCTCTCCTCTACCGATTCCATGGGTTCTTGAGCTCTAACCCCGCCCCAAGCCCTTTTCCCCACGCACGCGCCACCGCGGCCGCCATTTCCGCCAACCCCTCACCGTGGGGAGCAACCTTAGCGCCATTCCCCCGCCTCCACACCGCCCCCATTGCGTTCGCAATAGCCGTGCGCATCTGGAGCACCTCCTTGGACCGCCGTTCCGCCTCTTCCCGGCGGGATCCGGCCACCGCCGTCCGTCGCTGCCGCTCAACCGTCGACGCGGTTCACCTCCGGTTCGCGTGCGTTCCCCGCTCGCCTAGACCTCCCCGTGCGACGAGATCTAGTGGAAAGCGATCGCCGTGGCCCAGGGCACCTCCGGCAGCCTCTTCGGCTCCAAGACCCGCCTCACCGCCACCCGTACCGCGCCGGGAACGCCGGCCGCCGCGCGCCTCCTCTCCCCTGTCCAGAGGTAGAAGAAGGAGGGGGTTTTCCCCAAAACCCCCTCGCCTTTTAGATAATTGCGCGCTCTGTTTTAAGTACTATTCACCGAGTCTATACAATCTTCTGTGCAGGCCCCTGGAGGTTATGGTTATTTACGTTCGGGTCCTTAGTCTGAGTAATTTTCCATTTAAATGCATTTAAATTGGCTATGAACTTTAGAAAATCATATAAAAGCACAGAAAAATCCAAAATGGACAAACTCAGTTGCGTTGGATTCCTCTTGAGTAGATCTACAGGATGAGTATGATGTGGATGTGTAAAAAGACTGTTTTGCCCCTGGTTTAGTGCGTGCATGGTGTAGGTAAATAAATGATAAAAATGGACTAAATGACCTCCAAAAAAATTATGAGATTTGGGCAGTAGCTTTGTTATGGCATCTAGGTACTTTGAGAATTTTTCTTGCAGTAGCACTCACTGTTAAATGACTGATCTACCCTTAGGCTTAAGTTTTTGTAATAAAAATGCATGGGAAATACTTACCATACGAAACTTTCTCCAAAAGCTGTACTAGATTTTTGGGACACACCTTGTGCTAGGTTTAGCTTGCTGATAAAGTTTGAGCCTCTGCATGTTAAGTCCGAGTGGTGATTTGAAAATGACAAGTGCTACTATGATTTGATCCATAAAATAGAAATGGAATGCTAGTATGTACTCAGAAGTGACTTTCAGTATACTCCTTATAAGTAGTTAATTGGTTAATCCATAGTATAGCACCTGATGTCTGCTTACATCTTATAGTCGTATAACTGAACACCTGCGTACTAGTTAATATAACTATTATGCCCCTTCTTAGTTAAGGTAACAATAATGTACATGCTATGATTAGTCATTATAAGAATCTAAACTTAATATCATGCTTGTAAACCATGTATGTACAAACTAAACTAAAGATGACACTACCACACTCTCTTTTGATCAATAACTTGACTAGTGCAAAGAGAGTTGTTTAAACGCATGTGTTGGGTGCATGAAAGTACTACCATCCATATGCTAGGAACGGTGTTTCAAACTAGTAATACCTTACAGGTATAAATATATGGTTGTTGTATGCTTTGCTTGAGTATGATAAAGAACAGTCACATTGATACTTAATCGTGTTTTAATCCCATGGGTTGCATTGAGAATGCCCGATTGCGTGCTTACTCTAAGTCCATAAAAGTACTTCTATGTCACCAGTAGTACTACCTGATGTTACTAGATGTTCAATACATGAGACTTTGTATGTGTTATGTGACTGTTGAGTGTATGCCTGCTCTAAGTCAAGAAAAGTGCTACCATTACTAGTGCTAAGAGTGATGTCTTAAATTGATAATCCATTGCATGTGTAAGTATATGATGACTAGTATTGCGCTTGCATGTAGAGTGAAACGAGGCATCTCAACTTAACACTTGATCATGAAATGAATTATATCTTGCCGCGTGAATGCTTAATTTCATAACTGAATGATTGTGCTAGATGCATACTGGCACTTCTCGTTAGTATAGTTGTCGATCACTTTTCTGTCCATCCATGAAATGGTTATTCGTGTGTGTGTTTAATACTTATGCATCTCGTACACTGCACCGTGCATACCATTCATGTAGAAACGCTTCTTGCAGATACGTGATCAAAAAGCAAGTGCGTGGAACTACATCAAGTATCGGTGTCCAAAAGACCAACTAAGACCCACTCACGACCTGGAGAGCCCATCAGTCGTGTTTGGACGGAGGAGTTGTCCAAGGGATCAAGGGGTTGCCTGGGGCAAAGCCTCACAACCTGGCAAACTAACAGTAGCTTAGTTTGTTGGTTTTCTTAAAGTAAAACAAAGGTAGGCAGGACCATGCTTTACCTAGCAAATGATTTTTGTTGAATGCTTACGCATCTGCATTAGGAGTTGTTTGGAAACCATTTGCATTAGACTCCTTGGCCGCCCTGGCCCTAGCACCTACAATAGAGTGCGTAGGACGAGTATGCCTAGTAATGCTAGGTACGAGTAGACACGAGTGAATGGAGTCACTCGTCGCGTAGGTGATTTTACAAACCTCAGAAATCTTACTATGACACAATTTATGATTATTATTGCTGATGTTAAATAGAGACCGGGCGGAGTTATGGGAATATTATAAGAAAAATGATGATGTGGCAAGGTATGGTGGACTCCGCCCGAGTCGCATAAGGCCCGTTCGCTGTTCGCCTGCTGATCGGCATACCATTGCTAGAGTGCTTATCCGGGTCGTGGGACCGGTGAAAGTCTTACCGGCCCCGTCCTACTATTCATGGTGCTGCCCATCCACTGATAGGGGGCCGATGGACTTGGGAGGTGCTTGGAGGTCGATGGAGGGCTGACCCGACGTACCGTGGTATCGCTCCTGAGACGGCTACTCCCAAGGGTTAGGTGGGGGCGCTGTGAATCTTGGGACGGGACAGGTGGAGATGAGGGATATATGTGTGGAACGCGATGGCTAGTAAGCATATATCACTTGGCATTTTTAGTTATTCCCGGGAATTAACAAATCGATTCGAATCGCTGATGCTCACCAGGTGTGAGAGTGCCAAATATCGCACACGGGCAACGTAGTAATAACTGTAACATGCTGTTTATTAAATCACGTCTTTTCATACAACATGCTTGGATGTGTATGATCCGTCTCACTATTCAGGGTGTCGCCCGTCCACTGCTAGGAGGTCGATGGGCTTGGGAGATGCTTTGAGGTCGAGGGAGGGCTGACCCGATGTACCGTGGTATCCCTCCTGAGACGGCTACTCCCAAGGGGTCGGATGGAGGCACCGTGAATTTTGGGACGGGGCATGTGTAGAATAGGGGTATATTTTGGATATTATGCAAGTTACTGATGGAACTCATGTTTTACTTTGATGGTACTCATGCTTTACTTTCATGTAAGTATTTACCTTATGATATAAATGATCTTCTTGATTTATGGATAGCAGCTGTCAAAATCCTGCTATCTCATGTCAACATGAACTTGGTTTAAGAATCAACAGCTAAGGATCAAGATCTTAGTAAGCAAGCTTTGCGTCAGCCGTAAGCCATTTCCATTAAGTCCTACTGAGTAATTAGTACTCAGGGTTTGCCCCCACTTTTGGATTACAGGTACCGACGATAGCTGGATAACTGTGTTGGAGGTGGTAGTACCGGTGGGCTCGGTGCTACTCGCCTTGTTTGTCTCTACTTGAAGACTAGTTGAGTTTTATTTCCGCTGTGAGATGTTTTGAACACTTCCGCTATATGTACCTATACAGGTATATTTCGAATTCGCTTCCACTATATTTGAAAATGTATAGATTTCATACAATTGAGTTGTAAATTAAGTCTATTATTCTCTACTTCAACTGCCTGTGATGATGTAATTGTTGTGACTCCTTCGAGAGTCGGATGTGTTTGATGTCGGTTCCTCGGAAATTGGTGTTATCGAGAGCTCGAAGGACTCTCGACGGACTACCGGGTTTAGTCTGGCCTAAGTGCACTGCGAGCCAGAGGTGGCAGGTGTGCTTAGTCTAGATTAAGCAGGGCGGTTCCGCCACATATGTATGACATGAATCTCGATGTATTGGTGACGTAGACTAAGGAGTCGAAAGCTCATAGATTCTAAAGGTTGGAAACACAAGAATCATGAGAACGAGAGAAATAGGGCCCATCAACTGTTGAGTTGGGGTGGGGACATAGACTCAGAAGTACATGAATTTGGCATGAACCCAAAACATGTGGACTACAAAAGTTTGAAATGCGTGGAGCGCAAGAGCTTGAAATGCACAGGACAGTGGAGCTTGGAACTCAGGTCTTGCAATTTTTGGGAAAGGCATGATACACTAGAGTTGATTCTACGAAGTTAGGATCAAATGGCGTAGTGAACCGTACTTATTCAATGTGCAGCCAATATATGACAAAGCTAAACATTGTTACTACACCTATCGGTACCCGTACGGTTTGCCTAATCGTAGGATTTAAAAACATTTTTTTTGTCGACAGTTAGCTTCCTCTTCCAGTCATGTCGATGCAGCGCGGAGCTTCACGTGGGTGACACCACGGGGTTGGAATCTGGATTAGGCACCGAATCCAAGGTCGTTGCCGGAGTCGAGGTGGGGTTTCAAATTGTATCGGTGTAGATGTTTGACGCTGTGTATATCGGTTTGATTGGAGAAAAGTCTCCGATGATGAAAGCTTGGGCATTCTTCTCAGAGACTTCTTGGAGGCTTGCTTATTGTTCCGGTAGTTAGGCCTATAGAATCCTAAGGACCCAGTATGTAAAGGTAATCATGTATGAGCTATCCTGACTTCATCTCCAGGCTTGGCGATTCCCTTCAGTAGGATCCTCTCGAGTCACAGACGTTGAACTGAAACCGCAGCTATGGAGTATTCTTCATCTTCATCTTCTCATTCCCTTGTTGTGATACCTCTGGTGAGGGCAGCCAGGCCTAGAGCAGTGGTGATTTGATTTCAAAGCCATAAGAAAATGTGCCAAAGGGTGGGCCTATAAAGCTTAACATGTGAACGATATAAATCCATGAAACGAGGCATGGGGTCCTCAGGGTTTTGGGGCATCGCCATAACTAGAATTTGAAACATCATGACGACAACGTAGAGCATCATGGTTTACAAAGACTGAAGTTCCTGAATGCTAGAGCTCGAAACATGACGACTTAAGAATTCATAATGCATTGCAGGACAACAAGATACGCTAGTCACAAGGATTGGGTACATATTGATTCTAAGGAGCTAGGTACTGGAGACACCTATCAGCTATGAGAATCAGAATCTTTGGATTACAGCAGCTCACGATGGTCACCACCGTACGAATTGGTACCTAGCTAGTACTGCCTAAATGTAAAATTGATGCATTCCGGACGAATGCCCGTTTCTTCTTTCAACCAACTTGGTGCAGTGTTGGTCTTCACATGGGAAATGCCATGAAACAATAGTCTTGATTCTCCACCGAGTATGAGAACGTCACTAGATTCGAGGTTGATCTTGGTCGCTTGGTCTTTGTCTCTCGTGTCGCTGAACAAGAACTCGGCAGTGTCTCCTATGGAGATGGATATGAAAGGTAAACCTTTGCTAAGGCTACTCTCTGACTCGTCCCTGTCTTGGTGAAGTCCGAGCTTCCCGAAGTTGGTGTAGTAGTTGACGATGCATATGTCTGGGTTAATCTGAGGAAACTCGCCTGCAGTGGAGTTCGCAGTTTGAGCAATCATCTTGAAAGCGTCTGGTATGGTTGGGGCTTGTGCTCCATCGAATGGACGTGTGGGTCCATATGAGCGTGCCGTCGGATCCCAGTTCTTTCCCAGAGACATCATCCACAAATTCAGCTTGGCACCATTCTTGAGGCTTGGCCTGTAAAATCCTCCTGGGCCCTTACCTAGTTGTCGACACATACGAACCATCTCGATCTGATCTTCAGGCTTGACAAATCCTTTTAATAGAACCATCCCGGGTCGTAGATGTTGAACTGAGGCCCCCTCAGTGGAAGACTCTCCCGCTTTTCTCTTCTTAGGATCTCGAGGTACTATTGTTTTAGCTTTCGTGGACCCTTGGTAATTTGGGCATAAGTCGAAGGGCTGCGTCGAAGGCTGCGACATTTGTAGCAGGAAGAATAAGGTTTGTGTCAATACAAGAATCTGAAAATCTTGGTACGGTCATAGTGCGATCGTACTTCCTTGCTCGAGAAAGTGTAATGAAAACGACCCTATCATCACATGTAACACAACTTTTTATCGCTCCCTTTCTGATGTGAACAGGTTGCGGTTAGCTTTTTGGAAGGAACCCAAAAATGGTCTCGAGCATTCGTATTCAGAGTTTTTACCAAATCCCTTTTGGCCAATCCTCTATTCAAAAACCTCAAACTTCAAGTTGCCAGATTTTTAGCGTAATGGTCCCGATGTGGAGTTCTGACTTAAAGTGACTGTTGGCTACCTTTACAAACACCTTTGAATCAAACCTAAGAGGAACAATTATTTGTTTCATTGTTCTCTTCAGCTTTGTTGTAGAAAGTTTCCAGTTAATGCGTTTGTACTAATGCAGAAGGTACGACTTCGGCAAGGGTCACAATTTCACGTTTTATAACCACCTTATACAACGTTTCGGCTAGTTCGTCTCAGATTTCTACTCACGTACCCACAATAGCATCATGCACGCAATTCTCATGTTAACTTGTTATTACTAACAACCATGCGTACGATAACATATGTATCTAGTCATTTTCAACCCCACACATAGCAAAGCACATGAGATGAGATGAATGATGCATGATTCGTCCTATCCGGTCTCACTTCCCTCATCCTATGTATTTTATATATAGCTAGCGATACTTCGGTGACATATATGCACGTCTCTCCATAATGCAACTAGCCGTTGTCTAGTCGTTCTTAATTTCGCACGTGGTTAGTGTACCTGCAGAAGAATGCATGCTCATACATTACCACCTAATGTGGCATCCACGCGTGACCGCTGCGTGGACAACGTTGGTGGGCCGATGCATCTTTTTCTCAAAATGACTTTCCACCAGTACTGGGGATTGTCGAGAAAAAGATGGATCCCAAAACCAAATATAAGTGTGGTGGGCATGAAAGCATCCAAAGCATGCCCACCACCCTTAAAGAGCTTTTACTACGGGGCATGAATGCAGGGTTTACAACAATTCGCAAATCCCAGTAGCTTCCACCAGTACTGGGGACAGCTATGGCCGAAAAGTTGCTTCCCAAAGAGCCGAATATGCATATGAGTTCTATCTAGGTCAGATTGTCAGTGATGTCACCTGGATAACACCAACATCCTTATACGGGCATATCGCATACTCTCATTTTTGAATTACGTGAAAAGAGGCTTTCGAAAATAGTTTTGTAAACCAAAACTTGATGATATAACTGTTGCTTGTGTATGATCGGCTCTGATACCAGCTGTGGCGGAACCGCCCTGCTTAATCCAGACTAAGCACACCTGCCATCTCTGGCTCGCAGTGCACTTAGGCCAGACTAAACCCGGTAGTCCGTCGAGCTACCCAAAGGGCACTCGATGAAACCATCGCCCGAGGAGACCGACATCACACACATTTAGCCCTCGAAAGAGCCACAACAGATTACATCATCACAGGCAGTTGAAGTAGAGAATAAGTAGACTTAGTTTACAAACCGACGATAATAGTCAAATACATGTTCAAAGATAGCGGAAGCGATTTCAGAATATGTATAGCGGAATCGTTTTCGAAAATCTCACAGCGGAAACAATACACTTAAGTAGTCTTCATGAAGTGATAAAAGTAGCACCAAGCCCACCGGTTCTACCCTCCTTCATGTAATTGTCCAAAAGTCTTCAGTTCCTGTAAGCCAAAAGTGGGGGCAAACCCTGAGTACTAATTACTCAGTAGGACTTAATGGAAAATGGCTTACGGCTGACGCATAGCTTGCTTACTAAGATTTTGATCCTTAGCTGTTGATTGTAAACAAAATCAAGTTAACATGTGGAAGCAGGAAGTACAGCTGCTTGCTTTATCATATAGAGTAGGATTTGACAGCTACTTAGTTTATCATATCAATAATACTAATCATGAGTATAATAAAAAGCTGCATGAAAGTAAAGCATGCATATTCAAGTATGTAGTATTCAAAACCATGAATTCATAATACAACATATTCAAGTGGATTACTACTTTGCCCGTCAGTGGTATTGGCATTCTCACACCTGGTGAGCATCAGCGATTCGAATCGATTTTTATATTCCCGGGAATAACTAGAAGCACCAGGATGGCATATGCTTACTAACTCCCAGCGTTCCACATATGCTTCTCCCATCTCCACCTGTCCCGTCTCAAGTTCGATGACCACTCCCGCCTGACTCCCGGAGCGCGTTGTCGCAGGAGCGGTACCTCGGTTACGTCGGGTTCTGCCCTCCTTTGACACCCGCCTCCGCGGCCACCTTCCTCTCAACCAGTGGGTAGGAACGTGCCCCTGGCTTGAGACGTCACAAGTAAGACTTTCACCGGCCCATAGATTCCGGATAAGCACCCTAGCAATGTTATGCCGACCAATAGGCGAACAACGACCGGCCTTATGCGACTCGGGCGGAGTCCACCATACCATCCATATCATCATCATCATTTTTCTCATATAACCATATCTCCGCCCGGTCTCGAGTTAAAACCATGAGCATCCTCATAGCTTCCATCATAGTAATAGTTCCTGTGACTTTTGAAAAATCACCTACGCGACGAGTGACTCCATTCACTCGTGTCTACTCGTACCTAGCATTACTAGGCATACTCGTCCTACGCACTCTATTGTAGGTGCTAGGGCCAGGGCGGCCAAGGAGTCTAATGCAAATGGTTTCCAAACAACTCCTAATGCAGATGCGTAAGCATTCAACAAAATCATTTGCTAGGTAAAGCATGGTCCTGCCTACCTTTGATTCACTTTAATATAAACCAACAAACTAAGCTATTGTTAGTTTGCCGGGTTGGGAGGCTTTGCCCCAGGCAACCCTTGATCCCTTGGACAACTCCTCCGTCCAAACACGACTGATGGGCCCTCCAGGTCGTGAGTGGGGCTTAGTTGGTTTTTTGGATCACCGTTGGTTGAAGTAGTTCCACGCACTTGCTTTTTGATCACGTATCTGAAACAAGCGTCACTATATGAATGTCGTGCATGATGCAGTGGATGAGATGCACGAATATCAAGCACACACGTTAAACAGTCGTTGCATGGTTAGGCAGAAAGGGAATTGACAACCATTTAACAAGATCACCCTTGTGGGCATAAAACTAGCATAGCCCCTATAATTAGAAACACGCAATACAACACTCGAACTAATGCATGAGCAAGATATCAATTTAACCGGTTCTTTATCATTTCATGTGTGAGCAAAACATCACACAAGTATATGATTACATATGTAGTGGATTACTAGGGTACACGAATGGAGTATGTTGTTGTTTAATCTATCTCAGCAAGTTAAGTATACAAGCTAATCATACGGACCGGAGTACATGATAGACTTCTACTTCCAAGTAAATTTTATCCCATTCACTCTACATGGAGCATATAAGTAAATAAGTTATATACCTTGACTTAATCGAGTTATTGAATCCACATATCAATAGTGCAAAACTTTTTATAATAAAAGATCTACAATCCTTGTCATAGGAGGATCAAACATGCATGTGAAGTATTATAGAATCAAATATCTTACGAGGTTCATTTTGACACTGCAAACTCAATTCTATTAAAGGAAGTTTATAAGAGCAATCTCTGGTGCATATGAGTACGTTGCTTTCCATTCCTATTACCTTCACTTTTGGCCCTATTTAAGTGACTACTTATACTTCTTTCATGAAATAGCATCCACAAAGCATGTACAACCTACTTAAGTATACCTGCACAGGAATATAGCTATAGGAATTTTGGTGGAGTTTTTAGGGTACAGTAAATAGCACTTTTATATTTTATTGATTTAATCACCTTAGCACTTGTCATTTTCAAAACCGCAATCAAACCTAACATGCAAGAGCTCAAACTTATACAGTGAGTTACATTTATTATAAGGAGTGCCCAGAAATTATAGTTCATCCATTTGAGCATATTTTAGGTAGCCTCCATCTCCTGGGTTAAATAAATGCACATAACACATGTAAATGGCAAAAGGGTAATTAAACAGCAAGTGCTAGGTCTACAAAAATTCACATAATGTTATAATACCGCAAGAGAGCTACTATCCAAGTTTCATAGCCTTCGGAGTCCATTTAGGTCACTTTTGTCATTTATCCTATTTAATCATGCATGCAACAAACCAAGGGCAAAACAGACATTTCACATATCCACATCATACCCATTCGATAGATCTATTCAAGAGGAGTCTAATGCAACTGAGTTTACCTTTTTACGATTTTTATTTGATGTTATATGATTTTTCAAAGTTTCAGCCGATTTAAATCAGGGAAAAATGAGAAATCCATAGATCCAGGGGCTAGATTGCAATTAACCCTAACTTCCAGGGGCCTGCACAGAAGATACACAAGACTCAGTGCATAGTGACTGAAACGAGGCAACAAATACCGGAAACCTCAGGGGGATTTGTGCAAAACTGACTTCTTTCTTCTACCTCTCGCAGGGGAAGGACGACGCGGCGGCGGCCGACGTCCCCGCGCGCGGTGGCGCGCGTGGAGGCACAGAGTTGGAGCCGAAGTGGTCGGGGAAGACGTTCCCGGCCACGGGGATTTGATTCCCGCAGATCTAGTCGCACGGGGAGGCGCGTACGAGCGGCGCGTGGCGGTGAACCGGAGGCGGCCACGGCGCGGCAGTGCGCGGCGGCTCCCGCTCGATTCGGCGGCGCAGGAGGCGGTAGGGGCTGCGGTCGGGCTCCTGAGCTGCGCGGGGACGAGTAGAATCCGGAGGAGGCGGAGTGGAGGCGCGGAGATGGGCCGAGGGTGGCTCCCGACGGCGAGGGTTCGGCGGAAATGGTGGCCGGCGTGGCGTGCGTGTGGGGAAGAGGGCTAGAGGCGGATAGAAGCCTCACAGAGGGGGCGAATCGGTGGAGGATGGTGGGCCACGCGTGGTGCTCGTGCGGGTTGGGGAAGAGGAGGACGGGAGATGGGCTGAGGGAGATGGCGTCGCACGAGAGCTTCAAGTCTCGGCCACGGCGGGCGTGCGGCTCTGGGCAGAGAGACGGGCGTGGGACTGAGGGCGAGGGAGTGAGCGAGGAGAGGATGAACGGAGCCGCGTTCTCGTCTAGGTGAAGAAGGCGGTCACGGGCAGAGGCATGTCGGGGCGCGGACAGCGCGTGGCCATGGCGGCCAGAACGCCGGTGCGCGTCGTCCGCGTGGCGCGGCTCGGCAGAGTGCGGCGCGCGCCGGTTGGGGGAAGAATGGAGGAGGTCGCGCGTGGACCGAGTCCGGTGAGCCGGTGAGACCGACAGGTGGGGCCGGACAGGGAAGATAAGAAGGGTCCATTGGACCGGGTTCGCGAGGGGTGCAGGTGGTTTTTGCAAAACCGGGGGCAACGATGGTTTGCGTCTCGGCGGATTCCGCGGGCTGACAGGCGGGCCCCACACGTCATTGAGACGAAGGAAAACGAAAATGCTGAAAAATAGAAAAGGAAGGTTTGACTGCAGAGACACTCGTTTTAAAACCGTGTTTTTGAACAACCTACAGGGCGATTTTGGGAAAACTCCAATTGGAAAAAATGTTTTACTCTTTGATATGTACAACTTTGTCAAAAGCCATGGTGTCATGTTCTGTGTAACAAAGTGGTTTAAATTTGAATTTAGCTTGCTGTCCCTGGTTTGACCAACTGAAACCCTCAGCTTAGGAATTTTTAAAAGTCCATTTTGTGACCACTTTCATACAAAGAGTTTTATATCAATCTTGTTCAGAATTTTATGAGCTACAACTTTCTCAATATAACCATTTCAATATTATGGCGGTAAGACCAAGAAAATTTAAATTTACTACACAGGTCAGGTTTGGACAGATTTCATGTGTTGATAGAAAAGGACCCAAAATACTGTGCAAATCACTATGCATGTCAACACTCCAATTACCAAAGTTGTTCCTAATAAAATTTTCTACAAGTTTAGTATATAAAGTTTGGATTGAATCACCACATATTTTGAATTACAAGCACAAACATTGTTGAGGGTTTGGTAAAACTGCAGCTTTATTTTAAGTAGAGTCTTTCTTGTTCCCAACTTTTGAAGTGTCAAATGAAGTCAAATCACTTCCACAATAGGTGCATTTGAAAGGTGATAAGTTCAATTCCATTTCATAGAAAGGAAGATTTTGAAGTTGTATAGTGAAATCAAAAGTAATTTCAGAATCAACTTAGGGAAAAGCTGAAAATCCATACTTGGGAAAATTCTAAGTGTGGGTTGATCTAGTTGTTTCCATGAGATATTTGGGTGAAAATTTGAGTGAGTAGACGATAGCTTTGATCCCTGCTCGGTGTAGCAATAGGGTAGTCCAGAGCATGTACAACAAGTTTGTCAACGGAGTTGAGCTCGGGTACTTAATGAATTTGAAAGCTTTATTAGGGCTCAAGTTTGCTCACGATCACACTTGCTATCCTCGGAAGAAGTGTTGGTTGGATTCGGTTTAATCTTTTAAACCTCTTGTCTTTAGCTTTTTGAATATGGTCAAACAGAAAGGTCTAGGGTTACTTTCTTATCCGAGGTTTTGCATTTGGGGTTTGAGCTCAAAAGCATGTGAGTGTTGTTTTATTCAACCACGAAATGTGTGGTCTTGTATCTTGTGTAGAAAATTTTGATTTAGTAGCTCCTCCACGTGTTTCCTGTTAATCACTAAGCTTGATTAAGCCTTAATCCATCGTTAGCTTTCATCTAACCGTGTGTTAAGGCTTTTGAGATGCCAGGGGCATCACATCGAGTCCATCTCAGCGGCCATGGGTTGAGCATCAATTCCCACCGCAAATATATTACCTAGAAGAGCCTCCGCTACAAGAACAACACAGTGGGGCACAACAACCCATGTCATTCTACAGTGCACCACCTCCTCCACCTGTTCTAGTGTCAACCGCCAAACCAAGCACCGGCTATACCTGCTTCAAATGTGGGAAGGCCAAACATTTCAGTCACACCTGTCACTCGCACCGAAAGACTTCAGGATCAGTGCCTACGGGCGAAGGGAAGAGATCAGCCCCAAAGATGGGCCAACTGCACTATAGCCAGCTTGAGCAAGTTCCGGATGGTGAACCAGTCTTGGCAGGCACATTTCTTGTCAATGACCACCCAACGGTTGTTTGGTTTGATTCTAGGGCAACTTTTTCATTCATCAGCAAAGCTTATGCACTGAATCATGGGTATGAAGTTATAGAGTTGAAACAGAAATACCACATCACGGCTGCAGGGTCATCTATCAACACCAATCACATAGTGAGGAACTTGCGTTTGCAAGTTGGAAAAGAAAGTTTGTTCATCAGTCCTATAGTACTTCCACAACTAGGGATTGATGTTATTCTTGGTATGGAATGGCTGAAACAACACCACGCTATGATAGATGTTGGGAGCAGAACCGTTCAGTTGCGCTCAAGCAGTGGGACCGATGTGGTTATTCATGTGCCACTTCATAAGCATGTGTCTCACACGGTTAATGTTGCAGAAGCCCAAACCGAGGCACAAGCACTTGCAAAGATCCCTGTAGCTTGCGAGTATCCGGATGTGTTTCCTGAAGAGCTTCCCGGACTACCGCTAGATAGGGATGTAGAGTTCAGAATAGACTTGTTCTAAGCACGGCACCTGTCTCCAAGAGGCCGTATAGAATGGCGCCTGATGAACTGAAAGAACTGAAAACACAACTGCAAGAGCAGTTAGACAAAGGGTTTATCCAACCTAGCTCATCACCTTGGGGTTGTCCCTCCCTCTTTGTTGAGAAGAAAGACCAAGGTGGTAAAAGGTTATGCGTCGATTATCGACCATTGAATGCTGTCACGGTCAAGAACAAGTACTCACTGCCACATATTGATATCTTATTTGATCAGCTTAGGGGAGCCACAGTTTTCTCCAAGATTGATCTTAGGTCCGGGTATCATCAAATTAAGGTCCGAGAGGAAGACATACCAAAGACCGCTTTCTCCACGCGGTATGGGCTTTATGAGTATCTTGTCATGTCCTTCGGTTTGACAAATGCACCGGCTTTCTTCATATACCTGATGAACTCGGTGTTCATGAATGAGCTTGACAAATTCGTGGTAGTATTCATTGATGACATCTTGGTTACTATCTCGCCTTAGAGAACATAAACTTTATGCCAAGTTCAGCAAGTGTGCTTTTTGGCTAAAGGAAGTGGCATTCCTAGGCCATATCTTGTCAGCGAAGGGAGTGGCTATCGATCCCAGCAAGTTGGAAGATGTGCTGAATTGGAAGCAGCCACAAACTGTAATAGAGATACGGAGTTTTCTTGGTTTAGCGGGGTACTACCGCCGCTTCATCAAAGATTTCTCAAAAATTGCAAAGCCTATGACAGCGTTGACCCAGAAAAACGCAAAGTTCGCATGGATCCCAAAATGCGAAGAAGCCTTTGGGACGTTGAAGAAACTCCTAACTTTAGCACCTGTTCTTGCTCAACCAGATATCACCAAGCCGTTTGACGTGTATTGTGATGCCTCTGGTAGTGGCCTCGGTTGTGTTCTGATGCAAGAAGGGAGAGTGATCGCCTATGCATCCAGCCAACTGAGGAAACATGAGGTAAATTATCCGACTCATGATCTTGAGTTACTTGCAGTTGTTTACACACTGAAGAAATGGAGACATTACTTGTTGGGCAACACCTGCCACATATACACCGATCACAAAAGTCTAAAATACATATTCACACAGCCAGAACTAAACATGAGGCAACTTCGTTGGTTGGAATTAATCAAAGACTATGACTTGGAAGTCCACTATCACCCCGGTAAGGCAAACGTTGTAGCAGATGCATTAAGCCATAATGCTCATTGCAACTTCATTGAAGCTTGTCCAACAGTGAGAGAGCTATGCTGTGAGATTGGGGAAATAGAAATGCCAACAGCACTGGAAGCCGAACATTACAATCTTGTCCTAGAACCAACCATCAAGGATCAAATCATAGTAGCACAAAAGCAAGATAAGGGCATGGCGCATATTTGAGATGAGATCCATGACAAGAAGAAGGTCTGTTTCAAGCTTGACGAAGAAGGAGTCTTGTGGTTCAAAAAACCGCTTAGTGGTACCAAAGGATATGGAGCTGAGGAAGAAAATCCTAGATGAAGCTCAGACCTCTTTGTTCACCTTGCACCCGGGCAGCAACAAGATGTACCAAGATCTGAAGCAAAAGTTTTGGTGGACCCGTATGAAACGGGAGATCGCCAAATATGTATCCGAGTGCGACGTATGCCAAAGAGTGAAAGCTGACCACTTAATGCCTGCAGGTATGCTTCAGCCTCTAGCAGTTCCCACCTGGAAATAGGAGGATATACACTTGGACTTCATTGTGGGATTGCCTCGCACACAGAAGGGGTACGATTCCATTTGGGTGATTATTGACCGGTTCACAAAATCTGCACATTTCATCCCTGTCAAGACCACCTATCGGGCAAAACAATATGCTGAACTATATATTTCCCAGATTGTATCCTTGCACGGTGTCCCTCTAACCATCACTTCGGACAGAGGCTCACTGTTTGTGTCACGCTTCTAGGAGCAACTGCAAATTGCTCTTGGGACCAAATTGATTCACAGTTCGGCATACCATCCTCAAACAAGCGGTCAAGTTGAAAGAGTGAACCAGATCCTTGAAGATATGTTGAGGGCATGCGCTTTGACTTATTCCACCAAGTGGGATGAATGTGTCTCCCCTTGGCAGAGTTCGCCTACAACAACAGCTACTAGAAGAGCTTAGATATGGCACCTTTTGAGGCCCTATATGGTAGACGTGTAGAACGCCACTCAACTGGTCTGAACCAGGTGAGCGTGTCACATTCGGCCCAGACTTGGTAACACAGGCAGAAGAGCAAGTTAAATTCATTCACGACAATCTAAAGAGAGCACAATCTAGGCAGAAAAGCTACTCAGATAAGAGAAGAAGATCCTTAGTCTTTGAGAAGGATGATCATGTGTATCTCCGAGTGTCACCCATGAAAGGGGTGCATCAGTTTGGAGTAAAAGGCAAGTTAGCACCACGATATGTTGGTCCGTTCAAGATCACAGAGCAATGTGGGCCAGTTGCTTATCGACTGGAGCTACCACCACATCTAGCTACGGTTCATGACGTGTTTCATGTTTCACAACTCAAGAAGTGTTTGCGAGTGCCAGAGGAAGTGATTGATACATCTCAAATTCAGATTCAGCCAGACCTCACCTATCCAGAGCAACCCATAAAAATCCTTGATCAAAAGCAAAGATCAACACGGAGAAGGACTATTAACTTCTACAAAGTGCAGTGGAGTAATCACTCCGAAGAAGAGGCAACTTGGGAGCAAGAAGAATTCTTGCGAATAAAATATCCTAGTTTTCTTCCATCCACTTCAAATTGAGTACGTCACCGCAGTTTAAAAGTTTCAAATTCATACACAGTGCACTTTCTTCCCATTTAACTTATCCACCCACATCACATCAGAATCTCGGGACAAGATTTCTTTAAGGGGGGTGGGTTGTGATGCTTCGGCATCTCAAGTGCACTTTCATCTTGCATACATGCAACATTCATCATGATGCATCATACAATGACATGCATTTGAGCCCTAGTTCAAACTTGGTTGAAATGAAACTGCCGAAACCTGTTTTCTGCATAAATGTCTCTGTGGTTGTGCCCATAACTTTGATTATATTTAGATCTGGGTGAAACTCATATTGATAAACTTGTAGACAATTTCATGGTGAACAACTTCGGTAATTGGTGCTTTGACATGCATGAAGGTTTGCATAGAGTTTTGGGGTTTTTTTTGTCAGCATATGAATTCTGTCCAAATATGACCTGTTTGGTAATTTCAAATTTTCTTGATCTTAAAGCCAAACTCTTGCAATGATTTTATTTAGAAAGTTCTAGGCCTTGAAATTCTAAACAACATTGGTACAAAACTCTTTGAGTGAAAGTGTTTAGAAAATGGACTTTTAGAATTTCCAAGCTGGAGGGTTTTGTTGGTCAAACCTTGGTCAGCAATTTAAATTCAAATTTAAACCAAGTTTTTGAATATAACTTGGTATACAAGTTTATAAGACAAATGTAGAGGAACAAATTTAGAACATTTAATCCAATTGGGACATCTTCAAATTCGGCCTCTAACCTATTCAAAAATGGAGATTTCTAACAGTAGTTTCAGCAGTCAAAAGCGGGTTCTCTATTTTCCGAATTTTCTCGTTCAAATTTCCGGCGGATGGAGTCTCTGACCAGTGGACCCCACCGGCCAGAACCGCGTCAGATTCCCGCCGTGGGATTGGAAAAAATCCGGCTGGTGGGCCCCACCACTTTCACGTCTCCGCGCACCCGGTCCACTGCGCCGTCCTCTCATTACCTCGCCCCGGCCCCACCTGTCAGGGAGTCCGGTCCACCCAATGGCCACCGGCCTTCTTCCCCTCTCCTGCTCGCCCACGCGGCGGATGGCCGACCGAGGCCGCGCCCTGCCCGCCTCTGCACCTGGACGGGTTCCCGGCCAAGGCCACCTTCCTTCGGCCTTAAGCCGCGGAGGGCACCCCTCTCTACCCCCTCACTCGCTCCACCGAGCCCTCTCTCTTCCTCTGTGCACCGAAGCCGCCGCCATTGCCGTGAGCTCGGCTCGACCCCGCGCCCGCCGCTCCGGCCACCCTCGTTTCCCCAGAACCCCGCGCCGCTCTTCCTCACGCGCCACTCCACCGATCCACCTAGGTCTAGGCCACTGCGACCGCCCCACCGCCGCGCATTTTGCCGCCGAACCGCCATAGCCGCGAAGCTCGGAGCCGCGCTCGGACCCGCCGTTCCACTCGCCCTCACACCTCCACATCACCGCGCCGACGCTCCTCGTCCTCCACTCGACCGCTTCCCGTAGCTCTAGGCCACCGGATCCCATCCACCGCGCCGCCATTCGTCACCGGAGTTTCCCCGTTTGCGAGCTCCGTCGAGGGCCTCTCCACGCCATTCTCCCGGCAATTTAGGTAGGCGGTAAGGCTCCCCACTCCACCCTCTCTCTCTCCGACCACCGCCGGCGAGCCCTCGCGCCCTGCGTGGCCGTGCCGGCGAGCGCCGCCGCCGCCCTTCCTCTCTCTCTGCCGAGAGGAGGAAGACGACGACGTTTTGCATTTGAACCCTCGCGGTTTGTCGATTTCACGGTTAAGTCCTACGCACAGTGGTATGAGTCTTGCCGATATCACGTTCTAGCCCCTGGAGTCTACGGTTAATTGCGTACAAGTCCTTGATCTATAAGTTTTTCTATTTATTTCATTAATAAATCGGCTGAAACTTTAGAAAATCATAACAATTCAAATAAAAATCCGAAATGGACAAACTCAGTGGCTATGGACTCCTTGTGAGTCGATCTACAGGATAGGTATGATATGGATGGGTGAAAATTCTATTTTGCCCCTGGTTTAGTGCATGCATGGTGTAGGTAAATAAATGGCAGAAGAGGACCAAATGAACTCCAAAAATTATTAAACTTGGACAGTAGCTTTGTTATGGTATCTAGGTACTTTGTGATTTTTGGTAACCCTAGCATTGACCGGTTAATAACTGTTTTGCCCTTATGCATGTGTTTTGTGTATTTAATTAACTTGGAAAAATGAAGGCTATAAAAAATATGCTCAAATATGACCTCTGGTATTTTTCATGTACTTTATATAGTATGGATAGCTTGCTAGTAAAGTTTGAGGCCTTGCATGTTAAGTTTGAGTGGTGATTTGAAAATGAAAAAGTGTCACATGCTTAACTAAATTAAAAGGGAAAGTGGTTCTAGGGTGCATAGTTAATTCTAGGAAAAATCTGGTAGCCTACTAGTGATATCTTGATTCTAGAAAGTAATTTTGTGTACTTTATTACTGCTGTTTTGATTTATGTGATTTTCATGGTGAGATAAATATATGGAAAATAGATGTCATATTAAACTATAGATTTTGTGCTTGTTGATTTTTGTATATGATGTTCATGCAATGAAATGCTTGCTGTAGAAATTTCAAGTCCAGAACTCATTCCTACGAATTATGAAAAATCTAAGAAGCTATAGGGCTGATTAACTTGCTGTAATTTTAATAAATTAATTATAACTTGGTTGTAGCTGATATTTTGCCTGTAGCATTATGAGATATGTTTCTGCATGTGGTAAAGGTTTGGGATCAAATTGACTTATCTAACTACATGAACTCAAGGGTGCATTTTATTCACAAAGATAGCATGTCCACTAATTCGTGTGTATATGTTTAATTGCCAATGACAATATGTTCGGTGCATGTATAAAGTTACTTGCTGCATAACCTCAAGTATATCTTGTGATTTCAAGAGTTATCAACGGAGATGTTTTTGGAGAAACACCTTATTTGCATTTGATAGGGACTGTGTACACATATAGAACAATAATTCCTAATAACTTCAAAGATAAAATGTGGTGATGGTTTGTACGATTTCTTAGTGATGGGTTGTATGATTTCTTAGCAAAGTTGTTAAGTTTCCTAGTATGGGATGTAATTAGACTAAGCATGCTTGAGTCACCTCGTCACTAACTACTTGACATGCCTTGTGTTTCATTGGCACCGCTTACATACATGTGCATCCATCGCACTCCTGGTCGCACCTTGTCATACATATAACTTGTACTATATGCATGTATTTGCATTTTCTTGCACTCACTTGCATATTATACCATGCATATAGATTTCGCGAAAGAAGGATCAATACCAGAGCCACTATTGATCGAGAAGCCGAACAACGAATTGCATCAAGAGCAAGAAGACGACGTGTAGCTGATTAAATCCGTCCCTGATTCAAGGGGTTGCCTGGGACAAAGCCTCACAACCTGGCAAACTAACTTAGGTTAGTTTGTTGGTTTTCTTAAGAACAATCAAAGGTAGGCAGGACCATGCTTTTCCCAGCTAATATGATTATGATTTGTTGATTACGCATCTGCATTAGGAGTTGCTTGAAACCAATTGCATTAGACTTCCTGGCCGCCCTGGCCCTAGCACCTATACATAGAGTTCGTAGGACGAGTGCCTAGCAATGCTAGGTGCGAGTAGACACGAGTGAATGGAGTCACTCGTCGCGTAGGTGTTTTCAATCACAAAACTCTTACTATTATGTAAATTATTATGCTTATGTTTAAATGGAGACCGGGCGGAGATATTATGAGTTATTTATTGTCTATGGTATTGTGCACCGGACTCCGCCCGAGTCGCATAGGGCCCGTTCGCTGTTCGCCTGCTGGTCGGCATAACATTGCTAGAGGTGCTTATCCGGGATAATGTGTCCTACCATCGGGCCCAGGGGCGCTTGGGTGTTGATTCGTGGAGGGCTAGACCTGGTGCGCTGAGGTAACGCTCCACGGGGGCTAAACCTGGGGAATGACAGGTTGGAATCGAACTGGGATGGGACAAGTGGAGATGGGGGCTATATGTGAGAACGCGATGGCTAGTAAGTATATACCCCTGGCATTTTTAGTTGTTCCTGGAAATTAACAAATTGATTCGAATCACTGATGCTCACCAGGTGTGAGAATGCCAGATATCGCACACGGGCAACGTAGTAATAACTGCAACATGTTGTTTATTAAATCATGCTTTTCAATACAACATGCTTGGATGTGTATGATCCGTCCCACTATTCATGGTGCTGCCCATCTACTGGTAGGAGGTCGATGGACTTGGGAGGTGCTTTGAAGTCGAGGGAGGGCTGACCCGACGTACCGTGGTATCGCTCCTAAGACAGCTACTCCCAGGGGTTAGATGGAGTGCTGTGAATCTTGAGATGGGACATGTGGGATATACTATTATGCAAGTTACTGATGATACTCATGCTTTACTTTCATACAAGTTTTTACCTTATGCTATAAATGATCTTCATGGCTAATGGATAGCAGCTGTCAAATCCTGCTATCGTATCTCAACATACCTTGTATAAAATCAATGGCTAAGGACCCACATGATTAGTAAGCAAGCTTTGCGTCAGTCGTAAGCCCCGTCCATTAAGTCCTACTGAGTAATTAGTACTCAGGGTTTGCCCCTACTTTTGGATTACAGGTACTGGCGACATCTGGATAGCTGTGTTGGAGGTGGTAGTACCGGTGGGCTCGGTGCTACTCGCCTTGTTCCTCTCTTCATGAAGACTACTTGAGTTTGTTTCCGCTGCGAGATGTTTTGAAATCGCTTCCACTATATTTTGACCATGTATTTGAATTCAATATTTGGTCTGTAAACTAAAGTCTATTACTATCTAATTCAACTGCCTGTGATGATTGTAACTGTTGTGGCTCCTTCGAGAGTCGGATGTGTTTGATGTCGGTTCCTTTGGGATTTGGTGTTATCGAGAGCTAAAGTACTCTCGACAGACTACCGGGTTTAGTCTGGCCTAAGTGCACTGCGAGCCAGAGGTGGCAGGTGTGCTTAGTCTGGATTAAGCAGGGCGGTTCCGCCATAGTTTAGGGCCAAAGAGCATACTTCGGTCAAAACGGTGGAGAGGAATCGACGATGTCGCCCCAATTCGGGGTGCTGATGGGCATGTACGCACGCCATCATCAACGGAACGAGAAGCGACATCGTGCTGAAGAAGATGAGGCCTATCATCGTGAATGCCGCCGTCATCTGGAGGACCGACGCCGCGAGGATCGGCGCCGTGAAGAACAAAGGCGGCACCAGTCACTCCACGACGCCATGAACCATGACGAGCACTAGCGCTGCCCCTACTTCCACTTCTGCTGGACATAAGGTATGGAGAGGCTACCCACCATTGATGATTGTCCAGATTGTTCCGACCGCAGGAGTTACCGCGGCAAGACGTCTGTGTTCGAATGACTGGAGCGCACATCGTCACTATGACGACGTCACACGGCCTCGCCGCGTCGCCGACGTGATCCTACTCCTCCACCACGGCGTCCCCCGTCTCCACCACCAAAGCGGCGCTCTGTGTCCCCGCCGCCGGTGCGCTCACCTCCCTCGGTGAAGTAGGATGACCCGAAAGACTCCCGGCGTCGCTTAGAATGGCACCTGGCGAGGTGGTGCCCCGAGGGCCTGACCAAGACGCAAAAGCGCAGGGTTCAGCACTTGCGCTGCCTAGAGTTAGCCGAAGAAGAATATCTTCGACAGCTCAAGAAGATTGGGGCCATCATGGATATTCCAAGCCTACAGTCCAGACGAAATTTTGTTTGGAAACGGAAGCCCCAGTCTGACGCCGCAGAAACATCAACAAAGCCGGCACCAGCCGAGCCGGCCAAGCCAAACGCATAGGAAGGCTCATCGCGCATGGTCGGTCGTGACTCCACTAGCGACGACGATGACATGGAAGAGGAGGTCAACGAGGTGATCAAGAAGGCTATAGCAGGTATAAATATGGTCTTTTATCTACCTAAAGATTTTCGTCCTCCCAGCAGTGAACAGATGGCCGAGTCGATGGCGCAACTTAGCCTCGGCCCTGCTGCTGCAATTTTTGAAAAGTCGATCGACAAGAAGTATCGGCATCTGAAACCTCTCTACGTGAAGGGTTTTATCAACGGCAAGCCAGTTGGTGGGATGCTCGTCGATGCAGGTGCAACCGTTAATATTATGCCGTATTCCTTGTGCCGCAAGATTGGGAGGTCTGCTGACGACCTCGTGAAGACCAACGTCACCCTCAACGACTTCAAGGGCGCTTGATCTCAAGTCAAAGGGGTCCTTAATGTCGAGTTAACGATTGGCCACAAGACATTCAACACCTCCTTCTTCGTGGTCGACGATCATGGTCCTTATTCGTCTCTTCTTGGCCGAGACTGGATTCGTACCAACTGCTATGTGCCCTCCTCAATGCATCAATGTTTGATCCAATGGGACGGCAACAACATTGAAGTTGTACCTGCGGACGATTCTTGCAGCATCGCACAATCGTCCACGTCAGATGAAGCTGAGTGCCTCTCGGATCGATAAGAGCTGAACTGGAGTTTTGTGGAAGAGGCAAAAAACGTGATCACGCCGGTTCTGGCAATCGGCACCCATCTATAAATGGTGGGCCACTTCAGCCAATGGCGTCGGCCGATTCTCATCGGCTAATAAATCCTGATAGCGTGTCTACGGTCTCACAGGCCGTAGTGGCCAATCTGCGTGATCGGCCCCAAAAAATTTATAATCATATTTTTGGATGTAAGACAGGGTTGGCCAATCTGGGCGATCGGCCACAAAACATCAATGTAATTTATACTTCGTCTAATAAAGGTGTTTTTACATGCGATGACCAATTGCCCAATGACGAGGAAAAACCCAAAATTGCACCACCCCACCAAACTCCGACATCATCAAACTCGACATAGGAATTTGCCAAGAAAGGTAAACTCGGTTTTGGATTTACTCCCTCTGATGAGCTTGAAGCGGTGGACATCGGTCCAGGTGACCGTCCTAGGCTAACATGAGTAAGTAAAGAGCTCAACCCAGAATTCAAGACTAACTTGATAGAACTGCTTAGGGAGTTCCCTGATTGTTTTGCCTGGGAGTACCACGAGATGCCTGGGCTCGATCGATCTATCATCGAACATCGGTTGCCAACGAAGCCTGGGTTTCGTCCGTTTGCACAACACCCCACGAAGATTGATGCAAAGATTGTAGAAACGGTCAAAGAGGAGATAGAAAAGATGATTCGTGCTGGTTTTATTCGTCCTTGCCGATACGCCACCTGGATATCGAGCATTGTTCCTGTTTGGCAGAAAAACGGGAAGCTCAGGATATGTATTGATTTCAGAGACTTGAACAGAGCTACCCCAAAAGACGAATATCCCATGCCTATCGCCGAATCGCTCATCGATGCTGCAGCTGGCCACAAGATGATGAGCCTCCTCGATGGTAATGCTGGATATAACCAGATATTCATGGCCGAAGAAGACGTCTACAAGACAACTTTTCGTTGCCCTCAAGGTTTGTTCGAGTTTGTGGTTATGACCTTTGGTTTGCGTAATGCTAGGGCTACATACCAGCGGGCCATGAATCAATTTCCACGACTTGATCGGCCGGCTTGTAGAGGTTTATATCGACGACGTGGTGGTGAAATCGGTCTTACAAGAAAATCATTTAGCCGATCTTCGCCAAGTTCTCGAGCGTACTCGGAAGCACAGAATGAGGATGAACCCAGATAAGTGTGCATTTGGTGTCACGGCTGGCCAATTTCTTGGTTTCATGATCCATGAGAGGGGAATTGAAATTGGCTCAAAAAGCAAAGATGCTATCGAAACAATGACACCGCCAAAGACCAAGAAAGAGCTTCAGAAACTTATTGGCAAGATTAATTACATCAGGAGATTCATCGCTAACCTGTCTGCCAAGATTGAAGCATTCTTGTCATTGATCAGGACGCAAAAGAGTGAAGAATTTATTTAGGGACCCGATCGATAGCTGGCGTTTGATAATCTGAAGAAGTATATAACAACGCCACCTATGATGGCACCGCCTTGTCTCAATGTCCCATTCATTGTTTATCTGTCGATGGACGAGACAACCATCGGCTCGGTGTTGATCCAAGAAGTCGATGGAAAAGAGCGAGTCGTCTACTACCTGAGCCGACGATTACTTGATGCCGAGACTAGATATTTTGAGATGGAGCGTTTATGCTTATGTTTATACTTTACATGCACCAAATTGCATCATTACTTGCTTAATGCTAAAACTTAGGTAGTATGTAAAGCCAATGTTATTGTTGGCGGTTCTTAGCCTACCGGATTTTACTCCGCAAGCGCACGGAGACCGTTGTAGCCTTTCACCCGGGAGTATTCCAAGGTGGTGTTGACGGTCGTAATCTCACGATATCTACCATCAATTACCAACCAAATGGAGCTATGCAAGTGAATAAATATGGACTAACCCTTCTACTAATGAGTTCCACAAGTTTTGTATGAATATTTGGATGCAGGTACCAAAATGCATATAAAACAACTGAAAATATGCCAAGGATCAAATATGAGGCACACTGGCCAAAGTGACCAGGTCAACCAACCCCACCACTAGGTCGGCCAACCAAGGGTCAGGCCTACCTGATGTAGCCAGGTCGGCCGACTAGGGGGCTGGCCGCCCGACCCACTGACAGGGTCGGCCGACCCCTGGCCGGGCTGCCCGACCTCCCAAGTCAGCCACTTGCCACATCATTGATCCACATCATGAAGAAAATACAAGTGCACTCAAATCCAACCGCAAGATCAAGTATCCAATGTATCCAAAGGCTAAAAATGCACCAAGTCATGGATCCACAACGTCATCAATCCGGGGGAAGAGCAAAATGGCCAATGCAGGGCTGACACGTGGTCGCCCGATCTCCTACAAGGTCGGCCGACCTACCCTCAGAGGCATTTTCCACGTGCAACAACTGTCCTAACCGCCAACCGCCATGGGGAAGCAAGATCAAGCCGTTGGAGTGCAAAGTCGGGGGACGGGTGGTCGGCCAACCTCGGTGTAGGTTGGCCGACCTCCCCCCTAGGTCGACCGACCACCGACCTAAGCCTCCTACAAGTACCCCCCCTCTCATATGGGACTATAAATAGGCCTGTAGAGCTCATTTGTAAAGGTGTGGAGAAGTTGAGAGCCATATCCTACCTTAGAGAGTGCCATTTTCCACATCTTAGTAGTTAGGATAGTCTTGGGAGTTAAAGTGAGTCGAGCTTTGCCTCGGAGTTCTCAGAGATTCTTCTGAGTCTACGGTAACAGCTCTTGTATCTTTTGTACT
The DNA here is from genome assembly GCA_022530915.1 of Paspalum notatum. Lineage (NCBI taxonomy): Eukaryota > Viridiplantae > Streptophyta > Magnoliopsida > Poales > Poaceae > Paspalum > Paspalum notatum. The sequence goes on along the minus strand of CM039688.1, from coordinate 31,996,852 downwards.
CGAATCTTCAATATAATTCAATTATATTTTACTTTATTTCTATCTCTTGCAAGTGTGGTGTACCATTTATTTTGCATACTTGCTAGGCTTAGACTTGTGGTTATCCTAGTTAGTCAAGTCCCGTTATTCTTGCCGGTGGTATAATCCAACCTGTACACCAGGCTCTGGTTAGGTCCTCTCCTCTGATCAAGGACGATCTATTGTTACTCAAGCTTTGCTTAAGTACGTTTATAGCGTGCCAGCCTATCCACACAGACTTGTTTGGTAGCCCCACTTGGTGACAACGTGTGGTGTGCCTGTGTAGTCCAAGTCCGTTCATTCGGTAGGCCCGTAGGCGTTAGCCGGGTCTCCTTCGGTGGTCTACTATCTACCACGGCACTGGGTTGGCCGACCCCTTCACCTGGCCGCCCGACCCCCTCCTTCCTCCATTCTGCTATAAATAGCCCCCTTCACTCCCTTGTTCAATGCACCACACAAACTCCCTTCTCCCTCTCTTAATCTCTTTGCTTAGTAGTAGTTTAGCTCTTGCTTAGCCAAAATAATATCCAAATAAAAATCTAGTTGAGCAAAATAATTTAGCTACTAGCCCCTCTCTTCGGCAAGACCACGAACGAGTTGTGGTGTCACGCCCCGCAAGGACGACTAACCGCTAACGCGAATTTTATTTTGTCGTCTCGTAGTTTTTTTGTGGCCAATTTTTGTGCAGGATGAAGCGCGCTTTCAAGAGGGCAAGAAGTGCCATCAGCAAGGCAGGACAGCATATACGGTTCCCGACGTCCTCCAGTTCACTGTCCCCGAGTGGGGCTACCAAGCAAATCTGCGTGGGTAGGATGGCATGCTACAAACATGTTCAAGTGAAGCTTGAACAACAATAGTTCATCCTTGGCCAAAGGAGAGGAACTAACCAGAGCCTAGCGTATAGGTTGGATTGTAACACCGGCAAGCATAACAACGATCAATCTATTCTAATTTAGCACAACTCAGGCCTCAACTTGGTATGCCCAAAAGGAAAAAGGTGCTTAACAGCTGCATACATACCAAGCGAGTAACTAACTAGAGCAGAAAGATAAGTGTATAAAGTAGGAAAGTAAAGTACTTGCACTAGTCAATAATCGGAAAATAATGCTTAAGATATCAAATAGAATACATTACCCAATATTCCGACCGACTCCGATACAACAGACCTTCTCTAACTCCTAAACTAAACACTGCTTTCAGAATGGAAGCCCTTCCCGTGGGGAGCCTCCTAGAGGGAGAAAGAGAGTTCACATGGTGTGAAATGGTACATTTTGGAGCGGGGGGAGTGCCCCTCTACTTATAGCAGTCACAAGGTCGGTGGGGGAGCAAAGACGGTTGGTCGGGCGGCCACGTGGGTGGTCGGCCGACCATTACGGAGGTCGGCCGACCAAGCCCATGGTCGGCCAACCTTTCCCCAAGGTCGCCCGACTGTCCGATGCACTGCCTCACTTCTCCAACGCCTAGGATGCCTTCTGGAAGTCGGTTTCTGCTGATACACGTGTTGAACATGTCCGGGCATCCAACGTGGTAACCGTGCAGGCCAAGTAATGGGCTGGGCGACCAATTGAGGTGGTCGGCCGACCAAGCCCAAGGTCGGCCGGCCTAGCCCATGGTCGGCCGACCATCATTTCAGCCTTTCAGCAGTTCCTCGGCTCGTGTGGTGGCCTTCCGACGTTGGATTTGACTTGGGCTTGTTCCACCTTGTGTATTTGGGCTCCTAGTGACTTCCTTGGATGAATAAGATGAAGTATGAGGCATTTTGGGAGAGCAGGTGGTCGGCCGGCCATGCCTTTGGTCGCCCAACCAAAGTCATGGTTGCCCGACCATCTCTCACAGCCCATGTTGTCAACCTTGCGACGGCCATAACTTCAGCGTCCGGACTCCAAATTGAGTGAACCAAAACTCCATTTTGATTGTTTCAACGAGATCTTTGAAATGGCTTGGTCCATGAGGGCATTTGAGATACTTTATAATGATGTTATTTCCCATTCATTCTCAAGCCCTTTTATGTGATGATTCTCTCTTGCTCCATATGATGTTCTTTTGCACGAAATGTGAGCTTCTCCCTATGATACATCGAAAACCACCAAAACTCATGGAATTCATCAGTGTTAGGTAAATAATCCGTGGAACTTTATGTATACCCCATTTATTCACCGAGGGATTGACGGTCAACACTCTACCTTTATGTTCGAACAAACTGGCATAAGTGTACCCCTAACCTTTTTATCCATACCTGTGGGGCTTCTGGCACTTCTTACCTTGTCTTTGGCGGTTGTGAGATGGAACAATCTTAGCAGAGTGTCACCGAACTCTATCTCCTTTCTGGTTTCATGCTCGGAAGGTTTTGAAACTTTGAAAAGAAAGAACCAAGTTCCTCAAATGGTACCCTCGATCGCTCAAGTGGTTGTATAATCCTCACCAGGCCATTGGCCAAACTTTTCCCTATCAACTAAAAGGCTTATGTGGAGCTCAAGGTAGGGATAAAGTTAGCTTACCTATGCTATGTATTTTGTTAAGTCAAAAATTAGTCCTAGCGAAGTTTGTGATACCTCTCATCCCAATCAAAGGATAATGTGTTTGTTTTGTGGATGGATATGGTCTATGGATGAAAACTCCTTATTTGATGAATCCCCTTTTGAAACTTTGAAGCTTTTTGAGTACATGGAGCTATCATTCTCTTTTTCTCTCTCTTTTTTTTCACACACTTTTTTTTCTTTTCTCTCTCTTTTTTTTCCAATAGCTCCATGTCTCCTTCTTGTATAAGAACTTTGGGGATATTGCTGGAATATGACTGGAGTATTTATTTGTAAGACCATATTTGTGGATAGGTATGTAGATGATGGATATGGTGGAGAAATATCTGGTGCAAGAGGATGCTTGAATCTAGTGTAGATTTAAGCATGACCAGACGAAGAAAGGCTAGCAAATGGATGTGGATGTGAGGGATTTTGATCGGGACTTGAAATACCACTACCTCATAAGAACTCAAAATTTGACAAAACTCAACACAACAAAAGGTAGCATATGTAGAGGTTTAACATGTAAAGCATTTGGCTCTGGATAGGTATTTCAAACCACTGAGGAACTTTCTCATTTTAATTTTCAAAAAGAAAACTCCGAGAATTCACCTTACTAGGATCAAGATGGGTTAAACTCATACTATGATTATATCACATCTCACAACAAATTAGACTTGGTTTTGAAAGCACTTGCTCCCACAAGGTTAAAGATTAAAGGTAGGATCACGACAAATGCCAATAAGTTCAAATTTTAGGAGAGTGTCAAGCTGTATACAAAATACTTACAAGAAATTAACAGAGCAACTATTCATCATTTCCTTTAAGCAAGGGTATAAACAAAGTTCTAGCATTATGGCTAGGAGTTAGTTTATTTATCCTAAAAACAGAAATCTTTTTGTAGCTTTCGAATTATGCAAATTTTTTTGTAGCTTTTCTTTTATTCAGGGTAACAAAAAGTAAATATTTTTGGTGTCATGGCAGTTTTCAGGATTTAAGATATCAGATTGATACAGAGCATTCGGGGTACTCACCGGGTGATCTTCCCCCAAGCTTAGTTCTTGCAAGTGATTGCCAAGAAACTGAGCTTCAGCATTACCTGGCATTGCCTCCCGCAAGCTTGTTTGTTCCCTGGGTGACGACGAAGCTGCTTTTGTTGCTCACCTGTGTTAGGCGAATTCGCTTCTCTCTTTCCTCTTGTTCTGCCTCCTTTATTTCTATAATGACTGTTTGATGAGAGTTCTCGTGCTGCTATTTGGACCGTCTGCAAAGTGTCGAGAGCTTGGATTTATCCGATCTGATGACACTACTCCCGTGGATGAATTTCTCTTGTTGGATCTCCCGCTCCAACATCATATTTTTGCCCTTAGCCTGACATTCTTCCAAAGTGACACCGTTTCGGTCGTGGCTAGCTGTTTATTCCCAAACAGACTGCGTGGAATGATAGAGGTGGATGTTTGTTGGAGTTGACTCCTTTGCATTCTTGGCAGTTTGCCACCAATCTTCGGGAGATGGCTGTTCACCATGTTTTTGATTGGCGTGCTGACTCATGTTGCGCCATGCTTATGATGTCAGGTGGCTCATTGGCGCATTGACTCATTGTTGGCGTTCCTTAGCCTAACAGATATAAATCTGCAAGCGTACGGATACCGATGTAGCTTTCACCGGTAGTATTCCAAGGTATCGATTTCCACAGGGAACGAGAAGTATATTAAGCACAATTCTAGTTTGACCGGGACGAACGAGAGGATAAAGAAGGTAGGAGGGTAGAGAGGGTTTTCTACTTTAGTCTTACTAGCAAGTCTATACTAACAAATCCTTAACCTAGCTTGCCAAACTACTTCGGACACCAAGGCTATATAACCACTTCCGAGTACCAGAGTGCTAATAACTCAGACAAGAAAGGCAGGTTATATAGGTAAAGGCTATGCGTCGATGAACAACCTGGACTACGGGGTGGAATACACAGGGTACACGCTCGCTGTCACCAAGCGGACCTACCACCAAAGCTGCGTGGGATTGCACACTAACCAAGGTAAACCTCTAGATTAGACACCACGTCTACTTCTAGTGGCTTACTACTTCTACTTTCATGCAAAATAGAAGTAAGTACTGCAGATAGACTTAACTATATGGAGTGAACAAGGAACCGGCAGATGGACAAGCTAAAGCAAAGATTGAAAGTAAGACTTAAACTAAGTAAAAGCTGAAAGTAGAGAACAAGAAACTTTATTTGAACATGAATTCCATTCCTCCGAGGTACAAGCTAGAAGAGAGAAGCCAACACTGGGCTTCTCTCCCTCACTCTCACCTCGCTACTCTCCCTATTCTAAGTATAAGGTGGATAGGACTAATCCTATGGTCGCCCTCTTCTTCCTGCTTCGTTGTGTCCTCCAAATGAGCCCCCGGGTCCTTTATATAGCCTTCCAAGGTCGATGCTTGAGAGGGGGGTACTTGTTGGTGAAGTGGGTAAGGCGGTTAGGCCACCCAGCCACCCCTCGAGGTCGGCCAACCACCCTCAAGGTCGCCCGACCCTTGGATGCACCGCCTTTAATGTTGGATGGTGTGGATGCACTCCTAGTGGCGGTTGACAGTCGGTTGGAGTCGGTAAATGTCGAAAGGTGGGCTAATTGATCCATATGTTGGCCTTTCGACCTTGGGCTCGTCTTGGGCTTGTTCCCTTGGGCGTATATGGGACCATGGTGACTCTCTTGGGTCATAAAAGTGGAGAGTGGCCCATTTCGGTGGAGTATGGGGTCGGCCGGCCACCCCTTAGGTCGGCCGACCCTCATTTTGGTCGCCCGACCACTGTCCTGGCCGCCCGACCTTGCCAGTTTTTCCATCAAACTTCCAATGGCCATAACTTTTGCGTTCAGACTCCGAGTTAGGTGAACCAAAAGTCCATTTCGATCATCTCAATGAGCTCTACGACATGGTGCATTGAAATATGTGATTTCGATAACATTTGTACCATGTACATGTGATTCTTCGTTTCTTCCTTAGAGTTCAATCGAGATGGACCCTCGTTTCTGTGGCTTTCGTTGCTCATTCACCATTGAAGGTATTTGTACACCAAATGATCTATATTCCTTGCAAAACATGTAGATGCACAAAGCTTGTGGAACTTGTGAGTTCATATAATAAAAGCACATTGTTGCCATCTCGAATTCCATCTATATTTGCAATTGTTGGTGGTCAAAATGGTTTATAATGACCACCAACACTCATGAGTAGAGTAGATCAACCTGACCTCTGGTAAACTGCTTTGTATTTTTGTGTGTCCGGTCCGGGGAAGGGAATTAAGGAATGCTCACTCGTAACGTTCCTCCATACTTGGGTGATGTCACTACATAGATCTTATGCCACTTGCAACCTCTCACTATAGAGACATCTGGTCTTGTGGTGTTTGAGAAGTACTCTCAGGATGAGAGATAGCCTTTATGTTCGCTTCCCAAGTGATGCAGAGCATGGTTAATGTCTTGCAGCGATCAACCACTGTTGTAGGTTGAATATCGAAGTCCTTCCTCTCAGGGGTTGGGTTGGAGGATGTATGACATCACTTGGTATATCCTCCCCCAAGCTTGATTCTTGAGTTGTCATGAAACAATCCTTCTGTCGAAGTTTTCATGTTTCGCTTTGACCTTTGTTCAGATTCTAGTGGAAGGCATTGTCCAATCATGGCGTGAAGAGATACTTAAGATCGAGAGTAGATGATGTGATGGCATTTTCGTTCCTCCATTCTGATCTCCGGAAACCTCCTTCTACCTTTCCCTGCATGTTAGGGTTCGACACACATGCTTGTCTACCTAACAAGATTTTTCCTAGGTTGGGCAAAGTAGATGGCTAGCTTAACTGATCAGGATAAGCTAACCTCAGATAGCACTATTGGAAGATATTATGGCAGCAGGATCTTAGCATGAAGGTTTGGTTTCAAGCGCCACCATGATAGCACTACTAGAAGATCCTAGCACGATGAAAGTTTTGTTCCAAGAGCTATCGCTAACAGGCATTGATTTAAAACAACCTCTAAAAAGAGAAAGTTGAAAATAGCTGTTAGAGGGGGTTACCTTCATTGATGCTGGAAGTATCGATGCTAAAAATTCCATCTCGTCAGACAGTAGGTACATCGGACTATTGCTCTATGGTTGGTCAATTGAATGTATTGTAGCGGACATTCAATAAGTACTGCTTCATTGACTTGAAAATTTTGGTTGTTTCTCTTGAAGCTTGTCAAATGCCAGACAATTTTCTCCCCAAGCTTGGTTTTTGCACTAAATGCTGGTTCCAAATTTGCCCCCTATCATGCTCTTATTGGGCTTGATACTTGTCGATCATGACATGTGCCACCAGTCGTTGTCTGCCTTTCTGCCACACATCCTTCGACTGCATCTCATGACACCGACGTTCTCACCATGCTTGTAGGTATTGATTTGTGTTTGCCTTTGTGGTGCTTAAGACAGAGCTCTGCCTGAGATCAGAGGTGTCTATGCCGACCGAATTTGGGATCTACACCACAACGCCACGGGTACGCAATTCTCCCGTGGGGCAGTAGACCAGTGGCCTACTAGGTGTGCAAGTTCAAGCATGGATGATAGCATATTGTGTTATAGAATTTCATGCGTACCTTAATATGATGCTATCATTTCCCAAAAAGGGCAAGAGGTTGAGCACGAGAATGTCGGCCATGGGGCCTATATCCTCGCATGGGGAATGAATGCCTCCTGCAACAGGTTAGTGTACAACATATACAAGGGACCAAAATATGCATGAAGAGCATTAACTACCGGGCCCATTGTTCACAAAGTGCTCGCAAAATATTTCACGTCAAAACATAGCACAAACCATGTTGCTAAACCATGACTTTCATCTCTCCAATTTTACTCAAAATCCTCGGTCTTAAAAAAAATGTGTGCATTTTTGAAACGTCACCGGGATTTTTGTGTCTCCATGAAACTTGAGAGATCCAGCTAGCTCAAGGATCACGGTTCATGAACTAGCATGGAACATCACTATCAAAGTCTACACATAGCTCATTTATCCCGACACATCGTTTGATAAAAAGAGGCTAATCCAACCTAAGCACCATGCTTAATTTGAAAATTAGCCTCTGGGCACACAATGGCCCAAGCTATGCTTTCATGGTAAACTTTGGGCAGCATGAACAAGCAAGATCAAGATTTACTCAACGGATAGAGCAAGACAAGGTTTTCTATTTTTCTATTTTTTTGGATTTTCAAAGAAAGAGAAAGAGCAATAGCAAAAGGATGAACAACAGAATAATATTCTAACTCGGCGCTTCCCCGGCAACGGCGCCAGAAAAGCTTGTTGGCGGTTCTTAGCCTACCGGATTTACTCCGTAAGCGCACGGAGACCGCTGTAGCCTTTTACCCGGGAGTATTCCAAGGTATCGTATTTATCCACAGGGAAGCATTGAGATAGAGATATCAAACTATCATTCATTCAGTTGTTACTACTCTTTCACGTCAACCGATAGCTAGGAAAGGTTGACACCAAACACCATGGGATACAAGCCAAGCACCGTTGGCAAGAAAACAGGTAAAGCTAAGAGGACAACGAGACAGGGACTGCTACACGGTCTTCTGTCTCTGCTAGCATACAAGAGCTATCCTTGCTAAGGGTCGAAAGGATCTCAACAGAGTTATGATTTGCGTCGAGCGAAATTCCGGCACCTCGAGCGGTCAGGGGCTAGATAGTAGACCACCAAAGGAGACCCAGCCAATGCCTACGGGCCTACCAAACGAACAGGCCTGGGATACACAGTCACACCACACGTGTCACCGAGTGGGGCTACCAAGCAAATCTGCATGGGTAGGATGGTACGCTACAAACGTGTTCAAGTGAAGCTTGAACAACAATAGTTCATCCCTGGCCAAAGGAGAGGAACTAACCAGAGCCTAGCGTATAGGTTGGATTGTAACACCGGCAAGCATAACAACGATCAATCTATTCTAATTTAGCACAACTCAGGCCTCAACTTGGTATGCCCAAAAGGAAAAAGGTGCTTAACAGCTGCATACATACTAAGCGAGTAACTAACTAGAGCAGAAAGATAAGTGCATAAAGTAGGAGAGTAAAGTACTTGCGCTAGTCAATAATCAGAAAGTAATGCTTAAGATATCAAATAGAATACATTACCGAATATTCCGACCGAATTCGATACAGCAGACCTTCTCTAACTCCTAAACTAAAAACTGCTTTTAGAATGGAAGCCCCTCCCGTGGGGAGCCTCCTAGAAGGAGAAAGAGAGTTCACATGGTGTGAAATGGTACATTTTGGAGTGGGGGGAGTGCCCCTCTACTTATAGCAGTCACAAGGTCGGTGGGGGAGCAAAGACGGTTGGTCGGGCGGCTACATGGGTGGTCGGCCGACCATCATGGAGGTCGGCCGACCGTCCCCCAAGGTCGCCCGACCGTCCGATGCACCGCCTCACTTCTCCAACGCCTAGGATGCCTTCTGGAAGTCGGTTTCCGGTGATACACGTGTTGAACATGTCCGGGCATCCAACGTGGTAACCGTGCAGGCCAAGTAATGGGCTGGGCGACCAATTGAGGTGGTCGGCCGGCCAAGCCTAGGGTCGGCCGACCAAGCCCAGGGTCGGCCGGCCTAGCCCAAGGTCGGCCGACCATCATTTCAGCCTTTCAGCAGTTCCTCGGCCCGTGTGGTGGCCTTCCGACGTTGGATTCGACTTGGGCTTGTTCCACCTTGTGTATTTGGGCTCCTAGTGACTTCCTTGGATGACTAAGATGAAGTATGAGGCATTTTGGGAGAGTAGGTGGTCGGCCGGCCATGCCTTTGGTCGCCCGACCAAGGTTATGGTTGCCCGACCATCTCTCACAGCCCATGTTGTCAACCTTGCGACGGCCATAACTTTAGTGTCCGGACTCCAAATTGAGTGAACCAAAACTCCATTTTGATTGTTTCGACAAGATCTTTGAAATGGCTTGGTCCATGAGGGCATTGGAGATACTTCATAATGATGTTATTTCCCATTCATTCTCAAGCCCTTTTATGTGATGATTCTCTCTTGCTCCATATGATGTTCTTTTGCACGGAATGTGAGCTTCTCCCTGTGATACATCGAAAACCATGAAAACTCGTGGAATTCGTCAGTGTTAGGTAAATAAGGCATGGAACTTTATGTATACCCCATTTATTCACTGAGGGATTGACGGTCGAAATGATGAAATAACGACCGTCAACAGTTATTAAGCATATGCTGTCAGCTCCTATTCTGAAAGGGAGGCACAACAAATGGGTGTTTGCTCTCTCCGAATTTGATATCAGGTACATACCGGCCAAGGCTGTGAAAGGCCAAGCATTAGCCGATCTAATCATTGAGCGATCGGCTCCACATCAAAATTTCGTCGGCATATCATCATGGGCTTTGTTCTTTGATGGTTCTGCGTGCGACGCTGGCTGCGGTGTGGGGCTCCTCATTATTTCCCCCCCGGGGGCACAATATGAGTTTGCCTTTCGCCTCAGCAAGCGACGCACTAACAATCAAACGGAGTATGAAGCTTTGTGTAAGGGCCTCGAATTGTTGCTTGAGGCAGGGGCTGAAGTAGTGGAAGCTTTTGGTGATTCTAGAGTTGCCATCAATCAGTCGACAGAAGATTTAAATTGTGCTAGTGATCTATTGTATCCCTATCTTCTACGTTGCCAAGAACCAAGGGAGAACAATCTTGAAGCCAACAAGCTTGCACAAATAGCTTCTGGATATGCTGAACAAGATGATAGCGTTTGTGTTGACATTATGCCGATTGATGCAAACGATTGGAGAGCTAATCTCCTCAATTACTTGAGGGATCCGGCTCGGGGGGCAGATAAGAAGACAAGGCGTCATGCTCTGAAACATGTGCTTATTGGTAATGAACTGTACTTCAGGACCTTAGAAGGGTTATTATTAAAATGTTTGGGGCCATCAGAAGCGCTAAAAGTTATGCACGATGTCCATGAGGGAGTATGTGGTACCCACCAATCGGCTCATAAAATGAAGTGGCTGATTAGAAGATCAGGGTATTATTGGCCAACCATGTTAGAAGATTGCTTCAAATATTACAAAGGTTGCCAAAAATGTCAGAGATTTGGAGCTGTTCAGATGGCGCCAGCTGGACCGTTGAATCCCATTGTTAAGCCATGGCCGTTTAGAGGCTGGGGCATGGATATGATCGGTCAAGTCAATCCTCCGACCAGTAAGGGACACAAGTGGATCCTAGTTGCCACTGATTACTTTACCAAGTGGGTAGAGGCCGTGCCAATGAAGAATGTCACGGCCAAGGATGTGGTGAATTTTGTCAAGGAGCATATTATCTGCAGGTTTGGCATTCCGCAAACTATCACCACAAATCAAGGGACTGTCTTTTTGGCTGAAGAATTCAAAAATTTTGCCAAAGAGATGGGTATCACATTGCTGCAGTCATCCCCTTACTACGCTCAGGCCAATGGTCAGGCCGAGGCATCGAACAAGAGTCTCATCAAGCTGATCAAAAGGAAGATAGACGAATATCCTAAGCAATAGCACGATCGGCTCGCAGAGGCGGTATGGGCGTATAGGATGTCGTGGGAGGTTAACATTGGCTCTCGCAGGGTTCAATATCAAAATGATCTGTCAGCCGATGATTATACATCTCTCATGAACATTAATACAGATGATCTAACGGAGCTTCGGTTATGGGCTTTTGAAAAAATTAGAGACAACAAAGCCAGGGTAGCGAAGGCCTATAACAAGAAAGTAAAGCCGAAGAATTTCAAGGTAGGCCTAGCAACCAACAATGCGCAGGGCTAGAAACAGATGTGAGGTCGACCCTAAAAACCTGACCAAAAGGCAGCAAAGAACAAACAAGGGTCTCCTCAGCATCAAGAACGCGGCACGCACCCTTCTTAAAACGAACCTCAAATCCTTCATCGAGAAGTTGCGAAACAGAGACCAAATTGAACCCCAGATTCCGGACAAAAGCAACTTCTCTTAGGGAAAGCTTAGCAGAGAGCGAGACAGAACCAACACCCAACACTTTACCTTGACCATTGTCCCCAAATGTGATGTACACCTTGGTACTTACGAGGTTGAGGCTGGAGAACCACTTGCGGTGCCCTGTCATGTGCCTAGAGCAATCGGAGTCCATGATCCACACGTCCTCCATGCCTCGATCCTACAAAGTCAAGTAAAGCGACGATGAACAAACGGTCCGACACTTGAGTTAGTACCAAAATTGTTGTATCAGTGCCGAGCCATCTACTCAAAAGTGGGGTAAGCACAATCAAAGAAATCATCACGACGATCAGGGTAACCACCAAAGCGTGAACCCTCAAAAGCTCTCTCAAAGCCTCGATCACGAGGTCCATAGCCGCGCTGAAAACGACTAGGAGCTTGGCCGGTAAAACGTCTCTCACCACTAGGAGCACGAGCTTGAAAGCCGCCTCCTCTCTCACCACCAGCAAAGCAGTCTCACATCTCACCGCGGTGGGGAGGATCTTGCCTACCACCCTGGTAGAACTGATCCTGGTTCCTCCAAGCTCTCTCCTGCCTCTCAACCCGCTTCCTCCTGAAGCAAAACTCCTCTAGGTGGCCATTCCGCTGGCAGAACTCAAAGTGGTTGACAGGCCTCCTAGGAACTGGGTTAGGCTAGGACTTGGGCTTTGGTGGTGTGGCCTTGAGTGGCTCAGGCTGCTGGACTGGCTTCTTGCCCTTGGGCTTAAGCTCTTCCTCTATTATCTTGTCCAGCTTAGCCTTAGAAGGCTTGGGTGTCTAGTACTGCTTCTTTGGGGTAGCCTTGGGTGGCTCATGGTAAACCCCATTAACAGTCTCATCTGGCTGGGTAGAAGCAGTTCTAATCTTAACTGGTGCACTCTTCTCACCCGAAGTACTGCACTCCCGAAACCCAAAACCACTCATATCACCCTCGGCTCTCTTGGTGCTCTCTATAATCATCTCTAGTTGGGGTTGCCTCGCATACACCCAACTTAGCACCTCTCTCAACCTATTGTTGTCATCTTGCAAAGACAACACCTCCTTCCTCAGATCCTCCAAAACTACAATCTGAGCAACACAAGTGTCATAGCCTAGGGAGGGTATCACAGGAGTAACTTTCTCCAACTTCTTAATGGTGGCATCCCTATCCATCAGCTGCATCCTAAGGGTCAGGCAGTTCTCATAAGTGTCAGTAGGTGCTGAAAGCACCTCAAAGTTAGCTCTCAACTGCTCTAACTCACCTCTTAAAGTAGGACAGACCAAACACGCACCCAAAAGCGCAGGTCTAGCCCTAAGCTCCTCAGGCTCCTTGAGCTGCCCCTCAAACTTATCCTTCAACACAGCTAACTCTCTAGCTAAACAGGAGCAAGACTCACACTCAAGCTCTCCACTCAAAGTAGGCGCATCCAGCTTCGACCGAAGTTTGCCTAACTGAACTTTCAGCCCATCTATCTCCTCTACCCGCTTGGCATACCTATCTCTCTAGTCACCAAGCTCCGTCATGAAAGATTCGCAGGTAGGGCACTCAAACTCACTAAGTTGGGGTCTCACACTCCTCAACCTCTCATTCTCCTCTAAAGCCTCAGCAAGTTGGGCTTTCAACTTCTACAGCTTGTTAGCTACCTTCTCCAGCATATTATCCTGGGCTTTCAACTCTTGGCTGTTTTGCTCTAGCATCTCAAGGATTTTGGCTTGCTCAGGAGTTACCTCATCATCGAAGGAAGAGTTGCTGCCGTCATCCTTGTTCTCCTTGTCCTCAAGCGCCATGGAGCAAACCGAACTCCTCTTGATCTTGTGCTTGCGCTTGGACTTGGTGGAGACGAAGCACAAACCAGCTGGACCTCCTTGATCGTTCCTCTTGTCCTTCTTGTACGTGATCTCCTCATCACTTGAGCTCGATGAGGACGAAGAGGAAGAAGATCCACTGCTGCGGAACCCGATCTCGGCGAAGAACGCCTTGTCCCGCTTTCGGTTGTCCTTCTGGTAGCTTGTGATGCCCCAAACTTCTCAAGTGCATTACAATTGCATCATTGACATATGTGCATCATCTCATGAACATTTCATATTGAGTGCATAAGTAGACCAAGTCCTTTGGACCAACTTAAATTCAGTTTTCCCGAATAGGTCTCCACTTTTGTCACTATAACTTTGAATCTGTTGTGAATTAGAAGAAACTTGAATTACCAAACTTGTAGACAATTTGTTGATTGATAACATTGGTATTTTATGTGTTGACATGCATAATGGTTTGGATATGGTTTAGGGTCATTTTATGTCAAGTTATGAAATCTGTCCAAACTTGACCTGTAGAGTAAATTCAAATTTTCTTGTTCTTAAAGCCAAAATCTTGCAATAATTATATTGAGAAAGTTGTAGATCTCGCAATTCCGAACAACATTGGTATAAAACTCCTTTTGTGATAGTGAATAGAAAATAGACTTTTAGAATTTCTAAACTTATGGGTTCTGTTGGTCAAACCTTGGTCAGCAGCTTGAATTCAAATTTAAACCGTATTTTTGAATACAACCTGGTATACAAGTTTATAAGGAAAATGTAGAGGAACAAATTTAGAACATATCATCCAATTGGGATATTTTTCAAATTCGGCCTCTAGAGTGTTCTAAAACTGAAAATACAAACAAAGGTCTCTACGGTCAAAACTGATTTTTCCATTTTCAGGCTTTTTCTTTTTCATTGTCTCTATGACAAGTGGGTCCCGCATGTCAGCCGCCTTGGATTCCCGCCTGCAAAATTGGAACGCGCGGTCCAGTGGGTCCTACCCCCGCACGTCGCCCGTGCACCTGGTCCATTGGTCCCTCTCTCCCTCCGCTGCCTCGGCCCCAGCTGCCAGCTGTTGGCGGTTCTTAGCCTAAAAGATTTTACTCCGCAAGCGTACGGAGACTGCTGTAGCTTTCACCCAGGAGTATTCCAAGGTATCGTATTTATCCACAAGGAAGCATTGAGATAGAGATATTAACTTATTAAACATCTTGTTATTTTACTCTTTCATTCTAAACGGTAAAAGAAAGGATAACGACACACTAACACACTCCACAAGGATACACAGCTCAACGTGAAGCTAGGAGGACAACGAGACGGATCTGGTTCCTGATGAGATCTTCCTTTACTAAGGTCAAGCCAAAAGACAAAGCTAGCTCCAACTGTCACTCTACTAAGGTCGTGACACGACTGAGGTTATGGTTTGGTCTAGTCATCTTTACTGCATCGGACATCGCGGCTATAGAACCACTGCTAGGCACCAGAGTGCTGATTACCCAGCCGAGAAAGATAGGTTCTAGGGAGCCCGACTATGCGTCTACAAACATGTTGGATCACAACCTGGCGCCAGCCCGAACGACGGGGTGGAAAACTGAGACTCCTAACGCTGTTCACCGAGAGGAGCTACCTAAAGCCTGTGCGGTACACACAAGGCACCCAGAGCTGCGTGGGGCTGGTTGCAAACCAAGGTGAACTCCCAGAGTAAACTCTGGTTATTCACATCCTCCACTTGGCTAGAAACAAGTGGAAGCATCACAACTGCTAAGACTTAACTAACAGCGTGAACAAGGAACCCGCAAGTAAAAAGACTAGATTAACCATAACCTCATAGAGCAACGCTAACTATAGTCTAATGACATCCCTATACTACGATCATAACCATAGGCAGGAAAGTAAATGCTTGAACTTAAATAAAGGAATATATTAAATAAACTCAAAGTCTTACAGGAAAAGAAAGATACAAGGGACTCATACCAGACTCCTGAAGACTGCTCCGGAACAGGCAGAGCCCGACTCTAACTCCTACCAAAACATTGAACTAAAGGGGTAGCGCCACCCAAAAGGGGGCACCTCCCCAAAGGAGAGAGTGGAGAGAGTACAATGGTGCAAGTGAGAGTGAGGGGGTGCCTCTCTATTTATAGTGGAGGAGGTGCCTTGGAGAGGTGGAGATGCTCCCTTGATCCTAGGAATATTCCTTTCTTGCATGCATGGCAACTTAGGAGTGAAGGAACTTGCATGTGGATGACATGTGGGGCCAAGTGACCACTCTCCAGGCAGGGCGACCTGCATGTGGGGCCGGGCGGCCTGCATGTGGGGCTGGGCGGCGTCCTCCTTGGTCGGCCGACCCTTAGATCCACCGCCTTCGCTTCATCGACGGTCCAGGACTCCTTCCAAGGTCAGTAACCAACTGGGCACGTGTTACATAGGTTGGGCGGCCAAGGTTGTTGGCCGGGCGACCTCCCTCTTAGGTCGGGCGGCCCATGTGTTTCCTCCTCCGCTGTGTTGGACGTTGAGGATTGAACGGTGTCGGATCGATGACGTCACTAATCCGTTGTATCCTTGCATGCAGGTGACATGGCATGGCTTAAGGCAGGACAAAGGGGTCGGGCGACCTGGTGGAGGTCGGCCAGCCTGCATGTGGGGCCGGGCGACCCTGGCCCCTTGTCCAATTTACCCCCTGCTCCATATGATGTATATTTCTGTGGAATTTGAGCGTCTCCCTACAAAATAGCCTCAACCACCAAAACTTGTGGAAGATATTAGTTCAAAGTAAATAATACATAGAACTTTGCTTATTCCCCATTTATTAACCGAGGAATTGGCGGTCGAAATTAGGAAATAACGACCGCCAACACGCCCCCAAGCTTGAACTGTTGCTCGTCCTCGAGCAAAGCTAAGACTTAGGCTCGGCGGATCAAGAGTTGCATCAATGTCAATAACCCTGCAAGTATTAAGTGCACAACCGAACACTCCACCATTTATGTATTGACCAAACTGGCACAAGTGTATCCCAACCTTTCTATGCATACCTATGGGGCTTCTTGACTTCTCACCTTGTCTTTGGCGGTTGAGAGATGGAATAACTGCAGTAAATCTTACCCAATGCAATCTCTTTTCGGGTTTCATACTCGGAGGTTTTGAAAATTTTGCAATTAAAGCATCAAGTTCCTTAGATGGTACTCTCGAATCGCTCAAGTGGTTATGAAATTCCTCACCAAGGCCTAAGTCCATTCTTTTTCCCTACAAACTATAGGCTTATGTGGAGCTCAAGGTGGGGATAAAAGAAGGCTTACTTATGCCATGTATGTTGTTGAGTCAAAAATTAGTTCTAGCGAAGTTAGTGATACCCCTCATTATGATCAATAGAGAATGGATGGTGTCTTTGTGGTGGTGGAGAAGATGGACACAAGTGGAGAGTATATGGAGATGAGTCCAGTATACTCGATTGTGTTGATGGGGAATATGGTCTTGAGTGAAAACTCCTTATTTTGATGGATCCCCTTGTTTGGAAATTTGAAATCTTTGAGCACATGGAGCTATCACTTTTTTTTTCATATCTCATTCTCACCCCTTATTATTATTTTTTTTTCATAGCTCCATGTCTCATTTTGCAAGGGAACTTGGGGATATCTTGTGGAATATGACTGGAGTATTTATTTAGAAGACCATATTTGTGGATGGGTAAGTGGATGATGGATGTAGTTTTGGTATGGTGGTGGAATATCTGGTGACTGTGGATGCTTGAATTCAATGTGAATTTAAGCATAACCAGATATAGGAAGGCTAGCAAATGAAAGTGGATATGAAGGGGTAATTGATCGGGTTTTGAGGTGTCACTACTTCATAAGGACTCAAAGTTTGATAAAACTCAACACAACAATATGTAGCATATGTAGAGGTTTGATCATGTAAGCATTTGGCTCTCGATAGGTATTTCAAACCACTAAGGAACTTGCTTCATTTTTATTTTCAAAAAGAAAACTCTGAGAATTCACCTTACTAGGATCAAGACGGGTGCAACTCAAACTTTGGTTATATCACATTCTCACAACAACGTAGACTTGGTTTGAAAGTACTTGCTCCCACAAGGTTGAACATTAGAGAAAGGATTACAACTTATGCTAATAAGTTCAAATTTTGTTGGAGAGTATCAAGTTGTATACGAAATACTTACAAGAAATTAACAGAGCAACTATTCATCATTTCCTTTAAGCAGAGGGTATAAACAAAACTCTAGCATTATGGGTAGGAGTTAGTTTATTCATGGTTGTAAGCAAATCTTTTTGGTATTTTATATTATGCAAATTTTTATGGGGTTTTTCTTTATTGGGATTAGAAAAGGAATAAAGCAAACATGTTTTTGGTGTCATGGCAGCTAGGATAAAAGATATGATCATGAAAAGCACGACATTCGGCGTGGGGTATATACCTGGTGTGGCGTTCCCCCAAGCTTAGATCTTGCAACTCAATGCAAACTTGAAGCTTGTGCTTGGCGTATCTCCCCATGTGTCCATAGCATCTTGTGGGGGTGCCTGACAAATCCTCCCCCAAGCTTGTACTGTTGTACCTTACTCTTTAGCTTGCTCCCTAGGGTGACATCGATGCTGCTTACTTTCTGTTATGCTCACCTATGTTAGGCAAACTCCCTTCTCTACTCTTGTATAGCCTCCTCATCTCTCAAATGTTAGGGGCTATCCATCATATCTCCGATGCTGCTACTTGGACCTTCTACATGGTGTCGGGAGTTTTTGATTAGGCAACTTAGTCTAGTATTCTACTTCCTTTGGGTGAATGTCTCCTTGGAGTTGATGTTGGGTTCCTCCTAGCTCCAACATCATATTTGCCTTCAGCTGACATTCTTTCCCAAAGTGACACATGTAGTGGTTCATCCTGTTCGCGTGAAATGGAAGAATACCAAGGGTCCTTCTCTTCTCAAGAAGAGTGTCCAGAATGGATTGATCTCATGGCAGGTTGCGTTTCCACCTTTCTTCTATTCCATGGCCAGCGGTGACGTCTCACTTAGCCCATGTAGTTGAAGTAAGGGTTGATCTTGAATCTAGTTCTGACATTGAGCAAACTTTCTTTCCCAAACAGTTTGAGTGGGGAAGAACGGAGATGGATATTGTTGGATTTGACATCATTGTCAGTTGAATCTGCCCCCAACTTCTAGTTGATGGATGTTCGCATCCGACGGGTAGAGTAGCTCAGCCTAACATCTGGTTGGCTTGTTGCTCAACTGGCCAGGCAGAAAGGAATTAAGGAATGCTCTCTATTCTCATTCCTCCATCATTGGGAGATGTCTCTTCATATATCTCATGTGATCCAATGCTTTGCATGACTTTGACACCTAATCTTGTGAGGACAGCCTCTCAGGATGAGAGGTGTCTACGTGTTCTTTTCTGTGTCATGCCGCTGACATTTGCTTCCCAAGTGATGCAGAGCATGGTCGAAGTCTCGCAAAGATCAACCATAAATGGTAGGTTGGACATCGGGTCCTTCCTCTCAGGGGGAGTTTAGAGGATGAATGTCTCCTACAACAGGTTAGTGGACAACATATACAATGAGCCTATGTGTAAAGAGTATTAACACTGGGCCCGTTGTAGGCGAGCGAGTTAGAGAAGAGGCTTAAATGTGCTAAAAAAATTGGCATTTTTAAAAAGCTCAGAAGCACAAAACCATGTTGTTGCCATGATCATTACCATGTTCAAGAATCTACTCAAATCTAAGGTCACGACATGTGAAAAGAGATTACTCAGGACCTTGATTTTTATCTCCATGGAAACTTGAGAAAATCGACCGACACCCGATTCAATCGATGGCGACAGTGGATATTTCACAACCAAAATCTACTCATAGCTCAGTGATCAATGTTGTCAAATTGACCAAACCAGGCCCTTAACCTAAGCACCACGCTCAATTTAAGAGGCCTACGGGCACACATTGGATTCTGGCCCAAACTATGACTACCCCTAGCAGATTAAGGTTGCATGAAAAACATGGTCAAGATTTACTCACATGGATAGAGCAAAATAAAGCATGGAGTTTTCAATTTTATCATTTTTTTTGTTTTTTTTATAAGATAGAAAGAAAGGGTAACAACAACAAGTTGAATAATAAATTAATATTCTATCTCGCCGCTTCCCCGGCAACAGCGTCAGAAAGCTTGTTGGCGGTTCTTAGCCTAACAGATTTTACTCCGCAAGCATACGGAGACCGCTGTAGCTTTCACCCGGGAGTATTCCAAGGTATCGTATTTATCCACAGGGAAGCATTGAGATATAGATATTAACTTATCAAACATCTTGTTATTTTACTCTTTCATTCTAAACGGTAAAAGAAAGGATAACGGCACACTGACACACTCCACAAGGATACATAGCTCAACGTGAAGCTAGGAGGACAACGAGACGGATCTGGTTCCTGATGAGATCTTCCTTTACTAAGGTCAAGCCAAAAGATAAAGCTAGCTCCAACTGTCACTCTACTAAGGTCGTGACACAACTGAGGTTATGGTTTGGTCTAGTCATCTTTACTGCATCGGACATCGCGGCTATAGAACCACTGCTAGGCACCAGAGTGCTGATTACCCAGCCGAGAAAGGCAGGTTCTAGGGAGCCCGACTATGCGTCTACAAACATGTTGGATCACAACCTGGCGCCAGCCCGAACGACGGGGTGGAAAACTGAGACTCCTAACGCTACTCACCGAGAGGAGCTACCTAAAGCCTGTGCGGTACACACAAGGCACCCAGAGCTACGTGGGGCTGGTTGCAAACCAAGGTGAACTCCCAGAGTAAACTCTGGTTATTCACATCCTCCACTTGGCTAGAAACAAGTGGAAGCATCACAACTGCTAAGACTTAACTAACAGCGTGAACAAGGAACCCGCAAGTAAAAAGACTAGATTAACCATAACCTCATAGAGCAACGCTAACTATAGTCTAATGACATCCCTACACTACGATCATAACCATAGGCAGGAATGTAAATGCTTGAACTTAAATAAAGGAATACATTAAATAAACTCAGTCTCACAGGAAAAGAAAGATACAAGGGACTCATACCAGACTCCTGAAGACTGCTCCGGAACAGGCAGAGCCCGACTCTAACTCCTACCAAAACATTGAACTAAAGGGGTAGCGCCACCCAAAAGGGGGCACCTCCCCAAAGGAGAGAGTGGAGAGAGTACAATGGTGCAAGTGAGAGTGAGGGGGTGCCTCTCTATTTATAGTGGAGGAGGTGCATTGGAGAGGTAGAGATGCTCCCTTGATCCTAGGAATATTCCTTTCTTGCATGCATGGCAACTTAGGAGTGAAGGAACTTGCATGTGGATGACATGTGGGGCCAAGTGACCACTCTCCAGGCAGGGCGACCTGCATGTGGGGCCGGGCGGCCTGCATGTGGGGCCAGGCGGCGTCCCTCTTGGTCGGCCGGCCCTTAGATCCACCACCTTCGCTTCATCGACGGTCCAGGACTCCTTCCAAGGTCGGTAACCAACTGGGCACGTGTTACATAGGTCGGGCGGCCAAGGTAGTTGGTCGGGCGACCTCCCTCTTAGGTCGGGCGGCCCATGTGTTTCCTCCTCCGCTGTCCGATTAACCGTCTTAGTGTTGGACGTTGAGGATTGAACGGTGTCGGATCGATGACGTCACTAATCCGTTGTATCCTTGCATGCCGGTGACGTGGCATGGCTTAAGGCAGGACAAAGGGGTCGGGTGACCTGGTGGAGGTCGGCCGGCCTGCATGTGGGGCCAGGCGACCTGAGGTGGGGTCGGCCAGCCTGCATGTGGGGCCGGGCGACCCTGGCCCCTTGTCCAATTTACCCCCTGCTCCATATGATGTATATTTCTGTGGAATTTGAGCGTCTCCCTACAAAATAGCCTCAACCACCAAAACTCGTGGAAGATATTAGTTCAAAGTAAATAACACATAGAACTTTGCTTATTCCCCATTTATTAACTGAGGAATTGGCGGTCGAAATTAGGAAATAACGACCGCTAACACCAGCTGCCCGCGGCCCATGGACTGAGTCCACCCAACGGCCACCGTCTCCTTCCTCTACCCAGCGCCTCCACGCGGCGGCGGCCGCCTGCCGGCGACCGGCCGAGGCCGACACCGCGCCACCCCCTGCCGTTCCTTCGCCCTTAAGACAAGCGCGCCTCCTGCCTCTCCGCTCTCCTCTCTCACTCGGCTTCCATCCACCGAGCGCCTCCCTCCTTCTCCACTGCCTCCCACCACCGCCCGCCATTGACGCAAGCTCGGGCTCGAGCTGCGCCCGCCGCTCCGAGCATCTCCAAGCCCCAACATCACCACGCCGCCCTTCCTCGTCCTCCACTCCATCTCCACGCCTAGCTCTAGGCCACCGAAACCTCTCCATCGCCGTGTAATCCTCCGCCGGACCTCACCGGACCCTCAGGCTAGGAGCTCGAAGCTTGGGCCCATTGCTCCGCTCGTCCGCACGCCCCACCGCCGCCACGCCGAGCTTCCTTATCCTCCCCGCCACCGCATACCCTAAGTCTAGGCCGCCGGTTTCTCTCCACCCCGGTGCATTTCGCCGCCGGAATTCCGCCTCCCCTGCGCTACGTCGCCGGCCCTCCGCGACGCACCTCCACCGGATTGAGGTAGTGGGTGAGGTTCCCCGACCCCCTCTTCCTCTCCTCGACCCCCGCCGGCGAGCCCTCGGGCCCGCGCGGCCGGTTTCCGCCGCACGCCGCCGCTGGTCAAACCTTCCCCCAGCGGGAGGTTGAAGAAACCCAAGCTCTTTCAGTTTAGCCCTTGGGTTTATACGTTTTTCGTTCCAATCTAAAGGCGTTGTGCACTGAGTCTTGTATATTTCATGTTCTAGCCCCTGGAAGTGATAGTTAATTACGTCTGAGTCCTAGATCTAGGGTTTATGTGGTAAATTCGGCTGAAACTTTGGAAAATCACCAAAAACCGTAGAAAAATCCAAAATAGACAAACTCAGTGGCTATGGACTCCTTGTGAGTAGATCTACAGAATGAGTATGATGTGGATGTGTGAAAAGTCTGTTTTGCCCTTGTTTAAATTGCATGCATGTGAGGGTTAATAAATGGTAAAAGTGGACCAAATGAACTCCAAAAATTATGAAACTTACTTGGATAGTAGTTTTGTTATGGCATTTAGGTACTGTGTAATTTTTGATAGCCCTAGCATGGCTTGATAAATTACTGTTTTTTCCTTGTGCATGTGTTTTGTGTATTTAATTAACTTGGAAAAATGAAGCTACAGAAAATATGCTCAAATATGACTCTGGTATTTTTCATGTACTTTATATGGTATGAGTAGCTCACTGGTAAAGTATGAGGCTGTGCATGCTTGTTTTAGCTGCTGTTTTGAAATTGGCAAAAATGCTACTTGCTAGAATTGATAATTGGAAAAAGTGACTTTAGAATGCAAAGATAATTTTATGAAAAATCTGTTATGCTACTAGTTTGATAGAGGGTCCAGAAAGTATTTTTGGAGAATTTGTTAACACTGTTTATAAGTACATCTTAAATTGCATGAGTTAAATATATGGAAAATAACTGTCCTATCAAACTATGGATTTTATGCTTGCTGATTTTTGTATATGATGTTCATGCAATGAAATGCTTGCTATAGAAATTTCAAGACCAGAACTCACCCCTATAAATTATGAAAAACCTGATAAACTATAAGGCTGATAACTTGTTGGAATTTTAATAAATTAATTATAATTTGTTTGTTGCTAAAATTTTGGCAGTAGCATTATGTTGTATGTTTCTGTATGTGATAAAAGTTTAGGACCCATTTGAGTTGTCTAACTACATAAACTCATGAGTGCATTTTACTCATAAAGATAGCATGTCCATTAATTTGCGTGTATATGTTTAACTGCAAGTGACAACATTTTTTGTGCATATATAAAGTTACTTGCTGCACACCATCAAATACATCTTGTGATTCCAAGGGTTATCAATGGAGGTGTTTTTGAGAGACACCTTCATTTCATTTGATAGGGACTGTGTACACATATAAGACAGTAATTTATGATAACTTCAGAGATAAAAATGTGGTGATGGGTTGTATGATTTCTTAAGTGATGGCTTGTACGATTTCTTAAACCATGGGTTGTACAATTTCTTAGTAAAGTTGTTAAGTTTCCTTATTATGATGTGAGTTTGAACTAAGTATACTTGAGTCATTCCGTCACAAGCTACTTGATCATGCATTATGCTTCATTTGCATTTCACGCACGCATTGGCATTCATTGCACTCATAGTTGCCCTATGTCATCCATATAACCTGTATCATATGCATGTATTTGCATTCTCTTGCACTCACTTGCATATTATATCATGCATATAGTTTCCGCGAAAAAAGGATCAACACAAGAGCCACTATTGATCGAGAAGCCGGACAACAGATTGCACCAGGAGTTGGTTTTTCCTCAACTTGAAGACAAAGAGTCGCTGATTATATCCGTCCCTGTTTCAAGGGGTTTCCTGGGGCAAAGCCCCACAACCCGGCAAACTAACCTAGATTAGTTTGTTGGTTTTCATAAAAATACTCAAAGATAGGCAGGACCATGATTTCTCCTAGCTAATCCAATCTT
Source organism: Paspalum notatum (assembly GCA_022530915.1). Taxonomy (NCBI): domain Eukaryota; kingdom Viridiplantae; phylum Streptophyta; class Magnoliopsida; order Poales; family Poaceae; genus Paspalum; species Paspalum notatum. The sequence goes on along the minus strand of CM039688.1, from coordinate 31,972,954 downwards.
GTTTGATGATTACGCATCTACATTAGAAGTTGCTTGAAACCAATTGCATTAGACTTCCTGGCCGCCCTAGCCCTAGCACCTATACTTAGAGTTCGTAGGACAAGTGCCTAGTAAATGCTAGGTGCGAGTAGACACGGGTGAATGGAGTCACTCGTCGCGTAGGTACGGTGGTTTTCAAAAATCACTGGAGTCTCGCTGAGGTAAGTTATTATTTATGCTGCTGATTTAAATGGAGACCGGGCGGAGATTTTATGAGTTAATTACTGTTTACTATATTATGCATTGGACTCCGCCTGAGTCGCATAAGGCCGATCGTTGTTCGCCAATTGGTCAGCATAGCATTGCTAGAGGTGCTTATCTGGGATAATGGACTGGTGAAAGTCATACTTGTGCCATCCGCTACCATTGGGCCCAGGGGCGCTTGGGTGTTGACTCGTGGAGGGCTGACCCGATACGCCGTGGTAACGCTCCATGGGGGCTAAACCTAGGGAATGGCGGGTTGGAATCGAACTTGGGATGGTACAAGTGGAGATGGGGGCTATATGTGGGAACGCGATGGCTAGTAAGCATATACCCCTGGCATTTTTAGTTGTTCCCGGGAATTAACAAATCGATTAGAATCGCTAATGCTCACCAGGTGTGAGAATTCTAATGCCACTAACGTCCAATGTAGTAATCAACATGAATATTATTATGCTTGTAAATCATGATTTGTATATCTACATGCTTGGATGTGAATGTTTTATACGATGCAAGTTATCATGTTATGAGGAACTTATTTATGCAAGTTATCTATATATATTTTTGATCATGTTACTACTAAAATCAATGTGGTTTTGTTAAAATCAATAGCTAAGGACCCACATGATTAGTAAGCAAGCTTTTCGTCAGCCGTAAGCCCTTTCCATTAAGTCCTACTGAGTAATTAATACTCAGGGTTTACCCCCACTTCTGGATTACAGGTACTGACGGCATCTGGACATCTATGTTGGAGGTGGTAGTACCGGTGGGCTCGGTGCTACTCGCCTTGTTTACCTCTGCATTGTTGACGCGTGTTATGTACTAAATTTATGCTCTATTTTTACATGATTTTATTCCTTTTCAGAAGATAATCTTATGATTTAGTATTATTTTGCTAACAAATAACCCCGTTTTCAAAAATGCTCTTTGTTTTTAGACATTATTAAAAATTGCAGGAAAATAGCAAATAATTGGAGAATAATTGCAATAATTGAAAAGATTACTCGTTGATGGATCAAAGCTACAAGTCCAGGGAGGTGCGATGATTAATAAAAGAAGGACAATTGAAACCCAAAAGAAGGCCCAAGCCCATTATAGAGAAGGTTCCGGAGGCTAAGGCTTGCTTGAGGAAGAAGATTATGAAGACAACGAAGGTTTATCAAGAGTCCAATCCAAGCCCTACTTAAATCTCGAGATACTCTCGGATTCCAAGACAGCAGCACATTGCGGGCCCAATTCGGCGACCTTAACGACGTCAAATGAAGAAAGTTTGAATACCAAAGTTGTAGATCTCTTCGAGCTCTACAAGTTTGTATTATTTGGACTTCGGATGAGGAAGTTATGGTCGAAATACTAAAGGCTGCAGAATATGGAAAGCTGATTTCAGGAAGGATTAGGACAAGGACTTCTTCTCCAACCAAGGAAGCTTCATGCACGACCGGGACTCTTCAAGATACATGTATATACATAGGAATAGGTGTTTTAGATGTCTTAGGACTCTTAGAACCGACCTATTAGATTCCATGTATAGGGGACTCTCCGGAGTATAAATATATGGCCTCCCTAGAGGGAGAGACATCCAATTCCATCAAATTCATTGTAAACCAGAGCTCCAAAGTTAGGGTTTAGGGCCGACGGTCAAGTAACTCGGCGAGTAGGAGATCTCGGCGAAAGGAGGCGGCGAGAGGAAGCAGGAACAGAGGGGGTCGGCCGACCTACCCCCCTAGGGTCGGTCGACCTCACCTGTTCCCGTGGAGTCTCGAGTTCATCTTCGAATATGTTCTTCGTCGAGTCTGTCTCAACGACTATGCGCTTCTAGTTCATGATGTATCTCGAGTAACTCTCTGTTCTTCTTATTTTTCTATGATAAACCTTGAGTTCGATCAATGAAATAGTCTATTTGCTATTAGTTCTTTGTTTATACTTGATATATGATCCATATCTTTGCAATGCTTCATCTCTACATGTGATCTAGCTAGAGTTGATATATCCACATTTCTTTTAGTAGATCTTTTTACTTTAATTAGTTGATTGAATCTACTCATGCTTAGAAATGGTTTGGGTTTGCTAGTTCGTCGATTACCTGGTTACTAGTGACAGTAGAGCCCGGGGAAAGGTTCGAGCAAGTCTATGACATTCATAATCATGTTTATTCTATGTTTCACGTTAGATCCATGCTCAAGGTAGTTCATAGTTTATAAGAAGTTTGTCTCATATCTCTTGCTAATTCCTTAGCCGTAGTAGCTTCTTCATCGATCTTGCTTTTGATCTATTAATCTCTTGTTCTTGATCTAGTTTGTGCTATAGTTAGTTTTTTATCTAGTTTGTGATTAGAATATCGTTTATCATCCTTAGTTTAGTTTAGATATAGATTAGTCAGTAATTAGACTCTATTTTATACCTAGTTTAGATCTCTTTTAGACCGTAATTATACCTGTATTAGAGTATAGATTAGAGTGTAATTAGAGTAGTTTTAATCCTCTTTTAAGCTTGTTTAGATCTATTAGAGTTAGTTAGTAATTGATTAATCCTTGATTAATAGTAGTTTAAACCTAGTTTTCCATGGATTGACAAAACATTAGATACTCATCCTAAGGGAAAAGCTACACCGATACTGTCGCTTGCAGTATAAGGTTTGGCGTGCTAAGTGCCGTCAACAAGCTTTTCTGGCGCCGTTGCCGGGGAAAACTATCGTTTAATATATTATTAATCTTGCATTAGCCTTTTACTACTAGTTCTGATAGTTAGTTCATGGTTGCTAATTGTGTGTTTATCTAGTTCTAATTCTGTGCTAGTTTAGTTTTAATCGTGTGATAGTCTTGTTCTAATTGTTTGCTAATAGTTTTCTAATTGTGTTCTAAATTAGTTAGCGTGTTCTAATTCGCTAGTTTGTGTTTAATCCTAGTTTCTAATTTTTTTGGTGTTTTCTAATTTTAGTTTTAAATACTTTAGAGTTATCTAATTACATTCTTGTTTTCTAATTTAGTTTTTGTGTTCTTCGTTCGTTATCGTGTTCGTTCTTAATTCAAACTAACCCAGCAACTTTGCTGTCATAGATCTTTCGTTTTGTGTTTTGTTTTGTGTTTGTGTCAGGTATGATTTCAATGCGTGACGATCTGCCACTTGGAGAGTACTTAACTCTGAAACCTGCGAATTTGAAGTTTCAAAGATTAAATAAGAAGCCGGAATCAGGATCCTATGAGCTGAAGCCAGGAATCATCCGAAATGCTACTGAAAATCAGTTCAGTGGAAAAGATGATGAAAATCCATACAAGCATCTGGAGAAGCTCAAGCAAATGTGCCGCACCTTCTATCAAGACGGAGTCCTAGTGGAGTGGGTGTTGTGGAACCTCTTTCCATTTACCCTTGTGGATAAAGCCAACAAGTGGTACCAAGCTGCCTCAGTAGAAGCTGAAGTAGACTGGGAGACTATCGAGCAGAAGTTTCTCACAAGGTTCTTTTCTCCACTTAGAGTACATAAGCTGAGAAAGGAAATTTGGAACTTTGGACAGAGAGAGGATGAAGATATCGATGAAGCTTGGGATAGACTTGAGGAAATGAGGACACAAGGACCGCCACTCGGATTTACACTAGACATATTCATGTCAATTTTCTACTATAGTCTGAAGACTAAGGACTTTGAGCGACTAAACACTTGCGCAGGAGGATCACTCATGAGCAGGAAGTGGAGTGAAGCTATCAAGATTCTGTCAGATGTCTGCTTAAACTCCAAGACTAAAAGAGATAGGAAAGACAGTGCAGTGAAGAAGCCGAAGAAGGAGCTCATGGCGCCTACCCCTTCCATATTTGAAGACCAGCCACCGGTCAAAAAGACTCCAGTGCCTTATGCATTTGAGGAGGAGTACGAGAGTTTTGCGCTTCAAGAGGAGAACAAGAGTACAGATTATAGAAGTCTTACCAGTGCAAAGCCTTTGACAGAGTTTATGAGCTGGATGCCAGTGGAGTTTAGAGATACACTCAAGTGTGTAGGACCACTTTCACCAGAAGACTTAGTGGAGGAAGAGGAGCTGTTCCCACCAGGAATTCCACTAAGGAAAATTAGTGAAGACCAAAGTACAGGGAAGATGCTGCAGAATTTTGAAGTCAATGAGCAAAGCTATCCTCACTCGGTGACAACCAACACAACTGAAGAAATGTTCTATGGCATGTCATTTGAGAGACAAACAATGGGATTTAATGAAGATTGGAGTGATGATGAGTGGGAGACAAGCTATCAATTAGATTTGAGTCACTCAACTTGTAGTAGCTCACTCCAGAAAGACTCCAGATACTCAGCTACTTCTTCAATTGTTAACACTGTTGCTTCTCAAGATTTCACTCCACAGAATCAGTATGTGACAAAGCTTGAAGATGAAGAGACTAATTCAACATCCATGCTCAAGACTGAATATTTAGAAGGACAACTCAATGGTGAAATTGAAGATCATCAAAGCAATAAGGAATCATTTCAAGATGTTGAGGTTCAAATTTCAATTGAGACGCCGGTGGATGAGCTATTCGAAAATTCGAACCCAAGGTACACAAATGTTTCTCAAAATTATATTTGCTTTGATGAATCTTTCAATTTGAATAAGTCAAATCTTGTTGTTAAGCCTTATTATGATAATAATTATGTTTATAAGCTAGATTTTCCTGAAAATAAAAATGAGGCTATAAGTTTTAACTTTGATTATTTTATGCCTAATAAACCTGAGTTAGAGAAAAAATTTAATGCTAAATATATTATCCATACTCTAGTTAACCATAATTTGTTTTGCTTCTGTAATTTAATCATAATTGTGGTTATGGATGCTTATGTTTATCACAAGTTTTGTAAATCCCGTTTATATTCTTAAACTTGTGATATTATTTAGTCTAGCTCTAGACTTTAAATTAGGCGCTTTTCGGAAGGCAACTCGTTTTTAGTTAGTTTTAATTTTAATTTTATGTGATAATTAGAAAGCTTAAACACCTTCCTTTGATAACTAATTTATGGCTAATTACCTAAAAAAATTTGGTTTAGATTGCATTTATATCATATCTTATGTTTCATTTAAATTGCATTTTGCATTTATCACCTTGTTGCATTTTAGATTAAAGTTGCATGTTTGCATTTTAATTAGCTTGGTTGTTTATTTAACTTCATGATATGTGCTTTCATGTTTTTGTTAAATGCTTGATCAGTATTTTTTCTTAGCAATTTTGTGTAAGCATAGTTCTTAGACTAGATTGTTGATCATCACGATAAAGTTCATTAAACCTTTGCTAGTTATCCATATTTATATTTTGTTGATTAGTTTATATGCTTTGCATTGCGCTTGGTTTTTCTTGTGCTGTTATTAGTTAATAATCATGATAAAACGTGGTGTTTTAATCTTGGTTAGTTAAATCTTAAATGGCTATAGAGAGACTTAGCAATCATGTTGTAGACGTGGTGTTTAGAACTTGATTTAATCATTGTCTATGTTTATATGCTTATCCAATGTATGCATTTACATTTGCACATTCATATATTCATATAGGTTTTACTAATCCTTGTTTTGACTAGAGTAATTAAGCCACAAATTAGGAATTATTGGATGTGTTAGATGAAGGTAGATTCTATTTACATCCCGATTATCACCACGGGAGTAGATTTGTGCGCTCAATTTGTTTTGCAGGTATAGAGAGAATTTATAAAAGATTGGAAGAACCTTTTTGTGATGAAGATGAAGTAGAACATTGAGAGGAAGTGTTTCAAGAATCGACGCATATGCCACCATGGTGCCCAAGGATTGAAGGATTAAGAATTGTCAACATCTCTGAAGCTCAAATCTGAAACCTAAAGATTTCATCAAGATTCTGGTCAACTCCAGAGGATAAAAGCAGAATATTTTCTTATATTTGGAAGCCCATCAAGTTAGCTTTCCAACGGATCAAACGGAGCTTCATTTTGAATTTTCTACAAGGATTTATGGCCAAAACATTGGACGTCACTCGAGCTGAAAACAGTTCTGACAGCACGAGGTCTCTGGAGTAAAGATGGCATAACTCCTTCATTCGAAATCGGATTTTAGTGCATGAGTACTCGTTGGAAAGGAGTCCAGCTACAATGGTGACGACAAGAGGAGGAAGGTGACGGCACTAACAAGAAAGAAAGGATGGGCAATGCTTACATAGAAGACTTCATGAGTCAGACATTCAAAAAGGTGGTGTAATATCTGAAGATGCCATAAGAGAAGTAATATGGAGAAGGCAACAAGTCAGCTACATCAACACTATCTATATTTGGTGAAGCCACAAGTGGGAAGATTGAAGATTGATGGATGATAAACAAGTGAAAAGTGTGAAGATGATATTACTTGTACATTAGTAAGCAACCAATAAGAAGCCTAGAAGACCATCTAATTTTTATCCATCCATGATAAGAGAGATTCGACTACGCTTCATCCAAAGGACGGTAACATTTTCTTAAATCCTCTTCTTTGCATTCATACTTTACCTACTATTATGCTTTCATTTATATATTTGATGATTATATCTTATGCTTTGAGTGAATAACAATGAATATTGCATTGTTTAAGTGTGGGGAGGTGTATCATCAAATGTGTTTTTGCTTTATTTATAAAATAAATTTTGTTTTTATGTGAATCTTAGTATATATTAAAAATAAAATTTCTCACTTAATTTAAGTTTGTTCTTCGTGATTACTTTAAGAATTAATCTTGTTCAGAATCATAATATGTTTATTGTGGTGCTTAAAGGATTGATCAGTACTGCATAACCCATGATTTGATTAGAGAGATAATGATTTGTACCTTTGCTAAGCTTCTTTAGGAAGAGATTTGGAAGATGATTTATTTATTTACTTAAAAAAACTCTTATGATTAAGTGTTCCATCCCTTTGTCAAGAGAGAGGATAAATCCTATTAGAGCCTAGTTGAAAACACAGTTTATATGCTAGTTATCTCAAATGAGTTTGGTTAAGGTTGATTTCTTTAGAAAATTTGATCTCTTAAAAAATTTGGTCATCTATCTTTATCTCTTGATTGCTAGCCTCCACGTATATATTCAGTGCTAGTTGTTCTACACTGGAGCACAAGCATTTGCTGAATTCCAAATCCTTAAACTCTTTGATCTTTCGACACTCATTGCCTGTATAGTGAAGTTTTAGCTCATTTGCTAATCACAAGGAAAAGTTGTATAGTTATCTTGATCTAGCAAATCAGTAGAGTAAAAAGGAATAGAGTTCCAAAAAAAAGAGTAAGACAAAAGGGGCGAAAAATAAAAAAGAAAAAAAAGAGAGGTGGCGTCCAAGTAAAAAAAAGAGGGAGAAAAAAAAGGACCAGGTGGTCGAATTAAATAAAGAAAAGAGAGATAAGTAGAATTAGGAAAAGGAGAAAGGGGAGAAAAAAAAGGGAAAGAAAGTAGAATTAGGAAAATTTTGGAAAAGAGAAAGAGAGGCTTAGTCTTTACTAGTGTAATGAGCAAAAGCTTTCACTTTTCCAACCATGTGCAATTTTTGGGAATTATCCCATTTCATTTATTCAATATTGCACATGTCCACTATCTATATCTTCTTTTTCCTTCTCTCTATTTATGCATATATTTATTTTCTTATTTCCGATGACCAAGTTAATTCAAGGTGATTAGATGATCTTTAAGAAGATATCTTAGCTGAACAATAAGTTGATTTAACTTTGCTAGCCTTTACCAAGCTCCTCTTAAACTCTTGGAGATGTGAGAAAGGAGTGATTTTTATATAGGATAGCCACAAAATATGAGTGACTTCATGTGAGCTTGACAAACAAGAACCGATGTAATTTCTTGATCTATAGAGATTGTTTTCATACAAAAACCCCTCCATTTTAAATCTAAAGGAAGTTTTGGTTTTGCTATGATTCATTTGATTTCGAAAATTTCTGTGGGGATCTCTATGCATGAAAGTTGATTAAAATGCCCATGTTGAGATTGAATTAAATTCTGAACTTGTTTAATTTAAGAAGTGATTATTTAGAACTAGCTTAAATTTAGTTGAGTTTATACTAGCTTAAATTTAGTTGAGTTTATATTTAATTAAGTTTCTTGTTTAAAATTTAGTTGAGTTTTTGATCGATCTCTTTGCTCGAGGACTAGCAAGATCTAAGTGTGGGGATATTGTTGACACGTGTTATGTACTAAATTTATGCTCTATTTTTATGATTTTATTCTTTTTCAGAAGATAATCTTATGATTTAGTATTATTTTGCTAACAAATAACCCCGTTTTCGAGAATGCTTTTTGTTTTTGGACATTATTAAATATTGCAAGAAAATAGCAAATAATTGGAGAATAATTGCAATAATTGAGAAGATTAATAAAAGAAGGATCAAAGCTACAAGTCCAGGGAGGTGCGATGATTAGTAAAAGAAGGACAATTGAAACCCAAAATAAGGCCCAAGCCCATTATGGAGAAGGTTCCAGAGGCTAAGGCTTGCTTGAGGAAGAAGATTATGAAGACAACGAAGGTTTATCAAGAGTCCAATCCAAGCCCCAATTAAACTTCGAGATATTCTCGGATTCCAAGATAGCAGCACCTTGCGGGCCCAATTCAGCGACTTTAACGACGTCAAATGAAGAAAGTTTGAATACCAAAGTTCTAGACCTCTTCGAGCTCTACAATTTAGAGTCCAAGTTTGCATTATTTGGACTTCGGATGAGGGAGTTATGGTCAAAATACTAAAGGCTGCAGAATATGGAAAGCTGGTTTCAGGAAGGATTAGGACAAGGACTTCTTCTCCAACCAAGGAAGCTTCATGGACGACCGGGACTCTTCAAGATACATGTATATACATAGGAATAGATGTTTTAGATGTCTTAGGACTCTTAGAACCGACCTATTAGATTCCATGTATAGGGGACTCTCCGAAGTATAAATATATGGCCTCTCTAGAGGGAGAGACATCCAATTCCATCGAATTCATTGTAAACCAGAGCTCCAAAGTTAGGGTTTAGGGCCGACGATCAAGTAACTCGGCGAGTAGGAGATCTCGGCGAAAGGAGGCGGCGAGAGGAGGCAGGACCAGAGGGGGTCGGCCGACCTACCCCCTAGGGTCGGCCGACCTCACCTGTTCCCGTGGAGTCTCGAGTTCATCTTCGAATAGGTTCTTCGTCGAGTCCGTCTCGACGACTATGTGCTTCTAGTTCATGATGTATCTCGAGTAACTCTCTGTTCTTCTTATTTTTCTTTGATAAACCTTGAGTTCGATCAATGAAATAGTCTATTTGCTATTAGTTCTTTGTTTATACTTGATATATGATCCATATCTTTGCAATGCTTCATCTCTACATGTGATCTAGCTAGAGTTGATATATCCACATTTCTTTTAGTAGATCTTTTTACTTTAATTAGTTGATTGAATCTACTCATGCTTAGAGATGGTTTGGGTTTGCTAGTTCATCGATTACCTGGTTACTAGTGACAGTAGAGCCCGGAAAAAGGTTCGAGCAAGTCTATGACATTCATGATCATGTTTATTCTATGTTTCACGTTAGATCCATGCTCAAGGTAGTTCATAGTTTATAAGAAGTTTGTCTCATATCTCTTGCTACTTCCTTAGCCGTAGTAGCTTCTTCATCGATCTTGCTTTTGATCTATTAATCTCTTGTTCTTGATCTAGTTTGTGCTATAGTTAGTTTTTTATCTAGTTTGTGATTAGAATATCGTTTATCATCCTTAGTTTAGTTTAGATATAGATTAGTCAGTAATTAGACTCTCTTTTATGCCTAGTTTAGATCTCTTTTAGACCGTAATTATACCTGTATTAGAGTATAGATTAGAGTGTAATTAGAGTAGTTTTAATCCTCTTTTAAGCTTGTTTAGATTTATTAGAGCTAGTTAGTAATTGATTAATCCTTGATTAATAGTAGTTTAAACCTAGTTTTCCATGGATTGACAAAACCTTAGATACTTATCCTAAGGGAAAGGCTACACCGATACTGTCGCTTGCAGTATAAGGTTTCGCGTGCTAAGTGCCGTCAACATGCATGAAGACTATTTGAGTTTGTTTTTGCTGCGAGATGTTTTGAAAACGCTTCCGCTATATATACTCTGAAGTCGCTTCCTCTAAATTTTGAACATGTATTTGACTTCATAAATTTGGTCTGTACATTAAAGTCTATTACACTCTATTTCAACTGTCTGTGATGATTGTAACAGTTGTGGCTCCTTCGAGAGTCGGATGTGTTTGATGTCGGTTCCTTTGGGAATGGTGTTATTGAGAGCCGAAGTACTCTCGACGGACTACAGGGTTTAGTATGGCCTAAGTGCAGTGCGAGCCTAAGGTGGCAGGTGTGCTTAGTCTGGATTAAACAGGACGGTACCGCCACAGCTGGTATCAGAGCCGATCATATACAAACAACAGTCATACCATCATGGTTTGTTTTGCAAACTATTTTCGAAAACCCCTTTTCAAGTAATTCAAAAATAAGAGTATGCGTTATGCCCGTATTAGGATGTTAGTGTTATCCAGGTGATATCACTAACATTCTGAACTAGATAGAACTCATATGCATATTCGGAGCTTTGGGAAGCAACTTTTCGGCCATAGCTATCCCCAGTACTGGTGGAAGCTATCGGGTGTTGCGAATGGTCGTTTTCTGACCGCTCTTAATTTCGCACGTAGCTAGTGTACCTGCAGAAGAATGCATGCTCATACATTACCATCTAATGTGGCATCCACGCGTGACCGCTGCGTGGACAACGTTGAGTGGGCCGCTGCACCTTTTCCTCAAAGCCTGACTTTTCACCAGTACTGGGGATTGTCGAGAAAAAGGTGGATCCCAAAACCGAATGTAAGTGTGGTGGGTATGAAAGCCTCAAACATGCCCACCACCCTTAAAGAGCTTTTACTTATATAGCATGAATGCAGGGTTTACAACCGTTCGCAAAACCCAGTAGCTTCCACCAGTACTGGAGACAGCTATGGCCGAAAAGTTGCTTCCCAAAGCGCCGCATATGCATATGAGTTCTATCTAGTTCAGAATGTCAGTGATGTCACCTGGATAACACTAACATCCTTAATATGGGCATATCGCATACTCTCATTTTTGAATTACTTGGAAAAGTCTTTCGAAAATAGTTTTGTAAACCAAAACTTGATGATATAACTGTTGTCTGTGTATGATCAGCTCTGATACCAGCTGTGGCGGAACCGCCCTGCTTAACCTAGATTAAGCACACCTGCCTCCCTTGGCTCGCAATGCACTTAAGCTGGACTAAACCCGGTAGTCCGTCGAGTGGCCTTCGGCCCTCGATAACACCAATTTCCAGAGGAACCGACATCACACACACTGACCCTCGATGGAGTCACAACAATTACATCATCTCAGGTAGTTGAATATAGATAATACTTAGACTTTAAGTTACAAACCAGTTCGAAATCGAATAGAGTTCGACATAGTTTCATACAACAACATAGTTCGAATAGTCTCTCGCGGCGGAAATTCTTAAAGTTAATGTTTCACGGTAACCAAAAGACTTGCATAAATAGAACGAGCATCGAGCCCACTGATGCCGCTCCTTGCCAGATCATGACCTTTTTCATTCCTGATGATAACATGGCCCGCCACCAACACAGGCACAGAAGAGGAACTCCATACCTGTAAGCCAAAAGTGGGGGCAAAACCCTGAGTACTAATTACTCAGTAGGACTTAATGGACGAGGCTTACGGCTGACGCAAAGCTTGCTTACTAACATCTGGATCCTTAGCTATTGCTTTTAAACAAGATCAAGTTAATAAGTGGAAGCAGGATTTGACAGCTGCTTAGATTAGTTGTCTACAAGCAGGGTTTGACAGTTGCTTGATCTATTGCACCCGAGCAGGATTTAACAGCTGTTCGAGTCATCATATTTGTAGAAACGTCATGAGTGTGACAAAGTATTGCATGAAAATAAGCCCGGTAATCCATCATGAGTGTGACAAGTATTGCATGAAATAAATCAGGTATATCCAAGCATGTAGTATTCAAAACCATGAATTCATAGTACAGCATATTCAGGTAGTTTACTACTTTGTCCGTCAGTGGTATTGGCATTCTCACACCTGGTGAGCATCAGCGATTCGAATCGATTTTTATATTCCCAGGAATAACTAGAAGCACCAGGATGGCATATGCTTACTAACCCCCAGCGTTCCCACATATGCTTCCCTCATCTCCACTTGTCCCGTCTCAAGTTCGATTCACTCCCGCCTGACTCCCGGAGCGCGTTGTCGCCAGGAGCGTTACCACGCAATGGGTCAGCCCTCCCTTAACACCCGCCTCCGCGGCCACCTTCCTCTCAACCAGTGGGTAGGAACATGTCTCTGTGCTTGAGACGTCACAAGTAAGACTTTCACCGGTCCATTATTCCGGATAAGCACCCTAGCAATGTTATGCCGATCTCAAGCGAACAACGACCGGCTTTATGCGATTCGGGCGGAGTCCACCACATATTATTCCGGATCTCATCATTCAAACCCATATCTCCGCCCGGTCTACAGTTACAACATAACATAATAACAATAACTTCCATAGTGAGATTTCTGCTTTTGAAAAGTAACCCCTACGAGACGAGTGACCTTTATTCACTCGTGTCTACTCGTACCTAGCCATTCTAGGCACTCGTCCTACGAACTCTAGGTATTGGTGCTAGGGCCAGGGCGGCCAAGGGATCTAATGCACTTGGTTTCAATCAACTCCTAATGCATATGCGTAATCAATAGTCATTTTATTTGCTGGGAATAGCATGGTCCTGCCTACCTTCTTCAGTCGGGTCAGCGGTCTCAATGGTCAAGTCAGAGGTTGGTAGAGAGCTCTCCTCTTGCTGCTGGGACACCTGCTCCTGGTCGTCCGGCTCTTCGATGAGTGGCTGCTCCTGCGTCGGCAACTCGCTTGCTGGATCTATATGCACGACATCATATGCGAAAGAGTGCACAAGAATGCATATGCTTGCAATGGATGTAGATGAAATGCAAATGATAGAATGCAGCAGGTATTTCGGGAATAAATAACATGGTATAGTAATTCTACATATTGCATAAGCTTATACTTAGAGTAATTTATCCTCATTTGTGAATTAATTTATGCACCTGAGTTGTAGAAATAAAACATAACCAAATGAGACCAAACTTTTATGATATACAGATCCTACCTACCCAAAGCTACTATCAAAATTTCAACTCAATTGGAGTTATAATTATTTTATTAAAATTACGACAAGTTCTCAGCCCTACACATTGTCATAATTTTCATAATTTATAGAAATAGTATCTGAAGGTGAAATTTTACCAGTGAGCTATACTCAGCATGAACTACATGCACAAAAATTTATAAGTTAAAACTCCCAAGTTTGACAGGATATCTATTTTCCATATATTAATCTTGTGCGAATTTAAGATGTACATATGAACAATGTAAATAGCCTTCTCGAATATACTTCCTGTACTCTATGCATCGACATTAAGCTACCAAATTTTCTAAAGAATTTTTCTAGCCATTTATGACCACTTTTTCTAATTATCATTCCCAACATGTAGTATTTTATCATTTTCAAATCACCATTAAAACTTGACATGCAGAAGCTCATATTTTACCAGTGAGATTCACAGGCTATATAGGACATAAAAAAAATACTAGTGAGTCATATTTATCATACTTTGCATAGGCCTCATTTCCAAGTTATTAAATAATGCATAAAGTACATGCAAAATGTTAAAACAGTGAATGAACAGTAAGACCTAGGGTCACCAAAAATTTTCACAGTGTCCAAATGTCCTAAGGAAGCTACTAACCAAGTTCACCACTTTAGGTTTTCACTGAGATCATGTTTTTCATTTTTCCTTGATTTTACATGCATACACAATAACAGAGGCAAAACCATACATGCACATCCCCACATCATAGCCACTGTGTAGATCTATTAACAAGGAGTATAATGCAACTGAGTTTACCTTTTTACGATTTTTATTTGATTTATTATCGTTTTCCAAAGTTTCAGCCGAAAATCACAAAATAAAATTGAAAAACATCGGGTCCAGGGACCCATTCGTAATTAAATCTAAGTTACAGGGGCTAGCACGGAAGATCGGCGAGACTCAGTGAATAGTGCGTGGATTAAACTGTAAATATAGAAAAACCCGGGGGTGTAGATCTGAAGATTCAACCCCCCTTCGTCTTCCTCCCGCCGCACGCGACGGCGCGGCGGCACGCGCGTGCGCCGGCGAGCTCGGGCTCGCCGAAGCCGCGACGCGGGGCGCGGGAGGTGCCCCGGAGTGCGGCGCTCACCCTGAGGTAGGTCTCGACGGCGGTGGTGGCGTGGACGAGGCGGGCGACGCGGTGAACCGGAGGTGGCCGGTAGTGACGTTGGCGCGGCGAGGACGTCGCGCCGAGGGGATCTCGGTGGTCGAGGGCGGAACGGCGACGAGATCTAGGGCTACGGGTGCGCGGTGGAGCAGCGAGTGCGGTGGTGGCGGTCTAGGGGTGCAAGGAGGACGGAGGGTGGCGGCGCGAGCTCGAACTCCGAGCTTGACCGGCAATGGTGGTCGCGTCAGGTCGCGATGGGATCTGGGGAATGGGGAGGGGAGAGGCGACGAGAGCTTGCTCAGTGGGTGCGCAAGAGCGAGGCAGACTCGGTGACAGTGGTTGGAGGCGCGGAGGTGGACCGAGGCGACCGGCGCAGCGAGCTTGAGCTCGGCGGCAACGGCGGTCTCGGGCGCGCGAGTGAGCGAGAGAGAGAGCGAGTGAGGGAGCGAGTGAGGGAATGAACCCGGGACGGGTCCGCATCCAGGTGAAGGCCGAGGGTGCACGGGCGCGATCCGTGGCGCGGCGGACTGGCCGAGGCGTGGGGCCCGCCGGTCAGTGGCTCGTAGAAAAGGAGAAAAAGGAAAATTGGAAAATGTGTTTTCTTCCCTTCTGTAAATCGTGTTTTTGGGCTATTTCGACTCCGATTTTGGAAAAGTGGCAATTGGGTGAAATGTTCTACTCTTCAAGATCTACAACTTTGTCAAAAGGTTCAACCCCCAAATTAGTTTGCAAATGTGATTTTAACTTGAATTTATATAGCAGCCTTAGATGGGGATAGGGACCTTTATTACTTGAGAAATTTAAAACTCCCATTTCTAGGTATTACCTCCCAAAGTTCCTTTTGACAAGTTTGTTTAGAATTTGAAAACCTACAACTTCTCCAATTTAAGCTTTGCATGAAAGTGGCAGTAGTTTAGAGTAAATTTGGGATTTCAAATCAGGACTGATTTGAACTGGTTTTCTGTACTGACATTGAATGACCTTAATCACCTTGTAAACCTCATTATATGACAAGACTCCAATTAGCAAAGTCGTTGATCTCATGTAGATCTACAGTTTTGTCAATATGAGCTTCACTAAATCCCAACAGAATCAAAGATATGACTATAAACATAGTATCACACATGAAATAACAAGGTTTTGCACTTGTAGTTTAAACCAAATTTGTTTCCAATGCACAGACACATGTTATGCTTTGATGCTCAAGGATGAATGCTTCATGTATGGTGAGTGATTATGTACTTGAGATGCCAGAGCATCACAGAGACACTCACGATCCGGCTCCCGTTCGGCACAATCAAGACCCCTGCAATCGCAGCACCACGCGTCCTCTGGTTATCAACCGTGCACTGCTCGGTTGACCTCGCCACGAAGGCTAATCCCTACCAGTGAATCGAGAACACAAGTAAGAACAAGAAAGATGCAATGAAAATTGCAGATAAATGATTAAGTTCACAAGTGGGGTCTCACAAAGAGTCGGAGTAATCTCCAAACGGCGGCACTGTCCGATGACAGAAACAACTAAGCAAAACCCAAAACCTAACTTGGGTGGCGGCTAAGGTTTTTATAGACCTAAGGGTCGCCCAAGGATTCTTAGACGCAAACTAAAAAGACTCTCGCACGATACATGGCCCAATGGCCCAAGTGGGGGCGCGCAGCGCCGTGGACAGATTCTGTCTGCCAAATTCCAATGTGATTTCCTGTTGACTCTGAACTCCAATAGGCCTGAAATAGGTGGCATTGGAAAGCTTATATTTTTATCTTTCCAGGCATATGTGGATCGGCAAAAACGGAGTCCGTTTGTGGCCTGGGCGACGATTTTGGTGCAGACTGCTCCTGGAGGCCGAGGGGCCTACTCCGAGATGAATTGGGCCTCCAACTTGACTTGGACGCCTCCCTTGCTTTTCTCCTCGCCCTTGCTGGTTCCCATGGCCTTCATGTTCCTCTCCTAAGTTCCTAAGTAAAATATAATCAATAGAAATATTAGGTAGTATACTATCCTCACAAGTGTATAAACTAGAACTTAAGAACGACTCACCTGTTGATTTAATTGTCGTGCTCGAGCTCTTGTGAGAGAACCATGCATCACAACTGAAGGAGTGTCGCTCATAAGCATAGAAGAGATGTCCTCATCATCCTCCCCCTCTTGAAGTGGAGTCGTACTCGACTCAAGTTTGTCTTCTTCTCCCAAGTACGGCTTCAAATCTGCAATGTTAAATGTGGGACTAACCTCAAACTCGAGAGGCAACTCAAGTTTATATGCATTGTCATTTATTTTCTCAATTATTTTGAAAGGACCATCAGCTCTAGGCATTAACTTAGACTTCCTCAAATCTGGAAAACGATCCTTCCGCAAGTGTAACCACACTAAATCACCCGGTTCAAGGTTAATTTGCTTTCTACCTTTATTACCCGCATCCCGATACCTTTCATTCATCTTTTCAATATTGTCTTTAGTGGTTTTATGCAGTTTTAGAATAAAATCAGCATGTTCCTTTGCATCATGATGAACTCTCTCACTAGTAGGTAAAGGTAGAAGATCAATAGGAGCACGAAGGTTGAAACCATACACTATCTGGAAAGGACTTACCTTGGTGGTGGAGTGCACCACCCTATTATATGCGAACTCAATATACGGCAAACACTCTTCCCACATCTTCAAATTTTTCTTCAAAACAGCCCTTAACATGGTAGATAAAGTTCGATTTACTACCTCGATTTGGCCATTAGTTTGGGGATGACAGGTTGTAGAAAATAGTAGCTTCGTTCCCAATTTATTCCATAGCGTTCTCCAAAAATGGCTTAAAAATTTGGCATCACGATCTGAAACAATAGTAGAAGGCATACCATGCAAGCGAATGATTTTTTAAAAGAATAGGTTATCAATATTAACAGCATCGTCGCTTTTATGACAAGGAATAAAGTGAACCATATTAGAAAAGCGAGTCGCTTTTATGACAAGGAATAAAGTGAACCATATTAGAAAAGTGATCCACTGCCACAAAAATATTATCCCTCCCCCTCTTTGTCCTAGGCAATTCTAAAACAAAGTCCATAGATATATCCTCCCATGGGGTGCTAGGAACAGTAAGAGGCATATATAGACTATGTGGATTTAATCGTGACTTAGCCTTTTGACATGTAGTGCAGCGAGTTACAAATCTCTCAACGTCTCGCCTCATCTTTGGCCAAAAGAAATGTGCGGACAGCACGGCTTCCGTTTTCTTGGCACCAAAATGACTCATCACTGCCTCCATGAGCCTCCTGTAACAAAAGAAGACGAATGGATCCAACTGGAATGCATAGGTTGTTAGCTCTAAACACAAATCCATCATTTATCACATATTTGTCCTATGTTCTACCATCTTTGCAATACAACATGATATCATTAAAATCTTCATCATAAGCATATTGTTTTTTAATTGATTCTAAGCCAAATATACGATGATCAAGTTGGAACAACATAGTATATCTCCTAGACAATGCATCAGCAATCACATTATCCTTTCTTTTCTTGTGTTTGATAACATAAGGAAAAGATTCAATAAATTCAATCCACTTAGCATGTCTACGGTTCAGTTTCGCTTGGCTTCTAATATGTTTTAGCGATTCATGGTCGGAATGAATAACAAATTCTTTAGGCTATAGATAATGTTGCCACGTTTCCAAAGATCGCACAAGAGCATACAATTCTTTATCATACGTTGAATAATTTAAAATAGGACCACTCAATTTTTCGCTAAAGTAAGCAACAGGTTTATTTTCTTGCATCAAAACACCACCAATGCCTACTCCACTAGCATCACATTCAAGCTCGAAGGTCTTACCAAAATTAGAAAGTAGCAGCAATGGAGCATGAGTAAGTTTATCTTTCAAAAGATTAAATGCATCTTCATATGGCTTACCCCAATGGAACGCTACTCCCTTCTTTGTCAACTCATTTAATGCGGCAGCGATGGTTTAATTGTCGTGCTCAAGCTCTTGTATAAACATTAGGTAGCATACTATTCTCACAAGTGTATAAACTAGAACTTAAGAACGAGCTCACCTGTTGATTTAATTGTCGTGCTCGGGCTCTTGTGAGAGGATCATGCATCACAACTGAAGGAGTGTCGCTCGTAAGCATAGGAGAGATGTCCTCATCAGAGGAGTTGGAGAAATTTGAGAGAGACCATGTCTGGGATTTAGTTGAACCTCCAAAAAACTGTCGCCCTACAGGTACCAAGTGGGTTTTCAAAAATAAACAGGGTGAGAATGGGATGGTTGTGAGGAACAAAGCAAGATTGGTAGCCCAGGGTTTCTGTCAGAAGGAGGGGATAGACTATGAGGAAACCTTTGCTCCTATAGTGCTTGCCTTTGCGGCCTCTAGAGGCTTCAAACTGAAGCAGATGGATGTCAAGTCAGCTTTTCTAATCGGTTACATAGAGAACGAGGTATATGTGAGACAACCTCCTGGTTTTAGGAGTGCCAAGTTTTCAGACCGGGTGTACAAGTTGAGAAAAGCCCTATGGTCTGAAGCAAGCTCCAAGAGCTTGGTATGCTAGATTGAAGAGTTTCCTGTTCAAGTCTGGGTTTGTGATGGGTTCAGTAGACAAGACCTTGTTTTTGTTGAGTCGTGGCGGTGACACCCTGATAGTTCAGATATATGATGATGACATAATTTTTGGTGGTTCATCTCATGCTTTGGTGTCTAGTCTTGCTGAACAGATGAGCAGGGAGTTTGAGATGAGTCTCATGGGTGAGCTCCTATTTTTTCTCGGGCTGCAGATCAAGCAAGGCCCTAAGGGTACTTTCATCCATCAAGCCAAGTACACAAAAGACATCCTCAAGAAATTTGACATGGGTAACTCAAAACTCATAACAACTCCAATGAGTACAAATAGTGCGCTTGATGCTGATGATAATGAGGAATGATCGGCTCACTTCTGTATCTGACGGCGACCAGACCGGACATTCAGTTTGCGGTTTGCCTTTGTGCGTGTTACCAACCATCTCCTAGAACATCTCACCGCCAAGCGGTGAAGCGCATTTTCAGATATCTAAAGTTCACTTTTGAGCTTGGTCTTTGGTACTACTCGGGTTCTTCTCTTTCTCTTAGAGGGTTCTCAAATGCTGACCATGCTGGCCGTAACATCCCGGATTTTTGTCAAACACGAAAATTTGAAATTTTTAAAACTTTTTGGTAAACAAGGCAAATGTGTTTACAACCAATTAAAAATACATTAATATCGAACCTAAATAACCTTTTCGAGTTTATAAGTTTTCAACAAATAAAATTTTTTAAGTGTTTGTTTGATTGGTTGATTGTGTGCCGGTTTAATTTCAAATACTAGTTCGATAATTAAACTGTTAGCCCTACAGTCATCTTGACCTAATCATCCTTCACTCTATATCTACTCTCTGTCTTCTATCGTCCATGACTTTCTCGAACCCATCACCTTTATCGTGACTCAAAAATCCAAACTCTCATATCGAACTTTATCCAATGCTGAGATTTGGATTAGAGCTTTGCTCGCAATCCTAAATCACCGATTCGATCTCGGACGTGGTGCGGAAACCCTCTTTTGGAATATGGTTTGATTTCCAGGCTTGCCGAATTAACTAAACTTAGTTCATTCAAATCTGGAAGATGACCTAATTCAATTAGTGCTGGGTTTTGTTTACTCCATACGAGAAATATGACGGAGATTTAGACCCCTCAGATTAGATCGGACGCAGTTTAGTTTAAAACCAAGTGGACGTCAAGTTTCGATCACGGAGTACTCGGTGATAAAATTCTCCTGGGATTTAATCCCAAATGAGTTGGTGATAATTTTTTCCTATCGAATTCGGCTGTCACAATTTAATTCGATTGGAAGAATTTTCTCTCAACTCGATAGTCGTCAGCCCTGCAGTATTTCCTCACAAGGATACTCCGCTGACAGAACAAGACCCTAAACCCATCAGCGATAAATTATCTACCATATATTTCGTGAACTATTTATTCTCTTTCAAGAATTAGTATTTGAGGTGTAGTAATATGTTCGAACCACCGAATTAAATTCTTTGCAATTTAATTTAGGATCGCAACTATTGCTCATCTCAAATAAATCAAAGCACTAAAGTAAATTAAATCTAATTATTTTGCAAAGTGCTAATTCCCTGTCCAAAGATTCATATTTCATCTTCGATGTGATTTCCTAGCTCGTCGAATTTAATTCTTTGCAGTTAAATTCGAATCCAAAAATCATCGCTCAACTGAAAAGCCTCAGATTAAAAATTCTCAGCGACTTTATCTTAGCCAAATATCTAATCTCATCCGTATATTTGAAATAAACAATCTCGATGCCAATTCTCGGATCTTTGAATTATTTCTTCGTAAATTAATTCGATATGAAAATCAATCTAATCATCTGAATTCTTTCACAGTTTAATCTCAGTCCAATATCCAAGGCTCAAACCTTAAGGGGGCGTTTGGCTTACGGTGGGTTAGGGATAGGGACAGGGAAATCCTATCCCACCCTCTCATCTATTCTCTATCCCACTCCATCTATACTCGCGTACATTTCCCAATTCCTTAACCTAAACATGTATAAAACTTATCACATCCCACATTTCTCTATCCCACCCCATATTTTTCTTTTCCTATCCCAATCCGAACACCACGTAAGCCCATCTATCTATCCCTAACCCTAACATCCAACTATATATATATATATGTAACCCCTCTCTCCATTTTCTGAATTTCTCCCTTTTTCCATGAATTTCCCACCGCCACCGCCCTCTTTCGGTTCTTCTTCTTCCTCACGAAAGGCAAAGAGCAGCAGCTCTATTCCATCGCAAGCAGCAACTAGCCATGGCGTTCTCTCTTTTCTCCCAATCGTGAGCAGCAAGCAGCAGTCCCCTCTTTCGTCCATGGCTTCCTCTCTCCCTCAAGCAAGACCCACAGTCCTAAATCCCACTACTACTCCATCGATCCAAGCAACATCATCCCCTTCTTCTTCCCTCCACGACCTGCCTCCTTCCCAACTAGCGAGCAGCAGGCTCCTGCTTCCCCATGGCGTTGCCCCAGCTCCCTGCCTCCTTGCCCATCCATGGCGCTCCTCTGCCCCTTCTCCCCTTCCTGGGCGCCTCCTTCCTCCTTGGTCCCATCAAGCAGCAGCAGCAGCAGATCGGCCCCCTCTCCCTTCCAAGGCTGCTGGCCACCTCTGCTCCACCACACCGACGCCCAGCAGCACCTTCCCCATGGCGCCCCTCTTCTTCTGTAGTCCCCATTGCGCCACTCCTCCCCAAGGCAGCGGGAGGCAGTCCTCCTCGATGTCCTCCTGCTTCATGGACGTCGCCCCTCCGACAAGCAGGCAGGCGGCCGGTGTCCTGCTCCTGCTCAAGCCGCCGCACGGTCGCCCACCACCTGCTCGAGGAATTACCCCAGAGGATATGTCACGGACCGGATGAGGGCTGTTGCCTCTGGTGGCTAAATGGGCTGCGAGGAGGCCCCGTAGTGGTCAAGTATAAAACCTGAGTCTGTTGTTGAATCGGTTAAGGAATAATTAGTCTGATTCTCTTTCTAAGTTCTCTCTCTGAATCTTCTCTTTCCGTCCCTGAATCCCAATTCCTCTTGTACTCTGTATCCAGAATCGAGTGAGTATTCATCCATCTTGGTGTAATTGTGTGTGGATTGAGTTGGACCGTAACAATTGGTATCAAGAGCCTGAAAATTTTTCGCCCGGGTGTGATTGATTTGCGGACTCTATTGATTGGATCGACAAACGGGTTTGGTTTGGCTCTCACGCGATTGCGCTTGGGGTGCGAGTGCGTGATCCTGTAATTCTTTGTCCAGTTGATCCAATTCATGGGCGAATCAGTACATTGGGGTGAACTGGTGGCGTTGTTCAGAGCAAGCTGTTTGCGCTGGCGCCTAAGAAACGTCCGACCAAGTTCAAGGAGCAGATGACGACATCCATGGAGGAGTTTTCCAAGCGGATGGAAGGGTTGGAAGCAATGATGCAGAAGACGTTCGACAAGCTGAGTGGATTCGAGACTTGGAGGACGAATGCCGATGAGGCGTTCGGCGCTTTGCTCGTGCAGACCGAAGCGGTCACGTCTCGCTTGGCGCGTCTCGAGTCGCGACCACCGCCACCGCCGCCGCCGCCTCCTTCACTGAATCCTTCACCACCGCCGTAGTTTGGTGAGCCATTCGATGCGCTACCTCGACACAAGACGTGTGCGCCAGTAGGTGGTTCAGGATTTCTGGATTTGAACCTTCCTCCACTAGGATCGTCGTGCCCATCTGCGTCGGGAGTGGAGCATGCCTCAGGGCACCGCCATGAACGTCATCACCGGGGTGTTGGCGGGGGGATTCTCGGACCCCACCCGCCACACCCGGTCACAGGTACGACTGCTCAGTTCCAGCATTACATTCCTGAGCATGGTGATTTGTGTCACGATTCTGTTCCGCATCGTTCTTCCTTTCTGCCCAAAATGGAGTTTCCCAAATTTGATGGTGATAATCCTCATTTGTGGCGGGATCGGTGCGAGACGTACTTCGAGGTGTACTCGGTGGCAGAATCGTTGAAGACTCGGTTCGCGGCCCTGAATTTCATGGGAGCGGCTGCCACATGGTTGCAGATGATGGAGCGCCGAGGACGTGTGATTGATTGGGATCTCTTCTGCAAGATGGTGTTCACCAGATTTGATCATGATCAGTACCAGCTCCAACTGCGCCAACTGGACATGTTGCGGCAAACCGGTTCGGTAGCAGATTATTTGGCCCAATTTGAGCAATTATCTCACGGGATTCTTCTGTATAATTCAGCCTACGATGACACCTACTTTGTCACAAGGTTTTTGGGAGGCCTCAAGGAAGAGATCAGGGCTGTGATTGCATTACATCGACCGAAGGATGTTGAATCAGCAAGTGCTTTGGCTCTTCTTCAAGAGGAACGGTTGGAACAGGCACGCAGGAAATCACTTGGGTGGGATTTCACCAAGTTTGTGCTTAAAACCACTGTTGTCACTGAACAGCAGAAGTTACCAGTGTCAGAAAAACCCAAGCCTAGAGCTGAATGGGAGGACAAGTTTGATAATCTGAAGTTGTTCAGGAGGAAGAATGGCCTCTATTTTAAATGTGGTGAAAAATGGACTCATGGGCATAAGTGTCCAGCTTCAATTCCAATTCATGTGATTGAGGAGTTGCTGGAAGTGTTGAAGGTGGATGAGGATGTGAATGCAGCTCCAGAGGAAATTGTGGAGGAAGTGGAGCAAATTGTCATGGCTGTTGCTCCTGCTCCTACTATTGCTCCACCGAAACGAAAGACTCTGCGCCTGCATGGTAAAATTGCTAGTCATGATGCTCTGATACTTGTTGATTCTGGTAGTGTGGGTACTTTTGTCAGTACATCTTTGGCTTCTCAGTTGGAATATCAACCAAAGCCTTGTGTAGAGACTCAGTACATGGCTGCAGATGGCAGTCCCATGTTGTTTGCTCAGCATATTCCTCATTTGCAATGGTGGTGTCAGGGGCATACATTTATTTCTGATGTTGGGATTTTGCCATTACAGTGCTTTGACATGATTGTGGGTGAAGGTTGGTTGGAGGATTGTAGTCCTATGTGGGTGGACTAGAGGAAAAAAAGTCATGAAGGTCACCCACAAGGGTAGAAGAATTACTCTCCATGGTGTAAAGTCTACTGTGACTAAATGTTCAGCTATTAGAGCTTGTTGTATTTGACTGAGAAGCGTGCTACAACCAAACTGCTGCTTAAAGCCTTGATCAAGTTGATGGATTTACGTTATAAGATTGTGTACAAGCAAGGCAGTTCAAATATAGCTGTTGATGCTCTGTCTCGATGTCCTCAGGCTGTGGCAGTAGTTTCGTCTTGCTCACCAGTGTGGTTGGATAGGGTGATTGAAGGTTATACTGATGATTCTATGGCTCAACAATTGCTTACTAAGCTCAGTGTTTCTTCACCTAATAAGCACGGCTATTCCTTACATAATGGTGTCATTCGGTATAAAGGAAGGGTGTGGTTGGGCACAAATGTGTTGGCTCATCAACATGTTATGCAAGCCTTGCATTCCAGTGGCATTGGAGGTCATTCTGGGTTTCATGTGACTTACAACAGAATTAAAGGTCTGTTTGCCTGGCCCCACATGAAACAGTCTATCAAGCAGTTTGTGCAGAGTTGTGTTGTGTGTCAGCAAGCCAAGGGTGAGCATGTTAAGTCCCCTGGATTGTTGGAACCATTACCTGTACCTACAGCACCATGGGCAGTTGTCAGTATGGATTTTGTTGAGGGATTACCACAGTCAGGCAGGTTTAATGCTATTCTGGTTGTGGTGGACAAATTGACCAAGTATGGACATTTTATTCCTTTGGCACAACCTTTTACAGCCCTGCACGTTGCTCAAGAGTACATGTCTCATGTCTACAAGTTGCATGGTCTACCTCAACAGATCATTTCTGACAGAGACCGAGTTTTCACGAGTAAGTTGTGGCAGGAATTGTTTAAACTTTCTGATACTCATCATGAGCTCATCTTATCACCCACAAACCGATGGCCGGACAGAGAGACTCAATCAGTGTTTGGAGGCATTTCTTCATTGTGCAGTTCATTCTTGTCCGACTCAGTGGCACAAATGGCTTTCATTGCCGGAGTTCTGGTATAATACATCATTCCACTCTTCCTTGGGTCGGTCTCCTTTTGAGGTTTTGTATGGACACCAACCAAGCCACTTTGGCATTGTCAATCCATCAACGTGTTCAGGGCCTGATTTGGCGGGTTGGCTTCAGGAGCGTGAACTGGTCACTGAAGTCATTCGGCATCATCTATTGCGTGCTCAATAGAGGATGAAACAACAGGCTGATTTACATCGTTCTGAATGGGTGTTTCAAGTGGGTGATCGGGTCTATTTGAAGATTTAGCCTTACATTCAGACTTCTTTGGCTCGACAGCCAAATCAAAAGTTGTCCTTCAAGTTCTTTGGTCCCTTCACAATTCTTTAGAAGGTGGGAAATGTGGCTTATAAATTGGATCTTCCTCCGGATTACAAGATTCATAATGTGGTCCATGTTTCACAACTCAAGCGTCATGTGCCTGCTCAGGAGGTGATTCAAGATGATATTTCAACTGTACCGGGTGATCCTGACATTGACCTGCAACCGGTGGCGGCACTGAGTCATCGAGTGATTACTGTGGGTTCTTCTTCTCTATCACAGCTACTTGTGCAGTGGTTGCATTTACCACAGGGATTGGCTACTTGGGAGGAGGAACATGATCTGCATCGTCGTTTTCCTCTTGCTCTAGTTTGGGGACAACCTAGATTTCAAGGAGGGGGCAGTGTCATGGACTAGATGAGGGCTGTTGCTTCTAGTGGCTAAATGGGCTGCGAGGAGGCCCAGTAGTGGTCAAGTATAAAACCTGAGTCTGTTGTTGAATCGGTTAAGGAATAATTAGTCTGAACTATTCTCTCTCTAAGTTCTCTCTCTCTATGAATCTTCTCTTTCGGTCCCTGAATCCCAATTCCTCTTGTACTCTGTATCCAGAATCGAGTGAGTATTCATCCATCTTGGTGTACTTCTGTGTGGATTGAGTTGGACCGTAACAGGATAACAGCGCCGGGCCACTCCTAAGAGCATGGCCTTGCCATCTGTTCTGTCGAGATAGCCTCACCATCCCTGCTGCCTGCCATGTGTTCGATGATATGTTTCATTGGTGAGCACTCTTGGTTCCATTCTGTTCCTATATTGTTGCATGCCCAATCTCACCCATTTGTGACTATCTGATGGCTATTGCAATGAGGGGAAATGCGGACTTCGACTTTGGGCCGAACCGTGAGCCCGAGGGTGTTGTCGATCGGCACGGCATCGCCTCTTCACGGTGTCAACTCTCTTCCTGCCACAAGCCCTCAGTGAGAACCATGATCTTGCCCCCTTGTGATGTCGGCCTTCGAGCCGATGAACCTAGTGGATGCCGTTGTCTAGCCGTTGTGCCGATGAGCCGCTCTCTTATGCACATGCCTGTCCGGCCTTCGTGCCGCATTTCTTCTGCAGGGCACGATCTCCCGTGCTACCATGATATGCCCCTGGCACACACGCCGTGGACATAATCATGTAGCACACACATTCAATTTATCCTCTTATGGCATGCACGACGAGCCGTGAGTTATTGCTCGGTACAGTTGATATGCTGCCGAAATTTCTAACTTTCCTAGTACACTAGACCATGCACGGCCACGGTTCCCTGGCTGCTACAAGCTGCACTTGTAGCATAGCAAATGCACTAAATCTAGTCCAAGCACTAGTTCATGCACGGCCACGAGCCTTCACTCGTTACGGCCGATGTCCATCTTCCAGACATTTAATCACGCACTATTTTGGCGATGCGCGGCCACGAGCTCTCGCTTGCTATGGCCACTACTTATCACACATTTAATCAAACACACGCGTTTGCGCACAACGCACCACCTCAAACCTAGCTCAGCCTCGGCCGTAACTGTCACTTCCAAACCATTTCTAGCTTACACACGACAAAATGATCCCAAGCGACTGCTCGATTCGGCCATAGCTCGCATTCCTACTGTCATCTTTTTGCTTCTCTAATCACGACCGATGTCTTCCACGCATGACTCCCTATGTAGTGGATTTAACCTTAATTGTTTTGATCGATTACTAATTGGGTTCAGATCCGGATTCTATCCGACCCAATTTGAGTGAACTAAATTAAGCAAACCCTCACATGATTAGGTAATAAAGAACATTACTAGGAAATCGACACCGTTCGTGTGACGCACATCTCTCATCTAATCGATAAATCCCCTTGTGATATCTCGTGGAAGGAACTCCTTATTCCGACATGGCTCATTAAATCATTTCACTCACTTAGTTCCAGTTAATCATCGACGCCTCTTTGCTTCCAAGGACTTGGTCAATATCACCTTATTCCACTTGCAACCCTTATCGAATGATACTTTTATGCTAATTCGAACCTTTCTTTCATCATCCTAATCTCTAGTTTGCTATGTGATGTTTGCTTAGTTCTTATATTGTGTTCTTTTCTCTGTTTTGTTGTTTGCGCCAAGGGGCACCATTGGAGACTCAGGACGAGCATCGGAGGGTACGAGATCATGAAGACAAGGGAGACTACACCGGAGCCCGAGAATGATCAACTCTACTCCAAGGTCACCATTCAGACACTTTCCTACTTCAAATCCTATAGACACGCAAATATGCTGCTGCTTTAATTATGATCATGCTTGCTTTGATAACCTAAAGATAGGGAGCCTACTTCCATTTAGCCACATACCCTGATTGCTATTATTCTACTGCAACTAAATAAAATGAACATGATGTGAGATTGGGTCATATGATGGTGGGATGTGATTACTCTTAGCGTGTGTGAAGTGGGTGGGTTGAGAGCGAGATGATGTGTGAGATTGGGTGGCGGGAGTCGGCACCAGAAACATGGGAGAGACTAAAACTCTTTTCAGAGTGGAGTGAGGTGTGTGGTGGTGCGCGGCCCACCGCTGCAGGGGGCAAACGACCCTTGGAAAGCTTGCTCTCACCAATTAAGGACCGAGTAGGAGTGCCTCTTCACCTTGGACTATGACTCGTACATACCATGCGACCTCAGGCCCGGTTCTTAACCTTCCTCGAAGGGCACCTGACTGCAGGTGTAAGGCGATAGTGTCAGGGGGTGATGGTGGGTCTGCGATGCGGCCACACATCCCCGATAGACTCGACCCATGGGGCCTCAGATTGCTCGAGCTCACAGTCCTGTGAGTGCGGTGGATAGTATATCCGCACAGTTTCTAGCTCAGGAAAGCAGGAAGGTGCTAGAAAGGGGAGGTTATCTATCGGTGTGGTGGGCCCGGGGCAGCGGACGCACTGCTCCCGTCCCATCTCGTGTGGGTACAGATGTACAAAATCCTCTGCAGAGTGTATGATTTATACGTATAGCCGCCGTCCTCGGATAAAGGATGACCCTTGGTGTGACACACTCTAACTAGCATGGGTTTTCTTCTCTTCTCCCTCGAGTAGATAGATGCCGGCTGTGGCCGTTGAGGCTTGGGTGGGTGGGAGCTTCCCTTGCCGTAGATGTAGTATGATGAGTGGATGTTATGGAAGAGGTGTATGGTGGTGAGGTGTGTATGTGTTGGCATGAGTGATGAGCAGGGGAACCGGTCGTGTGACCGAATTCCCGAATGGAACAATGTTATGATAATTTAGATAATATTATTTATATTTGCTTGCATAGGAAGCACAGAGCCTTCCACCTAAGCTAGTCCTTTAGATTTTATTATTATGCTGCCGCTTAGGGGAGTGTCTCGGGTGGCCTGCGTTCCTAGCGACGCAGGTTTGGGAGATCAGTTGGATGACGACCACTCCTACGAAGGATAGAGATGAGCTGGATGACGACCATTCCTACGACGGATGGAACAACTGAAGGTTGTCGTGCTACGCTCAAGGATGCCTGTGGAGATGGACGTGAAGACCTGCCTTCCGCAATCTATACTCTGATCTCTGGTGTAAGAACGCTTTAGTTCTGTTGGACTTGTACCGGCTTTGGCCATTATTTTATAATTGTAATAATAATCGAAGTTTTGGTTGTGATATCGACTGATATACGTGATTCACCATAGCACTATGTTTTCTGGGACTATCGTGAAAAGCAAAAGGCTTGGATTTCGGCATCGCGGAATCCAAGTCGTTTCACTGGTTGTAGTATTGATCGCAAGTCAACCTCTGGCACATGCCAACTCTTAGGAACCTTTCTTATCTCTTGGTACTCCTGCAAGCAAGCTAGCGTATCCCTACCTACCACAAAAGCAGAGTATATAGCTGCTGCTAGCTGCTGCTCCCAGCTCTTATGGATGAAAGCCACCCTTAGTGATTTTGGCCAGAGTTTTGGTAGGATCTCTCTTATAGTGGACTCTACTTCTGCTATCTCTGTAGCTAAGAACCCTGTCTTGCACTCTAGAACTAAACACATAGATGTGAGGTTTCACTTTTTGAGGGATCACTATGAGAAGGGAGATATAGACTTGATCCATGTAGCAACCTAGAACCAGCTAGCCGATATCTTCACCAAGCCCCTAGAGTTTAGCGCTTTTGTGCGCTTGAGAGGTGAGCTTGGAGTGTGTTATCCCTTTTAGTCAGAGATAGCTTTGAGTTAGATTAGGAAATGCTTTTGTTTTTGTTTCTTCTTTGCTTCTTTTGCATTTTGTATCATATCATGCATTGCACTGTATCATGTGCATTTTTACTTACACTAGCATTAGAGCTCTTTTGCTATGTTGAGTTATTATTTGCTTGTGCTAGGTTGTACAGATGCTTTCTTGATCATGATTGGCTAAGCTCACTTGAGTCTATTGAATACTAATTGTGAGCTAAGCCCTTTTATTTTCTGAAAATCTAAAAACATGATCACCACTTGACTTGGCTGCCTAGCATGTGTAGGAGTGTTGAATGCTATGCTATCTTTTCATATCTGGATATGCTAGTTGTATGCCTTTGCTAAATTGATACCTAAGCTTTTATGACACCTTACTTAAATTGAAATCTAAATTAAATGTTACAAGTGGTGTCTTGTGCTGAAATGAAAAGATCCAGGTGGGTTTGCTTGTTACACTGACTTAGTTCGAGACTGCTTGTCATTGCACTTTGGCAAGAATTTGGACTAAGCTGTGTATGACCAAAACCTTGTCTTAAACTTCTGATGATTCTTTGAACCTAGGCTTGGCATTGGTTGGTAAGAAGTGCCAAGACAAGTGAATAATCCCTGGCAAAATATGAAACTTGCTAATGAAATACAAGTGGTTAAATCTGAAATATGCAAGCCTCTAAAATGCTTATAACTTGTTATGTATGATTTGGTTGAGAGTAGCACACCTTGTATGCATTGCTAGTATCTTGCTGTTCATACCTATCTTGCTAGGTGCTATTCATGTTGGTGATGTTTTCTTTTAAACAACCTTAAAATAAATGCTTGCTCCTAATCTGTGTAAGATAGATTCATTTGAGCTTGTTGTATGCCCTCACTTCTGTATGCTAGAACTTGTGAATACTAGCTTTACATCCCTTCTGAGCTCTTTCTAGTACACTCTTTGCATCTCATGGCATATTTTGAAGGGGAGTTGTCTAGTTCATGAGGAGTCATATGAACTCTTGATGTGTCCATTGTCAATAAGGGGGAGAAGTATTGGACAAAGGGGAAGGACTCGGGAGAGACTTAGTTGAGGAGGAGCTTTGCATTCATTTTGCATTTGTGAAGATGCATTTTAGAGAGAGTTTGAGCTTTTAGCATGCTCTTTGCATCGGTGCATTGAGCCTTTTGCCTCTGTCTTGAGGAGTCGATGCTTTGCTTTCTTTT
This sequence comes from Paspalum notatum, assembly GCA_022530915.1. NCBI lineage: Eukaryota > Viridiplantae > Streptophyta > Magnoliopsida > Poales > Poaceae > Paspalum > Paspalum notatum. The sequence goes on along the minus strand of CM039688.1, from coordinate 31,942,063 downwards.
GTTGCTTCAAAGTGCCTTGTGTTTTGTTGTTGTTGGTTTTGGGCAGCTTGAGCAATTGTTCTTTTCTCTTTCATTTTCAGTTTTACGCTTTTTTCTTGTCTATGTTCTATTTCAGGTAATAGGTTGAAGGTGTTGACAATGCACTCATTGTTGGCGTCTCTTAGCCTTAAAAGATTTTAGTCTGCAAGCGCACGGAGACCGCTTTCACCCAGAGTATTCCAAGTATCGTATTTTTATCCACAGGGAAGCGGCAAGCGAGAAAGTATAATTGAATAAACTCAAATCGAATGATCTGTACTTAAATAAATATACCAACTAGTCACTAGACATGGGTAAGTCTGGTAAACATATAGGTGTATGGTGGAAAGAAGTAAATTAAACTACCTAAGATACACGTAGAAAGGTATAGTTGCCTCGGAGGACAACAAGTGAGATAAAGTTTCCAAACTCTATTCTATTCGGCTGCAAAGACTATGTCGTGGTTAACTAAGAAACTCAAGTAACAAGTCAGGGTCTCGCATCGAGTGAAATTCCGGCGCCTCGAGGGGTCTGGGGGTAGATAGTAGACCACCGAATGAGACCCGGCTAACGCCTATGGGCCTACCGAACGAACGGGCCTAGGATATACAAGCACACCACACGCTATCAATGATCATTGATGATTATTATCGACTCTAAATTTCTTTCAGAATTGGCGAAGGGCAATAAGTCATTGACTGACTGCAGTGAGTCTTCCAATCCAAGTGGTCAGCTATCTCTACTACTTATTAAGTACGTAACGTGGGCACAGTCCGTGGTCCGTCGCCTCCACCTGCGCTCCCACCCCGCAGTCTTCCAATCCAAGTGGTCAGCTATCTCTACTACTTATTAAGTACGTAACGTGGGCACAGTCCGTGGTCCGTCGCCTCCACCTGCACTCCTACCCCGCCCATCGTGGCCCCACCCCGCAGCCCGGTTGGTCCCGCCCCTGACCTAGCGCGCCCCGCAGCTCTACCCCCGTTCGCGTGCGCGCTGCCGCCCCAACCCCTAGCCTCGCTGGCCTCGCGTGCCGCCCGCACCTCCCCGGATTTGCCGCCACTGCTACCCCTCTCCCTTCTGTCGCCTCCTTCCCCCACCGTGCTCGCGGCGGCGACGGCTGTGCATTGGCTCGGCGCGTGGTGGTGCCGATGCCCCCACTGGTCTTCTCTCCTCCTTCCCCTCAGTCGTCGTAGCACGCCTCAGTCGCCGGCGTGGCTGTTATCTGTGGGCTGCCTTCACCATCTCTCTCCCCTCCCATCGCCCCCTCCCCCGCTGAGCTCGTGGAGCTACTTGGGCGTCCCTCGGCGTGGTGACGGAGGTGGTAGCACGTCACGCAGGCGGCGCAGGAGATCCCCGCCGCCCTCGCCTATGCTCCATCGCGCCTACAGCCTTGTTGCTTTGCCTTGTGGCTGCGCCTCCGTCCGCCCATCAGCGGTCGCATTTCCCCCTGCCCCACGTGGATCTGCGAGCTCCATGATTGCTTGCCAAGGAGGAGGTGCCGATGCCCCCACTGGTCTTCTCTCCTCCTTTTCCTCAGTCGTCGCAGCACACCTCAGTCGCCGACGTGGCTGTTGTCTACGGGCCGCCTTCGCCGTCTCTCTCTCCTCCCATCGCCCCCTCCCCCGCTGAGCTTGTGGAGCTACTTGGGTGTCCCTCGGTGTGGTGACGGAAGTGGTAGCACACCACGCAGGTGGCGCGGGAGAGCCCCGCCGCCCTCGCCTGCGCTCCGTCGCGCCTACAGCCTTGTTGCTTTGCCTTGTGGCTGTGCCTCCGTCCGGAACCACCCCCATCAGCGGTCGCATTTCCCCTTGCCCCATGTGGATCTGCGAGCTCCATGATTGCTTGCCAAGGAGGAGGCCGTGCGGTGGGATGCGGGGGCTCATGGAGCCACAACTGTAAGATCAGTTGCTGCCCCAGATGTAAGATCTTCACAAATTGATCTGAATAATAACTGAATGTGATCTGTAACTATTTCAATATAGAACAATGATCATCAAAGTATATAAGAAGTTTTGCATGATATTTGTGACAAAAAAGCAAGCTAGGTAAGATTTTCAGCAGGCGTTGTATTTAGTTTGCATTGATCACGACAGGTTTATATATGAATCTGTATTAAAATTTCAGAAGCATAGTCATAGGAGCCAATCTGCCATTGTGAAGTAATTCGTTTAGGATCCGTCAATTCTGACGGAGAAACCCAGCTAGCTTTGAAAATTGCAATACCTAGATCCGAAGGGAGTTCAGTAATATGCTGATTAGAACTCTTTTAGTTCTCTCGTATTCATGATAAATTAGAGTACATTGCTGGAGATCAAGTTTGGATCCACTGAACTTGTGTCTTAAGGTTTCAGGTAAATGTTTCTGAAAATCCAGTTGAACGACCCCTTGCAGATGGCAACAAGGTGAGTTTCCAAATCTTGAACTATTTTGTAAAAATTATGTGTGCACTTTATTTGCATGCCGTCATCATATTCATGTAGATGGAATCTAGGTTGAGTCAAACCACCTGTGATTATGCAATTTAATCTAAGGGTGGAATATGAGGTGCTGATTTGGGCATCCTTTATAACAGTGAAACTTTTTTAGCCAATCCTAGCCTTCCATGGTACTAATAGCTGAAGACCAGGGAATATGAACATTAGGTTCTCTGGTGCATAAGCCTCAAGTTCGTCCCAATCTTCCAGATGCCAAAAGTATTGATAATTATCTTTAAGTTATGTAGGTCTAAGTCAAAGACTGAACATTAGATTATTTGAGCCTGACCATACAACCAGAACACTATGAATATTAAGCCAAATAATTGATTGCAGATGTAGGAGATGGCCATAGGAGTTTTCTGTTTTGAGCTCACCATGACCTGTTATTGTCTGCATGTAGATGGCGAACCTTTATCTTCTCCACTTCATGATTAGATGGCAGCAAAATAGATGTCATTTCTTTATTCTGGATTCATCTGATGTACGTCTAAACCTTGGTTAGTGCAAATCAGCGATTCAGCGATTCGAATCTTTGAATATGTTATGATTGTTCTTAGTTCTTACAGTTCTGTTGATTAATAATGCTAGGTGCTCTAAAGTGATTTCCGTGGATGATTAACCTTGTTGTATGTCACTGAACTTGCGCTATATATGGCTATACACTTATTTTATAAATCATCTACAGTCTCTTCTTAATTATGTCCCATGTTGATTATACTATTGGTACAAGAGCCATCAACTTGTACCATGGAGTTAATCACATCACCAGTTCATCGATCTAGAGCAACTGACAGAACCTGTGGCAGATGTTTGGTCCAGCCAGAACATTGTTTTGTGTTGTCATAATGCATACTAATTATGAAAAATGTATAGAAACCATCATTGACGTCCCTTTGTTCTGCAGTCCATTGAGTGACGTGGTGCAATGAGAGCTTGAGGATGGCCCGGGAGCCTGACCAAGTTTTAAAGATTGTTAACGCTGCCGAGATGCTTCTGTAGCTGTTTGCACGCATTTGTTCAGTTATTATAGGATATGGTGGGCTTGTGTTTCGGACTATTCGATATTTTTGAACCTCTATTTAATTTTATCCTGAACCATTCCAAATAAATCATTTGATATGTATAGAAACCATCATTGACGTCCCTTTGTTCTGAACCTTGACACATCCAGCAAGAATAAATAATATTTTTGCTGTATTTTTCCTGAATCTTTACTGCGACTGAAGTTGAGATTTACATTTGCTGCTACCATCCAACTACCATTGCATGCATCTACAGGAATACACTTGGGGACTGTTTTCACACCAATTGATGGAAATAAAGACGCCAACCACTTTGTAACGCTATGCTTCCGCGTTGTAATCTAACAATCAGTCAGAGTGACATGCCATCAAATCGAACTAAAAAGAAAAAAATATCAGCGATTCACAAAGTTAAGTTGGTGATGAGCGTGACAACAGCAAAATATTGTCACCCCGTAGCAACGCACGGGCATATATCTAGTAATTGCTTATATTGATTATATTATTTTTCAATCATCCGGCCTGTGGATCTATTGAATTGTTTCTTAATCATCCGGCTATTGGATCCCAACTGAATTATTTCTGAAATATCCGAGCTATCGGAACAATTGGATTATTTTGCAAAGATCAGCTAGCTGACCTAGGCAAATTCTATTATTAGAGTTCCAGCGCCGTGAGGGCTCGATACTACGCGGCAACAAATAAGAGAAATTGTAGATTGCAGATTCAGGATTCCGGTCATCAAAACAGGTATAGCTATAGATAGCTATAGATTGAAACCTGGAATAAGTGCAATTACCACGTGCAGATATATTATTGGGAAACAAACTGCCTGCAGAGATATTACTCGGCAAGAAAACCTGCCGAAGATCAACTATGTTCTGGTCAGTCAAATTGAATCACCCACAAAGCCAAGTCAGTGATATAATTCAACTCAGGAAGATTTGTGATCCGAAAAGTTGGACCAAGCCAAGCCAGAAGCACGAAGAGACCCAATAGTATTGTGTCCAGCCAAAGGGCAGAGCCATGTGCAAAATTCAGCACGCTGCTATATCAAAGCACACCAGTCAGAGCAGGATTTCAGCAATCATGCCTCACGTGCATGCAGGGCATAAACGCAGGCAGCGTCAAGAACTCAAGATGGCCGATGTTATCAGTTTTTACTCACTCCAATCAAAACCAGTCGCCAACATGTTGGACTACAGCAAGCAGCTAAGCTATTTTAATATCTAAATTATGCGTTTAATTATGAATTTAATTGGCACATTTAAATATCACTTGGATTATGATTGGCCATCCGGAATTTCTCAATACATCAAGTAACAATGAATTTATACCGAGTCTCTAGTACTCTACGTTCGAGGCTGAAGCCCTCAATGTCTCCGAGCTATTATTGAATTATTTCTAGATTGTCCGAGTTATTGGATTAATTGGATTATTCATGGATCGCTTGGACTATTTATATTATTTATTATGGATCGCTGGATTATTTTTGGATCACCCAGAATATTTATATATCACTTGGACTATTGTTGACCACTCGGGGTTTCTTCAATACACCATGCAATCGTAATGTGCTCTATTATTTCCGTCGGGTCGAGTTATATTCTCTAGGGGTCATTAATCCTGTTTCTTCCACCGGCCTGAGTGGAGCTCCTTATGCAACAACAACAACAACCAAGTTGCAACGAATATTCCGAGTCTTAAGCACTCGATGTTTTTATATTTTGAGCCTGAAGCGCTCGATGTTTCTATATTCCGAGCCTGAAGCGCTCGATGTTCCTGTATTCCGAGCCTGAAGCGCTCGAACCGAGGCTGAAGCCCTCGACGATTTCCAAGCATTAAGCGCTCCACGTTTTCCAAGTCTGAAGTACTCGACGTTTTATATGGATTATTTCTAAATTATCTGAATTATTTTTGGGTCACCCGCCTATCGGATTAATGGAATTATTTCTGGTTCATCCACTTCATTGATTTTCGACACATTGCCATGGGACCCGAGATCCTACTCCATCCCATTATACCCCACAAGCAGCGATGACCTTGCCGCGGGATGCACAATGACAACCAACTGCTATAATTTTTACCGAGTCTGAAGCACTTGATGACATAGGTCGAGTGGTCGCAAACACTCATTTATAACCGAATCCTAAGATTCGAAGCTGTATTCCGAGTCCTAAGCACTCGATGAGCATATCCGAGTCCTAAGCATTCGACGGTGTGAATATTTTTTTCTGAGTCTAAGCACTCGAAGCATAGGTCGAGTGGCCTCAAGCACTCATATTTATAACCGAATCCTAAGATTCGATGTTATATTCCGAGTCTTAAGAACTCGACGGCGCAAACACTAGGCCGCGTCTAATGCACCCGGTCGATCAGGTTTGCGCTGCCTGGAACAAGAGTCATAAGTACTGAAATCTTAAGACTTTTGCACACCTAACAGGTGTGATGAGCAAACTAACACTCGAGTCTTAAGCACTCGGTTCAATGCCAAAAGCGCTCTACGTCTATTAAGAGTCAGAAGTGCTCAATGTCTAAAGACATTCCACTACAACTAGAGTTGTAATGATAAGGGACGAGTCTTAAGCACTCAGGTTCCCCCGCACAACATAAGCTACAATGTCAGAGTCCTTAAGCACTCGAAAAGACATGAAAAGATAGCGAAATTATATACAAACTGAGTTCATCACACAAACGATCACCTAGCTGCTCAAGTCGGCTGATGACTTCACCACCTAACTGGTTGACTACTTCACTGATTGGTAACCTTGGTGGCCCCCTTGACTACTTCGTCGACTCGGCTAGTGATGGAATATTTCCACCAGTCGGCTATCCGGTGTCGATCTCGCCGATTGCTACTTCGACCTGGGGGCTACTCTATATGGAGTCACTCCATATGGAGTTCATCTGCTACGCCGACTTGGGGGCTCCGCTGCCCGGCTAGGGATGTGCTTCCGCTAGCTGGCCTCCTTGTCGCCCCGCTGACTGCTATGTCGACTTGGGGGCTCTGCCACCCGTCTAGCGACGTGCTTCCGCTAACCGGCCTCTTTGTCGCCCCGCCGACTGCTACGTCGACTTGGGGGCTCCGCCGCCCGGCTAGCGACGTGCTTCCGCTAGCTGGCCTCTTCATCGCCCTGCTGACTGCTACGTCGACTTGGGGGCTCCGCTGCCCGGCTAGCGACCGTAGGACCGAGACGTGCGACTAGAGGTGGGGTGAATAGTAGCACTTGAAAAAACTCAAACTCAAACCCCCAAAGTGCGCTCTCACAAAAACACGCACACCCAATACCGTCCACTGAACAGATACGTCTCGTTTGGAAAGCTGAAGCACTCGAATTAACGCCCAATGAATTGGACGTAAGACGAGCGACCAAACTACACCTAAACGAACAAACACACCACGCCTAGACGAACACACACAACACCTAAAACTACACCTCTCTAATGTGCAGAGTTGCGTAGCATAGACTAGCTACCAACCCTAGGACACATTGAGAAACCCTAAACGGAAAAACACTAAAGCACACAACAAAACACAAGACACAACAAACTAGAGAGTGCAGGACAAACTGTGCAAAGCAACACGCAATGAGGAACCCACATAGCCACTCCACAATTAAATGCGTCTGGCTAGAAAATAGCAAGCGAAGAGTATGGGCCAGAGGTGAGAAACACTCAAGCACATGGACAAAGCAAAAACTAAAACACCAAACATCAAACAAAACAAGAGAAACAAACCACAAAATAAGCAGAGCAACAAACACGCGAAAACAGCCCTAAAAAGACTAGACCGGACAATCCTAACCCCTCCAAAAAGGCCTGACCAGACAAACCCAAAGAAGGGGTTAAAACAGCCCCGAAACACAATGGATCGGACTGTCTGAGGTACAAGGATCCTAAGGACAATTAAATTGACCGGTCAGTTCTCTGAAAAACTGCGCAGAAAATCAGCCTGACACCCCATCGAAAAATCGATCGAAGCGGGGTCTAATCTCAATGAAACTTCATGAAAATTTGCATGGACAATCCTAAGGACCTATCCTAGCAAACCCCAAAAGATCCATTTGAAAAGATCAAGGGTTGCATGGGAATTGCAAATCTCGTGCAGTAGGTGAGTTGACACCGAAAAACCGAAAACCGACAAGAACGGCCCTTGCTTGTGGTTCAAAGATTCTAGCACTTGGCTAGTGAGATTCACCACATCCTAGCAAGTCCAAAACACAAGCAAAAGAAGGGATTCAATCTAGGCCAAAGCAGACACTCGAAAAGCCAAGAATTGAGTCCAAGAACAAAAGGGAAAAGGGGGAAGAACAAGCGCACAAGTTGCTGCATGAATCCACTTGGATTAATGGCCCAAGATGGGTCTCAAGATCAGATTACAACCAAGGAATTCATCCCAAACAACCACCCTCACCTTCCCTCTTGATGTGGAGGCTAGATCTCAGCCTAACCCTCCTAAACTTTGTGCTCAAGGCTTGAGGACAAAAATTACACTAGGCAAATGAAAACTTAGCAGCCAAGAGGAGTCCTAATAACTAGCTCTTAGGCTATTTATACACCGGTTCAGTTTTGGCATTTTTACACATAGACCCCTAACACTAGAAACGCCTGGAGGGGCTAAAATAGAAAAGAACCCAAAATATCGGGGACGGACGACCACGATGAAGACATGATCTTCTTAGCTTCCACGCAATCTTCGGATGTCCTCCACGTGGCCAGTAGTCCAATCCGCCTTTGCACCGCCGGTTTTGAAGTCAGAAACCGGGAAACTTTAGAAAGCCTCCGTCTGGGCCGGACTTGGCCCATCTTCTCTATCTTGGCGAGTCATGGCCCAACTCACCAAGGTTTGGGTAGCTTGGGTGGCGGTTTTGAGCCAAAGCCACTAAAGACTCCTTCGCACGCCTTCGCGCCATGCACTCGGGTTGAAGCATCACGGTGGCACCCGGCTTCTCCAGTCCATCGGAGTTGCCTCGCGGTCCATCGGAGGGCTTACACCACCGTTGTCGATCCGTGTCTCTGTGTACCGAGCTTCCATGGCTGACCGACGCCGAGCATTGCTTCCGGTCCATTGGAGGGCTTTTGCCTCAGTCCATCGAGGTCTTCATCATCTACCTCTAGTCCATTGGAGGGCCTCCAGTCCATCGGAGGACTTGTACCATTGACAATCACTCATCACACCAGTAGAGCAATGAGGCCGGTCCATTAGCTCTCAGTGACGTGCTTCCGCTAGCCAGCCTCTTAGTCGCCCCGCCGACTGCTACGTGGGCTCCGCCGCTCCGCTAGCGACATGCTTCCGCTAACTGTCCTCGTTGTCGCCCCGCCAACTGCTACGTCGACTTGGGGGCTCCGCCGCCCAGCTAGCGACGTGCTTCCGCTAGTTGGCCCCTTTGTCGCCCCACCAACTGCTACGTCGACTTGGGGGCTTCGTCCCCCAGCTAGCAACGTGCTTCCGCTAGTCGGCTCTTTGTCGCCCCACCGACTCCTACGTCGACTTGGGGGCTCCGTCGCTCGGCTAGCGACGTGCTTCCGCTAGCCGGCCTCTTTGTTGCCCCGCCGACTACTACGTCGACTTGGGGGCTCCGTCGTTCGGCTAGCGACGTGCTTCCGCTAGCCATCCACTTCGCCGCCTTGCCGACCTCTACTTTGAGTCGGGGGCTGTGCTGCTCAGCTAGTGACATATTTCCGCTAGTTGGCCACTTCGCCGCCTCGCCGACTGTTACTTCGACTCGGGGGCTACGCCGCTCAGCTAATGAATTTTATCTTTGGCGACATGTTAGTCAAAGCAATTCATACCTTCAAGTTAATTACTGCTCAAGTCAACATGAAGCTTGGGGGCTACTCCTTATGGAGTCCATCTGGCAATGTCCTCCGTACTATGATGTGTAGATTCCTTGAAGGGAGCAGATTCCAGAAGACCTTCAAGACGGTGCAGCAGTGGATGAATACAAGATAGCTCTTTCCCCTCTCTGGCAGTCTCCATCGATGTATTCCATACCTCATGGAGCTTGGGGGCTAGGGAGGGGAGAAGGGGAAATTCAAGTTTGAAATTTTGGAAATTTTTCTTCAGCAACATGCTAGTTGAGGCAGTTTAAACCTTCAAGCCGATTGCTACGCAAGTCGACATGAAGCTTGGGGGCTACTCCATATGGAGTTCATCTAGCGATGACCTCCATATAGTGATATGTTTTCTTGGAGGCATGACGACCTGAAGACCTTCAAGATGATTTGTACCAAAACCTCATGAAGCTTGGGGGCTTGTGGGCATCATGTACCCACGGGTACCTTATGTAGATGATTTGTAACCACTCTGCTATATGGGCCGAGTGGGCTATCTTTAGAGCCCATGGTGTAGGACGGCGTGGACTGATAATTGTAATCCGACTAGGACCCTTGACTTGTACACCAAGCTCCTCGGCCTATATAAAGGGAGCTGGGAACCCTAGTTTGGCATCATCTCCCGGATCATCCCCTAGGTCACAATGACCTAGGATTGACATACTCAAGCAATACAATCCACAAACCACCATACAGGACGTAGGGTTCAGCGATTTGGCTGCCCGAACCTGTCTAAATCGCCGTGCCCATTGTTCTGTACAGCATCGCAATCCACTCGCCTACCCCCCTCGATCTCTAAAACCATCTCGTGGGCTACCTTGAGGTGGGTTGACGGCATAAAACACCGTCAGTTTTGTTGGCCATCCTGATGGTGTGTGACCCAAGAGGGCTTAACATGTGAGCAGGACCACCATTGCCAATCATAGAACCAAATATTTTATTTGCCTTAGAGGTTAGCCCATGTGATACAGGCTCAACCTACAAAGCATTATGGGCTTCACCTATCATAGTTTCAATATTCTCCGTAGGAGCTAGTTTCGGAGAACTTGGCACAGAATAAAAAACATTGGAATTTTTTAAAACCCCACCGGTTTGGTTTCTTTACCGTAATTTTAACTCGTGGCTTTTTCCCTAGGGCTTTGGGAACAGTTGCGTCAATTTTTACATTTTCTTTATTTTTGCACTTTGTGCCTTTCCCTTTTGTAACGACCTCATCGAAGGCAAAATGCTCATAATTGGGATACTCCACGCCAAAAGCATCAAATACGCGGTTCATCCAAAGTTTGCCATGCTTGCCGAAAGCACAATACAAACGCTTGAACTTGGAATGAGTATAGTTGCCAAGCATTCTATCAATAGCTCTTTCCACGTTTCGTAGCTAGTTTTCATATGGATTCTTGTGCTTGCGAGAGGCTTTGAACTTGTATGGCAGACAGACAAGCTGTGTCGGATCAACTTCTCCTTCGGGAGCGGGCATGGTGAATCTGCTTCGGAGAGGCAACACATCATATGCCACGAACTCCTGAGCCAAGCAACGCATGTGAATTTGAGAGCACATGGAGTTGTATGCCCTGTTAGCAGTTATGGTTCTAGTAGATTGAGCACAAAGCGGTCTCTTGAAACCAAATGAATTCCTCAATGATTCATCAGACATGGAGTGTATTCAGGTTTCTTCTCTGGGTTAACAGCATAATAAAACCATTGTTTAGTCCGACCGCCTGACCATTTACTTCGGTATGCCTGCACGGGACCAGGTGAGTTCGTCCGGTTGCGAAAGTTGTAGCATCCAAAATTTGGATGAAGCCCAGTAACTTTATCAGCTCTAGTTTGGTAGTGCAACTCACGAGAATGGCAAAAATGTTCAAGATCTATCTCCAGTCCTTGGCTAGTTAGAATCCAAATGTACACCCCCAACTGAGCAAAAGCATTTGGGGTTAGCTGGTGAAAATATATATCGAAATGTTCCACTATCTTCGGAACTAACGGGTGTATTGACAGCCGAAGCCCAGCATCGAAGAAATGCTCAAACAACACAATTTCATTTGGTCTGGGAGTAGGTGTTTCTTCGTCACCAGGACAACGGCACCTATCAGGATTCTTGACAAAGCCAGCCTTTTCGTAATGCTCGAAATCATTCTCCACAATGCAAGATTTTCCAAAAGTCAGATGGCTGGGTTTTGAGGACGGAGGATTCTGTTACCATCTTCGTCATCAGCATCATCCGAATCTCCTTCGTCCGCCATTCCTTCTTCTTCAAAACACTTGATAGCATCGTCAGAATCTCTCTCAACATGTGTCGGGGACAAGTTATCGGGAGTTTCTTCACCAGTTGCACTATGAGTTTCCCCGGCAGATTCAGCTTCGGAGTCAGTCACGGGACGGGCGGTGCTGCGAACTCTTGCCATCAAAAATCTGTAAAGGCTTGAGTTAGACAAAAATACAATATGTTTTGGATAAGAAAACATGTGAAAATTGCCGGGAAAACTCACTGATGGTAAGGCAAAGAAACGAAGCACAAAAGCAATGCACAGTACAAATGAAAAGCTTCGGAGTAGTGAAAACAAAAGCAGCAGAATGGCGTCGGCTAAAAAGAAGAGAGGGGGAGTCACGATCGGTCCCCACCTATTTATATACTCGGCCCGGCTCAAAATTCGAAAAGACAGGTAGTAAAAATGATTTGACCAATAAGAAACCGACGTGTGTCATATTCGTGCATGTTCACTCCCGTGTTCATTTATTTTATTTATTTTATCTTATTCCGTATTTCATTTCTTTTTTTCAAAACCAGCTCAATCGGGGGGAACATATCTCATAAACCCGAAGCACAAACTGGACCTTCGGCTTATAACCTTGGTCGCGGTTTGAGTTCATCTTGGAAAAATGAACTAATCCCGTAAGAGGCTACTATTGGAGGCCGAAGGTACTGAGTCCTCTCGCTTCAGAGGTTTCCTCTTAATCTTTGTTGTGTTACAGGCAGGAAAGAACAGTTGGAGTCAAGTTCGGTTCGAAGATGCTAACGGGACCCGAAGCTGTTATGGACGAAGATGGTGTCACAAGTTGAAGATCGGATGGAGTTAAAGGAAAAGGCGGATGATTGCTTTGGACTGGCAAGGCGTTCCGAAGGGGAATCAAGGTGAAGTGCTGACATGTGAAGCTTCGGACCGAGAGGCCTGCCCAGGTTGGATGTAGCTGTTTGTAGTTTACGTACGAGAGTTGACCACGTGTGTGTAATTACTACTTCAACCCATGTACATTCGAGAAACACTATATGCCGAGAGGACATGAGTAGGGGTAAAATTGTAAAGTTGTGCCTTTGTACAGCGGTTGACCCCTATAAATATTGGGGAGACCAACTGACACAAGGACAGGCTTTTGACAGTAACACCTGGGCGCTTTATAGGGAATGCGACGTCACCTCTTAATTTTATCTTATGAAGGTATCGCAGTCTTTTTATGCTTTCTCTTTTCGTTTTACGTTACACAACTTCGGGCAAAGAGTTCCCGATGTCACTTTCTCTCTGTAACCCGAAGGACTCTATGGCAAAGAGTTCCCGATGTCGCTTTCTCTCCATAACCCGAAGGACTCCATTGATGTTACCATGTTGCTGTATTGGTTTGTGATAGCAGAATCTCAACAAATACCAATCTTTACATTTGCATCTCAACCACCAAAGTTTTTTTTTTTTCCATTTAAGGGCACATGCATTCAGGTGCTTAGTATCAATGCTTATGAAAAAGCCGGGGTTTTTTTTTTTTTTGGTGAACCAGATGAGAGTGATGTTTAACGGAAGGCTCGGCTGTTATCTTTTGCATAAATGCTTCCCGATTAGTTCATATTTTGTTTTCCTCGGGCCTCCGCAGGTGCCATGCAACAGCAATGGTAAATGCAAACGTAAACTGAACAAAGCTGTTATCTCGTGGTTGATCAAAAAATCAAAATAATGTTCAACAACTTTGGATATCTCAACGCCTTTTGCTCTTCTTGAGTTGTTTCTCTGTACCATTACACATCTCGTTCTTCCAAACCCTAATACAGCCACCAAAGTTAAGCAAGGGACTCAAGGCTTTATTACTTGTGCGCAACCGGAGTAAGTTTTGGCATCGGAGCTAGGATCCTTGTAACCATCTATACAATGCTGCAACTATAGCCTGAATGCATTTGCAGTCTGGTGGTTCAGGGAGAGCAGCATAGAGCCATGTTATTGCTGAAACCTAACTAGTCTGGTGCTGGAATGTCATAGGACTCTTAGATGGAGCCCAGGATATCCAGCCTTCCCCTTGTACTTCTCAAACAGCTCCCGCAAGGCCATGATGAACTGCTCATGGACTTCATTAATCTGTCAGTACCAGGAACATGATTTCAGAAACTTGAACGGATCTGTAGAGTAAAATTCACCGTCAGTCCCCAAATTTGTCCTGCTACATCATCTAGGTCCTCCAACTTTGAAAATGCATATCCATGTCCCCCTGCTTGCTAATTGTGCCACCCAGGTCCCAAGTCTCCTAAGAGAGTGTTCGGTGGGAGTGGGAGTGGTAACGCAATAGTGTTAGCATCTCTCCGCCGTACGATAAAAGTAGCATGTGGTCAGAACCTTCGATTTATTTTTTTATTTATGTTGCGGCAGCGTTAAGGCGAAAACGAACACTCTAAACCACGCTAAACTATACACAAGGCATGCTGACAAGATGATGATGTGGACCGGGCATGTGGGACCCACATGTCATCCCATCTCTAACCTCTCTTCTCTCTGCCTTATCTTCTCTCCCCCGAACACCGCCACAGGTGACCGGTCACCTCTGCCGTCACCTTGGCCCTGTAGCAAGCTGCCGTCCTGCCCTTCTCCTTCCTCACTGCTGCCTCTCTGCCTCCATTCCCCGCCCCTGCGAGAGCCCACGAGGCAGCTGCTTGTGCCCGCGTGCAGGCCTGAGGCAGCCGCGGCGGCCGGAGCGCCCGCATGCAGGTGAGGCAGCGGCAGCAGCTAGAGCGCCCGCGACGACGCGGCCTGTGGCAGCGGCGGAGGCTAGTGCGCCCGCGCCGACACGAGGTGACAAACAGTAGACGGGAGGAAGTGCGGTAGAGGTGACCGGGCAGGAGGAGGTGCGGCCGCGGGTGGCGGAGGTGATCAGTGGCAGTGTTCGGGAGAAAGGAGATGTTAGAGATGGGCTGACATGTGGGCCCCACATGCTTGGTCCACGTCATCACCCAATCAGCGTGCCATGTGTACAATTTAGTGTGGTTTAGGAGACTTGGGACCTAGGATGACACAATTAGCTAGTTGTGGGACATGGATGTGCATTTTCAAAATTGGGGGACCTAGATGACACAGCGGAAAAGTTTGGGGACCGCCGGTGCATTTTCTCGGATCAATAATACCAAAGCCTGCTTTTCGCTGTAATAAGGGGGTGTTCGAATCCGGAAGCTAAACTTAGCTCATGTTACATCGAATGTTTAGAGACTAGTTAAAAGTATTAAATATGGTTTAATTAAAAAAACTAATTACACAGACCAGGACTAAACGACGAGTCGAATTTATAAGCTTAATTAATATATGATTAACGAATATTTACTATAACATCACATTTGCTAATCATAGATTAATTAGGCTTAACAAATTCGTCTCGCCGTTAGATCTCATCTGTGTAATTAGTTTTCTAATTAGGCTATATTTAATACTTCAAACTAGCGTCAAACATTCGATGTGACGGGACTAAAATTTAGCCCTCAGGATCCAAACGGGCCCTAAGAAACATATTTTCATTCTTGTGACGACACAAGTCTTATTTCCTTCAAGACCTCCAATTCATGGAACTTCTTGTAATTGGATTTGCAAATGTTTGGGTCGGTTTGCAGAGTGATATATCATGAGAATAATCATGAGCCTACAAAATGTTTCTTTCAAAAATTGTTCTTAGTCAGTCCAGCGACCTACCTCATCAATCGTAGGCTGGGCATTCTTATAAACTTCAATAGGTTTACCCACAACAACATGCATGGGTCTTGGGAAGGGGAATGGTGTCCTGCATTCCAACATCAGAAGTGAGTAGACCATGTAATTCTCTATATGAACATAACGATGTTTGAAAAATGTATT
This sequence comes from Paspalum notatum, assembly GCA_022530915.1. Classification (NCBI taxonomy): domain Eukaryota; kingdom Viridiplantae; phylum Streptophyta; class Magnoliopsida; order Poales; family Poaceae; genus Paspalum; species Paspalum notatum. The sequence goes on along the minus strand of CM039688.1, from coordinate 31,926,619 downwards.
AAACAACAGTCTGGATGAAAAAAAAAAAAAAAAAAAAACAGAATGCTAAGAGGGGTCAAAATTACCCGAATCTTCCCCAAAAGATAATAGGAGTAAATTTAACTGCTCTAGCAATCTCGACAAACAATTTGCCACCAGGCCTCCACCACTTGTATGCATAGCTCTGACCAGATGATAATAATAGTGTATCAGCAATATGATATTTTCACAGTTACATTTACTGATAGTAAACCAAGAATATGAATCTGTGAGACATGAGCCAAGAAACTTTAATTGCATTTAGGATGTGTTTGGATCACAGCCTCCCAAGCAACCCCAGCAGTCTGAAATTGAACACATGGTGACGTTGCCTGGGCCAGCCAGAGTTTCCACACCACAATCCAAACAGGCCTTAGTTTGATGTTCAAGAAATCTGATCCTTCTGATTTCCTTGGCGCCTACATTTAAGGAAATAACAAATGCCACATCTTTGCTAAAGCAAGACAGTTACCTGCCCAAAACAGAAAACTGGAACTAAAGGGCATCCAGACTGCATAGCTATCTTGACAAACCCTTTTCTTGATTTAAGAAATGCAACCTGTAATGTAAACCCACCAAAAAAATGAATTAGGTTAGACCATAGGCAAGCATGAATAATAAAAGACATCTGTCTCTCACATATGACCACCAAACCTCTGAATCATTATCCATATGAAGCATTTCCCGTACACCACCAGGCACTACAATACAACTATAACCAGCTCCAAGGTAGGAGTAGAAATTCTTCCTTGTAGCAGGTACCAATCCAAGCCATGTCCAAATCTGCCTCAGGAATGGGGTGTAGAACACCTAACAGAAATTTGAAATCAACCGTCATGATGGGGCCCTTACATGGTCCCAGAATTATATAACCTATTACCTATGACATTTGGCCTCAAGGCATTTAGCTGCTTACCGCACTGCTAGCAAGGACCTTGATCTTTGCAAGAGGCATAAACCCAACAAGGTCAGCAAGCGCTGACAGTCCTATGGGCAACACCGAGTGTGGTTCATAACCAAATACTGCAGATGCAGAACACTAGCATTAGCAGCACTATCACCACAAACTATGCAAATAATAGATTCCCCTCCTTTTTTTCCCCATTTTGCTACTGTCAGCAATGAAATTGACACTTCGGCCAAGGACTCGCCTACTCAACTCCAAGTGGTGGATTGGATAATGCATATGATGACTGTCACATCCACAAAAGGAAAAAAAGGTTTGGAAGCACACCATAAGCCTTGCAGGGATCGAAGGAATTGTAGTCCTCCACGTACAGATTGATGGGAAAGTAGCCCATCGCGTGCCTGCATATGAACCTGTACAGCGCGCATGCTGCTAACTCAACAACCAAGGAGAAGAGAGAAGCGAATTCCAACAATTAGAGGCAAAAGGAATGAAGAAAAGTGTACTTGGCGATGCTCTGACCCCATTTGTCCCTGTCGTTGATGGGTGCGAACATGAAGAAGAGCTGGAACGCCACAACTCTGCATCACGAAACAGGTTAGTAACAGACGTTGACAAGAGCAAGATGGATAAAAGAGTCGCTTCCTTTTCTTCCCCAAGAGAAAAAAAAAACTACTCTTATGTTTGGTCGAAATGTGGAGTAGGTGCAAGAAAGGAGGTGGGTGGATGTGGATGGACGGGATGCGAGGGACAGACATGGTGGCGGCACGGCGGGAGAGGAGGAAGAGCGATGCAAGGATGAGGAGGATGTTGAAGTGGATGCCTCCCAACCATAGCGTCAACGCCAATGTCGTCCGAGGCAGTGAGTAGTCCGTGCACCGGAACACCCTCACCCCCTCGCCCTCCCCGTCATGGGGCTTCTCTGCCTCCCGGTTCAGTCCACCGTCCGCACCCATCTCGGCGGCGGCTTGGAGCTGGAGCAGAGTCGAACGAGCTTGATCTGGCCGGCCTGGATGGCGTTTCGTTGCTTGTGCTGCCTGGAATAAAGTTAGAATCTCGAACCTGAGCAACCATGGTCACTAAGAGGATAGCTCCTCCAGGTTCTCCTGAACTCCATCTTCAGTTCGGGCAAAGTCATACTCAACGACCGATGTCTCTAAATGAGTGCATGAATATGCAGAGATATTCGAAATGCACATGAATGAGTTATAAATGCATAACATGAGACATAACACAGGATGATGACCTAGTATGATGGTCAAACAAGCTATCCCCACGTATTAACTCTGGAATCAACCCATCCCCAGTACTAGAACAAAATATCTACTATTCTATTCTAGAATGCTAAAGGGTCTACAAAGATATAGCTCCTAATACAGTAAACAAATACGGTAAAAAAATAGTTCCCAATCCTTCTCAGCCCCAAACATGACTCGTAGTTTAAAAGATACAAACCAAAGACTTCAGTACTTAGAAAGGCAGTAACTTATTCCAAAGCTATACTCATTAATCTACACAAAAACACGTGATGCTAAACAAACCTAGAGAGTCCTTTTATTAGCCACAGCCATAAATAAGGCACCTAAGATGTTAATCTTAACCAGGATTTATTATTCTTATGATTTCGAAACCAGATTCATGTCAGAAAACTGATTGAACGATATTTTTTATAATTCAAGAGTCTGATGAATTTACCAACAATAGGGAATCACATGGATAAGGTATTTTTTTTGCAAGGCTTGACCTGAACTAATATGTTTGTTGCGTAATCACCTAGATAACAGAAGGCCCCTCATGGTCAAATTAATAACAATTGCAGAGCTATAAAAAGGCGATCAATCCACATGTATGTGCATCAGTTAAAAATAATGAAGCAAATTACCAAGGAGGGGCAATTTGTAGAAGACGTGCTGCTGCTGCTGTCTTCGGTGGAGAGGCAGGGACAGGGAGACGACTAGCTGTGCCCTCCACGGTGGGGTGAGGGTTGGCCGGTGCTGCTACCCTTGTGGGGGGAAAGGGGCAAGATTGAGGTGCAGGGGAGGAGGCGAGGAGCTGGAGCTCGGTGAGGAAGGGAACAGAAGGGGAAGGCGCCGGTTCAGGAGACAAGAGGGTGAGCAGGAGGGAGGGAGATCTCGAGAGTCAGAGGGGCGCTCGTCTTTCAGCCGAAGGAACCGGGGAGGAGGGAGGGAGGGAGGGCTACGGCGGCGGGGTCTGGTTGGGCCAAGGCCCAAGGGATAGGGCGTCCAGGGGCCAAGGCCCCAGGCCTATCTTCAGCAGGATGGCCCTACTATGCGTGCATGCGTTGAAACAAGTAGGATAAAGCGGAGTTTAAAATATATCATTTTCTTGTATGATTGTTTATACTAAAAAAACACATTGTAGGATAAAGTGGAGTTTAAAATAAACAATGAAAATATATGCTTTGCTGGAGACATCCTTAGTGTGCCAACCGCTGTTTCCCAAATCCAATTGTCATACTAACAGTTGATACTAGCAGTCGTTTAGATCTTCTTTTTGCCTTTTTAACTTTGCACGTACCCTTCCCTTCTAACATCAAATTAAAACTTAATCTTCATATGTAAACATAGCATTACAAGTGGATTTTTTTATGCATCGTACCTTTTAAATATACATCCAAAACTTTGTTATGCTCCAAAGCATTCAAAATCACAAATTCAAAACTTTATACATCAGTTCAAAAACATTGTAAAGCAGAAATTTCAAATACAAATATAATTCTTTTTGTATGTTGCTAACTTTCAAATCACATAACAAAACTTTGTACACAAGTCAAAAGAACTTTTGAATCATCAAATGAAAGTTTTATACACTACATACTTCGAGGTATAGATGCAGAAGTTCCTTGATTCAAAATCAAACAAAATTCTATACACTAGTTCAAAAAACTTTTTACTCATAAGTTAAATACTTTGTTAAAAAAATCAAAACTTTTAAAATATAGACATAAAAATAGTGTATGCTAACTTCCAAATCAAAAACAAAAATTTTTTACACAAGTCAACTTTTGAATCATCCACTGGAAGCTTTATACAGTACATACTCCAAGGTACATGTGCAGAAGTTCCATGAATCACACAAAACTTTATCCACTAGCTCAAAAAAAAAATTTACACGTAGGTTAATTACTTTTTAAAAAAAATAAAAAAATTAAAATATGGACATAAAATATTGTAGGGTGTAAATACAAACTTTGTAAACCAGTTCAAAGAACTATAGAATCATCAGCTAGAACTTTTATACGCTGCAGTTTCTCGAGGTAAAAATAATATTTTGTATATTTTTTCAAATAACTTTACATATCAAATACTCTGTATATGCGAACATTAAAATTTTAGACCAAAATCTTTATATACATTTAAAAAGAATAAATAAGTACTGCTATCAACAATGAAATAAGGGCTGCAGCAAAGAAGTTTGTACACGCAACCGGACAGGTAGAAAATGGGTTGACCAGGCTCTACTTGCTACCAGATTCTACGTGACGTCAACATGCACCTAATAGAAATTAAGACCAGCGAAGAGCATGGCACGTAAGGGTGAATTCAACAGCTCGTAACACGTTGACAGCGGAATTTGGCCGTCCTTATTAATGGGCCAAAATCGGCTTTGGGCTAAAGAGAAACTGTCCAAGGAAGCGACGGCGTGTGATAAAACAGGCCCTTGGACCTTGTATCGTAGATTAAAAATTAGTTAAAAGAGTCCAGTTTAGATCGGTTAGGGTTCGTAGTTTAATTATGGAAGAGCAGGCTTGCCGCCTGAGTCTCCGGACTATAAATATGTATCCATTGTTATTGAAATAAAGTTGACGACATACGTTCATCGAGCAGCGGTTGTCTCCACATCCCCTCGGCGCATCGCCACCTCTAGCAACTAGAGTTTCAGGTAATCGTCATGCTGGCTTAACGATTTATTTATTATAGGCACTACGACATTAGTCGCCTGACAAATCGTGTACTGAAGCGTTTTTGATGGCACGATTTGCTAGTTACCATAATAAATTTCGCGTTAAGCTTAGCCTAGCGCGAGATCCATTAGTTATCTCAATGAATCTCACATCAAGCTTTGCTTGGCGTGAGATCCATCACGTGCATGAGTCAATGTGCTTGCTCATCGGCTCATGTACAATTTGCTGTTATGATAATATCTTCCATGATGCATGCCGTCACGCGGCTGGTTCGTTGTTAGATTAGTATAGCACAAATTTAGAATATTGATTAGATTAGTATAACACAAGTTTAGAATATTGATTAGATCTATTCTTGCAGCTTTATCTACGGATCATATGTTTGTTAGGAAGATTCGATGTATACCCTACCATGCCTTTTGTCGTTTTATCAAAGATGTATTTGCTTTTATAGCTTTCCTGTATAACCTTTTGTTCAACAGTAGATTTTAAGGCATGTTTGACGTTCATCTGGATGTTTTAGCCGAATAGAATAGATCTAGTCATGTTTCCTCTTTCTTTATTCAAATACTTTTATATATTATATCTGGATATACTATTGGTAAGACAGTAGGGCCTTGCCGACACAGAAGATCCGACCCAGGATGAGCCGACCCGAGCGATCCGGCTAGTATTTAACGTTTAATCTGTTTTGTCTGCTTGTACAGTGGAAACATGAATCAACCAACGCCATCACCACCACCACAACCTCCCTGGCTAGGTCATCAGCCAAGTGGCATACTCGACTAACACCGAGCCAAGACGATCGGCTGATCTGTTCAGTTGGTCGTGGGTCGCAGCAAGGAGGAGCGATCCCTACGATCCACATACACCTCCCGGCCCTATTGTGTGAAGCTCTCCAGGGTACTACCCATCGGTTTTCTGGTGCAACACATTTTTGGCACGCCCGGTGGGGCACGCAGATCTCAACTCAGGCATGGCCACCAAAGGACGCAGCACCGTCGCCGATGAGAGCGGCGAGGAGTGCAACCCCATCGACAAGCCCGAGGATCTTCCCGAAGTTCACCAAAGGCGCTACGCTGAGATCGTGGATGAACTCAAGGCTAAAGTGCTCGCCATGTACAGGAGGTCCCGCCATGGCGGCGTCATGATACGTGGAGTTCCTTCATTGCTTCTCGACGGAGTCGACCTCATGACTCCCTCGCAGCGGCGCACTGAAGCGCTTCGCGAGGAGATACACAGGATTACTGTGCACGCTTTGATTAGGCAGTCCGAGGCGGTCATAAACCGCATGGATAATATCGTGGTCAAGACGGTCAGAGCAGCGTTGGCCGGTGAGCCTCTTCACATCACTGGCCCCGAGTTGAACGGCCACGTTGGAGAAGCCATGTTCTACTCCAGGGCGCTCGCTCCAATCCGCATCGAGGTGCAGGGGATAATATTGCAGAATTCGTCATGCATCCTCCGCGTGACAAGCTCCCTCTAGAGACCAAGGTATACTCCACTCCACCCTTGGTCATACCTAACGGTTTCGTATGACAGATGAGGTACCGTCAGCTGGAAGAAGGAGAAGCGCCTCCTTCCCCGTACCCTAACCCAGTCCTCGTCATCCCACCACGAGGGCCAAAGCAAAGTCCTCCAGAAGCCAGGCCTACACACGGAGCAGTAAAGACGGCGGATCACGAGGTACTTGAATGGCAAAACGCAAATGGGACCGGGCCGATCCGTAGCGATCAGGCCATGTACACGGCAGGTGCGGGCTTCGACATGTCTCGGAAAGACTTTTCTGAGATTTTGAAGAACCAGTACGGCATCACACCTCTGCGGGGTGCCATTACCTACGCGAAGCCGTATCTAGAGGTGTATGATCATCTCGAGGCGCCCCCTAAGTTCAAGATCCCTGACTTCACCAAGTTCGGTGGCAACGACGGGGCTAGTACCATGGAGCACGTCAGCCGGTACCTAGCATAATTGGGGATTGCATCAAGGGCCGAACATATGAAAATTCGGCTGTTTTCTCTGTCGTTAACCGGGCCAGCCTTTGGTTGGTACACCACGCTGGTCCTTGGATCTATTACTACCTGGAAGCAACTGGAAGAAAGCTTCCATGCGTAGTTCTTCTCTGGGCCCGACAAAACTACATTCACGGACCTGAATAGTATCCACCAGTTCCCAGGAGAAATGGTCCACAAGTACATTCAGCGGTTCCGTGAGCTAAGGAACCGATGCTACTCTCTCCATCTTGATGAGAGTATCCTGGCCCAGATAGCATACAACGGTCTGAACAAGGCCGTCAAGGTAGTATACGGGCCGACCGATTTCGATTGCATCGGCCATTTAGTGCCAAAACTCTCTGCCTATGAACGAAGCCATCCAGAGATTTTGCAGGAAAGGCAGAGACGGAGTATCGGCTGTATCCAGACTGAGGAAGACGATGCCTTGGATGATGCCGATGCCTACCTTGTTCAGTGGGCAAGGACCAACAAGCCTCTGCAGTGCCAATGGGTAAAGCAGCCAGAACCCATCCCAGGCTATGACTTTGACGTCTCAAAGACCGAAGCCATCTTTGACATGCTTGACAAAGAGAAGTTACTGGTGCCACTCCCTAGGCATCAAACCCCTACGTCCGAGGAGATGCGTGGCCGCAAGTACTACAAGTGGCATAACAAGCTAGACGGGCACAATACAGTTGACTGCAGGATTCTGCGGTCTGAAATCCAGAAGGCCATCGAGCAAGGAAGGCTAGTTTTTGCTCGCGCTCCAATGAAAATAGACACGACACCTTTCCCTATCAACGCCGTTTACGCCACAATTCTGTTGCCTGACGAGTGCTACTCGAAATTTGTATCCGAGTCAATGTGCCGAGCGTGCCTGGGCAAGGCTATTTCTGCAGGCAGGATCCTACACCGAGGCAATCAAAATCAGTATTCCCATCTCCTCCAAGGTTCTACTGCTTCGATCAACATGGTCCACGCATCTAAGGACGAGAAAGGGAAGGCCAAGGCAGATCCTCATGATGACCTCCCTCTGGAGTTCAGGGCCGAAGAGCATACTTCGGTCAAGACGATTCAGAGGAATCGGCGGTGTCGCCCTCTCGGGAGTGTTGATTGGCATGTACGCATGCCACCATCAACGGAACGAGGAGCAGCGTCGAGCTTAAGAGGAGGAAGCATACCATCGCGAACGACGCCGTCATCTTGAAGAACGACGTCGCCAAGACCTATGGCGTGAGGAGCGGCGCTGCAACGAACAGCAGCGGTACAAGGAGCGTCGTGATGCCATGAACCGCGATGAGTATTGGCACTGCCCCGACTTTCACTTCTGTTGGACGCAAGGTATGGAGAGACTCCCCCCTTGATGATTGTCCAAAATGTTCCGGCCGTAGGGGTTGCCATGGCAAAGCGTCCGTGTTAGAACGCCTGGAGCGTGCGCCATCACCACGACGGTATCGCACGGCCTCGCCACGCCGTCGCTGGGACCCTACTCCTTCGCCACGACGTCCGCCGTCTCTGCCACCAAAGCGGTGACCTGCGTCTCCACCGCCGGCGCGCTCGTCCTCTCCAGCAGGGAAAGACGACCCGAAGGATGTTCAACGTCGCCCAGAGTGCCACCTTTCGAGGTGGTGCCCTGAGGGTTTGTCAAAGACGCAAAAGCACAGGGTTCAGCGCTTGCGCAGTCTAGAACAAGCCGAAGAGGAATATCTTCGGCTTCTCAAGAAGGTCGAGGGCATCATGCAGATTCCAAGCCTGCGCCCCGAGCGCAATCTCGTTTGGAAGAGGAAGCCTCAACCTGATGTTGCTGAGACATCGACAAAGCCGGCATCGGCTGAGCCGGCTAAACAAGACGCACGAGAAGGTCCGTCGCGCATGGTCAGTGATGGCTCATCCAGCGACAACGATGACATTGAAGATGAAGTCAACGAGGTGATTAAGAAGGCTGCAGCAGGAATGAACATGGTTGAGTCAATGGCGCAGCTCAGCCTTGGCCCTGCAGCGGCTAAATAAGACGAAGTCAACGAGGTGATGACTTAGGAATGAAAATCTCCCTGAAGCTTTTCGCCCTCCCTGCAGCGAACAGATAGCCGAGTCAATGGCGCAGCTCAGCCTCGGCCCCGCTGCTGTGATTTTCGAAAAGTCGATCGACAAGAAGTCTCAGCCTCGGCCCCGCTGCTGCGATTTTCGAATAGCCGATCGACAAGAAGTATCGGCACCTTAAGCCTCTCTACGTGTAGGGTTTCATCAACGGCAAGCCAGTTGGCGGGATGCTCGTTGACGCGGGCGCTACTGTCAACATCATGCCGTACTCCTTGTGCCCCAAAATTGGAAGGTCCGTTGAAGATCTCGTGAAGACCAACGTCACCCTCAATGACTTCAAGGGAACTTCCTCCCAGGTCAAAGGGGTCCTTAATGTCAAGCTAACAGTTGGCTACAAGACACTGAATACCTCCTTTTTCGTGGTCGATGATCATGGTCCTTACTCGGTTCTTCTTGGCCGAGACTGGATTCGTGCCAACTGCTGTGTGCCTTCCTCAATGCACCAATGTTTGATACAGTGGGATGGCGACAACATTGAGGTGGTGCCCGCGGACGATTCTCGCAGCGTTGCACAATCATCTACATCAGACGAAGCAGAGTGTCTGTCAAATAGGCAGGCATTGAACTGGAGCTTTGTAGAAGAGGCAAAAAATGTGATCACGCCGGTTCTAGCAATCGGCATTCACTTGTAGATAGTAGGCTGCTTCAGCCGACGGCATCGGCTGATCATCATCGGCTAGTGGATGCTAGTGGCGTGTCTACGAACGCACGGACTGTACTGGCCAATTTGCGCGAACGGCCCCAAAAAATTTGTAATCATATTTTTTGTAACAATTCTGTGTTGACCAATCTGGGTGATGGGTCGCAAAACATCAATTTGGTTTATACTTCTTCTAACAAGGATGTTTTGTCATGCGATGATCGACTGCCCGATGATGAGGAGAAACCCGAAATCGTGCCTCCCCATCCATCTCCGGCATTATCAAGCTCTACCTAGGAATTTGCCGAGGAGGGTAAACTCGGTTTTCGTTTCACTCCTTCTGATGAGCTTGAAGCGGTTGACATCGGTCCAGGCGATCGTCCCAGGCTAACATGGGTGAGTAAAAAGCTTGACCCAGAATTTAAAGCTAAATTGGTAGAACTGCTTAGGGAGTTTCCTGACTGTTTTGCCTGGGAGTACCATGAGATGCCTGACCTTGATCGATCTATCGTCGAACATCGGTTGCCAACGAAGGCTGAGTTTCGTCCGTTTGCACAATACCCTAGGAAAATCGATGCGAAGATTGTAGATACGGTCAAGGAGGAAACAGAGAAGATGATTCGTGCCGAGTTTATTCGTCCTTGCCGATATGCCACCTGGATATCGTGCATTGTTCCTGTATGGAAGAAAAACGGGAAGCTTAGAATCTGTATTGATTTCAGAGATTTGAACATGGCTACCCCAAAGGATGAGTATCCCATGCCTATTGCCGAATCACTTGTTGATGCTGCAACCGACCATAAAATGATGAGCTTTCTTGATGGTAATGCCAGGTATAACCAGATATTCATGGCCGAAGAGGACGTCTACAAGACAGCTTTTCGTTGCCCTCAAGGTTTATTCGAGTTCGTGGTTATGACCTTTGGCTTGCGTAATGCTGGAGCTACTTACCAATGAGCCATGAATTATATTTTCCACGACTTAATCGGCCAGCTCGTGGAGGTTTATATCGATGATGTAGTAGTGAAATCGGTTTTATAAGAAAATCATTTAGCCGATCTTCGCCAAGTTCTTGAGCGCACTCAGAAGACGGGATGAGGATGAATCCTGATAAGTGCGCATTTGGTGTCATAGCTGGCCAATTTCTTGGTTTTATGATCCATGAAAGAGGGATAGAAATCGGCTCGAAGAGTAAGGACGCCATCGAGACAATGGTACCACCAAAACCCAAGAACGAGCTTCAGAAGCTGATTGGCAAGATCAACTATATTAGAAGGTTTCTCCCTAATTTGTCTGCCAAGCTTGAAGCATTCATGTCGTTGATTAGGACACAAAAGAGCGAAGAGTTCATATGGGGGCCTGATCAGCAGCTGGCGTTTGATAATCTGAAGAAGTACCTAACGACGCCACCAATGATGGCTCCGCCTTGTCTTGATGTTCCATTTATCGTCTATCTCTCGACTGACGAGACAACCATCGGCTCTGTGCTGATTCAAGAAGTCGATGGGAAGGAGCGGGTTGTCTACTACCTGAGCCGACAGTTGCTTGACATGGAAACCAGGTACTCTGAGATGGAGCGTTTATGCTTATGTTTATACTTTACATGCACCAAATTACGACATTACTTGCTTAATGCTGAAACTTGGGTAGCATGTAAAGCCGATATTATTAAGCATATGCTGTCAGCCCCTATCCTTAAAGGGAGGCTCGGCAAGTGGATGTTTGCTCTCTCAGAATTTGATATCAGGTACAAGCCAGCCAGGGCTGTGAAAGGCCAGGCATTAGCCGATCTCATTACTGAACGATCGGCTCCACAACAAAATTTTATCGGCATATCGTCTTGGGCTTTGTTTTTTGACGGTTCTGCGTGCGACGCTGGCTGCGGTGTTGGGCTTCTTATTATCTCCCCTTGGGGGGCACAATATGAATTTGCTTTTCGCCTCAGCGAGCGTTGCACTAACAACCAGACAGAATATGAAACTTTGTGCAAGGTCCTTAAGTTGTTGCTAGAAGCAGGGGCTGAAGCAGTGGAAGCTTTCGGCGATTCCAAGGTTGCCATCAATTAGTCGACTGAGGATTTTAATTGTGCCAGTGATTTGATATATCCTTATCTCCTCAAGAATTGATGGCAAAGTTCAGGTTTGTTCAACTAACATGGATACCAAGGGAAAACAACATGGAAGCCAACAAGTTAGCACAAATAGCTTCTGGATACGCGGAACAAGACGATGATGTTTGTGTCGACGTCATGCTGGTTGATACAAACGATTGGAGAGCCGATCTCCTCAATTACTTGAGGGATCCGGCTCAAGGGGCAGATAAGAAGACAAGACATCGTGCTTTGAAACACGTGCTTATTGGAGATGAGTTATACTTTAGGACCATGGATGAGCTATTGCTAAAATGCTTGGGGCCGACAGAAGCACTTAAGGTTATGCACGATGTCCATGAAGGAGTGTGTGGTACCCACCAATCGGCTCATAAAATGAAATGGCTGATTAGGATGTCAAGGTATTTTTGGCCAACCATGTTGGAGGATTGCTTCAAATATTATAAAGGTTGCCAAGAGTGTCAGAGGTTCGGAGCCGTCCAGATGGCACCGGCTGGGCCATTGAATCCTATTGTCAAGCCATGGCCATTCAGGGGCTGGGGCATGGATATGATCGAGCAAGTTAATCCTCCGACCAGCAAGGGACACAAGTGGATCCTGGTTGCCACTGATTACTTTACCAAATGGTTAGAGGCCGTGCTAATGAAGAACGTCACGGCCAAAGACGTGGTAAACTTTGTCAAGGAACATATCATCTACCGGTTTGGCATCCCGCAAACTATCACCACGGATCAAGGGACTGTCTTTTTGGCTGAGGAATTCAAAAATTTTACCAAAGAGATGGGTATCACGCTGCTACAGTCGCCCCTACTACGCTCAGGCCAACGGGCAGGCCGAGGCGTCGAACAAGAGTCTCATCAAGCTGATCAAAAGAAAGATAGACGAATATCCCAAGCAGTGTCATGATCGGCTTGCGGAGGCATTATGGGCATACAGGATGTCGTGCCACGGGGCGACTAAATGCACTCCATATCAGTTGGTGTACGACCAGGAGGCTGTTATGCCATGGGAGGTTAACATCGGCTCTCATAGAATTCAGTTTCAGAATGATCTGTCAGCTGATGATTACGCGTCTCTCATGAACATCAACACAGATGATTTGACAGAGCTTCAGTTATGGGCTTTTGAGAAAATTAGAGACAACAAAGCCAGGGTAGGAAAAGCCTACAACAAGAAGGTGAAGCCAAAGAATTTCAAAATAGGTGATCTCGTCTGGGAGTTAGTCTTGCCAGTTGGAACGAAAGATCCAGCATTTGGAAAGTGGTCACCTAACTGGCACGGGCCCTATTGCATAGTGGAGACTGCGTCAGGGAATTCATACAGAATGGAGACATTAGAAGGGGTCCGATTTTTCAGAAACGTCAATGGTAAATACTTGAAAAAAATACTATCCTAGTCTGTGGATCGGATCTTGACTTATGTGAGAGCCGGTGTAGTAACACCTGGGCTTGGATAGCCGATGCATTAGCATCGCCTCTAGAGAAAAATTTGACCGATGCGTTGCCATCCAGTCTTAACAGGAGCCGATGTATTAAAGCATCGCCTTTAGAAAAAATGTAAATAAGCAGACTATGACTGGCAGGGCCAATGTGTGCCATTGGCCTTAGATAAAAGCCGATGCTAGGCATCGCCTTTAGTACAAAATACAGAAAAAGCACAATGTTCTTGACCGAGCTACACGCTCGGGTGGGCACGACTGACAATGTTCAAATAATCAAATGAATCATGCAGAGGAAGATGCTGATAGTCTCTGAAGATATTGGCGGACTGCAGTCAAAGCCTTTGTTCTGACCGCATCGGCAGAGTTGATGATTTGGCGATCTGGTTCGTCAGAGCCGATAATCAGTCCCTTGTTAAGCTCACGGATACGCACGATGCTGGCTTTGAGCGATGTTGACAGTTTTTGCTTGTTATCTGCAAGCATCTTCACACCTGCATCGTTGGCTAGGATGGCGGCGTCAACCCAAGATAGCTCTTCCTCAAGGCGCTTGATTTCTTCAGTTATCTTCATCTTCTTTGCATCAAGTGCTTGTCTGGACGCTTTCAGTCGCGCCTCTTCACTGTTGTCATCCATGTCTGCCTTGAACTGGTTTGCTGCTATGCATTCCTTGGTGATCTCTTCTCTTAGGGCCAGTTGGTTGTTGCGGGAAGGTATGCGTGACATGGCGGCCAACACATCCTCGCGAAGAAATCCAAGGTGAGCTGTGGGCTGGAGCACCTACTTCAGGCCTGAAGGCAGCATGTCGGCAATCGGCTCGAGGGCTGTACGGATTCTGTCACATGCAACAACCAATTTCTCAATTGGAGCTTCCAGTTGCTTGGCGATTTCCTCGAGGTTTAAGGTCACATCGGTTGTAGGAGACGTGGGAGGACTCTCAGTCACCAAAGACTCGCCGATGGTTGAAGGATCAAAGTTCAGCAAGGATGCAGCATCAAAGGTCTGGCAACAGTATGGTTAGTTCACAAACTGTAGACGAAGAAAACATGCAGATAGAAACACACCTATGGAGGGCTGACTTCCGTACTACGAACTTCATCTGTGCAACCAGATGTATCCTTGGGAGAAGAACTGGGAGGTTCAGGAGAGTTCTCTTCTTCAGCACCTTCCTGCTCCGGCTGTGAGAGCTATGATCTTGCATATGGAAAATGATCAATATGGCTCTCATTACTGAAGCCAAGACAAAGGGGAGCTTACTGGTGATTCAGAGGAACGAGGATGAGCCGAGACGGTGGGTTTGGGCTTGACAGCGGCTTTCTTAAACCTCGGCTGGCGAAATCCTTTGCCCTCTCTCTTGCACTTCATTCCAGGGGATGAAAAGATGGCCTTGTCAAGAGAAGGCATGTCAGCCTGATACATAGGCAGTGGTGCTTTTTGCAAGTATTCGAATGGTTGGCCTACATCGTCAGTAGGGACAGGTCCTGCTTGCATCTGTATGCAAGAAGTTCGGTTGTATTAAAAGACAACAATGCAAAAGCAGACCGAATTGGATGAGAGGTTACCCCTTTTGGTGTGGTTTCATGCTCTGGATCGATGGCTAGAAGAGCCGATGCCACAGCATTTTGAAAAAGATGGGGCCTCTAGAAATTCCACCAAGTGTTGAAGCCATCGGCTGTATACGCGAATTCCATTGTGTCGGGTATATTCAGCTCCAAGTCAGAAAAGATAGGGTACACTTTGGTCGCTACCAAGGAGTCGGCTATATCAGCTTGGCTTTGGATTTTCTCATGGATAATCAGGCGAGGAGAGGTCTGGTTCAGGCCGAGTTGGCGAACAGCTAGAACAGGTTGGTATGCTTCATATTCTGGTTTGTTAATTCTGTTACTAGTACTCATGCTGACTGGGAGAAGGCAAGGGGTAGCCATAATGCTGAATATAGCACGAGTTTTTCATCAGTGCTAAAGATTTCTAGTCTGAAGAAGGATGGGTTCTCGAATTGCTCAGATTCGGCATATGCATTATATACAGGGGTGGTTTGAGAGCTGTAGAAGCATTTGTACCATTTGGCTGTTTCAGCTGCATCGGTTTGGGTTATAGGAAAGGCCTGGCCAAATGAGGTACAACGGATGGATCTGCCTGAAAGATCTGGGAAAGACTGAGACTCGAGTGGTGGAAAGTCTGGGATTTCATTACGGAAGTACAGTTGACTCTAGAGCTGAACAAACCACGAGGGGCTGCCTGTCTTGATACGTTGTCCGGCCAGAATGCGCTGGGTATTCAAAGAAAGATGGCGGTACAATACGCCTAGGAAAAGCATTCCTAAGCCGATGGTGTGGCCTTGAGCTAGGGCAGTGGCCAGGTTGAGATAATTCTTGGTCGGGGCCAGAAAAGGACCATTGAAGAGGAAATGGTCAAGCCAGAGGTTCAGGAAGGCAATGTGTTCTTTCTCTGAAACTGAGCCAGAGTGCTTTGTTGTGCTGGGCGATGTATTGGCTCCAATTTCGGGTACTGCTCTTCTCCACTATTTTCTTATGAGGGCATTCAGGTAGATGGAAGGGAGAAGGACAGGTGGACTGCACATCTAACCCTAAGATCATGATGATGTCCATAAGAGTGGGTGTCATGGGGCCAGAGCCGAACAAGAAACAGTTCTGGCTGTCTGACCAGAAGTAGCCGATGGATCTAAGTAGGTTATCATCCTTCTCCATGGGAGAAAGGGATAGAGTCAGGGCATCGGCTATGTGGACGATTTGCCAGGTTGAGCTGTATGCATGCTCAACGTGTTTGTACCAATCAACCCACCCATCCATGGGGAATGGCCAGGCGCGGAGCTGATCTGTCCATAGATCTAGGTCTGGATCGACATGAACAAAAGGCAGGCGTTTGGTTTCTGTTCTAACAAGGTCGTATGGGGGCTCATAGGATTTGGGTCCTAGACTGAAGGAATTAGAATTGGCCGAGGTTGGGATCAGTATCTCATCGGCCTGGATGATTAAAAACAAGTGCAAGGTAAAGATAACAGCTTTACGAGGGTCGTAATTGCAGAAATAGCCAAGGTCTTTACCTTCAATCCGAATACGCACCCGCAAAGAGTTTGTTCTTTTGTTGTGCTACCGGACGCCGCCATTTCGCAAATCGCTCGGAACAGGGAGTGGTGGAAAAGCGTTCGTCAGCGGCGAGAGGAAACAAGACGTGCTTTGGTTCGGTACGATGCCTTTATGAGGTGCTGACTTGCGCGTGATTTGGAAATTTTGGTCGGAGGAAGCGTGCCCTCTGGTTAGTTGGCTTGTCGCGTCATTTTTGACTAAGTCAATGAGACGGAGCCGATTCGATGTGTGCCAACAAGATGATTTCTTACTAGAAATCGGCTGAGTAAGCAGATCGGCTTGTCGTGTTGTTATTTAAAGCCGATTGTGGAAATTCTCGAGTCAGTGCGATGCTGCTGAGCCGATTTTCGTATTGCTGAAACAAAGGTAAAAGGGGAATCGGCAAAAGAGAAGAAACAGAGGTTTAGAAAGGGAAATTTCATTAATTTACATAGCAAAATATATTTACATCCCTAAGCCGACACTATGGCTGTTAACCTCCAAAGTTTAGGGATTTTCTTCAAAGGAACCGATGCAATGGCTAATACTAATACCTAACTAATCCTATTACTACTAAGATAGGATGCTTTAAGCATCGCTATCATCGGCCGACTCCTTGTCGGCTTCTTCCTCACCTCCGGCAGCTTCGTCACCGGTGTCCTCGTCTCCAGAGGAGCTGAGGTCAGACGGGCCCTCTTCGTACTGTGCGAGGAGGTCCGCGTCTTCGTATGGCTTCTCCGGTGCGGCGGCGTCGTCGTCTGACTCCGTCGGCTCGTCGTCATCGTCTTCTTCGTCGTCGTCTTCCTCTTCGTCTCCGTCGCCATTGTCAAGCGGCGCCTCCACCTGCCTCTTCTTAGCGGGGCGCTCCAGTGATGGTGAACGCCGCGGCGGAGGAGGGTTCCACGGAGGAGATGCTATCACGTCCTCCGGGTCCTCAACGCAGCCGAGGTTCACCCACATCCCGGACGGAGGGTCCGGGATGTCCGGGCCAAAGAACTTCAACCAAGCTATGGTGGCCTGGTCCGGTGATTCTTTCTCGCCGACCGTTGGTGCAGCCGGAGAGGCCTGATCGGCTCCCGCCGCTGGCGAAGGAGCTGAGCCCGACAGCGTAGCAGGGCAAGGCGGCGGTGGGGCTTGCACATTGACGGCTGTAGGACCCGCCGGACCCTCGACGGATGTGACGGAGGGTGAGGCTGGTGGAGTGGGCGCTCGAGGCCCCATCACAGAGGAGGAGGAAGGTGGCGATGGTGGGTTGTTGCTGCCGATAGAAGACATGGCTAGAAGGGGGTTTTTTTTTTCGGCTCTTTTCTAGCTTAAGGAAGAAGAAGAGCGGATGCCGATTGAGGAGGACAAGGAAGCCCTGCCTTTTATTAAGCGTGAGGCGATGGAAAGCAAATGGACGCTGTACGGGAAACTGCAGGGTCGCGCGGGTCATCATGACGGTTGCCATGGAAGACCGTGTGGCAGTACAGGTTGATGGGACGTGCATGGCCAGGTTTCACACTTATCTGGTTTTGAAATAAATAAATCTGCATTTGCCAAAACCAAGGGGCATGTGTTGACAGCAGAATTTGGCCGTCCCAATTAATGGGCCAAAATCGGCTTTGAGCTAAAGAGAAGTTGTCCAAAAAAGCGACGGCGTGTGGTAAAATAGGCCATTGGGCCTTGTACCGTAGATTAAGGATCAGTTAAAAGAGTCCAGTTTAGGTTGGTTAGGGTTCGTAGTTTAATTATGGAAGGGCAGGCTTGCAGCCTGAGTCTCCGGACTATAAATATGTATCCATTGTTATTGAAATAAAGTTGACGACATACGTTCATCGAGCAGCGGTTGTCTCCACATCCCCTCGGCGCATCGCCACCTCTAGCGACTAGAGTTTCTGTAATACCCTAATTTTATTTTTCAGTATTTTACAATAAATTTAATATGGTTTATTTAATTTTCTAGGATTTTATATGCTTAGCCATGCATTTAATGATTTATTTTATCTACAAATAATTAAAATTAATCCTAGGTCAACTTTTATTGTACATTCATGCCGAAGCATAGTTTTATTCCTTGTATGAACTAAGGATGAATTTTAGATTTTGTTTTTAGCCTTGGTTTTGAAAAGAGAAAAAAAAAAGAGAGAGAGGAAGCCAGCCGAGCCAACTGGCCCAGGCCCGGCCGGCCTCCCCCCCTTTGGCCCGGTTCAGCCGAGGCCCAGCGCCTTCCAGCGCCCCCTTCTCTATGTCTCTGCGCGTGGGCCTACCGCCAACAGACACCGAAGCCGGGCCCACGTAGCAGTGCCGTCTCCCACCTCGCATCGCCGCTGCCGGTGGACCGCCTCCCTTCTGCGCCGTGCTCTCTGCGCCATGGTCCCGTGCACCTGCCTCCCCTGCGCTCGCGGCCCGCTTGCCAGCGCCTCCCCTTCCATCTGTGGCTCGCGTCTGGCGCCATCCGTTGCGGGCTCAAATCCGAGCCGGACCGAGCCGGACCCCATCTCGCGCACCAAGAACTCGAGTCGAATTCTCCACCAACACCTTGGCCTAGCCCTATAAAGAGGTTTGACAGCCCCCGCCGTAATCTCTCTTGGCCACCCGCTCCCTCGCGCAAGCCCTAGCGCCGCTGTCGCCGTTGAATTTCCTCGCCGACGCCCGCCAAGGTGAGCCTCGCCGCCGCATTCAATTGGCCGCCTACGGCGCTCCTCCGGCCTTCTAACCTCCGCAACCTCCGTCGCAGGGCCTGGGAGACCCCGTTACGCCGGTTCTTGAAGCCCTGGAGCCACTTCTTGGCACCTCCCCACGAGCACCAAGCCGCCGTCCGCCTCGCCACGCCGCCAGCCCTCTCTGTCGCGCCTCCGTCCTCTCCGAGCCCCACGGTGAGTGCGCCGTCGTGTTTTCTCTCTCTCCGGCCCGTTTCCTCCCCTCCCCGACCACCGCAACGCCCGACGCATTTTGCTCCGGCGAGCCGCCGCCGCGGAAGGGCCATCGCCGTCGCGCCCGATGGTCACTGTCGGCGAGCCCTTTTCCCATCTAACCTCAGCCGTCCGATCCAAATCTCGTGGCCCAAGATCGCCGGTGACCCGGTAAAATACCGGTCAACCGTCGGTCAGCCGCTGCTGCTTTGCAAAAGCGACCCTAGGTTTTCTTCAAACCAAGCCGCAGTCCGGGCCAGTAGTGAGAAGGACCTGTTTTTATCTTTTTAATCCGAGTTTTCGAGAAATATTTACAGATCAGTCCTAACAGTATTTAAAAGCCCATATCTTTCACATTTTAAATCCGTTTTCGGCGATTCTCGCACCCACGCGACCGTAGCAATGAGTAGAATAATTTTAAATATGTTTTACTTTCTATTTTTATGTTATGATGTACTGTTTCTTACCTTTTGCATTTGTTTGCTTGCATGTGTGATCATGTGGATGCTTGTTTAGTGCCATATATCGTGCGTAGACGTTGATCCGCCTGTTGAGTTCGAAGAGCAACCTCTAGACGCCTCTGAGCAGCAGCAAGGAATAAATTTTGAGGAAGACAAGTATAACATAAACAACACCTAATAACCTTTTATTTTACTGCATGTGCATTTTAATTTGAATGCCTGTAAGGTCTTACGTAGCTACTTTTATCCTTATATATATTTTACCTTCTGGGTTGCATATGGTTAAGTTGTGCTAGGTGCTGCGCAAACTCATGTCCTTTGTTAATTTAATTTTGATTAATGATCCTATGCAACTAATTGTTGGGCTTGACCCCTGATCGGTTCATGTCCATTTTAATATGTCTTTTTAGCAACATGGTTTAGGGAGCTTGAGCAATGTGCTCGTGTGCTTTTGCTAGTTCTGTCCCTAAGGACCGAGTCACAAAGCGACCACCTGGGACAACAGTGTTACCACAAGGCTGGAATGGGACAGACTTAGCTGATTAATTAGGTTGTTTTGGTTTGGGAGTAACTTATCTGTGAGGCAAGAGGGGAGGTGAGCTTCTGTGGCCCTCGCGCTACTTAGGTTGAGTGTGCTTTACGTTATATGTATGTGCTTCTCCCCTTGAGGCTTGCTCCACGGTTGCGGAACCTGAAACCTTAGCGGTTACACCTTACCAACATGATCTTTGTAAAGGCTTCGTAGTGCGCTTGCTAGTCATCTCATCTCCGGTAATGTGATGAACTCCTAGCGTAGCTCACGACTTGTGGGTAAAGATGTACAACCTCTCGAGAGTGTAGAACTAACATGTTAGCCGTGCTCACGGTTATGAGCGGCCCAGACCCTTCCCAGTAATTAGAAGGATCATTGGCTGAGGTTCTTTGGTTTTGGTTATGGTTATGATAATGGTTATATCTGTTTAATCTTATTTAATTCTTATGCAATATTTTATGGGCTAATGGTTTTGTCATTAATTCATAGTAAATAGGCCTTCAATAAAAGTTTTAAATTAAAAGCTTATGCAGTTTGACAGCTAACCATAGAGCCTCATGGTTTATGTTATATTTGTTGGGTATTCTGTACTCACGCTTGTTTCTTTATATTTATTCCTTGTTGGGGGGAAAATCCAACCGCTGCTCAGATGATGGAGGTAATGAAGACTATGTGTAGGACTATGACGAGTTTTAGGCGTTTCGTTCACCAGTTGACGTCCCTGTGGCGCCCGTTATGTTTATGTATTATGCTTCCGCTATGCTACGTTACACTCTGAGTTAAACCCTTGTGTCACAGTGTAATAATGATATATTTAATGTTATGCACGTTTTTATCTTTGGCATGTGTTGTGGTACTTTGTAATTTGTCGTGTATATGCGAGACGTTTCCTGGCGCGTATATATGTTGCACGGTTTTGTTCGTTGAAACCAGGCGTGACAGTTTCAGGTAATCGTCATGCTGCCTTAACAATTTATTCGTTATAGGCATTACGGCATTAGTCGCTTGGCAAATCGTGTACTGAAGCGTTTTTTATGGCACGATTTGCTAGTTACCATGATGAATCTCGTGTAAACTTAGCCTAGCGCGAGATCCATTAGTTATCTCGATGAATCTCACATCAAGCTTTGCTTGGCGTGAGATCCATCATGTGCATGAGTCAATGTGCTTGCTCATCGGCTCATGTACAACTTGCTGTCATGCTAATATCTTCCATGATGCATGCCATCACGCGGCTGGTTCGTTGTTAGATTAGTATAGCACAAGTTTAAAATATAGATTAAATCTATTCTTGCAGCTTTATCTACAGATCATATGTTTGTTAGGAAGATCCGATATATACCCTGTAATGCCTTTTGTCGTTTTATCAAAGATGGATTTGCTTTTATAGCTTTGCTGTATAACCTTTGGTTTAACAGAAAGATTTTAAGGCATGTTTTACGTTCATCTGGATATTTTAGCCGACTAGAATAGATCTAGTCATGTTTTCTCTTCCTTTATTCAAATACTTTTATATATTATATCTGAATATACTATTGGTAAAACAGCAGGGTCTTGCCGACGCAAAAGATTCGACCCAGGATGAGCCGATCCGAGCGATCCGGTTAGCATTTAACGTTGAATTTGTTTTGTCTGCTTATACAAGGGAAACAGGAATCAACCAACGCCATCACCACCACTACAACCTCTCTGGCTAGGTCATCACTCAGGTGGCACGCTCGACTAACATCGAGCCAAGACGATCAGCTGATTCGTTCAGCTCGTCGTGGGTCGCAGCAAGAAAGAGCGATCCCTACGATCCACGTACACCTCCCGGCCCTATTGTGTGTGAAGCTCTCCAGGGTACTACACGTCGGTTTCCTGGTGCAACACAGTGCGATATTTAATTTTAAGAAAAACATATGGAAAAGCCGCTAGATTCAGCCTAATTCCAACTACCCCTCTGTATAACTTCAGTGTAGAATAGTATTGTAAAAGTGCGATATTTAATTTTAAAGAAAAGATATGGAAAATCCACTAGATTCAGCCTGAGAAAGGGAACAGACAGCAGAGGGGAGACCGGGAGCGGAGAAGGTATTTGTGTGCTGTGAGTTATTGATATTCCGATGAGCACAGGAAGCAAACGTCAAGGAGACGTGGATCAACGCAGAGGGCAGAGGGTGCGAACCGATGCAGAGGAGAAGCAAACGTCAAAGAGACGGGAATCGACACATGAGGGGAGGGGAGGCCCGACAACTGATGGAGTAGAGGCACAATGCTCTGTTCGCACCCAGCCGCTGCCCTCAATAAAACGTAGTCGTAATAATCTTTTGGAAGAAACACTAGTTGTTCCATAGTACAACCTTACTATTTAGCAAAAATCAATGATCATTTTTCTAGCGGCAACGAGTACTAAAGACTGGTATCACTCCAATTATTAAATAGACATGCAAAATACTATTTGGATACTCCAATTATTTAATATGAATGAATAATTTGGACGCGTAGAGAAGTTCAGGACGTCCAATCACACCTAGGGAACAGCTTAATAACCTTGCTACATATAACCAGGCAACAAAAATTCTTGCACCACCACGATGTATATGGGCATGCAAGGTATATTTGCGTAATTATGACCAGAGTATGGCCTTTCCTACAATGCGAACAAGCTAAAAAAATGCAGGCACTCAATTTCCTCCGATGAACTCCTTCATATTCTTCAACCAAACTACATACTCTGTCGCATCCTTTCTCATCATGTACTCGTACAGCCAGTCATGCAGTGAGTGCTTGATCCCCCTCACCTCCAGGTACCTGTGCAAGGCTTTCTGCAAGCTCTCGTCCAAGACCCTGCGTAGCAAACAATGGCAGTAATTGATTGCAAATTAATTCAAAAGATAGTGCCAAAGTCATGCAGATATGCACAAAGGGTTTCTTGAATGTAGAACCAATGCTTATTCCATGCGAGGGCATGCAGATATTTCATAATTACTTATGTATTGCAATTGCATGACTCTGTGCATCATTGTCATGCATGTTGAGTTGATGTATTCTGAGACATCTAAATTGCTACATCTCACCTGATTTAGGGACACAAGTCCTTGCATCTACCTACTTACAGTGTCAAATAAATCCAAGCAGAAATATTTAGGCATACCAAAGTAGATCAGCACATGTCATGGTTGGATATTGTCATCTTGTATCTTTGTTAGATTGAACAAATCTGTTAGCTTTGCATGAAACTATCTTGTACTATATTTGTTAGATTGGCAAATCTGTTAGCTTTGCAGGAAACTATCCCTTTTGGATATGGGTTCACAACTCCAATTGAACACCCTGATTATTATTTGCATCCATGGCAATGATGAAAGAAAAAGAGCGAACATCAAAGTAGCAAAACACAAATGAAAAAAAAAAATCAGATGCTAACATCAACAGAAAATGCATTGTTTTAGAGCTAATTACTATTTTCATCTAGGTCCATGGCGATGATGAAAGAAAAAGAGGGAACATCAAAGTAGCAAAACACAAATGGAAAAAGAACAGATGCTAACATCAACAGAAAATGCATTGTTTTAGAGCTAATGAGTAGGAACCACTTCAGGAAGGAAAAGGTATGCGCACACAGGTAAACCATCTCCAGAGCGTGACAAAAGAAATATAAGTGAGACCTCTATGGTGACTATGCAAGTGGTTTGTGTCTAACGACCCTTGATGGAAATATTATGTTCCCCGAATACAAAATGTCTTGAATAAAGTGTATTCTTATGCCTGAATCAAAATAGAAAATAGATAAGAAACAAAGAACTTACGAAAATGGTGGCCCCTCATACATATTCTCAGCATCAGGGTTATCGCGATTCAGTACCCTCATACTTTCAATTGCTAGCTCATCATCATTAAAGTTGCAGTCAAATTCCAGGATTGGCCCTTCTGGTTTCCGAACGGTGACAGTCATCTGAATTGCTGGCTTGAAAGATTCCTCATTGTTGTCACTCTCATCATCCTCATCCAAATCTTCCTCGGTATCAAAGTTGGTGTAGACAGCAGCTTGAATTGTCTCCCCTGCAAACTCTCTTTTGAGGGTTATGGATTGATCACCAGGATTGTCTACGACCTCAAAAGGGAAGTTATCTGGTAGATCGATGTGCTGTCATGAAAAGAAAAGAAACCAAGTGTAAAACACCCATATAATAAATATACAGGAACAAAGATTACAGCGTTAATAATGCTTTAAATAGCAACAGAAAAATAAAAGGCTGGCAACAAATCAGCAGGGGTTGAAGGACCCAACCAACAACCATAAAAAAAAGATTGCATTTCAATGTACAATCTCCGAGGTATTAAACTCTGTGATTTACACAAGCTATAACTTTATGTGTCACTTGATGCAACTTATGGTGACTAATATCAAGGACAGTTACTAGGTCCTGAGCCTGACAAGAAACATGTATGTTTCAAATGTTTGCAATCTTCATATGAAATAGCATCTCCAGTGGACCCCCTTTCCTCAAAAAACTGCCAACAATGGTGGTTTGCAACTAAAGCCTTGCCCCAGCAGTTCCACTTTCCATCCCCTTTTATTAGTGGTCACCAATATGTCCCCCCAACTCTGCGCAAATATATGGGGAGATGGACCTACCGCAATACATCACCCAATCCCAACTGTCACTGTTTTCATGTGCGCACTCACATCCCTGGTGAACTCCTGCTGCCCCTCCTTCGCCAGACCATGCTCAAGGAGTTCACAGTGGCCGACGCCACATCTCGGCATTGCCTTTGCTGCTGACCTCTGTGCAGCCACCACCTCTGTGCCACCATCATAGCTGAGCCAAGCCACGCTGCAGCCTCTGTGCCATGCTACCACCGCAGCCGAGCGGCATCATGCCACCACCTCTACCTCCGTTACGCCCAAGGGAGGATTTAGGCCCATGGCAACTGGGGCCACAGCCCGGGTCGTGGCCAAAATTTTATTTAACCCACCTTAAATATTTGGCCCACTAACCTTCCAATAACCCTAGTGCCCAACCAGCCCACCTCAGGAACACAAGCCGCGTGCCCCTGCCCTAGCCACGGTGCCTGCCCGCATCCCCATCCGCACGTTTGCCTCACCACCTTGTTTACAAGAATGACACATTGACACATCAGCATACATGACATGGCAAGGTAGTTATGAAGAAAGAGATGGAGAGAGTTTCATAGGAGGGGAGAGAGTTTAGGGTTTTAGGGTATAGACTCAGTATACAAGATTACCTAGATAAAAGCTGATATGGCATTCTTGGAAACTGAGAAATGAAACTCCCCACTCGGAATGCCTAAGCATTTGAATGGTCGAACACAAATAGATCTACAGTCTGATAGAATGCCTGCTACCGTGGCTCTAGGTTCTGATAGAATGCCTAAACATAAACAGTCCTCGTTGACCGCCGCTTGGGGAGGCGAGGCAGCATGGTGAAGGAGTGTCGCATCCACACCAGCTTTATGTGCCTCCATGGCGTCGGCCCTGCCGCAGATTTGGCCTCCTATGCGACATGCGCGAGCTCTAACTCGCCGTGATCGGAGCTACGCCAGCGATGAGAGTTGGTGATGCAGGTGACCAATGATGCGAAGTTGCAGCCAGAGGTGGAAGGACGGTGGCGGACGGAGGTGGAAGCCTGGATGGTTTGCTCATGGGAGCAAGCTAAAGAGAGAAGGGAGCGAAAAAGAGGGAGAAGGGGAATAGTGAGGAGGGCCTGCGGGCAGGTGGCCCGCATGCCATCTTGGCATGCCCACCGAGCAAAACCACCTCTGGAAACCACCAATGGGGTTATTTATTCTGTTTTGCAAACTTTGGTGTGTAAAACATCCGGTTTTATTAAATGTGAGGCGGTGATGTAGATTAATATTAGAATGTGGGTTATGTAGACTTTTTCCTTTAATTCTAACAAGTTGTGTGTCTATGCCAGGGCACCACCGCACTAAGATTTAGTGCCAAAAGCACCATATGCGGATATGCCATCTGAGTTGAATTGGCACCAAATTCATTCCGGTCCCATGTGTAGTAGAAATTAAGAATTTCTCGTTGTTCACAAAAGGAAACATCTGTCATCTGCCCCAACTGAAACTGGCATACCTAAATGTAATTGAATACTAACGGATTCCTGATCCCGTCCAATAGAATCAGCAAGCCTTGAACACGGATCATAACTCTGGCGAAGCAAGGTAAAACTAATCACGCAGACATGGATCCGAAATACTATAGCGAAGCAAGCAAATAAAATGAAGACAGTAAACCTTGTCGGCGGTGCTCTGCTCCGACTGGACGACGCACTCGATCTCGGACTCGATGACACGCCTCAGGTTCTCATCCGCAGAAGCCTTGGTGGAGGAGGCCTGGGACTGCGATGCCAGAAAGCGGCGGGGGTTGGCCCCGGCCCACGATGAGGAGGCAGCGGGGAAGCGGCGCGGGAGGGGAACGGGCGCCGAGGAAGGGAGGCCCCAACGGGCGAGGGAGGAAAAAGGGGACGAAGAGGTGGTGGCGGCACGGCGGAGGAGACGGGCGGCGAGGGACGCCGGCGACATGTTCGAGAACTGTGATTCCTCTCGAGTTGGGATTTTTTTTTTTTTTTTTTTGACCTCTCTCGAGTCGCGAAGTCTAGGGTTTTGGCCGGCGGGGTTTAAAGGGCCTGGAGGCGGATGGGTCAATGGGACAATGGGTGCAACTTCTTCGGGAGATGGCAAATGGCCCATTTCTTTGTCTTTCTTCGGAATCGAGTCCATTTGAACCGCAGGCCCAAAAACAAGAGGAAAGTTGTAGCGCTTTTTTTATTTTTAGATTTTTTTTAATTTCGTTTTTACGAAAATATACACCGTTTGGGTAATTTGACGGTAATAGACGTCCGGCGCCCGGACAGGTACCTGGCGCCCTGCCACCGGGCGCCAGGGCCTAGCCCCGTTAACGGCCGTCAGAGCCGGCCACCGGCGGGTTAATCAAACGGACGGCCGTCGGCGCCATCAAACCTGGCGCCCGGGGTCTGGGCGCCAGGCACCTGGCCCGGGTAATTCTTCATCCATACTAAATATTTGTTGAAATAGGTAATCCAAATTCTTCATTCATACTAAATAATATTTGTTGAAATAATTTGAGAAGGCGAAATAATTGGAGAAGGCGATCTGCATCTTCCGTCATAAAAACATACATGCATCATAAAAACATACGCGTCGACATAGCTACCCATCCCTACGACTCCGACCTCGCTTTGGCCTCTGCTGCGCGTGCACATGCCCCACCGAGTACGTTAAAGGATCAGGAGACCGATGCACTCGGTGCGGCCTAATCTGCTCTACAGGGGTCTGTGTGGCCTCCTGTGTGGGAAGAAGTGGAGCACCCTCTAACTGTGAAGCGCCAATGATATCGTGCTGGTCGTGTTCCAAGTCTGAGAAGTTGAGCTGGTGGTCTTGTACACCTTCAAATAGGTTAAATCCTGAAAGAAAATATTATGTGTTTGTCAATACAAATAAATTATGTACCCGCACAAATAAACAAGCATACAAAGGATTGTATGAGAGCACCTGTCGTCTGTGGACGGATCGGCGTGAACGACATCGACGTGGCCAGACCCATCGGCTGGTATGGCATGGACGACTGAGGCTGAAGTGACGTACCCATTGGAGTGTACGACATGGACGGAGGATCCATCGGTGTGACATGCTGTGGAGACGGATGCATCGGCGTGTAGGACGTCGATGCAGGATCCATCGGTGGCATGTATGAGCAAGAGGGTGCTGCAATAAAACCAAACAATGTGACATGGAATAACTAAAGAGGTGGGTACATATTGACATAAGTAACGCAGTATATTTATGTACCAGTGTACTGTGGAGGAATCGGTGGCTGGTGCCGGGGGGGACCCTGCAGGGGAATGGAATAACCCCATGCGTGCATCATGGAAACGAGGCTTTCGTTCGCCGCTGTCAACCGCTGCAACTGCTCGTCTAGGGTAAAAGGGTTGCCGCCTCGTACCTGCTGTAGTGCATCGTTGGTGTTTGATTGTAGTTGGCAGCATATCTGCATCTGCACATTGACCGACATTAGCGAATGTTTCCTAGTGTTGAACATTGACCGAAACATTAGCAAGAATTCAAACATTGACTTACTGCTCCCGCTAGTGCCTTGTCCCTATGGCGGGCATATGCATCCGTGGAGCTTGACTCATGTGGCACAGGTTTAGTGTCGGCATACGTGACGTGACAACGAGTGCGGGGTCGGTACCACGTCAGGAAAGTTTCATACCACCAATCTGTGTGTGGCGCAACGGGATGCACCACGTCCTGGTAAGCGTTGTCCCAAGCCTGGACGTAGGGCTCGACCTTGGTCACCCACGTGCCTGAGCATGGTTGCCCAAGCCGACTCAACCTGAAATAGAATATAAATTGTCCGTTTCCTTGCATTCTTACCTGATATACATTTGAAATGGTGCATTTTACAAAGAAGAACGTACCTGTGGTCCTGTGGTGTAACCCGATCAATCACACGTGGTACCGGAAACTGCTGCGCGTACCCGAACTGTCGCATAACTCTGTGCGGACAGTGTGGCTCGATGTAGATATCATAGACCAACGAGGCTGTCGTATACCACAAAGTCTCGTTCGACGTGCACATAGAAGACAACCCATAAGGAGCACGACTTCCCACAGCGGCTGCACTATATGGCTCCCATATGACGTCTTCGGCCACAAGCCGATCAAGCGCGACGACGAAGCTCGGATACGTACGTCTTGCCTGCTCATTGGCCCAAGTCCTCTGCAATAAGCATGAATGACCGAGTTACAATGCAGGATGCAATTTTGTTTTTTGTTTATAAACGTCGCTACGAACAACGTACCTCACGGGGGCACACCCAAAGCGTGCCCATAGTCGGCCCATCGTCGTCATGCTGGCCGTAGTACTGTGCCTCATAGCCTCTATGGTCCACAATAGGTCGACCCACGGCCAACCGCTCGTACGACCACAACTGTAGTAGTAGCGCGCAGCCCTGAAACCTTGCGTTGCTCTCATCCTTACTGCAGGCATCACAAAGGCCACGGTACGTCGCCGCCAGCACAGCTGAACCCCAACTCCAAAGGGGAACAGCATCCTCGGGTGCATCTGCAATCTCTCGCGCATAGGGTATGAGTACCTTGTCGACGGAGTTGCTAGTGCCATTCTTGAACATAATAAATCCAAACAGCCACAACAGGTACGCCTCCAGGGAACGGCGTACGCTCTCATCGTCTGTGTCCGGATGCAGACTGGTTGCCTACATTTACAAGTGTAAATGTGATTCTCTCATCAACATAAGTATGATGCAGTAATAGTAAATAATATGGACTAACTACGATGAAACAATGTACCTTAAACTGCAACAACCAAGCCTTTGCCGGGCCCTGAGCATTGGGGTGCGGCTCGAGTGCACCAAGGTCATCTAGACGGTCAACCCCAGCAAAGCGGATCTCTAGGTCATCCTTCCACGACGCTGGGACCACACGGGGCCCGACAGCAGTCCCTGCAATTGGAAGTCCAAGCAAATAGGAGACGTCCTGTAGTGTCGGTGCCATCTCCCCACATGGCATGTGGAACGTGTGGGTCTCCGGCCTCCACCTGTCAACTAGGGCCGTGATAAGGGAGTTATCGATCATCAGCCTGGGCCTGCCGCGACCGTGCCGACCGATAGGACCACCCCCAACAAGACGACAGAAAGTAAGAAGTCCTGCACCCCGCAACCTGAAAGGGGGGGCATTACAATAGCATCAGTTTCAAGGAATACAAAGGACGACAAAACTATCACAAATTATTGCTTACCTCTGCAACCAACGGTTGTCAAGCTCAAGGTACTCTTTAGGGGGCCGACATTGAAAGGTTGCAAGGTGCTTGTGCTCCACGGCACTCATGTACGAACGGTGACCCGAGTCAACCACTGGGTCAAGCAGCTCAGGCGTCGGCAGCTCCTCAGCCATACCTACAGGAAACGATAATAGGAGTAAGATTGCATATTCAAATATTCGAAACCGATTGCATATTAAAATATTCGAAACCGATTGCATATTAAAATATTCGAAACCGATTGCATATTAAACGATACCTATATTACGTCCGATCGGGTGGAAACCGATCGCCGGGAATGAGCACGGCTTCCTGAGGCCAACTCAAAATTTGGAGGCGCACCATCCGTTGCATTTCCTGATGGTCCCGCTTCGGCAGATGCAGGAAATGCATTTTCGGGACATTTCTTGTAGTTATGGCCCACAGCACCACATTGAGTACACTGTTTAGGACGCTTCCCCGCCTCCGCCTCGTCCATTCCATTGCGAATACGACGTGTCTGCCGGCGGCCTTTAAGTCTCTTTAGTGCTGGGTTTGGAATGTACCATTTCTGCTCGTTAGGTGCAGTATATGCTCGCACCATACCATATCCGAAAAGCTCTTGGTTCCATGTTGCTGCAATTGCCCCTTTCGTATAAAAAGTTGAAACAAATTTTGTAGGATCCACACTAAGCTCTCTACATGCTGCAAGAACATGTGAGCATGGTAAATGTAAAAGTGTTGGCTTCATGTAGGAGCAATGAGCGGTACCATCGTTTCCAATGACGGTTTCCTGCACCGTCCTCTCTCTGCGCACACCACGGCGGGATCGGTCCCTGCATGAAACTTCAAACCTGTTCTCCCTTGTCCCCAGAAGTCTTGCATTATGGATTTGTGCCTTATCCGTCTTTGTTTCCATGTACTTTGTTATTGTCCTCCCAAACAGCACATATGCATTACTCAAGTCTGCACTTATACTCATGTAACGTTCCCTGAAGTACTTGGCACAGCCATACAAAATGAATTCAACTACGCCCACAAAAGGAAGACCCCTTGAACTACGCATCACCATATTGTAACACTCGGCATGATTTGTTGTCATGATTCCATAACGTCTACCATTTGAATCATACAACAAAGCCCATTTCTCCTTAGGTTTATCTTGAATCCACTGTGAGAATGGTTTGGCTGTCCTTGCACTTGAACTTGCACTTGAAATGGCTGTTTGATGCTTCGCGGTCAACTCATCAAGTAACTTCCAAATAGCATTGAACTTCCGTTGCTGGTTCTGCGAACACAGACTCTTGAACAAGTCCTGTAGATCCTTGTTCTTAAAATGATCATAGAAGTTTGCAGCCAGATGCCTCATGCACCATCGGCTGTGCACATCAGGCCATAACGGAGGAGATGCACCATTTCCATGTTTCAGCTTTTCTATTGCGTCTAATATTCCAGAATGCCTATCACTGATAAGGCAAACATTAGACCGTGAAGATACAACATTTGTCTTCACACGTTCAAGGAACCAATACCAACTGTCGGCATTCTCATTCTCAACAAATGCAAATGCAACTGGTAACACTTGGTTGTTTCCGTCAACCCCGAAGGCTGTCAGTATAGTGCCCTTGTATTTCCCTGTCAAGAATGTGCCATCAATACAGAGTAGTGGCAAACAATACTGAAATGCCCTCACACATGGACCAAGGCAAAAGAAAACGCGTTGCAGGATGCTTGGACCTCCTTCAGGGTTTGGAAAATGCATCACATCATAATAGATTCCAGGATTTCTTTGAGCAATTGTGGCAAGCATACGAGGAAGATTATCATATGAATCTTCGTACGTGCCAAACCTCATCTCAAACACCTTCTGCTTCGCCCTATAGGCCTTTGCATAACTTATGGTGTACTGGTGTTGCAGCTCCATCTCTCTGATTATCTGTTTTGGCTCGAAGTGTGGCGCGTCAAGGATGCGGCCATACATTTCATTTGCCACCAATGCAGCGGTCAAGTTGCGATTGTATTTTGGCACCTCTCTGTTGTAACAAGTATGCTCTGTAATAATTGAAACTTTCCAATGGGTTTTCATAATTCCTTTGTAGGCGTGAAGTCGCCATGGGCACCCTTCGCTGACACAACAGACATCATACACACTCTGGGTAGATTTCACTACTTTAAATTCCTTCTTCAGAGATAATGACCATAGCTTAACTGCTTCCTTAAGAAGTGCACTAGAAGCATATTTTGCACCTTGAACTACCTCATTCTCTCTGTACTCCCACTCCTGCTGCTTAGCATCATGTACAACAGGGTTGCCAAATCCATATTCTCTCCACTCGCCGGGTATTGGGTAGTCCTCATCTTCATCGGATCCTTCTCCGATTTCCTGCGCCTGAGCAAATTCATCATCTTCATTCTGCATTTGTTGCACAATGCTTGGTAT
This sequence comes from Paspalum notatum, assembly GCA_022530915.1. Taxonomy (NCBI): domain Eukaryota; kingdom Viridiplantae; phylum Streptophyta; class Magnoliopsida; order Poales; family Poaceae; genus Paspalum; species Paspalum notatum. The sequence continues at coordinate 31,894,275 of CM039688.1, read as the reverse complement.
CCTCTCCCCCTCATCCGCCAGTCCTTGCGGCTCTGCCTGACTACCATGGCCCTCTTCTTCATGTCCTTGCGGCTCTGCCTGACTACCTCGCCCCTCATATGCTTGTTCTTCCACCTCATGTTGCCTACCATTCTCTTCTTCATCATCTGCAGTACCACTGGCCCCATGTCCAACAACTGCAACTCCAAAATCAGTGTGCCCATCCTCATTTTGTTGTCCATGTTCGAAACATATATCTTCTGCCATCGCAACATTTGTGTTCCCGTAGTTCTCAACACCTTCAGAAGAAACTATGCCCCTTGGAATGCTTTGAACAAGCATTCCAAGGGGCCAACCACGTTGCACAGCCGTACTAATGTACATCTTCCAGTCAGAGGTGTTGCGGATCAACATTAACTCCCAGAAAACACCTTCATTTGCCCATGTCACAAGAGTTTGGACTGTGAGCACATGTGTTTCTGTGTCAATCTGGAACCCACGCTCTAGCCACCTATGCACGGAACCAAATGATTTGTCCCAAGATTTATCTATTCCTTTCCTCGTACGACTAAACCCATTCAACTGTACTCCATATGGACCTTCGACAACACTGCCTTTACCATAATATATTTCAAACTGCAACTTCGTTGACATCTCTGCAATATGTTGAACCATTCATATTCTATATATAATGACAATACGTAAACTAAATGCTAAATACTATAAATAAATACTAAATATAACAGAATATATTCAATTAAATACTAATACTAAATACTAAATCCAGTTATTACAACAGATCTAGAGTTACTTCTACGAAATTCTACTTTTTAAAATTTTTCTAAAAATCTATACTAAACATTTAACTATACTAAATTCGTAAATAAATATTTTATACAAATAAAAAACTATGAAAAAAATTAATTACCTTCGCCGCAGGTGCAGGAGGTCTTCTGAGCAGGAGGTCTTCGGAGCTCGCCGCAGGTGCAGAAGGTCTTCTGAGCAGGAGGTCTTCGGAGCTCGGAGAGAGCGAGGTCCTTCGGGACTCGAAGAGAGCGAGCTCGAAGCGAATGGCGCTGGAGTTTGGGGGCGAATGGCTTTGGAAGCTCTGCGAGAGGGCGGGGCCGGCTCTCGGAGAGAGAGCGGCGGCGGCGGCGGCGCCTCGGCTCTGCGCGCGAGAGAGAGAGAGCGAGGGCGGCGGCGCCTCGGCTCTGGGAGAGAGAGGGCGGCGGCGCCTCGGCTCTGGGAGAGAGAGGGAGAGAGAGGGCGGGGGCAGAGAGAGAGGCGCGGGGTGGCTCTGGGAGAGAGAGAGGGAGAGAGAGGGCAGGGGCAGAGAGAGAGTAGGCGTGGGGACCTGGCGCCGGGGCTCCGGGCGCCAGGCCCTGGCGCCGGGGCTCCGGGCGCCAGGCCCTGGCGCCGGGCCACCAGGCGCCAGGCCCCCGCCCCGCCGATCCGTTCACCCGCCCAACGGCCGTCCCGGTTCCGGCCGTCCCGCGCCCGCCCGTTCCGGCCGTCCCGCGCCCGCCCGTACCGGCCGTCCCGCGCCGTCCCGCGAGGCACCCGGGTCCGTTTGTGGCCCAGGCCTGGCGCCCGGGGTTCTGGCGCCAGGTAGGGCGCCAGGCGCCCATTCCCGCTAATTCCGATCGACGCCGTGTATTTTTGTAAAAACGAAATAAAAAAATCTAAAAATAAAAAAATCGCGAAGTTGTAACCCAGACTAGCAAAGATACTAGAAAACTTGGGGGCGTGCCGTTGCCACGCCTTCTTTGAGCTTGCCAGTGAGTTGAATGTTGTGTGCGATCCAATTGCCTGCAGGGGCTTTGCTTGCTTGGGTTGTTGTCTCATCTAGTCATTCGAATTCCTCTGCTGCAAGGACATCGCAGAGGTTCTCTGTACATCACAAGCTTGCTAATCACCCAATAACTGTACAAACAAACAGATGAACAGGTTGAATTTGGCTAGACCTGAAGTTGTAGGGGGAAACTAAAGAAAGAATTTCAAAGGATGGGGCAGCCATTAACTATGAGTCGCACGGAAGAGTATGGCTGTGGAGAAGGTCAGAAGGCCCTGGATCTAAGCAGCTCGCCAGAGGAGGACGAGCCTCTGCTTCTCTGCGCGGTCGCCCTGGAAGGGTTGCTGGACGGGGGAGGCACACACCGGAGACGTCCACAGCGTCACATACGAGTTGTACTGCGTGGTGCGTGCCATCGGCCTCAGGTCCAGCGCCTCTAGGAGTGGGAGAGAAGAGAGCAACAGTGGAAACGAGGTGCATGCCGAAGACGGCAACGGCGCCGCTTAGGCTCATAGCAGCGGTAGCCTGTAAACAGCCCTGGACCCCTAAAATACAGGATGGAGAGGCAAAAAGTTGCCCAGTGGGGACCTATAAACCATCCCGTACTCTACAGGGTCAGGCAATCGTCCCCAAATCTCCAGGATCCATGTCCTCCCGTATGTTCTCTCCTTTCGTTCTCGATACCTGCATCGATAGGAGAAAAGCAAGCGCGGCACCTCGGCCTACACCGGCGGCCTTCAACTGCCACCCGGGGGGGAGGGGGCGCCAATGGCGAGCGCGTTGGCTACTGTGTGAGGATGGGCTGCGGTTAGCGACTGCGGGCGAGCGGGGAGCGCCGCAAGGGCAGTCGGCGGCGAGCGGCGGCACGCCGCGGGAGCGTGAGTCCACACGGTGAGGGCAGTAGCGAGCGAGGAGGAGGATGTCAGATGGCGCATGGGGAGGAGGCACTTGTCGCCCTGAATCTTGGGCGGGCGAGGGCGACCTACGGCCTGGATCTTGGACTGACGGCGGCGGGGGGGGCGCCTGCGGTGAGGGTGCAGTCGGCCACGGCATCGCGCACGGGCGGCGGGGGCCCAGACGATGGACAGCACAGGTCAGCTTTCGCGGCGGCGCCCTGACGGGCAGGCGCGGAGGCGGGCGGGGCTGCACGCGGGCCTCGCGACGGCACGGGGCCGCGCGGGCCAGCCATGGCGGCTGGCAGCGAGTCGAGCGTGGTGAGGGATGCGGCGCTGCTGGCTGCGAAGTTGGCGTCAGTCAGCGTCGAGCGTGCCGCGACGCGAGCGAGCGTGGCTGGAGAGGGCAACGGGCGGCTAATGTCGAGTGTGGCCGCGTGGTTTTCCCGTGGCGGAGGGCAACACAGCGGTGAAGCCGGCAGTGCCGCGGGGGCAGGGCGACGGGCGGAGCGCATGGCCACCGGCGGCGCGGGGCGAAGGCCGGCGGTGGCTCGAAGGCGGTCAGTTCACGCGGTCGGCGCGAGGCGCGTCGAGTGGCAGGGGCACGGGAGGACGGAGAAGGATGTACAATAAATTACAGGATAGAAATAAGGGTCACCGTTGCAGTAAAATTTGATTTAGGGGATATAATATTGTAGAGAAGCCTGCAAATATGGTTATACAGGATGCAATTTAGAGAACACCGCTGCTACCAGCCTTACGCCACCTGCGCGCAATGCCACACCGCGGCCATGGGTAGGGTGCAATGCGCACGGCGCACCAGCGACATAGCTGACGCCTGGCGGTGGCATGGTCCAGCGATGGAGGAAGTGGCAGCATAGATGCTCTTGCTCGGAAGGTTTGGTGGCGGCGCTGCCTGGTAGTGCTGGTGTGACCAGTTGGTGGAGAGAACAGCGGCAGGGGGCGAAGCGCAGCCGCAGAGTCTCCCCGACCGCACCAGTCACCCATGGCCCTGGCCTTCCACTTCAACCCGCTGGTCGCCTCATGCGTCCACCTCTCCCCTCCTACACCTGCACTCCGCCGCGGGGGTGCCCTCCCTCTTCGTCGCCCTCGTGGCGCATCACCGCCCCCTCCAGCGCTTATCCGCCATCGTCGCCACTGCGGCCGCCTCGCCGGCCACCACTGTCCCACGGAGTTCGACTTCAAAGTGTACATAGGGGAGCGTGCGGTGCGTCCGCAGTGAACGTACCTCGCGCTGGATGCCGCCATCCCCGCCGGGACCCCTGGACGCCGCCATCCCCGCTGGGACCCCTCCCCCCGCGGCGCTGCACGACGCGATGCGGTACGCGATGCTGGCGGGCGGGAAGCGGGTGCGCCCCGTGTTGTACCTTGCCGCATTGCGGCCGAGCCCAAGGCTTGGGCGATGCCCGCCGCCGCCGCCGTCGAGATGGTGCACACCATGTCGCTCATCCACGACGACCTTCCCTACATGGACGACTACGACCTCCGATCCGCCGCGGAAAACCCGCCTGCCGTTGACGTCGTCTATGGCAAACCCATCGTCGTCCTCGCCGAGGATTGGTGATGTCAAGGATCCAAGTGAACCAACATGCAACGAACGGGGGAAAGACACATGGCCGCCCGACCACATGCCGTGGCCGCCTGACCACCCCTCGGCAGCATTTTCCACATGCACCAACGGAATTAACCGCCAACCGATAGAGGGAAGCCGTATCAACCGTTAGATGGTCAAAGTCGGCAAATCAGGTGGCCGCCTGACCACCCCCTATGGTCGGCCGGCCATCGACCTGTGGCGGAACTGCCCGTTTAATCCAGACTAAGCACACCTGCCACCTCTGGCTCGCAGTGGACTTAGGCTGAACCAACTCGGTAGTCCGTCGAGAGTCCTTCGGGCTCTCAATAATACCAATCCAAAGGAACCGATATCACACACATCCGACTCGCGAAGGAGCCACAACAGTTATATCATCACAGGCAGTTGAATAGAGTAATAATAAACTTAAGATTACAATCTTGGTTCAAACTAAAATACAATTCTCAACATAATGTCATAGGATAAAACGAGTTCTTGAAAGTTTCTCGTAGCGGAAATTAAAGTTCAGGAAGCATGAAAATCAAAAGCCTTGAAACATCAAAACAACATCAAACCCACCAATGTTACCTCATTGCCACGAAAAAGTTTCAGCAGCTCTGGTTAGAACAAGCACCCCCACCTACAGAAGCTCATACGACAGACTCCATACTTGTAATCCAAAAGTGGGGGCAAACCCTGAGTACTAATTACTCTGTAGGACTTAATGGAATGGCTTACGGCTGAGGCGAAGCTTGCTTACTAATCATGTGATTCCTTAGCCATTAATTTTAAGCAATGTCAGGGTTATACAAGATGGCAGGATTTGACAGCTACCCTCTTTCATCATGATAATTCATCTCCTCAATAAATAAGAACTTGCATGAAAGTAAAACATCAAGATATAATCAAGCATGTGGTATTTGAAAACATGTATATAAGCATAATGTATTCAAGTAGTTACTACATTGCCCGTGCGATATTTGGCATTCTCACACCTGGTGAGCATCAGCGATTCGAATCGATTTTTATAATTCCCAGGAATAACTATCATGCCAGGGATATATGCTTACTAGCCATCGCGTTCCCACATATAGCCCCCATCTACACTTATTCCATCCCAAGTTTGATTCACTTCCGCCTGACCCCATTGACGCTCGTTATGTACTAAAAATATACTCTATTTTCATATGATTTTATATCTTTTCAAAAGTTAATCTTATCATTTAGTCTTGTTTTGCTAACAAATAACCCCGTTTTCGAGAATGCTCTTTGTTTTTGTGCAATATTGATTTTTACAGAAAAATAGGGAATAATTGAGGATATTTGAGAATTTCACGAAGAACGGATTTATGCTAAGGAGCGGGCTCTGAAACAAGGACTAATTGAAGCCCACTTGGAGGAAGAAGCCCAACAAGAAAAAAGTCTTGGAAGATAAAGATTGCTTGAAGGACTAAATTCTGAAATCTTCTCGAAATTCATGACAGCAGCAGCTTGTGCGCCCAATTTGGAGACCTTAGCGCCATCAAATGGGGAAAGTTTGAATACAAAAGTTGTAGATCGCTTGGAGCTCTACAATTTAGAGTCTGAGTTTGCCTTATTTGGACTCCAGATGAGGAAGTTATGGTCGAAATACTAAAGGCTGCAGAATATGAAAGAGTCCAATTCGGGAAAGACAAGACGGAAGCTTCATCTCCAAGCAAGGAAGGATATGGACGTCCGGGATTCTTTTGGAAACTTGTATATACATGGGAATAGGTGTTTTAGGATTCTTAGAACCGACCAATTAGTTTCCATGTATAGGGTTCCCTCCGGGGTATAAATATATAGTCTCCCAAGGGGAGAGAAGGGATTCCACCGCAATATTCATTGTAAACTGAGAGTTTAGGGCAAAGGTCGGGGGCTAGAAGCGTTCAACTCGGCGAGAAGCTCATCTCGGCGAAAGGAGCAAGCAAGAGGAGGCAGGAGACTTGGTGGTCGGCTGACCAGGGCCCTCCCGAGGAGTTCTCGAGTTCATCTTTCGATATGTTCTTCGTCGAGTTCATCCCGACGACTATGCTTTGAAGTTTACGATGTATCTCAAGTAATTTTTTGTACTTCCTTCAATACTTTGATGAAACCTTGATATTTGATCAATAAAGCTTGTTTTTTAGACTTAGCTTATTGTTTATGCATGATTTATGATCCATAGCTTTGCAATGCTTAATTCCAACATGATATTCGGTCGAAGTTAAGAATTCTTCATGTTCTTTTAGTAGATCTTTTTAGTTTAACTAGTTGATTGAATCTACTCATACTTAGAGATGGTTGGGGTTTACTAGTTCGTCGATTACCTGGTTACTAGTGACGGGGAAAGGTTCGAGTAGGTCCTCGACATTCATGATCATGTTTATTTTATGCTTCTTGATTAGATCTAGTTTCAAGGTGGTTCTTAGTATGATGGTTGTTTGTCTCATGTCGCTTGTGGATCCTTTTGCCATGTTAAACCTATCTTTCTCGTGTTTTAGCCTCAACCTTGTTCTATCCTTTTATGCAATAGATTAGACCATAATTAGAGTATAATTAAAGTAGTTTTAAACCTCTTTAAAGCTTGTTTAGATCTATTAGATAGATAGTGACTTAAACATAATTATTCCTGATTGACAAAACTCAAGATACTCGTCCTGGGGAAAAGCTACATACGATACTGTCGCTTGCAGTATTAGGTTTGTCGTGCTTAAGTGCCGTCAACAGACCCTCGGGTTGTGCCCCCACGGCGAGCTTGCCGACATCTCGGTCTCCCCGCCACAAGTACAAAGCTACCCCGGGCCACCTTCCTCTCAACCAGTGAGTAGAAACGTGCCTCTATTCTCAGGATGGCACAAGTAAGATTTCACCAGTCCCATGGTCTGGATAAGCACTCTATCAATGTTATGCCAATGAGTAGGCAAACAGCGGACAAACCTTATACGACTCGGGCGGAGTCCATAGTTCGACATCATGAAAAGTAATTACTGAATAAAATCTCCGCCCAATCTCCATTTAAATCTTGAGCATAATAAGAACTTCCACCGTAGTGAGATTTCCTGTGATTTTGAAACCACCTACATGACTAGTGACTACTTTCACTCGTGTCTACCTCGTACCTAACAAATACTAGGCACTCGTCCTACGGACTCTAAGTATAGGTGCTAGGATCAGGGCGGCCAGAAAGTCTAATGCGGGTTTAAGCAACTCCTAATGCAGATGCTTAATCATTGTTATATTATATTAGCTGGGAAAGCATGGTCCTGCCTTCCTTCTTCGCTAGGGTCAGCTTCCTCAGGTGCAAGGTCAGTGGCTTGCTGCGGTCCCCCTGCTCTTGTGGCTGCTCGTCGTCGGGTTCCTCTACCAACGGTTGCTCCTACGTTGATGGCTTCTCGTTTGCGGGATCTATATGCATGATATCATATGCAAGTGAGTGCAAAAGAATACAAATGCAGGCATAGGGTGCAAAAAAATTATAAATCATGGTGAGTAGCATGAGATGCAAGACTTGAGTGTTCCCATTTTATGTCTACCCCACAAGAAGGAAAACCCCAAGAACTTTCATTAAGAAATCGTACAAACCATCACCTAGATCTTTCTAATTCAAATCATCATTCATAATATCATAAGGAACTTGTAGCAATTGGCATGGTGTATCAAGCAAATATAACACTCTTTCATGAAATGCACTTAGATTCATTATATAAGTTTATCCATTTACTGATTTAAAATACTCATGTCAAGTTCATACTGTTATGCAGCTCCAATTGAGTTCAATTATTTATGACATGAAGATCCCTATTGTACTAAGCTACTGCTAAAATCTGAGCCACAAAAGATTTGCAATTATTTTATTAAAATTCTAGCAAGTGGACAGCCTTTTAAATTCCTAGATTTTTCATAAATTGTAGGAAAAGAATCTGGCGATGAATTTTACATAGACATCGTAACTTTTCATGAAGAGTATGTACAAAAATTGGTAAGCTCAGAATCTATATTTTCGTAGGACATCTATTTTCCATATTTTGCATTCATCACAATATTCATATAAAGCAAAACAGTAGCATTAAATCTGCAAAAATACTTTCTGGAACTGAGATATCACCAGCAAGCTACTAGATTTTCGATAGAATTTTCCTAGCAATTTATAGCCACTTTTGTCTATTTTCTTTTCTAACCAGTAGCATTTTGTCATTTTTAAATCCGTAATCAAACTAAACATGCACAACCTCATATTTCACTAGTGAGCTACTTATACTATATAAAGCATATGAAAAATACCAGAGAGTCATTTTAGGCATGTTTCATATAGCCTCCATTTGCCATGTTAATAAAATGTATAAATCACATGCAAATGTTAAAATAGTAAATAAACAGTGAGTGCTAGGGCTGCCAAATTTTTCACAATGTCCAAATACCGTAGGAAAGCTGCTGTCCAAGTTTCATCATTTTAGGATTCAATTTAGTCCATGTTTTCCATTTTACTAGTCTAAACATGCATGCATTAAACCAGGGGAAAACATGTCCATACTCAGATCCACATCATATCTAGCCTGTAGATCTACTCACAAAGATCACAATGCAACAAAGTTTGCTATTTTACGATTTTTATTTGATTTTATACGATTTTCCAAAGTTTCAACCGAAACATGGAAAAAGAAAATGAAAAATTTAAGATCCAGGGGCTAGATCGTGATTATTTTGAAACTACAGGGGCAAGCATGTAAGATCTACACAACTCAGTACACAGTGCACGGACTAAACCGTAAATATCAAAAAGCTCAGGGGCTAGATCTAAAGATTCTAGCCCCTTGGTTAACGTCGCGCCGGCCGAAGGCCGCGCGGCGAGGCGCGCGTGCGCCGGCGAGCTCCGACTCGCCGGGGCCGTGACAAGGGGTGCGGAGGGTGCGTGCGAGTGCGGGCGTCGACCTGGGGTAGAGCTTGACGGCGGAGAGGGATGGATGATGGTGCGGGAGGCGGTGAACTGGAGGTGAACTACGGCGGCGACGGCGTGAACTCGACGTCGAATCGAGGTCGATCTTGGCGTCGGGTGGGGGAACGGCGATGAGGTCACACGGGGGAGGTGTGTGAAGGAGTGGAGGTTGCGGTGGTGGTGGTCTCATGGCGCGGGGAGGTCGGACGGCGGCGGCGCGAGCTCGAGACCGAGCTCGGTCGGCAATGGTGGCTCGGCGTGGCGAGGGTGAGAGCGTGGTGAGGGCGAATGGCGAGGGGAAGGAAAGAGCTCGGCCAAGGGGAGTTTCTCGCCTTAAGGGCACGGCCGAGGGCACGATCTGCGTCGCGGACGCACTGGCCATACGCCGCCGGCCACATGGCACGCGTCGGCTGGGGAACGGCGCGGCGCTGACCGCCCGGTCCCACCTGTCAGTGACTCGGGGAAAGGAAAATAGAAAATGTGCTTGCTCCCTCTCTGAAAAGCGCCTGTTTGACCTATTTGGAGCCCGATTTTGGAAAAGCTCCAATTTGAAAAAATGTTCTACTCTTTGAACTCTACAACTTTGTCAAAAGGCTCAATACCAAATTCTATGTGGAAATATGATTTAAATTTGAAACTAACTAGCAGCCCCAAATTTAGACAAGGAACCTTGGGAAACTCAAAAGTCCTATTTCTAAACATGTTCATCCAAAGTGCCTTTTATAAATGTTGCTTAGAGTTTCCAGACCTATGACCTATCCAATTTGAGCATTGCATAAAAATGGCTGTAGGGTAGAGAAAATTTGAGATTACTAAACAAGTCAAGTTTGAACTAGTTTTTTGTGTTGGTAGAAAATGACCCTAATCACCATGTAAACGTCAATATATGACCAAGTCCCAATTATCAAAGTTGTTCACCACATCCTTGTCTACAATTTTGGTAATACAAGCTTCACCTAGATCTCAATGCATTCAAGTTTACTCATGTTGCTCCAACATATGCTATGACAAGATGCTTTATAATGAGTGCTGCATGTATGAAAGATGATAATGCACTTGAGATGCCTGGGGCATCACAACCCACCCCCCTTAAAGAAATCTCGTCCTGAGATTTTTGATGTGTTGTGGGTGGAGAGGTTAAATGAGAAGGTAGTGCATTGTGTATGGTTTAAACAAAATCTGAAATTAAAACTGCTATGACATACTCATTTGAAGTGGTTGGAAGAAAACCTGGATATTTAGTTTGCAACTTCCCAAGTTGCCTCTTCTTCGGAGTGATTACTCCATTGCACTTTATAGAAGTTAATAGCTCTTCACCTTGTTGATCTTTGCTTTTAGTCAAGGATTTTTATGGGGCGTTCTTCATAAGTGAGGTCTGGTTCAATCTAAATTTGAGACGTATCGACCGCTTCCTCTGGTACTCTTAAGCATTTCTTTAGTTGCGAGACATGAAACACGTCATAGACCGCAGCTAGGTGTGGCGGTATTTCTAGCCGATATGCTACTGGCCCACATCTCTCGGTGATCCTAAAAGGACCCACGTACCGTGATGCTAACTTCTCTTTCACTCCAAACCGATGTACTCCCTTCATCGGTGACACCCGAAGGTACACGCAATCGCCCTTTTCAAACACCAAGGGTCTCCTCCTCTTATTGGAGTAGCTTTTCTGCATAGATTGTGCCCTTTTCAGATTTTCGTGTATGAATTTCACTTGCTCCTCAGCTTGTTTCACTAAATCCGGACCAAACTTAACACGTTCGCCTGGTTCGGACCAGTTAAGTGGTGTTCTACACCGTCTTCCATAAAGAGCCTCGAAAGGAGCCATTTCTAAGCTCTTTTGGTAACTATTGTTATAAGCAAATTCTGCTAAGGGGAGACATTCATCCCACTTGGTGGAATACGTCAAAGCGCATGCCCTCAACATGTCTTCTAAGCTCTGATTTACTCTTTCAACTTGGCCACTTGTTTGAGGATGGTAAGCTGAACTGCGAACTAAACTAGTTTCGAGAGCAGCTTGCAATTGCTCCCAGAAGCAGGACACGAATAGTGAGCCTCGATCCGAAGTGATGGTCCGAGGAACACCGTGTAAGGACACAATCCGAAAAATGTATAATTCAGCATACTGCTTTGCCCGATAGGTGGTTTTGACAGGTATGAAATGAGCCGACTTTGTGAACCGATCAATAACCACCCATATGGAATCATACCCCTTTGGTGTGTGGGGCAATCCACAATGAAGTCCATGTGCACATCCTCCCATTTCCAGGTTGGAATTGTTAGCAGATGAAGCATACCAGCGGGTTTTAGGTGATCAACTTTTACTCTCTGACCCACGTCGCACTCCGACACGTATTTTGCAATCTCCCGCTTCATACGGGTCCACCAAAACTTTTGTTTCAGGTCTTGGTACATCTTGTTGCTGCCCGGGTGCATAGTCAACATGGAAGTGTGGGCTTCATCAAGTATTTTCTTTCTCAACTCCATGTCCTTAGGTACCACAAAGCGATTTTTGAACCACAGAACACCTTGGTTATCAAGTGTGAAACAGGCTTTCTTCTTATCGTTTATTTCTTCACGAATGTGTGCCATACCCTGGTCTTGCTTCTGTGCTGCTATGATTTGTTCTTTTAATGTGGGTTCAATGATCAAGCTATAAAGTTCAGCCAACTGCTCGGTGATCACCTCGATCTTATCTATCTCACAGCATATCACTCTTGCCGTGGGTCGGGTTTCTATCACGTTGCAGTGAGCCCGACGGCTTAGTGCATTTGCCACGACATTTGCTTTGCCTGGATGGTAGTGGATCTCCAGGTCATAATCTTTTATCAACTCTAACAACCGTCGTTGTCTCATATTTAATTCGGGTTGCGTGAGGATGTATTTGAAACTCTTGTGGTCAGTATAGATGTGATAAGTGTTGCCTAGCAGATAGTGTCTCCATATGTTTAGTGCGTGCACAACTGCCGCTAGATCCAGATCATGGGTTGGGTAGTTTACTTCATGCTTTCTTAGCTAGCGGGATGTGTAAGCAATCAGTCTTCCTTCTTGCATCAGGACACAGCCAAGCCCATTGCCGCAGGCATCACAGTATACATCAAATGGCTTAGTGATGTCTGGTTGTGCTAGTACTGGTGCGGAGGTTAACAATTTCTTTAGTGTTTGAAAAGCCTCCTGACAATTCGGACTCCACAAATACTTTGCATTTTTCTTGGTAAGGATGTCATGGGCTTCGCGGTCTTGGAGAAATCATTGATAAAGCGGCGGTAGTAGCCCGCTAAACCGAGAAAACTCCGAATCGCAGTTACTGTTTCAGGTTGTTTCCAATTCAACACATCTGTTGACGGTCGTCGAGACACCACCAATGCGTAGAGCTCGTCGAGACGATTCCAACGCATATATTATTTGCCCAATTTGGAATGAGTTAGATAGATAAAGCTAGATGATCGATGAATCATTGTTCTTTCTCAATGCTTCCCTGTGGATAAAAACGATACCTTGGAATATTCCCAAGTGAAAGCTACAGTGGTCTCCGTTCGCTTGCGGAGTAAACTCTGTTAGGCTAAGAACCGCCAACAAGCTTTCTGGCGCCGTTGCCGGGGAAGCGCGAGTCAGAATAGTGTTTTATCTTTCATTTAGTTTTATCTTTTCTTGTTTTTTCCATACAAAAAACAAAAAAAAAGAGAAAAAAGAAAAAAACCATGCTCCAATTTTGCTCTATCGATTGCGTAAATCTTGTGATGAAATGTATTTTTCATCCTACCTTAGTGTACAGTGAGAACATAGCTTGGGCCATTTGTGTGCCCAGAGACCAACTTCCAAATTAAGCGTGGTGCTTAGATTGGGTTGGCCTCTTTTTATCGTCGAGGCAAAAATAAAAGGGGTGCTTCCGATAAATGAGCTTTGTGTAACTTTCGTGGTGAGGATTCATTCGCTAGTATAGAAACCGCGATTCTCGAACGGTTCGATCCCACAAAGTCCTTTGGAGACACAAAATCCCGGTAATGAATCGTCATTTTTGACCCGATTTTTTGAGACCGAGCATTTGAGTAAAACTTTGGAGATGGAAAAGTCATGGTTTTACAACACGGTTTTGTGCTATGTTTTTGATTGAAATCCCCATTTAGCACTCTGTGAACAACTTGCCTTGGATGATATGTGGCATATGTATTATTCCCTTGTATATGTTGTCCACTAACCTGTTGTAGGAGACATTCATGCCCACATTTACGAGAAAAGACGCCTTGGGCCCTTCTCGCACTTTGCATCCCTTGGGAAAATGTTAGCATCATGACGCGGTAGTGCTGGCAACACTACCAACCGAAAGCCTCCACCGACGAGCCCTGATTACCCACCGGGAGGATTGCGTACCCGATGGAAGGAGAATATAGATCCCAAATTCATCAGGCGATGCAAGCTTCAATGTCATGCTAAGTGAGTGTGGTCCGCATACCCACGAGAGGGTTGCGAACCAGTGGAGTTGTGGTGTAGATCCCAAATTCGGCCGGCATAGGCACCTCTGATCGCAAGCAGAGTTATGTCTTAAGCACCACAAAGGCAAAAGTGGAAAATCGCCCATGGGCAGGGAGAGAACGTCTACATCATGATATGACAGTCAATGGAAGTGCGGGACATGTCATGACTGACAAGTATCATGCCCAAGGAGAAGCATAGCAAGCAACATACACAGTAGCAACCTGGGGACCACAATCCGTTGCAGCGTCCAAGCTTGGGGGAGTAGACACTAGGCTACACCAAGGAATTTGGTTTGGTAATTGCATGAGTCAAAGAGGATATTCCAAACTTCTCCTCGTGTGAAGCAGCCTAATTGCCACCCACCAAGCACATTGGCAACCAAGTTTGTCATCAGAGCTTGGGTGTATCCCCTACATGGAATCCATCATATCCATCATGGGATTTGAACACCTCCACCTGTCTCCAAAAGGATTGGTGGTGGTTTCAACGTCACTGGAGTTGCTCCAGACTACATCCGCCTCCGAGTGTGTAGCATCATCTACCGAGGAAGACCAAAGCTTTGAGGACCAAGGTCTCAAGCTGTCAAACGCTTGATTGACATACCAGTAAAGGAGTCTCTTCAAAGATGCATCCGTCATGAGAGCTTCCTTCCATAGTCTCAATGATGACATCTGGTCAAGGACGGAAGTAGAGCACCGTGACAACCTCCCGCCGAAGTTCATCAAATCAATAGCACTCACAATCTTAAATCCAAGAGGAACCTCTCGACGCGTATAGAATTCCGGATCAATTCCCCTTCAACTATGTAGAAGACAAAATGTGAAGAAAGAGAATAGCGTCTACCATGCAGAATTCTGCACGTCGGCATCCTGAGGCCCTCGACATTCTTCCTGGTGAGAGGAGGAGAATCTCGAGGAGGCACACCGGAGTGATGGTGAGCCTAGTACATTGGGAAGAAATACCCTATGGAAGATGGCCGAGTATGAGCGGAAAGGAAGGCAAGTCGAGCATGGTCGACAACAGGTTCTCACTCGCAAAGGTGCTTCGTCTCATCGCAGCCAGGTGATCTTAAGCTTTAAGTTTGCGTTCATTTGCAAGAACTAAGCTTGGGGAGCGCTATCCAGGTGAGTACCCCGAATGCTTTGTACTGAATTGATATCTTAAATCCTAAAAGGTGCCATGACTCCAAAAAGATTTGCTTTATCCACAAAATAATAAAACACCTATAAAAATTTGCATAATTTGAAAACAACAAAAAGATTTCTTTATTAGATAAATAAACTAACTCCTATAATGCCAAAACTTTGTTTATACCCCTGCTTAAAAGAAATGATGAATAGTTGCTCTGTTAATTTCTTGTAATTATTTCGTATACAACTTGACACTCTCCTAAAAGTTGAACTTTTTGGCATCTGTCGTGATCCTACCTTTAATCTTTAATGTTGTGGGAGCAAGTGCTTTCAAACCAAGTCTAAGTTGTTGTGAGATGTGATATAATCAAAGTTTGAGTTTAACCCCTCTTGATCCTAGTAAGGTGAAATTCTCGGAGTTTTCTTTTTGAAAACTAAAATGAGAAAGTTTCTCAGTGGTTTGAAATACCTATCCAAAGCCAAATGCTTTTCATGACAAAACCTCTGCACATGCTTCCTATTGTTGTGTTAAGTTTTGTCAAATTTTGAGTTCTTATGAGGCAGTGGCACTTCAAATCCCGATCAAAATCCCTCACATCCACATCCATTTGCTAGCCTTTCTTCGTCTGATCATGCTTAAATCTACACTAGATTCAAGCATCCTCTTACACCAGATATTTCTCCACCATATCCATCATCCACTTACCTGTCCATAAATATGGTCTTACAAATAAATACTCCAGTCATATTCCAACAATATCCCCAAAGTTCTCATACAAAAAGGAGACATGGAGCTATAAAAAAAAGAGAGAAAAAAGTGACAAGAAAAAAAGAGAAAAGAAAATGACAAGCTCCATGTACTCAAATGCTTCAAAGTTTCAAGAGGGGATTCATCAAATAAGGAGTTTTCATCCATAGACCATATCCACCTATAAAACCAATCCATTCTCCTTTGATCGGGATGAGAGGTATCACCAACTTCGCTAGGACCAATCTTTGACTTAACAAAATACATGACATAGGTAAGCTAACTTTATCCCTACCTTGAGCTCCACATAAGCCTTTTAGTTGATGGGGGAAAGTTTGGCCAATGGCTTGGTGAGGAATATAAAACCACTTGAGTGATCGAGGGTACCATTTGAGGAACTTAGTGCTTTCTTTTCAAAATTTTCAAAACCCTCCAAGCATGAAACTTGAAAGGAGATAGAGTTCAGTGACACTCAACTGAGATTGTTCCATCTCTCAACCACCGAAGATAAGGTAAGAAATGCCAGAAGCCCCACAGGTATGGATAAAAAAGTCGGGGTACACTTATGCCAGTTTGTTCGAACATAAAGGTAGAATGTTGGGTTGTGCACTTAATACTTGCAGGACATTGACATCGATGCAACTCTTGATCCGCCGAGCCTAAGTCTTAGCCTTGCTCGAGGACTAGCAAAAGTTCAAGCTTGGGGGGGTGTTGACGGTCGTTATTTCACCATTTCGACCGTCAATCTCTCAGTGAATAAATGGGGTATATATAAAGTTCTGTGCATTATTTACCTAACACTGATGAATTCTACGAGTTTTAGTGGTTTTCGGTGTATCACAGGGAGATGCTCAAATCACACACAAGAGAACATCAATTGGAGCAAGAGAGAATTCGCACATAAAGGGCTGGAGAAGGATCAGAAAAATACACAACTAAAAAGTATCTCAAATGCCTACAAGGACTCCACCAATGCGTAGAGCTCGTCAAGACGATTCCAATGCATATATTATTTGTCCAATTTGGAGTCCAAATGCAAAAGTTACAGCCGTCGCAAGTTCATCAACGCCCAGCCTGGTGGGCTGGCCGCCCAGCCTGGTAGGCTGGCTGCACGGCGAGGGGGCTGGTGGCCTAGGCCACCAATTGGGCCTCCCGGAGGACGAATGGCAGCCCAAGAGGGGGGTTTTGGAGGGTAATCCCACCCCGGGATCCTATGGAAGACTCCTCACCTCTTAAGGCTATAAATAGAAGGCACCTCCTCACCTTGTAACTTGTACCATTCACTATGTGATTCTCTTTCTCCCTTTATTAGGAGGCGCCCCTCGGGTGGTGCCTCCACTCTGGAAACAATGTTTAGCTAGGAGTTAAAGCAAGCTTCGTGTGTCGGAGTCGGTCGGGAATCCCCAGTAATGTATTTACATTCTTGATATATTTATTGCATTACTTTCCCGATAATGATTAGTGCTTTACTTTCATAGTTATTGCACTTCTTCTTCTTTACTTAGTTACATGGTGTGGTTAGTAGTTTAGGAGTATCGCATCATGGCCTGAGTTGTGCTAAGTTAGAATTGATGGATTCTTAGCTGTGCTTGCTGGTGCTATAATTCAACCTTAGACTTAGACGCTAGGCTTTGGTTACTTCCTCTCCTTTGGCCAAGGATGAACTATTGTTGTTCAAGCTTCATTTGAACACATTTGTAGCGAGCCATCCTACCCACGCAGATTTGCTTGGTAGCCCCACTCGGTGACAGCGTGTGGTGTGCTTGTGTAGTCTAGGCCCGTTCATTCGGTAGGCCCGTAGGTGATGCCAAGACTCTCTTTCGGGACCTACTATCTACTCCCTGGTACCCTCAAGACTCTGGAATTTCGCTCGACGCAAGTATCGCTCCTGTTGAAATACTTTCGACCTTATCACGGATAGCTCTTGTATGCTTGTAAAGAATGAAGACCGAAACCTTAGTCTTGACTCGTTGTCCTCCTAGCTAAACCTGTTTTCATGCCAACGGTGTTTGGCTTGTATCTCATGGTGTTTGGTGTTTGTCTTTTGTTTATCTTCCATATATCTCTGCCTATCATTTGGAATGAGTTAGATAGATAAAGCTAGATGATCGATGAATCATTGTTCTTTTTCAATGCTTCCCTGTGGATAAAAACGATACCTTGGAATACTCCCAAGTGAAAGCTACAGCGGTCTCCGTTCGCTTGCGGAGTAAACTCTGTTAGGCTAAGAACCGCCAACAAGCTTTCTGGCGCCGTTGCCGGGGAAGCGCGAGTCAAAATAGTGTTTTATCTTTCATTTAGTTTTATCTTTTCTTGTTTTTTCCATACAAAAAACAGAAAAAAAAGAAAAAAACCATGCTCCAATTTTGCTCTATCGATTGCGTAAATCTTGTGATGAAATGTATTTTTCATCCTACCTTAGTGTACAGTGAGAACATAGCTTGGGCCATTTGTGTGCCCAGAGACCAACTTCCAAATTAAGCGTGGTGCTTAGGTTGGGTTGGCCTCTTTTTATCGTCGAGGCAAAAATAAAAGGGGTGCTTCCGATAAATGAGCTTTGTGTAACTTTCGTGGTGAGGATTCGTTCGCTAGTACAGAAACCGCGATTCTCGAAAAGTTTGATCCCACAAAGTCCTTTGGAGACACAAAATCCCGGTAATGAATCGTCATTTTTGACCCTTTTTTTGAGACTGAGGATTTGAGTAAAACTTTGGAGATGGAAAAGCCATGGTTTTACAACACGGTTTTGTGCTATGTTTTTGATTGAAATCCCCATTTAGCACTTTGTGAACAACTTGCCTTGGATGATATGTGGCATATGTATTATTCCCTTGTATATGTAGTCCACTAACCTGTTGTAGGAGACATTCACGCCCACATTTACGAGAAAAGAGACCTTGGGCCCTTCTCGCACTTTGCTTCTCTTGGGAAAATGATAGCATCATGATGCGGTAGTGCTGGCAACACTGCCAACTGAAAGCCTCCACCGAGGAGCCCTGATTACCCACCGGGAGGATTGCGTACCCGATGGAAGGAGAATATAGATCCCAAATTCATCAGGCGATGCAAGCTTCAGTGTCATGCTAAGTGAGTGTGGTCCGCATACCCACGGGAGGGTTGCGTACCTGTGGAGTTGTGGTGTAGATCCCAAATTCGGCCGGCATAGGCACCTCTGATCGCAGGCAGAGTTATGTCTTAAGCACCACAAAGGCAAAAGTGGAAAATCGCCCATGGGCAGGGAGTGAACATCTACATCATGATATGACAGTCAATGGCTGTGCGGGACATGTCATGACTGACAAGTATCGTGCCCAAGGAGAAACAAAGCAAGCAACACACACAGTAGCAAGCTGGGGACCGCAATCCGTTGCAGCGTCCAAGCTTGGGGGAGTAGACACCAGGCTACACCAAGGAATTTGGTTTGGTAATTGCATGAGTCAAAGAGGATATTCCAAACTTCTCCTCGTGTGAAGCAGCCTAATTGCCACCCACCAAGCACATTGGCAACCAAGTTTGTCATAAGAGCTTGGGTGTATCCGCTACATGGAATCCATCATGGGATTTGAACACCTCCACCTGTCTCCAAAAGGATTGGTGGTGGTTTCAACGTCACTGGAGTTGCTCCAGACTACATCCGCCTCCGAGTGGGTAGCATCATCTACCGAGGAAGACCAAAGCTTTGAGCACCAAGGTCTCAAGCTGTCAAACGCTTGATTGACATACCAGTAAAGGAGTCTCTTCGAACATGCATCCGTCATGAGAGCTTCCTTCCACAGTCTCAATGATGACATCTGGTCAAGGACGGAAGTAGAGCACCGTGACAACCTCTCGCTGAAGTTCATCAAATCAATAGCACTCACAATCTTAAATCCAAGATGAACCTCTCGATGCGTACAGAATTCCGGATCAATTCCCCTTCAACTATGTAGAAGACAAAATGTGAAGAAAGAGAATAGAGTCTACCATGCAGAATTCTGCACGTCGGCATCCTGAGGCCCTCGACATTCTTCCTGGTGAGAGAAGGAGAATCTCGAGGAGGCACACCGGAGTGATGGAGAGCCTAGTACATTGGGAAGAAATACCCTATGGAAGATGGCCGAGTATGAGCGGAAAGGAAGGCAAATCGAGCATGGTCGACAACGCGTTCTCACTCGCAAAGGTGCTTCGTCTCATTGCAGCCAGGTGATCTTAAGCTTTAAGTTTGCATTCATTTGCAAGAACTAAGCTTGGGGAGCGCTATCTAGGTGAGTACCCCGAATGCTTTGTACTGAATTGATATCTTAAATCCTAAAAGGTGCCATGACTCCAAAAAGATTTGCTTTATCCACCAAATAAAAAAACACCTATAAAAATTTGCATAATCTGAAAACAACAAAAAGATTTCTTTCTTAGATAAATAAACTAACTCCAATAATGCCAAAACTTTGTTTATACCCCTGCTTAAAGGAAATGATGAATAGTTGCTCTGTTAATTTCTTGTAATTATTTCGTATACAACTTGACACTCTCCTAAAAGTTGAATTTTTTTGGCATCTGTCGTGATCCTACCTTTAATCTTTAACGTTGTGGGAGCAAGTGCTTTCAAACCAAGTCTAAGTTGTTGTGAGATGTGATATAATCAAAGTTTGAGTTTAATCCATCTTGATCCTAGTAAGGTGAAATTCTCGGAGTTTTCATTTTGAAAACTAAAATGAGAAAATTCCTAAGTGGTTTGAAATACCTATCCAGAGCCAAATGCTTTACATGACAAAACCTCTGCTAGCGGCCCGAGTGGCCAATGCATTGGGAGATCTCATGACGGCCTACATCCCAATCAAGTTGGGACAGGATGCACTTCAATGGCTTCGCCACCTCAGGCGAGGTTGCATTGAAGACTGGGGCGATTTCTGTCGCTTGTTCATCGCCAACTTCCAATCACTCTTCGACAAGCCGGCGCAGCGATGGGACCTCAAAACCATCAGGCGTAAGGACTCAGGGAGCCTGCGATCGTACCTCAAGCGGTTCTAGGCTCTGAGTAATCGTATCCCCGACGTATATGAGGATATGGTGATCGACGACTTCCTGCAGGGGTCAAACGACCAAGTCCTTGTTGGCGTTTCTTAGCCTACTGATATAGATCCGCAAGCGCATGGAAACATGTTGTAGCTTTTCACCTAAGAGTATTCTAGGGTATCGAAATCCACGAGGAACGAGGAGTAACTCAACGTAAAACAGGTAGGATCGAACAGTAAAGCCAGCAATTGTAGAGGTAAAGGGCAGAGTAGAGCATGTTCACTACTTTAGATAAAACAACTTAACTTTACTAAACAAACTAGTGTTCTACTCAGCAGGTTTTCTTGGACACTAAGCCTATAGAACCACTTCCGAGCACCAGAGTGCTGATAACCCAGACGAGAAAGGCGGGCACAACAGAACTCAGCTATGCGTCGATGACTACTTATTATAACGACGGGGTGGAGTACATAGGGTACACGCTCGCTGTCACCAAGCGGACCTACCACCAAAGCTGTGTGGGACAAGACACCTTCCAAGGCAAACTCTAATCTAGACACCACGTCTACACAACTGAGTTTACTACTACACAGGTTCGAAGCCTGAGAGCAAGCACAGCTGTATAGCTAAACAACACAGAGCACACTTGGCACCCGTAAACTACTGAGCAGAGCACTGAGTATGTAAATAAAGTAAGGATGAAATAAATAAAGAAGGGAGCAAGGAACTTTACTGTATCATGGAAATAGAGTAATAATTCCTCTGAGAATAAGAGCTCGGTGATAGAAGACCAATAGAGAATTCCGACTCCTTCACTCTACAACTCACTACTCACTCTTGATACAACTTGGCCCTCTCTACAATGCCAAGGGTGGCTTCACTACTATACTCTACACTCAACTACACAACCACACTAGTGTTATTTGATCCACCACACCTTGCAAATGACCTCTCAGGGGGTATTCACAACGCCAATCCAGGCTACTCCCGTCGGCCAGAAACCGACGGGAGTTAGCCCATTACCGACGGGAATTAGCTATTCCCGTCGGTTTCTGGCTAACTCCCGTCGGTATCTGGCCGACGGGAGTTATCCGACGGGGGTTACATTACCTCCCGTCGGCCCCGACGGGAGATAAATAACTCCCGTCGGCTAGAAGCCGGCCGACGGGAGTTATCGGGCGCCGGCCAGACCCACGTGGGCTGACGTAGCCGGCGCTTAACTCCCGTCGGTGATTAGGGCCGACGGGAGTTAATGGCCGGCCACGTCAGCCCACGGGGTCTGGCCGGTGCCCGATAACTCCCGTCGGCCGGCCGGGCCGACGGGAGTTAATCCTTAACTCCCGTCGGCCTGGGGCTACTGACGGGAGTAGTTCCAGAATAACTCCCGTCGGCTTGGTAATACCGACGGGAGTTATTGTGTCCCTCCCCCCAAAGCCAGCACATATTCATAGCATCCCACACAATATGTGGGATCGATCATACACATTCATCCAATGACATTCATCCAACCACCACATATATATAAAGTATCCAAGCACATGCATCCAACCACATACATATGAAATATCCAAACACATTCATCCCCAGATATATATAAAGTCCTTAAATCAAACACATACATCATCACAAAGTAAAGTGTCCAATCACATTCACGAACCGCCGTCGTCGGGAGGATTGTTGGAGCTCTGGCCGCTGCCTCCGTCCGGAGTAGGGTACGCGAATAGGGAGTTGATGAAGCCATGCATCGTCCCACTTCCTTCCTGGTTGTTGTCCTACGAAGCAAGAATGAAATTTGTTACCAGTCATACATATTAACTAATGAACTGTCGTCGATAGCTAGAGAGTTAGAATACAAACCTGTGATCCAGGGGCAGGTAGCTGTGCCGGCGGTGTGGTAAACTGAGTCTGCTGCGGCGGAGGTGGAGGAGGGCCCATAGGGACGAACGTCCATTGCGGCGGAGGCGGAGGGGGCACGTAGGGTATGCCCTGCTGCTGAGCTAGTAACTATTGACCAAACATGTTAGTAGTGCGCATGGAATGTTAAAAGCAATGAATGCATAGTAATATGCAATATACTTACTTGAATCATCTGCTGCTGCTGCGCTTGGACTGAGGCATAGTATTCACTTTGAGCCCTCAACTGCTCATCGCGCTAACGGTTCTCCTCGCGAAGCCTAGCGATCTCAAGCTCTTGCTCAGTGAGCCGACGAGAGCTAGGACTAGCAGAGCTCCCGGACCCGGATGCCGACCGCCGAGACGATCTAACATCCCTCGTGTTGATCATTCCATCAAAGAAAGAGAACCTACAATTGTTATCATAGAAAGAGTAATTAAGGCATATGCTCGTTTTCACTGTATAAATGGCATGTAATGTAACATCTCACCGTCCGTGTGCCTTCCCTCCACCGCTAGCATGCACGGCTTGGGCATCGATCGGCATGGTCCTCCAATCGCAGTCCTCTCCGTGACGCTCCTTCATCTCTTCCGCATATGCCGCCTGTGATCGATTATATGACCGTAGTTAGTTCATAAGTTGCGCACATTAAGCGAATATTAAGGACAACTGCTCACCAGACGCTCGCTTTGTGTCTGGCTGCACAAAGGGTTGGAAGGGTCACTCCCCCTATGGCCAGCCTCCCACACCTCGATGGGCGTCGGCTCACGACCTAATTGAACTTCCTACACACAGAGTTAGTACAATAAATGCATATATGACATCTGAACATATTTGTTAGTTTTCTTACCAGGCGTTTCGCCTTTCGCGTGAAGTTGTCGCCACCGAAGGTGTGGTTCGGCATGGTGCCTCGATTGCCCCTGTGACTTCTCGACTTCTGTTGGAAGCCTTCTGAAGCCCACCTCGTACACCAAGCTGCGTAGGCCTCTGGGCGGTTAGACATCCACGGAACCACCACCTTCATAAAAAAACATATATCAGTACCTATTCAAATGAAACAAACACAAAAGATAGAATTCAAATATAACCTGGCGGTACTGTTCCTCGCTAAGGTATATACTCGAGGCCCCTGTCTTCTTATTCATTTTTTGCCCTAAAATTTGTTGATGATACATGCACGTGGCCTGAATCCTTGCCTCGTACAGGGCCTCCTTCACCAACCGATAGGAATTTACGTGAAACACCCTTTCGGCGTGGTTCACGTCAGCCCCGTCGGCCAACCGAAAACGTGCCTACAAGAAAAATGCAATGTTATCTAACTATTATATGATTGCTTGCATATAACATGCATAAGATTACGTACCCAGAAGTCAGCGCGAACGAGTCCCTGGGCATTGCCATAAGTGACATCCACCTTCAGCTTGTAATCTTCCCAACATGTGACGAGGACCGGCTCGACGTCGGGATCGTCGGACGACTTCACCAGACCAGGGTAGTGAAGCTTCAGGAGCGAACTCAACACAGAGTTCACCTGCTTTTGACGACCCTGGCCGGTGAATGAGTAGTCCAACCACTCCCTACAAAAGACGGTCAAGCCTCAAACATGCTTACATTTGATGAATACATCTGATTCAAATCAAAAGATATAGCACCTACCTATCTCCGACGGGGGAGATCACCGTCTTCCCCGCCTCGGTGGTCGGAATAGGTGGAGGTGGTACGGCGTGGGGCCTTCTAAACTTACGTGGACGCCTGGGAGCTGCATGTCCACCCGCCTCCTGCTCACCTCCAGCCTCAGCCTCAGTCTCTTGTCCACCCTCGTCCTGCTCATCTCCTGCCTCAGCGTCAGCCTTGTGTCCACCCTCAGACGTGCCCTCTTTGTTTTCACCTTCTCCCCTTCTTCGTTTACCACCTCTATGTACCTCGACTGGCCACATTTCAAGCATTTGTCTAGTTTCTCACGATCTCGCCAAAATATCATGCACTTCGACGGGCATATATCGATCTTCTCATATGGCATTCCCAGAGCCTTTAACAGCTTCTTTGACCGGTAAATGTCTTTAGGCACCTTATGATCGGCAGGAAGGACATCACTAATCAAGTCCAAGATTGCCTTATAACATTTGGCTGAGAAACCAAACTTTGACTTTATGCCCATTAGACGGGTCACGAACTGGAGGATGGTAACCATTGTGTGTCCGTGCAGAGGCATTTCTAAGTCTTGGAGGAGTTTGAACAACTCTTCAACCTCTTTTGTAGGCGGATCTTCAGGATTGTTGACAAACTCGGCCTGCAGATCTTCAAGCATATGATCCAACCGATCAACGTCTTCACCGTCATCCACCTCCATCTGTGCTGATACTATACTCCGTGACTCGCCATGCTTATCCCAAACCTTATAACCTTGAACAAATCCATCCTTGCAAAGGTGTAGTGTCACAGTTCTCTTGTCATGTGAATACATGTTCCCACAGTTGTTGCATGGGCACCTAATCACAGCGTGGGTCGTTGACTCTCCACGAGCATTCTCCACAAACTTCTCTGTCTTCTCAAACCATTCCTTTGTGTGACACCCGCACTTCTTCCAACCAGTATACATCCACTCACGGTCGTCTTCCATGTTTGTGGCTACATATGCGATGCAAATGTTTCATGAGAACCATCCGTTTCTACATATCACGGCCCTACATCTATAGGTAATTGATGTGTCCTAAATCCACCCAAGGATGCCCGACAGAGTGCGTGTTTATGACGACCCTAGAGCGCTCAAGCAAAATTTTGGCAGCATAACCCCGCTGCTCTCCATCTGCACGCCCGAGTTGGTGCAGTGGAGAACAATGAGGTTATGCCACCGAAATTTTGCCTGAGCACTCTAGGGCCATCATAAACGGCACACTCTATCGGCCATCCCGAGGCTGTCCAAAAAGGGACAATTCCGGACCGGCACATCTCACATGCACGTGCGTTGCATGTGAGATGTGCCGGTCCGAAACGGGTGACGCATAGGTTTCGAAACCCTAACCGAGTGCATTGTATGATAAAAAATGCAACAATAACGGTATATATAATTAAACAACAACAATAATGACCAAAGACATTTTTCATGATAAACAGAGCCATATCAACAATAATAATAGTGACTACATCAACAAGCTTAACTCTAATCATGATATTAAGGACCATAACAATAAGCTTAACTCTAATCATGATATTAAAGACTACACCTAATCTAATCATGATTAGTTAACTCCCGTCGGCTCGATCCATGAACCGACGGGAATAAACAATATTTTTAATTCAATATGCGCCTAAAGCACTCCAACTCACCTGGTCGCCTTATCGGGCCGAAGGTGACGGGAAGGCGGCGCCGGGTGACGGCGCCGCGGCGGGGAACAGAGGGAGCAGGAGCAGCGGACCGGGGGCGTGCAGGCGGCGGGGGCGGGGCCTGCAGCGGGGAGGCGGCGCGGCGGGGCGGCTGGCCGCGGCGGGGCGCCTGGGCGGGGCTGCTGGGCGCGGCGGGCCGGCAGGCCGAGGCAGGCCGCGGGGCGGCGGGGCGTGTCGGGCGGCGGGCGGCGGCGCGGCGGGGCGGGGAGGCGGCGCCGGGGCGCGGCGGGGCGGCGGGCCGAGGCGGGCGTCGGGGCGGCGGGCCGAGGCACGGCGGGGCGGGGAGGCCGCGGCTGGGCGCGGCGTCGGGACGCGGCGGGCCGGCAGGCCGAGGCGGGCCGCGGGGCGGCGGGGCGGGGCGGCGGGCGGCGGCGCGGCGGGGCGGGGCGGCGGGGTGCGTCGGGCGGCGCGGCGTCGGCGTGGGCGTGGGCGCGGTGTGGGAGCGAGTGGGCGTGGGCGCGTGGGGAAGAAAGGGTACGCTGGGCTTTGGATTAACTCCCGTCGGCTGGGGGTGCAGCCGACGGGATTTATTCCGTAACTCCCGTCGGCCGCCAGGTCCACCGACGGGAGTTAATTATATCCCGTCGGCTAGCCCATGAACCGACGGGAGTTAAGTTAATTCCCGTCGGCTACGGTTTGGCCGACGGGACTTATTACGGCCGACGGGAGAAGGCTGGATTGGTGTTGTGATTTATAGCTTGGATGGATGAGGGGGGTATTTGTAGGTGTGCAAGGTCGGTTGGGCAAAGGTCGGTGGTCGGGTCGGTCGGCCCTGGGGGTAGGTCGGCCGGCCACCCACGAGGTCGGGCGACCTACCGATGCATTGCCTTTCTTGATCCTTCGGTTGTGATTTGCTCCGAATGTCGGTTGGCGGTTGTGGCGGTTGAGGCACGTGCAAAACGAGGTCGGTACTAGGTCGGCCGACCTTGGGATAAGGTTGGGCGACCTCTAATTGGCTGCATGTTTTCTTCCTCGGATTGCTGACGTCATTGATCCCTTGTGCGAAGTCCTTTTGGCCCTTGGATGCATTGGATTCTTGATCCGACGGTTGCATTTAACTTGTTTTGTGTTTCTTTGCATGCAGGTCGAAATTGCCGACGTGGCAAGGTCGGGCGACCTGGGCCTAGGTCGAGCGACCTGGGCCCTGAGCTGCCTGGTGGGCTACCTGGGTCGACTAACTGAGTGGGAGGTCGGCTGACCTGGCTCTTGGGTCGGCCGACCTGGACCTGTGGTCGGCCGACCTGGCCCCTGGGGTGCTGGTAGCCTCTGGTCGGACGACCAGGTCGGGCGACAACACCCTGGTCGGCCGACTTGGGATGGTGGTCGGCCGGCCAGGGTCTCTGGCCCATTGCTCCCCTTCTTGCCACATTGTCTCTGTTTGTTCATTTTCATATGGTTTTGAATGTGTTAAGCTCCTGCATACAACCTTTATGCACAACTTGTGGAACTAGTTAGAGATTAGTTAGAACTTGGTAAAGTATACTCTAAAACATGAAATGTTGGTGGTCAAAATGGGTTTTATCGACCGCCAACACCCCCCGACACTTAAACCTTTGCTCGTCCTCGAGAGAGTTAAGCGCAATTGAAAAGGGCATAACATCAACAACCACCATAGCAAGCACAAGGTTACTCCAAACTATTTCAACTTGCCCAAGATTTCAATGGTGTCTACACTTAAGTTTTGGAATGTTGAGACATGGAACAAGAATATATCAGAGTTAACTTCAGGTTCCCATACCACATGAGTAAAGAGGTTTTCAAGATTTTCCAAACAGGGCATGCCAAATTTTCTGATCTCAAGTCCAGCTCTCAGTCACTCATAGGACAAGGTGTCCTTGTAAGAGTTTTGTATTCCTCACATTCTATACTACTAAGGCTTTTGTGGAGCTTCTGGTAGTTGAACGAATGGTGCTATCCTGTCATGCTTATGTTATCGAATCAAATCAAGTGTCAAGAAAGAATTCATAATCAAGTGAGAATTGGCCAAGTGCAAGTGCAATGTAGGGACTTGTCTCTTGTAGGTGCTTGTTTTGAATCCCATGTTTGAGTAGAGGGCATAGAGTCTTTTTCTTTTTCTCATCATTTTTTTCTCATACTTTTCTCTTTTCTTTTTCTTTTCGACTTCCATGCCTCTCTTTCTTTCAAATAGAACTTGGATGGGATCATTGACATTTTGTGCACACCCTATTCACCGTTACGCGGTGGAGTGGAATCAATGGACTCATCTATGGATAAATCCAGGATGGCTACCCTTGGCACAAACACCTTGGCATACCCACCCGTTGGAGTTTTCATCCCACGGAGAGTATGGGTGGAGTGACTAGGGAAGACCGGTTCCCTAGATGGTCCAGCGGCCTCCTCCTGAAAGTGGCTCTTGATGCACTTCACAGGGGCGATGGCCCCCATGGTAGGACGTGGCGACGGGCGTGCCACCTTCTTGGCAATGTCCTTGGTGGGGGACAGACCGCGAGGGGGCTTGTCCACACTGTGGGAGCGTCAAGGGGATTCTGGGCGACCTGCACGGGTGGTTGGCTGGCCATGGGGGCTGTCACCCATGGTCGGCCGACCTGCATCAGAGGTCGGGCGACCCTGACTAGAGGCCGGCTGACCCTGGGGACCTAGTCCCGTCGGCAAGGGTGACCTCCGTACGAGTCTCTCCGGGCTCTTCTCCCTTGGGATGGACTGGAGAGGTCATGGTGAGTCCTCGAACGCCGAGGTGTTTGTGGCGGTGGTGTCCGAGGTGATGGAGACGATGGCCTTGCCATTGTTGCATGGAGAAGGTGGTGCCATGGCTGAGCTCTAGATGGAATGAGATGGGATTAAGATGTGGGAGGAAGAAGATGTCCTTCTTTCACCTTAAAACGTCGGAATCCTAATCTCATCCACTCAACAGAACCGGAATAGCTGGGGAAAGCTCTCCAAAACTTGAAAATCAAATTTTAGCAGTCGGGCGACCCGGTTCGGAGGTCGGGCGACCTGGCACTGAGGTCAGGTGACGCGTGCCCTAGGTCAGCCGACCCTGCCTCGCTGTTGGACCCAGGGGTCGGGCGACCAGACCCTGAGGTCAGCCGGCCACGCCAACACTTGGCTGGACGTGCCAAGAGTTGGGATCACCCCTATTAGGTGGCCTTTACCCAAAAACATGTGTTGGACATTGGTTCTATTGAGGTTTTGTAGCAAAAGGTGAGATTAGAGGAGTTTTAAGGGAGAAAAAGCAAGTAGTGTGCATGGCTTCTTTTATGGTCTGAGCTCGACCATGGACGTGTGATCATACTACCTCGTGCAGCTCAAAGACGTCCACTTCTTCGAGCTGAGGCATTTCGGGCTCAAGAAATATTTTAAGGCGCTGCCCATTCGCCTTGAAAACATTTCCGTCATCGTCCCAGAGGGTGATGGCGCCATTATCGACGGCTTCAAGGACCTTGAAGGGTCCTTCCCACTTACTCCTAAGCTTACCATGACCAAATAAACGAATGCGAGAGTTAAAGAGTAATACCAATGATTTGATCTTGATCCGCTTATCATGCCATCTTTTAGTGCGCTCCTTGTATAGCTTGGCACTGTGGTATGCCTTCTCCCTCCATTCCTCCAACTCGACCAGTTGCATTTGCCTTCGTACGCCTGTCGACTGGAGATCCATGTTCCACCTCTTGACCGCCCAGTGAGATTTGAATTCAAGTTCCACTAGAAGATGACAAGTCTTGCCGTACACCAATTGGTATGGTGTCATGCCAATGGGAGTTTTATATGCAGTGCGGTATGCCCAGAGAGCATTTGGTAGCTTGGATACCCATTCTTTTCCCATAGCCTTGACCGTCTTTTGGAATATGTTCTTGATTTATTTGTTTGACGTCTCGGCTTGGCCACTTGTCTGCGGATGGTAAGGGGTGGCAACACGGTGGTCCACACCGAGTTCAGCGAGACATTTCCTGAAGCGCTTGTCAATGAAGTGGCTGCCCCCATCACTGATGATGACCCACGTTACTCCAAAACGAGTAAAGATTGTTTCCTAGAACATCTTAATGGAGAGTCTTGAGTCCGCTGCAGGACACGGCATTGCCTCTACCCATTTTGATACATAATCATCTGCGACCAGAATGTACTCCTTGCCTCCATTCTTGGAAAAAGGTCCCATGAAATCTATGCCCCACACGTCGAATATATCAAGCTGGAGATTGCTTGTGAGTGGCATAGCATCTCTTGGATTTATATTCCCTTGGCGCTGGCACCTTGGACACCGTCGCACGAACTCTTTTGCATCCTCGTACATAGTGCGCCAGTAGAACCCACTTTGCCAGATTTTTGCATGAGTCCGATAAGCCCCATAGTGACCTCCATAGGAGGATGCATGACATCTATCAAGGACTTGCGGTGCTTCACAAACTGGAATGTAGCGACGTAGGAGTCCGTCTGCGCAGAGTTTGTATAGGTAGGGGTCATCCCAGAGATAGAATCGGCTGTCGTGGGCCAATTTCCTCTTGTCTGCTCCTTCAGGGACATAGCCAGCAACGATGTAATTCACCAGATTAGCATACCAAGGTTGGGCTGTTGTCACCTTTAGAAGCTGATCATCTCTCATATAGTCATCGATCGGCAAGGGCGATGTTTCTTCAAATTTCATTCGTGAGAGATGATCTTCAACTGAATTCTCTACTCCCTTTTTGTTTCGGATCTCGATATCAAATTCTTGGAGTAGCAGCACCCACCGGATTAATCGTGGTTTTGCATCTTTCTTGGTTAGGAGGTATTTGAGAGCTGCATGATCTGTGTAGATGATGACTTTCGATCCTACCAAGTATGATCTGAACTTGTCAATTGCAAAGACAACTGCCAATAGCTCTTTCTCGGTGGTTGAGTAATTCAGTTGTGGGCCAGTGAACGTTTTGCTTGCATAAGAGATAGCATGATGCTTTTTGTCCTTGCTTTGACCCAATACTACTCCAACAGCGAAGTCGCTTGCATCACACATGATTTCAAAAGGTAAGTTCCAGTCGGGTGGCTGAATAATTGGGGCTGAGACCAGAGCCTTCTTAAGTGTGTGAAAGGCCTCGAGACATTCTTCATCGAACATAAAGGGAACATCCTTGGCCAACAAGTTGGTCAGAGGCCGGGCTATATGGGAGAAATTTTTGATAAATCTCCTATAGAACCCTACATGGCCTAGAAAGCTTCAGATGGCCTTTATGTTGTTGGGTGGAGGTAGTTGTTCAATGACCTCGATCTTTGCACGATCTACCTCTATGCCTCTTTTCAAAATTCTGTGTCCTAGAATGATTCCTGCTCTGACCATGAAGTGGCATTTCTCCTAGTTTAGGACAAGATCAACTTCTTGGCATCTTTTGAGAACTTTTTCATGGTTCTCTAAACATCCGTCAAAGCTCTTGCCATATACTGAGAAATCATCCATGAATACTTCCATGATATCTTCGATGAAATCAGAGAATATTGCCATCATACACCGCTGGAATGATGCTGGAGCATTGCACAGCCCAAATGACATTAGCCTGTAAGCGAAGGTTCCATAAGGGCATGTGAAGGTCGTCTTACTCTGGTCCTCCGGGTGAATCGGAACCTAGTGGTATCCAGAGTAGCCGTCGAGGTAGCAGAAGGAGTGTTTTGCTAGTCTCTCCAACATTTCATCAATGAAAGGAAGAGGAAAGTGATCTTTCCTGGTGGCGGCATTAAGCTTTCTATAGTCAATGCACATCCACCATCCTGTGACAGTTCTCTGTGGTATGAGCTCATTGTTCTGGTTTTTGATAACTGTCATCCCTCCTTTCTTCGGGACAACTTGTACTGGACTGACCCATTTGCTGTCACTCACGGGGTATATGATTCCCGCATGAAGTAGTTTTAGTACTTCCTTCTTGACCATCTCTCTCATCGCATTGTTAAGTCGACGCTGCGGTTCCCTAGTTGGCTTGTGCTCAGCCTCCATAGGGATACGATGAGTGCATATAGGTTGGGACTGATTCCTTTCAGGTCTTGAAGAGAGTATCCAAGCACAGATCTATACTTCTCCAGAACTGAAAGTAATCGCCGGCTCTCACTCTCTGTCAGCTTGTCGCTGATGATCACCGGTGTGTCCTCATTCCTGCTGAGGAAGGCGTACTTCAGGCCAGGCGGTAGTTGCTTTAGTTCTATCTTCGGAGCTTCGGGCCGTAAGGATTCACCAAGTCCTTCGAACTTCCATGGCTCCTCTACCATACTGAAGTCGCTAACAGCCTCTTCCTCTAGGCTCTCTTGACCCATTTCCTCAAGTGCAAGGCTCATCACTTCTTCCATAGGGTCAATCTTTGGCTTTGCTTCAGTCTTGACATTGAGTGACCTACCGATATTGGTGTTGATTTCTTCATTGCCGAGCTGAAGCTGCAATCTCCCTCTGTATAAATCCGAGCTGGTGAGGGCGGCGATTGGAATCCCGACCACAATCAATGGTGGAGACCCCTCGGGGATGTCAAAGATGTGAAAGTCTAGGAACACCTGCGTATCCCGCAAGGTTGTTTGAATTATCCTTAGAACACCCTCGCATCTCAAATAGCTACCCTTCATCCATTGTAGACGCATGGCAGATCTTGATAGCGGTTGTGTTGGGTAGTACTCGTCCATTACGTGCTTAGGGATTATATCGATTCCTACCCTTGGGTCATATGTAATATCTTGCGGTTGAAGCCTTGATACTTGGCCTGGGATGACGCTGGGGTCTGGATAAAATTTGACCGTGTTCATGTCCAATCGTCTCTCCTCTAGCCAATCCCGATTGATTGCTACTGAAAGCCAGAGTAGGTCCTCCTTCATATGCATTTTATGATCTAGTAGTACGTATGTTGGTTTGGAGGTCCTAGTGAAGCGTCGGTCTTGTTTTGGTAACCGAGAGGCATCACCAAAATCCATGAAGAGCTCGTCCTCAAAAGAGAACGGACGTGCCGACGGAGGAACCGTCAAGGCTAAACTGACCCTCTCAGTTTGCCTAGACAATGGTTCTGGGATTTCCTCGATTTGAAGGGGTAGTGGTGGAGATGGGGTATATGATGTTTGTCTTTCTTTAGGTTCAAGTGTCTTGGGTGGCTTCTGTGGAGGTGGTTCTTCAAATGTACCGAGGTCAGAAGCTTTCTCGCAGATTTTGTCGAGAACTCTTCTTCCCTCGGATGGTGTCAAGTGGTATAACGAACCTCCAGAGGCTAGGTCGAGACAAAGATCTGCTCCGGGTGTGAGGCCCCGAATGAAGTGTTGTAGCAACCATGCCTCGGAAATATCCAAGTCCAGCCCTAAGAAGGCCAGACGATTGAAGCGTTCCCAAGCTGCCACCAAGGATTCTCTCTCGCGCTGTCGGAAGTTGAATACTTCGCAGCGGAGGTCGATAACCTTATTTGGCGGAAAGAAACGGAGACAAAAACTGTTTTTCAAGTTCTCCCAACTCCCTTCTACTTTACCAACTGTCTGCTGCACCAGATTTTTGCCTCCCCCGTGAGCGAAAACGGGAAGAGCAACCATCGAAGTGTGTCGTAAGACATTCCCGGGATGACCAAGCAGTTACATAACTGCTCGAACTCCCGGAGGTGTGCGTAGGGGCATTCTGATTCATGTCCTCCAAATGATTTGTCCCGAACCATGGCTATCAAGCCGGGACGTAGCGGATAGCCTTATACGGTGATGGGTGCGGATGATGGTGGAGGCCCCAAATAATCGCCCTTTGGAGCGGTGAATTGAAAGATAGGTGTGGAATCCATATGGTGTATGGTATGTGGTATTTAGTGGGGATATATGTGGTGGTTGTGTATGGTGTGAGTATGGACGATCCTAAGGTTCTAGTTGAATTAGCTACCGTTCCCCGGCAACGGCCCCAGAAAAGCTTGTCGGCGTTTCTAAGCCTAGTGATATAGATCCGCAAGCGCACGGAAACACGTTGTAGCTTTTCACCGAAGAGTATTCCAGGGTATCGAAATCCATGAGGAACAAGGAGTAACTCAACGTAAAACAGGTAGGAACGAACAGTAAAGCTAGCAATTGTAGGGGTCAAGGGCAGAGTAGAGCATGTTCACTACTTTAGATAAAACAACTTAACTTTACTAAACAAACTAGTGTTCTACTCAGCAGGTTTACTTGGACACTAAGCCTATACTTCCGGGCACCAGAGTGCTGATAACCTAGACGAGAAAGGCGGGCACTACAGAACTCAGCTATGCGTCGATGACTACTTATCTGAACGACGGGGTGGAGTACACATAGTACACACTCGCGGTCACCAAACGGACCTACCACCAAAGCTACGTGGGACAAGACACCTTCCAAGGCAAACTCTAGTCTAGACACCACGTCTACACAACCGAGTTTACTACTACACAGGTTCAAAGCCTGAGAGCAAGCACAACTGTATAGCTAAACTACATAGAGCATACTTGGCACCCGTAAACTACTGAGCAGAACACTGAGTATGTAAATAAAGTAAGTATGAAATAAATAAAGAAGGGAGCAAGGAACTTTACTGTATCCTGGAAATAGAGTAATAATTCCTCTGAGAATAAGAGCTCGGGGATAGAAGACCAATAGAGAATTCTGACTCCTTCACTCTACAACTCACTACTCACTCTTGATACAACTTGGCTCTCTCTACAATGCCAAGGGTGGCTTCACTACTATATTCTACACTCAACTACACATCCACACTAGTGTTATCTTGATCCACCACACCTTGCAAATGACCTCCCAGGGGGTATTTATAGCCTGGATGGACGAGAGGGGTATTTGTAGGTGTACAAGGTCGGTTGGGCAAAGGTTGGTGGTCGGCCGACCTGGGGGGTAGGTCGGCCGACACTGGGGGTAGGTCGGCCGGCCACCCATGAGGTCGGGCGACCCTCCGATGCACCGCCTTTCTTGATCCTTCGGTTGTGATTTGCTCCGAATGTCGGTTGGCGGTTGTGGCGGTTGAGGCACGTGCAAAACGAGGTCGGTACTAGGTCGGCCGACCTTGGGATAAGGTTGGGCGACCTTTGATTGGCTGCATGTTTTCTCCCTCTGATTGCTGACGTCATTGATCCCTTGTGCGAAGTCCTTTTGGCCCTTGGATGCATTGGATTCTTGATCCGACGGTTGCATTTAACTTGTTTTGTGTTTCTTTCCGTGCAGGTCGAAATTGGCGACGTGGCAAGGTCAGGCTACCTGGGCCTAGGTCGGGCGACCTAGGCCCTGAGCAGCCTGGTGGGCTACCTAGGTCGACCAACCAAGTGGGAGGTCGGCCGACCTGGCTCCTGGCTGGGCTGACCTAGACCTGTGGTCGGCCGACCTGGCCCCTGGGGTACTGGTAGCCTCTGGTCGGCCGACCAGGTCGGGCGACCACACCTTGGTCGGCTGACCTGTGATGGTAGTCGGCCGGCCAGGGTCTCTGGCCCATTGCTCCCCTTCTTGCCACATTGTCTACGTTTGTTCATTTTCATATGGTTTTGAATGTGTTAAGCTCCTGCATACAACCTTTTTGCACAACTCGTGGAACTAGTTAGAGATTAGTGAAAACTTGGTAAAGTATACTCTAAAACATGAAATGTTGGTGGTCGAAATGGGTTTTATCGACCGCTAACACCCCCCACACTTAAACCTTTGCTCGTCCTCGAGCAAAGAAGAGAGTTAAGCTCAAGTGGAAAGGGCATAACATCAACAACCACCATAGCAAGAACAAGGTTACTCCAAACTATTTCATCTTGCCTAAGATTTCAATGGTGTCTACACTTAAGTTTTGGAATGTTGAGACATGGAACAAGAATATATCAGAGTTAACTTCAGGTTCCCATACCACATGAGTAAAGAGGTTTTCAAGATTTTCCAAACAGGGCATGCCAACTTTTCTGATCTCAAGTCCAGCTCTCAGTCACTCATAGGACAAGGTGTCCTTGTAAGAGTTTTGTATTCCTCACATTCTATACTACTGAGGCTTTTGTGGAGCTTCTGGTAGTTGAGCGAATGGTGCTATCCTGTCATGCTTATGTTATCGAATCAAATCAAGTGTCAAGAAAGAATTCATAATCAAGTGAGAATTGGCCAATTGCATGTGCAATGTAGGGACTTGTCTCTTGTAGGTGCTTGTTTTGAATCCCATGTTAGAGTAGAGGGCATGGAGTCTTTTTCTTTTTGTCATCATTTTTTTTCTCATACTTTTCTCTTTTTTTTCTTTTCGACTTCCATGCCTCTCTTTCTTTCAAACAAAACTTGGATGGGATCATTGACATTTTGTGCACACCTTTTTGAGAGACTTTATTTCATGGAACGTGCATGTGAAAGCCAAAATTCTCAAATGATTCGAACTCTTTAATGGCACAAAACTTGATAAGACTCAAAGCAATCAGGGACGCATGAATGTACAAATTCGCTTTTTCATATGTGGCACTAGTGAGACCGGATCGGAGCTTGAGATCATCCAAGATGGAACCCTTATTTTTTATTTTCCAAATAAAACTCTTAACTCATGCGGGAGGCTCCTCTAGTTATCTCCAATTATCTCATCTCTCATGAAACAACAAACTAAACATAAGTGGTTCCCTATTCTTAAAAGTATCCAAAGGCAAGATTACTCTAGCATAAGGAATAACATGGTGCAAGCACAAGTGAGATGTGACATCATGGTCATGTAGAGCATCATTTACCAAGGTTTCTTGTAAAACAAACGCAAAATTTGAGAGGTACAAATAATAAAACGTGCAAACCTGACCTCCAGATGCGGGTTTGAAATGGGAGTGGGTCGGCCAGCCCATAGCCAGGGTCGCCCGGCCCTGTCACCAGGTCAGGCGACCAGGGGCCAGGTTAGGCGACCGAGGGCTAGGTCGGGTGGCCACCCCTCGTGGTTTGACCTGTGCGCTTGTTTGTTTCGAGTGAGAGAGCCTTGGGGAGACGTGACGACGCGGTGTACATATTTTTGTGCAAGTTATGTGGTTGGCCAACCCAGACTGAGGTTGGGCGACCTGACCAGTGGGTCGGACGGCCTGATCAGTGGGTCGGCCGACCTGCATTGTCTCCGTTTTTCCCCTGAATTTTTCTGAGTAGTGTTGTTGTTCGTGCATAAGGTGTTTTCTTGCGTGGTTTCTGCAGGATTAGTGATAGGAGGTCGAATGGCTTTGGTCATTCCACCCAAACTTTATTGGAGCAGAAAGAAGCTATCATACCTTTATTGAATTATATAAAAATGGAGGCGCATGTTACAAAAAGGGAAATTTAAACAAACAAAAATTTATTCAATCTAAAACTAATGCGCCTAAGATAACTAGAAGTAAGGGCATCTATGGCTGTGGTGGGTCATAGAGTTCTGGATGCCCCATTGCTTCCGCAAGGCGGCGGACCTTGGCGGACAATCCCTTCCTAAGGACATCTATTTTATCATTAATCTCCATCCGCCAAAGCTCGCCTTCAGCACAGCGCTCCTCTAAATTCTGCAATTTGGCCTAGAGCGCTATGTTTTCCTCCCTAAGAGAGGCCACCATGTCTTCATCACCGGATGAGTCTTCGAACTTCCCAGGCGGCCCTCGGATAGGAGGCGGTACAGCCACCCTATTCACCGTTACGCGGTGGAGTGGAATCAATGGACTCATCTATGGATGAATCCGGGATGGCTACCCTTGGCACAAACACCTTGGCATACCCACCCGTTGGAGTTTTCATCCCGCGGAGAGTATGGGTGGAGTGACTAGGGAAGACCGGTTCCCTAGATGGTCCAGCGGCCTCCTCCTGAAAGTGGCTCTTGATGCACTTCACAGGGGCGATGGCCCCCATGGTAGGACGTGGCGACGGGCGTGCCACCTTCTTGGCAATGTCCTTGGTGGGTATATTTATGCAGTTGTCAGCTAACCATAGAGCCTCATGGTTTATGTTATATTTATTGGGTATTCTGTACTCACGCTTGTTTCTTTATATTTATTTCTTGTTGGGGGGAAATTTAACCGCTGCTCAGATAATGGAGGTAATGAAGACTATGTGCAAAACTACGACGAGTATTAAGCGTTTCGTTCACCAGTTGACGTCCCTGTGGCGCCCGTTATGTTTATGTTTTTATGCTTCCGCTATGCTACGTTATACTCTGAGTTAAACACTTGTGTCACAGTGTAATAATGATATATTTAATGTTATGCACGTTTTTATCTTTGGCATGTGTTGTGGTATTCTGTAATTTGTTATGTATATGCGAGACGTTTTCTGGCGCATATATATGTTGCACGGTTTTGTTCGTTGAAACCGGCGTGACAAATTTGGTACCAGAGCCGTGTTGACTGTAGGACGAAAACCTAGTTAGAACGGTCATGTTTAAGGACTTCACTTTCATTTGTCTTACCTGCTGATTTTTAAATGCTTTGTCTTTATTTTATTTTTTATTGATTAATTGCTCACATTATGTTCGAAAATTTTTATTTATTCCTTTTGTCATCTAGAACTTAACTCAAGTATTTCTATCATTTATATAGATGACATCACTAGGGTGCTTTTATATGAGAATTAGATTACCCATATAATGTCTCGTTAGCA
Organism: Paspalum notatum; assembly: GCA_022530915.1. Taxonomy (NCBI): domain Eukaryota; kingdom Viridiplantae; phylum Streptophyta; class Magnoliopsida; order Poales; family Poaceae; genus Paspalum; species Paspalum notatum. Next base: position 31,855,958 of record CM039688.1, on the reverse strand, counting down.
CGTTTTGTTTTGGTGTATGAATGCTTATCATGATGAGCTATGTTTGATTTGGTTCTTTGATTGATTGATAGTCTAGCTGTGATATATGTCCACAGTATAAACAACTATGAAGATTAAATTAATTAAATTAATTAATTAATAAAGATTAGATCGTTGGGGGTTATAAATAGCCATCTACTCTTTTCTCTTTACTTTATCGGTCACCGTTGTTTATCATCTTGGATATGTGCAACAATTGCTTACTGATATTGTTTCAACTGCTGCCAACAGATAGTAAACACCAGGAATCAGGCTAATGGCAACCCACCACAAAACCCACCGCAGAACCCACCGCCGCTGACAGCAGAACAGTCCTTTCAACTTCAAATGCAGATGATGGCTACTCTCAACAATGCGGTACAGGCTATGTTTTTATTCAGCGGCCGTGGTTATTGGCAAGAACTCATTGAATCTATCAAGCCAACCAACAACCGCAGCAGAGGGACAGGCGTGGAGACTTCATGAAGGGGCACCCGCCAACTTTTTCCCATTCTGTTGATCCGCTTCAGGCAGATGACAGGCTCCGTGCAGTGGAGCGACAGCTTGACATTGCGCAGTGCAATGATCAAGAGAGGGTCCTGTATGCAGCAGGACAACTTCGAGGTGCTGCTCTAGACTGGTGGGAATCGTACAGACTGCAGGACAGAGAATGTTTCACCTGGGCTCAGTTCCGTGAGAGATTCAGGAGTCACCATGTGCCGGCGGGCATAATGAAGATGAAGAAGAAGGAGTTCCTCTCTCTTAAATAGGGGAACATGTCAGTCACCGAGTACCGTGACAAATTCCTGCAGCTTGCTCGCTATGCTCCCACAGAAGTTGCAGAAGATGGTGACAAGCAAGAGCACTTCCTGGAGGGTCCCTTCAGTTACAGCTGATGAACAACACATTCAACAATTTCAACCACCTAGTGGACCGTGCCTTGCTTACAGAGTAGAAGCGCAGGGAAATCGAGGAGAGGAAAAGAAAGCTCAACCCTGCTTCCTCCAACAGCAACACCCGCCCCCGCTACCACCAGCAGCAGCAGTACCAGCAGCGTCAGCAGCCCCAGCAGCAGCAGTATCAGTAGCAGACAGGTCAGGGTCAGCATCAGAATCAGAACCAACGCCCTACCTACTGAGCTATGCCACAGGGACAATCCAACCCTCCTGCCCCAAATCAGGCTACTGTTCCAGTTGTTCGAAACTGCTACAAGTGTGGCGACAGTGGGCACCTCGCCAACAACTGCCCACAGAAGGGGCAACAGCAGCAGCAAGGCGCTAGGCAGAACACCCCGCAGCAGTAGCAGGGGCGCCCCAACCAGCAGAATAGGGCGCCACTTCAGGGCAAGGTCAACCATGTGACGGCAGAAACCGCAGTCGATGCTCCAAATGTCATTCTCGGTACGTTTACAGTCAATGCCAACCCTGCTACTGTACTTTTTGATACTGGTGCTACGCATTCTTTTATTACAAGATCATATGTTGAACAAAACAACATACCTATAAGTTCTATGAAAAGACCTATGGTAGTTGCATCACCAGGTGGAGAGATAAACACCAGTTCTATTTGTTCCAGAGTGGGTATAAAAATAATGGGGGTAGAGTTCAGTGCCAAGGTAATAGTTATTGACTCTATGAGTATTGATATCATCTTGGGCATGGACACTCTGGAGAAGTGGGGTGTCAAAATCGACTGTGCTCAACGGATAGTTCACCTAGCAGCGTCAGATGGCCAGGAAGTGGGGATCAGCGCATCAAGTCCTTCAGGGCATTTGCATCAGATGGAGGCTAGACCTACCGATGGTATTCGAGTGGTGTGTGATTATTCGGATGTCTTCCCTAATGAATTGCCAGGTATGCCGCCTGACAGAGATATTGAGTTTTTAATAGAGCTTTTGCCTGGCATTGCACCAATAGCAATGAGGCAATATAAGATGGCACCTATAGAGCACGAGGAGGTTAAAAAGAATATAGATGAATTGCTAGCTAAAGGATATATCCGCCCTAGTTCCTCTCCTTGGGCTTTTCCAGTCTTGCTTGTTGAGAAAAAAGATACTGATGTGAAAAGGATGTGTGTGGATTACCGAGCTCTAAATAAAGTCACCATTAAGAACAAGTACCCACTCCCCCGCATTGATGATTTGTTTGATCAGCTTCAGGGTGCTTGTGTTTTCTCCAAAATTGACTTGAGATCTGGTTATCATCAGTTAAAAATTCGTCCCTCAGATATTCCTAAGACTGCCTTCACTACTAAGTACGGCTTTTACGAGTACACAGTAATGTCCTTTGGCCTGACCAATGCTCCTACCTATTTTATGCAATTGATGAATTCAGTATTTTTGGATTATTTAGACAAGTTTGTGGTGATTTTTATTGATGACATTCTGATTTATTCCAAGACTGAAGCAGAACATGAGGAGCATTTAAGGTTAGTTCTTCAGAGATTGAGGGAACACAAGCTGTACGCCAAGTTCAGCAAATGTGAATTTTGGATTGATGAAGTGCGTTTCCTTGGTCACGTCGTCTCCAAAGGAGGAATTGCAGTGGATCCAAGCAAAGTCAGTACTGTCACGAACTGGAAGGTGCCGGAAATACCAAAAGAGGTTCGTGGATTTCTTGGTTTAGCTGGTTATTATCGGAGATTTATTGAAAATTTTTCAAGAATTGCGAAGCCCATGACTTCCCTATTGGAGAAGGATGCAGAATTTAAATGGACAAATGCACAGAAAGCTGCCTTTGATGAGTTGAAGAAGAGATTGACTACAGCACCTGTGTTGACATTGCCTGACCAGCAGAAGAAATTCATAGTTTATTGTGATGCTTCCAGAGATGGTTTGGGATGTGTTCTGATGCAGGAAGGTAAAGTGATTGCCTATGCTTCACGACAGTTGCGCAAGCATGAGGTGAATTATTCGACACATGACCTGGAACTTGCAGCAGTGGTACACGCATTGAAGATTTGGCGCCACTATTTATTCGGGCAGCGTTGTGAGATTTATACCGGTCACAAGAGCCTCAAATATATCTTCACACAGAACGAGTGGAATATGCGGCAACGAAGATGGCTAGAATTAATTAAGGATTATGATATGGAAATTCATTATCATCCTGGCAAGGCTAATGTGGTGGCAGACGCTCTGAGTCGGAAGAGTTATGCTAATATGGCTTTGGGTTTCCAGATGCCGCATGAGTTATGTGAAGAGTTCGAAAGATTGAGCTTGGGTTTCCTACATCACACTACAGCCGCAGCGTTTGAGGCAGAGCCGACCTTAGAACAAGAGATTCGGGAACACCAGAAGGATGATGAGAAATTGTAGGAAATTCGGGAGTTGCTCAAGATAGGCAAGGCGCCTCACTTCAGGGAAGATGAACAGGGAACTTTATGGTACAAGAACAGGATTTGTGTGCCTAATGTGGATAGCATCAGGAAGTTGATTTTGAGTGAAGCTCATGAAACGGCTTATTCTATTCATCCCGGCAGCACTAAGTTGTACTATGACCTGAAGGAAAGATTTTGGTGGTACGGTATGAAGCGTGCCGTGGCCGAGTATGTAGCTATTTGTGATACCTGTCAGCGTGTGAAGGCTGAATATCAAAGACCAGCAGGTTTATTACAACCGTTGAAGGTGCCAGAATGGAAGTGGGAAGAAATAACCATGGATTTTATTGTGGGTTTGCCTCGTACTCAGAAAAGTTATAATTCAATATGGGTAGTAGTAGATCGTTTAACCAAGGTAGCTCATTTTATACCGGTTAACACTGCTTATTCAGGTGCTAAGTTAGCTGAGCTGTACATCTCCAAAATTGTCTGTCTGCACTGCGTGCCTAAGAGAATTATATCTGATCGAGGTTCGCAGTTTACTTCTCGCTTTTGGGAGCAGTTGCATGATTCATTGGACACAAAGCTCAGATTCAGTACAGCTTACCATCCTCAGACAGACGGGCAGACAGAAAGAACTAATCAGATATTTGAGGATATGTTGAGAGCTTGTGCCATACAGTACGACACTAGTTGGGACAAGTGTTTGCCGTATGCTGAGTTTTTCTATAATAACAGCTATCAAGCCAGTCTGAAGAAATCGCCGTTTGAAGCCTTGTACGGCAAGAGGTGTAGAACGCCGTTGTTCTGGAATCAGACAGGTGAGAAGTAGGTATTTGGACTTGACATAATACAGGATGCTGAGCAGCAATTGCGGATTGTTTAGGAAAATTTGAGAGTTGCCCAGTCCAGGCAGAGAAGTTATGCTGATGTTCGCAGGAGGGATTTGTCCTTAAAGGTGTCACCAATGAGAGGTATTCGCAGATTCAACATGAAAGGAAAACTAGCGCCAAGATATATCGGACCATTTAAAATACTGGAAAAGAAAGGTGAAGTAGCTTACCGCCCGGAATTGCCTCCCAGATTGTCAGGTGTGCATGATGTGTTTCATGTGTCTCAGTTGAAGAAGTATTTGAGAGTGCCCGAAGAGCAAGCACCGCTAGAAGGATTGGAGGTATAGGAGGATCTGACCTACACAGAGCATCCAGTGAAAATTTTAGACACATCAGAAAGGTCTACTAGAAACAAGAGATCAAGATGTGCCGTGTACAGTGGAGTCATCAAACAGAGGCCTAGGCAACATGGGAACGAGAGGATGAATTAAAAGCAGCATACCCCGCTCTCTTTGCTAGCCAGCCTATCTGAATCTCAGGACGAGATTCCTATTAAGGGGGTAGGTTTGTAACACCCTAATTTATTCCCAGTATTTTATAATAAATTTAATATGGTTTATTTAATTTTTTCTAGGATTTTATATGCTTAGCTATGCATTTAATGATTTATTTTATCTACAATAATTAAAATTAATCCTAAATCAACTTTTGTTGTACATTCATGCTGGTGCATATGTTATTTTGTTGTATGAATTAGGGACTGAAAGTTCGGTTTTAACTGAATATTAGTGTTGGTTTTGGTTTTGTTTTGGAAAGAAAATGCAGAAAACAGAAAAGGAAAAAAAAGAAAAAAACCAGGCCAGCCACCCCGGCCGGCCCAGCCCGTCTCAAACCCCCTTCCCCCTTCGGCCTGCTAACGCTCCCGCCGTAGCCGGCCCACAGGCCCAGCAGCGGTCTTCCCTCACCCGTGCCTCTGACCAGCCGGGCCCGCGTGCAGGCTCTTCTTCCTCCTCACTCCCTCCCTCCTCTCGCGGGCACCGCCTCCGTCCCTGGCCGTGGCCCCGCGGCCCTGCTCTCCCTCTCTGCGCTTGACCGAGCATCCCTCCCCTCGGCCGCCTCTTGCCCTCTACAGCGGACCACCTCCGCCCGCCAACTCCGCTCCCCGGGTCCACCCACCAATTCCCACGCCGCGACTCGGACTCGAGCTCGAGCCGAATTTGTCATCACCGCTCGGGTTCTTGCCCTATAAAGGGGGCTCCAATACCGCTGCCGCAATCTTTTCACCCCCACGCGCAGGCCCTAGCCCTAGCTCCCTCTGTCTTTGTCAATCGCCGCCGTCGGACCTCACCAAGGTGAGCCGCCGCCTCCCTAATTTTGGCTACTCCAGTGACTCTCCGGTCGAATTGACCCTCCCGTTGGCTTCGCAGGTCCTTGGCGATCACTTCCCACCGTTTCTTGGACACCGAAGCCGCCTCTCAACGCCTCTCCTCGAGCACCGTCGCCGCCGTCCGCACCCGCTCATCGCCGGCCCTCCCTGTCGCGTCTCCGCCTCTCCCGAGCCTCTAGGCAAGTTCGCCATAGCCTCCTCTTGCTCCCCAGCCTTCTCCCTTCCCACGCGGTGCTCTACAGCGCCCGGAGCGCTTTGCTCCGGCGATGCCACCGCCGCAGCCGGAGGCCCGCTGCCGCGATTTGTGGTCGTCGTCGGTCAAACCCCGGCCCTCTTGTTCCAAGCCGTTGGATCCCGATCGAACGGCCGTCATCCGCCAGTGACCAGTCAGCGCCGATCAAACACTGGTCAGCCGATGGCATTTTGCTAAAAAGCCCCTCTGTTTTGCTGTAATGAACCCGCAGTCCATCTCAGCTCATGCCAGGCCCTGGTTTTACTGTTTTAGTCCCCGGTTTCTGAAATTTATTTATAATTAGATCCTATGACATTCAAAAGGCAATGACCGTAGTAATGTGTAGAATAATTTTATATACGTTTTATCTTCTGTTTTTATGTCATGATGTATTGTTTCTTATCTTTTGCATTTGTTTGCTTGCATGTGTGATCACGTGGATGCTTGTGTGGCGCTTTATGATCTTGCATAGACGTTGATTCGCCTATTGAGTTCGAAGAGCAACCTCCGGAAGCCTCTGAGCAGCAGCAAGGAATAAATTTTGAAGAAGGCAAGTATAACATAAACAACACCTAATAACCTTTTATTTACTGCATGTGCATTTTAATTTATATGCCTATAAGCTTTACCTAGCTACTTTTATCCTTATATATCTACCTTGTGGGTTGCATATGGTTAAGTTGTGCTAGGTGCTGCGCGAACTCATATCTTTTGTTAATTTAATTTTGATTAATAATCTTATGCAATTAATTGTTGGGCTTGACCCTGATAGGTTCATGTCCATTTTAATATAGCTTTTTAGCAACATGGTTTAGGGAGCTTGAGCAATGTGCTCGTGTGCTTTTACTAGTTCTCTCCCTAAGGACCGAATCACAAAGCGACCACCTGGGACAACAGTGCTACCACAAGATTGGAATTGGACGATCTTAGCTGATTAACTAGGTTGTTTTGGTTTAGGAGTAACTTACCTGTGGGGCAAGAGGGGAGGCTAGCATCAGTGGCCGCTGCGCTACCTCATGGTTGAGTGTGCTTTACGTTATATGTATGTGCTTCTCCCTTTGGAAGCGGACACCATCGTTGCGACCCTGAAACCTTAGCGGTTACACCTTACCAACATGATCTTTGTAAAGGCTTCGTAGTGCGCTTGCTAGTCATCTCATCTCCGGTAATGTGATGAACTCCTAGCGTAGCTCACGATTTGTGGGTAAAGATGTACAACCTCTCGAGAGTGTAAAACTAACATGTTAGCCATGCTCACGGTTATGAGCGGCCCAGACCCTTCCCAGTGATTAGAAGGACCCTTGGCTGAGGTTCCTTGGTTATGGTTATGGTTTTGATAATTGTTATATCTGTTTAATCTTATTTAGTTCTTATGCAATATCTTTTGGGCTAATGGTTTTGTCATTAATTCATAGTAATTAGGCCTTAATAAATGTTTTAAATTAAAAGCTTATGCAGTTGTCAGCTAACCATAGAGCCTCATGGTTTATGTTATATTTGTTGGGTATTCTATACTCACGCTTGTTTCTTTATATTTATTCCTTGTTGGGGGAAAAAATCCAACCGCTGCTCAGATGATGGAGGTAATGAAGACTATGTGCAAGACTACGACGAGTATTAGGCGTTTTGTTCACCAGTTGACGTCCCTGTGGCGCCCGTTATGTTTATGTTTTTATGCTTCCGCTATGCTACGTTATACTCTGAGTTAAAGACTTGTGTCACAGTGTAATAATGATATATTTAATATTATGCACGTTTTTATCTTTAACATGTGTTGTGGTATTCTGTAATTTGTCATGTATATGCGAGACGTTTTCTGGCGCATATATGTTGTGGTATTCTGTAATTTGTCATGTATATGCGAGACGTTTTCTGGCGCATATATGTTGCACGGTTTTGTTCGTTGAAACCGGGCGTGACAAGGACTCTCGATGGACTACCGGGTTTAGTCTAGCCTAAGTGCACTACGAGCCAGAGGTGGCAGGTGTGCTTAGTCTGGATTAAGCAGGGCGGTTCCACCACAAATACTCCAAAGTTGACGACTTCCAAGTTGAGTGAAAAATCCTTCGAATTAACTAAAGTTAGTTAACTCGACAAGGATGGGAATCAAGCCATTATCTAAACGAGAATTTCCGTATTGCTAGAGATTGATCCGATGATTTAGGATTACGAGCAAAGCCCTGACCCAAATCTCGATAATGGATGGGGAACGATAAGGGTAGAGTTAGAGTTTCCCAGAAATTCACGATAAAGGTGACAGGGTTAGAAAAATCATGGTCAATAGAAGATACAGAATAGATATAGAGCAGATGGTGATAGGAAGATTAGGTAGGGAGGAAAATAGAGATAATAGTTTAATTCTCGAACTAGGGTTCGAAATTAAACTAGCACACAATCAACCAAACAAACACCCAATTAATTTTATTTGTCAAAAACTTATTGACTCAAATAAGTTATTTATGTTTGTAATTAACACATTTTGTTTGGTCGTAAACACATTTGTCTTGTTTATCAAAAAGTTTCAAAAAATTCAGATTTTCGTGTTTTCAAAAATCTGGGATGTTACAATCTTTCGACATGTTCTTCGTCGAGTTCATCTTGACGACTATGCTTCAAAGTTTACGATGTATCTCGAGTAATTCCTTGTACTTCCTTCGATACTTTGATTAAACATTGTTATTCGATCAATAAAGTTTGTCTTTTAGATTTAGCTTGTTGTTTATCAATGATTCTTGATCCATATCTTTGCAATGCTTAATTCTAGCATGATTTACTGGCCAGTATTTAACGTTATCATGTTATTTTAGTAGATCTCTTTACTTTAACTAGTTGATTGAATCTACTCATGCTTAGAGATGGTTAGGGTTTGCTAGTTCGTCGATTACCTAGTTACTAATGATACTAGAGCCCGGGGAAAGGTTCGAGTAGATCCTTGACATTCATGATCATGTTTATTCTTTGCTTAATGTTTAGATCTAGTTTCAAGCTGGTTCTTAGTATGATGGTTGTTTGTCTCATATCTCTTGTGGATTCTTTTGCCATGTTAAACCTATCGTTCTCGCGTTTATAACCTAAACCCTGTTCTATCATTTTATGCTATAGATTCATCTTGTTTAGAGCCTTATTAGAGTATAGATTAGAGTTTATTTAGATTAGTTTTATCTCTTGTTTAAGCTTGTTTAGATCTATTAGAATTAGTTAGTAATTCAGTTAATATTAGATAAATAATATCTTAAACATAATTATCCCTGGATTGACAAACCCAAGATACTCATCCTGGGAAAAAGCTACCACGATACTCTACGCTTGCAGTATAAGGTTTGACGTTCTTAAGTGGCATCAACAGTCCCCTAACTAGTGTTCTTCACATCAAGTGGGAGGATGAAGGGTGGTAGGCTGTAGAAACTTTGTATGACCTCAATTTCGTGATTAATCCAGCAATATTCCACTCAAATTGAAGTGCTTGTGTGCAGCCCTTTCCCTTCTCCTTCTCTAATTTGGTTTTTGGGTTCAATCCTTGGCTTTTGGGTGTTTGCTTTGGCCATGGTTAAATCCCTTCTTTTGCCGGTGTTTTGGACTTGCAAGGACGTGGAGATCATGCCCTAGTGCATCTCAAGCCTGCAGGTTTGCCACGAGCAAGTTTGGCTTGAGTTTTCCTCTCTTCTTGCCCAGAGCTTGCCCTTTATGAGATCTGAAATTACCGCTAATCCCGTGATCATTTTGAGTTGATCTTCTGGGAAAAGATTTGGAATAGGGTCAGAATAGCCTGTGTCAAATTTTGTGAAGATTGGACAAGGTTTGGTCAGATTTAGGATTGGAGAGGCTGAAGTTCCAGCCTTCTACTGGACAGTCCCGGCTCCCGAACAGTCCGGCACAGGCCACCGGACGGTCCAGCGTAGGGGTTCCTGCCTCGGTTCCTACCGAAATGTCCGGCTCTGTCACCGAACTCTCCAGTTCCACCGGACAGTCCAGCGCTGGCCACCAGACAGTACGGCAGAAGCCTAGGAGGTGGCTGTGTGCTCTTTTCGTTGAAGTTTTCTCTGTCTGGCTTTTTGCTTCGACCTCGCTTTTAGTGTTCCTTATTGCTGTTGGCGTTTCTTAGCCTACTGAATAAATTTCGCAAGCGCACGGAAACACGTTGTAGCTTTTCACCCAAGAGTATTCCAAGGTATCGAAATCCATGAGGAACGAGGAGTAACTCAACGTAGAAAGGTAGGAACGAACAGTGAAACCAGCAATTATAGAGATAAAAGACAGAGGAAAGCAGGTTCACTACTTTAAATAAAACAACTTAACTTTACTAGACAAACTAGTATTCTAGTCAACAGGTTTACTTGGACACTGAGGCTATAGAACCACTTCCGGGCACAAGAAACTTTACTCAATCCTGGAAATAGAGTAATAATCCCTCTGAGGCTGAGAGCTCAGGAATATAATACCGAAGAGAAATCCGACCCCTTCACTCTACAACTCACTACTCACTCTTGATACAACTTAGCTCTCTCTACAATGCCAAGGGTGGCTTTACTAATATACTCTACACTCAACTATACAACCACACTTGTATTCTCTTGATCCACCACACCTTGCAAGTGACCTCCTGAGGGGTATTTATAGCTTGGAGACCGAGGGGGGGTACTTGTAGGTGCTCTAGGTCGGTACTGGAGGTAGGTCGGTGTCCGGGCGGCCAGGGGGGTGGCCGGCCGACCTTCAAGGGTGGTCGGGCGGCCACTCATCTTGCCGCCTTTGACCATCCAACGGTTGATATGCATTCCTGGAGTCGGTTGGTAGTTATTGGATTCGGTGCACATGAAAAATGAGTCGGTGGGGTGGTCGGCCGACCACTCTCATTGGTCGGGCGGCCAGTGCCCTGGATTGCTGACGTCACCGATCCGTTGCACGATGTTCTTCCGACTCTTGGATGCATTGGATTCCCAATCCAATGGTTGCATTTAACTTCTTTTGTGCTTCTTTGCATGCAGGTCGAAAGTTCGGATTGATGACGTGGCCGGGCAACCATGGTAAGGGGTCGAGCGGCCACCTCAGCTGGCTGAGTTGGTCTGAGAGCTGACTGGGTGGCCAGGCGACCCTAACAGGTGGCCGGCCGACCCCTCAAGTTGGTCGGGCGGCCACGGGTTTGGGTCGGGCGGCCATGGTCCCATGCCCATTTGCTCTCCCCTTCTCACATTGCCTGTCTTTTGTACATTCTTTTGATATTTTGGTCATGATATGCTCCTGCATCCAACTTTTGTACACAACTTGTGGAACCAGTTAATAATACATGAAACCTTGATAAATTATGCCCTCAAACATGTAGTATTGGTAGTCGAAAATGGATTTTATCCACTGCCAACACCCCCCACACTTAGACCTTTGCTCGTCCTCAAGCAAAGAGCAGAGTTAAGCATAAGTGGGAAAGGCATAACATCATCATCCACTATAGCAAGCACAAGAGTACTTCCAACTATTTCATCTCGCCTAGGATTTCAGTGGTGTCTACACTTGGGTTTTAGAATGTTGAAGCATGGAATAAGAGTATCAAAGTTAACTTCAGGTTCCCATGCCACATGAGTAAAGAGGTTTTCAAGATTTTCAAAAGTAGGGCATACCAACTCTTTTGATCTCAAGTCCAACTCTCGATCACTCACAGGACAGGTGTCCTTGCCAACATCTTGTATTTCTCACCTCCTATACTACTAAGGCTTTTTGTGGAGCTCTAGCTAGTGGGGAGAATGAGACTTTCCTATCATGCTTATGTTGTCGAATCAAATCAAGTGTCAAGAAAGAATTCATAATCAAATGAGATTTGGCCAAGTGCAAGTGTAGTGTTACGGATCTTGTCTCTTGTGGTGCTTGATATGAGTCCCATGTTTGAGTAGAGGGCATGGAGTTCTTTTCTTTTCTCTTTCTCATTTTTGTTTCATACTTTTCTTTCTTTCACACACTTTTTTTTCCGAACTTCCATGCCTCTCTTTCTTTTCAAATAGAACTGAATGGGATCATTGACATCTTATTGCACACCTTTCTGAGAGAATTTATGTGGCGGAACCGCCCAGCTTAATCCAGACTAAGCACGCCTGCCACCTCTGGCTCGCAGCGCACTTAGGCTAGACTAAACCCGGTAGTCCGTCGAGAGTCCTTCGGGCTCTCGATAACACCATTCCCCAGAGGAACCGACGTCATACACATCCGACTCTCGATGGAGCCACAACAGTTACAACATCACAGGCAGTTGAATAGATATTACATAGACTTTAGTTACAAACCAGTTCGAAATCAAATAGAGTTCAACATAGTGTCATTCAACAACATAGTTCAAATAGTCTCTCGCAGCGGAAATTTTATAGTTCATGTTTCATAGTAACCAAAAGACTTGCATAAATAGAACAAGCATCGAGCCCACTGATGCCGCTCCTTGCCAGATCATGACCCTTCTTAATCCTGATGAGGACACGGCCCACCACCAACACAGGCACAGAAGAGGAACTCCATACCTGTAAGCCAAAAGTGGGGGCAAAACCCTGAGTACTAATTACTCAGTAGGACTTAATGGACGGGGCTTACGGCTGACGCAAAGCTTGCTTACTAACATCTGGATCCTTAACTATTGCTTTTAAACGGGATAAAATTAATAAGTGGAAGCAGGATTTGACAGCTGCTTATATTATTGCACCCGAGTAGGATTTAACAGCTGCTCAAGTCATCATACTTGTAGAAACATCATGAGTGCGACAGAGTATTGCATGAAAGTAAATCCAGTAAACCATCATGAATATGACAAGTATTGCATGAAAATAAATCAGGTATATCCAAGCATGTAGTATTCAAAACCATGAATTCTTAATACATCATATTCAAATGGATTACTACTTTGTCCGGCAGTGATACTGGTATTCTCACACCTGGTGAGCATTAGCGATTCGAATCGATTTTTATATTCCCAGGAATAAATAGAAGCACCAAGATGGCAAATGCTTACTAACCCCTGGCGTTCCCACATATGCTTCCCCCATCTCCACTTGTCCCGTCTCAAGTTCGAAACCACTCCCGACTGACCCCCAGAGCGCGTTGTCGCAGGAGCGTTACCACGCAATGGGTCAGCCCTCCCTTGACACCCGCCTCCACGGCCACCTTCCTCTCAACCAGTGGGTAGGAACATGCCTCTATGCTTGAGACGGCATAAGTAGGACTTTCACCGGTCCATGATCCCGGATAAGCACTCTAGCAATGTTATGCCGATCCCAAGCGAACAACGACCGGCCTTATGCTACTCTGGCGGAGTCCACCACACATTATTCCAGATCTCATCATTCAAACCCATATCTCCGCCCGGTCTCTATTTAAAACATAACATAATCATAGCATAATAACAATAACTTCCATAGTGAGACTTCTTCTTTCGAAAAGTCACCCCTACGAGACGAGTGACCTTTATTCACTCGCGTCTACTCGTACCTAGCCATTCTAGGCACTCGTTCCTACGAAATCTAGGTATAGGTGCTAGGGCCAGGGCGGCCAAGGGATCTAATGCAATTGGTTTCATTCAACTCCTAATGCATATGCGTAATCAATAATTACTTTATTTGCTGGAACTAGCATGATCCTGCCTACCTTCTTCGCTAGGGTTAGTCTCCTCGGCGGCGGGGTCAGCGGTCGGCTGCTGGTCCTCCTGCTCCTCCTCGGGTTCTTCGATCAGCAGTTGCTCCTGCACCGTCTCTTCTTCAATCGCGGGATCTATATGAATGAAAGGTGCAGATGTGAGTGCACACGAATGCAGATGTATGCATTTGATGTAGATGAAATGCAGATGTTAGCATGCCGTATATACTTTATGGAAAATGACATGTGTGTACGAGTCAAATTAATATACATGCATATGCTTAGTGTAAACCATGCTCATTTGTGAATTAAATCGCACATCTGAGTTCTAGTAGTTCAGCAAATCCAAATGAGACCAAACTTTTATGACATACTGATACTTCATACCCAAAGCTACTGCCAAAATTTCAGCCCAATTGGAGTTATAATTATTTTATTAAAATTCCAGCAAGTTCTCAGCCCTACACATTGTCAGAATTTTCATAAATTATAGGAATGGGTTTTGAAGATAAAATTTTACCAGTGAGCTAGATTCAGTATGGACTGCATGCACAAAAATTTACAGGTTAAAACTACCAAGTTTGATAGGACATCTATTTTCCATATATTAATCGTGTGCGAATTTTAGATGTACATATGAACAGTGTGAATAGCCCTCTAAAATATACTTTTTAGACTCTATGCATCAACATTAGGCTACTAAATTTTCCAGAGAATTTTCTAGCCATTTATGACCACTTTTTCTAATTATCATTTCCAACATGTAGCATTTTATCATTTTCAAATCACCACTAAAACTTGATATGCAGAGGCTCATATTTTACCAGTGGGATTCACAAGCTATATAGGACATAAGAAAAATACTAGTGAGTCATATTTATCATACTTTGCATAGGCCTCATTTCCAAGCTATCAAATAATGCATAAAGTACATGCAAAATGATAAAACAGAGAATGAACAGTAATATATTGAGTCACCAAAATTCTTACAGTGTCCAAACATCCTAAGAAAGCTACTGACCAAGTTTCATCATTTTAGGATTTCAACTGGACCATGTTTTCTATTTTTCCTTGAATTAACATGCATACACAATAACAGGGGCAAACCGTACATACATACCTCCACATCATATCCACTGTGTAGATCTATTTATAAGGAGTACAACGCAACTAAGTTTACCTTTTTACGATTTTTATTTGATTTTATATGATTTTCCAAAGTTTCAGCCGAAATATAGGAAAATAAAATGAAAAACCTTAGATCCAGGGACTAGAACGTAAATAAACATAGATTCCAGGGGCTAGCACGCAAGAACGCATTGACTCAGTGAATAGCGCATGGACTATACTGCAATTCATTAAAATCCTGTGGGCTAGATCGAAAGAAAACCAGCCCCCTTCTTCAACCTCGCGCAACGCGCGGCCGCACAGCGCGGCACGCATGCGCCGGCAAGCTCCGGCTCGCCGGAGCCGCGATGTGAGGCGCGTCGGGTGCGCGGGAGTGCGGGCTTCAACCTGAGCTAGGTCTTGACGTCGAGGACGGCGGGGATGAGGCGGATACGGTGGTGAACCACAGCGGCGACGGCATGAACCGGCGCGACGTGGACGACGCGACGGAGTTCGATCTCGGCGTCGGTGGGTGGAACGGCGTCGAGGTCTAGCGCGTCGAGTGCGCGGGAGCGAGGCGAGTGCGGTGAGGGTGGTCTAGTGCTGTGGGGTGGACGGACGGCGGCGGTGCGAGCTCGGAACCGAGCTTGGCCCGGCTATGGCAGCCCGATCTGGGGAATGGGGCGGGGGAAGGCGACGAGAGCAACCTTGGCGGGTGTGCAAGAGCGAGGCGAACCCGATGGCGGAGGTTGGAGGCGCGGAGATGGACCGAGGCGGCCGGCGTAGCGAGCTAGAGCTCGGCGGCAATGGCGGTCTCCGCGCGCGAGTGAGAGAGAGAGTGAGCGAGTGAGGGAGCGGGGGAGGGAGTGAACCGGGGCGGTTCCGCGTCCAGGTGAAGGCCGAGGGAGCGGGGAGCGATCCGCGGCGCGTGGCGTCACCCATACACCGCCGGACATGCGGCGGCCATCGTTCCGGACAAGGTGGCCGCGCTGACGCGCGGGCCCCGCCGGTCAGTGACCGCGGGAAACAGAGAAAAAGAGAAAATGGAAAATGTGTTTTCTCCCCTTCTGTAAATCGATATTTTGACCCACTTAGAGTCCGAATTTGGAAAAATGGTAATTGAATGAAATGTTCTACACTTTGGACTCTACAACTTTGTCAAAAGGCTCAACACCAAAATCGTTTCATAAATATGAATTTCATTTGAATTTGTATAGCAGCCCCAATTTGGATAGGGGACCTTTATTGCTTAGGAAAATAGAAAGTCCTATTTATATGCATTTTCTCCCAATGTGCCTCTTGACAAGTTTGTTTAGAATTTCAAAACCTACAACTTCTTTAATTTGAGCTTTGCATGAAAGTGGCTGTAGGTTAGAGTAAATTTGGGGTTTCAAATCAGCTCTGATTTGAATTGGTTTTCTGTACTGACATTAAATGACCCTAATCACCTTGTAAACCTCATTATATGACAAGACTCCTATTAGCAAAGTTGTTTATATCATGTAGATCTACAGTTTTGTCAATATGAACTTCACCCAGATCTCAACAGAATCAAAGATATGACTATAAACATAGCATCACACATGAAATAACAAGGGTTTGCACTTTGTATTTTAAATCAAATTTGTTTCCAATGCACAAACACATGCTATGCCATGATGCTCAAGGATGAATGCTTCATGTATGATGAGTGATTATGCACTTGAGGTGCCGGAGCATCACACTTTATTTCATGGAACGTGCGTGTGAAGGCCAAAAATTCTCAATTGATTCAAACTCTTATAATGGCACAAGGTTTGATAAGACTCAAAACAATCAAGGTAGCAAGAATATACAAGTTTTCTTTTCATATGTGGCACTGGAAGGATAGAAACTTGAGATCATCAAAGATGAAGCCCTTATTTTGTTTTGCAAAATAAAACTCTTTCTCATGCGGGAGGTTCCTTTAGTTTCCTCTAATTAACTTATCTCACATGGATCAACAATCTAAACTCAAGTGGGTCCCAAATCATGATAGTATCCAAAGGCAAGATTACTCTAGCACAGGAAATAAAATGGTGCAAGCACAAGTAAGATGTGACATTATGAACATGTAGAGCATGATTTGATCAAGTCCATGTGTAAAGCACAAATAAAAAAATGGAGGTACATGAATGTAACATGTATACCTGACCTCCTGGCGCAGGTTCGACGTGTTGATGGTCCATCTAGCCCAACACCATGGTCGGGCGACCATGTGAGAGGGTCGGGCGACCTACTTGGTGGCCGGCCGACCCATGGAGATGGTCGGGCGGCCACCCAATTCTGGGTGTTCGACCCGTGTGCTGGTGCATTTTGTCGAGGGAGCCATGGGGAGACATGACAAGTCCGCGCGACGCGTTTTCGTAAAAAATAGGTGGCCGGGCGGCCACTATGTGTGATCGGGCGGCCACTGCATTTCACCCAATTCCCTTGAAAATTTTTGAGTAGCGAGGTTGTACCCTGTACGTCGTATTTTGCTCGTGTTTTCTGCAGGGTTAGTGATAGGGAGTCGAATGGCTTTGCCCATTCTACTCAAACTCATTATTGGAAGGGAAATAAATCTACTTTATAGGATGAAAACAAATATAAGGCGCTTATTATATTAATGAATGAGTTCAAAACAACCTAAGAAATAAATGGATGAAAATAAATGCGCCTATGATAACTAGATGCACCGGGTGCCTATGGTGCGGGAGGATCATAGAGATCAGGGCACCCAGTTGCATCCGCAAGACGGCGAACTTTGGCGGAGAGACCCTTCCTAAGGATGTTGATCTTATCATCTATCTTCATCCGCCAAAGCTCACCCTCAGCACAGCGCTCTTCTAAGTTCTAAAACTTAGCCTTGAGCGCTGCTAGCTCCTCCCTTAACGACGCTACCGTGTCCTTCTCCTCCTGCTCCTCCTCCTCCTCATCCGAGGAGTCCTCGAACTGTCCAGGCGGCCCCTTGATTGAAGGCGTCCTGGCCACCCTCTTCACTGTCCTTCGTGGTGGCTTTGAGTCAATGGACTCATCGATGGAAGCATCGGGCTTTGGAACACTAGAGATGAACACCTTAGCATACCCACCCGTAGGAGTTTTCATCCCACGGAGGGTATGGGTGGACAGGCTAGGAAAGACCGGCTCCTTGGATGGTCCGGCGGCCTCCTCTTGGAAGAGGCTCTTGACACAGTTCACGGGGGCGATCACCCCCATGGTGGGACGTGGAGATGGACAGGCCACCTTCTTGGCGATGGTTCTTGCCGGAGACAAGGCCCTCACTAGCTTGTCCACGCTGTGGGAACGGCATGGGGAGTCGGGACGGCCGTCACGGGTAGTCGGGCGGCCCCGGGATGAGTCACCCATGGTCGGGCAGCCACCACCTACGGCCGGACAGCCATGGGGTGTGGTCGGGCAGCCATGGGTATTGAGCCCCGTCGGCCAGGGCGACTCCTGGACGGATGTTTCTAGGGTTTCCTCAAACGGCATGGCTTGGAGAGGCTGCGGTGAGTCCATGGATGCGGGGTTGTAGGTTGCGGTGGTGTCGGATGAGATGGAGATGGCAGCCTTGCCCTTACCCCGAGGAGAGAGAGGTGCCATGGCTGAGTGGAGGTGAAGGTGGAGTGTAGATGGGGAAACAGACAACTCCTCATCCTTAAAACGTCAGAAAAATAATGCCCTCATCCACTCAATAGCCCCGTAGATATTGGATCGACGCTCCCAACTCAAAATTTGAGTTTTCGGTGGCCGGGCGGCAAAAGGAGGTGGTAGGGCAACCACCACCTATGGCCGGCCGACCCACCCTTAGGGTTGGGCATCCAGGCCCAAAGTGAGGCGACTGAGCCCTAACAACTGGGCTTCTTTTCCATGGCCGGCCGACCCACCTAAGTGGTTGGGCGGCCACCTAAGATGGCCGGGCGACCCTGCCCAACTCGGGCTAGGAGTGCCGCGCGTTGAGGTTTGGCCCAAGGGTGCATTGCGGATCCAACTATGTGTGCAGAACAGCGGTTTTGTTGAGATTTTGGAGAATAAGATGAGATTAGATAGAATTTTAAGGGAGAAAAGAAACTAGTGTACATGGCTTCTTTTATGGTCTGAGCTCGACCATGGACGCGTGATCAGACTACCTCATGCAGCTCGAAGACGTCCACTTCTTCGAGCGTAGGCATTTTGGGCTCAAGAAAGATTTTAAGGCGTTGCCCATTCGCCTTAAAAACCTTCCCGTCATCGTCCTGGAGGGTGACGGCGCCGTGATCGGCGGCTTCAAGGACCGTAAATGGTCCTTCCCACTTACTTCTAAGCTTAACATGACCAAATAAATGAACGCGGGAGTTAAAGAGTAGTAGCTTATCTCCTGGTTTGAATGTCTTGATCTTGATCCGCTTATCGTGCCATCTCTTGGTGCGCTCCTTGTATAGCTTGGTACTGTGGTATGCCTTCTCCCTCCATTCCTCCAGTTCGGCTAGTTGAATTTGCCTTCTTATGCCTGCCGATTGGGGATCCATGTTCCACCTCTTTACCGCCCAGTGAGATTTGAAATCTAATTCCACTGGAAGATGACAAGTCTTGCCGTACACCATCTGGTATGTTGTCATGCCAATGGGAGTCTTATATGCTGTGCGATATGCCCAGAAAGCATCGGGTAGCTTGGATACCCATTCTTTTCCCATAGCTTTGACTGTCTTTTGCAATATGTTCTCGATTTGTTTGTTCGACGTCTCAGCTTGGCCGCTTGTCTGCGGATAATAAGGGGTGGCAACACGGTGGTCCACACCGAGGTAAGCGAGACACTTCCTGAAGCGCTTGTCAATGAAGTGTGCGCCTTCATCACTGATGATGACCCGTGGTACTCCAAAGCAAGGAAAGTGTAGGACCGAGACGTGCGACTAGAGGGGGGTGAATAGGAGCACTTAAAAACTCAAACTCACGAACCCCGGTGCAGACTGACAGACACTTCACACAACAAACGCTAAACACCGTCCACTGAAAGGAAACGTGTCTAGCAGCACTTGGTGTCGCCCTCTGAACAGGTACACACCGAGCGAGCGGAAGCACAAGACTCAACGATCACGAGATCGCAAGTCAAGCGAAACAACGACTCATGCACTAGTGTCTTGTCCGCCACTCAATGCACCAAAATGCACCTTACTGGTTCACAGCAAGTTAAGAGTATGGGCAGCAACAAGGAACACAAAAAGCGAGGTCAAAGCAAAAGCCGGACAGCGAAAACTCCAACAAAAAGCAGGCTGCCCCAGATCTATAGGACTGTCCGGTTGCGGCTATAGGACTGTCTGGCAGCAGAGTCCGGTAGACACCGGAATGTCTGGTAACAAAGTCCGGTAGAGCCTAGGACAAGGGCCTACGCAGGACTGTCTGGTGGCCGACGTCGGACTGTCCGGTGGAGCCGGATAGTCCTGTGGCCGACGCCGGACTGTCCGGTGGAACCTGGAACTTGAACCTCTCAAACCCTAAATCTGACCAAACCTTGTCCAATCTTCACGAAATTTGACACAGGCTATCTGAGCACTATTCCAAAGCTATTCCCAAAAGATCAACTCAAAATGATCATGGGATTAGCAGGAATTTCAGATCTCGTGAAGAGGCAAGCCTTGGGCAACAAAAGGGGAAAACTCAAATTCAACTTGCTCATGGCAAACCTGCTGGTTTGAGATGCACTAGGGCATAATCTCCACGTCCTTGCAAGTCCAAAACACTGGCAAAAGAAAGGATTCACCCATGGCCAAAGCAAACACCCAGAAAGCCAAGGATTGAACCCAAATACCAACTTAGAAGGGGGGAGGAGAGGGCTGCACACATGAGCTCAAATTTCTGCTGAATCTTGATGGATTAATCACGAAATTGAGTTCATACAAAGTTCCTACAGCCTACCACCCTTCATCATTCCCACTTGTGAGAAGAACACTTGCTAGGGGACTCAAATCCTAGTCTAGTGCTCTCTGTACTCTCTTTGGAACATGGCTGCAAGGAAAATGAAAGCCTAGGGTTTTCTAATGGTGGGAGAGACACCTAAATGACCAGCCACTTAGGTATTTATAGCCCTAGGCCAGACGACACAATTAACACTAAGACCCTTACTCTAGAATGCCCGGAAGGGGCTGAAATGTAAAAGATACAATTGGACGACTACGATGACGCTTTGACCTTCTTCTTCTCCACGCCTCGCTTGGATGTACGCCACGTAGCCAGTAGTCCGGAAGCTTCCCCCGGTTTTGAAGTCAGAAACTGGGAAACTTTATTCTGCGGGCTTCTTGGGCTGGATCTTGGCCTAATCTTCTATCTTGGCGAGTCAGAGCCCAACCCACCAAGTCATCTGAACTTGGGTGGCGGTTTTGAGCTGAAGCCGCCAAAGCCTCCCTTGCACGCCTTCGCGCCATGCACTCGGGTTGGAGCACCATGGTGGCACCCAGCTTCTCCAGTCCATCAGAGTTGCCTCATGGTCCATCGGAGGGCTTACACCACCATTGCCGAACCGCCCCTCCGTGTACCGCGCTCCCATGGCTGACCGACGTCGAGCGTTGCCTCCGGTCCTTTGGAGGGCTTTTGCCTCAGTCAATCGAGGTCTTCATCATCTACCTCTAGTCTATCGGAGGGCCTCTAGTCCATCGGAGGTCTTGAGCTCGTTGACAATCACTCATCACACCAGGAGAGCAATGAGGCCGGTCCATTGGCTCTCAAAAAGATGGTCCCCCAGAAGATCTTTATGGAGTGTCTTGAGTCCGCTGCGGGACATGGCAGTGCTTCTACCCATTTTGACACATAGTCCACTGCGACCAGAATATACTCCTTGTCTCCATTCGTGGGAAAAGGTGCCATGAAATCTATGCCCCACACGTCGAATACATCAACTTGAAGATTACTTGCGAGTGGCATAGCATCTCTTGGGTTTATATTTCCTTGGCGCTGGCACCTTGGACACCGTCGCACGAACTCTTTTGCATCCTCATACATAGTGGGCCAGTAGAACCCACTTTGCCAGATTTTTGCATGAGTCCGATAAGCCCTATAGTGTCCTCCGTAAGAGGATGCATGGCATCTATCTAGGACTTGCGGTGCTTCACAAGCTAGAATGCAGCGACGTAGGAGTCCGTCTGCGTAGAGTTTGTATAGGTAGGGGTCATCCCAAAGATAGAATCGGCTGTCGTGGGCCAATTTCCTCTTGTCTGCTCCCTCAGGGACATAGCCAGCAACGATGTAATTCACCAGTTTAGCATACCAAGGTTGGGCTGTTGTCACCTTAAGGAGCCGATCATCTCTCATGTAGTCATCGATCGACAAGGGAGATGTTTCTTTAAATTTCATCCGTGAGAGATGATCTGCAACTGAATTTTCTACTCCCTTCTTGTCTCTGATTTCAATGTCAAATTCTTGGAGTAACAGGACCCACCGGATTAGGCGTGGCTTTGCATCTTTCTTGGTAAGGAGGTATTTGAGAGCTGCATGATCTGTGTAGATGATGACTTTTGCTCCTACCAAGTATGATCTGAACTTGTCAATTGCAAAGACCACTGCTAGCAATTCTTTCTCGGTGGTTGAGTAGTTCAGTTGCGGGCCAGTAAGAGTTTTGCCTGCATAAGAGATAGCATGGTGCTTCTTATCATTGGTTTGGCCTAGTACTGCTTTAACAGCATAATCGCTTGCATCACACATGATTTCAAATGGTTTGTTCCAATCAGGCGGCTGGATGATGGGTGCTGTGACCAATGCTTCTTTGAGCTTGTGAAATGCTTTGAGACATTCCTCGTCAAACATGAAGGGAGCATCCTTGGCTAGCAAATTAGTCAGAGGCTGGGCTATATGGGAGAAATTTTTGATAAATCTCCTGTAGAACCCAGCATGGCCTAAGAAGCTTCGGATGGCCTTGATGTTTGTAGGCGGAGGTAGCTGTTCAATGACCTCAATCTTTGCACGATCTACCTCAATGCCTCTTTCTGAGATTCTGTGGCCTAGCACAATACCTTCTCTGACCATGAAATGGCATTTTTCCCAGTTTAATACCAGATCGACCTCTTTGCATCTCTGCAGAACCTTTTTCAAGTTTTCAAGGCATTGGTCAAAGCTCTTGCCATAGACTGAGAAGTCGTCCATAAAAACTTCCCTGATATTTTCAATGAAGACGGAGAAAATTGCCATCATGCACCGCTGGAATGATGCTGGAGCATTACACAGCCCGAACGACATTCGCCTTCCGTAAGGGCATGTGAAAGTGGTCTTACTCTGGTCCTCCGGGTGAATCGGAATCTGGTGGTAGCCAGAGTAACCATAGAGGTAGCAGAAGAAAGAGTGATTAGCCAGCCTCTCTAAGATTTTGTCGATGAAGGGAAGAGGAAAATGATCCTTCCTGGTGGCGGTGTTCAGTTTTCTGTAGTCAATGCACATCCGCCAACCGGTGATAGTTCTCTGTGGAATTAATTCATTATTCTGGTTCTTGACAACTGTCATCCCTCCCTTTTTAGGCACATCTTGTATGGGGCAGACCCATTCACTATCTTGTACGGGGTAGATGATACCCGCGTGTAGGAGTTTGAGCACTTCCTTCTTTACTACTTCTCGCATCGCATTATTCAATCTGCGCTGAGGTTCCCGCGTGGGTTTGTGGTCGACCTCCATAGGTATGCGGTGTGTGCACAGGTTGGGACTGATTCCCTTCAGGTCTTGGAGAGAGTATCCAAGCACAGTACTATACTTCTCCAGAACAGAAAGCAATCGCCGGCTCTCACTCTCTGTCAGCTTGTCACTGATGATCACCGGTTTGTCCTCTTTCCCATAGAGGAAGGCGTACTTTAGGCCAGGCAAAAGTTGTTTCAGCTCAATTTTTGGAGCTTCGGGCCGTAACGATTCACCAAGTTCTTCGAACTCGAGTGGTTCTTCTTCCGCACTGAAGTCGCTAATAGCCTCTTCCTCTAGGCTTTTGTATTAACCCATTTCCTCAAGTGAAAGGCTCATCACTTCTTCCATGGGGTCAATCTCTGGCTTTGCTTCTGTTTTGGCATTGAGTGATCTGTCGATGTTCACGTTGATGTCCTCATTGCCCAACTGAAGCTGCAATCACCCTCTATATATAAATCTGAGCTGGAGAGGGCTGCGATTGGGATCCCTACCGCAATCAATGGTGTGGATCCCTCGGGGATGTCAAAGACATGGAAGTCCAAGAACACCTGAGTATCCCGCAAGGTTGTTGGTACTACCCGGAGCACACCTCTGCATTTCAAATATCTGCCATCTGTCCATTTCAAACGGATGGCTGATTTTGATAGTGGCTCAACGGGGAAATGATTGTCCATCACATACTTAGGAATTATGTTCACTCCAATATGTGGGTCGTATATGATGTCTTGCGGATGAAGCCTTAATACCTGGCCAGGGATGACGCTGGGATCTGGATAGAATTTGAATGCTTTTGTGTCCAGGCGTCTCTCCTCTAGCCAATCCCGATTGATTGCTGCTGAAAGCCAGAGTAGGTCCTCCTTCATATGTTCTCTATGGTTTGGTAATATGTATGATGGTTTGGAGGCCCTGGTGAAGCGTCGGTCTTGTTTAGGCAACTGAGAGGCGCTGCCAAACTCCATGATTATTTCGTCCTCGAAAGAGAACGGAGGTGCCGACGGAGGAATCGTCAAGGCTAAACTGACCCTCTTAGTTTGCCGTGACGATGGTTCTGGGATTTCTTCGATTCGGGGAGATGGTGGTGGTGGAGTGGGTTGATGTGTGAGCAGCGCGAAGGCGGTGAACCGGTGTGAGCTCGGGCGATGTGGCGTGGCGGCGCGGCGTGGATCCGGTGAGGGAGAGGTTGAACGGCGGCGACGTCTCGCACGTCTGGTGCGCGGGGTCGACGCGGGGGACGGTGGTGGAGGTCTTGAGGGGGGGAAACGCTGGAGGGTGGTGCGCATCGGTGATGAAACGGCAGTGCACTCACCGTGAACTCGGTGTCGCGGGTGGCCGGAACGAGCGGGGACTCGGCGGTGGGGCGGTGGAACGGCGACGCCGTCACTCGCGTCGGGTGTGCGGGGACGAGGCGAGTGCGGTGGTGGTGGTCTAGGGTCGCGGAGGTGGATGGGGATGGCGGCGTGAGCTCGAGCTTGAGCTCGGCCCATCAATGGCGGTCGGGGACGCAGAATTAGGCGGAGGGAGAAAGAGAGCAAGCCGAGGGATAGTGAGGGCGAGGCGAGCGCGAGGAGAGCCGGGAGGGTGTCTAGGTGCAGGCGGGCGCGAGGGCAGCGCGGGCAGGGAGCGGGGAAGGGACGCCGGTGCCTGTCGTCCGCCTGGCCGCCATGGCCTGGGTGCCGGCCGAGCCCCGGATCGACGGGCCCACCCGTTAGTGGGAAGGAAAAAGGAAATGGGAAAAATGTGTTTCCCACCGCTAGTAATTAGCCTATTTGACCTATTTAGAATCTGATTTAGTCAAAACCCCAATTAGATAAAAAGTTATAGTCTTCAAAATCTACAACTTTGTCAAAAGGTCTATTACCAAAATTTGAGTGGAACACGATTTAAATTTGAATTTACCTAGCAGCTTTCAATTTGGACAAGGGACCTTTATTGCTTGAAAACTTCAAAAGTCCTATTTCCATGTGATTTCACCCAAAGTGCCTTTTGGAAATATTGCTTAGAATTTCAAGACCTACAACTTATCTAATTTGAGTATTTCATAATAATGGCTGTAGACTAGATAGAATTTGAAAATTCCAAACAGGTCTGGTTTGAATTGGTTTTCTGTGCTGGTAGAAAATGCCCTAAATCACCATGTAAACTTCAATATATGGTCAAACCCCAATTAACAAAGTTGTTCTCCACATATTTTTCTACAGTTTTGGTATAATAAGTTTCACCTAGATCACCACAGATTTTGAAATACAACACAATTGTGTCTCAGAGGTTTGGGTAAAACAGCAATTTCACTTTGTGTAGTCTTTCTTGTTTTCAACTTTTGAGGTGTCAAATGAAGTCCAATTACTTCAAGGTCTGTTGCATTTGAAAGGTGATAAGTTTTAATTTCACTTCATACAAAAGAAGATTTTAAAGTTGTATAGCGAAATCAAAAGTAATTTCATATTCAAATTTGGGATGAGCTGGAAATTCAGACTTGAGAATTTTTCTAAGTGTAAATTGACTTGGGCTGAGTTCAAGGGACATTTAGGTTAAATTTGAAATAAGTAGATGACAGTTTTGATCCATGCTCAGTGTAGCAAAAGTGAAGTTTACAATTCGTACAACAACTTTGGTAATGGAGCAAATCTCAAGTGCTTAATGATTTTGAAAATTTTATTAGGGACCAAATTTGGTCGTGGTCACACTTGCTACCATTGGAAGAAACATTTGTGGGTCTTGGTTTGATCTTTTAAACCTCCTGTCTTTAGATTCTGAATATGGTTAAAATAGAAAAGTCTAGGGTTATTTTCTTACCCAAGGTTTTGCAATTGGTGTGGTGCTCAAAAGCTTGTGAGTGTTGACTTATTAAACCAAGCTACACAGGGTTTTGTATCTTGAATAGAAAAAATTTGACTTAGTGATTTCTCCATCAAGTTCCTCATCACCTCTCTAAATATGATTAAGTCGTAATTCATTATTAGCTTGTCTAACTGTGTGTTATGGCTTTTGAGATGCCTGGGGCATCACACCGTCTTGAGGTGACTCACTCTCTCATAATCCATGGGACCAAGCCCGGAAAAGAGAAAGTTAACAGCCTTGGCATTCGTCTCATGCTGAGCCACGATCTCAGGCGTAGTACACTCAGCAACTGGACGCACTACAAAAGTCGTATTCTGAGTAGCATCCGATATGTCCTGACTCTGGCTAACAAGGAACGCCTCCATCCTACCCTTCCAGTAGGGATAGCCGTCGGAGCCAAGGACGGGAATCTTCCCAGAATAAGTCATGGTCACTACGGTTTCTTCACCGGTTAAGGTATGGGAAACCTAACCGGCTCGGATACCACTTGTAGGACCGAAGACTGCGACTAGAGAGGGGGTGAATAGGAGCAGTTAAAAACTCAAACTCACAACCCCCGCTCTGCACACAAACAAACCACACCCAATACCGTCCACTGAACAGATACGTATCAGGTGGAAAGCAGAAGCACAAGCAAGCTAACAGAGCCTACCAATTACACTTAGTCGAACACGCACAAAAGATCGATCTCGGCAACGAGACACTCACATAGCCACTCCACACCGAAGTGCGTCTCACTTAAAATCAGCGAGCGATGAGTATGGGCTAGCAGTGAGTGGCACTCAATCAAGATGAAACAAAACTAACGACTCACACTAAAGCTAGACCGACACGAACAAGAAAACTCTACCCTAGTGTGCAAGATTGTGTAGTATAGAAAACTACCAACCCTAGGACACACTAGCACCCTAAAAAGCAAAACAAACACCAACAGCAACCAACCGAACAAAGGAAGGAGTAACAGCACCTAGCGCGACCACAGCGAAACACAAGGGGACCGGACAATCAGGTCATGGCCAAAGGTCCTGACCGGACAAACCAACAGTAAGGAGAACAACACAGCGCTAAAACACACTAAAGACCTGACGGTCAGGTCTGGCTGGACTCCAGGGCCTGACCGGACAAAACAACAAAAGAAAAAGAACTGCGCGCGCAAAACAGCAAACCGGACAATCAGAACCTACCACATCGGACTAATGAACTGCCAAAATAACCTGAGAGCAGAGACGTGCTGCGATCCCTTAGCCTCAAGACCAGACTGTCAGGTTTGAATAGACCGGACAAACATACTGACTGTCCGGTCAGTTCATCCCTGAAAGCCCCAGTCTGAAACTCTGAAACTGCACGCACGCTCTCCAAAATCCGAACCAAAACCCAATCAATCCACCACTAAAATTCACAAAAATTTGCACAGAGGATCCTAGATCAATCCCTAAACAAACCCCAAAAGATCCATGTCAAAAGATCAAGGGTTGCACGGGAATTGCAAATCTCGTGAAGCTAGTGAGGGAAGAATGAAAAACTGAAAATCGCCCAAAAACGTACTTGCTCGTGGATGAAAAGTTCTAGCACAAGTCTAGAGAGATGCACCACGTCCTAGCAAGTCATAATACCAGCAAAAGAATGATCCAATCCTTGGACAACACAAAAAGAGCTAAAATCCAAGAAACCAAACTAGAAAAGGGGGAAAAGAGGGAGAGATGAAATTGCTGCTCAAGACATGGAATTTCACAACGAGGAACCTTGGATTAATCACCAAATTTAGGTTACACAAAATCCCAAGATTCTACCTCCCTTCATCCTCCCACTAATGACAAGATTTGACTAAACTAGGCACTCATCTCCTAGCTAATCTCCTCTCTTTTCTCTCTTTGGACCTTGGCTGCTAGGGTTAGGGAAAACCTAGGGTTTGGGCTGCCAAGATAAGCTCCAACAGAGCCTCTCAAGTATATTTATACCCTAGGCCCTAAACGACACAATTACACTAAGACCCCTACTCTAAAAATGCCCGGAGAGGGGCCAAACCGAAAAGATACAATCGGACGACTACGATGACGGCTTGATGTTCTTCTTCTCCACGCCTCGCTTGGATGTGTGCCACGTAGCCAGTAGTCCGGAAGCTTCCCCCGGTTTTGAAGTCAGAAATCGAGAAGCTTTATTTTGCAGGCTTCCTGAGCCGTGTCTTGGCCCAATCTTCTATCTTGACGAGTCTCGATCCACTCGCCAAGTCTTGATAGCTTGGGTGGCGGTTTTGAGCCGAAGCCGCCAAAGCCTCCTTCGCACGTCTTCGCGCCATGCACTCGGGTTGGAGCACCACGGTGGCACCCAGCTTCTCCAGTCTATCGGAGGACTTACACCGCCGTTGCCGAACCGCCCCTCCGTGTACCGAGCTCCCATGGCCGACCGACGCCGAGCATTGCCTCCAGTCTATCGGAGGGCTTTTGCCCGAGTACATCCGGGTCTTCATCATCGTCTACATCTAGTCCATCGGAGGACTTGTACCGTTGACAATCACTCATCACACCAAGAGAGCAATGAAGCCGGTCCATTGGCTCTTAGGGTCGGCCGAGTAGGGGGGTCAGGTCGGCCGACCTGGACTCCTCCATCGCCCAGTTGTTGTGGCGGAACCGCCCTGCTTAATCCAGGCTAAACACACCTGCCACCTCTGGCTCGCAGTGCACTTAAGCTGGATTAAACCCGGTAGTCCGTCGAGCTACCCCAAAGGGCACTCGATGTAACCATCGCCCAAGGATGCCGACATCACACACATTCAGCCCTCGATGGAGCTACAACAGTTACATCATCACAGGCAGTTTAATAGTGAAGATAAGATAAAGTGATTACAAACCAAATACAAGTAGTCAAATACATGTTCAAACCAAAGGCGGAAGCGATTTCAAAACATCTCGCAGTGGAAACAAAGTACTTAAGTAGTAGTCTTCATATACTGATGAACAAGATGAGCAGCACCGAGCCCACCGGTACTACCCTTCTCCAAGCAATTGTCCAGATGTCAACGGTACCTACGTTCCAAAAGTGGGGGCAAACCCTGAGTCTTCCTCCCTGAAAATCACATATTTGACCTATTTAGAAACCAAATTTGATAAAACCCCAATTGGATGAAATGTTCCACTCTTTAGGTTCTACAACTTTGTCAAAAGGCCTAATACCAAAAGCTGGGTGGAAATACGATTTAAATTTGAAATTATCTAGCAGCCCCCAGTTTGGACAGAAAACCTATTTTGCTTAGGGAATTCAAAAGTCCTATTTATAACCATTTTTGCCCAAAGTTATTCTTGATAAAGTTGCTTAGAACTTCAAGGTCTATAGCTCATTCAAATAGAGTCTTGCATGAAACTCGCTGTAGGTTAGAGAAAATTGTGAATCACTATGCAGGACAGGTTTTGGCAGAAAACACAAGCTGACAGAAAAAGATCCAAAGCACTATGATAACCTCAGTGTATGGCCAAGCCCCAATTACAAGAGTTGTTCACCCTAAAGTTGTCTACAAGTTTGGTATATAAAGTTTTGTCTAGTTCATCACAGAATTGGAACTATATCCACAAATATGCTCAAAGGTTTGGTCAAACAGTAATTTTACATTATGTAGAGACTTTTTGTTTTCAAATTTTGAAGTATCAAATGAAGTCCAATCACTTCCACACTAGGTGCATTTGAAAGGTGATAAGTTTAATTTCACTTCATAGAAAGGAATATTTTGAAGTCGTATACTGAATTCAAAAGTAATTTCAGATTCAAATTTGGGATGAGCTGAAAATCCAGACTTTGAGAATTTTTCTGTGTATACTGACTTGGGCTGACTTCAAGAGACATTTAGGTTCAATTTGAACTAAGTAGATGACAGTTTTGATCCACACTCAGTGTAGCAAAAGTGTAGTACATGATCTGCACTACAAGTTTGATATAAAGTTTAAGCAAAGGTGCTTAATGGATTTGAAAGTTTTATTATAGCTCGAATTTGGTCACAATCACTATTGGCACTTCTCAAAGCATTTCTGGTTGTAACACCCTGATTTTTGATACATGAAAATTCTTGACCAATTAATTTAATTCAATTAGAGTTGGATGTTTATGCATGACACCATGAATATTTATGCATTTTTTCTAATTAATCAAGTAAAATTAATCATAAGATTAATATGGTTGATGCATTCATGCCGCTGCATATTCATTTTGGGTAATTTGTGTTGATTCATGTTTGGATATAAGCTTGTTTAGAACTCTCCTTTAAAATATTTCTCTTCTCCTCAAAGAAATTGTTCTCTTTCCTGGCCCGAACAGCACAGCAAAACAGCAGCAGCTACGCAGCCGTAGCAGCTTTAACAGCAGGCCAGTTTTCTCTCTCGCCACGGCAGCAGCGCATCGCAGCAGCAACAGCCCAAGCCGCTCCCTCACTGCCAACCGGGTCCCACTCATCATCCCTTCCGTTCCCTTTCTTGCCTGCGCACGCTGCACGCACGAACCAGAGCCCGTCGGACTCGTCGAGCGTGGCCAACCCGGACTCTACCCGTGCCATCCCATGCCCTTTCCGCAAGCCACGGACCCAGCATCTATAAAAAGGACTCAGCCCCGGCGTCCGTGCGCTAGGACCCAAAGCCCCAAGCTCTCGCCACCGCCTCTGCGCCCAAGCTTGCCGTACGGCGTCGTGAAGTTCGCCGCCAGAATTCACGTCTGCACGCCACCGCTGCCGACGAGACCTCGCTGCCGTGCTTCGCCGCAAGGTAGAGCCCCTTCTCGCCCAATCCCGGCCTTAATTTGGTCTCCGTTCGTCGACTTTGCTCAACCCGTGCCGCCTTGGTTCGTGCAGGAACCGTTGCCGTTCGTCGCCGTACGCCGTTGCTGCTTCTCCGTTGAGTCCATCTACACCCGTAGTTTCACCGCGAGGTGAGGATTCTCCCCGATCCATCCTCGTCTTAAATCGTACCCCGCAGTGCCGCCAATTGCTCGTCGGAGCTGTGCTCCGTTCCGTCCCGCCGCCGGCCGCTACCGGTGCCTGCGCCGTCGTCGTGACCGCCTGTCCCACTTCACTGCACCTGCTGCATGCTCGCATGCCCTTCCCCACTCGCTCTCAGCCCTGGAACTGCGAGTTTGCGTCGCTCCGGTGAAGCACCGCCGCGGACAACCAGCCGCGCCGGCCGAACTCGCCGTCGTTCCTCTCTTGTCTCTCCCCGATCTGTTTTGAGCCACCGGATTTAGATCTAACGGTCATGGTGAGCCGCAGACGGGTCAACACCGGTCAGCGCGGGTAGTTTTGCAAAACAGACCCTAGGCTTTCCACTAATAAACCCGCAGTCCAGATCTATTCCTTTGGGTCCCTGGATTTTATGATTTAACCGCTGGAGATTCAAATCTATTTCAAAACAGCCCTTTGATCTTGTTTTTGTCCATATCTTTCACGTTTTAACTCCGTTTTGGTCCGTTCAAGTTGCGTTAGATTTATAACGATGAAATCTACGCTTTAGTGTACATGTTAAACATATTATGAGTTTTTGATTTAAGTATAAAAATTAATTGGATTAACGTTAATCCATTATTTGTAAATAAAAGCAATGTAGGGTTTAATCTCGTTATTTTTATTAAACTCTTGTTAATTTGGATAAATCTTTCTCTAATGATTTCTAATTAAAAGTTATTTAGGTTTAAACCGCGGTTTTGTTAAATTACTTGTTAACTTGATTAATGATTATGCAATTGCTTTCTAATTAAAATATGCATAGGTTTATACCTCGGTTTTTCCTAATTCGTTAAGTTAATATGATTAATGCCGACTATAATGTGTTTTTAATTATAACATGTTTAGATCAACCTCGTTATATGCTAAAAGTCCGAATAGGTGATCTTATAAACTAATCTTTCTTAAATTAATTATTTCAATGGTATAACATATATGAGATCTTTACAAATAAAACATTGTTAGTTTCAACTACGGTTTTCAGTTAAAATATAATTATTTTATTAATTA
The DNA here is from genome assembly GCA_022530915.1 of Paspalum notatum. NCBI lineage: Eukaryota > Viridiplantae > Streptophyta > Magnoliopsida > Poales > Poaceae > Paspalum > Paspalum notatum. The sequence continues at coordinate 31,824,015 of CM039688.1, read as the reverse complement.
AAATAAGTGATGCTCATAGTTATTTCTTCAATGGTCAATACTAATCTTCCATTAGTTGTGTCTTTTTGACTGTAGCGCCGTTTTCAGCATTTCTTGTGCTCTCGTGACCGTAGTAATGATCCCTCTCTTTTGGCACGTGTTTTATAAAGCTTTTCTTTTTGAATGGTGTATTGTTTCTTATGCATACATGTTTGTCTGCTTGCATGTTGTTTGTGTTGTCACATATAGAGCGAGTATCATAGTAAGAGAGAAGATCAATCTTTTCGAGATCTACAGTTGAAGATTATTTGAGCAGCTATATATATTTGGAAATAAAGGCAAGTATTCTTTGACCTATATCCTATTTACTTTAATCACATGAGATCTAGAGCCTAAATTTACATGCTCCTATTAAGGATGACTAGCTTGATATTCCTTTACATGTCTATACATTTGGGAGGGCTGTGATGTTGTAAATTAATTGCTACCGCTCAACTCACTTTATTTATGTTGCTAATATTGATTAATTAATGATAAACTTGATGATAAAAGTATGGTTTTGGCAACATGGGGATTTGAGCATGTTTTGTGGGTTTGCTCGGTGGCCTCACCCAAAGGATCGGTTCGCTGAGCGACCACCCAGGAAAACAGTACAACTACAAGACTCACATGGACACTGGACTTGACTGATTAATTAGATGATCTAGAGTTTTGGCTTACTTTCCTGAAACATGGCGTATGAAGGGTCTGGGGGATATGGGACTTTGCCCTTTGCCAATGTGGTGCAGTTTGACGGTCACCCTTTGGAACAGAACTCTTATATCTTTAGTTAACTGGAGTAACCTCTAACGAGTGGGCCATAACTCTAGGAATTCTTTGTAAATGTCTCGTAATGAAACCCTGCCGATTCATCAAAGGATAGTGAATATATGAGGTTTGGCCGCCTCTTGGCATATGGGAATCATGGCTTGTGGGTAAAGATGTACAACCTCTCGAGAGTGTTTTAAACTGATATATCAGCCGTGCTCGCGGTTATGAGCGTCCTGGACCCTCACAGATTAGAGTTTTTCAAAGAAAAGGATCTCATGGCAATGATGGTAAAGATAGTATGATAATGGAACGGTGATGGAACGATGGTAGTTTATTTCAGATGCTTTATTGTATTTATGTTATTCCAGTTATGGGATGGGTTATGCTAATTCATTGTTAATAAATAAAAATTGACCAACTAAAAGCAACCGCTATGCCTGTTCTCTATAAGGCCAGTCCACTTTATCCTAAACGGAATACTTGCTAAGTACGACATGTACTTACCCTTGCTATCCAAAAGAAAATATATAGCTCTGCTCTATCCAAGTTGATGATGCTTTGAAGACGAAGTGGATCCAGAAGTCTACGAGGTGTTTAGGCGTACGTGCCCCCAGTCAACCTTCCTGTGAAGATGAAGTTCCGCTACGAGATAGAAGTTCCGCTATACTCTGATATATTGACCTTTGTGTCAAATGTAAGTTTTATACGCTTATATAATGCACTGTCTATTGATATTCACTAATAAAGTCGGCTGTATGTGTGGAAAATAGATCCTGGGCACACATATGGTATCATCTGGTTTGGTTTATAAAGCCGGGTGTAACAGAAGTGGTATCAGAGCTGTGTTGTCTGTAGGATGTAAGCCTAGTTAGCACGGTTCCTTTTCTGACCTTAGCTTGCTAGATAATCCTTCACCTTCACTATCCTTGCTTTCCAAGTTATCAAATTGCTACCCCAAAGCATTTTGTGTATCTTTGTTCTTGTCCTATTTCTTTTCTCTATCCTCTTACAAAGAGCTTAAGGGGGGTAGAACCTAAATCAAGTTTTCGGCACATGAAAGTTTCTTTCCACGCAATTCTACCCAAACACTACTCTTCTCATACAACCCACTCTTTCCATCTATTTTTGTTACCTCATCCTATGATTGGCCCTTGTCTCTCTTCACAGTATTATCTCGTATTACGATGCTCCTATGCATTATTGCATCCAATGGTCTCCTTCGTACATGTCCAAATAGCCTCCCCCAAGGTTTGATAGGTTTTTCTTCAATTGGAGCTACTCTAACCGATCACCTACCTCATCATTCCTCATTTGGTCCAACTTTGTATGCCTACATATCCAACCCAACATACGTGTCTCCGTTGAACTTAAATATTGAACATGCCACCTTTTAGTAGGCTAACATTGCAGGTCTAATTGTCATCCTACGGGACTTGCCTTTTGAGATACCCTCATGTTACCTAGGATTCTAGATGCTTGACACCACTTCATCCATCCCACTTTAACCCTGTGGCTAACATTTTCATCAATATCTCCATCTCTCTGTAGCATCGGTTCTTTCTTAGGTATCACATGGCCTCTGAACTCATATCCCCATACTTAATCTTTAACTAATCCTTGCCTATCATTAACCAATCCATTTGACTCACTTCTTGATTCTACATGTTACCCTTGGTACTGATTATATTCTTTGTAACCAGTTTGCCTCTATCCTTTTTCTATAATATTTAATGTCTTCTCCCCTAAACTGCTTTCCCCATCCTTCCGGCTAGTCTTGTTTCATCATCCACCTTTCCGTCTTGCTTATGTGGTCCTTTATTATCACATTACATATCTTTCCCTTATCTCATGGTCTATAGGGAATATAGAAATCCCTTTTAAGGAAGTCTACCATGTAATTACAAGGTAACGAGTAGTAACGAGTTTGTATGATTGTTATTGTGCTACATGTATAATTTGATTCTTTGTAATGAGTGTTGGTGTGTTGTGTGACTTTGGTCAGCAACGACATCAGTAAGTTTTTATAAATAGAGTTAGAAAGTTTGGGGTTTTCTCGCTCGTTCTTCCCTTATATCCTATCTATGTTTACCTTTTCTTTTCATGCCTTTTCCTTTTTCCTACCCGCTCAGATGTCAGACACTGGAGCACTCCTCAAGGATGGCATTGCTCAAGGCGATGGGTGCAACCCCTCTCTAGTTTCCTCTACTCGGTCAATCCTGAAGCAACTGATGGATTTGCAGACTAAGGTTTTACAAGCCCATTCTCGGATGGCAACTTGTCTTCAACTAGTTTACTCTACACAGATTACAGCTTTTCAGGATGGCCACAATAATGTCGGCAACATTAGTCCAATATCCTCAACTACATCCGCTATTCCAACAATTAATCTAGAGGAGCTAGTGAAGATACAAACTCTGGTATTGCAACAAGTGTCGCAACTCACGGCATTGATTCAACAAGAATTGGGAAGTCAAGTAGTCGCATGCAACGGGGCAACTGAAGTACAAATGAATGAATCACAAAGAGGTGCACATCCTCAACCCCATGTGATGGACTGTCACTGTTGTGAGTTCTATGGAGTCCCATGTCGCCAGAACAGTGCAAACAATGGCAATGAAGCCACTGCTAAAAGAAACCATATGTTATTTTCCGGACGAAATAGGACGCTATCTCCGCAAGAGCGGTTGTTGGAAGATTCTCTTCTACGAGACCCCCTATCAGTGGATGACTTGGGGTTTATACAAGGAAGACCGCAACCCAATAATACAAAGAACACTTTAATCGGGGAAGATTTACCTCCTGTCTTTCTTGATGGATGGACTATCACCTGCAAAGAATTCCAGCCCCAGAGGCGTAAAAGATCGAAGAAGAAAGAAGAAGATGAACATATGCAGGAGGTGATGTTACAACACTTAGGACCCCAGTTGAAAGACGTACCTCATACTTGTCCCAGTGCGCAGCAGAATTTCTCAACCGATCACGATGGGCTCCAAGTTCAGCATCAGCCTCAGCTCGTTGGTACAGGATTGGCAACCAATCGCAATACTATTCAGAGGGTATCCTCAACCACAAGTAGTCCAGAGAAGACGCGTCAGAGTACTCCAGAACAAAACCAACCTTTGCTAGCCGATGATCAAGCAACGTTAACTTACACGGATGTTAGAGCAGGAAGAAATTGCTACTACTGCAAGGAAGCAGGGCACTTCATCCGCAAATGCCCAATGAAGCGCCTACATCGACGTAAGAAGAAGGCTATGAGATGATAACGGATGCCGATTTTAAGATGACAATCGTTCACCCAGCATGACCATACAAATCCAAGATAGGTAGCAATGAGTTGTGTTAAATTAGGGGACACGAGGATGAAAAAAAAAGACATATTTATCACCTGTAAACCCTCCCCGATCTTTCTTGCTAGCGAACCCTAAATCTCGGGACGAGATTTCTTTAAGGGGGTAGATTTGTAACACCCTGATTTTTGATACATGAAAATTCTTGGCCAATTAATTTAATTCAATTAGAGTTGGATGTTTATGCATGACACTATGAATATTTATGCATTTTTTCTAATTAATCAAGTAAAATTAATAATAAGATTAATATGGTTGATGCATTCATGCCGCTGCATATTCTTTTTGGGTGATTTGTATTGATTCATATTTGGATATAAGCTTGTTTAGAACTCTCCTTTAAAATATTTCTCTTCTCTTCAAAGAAATTGTTCTCTTTCCTGGCCCGAACAGTACAGCAAAACAGCAGCAGCTACGCAGCCGTAGCAGCTTTAACAGCAGGCCAGTTTTCTCTCTCGCCACGGCAGCAGCCCATCGCAGCAGCAACAGCCCAAGCCGCTCCGTCACTGCCAACCGGGTCCCACTCGTCATCCCTTCCCCTCCCTTTCTTGCCTGCGCACGCTGCACGCACGAACCAGAGCCCGTCGGACTCGTCGAGCGTGGCCAACCCGGACTCTGCCCGTGCCACCCCATGCCCCTTCCGCAAGCCACGGACCCAGCGTCTATAAAAAGGACTCAGCCCTGACGTCCGTGCCCTAGGACCCAAAGCCCCAAGCTCTCGCCGCGGCCTCTGCGCCCAAGCTTGCCGTACGGCGTCGTCAAGTTCGCCGCTGGAATTCACGTCTGCACGCCACCGCTGCCAACGAGACCTCGCTGTCGTGCTTCGCCGCAAGGTAGAGCCCCTTCTCGCCCAATCCCAGCCATAATTTGGTCTCCGTTCGTCGACTTTGCTCAACCCGTGCCGCCTCGGTTCGTGCAGGAACCGCTGCCGTTCGTCGCCGTACGCCGTCGCTGCTTCTCCGTTGAGTCCATCTACACCCGTAGTTTCACCACGAGGTGAGGATTCTCCCCGACCCATCCTCGTCTTAAATCGTACCCCGCAGCGCCGCCAATTGCTCGTCGGAGCTGTGCTCCGTTCCGTCCCGCCGCCGGCCGCTACCGGTGCCTGCGCCGTTGTCGTGACCGCCTGTCCCACTTCACTGCACCTGCTGCATGCTCGCATGCCCTTCCCCACTCGCTCTCAGCCCCGGAACCGCGAGTTTCATTGCTCCGGTGAAGCGCCGCCGCGGACAGCCAGCCGCGCCGGCCGAACCCGCCGTCGTTCCTCTCTTGTCTCTCCCCGATCTGTTTGGAGCCGCCGGATTTAGATCTAACGGTCATGGTGAGCCACAGACGGGTCAATACCGGTCAGCGCGGGTAGTTTTGCAAAAGAGACCCCAGGCTTTCCACTAATAAACCCACAGTCCAGATCTATTCCTTTGGGTCCCTGGATTTTATGATTTAACCGCTGGAGATTCAAATCTATTTCAAAACAGCCCTTTGATCTTGTTTTTGTCCATATCTTTCACGTTTTAACTCCATTTTGGTCCGTTCAAGTTGCGTTAGATTCATAACAATGAAATCTACACTTTAGTGTACATGTTAAACGTATTATGAGTTTTTGATTTAAGTATAAAAATTAATTGGATTAACGTTATTCCATTATTTGTAAATAAAAGCAATGTAGGGTTTAATCTCGTTTTTTTATTAAACTCTTGTTAATTTGGATAAATCTTTCTCTAATGATTTCTAATTAAAAGTTATTTAGGTTTAAACCACGGTTTTGTTAAATTACATGTTAACTTGATTAATGATTATGCAATTGCTTTCTAATTAAAATATGCATAGGTTTATACCTCGGCTTTTCCTACTTCGTTAACATGATTAATGCCGACTATAATGTGTTTTTAATTATAACATGTTTAGATCAAACACGTTATATGCTAAAAGTCCGAATACGTGATCTTATAAACTGGTCTTTCTTAAATTAATTATTTCAATGGTATAACATATATGAGATCTTTACAAATAAAACATTGTTAGTTTCAACTATGGTTTTCAGTTAAAATATAATTATTTTATTAATTAAAATAAGTGATGCTCATAGTTATTTCTTCAATGGTCAATACTAATCTTCCGTTAGTTGTATCTTTTCGACTGTAGCGCTGTTTTCAGCATTTCTTGTGCTCTCGTGACCGTAGTAATGATCCCTCTCTTTTGGCACGTGTTTTATAAAGCTTTTCTTTTTGAACGGTGTATTGTTTCTTATGCATACATGTTTGTCTGCTTGCATGTTGTTTGTGTTGTCACATATAGAGCGAGTATCATACGTCAGAGAGAAGATCAAGCTTTTCCAGATCTACAGTTGTAGATTATTTGAGCAGCTATATATATTTAGGAATAAAGGCAAGTATTCTTTGACCTATATCCTATTTACTTTAATCACATGATCTACGGCCTAAATTTGCATGCTCCTATTAAGGATGACTAGCTTGATATTCCTTTACATGTCTATACACCTGGGAGGGCTGTGATGTTGTAAATTAATTGCTACCGCTCAACTCACTTTATTTATGTTGCTAATATTGATTAATTAATGATGAACTTGATGATAAAAGTATAGTTTTGGCAATATGGGGATTTGAGCATGTTTTGTGGGTTTGCTCGATGGCCTCACCCTAAGGATCGGTTCGCTGAGCGACCACCCAGGAAAACAGTACAACCACAAGACTCACATGGGCACTGGGTTTGACTGATTAATTAGATGAACTAGAGTTTTGGCTTACTTTCCTGAAACATGGCGTATGAGGGGTCTGGGGGATATGGGACTTTGCCCTTTGCCAATGTGGTGCAGTTTGACTGTCACCCTTTGGAACGGAACTCTCATATCTTTAGTTAACTGGAGTAACCTGTAACGAGTGGGCCATAACTCTAGGAATTCTTTGTAAAGGTCTCGTAATGAAACCCTGCCGATTCATCAAAGGATAGTGAATATATGAGGTTTGGCTGCCTCTTGGCATATGGGAATCATGGCTTGTGGGTAAAGATGTACAACCTCTCGAGAGTGTTTTAAACTGATATATCAGCCGTTTTCGTGGTTATGAGCGGCCTGGACCCTCACAGATTAGAGCTTTTCAAAGAAAAGGATGTCATGGCAATGATGGTAAAGATGGTATGATAATGGAACGGTAATGGAACGATGGTGGCTTATTTCAGATGCTTTATTGTATTTATGTTATTCCAGTTATGGGATGGGTTATGCTAATTCATTGTTAGTAAATAAAAATTGACCAACTAAAAGCAACCGCTATGCCTGTTCACTATAAGGCCAGTCCACTTTATCCTAAACGGAATACTTGCTAAGTACGACATGTACTTACCCTTGCTATCCAAAAAAAAAATATAGCTCTGCTCTATCCAAGTTGATGATGCTTTGAAGACGAAGTGGATCCAGAAGTCTACAAGGTGTTTAGGCGTACGTGTCCCCAGTCAACCTTCCTGTGAAGATAGAGTTCCGCTACGAGATAGAAGTTTCGCTATACTCTGATATATTATCCTTTGTGTCAAATGTAAGTTTTATATGCTTATATAATGCATTGTCTATTGATATTCACTAATGAAGTCGGCTGTCTGTGTGGACAATAGATCCTGGGCACACATATGGTGTCATCTAGTTTGGTTTATAAAACCGGGTGTGACACTGGTTTGACTTGGTCTTAGACTTTTAAACCTCATAACCTATGATCTTAAAGATGGTCCTAATATCAAAGTTGAAGGTAACATCCTGAACTAAGACTTTTGTACTTCGTGTTGTGCATAAAAGCTCATGGGTGGTAACTTAAACAACCAAACCTCGTAGAGTTTTGTATTTTCCTAAAAAAATTTTGACTTAGTGACTTCTCCATCTAGTCTTTGTTACTCTCTAAGCATCATCTCGTCCCAATTCATTATTAGCTTGACTCTAGTTGCGTGTTAAGGCTTTTGAGATGCCAGGGCATCACAACCCACCCCCCTTAAAGAAATCTCGTCCCGAGATTGGGGAAAGTGGGGTTTTACGGCTTACTACGTAATGTGGATGATTTTTGGGCACGCCGTCCATGTGTTTCTGGTGACATATGGTGACATTCAATTCTCCATCTATTAGCTTTGTTAACTGGCTCGTGAACGGTTAGTGTCTCTTTAACACAAGGTAGTTACAAAGCTTCTTGAATAGGTCTAGGGTGGTCTTTCCAAGGTACTCGGCAAGTCGTGTTATACTTGATAGCGAATGAACAAACAACAAAGAAGGTGTGGCCACAGTGCGAAAGCGACAGCGATTGATTCGAACAATAGCACAGGGTTACTCCCTGACTTTGACACCATGATCTAGAAACACGGTAAATGTCCAGGCCCTTGAGACAATAGAAGCAACGTCTACACGATGAATTGGACTATGGAGGATCATGCGATTCTAAGGGTTGTCACTGGATGTGTTTTTGAGTGACACATTCATTTCATTTGATAGGGACTATGTACGCATATAAGACAGTAATTTAAGGTAACTTCGAAGAAAAGATGTGGTGAAGTACAACACACCCTGCTTATGGCAGCGAGAAATGTACACGAGGGTTAAGATAGACTTGACAAGGTGATGGGTGGTACGATTTCTTAGCATTGGACAAAACAGGTCCAGTAATGTCTAGGGAATGGTATGTGCTTACTAAAGAAACGATCGACAAGGTTAGTAAGCCCACCTTTGAGGATAATTTCAAAAGGGGAAGAACACTCATAAAAAGACGATATGACAAGAGTACCAGCCGAGGACAGAAGCTAGTGTAGGAGGAGACTTTGAAATTTTTCCTCGGGGAAATGAAGTTTGTCGAGTCGAAAGAAATATACGAGTGAAATAGTAGAGCAGCGTCGATCGTTTTCCACAAATCAATGGAGTCAGTGTTAAACCAAGAGGAAAAAGAGGTAACCACTAGTAGGGATCGAGTAGTCTTTTTCCATGAGTCGAGAAAATAACGTGAAACATCACAAGAAAAGTATGTAAGCGCGTAATGAACATAGGACTGTCCACTCTGGTAGGTCAAGAAAGACAAGTTTAAACACTTAATGAATGATATGATCAAGTCGTGGGATTGAGATGGATCACTCCCACAGATCAAGAAAGGCAAGGTGAAACAAAGCAATGATATAATATAATGCAGCCGTGGAAGCGGAGTAGCCTTCCCATGGATCAAGAGTAGCAAGCTCCCTAAGGCTGTGAGAAATGAATACGAATGCTCCGCACTTGAAGCGGTGTTAAGCCTTCGCACGTCTTGATACCAGCGCACACCTAGTGACACAACCGAGTGACGCTTGTACACGCAGGGTCCTAGGTCCCGTCATGGCACCTTAGACTGCTCGGGTGAACACCACATCAGGAGCGGCATGGCCATCCATTCTTAAGGGACACAAGCAATACCAGATCATGATAAGGCAAAAATCAAGGAATTTACACGTTAGCATCTTAGAGCACGTGGATCTTATTATTGGGTGATATGGACCAAAGAGGTGAGGACACAACAATTTCAAAGATTTGGATCGTCAGACTAATTTGACTCATGAATGTGGCGGAGCCGCCCTGCTTAACCCAAACTAAGCACACCTGCCACCTCTGGCTCGCAGTGCACTTAGGCTAGACTAAACCCGGTAGTCCGTCGAGAGTCCTTCGGGCTCTCGATAACACCATTCCCCAGAGGAACCGACATCATACACATCTGACTCTCGATGGAGCCACAACAGTTACAACATCACAGGCAGTTGAATAGATATTACATAGACTTTAGTTACAAACCAGTTCAAAAATCATAGAGTTCAACATAGTGTCATACAACAACATAGTTCAAATAGTCTCTCGCAGCGGAAATTTTAAAGTTCATGTTTCACAGTAACCAAAAGACTCGCATAAATAGAACGAGCATCGAGCCCACTGATGCCGCTCCTTGCCAGATCATGACCCTTCTTATTCCTAATGAGGACACGGCCCGCCACCCACACAGGCACAGAAGAGGAACTCCATACCTGTAAGCCAAAAGTGGGGGCAAAACCCTAAGTACTAATTACTCAGTAGGGCTTAATGGACGGGGCTTACGGCTGACGCAAAGCTTGCTTACTAACATCTGGATCCTTAGCTATTGCTTTTAATCAGGATCAATTTAATAAGTGGAAGCAGGATTTGACAGCTGCTTATATTATTGTACCCGAGCAGGATTTAACAGCTGCTCAAGTCATCATACTTGTAGAAACATCATGAGTGCGACAGAGTATTGCATGAAAGTAAATCCAGTAAACCATCATGAATGTGACAAGTATTGCATGAAAATAAATCAGGCATGTGGTATTCAAACCATGAATTCTTAGTACAGCATATTTAAATTGATTACTACTTTGTCCAGCAGTGATACTGGCATTCTCACACCTGGTGAGTATCAGCGATTCGAATCGATTTTTATATTCCCGGGAATAACTAGAAGCAACAGGATGGCATATGCTTACTAACCCCCGGCGTTCCCACGTATGCTTCCCCCGTCTCCACTTGTCCCGTCTCAAGTCCAAAACCACTCCCGCCAGACTCCCGGAGCGAGTTGTCGCAGGAGCGTTACCACGCAATGGGTCAGCCCTCCCTGGACACCCACCTCCGCGGCCACCTTCCTCTCAACTAGTGGGTAGGAATGTGCCTCTGTGCTTGAGACGGCACAAGTAAGACTTTCACCGGTCCATGATTCCGGATAAGCACTCTAGCAATGTTATGCCGATCCCAAGCGAACAACGACCGGCCTTATGCGACTGGGACGGAGTCCACCACACATTATTCCAAATCTCATTATTCAAACCCATATCTCCGCCCGGTCTCCATTTAAAACATAACATAATCATAGCATAATAACAATAACTTCCATAGTGAGATTTCTTCTTTTGAAAAGTAACCCCTACGAGACGAGTGACTTTTATTTACTCGTGTCTACTCGTACCTAGCCATTCTAGGCACTCGCCCTACAAACTCTAGGTATAGGTGTTAGGGCCGGGGCGGCCAAGGGATCTAATGCAGTTGGTTTCATTCATCTCCAAATGCATATGCGTAATCAATAATTATTTTATTTGCTGGGAATAGCATGATCCTGCCTACCTTCTTCGCTAGGGTTAGTCTTCTCGGCGACGGGGTCAGCGGTTGGCTGCTGGTCCTCCTGCTCCTCCTCGGGTTCTTCGATCAGCGGTTGCTCCTGCACCGTCTCTTTTTCGATCGCGGGGTCTATATGAATGAAAGGTGCAGATATGAGTGCACACGAATGCAGATGTATGCATTTGATGTAGATAAAATGCAGATGATAGCATGTAGTATATACTTCATAGAAAATGACATGTGTGTAGTAGTCAAATCAATATACATGCATATGCTTAGTGTAAACCATGCTCATTTGTGAATTAAATCGCACATCTGAGTTCTAGCAGTTCAGCAAATCCAAATGAGACCAAACTTTTATGACATACAGATACTTCATACCCAAAGCTACTGCCAAAATTTCAGCTCAATTGGAGTTATAATTATTTTATTAAAATTCCAGCAATTTCTCAGCCCTACACATTGTCTGAATTTTCATAAATTATGGGAATGGTTTCTGAAAATGAAATTTTACCAGTGAGCTAAATTCAATATGGACTGCATGCACAAAAATTTACAGGTTAAAACTCCCAAGTTTGACAGGACATCTATTTTCCATATATTAATCTTGTGCGAATTTTAGATGTACATATGAACAGTGTGAATAGCACTCTAGAATATACTTTCTGGACTCTATGCATCAACATTAGGCTACCAAATTTTTCTAGAGAATTTTTCCAGCCATTTATGACCACTTTTCTAATTATCATTTCCAACATGTACCATTTTATCAATTTCAAATCACCACTAAAACTTGACATGCAGAGGCTCATATTTTACCAGTAAGGTTCACAAGCTATATAGGACATAAAAAAAATACTAGTGAGTCATATTTATCATACTTTGCATAGGCCTCATTTCCAAGCTATCAAATAATGCATAAAGTACATGCAAAATGATAAAACAGTGAATAAACAGTAATATATTGTGTTACCAAAATTCCCACAGTGTCTAAACATCCTAAGAAAGCTACTGACCAAGTTTCATCATTTTAGGATTTCAACTAGACCATGTTTTCTATTTTTCCTTGAATTAACATGCATACACAATAACAGGGGCAAAACCGTACATGCATACCTCCACATCATGCCCACTGTGTAGATCTATTTACAAGGAGTACAACGCAACTGAGTTTACCTTTTTACGATTTTTATTTGATTTTATATGATTTTCCAAAGTTTCAGCCGAAATATAGCAAAATAAAATGGAAAACCTTAGATCCAGGGACTAGAACGTAAATAAACATAGATTCCAAGGGCTAGCACGCAAGAACGCATAGACTCAGTGAATAGCGCATGGACTAAACTGCAAATCCCTAAAATCCTGAGGGCTAGATCGAAAGAAAGCCGGCCCCCTACTTCAACCTGAGCTAGGTCTTGACGTCGGGGGACGGTGAGAATGAGGCGGATACGGTGGTGAACCACGGCGGCGACGGCGTGAACCGGCGCGACGTGGACGGCGCGACGGAGTTTGATCTCGGCGTCGGTGGGTGGAACGGCGTCGAGGTCTAGCGGGGGAGGTGCGCGGTGGAGCGGCGAGTGCGATGGGGGTGGTTTAGCGGTGCAGGGTGGACGGACGGTGGCGGCGCGAGCTTGAAACCGAGCTTGGCTCGGCTATGGCGGTCACGTCGGGGCGCAGCCCAATCTGGAGAATGGGGAGGGAGAAGGCAACGAGAGCTACCTTGGCGGGTGCGCAAGAGCGAGGCGAACCCGATGGCGGTGGTTGGAGGCGCGGAGATGGACCGAGGCGGCCGACGTAGCGAGCTAGAGCTCGGCGGCAATGGCGGTCTCCGGCGCATGAGTGAGCGAGGGAGAGAGAGCGGCGAGTGCGAGAGAGAGAGTGAACGGGGACGGGGTCGCGGCCAGGTGAAGGCCGAGGAAGCGGGGAAGCGATCCGCGGCGCGCGGCGTTGCCCGTACACCGCCAGCCACGCGGCGGCCATCGTTCCGGACACGGTGGCCGCGCGTCAGTCAGTGACCGCGGGAAACAGAGAAAAAGAGAAAATGGAAAATGTGTTTTCTCCCCTTCTGTAAATTGCCATTTTGACCCACTTAGAGTCCGAATTTGGAAAAGTGGTAATTGAATGAAATGTTCTACTCTTTGAACTCTACAACTTTGTCAAAAGGATCAACACCAAAATCGTTTCATAATTATGAATTTCATTTGAATTTGTATAGCAGCCCCAAATTTGGACAGGGGACCTTTACTGCTTAGGAAAATAGAAAGTCCTATTTATATGCATTTTCTCCCAATGTGCCTCTTGACAAGTTTTCTTAGAATTTTAAAACCTACAACTTATTTAATTTGAACTTTGCATGAAAGTGGCTGTAGGTTAGAGTAAATTTGGGATTTCAAATCAGCTCTGATTTGAACTGGTTTTCTGTACTGACATTGAATGACCATAATCACCTTGTAAACCTCATTATATGACAAGACTCCTAGTAGCAAAGTTGTTTATCTCATGTAGATCTACAGTTTTGTCAATATGAACTTCACCCAGATCTCAATAGAATCAAAGATATGACTATAAACATAGCAGCACACATGAAATAACAAGGGTTTGCACTTTGCATTCCAAATCAAATTTGTTTCCAATGCACAAACAGATGCTATGCCATGATGCTCAAAGATGAATGTTTCATGTATGATGAGTGATTATGCACTTGAGATGCCGAAGCATCACAATGAACACCGTAATAATCAAACCACAGTATCGGGGATTACAAGGGTTGAGGTGTGTTGGCGTCTCTTAGCCTTTACAGGTTTTACTCCGCAAGCGCACGGAGACTGCTGTAGCCTTTCACTCAGAGTATTCCGAGTATCGTAAATTTCCACAAGGAAGCGGTAGGCTCAAGAGTGTAATTGAATAAACTCAAATCGAATAAATTGTAAACTTGGATAAATTATACCAACTAGTAGTTGAACAGGGATAAACGTGATAAAGATAGGTGTATGGTGGAGGAGTATATCTATCTAAGCTATCTGTAGAAAGGTATAGTTGCCTGGAAGGACAATGAGTGAGATAAAGTCACCAAACTCTATTCTAATCAGCTACAAAGATTATCCGTGTCTAACTAAGCTATTCAAATAAACAAGCCAGGATCTTGCATCGAGCGAAATTCCAGAGTCTTGAGGGTACCAGGGGATAGATAGTAGGTCCCGAAAGAGAGTCTTGCTAACACCTACGGGCCTCCTGAATGGCGGGCCTGGACTACACAGGCACACCACACGCTGTCACCGAGTGGGGCTAGCAAGCAAAGCTGTGTGGAGAGGATGGCAACCTATAAACGTGTTCAAATGAAGCTTGAACAACGATAGATCTTCCTGGATCAAAGGAGTGGATCTAGCCAGAGCCTAGCGTCTAAGTCTAGGGTTGAGTTATAGCACCGGCAATAACAAGACTTGAATAACTAAGTGAAACACAATCTAAGCCTAGCAAGTATGCAAAATAAAGGTACACCACACTTGCAGGAGATAGAAATAAAGTAAAATATAACAGAATTATATTGAAGATAATCTGAATCCAAAAGATACAAGAGTTTTACCACAGACCCGAAGATAACTTCGGAGACTCCGAGGCAAAGCTCGACTCAACTCTAACTCCCAGGACTATCCTAACTACTGTGAAGGAGTGAAGCACTCTAAGATAGAACTCTCTCAACTCAACTCCACACTTTACAAATGAGCTCTCGGGGCCTATTTATAGCCTAGGAAGTGAGGTGGGTATTTATACATGCACTAGGTCGGTAAAGGGGCCGAGTCGGTGGCCGGCCAAGGTCGGTGGCCGGCCGACCATAGGGGGTGGTCGGGCGGCCACCCGATTCACCGACCTTGAGCATCCGATGGTTGATCTTACTCCCTCATGTCGGTTGGTAGTTGAATCAGTTGGTGCACGTGAAAAATGCCGCCGTGGGGTGGTCGGTTGACCACCCTAAGTGGTTGGGCGGCCACGTGTTTTGCTCCAATTCATTGCATGTTGTTCCCCTCAGATCCTTGACATCACCAATCCTTGTCTCGGCACATTGTGACCCTTGGATATATTGGATGCTCTCTTGTATGGTTGGGTCTTCACCTTTTTGTGTTTTTTTGCGCACCGAATCGAAGACGTGGCAAGTGAAGTGGTCAAGGACCATTCCACATGGTCAGGAGTCCAAATCCCCGTTGAAGGGTGGCCGGGCGGCCACAACTCATGGTCGGGCGGCCACTGATGTCCTGGCAGGTGGTCAGGCGGCCACCCTACTTTTGCCATTTCTGCTCATCGATATGTGACATGTTTGTGACCATTTTATGTGTATTATGGTACCTGCATCCAAATATTCATGTACATCTTGTGGAACTCATTAGTAGCAAGGGTTAGTCCATATATTTCACATGTTTACCTTCATTTGGTGGATAATTGACGGTTGATATCGTGAGATTACGACCGTCAACACCCCCAAGCTTAGACTTTTGCTCGTCCTCGAGCAAAGCTAAGACTGAAAGTGGATCAGGGGTTGCTACGATATCGAAAGTGAAGGAAAATTCTTATATGCAACTCAAAACTCAAGCTTTTGCCCCAAGTAGTGAAATAATCAAAGCTCACCTTGCGTCATACCTGTGGTGCATCTTTTTGCTTACCTTGCCTTGGGCGGTTGAGAGGCTGAACGACTTTATTGTAGGAGTGTTTCTAACTCATTCTTTTTGGATGTCCTTCTCAGGTGTTTTCAAGATTTTCAAAACAAACATTATCCTACACTAAGGCTTTTGTGGAGCTTTAGGTGGGGGAGAATGTGGCACACTTAGAATGTTTATTTTGCTAAGGCAAAGATTGGACCAAAGAGTGTACTCTATCATTTTTTCTGTTTGATCACTAGAGTATGAGTGATGGAACAAAATGTCTCTCTCTCTAAATTTTCATCCCTATAGCCTTTATAGATTTAGAGTGGATATGGAGCTTTTTATTTATTTTTGCCATGCTTGAACTTGCATGCTTTTCATTTTGCCATGCTTTTGCACGCATTTGTTTTAGCACCATACCCTTACTCCTTGAGATTTGAAGGTTAGGGGATTATGAGAAGTATTTAGAGACTTTTGGTGGATGCGAAGTCCGGAATGGATCACTTGCACTTATTTCTTTTGTACTCTAGCTATCAATAGAAGATGATATTTCTACTCAATGAGACTCAAAATTTGACAAAGCTCAAAGCATATCTAAGCAGCTCTTTGTAGCTAGTTTAGAACATTTGAAGCATATTTGCTTCTAATAGGACTTTTTAACCATGGGGAGCTTCAATTTGTTATTTTCAAAGACAAAAACCTGAGACATTCATCCTACTAGGAACATAAAAGAATCATCCCACATTTAAGTCATATCATGGTCTCACAACAACTTAGGCTTGTTATCACAAATGGCATCCACAAGGTAAAACTTTTGGTTTACTTATCTTTATTCACCAACATAGGACTAAGCTAAGCATAAGTTGTCATGCAAGAATTAAACCATTCACTTGATAGAGCAACTATTCATCATTTCTAAAATGAAGTTAGCATGTGAATTTAACATTAAGCATAGGAGTTATTTATTAGGATACACACTTTTTTTAAGTAAAATATAACTACTTGAATTAAAAGATGCAACGGGCACTTCTCTCATGGTAAGGCAGATAGAACTAGACATGTTCGAGGAAAAGGTACAGGGGTGAACAAGGCGACAATGGAACACACATACCTTAGCTGTTGGTTCTCCCCCCCAAGCTTCAATGAAGAAGCTCAGTTGGGATACAACCCTTTCCAGTTGTAGTACATCAGGTTCTGCTCTTGTATGCGGTCGACAGTCGCTCTTGTCTCCAGGATCAAGTTGTGGTCGACTCCTTGTTGCTGCTGAATGTCGGCGATGCTGTCCATCATCCCCAAGGTGCGATGCTCTTGGAGATCTAACGCCCCAAACAGGGTGGTGATGTTCCCATCGAGTTCGCCACCAGTGTAGCGAGCAGAATGGGACGGACCTGCACCATGACCATAAGAGTACTCACCTCCGCTATGATGTGATGGTGTCGGGTTGACGGAGGGCACAATGGAGTTCCACGAGCTGTGCCATGAACCCTGTGGGTTGGCTTCCCAGGCAGGTGTGCTTGGATGAGCCCATACAGGTTCGGCTCCTGGCTGCTGTGCATCCTCGTTGGCCTTGCGGATTGCTCTTCTGCTCAGCGTCATTGGGCGTGAGTCATGACTCCGGAAACATTGTTTCTTCCTGGTTCTGGCTCGGGCTCCAGCTGCATGGTTAGTGTTCTCATAGAGTATAATTTGAACTGCGGTGCTGGGAGTGGTAGCTCAAAGTCGCAGCCTCCAAACGTCATGATGTATTTCCCGTTTGTGTCCTTATTGACGCGAGATATTGACTAAATTTATGCTCCATTTTTATATGATTTTATATCTTTTCAGGAGTTAATCTTATGATTTAGTCTTGTTTTGCTAACAAATAACCCTGTTTTCGAGAATGCTCTTTGTTTTTGTGCAATATTGATTTTTGCAGGAAAATAGGGTATAATTGTGATAATAATGAAGATTTCTCGAAGAAAGGATTTATGCTAATATGAGCGGACTTTGGAATAAGAGCTAATTGAAGCCCAATTGAAGGCCCAAGCCCATTATGGAGAAGGTTCTGGCGGTTAAGGATTGCTTGAGTATGAAGAATACGAAGATAAGGAAGGTTTATCAAGAGTCCAATCCAAGCTCCAATTAAATCTCGAGATATTCTCGGATTTTAGGACAGCAGCACTTTGCGGGCCCAATTCAGAGACCTTAACGACGTAAAATGAAGAAAGTTTGAATACCAAAGTTGTAGATTTCTTCGAGCTCTACAATTTAGAGTATGAGTTTGCCTTATTTGGACTTCGGATGAGGGAGTCATGGTCGAAATACTAAAGGCTGCAGAATATGGAAAGCTGATTTCGGGAAGGAATACGACAAGGACTTCTTCTCCAACCAAGACTTAGAAATAGGTGCTTTAGGTGTCTTAGGACTCTTTGAACCGACCTATTAGATTCCATGTATAGGGGACTCTCCGGAGTATAAATATATGGCCTCCCAAGGGGAGAGGCACCATTGTCTACCGCAAATTCATTGTAAGTCTATAGTCTAGGCCAAAGGCGTTCAACTCGGCGAGAAGGACATCTCGGTGAAAGGAGGAACCGAGAGAAGGTAGGATCCAGGGGGGTCAGCCGACCCCTAGCATCCCAAGGGAGAATCGAGTTCATCTTTTGTCGAGGTCTTCGTCGAGTCGATCTCGACGACTATGCTTCAAGTTCATGATGTATCTCGAGTAATTTCTCGTACTTCTTATGTTACTTTGACAAAGCCTTGATGACTCGATCAATAAAATTTGTCTTTTAGACTTAGTTTCATATTTATGCATAGTTTATGATCCATATCTTTGCAATGCTTATTGCCAACATGATTTATCTGGCCAGATTTAAACGTTTTCATGTTCTTTTAGTAGATCTTTTTACTTTAATTAGTTGATTGAATATACTCATGCTTAGAGATGGTTGGGGTTTACTAGTTCATCGATTAACTAGTTCTAGTAACAGTAGGGCTGGAGAAAGGTTCGAGTAAGCCTTTGATATTCATGGTTATGCTTAATCTTTGCTTATTGATTAGATCTTATATCAAGGTGGTTCTTAGTACATAGGTTGTTTGTCTCATATCTCTTGTGAACCCTTTTGCCATGTTAAACCATATCTATCTCGTTTATAGCTTAATACTTGTTCTATCATTTTATGCTATAGTTTAGATCTCTTTTAGACCGTAATTAGAGTATAATTAGAGTATAATTAGAATAGTCCTTAATCCTTTTTAAGCTTGTTTTAGATCTATTAGAACTAGCTAGTAATTAAGTTAATATTAGATTAATAATAGCCTAAGCATAATTATCCTTGAATTGACAAAACCCAAGATACTCATCCTGGGGAAAAGCTACCATGATACTGTGCGTTTGCAGTATAAGGTTTGGCATGCTTAAGTGCCGTCAACAGTCCTTCCTCAAAAAGTGTGCATGGATGAAGTGTGACTCTTTGACTACTCGTGTAGGGTCATTTGGCATGAAGGAGACGGTAGCATTTGCTGGCATTCCCAATCCGTTGGCGATCCTTGTCAAGAATGACGTGATCGAGATGATATGACCACTCTGAGCTAGTCCTTGCAAGTGGCGGACCATACTAAGTGTAGGAGCAAATTTTATTTTCTTCCACATGGCATAGAGACATCTAACATCCTCTGCCTTGACACAACGGGTATCATCCCACGGGAAAACAACCATGGTGAGCCAGCGGGCTAAAAACCGCAAAGTGGGGTGCCTAATGTGAGCGATGCTCTTTTTCCTGGGAGCATCTGGTCCAACCAATTCTTTCCAAAACTCTACTGAATTAAATCCTGCTAAATCCTCACTCAAAGTGCATTGAGGCGAGAAATCAAGCAAGTTGCTAAATTGGTAGAGTAAGCTCATAATCAGCATTGAAAAGGCGGAACCAGGCCTACGTACCATCCCTTCGGGTGTCGGTGCGGAGCGTCATGAGGAATTCTTTGGTGAGGAGGATAATTCCTCCCTTTGGAATTTCTGCAAAGTCGCTCCACCCAATGGCCTCATATACCTCGTTAAACTCTTCCCGCATGCCGGTGTCGACAAGGAGGTCCTCGTCGAAGCATTTGGTCAGGGCGTAAGACTTTTAGTTTAAGAGTCTTAACGCCTTGGCCTCCTCCTGAGTGCGTGGCACGAGCTGTGAGTCGAGGATGAGTATTGGCCGATGGGTGGACGATGTCTAAAATTCCTCAGGCTCCTCCGTGCTGATAGACATCCTCTAGGAGGCAGCATGCCGGCTTGCCGAGCCAGAGCCACCCTCCGAGGATGACCAGCGGATATGTTGTCCTGCCTTGCTAACGGCCTTCTTTGCCTTCTTAAATGCATTCTTCATCCTACAATGCACACAAAAAAAATACACGATACCCGAAGGATAGACGACAATAAAAATTAGCGTTAGCGGGTTAGTCGTCTAAAGAAACAGCGTCCTTGTGGGGTAGGGCCTCCACAAAACGTTCTCGTCCTGCTTCACAAAAGAGAGAGAGTTGCCGGAATTTTATTTGGCTAACCAAATTTTATTTGGGCTTTATTTTAACTAAGCTAGTGAGCTTAATCGAGCACTAAATGAGAGATTAGAGAGGGAGAAGAGTGTTGCTGCGTGGTGCACTGAGCTAGGAAGCAGGGGGACGTATTTATAGCCAGAAGGGGTGCATGCATGGTGGCCGGGTGTCCACTGCCTAGGGCCGTCCGGCCATGGCAGGGTGCCGGGTGGTGATGCAGTAAAAAGCAGAGGGGGAGAGAGAGCTAGTGGAGTTAGTGCGCGCCGAAAGAGAGCAGGAGCTGGTCCGGGCGGCCACAGGCCTTGGTCGGCCGGCCATGCCAAAGTGCCAGACGCACTTGCTCCTTCATGCAGGCGAGTAGAGGAAAAGGTGGAGGTGGTGTGCGCCGAAAGAAGGAAAGTAGAGGGGCCGGGCGGCCACCTTTCAAGGCCGGGCGGCCACTACCGTGGTGCTCATGCATTTGGCTTTTGCATGGACGAGCACTTGAGTAGGTGGAAGGAGCAAGTATGCATGCATGCACCGAAAGTGCAAGAGCCATGGTCAAGTGGCCGAAGTGCTGCCTCCATTTTGAGAGAGTGGGAAATGATTAGCAAAAGGGAAAGAGAGAGGGAGGTGATTAGCAAAAGGAAAGGAAGGGAGAGACAGAGGGGTGTGGCCGGGTGGCCCACACCTATGGCCGGCCGGCCATAGGGGGGTGTCCCCTCCTGGTGCCTGCTTTGGTAAGGGGTGAAGGAAGGTGAAAGGGGAGGAAAAGAAGAGAAAAAGAAAACAAGGGGGGAGTGGCCTGGTCAGCCGGGCCACTCAAAACATTTTTTTTCTAAAATGTAGGGGTTCGAAACTAAACTAATGTAAAAATTAAAATTGAATGCGCAGAAACTAAATATGCAGTGGACTGTGAATCTTAAATTTCGGCGAAAAATTAAATGTGCCATCGAGAAGGTAATGCCAATTTACCTATTGGCGAGGGGAGCCCATGTTTTGCCTTTTAGGGTTTTGTCACCACCAAAGCTGGGGGCTGTCTTTCTGTGTGACTTCTTTCCTCTGCGCCGACTCGGAGTAGTTAACTCGTTGTCGGTGCCGACCTTGTTCTCAGGAGATTTGCCTCCTTGTGCGGGACTGAGGTTGCCATGGCTTGTCTCTTCTTTTCTCTTTTTTTTTTGCTTTGCATTGTCCTCTCATACTCTTTCTGTTGGATCTAGCCTCCATTTTTAACTTCTTCTTCATCAATGTAATGAGGCTGTCTTCCTTGGAATTTGACTTGTTGGTTTCAACCTTGACCTTGGATGCATTTTGTGGAGCTTGGCAATTGAAACTGTGCACCTTGTTGCATTGTTCAACTTTTGGCTTGAAGGCAAAAGTCTCCTTCTTGCCATTGATGCTTAGGTGGACTTTTCCTGCCCCAACGTCAATAGTCGCTTCAGAGGTGCTCAAAAACGATCGCCCAAGGATGAGCGGAGTCTTTGAGTCAATCTCCGTATCTAATACCACGAAGTCAACAGGGATGAGAAAATATCAGATCTTCACCGAGACCTTCTCCGCGATTCCTTTTGGGTATCGGACGGATTGATCCACGAGCTGTAGGCACATAGCTATGGGGGCAAGTGCGGCATGGTTCAGCTTGTCGAAGATGACCTTCGGCATAACACTGACACTAGCTCCAAGATCACATAACGCTTGGTCAAATTGTTGCTTCCCAATTGAGCATGAGATGGTAGGGCTTCCAGGGTCCTTCTTGAGTATAGCTGCGCTACACTCCTCTATTAAATGCACAATTTCCGTTGACGGTAGGGGTTTCTTGTTGTTGAGGATATCTTTCAAGTACTTTGAGTATGTTGGTACTAGCCTAGCATCTAAGAGGGGTATGTTGACATAAAGCTTCTTAATGACCTCAACGGACTTACTATATTGTTCGTCAGTGGCAGCCTTCTTGTTTTCGGGCTCCTTGCCAGGCGTATTTTCCTCTGCAACCTTGTCATAAAACTCGTGGGGTAGATGTTTTGATGACTTTTCCTCCTTGCTAGGCGTATTTTCCTCTGCAACCTTGTCTTCGGGCTCGACTGTCTTCTCCTGCTCTTTACCTGCACGACTAGGAGATGGGGGGTCCTATGTGGACTTTCCACCCCTAGTGGCTACTGCATTTATGTGCTCCTTGGGAGGAGCTTCAGGTTACCCAGGTAGCTTACCCGGATTTGTGTTAGGTAAAGCAACAGCCAACTGAGCTATTTGAGTTTCAAGCATTTGTTGAAGCTAAGTTGGTTTTTCATAGCACTATTCAAAGTTTCCATTTGTAAAGATATAGATTCAAACATCCTATCATTAGCATGGAACTTTTTACTAATGCTATCATTCACCGCTTTCTGATCAAAGGTGTAGTTACTCTTAGGAAATTGCTGCGAACTGGAAGAGTTACCTTGTCCAGAGAAAGGGAGATGTGGTCATGAATTCCATCCTGGCTGAGGACGATTCCCATTGTTGAAGCTATTGGTACTATTACCGATGAAGTTCGCATCTTCGGGTCGCGTTCGGGGCAATTGTTCCCCGAGTGCCCCATATTGCCACAGACTTCGCAAGTCATGTGAGCATCGAGGGCTTGCACTGGAGCGGCTTCCGGAGTGTCGCTTAGCTTCTTTAATAGCAAATCCATCTTTGCGGCGAGCATGTCAGTGCTCTCGATCTGATGGACGCCTCAGGAACGGGTGCTAGACCTCTCTTCTCTCCATCCTTGATTGATGGCCATCTTCTCTATGAGGTTCTTGGCTGCTGTGATGCTCAAGGAGAGGAAGGATCCTCCAGCAACTGCATCTAGGCGTTCTTGAGCTGAGCGGTGAAGCCCATGAAAGAAGCTCTGAATGATCAGCCACTCTTGCATCCCGTAGTGTGGGCACGCTGCAATGTACTCTTGCAGACGTTCCCAAGCTTCTGCCACAGTTTCATCAGTGAGCTGTTAGAAGCTCGAGATCTTGTTCCTCAACGCGTTAGATTTCCGTAGAAGGAAATACTTCACCGTAAAAGCATCGGAGCATGCGTTCCAAGTTGTGAGTGTTGCTCTGTTGAGGTAGAACCACTGTTTTGCCTTCACAATAAGAGAGAAGGGAAAGAGATGAAGTTTGACGGCATCCGGTGACGCTCCTTTCTTGTTGAACGTGCTGCAGATCTCTAGGAACTGCTGCAGATGATTGCTGGCGTCTTCCGTAGCCAGTCCGCAGAAAGGGATGGCTTGAACCATGTGAATCACCCCCGATTTGAGCTCAAAATCCTCTCCCACTTGAACATCAGGTCCCTTGGGGATATTGCTGCTCGAGGGGATGGAGAACTCACAGATAGTCTTTTCGGCCATGGTGCTGAAACGTAGAGTACTGGTTGAAGTACTTGGTTCTAGCTCCCTAGGTACAGGTCTTTGTCCGTGAATAGTCTTGCGACGGACTTTCCAGAGTAGTGACTCTGGGTTGTTGTGGAAATTTGCCGGTAGGTCAAAACCAGTCATACACCTCTCTGTTGCAACCACAACAAGATACAACAGAGCAAAGTGAGCCTGCTAACAACCAGCGGTAAAATTTATCAAGTATACAAGTTTGAAATGAGAAATCAATTATCTCTTGGCCAATTGCTTCCCCGGCAACAGTGCTAGAAAAGCTTGTTGGCGTCTCTTAGCCTTTACATGTTTTACTTCGCAAACGCACGGAGACCGCTGTAGCCTTTCACTCAGAATATTCTGAGTATCGTAAATTTCCACAGGGAAGCGGTAGGCTCAAGAGTGTAATTGAATAAACTCAAATCGAATGAACTGTAAACTTGGATAAATTATACCAACTAGTAGTTGAACAGGGGTAAATGTGATAAAGATAGGTGTATGGTGGAGGAGGATGTATATCTAAGCTATATGTAGAAAGGTATAGTTGCCTGGGAGGACAACAAGTGAGATAAAGTCACCAAACTCTATTCTAATGGGCTGCAAAGATTATCCGTGTCTAACTAAGCTATTCAAATAAACAAGCCACGGTCTTGCATCGAGCGAAATTCCAGAGTCTCGAGGGTACAAGGGGGTAGATAGTAGGTCCCGAAAGAGAGTCTGGCTAACACCTATGGGCCTCCCGAACGACGGGCCTGGACTACACAGGCACACTACACGCTGTCACCGAGTGGGGCTACCAAGCAAAGCTGCGTGAAGAGGATGACAAGCTATAAACATGTTCAAGTGAAGCTTGAACAACGATAGATCTTCCTGGATCAGAGGAGTGAGCCTAGCGTCTAAGTCTAGGGTTGAGTTATAGCACCCGAAAGAATAACAAGACTTGAATAACTAAGTGAAAAACAATCTAAGCCTAGCAAGTATGCAAAAATAAAGGTACACCACAGGAGATAGAAATAAAGTAAAATATAACTGAATTATATTGAAGATAATCTGAATCCAAAAGATACAAGAGTTTTACCATAGACTCGAAGATAACTCCGGAGACTCCAAGGCAAAGCTCGACTCAACTCCAACTCCCAGGACTATCCTAACTACTGCGAAGGGGTGAAGCACTCTAAGATAGAACTCTCTCAACTCAACTACACTTTACAAATGAGCTCTCGGGGCCTATTTATAGCCTAGGAAGTGAGGTGGGTATTTATATCTGCACTAGGTTGGTAAAGGGGCCGAGTCAGTGGTCGGGCAGCCAAGGTCGGTGGCCGGCCGACCATAGGAGGTGGTTGGGCGGCCACCCGATTCACCGACCTTGAGCATCCGACGGTTGATCTTACTCCCTCATGTTGGTTGGTAGTTGAATCAGGTGGTGCACGTGAAAAATGTTGCCTAGGGGTGGTCGGGCGGCCACGTGTTTTACTCCAATTCATTGCATGTTGTTCCCCTCGGATCCTTGACATCACCAATCCTTGTCCTAGCACATTGTGACCCTTGGATATATTGGATGCTCTCTTGTATGGTTGGATCTTCAAGTTTCAAGTTTTTGTGTTTGTTTGCGTACTGGATCGAAGACGTGGCAAGTGAAGTGGTCAAGGAACCATTCCACGTGGTTAGGAGTCCAAATCTCCATTGAAGGGTGGCCGGGCGGCCACAACTTCTAGTCGGGCGGCCACTGATGTCCTGGCAGGTGGTCGGGCGACCACCACAAGTGATCGGGCGGCCACCCTACTTTTGCCATTTTTGCTCATCTTCGATATGTGACATGTTTGCAACCATTTTATGTGTATTATGGTACCTGCATCCAAATATTCATGTACATCTTGTGGAACTCATTATTAGTAAGGGTTAGTCCATATATTTCACATGTTTACCTTCATTTGGTGTATAATTGACGGTGGATATCGTGAGATTAAGACCGTCAACAAGGTGCATGAATGACAAGAGCATGAAGCGTGAAAACTACAAGAGTTGGAAATGCCCCACAGAAGAACCAAAATACATTAGTCATGAGGGTTTGCTATGAGTCGATTCTAAAGAGCTGGATACATGAGAACCCTATCGGCTATGAGAATCCGAATCTTCCTATTACAAAGTTCGTGGTGATTGCTACCATACCCACTGGTACCTAGCTAGTACTGCCTAAACGTAAGATTGATGCGTCCAGGACAAAGGCCCGTTTCTTCTTTCAACCAAGTTGGTGCAGTGTTGATCTTCACGTGGGAAATGCCATGAAACAATAGTCTTGATTCTCCACCGAGTATGAGAACGTCACCCGATTCGAGGTTGACCTTGGTCGCTTTGTCATTGTCCCTAGTGTTGCCGAACAGGAACTCGGCGGTGTCACCTATGGAGATGGATATGAAAGGTAGACCTTGGTTAAGGCTACTCTTTGATTCATCCTTGTCTTGGTGAAGTCCGAGCTTCCCGGAGTTGGTGTAGTAGTTGACGATGCATATGTCAGGGTTAATTTGAGGGAACCCGCTTGCAGTAGCATTTGCAGTTTGAGTAATCATCCTGAAAGCTTTCGGTATCGGCGGGGCTTGTGCTCCATCAAATGGATGTGTGGGTCCATATGAGCGCGTAGTCGGATCCCAGTTCTTTCCCAGAGACATCATCCATAAGTTCAGCTTGGCACCATTCTTGTAGCTTGGTCTATAAAATCCTCCTAGACCACTACCCAGTTGTCGGCACACACGAACCATCTTGACCTGATCTTCAAGCTTGACAAATCCCTTTAATAGAACCATCCTGGGTCGCAAATGTTGAACTGAAGCTGCTGTGGGGGATAGATATCCCCTGGGCCCTCACGGCGTGGATTCAGTATATGGGCCGTTGGAGGGCCCAATAGAGACAGCAAGCCCCTAAGCGGCGTGCCGATTGGTCTCGTGGGCCCGAGAACGGATGGCATGCCTGAAGACCAAGTCAAAGCGCTGTAATTCAGGAAAGGCGTGAAGGAGTTGGTTCGGACTCTGGATTCCAGAAGCGGCAGGCCTCAAGAAAGGAAGCATGTAATCGTAGATTCTGTGTACTCTTTAGGATTCCAAACTGGGTAGGACTCATAGATGGAAACCGACTTGTAACCCAAGCCTTGCCAGGACTATATAAGGCGGGTGAGGGACCCCTACGTAGATCATCGATCATCTCATCACATACCAGCCACCAGACGCCCTAGCTTTCACTGTAACCTGGAGAAGCAAAGGCAATACAACTCACAACAAACAGGACGTAGGGTATTACGCATCTCGCGGCCCGAACCTGTATAAACCCTTGTGTTTTGTCACATCTCTACGCGAACCATCGAGCTACGCCAATTTCGCCACCCCAAAAGCACTACGTAACACACCCCGTGGTGCATTGCCGGTATCAAACACCAACAGTTGGCGCGCCAGGTAGAGGGCGGCGAGATCGACATCAGCTAGCTCTATGGCTGACCACCTCATCAGCGGCTTCGCTCTGGGCGACATGATCCGCTTTGGGTCGATCACCTTCATCGCCGATCGGCGCGGCGACCTCCACCAGCTTCGCAACGCACCGGCGCAGCCACGTGTCGTCGTGCGACCATCGACCACTCTAGGACCTGATGGACGATCTGCACCGCCAGATCACCGCCAAGGACCAGCGCCTCATCAGCCTCCACCGACTCAGTGTCAGGCTTCAACACGTCGGCGCGAGGCGCTAGCTCGTCGCCAGAACCCACCACCACGGCATGCTGTGTCGGATCGTGCTCCCCAGGGTCACTATGACTCGGGAGCACAACTTGACGGGAGGTTCTTCCTCAGGACCAGATCTACATCGACAGCGCTGACTCAAGCGGCTCCAACAACGACCACCGCTTCGGCGCCTACACGCCGCACGGCGCTTTCGACCTCTCTGGCTCAAGTCTGGACTCAGATTAGTCAAGGGATGAGGGGATGCTCATCAGGAAGCCCTCCTCGAGATCCGCGGTGGCCTCACACCTAAGGTAGCCCTCTGTAGAGCCCGCGACCAGTCCCTGTCGATACTCTCTCCTGGGTCCCTCGACCACTGTGGGTCCCACCTCCACCGCCTGCCCCAAAGCGAACCCAGCCAGCTTCGGCTGATCAAGGTCGCAAAAGGACTCAGGTGGAGCCCTTCATTCCCTCCATCCCATTCGGTCTCCGCAACTCCACTGCCACGTACCAGGGGCTTCTTTCTCATGCCTCGGCTCCCCTCAACATCGACGAGGGTGCACGGGGGACGCCCGACCTAACTCAGTCCGTGCCTTTTTCGGACGATAGCATCTATAGCAAGCATGACGCGCCATCGACCGGCCGTTGCCTGCGGCTCATCATCGATTCTACCCCGATGGGGAGAACAGTTTAGTGGCGAAGCTCGTAGACCGGCGAGGCCTCCCATCACTCGGCGGTCACTCGGGAGAATTGCGAGGCAGGCCATCACCATATGATCTGCAACCTCGAGACTTCTACGGTCTCTGACCATGGTGCGACTGTGGTGGAACCGCCCTGCTTAATCCAGACTAAGCACACCTGCCACCTCTGGCTCTCAGTGCACTTAGGCCAGACTAAACCCGGTAGTCCGTCGAGAGTACTTCGGCTCTCGATAACACCATTCCCAGAGGAACCGACATCAAACACATCCGACTCTCGAGGGAGCCACAACAGTTACAATCATCACAGGCAGTTGAAACAGAGAGTAATAGACTTCAGTTTACAGACCAAATATATGTAAACAAATACATTTCATAACATAGCGGAAACGATTTCAAAGTATATATAGCAGAAGCGTTTTCAAAACATATCGCAACGGAATCATGATACTTAAGCAGTCTTCACGTAGAGACGAACGAGACATGTAGCACTGAGCCCACCAGTACTACCACCTTCAACACAGTTGTCCAGATGTCATCCGTACCTATAATCCAAAAGTAGAGGCAAACCCTGAGTACTAATTACTCAGTAGGACTTAATGGACGGGGCTTACGGCTGACGCAAAGCTTGCTTACTAATCATGTGGATCCTTAGCCATTGATTTTTATACAAGGTCATGTTGACATAAGATAGCAGGATTTGATAGCTGCTATCCATTAACCATAAAGATTCATTTACATCATAAAGTAAGTACTTGCATGAAAGTAAAACATGAGAACCCATCAGTAACTTGCATAATAGTATATCATACACATCCAAGATATACCCCTCATCTACACATGTCCCGTTCCAAGATTCACAGTGCCCCCACCTAACCCTTGGGAGTAACCGTCTCTGGAGCGATACCACGGTACGTCGGGTCAGCCCTCCCTCGACCTCAAAGCACCTCCCAAGTATATCGACCCCCTATCAGTGGATGGACAGCATCATGAATAGTGGGACGGATCGTACACATCCAAGCATATTGTATTGAAAAGCGTGATTAGATAAACAACATGTTAAAGTTATTACTACGTTGCCCGATAGTGATATTTGGCACTCTCACACCTGGTGAGCATCAGCGATTCGAATCGATTTTTAATTCCCGGGAATAACTAAAAATGCCAGGGGTATATGCTTACTGGCCATCGCGTTCCCACATATAATCCCCATCTCCACTTGTCCCATCCCAAGTTTGATTCCAACCCGCCATTCCCTAGGTTTAGCCCCCACAGAGCGATACCACACGGGTCAGCCCTCCGTGAGAGTGAGTGCCCCTAGAGTCCGGTAGGACCAAGTCTCTGTTCTTCAGATGGCACAAGTAAGACTTTCACTAGGCCCATTTCCTAGATAAGCATTCTAGCAATGTTATGCCAATCAGCAGACGAACAGCGGACAGGCCTTATGCGACTTGGGCGGAGCCGGATAACAACAACGCACACCCCAAAAGTAAACTTACGCTCCGTCCGGTCTCCATTTAACATCAGCAATAATAATCATAAATTGCATCATAGTAAGATTTTTGAGATTTGTAAAATCACCTACGCAACGAGTGACTCCATTCACTCGTTTCTACTCGTACCTAGTAATTACTAGGCACTCGTCCTGCGAACTCTAAGTATAGGTGCTAGGGTCAGGGCGGCCAGGAAGTCTAATGTGGATGGTTCCAAACAACTCCTAATGCATATGCGTAATCATCAAACCAGATTGTATTAGCTAGGAGAAATCATGGTCCTGCCTACCTTCTCCACTCGGGTTAGAGGGTGCTTCCTCGGTGATGTGATCAGTGGTCGGCTGCGGGTTATCTGGCTCGTCCTCGGGCTCCTCGATCAGCGGTTGCTCTGGTGGCAGCTCCTCGTTCGCGGGATCTATATGCACGACATCACATGCGAATGAGTGCACAAGAATGCATATGCTTGAATGTAGGTGAAATGCAAATGTTGGAATGCAGCAGGTATGTCATGGATAAATAATATGGTCTAGTAGTTTAACACATTGCATATGCTTATACTTAGGGTGATTTATCCTTATTTGTGAATTAAATTGTGCACCTAAGTTGTAGCAGTAAAACAAAACCAAATGAGACCAAACTTTTATGACATATAGATTCCGCATATCCAAAGCTACTGTCAAAATTTCAACTCGATTGGAGTTATAATAATTTTATTAAAATTACAACAAGTTCTCAGCCCTACACATTGTCAGAATTTTCATAAATTATGGGAATGGTTTCTAAAAGTGAAATTTAACCAGTGAGCTATACTTAGCATGAACTACATGTACAAAAATTTATAAGCTAAAACTCCCAAGTTTGACAGGACATCTATTTTCCATATATTAATCTTGTGCGAATTTAAGATGTACATATGAATAGTGTAAATGGCCTTCTTGAATATACTTTCTGGACTCTACGCATCAACATTAAGCTATCAAATTTTCCAGAGAATTTTCCTAGCCCTTTATGCCCACTTTTTCTAATTATCATTTCCAATATGTAGCATTTTATCATTTTCAAATCACCATCAAAACTTGACATGCAGAGGCTCACATTTTACCAATGAGATTCACAAGCTATGTAGCACATAAAAAAATACTAGTGAGTCATATTTGTCATACTTTCCAAGCGATTAAATAATGCATAAAGTAATGCAAAATGATAAAACAGTGAATAAACAGTAATATATGGGGTCACCAAAATTCTCACAGTGTCCAAACATCCTAAGAAAGCTACTAACCAAGTTTCATCATTTTAGGATTTTATCTAGACCATGTTTTTCATTTTTCCTTAATTTAACATGCATGGACAATAATAGGGGCAAAACCATATATGCACATCTCCACATCATACCTAGCCTGTAGATCTGCTCATAAGGATCACAATGCAACAAGGTTTGTCTTTTTAGGATTTATCTTTGATTTATTATGATTTTCCAAAGTTCACTGCTGAAATAAAATAGTTTAAATCGAAAATCATTAGATCCAGGACTCAAACGTAATTAAACCTATACTTCAGGGGCCTGAACAAAAGATACACAAGACTCAGTAAATAGTACTCATAATTGAGCGCATGAAAATGAAACTCTGCAGGGGGATTTATGCAAATCTACCCTCCTTCTTCTTCCTTGGTCAGGCAGAGGGAGACGGCGCGCGGCAGGGAGGGAACGGCGGCTTGCGCCGGCGATGTGGAGGCTGAACTTGAAGCCGACGAGGTCCGGGGTGGTGTTTTAGGTGAAAGGCTACCTTTCCCCCTTGGTCTCGTCGCGTGAGGTGGAACGAGCAGGCGGCGCGGTGATGGTGAACCGGAGGCGAACCGGGTGGCGACGGCAGAGCTCGATCCGGAGGTTTAGGCGAAGGCAGGGCCAGCGGAGGGGCTCACCGGCTGCGCGATAGTGCGACAAGTCCGGAGGTGGAGCTGTGGAGGCGAGGGGAGGGCCCGAGGGTGGTCCTCCGCGGTAAGGGGTCGGTGGCTATGGCAGCCACGGTGGTGCGCGAGTGGGGAAAGAGGCTAGAGGCAATGGCGGCGGCCGAGGCTTCGGGGGTTCGGTGAAGGGGCTTGAGGCGAGCGCGAGACGCGCAGTGTCGCGTAGGGAGAAGGCTGGACGCACGGGAGCTTGAGCTGCGCCATCCTTGGCGGTCATGGCGGCCGCGTTCGTGGGAGGGAGCAGAGGCAGGGGGACGAGGGAGTGGAGGGTGAGAGTGCATCGGGACGGAATGGCGTCCGGGTAGAGAGCCGAGGGCCGCTCCTCCATCTTGAAAAGGAGCCAGGGAGGGAGACCGGTCGGCGCCCATGGCGCGCTCGGGCAGGGTGCACCTGCCGCGTGGGCACGCTGGAGCGGGGAAGAAGGAAGGGGCGGGGTGCGCGGACGTGGTCCACCGAACCGGTGGGCGGACAGGTGGGGCCGGGCGAGGGTGAAGAGGTGGCGGTCCAATGGACCGGGCGCACGGAGGAGAAATCCAGGCGGGGCCCACAGCTGCTATTGTCCACGCCCGGATCCGAAGTCCGACAGGTGGGGCCCACCTGTAAGTGGCTCAGGGGAAAAATAAAATACGAATTTGGAAAATCAAGTTTTGACTGCAGAAACCCCCGTCTGAAATTCGTGTATTTGATCAGTTTAACGGCCGAATTTGGAAAACCAACTTTGTCAAAAGCCTTGACACCATGTTTTGTATAGAAATGTGATCTACAATTACTAGGCACTCATCCTGCGAACTCTAAGTATAGGTGCTAGGGTCAGGGCGGCCAGGAAGTCTAATGCGGTTGGTTCCAAACAACTCCTAATGCATATGCGTAATCATCAAACCAGATTGTATTAGTTAGGAAAAATCATGGTCCTGCCTACCTTCTCCGCTCGGGTTAGAGGGTGCTTCCTCGGGGATGTGATCAGTGGTCGGCTGCGGGTTCTCTGACTCGTCCTCGGGCTCCTCGATCAGCGGTTGCTCTGGTGGCAGCTCCTCATTCGCGGGATCTATATGCATGACATCATATGCGAATGAGTGCACAAGAATGCATATGCTTGCACTGAATGTAGGTGAAATGCAAATGTTGGAATGCAGCTGGTATGTCATGGATAAATAATATGGTACAGTAGTTTAACACATTGCATATGCTTATACTTAAGGTGATTTATCCTTATTTGTGAATTAAACTTTTATGACATATAGATTCTGCATACCCAAAGCTACTGTCAAAATTTCAACTCGATTGGAGTTATAATTATTTTATTAAAATTACAACAAGTTCTCAGCCCTACACATTGTCAGAATTTTCATAAATTATGGGAATGGTTTCTGAAGGTGAAATTTAACCAGTGAGCTATACTTAGCATGAACTACATGTGCAAAAATTTATAAGCTAAAACTCCCAAGTTTGACAGGACATCTATTTTCCATATATTAATGTTGTGCGAATTTAAGATGTATATATGAACAGTGTAAATGGCCTTATTGAATATACTTTCTGGACTCTATGCATCAACATTAAGCTACCAAATTTTCCAGAGAATTTTTCTAGCCCTTTATGACCACTTTTTTCTAATTATCATTTCCAACATGTAGCATTTTATCATTTTCAAATCACCATTAAAACTTGACATGCAGAGGCTCATATTTTACTAGTGAGATTCACAAGCTATGTAGGACATAAGAAAAATACTATTGAGTCATATTTATCATACTTTGCATAGGCCTTATTTCCAAGCTATTAAATAATGCATAAAGTAATGCAAAATGATAAAACAGTGAATGAACAGTAATATATGGGGTCACCAAAATTCTCACAGTGTCCAAACATCCTAAGAAAGCTACTAACCAAGTTTCATCATTTTAGGATTTTATCTAGACCATGTTTTTCATTTTTCCTTAATTTAACATGCATAGACAATAACAGGGGTAAAACCATATATGCACATCTCCACATCATACCTAGCCTGTAGATCTGCTCATAAGGATCACAATGCAACAAGATTTGTCTTTTTAGGATTTTCTTTGATTTATTATGATTTTCCAAAATTCACTGCTGAAATAAAAGAGTTTAAATCGAAAATTATTAGATCCAGGACTCAAACGTAATTAAACCTATACTTCAGGGGCCTGAGACTCAGTAAATAGTACGCATAACTGAGCGCATGAAAATGAAACTCTGCAGGGGGACTTATGCAAATCTACCCTCCTTCTTCTTCCATGGTCAGGCAGAGGGAGACGGCGCGCGGCAGGGAGGGAACGGCGGCTTGTGCCGGCGATGTGGAGGCCGAACTTGAAGCCGACGAGGTCTGGGGTGGTGTTTTAGGTGAAAGGCTACCTTTCCCCCTTGGTCTCGTCGCGTGAGGTGGAACGAGCAGGCGGCGCGGCGATGGTGAACCGGAGGCGAACCGGGTGGCAACGGCGGAGCTCGATCCGGAGGTTCAGGGGAAGGCAAGGCCAGTGGAGGGGCTCACCGGCTGCGCGATAGTGCGACGAGTCCGGAGGTGGAGTTGTGGAGGCGAAGGGAGGGCCCGAGGGTGGTCCTCCGCGGTAAGAGGTCGGTGGCTATGGCGGCCACGGTGGCGCGCGCGTGGGGAAAGAGGCTAGAGGCAATGGCGGCGGCCTAGGCTTCGGGGGTTTGGTGAAGGGGCTCGAGGCGAGCGCGAGACGCACGGTGTCACGGAGGGAGAAGGCTGGATCCGCGGGGCGCGGGAGCTTGAGCCGCGTGGTCCTTGGCGGTCATGGCGGCCGCGTTCGTGGGAGGAAGCAGAGGCAGGGGGACGAGGGAGTGGAGGGCGAGAGTGCATCGGGACGGAATAGCGTCCGGGTGGAGAGAGCCGAGGGCCGCTCCTCCATCTCGAAAAGGAGCCAGGGAGGGAGACCGGCCGGCACCCATGGCACGCTCGGGCAAGGTGCACCTGCCAACCGGCCGGCGCCCATGGCGCGCTCGGGCAGGGTGCACCCGCCGCGTGGGTGAGCTGGAGCGGGGAAGGAGGGAGGGGCGGGGTGCGCGGACGCGGTCCACCGAACCGGAGGGCGGATAGGTGGGGCCGGGCGAGGGTGAAGAGGTGGCGGTCCAATGGACCGGGCGCACGGAGGAGAAATCTAGGCGGGGCCCACAGCTGCTGTTGTCCGCGCCTGGATCCGAAGTCCGACAGGTGGGGCCCACCTGTAAGTGGCTCAGGGGGAAAAATAAAATACGAATTTGGAAAATCAAGTTTTGACTGCAGAAACCCCTGTCTGAAATTCGTGTATTTGATCAGTTTACCGGCCAAATTTGGAAAACCTCCAATTAGAAGAAATGTTGTACACTTTGTGATCTACAACTTTTTCAAAAGCCTTGACACCATGTTTTGTATAGAAATGTGGTTTAAATTTGAATTTAATCTGCTGACCAAGGTTTGACCAATTGAACACATCAAATTAGAAATTCTAAAAGTCCCTCTTATGGTCACTTTCATACAAGATACTTCTTAACAAAGTTGTTTAAAACTTCGTGGTCTACAACTTATTCAATTAGAGCTATGCACAAAAATGGCTGTAGTTTAGAGAAAAATTGAGGTTTCTAAACAGGTCAGGTTTGGATAGATTTCCTGAGTGGATATAAAATGACCTAAAACCCCATCCAAACTACTGTGCATGTCAACACTCCAATTGCAAAAGTTGTTCATTGTGACATTAGCTACAAGTTTGGAAATAAGAGTTTCTCCCAAATCACAACAGACTTTAAAATACAAGTACAATCATGTTCTGAGGTGTGGTAAAACAGCATTTTTACTCCATGTAGGGTCTTCCTTGATTTCAACTTTTGAAGCACTAAGTAAAATCCAATCACTTCAAGGCCTGTTGCAATTGAAAGGTAATGAACCCAATTTTATTCTGTAGAAAGGAATATTTTGAAGTGCTATAGTGAAACTGAAAGTAATTTCAGAATGAAATTTGGGGACAAGCTGAAAATCCAGATTTGGGAATTTTCTAAGTGTAGACTAAGTTTCACTTTGTTTGACTTGAGCTTTTGAAGCTGTCAATCCAAAAATTTAAACTTGGACCAATAGGCAAAACTAATCTATGGAGTGAGAACTAAACTTTTGTATTTGGGGTCTCTCAAGAAAACTTTTGGGACTTGAATTACACACCATCAACGCGAGGTTTTGTACATCTGAAGAGAGAATTTTTGACTTAGTGATTTATCCATTAAATTCTTATCTCTCTAAGCACTATTAAGTTAAAGTTTTATCATTAGCTTGTCTCTAACTCTGTGTTAGGGCTTTTGAGATGCCGGGGGCATCACAGCGACCACCACAACGACCACGGCTCTAGCCTCCAACACCAGTGTGGGGATGGAGACCACGCTCGCCGATGACTCCGAAGGTTCGCTTCCAAGCTTAACCCTTTGTTTTCCTGAGCTCCCCGTGATCAACGGCGCAGGGAATGAGATCAACGAGGAAGTTTCAAACGACAAACAGTCTATCCTCACCGAAACCTCACAGGATCGCCACAGGAGGGAGAGGGCAAACCGCATCCGCAACATCCGGCACCGTCACCTCCTAAGCAATAGAGACCCCACGCTGCCCGTCTCGATAGACGAGGTGACGCGGGATAGTGAGAAGGAGCAAGAAGTTCAGAGCCATCGACGCAGGAACTAGGCCCGACAGCGGCGTCGTGACTGGCAGGCCGGCGAAGTTTGGCGATGCCGTGTGGCCGCACTTCCTGGGCGCAATCTTCTAAGGGAGTTCGAAGGAGTCATGGAGACCCCGAGTCAAGCCGGCGGAGCGCTAGTCAAGCTCTGCAAGCTCCTCCACAACAACGAGGATGGAAAGGCCATCAAGACCGTTCTCACTCGGGTGGCGGACCACCTCATGCCCAGGCAACCTGGGGCAGCAGATGCGCGGCAGGTCATCAACGACAACCGGGACGCGCGTCATAGCATCGAGCAGTCTTGCGCTCAGCGACACCAGATTGAGTTGGATCGGCGAGCAAACTACGACCAGGACTATGTCCCCGTCAGTGTGCTCTAGCTGCCAGGGGTCACTCGGGAGCTGTCTCCGTTAACAGCTCCGTACCTCGAGTCAGGACTGGGGATAACCTCTGCCCTCAGTCCTCGCTACGTCGACCAGATGAGAACCGTGGCAACCCGGCTGGCAGCACTAAAGCAGCCGTGGCGGCCTTTGGTCGGAGGATTCAAGACGTCGACTAGCCGCCCAACTTCAAAATCTCGAATATTGAAAAGTTCGAGACGAAGATGGACCCGCGGAATTGGCTGGACGTGTACACTACAGCGGCCAATGCATCGGAAGATCTCATGACGGCCTACATCCCGATCAAGTTGGGACACGATGCACTTTAATGGCTTCGCCACCTCAGGCGGGGCTGCATTGAAGATTGGGGCGATTTCTGTCGCCTGTTCATTGCCAACTTCCAATCACTCTCTGACAAGCCGGCGCAGCGATGGGACCTCAAAACCATCAGGCGCAAAGACTCAGAGAGCTTGCGATCCTACCTCAAGCGGTTCCAGGCTCTGAGGAATCGCATCCCCGACGTATCTGAGGATACGGTGATCGATGACTTCCTCCAGGGTCAAACGATCAAGTTTTCGTCAAGCACATATTGGAAAGAGCGCCCACTACCTCAGAGCGCCTTTTTCAAGAAGCGGATCGCTACATCACGGCGGACGAACGCACTCGTGACCTTGTCCCCCCCCCCCCGACAGGACGATCGGGGCAAGGACAAGCAAGAGAGGCACGAGGAACCCTCGCGGCAGGATCGTCGCTGGGACAAGAGGCCTCGAGAGGAGGTTCGAGTCGTGGCGCCACCTACAGCGTGTCCACATAGCCTGCCCCCTGCTCCAGCTTGGACCCTCGATCAACTCCTCGACGAGCCATGCCCTACACACAAGGACATGCGCCACACTCTTCGGAACTGCCGCGACTTCAAAGCCATGCTGATGCGTGGCCAGTTCCCGATGCCTCAGCCTACTCCGCCGCCGCCCCCGCCGCGGAACCAGCCTCCGCTACGCCCGAACAGGGGCAATAACCAACGCTTCCCAGATGTCAACAGGAAGGACAACTTCATCCTGGGAGGACACGGGGCTCTAGCAAGCAAGCGGCATCAGAAGCTAGAAGACCGGCGGATCAACGCGGCCACCTCAGAGCCGCCGCAACCATATGATTGGTCCCACGAGCCAATCTCTTTCAGTCGGACGGATCAGTGGCTCAACTTCGACGAGCCAGGCAAGTACCCGTTGCTAGTAAACCCCATAGTCGGGGATACCCGACTCAAGAAGGTGCTGATCGACGCCGAGGCAAGCATCAACGTTGTGTTCCCTAGAGCTCTCCAAGACATGGGGATCCCACTCAGCGAACTCAAAAAGTCAGATACCCCGTTCTTCGGAATCACGCCGGGCGCAGGTGAATATCCACTCGGGCACATTTACCTACCGGTCGCCTTCGGCACCACGGAAAATTTTAGCATTGAGACGCTGCGTTTCGAGGTCTCGACCTTCAACTGCGTCTATAACGCCATCATTGGGCGTCCCGGGCTAGCCAAGTTCATGGCTATCTCACATTACCCGTACCTCGTCCTCAAGATGCCAGCTCCAGGTGGCGTTCTCTCTATACGCGGTGACTTCAAGGGAGCTTCCGAGTGTGTACAGGAAGCAATACAGATGGGCCTCGAGCAGAATCACATGGTGGCGTAGAAGAAGCTCAAAATTGATGAAGCCCACATGTCGCAGGAGGACCTCAAGATCCCGACTCAAGAAGCGGCGTCAAGCACAGCAATTCAGCCGGCAGTCCCGATGAAGGAAATAAGCCTCGATCCTTCGGACGGGACCAAGACGACTGCTATCAATGCTCTTCTTCCTCCCAAATAGGAAGACGCGCTCATCCAGTTCCTAAGGGCCAATCGCGACATGTTTGCATGGAAGCCTGCGGATATGCCTGGGGTCCCGAGGGAACTGGCCGAGCACCAACTCAAGGTGTTCCCCAACGCAAAACCCATCAAGCAGAGGCTGCGGCGATTTACTCCTGAAAAGCGAGAGGACATTAGGGCAGAGTTAACCCGGCTGAAGGCTGCTGGTTTCATTAGA
This sequence comes from Paspalum notatum, assembly GCA_022530915.1. Taxonomy (NCBI): domain Eukaryota; kingdom Viridiplantae; phylum Streptophyta; class Magnoliopsida; order Poales; family Poaceae; genus Paspalum; species Paspalum notatum. The sequence continues at coordinate 31,785,264 of CM039688.1, read as the reverse complement.
GAGGTCATGCATCCCGAGTGGCTTGCAAATCCTATACTCATTCTCAAAGAGAATAAAAAGGACTGGCGGATGTGTGTTGATTATACCGATCTCAATAAGCACTGCCCTAAGGACCCATTCAGGTTGCCTCGTATAGACCAAGTCGTTGATTCTACGGCTGGCTGCGCTTTACTCTCTTTTCTCGACTGTTACTTGGGCTATCACCAAATCAACCTGGCAATCGAGGACTAGGAGAAAACTGCGTTCATCACACCTTTCGGTGCATACTGCTACACTTCTATGTCTTTCGGGTTAAAAAACACTGGTGCTACGTATCAATGAGTGATCCAGACATGCCTCGCCGACCACTGGGGCAAACGCGTCGAGGCCTACATTGACGACGTCGTGATCAAGACCAAGAACGCAGAGGATTTCATCGACGACCTATAACAGGTGTTTGACAGCCTAAGGAAATTACGATGGAAGCTTAATCTCACCAAGTGCGTCTTCGGCGTCCCTGCAGGCTAGTTACTCGGCTTTGTGGTTAGCAACAGGGGAATCGAAGCTAACCCTAAGAAAGTCAAGGCCATACTCCGCATGCACCCTCCTAGATCACAAAAGGACGCTCAAAGGTTGACTGGGGGCATGGCGGCCTTGAGTTGGTTTATCTCGCGACTCGGCGAATGTGGCATGCCCTTCTACAAACTCCTCAAGAAGGTAGATCGGTTCCAGTGGACCACAAAGGCTCAGGAAGCTTTGGACCCTCTGAAAAAATTCTTGACCATGCCTCCTGTACTCAAATCTCCCAATGGCGCCACAGCCGACTCTCCAGCTGAAGATTTGCTCCTCTACATCTCCTATACGACTCATGTGATCAGCACTGTATTGGTGGTCGAGAGGCCGGACGGACAGCACACAGTACCCAGGCAACACCCGGTCTACTTCATCAGCAAGATCCTCAGCCCCTCCAAAATCAGGTATGCTCAAGTTCAGGAGTTGATATATGCAGTTCTCATTACCGCACGTAAACTGCGTCACTACTTTGAGGAGCATAAGATCATAGTGGTCACTGAGTTCCCAGTTGGGGAGGTCTTACGCAATCGGGAGGCCACAGGGCGTATCGCTAAGTGGGCTTGTGAACTGGGGGCTCACGACATCGAGTTCCATCCTCGTACTGCCATCAAGACCCAGACCTTGGTCGATTTTGTCTCCGAGTGATCTGAGCATCAAGTCCCTGAGAAACCAGAAATCATAGAGGTCTGGAAGATGTATTTTGATGGCTCGTTAAAACTGGAAGGAGCCGGCGCTGATGTCGTTTTCACCTCACCAGCGGGAGAAAAACTCAAGTATGTACTGCAGATCCTCTTCGCGGTCTCGAATAATGCAGCCGAGTACGAGGCTCTACTTCATGGTCTGCACATAGCCATATCACTGGGCATTCAGCGATTGATGACCTACGGAGACTCTTTGGTGGTCATTAATCAGGTCAACAAGGAGTGGGATCGTTCCACAGAAAATATGGATAAGTACTGTGAAGCAGTTCGTAAGCTAGAAGGCAGATTTCAAGGCCTGGAGTATATTCATGTGGATCGGGATCGCAACGTGGATGCCGATATTTTGTCCAAGCTGGGCTCATCATGAGCCAAAGTGCCTCCTGGTGTCTTCATTCAAGAGCTTTATCATCCCTCAATTCAGCTAGATGAGCTGAATATACCGCCCGATCGACACATTCTAACTCTGGAGGATGTCCCAACTGATTGGAGGGCTCCTATCATCAGGTACATCCTGAATGAAGAGACTCCAGATGACAAAGCAGAGGCCGAGCGAATAGCAAGACGGTCGTCTAGCTATACTCTGATCAACAATGAGTTATACAAGCGTGGTGCCTCAGGAGTTCTGTTAAAATGCCTAGATACCTCATCAGGGCAGAGTTTGTTGAAAGAGATACACGCCGGAGTCTGTGGAATTCATGCTGCCTCAAGGACGTTAGTCGGGAAGGCATTCAGAGCCGGCTTCTATTGGCCCACAGCAAAGAAGGATGCTGCCGAGTTAGTGCAGCGTTGTGAGGCTTGCCAATACCTTGCCAAGCAGCACCATCTTCTAGCACAGCAGTTGCAGAATATACCAGTCTCATGGCCTTTTGCCTGCTAGGGGCTAGATATGATTGGGCCTTTCAAGAAAGCTCAGGGTGGATACACTAATGTGTTGGTTGCTATTGACAAGTTCACCAAATGGATTGAGTATAAGCCCATCGCCTAATTAACATCTGCCAAAGCCGTGGAGTTTATTCAAGACATCATCTTTCGCTTTGGGATCATGAACTCTATTATTACAGATCTGGGGTCTAATTTTATAGGCTCAGAATTCTTCGACTTCTGTGTGCAAAGGTCTATTCGCATCAAGTACGTCTTGGTGGCTCACCCTAGAGCCAATGGGCAGGTTGAACGAGCCAACGGCATGATTCTGGATGCACTCAAGAAGAAGATCTTTGACAAGAATGAGAAGCTAGCTGGCAAGTGGATACGTGAATTGCCTTATGTGGTTTGGAGCCTTCGAGCACAACCCAGCAAAGTTCTCGCAGAGAACACGCCATTTTTCATGGTATATGGGTCGGAGGCAGTATTGCCTACTGACCTACAGTTTGGAGCCCCTCGACTGGCTTTCAAGGACATTGCTGAAGCCGAGGCAACACTCATCGAAGAGATCGACTTACTCGAAGAAGAGTGCCTGAACTCTGTTATTCAGTCGGCTCGCTATCAGCAGACTCTACGCCGTTACCATGATCGGTACACGAGGCCTCGTTCCTTCTCAATAGGGGAGTTGGTTCTACGCAGGGTGCTCAAGATCACTGGACAACATAAGTTGCCTCCTCCCTGGGAAGGCCCATACATTGTCACAGAAGTCACTCGTCCAGGATCATATCGTCTATCTCAAATGGATGGGACACCAATGGGGAAGTCCTGGAATATAGAGCATCTGCGCAAGTTCTATGCGTGAAGCCTTCTTGTGATCTCTAGAGTTAGCAGTTAGTGTCGTTCTTTGTTCTTTGCCTTCATTGTACTCTTTATACTCTGTGAATAAAGCACTCTTGGGATGAGTATTCTATGTTTCTTTTTGTTTTCGTTTACATTACTCACTCGTTATGTAAGGGCAATCGACCTAGGTCAGTTTACTGAGAGTACGATGTTACATGCCCACTCTTACTCTTGACGGGGATAACACTGGCCCCACCACGAGAGCAATCGGCCTAGGTCAGTCGACCTCTCGTTTGTACTCATACTAGGGAGCACTCAGGGCCCCAACAAAACAAAGGCAATCGACCTAGGTCAGTCGACCGATAGCACGGTGCTACGTGCCTTTGCAGGATCTCACATCGGGGAGCATTCAAGGCCCTAGTCGAACAAAGACAATGAGCTTGGGTTCGACAACCTATAGCTCGACACTACTTGTCTTTGCCTCATCATATTACTCTCTCCTACAGTACTCGCTCTCTTTATTGTCATATTTTACTTCTGTTTTTTCTGATATGTCTCAAGTATTGACCCAAGTCGCGTTGCCGACTTAACATTGTTTTTTCTCTAACAGGCATGACACCTAGGTAAGCACAAACTATTTGTCTCATTTATAAACATATTAACTCTGTTTTGTAGGACAATAGTTAAAGGTACCGACCTAAGAACACAATATATACAGCATTCTGTTCATGGCATTACATGTGGAATCATTGTCTATTCATCATCACCCACAAGGAGTTCAGCGATCATTCGGGCCTTATCCTCATGCTCGGTATTCTGGGTCTCGTTTATTATCCTTGCTGGCAAACTTGCTAAGTCAATATCGGGCTGTGATTTCTTAATTACCATGAGGACACGAGTAAGGACGGTTTTTACTCGCTTAGAGATCTTAGACTTCATGTCATCCATAAAAGTTGCTATTCGTTCACCTAGTGGACGAGGCGCAGCTTTTTCTGGCGCACGTATGTCTAGAATCTTGGTCAGGGTTGTGTTGGCGGCTAGAGCAGCATCCTTTGCCTTTTCATAGGTGTGGCGGAACCGCCCTGCTTAACCCAGATTAAGCACACCTGCCTCTTTTGGCTCGCAGTGCACTTAAGCTGGACTAAACCTGGTAGTCCGTCGAGTGGCCTTCGGTCCTCGATAACACCAATTTCCGGAGGAACCGACATCACACACATTGACCCTCGATGGAGCCACAACATTTACATCATCACAGGCAGTTGAATATAGATAGATAGTAGAATTAGTTTACAGACCAGTTCAAATTAAAGTTCTAAATCCAACATAGTCATAAAATAACATAAGTTCTCAAATGTCTCGCAGCTGAAATAGTAGTAGATCAGAGTTCATGATAATGCAGCGGAATTAGCAAAAGAGAAACAACATCAAGCCCACTGATGTTGTCCTTGTGCCACAAACGTCATCCTCTAGTCATGTTGCACACATGTGCCCCCTCCAACGCAAGGACACATGAGAAACTCCATACCTGTGAGCCAAAAATGAGAGCAAACCCTGAGTACTAATTACTCAATAGGACTTAATGGACATGGCTTACGGCTGACGCAAAGCATAGCTTACTAATCAATGTTTGTCCTTAGCCATTGATTTTATCCAACAAAGTGTTAAGAGAAGATAGCAGAATTTGACAGCTGCTACCTTAGTCTTATTCAGAACAGATCATGACAGTAGTAATAATAATACCCTTCCAGAAAATTAAATCATAACAACTTGCATGAGAATAATCCATCATAACTTGCATATAGTTAATCCATCATATACACCAAACATGTTGCATTTGAAAACATGAACATAAGCATAGTATTTGAGATTGTTACTACGTTGCCCGTGTGCGATATTTGACACTCTCACACCTGGTGAGCATCAGCGATTCGAATCGATTTCTAATTTTCGGGAGTCACTAAAAATGCCAAGGGATATATGCTTACTAGCCATCGCGTTCCTCACATATACCCTCATCTCCACCTGTCCCGTCCCAAGATTCACAGCGCCCCCACCTAACCGTTGGGAGTAGCCGTCTCAGGAGCGATACCACGGTACGTCGGGTCAGCCCTCCCTCGACTTCCAAGCATCTCTCAAGTCCATCGGCCCCCTATCAGTAGATGGGCAGCACCATGGATAGTAGGACGGGGCCGATAAGACTTTCACCGGTCCCATGTCTCGGGTAAGCACTCCTAGCAATGTTGTGTCAATCAGCAGGCGAACAGCGAACGGGCCTTATGCGACCAGGACGGAGCCGGAGAACAACAACGCACACCACGAATGTAAACTTGCGCTTCGCCCGGTCTCGATTTAACATCAACATAAATAATCATAAATTGCATCATAGTAAGATTTTTGAGGTTTTGAAATATCACCTACGCGACGAGTGACAGTGCTCACTCGTGTCTACTCATACCTAACATTTCTAGGCATACTCGTCCAACGAACTCTATTCATAGGATCTAGGGCCAAGCGGTCAGGGATTCTAATGCAGTTGGTTTCAATCGACTCCTAATGCATATGCGTAATCAATAATGAAACGACCCAGATTCCGCGATGCCGAAATCCAAGCCTTTTTGCTCTTCACGATAGTCCCAGGATACATAATGCTATCGTGAATCACGTATATCAGTCGATATCACAACCAGAACTTCGATTATTATTACATTTATACAATATTGGCCAAAGCCGATACAATTCCATCTGGACTGAAGCATTCTTACAACAGAGATCAGAGTATAAATTGCGGAAAGCTGGTCTTCACATCCATCTCCACAGGCATACTTGAGCGTAGCACAGCAACCCTCGTCGTTCCGTCCGTCATAGGTAAGGTCGTCATCCAGCTCATCTCCATCCGTCGTAGGAGTGGTCGCCATCTAGCTCATCTTCGTCCATCGTAGGAGTAGTCGTCATCCGTCTCGTCTTCCAAAACCTGCACGCCAGTAGCGCAGGCCACCCTGAGACACTCCCCTAGGCGGCAGCATAAAAATAAAAGGGACTGGCACAAGTGGAAGGCTCTAGGCTTCCTATGCAAGCAAGCAAATAGCAGCATTATCCAAATTATTATATCATTGTTCAATTCGGGAATTCGGTCACAGGCCGGTTCCCCTGCTCATCGCTCATACCAACACATACACATCTCACCACCATACACCTCTTCCATACACCCTCTCATCATCAACTATTTCTGCGGCATGGGAAGCTCCCACCCGCCCATCCTCAACGGCCTCAACCGGTGTTCTATCACTCGAGGGAGAAGAGAAGAAAACCCATGCTAGATGAGGTGAGTTCTGCCCTTGGTCCGTCCTTGACCGTGGACGTCGGCTTTACGTAAAGATTTACACTCTGCAGAGGTTTGTACAACTGTACCCACTCGAGATGGGATAAGGGCAGTGTTCCGCTGCCATTGGCCCACCACACCGGTAATGATCTCCCCTTCCTGGCATCATTCTGCTTTCCTGAGCTAGAAAACTGTGCGGATATACTATCCACCGCACTCTCAGGACTGTGAGCTCGAGTAGTGCGGGGCCTCCACGGGTCGAGTCTATCGGGAACGTGTGGCTGCATCACAGACCCACCATCATTCCCTAACACTATCGCCTTACGCCTGCAGTCCGAGTGCCATTGGGGAAGATCGAGAACCGGGCCTGAGGTCGCGTGGTATGCACGAAATATCCAAGAGTTATCACCCCTACTCGGTCCTTATACTGGCGAGAGCAAGCCTTCCAGGGGTCGGTTGCCACCCTCAGCGGTGGGCCGCGCACCACCACACACCTCACTCCACTCAGGGTAGAGTTCTAGTCTCTCCCATAATTTCTGTGCCGACTCCCGCCACCCATCTCACACACCATCTCGCGCTCAAAAACCCACCCACTTTACACACGCCAAGAGTTATCACATCCCACCATCATATCACCCAATCTCACATCATGTTCATTTTATTTAGTTGAAGTAGTAATATGGTGGTGGCAATATAGCAAGCAGGGTAATAGTGGCTAAATGGAAGTAGGCTCCCTATTTTTGGGTTAACATAGCAAGCATGATCATAAATAAAGCAGCAGCAGCATATATGCGTGTCTATAGGATTCGAAGCAGGGAAGTGTCTGAATGGTGACCTGGAGTAGAGTTGATCGCTCTCGGGCTCCGCTGTAGTCGCCATCATCTTCATGATCTCATACCCTCCGATGCGCGTCATGAGTCTCCAACGGTGCCACTCAGCGCAAACAACAAACAGAGAAAAGAACACAACATAAGAAATAGCAACATCACATAACAAAATAGATATTAGGACGATGGAAGGAGGGATGGAATTAGAATTACAGGATCATTGGTTAAGAGTTGCAGGTGGAATTAAGTGGCATCGACCATGTCCTTAGAAACAAGGTGTCGATGATTAAGCTGGGATTATGTGAGTGAGGTGATAATGATCGAGTGATAGAAAAGATATAATGAGCCGTGTCGGAATAAGGCAGACTAGCCATAAGTTATGTGAGAGAGGTCTCACATCACTCTTCCGCGGAATTTTGCAAGAGATTAAATTATTTATCGATTAGATGAGAGATGTGCGTCAGACGAACGGTGTGGATTTTCTAATAGCGTTCATTATTACTAAAGTATGAGAGGATTAACTTAATTTAGATTATTCAAATTGGGCCGGATAAATTCCGAATCTGAACACAATTAGGAATAAGGAACTGGAGACCGAAACCGCTTGGGTTAGATCCACGGCACAAGAAGCCATGCGTGGGAACCATTGGCCACAATTTAGAGAATCAGAGAGACGACGGTTGGAATGCAGGCTATGATCGAAGCGAGCAGTCACTCGGGGCCATGCTGCTACGTGTAAGCTGGAAATGAATTGGAGGTGACAACTACGGCCGAGGCGAGCTAGAGCTCGAGGCCATGCAACCGCGTGTGTACGATTATATGCGTGATGAGAAATGGCCATAGTGAGCGAGAGCTCGTGGTTGCATACCGCCGAGCGTGTGCTTTAGTGATCGGAAGATGGTTAGCGGCCGTGATGAGCGAAGGCTCGTGGCCGTGCACGAACAAGAGAGTTAACTAGTTCGGAGCGTTGGCGACGCTACGAGTACAGCCCGTAGCAGCCAGAGAATCGTGGCCGTGCTTATGATCTATACTAGGAAAGTTAGAAATTTCGGCAGCATAACAACTGAACCGGCAATAAATCACGGCTCGTGCATTTCGTAAGAGATAGATGGGATGTGTGCGTGCTACACGATTACGCCCACGGCATGTGTGCCAGTGGCATCTCGTGATAGCACGAAGAAAACGTGCCCTGCAGAAAACATCGGCACGAAGGCCGGACAGGCATGTGCATAAGAGGGAGGCTCATCGGTGACCACTGCCAAACATCACAGGCACTAGATCATCGGCTCGAAGGCCGGCATCATAGGAGAAGGGATCAGCATCCTCACCGAGGGCTTGTGGCAGGAAGAAAGTCGATGCCGGAACAAGTTGGTGTAGTGATGTGGTGTAGCCGTGCCGATCGACTCCACCCATAAACTCAAATGTTGTTCCAATGGTCGAAACAGCTCTCATCCTCGACATTTGAATAGGTGTAAAATTGGGCATATGATTGACAAGGTGCAGAATTGAACTAGGAACAAGAGCTTCACCTTTGGAAGATTCAACAATTACATGGAGTGCAGCCTTGATGCGGCATTGCTGCAGTGCTGGACGACCTGCCATGCGAAGCAGCAAAGACAGTGAGGTTGTCCGAGCAAAGCAGACGGCAAGGGCATGCCCCTGGGAGTGGCTCGGTGCTGCTGTCCACTGGGGCAATCCACAATCGCACGATAGCTGGCAGGGCTGTAACGAGAGCAGAGCAAAATGTAAGCTAAGGTGAGGGTGTCATCTGCAGCGTATCGACAATCACTTTCTGGATGGAGCGCAGCTACCTTGTTGGGCATTTCCTCGAGCATTTGTCGAGCACCAAGGAAACTGCAAAGGAGGAGGCACGATGGGGAGTTGTCGCCGCTGCTGCTGCCTGCGATAAGCCAGGAGGTTGAGGGCGGTCGATGAGATGGAGATGCGCTCAGGGAGGAGAAGGAAGGTGCTCACCAAGGAGTAGAGGAGCCCGACGGTCGGAGCAGGGGCAGGGAACCCGGTGCAGCTCGGATTGAGGGACGCGCGGGGATGACGCCATGGAGCTTGATCAGGGGCGCCATGGAGAGATGGCCTTCGATTTTGGTGGAATTCGGTGGGGAGAGAAGGAGAGGGGAGTATGGAGGGGTGAAGCTATGGGGCTACTGCTTGCTGCTCTCGTTTGGGGAAGATTGAGCCCATGGGAGAGGCGCCATGGAAGATGAAGAGCTACTGCCTGCTCTTGCCTTGCGTGTGGAAGAAGAAGGTGGCATAAAGGATAAGGGTGGCGGCGGTGGGGAATTTAGGGAAAAAGAGAGAAATTCTGAAAAAGAAAAGAAGGGATTAGATATTTATAGAATGAAGTTAGGGTTAGGGTTAGGTTCTAAATGGGTCTTTAGATAGGCCTTAGATATTGGGCTAAGTTTGGACTATGAAATAAATTAGATACAATAAATTTTCTGAACCGAATTAGTATAGATGAATTATATTGTTTCTCGGAGCTGAATTAATCTACATAGGAACTAATTCGAAAATCCGAGAATTGGTGACGAGATTAATTATTCCAACACTCGGATGAGATGAGATATTTCGCTGTGGGATAAAGTCGCTGAGAATTTAATCTGAGGCTTTTCAGTTGAGCGATGATCTTCGGATTTGAGTTTAATTGCGAAAGATTAAATACGATTAGTTGAGAAATCACGCCGCAGTCCGAAAATGAATCCTCGGTCAAGGAGTTAGCACCTCGCGAAATAGATTAGATTTAATTTATTCTGGTGCTTTGATTTATTTGAGACGAGTAATAATTCCGAATTCCCTGAATTAAACTGTAAAGAATTTAATCTGGCGGATTGAAAATATCACATCGCCTCAAATACTCATTTCTTAAGAGAGAATAAATAGTCCAGATAATATATCACCGATCATCTATTTCAAATTGGTTTAGGGTTTTGTTCTGTCAGCGGAGTATATAAACGAGGAATAACTCTAGGGCCGACGACTTTCAAGTTGAGGGAATATTCTTCCAATCGAATTATATTGTAACAGCCGCAATTTGATAAGAAAGAATTATCACCTACTCGCCTCGGATTAAACCCCAAGAGGATTTATCACCGAGTATTCCATGATCGAAATTCAACGTAAATTCGGGCTCAAACTAAACCTTCCGGTCTAATCTGAGAAATCCGAATCACCATCATATTTCTCATATGGAGTAAACAAAACCCAGGGTGGAAGTGATCTTCTGATTATCATACGAAAATTTGGATTAGGTCAACAACCAACTAAGGTTAGTCGACTTGGCATTGCTGGAGATCGAGCCATAATCCAAATGATGGTTTCCGTCTTTTTTTTAGAGATTGAGCCAATGATTTAGGATTTCGAGCAAAGCCTTGATCCAAATCTCGATAATGGATGGAGATCCATAATTGTATGAAGTCAGGAGGGTTTAAAAGAGTGTCACGATAAGAGTGATGGGTTCGAGGAAGTCAAGATGAGTAGATTTAAAGGATGGTAGAAAGATTAGATCGAGATGATTATAGGGATAACGGTTTAATTCTCGAACTACGGTTCGAAATTAAACCAGGACACAATCAAACAATCAAGCAATTTTTATTTTATCAAAAATTTATTAACTCAAATAAGTTATTTAGGTTTGAAACCAACATATTTTAATTGGTTGTAGACACATTTGCTTTGTCTATCAAAAAGTTTTAAAAATTTTAAATTTTCGTGTTTTCAAAAATCCGGGATGTTACAAATAAGCATTATTATATTAACTGGGTAGAATGGTCCTGCCTACCTTCTCCGCTCGGGTTAGAGGGTGCATCCTCGGCGATGTGATCAGCGGTCGGGTGCGGGTTCTCTGGCTCGTCCTCGGGCTCCTCAATCAGCGGTTAGTCCAGTGGTAGCTCCTCGTTCACGGATCTATATGCATGAAAGGTGCAGATATGAGTGCGCACGAATGCAAATGTATGCATTTGATGTAGAGGAAATGCAGATGATAGTATGCAGTATGTACGTCATGGAAAACGACATGTGTCCAGTGGTCAAATCAATATTCATGCATATGCTTAGTGTAAACCATGCTCATTTGTGAATTAAATCACACATCTGAGTTCTAGCAGTTCAACAAATCCAAATGAGACCAAACTTTTATGACATACAGATATTTCATACCCAAAGCTACTGCCACAATTTCAGCCCAATTGGAGTTATAATTATTTTATTAAAAATACATTAATTTATTAGCCCTGCACATTGTCAGAATTCTTATAAATTATAGGAAAGGTTTCTGAGTGTGAAATTTTTCCAGTGAGCTATACCTGACATGAACTATATGCACAAAAATTTACAAGTAAAAACTCGTAAGTTTGGTAGGGTTTCCATTTTTCACTTAATTAGCCTAGGTTATTCTAAAGGCCCAAATCTATTGTGATTAGAACTCCCACCAATATATTTTTTGGACTCTATAGCACCTCCATATGCTACTAGAATTTTTCTAGAATTTATCTTGTACTTTAGAACCCATTTTCCCATTTATCTAGTTCTTCAAGTCAAGATTTGTCATTTTCAAATCACCTTCCAAACTTAACATGCAGGGGTTCATAGTTTACCAGTGGGGTTCACAAACTATAAAGGACATAAGAAAAATACTAGTGAGCCATATTTATCATACTTTGCATGGGTCTCATTTTTAAGTTACTAAATATTGCATAAAATATATGTAAAATTATAAAACAATGAATAAACAGTAATATATTGAGTTACCAAAAATCCTCACAGTGTCCAAGCATCCTAAGAAAGCTACTAACCAAGTCTCATCATTTTAGGATTTTATCTAGACCATGTTTTCTATTTTTCTTTGATTAATCATGCATACACAATAACAGGGGCAAAATCGTACATGCACACCTCCACATCATACCCACTGTGTAGATCTACTCAAGATGAGTTTATAGCCACTGAGTTTACCTTTTTACGATTTTTATTTGATTTATTATGATTTTCCAAAGTTTCAGCCGAAATATAGCAAAATAAAATAGAAAACCTTAGATCTAGGGACTGGAACGTAAATAAACCTAGATCCCAGGGGCTAGCAAGCAAGATTGCATAGACTCAGTGAACAGCGACCATCAACACTGCTGGAAATACAAAAACCCCGGGGCTAACTTGCAAACTTCCCCGGGTTGTCTCCTTCCTCCCGCCGCGCGCGACGGCGCGGCGGCGTGCACATGCTCCTGCAAGCCCGAGCTCGCCGAAGCCGCGACGCAGGGTACGGGAGGTGCGCGCGGGCACGGCGCGCTACCTTGGGTAGGTCTCGACGGCGGAGATGGTGTGGACGAGGCGGGAGCGGCCATGAACGGGAGGTGAACCGCGACGGCGACGACGCAAGCTCGACGTCGCTCCGAGGTCGATCTCCGCGGTCGAGGGCGGAATGGCGATGAAATCTAGTGCTACGGGTGTGCGGCGGAGCTGCGAGTGCAGTGGTAGCGGTCTAGGGGTGCGAGGAGGACGGAGGGTGGCGGCGCGAGCTTGAACCCGAGCTTGGCCCGGCCATGGCGGTCGCGTCGGGGCGCGGCTCGATCCGGGGAATGGGGAGGGGAGAGACGACGAGAGCTACCTCAACGGGCGTGCAAGAGCGAGGCGGACTCGGTGACAGCGGTTGGAGGCGCGGAGGTGGACCGAGGCGGCCGGCACAACGAGCTCAAGCTCGGCGGCAATGGCAGTTGGCACGCATTTCGGACGAGAGAGCGAGGCGAGTGAGGGCGAGGGACTGAGGGGGAATGAACGCGGTCGGGGAGGCGTCCAATTGAAGAGCGCGGGGCGCGGCCGGGGCGATCCGTGGGCCCACGATGTGACCATACGCCGCCGGCCACGCGGCAGCCGTTGCTCCGGATAGGGTGGCCGCGCGGAGCCGGCGGGCCCACCTATCAGTGACCGCGGGAAATAGAGAAAAAGAGAAAATAGAAAATGTGTTTTCTCCCTCTCTGTAATTCACATATTTGACCTATTTAGGAGCCGAATTTGAAAAAGTGCCAATTGAATGAAATGTTATACTCTTTGAACTCTACAACTTCGTCAAAAGGCTCAATACCAAAATCGTTTCATAATTATGAATTTCATTTGAATTTGTATAGCAGCCCCAATTTGGACAGGGGACCTTTATTGCTTAGGAAATTAGAAAGTCCTATTTATATGCATTTTTTCCCAATGTGCCTCTTGACAAGTTTGTTTAGAATTTCAAAACCTACAACTTCTTTAATTTGAGATTTGCATGTCAGTGGCTGTAGATTAGAGTAAACTTGGGATTTCAAATCAGGACTGATTTGAACTGGTTTTCTGTACTGACATTGAATGACCCTAATCACCTTATAAACCTCATTATATGACAAGACTCCAATAAGCAAAGTTGTTTATCTCATGTAGATCTACAGTTTTGTCAATATGAGCTTCACCCAAATCTCAATAGAATCAAAGATATGACTATAAACATAGCATCACACATGAAATGACAAGGTTTTTCACTTGTAGTTTAAACCAAATTTGTTTCCAATGCACAAACACATGTTATGCCATGATGCTCAAGGATGAATGCTTCATGTATGATGAGTGATTATGCACTTGAGATGCTGGAGCATCACAATAGGCATCCTTCAATTTGCTGTAGTTCTTCTTGCTGGTCTCGTAGTTCTTCTTGAAGGATTCCAGCACTTGAGCTTGCTGAGCAGCCTCATCGCGGGATTCTTTTGTGCAGGCCTCGTGGAGGAGAGCACCTTCTTGATGTTGTCATAAGAATTTTGGACTTCAGTTAATTCGGCCTTTTTGCTCTCAAGAGCCTGACGAGTCAAGGAGTGGCTGCTCTTCAAGGCCTCCAAAGAACTGATAGTGTCACGGAATGATTTCTCAAAACCATCACGGGATTCTTGAACAGTTTGGATTTCTGCTCGCAGCTACTGGCATTCATTGGTCTTTTGTCGCATCTTCTCCTGTGGAACGATACAGTTCATATGCTTCTGTGAGCAGAGAATATGCTAGTTGAGATTCTTGGCGAGTTACCTCGTGATTTTTCTTCTCGATATCTAGCTGCCTGCAAAGATCAGCTGTTGTATCTCGAGGTTGGTCTCTATCAGCAACAGCATTGCGGTATTCTGTCTCTCAGGCAATGGCAGCTTGCTTCAGGAGGGCAATTTCAGCAGCAGCCGCTGTCAAGGAATATTTATTGGCATGGGAATTCGGTTATTGACTAATGCAAGAAGGTTGGATACTCACCTGTTGACTCAGCTTTGCTAGCGGCCTCGGAATTAGCTAGCTGCTGCCTTAAAGTAATAACCTCAAGATTGGGCAGTGTAGCAATCTTCTCGCGGGTCATGCTGGCCTGTTGAACTCCACCTTGTAGCATCTTTAGTATATCCTGCAGGGAATAATTCGAGTTATTTAGGTGTCAGTGAGGGCAAAGCAGGATATAAAAGGTTAAAGATTGACATACTTCGACAGCTGTTAGTAGCCCTAAGCTTGGGATTGCCGGTACCAGTTGGCGATTGATATCATCTGCTTCAACTGGAGGGGGTTGGGCATTATTTGGCTCAGCTACGGCCAAAGTGTCAGATTGTCCTCCCTCAACATGTTGTAGCCTTGTACTCAAATCAGCATGCTCTGGTTCTTCAATCCCCTTTTCTTGAGCCGAGTCATGGGCCTCAGAAGTTGGCTGGGGAGTATCTCTTACATCGACCTCAGCTTGTTGTTCCTGGGTGATATATGTCAACCTCAGGTGATGGCTCAGACACTGGCATATGCTGCAGTTCTTCTGAAGCTGCCCCCCGCTCAGTGTTTCTTGCCAGTTGTCAGATGGTATTTGTGCTTCATTCATAGCTTCAATGGCCTCATCCATTTGGGTATCAGTCTCGACCTTAGGAATATGTGCTGGCATTGTGTCTGCATGGCCCTCGGTCATCGAGTCCCTAGGTGCCAGCTCTATCGAGGCCCGGGGTCTTAGTTTCTCAAGCTGATGGTCCCTGGGGCATGCTGACAGCGGATCAATATCGTCATCAGTACGCAATGTGTATGGGAATCTGCAGGCATCCCTGATAATCCTATCTAAATCAAGATCTTCTGCCGTCAGATCTATCTCATCTTCATTGGGCAGCAGAGTGGATGCAGAAGGGGTTACTATGGCATCATCATGGTGTTTCTTTGATCGTCTTTCACGATGATGGAGTTGAATTTCCTCCTCTTCTTGTTCATCCTCATCAATCAAGTCACTCCAGTCTACTCCGACTGATGAATTATCTGTTTTGGCTACAGTGTGAGAGGAGTACCTGGATTTCTTGCTAGCTTTTTCTGTTGACTCGAGGAAGCTTGTGACATCCTTGATCATCCTCTTGCTTGTCTTCTGTTTATGTGGCACTGCGGCACCAGTGGCCCTTGCCTTGGTACACCCTTGACTAGCTGCAGCTCGAGTCTGAACACCACTTGGGGTGGCTGCATGCTGGGGGGCTGCCTTGATGATGTTGCTCACACTTGTCTCTTGGGCAGTCTGAGCTGCATGTTGTATTACTATTAAGGTGTGTTCTTCATCATTCCCTGCACCATGAGCAGTGGCAACAACGGCTTCCATCTCCTCAGTGGATAACTCGGATTGTCGCTTTGATAGCCTATCAGTGCTAGAAAGTGATGGGTCAGATAGGAACTTGGATATATTGCTCTGCATTAAACTCTTCATGTCAGAGGGTGATTGCGAGTAAGATTGACTACAGAAATAAGAGACAGATCACTTACATTTGGAGTTGGATTCCAGGCAGAGTATGGCTTAGGAGTACCCTCATTGTGAGCTTCACCTCTGAGTATCAATTTCACTCGAGCCTTGACATCCTCTTGAGTCATAGCTCGGGTCGTCTCTCTAGTGGGATCAGTGGCTCCGACATGTAGATAGGCAGGGTATATCCTATCTTTCAGTGGCTGAATGCAGCAATATACGAAGTCTATGACCACGGCATGGGCAGTGAGGCCATTTTCTTTCAACCTGGCTATTTCCTCTAATAGCACATTGATGACCGAAAGAGCGACCTAGAGGGAGGGTGAATAGGTCGACACCTAAAAACCTATGACCCCAAAAATCCTCTCTTCTCACCCGTGTAGGATCACGTAGCTATGACAAGCTACCAACACTAAGACACGTCGAGGAAAGCACTACACAGCACTCGCTTAAACGCCGAAAGAAAACGACGCAAAACGAGCCTAGAAACGCCGGGAGAAGGAGCCACCGGACAGTCCGGTGCCAACCACCGGACGGTAAAGACTGAGGGCTTGACCCTCGAGTCCGACCCACCGGACAGTCCGGTGCACCACCGGACAGTCCGACACCCAACCGTCGGATAGTCTGGTGCCACCCACCGGACGAAATAGGCTGAGGGCTTGACTCTCTAGCACCACCGCCGGACAGTCCGGTCGCTCACCGCTGGACAGTCCAATGGCTGCTAAAAGCCTGAGAGGCCGAGCCTCATAGTCTTCGCCCGGGCTAAACCCTAGGCCACTGGACAGTCCGGTGCCTACCCACCGGACAGTCTGGTGGTATGAAATAGGGCAGCCCGAGGTGAGAAAACAGCTTGAGAATCCTCAAAATCGATCCAAAACTCGGTCAAATGGACTCCAAACTTCACCAAATTTTGCAAGGACTTTGTCTAATCCATGGAGATGCTTTTCCCAACAGATCAAGCCCTAGGCTTTAGTTTTTCTCCATGGATTTGATTTGCCCCTGAAGTGAAGTCCACTTGCCAAGAACGAAAGAGGAGGGGCTGCTCGTGGATTCAAAGATTGGGCAACACAACCACAATCAAAACCACATCCTAGCAGTCCAAAACACCGGCAATAGAAAGATCTTGTTCTTGCCCAAAGCCAAACACACCATAAGGCAAGAAAACGAAGATCAAAAACCAATCAAGGGAAAGGGAAGGAAGAACACACAAGGTGCTACACGAAATCACGTTCACCAAGCAGCCACCCTCATCCTACCCACTTTTTGTAAAGGCTAGATAACTCAAACCTCACTAGACCTTGATGCTCTTGCTTGGAGACCTAAAACCTAGGGTTTTCTAAGCCCAAGCACAGCTCAACCAGCCAAGAGAGGGAGATTAGACAGCCATCTTCCTTATTTATACTACAAGACTCATCCTAGGCTGTTTTGCAAATAGCCCCCTAAGATGCAGAAGCAATTACACTAAAATGCATGTAAAGGCCAGAAAAGACGCAGGAAACTCAGATGAACGGCCACGATGGAGTCCTTGATCTTCTTCAGCTCGAAGTAATCTCCCGATGTCCTCCACGTGGTCAGTAGCTCATCCCTTTGGATAACTACCGGTTTTGGGATACCGGCAACCAGCCCCTAGTTTTGACAGTGGAACTAGGAAACGATTGTTGGGCCTCCACTTGAGTGATTTTACGGCTCACGACACCGTCCCGCACCCACGGTCGCACTTGTGGGCTGAGCCTAACTTGGGCCTCCACCCAAGCCACCTGCTAGTCCACTCGGCAGGGCTTTTGTCACACCAAGTCCACTCTGGCGCCACCTCTCAGTCCACTCGAGAGGGCTTCTCCTCCAGGTCACACTTAGGAGGTGCTCGCTCGTCCTTCAGCAAGTCTTCGGTGTTGACAAGCGCTCATCACAGCCAGTACGAAAGACCAGACTCAGTACACTTGAGTCCCTCAATCTCTCCCTTGATGAGTGCCTTATCAACACCCTTACCAACCACCTGAAATCATAGACAAGAAAAGAAAAGTGTAACAAAGAACAACAGAAGAAAGAAAAGCAAAGAAAATCCACTCAAATGCCCAAAAGCTAAAGAAAGGCAGAAACGGGGGCACAAGTAGTGAACAAAAGCAAAGCCAAAAGATCGACCCCCTAAGACAAGGAAAACAGCTCAACGCAGCCGATCAACAAAGCATGACCCCTCAAGAAAGAGGCAAGGCTCAACACAGTCATGCTAGAAGCAAGGGACCAGCTCCTCCAGAAAGAGGCAAAGGCTCGACACAGCTGGCCAAAAGAGCATGCTAAGACTCCAACTCCCCCTGCATTTCAGCCCATCTCACAATGCAATTCTCCCCCTGGGGTGGTGCTCTCCCTAGGACAATGCAGCTCTCTCTCTGAAACTCTGATCCCCTTGTACAAGGTCTCTCCCCCTTGTCCAAGGTTAGTGAAATCTCTACCCCTTGTTGACAATGCACACATCAAGGTATCTCTCACCCAAAACATGAAGTGCAAATGTCACAAGTGAATAAAATGAGCTCATTCTAGGATGAAAAGCTAGTAGATACAAGGTCTAGCATACATAGCTTGTGAGGGCTATGGGGCATGCAACAAGCTCAAATGAACCTATCTCACACAGTTCAGGAGCAAAGCATGTAGTTCAGTTTTGGTTAAAAGAAAGCATCACGACAAGAATAGCATCTAGCAAGATAGGCATGAACACAAAATGCTAGCAATGCATACAAGGTGAGCTAATCCTATCCAAAGCATACATCAACATAGCCATAAGCAATTTGAGACTTGCACTTTTGAATTTTATACCAATTAAATTTCAGCAAGTTTCACTTAGGTGCCAGGGGTTATTTGCTTGTCGAACCACTTCTTACCAACCAATGCCAAGCCTAGGCCTAGAAAGACCATCAGGAGCTTAAGACAAGGTTTTAGTCATTCACCGCCATGGCCAAGTTTTCATCAAGGTTCAAAGATGAGCAGTCTCGTGCCAAGTCAGTGTGACAAAGCAAACCCACCTGGATCGTTTCATTTCAGCTCAAGAGATACCAAATACTTGATATTTCAATTCAAATTTTCAGATTTAGGCAAGGTACTATAAATGCTTAGGCAAACAACTTGCAAAGGTAGACAACTAGCACAACTAAGCATGGAAAGATAGCATAAACATTCAACATTCCTACACATGCTAGGTAGCAAAGTCTAGTGGTGATCATGCTCAGAATTTTTCAGAAAAACAAAATGACTTAGCTCACAAATAGCATCCAATAGATCC
The DNA here is from genome assembly GCA_022530915.1 of Paspalum notatum. Classification (NCBI taxonomy): domain Eukaryota; kingdom Viridiplantae; phylum Streptophyta; class Magnoliopsida; order Poales; family Poaceae; genus Paspalum; species Paspalum notatum. The sequence continues at coordinate 31,766,144 of CM039688.1, read as the reverse complement.
AAAAGAGCTCAAGCCATCCATGATCAAGCAAGCAATGTACAATCTAGCACAAGTAAATACTAACTACTCATACCAAAAGAGCTCAAGTGCTAGTGTAACTACAAATGTACATGATGTAATGCATGAATATGATACAAGATGCATAAAGAAGCAAAAGAAAGCCAAAAGCAAAAGAAAAGCCAAAAGAAAATCTAAAAGCTACCAAAACTCCCCCTGACTAAAAGGGAAAGCAAACACCTAACTCCCCTCTCAACCTAGCAAAGGTTTTTAAATCTAGGGGTTTGGTTAGGATATCAGCCACTTGGTTTTTACTTGCCACTTTCACTATATCTATCATGCCCTTTTCATAGTTATCTCTCAAGAAGTGATATCTCACATCTATGTGCTTAGTCCTAGAGTGAAGAACTGGGTTTTTAGCAACACTAATAGCATTGGAACTATCACACAAGATGGGAATCCTTCCATAGGTAAGGCCATAGTCTCTTAGGGTAGCAAGCATCCATAGGAACTGGGAGCAACAGCTAGCAGTGGCAACATACTCTGCCTCACATGTGGAAGTGGCTACACTAGACTGCTTACGAGAAGACCAGGAGACTAGAGAAATACCCAAAAACTGACAAGTACCAGAAGTAGACTTGCGGTCTATCCGGCACCCAGCATGATCCGAATCTGAAAAGCCAAGGAGGAAAAGAGAAGAATTCGCAGAGTACCAAAGACCGAACTCTGGGGTGAACTTGATGTACCTCAAGATCTGCTTAACAGCGATGCGGTGAGACTCCCTCAGGGACGTCTGAAAATGAGCACCCAGACCTACATCAAACTGTATATCTGGCCTCGTAGCAGTCAAGTACAACAGCGACCCGACCATCCCTCGGTACACCTTCTGATCAACCTCCTTGCCATCTTCATCAACGTCCAAAGCAGTAGACGTACTCATCGGAGTTATCTGAGGTGAAGCATTTGCCATCTCAAACTTTCGGAGTAGGCCCCTCGTGTACTTGCTCTGGTGGACGAAGGTACCCTGTGGAGTCTGCCTGATCTGGAGCCCAAGGAAGAACTGTGTGATGCTCCGGCATCTCAAGTGCATAATCATTCATCATACATGAAGCATTCATCCTTGAGCATCATGGCATAACTTGTGTTTGTGCATTGGAAACAAATTTGGTTTAAACTACAAGTTCAAAACCTTGTTTATTGCATGTGTGATGCTATGTTTGTAGTCATATCTTTGATTCTGTTGAGATTTGGTGAAGCTCATATTGAAAAAACTGTAGATCTACATGAGGTGAACAACTTTGCTAATTGAGACCTAGTCATATAATGAAGTTTACATGGCGGTTTGGGTCATTTTCCATCAGCCTACAAAACCAGCTAAAATCAGCCCTGTTTAGAAACCCTAAATTTGCTCTAACCTACAGCCAATTTCATACAAAGCTCAAATTTGAGAAGTTGTAGGTTTTGAAGTTCTAAACAAACTTGTTAAAAGGAACTTTGGGAGTTAATGCACAGAAATGAGAGTTTTGAATTTCCCAAGTAATAAAGGTTCCCTGTCCCCACCTATGGCTGCTATGTAAATTCATGTTTAAATCATATTTGCAAACTGATTTTGGGGTTGAACCTTTTGACAAAGTTGTAGAGCCTGAAGAATGCAACATTTCATCCAATTAGCACTTTTCCTAATTCGGGTTCTAGATGGGTCAAAAGGGCGATTTACAGAGGGAGAGAAAACACAAATACATTTGGTTTTTCCCGGAGCCTATGACAGGTGGGTCCCACCTGTCGGGTGGCCACCCTATCCGGGCCGCCGCGCGCCGCGTGGCCGACGACGTACGGTCGACGCCGCGCTCCCACAGATTGAGCGCCCCCCGGCCGCGCCTTTAAGTGGTGAATGACGCGCCTCGCTTCCCTCTTTCAGCCGCGGCACTCCACTGCCCCACCCGAGCTCTCCTTACCCCTCTCTCGCTGCGCGACGCCGAGCCGCCGTTGACGGCTCGAGCTCAAGCTCGAGCTCGCACCGCCCTCCCCGTTGCCTCCCGCGCCTCGAGAGCCACCTCACCGCACTCACCGCTCCACCGCGCACCCGCTGACCTAGACCTCGTCGCCATCCCGCCTTCCACCCCCGTGATCGACGCCGACATGACGTCCTCGCCGCGCCAACACTGCCGCGGTTCACCTCCAGGTCACCGCGCCGTCCGCCTCGACCGCGCCTCCTCCGCCAACAACGCCTACCCGAGATAGTGCGCGGCGCTTGCGCGCACCACCCTGACCCCGCGTCGCGGCTCCGGCGAGCCCGAGCTCGCTGGCGCACGCGCGCCTTGCTGCGCGCCGCACGCGCGGGAGGAAGACGAAGGGGGTGATTCTTCGGATCTACCCTCCGGGTTTTGTTGTATTTACATTTTACTCTGCACGCTATTCACTGTGTCATGCAAATCTTTCATGCTAGCCCCTAAATCTTAGGTTTAATCACGGATAGGTCCCTGGATCTATGATTTCACCATTTATTTTGATTTATTTCGGCTGAAATTTTAATAAATCATATAAAATCGAATAAAAATTCAAAATGGACAAACTCAGTGGCTATGAACTCACCTTGAGTAGATCTACACAGTGGGTATGGTGTGGAGATGTGCATGTACGGTTTTGCCCCTGTTATTGTATATGCCTGTTAAATCAAGGAAAAATGGAAAACATGGTCTTAATGAAATTCTAAAATAATGAAACTTGGTTAGTAGCTTCCTTAGGACATTTGGACACTGTGAGAATTTTTGGTTACCCTAGGTCTTACGGTTCATTCACTGTTTTATCATTTTACATGTACTTTATGCATTATTTAATAACTTGTGTGGGGGATAGATATCCCCTGGGCCCTCACAGCACGGATTCAGTACATGGGCCTTTGGAGGGCCCAGTAGAGACAGCAGGCCCTTCTCGGGGTGCCGACTGGTCTCATGGGTCCGAGAACGGATGACGAGTTTGAAGACCAAGTCAAAGGCGCTATAATTCAGGAAAGACACAAAGGATTTGGTTCGGACTCTACATTACGGAAGCAGCGGGATTCATGGAAGGAAACATGTAATCGTAGATTCCGTATACTCTTTAAGCTTCCAAACAGAGTAGGACTCGTAGATAGAACTTGACTTGTAACCCAAGCCTGGCCGGGTTATATAAGGCGGGTGAGGGACCCCTACGTAGACAATCGATCATCTCATCGCATGCCAGCCACCAAACCTCGAAACCCTCGTTGTAACCTCGAGAACTCAGATCAATACAATTCGCCCCAAACAGGACGTAGGGTGTTACGCTTATTGCGGCCCGAACCTGTATAAACCCTTGTGTTTTGTTGCATCTCTACGCAAATCATCGAGCTAAGCCGATCTCGCCACCCCAAAAGCATCATGTAACACACCCCGTGGTGCATTGTCAACATCAAACCCCGACAACTTGGAAATGAGGCCTATGCAAAGTATGATAAATATGACTTACTAGTATTTTTCTTATGTCCTATATAGCTTGTGAATCTCACTGGTAAAATATGAGCCTCTGCATGTCAAATTTTAGTGGTAATTCGAAAATGATAAAATGCTACATGTTGGAAATGATAATTAGAAAAAAATGGTCATAAATGGCTAGAAAAATTCTCTGGAAAATTTGGTAGCTTAATGTTGATGCATAGAGTCCAAAAAGTATATTCGAGAAGGCTATTTACACTGTTCATATGTACATCTTAAATTTGCAAATGATTAGTATATGGAAAATAGATGTCCTATCAAACTTGGGAGTTTTAACTTGTAAATTTTTGTACAGGCAGTTCATGCTAAGTATAACTCACTGGTAAAATTTTACCTTGAGGTACCATTCCTATAATTTATGAAAATTCTGACAATGTGTAGGGCTGAGAACTTGTTGTAATTTTAATAAAATAATTATAACTCCAATTTAGTTGAAATTTTGACACTAGCTTTGGGTATGCAGAATCTATAGGTCATAAAAGTTTGATCTCATTTGGTTATGTTTTACTGCTACAACTTAGGTGCATAAATTAATTCATAAATAAGGATAAATTTCCCTAAATATAAGCATATGCAATGTGTTAAACTACTATACCATATTATTTATCCATGACATAACTACTGCAATCCAACATTTGTATTTCATCTACATCCAGTGCAAGCCTATGCATTCTTGTGCACTTATTCGCATATGATGTCATGCATATAGATCCCGTGAACGAAGAGCTGACACAAGAGCAACCGTTGATCGAGGAGCCCGAGGATGAGCAGGAGAACACGCAGCCGACCACTGACCACATTACCGAGGAAGCACCCTCTAACCCTAGCAGAGAAGGTAGGCAGGACCATGCTATTCCCAGCAAATAAAATAATTGTTGATTATGCATATGCATTAGGAGTTGATTGAAATCAATTGCATTAGATTCCTCGGCCGCCCTGGCCCTAGATCCTATGAATAGAGTTCGTAGGACGAGTATGCCTAGAAATGCTAGGTACGAGTAGACACGAGTGAGTACTGTCACTCGTCGCGTAGGTGATATTTCAAAATCTTAGAAATGTTACTATGATGCAATTTATGATTATTTATGTTGATGTTAAATCGAGACCGGGCGGAGCGTAAGTTTACTTTTGGGGTGTGCGTTGTTGTTCTCCGGCTCCGCCCGAGTCGTTTAAGACCCCGTTTGCTGTTCGCTTAGGATCAGCACAACATTGCTAGAAGTGCTTATCCGGGACATGGGACCGGTGAAAGTCTTACCGGCCCCGTCCCACTATTCATGGTGGTGCCCATCCATTGATAGGGGGCCGATGGACTTGGGGGGTGCTTTGAGGTCGAGGGAGGGCTGACCCGACGTACCGTGGTATCGCTCCTGAGACGGCTACTCCCAAGGGTTAGGTGGGGGCACTGTGAATCTTGGGACGGGGCAGGTGGAGATGGGGGGTATACGTGAGGAACGCGATGGCTAGTAAGCATGTATCCCTTGGCATTTTTAGTTATTCCCGGGAATTAGAAATCGATTCAAATCGCTAATGCTCACTAGGTGTGAGAGTGCCAAGTATCACTGCCGAGCAACGTAGTAACAACCTCAATACTATGCTTATGTTCATGTTTTCAAATACAACCTGTTTGGCGTATATGATGGATTATTTATATGCAAGTTATGATGGATTACTCTCATGCAAGTTGTTATGGTTTATTTTCTTGCAAGGATATTGTTACTACTATCATGATCTGTTCTTAATAAGATTAAGATAGCAGCTATCAAATCCTGCTATCTTCTCTTAACACTTTGATGGTCAAAATCAATGGCTAGGGACATACATTGATTAGTAAGCTATGCTTTGCGTCAGCCGTAAGCCATGTCCATTAAGTCCTATTGAGTAATTAGTACTCAGGGTTTGCCCCCATTTTTGGCTCACAGGTATGGAGTTTCTCATGTGCCCTTGCGTTGGAGGGGGCACATGTGTGCAACATGACTAGAGGATGAACTTGTGGCACAAGGACAACATCAGTGGGCTTGATATTGATTCTCTTTTGCAAATCTGCTGCTTTATCATGAACTCTGATCTACTTCTTATTCCGCTGCGAGACATTTGAGAACTTATATTATTTTATAACTATGTTGGACTTGGAACTTTAATTTGAACTGGTCTATAAACTAATTCTATTATCTATCTATATTCAACTGCATGTGATGATGTCATTGTTGTGGCTCCATCAAGGGTCAATGTGTGTGATGTCGGTTCCTCTGGAAATTGGTGTTATCGAGGGCCGAAGGCCACTCGACAGACTACCGGGTTTAGTCCAGCTTAAGTGCACTGCGAGCCAAAGGAGGTAGGTGTGCTTTATCTGGGTTAAGCAGGGCGGTTCCGCCACAGCTGGTATCAGAGCCGATCATACACAGACAACAGTTATGTCATCAAGTTTTGGTTTCCAAAACTATTTTCGAAAACCCTTTCAGGTAATTCAAAAAATGAGAGTATGCGATATGCCCATATTAAGAATGTTAGTGTTATCCAGGTGTCATCACTGACATTCTGACCTAGATAGAACTCATATGCATTTTCGGCGGTTTGGGAAGCAATTTTTCGACCATAGCTGTCCCCAGTACTGGTGGAAGCTGTTGGGATTTGCGAACGGTTGTAAACCCTGCATTCATGCTGTATAAGTAATAGCTCTTTAAGGGTGGTGGGCATGTTTGAGGCTTTCATACCCACCACACTTACATTCGGTTTTGGGATCTACCTTCTTCTCGACAATCCCAGTACTGGTGGAAAGTCAGGCTTTGAGGAAAAGGTGCAGCGGCCCACTCAACGTAGTCCATGCAGCGGTCACGCGTGGATGCCACATTAGGTGGTAATGTATGAACATGCATTCTTCTACAGGTACACTAACTACGTGCAAAATTAAGAACGGCCAGGAAACGACTAGTTGCATTTGAGAGTGCCGTGCATATGTGTCACCGAAATATCGATAGCTATATGTACTCTTCTTTTAGATGTGGGATGTGAGACCATTTAGTGCTTTTATTTACTGCTTTTATTTATGGTGGGATATTATTAAAATGCAATGAAATAAATCGTGAATTTTAAATTTACCTTCTATACGATGCACTGTTGTACCCTTGTTATAATCTCTCACGGGAAAAATATGTCACTCACTAATGCACAACCTTGCTTATCTAAACAGATGGCCAGAACCAAGTAGACGGCACGCAAGGCCCAGAGCAAGGATCACTGTTCTCCTGACGTGACTCACACTCCCCCTGTGGTGGAGGATGGGTTACTCCACAACCGTTGCAGAGAGGAGTGTCCCCTGTCTCAGTTGCTGTGCAAGGCCCTAAGGGAGATGGGGCGTCGTCCCTGTCCCTTCATCTCGGTGCAAACGGTGCACGAGGAGGGAGACTGCATGGCCCAGGTTGTCATTTCACGAGAGACGTTCATGAGCCAGGAGACCATCACCACTTACGCGGCCAACGAGGAGGAGGCTTACCGTAAGGCAGTGATGGCAGCCCTCACTTTGCTGAGCTTCGGTGGGAGGCAGGCCACACGGTCCTGCGCTACCTTCCCACCAACGACCTTGACCACACTTGGCTAGACCGCCGCGAGCAGCTCCGGGACAGGAACGGCTCCCGGCCCTTGGTAGCGTGCATGGACTTTGCACGTGAGGCACGCGGGATGTACCACCGTGTGGAGGACCGGAGCCATTTCTACTTTGACAGGTACACGGAGACCCGTACCGATGTGGAGGAGTTGGAGGCCTAGGTGGCGCAGTTGCAGCAGCGTCTAGCAGAGTACGAGCCGCCGCCGCAGCCCCTACTTGCACTAGCCCCTTTGGAGGAAGAGTCCTCGGAGCCCATGGAGATGGAGGAGGAGGAGAACGTTCCGTCTGACGCGAACTCCAGGGTGTAGGGTGACTGATGGATGGATGATGGGTAGTAAGCTTTAAATTAGTGACGCATTGAAAGCGATGTTTTTAATGTTCCGCTCCGCGTTTTAGATTCATGGCTGTACTAAAACATTAGTGAGTTGTGAGAGCTCATTCGGTATGCCATTTGATGTCGTGAATGGTTATCTTATTATGCACTATTTGATGGTTAGTTGATATAGCCACCATCCCATAATGTAATCTTAAGACACTTTAGTGGTACTCAAACTTTTCTAAGTGGCGCTAATGTTAGTTCTACATCGTGATGGCATTTGAGATGGTTGCGTGAATGGAATTTGGGTTTGCACTTCGTTTTGGATTGCATCTTGCAATGTAAAATTTTGCACAGCTGCAGCTAAGACTGATATTATCTTGGAATGTGTAAGAATTTGGGCCAAGAGTTGAATAACAAAGTTGTAGAGAGCTGTCTGATGTAAAATTTTATCAATTGGAGCTTTCTCTAATTGTGCTCAGATCTGGAGTTATGGTCGAATTTTTCAGGAGTCTGTAATCTAGACTGAAGCAGCACCAGTAGGAGAACCTCATTTTGCACACTCTTGGTGCAGGAATTGAACTAGGAGTGTATTGTCAAAGTTGTAGAACTGGATGTGTAGAACAACTTTGTTATACAAAGTTTCTCCTAAAAGCGTCTCATTTGGAAGTTACAGCTGAAATCACGCAGTCTCCGAAATCTGAACTAAACTGATATATATTGACGTACACTGAATTTTGATCAAGATACTAATGGAATCACCAAAAGTTTTTTATACAAAAGTGAAGAATTCAGAACGAGGAATAACTTTGCTAAAGGGATCATAATCAAAAGATGCACGGTTTAAGAGCAGCTCGCCGTTAAAGTCGTTACTGTCCAGGAATCCACGCGATTGTCGAGTATTAAGAGTCAACACGCACGGGCTATGCTAGATGTGACGGTGGTCGAACCGCTGCAAGAAGGATGCTAACACTTTACTGCAATTATATGTTTCCGTCTTACATATTTCAAGTAACTGTGTTTCGGCGCATCTAATTGCTTTAAAGTGGACTAAACACTGTTAGTTTCACTCTTGCAGATGGTGAACACTCATCAAGGACAAACCTCGGGCCAGCAGCCACACGATGCACCACCTCCGTCGAAATTGGCCACCCTAGTCATGCAACAGGGCGAGCTGATCCGCCTCCTGAGGGAAGAACGCCAAGCTCAGGGGCAGCGGCGGCCGCGGAAACACCAACCCCGCGGAATCACCTACAAGGACTTTGAGGAGTTGCGCCCTCCAGTCTTCACCACGTGCCCTGAGCCACTTGCTGCGAATGACTGGCTCCGCACGATCGAATCCAAGTTCACACTGCTTCCTAGGTTGACCAAGCAGGAGAAAGCTCAGTTTGCTGCATAGTTGCTTCAGGGCCCAGCTGGAGCATGGTACGCCACGTTCCAAGCTATGTAGCAGCAGGGTCACGTGATCACATGGGAGGAGCTCCGTACAGCTTTTCGGGCCCACTACATCCGGCGAGTCTTATGGAGCAGAAGCAGCGCGAGTTCAGGGAGCTCAAACAGGGCAACTGCACGGTGATGCAATACGTGCAAACGTTCATCCAACTGTCATAGTATTCGGCCAGGGGTGTTGCAGATGATCCTAGCAGGGCAGCCAGACTCTTGTAGGGTTTCGACCCCACCCTCCAGACACATCTTGGGCGTTGTTACCAGAGCTTTTCCGAGCTGGTCGACACCACATTAGACATGGAGAACCGCCTCCGTGTTGCAAATGAGGACCAAAAGCGGAAACGTCAGGCTAGTAGTGCACCTGGGTCATCTCAAAAGTAGAAGACCAATTACCAGCAGCAGCCCCGCTATGTGGTCCTGCCCAATCAATCTGGTTGGCTCCACCGAGCTCCACAGCAGTAGCAGTATCCGGCCTACCGTGCACCAACACAGCTTCCCGCCTCTCGTGCTCCCACCGCACCAGGACCCGGGAATCCTTGCTTCAATTGTGGCAAGATAAGCCACTTTAGCTGGGAGTGCCGCGCTTCTCACAGGATTCAAGGCCCCACTCGTGCGGGTGGCAGCCAGCAGAACAAACCCAAGGGGAATACACCGCGGAAGGGCCAGGTGCACTACATTCTCCTGGAACAGATCCCCGTCGGAGAACCGGTACTCGCTGGTACGTTCTCAGTCAACGGTCACCCAACCGTCGTGCTATTTGATTCTGGGGCCACTCATACCTTCATTAGTCAGTCATATGCATCGAAGCATGGGATAAAAAATTCTTGCATAAAAGAAAACTACAACATCTCTGCACCTGGAAACTCCATTAACACGAATTTGATAGTAAAGAGGTTGCTTTTAAGTATAGGAGGGGAAGACTTCATCATCAGTCCTGTGGTGCTGCCACACCAAGGGATCGATGTCATACTGGGAATGAATTGGATGAACGAAAACCACGCAGTCCTGGATATTGGCAGCAGGATGGTACAGCTAAAGTCTAATGCCAGTGGAAAGATTCTAAGGGTCCACATGCCAAATCAAAAGCACATCGAACCTACTGTGAATGCAACTGAAATCCAAGAAATCAAGAAGATACCTGTAGTATGTGAATTCCCAAACGTATTTCCGGAGGAGCTCCCTGGTCTCCCACCGGATAGGAATGTGGAGTTTAGCATCGAACTAGTTCCAAGTACGGCACCCGTTTCTAGGGGACTGTACAGGATGGCACCAGATGAACTTAAAGAGTTGAAAACACAGTTGCAAGAATAGCTAGATAAAGGATTCATCCGCCCTAGCTCATCACCTTGGGGGTGCCCAGCCCTCTTTGTCGAAAAGAAGGACCAAGGTGGTAAGCGGCTATGTGTGGACTATCGGCCTTTAAATGCAGTCACAGTCAAAAACAAGTACCCACTGCCACACATTGATATTCTGTTTGATCAGTTAGCTAGGGCTAGAGTCTTCTCAAAAATTGACCTGAGATCTGGGTACTATCAGATAAAGATCCAAGAGGAGGATATCCCAAAAACGGCATTCTCTACCAGGTATGGCTTGTATGAGCACCTAGTCATGTCTTTCGGATTGACCAACGCACCAGCTTTCTTCATGTATATGATGAACTCGGTGTTCATGAATGAACTGAACAAATTTGTGGCAGTGTTCATTGACGATATACTAATCTACTCCAAGAATGAAGAAGAACACGAAGAACACTTGCGGATTGTACTCACTCGGCTTAGAGAACACAAACTCTACGCCAAGTTCAGCAAGTGTGCGTTTTGGCTAAAAGAAGTAAGCTTCTTGGGTCATATTTTATCCGAGAAGGGAGTAGCCATTGATCCTAGCAAAGTAGAATGTGTACTGAATTGGAAGCAACCCAAAACTGTAACTGAGATCCGGAGTTTCCTCGGTTTAGCGGGCTACTACCGCCGCTTTATCAAGGATTTCTCCAAGACGGCAAAGCCAATGACCTCACTGACCAAGAAGAATGCCAAGTATTCGTGGAGTCCGAACTGTGAGGATGCCTTCCAGAGTTTAAAGAGATCATTAACAACCACACTAGTACTAGCACAACATGACGTCACGAAACCTTTCGACGTGTATTGTGATGCCTCCGGCAATGGGCTTGGCTGTGTCCTAATGCAAGAAGGGAGGGTAGTCGCTTACGCTTCCCGTCAATTGAGAAAACATGAAGCCAATTATCCTACTCATGATCTAGAGCTAGCAGCAGTGGTACACGCACTGAAAATATGGAGGCATTATCTGATAGGCAATACTTGTCATATCTACACCGACCACAAGAGCCTCAAATATATCCTCACACAACCCGAATTGAATATGAGGCAACGACGGTGGTTAGAATTAATAAAGGACTATGACTTGGAGATTCATTATCATCCCGGCAAGGCAAATGTAGTAGCGGACGCACTAAGCCGACGGGTTCATTGCAATGTGATTGAAGCCCGGCCTATAGTAAGAGTGCTATGTTGTAAGATAGATGAAATCGAATTGACTACAGAACAACTAGCTGAGCTTTATAACCTCATTATAGAGCCCACCATCAAAGAACAAATCATAGCTGCACAAAAGCAAGATAAAAGCATGGCGTTCATTCATGAAGGTGTGGATGAGAAGAAAAGAGCATGCTTCACACTTGATGACCAAGGTGTGTTATGGTTTAAAAATCGATTAGTGGTACCTAAGGAGATGGAGTTAAGGAAGAAGATACTAGATGAAGCTCACACGTCTATGTTCACTATGCACCCGGGCAGTAACAAAATGTACCAAGACCTGAAACAGAAGTTTTGGTGGACTCGTATGAAACGAGAGATCGCCAAGTACGTGTCCGAGTGTGACATGTGTGAGAGAATAAAAGCTGATCACCTAAAGCCTACAGGTATGCTTCAGCCGCTAGCGCTTCTAGCATGGAAATGGGAGGATATACACATGGACTTCATCGTGGGCTTGCCTCGCACTCAGAAGGGATATGACTCCATCTGGGTTATCATTGACCGCTTCACCAAATCTGCTCATTTCATACCGGTGAAGAATCGATACAATGCACAGAAATATGCAGAGATTTATGTCTCCCGCATTGTTTCATTACATGGGGTCCCTAGGACCATCACTTCAGATCGAGGATTATTGTTTGTGTCCCGTTTCTGGGAACAGTTGCAAACCGCTCTTGGCACCACTTCGATTCACAGTTCTGCATACCATCCGCAGACCAGTGGCCAAGTTGAGAGAGTAAATCAGATCCTAGAAGATATGCTGAGAGCGTATGCTTTGACTTATTCCACCAAGTGGGATGAGTGTCTCCCTCTAGCAGAATTTGCTTATAACAGAAGCTACCAGAAGAGCTTAGAAATGGCTCCTTTCGAGGCTCTATATGGAAGAAGATGTAGAACAGCCCTCAACTGGTTTGACCCGGGAAACGTGTCACTTTTGGCCCTAATTTGGTAACACAAGCCGAAGAGCAGGTTAGACTCATACACAGCAACTTAAAAAGGGCACAGTCCAGACAAAAGAGCTACTCTGACAAGAGGAGACGACCGTTGGTTTTTGAAGTAGGCGATTGTGTATACCTTCGGGTATCACCGATGAAAGGGGTACATCATTTTGGTGTGAAAGGGAAGTTGGCACCCAGATACATTGGTCCGTTCAAGATCACTGAACAATGTGGGTCAGTTGCTTACCGGTTAGAGCTACAACCACATCTAGCTGCGGTTCATGACGTGTTTCATGTCTCTCAACTTAAGAAGTGTTTGAGAGTGCCGGGAGAAGCAGTGGACACCTCTCAAATTCAAATCGAGCCTGACTTCACTTATGAAGAACGTCCCATAAAAATCCTCGACCAAAAACAGAGAACAACGAGAAGAAGAACGATCAACTTTTACAAAGTACAATGGAGTAATCACTCCGAAGAAGAAACAACTTGGGAGCAAGAAGAATACTTGCAAACCAAATGCCCAGGCTTTCTTTTGGCTACTGCAAATGATTATGTATAACCATCTAAATTCAGATTTTTACTCGAAACCCTACACAATGCACTATCTCCTCATTTAACTTATCCAACCACATCACATCAATAATCTCGGGACGAGATTTCTTTAAGGGGGGTGGGCTGTGATGCTCCATCACCTCAAGTGCATAATCACTTATCATACATGAAGCATTCATCCTGGAGCATCATGGCATAACATGTGTTGTGCATTGGAATCAAATTTGGTTTAAACTACAAGTTCAAAACCTGTTTATTGCATATGTGATGTTATGTTTATAGTCATATCTTTGATTCTGTTGAGATTTGGGTGAAGCTCATATTGACAAAACTGTAGATCTACATGAAATGAAAAACTTTGCTAATTGGGGCCTAGTCATATAATGAAGTTTACATGGTGGCATGGGTCATTTTCCATCAGCCTACAAAACCAGCTAAAATCAGCCCTGTTTAGAAACCCTAAATTTGCTCTAACCTACACCCATTTTCATGCAAAGCTCAAATTGAAAAGGTTATAGGTTTTGAAGTTCTAAACAAACTTATCAAAAGGAACTTTGGGAGGTCATGCCCAGAAATGGGAGTTTTGAATTTCCCAAGTAATAAAGGTTCCCTGTCCCCACCTATGGCTGCTATGTAAATTCATGTTTAAATCATATTGGCAAACTGATTTTGGGGTTGAACCTTTTGACAAAGTTGTAGAGCTTGAAGAGTACAACATTTCATCCAATTAGCACTTTTCCTAATTCAGGCTCTAGATGGGTCAAAAGGGCGATTTACAGAGGGAGAGACAACACAAATACATTTGGTTTTTCCCGGAGCCTATGACACAAATACAAGTGGTGAACGACGCGCCTCGCTTCCCTCTTTCAACCGCCGCACTCCAATGCCCCACCCGAGCTCTCCTTGCCCCTCTCTCGCCGCGCGACGCCGAGCCGCCATTGACGGCTCGAGCTCAAGCTCGAGCTCGCGCCGCCCTCCCCGTCGCCTCCCGTGCCTCGAGAGCCACCTGACCTCACTCACCGCTCCACCGCGCACCCGCTGGCCTAGACCTCGTCACCATCCCGCCTTCCACCCCCGAGATCGACGCCGACGCGACGTCCTCGCCGCGCCAACACCGCCGCGGTTCACCTCCAGTTCACCGCGCCGCCCGCCTCGACCGTGCCTCCTCCGCCGACGACGCCTACCCGAGGTAGTGCGCCGCGCTCACGCGCACCACCCCGACCCCGCGTCGCGGCTCCAGCGAGCCCGAGCTCGCCGGCGCACGCGCGCCTTGCCGCGCGCCGCGGGAGGAAGACGAAGAGGGGTGATTCTTCAGATCTCTCCCCCCCGGGTTTTGCTGTATTTACATTTTACTCTGCGCGCTATTCACTGTGTCTTGCAAATCTTTCATGCTAGCCCCTAAATCTTAGGTTTAATCACGGATAGGTCCCTGGATCTATGATTTCTCAATTTATTTTGATTTATTTTGCCTGAAACTTTGATAAATCATATAAAATCGAATAAAAATCTAAAATGGACAATCTCAGTAGCTATGAACTCATCTTGAGTAGATCTACACAGTGGGTATGGTGTGGAGATGTGCATGTACGGTTTTGCCCCTGTTATTGTATATGCATGTTAAATCAAGGAAAAATAGAAAACATGGTCTTAGTGAAATCCTAAAACGATGAAACTTGGTTAGTAGCTTCTTTAGGACATTTGGACACTGTGAGAATTTTTGGTGACACTAGGTCTTTCTGTTTATTCACTGTTTTATCATTTTACATGTACTTTATGCATTATTTAATAACTTGGAAATGAGGCCTATGCAAAGTATGAAAAATATAACTCACTAGTATTTTTCTTATGTCCTATATAGCTTGTGAATCTCACTGGTAAAATATGAGCCTCTGCATGTCAAGTTTTAATGGTGATTTGAAAATGATAAAATGCTACATGCTGGAAATCATAATTAGAAAAAATGGTAAAAAATGGCTAGGAAAATTCTCGAAAAAATTTGGTAGCTGAATGTTGATGCATAGAGTCCAGAAAGTATATTCGAGAAGGCTATTTACACTGTTCATATGTACAACTTAAATTCGCACAAGATTAGTATATGGAAAACAGATGTCCTATCAAACTTTGGAGTTTTAACTTGTAAATTTTTGTACGGGCAGTTCATGCTAAGTATAGCTCACTGCTTAAATTTCACCTTCAGATACCATTACTATAATTTATGAAAATTCTAACAATGTGTAGGGCTGAGAACTTGTTGTAATTTTAATAAAATAATTATAAATCCAATTGAGTTGAAATTTTGACAGTAGATTTAGGTATGCAGAATCTATAGGTCATAAAAGTTTGGTATGCAATGTGTTAAACTACTCTACCATATTATTTATCCATGACATACCTACTGCAATCCAACATTTGCATTTCATCTACATCCAGCGCAAGCATATGCATTCTTGTGCACTCATTCGCATATGATGTCATGCATATAGATCCCTTGAACGAAGAGCTGACACGAGCAACCGCTGATCGAGGAGGCCGAGGACGAGTGGGAGGACCCGCAGCCGACCGCTGACCACATCACCGAGGAAGCACCCTCCAACCCTAGCGGAGAAGGTAGGCAGGACCATGCTATTCCTAGCAAATAAAATAATTGTTGATTACGCATATGCATTAGGAGTTGATTGAAACCAATTGCATTAGATTCCTCGGCTGCCCTGGCCCTAGATCCTATGAATAGAGTTCGTAGTACGAGTATGCCTACAAATGCTAGGTACGAGTAGACACGAGTGAGTACTGGCACTCGTCGCGTAGGTGATATTTCAAAATCTCAGAAATCTTACTATGATGCAATTTATGATTATTTATGTTGATGGTAAATCAAGACCGGGCGGAGTGTAAGTTTACTTTTGGGGTGTGCGTTGTTGTTCTCCGGCTTCGCCCGAGTCGTTTAAGACCCCGTTCGCTGTTCGCTTGGGATCGGCATAACATTGCTAGAAGTGCTTATCCAGAACATGGGACCGGTGAAAGTCTTACTGGCCCCGTCCCACTATTCATGGTGCTGCCCATCCACTGAAAGGGGGGCAATGGACTTGGGGTGTGCTTTGAGGTCGAGGGAGGGCTGACCCGACGTACCGTGATATCGCTCCTGAGACGGCTACTCCCAAGGGTTTGGTGGGGGCGCTGTGAATCTTGGGACGGGACAGGTGGAGATGGGGGGTATATGTGAGGAACACGATGGCTAGTAAGCATATAACCCTTGGCATTTTTAGTTATTTCTGAGAATTAGAAATCGATTCGAATTGCTGATGCTCACCGGGTGTGAGAGTGCCAAGTATCACTGCCGAGCAATGTAGTAACAACCTCAATACTATGCTTATGTTCATGTTTTCAAATACAATCTGTTTGGCGTATATGATGGATTAGTTATATGCAAGTTATGATGGATTACTCTCATGCAAGTTGTTATGATTTACTTTCCTGCAAGGATATTATTACTACTATCATGATCTATTCTTAATAAGATTAAGATAGCAGTTGTCAAATCCTGCTATCTTCTCTTAACATTTTGATGGTTAAAATCAATGGCTAAGGACATACATTGATTAATAAGCTATGCTTTGCGTTAGCCGTAAGCCATGTTCATTAAGTCCTATTGAGTAATTAGTACTCAGGGTTTGCCCCCATTTTTAGCTCACAGGTATGGAGTTTCTCATGTGCCCTTGCGTTGGAGGGGCACATGTGTGCAACATGACTAGAGGATGACACTTGTGGCACAAGGATAACATCAGTGGGCTTGATGTTGATTCTCTTTTGCAAATCCGCTGCTTTATCATGAACTCTCATCTACTTCTTATTCCGCTGCGAGACATTTGAGAACTTATGTTATTTTATGACTATGTTGGGCTTGGAATTTTAATTTGAACTGGTCTGTAAACTAATTCTATTATCTATCTATATTCAACTGCCTGTGATGATGTAATTGTTGTGGCTCCATCGAGGGTCAATGTGTGTGATGTCGGTTCCTCTAAAAATTGGTGTTATCATGGGCCGAAGGCCACTCGATGGACTATCGGGTTTAGTCCACCTTAAGTGCACTGCGAGCCAAAGGAGGCAGGTGTGCATAATCTGGGTTAAGCAGGGTGGTTCCGCCACAAACTAAAGTTCCCCCATCATGCTCATCTCGAACTCCCTGCTCATCTGCTTAGAAAACTTGCTACACAAAGCATGAGAAGTGCCACCAAAGATGATATCATCCACGTAAATATGAACAATCGAAAGATCTTTGCCATGCTTGAGTAAAAACAGAGTCTTGTCCACACTCCCCATCCGAAAACCATGGTCAACTAGAAATTTCCTAAGTCTCTCATACCAAGCCCGGGGAGCTTGCTTCAGGCCATACAAAGCCATCTGCAACTTGAACACTCGGTTAGGAAATTTGGGATGCTCAAAGCCTGGGGGTTGCCTCACATAGACCTCTTCCTCTATAAACCCATTTAGGAAGGCACTCTTCACATCCATCTGAAACAGCTTAAACCCTTTCGAAGCTGCAAAGGCTAAAAGAATGCGAATGGCTTCTAATCTGGCTACAGGGGCAAAGGTCTCCTCATAGTCTATCGCCTCCTTTTGGCAAAAACCTTGAGCAACAAGTCTTGCCTTGTTTCTCACCACGACTCCATCCTCTCCCTGTTTATTTTTGAAAACCCATTTGGTTCCTATAGGATTGCAGTGTTGTGGAGGCTCAACTAAGACCCAAATTTGGTTCCTCTCAAAATTTTCTAGCTCCTCATGCATGGCATTGACTCAGTTTGCATCAGATAAAGCATGTCCAACATCATGGGGCACAAAAGAAGCAACAAATGTAGAATGTGCAAAGTGAGCAAGAGAATTAGACTTGGATCTAGTAACTTTTTTATTCAGGCCACCAATGATGTTCCTTGAAGGGTGATCCCGCTGGACCATTTGAGACGGCTGTGGCTCGGTGGTCACCTTCCCTACGTTCTCAGTGGGCCCTACTGCATGTACAGGTGGATCGAATGGAGGTTGCTCCCAAGTGGTCGAAGGAGAATGTACTAGAGCTCCCTCATCGTCCTCTGAAAGTGAAGCAGCGGGTTCTGGAGCTGCAGCCGGCGCAGTATCACCAGGAACACCAACATCTTCCTCATCATCCTCAAAGATGGGAGTACCTATTTCATCATCACCTGCAAGCTCAAAACCAGGGGTTGTGCAAGGCATAGTTTCATCAAAAGTAACTTCACAGGTCTCTACAATCCTGCCGGAGTCCAAGAGCCAAACGCGGTATGCACGTGAGTGCGTGGCATAACCAAGAAAAACTCCATCAGAACTGCGAGGTTCGAACTTGTCCAAGTTCCCCTGCTTGAGCACAATGCACCTGCAGCTGAACACCCGCAGGTGGCTCACTTTAGGCTGCCGCCCAAATCGTAGCTCATACGATGTCTTGTTAAGAACAGCTCGTAGGAAAATACGATTTGACATGTAGCACGCAGTATTGATTGCCTCAGCCCAAAACTTCCTAGGAGTCCTATGCTCATCGAGCATCGTCCTGGCCATTTCAACAAGGGTTCGATTCTTGCGCTCAACCACCCCGTTCTGCTGGGGAACATATGGAGACAAAAACTGGTGTTCAAGGCCTTGGCTATGGCAAAAGGTTTTGAAACGGTCATTCTTGAATTCTGAGCGATTGTCACTGTGTAACGCTCTCATGGCATGACCAGACTTGTTTCTTAACCTCAAAACCAAGTCATGAACAAACTGAAAGACCTCATCCTTACTCTCCATAAAATGCATCCAAGACCAACGAGAAAAGTCGTCCACGATCACAAGTACGTACCACTTTCCACCAACAGACCGCACCCGAGAAGGTCCCACAGTATCCATGTGGAACAGCTCCCCAGGACGAGCCGTCATCACCTGATTAACAGGTGTGTGAGAAGCAGCCACCATCTTCCCGTGGCGACAAGGATGGCACACAAGATCACGCTCACTCTTCAATTTGGACAATCCTCGTATTAGATCAAGTGAGCTAAGCTTTGCAAGCAAATCAAAGCTCAAATGACTAAGCCTCCTATGCCACTTCCATAAATTAGAGGAGGGACCGGCCACCAAACACCGAGAAGGACTAGAGGAGCTCAAGAAGTCAACACGAAAAACCTTCCCAAAAGGAACAACAGGACACACCAAAGACCCTTTAGCATCCAAAACACGAGAAAAGCCCTTCTTAAAGCGCACCTCATATCCTTCCTCGAGAAGTTGCGAAACAGACAGAAGGTTCTAACCCAGGTTACCAACCAAAGCAACCTCAGGGTAAAACTCTCAGAAACAGGAACAGCACCAACACCCTTTACCTTACCTGTACCTTTATCCCCAAAAATGATGTGCTCGCTAGAGCTCACTGGGGTGAGACTGGAGAACCATATGTGATTACCGGTCATGTGGCGCGAACAACTGGAATCCATTAGCCATATGTTCTCCAGGCCTCCGTCCTGCATCAATAGCGGATCATGGGGTGAGCATATGGTCAGACACTGGGGTTAGTCTAAAAAGAAGCAAACCAGTTCCGAGCCATCTGCTCAAAAGAAGGGTTAGCAAAATCACAATCAAACATCCCTTGTCCTCAATCCTGTGGAGCCTGAAACTGCCTATCACCACGTCTATCAAAGCGTGATCTCTCAAAACCTTGGTCAGGTGAACCGTAGCCATACTGCTCATGACTCGGTGCCCTGCCGGCAAAACATCCACCACCACCTGGAGCACCACGAGGAAAGTGGTCTCCTCTACCTCCACCTACACAACGTGGCCAGCGGTCTCGCCTATCCTCACGCCGAGTCTCAACAGCAGATCTACCACCCTGGTAGTACCTATCCTCATTCCTCATCTCAGCCTCACACCTCTCAGCCCTCAACCTACGGTAGCAAAACTCCACCAGGTGACCCTCCCTATGGCAGTAGTCACATATGTACCTCTTGGGTGAAGCACCCTTTGGTTGGTTTTGGTTATTGGGCTGGCCCTTTGGCTCTGGAGCGGGCTTAGGAGGAACATTCCTCTTAGAACCTTGCTTGGAGCTCCCAAGAGGTATCTCAGGTGGGTTCCTCTTGGGCAAAGTGTCAAGTGGGTTCCTCACAAAGTTAGTCTTGGGAGTCCACACCTGTTTCTTAGGTGGTTCCCTAGGCTTGTCAGTCCACACACCCTCCTTAGGATTGTCAGACTGAAAGTTGGGCTTGTTATGGGTCAAGGGAAACTTCTCACTCAAAAGTACCCCACTCAAGTCACCAATCTTCCCATACAACTGATCAAAATTAGCCTGGGTGTAGTGATAGCCAACTCCCAACTTGTCACTTAGCTTAAAAGAGGAAACAATCATGCCAAGTTGAGGCTCCCTAGCAGAAATCCAACTAAGAATGGTTCTAACATAGGTGTTCTCATCCTCCAACTAAACCTTCTCAATGGCTAAAGCATCAAGCAAGTCTCCAAGATCCTTACACTTAGAGCAAGCAACACTAGTAGGGCTAGCAGTCTTTTCAGACTTCTTCAAAGCAGCCCTAGTTTCTTCCAACTCCTTTCTAAGTGTAGGGCAAACATCACACTTGGCAAGCAAAGTCGGCCTAGCCTTCAACTCCTCTAGCGCTGCAGTAGTAGAATGAAGCAAATCTACATTACTAGCATGCTTAGCGCGGAGATTAGCAATTTCAACAGCTAGAACTTGACAATCAGTGCACTCAATCTCATCGGCAACAGCACAAGCTTCCTTAGCAACAGACAGATCATTCAAAGCACAATCAAGTTTAGACTTCAAAGTCTCAAGCTCAGCCTCTAGAGTAGCAACCCTAGCATTTGCAGCTCTAAGATCCTTAGCTGCTACTCTAAGCAAGCGATCCAGGTTTTTCAAAGCAACAAACATAGCATCCTCATCATTTTCATCATCGCTCACCTTGGGGTCTGTGGAGGAGCTGTTGCAGATACCAGAGTCGGTGGAGCCGGCTTGATCACCCTTGATTGCCATGGTACAGTAGCCGATCTTGTCACCAAAGAAGCAAAGTCTGGCGTGCCCAACGTTCTTCTTCTCACCATCATCGTCGCTGTCGAAGCCGGAGTCACTGGAAGTGTCGTCAAAGTCACTCAAGCTGGCGAGGAAAGCACGGTCACGCTCTTGCGCGTGCTTCTGGTACTGCTTCACGAACTCCCTCTTGCTGAAGTACGACCGCTTCTTCTTGTCGCCCTTGTACTTGCCCTTCTTCTTGTCGGAGGTGTACTCGCCCTTGTACTTGTGATCCTTGCCGATGGAGTACTTCTCCTGAGCTCTCCTCTGGGGGCAGTCGGCGATGAAGTGGTCCATCTTTCCACACTTGTAGCACTGGAGCTTGTCACCTCTTCTGCGGCTCATCTTGTTGGAGTAGAGGCGCTGGAACTTGTTGAAAAGTAAGCACAGCTGATCATCATCAAGTGCCTCCAGTTCCTCCTCCTTAGCTAAAATCAGGGACAAAGCATAGCCAACAGAAGAGTTAGCGTTAGCAGCACCGCCACTACTAGGGCCAGACATAAGAGCTAGGGACTTTGGAGTTGGTCCGCTCATTCTGGACTGCGCCTGAGCGTCAACCTCTGAAGCCTTCAACTTGCTATACAGCTCGTCTGTGGTGAGAGTCTCATAGCCACTTGACTCGACTATAGACTACTTCTTCATTTGCCAAATACTACGATCCAAGGCAAAGAGTAGCTTGCAAGCATGCTCATGGTCGTCGTACGGCAAAGCCCTGTTTCTTGCATTAGCACGAATCTTGTTGGCAATCGATTGAAACCGACTGAACAAGTCGTCAATGCTCTCACCAGGTTGCTGGGAGAAATTCTCGTACTCTCGCTTGTACGTCTCGTACAGCCTGGCCTTGACCTGACTTGTCCCCTCATGGAAGTTTGCAAGGGTAGTCCAGATCTCATGAGCCTTCCTAAGATGACTCACTCTATTGAACTCAGAACGGCTCAGGGCTGTCAAGAGGAAATTCCTAGCCTTGTTGTTTGCTTCATGTTCCCACTGTTGCAGCTGAGTAACACGCTCCTTAAGCACCTCAAAATCAGCACGCTGACAAATATCCCAGACGGACGAATGTTGGTTCTGGAGGAATGCCGACATGCGGATCTTCCAATATAAGTAATCGGAGCCATCGAACCCTGGAATCTTGCCAACGGACTGATCCATGGTCACCCTTGATGGATCTAGAACCGGTTAAGGTATAGAAGACCTTAACTTGGCTCTGATCCCAATTGAGGACCGAAAGAGCGACCTAGAGGGGGGGTGAATAGGTCGACACCTAAAAACCTATGACCCCAAAAACTCTCTTCTCACCCGTGTAGGATCACGTAGCTATGACAAGCTACCAACCCTAAGACACGTCGAGGAAAGCACTATGGAAGCACTACATAGCACTCGCTCAAACGCCGAGATAAAACAACACAAAACGAGCCTAGAACCGCCGAGAGCAGAAGCCACCGGACAGTTCGATGCTAACACATCGGACAGTCCGACGGTACCACCGGACAGTCCGTTGCCTAAGCGTCGGACAGTCTGGTGCCACCCACCGGACGGTAAAGACTGAGGGCTTGACCCTCGAGTCCAACCCACCGGACAGTCCGGTGCACCACCGGACAGTTCGACACCCAACCGTCGGACAGTCCGGTGCCACCAACCGGACGAAATAGGCTGAGGGCTTGATCCTCTAGCACCACCGCCGGACAGTCCAATGGCTCACCGCTGGACACTCTGGTGGCTGCTAAAAGCCTGAGAGGCCAAGCCTCGCAGTCTCCGCCCGGGCTAAACCCTAGGCCACCGGACAATCTGGTGCCTACCCACCGAACAGTCCGGTGGTATGAAACATGGCAGCCCGAGGTGAGAAAACAACCCGAGAATCCTCAAAATCGATCCAAAACTCAGTCAAATGGACTCCAAACTTCACCAAATTTTGCAAGGACTTTGTCTAATCCATGGAGATGCTCTTCCCAACAGATCAAGCCCTAGGCTTAAGTTTTTCTCCACGGATTTGACCTGCCCCCAAAGTGAAGTCCACTTGCCAAGAACGAAAGAGGAGGGGCTGCTCCTGGATTCAAAGATTGGGCAACACAACCACAATCAAAACCACATCCTAGCAGTCCAAAACACTGGCAATAGAAAGATCTTGCTCTTGCCCAAAGCCAAACACACCAAAAGGCAAGAAAACGAAGATCAAAAACCAATCAAGAGAGAGGGAAGGAAGAACACACAAGGTGCTGCACGAAATCCATCAATTGATAGCCTCAAAGATGTCTTAGATCCAGATTACAAGATGAATCATGTTCACCAAGCAGCCACCCTCATCCTACCCACTTTTTGTGGAGGCTAGATCACTCAAACCTTACTAGACCTTGATGCTTTTGCTTGGAGACCTAAAACCTAGGGTTTTCTAAGCCCTAAGCACAACTCAACCAGCCAAGATAGGGAGATTAGACAGCCATCTCTCTTATTTATACTACAAGACTCATCCTAGGCTGTTTTACAAACAGCCCCTAGGATACAAACGCAATTACACTAAAATGCCTGTAGAGGCCAGAAAAGACGCAGGAAACTCAGATGAACGGCCACGATGGAGTCCTTGATCTTCTTCGGCTCGAAGTAATCTCCCGATGTCCTCCACGTGGTCAGTAGCTCATCCCTTTGGATAACTACCGGTTTTGGGATACTGGCAACCAGCCCCTAGTTTTGACGGTGGAACCAGGAAACGATTGTTGGGCCTCCACTTGAGTGATTTTACGGCTCACGACACTGTCCCGCACCCACGGTCGCACTTGTGGGCCGAGCCTAACTTGGGCCTCCACCCAAGCCATCTGCCAGTCCACTCGGCAGGGCTTTTGTCACGCCAAGTCCACTCTGGCGCCGTCTCTCAGTCCACTCGACAGGGCTTCGCCTCAAGGTCACACTTAGGAGGTGCTCGCTCGTCCTTCAGCAAGTCTTCGGTGTTGACAAGCGCACATCACAACTAGGACGAAAGACCAGACTCGGTACACTTGAGTCCCTCACACATTGACCTCAGCTTGTTCTTCAGCAGTTGGCCCTTCCTCCCAGCTTGCCAGCTTACTGTCAGGCTGCCTACCAGACCTCGAGGGTAGTGAATTTCCATGGTTCTCTATATAAAACCACTCGGAGTGCCGTCCTCTATTGTTATCTGAAAGGGGAATGTCCAAATAGACAAATTTGCGATTCTTCTGCAACTCAAAGCTAGCCCCTCCAGTAACTTGTAACACCCCATCCCTCAAACCGGCTTTGCAGTGGTATAAATGTTTCCACAGGCCAAAATGCGGGACAATCCCATGGAACGCTTCACAGAGATGGACAAAGATCGACAGTTGAAGTACAGAGTTGGGATTCAGATGGGTCAGGTTGATGTTGACGCGAGATATTAACTAAATTTATGCTCTATTTTTATATGATTTTATATCTTTTCGGGAGTTAATCTTATGATTTAATCTTGTTTTGCTAACAAATAACCCCATTTTCGAGAATGCTCTTTGTTTTTGTGCAATATTGATTTTTGCAGGAAAATATGGTATAGTTGTGATAATAATGAAGATTTCTCGAAGAAAGGATTTATGCTAATATAAGCGGGCTTTGGAATAAGAGCTAATTGAAGCCCAATTGAAGGTATAAGCCCATTATGAAGAAAGTTTCGGAGGCTAAGGATTGCTTGAATATGAAGAATATGAAAATAAGGAAGGTTTATAAGAGTCCAATCCAACCCACAATTAAATCTCGAGATATTCTCGGATTCTAGGACAACAGCACCTTGCGAGCCCAATTTGGAGATCTTAACAATGTCAAATGAAGAATCCTTGAATACCAAAGTTGTAGATCTCTTCGAGCTCTACAATTTAGAGTCCGAGTTTGCCTTATTTGGATTTCGGATGAGGGAGTTATGGTTGAAATACTAAAGGCTGTAAAATATGAAAAGCTGATTTCAGGAAGGAATAGGACAAAGACTTCTTCTACAAGCAAGGAAGCTTCATGGATGCCCAAGAACCTTTAAGACTCTTGTATATACATAG
Source organism: Paspalum notatum (assembly GCA_022530915.1). Lineage (NCBI taxonomy): Eukaryota > Viridiplantae > Streptophyta > Magnoliopsida > Poales > Poaceae > Paspalum > Paspalum notatum. Next base: position 31,741,161 of record CM039688.1, on the reverse strand, counting down.
AAATAGGTGTTTTAGGTGTCTTAGGACTCTTAGAACCGACCTATTAGATTCCATGTATAGGGGACTCTCCGGAGTATAAATATATGGCCTCCCAAGGGGAGAGGCACCATTGTCTACCACAAATTCATTGTAAGTCGAGAGTCTAGGGCAGAGGTCGGGGGGCCAAAGGCGTTCAACTCGGCGAGAAGGACATCTCGGCGAAAGGAGGAAGCGAGAGGAGGCAGGATCCAGGGGCGGCCGACCCCTGGCATCCCGAGGGTTGCTCGAGTTTATCTTCTGTCGAGTTCTTCGTCGAGTCCGTCTCGACGACTATGCTTCAAGTTCATCACGTATCTCGAGTAATATCTCGTACTTCTTATATTACTTTGATAAAGCCTTGACGATTTGATCAGTAAAGTTTGTCTTTTAGACTTAGCTTCTTGTTTATGCATAGTTTATGATCCATATCTTTGCAATACTTAATGCCAACATGATTTATCTGGCCAGATTTAAATGTTTTCATGTTCTTTTAGTAGATCTTTTTACTTTAATTAGTTGATTGAATCTACTCACGCTTAGAGATGGTTGGGGTTTACTAGTTCGTCGATTAACTGGTTCTAGTGATAGTAGGGCTAGAGAAAGGTTCGAGTAAGCTTTTGACATTCATGTTTATGCTTAATCTTTGCTTAATGATTAGATCTTATCTCAAGGTGGTTCTTAGTACATAGGTTGTTTGTCTCATATCTCTTGTGAATCCTTTTGTCATGTTAAACCATATCTACCTCGTTTATAGCTTAATACTTGTTCTATCATTTTATGCTATAGTTTAGATCTCTTTTAGACCGTAATTAGAGTATAATTAGAGTACAATTAGAATAGTCCTTAATCCTTTTTAAGCTTGTTTTAGATCTATTAGAACTAGTAATTAAGTTAATATTAGATTAATAATAGCCTAAGCATAATCATCCTTGGATTGACAAAACCCAAAATACTCATCCTGGAGAAAAGCTACCACGATACTATGCGCTTGCAGTATAAGGTTTGGCATGCTTAAATGCCGTCAATAAGCTTTTCTGGCGCCGTTGCCGGGGACAATTATTGTTTAAGTTATTATAAATCTTTTATTAATCTTTTTACTACTAGTTTTGATAGTTAGTTAGTTTGCTATTTGTGTGTTAATTTTGTTCTAATCGTGTGCTAATAGTTTTTTTCTATTTGAGTACTAGTTCTTTAACTTGTGTTTAGATTTTATGTGTTAAATTTTGGTTCAAGTAACTTAGAGTTATCTAATTACGTTCTTGATTCTCTAATTTAGTTTCTTGTGTTCATTTTTAACCTAGCAACTTTTGCTGTCATAGATCTTTCGTTTGTGTTTTGTTTTTATTTTTGTGTCAGATATGACTACGTTCCTTGAAGATCTTCGACACTTAACACTTAGAGAGTTTTCAACTCCAAAAGCTAAAGACTTGAAGTTTTAAGAATCAAACAAGAAGCCGAAAGTAGGATCATACGAGCTCAAGCCAGGAATCATCCGGATTGCAGCGGAAAATCTGTTCAGTGGAGAAGACGATGAGGAGGATCACTCCTGAGCCACTCAAGCAGTGAAGCCACCAGAATCCTCTCCAACATTTTTCTGACTTCCAAGAGTGAAAGAGAGAGAAAAGACAGAAGAGTGAAGGAGCCAGATGAGGAGCTTATGGCACCTACACCTGCCATGACGGAAGACCAGCTATCTGTCAAAAAGACTCCAATCTCATATGCATTTGATGAGGAGGAGTTTGAAAGGTTTGCACCTCAAGAGGATATCAAGAGTGTGGAGTACAGAAGTCTTGCCAGTGCAAAGCCTTTAACAGAGTTCGAGAGAATAAGCTGAATGCCAGTGGAGTTTGGAGATACACTCAAGTATGCAGGACCACTCCCACCAGAAGACTTATTGGAGGAAGAAGACCTATTTCCACCAGAAATACCACTAAGGAGGAATTCTGATAGCCAAGATACAGAGAAGATGGTGCAGAAATTATTTCAAGAGGAAGAGCTAGATAGTGACTTTGTCTCTGAAGTGAAGCGAGTGATTGGAGTCAAGCCGGAGTCGTCGCTTACTGAGGAGATTATCGTCCATCTACCAGCTAAGAAATCTTTAACTGGAATTTTATGCTCCATCAACAAAGAAGACTTCAACAATATACACTACTCTATGGAAGCCCAGATAAGTACAATGAGCTATGAAGTTTATTCTAAGTTATGTGATAAACCATGTTTAGTTTCTACTAATCTTAAGATTAAACTTTTAGTAATGAAATAATTAAATCTGTAGGCTTAATTAAAAACGTTGAAGTTAACTTTGCTAATAAAATTATACCAACTGATTTTTATGTGATTAATGTCTATGATGATAATGTTAATTTGATCTTTGGTAGACCTTTTGTTAAGTTGGTTAATGCCGTAGTTAATAATGAATAAAGAAAAGTCACACTCAATATTAATGGTTTAAAATAAGACTTTGATTTTTTACCGGCATCTAAAGTGCCTATTAATCTCACTCCTGATACAGAGTAGATAGAGAGTATTAGTTATATAAATACTTTTAGAAAGTCTTTAAAACTAGTCTTAGAAGGAGAAGAGGAAGGTTTCTTCTCTGAGGAAACAAACATTGCCACTAACCAATGTGGCGGAACCGCATTGCTTAACCCAGATTAACCACACCTGCCTCCTGTGGCGCTCAGTGCACTTAAGCTGGACTAAATCCGGTAGTCCGTCGAGTGACCCTCGGCCCTCGATAACACCAATTTCCAGAGAAACCGACATCACACACATTGACCCTCGATGGAGCCACAACAATTACATCTTCTTAGAAAGTTGAATATAGATAGATATAGGGATGTAAGCGGATAGGGCTAGCCTGCAGACCTGCTGGCCTGTCCGCGAGAAAAATGACTCTCGGACCCTGCAGGAGTCCTGCCTTGCTAAAACAGATCCAAGAAGACCATCCTGCTAAGCCCAACGAATCAACGCAGACCACCTGCAGTTTCCTGCCTGTAGCCTGCGGGACCTGCTAGTCTTAGACAGCGCTGCACGATCGGTTGCTCAGGGGACGGAACTCCGAACACTACGGAAGAGATGAAGAGCGCCACGCTGCTGCCTACTGACCTTGGCGCCATCGTGACCGGTGAGCGCTGCCCGTCGAGTCATCGACCGCATGAATCACACATGGTCCCTCACGCCATTGGAGTCCAGATAGCGTGATTAGACATTATTGCTTTTTTACAATTTTCCAACACAAGCACTTGACGATCGCAGACGCCATTGGCCATCTTGAATCTAGAAGTCATCAAGCTTCGCTGGGCGTGCATGAGCGTGAAGCCAGCGCCACCGGCATCGATGCTGCTAGGGAAACACCGCATGTCATAGACCTACAGCTCGCCGGCGGGGCTGTTGTCCGCTCGTGTCGTTCCTCCTGCTTGACGGCACCGGCTTCGTCTCTGCGGAGCCGCAGCCGCTGCCCGCCGAGGTCGCCGTGCTCTATGACGCCGTCTTCAAGCACTTCGATAACGACCACAACGGCGCTGTTGACCGCGCCGAGTTGCGCCGCGTCATGCTCGTTGTCGCCGACGGGCTCGGCTCGCAGCCGCTGCAGCTCGCTGTGGACAACAAGAGTGGTAGCTTCCTGCTCGAGGCCGCCGAGCATGACTCCCCTTCCATCGCCGCCAAGATCGACGCTGACCACAAGGCCATTGATTTGCATTGTGTGCATGGATGCGGTCGTCAGCAGGTGCCTGCATGCCTCCATATTTGTTGCCGCAAAGCCTAGCAGGAGCTAGCAAGGCATGGAACAAATGGCGCAGGATCCTGCAGTATAACTTAGGTTTGCATGCAGGTTGATGCAGTGGCCTGCGGACAGCCGCAGGCACTCCTGCTTACATCCGTAGATAGATAATAGAATTAGTTTACAGACCAATTCAAATTAAAGTTCCAAATCCAACATAGTCATAATATAACATAAGTTCTCAAATGTCTCGCAGCGGAAGATAAAAGTAGTTCAGCGTTCATGATGAAGCAGCGGAAATGCAAAAGAGAATCAACATCAAACCCACTAATGTTGTCCTTGCACCACAAGTGTCATCTTTTAGTTATGTTTGCACACATGTGCCCCCTCCAAAGCAAGGGCATATGAGAAACTCCATACCTGTGAGCCAAAAATGGAGGCAAATCCTAAATACTAATTACTCAATAGGACTTAATGGACATGGCTTACAGCTGACACGAAGCATAGCTTACTAATTAATGTGTGTCCTTAGTCATTTATTTTAAGCAGTATCGTGAGTTCATAAGAAAACAGGATTTGACAGCTGCTCTCTTCCATATTGATTGGTTTATGTTGCCAGTAATAGAATTCTTACATGAAAAATAAAACATCATGACATATATATATAATCAAGCATGTGGTATTTGAAAACACGAGTAAAATATAATGTATTTGAATAGTTACTACGTTGACTGTGTGCGATATATGGCATTCTCATACCCGGTGAGCATCAGCGATTCGAATCGATTTTTATATTCCTGGAAATAACTATCATGCCAGGGGTATATGTTTACTAGCCATCGCGTTCCCACATATATCCTTCTTCTCCATTTGTCCCATCCCAAGTTCGATTCACTCCCGCCTGACCCCCAGGTTGTACCCCCATGACGAGTCTGCCGACATCTCGGTCTCCCCGTCATGAGTACAAAGCTCCTCCGGGCCACCTTCCTCTCAACCAGTGGGTAGGAACGTGTCTCTGTTCTCGGGATGGCACAAGTAAGGTTTCACCAGGCCCATTTCCCGGATAAACACTCTACCAATGTTATGCCGATCAGTAGGCGAACAGCAAACGGGCCTTATGCGACTCGGGCGGAGTCCATAGTACGACATCATGAAAGGTAAATACTGAATAAAATCTCCGCCCAGTCTCTGCTTAAATACCGAGCATAATAATCATCTTTCTGCATAATAAAATTCTCTTTTGTTTTTGAAATATCACCTACGCGACGAGTGACTCTTTTCACTCGTGTCTACTCGTACTTAGCATTACTAGGCATACACGTCCTACGAACTCTATGTATAGGTGCTAGGGCCAGGGCGGCCGGAAAATCTAATGCAAAAGGTCTCAAGCAACTCCTAATGCATATGCGTAATTTAACCATATGATATTAGCTGGGTTGAAATATGGTCCTGCCTACCTTCTCTGCTAGGGTTAGAGGGTACTTCCTCGGTGATGTGGTCAGTGGTCGGCTGCGGGTCCTCCTGCTCGTCCTCGGGCTCCTCGATCAGCGGTTGCTCTGGTGTCAGCTCCTCATTCGCGGGATCTATATGCATGACATCATATGCGAATGAGTGCACAAGAATGCATATGCTTGCACTGGATGTAGATGAAATACAAATGTTGGAATACAGCAGGTATGTCATGGATAAATAATATGGTATAGTAGTTTAACACATTGCATATGCTTATATTTACGGTAATTTATCCTCATTTGTGAATTAATTTTTTTATGCACCTAAGTTGTAGCAGTAAAACATAACCAAATTAGACCAAACTTTTATGACATACAGATTTTGCATACCCAAAGCTACTGTTAAAATTTCAACTCAATTGGAGTTATAATTATTTTATTAAAATTACAACAAGTTCTCAGCTCTACACATTATCAGAATTTTCATAAATTATAGGAATGGTTTCTAAAGGTGACATTTTACCAGTGAGCTAGACTTAGCATGGACTGCATATACAAAAATTTACAAGTTAAAACTCCCAAGTTTGACAGGACATCTATTTTCCATATATTAATCTTGTGCGAACTAGGATGTACATATAAACAGTGTAAATAGCCTCCTTGAATATACTTTCTGGACTCTATGCATCAACATTAAGCTACCAAATTTTCCAGAGAATTTTTCTAGCAAGTTATGACCATTTTTTCTAATTATCCTTCCCAACATGTAGCATTTTATCATTTTCAAATCACCATTAAAACTTAACATGCAGAGGCTCATATTTTTCCAGTGAGATTCACAGGAAATATAGGACATAAGAAAAATACTAGTGAGTTTTGCATAGGCCTCATTTCTAAGTTATTAAATAATGCATAAAATACATGTAAAATGATAAAATAGTGAATGAACAGTAAGATCTATGGTCACCAAAATTCTCACAGTGCCCAAATATCCTAAGGAAGCTACTAACAAAGTTTCATTATTTTAGGATTTCATTAAGACCATGTTTTCCTTTTTCCTTGATTTAACATGAATACACAATAACAGGGGCAAAACCATACATTCACACTTCCACATCATACCCACTGTGTAGACCTATTAACCAGGAGTGCAATGCAATTGAGTTTACCTTTTTATGATTTTTATTTGATTTATTTTGATTTTCCAAAATTTCAGCCGAAATAAATCAAAATAAATGGAAGAATCATAGATCCAGGGACCTATCCGTGATTAAATCTAAGATTCAGGGGCTAGCATGAAAGATTTCCAAGACACAGTGAATAGCGCGTGGATTGAGAAGTAAATAAACAAAAACCCGGGGGCTAGATCGAAAGATCCGCCCCTATCTTCTTCCTCGCGCCGGCCGCGGCCGCGCGTCGAGGCGTGCGCGTGCTGGCGAGCTCCGGCTCGCTGGTGCCGTGACGCCGGCCGCGGGCGGTGCCCCAGAGTGCGGGCTACTACCTTGGGTAGGCGTCGTCGACGGGGAAGGTATGGATGAGGCGGCGACGGCGGTGAACCGAGGTGAACCGAGCGGCGGCGCGACGTCAAGCCGAGACTGATTCTGGCAACCAAGGGTCGCGGAACGATGACGTCGAGTCTCGGGGTTGCGCGAGAGCGAGGCGGTTGCGGTGGTGGTGGTCTAGGGGTGCGAGGAGGACGGAGGGTGGCGGCGCGAGCTCGAACCCGAGCTTGGCCCGGCAATGACGGTCGTGTCAGGGCGCGGCTCGATCTGGCGAGCGGGGAGGGAGGGGCGACGAGAGTTGGCTCGGGAGGTGCGCAAGGGCGAGGCGAACTCGATGGCGATGGTTGGAGGCGCGGAGGTGGACCGAGGCGGCCGGCGCAGCGAGCTTGCGCTCGGCAGCAATGGCGGGCTTGGGCGCGCGAGTGAGTGAGCGAGAGAGAGAGAGCGAGTGAGGGGAGAATGAACCCAGGACGGGTCCGCGTCCAGGTGAAGAGCCGAGGGCGCGCGGGCGCGATCCGTGTGCGCGGCGGACTGGCCGTATGTGGCGGAACCGCCGATTTAATCCAGGCTAAGTACACCTGCCACCATTAGCTCGCAGTGTACTTAGACCGTACTAAACCTGGTCGTCCGTCGAGAAGCCCTCGGCTCTCGATTTGCACCAAATCCCAGAGGAACCGACATCATACACATCTGACCCTCGATGGAGCCACAACAGTTACATCATCACAGGCAGTTGAATAAGGAGAATAAATAGGCTTAATTTACAAGCCAAAGATGGTTAATCAAATTCAGGTTCAAAATACAGCGGAAACGTTTTCAAAATCATCTCGCAGCGGAAATATCATAACACTTAGATCTTCTTGCGATGATGGACAAAGCGAGCAACACCGAGCCCAACGGTGCTACCCTCCTCCAAGCAATAGCCCAAATGTCTTCGGTACCTGTGAGCCAAAAGTTGGGGCAAACCCTGAGTACTAATTACTCAGTAGGACTTAATGGACGCGGTTTACGGCTGACACAAAGCATAGCTTACTAGCAAGTAGGTCCTTAGCAATTCATTTCAAACTGTACAATGTTGCCATAGGATAGCGGGATTTGACAGTCGCTATCCTTTAATCATGATTATCCACTACGTTTTAGTGTCACGCTATAGCGGGATTTGATAGCCGCTAGTCCTTATCCTGAATATCATTGGTAATATAACATGAATAATTTGCATGAAGTAAAGCATGTATATCCATTATGTAGTATCAGATCATCAATTCCATAAAACATCATGCCTCAAACAGTTCTATGTTGCCCGTTATTGATATTTAGCATTCTCACACCTGGTGAGCATCAGCGATTCGAATCGATTTTTATATTCCCGGGAATAACTAGAAAATGCCAAGGGCCCATATGCTTACTAACACGACGGCCTTCCCCCATATAGTCCCCCTTCTCCACTTGTCCCATCCCATGTTCGATTCACTCCCACCTGACTCCCGGGTTGTGCCTCCATGACGAGCCTGCCGACATCTTGGTCTCCCCGTCATGAGTACCAAGCTCCCCCGGGCCACCTTCCTCTCAACCAGTGGGTAGGAACGTGTTTCTGTTCTTCGGATGGCACAAGTAAGGTTTCACCGGTCCCATTTCCCGGATAAGCATTCTAGCAATGTTATGCCGATCAGCAGGCGAACAGCGAACGGGCCTTATGCGACTCGGGCGGAGTCCACCATACCATCCACATCATTTTTCAACATAGTAATCTCATATCTCCGCCCGGTCTCAATTGAAAGCATAACATAGCAATAATAAATTCATAGTAACGAGAATTCATCATTTGAAAGTAAACCGTACGAGACGAGTGACAGTGCTCACTCGTGTCTACTCGCGCCTAACCATTCTACGCACTCGTCCTATGAACCCTAAGTATAGGTGCTAGGGCCAGGGCGGCCGGGAGTCTAATGCAATTGGTTTCAATCAACCCTAATGCATATGCGTAACTCAAAATACTTTGTTTGCTGGGATTTGCATGGTCCTGCCTACCTTTGTTATTCCAATTAACTTGAACAAACTATGCTAGTGTTAGTTTGCCGGGTTGTGAGGCTTTGCCTCAGGCAACCCCTTGATCTCTTGGAGAACTCCTCCATCCAAACACGACTGATGGGCCCTCCAGGTCGTGAGTGGGTCTTAGTTGGTCTTTTGGACCACCGGTGGTTGATGTAGCTCCATGCACTTGCTTTCTTGATCGCATATCTGCAATAAGCGTTGCTATAAGGATGCCATGCACAATGCAGGGGATGAGATGCATGAACATTTAACATACATAGGAACAATCATCTCGTGGATGGACACAATAGTGTTTTGATCATGAAGAAAGTGTTTTAGTGTCATGTTTAGTTCAATTTGCACACACATGGTTTACAGAGCTTGATTTTAAGCTTAGACTCTTGTAATGACTAATCAAGGGATGTAGAGCTATTGTGAGGGCCTTAGCTATGACAAGAGGGCTTCTCCATTATTTTAGATAGCATCTAGTTGTTTATCTATCTAAGTACAAGGTCTAAGCAAAAGTGTGTTTCGTTGTGATATCACATTTCTACTACATCGAAAGGAGTTTACACATTAGTATGACTACAAGAAGTTTGGTGGAATTTTTTTGGAGCATAATAAGTAGCACTTTTCTATTTCATTGTTTAAATCACCCTAGCATCTGTCATTTTTAAGACACATAGTAAACAGCAAGCAAAGCACATGGAATTTTATTTCTAGGCTATACTGGACCAAAGGAGTGCAATATAATTTCTATAGATTTTTCTGGACAAATGTTATTTGGTATGTATTTCTACGTTCAATAAATATACTAGTTAATAGGAATAGAGCAGATCTGTAACTAAACAGTGGATTCTAGGGTTGCCAAAAATATATGTGAACACCTATACTGCAATTTACTCACTAACCAAGTTTCATCATTTTTGGAGGTCATTTGATCCACTTTTACTAATTATCTCATTTTAAGATGCAAGCACTAGACCGAGGGCAAAACAGTACTTTCATGGATCCCCACCCTATTCATTCTGTAGATCTATTAAAAAAGAACACAATGCCACTGTGTTTACCCATTTTGGATTTTTATTCTATTTACTATGATTTTCTAAAGTTCATAGCCAAAATAATACATTTAAATGAAAAACTCATAGATCCAAGGACTATATTCGCGAATACTAATAGATCCAGGGGCCTGCATAGAATTTATCAATGACTCAATGAATAGTAAATAAAAGAGGGCACGGGAAAATAAAATATTGCAGGGGGTTTTGGGGAAACACCCTTTCTTCTTCAACCTCCGGCCGAGGGGGGGCGGGAGACGACACGCGCGGCCGCACGTTCCCGCGTGGCGCCGGCGGCGGTGAGGCCGGTCTTGAGGCCGACGGGGGCGGGGAAGATGTTCCCATCAACGGTCTACCCGTCCCCCAAGACGTCGTCGCCCGGGGTGGAGCGGGGAGGCGGCGATGAACCAGCGTGGCGCGACGGCGCACGGAGGCGGCGGCGCGGCTCCGATTCCGGCGGCTCGGGCACCGAGAGGCGGCGAGGGTGGGCTCGTGAGGTGCGCGGCGGGGTGGTGAAGCCGGCGGTGGTAGAGTGGAGGCACGGTGGTGGCCCGAAGGTGGTCTCCCACGGCGAGCCTGGCGGCACGGCGTGGAGATGGTAGGGGACGCAGTCGGGGAGGCGGTTAGGGCCGATGGCGGCGGCCGAGACTTTGGGAGTTCAGTGGTGGGCATCGAGGCGGGCGCGAGATGCGCGGCGTCGCGGGGCAGGAGGGCCAGAGACGGCTGGCGCGTGGGCTCACCGTCGGTTTCATCCATGGTGGCCACGGCGTGCACGCACACAAAGTCGGGGCTGGAGGTGGCGTAGGGCGCCACGGGTATGGGGGAATCGGTGGAGGGAGGTGCCGCGATGGTGGTGCTTGCGGTGGAGCGACAGGAGGAGCATCGGAGGAGGCGGCGGCGAGCTCGAGCTCGAGGCGAGTCCGGCAATGGCGGCCGGTGCTCCACTCAGCTCTGCTCGAGATGGGGACGCGGTGTGGAGGCAGAGAGTGAGCAGGGAGCTCAGGCTTCCTTCCATTCAAAGGGAGTAGAGGGAGAGGGTGTCGGGGCAGAGCGGGCAGGGGCAGGGCACGGCGGCAGAGCCCATCGGCCGTGTGGCCTCGGCCGTGCAGGGCGCCCGACTGCCGGGTACGCGCGGGAGCAGGAAGAAGGGGAGGTGATGCGGCGTGGACCGGGTCTATGGGCCTCGCGCCGATGACAGGTGGGACCGGGTGAAGTTGAGAAGAGAGGTGTCCACGGACTGGGTGCACGAACTGATGGGCGCGGGACCGAGTGGGGCCCGCAACTGCTGTTCGCGCGGCATGGGATCCAATGGGCTGACGTGTGGGGCCCGCGTGTCATAGACAGAGTCCTGGGAAAAAAAGAACAGTTTGACTGCCTGAACACATGTTTTTAGTTCGCGTTTTTGAGCACTTTAGAGGCCAAAATTGGGAAAGCTCCAATTGGAAGAGTTGTTGTAAATTTTGTGATCTGCAACTTTGTCAAAACACTTGATACCATGTTCTGTGTAAAAATATGGTTTAAATTTGAATTCAAACTGTTGACCGTAGTTTGACCAACAGAGCCTATTAGTTTAGAAACTCTAAAAGTCCATTTTGTGTCCACTTTCATACAAAGAGTTTTATATCAATATTGTTTAGTATTTTACTATCCACATTTTTGTCAATATAACCATTTCAAGATTATGGCTGTAAGACCAATGAAATTTGAATTTACTAAGTAGGTCAGATTTGGGCAGATTTCACAGATTTACAAGAAAGCACCCATAACACCATCCAAACTACTGTGCATGTCAATACTCCATTTACCAAAGTTGTTCAACACCTCTTTGTCCACAAATTTGGTAATATAAGTTTCACCTAGATCACCACAGATTTCAAACTACAAGCGCAATTGTATTCAGGGGTTTGGTCAAATAGCGGGTTTACCTTGTGTGGAGCCTTTCTTGTTTTCAATTTTTGAAGTATCAAATGAAATCTAAACACTTCCACTCTAGATTCATTTGAAAGGTGGCAAGCTTAATTTCATTTGATAGTAAGGAAGATTTTTAAGTGATATAGTGGAATCAAAATTAATTTCAGTATGAAGTTTGGTGACAAGCTGAAAATCTAGACTTTTTGTATTAGGATAGAAAAATTTTGATTTAGTGGTTTCTCCACCTAATCCTTGTTACTCTCAAAGCGTGACTAAACCCTAATTCATCATTAGCTTGTGTCTAACTGTGTGTCAAGGCGCTTGAGATGCCAAGGGCATCACAACCCATCCCCCTTAAAGAAATCTCGTCCCGAGATTTGAAGGAAGTGGGGTTCTACGGCTTACTGCGAAGGGCAAATTGTTTTGGCATCGTTGTTCGTGTGCTTCTGTCATACATGGCAACACTTAATCCTTCATCCATTTGCTTTGTTAACTAGCTCGTGAATGGTTAGTGCCTCTTTAACACAAGGTAGTTACAAAGCTTTTGAATACGTCTAAGGTGGTCTTTCCCAGGTGCTCGGCAAGTTGTGGTTTTTATGAGAGCGAATGAACAAACCGCAAAGACGGTGTGGCCAACGCGAAAACGACAGTGATTTACTCTAATAATGGAACAGGGTTACTCCCTGACTTTGACACCAAGATTTAGAAACGTGATGAATATATAGGTCTTAGAACAATCAGAAGCAAGGTATACACAATCGGAAGACCGAACCACGAAGGCTCTTGGGATTCAATGGGTTATCAATGGATGTGCTTTTGCAAGACACATTCATTTCATTTGATAGGGACTGTGTACACATATAAGATATTAAATCCAAACATTCTTCAAAGAGTAAGATGTGGTGATACATAGCACATTCTACTCATTGTTTCGAGAAAGATGCCATGGAAAGAGAATAGGACATATTCACCTAGACAAGGTGATGGTTTGTATGATTTCATAGAATTGATCAAGACTGACCAAGAGAAGTATAGGCATATGATGTGCGCTTACTAACGGAACAATAGACAGTGTTAGTAAGCTTAACTAAGGATGATTTTCAAAGAAGAACAAAGCAACTTCTTGAAAAGGACGATATGATAAAAGCACTAGCTGAGAACAAAAGCTTAGCGCAGCGGATGGTGCTGAAGTTCACCTTCAGAAGATAAGGTTCAATATATACCAGAAAGGAACGTAAGAGTAAGCAGTGGAATCAGAGTTTGACTGTCTCCACAATTCAGAGAGAGGCAAGTTGGAAGAAGAAATGGAATGATGTAGTAAGACAGTGGGAATGGAATCAAGCATTTCCACACATACAAGACGTTAAAGAAAATCAGGGTAAGCGCAGAGAAGTCCGAGATTTGGACCAATGGTGTAAATGTATCGTGGAGAATAGAATTGCTCATCCCCGTGAAGCATGACCAGCAAGGATAAACAAAGTCAACGAAAAGATGTGGATGAGTGGAACCATAGATTTGACTCGTCTCACGGATCGAGAAGAACATGATTCAACCAGGCGAGGGAAAGGTGTGAACGATAAGGGTATCGAGATGGATTTCCCCCCATAGGTCAAGAAAGGCAAGGTGAAACAAAGCAAAGAAACGATACACGGCGGCAGTGGAAATAGAGTAAATTATTTCCACGAATTAAATGTATAGAGGTCAACAAGGCGTTAGAAGATGGATAGGAATGTTCCAAAATTCAGCGGTGTCATGCCTTTGCATGTCCTGATACCAACGCGCCCCTAGTGGAATCGAGTGACGGCCGTACACACAGGACCCTAGGTTCCGTCGCGGCACCAAGACTGCACAAGGAGTCACATCATGAAGAGTGGATCAACTATACCACCTACTGACTTATGGATAACACAAAAGCACGACCAAGAGTAAACAACGAATTTGAGGCGTTACACGAGCTTGGAGTATATATCTCAGCAACCAAACGACCCAGATTTAAAGGAGTGAGAACTCAGCGACCTTGAAGATCAGGACTTTCAGGTGAATTAGAACCAGGAGCATAGCGACAGCAACCCAAAGTATCTTAGATCATCGAGACCAAAGTGCCTGAATTACAAGAGTCCAAGGCGTCAGAGCGAACAGAGTCTGGCACACATTATGGAAGAACCAAACATACATTTGTCACGGAGTCTGGACACATGGCGGTGCTAAGGAGCAGGATGCACGAGAACTCAAACAACTACGAGAGTAAAGGTCCTTCTATTACAGAGTTTTGCGATGACTGCTACCGTACCAGCTAGTACCCAGCTAGTACTGCCTAAACGTAAGATTGATACGTCCAGGACGAATGCCCATTTCTTCTTTCAACCAACTTGGTGCAGTGTTGGCCTTCATGTGGGAAACGCCATGAAACAACAGTCTTGATTCTCCACCGAGTATGAGAACGTCACCAGATTCGAGGTTGATCTTGGTCGCTTGGACTTTGTCTCTCGTGTCGCTGAACAAGAACTCGGCGGTGTCTCCTATGGAGATGGATATGAAAGGTAAACCTTTGGTAAGGCTACTCTTTGACTCGTCCTTGTCTTGGTGAAGTCCGAGCTTCCCGGAGTTGGTGTAGTAGTTGACGATGCATATGTCCGGGTTAATCTGAGGAAACTCGCTTGCAGTGGAGTTCGCAGTTTGAGCAATCATCTTGAAAGCGTCTGGTATTGTCGGGGCTGGTGCTCCATCGAATGGACGTGTGGGTCCATATGAGCGGGCCGTCGGATCCTAGTTCTTTCCCAGGGACATCATCCATAAGTTCAACTTGGCACCTTTCTTGAGGCTTGGCCTGTAAAATCCTCCTAGGCCCTTACCCAGTTGTCGACACATACTAACCATCCCGATTTGATCTTCAGGCTTGACAAATCCTTTTAATAGAACCATCCCGGGTCGTAGATGTTGAACTGAGGCTGCCTCAGTGGAAGATTCTCCCGCTTTTCTCTTCTTTTATTCTTGAGGTATTGTTGTTTTAGCTTTTGTGGACTCTTGGTAATTAGGGCATATGTCGAAGGGCTGCGTCGAGGGTTGCGACATCTGTAGCAGGAAGAATAAGGCTCACATCAATTTGATAGTTTCAAAGGCCAAATGTGGTCATATGGCAATTTGTATTCATGTGCCATTTAGGTTACGTCCCGAACTTCATCTTCTAAACTTCATACTTGCTAACTAGATTTAAGCTTCGACTTAAAATGATTGTAAGTTAATGCCCAGAGTATTTTGCCGAACGGTCATTATAGATTAGTTTGTTTGGTTGAATTTTTCCCACTACAACTTTTATATATAATACTTGTTTTAAATGGATATAAGACATGTCCTAAACTGGTACCTCGCTCGTATTCACTTTCAGAGCAAGTAATCTATACATAAGTTGTTAGAAATTTCTTTTACTACTAGGTTCTTATAATAAGTTTCTGTTGATTCTATTTGCAATTTGAAATACATCTTAAAATAGCAGACAGGATTCATATGCAAATTGTTACTACCCAACAAGTATACTTATAGATGCAGTAAGAATCTAGTTATCTTCAAGCAAATACAAGTAAGGCATATGAGATGAGATGGAATGATGTATGCTCATCCTATCCGTCTCACATCACACTTCCTATGTATACAACTAGTGATATTCGGTGACATATATGCACGTCTCTCCTTAATGCAACTAGTCGAGTCCTAGTCGTTCTTAGTTTCGCACGTGGTTAGTGTATCTGCAGAAGAATGCAGGCTCATACATTACCACATAGTGTGGCATCCACGCGTGACCGCTGCGTGGACAACGTTGGTGGACCGCTGCACCTTTTCCTCAAAGCCTGACTTTCCACCAGTACTGGGGAATGTCGAGAAAAAGATGGATCCCAAAACCGAATGTAAGTGGGGTGGGTATGAAAGCCTCAAACATGCCCACCACCCTTAAAGAGCTTTTACTTATACAGCATGAATGCAGAGATTACAACTGTCCGCAAAACCCAATAGCTTCCACCAGTACTGGGGACAGCTATGGCCGAAAAGCAGCTTCTCAAAGCGCCGAATATGCATATGAGTTCTATCTAGGTCAGAATGTCAGTGATGTCACCTGGATAACACTAACATCCTTAATATGGGCATATCGTATACTCTCATTTTTTTAATAACTTGAAAAGGGCTTTCGAAATTAGTTTTGTAAACCAAAACTGGATGATATAACTGTTGTCTGTGTATGATCGGCTCTGATACCAGCTGTGGCGGAACCGCCGATTTAATTCGGGCTAAGTACACCTGCCACCATAAGCTCGCAGTGTACTTAGACCGTACTAAACCCGGTCGTCCGTCGAGAAGCCCTTGGCTCTCGATTTGCACCAAATCCCAGAGGAACCGACATCATACACATCTGACCCTCGATGGAGCCACAACAGTTACATCATCACAGGCAGTTGAATAAGGAGAATAAATAGGCTTAATTTACAAGCCAAAGATGGTTAATCAAATTCAGGTTCAAAATACAGCGGAAACGTTTTCAAAATCATCTCGTAGCGGAAATATCATAACACTTAGATCTTCTTGCGATGATGGACAAAGCGAGCAACACCGAGCCCACCGGTGCTACCCTCCTCCAAGCAACAGCCCAAACGTCTTCGGTACCTGTGAGCCAAAAGTGGGGGCAAACCCTCAGTACTAATTACTCAGTAGGACTTAATAGATGGGGTTTACGGCTGACGCAAAGCTTAGCTTACTAGCAAGTAGGTCCTTAGCCATTGATTTCAAACTGTACAATGTTGCCATAGGATAGCGGGATTTGACAGTCGCTATCCTTTAATCATGATTATCCACTACGTTTTAGTGTCACGCTATAGCGGGATTTGACAGCCGCTAGTCCTTATCCTAAATATCATTGGTAATATAAAGTGAATAATTTGCATGAAGTAAAGCATGTATATCCATTGTGTAGTATCAGATCATCAATTCCATAAAACATCATGCCTCAAACAGTTCTACGTTGCCCGTCAGTGATATTTGGCATTCTCACACCTGGTGAGCATCAGCGATTCGAATCGATTTTTATATTCTCGGGATTAACTAGAAAATGCCAAGGGCCCATATGCTTACTAACACGACGGCTTTCCTACATATAGTCCCCCTTCTCCTCTTGTCCCATCCCAAGTTCGATTCACTCCCACCTGACTCCCGGGTTGTGCCCCCATGACGAGCCTGCCGACATCTCGGTCTCCTCGTCATGAGTACCAAGCTCCCCCGGGCCACCTTCCTCTCAACCAGTGGGTAGGAACGTGTTTCTATTCTTCGGATGGCACAAGTAAGGTTTCACTGGTCCCATTTCCCGGATAAGCATTCTAGCAATGTTATGCCGATCAGCAGGCGAACAGCGAACGGGCCTTATGCAACTCAGACGGAGTCCACCATACCATCCACATCATTTTTCAACATAGTAATCCCATATCTCCGCCCGGTTTCAATTGAAAGCATAACATAGCAATAATAAATTCATAGTAATGAGAATTCATCATTTGAAAGTAAACCCTACGAGACGAGTGACAGTGCTCACTCATGTCTACTCGCACCTAACCATTCTAGGCACTCATCCTACGAACCCTAAGTATAGGTGCTAGGGCCAGGGCGGCCGGGGAGTCTAATGCAATTGGTTTCAATCAACACTAATGCATATGCGTAACTCAAAATACTTTGTTTGCTGGGATTTGCATGGTCCTGCCTACCTTTGTTATTGCAATTAAGTTGAACAAACTATGCTAGTGTTAGTTTGCCGGGTTGTGAGGCTTTGCCTCAGCAACCCCTTGATCTCTTGGACAACTCCTCCATCCAAACACGACTGATGGGACCTCCAGGTCGTGAGTGGGTCTTAGTTGGTCTTTTGGACCACCGGTGGTTGATGTAGCTCCATGCACTTGCTTTCTTGATCGCGTATCTGCAATAAGCGTTGCTATAAGAATGCCATGCACAATGCAGGGGATGAGATGCATGAACATTTAACATACATAGGAACAATCATCTCGTGGATGGACACAATAGTGTTTTGATCATGAAGAAAGTGTTTTAGTGTCATGTTTAGTTCAATTTGCACACACATGGTTTACAAAGCATGATTTTAAGCTTAGACTCTTGTAATGACTAATCAAGGGATGTAGAGCTATTGTGAGGGCCTTAGCTATGACAAGAGGGCTTCTCCATTATTTTAGATAGCATCTAGTTGTTTAGCTATCTAAGTACAAGGTCTAAGCAAAAGTGTGTTTCGTTGTGATATCACATTTCTACTACATCGAAAGGAGTTTACACATTAATATGACTACAAGAAGTTTGGTGGAATTTTTTTGGAGCATAATAAATAGCACTTTTCTATTTCATTGTTTAAATCACCCTAGCATCTGTCATTTTTAAGACACATAGTAAACAGCAAGCAAAGCACATGGAATTTTATTTCTAGGCTATACTAGACCAAAGGAGTGCAATATAATTTCTATAGATTTTTCTGGACAAATGTTATTTGGTATGTATTTCTACGTTCAATAAATATACTAGTTAATAGGAATAGAGCAGATCTGTAACTAAACAGTGGATTCTAGGGTTGCCAAAAATATATGTGAACACCTATACTGCAATATACTCACTGACCAAGTTTCATCATTTTTGGAGGTCATTTGATCCACTTTTACTAATTATCTCATTTTAAGATGCATGCACTAGACCGAGGGCAAAACAGTACTTTCATGGATCCCCACCCTATTCATTCTGTAGATCTATTAACAAAGAACACAATGCCACTGTGTTTACCCATTTTGGATTTTTATTCTATTTACTATGATTTTCTAAAGTTCATAGCCAAAATAATACATTTAAATGAAAAACTCATAGATCCAGGGACTATATTCGCGAATACTAATAGATCCAGGGGCCTGCATAGAATTTATCAATGACTCAGTGAATAGTAAATAATAGAGGGCGTGGGAAAGTAAAATATTGCAGGGGGTTTTGGGGAAAACTCCCTTTCTTCTTCAACCTCTGGCCGGGGGGGAGACGACATGCGCGGCCCGCACGTTCCCGCGTGGCGCCGGCGGCGGTGAGGCCGGTCTTGAGGCCGACGGGGGCGGGGAAGATGTTCCCATCAACGGTCTACCCGTCCCCCAAGACGTCATCGCCCGGGGTGGAGCGGGGAGGCGGCGCGGCGGCGATGAACCGGCGCGGCGTGACGGCGTGCGGGGCGGCGGCGCGGCTCCGATTCCGGCGGCTCGGGCACCGAGAGACGGCGAGGGTGGTCTCGTGAGGTGCGCGGCGGGGTGGCGAAGCCGGCGGTGGTAGAGTGGAGGCGCGGTGGTGGCCCGAAGGGGGTCTCCCACGGCGAGCCTGGCGGCGCGGCGTGGCCATGGTGGGGGACGCAGTAGGGGAGGCGGTTAGGGCCGATGGCGGCGGCCGAGACTTTGGGAGTTCGGTGAAGGGCATCGAGGCGGGCGCGAGACGCGCGGCGTCGCGGGGTAGGAGGGCCAGAGACGGCCGGCGCGTGGGCTCGCCGTCGGTTTCGTCCATGGTGGCCACGGCGTGCACGCACACAAAGTCGGGGCTGGAGGTGGCGTAGGGCGCCACGGGTATGGGGAAATCGGTGGAGGGAGGTGCCGCGATGGTGGTGCTTGCGGTGGAGTGACAAGAGGAGCATCGGAGGAGGCGGCGTCGAGCTCGAGCTCAAGGCGAGACTGGCAATGGCGGCCGGTGCTCCACTCGGCTCTGCTCGAGATGGGGACGCGGAGTGGAGGCAGAGAGTGAGCAGGGAGCTCAGGCTTCCTTCCATCCGAAGGGAGTAGAGGGAGAGGGCGTCGAGGCAGTGCGGGCAGGGGCACGGCGCGGCGGCAGAGCCCATCGGCCGTGTGGCCTCGGCCGTGCAGGGCGCCGGACGGCCGGGTACGCGCGGGAGCAGGAAGAAGGGGAGGTGATGCAGCGTGGACCGGGTGTATGGGCCTCGCGCCGATGACAGGTGGGACAGGGTGAAGTTGAGAAGAGAGGTGTCCACAGACTGGGTGCACGAACTGATGGGCGCGGGACCGAGTGGGGCCCGCAACTGCTGTCCGCGCGGAATGGGATCCAATGGGCTGGCGTGTGGGGCCCGCATGTCATAGACAGAGGCCTGGGAAAAAAAAAAGAAAAACCCAGTTTGACTGCCTGAACACATGTTTTTAGTTCGTGTTTTGAGCACTTTAGAGACCGAAATTGGGAAAGCTCCAATTGGAAGAGTTGTTGTAAATTTCGTGGTCTGCAACTTTGTCAAAACACTTGATACCATGTTCTGTGTAAAAATATTATTTAAATCTGAATTCAAACTGTTGACCACAGTTTGACCAACAGAGCCTATTAGTTTAGAAACTCTAAAAGTCCATTTTGTGTCCACTTTCATACAAAGAGTTTTATATCAATATTGTTCAGGATTTTACTATCCACATTTTTGTCAATATAACCATTTCAAGATTATGGCTGTAAGACCAATGAAATTTGAATTTACTAAGTAGGTCAGATTTGGGCAGATTTCACAGATTTACAAGAAAGCACCCAAAACACCATCCAAACTACTGTGCATGTCAATACTCCATTTACTAAAGTTGTTCAACACCTCTTTGTCCACAAATTTGGTAATATAAGTTTCACCTAGATCACCACAGATTTCAAACTACAAGCACAATTGTATTCAGGGGTTAGGTCAAATAGCGGGTTTACCTTGTGTGGAGCCTTTCTTGTTTTCAATTTTTGAAGTATCAAATGAAATCTAAACACTTCCACTCTAGATTCATTTGAAAGGTGGCAAGCTTAATTTCATTTGATAGTAAGAAAGATTTTTAAGTGATATAGTGGAATCAAAATTAATTTCAGTATGAAGTTTGGTGACAAGCTGAAAATCTAGACTTTTTGTATTAGGATGGAAAAATTTTGATTTAGTGGTTTCTCCACCTAATCCTTGTTACTCTCAAAGCATGACTAAACCCTAATTCATCATTAGCTTGTGTCTAACTGTGTGTCAAGGCGCTTGAGATGCCAGGGGCATCACACCGTACGCCGGCGTCCACGCGGCGGCCGTCCGCCCGGCCACGGCGTGGCACCGAGGCATGGGCCCCACCGGTCAGTGGCTCAGAGAAATGGAGAAAAAGGAAAAATGGAAAATGTGTTTTCTCCCCTTCTGTAAATCACCATTTTGACCCACTTAGAGCCCGAATCTGGAAAAGTACCAATTGAACGAAATGTTCTATTCTTCAAGCTCTACAACTTTGTCAAAATGTTCAACCCCCAAATCAGTTTGTAAATATTATTGAAACTTGAATTTATGTAGCAGCCATAGATGGGGACAAGGAACCTTTAATACTTGGGAAATTCAAAACTCCCATTCTTCTTCATTACCTCCCAGGGTTTCTTTTGAGAAGTTTGTTTAGAATTTCAAAACCTACAACTTTACCAATTTGAGGTTTGCATGAAAGTGGCTGTAGGTTAGAGCAAATTTAGGATTTCTAAACAGGGCTGATTTTAGCTGGTTTTGTAGGCTGATGGAGAGTGACCCAAACCACTATGTAAACTTCATTATATGAGTAGGCCCCAATTAGAAAAGTTGTTCACCTCATGTAGATTTACAGTTTTGTCAATATGAGCTTCACCCAAATCTCAACAGAATAAAAGATATGACTATAAACATAGCATCACACATGCAATAAACAAGGTTTTGAACTTGTAGTTTAAACCAATTTGTTTCCAATGCACAAACACATGTTATGCCATGATGCTCAAGGATGAATGCTTCATGTATGATGAGTGATTTTGCACTTGAGATGCCGGAGCGTCACAACCAACTTGAACAAAATATAGAGGAAACCCGAGACACTCCAGTAGAGCCACTAGGTGACCTTAACTTTCATGAATGTAGAGCTAAAGCCATTACCTGACGGACTTAAGTATGAATTCTTGGGAGAGGACAAAACCTATCCAGTAATCGTTAGTGATGAGCTGAGTCTAGAGGAAATAGAGAGGTTGCTGGTAGTGTTAAGGAAGCATATGAAGGCAATTTGTTATTCTCTAGCAGATCTAAAAGGAAGCCTAGCATTTTGTAGTCACCGAATTCCAATGGAGTAAGATCACAAGCCAGTGGTTGAAAATCAAAGGAGGCTGAGTAATGAGATGAGGTTTGTAGTGAAAAAGGAAGTTATCAAGCTTTTAAATGCCGGAATTATCTACCCAGTACCAACCAGTGAGTGGGTAAGCCCAGTCCATTGTGTGCTTAAAAAGGGAGGTTTAACCGTAGTTAAAAATGATAAAAATGAATTAATTCCACAAAGAACAGTGATTGGTTGGAGGATGTGCATTGACTACCGGAAGCTCAATAAAGCCACTAAAAAGGATCACTTCCCGCTACCCTTTATAGTTGAGATGCTAGAGAGACTTGCAAAGAATACCCATTTTTGCTATTTAGATGGATATTCCGGTTTCTTCCAAATCCCTATCCATCCAGACGATCAACACAAGACTACCTTTACTTCTCCATATGGAACCTTTGCCTATAGGAGAATGCCTTTTGGTCTTTGTAATGCACCAGCTTCTTTTCAAAGGTGTATGATGGCAATATTCTCAGATTTTATTGAAGATATTATGGAGGTTTTTATGGATGACTTCTCAGTCCATGGCACTAGTTTTGACCACTGCTTAAGGAATTTAGAAAAAGTGCTTAAGAGGTGTGAAGAGGTTGACTTAGTATGGTTAGAAGAGGACTTGTGTTGGGACACATCATATCCGAGAAAGGAATTGAAGTAGACAGCCAAAATAGAGACGGTAGAAAAATTGCCACCACCCACTGATATTAAGTCTCTAAGAAGCTTTCTTGGACATGCTGGATTTTATAGGAGATTTATTAAGGACTTTTCAAAGATAGGTAAGCCCCTTACTTATCTACTTCAAAAGGATATTCCATTTGAGTTTACTGAGGAGTGTGAGGTTGCCTTTAGAAAGATTAAGGAATTACTTAGTAGTGCGCCGATCATTCAACCACCAGACTAGAATCTTCCTTTTGAGATCATGTGCGATGCAAGTGATTATGCAGTAGGAGCCGTGCTGGGACAAAGGAAAAATGGAAAAGTACATGCCATTTATTATGCCAGTAAGATTCTCAATGAGGCTCAAGTGAATTAAGCCACTATGGAGGAGTTGTTAGCAGTAGTTTTTGCCTTTGAGCCTTTGAGAAATTTAGATCCTATATAGTTAATTCGAAGGTTCTAGTCTATACTGATCATGCTGCTATCAAGTACATACTTACCAAAAAGGATGCTAAGCCTCGTTTAATTAGATGGATATTAATGCAACAAGAGTTTGATGTAGAGATCAGAGACAAGAAGGGAGTTGAGAATGTAGTGGCAGATCACTTATTTAGGATGAATCATGGAAATGATGGTCCACCAATTGAAGATGCACTAAGAGACAATACCCTTTATGCAGTCCTAGATAAGGATTCATGGACGAGAGATGTGATAAGAGCTATAAGAGGAGAACCACTACCACACCTCAACTATAATTCGAAGAGAAGAGTTCTGGCCGAAGCAAAGAAATACTATTGAAGTGCCTCCTACTTATATAGATATGGATCTGATGGAGTCCTTAGAAGATGTGTGCCAGCAAAGGAGAGAAAGGAAATTTTGAAGAAATGCCATTCTGCAGAATACGGAGGCCATCATGGTCATTTCAGAACCCAAGCTAAAGTATGGGGGTGTGGATTTTATTGGCTAGAAATGCATGAAGATGCAAGGAAGTTTGTCGCCATTTGTCCTGAGTGTCAGAGGTCCGGAAATATCACTGCAAGAAATTCAATGCCTCTAACTTATAACTTACAGATTGATTTATTGGATGTTTGGGGAATGGATTTCATGGGACCTTTTGAAAATTCATATGGATATGAGTGTTGACGGTCGTTATTGCACTACCAATGACCATCAACTATCCATGAACATGGAGGAAAATATGCCTAAGTATGGATAAACCTGTGCTACTAACACATTTCCACAAGTTGTGTTGAATATTTGATTATAGGTACAAAGATCAACAGAAAACAGACAAATTTGGCTAAGTCACAGGGTCACTGGCCAGTGGGCCAGGTCTCCCGGCTCCAAGCCAGGTCGCCCTGCTCCACTCTAGGTCGCCCGGCCTGGCAAAGTGGCCAAATCAGCTCATCTTCGACCTGCATGTGCCTAAGTGACGTGTCAACACACTTGTGAAGTCCAAAGGCCGAATGCACCACGCCAAGTACCGGAAGGCTTGCCACATCATCGATCAAACAATTGGATTGGTGAAGTCAGCAATCTTGGGCACTTCAATCCTGCGGCTAAGGAAGAAACACAAGTAAAGATCAACGGTTGAGGGAAAAGCACACTTCTAACCGCCATAACCGCCATGCAACCGACTTGGGGAGGCAATATGAGCCATAAGATGGAGAAAGGCGGTGGATCCGACGGTCACCCAGGCCACCCGGCTTGGGGTGGAGCCGCCCGGCCCCACCTCGGCGCCTTCCGGTTGTAACCGCCTCTCTAACCGCCACATCGACCTTAGGACCTATAAATACCCCCCTAGACTTCACTTGTAGAGTGTGGAAGTTGAGTCGCTCATACTATCGTTTAGTCTTGTATCACTAGGTTAGTCCTGGGAGTTAGAGTTGAGTCTGAGCTTTTGCCTCAGGGATTCCGGAGTCTTCTTCGAGTCTCGGTAAAGCTCTTGTATCTTTCTATCTTTGTACTCGTTACTCCAGTATAATATATTATATTGTTCTATCTTCTGTTATACTTTACTTTACTTCTTAACGCTTGCGTAGTGTGGTGTACCTTTATTGCACACTAGATCCAAGGCTTAGGTTTGTGCTGTTCATAAGTTATCTGAATCTTGTTAGACTTGCCGGTGCTATAAGCTTGTCTTAGGCTTTTGATCTAAGATTAAGTTAGTTCTCACCCTCTGATCAAGGAAGAGTTTTAGTGTTCAAGTTCTCACTTAAACACTAGTATAGCGTGCCATCTTACCCACGCAGATCTGGTTGGTAGCCTCTCTAGGTGACAGCTTGTTGGCGTTTCTTAGCCTACTGAAATAGATCCGCAAGCGCACGGAAACACGTTGTAGCTTTTCACCCAAGAGTATTCCAGGGTATCGAAATCCACGAGGAACGAGGAGTAACTCACAGTAGAACAGGTAGGAACGAACAGTAAAGCCAGCAATTGTAGAGATAAAAGACAGAACAGAGCAGGTTCACTACTTTAGATAAAACAACTTAACTTTACTAAACAAACTAGTGTTCTACTCAGCAGGTTTACTTGGACACTAAGCCTATAGAACCACTTCCGGGCACTAGAGTGCTGATAACCCAGACGAGAAAGGCGGGCACTATAGAACTCAGCTATGCGTCAATGACTACTTATCCGAACGACGGGGTGGAGTACATAGGGTACACGCTCGCTGTCACCAAGCGGACCTACCACCAAAGCTGCGTGGGACAAGACACCTTCCAAGACAAACTCTAGTCTAGACACCACGTCTACACAACCGAGTTTACTACTACACAGGTTCGAAGCCTATGAGCAAGCACAACTGTATAGCTAAACTACACAGAGCACACTTGGCACCCATAAACTACTAAGCAAAGCACTGAGTATGTAAATAAAGTAAGTATGAATTAAATAAAGGAGGGAGCAAGGAACTTTACTGTATCCTGGAAATAGAGTAATAATCCCTCTGAGAATAAGAGCTCGAGAATAGAAGACCAATAAAGAATTCCGACTCCTTCACTCTACAACTCACTACTCACTCTTGATACAACTTGGCTTTCTCTACAATGCCAAGGGTGGCTTCACTACTATACTCTACACTCAACTACACAACCACACTAGTGTTATCTTGATCACCACACCTTGCAAATGACCAACCGGGGGGTATTTATAGCCTGGATGGATGAGGAGGGTATTTGTAGGTGGGCATGGTCGGTTGGGCATAGGTCGGTGGTCGGCCGACCTGGGGGTAGGTTCGCCGACCCTGGGGTAGGTTGGCCGGCCAGCCCGGGGGGGCGGGCGACCATCTGATGCACCGCCTTCCTTGATCCTTCGGCTGTGATTTGCTCTGAATGTCGGTTGGCGGTTGTGGCGGTTTGTGGCGGAACCGCCCTGCTTAATCTAGACTAAGCACACCTGCCACCTCTGGCTCGCAGTGCACTTAGGCCAGACTAAACCCGGTAGTCCGTCGAGAGTCCTTCGAGCTCTCGATAACACCAATTCCGAGGAACCGACATCAAACACATCCGACTCTCGAAGGAGCCACAACAATTACATCATCACAGGCAGTTGAAATAGAGAGTTATAGGATTAATTTACAACTCAATTGTATGAAATCAAATACATGTTCAAATATAGCGGAAGCGAATTTAGAGTATATAAATATAGCGGAAGCGTTTTCAAAACATCTCGCAGCGGAATAATATACTTAAGTAGTCTTCACGAAGGGATGAACAAGGCGAATAGCACCGAGCCCACCGGTACTACCACCTCCAGCACAGTTGTCCAAAATCATCGGTACCTGTAATCCAAAAGTGGGGGCAAACCCTGAGTACTAATTACTCAGTAGGACTTAATGGAAGGGGCTTACGGCTGACGCAAAGCATGCTTACTAATCATGTGGATCCTTAGCTGTTGATTCTTAAACAAGGTCATGTTGATATCAGATAGCAGGATTTGACAGCTGCTATCCATTATTCATAAAGATTCATTTATAACATAAGGTAAATACTTGCATGAAAAGTAAATCATGAAAACATGTCCTGTCCCAAGATTCACTGCGCTTCCATCCAACCCCTTGGGAGTAGCCGTCTCAGGAGCGATACCACGGTACGTCGGGCCAGCCCTCCCTCGACCTCAAAGCATCTCCCAAGTCCATCGACCTCCAACCGGTGGATGGGCAACGCCCTAAATAGTAGGACAGATCATACACATCCAAGCATGTTGTATTAAAAGCGTGACTTCGTAAACAGTATGTTCCAATTATTACTACGTTGCCCGTGTGCGATATCTGGCATTCTCACACCTGGTGAGCATCAGCGATTCGAATCGGTTTGTTAATTCCCCGGGAATAACTAGAAGCACCAGGATGGCATATGCTTACTAACTCCCAGCGTTCCACATATGCTTCTCCCATCTCCACTTGTCCCATCCCAAGTTCGATTCAATCCTTCCGTTGTTCCCAGGTTGTGCTGTCTTAGGAGCGATACCACGGTCACGTCGGGTCAGCCCTCCCTCGACTACAAGCTCCCCAAGGTGTCACAGTAGGAGTCTGTCTCTGTTCTTCGGATGGCACAAGTAAGCTTTCACCGGTCCATTATCCCGGATAAGCACTCTAGCAATGTTATGCCGATCAGCAGGCGAACAGCGAACGGGCCTTATGCGACTCGGGCGGAGTCCAGTGCACAATACCATAATCCATAAATAACTCAATAAATCTCCGCCCGGTCTCCATTTAAACATAGCATGTACAGTCACTTCCATAGGTGAGATTTCTGTCACTTTGTAAAACCGTACTTACGAGACGAGTACAATCACTCGTATCTACTCGTACCTAGCAATTCTAGGCACTCGCCCTACGAACTCTACGTATAGGTGCTAGGGCCAGGGCGGCCAGGAAGTCTAATGCAGTTGGTTTCAAACAACTCCTAATGCATATGCGTAATTATCAAACAAGATTTGTATTTGCTGGGAGAAATCATGGTCCTGCCTACCTTCGATTGATCTTAAGAAAACCAACAAACTAAACTAGGTTAGTTTGCCGGGTTGTGAGGCTTTGCCCCAGGCAACCCCTTGAAGCAGGGACGGATTTAATCAGCGACCCTCCGTCTTCTTGCTCCGGATATAGCCTGTCGTACGTTTTCTTGATAACTGGTTTCTCCTGTGTTGGTAGCTCCTTGCACGCGGGGTCTATATGCATGATAATATACAAGTGAGTGCAAGAGAATGCAAATACATGCAATAGGTACAAGTTATATGTATGATATGGTGCGATCATGAGTGCAACGAATTGCGAATGTATGCATGAGGTGTCAATGAAATATAATGCATGATCAAACAACTTGTGAATACTGGGTTCGGGTATTCATAGTTTAAACACACCCCAAAACAAGAAAACTTAATGATTTTTGCTAAGAAATCATACAGCTCATCACTAAGAAAATCGTACAAACCACTACCACATTTTATCTTTGAAGTTATTGGGAATAATTGTTCTATATGTGTACACAGTCGCTATCAAATGAAATGAAGTTGTCTCTTAAAGTTAAACATATACATGCAAATTAATGGACACGCTACCTTTATGAATAAAATGCACTCATAAGTTCATGTAGTTAGAAAACTCCAATCGATTTCAAATCTTTACCACATACAGCAACATACTCCATAACGCTACTAGATTTTTCCCTTAATTTTATTAGCAGTTTAAATACACTTTTTCCTATTTTCTTTTCAACTAGTAGCATTTTATTATTTTCAATTAAGCAGCTTAAACATGCATGCACAACCTCATATTCTACCGGTGAGTTACTCATACTATGTGAAGTGCATGAAAAATACAAATGGTCATAGTTGAGCATATTTTATATAGCCTTCATTTTCCAAGTTAATTAAACACACAAATCACATGCATAAGGGCAAAACAGTAATTAACCAATCAATGCTAGGGCTACCAAAAATCACACAGTACCTAGATGCCATAACAAAGCTACTGTCTAAGTTTCATAATTTTTGGAGTTCATTTGGTACACTTTTACCATTTATTTACCTACACCATGCATGCACCAAACCAGGGGCAAAACAGTCTTTTCACACATCTACATCATACCTATCCTGTAGACCTACTCACAAGGGGTCCATAGCCACTGAGTTTGTCCATTTTGGATTTTTATTTTAATTGTTATGATTTTTCAAAGTTTCAGCCGAAATAACTAAAAATTAATGGAAAAACATTAGATCCAGGGACTCATACGTAATTAACCATAGATCCCAGGGGCTAGACTGTAAGTTTCGCGAGACTCAGTGCATAGTACTAAACTGAGGACGCAAAATCAAGAAACTTCAGGGGCTTATTTGCGAATCAACCTTCTTCTTCCTTCTTCCTCCAGGCAGAGGCGAACGCGCGCGGAGGCCGGGGTTTGGCGGGGCTGCGCCGGCGTCTGGGGGCCCGGACTTGGAGCCGACAGGCTCCGGCGATGTGCGGCCGGTCGTGGGGCTCCTTTTTCCCTAGATGTCGTCGTGCGAGATGGTCGGGATCAATGGGGAACGCGCGTGCACCGAGCGCGAACCGGACGGCATGGTGATGGCGGCGCGGCGTCGATCCGGCGGTCGCGGGGTGGAACGGCCACGCCGGCGGGCGCGTGAGCTGCGCGGGTCAGTGGCGAATCCGGGGGTGTGGTCGGGGAGGCGAGGGGACGGCCAGAGGGTGGCCTCCCACGGTGAGGGTTGGCGGCAATGGCGGCCGGGAGGGAGCGCTCGCGGGGAAGGGCGATGGAGGCAAGGGCGGAGGCCGAGGGCTAGTGGGGACGATGGAGGAGCTCGACGCAAGCGCGAGGCGCGCTTCTGCGGAGCGAGGGGCGGCTCGAGGCGGTGGGGCGAGGTCGGCCCGAGCGCCGTCAATGGCGGCGGCTTCGGTGCACCGAGCGAGGGAGAGTGAGAGCGGGGGAGTGAGAGGGGAGCGGAGGGGGTGTCGTCCGCGGCTTAAGGCCGAAGGAGGGGTGGCCCTGGCCGGGACTCCATCCAGGTGCGGGCGGGAAGCGGGGCGCTGGGCGCGGCGTCGGCCGTCGGCCGGCGTCGGCCACGCGCGGCGCGGGCAGAGCGCGCCTGCCGCGTGCACGCGAGGGAGAGGGAAAGGAGGCCGGTGGAGAAAGGGTGGACGCGGTCCATGGGCCGCGGGCAGCTGACGGGTGGGGCCCAGGCGGGTGGAGAGAGGAGGTGGTCCACGGACCGAGTGTACGCAGCGAAAAGAATGGTGGGACCCACCGTCGGCCGGTTCCAAACCCGTGGGCGGGAATCCGTCCGGTGGGGCCCGGCTGTCAGTGAGTGAGGAAGAGGGAAAAAAATCCCGAAATTGAAAAACCTCAGTTTGACTGCAGAGACTAGGGTTTGTATTTCGCGTTTTTGAATGAGTTAAAGGCCGAATTCGAAAATACCCCAATTGGATGAAATGTTCTAAATTTTCTCCTCTACATTTCTCTTATAAACTTGTATACCATGTTCTATTCAAAATTCTGGTGTAAATTTGAATTTAAACTGCTGACTAAGGTTTGACCAACAAAACCCTCCAGTTTGGAAATTCTAAAAGTCTATTTTCTAAACACTTTTACAAAAGGACTTTTATACCAATGTTGTTCAAAATTTCATGATCTACAACTCTCTCAATACCAGCATTGCAAGATTTTGGATTTAAGATCAAGAAAATTTGAATTTATTAAACTGGTCATGTTTGGACAGATCTCATAGGTTGACAGAAAAAGCCCCAAAACTCTATGCAAACCTTCATGCATGTTAAAGCACAAATTACCAAAGTTGTTCACAACAAAATTGTCTACAAGTTTGTCAATATAAGTTTCACCCAAATCTAAATAGAATCAAAGTTATGAGCACAATCACAGAGACGTATCTGCAGAAAACAGGTTTCAACAATTTGCACCTCAACCAAATTTGAACTAGGGCTCAAATGCATGTCATTGCATGATGTATTATGATGAATGTTGCATGTATGATGAAGGATTATGCACTTGAGATGCCGGAGCATCACAACCCACCCCCCTTAAAGAAATCTCGTCCCGAGATTCTGATGTGAAGTGGGTGGATAAGTTAATGAGAAGAAAGTGCATTGTGTATGAGTTCAAAACTCTAAATTGCTGTGACGTACTCAATTCGAAGTGGATGGAAGGAATCCGGGATACTTTGTTCGTAAAAATTCCTCTTGTTCCCATGTTGCCTCTTCTTCGGAGTGATTACTCCATTGCACCTTGTAGAAGTTGATGGTTCTTCGCCGTGTTGATCTTTGCTTTTGGTCGAGGATTTTTATGGGCTTCTCTTCATAAGTGAGGTCTGGTTGGATCCGTATTTGAGATGTATCAATCACTTCCTCTGGCACTCTTAAACACTTCTTGAGTTGCGAGACATGAAACACGTCATGAACCGCAGCTAGATGTGGTGGTAGCTCCAGTCGATAAGCAACTGGCCCACATTGCTCTGTGATCTTGAACGGACCAACATATCTTGGTGCTAGCTTGCCTTTTACTCCAAACCGGTGTACTCCTTTCATGGGTGATACTCGAAGATATACATGATCATCCTCTTCAAAGGTTAGCGGTCTTCTCCTCTTATCTGAGTAGCTTTTCTGCCTAGACTGTGCCCTCTTTAGATTGTCGTGAATGAATTTAACTTGTTCTTCTGCTTGTGTTACCAAGTCAGGTCCAAATGTGACACGCTCACCTGGCTCAGACCAGTTGAGTGGTGTTCTACACCGTCTACCGTATAGGGCCTCGAAAGGTGCCATATCTAAGCTCTTTTGATAGCTGTTGTTGTAGGCGAACTCTGCCAAGGGGAGACATTCATCCCACTTGGTGGAATAGGTCAATGCACAGGCTCTCAACATATCTTCAAGGATCTGATTCACTCTTTCAACTTGGCCGCTGGTTTGAGGATGGTATGCCGAACTGTGAATTAATTTGGTTCCAAGAGCAGTTTGCAATTGCTCCCAGAAGCGTGACAAAAACAGTGAGCCTCTGTCCGAAGTGATGGTTAGAGGGACACCGTGCAAGGATACAATCCGGGAAATATATAGTTCAGCATATTGTTTTGCTCGATAGGTGGTCTTGACAGGGATGAAATGTGCAGATTTTGTGAACCGGTCAATAATTACCCAAATGGAATCATACCCCTTCTGTGTGCGAGGCAATCCCACAATGAAGTCCATGTGTATATCCTCCCACTTCCAGGCGGGAACTGCTAGGGGCTGAAGCATACCCGCAGGCTTCAAGTGGTCAGCTTTCACTCTTTGGCATACGTCACATTCAGACACATACTTGGCGATCTCCCGTTTCATCCGGGTCCACCAAAATTTTTGCTTTAAATCTTGGTACATCTTGTTGCTGCCCGGGTGTAGGGTGAACATGGAGGTGTGAGCTTCATCTAGGATTTCCTTTCTCAGCTCCATATCCTTTGGCACTACTAAGCGGTTTTTGAACCACAAGACTCCTTCTTCGTCAAGCTTGAAACAGGCCTTCTTCTTGTCATCGATCTCATCTCGAATATGTGCCATGCCCTTATCTTGCTTTTGCGCTCTATGATTTGATCTTTTATGGTTGGTTCAAGGACAAGGTTGTAAAGTTCAGCTTCCAGCGCTGTTGGCATTTCTATGTCCCCAATCTCACAGCATAGCACTCTCACTGTTGGACGAGCTTCAATGAAGTTGCAATGAGCTTTACGGCTCAATGCATCTGCTACTACATTAGCCTTGCCGGGGTGGTAATGAACCTCTAGGTCATAATCTTTTATCAACTCTAACCACCGTCTTTGCCTCATATTTAATTCAGGTTGGGTAAAGATGTATTTGAGACTCTTGTGGTCAGTGTAAATGTGACAAGTGTTGCCTAGCAAGTAATGTCTCCATTTCTTCAGTGCATAAACAACTGCAAGTAGCTCAAGATCGTGAGTTGGGTAATTCACCTCATGTTTCCTCAGTTGGCAGGATGCGTATGCAATCACTCTCCCTTCTTGCATCAGAACACAACCGAGGCCGCTACCAGAGGCATCACAATAAACGTCAAACGGCTTGGTGATGTCTGGTTGAGCCAGAACAGGTGCTGAAGTCAGGAGCTTCTTCAATGTTCCAAATGCTTCTTCGCATTTTGGGCTCCACGCAAACTTTGCATTTTTTTGGGTTAATGCTGTCATAGGCTTTGCTATTTTTGAGAAATCTTTGATGAAGCGGCGGTAGTAGCCCGCTAAACCAAGAAAACTCCGTATCTCTGTCATAGTTTGTGGCTGCTTCCAATTCAGCACATCTTCCACCTTGCTGGGATCGACAGCCACTCCCTTCGCTGACAAGATATGGCCTAGGAATGCCACTTCCTTTAGCCAAAACGCACACTTGCTGAACTTGGCGTAAAGTTTATGTTCTCTAAGGCGAGATAGCACTATCCGCAAATGTTCTTCATGCTCCTTCTCATTCTTGGAATACACTAAGATGTCATCAATGAATACTACCACGAATTTGTCAAGCTCATTCATGAACACCGAGTTCATCAGGTACATGAAGAAAGCCGGTGCATTTGTCAAACCGAAGGACATGACAAGATACTCATAAAGCCCATAACGCGTGGAGAAAGCAGTCTTCGGTATGTCTTCTTCTCGGACCTTAATTTGATGGTACCCGGACCTAAGATCAATCTTGGAGAAAACTGTGGCTCCCCCAAGCTGATCAAATAGGATATCAATGTGTGGCAAAGGGTACTTATTCTTGACAGTAACAGAATTCAACGGTCGATAGTCCACACATAATCTCTTACCACCTTGGTCTTTCTTCTCAACAAAGAGGGCGGGACAACCCCAAGGTGATGAGCTAGGTCGAATAAACCCTTTGTCTAACTGCTCCTGCAGTTGTGTTTTTAGCTCCTTCAGTTCATCAGGTGCCATTCTATACGGTCTCTTGGAGACAGGTGCCGTGCCAGGTACAAGCTCAATGGCGAACTCAACATTTCTATCCGGTGGGAGCCCTGGAAGCTCTTCCGGGAACACATCTGGAAAATCAGAAACCACCGGTATTTTCTTGATCAACTGGGCTTCTGTGGCATTTACTGTGGGTGGCGAATGCCTGTGACTTTGCAGATGAATGTGCATAACTTTCCCACTCTTGCTAGACTTAATCTGAACTATCCTACTAGTAATATCCAACAAGACGTTGTGCTCCTTCATCCAATCCATCCCCAAGATAATGTCGATCCCCTGGTTAGGAAGTACCACAGGGTCAACATAGAAATCCTCTGTGCCTATGCACAAGCGTAAGTGCCTCACAATCTGATTCGTGTCAATCGGTGATCCCGGGGCTGTGATATGGTATTTGGCCTTCATATTATCAATGTGATAACCATGTTTGGTTGCATATGACCTGCTGATGAAAGTGTGGGTTGCTCCGGAGTCAAATAAAACCACAGTAGGGTGCTCGTTGACAAGAAATATGCTTGCTAACACTGGTTCACCTTCTGGAATCTGATCTACATGGGTATAGTGCACACGACCTTCTGTTGGGGCTAGATCTCGCTTTGGTCCTTTCTTCTTACTTTGGCGTGGGTTGTCTCTAATCAACAATGGTGCCTGGCTTCGCCGACGGGCAAAACAATTCTTGCTGAAATGGCCGGTCTTTCCACAATTGTAGCAGGGGTATTTGGCACTTTGTTTGGCCGGTGGCACTGAAGCAGGCGGACGAGGTGGTGCACTGCAAGAGGAGGGTTGTTGCGTTCCCCAGTGTGGTTCTTGTTGCTGGGGCATGTCGATGTAATGTATAAGTGGTGAACGATGAAGCACAACCCGTTGCCGCTGAGAGGAACCTGACTGAAGTGTGCTTGCAAGTCTTTTCCTGCGCTGATCCTCATGGGCATGATTAAGGCGATCCTCCATGTCGATGGCGACGTCTACCAACTCAGTGAAGCTGTCGTAGCTGCGCCCCAAGTGAGTCAGCAGGGTGGGATCAAATCCATCCAACAGACGGGTAGCCCTACGTGGGTCAGTGTTGACGTCTTCCGGGGAGTACTGCGACAGGCGGATGAAAGCCTGCACGTACTCGAGTACCGACATGTTCCCTTGTCGAAGTGCACGGAACTCTCGTTGCTTGAGCTCGATGAGGCTAGGCGGGAGATAGTGAGCCCGAAAAGCCGCACGAAACTCATCCCACGTGACCTGGTGCCCGGCTGGTTGCATTGCCAGGAATGAAGCACACCAGGCCCCCGAGGGACCATGTAGACACTGTGCCGCGAAACGAGCCTTCTGTTGCTCAGTGAGTTGGGGCAGTAGACTGAACTTGGACTCGATGATCCGAAGCCAGTCATCAGCATCCAATGGATCTGGGGCAGTGGTGAAGATGGGCGGTTGTAGCGCCGCAAAGTCAGTGTAGCTGATCTCTTGCGGGTCGCGCCGTTGCTGCGCTTGAGCTATCAAGTCGATGAGTTGCTGAGCGACCTGAGTGGCCAACTCAGAAGAAGATGGGGCTCCATGAGCAGCCCCCTGAGCAGATGTCTCTGGTGGGGTGACCATCTGCAGAAATAAAGCCAGTCGAGTTTAGTCCAAGAGCTTTTGTGCAGCCGATGCGGTGATAAAAAGGTCATAACACCATAATTACATGCTGGATGCATGAAAGCATGTAAGTGAACAGAATAGCTCAATTGCACTTAGAGTGTTAGCAAACGTCTTATAGGTCTGGATAAACGAATCTGCTAATGGGAACTTGGGCGCAGTTTTAGATGCTGGTCAAGACGATCGATTTGGATGGATGTCCAATTATGGAAGTTCTCTAATGACTAGTCCTCTATTCCTTTGGTATGTAACTAGCTCTAATATCAAATTTCTCACGAATTGGGTGAGGGATGCAACTTCATTCAGGTGTTGCTTCTGACCGTGGTCGTTCGGGTTATCGTGGGGGAACCCCTCTTTGTAAAATTAATTGTATTATGAGAGTGAAATGTGTAGGAAGTTTGGTTAGGTCGCAATTTATCCCATTTGTCTTTTAGTAGTATCCCCAAAATGATAGAAAAAGATACATGATGCATGATTCGTCCTATTCGGTCTCACATCCCACATCCTATGTATTATATATATAGCTAGCGATAATTCGGTGACATATATGCACGTCTCTCTTTAATGCAACTAGCCGTTCTCTAGTCGTTCTTAGTTTCGCACGTGGTCAGTGTACCTGCAGAAGAATGCATGCTCATACATTACCACCTAATGTGGCATCCACGCGTGACCGCTGCGTGGACAACGTAGGTGGGCCGATGCACCTTTTCCTCAAAGCCTGACTTTCCACCAGTACTGGGGATTGTCGAGAAAAAGGTGGATCCCAAAACCAAATGTAAGTGTGGTGGGTATGAAAGCCTCAAACATGCCCACCACCCTTAAAGAGCTTGTACTACGGGGCATGAATGCAGGGTTCACAACCGTTCGCAAATCCCAATAGCTTCCTCCAGTACTGGGGACAGCTATGGCCGAAAAAGTTGCTTCCCAAAGCGCCGAATATGCATATGAGTTCTATCTAGGTCAGAATGTCAGTGATGTCACCTGGATAACACTAACATCCTTATACGGGCATAGCGTATACTCTCATTTTTTTGAATTACTTGAGAAGAGCTTTCGAAAATAGTTTTGTAAAACAAAACTTGATGACATAATTGTTGTCTGTGTTTGATCGGCTCTGATACCAGCTGTGGCGGAACCGCCCTGCTTAATCTAGACTAAGCACACCTGCCACCTCTGGCTCGCAGTGCACTTAGGCCAGACTAAACCCGGTAGTCCGTCGAGAGTCCTTCGAGCTCTCGATAACACCAATTCCGAGGAACCGACATCAAACACATCCGACTCTCGAAGGAGCCACAACAATTACATCATCACAGGCAGTTGAAATAGAGAGTTATAGGATTAATTTACAACTCAATTGTATGAAATCAAATACATGTTCAAATATAGCGGAAGCGAATTTAGAGTATATAAATATAGCGGAAGCGTTTTCAAAACATCTCGCAGCGGAATAATATACTTAAGTAGTCTTCACGAAGGGATGAACAAGGCGAATAGCACCGAGCCCACCGGTACTACCACCTCCAGCACAGTTGTCCAAAATCATCGGTACCTGTAATCCAAAAGTGGGGGCAAACCCTGAGTACTAAT
Organism: Paspalum notatum; assembly: GCA_022530915.1. NCBI lineage: Eukaryota > Viridiplantae > Streptophyta > Magnoliopsida > Poales > Poaceae > Paspalum > Paspalum notatum. The sequence continues at coordinate 31,704,498 of CM039688.1, read as the reverse complement.
TACTCAGTAGGACTTAATGGACGGGGCTTACGGCTGACGCAAAGCATGCTTACTAATCATGTGGATCCTTAGCTGTTGATTCTTAAACAAGGTCATGTTGATATCAGATAGCAGGATTTGACAGCTGCTATCCATTATTCATAAAGATTCATTTATAACATAAGGTAAATACTTGCATGAAAAGTAAATCATGAAAACATGTCCTGTCCCAAGATTCACTGCGCTTCCATCCAACCCCTTGGGAGTAGCCGTCTCAGGAGCGATACCACGGTACGTCGGGCCAGCCCTCCCTCGACCTCAAAGCATCTCCCAAGTCCATCGACCTCCAACCGGTGGATGGGCAACGCCCTGAATAGTAGGACAGATCATACACATCCAAGCATGTTGTATTAAAAGCGTGACTTCGTAAACAGTATGTTCCAATTATTACTACGTTGCCCGTGTGCGATATCTGGCATTCTCACACCTGGTGAGCATCAGCGATTCGAATCGGTTTGTTAATTCCCCGGGAATAACTAGAAGCACCAGGATGGCATATGCTTACTAACTCCCAGCGTTCCACATATGCTTCTCCCATCTCCACTTGTCCCATCCCAAGTTCGATTCAATCCTTCCGTTGTTCCCAGGTTGTGCTGTCTTAGGAGCGATACCACGGTCACGTCGGGTCAGCCCTCCCTCGACTACAAGCTCCCCAAGGTGTCACAGTAGGAGTCTGTCTCTGTTCTTCGGATGGCACAAGTAAGCTTTCACCGGTCCATTATCCCGGATAAGCACTCTAGCAATGTTATGCCGATCAGCAGGCGAACAGCGAACGGGCCTTATGCGACTCGGGCGGAGTCCAGTGCACAATACCATAATCCATAAATAACTCAATAAATCTCCGCCCGGTCTCCATTTAAACATAGCATGTACAGTCACTTCCATAGGTGAGATTTCTGTCACTTTGTAAAACCGTACTTACGAGACGAGTACAATCACTCGTATCTACTCGTACCTAGCAATTCTAGGCACTCGCCCTACGAACTCTACGTATAGGTGCTAGGGCCAGGGCGGCCAGGAAGTCTAATGCAGTTGGTTTCAAACAACTCCTAATGCATATGCGTAATTATCAAACAAGATTTGTATTTGCTGGGAGAAATCATGGTCCTGCCTACCTTCGATTGATCTTAAGAAAACCAACAAACTAAACTAGGTTAGTTTGCCGGGTTGTGAGGCTTTGCCCCAGGCAACCCCTTGAAGCAGGGACGGATTTAATCAGCGACCCTCCGTCTTCTTGCTCCGGATATAGCCTGTCGTACGTTTTCTTGATAACTGGTTTCTCCTGTGTTGGTAGCTCCTTGCACGCGGGGTCTATATGCATGATAATATACAAGTGAGTGCAAGAGAATGCAAATACATGCAATAGGTACAAGTTATATGTATGATATGGTGCGATCATGAGTGCAACGAATTGCGAATGTATGCATGAGGTGTCAATGAAATATAATGCATGATCAAACAACTTGTGAATACTGGGTTCGGGTATTCATAGTTTAAACACACCCCAAAACAAGAAAACTTAATGATTTTTGCTAAGAAATCATACAGCTCATCACTAAGAAAATCGTACAAACCACTACCACATTTTATCTTTGAAGTTATTGGGAATAATTGTTCTATATGTGTACACAGTCGCTATCAAATGAAATGAAGTTGTCTCTTAAAGTTAAACATATACATGCAAATTAATGGACACGCTACCTTTATGAATAAAATGCACTCATAAGTTCATGTAGTTAGAAAACTCCAATCGATTTCAAATCTTTACCACATACAGCAACATACTCCATAACGCTACTAGATTTTTCCCTTAATTTTATTAGCAGTTTAAATACACTTTTTCCTATTTTCTTTTCAACTAGTAGCATTTTATTATTTTCAATTAAGCAGCTTAAACATGCATGCACAACCTCATATTCTACCGGTGAGTTACTCATACTATGTGAAGTGCATGAAAAATACAAATGGTCATAGTTGAGCATATTTTATATAGCCTTCATTTTCCAAGTTAATTAAACACACAAATCACATGCATAAGGGCAAAACAGTAATTAACCAATCAATGCTAGGGCTACCAAAAATCACACAGTACCTAGATGCCATAACAAAGCTACTGTCTAAGTTTCATAATTTTTGGAGTTCATTTGGTACACTTTTACCATTTATTTACCTACACCATGCATGCACCAAACCAGGGGCAAAACAGTCTTTTCACACATCTACATCATACCTATCCTGTAGACCTACTCACAAGGGGTCCATAGCCACTGAGTTTGTCCATTTTGGATTTTTATTTTAATTGTTATGATTTTTCAAAGTTTCAGCCGAAATAACTAAAAATTAATGGAAAAACATTAGATCCAGGGACTCATACGTAATTAACCATAGATCCCAGGGGCTAGACTGTAAGTTTCGCGAGACTCAGTGCATAGTACTAAACTGAGGACGCAAAATCAAGAAACTTCAGGGGCTTATTTGCGAATCAACCTTCTTCTTCCTTCTTCCTCCAGGCAGAGGCGAACGCGCGCGGAGGCCGGGGTTTGGCGGGGCTGCGCCGGCGTCTGGGGGCCCGGACTTGGAGCCGACAGGCTCCGGCGATGTGCGGCCGGTCGTGGGGCTCCTTTTCCCCTAGATGTCGTCGTGCGAGATGGTCGGGATCAATGGGGAACGCGCGTGCACCGAGCGCGAACCGGACGGCATGGTGATGGCGGCGCGGCGTCGATCCGGCGGTCGCGGGGTGGAACGGCCACGCCGGCGGGCGCGTGAGCTGCGCGGGTCAGTGGCGAATCCGGGGGTGTGGTCGGGGAGGCGAGGGGACGGCCAGAGGGTGGCCTCCCACGGTGAGGGTTGGCGGCAATGGCGGCCGGGAGGGAGCGCTCGCGGGGAAGGGCGATGGAGGCAAGGGCGGAGGCCGAGGGCTAGTGGGGACGATGGAGGAGCTCGACGCAAGCGCGAGGCGCGCTTCTGCGGAGCGAGGGGCGGCTCGAGGCGGTGGGGCGAGGTCGGCCCGAGCGCCGTCAATGGCGGCGGCTTCGGTGCACCGAGCGAGGGAGAGTGAGAGCGGGGGAGTGAGAGGGGAGCGGAGGGGGTGTCGTCCGCGGCTTAAGGCCGAAGGAGGGGTGGCCCTGGCCGGGACTCCATCCAGGTGCGGGCGGGAAGCGGGGCGCTGGGCGCGGCGTCGGCCGTCGGCCGGCGTCGGCCACGCGCGGCGCGGGCAGAGCGCGCCTGCCGCGTGCACGCGAGGGAGAGGGAAAGGAGGCCGGTGGAGAAAGGGTGGACGCGGTCCATGGGCCGCGGGCAGCTGACGGGTGGGGCCCAGGCGGGTGGAGAGAGGAGGTGGTCCACGGACCGAGTGTACGCAGCGAAAAGAATGGTGGGACCCACCGTCGGCCGGTTCCAAACCCGTGGGCGGGAATCCGTCCGGTGGGGCCCGGCTGTCAGTGAGTGAGGAAGAGGGAAAAAAATCCCGAAATTGAAAAACCTCAGTTTGACTGCAGAGACTAGGGTTTGTATTTCGCGTTTTTGAATGAGTTAAAGGCCGAATTCGAAAATACCCCAATTGGATGAAATGTTCTAAATTTTCTCCTCTACATTTCTCTTATAAACTTGTATACCATGTTCTATTCAAAATTCTGGTGTAAATTTGAATTTAAACTGCTGACTAAGGTTTGACCAACAAAACCCTCCAGTTTGGAAATTCTAAAAGTCTATTTTCTAAACACTTTTACAAAAGGACTTTTATACCAATGTTGTTCAAAATTTCATGATCTACAACTCTCTCAATACCAGCATTGCAAGATTTTGGATTTAAGATCAAGAAAATTTGAATTTATTAAACTGGTCATGTTTGGACAGATCTCATAGGTTGACAGAAAAAGCCCCAAAACTCTATGCAAACCTTCATGCATGTTAAAGCACAAATTACCAAAGTTGTTCACAACAAAATTGTCTACAAGTTTGTCAATATAAGTTTCACCCAAATCTAAATAGAATCAAAGTTATGAGCACAATCACAGAGACGTATCTGCAGAAAACAGGTTTCAACAATTTGCACCTCAACCAAATTTGAACTAGGGCTCAAATGCATGTCATTGCATGATGTATTATGATGAATGTTGCATGTATGATGAAGGATTATGCACTTGAGATGCCGGAGCATCACAACCCACCCCCCTTAAAGAAATCTCGTCCCGAGATTCTGATGTGAAGTGGGTGGATAAGTTAATGAGAAGAAAGTGCATTGTGTATGAGTTCAAAACTCTAAATTGCTGTGACGTACTCAATTCGAAGTGGATGGAAGGAATCCGGGATACTTTGTTCGTAAAAATTCCTCTTGTTCCCATGTTGCCTCTTCTTCGGAGTGATTACTCCATTGCACCTTGTAGAAGTTGATGGTTCTTCGCCGTGTTGATCTTTGCTTTTGGTCGAGGATTTTTATGGGCTTCTCTTCATAAGTGAGGTCTGGTTGGATCCGTATTTGAGATGTATCAATCACTTCCTCTGGCACTCTTAAACACTTCTTGAGTTGCGAGACATGAAACACGTCATGAACCGCAGCTAGATGTGGTGGTAGCTCCAGTCGATAAGCAACTGGCCCACATTGCTCTGTGATCTTGAACGGACCAACATATCTTGGTGCTAGCTTGCCTTTTACTCCAAACCGGTGTACTCCTTTCATGGGTGATACTCGAAGATATACATGATCATCCTCTTCAAAGGTTAGCGGTCTTCTCCTCTTATCTGAGTAGCTTTTCTGCCTAGACTGTGCCCTCTTTAGATTGTCGTGAATGAATTTAACTTGTTCTTCTGCTTGTGTTACCAAGTCAAGTCCAAATGTGACACGCTCACCTGGCTCAGACCAGTTGAGTGGTGTTCTACACCGTCTACCGTATAGGGCCTCGAAAGGTGCCATATCTAAGCTCTTTTGATAGCTGTTGTTGTAGGCGAACTCTGCCAAGGGGAGACATTCATCCCACTTGGTGGAATAGGTCAATGCACAGGCTCTCAACATATCTTCAAGGATCTGATTCACTCTTTCAACTTGGCCGCTGGTTTGAGGATGGTATGCCGAACTGTGAATTAATTTGGTTCCAAGAGCAGTTTGCAATTGCTCCCAGAAGCGTGACAAAAACAGTGAGCCTCTGTCCGAAGTGATGGTTAGAGGGACACCGTGCAAGGATACAATCCGGGAAATATATAGTTCAGCATATTGTTTTGCTCGATAGGTGGTCTTGACAGGGATGAAATGTGCAGATTTTGTGAACCGGTCAATAATTACCCAAATGGAATCATACCCCTTCTGTGTGCGAGGCAATCCCACAATGAAGTCCATGTGTATATCCTCCCACTTCCAGGCGGGAACTGCTAGGGGCTGAAGCATACCCGCAGGCTTCAAGTGGTCAGCTTTCACTCTTTGGCATACGTCACATTCAGACACATACTTGGCGATCTCCCGTTTCATCCGGGTCCACCAAAATTTTTGCTTTAAATCTTGGTACATCTTGTTGCTGCCCGGGTGTAGGGTGAACATGGAGGTGTGAGCTTCATCTAGGATTTCCTTTCTCAGCTCCATATCCTTTGGCACTACTAAGTGGTTTTTGAACCACAAGACTCCTTCTTCGTCAAGCTTGAAACAGGCCTTCTTCTTGTCATCGATCTCATCTCGAATATGTGCCATGCCCTTATCTTGCTTTTGCGCTCTATGATTTGATCTTTTATGGTTGGTTCAAGGACAAGGTTGTAAAGTTCAGCTTCCAGCGCTGTTGGCATTTCTATGTCCCCAATCTCACAGCATAGCACTCTCACTGTTGGACGAGCTTCAATGAAGTTGCAATGAGCTTTACGGCTCAATGCATCTGCTACTACATTAGCCTTGCCGGGGTGGTAATGAACCTCTAGGTCATAATCTTTTATCAACTCTAACCACCGTCTTTGCCTCATATTTAATTCAGGTTGGGTAAAGATGTATTTGAGACTCTTGTGGTCAGTGTAAATGTGACAAGTGTTGCCTAGCAAGTAATGTCTCCATTTCTTCAGTGCATAAACAACTGCAAGTAGCTCAAGATCGTGAGTTGGGTAATTCACCTCATGTTTCCTCAGTTGGCAGGATGCGTATGCAATCACTCTCCCTTCTTGCATCAGAACACAACCGAGGCCGCTACCAGAGGCATCACAATAAACGTCAAACGGCTTGGTGATGTCTGGTTGAGCCAGAACAGGTGCTGAAGTCAGGAGCTTCTTCAATGTTCCAAATGCTTCTTCGCATTTTGGGCTCCACGCAAACTTTGCATTTTTTTGGGTTAATGCTGTCATAGGCTTTGCTATTTTTGAGAAATCTTTGATGAAGCGGCGGTAGTAGCCCGCTAAACCAAGAAAACTCCGTATCTCTGTCATAGTTTGTGGCTGCTTCCAATTCAGCACATCTTCCACCTTGCTGGGATCGACAGCCACTCCCTTCGCTGACAAGATATGGCCTAGGAATGCCACTTCCTTTAGCCAAAACGCACACTTGCTGAACTTGGCGTAAAGTTTATGTTCTCTAAGGCGAGATAGCACTATCCGCAAATGTTCTTCATGCTCCTTCTCATTCTTGGAATACACTAAGATGTCATCAATGAATACTACCACGAATTTGTCAAGCTCATTCATGAACACCGAGTTCATCAGGTACATGAAGAAAGCCGGTGCATTTGTCAAACCGAAGGACATGACAAGATACTCATAAAGCCCATAACGCGTGGAGAAAGCAGTCTTCGGTATGTCTTCTTCTCGGACCTTAATTTGATGGTACCCGGACCTAAGATCAATCTTGGAGAAAACTGTGGCTCCCCCAAGCTGATCAAATAGGATATCAATGTGTGGCAAAGGGTACTTATTCTTGACAGTAACAGCATTCAACGGTCGATAGTCCACACATAATCTCTTACCACCTTGGTCTTTCTTCTCAACAAAGAGGGCGGGACAACCCCAAGGTGATGAGCTAGGTCGAATAAACCCTTTGTCTAACTGCTCCTGCAGTTGTGTTTTTAGCTCCTTCAGTTCATCAGGTGCCATTCTATACGGTCTCTTGGAGACAGGTGCCGTGCCAGGTACAAGCTCAATGGCGAACTCAACATTTCTATCCGGTGGGAGCCCTGGAAGCTCTTCCGGGAACACATCTGGAAAATCAGAAACCACCGGTATTTTCTTGATCAACTGGGCTTCTGTGGCATTTACTGTGGGTGGCGAATGCCTGTGACTTTGCAGATGAATGTGCATAACTTTCCCACTCTTGCTAGACTTAATCTGAACTATCCTACTAGTAATATCCAACAAGACGTTGTGCTCCTTCATCCAATCCATCCCCAAGATAATGTCGATCCCCTGGTTAGGAAGTACCACAGGGTCAACATAGAAATCCTCTGTGCCTATGCACAAGCGTAAGTGCCTCACAATCTGATTCGTGTCAATCGGTGATCCCGGGGCTGTGATATGGTATTTGGCCTTCATATTATCAATGTGATAACCATGTTTGGTTGCATATGACCTGCTGATGAAAGTGTGGGTTGCTCCGGAGTCAAATAAAACCACAGTAGGGTGCTCGTTGACAAGAAATATGCTTGCTAACACTGGTTCACCTTCTGGAATCTGATCTACATGGGTATAGTGCACACGACCTTCTGTTGGGGCTAGATCTCGCTTTGGTCCTTTCTTCTTACTTTGGCGTGGGTTGTCTCTAATCAACAATGGTGCCTGGCTTCGCCGACGGGCAAAACAATTCTTGCTGAAATGGCCGGTCTTTCCACAATTGTAGCAGGGGTATTTGGCACTTTGTTTGGCCGGTGGCACTGAAGCAGGCGGACGAGGTGGTGCACTGCAAGAGGAGGGTTGTTGCGTTCCCCAGTGTGGTTCTTGTTGCTGGGGCATGTCGATGTAATGTATAAGTGGTGAACGATGAAGCACAACCCGTTGCCGCTGAGAGGAACCTGACTGAAGTGTGCTTGCAAGTCTTTTCCTGCGCTGATCCTCATGGGCATGATTAAGGCGATCCTCCATGTCGATGGCGACGTCTACCAACTCAGTGAAGCTGTCGTAGCTGCGCCCCAAGTGAGTCAGCAGGGTGGGATCAAATCCATCCAACAGACGGGTAGCCCTACGTGGGTCAGTGTTGACGTCTTCCGGGGAGTACTGCGACAGGCGGATGAAAGCCTGCACGTACTCGAGTACCGACATGTTCCCTTGTCGAAGTGCACGGAACTCTCGTTGCTTGAGCTCGATGAGGCTAGGCGGGAGATAGTGAGCCCGAAAAGCCGCACGAAACTCATCCCACGTGACCTGGTGCCCGGCTGGTTGCATTGCCAGGAATGAAGCACACCAGGCCCCCGAGGGACCATGTAGACACTATGCCGCGAAACGAGCCTTCTGTTGCTCAGTGAGTTGGGGCAGTAGACTGAACTTGGACTCGATGATCCGAAGCCAGTCATCAGCATCCAATGGATCTGGGGCAGTGGTGAAGATGGGCGGTTGTAGCGCCGCAAAGTCAGTGTAGCTGATCTCTTGCGGGTCGCGCCGTTGCTGCGCTTGAGCTATCAAGTCGATGAGTTGCTGAGCGACCTGAGTGGCCAACTCAGAAGAAGATGGGGCTCCATGAGCAGCCCCCTGAGCAGATGTCTCTGGTGGGGTGACCATCTGCAGAAATAAAGCCAGTCGAGTTTAGTCCAAGAGCTTTTGTGCAGCCGATGCGGTGATAAAAAGGTCATAACACCATAATTACATGCTGGATGCATGAAAGCATGTAAGTGAACAGAATAGCTCAATTGCACTTAGAGTGTTAGCAAACGTCTTATAGGTCTGGATAAACGAATCTGCTAATGGGAACTTGGGCGCAGTTTTAGATGCTGGTCAAGACGATCGATTTGGATGGATGTCCAATTATGGAAGTTCTCTAATGACTAGTCCTCTATTCCTTTGGTATGTAACTAGCTCTAATATCAAATTTCTCACGAATTGGGTGAGGGATGCAACTTCATTCAGGTGTTGCTTCTGACCGTGGTCGTTCGGGTTATCGTGGGGGAACCCCTCTTTGTAAAATTAATTGTATTATGAGAGTGAAATGTGTAGGAAGTTTGGTTAGGTCGCAATTTATCCCATTTGTCTTTTAGTAGTATCCCCAAAATGATAGAAAAAGATACATGATGCATGATTCGTCCTATTCGGTCTCACATCCCACATCCTATGTATTATATATATAGCTAGCGATAATTCGGTGACATATATGCACGTCTCTCTTTAATGCAACTAGCCGTTCTCTAGTCGTTCTTAGTTTCGCACGTGGTCAGTGTACCTGCAGAAGAATGCATGCTCATACATTACCACCTAATGTGGCATCCACGCGTGACCGCTGCGTGGACAACGTAGGTGGGCCGATGCACCTTTTCCTCAAAGCCTGACTTTCCACCAGTACTGGGGATTGTCGAGAAAAAGGTGGATCCCAAAACCAAATATAAGTGTGGTGGGTATGAAAGCCTCAAACATGCCCACCACCCTTAAAGAGCTTGTACTACGGGGCATGAATGCAGGGTTCACAACCGTTCGCAAATCCCAATAGCTTCCTCCAGTACTGGGGACAGCTATGGCCGAAAAAGTTGCTTCCCAAAGCGCCGAATATGCATATGAGTTCTATCTAGGTCAGAATGTCAGTGATGTCACCTGGATAACACTAACATCCTTATACGGGCATAGCGTATACTCTCATTTTTTTGAATTACTTGAGAAGAGCTTTCGAAAATAGTTTTGTAAAACAAAACTTGATGACATAATTGTTGTCTGTGTTTGATCGGCTCTGATACCAGCTGTGGCGGAACCGCCCTGCTTAATCTAGACTAAGCACACCTGCCACCTCTGGCTCGCAGTGCACTTAGGCCAGACTAAACCCGGTAGTCCGTCGAGAGTCCTTCGAGCTCTCGATAACACCAATTCCGAGGAACCGACATCAAACACATCCGACTCTCGAAGGAGCCACAACAATTACATCATCACAGGCAGTTGAAATAGAGAGTTATAGGATTAATTTACAACTCAATTGTATGAAATCAAATACATGTTCAAATATAGCGGAAGCGAATTTAGAGTATATAAATATAGCGGAAGCGTTTTCAAAACATCTCGCAGCGGAATAATATACTTAAGTAGTCTTCACGAAGGGATGAACAAGGCGAATAGCACCGAGCCCACCGGTACTACCACCTCCAGCACAGTTGTCCAAAATCATCGGTACCTGTAATCCAAAAGTGGGGGCAAACCCTGAGTACTAATTACTCAGTAGGACTTAATGGACGGGGCTTACGGCTGACGCAAAGCATGCTTACTAATCATGTGGATCCTTAGCTGTTGATTCTTAAACAAGGTCATGTTGATATCAGATAGCAGGATTTGACAGCTGCTATCCATTATTCATAAAGATTCATTTATAACATAAGGTAAATACTTGCATGAAAAGTAAATCATGAAAACATGTCCTGTCCCAAGATTCACTGCGCTTCCATCCAACCCCTTGGGAGTAGCCGTCTCAGGAGCGATACCACGGTACGTCGGGCCAGCCCTCCCTCGACCTCAAAGCATCTCCCAAGTCCATCGACCTCCAACCGGTGGATGGGCAACGCCCTGAATAGTAGGACAGATCATACACATCCAAGCATGTTGTATTAAAAGCGTGACTTCGTAAACAGTATGTTCCAATTATTACTACGTTGCCCGTGTGCGATATCTGGCATTCTCACACCTGGTGAGCATCAGCGATTCGAATCGGTTTGTTAATTCCCCGGGAATAACTAGAAGCACCAGGATGGCATATGCTTACTAACTCCCAGCGTTCCACATATGCTTCTCCCATCTCCACTTGTCCCATCCCAAGTTCGATTCAATCCTTCCGTTGTTCCCAGGTTGTGCTGTCTTAGGAGCGATACCACGGTCACGTCGGGTCAGCCCTCCCTCGACTACAAGCTCCCCAAGGTGTCACAGTAGGAGTCTGTCTCTGTTCTTCGGATGGCACAAGTAAGCTTTCACCGGTCCATTATCCCGGATAAGCACTCTAGCAATGTTATGCCGATCAGCAGGCGAACAGCGAACGTGCCTTATGCGACTCGGGCGGAGTCCAGTGCACAATTCCATAATCCATAAATAACTCAATAAATCTCCGCCCGGTCTCCATTTAAACATAGCATGTACAGTCACTTCCATAGGTGAGATTTCTGTCACTTTGTAAAACCGTACTTACGAGACGAGTACAATCACTCGTATCTACTCGTACCTAGCAATTCTAGGCACTCGCCCTACGAACTCTACGTATAGGTGCTAGGGCCAGGGCGGCCAGGAAGTCTAATGCAGTTGGTTTCAAACAACTCCTAATGCATATGCGTAATTATCAAACAAGATTTGTATTTGCTGGGAGAAATCATGGTCCTGCCTACCTTCGATTGATCTTAAGAAAACCAACAAACTAAACTAGGTTAGTTTGCCGGGTTGTGAGGCTTTGCCCCAGGCAACCCCTTGAAGCAGGGACGGATTTAATCAGCGACCCTCCGTCTTCTTGCTCCGGATATAGCCTGTCGTACGTTTTCTTGATAACTGGTTTCTCCTGTGTTGGTAGCTCCTTGCACGCGGGGTCTATATGCATGATAATATGCAAGTGAGTGCAAGAGAATGCAAATACATGCAATAGGTACAAGTTATATGTATGATATGGTGCGATCATGAGTGCAACGAATTGCGAATGTATGCATGAGGTGTCAATGAAATATAATGCATGATCAAACAACTTGTGAATACTGGGTTCGGGTATTCATAGTTTAAACACACCCCAAAACAAGAAAACTTAATGATTTTTGCTAAGAAATCATACAGCTCATCACTAAGAAAATCGTACAAACCACTACCACATTTTATCTTTGAAGTTATTGGGAATAATTGTTCTATATATGTACACAGTCGCTATCAAATGAAATGAAGTTGTCTCTTAAAGTTAAACATATACATGCAAATTAATGGACACGCTACCTTTATGAATAAAATGCACTCATAAGTTCATGTAGTTAGAAAACTCCAATCGATTTCAAATCTTTACCACATACAGCAACATACTCCATAACGCTACTAGATTTTTCCCTTAATTTTATTAGCAGTTTAAATACACTTTTTCCTATTTTCTTTTCAACTAGTAGCATTTTATTATTTTCAATTAAGCAGCTTAAACATGCATGCACAACCTCATATTCTACCGGTGAGTTACTCATACTATGTGAAGTGCATGAAAAATACAAATGGTCATAGTTGAGCATATTTTATATAGCCTTCATTTTCCAAGTTAATTAAACACACAAATCACATGCATAAGGGCAAAACAGTAATTAACCAATCAATGCTAGGGCTACCAAAAATCACACAGTACCTAGATGCCATAACAAAGCTACTGTCTAAGTTTCATAATTTTTGGAGTTCATTTGGTACACTTTTACCATTTATTTACCTACACCATGCATGCACCAAACCAGGGGCAAAACAGTCTTTTCACACATCTACATCATACCTATCCTGTAGACCTACTCACAAGGGGTCCATAGCCACTGAGTTTGTCCATTTTGGATTTTTATTTTAATTGTTATGATTTTTCAAAGTTTCAGCCGAAATAACTAAAAATTAATGGAAAAACATTAGATCCAGGGACTCATACGTAATTAACCATAGATCCCAGGGGCTAGACTGTAAGTTTCGTGAGACTCAGTGCATAGTACTAAACTGAGGACGCAAAATCAAGAAACTTCAGGGGCTTATTTGCGAATCAACCTTCTTCTTCCTTCTTCCTCCAGGCAGAGGCGAACGCGCGCGGAGGCCGGGGTTTGGCGGGGCTGCGCCGGCGTCTGGGGGCCCGGACTTGGAGCCGACAGGCTCCGGCGATGTGCGGCCGGTCGTGGGGCTCCTTTTCCCCTAGATGTCGTCGTGCGAGATGGTCGGGATCAATGGGGAACGCGCGTGCACCGAGCGCGAACCGGACGGCATGGTGATGGCGGCGCGGCGTCGATCCGGCGGTCGCGGGGTGGAACGGCCACGCCGGCGGGCGCGTGAGCTGCGCGGGTCAGTGGCGAATCCGGGGGTGTGGTCGGGGAGGCGAGGGGACGGCCAGAGGGTGGCCTCCCACGGTGAGGGTTGGCGGCAATGGCGGCCGGGAGGGAGCGCTCGCGGGGAAGGGCGATGGAGGCAAGGGCGGAGGCCGAGGGCTAGTGGGGACGATGGAGGAGCTCGACGCAAGCGCGAGGCGCGCTTCTGCGGAGCGAGGGGCGGCTCGAGGCGGTGGGGCGAGGTCGGCCCGAGCGCCGTCAATGGCGGCGGCTTCGGTGCACCGAGCGAGGGAGAGTGAGAGCGGGGGAGTGAGAGGGGAGCGGAGGGGGTGTCGTCCGCGGCTTAAGGCCGAAGGAGGGGTGGCCCTGGCCGGGACTCCGTCCAGGTGCGGGCGGGAAGCGGGGCGCTGGGCGCGGCGTCGGCCGTCGGCCGGCGTCGGCCACGCGCGGCGCGGGCAGAGCGCGCCTGCCGCGTGCACGCGAGGGAGAGGGAAAGGAGGCCGGTGGAGAAAGGGTGGACGCGGTCCATGGGCCGCGGGCAGCTGACGGGTGGGGCCCAGGCGGGTGGAGAGAGGAGGTGGTCCACGGACCGAGTGTACGCAGCGAAAAGAATGGTGGGACCCACCGTCGGCCGGTTCCAAACCCGTGGGCGGGAATCCGTCCGGTGGGGCCCGGCTGTCAGTGAGTGAGGAAGAGGGAAAAAAATCCCGAAATTGAAAAACCTCAGTTTGACTGCAGAGACTAGGGTTTGTATTTCGCGTTTTTGAATGAGTTAAAGGCCGAATTCGAAAATACCCCAATTGGATGAAATGTTCTAAATTTTCTCCTCTACATTTCTCTTATAAACTTGTATACCATGTTCTATTCAAAATTCTGGTGTAAATTTGAATTTAAACTGCTGACTAAGGTTTGACCAACAAAACCCTCCAGTTTGGAAATTCTAAAAGTCTATTTTCTAAACACTTTTACAAAAGGACTTTTATACCAATGTTGTTCAAAATTTCATGATCTACAACTCTCTCAATACCAGCATTGCAAGATTTTGGATTTAAGATCAAGAAAATTTGAATTTATTAAACTGGTCATGTTTGGACAGATCTCATAGGTTGACAGAAAAAGCCCCAAAACTCTATGCAAACCTTCATGCATGTTAAAGCACCAATTACCAAAGTTGTTCACAACAAAATTGTCTACAAGTTTGTCAATATAAGTTTCACCCAAATCTAAATAGAATCAAAGTTATGAGCACAATCACAGAGACGTATCTGCAGAAAACAGGTTTCAACAATTTGCACCTCAACCAAATTTGAACTAGGGCTCAAATGCATGTCATTGCATGATGTATTATGATGAATGTTGCATGTATGATGAAGGATTATGCACTTGAGATGCCGGAGCATCACACGGTTGAGGCACGTGCAAAACAAGGTCGGTACTAGGTTGGCCAACCTTGAGATAAGGTTGGGCGACCTCTGATTGGCTGCATGTTTTCTCCCTCGGATTGCTGACGTCATTGATCCCTTGTGCGAAGTCCTTTTGACCCTTGGATGCATGATCCTACGGTTGCATTTAACTTGTTTTGTGTTTCTTTGCATGCAGGTCAAAATTGGCGACGTGGCAAGGATGGGCGACCTGGGCCTAGGTCGGGCGACCTAGGCCCTGGGCTGCCTGGTAGGCCACCTTGGTCAGCCAACCAGGTGGGAGGTCGGCCGACCTGGTTCCTGGGTGGGCCGACCTAGCCTCTGGGTGCTGGTAGCCCCTGGTCGGCCGACCAGGTCGGGCGACCACACCCTTGGTCGGCCGACCTGGGATGGTGGTCGGCCGGCTAGGGTTTCTAGCCCATTGCTCCCCTTCTTGCTAGATTGTCTTTGTTTGTTCATTTTCATATAGTTTTGAATGTGTTAAGCTCCTGCATACAACCTTTATGCACAACTCGTGGAACTAGTTAGAGATTAGTGAAAACTTGGTAAAGTATACTCTAAAACATGAAATGTTGGTGGTCGAAATGGGTTTTATCGACCGCCAACACCCCCCCCCCCCCACACTTAAACCTTTGCTCGTCCTCGAGCAAAGAAGAGAGTTAAGCGCAAGTGGAAAGGGCAAAACATCAACAACCACCATAGCAAGCACAAGGTTACTCCAAACTATTTCATCTTGCCCAAGATTTCAATGGTGTCTACACTCAAGTTTTGGAATGTTGAGACATGGAACAAGAATATATCAGAGTTAGCTTCAGGTTCCCATACCACATGAGTAAAGAGGTTTTCAAGATTTTTCAAAACAGGGCATGCCAACTTTTCTGATCTCAAGTCCAGCTCTCAGTCATTCATAGGACAAGGTGTCCTTGTAACAGTTTTGTATTCCTCACATTCTATACTACTAAGGCTTTTGTGGAGCTTTTGGTAGTTGAATGAAAGATGCCATCCTGTCATGCTTATGTTGTCTAATCAAACCAAGTGTCAAGAAAGAATTCATAATCAAGTGAGATTTGGCCAAGTGCAAGTGTAGTGTAGGGACTTATCTCTTGCAGGTGCTTGATTTGAATCCCGTGTTTGTGCAGAGGGCATGGAGTCTTTTTCTTTTTCTCATCATTTTTCTTTTCTCATACTTTCCTCTTTCTCTCTTTTTTTCGACTTCCATGCCTCTCTTTCTTTCAAACAGAACTTGGATGGGATCATTGACATTTTGTGCACACCTTTTTGAGAGACTTTATTTCATGGAACGTGCATGTGAAGGCCAAAATTCTCAAATGATTCGAACTCTTTAATGGCACAAAACTTGATAAAACTCAAAGCAATCAGGGATGCATGAATGTACAAATTCTCTTTTTCATATGTGGCACTGGTGAGATGGGATCGGAACTTGAGATCATCCAAGACGGAACCCTCTTTTTATTCTGCAAATAAAACTCTTAACTCATGTGGGAGGTTCCTTTAGTTATCTCCAATTATCTCATCTCTCATGAAACAACAAACTAAACATAAGTGGTTCCCTATCCAAAAAGGTATCCAAAGGCAAGATTACTCTAGCATGAGGAATAACATGGTGCAAGCACAAGTGAGATGTGACATCATGATCATGTAGAGCATCATTTACCAAGGTTTCATGTAAGCTAAACGCAAAATTTGAGAGGTACAAATAATAAAATGTGCAAACCTAACCTCCAAATACGGGTTTGAGATGGGAGTGGGCCGGCCAGCCCATAGCCAGGGTCGGCCGACCCTGTCACCAGGTCGGGCAACCGGGAGCCAAGTTGGGCGCCCGAGGGCTAGGTCGGGCAGCCACCCCTCTTCGTGGTTTGACCCGTGCGCTTGTTTGTTTCGGGTGAGAGAGCTTTGGGGAGACGTAACAACGCGGTGTACCATATTTTTGTGCAAGTCGCATGGTTGGCTGACCCGGACCATGGTCGGGCGACCTGACCAGTGGGTCGGGTGGCCAGAACCAAGGTCGGGCGACTTGCGCGTTGCTGTTCTTCCCCTGAATTTTACTGAGTAGTGTTGTGGCATCCTGCATAAGATGTTTCTTCCGTGGTTTCCGCAGGATTAGTGATAGGGGGTCGAATGGCTTTGGCCATTCTACCCAAACTTTATTGGAACAAAGAAACTATCCTACCTTTATTAAATTAAATCAAATTGGAGGCGCATGTTACAAAAAGGGAAATTAAAACAGACAAAACTTATTCAACCTAAAGAAACTAATGCGCCTAAGATAACTAGAAGCAAGGGCATCTATGGCTGAGGTGGGTCATAAAGTTCTGGATGCCCCATTGCTTCCGCAAGGCGGCGAACCTTGGCGGACAGTCCCTTCCTAAGGACATCTATTTTATCATTTATGTCCATCCGCCAAAGCTTGCCTTCAGCACAGCGCTCCTCTAAATTCTGAAATTTGGCTCTAAGCGCTATGTTTTCCTCCCTAAGAGAGGCCACCATGTCTTCATCACCAGATGAGTCTTCGAACTTCCCAGGTGGCCCTCAGATGGGAGGAGGTACAGCCACCCTATTCACCATCCTACGCGGTGGAGTGGAATCAATGGACTCATCTATGGATGAATCCGGGATGGCTACCCTTGGCACAAACACCTTAGCATACCCGCCCGTGGGAGTTTTCATCCCACGGAGGGTATGGGTGGAGTGACTAGGGAACACCGGTTCCCTAGATGGTCCAGCGGCCTCCTCTTGGAAAAGGCTCTTGATGCACTTCACAGGGGCGATGGCCCCCGTGGTAGGACATGGCGATGGGCGCGCAACCTTCTTGGCGATGGCCTTGGCAAGGGACAGACCGCGAGGGGGCCTGTCCACACTATGGGAGCGATGGGGAGAGTCCGGGCGACCTGCACGGGTGGCTGGCCGGCCACGGGGGCTGTCACCCATGGTCGGCCAACCTGCATCAGAGGTCGGGCGACCATGACCAGAGGTCGGCCGACCCTGGGGACCTAGTCCCGTCAGCCAGGGTGACCTCCGTATGAGTCTCTCCGGGCTCTCCTCCTTTGGGATGGACTGGAGAGGTCGTGGTGAGTCCTCGAACACCGGGGTGTATGTGGCAGTGGTGTCCGAGGTGATGGAGATGATGGCCTTGCCATTGTTGTGTGGAGAAGGTGGTGCCATGGCTGAATTCCAGATGGAATGAGATGGGATTGAGATGTGGGAGGAAGAAGATAGCCTTCTTTCACCTTAAAACGTCAGAATCCCGATCTCATCCACTCAACAGAACCGGATTAGCTGGGGAAAGCTCTCCAAAACTTGAAAATCAAATTTGGACAGTCGGGCGGCCAGGATCGGAGGTCGGGCGACCTGACCAAGGTCGGGCGACCTGGCATTGAGGTCAGGCGACCCGTGCCCTAGGGTGGCCGACTAGGCCTCGCGCCTAGTGGCCTGGCTGTTGCAGCCGAGGGTCGGGCGACCAGACCCTGAGGTCGGCCGGCCACGCCAACACTTGGCTGGACGTGCCAAGAGTTGGGATTACCCCTATTAGGTGGCCTTTACCCAAAAACATGTGTTGGACATTGGTTCTATTGAGATTTTGCAGCAAAAGGTGAGATTAGAGGAGTTTTAAGGGAGAAAAAGCAAGTAGTGTACATGGCTTCTTTTATGGACTAAGCTCGACCATGGACGTGTGATCATACTACCTCATGCAGCTCGTAGATGTCCACTTCTTCGAGTTGAGGCATTTCGGGCTCAAGAAATATTTTAAGGCGGTGCCCATTCGCCTTGAAAACATTTCCGTCATCATCCTAGAGGGTGATGGCACCGTGATCAGCGGCTTCAAGGACCTTGAAAGGTCCTTCCCACTTGCTCCTAAGCTTACCATGACCAAATAAACGAATGCGAGAGTTAAAGAGTAGTACCTTATCTCCCAGTTAGAATGATTTGATCTTGATCTGCTTATCGTGCCATCTTTTGGTGCGCTCCTTGTATAGCTTGGCACTGTGGTATGCTTTCTCCCTCCATTCCTCCAGCTCGGCCAGTTGCATTTGCCTTCGTATGCCTGCCGACTGGAGATCCATGTTCCACCTCTTGACCGCCCAGTGCGATTTGAATTCGAGTTCCACTAGAGGATGACAAGTCTTGCCGTACACCAATTGGTATGGTGTCATGCCAATAGGAGTTTTATATGCAGTGCGGTATGCCCAGAGAGCACCGGGTAGCTTGGATACCCATTCTTTTCCCATAGCCTTGACCGTCTTTTGCAATATGTTCTTGATTTGTTTGTTTGACGTCTCGGCCTGGCCACTTGTCTGCGGATGGTAAGGGGTGGCAACACGGTGGTCCACACCGAGTTCAGCGAGACACTTCCTGAAGCGCTTGTCAATGAAGTGGCTGCCCCCATCGTTGATGATGACCCGCGGTACTCCAAAACGACGAAAGATTGTTTCCTAGAACATCTTAATGGAGTGTCTTGAGTCCGCTGTAGGACACGGCATTGCCTCTACCCATTTTGATACATAATCGACTACGACCAGAATGTACTCCTTGTCTCCATTCTTGGGAAAAGGTCCCATGAAATCTATGCCCCACACGTCAAATATATCAAGCTGGAGATATATTCCCTTGGCGCTGGCACCTTGGACACCGTCGCACGAACTCTTTTGCATCCTCATACATAGTGGGCCAGTAGAACCCACTTTGCCAGATTTTTGCATGAGTCCGATAAGCCCCATAGTGACCTCCATTGGAGGATGCATGGCATCTATCAAGGACTTGTGATGCTTCACAAGTTGGAATGCAGCGAAGTAGGAGTCCGTCTGCGCAGAGTTTGTATAGGTAGGGTGAAGGTAGGACCGACGCCTAAGAGAAGGGGGGTGAATTAGGATTTCAAAAACAAGGCTCACTAAAAACTACAACTACTAATCAAAACCTATGCAAGTAAATCTAAGTATGTGCACTAAGGTTTTGCTGAGTGTTGCTACTTCTACCGTGGCCAAGACTTGCAACCTAGTTCCACCTAGAAACTATCCTATCAAGCTAGTCTAGGAATGTAAGCACACAATTGCAAGAAGGTAAATGCGGAAGCTGAAGAGATGGGATAGAGAATGCAAACTCCCGATGACGATGATGGTAGCACACGGCGATGTTTTTCCCGAGGTTCAGGGAGACTCGCGGTCTCTACCCCCTACGTCCTTGTTGGTGCTCCACTAAGGGCTTTGCACTCGCGTAGTCCTCAAAGGAATACGGCCTCGCCCTTTGCAAGGGTGGAGGTTGGCAAAGTGACTTCCGCGGAAGTCAAGCCACCACGGTCGGGTCTCCGGATATCCTCGGTACACACCCACCCGAACCTATCTCTTGCGTGGTCCTCCCGTACCATAGCCTCACCCGCACAAGGGTAGAGGATGGATAGGTCGCTGGGGTCTTCCGAGTCCTTCTCGTGGAGCTACCCCGCCGTCTCCACTAAGGGAAGCTTTGGCCAAAACGCCGAGGGCCTTCCTCCCTCTCACAAGGTGGTGGCGGCCACTCCACACTCCGGAGGGTCTCGCAAGACTTACAGCCACACTTGATACAAGGTCGTGCACGCAAGCACGTATACTAGACAAATAGGCCTAAGCCAAGATGCTAACAAGCTCTTGCTATGCCGGGATGTGTCTATTTGCTCATAAGGTGGTTGGGCTCTCAAATGTGGTTGCTACACTTCAAATGGGCATGGAAATGTGTCTCAACACTTGTGCTAGGCTCAGGATGCTCCAACCCCTATGGGGAGGCCGGCCAAGGGGGTATATATAGACCTCACCTCCAAAACTAGCCGTTGGGGGCTTTTTCAGCTTTTCTGCGTACCCACCATCGGACTGTTCGGTGTGTGTAATTTTCATCCTCTTCGAGTCGACCGTTGCTCTGACAATATAGCCGTTGGAGCCACCGAACTGTCCAGTGGCACCACTGGACTGTCCGACGGTGATCCACCGGACTGTCCGGTGCGTTGTAGTGCCGGGTCTTCGACTTGGAATGCTCTCGGTCTATATCGTCCGGTGGCACCACCGGACTGTCCGGTGGTGAGCCACCAGAGTGTCCGGCGGTAGGTTTTGCGCCGGACTTTGCCCCTTTTCTTCTCAGTCTATATCGTCCGGTGGTGAGCCACGGGACTGTCCGGTGGTGAGCCATCGGACTGTCCGGTGCATGGAAATTTGCACCGGTTCTTCAGCTTTTGGCTTGGCTCCTTGTAGGCACCGGACAGTCCGTGCTACACCACCAGACTGTCCGGTGCATGCATTTTCTTCTGTTCTTCAGGACCTTCGCTTACACCTTGATGGCGACTTGGGTCTTTTCTTGTGTCTTTTAGATCCTCCTTTGAGGTGTTTGTACCCCAAGTCCACCAATTACACCCTAGGATTTTAGACAAAAACACTTGCACACAAATATTAGTCCCATGGCATGTGTTGTCAGTTCAACCACCAAAATCACATATGGGGACTAAGCACAAGGCTTAGGGCCCATTTTCCTTACAATCTCCCCCTTTTTGGTGATTGATGACAACACGACCAAGCAAGCAACAAAAGATACTAAATGAAGAACACAACCATGCTACTTGTTAGGATGCTATGCAAAGGCAAGATCAAAGATGCTAATTGAAATATGCAATAATACCAATTTACATTTTATTCCTCCAAAGATTGGAAGAATTTGCTCATGTCTTGCCCTTGCACAAGGCTTAGGGCCCATTTTCCTTACATAGGGTCATCCTAGAGATAGAATCGGCTGTCGTGGGCCAATTTCCTCTTGTCTGCTCCTTCAGGGACATAGCCAGCAACGATGTAATTCACCAGATTAGCATACCAAGGTTTGGCTGTTGTCACCTTTAGAAGCTGATCATCTCTCATATAGTCATCGATCGGCAAGGGCGATGTTTCTTCAAACTTCATTCGTGAGAGATGATCTGCAACTGAATTCTCTACTCTCTTTTTATCTCGGATTTCGATATCGAATTCTTGGAGTAGCAGCACCCACCGGATGAGTCGTGGCTTTGCATCTTTCTTGGTCAGGAGGTATTTGAGAGCTGCATGATCTGTGTAGATGATGACTTTCGATCCTACCAAGTATGATCTGAACTTGTCGATTGCAAAGACCATTGCCAATAGTTCTTTCTCGGTGGTCGAGTAATTCAGTTGTGGGCCAGTGAGCGTTTTGCTTGCATACGAGATAGCATGATGCTTTTTGTCCTTGCTCTGACCCAATACTGCTCCAACAGCGAAGTCGCTTGCATCACACATGATTTCAAAAGGTAAGTTCCAGTCGGGTGGCTGAATGATTGGGGCTGAGACCAGAGCCTTCTTAAGCGTGTGAAAGGCCTCGAGACATTCTTCGTCTAACACAAAGGGAACATCCTTAACTAACAAGTTGGTCAGAGGCCGGGCTATATGGGAGAAATTTTAGATAAATCTCCTATAAAACCCTACATGGCCTAGGAAGTTTCGGATGGCCTTTATGTTGGTGGGTGGAGGTAGTTGTTCAATGACCTCGATCTTTACACGATCTACCTCTATGCCTCTTTCTGAAATTCTGTGTCCCAGAACGATTCCTTCTCTGACCATGAAGTGGCATTTCTCCCAGTTTAGGACAAGATCAACTTTTTGGCATCTTTTGATAACTTTTTCAAGGTTCTCTAAACATCCATCGAAGCTCTTGCCGTATACTGAGAAATCATCCATAAATACTTCCATGATCTCTTCGATGAAATCAGAGAATATTGCCATCATACACCGCTGGAATGATGCTGGAGCATTGCACATCCCGAACGACATTCGCCTGTAAGCGAAGGTTTCGTAAGGGCATGTGAAGGTCGTCTTACTCTGGTCCTCCGGGTGAATCGGAATCTGGTGGTATCCAGAGTAGCCGTCGAGGTAGCAGAAGAAGGAGTGTTTTGCCTGTCTCTCCAACATTTCATCAATGAAAGGAAGAGGAAAGTGATCTTTCCTGGTGGCGGCATTAAGTTTTCTTTAGTCAATG
Organism: Paspalum notatum; assembly: GCA_022530915.1. Taxonomy (NCBI): domain Eukaryota; kingdom Viridiplantae; phylum Streptophyta; class Magnoliopsida; order Poales; family Poaceae; genus Paspalum; species Paspalum notatum. The sequence goes on along the minus strand of CM039688.1, from coordinate 31,681,937 downwards.
CACATCCGCCAACCTGTGACAGTTCTCTGTGGTATGAGCTCATTATTCTGATTCTTGACAACTGTCATCCCTCCTTTCTTTGGTACAACTTGTACTGGACTGACCCATTCGCTTTCACTCATGGGGTATATGATTCCCGCGTGAAGTAGTTTTAGTACTTCCTTCTTGACCACCTCTCCCATCGCATTGTTTAGTCGACGCTGCGGTTCCCTAGTTGGCTTGTGCTCGGCCTCCATAGGGATACGATGAGTGCATAGGTTGGGACTGATTCCTTTCAGGTCTTGAAGAGAGTATCCAAGAATAGATCTATACTTCTCCAAAACTGAAAGTAATCGCCGGCTCTCACTCTCTGTCAACTTGTCGCTGATGATCACCGGTGTGTCCTCATTCCCATTGAGGAAGGCATACTTCAAGCCAGGCGGTAGTTGCTTTAGTTCTATCTTTGGAGCTTCGGGCCGTAAGGATTCACCAAGTTCTTCGAACTTCCATGGCTCCTCTACCGTACTGAAGTCGCTAACAGCCTCTTCCTCTAGGCTATCTTGACCCATTTCCTCAAGTGCAAGGCTCATCACTTCTTCCATAGGGTCAATATCTGGCTTTGCTTCAGTTTTGGCATTGAGTGACCTATCGATATTGACGTTGATTTCTTCATTGCCAAGCTGAAGCTGCAATCTCCCTCTGTATATATCTGAACTAGTGAGGGCTGCGATTGGGATCCCAACCATGATTAATGGTGGAGACTCCTCAGGGATGTCAAAGACGTGAAAGTCTAGGAACACCTGCGTATCCCGCAAGGTTGTTTGAATTACCCTCAAAACACCCTCGCATCTCAAATAGCTGCCCTTTGTCCATTGCAGACGCATGGCAGATCTTGATAGCGGTTGTGTCGGGTAGTACGCGTCCATTATGTGCTTAGGGATTATATTGATTCCTACCCTCGGGTCATATGTAATATCTTGCGGTGGAAGCCTTGATACTTGGCCTAGGATGACACTGGGGTCTGGATAAAATTTGACCATGTTTGTGTCCAATCGTCTCTCCTCTAGCCAATCCCGATTGATTGCTGCTGAAAGCCAGAGTAGGTACTCATTCATATGCATTTTATGACCTGGTAGTATGTATGTTGGTTTGGAGGTCCTAGTGAAGCGTCGGTCTTGTTTTGGTAACCGAGAGGCGTCACCAAAATCCATGAAAAGCTCATCCTCAAAAGAGAACGGAGGTGCCGACGGAGGAACCGTCAAGGCTAAACTGACCCTCTCAGTTTGCCTAGACGATGGTTCTGGGATTTCCTCGATTTGGAGGGGTAATGGTGGAGATGGGGTATATGATGTTTGTCTCTTTTCGGGTTCAAGTGTCTTGGCCAGCTTCTGTGGAGGTGGTTCTTCAAATGTACTGAGGTCAGAAGCTTTCTCGTGGATTTTGTCGAGAACTCTTCTTCCCTTTGATGGTGTCAAGTGGTAGAACGAGCCTCCTGAGGCTAGGTCGAGACAAAGATCTGCTCCGGGTGTAAGGCCCCGAACGAAGTGTTGTAGCAACCATGCCTCAGAAATATCCAAGTCCGGCCCTATGAAGGCCAGACGATTGAAGCATTCCCAAGCTGCCCCTAAGGATTCTCTCTCGCGCTGTCGGAAGTTGAATACTTCGCAGCGGAGGTCGATAACCTTATTTGGCGGAAAGAAACAGAGACAAAAACTGTTTTTCAAGTTCTCCCAACTCCCTTCTACTTTACCAACTGCCTGCTTGCACCAGATTTTTGCCTCCCCCGTGAGCGAAAACGGGAAGAGCAACCATCGAAGTGTGTCGCCAGACATTCCCGGGATGACCAAGCAATTACATAACTGCTCGAACTCCTGGAGGTGTGCGTAGGGACATTCTGATTCATGTCCTCCGAATGATTTGTCCTGAACCATGGCTATCAAGCCAGGACTTGAATCCATATGGTAGATGGTATGTGGTATTTGGTGGGGATATATGTGGTGGTTGTGTATGGTGTGAGTATGGACGATCCTAAGGTTCTAGTTGAATTAGCTACCGTCCCCCGGCAACGGCGCCAGAAAAGCTTGTTGGCGTTTCTTAGCCTACTGAAATAGATCTGCAAGCGCACGGAAACACGTTGTAGCTTTTCACCCAAGAGTATTCCAGGGTATCAAAATCCACGAGGAACGAGGAGTAACTCAACGTAGAACAGGTAGGAACGAACAGTAAAGCCAGCAATTATAGAGATAAAAGACAGAGCAGAGCAGGTTCACTACTTTAGATAAAACAACTTAACTTTACTAAACAAACTAGTGTTCTACTCAGCAGGTTTACTTGGATACTAAGCCTATAGAACCACTTCCGGGCACCAAAGTGCTGATAACCCAGATGAGAAAGGCGGGCACTACAGAACTCAGCTATGCGTCGATGACTACTTATCCGAACGACGGGGTGGAGTACACAGGGTACACGCTCGCTGTCACCAAGCGGACCTACCACCAAAGCTGCGTGGGACAAGACACCTGCCAAGGCAAACTCTAGTCTAGACACCATGTCTACACAATCGAGTTTACTACTACACAGGTTCGAAGCCTGAGAGCAAGCACAACTGAATAGCTAAACTACACAGAGCACACTTGGCACCCGTAAACTACTAAGCAAAGCACTGAGTATGTAAATAAAGTAAGTATGAATTAAATAAAGGAGGGAGCAAGGAACTTTATTATATCCTGGAAATAGAGTAACAATCCCTCTGAGAATAAGAGCTCGGGAATAGAAGACCAATAGAGAATTCTGACTCCTTCACTTTACAACTCACTACTCACTCTTGATACAACTTGTCTCTCTCTACAATGCCAAGGGTGGCTTTACTACTATACTCTACACTCAACTACACAACCACACTAGTGTTATCTTGATCCACCACACCTTGCAAATGACCTCCCGGGGGGTATTTATAGCCTGGATGGACGAGGGGGGTATTTGTAGGTGTGCAAGGTCGGTTGGGCATAGGTTGGTGGTCGGCCGACCTGGGGATAGGTCGACTGACCCTGTGGTAGGTCGGCCGGTCAGCCCGGGGGGTCGGGCGACCATACGATGCACTGCCTTCCTTGAGATAAGGTTGGGCGACCTCTGATTGGCTGCATGTTTTCTCCCTCGGATTGCTGACGTCATTGATCCCTTGTGCGAAGTCCTTTTGGCCCTTGGATGCATGATCCTACGGTTGCATTTAACTTGTTTTGTGTTTCTTTGCATGCAGGTCGAAATTGGCGATGTGGTAAGGTCGGGCGACCTGGGCCCTGAGCTGCCTGGTGGGCTACCTTGGTCGGCCAACCCGGTGGGAGGTTGGCCGACCTGGTTCCTGGGTCGGCCGACCTAGACTTGTGGTCGGCCGACCTGGCCTCTAGGTGCTGGTAGCCCCTGGTCGGCAGACCAGGTCGAGCGACCACACCCTTGGTCGGCCGACCTGGGATGGTGGTCGGCCGGCTAGGGTTTCTAGCCCATTGCTCCCCTTCTTGCCACATTGTCTTCGTTTGTTCATTTTCATATAGTTTTGAATGTGTTAAGCTCCTGCATACAACCTTTATGCACAACTCGTGGAACTAGTTAGAGATTAGTGAAAACTTGGTAAAGTATACTCTAAAACATGAAATGTTGGTGGTCGAAATGGGTTTTATCGACCACCAACACAGCTCTAGAGGTCTCAGTATTCCACCCTGTCGTTCGGTAAGCCCGTAGGCGTTAGCCGGGTCTCCTTCGGAGGTCTACTATCTACCCCTTGACCTCTCGAGGCGCCAGAATTTCGCTCGACGCAAGATCCTAGCTTGTATCCAGTTAACTTAGTTCAACCGCGAATACTCCTCTGCAGTGGTTAAGTAGTAGAGTTTGGAAATCTAATCTCACTCGTTGTCCTCCCAGGCAACTACCTAAGTGTTAGGCTTCTTTAGTCCCTGTTTTACTCTTCCCACCATACACTATCTTTATATCTTACTGCCGTTGTAAGATTAGCTGGTATTTTATCTAAGTTATAGTACTGCTTGAAAGTTCGACATTTCATTCCACCTATTCGCCCTCGCTTCCCTGTGGATTTTTACGATACTCGGAATACTCTGAGTAAAAAAGCTATAGCGAATCTCCGTGCGCTTGCGGAGTAAAATCTGTTATGCTAGGAGACGTCAACAAGCTTTTTCTAGCGCCGTTGCCGGGGAAGCAATTGGCAATAGAAGTTTGATTTGTTCAAACCTAGGTACTTATAACTTGATAACATACCGCTATTTCTTAGCGGGCTTATTTGCCTCTGTCTACTTTATTATTGGGTGACAAAGAGGTGTATGAACGGTTTTGACCTACCGGCAAACTTTCACAACAATCCGGAGTCGCTGCTCAGAAGGAGAGTCCGTCAGAAGACGATCCACGGGCAGAGGCCTGTGCTAGCTACACTGGAGTTTGGATCATCAAGCACAACCAACACGACACACATGGCCGAGAAGACCATTCGCGAGTTCTCTGTCCCATCCAGCAGCAACATCCCTACGGGACCCAGTGTGACAGTTGGAGATGGATTCGAGCTCAAGCCAGGTGTCATCCACATGGTCCAATCTAGCCCATTCTGCGGATTGGCGTCGGAGGATGCAAACAGCCATCTCCAGCAATTTCTGGAGATATGCAGCACTTTCACTATCAAGGGTGCAACCACCGATGCTGTTCGGCTTCGCCTCTTCCCATTCTCTCTGATTAGGAAGGCGAAATAATGGTTCAACCTGAACCGCAAAAACTTGACGAACTGGGAGACATGCTCCAATGCCTTCCTTGCAAAGTACTTCCCTCTAGGGAAGACAAGCTCACTGAGGAACCGAATCTCAAGCTTCAAGCAGCTCGCTGATGAGTCCGTGGCGGAGGCATGGGAGAGACTACAAGAGTACATCGCCGCCTGCCCCCACCATGGTATGGAAAAGTGGTTGATTATCCAGAATTTCTTCCACGGACTACACCGGTCCGCGCAAGAACACCTCGATGCAGCCACTGGAGGATCATTCTTGTCCTTAAGCGTTGCCGCTGCCCGCACTCTCATCGAAAAGATGGCAAGCAACCATGGATGGAGAGAGGAGAGGGCGAACAATAAGCCCCGTGGAGTCCACCATATTGACGGCTCCGACATGCTTGCCGCCAAAATGGACCTCCTGCAAAAGAAGCTGGAGGGCGCTCCTGAAGCTGTGCCGGTCCAAGCACTGGATTCTCGCATGACTTGCGAGCACTGTGGGAACACCGGCCACACGGGGAACAGCTGCCACGAAAATGGATCGGAGGACGTTAACTTCATCAACAACAATAGCTTCAGCAACGGGCCTCGTCCTCAACCAGGTTGGAATTCATGACTCAACTTGCCTTTCGCTGGTCAAGGTATGTCTTCTGGCAGTTCTCAGCAGTTTAATAAAAATTCTTTTGATCAAAAAGCTGTGAACGATAGCATTAGTAAGAAGTTCCATGGGAATGATAAAGTTCTTGAATCTTTGTCAAATCAATTGGAAACTTTGAATAGTGCCATGAAGAACCAACTGAGCTTTAATAAAATGTTAGAAACTCAAATAGCTCAGCTTGCCGCCGCTCTACCTAGTCCTACTTCGTGGAAGCTTCCGGGACAGCCTGAGCCACCCCTGAAGGAACATATAAATGTTGTAACCACTAGGGGTGGAAGGTCTACACAAGACCCCCCACATCCTAGAGCTGCAGGAAAAGAACAGGGAAAGCGGGCCGCACCAGAGGAGGAAGATGAGGTGGATCGTGAACCACCGGTGAAGGAAGCACCAAAGGCAGCTCCGCATGAGTTCTACGACAGCACAGTGCTCCCTTTTCCTCAAAGGCAGAAGAAGGCCTCGGTCGACGATCAGTTCGGCAAATTTGTTGAGGTAATCAAAAAGTTATATGTCAATATCCCATTGCTAGATGCGATGCAGGTGCCTACGTATGCTAAGTACCTGAAGGACATCCTCAACGACAAAAAACCGCTGCCATCGACCGAAGTTGTGCACCTCACTGAGGAGTGTAGCGCTGCTATACTCAACCAGCCGCCTGAAAAGAAGAAGGATCCTGGGAACCCCTCCATATCATGCTCAATCGGAACCCAAAACTTTGATCAACCTCTCCGTGATCTGGGAGCAAGTGTCAGCGTCATGCCAAAGGTAGTCTTTGATAAACTTACACATGCTACACTTGCCCCTACTACTATGTGCATGCAGCTAGCAGATCAATCGATTCGCTACCCCGTCGGTATCGACGAAGATGTCCCAGTAAAATCCGAAACTTCATCGTCCCGGTGGATTTCGTGGTGCTAGACATGGAGGTAGACACGAAGACGCCGCTCATCCTTGGGCGACCATTCCTAAGCACCACTGAGGCCAACATTGATGTTGGAGCTAGAGGAGTCCACCTCAACATCAATGGCAGACGGGAGATGTTCGCCTTCAAACCAAAGGTCAAACAGTGCCGACAGGTAAAAACTTTCAAATTTAAGTGTCAAGCACCCCAGGAAACACCAAGAGAGAAGATCGAGCTTTTGCCAAGCAAGCCGAAGATGGACTCTCTCCTCGTAGCCATGGAAAAGCTTCTGTACGATGGAGAAGCCCGCAAGTTCAAAGCTGATCGCAGAGCCGATTCACTGAGACGTGCCTCACTGGCCCAGCCGCCGACAAAGGACTCAAGAAGCAAAGCTCCTGAGATAAAGGTCATCGCCAAGGCAACGAACACATCTCAAGAATGGCGGAAGAAAGAGGAAACGCCAAAGCCAAAGCCAGAGAAGAAGATTAAAACTCAGAAACAAAAGGCTGTGGCAACCAAGAAGGTTCGGCGAGCAAAAGTTGCAGCCCAGACGGCCGCTAAGTCTCCGTCAAGCGCTGACACCACACCAAAGGTATGACTTGCCCTCGCCAGCAGGTAAACTGGCCTTATCCTCTACTCATATTTAATTTTTCGCGTTACGATTTTCCTATCTTTAATGCACCTACTTTGAATTTCACCATTGCATGTTTAATTTTCATCAAATTTTTGTTTTAAGTTTGCATTTAGTTAGTTCTTTTTTGCGAGAAAAAAGAAAAAAATTTGGAGCCGCCCGTCCCTACCAGGGGCCGGACGGCCCCCCTCTGCTCCCTCTGTGTTCTCCACCGAGCTAAATGCCGAGGGCACTGGGTGCAGGCAGCCCGGCTCCTGCTGGCGCCGCCCGACCCCCTTTGTTCCTCTTCTGCGCACGCACAACGCCGGTGGCTGAGCCACGACGCCGCCCGGCCTCGCATCTCCACCGTTGCCATCCCATCGCCGCGCACCGCACCCACCAGGCTAGGGGCATAGCCCCTAGGCCGCTCAGCCACCCACCGGCGCCGCCGAGCCTCCACCGACGCCACCCGGCCCTAGGGCAGGCCGCCCGACCTCGCCTGCCTACAAGCATGCATCCCCTCGCGCCAATAAATATGCATGCATGCTGCCCCTTGCTCCCTGCACCGCTCAGCAATGCGAGCAAAATTCCCTTCTCCCTCCTTAATCACTCTCTTAAGCAATAGTTTAGCACTTAGTTTAATTCCAGCACTTAGTTAAAATTCTGCCCAATAAAATAAGTGCTACACCCTCGGTTTTTGAATGTTTTGTGGAGGCTCTACCCCGCAAGGACGACTAACTCTTGGACGACTGACTTCTGGACGACTAACCACTAACACTAATATTTGTGTCTGCTTTGTCCCTTGTGTAGTATATTGTCTATTTTTTGCAGGATGTCTTCTTTCTTCAGGAAAGCGAAGATGGCCCTGAGCAACACAGGGAAGGGACTGCACCTGAAGTTGCCGTCTTCGTTGGATGAGCGCTCGCGCTCTCATTGACAAAGCGGAAGCTCCAAGACCCCAGCAGCATCCGATAGGACTCCCGTAGTGTCCGACAGGATGTCTGTCAGCGGTACACACAGCCGCCAGGACCAGGAGCAAGATCAAGGAGTTTCTTCTCAGCAACAACCGCAGCGCCGACTGATGAACCTGCAGGATATCAACATCCAAGGCGATCAGGAAGCCCAGGTGTTACAAGCTCTTACCACCAAGACCTTTGGGAGGACCAAGAGCTTCGATGCCTTCTTCCTCATTGAGATAGGTACGTTGGACCTGTTCATTAAAGCCTTTGATTATGTAGGTTGGTCGGATTTTGCTAACATTACAAAGGAAGGATCTGTCCTTCTCACACAAGAGTTCCTGATGACTCTCCGCGTGGATAAGCGTACAACAGGTGTGTTTATAAATTTCCTCCTGTTCAATACTGAATTCTCTGTCTACCCGAGGTAGTTTGCCGACCTCCTGGGTTTTCACTCCAATTGTTCGTTGAGTGACCCAACCGGGTATGACATGAAATCTTTTTGGGTGGAAATATGTGGAGAGTACGGGAAGGGGAAACACAGCACCACCAAAATTCACAATCCTACTCTAAGACTCTTAGCTCGCTGGGTCTCGCTCATCGTCTTCCCAAGAGGCGAGGTTCATTGTGCACCCAATGAAGACCTCAAGTGCCTCTATGCCATGGTCAAAAAGAAGCGCTATGCTCCGGTCCTCGACATTGTCCATCACTGGATGGGCATGAGAATGACCAACACCCCTATAAGCATCACCTCCTTTGTCACCAGGATAGCAGCCAACTTGGGCCTCCTAAAGAATGCCCAACTTGACTACCTTCTCGACGACACATCACACTATGTGGGGGAGCAGCACTTTGTCTAGGCACATTTTATGAGGTGAGACGCCGCAACTGGGAGACTGATCATGACATGGTTTGGGCATAATCTTGAGCTGTCACTTCCAGCACAGCAGTTTGACATGTACACCATTAGAAGCCTAACCATGCAGCTAGATGTGGAGGCACCACGCCAAAGCATCGATGGCGTCGTCATGACCAGAGCCTAGCGACAGCGAGTGGAGGAGTTACACCACAGAGCCCGAGGAGAGGATTCTGAGGAACCCATCCATGCTTCCATACCATCTAAGCCATCCTGGTACTTCTCCAGTACCGCTGGCGAGAGTTCATACTAGCCTTCTCATAGTACACAATACTACGAAGGCGGTAGTGCATCACGTGCGCTTAGTAGAGACCTAGGTCACTCTGCTTCAGCCCGATACCACACAACTGACATGGCCGACATCAACTCCGCAATGGGGGGGATAAACTTGGGCCAGTATGATCAGAGGCTGTATCAGCAGGTAGGTGACATTTACCAACGCATGGAAGAGATGGGTCAACGGCTCCAAACCGACATGGAGATGCTCCAGAACCTAAACGAGCAAGTTGGAGCCGACTTCCTCAATGCTCAGAACTTCTACAACTACTACTACCAAAACCCCTAGCTTCATTGAAGCTTGGGGGGGATGGTAGATCGTTATGAGCATACCTACTCGCGACTGTGTCTCCTCAGAGTAAGGTGTCCCCGTCTCTTGTCCTTGTCTCCTTCCATGTGCACCAGCAGTACCCTTGTCCGACCAAGCAGCAGCATCACCCGTCCTACCAGTACCAGTAGTACCCCGTCCGACTAAGCAGCAGCATCACCGTCCAACCAAGTTAAGTACGTTCAATAATGTTTTTATGTATTTCCCTTTTATTGCTTTATCTAAAAAAAAAGTGTCAATAAAAGCAACTCCCAACTTTGATGCATATATCCTTCATATAGAAATGATGAATTGTTGCTCTATTATGCTCATGCATAGTTGTTTATGCATGTTCTACACTTAGCTTAATTTTGAGCTTGTGTGTATAAGTTAAAAACTTGATCTTGTACTTAGTGGATGCCATTTGCATATCTTTGTCTAAGTTGTTGTGAGAAATGATATGGCTAAGTAATAGGTTTTCTCCACATGTCCCTAGTAAGATAAACATCTCAGGTTTATTCTTTTGAAAAATGAAATGAAGTTCCCCCATCGGTTTTGAACACCTACCAGAGCCAAATACACTGAAATATCTGAGCCTAGCTTGCTTAAGCTACCTAAAGTTGTTTTGAGCTTTGTCAAATTTTGAGTCTCTTAGAATGGAATCATCTCTATCTTATGAATTATTGGAGCAAAAAAAAAAAAAAAACCACCACCACAAATGCATTTACCTATCCTGGGTATGCATCCATATATCTCCAAAATAATACCCTTAGACTTACTCCTTCCAATCAAAAAGAGGTAGAGTATGGAGCCAACAAAAATATGAGAAAAAGAAAGGCATGCTAGTCAAGCATGGCAAAAATATAAGAAAAAAAAGCATGCTAGTCAAGCATGGCAAAAAGAGAGAAAAATACAAAAAGGCTCCATATTCATACCTATCAATCAAAAAGGAGAAGGAAAGGAAACAAGGAGATTCATCCATCCATCCACCAAATAAAGCTCCAACAATGAACAAGACTAGACGATGTAGTACATCTCTTTGGTCCAATCTTTAGCTTTGCAAAACAAACAACTTAAGTAAGCTAAGTTCTTCCATGACCCTGAGCTCCACATAAGCCTTAGTATAGGAAGTTCTTAGCCATGCTCTTGGCTTCAAATGGTGAGGATACACTTTGAGCGATCAATAGTACCTTTGGGGAAACTTGTTTTCTTTTGAAAAATCTTTAAAAACACCTGAGATGGGAATCCCAAAAGACATGCTTGGAGCAGAACCTGCAGCTAAGTCGTTCTTCCTCTCAACCGCCCAAGACATGGTAAGCCAAAAAGATGCCCACAGGTATGAGTAAGAGTGATCATTGCATACACTATGGTTCGAGGTAAAAGCATGAGTGTTGTCTGTGCATAACTCCTATTTATGAGCATCGATATTGCAGCAACTCCTGATCCATAACCCTTCTTGGCTTTACTCGAGGATGAACAAAGGTCTAAGCTTGGGGGGGTGTTGACGGTCGTTATTGCACTACCAATGACCGTCAACTATCCATGAAAATGGAGGAAAATATGCCAAAGTATGGATAAACCTACGCTACTAACACATTTCCACAAGTTGTGTTGAATATTTGATTGTAGGTACAAAGATCAGCAGAAAACAGGCAAATTTGGCTAAGTCACAGGGTCACTGGCCAATGGGCCAGGTCGCCCGGCTCCAAGCCAGGTCGCCCTGCTCCACTCCAGGTCGCCCGGCCTGGCAAAGTGGCCAAATCAGCTCATCTTCGACCTGCATGTGCCTAAGTGACGTGTCAACACACTTGTGAAGTCCAAAGGCCGAATGCACCACGCCAAGTACCGGAAGGCTTGCCACATCATCGATCCAACACTTGGATTGGTGAAGTCAGCAATCCTGGGCACTTCAATCCTGCGGCTAAGGAAGAAACACAAGTGAAGATCAACGGTTGAGGGAAAAGCACACTTCTAACCGCCATAACCGCCATGCAACCGACTTGGGGAGGCAATATGAGCCACAAGATGGAGAAAGGCGGTGGATCGATGGTCACCCGGGCCACCCGGCTTGGGGTGGAGCCGCCCGGCCCTACCTGGAGCCGCCCGGCCCCACCTCGGCGCCTTCCGGTTGTAACCGCCTCTCTAACCGCCACACCAACCTTGGGACCTATAAATACCCCCCTAGACTTCACTTATAGAGTGTGGAAGTTGAGTAGCTCATACTATCGTTTAGTCTTCTATCACTAGGTTAGTCCTGGGAGTTAGAGTTGAGTCTGAGCTTTTGCCTCAGGGATTCCGGAGCCTTCTTTGAGTCTCGGTAAAGCTCTTGTATCTTTCTATCTTTGTACTCGTTACTCTAGTATAATATATTACATTGTTCTATCTTCTGTTATACATTACTTTACTTCTTAACGCTTGCCTAGTGTGGTGTACCTTTATTGCACACTAGATCCAAGGCTTAGGTTTGTGTTGTTCTTAAGTTATCTGAATCTTGTTAGACTTGCCGGTGCTATAAGCTTGTCTTAGGCTTTTGATCTAAGATTAAGTTAGTTCTCACCCTCTGAACAAGGTAGTAGTGTTCAAGTTCTCACTTGAACACTAGTATAGTGTGCCATCTTATCCACGCAGATCTGGTTGGTAGCCTCTCTAAGTGACAGCTCTAGAGGTCTCAGTATTCCACCCCGCCGTTCGGTAAGCCCGTAGGCGTTAGCCGGGTCTCCTTCGGTGGTCTGCTATCTACCCCTTGACCCCTCGAGGCACCGGAATTTCGCTCAACGCAAGATCCTAGCTTGTATCTAGTTAACTTAGTTCAACCGCGAATACTCCTCTGCAGCGGTTAAGTAGTAGAGTTTGGAAATCTAATCTCACTCATTGTTCTCCCAGGCAACTACCTAAGTGTTAGGCTTCTTTAGTCCTCGTTTTACTCTTCCCACCATACACTATCTTTATATCTTACCCCGTTGTAAGATTAGCTGGTATTTTATCTAAGTTATGGTACTGCTTGAAAGTTCGACATTTCATTCCACCTATTCGCCCTTGCTTCCCTGTGGATTTTTACGATACTCGGAATACTCTGAGTGAAAAAGCTATAGCGAATCTCCGTGCGCTTGCGAAGTAAAATCTGTTACGCTAGGAGACGTCAACAATGAGTACATTTTAGTAACTGTGGATTATGTTTCAAAATGGGTAGAAGCTATACCTTGCAATAGGCCATCTACAAGGGAATCAATTAAAATGATTCAAGATAATATTTTTCCAAGATATGGAGTTCCTAGAGTTATTATCTCAGATGGAGGATCGCACTTTGTTGGAAAAGAATTTACTAATTATCTAGCAAAGATGGGAATCGAGCATAGAGTTTCTACAACCTATCATCCACAAACAAATGGTTAGGCCGAGACATCAAATAAACAGTTAAAAGACATTCTTAAGAAAACGGTGATTAAAGGAGGTAAAAAATGGTCAAAGAAGCTTAATGGGCTTATAGAACTGCATTTAAAGTCCCTATAGCTTGTTTATGGAAAGACATGTCATTTACCAGTGGAGATGGAGCACAAGGCTTATTGGGCAATTAAGGAATTAAATTTAGATTTAGTTGCTGCTTTGATCAAAAGAAGGATTCAACTTAATACCCTTGATGAAGCTAGATTACGGGCCTATCATAATGCCACTATTTATAAGAAAAGGGTTAAGAGATGGTTTGATAAGAGAATCCAAAAGGAGTTTAAGGAAGGTGATAAGGTTCTTCCTTACAATTCAAGATTCAAATTATTTGGAAAAGGAAAGCTACAAAGTAAATGGGATGGACCTTATATAGTACATGATGTATCACCTACCGGGGCAGTTACAATAATGGATTTAGAAGGGAATCGAGTCATGGTCAATGGTGAAAGACTTAAGATTTTCCTCGAAGAGGACAAATTTCAAATCAATTATATTGATACATATGAATTCAAGGAAGTAAAGGTACGTTACTATGATCTAAAACCATAGTTTTATTTAGTTTTCGCACTTTTGTATATAAATAGTAGAGTTTAGTTTCATGTTTTTCAAAATTTTCTATCTATATTTATTTTAAATTAGGAAATAAAGTTACCGAAGAAATCTGGGGCTTTTTGGCCAAGAAAAAGCCCCAGGTCGGCCGACCCAAGGTGTTTCCGAGTCGGTTTAGATTCAAATTTTTATGACATAGTCTCCAACGTTTTCCAAACAATTTTGAGATAGAGTTCGGTTCGGACGATGAGGATTAGGGAAATTTAGGAGCTTTGTTTAGTTTAAGTGTGGGGAGGTTATTATAGTACCTCCCACGTCTAAATAAAACGTTTAACTAAACGTCTATATAAATAAGTATAGGTTTTTATATGTGTTTTATTAGTAAGTTTTTTTTATTAAAGTCTTTTTCAAGGTTGTTATCTTTTATATTTGTGTTTTAATAAAATCTATGAATTAATTAAGTGTGTAATTTAATATTTGTTTCGCTTTATTTAAGTTTGTTTTTTATTTTTACTTTGATATTTAATCTTGCTTAAGTTTTCATGATTTGATTAATGTGGTGATTACTAGATTGATTAGTAATGCATAGCCCATATGTTTATTAGAGGATTATGTTTTATAGCTTTGCCAAGCTTTTATTCAGAAAATGATTAGAGGTGTATTAATCTTTCATTTATAAAATATCTCTTCTATGATCAGGTATAACGTCCCTTTGTTAAGAGTGAGTTAAATTTCCTAGTAGAGGTTAGATTATAAAAACCAGTTTATAAGCAGGTTATCTCATATGAGTTTGGTTAAGTTTGATACCTTTAGAAAATTTGATCTCTCAAAAAATCTTGGTCATCTTTATTTCATCTTTTTGCTAGCCTAATATTATATTACAATTGCTTACATCAATAGAGCAATTTCCATTACCCTTTAAACCTTTTTATTTCATTATTTTGTCTTTACCTATTTAAGTAAAGTTTTTGCTCATTAATTATTTATGGGTAGAATCAAAGAGTTGTTTAGAAATTATTTTAAGAAAAAAGGGGAGGCGCAAGTAATTTTTTGAGGCGCCAAGCTAAATTAAAAAAAAAGAGATGAGAAAAAGAAAAAAAGGTGAAAAAAAAGACCAAGTGGTCGAAATAAAAAAAGAGATAAAGTAGAATTAGGAAAAGGAGAAAGGGGAAAAGAAGAAAAAGGTAGAATTAGGAAAGTTTGGAGAAGTGAAGAAATTGTCTAATAGTCTTATCATAGTAATGAGCAAAAACTTTCACTTTTCCAACCATGTGCAAATTCCGAAAATTATTCCACTTCATTATTGCACATGTCCACTATCTATATCTTCTTTTTCCTTATCTCTATATATTTATTTAGTCTCTAATTTCGATGACCAAGATAATTTGAGTTGATTAGATGATCTTTAGAGAGATACCTTAACTAGACAATAAGGTGAGTAGCTTTGTTAAGCTTTTACCAAGCTCCTCATATATTCCTGTGAGAAGAGAGAAAATAGAGTAAAATTTTATAGGATAGCCACTTATAAAGAGTGCCTTTTGAGAGCTTCATATAAGGGATTAGTAATTTCTTGTTCTTTCTTTGAAGAGTTTTCATTTTCTAAAAAAAGAAACCTCTTTTATGATTCTGAAATAAAGCTTTGGCATTGCTATGACTCGTTTGACTTTGATAAATTTTTGTGGGGATCTATGCATAAAAGTTGATTTAAAGTCCCATATTATGATTTGATTGATTTTTAAGGTAAGATTATATTGAGAAGTAATTATTTAGAATTTGCTTAAATTTAGTTGAGATTCAATTAAGTTTTATCGATCCTTTGCTCGAGGACTAGCAAGATCTAAGTGTGGGGATGTTGTTGACGCGAGATATTGACTAAATTTATGCTCTATTTTTATATGATTTTATATCTTTTCAGAAGTTAATCTTTTGATTTAATCTTGTTTTGCTAACAAATAACCCGTTTTCGAGAATGCTCTTTGTTTTTGTGCAATATTGATTTTTGCAGGACAATAGGGTATAATTGTGATAATAATGAAGATTTCTCGAATAAAGGATTTATGCTAATATGAGCGGGCTTTGGAATAAGAGCTAATTGAAGCCCAATTGAAGGTATAAGCCCATTACAAAGAAGGTTCCGAAGGATAAGGATTGCTTGAATATGAAGAATATGAAGATAAGGAAGGTTTATCAAGAGTCCAATCCAACCCACGATTAAATCTCAAGATATTCTCGTATTCTAGGATAGTAGCACAATGTAGGACCAATTCGGAGATCTTAATGACATCAAATGAAGAAAGTTTGAATACTAAAGTTGTAGATCTCTTCGAGCTCTACAATTTAGAGTCCGATTTTACCTTATTTGGACTTCGGATGAGGGAGTTATGGTCGAAATACTAAAGGCTGCAGAATATGGAAAGTTGATTTCGGGAAGGAATAGGACAAGGACTTCTCCAAGCAAGGAAGCTTCATGGACACCTAAGAACCTTTAAGACTCTTGTATATACATAGAAATAGATGTTTTAGGTGTCTTAGGACTCTTAGAACTGGCCTATTAGATTCCATGTATAGGGGACTCTCCAGAGTATAAATATATGGCCTCCCAAGGGGAGAGGCACCATTGTCTACCACCAATTCATTGTAATTCGAGAGTCTAGGGCAGAGGTCAGGGGCCAAAGGCGTTCAACTCGGTGAGAAGGACATCTCGGTGAAAGGAGGAGGCGAGAAGAGGCAGGATCCAGGGGGGTCGGCCGACCCCTGGCATCCCGAGGGCTGCTCGAGTTCATCTTCTGTCGAGTTCTTCGTCGAGTCCATCTCGACGACTATACTTCAAGTTCATGATGTATCTCAAGTAATATCTCGTACTTCTTATGTTACTTTGATAAAGCCTTGATGATTTGATCAATAAAGTTTGTCTTTTAGACTTAGCTTCTTGTTTATGCATAGTTTATGATCCATATCTTTGCAATACTTAATGCCAACATGATTTATCTGGCTAGATTTAAACGTTTTCATGTTCTTTTAGTAGATCTTTTTACTTTAATTAGTTGATGGAATCTACTCATGCTTAGAGATGGTTGGAGTTTACTAGTTTGTCAATTAACTGGTTCTAGTGACAGTAGGGCTGGAGAAAGGTTCGAGTAAGCTTTTGACATTCATGTTTATGCTTAATCTTTGCTTAATGATTAGATCTTATCTCAAGGTGGTTCTTAGTACATAGGTTGTTTGTCTTATATCTCTTGTGGATCCTTTTGACATGTTAAACCATATCTATCTCGTTTATAGCTTAATACTTGTTCTATCATTTTATGCTATAGTTTAGATCTCTTTTAGACCATAATTAGAGTATAATTAGAGTACAATTAGAATAGTCCTTAATCCTTTTTAAGCTTGTTTTAGATCTATTAGAACTAGCTAGTAATTAAGTTAATATTAGATTAATAATAGCCTAAGCAATTATCCTTGGATTGACAAAACCCAAGATACTCATCCTAGGGAAAAGCTACCATGATACTGTGCGCTTGCAGTATAAGGTTTGGTGTGCTTAAGTGCTGTCAACAGTTGATTGAATAGAATTGCAATAGGCCTCGCACAAATGAGCAGACAGGAAGGCCTAACCCGCGGATGAAGAACGGCATGAACACCATCGCCTCGTAAGTGTCCTCGATTGGAGCAGTACCATCTTTCTTCTCGCATATCCTCCAGTTTGCCACCTCCTTCGGTGGCAGGACGCCCATAGCTACTAGTGATTATAGCATGGGTTCGGTAATGGTGGAGGGACGGTATGCCAAGTACGGTGAGGGCAGCTGCCGGTTTTCACTATGTGGCAGACCTTCACTGGTGTTTCCGCACTCACTCAAGGTCTTCTTCTTGGGAGCCATGGATGCGGGTGTTCCTATCGATTTGCGGAATCGAGCAGTGAAGAAAGCAGTAGCGCTCTAAGTTTCAGTAATGGTGGCGGCAGACTCAGTGGGGAAGAATGGCAGCACAGTTCTTAGATGGATGAAATTGGTTCAGGGTATAGATCTCGAATAACCCTAACGCCATCAGTAACAGTCCTCGAAAAATTGACGGAAACTGTGACATCGGTTATCTTAACTCGGATTTGATACCATTTTCGGTTGAGTCAGGCTTTTCTAAGGTTAGGTCATTGATTTCAGTCGGGATGGTTCTTAAAAAGAACAGCCATTCAAGCGGTTTTCTTGGCACAAGTTCATGTTCTCTGTTACTCGGAGAATGAGATCTCTGTAATGGATGTCAACTCGACACAATAAATTGGGTATTACATGTACTCTGGGCATGAAGGAGTTTGAGCTCTTCAGTCGTTTTATGGTTTCATCTTTACTTTATGAACTCAAAAGTTGAGATTTGCCTCGGATGCTTGTTTTTCAAGGCAAGTACACACAAAGGATCTCAATAGCGAAGGATAATGCAATGGATTTCATTATATAAACATAGTTCGTTACAATGGATTACATATATAGAGGGATTATCCTAATCTACTGCTAGGGGGATTATCCTACTCTAAAGCTACTGCTACTGCTATGGTGGTGGTGGTGGCCTAATGACCAGTAGATGGGCCGACCGAGGGCCCGGTGATGCGGCGGCGCTTAGAGGCCGGAGCGTCGGCCTCGTCTCTACCGTCGTGGCCGCCGTCATTGCCGTCGTGGCCGCCCAAGCCATCATGGCCACCGGGAGCATCATCGTCGTCGTCGTCGTCATCGTCGTCATCCTCCTCCTCCTCCTCCTCGCTGTCCTCCTCCTCGTCGGAGTCCTAGAGGCCGGCGCGGCGGAGCCCACGGAGCTTGGCGCGCTCCTCGGCGTTGTAGCCCTAGGAGTCGTCGGTGTTGGGCTCCGACTCGTCCTCCTACGGCGGCGCCTCCTCAGGGACCGGCTCCTCCTTGCTAGAGGAGTGGTCATCAGAGGAGTCCCCGTCGTACACGCCACCGAAGAGCGCGTCGTTGGAGTCCTCGTACTCCTCCTCGCTGGCGTGCGCGCGCTTCTTCCCTTTTCCGCCAGCCCGGGTGGGGAAAAGTGGAGGGTGTTTGGGGTTTTCTTGGATGAATGAGTACTCAGAGGAGGCGTAATGGATGGCCAGGCCATCGGTCTACTCTTATAGTATGATCACTTTGCTTCGTTTTCTGTGAACACGATTCAAGTGGCTGCATCGTTTCGACTTCCTCCACGCGTCAGTTATTTCCTGGGAAGACAAAGGCTGTTGCGTGTTTGGAAGATTTCTGTTTTCTAGGAAGTTTGTGGGTAATTCCTCGGTGCCCTCTGTTTATTTCCCTGTGGGTTAACCCCATGGGGTGCGGGATTTGTGGAAAAAGTATTCTTTTTCCTAAAAATCCAAAAAGCAGGAAGTTTGGGTCGGCTTTCTATGACTTGGAGAGCTGGGAGAGAAATGGTAACTTGGGCAAGGGGACCTGCTATTCCTCAAGTTGACTTGGCACTTGGGGGATGCGTTTGGTAAGTCTGAATGAAGGGTTTAGATCTTCAAGCTGATTGATACTCAAGTCAACTTGAAGCTCGGGGGCTACCGCATGGGGTGCACCTGGTGGTGCACCATGAGAAATAATGCCAACTCGGACATGGAACTTATGAACAGTATGTGATTCTTTTTAGAGTCTTGAGTCAATTAATTTCTAAATTATCTCGAGCCTCGGGGGCTTGTGGGGGATAGATATCACCTGGGCCCTCACGGTGTGGATTCAGTATATGGGCCATTGGAGGGCCCAATAGAGACAGCAGACACCTAAGCGAGGTGCCGACTGGTCTCGTGGGCCCGAGAGCGGATGACGTGCCTGAAGACCAAGTCAAAGCGCTGTAATTCAGGAAAGGCGTGAAGGAGTTGGTTCGGAATCTGGATTCCAGAAGCGGTAGGCCTCAAGAAAGGAAGCATGTAATCGTAGATTCTGTGTACTCTTTAGGATTCGAAACCGGGTAGGACTCATAGATGGAAACCGACCTGTAACCGAAGCCTTGCCAGGACTATATAAGGCTGGTGAGGGACCCCTACGTAGATCATCGATCATCTCATCACATACCAGCCACCAGACGCCCTAGCTTTCATTGTAACCTCTAGAAGCAAAGGCAATACAACCCGCAATAAACAGGACGTAGGGTATTACGCATCTCGCGGCCCGATGAGAGCCAATGGACCGGCCTCATTGCTCTCCTGGTGTGATCAGTGATTGTCAACGAGCTCAAGCCCTCCGATGGACTAGAGGCCCTCCGATGGACTGGAGGTAGATGATGAAGACCTCGATGGACTGAGGCAAAAGCCCTCCAATAGACCGGAGGCAATGCTCGGCATCGGTCGGCCATGGAAGCTCGGTACAGGGAGGGGCGGTTCGGCAATGGTGGTGTAAGCCCTCCGATGGACCGCGAGGTAACTCCGATGGACTGGAGAAGCCGGGTGCCACCGTGGTGCTCCAACCCAAGTGCATGGTGCGAAGACGTGCGAGGGAGGCTTTGGCGGCTTCGGCTCAAAATCGCCACCCAAGTTCAAATGACTTGGTGGGTTGTGCTCCAACTCACCAAGATAGAAGATTGGGCCAAGACCCGGCCCAGGAAGCCCGCAGAATAAAGTTTCCCGATTTCTAACTTCAAAACAGGGGGAAGTTTTCGGACTACTGGCTACGTGGCGCACATCCAAGCGAGGCGTGGAGAAGAAGAAGATCATGCCGTCATCGTAGTCGCACGATTGCATCTTTTCAGTTTGGTCCCCTCTGGCATTTTTAGAGTAGGGGTCTTAGTGTAATTGTGTCGTTTAGGGCCTAGGATATAAATAGACTTGAGAGGCTCCCTTGGCAGTACAAACCCTAGGTTTTCCCTAACCTTAGCAGCCAAGGTCCAAAGAGAGAAAAGAGAGGAGATTAGCTAGGAGATGAGTGCCTAGTTTAGTCTAATCTTGTCATTAGTGAGAGGATGATGGGAGGTAGGCTCTAGGGAACTTGTGTAACCTGAATTTCGTGATTAATCCAAGTTTCCTCGTTGTGTAATCCATGTCTTGAGCAGCTCAATTTCGTCCTCCTTTTCCCTTCCCCGTTCTAGTTCGTTTTTGGTTCCAATCCTTGGATTTTGGTGTGTTTCGGTTTGTCCAAGGTTGGGATCTTTTTTTTGCTGGTATTTTGCCTTGCTATAATGTGGTAAATCTCACTAGCTAAGTGCTAGAATCATCAAACCACGAGCAAGGGCCGTTCTTGTCGGATTTCGAGTTTTCGGTGTCAACTCACCTACCTCACGAGATTTGCAATTCCCGTGCAACCTTTGATCTTTTCAAGTGGATCTTTTGGGGTTTGCTAGGGAAGGTCCTTAGGATTGTCCATGCAAATTTTCGTTGAGAGTTGACCCCGTTTCGATTGATTTTTCGATGGGTGTCGGGCTGTTTTTCTGCGTAGTTTTTTGGAGAACTGACAGGACAAATCAATTGTCCTTAGGTTTGTCCGAAGTAGGGACTTCGGACTGTCCGGTCCATTGTGTTTTTGGGCTGTTTCTTCCCCCTTCTTTGTGTTTGTCCGGTCAGGCCTTTTGGTGGAGAGTGGACTGTCCGGTCTAGCCTTTTTGGGGCTGTTTTTGCGAATTTCTTGCTCCGCTTGTCTTGGGGTTTGTTTTTCTTGGTTTCTTTGGTTTTTGGAGTGTTGTTGTTTGCTTCAAACTTGTTTTGTGTCAACCACTGCATGCCCATACTCTTCACTCACTAATCTTAAGTGAGGCATGCTTCGGTGTGTTGAGTGGCTAGTATGCGACACTTGCAAGCTTTGTAGCTTGTCTTGTTTTGTTTGTGCCTTGTTGTGTTCGCTTGTTTTGTTGTGTGCTTTAGTGTTTTTCTGTTTAGGGTTTCTCAATGTGTCCTAGGATTGGTAGCTTGTCTATGCTATGCAACTCTGCACATTAGAAAGGTGTAGTTTTAGGTGTAGTTTGGTTGCTTGTCTTACGTCCGTTTCGTTGGGCGTTAATTCGAGTGCTTCCGCTTTCCACCAGATACGTATCTGTTCAGTGGACGGTATCGGGTGTGCGTGTGTTTTCGTGAGAGCGCACTTTGGGGGATTTTGAGTTTGAGTTTTTCAAGTGCTCCTATCCACCCCCCTCTGGTCGCACGTCTCGGTCCTACACCCGAACCTGTATAAACCCTTGTGTTTTGTCGCATCTCTACGCGAACCATCGAGCTACGCCGATTTTGCCACCCCAAAAGCACTACATAACACACCCCGTGGTGCATTGCCGGTATCAAACACCGACAGCTGCGTCAGTGGAGGACTCTCCCACTTTTCTCTTCTTATGACCTCGAGGTATTGTTGTTTTAGCTTTCATGGACTCATTGTGACCAGGGCATAAGTCGAAGGGCTGCGTCGGGGGCTGCAACATCTGTAGCAGGAAGAATAAGGCCCGTGTCAATTCAAGAGTCTTAAAAGCTTGGTGTGGTCATAGTGCGTTTCGTATTTCCATGCCCGAGAAAATATGATGAAAATGACCCCATCACAATGTGTGGCACAAATCTTTATCGCCCCTTTCTACGTGAACAGGTTGCAAGTAGCTTTTGGAAGGCAACAAGAGTTTTATAGAAAGGTTGTTCAATAAGTCATAAAGTATAACCTTGGTTTAGCGAGTTTCTACTGAAATCATTTTGATCAACGAAGAATTTGAAAACTCTTTAACTATAGGGCCCCATGGGTACGGATTTTTAGTTTGAACACGTTTTGACTCATACCTCACGACCTAAAGACTTTCAGAGGCAGAGTTCTATAGCAAAATGATCGCCCACTATGCGCGATACAAGTGTTGTACGGATTCAGTTTTGAAAATGCTCAAATCCTCAATTCATGAACCGGTTACTGCTATTCCTGATCTACTTCTCATTTTCATCTATGGATAATCCACCGATTAGAGCACCTGTAGACGTAGACCAAAATACACAATATGTTCAGATAGTTGTTAATTGCAACTTTTTTATACTATGTTTTCACAAGATAAGGTTGGAACTCAATTATGAAAGGGTCAGATTTTGGGCTGAACGACATGTTTTAATGTATTTGGTTTGCTTTAGTTGAACCATCCATATTCAGAGTGGGTAATGTATAGAAAAGTTCTCACAAGTTATATGTACTACCATTTTTATATGCCAGTTCCTACTAAATCCATTTGCAACTTGAACCGCTCATCCAAACAGTAGAAATACGTATACGGGTTTCATTCACACTTATCCCTTCCGAACAAAGACATGTATAATATGAGACGAATCTAGTCACTTACGGCCAAACACACATTAAAGCACATGAAATGAGAGGATATGGAGTAATGCATGATCGTCCTGCCCGTCTCACATCACACACCCTATGTATATATATAGCTAGCGATACTTCGGTGACATATATGCACGTCTCTCCTTAATGCATCTAGCCGTTTTCTAGCCGTACTTAATTTCGCACGTAGTTAGTGTACCTGCAGAAGAATGCATGCTCATACATTACCACCTATTGTGGCATCCACGCGTGACCGCTGCGTGGACAATGTTGAGTGGGCCTTTGCACCTTTTCTCGAAGCCTGACTTTCCACCAGTACTAGGGATTGTCGAGAAGAAGATGGATCCCAAAACCAAATGTAAGTGTGGTGAGCATGAAAGCTCCCAAGCATGCCCACCACCCTTAAAGAGCTTTTCCTACAGAGCATGAATGCAGGGTTTACAACCATTCGAAAAACCCGATAGCATTCCTCCAGTACTGGGGATAGCTATGGCCAAAATAGTTACTTCCCAAAGCACCGAATATGCATATGAGTTCTATCTAGGTCAGAATGTCAGCGATGTCACCTGATATCCACTAACATCCTTAGTATAGGCATATCGTATACTCTCATTTATGAATTACTTGAAAAGGAGCTTTCGAAAATAGTTTGCAAAACAATACTTGATGATATGACTGTTGTCTGTGTATGATCGGCTCTGATACCAGCTATGGCGGAACCACCCTGCTTAATCCAGGCTAAGCACACCTGCCACCTCTGGCTCGCAGTGCACTTAAGCTGGACTAAACCCGGTAGTCCGTCGAGCTACCCCAAAGGCACTCGATGTAACCATCGCCCAAGGATGCCAACATCACACACATTCAGCCCTCGATGGAGCTACAACAGTTACATCATCATAGGCAGTTTAATAGTGAAGATAAGATAATGTGATTACAAACCAAATACAAGTAGTCAAATACATGTTCAAACCAAAGGCGGAAGTGATTTCAAAACATCTCGTAGCGGAAATAAAGTACATAAGTAGTAGTCTTCATGTACTGATGAACAAGATGAGCAGCACCGAGCCCACCGGTACTACCCTTCTCCAAGCAATTGTCCAGATGTCAACGTTACCTGCGCTCCAAAAGTGGGGGCAAACCCTAAGTACTAATTACTCAGTAGGACTTAATGGAATGGCTTATGGCTGACGCAAAGCTTGCTTACTAATAAGTGGATCCTTAGCCTTTGATTGTTAAATAGTGAAGAGTTAACCATATAGTAACAAGTTCCATCATTCGCATGTATCAACATAATCATGTTAACTTGCAGGAAGGTAAACATAAAATACAAGCACGTGGTATTTGAAAACATGAATAATAAGCATAATGTATTTAAGTTGTTACTACGTTGCCCGTCAGTGATATGGCATTCTCACACCTGGTGAGCATCAGTGATTTGAATCGATTTTTATATTCCCGGAAACTACTATCATGCCAGGGGTATATGCTTACTAGCCATCGCGTTCCCACATATAGTCCCCATCTGCACTTGTCCCATCCCAAGTTCGATTCAGTCCCGCCTGACCCCCGGGTTGTGCCCCCATGATGAGCCTGCCGACATCTCGGTCTCCCCACCACGAGTACCAAGCTCCCCCAGGCCACCTTCCTCTCAACCAGTGGGTAGGAACGTGTCTCTATTCTTCGGATGGCACAAGTAAGATTTTCACCGGTCCATTATCCCGGATAAGCACTCTAGCAATGTTATGCCGATCAGCAGGCGAACAGCGGACGGGGTCTTAAACGACTCGGGCGGAGTCCACCGACCATTCATATACTCATCATCATCATTTATTTTTCTTGTATACCCATATCTCCGCCCGGTCTCCATTTAATTATAAACATATATGTAACTTTCGTCCTGATGATACTTTTGAAATCTTTGCAAGATCACCTACGTGACGAGTGAGTCCATTCACTCGTGTCTACTCGTACCTAGCATTACTAGGCATACTCACCCTACGTACTCTATTGTAGGTGCTAGGGCCAGGGCGGCCAAGGAGTCTAATGCAATTGGTTTCAAAACAACTCCTAATGCAGATGCATAATTATCAAGCATAATATGTTTGCTAGGAAAAGCATGGTCCTGCCTACCTTTGCTTTACTTTAAGAGAACCAAGAAACTATGCTAATGTTAGTTTGCTGGGTTGTGAGGCTTTGCCCCAGGCTACCCCTTGATCCCTTGGACAACTCCTCCTTCCAAACACGACTGATGGGCCCTATAGGTCGTGAATGAGTCTTAGTTGGTCTTTTGGACCACCGTTGCTTGATGTAGCTCCACGCACTTGATCACGTATCTGCAATAGCATTGCTACATGAATAATATGCATGATGCAGGGAATGGATTGCATGAATATTAAACACACACAGGAATAATCAATTCATGGATGTATAGAAAAGTGACTGACAAACCATTTTAACAAGAAGTGCTGTATGCATTTAGGACGAGCATACAACTATGAAATCAAACATCCACAAGGCAACATAGAATTTATTACATGTTCACGTAGTGAGTTGCGTTGTCTTGTTACACACCATATGCAAGCAGAGCACGAGTCAAGCATACATTTACTCCTGCAAATGGATTACTAGTCCTAGACATTACTCTTAGCACTAGTAATTGTAGTACTTTTATGATCCTAGAGCAAGCATACTCCCTACAATCGTACATACACCTAACAAGTGATTCATCTTACAGAGAACATGTTAAATAAAGCAACATGTGAATGAGACACCCAAGGATGAGGTAAATTAAAGAAAACAATATAAATTGGTTTACTTGAAATGAGTCATTTAACATTAAAAAGGCCACTTCATTTCTGGTAACTACATTGAGCCAAATAACTTCAAATATTTATGACATGCAGAACATTAATACAAAATACCACTGACCAAATTTCAGCCCCAAAGGGTCTACAGATAAATTATGAAAATTCTAACAATTTATCAGCCCTACAACTTCTCAGATGTTTCATAATTTATAGGAGGAGTTTTTGGTCATGATATGTACTCAGCAAGCAACACAAGGTATGGACATCATGTACAAAAATCAACAAGTGAAATATCCATAGCTGGATAGAACATCTATTTTCCATATATTTACTTTAACTTATTTTAGATGCAAATCAAAACAGTGACCACAAATTCTACAAAAATTATTTCTAGAACCAACAACTACCGAGAATACTGCTAAATTTTCCATGGAATTTATTATGGAACCTAGTATCACTTTTTCCTATTATTTCGTTAAGCAAGTAACATTTGGTTATTTTCAGAACACCACTCAAACCTTACATGAAGAGCTTAAAATTTTACCAGCAGGCTAAATATACTATAAAGAGTGTCCATAAAATCTAGTACAATATTTGGAGCAAGTTTCATAGGTCAAGTATTTGCCCACGCATTTTTATTATAAAAACAAGCCTAGGGGTAGATCTGTCATTTAACAGCAAAATGCTACTGCTACCAAAAATTACACAGGGCTTAAACAGCACAGTAAAGCTACTATCCAAGTTTCACATCATTTGGAGTGCATGTACATCACTTTTGGTATTTATCTTAATTAATCATGCATGCAACAAAACAGAGGGCAAAACAGTCTTTTTACACATCCACATCATAACCATTCAATAGATCTACTTAATAGGAGTCTAATGTAACTGAGTTTGCCTTTTTAGGATTTTTCTTTGATTTGTCATGAATTTCCAAAGTTCCCAGCCGAAATAAATGCATTTAAACGAAATTAAGACAGATCAGGGACCTAAACGCAATTAACTATATACTTCAGGGGCAAGCATGGAAGATTCACCAGACTCACACTACTGTGCAATGAAATGAACTTGCAAAACTTCAAAAAGGCAGGGGCTAAACCGGAAAACTTCTACGTCTTCTTCTTCCTCTCGCCGGGGAAGACCGCGCGCGGCGGGAGGAGAGAGGCGGGGCTGCGCCGGCAACGGTGGGGCCGAACTTGGAGCCGAGCGGGTGGCCGAATGTGCTCCCGTCCACGGGCTACCCGTACCCCCAAGATCTCGTCACCGGTGGTGGACTAGTTGAGCGGGAACGTGGCGGTGAACTGGGGCGACGGCGCGTGCAGCTCGGCGGCGGCGCGGCTCAATTCCGGTTGGGGTAGGAGGTGGTAGGGGCCAAGGGTGAGCCTCACGGCTGTGCGAGGAGAAGGAGAACCCGGTGCCGTAGGCCTGGGCGTGGGGGAGGGCGCCGGTGTCGGGGCTCCACGGCGAGGTGAGGGGACGCTGGGGCGGCGCTCGGCGTCGCGCGTGGGGGAGGTGAAGGAGGCGATTCCGACGCACTAGAGCTTCGAGGTTCGGTGGAGAAGGGTCGCGCGAGCATGGAGCCGGTGATGGTTTAGAGGGAGAGGGACAGAGGCGACAGGAACGCGAGTTCGCGTTCGGTGTTTGCCATGAACTCGGCGACGGGGTGCGGTGGCGCGTCGACTCGATTCGGCGGGACAGGAGGAGGGAGGGGCTGGGGTTGGGTGCTTTAGCTGCGCGGTGCCTTGGCAAACTTGGTGGAGGTGGAGTGAAGGTGTGGGGATGGCCCAGAGCTGGGTCTCCGCGGCGAGGTCGAGCTTGAAGAGCTTGGAGCTCCCATGGCTGCGCACTCTGCTCGCGAGAGCAAGAGGCAGAAAGGCGAGCGAGGGACTGGGACGAGGGTGAACGAGGCCACGTCTGTGTCCAGGTGAAGCCGGGGCCAAGGTGCGGCGTCGATCCGTGGCGACGTCGTGCTGACCATACGCCGGCGGCCGCGTTGAGCGCGCTGGCTGGGCGTTGGCGCGGCGCTGACGCCGCGGGCCCACCTGTCAACGACCGGAAAGAAGGAAAAATGGAAAATGTGATTTCTTCCTCCTGAGAATCACACATTTGACCTAATAATAAACCAACTTTGATAAAACCCCAATTGGATGAAATGTTCTACTCTTTAGGCTCTACAACTTTGTCAAAAGGCCTAATACCAAAAGCTGGGTGGAAATACGATTTAAATTTGAAATTATCTAGTAGCCCCTAGTTTGGACAAAAAACCTATTTTGCTTAGGGAATTCAAAAGTCCTATTTATAACCATTTTCACCCAAATATTCTTGACAAAGTTGCTTAGAACTTCAAGATCTACAGCTCATTCAAATAGAGTCTTGCATGAAAGTGGCTGTAGGTTAGAGAAAAGTTTGAATCACTATGCAGGACAGGTTTTGGTAGAAAACACAAGCTGACAGAAAAAGATCCAAAGCACTATGATAACCTCAGTGTATGGCCAAGCCCCAATTACTAGCATTGTTCCACCTAAAGTTTTCTACAAGTTTGGTATATAAAGTTTTGTCTAGTTCATCACAGAATTTAAACTATATCCACAAATATGCTCAAAGGTTTGGTCAAACAGTAATTTTACCTTATGTAGAGACTTTCTTGTTTTCAAATTTTGAAGTATCAAATGAAGTCCAATCACTTCCACACTGGGTGCATTTGAAAGGTAATATGTTTAATTTTACTTCATAGAAAGGAAGATTTTGAAGTTGTATAGTTAATTCAAGAGTAATTTTAGATTCAAATTTGGGATGAGCTGAAAATCCAGACTTCAGAATTTTTCTGTGTATACGGACTTGGGCTGACTTCAAGAGACATTTAGGTTCAATTTGAACTAAGTAGACGACAGTTTTGAACCACGCTCAGTGTAACAAAAGTGTAGTACATGATCTGCACCACAAGTTTGATATAAAGTTTAAGCAAAGGTGCTTAATGGATTTGAAAGTTTTATTAGGGCTCGAATTTGGTCACGATCACTATTGGCACCTCTCAAAACATTTCTGGTTTGACTTGGTCTTAGACTTTTAAACCTCATAACCTTTCATCTTAAAGATGGTCCTAATATCAAAGTTGAAAGTAACATCCTGAACTAAGACTTTTGTACTTGGTGTTGTGCATAAAAAGCTCGTGGGTGGTGACTTAAACAACCAAACCACGTAGAGTTTTGTATTTTCCTAGAAAATTTTGACTTAATGACTTCTCCATCTAGTCCTTGTTACTCTCTAAGCATCATCTAGTCCCAATTCATTATTAGCTTGACTCTAGCTGCGTGTTAAGGCTTTTGAGATGCCGGGGCATCACAGTTGTTTCCATCTTTCGCGGGGACGTTGCTTATCGCCTAAGAAATACTTGTACAGGGCCTCTTGGACTCTTGAGCTTCTGGAATCTTTGGTATGGGCCAAGATTTGACGACAATCTTCTAGTCTTTGATATAATTGACATCTTTATTATGTAATTATCTCTAATTCCTTGTAGCTCTTAACACCTTCTTGAAGCTTCTGGGTAGAAAGCCTTGATTAACTCAAAGGGGGTCATGAATTAACCATGCCCTCCTTATTCATCATCTTCGATGAGTGCCATGTTAGCGGTCTTTTCTCACTCGACGTAGATCGTTGTGAATTTCATGAAAATTGGTCGAAAACCTGTAAAAATCACATATAACATATTTCCAAGACAATGTTGCAAAATCCACAATAATCGGTGATAATTGTTAGTAAAAGATATATTTGACGCTTAGAATCAATGAAAAACTATGTAAAATGATACAAAATATTCGTTTATAAGCTGCGTCAACACAAACTAGGCAAGTGTTAAGAAGTAAAGTAAAGTATAATAAAAGATAGATCAATGATGTGTATTATACTTGAGTAACAAGAGTACAAAGATAGAAAGATACAAGATCTTTACCAAGACTCGAAGATAACTCCGGAATCCCTGAGGCAAAGACTCAGACTCAACTCTAACTCCAAGGACTAACCTAGTGCTACTAGACTAAACAAAAGTATGATTTACTCAAATTCCACACTCTACAAGTGAAGTCTGGGGGGTATTTATAGGTCCCAAGGTCGGTGAGGCGGTTAAGTGGCAGTTACAGGCCGGGCGGCTTGGAAGTAGGGCCGAGCGGCCCCACCTCAGGCCAGACGGCCTGGGTTGCCGTTGGATTCACCGCCTTACTTGTTCTTGTGGCTCATATCCACTCCCCAAGGCGGTTGCATGGCGGTTATGGTGGTTATTGTTGTGCTTTTCCCTCAACCATTGATCTTCACTTGTGTTTCTTCCTTAGCCGCAGGATGGAGATGCCTAGGATCGCTAACTTCACCAATCCAAGTGCTGGATCAATGACATGTGTTTGCACCAGAATTTAGCCGACCCAGTTAATGGGCCTAAATCGGCTTTGGGCTGAGAGAAGCTATCCAAGAAAGCGATGGCGCTCACTATTAATTGTCGTAATCTCATGATATCAACCGTCAATTATCCACCAAATGAAGCAAAACATGTGAAATATATGGACTAACCCTTACTACTAATGAGTTCCACAAGATGTACATGAATATTTGGATGCAGGTACCAAAATACACTGAAAATGGTTGCAAACATGTCACTGAAAATGGGGTGGCCGCCTAACCATGGGTGGTGGCCGCCCGGCCACCCTCCAACAAGGTTTTGGACTCCTGACCACATGGAATGGTCCCTTGACCACTTCACTTGCCACGTCTTTGATCCGGTGTACAAACAAACACAAAAAGGTAAAGATCCAACCAAACAAGAGAGCATCAAATATATCCATGGGTCACAATGTGCCGGGACAAGGATTGGTGATGTCAAGGATCCGAGGGGAACAACATGCAACGAATTGGAGCAAAACACGTGGCCGCCCGACCACTTAGGGTGGTCGGCCACCACCCCTCGGCGGCATTTTTCACGTGCACCAACTGATTCAACTGCCAACCGACATAAGGGAGTGAGATCAACCGTCGGATGCTCAAGGTCGGTGAATCGAGTGGCTGCCCGACCACCCCCTATGGTCTGCCGGCCACCGACTTTGGCCGACTAGCAACCGACTCGGCCCATTTACCGACCTAGTGCACATATAAATACCCCCCCTCACTTCCTAGGCTATAAATAGACCCCGAGAGCTCATTTGTAAGGTGTGGATTTGAGTAGAGAGTTCTATCTTAGAGTGCTTCACTCTTTTATTAGTAGTTAGGATAGTCCTGGGAGTTAGAGTTGAGTCGAGCTTTGCCTCGGAGTCTCCGGAGTTATCTTCGAGTCTGTGGTAAAACTCTTGTATCTTTTGGATTCAAATTATCTTCAATATAATTCAGTTATATTTTACTTTATTTCTATCTCCTGCAAGTGTGGTGTACCTTTATTTTGCATACTTGCTAGGCTTAGATTGTGTTTCACTTAGTTATTCAAGTCTTGTTATTCTTGCGGGTGCTATAACTCAACCCTAGACTTAGATGCTAGGCTCTGGCTAGATCCTCTCCACTGATCTAAGAAGATCTATCGTTGTTCAAGCTTTGCTTGAACACCTTTATAGCTTGCCATCCTCTCCACGCAGCTTTGCTTGGTAGGCCCACTCGGTGACAGCGTGTGGTGTGTCTGTGTAGTCC
This sequence comes from Paspalum notatum, assembly GCA_022530915.1. NCBI lineage: Eukaryota > Viridiplantae > Streptophyta > Magnoliopsida > Poales > Poaceae > Paspalum > Paspalum notatum. Next base: position 31,650,881 of record CM039688.1, on the reverse strand, counting down.
AGGCCTATCGTTCGGGAGGCCTGTAGGTGTTAGCCAGACTCTCTTTCGGGACCTACTATCTACCCCCTGGTACCCTCGAGACTCTGGAATTTCGCTCGATGAAAGACCCTGGCTTGTTTACTTGAATAGCTTAGTTAGACATGGATAATCTTTGTAGCCGATTAGAATAGAGTTTGGTGACTTTATCTCACTCGTTGTCCTCCCAGGCAACTATACCTTTCTACAGATAGCTTAGATAGATATCCTCCTCCACCATACACCTATCTTTATCACGTTTACCCCTAATCAACTACTAGTTGGTATAATCTATCCAAGTTTGCAGTTCATTCGATTTGAGTTTATTCAATTATACTCTTGAGTCTACCGCTTCCCTGTGGAAATTTATGATACTCAGAATACTCTGAGTGAAAGGCTACAGCAGTCTCCGTGCGCTTGCGGAGTAAAACCTATAAAGGCTAAGAGACGCCAACAAGCTTTTCTGGCGCCGTTGCCGGGGAAGCAATTGGCCAAGAGATAATTGATATCTCATTTCGAACCAGTATACTTGATAGGTTTTATCGCTAGTTGTTAACAGGCTCACTTTGCTCTGTTGTTTTGTTGTGGTTGCAACAGAGAGGTGTATGACCGGTTTTGACCTACCAGTAAATTTCCACGACAACCCAGAGTCACTGCTCCGGAAAGTCCGTCGCAAGACTATCCACGGACAGAGACCCGTACCCAGGGAGCTAGAACCAAGTACTTCAACCAGTACTCTACGTTTCACCACCATGGCCGAAAAGACTATCCGTGAGTTCTGCATCCCCTCAAACAGCAATATCCCCAAGGGACCTGATGTTCAAGTGGCAGAGGATTTTGAGCTCAAACCGGGGGTGATTCACATGGTTCAAGCTATCCCTTTCTGCGGACTAGCTACAGAAGACGCCAACAATCATCTACAGCAGTTCCTGGAGATCTGCAGCACGTTCAACATGAAAGGAGCGTCATCGAATGCCGTCAAACTTTGTCTCTTCCCATTCTCTCTTTTTGGGAAAGCCAAACAGTGGTTCTACCTCAACAGAGCAGCACTCATAACTTGGAACGCATGTTTCGATGCTTTTCTGGCGAAGTATTTCCCGCTAGGGAAAACTAACGTGTTGAGGAACAAGATCTCGAGCTTCCAACAGCTCACTGATGAAACCATGGCAGAAGCTTGGGAACGTCTGCAAGAGTACATTGCAGCGTGCCCACACCACGGGATGCAAGAGTGGCTGATCATTTAGAGCTTCTTTCATGGGCTTCACCACTCAGCTCAAGAACACCTGGATGCAGCTATTGGAGGATCCTTCCTCTCTTTGAGCATCACGGCGGCCAAGAATCTCATTGAGAAGATGGCCACCAATCAAGGATAGAGAGAAGAGAGGTCTAGCTACTGTTCCCGAGGCGTCCATCAGATCGAGAGCACGGACATGCTCGCCGCAAAGATGGATTTGCTATTAAAGAAGCTGAATGAAACTCCAAAAGCTGCTCCGGGGCAAGCCCTCGATGCTCACATGACTTGCGAAGTCTGGGGGAATACGGGGCACTCGGGGAACAGCTGCCCCGAGACGCGACCCGAAGATGCGAACTTCATTGGTAATAGTTCCAATAGCTTCAACAATGGGAATCGTCCTTAGCTAGGATGGAATTCACGACCACATCTCCCTTTCTCCGGACAAGGTAACTCTTCCAATTCGCAGCAATTTCCTAAGAGTAATTACCCTTTTGATCAGAAAGCTGTGAATGATAGCATTAGTAAAAAGTTCCATACTAATGATAGGATGTTTGAGTCTATATCTTTACAAATGGAAACTTTGAATAGTGCTATGAAAATCCAACTTAGCTTCAACAAAATGCTTGAAACTCAAGTAGCTCAGTTGGCTGCTGCTCTACCTAACACAAATCCGGGTAAGCTGCCTGGGCAACCTGAAGCTCCTCCCAAGGAGCACATAAATGCAGTAACCACTAGGGGTGGAAAGTCCACACAGGACCCCCCTCCTCCTAGTCGTGCATGTAAAGAGCAGGAGAAGACAGCCGAGCCCAAAGACAAGGTTGCAGAGGAAGATATGCCTAGCAAGGAGGAAAAGTCGTCATCAAAACATTTACCCCACGAGTTTTATGACACTACGGTGCTACTATTTCCTCCAAGAAACAAGAAGGCTGCCGCTGACGAACAATATAGTAAGTTCGTTGAGGTCATTAAGAAACTTTATGTCAACATACGCCTACTAGATGCTATGGAGGTACCGACATACGCAAAGTACTTGAAAGATATACTCAACGATAAGAAACCCCTACCGTCAACGGAAATTGTGCATTTAATAGAGGAGTGTAGCGTAGCTATACTCAAGAAAAAGGACTCTGGCAGTCCCACCATCTCATGTTCAATTGGAACCCAGCACTTTGACCAAGAGTTGTGCGATCTTGGAGCCAGTGTTAGTGTCATGCCGAAGGTCATCTTCAACAAGCTGAATCATGAGGCATTCGTCCCCACGGCTATGTGCCTTTAGCTTGTAGATCAGTCTGTTCGATACCCCGAAGGAGTCGCTGAGAACGTCCCAGTGAAAATCTGGAATTTTCTCATCCCGGTGGACTTCGTGGTACTCGACATGGAGATTGATTTAAAGACCCTGCTCATTCTTGGGCGGCCGTTTTTGAGCACTGCTGAAGTGAACATTGACGTCGGAGCAGGAAAAGTCTACCTAAACATCAATGGCAAGAAGAAGACTTTTGCCTTCATGCCAAAAGTTGAGCAATGCAATAAGGTGCACACTTTCAAGTGCCAAGCTTCATAGAACACACCCAAGGTCAAAGCCGAGACCAATGATCAGAACCCAATGGAAGACAGCCTTGTTACATTCATGAAGAAGAAACTCAAATTCGAGGCTGAATTCTAACAAAAAGAATATGAGAGAGCTATGCAAAGCAAAAGATCGACAAAAGAAGAGACAAGCCATGGCAAGCCCAGTCCCGCACCAGGAGGCAAAGCTCCTGAAAACAAGGTCGGCACCGACAACGAGTTAACTACTCCGAGCCGGCGCAGAGGAAAGAAGTCACACAGAAAGGCAGCCCCCAGCTTTGGTGGTGACAAAATCCCAAGAGGCAAAACATGGGCTCCCCTCGCCAACAGGTAAATTGGCACTACCCTCCAACGGCATATTTGCTTTCCCACCAAAGTCTAATTTTTACAACCCACTGCATGTTTAAATTTTCACATTTAATTTTCTGCATTAGTTTAATTTCTTAAACGATGCATTTTCGGAAAAAAAATTTAGTGGCCGGCCGCATGGCCGGCCAACCAGGCCACTCCCCCTTTCTTTTTCTTTTTCTCTTCTTTCCTCCCCTCTCACCTTCCTTTACCCCATACCAAAGTCAGCACCAGGAGGGGACACACCCCTATGGCCGGGTGTGGGCCGCTCGGTCACACCCCCTGCCTCACCCACTTCTCCTTTCCTTTTGCTAATATCCTTTCTCTCCCCTTTTTGCTAATCACCTCCCCACTCTCTCAAAATGGAGGCAGCACTCAGGCCACTTGATCACGGCTCGTTCACTTTCGGTGCGTGCATGCATCCCTGCTCCTCCCACTCACTTGAGTGCTGGTCCATACAAAAGCCAGGTGCTTTAACAGCACACCAGTGGCCGCCTGGCCTAGGGTGATGGCCGCCCAACCACCTCCCTGGCTGCCTTTGGAGCACACCACTACCTGCACTCCCTGCACCCACGCGCAAAGTTGGTGCCCGGTCTCCCTCCATGGCCGGCCGGCCAAGGGTAGTGGCCGCCCGGCCCCCCTCTTCTCTCCTTTCTGTGAGTGCATGCGCCACATCTCCTCCCACGTCCTTTTCCTTTGCTGCATGAGCTACCCGACACCAGTGCACGGCCGACCGGCCCTAGTGGCCGCCCGGACCCTCCACCTCCTCTCTTTCGGTGCACATTCTTCCCTCAGCTCGCATGCACGAAGGAGCTAGTGCCCTGGCACCCTGCCATGGCTGGCCGACCGAGGTTCGTGGCTGCCCGGCCACCATGCATGGCCGCCCAGCCCTCTGCATGCAACCCTCCGGCTATAAATACGTGCACTCACCTCCTAGCTCAGTGCACCACACAGCAACACCCTTCTCCCTCTCTAATCTCTCACTTAGTGCTTAATTAAGCTCTCTGGCTTAGTTAAAATAATGCCCGAATAAAATTTGGTTAGCCAAATAAAATTCCGGCAACACTCTCTCTCCCTCTTTTGTGAAGCAGGACGAGAACATTTTGTGGAGGCTCTGCCCCGCAAGGACGCTGTTTTTAGATGACTAACCCGCTAACACTATTTTTTATTGTCGTCTATCCTTCGGGTATCGTGTTGTGTTTGTGTGCCTTGCAGGATGAAGAATGCATTGAAGAAGGAGAAGAAGGCCGTTTGCAAGGCAGGGCAACATATCCGCTGGTCATCCCCAGAGGGTGGCTCTAGCTCGGCAAGCCGGCATGCTGCCTCCGAGAGGATGTCCATCAGCAAGGAGTAGCCTGAAGAATTCCAGACGTCGTCCACTCATCGGCCCATACTCATCCTCGACTCACAGCTCGTGCCGCGTACTCAGGAGGAGGCCAAGGCATTAAGACTTTTAAATCAAAAGACTTATGCCTTGACCAAATGTTTCGATGAGGACCTCCTCATCGACACCGGCATGCGGGAGGAGTTTAACGAGGTATTTGAGGCCATTGGGTGGAGCGACTTTGCAGAAATCCCAAAGGGAGGAATCATCCTCCTCACCAAAGAATTCCTCATGACGCTCCGCACCGACACCCGAAGGGATGGTACGTATGTCTGGTTCCACCTTTTCAATACTGATTATGAGCTTACTCTGCGCCAATTTAGTAACTTGCTTGATTTCTCACCTCAATGCACTTTGAGTGAGGATTTAGCAGGGTTTAATTCAGCAGAGTTGTGGAAAGAATTGGTAGGACCAGATGCTCCCAGGAAAAAGAGCATCGCTCACATTAGGCACCCCACTTTGAGGTTTTTAGCCCCTTGGCTCACCATGGTTGTTTTCCCGTGGGATGATACCCACTGTGTCACAATAGAGGATGTTAGATGTCTCTATGCCATGTGGAAGAAAATAAAATTTGCTCCTATACTTAGCATGGTTCGCCACTGGTGTGGCGGAACCGCCCTGCTTAATCCAGACTAAGCACACCTGCCACCTCTGGCTCACAGTGCACTTAGGCCGGACTAAACCCGGTAGTCCGTCGAGCTACCCAAAGGGCACTCGATGTAACCATCGCCCGAGGATACCGACATCACACACATTCAGCTCTCGAGAGAGCCACAACAGATTACATCATCACAAACAGTTGAAGTAGAGAATAAGCAGACTTAGTTTACAAACCGAAGATAAATAGTCAAATACATGTTCAAATATAGCGGAAGCGAAGTCAAAATATACATGTATAGATACATATAGCGGAAGCGTTCAAAACATCTCACAGCGGAAATAAAACGCAACTAGTCTTCAAGTAGAGATAAACAAGGCGAGTAGCACCGAGCCCACCGGTTCTACCACCTCCAACACAGTTGTCCGGATGTCGTCAGCACCTGAAATCCAAAAGTGGGGGCAAACCCTGAGTACTAATTACTCAGTAGGACTTAATGGACGGGGCTTACGGCTGACGCAAAGCTTGCTTACTAAGATTTTGATCCTTAGCTGTTGATTTTAAACAGAAACAAGTTAACATGTGGAGGCAGGAATTACAGCTGCTTGCTTTATCATATAGAGTAGGATTTGACAGCTACTTAGTTTATCATATCAATAATACTAATCATGAGTATAATAAAAAGCTGCATGAAAGTAAAGCATGTATATTCAAGTATGTAGTATTCAAAACCATGAATTCACAATACAACATATTCAAGTGGATTACTACTTTGCCCGTCAGTGGTATTGGCATTCTCACACCTGGTGAGCATCAGCGATTCGAATCGATTTTTTTTATATTCCCGGGAATAACTAGAAGCACCAGGATGGCATATGCTTACTAACTCCCAGCGTTCCACATATGCTTCTCCCATCTCCACCTGTCCCGTCTCAAGTTCGATGACCACTCCCGCCTGACTCCCGGAGCGCGTTGTCGCAGGAGCGGTACCTCGGTTACGTCGGGTTCTGCCCTCCTTTGACACCCGCCTCCGCGGCCACCTTCCTCTCAACCAGTGGGTAGGAACGTGCCCCTTGCTTGAGACGTCACAAGTAAGACTTTCACCGGCCCATAGATTCCGGATAAGCACCCTAGCAATGTTATGCCGACCAATAGGCGAACAACGACCGGCCTTATGCGACTCGGGCGGAGTCCACCATACCATCCATATCATCATCATCATCATTTTTCTCATATAATCATATCTCCGCCCGGTCTCGAGTTAAAACCATGAGCATCCTCATAGCTTCCATCATAGTAATAGTTCCTGTGACTTTTGAAAAATCACCTACGCAACGAGTGACTCCATTCACTCGTGTCTACTCGTACCTAGCATTACTAGGCATACTCGTCCTACGCACTCTATTGTAGGTGCTAGGGCCAGGGCGGCCAAGGAGTCTAATGCAAATGGTTTCCAAACAACTCCTAATGCAGATGCGTAAGCATTCAACAAAATCATTTGCTAGGTAAAGCATGGTCCTGCCTACCTTTGTTTTACTTTAAGAAAACCAACAAACTAAGCTACTGTTAGTTTGCCGGGTTGTGAGGCTTTGCCCCAGGCAACCCCTTGATCCCTTGGACAACTCCTCCGTCCAAACACGACTGATGGGCTCTCCAGGTCGTGAGTGGGTCTTAGTTGGTCTTTTGGACACCAATACTTGATGTAGTTCCACGCACTTGCTTTTTGATCACGTATCTGCAAGAAGCGTTTCTACATGAATGGTATGCACGGTGCAGTGTACGAGATGCATAAGTATTAAACACATACACGAATAACCATTTCATGGATGGACAGAAAAGTGATCGACAACTATACTAACGAGAAGTGCCAGTATGCATCTAGCACAATCATTCAGTTATGAAATTAAGCATTCACGCGGCAAGATATAATTCATTTCATGATCAAGTGTTAAGTTGAGATGCCTCGTTTCACTCTACATGCAAGCGCAATACTAGTCATCATATACTTACACATGCAATGGATTATCAATTTAAGACATCACTCTTAGCACTAGTAATAGTAGCACTTTTCTTGACTTAGAGCAGGCATACACTCAACAGCCACATAACACATACAAAGTTTTATGTATTGAACATCTAGTAACATCAGGTAGTACTACTGGTGACATAGAAGTACTTATATGGACTTAGAGTAAGCACGCAATCGGGCATTCTCAATGCAACCCATGGGATTAAAACACGATTAAGTATCAATGTGACTGTTCTTTATCATACTCAAGCAAAGCATACAACAACCATATATTTATACCTGTAAGGTATTACTAGTTTGAAACACCGTTCCTAGCATATGGATGGTAGTACTTTCATGCACCCAACACATGTGTTTAAACAACTCTCTTTGCACTAGTCACGTTATTGATCAAAAGAGAGTGTGGTAGTGTCATCTTTAGTTTAGTTTGTACACACATGGTTTACAAGCATGATATTAAGTTTAGACTCTTATAATGACTAATCATAGCATGTACATTATTGTTACCTTAACTAAGAAGGGGCACAATAGTTATATGAGCTAGTACGCAGGTGTTCAGTTATACGACTACAAGATGTAAGCAGACGTCAGGTGCTATACTATGGACTAACCAATTAACTACTTATAAGGAGTATACTGAAAGTCACTTCTGAGTACATACTAGCATTCCATTTCTATTTTATGGATTAAATCATAGTAGCACTTGTCATTTTCAAATCACCACTCGGACTTAACATGCAGAGGCTCAAACTTTATCAGCCAGCTAAACCTAGCACAAGGTGTGTCCCAAAAATCTAGTACAGCTTTTGGAGAAAGTTTCGTATGGTAAGTATTTCCCATGCATTTTTATTTCAAAAACTTAAGCCTAGGGGTAGATCAGTCATTTAACAGTGAGTGCTACTGCAAGAAAAATTCTCAAAGTACCTAGATGCCATAATAAAGCCACTGCCCAAATTTCATAATTTTTTGGAGGTCATTTAGTCCACTTTTATCATTTATTTACCTACACCATGCATGCAACAAACGAGGGCAAATCAGGCATTTCATACTTTCACATCATACCAATCATGTAGATCTATTCAAGAGGAGTCTAACGCAACTGAGTTTGTCCATTTTGGATTTTTATTTGATTTACTATGATTTTCCAAAGTTTATAGCCAATTTAAATGCATTTAAATAGAAAATTACTCAGACTAAGGACCCGAACGTAAATAACCATAACCTCCAGGGGCCTGTGAGGAAATAACCACAGACTCATTGAACAGCGCATTGAACTTGAAACGAAATAGACAAACACGCAGGGGGATTTTTGCAAATCGACCTCTTCTTCTTCCTCCGGCCGCGGCCGACGCGCGCGCGGTAGAGGAGAGAGCGGCGGCCTGCGCCGGCGATGTGGGGGCTGGACTTGGAGCCGAGGGGGTGTCCGGGGGTGTTCTCCGCCGTGGGCTTCCGTTTCCCCTAGCTCTCGTCGTCGATGGTGGAGAGGAAGAGCGGCGCGGAGCGGTGAACTGGCGCGGCCACGGTGCACGGAGCGCGGCGAACGCGGGCTCGCTCTCGTCGAGGGGAGGCGGGAAGGCGGCGCCGTAGGGCCCTCGAGCTGCGCGGTGAGACGGCGAACGTAACGGTGGGGTTGTGGAAGTAGGATGCGGCGCCGGTGGGGGTCCTCCACGGTGCGGGGTCGACGGCAATGGTGGCCGAGATGGCGCACACGTGGGGAGAGGGGGAGGAGGCGATGGCGGAGGCCGGTAAGTGGCTAGGAAGGTGGAGCGGAACACGGCGAGTGCGGGGCGCGCGCCGGGCAAAGGGGTGGTGGCCCAAGGCGACCAGCGCAGTGAGCTCGCCGAGAGCTGGACCACGGCGAGTGGCCTCGGCGTGCTCACTCGCGGAAGGTCCTAGGGGCAGGGCCGGCTCTGGAACCTCGGGGGATCGACGGAGGGGCTCGAGGCAGTTGTGGTGGAGGTGGTGGCTGGGCTAGCGGAGGCCTACAGGGGCGGTGGCGTGAGCTCAACTGAGCTCGGCCATGGCGGCTTGCTCCGGTCGCGTGGCGGGGGCGCAGCAGAGGCAGGGAGCGAGGGTGAGAGTGCGGGCGAGTGGAGAACGAGGACGCGTTGGCGTCCAAGTTCAGAAGCTGGGGCGCGGGCGCGATCCGTGGGCGCGCGGCGCTGCCCGGCCGTCGGCGGCCGCGTGGTGGCCGTCGGCCCGGCCACGGTGTCGCGCCGGCCGGCGGGGGCCCACCTGTCATTGACCGGGAAAAAGGAGGAAAAAGAAAATAGAAAAATGTGTTTTCTCTTGTGTTGAAAATCGCCATTTAGACCAATTTAGAGGCCGAATTTGGAAAAACTCCAATTGAATGAAATGTTCTACTCTTTGAACTCTACAAGTTTGTCAAGAGGTTCAACTTCAGATTCTAAGTACAAATATGAATTTCATTTGAATTTAGGCTGCAGCTCCCAGTTTGGACAGGGTACCTCTATTGATTGTGAGACTCAAAAGTCCTATCTCTGGTTTTTACCACCCAAGGTGTATATTGAAAAGTTTGTTTAGAATTTCAATATCTACAACTTCTCTAATTTGATCCTTGCATGAAAGTGGCTGTAGGTCATATAAATATTGAGATTACTAAATAGGTCAGATTTGAACTGGTTTTCTGTGTTGATAGAAAATGACCCTAAACTCCATTTAAAAATCCATGTATGATCAAACTCCAGTTACCAAAGTTGTTCTCCAGTAGATTATCTAAAAGTTTGGTAATATGACTTTGGTCTGGAACCCAACAGATTTTGAATTATAGACACAATTATGTTCCAAGGTTTATTAAAACAGAAATTTCACTTTGTGTAGAGACTTTCTTGTTTCAAACTTTTGGAGTATCAAATGAAGTCCAATCACCTCCACAACAGGTGCATTTGAAAGGTGATAAGTTTAATTCCACTTCATAGAAAGGAAGATTTTGAAGTTGTATAGTGAAATCAAAAGTAATTTCAGAATCAACTTAGGGAAAAGCTGAAAATCCATACGTGGGAAAAATTCTAAGTGTGGGTTGATCTAGTTGTTCCCCTGAGATATGTAGGTGAAAATTTGAGTGAGTAGACGATAGCTTTGATCCCTGCTCAGTGTAGCAATAGGATAGTCCATGACATGTACAACAAGTTTGTCAATGGAGTTGAGCTCGGGTACTCAATGAGTTTGAAAGCTTTATTAGGGCTCAAGTTTGCTCACGATCACACTTGCTATCTTCGGAAGAAGTGTTGGTTGGATTCGGTTTGATCTTTTAAACCTCTTGTCTTTAGCTTTTTGAACATTGTCCAACGGAAAGGTCTAGGGTTACTTTTCTTATCCGGGGTTTGGCATTTAGAGTTGGGCTCAAAAGCATGTGAGTGTTGACTTATTCAACCACGAAATGTGTGGTCTTGTATCTTGTGTAGAAAATTTTGATTTAGTGGCTCTTCCACGTGCTTCCTGTTAATCACTAAGCATGATTAAGCCTTAATTTATCGTTAGCCTTCATCTAACCGTGTGTTAAGGCTTCTGAGATGCCAGGAGCATCACAACCCACCCCCCTTAAAGAAATCTCGTCCCGAGATTTGGAGGAAGCGGGGTTCTAGGGCTTACTGCGTAATGAGAAAGGTTTTGGCCTCGTTGATCGGGTGCTTCTGTCACACATGGTAACACTTACTTCTTCATCATTTTGCTTTGTTAACTGGCTCGTGAATGGTTAGTGCCTCCTTAACACAAGTGAGTTACAAAGCTTTTGAATACGTCCAAGGTGGTCCTTCCCAGGTGCTCGGCAAGTCGTGTTTCATATGAGAGCGAATGAACACTCCTCATAGACGGTGTGGCCAATGTGAAAACGGCAGTGCTTTACTCGAATAATGGAACAGGGTTACTCCCTAACTTTGACACCAAGATTTTATAAACGTGATGAATATATAGGTATTAGAACAATTAGAAGCAAGGGGTACACAATCGGAGGACCGAACCACGAAGGCTCTTGGGATTCAAAGGGTTATCGATGGATGTGCTTTTGAGAGACACATTCATTTCCTTTGATAGGGACTGTGTACACATATAAGATATTTAAATCCGAACATTCTTCAAAGAGTAAGATGTGGTGATACATAACACATTCTACTCATTGTTTCAAGAAAGATGCCGTGGAAAGAGGATAGGACATATTCACCTAGATAAGGTGATGGTTTGTATGATTTCATATAATTGATCAAGATTGGCCACGAAAAGTACAGGCAGAGGGCTTATGCTTACTAACCGATCACCCAGGTTAGTGAGCCCAACTTTGAGGATAATTTCAAAAGAAGAGTGAAACAACTCTTGAAAAGGACAATGCGATGAAAGCACTAGCTGAGAACTAAAGCTTAGTGCAGTGGACGATGCTGAAGTTCTTCTTTAGGAGATAAGATTCAATTTGTACAAAGGAAGAATTCATAAGATAGAGTGGTGGAAACAGAGTTGAGTGCTCCCCACAAATCAAGCGAGGCAAATTGGAAGAAGGCCATGGAATGATGTAGCAAAACAGTGGAAATGGAACCAAGCATTCCCACAGATACGGTCGTTAAAGCGGATCAAGGTAAGCATAGAGGAGTCCGAGACTAGGACCAATGGTTGTAATCGTACCATGGAGATTAAAATTGATCATCCCCATGAAGCACGACTAGCAAGGATGAACAAAGTCAACGAAAAGATGTGGACGAGTGGAACCATAGAGTCGATCCGTCTCCACTGATCGAGAAGAACATGATTCAACAAGGCGAGGCAAAGATGTGAACGATACGGGGATTGAGACGGATTTTTCCCACAGATCAAGAAAGGCAAGGTGAAACAAAGCAAAGAAATGATACTAGGCGGCAGTGGAAATAGAGTGAATTATTTCCACGAATTAGAGGGATAGAGGTCAACAAGGCGTTAGAAGTTGGGTAGGAATGTTCCACAATTGTAGCGGTGTTATGCCTTTGCATGTCTTGATACCAGCGCGCCCCTAGTGGAACCGAGTGACGGCCGTACACACGAGGCCCTAGGTTCCGTCGCGGCACCACAGACTGCTCGGGTAAACACTACGTCAAGAGTGGCACAACTATCCAATTTCAGGAGATGCGAACAATTATCAGGTTACATAAGGACCTGAACAAGTAGTATGTATGACATGAATCTCGATGTATTGGTGACGTAGACCAAGGAGTCGAAAGCTCATAGATTCCAAAGGTTGGAAACGCAAGAATCATGAGAACGAGAGAAATAGGGCCCATCAACTGTTGAGTTGGGGTGGTGACATAGACTCAGAAGTACATGAATTTGGCGTGAACCCAAAACATGTGGACTACAAAAGTTTGAGATGCGTGGAGTGCAAGAGCTTGAAATGCACAGGACAGTGGAGCTTGGAACTCAGGTCTTGCAATTTTTGGGAAAGGCATGATACACTAGAGTTGATTCTACGAAGTTAGGATCAAATGGCGTAGTGAACCGTACTTATTCTATGTGCAGCCAATACATGTCATAGCTAAGCATTGTTACTACACCTATCGATACTCGTACGGTTTGCCTAATCATAGGATTTAAAAACATTTTTGGTCGACAGTTAGCTTCTTCTTCCAGTCATGTCGATGCAGCGCGGAGCTTCACGTGGGTGGCACCATGGTGTTGGAATCTTGATTAGGCACTGAATCTGAGGTCGTTGCCGGAGTCGAGGTGGAGTTTCAAATTGTATCAGTGTAGATGTTGACGCTGTGTATGTTGGTTTGATTGGAGAAAAGTCTCCGATGACGAAAGCTTGGGCATTCTTCTCAGAGGCTTCTTGGAGGCTTGCTTATTGTTCCAGTAGTTAAGCCTATAGAATCCTAAGGACCCAGTATGTCAAGGTAATCATGTATGAGCTATCCTGACTTCATCTCCAGGCTTGGCGATTCCCTTCAGTAGGATCCTCTCGAGTCACAGACGTTGACCTGAAACCGCAGCTATGAAGTATTCTTCATCTTCATCTTCTCATTCCCTTGTTGTGATACCTCTGGTGAGGGCAGCCAGGCCTAAGAGCAGTGGTGATTTGATTTCAAAGCCATAAGAAAATGTGCCAAATGGTGGGCCTATAGAGCCTAACATGCGAACGATATAAATCCATGAAACGAGGCATGGGGTCCTCAGGGTTTTGGGGCATCGCCATAACTAGAATTTTGAAACATCATGACGACAAAGTAGAGCATCATGGTTTACAAAGACTGAAGTTCCGGAATACTAGAGCTCGGAACATGACGACTTAGGAATTTAGAATGCATTACAGGACCAACAAGATACGCTAGTCACGAGGATTAGGTACATATTGATTCTAAGGAGCTAGGTACAGGAGACACCTATCAGCTATGAGAATCAGAAGTCCTCGGATTACAGCAGCTCACGATGATCGCCCCCCGCACGAATTGGTACCTAGCTAGTACTGCCTAAATGTAAAATTGATGCGTCCCGGACGAATGCCCGTTTCTTCTTTCAACCAACTTGGTGCAGTGTTGGTCCTCACATGGGAAATGCCATGAAACAATAGTCTTGATTCTCCACCGAGTATGAGAACGTCACCAGATTCGAGGTTGATCTTGGTCGCTTGGTCTTTGTCTCTCGTGTCGCCGAACAAGAACTCAGCGGTGTCTCCTATGGAGATGGATATGAAAGGTAAACCCTTGCTAAGGCTACTCTCTGACTCGTCCCTGTCTTGGTGAAGTCCGAGCTTCCCGGAGTTGGTGTAGTAGTTGACGATGCATATGTCCGGGTTAATCTGAGGAAACTCGCCTGCAGTGGAGTTCGCAGTTTTAGCAATCATCTTGAAAGCGTCTGGTATTGTTGGGGCTTGTGCTCCATCGAATGGACGTGTGGGTCCATATGAGCGTGCCGTCGGATCCCAGTTCTTTCCCAGAGACATCATCCACAAATTCAGCTTGGCACCATTCTTGAGGCTAGGCCTATAAAATCCTCCTGGGCCTTTACCCAGTTGTCGACACATACTGACCATCCCGATTTGATCTTCAGGCTTGACAAATTCTTTTAATAGAACCATCCCGGGTCGCAGGTGTTGAATTGAGGCTGCCTCAGTGGAAGATTCTCCCGTTTTTCTCTTCTTAGGGTCTCGAGGTAGTGTCGTTCTAGCTCTCGTGGACTCTTGGTAGTTAGGGCATAAGTCGAAGGGCTGCGACATCTGTAGCAGGAAGAATAAGGCATGTGTTAATTCAAGTATCTAAAAATCTTGGTACGGTCATAGTGCGATCGTACTTCCGTGCTTGAGAAAGTGTAATGAAAACGACCCTATCATCACATGTAACACGACTTTTTATCGCTCCCCTTCTGACGTGAACAGGTTGCGGTTAGCTTTTTGGAAGGAACCCAAAAATGGTCTCGAGCATTCGAGAGTTTTTACCATATCCCTTTTGGATTTTTAGCGTAATGGTCCCGTTGTGGGGTTCTAACTTAAAGTGACTGTTGGCTAACTTCACCAACACCTTTGAATCAAACCTAAGAGGAACAATTATTTGTTTCATTGTTTCTCTTCAGTTTTGTTGTAGAAAGTTTCTAGTAAAAACGTTTGTATTAATGCAGAGGTACAATCTTCGGCAAAGGTCATAATTTCACGTCTTATAAGCACCTTATTCAACATTTCAATCTTGTTCTTTTTGGATTTTTGTTCACATACCATCATTAGCATCATGCATGCAATTCTTATGTTAATTTGTTATTCCTAACAACCATGTGTACAATACATATGCATCTAGTCATTTTCAATCCAGCACATAGCAAAGCACATGAGATGAGATGAATGCTGCATGATTCGTCCTATCCGGTCTCACTTCACACATCCTATGTATTATATATAGCTAGCGATATTTCGGTGACATACATGCACGCCTCTCCATAATGCAACTAGTCGTTCTCTAGTCGTTCTTAGTTTCGCACGTGGTTAGTGGTACCTGCAGAAGAATGCATGCTCATACATTACCACCTAGTGTGGCATCCACGCGTGACCGCTGCGTGGACAACGTTGGTGGGCCGATGCACCTTTTCCTCAAAGCCTGACTTTCCACCAGTACTGGGGATTGTCGAGAAAAAGGTGGATCCCAAAACCAAATGTAAGTGTGGTGGGCATGAAAGCCCAAAGCATGCCCACCACCCTTAAAGAGCTTTTACTTATACGGCATGAATGCAGGGTTTACAACCATTCGCAAATCCCGATAGCTTCCACCAGTACTGGGGACAGTTATGGCCGAAAAGTTGCTTTCCAAAGCGCCGAATATGCACATGAGTTCTATCTAGGTCAGAATGTCAGCGATGTCACCTGGATAACACTAAACATCCTTATACGGGCGTAGCGTATACTCTCCTTTTTGAATCACTTAAAAAGGGCTTTCGAAAATAGTTTTGTAAACCAAAACTTGATGATGTAACTGTTGTCTGTGTATGATCGGCTCTGATACCAGCTGTGGCGGAACCGCCCTGCTTAATCCAGACTAAGCACACCTGCCACCTCTGGCTCACAGTGCACTTAGGCCGGACTAAACCCGGTAGTCCGTCGAGCTACCCAAAGGGCACTCGATGTAACCATCGCCCGAGGATACCGACATCACACACATTCAGCTCTCGAGAGAGCCACAACAGATTACATCATCACAAACAGTTGAAGTAGAGAATAAGCAGACTTAGTTTACAAACCGAAGATAAATAGTCAAATACATGTTCAAATATAGCGGAAGCGAAGTCAAAATATACATGTATAGATACATATAGCGGAAGCGTTCAAAACATCTCACAGCGGAAATAAAACGCAACTAGTCTTCAAGTAGAGATAAACAAGGCGAGTAGCACCGAGCCCACCGGTTCTACCACCTCCAACACAGTTGTCCGGATGTCGTCAGCACCTGAAATCCAAAAGTGGGGGCAAACCCTGAGTACTAATTACTCAGTAGGACTTAATGGACGGGGCTTACGGCTGACGCAAAGCTTGCTTACTAAGATTTTGATCCTTAGCTGTTGATTTTAAACAGAAACAAGTTAACATGTGGAGGCAGGAATTACAGCTGCTTGCTTTATCATATAGAGTAGGATTTGACAGCTACTTAGTTTATCATATCAATAATACTAATCATGAGTATAATAAAAAGCTGCATGAAAGTAAAGCATGTATATTCAAGTATGTAGTATTCAAAACCATGAATTCACAATACAACATATTCAAGTGGATTACTACTTTGCCCGTCAGTGGTATTGGCATTCTCACACCTGGTGAGCATCAGCGATTCGAATCGATTTTTTTTATATTCCCGGGAATAACTAGAAGCACCAGGATGGCATATGCTTACTAACTCCCAGCGTTCCACATATGCTTCTCCCATCTCCACCTGTCCCGTCTCAAGTTCGATGACCACTCCCGCCTGACTCCCGGAGCGCGTTGTCGCAGGAGCGGTACCTCGGTTACGTCGGGTTCTGCCCTCCTTTGACACCCGCCTCCGCGGCCACCTTCCTCTCAACCAGTGGGTAGGAACGTGCCCCTTGCTTGAGACGTCACAAGTAAGACTTTCACCGGCCCATAGATTCCGGATAAGCACCCTAGCAATGTTATGCCGACCAATAGGCGAACAACGACCGGCCTTATGCGACTCGGGCGGAGTCCACCATACCATCCATATCATCATCATCATCATTTTTCTCATATAATCATATCTCCGCCCGGTCTCGAGTTAAAACCATGAGCATCCTCATAGCTTCCATCATAGTAATAGTTCCTGTGACTTTTGAAAAATCACCTACGCAACGAGTGACTCCATTCACTCGTGTCTACTCGTACCTAGCATTACTAGGCATACTCGTCCTACGCACTCTATTGTAGGTGCTAGGGCCAGGGCGACCAAGGAGTCTAATGCAAATGGTTTCCAAACAACTCCTAATGCAGATGCGTAAGCATTCAACAAAATCATTTGCTAGGTAAAGCATGGTCCTGCCTACCTTTGTTTTACTTTAAGAAAACCAACAAACTAAGCTACTGTTAGTTTGCCGGGTTGTGAGGCTTTGCCCCAGGCAACCCCTTGATCCCTTGGACAACTCCTCCGTCCAAACACGACTGATGGGCTCTCCAGGTCGTGAGTGGGTCTTAGTTGGTCTTTTGGACACCAATACTTGATGTAGTTCCACGCACTTGCTTTTTGATCACGTATCTGCAAGAAGCGTTTCTACATGAATGGTATGCACGGTGCAGTGTACGAGATGCATAAGTATTAAACACATACACGAATAACCATTTCATGGATGGACAGAAAAGTGATCGACAACTATACTAACGAGAAGTGCCAGTATGCATCTAGCACAATCATTCAGTTATGAAATTAAGCATTCACGCGGCAAGATATAATTCATTTCATGATCAAGTGTTAAGTTGAGATGCCTCGTTTCACTCTACATGCAAGCGCAATACTAGTCATCATATACTTACACATGCAATGGATTATCAATTTAAGACATCACTCTTAGCACTAGTAATAGTAGCACTTTTCTTGACTTAGAGCAGGCATACACTCAACAGCCACATAACACATACAAAGTTTTATGTATTGAACATCTAGTAACATCAGGTAGTACTACTGGTGACATAGAAGTACTTATATGGACTTAGAGTAAGCACGCAATCGGGCATTCTCAATGCAACCCATGGGATTAAAACACGATTAAGTATCAATGTGACTGTTCTTTATCATACTCAAGCAAAGCATACAACAACCATATATTTATACCTGTAAGGTATTACTAGTTTGAAACACCGTTCCTAGCATATGGATGGTAGTACTTTCATGCACCCAACACATGTGTTTAAACAACTCTCTTTGCACTAGTCACGTTATTGATCAAAAGAGAGTGTGGTAGTGTCATCTTTAGTTTAGTTTGTACACACATGGTTTACAAGCATGATATTAAGTTTAGACTCTTATAATGACTAATCATAGCATGTACATTATTGTTACCTTAACTAAGAAGGGGCACAATAGTTATATGAGCTAGTACGCAGGTGTTCAGTTATACGACTACAAGATGTAAGCAGACGTCAGGTGCTATACTATGGACTAACCAATTAACTACTTATAAGGAGTATACTGAAAGTCACTTCTGAGTACATACTAGCATTCCATTTCTATTTTATGGATTAAATCATAGTAGCACTTGTCATTTTCAAATCACCACTCGGACTTAACATGCAGAGGCTCAAACTTTATCAGCCAGCTAAACCTAGCACAAGGTGTGTCCCAAAAATCTAGTACAGCTTTTGGAGAAAGTTTCGTATGGTAAGTATTTCCCATGCATTTTTATTTCAAAAACTTAAGCCTAGGGGTAGATCAGTCATTTAACAGTGAGTGCTACTGCAAGAAAAATTCTCAAAGTACCTAGATGCCATAATAAAGCCACTGCCCAAATTTCATAATTTTTTGGAGGTCATTTAGTCCACTTTTATCATTTATTTACCTACACCATGCATGCAACAAACGAGGGCAAATCAGGCATTTCATACTTTCACATCATACCAATCATGTAGATCTATTCAAGAGGAGTCTAACGCAACTGAGTTTGTCCATTTTGGATTTTTATTTGATTTACTATGATTTTCCAAAGTTTATAGCCAATTTAAATGCATTTAAATAGAAAATTACTCAGACTAAGGACCCGAACGTAAATAACCATAACCTCCAGGGGCCTGTGAGGAAATAACCACAGACTCATTGAACAGCGCATTGAACTTGAAACGAAATAGACAAACACGCAGGGGGATTTTTGCAAATCGACCTCTTCTTCTTCCTCCGGCCGCGGCCGACGCGCGCGCGGTAGAGGAGAGAGCGGCGGCCTGCGCCGGCGATGTGGGGGCTGGACTTGGAGCCGAGGGGGTGTCCGGGGGTGTTCTCCGCCGCGGGCTTCCGTTTCCCCTAGCTCTCGTCGTCGATGGTGGAGAGGAAGAGCGGCGCGGAGCGGTGAACTGGCGCGGCCACGGTGCACGGAGCACGGCGAACGCGGGCTTGCTCTCGTCGAGGGGAGGCGGGAAGGCGGCGCCGTAGGGCCCTCGAGCTGCGCGGTGAGACGGCGAACGTAACGGTGGGGTTGTGGAAGTAGGATGCGGCGCCGGTGGGGGTCCTCCACGGTGCGGGGTCGACGGCAATGGTGGCCGAGATGGCGCACACGTGGGGAGAGGGGGAGGAGGCGATGGCGGAGGCCGGTAAGTGGCTAGGAAGGTGGAGCGGAACACGGCGAGTGCGGGGCGCGCGCCGGGCAAAGGGGTGGTGGCCCAAGGCGACCAGCGCAGTGAGCTCGCCGAGAGCTGGACCACGGCGAGTGGCCTCGGCGTGCTCACTCGCGGAAGGTCCTAGGGGCAGGGCCGGCTCTGGAACCTCGGGGGATCGACGGAGGGGCTCGAGGCAGTTGTGGTGGAGGTGGTGGCTGGGCTAGCGGAGGCCTACAGGGGCGGTGGCGTGAGCTCAACTGAGCTCGGCCATGGCGGCTTGCTCCGGTCGCGTGGCGGGGGCGCAGCAGAGGCAGGGAGCGAGGGTGAGAGTGCGGGCGAGTGGAGAACGAGGACGCGTTGGCGTCCAAGTTCAGAAGCTGGGGCGCGGGCGCGATCCGTGGGCGCGCGGCGCTGCCCGGCCGTCGGCGGCCGCGTGGTGGCCGTCGGCCCGGCCACGGTGTCGCGCCGGCCGGCGGGGGCCCACCTGTCATTGACCGGGAAAAAGGAGGAAAAAGAAAAT
Organism: Paspalum notatum; assembly: GCA_022530915.1. Classification (NCBI taxonomy): domain Eukaryota; kingdom Viridiplantae; phylum Streptophyta; class Magnoliopsida; order Poales; family Poaceae; genus Paspalum; species Paspalum notatum. The sequence goes on along the minus strand of CM039688.1, from coordinate 31,630,949 downwards.
AGAAAAATGTGTTTTCTCTTGTGTTGAAAATCGCCATTTAGACCAATTTAGAGGCCGAATTTGGAAAAACTCCAATTGAATGAAATGTTCTACTCTTTGAACTCTACAAGTTTGTCAAGAGGTTCAACTTCAGATTCTAAGTACAAATATGAATTTCATTTGAATTTAGGCTGCAGCTCCCAGTTTGGACAGGGTACCTCTATTGATTGTGAGACTCAAAAGTCCTATCTCTGGTTTTTACCACCCAAGGTGTATATTGAAAAGTTTGTTTAGAATTTCAATATCTACAACTTCTCTAATTTGATCCTTGCATGAAAGTGGCTGTAGGTCATATAAATATTGAGATTACTAAATAGGTCAGATTTGAACTGGTTTTCTGTGTTGATAGAAAATGACCCTAAACTCCATTTAAAAATCCATGTATGATCAAACTCCAGTTACCAAAGTTGTTCTCCAGTAGATTATCTAAAAGTTTGGTAATATGACTTTGGTCTGGAACCCAACAGATTTTGAATTATAGACACAATTATGTTCCAAGGTTTATTAAAACAGAAATTTCACTTTGTGTAGGGACTTTCTTGTTTCAAACTTTTGGAGTATCAAATGAAGTCCAATCACCTCCACAACAGGTGCATTTGAAAGGTGATAAGTTTAATTCCACTTCATAGAAAGGAAGATTTTGAAGTTGTATAGTGAAATCAAAAGTAATTTCAGAATCAACTTAGGGAAAAGCTGAAAATCCATACGTGGGAAAAATTCTAAGTGTGGGTTGATCTAGTTGTTCCCCTGAGATATGTAGGTGAAAATTTGAGTGAGTAGACGATAGCTTTGATCCCTGCTCAGTGTAGCAATAGGATAGTCCATGACATGTACAACAAGTTTGTCAATGGAGTTGAGCTCGGGTACTTAATGAGTTTGAAAGCTTTATTAGGGCTCAAGTTTGCTCACGATCACACTTGCTATCTTCGGAAGAAGTGTTGGTTGGATTCGGTTTGATCTTTTAAACCTCTTGTCTTTAGCTTTTTGAACATTGTCCAACGGAAAGGTCTAGGGTTACTTTTCTTATCCGGGGTTTGGCATTTAGAGTTGGGCTCAAAAGCATGTGAGTGTTGACTTATTCAACCACGAAATGTGTGGTCTTGTATCTTGTGTAGAAAATTTTGATTTAGTGGCTCTTCCACGTGCTTCCTGTTAATCACTAAGCATGATTAAGCCTTAATTTATCGTTAGCCTTCATCTAACCGTGTGTTAAGGCTTCTGAGATGCCAGGAGCATCACAACTGGCAAGGACTAGCTTAGTGTGGTCATATCATCTCGATCACATCATTCGTGACAAGGATCGCCAACAGGCTAGGAATGCTAGCAAATGCTACTGTTTCCTTCATGCCAAATAACCCTACACGAGTAGTCAAAGAGTCACACTTCATCCATGCACACTTTTTGAGGAAGGACACAAACGGGGAATACATCATGACGTTTAGAGGTTGCGACTTTGAGCTGCCACTCCCAGCGCCGCAGCTCAAATTATACTCTGTGAGAACACTAACCATGCAGCTGGAGCCCGAGCCAGAACCAGGAAGAAACAGTGTCTCCGGAGTCATGACTCACGCCCAACGACGCCGAGCAGAGGAGCAAATCCGCAAGGCCAATGAGGATTCATAACAGGTAGGAGCCGCACCTGCATGGGCTCATCCAAGCATACCTGCTTGGGAAGCCAACCCACAGGGTTCCTGGCATAGCTCGTGGAACTCCATTATGCCCTTCATCAACCCGACACCGTCACATCATAGCGGAGGTGAGTACTCTTATGGTCATGGTGCAGGTCTGTCCCATTCCGCCCGTTACACCGGTGGCGAACTCGATGGGAACTTCACTGCCCTCTTTAGGGCATTAGATCTCCAAGAGCATCGCACCTTGGGGATGATGGATAGCCTCGCCGACATTCAGCAGCAACAAGGAGTCCACCACAACTTGATCCTAGAGACGAGAGCGACCATCGACCGCATGCAAGAGCAGAACCTGATGTACTACAACTGGAAAGGGTTCTTTCCCGAGTAAGCTTCATTGAAGATTGGGGGGAGAACCCAACAGCTAAGGTATGTGTGTTCCATCGTTGCCTTGTTCACCCCTGTACCTTTTCCTCGAACATGTCTAGTTCTATCTGCCTTGCCATGAGATAAGTGCCCGATGTATCTTTTAATTCCAGTAGTTTTATTTTACTTGCTAAATAAATAACTCCCATGCTTAATTGCTAAATTCACTTGCTAGTTTCATTTTGGAAATGATGAATAGTTGCTCTATCAAGTGAATGGTTTAATTCTTGCATGACAACTTATGCTTAGCTTAGTCCTATGTTGGTGAATAAAGATAAGTAAACCAAAAGTTTTACCTTGTGGATGCCATTTGTGATAACAAGCCTAAGTTGTTGCGAGATAATGATATGACTTAAATGTGGGATATTTCTTTCATGTTCCTAGTAGGATGAATGTCTCAGGTTTTTATCTTTGAAAATAACAAAATAAAGCTCCCCATGGTTAAAAAGTCCTACCAGAGCCATGTATGATTCAAATGTTCCAAACCAGCTAAAAAGAGCTGCTTAGATATGCTTTGAGCTGTGTCAAATTTTGAGTCTCATCGAGTAGAAATATCACCTTCTGTTGAGAGCTGGAGTACAAAAGAAATAAATCCAAGTGATCCATTCCGGACTTTGCATCACCAAAAGTCTCCAAATACTTCTCATATTCTCTAAAGCCTTCAAATTCAAGGAGGAAAGGTATGGATCCAAGAAAAAAATGCATGCAAAAGCATGGCAAAAAGAAAAAGAGATGCGTGCAAAAGCACGGCAAAATGAAAAGCATGCAAGTTCAAGCATGGCAAAAATATATAAAGGCTCCATAACCCCTCCAATTTTATCAAAGGCTACAAGAGATGAATATTTAGAGAAGGAGACACTTTGTTCCACCACTCATACTCCAGTGATCAAACAGAAGAAATGATAGAGTACACTCTTTGGTCCAATCTTTGGCTTAGCAAAATAAACATTCTAAGTGTGCCACATTCTCCCCCACCTAAAGCTCCACAAAAGCCATAGTGTAGGAAAATGTTGGCCAAAATCATGGCCTTTGGTGAGGAAACACTTCTGAGCGATTGAGAGTACCACGGGAAAGCTTATGTTTGTTTTGAAAATCTTGAAAACACCTAAGAAGGACATCCAAAAAGAATGAGTTAGAATCAATCCTGCAAACAAGTTGTTCTGTCTCTCAACCGCCCAAGGCAAGGTAAGCAAAAAGGTGCACCACAGGTATGACGCAAGGTGAGCTTTGATTATTTCACTACTTGGGGCAAATGTTTGAGTGTTGAGTTGCATATAAGAATTTTTCTTTCGCTTTCGATATTGTAGCAGCTCCTAATCCACTTTCAGTCTTAGCTTTGCTTGAGGACGATCAAAAGTCTAAGCTTGGGGGGGTGTTGACGGTTGTAATCTCACGATATCAACCGTCAATTATCCACCAAATGAAGCAAAACATGTGAAATATATAGACTAACCCTTACTACTAATGAGTTCCACAAGATGTATATGAATATTTGGATGCAGGTACCAAAATACATATAAAATGGTTGCAAACATGTCACATATCGAAGATGAGCAGAAATGGCCAAGGTGCGGTGGCCGCCCGACCACTTGTGGTGGCCCCCCGACCATGGGTGGTGGCCGCCCGGCCACCCTCCAACGGGGTTTTGGACTCCTGACCACGTGGAATCTTCCCTTGACTACTTCACTTGCCACGTCTTCGATCCGATGTACAAACAAACACAAAAAGGTGAAGATCCAACCATACAAGAGAGCATCCAATATATCCAAGGGTCACAATGTGCCGGGACAAGGATTGGTGATGTCAAGGATCCGAGAGGAACAACATGCAACGAATTGTAGCAAAACACGTGGCCGCCCGACCACTTAGGGTGGTCGGCCGACCGCCCCTCGGCGGCATTTTTCACGTGCACCAACTGATTCAACTGCCAACCGACATGAGGGAGTGAGATCAACCGTCGGATGCTCAAGGTCGGTGAATCGGGTGGCCGCCCGACCACCCTCTATGGTCGGGGAGGAGGAGCTTCCCCTTCTTTCAGCTGATGGTACCTCATCTGGCATACAAAACCGTTAGGTATGACCAAGGGTGGAGTGGAGTACACCTTGGTCTCTAGAGGGAGTTTGTTATGCGGACGATGCATGACAAATTCTGCAATATTGTCCCCCTGTACCTCAATGCGGATTGGTACGAGCATCCTGGAGTAGAACATGGCTTCTCCAACATGGTCGTTCAACTCGGGACCGGTGATATGAAGAGGCTCACTGGCCAAAGCTGCTCTGACCGTCTTGACCACGATATTGTCCATGCGATTTATGACCGCCTCGGATTGCCTGATCTGGGCGTGCGCCGTGATCCTGTGTATCTCCTCGCGAAGCGCGTCGGTACGCTGCTGCGAGGGAGTCATGAGGTCAACTTTGTCGAGAAGCGACGAAGGGACTCCATGTATCTTGACGTCGTCGTGGCGAGACTTCTCGTACATAGTGAGTACTTTAGCCCTGAGTTCATCCACGATCTCAACGTAGCGCCTCTGGTGAGCTTCGGGAAGATCTTTGGGCTTGTCGGTGAGGATGTATTCCTCGCTGTTCCCGTCGACGAACTTGCTACATCCTTTTCCAGCCTTGCGTGAGTTGAGATCTGTGTGTCCCACTGGGCGTGCCAAAAATGTGTTGCACCAGGGAACTAACAAGTAGCACCTGGAGAGCTTCACACAATAGAGCATGGAGGTGTATGTGGACGTAGAGGTCTCTCCTCCTTGCTGCGGCTCATGATCGACTAACAGCTAGCCGATCAACTGGCAGTGGTGGTTGGGCGTGCCACCTGGTTGTGACCTAACCAGGAAGGTTGTGCTTGCGGTAGTGATGGTGATGGTCAGCTCCTATTCCCCTGCAAAGATTACACAAACGAGGGAAACATTAGATACTAGTCTGATCACTTGGATCGGTTCTCCCTGCGTCGGATCTTGTACGTCGGCTTTAATGTGTTTGCCGATGATGCATTGTATACAAATAAGTGATAAAGATAAAGCAAAACCAATCTTGATCCATTCTAAACAAGCAAGCTCTAATTAAATACTTTCATGCTTATATAGCTGAACATGTGATAAAGATCATGTTTGATAAAACCAGAAAAGCAAATCGTTATAACTATCGGCAAGAGATGAAAAGATTAAGAGACAATCTGTAAATATATCTTCTAAAGCCAGATCAAGCTTGAGTATGAAACTTGCATTATGCTAATCTTACAATATTCATCATGTAGCAAAAGAGCATACATCGTAAAGATCATTAACATAACACATATAGTAGATGAGCCGATGTGCATCGACTCATTGCATGTAAACCGATCTATAACGTGAAATACATACATATGAAGGATCGGCAAACACACAAAGATGAAGATAGACCTTGTGGCAAACTAGGTTTGTCACGAGATTCATCTAGATAAGCGATGTATCTCATGCTGAGCTAGGTTCACCATGAGATTCATCGAGGCAACTAATGGATCTTGTGTGGCGGAACCGCCCCGCTTAATCCAGACTAAGCACACCTGCCACCTCTGGCTCGCAGTGCACTTAGGCTGGACCAAACTCGGTAGTCCGTCGAGAGTCCTTCGGCTCTCACCATTCTAGAGGAACCGACATCATACACATCCGACTCGCGAAAGAGCCACAACAGATACAACATCACAAGCAGTTGAATAGAGTAATAATAGATTAGGAATTACAAACCAGTTTGAATTCAAATTACAGTCTCAACATAATGTCATAGAATAAAATGAGTTCATGAAAGTTTTCTCGCAGCGGAATATCAAAGTTCAAGTAGCATGATAGCCAAAAGCCTTAGAACATTTAGACAACATCGAGCCCACCGATGTTGCCCTTCAGCCACAGAACAGTGCCTCAGGCCTGGTGAGAGCAAACACCCCCGCCCACACAGGCACAAATGACGAACTCCATACCTATAATCCAAAAGTGGGGGCAAACCCTGAGTACTAATTACTCAGTAGGACTTAATGGATCTGGCTTACGGCTGACGCGATGCTTGCTTACTAGTCAAGTAGGTCCTTAGCCATTGATTTTAAATAATATCATGAGTGCATAAGAAAGCAGGATTTGACAGCTGCTCTCTTTCATATTGATTTGTTTGTACTGACAATAAAAGAACTTTGCATGAAAGTAAAACATCAGGATATATATAATCAAGCATGTGGTATTTGAAAACATGAGTATAACATAAAGTATTCAAGTAGTTACTACGTTGCCCGTGTGTGATATGTGGCATTCTCATACCTGGTGAGCATCAGCGATTTGAATCGATTTTTATTTCCCGGAAACAACTATCATGCTAGGGGTATATGCTTACTAGCCATCGCGTTCCCACATATAGCCCCCTTCTCCACTTGTCCCATCCCAAGTTCAATTCACTCCCGTCTGACCCCCGGGTTGTGCCCCCATGACGAGCCTGCCGACATCTCGGTCTCCCCGTCATGAGTACAAAGCTCCCCCGGGCCACCTTCCTCTCAACCAGTGGGTAGGAACGTGTCTCTGTTTTCAGGTTGGCACAAGTAAGGTTTCACTTGCCCATTTCCCGGATAAGCACTCTAGCAATGTTATGCCGATCAGTAGGCGAATAGCGAACGGACCTTATACAACTCGGGCGGAGTCCATAGTGCGACATCATGAAAAGTAAATACCGAATAAAATCTCCGCCCGGTCTCCACTTAAACTTGAGCATAATAATAATCTTCCATCATAATAAAACTTTTCTGCTTTTGAAATATCACCTGCACGACGAGTGACTCCTTTCACTTGTATCTACTTGTACCTAGCATTACTAGGCATACTCGTCCTACGAACTCTATGTATAGGTGCTAGGGCCAGAGCGGCCGGGAAATCTAATGCAAAGGGGTTTCAAGCAACTCCTAATGTATATGCGTAACTTAATGATATGGAATTTGCTGGGTTGAAGTATGGTCCTGCCTACCTTGTTCGCTTGGGTCAGAGGGTGCCTCGGGAATAGAGTCAGGTGCGGCCTGTGGGTTCTCCTCCTGCTGCTCTTCTGGCTCCTGGTTTTCTGGCTCTTCTATCAGCGGCTGCTCCTCATTCATGGAACCTATATGCATGATGATACGATGCAAGTAAGTGCAAGAGGATGCAATGTAGTCGTGGAGTGGAGGAATGCATAACTCATGACAAGTAACATGCAACATATGACTCACATGTCTTCATTTTAGGTTTCATTTCATAATTAATAAACACTATAGTTTCAATTAAGAAATCATACAAACCATATTGTTAGAAAATCGTACAGACCATCACTAAAGCCTGGGTAAATCTGTCATCCATGATATTTCGAAGAACTCAAAAAAATATGTCGTGGTGTATCAAGTAGTAACATATATATCCAATGTATACACATATATTTATATGCAATTTATCTATTTGTTGCATTTAAGTTCACATGTTGAGCTCATGCTGTTACTTAATCTCAAATGAGCTCAAATAATTATGTCATGCAATTCAATGTTGTGATAAGCTACTTCCAAAATTTCAGCCGTAGCAGATATTTATTTTTCTAAATTTCTAGCAAGTTATCAGCCTGTTAAATTTCCAGATTTTTCCTAAATTGTAGGAATGGAATTTTGTCATGAAATTTGTTCAGTGAGCTTTACTAAACATAAACAGTATGTACAAAATTTGGCAAGTGAAATATCATCAGTTTATCAGGACATCTATTTTCCATATTAAAACCTTAATGGAATTAACATGCAAGTCAAAACATCAGTAATAAAATCTACAAAAATACTTTCTGGGATCCAGACATCATGTATAAGCTACCACATTTTTCATGGAATTAATTATACATCCTAAGACCACTTTTTTCTTTTATTTACTTAAGCATGTGACACTTTGTCATTTTCAAATCAGCAGCTAAAACATACATGCACACCCTCAGACCTCACCAGTGAGCTACTCATACTATATAAGCCACATGAAAAATACCAGGGTGTCATTTTGAGCATAATCTATGTAGCCTTCATTTCATAATTTTATTTAATGCACAAATAATACACATAAAAGCAAAACAGTGAGTAAATGAGCAATGCTAGGGCTACAAAATTTTACACAGTGCTATAGCATCCTAAAAAAGTTACTGACCAAGTTTCATTATTTTTGGACTCCATTTAGATCATCTTTTCTATTTATGTTGACTTAACATGCACATACCAAACCAGGGGCAAAACTGTAGATGCACCACACCACATCATATCCACTGTAGATCTACTCACAAGGAGTTCATAGCCATTGAATTTGTCCATTTTTTATTTTTATTCGATTTATTATGATTTATCAAAGTTTCAGCCGAAATAAACCAAAATAAATAGAAAATACTTAGATCCAGGGACTAGATCGCGATTATTTCATATCTACAAGGCTAGCATGCAAGATTCCTAAGACTCAGTGAACAGCGCTGCAAAAAGCGAAAAACCGAGGGGGTAGATCTGAAAATCTCCCCCTCCTCCTCGCGCCGGCCCGCGGCCGCGCGGCGCGTGTGCGCCAGCGAGCTCCGGCTCGCCGGAGCCGCGACGCAGGTCGGGGACGGTGCGAGCGAGCGCGGTGCTCACCCTGGGTGGGTCGGCGGCGACAGAGAGGGACGGACGACGGCGTGGGAGGCGGTGAACCGGAGGTGAACGGCGGCGAGGACGGCGCGGCGTGACGTCGAGGAGGTGGTAGGTCTCGGTGCCGGGTGAGGGAACGGCGACGAGACTAGGTTAGGGAGGTGCGCGACGGAGGGGCGAGTGTAGTGGGGGTGATCTCGTGGCTCGGGAGGCGGCGGAGTGGGCGGCATGAGCTCGAGCTTGGAGCTCGGCCGGCAATGGCGGCTCGGGTCGCGCGGTGGAAACGGAGGGGAGAGAGGGCTCGGGAGGGGCAGTGGAGTGCGGCGGCCGAAAGAGGGGAGAGGGGGCTCCGTTTCCCCCATTAGAAGGCGAGGCCATGGGGGCGATCCGCGGCGTCACGGGCGGGGCCATACACCGGTGGCCACACGGCGCGCGGCGTCCCGGACAGGGTGGCGGCCCTGTCAGATGGGTCCCACCTGTCATAGGCTCAGGGCAAAAACGGCTCTAAGTGTGTTTTCTCCCTCTCTGAAATCCGCATTTTTAACCTATTTAGAGCCCGATTTTGGAAAAATGCCTATTGAATGAAATGTACCTCTTTTTGATTGGAAGGAGTAAGGCTAAGGGTATTATTTTGGAGATATATGGATGCATACCCAGGATAGGTAAATGCATTTGTGGTGGTGGATTTTTGCTCCAACAATTCACAGTATAGAGATGATTCCATTCTAAGAGACTCAAAATTTGACAAAGCTCAAAACAACTTTAAGTAGCTTAAACAAGCTAGGCTCAGATATTTCAGTGTATTTGGCTCTGGTAGGTAGTCAAAACCGATGGGGGAACTTCATTTTATTTTTCAAAAGAATAAACCTAAGATGTTTATTTTACTAGGGACATGTGGAGAAAACCTAGTGCTTAGCCATATCATTTCTCACAACAACTTAGACATAGTTATGCAAATGGCATCCACTAAGTACAAGATCAAGTTTTCAACTTATACACACGAGCTCGAAATTAAGCTAAGTGTAGAACGTGAATAAACAACTATGTATGAACATAATAGAGCAACTATTCATCATTTCCCTATGAAGATATATGCATCAAAGTTGGGAGTTGCTTTTATTGACACTTTTTTAGATAGAGCAATAAAAAGGAAGATACATAAAAATATTATTGAAAGTACTTACCTTGGTTGGACGGTGATGCTGCTGCTCGGTCGGACAGGGGTACTGCTGCTGCACATGGAAGGAGACAGGGACAAGAGACGGGGACACCTAACTCTGAGGGGACACTGGCGCGAGGAGGCATGCTCATAACGGTCTACCATCCCCCCAATCTTCAATGAAGCTAGGGGTTTTGGTAGTAGTAGTTGTAGAAGTTTTGAGCATTGAGGAAGCCGGCTCCAACTTGCTCGTTCAGATTCTGGAGCATTTCCGTGTTGGTTTGGAGCCGTTGACCCATTGCTTCCGTGCGTTGGTAGATGTCATCTACCTGCTGATACAGCCTCTGATCGTACTGGCCTAAGTTCATCCCCCCATTGCGGAGTTGATGTCGGCCATGCCAGGTGTGTGGTACCGGGCTGAAGCAGAGTGACCTAGGTCTCTACTGAGCGCATGCGATGCACTACCGCCTCCGTAGTATTGTGTACTATGGGAAGGCTGGTAGGAACTCTCGCCACCGGTACTAGAGAAGTACCAGGATGGCTCAGATGGTAAGGAAGCATGGACGGATTCCTCAGAATCCTCTCTTCGGGCTCTGTGGTGTGACTCCTCCGCTCGCCGTCACTGGGCTCTGGTCATGACGCCACCGATGCTTTGGCGTGGTGCCTCAACATCTAGCTGCATGGTTTGGCTTCTAATGGTGTACATGTCGAACTGCGGTGCTGGAAGCGACAGCTCAACACTGTGCCCGAACCATGTCATGATCATTCTCCCAGTTGCGGCGTCTCGCCTCATAAAATGTGCCTGGACAAAATGCTTCTCCCCGACATAGTGTGATGTGTTGTCGGGAAGGTAGTCAAGCTGGGCATCCGACCAACCCACATAATCAAAAGCTTTAATGAATGGGTCCAACATACCTATTTCGACGAGGAAGAAAGCGTCGAAGCACATGGTCCTCCCAAAGACCTTGGTGGTAAGAGCTTGTAACGTTTGAGCTTCCTCATCGCCTTGGATGTCGATGTCCTACAGGTTCATTAGTCGGCACTGCGGTTGTTGCTGAGAAGAAACTCCTTCATCTTGCTCCTGGTCCTGGCGGCTGTGTGTGCCGCTAATGGACATCCTGTCGGACGCTGCTGGAGTCCTGGAGCTTCCGCTTTGTGAACGAGAGCATGAGAGCTCGTCCGACGAAGACGGGAACTTCAGGTGCAGCCCCTTCCCTGTGTTGCTCAGGGCCTTCTTCGCTTTCCTGAAGAAAGAAGACATCCTGCAAAAATAGACAATATGCTACACAAGGGACAAGCAGACACAAAAGATTAGCGTTAGCGGTTAGTCGTCCAAGAGTTAGTCGTCCTTGCGGGGCAGAGCCTCCACAAAACGTCCAAAAACCGAGGGTGTAGCACTTATTTTATTGGGTAGAATTTTGACTAAGTGCTGGAATTAAACTAAGTGGCTAACTAAAGCTTAAGAGAGTGATTAAGGGGGAGAAAGGGAGTGCTCACGTTGCCGAGCGGTACAAGGAGCAAGTGAGTGCATGCATGTATTTATAGGCGCAGGGGTATGCAGGCAGGGGCCGGGCGGCTCGGGGTGCAGGCCGGGCGGACTGGTGCCGGGGCCGGGCAGCCAAAGGGAGGAGCCGAGTGGCTCGGTGGATGGAGCAGGAGCCTAAGGCTCCTAGGCTGGTGGGTGTGATGAGACGCGGATAGTGCAGGGGCACCGGGCGGCGTCGGTGGTAGGCCGGGCGACTCGGCTGGCTAGGCCACTTGCCTTGTGCGTGCGCAGAAAGGGGGGCAGTGGGGGCCGGGCGGCCTGCTGGTGCCCTCGGCACTTGGTGTGGTGCACAGCAGAGGAAGAGGGGCCGGACGGCCCAGGTGGGGCCGGTCGGTGTGATGCTCCTGGCATCTCAGAAGCCTTAACACACGGTTAGATGAAGGCTAACGATAAATTAAGGCTTAATCATGCTTAGTGATTAACAGGAAGCACGTGGAAGAGCCACTAAATCAAAATTTTCTACACAAGATACAAGACCACACATTTCGTGGTTGAATAAGTCAACACTCACATGCTTTTGAGCCCAACTCTAAATGCCAAACCCCGGATAAGAAAAGTAACCCTAGACCTTTCCGTTGGACAATGTTCAAAAAGCTAAAGACAAGAGGTTTAAAAGATCAAACCGAATCCAACCAACACTTCTTCCGAAGATAGCAAGTGTGATCGTGAGCAAACTTGAGCCCTAATAAAGCTTTCAAACTCATTAAGTACCCGAGCTCAACTCCATTGACAAACTTGTTGTACATGTCATGGACTATCCTATTGCTACACTGAGCAGGGATCAAAGCTATCGTCTACTCACTCAAATTTTCACCTACATATCTCAGGGGAACAACTAGATCAACCCACACTTAGAATTTTTCCCACGTATGGATTTTCAGCTTTTCCCTAAGTTGATTCTGAAATTACTTTTGATTTCACTATACAACTTCAAAATCTTCCTTTCTATGAAGTGGAATCAAACTTATCACCTTTCAAATGCACCTGTTGTGGAGGTGATTGGACTTCATTTGATACTCCAAAAGTTTGAAACAAGAAAGTCTCTACACAAAGTGAAATTTCTGTTTTAATAAACCTTGGAACATAATTGTGTCTATAATTCAAAATCTGTTGGGTTCCAGACCAAAGTCATATTACCAAACTTTTAGATAATCTACTGGAGAACAACTTTGGTAACTGGAGTTTGATCATACATGGATTTTTAAATGGAGTTTAGGGTCATTTTCTATCAACACAGAAAACCAGTTCAAATCTGACCTATTTAGTAATCTCAATATTTATATGACCTACAGCCACTTTCATGCAAGGATCAAATTAGAGAAGTTGTAGATATTGAAATTCTAAACAAACTTTTCAATATACACCTTGGGTGGTAAAAACCAGAGATAGGACTTTTGAGTCTCACAATCAATAGAGGTACCCTGTCCAAACTGGGAGCTGCAGCCTAAATTCAAATGAAATTCATATTTGTACTTAGAATCTGAAGTTGAACCTCTTGACAAACTTGTAGAGTTCAAAGAGTAGAACATTTCATTCAATTGGAGTTTTTCCAAATTCGGCCTCTAAATTGGTCTAAATGGCGATTTTCAACACAAGAGAAAACACATTTTTCTATTTTCTTTTTCCTCCTTTTTCCCGGTCAATGACAGGTGGGCCCCCGCCGGCCGGCGCGACACCGTGGCCGGGCCGACGGCCACCACGCGGCCGCCGACGGCCGGGCAGCGCCGCGCGCCCACGGATCGCGCCCGCGCCCCAGCTTCTGAACTTGGACGCCAACGCGTCCTCGTTCTCCACTCGCCCGCACTCTCACCCTCGCTCCCTGCCTCTGCTGCGCCCCCGCCACGCGACCGGAGCAAGCCGCCATGGCCGAGCTCAGTTGAGCTCACGCCACCGCCCCTGTAGGCCTCCGCTAGTCCAGCCACCACCTCCACCACAACTGCCTCGAGCCCCTCCGTCGATCCCCCGAGGTTCCAGAGCCGGCCCTGCCCCTAGGACCTTCCGCGAGTGAGCACGCCGAGGCCACTCGCCGTGGTCCAGCTCTCGGCGAGCTCACTGCGCTGGTCGCCTTGGGCCACCACCCCTTTGCCCGGCGCGCGCCCCGCACTCGCCGTGTTCCGCTCCACCTTCCTAGCCACTTACCGGCCTCCGCCATCGCCTCCTCCCCCTCTCCCCACGTGTGCGCCATCTCGGCCACCATTGCCGTCGACCCCGCACCGTGGAGGACCCCCACCGGCGCCGCATCCTACTTCCACAACCCCACCGTTACGTTCGCCGTCTCACCGCGCAGCTCGAGGGCCCTACGGCGCCGCCTTCCCGCCTCCCCTCGACGAGAGCGAGCCCGCGTTCGCCGCGCTCCGTGCACCGTGGCCGCGCCAGTTCACCGCTCCGCGCCGCTCTTCCTCTCCACCATCGACGACGAGAGCTAGGGGAAACGGAAGCCCGCGGCGGAGAACACCCCCGGACACCCCCTCGGCTCCAAGTCCAGCCCCCACATCGCCGGCGCAGGCCGCCGCTCTCTCCTCTACCGCGCGCGCGTCGGCCGCGGCCGGAGGAAGAAGAAGAGGTCGATTTGCAAAAATCCCCCTGCGTGTTTGTCTATTTCGTTTCAAGTTCAAAGCGCTGTTCAATGAGTCTGTGGTTATTTCCTCACAGGCGCCTGGAGGTTATGGTTATTTACGTTCGGGTCCTTAGTCTGAGTAATTTTCTATTTAAATGCATTTAAATTGGCTATAAACTTTGGAAAATCATAGTAAATCAAATAAAAATCCAAAATGGACAAACTCAGTTGCGTTAGACTCCTCTTGAATAGATCTACATGATTGGTATGATGTGAAAGTATGAAATGCCTGATTTGCCCTCGTTTGTTGCATGCATGGTGTAGGTAAATAAATGATAAAAGTGGACTAAATGACCTCCAAAAAATTATGAAATTTGGGCAGTGGCTTTATTATGGCATCTAGGTACTTTGAGAATTTTTCTTGCAGTAGCACTCACTGTTAAATGACTGATCTACCCCTAGGCTTAAGTTTTTGAAATAAAAATGCATGGGAAATACTTACCATACGAAACTTTCTCCAAAAGCTGTACTAGATTTTTGGGACACACCTTGTGCTAGGTTTAGCTGGCTGATAAAGTTTGAGCCTCTGCATGTTAAGTCCGAGTGGTGATTTGAAAATGACAAGTGCTACTATGATTTAATCCATAAAATAGAAATGGAATGCTAGTATGTACTCAGAAGTGACTTTCAGTATACTCCTTATAAGTAGTTAATTGGTTAGTCCATAGTATAGCACCTGACGTCTGCTTACATCTTGTAGTCGTATAACTGAACACCTGCGTACTAGCTCATATAACTATTGTGCCCCTTCTTAGTTAAGGTAACAATAATGTACATGCTATGATTAGTCATTATAAGAGTCTAAACTTAATATCATGCTTGTAAACCATGTGTGTACAAACTAAACTAAAGATGACACTACCACACTCTCTTTTGATCAATAACGTGACTAGTGCAAAGAGAGTTGTTTAAACACATGTGTTGGGTGCATGAAAGTACTACCATCCATATGCTAGGAACGGTGTTTCAAACTAGTAATACCTTACAGGTATAAATATATGGTTGTTGTATGCTTTGCTTGAGTATGATAAAGAACAGTCACATTGATACTTAATCGTGTTTTAATCCCATGGGTTGCATTGAGAATGCCCGATTGCGTGCTTACTCTAAGTCCATATAAGTACTTCTATGTCACCAGTAGTACTACCTGATGTTACTAGATGTTCAATACATAAAACTTTGTATGTGTTACGTGGCTGTTGAGTGTATGCCTGCTCTAAGTCAAGAAAAGTGCTACTATTACTAGTGCTAAGAGTGATGTCTTAAATTGATAATCCATTGCATGTGTAAGTATATGATGACTAGTATTGCGCTTGCATGTAGAGTGAAACGAGGCATCTCAACTTAACACTTGATCATGAAATGAATTATATCTTGCCGCGTGAATGCTTAATTTCATAACTGAATGATTGTGCTAGATGCATACTGGCACTTCTCGTTAGTATAGTTGTCGATCACTTTTCTGTCCATCCATGAAATAGTTATTCGTGTATGTGTTTAATACTTATGCATCTCGTACACTGCACCGTGCATACCATTCATGTAGAAACGCTTCTTGCAGATACGTGATCAAAAAGCAAGTGCGTGGAACTACATCAAGTATTGGTGTCCAAAAGACCAACTAAGACCCACTCACGACCTGGAGAGCCCATCAGTCGTGTTTGGACGGAGGAGTTGTCCAAGGGATCAAGGGGTTGCCTGGGGCAAAGCCTCACAACCCGGCAAACTAACAGTAGCTTAGTTTGTTGGTTTTCTTAAAGTAAAACAAAGGTAGGCAGGACCATGCTTTACCTAGCAAATGATTTTGTTGAATGCTTACGCATCTGCATTAGGAGTTGTTTGGAAACCATTTGCATTAGACTCCTTGGCCGCCCTGGCCCTAGCACCTACAATAGAGTGCGTAGGACGAGTATGCCTAGTAATGCTAGGTACGAGTAGACACGAGTGAATGGAGTCACTCGTTGCGTAGGTGATTTTTCAAAAGTCACAGGAACTATTACTATGATGGAAGCTATGAGGATGCTCATGGTTTTAACTCGAGACCGGGCGGAGATATGATTATATGAGAAAAATGATGATGATGATGATATGGATGGTATGGTGGACTCCGCCCGAGTCGCATAAGGCCGGTCGTTGTTCGCCTATTGGTCGGCATAACATTGCTAGGGTGCTTATCCGGAATCTATGGGCCGGTGAAAGTCTTACTTGTGACGTCTCAAGCAAGGGGCACGTTCCTACCCACTGGTTGAGAGGAAGGTGGCCGCGGAGGCGGGTGTCAAAGGAGGGCAGAACCCGACGTAACCGAGGTACCGCTCCTGCGACAACGCGCTCCGGGAGTCAGGCGGGAGTGGTCATCGAACTTGAGACGGGACAGGTGGAGATGGGAGAAGCATATGTGGAACGCTGGGAGTTAGTAAGCATATGCCATCCTGGTGCTTCTAGTTATTCCCGGGAATATAAAAAAATCGATTCGAATCGCTGATGCTCACCAGGTGTGAGAATGCCAATACCACTGACGGGCAAAGTAGTAATCCACTTGAATATGTTGTATTATGAATTCATGGTTTTGAATACTACATACTTGAATATACATGCTTTACTTTCATGCAGCTTTTTATTATACTCATGATTAGTATTATTGATATGATAAACTAAGTAGCTGTCAAATCCTACTCTATATGATAAAGCAAGCAGCTGTAAATCCTGCTTCCACATGTTGACTTGATTTTGTTTAAAATCAACAGCTAAGGATCAAATTCTTAGTAAGCAAGCTTTGCGTCAGCCGTAAGCCATTTCCATTAAGTCCTACTGAGTAATTAGTACTCAGGGTTTGCCCCCACTTTTGGCTTACAGGTACTGAAGACAACTGGATAACTGTGTTGGAGGTGGTAGAACCGGTGGGCTCGGTGCTACTCGCCTTGTTTATCTCTACTTGAAGACTAGTTGCGTTTTATTTCCGCTGTGAGATGTTTTGAAGGCTTCCGCTATATGTATCTATACATGTATATTTTGACTTCGCTTCCGCTATATTTGAACATGTATTTGACTATTTATCTTCGGTTTGTAAACTAAGTCTGCTTATTCTCTACTTCAACTGTTTGTGATGATGTAATCTGTTGTGGCTCTCTCGAGAGCTGAATGTGTGTGATGTCGGTATCCTCGGGCGATGGTTACATCGAGTGCCCTTTGGGTAGCTCGACGGACTACCGGGTTTAGTCCGGCCTAAGTGCACTGTGAGCCAGAGGTGGCAGGTGTGCTTAGTCTGGATTAAGCAGGGCGGTTCCGCCACAGCTGGTATCAGAGCCGATCATACACAAACAACAGTTATATCATCAAGTTTTGGTTTACAAAACTATTTTCGAAAGCCTCTTTTCACGTAATTCAAAAATGAGAGTATGCGATATGCCCGTATAAGGATGTTAGTGTTATTCAGGTGACATCACTGACATTCTAACCCAGATAGAACTCATATGCATATTCGGCGCTTTGGGAAGCAACTTTTCGGCCATAGCTGTCCCCAGTACTGGTGGAAGCTATCGGGATTTGCGAATGGTTGTAAACCCTGCATTCATGCCGTATAAGTAAAAGCTCTTTAAGGGTGGTGGGCATGCTTTGGGCTTTCATGCCCACCACACTTACATTTGGTTTTGGGATCCACCTTTTTCTCGACAATCCCCAGTACTGGTGGAAAGTCAGGCTTTGAGGAAAAGGTGCATCGGCCCACCAACGTTGTCCACGCAGCGGTCACGCGTGGATGCCACAGTAGGTGGTAATGTATGAGCATGCATTCTTCTGCAGGTACCACTAACCACGTGCAAAACTAAGAACGACTAGAGAACGACTAGTTGCATTATGGAGAGGCGTGCATATATGTCACCGAAATATCGCTAGCTATATATAATACATAGGATGTGTGAAGTGAGACCGGATAGGACGAATCATGCAGCATTCATCTCATCTCATGTGCTTTGCTATGTGCTGGATTGAAAATGACTAGATGCATATGTATTGTACACATGGTTGTTAGGAATAACAAATTAACATAAGAATTGCATGCATGATGCTAATGATGGTATGTGAACAAAAATCCAAAAAGAACAAGATTGAAATGTTGAATAAGGTGCTTATAAGACGTGAAATTATGACCTTTGCCGAAGATTGTACCTCTGCATTAATACAAACGTTTTTACTAGAAACTTTCTACAACAAAACTGAAGAGAAACAATGAAACAAATAATTGTTCCTCTTAGGTTTGATTCAAAGGTGTTGGTGAAGTTAGCCAACAGTCACTTTAAGTTAGAACCCCACAACGGGACCATTACGCTAAAAATCCAAAAGGGATATGGTAAAAACTCTCGAATGCTCGAGACCATTTTTGGGTTCCTTCCAAAAAGCTAACCGCAACCTGTTCACGTCAGAAGGGGAGCGATAAAAAGTCGTGTTACATGTGATGATAGGGTCGTTTTCATTACACTTTCTCAAGCACGGAAGTACGATCGCACTATGACCGTACCAAGATTTTTAGATACTTGAATTAACACATGCCTTATTCTTCCTGCTACAGATGTCGCAGCCCTTCGACTTATGCCCTAACTACCAAGAGTCCACGAGAGCTAGAACGACACTACCTCGAGACCCTAAGAAGAGAAAAACGGGAGAATCTTCCACTGAGGCAGCCTCAATTCAACACCTGCGACCCGGGATGGTTCTATTAAAAGAATTTGTCGAGCCTGAAGATCAAATCGGGATGGTCAGTATGTGTCGACAACTGGGTAAAGGCCCAGGAGGATTTTATAGGCCTAGCCTCAAGAATGGTGCCAAGCTGAATTTGTGGATGATGTCTCTGGGAAAGAACTGGGATCCGACGGCACGCTCATATGGACCCACACGTCCATTCGATGGAGCACAAGCCCCAACAATACCAGACGCTTTCAAGATGATTGCTCAAACTGCGAACTCCACTGCAGGCGAGTTTCCTCAGATTAACCCGGACATATGCATCGTCAACTACTACACCAACTCCGGGAAGCTCGGACTTCACCAAGACAGGGACGAGTCAGAGAGTAGCCTTAGCAAGGGTTTACCTTTCATATCCATCTCCATAGGAGACACCGCTGAGTTCTTGTTCGGCGACACGAGAGACAAAGACCAAGCGACCAAGATCAACCTCGAATCTGGTGACGTTCTCATACTCGGTGGAGAATCAAGACTATTGTTTCATGGCATTTCCCATGTGAGGACCAACACTGCACCAAGTTGGTTGAAAGAAGAAACGGGCATTCGTCCGGGACGCATCAATTTTACATTTAGGCAGTACTAGCTAGGTACCAATTCGTGCGGGGGGCGATCATCGTGAGCTGCTGTAATCCGAGGACTTCTGATTCTCATAGCTGATAGGTGTCTCCTGTACCTAGCTCCTTAGAATCAATATGTACCTAATCCTCGTGACTAGCGTATCTTGTTGGTCCTGTAATGCATTCTAAATTCCTAAGTCGTCATGTTCCGAGCTCTAGTATTCCGGAACTTCAGTCTTTGTAAACCATGATGCTCTACTTTGTCGTCATGATGTTTCAAAATTCTAGTTATGGCGATGCCCCAAAACCCTGAGGACCCCATGCCTCGTTTCATGGATTTATATCGTTCGCATGTTAGGCTCTATAGGCCCACCATTTGGCACATTTTCTTATGGCTTTGAAATCAAATCACCACTGCTCTTAGGCCTGGCTGCCCTCACCAGAGGTATCACAACAAGGGAATGAGAAGATGAAGATGAAGAATACTTCATAGCTGCGGTTTCAGGTCAACGTCTGTGACTCGAGAGGATCCTACTGAAGGGAATCGCCAAGCCTGGAGATGAAGTCAGGATAGCTCATACATGATTACCTTGACATACTGGGTCCTTAGGATTCTATAGGCTTAACTACTGGAACAATAAGCAAGCCTCCAAGAAGCCTCTGAGAAGAATGCCCAAGCTTTCGTCATCGGAGACTTTTCTCCAATCAAACCAACATACACAGCGTCAACATCTACACTGATACAATTTGAAACTCCACCTCGACTCCGGCAACGACCTCAGATTCAGTGCCTAATCAAGATTCCAACACCATGGTGCCACCCACGTGAAGCTCCGCGCTGCATCGACATGACTGGAAGAAGAAGCTAACTGTCGACCAAAAATGTTTTTAAATCCTACGATTAGGCAAACCGTACGAGTATCGATAGGTGTAGTAACAATGCTTAGCTATGACATGTATTGGCTGCACATAGAATAAGTACGGTTCACTACGCCATTTGATCCTAACTTCGTAGAATCAACTCTAGTGTATCATGCCTTTCCCAAAAATTGCAAGACCTGAGTTCCAAGCTCCACTGTCCTGTGCATTTCAAGCTCTTGCACTCCACGCATCTCAAACTTTTGTAGTCCACATGTTTTGGGTTCACGCCAAATTCATGTACTTCTGAGTCTATGTCACCACCCCAACTCAACAGTTGATGGGCCCTATTTCTCTCGTTCTCATGATTCTTGCGTTTCCAACCTTTGGAATCTATGAGCTTTCGACTCCTTGGTCTACGTCACCAATACATCGAGATTCATGTCATACATACTACTTGTTCAGGTCCTTATGTAACCTGATAATTGTTCGCATCTCCTGAAATTGGATAGTTGTGCCACTCTTGACGTAGTGTTTACCCGAGCAGTCTGTGGTGCCGCGACGGAACCTAGGGCCTCGTGTGTACGGCCGTCACTCGGTTCCACTAGGGGCGCGCTGGTATCAAGACATGCAAAGGCATAACACCGCTACAATTGTGGAACATTCCTACCCAACTTCTAACGCCTTGTTGACCTCTATCCCTCTAATTCGTGGAAATAATTCACTCTATTTCCACTGCCGCCTAGTATCGTTTCTTTGCTTTGTTTCACCTTGCCTTTCTTGATCTGTGGGAAAAATCCGTCTCAATCCCCGTATCGTTCACATCTTTGCCTCGCCTTGTTGAATCATGTTCTTCTCGATCAGTGGAGACGGATCGACTCTATGGTTCCACTCGTCCACATCTTTTCGTTGACTTTGTTCATCCTTGCTAGTCGTGCTTCATGGGGATGATCAATTTTAATCTCCATGGTACGATTACAACCATTGGTCCTAGTCTCGGACTCCTCTATGCTTACCTTGATCCGCTTTAACGACCGTATCTGTGGGAATGCTTGGTTCCATTTCCACTGTTTTGCTACATCATTCCATGGCCTTCTTCCAATTTGCCTCGCTTGATTTGTGGGGAGCACTCAACTCTGTTTCCACCACTCTATCTTATGAATTCTTCCTTTGTACAAATTGAATCTTATCTCCTAAAGAAGAACTTCAGCATCGTCCACTGCACTAAGCTTTAGTTCTCAGCTAGTGCTTTCATCGCATTGTCCTTTTCAAGAGTTGTTTCACTCTTCTTTTGAAATTATCCTCAAAGTTGGGCTCACTAACCTGGGTGATCGGTTAGTAAGCATAAGCCCTCTGCCTGTACTTTTCGTGGCCAATCTTGATCAATTATATGAAATCATACAAACCATCACCTTATCTAGGTGAATATGTCCTATCCTCTTTCCACGGCATCTTTCTTGAAACAATGAGTAGAATGTGTTATGTATCACCACATCTTACTCTTTGAAGAATGTTCGGATTTAAATATCTTATATGTGTACACAGTCCCTATCAAAGGAAATGAATGTGTCTCTCAAAAGCACATCCATCGATAACCCTTTGAGTCCCAAGAGCCTTCGTGGTTCGGTCCTCCGATTGTGTACCCCTTGCTTCTAATTGTTCTAATACCTATATATTCATCACGTTTATAAAATCTTGGTGTCAAAGTTAGGGAGTAACCCTGTTCCATTATTCGAGTAAAGCACTGCCGTTTTCACATTGGCCACACCGTCTATGAGGAGTGTTCATTCGCTCTCATATGAAACACGACTTGCCGAGCACCTGGGAAGGACCACCTTGGACGTATTCAAAAGCTTTGTAACTCACTTGTGTTAAGGAGGCACTAACCATTCACGAGCCAGTTAACAAAGCAAAATGATGAAGAAGTAAGTGTTACCATGTGTGACAGAAGCACCCGATCAACGAGGCCAAAACCTTTCTCATTACGCAGTAAGCCCTAGAACCCCGCTTCCTCCAAATCTCGGGACGAGATTTCTTTAAGGGGGGTGGGTTGTGATGCTCCTGGCATCTCAGAAGCCTTAACACACGGTTAGATGAAGGCTAACGATAAATTAAGGCTTAATCATGCTTAGTGATTAACAGGAAGCACGTGGAAGAGCCACTAAATCAAAATTTTCTACACAAGATACAAGACCACACATTTCGTGGTTGAATAAGTCAACACTCACATGCTTTTGAGCCCAACTCTAAATGCCAAACCCCGGATAAGAAAAGTAACCCTAGACCTTTCCGTTGGACAATGTTCAAAAAGCTAAAGACAAGAGGTTTAAAAGATCAAACCAAATCCAACCAACACTTCTTCCGAAGATAGCAAGTGTGATCGTGAGCAAACTTGAGCCCTAATAAAGCTTTCAAACTCATTAAGTACCCGAGCTCAACTCCATTGACAAACTCGTTGTACATGTCATGGACTATCCTATTGCTACACTGAGCAGGGATCAAAGCTATCGTCTACTCACTCAAATTTTCACCTACATATCTCAGGGGAACAACTAGATCAACCCACACTTAGAATTTTTCCCACGTATGGATTTTC
This sequence comes from Paspalum notatum, assembly GCA_022530915.1. NCBI lineage: Eukaryota > Viridiplantae > Streptophyta > Magnoliopsida > Poales > Poaceae > Paspalum > Paspalum notatum. The sequence goes on along the minus strand of CM039688.1, from coordinate 31,608,168 downwards.
AGCTTTTCCCTAAGTTGATTCTGAAATTACTTTTGATTTCACTATACAACTTCAAAATCTTCCTTTCTATGAAGTGGAATTAAACTTATCACCTTTCAAATGCACCTGTTGTGGAGGTGATTGGACTTCATTTGATACTCCAAAAGTTTGAAACAAGAAAGTCTCTACACAAAGTGAAATTTCTGTTTTAATAAACCTTGGAACATAATTGTGTCTATAATTCAAAATCTGTTGGGTTCCAGACCAAAGTCATATTACCAAACTTTTAGATAATCTACTGGAGAACAACTTTGGTAACTGGAGTTTGATCATACATGGATTTTTAAATGGAGTTTAGGGTCATTTTCTATCAACACAGAAAACCAGTTCAAATCTGACCTATTTAGTAATCTCAATATTTATATGACCTACAGCCACTTTCATGCAAGGACCAAATTAGAGAAGTTGTAGATATTGAAATTCTAAACAAACTTTTCAATATACACCTTGGGTGGTAAAAACCAGAGATAGGACTTTTGAGTCTCACAATCAATAGAGGTACCCTGTCCAAACTGGGAGCTGCAGCCTAAATTCAAATGAAATTCATATTTGTACTTAGAATCTGAAGTTGAACCTCTTGACAAACTTGTAGAGTTCAAAGAGTAGAACATTTCATTCAATTGGAGTTTTTCCAAATTCGGCCTCTAAATTGGTCTAAATGGCGATTTTCAACACAAGAGAAAACACATTTTTCTATTTTCTTTTTCCTCCTTTTTCCCGGTCAATGACAGGTGGGCCCCCGCCGGCCGGCGCGACACCGTGGCCGGGCCGACGGCCACCACGCGGCCGCCGACGGCCGGGCAGCGCCGCGCGCCCACGGATCGCGCCCGCGCCCCAGCTTCTGAACTTGGACGCCAACGCGTCCTCGTTCTCCACTCGCCCGCACTCTCACCCTCGCTCCCTGCCTCTGCTGCGCCCCCGCCACGCGACCGGAGCAAGCCGCCATGGCCGAGCTCAGTTGAGCTCACGCCACCGCCCCTGTAGGCCTCTGCTAGTCCAGCCACCACCTCCACCACAACTGCCTCGAGCCCCTCCGTCGATCCCCCGAGGTTCCAGAGCCGGCCCTGCCCCTAGGACCTTCCGCGAGTGAGCACGCCGAGGCCACTCGCCGTGGTCCAGCTCTCGGCGAGCTCACTGCGCTGGTCGCCTTGGGCCACCACCCCTTTGCCCGGCGCGCGCCCCGCACTCGCCGTGTTCCGCTCCACCTTCCTAGCCACTTACCGGCCTCCGCCATCGCCTCCTCCCCCTCTCCCCACGTGTGCGCCATCTCGGCCACCATTGCCGTCGACCCCGCACTGTGGAGGACCCCCACCGGCGCCGCATCCTACTTCCACAACCCCACCGTTACGTTCGCCGTCTCACCGCGCAGCTCGAGGGCCCTACGGCGCCGCCTTCCCGCCTCCCCTCGACGAGAGCGAGCCCGCGTTCGCCGCGCTCCGTGCACCGTGGCCGCGCCAGTTCACCGCTCCGCGCCGCTCTTCCTCTCCACCATCGACGACGAGAGCTAGGGGAAACGGAAGCCCGCGGCGGAGAACACCCCCGGACACCCCCTCGGCTCCAAGTCCAGCCCCCACATCGCCGGCGCAGGCCGCCGCTCTCTCCTCTACCGCGCGCGCGTCGGCCGCGGCCGGAGGAAGAAGAAGAGGTCGATTTGCAAAAATCCCCCTGCGTGTTTGTCTATTTCGTTTCAAGTTCAAAGCGCTGTTCAATGAGTCTGTGGTTATTTCCTCACAGGCCCCTGGAGGTTATGGTTATTTACGTTCGGGTCCTTAGTCTGAGTAATTTTCTATTTAAATGCATTTAAATTGGCTATAAACTTTGGAAAATCATAGTAAATCAAATAAAAATCCAAAATGGACAAACTCAGTTGCGTTAGACTCCTCTTGAATAGATCTACATGATTGGTATGATGTGAAAGTATGAAATGCCTGATTTGCCCCCGTTTGTTGCATGCATGGTGTAGGTAAATAAATGATAAAAGTGGACTAAATGACCTCCAAAAAATTATGAAATTTGGGCAGTGGCTTTATTATGGCATCTAGGTACTTTGAGAATTTTTCTTGCAGTAGCACTCACTGTTAAATGACTGATCTACCCCTAGGCTTAAGTTTTTGAAATAAAAATGCATGGGAAATACTTACCATACGAAACTTTCTCCAAAAGCTGTACTAGATTTTTGGGACACACCTTGTGCTAGGTTTAGCTGGCTGATAAAGTTTGAGCCTCTGCATGTTAAGTCCGAGTGGTGATTTGAAAATGACAAGTGCTACTATGATTTAATCCATAAAATAGAAATGGAATGCTAGTATGTACTCAGAAGTGACTTTCAGTATACTCCTTATAAGTAGTTAATTGGTTAGTCCATAGTATAGCACCTGACGTCTGCTTACATCTTGTAGTCGTATAACTGAACACCTGCGTACTAGCTCATATAACTATTGTGCCCCTTCTTAGTTAAGGTAACAATAATGTACATGCTATGATTAGTCATTATAAGAGTCTAAACTTAATATCATGCTTGTAAACCATGTGTGTACAAACTAAACTAAAGATGACACTACCACACTCTCTTTTGATCAATAACGTGACTAGTGCAAAGAGAGTTGTTTAAACACATGTGTTGGGTGCATGAAAGTACTACCATCCATATGCTAGGAACGGTGTTTCAAACTAGTAATACCTTACAGGTATAAATATATGGTTGTTGTATGCTTTGCTTGAGTATGATAAAGAACAGTCACATTGATACTTAATCGTGTTTTAATCCCATGGGTTGCATTGAGAATGCCCGATTGCGTGCTTACTCTAAGTCCATATAAGTACTTCTATGTCACCAGTAGTACTACCTGATGTTACTAGATGTTCAATACATAAAACTTTGTATGTGTTATGTGGCTGTTGAGTGTATGCCTGCTCTAAGTCAAGAAAAGTGCTACTATTACTAGTGCTAAGAGTGATGTCTTAAATTGATAATCCATTGCATGTGTAAGTATATGATGACTAGTATTGCGCTTGCATGTAGAGTGAAACGAGGCATCTCAACTTAACACTTGATCATGAAATGAATTATATCTTGCCGCGTGAATGCTTAATTTCATAACTGAATGATTGTGCTAGATGCATACTGGCACTTCTCGTTAGTATAGTTGTCGATCACTTTTCTGTCCATCCATGAAATAGTTATTCGTGTATGTGTTTAATACTTATGCATCTCGTACACTGCACCGTGCATACCATTCATGTAGAAACGCTTCTTGCAGATACGTGATCAAAAAGCAAGTGCGTGGAACTACATCAAGTATTGGTGTCCAAAAGACCAACTAAGACCCACTCACGACCTGGAGAGCCCATCAGTCGTGTTTGGACGGAGGAGTTGTCCAAGGGATCAAGGGGTTGCCTGGGGCAAAGCCTCACAACCCGGCAAACTAACAGTAGCTTAGTTTGTTGGTTTTCTTAAAGTAAAACAAAGGTAGGCAGGACCATGCTTTACCTAGCAAATGATTTTGTTGAATGCTTACGCATCTGCATTAGGAGTTGTTTGGAAACCATTTGCATTAGACTCCTTGGCCGCCCTGGCCCTAGCACCTACAATAGAGTGCGTAGGACGAGTATGCCTAGTAATGCTAGGTACGAGTAGACACGAGTGAATGGAGTCACTCGTTGCGTAGGTGATTTTTCAAAAGTCACAGGAACTATTACTATGATGGAAGCTATGAGGATGCTCATGGTTTTAACTCGAGACCGGGCGGAGATATGATTATATGAGAAAAATGATGATGATGATGATATGGATGGTATGGTGGACTCCGCCCGAGTCGCATAAGGCCGGTCGTTGTTCGCCTATTGGTCGGCATAACATTGCTAGGGTGCTTATCCGGAATCTATGGGCCGGTGAAAGTCTTACTTGTGACGTCTCAAGCAAGGGGCACGTTCCTACCCACTGGTTGAGAGGAAGGTGGCCGCGGAGGCGGGTGTCAAAGGAGGGCAGAACCCGACGTAACCGAGGTACCGCTCCTGCGACAACGCGCTCCGGGAGTCAGGCGGGAGTGGTCATCGAACTTGAGACGGGACAGGTGGAGATGGGAGAAGCATATGTGGAACGCTGGGAGTTAGTAAGCATATGCCATCCTGGTGCTTCTAGTTATTCCCGGGAATATAAAAAAATCGATTCGAATCGCTGATGCTCACCAGGTGTGAGAATGCCAATACCACTGACGGGCAAAGTAGTAATCCACTTGAATATGTTGTATTATGAATTCATGGTTTTGAATACTACATACTTGAATATACATGCTTTACTTTCATGCAGCTTTTTATTATACTCATGATTAGTATTATTGATATGATAAACTAAGTAGCTGTCAAATCCTACTCTATATGATAAAGCAAGCAGCTGTAAATCCTGCTTCCACATGTTGACTTGATTTTGTTTAAAATCAACAGCTAAGGATCAAATTCTTAGTAAGCAAGCTTTGCGTCAGCCGTAAGCCATTTCCATTAAGTCCTACTGAGTAATTAGTACTCAGGGTTTGCCCCCACTTTTGGCTTACAGGTACTGAAGACAACTGGATAACTGTGTTGGAGGTGGTAGAACCGGTGGGCTCGGTGCTACTCGCCTTGTTTATCTCTACTTGAAGACTAGTTGCGTTTTATTTCCGCTGTGAGATGTTTTGAACGCTTCCGCTATATGTATCTATACATGTATATTTTGACTTCGCTTCCGCTATATTTGAACATGTATTTGACTATTTATCTTCGGTTTGTAAACTAAGTCTGCTTATTCTCTACTTCAACTGTTTGTGATGATGTAATCTGTTGTGGCTCTCTCGAGAGCTGAATGTGTGTGATGTCGGTATCCTCGGGCGATGGTTACATCGAGTGCCCTTTGGGTAGCTCGACGGACTACCGGGTTTAGTCCGGCCTAAGTGCACTGTGAGCCAGAGGTGGCAGGTGTGCTTAGTCTGGATTAAGCAGGGCGGTTCCGCCACAGTCGGCTCCAAGATTTTTTTTTGCAAAATAGAACTAGCTAAATGCAAACTTAAGCAAAAAATTGATGGAAATTAAACATGCAATGGTGAAATTCAAAGTAGGTGCATGAAAGATAAGAAAAATTATAACGCGGAAAATTAAATATGCAGTGGAGGGTAATGCCAGTTTACCTCCTGGCGAGGGCAAGTCATACCTTTGGTGTAGTGTCAGCGCTTGACGGAGACTTAGCGGCCGTCTGGGCTGCAACTTTTGCTCGCCAAACCTTCTTGGTTGCCATAGCCTTTTGCTTCTGAGTTTTGATCTTCTCTGGCTTTGGCTTTGGCGTCTCAATTTCCTTCTTCCGCCATTCTTGGGATGTGTTCGTTGTTTTGGCGGTGACCTTCTTTTCAGGAGCTTTGCCTCCTGAATCCTTTGTCGGCGGCTGGGCCAGTGAGGCACGTCTCAGTGACTCGGCTCTGCGATCGGCTTTGAGCTTGTGGGCTTCCCCATTGTATAGGAGCTTTTCCATGGCTATGAGGAGGGAGTCCATTTTCGGCTTACTTGGCGAGAGGTCGATCTTCTCTCTTGGTGTTTCCCGGGGTGCCTGACACTTAAATTTGAAAGTTTTTACCTGTCGGCACTGTTTGACCTTTGGTTTGAAGGCGAACGTCTCCCGTCTGCCATTGATGTTGAGGTGGACTTCTCCAGCTCCAGAATCAATGTTGGCCTCAGCGGTGCTTAGGAATGGTCGTCCAAGGATGAGCGGCGTCTTCATATCAACCTCCATGTCTAGCACCACGAAATCCACCGGGACGATGAAGTTTTGGATTTTCACCGGTGTGATGCTCCGGCATCTCAAGAGCATAATCATTCATTATATGTGCAGCATTCATCATAAAGCATCCTACAATGACATGCATTGAGCCCTAGTTCAAACTTGGTTGAAATGAAACTTGTGGAAACCTGTTTTCTGCGTATACGTCTCTATGATTGTGCCCATAACTTTGATTCTATTTAGATCTGGGTGAGACTCATATTGACAAACTTGTAGACAATTTGATGATCAACACTTTGGTAATTGGTGCTTTGACATGCATTAAGGGTTGCATAGAGTTTTTGGGCTTTTTCTGTTAGTATGTGAATTCTGTCCAAACATGACCTGTTTAGTAAATTTAAATTTTCTTGATCTTAAAGACAAAATCTTGCAATACTTTTATTGAGAAAGTTGTAGGTTCTGAAATTCTAAACAACATTGGTATAAAACTCTTTGAGTGAAAGTGAATAGAAAATAGACTTTTAGAATTTCTAAACTGGAGGGTTCTGTTGGTCAAACCTTGGTCAGCAGTTTAAATTCAAATTTAAATCATATTATTGCATAGAACATAGTATGAAAGTTTATAAGAAAGTTGTAGAGCTATAAATTTAGAACATATCATCCAATTGGGTCCTTCCCAAATTCGGCCCCTAAGTTGGTTAAATAGGCAAGTTTCAGAAACACTTTCCTTGGTCAAACTGGGCTTTTTCATTTTTCTGGATTTTGATTTTCCCTCTGTCTCACTGACGCACGGGTCCCACAAGTCAGACCGCGTCGGATTCCCTCCTGGGAGATTGGAACGCGCCGGCTGTGTGCCCCGCCACTTAAACCCTCCGCGCACTCGGTCCATTGGACCACCTCCTCTCCACCCTTTCCCCCGGCCCCACCCGTCAGCCGCACGTGGCCTATGGACCACGTCCACGCCGCGCCATCTCCTTCCTCTTCCCGCTCTAGTGCGCCCACGCAGCAGCCATGGCCTGCCCGCGCGCCACGGCGCCGAGGCCACGCCCCCCCTCCCTGGCTCCCTTCAAGACTACGCAACCGGCCTCACCTGGACGTCTCCCGGCTCCATTCCGCTCGCTCTCCGCCTCGCCTCGCTCCCTCGCTACCCCTCCTCCACAAGCGGAGAGCGCTGCCGCCATAGCCGCCATTGAAGCTCGGCTGCGAGCTCGTGCGCCGGCCGCTTCAGGCCCTCTTCAACCAAGCCACCTCGCGTCCCACACTCGCCTCGCCGTCCTCCACCTTTCCCCCAAACCCTCGTCCACCGCTGCTGCCTCTAGCACCCTTCCCCGCGCGCGCACCCACACGACCGCCATTGCCACTGGCCCCTCGCCGTGGGAGGCCACCTCCCGACCCTCTCCACGCCTCCAGGATACCCCCACCGCCTTCGCCTCGTCCTTGCGCATCTTCTGCGCTAACCCTTGCCGCCTATGCCCCACCCATTCGCTGGATCCGCACCCGCGCCGCCGTCGGTGCACGCCACCGTGGTCGCCAGTTCACCGCCGCCGCACGCCTTTCCTCTTCACCGCCGGCGACGAGATCTAGCCCACGGTGTCCGCCGTAGTGCCGGCCACCTCCTCGACCCGACTCGGCTCCAAGACGCCGCCTCCACGCGCCGGCGACGCCGCGAGAACGCCGGCCTGCCGCGCGGCTTTCCCCTGCCCGGAGGTAGACGATGGCAACTTTACGATTTAGCCCCTGCGCTTTCATGTTTTTCCCTTTCCGTTTCATGACCTGTACACTGTGCCTTGCAGATCTTACGTTCTAGCCCCTGATGTCTGTACGCTGTGCCTTGCAGATCTTACGTTCTAGCCCCTGATGTCTACGGTTAATTGCATATAAGTCCTTGATCTATAAGTTTTTCGATTTATTTCATTAATAAATCGGCTGAAACTTTAGAAAATCATAACAATTCAAATAAAAATCCAAAATGGACAAACTCAGTGGCAATGGACTCCTCTTGAGTAGATCTACAGGATGGGTATGATGTGGATGTGTGAAAAGTCTGTTTTTCCCCTAGTTTAGTGCATGCATGTTGAGGGTAAATAAATGGAAAAAGGGATGTAAATGAACTCCAAAAATTATGAAACTTAGAAAGTAGCTTTGTTATGGCATCTAGGTACTGTGTGATTTTTGGTAGCCCTAGCATTGGCTGTTTAATTACTGTTTTGCCCTTATGCATGTGTTTTGTGTATTAATCAACTTGGAAAATGAAGGCTACATAAAATATGCTCAAATATGACCTCTAGTATTTTTCATGTACTTTTTATAGTATGAGTAGCTCACTGGTAAAGAATGAGGTTGTGCATGTTTGTTTTAGCTGCTGTTTTGAAATTGGCAAAATGCTACTAGTTGAAAAAGAAAATAGGAAAAAGTGTATTTAAACTGCTAGGAAAATTAGGGGAAAAATCTAGTAGCCTATTAGTGATGTCTTGATTCCAGAAAGTAATTTTATGCACTTTATTACTGCTGTTTTGATTTATATGATTTCATGGTGAAATAAAATATGGAAAATAGATGTCCTACTAAATTGAGGGAATTTCACTCGCCAATTTTTGTACATGCAGATCATGCCAACTATAGCTCACTGGTAGAGTTTCACTTCCAGAACTCATTCCTATAATTTATAAAAATTCTGACAATGTGTAGGGTTGAGAAGCTATAGAGACTGTGTACACATATAGAGCAATAATTCCTAATAACTTCAAAGATAAAATGTGGTGATAGTTTGTACGATTTTCTCAGTGATGGGTTGTATGATTTCTTAGCAAAGTTGTTAAGTTTCCTAGTATGGGGGTGTAATTGGACTAAGCATGCTTGAGTCATCTCGTCACTAACTACATGACGTGCCTTGTGTTTCATTTGCACCGCATACCTACTTTTGCATTCGTTACACTCATGGTCGCACCATGTCATACATATAACTTGTACCATATGCGTGTATTTGCATTCTTTTGCACTCATTTGCATATTATATCATGCATATAGATTCCGCGAAAAAGAGGACAACACAAGGGCTGCTATTGGTCGATAAGCTGGACAGCGAATTGCACCAAGAGCAAGAAGACGACGTGTCGCTGATTAAATCCGTCCCTGCTTCAAGGGGTTGCCTGGGGCAAAGCCCCACAACCCGGCAAACTAACATAGATTAGTTTGTTGGTTTTCATAAGAATACTCAAAGGTAGGCAGGACCATGATTTCTCCCAGCAAATACACACTTGATTGATGATTACGCATCTGCATTAGGAGTTGCTTGAAACCAATTGTATTAGACTTCTTGGCCGCCCTGGCCCTAGCACCTATACCTAGAGTTCGTAGGGCGAGTGCCTAGAATGGCTAGGTACGAGTAGACACGAGTGAATAAAGGTCACTCGTCTCGTAGAGGTTACTTTTCGAAAAGAAGAAATCTTACTATGGAAGTTATTGTTATTATGCCGTGATTATGATATGTTTTAAAAAGAGACCGGGCGGAGATATGGGTTTGAATGATGAGATTTGGAATAATGTGTGGTGGACTCCGCCCGAGTCGCATAAGGCCCGTCCACTGTTCGCCTGCTGATCGGCATAATATTGCTAGAGTGCTTATCCGGGATAATGGACTAGTGAAAGTCTTACTTGTGCCATCCGAAGAACAGAGACTTGTTCCTACCATGGGCCTAGGGGCGCTTGACTCATGGGAGGGCTGACCCGACGTATCGTGGTAACGCTCCATGGGGGCTAAACCTAGGGAATGGCGGGTTGGAATCGAACTTGGGATGGGACAAGTGGAGTTGGGGGAAGCATATGTGGGAACGCCGGGGGTTAGTAAGCATATGCCATCCTGGTGCTTCTAGTTATTCCCGGGAATTAAAAATCAATTCGAATCGCTGATGCTCACCAGTGTGAGAATGCCAGATATCGTACATGGGCAACGTAGTAATAACTGTAACAGGTTGTTCATTTAATCATGCTTTTCAATACAACATGCTTGGATGAGTATAATCCGTCCCACTATTCATGGTGCTGCCCATCCACTGGTAGGAGGTCGATGGACTTGGGAGGTGCTTTGAAGTCGAGGGAGGGCTAACCCGACGTACCGTGGTATCGCTCCTAAGACGGCTACTCCCAGGGGTTAGATGGGGCGCTGTGAATCTTGGGACGGGACATGTGTAGAATAGGGGTAAATCTTGGATATTATGCAAGTTACTGATGGGTTCTCATGTTTTACCTTCATGCAAGTATTTACTTTATGATATAAATGATCTTCATGGTTAATGGATAGCAGCTGTCAAATCCTGCTATCTTACGTCAACATGACCTTGTTTAAAAATCAACAGCTAAGGATCCACACAATTAGTAAGCATGCTTTGCGTCAGCCGTAAGCCCCATCCATTAAGTCCTACTGAGTAATTAGTACTCAGGGTTTGCCCCCACTTTTGGATTACAGGTACTGAGGATAGCTGGACAACTGTGTTGGAGGTGGTAGTACCGGTGGGCTCGGTGCTACTTGCCTTATTCAACTCTTCATGAAGACTATTTGAGTTTGTTTCTGCTGCGAGATGTTTTGAAAACGCTTCCGATATATGCTCTGAATTTGCTTCCGCTATATTTGAACATGTATTTGGTTTGTAAATTAAGTCTATTATTCTCTATTTCAACTGCCTGTGATGATGTAATTGTTGTGGCTCCTTCGAGAGTCGGATGTGTTTGATGTCGGTTTCTCGGGAAATGGTGTTATCGAGAGCTCCATGGACTCTCGACGGACTACCGGGTTTAGTCTGGCCTAAGTGCGCTGCGAGCTAGAGGTGGCAGGTGTGCTTAGTCTAGATTAAGCAGGGCGGTTCCGCCACAACCGGAACATCTTCGGCGATCCCGACGGGGTAGCGAATCGATTGATCCGCTAGCTGCAAGCACATAGCAGTAGGGGCAAGTGTAGTATGCATAAGTTTATCAAAGACTACCTTTGGCATGACGCTGACGCTTGCTCCCAGATCACAGAGAGCTTGATCAAAATTCTGGGTTCTGATTGAGCATGATATGGAGGGGTTCCCAGGATCCTTCTTCTTTTCAGGCGGCTGGTTGAGTATAGTAGTGCTACACTCCTCCGTGAGGTGCACAACTTCAGTCGATGGCAGCGGCTTCTTGTTGTTGAGGATGTCCTTCAGGTACTTAGCATACGTAGGCACCGGCATCGCATCTAGCAATGGGATATTGACATATAACTTCTTGATTACCTCAACGAATTTGCCGAACTGATCGTCGACCGAGGCCTTTTTCTGCCTTTGAGGAAAAGGGAGCACTGTGCTGTCATAGAACTCATGCAGAGCTGACTTTGGTGCTTCCTTCACCGGTGGTGGTTCACAATCCACCTCATCTTCCTCCTCTGGTGCGGCCCGCTTTCCCTCCACGATTACATGTTTCCTTCCTTGAGCACCGCTATTCCTGTTACGCAGAATCCGAACCAACTCCTTCGTGTTTTTCCCGAATTATAGCACCTTTGACCTGGTCTTCAAGCTTCTCATCCGTTCTTGGGCCCATGAGACTAGTTAGCACCCTGAAATGGGCCGACTGTCTCTACTGGGCCTTCCAACGGCTCATGTACTGAATTCGCGCCATGAGGGCCCAGGGGATATCTATCCCCCACAATCCCCCGAGGCTCGAGTTAATTTTAAGGATTAATTGACTCAAGACTCCAGAATAAATAACACACTGCTCATGAGTTCTTTTCCTGAGTCCAAACTGTTTCTCATGGTGCACCGCCAGGTGCACCCCATGGGGTAGCCCTCGAGCTTCAAGTTGACTTGAGTATCAATTAGCTTGAAGATCTAAATTTTCTGATTAAGCTTCACAGGATGCGTTCCTCAAGTGCCGAGTCAACTTGAGGAATAGCAAATCCTTTTGTCCGAGTTATTGTCTACTCCCAGTTTTTCGAGTTAGAGAAAACCAACTCAAACTTCCTGTTTTCTCAGATTTTAGGAAAAAGAATAATTTTCCACAAATCCCGCACCCCATGGGGTTAACCCAAAGGGAACCAGCAGAAGGACCGAGGAGTTACCTCAAGAAGGGCCCCAGGAAACAAGAAACTTCCGAATGCGCAACAGTCATTACCCTCCCACATGATAATTGATGCGTGGAGGAAGTCGAAATGACGCGGCCTATGGAGTCGTCTGCACAGAGATCAAAGCGAAGGTACTGTGCTATAAGAGCAAAGGCATCGCCCATCCATCCATTACGCCTCCACTGCGTTCCAGTTCGTCAAGAAAAAACCCCAAGAAACTCTCCACTCCCCTGCTTCCAGCCATGGCTAGCGGCAAAGGCAAGAAACGTGCTGGCTCGCCACCATCATCAGAGTACGAGGATTCCGATGATGCGTTCTTCAGCGGCGCCTACGACGCCGAGGAGTCCTCGGAGGACTTCTCCTGCAGCGAGGAGGAAGAAGCCCCTGAGGATGCCCCACCCCGGGAGGTCGACTCGGAGCCCAACACTGACGACTCCCAGGGCTACAGCGCCAAGGAGAGCGCCAAGCTCCGAGGCCTCCGTCGCGTCGCCTTCGAGGACTCCACCGATGAGGAGGAGGAGAGCGAGGAGGAGGACTCCGACGACGACGACGACGACGACGATGGCCCCGGCGGTCACGATGGCCCGGGTGGCCACGATGGCGGCGACGGCGGCCATGGCAGCGACGATGGCGGCCACGACGGTGGAGATGAGGCCGACGCCCCGGCCTCCAAGCGCTGCCGCGTTACCGGGCCTCCGGCCGGGCCATCCACCGGCGTGTAGGCCACCACCATTCCCACCACCATATTAGTAGTAGTTAGTAGTAAATTAGGATAATCTCTCCGCCTATATGTAATCCCTTTTGATGAACTATATATAATGAAATCCACCTTTTATGCTTCTTTTCTGAGTTCATCTGTGTGTTCTCATCTTGGAATTTTTGTGTCCGAGTCAATTCCCTGCACTTGCCTATGCCCAGAGTTCAGGCAAAACTTGAACTGTTAGGTCCGACTGAATAACTCATTCTCCGAGTAATAGAGATCATGATCCTGTACTTGTGAATACCGACTAAAAACATCATCCCGACTGAAATGGACGACTGAATTCTAATGCAATCCATCTCAGATGCTACCGTCAAGAAATCCGAGTTAATCCTTTAACAATATCCACCTATTCCGTCAATTCACACGAACTGTTACTAACGGCGTCAGGGTTGATTTGAGATCTATACCCTAAACCACAAGTTCTTTTATCCAAGACCTGAACTGTTCTTCCTCCCCACTGAGACCGCCGCTATTGCTGTTTGAAATCTAAGTTCCGCTGCATCCACTTCTTCTCGAGTCCCAATCCATACATTCGCATCCACTTCCATGGCTCCCAAGAAGAAAACCTTGAGCGAGCGCGGAAACACCGCTGAGGGCCTGCCGCACAATGAGAACCGGCAGATAACCTCACCATACCTGGCATACCGCCCCTCCATTGTCACTGAGCCCATGCTACGATCCTTGGTGGATATGTGCATCCTTCCTCCCAAGGAAGTAGCCAACTAGAGGGTATGCGACAACGAAGATGATGCTGCTCCAACTGCTCAACTTACGAAGCCATGCCATTCTTCATCTGTGGGTTAGGCCTCCCCATCTGCTCATTTGCGCGAGGCCCGTTGCAATTTTACGCCATCAACCTGACCCATCTGAATCCCAATTCGATCCTGCAACTTTCGATCTTTATCCACCTCTGCGAGGCATTCCTCAGAATTGTTCCACACTTTGGCTTGTGGAAGTACCTTTACCACTGCAAAGCCGGTCTGAGGGACGGAGTGCTACAAGTAACTGGAGGGGCCAGCTTTGAGCTGCGAAAGAATCGTAAAGCTGTGTATTTGGATATCCCCCTCCCAGATAACAATAGAGGATGGCACGCCGAGTGATTTTATATCGAAAATCATGGAAATTCTCTCCCCTCGAGGTCTGGGAGACAACCTGACAGTAAACTGCCCAGCTGGGAAGAAGGCCCAACCGTTGAGGAGCAGGCCGAAGTCAACACACTGTTGGAAGAAATAGCCAACTTGAAAGAAAGAGGCCTCACAGCCCATGCTGTGGTGATAGATTTTGTGTATCGCTGCATTCAGCCACTGAAGAACAGAATTTACCCTGCCTATCTATATGTTGGAGCTAGTGATCCAACTAGAGAGATAGCCCGACCTATGACTGAGGATGATATCAAGGCTCGAGTAGAGTTGATACTTAGAGGTGAAGCTCACAATGAGGGTACTCCCAAACCATATTCTGCCTGGAATCCAACTCCCACTGTAAGTAACCTTACTGTAATTCCTTTAACCATCCTGTCATATATCCGCATTCTGATTCATGAAATTACTGCAGAGCAACATATCTAAGTTTCTGTCAGATCCAACAACCACTGGAACTGCCGGGCTATCAAAGCGACAATCTGAGTTATCCACTGAAGAGGTGGAAGCTGTTGTTGCTGCTGCTCATGGTGCACACAATCATTGTGATACCTTGTACAGCTCAAGCCACCCAAAAGTTCAGTGCGAGCGACGTCACCAAAGCCCCCGAGCTAATAGCTGCTCCCAGTGGGGTGAAGACACGAGCTGCCACTAGCCAGGGGCGTATCAAGGCTAAAGCAACTCGTACTGTGGTGACACGCAGACAGAGGACCTACAAGAGGACGATCAAAGAGCTGACAAGCTCTCCAGAGTCATCTGACAAAGCTAAGAAGTCTAGATATTCTTCCCAAACCACTGCTAAGGCTGACAGCATCGCTGGGGTTGACTGGAGCGGCTTGGTTGATGAAGACGAAGAAGAAGAGGAAGAAACTCAACTTTCTCATCGTGAGAGGCGATCCAAGAAGCACTACGACGACACTATCTCAGCCCCTTTTGCATCCATATTACCTCCTGAGGAAGACGAAATTGATCTGACAGCAGAGGATATGGATCTAGAACAAATTATCAGAGATACATGCAAGCTTCCATTCACTATATGCTTTGATGAAGATATAGAATCACTGTCAACATGCTCCAGGGAAAAACAAGCTGAGGCCACAAGCCCCCGAGCAAAAACAAAGCTGAGATCAAAGAGTGTAGAATCTGAGGTTGCTCATACGAGTAAAGCCACTGAGACTGGGCATGAAGTGCCAATGCCATCTGAAAACTGGCAACAAGCACTAACTGGAAAAGTCCCAGAAAAACAACAAGAACCTGCCACCAAGCCGTTACCTGAAACTACTGGCTTGCAGGAACGCCAGACAGATGTCAACATGAGCGATACTCCTCATCCCTTGTCTGAAACTCATGATTCGGCCCAGGAAAAAGCTGCTGAAGAGCCCAAGGATACTGATCAAGTCGAGAAGGGACAATCAGACTCCCTAGCCCCGAATGAGCCCGGCTGCATTGAACCTTCGACAACTGAGGCAGGTGATAGCAGTCGCCAAATAGTGCCAGCACCCCCAAGCTCAGGATTGCTCACATCTTTTGAGGTATGTTAACTGTGCACATAATCCGGCTGTCTCTACTGGGCCTTCCAACGGCTCATGTACTAAATACTTGCAGGAAAGTAAAACATGAACACATGTCCCGTCCCAAGATTCATAGCGCCTCCATCCAACCCTTGGGAGTAGCCGTCTCAGGAGCGATACCACGGTACGTCGTGTCAGCCCTCCCTCGACTTCAAAGCACCTCCCAAGTCCATCGACCTCCTACCAATAGATGGGCAGCACCATGAATAGTGGGGCGGATAATACACATCCAAGCATGTTGTATTGAAAAGCGTGACTTAATAAACAACATGTTACAATTATTACTACGTTGCCCATGTGCGATATCTAGCATTCTCACACCTGGTGAGCATCAGCAATTCGAATCGATTTGTTAATTCCCGGGAACAACTAAAAATGTCAGGGGTATATGCTTACTAGCCATCGCGTTCCCACATATAGCCCCCATCTCCACTTGTCCCATCCCAAGTTCGATTCCAACCCGCCATTCCCCAGGTTTAGCCCCCATGGAGCGTTACCTCGGCGCACCGGGTCCAGCCCTCCACGAGTCAACACCCAAGCGCCCTTGGGCCCGATGGTAGGACCAAGTCTCTGTTCTTCGGATGGCACAAGTAAGACTTTCACCAGTCCATTATCCTGGATAAGCACCTTAGCAATGTTATGCCGATCAGTAGGCGAACAGCGAACGGGCCTTATGCGACTCGGGCGGAGTCCAGTGCACAATACCATAAACAGTAAATAACTCATAAAATCTCTGCCCGGTCTCCATTTAAACATAAGCATAATGATTTCCATAATAGTAAGATTTTTGTGATTGAAATCACCTACGCGTCGAGTGACTCCATTCACTCATGTCTACTCATTCCTAGCATTACTAGGCACTCGTCCTACGAACTCTATGTATAGGTGCTAGGGCCAGGGCGGCCTGGAAGTCTAATGCAGTTGGTTTCAAACAACTCCTAATGCAGATGCGTAATCATCAAACAAGATAGTATTCGCTGGGAGAAATCATGGTCCTGCCTACCTTTGATTGTTCTTAAGAAAACCAACATACTAATCTAAGTTTTGACGGGTTGTGAGGCTTTGCCCTGGCAACCCCTTGAATCAGGGACGGATTTAATCAGCGACACGTCGTCTTCTTGCTCTTGGTGCAATTCGTTGTTCGGCTTCTCGATCAATAGTGGCTCTGGTGTTGATCCTTCTTTCGCGGAAATCTATATGCATGGTATAATATGCAAGTGAGTGCAAGAGAATGCAAATACATGCATATGGTACAAGTTATATGTATGACAAGGTGCGACTAGAAGTGAAATGGATGCACATGTATGTATGCGGTGCCAATGAAACACAAGGCATGTCAAGTAGTTAGCGACGTGATGACTCAAGCATGCTTAGTCCAATTAAACCCCATACTAGGAAACTTAACAACTTTGCTAAGAAATCATACAACCCATCACTAAGAAATCATACAAACCATCACTACATTTTATCTTTGAAGTCATCATGAGTTAGTGTCTTAAATGTGTACACAGTCCCTATCAAATGGAATGAAGTTGTCTCTTGAAAACACATTTATGAATATAATGCACTCATGAGTTCTTATGGTTGGACAACTCAAATTGATCCCAAACTTTTACCACATGCAGAAACATAATTCATAGTGCTACTGCCAAAATTTCAGCTACAAACAAATTATAATTAATTTATTAGAATTCCAACAAGTTATCAGCCCTATAGCTTCTCAGATTTTTCATAATTTATAGGAGTAAGTTCTGGACTTGAAACTGGACTTGAAATTTCTACAATAAGCATTTCATTGCATGAATATTATGTACAAAAATCAGCAAGCACAAAATCCAAAGTTTTGTAGGACATCTATTTTCCATATATTTATCTTATGCAAATTAAGATCTACTTACAAACAGTGTTAATAAACTCTACAAAATTACTTTCTAGACTCCCTATCATACTAGTAGCATACCAGATTTTTCATAGAATTATCTATGCATCCTAGAACCATTTTTCCTTTTTATTTAGTTAAACATGTGACACTTTGTCATTTTCAAATCACCACACAAACTTCACATGCAAGGTCTCAAATTATAGCAGCAAGCTACCCATACTATATAAAGTATATGAAAAATACCAGAGGTCATATTTGAGCATATTTTATATAGCCTTCATTTTCCAAGTTAATTAAATACACAAAACACATGCATAAGGGCAAAACAGTAATTAAACAGTTAATGCTAGGGCTACCAAAAATCACACAGTACCTAGAAGCCATAACAAAGCTACTGTCCAAGTTTAATAATTTTTGGAGTTCATTTGGTCCACTTTTACCATTTCTTCACCCTCACATGCATACAACTTAAACAAGGGCAAAACAGTCCTTTCACACATCCACATCATTCCTATCCTGTAGATCTACTCAAGAGGAGTCCATAGCCACTGAGTTTGTCCATTTTGGATTTTTCTTTGAATTGTTATGATTTTTCAAAGTTCACATCTCAATATAAATGAATTTAAATGGAAAACATTAGTTCTGAGGACTATAACACAAATAACCATAGTTTCCAGGGGCTAGACCGTAAGATTCGCAAGACTCAGTGTACAACGTTTCGGATCTAATCGCGAAACGTTGAAACTCCGAGGGCCAAATCACAAAGTGGCCATCGTCTTCCTCCTCTCGCCAGAGAGGAGGCGCGACGGCGCTCGGCGCTCCGGCCAGGCGGGGCCCGGTGAGCTCGCCGGCGGCGGTCGGGGAGGGGGAGAAGGGGTCGGGGAACCTCACCGTGCTACCTGTGGCGACGAGGAACAACCGGAGTGGCACAGCGACGGTGAGCCAAGGAGGTGGGACTCCGGCGAGGTGGTGCGGCTCGGTGGTGGGGATCCGGAGGCCTAGAGTTCGGTGTTTCGGTGAAGGGGAGTGAGGCGAACCTTGGCGTGGTGGTGTGGAGGCACAGAGGTGCGAGGAACGGCGGGCGCGGCTTGAGCCCCGAGCTTCGCGGCTATGGCGGTTCGGCGGCAAAATGCACGGCGGTGGAGCGGTCGCGGTGGCCTAGACCTAGGTGAATCGGTGGAGGGGAGGCCAGGGAAGAGCGGCACGGTGATGTGGGGGCGTGGAAGCGGCCGGAGCGACGGGCGTGAGGTTGGCCCGAGCGAGCGGCAATGGCGGCGGCGGGGAGGATGTAGAGAGAAAGGCGAGAGGCTCGGTGGAGAGAGTGAGCGGGAGAGGCCGCGGAGGGAGTGGGAAAAGGAGGAGGGCGGAACGAATTTGGCCAGGGTTCCGTCCAGGTGCGGCCGGGGCTCGGCCTCGGCCTTCGGCCAGCGGCAGAAGCCATCCGCCGCATGGGCGAGCAGGAGAGGGGAGGAGGCGCGGTGGCCGTGGGTGGACCAAGTCCGTAGGCCCGGTGAGACCGGCCGGTGGGACCGGGGCGGAGGAGTTAGAGTGGACGGTCCATGGACCGAGTGCGTGGACGCGTGGGGACGGTGGGACCCACTGGCGCGACGCGTTCCAACCGCGGGCGCCGGAATCCGACGCGGTTAGCCGGTGGGGCCCGCGTGTCAGTGAGTCAAAAGGAGAATAAAATTCTGAAATTGAAAAATGGTGTTTGACTGCAGGAACCCCTGTTTGTATTTTGGGTTTTTGAACAGGTTAGAGGCTGAATTTGAAGATACCCCAATTGGATGAAATGTTCTAAATTTGTTCCTCTATATTTCTCTTATAAACTTGTATACCATGTTATATTTAAAAATATGGTGTAAACTTGAATTTAAGCTGCTGACCAATGTTTGACCAACAGAACCTTCTAGTTTAGAAATTCTAAAAGTCAAATTTCTATTCACTTTCTCCCAAAGTGTTTTATACCAATGTTGTTCAGAATTTCATGATCTACAACTTTCTAAGTACCAGCATTGCAAGGTTTTGGCTCTAATATCAAGAAAATTTGAAATTACTAAACAGATCATATTTGGACAGAATTCACAAGCTGACAGAAAAAGCCCCAAAACTCTATGCAAAACTTCATGCATGTCAAAGAACCAATTACCAAAGTTGTTCATCATCAAATTGTCTACAAGTTTGTCAATATGAGTTTCACCCAGATCTAAATAGAATCAAAGTTATGGGCACAATCACCGGGACATATATGCAGAAAAACAGGTTTCAACAAGTTGCATTTCAACCAAGCTTGAATTAGGGTTCAAGTGCATGCTAATGTATGATGATTTATGATGAATGTTGCATTTATGATGAATGATTATGCACTTGAGATGCCGAAGCATCACAACTCACCCCCTTAAAGAAATCTCGTCCCGAGATTCTGATGTGATGTGGGTGGATAAGTTAAATGAGAAGAAAGTTGTAACACCTTAGTTTAAATTCCAGCATTTTACAATTAAATTCAAGCAATTTATTTATTTTTTAAGGCTCAAGTGTTTAGTTTGCATTTAACATGTTTTATTTAAAATAAATGCTTGTATAAAATAAATTATAGGCCCAACTTTCTTGTGCATACATGCTGGTGCATTGTTTCTTGTTTGATTGAATTAAGGATTCAAATTCAAATTTATTTGGATTTTAGAACCATTTCTATCTCCATTCAAAGGATTTCAGAAAAAGAAAAGAAAAAAAAAGAGAAGGGGGGCAGCCAGGCCGGCCAGGCCGGCTCAGCCCAGCCACCCCGCTACCTCCCGCCTGGGCCAGAAGCTGCTCGGGCGAGCCACCCCGGCTCCCCTTCCCACCTGGGCCCCGAGCCGGCCCAACCTGCGCCCCCTCCCCCTCAGCGCGCCGTTCGGCCCCACCAGGCCACGGCCGCGCCTCCCTCTCCCCACGTCTCGCCGACAGGTGGGCCCGCGCCTCGCGTCCGCTGACCACTGGGTCCCACGGGTCAGGCCCGTCTCCCTCCTTTCGCTGGAGATCCCGCGCCTCCGCTCGGCCACGCGGGCGACCGAAGTTGGAAGCTTTCCTCCCGAATCCACGCCCTCGTCCCCTTCCTTTAGTGCCCTCCATTTAATCCCGCGGTCGCCGCCCCGGTTTCCCCTTCTTCCTCCCTTCCTTCACTACGCCTTGACGAGCTTTCAAAGCTGCCGGCCACCTCTCTCGTGTACGCAGTGCTCTAGCGCCCTAAACCCCTATAAAACCCGACCCCGAGCTTCACCCCGAGCCCCTTTACCGCGCCTCCACTCCAATTTCACTCCCGTGCCTCGACGCGCCCGCAATCCGCCGCCGGAGTCCCGCCTCGGTAAGCCACTCCGCCGCCCAAATTCCTCACCGGCGAGCCGACTTCGGCCCTCTAATCACAGCCAGCTTGTTCGCAGGAGCTTCGGGAAGCCGTTCCGTGGGTTCTAGTCGCGAGCACGCCACTCTGAGGCCTCTGCCCGCGAACGCTGTCTGAGCCCGTCTAGCGGTCACCGTCGCCAAGCCCCGCCGCCCGTTCCCCGACCTCGCTAGACCCTCGGTGAGCTCCGCCTCGGCCTCCTCTCCCTTTCTAGCTAGATCTAGTCCGGCGAAAGCGCCCCTATGCCTCGGCGTACGCCACTCCGGCGGGCCGCCGCCGCGCGGGTCGGACCCTGCCGTGAGTTTTGGTCACCGCCGGCGCCTACCCTTTCCCTTGGTTCCCTGTCGTCCGATCTGAGATGCACAGCCACGATTAAAACGTGCCATACCCCTTCGCCAGCCAATCACAGAGCGCCACCTCGCCCTCACTTAACCGAGTCAGCCTGACCCTACCCGTCAGACCGACGTGGCATGCCACGCGCACGCCACGTCAGCGCCGCGCCAGCGCAGACCCGGTCAACCGTGGTTCTTTGCGTTTAAGCCCCTGTCTTTTCCGGTTATCAACCCGCAATCCAGCCCTGTGGAAAAGTATTTAGGTTTTAGTCCTGTTTTTATCGGTTTAGACCCTGAGCTTTCTGGATTTCGAACCTGCGGTCCAGGTCTCAGGTTTTTGCCCTAAAACCCTCGGTGGCTATAGTTATTTATGGATAGGTCCTCGGTTTTTCAAATCTAGCCCCTGGTTTAGTTGTTTCTATCACAGTTATGCCCCTAGGAGCCCGTTTTATGCATAACTTTCGCGTTTTAACTCCGATTTGAGTGATTCTTGCGCTCACGCGACTGTAGAAATGCGTAGAATGTTTTTAGTATAGTTTTATCTTCTGTTTTTATGATATGATGTACTGTTTCTCACCTTTGGTTAATTGTTTGCATGTATGTATGCGTGGAAATGCTTGTATGTTGCCGTGAACGTGTTTAGACGGTGAGCAGTTTGTTGGTGAAGAAGAGCAGTAGTTTGAGGGTGTTGAACAGCAGCCTCAAGACCAGTTTGAGCAAGGCAAGTATAACATGGACACAACCCAATAATCATTTAATCACTTCATATGCATGTGTCTAATTTTGTATGCCAATAAGGACTGTACCTAGCCTCTTTTATCGCAATGTTTACCTATGGGAATGCATGTTGGTTAAGTTTTGCTAGTTGCTGCGCGAACTCATGTATCTTTGGTTAATAATTTTGTTAACGGATCTATGCAATCAAATCTTGAGCTTGACCCTCTGTGGTTCATGTTCCTTTAAAAATGGCTTTTTAGCAACTTGGTTTAGGGGGCATGAGCATGTGTTTTGCTTATAGCCACTCTCCTTAAGGACCTGTTTGCAAAGCGACAACCTGGGACAACAGTGCTACCATGAGACTGGAATGGGACGGTCTTGGCTAACTAATTAGGTTGCATTGGTTTGGGAGTAACTTACCGACGGGGCAAGAGGGGAGGTGAGCTTCTGTGGCCCTCGCGCTACTTGTGTTTAGTGCGTTTATCTCCCCTTGAGACTTGCTCCATAGATGCCGACCCTGAAACCTTAGCGGTTACACCTTACCAACGTGATCTTTGTAAAGGCCTCGTAGTGTGCATGCTAGCCATCTCATCTAAGGTAATGTGGTGGACTACTAGCGTAGCCCACGACTCATGGGTAAAGATGTACGACCTCTCGAGAATGTAAAACTG
Source organism: Paspalum notatum (assembly GCA_022530915.1). Lineage (NCBI taxonomy): Eukaryota > Viridiplantae > Streptophyta > Magnoliopsida > Poales > Poaceae > Paspalum > Paspalum notatum. The sequence continues at coordinate 31,585,856 of CM039688.1, read as the reverse complement.
ACATGTCAGCCGTGCTCACGGTTATGAGCGGCCCAGATCCTTTATGCAGATTAGTGGTTCTGTTGGGTTTGAAAGTGGTTCTTATGATAATGTTGTTGAATAATGTTCTTATGCAATATCTTGGGCTTGATGGTTTATCTACTCACTTGTAGTAACTAGTTGTTTAATAAAAACTTGACCAACTAAAAGCTCATGCAATGTGTCGGCCAACCTTAGAGCCTCATAGTTCATGTTATATTTGTGGAGTACGAGTTGAAGTACTCACGCTTGTTTCTTTATTTCAACCTACTATTGGCTGGAACCCAACCACTGCTTAGTTCAAGAAGACTTCGAGGAGTATGTTCAGGACTTCAATGTGTTCTAGGCGTACCCGTCCCCCAGTCGACGTCCCTGTGGCGGCTCGTTTTGTTTCCGTTCACGCTTCCGCTATGACTCTGGTTTAAAGACATGTTGTCTTATTGTAATAAAGTGATGATATACACTATGTAAACGTTTTATTTCATCTTTTATGCACGTTCTGTGATGTCACTATTGTCATAATATATGTGAGACACGTTTCTAGCACATATATGTGGTTCCGGTTCCATTGGTTGAGAACTGGGCGTGACAAAAGTGCATTGTGTATGAATTTGAAACTTCGAACTGTTGTGACGTACTCAATTTGTAGTGGATGGAAGAAATCCGGGATACTTTGTTTGCAAAAATTCCTCTTGCTCCCATGTTGCCTCTTCTTCGAAGTGGTTACTCCATTGCTCCTTGTAAAAGGTAATAGTTCTTCTTCGTGTTGATCTTTGCTTTTGGTGAAGGATTTTTATGGGCTTCTCTTCATAAGTGAGGTCAGGTTGGATCTGAATTTGAGAGGTATCGATCACTTCCTCGGGCACTCGTAAGCACTTCTTGAGTTGCGAGACATGAAACACGTCATGAACCGCAGCCAGATGTGGTATTTCTGTTTCAACTCTATAATTTCATACCCATGCTTCAGTGCATATGCTTTGCTGATGAATGAAAAAGTCGCTCCTGAATCAAACAAAACAACCGTAGGGTGGTCATTGACAGGAAATGTGCCTGCCAAGACTGGTTCACCCTCCGGAACTTGCTCAAGCTGACTATAGTGCAATTGACCCATCTTTGGGGCTGATTTCCTCCCTTTGCCCATAGGCACTGATCCTGAAGTCTTTTGGTGCGAGTGATAGGTGCGACTGAAATATCCGGCCTTCCCACATTTAAAGCAGGTATAGCCGGTCCTTGGTTCGGCGGGTGACACTGGAACAGGTGGAGGAGGTGGTGCACTGTAGAATGACATGGGTTGTTGTGCCCCACCGTGTCGTTTTTGTTGCGAAGGCTCTTCTAAGTAGTATATGTGTGGTGGGAATTGATGCTCAACCCTTGGCCGCTGAGATGGACTCGATAGAGGTGTACTTGCAAGTCTTTTCCTCTGCTAGTCCTCATGGGCCTGACAGAGGCGTTGCTCCATGTCAATGGCGACATCTACCAACTCGGTGAAGCTGTCGTAGCTGCGGCCCAAGTGAGTCAGCAGAGTGGGATCGAATCCATCCAACAGACGGGTAGCCCTACGTGGGTCAGTGTTGACGTCTTCAGGGGAGTACTGGGACAAGCGGATGAAAGCCTGCACGTACTCGAGTACCGACATGTCCCCTTGTCGAAGTGCACGAAATTCCCGTTGCTTGAGCTCGATGAGGCTAGGCGGGAGATAGTGAGCCCGAAAAGCCGCACAAAACTCATCCCACGTCACCTGGTGCCCTGCGGGTTGCATTGCCAGGAATGAAGCACACCAGGCCCCCAAGGGACCATGTAGACACTGTGCCGCGAAGCGAGCCTTCTGTTGCTCAGTGAGTCAAGGCAGCAGACTGAACTTGGACTCAATGATTCGAAGCCAGTCATCAGCATCTAGTGGATCAGTGGCAACGGTGAAGATCGGCGGTTGTAGCGCCGCAAAGTCAGTGTAACTGATCTCTTGCAGGTCGCGCTGTTGTTGCACTTGAGCTATCAAGTCGATGAGTTGCTGAGCGACCTGAGTGGCCAACTTAGAAGGAGATGGTGCTCCATGAGCGGCCCCCTGAGCAGATGTCTCTGGTGGGGTGACCATCTGCAGAAATAAAGCCAGTCGAGTTTAGTTCAGGAACTTGCGTGCGATCGATGCGGTGATAAAAGACTGTAGCACTATAAATATATTCTGAATACATGAAAGCATGTAAGTGGACAGAATAACTTGATTGCACATAAAGTGTTAGCCGTCATCTTGTAGGCATGGGCAATCATATTCGCTAACGGAAAACTTGTGCGCTGCATCTCGTCGGTATGAGTGTGCAGATTTTTGAACTTGAATGTTTCTAGTCATAACTCTCGAACGAAACAATTTTCCAAGAAACTCCATAGGAGAGGCTTACAATTGACAGATTATGTAGTGAAACGTGCAGAATGTTTGCTTGAGTCATGATTTATTTCATTTGTCTTTTAGTAATAACCCGCTACAATGATAACCAAAGATACATGATGCATGATTCGTCCTATTCGGTCTCACATCACACATCCTATGTATTATATATATAACTAGCGATAATTCGGTGACATATATGCACGTCCCCCTTTAATGCAACTAGTCGTTCTCTAGTCGTTCTTAGATTCGCACGTGGTTAGCGTACCTACAGAAGAATGCATGCTCATACATTACCACCTAGTGTGGCATCCACGCGTGACCGCTGCGTGGACAACGTTGGTGGGCCGATGCACCTTTTCCTCAAAGCCTGACTTTCCTCCAGTACTAGGGATTGTCGAGAAAAAGGTGGATCCCAAAACCAAATGTAAGTGTGGTGGGTATGAAAGCCTCAAACATGCCCACCACCCTTAAAGAGCATTTACTTATGCAGCATGAATGCAGGGTTTACAACCGTTCGCAAATCCCAATAGCTTCCACCAGTACTGGGGACAGCTATGGCCGAAAGGTTGCTTCCCAAAGTGTCGAATATGCATATGAGTTCTATCTAGGTCAAAATGTCAGTGATGTCACCTGGATAACACTAACATCCTTATACGGGCATAGCGTATACTCTCATTTTTGAATTACTTGAAGATGGGTTTTCGAAAATAGGTTTGTAAAACAAAACTTGATGATAAAACTGTTGTCTGTGTATGATCGGCTCTGATACCAGCTGTGGCGGAACCGCCCTGCTTAATCTAGACTAAGCACACCTGCCACCTCTGGCTCGCAGTGCACTTAGGCCAGACTAAACCCGGTAGTCCGTCGAGAGTCCTTCGGGCTCTCGATAACACCATTTCCCGAGGAACCGACATCAACGACTCTCGAAGGAGCCACAACAATTACATCATCACAGGTAGTTGGAATAGAGAATAATAGACCTAATTTACAAACCAAATGTATGAAATCAAGTACATGTTCAAATATAGCGGAAGCGAATTCACAGTATATATATATAGCGGAAGCATTTTCAAAATATCTCGCAGCGGAAACAAACTTAAATAGTCTTCATGAAGAGATGAACAAGGCGTATAGCACCGAGCCCACCGGTACTACCACCTCCAACACAGTTGTCCAGATGTCTTCAGTACCTGTAATCCAAAAGTGGGGGCATACCCTGAGTACTAATTACTCAATAGGACTTAATGGACGGGGCTTACGGCTGATGCAAAGCATGCTTACTAATCAGGTGGATCCTTAGCTGTTGATTTTTAATCAAGGTCATGTTGACATAAGATCATTTATATCATAAAGTAAATACTTGCAAGAAAGTAAAACATGAACACATGTCCCGGCCCAAGATTCACAGCACCTCCATCTAACCCCTGGGAGTAGCCGTCTCAGGAGTGATACCATGGTACGTCGGGTCAGCCCTCCCTCGACTTCAAAGCACCTCCCAAGTCCATCGACCTCCTACTAGTAGATGGGCAGTACCATGAATAGTGGGGCGGATCATACACATCCAAGCATGTTGTATTGAAAAGTGTGACTTAATAAACAGCATGTTACAGTTATTACTATGTTGCCCGTGTGCGATATCTGGCATTCTCACACCTGGTGAGCATCAGCGATTCGAATCGATTTGTTAATTCCTGGGAACAACTAAAAATGCCAGGGGTATATGCTTACTAGCCATCGCGTTCCCACATATAGCCCCCATCTCCACTTGTCCCATCCCAAGTTCGATTCCGACCCGCCATTCCCCAGGTTTAGCCCCCATGGAGCGTTACCTCGGCGCACCGGGTCCAGCCCTCCACGAGTCAACACCCAAGCGCCCCTAGGCCCAATGGTAGGACCAAGTCTCTGTTCTTCGGATGGCACAAGTAGGACTTTCACCGGTCCATTATCCCGGATAAGCACCTTAGCAATGTTATGCCGATCAGCAGGCGAACAGCGAACGGGCCTTATGCGACTCGGGCGGAGTCCAGTGCACAATACCATAAACAGTAAATAACTCATAAAATCTCCGCCCGGTCTCCGTTTAAACATATGCATAATGATTTCCATAATAGTAAGATTTTTATGATTGAAATCACCTACGCGACGAGTGACTCCATTCACTCGTGTCTACTCGTACCAGGCATTACTAGGCACTCGTCCTACGAACTCGATGTATAGGTGCTAGGGCCAGGGCGGCCAGGAAGTCTAATACAGTTGGTTTCAAACAACTCCTAATGCAGATGCGTAATCATCAAACAAGATAGTATTAGCTGGGAGAAATCATGGTCCTGCCTATCTTTGCTTGTTCTTACGAAAACCAACAAACTAATCTAAGTTAGTTTGCCGGGTTGTGAGGCTTTGCCCAAGGCAAACCCTTGAATCAGGGACGGATTTAATCAGCGACACGCCGTCTTCTTGCTCTTGGTGCAATTCGTTGTTCGGCTTCTCGATCAATAGTGGCTTTGGTGTTGATCCTTCTTTCGCGGAAATCTATATGCATGGTATAATATGCAAGTGAGTGCAAGAGAATGCAAATACATGCATATGGTACAAGTTATATGTATGACAAGGTGCGACTAGGAGTGAAATGGATGCACATGTATGTATGCGGTGCCAATGAAACACAAGGCATGTCAAGTAGTTAGCGACGAGATGACGCAAGCATACTTAGTCCAATTACACCCCATACTAGGAAACTTAACAACTTTGCTAAGAAATCATATAACCCATCACTGAGAAAATCGTACAAACCATCACCACATTTTATCTTTGAAGTCATCATGAGTTAGTGTCCTAAATGTGTACACAGTCCCTATCAAATGGAACGAAGTTGTTTCTTGAAAACACCTTTATGAATATAATGCACTCTTGAGTTCATGTGGTTGGACAACTCAAATTGATCCCAAACTTTTACCACATGTAGAAACATACTTCGTAGTGCTACTGCCAAAATTTCAGCTACAAACAAGTTATAATTAATTTATTAGAATTCCAACAAGTTATCAGCCCTATAGTTTCTCAGATTTTTCATAATTTATAGGAGTAAGTTCTGGACTTGAAATTTCTACGGCAAGCCTTTCACTGTATCAATATTATGTACAAAAATCAGCAAGCACAAAATCCATAGTTTTCTAGGACATCTATTTTCCATATATTTATCTTATGCAAATTAAGATCTACTTACAAACAGTGTTAATAAACTCTACAAAATTACTTTCTAGACTCCCTATCATACTAGTAGCATACCAGATTTTTCATAGAATTATCTTTGCATCCTAGAACCATTTTTCCTTTTTATTTAGTTAAACATGTGACACTTTGTCATTTTCAAATCACTACTCAAACTTCACATGCAAGGTCTCAAATTTTACTAGCAAGCTACCCATACTATATAAAGTATATGAAAAATACCAGAGGTCATATTTGAGCATATTTTATATAGCCTTCATTTTCCAAGTTAATTAAATACACAAAACACATGCATAAGGGAAAAACAGTAATTAAACAGTCAATGCTAGGGCTACCAAAAATCACACAGTACCTAGAAGCCATAACAAAGCTACAGTCCAAGTTTAATAATTTTTGGAGTTCATTTGGTCCACCTTTACCATTTCTTAACCCTCACATGCATACAACTTAAACAAGGGCAAAACAGTCCTTTCACACATCCACATCATACCTATCCTGTAGATCTACTCAAGAGGAGTCCATAGCCACTGAGTTTGTCCATTTTGGATTTTTCTTTGAATTGTTATGATTTTTCAAAGTTCACATCTCAATATAAATGAATTTAAATGGAAAACATTAGTTCTGAGGACTATAACACAAATAACCATAGTTTTCAGGGGCTAGACCGTAAGATTCGCGAGACTCAGTGTACAACGCTTCGGATCTAATCGCGAAACGTTGAAACTCCGTGGGCCAAATCGCAAAGTGGCCATCGTCTTCCTCCTCTCGCCAGAGAGGAGGTGCGATGGCGCTCGGCGCGCCGGCCAGGCAGGGCCCGGCGAGCTCGCCGGTGGCGATCGGGGAGGGGGAGAAGGGGTCGGGGAACCTCACCGTGCTACCTATGGCGACGGGGAACAACCGGAGTGGACGGCGACGGTGAGCCGAGAAGGTGGGACTTCGGCAAGGTGGTGCGGCTCGGTGGTGGGGATCCGGAGGCCTAGAGTTCGGTGTTTCGGTGATGGGGAGTGAGGCGAACCTCGGCGTGGTGGTGTGGAGGCACGGAGGTGCGAGGAACGGCGGGCGCGACTTGAGCCCTGAGCTTCGCGGCTATGGCGGTTCGGTGGCAAAATGCGCAGCGGTGGAGCGGTCACGGTGGCCTAGACCTAGGTGAATCGGTGGAGGGGAGGCCGGGGAAGAGCGGCATGGTGACGGGGGCGTGGAAGCGGCCAGAGCGACGGGCGTGAGGTTGGCCCGAGCGAGCGGCAATGGCGGCAGCAGGGAGGATGTAGAGAAAAAGGCGAGAGGTTCAGTGGAGCGAGTGAGCAGGAGAGGCCGCGGAGGGAGTGGGAAAAGGAGGAGGGCGGAATGAATTTGGCCGGCGTTCCGTCTAGGTGCGGCGCGGGGCTCGGCCTCGGCCGTCGGCCGGCGGCAGAAGCCATCCGCCGCATGGGTGAGCAGGAGAGGGGAGGAGGAGCGGTGGCCGTGGGTGGACCAAGTCCGTAGGCCCGGTGAGACTGGCAGGTGGGACCGGGGCGGAGGAGTTGAGTGGACGGTCCATGGACCAAGTGCGCGGACGCGTGTGGACGGTGGGACCCACTGGCGCGACGTGTTCCAACCGCGGGCGCGGGAATCCGATGCGCTCAGCCGGTAGGGCCCGCGTGTCAGTGAGTCAAAAGGAGAATAAAATTCCGAAATTGAAAAATGTTGTTTGACTGCAGGAACCCCTGTTTGTATTTTGTGTTTTTGAACAGGTTAGAGGCCGAATTTGAAGATACCCCAATTGGATGAAATGTTCTATATTTGTTCCTCTACATTTCCCTTATAAACCTGTATACCATATTATATTTAAAAATCTGGTGTAAACTTGAATTTAAGCTGCTGATCAATGTTTGACCAACAAAACCTTGTTGTTTAGAAATTCTAAAAGTCAAATTTCTAGTCACTTTCACCCAAAGAGTTTTATACCAATGTTGTTCAGAATTTCTCAATACCAGAAGTGCAAGGTTTTGGCTCTAATATCAAGAAAAGTTGAAATTACTAAACAGGTCATGTTTGGACAGAATTCACAAGCTGATAGAAAAAGCCCCAAAACTCTTTGCAAACCTTCATGCATGTCAAAGCACCAATTACCAAAGTTGTTCATCATCAAATTGTCTACAAGTTTGTCAATATGAGTTTCACCTAGATCTAAATAGAATCAAAGTTATGGGCACAATCACCGGAACATATATGCAGAAAACAGGTTTCAACAAGTTGCATTTCAACCAAGTTTGAATTAGGGTTCAAGTGTATGCTAATGTATGATGCTTTATGATGAATGTTGCATTTATGATGAATTATTATGCACTTGAGATACCAGAGCATCACAATGACTTGCCCTCGCCAGGAAGTAAACTGGCCTTATCCTCCACTGCATATTTAATTTTCCGCGTTACAATTTTCCTATCTTTCATGCACTTGCTTTGAATTTCACCTTTGCATGTTTAAATTTCATCAACATTTTTGTTTTAAGTTTGCATTTAGTTAGTTCTATTTTGCGAAAAAAAATTTTCGGCGCCAGCCGGCACCTACTCTGCCCCGCAAGGACGACTAACTCTTGGACGACTGACTTCTGGACGACTGACCGCTAACGCTAATACTTGTGTCTGCTTTGTCCCTTGTGTAGTATATTGTCTATTTTTGCAGGATGTCTTCTTTCTTTAGGAAAGCGAAGAAGGCCCTGAGCAACACAGGGAAAGGACTGCACCTAAAAGTTTCCGTCTTCGTCGGATGAGCGCTCTCGCTCTCGTTCACAAAGCGGAAGCTCCAGGGCCCCTGCAGCATCCGACAGGACTCCCGCAATGTCCGACAGGATGTCTGTCAGCGGTACACGCAGCCGCCAGGACCAGGAGCAAGATGAAGGAGTTTCTTCTCAACAACAACCGCAGCGCCGACTGATGATCCTGCAGGATATCAACATCCAAGGCGATCAGGAAGCCCAGGTGTTACAAGCTCTTACCACCAAGACCTTTGGGAGGACCAAGTGCTTCGACGCCTTCTTCCTCGTCGAGATAGGTGTGTTGGACCCGTTCATTAAAGCATTTGATTATGTAGGTTGGTCGGATTTCGCTAATATTACAGAGGAAGGATCCGTTCTTCTCACACAAGAGTTTCTGATGACTCTCCACGTGGATAAGCGTACAACAGGTACGTTTATAAATTTCCGCATGTTCAATACTGAATTCTATGTCTACCCACGGCAGTTTGCCGACCTCCTGGGTTTCCACTCCAACTGTTCGTTGAGTGACCCAGCCGGGTATGACATGAAATCTTTTTGGGTGGAAATATGTGGAGAGTACGAGAAGGGGACACACAGCACCACAAAAATTCACAATCCCACTTTGAGACTCTTAGCTCACTGGGTCTTGCTCATCGTCTTTCCAAGAGGCAAGGTTCGTTGTGCGCCCAACGAAGACCTCAAGTGCCTCTATGCCATGGTCAAAAAGAAGCGCTATGCTCCGGTCCTCGACATTGTCCACCACTGGATGGGCATAAGAGCGACCAACACCCCTATAAGCATCACTTCCTTTGTCACAAGGATAGCAGCCAACTTGGGCCTCCTAGAGAATGCCCAACTTGACTACCTTCCCGACGACACATCACACTATGTGGGGGAGCAGCACTTTGTCCAGGCACACTTTATAAGGCGAGACGCCACAACTGGGAGACTGGTCATGACATGGTTCGGGCATAGCCTTGAGCTGCCGCTTCCAGCACCGCAGTTCGACATGTACACCATCAGGAGCCTAACCATGTAGCTAGATGTGAAGGCACCACGCCAAAGCATCGGCGGCGTCATGACCAGAGCCCAGTGGCGACGAGCGAAGGAGTCACACCACAGAGCCCAAGGAGAGGATAGTGAGGAACCCGTCCATGTTTCCACACCAGCTGAGCCGTCCTGGTACTTCTCCAGTACCGATGGCGAGAGTTCCTACCAGCCTTCCCATAGTACACAATACTACGGAGGCGGTAGTGCATCACGTGCGCTCAGCCGAGACTTAGATCACTCGGCTTCAGCCCGGTACCACCCAGATTATATGGCTGACATCAACTCCGCAATGGGGGGATGAACTTAGGCCGGTACGATCAGAGGCTATATCAGCAGGTAGGTGACATCTACCAACGCACGGAAGCAATGGACCAACGGCTCCAAACCAACACGGAGATGCTCCAGAACCTAAACGAGCAAGTTGGAGCCGGCTTCCTCAATGCTCAGAACTTCTACAACTATTACTACCAAAACCCCTAGATTCATTGAAGCTTGGGGGGGATGGTAGACCGTTATGAGCATACTTCCTCATGCCTGTGTCCCCTCAGAGTAAGGTGTCCCCATCTCTTGTCCTTGTCTCCTGCTATGTGCACCAGCAGTACCCCGTCCAACCAAGCAGCAGCATCACCCGTCCTACCAGTACTAGCAGTACCCCGTCCGACCGAGCAATAGCATCACCGTCCTACCGAGGTAAGTACTTTCAATAATGTTTTTATTTATTTTCCTTTTTATTGCTTTATCCAAAAAAAAAAGTGTCAATAAAAACAAATCCCAACTTTGATGCATATATCTTCCATATGGAAATGATGAATAGTTGCTCTATTATGTTCATGCTTAGTTGTTTATGCACGATCTACACTTAGCTTAATTTTGAGCTTGCGTGTATAAGTTGAAAACTTGATCTTGTACTTAGTGGATGCCATTTGCATAACCTTGTCTAAGTTGTTATGAGAAATGATATGGCCAAGCACTAGGTTTTCTCCACATGTCCCTAGTAAGATAAACATCTCAGGTTTATTCTTTTGAAAAATAAAATGAAGTTCCCCCATCGGTTTTTGAACACCTACCAGAGCCAAATACACTGAAATATCTGAGTCTAGCTTGTTTAAGCTACTTAAAGTTGTTTTGAGCTTTGTCAAATTTTGAGTCTCTTAGATGAGAGCCAATGGACCGGCCTCATTGCTCTCCTAGTGTGATGAGTGATTGTCAACGAGCTCAAGCCCTCCGATGGACTGGAGGCCCTCCGATGGACTAGAGGTAGATGATGAAGACCTCGATGGACTGAGGCAAAAGCTCTCCAATGGACCGGAAGCAATGCTCGGCGTCGGTCGGCTATGGAAGCTCGGTACACGGAGGGGCGGTTCGGCAACGGTGGTGTAAGCCCTCCGATAGACCATGAGCCGACTCCGATGGACTGGAGAAGCCGGGTGCCACCGTAGTGCTCCAACCTGAGTGCATGGCGCGAAGGCGTGCGAGGGAGGCTTTGGCGGCTTCGGCTCAAAACCGTCACCCAAGTTCAGATGACTTGGTGGGTTGGGCTCCGACTCGCCAAGATAGAAGATTGGGCCAAGACCCAGCCCAGAAAGCCCACAGAATGAAGTTTCCTGATTTCTGACTTCAAAACCGGGGGAAGCTTCCGGACTACTGGCTACGTGGCGCACATCCAAGAGAGGCGTGGAGAAGAAGAAGATCAAGTCGTCATCGTAGTCGTCCGATTGTATCTTTTCGGTTTGGCCCCCCGCCGGGCATTTTTAGACTATGGGTCATAGTGTAATTACGTCGTTTAGGGCCTAGGGTATAAATAAACTTGAGAGGCAGCCACCATACCCTAGTTTCCCTAACCCTAGCAGCCAAGATCCAAAGAGAGAAAAGAGAGGAGATTAGCTAGGAGATTAGTGCCTAGTTTAGTCAAATCTTGTCATTAGTGGGAGGATTGATGGGAGGTAGGCTCTAGGGATTTTGTGTAACCTAAATTTCATGATTAATCCATGTTTCCTTCCTTGTGAATCCCATGGAGTGAGCAGCAATTTTCGTCCTTCCCTTTTCCCTCCCCTTCTAGTTTGTTTTTGGTTCCAATCCTTGGATTTTGGTGTGTTCGGTTTGTCCAAGGTTGGAATCTTTTTTTTGCTAGTATTTTGCCTTGCTATGATGTGGTGAATCTCGCTAGCGAAGTGCTAGAATCATTGAACCATGAGCAAGGGCCGTTCTTCCCATTTTTTGGTTTTTCGGTGTCAACTCACCTACCTCACGAGATCTGCAATTCCCGGGCAATCCTTGATCTTTTGGAGCTGATCTTTTGGGATTTGCTAGGGAAGGTCCTTAGGATTATCCATGCAAATTTTTGTGAAGTTTCGTTGAGATTTGACCCGGTTTCGATTGAGTTTTCGGTGAGTCGGAGGGCTGTTTTTTTCTGTCTGTGAACACAGGATGTTTTAAAATGTCCGATGGTCAGTCCGGTGATTAGTTTGGTGGCCAAACATGCTCCAAATGAGCTGAAATTTTGTGGAGCTCTTGTACTGTGAATCATAAAGCTCCCATAAAAATTTCAGAATATTTTGAGGTGTTTTGACTAGGTTTTTGTTTGTTTCATTGGGCAGTTTTTCTGTCTGTGAACACAGGACGTTTTAAAACGTCCGGTGGTCAGTCTGGTGATTAGTTTAGTGGTCAAACAAGCTCCAAATGAGCTGAAATTTTGTGGAGCTCTGAATCATAAAGCTCAAATAAAAATTTTAGAATATTTCGAGATGTTTTGATCAGGTTTTTGTTTGTTTCTTTAGAGGTTCGTCAGTCTATGAGCACCGGACGTTTTATAACGTCCGGTGAGTAGTTTTTCGGGGCTGTTTTGTTCGTTTGGCATCCGTTCTTTTGGGTGTTGATTCGAGTGCTTCCGCTAGGCTTTTCTCAACGTGTCCTAGGGTCAGTAGCACTTCTTTGCTATGTGATCTTGCACGGTGTGAGAAGAAAGGGTTTAGGTTGCTTTCCGGTCTTAACACCGATACGTATCCGTTCAGTGGACGGTATCAGTGTGCGTGTTTTGTGAGGACACTTTTTGGGGGTTTTGAGTTTGAGTTTTCAAGTGCTCCTATTCACCCCCCTCTAGTCACACGTCTTGGTCCTACATTAGAATGGAATCATCTCTATCTTATGAATTATTGGAGCAAAAAAAAAAAACCACCACCACAAATGCATTTACCTATCCTGGGTATGCATCCATATATTTCCAAAATAATACCCTTAGCCTTACTCCTTCTAATCAAAAATAGGTACACTATGGAGCCAAGAAAAATATGAGAAAAAGAAAAGCATGCTAGTCAAGCATGGCAAAAAGAGAGAAAATACAAAAAGGCTCCATATTCATACCTATCAATCAAAAAGGAGAAGGAAAGGAAACAAGGAGATTCATGCATCCACCCACCAAATAAAGCTCCAACAATAAACAAGGCTAGATGATGTAGTACATTTCTTTGGTCCAATCTTTGGCTTTGCAAAACAAACAACTTAAGTAAGCTAAGTTCTTCCATGACCTTGAACTCCACATAAGCTTTAGTATAGGAAGTTCTTAGCCGTGCTCTTGGCTTCAAATGGTGAGGATACACTTTGAGCGATCAAGAGTACCTTTGGTGAAACTTGTTTTCCTTTGAAAAATCTTTAAAAACACCTAAGATGTGAATCCCAAAAGACATGCTTGGAGCAGAACCTGCAGCTAAGTCGTTCTTCCTCTCAACCGCCCAAGACATGGTAAGACAAAAAGATGCACCACAGGTATGAATGAGAGTGATCATTGCATACACTATGGTTTGAGGTAAGAGCATGGGTGTCGTCTGTGCATAACTTCTATCTATGAGCATCGATATTGCAGCAACTCCTAATCCATAACCCATCTTGGCTTTACTCAAGGACGAGCAAAGTTCTAAGATTTGGGGGGTGTTGACGGTCGTTATTGCACTACCAATGACCATTAACTAACAACAAACATGGAGAAAAACATGCCAAAGTATGGATAAACCTATGCTACTAACACATTTCCACAAGTTGTGTTGAATATTTGATTATAGGTACAAAGATCAGCAGAAAACAAGCAAATTCGGCTAAGTCACAGGGTCACTGGCCAGTAGGCCAGGTCGCCCGGCTCCAAGCTAGGTTGCCCCGCTCCACCCCAGGCCGCCCGACCTGGCAAAATGGCCAAATTAGCTCATCTTCGACCTACATGTGCCTAAGTGATGTGTCAACACACTTGTGAAGTCCAAATGCCGAATGCACCACGTCAAGGACCGGAAGGCTTGCCACATCGCCGATCCAGGACTTGAATTAGTGAAGTCAGCGATCCTCGGCACTTCAATCCTACGGCTAGGGAAGAAACACAAGTGAAGATCAACGGTTGACAAGGAAACACATGCATATCCGCCATAACTGCCATGCAACCGCCATGGGGAGTGAATATCAGCCACAAGATGGAGAAAGGCGGTGGATCCGACGGTTCCCCGAGCTGCTCGGCTTGGGGTGGAGCCGCCTGGCCCCACCTCAGGCTGCCCAGCCCCACCTCGGCGCCTTTCGGTTGTAACCGCCTCTCCAACTGCCTCACCGACCTTAGAAGCTATAAATACCCCCTAGGCTTCACTTGTAGAGTGTGGAAGTTGAGTAGCTCATACTATCATTTAGTCTAGTAGCACTAGGTTAGTCCTGGGAGTTAGAGTTGAGTCTGAGCTTTTGCCTCAGGGATTCCGGAGTCTTCTTCGAGTCTGGTAAAGCTCTTGTATCTTTTCTATCTTTTGTACTCGTTACTCTAGTATAATATTTATCATTGCTCTATCTTTTGTTATACTTTACTTTACTTCTTAACGCTTTCCTAGTGTAGTGTACCTTTATTGCACACTAGATCCAAGGCTTAGTTTTGTGTTGTTTTTAAGTTATCTGAATCTTGTTAGACTTGCCGGTGCTATAAGCTTGTCTTAGGCTTTTGATCTAAGATTAAGTTAGTTCTCACCCTCTGATAAAGGAAGAGCTTTAGTGAGCATAGCGTGCCATCTTACCCACGCTGATCTAGTCGGTAGCCTCTCTAGGTGACAGCTCTAGAGGTCTCAGTAATCCACCCCGTTGTTCGGTAAGCCCGTAGGCATTAGCCGGGTCTCCTTCGGAGGTCTACTATCTACCCCGGCCCTTGACCCCTCGAGGCGCCGGAATTTCGCTCAACGCAAGATCCTAGCTTGTAGTTCAACCGTGAATACTCCTCTGCAGTGGTTAAGTAGTAGAGTTTGGAAATCTAATCTCACTCGTTGTCCTCCTAGGCAACTACCTAAGTGTTAGGCTTCTTTAGTCTCTATTTTACTCTTCCCACCATACACTATCTTTATATCTTACCCCCGTTGTAAGTTTAGCTGGTATTTTATCTAAGTTATAGTACTGCTTGAAAGTTTGACATTTCATTCCACCTATTCGCCCTTGCTTCCCTATGGATTTTTACGATACTCGGAATACTGTGAGTGAAAAAGCTACAGCGAATCTCCGTGCGCTTGCGGAGTAAAATCTGTTACGCTAAGAGACGTCAACAGCCATCTTCTCGATGAGAGTGCGGGCAGCGGCAACACCTAAGGACAAGAATGATCCTCCAGCGGCTGCATCGAGGTGTTCTTGCGCGGACCGGTGTAGTCCGTGGAAGAAATTCTGGATTATTAGCCACTGTTCCATTCCATGGTGGGGGCAGGCGGCGATGTACTCTTGTAGTCTCTCCCATGCCTCCGCCACGGACTCATCAGCGAGCTGTTTAAAGCTCGAGATTCGGTTCCTCAGTGAGCTTGTCTTCCCCAGAGGGAAGTACTTTGCAAGGAAGGCATTGGAGCCTGCCTCCCAAGTCGTCAAGTTGTTGCGGTTCAGATTGAACCACGGTTTCGTCTTCCTAATCAGTGAGAATGGGAAGAGGCGAAGCCGAACAGCATCGGTGGTTGCACCCTTGATAGTGAAAGTGCTGCATATCTCCAGAAATTGCTGGAGATGGCTGTTTTCATCCTCCGACACCAATCCGCAGAATGGGCTAGCTTGGACCATATGGATGACACCTGGCTTGAGCTCGAATCCATCTCCAACAGTCACACTGGGTCCCATAGGGATGTTGTTGCTGGATGGGACAGAGAACTTGCGAATGGTCTTCTCGGCCATCTGTGTCTTGTCGGTTGTGCTTGATGATCCAAACTCCAGTGTAGCTGGCACAGGCCTCTGCCCATGGATTGTCTTCTGACGGACTCTCCTTCTGAGCAGTGACTCCGGATTGTTGTGAAAGTTTGCTGGTCAGTCAAAACCGGTCATACACCTCTCTATCACCCAACAATAAAGTAGTTAGAGGCAAATAAGCCCGCTAAGAAATAGCGGTATGTTATCAAGTTATAAGTACCTAGGTTCGAACAAATCAAACTTCTATTGCAAATTGCTTCCCCGGCAACGGCGCCAGAAAAAGCTTGTTGACGTCTCTTAGCGTAACAGATTTTACTCCGCAAGCGCATGGAGATTCGCTGTAGCTTTTTCACTCAGAGTATTCCGAGTATCGTAAAAAATCCACAGGGAAGCAAGGGCGAATAGGTGGAATGAAATGTCAAACTTTCAAGCAGTACTATAACTTAGATAAAACACCAACTACTCTTACAACGGGGGTAAGATAACACGGTAGTGTATGGTGGGAAGAGTAAAACAAGGACTAAAGAAGCCTAACACTTAGGTAGTTGCCTGGGAGGACAACGAGTGAGATTAGATTTTCAAAGTCTACTACTTAACCGCTGCAGAGGATTATTCATGGTTGAACTAAGTTAACTGGAAACAAGCTAGGAAAGCGTATGGTGTCACCTAGAGAGGCTACGAACCATATCTGCGTGGGTAAGATGGCACGCTATACTAGTGTTCAAGTGAGAACTTGAACACTAAAGCTCTTCCTTGATTAGAGGGTGAGAACACTGGGGATTGCATCAAGGGCCAAACATATGAGAATTTGGCTGTCTCTCTATCACTAACTGGGCCAACCTTCGGTTGGTACACCACGCTAGCCCCTGGATCTATTACTACCTGGAAGCAGCTAGAAGAGAAGTTCCATGCGTAATTCTTCTCTAGGTTTGACGAAGCTACGTTCACAGACCTAAATAATATCCACCAACTCCCAGGAGAACCAGTCCATAAGTAAATCCAGCGGTTCCGCGAGTTGAGGAACCAATGCTACTCTCTCCATCTTGAGGAGAAGATCCTTGCACAGATAGCATACAACGGCCTGAGCAAGGCTGTTAAGGCAGCATATGGGCCGACTGATTTTGACTCCATCAGCCATCTAGTGTCAAAGTTCTCTGCCTATGGACAAAGCCATCCAGAGGCTTTGCAAGAAAGGCAGAGATGGAACATCGGCTGACCGAGGAGGATGATAACTTGGACGATACCAATGCTTACCTCGTTCAATTGGCAAGGACTAACAAGCCTTTGCAGTGTCAATGGGTAAAGCAGGCAGAGCCTATCCCAGGCTTTGACTTCGATGTCTCAAAGACCGAAGCTATCTTTGACATGCTCATCAAAGAGAAGTTGCTAGTGCCGCTCCCGAGGCATCAAACCCCCACGACAAGGAGATGCGCGGCTGCAAGTACTGCAAGTGGCACAACAAGTTAGACGGTCACAACATGATTGACTGCAGTGTTCTGCGGTCTGAGATCCAGAAGGCCATCGAGCAAGGAAGACTAGTTTTTGCTCGCGCTCCAATGAAGATAGACACGACGCCGTTCCCAGTCAACGCCGTCTACACCATGAGTCCGTTGCCCGAAGAGTGTTACTTAGAATTCGTATCTGAGTCGATGTTCCGAGCATGCTTGGGCAAGGCTATTTCTACAGGTAAGGTCTTGTGGCGGGGTAAACAAGATCAATATTCTCATCTCCTCCGAGGTTCTACTGCTTCAATCAACATGGTCCACGCATCCAAGGATGAGAAGGGGAAGGCCAAGGCAGACCCTCGTGATGACCTCCCTCTGGAATTCAGGGCCGAAGAGCATACTTCGGTCAGGACGATTCAGAGAAATCGACAATGCGGCCCGAACTCGGGAGTGTTGATTGGCATGTACGCACGCCACCATTGAAGGAACGAGGAGCAGTGTCGAGCTGAAGAAGAGGAGGCGTACCACCACGAACGATGGCGCCATCATGAAGAATGATGTCGCCAGAACGTATGGCGCAGGGAGAGGCACCGCGAGGATCAACGGCGGTACAAGGAGCGTCGTGATGCCATGAACCGCGAGGAGCATTAGCGCTGCCCTTATTTTCACTTCTACTGGACACAAGGTATGGTGAGGCTCCCTACCATTGATGATTGTCCAGAATGTTCTGACCGCAGGGGTCACCATGGCAAAACGTCTGTGTTCGAACGTCTGCGACGCGCGCCATCGCCACGATGACATCGCACGGCCTCGCCACGCCGTCCTCGGGACCCTACTCCTCCAACGGCCCATGTACTGAATCCGCGCCGTGAGGGCCCAGGGGATATCTATCCCCCACAAGCCCCCGAGGCTTGAGTTAATTTAGAGATAAATTGACTCAAGACTCCAGAAAAAATAACATACTGCTCATGAGTTCCTCACCTGAGTCCAAACTGTTTCTCATGGTGCACCACCAGGTGCACCCCATGGGGTAGCCCCCGAGCTTCAAGTTGACTTGAGTATCAATCAGCTTGAAGATCTAAACTTTTTTGATCAGGCTTCACAGGATACGATCCTCAAGCGCCGAGTCAACTTGAGGAATAGCGAATCCTCTTATCCGAGTTATCATCTACTCCCAGTTTTCCGAGTTATAGAAAACCGACTCAAGCTTCCTGCTTTCTCAGATTTTAGGAAAAAGAATAATTTTCCACAAATCTCGCACCCCATGGGGTTAACCCAAAGGAAACGAGCAGAGGGACTGAGGAGTTACCCCAAAAAGGGCCCTAGGAAATAGGAAACTTCCGAATACGCAACAGCCATTATCCTCCGACACGATAACTGACGCGTGGAGGAAGTCGAAACGCCGCGGCCTATTGAATCGTTTGCACAGAGATTGAAGCGAAGCGGCCGTGCTATAAGAGCAGAGCCATCGGCCATCCATCCATTACGCCTCCACTGAGTGCCAGTTCATCAAAAAAAACCCCAAGAAACTCCCCACTCCCCTGCTTCCAGCCATGGCCGGAGGAAAGGGCAAGAAGCGCGCTTGCTCGCCACCGTCGTCGGAGTACGAGGACTCCGACGACGCTTTCTTCAGCGGCGCCTATGACACCGAGGAATCCTCGGAGGACTTCACCTCCAGCGAGGAGGAGGAAGCCCCCGAGGATGCCCCACCTCGGGAGGTCGACTCGGAGCCCAACACCGACGACTCCTAGGGCTATAGCGCCAAGGAGCGCATCAAGTTCCGGGGCCTCCTTCGCACCGCCTTCGAGGATTCCGCCGACGAGGAGGAGGAGGAGAGCGAGGAAGAGGACTCCGACGACGACGACGATGGCCCCGGCGGTCATGATGGCCTGGGCGGCCACGACGGCGGCGACGGCGGCCACAGCGGCGACGACGGCAGCCATGACGGCGGAGATGAGGCCGACGCTCCGGCCTCCAAGCGCCGCCGCGTTACCGGGCCCCCGGCCGGGCCATCCACCGGCATGTAGGCCGCCACCACCACCACCACCATATTAGTAGTAGTAGTAGTTAGTAGTAGTTTAGGATAATCTCCCCACCTATATGTAATCCACTTTGATGAACTATATGTATTATATAATGAAATCCATCTTTTATCCTTCGTTTCTGAGTTCGTCCATGTGTTCTCATCTTGGAAATCTTGTATCCGAGTCAATTCCCCTCTTTTGAGTTTTTTTTTTGAACTAAGACCAAGAGCAAGATATGGCAAAGGAAACCACACTTTGCTTATGCCCAGAGTTCAGGCAAAACTTAAACTGTTAGGTCCGACTGAATAACTTATTCTCCGAGTAATAGAGAACATGAACCTGTACTTGTGAATACCGACTGAATGGCTAAGATGAAGAAATCATCCCGACTGAAATAGATGACTTAATTCCAGTTCAATCCGACTCAACTGTTACCGTCAAGAAATCCGAGTTAATCGTAACGATACCCGCCGATTCCGTCAATCCACGCGAACTGTTACTAACGGCGTCAGGGTTATTTTGAGATCTATACCCTGAACCAAAAGTTCTCTTATCCAAGACCTAAACTATCCTTCTTCCCCACTGAGACCGCCGCCATTGCTGTTTGAAATCAAAGTCCCACTGCATCCACTGCTTCTCGAGTCCCCATCCAAACAAAGACATCCACTTCCATGGCTCCCAAGAAGAAAACCTTGAGTGAGCGCGAAAACACCACTGAGGGCCTGCCGCACAACGAGAACCGGCAGATACCCTCACCATACCTGGCATACCGCCCTTCCATTGTCACCGAGCCCATGCTACAATACTTAGTGGATATGGGTGTCCTACCTCCGAAGGAAGTGGCAAACTGGAGGGTCTGCGAGAAGAAGGATGACACTGCTCCAACCGAGGATACTTACGAGGCGATGGTGTTCATTCCATTCTTCATCCGCGGGTTAGGTCTCCCCCTTTGCTCATTCGCGCGAGGCCTGTTGCAATTCTATGCCATCAACCTGACCCATCTGAATCCCAATTCAATTCTGCAACTTTCAATCTTCATTCACCTCTGCGAGGCGTTTCTTGGAATTGTCCCGCACTTTGGGTTGTGGAAATACCTTTACCACTGCAAAGCCGGTCTGAGAGACGGAGTGCTACAAGTAACCGGAGGGGCTAGCTTTGAGCTACGGAAGAATCGCAAAGCTATTTATTTGAATATCCCCCTCCTAGATAACAACAAAGGATGGCACGCCGAGTGGTTTTATATTGAAAATCATGGAAATTCTCTCCCTTCGAGGTCTGGGAGACAACCTGACAGCAAGTTGCCCAGCTGGGAAGAAGGCCCAACTGTTGAAGAGCAGGCCGAGGTCAACTCACTGCTGGAAGAAATAGCCAATCTAAAAGAAAGAGGCCTCACTGCCCATGCTGTGGTGATAGATTTTGTGTACCGCTGCATTCAGCCTCTGAAGGATAGAATTTACCCCGCCTATCTATATGTTGGAGCTAGTGATCCAACTAGAGAGACAGCCCGATCTATGACTAAGGATAATGTCAAGACCCGAGTAGAGTTGATACTTAGAGGTGAAGCTCACAACGAGGGTACTCCCAAACCATATTCTGCCTGGAATCCAACTCCCACTGTAAGTAACTTTACCGTGATTTCTTTAAGTATCCTTGCACATAATCGCATTTTGATTTATGAAATTACCGCAGAGCAACATATCCAAGTTTCTGTCAGACCCAACAACCTCTGGAGCTGCCGGGCTATCAAAGCGACAATCTAAGTTATCCACTGAAGAAATGGAAGCTGTTGTTGCTGCTGCGCATGGTGCAGGAAACAATGAAGAGCATACATTCATTGTGATACCACGTACAGCTCAGATCACCCAAGAACCCAATGTGAGCAACATCGCCAAAGCAGCCCCCGAGCTAACAGCTGCTCCAAGCAGTGTGAAGACACAAGCTGCAACCGGTCAGGGCCGCATCAAGGCAAAAGCAACTCGCACTGTGGTGACACGCAGGCAGAGGACAAACAAGAGGACGATCAAAGATCTGACAAGCTCTCTAGAGTCAGCAGACAAAGCTAAGAAATCTAGATATTCCTCCCAAACCGCAGCCAAAGCTGACAACACCACAACTGGAGTAGCTTGGTTGATGAGGACGAAGGAGAAGAAGAAGAAGCTCAACTGTCTCATCGTGAAAGGCGATCCAAGAAACATCATGATAGCGCTGTAACAGCCCTTTCTGCATCCGTACTGCCGCCTGAGGAGGATGAAATTGATGTGACAGCAGAAGATATGGATCTAGACCAAATTATTAGAGATACATGCATGCTCCCATTCACCATATGCTCTGATGAAGATATAGAATCACTGTCAACATGTTCCAGGGGAAAACAAGCTGAGACCACAAGCCCCCGAGGGAAAACAGAGCTGAGATCAAAGAGTGTAGAGTCTGAAAACCCCACAAGCCCAACGTCAGGGGATATTCCTGAAGATGAGACTGCTCATACGAGTAAAGCCACTAAGACTGGGCATGAGGTGCCAATGCCATCTGAGAACTAGCAACAGGCATTAATCGGGGAAGCTCTAGAAGAGAAACAACAAGAGCCTACAACCGAGCCACTACCTGAAACTACTGACTCTCAGGAACGCCTGACTGAGGTCGATACAGGCGATACCCCTCATCCCCTATCTGAAGCTCATGAGTCGTCCTTGGATAAGGAAACTGAAGAACCAAAAGATACTGATCAGGTTGGAAAGGGACAATCAGACTCCCTGGCCTCAACTGAGCCAGACAGCATCCAACCCTCTCCAACTGAGGCAGGTGATAGCCGTCACCAGATAGTACCAGCACACCCAAGCTCAGGGTTGCTTATAGCTTTCGAGGTATGCTAATTGTGCACATAACCTGTATTGACCTTACTACTATTTGAACAACTCGAATTACTCTCTGCAGGCCATGCTAAAGACATTCCAAGGTGGGATGCAACAGGCTGACTTAATCCATGAGAAGATTGCTGCACTATCCAGCCTGGAGGTTACTACACTGAGGCAACAACTGGCTGACTCTGAGGCTGCACGAAAAGCTAAAACAATAGGTACGCATACAACTGTTCCATACTCCAATATTTGAGATCTCAAACTTAAACTGAGGACTTGCTACCAGCTGCTGCTGCTGAGATTGCTCGTCTAAAGCAAACGGCTATGACTCGGGAGACAGAGCATCGCAATGCTATTGCTGACAGAGATCAAGCCAGAGACCTAGCAGCAGATCTACGCAGACAGCTGGACATTGAGAAGAAAAATCATGAGGTAACCCGTCAAGAATCCCAACTAGCCTATTCTTTGCTCACAGAAGCATATGAACTGTATCATTCCACAGGAGAAGATGCGTCAAAGAAATGACGAGTACCAACAGCTACAGAAATCACGAGACGGCTTTGAGAAGTCATTCCATGAGACTGCCAGCTCCTTGGAGTCTTTGAAGAGCAGCCACTCCTTAACACGCTAAGTGCTTAAGGACAAAGAAACCGAACTGGCTGAATCTCAAAGCGTCCTTGAGAAAATGAAGAAGGTACTAGCCTCCACACAGTCTGCACTTAAAGAATCCCAAGACCATGCTGTCCATCAAGCTCAAGTGTTAGAGGTCTTGAAAAAGAACTATGAAACTAGCAAGAAGAACTGCAGCAAGCTGAAAGACGCCTTTGAGAAGGCAAAGGAGGCTGCCTTGAATGCCAATACTGCCTTAATCAAGATCCTGGACATCTGTGTGCCAGAAAAAGCTGCACCTCGGCCTCTAGGTGACTGAATAGCAACCTTCATGGATGATATGAAGTCCAAGGTGTCTGAGCGAGTAAGGACCATACTTACTCGCGTCCTTATGGTCATCAAGAGTTCACAACCTGAGATCAACTTGGTGAGTTTACTAGAGAAGATAGTAAACAAGAATCAAAGTGCCGAACATGAAGATGAGGCCCGAGTGATTGCCGAGCTCCTTGTTGGTGATAATGAGTGAACAATGATCTCCCATGTAATGTAATGAACTGAATGCTGTGTATATGTATTCTTGTATCTTTCATGGACAATCTTAGGTATTTATTCTGCAAAACCAAGTTAGTTTAAAGAGTAAGGCCCCGTTTGGAATGCGGGATTTTCTCCCCATTCCTGCGTTTTTCTTGTGAAATTGAACTGATTCCTGTGAAATTCCTGCACAATTCTTGTGAAATTCTTGCGTTCCAAAGAGGCTGTAAATCAAAATATGCCATACGTACCTGAGAGTTATTCCTGTGCAGAGAGAACAAGTGACATTATCATGATATGAGTTTGCACTGAATATAAGAAAAACAATATATAACAGTAAAAAACATGAATACTGTAAGATAGAGTATGGTGATGAAGCAAAGACATGCAGTGACGAGCTATAGGTTGTCAAGACCTATGCCCTTCTGTCTTTGTTCAGCCGGGGCCCTGAATGCTCCCCGATTATGAGGTCCTGTAAAGGCATGTAGCACCGTGCTGTCGGTCGACTGACCTAGGCCGATTGCCTTTGTTTTGTTGGGGCCCTGAGTGCTCCCCTATCATGAGTTCAAATGAGAGCATGTAACACCGTGCTGTCGGTCATATGACCTAGGCCGATTGCTCTCGTGGTTGGGGCCGGAGATATCCCCGTTAAGAGTAAGAGTGCGCATGTAACACCGTACTATCGGTCATACGACCTAGGTCGATTGCCCGTATACAACGAGTGAATATCACGAGTAAAAAGTTGTAAAGAGAACATTGAATATTTTATCTCAAGAGTACGTTTATTTATAGAACATAAATAAGGACAGAGTACAGAAGATGACACTAACTGCTAACTTAAAAATCATAGAGAAAGAAAAATATCTATGCATAGAATCTGCGTAGATGCTCTATGTTCCAGGAGTTCCTGACTGGTGTCCCATCCAATTGAGACAGACGATATGATCCTGGATGAGTGACTTCTGTCACGATGTATGGACCTTCCCAGGGAGGAGATAACTTATGCTGTCCGCAGTTTTGAGCACCCTGCGCAGCACCAGGTTCCCGATTGAGAAGGAACGAGGCCTCGTATACCGATCACGATAATGACGTAGAGTCTGCTGATATCGCACCGACTGAATAACAGAGTTAAGACGCTCTTCCTCGAGTAGGTCGATCTCCTCGAGTCGGGTTGCTTCAGCCTCAGCAATGCTATTAAAAACCAAACGTGGGGCTCCAAACTTGAGGTCAGCAGGTAAGACTGCTTCTGATCCATACACCATGAAGAAAGGCGTGTTCCCCGCGAGAGCTTTGCTAGGTTGTGTTCGAAGGCTCCATACCACATATGGCAATTCACGTATCCACTTCCCAGCCAGCTTCTTATCCTTGTCAAATATCTTTTTCTTGAGTGCATCCAGTATCATACCATTAGCTCGCTCGACCTGCCCATTAGCTCTGGGGTGAGCCACCGAGACATACTTGACATGGATGGACCTTTGTTCACAGAAATCGAAGAATTCAGAGCCCGTGAAGTTGGACCCCAGATCTGTGATAATTGAATTCATGACCCCAAAGCGAAAGATGATGTCCTGAATAAACTCCACCGCTTTAGCAGATGTTAAAGAAGCGATGGGCTTGAACTCGATCCATTTAGTGAACTTGTCGATGGCGACCTGCACATGAGTGTATCCACCTTGAGCTTTCTTGAAAGGCCCAATCATATCCAGACCCTAGCAGGCAAAAGGCCATGAGACCGGTATATTCTGCAACTGCTGTGCTAGAAGGTGATGCTGCTTGGTGGGGAACTGAGAAGATTCGCAGTGCTGCACTAACTCGGCAGCGTCCTTCTTTGCCGTGGGCCAATAGAATCTAGCCCTGAACGCCTTCCCGACCAATGTGCGTGAGGCGGCATGAATTCCACAGATTCCAGCATGTATCTCTTTTAGCAAACTCTGCCCAGATGAGGTACTTAGGCATTTTGTAACACCCTAGTTTAAATTCCAGCATTTCACAATAAAATTCAAGCAATTTATTTAATTTTCCTAAGGCTTATATGTTTAGTTTGCATTTAACAGGTTTTATTTAAAATAAATACTCGTATAAAATTTATCATAGGCCCAACTTTCTTGTGCATTACATGCTGGTGCATTATCTCTTGTTTGCTTGAGTTAAGGATTCAAATTCAAATTCATTTGAATTTTAGAACCATTTCTATCTCCATTCAAAATAATTCAAAAACAGAAAAGAAAAAGGGGAAAAAAGGGAGGGGCCAAGCCAAGCGGCCGGCCCAAGCCGCCCGGCTCGGCCCAGCCACCCCGACGCCCCGCCTCTCCCGCCTAGGCCGAAGGCCGGCCCAACCCGCGCCTCCCTCTCTCCTCTCCTCAGCGCGCCGCCCGGCCCGCAGCGTCCGCGCCCCGTCCCCCCTCTGACAGTCGGGCCCCACTGGTCAGACCCGTCCCCTTCCGACCGCCGCGATCCATGCCCGCCTGCCTCTCTCTCCGCTCGGCCACGTCGACGCCCGAGCAAAGGAAGCTTCCTCCGAACCCTCACCTGCTCCCTTCCTTAAACCCTCGCCTTCAATCCCGCACCTGCCGCGCCGGTTTCCCCCTTTTCCCTCCTTTCCCTCACTGCGCCTTGACGGGTTTCAAAGCCGCCGTCCACCCCCTCTCTGTACACCGCGTTCTAGCATCCTAAACCCCTATAAAACCCAACCCTGAGCGTCGCCCCGAGCCCCTTTACCACGCCTCCACTCCAATTCCGCTCCCATGCACCGACGCGCTTGCATTCCGCCGCCGGAGCTTCGCCTCGGTAAGACGTTCCGCCGTTTGATTCATCGCCGTGGATCCATCTCCGCCCTTCTAACCGCACCCCTCTCATTCGCAGGAACACCGCGGCGCCGTTCCGTGGGTTTTGGGTGCAGAAACTCGGCGCCAGAGCCCCTTCCCGCGAGCACCGCCCGAGCCCGTCTGCCGGTCGCCGTCGCCAAGCCCCGCCGCCCGTTCCCCGACCTCGCTGGACCCTCGGTGAGCTCCGCCTCGGCCACCTCTCTCTCCCGAGCTAGCCCTAGGCCAGCGGGACCGCCTACAGGCCCCGGCGTGCGCCACGCCAGCGAGCCGCCGCCGCGCGGGCCGAACCCCGCCGTGGGTTTTGGTCGCCGCCGACGCCTCCCCATCCCCTCTGTTCCCTGCCGTCCGATTTGAGATGCGCGGCCACGATTAGAACGTGCCATACCCCTTCGCGGGCCAATCACGTCGCCTTCACTTATCCGACTCAGCCCGGCCCCGCGTGTCAGGCCGCGTGTCACGCCACGCGCGTGCCGCGTCAGCGCCGCGCCAGCGCAGACCCGGTCTACCGCTGTCCTTTGCGTTTAAGCCCCTGCCTTTTCTGGTTATCAACCCGCAGTCCAGCCCTGTGGAAAAATAGTTAGAGTTAGGTCCTATTTTTTCGGTTTGGCCCCCGGACTTCCCGGTTTTTGAACCCGCAGTCCAAGTCTCGGGTTTTTGCCCTAAAGCCCTCGGCGGCTATGGTTATTTACGTATAAGTCCTCGGTTTTTCAAATGTAGCCCCTGGGTTCACTGTTTCTATCACAGTTATGCCCCTAGAAGCCCGTTTTATGCATAACTTTCGCGTTTTAACTCCGATTTGAGTGATTCTTGCGCTCACGCGACCGTAGAAACACGTAGAATGTTTTTAGTACAATTTTTATCTTCTGTTTTTATGATATGATATACTGTTTCTCACCTTTTGATAATTGTTTGCATGTATGTATGCGTGGAAATACTTGTATGTTGCCGTGAACGTGGTTAGATGGTGAGCAGTTTGTTGGTGACGAAGAGCAGCAGTTTGAGGGTGTTGAGCAGCAGCCTCAAGACCAGTTTGAACAAGGCAAGTATAACATGGACACAACCCAATAACCATTTTAATCACTTCATATGCATGTGTCTAATTTTGTATGCCACTAAGGACTGTATCTAGCCTCTCTTACCGGTATGTTTACCTATGGGTTTGCATGTTGGTTAAGTTTTCTTAGTTGCTGCGCGAACACATGTTACCTTTGTTAATAATGTTGTTAATGGATCTATGCAATCAGATCTTGAGCGTGACCCGCTGTGGTTCATGTTCCTTTAAAAATGGCTTTTTAGCAACTTGGTTTAGGGGGCATGAGCATGTGTTTTGCTTATAGCCACTCTCCTTAAGGACTGGTTCGCAAAGCGACAACCTGGGACAACAGTGCTACCATGAGACTGGAATGGGACGGTCTTGGCTAATTAATTAGGTTGCTTTGGTTTGGGGGTAACTTACCGACGGGGCAAGAGGGGAGGTGAGCTTCTGTGGCCCTCGCGCTACTTGGGTTGAGTGCGTTTATCTCCCCTTGAGGCTTGCTCCACAGTTGCGGACCCTGAAACCTTAGCGGTTACACCTTACCAACGTGATCTTTGTAAAGGCCTCGTAGTGTGCTTGCTAGCCATCTCATCTAAGGTAATGTGGTGGACCACTAGCATAGCCCACGACTCATGGGTAAAGATGTACGACCTCTCGAGAGTGTAAAACTGACATGTCAGCCGTGCTCACGGTTTTGAGCGGCCCAGATCCTTTATGCAGATTAGTGGTTCTGTTGGGTTTTGAAAGTGGTTCTTATGCTAATGTTGTTGAATAATGTTCTGATACAATAACTTGGGTTAATGGTTTACCAACTCACTTGTAGTAATTTAGTCGCTTGATAAAACTTAACCAACTAAAAGCTCATGCTAAGTATCAGCCAACCCTAGATGCCTCATAGTTCATGTTATGCTTGTTGAGTATGAAATACTCACGCTTGCTTTACTTTAAACCTACTGTTGGTTGGAACCCAACCGCTGCTCAGCTCCAGAAGACTTCGAAGAGTATGTTCAGGACTTCAACGAGTTCTAGGCGTACCGGTCCACCAGTCGACGTCCCTGTGGCGGCTCGTTTATCTTCGTTTACGCTTCCGCTATGACTCTGGTTTAAAGACATGTGGTCTTATTGTAATAAAGTGATGATATACTCTATGTAAACATTTTATTTATCGTTATGCACGTTCTGTGATGTCACTATTGTCATAATATATGTGAGACACGTTCCTGGCACATATATGTTGTTCCGGTTCCGTTGGTTGAGAACTGGGAGTGACAAAGTGGTATCAGAGCCGTGTTGACTGTAGGACGGAAGCCTAGTTAGAAACGGACGTAAATAAGGACCTCATTCCCCTTTTGCCCTCTTGCTGTTTATGAAAATTTTATTTTTGCTATCAAACTATATGTTCACTCTATGTTAAATTATTACTTTTTGCTTTGTTCATTCAATCATATAGAACTGATCTCCATCTTACTCCATCCTCCTTATAGGTCATGGCACGCAGCAAGCAAACCGCCCGCAAGAGTACCGGGGGCCGCCTTCGCCGTGTTGCACCACTGACCCCACGGCGTACCCCAGTACCTCGTCCACCACAGCAGATCGAGCCTCCGTCACCGGAGCTGCCCGAGCCATTGCCACCACCACCCTTCGAGTATGCTCCCATGGACCAGGCGCCACACCCCTTTGAGGGGAATGGTCTGCTTCCGGCGGACACTGACCCTGAGGAGGAGGAGGACCTAGTGGAGGTAGTTTACTACCTCGACTCAGACGACGATGGTGATGCGCGAGAGGAGGCTCCACCGCCACGCCTGCCGACACCAACACCTCCTTCCCCGCGTGCGCCGACACCACCACCTTCTCCAGTGGCACCTGCAGCTTCATCGGCACCCCCACCGCCACCGCCTGCCGCACCCGAGTGGCCGTTCCGCGTGGCTTTCCCTTCCGACGAGGGTGGCTAGCGGGAGGTTGATGCCTGGGTCGACCTGACGCACCCACACCACAGTGCTGACCTGGAGTTCCCGGGGCTGCTCCGCGACTGCCTCTACGACCTGGGTTACACTACCCATGAGGTCGTCTACCAGGTTCGGCAGCGAGCGCGCCCGGACCACACCACCCTCTGGTCCGCCGGTGCGCAGATCCTGGAGCCCAACCCCAACCATGGGGGACACACCGTGCTGCGCCGGCACTACAGCATCGCGGAGCACGAGACCTTGGAGATGGCCATGGAGGATGCTGCTCAGCAGGCTCTTGGGGTCCTCTGCCAGCACTACCACACTCCGCTCTGCCAGACTCAGTACCGCTACTTCCCCCGCCGGCAGTCCGGGGATACTGAGCATGAGATAGCGTCCATCCGGGGTGAGGACAACCGGCAGCTGTTGAAGCTGGTCCGGTATGTGTCAGCCCTGATCACTGCCTACGTCCGGGTGTCTAAAGAGCTCCATCACCGGAACAGTGAGGTGTTCCACCTTCAGGCTCAGCTGGACCGAGTGGCGGGGCCACCACCCCAGGTGCCAGTGGTGGACCCAGCTCAAACTCCACCTCGCAGGAGGCCTGGCACGGGAGAGTTAGGTGGTGCCACCAGGATACTCCCTCGGGATGACTAGTCGTCCTCATGTATCGCGTTAGCATGTTGTTTAAGTTGTCGTGTTGAGTTGGTCGTGTGGAACTTAAGTTAAGTTGTGTTGGCTCGTTGTTTGTTATTTTGAACCATGTTTGATTTGGGTCTTTGGTTGTGTGTTGTCCAGCTGTGGGGATTTGTCCCAGCATGAACAAGTTAATGTTATAAGTTAGTTCATGGGGTTAAACACTATATCCACTCTATCGCTCTTACTACTTTATCTTTAGTCGCTACTGCTTGTGCACCCATATGTTGGCTATGTGCTTACGGTGTCTCTGTTACAAACAGATGGTTAACACAAGGCGCAACGCTGCTGGTGGAAATGCTAGCCAGGGTAACCAGGGGGGTGGCAACCCGCTGCCCAACCCTCCACCACTAACGCCGGAGCAGTTCTATAACCTCCAGATGCAGATGATGGCGACAATGACCAACGCGGTGCACGTTCTCCAGCAGGCTCAAGCTCAGCCACCACCCCCGCCACCTAGAGATAGGCGTGGAGATTTTCTGAAGGGCCACCCTCCCACTTTCTCTCATGCCACAGAGCCACTACAGGCTGATGACTGGCTTCGTGCTGTGGAACGCCAGTTAGATATAGCACAGTGCAATGACCGGGAAAGGGTTCTATATGGTTCCGGTCAGCTAAGAGGTGCAGCCCTGGATTGGTGGGAATCTTACAGACCCCAAGATAGGGACGCTTTCACTTGGGCACAATTTAGAGAGAATTTTCGCAACCACCACGTGCCTGCGGGGTTGATGAAAATGAAGAAGAAGGAGTTTCTTTCCCTGAAGCAGGGCAGCATGTCTGTGACTGAGTATAGGGATAAGTTCCTTCAGTTAGCCAGGTATGCCACTGCAGAGGTGGCAGAGGACAGGGAGAAGCAAGAATACTTCCTGGAGGGCTTAAATGATGAGCTCCAATATCAGTTGATGAATCACACCTTCCCCAGCTTTCATCAATTGGTGGATAGGGCGCTTTTCACTGAAAGGAATCGCCAGGAGATTGAAGAAAGGAAGAGGAAGTACAACAACTCTTCATCAAGCAGCAACACCCGCCCCCGCTTCTCTCAGGGTCCGAGCTCACAGCAGCAGCGGGCTCAAGGACAGCAAGGCTACCAGTACCAGCAGCGCTACCAGGGTCAGCCAGCCCGTCCTATGTATCCAGCTCAGCGCCAAGTGCAGACCACCCCCCACCACAAACCAGACTACAGGTGTTGGGCCTTGCTACAAATGTGGTGGAGCGGGCCACTATGATAATGCTTGTCCCCGTAAGGTGCAAGGTAACCAACAGGGGCAGCAATCGGGCCAAAGGCAGAACCCTCCCCAGCCGCAGCAAGGGCGCCCCAATCAACAGGGCAAGGCGCCGTGGCAAGGGAAGGTGAATCATGTGACAGTTGAGTCTGCAGCTGAAGCCCCTAACGTCGTGCTTGGTACGTTCCTGGTCAACTCTCACCCCGCTACAGTTCTTTTTGATACTGGTGCCACGCATTCATTTATTACCAAATCATATGCTGAGCAGTACAATATTCCTATAAGGTCTACAAGTAGACCCATGGTAGTATCTACACCGGGGGAACGTTGAGCACAAGTTTAATATGCCCTCAAGTTAGCATAAACATAAGGGGGGTAGAATTCTGCACCAAGTTGATAATCATTGGTTCCGCGGGGATTGATATCATCTTGGGAATGGAAACACTTGCTAAGTGGGATGTCAGAATTGATTGTGCCAAGCGAACCGTCCACTTAACGGCTCCTGATGGTCAGAAAGTG
Organism: Paspalum notatum; assembly: GCA_022530915.1. NCBI lineage: Eukaryota > Viridiplantae > Streptophyta > Magnoliopsida > Poales > Poaceae > Paspalum > Paspalum notatum. The sequence goes on along the minus strand of CM039688.1, from coordinate 31,554,569 downwards.
GAAGTCAGTGCCACAGAACCTTCTAGTTTTCTGCATCAGATGGAGGCGAAGCCCACGGAGGGAATTCGAGTAGTGTGCGAGTACCCGGATGTCTTTCCAGAAGAGTTACCAGGTATGCCACCTGACCGAGAAGTTGAATTTTTAATAGAACTTTTACCTGGTACAGCCCCTATAGCAAAAAGGCAATATAGAGTGGCACCCAAAGAACAAGAGTTAATAAAGGAAAATATAGATGAGTTGTTAGGAAAAGGGTTTATACGGCCTAATTCTTCACCTTGGGCCTTTCCGGTTCTGTTTGTCGATAAGAAGGATGGGTCAGGAAGGATGTGTGTGGATTATAGGGCTTTGAATGATGTCACCATCAAAAACAAATACCCCTTACCTCGGGTAGATGATTTGTTTGATCAGTTGCAAGGTGCATGTGTGTTCTCAAAAATCGATTTGAGGTCGGGTTATCATCAAATGAAGATTCGTACATCCGATATTCCAAAGACTGCTTTCATTACCAGATTTGGGTTATATGAATATACAGTGATGTCCTTTGGGTTGACAAATGCTCCTGCTTATTTCATGAACCTTATGAACAAGGTGTTTATGGAGTATCTTGACAAGTTTGTTGTGGTGTTCATTGATGATATACTGATCTATTCCAAGACGGAAGAAGAACATGAAGAACACTTGAGATTAGTTTTGCAGAAGCTGAGAGAACATAAGTTGTATGCAAAGTTGAGCAAGTGTGAGTTTTGGCTTGATCAAGTGCCTTTCTTGGGACATATAGTCTCAAAAGGTGGAATTATGGTGGATCCTAGCAAGATCAGCAGTGTCATGGATTGGAAGGTGCCAGAAGTTGTGAAAGAAGTTCGTGGATTTTTGGGTCTAGCAGGATATTACAGAAGGTTTATTGAGAGTTTCTCCAGGATTGCAAAACCAATGACATCATTGCTCGAGAAGGGTGTTCCATTTAATTGGACTAAGGAGAGGCAAGCTGCATTTGATGAATTAAAGAAGAGACTCACCACAGCCCCAGTGCTTACTCTACCGGACTTAACCAAGGGTTTCACCGTGTATTGTGATGCCTCTAAGGAAGGTTTGGGTTGTGTGCTGATGCAGGAGGGTAAGGTGATTGCTTACGCTTCACGCCAGTTAAGAAAGCATGAGGTCAATTATCCCACTCATGATCTAGAGTTAGCAGCTGTTGTGCATGCTCTGAAGATCTGGAGGCATTATTTATTCGGGAACAGATATGAGATATACACCGACCATAAGAGTCTTAAATATATCTTCACACAGAATGAGCTGAATATGAGGCAGAGAAGATGGCTAGAGTTGATTAAAGATTATGACCTGGAGATACATTACCATCCAGGGAAAGCTAATGTGGTAGCAGGTGCCTTAAGCAGAAAAAGTTATGTTAACATGGCAGTTGCTTTTCAGATGCCTCTTGAACTGTGTGCAGAATTTGAGAGTTTGAATTTGGGATTCGTGCACCACACCACAGTAGCAACTTTGGAGGCAGAGCCTACCCTTGAACAAGAGATAAGGAACCATCAGAAAACGGACGAGAAAATTCAGGAGATCCGGGAACAGATCAAGTTGGGCAAGGCGCCACACTTTCGTGAAGATGAACAAGGTACTGTATGGTACAAGAATCGGATCTGCGTGCCAGATGTGGACAGTATCAAGAAGTTAATACTCAGTGAGGCTCACGACACCGCTTACTCAATTCACCCGGGCAGTACAAAGATGTATCATGATTTGAAGGAAAGGTTCTGGTGGTATGGAATGAAGAGAGCAGTGGCAGAATATGTTGCGGTATGTGACACTTGTCAGCGTGTGAAGGCTGAACATCAGAGGCCTGCGGGTTTGTTGCAACCTTTGAAGATCCCAGAGTGGAAATGGGAGGAAATAAGTATGGATTTCATTGTGGGGTTACCCAGGACTCAGAAAGGTTACAACTCGATCTGGGTAGTTGTTGATCGGTTGACCAAACCAAGGTTGCTCATTTCATTCCGGTGAACACCACCTATTCGGGTGCAAGGTTAGCAGAGTTGTACATCTCCAGAATCGTTTGCTTGCATGGTGTGCCTAAGCGGATCATATCTGATAGAGGTTCACAGTTCACATCTCGTTTCTGGGAGCAGTTGCATGATTCCTTGGATTCCAAGCTTCGGTTCAGTACAGCATATCACCCACAGACAGATGGTCAGACGAAAAGAACAAATCAGATTCTAGAGGACATGCTGAGGGCATGTGCTATACAATACGGAACCAGTTGGGATAAGAGTCTGCCTTATGCTGAGTTCTCTTGTAACAACAACTACCAAGCCAGTCTGAAGAAGTCACCGTTTGAGGCACTGTATGGCAGAAGGTGCAGGACACCGCTATTTTGGAACCAAACAGGAGAGAAGCAGGTGTTCGGACCCGACCTTATTAGGGATGCTGAACAGCAGATCAAGATGGTACTTGAGAATTTGAGAGTTGCTCAATCCAGACAGAAGAGCTATGCAGATGTGCGACGCAGGGACTTGACCTTTAAGGTTGATGACTTTGTGTATTTGAAGGTGTCACCAATGAGAGGTATCCGGAGGTTTAATATGAAAGGAAAGCTGGCACCAAGATACATCGGTCCATTCAAGATAGTGGAAAGGAAAGGCGAAGTGGCTTATAAGTTGGAATTGCCATCAAACCTATCTGGCATACACAATGTGTTCCATGTGTCCCAACTAAAGAAGTGTTTGAGGGTGCCGGAAGAACAAGCACTACTGGAAGGTCTGGATGTGCAGGAGGATTTGACATATACCGAACACCCGGTGAAGATTCTTGAGACGTCTGAAAGGGTTACCCGAAATAGGAGGGTCAAAATGTGCAGAGTGCAGTGGAAACATCACACGGAGGATGAGGCAACTTGGGAAAGAGAGGAGGAGTTGAGAGCAACTTATCCTGGTCTCTTTGCTAACCACCTACGAGAATCTCGGGGGCGAGATTCCTGTTGAGGGGGGTAGGTTTGTAACACCCTAGTTTAAATTCCAGCATTTCACAATAAAATTCAAGCAATTTATTTAATTTTCCTAAGGCTTATATGTTTAGTTTGCATTTGACAGGTTTTATTTAAAATAAATACTTGTATAAAATTTATCATAGGCCCAACTTTCTTGTGCACTACATGCTGGTGCATTATCTCTTGTTTGCTTGAGTTAAGGATTCAAATTCAAATTCATTTGAATTTTAGAACCATTTCTATCTCCATTCAAAATAATTCAAAAACAGAAAAGAAAAAGGGAAAAAAAAGGGAGGGGCCAAGCCAAGCGGCCAGCCCAAGCCGCCCGGCTCGGCCCAGCCACCGCGGCGCCCCGCCTCTCCCGCCTGGGCTCGGCCCAGCCGACCCCGCCCCCTTTCCCGCCTGGGCCGAAGGCCGGCCCAACCCGCGCCTCCCTCTCTCCCCTCCTCAGCGCGCCGCCCGGCCCGCAGAGTCCGCGCCCCGTCCCCCCTCTGACAGTCGGGCCCCACTGGTCAGACCCGTCCCCTTCCTCCCGCCGCGATCCACGCCCGCCTGCCTCTCTCTCCGCTCGGCCACGTCGACGCCCGAGCAAAGGAAGCTTCCTCCGAACCCTCACCCGCTCCCTTCCTTAAACCCTCGCCTTCAATCCCGTACCCGCCGTGCCGGTTTCCCCCTTTTCCCTCCTTTCCCTCACTGCGCCTTGACGGGTTTCAAAGCCGCCGTCCACCCCCTCTCTGTACACCGCGTTCTAGCGTCCTAAACCCCTATAAAACCCGACCCCGAGCGTCGCCCCGAGCCCCTTTACCACGCCTCCACTCCAATTCCGCTCCCGTGCACCGACGCACTTGCATTCCGCCGCCGGAGCTTCGCCTCGGTAAGACGTTCCACCGTTCGATTCATCGCCGTGGATCCATCTCCGCCCTTCTAACCGCACCCCTCTCATTCGCAGGAACACCGCGGCGCCGTTCCGTGGGTTTTGGGTGCAGAAACTCGGCGCCAGAGCCCCTTCCCGCGAGCACCGCCCGAGCCCGTCCGCCGGTCGCCATCGCCGAGCCCCGCCGCCCGTTCCCCGACCTCGCTGGACCCTCGGTGAGCTCCGCCTCGGCCACCTCTCTCTCCCGAGCTAGCTCTAGGCCAGCGGGACCGCCTATAGGCCCCGGCGTGCGCCACGCCGGCGAGCCGCCGCCGCACGGGCCGAACCCCGCCGTGGGTTTTGGTCGCCGCCGACGCCTCCCCATCCCCTCTATTCCCTGCCGTCCGATCTGAGATGCGTGGCCACGATTAGAACGTGCCATACCCCTTCGCGGGCCAATCACGTCGCGCCACGTAGCCTTCACTTATCCGACTTAGCTCGGCCCCGCGCGTCAGGCCGCATGTCACGCCACGCGCGTGCCGCGTCAGCGCCGCGCCAGCGCAGACCTGGTCTACCGCGGTCCTTTGCGTTTAAGCCCCTGCCTTTTCCGGTTATCAACCCGTAGTCCAGCCCTGTGGAAAAATAATTAGAGTTAGGTCCTGTTTTTTTCGGTTTGGCGCCCGGACTTCCCGGTTTTTGAACCCGCAGTCCAAGTCTCGGGTTTTTGCCCTAAAACCCTCGGCGGCTATGGTTATTTACGTATAAGTCCTTGGTTTTTCAAATCTAGCCCCTGGGTTCACTGTTTCTATCACAGTTATGCCCCTATAAGCCCGTTTTATGCATAACTTTCGCGTTTTAACTCCGATTTGAGTGATTCTTGCGCTCACGCGACCGTAGAAACACGTAGAATGTTTTTAGTATAATTTTATCTTCTGTTTTTATGATATGATGTACTGTTTCTCACCTTTTGATAATTGTTTGCATGTATGTATGCGTCGAAATACTTGTATGTTGCCGTGAACGTGGTTAGACGGTGAGCAGTTTGTTGGTGACGAAGAGCAGCAGTTCGAGGGTTTTGAGCAGCAGCCTCAAGACCAGTTTGAGCAAGGCAAGTATAACATGGATAGAACCCAATAACCATTTAAATCACTTCATATGCATGTGTCTAATTTTGTATGCCACTAAGGACTGTATCTAGCCTCTCTTACCGGTATGTTTACCTATGGGTTTCCATGTTGGTTAAGTTTTGTTAGTTGCTGCGCGAACACATGTTACTTTGTTAATAATGTTGTTAATGGATCTATGCAATCAAATCTTGAGCGTGACCCGATGTGGTTCATGTTCCTTTAAAAATGGCTTTTTAGCAACTTGGTTTAGGGGGCATGAGGATGTGTTTTGCTTATAGCCACTCTCCTTAAGGACCGGTTCGCAAAGCGGCAACCTGGGACAACAGTGCTACCTTGAGACTGGAATGGGACGGTCTTGGCTACTTAATTAGGTTGCTTTGGTTTGGGGGTAACTTACCGACGGGGCAAGAGGGGAGGTGAGCTTCTGTGGCCCTCGCGCTACTTGGGTTGAGTGCGTTTATCTCCCCTTGAGGCTTGCTCCACAGTTGCGGACCCTGAAACCTTAGCGGTTACACCTTACCAACGTGATCTTTGTAAAGGCCTCGTAGTGTGCTTGCTAGCCATCTCATCTAAGGTAATGTGGTGGACCACTAGCATAGCCCACGACTCATGGGTAAAGATGTACGACCTCTCGAGAGTGTAAAACTGACATGTCAGCCGTGCTCACGGTTATGAGCGGCCTAGATCCTTTATGCAGATTAGTGGTTCTGTTGGGTTTTGAAAGTGGTTCTTATGCTAATGTTGTTGAATAATGTTCTGATACAATAACTTGGGTTAATGGTTTACCAACTCACTTGTAGTAATTTAGTCGCTTGATAAAACTTGACCAACTAAAAGCTCTTGCTAAGTGTCAGCCAACCCTAGATGCCTCATAGTTCATGTTATGCTTGTTGAGTATGAAATACTCACGCTTGCTTTACTTTAAACCTACTGTTGGTTGGAACCCAATCGCTGCTCAGCTCCAGAAGACTTCGAAGAGTATGTTTAGGACTTCAACGAGTTCTAGACGTACCGGTCCACCAGTCGACGTCCCTGTGGCGGCTCGTTTATCTTCGTTTACGCTTCCGCTATGACTCTAGTTTAAAGACATGTGGTCTTATTGTAATAAAGTGATGATATACTCTATGTAAACATTTTATTTATCGTTATGCACGTTCTGTGATGTCACTATTGTCATAATATATGTGAGACACGTTCCTGGCACATATATGTTGTTCCAGTTCCGTTGGTTGAGAACTGGGCGTGACACATTTCAGCAAAACTCCTGAGGCGGCTCGCTTGTATAACTCGTTATTGATCAGAGTATAGCTAGAAGACCGTCCCTATTCGCTCGGCCTTCGCTTTATCCTCTGGAACCTCTTCGTTCAGGATGTACTTGATGATGGGGGCCCTCTAGTCAGTTGGCGCATCCAGAGTTAAGATATGCCGGTCAGGAGGTATGCTCAGCTCGTCTAGCTGAACGAAGGGATGATGAAGCTCTTGGACAAAGATGCCAGAAGGTACCTTGGCACGTGATGAGCCCAGCTTGGACAGAATGTCAGCGTCCACATAGTGATCCTGATCCACATGAATATACTCGAGACCCTGAAATCTGCCTTCCAGCTTACGAACTGCCTCGCAGTACTTGTCCATGCTTTCTGTGGAGCGATCCCACTCCTTATTGACTTGATTAATGACCACCAAGGAATCACCTTACGCCATTAGACGCTGGATCCCGAGTGATATGGCGATGTGCAGGCCATGGAGGAGGGCCTCATATTCAGCTGCGTAGTTGGAAACCAGGAAAAGAATCTGTAACACATACTTGAGTTTTTCCCCTGCTGGTGAGGTGAAGACGACGCCAGCACCAGCTCCTTCCAACTTCAATGAGCCGTCGAAATACATCTTCCAAACCTCCATGATTTCTGGTTTCTCAGGCACTTGATGCTCAGTCCACTCAGAGACGAAATCGACTAGTGCTTGAGTTTTGATTGCAGTACGAGGACGGAATTCGATGTTGTGAGCCCCCAGCTCGCAAGCCCACTTGGCGATACGCCCTGTGGCCTCTCGATTACGCAAGACCTCTCCGATTGGAAACTCTGTGACCACTATGATTTTATGTTCCTCAAAGTAGTGGCGCAGTTTGCGTGCGGTAATAAGAACTGCGTATAATAACTTTTGTACTTGAGGATACCTAATTTTGGAGGGACTAAGAACCTCGCTGATGAAGTAGACCGAGTGTTGCCTGGGTACCGTGTGCTGCCCATCCGGTCGCTCGACCACCAATGCGGTACTGACCACGTGAGTCGTACAGGAGATGTAGAGGAGCAAATCTTCCGCCGGTGAGTCGGTAGTGGCGCGATTAGGAGACTTGAGTACAGGAGGTGACGTGAGGAACTTTTTCAAAGCGTCCAACGCTTCCTGTGCCTCTGTAGTCCACTGAAACCTGTTGACCTTTTTGAGTAGTTTGTAGAAGGGCATACCACGTTCACCGAGCCGTGATATGAATCGGCTCAAGGCTGCCATGCACCCAGTCAGCCTCTGAGCATCTTTCCGTGATCTAGGAGGGTGCATGCGCAGAATAGCCTTGATCTTCTCGGGGTTGGCTTCGATTCCCCTATTGCTGACGACAAACCGAGTAACTGACCTGCAGGAACGCCGAAGATGCACTTGGTGGGGTTAAGCTTCCACCGGAATTTCCTCAGGCTGTCAAACACCTTGCGCAGATCATCAATGAAATCCTCTTCGTTCTTGGTCTTGATTACAACATCATCAACGTAAGCCTCGACGCGTTCCCCCCAGTGATCTGTGAGGCAAGCTTGAATCGCCCTTTGGTACGTGGCTCCCGCGTTTTTCAACCCGAAAGGCATTGAGGTATAGCAGTAGGCACCGAACGGTGTGATGAATGTTGTCTTCTCCTGATCTTCAGTCGCTAGGCAAATCTGATGATAGCCCGAGTAACAATCGAGGAAGCAGAGCAAAGCACAGCCGGTCGTAGAGTCAACGACCTGGTCAATGCGAGGCAACCCGAACGGGTCCTTAGGGCAATGCTTATTGAGATCGGTATAATCAACACACATCCGCCAGTCGTTTTTATTCTTTTTGAAAACGAGTATAGGATTTGCAAGCCACTCGAGATGCATGACCTCTCTAATAAAACCGGCAGCCTTTAGCCGGGTTAACTCTGCCCTAATGGCCTCTCGCTTTTCTGGAGTGAATCGCCGCAGCCTCTGCTTGATGGGTTTGGTATTGGGGAACACTTTGAGTTGGTGCTCGGCCAATTCCCTCGGGACCCCAGGCATATCTGCTGGCTTCCATGCAAATATATCGCGGTTGGCCCTCAGGAACTAGATGAGCGCGTCTTCCTATTTAGGAGAAAGGAGAGCGTTGATGGCGGTCGTCTTGGTCGCGTCCGAGGGGTCGAGACTTATCTCTTTTGTCGGGACGGCTGGGTGAATTGCTGCGCTAGAGGCCGCCTCTTGAGTCGGAATCTGGAGGTCTTCCTACGACATGCCGGTTTCATCCGCCTTGAGCTTTTTTGAGCCGCCATGTGATTCTGGTCAAGGGCCATTTGCATGGCCTCTTGTACACACTCCGAGGCTCCCTTGAAATCGGCGCGTATGGAGAGAGTACCACCTAGAGCTGGCATCTTGAGGATGAGGTATGGATAATGCGGGATAGCCATGAACTTGGCTAGCCCTAGACGCCCGATGATGGCGTTGTAGACACAATTGAAGGTCGGGACTTCAAATCTCAACGTCTCGATGCGAAAATTCTCTGTCGTGCCAAAAGCGACCGGCAGATAGATGTGTCCGAGCGGGTATTCGCCTACGCCCGGGACAATCCCGAAGAATGGGGTATTCGATCTCTTGAGATCGCTGAGCGGGATCCCCATTTCTTGCAGAGCCCTAGGGAACACCACGTTGATGCTGGCCCCTCCGTCGATCAGAACCTTCTTGAGTCGGGTGTCGCCGACTTTGGGGGTTACCAGCAGTGGGTACTTGCCCGGCTCATCGAAGTTGAGCCACTGATCCGCCGACTGAATGAGACCAGATCGTGGGACCAATCGTATGGCTGCGGTGGCTCTGAGGTGGCCGCGTTGATCCGCCGATCCTCCAGCTTCTGCTGGCGCTTGCTCGTGTACGCTCCGTGCCCTCCTAGGATGAAGTTAACCTCCTTGTTGACGTTGGGAAAGCGTTGGTTACTGCCTCCAGCTGGCCGCTGCGGCGGCTGGTTCCGTGGTGGAGGAGGCGGCAGAGGAGCTTGCACCGTTGAAAACTGGCCGCGGTTCAGCATGGCTCTGAAATCGCGGCAATGCCGGGGAGTATGGTGCATATCCTTGTGCGCTGGGCATGGCTCATCGAGGAGTTGATCAAGGGTTCGAGCCTGGGCTAGAGGTGGGCCGCGTGGTCGTACCAGAACTGGAGCCATAGCACGGACCTCCTCCCGAGGCCTCTTGTCCCAGCGTCGATCTTGTCGCGGAGGTTCTTCATGCTTCTCCTGCTTGCCCTTGCCCCGGTCGTCTTGCCGGGGGCGAACAAGGTCACGAGCTCGTTCGTCCGCCGTGATGTAGTGGTCTAGCTCCTGGAAGAGACGCTCCGAGGTGGTGGGCATCCTTTCCAGTATGTGCTTGACAATGACCTGGTCGTTGGAGCCCTGGAGGAAGTCGTCAATCACCGTATCCTCAGATACGTTGGGGATGCGGTTTCTGAGAGGCTGGAACCGCTTGAGGTACGATCGTAGGCTTTCTAAGTCCTTGCGCCTGATAGTTTTGAGGTCCCACCACTGCGCTGGCTTATCGGAGAGTGACTGGAAGTTGGCGATGAACAGGCGACGGAAGTCACCCTAGTCCTCGATGCTACCCCGCCTGAGGTGGCGAAGCCATTGAAGCGCGTCCTGCCCCAACTTGATTGGGACATAGGCCGTCATGAGATACTCCGAGGCATTGGCTGCTCGGGCCGCGGTAGTGTACACGGCTAGCCAGTTCCGCGGATCCATCTTCGTCTCAAATTTTTCAATGTTTGAGATTTTGAAGTTGGGTGGCCACTCGACATCTTGAATTCTCCGACCGAAGGCGGCTATAGCCGCTTTTGCGGTGCCAGCCAAGTTGCCACGGTCCTCCACTGGGTGATGAGGCGGGGACTGAGGTCGATGATCCCGCTTAGATCTGTCTCGGGGGGCGGAGCTATTCACGGAAACGGCCCCCACGTGACACCTAGCGGCTAGAGCGCGCTGCGGGGGGTCGTAGTCTCGGTCGTAGTTCGCACGCCGATACATCTCGAGCTGGTGTCTCTGAGCATGAGATTGCTCAATGCTGTAGCGTGCGTCGCGGTTGCCGTTGATGACTTGTCATGCGTCGGCAACCTCTTGCTGCCTGGGCACGAGGTGATCTGCTGCCCGAGCGAGGACGGTCTTGATGGCCACTCCATCTTCGTTGTTGGGGATGAGTTCGCAGAGCTTGACCAATGCCCCTCCAGCTTGACTCGGGGTCTCCATGATTCCCTCGAACTCCTTCAGAAGATTGCGCGCGGGGATTGCTGCCCCGCGCTGTCGCCTGGCTTGAGCAGCCTGCCAATCGCGGCACCGCTGCCGCGTCTGGTTCCTGCGCTGGTGGCTCTGCACTTCCTGCTCATCCTCGCTAGCCCGAGTTACCTCGTCTATCGAGACAGGCAGTGTAGGATCCTTGTTCCCCAGGATGTGACGGCGCCGGATGTTACGGATGCGGTTCGCCCTCTTCCTCCTGTGGCGATCTTGCGAGGTTTCAGCGAGGACGGGTTGCTCATCATCCGAGACCACTTCGTTAATTTCGTTCCCCGCACCGCTGATGACGAAGACCTCAGGGAAGCAGAGAGTGCAGCCAGAAAACGATCCCTGGGTCCTGCTAGTGGTCGTGGCTGCCACCCCCACGCTGGTGCCCGAGGCAGGGACCGTAGATGCCGTGGTCGTTGCGGGAGTGGCAGCATGCTCCGAGACCGTAGGAGTATCGATGCTGCAGATCATATAAGGGCGCCCTGAGTGATGAGCCCACTCAGCGTTCACCAGGGGACGGCGAGCCTCACGAGTCGGCGAGGTGTTCCGGCGAACGGATCTTCCCGCCGGCGTGGGATCGATGGCGAGCCGTGGGCGACGACCCACCGGCGGTGCGTTGAGCCTACTGTAGATGCGATCGTTCGGAAGAGGCACGGACTATCTTAAGCTGGGCGTCCCCCGCGCACCCTCGTCGTTGTTGAGGGGAGCCGAGGCACAGGAGAGAAGCCCCTGGTACGTGGCTGTGGAGTTACAGAGACCGAACGGGATGGACGGAACTGCAGGCTCCATCCGAGTCTTCTTTCGGCCCTGGGCGGGCGAGGCCGGCCGGGCACGCTTCAGTGCTGGCGGAGGTGGTGGGACCCGAAGCGGACGTGGGACCCAGGAACGAGTGTCAACAGGGATTCGCCCCGGGCCCTGTGGAGTGCTGCCCGAGGGACAGGCCCGCCGCGGATCTCGTGAAGGGTTCCCTGAGGAACCTGGTCTCGGCCCCCGACTAATCTAAGTCCAGACTTGAGTCAGGGAGGTCGAGAGCGCCGTACGACGAGTCGGGGTCAGAGCAGTGGTGGTCACAGGTTCCACTCGGGCTAGCGTGGTCAATGTAGATCCAACCCTAAAGGAGACCCTGCGGTTGGCTCGCGCTCCCGAGTCATGGTGACCGCGGGGAGCCCGATCTGACTCAGCGCGATGTGGAACCGAATTTTGGCGGGAGGCCAGCGCCTCGCGCTGACGTGCCGGAGCTTGGCACGAAATTGGTGGACGCTGACGAGGGACGGTCCCTGGCGACGATCTGACGGCGCAGGCCGCTCGGGAGTGGTCGATGGTTCCACGACGATGCGTGGTCGCACCGGCGTGCTGCGAAGTTGGTGGAGGTCACCGCTCTGATCGGCGATGAAGGTGATTGATCAAAACTGGATCATGTCGCCTAGAGTGAAGCCGTTGACGAGACGATTGGCCATGGAGCTAGCTGATGCTGATTTCGCCGCCCCCTACCTGGCGCGCCAACTGTCAGGGTTTGAAGCCGACAATGCACCATGGGGTGTGTTACGTGATGCTTTTGGGGTGGCGAGGTCGGCGTAGCTCGATGGTTTGCATAGAGATGCAACAAAACACAGAGGTTTATACAGGTTCGGGCCGCAATAAGCGTGACACCCTATGTCCTATTTGGGGCGAGTTGTTTGATCTGAGTTCTCGAGGTTACAACGAGGGTTTCGAGATCTGGTGGCTGGTGTGCGATGAGATGTTTGATGATCTATGTAGGGGTCCCTTACAGGCCTTATATAATCCGGCCAGGCTTGGGTTACAAGTCAAGTTCTATCTACAAGTCCTACTCTGTTTGGAAGCCTAAAGAGTATACGGAATCTACGATTACATGTTTCCTTCCTTGAGTCCTGCTGCTTCCGTAATGTAGAGTCCGAACCAACTCCTTTGCGCTTTTCCTAAATTATAGCGCCTTTGACTTGGTCTTCAACATCGTCATCCGTTCTCAGGCCCACGAGACCAGTCGGCACCCTGAAAAGGGCCGGCTGTCTCTACTAGGCTCTCCAACGGCCCATGTATTGAATCCGCGCCGTGAGGGCCCAGGGGATATCTATCCCCCACACACATCGGCCTCCATCTCTTCCGCTAAAGCGGCGACCTGCGTCTCCGTCGCCGGCGCGCTCGCCCTCTCCAGCAGGGCAGGACGACCCGGAGGACGTTCGACATCATGCAGAGTGCCACCTGCTAAGGTGGTGCCCTGAGGGTCTATCAAGATCGCAGAAGCGCAAGGTTCAGCGCTTGCCTAGCCTAGAACAAGCCGAAGAGGAATATCTTCGGCTGCTCAAGAAGGTCGGGGGCATCATGCAAATTCCAAGCCGGCGCCCCGAGCATAATCTCATTTGGAAATGGAAGCCACAACCCGATGCTGCTGAAGCATCGACAAAGCCGGCATCGGCTGAGCCAGCTAAAGAAGATGCATAAGAAGGTCCGTCACGCTTGGTTAGTGATGATCCATCCAGCGACGAGGATGATATTGAAGACGAAGTCAACGAGGTGATTAAGTAGGCCGCAGTAGGAATGAACATGGTCTTCTATCTCCCTAAAGATTTCCGCCCTCCTAGCAGTGAACAGATGGCTGAGTCGATGGCGCAACTCAGTCTCGGCTCCGCCGCTGTGATTTTTGAAAAGCAGATTGGCAAGAAATATCGGCACCTCAAGCCTCTCTACGTGAAAGGTTTCATCAACGGCAAGCCAGTTGGCGAGATGCTCGTCGACGCGGGCGCAACTGTCAACATCATGCCATACTCTTTGTGCCGCAAAATGCATCTCGTCGACGCGGGCGCAACTGTCAACATCATGCCGTACTCTTTGTGCCGCAAAATTGGGAGGTCCGTCGAAGATCCTGTGAAGACCAACGTCACCCTCAATGATTTCAAGGGAAATTCATCCCAGGTCAAAGGGGTCCTTAATGTCGAGCTGACAATTGGCCACAAGACACTGAATACTTCCTTCTTTGTGGTCGATGATTATGGTCCTTACTCGGCTCTTCTTGGGATGGTGACAACATTGAGGTAGTGTCCGCGGACGACTCTCGCAGCGTTGCACAATCCTCTACATCAGTTGAAGCAAAGTGTCTGTCAGGCAGGCAGGAGTTGGACTGGACCTTCATAGATGAGGCAAAAAACGTGATCACGCCGGTTCTAGCAATCGGCATTCACTTGTAGACAGTAGGTTGCTTCAGCCGATGGCATCGGCGGATCTTGGTCAGCTTGTGGATGCTAGTAGCGTGTCTACGGACGCACAGTCTGTAGTGGCAGATCCGCGTGATCGACCCCAAAAAATTTGTAATCATATTTTTTGTAACAATTATGTATTGGCGAATCTGGGTGATTGGTCACAAAACATCAATTTAATTTATGCTTCTTCTAAGATGTTTTGTCATGCGACGATCGATTGTCATGTGACCATCTCCAGCATCATCAAGCTCTACTTAGGAATTTGCTGAGGAGGGTAAGCTCGGTTTTGGTTTTACTCCCTCTGATGAGCTTGAAGCAGTTGACATTGGTCCAGCCGATCGCCCCAGGCTCACATGGGTGAGTAAAAAGCTTGACCCAGAATTTAAAGCTAAATTGATAGAACTGCTTAGGGAGTTTCCTGATTGTTTTGCCTGGGACTACCATGAGATGACTGGCCTTGATCGATCTATTGTTGAACATTGGTTGCCAACAAAGCCTGGGTTTCAATTATTTGCACAACACCCCAGGAAAATTGATGTGAAGATTTTAGATACGGTCTAGGAGGAAATAGAGAAGATGATTCGTGCCGGGTTTATTCATCCTTGCCGATACGCCACCTGGATATCGAGTATTGTTCCTGTATGGAAGAAAAGCCGGAAGCTTAGGATCTGTATTGACTTCAGAGATTTGAACATAGCTACCTTAAAGGATGAGTATCCAATGCCCATTGCTGAATCACTTGTTAATGCTGCAGCCGGCCATAAAATGATGAGCTTCCTTGATGGTAATGCTGGGCATAACTAGATATTCATGGCCGAAGAAGATGTCTACAAGATAGCTTTTCATTGCCCTCAAGGTTTATTCGAGTTCGTGGTTATGACTTTTGGCTTGCGCAATGCTGGAGCTTGTTGACGGTCGTTATTTCCCTATTTCGACCGTCAATCCCTCGGTGAATAAATGTGGTATACATAAAGTTCCATGCATTATTTACCTAACATTGACGAATTCCATGAGTTTTGATGGTTTTCGATGTATCACAGGGAGAAGCTCACATTCCTTGAAAAAGTACGCCATATGGAGCAGGAGAGAATTTGGACATAAAAGGGCTTGAGAATGAATTGCAAATTCCACAACTACAAATTATCTCAAATGCCCTCAAGACCTACACCATTGCGTAGAGCTCGTCGAGACAATTCCAACGAACATATTATTTGCATCGTTTGGAGCTTAGATGAAAAAGATATGGAAAATATAAAAATATAGGGACCGCTGACGTCAGCAGCCCCTCCGTACTGCTCCTCGGGCGGGAAACCACTTGGAGCCGACATGTGGCACAAGACCATTGGCGGCCAGGCAGAGCCACGGATCGCAATCCGCAGCTCGCCGGCGCGGCCAATCAGACGCGGCTACGAGGCGCCCCGGGGACGCGCTCGCCCACGCCCGTCCGAACGGGAAACGGCGGCCCGCTCCGGCCAACCAGGTGGCGCCGCGTGGCGGCCCCTGGTGCAACGCGGGGGCGCGGCTCGGCCGGTTCAGCCGGCCCGCCAGGCCACATGGTGGGCGCAGAGGCGTACGGGGTGCGGTTCACCCGCCAGGAGGACACGTGGCGCGTTGGCAGCTCTCGCCCGCCGGTCTAGTCGTCCAGAAGCCCAGTTTGATCCAGAAAATGCCTGTAACTGCCGGTTCTCCACAGCAACGCCCGGTTCACCGCCTTCCAGGCCGGTTCTTGACCGGTTTTCAAGCCCAGCACGTGGAGAACTGTTCCACCGACCTTCCTATGTCGGTTGGGGGCCAGGTGGCGCGCCAGGAGCAGTTTGGGGAAGGAATCATGCATGGAAGCCATAGAATATTCCCTCTACCTCCTCCTATAAATAGAGGGGCGCACACCCCCTCTCATCCATGTACCATTTCACACCATGTGAACTCTCTTTCTCCCTCTAGGAGGCTCCCTACGGGAGGGGCTTCCATTCTTGTTTAGTTAGGAGTTAGAGAAGGTCTGCTGTATCGGAGTCAGTTGGAAGTACTTGGTAATATATTTTATTCGCTATCTTGAGCACTACTTTACTTTTATTGACAAGTACAAGTACTTCATGTTTCTACTTCATGCACTTATCTTTCTTCTCTAGTTAGTTACTCGCTTGGTATGTGTTTCTACTTCATGCACTTATCTTTCTTCTCTAGTTAGTTACTCGCTTGGTATGTATGCAGCTGTTAAGCGCCTTTTTCCTTTTGGGCATACCAAGTTGAGGCCTGAGTTGTGCTAAACTAGAATAGATTGCTCGATGTTATGCTTGCCGGTGTTACAATCCAACCTATACGCTAGGCTTTGGTTAGTTCCTCTCCTTTGGCCAAGGATGAACTATTATTGTTTAAGCTCCGCTTGAACACATTTTTAGCGTGCCAGCCTATCCACGCAGATTTGCTTGGTAGCCCCACTCGGTGACAGCGTGTGGTGTGCCTGTGTATCCCAAGCCCGTTCGTTCGGTAGGCCTATAGGCGTTATCCGGGTCTCCTTCTGTAGTCTACTATCTACCCCCTGACCCCTCGAGGTGCCGGAATTTCGCTCGACACAAGTCATAACTCTGTTGAGATCCTTTCGACCCTTAGCACGGATAGCTCTTGTATGCTAGCAGAGATAGAAGACCATATAGCAGCCCCTGTCTCGTTGTCCTCCTAGCTTTACCTATTTTTTTGCCAATGGTGCTTGGCTTATATCCCATGGTGTTTGGTGTCAAACTTTCCTAGCTATCGGTTGATGTGAAAGAGTAGTAACAATTGGATGAATGATAGTTTGATATCTCTATCTCAATGCTTCCCTGTGGATAAATACGATACCTTTGAATACTCTCAGGTGAAAGGCTACAATGGTCTCCGTGCGCTTGCAGAGTAAAATCTGTTAGGCTAAGAGCCGCCAACAAGCTTTTCTGGCACCGTTGCCGGGGAAGCGCCGAGCTAGAGTATTACTCTGTTGTTCATCCTTTTGTTGTTGCTCTTTCTTTTTAGTTGAAAAATCCAAAAAAATAGAAAAATAGAAAACCTTCTCTTCAATTTTGCTCTATCCTTTGAGTAAATCTTGATCATGCTTGTTCATGCTGCCCGAAGTCTACCATGAAAGCATAGCTTGGGCCATTGTGTGCCCAGAGGTTAATTTTCAAATTAAGCGTGGTGCTTAGGTTGGATTAGCCTCTCTTTATCAAACGATGTATCGAGATAAATGAGCTATGTGTAGACTTTGGTAGTGATGTTCCATGCTAGTTCATGAACCGCGATCCTTGAGCTAGCTGGATCTCTCAAGTTTCATGGAGACACAAAAATCCCGGTGTTGTTTCAAAAATGACCCATTTTTTTTAGACCGAGGATTTTGAGTAAAGTTGGAGAGATGAAAGTCATGGTTTAACAACAGGTTTTGTGCTATGTTTTGATGTGAAATATTTTGCGAGCACTTTGTGAACTACGGGCCCGATGGTTAATTCTCGTCACACATTTTTGGACCCTTTGTATATGCTGTACACTAACCTGTTGCAGGAGGCATTCATTCCCCACACAGGAGGAGAGGCCCCTTGGCCGACATTCTCGTGCTCAACCTCTTGCCCTTTTTGGGAAATGATAGCATTGTGACATGGATGACTGATGAAGTGGTTTGACATGACCGTCTTCATCATAAAAGAGCATCATATCAAGGTTGGCATAAAAATTCTATATCACATTATGCTATCTTCCATGCTTGAATTTGCACAGCTAGTAGGCCACTGGTCTACTGCCCCATGGGAAAGTTGCGTGCCCGATGGAGTTGTGGTGTAGATCCCAAAATTAGCGGGCATAGACGTCTCTCATTGCGGGAGAGGTCCGTCTTAAGCACCAGAAAGGCAAACACAAATCAATACCTACAAGCATGGTGAGAACGTCGAGGTCATGATGTGCAGCCGATGGATGTGTGGCGCAAAGGCAGACAACGATTGGTGGCACATGTCATGTTTGACAAGTATCAAGCCCAATAAGAGCATGATAGGGAGCAAGTTTCAAATCAGCATTCAGTGCAGAATCCAAGCTTGGGGGACAAAATTGTCTGGCATTTGACAAGCTTTTGCAGAAACAACCAAAATTTCCAAGCCAACGAAGCAATGTTTAAAGGATATCCGCTACATCAACATTCCAATGACCAACCATGGAGCAAGAACCCGATGTACCTACTGCTGAGATGGAATTTTTAGCATCGTTACTTCCAACGTCAATGAAGGTAACCCCCCTCTAACAGATGTTTTCAACATTCTCTTTTTAGAGGTTGTTTTAAGTCAATGCCTGTTAGTGATAGCTCCTGGAACAAAACTTTCATCGTGCTAGGATCTTCTAGTAGTGCTATCATGGTAGCACTTGAAACCAAACTTTCATGCTAAGATCTTGCTGCCATAATATCTTCGAATAGTGCTATCTTAGGTTAGCTTATCCTGATCAGTTAAGCTAGCCCTCTACTTTGCCCAACATAGGAAAAATCTTGTTAGGTAGACAAGCACGTGTGTCGAACCCTAACATGCAGGGAAAGGTAGAAGGAGGTTTCCGGAGATCAGAATGGAGGAACAAAAATGCCTGCACGTCATCCGCTCTCAATCTTAGTATCTCTTCGCGCCATGATTGGACAATCCCTTCCACTAGAATCTGAACAAAGGTCAAAGCGGAACATCAAAACTTCAATAGAAGGATTGTTTCATAATAACACAAGAATCAAGCTTGGGGGAGGTTATACCAAGTGATATCATACATCCTCCAACCCAACCCCTGAGAGGAAGGACTTCGATATTCAACCTACAACAGTGGTTGATCGCTGCAAGATATTGACTATGCTCTGCATCACTTGGGAAGTGAGCAAAAGGCCATAGATAGCTCTCATCCCAAGAGTTCATCTCCAACACCATAAGACCAGATGTCACTATAGTATGAGGTTGCAATTGGCATAAGATAGTGACAGCACCCAAGTATGGAGGAACGGTACGAGTGAGCATTCCTTAATTCCCTTCCCCTGACCAGACATACAACAAGACAAAGCGGTTTACCAGAGGTCAGGTTGATCTACTCTACTCATGAGTCACTGCGCCAATGAGCCATCTACGACATCACAAGCATGGTGCAACATGAGTTACGCCAATCACAAACATGGCAAACAACCATCTCCCAAAGATTGGTGGCTAACTGCCAAGGATGCAAAGGAGTCAACTCCAACAAATATCCGCCCCTATCATTCCACTCAGTCTGTTTGGGAATAAACAGCTGGCCGCGACCAAATTTGTGTCACCTTGGAAGAATGTCAGGCTTAAGGCAAAAATATGATGTTGGAGTGGGAGATCCAACAAGAGACATTGATCCATGGGAGTAGTATCATCAGATCAGATGTGTCAAATCCAAGCTCCCGACACTTTGCAAACAGTCCAAACAGCAGCACGAGAGAAACAACTGCTCAAACAGTCATTTTAGAAATAGAGGAGGCAGAACAAGAGTAGAGAGAGAAGCGAATTCGCCTAACACAGGTGAGCAACAAAAGCAGCATCGTCGTCACCAAGAGAACAAGTAAGCTTGCGGGAGGCAATGCCATGTAATTTTGAAGCTCAGTTTCTTAGCAATCACTTGCAAGAACTATGCTTGGGGGAAGATCACTCGGTGAGTACCCCGAATGCTCTGTATCTGTTTAAATATCTTAAATCCTAAAAATTGCCATGACACCAAAAATATTTACTTCTTGTTATCCTGAATAAAAGAAAATGCTTATAAAAATTTGCATAATTGAAAAACTACAAAAATATTTGCTCTTTACCATGAATAAGCTAACTCCTAGCCATAATGCTAGAACTTTATTTATACCCTTGCTTAAAGGAAATGATGAATAGTTGCTCTGTTGATTTCTTGTAAGTATTTTGTATACAACTTGCATTGACACTCTCCTGAAATTTGAAATTATTAGCATTTGTCGTGATCCTACCTTTAATCTTTAACCTTGTGGGAGCCAGTGCTTTCAAAACCAAGTCTAAGTTGTTGTGAGATGTGATATAATCAAAGTTTGAGTTTAACCCATCTTGATCCTAGTAAAGTGAATTCTCGGAGTTTTCTTTTTGAAAATTAAAATGAGAAAGTTCCTTACTGGTTTACATACCTATCCAGAGCCAAATACTTTACATCTTAAACCTCTACATATGCTACCTTTTGTTGTGTTGAGTTTTGTCAAATTTTGAGTTCTTATGAGGTAGTGGCACTTCAAATCCCGATCAAAAACCCTCACATCCGCATCCATTTGCTAGCCTTTCTTCGTCTAGTCATGCTTAAATCTACACTGGATTCAAGCATCCTCTTGCACCGAATATTTTTCCACCATATCCATCATCCACATATCTATCCACAAATATGGTCTTACAAATAAATACTCCAGTCATATTCCAGCAATATCCCCAAAGTTATCATACAAAAAGGAGACATGGAGCTATCAAAAAAAAAAGAGAAAAAAAGTGACAAAAAAAAGAGAAAAGAAAATGACAGCTCCATGTACTCAAATGCTTCAAAGTTTCAAACGGGGATTCATCAAATAAGGAGTTTTCATCCATAGACCATATCCATCCACAAAACAAACACATTCTCTTTTGATCGGGATGAGAGGTATCACCAAATTCGCTATGACCAATCTTTGACTTAACAAAATACATGACATAGGTAAGCTGACTTTATCACTACCTTGAGCTCCACATAAGCCTTTTTAGTTGATAGGGAAAAGTTTGGCCAATGGCCTGGTGAGGAAATATACAACCACTTGAGTGATCGAGGGTACCATTTGAGGAACTTGGTTCTTACTTTTCAAAATTTTCAAAACCCTCCGAGCATGAAACAATAAAGGAGATAGAGGTCGGCGACACTCTGCTAAGATTGTTTCATCTCTCAACCGCCAAAGACAAGGTAAGAAGTGCCAGAAGCCCCACAGGTATGGATAAAAAGGTTGGGGTACACTTATGCCAGTTTGTTCGAACATAAAGGTAGAATGTTGGGTTGTGCACTTAATTCTTGCAGGACATTGACATTGATGCAACTCTTGATCCCCTGAGCCTAAGTCTTAGCTTTGCTCGAGGATGAGCAAAAGTTCAAGCTTGGGGGGTGTTGAGGGTCGTTATTTCCCTATTTCGACCGTCAATCCAACGGTGAATAAATGGGGTATACATAAAGTTCCATGCATTATTTACCTAACACTGACGAAATCCATGAGTTTTGGTTGTTTTCGATGTATCACAGGGAGAAGCTCACATTCCTTGCAAAAGTATGCCATATGGAGCAGGAGAGAATTTGGACATAAAAGGGCTTGAGAATGAATTCCAAATTCCACAACAACAAAGTATGTCAAATCCCCTCAAGACCTACACCATTGCGTAGAGCTCATCGAGACAATTCCAACGGACATATTATTTGCATCGTTTGGAGCTCAGATGAAAAAGATATGGAAAATATAAAAATATTGGGACTGCTGACGTCATCGCTGACGTCAGCAGCCCCTCCGGACTGCACCTCGGGCGGGAAACTACCCGGAGCTGACACATGGCACAGGACCATTGGCGGCCAGGCAGAGCCACGGATCGCAATCTGCAGCTCACCGGCGCGGCCAATCAGACGCGGTCACATGGCGCCCCGGGGACGGGCTCACCCACGCCCGTCCGCGCGGGAAACGGCGGCTCACTCCGGCCAACCAGGTGGTGCCGCGGGACAGCCCCTGATGCAACGCGGGGGCGCGGCTCGGCCGGTTCAGCCAGCCCGCCAGGCCACGTGGCGGGCGCAGAGGTGTGCGGGGCGCGTTCGCCCGCCAGGAGGACACGTGGCGCGTTGGTAGCGCTCGCCCGCCGGTCCAGTCTTCCAGAAGCCTAGTTTGACCCAGAAAACACCTGTAACTGCCGGTTCTCCGCTGCAACACCCGGTTCACCGCCTTCTAGGCCGGTTCTTGACCGGTTTTCAAGCCCAGCATGTGGAGAACTGTTCCACCGACCTTCCTATGTCGGTTGGGGGCTAGGTGGCGTGCCAGGAACTGTTTGGGGAAGGAATCATGCATGGAAGCCATAGAATATTACCTCTATTACCTCTACCTCCTCCTATAAATAGAGGGGCACACCCCCCTCTCATCCATGTACCATTTCACACCATGTGAACTCTCTTTCTCCCTCTAGGAGGCTCCCCACGGGAGGGGCTTCCATTCTGAAAGCAATGTTTAGTTAGGAATTAGAGAAGGTCTGCTGTATCGGAGTCAATCGGAAGTACTCGGTAATATATTTTATTCGCTATCTTGAGCACTACTTTCCTTTTATTCACAAGTGCAAGTACTTCATGTTTCTACTTTATGCACTTATCTTTCTACTCTAGTTAGTTACTCGCTTGGTATGTATGCAGCTGTTAAGCACCTTTTTCTTTTTAGGCATACCAAGTTGAGGCCTAAGTTGTGCTAAACTAGAATAGATTGATCGTTGTTATGCTTGCCGGTGTTACAATCCAACCTATACGCTAGGCTCTGGTTAGTTCCTCTCCTTTGGCCAAGGATGTACTATTGTTGTTCAAGCTCCGCTTGAACACGTTTGTAGCGTGCCAGCCTATCCACACAGATTTGCTTGGTAGCCCCACTCGGTGACAGCGTGTGGTGTGCCTGTATATCCCAGGCCCGTTCGTTCGGTAGGCCCATAGGCGTTAGCCGGGTCTCCTTCGGTAGTCTAGTATCTACCCCCTGACCCCTCGAGGCGCCGGAATTCGCTCAACGCAAGTCATAACTCTGTTGAGATCCTTTCGACCCTTAGCACGGATAGCTCTTGTATGCTAGCAGAGATAGAAGATTGTATAGCAGCCCTTATCTCGTTGTCCTCCTAGCTTTACCTGTTTTCTTGCCAACGGTGCTTGGCTTGTATCCCATGGTGTTTGGTGTCGACCTTTCCTAGCTATCGGTTGATGTGAAAGAGTAGTAACAACTGGATGAATGATAGTTTGATATCTCTATCTCAATGCTTCCCTATGGATAAATACGATACCTTGGAATACTCCCGGGTGAAAGGCTACAGCGGTCTCCGTGTGCTTGCGGAGTAAAATTTGTTAGGCTAAGAGCCGCCAATAGAGCTACTTACCAATGAGCCATGAATTATATTTTCCACGACTTGATCGGCCGGCTTGTGGAGGTTTATATTGATGATGTAGTGGTGAAATCGGTTCTATAAGAGAATCATTTACCCGATCTTCGCCAAGTTCTTAAGCGCACTCGGAAGCACGAGATGAGGATGAATCCTGATAAATGCGCTTTCGGTGTCACAGCTGGCTAATTTCTTGGCTTTATGATCCACGAAAGTGGAATAGAAATTGGCTCAAAGAGTAAAGACGCCATCGAGACAATGGTGCCTCCAAAAACCAAGAATGAGCTTCACAAGCTAATTGGCAAGATCAATTATATCAGAAGGTTTATTCCTAATTTGTCTGCCAAACTTGAAGCATTCATGCCGTTGATCAGGACACAAAAGAGCGACGAGTTCATATGGGGGCCGGATCAGCAAATGGCGTTTGATAATTTGAAGAAGAACCTAACGGCGCTACCAATGATGGCTCCACCTCGTCTTGGTGTTCCATTTATCGTTTATCTATCGACTGACTAGACGACCATCAGCTCTGTGCTGATTCAAGAAGTCGATGGGAAGGAGCGGGTTATCTACTACCTCAGCCGATGGTTGCTTGACGCGGAGACCAGGTATTCTGAGATGGAGCATTTATGTTTATACTTTACATGCACCAAATTACGACATTACTTGCTCAATGCTGAAACATGGGTAGTATGTAAAACCAATATTATTAAGCATATGCTGTCAGCCCCAATCCTTAAAGGGAGGCTCAGCAAGTGGATGTTTGCTCTCTCGGAATTTGATATCAGGTACAAGCCAGCCAGGGCTGTGAAAGGTCAAGCATTAGTCGATCTCATTACTGAACGATCGGCTCCGCAATAATATTTCGTCGGCATATCGTCTTGGGCTTTGTTTTTTGACGGTTCTACGTGTGATGCTGGCTGCGGTGTTGGGCTTCTTATTATTTCCCTTCGGGAGGCACAATATGAATTTGCTTTTCGCCTCAGCGAGCAACGCACTAACAACCAAACAGAGTATGAAGCTTTGTGCAAGGGCCTTGAGTTAGTGCTAGAAGCAGGAGCCGAAGCAGCGAAAGCTTTTGGTGATTCTAGGGTTGCCATCAATCAGTCAATGGAGGATTTTAATTGTGCCAGTGATTTATTATATCCTTATCTCCTGCGTTGTCAAGAGTTAATGGCGAAATTCAGGTTTGTCCAGTTGAAATGGATACCGAGGGAAGACAATATGGAGGCCAACAAGTTAGCACAAATAGCTTTTGGATACACGGAACAAGACGATGATGTTTGTGTTGATGTCGTGCCGATCGATACAAACGACTGGAGAGCCAATCTCCTCAATTACTTGAGGGATCCGGCTCGTTGGGCAGATAAGAAGACAACACAACGTGCTTTGAAACACGTGCTTATTGGCGATGAGTTATACTTCAGAACCATGGAGGGGCTATTGCTAAAATGCTTGGGACCATCAGAAGCGTTCAAAGTTATGCACAATATTCATGAAGGAGTCTGTGGTACTCACCAATCGGCTCATATAATGAAATGGCTGATTAGAAGGTTGGGGTATTACTGGCCAACCATGTTGGAGGATTGCTTTAAATATTATAAAGGTTGCCAGGAATGTCAGAGATTTGGAGTTGTCCAGATGGCGCCAGCTGGGCCATTGAATCCTATTGTCAAGCCATGGTCATTCAGGGGCTGGGGTATGGACATGATTGGGCAAGTTAATACTCCGACCAGCAAGGGACACAATTGGATCCTGGTTGCCACCAATTACTTTACCAAATGGGTGGAGGCCGTGCCCATGAAGAACGTCACGGCCAAGGATGTGGTGCATTTTGTTAAAGAACATATTATTTATCGCTTTGGTATACCACAGTCTATTACCACGGATCAGGGTACCGTCTTTTTGGCTGAGGAATTCAAAAATTTTGCCAAAGAGATGGGCATCACGTTGTTGCAATCCTCACCCTACTACGCTCAGGCTAATGGGCAAGCCGAGGTGTCGAACAAGAGTCTCATTAAGCTAATGGCATGATCGGCTCGCTGAAGCGTTGTGGGCATATAGAATGTCGTGCCATGGTGTGACCAAGTGTACTCCATATCAGTTGGTATACGGCTAGGAGGCCGTCATGCCATGGCAAGTCAACATCGGCTCTCGGAGAGTTCAGTTTCAGAACGATCTATCAGCTGATGAGTACGCATCTCTCATGAATATCAACACAGATGACCTGACAGAACTTCGGTTATGAGCTTTTTAAAAAATTAAAGACAATAAAGCCAGAGTAGCAAAGGCTTACAACATGAAAGTAAGACCAAAGAATTTCCAGGATGGTGATCTTGTCAGTGAGTTGGTCTTGCCAGTTGGAACAAAGGATCCGGCATTTGGAAAATGGTCGCCTTACTGGCATGGGCCCTATTGCATAGTGGAGACTGCTCCAGGAAATTCCTACAGAATGGAGACACTAGAAGGGGTCTAGTTTTTCAGAAACGTCAATGGTAAATATTTTAAAAAATATTATCTAGTCTGTGGATCGGGTCATAACTTATGTGAGAGCCAGTGTAGCAACACCTGACCTTGGGATAGCCGATGCATCAGCATCGCCCCTAGTAGGAAAAAATTGGATCAATGCATGGCCATCTGGTCTCAATAGAGCCAATGTAGTGAAAACCAAGGAAATATCTATGAGCATTATGACCAACGTACGCCATTGGCCTCAAGATAAAGCCGATGCTGGGCATCGCCTTCAGTACAAACATACAATGGAATAGTTCAATGTTTTTTTGAGCTGTACGCTCGGGGGGCATGGCTAAGAGAACATATTCATCTAGAGCTGCCTTGAGTTGGTTTGCTGCGGTGCACTCCTTGGTAATTTCCTCTTTCAGGGCAGGCTGATTGCTGCGAGAAGCTATGCGTGATGCAGCAGCCAATACCTCTTCATGGAGGAAACCAAGATGGCCTGAGGGCCGGAGTACTTGCTTCAGGCTTGTGGGCAATGCATCAGCAATTGGCTCAAGGGCCGTACGGATCCCATCACAACTGACAACCAGTTGCTCAATTGGAGTCTCCAGCTGATTGGCGATGTCTTCAAGTTTGGAAGGTACATTGGATGCAGTTGTAGGCGATGTGGGAGGACTTTCAGTCACCAGATATTCACCAATGGATGGGTCAAAATTTAACAGCGGTGCTACATCAAACGTCTGAACAAGCAGAGCAAGTCAAGTTGAATGATTTTAAGTAAAAGAAGGTGCAGGCAGAAGTGTACCTCAGTAAGATCAAGTTCTGCACTATGTCCTTCATCCACATGGCCTGATGTTTCTTTGGATGATGCGTGGGTCTGGCCGTGAGAAATTTCTTCTCTATCAGCTTCTTGCTCTTGGCTGTGGGAACTGTTGTCATGTACAACAAGTGAGAAGCGTAAGTAAAAATGCAAGATTCAGTGAATAGCAAGAGTCTAGAATGTTGATGGATATTTACTGGTGAGTCAGAAGGAGCTGGAGGAGCCGAGGTAGCGATTGGAGTCTTGATAGAAGTTCTCTTGAGCCTCGGTTGGCAGGGTCCTTTTCCTTCTCGTTTGCGCTTGCATTTAGGAGAGGCAAAAATAACTTTGTCGAAGGAAGGTGCTTTAGCATGTAATACAAGCAATGGGGCCATTTCAAGATATTTAAATGGTTGGCCTATTTCATCAGTTGGGATAGGACCTTCCTATGTCTAAACAAAGAGAAAGTTCGGTTAAAACAAGGTAGCATGATGAAGAAGGGATGAACTGAGCAGAAGTTTACCTCCTCAGGTGTAGCCTCGTGGTTTGGGTCGATTGCGAGAAGAGCCGATGCTATTGCACGCTGGAAAAGGTGAGGCCTCCAGAAGTCCCACCAAAGGTTGAAGCCATCGGCTATGCGAACGAACTCCATTTCATCGGATATGTTCAGTGTGAGATCAAAAAAGATGGAGTAGGCTTTGGAGGCAACAAGGGAGTCAGTCAGTTCGGCTCGGCTTTGGATTTTCTCATGGATAATTAGGCGGGGAGAAGTCTGGTTCAAGCCGAGTTGGCGAGCAGCTAGAACAGGTTGGCATGATTCGTACCCTGGCTTTTTAATTCTGTTACTAGTGCTCATGCTGACTGGAAGAAGGCAAGGAGTAACCATGATGCCGAATATGGAAAAAGTATCTTCATCAAAGCCAAAAGTATCTGGTCTGAAGAAGGATGGATTCTCAAATTGCTCGGATTCGGCATATGCGTCATATATAGGGGTGGTTTGAGAGCTGTAGAAGCATTTGTACCATTTGGCTGTTTCAGCTGCATCAGTTTGGGTTGTGGGCAATTCATGCAAGGCCTGGCCAAATGAAGTATAGCGGATAGATTTGCCTGAAAGATCTGGGAAAGACTGAGACTCAAGTTGTGGAAAGTCTGGAATTTCATTACAAAAGTACAGTTGACTACGTTGTCTAGCCAGGATGCACTGGGTATTCAGAGAAAGATGACGGTATAATACACCCAAGAAGAGTTTCCCTAGAGCAAGGGTCTGACCTTTGGCCAAAGCAGTGGCTAAATTGAGGTAATTCTTTGTTGGAGCTAGAGAAGGACCATTGAACAGAAAGTGGTCAAGCCAAAGGTTCAGAAAGGCGATGTGTTCTTTCTATGTGACTGAGCCAGTTTGTTTATTGTGTTGACTAATGTATTGGCTCCAGTTTCGGGTGCTACTCTTCTCCACTATCTTTTTGCGGGGGCATTCAGCCAAGAAAAAGGCAGAAGGACAGGTGGATTGCACATCCATGCCTAAGATCATGACGACGTCCATCAGAGTGGGCATCATGGGTCCAGAGCCGAACAAGAAACAGTTCAGGTTATCCGACCAGAAATAGCCGATGGATCTAAGAAGGTTGTTATCTTTCTCCATGGGAGAAAGAGATAAAGTTAAAGCATCGGCTATACGAGTGGTTTGCCAAATGGAGCTGTGTGCACGCTCAACGCGTTTGTACCATTCAACCCACCCGTCCATGGGAAATGGCTAGGCGCGGAGTTGGTCTATCCACAGATCAAGGTCTGGTTCGACGTAAACAAAAGGCAGACGCTTGGTCTCTGTTCTAGCCAGTTCATATGGGGGCTCATAAGATTTGGGTCGTAAGCTAAAGGATTTAGAATTGGCTGACATTGGAATTAACATTTCATCGGCCTAAATCATTGAGAAGCGAAATCCAAAGTAAAAGGGACAGTCATGAAAATATCATGGGATTTCAGAAAGAAGCAGAAGGTTTCGTTCTTCTAATGTGCTGCTGGATACCGCCATTTTTTGCAAGATGCTTGGAGCAGGGTGTGGTGGTGAGATGATTTCAGCGGCGAAGGAAAGAAGATGTGCTTTGGGCTCGGCACGTATACTTTTATAATGTGCTGGCCTGCGCGGGATTTGGAAATTTTGGCCGGAGGAAGTGTGCCTTTGGCTAAATCAGCTCATCCCGTTATTTTGGACTCAGTCAATGAGTCAGATCCGATTTGGAGTTTGCTAACGAGCCGATTTTTACTAAGAATCGGCTTGGAGTTTGCTAATAAAGTGCTGGCCCGCGCGGGATTTGGAGTTTGCTAGGCGGATTGGCTTGTTGTATCGTTACTCAGAACCGATCTTGGGAGTCCTCAAGTCAGCACGATGCTGCTGAGCCGATTTTCGTATTGCTGAAAACACCAAGGAAATCGGCAAAAAAGAAAAAACAGAGGTTTAGGAAGGAAATTTCGTTAATTTACATAGCAAAATATGATTACATCCCCATAGCCAACATTATGGCTATGAATTTCCAAAATTCGGGGGTTTTTCCTTCCTAGGAGCCGATGCAATGGCTATTACTAACTAATTCTATTTTTTTTTGCTAAATAGTGATGCTCTAAGCATCACTATCATCGGTCGACTCGTCGCCGGCTTCTTCTTCGTCGCCGTCGACTTCATCGCCGGCATCTTCAGGAGTGAAGGTTGGACGGGCTCTCCTCGTCTTGAGCAAGGATGTCCGCGTCCTCGTCTGGCTCCTCCTCCAGGGCATCCTCGTCGGACTCCTTCGGCTCATCGGTGCTGTCCTCGTCGTCATCATCCTCCTCCTCGTCGTCGTCGTCATCCAGCGACGCTTCTACCCGTCTCCTCTTGGCGGGGCGCTTCGGCGTTGGTGAACGCTGCGGGGGAGGAGGGTTCTATGGAGGGGACGCCACTGCGTCCGCCGGGTCGTCAGCAAACCCGAGGTTCACCCACACCCCGGACGGAGGGTCTAGGATGTCGGGGCCGAAGACCTTTAACTAGGCCTCGGTAGCCTGGTCCGGCGAGCCCTCTTCGCCGTCCACCGGCACGGCCGGCGGTGCCTGATCGGCTCCCGCCACTAGCAAAGGGGCAAAGCCTGGCAGCGTGTCAAGCCCAGGCGGCAGTAGGGCTGGTGCATTGGCGGCTGAGGAAGGCGAGGATGGTGGAGTGGGCTCTAGGGGCCCTAGCACAGATGAAGGAGAAGAGGGCTCAGAGTTGCTGCCGATGGAAGACATGGCAGAAAGAGGGAGTTGTGGCTCGGCTCTTTTGGCTGGAGGAAGAAGAAGAGCATGAAGGGGCAGGGGTACCACGCCTTTTATTAAGCAAATAGGCGATGGAAGGCGAAGAGGCTGTTGGCAGTCGATAAAACCCATTTCGACCACCAACATTTCATGTTTTAGAGTACACTTTACCAAGTTTTCACTAACTCTAACTAGTTCCACGAGTTGTGCATAAAGGTTGTATGCAGGAGTTTTACACATTTAAAACCACATAAAAATGAAGAAACGGAGACAATGTGGCAAGAAGGGGAGCAATGGGCCAGAGACCCTGGCCGGCCGACTACCATCCCAGGTCGGCCGACCAGGGTGTGGTCGCTGTCGGGGTTTGATGCCGACAATGCACCACGGGGTGTGTTACATGATGCTTTTGGGGTGGCGATATCGGCGTAGCTCGACGGTTTGCATAAAGATGCAACAAAACACAGATTTATACAGGTTCGGGCCGCAATAAGCGTAACACCCTACGTCCTGTTTGGGGCGAGTTGTATTGATCTGAGTTCTCGAGGTGATAATGAGGGTTTTGAGGTCTGGTGGCTGGTATGCGATGGGAGGTTCGATGTTCTATGTAGGGGTCCTTTACCCGCCTTATATAATCCGGCCAGGCTTGGGTTACAAGTCAAGTTCTATCTACGAGTCCTACTCTGCTTGGAAGCCTAAAGAATACACAGAATCCACGATTACATGTTTCCTTCCTTGAGTCCCGCTATTCCTGTTATGCAGAGTCCGAACCAACTCCCTTGCATCTTTCCTGATTTATAGCACCTTTGACTTGGTCTTCAAGCTCGTCATCCGTTCTCGGGCCCATGAGACCAGTTGGCACTCCGAAAAGGGCCTGCTGTCTCTACTGGGCCCTCCAATGGCCCATGTCCTGAATCCGTGCCGTGAGGGCCCAGGGGATATCTATCCCCCGCAAACCCCCGAGGCTCGAGTTAATTTAGAGATTAATTGACTCGAGACTCCAGAAAACATGCTGCTCATGAGATCCTCACCTGAATCCAAACTGTTCCTTATGGTGAACCGCCAGGTGCACCCCATGGGGTAGCCCCGAGCTTCAAGTTGACTTGAGTATCAATCAGCTTGGAGATCTAAACTTTCTGATCAGGCTTTACAAGATGCGATCCTCAAGCGCCGAGTCAACTTGAGGAATAGCAAATCCTCTTATCCGAGTTATCATCTACTCCCAATTTTCTGAGTTATAGAAAACCGACTTAAGCTTCTTGCTTTCTCGGATTTTAGGAAAAAGAATAATTTTCCACAAATCCCACACCCCATGGGATTAATCCCAAAAGGAACAAGCAGAAGGACCGAGGAGTTACCCTAGAAGGGCCCCAGGAAACAGGAAACTTCCGAATACGCAACAGCCATTACCCTCCCACACGACAATTGACGCGTGGAGGAAGTCGAAACACCGCGGCCTAATGAATTGTTTGCACAGAGATCAAAGTGAAGCGGCCGTGCTATAAGAGCAGAGCCATCGCCCATCCATCCATTACGCCTCCACTGAGTACCAGTTCACGAAGAAAACCCCAAGAAACTCCCCACTCCCCTGCTTCCAGCCATGGCCGGAGGCAAAGGCAAGAAGCGTGCCCACTTGCCACCGTCGTCGGAGTACGAGGACTCCGACGACGCTCTCTTCAGCGACGCCTATGACGCTGAGGAATCCTCGGAGGACTTCTCCTCTAGCAAGGAGGAGGAAGCCCCCGAGGATGCCCCACCCCGGGAGGTCGAGTTGGAGCCCAATACCGACGACTCCCAGGGCTACAGCGCCAAGGAGCGCGCCAAGCTCTAGGGCCTCTGTCGCGTCGCCTTCGAGGACTCCACCGATGAGGAGGAGGAGGAGAGCGAGGAGGAGGACTCCGATGACTCCGACGACGACGATGGCCCCGGCGGTCACGATGGCCCGGGCGGCCATGATGGCGGCGACGGCGGCCACGGCGGCGATGACAGCGGCCACGACAGTGGAGATGAGGCCGACGCTCCGGCCTCCAAGCGCCACCGCATTACCAGGCCTCCAGCCGGGCCATCTACCGGCGTGTAGGCCGCCACCACCATTACCACCATATTAGTAGTAGTAGTTAGTAGTAGATTAGGATAATCTCTCCACCTATAGGTAATTCACTTTGGTGAACTATATATAATGAAATCCATCTTTTATCCTTCGTTTCTGAGTTCGTCTTTGTGTTCTCATCTTGGAAATCTTGTGTCCGAGTCAATTCCCCTCTTTTGAGTTTTTTGAACCAAGACAAAAAACGTCATACAGCAAAGGAAATCACACTTGCTTATGCCCAGAGTTCAGGCAAAACTTAAACTGTTAAGTCTGACTGAATAACTCATTCTCCGAGTAATAGAGAACATGAACCCTATACTCATGAATACCGACTGAATGGCTATGATGAAGAAATTACCCCGACTGAAATAGACGACTTAATTCCAGTGCAATCCGACTCAGCTGTTACCGTCAAGACATCCGAGTTAATCTTAACGATATCCACCTGTTCCGTCAATCCACGCGAACTGTTACTAACGGCGTCAAGGTTATTTTGAGATCTATACCCTGAACTAGAAGTTCATTTATCCAAGACCTGAACTATCCTTCCTCCCCACTGAGACCGCCGCCATTGCTGTTTGAAATCTGAGTTCCACTGCATCCACTGCTTCTTGAGTCCCAATCCAGACATCAATATCCACTTCCATGGCTCCAAGGAAGAAAACCTTGAGCGAGCGCGGAAACACCACTGAGGCCTGCCGCACAACGAGAACCGGCAGTTACCTTCACCATATCTAGCGTATCGCCCCTCCATTGTCACCAAGCCCATGCTACAATCCTTAGGCCAACTGGAGGGTATGTGACAAGAAGGATGATGCTGCTCCAACTGAAGACACTTACGAAGCCATGGTGTTCATGCCATTCTTCATCCGCGGGTTAGGCCTCCCCATCTGCTCATTTGCGCGAGGTCTATTGCAATTTTATGCCATCAACCTGACCCATCTGAATCCCAATTCAATTCTGCAACTTTCAATCTTCATTCACCTCTGTGAGGCGTTTCTTGGAATTGTCCCGCACTTCGGCTTGTGGAAATACCTTTACCACTGCAATGCCGTTTTGAGAGACGGAGTGCTACAAGTGACTAGTGGGGCCAGCTTTGAGCTGCGAAAGAATCGCAAAGCTGTATATTTGGATATCCTCCTCCCAGATAATAACAGAGGATGGCACGCCGAGTGGTTTTATATCGAAAATCATGGAAATTCTCTCCCCTCGAGGTCTGGGAGACAACCCGACAGCAAATTGCCCAGCTAGGAAGAAGGCCCAACTGTTGAAGAATAGGCTGAGGTCAACACACTGCTGGAAGAAATAGCCAATCTGAAAGAAAGAGGCCTCACTGCCCATGCTGTAGTGATAGATTTTGTGTACCGCAGCATTCAGCCTTTGAAAGATAGGATTTACCCCGCTTATCTATATGTCGGGGCTAGTGATCCAACTAGAGAGATAGTCCGACCTATGACTGAAGCTGATGTCAAGGCCCGAGTAGAGTTGATATTGAGAGGTGAAGCTCACAATGAGGCTACTCCCAAACCGTACTCTGCTTGGAATCCAACTCCCACTGTAAGTAACCTTACTGTGATTTCCTTAAGTATCTTTTCACATAATCACATTCTGATTCCTAAGATGACTGTAGAGCAATATATCGAAATTTCTGTCAGACCCGACAACCTCTGCAGTTGTCGGGCTATCAAAGCGACAATCCGAGTTATCCACTGAAGAAATGGAAGCTGTTGTTGCTGCTGCCTATGGTGCAGGAAACAATGAAGAGCATACATTCATTGTGATACCACGTACAGCTCAAACCACCCAAGAACTCAATGTAGGCAACTGTGATGCCCCTGGCATCTCAGAAGCCGTACACACAATTATACGTAAACTAATGATGAATTAAGACTAAATCATGCTTAAGAGAGTAATGAGGGATTGGTAGATAAACCACTAAGTCAAAATTTCTCAAATCTGAAATTTTAGCTCATCCCCAAAGTTGATTCTGAAATTACTTTTGAATTCACTATACAACTTTACATTCCCCCTTTCTATGAAATGAAATTGAACTTTTTACCTTTCAAATGCACCTATTGTGGAAGTGATTGGCCTTCATTTGATACTTCAAAAGTTGAAAACAAGAAAAGCTTTCCTTAGAGTAAATCTGCTGTTTTACCAGGATCCTAAACAAGATTAGGGTTGTATTTCAAAATATGTTGTGATTTAGAGGAGGATCATATTAACAAAGTTGTAGGTAATGACCCAGGAAACAACTTTGTCAATATGAGTCTGGTCATAATATGAATTCAAATTGGTCTTTTCAACCAAATTTTGTCAGCCCAGAAACACACCCCTACTCTGTCCAGTTTGGTAATTTGAGATTTTCTTACCCATAGAGCCATTTTCATGACCTGCCCTAATGAAATGAAATATAGTTTAGAAAGTACCCAACAAATTTGTCAAAAGGATCAAGTGGAGTTGAGGCCTATAACTAGGGTATTTTCCCCTCCCAAGCAGATGACCTACCCTGTCCCTACCTATGGCTGCTGCATAAATTCAAACAAATTTCATATTTCCATGCCGAATTTGAAATCATGCCTATGGACAAAGTTGTAGAGTTCAAATAGTAGAACATTTCATTCAATTGGAGTTTTTCCAAATTCGGCCTCTAAATTGGTCAAAATGGCGATTTTCAGCAGGAGAGAAAACACATTTTTATTTTTTTCTTCTATTTTCCTTTTCCTACTGTCACCGACCGGTGGGGCCCACCAACCCGACACGCCACCGTGTCCGGGCCGGCGGCCACCACGCGGCCGGCAAGCACCGGGCGGTGGCCGCGCCCACGGATCGCCGCCGTGGCCTCCGCCCCGACCGGCCGCGCCCTCCTCTTGAACCCAGACACCATCCCATCCCCGCTCCACTCGCCCGCACTCTCTTTCCCCTCTCCCCGCGCTCCCTTCACTCGAGCGGAGCACCGCCGCCATTGGAGGCTCGGGTCGAGCTCGAGCCGCCACCTCCGGCCGCTCCTACGCCACCCCGCCTCCACGCCGCTCCTCTACGCCCTCCACTCCACCGCTCCGCCCCGTTCTAGGCCGCCGCCATCACGCCTCCACCCCGCAATTCCCCGCCGGCGCTCCGCGCTCTTGCCTCACCGCCGCCGGCCCTCTCCGCGCCCCCTCCGCCGCCGTAGGTGACGGGGTAAGCTTTCCCGCGCTCCCCTCCCTCTCCCCGGCCGCCTCCGGCGAGCCGCCGCGCCCCGCAGGCCGGGTTCGGCCGTGCGCGCCGCCGTCTTCCTCCTCGGTCGCGAGGAGGAAGAAGACCGAGGAGGAAGATGCCGCTTTGCACTTTAGCCCTCGCTGTTTTGCGTATTTACATTTTTATCCACAGCGCTGTAGTATGAGTCTTGGAAACCTTACGATCTAGCCCCTAGACATTAGGGATAATTACGGATAAGTCCTAAATCTAATGATTTTTCATTTTATTTTTATTTATTTCAGCTGAAACTTAAAAAAAATCATAACAATTAAAATAAAAATCCAAAATGGGCAAACTCAGTGGCTATGGACTCCTTGAGAGTAGATCTACAGGATAGGTATGATGTGGATGTGTGAAAAGATTGTTTTACCCCTGGTTTAACGCATGCATGGTGTAGGTAAATAAATGGTAAAAGTGAACCAAATGAACTCCAAAAATTATGAGACTTGGATAGTACCTTTCTTATGACATCTAGGTACTGTGTGATTTTTAGTGACACTGGCATTGACTGTTTAATTACTGTTTTGCCCTTATGCATGTGAATGGTGTATTTAATTAACTTGGACAAGGAAAGCTATATAAAATATGCTCAAATATGACCTTTAGTATTTTTCATGTACTTCACATAGTATGAGTAACTCACTGGTAGAATATGAGGTTGTGCATGCATGTTTAAGCTGCTGTTTTGAAATTGACAAAATGCTACTAGTTGAAAAAGAGAATAGGAAAAAGTGTATTTAAACTGCTAATAAAATTATGGGAAAAATCTAGTAGCGTTATGGAGTATGTTGCTGCATGTGGTAAAGATTTGAGATCGATTGGAGTTTTCTAACTACATGAACTTATGAGTGCATTTTATTCATAAAGGTAGCGTGTCCATTAATTTGCATGTATATGTTTAACTTTAAGAGACAACTTCATTTCATTGATAAGGACTGTGTACACATATAGAACAATTATTCCCAATAACTTCTAAGATAAAATGTGGTAATGGTTTGTACGATTTTCTTAGTGATGGGCTGTATGATTTCTTAGCAAAGTCGTTAAGTTTTCTTGTTTTGGGACAACTTCATTTCATTGATAAGGACTGTGTACACATATAGAACAATTATTCCCAATAACTTCTAAGATAAAATGTGGTAATGGTTTGTACGATTTTCTTAGTGATGGGCTGTATGATTTCTTAGCAAAGTCGTTAAGTTTTCTTGTTTTGGGGTGTGTTTAAACTATGAATACCCGAACCCAGTATTCACAAGTTGTTTGATCATGCATTATACTTCATTGACACCTCATGCATACATTCGCAATTCGTTGCACTCATGATTGCACTATGTCATGCATATAACCTGTATCATATGCATGTATTTGCATTCTCTTGCACTCACTTGCATTTTATCATGCATATAGACCCCGCGTGCAAGGAGCTACCAACACAGGAGAAACCAGTGATCAAGAAAACGGACGACAGGCTATATCCGGAGCAAGAAGACGGAGGGTCGCTGATTAAATCCGTCCCTGCTTCAAGGGGTTGCCTGGGGCAAAGCCTCACAACCCGGCAAACTAACTTAGTTTAGTTTGTTGGTTTCTTAAAGACAGTCAAAGGTAGGCAGGACCATGCAAATCCCAGCAAACAAATTATTTTGAGTTACGCATATGCATTAGGATTGATTGAAACCAATTGCATTAGACTTCCCGGCCGCCCTGGCCTTAGCACCTGTACTTAGGGTTCGTAGGACGGGTGCCTAGAATGGTTAGGCGCGAGTAGACACGAGTGAGCACTGTCACTCGTCTCGTAGGGTTTACTTTCGAATGATGAATCTTCATTACTAAGAATTTATTATTGCTATGTTATGCTTTCAATTGAGACCGGGCGGAGATATGGGATTACTATGTTGAAAAATGATGTGTTGGTATGGTGGACTCCGCCCGAGTCGCATAAGGTCCGTTCGCTGTTCGCCTGCTGATCGGCATAACATTGCTAGAATGCTTATCCGGGAAATGGGACCGGTGAAACCTTACTTGTGCCATCCGAAGAACAGAAACACGTTCCTACCCACTGGTTGAGAGGAAGGTGGCCCGGGGGAGCTTGGTACTCATGACGGGGAGACCGAGATGTCGGCAGGCTCGTCATGGGGGCACAACCCGGGAGTCAGGCGGGAGTGAATCGAACTTGGGATGGGACAAGTGGAGAAGGGGGACTATATGTGGGAAAGCCGTCGTGTTAGTAAGCATATGGGCCCCTGGCATTTTCTAGTTATTCCCGGGAATATAAAAATCGATTCGAATCGCTGATGCTCACCAGGTGTGAGAATGCCAATATCACTGACGGGCAACGTAGAACTGTTTGAGGCAAGATGTTTTATGGAATCGATGATTTGATACGACACAATGGTTATACATGCTTTACTTCATGCAAATTACTCGCTTTATATTACCAATGAGATTCAGGATAAGGACTGGCGGCTGTCAAATCCCGCTATAGCATGACATTAAAACATAGGGGTTAATTAGGATTAAAGGATAGCGATTGTCAAATCCCGCTATCCTATGGTAACATTTTACAGTTTAAAACCAATGGCTAAGGACCTACTCGCTAGTAAGCTAAGCTTTGCGTCAGCCGTAAACCCTGTCCATTAAGCCCTACTGAGTAATTAGTACTCAGGGTTTGCCCCCACTTTTGGCTCACAGGTACTGGCGGCATTTGGATAGCTGCTTGGAGAAGGGTAGCGCCGGTGGGCTCGGTGCTTCTCGCCTCGTTCATCTGTATGAAGACTTCTTAAGTATTTGGTTCCGCTGCGAGATGTTTTGAAATCGCTTCCGCATTATACATATTTTGGACATGTATTTGACTATATCCATTCTCGGTTTGTAACTAAGTCTATCTATTCTATATTTCAACTGCCTGTGATGATGTAACTGTTGTGGCTCCTTCGCGAGTCGGATGTGTGTGATGTCGGTTCCTCTGGGATTTGGTGCAAATCGAGAGCCGAGGGCTTCTCGACGGACGACCGGGTTTAGTACGGTCTAAGTACACTGTAAGCTAATGGTGGCAGGTGTACTTAGCCCGTATTAAATCGGCGGTTCCGCCACAGCTGGTATCAGAGCCGATCATACACAGACAACAGTTATATCATCAAGTTTTGATTTACAAAACTATTTTCGAAAGCCCTTTTCAAGTACTTGAAAAACGAGAGTATACGATAAGCCCATAGTAAGGATGTTAGTGTTATCCAGGTGACATCACTAACATTCTGATCTAGATAGAACTCATATGCATATTCGGCGCTCTGAGAAGCAACTTTTCGGCCATAGCTGTCCCCAGTACTGGTGGAAGCTATTGGGTTTTGCGGACAGTTGTAATCCCTGCATTCATGCTGTATAAGTAAAAGCTCTTTAAGGGTGGTGGGCATGTTTGAGGCTTTCATACCCACCACACTTACATTCGGTTTTGGGATCCACCTTTTTCTCGACAATCCCCAGTACTGGTGGAAAGTCAGGCTTTGAGGAAAAGGTGTAGCGGCCCACCAACGTTGTCCACGCAGCGGTCACGCGTGGATGCCACATTATGTGGTAATGTATGAGCATGCATTTTTCTGCAGGTACACTAACCACGCGCGAAACTAAGAACGACTAGGACTCGACTAGTTGCATTAAGGAGAGACGTGCATATATGTCACCGAATATCGCTAAGTTGTATACTTAGAAAGTGTGATGTGAGACCGGATAGGACGGGCATACATCATTCCATCTCATCTCATGTGCCTTACTTGTTTTTGCTTGAAAATAACTAGATTTCTTACTGCATCTATAAGTATATTTGTTGGGTAGTAGCATTTTACATATGAATCCTGTCTGCGGTTTTAAGATGCATTTCAAACTACGAATAAAATCAACAGAAACTTATTATAAGAACCTAGTAGTACAAGAAATTTCTAAACAACTTATGTATAGATTACTTGCTCTGAAAGTAAATACGAGAGAGGTACCAGTTTAGGGCGTGTCTTATGTCCATTTTAAAACAAGTATTATATATAAAAGTTGTAGTGCAAAAAAAAATTCAACCAACAAATTGATCTATAACGACCCTTCGGCAAAATACTCTGGACATTAACTTACAACCATTTTAAGTCCAAGCTTACATCTAGGTAGCAAGTACGAAGTTTAGAAGATGAAGTTCGGGACGTAACTTAATAGGCACATGAATACAAATTGCCTTATGACCACATTTGGCCTACGAAACTATCAAATTGACGGGAGCCTTATTCTTCCTGCTACAGATGTCGCAACCCTCGACGCAGCCCTTCGACTTATGCCCTAATTACCAAGAGTCCGCAAAAGCTAAAACAACGATTCCTCGAGAACAAAAGAAGAGAAAAGCGGGAGAATCTTCCACCGAAGCAGCCTCAGTTCAACACCTGCGACCCGGGATGGTTCTATTAAAAGGATTTGTCAAGCCTGAAGATCAGATCGGGATGGTTCGTATGTGTCGACAACTGGGTAAGGGCCCAGGAGGATTTTACAGGCCAAGCTTCAAGAATGGTGCCAAGCTGAACTTATGGATGATGTCCCTAGGAAAGAACTGGGATCCGACGTTACGCTCATATGGACCCACGCGTCCATTCGATGGAGCACAAGTCCCGACAATACCAGATGCTTTCAAGATGATTGCTCAAACTGCGAACTCCACTGCAAGCGAGTTTCCTCAAATTAACCCGGACATATGCATCGTCAACTACTACACCAACTCCGGGAAGCTCGGACTTCACCAAGACAAGGACGAGTCAGAGAGTAGCCTTACCAAAGGTTTACCTTTCATATCCATCTCCATAGGAGACACCGCCGAGTTCTTGTTCGGCGACACGGGAGACAAAGACCAAGCGACCAAGATCAACCTCGAATCTGGTGACGTTCTCATACTCGGTGGAGAATCAAGACTGTTATTTCATGGCGTTTCCCACGTGAAGACCAACACTGCACCCAGTTGGTTGAAAGAAGAAACGGGCATTCGTCCTGGGCGTATCAATCTTACGTTTAGGCAGTACTAGCTAGATACCAGTTGGTATGCTAAAAGTCATCGCAAAACTTTTGTAATGAGAGGGGGTCGACTCTCATAACTCTCGAGTTTCCCATGTATCCAACTCCTTGTAGTCGGCATGTGTCCCACCCTTATGATTAATGTAACCCTATTTTCAATGGAGCATTCGGAACTCTTGTAGTTCCCACGTTTCATGCTTGTGTCATCCAGGCACTTCAGTCCTTGTAAATCCATGACACTTTTGTTGTGGTTACCTCGTTTCTGATCCAAATAAGTCTGATGAATTATACCTCCGAAAACATTGTGCTATGACGTGTAAAACTCCTTGTTCATGTCTTCTATCACCCTGTGTTATTCTCATATCCCCTGAGGTTGGAAGGAAATACCGCTCTTGGTGGGATGTCTACCCGAGTAGTCTATGGTGCCGCGACGGAACCTAGGGTCCTGGGTGCACGGCCGTCACACGGGTCCACTGGGGGCGCACTGGTATCAAGACATGCAAAGGCATGACACCGCTTCAATTGTGGAACGTTCCTATCTATCTTCAAACGCTTTGTTGACTTTATACATTA
This sequence comes from Paspalum notatum, assembly GCA_022530915.1. Classification (NCBI taxonomy): domain Eukaryota; kingdom Viridiplantae; phylum Streptophyta; class Magnoliopsida; order Poales; family Poaceae; genus Paspalum; species Paspalum notatum. The sequence goes on along the minus strand of CM039688.1, from coordinate 31,514,302 downwards.
AATTCGTGGAAATGGTTTGCTCTATTTCCACTGCCACATTTTATCATTCCTTGCTTTGTTTCACCTTGCCTTTCTTGGTCTGTGGGGAAAGATCCACCCTAACCCCACTATCGTTCACACCTTTCTCTTGCCTTGTTGAACCATGTTCTTCTCGATCCATGAGACGGGTCAAATCTAGGGTTCCACTCGTCCACATCTTTTCGTTGACTTTGTTTATCTTTACTGGTCGTGCTTCACGGGGGTGAGCAATTCACTTCTCCACGATACATTTACACCCATTGGTCCAAACCTCGGATTTCTCTGCGCTTACCCCGATTCTCTTTAACGTTCTGTATATGTGGAAATGCCTGGTTCCATTCCCACTGTCTTACTACATCATTCCATTTCTTCTTCCAACTTGCCCCTCTCTGAATGGTGGAGACAGCCAAACTCTGTTTCCACTGCTTTCTCCTACGTCCCTTTCTGGAATATAAGGAACCTTATTTCCTGAAGATGATCTTCAGCGTCATTCATCGTGCTGGCTTTTGCTCTCGGCTAGTGCTCGTATCATATCATCTTCTTATAAGTTGTTTTCCTTCATCTTTGAAATTATCCTCAAAGGTGGGCCTACTACCATTATCGCTGGTTCCGTTAGTAAGCACAAATCATCTACCTGTACTTTTCTTGGTCAGACTTGACCAATCTTATGGAATCGTACAAACCATCACTTTGTCTAGGTGAATATGTCCTACTTTCTTCCCGTGTTAACTTTCTTGAGGCAATGAGTAGTGTGTGCTATGTCTCGCCACACCTTACTCTTTGAGAATATTTGGATTTGATATCTTATATGTGTACGCAGTCCCTATCAAATGAAATGAATGTGCCTCCTAACAACACATCCATTGTTGTTTTCTATAACTCGCGAGATTTTTGCTTCATTCAAACTCCCTACTGCGTATGCTTTGCTTCTCATTGTTCAAATAAATCAGATGTTTATTACGCTCCTAAACTTGGTGTCAAAGCCAGGAAGTAACCCTCTCGTCGTGCTTGAACCAATCATGTCATTCGCTCGCTGCCACCACGTTCTCTTCGTGGTTTGTTCATTTCCCTCTCATATGAGACGTGAATTATCGAGTACCTTAAAGGAACCATCCTAGTCAACCAAATGATGCTTTGTAACTACCTTGTGTTAGGAAGGTACTAACCACTCACTCGGTCGTTAACAAAGCCGACAAAGGACAAAGGAAGAGTTAAAGTGCGTTTGCAACTATTAAAAGAGTCCCGAGCCCCAAGATGCGGGTAGTATCTTTTCACCTTACGACATAGAACCCGACCTCTTTCAAAATCTCGGGACGAGATTTCTTTAAGGGGGGTGGGTTGTGATGCCCCTGGCATCTCAGAAGCCGTACACACAATTATACGTAAACTAATGATGAATTAAGACTAAATCATGCTTAAGAGAGTAATGAGGGATTGGTAGATAAACCACTAAGTCAAAATTTCTCAAATCTGAAATTTTAGCTCATCCCCAAAGTTGATTCTGAAATTACTTTTGAATTCACTATACAACTTTACATTCCCCCTTTCTATGAAATGAAATTGAACTTTTTACCTTTCAAATGCACCTATTGTGGAAGTGATTGGCCTTCATTTGATACTTCAAAAGTTGAAAACAAGAAAAGCTTTACTTAGAGTAAATCTGCTGTTTTACCAGAATCCTAAACAAGATTAGGGTTGTATTTCAAAATATGTTGTGATTTAGAGGAGGATCATATTAACAAAGTTGTAGGTAATGACCCAGGAAACAACTTTGTCAATATGAGTCTGGTCATAATATGAATTCAAATTGGTCTTTTCAACCAAATTTTGTCAGCCTAGAAACACACCCCTACTCTGTCCAGTTTGGTAATTTGAGATTTTCTTACCCATAGAGCCATTTTCATGACCTGCCCTAATGAAATGAAATATAGTTTGGAAAGTACCCAACAAATTTGTCAAAAGGAGCAAGTGGAGTTGAGGCCTATAACTAGGGTATTTTCCCCTCCCAAGCAGATGACCTACCCTGTCCCTACCTATGGCTGCTGCATAAATTCAAACAAATTTCATATTTCCATGCCGAATTTGAAATCATGCCTATGGACAAAGTTGTAGAGTTCAAAGAGTAGAACATTTCATTCAATTGGAGTTTTTCCAAATTCGGCCTCTAAATTGGTCAAAATGGCGATTTTCAGCAGGAGAGAAAACACATTTTTATTTTTTCTTCTATTTTCCTTTTCCTACTGTCACCGACCGGTGGGGCCCACCGACCCGACACGCCACCGTGTCCGGGCCGGCGGCCACCACGCGGCCGGCAAGCACCGGGCGGTGGCCGCGCACACGGATCGCCGCCGTGGCCTCCGCCCCGACCGGCCGCGCCCTCCTCTTGAACCCAGACACCATCCCATCCCCGCTCCACTCGCCCGCACTCTCTTTCCCCTCTCCCCGCGCTCCCTTCACCCGAGCGGAGCACCGCCGCCATTGGAGGCTCGGGTCGAGCTCGAGCCGCCACCTCCGGCCGCTCCTACGCCACCCCGCCTCCACGCCGCTCCTCTACGCCCTCCACTCCACCGCTCCGCCCCGTTCTAGGCCGCCGCCATCACGGCTCCACCCCGCAATTCCCCGCCGGCGCTCCGCGCTCTTGCCTCACCGCCGCCGGCCCTCTCCGCGCCCCCTCCGCCGCCGTAGGTGACGGGGTAAGCTTTCCCGCGCTCCCCTCCCTCTCCCCGGCCTCCTCCGGCGAGCCGCCGCGCCCCGCAGGCCGGGTTCGGCCGTGCGCGCCGCTGTCTTCCTCCTCGGTCGCGAGGAGGAAGAAGACCGAGGAGGAAGACGCCGCTTTGCACTTTAGCCCTCGCTGTTTTGCGTATTTACATTTTTATCCACAGCGCTGTAGTATGAGTCTTGGAAACCTTACGATCTAGCCCCTAGACGTTAGGGATAATTACGGATAAGTCCTAGATCTAATGATTTTTCATTTTATTTTTATTTATTTCAGCTGAAACTTAAAAAAAAAATCATAACAATTAAAATAAAAATCCAAAATGGGCAAACTCAGTGGCTATGGACTCCTTGAGAGTAGATCTACAGGATAGGTATGATGTGGATGTGTGAAAAGATTGTTTTACCCCTGGTTTAACGCATGCATGGTGTAGGTAAATAAATGGTAAAAGTGAACCAAATGAACTCCAAAAATTATGAGACTTGGACAGTAGCTTTCTTATGACATCTAGGTACTGTGTGATTTTTAGTGACACTAGCATTGACTGTTTAATTACTGTTTTGCCCTTATGCATGTGAATGGTGTATTTAATTAACTTGGACAAGGAAAGCTATATAAAATATGCTCAAATATGACCTTTAGTATTTTTCATGTACTTCACATAGTATGAGTAACTCACTGGTAGAATATGAGGTTGTGCATGCATGTTTAAGCTGCTGTTTTGAAATTGACAAAATGCTACTAGTTGAAAAAGAGAATAGGAAAAAGTGTATTTAAGCTGCTAATAAAATTATGGGAAAAATCTAGTAGCGTTATGGAGTATGTTGCTGCATGTGGTAAAGATTTGAGATCGATTGGAGTTTTCTAACTACATGAACTTATGAGTGCATTTTATTCATAAAGGTAGCGTGTCCATTAATTTGCATGTATATGTTTAACTTTAAGAGACAACTTCATTTCATTGATAACGACTATGTACACATATAGAACAATTATTCCCAATAACTTCTAAGATAAAATGTGGTAATGGTTTGTACGATTTTCTTAGTGATGGGCTGTATGATTTCTTAGCAAAGTCGTTAAGTTTTCTTGTTTTGGGGTGTGTTTAAACTATGAATACCCGAACCCAGTATTCACAAGTTGTTTGATCATGCATTATACTTCATTGACACCTCATGCATACATTCGCAATTCGTTGCACTCATGATTGCACTATGTCATGCATATAACCTGTATCATATGCATGTATTTGCATTCTCTTGCACTCACTTGCATTTTATCATGCATATAGACCCCGCGTGCATGGAGCTACCAACACAGGAGAAACCAGTGATCAAGAAAACGGACGACAGGCTATATCCGGAGCAAGAAGACGGAGGGTCGCTGATTAAATCCGTCCCTGCTTCAAGGGGTTGCCTGGGGCAAAGCCTCACAACCCGGCAAACTAACTTAGTTTAGTTTGTTGGTTTCTTAAAGACAGTCAAAGGTAGGCAGGACCATGCAAATCCCAGCAAACAAATTATTTTGAGTTACGCATATGCATTAGGATTGATTGAAACCAATTGCATTAGACTTCCCGGCCGCCCTGGCCTTAGCACCTGTACTTAGGGTTCGTAGGACGGGTGCCTAGAATGGTTAGGCGTGAGTAGACACGAGTGAGCACTGTCACTCGTCTCGTAGGGTTTACTTTCGAATGATGAATCTTCATTACTAAGAATTTATTATTGCTATGTTATGCTTTCAATTGAGACCGGGCGGAGATATGGGATTACTATGTTGAAAAATGATGTGATGGTATGGTGGACTCCGCCCGAGTCGCATAAGGTCCGTTCGCTGTTCGCCTGCTGATCGGCATAACATTGCTAGAATGCTTATCCGGGAAATGGGACCGGTGAAACCTTACTTGTGCCATCCGAAGAACAGAAACACGTTCCTACCCACTGGTTGAGAGGAAGGTGGCCCGGGGGAGCTTGGTACTCATGACGGGGAGACCGAGATGTCGGCAGGCTCGTCATGGGGGCACAACCCGGGAGTCAAGCGGGAGTGAATCGAACTTGGGATGGGACAAGTGGAGAAGGGGGACTATATGTGGGAAAGCCGTCGTGTTAGTAAGCATATGGGCCCCTGGCATTTTCTAGTTATTCCCGGGAATATAAAAATCGATTCGAATCGCTGATGCTCACCAGGTGTGAGAATGCCAATATCACTGACGGGCAACGTAGAACTGTTTGAGGCAAGATGTTTTATGGAATCGATGATTTGATACGACACAATGGTTATACATGCTTTACTTCATGCAAATTACTCGCTTTATATTACCAATGAGATTCAGGATAAGGACTGGCGGCTGTCAAATCCCGCTATAGCATGACATTAAAACATAGGGGTTAATCAGGATTAAAGGATAGCGATTGTCAAATCCCGCTATCCTATGGTAACATTTTACAGTTTAAAACCAATGGCTAAGGACCTACTCGCTAGTAAGCTAAGCTTTGCGTCAGCCGTAAACCCTGTCCATTAAGCCCTACTGAGTAATTAGTACTCAGGGTTTGCCCCCACTTTTGGCTCACAGGTACTGGCGGCATTTGGATAGCTGCTTGGAGAAGGGTAGCGCCGGTGGGCTCGGTGCTTCTCGCCTCGTTCATCTGTATGAAGACTTCTTAAGTATTTGGTTCCGCTGCGAGATGTTTTGAAATCGCTTCCGCATTATACATATTTTGGACATGTATTTGACTATATCCATTCTCGGTTTGTAACTAAGTCTATCTATTCTATATTTCAACTGCCTGTGATGATGTAACTGTTGTGGCTCCTTCGCGAGTCGGATGTGTGTGATGTCGGTTCCTCTGGGATTTGGTGCAAATCGAGAGCCGAGGGCTTCTCGACGGACGACCGGGTTTAGTACGGTCTAAGTACACTGTAAGCTAATGTTGGCAGGTGTACTTAGCCCGTATTAAATCGGCGGTTCCGCCACAGCAACATCACCAAAGCCCCCGAGCTAACAACTGCTCCAAGTGGTGTGAAGACTCGAGCTACAACTGGCTAGGGATGCATCAAGGCAAAAGCAACTCGCACTGTGGTGACACGCAGGCAAAGGACTCACAAGAGGACAATCAAAGATCTGACAAGCTCTCTAGAGTTAGTAGACAAGGCTAAGAAATCCAGATATTCCTCCCATATCACAGCTAAGGCTGACAGCACCGTAACTGGGTTTGACTGGAGTAGCTTAGTTGATGAGGACGAAGAAGAAGAAGAACAAGATCAACTTTCTCATCGTGAGAGGCGATCCAAGAAACACCACGATGACACTATCTCAGCCCCTTCTGCATCCATATTACCGCCTGAGGAAGATGAAATTGATCTGACAGCAGAAGATATGGATCTAGACCAAATTATCAGAGATACATGCAAGCTCCCATTCACCATATGCTCTGATGAAGATATAGAATCACTGTCAACATGCTCCAGGGGAAAACAAGCTGAGGCTACAAGCCCCCAAGCGAAAACAGAGCTAAGATCAAAGAGTGTAGAGTCTAAAAACCCCACAAGCCCAACGTCAGGAAATACTCCTGAAGATGAAGCTGCTCATACGAGTAAAGCCACTAAGACTGGGCATGAAGTGCCAATGCCATAAGAACCTGCCACCGAGCCGTTACCTGAAACTACTGGCTCATAGGAACGCTTGACTGAGGTCGATATGGGTGATACTCCTCATCCCCTATCTGAAACTCATGAGTCGGCCCAGGAGAAAGAAACTGAAGAGTCCAAGGATACTGATCAAGTTGAGAAGGGACAATCAGGCTCCCTAGCCCCGAATGAGCCAGGCAGCATTGAACCCTTGCCAACTGAAGCAGGTGGTAGCAGTTGCCAAATAGTGCCAGCACCCCCAAGCTCAGGGTTGCTCACAGCTTTCGAGGTATGTTAACTGTGCACATAACCTGAATTTAACCTTACTGTTGCTTGAACGACTCGAATTACTCTCTGTAGGCTATGCTAAAGACACTCCAAGGTGGGATGCAGCAGGCCAACTTAATCCATGAGAAATTGCCGCATTATCTAGCCTGGAGGTTACTACACTGAGGCAACAACTGGCTGACTCGGAAGCTGCTCGAAAAGCTGAAACAACAGGCACGCATACAACTGTTACCTACTCCAATATTTGAGATCTCAAACTGAACCGTGGACTTGCTGCCAGCTGCTGCTGCTGAGATTTCTCGTCTGAAACAATCGGCTATGGCTCGGGAGACAGAGCACCGCAATGCTGTTACTGACAGAGACCAAGCCAGAGACCTAGCAGCAGATTTGCGCAGACAGCTGGATATTGAGAAGAAAAACTATGAGGTAACCCGTCAAGAATCCCAACTAGCCTATTCTTTGCTCACAGAAGCATATGAACTGTATCATTCCACAAGAGAAAATGCGCCAAAGAAATGATGAGTACTAACAGCTACAGAAATCGCGAGATGGCTTTGAGAAGTCATTCCGTGAGACTGCAAGCTCCTTGGAGTCTTTGAAAAATAGCAACTCCTTAACTCGCCAAGCGCTTAAGGATAAAGAAACCGAACTGGCTGAATCTCAAAACGCCCTTGAGAGAGTGAAGAAGGTATTAGCATCCACAAGGTCTGCTCTTAAAGAATCCCAAGATCATGCTGTTCATCAGGCTCAAGTGTCAGAGGTCTTGAAAAAGAACTATGAGACTAGCAAGAGGAACTGCAACAAACTGAAAGACGCCTTTGAGAAGGCAAAGGAGGCTGCCTTGAATGCCAATACTGCCTTGATCAAGATCCTGGACATCTGTATGCCAGAAAGAGCTGCACAACGGCCTCTTGGTGACCGAATAACAACTTTCCTGGATGATATGAAGTCCAAAGTGTCTGAGCGAGTAAAAACCGTACTTACTCATGTCTTATGGTCATCAAGAGTGCACAACCTGAGATCAACTTGGCAGGTTTACCAGGAAGAATAATAAACGAGAATCAGGGTGTCGAACATGAAGATGAGGCTTGAGTGATTGCCGAACTCCTTGTTGGTGATAATGAGTGAACAATGATCCCCTCATGTGATGTAATGAACTGAATGCTGTGTATATGTATTTTTGTATCTTGCGTGAACAATCTTGAGTATTTCTTCTGCAAAACCAAGTTAGTTTTAAGAGCAAATCAAAATATACCATACGTACCTGAGAGCTATTCCAGTACAGAGAGAATAAACGATATTATCACGATCTGAATTTGAACTAAGTACGAGAAAAACAACATATAATGGTCAAAAAATATGAATTCTGCAAGATAGAGTATTGTGATGAAGCAAAGACGTAGTGACGAGCTGTAGGTCATCAAAACCTATGCCCTTCTGTCTTTGTTCAGTTGGGGCCTTGAATGCTCCCCAATTATGAGGTCATGCAAAGGCATGTAGCACTGTGCTGTCGGTCGATTGACCTAGGCCGATTGCCTTTGTTTTGTTGAGGCCCTGAGTGCTCCCCTATTCTGAGTTCGAACGAGAGCATGTAACACCGTGCTGTCGGTCGTACGACCTAGGCCGATTGCTCTCATGATTGGGGCCGGAGATATCCCCATCAAGAGTAAGAGTGAGCATGTAACACCGTGCTGTCGGTCATACGACCTAGGCCGATTGCCCATATACAATGAGTGAACATCACGAGTAAAAAGTTGTAAAGAGAATACTGAATGCTTTATCACAAGAGTATATTTATTTATAGAACATAAGTGAGGACCGAGTACAGAAGATGATACTGACTGCTAACTTAAAAATCATAGAGAAAGAAAAATATCTATGCATAGAATCTGCGTAGATGCTCTATGTTCCAAGAGTTCCCGACTGGTGTCCCATCCATTTGAGATAGACGATATGAGCCTAGACGAGTAACCTCTGTCACAATGTATGGACCTTCCCAGTGAGGAGATACCTTATGCTGTCCCGCAGTTTTGAGCACTCTGCGTAGCACCAGGTCCCCAATTGAGAAGGAATGAGGCCTCGTATACCAATCATGGTAATGACGTAAAGTCTGCTGATATCGAGCCGACTGAATAACAGAGTTAAGACGCTCCTTCTCGAGTAGGTCGATCTCCTCGAGTCGGGTTGCTTCAGCCTCAACAATGCTATTGAAAACCAAACGTGGGGCTCCAAACTTGAGGTCAGTAGGGAGGACTACTTCTGATCCAGACACCATGAAGAAAGGCGTGTTCCCTGCGAGAGCTTTGCTAGGTTGTGTTCGAAGGCTCCATACCACATATGGCAATTCACGTATCCACTTCCCAGCCAGCTTCTTATCCTTGTCAAAGATCTTTTTCTTGAGTGCATCCAGTATCATGCCATTAGCTCGCTCGACCTGCCCATTAGCTCTAGGGTGAGCCACCGAGACATACTTGAAACGGATGGACCTTTGTTCACAGAAATCGAAGAATTCAGAGCCCGTGAAGTTGGATCCCAGATATGTGATAATTGAATTCATGACCCCAAAACGAAAGATGATGTCCTGAATAGACTCCACCGCTTTAGCAGATGTTAGAGAAGCAATGGGTTTGAACTCGATCCATTTGGTGAACTTGTCGATGGCAACCAACACATGAGTGTATCCACCTTGAGCTTTCTTGAAAGGCCCTATCATATCCAGCCCCCAGCAAGCAAAAGGCCATGAGACCGGTATATTCTGCAACTGCTGTGCTGGAAGGTGATGTTGCTTGGCGAGGAACTGACAAGCTTCACAGTGCTATACTAACTCAGCAGTGTCCTTCTTCGCCGTGGGCCAATAGAAACCAGCCCTGAATGCCTTCCCGACTAATGTGCGTGAGGCGGCATGAACTCCACAGATTCCAGCGTGTATCTCTTGTAGCAAACTCTGCCCTGATGAGGTACTTAGGCATTTTAACAAAACTCCTGAGGCGGCTCGCTTGTATAACTCGTTATTGATCAGAGTATAGCTAGAAGAACGTCTTGCTATTCGCTCAGCCTCTGCTTTATCCTCTGGAATTTCTTCGCTCAGGATGTACTTGATGATAGGGGCCCTCCAATTAGTCGGCGTATCCAGAGTTAAGATATGCCGGTCGGGAGGCGTGCTCAGTTCGTCTAGCTGAACGGAAGGATGATGAAGCTCTTGGACAAAGACGCCTGAAGGTACCTTGGCACGTGACGAGCCTAGCTTGGACAGAATATCAGCGTCCACATTGCGATCCTGATCCACGTGAATGTACTCGATGCCCTGAAATCTCCCTTCCAACTTACGAACTGCATCGCAGTATTTGTCCATACTTTCTGTGGATCGATCCCACTCCTTGTTGACTTGGTTAATGACCACCAAGGAGTCCCCGTAGGTCATCAGACGCTGGATCCCAAGTGATATGGCGATGCGTAGGCCATGGAGGAGGGCCTCATACTCAGCTGCGTTGTTAGAAACCGGGAAAAGAATCTGTCATACATACTGAGTTTTTCCTTGCTGGCGAGGTGAAGACGACACCAGCACCGGCTCCTTCCAACTTCAACGAGCCATCGAAATACATCTTCCAAAGCTCCATGATTTCAGGTTTCTCAGGCACTTGATGCTCAGTCCACTTGGAGACGAAATCGACTAGTGCTTGAGTCTTGATTGTAGTATGAGGACGGAATTCGATGTCGTGAGCCCCCAGCTCGCAAGCCCACTTGGCGATACACCCTGTGGCCTCTCGATTACACAAGACTTCTCCGATTGGGAACTCCATAACCACTATGATCTTATGTTCCTCAAAGTAATGGCGCAGTTTGCGCGCGGTAATGAGAACTGCGTATAGTAACTTCTGTACTTGAGGATACCTGATTTTGGAGGGACTGAGGACCTCGCTGATGAAGTAGACCGGGTGTTGCCTAGGTACTATGTGCTGTCCATCCGGTCGCTCGACCACCAGTGCGGTACTGACCACGTGAGTCGTACAGGAGATGTAGAGGAGCAAATCTTCCGCCGGCGAGTCGGTGGTGGCACGGTTAGGAGGCTTGAGTACAGGAGCTGACGTGAGGAATTTCTTCAAAGCGTCCAACGCTTCCTGAGCCTCTGTAGTCCACTAAAACCTGTCGACCTTTTTGAGCAGCTTGTAGAAGGGCATGCCACGCTCCCCAAGCCGTGATATGAATCGGCTCAAGGCTGCCATGCACCCAGTCAGCCTCTGAGCATCTTTCTGCGATCTTGGAGGGTGCATGCATAGAATAGCCTTGATCTTCTCAGGGTTGGCTTCGATTTCCCTGTTGCTAACGACAAAACCGAGTAACTGACCTGCAGGAACACCAAAGACACATTTGGTGGGGTTAAGCTTCCACCGAAACTTCCTCAGGCTGTCGAACACCTTGCGCAGATCATCAATGAAATCCTCTTTGTTCTTGGTCTTGATTACAACATCATCAACGTAAGCCTCGACGCGTTCGCCCCAGTGATTGGCGAGGCAAGCTTGAATCGCCTTTTGGTATGTTGCTCCTGCGTTTTTCAACCCGAAAGGCATTGAGGTATAGCAGTAGGCACCGAAAGGCGTGATGAACGCTGTCTTCTCCTGATCTTCAGTCGCTAGGCTAATCTGATGATAGCCCAAGTAACAATCGAGGAAGAAGAGCAAAGCACATCCGGCCGTAGAGTCAACGACCTGGTCAATGCGAGGCAAACCCAACGGGTCCTTAGGGCAGTGCTTATTGAGATCGGTATAATCAACACACATCCGCCAGTCCTTTTTATTCTTCTTGAGAATGAGTACAGGATTTGCAAGCCACTCGGGATGCAAGACCTCTCTAATAAAACCGGCAGCCTTCAGCCGGGTTAACTCTGCCCTAATGGCCTCTCGCTTTTCTGGAGTAAATCGCCGCAGCCTCTGCTTGATGGGCTTGGCGTTGAGGAACACTTTGAGTTGGTGCTCGGCCAATTCCCTCGGGACCCCAGGCATATCCGCTGGCTTCCACGCAAATATATCGCGGTTGGCCCTCAGGAACTGGATGAGCGCGTCTTCCTATTTGGGAGAAAGGAGAGCGTTGATGGCCGTCGTCTTGGTCGCGTCCGAGGGGTCGAGACTTATCTCTTTTGTCGGGACGGCTGGCTGAATTGCCGCACTAGAGGCCGCCTCTTGAGTCGGAATCTGGAGGTCTTCCTGCGTCATGCCGCTTTCCTCCAATTTGAGCTTCTTCTGCACCGTCGTGTGATTCTACTGAAGGGCCATTTGCATGGCCTTTTGTACGCACTCCGAGGCTCCCTTGAAATCGGCGCGTATGGAAAGAGTACCACCTGGAGCTGGCATTTTGAGGATGAGGTATGGGTAATGCAGGATAGCCATGAACTTGGCTAGCCCTGGGCGCCCGATGATGGTGTTGTAGACGCAGTTGAAGGTCGGAACTTCAAATCTCAACGTCTCGATGCGAAAATTCTCTGCCGTGCCAAAAGTGACCGGCAAATAGATATGACCGAGCGGGTATTCACCTGCGCCCGGGACAATCCCAAAGAATGGAGTATCCGATCTCTTGAGATCGCTAAGCGGGATCCCCATCTCTTGCAGAGCCCTAGGGACTACCACGTTGATACTGGCCCCTCTGTCGATCAGAACCTTCTTGAGTCGGGTGTCGCCGACTATGGGGGTCACCAACAGCGGGTACTTGCTCGGCTCATCGAAGTTGAGCCACTGATCCGCCCGACTGAACGAGACCGGCTCGTGGGACCAATCGTATGGCCGCGTTGATCCGCCGATCCTCCAGCTTCTGCTGGCGCTTGCTCTGGTACGTTCCGTGCCCTCCTAGGATGATGTTGACCTCCTTGTTGACGTTGGGGAAGCGTTGGTGACTGCCTCCAGCCGGCCGCTGCGGCGGCTGGTTCCGTGGTGGAGGAGGCGGCGGAGGAGCTTGCACCGTTGGAAACTGTTCGCGGTTCAGCATGGCTCTGAAGTCGCGGCAATGCCTGAGAGTTTGGCGCATATCCTTGTGTGCCGGGCATGGCTCATCGAGGAGTTGATCAAGGGTTTGAGCCTGGGCTGGAGGTGGTCCACGTGGTCGTACCGGAGCTGGAGCTATAGCACGGACCTCCTCCCGAGGCCTCTTGTCCCAGTGTCGATCTTGTCGCAGAGGTTCTTCATGCTTCTCCTGCTTGCCCTTGCCCCGGTCGTCTTGCCGGGGGTGAACGAGGTCGCGAGCTCGTTCGTCCGCAGTGATGTAGCGGTGTGCTTCTTGGAAGAGACGCTCCGAGGTGGTGGGTGCCCTTTCCAATATGTGTTTGACGAAGACTTGGTCGTTGGAGCCCTGGAGGAAGTCATCAATGACCATATCCTCAGATACGTTGGGGATGCGATTTCTGAGAGCCTGAAACCGTTTGAGGTACGATCGCAGGCTCTCCGAGTCCTTGCGCCTGATGGTTTTGAGGTCCCACTGCTGCGCCGGCTTGTCGGAGAGGGACTGGAAGTTGGCGATGAACAGGCGACGGAAGTCACCCCAGTCCTCGATGCTGCCCCGCCTGAGGTGGCGAAGCTATTGGAGCGCGTCCTACCCCAACTTGATTGGGACGTAGGCCGTCATGAGATCCTCCGAGGCATTGGCCGCTCGAGCCGCGGTAGTGTACACGGCCAGCCTGTTTCGCGGATCCATCTTCGTTTCAAATTTTTCAATATTTGAGATTTTGAAGTTGGGTGGCCACTCGACATCTTGAATTCTCCGACCAAAGACGGCTATAGCCGCTTCTGTGGTGCTAGCCGAGTTGCCATGGTCCTTCGCTGGGCGACGAGGCGGAGACTGAGGTCGACGATCCCGCTCAGATCTGTCTCGGGGGATGGAGCTGTTTACGGAGACAGCCCCCGAGTGACACCTGGTGGCTGGAGCGCGCTGCAGGGGGCCGTAGTCTCGGTTGTAGTTCATGCGCCGCTCCATCTCGAGCTGGTGTCTCTGAGCACGAGATTGCTCAATGCTGTGGCGTGCGTCGCGGTTGCCGTTGATGACTTGTCGTGCGTCGGCAACCTCCTGCTGCCTGGGCACGAGGTGGTCTGCTGCCCGAGCGAGAACGGTCTTGATGGCCACTCCATCTTCATTGTTGGGGATGAGTTCGCAGAGCTTGACCAACGCCCCTCCGTCTTGACTTGGGGTCTCCATGACCCCCTAGAATTCCTTCAGAAGATTGCGTGCAGGGATTGCTGCCCCACGCTGTCGCTTGGCTTGAGTAGCTTGCCAATCGCGGTGCCGCTGCCGCGTCTGGTTCCCGCGCCGGTGGCTCTGCACTTCCTGCTCATCCTCGCTAGCCCGAGTCACCTCGTCTATCGAGACAGGCAGCGTAGGATCCTTGTTCCCCAGGATGTGACGGCGCCGGATGTTACGGATGCGGTTCGCCCTCTCCCTCCTATGGCGATCCTGCGAGGTTTTGGTGAGGACGGGTTGCTCATCATCCGAGACCACCTCGTCAATTTCGTTCCCCGCACCACTGATGACGAAGACCTCGGGGAAGCAGAGAGTGCAGCCAGAAAACGATCCTTGGGACCTGCTGGTGGTCGTGGCTGCTACCCCCACGCTGGCGTCCGAAGCAGGGACCGTGGACACCGTGGTCGTTGCGGGAGTTGCAACGTGCTCAGAGACCGTGGGAGTATCGATGCTATAGATCATATGAGGGCGCCCCGAGTTATGAGCCCTCTCAGTGCTCACCGGGCGACGGCGAGCCTCGCGAGTTGGCGAGGAGTCCCGGTGGACGGATCTTTCCGACGGCGTGGGATCGACGATGAGTCGTGGGCGACGACCCGCCTGGGCGTGTCGAGCCCACCGTATATGCGATTGTCCGGAAGAGGCACGGACTGTCTTGAGCTGGGCGCCCCCGCGCACCCCCATCTTTGTTGAGGGGAGCCGAGGCACGGGAGAGAAGCCCCTGGTATGTGGCAGCAGAGTTGCAGAGACCAAACGGGACGGAGGGAACGGCAGGCTCCACCCGGGTCTTCTTTCTGCCCTGGGCGGGCGAGGCCGGCCAGGCTCGCTTCAACGCTGGCGGAGGTGGTGGGACCCGTAGCGGACGTGGGACCCAAGAATGAGTATCAACAGGAACTCGCCCCGGGCCCTATGGAGTGCTACCCGAGGGCCGGGCCCGCCGCGGATCTCGTGAGGGGTTCCTCCTGAGGAACCTGGTCTCGGCCCCCGACTAATCCGAGTCTAGATCTAAGTTGGGGAGGTCGAGAGCGCCGTGCGACGAGTTGGAGTCTGAGCGATGGTGGTCGTAGGCCCTGCTCAGGTTGGCGTGGTCGATGTAGATCCAACCCTAAAGAAGACCCTACGGTTAGCTCGCGCTCCCGAGTCATGGTGACCGCAGGGAGCCCGATCTGACTCAGCGCGACGTAGGGCTAGATTCTGACGAGGGTGCGGCGCCTCGCGCCGAGGTGCTGGAGCTTGGCGCGGGGTTGGCGGACGCTGTTGAGGCGCCGGTCCCTGGCGACGATCTGATGGTGCAGGCCGCCCTGGAGTGGTCGACGGTTCCACGACGATGCGTGGTCGCACCGGCGTGCTGCGAAGCTGGTGGAGGTCGCCGCTCCGATCGGCGATGAAGGTGATTGATCCGAACTAGATCATGTCGCTCGGAGTGAAGCCGTTGACGAGACGGTTGGCCATGGAGCTAGCTGATGCTGATTTCGCCTTCCCCTGCCTGGCGCGCCAACTATCGGGGTTTGATGCCGACAATGCACCACGGGGTGTGTTACGTGATGCTTTTGGGGTGGCGCGATCGGCGTAGCTTGACGGTTTGCGTAGAGATGCAACAAAACACAGAGATTTATACAGGTTCGGGTCGCAATAAGCGTAACACCCTACGTCCTGTTTGGGGCGAGTTGTATTGATCTGAGTTCTCGAGGTGACAATGAGGGTTTTGAGGTCGGGTGGCTGGTATGCGATGAGAGGTTCGATGTTCTACGTAGGGGTCCCTTACCCGCCTTATATAATCCGACTAGGCTTGGGTTACAAGTCAAGTTCTATCTACGAGTCCTACTCTGTTTGGAAGCCTAAAGAATACACAGAATCCACAATTACATGTTTCCTTCCTTGAGTCCCGCTGTTCCTGTTATGCAGAGTCCGAACCAACTCCCGTGTGCCTTTCCTGATTTATAGCACCTTTGACTTGGTCTTCAAGCTCGTCATCCGTTCTCGGGCCCATGAGACCAGTTGGCACTCCGAAAAGGGCCTGCTGTCTCTACTGGGCCAGCCAACGGCCCATGTCCTGAATCCGTGCCGTGAGGGCCCAGGAGATATCTATCCCCCACAGTCGCCCGACCTGGTCGGCCGACCTGAGGCCCATCAGCAGCCCCACAGGTCGGCCGACCCAAGACTCAGGTCGGCCAACCTAGGAGCCAGGTCTGCCAACCTACCCCAGGTCGCCCGACCCTGGGAGCCCACCAGGCAGCTCAGGTCCCAGGTCGCCCGACCTAGGCCCAGGTCGTCCAACCTTGCCATAGTGCCAATTTTGACCTGCATTTAAAGAAACACAAAACAAGTTAAATGCAACCGTCGGATCAAGAATCCAATGCATCCAAGGACGGAAAGGACATCGTACAAGGGATCGATGACATCAGCAATCTGAGGAAAAGAACATGCACCCAATCGGAGGCCGCCCGACCTTATCCGAAGGTCGAAGGACCTAGCATGGACCCCGTTTTACACGTGCTTCAACTGCCACAACTGCCAACCGACATTCGGAGCGCATCACAGCCGATGGATTAAGGAAGGCGGTGCATCAGGTAGCCGCCCGACCTCCGGGGAGGCCGGCCGACCTACCCCAGGGTCGGCCGACCACCAACCTATGCCCAAACTGACCTTGTACACCTACAAATACCCCCCCGGCCATCCAAGCTATAAATACCCCCCGGGAGGTCATTTGCAAGGTGTGGTGGATCAATAGAACAAAAGTGTGGTTGTGTAGTTGAGTGTGAATGTTGTAATTAAGCCACCCTTGGCATTGTAAAGAGAGCCAAGTTGTATCAAGAGTGAGTAGTGAGTTGTAGAGTGAAGGAGCGGAATTCTATTTGGTCTTCTATTCCCAAGCACTTATTCTCAGAGGAATTATTACTCTATTTCCAGGATAAAGTAAAGTTCTATGCTCCCTTCTTTATTTATTTCATAGTTACTTTATTTACATACTCAGTGCTCTGCTCAGTAGTTTACGGGTACCAAGTGTGCTCTGTGTAGTTTAGCTATACAGTTGTGCTTGATCTCAGGCTTCGAACCTGTGTAGTAGTAAACTCGGTTGTGTAGACATGGTGTCTAGACTAGAGTTTGCCTTGGAAGGTGTCTTGTCCCACGCAGCTTTGGTGGTAGGTCCGCTTGGTGACAGCGAGCGTGTACCCTGTGTACTCCACCCCATCGTTCGGATAAGTAGTCATCGACGCATAGCTGAGTTCTGTAGTGCCCGCCTTTCTCGTCTGGGTTATCAGTACTCTGGTGCCTGGAAGTGGTTCTATAGGCCAAAATCTGGTGCAAGCAGGCAATCGGTAAAGTAGAAGGGAGTTGGGAGGACTTGAAAACTAGTTTTTGTCTCCATTTCTTTCTACCAAATAAGGTTATCGACCTCCGCTGTGAAGTATTCGACTTCCGACAGCGCGAGAGAGAATCCTTGGGGGCAGCTTGGGAACGCTTCAACCGTCTGGCCTCATCAGGGCCAGATTTGGGTATTTCTGAGGCATGGTTCCTACAACACTTCGTTCGGGGCCTTACACTCGAAGCGAATCTTTGTCTCAACCTAGCCTCAGGCGGGTCGTTCTACCACTTGACACCATCCGAGGGAAGCTCAACAAAATCCTCGAGAAAGCTTCTGACCTTGGTACATTAGAAGAACCACCTCCACAGAAGCCACCCAAGACACTTGAAACTGTAGAGAGACAAACACCATACACCCCATCTCCACCATTACCTCTCTGAATTGAGGAACTCCCAGAACCATCGTCTAGGCAAACTGAGAGGGTCAGTTTTGCCTTGACGGTTCCTCCGTCGGCACCTCCGTTCTCTTTTGAGGATGAACTCTTCATGGATTTTGGTGATGCCTCTCGATTACCAAAACAAGACTGACGCTTCACTAGGACCTCCAGACCAACATACGTACTGCCAGATCATAAAGAGCATATGAAGGAGGACCTACTCTGGCTTTCAGCAGCAATCAATCGGGATTGACTAGAGGAGAGACAACTAGACACGAACACAGTCAAATTTTATCCAGACCCCAGCGTCATCCCAGGCCAAGTATCAAGGCTTCAACCACAAGATATTACATATGACCCAAGGGTAGGAATCAATATAATCCCTAAGCACGTAATGGACGAGTACTACCCGACATAACGGCTATGAAGATCTGCCATGCGTCTACAATGGACAAAGGGTAGCTATTTGAGATGCGAAGGTGTTCTGAGGGTAATTCAAACAACCTTGCAGGATACTCAGGTGTTCTTAGACTTTCACGTCTTTGACATCCCTGAGGGATCTCCACCATTGATCATGGTTGGGATCCCAATTGCCGCCCTCACCAGCTCAGATACATACTGTGATGCCCCTGGCATCTCAAGAGCCTTAACACGCAGCTAGAGACAAGCTAATGATGGATTAAACTAAATCATGCTTAGAGGGTAACAAGAAATAGGTGGAGGAATCACTAAGTCAAAAATTTTCTATACAAGGTGCAAGACCACACATTTCGTGGTTGGATAAGTCAACACTCACAAGCTTTTGAGCTCAACACCAAATGCAAAACCTCGGATAAGAAAGTAGCTCTAGACCTTTCTGTTTGATAATGTTCAAAATCTAAAGACAAGAGGATTAAAAGATCAAACTAAATCCAACTAACGTTTCTTCCGAGGGTAGCAAGTGTGATCGAGACCAAACTTGTGCCCTAATAAAACCTACAAATTCATTAAGTACCTAAGCTCAACTCCATTGCCAAAGATGATGTACATGTTATGGACTACCCTTTTGTTACACTGAGCGTGGTTTAAAAATGTCTTTAACCTGTCTTATACCTCACCACAATTCTCTTGGAAATAACCAAAATCAGCCCACACTTAGAAATTTCCCAAGTATGGATTTTCAACTTTTCCCCAAGTTGATTCTGAAATTACTTTTGATTTCACTACAGTACTTCAAAATCTTCCTTTCTATGGAATGAAATTAAGCTTATCACCTTTCAAATGCACCTATTGTGGAAGTGATTGGCCTTCATTTGATACTTCAAAAGTTGGAAACAAGAAAGTCTCTACACAAAGTAGAATTCTTGTTTTACCAAACCTTGGAACACACTTGCATCTATAGTTCAAAATATGTTGGGATTCAGACCAAAGTTATATTACCAAACTTGTAGATCATTTACTGGTGAACAACTTTGGTAAATGGGGTTTGGTCATGTACTAAGGTTTAAATGGAATTTAGTATCATTTTTTACCAACACAGAAAACCAGTCCAAATCTGACCTGCTTAGTAATCTTAACATTTGTATAACCTACAGCCACTTTCATGCAAGACTCTATTTGGATGAGTTGTATATATTCAAATTCTAAGCAACTTTGTCAAGACGCACCTTGGGTGAAAATGGGTATTAATAGGACTTTTTATTTTTCTAAGCAAAACAGGTCTCCTGTCCAAATTTAAGGCTGTTAGTTAAATTCAAATTTAAATCATATTTCCACTCATGATTTGGCATTAGGTCTTTCAACAAAGTTATAGAGATCAAAGGGTAGAATACTTCTTCCAATTGGACCTTTTCCAGATTCACCTTTTAAGTTGGTCATATAAGTGATTTTATGATGGGAAGAAAACCAAATGAGGGTGTTTCTTATTTTCCCATTGCCTTTTGGTCACTGACGGGTGGACCCGTCGATCCGGGACGACCAGTGTCGCCCAAGCCATGGCCAGGCCACGGCTGCCATGCAGACGACGGCGTATGGGTGGTGGTGCGCGGCACCTGGGATGCCGTCCCGACCGCCTCGTCCTCACCTAGACAGGAATGCGGCTCCATTCAAGCACTCTTGCACTCCCTCTCCGCTCTATCCCTCGCTCGCTCCCCACACGCCGAACGCCGGACGCCATAGCCGCCATGAACGCCGCCTACAGTGAGCTCGCGTCATGACCACCTCGGACCGCCTCTGCCCCGTCCGACGCGCGTCCCGTACTTGCCATGTTCCACCCCACCTTCCTAGCCATTTCCCAGCCTTAGCCCTCGCTCCTAGCCTCCTCCCCACGGTCGCCGTCGCGCGACGTCCGCGTGCAGCTCGACTTCGCCGCAGAGCACCCCTGTAGGGCCGTCCCTGTGCTTCCACTCCTCCTCCAGCTGGTGCGCCACCCTCCCACGCAGCTCTCACACGCTGCTGCGGCCTTTCCTCTTCAGTGGCGCCAACGGAATCGAGCCGGAGCCACCCCGACCTGCCGCGACGTCGTCTCCGGTTCACCGTCTCCGTGCCGCTTGTACACACCTTCCCGTATGACTAGACCTAGGGGAAACGAATCCTCGTAGCTAGGAACACCTTCCCGAAGCATATCGGCTCCAAGAGCGCAGCTGCACGCGCCAGCGAGGTCACCGGAACGCCGGCGCACCGCGCGGTTCAGCCGACGGCCGGAGGTAGAAGAAGACCCCCGCAATTTTGTGATCTAGCCCCTGTACTTTTGTTTATTCACATTTCAGTTCATGCGCTGTTCACTCCGTCTCATGGATCTTCCATGCTAGCCCCTAGAAACTACGGTTATTTATGTTCTAGTCCATAGATCTGATGTTTTTCTATTTAAATGCATTTAAATTAACTATGAACTTTGGAAAATCATAATAAATCACAAAAAAATCCAAAATGGACAAACTCAGTTGCAGTAGACTCCTCTTGAGTAGATCTACATGATAGGTATTATGTGGAGGTGTGAAATGTCTGTTTTGACCTTGGTTTGTTGCATGCATGATTAATTAGGATAAATGACAAAAATGGGCTAAATGAACTCCAAATGGCATGAAACTTGGACAGCAGCTTTCTTGTGGCATTACAGCACTATGTGAATTTTTGTAGCCCTAGCACTTTCTGTTTATTTACCCTTTTACCATTATACATGTGTTTTTTGCATTTATTTAACTTAGAAATTGGAGGCTACATAGAATATGCCCAAAATGACTCTCTAGCATTTTTCATATACTTTGGGTAGTATAAGTAGCCCACTGGTGAAATAGGAAGTGGTGCATGTAAAGTTTGAATGGTGATTTGAAAATGACAAAATTATACATGTTGGAAAGGATAATTAGAAAAAGCGGTCATAACTTACTACGAAAATTCTCTGGAAAATTTGGTACCTTAATGTTGGTGCAAAGAGTCCAGAAAGTATATTCGAGAAGGCTAGTTACACTGTTCATATGTGCATCTTAAATTCACCTAGGATTAATATATGGAAAATAGATGTCCAGTCAAACTTGGGAGTTTTTACTTGTAAATTTTTATACATGCAGTCCATGCTATGTATAGCTCACTGGTAAAATTTCACCTTCAGAAACCATTCCCATAATTTATGAAAATTCTGACAATGTGTAGGGCTAAGAACTTGTTGTAATTTTAATAAAATAATTATAACTCCAATTGAGTTAAAATTTTGACAGTAGCATAATAAAGTATAGATCTACATGTCATAAAAACCTGAGCTCCTTTGGAGCACACGAGTAATGCTTTTTATTTATAAAGTGGGCATATGTTATTTAATTATAAGAATAGGGTTTGTTTACAATTGATATCATTGTGAATATTGAATGATTTCTCGCTGCATATCATCTACTGTTTCTTTATGTCACACTGGTTAAGAAATTAAGTTACCTACTCCTGTAAAACACCTGTGGTCAATGTAGAGTCTTAATCCATTAGATGAACAAAATGTGTGATATCATTAGTGAATGTTCCCCTATGTGTGCATGAAGTAGTCTTTTCATGTTAAATAACTCATTCCAAACAAAACATCTAATAATATTTTAACTTTGCATCATCATTG
Organism: Paspalum notatum; assembly: GCA_022530915.1. Lineage (NCBI taxonomy): Eukaryota > Viridiplantae > Streptophyta > Magnoliopsida > Poales > Poaceae > Paspalum > Paspalum notatum. Next base: position 31,492,617 of record CM039688.1, on the reverse strand, counting down.
TGTGGTTCTTATCCACTTAGTACCCAACATGGTTGCTACGATAAATAACTTACTAGTTAGGCATGTGATTGGATATGCTTATTATCAGTTCATCGAGGTACCACTGTTGCTAATGCTAGGAGAATGGTGTAGTAGCCCACTACATGTGTGCTCATATACTGGTGTGATGTTTTGCTTACACATGAAATGATAAAGAACCAGTTAAATTGATAACTTGCTCATGTACTAATTTATATATTACTCGCTTTTGCCGGCTCACATCATTAATACGGTTGTCGTATGATGACTAACTTGATAAGTGCAATCATACGGTCGATTTAGTATATGTTTGATCTAGGCCCATAAAGGTACTACTTGTTTAAATAGTTTATCAATCACCTTTTTGCCTCTTCCTGAAATGGTTATTCATATGTGTGCTTGTCATTCATGCATCCCATTCACTGCATCGTGCATGGCATTCATATAGCGACGCTTAATTGCAGATACATGATCAAGAAACGAGTGTGCGGAACTACTTCAACCAACGGTGATCCAGAAGTCCAACTAAGACCCACTCACGACCTGGAGGGCCCATCAGTCGTGTTTGGACGGAGGAGTTGTCCAAGGGATCAAGGGGTTGTCTGGGGCAAAGCCTCACAACCCGGCAAACTAACAGTAGCTTAGTTTGTTGGTTTTATTAAAGTGAATCAAAGGTAGGCAGGACCATGCTTTACCCAGCAAATGTATTTGATGAATGCTTACGCATCTGCATTAGGAGTTGTTTGGAACCCATTTGCATTAGACTCCTTAGCCGCCTTGGCCCTAGCACCTATACATAGAGTTCGTAGGACGAGTGCCTAGAATTGCTAGGTACGAGTAGACACGAGTGAATGGAGTCACTCATCGCGTAGGTGATTCTTCAAAAGTCACAAGAAGTATTACTATGATGAAAGCTATGAGGATACTCATGGTTGTAACTCGAGACCGGGTAGAGATACGGATATATATACGAAAAATGATGATGATGATGATGTGGATGGTATGGTGGACTCCATCCGAGTCGCATAAGGCCGGTCGTTGTTCGCTTGGGATCGGCATAACATTGCTAGGGTGCTTATCCGGGATCAATGGACCGGTGAAAGTCTTACTTGTGACGTCTCAAGCACAGGGGCACGTTCCTACCCACTAGTTGAGAGGAAGGTGGCCGCGGAGGCGGGTGTCAAGGGAGGGCTGACTGTTGGCGGTTCTTAGCCTACTGGATTTTACTCCGCAAGCGCACGGAGACCGCTGTAGCCTTTCACCCGAGAGTATTCCAAGGTATCGTATTTATCCACAGGGAAGCATTGAGATAGAGATATCAAACTATCATACATCCAGCTGTTACTACTCTTTCACGTCAACCGATAACTAGGAAAGGTTGACACCAAACACCATGGGATACAAGCCAAGCACGTTGGCAAGAAAACAGGTAAAGCTAGGAGGACAACGAGACAGGGACTGCTATACGGTCTTCTATCTCTGCTAGCATACAAGAGCTATCCGTGCTAATGGTCGAAAGGATCTCAACATAGTTATGACTTGCGTCGAGCGAAATTCCGGCGCCCCGAGGGGACAGGGGGTAGATAGTTGACCACCGAAGGAGCCCCGGCTAACGCCTACGGGCCTACCGAACGAACGGGCCTAGGATACACAGGCACACCACACGCTGTCACCGAGTGGGGCTACCAAGCAAATCTGCGTGGATTGGCTGGCACGCTACAAATGTGTTCAAGCGAAGCTTGAACAACAATAGTTCATCCTTGGCCAAAGGAGAGGAACTAACCAGAGCCTAGCGTATAGGTTGGATTGTAACACCGGCAAGCATAGCAACGATCAATCTATTCTAGTTTAGCACCACTCAGGCCTCAACTTGGTATGCCCAAAAGGAAAAAGATGCTAAAAAGCCGCATACACACCAAGCGAGTAACTAACTAGAGCAGAAGATAAGTGCATAAAGTAAGAAAGTAAAGTACTTGCACTAGTCAATAATCGGAAAGTAATGCTTAAAATATCAAAATAGAATACATTACCGAATATTCCGACTGACTCCGATACAGCAGACCTTCTCTAACTCCTAAACTAAACATTGCTTTCAGAATGGAAGCCCCTCGCATGGGGAGCCTCCTAGAGGGAGAAAGAGAGTTCACATGGTGTGAAATGGTACATTTTGGAGTGGGAGGAGTGCCCCTCTACTTATAGCAGTCACAAGGTCGGTGGGGGAGCAAAGGCGGTTGGTCGGGCGGCCACATGGGTAGTCGGCCGACCATCACGGAGGTCAGCCGACCAAGCCCATGGTCGGCCAACCTTCTCCCAAGGTCTCCCGACCGTCCGATGCACCGCCTCACTTCTCCAACGCCTAGGATGCCTTCTGGAAGTCGGTTTCCGTTGATACACGTGTTGAACATGTCCGGGCATCCAACGTGGTAATCGTGCAGGCCAAGTAATGGGCTGGGCGACCTATTGAGGTGGTCGGTCGGCCAAGCCTAGGGTCGGCCGACCAAGACCAAGGTCGGCCGGCCTAGCCCAAGGTCGGCAGACCATCATTTCAGCCTTTCAGCAGTTCCTCGGCCCGTATGGTGGCCTTCCGACGTTGGATTCGACTTGGGCTTGTTCCACCTTGTGTATTTGGGCTCTTGGTGACTTCCTTGGATGAATAAGATGAAGTATGAGGCATTTTGGGAGAGTAGGTGGTCGGCCGGCCATGCCTTTGGTCGCCTGACCAAGGTCATGGTCGCCCGACCATCTCTCAAAGCCCATGTTGTCAACCTTGCGACGACCATAACTTTGGCGTCTGGACGCCAAATTGAGTGAACCAAAACTCCATTTTGATTGTTTCGATGAGCTCTTTGCAATGGCTTGGTCCATGATGGCATTTGAGATACTTCATAATGATGATATTTTCCATTCATTCTCAAGCCCTTTTATGTGATGATTCTCTCTTGCTCCATATGGTGTTCTTTTGCACGAAATGTGAGCTTCTCCCTGTGATACATCAAAAACCACCAAAACTCATGGAATTCGTTAGTGTTAGGTAAGTAATGCATGGAACTTTATGTATACCCCATTTATTCACCGAGAGATTGACGGTCGAAATGGTGAAATAACGACCGTCAACACCCCCCCCCAAGCTTGAACTTTTGCTCGTCCTTGAGCAAAGCTAAAACTTAGGCTCGGCGGATCAGGAGTTGCATCGATGTCAATGTCCTGCAAGTATTAAGTGTACAAATTGACATTCTACCTTTATGTTCGAACAAACAGGCATAAGTGTACCCCAACCTTTTTATCCATACCTGTGGGGCTTCTGGCATTTCTTATGTTGTCTTCGGCAGTTGAGAGATGGAACAATCTCAGTAGAGTGTCACCAAACTCTATCTCTTTTCTGGTTTCATGCTCGGAGAATTTTGAAAATTTTGAAATCAAAGCACTAAGTTCCTCAGATGGTACCCTCGATCACTCAAGTGGTTTTATATTCCTCACCAGGCCATTGGCCAAACTTTTCCCTAGCAACTAAAAGGCTTATGTGGAGCTCACGGTAGGGATAAAGTTAGCATACCTATGTCATGTATTTTGTTAAGTAAAAGATTGGTCCTAGCGAAGTTGGTGATACCTCTCATCCGGATCAAAGGATAATGTGTTTGTTTTGTGGATGGATATGGTCTATGGATGAAAACTCCTTATTTGATGAATCCCCTCTTGAAACTTTGAAGCATTTGAGTACATGGAGCTGTATTTTCTTTTTATCTCTCTTCTTTTTTTTCACACTCTTTTTTTTTCGATAGCTCCATGTCTCCTTCTTGTATAAGAACTTTGGGGATATTGCTGGAATATGACTGGAGTATTTATTTGTAAGACTATATTTGTGGATAGGTATGTAGATGATGGATATGGTGGAGAAATATCTGGTGCAAGAGGATGCTTGAATCCAGTGTAGATTTAAGCATGACCAAACGAATAAAGGCTAGCAAATCGATGTGGATGTGACGGATTTTGATCGGGATTTGAAGTGCCACTACCTCATAAGAACTCAAAATTTGGCAAAACTCAACACAACAATTGGCATATGCAGAAGTTTTGTCATGTAAAGCATTTAGCTCTGGATAGGTATTTCAAACCACTGAGGAACTCTCATTTTAGTTTTCAAAAAGAGAAACTCCGAGAATTCACCTTACTAAGATCAAGATGGGTTAAACTCATACTATGATTATATCACATCACACAACAACTTAGACTTGGTTTGAAAGCACTTGCTCCCACAAGGTTAAAGATTAAAGGTAGGATCACGACAAATGCCAATAAGTTCAAATTTCAGGAGAGTGTCAAGCTGTATACAAAATACTTACAAGAAATTAACAGAGCAACTATTCATCATTTCCTTTAAGCAAGGGTATAAACAAAGTTCTAGCATTATGGCTAGGAGTTAGTTTATTTATCCTAAAAACAGAAATCTTTTTGTAGTTTTTGAATTATGCAAATTTTTGTAGCTTTTCTTTTATTTGGGAAAATAGGAAGTAGATATTTTTGGGTGTCATGGCAATTTCAGGATTTAAGATATCAAATTGATACAGAGCATTCGGGGTACTCACCGGGTGATCTTCTCCCAAGCTTAGTTCTTGCAAGTGATTGCCAAAAAACTGAGCTTCAGCATTACCTGGCATTGCCTCCCACAAGCTTGCTTGTTCCCTGGGTGACGACGATGCTGCTTTTGTTGCTCACCTGTGTTAGGCAATTCGCTTCTCTCTTTACTCTTGTTCTGCCTCCTCTATATCTAAAAATGACTGTTTGAACTGTTGTTTCTCTCGTGCTGCTGTTTGGACCGTCTGCAAAGTGTCGGGAGCTTGGATTTATCCGATCTGATGATACTACTCCCGTGGATGAATGTCTCTTGTTGGATCTCCCGCTCCAACATCATATTTTTGCCCTTAGCCTGACATTCTTCCAAAGTGGTACCGCTTTGGTCGCGGCCAGCTGTTTATTCCCAAACAGACTACGTGGAATGATAGAGGTGGATGTTTGTTGGAGTTGACTCATTTACATCCTTGGCAGTTTGCCAACAATCTTCGGGAGATGGCTATTCGCCATGTTTGTGATTGGCGTGTTGACTCATGTTGCGCCATGCTTGTGATGTCAGGTGGCTCATTGGTGCATTGACTCATGAGTAGAGTAGATCAACCTGGTCTCTGATGAACTACTTTGTCTTGTTGTATGTCTGGCCAGGGGAAGAGAATTAAGGAATGCTCACTCGTAGCGTTCCTCCATACTTGGGTGATGTCACTACATAGATCTTATGCCAATTGCAACCTCATACTATAGTGACATCAGGAGGTCTTGTGGTGTTCCAGAAGTACTCTCAGGATGAGATATAGCCTTTATGTTCGCTTCCCAAGTGATGCAGAGCATGGTCAATGTTTTGTAGCGATCAACCACTATTGTAGGTTGAATATCGAAGTCCTTCCTCTCAGGGGTTGGGTTGGAGGATGTATGATATCGCTTGGTATATCCTCCCCCAAGCTTGATTCTTGAGTTGTCATGAAACAATCCTTTTGTCGAAGTTTTCATGTTCCGCTTTGACTGTTGTTCAAATTCCAATGGAAGGCGTTGTGCAATCATGGCGCGAAGAGATACTTAAGATCGAGAGTGGATGACGTGCTAGCATTTTCGTTCCTCCATTTTGATCTCCGGAAACATCCTTCTACCTTTCCCTGCATGTTAGGGTTCGACACACGTGCTTGTTTACCTAACAAGATTTTTCCTAGGTTGGGCAAAGTAGAGGGCTAGCTTAACTGATCAGGATAAGCTAACCTAGGATAGCACTATTGGACGATATTATGGCAGCAGGATCTTAGCATGAAGGTTTGGTTTCAAGCACTACCATTATAGCACTACTAGAAGATCCTAGCACGATGAAAGTTTTGTTCCAAGAGCTATCGCTAATAGGCATTTTAAAACAGCCTCTAAAAAGAAAAAGTTGAAAACAGCTGTTAGAGGGGGTTACCTTCATTGACGTTGGGAGTAACGATGCTAAAAATTCCATCTCAGCAGTAGGTACATCGAGTTCTTGCTCCATGGTTGGTTAATGGAATGTATTATAACGGACATTCAATAAGTGCTGCTTCGTTGACTTGAAAATTTTGGTTGTTTCTCTTGCAGCTTGTCAAATGCCAGACAATTTTCTCCCCCAAGCTTGGTTTCTGCACTGAATGCTAATTCCAAACTTGCTCCCTATCATGCTCTTATTGGGCTTGATAATTGTCAAACATGACATGTGCCACCAGTCGTTGGCTGCCTTTGTGCCACAAAGCCATTGACTGCACATCATGACCTCGACGTTCTCACCATGCTTGTAGGTATTGATTTGTGTTTGCCTTTGTGGTGCTTAAGATGGAGCTCTCCCGCAATGAGAGACATCTATGCCTGCCGATTTTGGGATCTACACCACAACTCCATTGGGTACGCAACTTTTCCGTGGGGCAGTAGACCAGTGGCCTACTAGCTGTGCAAATTCAAGCATGGAAGATAGCATAATGTGATATAGAATTTTCATGCCAACCTTGATATGATGCTCTTTTGTGATGAGGACAGTCGTGTCACACCAGTTCATCAGTCATCCTTGTCACAATGCTATCATTTCCCAAAAAGGGCAAGAGGTTGAGCACGAGAATGTCGGCCATGGGGCCTCTCTTCTCGTGTGGGGAATGAATGCCTCCTGCAACAGGTTAGTGTACAACATATACAAGGGACCAACATATGCATGAAGAGCATTAATTACCGGGCCCGTTGTTCACAAAGTGCTAGCAACATATTTCAATCAAAATATAGCACAAAACCTGTTGTTAAACCATGACTTCCATCCCTTCAACTTTACTCAAAATCCTCGGTCAAAAAAAATGGGTACATTTTTGAAACATCACCGAGATTTTTGTGTCTCCATGAAACTTGAGAGATCCAGCTAGCTCAAGGATCGTGGTTGAAGAACTAGCATGGAACATCACTACCAAAGTCTAGACAAAGCTCATTTATCCCGACACATTGTTTGATAAAAAGAGGCTAATACAACCTAAGCACCACGCTTAATTTGAAAATTAACCTCTGGGCACACAATGGCCCAAGCTATGCTTTCACGGTAAACTTTGGGCAGCATGAACAGGCATGATCAAGATTTACTCAACGGATAGAGCAAAACTGAAGACAAGGTTTTCTATTTTTCTATTTTTTTGAATTTTTCAGATAAAAAAAAGAGCAATAACAAAAGGATGAATAACAGAATAATATTCTAACTTGGCGCTTCCCTGGCAACGGCGCTAGAAAAGCTTGTTGGCGGTTCTTAGCCTATTGGATTTTACTCCGTAAGCGCACGGAGACCGCTGTAGCCTTTCACTCGGGAGTATTCCAAGGTATCGTATTTATCCACAGGGAAGCATTGAGATAGAGATATCAAACTATCATTCATCCAGCTGTTACTACTCTTTCACGTCAACCGATAACTAGGAAAGGTTGACACCAAACACCATGGGATACAAGCCAAGCACGTTGGCAAGAAAACAGGTAAAGCTAGGAGGACAACGAGACAGGGACTGCTATACGGTCTTCTATCTCTGCTAGCATACAAGAGCTATCCGTGCTAAGAGTCGAAAGGATCTCAACATAGTTATGACTTGCGTCGAGCGAAATTCGAGCGCCTCGAGGGGTCAGGGGGTAGATAGTAGACCACCGAAGGAGATCCGGCTAACGCCTATGGGCCTACCGAACGAACGGGTCTAGGATACACAGGCACAGCACACGCTGTCACCGAGTGGGGCTACCAAGCAAATCTGCGTGGATTGGCTGGCACGCTACAAACGTGTTCAAGCGAAGCTTGAACAACAATAGTTCATCCTCGGCCAAAGGAGTGGAACTAACCAGAGCCTAGCGTATAGGTTGGATTGTAACACCGGCAAGCATAACAACGATCAATCTATTCTAGTTTAGCACAACTCAGGCCTCAACTTGGTATGCCCAAAAGGAAAAAGATGCTAAAAAGCCGCATACACACCAAGCGAGTAACTAACTAGAGCAGAAGATAAGTGCATAAAGTAAGAAAGTAAAGTACTTGCACTAGTCAATAATCGGAAAGTAATGCTTAAAATATCAAAATAGAATACATTACCGAATATTCCAACTGACTCTGATACAGCAGACCTTCTCTAACTCCTAAACTAAACACTACTTTCAGAATGGAAGCCCCTCCCATGGGGAGCCTCCTAGAGGGAGAAAGAGAGTTCACATGGTGTGAAATGGTACATTTTGGAGTGGGGGGAGTGTCCCTCTACTTATAGCAGTCACAAGGTCGGTGGAGGAGCAAAGGCGGTTGGTCGGGCAGCCACGTGGGTGGTCGGCCGACCTTCCCCCAAGGTCGCTCGACCGTCCGATGCATCGCCTCACTTCTCCAACGCCTAGGATGCCTTTAGGAAGTCGGTTTCCGTTGATACACGTGTTGAACATGTCCGGGCATCCAACGTGGTAACCGTGCAGGCCAAGTAATGGGCTGGGCTGGGCGACCCATTGAGGTGGTCGGCCGACCAAGACCAAGGTCGGCCGGCCTAGCCCAAGGTTGGCCGACCATCATTTCAGCCTTTCAGCAGTTCCTCGGCCCGTGTGGTGGCCTTCCGACGTTGGATTCGACTTGGGCTTGTTCCACCTTGTGTATTTGGGCTCTTGGTGACTTCCTTGGATGAATAAGATGAAGTATGAGGCATTTTGGGAGAGTAGGTGGTCGGCTGGCCATGCCTCTGGTCGCCCGACCAAGGTCATGGTCGCCCGACCATCTCTCACAGCCCATGTTGTCAACCTTGCGACGACCATAACTTTAGCGTCCGGACTCCAAATTGAGTGAACCAAAACTCCATTTTGATTGTTTCGACGAGCTCTTTGCAATGGCTTGGTCCATGATGACATTTGAGATACTTCATAATGATGATAGTTCCCTTTCATTCTCAAGCCCTTTTATGTGATGATTCTCTCTTGCTCCATATGGTGTTCTTTTGCACGGAATGTGAGCTTCTCCCTTGATACATCAAAAACCCCCAAAACTCATGGAATTCGTCAGTGTTAGGTAAATAATGCATGGAACTTTATGTATACCCCATTTATTCACCGAGAGATTGACGGTCGAAATAGTGAAATAACGACCGTCAACACTGACCCAACGTGACCGTGGTATCGCTCCTGCGACAACGCACTCCGGGAGTCAGGCGGGAGTGGTCTCGAACTTGAGACGGGACAAGTGGAGATGGGGGAAGCATATGTGCGAACGCTGGGAGTTAGTAAGCATATGCCATCCTGGTGCTTCTAGTTATTCCCGGGAATATAAAAACCGATTCGAATCGCTGATGCTCACCAGGTGTGAGAATGCCAGTATCATTGCCGGACAATGTAGTAACCCATTTGAATATGTTGTACTATGAATTCATGTTTTGAATATTACATGCCTGATTATACATGCTTTACTTTCATGCAACTCATTATTGTACTCATAATTAGTATTATTGATAAGATGAACTAAGCAACTGCCAAATCCTACTCCTATATGATAAACCAAGCAGCTATAAATCCTGCTTCCACATGTTAACTTGATCTTGTTTAAAATCAACAACTAAGGGTTAAATTCTTAGTAAGCAAGCTTTGCATCAGCCGTAAGCCTCTTCCATTAAATCCTATTGAGTAATTAGTACTCAGGGTTTGCCCCCACTTTTGGATTATAGGTACTGACGACACCAGGACAACTGTGTTGAAGGAGGGTAGAACCGGTGGGCTCGGTGCTACTCGCCTCGTCTATTTCTACATGAAGTCTAGATGAGTTTTATTTCCGCTGTGAGATGTTTTGAAACGCTTCCGCTATATATATATATATACACTTGCAATCGCTTCCGCTGTATTTTGAACATGTACCTGATTACGTATATTGGTTTGTAAGAACTTTATCTTATTTTCGCTATTAAACTGCCTGGGATGGTGCAACTGTTGTGGCTCTTTTGAGGGCTGAATGTGTGTGATGTCGGTATCCTCGGGCGATGGTTACATCGAGTGCTCTTTTGGGTAGCTCGACGGACTACCGGGTTTAGTCTGGCCTAAGTGCACTATGAGCCAGAGGTGGCAGGTGTGCTTAGTCTGGATTAAGCAGGGCGGTTCCGCCACAGCTGGTATCAGAGCCGATCATACATAGACAACAGTTATATCATCGAGTTTTGGTTTACAAAACTATTTTCGAAAGCCCTTTTCAAGTAATTAAAAAATGAGAGTATACGCTATGCCCGTATAAGGATGATAGTGTTATCTAGATGACATCGCTGACATTCTGACCCAGATAGAACTCATATGCATATTCGGCATTTTGGGAAGCAACTTTCGGCCATAGCTGTCCCCAGTACTGGAGGAAGCTATTGGGATTTGCGAACGGTTGCGTACCTTGCATTCATGCTGTATAAGTAAAAGCTCTTTAAGGGTGGTGGGCATGCTTGAGGCTTTCATACCCACCACACTTACTTTCGGTTTTGAGATCCACCTTTCTCTCGACAATCCCCAGTACTGGTGGAAAGTCAGGCTTTGAGAAAAAGGTGCATCGGTCCACCTACGTTGTCCACGCAGCGGTCACGCGTGGATGCCACACTATGTGGTAATGTATGAGCATTCATTCTTCTGCAGGTACGCTAACTACGTGCGAAAATTAGGGACGACTAGAAAACGACTAGTTGCATTAAAGAGAGAGGTGCATATATGTCACCGAATTATCGCTAGTTATATATATAATATACCTAGGATGTGCGGTGTGAGATCGGATAGGACAAATCATTCATCATCTCATCTCATGTGATTTGCTATGTGTGGGAGTAAAAATAACTAGATGTATACTTTACCATACACATGGTGGCTGGTAATGACAGGTTAACATAAGATTTGCATGTGTGATGCTATTGCGTGTATGTGAATAGAAATCTGAGATGAACTAGTGAAACGTCGTATAAGGTGCTTATAAAACGTGAAATTTGTGACCTTTGCCGAAGTTGTACCTTCTGTATTAATACAAACGCTTTTACTGGGGACTATCTATAACAAAGCTGTAGAGAACGACAAAACAAATAACTTCTCTACTTGGGTTTTGATTCAAAGGTGTATGTAAAGATAACTCACAATCCCTTTAAGTCAAAACTCCACCTCGGGACAATTACGACAAAAATCTGATAACTTGAAGTTTTGAGACCTTTGAATATAAAACTGGCCATAGGCATCCCTAAGAAAGTTGAAGTATATGAAGTTTGCAAAGTGTTTTCTATTTTTACCATGACCTGGACAGATCTTGGCTAGCTGAATAGTTTGAGTTCGAGACCATACCATGGTAGAGCTAGTAAACATCGTCTATGCCAATGATGTAGGATGTAAAACTTCCCACGGCCTTCGTATTCGAAGTTCCACTAGATCCCTTCTTGGCTTCCTTCTGAAAGCTAACCGCAACCTGTTCACATTTGAAAAGGAGGCGATAAAGATTGTGTCACATGTTGTGATGGGGTCGTTTTCATTACATTTTCTCGAGCAAAGAAATATGAGCGCCCTATGATCCTACCAAGCTTTTAAGATTCATGAATTGACACAGGCCTTATTCTTACTGCTACAAATGTCGCAGCCCTCGCCGCAGCCCTTCGACTTATGCCCTAACCACCAAGAGTCCACGAAAGCTAAGACAACAATACCTCAAGACCATAAGAAGAGAAAAGCGGGAGAATCTTCCATTGAGGTAGCCTCAGTTCAACATCTGCGACCCAGGATGGTTCTATTAAAAGGATTCATCAAGCCTGAAGATCAAATCGAGATGGTTCGGATGTGCCGACAACTGGGTCGTGGTCTAGGAGGATTTTACAGGCCAAGCCTCAAGAATGGTGCCAAGCTGAATTTATGGATGATGTCTCTAGGAAAGAATTGGGATCCGACTACACGCTCATATGGACCCACACGTCCATTCAACGGAGCACAAGCCCCGACAATACCAGACGCTTTCAAGATGATTGCTCAAACTGCAAACTCCTCTGCAAGCGAGTTTCCTCAGATTAACCCTGACATATGCATCGTCAACTACTACACCAACTCCAGGAAGCTCAGACTCCACCAAGACAAGGACGAGTCAGAGAGTAGCCTTACCAAATGTTTACCTTTCATATCCATCTCCATAGGAGACACCGCCGAGTTCTTGTTCGGCGACATGAGAGACAAAGACCAAGCGACCAAGATTAACCTCAAATCTGGTGAGGTTCTCATACTCGGTGGAGAATCAAGGCTATTGTTTTATGGCATTTCCCACGTGAAGACCGACACTACACCAAGTTGGTTGAAAGAAGAAACGGGCCTTCGTCCTGGACGTATCAATCTCACGTTTAGGCAGTACTAGCTAGATACTAGTTGGTGTGCTAGCAGTCATTGCAAACTTTTGTAATGAGTGGATGTTGACTCTCATAGCTCTTGAGATTCTCATGTATCCATCTCCTTGCAGTCGGCATGTATCCAACCCTCATGATTAATGTATCTTTGTATTTAATGGAGCATTTCAAACTCTTGTAGTTCTCACGCTTCATGCTCTTGTTATTCAGGCACTTCAGTCTTTGCAATCCATGACACTTTAGTTGTTGTTACCCTGTCTCTGATTCAAATAAATCTGATGAATTATACCTTCGAAAACATTGTGCTATGGCGTGTAAAACTCCTTGTTCATGTCTTTCTATAACCTTGTATTATTCGCATATCCCTTGAGGTTGGATGGAAATACCACTCTTGACGGGGTGTTTACCCGAGCAGTCTATGGTGCCACGATGGAACCTAGGGTCCTGTGTGTACGGTCGTCACTCGGTTCCACTAGGGGCGCACTGGTATCAAGACATGCAAAGGCGTGACACCGCTTCAATTGTGGAACATTCCTATCCATCTTCTAACGCCTTGTTGACCTCTATACATCTAATTCGTGGAAATAATCTACTCTATTTCCACTGCCGCCTTGTATCATTTCTTTGCTTTGTTTCACCTTGCCTTTCTTGATCTGTGGGGAAAAATCCATCTCAATCCCGTTATCGTTCACACCTTTGCCTCGCCTTGTTGAACCATGTTCTTCTCGATCCGTGGAGATAGATCGATTCTATGGTTCCACTCGTCCACATCTTTTCGTTAACTTTGTTTATCCTTGCTAGTCGTGCTTCATGGGGATGATCAATTCTATTCTCTATGGTACAATTACAACCATTGGTCCTAGTCTCAGACTCCTCTATGCTTACCTTCATCAGCTTTAACGTCCGTATCTGTGGGAATGCTTGGTTCCATTTCCACTGTTTTGCTACATCATTCCATTGCCTCTTCCAATTTGCCTCACTTGATTTGTGGGAAACAATCTACTCTGTTTCCATCGCTTTATCGTAGGTTTGCTTCCTTCGTATATATTGAATCTTATCTCCTAAAGGTAAACTTTAGCATCATCCACTGCACTAAGCTTTTGTTCTCGGCTAATGCTTTCATCGCATTGTCCTTTTCAAGAGTTGCTTTATTCTTCTTTGAAATTATCCTCAAAGTTGGGCTCACTAACCTTGATAAGTGTTCTGTTAGTAAGCACAAGCCCTCTGCCTATACTTTTCTTGGTCAGTCTTGATCAATCCTATGAAATCATACAAACCATCACCTTGTCTAGGTGAATATGTCCTATTCTCTTTCCATGGCATCTTTCTCGAAACAATGAGTAGAATGTGCTAAGTATCACCACATCTTACTCTTTGAAGAATGTTCGGATTTAATATTTTATATGTGTACGCAGTCCCTATCAAAACTAAATTAATGTGTCTCTCAAAAACACATCCATCGACTACATTGACATTTCTTTGAATAGCAAGATTATTCATGGTTCGATTTTCCTGATTGTGTACACCTTGCTTCTAATGTTCTAAGACCTATATATTTATCACGTTTCTAAATCTTGGTGTCAAAGTCAGGGAGTAACCCTATTTTAATGTTCAAATCAATCGCTGTCGTTTTGCACTATGGCCACGTCTTTGCGGTTGTTCATTCGCTCTCATATAAAACACGACTTGCCGAGCACCTGGGGAGGACCACCTTAGACGTATTCCAAAGCTTTGTAACTACCTTGTGTTAAAGAGGCACTAACCATTCACGAGCCAGTTAACAAAGCCAATTGATGAAGGATTTAATGTTACAATGTGTGACAGAAGCACATGAACAACGATGCCAAAACCATTTGCGCTTCACAGTAAGCCGTAGAACCCTGCTTCCTCCAAATCTCGGGACGAGATTTCTTTAAGGGGGTGGGTTGTGATGCCCCTGGCATCTCAAGAGCCTTAACACGCAGCTAGAGACAAGCTAATGATGGATTAAGACTAAATCATGCTTAGAGGGTAACAAGAAATAGGTGGAGGAATCACTAAGTCAAAAATTTTCTATACAAGGTGAAAGACCACACATTTCGTGGTTGGATAAGTCAACACTCACAAGCTTTTGAACTCAACACCAAATGCAAAACCTCGGATAAGAAAGTAACCCTAGACCTTTCTGTTTGACAATGTTCAAAATCTAAAGACAAGAGGTTTAAAAGATCAAACTAAATCCAACTAACGTTTCTTCCGAGGGTAGCAAGTGTGATCGAGACCAAACTTGAGCCCTAATAAAACTTTCAAACTCATTAAGTACCTGAGCTCAACTCCATTGCCAAAGATGATGTACATGTTATGGACTACCCTTTTGTTACACTGAGCGTGGTTTAAAAATGTCTTTAACCTGTCTTAAACCTCACCACAATTCTCTTGGAAATAACCAAAATCAGCCCACACTTTGAAATTTCCCAAGTATGGATTTTCAGCTTTTCCCCAAGTTGATTCTGAAATTACTTTTGATTTCACTACAGTACTTCAAAATCTTTCTTTCTATGGAATGAAATTAAGCTTATCACCTTTCAAATGCACCTATTGTGGAAGTGATTGGCCTTCATTTGATACTTCAAAAGTTGGAAACAAGAAAGTCTCTACACAAAGTAGAATTCCTGTTTTACCAAACCTTGGAACACACTTGCATCTATAGTTCAAAATCTGTTGGGATTCAGACCAAAGTTATATTACCAAACTTGTAGATCATTTACTAGTGAAATACTTTGGTAAATGAGGTTTGGCCATGTGCTGAGGTTTAAATGGAATTTAGTATCATTTTTTACCAACACAGAAAACCAGTCCAAATCTGACCTGCTTAGTAATCTTAATGTTTCTATAACCTACAGCCACTTTCATGCAAGAATCTATTTGGATGAGTTGTAGATATTGAAATTCTAAGAAACTTTGTCAAGAAGCACCTTGGGTGAAAATGGGTATAAATAGGACTTTTGATTTTTCTAAGCAAAACAGGTCTCCTGTCCAAATTTAAGGCTGTTAGTTAAATTCAAATTTAAATCATATTTCCACTCATGAGTTGGCATTAAGTCTTTTGACAAAGTTATAGAGATCAAAGGGTAGAATACTTCTTCCAATTGGACCTTTTCCATATTCGCCTTTTAAATTGGTCAAATAATCAATTTTCTGATGGGAAGAAAACCAAATGAGGGTGTTTCTTATTTTCCCATTGCCTTTTGGTCACTACGGGTGGACCCGTCGATCCGGGACGACCGGTGTCGCCCAGGCCATGGCCTCCACACAGCCGCGGCGTACGGGCGGTGGTGCGCGGTGCCTGGGACGCCATCCCGACCGCCTCGGCCTCACCTATACGGGAATGCGGCTCCATTCAAGCACTCTTGCACTCCCTCTCCGCTCTATCCCTCGCTCGCTCCCCACAGGCCAAACGCCGGATCGCGTCACGACCACCTCAGACCGCCTCTGCTCCGTCCAACGTGTGTCCCGCACTTGCCATGTTCCACCCCACCTTCCTAGCCATTTCCCGGCCTTAGCCCTCGCTCCTAGCCTCCTCCCCACGGTTGCCGTCACGCAACGTCCGCGTGCAGCTCGACTTCGCCGTAGAGCACCCCTGTAGGTGTGGCGGAACCGCCCTGCTTAACCTAGACTAAGCACACCTGCCACCTCCGGCTCGCAGTGCACTTAGGCCAGACTAAACCCGGTAGTCCGTCGAGAGTCCCTCGGGCTCTCGATAACACCATTCCCAGAGGAACCGACATCAAACACATCCGACTCTCGAAGGAGCCGCAACAATTACATCATCACAGGCAGTTGAAATAGAGAATAATAGACTAGATTTACAAACCAAATATATGAAGTCAAATACATTTCATAAAATTAGCGGAAGCGATTTCAGAGTATACATATAGCGGAAGCGTTTTCAAAACCTCGCAGCGGAAAAAATATACTTAATTAGCCTTCACGAAGAAATGAACAAGGCGAGTAGCACCGAGCCCACCGGTACTACCACCTCCAACACAGCTATCCAGATGTCGCCAGTACCTGTAATCTAAAAGTGGGGGCAAACCCTGAGTACTAATTACTCAATAGGACTTAATGGACGGGGCTTACAGCTGACGCAAAGCATGCTTACTAATCATGTGGATCCTTAGCTGTTGATTCTTAAACAAGGTCATATTGACATAAGATAGCAGGATTTGACAGCTGCTATCCATTAATCATAAATATCATTTATATCATGAAGTAAATACTTGCAGGAAAGTAAAACATGAACACATGTTCCGTCCCAAGATTCACAGCACTTCCACCCCACCCCTTGGGAGTAGCCGTCTTAGGAGCGATACCACGGTACGTCGGGTCAGCCCTCCCTCGACCTCAAAGCATCTCCCAAGTCCATCGACCTCCTAGCAGTGGATGGGCAACACCATGAATAGAGGGACGGATCATACACATCCAAGCATGTTGATATACAAAATCATGAATTAATAATATAACATATTCAAGTGGATTACTACTTTGCTCGTCAGTGGTATTGGCATTCTCACACCTGGTGAGCATCAGCGATTTGAATCGATTTTTATTTCCCGAGAATAACCAAAAATGCCAGGGGTATATGCTTACTAGCCATCGCGTTCCCACATATAGCCCCCATCTCCACTTGTCCCATCCCAAGTTCAATTCCAACCCGCCATTCCCTAGGTTTAGCCCCCACAGAGCGATACCACGGTACGTCGGGTTAGCCCTCTGTGAGAGTGAGCGCCCCTAGAGTCCGGTAGGACCAAGTCTCTGTTCTTCGGATGGCACAAGTAAGACTTTCACCGGTCCATTATCCCGGATAAGCACCTCTAGCAATGTTATGCCGACCAATAGGCGAACAACGACCGGCCTTATGCGACTCGGGCGGAGTCCACCAAACCATCCATCTCATCATCATCATTTTTCTTATATACCCATATCTCCGCCCGGTCTCCATTTAAAACATATCATAATCAAAGTAAGATTCATAATAGTGAGATTTCTTTTATGAAAAGCAATCCCTACGGGACGAGTGACTCCATTCACTCGTGTCTACTCGTACCTAGCATTACTAGGCATACTCGTCCTACGTACTCTATTTTAGGTGCTAGGGCTAGGGCGGCCAGGGAGTCTAATGCAATTGGTTTCAAACAACTCCTAATGCAAATGCGTAGGCAATTCATCAAATATATTTGCTGGGTAAAGCATGGTCCTGCCTACCTTTGATTCACTTTAATAAAACCAACAAACTAAGCTACTGTTAGTTTGCCGGGTTGTGAGGCTTTGCCCCAGGCAACCCCTTGATCCCTTGGACAACTCCTCCTTCCAAACACGACTGATGGGCCCTCCAGGTCGTGAATGGGTCTTAGTTGGTCTTTTGGATCACCGTTGGTTGAAGTAGTTCCACGCGCTCATTTCTTGATCACGTATCTGCAAATAGCGTCACTATATGAATGACATGCATGATGCGATGAACGAGATGCATGAATATTAACCACACACATGAATAACCATTTCATGGACGTACAGGAAAAGTGATTGGCAAACTATTTAAATGTAGAGTATTCTTATGGACACTAAGCAAGCACACAATCATCCGACCACACATATACAAATTACTAATCGTATTCATCTTGACATCATGGTAATGCGATGACTCGATAAGATCATGCAATAGCTACCTGGATCGCTAAGATACATGCATGAAGTATGGCGGTGTTTAACCTCTCTTAGCAAGACGAACATATCGGATGGAGTTCATGAAAGAAACACATGTTAGTTCTTTAGTCTGAGAGCACTTTTTATTATACCAATTGTATACAAGCATATAAGCGAGCAAGTTATATAGTTCGACCTATTTTGAGTTACCGTTATCTATATTTCAGCAACGCAATACTTCTAGGGTTATTAATGATTTGTAACCTAGTCATATGGAAATGACACATGCATGCGGAGTATGCAGAGCCATCCATCTTATAAGATTCTATTTTGACCTAGCAAAATTAATTACACTAAGTGGAGTTTACATGAGAAATCACGAGCACGTATGAGTACATTAACATTCCATTCTTATTTACTTCACCTTTAATCCTATTTAAATGACCACATATAAATCCTTCATGAAACAACAACCACAATACATGAACAATTCACATAAGCATACTTATAGGGTAACATGGCTACATGAATTTTGGGGGAATTCTTAGAGCATGGTAAATAGCACCTTTCTATTTTATTGATTAAATCATCCTAACACTTGTCATTTTCATACCACATAGCAATCAGCAAGCAAAACATGTGAAACTTTATTTATAGACTGCACTGGACCAAATAAGTGTAGCATAATTTCCATGGATTTTTCCTCGCATTCTAAAGTCACCTTTTCCATTTATTTAGATAAGCAAGCCATATCCTGTTAATTTCAAATCACCATTCAAACTTAACATGCAAGGCCTCAAACTTTACAAGCAAGCTATATGTAGCATAAGATGTGTACTAAAAATCTTGTTCAACCTTTGGAGCAAGTTTCAAATGGGAGGTACCTTCTATGCATTTTTGTTGCAATTACCAAGCCTAGGGGTAGATTAGTCATTTAACAGCAAATGCTACTGCTACCAAAAATCACACCGAGCCTATACAGCACACCAAAGCTACTGTCCAAGTTTCACATTATTTGGAGTCCATCTACATCACTTTTGGTATTTATCTTACTTAATCATGCATGCAACCAAACCAACGGCAAAACAGTCATTTCATACATCCACATCATAACCATTCAATAGATCTATTTAAGAGGAGTCTAATGCAACTGAGTTTACCCATTTTGGATTTTTCTGTGATTTTATATGATTTTCCAAAGTTCACAGCTCAAAGAAATTGAATTTAAAGTAAAATCCTACTGTCTAGGGACCTGATCACAATTAACTATATACTTCAGTGACCTGCACAGAAGATACACAAGACTCAGTGCATAGTACTTAAAACAGAGCGTGCAAGAACAGAAAAGGCTAGGGGGTTTTGAGAAAAACTCCCCTTCTTTCTTCTTCCTCCGGCCAGGGGGGAGGCGGCGCGGCAGCCCGCGTTCCCGGCGCGGTACGGGTGGCGGTGAGGCGGGTCTTGGAGCCGAAGAGGTTGCCAGAGGTGCCCTGGGCCACAGCGATCGCTTTCCACTGGATCTCGTCGCACGGGGAGGACTAGGCGAGCGGGGAACGCACGCGAACCGGAGGTGAACCGCGTCGACGGTTGAGCGGCAGCGACGGACGGCGGTGGCCGGATCCCGCCGGGAAGAGGCGGAACGGCGGCGCAAGGAGGTGCTCCAGATGCGCACGGCTATTGCGAATGCAATGGTGGCGGTGTGGAGGCAGGGGAATGGCGCTAAGGTTGCCTCCCGTGGTGAGGGGTTGGCGGAAATGGCGGCCGCGGTGGCGCGCGTGTGGGGAAAAGGGTTTGGGGCGGGGTTAGAGCTCAAGAACCCATGGGATCGGTAGAGGAGAGGGAGGCGAAACTCGCGCACACTTCGGATTGGAGGGAGGAGGTGCGAGGCAGCGGGCGTGCGAGCTCACCGTTGGAACTTCGAGGGTGGCCATAGCGTCGCGCGGTGGCTCGGCCTGGCGAATGGGGAGGCGAACGGCGGCGACGTCAAGTGCGGGAGGTGCGCAAGGGAGCGGCGAACGCGGTGGTGAGGTCTAGGGGCACGGGGAGGCAGTGGAGCGGCGGTGGAAACTCGAGTCTAAGCTTCGAGCTCGTCCATGGCGGCGCGGACAGAGAGCGAGAGAGGAGACGGCTCCATTGGAGGGGAAAACGAGTGGAGGAGAGGAACCGAGAGAGGGGTTCGGCCTCGCCCAGATGACGCGCCCGGGGCTCGATCCGCGTCGAGGGCGCCCTGCCCGTACGTCGGCAGCCACGCGGTGTGCACCGGCTCGGCCATGGGCGCGGCGCTGGCGACCGGGCCCCACCTGTCAGCGGCACAGGAGAAGCACAAAAAGGAAATGTGTTTTCTCCCTCTCTGAAAATCGTATATTTGGCCCATCTAGAAGCCGAATTTGATAAAACCCCAATAGGATGAAATGTCCTACTCATTAAGTTCTACAACTTTGTAAAAAGGCCAAATACCAAAATCTGAGTAGAATTGTGATTTAAACTTGAATTCACCTAGCAGCCCTCAGTTTGGACAGAAGACCTATTTTGCTTGAAAAATTCAAAAGTCCTACTTCTTGTCATTTTCTCCTAAAGTACTTCTTGACAACATTGCTTAGAATTTCATGATCTACACTTCATTCAATTAGAGATTTGCATGAAAGTGGCTGTAGGTTATAGAAACATTGAGTTTACTAAACAGTTCAGATTTGGACTGGTTTTCTATGTTGGTACAAAATGACCCTAAACTCAATTTAAACCTCAATATGTGACCAAGCTCTAATTACCAAAGTTGTTCCTCAGAACTTTATCTCCAAGTTTGATAATATAAATTTGGCCTGAATCCCAACAGATTTTGAATTATAGACACAACTATGTTCCAAGGTTTGGTAAAACAGGAATTTCACTTTGTGTAGAGGCTTTCTTGTTTCCCACTTTTGAAGTATCAAATGAAGTCCAATCACTTCCACAATAGGTGCATTTGAAAGGTGATAAGTTCAATTCCATTTCATAGAAAGGAAGATTTTGAAGTTGTATAGGGAATTCAAAAGTAATTTCAGAATCCACTTTGGGATAGGCTGAATTTCTAGGGTTGGGGAATTATTCCAAGTATAGACTCTCTTGGGCTGATTTCCAAGGGAAGTGTGGTGCCATTTATAATAGGTTAATGACATATTTAAACCATGATCAGTGTAACAAAAGGGTAGCCCATAACATGTACAACAACTTTGACAATGGAGTTGAGCTCAGGTACTTAATGAATTAGAAAGTTTTATTAGGGGTCAAGTTTGGTCTCTATCACACTTGCTACCCTCGGAAGAAACGTTAGTTGGATTTGGTTTGATCTTTTAAACCTCTTGTCTTTAGATTTTTGAACATGGGCGAACCGAAAAGTCTAGGGTTACTTTCTTACTCGAGGTTTTGTATTTGGTGTAGGGCCCAAAAGCATGCGAGTGTTGACTTATCTAACCACGAAATATGTGGTCTTGTATCTTGTATAGAAAAATTTTTGACTTAATGACTTTTCCACATCTTTCTCATTACTCTCTAAGCTTGATTAAGCCTTTATTCATTATTAGCCGGCCTCTAACTATGTGTTAAGGCTTTCAAGATGCCAGGGGCATCACAGTAGGGCCGTCCCCGTGCTTCCACTCCTCCTCCAGCTGGTGCGCCACCCTCCCGCGCAGCTCTCACACGCTCCTGCGGCCTTTCCCCTTCAGTGGCGCCAACGGAATCGAGCCGGAGCCACCCCGACCTGCCGCGACGTCGTCTCCGGTTCACCGTCTCCGCACCGCTCGTGCACGCCTTCCCGTACGACTAGACCTGGGGGAAACGAATCCCCGAAGCTGGGAACACCTTCCCGAAGCATATCAGCTCCAAGAGCGTACCTCCACGCACCAGCGAGGTTGCCGGAACGCCGGCGCACCACGCGGTTCAGCCGACGGCCGGAGGTAGAAGAAAACCCCCCACAATTTTGTGATCTAGCCTGTACATTTGCTTATTCACATTTCAGTTCGTGCGCTGTTGACTCCGTCTCGTGGATCTTCCATGCTAGCCCCTGGAAACTACGGTTATTTATGTTCCAGTCCTTAGATCTGATGTTTTTCTATTTAAATGCATTTAAATTGACTATGAACTTTGGAAAATCATAACAAATCACAGAAAAATTCAAAATGGACAAACTCAGGTGTGAAATGTCTGTTTTGCACTTGGTTTGTTGCATGCACGATTAATTAGGATAAATGACAAAAATGGGCTAAATGAACTCCAAATGGCATGAAACTTGGACAATAGCTTTTCTGTGGCATTATAGCACTATGTGAATTTTTGTAGCCCTAGTGCTTACTGTTTATTTACCCTTTTACCATTATACATGTGTTATGTGTATTTATTTAACTTAGAAATTGGAGGCTACATAGAATATGCTCAAAATGACTCTCTAGCATTTTTCATATACTTTGGGTAGTATACGTAGGCCACTGGTGAAATAGGAAGTGGTGCATGTAAAGTTTGAATGGTGATTTAAAAATAAAAAAATCCTACATGTTGGAAAGGATAATTAGAAAAAGTGGTCATAACTTACTACGAAAATTCTCTGGAAAATTTAGTAGCTTAATGTTGGTGCAAAGAGTCCAGAAAGTATTTTCGAGAAAGCTAGTTACAATGTTCATATGTGCATCTTAAATTCACCTAGGATTAATATATGGAAAATAGATGTCCTGTCAAACTTGGGAGTTTTTACTTGCAAATTTTTATACATGTAGTCCATGCTAAGTATAACTCACTGGTAAAATTTCACCTTCAGAAACCATTCCTATAATTTATGAAAATTCTGACAATGTGTAGGGCTGAAAACTTGTTGTAATTTTAATAAAATAATTATAACTCCAATTGAGTTAAAATTTTGACAGTAGCATAATAAAGTATAGATCTACATGTCATAAAAACCTGAGCTCCTTTGGAGCTGTCTAACTACATGAACACGAGTAATGCTTTTTATTTATAAAGTGGGCATGTGTTATTTAATTATAAGAATAGGGTTTGTTTACAATTGATATCATTGTGAATATTGAATGATTTCTCGTTGCATATCATCTACTATTTCTTTATGTCACACTGGTTAAGAAATTAAGTTACCTACTCCTGTAAAACACCTGTGGTCAATGTAGAGTCTTAATCCATTAGATAAACAAAATGTGTGATATCATTAGTGAATGTTCCCCTATGTGTGCATGAAGTAGTCTTTTCATGTTAAATAACTCATTCCAAACAAAACATCTAATAATATTTTAACTTTGCATCATCATTGTGTGGTTCTTATCCACTTAGTACCCAACATGGTTGCTACGATAAATAACTTACTAGTTAGGCATGTGATTGGATATGCTTATTATCAGTTCATCGAGGTACCACTGTTGCTAATGCTAGGAGAATGGTGTAGTAGCCCACTACATGTGTGCTCATATACTGGTGTGATGTTTTGCTTACACATGAAATGATAAAGAACCAGTTAAATTGATAACTTGCTCATGTACTAATTTATATATTACTCGCTTTTACCGGCTCATATCATTAATACGGTTGTCGTATGATGACTAACTTGATAAGTGCAATCATACGGTCGATTTAGTATATGTTTGATCTAGGCCCATAATGATACTCCTTGTTTAAATAGTTTATCAATCACCTTTTTGCCTGTTCCTGAAATGGTTATTTATACGTGTGCTTGTCATTCATGCATCCCATTCACTGCATCGTGCATGGCATTCATATAGCGACGCTTAATTGCAGATACGTGATCAAGAAACGAGCGTGCGGAACTACTTCAACCAACGGTGATTTAGAAGACCAACTAAGACCCACTCATGATCTGGAGGGCCCATCAGTCGTGTTTGGACGGAGGAGTTGTCCAAGAGATCAAGGGGTTGCCTGGGGCAGAGCCTCACAACCCGGCAAACTAACAGTAGCTTAGTTTGTTGGTTTTATTAAAGTGAATCAAATGTAGGCAGGACCATGCTTTACCCAGCAAATGTATTTGATGAATGCTTACGCATCTGCATTAGGAGTTGTTTGGAACCCATTTGCATTAGATTCCTTGGCCGCCTTGGCCCTAGCACCTATACATAGAGTTCGTAGGACGAGTGCCTAGAATTGCTAGGTACGAGTAGACATGAGTGAATGGAGTCACTCGTCGCGTAGGTGATTTTTCAAAAGTCACAAGAAGTATTACTATGATGAAAGCTATGAGGATACTCATGGTTGTAACTCGAGACCGGGCGGAGATATGGATATATATACGAAAAATGATGATGATGATGTGGATGGTATGGTGGACTCCGCCCGAGTCGCATAAGGCCGGTCGTTGTTCGCTTGGGATCGGCATAACATTGCTAGGGTGCTTATCCGGGATCAATGGACCGGTGAAAGTCTTACTTGTGACGTCTCAAGCACAAGGGCACGTTCCTACCCACTGGTTGAGAGCAAGGTGGCCGCGGAGGCGGATGTCAAGGGAGGGCTGACCCGACGTGACCGTGGTATCGCTCCTGCGACAACGCGCGCTGGGAGTCAGGCGGGAGTTCTCTCGAACTTGAGACAGGACAAGTGGAAATGGGGGAAGCATATGTGCGAACGCTGGGGGTTAGTAAGCATATGCCATCCTGGTGCTTCTAGTTATTCCCAGGAATATAAAAATCGATTCGAATCGCTGATGCTCACCAGGTGTGAGAATACCAGTATCACTGCCGGACAATGTAGTAACCCATTTGAATATGTTGTACTATGAATTCATGTTTTGAATACTACATGTCTGATTATACATGCTTTACTTTCATGCAACTCATTATTGTAGTCATGATTAGTATTATTGATAAGATGAACTAAGCAACTGCCAAATCCTACTCCTATATGATAAACCAAGCAGCTGTAAATCCTGCTTCCACATGTTAACTTGATCTTGTTTAAAATCAACAGCTAAGGGTTAAATTCTTAGTAAGCAAGCTTTGCGTCAGCCGTAAGCCTCTTCCATTAAGTCCTACTGAGTAATTAGTACTCAGGGTTTGCCCCGACTTTTGGATTACAGGTACTGACGACACCAGGACAACTGTGTTGAAGGAGGGTAGAACCGGTGGGCTCGGTGCTACTCGCCTCGTCTATTTCTACATGAAGTCTAGATGAGTTTTATTTCCGCTGTGAGATGTTTTGAAACGCTTCCGCTATATTTGCAATCGCTTCGTCTATATATACACACTTGCAATCGCTTCCGCTGTATTTTGAACATGTACCTAATTACGTATATTGGTTTGTAAGAACTTTATCTTATTTTCGCTATTAAACTGCCTGGGATGGTGTAACTGTTGTGGCTATTTCGAGGGCTGAATGTGTGTGATGTCGGTATCCTCGGGCGATGGTTACATCGAGTGCCCTTTTGGGTAGCTCGATGGACTACTGGGTTTAGTCTGGCCTAAGTGCACTGTGAGCCAGAGGTGGCAGGTGTGCTTAGTCTGGATTAAGCAGGGCGGTTCCGCCACACATACAGAGGGAGATTGCAGCTTCATCTTGGCAATGAAGAAATTGACA
This sequence comes from Paspalum notatum, assembly GCA_022530915.1. Classification (NCBI taxonomy): domain Eukaryota; kingdom Viridiplantae; phylum Streptophyta; class Magnoliopsida; order Poales; family Poaceae; genus Paspalum; species Paspalum notatum. The sequence continues at coordinate 31,466,962 of CM039688.1, read as the reverse complement.
TCAATATCGGTAGGTCACTCAATGCCAAGACTGAAGCAAAGCCAGAGATTGTCCCTATGGAAGAAGTGATAAGCCTTGCACTTGAGGAAATAGGTCAAGATAGCCTAGAGGAAGAGACAGTTAGCGACTTCAGTACGGTTGAGGAGCCATGGAAGTTCGAGGAACTTGGTGAATCCTTACGACCCGATGCTCCGAATATAGAACTAAAGCAACTACCGCCTGGCCTGAAGTACACCTTCCTCAACGGGAATGAGGACACACCGGTGATCATCAGTGACAAGCTGGAGGAGAGTGAGAGCCGGCGATTACTTTTAGTTCTGGAGAAGTATAGATCGGTGGTTGGATACTCTCTTCAAGACCTGAAAGGAATCTGTTCCAACCTATGCACTCATCGTATCCCTATGGAGGCCGATCACAAGCCAACTAGGGAGCCACAGCATCGACTTAACAATGCGATGAGAGGGGTAGTCAAGAAGGAAGTACTAAAACTACTTCACGCGGGAATCATATACCCCGTGAGTGACAGCGAATGGGTTAGTCCAGTACAAGTTGTGCCGAAGAAAGGAGGGATGACAGTTGTCAAGAATCAGAACAATGAGCTCATACCACAGAGGACTGTCACAGGTTGACGGATGTGCATTGACTACATAAAGCTTAATGCCGCCACTAGGAAAGATCACTTTCCTCTTCCTTTCATTGATGAAATGTTGGAGAGACTGGCAAAACACTCCTTCTTCTGCTACCTCGACGGCTACTCTGGATACCACCAGATTCCGATTCACTCAGAGGACCAGAGTAAGACGACTTTCACATGCCCTTACGGAACTTTCGCTTACAGGCGAATGTCGTTCGGGCTGTGTAATGCTCCAGCATCATTCCAGCGGTGCATGATGGCAATATTCTCTGATTTCATCAAAGATATCATAGAAGTATTCATGGATGATTTCTCAGTATACGGCACGAGCTTCAATGGATGCTTAGAGAATCTTGAAAAAGTTCTCAAAAGATGCCAAGAAGTTGATCTTGTCCTAAACTGGGAGAAATGACACTTCATGGTCAGAGAAGGAATCGTTCTGGGACACAGAATTTCGAAAAGAGGCATAGAGGTAGATCGTGCAATGATCGAGGTCATTGAGCAACTACCTCCACCCACCAACATAAAGGCCATCTGAAGCTTCTTAGGCCATGCAGGGTTTTATAGGAGATTCATCAAAACTTTCTCCCATGCCCGGCCTCTGACCAACTTGTTGGCTAAGGATGTTCCCTTTGTGTTCGACGAAGAATGTCTCGAGGCCTTTCACACGCTCAAGAAGGCTCTGGTCTCTACCCTAATCATTCAGCCACCCGACTGGAACTTACCTTTTGAAATCATGTGTGATGCAAGCGACTTCGCTGTTGGAGCAGTATTGGGTCAAAGCAAGGATAAAAAGCATCATGCTATCTCTTATGCAAGCAAAACGCTCATTGGCCCACAACTGAATTACTCAACCACCGAGAAAGAACTATTGGCAGTGGTCTTTGCAATCGACAAGTTCAGATCATACTTGGTAGGATCGAAAGTCATCATCTACACAGATCATGCAGCTCTCAAATACCTCCTAACCAAGAAAGATGCAAAACCACGATTGATCCGGTGGGTGCTGCTACTCCAAGAATTTGATATCGAAATCCGAGACAAAAAGGGAGTAGAGAATTCAGTTGCAGATCATCTCTCACGAATGAAATTTGAAGAAACATCGCCCTTGCCGATTGATGACTATATGAGAGATGATCAGCTTCTAAAGGTGACAACAGCCCAACCTTGGTATGCTAATCTGGTAAATTACATCGTTGCTGGCTATGTCCCTAAAGGAGCAGACAAGAGGAAATTGGCCCACGATAGCCGATTCTATCTCTGGGATGACCCCTATCTATATAAACTCTGCACAGACGGGCTCCTACGTCACTGCATTCCAGCTTGTGAAGCACCACAAGTCCTCAATAGATGCCATGCATCCTCCTATGGAGGTCACTATGGGGCTTATCGGACGCATGTAAAAATTTGGCAAAGTGGGTTCTACTGGCCCACTATGTAGAGGATGCGAAAGAGTTCGTGCAACGGTGTCCAAGGTGCCAGCGCCAAGGGAATATAAATCCAAGAGATGCTATGCCACTCACAAGCAATCTCCAGCTTGATATACTCGACGTGTGGGGCATAGATTTCATGGGACCTTTTCCCAAGAATGGAGACAAGTAGTATATTCTAGTCGCAGTCGATTATGTATCAAAATGGGTAGAGGCAATGCCGTGTCCTGCAGCGGACTCAAGACACTCCATTAAGATGTTTTGGAAAACAATCTTTCCTCGGTTTGGAGTACCGTGGGTCATCATCAGCGATGGGGGCAGCCACTTCATTGACAAGCGCTTCAGAAAGTGTCTCGCTGAACTCGGTGTGGACCACCGTGTTGCCACCCCTTACCATCCGCAGACAAGTGGCCAAGCTGAGACATCAAACAAACAAATCAAGAACATATTGCAAAAGACTGTCAAGGCTATAGGAAAAGAATGGGTATCCAAGCTACCCGATGCTCTCTGGGCATATCGCACTGCATACAAAACTTCCATTGGCATGACACCATACCAATTGGTGTATGGCAAGACTTGTCATCTTCTAGTGGAACTCGAATTCAAATCTTACTAGGCGGTGAAGAGGTGGGACATGGATCTCCAGTCGGCAGGAGTAAGAAGGCAAATGCAACTGGCCGAGCTGGAGGAATGGAGGGAGAAGGCATACCACAGTGCCAAGCTATACAAGGAGCGCACCAAAAGATGGCACGATAAGCGGATCAAGATCAAATCATTCAAACTGGGAGATAAGGTACTACTCTTTAACTCTCGCATTCGTTTATTTGGTCATGGTAACCTTAGGAGTAAGTGGGAAGGACCCTTCACAGTCCTTGAAGCCGCCGATCACGGCGCCATCACCCTCCAGGACGATGATGGAAATGTTTTCAAGGCGAATGGGCAATGCCTTAAAATATTTCTTGAGCCCAAAATGCCTTAGCTCGAAGAAGTGGACGTCTTCGAGCTGCACGAGGTAGTATGATCACACGTCCATGGTCGAGCTCAGACCTAATAAGAAGCCATGTACACTACTTGCTTTTTCTCCCTTAAAACTCCTCTAATCTCACCTTTTGCTACAAAACCTCAATAGAACCAATGTCCAACACATGTTTTTGGGTTAAGGCCACCTAGAGGGGGTAATCCCAACTCTTGACATGTCCAGCCAAGGGTTGGCGTGGCCAACCGACCTCTGGTCTGGTCGCCCGACCCCCTGGTGCAACAGCCAGGCCACCAGGCGCGAGGCCGGGTCGGTCGACCTAGGACACAGGTCGCACACAGGTCGCCCGACCTCCAAACCAGGCCGCCCGACTGCTAAAATTTGATTTTCAAATTTTGGAGCGCTTTCCCCAGCTCTTCCGGTTTTGTTGAGTGGATGAGATCGGGATTCCGACCTTTTAAGGTGAAGGAGGCCATCTTCTTCCTCCCATACCACACTCTCATCTCATCCCATCCAAAATTCAGACATGGCACCACCTTCTCCACGCAACAATGGGAAAGCCATCATCTCCCTAACCTCGGACACAACCGCCATGTACACCCCGGCGTCCGAGGACTTGTCCAATCCATCCTGAGGGAGGAGAGCCCTGAGAGACCCATCCGGAGGTCACCCTGGCCGATGGGACTGGGTCCCCATGGTCGGCCGACCTCGTGTCAGGGTCGCCCGACCCATGATGGAGGTCGCCTGACCTTGGGTGACAGCCCCTGCGCCCGGCCAGCCGCCCGCGAAGGTCGCCCGGACTCCCCTCGACGCTCCCACAGCGTGGACAGGCCCCCTCGCGGTCTGTCCCCCACAAGGGCCATTGCCAAGAAGGTGGCGCTCCCATCACCACGTCCTACCATGGGGGCCATCGCCCCTGTGAAGTGCATCAAGAGCCTCTTCCAGGAGGAGGCCGCTAGACCATCTAGGGAACCAGTCTTCCCTAGCCACTCCACCCATACCCTCTGGGATGAAAACTCCCACAGGTGGGTATGCTAAGGTGTTTGTGCCGAGGGTAGCCATCCCGGATTCATCCATAGATGAGTCCATTGATTCCACTCCACTGCGAAAGATAGTGAATAGGGTGCCTGTACCACCTCCCATCCGAGGGCCGCCTGGGAAGTTTGAAGACTCATCTGGTGATGAAGACACGGTGGCCTCTCTTAAGGAGGTAAACATAGCGCTCCGAGCCAAACTGCAGAATCTAGAGGAGCGCTGTGCTGAAGGTGAACTTTGGCGGATGGACATTAATGATAAATTTGATGTCCTTAGGAAGGGACTGTTTGCCAAGGTTTACCGCCTTGCAGAAGCAATGGGGCATCCAGAGCTTTATGATCCACCACAGCCATAGATGCCCATGCTTCTAGTTATCTTAGGCGCTTTTTAGGTTTTTAATTCTTAGGTTGAATAATTTTGTTGTTTGTTTAATTTTCTCTTTTGTAATAAGCGCCTCCAATTTTTTTATGATTCAATAAAGGTAGGATAGTTTCCCGTTCCAATAAAGTTTGGGTGGAATGGCCAAAGACATTCGACCTCCTGTTACTAATCCAGCAGAAACCACACAAGAAAACACCTTATGCAGGATCAACAATGCTACTCAGAAAAATTCAGGGGAAAAACGGCAACAACGCAGGTCGGCCGACTTGGGTTCAGGCCGCCCGACCTACTGGCTAGGTCACCCGACCTCGGTCTGGGTCGGCCAACCACGCAACTTGCGCAAAAATATGGTACACCGCGTTGTCACGTCTCCCCAAGGCTCTCTCATCCGAAATAAACAAGCGCACGGGTCAAACCACGAAGATGGGTGGCCGCCCGACCTAGCCCGTGGCCACCGACCTAGTGACAGGGTCGGCTGACCCTGGCTCTGGGCTGGCCGGCCCACTCCCATCTCGAGCCCGTAGTTGGAGGTCAGGTTTGCACATTTTATTATTTGTACCTCTCAAACTTTGCGTTTGTTTTACATGAAACCTTGGTAAATGATGCTCTACATGATCATGATATCACATCTCACTTGTGCTTGCACCATGTTATTCCTTATGCTAGAGTAATCTTGCCTTTGGATACCTTTATGAATAGGGAACCACTTATTATTAGTTTGTTGATTCATGAGAGATGAGATAATTGGAGATAACTAAAGGAACCTCCCACATGAGTTAAGAGTTTTATTTGCAAAATAAAAAGAGGGTTCCTTCTTGGATGATCTCAAATTCCGATCCCATCTCACCAGTGCCACATATGAAAAAGAGAATTTGTACATTCATGCTTCCTTGATTGATTTGAGTCCTATCAAGTTTTGTGCCATTAAAAGGATTTGAATCATTTGAGAATTTTGGTCTTCACATGCACGTTCCATGAAATAAAGTCTCTCAAAAAGGTGTGCAGTAAAATATCAATAATCCCATCCAAATTTTGTTTGAAAGAAACAGAGGCATGGAAGTCGAAAAAGGGGGAGGCTAATTGGCGAACGCTTGCTAGATTCCAGCGCAGCGAGCGACACCACCGCTTCCCAAATCTCCGAATCCCCCACGTGCGGACGCCCTACCCACTCCTGCATGCACATGCATAAAAAGATTTAAAATGGTGATGGCAGGGTTCGAACCCCCGAACTCAGCCAATGGAACGTCATTGCTTACCAATACATCATTAGGTTTCGTGTGTCTATGACGTTAAACGTTTCTATATTTGAACGGTTTTCAATCGATGGTCTGACCGGTTAAACCAATCAAATCGTGAAATGAAAGTATGATCATAATTTTTTGATATAATTTTTTCTTTCTTTTTTTTATTAGTTTTAGGCCAACTATGTTTGTATAAAGTATGTCATAAAATTATGTCATCATAATTTTCCGTGAATAAAATTGTCTCGGTATAATTTTTCTTGAATAAAATTACGTCATAAAATTTTCCGTGAATAAAATCATGTCAGCGTAATTTTTCGTGAATAAAAATTATGTCAGCATAATTTTTCATGAATAAAATTATGTCCAGCATGTGAATAAAATTATGTCACCATAATTTTCCATGAATAAAATTATGTCAACGAGTAAATAAAACCGTGAATAAAATTATATCAACATAATTTCTCGTAAAATAAAATTATATTAGCATAATTTTCTGTGAATAAGATTATGTCGGTATGATTTTCTGTGAATAAAGTTATAAGTTATGTCAGCATATGAATAAAATTATGTCAGCATAACTTTTCATACATAAAATTATATCAGCATGTAAATAAAATTATGTCAGTATAATTTTCCGTGAATAAGATTATATCAGCATAATCTCCCATGGATAAATTATGTCAGCATAATTTTCCATAAATAAGATTATGTCAGCATAATTTTCCGTGAATAAAATTATGTCATAATTTTAGATATATACAGAATGAAATTTAGTATAAAGAGAATATGGATAAATATAAAAAGAAGAGAGAAAAAATAAGAAAGATATAACACAAGAAAATAAAACAGTAAACGAAAAAGAAACAAAATATGCCCACGCCATCTAACATGTGGCCCACTTCTCCTGTGCGCGGGAGTGCTCCGCCGCCGGCCGAATCGCTCGCTCGGTCTATTGGGAGCGAGCTATAGCCATAAAGACATTCCGGTCGAAAAAAAAAGAGAGAAGAGAAAAGTATGAGGAAAGAAAAATGATGAGAAAAAAAGAAAGAGACTCCATGCCCTCTACTCAAACATGGGATTCAAAACAAGCACCTACAAGAGACAAGTCCCTACATTGCACTTACACTTGGCCAAATCTCACTTGATTATGAATTCTTTCTTGACACTTGATTTGATTCGACAACATAAGCATGACAGGATATCATCATTCGTTCAACTACCAAAAGCTCCAAAAAAGCCTTAGTAGTGTAGAATGCGAGGAATGCAAAATTCTTGCAAGGACACCTTGTCCTGTGAGTGTCTGAGAGATGGACTTGAGATAAGAAAAGTTGGCATGCCCTGTTTTGAAAATCTTTAAAACCTCTTTGCTCATGTGGTGTGGGAACCTAAAGTTGACTCTGATATATTCTTGTTCCATGTCTCAACATTCCAAAACCTAAGTGTAGACACCATTGAAATCCTAGGCAAGATGAAATAGTCAGGAGTAACCTTGTGTTTGCTATGGTGGTTGTTGATGTTATGCCCTTTCCACTTGCGCTTAACTCTCTTCTTTGCTCGAGGACGAGCAAAGGTTTAAGTGTGGGGGGTCTTGGCGGTCGATAAAACCCATTTCGACCACCAACATTTCATGTTTTAGAGTATACTTTACCAAGTTTTCACTAATCTCTAACTAGTTCCATGACTTGTGCATAAAGGTTGTATGCAGGAGCTTTACACATTCAAAACCACATGAAAATGAACAAACGGAGACAATGTGGCAAGAAGGGGAGCAATGGGCCAGAGACCCTGGCCGGCCGACCACTATCGCAGGTCGACCAACCAGGGTGTGGTCGCCCGACCCGGTCGGCCGACCTGAGCCCATCAGCAGCCCCAAGGGCCAGGTCAGCCGACCCAAGACCCAGGTCGGCCAACCCAGGAGCCAGGTCGGCTGACCTACCCCAGGTCGCCGACCCTAGGAGCCCACCAGCCAGCTCAGGGCCCAGGTCACCCAACCTAGGCCCAGGTCACTCGACCTTGCCACAACGCCAATTTTGACCTGTCAAGATTCCAATGCATCCAAGGGCCAAAAGGACATCGTACAAGGGATCGATGACGTCAACAATCCGAGGGAAGGAACATGCAGCCAATCAGAGGCTGCCCGACCTTATCCGAAGGTCGGCTGACCCGGCACCGACCCCGTTTTACACGTGCTTCAACTGCCACAACTGCTAATCGACATTGGAAGCGCATCATAGCCGATGGATTAAGGAAGGCGGTGCATCGGGTGGCCGCCCGACCTCCGGGGCGGCCGGCCAACCTACTCCAGGGTCGGTCGACCTACCCCCAGGTCGGCCGACCACCGACCTATGCCCAAACCGATCTTGCACACCTACAAATACCCCCCTCGGCCATCCAAGCTATAAATACCCCCTGGGAGATCATTTGCAAGGTGTGGTGGATCAATAGAGCACAAGTGTGGTTGTGTAGTTGAGTGTGAGTGTTGTAGTGAAGCCACCCTTAGCATTGTAAAGAGAGCCAAGTTGTATCAAGAGTGAGTAGTGAGTTGTAGAGTGAAGGAGTCGGAATTCTCTTTGGTCTTCTATTCCCGAGCTCTTATTCTCAGAAGAATTATTACTCTATTTCTAGGATACAGTAAAGTTCCTTGCTCCCTTCTTTATTTATTTCATACTTACTTTATTTACATACTCAATTCTCTGCTCAGTAGTTTACAGGTACCAAGTGTGCTCTGTGTAGTTTAGCTATATAGTTGTGCTTGCTCTCAGGCTTCGAACCTGTGTAGTAGTAAACTCGGTTATGTAGACGTGGTGTCTAGACTAGAGTTTGCCTTGGAAGGTGTCTTATCCCACGCAGCTTTGGTGGTCGGTCCGCTTGGTGACAGCGAGCGTGTACCCTGTGTACTCCACCCCGTCGTTCAGATAAGTAGTCATTGACGCATAGTTGAGTTCTGTAGTGCCCGCCTTTCTCGTCTGGGTTATCAGCACTCTACTGCCCGAAAGTGGTTCTATAGGCCTAGTGTCCAAGTAAACCCGCTGAGTAGAACACTAGTTTGTTTAGTAAAGTTAAGTTGTTTTATTTAAAGTAGTGAACCTGCTCTACTCTGCCCTTTACCTCTACCTTGCTGGTTTTACTGTTCGGTTCTACCTATTTTACGTTGAGTTACTCCTTGTTCCTCGTGGATTTCGATACCCTGGAATACTCTTAGGTGAAAAGCTACAACGTGTTTCTGTGCGCTTGCGGATCTATATCAGTAGGCTAAGAAATGCCAATAGAGGCGTCGTACGAGGAAACTGAAGGGTCGCATGGGTCGTCATTGCGGTTTCTATGGAAGACCGTGTGGCGGTTCAGTTCGACGGGACATCTGGGCCAGAGGTTCCTTCTTATCTTGGTATTGAAATAAAAAGTATTATTTGCCAAAACCAAGGGGGCATGTGTTGGCACCAGAATTTAGCCGACCCAGTTAATGGGCCTAAATCGGCTTTGGGCTGAGAGAAGCTGTCCAAGGAAATGATGGCGTTCACCAAGTCCGAGTAGGCTGCCCGGGCTTTGTATCGTAGTTTAGCGATTTAATTTAAGAATAGTCCAATTAGGAATTGAGTCGGTTAGGGTTTAGCATTAATTAAGGAAAGGGCAGGCTTGCCGTCCAAGTCTACAGGACTATAAATATGTACACATATTGTTGAAATAAAATTGACGACACACGTTCATCAAGTAGCGGTTGTCTCCATATTCCCTCGGCACATCGCCACCTCTAGCGACTAGAGTTCCAGGTAATCGTCATGCTGCCCTAATGATCTATACTTCGTTGGGGCATTAGACGTTAGTCGCCTGGCAAATCGTGTACTGAAGCATTTTTGATGGCACGGTTTGCTAGTTACCATGATGAATCTCGTGCCAAGCTTAGCTTGACGCGAGATCCATTAGTTACCTTGATGAATCTCATGGTGAACCTAGCTCAGCATGAGATACATCGCTTATCTAGATGAATCTCTTGACAAACCTAGTTTGCCACAAGGTCTATCTTCATCTTTGTGTGTTTGCCGATCCTTCATGTGTATGTATTTCATGTTATAGATCGGTTTACATGCAATGTGTCGATGCACATCGGCTCATCTACTATATGTGTTATGTTAATGATCTTTATGATGTATGCTCTTTTGCTACATGATGAGTATTGTAAGATTAGCATAATGCAAGTTTCATACTCAAGCTTGATTTGGCTTTAGAAGATATATTTACAGATCGTCTCTTAATCTTTTCATCTTTTGCCGATAGTTATAACGATTTGCTTTTCTGGTTTTATCAAGCATGATCTTTATCACATGTTCGGCTGTATAAGCATGAAAGCATTTAATTAAAGCCTGCTTGTTTAGAATGGATCTAGATTGGTTTTGCTTTATCTTTATCGCTTATTTGTATACAATGCATCATCGGCAAACACATTAAAGCCGATGTAGAAGATCTGACGCAGGGAGAGCCGATCCAAGCGATCAGGCTAGTATCTAATGTTTCCTTGTTTGTGTAATCTTTGCAGGGGAATAGGAGCTGACCATCACCATTACCACCGCAAGCACAACCTTCTTGGTTAGGTCGCCAACCAGGTGGCACGCCCAACCACCACTGCCAGTCGATCGACTAGCTGTCTCAGTCGATCGTGAGCCACAGCAAGGAGGAGAGACCTCTACGTCCACATACACCTCCGGGCTCTATTGTGTGAAGCTCTCCAGGGTGCTACTTGTTAGTTCCCTGGTGCAACAACATGGCAAGCCTTCCAGTTGGTTACATGCAGCTTGTGAGGATTCCACCTTGGAATTGTGTTGACACGTCAATGTTGCGCATGCAGTTCGAATATGGGCACAGTTGGCCACATTTCCAAGTCGGGTGGCTTGGGGGTGAAGCCGGGCAGCCTAGCCCACTTGTCAGGGTTCTCCTGACTTAGCTAGATTTCTTATGTTTTTAGCTGATCTTACACCTGCAATCAAATATCCAACACAACTCGTGGAGATATGTCAATGGCAAGGGTTAGTCTACACTTTGGCATATTTTCCTTCATATACATGGATAGTTGACGGTAGGAATGGTGCAATAACGACCGTCAACAATGATCACATTATAAAACTTCATTAACTTGTGTCTAGTTGTGTGTTAGTGCCCTTGAGATGCCGGGGGAATCACACGGATGCCGATGGCCCTACATTCCTATCGAAACCTTGCAACGTAATTGCGGCATAGTAATCGGGAGCGTATGGTGGGTGATGTGATGAAGCACCACCACCTCCGCTACTGTTGTGCCATGGTTTGGCCACACCGCACTAGAACCACAAGTGGTCCATGCTTTGGCCAGCCCTAGACGATGTTGATGTATGGGGCACCCAAGATGGACCTGCATCGCCTACCTGTTTTGCCTCCCATTGGCGCTCCTTGGCTAAGCATCTTTGGGCCCATGTCATGACACATGCAAAACTTTCCCGCGGTGCATCCATGTTGAGCTACATGGTTACGCTAGCTACTTTGTACAAATAGAACTGCGTTGTTGGAAGTGGCAGTTTGAATTTGTGGCCAAAAGTAGGTCATGATAAGGTTACGTTTTTCGTCTATCCGCAAAAAGTGCCCTTGGATGAAATGCTGTTCACCCATTAGATGTGATAGATCATTGGGAATATATTCGAGCTGGGCGTTTGCTAAGACGCCCAGATCGGATGCAATCCTCGTCACAAAGGATGTGATGGTGATTGGATTTTTGGTTTTCCACATCTCCATCCAATGATATACCATATATAGTATAGGGACATAACATTTCTTTCTACACATTGCATATAAACATTTTAAATCTTCGTTAGCCATGCAACGTGTTTCACCACGCGCGAAGATGACTAGTCAGCAGATTTGGCCAAAAGGAGTAATGCTTCGCTATCTCGAGAAAAACAAGTACCAGAACTGTCCACAGTCAGCCTTTCTTCTAGCAGCGACAATGATCCTCATAGGAAGGCTCATTCTGAACTGTACACGCACCATCATGCTGATGAAGAGAATTCTCTAAATGCTGAGGTGAGTCCATCTTAAATTCCAAACCACCTCTATTTAATTGTTTATGTAATTTTGTCATCATTTCTTTTTTTGTAGTCCCTCGACTTGTCGACACTACTCAACTTCGATCCCTGGAGCAAGATCAAGAAAGAATTCCATCACTACCTAAGTCTGTATCAGCCGATGTAGCTAACCGGCTCTGATAGATGGCTAGATTGCTAGGCACTCCAGTCATACAACTACTCAAGGATAGTGAAGTTCTCCGTGTGACATTAGAGCCAGTAGCAGATCAACTTCCTGCTGACCTGAGTCAGGTACTCCATCCTATGACATATCTTGGTTTCTTTAGGGAAGAAGTAGAAATAGCCGCAGCTCGCATCACATCCTAGGATGCTCAAGATTCTTTGAGGAAAGAAATCGCCAATAAGCTTTGAACCAGCAAAAGGCTTCCTTGGATGACGACAAAGTCTCATCAGATTTATCCTTGAAGCTCAAAGATCTACAGAAGTCGAGGGATGAAGTAGCCAGAGAAATAGAACGCCTTCAACAAAGACTTTTAACAATTGACAATGACATCAAGGCTACATCATCTGAACTCAAGAAAGTTATGATTGGTAAACAGGAATTGAAGGAGAAGCTACTGTCAAGCCTTACTGAGGTACGCGTATTGAATGCTCGCTTGACATTGGGCACGAATGAGTCTGACAATGTGATTATCTCCTATGTTGATCAATCCATCTGAAAGCTATCATGGCCATCCAACAATACCTTCAGTGATCTGTGAGGAACTTGAGAACAATTATATTTTGTACATGCTCCGCAGGCATGATGCTTTGTAGACCATTGGTAATTGTGTTTCCAACTCGTACTATACTGGTCTCAACCCAGATAATCCATTTGCTGTCCATTTTATGGTGGGAGACGATGCCACTACATCAGCTCTTTTTTATTCAATAGGGGGTTTCTAGAGTCGATGGCTGCGGATCGGCTTTGCTATGGCACCTAGAGTCGATGGCAACACATCGGCTTTGCTCTATCTTGTTAGGGCTGACGGCAACGCATCAGCCACATCCACTTTTGATTATACATGTATGACACATATGCCCCCCCACGCCGGATCCTTCAAAAACACCAAGGAGATCGGACTATCACTCATTAATCAACATTATTTCACTATTTAAATAATCACTGTGCAAATATTTTTTGGGATGATCACTTAGATCAGCCATACAAATCTTATCAATGCATGGTTTTCTAAAAATCGGCCGATCATCTAGATTGGCCTCTACATCGAAACAGACATCTAAATATTGACGCCGATTGCTGGGACCGGCATAAGTCCGTTTTTGAACCCTCGATGAAATGAAGTTTCTGCAACAGCAACATCGTTGGAGTCGTCAGCTGGAACTACTTCAACCTCGTCGCCATCCCATTGCACGAGGCATTGGTGCATGGTCGACGGTACGCAACAATTGGCATGTATCCAGTCTCGGCCAAGCTGGGCCGAGTACGGTCCTTTACCCACAAAGAAGGACGTGTTGACAGTTTTGCATCCAATTGTAAGCTCCACGTTGAAGACTCCTTTGGATCCTGTCGGCACGCCTTTGAAATCATTCAGGATGACATATGTCCTAACCAACTCGTCCTCAGTTCTATCAAAATTTTGGAACACTGCATAGGGCATTAGATTGACTGCTACACCAGTATCGACCATCATCTTGCCCATGGGTCTGCCATTGATGTAGCCTTTGAGGTACAACGGCTTCAAATGATGGTATTTTTTATCGGCCGACTTTTCAAAGATCAATAGCAGCCAACCCCAAGCTGAGTTGAGCTACTGATTCCTAGATAGAAAAAAGGATTGTGGAATTCGTCAGGTAGGAAAAATACCATATTGACGTTAGCCGATCCATCAGTTGTTTCCTCCTCCAACAGATCATCCTCCCTGTCTTCTTCCATTGGGTCCTCGGGCTGATCTGATTCTTGCTGCTTTCTCCTCCATACAGCTAGACGCCTGGGCAACACTGGTGGAGGTCTCCTACGATATGCTGGTATGGCGATGGGACCAAAATTTAGTTGTTTTAACAGCTGAAGATAATTTGCTTCGGCTTACTCCAAACTGTGCAAGCATTGCACTCTACGTTTTTGTGAACGAGAGAGTCCATCGGGGCACCACCTAGGTTGATGGCACTCCTCACGCTTCTTTCTTGACTCTTCTTGGTGAGCAGGTTCTGCAGAAGCTTTGTGCACATCCTCTCATCGTGGTTGCTCCCGTGCCGTCTCGCCTATGTCTTTGCACACGACTCTGTCTAGAGACAGCTGCAGGCGTCGTCGTGGTGATGACCGGGCATGCCCTAGCCGTTGGAACACAGAGCTGAACTCCTTTGAGCGCCGGGAGGTAGAACATCCAGGACAATCTTCAATAGTTCGCAAGCGTTCCATCCCCTGACTCTAGCAGTAGTGGAAGAAAGGACAAACCTAGCGTTCCTTTAACTTGAGATCCCGGCGATGATCATGTCTCCCATCATGTTGATGCTTGAGATAGTATTGACCCTTGTCATGACGCCATTCGAAGAAGTGACATTCCTCGTTCCAGCAGCGCTCAAAACGCTGACGCTCCTCGTGTTCATGGTAGTAATCTTGATAGTAACAGTCACCACGCGAGTTACGGCATGCATGATAACGATCCTCCTGTTGCTAGTCTCGCTAGTGATGAGGATGGTTCTTCTCTTGGTCATGCATCCACTGTTGTTTTCGTCGTTCATGGTGACGCTTGTACATGCCGATCAAGACCCCCGACTCGGGACGTGATTGTGATGCCCTGGCATCTCAAAAGCCTTAACACACAGTTAGTCATAAGTTAACGATGAGTGAGGACTTCATCATGCTTAGAGAGTAACGAGGAATAGGTGGAGAAATCACTAAGTCAAAAATTTTCCATTCAGAACACAAAACCTCGCATTGTTTGGATGAGTAGTGGAAAAATCTATACACTGTCACATGAAACATCAAATACAAAACTTTTGGTCCAAGATGTCGCCTTTAACTTCTCTATATTTACCATCTTAGAAACAGATATTATGAGGCTAAAAAATCCAAACCAAATCCAACCAAAAATTCTTTGAAGGGCAGCAATGGTGATTGTGACCAAATTCGAGCCCTAATAAAACTTTCAGATTCCTAAAGTACTCGAGCTTAACTTTATTATCAAAGTTGTTGTACATGCTATGAACTACACTTTTTTTACACTAAGCATCGTTCAAAACTGTCATTCATCTATTTTAAATTTCCCCACAATTCTCTGGGAATCAGCTCATATCGGTCCACACGGAAATTTCCCAAGTATGAGTTTTCAGCTCTTTCCCAAACTTCATCCTGAAATTACTTTTGATTTCACTACAGTACTTCAAAACATTCCTTTCTATGAAATGAAATTAAACTCATCACCTTTCCAATACGTTTGGTGTGGAAGTGATTGGCCTTCATTTGATACTTCACAATTAGAAAACGAGAAAGACTCTACATAAAGTAAACCTGTTGTTTTACCAAACCTTTGGACATGTTTGTGCCTGTAGTTTAAAATCTGTTGTGAATTCGATGAAACTTTGAATACCAAACCAGTAGACAATGTTATGAGAAATAACTTTGGTATTTTGTGTATTAACATGCATAAAGGTTTGCATAGTGTTTTGGGTCTTTTTCTGTCAGCATATGATATCTGTCCAACCCTGACCTGTTTAGTAAATTCAGAGTTCCTTGAACTACAGCCATAATATTACAAAACTTTATATATGAAAATTGTAGCTCATGAAATTCTAAACAACATTATTATAAAACTCTTAGTATGAAAGTGACTATAAAATGGACTTTTTAGAATTTCTAAACTGGTGGGTTCGGTTGGTCAAACCTTGGTCAGTCCTTTAAATTCAAATTTAAGCCATATTTGTACATACAACGTGATATTAAAGTTTATAGATAAGTTGTAGAGCTACAAATTTGCAATGTTTCTTGTATTTTGTGTTTGAGCTGATTCGGCTTTTTAGTTGTCTAAAATCGCAAAATTCAAACAGAGGTTTTTCAGTCAAACGGGGATTTCTCAATTTCCGATTTTTCTTCTCCCACTTGAGTCACTGACGGGTGTGCCCATCAGTCCGATCGGCCGGCCGTGCCCAGAATCCACGCGCCACGTGGCCGATGGTGTACGAACGAATGCCGCGACGCCTCTGCCCTCACAAAGACCGGCTCGGCTTAAGCAGAAGAGCGCTCTCTCCTCTCCATTTTCGTCTCTTCCACTCGTCGCGGCATCCACCGAAAGCCATTTTCTCCTATGTTCATTGGCCGTCCGCCATTTGAGGGAGCTTGGAGCTCGAGCTTCTGGCGTCTCTGACCATCCCCGCGCCTCCCCACCACCGTGCCGCTCTTCTCCACCCTCAGCTCCACCACCCTGTGTGATGCCCCCGGCATCTCAAAAGCCTTAACACGCAGCTAGAGACAAGCTAATACTGAATTAGGACTTAATGATGCTTAGAAAGTAACGAGGACTATAAAAATTTTGAATTCAAAATATAAAACAACACGTTACTTGGTTGTTTAAATCGCCACCCACAAACTTTTAGGCAAAACACCCAATACAAAAGTCGTAGTTCGGGATGATATCTTTGACTTTGATATTATGACCATCCTTAAAATCATATGTTATGAGGTTTAAAAGTCGAGACCAAATCAAACCAGAAGTTCTTTGGAAGGTGCCAATTGTGATCGTGAACAAATTTGGACCCTAATAAAACTTTTAGAATCATTAAGCAACTTAGCTTAGCCCCATTATCAAAGTTGTCGTACATACAGTGAACTTCGCTTTTGTTACCCTGAGCATGGTGTAAAACTGTCTTAAACTAGTTTAAATTCTGACCCCAAATACCTCATGAAATCAGCCCCAAGCTAGTCTACACAAAAAAATTTCTCAAGTCTGAATTTCAGCTCATCCCCAATTTAAATCTGAAATTACTTTTGATTTCACTATACAACTTCAGAATCTTCCTTTCTATGAAGTGAAATTAAACATATCACCTTTCAAATACACCTAGAGTGGAAGTGTTTGGACTCCATTTGAATATTCAAAAGTTTAAAATAGGAAAGACTACTTAAATTAAAGCTGCAGTTTTACCAAACCTTCAGCAATGTTTGTACTTGTAATTCAAAATCTGTGGTGATCCAAGCAAGACTTTATATACCAAACTTGTAGATAATTCTATTAGGAACATCTTTGGTAATTGGAGTGCTGATATGCACTGCGATTTGGATGGTGTTTTGGTTCTTTTTATGTAGATCTATGAATCTGCCAGAACCTGACCTGTGTAATAAATTCAAAATTCCGTTAATCTACAGTCATAATCTTGCAATGCTTTTATTGAGAAGTTTGTAGCTCACGAAATTCTGAACAACTTTAGCATGAAACTCTTTTTATGAGAGAGAATAGAAAATGGAGTTTTAGAATTTCTAAACTGGTGGGTTCTATTGGTCAAACTTGGGTCAGTTTGTTAAACTCAAATGTTAACCACATTTCTAAACAGAACATGATATTAATGTTTTTGACAAAGTTGTAGATCACAAAGAGTACAACAATTCTTCCAATTGAAGTGTTTTCAAATTCGGCGCCTAACGTATTCAAATACGAGATCTTCTAACAGGTATCCAGCTGGTCAAACTCCATTTTTCCAATTTCGGAATTTTCCTTCCTTCCTTGAGTCAATGACAAGTGGGGCCCACGCGCTCGTTTCCCCCCGATGACGCCATCCGTCCGTGGACCCCACAGCCCCACTCCTCTTCTTCACTTCCTCACCCGGTCCCACCTGCCGGCGTCACGAGGTCCATAGACCGGTTCCACCTTTCATCCAACGTCCTTCTCTCCCTCTCCTGCCCACCCACGCGGCGGACGCCGCCTGCCCACACAGCGCGTGGCCGGCCAAAGCCGACGCCAAGGCCGCCCCGACCGCGCCCTCGGCTTCAAGAGGAAGGAAGGTGAGCTCCCCTCTCCCCTGCAGCTCACTCGCCTCCTCCACTCCCTGCGCCCCTCTGCCTCCCTCGTCTCCCTGCCTCTCTCCCTCAGCGCAGCGGAGCAGCGGCCCCGCCATGGCCCGAGCTCCATGAGCTCGCGAGCCTCGCCTCCCCGTGCACCTCCGCCCTGACCAAGGCACGTCCCGCGTTCGCCTCGCCGTCCTACACCTTCTCCACTAGCCCTCGGCCTTCACCAGTGCCTCTTTCGCCCTTTCCCACGCACACACCACCTCGGCCACCATTGCCGCCGACCCCTCACCGTCGGGAGCCACTTTCGGACCATCCCCGCACCTCCACATCACCTCCGCCGCGTGCGCCATATCCTCGCAGAGCTCTCAGGCCCATCCTCAGCCTCCTCCATCGCCGGAGCTACGGGAATCGAGCCGCGGCCGCCACGAGCTCCGTGCACCGCCGGCCACCGGTTCACCTCCGGTTCACGTGCGTTCCTCATGCGCTCTGACCATCTCGCGCGACGAGATCAAGGGGGAAACGAAACCCGTGGCCAGGGGTACCTCCGGCGACCTCGTCGGCTCCAAGTCTCAGCCCTGAGACGCCGGCGCGGACCGCGAGAACGCGAGCCACCGCGCGCGCTGTCCCTTGTCTGGAGGTAGAAGAAAACCCCGACGTCTTACACAAAACCCCCTGCTCTTTCTCGTTTTTACGCTCTCTGTTAGTGTACTATTCACTGAGTGATTGATAACTTCTGTGCAGGCCCCTGGTGGTTATGGTTATTCACGATCTAGTCCCCAGTTCTAAAGTTTTTCTTTTTAAATTGCATATTTCGGCTGAAACTTTGGAAATTCATAGTAAATGAAATAAAAATCCTAAAAATGTAAACTCAGTTGCATTGTACCACTCTTGAGTTGGTCTTCAGGCTAAGTATGAATTAGATCTGTGAAAGGACAGTTTTACCCTTGTTTTGTTGCTTGTATGTTAAACTAAGATAAATGTCAAAAGTGATGCAAATGGACTTCAAAAATGGTGAAACTTGGATAGTAGCTTTTATATGATATTTAGGCTCTACTGTGATTTTTGCAACTCTAGCTTACACTGTTTAATTACTGTTTTACCCCTATGTGGCCATTTAGGGTACTTTTAGAATATGAAAATGCATGCTACCTAAAATGTGTCCAGAAAAATGCACAAGAATTATATAGTGTAGGTTTCGCTCAGTTTAGTATGATGACAAATTATCATGCACATTGCTTGCTGTTTTGATGGTGATTTGAAAATGACAAAGTGCTAAGTGCTTTAAGTAATAAATTAGAAAAGTAGTACCTAATGTGCTCCAAAAATTCCACCAAAATTCCTGTAGCTATGTTACCATATAGGTATTCTTATGTGAATTATTCATGTACTATGGTTGCTGTTTCCTGAAGGGTTTGTCAATAGTCACTTAAATAGGATCAAAAGAGAAGGGAGTAAAAAGGGGATGTCAATGTACTCACATGAACTTGATTATTTTTCATGTAAACTTCACTTGGTATGATTAACCTTGCTGTGTCAAATAAAACCTTGTAAGATGGTTGACTCTAGTTACTCCATCAGCACATTCCATTCCTAAATGCCTAGGTTAGAACCCATAACTATGAAAATATTGCATTGTTGAAGTGTAGATAACAATAACTCAACATGATACGAATTATGTATGATTGTCACTTATATGCTTGGTTCAATGCTTGTTTAATCTAATCTAATAAGAGTGACTTGGAATTTGCAATCATCAGGTGTACCTCTCATGTAGCCATCATGTATGTATGACTTGTGAATGTAAATAAACCCCACCACACCTAACTTAGGAATTTAAATAACTATTGCTTGCTGTTGTCATATCACATCAACAACATGTTCGTTGTATGATGAGTACCTTGATATTTGTGTTTGTATGATAGTTGGAGTGAATGCTTACTATAGGTCCATAAATATGCTTAATTTAAACAGATGTCAGACGCCTTTCTAGTTGTCCAGAAAATGACTTTTCCTATGTGTGCTTGACATTAATGCATCTCATCCACTGCATCATGCATGTCATTCATGTAGTGACGCTTGTTGCAGATACGCGATCAAGAAATAAGTGCGTGGAGCTACATCGAGCAACGGTGGTCCAAAAGACCAATTAAGACCCACTCACGACCTGGAGAGCCCATCAGTCGTGTTTGGAAGGAGGAGTTGTCCAAGGGATCAAGGGGTTGCCTGGGGCAAAGCCTCACAACCCAGCAAACTAACTTTAGATTAGTTTGTTCAAGTTTTCAACAACAAAGGTAGGCCCCTTAGGCATCTACACTTATTTAGGGAGTTCCACCACCCTATATTTGTTTGTGCATTACGTTTAGGAGTTGTATGAAACCCCACATGCAAAAATCCCTGATATCCTATGTAGTATGAATAGATCGAAGTCTATGCTTAGCCATGCTTAGACGGTAGAAGTCGAGTGAAGGTATACACTTGCGAGATGGTAGGGCTCAAAAATGTTTTACAAAAATTTAATTCGAGAGCAATATGATATGATGTGATGAAAAATTGAGACCGGGCGGAGATATGGGTATATAAGAAAAATAAATGATGATGATAAGTATGTGACTGGTTGGTGGACTCCGCCCGAGTCGCATAAGGCCGGTCGTTGTTCGCCTATGTGATGCCCCTGGCATCTCAGAAGCCTTAACACACAGCTAGATTGAACACTAATGGTGAATTAAGATGTAATCATACTATGAGAGGATTTAGAGCTAGGTGGGGAAATCACTAAGTCAAAATTTTTCTATTCAAAAGACAAAACTGCACGTTACTTGGTGGGATAAGTCAACACCCACAAGTTTATTGCAAAACATCAAATACAAAAGTTCTAGTTCAAGAAGTATCTTTGTCCTTTGCTATTGTGACCATCCTTAAATAAATTTAAAGAAGGTTTAAAAGTCTGAATTGAATCCAACCCATCTTCTTTGAAACGCAGTAAAGGTGACCCTGACCAAACTTGGGCACACCAAAAACTTTTAAATTTA
The DNA here is from genome assembly GCA_022530915.1 of Paspalum notatum. Taxonomy (NCBI): domain Eukaryota; kingdom Viridiplantae; phylum Streptophyta; class Magnoliopsida; order Poales; family Poaceae; genus Paspalum; species Paspalum notatum. Next base: position 31,446,185 of record CM039688.1, on the reverse strand, counting down.
TTAAGCACCCTAGCTCAGCTCCTTTGGCAAAGCTGCTGTGCATACCATGAAATACATTTTTGCTACACTGGGCAGGGTTCAAAACTATCATTCACATATTTTGAATTACACCATCGTTCTTTTGGAATCAGCTCATACCAGTCGACACTTAGAAAACTTCCTAAGTCTAGATTTTCAGCCCTTTCCCAAACTTCATTCTGAAATTAATTTCAGTTTCTCTATACATCTTCGAAATCTTCCTTTCTATGAAATGAAGTTAGACTTATTACCTTTCAAATGCACCTGGTGTGGAAGTATTTGGACTTCATTTAATGCTTCAGAAGTTGAAAATAAAAAGGACTCTATACGAAGTAAAATTGCTGTTTGACCTTTAAACACCTTTGTGTTTGTATTTCAAAAATCTGTGATGAACTAGACAAAATTTTATATACCAAACTTGTAGGCAATTTTGTGGTGAGAAACTTTGATAATTGGGGCCTAGTCATATATTGAGGTTTAGGTGGTGCTTTGAGTCTTTTTATGTCAACATATGAAATCTGTCCAAACCTGACCTGTGTAGTAAATTCAAATTTCTTTGGTCTTACAGCCAAAATCTTGCAATAACTATATTAAGAAAGTTGTAGCTCATGAAATTATAAACAACAATGTTATAAAACATCTGGGATGAATGTGACTGGAAAATGGACTTTTGGAAACTTTAAACTGAAAGAGTCTGTCGGCCAAACTAGAACTAGTAAGATGAATTCAAATTTAAATCGTATTTCCAAACAGAATTTGGTATCATGGCTTTTGACAAAGCGATAGAGCTCAAAGGGTAGAACATTTCTTCCAATTGGACCTTTTCCAGATTCGGCTTTTAAGTTGGCCAAATATGCAATTTTCTGAAGGAAAGAAAACCAAACCAAATGGGTTTCTCCATTTCTCTATTTTTCTTTCTCCTTTCAGTCACTTACAGGTGGGCCCATGGATCCGGGTGCTCGACTGGCGCCCAGACCATGGCGGCCACGCGGCCGCGACGTACGGGCGGTGGCGCGCGGCGCCTGGGACGCTGTCCCGACGCCCGCGGCTTCACCTGGACGGGTTCCCGGTCCCCTGCGCTTAGCCCCGCTCACTCTCCCTCTTCCTGCTCTTCCTCCCCGAGCTCCAGCGCGCCAGTCGCCATGGCTGCCATGGGCGACCCGAGCTCCAAGCTCAAGCTCCCGCGGCCGCCTCAGCCGTTCCTGTGCCTCCAAACGCCACTATCGGCTTCGCCTTCACCCCGCACATCCGGAGAGCCAAACCGCGTCGCCGTTCCATTTCCCATTCGCCAGACCGAGCCGCACCCGAGGACCACCTCGCCATGGCCATCATGGCCGAGCTCGGCTCGGGCTCACGTCCCAGCCAACTCAAGCTGCCTCCGCCCCACCCGATGCAGGTCCCGCGCTCGCCTCAAGCCCTTCCATCAAATCCCCACGTCCTCATCCCTAGCCCCTGCCTCCACCACCCTCTCCCACGTGCATCGCCCCCGCGAACACCATGGCGACTAGGACCTCGCCGTGGACAGCACCCTACGGGCCGTACCTGTGCCTCCGACCCACTCCTCCGAACTTCCCTTGTCACCGCGCAGCTCGCGCCCCCATCCAGAGCCTCCGCCCTCACCCGTGCGACGAGATCGAGCCGGAGCCCTCTCGCGCCGCCGCGCCATGGGCTCTCCGGTTCACCGCCGCCACGCCGCCTCTCCTCTTCACCACCGTCGACGAGGTCATGGAGAGATGGAAGCCCGTGGACTGGAACACGTTTCGGGACGACCTTGGATCCAAGTCCTGGCCCCACGCCGCCGGTGAAGCGCCGCCATTCCACTCGTCCGCGCGCCTCCTCTGCCCTGACCCGAGGAAGAAGAAAGGAGGGAGTTTCCCCCGAAACCCCCTCTATTTTATGTTATTTGCACGCGCTGTTCACTGTGTCTTAGAGATCTTTCAAGCTAGCCCCTGAAGTATATAGTTAATTATGTTTAGCTCCCTAATCTGTATGAATTTCATCTAAATGCATTTTTCAAAACCTGAGAACTTTGGAAAATCGTATAAAGTCCAATAAAAATCCAAAAAAGGTAAACTCAGTTGTATTGGACTCCTCTTGAGTAGATCTACATAATGGGTATGATGTGGAAGTATGAATTGACTGTTTTGCCCTTGTTTAAATGCATGCATGATAAAACAACTAAAATGGTAAAAGTGAACTAGATGAACTTCAAAAATTATGAAACTTGGACAATAGCTTTTGTATGATATTTAGACCTTGTGTGATTTTTGGTAGCCCTAGCACTGCCTGGTTGTTTACTGGTTTGCCCCTATGCATGTGATGTTGTGTTTTATTAACATGGAAACTACTTACCTTGTGAAATATGCTCCAGATGCTGTGCTAGATTTTATAGATACCCTTTATGGTATATTTAGCCTATTGGTCAAGTTTGGGCCCTTGCATGTAAGGTTTGAGTAGTGATTCGAAAATGGCAAAGTGTCACTTGCTTAAATAAATAAAAGGAGAAAGTAGAACAAATGAGCTCCAAAATTTGTGAAACCTAGGATATGGGTTACTCATGCTACGTAGGTGCACATGTATTTTTGTTGTCCCTAGTGCTATCTGCCAAATGACAGATTTACCCCTATGTATGCATTTAATGCATTTTTGAAATAGGAAATGTAGGCCATATAAAACTTGTCCAGAAAAATCCAAGGAAACTATCTTGTACTAATTTGGTCTAGTGAAGTCTATAAATAAAGTTCCATGTGTTGCATTGAGAATATCTGATTGCGTGCTTACTCTAAGTCCATAAATGTTCTCTTTGTTTAAGAAGTTTATAAATCACCATGCTGCCGATCCTTGACATGATTATTTGTGTGTGATCCTCATGTATCTCATTCATTGCATCATGCATATCATTCATATAGTGACGTTTATTGCAGATACGTGATCAAGAACCAAGTGCGTGGAACTACTTCAACCAACGGTGGTCCAAAAGACCAACTAAGACCCAAACACGACCTGGAGGGCCCATCAGTCGTGTTTGGAAGGAGTTGTCCTAGGGATCAAGGGGTTGCTTGGGGCAAAGCCTCACAACCCGGCAAACTAACAATAGCTTAGTTTGTTGGTTCTCTTAAAATAAAGCAAAGGTAGGCAGGACCATACTTTACCCAACAAATGTATTTGATGAGTGCTTACGCATCTGCATTAGGAGTTGTTTGGAACCAATTGCATTAGACTCCTTGGCCGCCCTGGCCCTAGCACCTATATATTAGAGTTCGTAGGACGAGTTGCTTAGAATTGCTAGGTATGAGTAGACACGAGTGAATGGAGTCACTCGTCGCGTAGGTGTTTTCAAAACAAAAATCTTATGGAAGATTATTATATGCTATGTTTGAAATAGAGACCTGGCGGAGTTATGGGAATATTATGAAAAATGATGTGGCAAGGTATGGTGGACTCCGCCCGAGTCGTTTAAGGCCCGTCCGTTGTTCGTCTATTGGTCGGCATAACATTGCTAAGGTGCTTATCCGGGATAATGGACCGGTGAAAGTCTTACTTGTGCCATCCGAAGAACAGAGACTTGTTCGTACTATGGAACTGGGGGCGCTTATCTCATGGGAGGGCTGGACCCGACGTACCGAGGTAACGCTCCATGGGGGCTAAACCCGGGGAAGTGGCGGGTTGGAATCGAACTTGGGATGGGACAAGTGGAGATGGGGGCTATATGTAGGAACGCGATGGCTAGTAAGCATATACCCCTAGCATTTTTAGTTATTCCCAGGAATTAAAAATCGATTCGAATCGCTGATGCTCACCAGGTGTGAGAATTGTGGCGGAACCGCCCTGCTTAATCCAGACTAAGCACACCTGCCACCTTTGGCTTGCAGTGCACCTAGGCTAGACTAAACCTGGTAGTCCGTCGAGCTACCCAAAGGGCACTCGATGTAACCATCGCCCGAGGATACCGACATCACACACATTCAGCCCTCGAAAGAGCCACAACAGCTACATCATCATAGGCAGTTGAAATATAAGATGGATAGACTTAGTTACAAACCGTCATATATGGGATCAAATACAAGTTCAAAATACAACGGAAGCGATTGAGAAATATATATATAGCAGAAGCATTTCCAAATCATCTCACAGCGGAAACAACTCAAATAGTCTTCATGTAGAGATAAGCAAGGTGAGTAGCACCGAGCCCACCGGTTCTACCCTCCTTCAAGCGATTGTCCAAAAGTCTTCAGTACCCGTAAGCCAAAAGTAGGGGCAAACCCTAAGTACTAATTACTCAGTAGGACATAATGGAATGGCTTACGGCTGACGCGAAGTTGGCTTACTAACCAGTGGATCCTTAGCCATTGATTTTAAACAATGATATATTGTCACAAAGCAACAGTTTTTCCCTCATAGTTATCATCGTGATCCATAGATCTTATACCTCGACATTCTCATCTCATATCTCATCATAAAGTAACTTGCAAGAAATTAAATATACAGGTACAAACAAGTAGTACCAAAAAGCATGATTTAATAAACAATATGTTAAGGTTATTACAACGTTGCCCGTGTGCGATATCTGGCATTCTCACACCTGGTGAGCATCAGTGATTCGAATCGATTTCTAATTCCCGAGAACAACTAAAAATGCCAAGGGATATATGCTTACTAACCATCGCGTTCCTCACATATACCCCTCATCTCCACCTGTACTGTCCCAAGATTCACAGCGCCCCCACCTAACCCTTGGGAGTAGCCGTCTCAGGAGCGATACCACGGTACGTCGGGTCAGCCCTCCCTCGACTTTCAAGCACCTCCCAAGTCCATCGGCCCCCTATTAGTGGATGGGCAGCACCATGAATAGTGGGACGGGGCCGGTAAGATTTTCACCGGTCCCATGTCCCGGATAAACACTCCTAGCAATGGTGTGCCAATCAGCAGGCGAACAGCGAACGGGCCATAAACGACTCAGGCAGAGTCCACCATACCCTACCACATCACCATTTTTTTTATAATATTCCCATAACTCTGCCCGGTCTCTGTTTCAAACATTGCATATAATAATCTTTCATAAAATTTCTATTTCAAAAACACCTCGCGACGAGTGACTCCATTCACTCGTGTCTACTCGTACCTAGCAATTCTAGGCAACTCGTCCTACGAACTCTAATGTATAGGTGCTAGGGCCAGGGCAGCCAAGGAGTCTAATGCAATTGGTTCCAAACAACTCCTAATGCAGATGCGTAAGCATTCATAATACATTTGCTGGGTAAAGCATGGTCCTGCCTACCTTTGATTCAGTTTAATAAAACCAACAAACTAAGCTAATTGTTAGTTTGCCGGGTTGTGAGGCCTTGCCCCAGGCAACCCCTTTGATCCCTTGGACAACTTCTCCATCCAAACACGACTGATGGGCCCTCCAGGTCGTGAGTGGGTCTTAGGTCTTTTGGATCACCGTTGGTTGAAGTAGTTCCACGCGCTTGCTTCTTGATGACGTATCTGAAATAAGCGTCACTATATGAATGCCATGCACGATGCTGCGAATGGAATGCATGAATGACAAGCACATATTTAGAAAATTGTTTCATGGTTAGGCATAAAGGTGAACAATAGACTACTCAAACCAGATTACTTTTGTGGGTATAAACCAAGCATATGCTCATACAATTAAATATAAATAGTGCAATATATAAATTAGTACATGAGCAAGTTATCAATTTAACTGGTTTTTTATCATTTCATGTGTAAGCAAAACATCACACAAGTATATGAGCACACATGTAGTGGACTACTGCACCATTCTCCAAGCATTAGTAACAGTGGTACCTTCATGAACTGATAATAAGCATATCCAATTACGTGCCTAACTAGTAAGTTATTTATCGTAAAGCAACCATGTTAGGTACTAAGTGGATGAAAACCACACAAGGATGATGCAAAGTTAAAACATTATTAGGTGTTTTGTTTGGAATGAGTTTTTTAACATGGAAAGACTACTTCATGCACACATAGGGGAACATTCACTAGTGATATCATACATTCTGTTTATCTAATGAATTAAGGCCCTATATTAACCTTAAGTGCCTTACACAGCAAATGAATTAATCCCTCAATCAAGTGTGGCATAGGCAACAGTAGATAGCGTGCAGCTAGAAATCAACCCACATGCATAATGATATCAATAGCAAGCAAACACCTACTCTTACAATTAAGTAACACATGCCTTCTTTATGAATAAAAAGCATTACTTGTGTTCATGTAGTTAGACTACTCCAAATGAGCTCAGATTTTTGGGACACCTAGATTTACACTATATTATGCTACTGTCAAAATTTCAGCCATAAAGGAGTTATAAATTAATTATGAAAATTCTAGCAAGTTATCAGCCCTGTAGCTTCTCAGATTTTTTATAAATTATACGAATGGTTTCCGAAGGTGAAATTTCACCAGCGAGTTATACTTAGCATGGACTGCATGTACAAAAATTTACAAGTTAAAACTCCTAAGTTTGACAAGACATCTATTTTCCATATATTAAGCCTCTGTGAATTTAAGATGTAGATATGAACAGTATAAATAGCCTTCTCGAATATACTTTCTGGACTCTATGCATCAACATTAAGCTACCAAATTTTCTAGAGAATTTTCCTGGCAAGTTATGACCACTTTTTCTAATTATCATTTCCAATATATAGCATTTTGTCATTTTCAAGTCACCATTAAAACTTAACATGCACAACTTCATATTTCATCAGTGGGTTATTAATACTACCCAAAGTATATGAAAAATGCCCGAGAGTCATTTTGAGCCTATTCTATGTAGCCTCCAATTTCTAAGTTAAATAAATACACAAAACACATGTATCACGGAAAAAGGGTAATTAAACAGCAAATGCTCGGGCTACAAAAATTCACATAGTGCGATAATGCCACAAGAAAGCTATTGTCCAAGTTTCATGGCCTTTGGAGTCCATTTAGCCTACTTTTGTCATTTAACCTAATTAATCATGCATGCAACAAACCAAGAGCAAAACAGACATTTCACACCTCCACATCATACCCCTTCAATAGATCAATTCAAGAGGAGTCTAATGCAACTGAGTTTGTCCATTTTGGATTTTTCTGAGATTTTACACGATTTTCCAAAGTTCACAGCTCAAATAAACCCATTTAAAAGGAAAACATTAGATCTAAGGACTGGAACGTAATTAACCAAAGTTTCTAGGGGCCTGCATACAAGATTTAGGTGACTCAGTGCATAGTACTTAAAACAGAGTGCGCAAAAACACAAAAGGGCAGGGTGTCGGGTAAAACCACCTCGTCTTCTTCTTCCTCCGAACAGAACATGAGTGCGCGCGGCGGCCGGGGTTGGAGGGCTTGCGCCGGCGTCTCGGTGCCGAGACTTGGAGCCGACGGGGTCGGGGAAGGTGTTCCCGGCCTCGGGCTACTGGTTCCCCAAGACGTCGTCGCACGGGCTGGAGCAAGCAGGCGACGCGGTGGCGGTGAACCGGAAGGCCACGGTGCGGCGGTGCACAGCGGTGATCGAGGGCGGTGAGGGGCGCCTGAGTTGTGCGCGGTGACGAGGAACACGGTGGTGGTGGCGTGGTGGCGCGGGGATGGCCTGAAGGGTGCTCTCCACGGCGGGGTCGAGTTGGACGCCGGGGCGGCGCTCGGCATCGCGCCTGGGGATGGGGCAAGGAGCGGGGTTAGAGCCCAAGAACCCATGGGATCGATAGAGGAGAGGGAGGCGAAACTCGTGCACACTTTGGATTGGGGGAGGAGGTGCAAGGCAGCGAGCGTGCGAGCTCACCGCTGGAGCTCCAATGGCGGCTCTTGGTGAATGGCGCACTGTAAGGAGAGGCAGAGGCAACAACGGGGGAAGGGGACGGTGAAGGGAGGTGTCGCGAACGCGAGGCACGCGTCGGGCAGGGAGGAGGTGGCCCGAGGTGGCGGCATGGCGAGCACGAGCTCGGCCGACGTCAATGGCGTCCGCGCGCTCAGCGTGCTAGGCAGAGCCAGGGAGACGGCAAGGCGAGTGAGAGGCAGCAAGTGAACGCGGTCGTGTTCACGTCCAGGTGAAGGGCCAAGGGCGTGTGGGGGTGCCGATCCGTGGCGCGAGGGTAGCGCCCGTACGCCGGCGTCCCCGTGGCGGGCGTTGGCTAGGGAGCCGCGGCGGCGCTGACGGGTGGGACCCACACGGCAGTGGCTCAGGGAAAGAAAAGGAGAAAATGTGTTTTCTTCCCGTCAGAAAATAGCAGTTTTGACCTAGTTAGAGTCCGATTTTGAAAAGTGCCAATTGGATGAAATGTTCTACTCTTTGAGTTCAACAACTTTGTAAAAAGGTTAAGTACCTGATTCTAAGTGGAAATATGATTTATACATAAACTTATACAGCAGCCTTCAATTATGACAGGGAACCTTTATTACTTGGAAAATTCAAAACTCATATTCCTAAGCTTTATCTCCCAAGGTGCCTTTTGACGAGGTTGCTTAGAATTTCTTGATCTACAATTCTTCCAAATAGAGCCTTGCATGAAAGTGGTTGTAGCTTAGAGAAAATTTGAAATTTCTAAACAGGTCTGGTTTGAACTGGTTTTCTGTGCAGGTAGAGAATGACCATAAACTCATTTTAAAACCCAATATATGATCAAACCCCAATTAACAAAGTTGTTCTCCAGCACTTTATCTGCAAGTTTGATAATATAAACTTGGCCTGAATCCCAACAGATTTTGAATTATAGACACAAATATGTTCCAAGGTTTGGTAAAACAGAAATTTCACTTTGTGTAGAGACCTTCTTGTTTCCAACCTTTGAAGTATCATATGAAACCCAATCACTTCAAGGTCTATTGCATTTGAAAGGTTATAAGTTTAATTTCACTTCATAGAAAGGAAGATTTTGAAGTTGTAGAGGGAATTCAAAAGTAATTTCAGAATCCACTTTGGGATAAACTGAAATCCTAGGGTTGGGGAATTATTCTCTCTTGGGCTGATTTCCTGGAGAAATGTGGTGCCATTTATAACAGGTTAATGACATTTTTAAACCATGTTTAGTGTAACAAAAGGGTAGTCCATAACATGTACTACAACTTTGACAACGGAGTTGAGCTCAGATACTTAATGAATTTGAAAGTTTTATTAGGGCTCAAGTTTGGTCTCGATCACACTTGCTACCCTCGGGAGAAACGTTAGTTGGATTTGGTTTGATCTTTTAAATCTCATAACATATGATTTTTAAGATGGTCATACTATCAAAGTTGAAGGTCACGTCCTAAACTAAGACTATGGTATATGGGTGTTTTGCATAAAAGCTTGTGGGTGGTGACTTAAACAACCAAACCACGTAGAGTTTTGTATCTTCCTAGAAAATTTTTGACTTAGTGACTTCTCCATCTAGTCTTCGTTTCTCTCTCTAAGCACCATCATGTTCTAATTCCTTATTAACGTGTCTCTAACTGCGTGTTATGGCTCTTGAGATGCCATGGGCATCACAACCCACCCCCCTTAAAGAAATCTCGTCCCGAGATTTAGAGGAAGCGGGGTTCTACGGCTTATTACACAATGCAAAAGGTTTTGGCATCGTTGTTCCTAGGCTTTTGGAAACACGTGGTAGTATCCAATTTTTCATAGGTTTGCTTTGTCAACTGTCTTGTGAAGGGTTAGTGCCTCCTTAGCACAAGGTAGTTACAAAGCTTTTGAATAGGTCTAAGGTGGTCCTTTCCAGGTGCTTGGCAAGTCGTGTTTATATGAGAGCGAATGAACAAACCGCAAAGACGGTGTGGTCAATGCGAAAACGGCAGTGATTTATTCGAATAATGGAACAGGGTTACTCCCTGACTTTGACACTAAGGTTTAGAAACGTGATAACTATATAGGTCTTAGAACATTTGAAGCAAGGTGTACACAATCGAAAAAAATCAAACCATGAGGGATCTTGCGTTTCAAAGGGTTATCAATGGATGTGTTTTTGAGACGCACATTCATTTTATTTGATAGGGACTGTGTACACATATAAGACAACAATTCTAGGTAACTTCAAAGAAAAGGAGTGGTGAGGTTCAACACATCTTCTCCTTGGCAATGATAAATGTGCACGAGGGTTAACTAAGACTTGACAAGGTGATGGTTTGTACGATTTCTTAGCGTTGGACATAACTGACCCAGTAAGGTCTGGGTAGACGATGTGTGCTTACTAACAAGTCGACCTGCAAGATTAGTAAGTCCACCTTCAAGATTAGTAAGTCCACCTTCGAGGATAATTCCACAGGGGGAGAAATACTCACGGAAAGGGGTGTGGCAGCAACAATAACCAAGAACAACAGCTAGTGTCGAAAGCGTCCATAGAATTCACCCTCGGGGAATTAAATTCGTCAAGTCGAAGGAAAAGATACAAGTGAAACAGGGGAGCAGAATTGATTGTTTCAATAAGTCAAAGAAGTTGGGGTTAAACCAAAAGGAAAAATGTAACCGCTAGTGGGATCGTGGTAGTCTTCTTCCATGAGTCGTGAAAGTAACGTGCAACAACACAATGGAAGTAGGTGAACAAGGAATGAATGTATGACTGTTCATTTTCATAGATCAATGGAAGACAGGGTTAAGCAACCGTAATGAACGATATGAACGAGTCATGGGATTGAGGTGTATCACCCCCACAGATCAAGAAAGGCAAGGTGAAACAAAGCAATGATATGATATATTGCGGGGGCGGAAATAGAGTCGATCATCTCCATGAAGTGGATGCATAAAGATCGCAAATGGGTGGAAGATGGATGCGAATATCCCACGATTGAAGCGGTGTCTCGCCTTTGCAGGTCTCAATACCAGCGCGCACCTAGTGACACAACCGGGTGACGTCTGTACACACGGGGTCCTAGGTCCCGTCGCGGCACCATAGATTGCTCGGGGTAATACCACATCAAAGGGGGTCCAACCATACCATTTCCAGAACCATGGGGATCGCAAGGTCACGACACGGAATGAAAATAAAGGTTTGATGACAGTATTAGAGCTTCGGGCCCATAAAGCTTAAATTGTGACAATATAAATCTATGAAACAAGGCGTACGGTCTTCAAGGTTTTGGGGCATCACAATAATTAGAATTTGAAACATCATGACGACAACGTAGAGCATCATGGGTTATAGAGACTGACATCCCTGAATGTTAGAGCTCGAAGCATGACGACTTAGGAATTCAGGATGCATCCCAGGGCAACAAGATGCGCTAGTCATGAGGATTGGGTACATGTTGATTCTAGGTACTGGAGACACCTATTGGCTATGAGAATCAGAATCTTCTTATTACAAAAGCTCGCGATGGTTGCCATTGTACGAATTGTTACCTAGCTAGTACTGCCTAAACGTAAGATTGATACATCCAGGACGAAGGCCTGTTTCTTCTTTCAACCAATTTGGTGCAGTGTTGGTCTTTACGTGGGAAATGCCATGAAACAGTAGTCTTGATTCTCCACCGAGTATGAGAACGTCACCAGATTCGAGGTTGATCTTGGTCGCTTGGTCCTTGTCTCTCGTGTCGCCGAACAAGAACTCGGCGGTGTCTCCTATGGAGATGGATATGAAAGGTAAACCTTGAGTAAGGCTACTCTCCGACTCGTCCTTGTCTTGGTGAAGTCCGAGCTTCCCGGAGTTGGTGTAGTAGTTGACGATGCATATGTCAGGGTTAATCTGAGGAAACTCGCTTGCAGTGGAGTTCGCAGTTTGAGCAATCATCTTGAAAGCGTCTGGTATTGTCGGGGCTTGTGCTCCATCGAATGGACGTGTGGGTCCACATGAGCGTGCTGTCAGATCCCAGCTCTTTCCTAGAGATATCATCCATAAATTCAGCTTGGCACCACTCTTGAGGCTTGGCCTGTAAAATCCTCCTGGGCCCTTACCCAGTTGTCAACACATACGAACCATCTCGATTTGATCCTCAGGCTTGACAAATCCTTTTAATAGAACCATCCCGGGTTGCAGGTGTTGAGCTGAGGCTGCCTCAGTGGAAGACTCTCCTGCTTTTCTCTTCTTATGATCTCGAGGTATTGTTGTTTTAGCTTTCGTGGACTCTTGGTAATTAGGGCATAAGTCGAAGGGCTGCGTCAAGGGCTGCGACATCTGTAGCAGGAAGAATAAGGCCTGTGTCAATTCAAGAATCTTAAAAGCTTGGTACGGTCATAGTGTGCTCGTATTTCCTTGCTCGAGAAAATGTAATGAAAACGACCCCATCACCACATGTGACACAACTCTTTATCGCCTCAGATTTCTATTCACCTACCCTCAACAGCATCATACATGCAAATCTTATGTTAACTTGTCATTACCAGCCACCATGTGTATGATAAAAATATGAATCTAGTCATTTTCATTCCAACCCATAGCAAAGCACATGAGATGAGATGAAATGATGAATGATTTGTCCTAGTTGACCTCACATCACACACCTTAGGTACACATGTAGTATAGCTAGCGTTATTTCGGTGACATATATGCACGGCACTCCCTAATGCAGCTAGTCGTTCTCTAATCGTCTTAATATCGCACGTGGTTAGGGTACCTGCAGAAAAATGCATGCTCATACATTACCACCTAGTGTGGCATCCACGCGTGACCGCTGTGTGGACAACGTTGGTGGGCCGCTGCACCTTCTCTCAAGGCCGGACTTTCCACCAATACTGGGGATTGTCGAGAAAAATGTGGATCCTAAAACCAAATATAGGTGTGGTGGGTATAAAAGCCTCAAACATTCCCACCACCCATAAAGAGCTTTTACTTATACAGCATGAATGCAGAGTTTACAACCGTTCGCAAAACCCAATAGCTTCCACCAGTACTGGGGACAGCTACGGCCGAAAAGTTGCTTCTCAAAGCGCCGAATATGCATATGAGTTCTATCTAGGTTAGAATGTCAGTGATGTCACCTGGATAACACTAACATCCTTAATATGGGCATATCGCATACTCTCATTTTTAAATTACTTGAAAGGGCTTTCGAAAATAGTTTTGTAAACCAAAATTTGATGATATAACTGTTGTTTGTGTATGATCGGCTCTGATACCAGCTGTGATGGAACCGCCCTACTAAATCCAGACTAAGCACACCTGCCACCTTTGGCTCGCAGTGCACCTAAGCTAGACTAAACCCAGTTGTCCGTCGAGCTACCCAAAGGGCACTCGATGTAACCATCGCCCAAAGATACCGACATCACACACATTCAGCCCTCGAAAGAGCCACAACAGCTACATCATCACAGGCAGTTGAAATATAAGATGGATAGACTTAGTTACAAACCATCATATATGGGATCAAATACAAGTTCAAAATACAGCGGAAGCGATTGGGAAATATATATATAGCGGAAGCATTTCCAAATCATCTCACAGCGGAAACAACTCAAATAGTCTTCATGTAGAGATAAACAAGGTGAGTAGCAACGAGCCCACCGGTTCTACCCTCCTTCAAGCGATTGTCCAAAAGTCTTCAGTACCTGTAAGCCAAAAGTGGGGGCAAACCCTGAGTACTAATTACTCAGTAGGACTTAATGGAATGGCTTACGGCTAACGCGAAGCTGGCTTACTAACCAGTGGATCCTTAGCCATTGATTTTAAACAGTGATATACTGTAACAAAGCAACAGTTTTTCCCTCATAGTTATCATCGTGATCCATAGATCTTATACCTCGACATTCTCATCTCATATCTCATCATAAAGTAACTTGCAAGAAATTACACATACAGGTACAAACAGGTAGTACCGAAAAGCATGATTTAATAAACAATATGTTAAGGTTATTACTACGTTGCCCGTGTGCGATATCTGGCATTCTCACACCTGGTGAGCATCAGCGATTCGAATCGATTTTTAATTCCCGGAAATAACTAAAAATGCCAAGGGATATATGCTTACTAGCCATCGCGTTCCTCACATATACCCCTCATCTCCACCTGGCCCGTCCCAAGATTCACAGCGCCCCCACCTAACCTTTGGGAGTAGCCGTCTCAGGAGCGATACCACGGTACGTCGGGTCAGTCCTCCCTCGACTTCCAAGCACCTCCCAAGTCCATTGGCCCCCTATTAGTGGATGGGCAGCACCATGAATAGGGGGATGGGGCCGGTAAAACTTTCACCGGTCCCATGACCCGGATAAGCACTCCTAGCAATGTTGTGCCAATCAGCAGGCGAATAGCGAACGAGTCTTAAACGACTCGGGCGGAGTCCACCGTACCATGCCACATCACCATTTTTTTTCATAATATTCCCAAAACTCCGTGCGGTCTCTGTATAATAATCTTTCATAAAATTTCTGTTCTGAAAACACCTACGCGACGAGTGACTCGATTCACTCGTGTCTACTCGTACCTAGCAATTCTAGGCAACTCGTCCTACGAACTCTAAAGTATAGGTGCTAGGGCCAGGGCGGTCAAGGAGTCTAATGCAATTGGTTCCAAACAACTCCTAATGCAGATGCGTAAGCATTCATCATAATACATTTGCTGGATAAAGCATGGTCCTGCCTACCTTTGATTTAGTTTAATAAAACCAACAAACTAAGCTAATTGTTAGTTTGCCAAGTTGTGAGGCTTTGCCCCAGGCAACCCCTTTGATCCCTTGGACAACTCCTCCATCCAAATACGACTGATGGGCCCTCCAGGTTATGAGTGGGTCTTAGTTGGTCTTTTGGATCACCGTTGGTTGAAGTAGTTCCACGCGCTCGCTTCTTGACGACGTATCTGAAATAAGCGTCACTATATGAATGCCATGCACGATGCAGCGAGTGGAATGCATGAATGACCAGCACGTACTTAGAAAATTGTTTTGTGGTTAGGCAGAAAGGTGAACAATAGACTACTCAAACCAGATTACTTTTGTGGGTATAAACCTAGCTTACGCTCATATAATTAAATATAAATAGTGCAATATATAAATTAGTACATGACCAAGTTATCAATTTAACTGGTTTTTTTATCATTTCATGTGTAAGCAAAACATCACACAAGTATATGAGCACACATGTAGTGGACTACTACACCATTCTCCTAGCATCAGTGACAGTGGTACCTTCATGAACTGATAATAAGCATATCCAATCACATGCCTAACTAGTAAGTTATTTATCGTAAACCAACCATGTTGGGTACTAAGGGGATGAAAACCACACAAGGATGATGCAAAGTTAAAACATTATTAGGTGTTTTGTTTGGAATGAGTTTTTTTACATGAAAAGACTACTTCATGCACACATAGGGGAACATTCACTAATAATATCACACATTCTGTTTATCTAATGGATTAAGGCCCTATATTAACCTTAAGTGCCTTATACAGCAAATGAATTAACCCCTCAATCAAGTGTGGCATAGGCAACAGTAGATAGCGTGCAGCTAGAAATCAACCCATATGCATAATGATATCAATAGCAAGCAAACACCTACTCTTACAATTAAGTAACACATGCCTTCTTTATGAATAAAAAGCATTACTTGTGTTCATGTAGTTAGACAACTCCAAATGAGCTCAGATTTTTGGGATACCTAGACTTACACTACATTATGCTACTGTCAAAATTTCAGCCATAAAGGAGTTATAAATTAATTATGAAAATTCTAGCAAGTTATCAGCCCTATAGCTTCTTAGATTTTTCATAAATTATAGGAATGGTTTCCGAAGGTGAAATTTTTGCAGCGAGCTATACTTAGCATGGACTGCATGTACAAAAATTTACAAGTTAAAACTCCCAAATTTGACAGGACATCTATTTTCCATATATTAAGCCTCTGTGAATTTAAGATGTACATATGAACAGTATAAATAGCCTTCTCGAATATACTTTCTGGACTCTATGCATCAACATTAACCTACCAAATTTTCCAGAGAATTTTCCTGGCAAGTTATGACGACTTTTTCTAATTATCATTTCCATATAGCATTTTGTCATTTTCAAGTCACCATTAATACTTAACATGCACAACTTCATATTTCATCAGTGGGCTATTAATACTACCCAAAGTATATGAAAAATGCCATACAGTCATTTTGAGCGTATTCTATGTAGCCTCCAATTTCTAAGTTAAATAAATACACAAAACACATGTATCACGGAAAAGGGTAATTAAACAGCAAATGCTCGGGCTACAAAAATTCACATAGTGCTATAATGCCACAAGAAAGCTACTGTCCAAGTTTTATGGCCTTTGGAGTCCATTTAGCCTACTTTTGTCATTTATCCTAATTAAACATTCATGCAACAAACCAAGGGCAAAACAGACATTTCACACCTCCACATCATACCCCTTCAATAGATCTATTCAAGAGGAGTCTAATGCAATTGAGTTTGTCCATTTTGGATTTTTCTGTGATTTTACACGATTTTCCAAAGTTCACAGCTCACATAAACGCATTTAAATAGAAAACATTAGATCTAAGGACACGTAATTAACCATAGTTTCCAGGGGCCTACATACAAGATTTAGGTGTCAGTGCATAGTACTTAAAGCAGACCGCGCAAAAATGCAAAAGGGCAGGGGGTTTCGGGTAAAACCACCTCGTCTTCTTCTTCCTCCGGATAGAACACGAGTGCGCGTGGCGGCCGGGGTTGGAGGGCTTGCGCCGGCGTCTCGGTGCCGAGACTTGGAGCCGACGGGGTTGGGGAAGGTGCTCCCAGCCTCGGGCTACTGGTTCCCCAAGACGTCGTCGCACAGGGTGGAGCAAGCAGGCGACGCGGTGGCGGTGAACCGGAGGGCCACGGCGTAGCGGTGCACGGCGGCGCGGGCTCGATCCGACCGGAGGGGAGGCAGATCGAGGGCTGTGAGGGGCGCCTGAGTTACGCGCAGTGACGAGGAACACGGTGGTGGTGGCGTGGTGGCGCGGTGATGGCCTAAAGGGTGCTCTCCACTGCGGGGTCGAGTTGGACGCTGGGGCGGCGCTCGGCATCGCGCGTGAGGATGGGGCAAAGAGCGAGGTTAGGGCCCAAGAACCCGTGGGATCGATAGAGGAGAGGGAGGCGAAACTCGCGCACACTTTGGATTGGAGGGAGGAGGTGCAAGGCAGCGAGCGTGCGAGCTCACCGTTGGAGCTCCAATGGCGGCTCTTGGTGAATGGCGCACTGTAAGGAGAGGCAGAGGCAACAACGGGGGAAGGGGACGATGGAGGGAGGTGTCGCGAACGCGAGGCGCGCGTCGGGCAGGGAGGAGGTGGCCCGAGGCAGCGACGTGGCGAGCTCAAGCTCGGCCGATGTCAATGGCGTCCGCGCGCTCAACGTGCTAGGCACAGGCAGGGAGACGGCAACGCGAGTGAGGGGGAGCAAGTGAACGCGGTCGTGTTCGCGTCCAGGTGAAGGGCCGGGGGCGTGTGGGGGTGCCGATCCACGGCGCGAGGGCAGCGCCCGTTCGCCGGCGTCCCCGTGGCGGGCGTTGGCTGGGGAGCCGCGGCGGCGCTGACCTGTGGGACCCACCCGGCAGTGGCTCAGGGAAAGAAAAGGAGAAAATGTGTTTTCTTCCCGTCAGGCCGTTTTGACCTAGTTAAAGTCCGATTTTGAAAAAGTGCCAATTGGATGAAATGTTCTACTCTTTGAGTTCTACAACTTTCTCAAAAGGTTAAGTACCAGATTCTAAGTGGAAATATGATTTATACATGAATTTATATAGCAGCCTTCAATTAGGACAGGGAACCGTTATTACTTGGGAAATTCAAAACTCATATTCCTAAGCTTTATCTCCCAAGGTGCCTTTTGACAAGGTTGCTTAGAATTTCTTGATCTACAATTCTTCCAAATAGAGCCTTGCATGAAAGTGGTTGTAGGTTAGAGAAAATTTGAAATTTCTAAACAGGTCTGGTTTGAACTTGTATTCTGTGCTGGTAGAGAATGACCATAAACTCCTTTTAAAACCCAATATATGATCAAACCCCAATTAAAAAAGTTATTCTGCAGCACTTTATCTGCAAGTTTGATAATATAAAGTCGGCCTGAATCCCAACAGATTTTGAATTATAGACACAAATATGTTCCAAGGTTTGGTAAAATAGAAATTTCACTTTGTGTAGAGACCACCTTGTTTCCAACCTTTGAAGTATCAAATGAAACCCAATCACTTCAAGGTCTATTGCATTTGAAAAGTTATAAGTTTAATTTCACTTCATAGAAAGGAATATTTTGAAGTTGTATAGGGAATTCAAAAGTAATTTCAGAATCCACTTTGGGATAAACTGAAATCCTAGGGTTGTGGAATTATTCCGACTCTCTTGGGCTGATTTCCAAGAGAAATGTGGTGCCATTTACAACAGGTTAATGACATTCTTAAACCATGTTCAGTGTAACAAAAGGGTAGTCCATAACATGTACAACAACTTTGACAACGGAGTTGAGCTCAGGTACTTAATGAATTTGAAAGTTTTATTAGGGCTCAAGTTTGGTCTCGATCACACTTGCTACCCTCGGAAAAACGTTAGTTGGATTTGGTTTGATCTTTTAAACCTCATAACATATGATTTTTAAGATGGTCATACTATCAAAGTTGAAGGTCACATCCTAAACTAAGACTATGGTATTCGGGTGTTTTGCATAAAAGCTTGTGGGTGGTGACTTAAACAACCAAACCTCGTAGAGTTTTCTATCTTCCTAGAAAATTTTTGACTTAGTGACTTCTCCATCTAGTCTTCGTTTCTCTCTCTAAGCACCATCATGTCCTAATTCCTTATTAACGTGTCTCTAACTGCGTGTTATGGCTCTTGAGATGCAAGGGGCATCACAAGAATGCCAATGCCTTTGACGTCCAAACGTAGGAATAACTTAAATACTTTATGCTTATATTCATGTTTTTCAATACAACATCCTTAGATGTGTATGATCCGTCCCACTATTCATGGTGCTGCCCATCCACTGATAGGGGGCCGATGGACTTGGGATGTGCTTTGAGGTCGAGGGAGGGCTGACCTGACATACCGTGGTTTTGCTCCTGAGACTGCTACTCCAAAGGGTTAGGCGGGGGCGCTGTGAATCTTGGAACAGGACATGTGTAGATGAGGGGTATATCTTGGATGTGTAGGATATACTATTATGCAGGTTACTGATGGGTTCTCATGCTTTACTTTCATGCACGCATTTACTTTATGATGTAAGTAAATCTTCATGGTTAATGGATAGCAGTAGTCAAATCCTGCTATCTTATCTCAACATGACCTTGTATAAAAATCAATGGCTAAGGATCCACATGATTACTAAGCAAGCTTTTGCGTCAGCCCTAAGCCCCGTCTATTAAATCCTACTGAGTAATTAGTACTCAGGGTTTGCCCCCAATTTTGGATTACAAGTACCGGCGACATCTGGACAACTGTGTTGGAGGTGGTAGTACCGGTGGGCTCAGTGCTACTCGCCTTGACTATCCCTGCATGAAGAGTAGACGAGTTTTATTTTCCGCTGCGAGATGTTTTGAAACGCTTCCGCTGTATATATATATTTCTCAATCGCTTCCGCTGTATTTTGAACTTGTATTTGATTCCAGATATGATGGTTTGTAAACTCAGTCTATCCCTCTTATATTCCAACTGCCTGTGATGATGTAACTGTTGTGGCACCATCGAGAGTCTGATGTGTTTGATGTCGGTTTCTCTGGGATTTGGTGTTATCGAGAGCTGAAGTACTCTCGATGGACTACCGGGTTTAGTTTGGCCTAAGGGCACTACGAGCCAGAGGTGGCAGGTGTGCTTAGTCTGGATTAAGCAGGGCGGTTCCGTCACAGCCTATTGGTCGGCCTAACATTGCTAGAGGTGCTTATCCGGGATAATGGACCGGTGAAAGTCTTACTTGTACCATCCGAAAAACAGAGACTTGGTCCTACCATTGGGCCCAGGGACGCTTGGGTGTTGACTCGTGGAGGGCTAGACCCGGGATGCCGTGGTAACGCTCCATGGGGGCTAAACCTAGAGAATGGCGGGTTGAAATCGAACTTGGGATGGGACAAGTAGAGATGGGGGCTATATGTGGGAACGCGATGGCTAGCAAGCATATACCTCTAGCATTTTTAGTTATTCCCGAGAATAAAAAATCGATTCGAATCGCTGATACTTACCAGGTGTGAGAATGCCAATATCACTGACGGGCAATGTAGTTATAACTTTAATATGTTATTTATTTAATCACACTTTTTATATTACATGCTTGTACTTCTATATTTACATTTCTGCAAGTTACTTTATGATGCTATATATGTTGAAATGATGAGATACATGATGGATGGATCGTGATGATAAAATGAATAAATTGAGGCTTATGGTTAAATATTGAATGAATTCACTTTTAGTAAGCTTATGCGGGTTAGAAGTCAAGTCCACAAAAAGCCTTTCATACTCTCAAATGTGTCGGGCTGATACCGTACTCGGGTAAATCCTACGAGTACCCCACGTACTCACCGTTTGTTGTTGATATTTTTCTTTAGGTACATGTCAGTTTGTGAGCAAGGATGACCACGGTGGGCTCGGTGTCATATCTTGACGTTTCTATTTTTCTGCTGCGATGTATCTGTATATCATATGTTTTTCGCTGCAAGATTATTTTGAAGTTTTACTTCACTACAGTTGTACATTATTTTGAGCAAAGTATTTGTAATCGATCAAACTTTGTTTTTATGAAATAATGGGTTGTTGTAATTGTTGTGGCTCTTTCGAGAGCTTAACGTGTGTGATGTCGGCGTCCCTGGGTCATGGTTACATCGAGTGCCCTTTGGGGTAACTTGACGGACTACTGGGTTTGGTTCGGTCTAATTGCACTGTGAGCCAGAGGTGGCCGGTGTACTTAGCTCGGATTAAATCGGCGGTTCCGCCACAGCTGGTATCAGAGCCAATCACACACAGACAATAATTATAACAACTTTATTTTGATTTCAAAATGCCATTTTTCAAATCTTTTCGAAGTATTTGCGAAAATGAGAGATATCGTGTATATGCCCACTATAAGGATGTTAAGTTTATATCTAGGTGGCATCGCTGACAATTCTAACCTAGATAGGACTCATATGCATAATCGGGGCTTTGGGAAGCAACTTTTCGGCCATAGCAGTCCTCAGTACTGGAGGAACGCTATCAGGATTTGCGAATCGTTGTAAGCCCTGCATTCATGCCCTGTAGAAAAAGCTCTTTAAGGGTGGTGGGCATGCTTTGGAGCTTTCATGCCCGCCACACTTACATTTGGTTTTGGGATCCATCTCTTTCTCGACAATCCCCAGTACTGGTGGAAAGTCAGGCTTTGAGAAGAGGTGCAAAGGCCCACTCAACGTTGTCCACGCAGCGGTCACGTGTGGATGCCACACTAGGTGGTAATGTATTGGCATGCATTTCTTCTTGTAGGGACACTACCGATGAAATGCGTAGTGTGGACGACTGGAACTCGACAAGATGCATGTAGGGAGAGTACGTGCATATATGCCACCGAAATAACGTTAGCTATAAAAGTAAGGATTTGTGAGGACGGATAAGACGGGCATGCATCATTCCATCTTATCTCGTGTGCTTACTATGTGTTTGTTTGAAAGTAACTAGATTTTTACTGCATTTGTACATATGCTTGTTTGGTAATAACAAGTTTCACATGAGCTTTGTACGCGCTGCTAACGTTTTGTTGTGTGGTTCAAAATACAAATAGAATCAATACAAACTTCATATAAGATGATTATAGAATACAAAATTTTGTTATATAACTCTTTCTCTAAAAATGTATTGGTTGTGGGGTAGAAGATAAACATGTTAGAAAAACGAAATCTACACACCTGTGACCTCCTTATGGATAATTGAAATCTAGTATTGATCTAAATACTTTTAATAAAAACTTTATATACAAGAGTTGTAGCTGATGGATGAATGAACCACTTTTCTATATTGGACTTTTGCAAAGGCACTCTTACCAAGGACTTACAGTCACTCTAAGTTGAAATTCGAAATCTGGACAAATTTCAACTAGTTGAAAAACTCGAGCTTCTGGGCCATTTCAGGATAGAACTAGCAAGCACCTTCTATGCCACGGTGTAGAGTATAAATTTAGGCATAACCATGACATTCTAATATGTTGCAGGATCTCTGAATTCACGTCTAGTAATTGGTTGCAAACAGTACACGTTAGTAAGAAAGATAGTCATCGTGCCTTAGAATTCCAATAATCTCACCCTTGTTAGTGAACTCTTTTGAGCTAGTAAATATAACGCAACCGTATCATGCCTAAAGAATTTTTAGAAACCAAATCACCGTTGCTCTGAGCCTTGTCGTCCTCACCAAAGATATCACAACAAGAGATTGAAGACAAAGCTGAAGAGTACACCATTGGCGCGGCTTTGATTCAACATCTGCAACACGGGATGATTCTACAGACGAAACTCGACAAGCCGGAAGATCAAGTCAAGATAGTTCTAGCATGTTAAATCTTAGATGCTCGTTTGGTTGAAATCAATAGGTATACCTAGAACTGCAAGACTAGTGCACGAGCCTGTGCAATACCAGTGGGGGATAGATATCCCCTGGGTCCTCATGGAGCGTACTTTCTACCTGGGCCATCGGAGGGCCCAACCCAAAAGACGATTGACTGACTCGGCGCACAAGACAAGTACTCGACGTATACAAGGAAGATCTAAGGAGAATTCTAGTAGAAAATGTAACCAATCCTAGTAGGACTAGAACTTTTTATAACCCAAACCACGCCGGACTATATAAGGTGAGATATGGATCCCTCTCAACAACACAACTCCTCAACCTCATAGGAACTTAATCCCCCAACTCTCCGACTCCCTCAACCTCATACGCCCTCATTATACCCTCGAGAGCTCAGATCAATGCAATTAGCCCCAAACAAGACGTAGGGTATTACGCATCTCGCGGCCGGAACCTATATAAATCGTATCTCCTTTGTGTTTTGTGTTCTTTGTCGCACCTCTATGTGAACCATCGAGCTACGGTTGACGCAGACGTTCACAAAAACATCCCGTGGTACATCCCGTGGTGCATTGCCGGATTAAAACCCTGACAGTTGGCGCGCCAAGTAGGAGTGTCTGCTTCGACAATATCGCTAGCTCTATGGCCGTTATATCTTCAACAACGTAAAGTTCTCAGCGGAGGAAATTCATAGTTGGTCGACATCAGCAAGTTCGGTGGCTGGAATTAGCGCCATCAACATCGTCCTCCGCAACAACATCGTTCGATTTGGACCGGATCGAATTGCTCACGCATGACGGACTCAAGAGGTCAAAGTGCAGATCGGAATCAGCGCCGTTATTGCCCTTATGCGCAGATCAATCGATGGCTGCTGTCTTCAAGATTAAACTAGCACGCAGTACCTAATTGGCATATGCTATGTTCCGGTTGGCAAGTTCCCCGCACATCAGATGGAAGGCTATCGGCAGATTAAAGCAGAGAAAAACCCAGGTCAAAGACGAGTTCGGTTTCAATCGTGGGCACCACCGGCACCGTGTCGAACAAGGAAGCCAGCGGATTAAACAATGAGATGGCTGCAATATATAGCTGCTGGGGTTCACGTAATCACGCTCCACTGTTGCGTCATCAAGCTCCAAATTAACTGCTTCCACTCAACCTAGTCAGCTGGATTACCTCCGACAGCTAAGTTGCTTTTTAATATTTAGATTATGCATTTAATTATGCTAAATTATTTTTCATTTATCCAACTGGCTCGGTCTCGATATTATTCATGTTTGAGTATTCTCTTTGCAAACAATATTACTCGATTTATCTCCTAATTATTATTTTAGAAAAATATTTCATGTCACCACAAACATCTACAACGTGCTTAAGCAGCCAACTAGCACTGTTATTGACTATCTTTAATTTCCACTAGAAAGGCGAGGTGCTATCAACTAACCGCACAGTGAGTTATTCAGTCCAAGTGTTGCTCATATTATTTTTTAATCATCCGGGCTGTGGATCTATTGAATTATCTCTTAATCATCCGGCTATTTGGATCATTGAATTATTTTTGGAATATCCGAGTTATTGGATCGATTGGATTTTCTATGGATCACTCGGATTATCTATATTATTGCTGGATCACTCGGATTATCTTTGGATCACTCGGATCATCTTTGGATTATTCATATTGGTTCCGGTCACTTGTCCCGGATCGCTTGGCTTTGCTCAGATCAACTCTGGTTACTCACATTGTTTCGGATTATTCATATTAATTTCTGCATCATTATTTCTCAGCCATTCCTACTATTTCAGGATCATTATTTTTGAAATATTCACATTATTCTAGGATCACTCGACTACTCATATTATTATTTCAGTATTATTTCTGAAATGTTCAGATTACTCATATTGCTTCTGCATCACTCGGGGTTCCATATTACTCATATTATTTCTGGTCATTCAAACCGTGCATTACGCACCTCGGTAAGCTGAAACATTTTCTATTTCACATGCTTTCTCGAATTATTTCCTGGCATGTTGGGTGCCTCGACAAATTTTTCTGTCGCATCTCGTGTTTCGCCGAGTCGAATCTTTCCTGTTCTATCTCGTGTTTTGCCGAGTCGAATCTTTCCTATTCTATCTCATGTTTCGTCGAGTCGAATCTTTTCTGTTGCATCCCGTGTTTCGACAGGTCTCAGTATTTTCTGGCAAGATCTGTGCATACGACGACGGGCGTCATGAACTCTGTATGACCACCATAGCAACGGGGCAGTCGGTTTGGCCAACCGGCGCTACATGCCTTCGCTCATTCAGTAACGGGGTGTCCTCTATCCCTTCACACTCTTCGTATGGGGCAATCGGCCTAGGTCGTATGACCAACAGTACGGTGTTACATGCCCACTCCTACTCATGACAGGGATACCTTCGGCCCCACCCACGAAAGCAATCGGCCTAGGTTGTATAACCGACACACGGTGTTACATGCTTTCGTCCGTACTCATATCGGGGAGCACTCAAGGCCCCACCAAAACAAAGGCAATCGGCCTAGGTCGTATGGCCGACAGCTCGATGCTACATGCCTTTGCAGTACTCATAACAGGGTGCACTCTGGCCCTCTACTCAGATCGTTACCTGACCTACAGCTGGTGTTACATGCTCTTACTTGCTTATACGGGGCAGTCGGTCTGGCCCACCGACGCTCAATGCCCTCGCTATACTCAAAATTCAAACGGGGAGTTCACTCTATCTCCGTCAGCTAAGTTACTTTTATATTTGCACATAAGTTGTTTATCTAATTGGTTTGTTCTGTCGCTTCAATATTATTTGAGTATATTTTCTCTCCGAACTATACTACTCGGGTTGTCTCTTGATTATTGTTTCAGGAAAATACTTTCTATGCCGGTGCAAAGTCTACGCCAACAGTATGCTGAGTCAGCTCGGGGGCTGCGCCGCCGCGCGTCTCGCCGACTCGCTACTTCGTCAGCTCGGGCTGGGCTACTGCCTGCCTTGCCGACTCACTACTTCGTCGACTCAGGAGCTGCACCGCCGTGCACCTCGCCGACTCACTTCTTTGTCAGCTCGGGGGCTGGGCTACTGCCAGCCTTGCTGACTCACCACTTCGTCGACTCGGGAGCTGCACCACCGTGCACCTCGCCGACTCACTTCTTTGTCAGCTCGGGGGCTGGGCTACTGCCAGCCTTGCTGACTCACCACTTCGTCGACTCAGGAGCTGCGCCGCCGCGCACCTCGCCGACTCGCTTCGTCGACTCGGGAGTTGCGCCGCCGCGCATCTCGCCGACTCGCCACTTCGTCGCCTCGGGGGCTGGGCTGTTGTCCACCTTGCCGACTGACTACTACATCAACTCGGGGAGTTGCGCCGCCGTGCACCTCGCCAACTCGCTTCGTCGACTCGGGAGTTGCGCCGCCGCGCACCTCGCCGACTCATTACTTCGTCAGCTCGGAGGCTGGGCTGTTGTCCGCCTTGCCGACTGACTACTTCGTCGACTCAGGAGTTGCGCCGCCGCGTACCTCGCCGACTCGCTACTTCATTAGCTCGGGGGCTGGGCCGTTGTCCACCTTGCCGACTCACTACTTCGTTGACTCGGGAGTTGCGCCTCCGCGCACCTCGCCGACTCACTTCGTCAGCTCGGATGTTGCGCCGCTGCGCACCTCGCCGACTCGCAACTTCGTCGCCTCGGGGGCTGCGCTGCCGTGTGCCTAGCCGACTTGCTACTTCGTCGACTCAGGGGCTGCGCCGCCGCGTGTCCCGCCGACTACTTCTACTCGTGGGCTCCGCCGCCCGGCTAGCGATGTGTTTCCGCTAGCCGGCCTCTTCATCGCCCCGCCGACTGCTACATCGACTCAGCTTGGCTAGTGACGTATTTCCACCAGCTGGGCACTCGGATGACTTCATCATTGCTAGCCTGAGCACTCGGAATTTCTGAAGACCACTTGGTTACTTGATCCTCAACCTGATTATGCTAATCAGCTTGAGGCTCGGGGGCTGCATGGAGGATACTATCAAAATTTTTTTGAAGACTACAAAGCAAGATAATTCAGAAGGCAACGAAGCAAGACATTCAGAAAGATGATTTTTGACCTTTAAGCTGATTGTTTCTCAAGTCAACTTGAAGCTCGGGGGCTTGTGGGGGATAGATATCCCCTGGGTCCTCATGGAGCGTACTTTCTACCTGGGCCGTCGGAGGGCCCAACCCAAAAGACTACTGACTGACTCGGCGCACAAGACAAGGACTCGACGTATACAAGGAAGATCTAAAGAGAATCCTAGTAGATGTAACCAATCCTAGTAGGACTAGAACTCCTTGTAACCTAAGCCACGCCGGACTATATAAGGTGGGCTAGGGATCCCTCTTAACAACACAACTCCTCAACCCCATAGGAACTCAACCCCCCAACTCTCCGACTCCCTCAACATCATACGCCCTCATTGTACCCTCGAGAGCTCAGATCAATGCAATTAGCCCCAAACAGGACGTAAGGTATTACGCATCTCGCGGCCCGAACCTGTATAAATCGTGTCTCCTTTGTGTTTTGTGTTCTTTGTCGCACCTCTATGTGAACCATCGAGCTACGGTTGACGCAGACGCCCACAAAAGCATCCCGTGGTGCATTGCCGGATTAAAACCCCGACAATACCAGAAGCATTCAAGAAGATTGCTCGACACCTCATAACTGAAGCAGGAGGATTCGCCTCGATTCGATCCCGACTTACGCAGCGCCAACTTCTACGCCGGCACTCAAAGCGGGAGCTCCACCAAGACAAGACTGAGTTCAGAAGATACCGCGGGTGAGATTCTACCGCGCTTACATACCCCTAGCAATACTTAGGGTTCTTAGTTGGTGACATGAGAGATAAAGAGGAAGTTTTCAAGATCTACCTCGACTCTAGCCACGTTCTCTGAGTGATGGTCTAGCATGGCAACAATCACCATGGTGTTAACCATGTGAAGCTCGAAGATGCATCTACCAAGCTGGAAGAAGAAACTAGTTTGGAGAAATGAGATGGATATCGATTAGCGTAGTGACAACGTTTAACTCGGACTTGTATTGGTTGGACTTTGGATTAGCATGGTTCATTACGCCACATGATCTTAACTTCTTGGAATCACCTCTAGAGTATCATGAATTTTCCAACTATTACAACCCTTTGGTTCCAAACTCGCATTCCATGCATTCCAAGCTTTTGCATTCCATGCATTTCGGACTCTTGTAGTCTTCATGCTTCAAACTCGTACCAATTAATGTCCTACTGAATCTATGTAACCACCATGACTCAAGAGATTGATGTCCATATGTTCCTCTTGATTCCCATACTAAGAACCAATTTTGAAAAGTAAACCACTATCTTGTTTCCTTGAGTCATGCCACTTGGGTATTATACGTCACGCGCTCTAAGCACCTTTAACTAAATATATCACTCCTTGATCACTACGTTGCCATGATCTCATAGCATTCGTGTCCCATGGGGTTGGACTGGATGGTTTGATGAGGACATCACTCCTATGGTTATGCAAGGACCAATTACAAGAGCGCGTGCAAAACAATTGAATCAACAGGTGAGCTCGTTTCTAGGTGCCCGTAATTCTACTTATAAGGATGGTATGCTACATAATGATATTATCGATTATATTGTACTTAGGAATTTAGGAGAGGACCATGAAGGCCTTGGAGACCAGCATGGACCAGGAGGAGGACCAAAGGGGCATCCAAGTCAAGATGGAGGCCTAATTCTACTCGGAGACGACATTCTCGGCCTTCAGGACCAGTCTTCAGTAAAATCGTCGCCCAGGCCGCAAACGGATTCTGATTTTGACGATCCACATATGCATGAAAAGCTAAGAAGATAACCTGTCCAATGCCGCTAGTCTGAGGTCATTTGGAGTTTGGATTCATCGTGAATTCACTTTGGAAGTTAGCGGACAGAATCTGTCCAAGGGCTGTTTTTTTCCTATTCAGACTTTTGGCCCATGTATCGTCTTGGAGTCCATCACGGACGCGTCTAGGCTTCATATGGTCACCCTAAACTCTATATAAACAGTAGTTGCCACACGAGTTAGGGTTTGGGTTTTGCTTAGAAGTTTTCTTTCGAGAACAATTCGCCGTTCGTGAATCGGTTTGTGAAACCCCAACTTTGTGAGCACAAGTTAATTCTTGATCGCGTTCCTTCCTCGTTCTTGCTGGTGTTCTTCGGTTGCATTGCAGGAACGATAGCCTTCTTGGCGAGGTCGATTGCGCGCGTCACGCGGTCGATAACCATCGGAGCAGTGGTGTAGTGATTGCAAGGATACGAACCTCCTGGCTCGGAGCCTTCTTCATCAACGTCGAGTTCTCCACCCCTAAATCGACATACCTTACGGAAGATCGGGCTTACACCCATCATGGTTGACCCACTCTTAATGTGGCATTTACCTAAGCAGTCAATGGTGCCGCGACGGAACCTAGGGTCCTATGAGATTGGCCATCACATAGCAGTGCCACTAGGGGCGC
The DNA here is from genome assembly GCA_022530915.1 of Paspalum notatum. Classification (NCBI taxonomy): domain Eukaryota; kingdom Viridiplantae; phylum Streptophyta; class Magnoliopsida; order Poales; family Poaceae; genus Paspalum; species Paspalum notatum. The sequence continues at coordinate 31,417,280 of CM039688.1, read as the reverse complement.
GCTAATATCAAGACATGCGAAGGCTAGACATAGCATCAAGTGCAGAACATTCATATCCACTTCTTACCTTGTGGAACTCGCTACTCTTGATCCGTGGAAATGCTTAAATCCATTTCCACCACCTCAATATGTCATCTCGTTGCTTTGTTTCACTTTGCCTTTCTTGATCTGAGGGAGTGATCCACCTCAATCCCACAACTTGTTCATATCTTTCCATACTTGTTTTACGATGTCTTTCTTGACCTATGTGAATGAACAATCCTATTTTCATCCCTGGTTTACACATTTTCGTTGGGTAGTTTCATGTTACTTTCTCGACTCATGGGAAAGATTACCTCGATCCCACTAGCGTTGATTTGTGCAAACGATCAACTCTGCTCCACTATTTCACTTGTATATATTCTTTCCACTTGATGAACTTAATTCCTCGAAGGTGAATTTCAGGGTCACCTTCTACACTAGCTTTTGTTCTCGGCTGGAGATGCAGACATGCCGCCCTCTCAATGAGTTATTTCTGTCTCCTTCAAATTCTCCTCAATGATGGGCTTAGTAACCTTGCCGATCGTTTCGTTAGTAAGCACGTATCATCCCCTAGACTTTACCGGATCAATCTTGTCCAATATTAAGAAAATCGTACAAACCATCACCTTGTCCAGTCTATCTGGGTCTCCGTGTACATTCTTGCCGCCATGAGCAGGATGTGCTATGCTTCACAACCTCTTTTCTTTGAGGATGTTCTAACTTATTGTCTTATATGTGTATGCAGTCCCTATCAAATGACATGAATGTGTCTCTCAAAAACACATCCATGATAACCCTTTGAATCACAAGATCCTTCATGGTTCGATTTCTCCAATTGTGTACACTTTGCTTCTATTGTTCTAAGACCTATATCTTTATCACGTTTCTAAACCATGGTGTCAAAGTCAGGGAGTAACCCTGTTCTATTGTCCGAATCAATCGTTGTCACATTCGCACTGTGGCCACACCTTCTTTGTGGTTTATTCATCCGCTCTCATACAAAATGCGACTTGGCGAGTATCTTAGAAAGGCCACCCCGGATCAATTAAAAGAAGCTTTGTAACTACCTCGTGTTAAAGAGGCACTAACCATTCATGAGCCAGTTAACAAAGCTAATAGACGAAAAATTGAATGTTACCATGTGTGATAGAAGCAACGAACTGCGAGCCAAAAGCCATTCACATTACGCAATAAGCCGTAAAAACCCCGCTTTCTCCAAATCTCGAGACAAGATTTCTTTCAGGGGGGTGGGTTGTGATGCCCCCGGCATCTCAAAAGCCTTAACACGCAGCTAAAGACAAGCTAATACTGAATTAGGACTTAATGATGCTTAGAAAGTAACAAGGACTGGGTGGAGAAGTCACTAAGTCAAAAATTTTGAATTCAAAATACAAAACAACACGTTACTTGGTTGTTTGAATCGCCACCCACAAACTTTTAGGCAAACACCAAATACAAAAGTCGTAGTTCAGGATGATATCTTCAACTTTGATATTATGAACATCCTTAAAATCATATGTTATGAGGTTTAAAAGTCGAGACCAAATCAAACCAGAAGTTCTTTGGAAGGTGCCAATTGTGATCGTGAACAAATTTGGACCCTAATAAAACTTTTAGAATCATTAAGCAACTGAGCTTAGCCCCATTATCAAAGTTGTCGTACATACAGTGAACTTCACTTTGTTACCCTGAGCATGGTGTAAAACTGTCTCAAACTAGTTTAAATTCTGACCCCATATACCTCATGAAATCAGCCCCAAGCTAGTCTACACTTAGAAAAAAAAATTCTCAAGTCTGAATTTTAGCTCATCCCCAATTTAAATCTGAAATTACTTTTGATTTCACTATACAACTTTAGAATCTTCCTTTCTATGAAGTGAAATTAAACATATCACCTTTCAAATGCACCTAGAGTGGAAGTGTTTGGACTCCATTTGAGTATTCAAAAGTTTAAAATAGGAAAGACTCTACTTGAATTAAAGCTGCAGTTTTACCAAACCTTCAGCAATGTTTGTGCTTGTAATTCAAAATCTGTGGTGATCCAAGCAAGACTTTATATACCAAACTTGTAGATAATTCTATTAGGAACAACTTTGGTAATTGGAGTGTTGATATGCACTATGATTTGGATGGTGTTTTGGGTCTTTTTATGTAGATCTATGAATCTGCCAGAACCTGACCTGTGTAATAAATTCAAAATTCTGTTGATCTACAGTCATAATCTTGCAATACTTTTATTGAGAAGTTTGTAGCTCACGAAATTCTGAACAACTTTAGTATGAAACTCTTTTTACGAGAGAGAATAGAAAATGGAGTTTTAGAATTTCTAAACTGGTGGGTTCTATTGGTCAAACCTGGGTCAGTTTGTTAAACTCAAATTTTAACCACATTTCTAAACAGAACATGATATTAATGTTTTTGACAAAGTTGTAGATCACAAAGAGTACAACAATTCTTCCAATTGGAGTGTTTTTAAATTCGGCCCCTAACGTATTCAAATATGAGATCTTCTAACAGGTATCCAGCCCGTCAAACTCCATTTTTCCAATTTCGGAATTTTTCTTCCTTCTTTGAGTCAATGACAAGTGGGGCCCACAAGCTCGTTTCCCGCCCAGGCCGAATGACGACATCCGTCCGTGGACCCCACAGCCCCATGCCTTCGTGCATCCGGTCCGTGGACTCCTCTTCTTCACTTCCTCACCCGGTCCCACCTGCCGGCGTCACGAGGTCCATAGACCGGTTCCACCTTTCATCCACAGTCCTTCTCTCCCTCTCCAGCTCGCCCACGCGGCGAACGCCGCCTGCCCACGCAGCGCGTGGCCAGCCAAAGCCGACGCCAAGGCCGCCCCGACCGCGCCCTCGGAGGAAGGAAGGTGAGCTCCCCTCTCCCTTGCAGCTCACTCGCCTCCTCCACTCCCTGCGCCCCTCTGCCTCCCTCGTCTCCCTGCCTCTCTCCCTCAGCGCAGCGGAGCAGCGGCCCCGCCATGGCCCGAGCTCCATGAGCTCGCAAGCCTCGCCTCCCCGTGCACCTCCTCCCCGACCAAGGCACGTACCGCGTTTGCCTCGCCGTCCTACACCTTCTCCACTAGCCCTCAGCCTCCACCAGTGCCTCTTTCGCCCTTTCCCACGCACACACCACCTTGGCCACCATTGCCATCGACCCCTCACCATCGGGAGCCACTTTCGGACCATCCCTGCACCTCCACTTCACCTCCGCCGCGTGCGCCATATCCTCGCGGAGCTCTCAGGCCCATCCTCAGCCTCCTCCATCGCCGGAGCTGCGGGAATCGTGCCGCGGCCGCCACGAGCTCCGTGCACCGCCGACCACCGGTTCACCTCCAGTTCATGCGCGTTCCTCGTGCGCTCCGACCATCTCGCGCGACGAGATCAAGGGGGAAACGAACCCCGTGGCCAGGGGTACCTCCGGCGACCTCGTCGGCTCCAAGTCTCGGCCCCGAGACGCCGGCGCGGACCGCGAGAACTCGAGCCGCCGCGCGCGCCGTCCCCTGTCTGGAGCTAGAAGAAAACCCCGACGTCATACACAAAACCCCCTGCTCTTTCTCATTTTTGCGCTCTCTGTTAGTGTACCCCCGACGTCACTGAGTGATTGATAACTTCTGTGCAGGCCCCTGGTGGTTGTGGTTATTCACGATCTAGTTCCCAGTTCTAAAGTTTTTCTTTTTAAATTACATATTTTGGCTGAAACTTTGGAAATTCATAGTAAATGAAATAAAAATTCTAAAAATATAAACTCAGTTGCATTGTGCCACTCTTGAGTAGGTCTTCAGGCTAGGTATGATGTGGATCTGTTAAAGGACATTTTTACTCTTGTTTTGTTGCTTGTATTTTAAACTAAGATAAATGTCAAAAGTGATGCAAATGGACTTAAAAAATGGTGAAACTTGGATGGTAGCTTTTATATGATATTTAGGCTCTACTGTGATTTTTCAACTCTAGATTACACTGTTTAATAACTGTTTTTCCCCTATGTGGCCATTTAGGGTATTTTTAGAATATGAAAATGCATGCTACCTAAAATGTGTCCAGAAAAATGCACAAAAATTATATAGTGTAGGTTTCGCTTAGTTTAGTATGATGACAAATTATCATGCACATTGCTTGCTGTTTTGATGGTGATTTGAAAATGACAAAGTGCTAAGTGCTTTAAGTAATAAATTAGAAAAGTAGTACCTAATGCGCTCCAAAAATTCCACCAAAATTCCATGTTATTTGCGCGCGCTGTTCACTGTGTCTTAGAGATCTTTCAAGCTAGCCCCTGAAGTATATAGTTAATTACGTTTAGGTCCCTAATCTGTATGAATTTCATCTAAATGCATTTTTCAAAACCTGAGAACTTTGGAAAATCGTATAAAGTCCAATAAAAATCCAAAAAAGGTAAACTCAGTTGCGTTGGACTCCTCTTGAGTAGATCTACAGAATGGGTATGATGTGGAAGTATGAATTCACTGTTTTGCCCTTGTTTAAATGCATGCATGATAAAACAACTAAAATGGTAAAACTGAACTAGATGATCTCCAAAAACTATGAAACTTGGACAGTAGCTTTTGTATAATATTTAGACCCTGTGTGATTTTTGGTAGCCCTAGCACTGCCTGGTTGTTTACTGATTTGCCCCAATGCATGTGATGTTGTGTTTTATTAACATGGAAACTACTTACCTTGCGAAATATGCTCCAGATGCTGTGCTAGATTTTATAGATACCCTTTATGGTATATTTAGCCTATTGGTAAAGTTTGGGCCCTTGCATGTAAGGTTTGAGTGGTGATTCGAAAATGGCAAAGTGTCACTTGCGTAAATAAATAAAAGGAGAAAGTAGAACAAATGAGCTCCAAAATTTGTGAAACCTAGGATATGTGTTACTCATGCTACGTAGGTGCACATGTATTTTTGTTGTCCCTAGTGCTATCTGCCAAATGACAGATTTACCCCTATGTATGCATTTAATGCATTTTTGAAATAGGAAATGTAGGCCATATAAAACTTGTCCAGAAAAATCCAAGGAAACTATCTTGTACTAATTTGGTCTAGTGAAGTCTATAAATAAAGTTCCATGTGTTGCATTGAGAATATCTGATTGCGTGCTTACTCTAAGTCCATAAATGTTCTCTTTGTTTAAGAAGTTTATAAATCACCATGCTACCGATCCTTGACATGATTATTTGTGTGTGATCCTCATGCATCTCATTCATAGCATCATGCATATCATTCATATAGTGACGCTTATTGCAGATACGTGATCAAGAACCAAGTGCATGGAACTATTCAACCAACGGTGGTCCAAAAGACCAACTAAGACCCAAACACGACCTGGAGGGCCCATCAGTCGTGTGTTTGGAAGGAGGAGTTGTCCAAGGGATCAAGGGGTTGCCTGGGGCAAAGCCTCACAACCCGGCAAACTAACAATAGCTTAGTTTGTTGGTTCTCTTAAAGTAAAGCAAAGGTAGGCAGGACCATGCTTTACCCAGCAAATGTATTTGATGAGTGCTTACGCATCTGCATTAGGAGTTGTTTGGAACCAATTGCATTAGACTCCTTGGCCGCCCTGGCCCTAGCACCTATATATTAGAGTTCGTAGGACGAGTTGCTTAGAATTGCTAGGTACGAGTAGACATGAGTGAATGGAGTCACTCGTCGCGTAGGTGTTTTCAAAACAAAAATCTTATGGAAGATTATTATATGCTATGTTTGAAATAGAGACCGGACGGAGTTATGGGAATATTATGAAAAATGATGTGGCAAGGTATGGTGGACTCCGCCCGAGTCGTTTAAGGCCCATCCGTTGTTTGCCTATTGGTCGGCATAACATTGCTAAGGTGCTTATCCGGGATAATGGACCGGTAAAAGTCTTACTTGTGCCATCCGAAGAACAGAGATTTGTTCCTACCATGGAACTAGGGGTGCTTCTCTCATGGGAGGGCTGGACCCGACGTACCGAGGTAACACTCCATGGGGGCTAAACCCGGAGAAGTGGCGGGTTGGAATCGAACTTGAGATGGGACAAGTAGAGATGGGGGCTATATGTGGGAACGCGATGGCTAGTAAGCATATACCCCTGGCATTTTTAGTTATTCCCAGGAATTAAAAATCGATTCGAATCACTGATGCTCGCCAGGTGTGGGAATTGTGGCAGAACCACCCTGCTTAATCCAGACTAAGCACACCTGCCACCTTTGGCTCGCAGTGCACCTAGGCTAGACTAAACCCGATAGTCCGTCGAGCTACCCAAAGGGCACTCGATGTAACCATCGCCCGAGGATACCGACATCACACACATTCAGCCCTCGAAAGAGCCACAATAGCTACATCATCACAGGCAGTTGAAATATAAGATGGATAGACTTAGTTACAAACCATCATATATGGGATCAAATACAAGTTCAAAATACAGCGGAAGCGATTGAGAAATATATATATAGCGGAAGCATTTCCAAATCATCTTACAGCGGAAACAACTCAAATAGTCTTCATGTAGAGATAAACAAGGTGAGTAGCACCGATCCCACCAGTTCTACCCTCCTTCAAGCGATTGTCCAAAAGTCTTCAGTACCTGTAAGCCAAAAGTGGGGGCAAACCCTGAGTACTAATTACTCAGTAGGACTTAATGGAATGGCTTACGGCTGACGCAAAGCTGGCTTACTAACCAGTGGATCCTTAGCCATTGATTTTAAACAGTGATATACTGTCACAAAGCAATAGTTTTTCCCTCATAGTTATCATCGTGATCCATAGATCTTATACCTCGACATTCTCATCTCATATCTCATCATAAAGTAACTTGCAAGAAATTAAACATACAGGTACAAACAGGTAGTACCGAAAAGCATGATTTAATAAACAATATGTTCAGGTTATTACTACGTTGCCCGTGTGCGATATCTGGCATTCTCACACCTGGTGAGCATCAGCGATTCGAATTGATTTCTAATTTCCGGGAATAACTAAAAATGCTAAGGGATATATGCTTACGAGCCATCGCGTTCCTCACATATAACCCTCATCTCCACCTGTCCCATCCTAAGATTCACAGCTCCCCCACCTAACCCTTGGGAATAGCCGTCTCAGGAGCGATACCACGGTATGTCAAGTCAGCCCTCCCTCGACTTCCAAGCACCTCCAAAGTCCATCGGCCCCCTATCAGTGGAAGGGCAGCACCATGAATAGTGGGACGGGGCCGGTAAGATTTTCACCGGTCCTATCTCCCAGATAAGCACTCCTAGCAATGTTGTGCCAATCAGCAGGCGAACAGCGAACGGGGCTTAAACGACTCGGGCGGAGTCCACCATACCCTGCCACATCACCATTTTTTTCATAATATTCTCATAACTCCGCCCGGTCTCTGTTTCAAACATTGCATATAATAATCTTTCATAAAATTTCTGTTTTGAAAACACCTACGCGACGAGTGACTCCATTCACTCGTGTCTACTCGTACCTAGCAATTCTAGGCAACTCGTCCTACGAACTCTAATGTATAGGTACTAGGGCCAGGGCAGCCAAGGAGTCTAATGCAATTGGTTCCAAACAACTCCTAATGCAGATGCATAAGCATTCATCATAATACATTTGCTGGGTAAAGCATGGTCCTGCCTACCTTTGATTCAGTTTAATAAAACCAACAAACTAAGCTAATTGTTAGCTTGCCGGGTTGTGAGCCTTTGCTCCTGGCAACCCCTTTGATCCCTTGGACAACTCCTCCGCCCAAACACGACCGATGGGCCCTCCAGGTTGTGAGTGGGTCTTAGTTGGTCTTTTGGATCACCGTTGGTTGAAGTAGTTCCACGCGCTCGCTTCTTGATGACGTATCTGAAATAAGCGTCACTATATGAATGGCATGCACGATGCAGCGAATGGAATGCATGAATGACAAGCACATACTTAGAAAATTGTTTCGTGGTTAGGCAGAAAGGTGAACAATAGACTACTCAAACCAGATTACTTTTGTGTGTATAAACCTAGCATACGCTCATACAATTAAATATAAATAGTGCAATATATAAATTAGTACATGAGCAAGTTATCAATTTAACTAGTTTTTTTATCATTTCATGTGTAGGCAAAACATCACACAAGTATATGAGCACACATGTAGTCGACTACTACACCATTCTCCTAGCATTAGTAACTGTGGTACCTTCATGAACTGATAATAAGCATATCCAATACCATGCCTAACTAGGAAGTTATTTATCGTAAAGCAACCATGTTGGGTCCTAAGTGGATGAAAACCACACAAGGATGATGCAAAGTTAAAATATTATTAGGTGTTTTGTTTGGAATGAGTTTTTTAATACGAAAAGACTACTTCATGCACACATAGGAGAACATTCACTAACGATATCACACATTCTGTTTATCTTATGGATTAAGGCCCTATATTAACCATAAGTGCCTTACAGAGCAAATGAATTAACCCCTCAATCAAGTGTGGCATAGGCAACAGTAGATAGCGTGCAGCTAGAAATCAACCCACATGCATAATGATATCAATAGCAAGCAAACACCTACTCTTACAATTAAGTTACACATGCCTTCTTTATGAATAAAAAGCATTACTTGTGTTCATATAGTTAGACAACTCCAAATGAGCTCAGATTTTTGGGACACCTAGATTTACACTACATTATGCTACTATCAAAATTTCAGCCATAAAGGAGTTATAAATTAATTATGAAAATTCTAGCAAGTTATCAGCCCTATAGCTTCTCAGATTTTACCAGTGAGCTATACTTAGCATGGAATGCATGTACAAAAATTTACAAGTTAAAACTCTCAAGTTTGACAGGACATCTATTTTCCATATATTAAGCCTGTGTGAATTTAAGATGTAAATATGAACAGTGTAAATAGCCTTCTCGAATATACTTTCTGGACTCTATGCATCAACATTAAGCTACCAAATTTTTCAGAGAATTTTCCTGGCAAGTTATGACCACTTTTTCTAATTATCATTTCCAATATGTAGCATTTTGTCATTTTCAAGTCACCATTAAAACATAACATGCACAACTTCATATTTCATCAGTGGGCTACTTATATTACCCAAAGTATATGAAAAATGCCAGAGTCATTTTGAGTATATTCTATGTAGCCTCCAATTTCTAAGTTAAATAAATGCAATTAACACATGTATCATGGAAAAAGAGTAATTAAACAGCAAGTGCTCGGGCTATAAAAATTCACATAGTGCTATAATACCACAAGAAAGCTACTGTCCAAGTTTCAGGGCCTTTGGAGTCCATTTAGCCTACTTTTGTCATTTATCCTTATTAATCATGCATGCAACAAACCAAGGGCAAAACAGACATTTCACACCTCCACATCATACCCCCTCAATAGATCTATTCAAGAGAAGTCTAATGCAACTGAATTTGTCCATTTTGAATTTTTCTGTGATTTTACACGATTTTTCAAAATTCACAGCTCAAATAAACGCATTTAAATGGAAAACATTAGATCTAAGGACTAGAACGTAATTAACCATAGTTTTCAGGGGCCTGCATCCAAGATTTAGGTGACTCAGTGCATAGTACTTAAAACAGAGCGTGCAAAAACGCAAAAGGGCAGGGGGTTTCAGGTAAAACCACCTCGTCTTCTTCTTCCTCCGGACAGAACACATGTGCGCGCAGCGGCCAGGGTTGGAGGGCTTGCGCCGGCGTCTCAGTGCCGAGACTTGGAGCCGACGGGGTCGGGGAAGGTGTTCCCGGCCTCGGGCTACTGGTTCCCCAAGACTTCGTCGCACGGAGTGGAGCAAGCAAGCGACGCGGTGGCGGTGAACCGGAGGGCCACGGCGCGGCGGTGCACGGCGGCGCGGGCTCGATCCGACCGGAGGGGAGGCAGATCGAGGGCGGTGAGGGGCGCCTGAGTTGCGCGCGGTGACGAGGAAAACGGTGGTGGTGGTGTGGTGGCGTGGGGATGGCCTAAAGGGTGCTCTCCACGGCGGGGTCGAGTTGGACGCCGGGGCGGTGCTCGGTGTCACGCGTGGGAATGGGGCTAGGAGCGGGGTTAGAGCCCAAGAACCCGTGGGATCGATAGAGGAGAGGGAGGCAAAACTCGCGCACACTTTGGATTGGAGGGAGGAGGTGCAAGGCAGCGAGCGTGCGAGCTCACCGTTGGAGCTCCAATGGCGGCTCTTGGTGAATGGTGCACTATAAGGAGAGGCAGAGGCAACAACGGGGGAAAGGGACGGTGGAGGGAGGTGTCGTGAACGCGAGGCGCGCGTCGGGCGGGGAGGAGGTGGCCTGAGGCGGCAGCGTGGCGAGCTCGTGCTCGGCTGACGTCAATGGCGTCCGCGTGCTCAGCGTGCTAGGCAGAGGCAAGGAGACGGCAAGGTGAGTGAGGGGGAGCAAGTGAACACGGTCATATTCGCGTCCAGGTGAAGGGCCAGGGGCGTGCAGGGGTGCCGATCCGCGGCACGAGGGCAGCGCCCGTACGCCGGCATCCCCGTGGCGGGCGTTGGCTGGGGAGCCGTGGCGGCGCTGACGGGTGGGACCCACCCAGCAGTGGCTCAGGGAAAGAGAAGGAAAAAATGTGTTTTCTTCCCGTCAGAAAATAGCCGTTTTGACTTAGTTAGAGTCCGACTTTGAAAAGTACCAATTGGACGAAATGTTCTACTCTTTGAGTTCTACAACTTTGTCAAAAGGTCAAGTACCAGATTCTAAGTGGAAATATGATTTGTACATGAATTTATATAGCAGCCTTCAATTAGGACAAGGAACCTTTATTACTTGGGAAATTCAAAACTCATATTCATAAGCTTTATCTCCCAAGGTGCCTTTTGACAAGGTTGCTTAGAATTTCTTGATCTACAATTCTTCCATATAGAGCCTTGCATGAAAGTGGCTGTAGGTTAGAGAAAATTTGAAATTTCTAAACAGGTCTGGTTTGAACTTGTTTTCTGTGCAGGTAGAGAATGACTATAAACTCCGTTTAAAGCCCAATATATGATCAAACCCCAATTAACAAAGTTGTTCTCCAGCACTTTATCTGCAAGTTTGATAATATAAAGTTGGCCTGAATCCCAACAGATTTTGAATTATAGACACAAATATGTTCCAAGGTTTGGTAAAATAGAAATTTCACTTTGTGTAGAGACCTTCTTGTTTCCAACCTTTGAAGTATCAAATGAAACCCAATCACTTCAAGGTCTATTGCATTTGAAAGGTGATAAGTTTAATTTCACTTCATAGAAAGGAAGATTTTGAAGTTGTATAGGTAATTCAAAAGTAATTTCAGAATCCACTTTGGGATAAACTAAAATCCTAGGGTTGGGGAATTATTCTAAGTATAGACTCTCTTGGGCTGATTTCCAAGAGAAATGTCGTGCCATTTATAACAGTTAATGACATTTTTAAACCATGTTCAGTGTAACAAAAGGGTAGTTCATAACATGTACAACAACTTTGACAACGGAGTTGAGCTCAGGTACTTAATGAATTTGAAAGTTTTATTAGGGCTCAAGTTTGGTCTCGATCACACTTGCTACCCTCGGGAGAAACGTTAGTTGGATTTGGTTTGATCTTTTAAACCTCATAACATATGATTTTTAAGATGGTCATACTATCAAAGTTGAAGGTCACATCCTAAACTAAGACTATGGTATTCGGTTGTTTTGCATAAAAGCTTGTAGGTGGTGACTTAAACAACCAAACCTCGTAGAGTTTTGTATCTTCCTAGAAAATTTTTGACTTAGTGACTTCTCCATCTAGTCTTCGTTTCTCTCTCTAAGCACCATCATGTCCTAATTCCTTATTAACGTGTCTCTAACTGTGTGTTATGGCTCTTGAGATGCCAAGGGCATCACAAGAATGCCAATGCCTTTGACGTCCAAACATAGTAATAACTTAAATACTTTATGCTTATATTCTTGTTTTTCATTACAACATGCTTGGATGTGTATGATCCGTCCCACTATTCATGGTGCTGCCCATCCCTGATAAGGGGCCGATGGACTTGGGAGGTGCTTTGAGGTCAAGGGAGGGCTGACCCGACGTACCGTGGTTTCGCTCCTGAGACGGCTACTCCCAAGGGTTAGGTGGGGGCGCTGTGAATCTTGGAACAGGACATGTGTAGATGAGGGGTATATCTTGGATGTGTAGGATATACTATTATGCAAGTTACTGATGGGTTCTCATGCTTTACTTTCATGCACGTATTTACTTTATGATGTAAGTGAATCTTCATGGTTAATAGATAGCAGCTGTCATATCCTGCTGTCTTATCTCAACATGACCTTGTATAAAAATCAATGGCTAAGGATCTACATGATTAGTAAGCAAGCTTTTGCGTCAGCCCTAAGCCCCATCCATTAAGTCCTACTGAGTAATTAGTACTCAGGGTTTGCCCCCAATTTTGGATTACAGGTACCGGCGACATCTGGACAACTGTGTTGGAGGTGGTAGTACCGGTGGGCTCAGTGCTACTCGCCTTGACTATCCCTGCATGAGGAGTAGACGAGTTTTATTTTCCGCTGCGAGATGTTTCGAAACGCTTCCGCTATATATATATATTTCTCAATCGCTTCCGCTGTATTTTGAACTTGTATTTGATTCCAGATATGATGGTTTGTAAACTAAGTCTATCCCTCTTATATTTCAACTACATGTGATGATGTAACTGTTGTGGCTCCATCGAGAGTCGGATGTGTTTGATGTCGGTTCCTCTGGGATTTGGTGTTATCGAGAGCTGAAGTACTCTCGATGGACTACCGGGTTTAGTTTGGCCTAAGTGCACTGCGAGCCAGAGGTGGCAGGTGTGCTTAGTCTGGATTAAGCAGGGCGGTTCCGCCACAGCCTATTGGTTGGCATAACATTGCTAGAGGTGCTTATCCGGGATAATGGACCGGTGAAGGTCTTACTTGTGCCATCCGAAGAACAGAGACTTGGTCCTACCATCGGGCCCAGGGGCGCTTGGATGTTGACTCGTGGAGGGCTGGACCCGGGATGCCGTGGTAACGCTCCATGGGGGCTAAACCTGGGGAAAGGCGGGTTGGAATCGAACTTGGGATGGGACAAGTGGAGATGGGGGCTATATGTGGGAACGCGATGGCCAGTAAGCATGTACCCCTAGCATTTTTAGTTATTCCCGGGAATTAAAAATCGATTCGAATCGCTGATGCTTACCAGGTGTGAGAATGCCAATATCACTGATGGGCAATGTAGTAATAACTTTAATATGTTATTTATTTAATCACGCTTTTTATATTACATGCTTGTACTTGTATGTTTACATTTTTGCAAGTTACTTTATGATGCTATATATGTTGAAATGATGAGATACATGATGGATGGATCGTGATGATAAAATGAATAAATTGAGGCTTATGGTTAAATATTGAATGAAACATGAAAGTAAGGATTCACTTTTAGTAAACTTATGCGGGTTAGAAGTCAAGTCCACAAAAAGCCTTGCGTACTCTCAAATGTGTCGGGCTGATACCACCCTCGGGTAAGTCCTACGAGTACCCCACGTACTCACCGTTTGTTGTTGATATTTTTCTTTAGGTACATGTCAGTTTGTGAGAAAGGATGACCACGGTGGGCTCGGTGTCATGCCTTGACGTTTCTATTCTTCCGCTGCGATGTATCTGTATATCATATGTTTTTCGCTGCAAGATTATTTTGAAGTTTTACTTCACTACAGTTGTACATTATTTTGAGCAAAGTATTTGTAATCGATCAAACTATGTTTGTATGAAATAATGGGTTGTTGTAATTGTTGTGGCTCTTTCGAGAGCTTAACGTGTTTGATGTCGGCATCCCTCGGTGATGGTTACATCGAGTGCCCTCTGGGGTAACTCGACGGACTACTGGGTTTGGTTCGGTCTAATTGCACTGTGAGCCAAAGGTGGCAGGTGTACTTAGCTCAGATTAAATCGGCGGTTCCGCCACAGCTGGTATCAGAGCCGATCATACACGGACAACAATTATAACAACTTTATTTTGATTTCAAAATGACATTTTTCAAATCTTTTCGAAGTATTTGCGAAAATGAGAGATATCGTGGATATGCCCACTATAAGGATGTTAAGCTTATATCTAAGTGGCATCGCTGACAATTCTAACCTAGATAGGACTCATATGCATAATCAGTACTTTGGGAAGCAACTTTTCGGCCATAGCAGTCCCCAGTACTAGAGGAACGCTATCGGGATTTGCGAATCGTTGTAAGCCCTGCATTCATGCCCTGTAGGAAAAGCTCTTTAAGGGTGGTGGGCATGCTTTGGAGCTTTCATGCCCGCCACACTTACATTTGGTTTTGGGATCCATCTCTTTCTCGACAATCCCCAGTACTGGTGGAAAGTCAGGCTTTGAGAAGAGGTGCAAAGGCCCACTCAACATTGTCCACGCAGTGGTCACGCGTGGATGCTACACTAGGTGGTAATGTGTGGGCATGCATTTCTTCTTGTAGGGACACTAACGACTAAATGCGTAGTATGGATGACTAGAACTCGACAAGATGCATGTAGGGAGAGTACGTGCATATATGCCACCGAAATAACGTTAGCTATAAAAGTAAGGATTTGTGAGGACGGATAGGACGAGCATGCATCATTCCATCTTATCTCGTGTGCTTACTATGTGTTTGCTTGAAAGTAACTATATTTTTACTGCATTTGTACATATGCTTGTTTGGTAATAACAAGTTTCACATGAGCTTCTGGGCCATTTCAGGATAGAACTAGCAAGCACCTTCTATGCCACGGTGTAGAGTATAAACTTAGGCATAACCATGACATTCTAATATGTTGCAGGATCTCTGAATTCACGTCTAGTAATTGGTTGCAAACAGTACACGTTAGTAAGAAAGATAGTCATCGTGCCTTAGAATTCCAATAATCTCACCCATGTTAGTGAACTCTTTTGAGCTAGTAAATGTAACGCAACCGTATCATGCCTAAAGAATTTTTAGAAACCAAATCACCGCTGCTCTGAGCCTTGTCGCCCTCACCAAAGATATCACAACAAGAGATTGAAGACAAAGCTGAAGAGTACACCATTGGCGCGGCTTCGGTTCAACATCTGCAACACGGGATGATTCTACAGACGAAACTCAACAAGCCGAAAGATCAAGTCAAGATAGTTCTAGCATGTTAAATCTTAGATGCTCGTTTGGTAGAAATCAATAGGTATACCTACAACTACAAGACTGGTGCACGAGCCTGTGCAATACCAGAAGCATTCAAGAAGATTGCTCGATACCTCATACCTGAAGCAGGAGGATTCTCCTCGATTCGATCCTGACTTACGCAGCGCCAACTTCTACGCCGGCACTCGAAGCGGGAGCTCCACCAAGACAAGACTGAGTTCAGAAGATACCGCGGGCGAGATTTTACCGTCGCTTACATACCCCTAGCAATACTTAGGGTTCTTAGTTGGTGACATGAGAGATAAAGAGGAAGTTTTCAAGATCAACCTCGACTCTAGCCACGTTCTCCGAGTGATGGTCTAGCAAGGGAACAATCACCATGGTGTCAACCATGTGAAGCTCGAAGATGCATCTACCAAGCTGGAAGAAGAAACTAGTTTGGAGAAATGAGATGGATATCGATTAGTGTAGTGACAACGTTTAACTCAGACTTGTATTGGTTGGACTTTGGATTAGCATGGTTCATTACGCCACATGATCTTAACTTCTTGGAATCACCTCTAGAGTATCATGAATTTTCCAACCGTTACAACTCTTTGGTTCCAAACTCGCATTCCATGCATTCCAAGCTTTTGCGTTCCATGCATTTTGGACTCTTGTAGTCTTCATGCTTCAAACTCGTACCAATTAATGTCCTACTGAATCTATGTAACCGCCATAACTCAAGAGATTGATGTCCATATGTTCCTCCTGATTCCCATACTAAGAACAAATTTTGAAAAGTTAACCACTATCCTGTTTCCTTGAGTCATGCCACCTGGGTATTATACGTCACGCGCTCTAAGCACCTTTAACTAAATATATCATTCCTTGCTCACTACGTTGCCATGATCTTGTAGCATTCGTGTCCCATGGGGTTGGACTGGATGGTTGACCCGCTCTTAATGTGGTGTTTACCTAAGCAGTCAATGGTGCCGCGACGGAACCTAGGGTCCTATGAGATTGGCCATCACATAGCAGTGCCACTAGGGGCGCGCTGGTATCAAGACATGCGAAGGCTAGACATAGCATCAAGTGCGGAACATTCATATCCACTTCTTCTTACCTTGTGGAAATCGCTACTCTTGATCCGTGGAAATGCTTGAATCCATTTCCACCACCTCAATATGTCATCTCGTTGCTTTGTTTCACCTTGCCTTTCTTGATCTGAGCGAGTGATCCACCTCAATCCCACAACTTGTTCATATCTTTCCATACTTGTTTTATGATGTCTTTCTTGACCTACGTGAATGAACAATCCTATGTTCATCCCTGGTTTACACATTTTCGTTGGGTAGTTTCATGTTACTTTCTCGACTCATGGGAAAGATTACCTCGATCCCACTAGCGTTGGTTTGTGCAAACGATCAACTCTGCTCCACTATTTCACTTGTATATATTCTTTCCACTTGATGAACTTAATTCCTCGAAGGTGAATTTCAGGGTCACCTTCTACACTAGCTTTTGTTATCGGCTGGAGATGCAGACATGCCACCCTCTCAATGAGTTATTTCCGTCTCCTTCAAATTCTCCTCAATGATGGGCTTACTAACCTTGCCGATCGTTTCATTAGTAAGCACGTATCATCCCCTAGACTTTACCGAATCAATCTTGTCCAATATTAAGAAAATCGTACAAACCATCACCTTGTCCAGTCTATCTGGGTCTCCGTGTACATTCTTGCCGCCGTGAGCAGGATGTGCTATGCTTCACCACCTCTTTTCTTTGAGGATGTTCTAACTTATTGTCTTATATGTGTATGCAGTCCCTATCAAATGACATGAATGTGTCTCTCAAAAACACATCCATGATAACCGTTTGAATCACAAGATCCTTCATGGTTCGATTTCTCCAATTGTGTAATAAGACCTATATCTTTAACACGTTTCTAAACCTTGGTGTCAAAGTCAGGAAGTAACCCTATTCTATTGTCCGAATCAATCGTTGTTGCTTTCACACTGTGGCCACACCTTCTTTGTGGTTTATTCATCCGCTCTCATACAAAATGCGACTTGGCGAGTATCTTAGAAAGGCCACCCCGGACCAATTAAAAGAAGCTTTGTAACTACCTCGTGTTAAAGAGGCACTAACCATTCATGAGCCAGTTAACAAAGCTAATAGATGAAAAATTGAATGTTACCATGTGTGACAGAAGCAACGAATTGCGAGCCAAAAACCATTCACATTACGCAATAAGCCGTAAAAACCCCGCTTTCTCCAAATCTCGGGACGAGATTTCTTTAAGAAGGGTGGGTTGTGATGCCCCCGGCATCTCAAAAGCCTTAACACGCAGCTAGAGACAAGCTAATACTGAATTAGGACTTCATGATGCTTAGAAAGTAACAAGGACTAGGTGGAGAAGTCACTAAGTCAAAAATTTTGAATTCAAAATACAAAACAACACGTTACTTGGTTGTTTAAATCACCACCCACAAACTTTTAGGCAAACACCAAATACAAAAGTCGTAGTTCGGGATGATATCTTCGACTTTGATATTATGAATATCCTTAA
The DNA here is from genome assembly GCA_022530915.1 of Paspalum notatum. Lineage (NCBI taxonomy): Eukaryota > Viridiplantae > Streptophyta > Magnoliopsida > Poales > Poaceae > Paspalum > Paspalum notatum. Next base: position 31,399,602 of record CM039688.1, on the reverse strand, counting down.
AATCATATGTTATGAGGTTTAAAAGTCGAGACCAAATCAAACCAGAAGTTCTTTGGAAGGTGCCAATTGTGATCGTGAACAAATTTGGACCCTAATAAAACTTTTAGAATCATTAAGCAACTGAGCTTAGCCCCATTATCAAAGTTGTCGTACATACAGTGAACTTCATTTTTGTTACCCTGAGCATTGTGTAAAACTGTCTTAAACTAGTTTAAATTCTGACCCCATATACCTCATGAAATCAGCCCCAAGCTAGTCCACAAAAAAAAATTCTCAAGTCTGAATTTCAGCTCATCCCCAATTTAAATCTGAAATTACTTTTTATTTCACTATACAACTTTAGAATCTTCCTTTCTATGAAGTGAAATTAAACATATCACCTTTCAAATGCACCTAGAGTGGAAGTGTTTGGACTCCATTTGAGTATTCCAAAGTTTAAAATAGGAAAGACTCTACTTAAATTAAAGCTGCAGTTTTACCAAACCTTCAGCAATGTTTGTGCTTGTAATTCAAAATCTGTGGTGATCCAAGCAAGCCTTTATATACCAAACTTGTAGATAATTCTATTAGGAACAACTTTGGTAATTGGAGTGTTGATATGCACTGTGATTTGGATGGTGTTTTGGGTCTTTTTATGTAGATCTATGAATCTGCCAGAACCTGACCTGTGTAATAAATTCAAAATTCCGTTGATCTACAGTCATAATCTTCCAATGCTTTTATTGAGAAGTTTGTAGCTCACGAAATTCTGAACAACTTTGGTATGAAACTATTTTTATGAGAGAGACTAGAAAATGGTGTTTTAGAATTTCTAAACTGGTGGGTTCTGTTGGTCAAACCTAGGTCAGTTTGTTAAACTCAAATTTTAACCACATTTCTAAACAGAACATGATATTAAGGTTTTTGATAAAGTTGTAGACCACAATGAGTACAACAATTCTTCCAATTGGAGTATTTTCAAATTCGGCCCCTAACATGTTCAAATACGAGATCTTCTAACAGGTATCCAGCTGGTCAAACTCCATTTTTCCAATTTCGGAATTTTCCTTCCTTCCTTGAGTCAATTACAAGTGGGACCCACGCGCTCGTTTCCCACCCAGGCCGGATGACGACATCCGTCCGTGGACCCCACAGCCCCATGCCTCCGTGCACCCGGTCCGTGGACTCCTCTTCTTCACTTCCTCACCCGGTCCCACCTGTCGGCATCACGAGGTCCATAAACCGGTTCCACCTTTCATCCACCATCCTTCTCTCCCTCTCCAGCTCGCCCACGCGGCGGACGCCGCTTGCCCACGCAGCGCGTGGCCGGCCAAAGCCGACGCCAAGGCCGCCCCGACCGCGCCCTCGGAGGAAGGAAGGTGAGCTCCCCTCTCCCCTGCAGCTCACTCGCCTCCTCCACTCCCTGCGCCCCTCTGCCTCCCTCGTCTCCCTGCCTCTCTCCCTCAGCGTAGCGGAGCAGCGGCCCCGCCATGGCCCGAGCTCCATGAGCTCGCGAGCCTCGCCTCCCCGTACACCTCCGCCCCGACCAAGGCACGTCCCGCGTTCGCCTCGCCGTCCTACACCTTCTCCACTAGCCCTCGGCCTCCACCAGTGCCTCTTTCACCCTTTCCCACGCACACACCATCTCGGCCACTATTGCCGCCGACCCCTCACCGTCGGGAGCCACTTTCGGACCATCCCCGCACCTCCACTTCACCTCCACCGCGTGCACCATATCCTCGCGGAGCTCTCAGGCCCATCCTCAGCCTCCTCCATCGCCGGAGCTGCGGGAATCGAGCCGCGGCCGCCACGAGCTCCGTGCACCGCCAGCAACCGGTTCACCTCCGGTTCACGCGCGTTCCTCGTACGCTCCGACCATCTCGCGCGACGAGATCAAGGGGGAAATGAACCCCGTGGCCAGGGGTACCTCCGGCAACCTCGTCGGCTCCAAGTCTCGGCCCCGAGACGTTGGTGCGGACGGCAAGAACGCGAGCCGCCGCGCGCGCCGTCCCCTGTCTAGAGGAAGAAGAAAACCCCGATGTCTTACACAAAACCCCTGCTCTTTCTCGTTTTTGCGCTCTCTGTTAGTGTACTATTTACTGAGTGATTGATAACTTCTGTGCAGGCCCCTGGTGGTTATGGTTATTCACGATCTAGTCCCCAGTTCTAAAGTTTTTCTTTTTAAATTGTATATTTCGGTTGAAACTTTGGAAATTCATGGTAAATGAAATAACAATCCTAAAAATGTAAACTCAGTTGCATTGTACCACTCTTGAGTAGGTCTTCAGGCTAGGTATGATGTGGATCTGTGAAAGGACAGTTTTACCCTTGTTTTATTGCTTGTATGTTAAACTAAGATAAATGTCAAAAGTGATGAAAATGGACTTCAAAAATGGTGAAACGTGGATAGTAGCTTTTATATGATATTTAGGCTCTACTGTGATTTTTGCAACTCTAGCTTACACTGTTTAATTACTGTTTTATCCCTATGTGGCCATTTAGGGTATTTTTAGAATATGAAAATGCATGCTACCTAAAATGTGTCCAGAAAAATGCACAAGAATTATATAGTGAGGGTTTCGCTCAGTTTAGTATGATGACAAATTATCATGCACATTGCTTGCTGTTTTGATGGTGATTTGAAAATGACAAAGTGCTAAGTGCTTTAAGTAATAAATTAGAAAAGTAGTACCTAATATGCTCCAAAAATTCCACCTAAATTCCTGTAGCTATGTTACCATATAGGTATGCTTATGTGAATTATTCATGTACTATGATTGTTGTTTCATGAAGGGTTTATCAATAGTCACTTAAATAGGATCAAAAGAGAAGGGAGTAAAAAGGGGATGTCAATGTACTCACATGAACTTGATTATTTTTCATGTAAACTTCACTTGCTATGATTAACCTTGTTGTGTCAAATAAAACCTTGTAAGATGGTTGACTCTAGTTACTCCATCAGCACATTCTATTCCTAAATGCCTAGGTTACAACCCATAACCATGAAAATATTGCATTGTTGAAGTGTAGATAACAATAACTCAACATGATACGAATTATGTATGATTGTCACTTATATGCTTGGTTCAATGCTTGTTTACATCTAATCTAATAAGAGTGACTTGGAATTTGCAATCATCAGGTGTACCTCTCATGTAGCCATCATATATTTATGACTTATGAATGTAAATAAACCCCACTACACCTAACTTAGGAATTTAAATAACTATTGCTTGCTGTTGTCATATCACATCAACAACATGTTCGTTGTATGATGAGTACCTTGATATTTGTGTTTGATTGATAGTTGGAGTGAATGCTTACTCTAGGTCCATAAATATGCTTAATTTAAACAGATGTCAGACGCCTTTCCAGTTGTCCAGAAAATGACTGTTCCTATGTGTGCTTGACATTAACGCATCTCATCCACTGCATCATGCATGTCATTCATGTAGTGACGCTTGTTGCAGATACACGATCAAGAAACAAGTGCGTGGAGCTACATCAAGCAATGGTGGTTCAAAAGACCAACTAAGACCCACTCACGACTTGGAGAGCCCATCAGTCGTGTTTGGAAGGAGGAGTTGTCCAAGGGATCAAGGGGTTGCCTGGGGCAAAGGCTCACAACCCGGCAAACTAACTTTAGATTAGTTTGTTCAAGTTTTCAACAACAAAGGTAGGCCCCTTAGGCATCTACACCTATTTAGGGAGTTCCACCACCCTATATTTGCTTGTGCATTACGTTTAGGAGTTGTATGAAACCCCACATGCATAAATCCCTGATATCCTATGTAGTATGAATAGATCAAAGTCTATGCTTAGCCATGCTTAGACGGTAGAAGTCGAGTGAAGGTATACACTCACGAGATGGTAGGGCTCAAAAATGTTTTACAAAAATTTAATTCGAGAGCAATATGATATGATGTGATGAAAAATTGAGACCGGGCGGAGATATGGGTATATAAGATGATGATGATAAGTATGTGACTGGTTGGTGGACTCCGCCCGAGTCGCATAAGGCCGATCGTTGTTAACCTATTGGTCGGCATAACATTGCTAGAGGTGCTTATCCGGGATAATGGACCGGTAAAAGTCTTACTTTTGCCATCCGAAGAACAGAGAATTGGTCCTACCATCGGGCCCAGGGGCGCTTGGGTGTTGACTTGTGGAGGGCTAGACCCGGGATGCCGTAGTAACGCTCCATGGGGGCTAAACCTGGGGAATGGCGGGTTGAAATCGAACTTGGGATGGGACAAGTAGAGATGGGGGCTATATGTGGGAACGCGATGGCTAGTAAGCATATACCCCTGGCATTTTTAGTTATTCCCGGGAATTAAAAATTGATTCGAATCGCTGATGCTCACCAGGTGTGAGAATGCCAATATAACTGACAGGCAATGTAGTAATAACTTTAATATGTTATTTATTTAATCACACTTTTTATATTACATGCTTGTACTTGTATGTTTACATTTCTGCAAGTTATTTTATGATGCTATGTATGTTGAAATGATGAGATACATGATGGATGGATTGTGATGATAAAATGAATAAATTGAGGCTTATGGTTAAATATTGAATGAAACATGAAAGTAAGGATTCACTTTTAGTAAGCTTATGCGGGTTAGAAGTCAAGTCCACAAAAAGCCTTGCATACTCTCAAATGTGTCGGGCTAATACCGCCCTCGGGTAAGCCCTACGAGTACCCTACGTACTCACCGTTTGTTGTTGATATTTTTCTTTAGGTACATGTCAATTTGTGAGCAATGATGACCACGGTGGGCTCGGTGTCATGCCTTGACTTTTCTATTCTTCCGCTGCGATGTATCTGTATATCATATGTTTTCCGCTGTAAGATTATTTTGAAGTTTTACTTCACTACAGTTGTACATTATTTTGAGCAAAGTATTTGTAATCGATCAAACTATGTTCGTATGAAATGATGGGTAGTTGTAATTGTTGTGGCTCTTTCGAGAGCTTAACGTGTGTGATGCCGACATTCCTGAGTGATGGTTACATCGAGTGCCCTTTGGGGTAACTCGACGGGCTACCGGGTTTGGTTCGGTCTAATTGCACTGTAAGCCAGAGGTGGCAGGTGTACTTAGCTCGGATTAAATCGGCGATTCCGCCACACCCCGCCCTGTTCTAGGCCGCCGAAATCGCGCCTCCACTCCGCACTGCCTCGCCGGACCTCCGCATCATCTGCTCACCGTCACCGGCCATCTCCAGGCCAACCCTGTCAAATCTTGGTAGTGGGTAAGGATCCTCACCCTCTCCTCCCTCTCCCTGACCGCCTCCGGCGAGCCGCCAGGGCTCCGCCCGGCCAGGCCGCCACGCGCCTCCGAACCCCCTCCTCCCGTCGTGAGGTTGAAGATGACGGGAGGAGAAAGGCGGCCATTTTGTGTTTAGCCCCTGAGATTTTTTGTTTTTGTTGTTTCCCTTGCATACTGTGTACTGAGTCTTGTGGTTCTCGTGTTCTAGCCCCTAGATCTTATTCACGTATAGGTCCTGGATCTTAGTTTTCTCCTTTTATTTTTGTTATTTTCGGCTGAAACTTTGAAAAATCATAGTAAATCAAATAAAAATCCAAAATGGGTAAACTCAGTGTCTATGTACTTCTTGTTAGTAGATCTACAGAATAGGTATTATGCAGATGTGTAAAAAGACTGTTTTGCCCTCGGTTTAGTGCATGCATGTGGAGGGTAAATAAATGCTGAAGTGGGTCAAATGGACTCCAAAAATTATGAGACTTGTACAGTAGTTTTCTCATGATATTTAGGCTCTGTGAATTTTGGTAACCATATTACTCACTGTCAAATGATAGGTCTACCCATAGGCTTGTTTTCTGATAATAAAAATGCATGGGAAAATACTTGCCACATGAAAGTTGCTCCAAATGTTGTGCTGGATTTTATGACTCTTTGTGGTATATATAGGTAGCTGGTAAATTTTGAGACTCTGCATGTAGATTTTGAATGGTGTTTTAAAAATGACAAGTGATGGCTTGATTAATAAAATAATAAGAAAAAAAGGTTATATAGTGCAAGAAGAATTTCATAAAAAATATGGTGACATACTGGTGATGAGTAGGTTCCAGAAAATGATTTTGTGGATTTCATGATCACTGTTTTAACCTGCATTTGAAATAGCCTACAGTGATTATATGAAAAAATAGATGTCCTATCATATTATGGATATTTTGCTTGCTAATTTTTATACATGGTGTTTATGCTCTGCATTGCTTGATGACTAAATTTTCATGACCAGAAACCATTCCTATGATTTATGATAAATCTGAAAAGTTAAATACCTTGTAAATTGCTGGAATTACTGTAATCAAGTTATAATTCCTTTGGAGCTGAAATTTGGACAGTGGCATTGTGTAGTAGAATTCTGCATGTCATAATAAGTTTAGCTCATTTGGCATTTTCTAATTACATAAACTCAGATGTACATTTAAATCATTAAATGGGCGTGTGCATTTGAATATATATGTAGGTGTTTATTTGCGATTGATACCATTCTAATTCTTGGTCGAATTATTGCTGCATACTATTTATTATTTCTCCATGTCACACTTGTTAAGGAACTAATTACTTGCTCACGTAAAACACCTAAAGTCAGTATAGGATTTCAATCCATTAAACAAACAAGGTGCATGATATAACTAGTGAATGGTTCCAATGAATGCATTAGGTGTATGATTTCAACTTGTTACTGAATGCACCACAACGCCTATCTTAGTAATACAAATAGCTATTGCTTATTGTTATTGAGTCACAACGTTTGCATGTTGTCAATAAAATCGGTAGCTTGTGTAGGTATGATTGTAGGAATGTATGCTTGCTCAGGGTTCATAAAGGCACTACTGTCACTAGTACTGAGAGTGACATTTTGAACTAACAGTACATACATGTGTGAATCTATGTTTACCTGATGTTTTGCTTGCGTGCGGTACGAAGGAGAACAACTTAACTTAATACTTAATCGTGTATCAAATTCATAAGTGGCGTTATGAATATCCGATTACAAAACTGTAGGTTTGACCTGTGGGCACAAAAGATATTCTTTCTTAAGTGGTGTACCAATCACCTTTTTGCATGCCCACAGAATGTTTGGTTATGTGTGTAATTTATCTCTATGTGTGTAATTTATCTCCATGCATCTTCTGCATCGCATCAATGCATGCCATTCATATAGAGACGCTTATTGCAGGTACGTGATCAATAAGCAATTGTGTGGAGCTACATCAAACAATGGTGGTCCAGATGATCAACTAAGCCTCAAGCACGACCTAGAGGGCCCATCAGTCGTGTTTGGATGGAGGAGTTGTCCAAGTGATCAAGGGGTTGCCTGTGGCAAAGCCTCATAACCCGGCAAACTAACATTTGCTTAGTTTGTTGGTTTTCTTAAAATAAAAGCAAAAGTAGGCAGGACTATGCTTTTCTCAGCTAACATGATATAATTAATGAGTACGCATCTGCATTAGGAGTTGTTTGAAATCACTTGTATTAGACTCCTTGGCCGCCCTGGTCCTACCACCTATAATAGAGTACATAGGACGAGTATATCTAGTAATGCTAGATACGAGTAGACATGAGTGAATGGAGTCACTCGTCGCGTAGATGATTTCAAAATCACAAAAATTTCACTCATGTAGAGGTTCTCATTTGGCTTATGATATAAATGGAGACCGGGCGAAGATAGGTATATATATATATAATTAGTACCCTGGATACTGATCAGCTATTCAGCACCCGAGCCGACCATGCGCCCTCCCGACCCCCGACCCCGAGCCGTCCCCCGTGCCGCCGTGCGCACGAGCTGGCTTTCGGTTCTGAGATGACCAAATCAGATATACGACGCGAGGTGGGAGACTCGAGACTGGTTCCTTCTCCAGTTTCCGCGGTTGCGGAGGACGCCGGCAAGAAGAACGATCGACACCAGGCCGGACAGGGAAGGAGAAGTCAATCCTCGTGATCCATTTCGGGTTCGTTGCGCATCCTCCTGCAGATCCAGATAGATTAGCCTAGATCTAGCAGCGACTCTGTTACTCGCACCTATCCCGATCTCTGCTGCTAACAGACTCATCCTCTGTCTTCTCCCTGTGGTTGTCGGCAATGCAAGATCCGATGATTCCGGTGGTGATCTGTGCCAAGCTGTAGCACGGCTGCAGACGGCAGTCCGGCCGGTCGTCTTCGCAAGCGAGTGATACTGGTACGTCGGTGCTTTCCTCACCTAGTCAAGCCAATGCCTACAGCCTATCTGTGGCTCTTCGTTTCCGTGCAATTGAACCAAGTGAGATCAGCTAGCTTTCTTGTGGGCGAGTTTCCCTTCCGATTGATCGGTACATCCCGTCGATTCATAATCTGGTACCACAAATAGGCTGGTAGCATGGATCCACGGGATGCCCAGGGAGATCGAGCCTAGTGTTTAACGTTTAATTGAACATTGTCTGCACATAGGAACGGTTATGTATAAAATTAATATGTACTCCATCTTGCTTCCAGAAAAATGTTGAATCATGTAGACATGTACTGGTAGATTAAATGTCACCTTGCCAAATGATGAGACCAGTTCCTAAAGTACATCTTAATATTGTGATTTGTCTGCAGCATATACATGAACAAGTTCATTTATCTCTGCAGCATATACATGAACAAGTTCATTTATCTAATATAATACCTTTTATATGAACCTTCCGCTATTTCTGGTTATTGTAAACTTCTGCACTGCAATGGGGGAGAATTATTCTACTTATAAATTGGTTTGTGGAGCAGGGTTACTCTTACATGCAGTCCATCTGTCCATCTAGTCTATACAATTAATGTGTCCACTCGGCCTTGACTTCATGAGATGAATGTTTAAAAAATATAATAGTTGTAACAGTTTTATCTGCACCCAAAGGAAGTGTTGTGTTGCATGAACTTGTGTTTTGATCTGAGCTGTTATCTTTCTTAAATCCAGTTTCATTGCCGAGATTTAAAATCCTAGTTTATAGGTCTTTATTGACAATTCCCTTGCAAAGAGACATGAATTATATCATTGATGATTTATACATTTTATTTTACTGACTCCAAGACGGCATGTTCATTATAAAAAAAACATGGTCTGTCGACCTTGATATGTCATTACGTCATATCCCCGAGTCATATTGTCCTCCACCTAGTTGAATTACCTACAACATTATGCATTTCATTTATTGGAAAGGCATGTTTTTCTTTAGCTAATATAAATGTATCTTCTGTCCAGATGCTGCAAGCCACCAGCCAATGCAAACTTCAATTGCTGGAGTGCGAATGTGATCAAATGGTAGAGAGATTTTGTGTAGTGATGAAATTATATAGGTAGAGATATTTTGTATTGACAAGATCGTGAGAATTTCTGATGTCCGTAATGAGCTAATTGTAGATTGTTTCCAAGATCAATGTATCTTTTTATTTGAAATTTGGCATGTGATGTATGTGTTAAGAACCATGAATGTTTCTCTGATTTCTTGGAAAATATATTCTCCATGTACTGGATGTGCAAAAAAACGGTAGTCATTGAAGTGTACAATCTAGTTGGTACAGAGAAGAATAATCTGAAATCTGAAAGGGTATACTTGGTCTAGAAACAATGAAATCTGCTAGCATCTCTTAAAATACAGGGATAAACAAAAATGTTTCTCCAACCATCACCATCAATTAAATTCAATGATAAAATAGACCCAATGCTTAAATAAGGGTGCTATTGATTCAAACTGGATTCAAAATGCACAAGCCATTTATATTTCAGATAGCTGAACATTCACCAAGAGACGGCAGCTTATACAGGAGGTCAAGAGCATTTAACACATCGCAATTGGTCCACAAAGACATGGGCGGTTTCGTACAGAGATGAAGTTACAAAAAATATTAAAAGCTATTTGACTGCTTGGCACTCGGCTTGTTCTTGCCGAGTAGGTTAATCTGCAGCTGCTGCTCTTCCTCCATGGATACTGTTCTAGCTCTTTTCTGAGCCTCCGTTTTGGAGCCTCTCCAGCTCCTGATACTGTTCTAGCTCTTTCCTGATGATGTTCCATTTCTTCTTTTCACCTGTGCTTCTCTGGACCTCTTTCAATCTTCAAGATTCTTCTCTAGCTCCTCGAGCCCATGTATTTCTCGTTCCTGCAGGCACAAAACACCAGTATGAATGTCTGAATGTTACCTTGACAGTATGACTAGACCATACATCAATACAAGAAATCCTAGGAGAGTATGAGCGCCATGATAAATTGAAAGCACAAGCACCAAAACGTGAGGTGTATTTTTCATGTCATTAGGCCATTTGATATTAAACCAAAATACAAGATACAATAGAAAAAAAATGAAAGGAAAATCAGTGCTTCATGGCCTCTGTTTTGGAGCCTCTCCAGCTCCTGATACTGTTCTAGCTCTTTTCTGATGTTCCATTTCTTCTTTTGTTCTCCTGATACAATAAAATTGAGACTAAAGTTGTATTGTTGTTGAGGACTTGAGGTAGTAAAATAGGACGGAGTGAAATTATAAACTATTCGTTCATGGAAATATATGAATTGTATTGACAGCTAGAATCATATCCCAAGAACAAAACACGATTAATGAAAAAAACAAAATGTTTGATTATTTGCTAGGAGGAAACTTATTTGATTAGTAACTAAGATGGGTGAATCATAGAAACAGTATTATATTAAATAATCGAAACAGTTTGATCACAAATAACAATACGTATGAACATAAAAACTTTGATTGTATGTTCATGTCAGGGAACTCTAAAAAGTCCTTTATTTGTAGCTGATGAACCAGCCAGATCACAAGTTATGATATTACTTCAAGGAATGAAAGGTTTTGGCTTTTGGGTTGATCCATGAGATATTTCTGAGATCCATATAATGGCCATTGGAAAGAAAAAATTTAAATCAGATATAGGCACATCTAAATCAAGCTTTTTGTCAGCCTCCATAAACGTATTTTTGAATAGCACTTATAGTCCGAAATTAAAAAAACAACCATGAATATACATGAGAGGAGCAGGGAGGTCACCTCACCTGAATCCATGTTCGCATCATGCATAATCTGAAAGGCTGAGTCATGGAACTGAGCTCAGGCAGACAAGCGTCCCAAAGAGCATGAGAATATTTGAGGTAGGAAAACATTTTGAAACCTGCAGAGCTTCTCCAGTCAGGAATTTGTTTGATGCCAATCTAATAACAGAGATATAGTTAATCTAATAACGGAGGCTATCGGATAGTTAAACACATATCTGAAATAGAGTTATGGTTCGAATTAGTCAATAACATCGGATAGGAAAACAGGGCAATGTAAATTTCTGATTATTGACAAAAATGCATAATAACTTGAGTGATAAATAGATTTAGTTAGTAATGTTTGACCATGATACATGATTGTGAATTGTGATCATAAAAATAACCGTTTGTGTAAAGGGGCATCAAGGTAGATTAAGCCATTAGATATGATTGTTTGAGCTATTGTAGACTTTATGATCAACTAATAAGGAATATAAATAATGTTGAGAGAGCAGGCGTTATGTATGATTATTTGAGCAAGGTTCTTTGACCACAGGTAGCAAGGCAGCTTAAATGGATGCCACAATACAGGCGTTATGTATTGTAGGCTGATAAACTTAACATCCAAATAATCAATGATGAGAGATCAGGCAGTAGTTGTGATGAATTAGAAAAATGAATTAAATTTAGATTAAGCAAGTGTGACAAGATGATTGAAAAGGTAATTAAGGCATGTTAAGTGAATTGCAGTAGCCTTCAATATGGTTTTAAGTACTATTAATTAACGCTAATTAGACTCGAAACCGGCACAGGTGGTGAATAGAAAATAGATTGTATTTAGTTAAAGCGGGGATAGGAGAATAAACCAGGGTGAAGATAAATACCAGTCGAACCAGATGCCATGGAAGTGAAGATAAACGAGAGGAGCCATGCAGAAGTGGGTTTGCAGGTGGAGGTCAATCAATTGAGAGGCTGCATAAGAACGCAAAAACATTGGAGAGCAAAGAGGGGGATTGATGTGAAGACACAAGCAATGCAATCGAAACAAACCTAGTAGAGCCCGCGGTCTTCAAACCTAGATCCTTAATAAAATCCTTTTTAAACTGGCGACCCTCGTCAGTTGTGTATAATTTGAGGTTTCTTCCACCATGAGGAATACCTAGTACCATACTAATGATGCTGGGGGTAACAGAAATGTTCTTTCCAGGACCGATCCTGAGTACCATATCATTAGGATTTATCCTATCCAACAACCATGGTAATATATTTCTGCTCTCAACAGCGTCTATGAGCATAGTAAGGAAAGGACCGAAACCAAGAGCTACAAGGGCTGCATACTGGTTACAGGTTAACAGGGTGATGGTGAACACAACATCTCCTGGGTTGCACCGAACATTTAGAATTGGGGAGGCTGTTGAATAGCTCCCATCATTGGGTTGGGCCTGCCAAAGATTATAGGGGTGAGAAATAATGAAAAGGGGTGAATAGATTGCATTAGAGGAGGAAGGTCACCAAGCAGTAATAGGAAAAACAAGGGGTAATAGTATGAGTAAAAAACGCTGTGACCACAACTAAAGTTGCTAAGTTGAAGATTTGCAAACGGCAACAAACATGGAAGTACTAATAAGTGCAGACCATCATAGGTAGTTAAAAAAAAACGTATTTATTTCACTCCTGTTTTCTATGAGTAGTTAACATCATAGCTAGGTAAAGGCACAAAATAGTTCACGATCGGACTTTGAAACTGTAGTTGCTATAACAGACTAAAATTAGCAGGGTGCTGTTTTTACAAAGATGAATGGCTGGCAGACCCAAAAAGTAGTAGCACATATTTTTCAAGTCTATAGAAAGAGAGGAAACAGAAAAGTAAATTTGGTACCTCTAAGCCTGGACCATAAGGCACCTGATTGGCACGACGTGTAGTGGCAGGAAAAATAATGACAGAATCATTAAAAAGGAAAAAAACGAATGTAACATATGACAAGAATCTATTGAAAAGATGAGAATGGAGATACAATAAATACCTTGCAGGTGAAGTAACAGGAGCTGATGGCTTGGAATCATCCTCAGTCAGGTTAGTTTTACGGATACGAGCTGTTGAAGGACAGCAGGTGAAAGGATTTGCTGAAAAGAATATGTTGATAAAAAAATAGTAGCAAGCAAGATGAAAAACAGAAATGGTATTCACTGTCTTACAAGACGAAAAATAGGGGAAAGGATTTGAACATAGGGTAGATTCGATAACGTTATAATATTTGGCAACAAATGGATGTTCACATCAGATTCATGGGAACAAGAACTCAGAAAAACAAGCGGATTGATGAAAGTATTTGTACAATTTTATGGGCAAGCTATTAGTTCATATGAGTGGGTTCAGATCACAAATTAGCGTTAGTGCATAAGAGAGGTAGGCAAACTATGATCGACTGAAAGTAACATAAATAATTTTATAGATCAGGCAGAAAGTATGAATAATGGAGGGATATTCTTTGACCACAAAAAGGATGGCAGTTTAAAAATGGTATTGTATGCTGAACAACTGAAAACAAAAATACTCCAATCTGATAAATCAGGCGAAAGATGTAATCAAATTGCAAAATGTATAAAATTAAAATGAAATAAAGGAAATGTGACAAGCTGATGGAGAAACTAATTAAGATAGGGATGTTAAATGCTACAAACTGGTGTAAAGTACAGAATCATAAAAATGGCACAGGCAGGAATGATGGTGAATGAACGGAATTTCAAATCAGGAATGGAAGAATTAATTAAATAGGGTGCGAAGGAATACCGGTTGAATCAGATGCAATGGATGAATCAATCAGTGAAGATAAACAAGAGGATCCGTGACACAGTGAGTTTCCAGGCGGAGCTCAAATAATTGAGAGGCTGTATACAGACATTGGATAATAAGTAGGGTTTCATGTAAAGACGGAAGCAATGGAATTGGAAGCAAACCTGGTAGAGGCGGGGAAGTCCAAACAACGGCGACCGAAAACGTAGATGGTGCCGACCACAAATCGCCAGCGAGGGCCAAGGAAGCAGGCGTCAGATCGATGCGGAGGTCCTGAGTGGTGACGAGCAGACCCGTGCGGCGATCCGAGTGGAGCAAGTGCCGCGGCGCAGTAAGCAGGCGCCGAGGGCTTGCGAGGCGCCCCTTTCTGCTGGGGAACGCCCAAGCGCCGGAGCGCTTGCGAGGCGCCCCTTTCCGCCGGGGAACGCACGGACGGCAGACAGATCGAGCTGGGGGCGACGAAGAGGAGCAGGTGCCGCAGCCCGGGCTTGAGGAGCTGGGGGACGGCGAGGAGGAGCAGGAGCAAGGGGCGGCGAAGACCTTGAAGAAGAACGGCGGGGGCGAGTCGCGGGAGGAGTCGCCGGCGATGAAATCGGCGGGGGACGGTCGTGGTTTTTTGCCGAGGTCGGCAGGTGCAGGGGACGGTCGTTGGCTTTTTTTTTTTTTACTGCCGAAGTCGTGGGGGTCGTGGGTTGGGACGGCTCGGGCCGTCTCGCGACTAAAGGTGACAATGGGTATGAAATACCCGTCTATCTGCGCATAATAAATCCGAAGGGCAAAGATACGCGTGTGATTTTACATTCACGGGCAAAGATATGGGTGTGAGTTTACGTCCGATGGATATTTATTCGTGGGCAAAGAAATTTAGTATCCGCACCCGCATACCCGTCTGACATGTGGACCCCACATTGAGTTATGTTTAAAGGGTCCCTATATTTAATTATTTACTTGTTGTAATGTAATGATGTAAGACTAAATGTGTGAACATCATGTAAGTGTAAGTTTTAGACTAAATGTGTGAACATGTTGCTTACTATTGTTATGTTGATTTATTGAGTCTAAATATGTGCTAAGCTCTTATTCTAATTGTTTGTGGGTAAACGGATATATCCGCGGGTACGTGATGCCCGCGGATAGCGGATGTGGGCACGGTTGTCTACCCGTGGCGGATAGCGGGCACGGGCACGGGTTTTTGCTCGCGGGTACGGGAATGAGAAGGTAGTATCCGCGCGGATATTACTCGTTGCCATCTATACGGGCGACCGTCCGGGGAAGCGGGTGCGGTGGGCTGGTTGGGTCGGTCTGGTTTGGTAGTGTGCCAGAGTAATGATTATTATTCTGTACCCAGGGTACTGTATAGAATATATGTATATAAAATATATGTATATATATAAGAAAAATGAGGATGATGATGTGGATGGTTTGGTGGACTCCGCCCGAGTCGCATAAGGCTCATCCGCTGTTCGCCTGCTCATAGGCATAACATTGTTGGAATGCTTATCCGGGCCGTAGGACCGGTGAAAGTCTTACATGTGCCATCCGAAAAACAGAGACAGGTTCCTACTGTTGAGCCTGGGGGAGCTTGTACTCAAGGGAGGGCTGACCCGGTGCGCCGTGGTAACGCTCCTACGAGGGCACAACTTGGAAAAACAGCGGGATTGAATCAAACTTGGGATGGGACAAGTGGAGATGGGGACTATATGTGGTAACGCGATGGCCAGTAAGCATATACCCCTGGCATTTCTAGTTATTTCCGGGAATTAAAAATCGATTCGAATCGCTGATGCTCACCAGGTGTGAGAATGCCAGATATCGCACACGGGTAACATAGTAACTACTTGAATACATTATGCTCATTATTCATGTTTTCAAATACCACATGCTTGTACTATATGTTTACATTCATGCAAGTTATTATGATAATGTTGATACATGCAAATGATGGAACTGGTCATTTTATGGTTAACTCATCACTGTTTAACAATCAATGGATAAGGATCCACTTATTAGTAAGCAAGCTTTGCGTCAGCCGTAAGCCATTCCATTAAGTCCTACTAAGTAATTAGTACTCAGAGTTTGCCCCCACTTTTGGAGCGCAGGTACTGATGACATCTAGACAGCTGTTTGGAGGGGGGTAGAACAAGTGGGTTCGGTGCTACTCGCCTTGTGTTTATCTCTGCATGAAGACTACTTAAATACTTTGTTTCAGCTGCAAGATGTTTTCGAAATCGCTTCTGCTATATTTTGAATATGTATTTGACTACATATATTTGGTTTGTAAACTGAGTCTATCTACTCTCTAATTCAACTGCCTGTGATGATGTAACTATTGTGGCTCCATCGAGAGTCGGATGTGTGTGATGTCGGTTCCTCTGGATTTGGTGTTATCGAGGGTCGAAGGACTCTCGACGGACTACCGGGTTTAGTTCCGTCTAAGTGCATTGCGAGCCTGGATTAAGCAAGACGGTTCCGCCACATTGATCATCTATTCCTGGCAATATCCTTGGCGGATAGGTGTTCCTCTAGTTTAAACTCTAACGGCCAATCATCACTTGGATCGGCCTTGGCCTTGGCCTTGTTCTGCGGACTAGATGAAACATCTACCATATTTATGGTTAGGAAGAATGGCTCAAGCTAACATCTGGTGATGACCCTTCCACTCGCAATTGCTCCTTGAATCCATCGTAAGACCTCAAAGGGTTGAGATGGAGCTGCAACATTGATATGGCCATGGCTTGGTGTGGTCGGTTTGGCTTGACAGCGAGCATATGACATCACATAGACCTTGTTGACGTTGGGGAATGGAGTACTGTCCACCTTTATCTGGCCCCTTGAATAGGTCAGTCTCCCCTGCTCAGTGGCGTTCTGGATTTGTTGATGCAGCGCCTTGCAATCATTGGTATTGTGAGAATCCAGCGTATTGTGCCATTTGCAGTATTTGCGTCCGTTTAGTTCTTCTGCTAGTATGATTTTGTGGCCTGGCATCAGTTCCAAGTGATTTTCCTTGAGGAGTAAATCAAAGATCTATTCCTTCTTGGCCACGTCAAAATCATACCCAACGGGTGCTTTAGGACGTTTAAGCCACTGGCAAGGCAATGGCTGCTTTGGTTTGGCCCACTGTACTACTGTCACGTCAGCCTCCTCATCAATTGAATCCTCATCCTGCAAGTACGTAATAGCCCTTTATGGTTTCTCATGGTACTGGTCCGGATGCGTACGCTCAAAGGCTAACATCTTGGAAAGTAGATGGCCGATGGAATTAAAATCGATCGGCCGTAAGCAAGCCTAGTGGTTCGAAGAAGTTCGTTATATGCCATCTCAACCAGGTTCTTCTCTGACAAATGCACCGAGTAGCATTTGTTCCTAGCTTCCCTAAAACGTTGAATATACTGATTGACGGACTCTCCGGGGTGTTGACGGAGCGACATGAGCTCGGAGAAGGTTGCTTCCTCTGAGCCAGAGAAGAACTACGCGTGGAACTGCTCATCCAGTTGCCTCCACGACGTGTACCATCCAAAACCTGACCCGGTTAGGGACAGTGAGAAGAGCCGAGTTTTCATGTGTTCGGCTGATGCTAAGATGCCCAGCGGAGCCAGATATCGGCTTATGTGCTCAATAGTGCTTGTGTTGTCATTGCCACTAAATTTCGAAAATTTTGGCGTCTTGAACTTGGGTGGAGGTGAAGCTGATCATAAGCCTCGGGGTACGGCTTGGTGTAGGTGATGGCGCTTCTCACCGGTGTCATGCCGTAATGATTCCTAAGGAGATCGGCTAACCCTGGTGGAAGAGCCGATCCGCTATTGATGGCAAAACCAGCCTGGTTGTTAGAAACTGGCCCTGACCCATATCGCACTTGCCAGTCTGCGAGTTCATAGTCAATGGCCTTTTCTTTACTGCCGCCTATGTGCCCGGCATGATGGGGCTGTTTGGTTGGTGGAGGTTGGTAGAAGGCCTGCTCCCCTTCCCGAAGTGGCATATATCGGAGCCGACAAACATAGCCATATGGTATGAAGGCCGGCGGCTCATCGTAGCATATACACTGATCCTTGAAGCTGCTAGGATCACCGGTGATCACGTTGCTGCTACGCTCGTCTCTCTGTGTGCGACTTCGATCAACTCCGTGCAGAGCCGATCAACGGTGGTGCGGGCGTGAAACCTAGCTTGACCTTGCCGCTAGGAAGGTGGTGTGGATGCAGTGGTTGGTTCTCTCTTGCAAAATACGAACAACAGATGCAAACATTAGGCCTTTGCCTCATCGCTCAGATCAGCATCACGAGAGCTCATGAAATACTGTCGGCAAATGAGCCGATACGCGTGGTCCATGAACTACTTCGATCAATGAATAAACCGCATTCGTAGATAAAACGTACATATGGAAAACCTATGTAAATCATGATATAAAAGATCTAAACAGACAGATCGGCTCCTAACCAGGAGATCTCCAAAGAAATCCGTCTAACTAGGTAGATACATATTAAGACATGTAAAGACAGGTGCTCGAAATGCTTTAATCTACCGGTATGTCGCATGCACGTGTTGCAGCGAACGTCTTGGATTGCAACAAACGATTAGGTAAAGCATAACAAGCTTTGTTGGAGTTAAGTTCCAGCAGCCCACCACAGGGATGGTCCTGCGATGGTTTTGAGATCGGTTGGGGTGGCAAGGAGACCGTTAATGGTGTACAACACGCAGGAACACGACGATTAGATAGGTTTGGGGTGCAAGGTTGCGTAATACCCTACATCTTATATAGGGGTTTGTGGATTGTATTGTTGAATATGTGAGGGTTGAGAGAGACCTAGGTCATTATGTCGCTTATATAGGCTAAGAAGCTTAGGGTACAAGTAAAAGAGTCCTAGTTGGATTACAATTAGCAGACCATATCGTCTTGCACCGTGGGCTTCAAGGCAAACCGCTTGGCCCACATGGTAGAGTGGTTACAATCCATTGCCATAGGGTACCATTGGATATATGACTCTCGAGCTTCACGAGGATTTGGCTAAAATCGTTTTGAAGGTCTTCATGGAGTTTGCTGTCTTCAAAAAAATTCTTTACATCGCAGTATGGAGACCATCGCAAGATGGACTCCATATAGAATAGCCCCCAAGCTTCGAGTTGACTTGAGTAGCAATCAACTTCAAGGATTGTCGAAAAGTCTTCAAAAAATTTCACACTGGTATCCACCCTATAGCCCCCAAGCCTCAAGTTATTTAGTATAAACAGGTTGAGGGTCTAGTAGCTCAACAGTTCGAGTGGTCTTCAGAAATTTCCGAGTGCTCGGCTAGCAATGAAGAAGTTGTTAGAGTACCCGGCTAGTGGAAATACATCACTAGCCGACTGTTGAAGCCCCCATGTTGATGCAGTAGTCGGCGAGGCGACGAGGTGGCCGGCTAGTGGAAGTACGTCACTATCCGGGCAGCGGAGTCCTCAAGTAGTCGGCGAGGCGGTCGATTAGTGGGAACAACATCCACTAGTCAAGCAGCGGAGCGCCCGAGTCAATGGAGCAGTCGGCGAGGTGATCGGCTAGTGGGAACAACATCCACTAGCCGAGCGGCGGGGCCTCGAGTCAATGGGGCTGTCGGCGAGGCCGTCTGCTAGTGGGAACATCATCCATTAGTCGAGCATGGTGGAGCCCCCTAGCTGACTTAACATGTTGTTGGCGTAGACTTTGCATTGGCATAAAAAGTATTTTTCTAAAACAATAACTAGGAAACAACCCGAGTAGTATTGTTCAGAAAGAAAAAAATATGCTCAATTAATATCGAAGTGAGAGCAAACTGGTTGGAGAAACAGCACATGTAAATGCATAAGTAAATATCGAAACAACTTAACTGACGGAGAAAGCCCGGTATGTGGCCGACTGGTTTTGTTTGGATTCCGAGCCGATTTGATAACATCTGATGCATGTTGCCAGCTAGCGGAAGCACGTCGCTAGCCGGATATTGGGGTTATATAGGCCCACTATTTATTTAGGAGTACTTGGTTAAGAGAGCCAAATTCCTGGAGCTGCGATGCTTACTCAGGGGTGTTTGGTTTGGAGAGCCGAATTCTTGGAACCGCATGGCTCATTCAGGGGTGCTCGGTTAGGAGAGCCGAGTTCCTAGGAGCCATCAGGCTATGCACGCTGGCTTATATAATGCGGCTTGGTTGTCGCTGGTTTACATAATGCGGCTTGGTTGTTGCCGGTTTACATAACGCAGCTGTCCTTGACGCTTTGCAGAGAGGCTTACACAAGGACTCTCGATTGTCGCCGGTTTACGTAATACAGCTTGGGTGCCGCCGGATGCACTTATGCTGGTTGACCCCTTTAGCAGCTGATTATCGCGTTTATTCAAACCACTCAGTTTGAAGAGCCGAGCGCCTAATACTACTCGGTTTGGAGAGCCGATGCCTTCGGATCAATTTACTACTCGGTTTAGAGAGCCGAGCTCTTGCGACCCGATGCAGACTTTGTGCCGACGTAAAGAATATCCTCCTGAAATAATAATCAGGGAACAAGCCGAGTAGTATTATATGTAGAGAATACTTAAATATAAACAACTGTCGGATAGACGAAAAATTATTAGCATAATTAAATGTGTAAAATAAATATGAGAACAACTTAGCTGCTAGTGGTAATTAACCACGTTGCGGACTGGTTTTGGGGCTCAATTTGAGTAGAGTTGAGGCATGCTGCCTCAATGGCCATTCATACTTGACACCTGCTGCGTACGTCCATACACATGCATGAACCAGAGCAATTCTTGACTCTTGTGTAATAAGTTTTGGAGACCTCCAAGTGTATTATTCGACTAGCAGTATGCACGCGCTATCTTCTTTCACATACTTGGATTAACCTATACTTGGATCAACCTTCACGTGATGATGCACGCATGCCCCGTTGTTACTTCTGATCGATCTTGCTTTGGAGCAGGAACCGATACTAAACAGAATATCTTGCCGTCTTCGACATGAATTATGACAGAGGCTCCGTATCGTCTACTGCTGGTGATCCCCGTCACAGAATAATTAATTGAACCTCTCCCGACGATAGCTTACTCGTGCCGTTTAGCAGATCAGATCTCCAAACGTTTGTGCAGATATAATAACTGAGAAGAATATCCTCCAATGCTGCCGGCGTCAAGGTGGCTGCGTGACACGTGAGTTTGCTGCATGGCCCTTGTTTGATCCTAACCAGACTCGATCGAGGAAGCAGGAAGCAACACGGCTTGGGCGGGGTGCTTGCCGTAACGACCACGAAATCTCGGTAGCAGATCGGATCTGATCGTGACTACGAGCGCCGAGGTTTGGTCGCGCCGCGCTTCATGTGTAGATCGGATCGCTGAAACTCGACCATGCGACAACGCACAGAACGACATCGATGTTAACCCATTTGTTGAGGATGATTCCCATCGCAATCTCGTTGGGTGGCAAGGAGATTGTTAAACAGCACGCAGGAACACGACGATTAGACGAGTTCGGGCCACAAGGTCGCGTAATACCCTAGGTTCTATATGGAGTTTTGTGGATTGTATTGCAGAATATGCAAGGGCTGAGAGAGAGGCCTAGGTCATTGTGACCCATAGTCTGGTGGGTGATGCCCACCTAGGGTTCCAGCTCTCCTTATATAGCTTGAGAAGATTGAGGTACAAGTAAAAGAGTTCTAGTTGGGTTACAATTAGTAGCCCATATTATCTTGCACCGTGGGCTTCAAGGCAAACCGCCTCGGACCACCTGGCAGAGTGGTTACAATCTATCGTCATAGGGTACCCATGGATATATGACCCCCACAAGCTTCATGAGAACCGATCTATGACGTGAGAGCATAAACACATAAAGAGATCGATAAACAGGCAAGATAAAAGATAGATCTCATGCCAAACAGAGCGTGGTGCGAGCTTCATCTGGATAATTGATGGATTTCGCGTCAAGCTTTGATTCATCAGGATAACTAGAAAACCTTGCTATAAAAACGCTTCAGTATAAGGTTCATCATAGGGCTCACGCCCTAATGCTCTAGTCTACACTATAAAAGAGCGAGTTTTCACAAAATCTTTTTTACTTAAAATAATCCCACTGTACCCCTCAGTTGGTCCCACTGTGCAGACTGGATGGAGTTGGTCCCACTGTACCCCTCAGTTGGTCCAACTGACACTAGCTTTTGTACTGGGTGCAGTTTTGGCCAATTCTTTTGTAAAATGGCAACTCTATCCGAAGATCTGTTCTCTAGCAGTGAATCACTCCTAGACAAATATGTTTTTTTAATTTCACATATTAACTACATCGAACTCAGATCAGTTATACCCAATTTCTCACATAATTAATGGCATTCTTTTAGAAAAAATCTTTTAGATTATTTTAAAATATGATGTTTATACATGCGTGCCGCACGTGCATGTTGACCAGTGAATCTTAAAGAAACACTAGAGCAGCGTGACGATACTTTGAAAACCCTTCCTCAGTGGTGGCGATGCGCCGAGAGAATATGGAGACAACCCTGCTAGGAACGTATGTCGTCGGTTTATTACGTGGAACATGGGTATATTTATAGTCCATAGACTTGGTCGTCAAGTCTGACTTTTTCTATAGCTAAAACCCTACTTTTTAAATGGGCTATTCCCCACCTAACTTGAAAATAAAAGTTACATGGCCCATTGGCCCTACAATCGCATCTTTCCCTGGGCAACCAAACACTGCTCTTCTAGCCGATCAAGTCAGTCTTAGGATCAGTCGTTTCTAGCCCATCATCCCATCCAGCCCATAAGTCAATCCGCTAGATTTTGGCGATAACACAGGTGTTGACAAACGAGCTCCTAGAAGATGGTGCTGGTGTAGGTGGCCTCCATGAACTGGTCCTAGGAGGCGGCATGTTGGACCGCTGGTAGTTTGGACTACCGTAGCTGCGGTTGCCTTAGTAGCCAGTTGAGTGTGGAGCCAAGCGAGGAGTCTGCGACTGAGCGTGCCTAACCCTTCGAGAAGTCCTCTGATGTGACTCTGAAGCAGCATGCTTCCTCTTGTAGCTCTCGCTGTCCTTGTAGTCCACACGTTGTTTTTCCATTGCAATGGCCTTTGTGATCATGTGGCGCAAGGATCTAGTCGTTGGAAGCCAGGTAGGTCTAGATCCCTCTGTGTAGACCCTGTTGGAACAAAGTACTACTTCTTTTCATCTGAGTTGGTATCGTCACATGCATACCTCACCATCTTGGTAAACACACTTGCATACTCCTACACCCTCATGGTTCCTGTTTGAGTTTGTGGAATTCCTCCGCCTTGAGTACCATGACTGCCTTGGGAACGAGAAGTCACGGAAGGCCTCCATGAACTCCTCCCAGTTCATAGTAACTGTCCTACCGGCTTGTGCGGGACTAGTCAGCTAGTGAGTAGCGAGGAGCACACACTCCTCGTCAGTGCAGGTGGTCAGGTCCAGCTTCTTCTCGATTTCGAGCAGCCAATCTTTCGCTTTGAGGGGGTCCTCAGAGAAGTCAAAGAAAGGTGGTCTTAGCTTTAGGAAAACCTCAATTTTTCGGGTAAGACTCTCAGGTTGTGGTTCATGGTGGTGTCCATTTACTCCCTGGTTCTGCTGTTGCTGGGCTACAAACAAGTTTCCCATGGCGGTCATGAACTGCTGCGGTTTGCGAAGATCTCGGCGAGCGTGGGAAATTCTAGGTTACGTGGTGGAGGTAGGTGCAGCTGTTGGTTGCGATCAAATGTTGTAGTAAGTTATGTAAAACTCTAGCCATCCATGCTTGCGTGCATGAACACTTATAAGTATGGGGCTTGTAAGTCCTACGAGACCCTTTGAGTTGTGGAGTGGCCGCCACCTTGCTTGTGAGAGGGAGGGATGCGCTCTGTGGTTTGGCCAAAGCTCATCTAGTTGAGATGGCGGTGAGCGTCCATGAGAAGGCCTGCGGAAAACCGCATATGTGGATGTGTACCGGGGATATCCGGAGTTACCTGACTTGGTAGGTTGACCCTTGTGCGGGTCACCTTGCCAATGTCAATCCTTGCGCGGACTACGCGATAGCAAGGCATTGTGTGGGGAGCCAATCGAGGAGTACAAGGGTGGCTTGCGCACCTTCCCGAGACCTCGGTATAAGATCTCTGCTTCTCAAACTTGCCATCATCTCCATCGTCACCAGGAGTTTGCAATCACTCTACCATATATCTTTAGTTTCTGCATTTATATTTTTGCAATTGTGTGTTTACATTCGTAGACTTACTTGATTAGGTTAGTTTCTAGGTCAATCTTGTTTGCAAGACTTAACCTCAGTACAGTTAGCAACGCAAAGAAAAACATTAGTATACATATCTTGTTTATCTTACATATGTTTTGATAAGTTGTTTTTAGAGAGGCTTAGTTTTTAAGAATTTTAATTTACCATTTTTTAGGACCTCGACTCACGGTCATGACTTTCGGGAAAATGTTTCTTCATATGTACATGTGGTGGCATGTACTATCTACCACCATGAATCCTACGATCTGAGATCTATGCAACTGTTCGAAGTGGATGATGTGGATGATAATGGATGTTGTGGATAGCACATATGCTCACCATGTAATTTTCTTAGGCTTATAAGAAGCCGTAATTTTTGTGAAATTCCTGCGCAACTTTTTGTGTTGCATAATCCCAGATATCTTGTGAGGGTAAGGTTCGAGGCTCAATTAATCAGACTTTGATTACGTGCTTAGCAACACCATGGATCAGCAGCTGGCAGCCTGTAATGGATCAATCCGGCAGCAACATCTGAAACAGCATCTCGTTCCAGACGTCGATGGGGCCGGGCAAACACCGGTGCACGCAGTCGTTGTAGAGCGTCACGTTAACGTGCGCCCAGTGCCCGTACCGGCTCGGGTGCCCGTCCGGCCGGAGCAGCATAGCCGCGGTCGTGTCCATCAACTCCAGCCTCGCCCTTGGGCGCGCCGTTTCTGTCTCTGCCTCTGCCTTGGCCCTGGAGAACTCCTCCAGCTGCGCCGTGTAGAAGTCGAGGTCCAGCCCTACCATTCGAATCTCGTTGGCCGCGTACGGCCGCGTCCGCCGGCAGTCACCACCCTTGTTCCACTCTCCGTCCTCGAAGTGCGACGTCGGGGACAACGTCCGCAGGATCACCGTCCCACTGAATCCGGCAAAGCCGCTGGTGAGCGCACGGAGCGCCGAGCGAAACGCTATACGCTGGGAGTACCGCAGGGACAGGTCCTTGACACCGGGGATGAGGCAGTAGTGGCAGCCGACAACGTCACCGGCCTCGTGGAACATTGACGGCCGGGTGAACCAGTTCCCAGCCGAGATGACGATGTAGTCGAAGCCCCCGATCTCTGCCAGCCATGCGTCATCCGGCTCGTCAAGGTAGAGGTGCCATAGCTCTTCGTCCTCGGACTTGTTCGCCTTGACAAGGAACGGCGACCAAAAGATGGCGACAGTGCAGTTGTGGGACTCGTAGAGCATCGTACTGAATTCTAAATTTTTCTTCTTTGAGATATCTTTGGGGTACTCAACCTGCAAACAGTAGATCATAGACAATCAACAACCAAAGACATCAATTCGCTGCTGGCCTGGTGACCCCATGTTTGTGCGGCAAAAAGAAGAAATGTTCTAACATGGATATAGGGCCATTAGAGTACAAGAGAACAGCACTTTAAGGCCTCTGTAGAAAGTGGAAAAGTAATTTAATTTTGGAAGGTTTGATATAGAACATAGGAACAAAGAATGACCAAAGAAATGTTATGACATAAATATAGTATAGCGTTGGCATTGATGTGTGGACATGTGGCTTTGTTTATGGGATGCCCTTATGGCTGATATTTTTTAACCAAACCCTTATTGTCGATATTGACAGGGGACATTGCAAAAACCGTGATTTTGTTTATTTAACACTAATGATGAAAAATGACCTATGCCCGTAGCTTCATTTTGCAGAAATCAAATGTGAAAAATATTATTATGAAATCCTATCGATGTCACCACAAGAACCATATAATTTTTCATGGGTCAAAAACCTACGAAAATATACTAAACTGACAAAATTATCCTTTTTTGTCGCAAACCAACGAAATCAATCACTATGAAATAATTCAAATTATTTGTGAGCACATAAAAAAATTTGTTACGTGCATGAGTTATCTACCATCCTTGAAGATATTTTCGTGGGCGAGGTTAGCCTACAAAATAACTGCCTATGTGGTAGTTATTTTATAAATTATATTATTTCCCGAGATTGCATACAAAATTATTTCGCCTACAAAAAATTATAAATTTCCTATAGGGTATGGCATAGAAATAGCACTGCTTTCCAAAATTTCAAAATATGCACGGGATTTTTTCCCAAGGTGCGAATGCTTAAGGCATAATGGTGTTATGCCCCCCTCTATTTTCCTAGGGCAAATTAAACTACCCTCGGGGAGGAGTTAGTGGCATTTTTAATTTCCGGAGAAATCAATAATTCTAACTTGCAGTTTTTTTTTGAAATACTGTTATTGCTAAGATTTAGCCAGCTAGCAGTTGGGCTAGGTCGGCTAAATGGACTAAAAAAGAGCCGATCCAAACATAGAACAGATCGGCTAATGTGCTGTAATTTATCGCCCAAGGAAGAGGCGATTTAGAGGCCAGCGGTCCATGTATCTTTGTTTTTTTGAGTTGAGTTAGGTTATTAGACCATTTAAAGTAGGGTTTTAGATAGAAAGGATCGGACTTGACGTCCAAATCTCCGGACTATGAATATATACCCATATCCTACGTAATAAAATCAACGGCATACGTTCCCAGTAACAGATTGTCTCCAACTCCCTCTCGGCGCATCGCCACCCCTAGCATCTAGGGTTTTTCATGCTAATCGTCATGCTGCTCTAATGTTTCTCAGATTATGAGGGCATTAGGGCGTGAGCGTCACGATGAACCGTGTACTGAAGCGTTCTTGATGGCAGGGTTTGCTAGTTATTCCGATGAATCTTGTGTTGATCCTAGCTCGGCACAAGATCCATCATTTATCTTAACGAATCTCGCGGCAGGCTTTGCTTGGTGCGAGATCCGTCTTTATCCTTCATTTATCAATCTACCTATATATCTATGCTTCACGCCATAGATCGGTTCACCTGTGGCTCGTAGTACATTACTTCATCGTTTGTTACAATCCATGACATATCGCTGCAGCGTGTGCACGCGACCTGCCGATAGATCAGCGTACTATGAGCACCCTATCTACTATGTCGTAATTTGTATCTGCTTAGTTAGATGGATTTCTCTAGAGATCTTGGTTGAAAGCCGATCTGGCTTTGTAGATCTGTTATATCACATTGTTAAATAGGTTTTTTTACATCTACCACTGTGGATGCGATTTTTGGCTTCTTTTTTATCATATTTATACTAACCTGATGGACCACCCGATGCTTCTCACATCGGTCAACTGGAGTACATGAGCTTTCGTGTCGCCGATCCAAACGATTGGCAGATATCAAATGTTTATATTTGTTGTGTATGCTTTTCTAGGAGAACCAGAGCCAACCGCAGCACTGACCACACCTTCTTGGCTGAGAGGTTAAGCTAGGTGGCATGCTTGCATCACCACATGCAACCAGGATCCGCTTCCTGCAAAGCCGATCGAAGCCGCACTGAAGGGAGATGAGCACTGCAGCATCGTGATCCTCGGCTTCTGTGTGCTCATTTCTAAACCTCGCCGTCCGTCGGTATTTGGAGGCAACACACTTTTTGGCATGCTCGATGGGACACACATTGTCGAAACACTCTTGTTGATCAATGGCAGGAGAGACATCGAAGAAGATTTTGGCCCACCACGATCCTTCCACTTGGTCAACTGCTCCACCCACGCTCGAAGAACTGCCACAAGAACACAACGACGTGTATGATCGCGTGCTGGCAGAATTAGCTTAAGAACTCCTGGATCATTTCACCTACTCAGAGCGGTAGCGTCAAATGCAGTAGACAACCAGATAAGTTGCTTGAAGGCGTGGATATTTCTATACCATCTAAAGCATGCACTAGAGCTCTCCGTGAAGAAATGAGTGAGATGATCGGCAAATCTACGTTGCGCCAGTCCGAAGCATTGTTGAATTCCATGGAAAGCATGGTGGCGCGAGTACTCAGGGAGATCTTGGCCGGTGAATACCATGAAACCAGCCCACAAATTGGCACATTCTTTGAAGAGACCAAGTTCTATTCTCGGCCGTTCTACGTACCTCCTATCAATGCCCCAGAGAATACCAAAGCCGAGTTCATCATGCACGCGCCAAATACTCCAAGAGATCAACCTACGGTTTATGACAACCCGCCGACGTTCATCGCAGATGACATTGTTTGTCAGCTCAGGTATAGATCATTACAAGAAGGGGAGGAACCTCCTCGTAAACCAACGACGAACAAGCCACCCCATCACATGGGTCAGCCGAGCGGCAACAAAAACAGAACCAATGACGATGAGGTTGCCAGCTGCTAAGCACAGTTCGCTTCAAGGCCGGTTCAGGGCAACCAGGCCAGTTTTTCTACTCATGGTGGATCGGGTGCACAAGTCGATATGGATGAATACTTCGAGAATCGATATGGCTTAACAACAATGAAGGGTTCTGGTTCTGTTTTCCAAATGATGAATACTTATTCCAAGCCATATCTAGGTCTGTACGACCAGCTACTTCCTCCACCAAAGTTCAAGGTGCCAGAATTTTCCAAATTTAGCGGCAATGACAATACCAACACGGTCGAGCATATTGGCCGATATTTAGCTCAGTTGGGGGTAGCAGCGTCAGCCAAGCATATGAAAATTTGGCTTTTCTCGTTGTCTCTGACAGGTGCAGCCTTTGGATGGTACACATCTTTGGTACCAGGATCTATCTCAACATGGAAAAAGTTTGAGGAGCTGTTTCATGCACAGTTTTTCTCAGGGTCAGACGAAGCCACATTTACGGATCTCATGACAATACGTCAAAATCCTGGTGAATCTGTGCATCACTACATCCAAAGGTTTAGAGAGGCCAGGAACAGATGTTATTCTCTCGAGCTATCCAAGAAATACTTGGCTGAAGTAGCCTACAATGGGTTACATCGACAAACCAGAGTTGTGTATGGGCCATCGGATTTCAATTCCATCAGCCATTTATTATCTATGGTGGCTGTTGTGATGCCCCTGGCATCTCAGAAGCCGTACACACAATTATACGGAAGCTAATGATAAACTAAGACTAAATCATGCTTAAGAGAGTAATGAGGAATTGGTAGATAAACCACTAAGTCAGAATTTCTCAAATCTGAAATTTGAGCCCATCCCCAAGTTGATTCTGAAATTACTTTTGAATTCACTATACAACTTCAAAATCTTCCTTTCTATGAAGTGGAATTAAACTTATCACCTTTCATATGCACCTATTGTGGAGGTGATTGGACTTCATTTGATACCCCAAAAGTTTGAAACAAGAAAGTCTCTCCACAAAGTGAAATTTCTGTTTTAATAAACCATGGAACATAATTGTGTCTATAATTCAAAATATGTGGGGTTTCAGACCAAAGTCATATTACCAAACTTTTAGGTCATAAACTGGAGAACAACTTTGGTAATTAGAGCTTGATCATATATTGAGTTTTAATTGGATTTTTGGGGTCATTTTATACCAGCACAGAAAACCGGTTCAAATTAGGGCTGATTTGAAATTCCAAATTTACTCTAACCTACAGCCACTTTCATGCAAAGCTCAAATTAGAGAAGTTGTAAGTTTTAAAATTCTAAACAAACTTTTCGAAAGACACCTTGGAAGATAATGTCCATAAATAGGACTTTTGGAATTTTCAAATAAATGGGGTTTGTGGGCCAAATTAAACTTGAGAGCTAAATTCAAATGAATTTCATATTTCCATACCGAATTTGAAATCATGCCTATTGACAAAGTTGTAGAGTTCAAAGAGTAGAACATTTCATTCAATTGGAGTTTTTCCAAATTCGGCCTCTAAATTGGTCTAAATGGCGATTTTCAACACAAGAGAAAACACATTTTTCTATTTTCTTTTTCCTCCTTTTTCCCGGTCGATGACAGGTGGGCCCCACGCCCCCGGCCGCCACCGTGTCCGGGCCGATGGCGACCACGCGGCCGGCGACGGCCGGGCAGCGCCGCGCGCCCACGGATCGCCGCCGTGGCCTCCGCCCCGACCGGCCGCGCCCTCCTCTTGAACCCAGGCACCATCCCATCCCCGCTCCACTCGCCCGCGCCCTTTTCCCTCGCTCCCAGGTCTCTCTCTGCCTCCCTCAGCCCAGAGCGCCGCGCGCCGCCCGCCAGAGCCGCGCTCGCGGCGAGCTCACACACCGGCCGCCGCAAGCTGTCTCCGCCCCGTCCGACGCGCTTCCTGCGCTCGCCTCACCCTCCTCCGTCGCCCCGGCTAATCCTCAGCCCTCGCCGTCGCCTCCTCCACCTCTCCCCACGGGCGCCCACCCGCCACCGCCATAGCCGCCGTCGGCTCGCCGTGGAGAGCCCTCTCTGGGCCAATCCCGCGCCGGGGGACACCACTGCCAGCTCCGCGCCGACCCCGCGCATCCGACGCGCGGGACAACGCCGCCGCTCAGCCCCTCCCTCACCGGCCCGAGCCGCGCCGCCGTGCCACGCCGAGCCGGTGCGCCGTTCGGTTCGCCGCCTCCGCGCCGCCCGTGTGTGCCTCCCCGCACGACGAGACCTACGGGGAGGAGTTCCCCGTCGGCGGGAACACCTCCCGGTGCCTCGTCGGCTCCAAGTCCGGCCTCACAGCCGCCGGCGCCGCCCCGCCTTCTTCCCTCCCCGCGCGCGGTTCACCCCCGGCTGAAGGTAGAAGACGGCCGTGGCATTTTTCCAGATCTAACCCCGTGTTTTTGCTTATTTACAGTTCTGTCCCGAGCGCTATTGAATGTGTCTTGCGAATCTCGCGGTCTAGCCCCTGAAGTCTACGGTTAATAGCATATAGGTCCTAGATCTAATGGTTTTTCCTTTTAAATTGGTTAATTCGGCTGAAAACTTCCAAAAATCATAATAAATCAAATAAAAATCCAAAATGGACAAACTAAGTTGCATTAGACTCCTCTTGAATAGATCTATCGAATGGATATGATGTGGATGAGTGAAATGACCATTTTACCCTCGGTTTTGTGCATGTATGTAAAAGGAAAATAAATAGAAAAAGTGATCTAGATGAACTTCTAAAATGGTAAAACTTGGTCAGTATGCTTTGTAGCACATGAGAACACCATGACAAACTTTGTGGCCATAGAGCTTGCTGTTATGTGAGGCTTTGCCATTATAATTGCGTAATGTGCCTTTTTATTAACTAAAAAGTGAACACCATGCAAAACCTGCTAGAATGAGTCATCTGGTATTTTTCCTATGCACTAGATAACTGATAAGAGTCACTGGTAAAATATGAGATTGTGCATGTCAAGTTTGAGTGGTGTTTTGAAATGGACAAAGTGCCACTAGCTAGGAAAGAAAATAAGAAAAAAAAAGTGGGGTTAAATGGCTAGGAAAATTTCAGGAGAATTTTGGTAGCTTGTACATGATACATAGGACTCAGAAAGTATATATGTGCATGTTTAAACCACTGTTTTGTATTAGGTAAACTCTTTTGCTAATTACACTCTAAGAGTAAGCTAGTTTAGTTAATATGATTAGTTGAGCTAGCTTTAGGTGATGGTTTATACGATTTCTTAAAAGATGGCATGCAGGATTTCCTAGGAGAGTATGAATGCTTTCCTCGGGAGGTAGACCTTAAATAAGAAGGCTTGTTTACTTTGACATGTAGTATCCACCGTGGGTTACTTTTCTACTGCACTCTATCCTGCATTGCATCCTTACACTCATTTGCATATCTGGCATGCATATAGACCACGGGATCGAGGAGCCGACGCAGGATCTACCGTTGATCGAGAAGCCAGACGACAAGTGGAACCCGGAGCACGAAGACGGCGTGTCGCTGAGTTGGCCGTCCCTGTAACAAGGGGTTGCCTGGGGCAAAGCCTCACAACCCGGCAAACTAACAGTAGCTTAGTTTGTTCAAGTTGTCAACAACAAAGGTAGGCCCCTTAGGCATTTTCACCTATCTAGGGAGTCTCACCACCCTATGCTTGTTTGTGCATTACGTTTAGGGATTTTATGAAACCCCACATGCATAAATCCTTGATGCCCAAAGTAGAAAGGATAAAACGCAGTCTATGCTTAGCCATGCTTAGACGGTAGAAGACGAGTGAAGGTATTCACTCGCGAGATGATAGGGTCTACAAATTGTTTTTACAAATCCTTGGATCGAAAGGCAATCTGGTATGACTTGATGATAAGTTGAGACCGGGCGGAGATATGGTTTGATATGATGAGATTGTGATAATGTGTTGGTGGACTCCGCCCGAGTCGATTAAGGCCCGTCCGCTGTTCGCCTGCTGATTGGCATAACATTGCTAGAGTGCTTATCCGGTATATGGGGCCGGTGAAACCTTACTTGTGCCATCCAAAGAACAGAGACACGTTCCTACCCACTGGTTGCGAGGAAGGTGGTCCGGGGGAGCTTGGTACTCATGACGGGGAGACCGGGATGCCGGCAGGCTCGTCATGGGGGCACAACCCGGAGGTCAGGCGGGAGTGAATCGAACTTGGGATGGGACAAGTGGAGGCGGGGGACCATATGTGGGAAAGCCGTCGAGTCAGTAAGCATATGGGCCCCTGGCATTTTTAGTTATTCCCGGGAATTCAAAATCGATTCGAATCGCTGATGCTCACCAGGTGTGAGAATGCCAAATATCACTGACGGGCAACGTAGTAACAACTTAAATACTTTATGCTTATATTCATGTTTTATATACAACATGCTTGGATAAGTATGATCCGTCCGACTATTCATAGTGCTGCCCATCCACTGAGAGGAGGTTGATGGATTTGGGAGATGCTTCGAGGTCGAGGAAGAGATGACCCGACGTATAGGGGCATCGCTCCTGAGACGGCTACTCCCAAGAGTTCAATGGGGGCTCTATGAATCTTGGGACGGGGCATGCGTTCATGTTTTATTTTTCTGCAAGTTTTTCCCCCTATGATAATGTTGATAATCATAACTAAGGGGTAGCAGTTGTCAAATCCTGCTATCTTATGATAACATGTTTTAAATATACAATCAATGGCTAAGGACCCACTTCTAGTAAGCTTATGCGGGTTAGAAGTCAGTCCACCAAAAAGCCTTGCATAATCTCAAATGTGTCGGGCTGAAACTGCCCACGGGTAAGTCCTACGAGTTCCCCACGAACTCACCGTTTGTTGTTGATATTTTTCTTTTAGGTGCATATCAGATTATGATCAAGGATGACTACGGTGGGCTCGAGGTCATACTTGATGTTTACTTTCCGCTGCACGTTACATCTTTGTAACGATATGTATTCCGCTGCGAGGTTTATTTTGAAGTTCTTTTTCACTACCTTGTGCTCCTTTTGAGCAAAAATATTTGTACTCAATCAAACTATGTCTGTATGAAATGGTGGGTTGTTGTAATTGTTGTGGCTCTTCCGAGAGCTTAACGTGCGTGATGTCGGCATCCCTGGGAGATGGTTTCATCGAGTGCCCTTCTGGGTAGCTCGACGGACTACCGAGTTTAGTTCGGTCTAAGTGCACTGTGGGCCAGTGGTGGCAGGTGTACTTAGCCCGTATTAAATCGGCGGTTCCGCCACAGCTGTCTACGAACATACTCATCCAGAGCTCTACTAAGAGGTGCAGCGCAGCAATATCAATTTCCTGCAAGAGGAGGAATCGTCTGATGAAGAAGCCGATGTAGCACGGCCAAATCAAAATAGTCGTTATCCTGTCAATGGCTCAAGCGCCCCAAAGCCCCTGCTGGCTATGATTTCGATGTCTCCAAGATAGAATAGATCTTTGATTTATTGCTGAAGGAGAAACACTTGGAGCTGACACAAGGCCATAAAATAATTCCTGCCGAAGAGTTGAAGGGGCGGAAATATTGTAAGTGCATAACACCTTTGATTCACATAATACTAATGATTGCAATGTGTTACGCTAGCAGATTCAAGCCACTATTGAACAAGGACGGCTGGTTTACGCAAGGAGCATGATGAAAATAGACAACACCCCGTTCCCTCATGGCAGTATGATCAACATGGTGTCCAACGCTGGGGGGCAGGGTCAGCCGATGGTACAAAATCAGCAACAAATTAAGGTCGCAAATCCAAGTGAGTCAACGGAGTTCCTACAACAAGTTCGACACGCCGTCGAAAGTGGCCAGATAATTTACTAAGAATCAGTCTGGCCCCTTTCATTTGTCTATCAACATGGCACATGCATGTCCAGTTCGCAAGATAAGGGCAAGTCGAAGGCCGATCTAGCAGATGATTGGCCGTTAGAATTCCGACCAGAAGAACATCTTAGAGAGGAGCAAATTGCAAGAAACCACCAGTCGTGCCCTGATTTAGGCATCTTGATTGGTATTTATGCTCACCACCACAAAAGACGCGAGCAATGTCGAAGGGAAGAGCGAGAAGAGGCCTACCGCCGTGAACGGGAGTTCTAGAGGCAAGAACGCCATAACCAGACAAGTTACGGTCCACATGGGTACCGCTACGAACAAGAGGAAGGTCGTCTCCTCTCGCATTATGAGAGAGGCTATCGTGGCAGGCAACGCCAGCATTATGAAGATTGGTGTTACTTGAGGGTCAAGCCTAACAAAGGGTTTGATCATCACGAGGGCCGAACGTCCGAAAATCATTGGGACTGCCCGTTCTTTAGACACTACTGGAGTAGTGGCCTGGAACATCTACTGACTGTGGAGGATTACTGGCGTGTTCACGACCGAGGTATATGAGCGAGCAGATGTCGGTGTTGTAGAGATTGGGTCGACCTCAATCTTCACCTAGGTGTCGTCTACAGTTGTCACCAAATAGGCCCGAGCAGAAAGATGCAAATAAGCCCGAAAATAAACAGTCGCGACTGGAGGTTATGGATGACGGTTCTTCAGCACAGGAAGGACCAAGCAAGAAACAGGAAGTGTGCCATCGGCCTAGATGGTGTCCACACGGCCTATCTCATTCTAAAAAACGTAGAGTTCAGCTGATTTTGGCATTTTCTGTGTTTGATATCCCACAGTAAAATTTTCCCCTTTGAAATATGTTATTGACTTATTGTTTCATTTGAAATTAGAAATTATAGGCTGTTATAATAAATTCCCATCACTTAAAAACTATGTTCACAACATTATATCGAAAAATAACTTAATTTTGTTACAAGTAATAGTAGTCAACGTGTTCAAAGTATTGTGCCAACCTAGATTCTACTTTCTTCTTTTATGCAAAGATGCACCGCATTATTCATAACTTTTTTTAATATCGCCTTTCAATCCACGAAAACATTTGTAGCCTTCACATTGGTTCCATTGCACTGGTTGAAGAAGATTGAAATAGTTTTAAAAGCGATGAAAGTAAAATGTTTTCACCCTTTAGACCAGATTTGGCCACTCATGTATTGAGAGAGATTGGAGTGGACGTTTAGGGATTAGTGGAATTTTGATGTATTGTGGTTTTAAACACACCCCAATCACACTCAAATCACTTGAATCTAAACGTACCCAAACTAATCCTTAAAGTTTTATTTCTCATCTCATTTTGTATCTATACAAACACGGGTACTTTACTTATGTTGAAATTAATGAAAAACAAGCATGTCAAATCCAGTGGCTATTAATTAATTCATTCTTTTTTTCTTTTTTATTATTTACGGAATGTGTGTACGTCTACTAAGTATGCAGTTTGAGACATCGATGTATGCTAGTGAAAAAAAAAAAAGAAAGAGCACTATGCCCGTGTTCTAAACAACATTATAAAATCCGTACATCATTACGGTAAGCTAAAAGATCAGTAAATATGTTTCTCAATTGTTAATTTTCGAAACAGTAATGCTTGTTTTTTCAGGAATCATTATAATGCAAGCTAATAACTCGTCACGTTGCGGGATCTAATTACCTTGGAGAGGAGGCACATGAGGGACTGCATGTGGTTCCTGGCCAGCGAGTCGCCGACGAACGCCAGTGACCTGCCTCTAATAGAGTCCAAGAACGCCGCCGCGTTGAACCGCCGCAGGTCGCAGCCCGATGGCCGCCACCGCCAGCGGAGGAATCCAAGGTCTGGCCTGCCGTACTTGAGGCAGTTCTGGTGCTCCTGGATGTGTGGGCAGCTCCGGTTGGTGTAGTAGGGGATACCACCGCCGTCCGGGACCCACTCGCCTCGGAAGATGTCGCATCCCTTCGGCACCCGGCCGGGAGTGGCAGTGAAGTTCACGGCCCGGGGCCCAGCACCTGGCGGCAAAGAAGGCGAGGCGCTGCTGGAGCTATACCAGGCAGAGATGTCGACAAAAGAAACGCCTCCTCGCGCGGTGAGGACGAGGAACACAACAAAGGTGGAGATCAGGAGCAGCGCTGGGAGGGGCGCCACGGCCGGGCTGACGCTCTGGATTAGTCTCCGCATTGGATTATTGGATCAGCGCGTGGTTGCTCATGCGTGCGCTGTACCAATACGACGCAGCTCAGCGGCAGCAATGGCTGTATGATCTTTTGTGTCGATCCTTTATTTCGTTGAGCTGATGCGCGCCGTTTGGGGCATGTGAGTCTGGGGAGACGAGAGCCAGGCCAGCGACGATTATTCCGATGGAGAGAAATAATAATCAATAAAGAACTGATGCTTCGCTAGATGCATGTGGTGTGTGTCACGGACTCACGGTGACCAACTAACCATGCCAATTTGTATGCACGTTGTTTAGGACTTCGTCTTGGTCCTCCACATGCCAATTTCCACCGGCCGGTTCATGGCGTGGAGACGAGCACGTTGGGTGCAGCAGCCTCACCGAGAGCAATATATATATATAATTCCTCGGAATTTTTTTTCTCACATATGAATTGCCAGGATTCTTCATCACTGCTATGTATGTAGGCGGTGAGAAGTCACCCAACAGAAAATCCCATCATGCCGCCCTCGTCTATTCTATTAGTGATGTTTATAGTTTGCATTATATATGGTAAACATTGTACTAAAGTGTTTTTTATTGCAAAATTTGCTAGTTACCTAAAAGTTTAGATGTACTGACCCGACAGCTGCGGATGCACAGCCATCGCCTTTAGAATCAAAAGAAGAAAACACATGAAGCGCCACCATGCCAGCGGGCATGGATGCTCAGAACAAAAGATACCAGAGGACGGTTGAGGTCAACTCGAACTTGCCGGTCGAAGCAAGTTGATATCAAGGCAAGTGAAGCATGGAGGCAGTACAGGGAGACGTCAAAGAGACTTGATCGGCTTTTTCGGCATCAACAATTTATCATCACCGCCAGATACCAGGTTTTGATAACAGTAAGTCCTGCCTATGTTCGTTTTGCTCGTTGGGGATTCTTCGGGGCGACTGCAACAGTTGAAATCTGGATGACCAAAGGCAAAGCATTAAAGGAGCACGATACCGGTGACGTCACCAAGAAGAAGAGCATGGAATCGATCATGTCTATGGACAATTGCAGAACCACAATCACCTTGCGTGGCCTTTCCAGATTTCACCTTCCCAGAACCATTCGCAATCAGATGGGAAAGCTATGGATAATCTTAAAAGTACATCCAAGAAAGGCCGCAAATCGGCTTGCAGGAGCAGACTCAAACAAAACCAATACCAGAAGGAGAGCTTCAGTCAGCACAGGAAAACATCTCAGTCAAGAAGTCGATGCAGTGTTGCGAACTCCAGAAGATTCAAGATCAAAGCCGATGCACTGCTATCGCCTTTAGAAACACAAGCATTACAGTTTCACATCCATCAAGAGACGCAAGCACAAGCCAATAAAGTAACTTCCGGCTTGAAGACACAAGTGTGCTCAAATGATGAAAGTATCGTCAATGGTGGTCATATCTTGCCCACAAGGACTTTAAATTTTTAGGAGTTTCCTAAACAGAAAAACTGCTCTAGAGAGATTAACAGTTGGGTTTCTTCCAACGAGTCTTCAAGAACGTTTCAAAAAAGCAAGAAATTGAAGGAAAATGGCGCAAACAGATTCTTGGATTCAAGGTCTCTGCAGTACTTCAATCAAAGTTGTTCGATAAAAATATCGAACCCGTTGAAAGCCAATCTTGAAAAGGGGTTTTGATCGGCTAATAAGAGGGACAGAGGTATGATACCACAAAGACGTTGGCTCAAAGATTTCAAGCAAACATGAAGGGGTTTTTATAACGCTAAATATGAAATGATTCATATATTGAAAATAGCAGATAAAATAATAATATCATAAAAGGAAATATTCCCCACATATCGCTGCACAAACCGCACATACACCATGGAAAGGCATTGCATGCATAAAGCCACAGAAGATCAATGTAATGTTTAAATGGAGGTCTTCGTGGACGATTACGTAGCTTCACGCATGTTGAGAGAAATAGGCAGTGGGGGTTCCCTATTTAGATATAGTAGATGGTACCCCGTGTGTTGTCGCCGAAATTCCTAAACTATTTTTAAAGAAATTTGAATGTAGAAATATTGATACGATTGTAAAAAATATTTTGTTCAAAAACATTATACTTAATAAATATATAGGATTTTTGACAGATCCACTCTTAAATGATTGATCACGTTTCCGATGTATAGGATTTTTGTACGTAGAGTTAATGAAGATTAGTGGGTTTCACTTATTTAAGTTATATAGATAGATGGAATTGATATATTTACACAGGAGCAAGACCTTCGATCTTCTTACAAAGTTGGAGGAGTCAAAATACAATGGCTCTTGCTACACTAGCCTAGCATGTTCTGCCAGGGGCTCATTGGGGTCACTCCCATCGTCATCATCGCCGTCGTCCTCGTCATTGCCATCGTCGACGCTATTGGTGTCATACCATGCATCGTTCTCATCTTCGTCATCCTCGTCGTCATCGGATCCCCTATGCGGACTGTTGGCGTTCCTTAGCCTATTAGATATAAATCCGCAAGCGCACGAAAAACGCGTTGTAGCCTTTCACCCGAGAGTATTCCGTGGTATCGAATCCACGAGGAACAAGGAGTATAAGAATCACACAACACAATGGCCAAACTAGTGAAGCTAGCGAGTAGAGGATAAAAGACAGGAAAGCAGGTTCTCAACAGATGTTAAATCACTTCACTATACTAAGCATGCAAAGCAAGATACTTGTCATGTAAACATAGACAACAAAGCTGCAGAGCCACTGCCAAGCACCAGAGTGCTGATAACCCAGTCGAGAAAGG
Organism: Paspalum notatum; assembly: GCA_022530915.1. Lineage (NCBI taxonomy): Eukaryota > Viridiplantae > Streptophyta > Magnoliopsida > Poales > Poaceae > Paspalum > Paspalum notatum. The sequence continues at coordinate 31,360,603 of CM039688.1, read as the reverse complement.
CGGGCGCTACAGGTTTCGGCTATATTGTCAGCGAGTCTATCCGAACGACGGGATTGGAATACTAAGAACACAAAAGCTGTCACCTAGTGTGTCTACCAACCAGAGCTGCGTGGGATAGCCAACCAACCAAGGCAAATTCTAAGTATCAACACCGTCGTGCCACTCAGAGAGTTTAATACTTACTGGTAATGGGCCAAAAAAGCAAGCACTACTCTATAACCAACACTATAAGCATGCACAAGGTTCCCGTAAACAGACAAGTAGATCACTAAGTATGAAAGTAAAGTAAGAATAAAATAACAAAGGTAAGAGACAAGGAACTTTACTCAATCCTAGAACTAATTATCCTTCCTTTGAGAACACAAGTCTGGGAGAGAAGAGAAATCCAACTCCCGCACTCTATAGTCACAACTCTCCTTGATACAAGCGGAATGCCTCTCTCTACAAGCTAAGGGAAAGCTTCACTTCTCCAACACTATACAACTTCACACTCTCAAGTGCTAGTATACCACTATGCTACATCAATCCACACACTCAAATGAGCTCTTAAGGGGGGTATTTATAGAACTAAGCGAGTGAAGAAGTCGGTTGTAGCGGTTGGAGGCAGTTAGAGGCCGGGCGACTTGGGTGTGGGGCCGGGCGGCCTGGGCAACCCTCGGATCTACCACCTCACTCCATCGCACGGCTCATGTTGATCCTCCAAGGCGGTTATAGGTCGGCTCTGTTCGCCTAAATGGCCGTTTAGACCGTTTACACACCGTTTAAATGCTACTCAGTAGTCAACTGTGTTGCCCGTTTATGCCGTTTAATCCGTTTAATCCCGTATAATCCGTTTTTTAGTCTGTTTAAACGGCCGTGTAGTCCGATTAAACGCTAAACGAAGGGTGACCGACTGTTTACCGTTTAGCATTTAGGCTAACACTGTAGGTCAGTTGGCGGTTATCTTGTGTGTTTTTGCCTCAACCATTGGATTCTCTTTGTGTTTCTTCCTTAGCTGTTGACGTCTCTTAGCGTAACAGATTTTACTCCGCAAGCGCACGGAGATTCGCTGTAGCTTTTTCACTCAGAGTATTCCGAGTATCGTAAAAATCCACAGGGAAGCAAGGGCGAATAGGTGGAATGAAATGTCGAACTTTCAAGCAGTACTATAACTTAGATAAAATACCAGCTAAACTTACAACGGGGGTAAGATATAAAGATAGTGTATGGTGGGAAGAGTAAAACAGGGACTAAAGAAGCCTAACACTTAGGTAGTTGCCTGGGAGGACAACGAGTGAGATTAGATTTCCAAACTCTACTACTTAACCGCTGCAGAGGAGTATTCGTTGAACTAAGATAACTGGATACAAGCTAGAGTCTTGCGTCGAGCGAAATTCCGGCGCCTCGAGGGGTCAAGGGGTAGATAGTAGACCTCCGAAGGAGACCCGGCTAATGCCTACAGGCTTACCGAACGACGGGGTGGATTACTGAGACCTCTAGAGCTGTCACCTAGAGAGGCTACCGACCAGATCTGCGTGGGTAAGATGGCACGCTATACTAGTGTTCAAGTGAGAACTTGAACGCTAAAGCTCTTCCTTGATCAGAGGGTGAGCACTAACTTAATCTTAGATCAAAAGCTTATAGCACCGGCAAGTCTAACAAGATTCAGGTAACTTAAGAACAACACAAACCTAAGCCTTGGATCTAGTGTGCAATAAAGGTACACCACACTAGGCAAGCGTTAAGAAGTAAAGTAAAGTATAACAGAAGATAGAACAATGATAAATATTATACTGGAGTAACAAGTACAAAAGATAGAAAGATACAAGAGCTTTACCGAGACTCGAAGAAGACTCCGGAATCCCTGAGGCAAAAGCTCAGACTCAACTCTAACTCCCAGGACTAACCTAGTGATACAAGACTAAACGATAGTGTGAGCTACTCAACTTCCACACTCTACAAATGAGAGCTAGGGGGTATTTATAGTCACCAAGTGAGTGGGGGTACTTATAGGGTCGGTATGGCGGTTAAGGGGACAGGTGGCAAGCCGGGCGGCCTGGTAGGAGGCCGGGCGGCCTGGCCAGCCCTTGGATCCACCGCCATTCTTCATCCTACGGTCCATCTTGACTCCCCAAGTTGGTTGCATGGCGGTTATGGCGGTTACAAGTGTGTTTTCCCTTCAACCGTTGATCTCACTTGTGTTTCTTCCTTAGCCGCAGGATTATAGTCTCGCGGATTGCTGACTTCACCAATCCAAGTGTTGGATCGGTGATGTGGCAAGCCTTCCGGTACTTGACACGTTGCATTCGGCATTTGGACTTCACAAGTGTGTTGACACATCATTTATGCACATGCAGGTCGAAGATGAGCTGATTTGGCTCCTGAGTCAGGCCGGGCGGCTTGGAGTGGTGCCGGGCGGCCTAGCTTGGAGTCGGGTGACCTGGCCCACTGGCCAGTGACCCTATGACTTAGCCAAATTTGCCTGTTTTCTGCTGATCTTTGTAGCTACAATCAAATATTCAACACAACTTATGGAAATATGTTAGTAGCACAGGTTTATCCATACTTTGGCATGTTTTTCTCCATGTTCATGGATAGTTGACGGTCATTGGTAGTGCAATAACGACTGTCAACATTAGCCATTGGATGGATGTCTCCTGGATTGCTGACTTTGCCCATCCGTGGGCTGGATTGATGAAGTGGAGGCCTTCCGACATGTGGTGGCATGTTCTCTCAGATTATTCCAAGCTGGCATTGTGTTTGACACGTCATTCCTTGCATGCATGTCGAAGATGGTGGCCTTTGGAGCCAGAGGCAGGCTGGGTGGCCTGGCCCACAGGTCGGGCGGCCTGGGTTCTTAGCCTCTGATGGCTAGGTTTTCAGCCCTTCTCCTTCCTTGCCTTTGGTATACCATATTTCACCCTGCTTTGTATGTTTTTCATCATGACATGTGTTCCTGCAAGATCTTTGTACATAACTTGTGGAACCGGTTAATATGTATGAATCTTGCATAAATTTACCCTTGGAACATGAAATATTTGTGGTCGAAATGGGTTATAACGACCGCCAACACCCCCGCCACACACACACTTAGACTTTTGCTCGTCCTCGAGCAAATAAGAGTTAAGCATGGTGTAGAGGGCATATGACAACTATGACCTCAGCAGGTACAAAGGTTACTCCCAAGTTGGTTCATCTTTCCTTTGATTTCAATGGTGGCTACACTTTGATTTTAGGGTGTTAAAGCAGTTTTCTCCCAACTATGAGCAAAAGAGGTTTTCACTTTTCAAAATATGGTGTTCCACTCCTTTGTTCTCAAGATCACCTCTGAATCTCTCAAGGATGAAAATCCTTATGTTTCCTCTCCTCCTATTCTAAGTTTTTGGTGGTGCTAAAAGAGAGTGAGACTATCTTATCATGTTTGTATCACCAAGTCAAGTCAAGTGTCAAAGCAAAGAGTATGAATCGAATCAAGAACTTTGGCTATTTGCAAGTGTGGCGGAAAGTTATTGGTAAGTGTGCTTTCTTATTCCCCTTTCTGATGCGAGAGAGGGCATGGTATTTTCCTTCTTTTTCTTTCTTTCTTTCTCTCATACTTTTCTCTTTCTCTCTCTTTTTTTCTCATTTCCATGCCTCTTTTCCTCTCTTTTTGCACGATTGATGAGGGGGGATTGGAACATTGGCATAGCACAACTTATTGGAACTTTTTGGTATGGACGTGCATGTGATAGCCAAAAGTCATGAATAATTCTAACTCATTTGATGGCACAAGGTTTGACTAAGGTTCAAAACACTCAAAGATGTCTACTAAGCATAAGAACTTTTTATTTGTGGTACTGGTAGGATATGTGACTTGAGAACATTGGAGTAGAGCACATTTTTATTTTAGCAAAACAAAAGCTCTTTGCTTTAGCGGGAGATTATGCTATGTATACATGTCACTTATATCTCATGAATCAACAACTTAAACCAAAGTGGGTCCCCAATCAAAAGGTATCCATAGGAAATTTTACTTCAACATAGGGAGCAAAGTTTGTACGAGCCTAGACATAAGTTATCAACATGATCATGTAGAGTAAAATTTATCCAAGTTTCATGTATAGAATGGAATATATGGACCAAAACTGAAATTTTTGTAACAATACCTGGTTCTTGTGCAGGGTCGAAGTCAAGATGGCAACTCAGCCCAGGACCAAGCCGAGCGGCTCAGGATGGAGTCGGGCGGCCTGACATGTGGGCCTTCCGACCCTCTCACCGATCGCATTGCGTGGAGAAGTGCCTTGGGACGTTCCCTCCTTGGTGTACAACATTTTTCCTTAACGTGACAGGCCGGAAAGCCTAAGTACCAAGCCGGGCGGCCTGGTGGCAGGTCGGGTGGCTTGGACTTGGAGCCGGGCGGCTTGGGTTCGGCTTAGTTCGTCTCGATTTTTTGTGTGCAGTGAGGTGCAATCCTAAACATCGTGTTTCTAGTTCGTTTTTGCAGGGTTAGTGACGAGTGATGGGGAGGCTAAGTGCAATCCCCCCCACACACTTGAACTCAAAGCATGATTGATAAAGCAATTATTAAACTAAGCATTAATAACGAAATGAAGCAAATAACATAGGCGCAGTCCATACAAAGAAAGAAGTAAAACAAACTAAGCACTAAGAAAACAAAAGTAAAGGGCGCCTATACTAAAATTTATTGCAACGCCATGGGCAGCTATGGCATAGGTGCATCATAGATGTCTGGATGCCCAGTGGTGTAGGCAAGGCGGCGGAACTTGGAAGAGAAGCCCTTCCTAAGGATTTCCATCTTATCGTTCATCTCCCACTTCCAAAGTTCCTGCACCGCATAGTGCTCCTCAAGCCTATGCAGGGAATATTTGAGCGCTTTGATCTCAAACTTAAGATACTCGATGGTCTCTTCCTCTTTATCCTCCTCCGATTCTTCAAAATGACCAGGAGGAACCCTGATTGGAGGTGGCTTAGAGCGCCGATGCACGGTCCTCCTGGGGGAGTGGAGTCTATGGATTCATCAATTGATGCATCTCCCCGCAGAACGTTCTCCCTGTGCTTAGGGACCAACACATTCCCCTACCCTCCATTGGGAGTAGGTCCTTCCCAGATGGTGTAGGATGGTGATCCCGGAGCCTTGGGTGGCTGCTCCTCGTCCTTGCCCCTTACGAAATCTTTCGAGAAGAGTTTTCGGATGGGCACCACCTTGGGGGTGATCTTCCCAACATTAGTCGGGGTGAATCACCCCGAAACATCTTCTTCCCGATGGGGATGTCCCATCTTGGCATGTATTCTTCTTCGGAAAGTGTCGAATAGGCCGCCGTGGTGTTGAAGGTGATGGCTAGGCTTTTGGATGGGGAGTTGTTGGAGGCCATGACTTAGAATTCTCGCAGGAAGATGAGATGGGAGTGATGAGAGTGGTGGAAGGGAAGAACTCTCGTCTTTTAGTCGTGAAAGGTCGATCTCATTGTTGATGCGGCTTATGAACGAATATTTTGTATCATTTTACATAGTTTTTCATGGATTTTAGGAATCAACTGTATCTTTTACTAACAATTATCACCGATTATTGTGGATTTTGCAACATTGTCTTGGAAATATGTTATATGTGATTTTTACAGGTTTTTGACCAATTTTCGCGAAATTCACAACGATCTACATCGAGTGAGAAAAGACCGCTAAGATGACATTCATTGAAGATGATGAACAAGGAAGGCTTGGTTAATTCATGACCCCCTCTGTGTTAATCAAGGCTTTCTACCCAGAAGCTTCAAGAAGGTGTCAAGAGCTACAAGGAATTAGAGATAATTATATAATAAAGATGTCAATTATATCAAAGACTAGAAGATTCCATCAAATCTCGGCCCATACCGAAGATTCTAGAAGCCCAAGAGGCCCCGTACAAGTATTTCTTAGGCGACAAGCAACGTCCCCGCGAAAGATGGAAACAACCGGGCGAAGAAGGAGTCTGGGTCGGCCGACCAGACCCCCCTAGTCGGCCGACCCAGGGACTTCTTACGTCAGTTCGAGGTTTCCTTTCTACCACGTCTTCTCTAGGGTATAAATAGCGAGTATAGGCCCCGAGATGAAGCATCCAATTCATTATCAAGGTGATAGGATGTAGAGAAGAGGGACAACAACTAAAGGAGAGTAGAGGGTCGAGTTTCTAGGCTAGGATTAGAGCCTCTCTAATCCATAGAGGTGATTAGAGGCCTTGCATGGTGCTCTAATTACCTAGCTCCAGTGGTCTAATTGTATCATCAAGAGAAGGTATGATCATGGTTGTAAGTATGATGCAATTTATTAATGAAGCATTGATCTTGTCTAATTATCATCTTCTTGTTCTAATTATGCTTGTTTTAGCTCTAATTAACTTTAGATCTAAATGCATGTTAATTAGAGCATGTCTTTAATGGTTATATTCTTATAGTGTTTTTGATTATTGATCTAGCTTACTAATGATATAGTTGTATATCTAGTTCTTATGATCATGGTGATTAGAAGTTCTAGTTTTCCTAATAATGTTATTAGATTATTTGAAGTAATTAGAAGTGCATTCTCTAATTATGTATGCCTGTTGAGAGTTTCTCGTTGATTAACTGGTTCTAGTGACAGTAGGGCTGGAGAAAGGTTAAACTCGATCAAGGGGGTTAGGTTGTTTGATCTTGATTTAATATGCTATGAAGTTTATGCTTGATCATGCTTTTTTCACCTTGAGCTACTAGTTATCTCGTTGCTCTTATCTATTTGTGGTACCCATATCATGCATGTCTTGGATCCAATTAGAGCTTGATTAGACTCTAGTTAATACCCCTTAATTGGTGTTCTAGTTCTGTTCTAATTGCTTATCTTATAGTATTAGTATAGTTTATACGTAGATTAGATATAGTTTAGGGTTAGTTTAGAGGTAGATTAGAACCTAGTTTTATACTCTTAGTTTACCATAAACTCTTGTTAATTAGATCTCAATTAGTTCGTTTCCTGGATTGACAAAACCCATGATACTCTCCTGGTGAAAAGCTACACACGATACTGTCGTTTGCAGTATAAGGTTTGCCGTGCTTAAGTGCCGTCAACAAGCTTTTCTGGCGCCGTTGCCAGGGAACTAATTAATCGAGTCCTAATTAACTTGAGTTTATGTATGAATTTAATTTTATCTTTTACTACTAGTTTTAATAGTAACTTTGTGTTTCTAATTGTATGCTAATCTAGTTCTACTCGTGTGCTAATAGTTTTTCTAATTATGTTCTAATTAGTTAGTGTGTGATAATTCTCTAGTTTGTGTCTTCGTGTTCTAAATCTTATTCTCTAATTGTTTAGTGTGCTCTAGTTACATTCATATTTTTTAATTATATTGTTGTGTTCGTCGTTCGTTCTTATGTTTATTCATAGTTTAGACTAACCCAGCAACTTTGCTGTCATTAGATTTTTGTTTTTCTTAATTTAGCCTTTTATCTATTATTTTGTGCCTTTTATTTTGTTTTAGTTTATTCTATTCTATTTACTTTCTTGCATTTGATTTTATAATTGGATAGTTTTGTTTAAAATAAGTTTAGCTTTTTTATCAGTTTAATCTTTTATAAACTCTATTAGAATATAGTTTCTCCTATATATATTGCATTAACTAACATTACAGGAAAAATGGACTTCGGTCCAATCAAAAAAATCTTTTCCAATCTAGCTCTTTAATAGTAGGTGCTAACGTTGTTAGTGGCCTATGATCTGTTATTGAGTTTTTCTACAACTATCACGAAGGAGTAACTATGGTGTTAAAGGTATGTCAGCTGTGTCAATTAAGTGTTTTAAGATTAATGTTCTTTGGAGCTTGTTTATTCTCAACTACAGATAATAGAGACAAAGATGATTAGCCGAGGAGGTTCCGGAGGCTAAGGATTGCTCAAGTACAAGGAAGATGAAGGTACGAAAGGTTTATCTCAAGACCAATCCAAACTCCAACCAAATCTCGAGATACTCTTGAAATTCAAAACAGCAACACTTTGTGGAGCCAATTCAAAGACCTTAACGACGTCAAATGAAGAAAGTCCGAATACCAAAATTGTAGAACTTTGCGAGCTCTACAAGATAGAGTCCGAATTTGTATTATTTGGACTACAAATGAGGAAGTTATGGTCAAAATACTAAAGGGGCAGAGCAAGGAAAGCTGAATTTCGAGAAAGACAAGAAGTATTCTTCTCCAACACTTGATGGTGCATGCAATCATGGTATTCCAAGTAAGAAGACGAAGCCACCATGGAGTCAATGATGAGATCTGAACTTTACTTCTTTAAGATTAAGGTAATTCTTATTTTAATCATAAATATAATTAAAATTTACCTATGTTTGATTAGAGATGTTTCATAATGATCATTAAAATATTGCTTGGTTGATTGTTATCCTCCTATCATTTCTTGTGTTTTGTTTTTAGCTTTTTGTTAAACCTTTGCTCCCTTAATTCATACCTTGAGAATCATTTAGACTAGCTTCTTGTTTATACATGGCCTTTGATCCATGGTTTTTCAATACTGAATTCCAACATGTTGCCTCGCCGAAGTTAAAGATCTTCTATGTTTTTTTTACTTTAATTAGTTGATTGAATTTACTCATACATAGCAATGGTTAAGGTTTGCTAGTTGATCGATTCTCAAGTTTAAGGTTGGATATAAATAAAAAAATAAGAGCCAAGGTTTGTGCAAAAGTAGAAGGGGACTGACCGTTTATTCTCCCGTAAGTAGTTTGGTCCAGGTTTAATTTTTGTGCAAATTTCTTTTGAAATTTTAAACATGAACATGTGCATGTTTATCATGACTTATTATTTATGCACAATATTATCTTTGAAATTTTAATTTTTCAAAACGTTTGGTCTCTCTAAAAAATAACCCTTGTTAGAATTTTATCTAAGGCTAATTTTATATTATTTCTTTCAAAATCATCTCTCTAAATTTGGCTAAAATCACTAGGAACCCATCGTCTTGTTTATTTCTTGTTTGATTTTATGAATCATGTTCATCTATTAATTATATATGTCTTAGTGTTTTCTATGTGATTTCAATTTGAATTATAATTGTCTTTGATTCATGAATCAAATGTTTGTTTAAACCAATCAACCATGTGACTCTACTTTTATCTCCAATCATTGCCATGATGCTATTATATTATATATGTGTCTGCACCATGAGCTAACCATGTAGAGAAATTCACACTTTATTTGACACAATGAGACCAATGTGGGAAAGAGTTCAACACAAATTCATGATGATTGATACAAGGATTTAGCAAGAATGTGAAGACACCATCAGAATTTGCAAAAAGCTTGATTAAGTTTTAAATTGGAGAGTGAGTGGACTGAATGGAGGAGAAATTGAAGACAAAAATCAAGCCTATGAAGCTTCAAGGTCAACAATGGTGGACTCAGACAATTTTCACAGAGACCCAAGTCCAAAAGATTGAAGATTGTCAACATCGGAGAGCTGAAAATAGGAAGCTGATGATGTCACCGATATGGAGCTCGACCTCAGAAGGCAAAGGCAGAATATTTTCTTATATTTAGAAAGCCCATGAAGTCTTCTTTCCAACGCAACAAAAATCACTCAATTTGAAGATTTTTACAAAGAGCAATGTGCAAATCATTGAAGACTGCGCGAGCTAAATTGATGACCGGACAGAACACAGTGCTTATGTAAAAAGGGCATAACTCCTTCATACGGAATCGGATTTTAACGCATAAGTACTCATTGGAAAGATAATTTCAGAGGCTATCTAATGGATCTATTGTTTGAGGCATGGCCTGTTCGAGACCAATGATTTATACCACGAAGAAAGAGGCGGCCGCAATAATGGTGATGTCTACTTGAGGAAGAAGATGGCAACAATGATGAAAAAAGCTTGGGCAATGCTTCCATGAGATTTTAATGATCAAGTTCAGTTGGAAGGAGCTTCAAAGACATTGGCATATGAACATACAAGAAGAGGATTGTACATATAAGTGATGCTATGATCAAGACACGATGAAGCGGCACAATCAAGTTATCAAGCTGCATAGACACTCTGGATTCTTATTCCAAGGATCATGGCTTCACTTCAACAAAGGTAAGTAAGAAGTCTAGTGTTATTACTTTAAATTAAGCGTTTTTTGGGAGGCAACCCGTTTAATTATATGTTTTTAGTGTCTTAGGGTGTTTTAATAGAGAGATGGGAAGCATGACACCACCGTTTGAATCTTTAGCTTGTGGCTAGTTAAGTTAGTCTAACTTTTGTTATCACCATCACATCACTTCATATTGTGTTTTCCACCTTACATTTGTATTATCATTTGTTTCTCCGCACTTATTTTATTAGTTTTGAAATTTTTATAAACTTCATGATGGATGCTTTATAATTATGTTGAAACTCAGCGCAGAGTTTTCTTCTTGTTAAATTAATTGTAAACATGGTGTTTAGATTTAATTTGAGACCATCATCATTAGGATTAATCGAAAGTTTCTTGCTAATCATGTCTTTTGTGGATACACTTTCTGCATTTGTTTTTTCATGTTGTTAATTTCATGTATAAACTACCCTATTACATTTATATTAGAATTACATGTTTGCATTATAATTGGCTTGGTTACTTAATTAACTTTATGATGTGTACTTTCTTGTTCATAATAACATTCATCAAGTGTTATAACTTAGCAATTTTGTGTAAGCATGGTGCTTAGATTATATTGTTGAGCATCATGATGAAGTTAATTAACCTTGCTGGTTTTCCATAATTTCATTTGATTAGTTTATAAGCTTTGCATTATGCTTTGGTTTTCTTGTGCTGTTAGGAGTTGATGACTTTGATAAAATATGGTGTTTTAATCTTGGTTATTTAAAATTCTGTTGGCTATAGAGAAACTTAGCAATCATGTTGTAAACATGGAGTTTAGAACTTGATTTAATCATTGTCTTTGTTTATATACTTATCTCTTACATAATTACAGGCTTGTGTTCACATACACCGTTAGATTTTTGTTTTTCTTTTATTTAAAATTAATTATGCCATAAGTTAAAAGTCAATGGGGATATTATTAGAGTATGGTAAATTGTTTCTATGAGAAACATGACCCTAAGAGGTAGATGTTTCAGTGATTAATGACAACATAATTTCATTACTAATGAGTTCATGACATGAAGGTTAATTGATAAATATTTTGAGAGCTCATTGGTTGGTTAAAAGAGACCCCTCCGTTCCTTTCGATTTTGATTCAATGAAAGTCAGCCATGGACTTGAAGTTCTAGAGTGAACATCAAGCCTAAATCAGCCCTAGGTGCCGTAAAGTCGAAAGAAGGGCACCTAGGTTCTCTTTTGCTAGTTTTAGATAGGCCGTAATATCAAGAGGGGTGGAGGTGAGTAACTTGACGCACTTTACTTCGAGAATTTCCTTTCTCTCAACTGCATCTTTATCCTAAAACTCAAGCACACTAAAACATACTAAAACATATTCACCTTTGTCGATTAAGTCTAGAGAAAAACGCTCGAGAGATCGTTCAAAACTTCGTTTGAAAACTGGACTAAAAATCAAGATTTTATGTACCACCGGACTGTCCGGTGGCTAGGCGCAAAATCAAGTGTTTTAGGTTGTATAGTCCGGCAGTGCTTTTATGCCCACCGGACTATCCGGTGCCGCCACCAGACGATACAAACTGAGGGCTTTCTTCCCTTTCGTCACCAGGATAAATAGCCCACCGGATGTTATAAACCGAGGGGTAGTTCTCGGGCTTGTGCTGTTCTGTGCCATCGGACTGTCCGGTGATTCTTTGGCCCGAGACGTGAATCGGGGGATTCAAATTTTCAATACCATCGGACTGTCTGGTGGCAACGCACCGGACTATCCGGTGGATACGTAGAAAAACGAGTTGGACCTCCAAACGGCTAGTTTTTGAGCTCCACCCTATTTAAAGGCTCCCCCTCCCCTCATTTGCTACATTTGCAACTCAGGAACACTTTCATACACTCAAAGGTCACTACCACAACACAAATCCTTAACTTCTTGAGCTTTGGGCTAGAGACTTGAGAGGAGAGAACTTCTTAAGGAAGATTGTGGGAGATGCGGAAGAAGGTCCTTGCGAGGGCTCTTGTGAAGCGGTTTGGAGCTCGCCGTTCTGGAGTGGAGAAGAGCATCCCGAAGAGAGCGCTTGGTCTGCGGATCAAGAGGGTAGATTGACCTTTGCGAAGGTCACTTTGCCAACCCCACTCCTTGCGAGGTTTGGGGCCGGGAATCCTTGCGAGGAACCCGTGAGAGCGAAGCCTTGCGAGGGGCACCAAACGAGGAATAGGGGGTAGAGATCGTGTGTCTCCCCGAACCTCGGGAAAAAGATCGCCTAGTCATCTCTCCTCATTTACTTTCCGCATTATTTTCCGCGTTTACTTTGTGCCTTTATTTTCCTAGATTTGCATGCTTGGCTATAGGTTGCAAAACTTTTGTTACGTGTAGAATTCTAGGTACACTCATTAGGCACTAGGGTGAATTAGGACTTGTGCGATAGGATTTAATTTCAAGTTTCAAAATTAGAAGTCCAATTCACCCTCCTCTTGGACATCTTGATCCTTTCAATTGGTATCAGAGCCTAGTCCGAAATAACAAACATCTAGCCAACACAACTTAACTCAAGTTCAAACACAACCAACTCACACGACAACTTATTCAAACGTGCTACGTGATACATGAGGACGACTAGTCATCCCGAGGGAGTATCCTAGTGGTACCACCTAACTCTCTAGTGCGAGGCCTCCTGCGGGGTGGAGACTGAGCTGGGTCCACCACTGGCACCTGAGGTGGTGGCCCCGCCACTCGGTCTAGCTGAGCCTGAAGGTGGAACACCTCACCGTTCCGGTGATGGAGCTCCTTGGACACCCGGACGTAGGCAGTGATCAGGGCTGACACATGCCGGACCAGCTTCAGTAGCTGCCGGTTGTCCTCACCCCGAATGGACGCTATCTCGTGCTCAGTATCCCCGGACTGCCGACGAGGGAAGTAACGGTACTGAGTCTGGCAGAGAACCCCAAGAGCCTGCTGAGTAGCGTCCTCCATGGCCATCTCCATGGTCTCGTGCTCCGCGATGCTGTAGTGCCGGCACAGCACGGTGTGTCCCCCATGGTTGGGGTTAGGCTCCAGGACCTGCACACTGGCAGACCAGAGGGTGGTGTGGTCCGGGCGCGCTCGCTGCCGGACCTGGTAGACGACCTCATGGGTAGTGTAACCCAGGTCGTAGAGGCAGTCGCAGAGTAGCCCTGGGACCTCCAGGTCGGCACCGTGGTGTGGGTGCGTCAGGTCGACCCAAGCGTCAACCTCCCGCTGACCACCCTCGTCGGAAGGGATGGCCACACGGAACGGCCACTCAGGTGCGGCACGTGGTGGCGGTGGAGGTGTCGGTGAAGCGGCACGTACCACTGGAGAAGGCGGTGGTGTCGGCTCGCGTGGAGAAGGAGGTGTCGGTGTCGGCAAGCGTGGTGATGGAGCCTCCTCTCGCGCATCATCATCATCGTCTGAGTCGAGGTAGTAAACTACCTCCACCGGGTCCTCCTCCTCCTTCTCCTCTGGGTCAGTGTCCGCCGGAAGCAGCCCATTCCCCTCAAAGGGGTGTGGCGCCTAGTCCATGGGAGAGTACTCGAAGGGTGGTGGTGGCAACGGCTCGGGCAGCTCCGGTGACGGAGGCTCGATCTGCTGTGGGGCCGAGGTACAGGGGTGCACCGTGGGGTCGGTGGTGCAACACGGCGAAGGCGGCCCCCGGTACTCCTGTGGGCGGTCTGCTTGTTGCGTGCCATGACCTATAAGGAGGATGGAGTAAGATAGAGATCAGTTCTATATGATTAAGTAAAGCAAAAAGTAATAATTTAACATAGAGTGAACATATAATTTGATAGCGAAAAAAATAAAATTTTCATAAAACAGCAAGAGGGCAAAGAGGAGTGGGATCCTTAACTACGTCCGTTTCTAACTAGGATTCCGTCCTACAGTCAACATGGCTCTGATATCACCTTGTCATGCCCAGTTCTCAACCAAGGGAACCGGAACAACATATATGTGCCAGGAACGAGTCTCACATATACTATGACAATAGTGACATCACAGAACGTGCAAAAGATAAAATAAAACGTTTACATAGCGTATATCATCACTTTATTACAATAAGACAAAATGTATTTAAACCAGAGTCATAGCGGAAGCGTAAACGAAGACAACGAGCCGCCACAGGGACGTCGACTGGTGGACTGGTACGCCTAGAACTTGTTCAAGTCCTGAACATACTCCTCAAAGCCTTCTTGAGCTGAGCAGCGGTTGGGTTCCAGCCAACAGTAGGTTTAAAGTAAAGCGTGAGTATTTCATACTCAACAAGTATAACATGAACTATGAGGCTCTAAGGTTGGTTGACACGTTGCACGAGCTTTTAATTGGTCAGGTTTTATTAATCAACTAATTACTACAAGTGAGTTGATGAGCCATTAAACCCAAGATATTGCATAAAAGATTAATCAACAACATTAACATAAGAACCAACTTCCAAACCCAACCAGGAACCACTAATCTGCAAAAAGGATCTGGGCTGCTCATAACCGTGAGTACGGCTGACATGTCAGTTTTACACTCACGAGAGGTTGTATATCTTTACCCACAAGCCGTGTACTATGCTAGGAGTTCATCACATTGCCTGAGATGAGATGACTAGCAAGCACACTACGAAGCCTTTACAAAGATCACGTTGGTAAAAAGTAACCGCAAGGAATCAAGCGCCGCAATTATGGTGTCCGCCTCTCAAAGGGAGAAGCACACAGCACGCTCAACCTAAGGTAGTGCAACGACCACAAAAGCTTACTCCCCCTCTTGCCCCACAGGTAAGTTACTTCAAACGAAAATGATCTAATTAATCAGCTAAGACCGTCCCATTCCAGTCTCATGGTAGCATGGTTGTCCCAGGTTGTCGCTTTGCGAACCGATCCTTATGGAGAGCGGCTATGAGCAAACCACGAAGCACATGCTCTCGCTCCCTAAACCAAATTGCTAAAAAAACCAAGTTTAAGGAGACATGAACCACTCAAGCACACAGCACAGAGGGTCAAGCTCAACAATTATATTGCATAGATCCATCATCAAAATTAATAACAAAGGTAATATGTGTTCGCGCAGCATCAAGCAAACTTAACCAACATGCAACCCATAGGCGAATAGATCAACAAAAGAGGCTAAGTAAAGTCCTTATTGGCATACCAAAATTTAGACACATGCATATGTAGTGTTTATAAAGTTATTAGGTTGTCCAGGTTATACTTGCCTTGCTCATACACTTGAGGC
This sequence comes from Paspalum notatum, assembly GCA_022530915.1. Taxonomy (NCBI): domain Eukaryota; kingdom Viridiplantae; phylum Streptophyta; class Magnoliopsida; order Poales; family Poaceae; genus Paspalum; species Paspalum notatum. The sequence continues at coordinate 31,345,313 of CM039688.1, read as the reverse complement.
TGCTGCTCAACACCCTCAAACTGCTGCTCTTCTTCACCAACAAACTGCTCACCGTCTAACCACGTTCACGGCAACATACAAGCATTTCCACGCATACATACATGCAAACAATTATCAAAAGGTGAGAAACAGTGCATCATATCATAAAAATAGAAGATAAAACTGTACTAAAAACATTCTACGCATTTCTATGGTCGCGTGAGCGCAAGAATCACTCAAATCGGAGTTAAAACATGAAAGTTATGCATAAAACGGGCTCCTAGGGGCATAACTGTGATAGAAACAATGAAACCAGGGGCTAGATTTGAAAAACCGAGGACCTATCTGTAAATAACCGTAGCCGCCGAGGGCTCTCGGGCAAAACCACCGAGGCTTGGACCACGGGTTCAAAAACCGGGAAGCTCAGGGGCTAAACCGAAGAAAACAGGACCTAGATCTAAATACTTTTCAACATGGGTGGACCGCGGGTTGATTCCAGAGAACCGCGGGGACTTTTCTGCGAAAATCTCGCGGCTGACCGAGTCTACGCCGACGCGGCGCTGACGCTGCGCGCACGTGGCATGCCATGTCGGCCTGACGGGTGGGACCGCGCTGACTAGGTTAAGTGAAGGCGACGTGGCGCTCTGTGATTCGCTGGCGAAAGGGTACGCCGGGTTCTAATCGTGGCCGTTGACGGCAGATCGGACGGCTAGGGTGAAAGGGGATGGGGAGGCATTGGCGATGACCAAAACCCACGGCGGGGTTCGGCCCGCGCGGCGGTGCCTCGTCGGCGTGGTGCACGCCGGGGCCTAGAGGCTGTCCCGCTGGACTAGGTCTAGCTGGAAAGAGAGAGGAGGCTGAGGCAGAGCTCACCGAGGGGTCGAATCGGGTGGAGGCGCGGTGGTGAGGGCTCGCGACGGAGGACGGCGGACGGCTCGGACGGCGTTCGTGGGTAGAGGCTTCGGAGTGGTGTGCTCGCGACTAGAACCCACGGAACGGCTTTCCAAAGCTCCTGCGAACATGTTGGCGGTGGTTAGAGGGCCAAAGACGGCTTGCCGGTGAGGAATTTGGGCGGCGGAGCGGCTTACCGAGGAGGGACTCCGGCGGCGGATTGCGGGCGCGTCGAGGCACGGGAGTGAAATTGGAGATGTGGAGTGGTAAAAGGGACGGAGGCGAGCCTAGGGGTGGGTTTTATAGGAGGCTAGGCGGGGCGGAATGACGTGAGCGCGGTTATTCCGCTCGCGGCTTGAAAGCTTGCGCCGGTCAGCGAAGGAAGGTGAGGGAGAGGGGAAACTGCGCTGCGGGTGCGGTATTGAAGGCGGGGGTTTAAGGAAGGGTGCGGGCGAGGATTCAGAGGAAGCTTCCTCCCCCCCAGGTGGCCGTTGAGGCCGCGCAGCGAAGGAAGGGCGCGCGGGATTTGCGGCGAGAGGAGGGAGACGGACCTGACAGGTGGGGTCCTCCTGTCAGTGGGGGATGGGGCGCGGAAGGCGCTGCTGGTCGGCGGCGCGCTGAGGGGAAAGGCGCGCGGGCGACCTGGGCCGGCCTTCCGGCCCATGCAGGAAGGAGAGACGGGGTGGCTGGCCTGAGCGGGCCTCCGGCCCAGGCGAGAGGGAGCGGGGTGGCCGGGCCGAGCCGGGCCTGGCCGGCCTAGCTGCCCCCTGCTTTTTTTTTGAAGTCCTTTGAATGGAGATAGAAATGGTTCTAAAATCCAAATAAATTTGAATTTGAATCCTTAATTCAATCAAACAAGAAACAATGCACCAGCATGTATGCACAAGGAAGGTAGGCCTATGTTATTTTTATGCATTTATTTAATTTAAATAAATCATGATAAATGCAAATTAGCACATAAACCTTAGGAAATTAAATAAATTGCTTGCAAAAATTTGTAAAAAGCTAGTATTTAGACTAGGGTGTTACAAACCTACCCCCCTTAACAGGAATCTCGACCCCAAGATTCTTATAGGTGGCTAGCAAAGAGACCAGGATAAGTTGCCCTCAACTCTTCCTCTCTTTCCCAAGTTGCCTCATCCTCCGAGTGATGTTTCCACTGCACCCTGCACATTTTGACTCTCCTGTTTCAGGTAACCCTTTCAGATGTTTCAAGAATCTTCACTGGGTGTTCGGTATATGTCAGATCGTCCTATACATCCAGGCCCTCCAGTGGTGCTTGTTCTTCCGGCACCCTCAAACACTTCTTTAGTTGGGACACGTGGAACACATCGTGTATGCCAGATAGGTTTGATGGCAACTCCAACTTACAAGCCACTTCGCCTTTCCTTTCCACTATCTTGAATGGACCGATGTACCTTGGTCCTAACTTTTCTTTCATATTAAACCTCCGAATTCCTCTCATTGGTGACACCTTCAAATACACAAAGTCATCAACCTTAAAGGTCAAGTCCCTGCGTCGCACATGTGTATAACTCTTTTGTCTGGACTTAGCAACTCTCAAGTTCTCACGTACCATCTTGATCTGCTGTTCAACATCTCTGATAAGGTTGGGTCCGAACACTTGCTTCTCTCCTGTTTGGTTCCAAAATAACGGTGTCCTGCACGTTCTGCCATACAGTGCCTCAAATGGTGACTTCTTCAAACTAGCTTGATAGCTATTGTTATAAGAGAACTCGGCGTAAGGCAGACTCTTATCCCAACTGGTTCTGTACTGTATAGCGCACGCCCTCAACATGTCCTCCAGAATCTGGTTTGTTCTTTCAGTCTGACCATCTGTCTGTGGGTGATATGCTGTACTAAACCGAAGCTTGGAATCCAAGGAGTCATGCAACTGCTCCCAAAAACGAGATGTGAACTATGAACCTCTATCAGATATGATCCGCTTAGGCACACCATGCAAGCAAACGATTCTGGAGATGTACAACTCTGCTAACTTGGCACCCGAATAGGTAGTGTTCACCGGAATGAAATGAGCAACCTTGGTCAATCGATCAACAACTACCCAGATCGAGTTGTAACCTTTCTGAGTCCTGGGTAACCCCACAATGAAATCCATACTTATTTCCTCCCATTTCCACTCTGGAATCTTCAAGGGTTGCAACAAACCTGTAGGTCTCTGATGTTCAGCCTTCACACGCTGACAAGTGTCACACACTGTGACATATTCCGCCACTGCTCTCTTCATTCCGTACCACCAAAACCTTTCTTTCAAGTCATGATACATCTTTGTACTGCCCGGGTGAATGGAGTAAGTGGTGTCATGAGCCTCACTGAGTATTAACTTCTTTATACTGTCCACATCTGGCACATAGATCCAGTTCTTGTACCATACAGTACCCTGTTCATCCTCACTAAAGTGTGGCACCTTGCCCACCTTGATTTGTTCCCGGATCTCCTGAATTTTCTCGTCCGTCTTCTGATGTTTCCTTATCTCTTGTTCATGGGTAGGCTCTGCTTCAAAAGTTGCTACTGTGGTGTGATGCACGAATCCCAAATTCAAACTCTCAAATTCTGCACATAGCTCAAGGGGCACCTGAAAAGCAACTACCATGTTAACATAACTCTTTCTACTTAAAGCATCTGCTACCACATTGGCTTTCTCTGGATGGTAATGTATCTCTAGGTCATAGTCTTTAATCAACTCCAGCCATCTCCGCTACCTCATATTCAACTCATTCTGTGTGAACATATATTTAAGACTTTTATGATCAGTGTATATCTCACACCGATTCCCAAATAAATAGTGCCTCCAGATTTTTAGAGCATGCACAACAGCTGCTAACTCCAAATCATGGGTGGGATAATTGACCTCATGCTTTCTTAACTGGTGTGAAGCATAAGTAATCACCTTACCTTCCTGCATAAGCACACAACCCAATCCTTCCTTAGAAGCATCGCAGTACATGGTGAAACTCTTGGTTAAGTCAGGTAGAGTAAGCACTGGGGCTGTGGTGAGTCTCTTCTTTAACTCATCAAATGCGGCTTGCCTCTCCTTAGTCTAAATAAATGGAACACCCTTCTTGAGCAATGATGTCATCGGCTTTGCAATCTTGGAAAAACTTTCAATAAACCTTCTGTAGTATCCTACTAGACCCAGAAATCCACAAACCTCTTTCACAACCTCTGGCACCTTCCAATCCACAACACTGCTGATCTTGCTGGGATCCACCATGATTCCACCTTTTGAGACTATGTGTCCTAGGAAAGGCACTTGATCAAACCAAAACTCACACTTGCTCAGCTTTGCACACAACTTATGTTCTCGCAGCTTCTGCAAAACTAGTCTCAAGTGTTCTTCATGTTCTTCTTTCGTCTTGGAATAGATCAATATATCATCAATGAACACCACAACAAACTTGTCAAGAAACTCCATAAACACCTTGTTCATAAGATTCATGAAATAAGCAGGAGCATTTGTCAAACCAAAAGACATCACTGTGTACTCATATAACCCGAATCTGGTAATGAAAGCAGTCTTTGGAATATCAGAAAGGAGAATCTTCATTTGATGATAACCTGACCTCAGATCAATTTTTGAGAACACACATGCACCTTGCAACTGATCAAACAAGTCATTTATTCGAGGTAAGGGGTATTTATTCTTGATGGTGACATCATTCAAGGCCCTATAATCCACACACATCCTTCTTGACCCGTCCTTCTTATCAACAAACAGAACCAGAAAAGCCCAAGGTGAGGCACTAGGCCGAATAAACCCCTTTCCTAACAACTCATCTATATTTTCCTTTATTAACTCTTGTTCTTTGGGGGCCACTCTATATTGCCTTTTTGCTATTGGTGCCGTACCAGGTAAAAGTTCTATTAAAAATTCAACATCTCGGTCAGGTGGCATACCTGGCAGCTCGTCTGGAAAGACATCCGGAAACTCACGAACAACCCTAATTCCGTCTGTGGGTTTCACCTCCATTTGATGCAGATATCCAGAAGGACTTGTTGCACTGATTTCTACTCCCTGACCATCTGAAGCTGTAAGGTGAACAGTTCGTCTGGCACAATCTATTTTGACACCCCACTTATTAAGAGTTTCCATACCCAGAATGACATCAATGTCCACTAAGTCCATTGCTATTAGCTTAGTGTAAAACTCCACCCCCTTATGACTATGCTAACCCTGGAGCATATCAAGTTGGTGTTTATCTTTCCTCCAGGTGATGAGATTACCATGGGCTTTTTCATGGGGCTTATATCTATATTGTGTTTCTCAGCATATGCCTTTGCAATGAAAGAGTGAGTTGCGCCAGTATCAAAAAGTATGGATGCAGGATGGTTTTTAACGAGGAACGTACCAAGTACGAGGTTAGGAGCTTCCGATGCAGTCTCAGCAGTCACATGGTTCACCCTCCCTTGCCATGGCGCTTTGGCTTGCTGATTGGGGCGCCCCTGCTGCTGCTGCGGAGGATTCTGCCTCTGACCTTGCTGCTGGCGTCTTCTGGGGGCAGACATTGGCATAATGCCCTGTACCTCCACACTTGTAGCAGTTCCTGCCCGTTGGAACCTGTGCCTGGTTGGTAGGAGTAGGGTTGGACTGCACTTGACGTTGAGCTTGATAAGCAGGATGGTTAGGCTGAGTCTGATAGCGCTGCCCCTGATACTGCTGTTGAGCCTGGCTGCGCTGCTGCTGTGGGTACCCCTGCTGCTGGGAACTCTGGCCTTGGGGATAGCGAGGATGGGTGTTACTGCTTGATGACGAGTTGTTGAATTTTCTCTTCCTTTCTTCATGTCCTGGCGCTTCCTTTCAGTGAAAAGCGCTCTATCCACTAATTGATGAAAGCTAGGAAAGGTGTGATTCATCAATTGATATTGTAGCTCATCATTCAAGCCCTCCAGGAAGTATTCTTGCTTCTCCCTGTCCTCTGCCACCTCTGCAGTGGCATATCTGGCCAACTGAAGGAACTAGTCCCTATACTCAGTCACCGACATGTTGCCTTGCTTCAATGAAAGAAACTCCTTTTTCTTCATCTTCATCAATCCTGCAGGCACATGGTGGTTGCGGAAGTTCTCCCTGAATTGTGCCCAGGTAAAAGTTCCCTATCCTGGACTCTGTAAGACTCCCACCAGTCAAGTGCTGCACCCCTCAGCTGTCCAGAACCATACAAGACCCTTTTCCTGTCATTGCACTGTGCTATATCTAACTACCGTTCCACAACACGAAGCCAGTCATCAGCCTATAGTGGCTCTGTAGCATGAGAGAAAGTGGGAGGATGGCCCTTCAGAAAATCTCCATGCCTGTCTCTTGGTGGCGGGGGTGGTGGCTGAGCTTGAGCCTGCTGGAGAACTTGTACAACATTGGTCATTGTTGCCATCATCTGCATCTGGAGATTATAGAACTACTCCGGTGTCAGTGGTGGAGGGTTGGGCAATGGGTGGTCACCCCCTTGGTTACCCTATTTAGCATTTCCACCAGCGGCGTTGCTCCTTGTGTTAACCATCTGATTGTAACAGAGACACCATGAGCACAAAGCCAACATATGGATGCACAAGCAGTAGCGACTAAAGATAAAGTAGTGAGAGCAATAGAGTGGATATAGTATTTTAACCCCACGAACTAACTTTATTTGATAACTTTAACTTGTTCATGCTGGGACAAATCCCCACAGCTGGATATAACACTCAACCAAAGATCCAAATCAAACATGGTCCGAAATAACAAACATCTAGCCAACACTACTTAACTCAAGTTCAAACACAACCAACTCACACGATGACTTATTCAAACGTGCTACGCAATACATAAGGATGACTAGTCATCCCGAGGGAGTATCCTAGTGGTACCACCTAACTCTCCAGTGTGAGGCCTCCTGTGGGGTGGAGACTGAGCTGGGTCCACCACTGGCACCTGAGGTGGTGGCCCCGCCACTCGGTCTAGGTGAGCCTGAAGGTGGAACACCTCACTGTTCCGGTGATGGAGCTCCTCGGACACCCGGACGTAGGCAGTGATCAGGGCTGACACATATCGGACCAACTTCAGTAGCTGCCGGTTGTCCTCACCCCGAATGGACGCTATCTCGTGCTCAGTATCCCTGGACTGCCGACGAGGGAAGTAACGGTACTGAGTCTGGCAGAGAACCCCAAGAGCCTGCTGAGCAGCGTCCTCCATGGCCATCTCTATGGTCTCGTGCTCCGCGATGCTGTAGTGCCGGCGCAGCATGGTGTGTCCCCCATGGTTGGGGTTAGGCTCCAGGACCTGCACACTGGCAGACCAGAGGGTGGTGTGGTCCGGATGCTCTCGCTGCAGGACCTGGAAGATGACCTCGTGGGTAGTGTAACCCAGGTCGTAGAGGCAGTCGCGGAGTAGCCCCGGGACCTCCAGGTCGGCACCGTGGTGTGGGTGCGTCAGGTCGACCGAGGCGTCAACCTCCCGCTGACCACCCTCGTCGGAAGGGACGACCACACGGAACGGCCACTCAGGTGCGGCAGGTGGTGGCGGTGGAGGTGTCGGTGAAGCTGCACGTACCACTGGAGAAGGCGGTGGTGTCGGCTCGCGCGGAGAAGGAGGTGTCGGTGTCGGCAAGCGTGGCGATGGAGCCTCCTCTCACGCATCATCATCATCGTCTGAGTCGAGGTAGTAAACTACCTCCACCGGGTCCTCCTCCTCCTCCTCAGGGTCAGTGTCAGCCGGAAGCAGCCCATTCCCCTCAAAGGGGTGTGGCGCCTGGTCCATGGGAGCGTACTTGAAGGGTGGTGGTGGCAACGGCTCGGGCAGCTCCGGTGACGGAGGCTTGATCTGCTGTGGTGGCCGAGGTACAGGGGTGTGCCGTGGGGTCAGTGGTGCAACACGGCGAAGGCGGCCCCCGGTACTCTTGCGGGCGGTCTGCTTGTTGCGTGCCATGACCTATAAGGAGGATGGAGTAAGATAGAGATCAGTTCTATATGATTAAATGAGTAAAGCAAAAAGTAATAGTTTAACATAGAGTGAACATATAATTTGATAGCGAAAAAAATAAAATTTTCATAAAACAGCAAGAGGGCAAAGAGGAGTGGCATCCTTAACTACGTCCGTTTCTAACTAGGCTTCCGTCCTACAGTCAACACGGCTCTGATACCACCTTGTCACGCCCAGTTCTCAACCAACGGAACCGGAACAACATATATGTGCCAGGAACGAGTCTCACATATATTATGACAATAGTGACATCACAGAACGTGCAAAAGATAAAATAAAACGTTTACATAGCATATATCATCACTTTATTACAGTAAGACAACATGTCTTTAAACCAGAGTCATAGCGGAAGCGTAAACGAAGACAACGAGCCGCCACAGGGACGTCGACTGGTGGACTGGTACGCCTAGAACTCGTTGAAGTCCTGAACTAACTCCTCAAAGTCTTCTTGAGCTGAGCAGCGGTTGGGTTCCAGCCAACAGTAGGTTTAAAGTAAAAACAAGCGTGAGTATTTAATAATCAACAATTATAACATGAACTATGAGGCTCTAAGGTTGGCTGACACGTTGCACGAGCTTTTAGTTGGTCAGGTTTTATTAATCAACTAATTACTACAAGTGAGTTGATGAGCCATTAAACCCAAGATATTGCATAAAAGATTAATCAACAACATTAACATAAGAACCAACTTCCAAACCCAACCAGGAACCATTAATCTGCATAAAGGATCTGGGCCGCTCATAACCGTGAGCACAGCTGACATGTCAATTTTACACTCTCAAGAGGTTGTACATCTTTACCCACAAGCCGTGTACTACGCTAGGAGTTCATCACATTGCCTAAGATGAGATAACTAGCAAGCATACTACGAAGCCTTTACAAAGATCACGTTGGTAAAAAGTAACCGCAAGGAATCAAGCGCCGCAATTGTGGTGTCCGCCTCTCAAAGGGAGAAGCACACAGCACACTCAACCTAAGGTAGTGCAGCGACCACAAAAGCTTACTCCCCCTCTTGCCCCACAGGTAAGTTACTTCAAACCAAAATGATCTAATTAATCAGCTAAGACCGTCCCATTCCAATCTCATGGTAGCACGGTTGTCCCAGGTTGTCGCTTTGCGAACCGGTCCTTATGGAGAGCGGCTATGAGCAAACCACGAAGCACATGCTCATGCCCCCTAAACCAAGTTGCTAAAAAAACCAAGTTTAAGGAGACATGAACCACTCAAGCACACAGCACAGAGGGTGAAGCTCAACAATTATATTGCATAGATCCATTAACAAAATTAATAACAAAGGTAACATGTGTTCGCGCAGCATCTAGCAAACTTAACCAACATGCAACCCATAGGTGAATAGATCAACAAAAGAGGCTAAGTAAAGTCCTTATTGGCATACCAAAATTTAGACACATGCATATGTAGTGTTTATAAAGTTATTAGGTTGTCCAGGTTATACTTGCCTTGCTCAAACTGGTGTTGAGGCTGCTGCTCAACACCCTCAAACTGCTGCTCTTCTTCACCAACAAACTGCTCACCGTCTAACCACGTTCACGGCAACATACAAGCATTTCCACGCATACATACATGCAAACAATTATCAAAAGGTGAGAAACAGTACATCATATCATAAAAACTGAAGATAAAACTGTACTAAAAACATTCTACGCATTTCTACGGTCGCGTGAGTGCAAGAATCACTCAAATCGGAGTTAAAACGCGAAAGTTATGCATAAAACGGGCTCCTAGGGGCATAACTGTGATAGAAACAATGAAACCAGGGGCTAGATTTGAAACCGAGGACCTATCCGTAAATAACCATAGCCGCCGAGGGCTCTTGGGCAAAACCACCGAGGCTTGGACCGCGGGTTCAAAAACCGGGAAGCTCATGGGCTAAACCGAAGAAAACATGACCTAGATCTAAATACTTTTCAACGTGGGTGGACCGCGGGTTGATTCCAGAGAACCGCGGGGACTTTTCAGCGAAAATCCCACGGCTGACCGAGTCTACGCCGACGCGGCGCTGACGCGGCGCACACGTGGCATGCCACGTCGGCCTGACGGGTGGGACCGCGCTGACTAGGTTAAGTGAAGGCGACGTGGCGCTCTGTGATTCATTGGCGAAAGGGTACGCCGGGTTCTAATCGTGGCCATTGACGATAGATCGGACGGCCAGGGTGAAAGGGGATGGGGAGGCGTCGGCGGCGACCAAAACTCACAGCGGGGTTCGGCCCGCACGGCGGTGGCTCGCCGGTGTGGTGCACGCCGGGGCATAGGGGCTGTCCCGCTGGACTAGGTCTAGCTGGAAATAGAGAGGAGGCCGAGGCGGAGCTCACCGAGGGGTCGAATCGGGTGGAGGCGCGGCGGTGAGGGCTCGCGACGGAGGACGGCGGACGGCTCAAACGGCGTTCGTGGGTAGAGGCTTCGGAGTGGTGTGCTCGCGACTAGAACCCACGGAACGGCTTTCCGAAGCTCCTGCGAACATGTTGGCGGTGGTTAGAGGGCCGAAGATGGCTCGCCGGTGAGGAATTTGGGCGGTGGAGCGGCTTACCGAGGAGGGACTCCGGCGGTGGATTGCGGGCGCGTTGAGGCACGGGAGTGAAATTGGAGAGGTGGAGTGGTAAAGGGGACGGAGGCGAGCCTAGGGGTGGGTTTTATAGGAGGCTAGGCGGGGCGGAATGACGCGAGCGCGGTGATTCCGCTCACGGCTTGAAAGCTTGCGCCGGTCAGCGAAGGAAGGTGAGGGAGAGGGGAAACTGGCGCTGCGGGTGCGGGATTGAAGGCGGGGGTTTAAGGAACGGTGCGGGCGAGGATTCGGAGGAAGCTTCCTCCCCCCCAGGTGGCCGTTGAGGCCGCGCAGAGAAGGAAGGGCGCGCGGGGTTTGCGGTGACAGGAGGGAGACGGGCCTGACAGGTGGGGTCCGCCTGTCAGTGGGGGATGGGGCGCGGAAGGCGCTGCGGGTTGGCGGCGCACTGAGGGGAAAGGCGCACGGGTGAGTTGGGCCGGCCTTCCGGCCCACGCTGGAAGGGGAGGCGGGGTGGCTGGCCCGAGCGGGCCTCCGGCCCAGGCGGGAGGGAGCGGGGTGGCTAGGCCGAGCCGGGCCCGGCCGGCTTGGCTGCCCCCCTGCTTTTTTTTGAAGTCCTTTGAATGGAGATAGAAATGGTTCTAAAATCCAAATAAAGTCGAATTTGAATCCTTAATTCAATCAAACAAGAAACAATGCACCAGCATGTATGCACAAGGAAGGTAGGCCTATGTTATTTTTATGCATTTATTTAGTTTAAATAAATCATGATAAATGCAAATTAGTACATAAACCTTAGGAAATTAAATAAATTGCTTGCAAAAATTTGTAAAAAGCTGGTATTTAGACTAGGGTGTTACATGCTCATTGGTTGAGGCTTTACCGCCTTGAGCAAGATGTCCGGTGGGGAAGGACCCCCGCCCGTGTTCGATGGCGAGGACTTTCCATATTGGAAAATCCGTATGGAGTCCTACTTGGAAGCCATTGATCCTTTTCTCCATCGCGCCACCATCATCGGCTTTCCGAAGATAGCCGATAAGGATAAGCCCACAACGTCGGAGCAAAATTACGAGAAGTGGAATGCCAAAGCTCGTAATGTTCTCTTCCGTGGCTTGTGCAAGGAGGTTTTCAACCGCGTGAGAACCATCAAGGATGCTCACAAGCTATGGAAAGAGATTTGTGCTCTCCATGAGGGAACCTTGAGCGAGAGAGAGCAACGTCATAGCACTCTTAGCAAGAAGCTAAGTGATTTTCGCATGTTCCCTTATGAAAATGCTAACCAAATGTACTCTCGTTTGAATGTGCTTGTAGAGGAGATCAATGGTCTTGGTCTAACTCAAATCAAGGAGGTTGATGTTGCAAGAAATATTATTGATCTACTTGATTGTGAGAAGTATGGCAACATCGTCACCTATCTTCACCAAACCGACCTCTCCAAAGCTACTCCGTCCGGTGTGCTTGGAAAGATTAATGCTCATGAGATGTACATGAAGATCACGCCGGATGCGGAGCCTCCTTCCAAGAAGAAGGACATTGCACTCAAAGCTACCTCATCCAAAGAGAAGAAACCCATCACTAAAAAAATCATTGTGGTGGACAATAAAAAAGATGATGAGCAAGAGGAAGATGATAGTGATGAAGAGGCTGCTTTGCTCGTCTGCAAGGTCACTAGAGCCTTGGGATGACGTGATAAGAAATGCATCAAGTACTCCTCAAACAAGAAGAAATTCTTCCCAACAAAGAAGAAGTTTGAAGAAATGGAGTGCTACAAGTGTCTCAAGCTTGACCATCTTTCATATCAATGCCGAGTTGCCACCAAGAAGAAGCAAGAAGAGAAGTACCACAAGCATGACTCAAGTGATGATGAGAAGAAAAACAAGAGAAAGGGCCCTAAGTAATTCAAGAAGAAATTCTTTAAGAAGAAGGGCAAAGCTTATATTGGGGAGTGGATGACCGATGAGGACACCTCAAGTAAGTCATCCGACTCAAGTGATGATGAAGATGAATTGATTGCCGGTCTCGCAATTGGTACTATCTCTACACCGACATCGGCTTCATCAACATCTACATCCACTCCACACCTATGCCTTATGGCTAAGGGTGATAAGGTAAAGACCTTTGATGACTCTTCCAATAATGATGATGATATGCCTTCCTATGATGAACTTGCTAGCCTAGTTGAAGAGCAAAACAAGGCGATAAGCAAATTGAGTGCAAAGCTTGACAAACCAAAAATTGAGAAGAAGTGTCTCATGAACAAGTGCAATGAGCTTGTGACAAGCTATGATCATGCCAAGGTTGATGAAATGGAGAAGAAAATTGCTAGCCTTGAAGAAGCCAACAAGAAGCTCACATCTAGCAACAAGCAATTTGAGATGATAAAAAAAAACTCAAGACAAGGGGTATAATATGATCAAGAAGTCTCACATTGAGCAAACTCAAGAAATCAAAGAGCTTAATGAGACACTTGATGAAGTGAACAAGTGCTATAGGGAGTTGGCAACCACACATGAAGAACTATGTGAGAGAAACCGTATCTTGCAACTCCATAGCATTGAGCTTGATGAGGCTAGAAAGAAGCTAGAAGCAACACTTCAAGAAATCAACTCAATTCACAAGAATGATGAATCTCCCAATAACATCAAGTTTTGTGAGAAGACATGTGTGCCCAAGAGTGAGCATGAGAAGCTTGTGATTGAATTAGAAAAGCTCAAGATTAAATGAGTGAATCTCCTAATGTACTCAAAGAAGCCAAGTATTGCACTCAATGCAAGAACAAGGCCACAAGTGAGAAAGATGTAAGCATTCTCATCAAACTCAAGAATGAAAATGATAAGCTTAAGCAAGAAGTAAAGAGTGTGCAATCCAGCTATGGTGCCTTACTTAAGGGCAATACTAAGTATCATGAGATGTTATCTTACTAAGTCGTGAACTTTGAGAAGAATGGTCTTGGCTATCACCCAATGATGGATACATGCAAGCCTCCACCTTTAATCAAGATTGAGAAGCCCAAGTGGTGCACCGAGTGCATGACCGAAGGTCACTTCATGTTTGAGTGCAAAGCACCGCCCAAGAAACTCAACAAGCAATTGAGGGCGTTTGCTTTTGATGCTCACTACTTGGTCAAGAGATTGTCAAATGGTCAAGTCAAAGTCCAAGTCCTAGGCAAGAAAGATGAGACAAGGCCCAAGAAGCTATGGGTGCCCAAGACACTCATTCCCAAGATTGTCGACCCCAATGAAAAATGGACACCTAAGCCAAAGTCCAAAGTTGCACTTATTCTTAGATGGGTGCCCAAGTCTCAAGCTTGATTTGCTTGTGTGTAGGTGAACTACAAGACCGGTGGATCACATTGGGTGATGGATAGTGGATGCACTCAACATATGGCCGGTGATTCCCGGATGTAGACCTCACTTAGTGGAAATGTGGAGGATTATGACAAAATTACATTTGGTGACAACTCCAAGGGCAAAGTTGAAGGGTTGGGCAAAATTGAAATATCAAGTGAATATTCATTCTCCAATGTCTTGCTAGTTGATTCTTTGAATTTCAATCTCTTGTCGGTTGGACAATTGTGTGATTTAGGTTTCCAATACCTATTCAAGCCAAATGAAGTAATTGTGAGCAAGATTGATGGTGGTGAAGAAGTCTTCAAGGGTTTTCGGCACAACAATCTTTATCTTGTTGACTTCAACTCAAAGAAGGCCAATTTGCAAGCACGTTTGTTCTCCAAGAATTCAATGGGTTAGTTGTGGCATAGAAGGCTTGCTCATGTTGGAATGAGCACACTCAAGAAGGTCATGAAGAAAGAATTGGTCCGAGGCTTAAAGGATATCACATTTGAGAAGGACAAATTGTGTAGTGCTTGTCAAGCCGGTAAACAAGTTGCAAACACTCATCCAAGCAAGACGTTTATATCCACCTCAAGACCACTAGAGCTACTTCACATGGATCTCTTTGGTCCAACTACATATACAAGTATTGGTGGCAACAACTATGGTTTTGTGATTGTGGATGACTTCTCAAGATACACATGGGTTTATTTTCTTGAGGACAAAACCGAGGTGGCTCATGTCTTTAGCAAGTTTGCCAAGAGAGCTCGAAATGAATTCAACACTTCAATTATGAAGATTAGAAGTGACAATGGAAGAGAGTTTGACAACACCAACATTGAAGAGTATTGTGATGAGGTTGGGATCAAGCATGAGTTTTCCGCTACATACACTCCCCAACAAAATGGTGTAGTGAAGAGAAAGAATGGAACACTTATCACCCTTGCAAGATCAATGCTTGATGAGTATGGCACTAATGAGAAATTTTGGGCCGAGGCTATCAACACCGCATGCTATGCCTCTAACCGGTTGTACCCTCACCGCCTTCTTGACAAAACTCCATATGAATTGCTCAACGGGAGAAACCCCAATATCTCATATTTTTGGGTGTTTGGTTGCAAATGCTATATCTACAAGAAGAAGTGCCAACACTTGGGTAAGTTCCAAAGGCGTTGTGATATTGGTTTCTTACTTGGTTACTCATCAAAGTGCAAAGCATACTACGTATTCAACAATGCCACTTATAGAGGCAATGAAGAATATGCCTATCAGTGACATCAAGCCTAAAGAGGATGATGATGAAGTGCAAATTGTTGATTAACCACCCTTTTCCATGGCACCTCAAGATGATAGGGAACAAGACAAAATACTTTCAAATGAAGATGTTCATGTACCTCAAGAGCAAGTTGATGAGCAAGCACAAGATGTGAGCACACCGGTTTGGACACCTCAAGTGGCAACTCAAAGAAGAAGTCAACTCACAAGTGGACACCCCAAATAACTTATCATTGGTAGTCCAACTAGAGGAGTCACAATAAGATCTTGCAATATTGGAGCATTTTGTCAAGCCTACTCATTTGTCTCTAGCATCGAGCCAGCAACAATTGATCACGCTTTGAGTCATACGAATTGGATAAATGCCATGCATGAAGAGCTCAAAAATTTCACAAGAAATGAAGCTTTAGGTGCTAGAGTGATTGGAACCAAGTGGGTCTTTAGAAACAAGCAAGATGATGAAGGCAACATTGTGAGAAACAAGGCAAGATTAGTGGCAAAGGGATACTCTCAAGTTGAAGGAGTTGACTTTGGAGAGACCTTTGCACCGGTGCAAGATTAGAGGCTATTCGATTTCTCCTAGCTTATGCATCCCACCATGACATGAAGCTCTATCAAATGGATGTGAACAGTGCATTTCTTAATGGTTACATCAATGAGCTAGTATATGTGGAGCAACCACCCGGTTTTGAAGACCCAAACAATCCTAATCATGTGTATAGGTTGTCCAAAGCTCTCTATGGATTAAAGCAAGCGCCTCAAGCATGGTATGAGAGGCTTAGGGACTTCCTCATTGAAAAAGGGTTTGTGATTGGCTGAGTTGACACCACCCTATTCACCAAAAAGATGGACAAGATCTCTTTGTTTGTCAAGTATATGTTGATGATATCATCTTTGGGTCAACAAATGAAGAGTTGTGCAAGAAATTTGACAAGATGATGGCAAAGGAATTTGAGATGTCAATGATCGGCGAGCTCACTTTCTTCATTGGGTTTCAAATCAAGCAATTAAAAGAAGGGACTTTCATCTATCAAGAAAAATACACAAGAGATCTACTCAAGAGATTCAAGATGGATGATTGCAAGCCAATTGAAACTCCAATGGCAACTAACACAAAGTTCGACGCCGATGAAAGTGGTATCAAGGTGGACCAAACTCTCTACCGGTCCATGATAGGTTCGCTTCTTTACCTATGTGCTTCTATGCCGGATATCATGTTTAGTGTGTGCTTGTGGTACCCCAAGGTGAAGAGAATCCTAAGGTATCTCAAGCACACCCCTAGTATAGGCTTGTGGTACCCCAAGGGCGCTAGTTTTGAACTCTTGGGCTACTGG
This sequence comes from Paspalum notatum, assembly GCA_022530915.1. Lineage (NCBI taxonomy): Eukaryota > Viridiplantae > Streptophyta > Magnoliopsida > Poales > Poaceae > Paspalum > Paspalum notatum. Next base: position 31,329,014 of record CM039688.1, on the reverse strand, counting down.
GATTTGGACTTTGCCGGATGTCGAGTTGAGCGTAAGAGTAGTTCCGGGGGTTGCTACTTGCTAGGGCGCTCGCTAGTTTTGTGGTCGTCGAAGAAGCAAAACTGCGTATCTTTGTCCGCCGCGAAAGTGGAATATATAGCGGCTGGGTCCTCTTATGCCCAACTTCTATATATGAAGCAAACACTCTTGGATTACGGAGTCAAGCTTTATAGGATTCCTCTCCTTTGTGACAACGAGAGCGCGGTTAAGCTTGCCAACAATCCAGTCCAACACTCTCGAACCAAGTACATAGATATCCGCCATCACTTCATAGGGGACCACGTCGCAAAGGGAGACATCCTCTTGCGAAATGTGGGGACTAAGGAGCAATTAGCGGACATCTTCACTAAGCCACTAGATGAGAGTAACTTTTGTAGGTTACGAGGTGAGCTAAACGTGTTAGATGCTAGAACGATCATGTAAGTTGCCATGCCATATAATTTGCATCATCATATGTATTTGCTAGTGACTTGCCTAACCGCTGCAAGATAGAGAGGAGCGAGGGTCTTGCATGAGCCGGTGGAACTTTGTTTCGCTCATGGCATGTAGAATGGCTCCTTTTGAAGAAGCTTGCAGGGGGGATCAATGTGACAAGTGTAGATTTAATTTTCCACGTGCATTGCATTTCTTGTCATATAGATGTGCACGCATGTTTCAATACCAATCCAAGCTTATTGTAGCTTGCACTTCCATTGCATACGGTAGTGTCACAAAGGAGCACTCTTGATGATATGGAGACTTGTTTCATGTGCAAACTTCTCAAGTCATGAAAAGAGAATAGAGCAAAGGTCTAGCGTTGTTCTTCACGCTTATTGCGTCAAATCCCTCCGAGACAGGAGTTAATCATCTCTAGTTCTCCTACGGATAGACTCATACATGTTTGGATCTTAAAATGCCAATTTTCTTGGATTTGGGGTTCATTTTTGGTAAATCAAAACTATAGCTATAAGCATGAGAGAATGCAACTATTTTTGAGTGATTGAAGGGTAAGGGTCCCACCTTGGATTGTCCATACTTGTGTTTATTTGAATCTTCAAAAAGTTGGACAAGAAAAGGACTTAGTTCAGCGTTTCAGAGTTCGGGTGTAGCCACTGGACTATCCGGTGCACTTTTCTTCCTTCCAAAACTTTCATCTTCTTAGCCTATATCGTCCGGTGGATACCGCTGGACTGTCCGGTGGCTTTGCATCGAATTGTACGGTGGATGGTTTCACCGAGTTTTTTCCAAGCATCTCTTTGTCTATATCGTCCGGTGGTGCCCACCGGACTGTCCGATGGCGCCCACCGGACTGTCCGATGGCTAACCACCGGACTGTCCGGTGGGTGGTTTCCTCGCGTTTTTCAACCGCACCCGTCTCAGTTTATATCGTTCGGTGGCTGTTCTTATATCGTCCGATGGCTTTTGACAGGCCCAGTGAATCCCTTTAAAACATTAAATCGCGAGGCCCACTCCTTTCTTCTCTCTCATTTGCCTTCGCCCCACTCCCGTACCCTCGTGCCCTAGGCGCCGCCGCCCCCTGCCACCGCATCGCTGTCCTGCATCGCCGCCCCTCGCCGTCGCCCCACGCCACCACTCCGCCGCCCCTCGCCGCCGCGCCACTGCCCTGCTCCGCCGCCCCGCGCCGTCGCCGAGCGCCACCGATCCGCCGCCCCTCGCCACCTGCCCCTCGATGCCGCCACTCGCCGCCGGCTCGTGCCCCTGCGCTGCCACCCTGCACCGTCACCCCACGCCGTCGCCCCGCGCTGCCGCCCTCACCCCCTCCTCCTCATCGTCTGCGCTCCGCCGCCGGTCTCCCAGCCGCGCCGCTGCCACCGGCCATCTCCCCGGCCTTCTCCACCTCATCCTCGGTCCCCTCATCCCTCGATCTCGGTGAGCCCTCACTCTGTCTCTCTCCCCATTGCTATCTAGGCTCACTTCTCGTGTTAGGGTTTCAACCTAGGATTTTGTGACATGAGGTTGAAAATGGACTAAATTTACATGTTATTGTGCTTATGGAATCAAGAAAATTAACCCTAGTGTGAGATGGTCACGCACTTTGGTTTGATTTTCTTGAAGTTATTTACATGACATGCATGCCATAAACTCCACAAGTCTAATTCTTGCTTTAGGTCTTACCTTCTTTAGTTTGTTCCTCGTATCTAATTTCTTCGCGTCTCGCTATTCCTTGGAATTATGACAGATGGGTCGTGAGAAGGGTGACAAGGGCAAAGCCCAGCCGTCGAGCCTCCCAAGAAGGAGAGGAAGACACAGGCAGAGCAAGATGTAGAGGCCGCAGAGCAAGCTGCCGATGCTTTCGACGCCTTGCACAGTCGTCGTGCGGGAGGATCTGGATTGGAGAGCAGAGACAAAATCCACCCCGCAGTGGTCGACCACCTCCCCCGACTCCTCACAGTGCTCGCACCAAGCGAGCCACTCCTCTGTGATGCTCCAGCATCTCAAGTGCATAATCATCTTCCATACATGTGGCATTTATCATAAAGCATCATATTTTGGCATGCATTTTATCCATGGTTCAAAGTTTGGTTGGAATATATCTTGGTGAACTCAATTTTCTGCATAAATGCTACAGTGTTAGGGTCATAACTTGAATTCTGTTGAGAACTAGGTGGAGCTCATATTAACAAAATTGTAAACAACTAAGAGAGGAACAAGTTTTATAATTGGGACTTAGACATATAATGATGTTTACCTAGAGTTTTGGACCTTTTTCTGCCAACACAGAAAACCTGTCAAAACCTGAACTGCACGGTAATTAAAATTTTTCTCCAACTTACAAATATATTTTGGCAAAGTCTTAATTAAAGAAGTTGTAGATCCTGGAGTGGTCGACAATGTTGTCAATAAGCTCCTTAAGTGAAAATGGCTAGAAGTCAGTGTTTTAGAATTTTTCAATAAACTGGTCTGTAGACCAAACTGAAATTTGAGAGCAAAATTCAAATAAAATTCATACTTCCAAACATTTTTAGGTATCAAACCTTTTGACAAACTTGCAGAGCTCAAAGAGTAGAACATTTCATCCAATGTGCACTTTATCAAAATCGGGATCTAAATAAGTCAAAATGGCAATTTTCAGTGGAGGAGAAAACACATTTTTCATTTTATTTTCTGGGTCACACTGACCGGTGGGGCCCGCGACTCAGGGGGACACCCTGTCCGGGGCGTCGCGCGCCGCGTGGCCGCTGGCGTACGGTCACGCCGCGGCGACGCGGATCGAGCCCCCCGGCCGCGCGCTTAAGAGGAGGAAGCGGCTTCGGCTCTCCTCTTTCCCCGCCTCGCTCTTGCCTCTTCCCGAGCCCTCCTCGCCCTCGCTCTCGCTCGCCCAGTCGAGCCGCCATTGCCGGAGCTCGAGCTCGGACCCGAGCTCCGCCGCCGCCGTCCGCCCACTCCGTGCCCCTAGACCACCACCACCGCAAGTGCCGCTCCACCACGCACCCGACGCGCCCATCCCCGCCGCCGTTCCCCCACACCATGCCAAGATCCGAGCCGCCGCGCCGTCGGTTCACTCCATCGGAACCGCCGGTTCACCGTCGGTTCACTGCTTCTCGCACTGCCGTCCAACCCCCTCGTTGCCGCCGTCTACCTCAGGTTGACCCCCTCCCTCACGCGCACCTCCCGCACCCCCGTGTCGCGGCTCCGGCGAGCTCGCCGAGCTCGCTGACGCACGCATGCCGCGCCGCGCGGTCCGCACGGCGCGAGGTTGAAGACGGGATCTACCCCCTCGGTTTTATTGTATTTTCAATTTTACCGAGCGCTGTTCAATGAGTATTACGGATCTTGCATGCTAGCCCCTGTAGATTTGAAATAATCGCGAACTAGCCCCTGGATCTAAGTATTTTCCATCTATTTTGGTTTATTTCGGCTGAAACTTTGATAAATCATAATAAATCGAATAAAAATCCAAAATGGACAAACTCAGTGGCTATGAACTCCTTATAAAATGCTCTACACAGTGGGTACGATGTGGAGGTGTGCATGTACGGTTTTGCCCCTAGTCTTGTGCAAGCATGCTTAATCTCAATAAATGGCAAAAGTGGACTAAATGGCTACCAAAAATTATGAAACTTGGATAGTAGAATGTTTATGATAATTTGACAGTATGTGAATTTTTGTAGCCCTAGCATTGCTCATTTGCTCACTGTTTTACAATTATGGGTATTATTTATGCATTAAGTCAATTTAAGAAATGAGGGCTATATGAAATGGTCTGAAAGTAGCTTTCTGGTATTTTTCTAAGCTTGAGTTAGCATAAACAACTCTCTGGTAAAATATGAAGCTATGCATGTTGGTTTTGAATGGTGATTTGAAAATGACAAAATACTACTTGCTAGATTTGATAATCGGAAAAATGGGTGTTAAAATGTAAAGAAAATTCTATGGAATATTGGTTATGCTACTGGTATGATAGGGAGTCCAGAAAGTACTTTTAGAGAGTTTGTTAGCACTATTTACATGAATATTTTAAATTGCATAAATTAAATAGATGGAAATTAGATAACCTGTCAAACTAAGGATATTTCACTTGGAAATTTTTGTACAGGCTGTTTATGTGAAGTCATGCCCACTGAATAAATTTCATGACAAAATACCATACCTAAAATTTATAAAAAATCTAGATATTTAATAGGCTGATATCTTGCTGGAATTTTAATAAAATAATTATAACATTTCTGGAGCTAAAAATTTGATAGTGGTCTAACACAGTAATGATCTGCTTGTCATAATTATTTGAACTCATTTGGGACCATGTAACAGTATGAACTTGTCATAATTATATTGTGCTAGATAGGTTACATTAACTTAAAGCGATGGGTTGTACGATTTCCTAAATAACGTTTAAATGGTTTTTGACAGAAGCTTGTAGGTTTTTCCTTTCTGCGGGGTAAATTTAAAAAGAAACAATTGTGTCTATCATGCCATACTGCTAATCATGAATTGCATTTCTAGTGCATCTTACAACAACATTGCATTCTTTGTACTCATTGCACATATTATCATGCATATAGACACCGGGAGCAAAGGAGCGACACCGGAGCTGCCCCTGATCGAAGAGCCGGACGACCAGGAGCAGGGAGGACAGCAACAGGAGGAGAACCCACAGGCCACCCCTGACCTTGCACAAGAGGCACCCTCTGAGCCCAATGAAGAAGGTAGGCAGGATCATACTATTCTCAGCTAACAAATGGTTATAGTTTACGCATATGCACTAGGGTTGATTGAAACCAAACTGCATTAGACATCCCGGACGTCCTGGCCCTAGCACCTATACATAGAGTTCATAGGTGTGAGTGCCTAGAATGGCTAGGTACGAGTAGACACGAATGATTGTACTCGTCTAGTAGGTTCTACTTTTCGTTATGGCAAAGATTTAAATTGAGGTTATTATTATGCTATATTTTAAATGGAGACCGAGTGGAGATTTGTTTCGGTATTATTTTAATGAAGTTGTTGCTTATTGGATTCCGCCCGAGTCGCATAAGGCCGGCTGTTGTTCGCTTGGGATCGGCATAACATTCCTAGGATGCTTATCCAGGCCATGTGACTGGTGAAAGCCTTTCCTGGGCCATCCCACTGTATAAGATGCTGCCCATCCACTGATAGGGGAGCGATGGATTCGGGGGGCGTTTGTAGTCGAGGGAGGGCTGACCCGGTGCGCCATGGTAACGCTCCTGAGGCGGCTATCCTCTAGGGGTTTGGTAGGGGCGTTTTGACCTTTGGGACGGGTCAGATTAAGGTGGGGGACATATGTGAGAACGTCGGGGGTTAGTAAGCATATGTCACCTGGTGTTCCTAGTTATTCTCGGGAATTAGAAATCGATTGAAATCGCTGATGCTCACCAGGTGTGAGGATGCCAGTATCACTACCGGACAACGTAGTAATCAACTTGAATATGTTGTATCATGGATTCATGGTTTGAATAATTACATGCTTGGTATACATACATGCTTTACTTTCATGCAAAGACTATTTACATTCATGATGAAATTACTAGTATGATGGTGGATAGCGGTTGTTAAATCCCACTATCTCGTGTTAACATGCTTTTGTTTAAAAATCAATGGCTAAGGACTCACCTGATTAGTAAGCAAGCTTCGCGTCAGCCGTAAGCCTTTCCATTAAGTCCTACTGAGTAATTAGTACTCAGGGTTTGCCTCTACTTTTGAGTTACAGGTATGGAGTTCATGTTTTGCACCTGTGTCGGAGGAGGGGCATGTTCTCATCAGGAGTAACCATCATGGTTGGCATGGGAGCGACATCGGTGGGCTCGATGTGGTTCCATTCGTTGCAGACTTTTGCGTCACTAAGAACTTAGAGGTACGAACTTTAATTCCGCTGCGAGATACTTTTGAACTCAATTATGTTATGATACTATGATGGAAATCTATTTAATTCAAACTGGTTTGTAAACTATCCTTGATTATTATCCTCTTCAACTGCCTGTGATGATGTAATTGTTGTGGCTCCATCGAGGGTCAATGTGTGTGATGTCGGTTTCTCTGGAAATTGGTGCTATCGAGGGCCGAAGGCCACTCGACAGACTACCGGATTTAGTCCAGCTTAAGTGCACTGCGAGCCAAAGGAGGCAGGTGTGCTTAATCTGGGTTAAGCAGGGCAGTTCCGCCACAGCTAGTATCAGAGCTGATCATACACAGACAACAGTTATATCATCAAGTTTTGGTTTCCAATGCTAATTTTGAAAACCCCTTTTCAAGTAATTCAAAAATGAGAGTATACACTATGCCCGTATAAGGATGTTAGTGTTATCCAGGTGACATCGCTGACATTCTGACCTAGATAGAACTCATATGCATATTCAGCGTTTTGGGAGCAACTTTTCGGCCATAGCAGACAACCAGTACTGGCGGAATGCTATTGGGATTTGCGAATGGTTGTACACCCTGCATTCATGCTGTATAAGTAAAAGCTCTTTAAGGGTGGCAGGCATGCTTGAGGTTTTCATGCCCACCACACTTACATTCGGTTTGGGGATCCACTTTACTTTCGACAATCCCCAGTACTGGTGGAAAGTCAGGCTTTGAGAGAAGGTGCAAAGGCCCACCCTACGTTGTCCACGCAGCGGTCACGCGTGGATGCCACATTAGGTGCTAATGTATGAGCATGCATTTTTCTGCAAGTACCCTAACCACATGTGAAATTAAGACGAATAGAGAACGACTAGTTGCATTAGGGAGTGTCGTGCATATATGTCACCGAAATAACGCTAGCTATACTATATGTGTACTTAAGGTGTGTGATGTGAGACCGGTTAGTACGAATCATGCATCATCTCTTATGTTTTATTCTTGTTGGGGGGTTTTGAGAATACAACTGATGTAAATCGCAACTTCAAATTACCTTCTGCACATTATCACTGTTATACTTATATAAACTCTCCTTTATGAAGTTATTTCTAGTCACTAATCTAAAGCCTCGCTTATTAAAAACAGATGGCTAGGACCAAGTAGACGGCACGTAGGGCCATCGGAGCACAGAACACCGTCCTTCCCGACGTGACTCACACTCCTCCTGTGGTGGAGGGTGGGTTGCTCCACACCCGTTGCCGTGAGGCGTGTCCCCTATCCCAGATCTTGTGCAGGGCTTTGAGGGATATGGGGCGTCGTCCCTGTCCCTTCATCTTTGTGCAGACGGTGCATGAGGAGGGGGATTGCTGGGCCCAGGTTGTCCTCCCATGAGACTCTCTCATGGGCCAGAACACGATCACTATCTACGGGGCCAACGAGGTGGAGGCCTACAGAAAGGTAGTGTTGACCGCACTCACCTCACTGAGTTCTGACGAGGAGGCAGGCCGTACGATCTTGCGCTACCTCCCCACCGACGAGACGGACGACGAGTGGCACCGTCACCATGAGCAGCTCTGAGACCATCCCAGCGCCCGACCCTATGCCGTGTGCTTGGAGTATGCCCGCGAGGCACGTGGGATGTACCTCCGTGCGGAGGACCGGAGCCGCTTCTACTTCGACAGGTTCGTGGAGACACGCACACGAGTGGAGGAGTTGGAGGCTCAGGTGGGCACGCTTCAGCAGGGCCTTGCAGAGCACGAGCAGCCAGCTCCTATGGAGCAAGACCCTCCTGCTACAACTACAGAGCCGGAGGAGGTTGAGGGAGAGGCCTCGGTGTCTGACGCCCGCTCTGACGTCTAGCGGGAGGAGGATGTGATGATGATGATGTGGACTGACGTTTGTAGTAGTGGCATGTTGAAAGCGATGTTTTGTAATATTCCGCTCCATGCTTTTGATTCATGATTGTACTAAACATTGGTGAGATGTGAGAGCTCATTTGAGTACGCCATTTGAGTAATTGATGGACACTTTAGCCTGTAATATTTGATGGTTGGTCGCTGCGACCATCATACTATGGTGTAATAGTAAGACTCTTTAGTGTCGCTCAAACTTTTATGTGGCTCTTGAAGTTAGATTGATGTCTTTGAAATGTTGAGATGTGTCGCATGAAGGTGAGGGGATTTGTGCCTCGTTTTGGATTGTAGCTCGCAATCTGGAATTTTAAACAGCTGCAGCTAAAACTGAACATATCTCAAAATCTGGGAGGTTTTAGTTCCTAAGTTGTATAACAAAGTTGTGGGGTACTTTCTGGTGCACAAGTTTGTCAATTGGATCTTTCTCCAAATATGCTCAGATCAGGAGATATGGTCAAAATTTATCTGGGCATGAGTTCTGGACTGCAGCAGCACCTGAAAAGAAAATACACATTGTACCCTTCTAGAGGAAGATTTGAACTAGGAGTTATATACCAAAGTTGTGGAGGAAGATGTGTGTGACAACTTTGCTATATAAAGTTTCTCCTGACAGTGCTTCGTTGGAAAGTTATGGGTGAAATTGTACCGGTCCAGAAATCTGGACAGAATTGATATACCCTCAAATACATTGAAATTCAACCAAGTTACATACTAAATCGCCAAAAACTTCCTATACCAAAGTCGAAGAACACAGAACAAGAGATAACTTTGTTAAAAGGGTTATGGTCAAGAAACGCATGGTTTAAGAGAAGTTTGCAACCTAAACAGTCGCTACCCCCAGTTGGGTTGTAAAACCTACGCATAGTTAGTAGAACCACTTTTACTCCATCTCTTAAGTTAATTTAGCAAAAGCGATACATACAAAAGATGAAGAGCACTAAATTTCAAACAACCTTCGTATCCATATCGTTGCACGAATCGATCATTTCGATGCCCAAATCAGCGAAGTAAAACCAGGGACATATACTCAAAAGCAGCACACTTGATTTTCGGCTACCATGAGCACGAGACGACCTATGCGAAGTGATGACTAATGCTTTATGTGCAACTAGATGCTTCTGTTTTCTTACATATCTTTTGCCGCTACATCTATTGCACTAAAGTTTTGGACTAAACACAAGTGGCCTCATTCTTTCAAATGGTTAACACTCGCCAAGGGCAGTCCTTGGGGTCGGGGCAGCAGCTGCAGAACGCCCCACCTCCACTAGAGCTCGCTACTCTGGTTGTGCAGCAGGCGGAGTTGATCCACATGATGGCAGAGGAACGCCAGGGCTGTGATCAGCAGCGGGAGCACCATCCCCGCGGCATCACGTACCAAGATTTTGAGGGACTGCGCCCTCCACTCTTCACCACTTGCCTGGAGCCACTCGCTGCCGATGACTGGCTCCGCATGATTGAGTCAAAGTTCACACTCCTACCAGGAATGACCGAGCAGGAGAAAGGTCAGTTTGCTGCGCAGCTGCTTCAGGGGCCAGCTGGAGCATGGTACGCCACGTTCCAGAACATGCAGCAGCAGGGACACGTGATCACTTGGGGGGAGCTCCGTGCGGCCTTCTGGGCTCACTATATCCCGGTAAGCCTCATGGAGCAGAAGCAGCGTGAATTTCGCGAGCTCAAGCAAGGTAGCAGAACTGTGATGCAGTACGTGCAATATCCATCTGTTTCAGTATGCTCCGGGGGATGTTGCTGATGAGGCTAGCAGGGCGGCCAGAGTCCTACAGGGCTTTGACCCCACACTCCAGACCCACCTGGGGCGTCGGTACCAAAGCTTCACAGACTTGGTAGATACCGCGCTGGACATGGAGCACCGCCTCCGTGTTGCCAATGAAGACCAGAGGCGCAAACGCCAAGCTAGCAGCCACAGCGGTTCTTCCCATAGCCTCGCTTTGTGGTTCGGCCAAATCAACCGGGCTAGATCCGCAGGGCGCCACAGCAGCCACCGTAGTATCCAGCTTACCGTGCTTCGGCATAGCTCCAGGCACCCCGTGCTCCCACCACTCCAGGGGTCGGCAACCCCTGCTTCAATTGTGGGAAGCCGGGACACTTCAGCCGGGACTGCCGCGCTCCCCGCAGGATCTAAGGTCCTAACCCTGCGGGTGGCAGCCAGCAGAACAGACAGAAGGGGCCTGCGCAAAAGATGGGTCGTGTCGTCTACGTCCACCTAGAGCAGATACCTACCGAAGAGCTGGTACTTGCGGGTACGTTCACAGTCAACGGTCTCCGGCCGTCGTGTTGTTTGATTCTAGGGCTACCCATACCTTCATTAGTCAGTCATATGCATCAAGGCATGGGATAAAAACTTCTTGCATAAAAGAAAGCTACAACATCTTTGCACCCGGGAACCCCATTAACATGAATCTGATAGTGAAGAAGCTACACCTAAGTATAGAAGGGGAAGAGTTCGCTATTAACCCTGTGGTGCTGCCACACCAAGGGATTGATATAATTCTGGGGATGAACTGGATGACAGAAAATGATGCGGTCGTGGATATTGGCAGCAGGACAATGCAGCTTAAATCTAGTGTTAGTGGCAGAATCTTGAGAGTACGCATGCCAGATCAGAAAAACATAGAGCCCATAGTAAATGCAACCGAAACCAAAGAGATTAAAAAGATATCGGTCGTATGCGATTTTCCTGATGTGTTTCCGGAGGAGCTTCCTGGGCTTCCTCCAAACAGAGATGTGGAATTTAAAATTGACCTCGTCCCAGGAACGGCACCTGTTTCAAGGAGACCGTACAGAATGGCACCCGATGAACTCAAAGAACTAAAAACACAACTGCAAGAACAGTTAGATAAAGGGTTCATCCGTCCCAGCTCCTCACCTTGGGGATGCCACCCTGGGAAGGCGAATGTGGTAGCTGATGCGCTAAGCCGTCGGGCTCATTGCAATGTGCTTGAAGTCCAACCCACGGCAAGAGTATCTGTTGGGAGATGGATCAGATCGAGATGCCTACGGAACAACTAGCTGAACTTTATAACCTCATTATTGAACTCACCATCAAAGAGCAAATCATAACGGTACAAAAACTAGATAAAGGCATGGCGTTCATTCGTGAGGGTATGGGTGAGAAAAAGAGAGCATGCTTCACACTTGATGACCAGGGTGTGTTATGGTTTAAAAATCGATTGGTGGTACCTAAGAACATGGAGTTAAGGAAGAAAATACTCGATGAAGCTCACACCTCTATGTTCACCATGCACCCGGGTAGCAATAAAATGTACCAAGACATAAGCAAAAATTTTGGTAGACCCGTATGAAGCGGGAAATTGCCAAGTACGTGTCTAAGTGTGATGTGTGTCAGAGAGTGAAGGCGGACCATCTAAAGCCTGCTGGTATGCTTCAGCCACTAGCGCTCCCAGCATAGAAATGGGAGGATATACACATGGACTTCATTGTGGGTTTACCTCATACTCAGAAGGGCTATGACTCCATTTGGGTCATCATTGACTGCTTCACCAAATCTGCTCACTTCATACCGGTGAAGAACCGGTACAATGAACAGAAATACGCAGAGATTTATATCTCCTGCATTGTTTCATTACACGGGGTTTCTAGAACCATCACTTCAGATAGAGACTCATTGTTTGTGTCCCGTTTCTGGGAGCATTTGCAAACCGCTCTTGGCACCACTTCGAAAGAGTAAATCAAATCCTAGAGGACATGTTGAGGGCATGTGCTTTGACCTATTCCACCAAATGGGACGAGTGTCTCCCACTAGCTGAATTTGCTTACAATAACAGCTACCAGAAGAGCTTAGAAATGGCACCTTTCGAGGCTCTATATGGCAGAAGGTGAAGGACGCCACTCAACTGGTCTGAACCCGGTGAACGTGTCACTTTTGACCCTGACTTAGTTACGCAAGCCGAAGAACAAGTAAAATTCATACATAGCAATTTAAGGAGAGCACAGTCGAGGCAAAAGAGTTATTCTGATAAGAGGAGAAGACCACTAACCTTTGAGAAAAATGACCACGTGTATCTTCGAGTGTCACCCATGAAGGGGGTACATCGCTTTGGAGTGAAAGGGAAGTTAGCACCAAGGTATGTTGGTCCATTTAAGATCCTAGAAAGATGTGGTCCAGTTGGTTACCGACTAGAGTTGCCACCACACCTTGCTGCGGTTCATGACGTGTTTCATGTCTCGCAACTTAAGAAGTGTTTGAGAGTGCCAAAAGAAGCAGTGGACACCTCTCAAATTCAGGTTGAGCCTGACCTCACTTATGAAGAACATCCCATAAAAATCCCTGACCAAAAACAAAGATCAACAAGAAGAAGAACACTCAACTTTTACAAAGTGCAATGGAGTATCCGGGTTTTCTTCCGTCTAATTCAAACGAGTATGTATAGCTACCTAAATTCAGATTTCATTCGAAACCCTATACAATGCACTATCTTCTCATTTAACTTAACCACCCACATCATATCAAAATCTCGGGACGAGATTTCTTTAAGGAGGGTGGGTTGTGATGCTCTAGCATCTCAAGTGCATAATCATCTTCCATACATGTGGCATTCATCATAAAGCATCATATTTTGGCATGCATTTGATCCATGGTTCAAAGTTTGGTTGGAATATATCTTGGTGAACTCAATTTTCTGCATAAATGCTACTGTGTTAGGGTCATAACTTGAATTCTGTTGAGAACTAGGTGGAGCTCATATTAACAAAATTGTAAAAAAATAAGAGAGGAACAACTTTTATAATTGGGGCTCAGACATATAATGATGTTTACCTAGAGTTTTGGACCTTTTTCTGCCAACACAAAAAACCTGTCAAAACCTGAACTGCAGGGTAATTCAAATTTTTCTCCAACTTACAAACATATTTTGGCAAAGTCCTAATTATAGAAGTTGTAGATCCTGGAGTGGTCGACAATGTTGTCAATAAGCTCCTTGAGTGAAAATGGCTGGAAGGGAGTGTTTTAGAATTTTTCAATAAACTGGTCTGTAGACCAAACTGAAATTTGAGAGGAAAATTCAAATGAAATTCATATTTCCAAACATTTTTAGGTATCAAACCTTACGACAAACTTGTAGAACATTTCATCTAATGGGCACTTTATCTAAATCGGGCTCTAAATAGGTCAAAATAGCGATTTTCAGTGGAGCAGAAAACACATTTTTCCTTTTCTTTTCTGGGTCACACTGACCGGTGGGGCCAGCATGTTAGGGGGACACCCTGTCTAGGGCGTCGCGCGCTGCGTGGCCGCTGGCGTACGGTCACGCCGCGGCGATGCGGATCGAGCCCTCCCGGCCGCGCGCTTAAGAGGAGGAAGCGGCTTCGGCTCTCCTCTTTCCCCCACCTCGCTCTTGCCTCTTCCCGAGCCCTCCTCGCCCTCGCTCTCACCTCGCCAAGTCGAGCTGCCATTGCTGCAGCTCGAGCTCAGACCCGAGCACCGCCACCGCCGTCCGCCTACTCCGTGCCCCTAGACCACCACCACCGCACGCGCTGCTCCACCGCGCACCCGACGCGCCCATCCTCGCCGTTGTTCCCCCACCCCACGCAAGATCCGAGCCGCCGCGCGCTGGTTCACGCCGTCGCCACCGCCGGTTCACCGTCGGTTCACCGCTTCCCGCACCGCCGTCCGACCTCCTCCGTCGCCGCCATCTACCTCAGGTTGACCTCCTCCCTCACGCGCACCTCCCGCACCCTGTGTCGCAGCTCCGGCACCGAGTGCGGTTCAATGAGTCTTACGGATCATGCATGCTAACCCCTGTAGATTTGAAATAATCGCGAACTAGTCTCTGGATCTAAGTATTTTCCATTTATTTTGGTTTATTCGGCTGAAATTTTAATAAATCATAATAAATCGAATAAAAATTCAAAATGGACAAACTCAGTGGCTATGAACTCCTTATAAAATGCTCTACACAGTAGGTATGATATGGAGGTGTGCATGTACGGTTTTGCCCCTAGTCTTGTGCAAGCATGCTTAATCTCAATAAATGACAAAAGTGGACTAAATTGCTACCAAAAATTATGAAACTTGGACAGTAGCATGTTTAGGGTAATTTGATAGTACGTGAATTTTTGTAGCCCTAGCATTGCTCATTTGCTCACTGTTTTACAATTATGGGTATTATTTGTGCATTAAGTCAATTTAAGAAACGAGGGCTATATGAAATAGTCTAAAAGTAGTTTTCTGGTATTTTTTCTAAGTTTGAGTTAGCATAAACAACTCTCTGGTAAAATATGAAGCTGTGCATGTTAGTTTTGAATGGTGATTTGAAAATGACAAAATACTACTTGCTAGACTTGATAATTGGAAAAAGGGGTATTAAAATGCAAGGAAAATTCTATGGAAAATTGGGTATGCTACTAGTATGATAGGAAGTCCAGAAAGTACTTTTAGGGAGTTTGTTAGCACTGTTTACATGAATATTTTAAATTGCATAAATTAAATAGATGGAAATTAGATGACCTATCGAACTAAGGATATTTCACATGGGAATTTTTGAACAGGCTGTTTATGTCAAGTCACGCCCACTGAATAAATTCCATGACAAAACACCATTCCTACAATTTATAAAAAATCTGGAAATTGGTCTTGCTGATATCTTGCTGGAAATTTAATAAAATAATTATAACTTTTTGGGAGCGGAAAATTTGACAGTGGTCTAACACAGTAATGATCTGCTTGTCATAATTATTTGAACTCATTTTGGACCATGTAACAGTATGAACTTGTTATGAGAACTTTAATTGCATAAATAGATAAACCTAGGTATAATTATTTTATGAATACAATGGTTGCCTGTTAAGCTTCGATGCTTGTCGAAAGAACTGGCTATATTGTGCTAGATAGGTTATATTAACTTTAAGTGATGGGTTCTACGATTTTCTAAACAAAGTTTAAATGGTTTTTGATAGAAGCCTGTAGGTTTTTTCTTTCTGCGGGGTAAATTTAAAAAGGAACAATTGTGTCTATCATGCCATACTGCTAATTATGAATTGCATTCCTAGTGCATCTTACAACAACATTGCATTCTTTGCACTCATTGCACATATTGTCTTGCATATAGACACTGGGAGCGAAGGAGCAACACCAGAGCCGCCCCTGATCGAGGAGCCGGACGACCAGGAGCAGGGAGGACAGCACCAGGAGGAGAACCCGCAGGCCACCCCTGACCTTGCACCAGAGGCACCCTCTGACCCCAACGAAGAAGGTAGACAGGATCATACTATTCCCAGCTAACAAATTGTTATAGCTTACGCATATGCACTAGGGTTGATTGAAACCAAACTGCATTAGACATCCCGGCCACCCTGGCCCTAGCACCTATACATTGAGTTCATAGGTGCTAATGCCTAGAATCGTTAGGTAAGAGTAGACACGAGTGATTGTACTCATCTCGTAGGTTCTACTTTTCATAATGGCAAAGATTTAAATTGAGGTTATTATTATGCTATATTTTAAATGAAGACCGAGCGGAGATTTATTTCAGTATTATTTTACTGATGTTGTTGCTTATTGGACTCCGCCCGAGTCGCATATGGCCGGCCGTTGTTCGCTTGGGATCGGCATAACATTGCTAGGATGCTTATCCAGGCCATGGGACTGGTGAAAGCCTTTCCTGGGCCGTCCCATTGTTCAAGATGCTGCCCATCCACTGATAGGGGGCCGATGGACTCGGGGACGCTTGTAGTCGAGGGAGGGCAGACCTGGTGCATCGTGGTAACGCTCCAAAGGCGGCTATCTTCCGGGGGTTAGGTGGGGGCATTTTGACCTTTGGGACGGGGCAGATTGAGGTGGGGGACATATGTGAGAACGTCGGGGGTTAGTAAGCATATGTCACCTGGTGTTTCTAGTTATTCCCGGGAATTAGAAATCGATTCTAATCGCTGATGCTCACCAGGTGTGAGAATGGCAGTATCACTGCCGGACAATGTAGTAATCCACTTGAATATGTTGTATCATGAATTCATGGTTTGAATTACATGCTTGGATATATATACATGCTTTACTTTCATGCAAAGACTATTTACATTCATGATGAAATTACTAGTACGATGGTGGATAGCAGTTGTTAAATCTCGCTATCTCGTGTTAACATGCTTTTGTTTAAAAATCAATGGCTAAGGACTCACCTGATTAGTAAGCAAGAATTGCGTCAGCCGTAAGTCTTTCCATTAAGTCCTACTGAGTAATTAGTATTCAGGGTTTGCCCCCTCTTTTGAGTTATAGGTATGGAGTTCATGTTCTGCACCTGTGTCGGAGGAGGGGCATGTTCTCATCAGGAGTAATCATCATGGTTGGCATGGGAGCGACATCGGTGGGCTCGATGTGGTTTGATTCGTTTCAGACTTTTGCGTCACTAAGAACATGGAGCTATGAACTTTAATTCCGCTGCGAGATACTTTTGAACTCAATTATGTTATGATACTATGATGGAACTCTATTTAATTCAAACTGGTTTGTAAACTATCCTTGATTATTATCCTCTTCAACTACTTGTGATGATGTAATTGTTGTGGCTCCATCTGTAGGACCGAGACGTGCGACTAGGGGGGTGAATAGGAGCACTTAAAAACTCAAACTCACGAACCCCCGGTGCAAACTGACAGCTACTTCACACAACAAATGCTAGACACCGTCCACGGAAAGGAAACGTGTCTAGCAGCACTTGGTGTCGCCCACTGAACGGATACACACCAAGCGAGCGGAAGCACGAGACTCAACGATCACAAGATCGCAACTCAAGCGAAACAACGACTCACGCACTAGCGTCTCGTTCGCCACTCAACGCACCGAAATGCGCCCTACTGGTTCACAGCAGGTTAAGAGTATGGGCAGCAACAAGAAACACTAAAAGCGAGGTCGAAGCAAAAGCTGTGTAGCGAAAACCCCAACGGAAAACACACACAGACACCTACAGGCGTCTGCCGGACTGTCCGGTAGCGGCCACCGGACTGTCCGGTGGAACCGGATGGTCCGGTGACTGGACCGGATGGTCCGGTAGCTGCCGGCTAGACTTCCCAGCGCTGGACTGGCCGGTGCAAAGCGCCGGACTGTCCGGTGAGCCGGATGTTCCGGTACTGACACCGGATGTTCCGGTGGAAGGCTAAAACTTGAGCTTAACCAAATCTTGTCCAATCTTCACGAAAATTGACACAGGCTATCTGAGGCCTATTCCAAAAGATCAACTTAAAATGATCACGGGATTAGCAGGAATTTCAGATCGCGTGAAGATGCAAGCTTTGGTCAAGAAAAGAGGAAAACTCAAATTCGACTAGCTCGTGGCAAACCTGCAGGTTTGTGATGCACTAGGGTATAATCTCCACGTCCTTGCTAGTCCAAAACACCGGCAAAAGAAAGGATTCACCCATGGCCAAAGCAAAACACCCAAAAGCCAAGGAATGAACCCAAAAACCAAACTAGAAGGGAGAGGAGGAGAGGGCTGCACACATGAGCTCGAATTTTTGCTGAATATTGATGGATTAATCACGAAATTGAGTTCATGCAAAGTTCCTACAGCGTACCACCCTTCATCCTTTCCCCTTGTGTGAAGAACACTTGCTAAAGGACTCAAACCCTAGCCCTAATGCTCTCTCTTCTCTCTTTAGCACTTGGCTGTATGGAAATGAAGCCTAGGGTTTTCTAATGGTGGAGAGTCACCTAAATGACCAGCCACTTAGGTATTTATAGCCCTAGGCCTGATGACACAATTAACACTAAGACCCTTACTCTAGAATGCCCGAAAGGGGCTGAAATGTAAAAGATATAATCGGACGACTACGATGACGCTTCGATCTTCTTCTTCTTCTCCACACCTCGCTTGGATGTACTCCACGTAGCCAGTAGTCTAGAAGGTTCCCCCGGTTTTGAAGTCAGAAACCGGAAAACTTTATTCTGCGGGCTTCCTAGGCCGGGTCTTGGCCCAATCTTCTATCTTGGTGAGTCGGAGCCCAACCCACCAAGTCATGTGAACTTGGGTGGCGGTTTTGAGCCGAAGCCGCCAAAGCCTCCCTCGCACGTCTTCGCGCCATGCACTCGGGTTTGAGCACCACGATGGCACCCGGCTTCTCCAGTCTATCGGAGTCACCTCGCGGTCCATCGGAGGGCTTACACCACCTTGCCGAACCGCCCCTCCGTGTACCAAGCTCCCATGGCCGACCGATGCCGAGCATTGCCTCTGGTCCATTGGAGGGCTTTTGCCTCAGTCCATCGAGGTCTTCATCATCTACCTCCAGTCCATCGGTGGGCCTCCAGTCCATCGGTGGGCTTGAGCTCATTGACAATCATTCATCACACTAGGAGAGCAATGAGGCCGGTCCATTGGCTCTCAATCTCCCCCTTGATGAGTGCATTGTCAACACATCTCCAACCTGTATCCTGAAATAGAACAAAGACAAAAGAAAAGCGTAAAACCAAAAAAGAAAGGAAAATAAAAGAAATGCTCAAGCTGCCCAAAACCAAACAAAGGCAAAACACAAGGCAGCTTGAACCAAAAAAAAAACAAAGCATCGGCTCCTCAAGACTGAGGCAAAAGGCTCAACGCACCGATGCAAAGAGTATGCTAAAAGCTCAACTCCCCCTAAAATGCATCCTCACAAATGCAATATGAGTGCAAAGCTCCCCCTCAACTAAATCTCTCCTGAGTTCTCCCCTTTTGTCCATATTTTTAAATTTCTCCCCTTGGAGGTACATTAACTTCTCTCCCTTGTTGACAATGGACACATCAAGGGTCCTTGAACTCAACTCCCCCTGAACTAGACAACTCCCCCTCAAAACATGCCATGAAATGCAAGTAGTGTAACTGAAAAAGCTCAGAAGGGATGAAAAGCGAGTAATCACAAGTTCTAGCATACAGAGCAAGTGAGGGCAAGGAAGCATACAATAAGCTCAAATGAATCTATCTTACACATATCAAGAGTAAGCTTGTTTTTCAGGATTATCGAAAAGAAAGCATTACCAACATGAATAGCACCTAGCAAGATAGGCATGAATAGCAAGATGCTAGCAATGCATACAAGGTGTGCTACTCTCAACCAAAGCATATACAACTAGCCATAAGCATTTTAGAGACTTGCAAATTTCAGATTTAGACATTTGTATTCATAAGCAAGTTCTTTTTGTGCCAGGGGTTATTTACTTGTCTTTTGCCATTTCTTACCAACCAATGCCAAGCCTAGGTTATAGAACCATCAGAAGCTTAAGACAAGGTTTTGGTCATACACAGCATAGTCCAAGTTCATGCCAAAGTGCAAAGGCAAGCTGTCTCAAACTAAATCAGTGTGACAAAGGAAACCCACCTAGATCTTTCTCAATTCAGCACGTAAGACACCACTTATAAGCATTTTGATTCAGATTTCAATTTAAGTACGGTGTCATAAAAGCTTAGGCATCAACATAGCAAAGGCATACAACTAGCATTTGCAGGCATGAAAAGATAGCATAGCATTCAAGACTCCTACACATACTAGGTAGCCAAGTCAAGTGGTGACCATGTTTTTTGATTTGCAAAGAATAAAATGACTTAGCTCACAACTAGTATTCAACAGACTCAAGAGAGCTTAGCCAACCATGATCAAGCAAGCACTGTACAATCTAGCACAAGCAAGTACTAACTCGTCATTCCAAAAGAGCTCTAGTGCTAGTGTAGTGAAAGTGCACATGATACAATGCAATCATGATATGATACAATATGCAAAAGAAATAAAGCGAAATAAAAACAAGATAAAAGCAAAAACTAAATTACAAAAGCCATTCCTTACTAAAAGGAATAGCACACTATCCCTGACTAAAAGGGATAGGACACTCCAAGCCACCTCTCAGACGCGTAAAAGCATCAAACTCTAGGGGCTTGGTAAAGATATCGGCCAACTGGTTTGCAGATACTACATGGATTAAGTCTATGTCCCCCTTCTCATAGTGATCTCTCAGAAAGTGAAACCTTACGTCTATGTGTTTGGTTCTAGAGTGCAGGATGGGGTTCTTAGCTACAGAAATAGCAGAAGTAGAGTCAACTAGAAGAGGGATTTTTCTAAACTTAAGGCCGAAATCACTAAGGGTGGCTTTCATCCATAAGAGCTGTGAGCAGCAGCTAGCAGTAGCTATGTACATTGCTTCTATGGTAGACAGAGATACGTTAGCTTGCTTGCGGGAGGACCAAGAGACAAGAGAGGTTCCTAAGAGTTGGCATATGCCGGAGGTTGACTTGCGATCAATCTGGCAGCCAGCATGGTCAGCATCTGAGAACCCTCTAAGAGAAAGAGTAGAACCCGAGGAATACCAAAGACCAAGCTCAGGAGTGAATTTCAGATACCTGAAAATGCGCTTCACCGCTTGATGGTGAGAAGTCCTAGGAGAAGCCTGGTAGCGCGCACAAAGGCAGACCGCGAACTAAATGTCCGGCCTGGTCGCCGTCAGGTATAGAAGTGAGCCGATCATCCTTCGAAATTCCTTCTGGTCCACTGCCTCCCCATCTTCATCCGCATCAAGCACCGTGTTTGTACTCATAGGAGTTGTTATGGGCTTGGAGTCACCCATCTCAAACTTCTTGAGTATGTCTCTTGTATATTTGGCTTGATGGACGAAGGTTACTTCAGGGTCTTGCCTGATCGGCAGCCGAGGAAGAACTGGAGCTCACCAATAAGACTCATCTCAAATTCCCTACTCATCTGTTCAGCAAAACTAGACACCAAAGCGTGCGATGAACCACCAAAGATTATGTCATCAACATATATCTGAACTATCAGGGTGTCACCGCCACGACTCAACAAAAACAAGGTCTTGTCCACTGAACCCATCACAGACCCAGACTTGAGCAGGAAACTCTTCAACATAGCATACCAAGCTCTAGGAGCTTGCTTCAGACCATAAAGGGCTTTTCTCAACTTATACACCCGGTCTGGAAATCTAGCACTCTCAAAGCCAGAAGGTTGTCTCACATATACCTCCTCCTCTATGAACCCGTTAAGGAAAGCAGACTTGACATCCATTTGCTACAGTTTGAAGCCTTTAGAGGCCGCAAAGGCAAGCAAAATCCTAATGGCTTCCGAACGAGCTACAGGGGCAAAGGTCTCCTCATAATCTATCCCCTCCTTCTGACAGAAACCCTGGGCTACCAATCTCACTTTGTTCCTCACAACCATCCCATTCTCACCCTGTTTGTTCTTGAAAACCCACTTGGTACCTATAGGGCGACAGTTTGGTGGTGGTTCAACTAAATCCCATACATGGTTTCTCTCAAAGTTCTCCAAATCCTCATGCATGGTGTTCACCCAGTTAGGATCAGATAATGCTTATGACACATCCCGGGGCTCAAAAGTAGCAAAATATGCAGAGTGGGAGAAAAAGGCTAGAGAAACAACCGACGAGCGTGTGACACGCTGGTGAATGTCTCCAATCATCCTGTGTGGAGGGTGATCCCGCTGGACCTGCCAAGATGGAACAATCTCGGAGGTCACCTCTCCTGCGTCCTCAACGGGGTCAGCCTCTGCTTGAGCTTGCTGTCGGGGGAGTGAGGAGGAAGCCGTAGGCAAGGGTCCTCCATCATCATCAGAGCTCATAGTAGAGGGGGCAGGAGCTACAGCCGGTGCAGGGGCTCCTGCATCACCATCATCAATCGCACCTTCCTCATCCTCAAAGATGGGGGTGCCTTCTTCATCATCACTTGAAAGCTCAAAGGCAGGGGTTGTGCATGGCATAGTTTCATCAAAAGAAACCTCACAAGTCTCAACAACTTGCTTGGCCTCCAAAATCCACACACGAAACGCCCTAGAACTAAAAGCATACCCCAGAAAAATCCCATCCAAACAATGAGACTCAAACTTATCCAAATGCCCCGCCTTCTTAAGCACAAAACACCTATAGCCAAACGCTCGCAAGTGCTTGACGCTGGGCTGCCTACCAAACCGAAGTTCATACGAGGTCTTCCCAAGGAAAGCTCGCAAGAAGATCCGGTTCGCAATGTAACAATCCGTATTCACTGCCTCAGCCCAAAAGTGCCTTGGAGTCCTGTGCTCATCGAGCATCGCCCGTGCCATCTCAACGAGTGTGCGGTTCTTGCGTTCCACAACACCGTTCTGCGGTGGGGTATATGGAGAAGAAAACTAGTGCTCAAGACCTAGGTCACGACAGAAGTTTTCGAACCGAGAGTTTCTGAATTCTCTGCCATTGTCACTGCGGATAGCCCTCATGGCATTATGACTCTCGTTTCTCAACCTCAGTACCAGATCCCGAACAAAACCAAACGCCTCATCCTTAAACTCCATGAAAAATACCCACGAAAACCGCGAAAATTCGTCCACAACGACAAGCACGTACCACTTCCCACTGACCGACGCTACCCGAGCGGGTCCACTGTATCCATATGGAGTAGCTCACGCGGATAGGAGGTCATAACCTGAGACACAGGAGTGTGAGAAGCGGCAACCATCTTGCCATGACGACAGGGGAGGCATACTAAATCCTTCTCAGTCCTTAATTGGGCAATCCTCAGATTAGGCCCATTGAACTCAACCGGACTAGCAGATCAAAGCTCAAGTGACCAAGCCTCCTATGCCACTTCCATATATCAGCAAAAGGACTAGCAACCAAACAATGCGCTGGGCCAGAAACAGATGTGAGGTCGACCCTAAAAACTGACCAAAAGGCAGCAAAGAGCAAACAAGGGTCTCCTCAGCATTAAGAACGCAGCACGCACCATTCTTAAAACGAACCTCAAAACCTTCATCGAGGAGTTGCGAAACAGAAACCAAATTGAACCTCAGATTCCGCATAAAAGCTACTTCTCTCAAGGAAAGCTTAGCAGAGAGCGAAACAGAACCAAAACCCAACACTTTACTTTGACCATTGTCCCCGAATGTGACGTACTCCTCGGTTCTCATGGGGTTGAGGCTGGAGAACCACTTGCGGTGCCCTATCATGTGCCTAGAGCAACCGGAGTCCATGATCCACACTTCCTCCATGCCTCGATCCTGCAAAGTCAAGTAAAGCGACGGTGAGCAAACGGTCTGGCACTGGGTTAGTACCAAAACTGTTGTACCAGTGCCGAGCCATCTGCTCAAAAGTAGGGTAAGCACAATCAAAGAAATCATCACGACGATCAGGGTAACCACGAGCTTCAAAGCGTGAACCCTCGAAAGCTCTCTCAAAGCCTCGGTCACGAGGTCCATAGCCACGCTGAAAACGACTAGGAGCTCGACCGACAAAGCGTCTCTCACCACCAGGAGCATGGGCCTGAAAGCCGCCTCCTCTCTCACCACAAGCAAAGCGGTCTCTCCTCTCACCGGAGTGGGGAGGATCTTGCCTACCATCCTGGTAGAACTAATCCTGGTTCCCCCAAGCTCTCTCCTGCCTCTCAACCTGCTTCCTCCTGAAGCAAAACTCCTCTAGGTGGCCATTCCGCTAGCAAAACTCACAGTGGTAGACAGGCCTCCTAGGAACTGGGTTAGGCTGGGACTTGGGCTTTGGTGTTGTGACCTTAGGTGGCTTAGGCTGCTGGACTGGCTTCTTGCCCTTGGGCTTAAGCTCTTCCTCAACAATCTTGTCCAGCTTAGCCTTGGAAGGCTTGGGTGTCCAGTACTGCTTCTTTGGGGCAGCCTTGAGTGGCTCATAATAAACCCCATCAACATTCTCTCCTGGCTGTGTAGGTGCAGTATTGATCTTAACTAGGGCACTCTTCTCTCCTGAAGTGCTGCACTCTCCAAACCCAACACCACTCGTCTCACCCTCGGCTCTCTTGGTGCTCTCTATGATCATCTCCAGTTGGGGTTGCCTAGCATATACCCAACTCAGCACCTCTCTCAACCTGTTGTGGTCATTCTGCAAAGATAACACTTCCTCTCTCAGATCCTCCAAAACTACAGTCTGGGCAACACAGGTCTCACAAACTAAGATGGAAAACAGGAGCAGCTTTCTCCAACTTCCTAATGGTGGCATCTCTATCCACCAGCTGCATCCTAAGGGTCAGGCAGTTCTCACAAGTGTCAGTAGGTGCTGAAAGCGCCTCAAAGTCAGCTCTTAACTGCTCTAACTCACCTCTCAAGGTAGGATAGACCATACACGCACCCAAAAGCGCAGGTCCTGCCCTAAGCTCCTCAAGCTCCATGAGCTGCCCCTCAAACTTCCCCTTCAGCACAGCTAGCTCACTAGCTAAACGGGGGCAAGACTCACACTCGAGCTCTCCACTCAAAGTAGGCTCATCCAGTGTGGATTGGAGTTTGCCTAGCTCAGGCTTCAGCTCATCTATCTCCTCTACCCGCTTGGCATACCTATCTCTCTAGTCACCAAGCTCCGTCATGAAAGACTCGCAGGTAGGGCACTCAAGCTCACTGGGTTGGGATTTCACACTCCTCAACCTCTCATTCTCCTCTAAAGCCTCAGCAAGTTGGGCTTTCAACTTCAGCAGCTTTTTAGCTGCCTTCTCCAACATCTTATCTTGGGCTTTCAGCTCTCGGCTGTTCTGCTCTAGCATCTTAAGGATTTCGGCTTGCTCAGGAGTTACCTCATCATTGGAAGAAGAGTTGCTGCCGTCATCCTTGTTCTCCTTGTCCTCAAGCGCCATGGAGCAGACGGAGCTCCTTTTGTCCTTGTTCTTGCGCCTGGACTTGGTGGAGACAAAGCACAAGCCAGCTGGACCTCCTTGATCGTTCTACTTGTCCTTCCTATACGTGATCTCCTCATCACTTGAGCTCGACGAGGACGAAGAGAAAGAAGATCCGCTGGTACAGAACCCAATCTCGGCGAAGAAGGCCTTGTCCCTCTTCCGATTGTCCTTCTGGTAGCTGTTGAAAGCCTTCCGGAAGTTCTTGCCAAATGGACGCTTGCCGAAGCCGTGCTTGCTGGAGCGGTGCTTGTCAAAGCTGGGCTTGCCGGAGTGGTACTTGTTAGAGTCGCGGGAGTAGCTCTTGCCCTTCTTGTAGTAGTCGTTCTTGTTGGGGCACTCGGCGATGAAGTGGCCGACCTCTCCGCACTCGAAGCACTTGGGCCTCTCGCCCCTCTTCTTGGTCATCCGGTTGTCATAGGCGTGCTGAAAGCGACTAGACACTAGACATAGCTCCTCATCCCCAAGCGACGCCAACTGCTCCCCTATCACAGACATCAAAGCAGAAAACGAGAAGTTATGCATAAGGGGGTTAGCAACAGACTCACTAAAGGGGGTAGCCAAGGCCAGACTCTTAGAACCTGTACAAGCAAGGGAATCTCTCAACTTGTAATCTACTTCTGTGGCCTTAAGCTTACTATAGAGCGCCTCTACTCCTATAGTATCATACCCTGCCGACTCAATGATTGAGTTCACCTTGATCTCCCATACTTTTCTGTCCAAAGCATACAACAACTTGACAGCCTGCTAATGATCGGTGTATGGGAGCTCAGCGGGGGCAGAGTTGATACGCAACTTGTTAATGATCGACTGAAAGCGACCAAACAAGTCATCTACAGACTCTCCCGGCTTCTGGACGAAATTTTCATATTCGCGCCGGTAAGTCTCCACAAGCCTAGCCTTAATCGTCGCAGTACCCTCATGGTGTGCACTAAGCAGTGACAATATCTCACGTGTAGTCTTAAGGTGACTCACTCTCTCATAATCCACAGGACCAAGCCCGAAAAAGAGAAAGTTAACAGCCTTGGCATTCGCCTCATGCCGAGCCACGATATCTTGCGTAGTACGCTCAGCGACTGGAAGCACCACAAAAGTCATACACTGAGTAGCATCCCATATGTCCTGACTCTGGGTAACAAGGAATGCCTCCATTCTACCTTTCCAGTAGGGATAGTCATCGGAGCCAAGGACAGGAATCTTCCCAGAGTAAGTCATAGTCGCTACGGTTTCTTCACCGGTTAAGGTATGGGAAACCTAACTGGCTCTGATACCACTTGTAGGACCGAGACGTGCGACTAGAGGGAGGTGAATAGGAGCACTTAAAAACACAAACTCACTAACCCCCGGTGCAAACTGACAGCTACTTCACACAACAAACACTAGACACCGTCCACTGAAAGGAAACGTGTCTAGCAGTACTTGGTGTCACCCACTGAATGGGTACACACCAAGCGAGCGGAAGCACGAGACTCAACGATCACAAGATCGCAAGTCAACCGAAACAATGACTCACGCACTAGCGTCTCGTTCGCCACTCAACGCACCGAAATGCGCCCTACTGGTTCACAGCCGGTTAAGAGTATGGGCAGCAACAAGAAGCACTAAAACCGAGGTCAAAGCAAAAGCTGGGCAGCGAAAACCCCAACGGAAAACACACACAGCCAACTACAGGCGTCTACCGGACTGTCCGGTGGAACCAAAGGGTTCGGTGACTGGACCGGATGGTCCGGTAGCAGCCAGCTGGAATTCCCAGCGCCGGACTATCTGGTGCAAAGTGCCGGACAGTCTGGTGAGCCGGATGTTTCGGTACTGACACCGGATGTTCCGGTGGGAGGCTGGAACTTGAGCTTTCCAACCCTAAACTTGACCAAATCTTGTCCAATCTTCACAAAAATGGACACAGGCTATCTGAGGCCCATTCCAAAGCTTTTCCCAAAAGATCAACTTAAAATGATCACGGTATTAGAGGGAATTTCAGATCGCGTGAAGAGGCAAGCTTTGGCAAGAAAAGAGGAAAACTCAAATTCGACTTGGTCGTGGCAAACCTGCAGGTTTTGATGCCCTAGGGTATAATCTCCACATCCTTGCAAGTTCAAAACACCGGCAAAAGAAAGGATTCACCCATGGCCAAAGCAAAACACCCAAAAGCCCAGGAATGAACCCAAAAAGCAAACTAGAAGGGAGAGGAGGAGAGGGCTGCACACATGAGCTCGAATTTCTGCTGAATATTGTTGGATTAATCATGAAATTGAGTTCATACAAAGTTCCTACAGCCTACCACCATTCATCCTTCCCTGTTGTGTGAAGAACACTTGCTTGGGGCCTCAAATCCTAGCCCTAATGCTCTCTCTTCTCTCTTTGGCACTTGGCTATATGGAAATGAAGCCTAGGGTTTTCTAATGGTGGAGAGTCACCTAAATGACCAGCCACTTAGGTATTTATAGCCCTAGGCCTGATGACACAATTAACACTAAGACCCTTACTCTAGAATGTCCAAAAGGGTCTGAAATGTAAAAGATACAATCGGATGACTACGATGACGCTTCGATCTTCTTCTTCTCCACGCCTCGCTTGGATGTACGCCACGTAGCCACTAGTCTGGAAGGTTCCCCTGGTTTTGAAGTCAGAAACTGGGAAACTTTATTCTGCGGGCTTTCTGGGCCGGGTCTTGGCCCAATTTTCTACCTTGGCGAGTTGGAGCCCAACCCACCAAGTCATGTCAACATGGGTGGCGGTTTTGAGCTGAAGCCGCCAAAGCCTTCCTCTCCCGTCTTCGCGCCATGCACTTGGATTGGAGCACCACGGTGGAACCCGGCTTCTCCAGTCCATCGGAGTCGCCTCGCGGTCCATCGGAGGGCTTACACCACCGTTGTTGAATAGCCCCTCCGTATACTGAGCTCCCATAGACGACCAACGCCGAGCATTGCCTCCGGTCCATTGGAGGGCTTTTGCCTTAGTACATCGAGGTCTTCATCATCTACCTCCAGTCCATCGGAGGGCCTCCAGTCCATCGGAAGGCTTGAGCTCGTTGACAATCACTCATCACACCAGGAGAGCAATGAGGCCGGTCCATTGGCTCTCACCATCGAGGGCCAATGTGTGTGATGTCGGTTCCTCTAGAAATTGGTGCTATCGAGGGCCGAAGGCCACTCGACGGACTACCGGGTTTAGTCCAACTTAAGTGCACTGGGAGCCAAAGGAGGCAGGTGTGCTTAATCTGGGTTAAGCAGGGCGGTTCCGCCACAAATAAGGCGACCAACAAGTCTCTTGACACTTTGGCTCGAAGCCTATCCTCCCTTATGCAGAGGGTGGATGCCATTGAAAAACAGCGTCTTGAAGAAAGTGCCAACAAACACTCCTTCTCCAAGAGCGTTGTCAATAATAACGACAAAAACAACGACAACGACAAGGACTCAACAAGCATAACATGAACTGTGAGGCATCTAAGGTTGGCTGACACTTAGCATGAGCTTTTAGTTGGTCAAGTTTTTATTAAACAACTAGTTACTACAGGTGAGTAGATAAACCATTAAGCCCAAGATATTGCATAAGAACATTAAACAACAGCATTATCATAAGAACCACCTTCAAACCCGATAGAACCACTAATCTGCATAAAGGATCTGGGCCGCTCATAACCGTGAGCATGGCTGACATGTCAGTTTTACACTCTCGAGAGGTCGTACATATTTACCCATGAGTCGTGGGCTACGCTAGTGGTCCACCACATTACCTTAGATGAGATGGCTAGCAAGCACACTATGAAGCCTTTACAAAGATCACGTTGGTAAGGTGTAACCGCTAAGGTTTCAGGGTCCGCAACTGTGGAGCAAGCCTCAAGGGGAGATAAACGCACTCAACCCAAGTAGCGCGAGGGCCACAGAAGCTCACCTCCCCTCTTGCCCCGTCGGTAAGTTACTCCCAAACCAATGCAACCTAATTAGTTAGCCAAGACCGTCCCATTCCAGTCTCATGGTAGCACTGTTGTCCCCGGTTGTCACTTTGCGAACCGGTCCTTATGGAGAGTGGCTATAAGCAAAACACATGCTCATGCCCCCTAAACCAAGTTGCTAAAAAGTCATTTTTAAAGGAACATGAACCACAAAGTGTCAAGCTCAAGATTTGATTGCATAGATCCATTATTCAAAATTATTAACAAAAGACACATGAGTTCGCGCAGCAACTAGCGAAACTTAACCAACATGCATTTCCATAGGTAAACATTGCGATAAATAAGGCTATGTACGGTCCTTATTGGCATACAAAAAATTAGACACATGCATATGAAGTGATTAAATGATTATTGGGTTGTGTCCATGTATACTTGCCTTGCTCAAGCTGGTCTTGAGGCTGCTGCTCAACACCCTCAAACTGCTGCTCTTCTTCACCAACAAACTGCTCACCGTCTAAACACGTTCACGGAAACATACAAGCATTTCCACGCGTACATACATGCAAGCAATTATCCAAAGGTGAGAAACAGTACATCATATCACAAAAACAGAAGATAAACTGTACTAAAAACATTCTACGCATTACTACGGTCGTGTGAGCGCAAGAATCACTCAAAACGGAGTTAAAACGTGAAAGTTATGCATAAAACAAGCTTCTAGGGGCTTAACTGTGATAGAAACAAAGAAACCAGGGGCTAGATTTGAAAAACCGAGGACCTATCCGTAAATAACTATAGCCACCAAGGGTTTTAGGGCAAAAACCCGAGACCTGGACCGCGGGTTCGGAAACCAGAAAGCTCAGGGTCTAAACCGATAAAAACAGGACTAAAACCTAAATATTTTTCAACAGGGCTATACCGCGGGTTGATTCTAGAGAAATGCAGGGGCTTTTCTGCGAAAGTTCCATGGTGGACTCGGTTAGCGCGACGTGGCCGTGACGGGGCTGACCACGTGGCCTGACAAGCGGGGCCCCGGCTGACTGGGATTAAGTGGGCGATGTGGCGCGTTCCGATTGGCCCGCGAAGGGGTATCCCACGAAATAATCCTGGCCGTTAACGACGGATCGGACGGCCAGGGTGGAAGGGGACGGATGAGGCGCCGGCGGTGACCTTCCCGTGTGGCGGTGGCTCTCCGCGTGGCGCACGCCGGGGCCTAGGGGTGGTCCCGCTGGACTAGATCTAGCTCGGGAGAGAGAGGGGGTCTCGGCGAAGCTCACCAGGGGCTCGAGTTCGGACGAAGGAGCGACAGAGAGAGCTCGCGACGGAAGACGGCGGACGGGAGAGGTCGGCGCTCGCGGACACGGGTGTCGAAGGCTCGTCCTTGCGTCAAGAGCTCCTGGAACGGCACCGCGAAGGCCCTGCGAACACGATGGGGGTGGTTAGAAGGCCGGAGGGACTACGCCGGCGGCGAATTCGGCGTCGCCGCGACTTACCGAGGCGGAGCTCCAGCGGCAAAAAGCGAGCGCGTCGGCGCACGGGAGAAGAATTGGAGCGGTGGAGTGGTAAAGGGGTCAGGGCGACGCTCGGGGTCGGGTTTTATAGGAGTTTGGGACGCTAGAGCGCTGTGTACACGGAGGAGGTGGACGGCGGGTTTGAACGCTCGTCAAGGCGCAGTGAAGGAAGGGAGGGAGAAAGGGAAACCGGGGCGGCATAAGTGGGATTGAGGTGGGGTGCGAAGGAAAGGGGAGCGGGGGCTGGGATTCGAACCTCCCTTGCCTCGGGCGCCGACGTGGTAGAGCGAAAGACGCGGCGGAGACGGTGGTCGGAGGAAGAAGGAGGCGATGATGGGTGGGGCCCGACTGTCAGTGGGGGACGGGGCACGGGGCGCTGCGGGCCGGGTGACGCGCTGAGGAGGGGAGAGGGGGCGCGCCGAGCTGGGCCGGCCTTTCGGCCCAGGCGGGAAGAAGGGGCGGAGTTGGCCGGGCCGGGGCCCAGGAGGGGAGCTGGGCTGGCCGGTCGGCTTGGGCCGGCCGATCGGCTTGGCCTTTTTTTTTCTCTTTTTCTTTTTCTTTTCTGATTTTGAATTCCTTTGAACGGAGATAGAAAATGGTTCTAAAATTCAAATAAATTTGAATTTAAATCCTTAATTCAATCAAACAAGAAACAATGCACCAGCATGTATGCACAAGGAAGTTGGGCCTATGATTTATCTTATACAAGTATTTATTTTAAATAAATCCTGTTAAATGCAACTAAACACATGAGACTTAGAAAATTAAATAAATTGCTTGAATTTTATTGTAAAATGCTGGAATTTAAACTAGGGTGTTACAAACCTACCCCCCTTAACAGGAATCTCGCCCCCGAGATTCTCATAAGTGGCTAGCAAAGAGACCAGGATAAGTGGCTCTCAACTCTTCCTCTCTTTCCAGGTTGCCTCATCCTCCGTGTGATGTTTCCACTGCACCCTGCACATTTTGATCCTCCTGTTTCTGGTAACCCTTTCAGAAGTTTCAAGAATCTTCACTGGGTGTTCGGTATATGTCAGATCCTCCTGCACATCCAGACCTTCCAGTGGTGCTTGTTCTTTTGGCACCCTCAAACACTTCTTTAGTTGGACACATGGAACACATTGTGTATGCCAGATAGGTTTGATGGCAACTCCAACTTATAAGCCACTTCGCCTTTCCTTTCCACTATCTTGAATGGACCGATGTATCTTGGTGCCAGCTTTCCTTTCATATTAAACCTCTGGATTCCTCTCATTGGTGACACCTTCAAATACACAAAGTCATCAACCTTAAAGGTCAAGTCCCTGCGTCGCACGTCTGCATAGCTTTTCTGTCTGGACTGAGCAACTCTCAAGTTCTCACGTACCATCCTGATCTGCTGTTCAGCATCCCTGATAAGGTCGGGTCCGAACACTTGCTTCTCTCCTGTTTGGTTTCAAAATAGCAGTGTCCTGCACCTTCTGCCATATAGTGCCTCAAATGGTGACTTCTTCAAACTAGCTTGATAGCTGTTGTTATAAGAGAACTCGGCGTAAGGCAGACTCTTATCCCAACTGGTTCCGTACTGTATAGCACACGCCCTCAACATGTCCTCCAGAATTTGGTTTGTTCTTTCAGTCTAACCATCTGTCTATGGGTGATATGCTGTACTGAACCGAAGCTTAGAATCCAAGGAGTCATGCAACTGCTCCCAAAAGAGAGATGTGAACTGTGAACCTCTATCAGATATGATTCGCTTAGGCACACCATGCAACCAAACGATTCTGGAGATGTACAACTCTGCTAACCTGGCACCCGAATAAGTAGTGTTCACAAGAATGAAATGAGCAACCTTGGTCAATCGATCCACCACTACCCAGATCGAGTTGTAACCTTTCTGAGTCCTGGGTAACCCCACAATGAAATCCATGCTTATTTTCTCCCATTTCCACTCTGAAATCTTCAAGGGTTGCAACAAACCTGCAGGTCTCTGATGTTCAGCCTTCACACGCTCACAAGTGTCACACACTGCGACATATTCTGCCACTGCCCTCTTCATCCCATACCACCAGAATCTTTCCTTCAAGTCATGATACATCTTGGTACTGCCCGGGTGAATGGAGTAAGCGGTGTCATGAGCTTCACTAAGTATTAACTTCTTTATACTGTCCACATCTGGCACACAGATCCGGTTCTTATTCCATACGGTACCCTGTTCATCCTCACGAAAGTGTGGCGCCTTGTCCACCTTGATCTGTTCCCGGATCTCCTGAATTTTCTCGTCCGTCTTCTGATGTTTCCTTATCTCTTGTTCAAGGGTAGGCTCTGCTTCAAAAGTTGCTACTGTGGTGTGATGCACGAATCCCAAATTCAAACTTTCAAATTCTGCACATAGCTCAAGGGGCATCTGAAAAGCAACTACCATGTTAACATAACTCTTTCTGCTTAAAGCATCCGCTACCACATTGGCTTTCCCTGGATGGTAATGTATCTCCAGGTCAAAATCTTTAATCAACTCCAGCCATCTTCTCTGTCTCATATTCAGCTCATTTTGGGTGAAGATGTATTTGAGACTCTTATGATCGGTGTATATCTCACACCGATTTTCAAATAAATAATGCCTCCAGATTTTCAGAGCATGCACAACAGCTGCTAACTCCAGATCATGAGTGGGATAATTGACCTCATGCTTTCTTAACTGGCGTGAAGCATAAGCAATCACCTTACCCTCCTGCATAAGCACACAACCCAATCCCTCCTTGGAAGCATCACAGTACACGGTGAAACTCTTGGTTAAGTCAGGTAGAGTAAGCACTGGAGCTGTGGTGAGTCTCTTCTTTAATTCATCAAATGCAGCTTGCCTCTCCTTAGTCCAAATAAATGGAACACCCTTCTCGAGCAATGATGTCATCGGCTTTGCAATCCTGGAAAAACCCTCGATAAACCTTCTGTAATATCCTGCTAGACCCAGAAATCCACGAACCTCTTTCACGACTTCTGGCACCTTCCAATCCATGACACTGCTGATCTTGCTGGGATCCACCATTATTCCACCTTTTGAGACTATGTGTCCTAGGAAAGGCACTTGATCAAGCCAAAACTCACACTTGCTCAACTTTGCATACAACTTATGTTCTCTCAGCTTCTGCAAAACTAATCTCAAGTGTTCTTCATGTTCTTCTTCCATCTTGGAATAGATCAATATATCATCAATGAACACCACAACAAACTTGTCAAGATACTCCATAAACACCTTGTTCATAAGATTCATGAAATAAGCAGGAGCATTGGTCAACCCAAAAGACATTACTGTGTACTCATATAACCCAAAACTAGTAATGAAAGCAGTCTTTGGAATGTCGGAAGGACGAATCTTCATTTGATGATAACCTGACCTCAGATCAAT
Source organism: Paspalum notatum (assembly GCA_022530915.1). NCBI lineage: Eukaryota > Viridiplantae > Streptophyta > Magnoliopsida > Poales > Poaceae > Paspalum > Paspalum notatum. The sequence goes on along the minus strand of CM039688.1, from coordinate 31,295,361 downwards.
TTTTGAGAACACACATGCACCTTGCAATTGATCAAACAAATCATCTATTCGAGGTAAGGGGTATTTGTTTGTAACACCCTAGTTTAAATTCCAGCATTTCACAATAAAACTCAATCAATTTATTTAATTTTTTTCCTAAGGCTTATATGTTTAGTTTGCATTTAACAGGTTTTATTTAAAATAAATACTAGAATAAAATTTATCATAGGCCCAACTTTCTTGTGCATTACATGCTGGTGCATTGTCTCTTGTTTGCATGAATTAAGGATTCAAATTCAAATTCATTTGAATTTTAGAACCATTTCTATCTCCATTCAAAGGAATTCAAAATCAGAAAAGAAAAAGAAAAAAAAGGGAGAGAGCCAGGCCGACCGGCCGGCTCAGCCGACCGGCCAGCCCAGCCCCCGCCCCCTCTCCCCGCCTGGGCCTGGCCCAGCCACCCCAGCGCCCCGCCTCTCCCGCCTGGGCTCGGCCCCGCGACCCCGCCCCCTTTCCCGCCTGGGCCGAAGGCCGGCCCAACCCGCGCCTCCCTCTCTCCCCTCCTCAGCGCGCCGCCCGGCCCGCAGCGTCCGCGCCCCGTTCCCTCACTGACCGGCTGACCCCACCTGTCATACCCGTCCCCTTCCTCCTGCCGGTGATTTCGCTCGCCCCGCTCTCATCCTCGCTCGGCCACAACGGCTAACCGAGGGGATCCCTCCCCGAATCCGCACCCCGCTCTCCTTCCTTGCTCGCCCCGCTTCCAATCCCCCAAAAATCCGCCCGGTTTCCCCTTTCCCCTCCCTCTCTCTTCATTGCCCAGTGATGAACGCCCCGGTCTTCCACCCCAACACCGCGCCCATCACCCTCGGCCACCTAGAGTCCTATAAAACCCACCCCGAGGCTCGCATCCGTCCCCTTTACCTCCCCATCTCACCAATTCCACTCCCGTGCCGCCCTCTCGAGCTCGCAACCGCCATTGGAGCCTCGCCTCGGTAAGCCGCCCCGACGCCAAATTCGTCGTCGGTGTAGCCCCTCCGGCCCTGATTCTTCCCCCTCTCGTGTCGCAGGAGCACCCCGGAGCTTCGCCGCCCATCCTCGGAGTCCCGGAGACGCTCCATCCTGACATTCCACGCGGACGAACACCGCCCGTGAACCGACGCCGCCGCCGCTCGTCGTTGGACCGCCACCGACCATCTCCCGCCGCCCTCAAGCCCTCGGTGAGCTCGCCGCAACACCCTCGCTCTTTTGGGCTAGCTCTAGTCGAGCCTAACACCCTCTCCGAGCCGGAACGCCGCCGCGCCGCTGGCCCCGCCACGCGACGAGAACGCCATGGGCGTGGTCACCGTCGCCCTCGGCCCCGGCCTCTCTGCGCCGTCGGATCTCGATCCGACGCACGAGATCAGAGCCCGATCCGATCTAACGTCACCCTTTAGATCGGGATCCAACCGCTCACACGCACCGATGACCGGTCAATACCGGTCAGCGCCGATAGTTTTGCTAAAGAGCCCCTGGACTTTCGGGAAATCAACCCGCAGTCCACCAGGTTGAAAAGTAATTAGATTTTAGTCCTAGTTTTAGCGTTTTAGCCCCTGTGCTTTTGGAAAATAGAACCCGCCGTCCAGGCCCCGGCGGTTTTGCCTGGAAACCCTCGGCGGCTACGGTTAATTACGTTTAAGTCCTCGGTTTTTCAAATCTAGCCCCTGGTTTCAATGTTTCTATCACAGTTATGCCCCTAGGAGCCCGTTTTATGCATAACTTTCACGTTTTAACTCCGTTTTGAGTGATTCTTGCGCTCACGCGACCGTAGAAACATGTAGAATGTTTTTAGTACAGTTTTATCTTCTATTTTTATGATATGATGTACTGTTTCTCACCTTTGGGTAATTGCTTGCATGTATGTATGCGTGGAAATGCTTGTACGTTGCCGTGAACGTGGTTAGACGGTGAGCAGTTTGTTGGTGACGAAGAGCATCAGTTTGAGGGTGTTGAGCAGTAGACTCAAGACCAGTTTGAGCAAGGCAAGTATAGCATGAACACAACCTAACAACCCCCTAATCACTTCATATGCATGTGTCTAATTTTGTGTGCCAATAAGGACTGTACCTAGCCTCTTTTATCGATATGTTTACCTATGGGTTGCATGTTGGTTAAGTTTTGCTAGTTGCTGCGCGAACTCATGTATCTTTTGTTAATAATTTGTTTAAATGGATCTATGCAATCAAATCTTGAGCTTGACCCTCTGTGGTTCATGTTCATTTAAAAATGGCTTTTTTAGCAACTTGGTTTAGGGGGCATGAGCATGTGTTTTGCTTATGGCCACTCTCCTTAAGGACCGGTTCGCAAAGCGACAACCTGGGACAACAGTGCTACCATGAGACTGGAATGGGACGGTCTTGGCTAATTAATTAGGTTGCAATGGTTTGGGGGTAACTTACCGACGGGGCAAGAGGGGAGGTGAGCTTCTGTGGCCCTCGCGCTACTTGGGTTGAGTGCGTTTATCTCCCCTTGAGGCTTGCTCCACAGCTGCGGACCCTGAAACCTTAGCGGTTACACCTTACCAACGTGATCTTTGTAAAGGCCTCGTAGTGTGCTTGCTAGCCATCTCATCTAAGGTAATGTGGTGGACCACTAGCGTAGCCCACGACTCATGGGTAAAGATGTACGACCTCTCGAGAGTGTAAAACTGACATGTCAGCCGTGCTCACGGTTATGAGCGGCCCAGATCCTTTATGCAGATTAGTCGTTCTGTGGGGTTTTGAAAGTGGTTCTTATGTTAATGTTGTTGACTAATGTTCACATGCTATATCTTGGGTTAATGGTTTATCAACTCACCTGTAGTAACTAGTTGTGTAATAAAAACCTGATCAACTAAAAGCTCATGCTAAGTGTCAGCCAACCCTAGATGTCTCATAGTTCATGTTATGCTTGTTGAGTATGAAATACTCACGCTTGCTTTCCTTTAAACCTATTGTTGGCTGGAACCCAACCGCTGCTCAGCTCCAGAAGACTTCGAAGAGTATGTTCAGGACTTCAACGAGTTCTAGGCGTACCGGTCCACCAGTCGACGTCCCTGTGGCGACTCGTTTATCTTCGTTTACGCTTCCTCTATGACTCTGGTTTAAAGACATGCTGTCTTATTGTAATAAAGTGATGTTATACTCTATGTAAACGTTTTATTTATCGTTTATGCACGTTCTGTGATGTCACTTTTGTCATGATATATGTGAGACACGTTCCTGGCACATATATGTTGTTCCGGTTCCGTTGGTTGAGAATTGGGCGTGACATTGTTCTCGATAGTGACATCATTCAAGGCTCTATAATCCACACACATCCTTCGGGTCCCATCCTTTTCATCAACAAACAGAACCGGAAAAGCCCAAGGTGAGGAACTAGGCCGAATAAACCCTTTTCCTAACAACTCATCTATATTTTTCTTTATTAACTCTTGTTCTTTGGGTGCCACTCTATATTGCCTTTTTGCTATAGGGGCTGTACCAGGTAAAAGTTCTATTAAAAATTCAACTTCTCGGTCAGGTGGCATACCTGGTAACTCATCTGGAAAGACATCCGGGTACTCGCACACTACTCCAATCCCCTCTGTGGGCTTCGCCTCCATCTGATGCAGACAACCAGAAGGTTCTGTGGCACTGACTTCCACTTTCTGACCATCAGGAGCTATTAAGTGGACGGTTCGCTTGGCACAATCAATTCTGACATCCCACTTAGCAAGCGTTTCCATTCACAAGATGATTTCAATTCCCACGGAACCAATGATTATCAACTTGGTGCAGAATTCTACCCCCCTTATGTTTATGCTAACTCGAGGGCATATTAAACTTGTGCTCAACGTTCCCCCGGTGTAGATACTACCATGGGTCTACTTGTAGACCTTATAGGAATATTGTACTGCTCAGCATATGATTTGGTAATAAATGAATGCGTGGCACCGGTATCAAAAAGAACTGTAGCGGGGTGAGAGTTGACTAGGAACGTACCAAGCACGACGTTAGGAGCTTCAGCTGCAGACTCAGCTGTCACATGATTCACCTTCCCTTGCCACGGCGCCTTGCCTTGATTGGGGCGCCCTTGCTGCGGCTGGGGAGGGTTCTACCTTTGGCCCGGTTGCTGCCCTTGTTAGATACCTTGCACCTTACGGGGACAAGCATTAGCATAGTGGCCCGCTCCACCACACTTGTAGCAAGGCCCAACACCTGTAGTCTGATTTGTGGTGGGAGGGGTGGTCTGCACTTGGCGCTGAGTTGGATACATAGGACGAGCTGGCTGACCCTAGTAGCGCTGCTGGTACTGGTAGCCTTGCTATCCTTGAGCCCCCTGCTGCTGTGAGCTCGGACCTTGAGAGAAACGGGGGTGGGTGTTGCTGCTTGATGAAGAGTTGTGGTACTTCCTCTTCCTTTCTTCGATCTCCTGGCGCTTCCTTTCAGTGAAAAGCGCCCTGTCTACCAGTTGATGAAAGCTAGGAAAGGTATGATTCATCAACTGGTATTGGAGCTCATCATTTAAACCTTCCTGGAAATATTCTTGCTTCTCCCTGTCCTCCGCTACCTCTGCAGTGGCATATCTGGCCAACTGAAGGAACTTGTCCCTAAACTCAGTCACAGACATGTTGCCCTGCTTCAGGGAAAGGAACTCCTTCTTCTTCATTTTCATCAACCCTGCAGGCACATGGTGGTTGCGAAAATTCTCCCTGAATTGTGCCCAGGTGAATGCATCCCTGTCTTGGGGTCTGTAGGATTCCCACCAGTCAAGTGCTGTACCCCTCAGCTGTCTAGAACCATACAAGACCCTTTCCCGGTCGTTGCACTGTGCTATATCTAACTAGCGTTCCATAGCACGAAGCCAGTCATCCGCCTGTAATGGCTCTGTAGCATGAGAGAAAGTGGGAGGGTGACCCTTCAGGAAATCTCCACGCCTATCTCTAGGTAGCGGGGGGCGGTGGCTGAGCTTGAGCCTGCTGGAGAACTGGCACAGCGTTGGTCATTGTTGCCATCATCTGCATCTGGAGGTTATAGAACTGTTCCGGTGTTAGTGGTGGAGGGTTGGGCAGTGGGTTGCCACCCCCCTGGTTACCCTGGTTAGCATTTCCACCAGCAGCGTTGCGCCTTGTGTTAACCATCTGTTTGTAACAGAGACACCATGAGCACATAGCCAACATACGGGTGCACAAGCAATAGCGACTAAAGATAAAGTAGTAAGAGCAATAGAGTGGATATAGTATTTAACCCCACGAACTAACTTTATTTGATAACTTTAACTTGTTCATGCTGGGACAATTCCCCACAGCTGGATAACACACAACCAAAGATCCAAATCAAACATGGTTCAAAATAACAAACATCCAGACACCACAACTTTAACTCAAGTTCAACACAACCACTCGACACGACGACTTAACAAACGTGCTAACGCGATACACTAGGATGACTAGTCATCCCGAGGGAGTATCCTAGTGGCACCACCTAACTCTCCAGTGCCAGGCCTCCTGCGAGGGGGAGTCTGAGCTGGGTCCACCACTGGCACCTAAGGTGGTGGCCCTGCCACTCGGTCCAGCTGAGCCTGAAGGTGGAACACCTCACCGTTCCGGTGATGGAGTTCCTCGGACACCCTGACGTAGGCAGTGATCAGGGCTGACATATACCGGACCAGCTTCAGCAGCTGCCGGTTGTCCTCACCCCGAATCGATGCTATCTCATGCTCTGTATCCCCAGACTGCCGATGGGGAAAGTAGCGGTACTGAGACTGGCAGAGTGGGGTGTGGTAGTGCTGGTAGAGGACCCCGAGAGCTTGCTGAGCAGCATCCTCCATGGCCATCTCCATGGTCTCGTGCTCCGCAATGCTGTAGTGCTGGCGCAGCACGGTGTATCCCCCATGGTTGGGGTTAGGATCCAGGACCTGCACACCCGCAGACCAGAGGGTGGTGTGGTCCGAGCGCGCTCACTGCCGGACCTGGTAGACGACCTCATGGGTAGTGTAACCCAGGTCGTAGAGGCAGTCGTGGAGTAGCCCTGGGAACTCCAGGTCGGCACCGTGGTGTGGGTGCGTCAGGTCGACCCAGGCGTCAACCTCCCGCTGACCCCCCTCGTCGGAACGGACGGCCACACGGAACGGCCACTCCGGTGCGGCAGGTGGTGGCGGTGGAGGTGTCGGTGAGGCTGCAGGTACCGCTAGAGAAGGCGGTGGTGTCGGCACACGCGGGGAAGGAGGTGTTGGTGTCGGCAGGCGTGGCAATGGAGCCTCCTCTCGTGCGTCTTCGTCACCTTCTGAGTCGAGGTAGTAAACTACCTCCACTGGGTTCTCCTCCTCCTTCTCCTCCTCAGGGTCAGTGTCTGCCGGAAGCAGACCATTCCCCTCAAAGGGGTGTGGCGCCTGGTCCATGGGAGCGTACTCGAAGGGTGGTGGTGGCAACGGCTCGGGTAGCTCCGGTGACGGAGGCTCGATCTGCTGTGGTGGACGAGGTACTGGTGTGCGCCGTGGGGTCGATGGTGCAACACGGCGAAGGCGGCCCCCGGTACTCTTGCGGGCGGTTTGCTTGCTGCGTGCCATAACTTATAAGGAGGATGGAGTAAGATGGAGATCAGTTCTATATGATTGAATGAATGAAGCAAAAAGTAATAATTTAACATAGAGTGAACATATAATTTGATAGCGAAAATAAATTTTTCATAAAACAGCAAGAGGGAAAAAGGGGAGTGAGTTCCTTATTTACGTCCGTTTCTAGCTAGGCTTCCGTCCTACAGTCAACACGGCTCTGATACCACTTTGTCACGCCCAGTTCTCAACCAACGGAACCAGAACAACATATATGTGCTAGGAAAGTGTCTCACATATATTATGACAATAGTGACATCACAGAACGTGCATAAAAGATAAAATAAAACGTTTACATAGCGTATATCATCACTTTATTACAATAAGACAACATGTCTTTAAACCAGAGTCATAGCGGAAGCGTAAACGGAACAAAACGAGCCGCCACGGGGACGTCGACTGGGGGACGGGTACGCCTAGAACTCATTGAAGTCCTGAACAAACTCCTCGAAGTCTTCTTGAACTGAGCAGCGGTTGGGTTCCAGCCAACAGTAGGTTGAAAGTAAACAAGCGTGAGTATTTCATACTCAACAAGCATAACATGAACTATGAGGCATCTAAGGTTGGCTGACACTTAGCATGAGCTTTTAGTTGGTCAAGTTTTTATTAAACAACTAGTTACTACAGGTAAGTAGATAAACCATTAAGCCCAAGATATTGCATAAGAACATTAAACAACAACATTATTATAAGAACCACCTTCAAACCCGACAGAACCACTAATCTGCATAAAGGATCTGGGCCGCTCATAACCGTGAGCACGGCTGACATGTCAGTTTTACACTCTCGAGAGGTCGTACATCTTTACCCATGAGTCGTGGGCTACGCTAGTGGTCCACCACATTACCTTAGATGAGATGGCTAGCAAGCATACTACGAAGCCTTTACAAAGATCACGTTGGTAAGGTGTAACCGCTAAGGTTTCAAGGTCTGCAACTGTGGAGCAAGCCTCAAGGGGAGATAAACGCACTCAACCCAAGTAGCGCGAGGGCCACAGAAGCTCACCTCCCCTCTTGCCCCGTCGATAGGTTACTCCCAAACTAATGCAACCTAATTAGTTAGCCAAGACCGTCCTATTCCAGTCTCATGGTAGCACTGTTGTCCCAGGTTGTCGCTTTGTGAACCGGTCCTTATGGAGAGTGGCTATAAGCAAAACACGTGCTCATGCCCCCTAAACCAAGTTGCTAAAAAGCCATTTTTAAAGGAACATGAACCACAAAGGGTCAAGCTCAAGATTTGATTGCATAGATCCATTATTCAAAATTATTAACAAAAGACACATGAGTTCGCGCAGCAACTAGCAAAACTTAGCCAACATGCATTCCCACATGCATATGAAGTGATTAAATGATTATTGGGTTGTGTCCATGTTATACTTGCCTTGCTCAAACTGGTCTCGAGGCTGCTGCTCAATACCCTCAAACTGCTGCTCTTCTTCACCAACAAACTGCTCATCGTCTAAACACGTTCACGGCAACATACAAGCATTTCCACGCGTACATACATGCAAACAATTATCCAAATGTGAGAAACAGTACATCATATCACAAAAACAGAAGATAAAACTGTACTAAAAACATTCTACGCATTACTACGGTCGCGTGAGCGCAAGAATCACTCAAAACGGAGTTAAAACGTGAAAGTTATGCATAAAACAAGCTTCTAGGGGCTTAACTGTGATAGAAACAAAGAAACCAGGGGCTAGATTTGAAAAACCGAGGACCTATCCGTAAATAACTATAGCCACCGAGGGTTTTAGGGCAAAAACCTGAGACCTAGACCGCGGGTTCGAAAACCAAAAAGCTCAGGGTCTAAACCGATAAAAACAGGACTAAAACCTAAATATTTTTCAACAGGGCTGTACCGCGGGTTGATTCCAAAGAAATGCAGGGGCCTTTCTGCGAAAGTTCCGCGGTGGACTTGGTCAGCGCGACGTGGCCGTGACGGGGCTGGCCACGTGGCCTGACAAGCGGGGCCGGCGGCTGACGGGGATTAAGTGGGCGACGTGGCGCGTTCCGATTGGCCCGCGAAGGGGTATCCCACGATATAATCTTGGCCGTTGACGACGGATCGAACGGCCAGGGTGGAAGGGGACGGATGAGGCGCCGGCGGCGACCTTCCTGTGCGGCGGTGGCTCGCCGGCGTGGCGCACGCCGGGGCCTAGGGGTGGTCCTGCTAGACTAGATCTAGCTCGGGAGAGAGAGGGGGTCTCGGCGAAGCTCACCAGGGGCTCGGTTCGGACGAAGGAGCGGCGGAGAGAGCTCGCGACGGAGGACGGCGGACGGGAGAGGTCGGCGCTCGCGGACACGGGTGTCGGAGGCTCGTCCTTGCGTCAAGAGCTCCTGGAACGGCACCGCGAAGGCCCTGCGAACACGATGGGGGTGGTTAGAAGGCCAGAGAGACTACGCCTGCGGCAAATTCGGCGTCGCCGCGACTTACCGAGGCGGAGCTCCGGTGGCAAAAAGCGAGCGCGTCGGCGCACGAGAGAAGAATTAGAGCGGTGGAGTGGCAAAGGGGCTTGGGGCGACGCTCGGGGTCGGGTTTTATAGGGGTTTGGGACGCTAGAACGCTGTGTACACGGAGGAGGTGGACGGCGGCTTTGAATGCTCGTCAAGGCGCAGTGAAGGAAGGGAGGGAGAAAGGGAAACCGGGGCGACATAAGCGGGATTGAGGCGGGGTGCGAAGAAAAGGGGAGCGGGGGCTGGGATTCGAACCTCCCTTGCCTCGGGCGCCGACGTGGCAGAGCGGAAGACGCGGCGGAGACGGTGGTCGGAAGAAGAAGGAGGCGCTGACGGGTGGGGCCCGACTGTTAGTGGGGGACGGGGCGCGGGGCGCTGCGGGCCGGGCGATGCGCTGAGGAGGGGAGAGGGGGCGTGCCGAGCTGGGCCGGCCTTTCGGCCCAGGCGGGAAGAGGGGGCGGAGTTGGCCGGGCCGGGGCCCAGGCAGGGAGAGGGGCGGGGAGCTGGGCTGGCCGGCCGGCTTGGGCCGGCCGGTCGGCTTGGCCCTTTTTTTTCTCTTTTTCTTTTTCTTTTCTAATTTTGAATTCCTTTGAATGGAGATAGAAAATGGTTCTAAAATTCAAATAAATTTGAATTTGAATCCTTAATTCAATCAAACAAGAAACAATGCACCAGCATGTATGCACAAGGAAGTTCGGCCTATGATTTATCTTATACAAGTATTTATTTTAAATAAATCCTGTTAAATACAACTAAACACATGAGTCTTAGAAAATTAAATAAATTGCTTGAATTTTATTGTAAAATGCTGGAATTTAAACTAGGGTGTTACAAAGATGCCATTGCAAACGACGACGACGACGTTGATGATGAGGGCACCTATGGGGCCGATGATTCTGCTGCTGCCCATGCCATCATTGTGCAGCGTGTTCTTAGTGCGCAGATGGAGAAAGCCGAGCAGCAGTAACGCCACAACTTGATCCAATTTTTATTCATCAGAAACAACCGATGAGCACGCGTCATCATTGATTCTGGGAGCTGCAACAGCTTGGTGAGTACAGATTTGGTCAAGAAGCATGGCTTGACCACACGCCCGCACGCATATCCATACCATATTCAGTGGCTAAATGATTCCGGCAAATCTAAGGTAACACAAACATGTCGGGTCCATTTTTCCATTGGTGCATATGCTGATTTTGCTGATTGTGATGTGCTGCCTATGCAAGCTTACTCTCTTTTATTGGGTCATCCATGGGAATATGACACTGATGCACTTCACCACGGTAGAAGTACTAAATATACCTTCATGCATAAGGGAAAGAAAATTACATAACTACCTTTGACACCTGCTGAAATTATTAAGTTTCATAAAGAGAGGCTTGCAAGTGATAGGAAAACTGTTGACGGTCGTTATTGCACTACCAATGACCGTCAACTATCCATGAACATGGAGAAAAACATGCCAAAGTATGGATAAACCTGTATTACTAACATATTTCCACAAGTTGTGTTGAATATTTGATTGTAGGTACAAAGATCAGCAGAAAACAGGCAAATTTGGCTAAGTCATAGGGTCACTGGCCAGTGGGCCAGGTCGCCCGGCTCCAAGCCAGGCCGCCCGGCACCACTCCAAGCCGCTCGGCCTGACTCAGGAGCCAAATCAGCTCATCTTCGACCTGCATGTGTATAAATGATGTGTCAACACACTTGTGAAGTCCAAATGCCGAATGCAACGTGTCAAATACCGGAAGGCTTGCCACATCACCGATCCAACACTTGGATTGGTGAAGTCAGAAATCCGCGAGACTTCAATCCTGTGGCTAAGAAAGAAACACAAGTGAGATCAACGGTTGAAGGGAAAACACACTTGTAACCGCTATAACCGCCAAGCAACCGACTTGGGGAGTCAAGATGGACCGTAGGATGAAGAATGGTGGTGGATCCAAGGGCTGGCCAGGCCGCCCAGCCTCCTACCAGGCCGCCCGGCTTGCCACCTGTCCCCTTAACCGCCATACCGACCCTATAAGTACCCCCACTCACTTGGTGACTATAAATACCCCCTAGCTCTCATTTGTAGAGGGTGGAAGTTGAGTAGCTCACACTATTGTTTAGTCTTGTATCACTAGGTTAGTCCTGGGAGTTAGAGTTGAGTCTGAGCTTTTGCCTTAGGGATTCTGGAGTCTTCTTCGAGTCTCGGTAAAGCTCTTGTATCTTTCTATCTTTTGTACTCGTTACTCCAGTATAATATTTATCATTGTTCTACCTTCTGTTATACTTTACTTTACTTCTTAACGCTTGCCTAGTGTGGTGTACCTTTATTGCACACTAGATCCAAGGCTTAGGTCTGTGTTGTTCTTAAGTTACCTGAATCTTGTTAGACTTGCCGGTGCTATAAGTTTGTCTTAGGCTTTTGATCTAAGATTAAGTTAGTTCTCACCCTCTGATCAAGGAAGAGCTTTAGTGTTCAAGTTCTCACTTGAACACTAGTATAGCGTGCCATCTTACCCACGCAGATCTGGTCAGTAGCCTCTCTAGGTGACAGCTCTAGAGCTCTCAGTAATCCACCCCGTCGTTTGGTAAGCCCGTAGGCATTAGCCGGGTCTCTTTCGGAGGTCTACTATCTACCCCTTGACCCCTCGAGGCGCCAGAATTTTGCTCGACGCAAGATCCTAGCTTGTATCCAGTTATCTTAGTTCAACCGCGAATACTCCTCTGCAGCGGTTAAGTAGTAGAGTTTGGAAATCTAATCTCACTCGTTGTCCTCCCAGGCAACTACCTAAGTGTTAGGCTTCTTTAGTCCTTGTTTTACTCTTCCCACCATACACTATCTTTATATCTTACCCCCGTTGTAAGTTTAGCTGGTGTTTTATCTAAGTTTTAGTACTGCTTGAAGGTTCGACATTTCATTCCACATTTTCGCCCTTGCTTCCCAGTGGATTTTTACGATACTCGGAATACTCTGAGTGAAAAAGCTACAGCGAATCTCCGTGCGCTTGCGGAGTAAAATCTGTTACGCTAAGAGACGTCAACGAGCTTTTTCTGGTGCCGTTGCCGGGGAAGCAATTGGCAATAGAAGTTTGATTTGTCGAACCTAGGTACTTATAACTTGATAACATACCGCTATTTCTTAGCGGGCTTATTTGCCTCTATCTACTTTATTGTTGGGTGACAGAGAGGTGTATGACCGGTTTTGACCTACCGGCAAACTTTCACAACAATCCGGAGTCGCTGCTCAGAAGGAGAGTCCGTCAGAAGACAATCCACGTGCAGAGGCCTGTGCCAGCTACACTGGAGTTTGGATCCACAAGCACAACCGACACGACACATATGGCTGAGAAGACCATTCGCGAGTCCTCTCTCCCATCCGGCAACAACATCCCCACTGGACCCAGTGTGACTGTTGGAGATGGATTCGAGCTCAAGCCAGGTGTCATCCACATGGTCCAAGCTAGCCCATTCTGTGGATTGGCGTCGGAGGATGCAAACAGCCATCTCCAGCAATTCCTGGACATATGCAGCACTTTCACTATCAAGGGTGCAACCACCGATGCTGTTCGGCTTCGTCTCTTCCCATTCTCCCTGATTGGGAAGGCGAAACAGTGGTTCTACCTGAACCACAACAACTTGTCGACTTGGGAGGCATGCTCCAATGCCATTCTTGCAAAGTACTTCCCGCTGGGGAAGACAAGCTCACTGAGGAACCGAATCTCGAGCTTCAAGCAGCTCGCTGATGTGTTCGTGGCGGAGGCATGGGAGAGACTACAAGAATATATCGCCGCCTGCCCCCACCATGGTATGGAACAGTGGTTGATAATCCAGAATTTCTTCCATGGTCTACACTGGTCCGCGCAAGAACACCTCGATGCAGCCGCTGGAGAATCATTCTTGTCCTTGAGCGTTGCCGCTGCCCGCACTCTCATCGAGAAGATGGCAAGCAACCAAGGATGGAGAGAGGAGAGGGCGAACAATAAGCCCCGTGGAGTCCACCATATTGACGGCTCCGACATGCTTGCCGCCAAAATGGACCTCCTGCTAAAGAAGCTGGAGGGCGCTCCTGAAGCTGTGCCGATCCAGGCACTGGATTCTCGCATGACTTGCGAGCATTGTGGGAACACAGGCCACACGGGAAACAGCTGCCCCGAAAATGGATCGGAGGACGTTAATTTCATCAACAACAATAGCTTTAGCAACGGGCCTCGTCCTCAACCAGGTTGGAATTCACGCCCCAACTTACTTTTCGCTGGTCAAGGTATGTCTTCAAGCAGTTCTCAGCAGTTTACTAAAAATTCTTTCGATCAAAAAGCTGTGAATGATAGCATTAGTAAGAAGTTTCATGCGAATGATAGAGCTCTTGAAACTTTGTCAAATCAATTGGAAACTCTGAATAGTGCCATGAAGAACCAGCTGAGCTTTAATAAAATGCTAGAAACCCAGATAGCTCAGCTTGCCTCCGCTCTACCTAGTCCTACTTTGGGGAAGCTTCCGAGACAGCCCGAGCCACCCCCGAAAGAACATATAAATGCTGTAACCACTAGGGGTGGAAGGTCTACACAAGACCCCCCACATCCTAGAGTTGTAGGAAAAGAACAGGGAAAGCAGGCCGCACCAGAGGAGGAAGATGAGGTGGATCGTGAACCACCACCAGTGAAGGAAGCACCAAAGTCAGCTCCGCACGAGTTCTATGACAGCACAGTGCTCCCTTTTCCTCGAAGGCAGAAGAAGGCCTCGGTCCACGATCAGTTCGGCAAATTTGTTGAGGTAATCAAGAAATTATATGTCAATATCCCATTGCTAGATGCGATGCAGGTGCCTACGTACGCTAAGTACCTGAAGGACATTCTCAACAACAAAAAGCCGCTGCCATTGACCGAAGTTGTGCACCTCACGGAGGAGTGCAGCGCTGCTATACTCAATCAGCCGCCTGAAAAGAAGAAGGATCCTGGGAATCCCTCCATATCATGCTCAATCGGAACCCAGAATTTTGATCAAGCTCTCTGTCATCTGGGAGCAAGCGTCAGCGTCATGCCAAAGGTAGTCTTTGATAAACTTACGCATGCTACACTTGCCCCTATTGCTATGTGCCTGCAGCTAGCGAAGCAATCGATTCGCTACCCCATCGGGATCGCCGAAGATGTCCCTGTGAAAATCCGGAACTTCATCGTCCCGGTGGATTTCGTGGTGCTAGATATGGAGGTAGACACGAAGATGCCGCTCATCCTTGGGCAACCATTCCTAAGCACCGCTGAGGCCAACATTGATGTTGGAGCTGGAGAAGTCCACCTCAACATTAATGGCAGACGGGAGACGTTCGCCTTCAAACCAAAGGTCGAACAGTGCCGACAGGTAAAAACTCTCAAATTTAAATGTCAGGCACCCCGGGAAACACCAAGAGAGAAGATCGAGCTTTCGCCAAGCAAGCCAAAAATGGACTCTCTCCTCGTAGCCATGGAAAAGCTCCTGTACGATGGGGAAGCCCGCAAGCTCAAAGCTGATCACAGAGCCGAGTCACTGAAACGTGCCTCACTGGCCCAGCCGCCGACAAAGGACTCAGGAGGCAAAGCTCCTGAGATAAAGGTCACCGCCCAAGGCAACGAACACATCTCAAGAATGGCGGAAGAAAGAGGAAACGCCAAAATCCCAACCAGAAAAGAAGACTAAAACTCAGAAACAAAAGGCTGTGGCAACCAAGAAGGTTTGGCAAAAAAAGTTGCAGCACAGACGGCCGCTAAGTCTCCGTTGAGCGCTGACACCAAACCAAAGGTATGACTTGCCCTCGCTAGGAGGTAAACTGGCCTTATCCCCCACTGCATATTTAATTTTTCGCGTTACAATTTCCTTATCTTTCATGCACTTACTTTGATTTCACCACTGCATGTTTTAATTTCATCAAAATTTTTTGCTTAAGTTTGCATTGAGTTAGTTCAATTTTACGAAAAAAAATCTTTGTAGCCGCCCGGCCCCACCAAGAGCCGGCCAGCCCCCCTCTGTCCCTTCTGCACGCGCACACGGCCAAGTGGCTGAGCTACCGCGCCAGCGTCGCCCGGCCCCTTGCACAGGGCGGCCGGCCCCTCTCTCCCTCTTTTGCGCGCTCCACCAGGCCGCCCGGCTCCGGCTGGCGCCGCTCGGCCCCTGCGCATCGACGCCGCCCGCTCGCCTCTCCACCGTTGCCGTCCCATCGCCGCGCACTACACCCACCAGGCTAGGCCGTCCGGCCACCCACCGGCGCCGACCGGCCTCTGCCGACGCCTCCCAGCCCCAGGGCAGGCCGCCCAGCCTCGCCTGCCTGCGTGCATGCACCCCATCGCACCTATAAATACGCATGCACGCTCCCTCTTCTTCCTTGCACCGCTCAGCAACGTGAGCAATTCTCTTTCTCCCCCTTAATCACTCTCTTAAGCAATAGTTTAGCACTTAGTTTTAATTCTTGCACTTAGTTAAAATTCTGCCCAATAAAATAAGTGCTACACCCTCGGTTTTTGGACGTTTTGTGGAGGCTCTGGCCCGCAAGGACGACTAACCCTTGGACGACTGACTTCTGGACGACTAACCGCTAATGCTAATACTTGTGTCTGCTTTGTCCCCTGTGTAGTATATTGTCTACTTTTGCAGAATGTCTTCTTTCTTCAGGAAAGCGAAGAAGGCCCTGAGCAACACAGGGAAGGGACTGCACCTGAAGTTCCCGTCTTCGTCGGACGAGCGCTCGCACTCTCGTTCACAAAGCGGAAGCTCCAGAACCCTAGTAGCATCCGACAGGACTCACGCAGTGTCCGACAGGATGTCTGTCAGCGGTACACGCAGCCACCAGGACCAGGAGCAAGATGAAGGAGTTTCTTCTCAGCAACAACCGCAGCACCGACTGATGAACCTACAGGATATCAACATCCAAGGCGATCAGGAAGCCCAAGTGTTACAAGCCCTTACCACCAAGACTTTTTGGAGGACCAAGTGCTTCGACGCCTTCTTCCTCATCGAGATAGGTATGTTGGACCTGTTCATTAAAGCATTTGATTATGTAGGTTGGTCGGATTTCGCTAACATTACAGAGGAAGGATCCGTTCTTCTCACACAAGAGTTCCTGATGACTCTCCGCATGGACAAGCGTACAACAGGTACGTTCATAAATTTCCGCATGTTCAATACTGAATTCTCTGTCTACCCACGGTAGTTTGCCGACCTCCTGGGTTTCCACTCCAACTGCTCGTTGAGTGACCCAGCCGGGTATGACATGAAATCTTTTTGGGTGGAAATATGTGGAGAGTACGGAAAGGGGAAACATAGCACCATCAAAATTCACAATCCCACTCTGAGACTCTTAGCTCGCTGGGTCTCGCTCATCGTCTTTCCAAGAGGCGAGGTTCGTTGTGCACCCAACGAAGACCTCAAGTGCCTCTATGCCATGGTCAAAAAGAAACGCTATGCTTCGATCCTCGACATTGTCCACCACTGGATGGGCATGAGAGCGACCAACACCCCTATAAGCATCACTTCCGTTATCACCAGGATAGCAGCCAACTTGGGCCTCCTAGAGAATGCCCAACTTGACTACCTTTCCGACGACACATCACACTATGTGGGGAGCAGCACTTTGTCCAGGCACATTTCATGAAGCGAGACGCCGCAACTGGGAAATTGGTCATGACATGGTTCGGGCATAATCTTGAGCTGCCGCTTCCAGCACCGCAGTTCGACATGTATACCATCGGGAGCCTAACCATGCAGCTAGATGTGGAGGCACCACGCCAAAGCATCGGTGGTGTCATGACCAGAGCCCAGAGACGGCGAGCGGAGGAGTCACACCGCAGAGCCCGAGGAGAAGATTCTGAGGAACCCATCCATGCTTCCATACCAGCTGAGCCGTCCTGGTACTTCTCCAGTACCGGTGGCGAGAGTTCCTACCAGCCTTCCCATAGTGCACAACACTACGGAGGCGGTAGTGCACCATTTGCACTCAGCCAAGACTTAGGTCACTCTGCTTCAACCCAGTACCGAACACATAACATGGCCGACATCAACTCCGCAATGGAGGGGATGAACTTGGGCCAATACGATCAGAGGTTGTATCAGCAGGTAGGTGACATCTACCAACGCACGGAAGAGATGGGTCAACGGCTCCAAACCAACACGGAAATGCTCCAGAACCTGAACGAGCAAGTTGGAGCCGGCTTCCTCAATGCTCAGAACTTCTACAACTACTACTACCAAAACCCCTAGCTTCATTGAAGCTTGGGGGGATGGTAGACCGTTATGAGCATACCTCCTCGCGCCTGTGTCTCCTCAGAGTAAGGTGTCCCCGTCTCTTGTCCTTGTCTCCTCCCATGTGCACCAGCAGTATCCCTGTCCGACCAAGCAGCAGCATCACCCGTCCTACCAGTACCAGCAGTACCCCGTCCGACCGAGCAGCAGCATCACCGTCCTACCGAGGTAAGTACTTTCAATAAAGTTTTTACTTATTTCCCTTTTTATTGCTTTATCTTAAAAAAAAAGTGTCAATAAAAACAACTCCCAACTTTGATGCATATATCCTTCATATGAAAATGATGAATAGTTGCTCTATTATGTTCATGCTTAGTTGTTTATGCACGTTCTACAGATAGCTTAATTTCGAGCTTGTGTGTATAAGTTGAAATCTTGATCTTGTACTTAGTGGATGCCATTTGCATAACCTTGTCTAAGTTGTTGTGAGAAATGATATGGCTAAGCACTAGGTTTTCTCCACATGTCCCTAGTAAGATAAACATCTCAGTTTATTCTTTTGAAAAATGAAATAAAGTTCCCCCATCAGTTTTTGAATACCCACCAGAGCCAAATACATTGAAATATCTGAGCCTAGCTTGTTTAAGCTACTTAAAGTTATTTTGAGCTTTGTCAAATTTTGAGTCTCTTAGAATGGAATCATCTCTATCTTGTGAATTGTTGGATCAAAAATCCACCACCACAAATACATTTACCTATCCTGGGTATGCATCCATATATCTCCAAAATAATACCCTTAGCCTTACTCCTTCTAATCAAAAAGAGGTAGAGTATGGAGCCAACAAAAATATGAGAAAAAAAAAGCATGCTAGTCAAGCATGGCAAAAATATGAGAAAAAGAAAAGCATGCTAATCAAGCATGGCAAAAAGAGAGAAAAATACAAAAAGGCTCCATATTCATACCTATCAATCAAAAAGGAGAAGGAAAGGAAACAAGGAGATTCATCCATCCACCCACCAAATAAAGCTCCAACAATGAACAAGGCTAGATGATGTAGTACATTTCTTTGGTCCAATCTTTGGCTTTGCAAAACAAACAACTTAAGTAAGCTAAGTTCTTCCATGACCTTGAGCTCCACATAAGCCTTAGTATAGGAAGTTCTTAGTCATGCTCTTGGCTTCAATGGTGAGGATACACTTTAAGCGATCAAGAGTACCTTTGGGGAAACTTGTTTTCTTTTGAAAAAACTTTAAAAACACCTGAGATGTGAATCCCAAAAGACATGCTTGGAGCAGAACCTGCAGCTAAGTCGTTCTTCCTCTCAACCGCCCAAGACATGGTAAGACAAAAAGATGCACCACAGGTATGAGTGAGAGTGATCATTGCATACATTATGGTTCGAGGTAAAAGCATGAGTGTCGTTTGTGCATAGCTCCTATTTATGAGCATCGATATTGCAGCAACTCCTAATCCATAACCCATCTTGGCTTTAGTTGAGGACGAGCAAAGGTCTAAGCTTGTGGGGGTGTTGACGGTCGTTATTGCACTACCAATGACCGTCAACTATCCATGAACATGGAGGAAAACATGCCAAAGTATGGATAAACCTGTGCTACTAACATATTTCCACAAGTTGTGTTGAATATTTGATTGTAGGTACAAAGATCAGCAGAAAACAGGCAAATTTGGCTAAGTCATAGGGTCACTGGCCAGTGAGCCAAGTCGCCGGCTCCAAGCCAGGCCGCCCAGCACCACTCCAAGCCGCCCGACCTGACTCAAGAGCCAAATCAGCTCATCTTCGACCTGTATGTGCATAAATGATGTGTCAACACACCACTCCAAAGATTTTTTTTGCAAAATTGAACTAACTAAATGCAAACATAAGAAAAAATTAAACATGCAGTGGTGAAATTCAAAGATAGATGCATGAAAGATAGGAAAATTGTAACGCAGAAAATTAAATATGAAGTGGAGGATAAGGCCAATTTACCTCCTGGCGAGGGCAAGTCATACCTTTGGTGTGGTGTCAGCGCTCGACGGAGACTTAGGGGCCGTCTGTGCTGCAACTTTTGCTCGCCAAACCTTCTTGGTTGCCACAACCTTTTGTTTCTTAGTTTTAGTCTTCTTTTCTAGCTGGGCTTTTGGCGTTTCCTCTTTCTTCCGCCATTCTTGAGATGTGTTCATTGCCTTGGCGGTGACCTTTATCTCAGGAGCTTTGCCTCCTGAGTCCTTTGTCAGCGGCTGGGCCAATGAGGCACGTTTCAGTGACTCGGCTCTGCGATCAGCTTTGAGCTTGCGGGCTTTCCCATCGTACAGGAGCTTTTCCATGGCTACGAGGAGAGAGTCCATTTTCGGCTTGCTTGGCGAAAGCTCGATCTTCTCTCTTGGTGTTTCCCGGGGTGCCTGACATTTAAATTTTAGAGTTTTTACCTGTCGGCACTGTTCGACCTTTGGTTTGAAGGCGAACGTCTCCCGGCTGCCATTAATGTTGAGGTGGACTTCTCCAGCTCCAACATCAATGTTGGCCTCAGCGGTGCTTAGGAATGGTCGCCCAAGGATGAGCGGCATCTTCGTGTCTACCTCCATATCTAGCACCACGAAATCCACCGGGACGATGAAGTTCCGAATTTTCACAGGGACATCTTCGGCGATCCCGACGGGGTAGCGAATCGATTGCTTCGCTAGCTGCAGGCACATAGCAGTAGGGGCAAGTGTAGCATGCGTAAGTTTATCAAAGACTACCTTTAGCATGACGCTGACGCTTGCTCCCAGATGACAGAGAGCTTGATCAAAATTCTGGGTTCCGATTGAGCATGATATGGAGGGATTCCCAGGATCCTTCTTCTTTTCAGGCGGCTGATTGAGTATAGCAGCGCTGCACTCCTCCGTGAGGTGCACAACTTCGATTGATGGCAACGGCTTTTTGTTGTTGAGAATGTCCTTCAGGTACTTAGCGTATGTAGGCACCTGCATCGCATCTAGCAATGGGATATTGACATACAATTTCTTGATTACCTCAACAAATTTGCCGAACTGATCGTCGACTGAGGCCTTCTTCTGCCTTTGAGGAAAAGGGAGCACTGTGCTGTCATAGAACTCGTGCGGAGCTGACTTTGGTGCTTCCTTCACTGGTGGTGGTTCACGATCCACCTCATCTTCCTCCTCTGGTGCGGCCTGCTTTCCCTGTTCTTTTCCTACAACTCTAGGATGTGGGGGGTCTTGTGTAGACCTTCCACCCCTAGTGGTTACATCATTTATATGTTCTTTCGAGGGTGGCTCGTGTTGTCCCGGAAGCTTCCCCGAAGTAGGACTAGGTAGAGCGGGGACTAGTTTCCAATTGATTTGACAAAGTTTCAAGAGCTCTATCATTCGCATGGAACTTCTTACTAATGCTATCGTTCACAGCTTTTTGATCGAAAGAATTTTTAGTAAACTGCTGAGAACTGCTAGAAGACATACCTTGACCAGCGAAAAGTAAGTTGGGGCGTGAATTCCAACCTGGTTGAGGACGAGGCCTGTTGCTGAAGCTATTGTTGTTGATGAAATTAACGTCCTCCGATCCATTTTCGGGGCAGCTGTTCCCCGTGTGGCCTGTGTTCCCACGATGCTCGCAAGTTATGCGAGAATCCAGTGCCTGGACCGGCACAGCTTCAGGAGCGCCCTCCAACTTCTTTAGCAGGAGGTCCATTTTGGCGGCAAGCATGTCGGAGCAGTCAATATGGTGGACTCCATGAGGCATATTGTTCGCCCTCTCCTATCTCCATCCTTGGTTGCTTGCCATCTTCTCGATGAGAGTGCGGGCAGCGGCAACGCTCAAGGACAAGAATGATCCTCCAGCGGCTGCATCGAGGTGTTCTTGCGCGGACCGGTGTAGTCCATGGAAGAAATTCTGGATTATCAACCACTGTTCCATACCATGGTGGGGGCAGGCGGCGATATATTCTTGTAGTCTCTCCCATGCCTCCGCCACGGACTCGTCAGCGAGCTGCTTGAAGCTCGAGATTCGGTTCCTCAGTGAGCTTGTCTTCCCAAGCGGGAAGTACTTTGCAAGAAAGGCATTGGAGCATCCCTCCCAAGTCGCCATGTTGTTGCGGTTCAGGTAGAACCACTGTTTCGCCTTCCCAATCAGGGAGAATGGGAAGAGGCGAAGCCGAACAGCATCGGTGGTTGCACCCGTGATAGTGAAAGTGCTGCATATCTCTAGGAATTGTTGGAGATGGCTGTTTGCATCCTCCGGCACTAATCCGCAGAATGGGCTAGCTTGGACCATGTGGATGACACCTGGCTTGAGCTCGAATCCATCTCCAACAGTCACACTGGGTCCAGTGGGGATGTTGATGCTGGATGGGATAGAGAATTCGCGAATGGTCTTCTCAGCCATATGTGTCGTGTCGGTTGTGCTTGTGGATCCAAACTCCAGTGTAGCTGGCACAGGCCTCTGCCCGTGGATCGTCTTCTGACGGACTCTCCTTCTGAGTAGCGACTCCGGATTGTTGTGAAAGTTTGCCGGTTGGTCAAAACCGGTCATACACCTCTTGTCACCCAACAATAAAGTAGACAGAGGCAAATAAGCCCGCTAAGAAATAGCGGTATGTTATCAAGTTATAAGTACCTAGGTTCGACAAATCAAACTTCTATTGCCAATTGCTTCCCCGGCAACGGCGCCAGAAAAAGCTTGTTGACGTCTCTTAGCGTAACAGATTTTACTCCGCAAGCGCACGGAGATTCGCTGTAGCTTTTTCACTTAGAGTATTCCGAGTATCGTAAAAATCCACAGGGAAGCAAGGGCGAAAAGGTGGAATGAAATGTCGAACCTTCAAGCAGTATAACTTAGATAAAACACCAGCTAAACTTACAACGGGGGTAAGATATAAAGATAGTGTATTGTGGGAAGAGTAAAACAGGGACTAAAGAAGCCTAACACTTAGGTAGTTGCCTGGGAGGACAACGAGTGAGATTAGATTTCCAAACTCTACTACTTAACCGCTGCAGAGGAGTATTCGCGGTTGAACTAAGATAACTGGATACAAGCTAGGATCTTGCGTCGAGCGAAATTCCGGCGCCTCGAGGGGTCAAGGGGTAGATAGTAGACCTCCGAAGGAGACTCGGCTAACGCCTACGGGCATACCGAACGACGGGGTAGATTACTGAGACCTCTAGAGCTGTCACCTAGAGAGGCTACCGACCAGATCTGTGTGGGTAAGATGGCACGCTATACTAGTGTTCAAGTGAGAACTTGAACACTAAAGCTCTTCCTTGATCTGAGGGTGAGAACTAACTTAATCTTAGATCAAAAGCCTAAGACAAGCTTATAGCACCGGCAAGTCTAACAAGATTCAGGTAACTTAAGAACAACACAAACCTAAGCCTTGGATCTAGTGTGCAATAAAGGTACACCACACTAGGCAAGCGTTAAGAAGTAAAGTAAAGTATAACAGAAGATAGAACAATGATAAATATTATACTGGAGTAAAGAGTACAAAAGATAGAAAGATACAAGAGCTTTTCCGAGACTCAAAGAAGACTCCGGAATCCCTGAGGCAAAAGCTCAGACTCAACTCTAACTCCCAGGACTAACCTAGTGATACAAGACTAAACGATAGTGTGAGCTACTCAACTTCCACACTCTACAAATGAGAGCTAGGGGGTATTTATAGTCACCAAGTGAGTGGGGGTACTTATAGGGTCGGTATGGCGGTTAAGGGGACATGTGACAAGCCGGGCGGCCTGGTAGGAGGCCGGGCGGCCCCACCTCAAGCCGGGCAGCCTGGCCAGCCCTTGGATCCACCGCCATTCTTCATCCTACGGTCCATCTTGACTCCCCAAGTCGGTTGCATGGCGGTTATGGCGGTTACAAGTGTGTTTTCCCTTCAACCGTTGATCTCACTTGTGTTTCTTCCTTAGCCGCAGGATTGAAGTCTCGCGGATTGCTGACTTCACCAATCCAAGTGTTGGATCGGTGATGTGGCAAGCCTTCCAGTACTTGACATGTTGCATTCGGCATTTGGGCTTCACAAGTGTGTTGACACATCATTTATGCACATGCAGGTCGAAGATGAGCTGATTTGGCTCCTGAGTCAGGCCGGGTGGCTTGGAGGGGTGCCGGGTGGCCTGGCTTGGAGCCGGGCGACCTGGCCCACTAGCCAGTGACCCTATGACTTAGCCAAATTTGCCTGTTTTCTGCTGATCTTTGTACCTATAGTCAAATATTCAACACAACTTGTGAAAATATGTTAGTAGCACAGGTTTATCCATACTTTGGCATGTTTTCCTCCATGTTCATGGATAGTTGACGGTCATTGGTAGTGCAATAACGACCGTCAACAGTAACCAGGCGAGGGGGTTCCACGGCGCGGCGGCGCGGAGCGCTCGCGAGGCGGCGGCGCTGCGGCGCGGGAGAGGGGACGACGAGGCGTCGGTGAGCTGAAGGGTGATGGGGTGGAGCTCCAGGGGCGGGCAATCGCGCTCTGGAGGCTAGCGGGTAGGGAGGATTTGGTGGCGGGGAGCTCGCGGTGCAGTGGTGCACCGGAGCAGGGGAATTGGGGACGGTGTCCGCGGCCGGTCGGGCGGTGAGTGGTGCGGCGAGGGACGGCGAGGAGTTGGCGGCAATTTATAGCCGGGAGCTCGGTGCGGCACGGCCGGGGTCCGGGGTAAAGGCGAAGGTGGAGGATGGCCGCGGCGAAGGGGTTCGGGGACGGGCGTGGCGCGGCGCGGAAGTGCGGAGGCGAGGCCGTGCGTGTCCAGGGCCGGAGTACGGCGTGGTGGGCGAGGGCCGGGCACGGCCGGGGCCCGGGCGGCGTCATAGCGCGACGCGGCGCGCGACCGGACAGAGGGGGAGGAGGAAGTGGGGGTTGACGGGTGGGGCCCGTGTGGCAGTGAGGGAGAGAAGGGAGGCGGGCTGCCTCATCTTGGGCCGGGGAAACGGGACGAGGCGAGGGGAGGGAAGGTGGGCTGGGGCGGCCGGGCCAAGTGAGGGAAAGTGGGGGGGAAAGGAGATGGGCCACGGGGTGGGATGGTGGCCCAAGAACAAGAAGGGGTTTTCTCTTTTTCTTTTGGGTTTTTGGGATTGGAATTTGGAAGGTATTTTGTGGGGATTATTTGAAATATCTGGAGTTTTGTTGAGCTCACATTAGGACACACTAGACAAACAACAAACAATTAGGGTTTTCGAAAAGTGATTTTGAATTAGGGGGAGATTTAGAAGAAAAAATTCCGGTCCTAAATTTCGGGGTGTTACAGATCTACCCCACTTAAAATGAATCTCGTCCTCGAGATTCGGTTTAGAAGGTTTACAGGGATAGCTTTACTTCAGCTAAACTAGCTTTACAATGGAAGCTCAGTTCCTACACGGAATGGCATGTAGAACTTCAACAACAACTGACTCGGCTTTTATTTGGTTACTTGTTTCTTCATTGGCGCCGTTGTGCAAGCCTTCCATATACAAAGAGGTATTTCTATCTCTTTGACCTCATGAACTTGGAAGGTTGAACCATTGCCTGGCAGCTTCAGATGAAACTTTCTAGAGAGTGCCAAAAATCAGCAAGGTACTTTCTCCTCTCTAGATGGTGGTATAATCTGGGCAGCCTGTGCATAATCAGAGGAGTTGCTTGCCTTAGGGAGCCAGATTATCCTGCTCCAGAATCTACAGAAGGGTGACTACCCCACTTAAATAGGGCGAAAGCCCCTACTTGAGTAGGTTAAGCACTCCTCTGGGAGTGGGGAGCTGCTGCTTCCTTCCACTGCTGCTGTTGATTTAGCAGACGAAAGGCCTATTTGGGATAGCCGTCTTCTCGTTACTTTTCTTTTTATCCCAAGCGCCTCTTTTTCCATCTTCTTGCTTGCTTCTTGGCCGGTCTTGGACTTCTTCATCTTGGCACGGTTTTGCTACCAGGAAGCATCTTCTAGCTTCTGCTCTGCCCGTGGGAGAGTTATCAACCGGAGGAGGATTAGGAGGCATAGGACTAGGATTAGCGAAGAATATGTAGTGGAGCGGGATGCAGACTCGGGGTTCTGGGTTCATGCCTCGGATGAATCTGGAGGGTAGTGTGCGAGAACCTAGCTTATGCGGTCTTGGAAAATGACTGTGCTGCGCGCAAGCTGGAGAAGAACTT
This sequence comes from Paspalum notatum, assembly GCA_022530915.1. Classification (NCBI taxonomy): domain Eukaryota; kingdom Viridiplantae; phylum Streptophyta; class Magnoliopsida; order Poales; family Poaceae; genus Paspalum; species Paspalum notatum. The sequence continues at coordinate 31,270,009 of CM039688.1, read as the reverse complement.
TGGAGATCTTGTAGAGGAAGGTGCACTGAATGAGAAGAAGTGTGATGATGGCTAGATCCATCATCTGGTGGTGGAGCGGGCGAGTGCTTTGGGACGATTTAGTTCCGAGGGAAAGGGGCGATGGATTATCCAAAGGAAGAGAAGGCAGAAGGGAAGGGCGAAGGCGGCGAAAGTGTAGAAGCCTAGGAGAGTATGTCCTAACCAGGAATCTCCGAACATGGGGGATGCTGCTTGGTGGTTCCAACGGGGGAGGGATGGTGGTGGGTTTGCTCTGCGAGGCGAGTGCGGAGCTGAGCTCGGGGGAGGGGATTTTAATGGCGCTGGGGAGCGGTAGGCACGGTGCGGCGGCTCATGCACCGAGGTGCTGGAGCTGGAGCACGCGGCGGTCGGTGGTGAGTGGCTGCATGGCCGGGCATCCACTGACGACGGATAAGCGACATGAGGCGGCGTGCGATTACCGGGTGTAGGGGCCGGGCACTGACTGTCGGTAGGGTGGGGACACGCGGCGGGGGGCGGTGTGTAGGGGCCGATTATGGCCGACAGTGGGCAGTCGGCGCGCTGCCAAAGGCGGTAGGCGGGGTAGGCGGCGTGCACTGATGGCAGAGAAGGCGGGTGGGTGGTGGGGGCCGGGGCATTGGATGCGGCTGACGCGGCAGAAAAGCGGCAGGGGGAGTGGGAAAGATGGGAGTAGTGGGGATACTGTTTGTAGGGTTACTGTTTGTGGTACTAGACGTTTTTGTCCGGTCATATCCGATTTTCCCAGGGCTACTGTTTCCTGTTGCTTGTGCCGTCTTAATCTCTGGTCTTTTGACTGCTACTGTGCCGTTTCTTGGGTAGAGTTTTGTCAGCTGTTGTCGGTACTTTATTTGACCGAGATTCCTTCTTAGATGGCTTCTCTCGGAAGGCGCACCTCTTTTTGAGCGGATGGGTTTAAGGTGGGAAGGAGACAGTAGGGGTGAGGGTTGGTTCTAATAGGTGATTTTATTAGCACACAACAAGACAGAAACACTTTAAAACAAGCGTAACAGCAAAGCACTACAAACTTGGAGACGGACATTCGAACGTGACTACTCGAGCCAAAACAGCCTCGTCTTCTGGCTACTGTGGCTTCATCTGATGGTGGTTGCTGGTTGCTGGATCCTCCTCTGGGGGATGAGAGTGTCAGGAATGCTCCCATGCTTGCTCTGTCTTCTGGGTGAAAGGGGTTATGTGGGATCTGTTCCTGGGTTTGTAGCTGACGAAGGAAGGACTGCTGGAGACTTGCTGGGGGAGCTGGTACTGATAAGTCTGGGAGGTTAGAGGTTCCTCCCAGGTGAGGGAAACCGGACAAACTTCTTTTCCCTCTTCCTTGGTGGCTCGGGGAATTGCGGTATTGGCTGGCCCAGAGGTGGATTAATTCTGCTTCCATTTCACGGTTCCGAGTTATCAGCCTATTGTATAGACCACTCAACTTATCATACTCGTCATCCAGGGCGTCCACATACAGGGCGTGGTAGGCTATGGTGGGATTTGCTGATCTCTGCCACAACTACAGTTCTCTTGCGCCAGGCGGGAGCCATCTTGTTCATAGGTGGGTAGAATCTCATGGGCGAGTGCTGCACCATGCCCCGGTACGTGGAGCATATCTTCTTCATGGCGTCGCGCGCGGTGATGCGGCATGCGTCCAAAAACTCCTTCCTAACAACTGTGGTGTACCATCCAGTGAGGGCAGGGCTATCCCGGATGTATAACGTGACCGTCCATTCAGGCCCTTCCCTTCCAGGAAGTGCTAGCCCGCAGTATTCTAGGTATCCTTGGACCTCAAGGCATCGCATAGTGTCCCTTTGAAGCTTTGAGAATCCTTTCACATCTTCGTAGTAGCTGACCCGGCGGTCACTAGCCATCTAATCGAGCTATGTAAGATTTGACCTACGCTAACTAACTCAACACACAAACAAAAGTACAACGCACGCAAATCTACACGACTCACTCTTACAAGGGTGCTAACCAAAGTGAAGGAAAATCTTCACTACCCAAATGTAAGAGAGACACTAGGTACTACTACTTCGGACCATGCTGCTTCATCCCTTGCCGAACGCAGCGGCTTATTCTGAGGGGTTGGTGGTTTCTTCAGAGGTCTCTTCACTAGAGAATTCTCCGTCGGAAGATTCCTCGCTGGAACTGATGATGATGACTCCTGACGATGACTGAGCCAAGACCGGGGGGTCATCTTTTTCAGTCAATCCCAGGGCGAAGCGAGACCCGATGCTTCAGGCCTCAGGGATGTTGGTGGAACTCTTGGTTGGCTGGGAGAGGCAGGGCTTGGGGCTAGCCCTTTAGGTAGTTCTTCCTTCTCTAGGCACTCTAGCTCAAGAACTGGGGTCTCTTGGGTGAGGGTTTTTGCTAGCTCTTGTGGAGGATTTGGAAAGGGCTCTGGTGGAACTGGTTGGTTTTCTGACTAGGGTGAGATAACTGGTATACCCTCAAACCACGGGATGTCTATGGAGAGGTCGACGCACTTCCTCTTTTTAAGGGGCATGGGGCGACTGTCAAGAATAGGCTTTTCTTCTGCCATTGTTGCTCGCAATGGAGCGGTCCCGGTCTCTTCTGCTTTCTACTGGGCCCTTTAAATAGCTTGGTTGGCATTTAGTGGCAGTGTCTTGTGCCAAAATTATATTGTCTGCCCGAGAGGTCACTTGTCAACTGTGCTGCATTGATAGCAATGTACCATGTAGAGGCCATATCCTGGATTCCTGGGGTATAGGCCTGGGCCTTCCATGGGCCAAATGCTTTGACCAGGGTGGTCCATACCTTAGGGCCATGCCATGTGTCTCTGTGATGGTGATGTTTTCCGTTCTGTGAGCACTGGCGCCTTTAATATCGATCCATCACGTCCATCAGATCCATGCACTATACTTATGTCAATTATTTCCTGGCTTGCATGGGAAGTGCCGTTTTCTTCTGGCAGAAGCTTGACTGGCTTTGATGGCAGCCGTTGGGGTAAGAAAGGGCCAAAACATTTTTGAAATGGAGTAGGTTGAGGAGCAGAGGTGTTTTTGAAACGGATTTTGGACTCAAAACGTTTTCCAACCTTAGGGTTACGTCCTACGGCCAACTACGGCTCTGATACCACCTGAAGCACCCCAGTTTCCATAATGGGACTAAAATGTGCTTACCATCCCAGGGTTTGGTAATCACATTCTTACATCAGAGTGATACAGATCCGCCCTAACGGGTCGGACAATATTGAAGACTAAGCAGCGGAATATAAAATGTGGGCCCAAGCTTCCCCACGTCGTGGTTGGGAAGTAGGTCATAGCCCTTAATCGCTGTCGTATACGGTGCACTCATTGCTTCCAATGGAAAAACATCAACAAAGCAATGGTGAGTACAATCGTACTCCACAAGCCTACCTTCCTCCGTAAGGAGTGGGGGTATAGCTATAACTACATGCAAGGCATATCTGGAGTTCAGGGAGGTTTTGCATAAAAACATTTTGTATGCAGGGCTCGAGATAGTCTAACAAGTTTTAGTCATTCAGAAACAGGGTTTTTCTCAAAAAGGGGGTTCCACTGGACTTGCCGGTCCGTATGGCCAATGACTTTCCAGCCATCACACTTTCCACACCGCTATAGGGTTCTACCCCCGTAGCTTAACTTCCATCCAAAAGACCAAAACCAGACCCTTTTCCACGGTTTTAGTTTATGAAAAAGTGCTAATTGAAGAACCAAGCCGTAACTCATCCATACCAGTGGACTCAGACTATTCGAATAGGTTTTACTCTGATCAGAGGTTGTACTAATTCCCACAAGTTGGACTCAGCGACACTTACGGCCAAATAAGCATCCGAATTCCAAACCAAACCGTTGCCTTTCTTTCATTGCCTAGCAGTACTTTAGAGGTTCGGGCCACCAAGCCACTCCAGTACCCTGCGGTACTCCCATGGCTCCCAACCTCTTCCCTAGCCCCTTGTGCGCCAGCACAGAAGCTACTAGGCTATCCACTCCGGCTCGGGCCTAGCCAATGCCTCATACAGAGCAAGTGGTTGTACTAAAAGAGTTAGGCAAGATGAAAATCAACGCGGTCCTTACAGAGTGCAGGTAGAACCGTTCCAACTTTCCACTGCTTGACACCGCGAGCATCCACCTACCCGGTCGTCTCCACGACTCCCGGGACTTGGGTAACCGCGGGTTGCTAAGTTACCATTCATACCCTACCCTTAAATGGCGTATCCCGACCTGTGGGTCGTTTGCCGGGGTTCTTCCCCATTTTATTTTAAAACACACACACCTATCCTCATTTCCAAACCCATCAAGTTCCACAACCATAATCCCAACTTAGCATCAAGATTATGATAGATATAATTAAGTGAGCGAGCCCACCTATGCGCATTACATCTAAAATAGGCTTAGGTGGCTGTATATTTGTGGGTTACCTTAGCAAGCAAAACATGTAGGTTTTTATGTGATTATCAGGCCAAAGGTTGTGGTTGCAAAACATAGGAATTTTATGCATCAAGTGGGGATTCCAGTGGACTTGCCGTGGTCCTCCCATTCGCTGGATAACACGTCGGCATAATGCCCAATATTGGGCATCCCCGTGCTCCTGCTGTCGGTGCCGATGACGCACTAGCCACTGGTGGCAGAGGTACGCCATCTGCCGAATGCGTTGGTATTCCAACTGCTAGGCACGATGGTGCCTCAACCACTGAGCATGCCGAGCATGTTGCTGTGTGCGGTGGCGCCATCCATTGTGCGTGCTCAGCTAGCATTTGCTGTAATTGCCGGGCGCAGGCCTCGAGTCTCATGGAAATCCTTGCGAAAGACGTACCGACTATGATACCCAGTATAACCTACGCGCACAAACAGGGGAAAAACACATGTATGGATGCATATCGTGAGCTCAACACGATGACAGGATGTTTTGGGGAGAGTAAATATTATTTGGGGGCCTGTTGGTGGCACTTACCAATGGTGGTGGTTCTGGTAAGGTGTGAGGGGCAACGGGTTGGGCTGCCAACTGCCGACCATGCTGACGGGCATGGTGGCGGTCATGGGGGTATTGCCATGGTAGTGGGTCGGGGCGGTTAGGGCAATGACGGGAATGGCGACATGGCGGTCGGATGGTGGTGTGGAAGAGGAGAAGATTTTTGGTGGAGTGTATGAATGGATAGAGCTTGATTTTAGATAAATTTAGATGCAAGAATCACCTAAATCGGAGTTTAAACGGAGAAGATATGGGCTATATAGTGTCTAGAGGGTAGATATAGACTTTTTGCAAAGTTGGAGGGTGGAAAAATGAACTTTTGTTGGACTTGGCCCGCGGGGGAAAACAACTTGGGCCGAGGGTGGAATTTGGCCCGTGCGGCCCGCGAGCGCGGCGCGCGTGCGGCGCGGCTAAATGGGCCGGCCCACGAGGGCGGGGGAGGTGGCCTGACGGCGCGGCAACGCCGTCCGTCGGGGCCCACGCTTCAGAGGCAGGGTCGGGGGACGGTGTCGGTCACGGTAACGGCGACGGCGTGGGGGAGACGGCGTCGTGCGGGGTCCACGTGTCAGCGGAAGTAGGCGAGCGACGGCGTCACGGAGGGGTGACGGCGGTCGACCCGAACTGGCTCACCGCGAGGTGAACCGCCGGCAGCGGGCGGCAGTGGTTCTCCGCCGTCCGGCCGGTTCCGGGGACGAGGCCGGTGGTGCGAGCACCAGGGCAGAGAAGTGGACAAGGTGGGCGTATCGTGGAGGTGGGTTGGTAACCAGGCGAGGGGGTTCCACGGCGCGGCGGCGCGGGTGCGCGTCGGCGGCGCTGCGGCGCGGGAGAGGGGAGACGAGGCATCCGTGAGCTGAAGGGTGATGGGGTGGAGCTCTAGGGGCGGGCAATCGCGCTCTGGAGGCTAGCGGGTGGGGAGGATTTGGTGGCGGGGAGCTCGCGGTGTAGTGGTGCACCGGAGCAGGGGAATTGGGGATGGTGTCCGCGGCGGGTCGGGCGGTGAGCGGTGCGGCGAGGGACGGCGAGGAGTTGGCGGCGATTTATAGCCGGGAGCTCGGTGCGGTAAGGCCGGGGTCCGGGGTAAAGGCGAAGGTGGGGGACGGCCGCGGCGGAGGGGTTCGGGGACGGGCGTGGCGCGGCGCGTGGCGAGGAAGTGCGGAGGCATGGCCGCGCTTGTCCGGGGCCGAAGTACAGCGAGGCGTGCAACGGCCGGGCGCGGCCGGGGCCCGGGCGGCGTCGTGGCGCGACGCGGCGCGCGACTGGACAGAGGGGGAGGAGGGAGGAGGAAGAGGGGGCTGATGGGTGGGGCCTGTGTGGCGGTGAGGGAGAGAGGGGAGGCGGGCTGCCTCGTCTTGGGCCGGGGAAACGGGCCGAGGCGAGGGGAGGAAGGTGGGCTGGGGTGGACGGGCCGAGTGAGGGAAAGAGGGGGGGGGAAAGGAGATGGGCCGCGGGATGGGATGGTGGCCCAAGAAGAAGAAGGGGTTTTCTCTTTTTCTTTTGGGTTTTTAGGATTTGAATTTGGAAGGGATTTTGTGGAGACTATTTGAAATATCTGGAGTTTTGTTGAGCTCACATTAGGACACACTAGACAAACAACAAACAATCAGGGTTTTCGAAAAGTGATTTTGAATTAGGGGGAGATTTAGAAGAAAAAATTCCGGTCCTAAATTTCAGGGTGTTACACAAAGATGCCTTGTTTTCTTTGGAAGATATGCACCATACTTTGCCTCCTGCAGTCACTAACCTTTTGTTGGAGTATGCGGATGTTTTTCCCGCTGAGATACCTCCAGGCCTGCCACCTATTCGGGGGATTGAACACCAAATTGATTTGATACCTAGAGCGAGTTTGCCAAACCGAGCTGCTTATAGGACCAACCCTGAGGAGACTAAGGAAATTCAGCGACAAGTCCATGATCTTTTGGATCGTTGGTACGTACGTGAGAGCCTTAGTCCTTGTGTCGTTCCGGTTATTTTGGTTCCTAAGAAAGATGTTAGTTGGCGCATGTGCGTAGGTTGTAGAGCCATTAACAACATTACCATAAGGTACCGTCACCCTACTCCTAGGTTGGATGACATGCTTGATGAGTTAAGTGGTTTTGTAATTTTTTCTAAGGTTGACTTGTGTAGTGGATACCGTCAAATAAGAATGAAACTAGGAGATGAATGGAAAACAGCTTTTAAAACCAAGTTCGGGTTATATGAGTGGTTAGTCATGCCTTTTGGGTTAACTAATGCACCTAGCACTTTCATGCGATTAATGAATGAGGTTTTACGAGCATTTATTGGAAAATTTGTGGTGGTCTACTTTGATGATATATTGATTTACAGCAAGTCTTTGCACGAACATATGGATCATCTACGTGCTGTCTTTGATGCCTTGAGGGCTGCGCGCTTATTTGGTAACATCGAGAAGTGCACCTTTTGCACCGATCGAGTCTCTTTTCTTGGTTATGTTGTGACGCCACAAGGAATTGAGGTTGATGAAGCCAAGGTGCAAGCTATTCGCTGTTAGCCTACGCCTATGACGGTCTCACAAGTGCGTAGCTTCCATGGACTTGCTGGATTTTACCGTCGCTTTGTGCCAAATTTCAGCACCATCGCTGCCCCATTAAATGAATTGACAAAGAAGGGAGTAGCGTTCCATTGGGGTAAGCCACAGGAAGATGCATTTAATCTTTTGAAAGATAAACTTACTCATGCTCCATTGCTGCAACTTCCTAATTTTGGTAAGACCTTCGAGCTTGAATGTGATGCTAGTGGAGTAGGCATTGGTGGTGTTTTGATGCAAGAAAATAAACCCGTTGCTTACTTTAGCAGAAAATTGAGTGGTCCTATTTTGAATTATTCAACGTATGATAAAGAATTGTATGCTCTTGTGCGATCTTTGGAGACGTGGCAACATTATCTATGGCCTATTGTTATTCATTCCGACCATGAATCGCTAAAACATATTAGAAACCAAGTGAAACTGAACCGTAGACATGCTAAGTTTGTTGAATTTATTGAATATTTTCCTTATGTTATCAAACAGAAGAAAGGTAAGGATAATGTGATTGCTGATGCCTTGTCTAGGAGATATACCATGTTGTTCCAACTTGATCATCGTATATTTGGCTTAGAATCAATTAAAGAACAATATGCTTATGATGAAGATTTTAAGGATATCATGTTGCATTGCAAAGAGGGTAGAACATGGGACAAATATGTGATAAATGATGGATGCCTATGCATCCCAGTTGGATCCGTTCGTCTTCTTTTGTTACAGGAGGCTCATGGAGGCGGATTGATGGGTCATTTTGGTGCCAAGAAAACGGAAGCCGTGCTGTTCGGACATTTCTTTTGGCCAAAGATGAGGCGAGACGTTGAGAGGTTTGTATCTCGCTGCACTACATGTCAAAAGGCTAAGTCACGATTAAATCCACATGGTCTATATATGCCTCTTCCTATTCCTAGCACCCCATGGGAGGATATATCTATGGACTTTGTTTTAGGATTGCCTAGGACAAAGAGGGGGAGGGATAGTATTTTTGTGATAGTGGATCGCTTTTCTAAGATGGCTCACTTTATTCCTTGTTATAAAAGCGACGATGCCGTTAATATTGCTAACCTATTCTTTCAAGAAATCGTTCGCTTGCATGGTATGCCTTCTACTATTGTTTCAGATCGTGATGCTAAATTTTTGAGCCATTTTTGGAGAATGCTATGGAATAAATTGGGGACGAAGTTGCTATTTTCTACAACCTGTCATCCCCAAACTGATGGCCAAACCGAAGTAGTAAATCGAACTTTATCTACCATGTTGAGGGCTGTTTTGAAGAAAAATTTGAAGATGTGGGAAGAGTGTTTGCCGCATGTTGAGTTCGCATATAATAGGGCAGTGAACTCCACCACCAAGGTAAGTCCTTTCCAGGTAGTGTATGGTTTCAACCCTCGTGCTCCTATTGATCTTCTACCTTTACCTACTAGTGAGAGAGTTCATCATGATGCAAAGGAACGTGCTGATTTTATTCTAAAACTGCATAAAACCACTAAAGACAATATTGAAAAGATGAATGAAAGGTATAGGGATGTGGGTAATAAAGGTAGAAAGGAAATTAACCTTGAACTGGGTGATTTAGTGTGGTTACATTTGCGGAAGGATCGTTTTCCAGATTTGAGAAAGTCTAAATTAATGCCTAGAGCTGATGGTCCTTTCAAGATAATTGAGAAAATAAATGACAATGCATATAAACTTGAGTTGCCTCCCGAGTTTGGAGTTAGTCCCACATTTAACATTGCAGATTGGAAGCCGTACTTGGGAGAAGAAGATGAACTTGAGTCGAGGACTACTCCACTTCAAGAGGGGGAGGATGATAAGGACATCTCTCCTATGCTTACGAGCGACACTCCTTCAGTTGTGATGCATGGTCCTCTCACAAGAGCTCGAGCACGACAATTAAATCAACAGGTGAGCTCGTTCTTAAGTTCTAGTTTATACACTTGTGAGGATAGTATGCGACCTAATGTTTCTATTGATTATATTTTATTTAGAAACTTAGGAGAGGAACATGAAGGCCATGGGAACCAGCAAGGGCGAGGAGGAAAGCAAGGGGGGCGTCCAAGTCAAGTTGGAGGCCCAATTCATCTCGGAGTTGGCCCCCTCGGCCTCCAGGAGCAGTCTGCACAAAAATCATGGCTCAAGCCACAAACGGGCTCCGTTTTCAGCGATCCATATATGCCTGGAAAGATAAAAACATAAGCTTACCAATGCCACCAGTTTCAGGCCTATTGGCATTCGGAGTCGACGGGAAATTGCATTGGAAGTTGGCAGACAGAATCTGTCCACGGTGCTGTGCGCCCCCACTTGGGCCATTGGGCCATGTATCGTGTGAGAGTCTTAGTAGTTTGCATCTAGGAGTCCTTGGGCGACCCTAAGGTCTATAAAAACCTTAGCCGCCACCCAAGTTAGGGTTTGGGTTTTGCTTAGTTGTTTCTGTCACCGAACAGTGCCGCCGTTTGGAGATTACTCCGGCTCTTTGTGAGACCCCACTTGTGAACTTAATCATTCATCAGCAATTTTCGTTGCATCTTTCTTGTTCTTGCTTGTGTTCTTGATTCACTAGCAGGGATTAGCCTATGTGGCGAGGTCAACCGGGCAGCACACGGTTGATAACCAGAGGACGCGTGGTGCTGCAATTGCAGGGGTCTTGATCGTGCCGATCGGGAGACAGATCGTCAGTGTCTCATGCCGCCAAATCGACTTACCCTCCACCTGACGGAAGATCAGGAACCCCCTGGTCCCCATCACCAACGTCCCCTCCTTTCCCCTCCTGAACGGCGAGGCCAAGGTGAGCTTCACCTCTAGGATCTGGAGTTGGCCAAATGCCCAAGGGGAGAGTACGTTGAGGCCGGCCCCACCGTCAACGAGAACGTGTTTGAGATAACCATGAGAGGCAACTCCCCAACCCCCGCCATGTTCTGTGGAAGGTCTCCGGGGCCGAAAGAAATGGATGTGGGGCGCACCTAAGCAGGCAACGCAACTCCGGGAGCACGACGACATCACCTAACTGCCTCCTCAGGAGTTTGGCAGTGCGGCGGGACACCGCACTACCAACATTGCTGTGTATGACAGCAATGGTGCGCTTGGCACTCTGGAACTGCACATCATTGGCCTCATCATCTTCATCGCCGGTGAGAAGCTCCAACGGAATAGGGACTTGCACAATATACTTCTAAGGATCGCCCTGTGGACCCTTCCCTTGTTTCCCCTGCTGTTCTTGTGGATTCTTCGGCCTCTAGCGGTTTTCTCTGCTATGTTCTTCACAATCCGGCAGTCCTTCAGATCGTGAGTGTCGGAGTTGTGGAGCGGACACCACTTCCCCGACTTGCCATCATCCAGGGTACCTTTTGGCTTCTTGTCATCTAGGTGGGGCTGGTCATTAGGCTTGCTACTCCCAGCTGCATAGATAGTCCCCTGATCAGGGGCTTTCTTCTTTTTCTTTTTCCCCAAGCCCTCAGTCTGGGGATTCTGATCAATCATCCCAAGCTGAACTGTCTAGGGGTTATGCCACGCTTTCCTTCTACCGCCCGAGCACACTTATCAGCGAGGGCTAGGAGGTCACCGACATCCTAGATCTCGTGTGTTGCAAGCTTCTCAAACATTTTCTCATCTCGGACACCCGGGCGAAAGGCTATGATGACTGAAGCCGGGGCTATTCAAGGGATGGTATGCCGTACTTGACAGAACTGCTGGACGAACAATTGCAAGGTCTCATTGGGTTGCTGCCTCACAGTTGCCAGCAAAGTTCACAACGAACTACCGACACAAGGCCCCCCATGAGGTAATCAATCCCTCTGGGAGATTCATTAACCAGGACCGTGCTGGCCCAGTTAATGCGACGTGGAAGTAATTCGTCATCACATCATTGGTGCCTCCTGCGACGATGATGGAGGTAGCGTAGAGTTGGAGGAACTCCGCTGGATCAACAGTCCCATCGTACTTCTTTGGCAAATGTGGGCGAAACTTCGATGGCCATGGCGCCTAACGGAGGTGGGGAGCAAGGGCCCGGCACCCATCCCCGAGGTTGTTGACGCACGTTATCTACTAAAAATATGCTCTATTCTCATATGATTTTATGTATTTTCAAGAGTTAATCGTATCATTTTATCTTGTTTTGCTAACAAGTAACCCCGTTTTTGAGAATGCACTTTGTTTTCATGTATTATTAATTTTTGCAGGAAAATAGGTATAATTGTGACAATTTTGAGGATTTCTCGAATAAAAGATTTATGCTGCTAGACCAGGGAGATGGAATGATTAATAAAAGAAGAACAATTAAAGCTCAAAATAAAGCCCAAGCCCGTTATGGAGAAGGTTCCAGTGGCTAAGAATTGCTTGAGTATGAAGAATATGAAGATAAGGAAGGATGATTAAGAGTCCAATCCAATCACCAAATAAATCTTGAGATATTCTCGGATTCCAGAACAGTAGCACCTTGTGGGCCTAATTCGGAGACATTAAAGACGTCAAATGAAGAAAGTTTGAATACCAAAGTTTTAGATCTCTTCGAACTCTACAATGTAGATCTGAGTTTACTTTATTTGGACTTCGGATAAGGGAGTTATGGTCGAAATACTAAAGGTTGCAGAACGTGGAAAGCTGATTTCGGGAAGGACTAGGACAAGAACTTCTTCTCCAAGCAAGGAAGCTTCATGGACGCCCAAAAACCTTCAAGACTCTTGTATATACATAGAAATAGGTCTATTAGGACTCTTATTACCGACCTATTAGATTCCGTATATAGGGGACTCTTACCCTAGAGGGAGAGGCATCCAATTCATTGTAAATCAGGGCTCCAAAGTTAGGGTTTAGGGTCCATCTTCACAAGACTCGTCGAGAAGGAGATCTCAGCGAAAGGAGGCAGTTCGAGGAGGAAGGACCAGACTAGGGTCGGCCGACCCCAGCTGTTCCCGGGGAGACTCGAGTTCATCTTTCGACATGTTCTTCGTCGAATCCGTCTCGACAACTATGCGCTCCAAGTTCATGATGTATCTCGAGTAACTCTCTGGTCTTCTTATTTTACTATGATAAACCTTGAGTTCGATCAATGAAATAGTCTCTTTGCTATTATTTCTTTGTTTATATGTCTTTGTAATGCTTCATCTCTACAATATGTCTTTGCAATGCTTCATCTCTACATGTGACTAGGCCTGGGTTGGTTAAACCACTACATGTCTTTTAGTAGATCCTTTTACTAGTTGATTAAATCTGCTCATGCTTAGAGATGGTTTAGGTTTGCTAGTTCGTCGATTACCTGGTTACTAGTGATAGTAGAGCCCGGAAAAATGTTTGAGCAAGTCTATGACATTCATGATCATGTTTATTCTATGTTCCACGTTAGATCCATGCTCAGGGTAGTTCATAGTTCATAAGAAGTTTGTTTCATATCTCTTGCTAATTCCTTAGCCGTATTAGCTTCTTTATCGATCTTGCTTTTGACCCTATCAAGCTCTTGTTCTTGATCCAGTATATGCTATAGTCTAGATTTATAACCAGTTTATGCTTTATTTAGTTTCTTATCTAGTTTATAATTAGAATATCGGTTATCATCCTTTAGTTTAGTTTAGATATAGATTAGTCAGTAATTAGACTCTTTTTTATCCTTTAATTTATTAGATCTATTAGAGATAGTTAGTAATTGATTAATCCTTGATTAATAGTAATTTAAACCTAGTTTTCCACGGATTGACAAAACCCTTGATACTCATCTCGGAAAAAGCTTACATCGATACTGTCACTTGCAGTATAAGGTTTGGCGTGCTTAAGTGCCGTCAACAAGCTTTTCTGGCGCCGTTGCCGGAGAAAACTATCTTTTAAGTTATTATTAATCTTGTATTAGCCTTTTACTACTAGTTTTGATAGTTAGTTTTTGTTTGCTAATTGTGAGCTAATCTACTTCTAATCGTGTGCTAGTCTAGTTTTAATTGTGTGCTAATAGTTTTCTAATTGCGTTCTAACTAGTTAGTGTGTTCTAATTCTCTAGTTTGTGTTTAGTCTTTGTGTTCTAATCTTAGTCTATTTGTTTAAAGTTCTCTAATCTTGGTCTCTAGTTATTTAAGTTTTTTCTAATCTTAATCTTTAATTATTTAGTGTGCTCTAATTACATTTTTGTTCTCTAATTGTGTTCTTGTGTTCATCGGTCGTTTTTGTGTTCGTTCATAGTTTAGACTAACCCAGCAACTTTGCTGTCATTAGATTTTTGCTTTTGTGTTTTTCTTTGTGTTTTTGTGTTAGGTATGACGACATTACTAGAACGTTGGATGAGCGCAACATTGAGGGAGTCAACGATTCAAGAGCCGAAGCCACAAGAATCAAATGTGAAGCCAATAGCCAAATCCTACGAACTGAACCCAGAGATCATCATACTTGCCGCTAAATTTTCTTTTAGTGGAGCTGATTTAGAAAATCCATACAAGCACTTGGAGAAGCTCAGTGAGATCTTCCACACATTCCAACACGACGGAGTTCTAGCTGAGTGGGTTAAGTGGAACCTCTTTCTATTCACACTCGTTGATAAAGCTTAGAGATGGTACCAACTTGCCTCAAGAAAAGCTCGAGGAGACTGGGGATTGCTAGTGAAGAAATTCATTACCAAGTTCTTCCCCATAGTCAGGGAGTACATGTTGCGGAAGAAATTGTGGAACTTTGAGCAAAAAGAGGGTGAAGACATTGACGAAGCTTGGGAAAGACTCAACGATCTGCTTAGTCAAGGACAAAATCTTGGAGTGACATCTGCTGAGTTACTAAGTATATTCTACTATGGGATAACTTCAGAAGCTTCCAGATATGTCGACATGTGTGCCAGAGGATCACTTATGGACAAGACAGTCAATGAAGTTAGAGAAATCTTATCCAATATCTTTTTGACATCCAAGGAAGAGAGAGAAAGGAGAGAAAGAGAAGCCAAAGAAGCAGAGATGGCGCCTACACCAGAAGACCAACTTCCAGTGTCATTTGGATTTGATGACAGAGAATATGAGAGATTACACTGGATAGGTGTTGATTTTGGAGAACCACTCAAGAGTGAAGGATCTCTCCCACAAGACCAAAGTACAGGGGAGATGCTGCCGAAATGGTTCAAGTCAAAACAGGAGGAGATGTTCAAGACCACTCCACAGAAGAGAATTGTTAGCATGTTTGAAGAAGAAGAAGACTAGCTATTTGCCTTCAAGACAACTGAACCTAGCTCAAGCTTAGTGGAAGTGAACATCACAATTACCATCAACATACATCGAAGAATCACTTCCATCAGACATGCTAGTGGATGACTCTATCACAAGGGGAATGCTGCAGAAATTTCAAGTCAATGAGCAAAGCTATCTTCACTCAGTAGCAGCTGACACAACTGAAGATGAGTGGAGGAGACACTATCAATCAAATTGGAGTCACTCAACTTGTAGTATCTCACTCAAGTAAGACTCCAGATATTCAGCTACTTCTCCATTTATCAACATTGCTGCTCAAGATCTCACTCCAGAGAATCAGTATGTGATGAAGCTTGAAGATGAAGAGACTGATTCAACATCAACCATGTTCAAGACTGAAAATTTAGAAAGACAACTCAGTGGTAAAATTGAAGATCTTCAAATTAAGGTGAATCCATTTCAAGATGTTGAGATTGAAGATCTTCAAATTAAGCCGAGGGATGAACTCTTTGAAAATTCAAGCCCAAAGTACACAAATCTTTCTCAAAATTCTATTTGTTTTAATGAATTTTTTAATTTGAATAAGATGATTCTTGATATTAAGTCTTGTTATGATAATAATCATGCTTATAGGCTAGATTTTCTTGAAAATAAAAATGAGGCTATTAGTTTTAACTTTGATAATTTTATGCCTAATAAACCTGAGTTGGAGAAAAAGATTAATGCTAAATATATGATCCATGCTCTAGTTAATCACAATTTGCTTTGCTTTTGTAATTTGATCATCATTATGGTTATGGATGCTTATGTTTATCACAAGTTTTGTAAATCCCGATCCTGTTAATATTCTCAAACTTGTGATAATAATTAGTCTAGCTCTAGACTATAAATTAAGCTCTTTTCGGGAGGCAACCCGTTTTTAGTTAGTTTATGTTCTTGTTTTAGTTTTTTTAGAAAGGTTAAACACCTTCCTTAGATTACTAATTTGTGGCTAATTACATGGAAAAATTTGGTTTAGGTTGCATTCATATCATATCTCATGTTTTATTTGATTGCATTTTGCATATATCACCTTGTTGCATTTAGAATAAAGTTGCATGTTTGATTGGCTTGGTTGTTTATTTAACTTCATGATATGTGCTTTCACGTTTATGTTAAATGCTTGATCAGTGTTTTTCCTTAGCAATTTTGTGTAAGCTTAGTGCTTAGACTAGATTGTTAGTCATCATGACGAAGTTCATTAAGCCTTACTAGTTATCCATGTTTATATTTCGTTGATTAGTTTATAAGCTTTGCAATGCGCTTTGTTTTTCTTATGCTGCTATGAGTTTATAATCTTGATAAATCATGGTGTTTTAATCTTGGTTAATTAAAATCTTGATGGCTATGGAAAAACTTAGCAATCTTGTTGTAGACATGGTGTGTAGAACTTGATTCAATCATTGTCTTCGTTTATATGCTTATCTCATGCAAGCATATACTTTTGCACATTCATACACTCATATAGGTATTATTAATTCTTGTTTTAACTAGAGTAATTAAGCCACAAGTTAGGAATCATTGGATGTGTTAGATGAAGGTAGATTCTATCTACTTCCCGATTATCACCCCGGGAGTAGATTTGCGCGCTCAAATTGTTTTGTAGGGATATAGTGTGTTCATAAGGATTGGAGGAACCTTTTGTGATGAATATAAAGGAAAACATTGAGGGAAAGTGTTTCAAGAACCAACACCTATACCACCGTGGTGCCCAAGGATTGAAGGATTGAGAACTGTCAACATCTCTGAAGTTCAAATCTAGAACCTGAAGAAGTTATCAAGTTTCTGGTCGACTCCACATTATAAAAGCAGAATATTTTTTTATATTTGGAAGCCCTATCAAGTTAGCTTTTCAAAGGATCAAACGGAGCTTCATTTGGAATTTTCTACAAGGATTTATGGCCAAAACATTGGACATGACTCGAGCTGTAAACAGTTCTGACAGCACGAAGTCTCTGGAGTAAATATGGCATAACTCTTTCATTCGGAATCGGATTTTGGTGCATGAGTACTCATTGGAAAGGTAATTTCAAGGCCTATTCAATAGATCTATTATTGGAGGCATGTTTTGTTCGAGATCAAGGAGATATTCCATGAAGAAGAGAAGGTCAGCTACAATGGTGATGACTAGAGTAGGAAGATGATGGCAATAACAAAGAAGAAAAGAGGGACAATGCTTATATAGAAGACTCATGAGTCAATTCAGAGGATTATAGTTATTTCAAAGGACACCATGAGTTAGACATTCAAGAAGGTGGTGCAACATTTGAAGGTGCCATAAGCTACATTAACACTTTCTAAATATGGAGAAGCCACCAATGGGAAGTTTGAAGATTGGTGGATGATGAACAAGTGAAGTGTGTACAATAGCAAGCAACCAATAAGATGCCTAGAAGACCATCTAATTTTCGTCCTTCCATGATAAGAGAGATTCAGCTACACTTCATCGCACGGACAGTAACATTTTCTTAATCCTCCTCTCTACATTCATACTTTACCTACTATTATGCTTTCATTTATATATTTGATGATTATATCTTATGCTTTGAGTGAATAACAATGGAGATATTGCATTGTTTAAGTGTGGGGAGGTTAATCATCAAATATGTTTTTGCTTTGTTTATAAAATAAAATTTTAATTAGTCTAATTAAGGTGTGTTTGAAATAAAATTTTCTCACTTAATTTAAGTTTGTTCTTTATAATTACTTTGAAAATTAATCTTGTTCAGATTCATAATATGTCTATTGTGGTGCTTAAAAGATTGATTAGTAGTGCATAACCCATGATTTGATTAGAGAGATAATGTTTTATAGCCTTGCTTAGCTTCTTTAAGAAAATATTTGAAGGATGATTTATTCATTTATAAAAAAAGCTCATGTGATCAAGTGTTTCATCCCTTTGTCAAGAGAGAGGATAAATCCTATTAGAGCCCAGTTGAAAACACAGTTTATAAGCTGGTTATCTCAAATGAGTTTGGTTAAGGTTGATTCCTTTAGAAAGTTTGATCTCTTGAAAAATTTGGTCATCTATTTGTATCTCTTGATTGCTAGCTTTCACATATATATTCAGTACTAGTTGTTCTACACTAGAGCACTAGAATTGCTGAATTTTATATCCTTTAAAACCCTTTGATCTTTCGACACTCATTACCCACATAGTGAAATTTTTGCTCTTTTGCTAATCCCGAGGGAAAGTGCTAGTGCTATAGTTATCTAGCAAAAGGTAGAGTAAAAATTATATGGAGGTAGAAAAAAAAAGAGAGAAAAGAGAAATAGAGGGGGCAATTAAAAAAAATAGGGTGGCCACCAGTAAAAAAAAGAGAGAGATAAAAAAAAAGACCAAGTGGTCGAATTAAATAGAAAAGAGAGATAAGTATAATTAGGAAAAGGAGAAAGGAAAAAGAAAAGAAAAAGGTAGAATTAGAAAAAAGAAAGAGAGGCTTAGTGTTTATCAGTGTAATGAGCAAAAGCTTTTACTTTTCCAACCATGTGCAAATTCTAGGAATTATCCCACTTCATTTATTCAATATTGCACATGTCCAACAGCTATATCTTCTTTTTCCTTCTCTCTATTTGTACATATTTATTTTCTTATTTCTGATGACCAAATTAATTCAAGGTGATTAGATAATCTTAGGGAGATATCTTAGCTAAACAATAAGTTGATTTAACTTAGCTAGCCTTTACCATGCTCCTCTTAAACTCCTGTGAGATGTGAGACAGAGTTACTTTTTATATATAGGATAGCCATATAATATGAGTGCCTACATGTGAGCTTGACAAAGAAAGACCGATGTAATTTCTTGATCTATGGAGATTATATTTCATACAAAAAAAATTTCCTCCATTTTGATTCTAAAGGAAGTCTTGGTTTTTCTATGATTCGTTTGATTTCAAAAATTTCTATGGGGGATCTCTATGCATGAAAGTTGATTAAAATGCCCATGTTGAGATTAAACTGAATTATGAACTTGTTTAATTTGAGAAGTGTTTGTTTAGAACTAGCTTAGATTTAGTTGAGTTATTTGTTTGAATCTAGTAGAGTTATTAGTTTAGGTTTGGTTGAGTTTTTGATCGATCTCTTTGTTCGAGGACTAGCAAGATCTAAGTGTGGGGATATTGTTGACGCACGTTATCTACAAAAAATAAGCTCTATTTTCATATGATTTTATGTATTTTCAAGAGTTAATGCTATCATTTTATCTTGTTTTGCTAACAAGTAACCCCGTTTTCGAGAATGCTCTTTGTTTTTGTGCATTATTGTTAATTTTTGCAGGAAAATAGGTATAATTGTGACAATTTTGAGGATTTCTCGAATCAAAGATTTATGCTATAGTCCAGGGAGATGGAATGATTAATAAAAAAGAACAATTAAAGCACAAAATAAAGCCCAAGCCCATTATGGAAAAGGTTCCGGTGGCTAAGGATTGATTGAGTATGCAGAATATGAAGATAAGGAAGGATTATTAGGAGTCCAATCCAATCTCCAAATAAATCTCGAGATATTCTCGGATTGCAGGACAGCAGCACATTGTGGGCCTAATTCGGAGACCTTAAAGACGTCAAATGAAGAACATTTGAATACCGAAGTTGTAGATCTCTTCGAGTTCTACAATGTAGAGTCTGAGTTTGCTTTATTTGGACTTCGGATGAGGAAGTTATGGTCAAAATACTAAAGGCTACAGAATATGGAAAGTTGATTTCGGGAAGGACTAGACAAGGACTTCTTCTCCAAGCAAAGAAGCTTCATGGATGCCCAAGAACCTTCAAGACTCTTGTATATACATAGAAATAGGTCTATTAGGACTCTTATAACCGACCTATTAGATTCCATGTATAGAGGGCTCTCCGGAGTATAAATATATGGCCACCTTAGAGGGAGAGGCATCCAATTCATTATAAACCAGGGCTCGAAAGTTAGGGTTTAGGATCCATCTTCGCAAGACTCGTCGACAAGGAGATCTCGGCGAAAGGAGGCAGCAAGAGGAGGCAGGTCCAAAGGGGGTCAGCCGACCAACCCCCCTAGGGTCGGCCGACCAACCCCCCCCAGGGTCGGCCGACCCCAGCTGTTCCCGTGGAGACTCGAGTTCATCTTTCGACATGTTCTTCGTCGAGTCCGTCTCGACAACTATGCGCTTCAAGTTTATGATGTATCTTGAGTAACTCTCTGTTCCTCTTATTTTACTATGATAAACCTTGAGTTTGATCAATGAAATAGTCTCTTTGCTATTAGTTCTTTGTTTATACATGATCTGTGATCCATGTCTTTGCAATGCTTCATCTCTACATGTGACCAGGCCTGGGTTGTTTAAACCACATGTCTTTTAGTAGATCTTTTTACTTTAATTAGTTAATTGAATCTGCTCATGCTTAGAGATGGTTTAGGCTTGCTAGTTCGTCGATTACCTAGTTACTAGTGAAAGTAAAGCCTGGGGAAAGGTTCGAGCAAGTCTATGACATTCATGATCATGTTTATTCTATGTTTTAAGTTAGATCCATGCTCAGGGTAGTTCATAGTTTATAAGAAGTTTGTCTCATATTTCTTGCTAATTCCTTAGCTGTATTAGCTTCTTTATCGATCATGCTTTTGATCCTATCTAGCTCTTGTTGTTGATCCAGTATATGCTATAGTCTAGTTTTATATCCAGTTTATGCTTTAGTTAGTTTTTTATCTAGTTTATAATTAGAATATCGTTTATCATCCTTTAGTTTAGTTTAGATATAGATTAGTCAGTAATTAGACTCTTTTTTATCCTTTAGTTTATTAGATCTAAGTAATTGAGTAATCCTTGATTAATAGTAATTTAAACCTAGTTTTCCACGGATTGACAAAACCCTTGATACTCATCTCGGGGAAAGGCTATATCGATACTGTCGCTTGCAGTATAAGGTTTGGCGTGCTTAAGTGCCGTCAACAGAGGTCTAACTCTGCGGCATCGGGTGCAAGGGTAACCTAGAACCGTAGGGCTTGCGCTCTGATGGGGGGTTTGGCACGCCATACTGGTGTGCATTGCCAACGTTTTGTTGATGGCGGTTAGAACTCTGCTCAATGGCGAGTCGCGCGTCCTCCGCCGCCTTGTTCCTATCCAGCACTTCGCGTAGGTCACGCGGTTGCTACTGCTGTTGAGGCTGTTGCTGCGCCTCTGAAAGTGGCTGCTCCCCCACGCGGCGTTGAGGTGTGCAAAAGAGTAATGTGAGTTGTTGTCGTGGTGCATCCGGCTCTCTAGAGACCTAGGAGGCACCTGGTGCAGCCTAGCCTGCAGCAACAAACCTGACGACATCTTGCTGCCACTGCACATGTCCCTCTGCTCGGTGTGTGCCACTGGTGGGTTATGCAGCAAGGCCTCTGCCGCATCCAGAGCTCTGACAACCTAGTCGGAGAAGTCTAGCCGGCGTCGAGAGCGCCAGGGCTGGCCGTTCCACGACCGCAGAGCCACGCACGGACTGTGACCCGGCCCTCTGCCGCGCGACCAGGGCAGGGGGATGTCGCGGAGCCACCGTGGGCGGCGGGGTATGCTGTTGTTGCCCCTGAGGGGGCTGCGCACAGACTGCGACCCAGCCCCCTGTCGCGTGACCGAGGCAGGGGGATGCCACGGAGCCACTGTGGGCGGCGGGGTATGTTGCCGTTGCCCCTGAGGGGGCTGCCCGCCAGTGGGTCCCCCGACCATAGGTGGCGGTGGGTCTCGGCCCGCTGCTCTAGGACTTTGGCTCCCAGCCAAAGGTGACGCCCTCCCGAAACAGCAGGGCCGAGGCGACATGCTGTGGTACACCCTTTGGTGAAGGTATCTGCGCCCTGCGATGCAGTGCTGCATCACCATCGGTGGAGCTCGTAGCCGTGTGCACGATACCCTCAGGTGTTTGGTCTCTTGCAGCCATCAAGGTTAGCGATCAACATGCCTTTCCCCTACCTGGTGCGCCATTGTAGCCGCTGGCGACACTGAGATACCGTATAGGTACCTCACGGTAGGAAGTTGTGTAGGGTCATGGACACTACTGCTCAGCTCTACTGCATACAAGGAGCTGAAGAAGAGGATTTAGAGAGGTTCGGGCCACCTGGAGGTGTAACACCCTATGTCCTCTTTTGTTCTTTTACTATATGGAAGATGAGCTCTGGTTACATATCGGAACCAAAGGCTTGGCTCCCGGATGTGAGTATGCGTGTGGTGTGTGAGGTTCAACCCTGTTCTAGGAGCACCACTCCTCCTATTATAGATCAAGGGTAGGAGTAGTAGTACAGAGTAGGTAGCATGGTGCTGCAATGGTGGTTTCAATGAACACAGCCTAAGGTATGGTCTTGGAGTAGCTTTCACTGTGTGACGAGCGGAGTGTCACGTCTTCACTGTACCGATCACTAGTTTTGGCTGCCATCACTGTTGACGTCTCTTAGCGTAACAAATTTTACTCCACAAGCGCACAGAGATTTGCTGTAGCTTTTTTCCTCAGAGTATTCCGAGTAATGTAAAAATCCACAGGGAAGCAAGGGCGAATAGGTGGAATGAATATGCCGAACTTCTAGCAGTACTATAACTTAGATAAAATACCAGCTTATCTTAACACGGGGGTAAGATAACAAGGTAGTGTATGGTGGGAAGAGTAAAACAGGGACTAAAGAAGCCAACACCTAGGTAGCTATCTGGGAGGACAACGAGTGAGATTTAGATTTCCAAACTCTATTCCTTAACCGCTGTAGAGGAGTATTCGCGGTTGAACTAAGTTAACTGGATACAGACTAGGATCTTGCGTCGAGCGAAATTTCGGTGCCTTGAGGGGTTAGGGGGTAGATAGTAGACCACCGAAGGAGACTTGGCTAATGCCTACGGGCTTACCAAACGACGGATTGGAATACTGAGACCTCTAAAGCTATCACTTAGAGAGGCTACCAACTAGAGCTGCGTGGGTAAGATGGCACGCAATACTAGAGTTCAAGTGAGAACTTGAACTCTAAAGTTCTTCCTTGATCAGAGGGTGAGAACTAACTTAATCTTAGATCAAAAGCCTAAGACAAGTTTATAGCACCTGCAAGTCTAGCAAGATTCAAATAACTTAAGAACAACACAAACCTAAGCCTTGGTCTAGTGTGCAATAAAGGTACACCACACTAGGCAAGTGATAAGAAGTAAAGTAAAGTATGACAAAAGATAGAGCAATGATGTATATTATACTAGAGTAACATGAGTACAAAGATAGAAAGATACAAGAGCTTTGCCAAGACTCGAAGATAACTCCGAAATCCCTGAGGCAAAGACTCATACTCAACTCTAACTCCCAAGACTAACCTAGTGCTACTAGACTAAACAAAAGTATGATTCACTCAACTTCCACAATCTACAAGTGAAGTCTAGGAGGGTATTTATAGCTTCCAAGGTCGGTGAGGTGGTTAGGATGGCGGTTACAGGCCGGGCAACCTGAGGTCGGGCCGGGCGGCCTCCCACCAGGCCGAGCGGCCTCCGACCATGCCGGGCGGCCTAGAGAGCTGTTGGATCCACCGCCTCACTTGATCTTGTGGCTCATCTTCACTCCCTAGGTCGGTTGCATGGCGGTTCTGGCGGTTACAAGTGTGTTTCTCCTTCAACCGTTGATCTTCACTTGTGTTTCTTCCTTAGCCGCAGGATGGAGATGCCCAGGATCGCTGACTTCACCAATCCAAGTGTTGGATCGATGACATGGCAAGCCTTCCGGTTGGTTACATGCAGCTTGTGAGGATTCCACCTTGGAATTATGTTGACACGTCAATGTTGCGCATGCAGGTCGAAGATGGGCAAATTTGGGCACATTCCCAAGCCGGCAGCTTGGGGGTGAAGCCGGGCGACCTAGCCCACTAGTCAGGGTTCTCCTAACTTAGCCAGATTTCTCATGTTTTCAGCTGATCTCACACCTGCAATCAAATATCCAACACAACTCGTGGAGATATGTCAGTAGCAAGGGTTAGTCTACACTTTGGCATATTTCCTTTCATATACAAGGATAGTTGACGATACAAATGGTGCAATAATGACCGTCAACACCCCCGCAAGCTTAGACCTTTGCTCGTCCTCGAGTAAAACCAAGATGGGTTATGGATCAGGAGTTGCTACAATATCGATGCTCATGAATAGAAGTTATGCACAATTGACACCCATGCTTTTACCTCGAACCATAGTGTATGTAATGATCACTCTTACTCATACCTATGGTGCATCTTTTTGTCTTACCATGTCTTGGGCGGTTGGGAGGAAGAACAACTTAGCTGCAGGCTCTGCTCCAAGCATGTCTTTTGGGATTCCCATCTCAAGTGTTTTTGATGATTTTTCAAAAAGAAAACAAGTTTCCCCAAAGGTACTCTTGATCGCTCAAAGTGTATCCTCACCATTTGAAGCCAAGAGCATGGCTAAGAACTTCCTGTACTAAGGCTTATGTGGAGTTCAGGGTCATGGAAGAACTTAGCTTACTTAAGCTGTTTATTTTGCAAGGCCAAAGATTGGACCAAAGAAATGTCCTACATCATCTAGCCTTGTTCATTATTGGAGCTTTATTTGGTGGATGGTTGGATGAGTCTCCTTGTTTCCTTTCCTTCTTCTCCTTTTTGATTGATAGGTATGAATATGGAGCCTTTTTACATTTTTCTCTTTTTGCCATGCTTGACTAGCATGCTTTTCTTTTTCTCATATTTTTGTTGGCTACATACTCTACCTCTTTTTGATTGGAAGGAGTATGGTCAAAGGTATTTATTTGGAGATATATGGATGCATACCAAGTATAGGTAAATGCATATGTGGTGATGGTTTTGTTCCAATAATTCACAAGATAGAGATGATTCCATTCAATGAGACTCAAAATTTGACAAAGCTCAAAACAACATTAAGCAGTTTAAACAAGCTAGGCTCAGATATTTTAGTGTATTTGGCTCTGGTAGGTGTTTCAAACCAGTGGGGGAACTTTATTTTATTTTTCAAAAGAATAAACCTGAGATGTTTATCTTACTAAGGATATGTGGAGAAAACCTAGTGCTTAGCCATATCATTTCTCACAACAACTTAGACATAGTTATGCAAATGGCATCCACTAAGTACAAGATCAAGCTTTCAACTTAGACAACAACTTAGACATAGTTATGCATAAACAACTAAGCATGAACATAATAGAGCAACTATTCATCATTTCCATACGAAAGATATATGCATTAAAGTTGGGAGTTTCTTTTATTGACACTTTTTTTTAGATAGAGCAATAAGTCAAAATTGGAAAATACATAAAAGACATTATTTTATTAAACGTGCTTACCTTCGGTCGGATGGGTGATGCTGCTGCTCGGTCGGACGGGGTACTGCTGATACTGGTGGGACGAGTGATACTGCTGGACTAGTACTGCTGATTGGTCGGACAGGTACTGCCGCTGCACATGAAAGGAGATAGGGACAAGAGACAGGGACGCCTTACTCTGAGGGACGCAGGTGCGAGGAGGCATGCTCATAATGGCCTACCATCCTTCCCCAAGCTTCAATGAAGCTAGGGGTGTTGGTAGTAGTTGTTGTAGAAGTTCTGGGCACTGAGGAATCCGGCTCCGACTTGCTCATTCAGGTTCTGGAGCATTTCAATGTTGCTTTGGAGCCGTTGATCCATCGTTTCCATGCGTTGGTGGATGTCACCCACCTACTGGTACAACCTCTGATCGTATTGGCCCAAGTTCACCCCCCCATTGCAGAGTTGATGTCAGCCATGTAATCTGGGTGGTACCGGGCTGAAGCAGAGGAACCTTGGTCCTGGTTGAACGCACGTGACGCGCTACCACCTCCGTAGTATTGTGTACTATGGGAAGGCCGGTAGGAACTTTGGCCACCGGTACTGGAGAAATACCAAGATGGCTCAGATGGCGTGGAAGCATGGATGGGTTCCTCATCATCATCCTCTCCTCGGGCTCGATGGCGTAGCTCCTCAGCTCGCCGTCGTTGGGCTGGTCATAACTACGCCGATGCTCTGGCGTGGTGCCTCCACAACGAGCTGCATGGTTAGGCTTCTAACGTTGTACATGTCGAACTGCGGCGCTGGAAGTGGCAGCTTAAGACTGTGCCCAAACCATGTCATGACCAATTGCCCATTCACTTCAGCGTCTCGATTCATGAAATGTGCCTGGATAAAGTGCTGCTCCCCTACATAGTGTGATGTGTCGTCGGGAAGGTAGTCAAGCTGGGCATTCTCTAGGAGGCCCAGGTTAGCTGCAATCCTGGTGACAAAGTAAGTGATGCTTATGGGGGTGTTAGTCACTCTCTTGCCCATCCAATGACGGACAATGTCGAGGACCGGAGCATAGCGCTTCTTTTTTACCATGGCATAGAGGCATTTGAGGTCTTCATTGGGTGCACAACGAACCTCAACTCTCGGGAACACGATGAGTGAGACCCAGCGAGCTAAGAGTCTCGGAGTGGGGTTGTGGATTTTGGTGGTGTTGTGTTTCCCCTTCCCATACTCCCCGCATATTTCCACCCAAAAGTTTTCATGTCATACCCGACTGGGTCACTCAACGAACAATTGGAGTCGAAGCCCAGGAGGTCGGCGAACTTCCTCTGGGAGACAAAAAATTCAGTATTGAACAGGCGGAAATCTATGAACGTACCTACCGTATGCTTCTCCATGCAAAGAGTCATCAGGAATTCTTGTGTGAAAAGGATAGATACTTCCTCTGTGATATTTGCAAAATCTGACCAACCCCCATAATCAAAAGCTTGAATAAATGGATCCAACATACCTATCTCGACGAGGAAGAAGGCGTCGAAGCACTTTGTCCGCCCAAAGACCTTGGTGGTGAGAGCTTGTAACGTCTTAGCCTCCTCATCGCTCTGGATGTTGATGTCCTGCAGGTTCATTAGTCGGCGTTGCTGCTGTTGTTGTAAAGAAATTCCTTCGTCTTGATCCTGGCGGTTGCATGTACCGCTGACGGACATCCTATCGGACGCTACTGGAGTCCTGGAGCTTCCGCTTTGCGAACGAGAGCGTGAGCGCTCGTCCGACGAAGACGGGAACTTCAGGTGCAGCCCCTTCCCTATGTTGCTCAAGGCCCTCTTTGCCTTCTTGAAGAAAGACGACATCCTACAAAATAGACAGTAGGCTACACAAGGGACAAAGCAGTTACAAAAATTAGCGTTAGTGGTTAGTTGTCCAGAAGTTAATCGTCCAAAAGTTAGTCGTCCTTGCAGGGCAGGGCCTCCACAAAACGTTCAACGAAACGAAGGTGTAGCACTTATTTTAGCAGCATTTCACTAAGTACTGAAATTTAAACTAAGTGCTGAAATAAACTAAGTCCTAACTAGTGTTGAAGAGAGTGATTAGGGGGGAAGGAGAATGCTCACGCTGCTGAGCGGTGCGAGGAGCAAGTGGGAGCGTGCATGAGTATTTATAGGCGCGAGCGTGTGCATGCATGCAGACAGGGGAGGCCGGGCAGCCTGAGGCAGGGGCCGGGCGGCACATGCAGGTGCCGGGCGGCCTAGGAGCTAGGCCTCCTAGCCCGGTTGTTGTCGTGCGCGAGAGAATGGGACATGAATGGAGCAAGGCAGCGGGCGGCGCCGATGCGCAGGGGCGGGCCAGCTTGGGCCCGAGTGCCCTTGGCACTTGCTGGCCTGGTGGCGCGCAAAGGGAGCAGAGGGGGGTCGTCCGACCCCCGGTGGGGCCGGGCGGCTCCAAAGATTTTTTTTTGAATTATAGAAAGGAAGAAACCAAACTTATGCAGAAATTCTAATTTTAAACATGCAGTGGTAAAATTCAAAAGTTGGTGCATGAAAGAGAAGGAAATGTAACGCGAGAAAATTAAATATGCAATGGGGGTAATGCTAGTTTACCTCCTGGCGAGGGCAAGTCATACCTTGGGTTGGGAGTCAACACTTAACAGAGACTTAGCGGCCGTTTGTATTTGCTCGCCAAACCTTCTTGGTTGTCACAGCCTTTGGTTTTTGAGTTTTGGTCTTCTTCTCTGTCTTGGCTTTTGGCGTTTCCTCTTTCTTCCGCCATACTTGAGATATGTTCGTTGCCTTGGCGGTGACCTTCTTTTCAGGAGCTTTGCCTCATGATTACTTTGTCGGCAGCTGGGCCAGTGTGCCAGAACCGCCCTGCTTAATCCGGGCTAAACACACCTGCCACCTCTGGCTGGCAGTGCACTTAGGTCGAACTAAACCCGGTAGTCCGTCGAGAGTACATCGGCTCTCGATAACACCATTCCCAGAGGAACCGACATCAAACACATCCGACTCTTGATGGAGCCACAACAGTTACATCATCACAGGCAGTTGAAATAGAGAGTAATAGACTTAATTTACAAACCAAATGTATGTAATCAAATGCATGTTCAAAATATAGCGGAAGCGATTTCAAAACATCTCGCAGCGGAAACAAAATACTTAGGAAGTCTTCATGCAGAGATGAACAAGGCGACTAGCACCGAGAACATCTATCGCTATGGTAGGAACAAGTCTCTATTCTTCGGATGGCACAAGTAAGACTTTCACCGGTCCAATGGCCCGGATAAGCATTCTAGCAATGTTATGCCGATCAGCAAACGAACAGCGAACAGACCTTATATGACTCGGGCGGAGTCCAATGCACAATACCATAAATAATAAATAACTCATAAAATCTCCGCCCGGTCTCCATTTAAAACATAAGAATATATAATGATTTCCACAATAGTAAGATTTTTGTGATTGAAATCACCTACATGACGAGTGACTCCATTCACTCGTGTCTACTCGCACCTAGCATTACTAGGCACTCGTCCTATGAACTCTATGTATAGGTGCTAGGGCCAGGGCGGCCAGTGAATCTAATGCAATTGGTATCAACCAACTCCTAATGCAGATGCGTAATCATCAATCATAATCATATTAGCTGGGAGAATCATGGTCCTGCCTACCTTCTTCGCTAAAGTTAGGTGTTGCCTCTGGTGTGGAGTCGGGTGCCAGCGGCTGGCCCTCCTGCGGCGGGTTCACTAGCTCCTGGTGCATGGGCTCGTCGTCCGGCTCGTTGATCAGCGGCTGCTCCTGCATTGGTTCTTCGTTCGCAGGGTCTATATGCATGACATAGGGCAACCATGAGTGCAACGAATGCAAATGCATGCATGAGGTGCAAGTGAAACATAATGCATGGTCAGGTAGGTTGTGACCAAATGACTTAAGTATTCTCAGTTTAAATACATCCCATGATAAGGAAACTTAACAACCTTACTAAGAAATCGTACAACCAATCACTAAGAAATCGTACAAACCATCACCGAATCTATTTCCACTTATCATTTATAACATCACAAGAAACTTGTCGCCAGGGACATGGTGTAGGAAGCAGCATTACCTTCTCACATGACTACCCCTAGGTCCATTATACAAGTTTATCCATTTATGGAATTAAAGTGCTCATGCTAAGTCCATACTGTCATACAGCTCCAAATGAGTTCAAATATTTATGACAAGAATATCAATACTGTACTAAACTACTGCAAAATTTTCAGCCACAAAAGAATTATAATTATTTTATTAAAATTCTAACAATATGGAAGCCCTTTAACTTCCCAAATTTTTCGTGATTTTTAGAAGTGAGTTCTGGACCTGAAATTTCTACAGCAAGCATATTATTGCATAAGCACCACACACAAAAATCAGCAAGCTCATAATCCATATTTTCATAGGACACCTATTTTCCATATAATTACTTAGGCCTAATTCAAAAGAACAATTAAACAGAGTTCATAAAATCTAAGAAACTACTTTCTAGACTCTACCCATTACCAGCACACCATCAAATTTTCCATGGAATTAACTAGGCACTCTAAGACCACTTTTTCCTTTTATTTAGTTATGCAAGTGACACTTTGTCATTTTCAAATCAGCAGTTAAAACATATTTGCACCACCTCGCATTTCACCAGCGAGCTACTCATACTATATAAGGCACATGGAAAATACCAGGATTTTAGTTTGAGCAAACTACCTATAGCTTCCATTTTCCAAGTTAAAGAAATACACATAACACATGCATAATGGCAAAACAGTGATATACCAGCCAATGCTAGGGCTACCAAAAATCACACAGTACCTAGATGCCATAACAAAGCTACTATCCAAGTTTCATAATTTTTGGAGTTCATTTACATCCCTTTTTCTATTTATCATGGATTAACCTGCATGCACACAAGCAGGGGCAAAACTATACTTTTACACATCCACATCATATCTATCCTGTAGATCTATTCACCAGGAGTTCATAGCAATTGATACTTTCTCAGCCCAATATAAATGAAATAAATGGAAAAACCCATAGATCGAGGACTTAAACGCGATTAACCGTAACCTACAGGGGCTAGACTTCTAGATCCGCAAGACTCACTACACAGTGCGTTGGATTAAATCGTGAAAACTTGAATCACCGGGGGCTAAGTTGCAAAATGGCCGTCTTCTTCCTCCTCTCGACAGAGAGAGAGGAAGGGCGGCGGCGCTCGCCGACCTGGGCCGACCGGAGCCTGAGGGCTCGCCGGCGGGTGTCGGGGAGAGAGAGAAGGGTGCGGGGTCCTTACCCTAGCTACCTGCGTTGGCGGAGTGGCGGCGAGAAGGGTCGGCGGCGACGTGCAGAGGAGGCAGAGATCCGGCGATGGAATGCGGCGGGGTGGAGCGGTCCTGGCGGACTAGAGCTAGGGTAGATGGTGTCGCGGTGGACGGGGACGGCCGACGCAGTGAAGGGAGGCGTGGAGGCACGCAGAACGGCAGGGAATGTGGCGAGGATGGTCCGCGGTAGGGGAGCTCGGATGCGGGGTTCGGCGGCGAAATGCGGCGTGGTGGGGCAGCGCCAGTGGCCTAGACCAAGGGGAAACGGTGGAGCAGAAGGAGGAGAAGGGAGGCGTGGTGACGTGGAGGTGCTTAGGGGAGTGTTGACGGTCGTAATCTCACGATATCTACCGTCAATTACCAACCAAATGGAGCTATGCAAGTGAATAAATATGGACTAACCCTTCTACTAATAAGTTCCACTAGTTTTGTATGAATATTTGGATACAGGTACCAAAATGCACATAAAATAGCTGAGAACATGCCAAGGATCAAAGATGAAGCACACTGGCACAAGTGGCCAGGTCGGCCGACTAGGGGGCTGGCCGCCCGACCCACTGACAGGGTCGGCCAACCCCTGGCTAGGCCGCCCAACCTCCCAAGTCAGCCATGTGCCACTTCATCGATCCACATCACAAGTAAACACAAGTGCACTCAAATCCAACCGCAAGACCAAGCATCCAATGTATCCAAAGGCCGAAAATGCACCAAGTCACGGATCCACAACGTTAACAATCCGAGGGAAGAGCAAAGTGGCCAATGCAGGGCTGACAGGTGGTCGCCTGGCCTCCTACAAGGTCGGCCGACCTACCCTCGGAGGCATTTTCCACGTGCAACAACCGTCCTAACCGCCAACCGCCATGGGGACGCAAGATCAAGCCATTGGAATGCAAAGGCGGTGGATCGGGTGGTCGCCCGACCTCAGGCTAGGTCGGCCGACCTCCCCCTAGGTCGGCCGACCACCGACCGTGGCCTCCCACCAACCTAAGCCTCCTACAAGTACCCCCCTCACATATGGGACTATTAATAGGCCTGTAGAGCTCATTTGTAAAGGTGTGGAGAAGTTGAGAGCCATATTCTACCTTAGAGAGTATCATTTTCCACATCTTAGTAGTTAGGATAGCCCAGGGAGTTAGAGTGAGTCGAGCTTTGCCTCGTCGTTCTCAGAGATTCTTCTGAGTCTGCGGTAAAAGCTCTTGTATCTTTTGTACTCGTATCTTCAATATAATTTAGTTATATTTTACTTTATTTCTATCTCTTGCAAGTGTGGTGTACCCTTTATTTTGCACACTTGCTAGGCTTAGACTTGTGGTTATCTTAGTTAGTCAAGTTCCATTATTCTTGCCGGTGCTATAATCCAACCTATGCGCTAGGCTCTAGTTAGGTCCTCTCCTCTGATCAAGGAGGATCTATTGTTACTCAAGCATCGCTTGAGTACGTTTATAGCGTGCCATCCTACCCACGCAGATTTGCTTGGTAGCCCCACTCGGTGACAGCGTGTGGTGTGCCTGTGTAGTCCAGGCCCGTTCATTCGGTAGGCACGTAGGTGTTAGCTGGGTCTCCTTCGGTGGTCTACTATCTACCTCCTGACCCTTCGAGGCGCCGGAATTTCGCTCGACGCAAGACCCTGACTTGCTACTTGAATTTCTTAGTTAACCACGACATAGTCTTTGCAGTCGAATAGAGTGGAGTTTGGGAACTTTATCTCACTCGTTGTCCGCCTAGGCAACTATACCTTTCTACGTGTATCTTAAGTAGTTTCATTTACTTTTTTCCACCATACACCTATCCGTTTACCACACTTACCCCTGTCTAAGTGACTAGCTGGTATATTTATTTAAGTACAAATCATTCGATTTGAGTTTATTCAATTATACTCTCTCGCCTGCCGCTTCCCTGTGGATAAAAATACGATACTCAGAATACTCTGGGTGAAAAGCTACAGTGGTCTCCGTGCGCTTGCGGAGTAAAATCTTTTAAGGCTAAGAGACGCCAACAAGCTTTTCTGGCGCCGTTGCCGGAGAAGCAATAGGCAGAGATATAGTTGATAATCTCTTTTCGAACCTCGTGTCTTTTATAAAAATACCAACTAGTATTTAGCAGGCTCACTTGTCTCTGTTGTTTATGCTGTGGTTGCAATAGAGAGGTGTATGACCGGTTTCGACCTGCCGGAAAATTTCCACAATAACCCAGAGGCTCTGCTTAGGAGGGTTCGTCCCAAGACCATTCACAGGCAGAGACCTGTTCCAAGGGAATTGAATCTTGAAACAGCCACGTCAAGTAGTTCCTCGAACACAGACTCGTCCAGTAGTTCCTCAAACACTGACGACATGGCCGCAGCTCCTGAGAAGACCATCCGTGAGTTCTCCATCCCATCCAGCAGCAATGTCCCTACGAGACCAGCCGTCAACGCAGGGGAGAACTTCGAACTCAAGCTGGGAGTCATTCACATGGTTCAAGCCATTCCCTTCTGCAGATTAGCAACGGAGGATGCCAACAACCACCTGCAGCAATTCCTAGAAATCTACAGTACATTTACCATGAAAGGTGCGTCCTCCGATGCTGTCAAGTTACGCCTCTTCCCATTTTCACTTGTCGAAAAGGTGAAGGAATGGTTCTACCTCAACCGCGCAACACTGACAACATGGGATGCGTGCTCAAGCGCATTTCTCGCCAAGTACTTCCCTCTGGGAAAGACCAACGCGTTGAGGAACAAGATCTCGAGCTTTCAATAGCTCACAGATGAAACGGTGGCAGAGGCCTGGGAAAGATTACAGGAATACATAGCAGCCTGCCCCCACCATGGCATGGAAGAATGGCTGATCATTCAGAGGTTCTTTCATAGGTTAAACCGTACTGCTCAAGAGCACCTGGATGCAGCCGCTGGAGGATCTTTCCTATCCCAAAGTGTGAGAGTGGCCAAAAATCTGATTGAGAAGATCGCCACTAACCAGGGATGGAAGGAAGAAAGGTCACACACACGATCCCGTGGAGTCCATCACATCGACAGCACGGACATGCTAGCCGCCAAGATGGACTTGCTTTTAAAGAAGCTAGAAGACAATCCTGAGACCGCACCAGTCCAGGCCCTCAACACTCGCATGACTTGTGAAGTCTGCGGGAACACGGGGCATTCAGGGAGCAGCTGCCCTGAAACGCGACCGAAAGACGCCAACTTCATCGGTAATTCTAGTAACTTCAACAACGGGAATCGTCCCCAACCAGGCTGGAATTCGCGACCATATATGTGATTCTCCGGACAAGGTAACTCCTCTGGTAACTCACAGCAGTTCAATAAGCCTAGCTCTTTTGATCCTAAAGCTGTGTATGATAGCATCAGTAAAAAGTTTCATGCAAATGATAGATTTTTTTAGTCTATTTCTTTACAAATGGAAACTTTTAACAGTGCTATGAAAAATCAACTGAGTTTCAATAATATGTTAGAAACACAAATAGCTCAGTTGGCTGCCTCTTTGCCTAAAGCTAATGCGGGAAAGCTTCCGGGACAACCGGAACCTCCTCTCAAAGAGCATATCAATGCCATTACCACTAGGTGTAGTAAGTCCGCTCAGGACCCTCCACATCCTAGTGGTGCGTCATGCACTAACCATACAGGCAAGCAACAGGAGAAGACCACCGAAACGGAGGAGAATGATGATCTAGAAACCAGTACTGGTGCCGCGAAGGAGAAGGCACCATCGAAAACTCTTCCACACGAGTTTTATGAGACAACGGTGTTGCCCTTCCCTCAGTGCAACAACAAGGCTGCCGCCGATGAACAATATAGTACGTTTGCTGAGGTCATTAAGAAACTATATGTCAATATACCCCTGCTAGATGCTATGCAGGTACCGACATATGCAAAGTACTTGAAAGATATACTCAACGATAAGAAACCACTGCCATCAGCGGAAATTGTGCATATGACCGAGGAGTGTAGCGCAGCTATACTCAACAAACCTCCACAGAAGAAGAAAGACCCTGGCTATCCTACCATTCAATGCTCAATCGGGAACCAAGTCTTCAATCAAGCCTTATGTGATCTCGGAGCAAGCGTCAGTGTTATGCCTTAAATTGTCTTCGACAAACTCAATCACGCGACACTCATCCCCACAAGCATGTGCCTGCAACTTGCGGACCAATCTATCCGACACCCCGCGGGGATCGCCGAGGATGTCCCAGTGAAGATCCGGAACTTCCTCATTCCCATGGATTTTGTGGTATTGGACATGGAGATTGATGCAAAGGCACCGCTCATTCTTGGGCGGCCGTTTCTGAGCACCGCGGAAGCAAGCATAGATGTTGGAGCCAGAGAAGTCCACCTCAACATCAACGGGATGAGGGAGACATTCTCCTTCAAACCAAATGTGGAGCAGTGTAACCAAGTGAAGATTTTCAAGTGCCAAAAGTATGTGCCGAAGCCACCAATCTAGACGCTTCCGGGAAAGAGATGGACAGTCTCATAGCATTCATGAAACGGAAGTTAGCCACCAAGGCTGCCATCCGACAATGGGAAGAAGACGAATGGAAGAAGGCGAAAGCCATGAAGGCTAACCGCAATAACCAGGAAATAGGAGGCAAAGCTCCTGTTAAGAAGATCGGCACCCATGATTTTACAAGACCCATCAACCAAGGGTGCAACAAAAATCAATGTACCCATGGAGACCCTAGGACAAATACTATGGGGCATGCTGACGACAAGCGCGCCCAGGACCCATGCACGACAAATTCCAAGTGGCTCGCAAAGGTACTGCTTACCTCCCCATACGTACGCTCACACGACATCCCGAAGGGCGGTAAATGGTTCTCTCCCGCCAAGAGGTAAATTTGGCATTATCATTTGACAGCATATTTATTTCCCGTTAGTTCAATTCCTCATCCTCCACTGCATATTTAAAATTTTGCAATGCACAAATTCAATTTTTATACATCTAACCTGCTTATTCCTGAAATATTCAAAAAATATATATATAATAGGGTCGGCCGACCCTAGCATAGGGCCGGCAGACCACTACTGCCATAAGGTAAGGCAGGCAGGCACCGGCCAAAGCCGGCCGACCAGATGGTCAGGCCGCCCGACCGAGCCTGCCTCCCCTCTCCCTCTTCTTTCTCTTTTCTCCACTTTCTTTCTCTCTCTCTCTCTTCTTTTTCTCCCTTTCTCTTTTCTCTTTACCTCATTCCTAAGCAAGGACAAGAGGAGAGGGGCAGAAACGGTTGCCGACCGACCACGGCCTGAGGTCAGCTGACCTGCCCCCTCATCTCCCTTTCTCTTTTGCGCTTGCTACCTTGCTCACTCCCGAAGCAAACCAGTGCAAAGGGGAGCACCTAGAGCTGGCCGACCAGGACACACGCCGCCCGGCCATGCACTCAAGGCCGGCCGACCACATCACGGTTGCCCGACATGCAAGCAAGGTCGCCCGACCAAGAAAAGAGCCGGCCGACCAGCCCTTTCACGTTTTCGGTGCATCCTCCCCCTCTTTCGCATACACTTGAGTGAGCAGCCACTTTGAGAGACAACCATCTTCCTGCCTCCTTCCAACACACTCAAAGAACCACACTCGAGTGGTCGCCCGACACCCCCAAGGCTGGCTGACCACGGTGGTGGCCGCCCCGACCGGCCTCACCGGTCGCTCGACCGGCCTGCCCCTCTTCCCTTTGCTGCACGACCACGCAAGGTCGCCCGACCATGGGAGAAGGCCGGCCGACCACGGCCAAGGGCCGGCCGACCCCATGCCTGGTCGCCCGACCCCCTGCTTCCTCCATTTGGCTATAAATACCACACTTCACTCCCTTGTTCAATGCACCACACAAACTCCCTTCTCTCCCTCTCAAATTCCTTTGTCTAGGAGTTAATTTAGCTCTTCGCTTAGCCAAAATAATATCCGAATAAAAATCTAGTTGAGCAAATAAAATAGCTACTAACCCCTCTCTTTCAGCAAGACCACGAATGAGTTGTGGTGGTGTCACGCCCCACAAGGACGACTAACGACTAACGCTAATTTTATTTTGTCGTCTCGTAGTTTTTTGTGGTCACTTTTTGTGCAGGATGAAGCGCACTTTCAAGAGGGCAAGAAGTGCCATCAGCAAGGCGGGACATCACATACGGTTCCCGACGTCCTCCTGCTCACAGAACTCGCGGATGGTATCCGATAGAGGCTCATCAAGTGCTGGACTGGGAGGTGAAGAAGCGTCATCCTCCATCACCGGGCCCATGTTGCTGCTGGATTCTCAAATCCAGACGCGCAATCAAGATGAAGCCGACCTGCTGAGGCGACTCCACACCAAGCCTATCACCCTCACCAAGTGCTTCGATGAGGTACTCATGACAAGCACAGGTATGGATGACGAATTCGATGAAATTTTCAGTATGGTAGGCTGAGAAAATTTTGCAAATGTTAGCGAGGGAGGCATAGTCCTCCCCACCAAAGAGTTTCTGATGACCCTCCGAGTAGTATCACTGCAGTCTGACATGACTGTTCATTTCAGACTCTTTAACTCTGAGCATGAACAATGCTATCGGGTTCTCACCTCGCTGCTCCATAGTAGCCGAACCTGTAGGCTTTAATGCAACAGAGTTCTGGAATGAACTAACCGGTCCGGACTATAAGGGGAAGAAAAGCATCACAAACATTAAGCACCCCACCATGCGGTTCATGGCCCGCTGGATTACCATCGTAGTCCTGCCCCGCGATGACACACATTGCGTGACCATAGAGGACTTAAAAATCCTCTATGCCATGTGGCGTAAGCAAAAGTATGCACTTGACACCGCCATGCTCTACCACTGGATGAAACTAGTTTGGGATGAAAATTCCATTTCAATCACGTCATTCGTGACGAGGATTGCATCCGAGTTAGGGGTCTTAGCAAATCCCAGGTGGCATTCCTACCCCTAGACACACCCAACCTAGTCACAGAGAGCCATTTCATCCGGGCACACTTTCTGTGCAAGAACCCCAGCATGGACACCTATGTCATGATCTATAGGGGGTACAACTTTGAAGTGCCTCTACCAGCACCGCAGTTCAAAATCTACCACGTGGACACACTCTCTATGCCATTAGAGAGCGTCCTAGAGGAAGAGCCTTTAGAGGAGCCCAGACATAGTGTAGCTAGAGTCATGACCAGGGCACAAAGGAGGGCAGCCCAAGAACGCCTACAAAAGCAAGCACAGGACGCGCAAACCGTCGGGACGGGAGCTACCTGGTTCCATACCGCGACTGGCACGTCCTGGCAAACCTAGGAAACAGACCCGATGTGGCAGCCCCACGGAGGATCTGCATGGGGACACAAGCCGAGCGCTGCATTCTCTCAGCAGCAAGGAGGAGGAACCTACTATGGGTATGGGTCAGCACCATACGAGGCAGGACCATCTGCCTCTGCACGCTTTGCAGGAGACCCTTTGAGCGCCATCTTTGGGTCCCTGACAATTCAGGACTAGCGCACAGCTGGGATGGCCCAGCAGCTTAATCAAGTACATGAGCGAACTCATGTCATCCAGCAGACCCAGGACGAACAGTACAACCGCCTCCTAGAAATAGAAGCGACGGCTCAACGCACCTTCGATGAGTACCAGCGATTCTTCCAGTATTACGGGTACTACCTCGAGTAGCTTCATTGAAGCTTGGGGGGCGATTCGACAACTGGGTATGTATGACAGTCTCCCGATTTCTGCACCACCCATGTATCTTTGCTTTGAGAGTTTATTAGTTTGTTTGCTCAATCTAGTTTGTTTAATTCAGTTTGCTCAATTTAGTTTAATTCAGTATATAAAAAAAACTCCCATGCTTTAATGATAAGTTCATATGCTAGCTTCATTTTGGAAATGATGA
This sequence comes from Paspalum notatum, assembly GCA_022530915.1. Classification (NCBI taxonomy): domain Eukaryota; kingdom Viridiplantae; phylum Streptophyta; class Magnoliopsida; order Poales; family Poaceae; genus Paspalum; species Paspalum notatum. Next base: position 31,231,936 of record CM039688.1, on the reverse strand, counting down.
ATAGTTGCTCTATCAAGTGAATGATTTAATTCTTGCATGTGACTTATGCTTAGCTTAGTTATGAGTTTGTGGATAAAAGAAGTAAACCAAGGTTCTATCTTGTGGTTGCCATTTGTGATAACAAGCCTAAGTTGTTGTGAGATGAATGATATGACTTGAATATGGGATAATTCTTTCATACTCCTAGTAAGATGAACATCTCAGGTTTTTATTTTGAAAATAACAAATTATAGCTCCCCTTAGTCAAAAATACCTACCAGAGCCAAAAATGCTTCAATTAGTTAAACTGCTACAAAGAGCTGCTTAGTGATATTTTGAGCTTTGTCGAATTTTGAGTCTCTTTGAGTAGAAATATCACCTTCTATTGATAGCTGGACTACAAAAACAAAAATGCAAGTGATCCATTCCGGACTCTGCATCCACCAAAATGTCTCCAAATACTTCTCATAATCCCTAGCCTCCAAATCTCAAGGAGTAAGGGTATGGAGCCAAAAAGAAAAGCATGCAAAAGCATGCCGAAAAGAAGAATGCGTGCAAAAGCACGGCAAAATGAAAAGAATGCAAGTTCAAGCATGGTAAAAATAAATAAAAGCTCCATATCCACTCCAAATCTACAAAAGGCTACAAGGGATGAATACTAAGAGAAGGAGGCATAGAGTACCACCACTCATACTACAGTGATCAATAGAAGAAGTGATAGAGTATACTCTTTGGTCCAATCTTTGGCTTAGTAAAATAAATATCCTAAGTGTGCCACATTCTCCCTACCTAAAGCTCCACAAAGGCCTTAGTGTAGGAGTGTTGGCCGAATCTTGGCCCTTGGTGAGGAAACACAATTGAGCACCTGAGAGCACCTTGGGGAAGCTACTTTTGTTTTGAAAAATCTTGAAAACTCCTGAGAAAGACATCCAAAAAGAGCAAGTTAGAAGAACTCCTGTACAATGGTCGTTCCATCTCTCAACCGCCCAAGGCAAGGTAAGAAAAAAGATGCACCACAAGTAGTACACAAGGCAAGCTTTAATTATTTCACTTCTCGAAACAAAAGCATGAGTATTGGGTCATGTATAAAAATTTCTCTTCATCTTCGATATTGCAGCAACTCCTGATCCACTCTCAGTCGTAGCTTTGCTTGGGGGGGTGTTGACGGTCGTAATCACACGATATCTACCGTCAATTACCAACCAAATGGAGCTTTGCAAGTGAATAAATATGGACTAACCCTTCTACTATTGAGTTCCACTAGTTTTGTATGAATATTTGGATGCAGGTACCAAAATGCACATAAAACAGCTGAGAACATGCCAAGGATCAAAGATGAAGCACACTGACCAAAGTGGCCAGGTCGGCCAACCCCACCACGAGGTCGGCCGACCAGGGCCAGGCTGAGCCTGACTCAGCCAGGTCGGCCGACCAGGGGGCAGGCCCCCCGACCCACTGACAGGGTCGGCCGACCCCTGGCCAGGCCGCCCAACCTCCCAAGTCAGCCATGTGCCACTTCATCGATCCACATCACAAGAAAACACAAGTGCACTCAAATCCAACCGCAAGACCAAGCATTCAATGTATCCAAAGGCCAAAAATGCACCAAGTCACGGATCCACAACGTTAACAATCCGAGGAAAGAGCAAAGTGGCTAATGCAGGGCTGACACGTGGTTGCAACAACCCTCCTAACCGCCAACTGCCATGGGGACGCAAGATCACAAGCTAGGTCGGCCGACCTCCCCTCAAGGTCGGCCGACCACCAACCTCGGCCTCCCACCGACCTAAGCCTCCTACAAGTACCCCCATCACATATGGGACTATAAATAGGCCTGTAGAGCTCATTTGTAAAGGTGTGGAGAAGTTGGGAGCCATATTCTACCTTAGAGAGTATCATTTTCCACATCTTAGTAGTTAGGATAATCCTGGGAGTTAGAGCGAGTCGAGCTTTGCCTCGGAGTTCTCGTAGATTCTTCTGAGTCAGCGGTAAAAGCTCTTGTATCTTTTGTACTCGTATCTTCAATATAATTCAGTTATATTTTACTTTATTTCTCTCTCTTCCATGTGTGGTGTACCCTTTATTTTGCACACTTGCTAGGCTTAGACTTGTAGTTATCTTAGTTAGTCAAGTCCCGTTATTCTTGCTGGTGCTATAATCCAACCTGTATGCTAGGCTCTGGTTAGGTCCTCTCCTCTGATTAAGGACGATCTATTGTTACTCAAGCTTCGCTTAAGTACATTTATAGCGTGTCATCCTACCCACGCAGATTTGCTTGGTAGCCCCACTCGGCGACAGCGTGTGGTGTGCCTGTGTAGTCCAGGACCGTTCGTTCGGTAGGCCCATAGGCGTTAGCCGGGTCTCCTTCGGTGGTCTACAATCTACAGACCCCTCGAGGAGTCGGAATTTCGCTCGATGCAAGACCCTGACTTGCTACTTGAATTTCTTAGTTAACCACGACATAGTCTTAACAGCCGAATAGAGTAGTGTTTGGGAACTTTATCTCACTCGTTGTCCTCCCAAGCAACTATACCTTTCTACATGTACCTTAGGTAGTTTCATTTACTTCTTTCCACCATACACCTATCCGTTTACCAGACTTACCCCTGTCTAAGTGACTAGCTGGTATATTTATTTAAGCACGGATCATTCGATTTGAGTTTATTCAATTATACTCTCTCGCCTGCCGCTTCCCTATGGATAAAAATACGATACTCGGAATACTCTGGGTGAAAAGTTACAACGGTCTCCGTGCGCTTGCGGAGTAAAATCTTTTAAGGCTAAGAGATGCCAATAGGGAGCGGAGTGGCCTTGGAGCTTGAGCTCCGAGCTCTCGTCAACGGCGGCCGGTGTGGTGACGGAAACGGAGGAACTGCTCTCATGTGGAGGAGGCCCGGGAGAGTGGAGGAATGAGGCGAGTAGCAGAGGCCGGCTCGGTCTCGCCTTTGGCCATCGGGAGCGGGCAGGCCGGGCAGAGGCACCGTGGCACCGCGCCGTACGCCGGCGGCCGCGTGGCCGACGGGCTCTGACCCAGTCAGCGCGGGGCCCCACCGGTCAGCGAGACAAAAGAAATAATAAAATTCCGAAATGAAAAACCCTCTATTGACTGCAGGAACCACTGTTAGAAAACTCCTTTTTTGAATAGGTTAGATGCCGAATTTGAAATTGCCCCAATTGGATGAAATGTTCTAAATTTGTTTCTCTACATTTTTCTTATAAACTTGCATACCATGTTATATTCAAAAATATGGTTTAAATTTGAATTTAAACTGCTGACCCCAGTTTGACCAGCAGAACCTATAAGTTTAAATATTCTCAAAGTCCATTTTCCATTCACTTTTACACAAGGAGTTTTGCATGAAAATGGCTGTAGGTTAGAGAAAATGTAGGATTTCTTATCAGGTCAAGTTCGGACAGAAAACACAAGTTTACATAAAAATGTCCAAACCATCACCCAAACCATTAATGTCAACCCACAAAATACCAAAGTTGTCAAGCATGGAATTGTCTACAAGTTTGGTATATCAAGTTTCTTCAAATTCGCAACAGATTCAAGGTTATAGTGACAAAGGTAGAGGCCTATTCAGGAAAAACTGAATCTAATTGATTCCAATGACTTGGTCTACTCATGCACTCATTATGAAATGTTCATGAGATGAGGCACATATGTCAATGATGCAATTGTAATGCACTTGAGATGCCTGGGGCATCACTACCCACCTCCCTTAAAGAAATCTCGTCTTGAGATTTTTGATGTGATGTGAGTGGATAGTTAAATGAGAAGAGAGTGCATTGTGTAATGCATTTAAATGCGAATCTGAAATTTAAAACTGCTGTGGCATACTCGTTTGAAGTGGATGGAAGAAAACCAGGATATTTAGTTTGCAAAAATTCTTCTTGTTCCCAAGTTGCCTCTTCTTCGGAGTGATTACTCCATTGCACTTTGTAGGAGTTAATGGTTCTTCATCGGGTTGATCTTTGCTTTTGGTCGAGGATTTTTATGGGCTGCTCTTCATATGTGAGGTCAGGTTCAATCTGGATTTGAAATGTATCAACCACTTCCTCCGGCACTCGTATACACTTCTTGAGTTGCGAAACATGAAACACGTCATGAACCGCAGCTAGGTGTGGTGGTAACTCTAACCGGTAAGCCACTGGCCCACATTGCTCTGTGATCTTGAGCGGACCAACGTACCGTAGTGCTAACTTGCCTTTTACTCCGAACCGATGCACCCCTCCGTTGGTGACACCCGGATATACACATGATCACCCTTCTCAAAGACTAGTGGTCTCCTCCTCTTATCTGAGTAGCTCTTCTACCTAAACTGTGCTCTTTTCAGATTGCTGTGTATGAATTTAACTTGTTCTTCTGCTTGTGTTACCAAGTCAGGACCGAATGTGACATGCTCACCTGGTTCAGACCAATTCAGTGGTGTTTGACACCGCCTACCATAAAGGGCCTTGAAAGGAGCCATTTCTAAGCTCTTCTGGTAGCTGTTGTTGTAGGCGAACTCCACCAAGGGGAGACATTCAACCCACTTGGTGGAATAAGTCAAAGCGCATGACCTCGACATATCTTCTAGGATCTAATTTGCCCTCTCAAATTGTCCACTTGTTTGTGGGTGGTATGCTGAACTCCGAATTAGAGTGGTCCCCAGAGCAGTTTGCAAATGTTCCCAAAAGCGTGACACAAATAGAGAACCTCTATCCGAAGTGATGGTTTGTGGAACACCGTGCAAAGAGACAATCCGCGAGATGTATAGTCCAGCATATGTGGCTGCGGTGTAATGGGTTTTGATAGGTAAGAACTGTGCCGATTTGGTGAGACAATCGATAAGCACCCAAATGGAATCATATCCCTTCTGGGTGCCAAGCAAACCCACAATGAAATCCATGTGTACATCTTCCCATTTCCAAGCCGGAACTTTCAGTGGTTGAGGCAAACCCGCAGGCTTCAGGTGATCAGCTTTCACTCTTTGGCATACATCACACTTAGACACATACTTGGCGATTTCTCGTTTCATGCGAGTCCACCAAAACTTTTGCTTCAGATCTTGGTACATTTTGTTGTTGCCCGAGTGCATAGTGAACATGGAGGTGTGAGCTTCATCTAGGATTTTCTTCTTTAGTTCCATGTCCTTTGGTACCACTAAACGATTTTTGAACCATAAGACTCCCTCTTCATCAAGCTTGAAACAAGCCTTCTTCTTTTCATCTATGCCCTCACGAATATGTGCCAAGCCCTTATCTTTCTTTTGGGCCTTTATGATCTCATCTCTTATAGTTGGTTCAACAATGATGTTGAAAAGTTCAGCATGATGCATTGTTGGCGTTTCTATCTCCCCAATTTCACAGCATAGCACTCTTACTGTCGGACGAGCCTCAATGAAGTTTCAATGAGCTTTACGGCTCAAAGCATCAACTACCACATTAGCTTTCCCAGGATGATAGTGTATATCCAAATCATAGTCCTTTATCAGTTCTAACCAACGACGTTGCCTCATATTTATTTCTAGTTGGGTGAATATGTATTTTAGACTCTTGTGATCGGTGTATATGTGGCAAGTGTTTCCCAATAAGTAATGTCTCCATTTCTTTAGTGCGTGAACAACTGCAAGTAGCTCAAGATCATGAGTTGGATAATTCACCTCATATTTCCTCAGTTGGCAGGATGCATAGGCAATCACTCTTCCTTCTTGCATTAGAACACAACCGAGGCTGCTGCCGGAGGCATCACAATACACATCAAATGGCTTGGTGATGTCCGGTTGAGCAAGAACAGGTGCTGATGTTAGGAGCTTCTTCAACGTTTGAAATGCCTATTCGCATTTTGGGTTCCACACAAACTTTGCATTTTTCTAGGTTAATGATGTCATTGGCTTTGCAATTTTTGAGAAATACTTGATGAAGCGGCGGTAGTAGCCCGTTAAACCAAGAAAACTCCGTATTTCTGTTATAGTCCGCGGTTGTTTTCAATTCAGCACATCTTCCACCTTGCTGGGATCAACAGCTACTCCCTTCTCTGACAAGATATGGCCTAGGAATGCCACTTCCTTTAGCCAAAAAGCACACTTGCTAAATTTGGCATAGAGTTTATGTTCTCTAATCCGCGATAGTACTATTTGCAAGTATCCTTCGTGCTCTTTCTTATTCCTGGAATAAACCAAAATGTCATCAATGAATACTACTACGAATTTGTCAAGCTCATTCATGAACACCGAGTTCATCATGTGCATGAAGAAAGCCGGTGCATTGGCCAACCCGAAGGACATGACAAGATTCTCATAAAGCCCATACCGCGTTGAGAAAGCGGTCTTTGGTATGTCTTCCTCTCGGATCTCGATTTGATGATACCTAGACCTAAGGTCAATCTTAGAGAAAACTGTGGCTCCCCCAAGCTGATCGAATAGGATATCAATATGTGGCAGTGGGCACTTGTTCTTGACAGTAACAGCATTCAATGGTCGATAGTCCACGCATAACCTCTTACCACCTTGGTCTTTCTTCTCTACAAAGAGAGCCGAGCAACCCCATGGTGATGAGCTTGGGTGAATAAACCCTTTATCAAGTTGTTCTTGTAGCTGCACCTTCAATTCTTTCAACTCATTGGGTGCCATCCTGTATCCTGTATGGCCTTCGAGAGACAGGCGCTGTGCCAGGTACAAGCTCGATGGAAAACTCAACATCTCTATCTGGTGGGAGTCCAGGAAGCTCTTCTGGAAACACATCCTGATACTCACAAGCTACAGGGATCTTTGCAAGTGCTTGTGCCTCAAGCTGAGCTTCTGTAACAATAACCATGTGAGACACATGCTTATGAAGTGGCACCTGTATAAACATGTCTATCCCACCGCTTGAGCGTAACTGAATCGTTCTGGTTTCAACATCAATCCTTGCATGGTGTTGCTTTAGCCAATTCATCCCAAGAATAATATCAATCCCTAGTTGTTGGAGTACCAGGGAATTGATGAACAAACTTTCTTTTCCTACATGCAAACACAAGTCCCTCACTATGTGATTTGTATTTATAGATGACCCTGCAGGTGTGATGTGGCATTTTTGTTTCAACTCTGTAATTTCATACCCATGCTTCAGTGCGTAGGCTTTACTAATGAAAATGAAAGAGCCTCCAGAGTCAAACAAAACAACCGTAGGGTGGTCATTGACAAGGAATGTGCCTGCTAAGACTGGTTCACCCCCCGGAACTTGCTCAAGTTGACTGTAGTGCAATCGTCCCATCTTTGGGGCTGATTCCTTCTCTTCACCCGTAGGCACGGGTCCTTGAGTCTTTTGGCGCGTGTGACACTTGTGACTAAAATGTCTGGCCTTCCCACACTTGAAGCAGGGGCAGCTGGCGTTTGGTTTGGCGGGTGGCACTGAAGCCGGTGGATGGGGCGGTGCACTGCAGGATGACGGGGTTTGTTGTGTCCCACCATGCTGCTCCTGTTGTTGGGGCAGGTTGAGGTAATGTATGTGCGGAGGTGGGCGATGCAGAACCCATTGCCGCTGAGGTGAACTTGATGGAGGTGTGTGTGATGCCCCTGGCATCTCAAAAGCCTTAACACACGGTTAGATGAAGGCTAACGACGAATTAAGGCTTAATCATGCTTAGTGATTAACAGGAAACACGTGGAGGAGCCACTAAATCAAAATTTTCTACACAAGATACAAGACCACACATTTCGTGGTTGAATAAGTCAACACTCACATACTTTTGAGCTCAACTCCAAATGCCAAACCTCGGATAAAAAAAGTAGCCCTAGACCTTTCTGTTGGACAATGTTCAAAAATCTAAAGACAGGAGGATTAAAAGGTCCAATCCAAAGTTTCTTGATAAGTGCGAGTTGTGATCGTGAGCAAACTTGAGCCCTAATAAAGCTTTCAAATTCATTAAGTACCCGAGCTCAACTCCGTTGACAAACTTGTTGTACATGCTCTGGACTATCCTATTGCTACACTGAGCAGGGATCAAAGCTATCGTCTACTCACTCAAATTTTCACCCAAATATCTCATGGAAACAACTAGATCAACCCACACTTAGAATTTTCACAAGTATGGATTTTTAGCTTTTCCCTAAGTTGATTCTGAAATTACTTTTGATTTCACTATACAACTTCAAAATCTTACTTTCTATGAAGTGGAATTAAACTTATCACCTTTCAAATGCACCTATTGTGGAAGTGATTGGACTTCATTTGATACTCCAAAAGTTTGAAACAAGAAAGTCTCTCCACAAAGTGAAATTTCTGTTTTAATAAACCTTGGAACATAATTGTGTCTATAATTCACAATATGTGGGGTTTCAGACCAAAGTCATATTACCAAACTTTTAGGTCATAAACTGGAGAACAACTTTGGTAATTAGAGTTTGATCATATATTGAGTTTTAATTGGAGTTTGGAGTCATTTTCTACCAACACAGAAAACCAGTTCAAATCTGACCTGTTTAGTAATCTCAATGTTTATATGGCCTACAGCCACTTTCATGCAAAGATCAAATCATAGAAGTTGTAGATATTGAAATTCTAAACAAACTTTTCAATACACACTTTGGGTGGTAAAGACCAGAGATAGGACTTTTGATTCTCACAATCAGTAGAGGTACCCTGTCCAACTGGGAGCTGCAACCTAAATTCAAATGAAATTCATATTTCCACTAGGAATTTGGAGTTGAAACTTTTGACAATGTTGTAGAGGTTAAAGAGTAGAGCATTTCATTCAATTGGGGTTTCTCCAAAATCGGCTTCTAAATAGGTCAAAAAGGCAAATTTTAGAGGGAGAGGAAACACACTTTGGATTTTCCAATCTCCGAGTCACTGACACCCAGGGCCCACTCGCCAGCGCCGCGCCGCGCTCAGAACGCGGCCGCCGCGTGGGCGCCAGCGAGCGGGCAGCGCGCCGCGCCACGGATCGCCCCTGGCCTCCGCCCGACCAGCTCTCCCTCTTCACCTAGCCGCAACCCCTGTCCGGGTTCACTCTCTCGCCCTCCATTTCCTCCCCACTCCTCCCGCTCTCTCACCCAGAACGCGGGACGCGCCGAGCCGCCATGGCTAAGCTCGGTTGAGCTCGTACCGCCGTCCCGGTAGACCTCTGCTAGCTTAGCCACCATCCCCACTGCGGTCGCCTCGAGCTCCTCCACCGCCTCCGCTACTCCTCGGCCCCACCCCGCCACCTCCAGTCGCTCCGCATGCGTGCACGCCAGGGCCGCTCGCCACGGCCCGAACCGCGGCGAGCTCGCGACACGGCCACTACGGACTCCCTCTGCCCCATCCGACGCGCGCCCCGGCGTCGCCACACCTCCCTCCTCGCTTTCTCCATGATCTAGTCCTCCACCGTCTCCTCCTCGACCTCGCTCCGCGTGCGCCGCAGCTCGCCCAGCGCGTCCACCCCGCCTCGTCGTGGAGAGCCCCCTCCGGGCTGTCCCCGTGCCCTCAGATCACCACCGCCGAGCTCGCTTCGGCCGCGCGCAGCTCGAGCGCCCCTCGGCTCCGCCATTCAGCACCCCAATCGCCGGATCGAGGCCGCGTCGCCACGCATCGCCGCGCCGTGGTCACCTCCGGTTCACGGCGCGTTCCCCACCAACCCCGGCCTCCTCGCATGACTAGGTCTTGGGGGAACCGTAGCCTCTCCACCGGGCCACCGTCCGGCGGCGCCTCGGCTCCAAGTCTGCGCCCCCTCGCGCCAGCGCCGCCCCGCCGTTCTCCCCGCGCCGCGCGTTCAACCCCCTGGCGAGAGGTAGAAGAAGAGAGGCGGTTTTGCAATCTAGCCCCTGTGTTTTTGGGTTTTTATGTTTAAGTCCTGAGCGCTGTTGAAGGAGTCTGATAGATATTGCATGCTAGCCCTCGGAAGTTATGGTTATTTACGTTTAAGTCATAAATCTAATGTTTAATATGCATTTTTGGGCTGAAACTTTGAAAAATCATAGTAAATCAAATAAAAATCCAAAATGGACAAACTAAGTTGCATTAGACTCCTCTTGAATAGATCTATCGAATGGGTATGATGTGGATATGTGAAATGTCTCTTTTGCCCTTGGTTTGTTGCATGCATGATTAATTAGGATAAATGACAAAAGCGGGCTAAATGAACTCCAAAGGCCATGAAACTTGGACAGTAGCTTTCTTGTGGCATTGTAGCACTATGTGAATTTTTGTAGCCCTAGCATTTGCTGTTGAATTACCCTTTTGCCATTATACATGTGCTATGTGCATTTATTTAACCTAGAAATTGGAGGCCATATAGAATATGCTCAAATTGACTCTCTGTCATTTTTCATATACTTTGGTTAGTATAAGTAAGCCACTGGTGCGATATGAGGTTGTGCATGTAAGGTTTGAATGGTGGTTTGAAAATGATAAAATGGCGCATGTTGGAAATGATAAATAGAAAAGATGGTCATAACTTGCTAGGAAAATTCTCTGAAAAATTTAGTAGCCTAAGGTTGATGCATGGAGTCCAAAAAGTAGATGCTAGAAGCGCATTCACACTGTTTATATGTACATCTTAAATTCGCCTAGGATTAATATATGGAAAATAGATGTCATGTCAAACTTGGGAGTTTTAAGTTGTAAATTTTTGTACACGCAGTCTAGGCTAAGTATAGCTCACTGGTAAAAGTTCACATTCGGAAACCATTCCTATAATTTATGAAAAATCTGAGAAGCTATAGGGCTGATAACTTGTTAGGATTTTCATAATTAATTTATAACTCCAATTAACTTAAAATTTGAACAGTAGCATAATGTAATGCAAACCTACATGTCATGAAAAATCTAAGCTCATTTAGAGTTGTCTAATTACATGAGCACAAGTAATGCTTTTTATCCATAAGGTAGGCATATGTTAATTAATTATAACAGTCAATGTTGATTCGCAATTGCTATCGTCATGCATGAGTGGTGATTTCTAATAGCACGCTATCTACTGTTTTCCATGCCACACTTGATTGAAAGATGGACTCGTTTGCTGTGTAAAACACTTAAGGTTATTATAGGGCCTTAATCCATTTGATAAACAAAAGATGTGATGTCATTATAAATGTTCCCCTATGTGTGCATAAAGTAGTCTTGTCATGTTAAATAACTCATTCCAAACAAGACACCGAATAATGTTTTGGCTTTGCATCATCATTGTGTGGTTTCATCCCCTTAGTACCCAACATGATTCCTCTACGATAAATGACTTACTAGCTAGCCATGTGATTGGATAAGCTTGTTATCAGTTCATAAATGTATTACTGTTACTCATGTTAGGAGAATGGTGTAGTAATTCACTACATGTGTAGTCATATACTTGTGTGATGTTTTGCTTACACATAAAATGATAACGAACAATCTAATTTGATATCTTGCTCATGCATTAGTTCGAGTGTTGTATTGCGTGTCTCTAATTATATGGGTTACGTTAGCTTTATGTCCACAAGGATGATCTTGTTTGAATGGTTGCCAATCACCTTTCTGTCTAACCATGCAATGACTGTTTAACATGTGTGCTTGATATTCGTGCATCTCATCCACTCGATCATGCTTGGCATTCATATAGTGACGCTTATTTCAGATACGTGATCGAGAAATGAGCGCGTGGAACTACTTCAACCAATGGCGATCCAAAAGACCAACTAAGACCCATTCACGACCTGGAGGGCCCATCAGTCGTGTTTGGAAGGAGGAGTTGTCCAAGGGATCAAGGGGTTGCCTGGGGCAAAGCCTCACAACCCGGCAAACTAACAGTAGCTTAGTTTGTTGGTTCTATTGAAGTGAATCAAAGGTAGGCAGGACCATACTATACCCAGCAAACATCTTATGTCTTGATGATTAGGCATATGCATTAGGAGTTGTTTGGAACCAACTGCATTAGACATCCTGGCCGCCCTGGCCCTAGCACCTATACATAGAATTCGTAGGACGAGTGCCTAGAATTGCTAGGTACGAGTAGAAACGAGTGAATGGAGTCACTCGTCACGTAGGTAATTTTACAAACCTCAGAAATCTTACTATGATACAATTTGTGATTATTATTGCTGATGTTAAATAGAGACCGGGCGGAGTTATGGGAATATTATAAGAAAAATGATGATGTGGCAAGGTATGGTGGACTCCGCCCGAGTCGCATAAGGCCCGTTCGCTGTTCGCCTGCTGATCGGCATACCATTGCTAGAGTGCTTATCCGGGTCGTGGGACCGGTGAAAGTCTTATCGGCCCCGTCCTACTATTCATGGTGCTGCCCATCCACTGATAGGGGGCCGATGGACTTGGGAGGTGCTTGGAGGTCGATGGAGGGCTGACCCGACGTACCGTGGTATCGCTCCTGAGATGGCTACTCCCAAGGGTTAGGTGGGGGCGCTGTGAATCTTGGGACGGGACAGGTGGAGATGAGGGATATATGTGTGGAACGCGATGGCTAGTAAGCATATATCACTTGGCATTTTTAGTTATTCCCGGGAATTAACAAATCGATTCGAATCGCTGATGCTCACCAGGTGTGAGAATGCCAGATATCGCACACGGGCAACGTAGTAATAACTGTAACATGCTGCTTACGAAGTCACGCCTTTTTATACAACATGCTTGGATGTGTATGATCCATCACACTATTCAGGGTGTCGCCCATCCACTGCTAGGAGGTCGATGGACTTGGGAGATGCTTAGAGGTCGAGGGAGGGCTGACCCGACGTACCGTGGTATCGCTCCTGAGACGGCTACTCCCAAGGGGTGGGATGGAGGCGCTGTGAATCTTGGGACGGGACATGTATTCATGTTTTACTTTCTGCAAGTATTTACTTTATGATATAAATGATCTTCATGATTAATGAATAGCAGTTGTCAAATCTTGCTATCTTATGTCAACATGATTTGGTTTAAGAATCAACAGCTAAGGATCCACATGATTAGTAAGCATGCTTTGCGTCAGCCGTAAGCCCCATCCATTAAGTCCTACTGAGTAATTAGTACTCAGGGTTTGCCCCCACTTTTGGATTACAGGTGCTGTCGACATCCGGACATCTGCGTTGGAGGTGGTAGTACCGGTGGGCTCGGTTCTACACGCCTTGTTCATCTCTTCATGAAGGCTACTTAAGTATATTATTTCCGCTGCGAGATTTTCAAAACGCTTCCGCTTTATATATATACTCTGAATTTGCTTCCGCTATATTTGAACATGCATTTGATTTCATACACTTGGGGTGTAAATTAATTCTATTATTCTCTATTTCAACTGCCTGTGATGATGTAATTGTTGTGGCTCCTTCGAGAGTCAGGGATTTGGTGTTATCGAGAGCTGTAGTACTCTCGACGGACTACCGGGTTTAATCTGGCCTAGGTGCACTGCGAGCCAGAGGTGGCAGGTGTGCTTAGTCTGGATTAAGCAGGGCGGTTCCGCCACAGCTGGTATCAGAGCCGATCAAACACAGACAACAGTTATATCATCGGGTTTTGGTTTCCAAAACTATTTTCAAAAACCCATCTTCAAGTAATTCAAAAATGAGAGTATACGCTATGCCCGTATAAGGATGTTAGTGTTATATAGGTGACATCACTGACATTCTGACCTAGATAGAACTCATATGCATATTCGGCGCTTTGGGAAGCAACTTTTCGGCCATAGCTGTCCCCAGTACTGGTGGAAGCTATCGGGATTTGCGAATGGCTGTAAGCCCTGCATTCCATGCTGTATAAGTAAAAGCTCTTTAAGGGTGGTGGGTATGCTTGAGGCTTTCATACCCATCACACTTAACACTTACATTTGGATTTGGGATCCATCTTTTCCTCGACAATCCCCAGTACTGGTGGAAAGTCAAGCTTTGAGGAAAAGGTGCATCGGCCCACCAACGTTGTCCACGCAGCGGTCACGCGTGGATGCCACATTAGGTGGTAATGTATGAGCATGCATTCTTCTGCAGGTACACTAACCACGTGCAAAATTAAGAACGACTAGACAACGGCTAGTTGCATTATGGAGAGACGTGCATATATGTCACCGAAATATCGCTAGCTATATATAAAATACATAGGATGAGGGAAGTGAGACCGGATAGGACGAATCATGCATCATTCATCTCATCTCATGTGCATTGCTATGTGTGGGATTGAAAATGACTAGATACATATGTTATCGTACGCATGGTTGTTAGTAATAACAAGTTAACATGAGAATTGCGTGCATGATGCTATTGTGGGTACGTGAGTAGAAATCTGAGACGAACTAGCTGAAACGTTGTATAAGGTGCTTATAAAACGTGAAATTGTGACCCTTGCCGAAGTCGTACCTTCTGCATTAGTACAACAGCATTAACTGGAAACTTTCTACAACAAAGCTGAAGAGGACAATGAAACAAATAATTGTTCCTCTTAGGTTTGGTTCAAAGGTGTTTGTAAAGGTAGCCAACAGTCACTTTAAGTCAGAACTCCACATCGGGACCATTACGCTAAAAATCTGGTAACTTGAAGTTTGTGACTTTTGAATAGAGAATTGACCAAAAAGGGATTTGGTAAAAACTCCGAATACGAATGCTCGAGGTCCCCTTCCAAAGGCTAACCGCAATCTGTTCCCATTAGAAAGGAGTCGATAAAGAGTTGTGTCACACGTTGTGGTAGGGTCGTTTCCATCACATTTTTCTCGAGCAAGAAAATACGATCGCACTATGACCGTACCAAGCTTTTTAGATACTTGAATTAACACATGCCTTATTCTTCCTGCTACAGATGTCGCAGCCCTTCGACTTATGCCCTAACTACCAAGAGTCCACGAAAGCTAAAACGACACTACCTCGAGATCCTAAGAAGAGAAAAACGGGAGAGTCTTCCACTGAGGCAGCCTCAGTTCAACATCTACGACCCGGGATGGTTCTATTAAAAGGATTTGTCAAGCCTGAAGATCAGATCGAGATGGTTCGTATGTGTCGACAACTGGGTAAGGGCCCAGGAGGATTTTACAGGCCGAGCCTCAAGAATGGTGCCAAGCTGAATTTGTGGATGATGTCTCTGGGAAAGAACTGGGATCCGACGGCACGCTCCTATGGACCCACACGTCCATTCGATGGAGCACAAGCCCCAACAATACCAGACGCTTTCAAGATGATTGCTCAAACTGCGAACTCCACTGCAGGCGAGTTTCCTCAGATTAACCCGGACATATGCATCGTCAACTACTACACCAACTCCGGGAAGCTCGGACTTCACCAAGACAGGGACGAGTCAGAGAGTAGCCTTAGCAAAGGTTTACCTTTCATATCCATCTCCATAGGAGACACCGCCGAGTTCTTGTTCGGCGACACGAGAGACAAAGACCAAGCGACCAAGATCAACCTCGAATCTGGTGACGTTCTCATACTCGGTGGAGAATCAAGACTATTGTTTCATGGCATTTCCCATGTGAAGACCAACACTACACCAAGTTGGTTGAAAGAAGAAACGGGCATTCGTCCTGGACGCATCAATCTTACGTTTAGGCAGTACTAGCTAGATACTAGTTGGTGCGCTAGCAGTCATCGCAAACCTTTGTAATAAGAGGAGGTTGACTCTCATAACTGTGGAGTTCCCATGTATCCAGCCCCTTGCAGTCGGCATGTGTCCAACCCTCATGTTTAATGTATCTCTATTTTCAATGGAGCATTTCAAACTCTTGTAGCTCTCACGCTCCATGTTCTGGTCATTCAGGCACTTCAATTTTTGTTATCCATGACACTTTAGTTATGATTACCCTATTTTCCGATTCAAATAAATCCGATAAATTATACCTTTGAAAACATTGTGCTATGGCATGTAAGACTTCTTGTTCATGTCTTTCTATAACCTTGTGTATTCGCATATCCCCTGAGGTTGAATGGAAATACCGCTCTTGACGGGGTGTTTACCCGAGCAGTCTACGGTGCCGCGACGGAACCTAGGGTCCCGTGTGTACGGCCGTCGCTCGGTTCCACTAGGGGCGCGCTGGTATCAAGACATGCAAAGGCACGACACCGCTACAATTGTGAAACATTCCTACCCAACTTCTAACGCCTTGTTGACCTCTATCCCTCTAATTCGTGGAAATAATTTACTCTATTTCCACTGCCGCCTAATATCGTTTCTTTGCTTTGTTTCACCTTGCCTTTCTTGATCTGTGGGAAAAATCCGTCTCAATCCCCGTATCGTTCACACCTTTGCCTCGCCTTGTTGAGTCATGTTCTTCTCGATCAGCGGAGACGGATCGACTCTATGGTTCCACTCGTCCACATCTTTTCGTTGACTTTGTTTATCCTTGCTAGTCGTGCTTCATGGGGATGATCAATTCTAATCTCCATGGTACGATTACAACCATTGGTCCTAGTCTCGGACTCCTCTATGCTTACCTTGATCAGCTTTAACGACCGTATCTGTGGGAATGCTTGGTTCCATTTCCACTGTTTTGCTACATCATTCCATGGCCTTCTTCCAATTTGCCTCGCTTGATTTGTGGGAAGCAATCAACTCTGTTTCCACCACTCTATCTTATGATTTCTTCCTTCGTACAAATTGAATCTTATCTCCTAAAGAAGAACTTCAGCATCATCCACTGCACTAAGCTTTTGTTCTCAGCTAGTGCTTTCATCGCATTGTCCTTTTCAAGAGTTGCTTCATTTTTCTTTTGAAGTTATCCTCAAAGTTGGGCTCACTGACCTTGGTGATCTGTTAGTAAGCATAAGCCCTCTGCCTGTACTTTTCTTGGCCAATCTTGATCAATTATATGAAATCAAACAAACCATCACCTTATCTAGGTGAATATGTCCTATCCTCTTTCCACGGCATCTTTCTCGAAACAATGAGTAGAATGTGCTATGTATCACCACATCTTACTCTTTAAAGAATGTTCGGATTTAATATCTTATATGTGTACACAGTCCCTATCAATTGAAATGAATGTGTCTCTCAAAAGCACATCCATTGATAACCCTTTGAATCCCAAGAGCCTTCGTGGTTCGGTCCTCCGATTGTGTACCCCTTGCTTCTAATTGTTCTAAGACCTATATATTCATCACGTTTATAAATCTTGGTGTCAAAGTCAGGGAGTAACCCTGTTCCATTTTTCGAGTAAAGCATTGCCGTGTTCACATTGGCCACACCGTCTGGGCGGTTTGTTCATTCGCTCTCATATAAACCACGACTTGCCGAGCCCCTGGGAAGGACCACCTTGGAAGTATTCAAAAGCTTTGTAACTAACTTGTGTTAAAGAGGCACTAACCATTCACGAGCCAGTTAACAAAGCAAATTGATGAAGGAGTAAGTGTTACCATGTGTGACAGAAGCACACAAACAACGATGCCAAGACCATTTGCATTGCGCAGTAAGCCGTAGAACCCCGCTTCCTCTAAAATCTCGGGACGAGATTTCTTTAAGGGGGTGGGTTGTGATGCCCCTGGCATCTCAAAAGCCTTAACACACGGTTAGATGAAGGCTAACGATGGATTAAGGCTTAATCATGCTTAGTGATTAACAGGAAACACGTGGAGGAGCCACTAAATCAAAATTTTCTACACAAGATACAAGACCACACATTTCGTGGTTGAATAAGTCAACACTCACATACTTTTGAGCTCAACTCCAAATGCCAAACCTCGGATAAGAAAAGTAGCCCTAGACCTTTCTGTTGGACAATGTTCAAAAATCTAAAGACAGGAGGATTAAAAGGTCCAATCCAAAGTTTCTTGATAAGTGCCAGTTGTGATCGTGAGCAAACTTGAGCCCTAATAAAGCTTTCAAATTCATTAAGTACCCGAGCTCAACTCCGTTGACAAACTTGTTGTACATGCTCTGGACTATCCTATTGCTACACTGAGCAGGGATCAAAGCTATCGTCTACTCACTCAAATTTTCACCCAAATATCTCATGGAAACAACTAGATCAACGCACACTTAGAATTTTCACAAGTATGGATTTTTAGCTTTTCCCTAAGTTGATTCTGAAATTACTTTTGATTTCACTATACAACTTCAAAATCTTCCTTTCTATGAAGTGGAATTAAACTTATCACCTTTCAAATGCACCTATTGTGGAAGTGATTGGACTTCATTTGATACTCCAAAAGTTTGAAACAAGAAAGTCTCTCCACAAAGTGAAATTTCTGTTTTAATAAACCTTGGAACATAATTGTGTCTATAATTCAAAATATGTGGGGTTTCAGACCAAAGTCATATTACCAAACTTTTAGGTCATAAACTGGAGAACAACTTTGGTAATTAGAGTTTGATCATATATTGAGTTTTAATTGGAGTTTGGGGTCATTTTCTACCAACACAGAAAACCAGTTCAAATCTGACCTGTTTAGTAATCTCAATGTTTATATGGCCTACAGCCACTTTCATGCAAAGATCAAATCAGATAAGTTGTAGATACTGAAATTCTAAACAAACTTTTCAATACACACTTTGGGTGGTAAAGACCAGAGATAGGACTTTTGATTCTCACAATCAGTAGAGGTACCCTGTCCAACTGGGAGCTGCAACCTAAATTCAAATGAAATTCATATTTCCACTAGGAATTTGGAGTTGAACCTTTTGACAATGTTGTAGAGGTTAAAGAGTAGAGCATTTCATTCAATTGGGGTTTCTCCAAAATCGGCTTCTAAATAGGTCAAAAAGGCAAATTTCAGAGGGAGAGGAAACACACTTTGGATTTTCCAATCTCCGAGTCACTGACACCCAGGGCCGACTCGCCAGCGCCGCGCCGCGCTCAGAACGCGGCCGCCGCGTGGGCGCCGGCGAGCGGGCAGTGCGCCGCGCCACGGATCGCCCCCGGCCTCCACCCGACCAGCTCTCCCTCTTCACCTAGCCGCAACCCCCATCCGGGTTCACTCTCTCGCCCTCCATTTCCTCCCCACTCCTCCCGCTCTCTCACCCAGAACGCGGGACGCGCCGAGCCGCCATGGCTAAGCTCGGTTGAGCTCGTACCGCCGTCCCGATAGACCTCTGCTAGCTTAGCCACCATCCCCACTGCGGTCGCCTCGAGCTCCTCCACCGCCCCCGCTACTCCTCGGCCCCGCCCCGCCACCTCCAGTCGCTCCGCATGCGTGCACGCCAGGGCCGCTCGCCACGGCCCGAACCGCGGCGAGCTCGCGACACGGCCACTACGGACTTCCTCTGCCCCATCCGACGCGCGCCCCGGCGTCGCCACACCTCCCTCCTCGCTTTCTCCATGATCTAGTCCGCCACCGTCTCCTCCTCGACCTCGCTCCGCGTGCGCCGCCGCTCGCCGAGCGCGTCCACCCCGCCTCGTCGTGGAGAGCCCCCTCCGGGCTGTCCCCGTGCCCTCAGATCACCACCGCCGAGCTCGCCTCGGCCGCGCGCAGCTCGAGCGCCCCTCGGCTCCGCCAATCAGCACCCCAATCGCCGGATCGAGGCCGCGTCGCCACGCATCGCCGCGCCGTGGTCACCTCCGGTTCACGGCGCGTTCCCCACCAACCCCGGCCTCCTCGCATGACTAGGTCTTGGGGGAACCGTAGCCTCTCCACCGGGCCACCGTCCGGCGGCGCCTCGGCTCCAAGTCTGCGCCCCCTCGCGCCAGCGCCGCCCCGCCGTTCTCCCCGCGCCGCGCGTTCAACCCCCTGGCGAGAGGTAGAAGAAGAGAGGCGGTTTTGCAATCTAGCCCCTGTGTTTTCGGGTTTTTATGTTTAAGTCCTGAGCGCTGTTGAAGGAGTCTGATAGATATTGCATGCTAGCCCTCGGAAGTTATGGTTATTTACGTTTAAGTCCTAGATCTAATGTTTAATATGCATTTTTGGGCTGAAACTTTGAAAAATCATAGTAAATCAAATAAAAATCCAATATGGACAAACTAAGTTGCATTAGACTCCTCTTGAATAGATCTATTGAATGGGTATGATGTGGATATGTGAAATGTCTCTTTTGCCCTTGGTTTGTTGCATGCATGATTAATTAGGATAAATGACAAAAGCGGGGTAAATGAACTCCAAAGGCCATGAAACTTGGACAGTAGCTTTCTTGTGGAATTGTAGCACTATGTGAATTTGTGTAGCCCTAGCATTTGCTGTTTAATTACCCTTTTGCCATTATACATGTGCTATGTGCATTTATTTAACCTAGAAATTGGAGGCCATGTAGAATATGCTCAAATTGACTCTCTGTCATTTTTCATATACTTTGGTTAGTATAAGTAAGCCACTGGTGAGATATGAGGTTGTGCATGTAAGGTTTGAATGGTGGTTTGAAAATGATAAAATGGTGCATGTTGGAAATGATAAATAGAAAAGATGGTCATAACTTGCTAGGAAAATTCTCTGAAAAATTTAGTAGCCTAAGGTTGATGCATGGAGTCCAAAAAGTAGATGCTAGAAGCCCATTCACACTGTTTATATGTACATCTTAAATTCGCCTAGGATTAATATATGGAAAATAGATGTCGTGTCAAACTTGGGAGTTTTAAGTTGTAAATTTTTGTACACGCAGTCTAGGCTAAGTATAGCTCACTGGTAAAAGTTCACATTCGGAAACCATTCCTATAATTTATGAAAAATCTGAGAAGCTATAGGGCTGATAACTTGTTAGGATTTTCATAATTAGTTTATAACTCCAATTAACTTAAAATTTGAACAGTAGCATAATGTAATGCAAACCTACATGTCATGAAAAATCTAAGCTCATTTAGAGTTGTCTAATAGAGCACAAGTAATGCTTTTTATCCATAAGGTAGGCATATGTTAATTAATTATAACAGTCAATGTTGATTCGCAATTGCTATCGTCATGCATGAGTGGTGATTTCTAATAGCACGCTATCTACTGTTTTCCATGCCACACTTGATTGAAAGATGGACTCGTTTGCTGTGTAAAACACTTAAGGTTATTATAGGGCCTTAATCCATTTGATAAACAAAAGATGTGATGTCATTATAAATGTTCCCCTATGTGTGCATAAAGTAGTCTTGTCATGTTAAATAACTCATTCCAAACAAGACACCGAATAATGTTTTGGCTTTGCATCATCATTGTGTGGTTTCATCCCCTTAGTACCCAACATGATTCCTCTACGATAAATGACTTACTAGCTAGCCATGTGATTGGATAAGCTTGTTATCAGTTCATAAATGTATTACTGTTACTCATGTTAGGAGAATGGTGTAGTAATTCACTACATGTGTAGTCATATACTTGTGTGATGTTTTGCTTACACATAAAATGATAACGAACAATCTAATTTGATATCTTGCTCATGCATTAGTTCGACTGTTGTATTGCGTGTCTCTAATTATATGGGTTACGTTAGCTTTATGTCCACAAGGATGATCTTGTTTGAATGGTTGCCAATCACCTTTCTGTCTAACCATGCAATGACTGTTTAACGTGTGTGCTTGATATTCGTGCATCTCATCCACTGCATCATGCTTGGCATTCATATAGTGACGCTTATTTCAGATACGTGATCGAGAAATGAGCGCGTGGAACTACTTCAACCAATGGCGATCCAAAAGACCAACTAAGACCCATTCATGACCTGGAGGGCCCATCAGTCGTGTTTGGAAGGAGGAGTTGTCCAAGAGATCAAGGGGTTGCCTGGGGCAAAGCCTCACAACCCGGCAAACTAACAGTAGCTTAGTTTGTTGGTTCTATTGAAGTGAATCAAAGGTAGGCAGGACCATACTATACCCAGCAAACATCTTATGTCTTGATGATTAGGCATATGCATCAGGAGTTGTTTGGAACCAACTGCATTAGACATCCTGGCCGCCCTGGCCCTAGCACCTATACATAGAATTCGTAGGACGAGTGCCTAGAATTGCTAGGTACGAGTAGAAACGAGTGAATGGAGTCACTCGTCACGTAGGTAATTTTACAAACCTCAGAAATCTTACTGTGATACAATTTGTGATTATTATTGCTGATGTTAAATAGAGACCGGGCGGAGTTATGGGAATATTATAAGAAAAATGATGATGTGGCAAGGTATGGTGGACTCCGCCCGAGTCGCATAAGGCTCGTTCGCTGTTCGCCTGCTGATCGGCATACCATTGCTAGAGTGCTTATCCGGGTCGTGGGACCGGTGAAAGTCTTACCGGCCCCGTCCTACTATTAATGGTGCTGCCCATCCACTGATAGGGGGCCGATGGACTTGGGAGGTGCTTGGAGGTCGATGGAGGGCTGACCCGACGTACCGTGGTATCGCTCCTGAGACGGCTACTCCCAAGGGTTAGGTGGGGGCGCTGTGAATCTTGGGACGGGACAGGTGGAGATGAGGGATATATGTGTGGAACGCGATGGCTAGTAAGCATATATCACTTGGCATTTTTAGTTATTCCCGGGAATTAACAAATCGATTCGAATCGCTGATGCTCACCAGGTGTGAGAATGCCAGATATCGCACACGGGCAACGTAGTAATAACTGTAACATGCTGCTTACGAAGTCACGCCTTTTTATACAACATGCTTGGATGTGTATGATCCGTCACACTATTCAGGGTGTCGCCCATCCACTGCTAGGAGGTCGATGGACTTGGGAGATGCTTAGAGGTCGAGGGAGGGCTGACCCGACGTACCGTGGTATCGCTCCTGAGACGGCTACTCCCAAGGGGTGGGATGGAGGCGTTGTGAATCTTGGGACGGGACATGTATTCATGTTTTACTTTCTGCAAGTATTTACTTTATGATATAAATGATCTTCATGATTAATGAATAGCAGTTGTCAAATCTTGCTATCTTATGTCAACATGATTTGGTTTAAGAATCAACAGCTAAGGATCCACATGATTAGTAAGCATGCTTTGCGTCAGCCGTAAGCCCCATCCATTAAGTCCTACTGAGTAATTAGTACTCAGGGTTTGCCCCCACTTTTGGATTACAGGTGCTGTCGACATCCGGACATCTGCGTTGGAGGTGGTAGTACCGGTGGGCTCGGTTCTACACGCCTTGTTCATCTCTTCATGAAGGCTACTTAAGTATATTATTTCCGCTGCGAGATTTTGAAAACGCTTCCGCTTTATATATATACTCTGAATTCGCTTCCGCTATATTTGAACATGCATTTGATTTCATACACTTGGGGTGTAAATTAATTCTATTATTCTCTATTTCAACTGCCTGTGATGATGTAATTGTTGTGGCTCCTTCGAGAGTCGGATGTGTTTGATGTCGGTTCCTCTAGGATTTGGTGTTATCGAGAGCTGTAGTACTCTCGACGGACTACCGGGTTTAATCTGGCCTAGGTGCACTGCGAGCCAGAGGTGGCAGGTGTGCTTAGTCTGGATTAAGCAGGGCGGTTCCGCCACAGTGTGCTTGCAAGTCTCTTCCTCCGTTGGTCCTCATGGGCCTGACGGAGGCGATGCTCCAAGTCGATGGCGGCATCTACCAACTTGGTGAAGCTGTCGTAGCGGCGTCCCAAGTGAGTCAGCAGGGTGGGATCAAACCCACCCAGCAGACGGGCAGCCCTACGTGGGTCAGTGTCGACGTCTTTAGGGGAGTACTGGGACAAGCAGATGAAAGCCTGCACGTACTCAAGTACCGACATGCTCCTTTGCTGAAGTGCATGAAATTCCCGTTGCTTGAGCTCGATGAGGCTAGGCGGGAAATAGTGAGCCTGAAAAGCCACTTGGAACTCGCCCCATGTGACCTGGTGCCCGGTTGGTTGCATTGCCAGGAAAGAAGCACACTAGGCCCCCGCTGGACCATGTAGACACTGCGCTGCAAAGTGAGCCTTCTGTTGCTCAGTAAGGCGGGGCAGTAGACTGAACTTGGACTCAATGATTCGAAGCCAGTCATTAGCATCTAGTGGATTGGTGGCAATGGTGAAGATCGGGGGTTGTAGCGCCGCAAAGTCAGTGTAACTGATTTCCTGCGGATAATGCCGTTGTTGCTCTTTAGCCAGCATGTTGATGATCTGACCTTGCTGAGCGACCAGAGTGGCCAACTCAGGAGGAGGTGGTGCTCCATGAGCAGCCCCTTGTGCAGACGTTTCAGGTGGGATGACCATCTGCAGGAATGAGGCCAAGGGTGTTTTAGTCCAATAGCTTAAATGCCAATAGACACGCTGATACAAGGAGCATAGCTTCATAGATAACGTAAATACATGAAAGCATGTAAAACGAGATCATATAAGTGGGGGTAAAGTGTTAGTCCACTCTTCAAAATTTTGATAGTCAAATAAGATGGCCGTACACCAAACTGTTGTTACAATATGTAGCTAGACAGCACCTCTGAATCTTGATAATTTGGGTGTCAAGACGATTGATCTGAGTGAAACTCAGAATACAAAAGTTGTTTAAAATTTAAATTACTACAACTTCCTTATAGACCATCTTTATCAAACTGGTCAGCACCATGGTGCAAATTTCTACTTTACTGACTGCACCCAGATTTTCGGCTGTACTTGAGACAGCCACTAGTTTAAAAATTAAACTGTTCTAATTCCATGCATTTTCGTGCCATGTCATCTATAACAAAGTTGTTCCATGTCTTGTATTCCATAACTTTGTTATAGAAACTTTGGGTTAAATCTTTTTGCAAATAGGAGGAATTTCACCGTTTGTCAGCTCATGTCATTTCTGTCCAGATTCTGAATTCACATGTTTTTGACTATAACTCACAATTGAAACATCTTCAGAAGAAACTTTATATAGCAAAGTCGCACTACACATCTCCCACCACAAGTTTGGTATATAAAATCCTCAGGTCACATCTTTCACTAACTGGGTCAAATCTGCATTTCTTTCCCAAGTTGTTGCTTAAACTTAATAGCGCTTTATATTGGGAGCTATGCTACTAAGTGCGATCATTTCCTTATGTGTGTGGTAGCAGATTATATTATCTCTTGTATCCTTTCATCCTCACTTAATTCTCATGGATTGAACTTTTGGGAGAAGTAACTCCATAAATTTTAATTAGTGGGAATGTGAAAGTTTCGAATTTGCTGGATAGAAAGTGGGAGCGAGGTCTTCATTCTTATTTGATTTCTCTGTGACTATTAAAGAACACGATTGATGGAAAGAGCAAACTTAAGCTATAGATGAGAGAAGCATGAATGCCATGATGCATGATTCGTCCTATTCGTTCTCACATCACACCTCCTAAGTATACATTATATATCTAGTGATATTTTGGTGACACATATGCACGGCACTCTCTGATGCAACTAGTCGTCCTCTACTCGTTCTCAAGTTCGCACGTGGTTAGCGTACCTGTAGAAGAATGCATGCTCATACATTACCACCTAGTGTGGCATCCACGCGTGACCGCTGCGTGGACAACGTTGAGTGGGCCCTTGCACTTTTTCTCAAAGCCTGACTTTCCACTAGTACTGGGGATTGTGGAGAAGAAGGTGGATCCCCAAACCAAATGTAAGTGTAGTGGGCATGAAAGCTCCCAAGCATGCCCACCACCCTTAAAGAGCTTTTACTACCCAGCATGAATGCAGGGTTTGCAACCATTCGCAAATCCCGATAGCGTTCCTACAGTACTGGGGATAGCTTTGGCCGAAGAGTTGCTTCCCAAAGCACCGAATATGCATATGAGTTCTATCTAGTTTAGAAGGTTAGTGATGTCGCCTGAATAACACTAACATCCTTAATATGGGCATACCGTATACTCTTGTTTTTGAATTACTTGAAAAGGGTTTTTCAAAAATAGTTTGCAAAACAAAACTTGATGATATGACTGTTGTCTGTGTATGATCTGCTCTGATACCAGCTGTGGTAGAACCGTCCTGCTTAATCCGGGCTAAACACACCTGCCACCTCTGGCTTACAGTGCACTTAGGCCGAACTAAACCCAGTAGTCCGTCGAGAGTACTTCGGCTCTCGATAATACCATTCCTAGAGGCACCGACATCAAACACATCCGACTCTCGATGGAGCCACAACTGTTACATCATCACAGGCAGTTGAAATAGAGAGTAATAGACTTGATTTACAAACCAAATGTATGTAATCAAATACATGTTCAAAATATAGCGGAAGCGATTTCAGAACATCTCGCAGCGGAAACAAAATACTTAGGAAGTCTTCATGCAGAGATGAACAAGGCGAGTAGCACCGAGCCCACCAGTTCTACCCTCCTCCAAACAGCTGTTCGAATGTCAACAGTACCTGCGCTCCAAAAGTGGGGGCAAACCCTGAGTACTAATTACTCAATAGGACTTAATGGAAGGTTTTATGGCTGACGCAAAGCTTGCTTACTAATGTTTGATCCTTAGCCATTGATTTTTAACAATGAGATATTAACATAAAGTAACATTTCCTCATTTGCATACCATCATAACATTAATAATTTGTAGAAAAGTAAGCATACAAATACAAGCAGGTGGTATTTGAAAACATGAATAATAATGTAACATGTTCAGATAGTTACTATGTTGCCCGACAGTGATATTTGGCATTCTCACACCTGGTGAGCATCAGCGATTCGAATCGATTTTTAATTTCCCGGGAATAACTAAAAATGCCAGGGGTATATGCTTACTAGCCATCGCGTTCCCACATATAGTCCCCATCTTCACTTGTCCTATCCCAAGTTCGATTCCAATCCGCCATTCCCTAGGTTTAGCCCCCACAGGAGCGATACCACGCTCAGGTTAGCCCTCCCATGAGTCAAGTGCCCCTAGGCCCATGGTAGGAACAAGTCTCTGTTCTTCGGATGGCACAAGTAAGACTTTCACCGATCCGATAGCCCGGATAAGCATTCTAGCAATGTTATGCCGATCAGCAGACGAACAGCGAACGGACCTTATACGACTCGGGCGGAGTCCAATGCACAATACCATAAACAATAAATAGCTCATAAAATCTCCGCCCAGTCTCCATTTAAAGCATAAGCATATATAATGATTTCCACAATAGTAAGATTTTTGTGATTGAAATCACCTACGTGACGAGTGACTCCATTCACTCGTGTCTACTCGCCCCTAGCATTACTAGGCACTCGTCCTACGAACTCTATGTATAGTTGCTAGGGCCAGGGCGGCCAGGGAATCTAATGCAATTGGTATCAACCAACTCCTAATGCAGATGCATAATCATCAATCATAATCATATTAGCAGGGAGAATCATGGTCCTACCTACCTTCTTCGCTAAAGTTAGGTGTTGCCTCTGGTGTGGAGTCGGGTGCCAGCCACTGGCCCTCCTGCGGTTGGTTCACTAGCTCCTGGTGCAGGGGCTCGTCGTCCGGCTCCTTGATTAGCGGCTGCTCCTGCGTTGGTTCTTCGTTCGCGGGGTCTATATGCATGACATAGGGCAACCATGAGTGCAACGAATGCAAATGCATGCATGAGGTGCAAGTGAAACATAATACATGGTCAGGTAGGTTGTGACGAAATGACTTAAGTATTCTCTGTTTAAATACATCCCATAATAAGGAAACTTAACAACCTTACTAAGAAATCGTACAACCCATCACTAATAAATCGTACAAACCATCACTGAATCTAGTTCCACTTATCATTTATAACATCACAAGAAACTTGTCACCAGGGACATGGTGTAGCAAGCAGCATTACCTTCTGACATAACTACCCCTTGGTCCATTATACAAGTTTATCCATTTATGGAATTAAAGTGCTCATGCTAAGTCCATACTGTCATATAGCTCCAAATGAGTTCAAATATTTATGACAAGAATATCAATACTGTACTAAACTACTGCCAAAATTTCAGCCACAAAAGAATTATAATTATTTTATTAAAATTCTAACAATATGACAGCCCTTTAAATTCCCAGATTTTACATGATTTTTAGGAGTGAGTTCTGGACCTGAAATTTCTACAGCAAGCATATTATTGCATAAGCACCACACACAAAAATCAGCAAGCTCAGAATCTATATTTTCATAGGACATCTATTTTCCATATAATTACTTAGGCCAAATTCAAAAGGACAATTAAACAGAGTTCATAAAATCTAAGAAACTACTTTCTAGACTACCCATTACCAGCACACCATCAAATTTTCCATGGAATTAACTAGGCACTCTAAGGCCACTTTTTCCTTTTATTTATTTATGCAAGTGACACTTCGTCATTTTCAAATCAGCAGTTAAATCATACTTGCACCACCTTGCACTTCACCAGAGAGCTACTCATACTATATAAGGCACATGAAAAATACCATAATGTTATTTAGAGCAAACTCCCTATAGCTTCCATTTTCCAAGTTAAAGAAATACACATAACACATGCATAATGCCAAAACAGTGATTTACCAGCCAATGCTACGGCTACCAAAAATTACACGGTACCTAGATGCCATAACAAAGCTACTGTCCAAGTTTCATAATTTTTGGAGTCCATTTACATCCCTTTTTCTATTTATCATGGATTAACATGCATGCACACAAGCAGGGGCAAAACTGTACTTTCACACATCCACATCATATCTATCTTGTAGATCTATTCACCAGGAGTTCATAGCAACTGAGTTTACATTTTTAGGATTTTTATTTGATTTAGTATGAATTTCCAAAGTTCTCAGCCCAATATAAATGAAATAAATGGAAAAACCCATAGATCGAGGACTTAAATGCGATTAACCGTAACCTCCAGGGGCTAGACTGCTAGATCCGCAAGACTCAGTACACAGTGCGTTGGATTAAATCGTGAAAACTTGAATCGCCGGGGACTAAGTTGCAAAATGGCTGTCTTCTTCCTCCTCTCGACGGAGAGAGAGGAAGGGTGGCAACGCTCGCCGGCCCAGGCCGACCGGAGCCCGAGGGCTCGCCGGCGGGGGTCGGGGAGAGAGAGAAGTGCTCGGGGTCCTTACCCTAGCTACCTGCGTCGGCGGAGAGGCGGCGAGAAGGGCCGGCGGCGGCGTGCAGAGGAGACGGAGATCCGGCGATGGAATGCGGCGGGGTGGAGTGGTCCCAGCGGACTAGAGCTAGGGTAGATGGTGGCGCGGTGGACAGGGACGACCAGCGCAGTGATGGGAAGCATGGAGGCACGCGGAACGATGGGGAATGTGGCGAGGATGGTCCGCGGCGGGGGAGCTCGGACGCGGGGTTGGGCGGCGAAATGCGGCGTGGTGGGGCAGCGCCAGCGGCCTAGACTGAGGGGAAACGGTGGAGCGGAAGGAGGAAAGGGCGGCGTGGTGACGGGGAGGCGCTTAGGGGAGTGGAGCGGCCTTGGAGCTTGAGCTCCGAGCTCTCGTCAATGGCGGCCGGTGTGGTGACGGAAACGGGGGAACTGCTCTCTGGTGGAGGAGGCTCGGGAGAGTGGATGAATGAGGCGAGTAGCAGAGGCCGGGGTCGGTCTCGCCTTTGGCCATCGGGAGCGGGAAGGCCGGGCAGAGGCGCCGCGGCACCGCGCCGTGCGCCGGCGGCCGCGTGGCCGACGGGCTCTGACCCGGTCAGCACTGGGCCCCACTAGTGAGCGAGACAAAAGAAAAAATAAAATTCCGAAATGAAAAACCCTCCGTTGACTGCAGGAACCACTATTAGAAAAACTCCCTTTTTGAATAGGTTAGAGGCCGAATTTGAAATTGCCCCAATTGGATGAAATGTTCTAAATTTGTTTATCTATATTTGTGTTATAAACTTGCATACCATGTTATATTGAAAAATATGGTTTAAATATGAATTTAATCCGCTGACCCCAGTTTGACCAGCAGAACCTATAAGTTTAAAAATTCTCAAAGTCCATTTTCCATTCACTTTCACACAAGGAGTTTTATACCAATGTTGTTCAGAATTTCAAGATCTACAACTTTTCCAACTAAAGTTTTGCATGAAAATGGCTGTATGTTAGAGGAAATGTAGGATTTCTTATCAGGTCAAGTTCGGACAGAAAACACAAGTTTACATAAAAATGTCCAAAACATCACCCAAACCGTTATGCATGTCAACCCACAAAATACCAAAGTTGTCAAGAATGGAATTGTCTACAAGTTTAGTATATCAAGTTTCTTCAAATTCACAACAGATTCAAAGTTATAGTGACAAAGGTAAAGGCCTATCCAGGAAAAACTGAATTTAATTGATTCCAATGACTTGGTCTACTCATGCACTCATTATGAAATGTTCATGAGATGAAGCACATATGTCAATGATGCAATTGTAATGCACTTGAGATGTCTGGGGCATCACAGCCAATGAGGCATGTCTCAGTGACTCGGCTCTGCGATCGGCTTTGAGCTTGCGTGCTTCTCCATCGTATAGGAGCTTTTCCATGGCTGCGAGGAGAGAATACATCTTCGGCTTACTTGGCGAAAGCTCGATCTTCTCTTTGGGTGTCTCCCGGGGTGCCTGACACTTGAA
Organism: Paspalum notatum; assembly: GCA_022530915.1. Classification (NCBI taxonomy): domain Eukaryota; kingdom Viridiplantae; phylum Streptophyta; class Magnoliopsida; order Poales; family Poaceae; genus Paspalum; species Paspalum notatum. The sequence continues at coordinate 31,201,760 of CM039688.1, read as the reverse complement.
TTTGAAAGTTTTTACTTGTCGGCACTGTTCGACCTTCGGTTTGAAGGCGAACGTCTTCCGTCTGCCATTGATGTTGAGGTGGACTTCTCCAGCTCTGACATCAATGTTGGCCTCAGTGGTGCTTAGAAACGGTCGCCCAAGGATGAGCGGCGTCTTCGTGTCTACCTCCATCTCTAGCACCACGAAATCTACCGGGACGATGAAGTTTCGGATTTTCACCGGGACATCTTCGGTGATCCCGACGGGGTAGCGAATCAATTGATCCGCTAGCTGCAGGCACATAACAGTAGGAGCAAGTGTAGCATGCGTAAGTTTATCAAAGACTACCTTTGGCATGACGCTGACACTTGCTCCTAGATCACAAAGAGCTTGATCAAAATTCTGGGTCCCGATTGAGCATGATATCGAGGGGTTCCTAGGATCCTTCTTCTTTTTAGGCGGCTGGTTGAGTATAGCAGCACTACACTCCTCCGTGAGGTGCACGACTTCGATTGATGGCAGCGGCTTTTTGTTGTTGAGGATGTCCTTAGCGTACTTAGCATACGTAGACACCTGCATCGCATCTAGCAATGGAATATTAACATATAATTTCTTTGGTACCTCAATGAATTTGCCGAACTAATCGTCGACCGAGGCCTTCTTATGCCTTTGAGGAAAAGGAAGCACTGTGGTGTCATAGAACTCATGTGGAGCTGACTTCGATGCTTCCTTCACCGGTGGTGGTTCACAATCCACCTCATCTTCCTCCTCTAATGCGGCCTGCTTTCCTTGTTCTTTTCCTGCAGTCCTAGGATGTGGGGGGTCTTGTGTCGACCTTCCACCCCTAGTGGTTACAACATTTATATCTTCCTTCGGGGGTGGCTCGGGCTGTCCCGGGAGCTTCCCCAAAGTAGGACAAGGTAAAGCGGCAGTGAGCTGAGCTATTTGGGTTTCTAACATTTTGTTAAAGCTCAGTTGGTTCTTCATGGTTCTTCATGGCGTTGTTCAGAGTTTCCAATTGATGTGACAAAGATTCAAGAACTCTATTATTCGCACGGAATTTCTTACTAATGCCATCGTTCACAGCTTTCTGATCAAAACAATTTATATTAAACTATTGAGAACTGCCAGAAGACATACCTTGGCCAGCGAAAGGTAAGTTGGGTCATGAGTTCCAACCTAGTTGAGGACGAGGCCCGTTGCTGAAGCCATTGTTGTTGATGAAGTTGACGTCCTCCCATCCATTTTTGGGGCAGCTGTTCCCCGTGTGGCCGGTATTCCCGCAATGATCGCAAGTCATGCGAGAATCCAGTGCCTAGACCGGCATAGCTTTAGGAGCGCCCTCCAACTTCTTTAGCAGGAGGTCCATTTTGGCGGTGAGCATGTCAGTGCCGTCAATCTGGTGGACTCCACGGCGCTTATTGTTTGCCTTCTCCTCTCTCCATCCTTCGTTGCTTGCCATCTTCTCGATGAGAGTGCGGGCAACGGCAACACTCAAAGACAAGAATGATCCTCCAGCAACTGCATCGAGATGTTCCTGCGTGGACCGGTGTTGCCCGTGGAAGAAATTCTAGATTATTAGCCACTGTTCCTTACCGTGGTGGGGGCAGGCGGCGATGTATTCTTGGAGTCTCTCCATGCCTCCGCCACGGACTCATCAGTGAGCTGCTTGAAGCTCGAGATCTGGCTTCTCAGTGAGCTAGTCTTCCCCAGGGGGAAGTACTTTGCAAGGAAGGCATTAGAACATGCCTCCCAGCTCGTGAAGTTGTTGCGGTTTAGATAGAACCACTGTTTTGCCTTCCCTATCAGCGACAATTGGAAGAGGCGAAGCCGAACAGCATCAGGGGTTGCGCCTTTAATGGTGAAAGTGCAGCATATCTCCAGGAACTGTTAGAGGTGGCTGTTCGCATCCTCTGACACCAATCCGCAGAATGGACTAGCTTGGACCATGTGGATGACACCTGGCTTGAGTTCAAACTCCTTTCCAATGGTCACATTGGGCCCAGTGGGGATGTTGCTGCTGGATGGGACGGAGAACTCGCGAATGGTCTTCTCAGCCATGGGTGTCGAGTGGGATGTGCTTGTTGATCCAAACTCAAGTGTAGCTGGCACCGGCCTCTGCCCGTGGATTGTCTTCTAACGGACTTTTCTTCTGAGCAGCGACTGCGGATTGTTGTGGAAGTTTGCCGGTAGGTCAAAACCGGTCATACATCTCTCTATCACCCAACAATAAAGTAGACAAAGGCAAATAAGCCCGCTAAGAAATAGCGGTATGTCATCAAGTTATAAGTACCTAGGTTTGAACAAATCAAACTTCTATTGCCAATTGCTTCCCCGGTAACAGCGCCAGAAAAAGCTTGTTGACATCTCTTAGCATAACAGATTTTACTCCGCAAGCGCACAGAGATTCACTGTAGCTTTTTCACTCAGAGTATTCCGAGTATCGTAAAAATCCACAGGGAAGCAAGGGTGAATAGATGGAATGAATATGCTGAACTTCAAGTAGTACTATAACTTAGATAAAATACCAGTTATTCTTAACACGGGGGTAAGAACAAGGTAGTGTTAACGGTCATTATTGAACTACCAATGACCATCAACTAACCACAAACATGGAGGAAAACATGCCAAAGTATGGATTAACCCTTGCTACAAACATAGTTCCACAAGTTGTGTTGAATATTTGATTGCAGGTGAAAGATCAGCTGAAAACAGGCAAAATATGGTTAAGTCAGGAGGAGCCTGACAAGTGGGCCAGGCCGCCCGGCCCCACCCTAGGCCGCCCGGCCTGACAATGTGGCCAATTCACTTCATCTTCGACCTGCATGTGCCTAAGTGATGTGTCAACACAGCTATGAAGTCCAAATGCCGAAACCAACACATCAAGTACCGGAAGGCTTGCCACATCACCGATCCAACACTTGGATGGGTGAAGTCAGCGATCCTCGGCACTTCAATCCTGTGACTAAGGAAGAAACACAAGTGAGATCCAATGGTTCGGGAGAAAACACAAGATAACCGCCTTAACCACCATGCAACCGACCTAGGGAAGCAATATGGAGCGTTGTATGACACAAGCCGGTGGATCAGCCGGTCACCCGAGCCGCCCGGCCTGGGGGTGGAGCCGCCCGGCCCCACCAGAGGCCGCCCGACCTCTAACTGCCTCACCGACCTTAGAAGCTATAAATACCCGCTAGGCCTCCCTTGTGAAGTGTGGAAGTTGAGTAGCTCATCCTATCGCTTAGTCTTGTATCATTAGGTTAGTCTTGGGAGTTAGAGTTGAGTCTGAGCTTTTGCCTCAGGGATTCTGGAGTCTTCTTCGAGTCTTGGTAAAGCTCTTATATCTTTCTATCTTTGTACTCTTGTACTCTAGTATAATATATTTCATTGTTCTATCTTCTATTATACTTTACTTTACTTCTTAACGCTTGCCTAGTGTGGTGTACCTTTATTGCACACTAGATCCAAGGCTTAGGTTTGTGTTGTTCTTAAGTTATCTGAATCCTGTTAGACTTGCTGGTGCTATAAGCTTGTCTTAGGCTTTCGATCTAAGATTAAGTTAGTTCTCACCCTCTGATCAAGGAAGAGCTTTAGTGTTCAAGTTCTCACTTTAATACTAGTATAGCGTGCCATCTTACCCACGTAGATCTGGTTGGTAGCCTCTCTAGGTGACAGCTCGAGGTCTCAGTATTCCACCCCATCGTTCGGTAAGCCCGTAGGCGTTAGCTGGGTCTCCTTCGGAGGTCTACTATCTACCCCTTGACCCCTCGAGGCGCCGAAATTTCGCTCGACGCAAGATCCTAGCTTGTTTCCAGTTAATTTAGTTCAACCGCGAATACTCCTTTGCAACGGTTAAGTAGTAGAGTTTGGAAATCTAATCTCACTCGTTGTCCTCCTAGGTAACTACCTACGTGTTAGGCTTCTTTAGTCCCTGTTTTACTCTTCCCACCACACACTATCTTTGTATCTTACCCCCGTTGTAAGAATAGCTGGTGTTTTATCTAAGTTATAGTACTGCTTGAAAGTTTGACATTTCATTCCACCTATTCGCCCTTACTTCCCTATGGATTTTTACGATACTCAGAATACTCTGAGTGAAAAAGCTACAGCGAATCTCCGTGCGCTTGCGGAATAAAATCTGTTACGCTAAGAGACGTCAACAAGGTTTTTCTGGCGCCGTTGCCGGGGAAGCAATTGGCAATAGAAGTTTGATTTGTTCGAACCTAGGTACTTATAACTTGATAACATACCGCTATTTCTTAGCGGGCTTATTTGGCTCTGTCTACTTTATTGTTAGGTGACAGAGAGGTGTATGATCGGTTTTGACCTACCGGCAAACTTTCACAACAATCCGGAGTCGCTGCTCAGAAGGAGAGTCAGTCAGAAGACAATCCACGGGCAGAGGCCTGTGCCAGCTACACTGGAGTTTGGATCATCAAGCACATCCGACATGACACATATGGCTGAGAAGACCATTCGCGAGTTCTCTGTCCCATCCAGCAACAACATCCCCACTGGGCCAAGTGTGACTGTTGGAGATGGATTTGAGCTCAAGCCAGGTGTCATCCACATGGTCCAAGCTAGCCCATTCTACGGATTGGCATCGGAGGATGTAAACAGCCATCTCCAGCAATTTCTAGAGATATGCAGCACTTTTACCATCAAGGGTGCAACCACCGATGCTGTTCGGCTTCGCCTCTTCCCATTCTCACTGATTGGAAAGGCGAAACAATGGTTCTACCTGAACCGCAACAACTTGACGACTTGGGAGGTATGCTCCAATGCCTTCATCGCAAAGTACTTCCCTCTGGGGAAGACCAGCTCACTGAGGAACCGAATCTCGAGCTTTAAGCAGCTCGCTGATGAGTCCGTGGCGGAGGCATAGGAGAGACTACAAGAATACATCGCTGCCTGCTCCCACCATGGTATGAAACAGTGGTTGATAATCTAGAATTTTTTCCACGGACTACACCGGTCTGCACAAGAACACCTCGATGCAGCCGCTGGAGGATCATTCTTGTCCTTAAGCGTTGCCGGTGCCCGCACTCTCATCGAGAAGATGGCAAGCAACCAAGGATGGATAGAGGAGAGGGCGAACAATAAGCCCCGTGGAGTCCACCATATTGGTGGCTCCGACATGGTTGCCGCCAAAATGGACCTCCTGCTAAAGAAGCTGGAGGGCGCTCCTGAAGCTGTACCGGTCCGGGCACTGGATTCTCGCATGACTTGCGAGCATTATGGGAACACCGGCCACACGGGGAACAGCTGCCCCAAAAATGGATCGGAGGACGTCAACTTCATCAACAATAAGGCTGAGTCCAATGGGGTTCTCCAAATCCCATTCCCTATCACTATTCCAACTACCTCCCTCTCTATCTACAGTGCAGCATTTATGTCAAACAGTGCAAAACAGTGTTTTGGGGAACCCATTTAGGAAACCCCATTGGACTCAGCCTAATGGCTTCAGTAACGGGCCTCGTCCTTAACCAGGTTGGAATTCACGACCCAACTTACCTTTCGCTGGTCAAGGTATGTCTTCTGGCAGTTCTCTGCAGTTTAATAAAAATTCTGTTAATCAAAAAGCTGTGAACGATAGCATTAGTAAGAAGTTCCATGCGAATGATAGAGCTCTTGAATCGTTGTCAAATCAATTGGAAACTCTGAATAGTGCCATGAAGAACCAACTGAGCTTTAATAAAATGTTAGAAATCCAGATAGCTCAGCTTGCCGCTGTGGCGGAACCGCCCAAATTAACCTGGTCTCAGTACTTTAGTTAGACTAAAGAACCAATCCCAAATTAATCCCGGTGGTTTGTCAGGTTCCTCAAGGGTTCCTGACAACGCCGTTACTTCCAGGAATCAAATATACACGGATTGACCTGCGAACGAGCCGTTGGATTACTTCAACATAGGCAGTTACAAAAATAAACTTTAATTATTACAAACCAATTTTGATGGGGAATAGATATGAACTGGAGTAATCTCCACAAAATCAAGAAACAGAGTTTAATACCTACGGTAGAGATGAGTACCATTAAGTGGGACTCTCTTGGTCAATCAAAATAACATGTGGAACCAACATCGAGCCCACCGTTGTTAGTCTCACATCAAACAGCTTCAAGAATGGAACTTCATCATGTGGTCTCTTTATTTCTTCAACATTAAGAGGTGGGAAACACTATGAGGAGATCATCTTAGGCATCTTCTTCAAGCAACGAGGATAAGCTCGAAAGTCTATCTGAAAGAAAAACATAAACAACAAACCCTGAGTACTAGGTACTCCGCAAGACCTACCCGACCACTGGGTCTAAACCCGACCTTCTATCCTATGGCCGATCTGGTTAGGCCAACTCACACTGCGGCAGGCCTAGTGGTAGATCCTTAGCTCTTAAGATTTTTCTTCTTTTTAGTTGTTACCTACCCAGCTAAGTTATGCATAGTCTATTTCCAAACAAGAGCAAACACTTTGCAGAGCACATGCTTTTATGAAGAAGTAATGGTTATTCTTTTTAACTACGATGTTGGGCGTGCCCAGGCAGCTTACACCTGATAAGTTCAGTGATTCGAATCGATTTGTACACTCCCGGGAGGAAACCCAAACACGCGCCATATGCGTGTACGACGACACTGCATATGGCAGCCTCGCATCCCAACTACCACCTAGCTTGAACCGCCCGCGCCGACCCTGGGTATCCAACGATACCCAGCTCACTACCTCTAGCCAGTGGCGAGCGACGGTTCCAACCCTAGGTATAAAGGGATGAGAGGTTACCGGAGCCCAATTCAGGACGACACGCGTAAGGGGCGTGTTCAACACCCGAGCAGAGCCAACCATCGGACGACCTTATGCGACATAGGTAGGGTCAGGATCCACATCCATGTTCATTCATTAGGGTTCTTAGTTATCCATACCGAAAATATAACTGCCCTCGCCACTGTATCCAATTTAATATCTCACAAACTTTTCATATCCAGATTTCAGTTTTAAATGAAAATTGGCCTAACATTTTCTTTTTGGCTGAGCATACTTACTACCGCGTATAGGATTGATCATGCTGGATTCAGGGGCTAAGCATGCCCTGAGGTTTCACTCAAAAGATAAGATAAGACATGAACCGGGGCTTGCCTGGTACTTAGGGGATATCGGTAGTCAGAAATAATTAGAACTTGAGGCTTCATATAAATTATCCCTCCAAGAATACCAAGACTTCAGGATAATAAACTTCAAAGCTGCTTCTCGTAGGATGTCTCGCTTCAATGGACTTCATGATAATACATTCCCGGACTGCTTCTGGTGGACATCTCGCTTTATAACTAGCGTGCCTATGTATGCATGGAATGAGTGATACATTATAATGCAAGAATGCAAAAATAAACATAAAAGGGTGAAAAAATAAGAGTATAATAGAGATATTTACTAGAGATGGAAGGATGCATAAATAACAGGTACAATGCACACAAGTATGAGGATGATCAACCTGTTATAAAAAGAACTAAAAATATTCCTAAAAGAAAAGGTGGGAGCACTGGAATAATTATCCAAGCCTCACTGAAAGCTTAAATAATTTTCTAGGTTTCAAACTAATTTTTCTAGCATTTTTAATATTTTTTGCAAAGCCCTAAATTATTAGGATTAATAAGAATTTCTAAATAAAAAATACTTTTCTTTTATACTTTAATTTATTATAGTTAAACTAAAAGATTAAAACAAATTAACATAATTAGATTAAATAACTTTTTTAATTAAAACATACTCTTTTAGAAATCATTTCCAAATTAGAGTAGTTCAAAATTAAAATAGATTTAAAGTAATGGTCATAATAACAAAAACTAAGACTTGCATAATACATAAACCTTTTTTAAATTAAATCTAATTTTAAGAAAATCGTAAAGGAAAAGATTAAATTCAGAAATTAAAAAGAAGCCCAAAGCCCAAAAGAGCCTCTACGTAAAAGTTCAATTTCCCTCCATGAACTATTTAACTGGTTTGGTTTTTCCCCTCCCAATTCCAGCCTAGCCCACCCAACAGGCCAGGCCGGCCCATCTCCTCCCTCTCTCCTTTCCCGGCCCGCTGGCTCGGCCCACCTGGGCTTTGCCCAGGGCACGGCTCGGCCGCGGCTTGCGCGTGGGGCGCGCTGGGCACGGTCCTCGGAAGCCGCGGCGGCGGCGCCGGCGACCCTGCCGCCCGGCGGTGCGCCCGGCCCTCGCCGGCGGCGGCACAAGGCACGGCGGCCCTCTTTCCTCTCCCTTCTCCTCCTCTCTCCTTCTTCTCTCTGCCCACGTCGGCTGCGGCGCATGCGCCGTGTGCACGGCGGCGCGAGGCGCCCTCGGCGGCGCTAGGCCACGCCGGTGCAGGAGGACCCCCGCGCGAAGTGCGCAAGGCCATCCCGCACCTCGTGTGCGTGACGGGGAGCCCGGAAGGGACTTGTGCCGGTGGGAAAATGGAGGTGACGCGGTGGCCATGGTCACCGCCGCCATGGACGGCCACTGAGCTCGATTCGAGCTCGGGTCAGCCCAATCCTCAATGAGGACCGGTGGAGGAGGACGAGGGCAGTGGGAAACAGGGTTTCTCACCCTCCTACGGCGAGAAGCGGCAGCGGAGATGGCGGACGGCGGCGAGGCGCGTCGGTGGACGAAGGCGCGCGTTGCAGGAGCTGTGGGGAGGCGGAACAAGGACGGCGAGATGGGGAAGGGGCTATGGGCAGAGCGATGGAGCTCCGGCGGCGGTCGGCTGGGGCGGGGAGGCAGAGAGGGCGCGGTACGGCGGTGGGGTTGGAGCGGGGCGGCGCGGCGAGTGAGCAGCTCGCCCCCCTTGCTTCCTGGCTGGAGGAGGAAGGAGACCAAGGCAGGCCCACCTGGCAGGCGCCGCCGAAGCGGGCTGCCTCGGTGGCAGGCAGGCGCGCGGCCCGCGTGGCTTAGCCGCTCGGCTCGGCCGACGCGTGGCTCGGCCGCGGCCCCCTTTTCTTCTTTTTTTTTAACCTTATCCAACACTTTTGAATTTTTAACCCCCTATAACTGCAGAATTTCACCTAGGTCCAAATATCAAAGTAAAAGGGTATAACTTAAACTACCACTTTGCACTTTTGGCCTTGGACAAAAACCAAAATTTTGAAAGAATTTGAGTCTAACTTGGATTTGAGGAAAATTAAATATTAAACTTCCAAAATTTAAATTATGCACATGATGACATGATTAAAAATGCACTTAAAGCATGGTTAAGATTTGGAGTATCACAACCCTTCCCCCTCAAAGAAATCTCATCCCGAGATTTAAGAAGAGGGTAGAGTTGGGAATCATCTAATAATCGAAAAGGAGCCTCTCATTTTAAAACATTGGTCATGTTTCCCAAAATAGGTGCTTGAGCATAAAGTTTTAGAAAACACTCAACTCATAAAGCACTTTTGGATTGATCTTGCACAAGAAAACTGTTACGTTCTGTGAGGTTCTTCTTTCCTAGACGATCTTCTGCGTCAAAATCTAGAGAGGCACGGCTGTTTGATAAGGAAACTATGGTCAACTTCCCATCAAAGGATAACAAGTTAGGACGATTTAGCTGCAGAACCAAAGTGTTCAAAGGGTCATCTTGATAAGAAAGGCCATGACTAAAATGATTAGAGGTATAATGACGAGGGTAGCATTTCTTCTTCGGAGTTGATGTAGATCAATTATAAGTGGGAAGACAATAGCTCCAAATTATTATGAAGATTCAATACAACATTTGGACAACGATGTAGAAACCGACCTGGTAAACAAGAGTAAGGAACGAGACTCATACCAAGATCAGTCTCGGGGACTTTAGTGAGAAGACTAACAAAGTTATGCAATACTAGTATTACTTCAAACTTTCGTGACATTTCGATATCCACAACCCTATAAAAATCAGATAACCTAGCAAGCTGAAGTTCAACTGCCAAGAAGTCTGTACAATGGAATAGAAGTTTAAGGACACTAGAACGATTCAGATTAGTTAGGGATTACCATAATTCTACAATGAGTAGAGCAGTACTATTGTACCAGGGAGTGTATCAAGGCAAAGGATGTGCCAGTTTGACAAGGATAATTGGCTTAATAAAAGGTGACAACCGACATATTTGAGTAAAATGAACATCACACATATAAAACATTCAGAATGTGCAAGGAGAGGATCAGATTCAAGGCAAATGGTAAATATCGATAAGGATCCTTTCAGTTTCTAGGCCAGAAAGGGTGGAAGAATTTCAAAATTTCCAAGATAGAAGAAAGTACGGGTGTTTGATGTGGAAGGAACCATGAGAAGCAGAGAAGGGATACTACAAAATTTGATGAACAGGTCTAGTCGAATGCATAGGGCTGGATGCCATCTAATGATGCTTGTTCTGTGCTGCAGGATAATAATGTACATAACCTATGAAAGTCACATACGCTCAATGATCCAGACAACACAAATAAGCTTGAATAATGCAGACTTTTTAGTAAATTGAATATGGTTGATGAATAACCACACCAAACATAGTACTATGCACCGGTCATAATGCTCTAATGACCAGACTTATGCAAGATGAGCATTCAAAAATTCAAAATGGATGTGACCAAAGTGTGTGCTTAAGCACATATGACATGATGCATAGTGCACAATGTGTTCCCAGTGCAAGCTGATGGTGCACATGACCGATGAATGGTATACATGCACAATGAACATGATGCATATATGAAATGATCACACCAGGATGTGTGCAATAGCTGTGAGGTGATGCAAACTTTATGATGCACAAACAAGATGGATGTACGATGGTACACAGAATATGTCAATGGATTAATGATGCACAAGCTACAATGAGTTATGCATGGTGCATACAAGATGTTATGTAATGCACAAGCCGCAATGACATATGCTTACTGCATTCAGAAGGCAATACACTCTGGAATACATGAATTATGATGCATATACCAGGCGCAAGGTCCACATTCCTCCTCGAACCAGACAAGGATCACATTTTACCTCATATCCAGTAAATTAGAATAAAACAAAAGGGTATGAACAGAGTTAGAGAAAGGAAAACAATTTAATTGTTTGCATACATCTCAAGTAGATTACTACTAGAAGTGGGGCCACATCCTCAAGTACACAGATACTAGCACACACTCTCAGGCACAACACGTGGCTACAGCACAAATGTGGCCTGAAGTATTAGGCGGCATCTTGAGTAACCAAGGAGAACACTACTACCAGAGTAACCCGTTGAGAGCCAAAACAAAGTAGGAAGCTTGAAGGAATAAGTTGGAAGGCAGGAACAAGAAATAGACATACTGCTATCTACTAAGCAAGTATGGTAGTGCCACAATAATGCATTCAACCCAACAACACAAGCAAGTGAATGACTTTACAAAATGCAACAAACATATGCCCTTAAGCACAGTCAACCAAGCATATCTTGATGCAGTGGTTAATATGCCAATATGAACACTCATGACCACATTGTTCATGCTCCACACAAACCTTCAATTTATCTAGCATACCAAAGCTTTTTTTTAAAATATAAAAGGAACAGAGTAGTTGGAAGGAGAGAGCAGAATTAAAATGAATTACCAGCCCAAAGGGGAGTTACACCATAACATACCTAGATACCAGCACGCATCCTATGGCACATCCGTGTGGCTGCAGTCCGCACGCATCCATAGGTACCATGCGGCACCTTAGGTGGTTAGGCAAAGCCCCACCGTGGAAGCAACTCAAGTTAAAACTGCTCGGTTGGCTTGGAGAGAAGTTAGAAAATAGCCGCACGCTAAACCAAACAAACACGCCCCAATTTCTAGCCTTGGTTTATAAACACTATAATTTACCCCCTTAAGCATACAACATTTGACAGACCAGGGAAAGCACCAGTAATGATGCACATGTCTTGGCAATGCAAAAATGATTCAGATTAATTAACAATGCAACACATGTACACCATGATGTAAGTGCTTAGACTAGGGACTGATGCAATGAAAACAATGGATGCAATGCAACTGATGGGTACTACACTAGACCCTCATATGAGGCAAACTTGCAGTTAACAGAACCATCCCTTGATTTTTTTTTTGCTTAGGTTAAGCAAACATAGGGAATAGAGTTGTAGCTTAAGAAATAGAATGAGTGATGATTTGATGATACAAGAGTTGTGTCAACAAGGACACAGAACTTGAGATGGCCAGGGAATGCCCTGGGTCCTTAGAGATTGAAAGATTGATCAGAAACCTTAGAAAACTTAAGGATGATGGAAACAATAAACTTTAACGAGGAGTTGATTGAACGTAGAGAGCAAGTTATGAGAGGAACTGATCAAGATAAGTTTATCTGTGGTTCAACCATGGAGGAGAATTGTGACTACATCTAGAAAAGCGACACCTTCCCCCTTAAAATTGTGCTTCCAAACACCTTCAGACTTGTACTCCTTGCTTTTATTTAAGGTCCAAAGGCATTAAACATGACACCTCCATTCTCAGTGCCGAAATAAAATAATTTTGAACGTATAGAAAGAAAGATCGGCACACCACATGAATGCAAGAATGATGCATGATCATCCAATACGTCCTCACCAATCCTTATTGCTTATAACTAACGAAAACTTCGGTGGCTTATTACGTTCTCTCGCCTATAAATACTAGTCGATTTCTACACGCTTAACCTACGAACACGTGGTTAGGGTACCTGCAGAAAAATACAACAATATGCAATTCCATACATTACCACACTACACCTAAGAGTGGCATCCATGCGATTATATGCTACGCTGCATGGACAACGCAGTGGCACCGCCTGCTTTCTAGTACCCGAATGGCTTACCTCCAGCACTGGGGAATGCCGGCGAAAAGCATGACTACCAAAGAACCAATCGAATCATATGCAGCGTTGAGGACCAAACAAATATGTACATGTAGCAGTAATTGCAATAAGCTACTGCCCACCAGAAGGAAGAGATGACCGCAAAGCTCCAAATAACCCGACCATCTCCCCTTAAGAAGCAAATCGTCCGACATATGCTTCACGGTTAGAGCATATGGTTGAGCACCACCCGGCTCAAAGAGATTCAACAATGCATAATGAGATTTAGTTAGATTATTGATTAAGTTAGAAGCCACATGTATCTAACATCCTTAATATAGGGCTTTAACATATAATTATTTTAACAAGTCAAATAAGTTGAAAATAGGTTTTGAAAAACAAAATAGTGTTTGAAGTACCCCAATCCAGTGCATATTCGGCTCTGGTACCAGCTGTGGCAGAACCGCCAAAATTAACCTGGTCTCAGTACTTTAGTTAGGCTAAAGAACCAATCCCAAGTTAATCCCAGTGGTTTGTCAGGTTCCTCAAGGGTTCCTGACGACGCCGTTACTTCCAGGAATAAAATATACACGGATTGACCCACGAACGAGCCTTTGCATTACTTCAACACAGGCAGTTACACAAATAAACTTTAATTATTACAAATCAATTTTGATGGAGAATAGATATGAACTGGAGTAATATCCACAAAATCACAAAACAGAGTTTAAAATTTACGGTAGAGATGAGTACCATTAAGTGGGACTCTCTTGGTCAAACAAAATAACATGTGGAACCAACATCGAGCCCACCGATGTTAGTCTCACATCAAACAGCTTCAATAATGGAACTTCATCATGTGGTCTCTTTATTTCTTCAACATTAAGAGGTGGGAAACACTATGAGGAGATCATCTTAGGCATCTTCTTCAAGCAACGGGGATAAGCTCGAGAGTCTATCTGAAAGAAAAACATAAACAACAAACCCTGAGTACTAGGTACTCCGCAAGACTTACCCGACCATTGGGTCTAAACCCGACCTTCTATCCTATGGCCGATCTGGTTAGGCCAACTCACACTGCGGCCGGCCTAGTGGTAGGTCATTAGCTCTTAAGATTTTTCTTCTTTTTAGTTGTTACCTACCCAGCTAAGTTGTGCATAGTCTATTTCCAAACAAGAGCAAACACTTTGTAGAGCACATGCTTTTATGAAGAACTAATGGTTATTCTTTTTAACTACGATGTTGGGCGTGCCCAGGCAGCTTACACCTGGTAAGTTCAGCGATCCGAATCGATTTGTACACTCCCGGGAGAAAACCCAAACACGCGCCATATGCGTGTACGACGACACCGCATATGGCAGCCTCGCATCCCAACTGCCACCTAGCTTGAACCGCCCGCGCTGACCCTGGGTATCCAACGATACCCAGCTCACTACCTCCAGCCAGTGGCGAGCGACGGTTCCAACCCTAGGTATAAAGGGATTAGAGGTTACCGGAGCCCAATTTAGGACGACACGCGTAAGGGGCGCGTTCAACACCTGAGCAGAGCCAACCATCGGAAGGCCTTATGCGACATAGGCGGGGTCAGGATCCACATCCATGTTCATTCATTAGGGTTCTTAGTTATCCATACCGAAAACATAACTGCCCCCGCCACTGTCTCCAATTTAATATCTCACAAACTTTTCATATCCAGATTTTAGTTTTAAAAGAAAATCGGCCTAACATTTTCTTTTTGGCTAAGCATACTTACTACCGCATATAGGATAGATCATGCTGGATTCAGGGGCTAAGCATGCCCTAAGGTTTCAATCAACTCCTAACTCTGATCCACAAGCATAACGCATTAATTAGGACTCAAAAGATAAGATAAGACATGCACCGGGGCTTGCCTGGTACTCAGGGGATATCAGTGGTCAGAAATAATTAGAACTTGAGGCTTCATGTAAATTATCACTCCAATAATACCAAGACTTCAGAATAATAAACTTCAAAGCTGCTTCTCGTAGTATGTCTCGCTTCAATGGACTTCATGATAATACATTCCCGGACAACTTTTGGCGGACATCTCGCTTTATAACTAGCGTGCCTATGAATGCATGGAATGAGTGATGCATTATAATGCAAGAATGCAAAAATAAACATAAAAGGGTGCAAAAATAAGAGTATAAGAGAGATATTTACTAGAGATGGAAGGATGCATAAATAACAGGTACAATGCACACAAGTATGAGGATGATCAACCTGTTATAAAAAGAACTACAAAAGTTCCTAAAAGAAAAGGTGGGAGCACCGGAATAATTATCCAAGCCTCACTGGAAGCTTAAATAATTTTCCAGGTTTCAAACTAATTTTTCTAGCATTTTTAATAATTTTTGCAAAGCCCTAAATTATTAGGAATTAATAAGAATTTCTAAATAAAAAAATATTTTTCCTTTTATACTTTAATTTATTATAGTTAAACTAAAAGGTTAAAACTAATTAGCATAATTAGATTAAATAACTTTTTTAATTAAAACATACTCTTTTAGAAATCATATCCAAATTAGAGTAGTTCGAAATTAAAATAGATTTAAAGTAATGGTCGTAATAACAAAAATTAAGACTTGCATAATACATAAACCTTTTTGAAATTAAATCTAATTCAAAGGAAATTCGTAATGGAAAAGATTAAATTTAGAAATTAAAAAGAAGCCCAAAGCCCAAAAGGGCCTCTTCGTAAAAGTTCAATTTCCCTCCTTGAACTATTTAACTGGTCTGGTTTCCCCCCTCCCAATTCTAGCCCAGCCCACCCAATAGGCCAGGCCGGCCCATCTCCTCCCTCTCTCCTTTCCCGGCCCGCTGGCTCGGCCCACCAGGGCTTTGCCCAGGGCACGGCTCGGCCGCGGCTTGCGCGCGGGGCGCGCTGAGCACGGTGCGCGCACGCCGCCGCCGCGGCGTCGGCGACCCTACCGCCAGGCTGTGCGCCCGGCCCTCGCCGGCGGCGCCACAAGGCGCGGCGGCCCTCTTTCCCCTCCCTTCTCCTCCTCTCCTCTCTCCTTCTTCTCTCTGCCCGCGTCGGCCGCGGCGCACGCGTCGCGCACGCGCCGTGAGCACGGCGGCGCGTGGCGCTCCCGGCAGCGCTAGGCCATACCGGCGCAGGAGGACCCCCGCGCGAAGTGCGCAGGGCCGTCTCGCACCTCGTGTGCGTGACGGGGAGCCCGGAAGGGACTTGTGCCGGTGGGAAAACGGAGGCGATGCGGTGGCCATGGTCACCACCGCCATGGACGACCACTGAGTCGATTCGAGCTCGGGTCGGCCCAATCCTCAATGAGGATCTGCGGAGGAGGACGAGGGTACTGGGAAACAGGGTTTCTCACCCTCCTGCGGCGAGAAGCGGCAGCGGAGATGGAGGACGGCGGAGAGGCGCATCGGTGGACGAAGGCGCGCGTTGCGGGAGCTGTGGGGCGGCGGAACAGGGACGGCGAGATGGGGAAGGGGCTACGGGCGGAGCGGCGGAGCTCCAACGGCGGTCGGCTGGGGGCGGGGAGGTGGCGAGGATGCGGTACGGCGGCGGTGTTGGAGTGGGGCGGCGCGGCGAGTGAGGGGCTCGCCCCCTTCCTCCCTGGCTGGAGGAGGAAGGAGACCGGGGCGGGCCCACCTGGCTGGCACCACCGAAGTGGGGCGCCTCGGTGGTAGGCAGGCGCGCGGCCCGCGTGGCTCAGCCGCTCAGCTGGTCCGACGCGTGGCTCGGCCGCCGCCCCCTTTTCTTCTTCACTTTTGAATTTTTAACCCCCTATAACTGCAGAATTTCACCTAGGTCCAAATATCAAAGTGAAAGGGTATAACTTAAACTACCACTTTGCACTTTTGGCCTTGGACAAAAACCAAAATTTTGAAAGAATTTGAGTCTAACTTGGATTTGAGGAAAATTAAAAATTAAACTTCCAAAATTTTAAATTATGCACATGATGACGTGATTAAAAATGCACTTAAAGCATGGTTAAGATTCGGAGTATCACAACCGCCGCTCTACCTAGTCCTACTTCGGGGAAGCTTTCAGGACAGCCCGAGCCACCCCCGAAGGAACATATAAATGCTGTAACCACTAGGGACCCCCCACATCCTAGAGCTGTAGGAAAAGAACACGGAAAGAGGGCCGCACCAGAGGAGGAAGATGAGGTGGATCGTGAACCACCACCGGTGAAGGAAGCACCGAAGTCAGCTCTGCATGAATTTTATGACAGCACAGTACTCCCTTTTCCTCAAAGGCAGAGGAAGGCCTCGGTCGACGATCAATTCGGCAAATTTGTTGTGGTAATCAAGAAGTTATATGTCAATACCCCATTGCTAAATGCGATGCAGGCGCCTACGTATGCTAAGTACCTGAAGGACATCCTCAACAACCAAAAGCCACTGCCATCGACCAAAGTTGTGCACCTCACGGAGGAGTGTAGCACTGCTATACTCAACCAGCCGCCTAAAAAGAAGAAGGATCCTGGGAACCCCTCCATATCATGCTCAATCGGAACCCAGAATTTTGATCAAGCTCTCTGTGATCTGGGAGCAAGTGTCAGTGTCATGCCAAAGGTAGTCTTTGATAAACTTACGCATGCTACACTTGCCCCTACTTCTATATGCCTGCAGCTAGCGAACCAATCAATTCGCTACCCCGTCGGGATCGCCAAAGATGTCCCGGTGAAAATCCGGAACTTCATCGTCCCGGTGGATTTCGTGGTGCTAGACATGGAGGTTGATACGAAGACGCCGCTCATGCTTGGGCGACCATTCCTAAGCACCGCTGAGGCCAACATCGATGTTGGAGCTGGAGAAGTCCACCACAACATCAATGGCAGACGAGAGACGTTCGCCTTCAAACCGAAGGTCGAACAGTGCCGACAGGTAAAAACTTTTAAATTTAAGTGTTAGGCACCCCAGGAAACACCAAGAGAGAAGATCGAGCTTTCACCAAGAAAGCCGAAGATGGATTCTCTCCTCGTAGCCATGGAAGAGCTCATGTACGATGGAGAAGCCCGCAAGCTCAAAGCCGATCGCAGAGCTGAGTCACTGAGATGTGCCTCACTAGCCTAGCCGCCGACAAAGGACTCAGGAGGCAAAGCTCCTGAGACAAAGGTCACCGCCAAAAAACGAACACATCTCAAGAATGGCGGAAGAAAGAGGAAACGCCAAAAGACCAGCCAAAAAAGAAGATCAAACCTCAGAAACAAAAGGCTGTGGCAACCAAGAAGGTTTGGCGAGAAAAAGTTGCAGCACAGACGGCCGCTAAGTCTCCGTCAAGCGCTGACACCACACCAAAGGTATGACTTGCCCACGCCAGGAGGTAAACTGGCTTTATCCCCCACTGCATATTTAATTTTCCGCGTTATAATTTTCCTATCTTTCATGGGTTTACTTTGAATTTTCACCACCCGGCCTCACCAGGGGCTAGCTAGCCCCCCTCTGCTCCCTTTCTGCGCACGCACAAGGCAAGTGGCCGAGCTGCTGGAGGCCGCCCGGCTCTCCCTCACCGTCCGCGTCTCATCACACCCACCAGCCTAGGAGCCTTAGGCCCCTGCTCCATCCACCAAGCCGCCCGGCTCCTCCCTCTGGCCGCCCGGCCCCGGCACTAGGCCACCCGTCCTGCACCCTGAGCCGCCCGGCCCCTGCCTGCATGCCCCTGCGCCTATAAATACGTGCATGCTGCCCCTCAGCTCCTTGCACCGCTCAGCAGCGCGAGCAACTCCCTTCTCCCTCCTTAATCACTCTCTTAAGCTTAGTTAAGTACTTAGTTTTAATTCTAGCACTTCGTCAAAATTTTGCCCAATAAAATAAGTGCTACACCCTCGGTTTTTGGATGTTTTGTGGATGCTCTGCCCCGCAAGAACTATTAACTCTTGGACGACTGACTTCTGGACGACTAACCGCAAATGCTAATATTTGTAACTGCTTTGTCCCTTGTGTAGCCTATTGTCCATTTTTGCAGGATGTCTTCTTTCTTCAGGAAAGCGAAGAAGGCCCTGAGCAACACAGGAAAGGGACTGCACCTGAAGTTCCCATCTTCGTCGGATGTTCTCTCGCTCTCGTTCACAAAGTGGAAGCTCCAGGACCCCAACAGCATCCGACAGGACTCCCGCAGTGTCCGACAGGATGTCTGTCAGCGGTACACGCAGCCGCCAGGACCAGGAGCAAGATGAAGGAGTTTCTTCTCAGCAACAACCGCAGCGCCAACAGATGAACCTGCAGGATATGAACATCCAAGGCGATCATGAAACTCAGGCGTTACAAGCTCTTACTACCAAGGTCTTTGGGAGGACAAAGTGCTTCGACGCCTTCTTCCTCGTCGAGATAGGTATGTTGGACCCGTTCATTAAAGCCTTTGATTATGTGGGTTGGTCGGATTTCGCTAACATTACAGAGGAAGGATCCATCCTTCTCACACAAGAATTCCTAATGACTCTCCGCGTGGACAAGCATACAACAGGTACGTTTATAAATTTCCGCCTGTTCAACACTGAATTCTCTGTCTACCCGCGGCAGTTTGCCGACCTCCTGGGCTTCCACTCTAACTGTTTGTTGAGTGACCTAGCCGGGTATGACATGAAATCTTTTTGGGTGAAAATATGTGGAGAGTATGGGAAGGGGAAACACAGCACCACCAAAATTCACAAACCCACTCTGAGACTCTTAGCTCACTGGGTCTCGCTCATCGTCTTCCCAAGAGGCGAGGTTCGTTGTGCAAAAAACGAAGACCTCAAGTGCCTCTATGCCATGCTCAAAAAGAAGCGCTATGCTCCGGTCCTCGACATTGTCCACCACTGGATGGGTATGAGAGCGACCAACACTCCTATAAGCATCACTTCCTTTGTCACTAGGATAGCAGCCAACTTGGGCCTCCTAGAGAATGCCCAGCTTGACTACCTTCCCGACGTCACATCACGCCATGTGGGGAGCAGCACTTTGTCCAGGCACATTTTATGAGGCGAGACGCCGCAACTGGGAGAATGATCATGACATGGTTCGGGCACTGTCTTTAGCTACCGCTTCCAGCACCGCAGTTCGACATGTACACCGTTAGAAGCCTAACCATGCAGCTAGATGTGGAGGCACCACGCCAAAGCATCGGCGGCGTCAAGACCAGAGCCCAGTGACTGCGAGCGGATGAGTCACACCATAGAGCCCGAGGAGAGGATTCTGAGGAACCAGTCCATGCTTCCTTACCATCTGAGCCATCCTGGTACTTCTCCAGTACCGGTGGCGAGAGTTCCTACCAGCCTTCCCATAGTACACAATACTACGGAGGCGGTAGTGCATCACGTGCACTCAGTAGGGACCTAGGTCACTCTGCTTCAGCCCGGTACCACACACCTGATATGGCCGACATCAACTCCGCAATGGGGGGATGAACTTGGGCCAGTACGATCAGAGGATGTATCAGCAGGTAGGTAACATCTATCAACGCACGGAAGAGATGGGTCAACGGCTCCAAACCAACACGGAAATGCTCTAGAACCTGAACGAGCAAGTTGGAGCCGGCTTCCTCAATGCTCAGAACTTCTACAACTACTACTACCAAAACCCCTAGCTTCATTGAAGCTTAGGGGGTTGGTAGACTGTTATGAGCATGCCTCCTCGCGCCTGTGTCCCCTCAGAGTAAGGTGTCCCCGTCTCTTGTCCTTATCTCCTTCCATGTGCAGCAGCAGTGCCCCTGTCTGACCAAGCAGCAGCATCACCCGTCCTACCAGTACCAGCAGTACCCCGTCTGACCGAGCAGCAGCATCACCGTCCAACCAAGGTAAGTACTTTTAATAATGTTTTTATGTATTTCCCTTTTTATTGCTTTATCTAAAAAAAGTGTGAATAAAAGCAACTTCCAACTTTAATGCATATATCCTTCATATGGAAATGACGAATAGTTGCTCTATTATGTTCATGTTTAGTTGTTTATACACGTTCTACACTTAGCTTAATTTCGAGCTTGTGTGTATAAGTTGAAAACTTGATCTTGTACTTAGTGGATGCCATTTCCATAACCTTGTCTAAGTTGTTGTGAGAAATGATATGGATAAGCACTAGGTTTTCTCCACATGTCCCTAGTAAGATAAACATCTCAGGTTTATTGTTTTGAAAAATAAAATGAAGTTTACCCATCGGTTTTGAACACCTACCAGAGCCAAATACACTGAAATATCTGAGCCTAGCTTCTTTAAGCTACTTAAACTTGTTTTGAGCTTTGTCAAATTTTGAGTCTCTTAGAATGGAATCATCTCTATCTTATGAATCGTTGGAGCAAAAATCCACCACCACAAATGCATTTACCTATCCTTGGTATGCATCTATATATCTCCAAAAATAATACCCTTAGCCTTACTCTTTCCAATCAAAAAGAGGCAGAGTATGGAGCCAACAAAAATATGAGAAAAGAAAAGCATGCTAGTCAAGCATGGCAAAAATATGAGAAAAAGAAAAGCATGCTAGTCAAGCATGGCAAAAAGGGAGAAAAATACAAAAAGGCTCCATATTCAGACCTATCAATCAAAAAGAACAAGGAAAGGAAACAAGGAGATTCATCCATCCATCCACCAAATAAAGCTCCAACAATGAACAAGGCTAGATGATGTAGTACATTTCTTTGGTCCAATCTTTGGCTTTGCAAAACAAACAACTTAAGTAAGCTAAGTTCTTCCATGACCCTGAGCTCCACATAAGCCTTAGTATAGGAAGTTTTTAGCCATGCTCTTGGCTTCAAATGGTGAGGATACACTTTGAGCGATCAAGAGTACCTTTGGAGAAACTTGTTTCTTTTGAAAAAAATCTTTAAAAACACTTGAGATAGGAATCCCAAAAGACATGCTTGGAGCAGAACCTGCAGCTAAGCCGTTCTTCCTCTCAACCGCCCAAGACATGGTAAGACAAAAGGATGCACCACAGGTATGAGTAAGAGTGATCATTACATACACTATGGTTCGAGGTAAAAGCATGGGTGTCGTCTGTGCATAACTCCTATCTTTGAGCATCAATATTGCAGCAACTCCTGATCCATAACCCATCTTGGCATTACTCGAGGACGAGCAAAGGTCTAAGGTTGGGGGTGTTGACGGTCATTATTGCACTACCGATGACCATCAACTAACCACAAATTTGGAGGAAAACATGCCAAAGTATGGATTAACCCTTGCTACTAACATAGTTCCACAAGTTGTGTTAAATATTTGATTGCAGGTGAAAAATCAGCTGAAAACTGGCAAAATATGGCTAAGTTAGGAGGTGATTGGCAAGTGGGCCAGGCTGCCTAGCCTGACAATGTGGCCAATTCACTTCATCTTCGACCTGCATGTGCCCAAGTGACGTGTCAACACAGCTGTGAGGTCCAAATGCCGAAACCAACACATCAAGTACCGGAAGGCTTGCCACATCACCGATCCAACACTTGGATGGGTGAAGTCAGCGATCCTCGGCACTTCAATCCTGCGACTAAGGAAGAAACACAAGTGAGATCCAATGGCTCGGGAGAAAACACAAGATGACCGCCTTAACCACCATGCAACCGACCTAGGGAAGCAATATGGAGCGTTGTATGACACAAGATAATGGGCTTGGGTCTTCTTTTGGGCTTTAATTGTTCTTCTTTTATTAATCATGCCTCCCTGGACTTGTAGCATAAATCCTTTCTTCGAGAAATTCTCAAAATTGTCACAATTATACCTATTTTCCTGCAAAAATCAATATTGCACAAAAACAAATAGCATTCTCGAAAACGGGGTTATTTGTTAGCAAAACAAGATAAAATGATAGGATTAACTCTCGAAAATACATAAAATCATATGAAAATAGAGCATATTTTTAGTACATAACGAGCGTCAACAATATCCCCACACTTAGATCTTGCTAGTCCTCGAGCAAAAAGATCAATCAAAAACTCAACTAAACTTAAACTAATAACTCTATTATTAGATTCAAACAAATAACTCAACTAAATTTAAGCTAGTTCTAAACAATCACTTCTCAAATTAAACAAGTTCAGAATTCAGTTTAACCTAAACATGGGTATTTTAATCAACTTTCATGCATAGAGATCCCCATAGAAATTTTTGAAATCAAACAAATCATAGCAAAACCAAGACTTCCTATAGAATCAAATATGGAGGAATTTTTTTTTATGAAAAATAGTCTCCATAGATCAAGAAATTTCATCGGTCCTTCTTTGTCAAGCTCACATGCAGGCACTCATATTATATGGCTATCCTATATATAAAAAGTAACTCTCTCTCTCACATCTTACAGGAGTTTAAGAGAAGCTTGGTAAATGCTAGCTAGCTAAATCAACTTATTGTTCAGTTAAGATATCTCCCTAAAGATTATCTAATCACCTTGAATTAATTTGGTCATCGGAAATAAGAAAATATATATGCATAAATAGCGAGAAGGAAAAAGAAGATATAGATAATGGACATGTGCAATACTAAATAGAGTGGGATAATTCCCGGAATTTGCACATGGTTAGAAAAGTGAAAGCTTTTGCCCATTGCACTGATAAACACTAAGCCTCTCTTTCTCTTTCCTAAAATTCCTAATTTTACCTTTTTCTTTCCCCTTTCTCCTTTTCCTAATTCTACTTATCTCTGTTTAATTCGACCACTTGGCCCTTTTTTCTCCCTCTTTTATTCTTTTTACTGGGCGCCACATCCCTTTTTTTTAAACGCCCCCTCTTTCTCTCTCTTCTCTTTTTTTTCAACCTCTATATTTTTTTACTCTACCTTTTGCTACATCAAGATAACTATAGCACATTTCCTTTAGCAAAAGAGCAAAAACTTCACTATGTGGATAATGAGTGTCGAAAGATCAAAGGGGTTTAAGGATATGGAATTCAGCGAATGCTAGTGCTCCAATGTAGAGCAACTAGTACTGAATATATATGTGGAGGCTAGCAATCAAGAGATAAAAATAGATGACCAAATTTTTGAAGAGATCAAACTTTCTAAAGGAATCAACCTTAACCAAACTCATTTGAGATAACCAGCTTATAAACTATGTTTTTAACTAGGCTCTAATAGGATTTATCCTCTCTTTTGACAAAGGGATGGAACACTTGATCACAAGAGTTTTTTTATATATAAATAAATAAATCATCCTCCAAATCTTTTCTTAAAGAAGCTAAGCAAAGCTGTAAAACATTATCTCTCTAATCAAATCATGGGTTATGCACTACTAATCAATCTTTTAAGCACCACAATAGACATATTATGAATCTGAACAAGATCAATTTTCAAAGTAATTATAAAGAACAAACTTAAATTAACTGAGAAAAACACACCTAAATTAGACTAATTAATAAAGCAAAAACACATTTGATGATTAACCTCCTCACACTTAAACAATGCAATATCTCCATTGTTATTCACTCAAAGCATAAGATATAATCATCAAATACATAAGTGGAAGCATAATAGTTGGTAAAGTATGAATGCAGAGAGGAGGATTAAGAAAGGGTTACCGTCTGTTTGATAAAGTGTAGGCGAATCTCTCTTATCATGAAAGGACGAAAATTAGATGGTCTTCTAGGCTTCTTATTGGTTGCTTGCTAATGTACAAACTTCACTTGTTCATCATCCACCAATTTTCAAACTTCCCATTTATGGCTTCACTAAATATAGAAACTGTTGATGTAACTGAACTGACGCCTCTTCATGCTTCTCTTGGTATCTTCAAATGTTGCACCACCTTCTTGAATGTCTAACTCATAGAGTCCTTTGAGATGACTATGACCCTCTGAATTAGCTCATGAGTCTTCTATATAAGCATTGCGCCTCCTTTCTTTCTTGTTATTGCCATCATCTTCCTCCTCTAGTCATTACCATTATAGCTGACCTTCTTTTCTTTGTGGAATATCTCCTTGATCTCGAATAGAACATGTCTCCAATAATATATCTATTGGATAGTCCTTGAAATTACCTTTCCAACGAGTATTCGTGCATCAAAATCTGATTCCGAATAAAGGAGTTATGCCATCTTTATTCCAGAGACTTCGTGCTGTTAGAACTGTTTACAGCTCGAGTCACGTCCAATGTTTTAGCCATAATTCCTTGTAAAAAATTCCAAATGAAGCTCCGTTTGATCCGTTCAAAAGCTAACTTGATGGGGCTTCCAAATATAAGAAAATATTCTGTTTTTATTTTGTGGAGTCAATCAGAAACTTGATGACTTTTTCAGATTCCAAACTTGAACTTCAGAGATGTTGGCAATTCTCAATCCTTCAGTCCTTGGGCACCATGGTGGTATATGTGTTGGCTCTTGAAATACTTTCCCTCAATGTTCTCCTTCATCTTCATCATAAAAGATTCCTCCAATCCTTATGAACATACTCTATCCCTACAAAACAATTTGAGCGCGCAAATCTACTCCCGGGGTGATAATCGGGAAGTAGATAGAATCTACCTTCATCTAACACATCCAATGATACCTAACGTGTGGCTTAATTACTCTAGTTAAAACAAAGATTAATAAAACTTATATGAATGTATAAATGTGCAAAAGTAATGCATGCATAAGATAAGCATATAAACAAAGACAACGATTAAATCAAGTTCTAAACACCATGTCTACAACAAGATTACTAAGTCTCTCTATAGCCATAAAGATTTTAATTAAACAAAATTAAAACACTATGTTTTTATCAAGATCATAAACTCGTAACAGCATAAGAAAAACAAAGCGCATTGCAAAGCTTATAAACTAATCAACGAAATATAAACATGGATAACTAGCAAGGTTTAATGAACTTCATCATAATGATCAACAATCTAGTCTAAGCACCATGTTTACACAAAATTGTTAAGGAAAAACGCGGAATCAGCATTTAACATAAACATGAAAGCACATATCATGAAGTTAAATAAACAACCAAGCCAATTAAAATCCAAACATGCAACTTTAATCTAAATGCAACAGGGTGATATATGCAAAATGCAATCTAAATGAAACATGAGATATGATATGAATGCAATCTAAACCAAATTTTTCCAGATAATTAGCCACAAATTAATCATCAAAGGAAGGTGTTTAAACTTTCTATACAAAACTAAGACAAAAACAAAAACTAACTAAAAACGGGTTGCCTCCCGGAAAACGTTTAATTTATAGTTAGAGCTATACTAATTATTATCATAAGTTTAAGAATATTAACAGATTCGGGATTTACAAAATTTGTGGTAAACATAAGCATCCATAACCACAATTATGATCAAATTACAAAAGCAAAGCAAATTGTGATTAACTATAGCAAGCATCATATATTTAGCATTAATCTTTTCCTCTAACTCAGATTTATTAGGCATAAAATTATCAAAGTTAAAACTAATAGTCTCATTTTCATTTTCAAGAAAATCTAGCTTATAAATATGATTATCTAGCCTATAAACATGATTATTATCAGAATAAGGCTTAGCATCAAGATTTGACTTAGCATCAAGATTCATTAAAACAAATAGAATTTTGAGAAAGATTTGTGTACCATGAGTTTGAATTTTCAAAGAGCTCATCCCTTGGCGTCTCAATTGAAATTTGAATCCCAACATCTTGAAATGAAGTCACCTTAATTTGAAGATCTTCAATTTCACCACTGAGTTGTCCTTGTAAATCTGCAGTCTTGAGCATGGTTGATGTTGAATCAGTTCTCTTCATCTTCAACCTCCGTCACATACTGATTCTCTGGAGTGAAATCTTGAGCAGCACATACAGTGTTGACAAATGGTGAAGTAGCTGAGTATCTGGAGTCTTCCTTGAGTGAGCTACTACAAGTTGAGTGACTCCAATCTGATTGATAGTTTCTCGTCCACTCATCTTCACTCTCTTCAATTGCGTCAGCTGCCACTGAGTGAGGATAACCTTGCTCATTGACTTGAAAATTCTGCAGCATTTTCCTTGTACATTCATCCAATAGCTGGTCTGATGGAAGTGATTCTTCAATGTATGTTGATGGTAATTCCGATGTCTTCACTTCCACTAAGCTTGAGCTAGCTTCAGTTGACTTGAAGGCAAGTAGCTGGTCTTATTTTTCCTCAAACATGCTGGCACTTCTCTTTTGTGGAGTGGTCTTGAGCATCTCCTCTTGTTTTGGCCTTGAACCAGTTTGACAGCATCTCCCCTGTACTTTGGTCTTGTGGGAGAGATCTTTTACTCTTGAGTGGTTCTCCAAAATCAGTAGTCATCCAGTGTAAATCTTCATCAAATGCAAATGACACTGGAGTATGGAATGTTAGTAGTTGAGCTTCCACTGTAGGCACCACCTCTGCTCCTTTGGCTTCTCTTTCTCTCCTTTCTCTCTCTTCCTTGGAGGTCAAACAGATGTTGGATAAGATTTCTCTAGCTTCACTGACTGTTCTGCCCATATGTGATCCTCCGGCACACATGTCAACATATCTGGAAGCTTCTGGAGTTATCCCGTAGTAGAATATACTTAGTGACACATCAGACGTCACTCCAAGATCCAGCACTTGACCAAGTGGATCATCATCAGACGTCACTCCAAGATTCGGCACTTGACTAAGCAGATCTTTGAGTCTTTCCCAAGTTTCGTCGATGTCTTCACCCTCTTTTTGCTCAAAGTTCCACACTTGCCTTCTCAACTTGTACACCCTGAGTGTGGAGAAGAATGTGGTGATGAATTTCTTCACTAGCAATCCCCAATCTCCTTGAGCTTCTCTTGAGGCAAGTCGGTACCATCTCTGAGCTTTATCGACGAGTGTGAATGGAAAGAGGTTCCACTTAACCCACTCTTCTGGAACTCCATCTTGTTGGAATGTGTGGCAGATCTCACTGAGCTTCTCTAAGTGCTTGAATGGGTTTTCTGAATCAGCTCCACTCAAAGAAAGTTTAGCAGCAAGTTCGATGATCCCTGGCTTCAGTTCGTAGGATTTGGCTGCTGGCTTCGCGTTTGATTCTTGTGGCTTTGGCACTTGAATCGTTGACTCACTCAACGTTGCTTTCATCTAATGTTCTAGTAATGTTGTCATATCTAACACGAAAACACAAAGAAAAACACAAAAGCAAAAATCTAATGACAGCAAAATTGCTGGGTTAGTTTAAACTATGAACGAATACAAGAACAATCGATGAACACAAGAACACAATTAGAGAACAAGAATATAATTAGAGCACACTAAATAATTAAAGACTAAGATTAGAAAACACTTAAACAACTAGAGACCAAGATTAGAGAACTTTAAACAATTAGAAAATAAGATTAAAACACAAAGACTAAATAAAAACTAGAGAATTAGAACACACTAACTAATTAGAACGCAATTAGAAAACTTTTCTCTTTTTAAGTCAAATAGAGACTAAGTATGCCATTTTAAGTCAATTTTAGCTTTAGTTTGCTCTATTAGTCAAATGTGCATAAACTTTGCAATTTATAGTCAACTTGATATACACTTGCAGGGTTCTACTTCCCGAGCGCCGTCACAAAATCCTGACGAAGTGGATGCCTTCTTAAACCAGTCCGGCGGTGCAGGAGGTAGTGGCCAAAACTCGAACCAACCAATTGATGAACCTTAGGTTTGTATGTCTCGGACTTTGCGCATGTGAGATATGGTCTTTGTAATATGGAAGTCGCATGCATGTATCGGACTTTGTAATAATATGGACTTTCGACTGTGTGATGGATAATATGGACTTTCGACTTTGTGATGAATACCGATGGATTGTGATATGGTTTATTGTGATGGATTGTGATATAAACTGCCTTTGATGTTCTGGATTTTATTTCAATTATTCTGGAATTTTCTGTTGCAGGGCAGGCCCTCGGGTAGAGGTAATATATATAAAAAAAATAAGTTCGTCGGCCATAAAGGGCCGACGAACTTAACCGAGGGCCATGGTCTAAGTTCGTCGGCCACCAGGGACCGACGAACTTAAATTGGGGCCCAGTTAAGTTCGTCGGCCTGCATGGGGCCGACGAACTTAATCGACGGCCGCAGTTAAGTTCGTCGGCCAGGCCAAAACCGACGAACTTAACCTAAGTTCGTGGGGGCCCATGACCTTATCCGTATAAATTCGTAGAGTTAAAAACGACGGATAAGTTCGTCCGTTGGCCCACGAACTTAGGCTAAGTTCGTGGGTTTCGCCCTAAATTCGTGGGTTTTTGGCCCACGAATTTTATCTGCTTTCTTGTAGTGAACTTAGTGCTACTAGACTAAACAAAAGTATGATTCACTCAACTTCCACACTCTACAAGTGAGGTCTAGGTGGTATTTATAGCTTCCAAGGTCGGTGAGGTGGTTAGGATGGCGGTTACAGGCCAGGCGACCTGAGGTAGGGCCGGGCGGCCTCCCACCAAGCCGGGCGGCCTCCCACCAGGGCGGGCGGCCTGGAGAGCCATTGGATCCACCGCCTCGCTTGATCTTGTGGCTCATCTTCACTCCCTAGGTCAGTTGCATGGCGGTTGTGGCGGTTACAAGTGTGTTTCTCCTTCTACCGTTGATCTTCACTTGTGTTTCTTCCTTAGCCACAGGATGGAGATGCCCAGGATCGCTGACTTCACCAATCCAAGTGTTGGATCGATGACATGGCAAGCCTTCCAGTTGGTTACATGCAGCTTGTGAGGATTCCACCTTGGAATTGTGTTGACACGTCAATGTTGTGCATGCAGGTCGAAGATGGGCAAATTTGGGCACATTCCCAGGCCGGGCGGCTTGGGGGTGATACCGGGCGGCCTGGCCCACTGGTCAGGGTTTTCTTGACTTAACCAGATTTCTCATGTTTTCAGCTGATCTCACACCTGCAATCAAATATCCAACACAACTCGTGGAGGTAGGTCAGTAGCAAGGGTTAGTCTACACTTTGGCATATTTCCCTTCATATACATGGATATTTGACGGTAGGATTGGTGCAATAATGACCGTCAACAATCACGCTGTGCCCAAGCATGACGAGGGGGCATTGTTCCCTCTCCCGCCACTGGCTCGGCCATGATGCGTGCTGAAAAGGTCCGTTCCGTCCCATTGGATGGGACGGTGATGGGGCCTGCACATGCTTTTGACTCGACTGGCCTGCTGCATTTAGTGGGTAGGCGAGGGTTTCCTTCCCTTGGAAGGAGTCCCCGCCCGGGCCTTAACAACCTAGTCCGTAGGGTCTCCCAGGGCTTGCCACGTGTGTTTAGGGCCGCCTGCCAGCCCCGGGGTCTTCATGCACCAGGCCTTAGTGCGGCAAAGTTATCCTGGTTATGGGCCTTGCGGGGCCCACTAGCGGAGCCCAACCACCAGGCTACTCCTCAAACGCTGCATGTGGAGGTCTTCTTTGACTCGGTGAGGCGCTACGTACGTGTCCATGGGCTATGGGGTCCTTGGGATGCTAACTACCCTCCTTCTTTCCCTTATAGCAGATCCAAGTGAGGTGGACGTCGCGGAGATGAACGTGGTTATCGTGCTCCTATGGGTGGTCGATTTGCTAGCTGTGCGCCTAGTCATCCTCAGTAAGCATTTTACGGTCTGCACTTTGTTTGTCGTGGACAATGTCAGCATCGTGAAAGGACTGATGGGATAACGGGGTACAGATTTTTCTAACACTATTGTTGAACAAACGGCACGACACTGGTTTGCTTCACATATGAGTGGCCTAGTGTTGTGTCATTTGCTCTGCCTAGTTTCCGTTACCGATGGAGGATGGAGGATGGTTGTTCGTGCCACATGACCGATACTTCTAGATGGTTCTCCAGCCTTACCCCCATGATCGAGAAGGTGTACATCATCTTTGGGGACAAGAGTAGGGAAAAAGTAAAACCTATTGGTTCTATTTGCCTTTCAAACTCATTTACCGTGAGAGAGGTTGCTTTGGTTGAGCCCTTGGGTTTCAACTTGCTATCTGTTTCGCAACTACTCAAGTATGGATATGAGGTTCATTTTAAAGGAGGTCATTCACGCATTTTGGATTCTTGAGGTGACCTTAATTTGTAGGATTTTATCCTTTGAGTGTGTTTTTCAGGTCAATTTCTCAAAGTTCTTTGGCTTGTCTCACTATTTGGTTGTTGGTCCGACTCATGAGCTTTGGAAGTAGGATAGGAGACTGGGACATTTGAGTTTCTATTTGCTTGCTAAGTTGAGCTTATTGGACCTAATCCGAGGATTGCCTAAATTGACATTTGAGAAGAACTTGTGTATGCCACCCCTATCGTCATGGGAAGATGGTTTCCGCTTCGCACTCACCTGTTAATAAGGTGATGATAGCACACCTCGGAGAGCTTTTGCATATGGACACTATTAGGCTAGCTCGGGTGTGGTCTATCAGTGACAAGTGGTATGCTCTAGTGATCATTAACAACTTTTCTCGCTATTCATGGGTGTTTTTCATGGAATCAAAATATGAGGCTTTAGAGTTGGTTCGAGATCTAATTTTGAGGCTTAGAAATGTGTTGCTACATGCCATGAGGGCTATCCACAGTGATAATGGCGTGAAGTTCAAAACCTCCAGTTTCGACGCTTTCTTTGGTCTTGACCATTAATACTCATTGCCATACACCCCTTAGTAGAATGGTTGCTGCGGAGTAGAAATATCGAACCCTTGTGGAAATGTCTAGGACAATGCTCAAGAGCGCAAGACTCCTAGGAAATATTGGGCCGAGGTGCTGATATATGTGCACAAAGGTTTTGCTAAGTCTTACTAACTCTACCAAGGATAAGTCCTGCAACCTAGTTCCACCTATAAAACTAACCTACCAAGCTAGTACAGGAATGTAAGCACACAATTGCAAGAATCTAAATGCAGCGGAAGAAATTGGTAGAGTTATTGGAAATGCTCGATGACGATGGCGATGGTGACGTAAGTTGGAGAAGTGCATATTTTTCCTGAGGTATCAAGAAGGCGTGCAAGCGTTTCCACTAGTCATCGTTTGGAGCCCCTCGCTAGGCCTTACTCTCGCTTAGTCCACACAAGGACTAAGGCCTTGATCTGCGCAAGGATCAAGGTTGGCAAGGTGACCCGTGCAAAAGGTCAAGCTTCACGGCCAAGTAACGCCAAATATCCCCAGTACACACCCACACACAAGTGAGGTCTTCTTAGGTCCTCTCATGGACGCTCATTGTCGTCTCTACTAAGTTGAGCTTTATCCATAATGCCGAGGGCCTCCCTTCCCTCAAGAGAAAGGTGGCAACCACTCCACAACCCGGAGGGTCTCGCAAGACTACAAGCCCTACCTTACAAATCTTCATGCGTGCAAACACAGATGCTAAGAGATTCACTAATGTCACGACAACACTTGGTCGGAACCAATGGATATGCAGTAAGCAACGCCTAATCAAGAGCTTGGAAGCACTAGTTATGCATAAGTATGAACTATTAGCTCTCTTGATGAATTGGGCTCTCAAATGTGTTTCAATACTAAAGTGAACTTAGGAGTCACCAACCATACCATTGAGGCCAGGCAAGGGATAAATAGCCCAAACTTTGAAACTAGCCATTGGGAAAAGCTGCAGTGCAGACTATTCTCACCGTACTATCCGGTGTATGCATTAGACCATCCAGTGCGAACACAAAAACTAGTTGTTGGAGTCGATCATTGGATCTTCATTTGACTGTTGTGATCACTGGACCGTCTACGGTCTTGTTTTGTTGCATGACTTGGCCTAGAATGTCCGGTGAGTACCATCAAATCGTTTGGTGCGCACATATAATCTTTGGACACACGTGTAATCTTTGGATGTGGTCACTCCTCTTCTCTTCTGTCGCTTCTGTCCGTGGTTGACCACCGGACCGGCCGGTGCGTATATTTTGCACCACTACTTGATCTTCAGTTGGCGACAATTTTCTTCTCACAAGATCGTACAGTGTGCACAACTGGACTGTATGGTGCGTGCAAACTTCTAGCCCGCTAACGGCCATGTCAGGACTGTGGCCTTAATTATTCATGTCTTGGGGTCTTCTCGTGTGCTCTTTAAGCCTTCTGAAGGTGTTTGTACCCTACGTCTATCGCTTACATCCCTGGAACATTCATGTTGTCATTTTAACTACCAAAAACATATTATGCAACTAAGCATGAGGCTTAGGCCTGTTTTCCTTACTAACACTAGCTTAAATGACCATAAGATAGCTCAAAATTAATCTATGCCGTCATAGTTTAAATGACAAAATTAATCTATGCCGGTCATAGTTTAAATGACATTCAAATTGAAGTTCAAACACGTGAAGAATTCAGGAGTTAAAAAAAATTCAAATACCTGATGTTCAAACATGGAGGGGGAAGGAAGATTGGGGGTGTTTGGATTGGCTAAATTTATTGGATACCAAGCAGACATATGTATATATTGTGGAGAGTACTCTTGATTTAAATGTCATTGTGGGTGAGACCGGATGGATATGGCATATAGATTGTTCTGGATTCCTAGAAAATTTTAGGCCAATAATTTAACCTATATTATATTTTTGTGGAGTAATGAATTAAATTTTGGCCAAATGAAATGTTGAATTAGACATTTGGAATTGTTGAGATGACTGAGGTTGAAGACAAAGAAAGGTGTTTTTGGGCCTAATGGCTTTTTATTTTGCATGTTTAACTTTCGTCCGCTAGATAGATAGGCCTGCCAAGAGACTCTTCAATTTCTTGCTGTAGGCGTTCTTCAAAAGAAAAATTCTGGCTGCAGGATGACGATCTAGGAGACGCCAGACGTGCTATTAGGAATCAAATTTATCTTATCCGCCACTGGGCCACGTATATAGCATGTATCCATCCAAACATAGGTAACCGTAACCGATGCACTCGTAATCGTTGTACATTGTGGCCGCCTCCAATAGTCACATCTCGCGGAAGCTTTCCCTACCGCGACTTGCCGCCGGCCACATCGCCGATGGCCTTCGTTCAAATCAACCGCTTGTCTCCATGCATGTGATGTACCCTCTGATTTTCCGCCTGTACGCCACACATAGCTTTTCGCTGTCTTTGCGCAATATCCTAGTAGAAGTGGTAGCCTGCTAGGCTCAATCACGGGTCTATAAATGCTGAAGGCTATCTCGTTGTTGCTTCATTTATGTACAACCATCTCTTCTTCCAGTAGTTCGATTTGTTAATTTCTTCGCTTGTCTGGCTCCAATAACAGATCATCCTCCGGCACACGGCGAGATGACCGCCTTTGATGCTAATAATGTCCCTGCGCCCAAACGTTCCCTGGCGGACAAGCCACCGTTCACGCTCTCCGACATCAAGAGAGCCATCCCGACACACTGCTTCAGGCGCTCTGTTGTCAGATCGTCCTCCTACCTCCTCCGCGACCTCTCCACCGTCGCTGCCCTCCTGTACCTGGCGGTGGAAGTGATCCCCGCGCTCCCCGCTGGCCCGCTCCGGCGCATCGCATGGGCGCTGTACTGGGTGGCGCAGGGCTGCGCGCTCAACAGCGTGTGGGTCATCGCGCACGAGTGCGGGCACCACGCATTCTCGGAGCACGCGCTCGTGGACGACGCCGTCGGCTTCGTCCTCCACACGGCGCTCCTCGTGCCCTACTTCTCGTGGAAGCACAGCCACCGGCGCCACCACGCCAACTCGGCCTCCCTCGACCGCGACGAGGTGTTCGTGCCCTGGCGCAGGTCCGAGCTGCCCTCGTACGCGCGCCTCATCCACGGCATCACCCCCGCACGCGTAGCCGTCCTTGTCGGCGTGCTCATCATCGGGTTCCCGCTTTACCTGGTATGCAACATCACCGGCCGGCCGTACCCGCGCCTCGCCAACCACTACGACCCCTATTCGCCCATCTTCTCCAGCGGCCGGGAGCGCGCGCAGGTCATCATCTCCGACGCCGGCATCCTTGCATTCTCGCTAGCGCTGTACCGTCTCTCCGTGGCCGCTGGGTTCTGGATGGTGGTGCGCCTCTACGGCGTGCCCCTGCTCGTGGTGAACTCGTGGCTGGTGCTGGTCACGTTCCTGCACCACACGGACCCCGCGGTCCCACGCTACGACTCCGGCGAGTGGGACTGGCTCCGCGGCGCACTCGCCACCGTGGACCGCGACTACGGCGCCTTCCTCAACAGCGCCTTCCACAACATCGCCGACACGCACGTCGTGCACCACCTATTCCCGTCCATGCCGCATTACCACGCTGAGGAGGCCACCAGGGCCATCCGCCCAGTCCTCGGCGACTACTACCGCTTCGACGACACTCCCATCCTGCGTGCGGCGTGGCGCGCCGCCAAGGAATGCTTGTACGTCGAGCCCGACGGACGCCGCGAGGGCGTCTTCTGGTTCGCCAACAAGTCTTAGCCGCACTGCATAGCCTCTCTGTATCGTGGGGCACATGGAGGCAACAAAACGTATCTGTAAATAATGGTGTTGGTCGAGTCACCAGGGCTTCTGTGGTCCAAGCTAGATTTGGATCTTTGTTCGTATCAATCGTGGCCTTCAACTACTATTGGGCCTAATAATCTCGTTGCATCTCCTACTTTCCATGTCGCATGTATACTGTTTAGTAGTACTAATTGTTACTGCCTCAGTTTTTTTTTTGTTTTTTTTTTGTTTTTTTTTTTTTTGTTTAACGTTTGCCAAATCAAAAATGACTTGCATGGCATCAAACAAAAAAAATGGAGTACACATCATAAGTATGCTGGACAGCTTGCCTGTGAGAATACATGGAAAGCTTATTTTAGATAATCTGTAACTGCATATTGATAATGCTGATGGAAACTCTGTAATAAGTATAATTAAGTTAAGTGTCTCTTCTCTTTGGGATTCCACCAGCTAGGTTGTGTGGTAAAACGCTTCTTCACTACACTGCATTCGGTCATGTTTCAAAATCCGCAGGACGAGAAGAACTGTAAACTCTGTCCTTCGCCTTGGTTGCCTGTCGTCAAAGTTTTCAAGTGAGATTATCTGATGTATAGAATTGTATTATGAGCGATTCTTCTATCGGTTTCAGTAACACGAGATCAACGTATCCATGGAAAATTAGGAAGTAAATGAACGGCAAGAGGGATGGAATCATAGAAACGATCTTTATTGCGCTCATACCTCACTATCCCAGTTCGTACACAGCGTGACGATCATTAGCAGCAGGACTTGCACCAAGAGCCCACAGATGATGCCCAACCACAGGCCCTGTTCTCCGTGCAGTGCATAATAATAACAACAGCCAAGAAGTACCGAGAGCTGGTATTAATGCTTTGTGAAAATTGAAGATATCAGATTCGTTTGGGGATTGCAGAGAGAAGGAAATTCGCACCGTCCCGCCAACACGGAGAACAAAAGCTATGAGGTATGCTGAAGGAATGCCGACCAAATAGTAGGCACCAAGGTTAACGCAAGCACCAATCTTCTGCCATCCACAGCCTCTTGCCACGCCTACAAATATTACGTTGGACGGAAAAGAATTCAAATTCATTGTGAATTAATTTACAGGAGGAAAAAAGGATGTTCGTGAACCCAACTCAAACTCTTTGTTATATTACCTGAAAGAACACACTGGATTCCATCGAAAAAGTTCGACACCGCAATGACGAGCATCATCTTGGCCACGTATGTAACCACCTCCTCGACGTTGCTGTACGCGTGGCCCCAGATGTAGCGCACGCAGACGAGGATGAACCCCATCACCAGCCCTTCCGAGACGGCCAGAAACAGGACTACGCGCACCGCAAGGCGAGCGGCTCGGGGCCGCCCCGCACCGAGCTCATTGGAGACGCGAGTGCTGATGGCAGAGCCAAGCCCAAAGGGGATCATCCACACGAAGGCAGCAGTGTTAAGGCTGCAGGTAAAAAAATATACATCACTTGTGTGTCAGCAATAATCTTGGGCATAGGAGAGAAACTCGATCGTAACGTCAATTTAGAACCTGATGGACAGCACGGATGTCTCCAGTTTGGGGTTAGGCAGAAGGCCCGATAGAAGCACAATGAGCTCAAACGACCACATTTCCAAGCTGCAATTCGTCATAGTGTCGAGAGAGTCGTCAGACAGGCCACACAGCAGCTCTCCGCAGAAACTCCATTCATACGTACACGCATGACGCATCACGTACCAGACCATCATAGCGGATGGGACAGCGAGCCGGAAGAAGCCGAGAGCATCACGGAAGGCCTCCGTGGAGAAGCCAGTCCACGTCTCCTTGCAGGTGCTCGACACCCTGACGTACACGGCCAGCACGGCCACGTTGACCCAGTACGAGATGGCGTTGCTAAGCGCCGCACCCTTGCTGCCCAACCCGAGCGCGTACACGAGCGCCCAGCATACCACCAGGTGGCACCCCGCCGCCGCGCCAGCGCTCGCCATCACGGGCACCACGACATTCTGCGTCTGCAGGAACCGGACGTGGCACTGCAGAAGCCCGTAGGCGAAGACCGCTGGGATCATCCACCGTGCGTACCTGCCTGCCTCCGCGGCGATGTCGGGGTCCTGCCCCAGCAGGGCGAGGATCTCGCCCGTGTACAACCAGATCACGGCGAGGGGGACGCTCACGAGGGTGAGTAGAAACATGGCACGTTGCTTGTAAATGCCCAGGAGGTAGTACTGCCGGGCTCCGAACGCTTGCCCGCACAGAGTATCCAGAGCACTGGCCATTCCAAGCTGCTCAACACACAGGCACATGATGACATGAGTAAAAATACAAAGTAGAACCATTAATTTTTTGCGTTGCGTCGGTTAGATCATCAACTTTTAAAACATATTTTAGAACCTATTAATTATTGAAGTAGTTCATCGCAGATTCATAACACTTCATTTTATGTTTTATTTTCTAAATTAGTCCGTGTATTTTTTTTATGTTTCGCATATATGCCCTTCTCCCTTTTCCGTCTACTCCCCACGGAATGGACATGGCTCCACTTGCCTGCGCATGCCGGGAGCTGCCGCTGCCCTGGCCATCCACCTAGCCATGATGGGAGGAGACAACGCCCTAGGCGTCCCTGCGCATGCCGAGAGCTGCCGCCGCCCTGACCGTCCGCCTATGCGCAACAGGAGGAGACGGCGCCCCGGCCGTCTACCTGCGCACGTTGGGAGCGGCTGCCGCCGGCCATCCACCTCCGCGCGATGGGAGGAGACGGTGCCATAGCAGTTTGCTTGCGCGCGACGGGCGCCGCCGCCACCCGGCCGTTGGCTTGCGCCCGACAAGGAGACGTCACACCGTCCATCCGCCAAACGTTGCGTCAACTAGGCATGGAGGCATTCGATGCGCATGGGAGGTGAGGGAAGAGGAGGAGCTTGGTGGGAGAAGAAAGAAAATTTCAAGTAGCTAAATGAAAAAAAAACAGAAAATGAAAGGGTACGGACTTACGGTAAACTACTTAAAAAGTTAATGAATCGAAAATGCACTTCAAAAGTTGATTAACCTAATCGACACAACGTGAAAAGTTAATGGACCTATGTGGGGCATTTTATTCTAGGCACATTCTGTTTCTTAGAAATAATAAAAGCTTGTACATTATGACATCACTTGACTATATTCCGATGACATTTTGCAGGACAAAAACTCACACGAGTGTGATACTGTTTTTTGTTGTGCAGAGCAATGCTTTAAGTTCTCGAGAATATGTTCTACACTAAAAAATAGTTTCATATAAGTAAATACGTTTTTTTGTTGTGCAGAGCAATGTTTTAAGTTCTCGAGAATATGTTCTACACTAAAAAAATAGTTTCATATAAGTAAATAAAAATAGCGAAAAATTCAAAGAATATTCAGAATTCACCAGAAAAAATGTTATGGGAGAAAATGTTTTCAACTTCACAGTAAAATTAATTTTTGGAGAAAAATATTCTAACTTCATAAACCAATGGTGCATTGAGAGAAATGTCCCAACTTTACTACAGAACATTCCAGCTTGATGAGAAAAATATTTCAATTTTTTACATGAATAAAATCACGTTACTATATTTGAACATAAATAGAAGAATTAATTTACCCTATAAAAGTATGATTTTTATAAAAATACTTTTCTACTTAAACATGGTCTATCCCATAACATACACGCCCTTAGATTCTCTCAATCGTTTGATCTAACGGTCAAGTATTAAATCAATTTAGACCCAATCTTTAGAGTCCCATCAAAGTTTAGCGGTCACGGCAAAATCCTACGATCCAGAAGATTAAACGCAAAAATCAAACGTTCCGGATTTAAGAGCGGCAGGACTATTACGTAGAATAGTTACACGTTTCTGTCATTTTACCCAGAATTTTTTTCACCAAACCTTAATCTACCCACCATCGATATCAAAACAGAGGCGTCCTTCCTTCGTAAAAAGGTTGGACTCAAATGCTTTTATCCTGTGTTTCCAACGGCCCAATCAACCATCAATCAATGTGGTCACCCAACAAAAGAAAAATCCGAATCCAAATTTAGGTTTGGCAAAGCCATGAACAAGTACATGACGAAGATGAACACACAGTAATAATACTATAAAACTATAATGTGCCCTATAATAATCCCACCTCATCCATAGAATCGAAGATTCAAATACTCATAATCCATCTACATGTCCGACGAAACACGCTACTCGACAGATGGAGATGGATTCGAAGACGAGGTTGAGCTTTGAGAAATCATCAAATCCGCGGTGAGAAATCATCAAATCCATCGGAATCTCAGCGGCCCAGCCACCTTTAAACAACTAACGAGAAATCACACGAATATCAAGATCCAGTAGCCGACAGTGCTGTCAAGGGTAGCTTGGAGGAGATGGCTGGCCATCGATGCGGAGGAGGCCACCGGACGGGCAAGGAAATTGATTTTGATTTTTGTTGGTTTGGTTTGGTTGGTTTGGTTTTTGTTGAATTTATTTAATGAATGATTTGTACTTTTTGTACTATTATGTATAGTGACACAATTCCATAAGGTTTTTAATATGATATGTAAATTTTTTTCAATATTTTTCTAACCCTCATTATATTTGACGTAATATAATTTATTAATATTATAGATACATATATTAATTTAGTGTATATATATAAAAAGATATAGTAGTTGGAGCTGAATGGATAAAATAGTGGATAGTTGGTAGTATTATAGATATTAATTTAGTATATATATAAAAGGATAAGATGGTTAGAGGTGGACGAATAAAATATTAGATAGTTAAATATAGAAAAAAATATATAAATTAATAGAAGAGTCAAGAACACCATAACTGAAACCTTATAGTTAATAGTAAGTGGATCGACGGGTTCGGCCACCGGAACGTGAGTCTCGGATTTTAGGCTATCCACATTGATATTAGGAGTTGGAAGCACCAAATGCCGTCGCCGATCATGTTGCTAGCCGTGGTGGCTAGCGGCGGAGAGGGCGAGCGGGGCTCTCTCGTGTCGCTCGCCGGCATGGCAAGGTTGCAGAGCACGAGCTTCGACAAGGCGGATCGCACTCCAGGGAGGATGAGAGGGAAGCTCTCTCGTCTCGCTCGCCGGCATGGCAAGGTTGCAGAGCACGAGCTTCGACGAGGCGGTTCGCACTCCAGGGAGGACGAGAGGGAAGAACGAGTGGGCGAGGGAACAAATCAGAGCGGACTTGCTCAGATCGATGGCCGGGAGGGAGGGGAAGCAACCGGAGAGAAGCCTCACCGCCGGCGGCAGCGGCGGGCGACCCTCCCGCGAGACCTCGCACGCCAGGGGCGGAGCTAGGCCTGTTTATTGGGTCAGTTGACCCAGTAAACTGCACAAATCCTTCACTAATTAGTGCTTAAATTTAATCTTCACCATGCTATGAAATGGTACCGACCCCAGTGAAAATTTCAGCTGGCTTCGCCTCTGCCGCACGCATCTGTTTGCCCCGCTTTCGGATAAAATTCTTTCATGCAATGGCTACTAGCACCATTCATTGACCTTTTTCAATAACAATAACTATCTTTGTACATGTCTAGTCAACTAAAAACAATTGTATCCGAATGCATCAAACAACTAAATTGGAAATGCTTACTCTATATTCAGCCAATGGTAGTGTCATCTTATTATTATTATGATTAAAATACCTAGGAGGGCTCATGTGTCATCTATACTTCTTTATAAATGAATGTATGTATATCACATATATAAACTACGTGTTGTCCTG
Organism: Paspalum notatum; assembly: GCA_022530915.1. Classification (NCBI taxonomy): domain Eukaryota; kingdom Viridiplantae; phylum Streptophyta; class Magnoliopsida; order Poales; family Poaceae; genus Paspalum; species Paspalum notatum. The sequence continues at coordinate 31,161,023 of CM039688.1, read as the reverse complement.
TGGCAATGCACAGGCACATATGAGTAAGGCTAACGTCACAATCCCGTTTACCCAATGATCTATATTTGAAATTCCACTATGTCTGTAGTGTGTGTGCAATGTTTTGCGTACCTATTTGCGCCTAGTGACATCAACCTTAGAAATTGAGACACTCATATCATTAATGTATGCCTACTTAGTCCTCTCACAGGTTCTTAGTTATCGTGTTCGAGCTGGCTATAAACAAGTAGCCCATTTTAGTTCTCTCTCGTCTTCTCTATGCCACCTCATCACCAGTTTGATATGGTAGTCCTTACAGCCTATATATATCACCTTATAATAATTGTTCTCAGTTCGCCTTCTTCAGAGACGGATGACCCTTAAGAATGAGATTACAAGATTGTGCATAAAGTATTTACAATGGATTTTAAAATATAGCGAGTGGGGTAGGCATTGGTAAAATAACTTACTATGATGCCACAGCATTGTCTTATCCCAAGGTTCCGGTGCCCATCGTGCACCTTATGTGACAGCCTATTATACATGTTACTAGAGCTACCAAATCATGTTGCCTGTTTAGATGATGTAGACATTCAGTCCACGAATTCAGAATTGTATTGGGCAGACTTTATTGGCCAGTACATCGAAAAGAACCTCAATTTGGCTTTGGCCCATTTTCGTTGTTATGGTTGATCTAGTATATTCAACCAAATTGATTTCCATGGACTCCAATGTCGATGTCCCAACGAAGTGTTATTAATTAATTTGATTTTCATCAATGTCTACTCTTCTACTACTACCCAAATCGCCGACATGTTACTGTACTAAAGCACCCTTCAAAAGAGTATCACTAATTAGTCAACTCTTTCAAGAAGAGATTATCATCTGGCTTCTACTTGTTGTTTGTCTTTGAGTCCAGTCAGGCCTAGTTTGGGTATTTTTAGATTTAGGCGAAATGACGTGGATTGGAAAGAATTGATGGCGATTTTTATTTTTTATCCATTGAGGATTTAAACACAATCCACCCTTCAAACCAATCTAAGAATATCCGTACTAAGCTTTATTTGTAATAGCCCGGTACCCCGTTAGATGAGAATGCCTCGTCGACATTCCAAGGCCTATGTCGCTCTGGCAACCAAAAAAATTCAAGGACTATATGAATATATGATTATAATATATATGTTGGCATAAGAAAATTTTGCCCAAATAGATGCTTCACGAAAAGAAGAGCTCCTCACTAGAATATGGCGTCTTATAGTCAAAAGGGCTGCATGATATATGACTTGTATACTGGAGGATCGGTTTTTGATCTTTCGGCCCCATCATGGGAGGGGACTAGGGGAGGGTGTCACAAGAGGGTGAAATATCATGTTCCTAGTTCCTAATCAAGATCATTTTCTCTCAACAATCTCCATCTCGTGTGTCGCGATCAGAATGATGTATAGACTCGACAACTGAATGGGGCAAGATCCCAAATACAGGAACACAAAAGGAAATTCCATTTGCCGGGACAAGCTTCCTGGATGACGTTCAACAATCAAAAGAAATTGAGTCGCGTTACGCGTACCAGCAGGCTGAAGCCCGTGACCGTGGCGAAGGAGTTGGCCATGGAGGCGCCGGCGAGGGGGAGCTCGCCGAGGTGGCCCACATACATGACGGAGATCATCTGGATGACGTTCTGCAGGAGCGCGCCGGAGATCATGGGCCCTGCCAGCCATAGCTGCTTCTTCACCTCGACCCGCACGCTCTGGTCCTCCTCGGGTTGGGCCGCGGCGAGAAGCGCTTCCTCCGCGCTTCCCTTCGCCATGGTACGCAAAGCTCTTCTAGTTCGTGTCTCTCGGTGTGTGCCTCTCGCCCTCTCTCCGTCGGTGTTTGACTGGTCGTAGTTTGGACTTTAGAGTGAGCGAGACTGAGAGGAAGTTAATGCTTCATATCGGTTCAAGAAGTTAATGCTTCATATCGGTTCAGCGGGGCGAGCACGGTGATAGGGTTTAATAATATTTAGATTATTTAGAGCAAGATTAATAATATAGTTATAAGGGTAGATTTATGTCATTGCGACTTCATCCAGAAGTGACTTAATAGCCTACTTGTATAATAAAGGGCCGTTTGGTACCGCAGCAAGGTCTGGCCTTGCCTTCGTTTGCATACACGGCAAGGCTACCTCGAGGCTCGCGCTGGCAAGTTTTGCCTTTTTTAACAGAGAGCAATTTCAGCTCGCCTGGCAAAGCAAACCTTGCCTTGCTAGGCAAGACCAGCGGGCAAGATTAGGCAAACAATCCAAACACGCCCTAAACTACTCCAACTATATATAGCATGCAGTCATTAATATATGTTGACACTAATCCGCACCTTCTCTCACCAATTTTCTCAGAGCTTTCTGCTGCTCCCGCTTCTCTTCCAACTCACTGTAAATCTAACATGGAAACTTACATAGCTCGCTTGCATAGTTCTATTATACCCCTAGGACACAAACATTTAGAAAATCGGTTGCCTCCTATTGAAGTCTCTAAAATGAATTATAACCTCAAGATTCTCCCGGTTCACTCCATCGGTTACTCAAAAATATGGAGGCTCCTATTAAAGTCTCTTAATAGGCATCCATTGTGCATAGTGCTGCCCTCCCTATTCCTTTTTCTTACTTTCATATGTTTAATAAATTATGTAAAACTTAAACATGTACTCTGCTCGTTCATAAATATTCATCACAATTTGTTTTTTCCAAAGCATTAACCATTCATAAAAAATTATATAAACATGTACAAATACAAGTCATACTCGAACTAACTTTAATGATAAAGCAAATCTGAACAAAAAATATAATATCTTATAAATTTTTTGAATAAGACGAATCATTATTTTTTTTAAAAAAAAGAAACCCTGACACATATTTAAGAACAATGGGAATAATGATATTCAGTATTATAACATATAGCTGCATAAAAGATAATCCTAAAACATCCAAAACAAGATACTACAGGCATAGTGGGAGAAGAATGATATATTTAGTGGGAACACACCGAAATATAAAATTGATTCACATAAAAAATTGATTCCAGCGCAAGGGCATGAAAATGAGGTAGTCTGATGAACAATGGCCACAAGGGCATGGCCGCCCGGCCATCCTCAGGGCACCAGCATGGCCGCCCAACCATCAGCAGGGGCTAGGCTTGGCCACCTAGCCATGGCCAAGTGCATGGCCGCCCGACCATCCAACAGAGCCCAAATACCTCCACTTCGACCTTGCATGCAATGAACACATGTCAAATGTACAAACTGAACTGTGGGCCATGTTTCCAACGTGACAAGCACCGGAATGACACCATGTCATGAATCCACCCCATGGTTTGATGAAATCAGCAATCCAAGTGATTTGAATCCAAGGGCCAAGGAAGAAACACACTCCAAACCCAACCCTCCATAGAGAAACACACCGAAATAACTGTCAACCGCCATCCAGGAGGCATGCAAGATGTTGGATCAACAAGGTCGGTCAATCCAATAGCAGTACCGCCATTAGGCATGGCCGCCTGGCCATCATTCCGACCCATTTTGCAAGCGTACCAACTGGTGTATCTGCAAACCGAAGCGGGGAAGCAATCTCAGCCGAAGGAGCATCAAGGTCGGTGGATTGTGTGGCCGCTTGGCCATAATGTTGGCCGCTCGGCCACCGACTTACCCCCCACATAGACCTATGATGCCTACAAGTAACCCCTCACTTGTTTGAACTATAAATGGACCCGTGGAGTGCGTTGCCAAAGTGTGGAGAAGTTGAGAAGAGCTACAAGTCCTACCTTAGAGTGTTTCATTACCTTTCTTAGTAGTTTGCATAGTCCTGGCAGTTAAATTGAGTCTGAGCTTTGCCTCGGGATTCTCGGAGATATCTTCGAGTCTGTGGTAAAGTCGCTTGTATCTTCGTACCTTTATTATCTTCAGTATAATATACATACTTTCCTTACTTCTATCTCTTGCGAGTGTGGTGTACCTTGGTAGGTGGCCTAGGTGGTACTTGGGTCCACGCCCGGCTTCAGAGGATATTGGAATCGATCAAAGGCTTGTTGGACCTTAAAACCACCGCCTTGAAGGAAGGTTGTTAACCATCGTTATTTCACCATTTCAACCATCGACCATCCATCATTTTGAAGGGAAACATGTAAATATTTGGAGTAACCTATACTACTAATCATATTCCACAAGTTGTGTTTGAATATTTGACTAGTAAGATGCCCGTGCTTTGCAACAGTTTTCTTAAAACAAATAGATAGTCTTTTGTTAATATACGTACTTACTCAGTATATTCTAAACTATTGCTATAACACTAAATTATTGTGATAGTAACACTAAACATGTGATAGGCTCACTTGGTTGCGTTATTATATATAAGAATTATGGTTCGTAGTACAAATTGATTATCGATGAACTGCGAAGTACACTAATAATAGGCTCACATGCAAATTTTGCAGATATCTAGTCCCTTTATGCACTGCTGGTAACTAAATCTAAACGTTGGTAAAGCTAAGAAACGTACAATAGCATGTCAGAATATTGACATTTTCAACATTTATATTATATACATTTGGTGCCGGTTTTTTAGTTTAGCCGTAGATTGCACCAGTTTCAGCATATATATGTAAGTTACACTAAGAAGGACGAGCTATCAAGCATATCTCTGCTGATTATATTCTCATATTTATATATGTTATCTTATGTCTGAAAGTTACTAAACTACTTTGCAAGAACGATTGATCAAAAGATTCACAGGCATAGATTCTCTTGGGATTAATGTTGGTTGATTAACTTAAAAGATTTTCCAACTGCCCAGCGAGCCATAACAACGTAGCTAGGAGAATGGGCATGTGATAGAGAATCTGTTTCAGATTCCTCGGCCCTCTGATATGTCTGGGGACACACTGACGTCTACTCTGTTAGTCTGTTGTCTAGTTCACACTGCAAGAAGTAATTTGGCACAAATCAAATGACCCAAGTTAATCATATCAGCGTCAAAAAAAAAAAAAAAAAAGCGCAAATGCTTTCAGGTGAAGCGGGCCAACGGGTATTGGCAGAAGCTAGGCAGAGTATGGCCTATGCAGAACCGGGACTATTCTTGAAAATTTCAAGCACCCGTTCCTATGAAGTACATCCAAACAACCGGAAACAGAGCAGAGTGCTGCGGCATATTGCCGGCAGCCAGCAATTTCTGCAAGCCCAAGCCGGCGGCCAGCACGAGAAGGACCCAGAGACGGCGGACAGAATCAGAGATGGCACTCACCTGCGACGGTATAATCTCACAGTAGACTCGCTCGGCGCCGACCCTGGCCACGTCCTCCTCCACCACCTCCATCCCCACCACGACCGGCGCCGCGTCCCCCTCGTCCCCGATGCGGAATCCCACCCGCTACGCGCCGCGAACCACGCCAAGAACGCCCGCACGCCTACACGCAGGAGCTTATATCTGAGTGCAGGCTGGTGTGGGTGCAGGCACGGTGCATCCGAACGGCGGCTCGGCGGCGGAACGGTCCGGAGGACGGCGCGGTGGCAGCGCGCGTGCGGCACCCGCGAGGTGTGACGGCGGCGCTTGAGCGGTTGCAATGGCGCGAGTGGCCGGTGGAGCGACGGCGGTGAGGCGGGGGCGCGACGCGAGGGTGGTTGCCGGCGGAGGCGAGGCGGTTCCGGGGTTTCTGGGGCGGGGGCGATTCACGCAGACGAGGCTGGGCGTGGCAGGGTTGGCAGAGCATGGTCCCACTGGTCGGTGCAAACGCGCGGAGCGAGGTCGGCCGACGACGCACTAATATGCCATATTATTATAGGAGTGTAGATTCTAGGAGTGAAACCGGCAGAAAACATGTAAAAATAGATAAGTCACACTACTTCATAAAAACACATCAGTACTGGTTCGAAATCCCATTATGTACTGGATTCCCAACTGTCACTGTGGGATCGGTACTAAAGCCGTCAGTAACCAGAACCGGCTGTATGTCCCAGTACTAAATATGCCTTTAGTACCGGTTAATGCCACCAAATGGTACTAAAGTTGTAAGCCTTCCGTGCGAAACACCATTGGTAACTTACTTTTTTAGTAGCAGTTAGTGTCACCAACCGGTACTAAAGTTGCCGAGGAGGACACATGGTTGTGGCCCCTTAGAAATGGTTGATGTCATCAACCGGTACTAAAGCATCAGTGCTCAATGTAAGGAAAATGGGCCCTAAGTCTTTTACTTAGTTCTCATATGTGATTTTGGTGGTTGAAAGTAACAACACGTGCCATGGAACTAATATTTGTGTGCAAGTGTTTTTGTTTAAGTTCCAATGTGCAAAAGGTGGACTGAAGGTATAAACACCTCAAAGGAGGAGTTAAAAGACACAAGAGGACCCTAGCCGATTTTTTGGAGCATCAAAAAGTCTGAAGAAGCCCCATCGAGAGGTTCGGCGAGAAGAAGCAGCCCAAAGTTGAAGATTAAGGACTCGGTGCACTTACATGCACCGGACAGTCCGGTAGTTAGCCACCGGACCGTCCGGTGTCCACCACCGGAAAATATAGAAGACCCAATGCACTTACATGCACCGGACCATCCGGTGGTTAGCCACCGGACCATCCGGTGGCCCACCACCAGACAATATAGGCTGAGAAGGACAAGTTGAAGTACAGGCGCTGAACTCACCGCCGGTTCACCACCGGACAGTCCGGTGGTGGTGCCACCGGACAATATAGACTGATAGCACTTTAAGTTGAAGACCCGGCGCTATAACGCACCGGACCGTCCGATGGTGCAGCACCGGACAGTTTCGTGGCTCCAATTGTCACATTGTTAAAGCAACGGTCGACTCGAAGTGGGAGTTACACGCACCGGACAGTCCGGTGGTGGTTGCTGAAAAAGCAAAAGAAGATGCCCCCAATGGCTAGTTTGGAGGTGTAGCCTATATACACCCCCTTGGTCAGCTTCCACATTGTGGTTGGAATATCCTGAGCTAACACAAGTGTTGAGGCACCTATTTGATCCATCCCAAGAGCTTCGTAAACACACTTGTGAGTCCAACCACCACTAGAGCATAACTAGACATATCCCGGCAAGCAAGAGCTTAGTTGCATCTTTGCTTAGGCTTTGTTGTTTATGCCCATTCTTGCATGCACTTTCTTGGTGTATCAAGTGCGGCTGTAAGTCTGCGAGACCCTCTAGAGTGTGGAGTGGCCGCCACCATCTTGTGAGAGGGAGTAAGGCCCTCGGCACGTTGGCCAAAAGCTTTCCATAGTGAAGACGGCGGGGGACTTCCACGAGAAGGACTCGGAAGATCCCAACAGCTCCGATAATCCTCTACCCTTGCATGGGCAAGGCCGTAGTCCAAGATTACATGAGAGAAGAGTTTGTGTGGGTGTGTCCCAAGGATATCTAAAGACTCGACCGGGGTTGTTTGACTTCCGAGGAAGTCACTTTGCCATTCTCCACCCTTGTGTGGGCGAGGCCACACTCCTTTGAAGATTGAGCGAGAGCAAAGCCTGCGGGGGCGCCAAACGAGGAGTAGAGGGTAGATGCACGTTGGCCTCCCCGAACCTCGGAAAAAAAATCTCAGTGTCTTCAGCGTGTACCATCGCTGACTTCGTCACCAAGAGTTTACATTCTCTAACTATCTTTAAGCTTCCGCATTTACATTTTTGCAAATTATGTGCTTACTTTCCTAGACTAGCTTGATAGGTTAGTTTCTTGGTGGAATTAGGTTGCAAGACTTGTCCACGCTAGAATTAGCAACACTTAGCAAAACCTTAGTGCACATAGCTAGTTTATCTTGCATAGATTTTACTTAGTAGTTGTAGTTTTTAGAGAGCCTTAGTTTTAGAAATCCTAATTCACCGGTCCAACCTTCACTCATTATTTCTTTGGAAAATTGGTGTTTATACCCCTACTGGCAACTCTAATTGTGTTTTTATCTACATTTTTAAAACTTTGTGATTTTATCCCTATGTTTTCAAAATGAGGACTCTGGTTACCCCTATTTCTAAACCTATTAGATGCAATTGGACTAAAACATTTGAAACAAATATAAAAACCTTTCGAAGTAGAGGAATAGACTAGAATGCCATTTATCCTTTCACCCACAACCCACTGGAGTCCAATCAGTGAAAATCTAGGCGTGACATGGCACAAGACCCGACGGTGACGACACAGTTCCCTGGGCGTGACCCGCCAGCGACGGCGAGAATAGGGATATTATCCCAAGCCGTTACAAAAAAATGGGGACAATTATATGGCCATGATGGTTTTTTGGCACCAAAAATGATTTTGCTAAGAATAGTTAACTAAACATGGGTAAACTCTATCTTCATTTTGAAAACATGGGAGTAAATTCACAAAGTTAAAAAAATGAGGGTAAAATCACTATTAGACTCCAAAGTGCGGGTATAAACACTAAAGCTGAGTACCGAAAGAGTGACCTAGAGGGGGGGTGAATAGGTCGACACCTAAAAACCTATGACCCCAACCCTCTCTTCTCACCCGTGTAAGATCACGTAGCTAGCACAAGCTACCAACCCTAAGACACGTCGAGGAAAGCACTACGACAGCACTATACAACACTCGCTCAAACGCTGAGAGAAAACGATGCAAAACGAGCCTAGCACCGTCCTAGCAACAAGGCACCGGACAGTCCAGTGCACCCACCGGACAGTCCGACGCCGACCCACCAGACAGTCCGGTGGAGCACCCACCGGACGGTAAAGCGAGCCACCGGACGTTAAAAACCGAGAGCTAAACACCCACTGGACGATATAGCTGAAGCCACCGGACGGAAAGAGTAGCCACCGGACGAAATAGGCCGAGAGCTTGAATCTCAACAGCCACCACCGGACAGTCCGGTGGCTGCTAAAAGCCTGAGAGGCTGAGCCTCGTGAACTCCGCCTGGGCAAAACCATAGGCCACCGGACAGTCCGGTGCCTCACCACCGGCTAGTCCGGTGGTATTGAACAGGGCAGCCCGAGAATCCTCAAAATCGCTCGAAATCTTGATCAAATGGACTCCAAACTTCACCAAACTTTGCAAGGACTTTGTCTAGGCCATGGAGATGCTCTTCCCAACAGATCAAGCCCTAGGCTTATGTTTTTCTCCACAGATTTGAGTAGACCTCGAAGTGAAGTCCACTTGCCAAGAACGAAAGAAGAGGGGCTGCTCGTGGATTCAAAGATTGGGCAACACAACCACAATCAAAACCACATTCTAGCAGTCCAAAACACCGGCAATAGAAGGATCTTGCTCTTGCCCAAAACCAAACACACCAAAAGGCAAGAAAACGAAGATCAAAAGCCAATCAAGAGAGGGGCAAAGAATAGCACACAAGGGGCTGCACGAAATCCATCTATTGATAGCCTCAAAGAGGTCTTAGATCCAGATTACATGATGAATCTCGTTCTCCAAGCAGCCACCCTACATTCTACCCTCTTTGGTGGAGCCTAGATCACTCTAAACTCACTAAACTTGTTTGCTCTTGCTTGGAAGAACAACACCTAGGGTTTCTAGCCCTAAGCAACAATCCAACCAGCCAAGAGGAGTGGCCTAAGGCAACCAACTCTTTATTTATACTACATGACTCAATCTATGCTGTTTTGCAAACAGCCCCCTAGGATACAGACTCAATTACACTAAAACGCCTGTAGAGGCCAGAAAAGACGTTGGAAACTCAGATGAACGACCACGATGGAGTCCTTTATCTTCTTCGGCTCGAAGTAATCTCCCGATGTCCTCCACGTGGTCAGTAGCTCATCCCTTTGGATAACTGCTGGTTTTGGGATACCAGCAATCAGCCCCTGGTTTTGACGGTGGAACCAAGAAACGATCTTGGGCCCCGGTTTTGATGCTCAAACTGGGAAACGATTGTTGGGCCTCCACTTGAGTGATTTTACGGCTCACGACACCGTCCTGCACCCAGGCCTCCACCCAAGCCATCTACCAGTCCACTCGGCAGGGCTTTTGTCACGCCAAGTCCACTCTGGCGCCGCCTCTCAGTCCACTCGAGAGGGCTTCTCCTCCAGGTCACACCTAGGAGGTGCTTGCTCGTCCATCAGCAAGTCTTCGGTGTTATAACAAGCTCTCATCACCGCCAGGACGAAAGACCAGACTCGGTACACTTGAGTCCCTCAATCTCCCCCTTGATGAGTGCCTTGTCAACACCCTCACCAACCACCTAAAATCATAGACAAAGAAAAGAAAAGCGTAACAAAGAACAACAGAAGAAATAAAATCAAAGAAAATCCACTCAAGTGCCCAAAAACCAAAGAAAGGCAGAAACGGGAGCACAAGAAGTGAACAAAAGCAAAGCCAAAAGATCGACCCCCTAAGACAAGGGAAACTGCTCAATGCAGCTGATCAACAAAGCATGACCCCTCAAGAAAGAGGCAGGGCTCAATACAGTCATGCTAGAAGCAAAGGAACAGCTCCTCCAGAAAGAGGCAAAGGCTCGACACAGCTGGCCAAAAGAGCATGCTAAACTCCAACTCCCCCTGCATTACAGCCCATCTCACAATGCATCTCTCCCCCCTGGGGTTGTGCTCCCCCTAGAATGCAGCTCTCCCCTGAAACTCTGATTCCCTTGTACAAGGTCTCTCCTCCTTTGTCCAAGGTTGGTGAAATCTCTCCCCCTTGTTGACAATGTACATATCAAGGTATCTCTCACCCAAAACATGAAGTGCAAATGTCACAAGTGAACAAAATAAGCTCATCAGGGATGAAAAACTAGTAATCACAAGTTCTAGCATACAGAGCATGTGAGGGCTACGGGGCATGCAACAAGCTTGAATGAATATATATTACATAGTTCAGGAGCAAAGAATGATTTCAGATTTGGTTTTAAAAGAAAGCTGGGCATGCAAGAAGCTTAAGACAAGGTTTTAGCCATTCATAGCCTAGGCCAAGTTCTCACCAAAGTGCAATAGTGAGCAGTCTCGTGCCAAGTCAGTGTGACATTGCAAACCCAACTGGATCTTTTCATTTTAGCTCAAAAGATACCAACTCATTTGATATTTTTCATTCAAATTTCAGATTTAAGCAAGGTATCATAAATACTTAGGCATCAACTTAGCAAAGGTAGACAACTAGCATAACCAAGCATGAAAAGATAGCATAAGTATTCACACTCCTACACATACTAGGTAGCTAAGTCAAGTGGTGATCATGTTTAAGGTTTTTAGAAAATAAAACAACTTAGCTCTCTAATTTGCATTCAATAGATCCAAAAGAGGTTAAGCCATCAATGATCAAGCAAGCAACTGTACAAACTAGCACAAGCAAATACTACCAATTCATACCAAAAGAGCTCAAGTGCTAGTGTATAATACAAATGTACATGATGCAGTGCATGAATATGATACAAAATGCATAAAGAAGCAAAAGAAAACCAAAACAAGGGAAACTAAAACACACCTAAAAGCTAACAAACTCCCCCTAACTAAAAGGGAAATCAAACTCCTAACTCCCTTCTCAACCGGTTAAAGGTCTCTAAATCTAGGGGTTTGGTTAGGATATTAGCCACTTGGTTTTCACTCGCCACTTTCACTATGTCTATGATGCCCTTTTCATAGTTATCTCTCAAGAAGTGATATCTCATATCTATGTGCTTGGTCCCAGAATGAAGCACTGGGTTCTTGGCAACACTAATAGCCCTGGAACTATCACATAAGATGGGAACCCTTCTATAGGTAAGGCCATAGTCTCTCAAGGTAGCAAGCATCCAAAGGATCTGGGAGCAGCAGCTAGCAGCGGCAACGTACTCTGCCTCACAAGTGGATGTGGCTACACTAGATTACTTACGAGAAGATGTTGGCGGTTCTTAGCCTACCGGATTTTACTCTGCAAGCGCACGGAGACCGCTGTAGCCTTTCACCCCGGAGTATTCCAATGTATCGTATTTATCCACAGGGAAGAATTGAGATAGAGATATCAAACTATCCTTCATCCAGTTATTACTACTCTTTCATGTCAACCGATAGCTATGAAAGGTTGACACCAAACACCATGGGATACAAACCAAACACCGTTGGCAAGAAAACAGGTAAAGCTAGGAGGACAACGAGACAGGGACTGCTATACGGTCTTCTATCTCTGCTAGCATACAAGAGTTATCCGTGCTAAGGGTCGAAAAGATCTCAACAGAGTCATGACTTGCGTCGAGCGAAATTCCGGCGCCTCGAGGGGTCAAGGGGTAGATAGTAGACCACCGAAGGAGACCCGGCTAACGCCTACGGGCCTACCGAACGAACGGGCCTAGGATACACAGGCACACCACACGCTGTCACCGAGTGGGGCTACCAAGCAAATATGCGTGGATAGGCTGGCACGCTACAAGCGTGTTCAAGCGGAGCTTAAACAACAATAGTTCATCCTTGGCCAAAGGAGAGGAACTAACCAGAGCCTAGCATATAGGTTGGATTGTAACACCGGGAAGCATAACAACGATCAATCTATTCTAGTTTAGCACAACTCAGGCCTCAACTTGGTATGCCCAAAAGGAAAAAAGATGCTAAAAAGCCGCATACACACCAAGCGAGTAACTAACTAGAGCAGTGCATAAAATAAGAAAGTAAAGTCTTGCACTAGTCAATAATCGGAAAGTAATGCTTAAAATATCAAAATAGAATACATTACCGAATATTCCGACCGACTCCGGAACAGCAGAGCCTTCTCTAACTCCTAACTAAAACACTATTTTCAGAGTGGAAGGACACCGGTGGGGCGCCTCCTAGAGAGGGAGAGAGAGTTACATAGTGAATGGTGCAAGTTACAAGGTGAGGAGGTGCCTTCTATTTATAGCCTTAAGAGGTGAGGAGTCTTCCATAGGATCCCGGGGTGGGATTATCCTCCAAAACCCCCCCTCTTGGGCTGCCATTCGTCCTCCGAGAGGCCCAATTGGTGGGCTGGGCAGCCAGCCCCCTCGCCGGGCAGCCAGCCCACATGGCTGGGCGGCCAGCCGACCTGGCCGGGCGGCCAGCCTACTAGGGCGGGCGTTGATGAACTTGCGACGGCTGTAACTTTTGCATTCGGACTCCAAATTGGGCAAATAATATATGCGTTGGAATCGTCTCGACGAGCTCTACGCATTGGGGGAGTCCTTGTAGGCATTTGAGATACTTTTTAGTTGTGTATTTTCTGATCTTTCTCCAGCCCTTTATGTGCGAATTCTCTCTTGCTTCAATTGATGTTCTCTTGTATGTGATTTGAGCATCTCCCTGTGATACATTAAACACCACCAAAACTCGTGGAATTCATCAGTGTTAGGTAAATAATGCATATAACTTTATATATACCCCATTTATTCACCGAGAGATTGACGGTCGAAATGGTGAAATAACGACCGTCAACAGAAGACCAGGAGACTAGAGGTACCCAAAAACTGATAAGTACCAGAAGTAGACTTGCGGTATATCCGGCACCTAGCGTGATCAGAATCCGAAAAGCCAAGGAGGGAAAGAGAAGAATCCACAGAGTGCCAAAGACCAAACTCTGGGGTGAACTTGATGTACCTCAGGATCCGCTTGACAGCGGTGCGGTGTGACTCCCTTGGAGACGCCTGAAAACGAGCGTACAGACCTACAACGAACTGTATATCCGGCCTCATAGCAGTCAAGTACAACAGCGACCCAATCATCCCTCGGTACACCTACTAATCAACCTCCTTGCCATTTTCATCAGCGTCCAACGCAGTAGAAGTACTCATCGGAGTCATCTGAGGCGAAGCATCTGCCATCTCGAACTTCCGGAGTAGGTCCCTCGTATACTTGCTCTGGTGGACGAAGGTACCCTGTGGGGTCTGCCTGATCTGGAGCCCAAGGAAGAAATGAAGTTCTCCCATCATGCTCATCTCGAACTCCCTGCTCATCTGCTCAGAAAACTTGCTACACAAAGCATGAGAAGAGCCACCAAAGATGATATCATCCATATAAATCTGAACAATCAAAAAAGTCTTTGCCATACTTAAGGAGAAAAAGAGTCTTGTCTACACTCCCCATCTGGAAACCCTGGTCAACTAGGGATTTCCTAAGTCTCTCATACCAAGCCCGGGGAGCTTGCTTCAGGCCATACAAAGCCTTCTGCAACTTGAACACTCGGTTAGGGAATTTGGGATGCTCAAAGCCTGGGGGTTGCCTCACATAGACCTCTTCCTCTACAAACCCATTTAGGAAAGCACTCTTCACATCCATCTGAAATAGCTTGAACCCTTTTGAAGCTGCAAAGGCTAATAGAATGCAAATGGCTTCTAATCTGGCTACAGGGGCAAAGGTCTCTTCATAGTCTATCTCCTCTTTTTGGCAAAAACCTTGCGCAACAAGTCTTGCCTTGTTTCTCACCACAACTCCATCCTCTCCCCATTTGTTTTTGAAAACCCATTTGGTTCCTATAGGATTGCAGTGTGGTGGAGGCTCAACTAAAACCCAAACATGGTTCCTCTCAAAATTTTCTAACTCCTCATGCATGGCATTGACCCAGTTTGGATCAAACAAAGCGTGTCCAACATCATGGGGCTCAAAAGAAGCAACAAATGTAGAATGTGCAAAGTGAGTAATAGAAGTAGACCTAGATCTTGTAATTCACTCATTCAGGCCATCAATTATGTTCCTCGAAGGGTGATCCCGCTGGACCATCCGAGACGGCTGTGGCTCGGTGGTCACCTCCCCTACGTCCTCAGCGGGCCCTGCTACATGTACAGGTGGATCGAGTGGAGGTTGCTCCCAAGTGGTCGAAGGAGAATGTACTGTAGCTCCCTCATCGTCCTCTGAAAGTGAAGCAGTAGGTTCTGGAGCTGCAGCCGGCGCAGTATCACCAGAAACACCAACATCTTCCTCATCATCCTCAAAGATGGTAGTACCTATCTCATCATCACCTGCAAGCTCAAAACCAGGGGTTGTGCAAGGCATAGTTTCATCAAAAGTAACTTCATAAGTCTCTACAATCCTGTCGGAGTCCAAGAGCCAAACGCGGTATGCACGCGAGTGCGTGGCATAACCAAGAAAAACTCCGTCAGAACTGCGAGGTTCGAACTTGTCCAAGTTCCCCTGCTTGAACACAAAGCACCTGCAGCCGAACACCCGCAGGTGGCTCACTTTGGGCTGCCTCCGAAATCGTAGCTCATACGATGTCTTGTTAAGGACAGCTTGTAGGAAAATACAATTTGACACGTAGCACGCGGTGTTGATTGCCTGGGACAAAAACTTCCTAGGTGTCCAATGCTCATCGAGCATCGTCCTGGCCATTTCAACTAGGGTCCGATTCTTGCGCTCAACCACCCCGTTCTACTGGGGAACATATGGAGATGAAAACTGGTGTTCAAGACCTTGGTTATGGCAAAAGGCTTTGAAACGATCATTCTTGAATTCTGAGCCATTGTCATTGTGTAAAGCTCTCATGGCATGTCCTGATTCGTTTCTCAACCTCAAAACCAAGTCATGAACAAACTCAAAAGCCTCATCCTTACTCTCCATAAAATGCACCAAAGACCAACGAGAAAAGTCGTCCACGATCACAAGAACGTACCACTTCCCACCAACAGAACACACCCGAGAAGGTCCCACAGTATCCATGTGGAGCAACTCCCCAGGACGAGCTGTCATCACCTAATTAACAGGTGTATGAGAAGCAGCAACCATCTTCCCGTGACGACAAGGATGGCACACAAGATCACGCTCACTCTTCAACTTGGACAATCCTCAGATTAGATCAAGTGAGATAAGCTTTGCAAGTAAATCGAAGCTCAAATGACCTAGCCTCCTATGCTACTTCCACAAATTAGAGGAGGGACCAGCCATCAAACAACGAGAAGGACCGAAGGAGCTCAAGAAGTCAAGACAAAAAACCTTCCCAAAAAGAACAACGGGACAAACCAAAGACTCTTGAGCATCCAAAACACAAGATAGGCCCTTCTTAAAGCGCACCTCATATCCTTCCTCGAGAAGTTGCGAGACAGACAGAAGGTTGTAACCAATGTTACCAACCAAAGCAACATCCCTCAGGATAAAACTCTCAGAAACTGGAACAGCACCAACACCCTTTACCTTACCTGTGCCTTTATCCCCGAAAATGATGCTCGCTGGAACTCACTGGGGTGAGACTGGAGAACCATCTGTGATTACCGGTCATGTGGCGCGAACAATTGAAATCCATGAGCCATATGTTCTCCAGGCCTCCGTCCTGCATCAATAGCGGTTCATGGGGTGAGCATATGGTCGGACACTGGGGTTAGTCCGAAAAGAAGCAAACCAGTGCCGAGCCATCTGCTCAAAAGAAGGGTTAGCAAAAATCACAATCAAACATCCCTTGTCCCCAACCCCGCGAAAACTGTGTCTGCCTATCATCACGTCTATCAAAACGTGGTCTCTCAAAACCTCGGTCAGGTGAACTGTAGCCGTACTGCTCATGACCCGGTGCCCTGTCGGCAAAGCGTCCACCACCACTTGGAGCACCACGAGGAAAGTGGTCTCCTCTACCTCTACCTACACAACGTGGCCAGCGGTCTTTCCTATCCCCACACCGAGTCTCAACAGTAGGTCTACCACCCTGGTAGTACCTGTCCTCATTCCTCATGTCAACCTCACGCCTCTCAGCCCTCAACCTGCGGTAGCAAAACTCCATAAGGTGACCTTCCCTATGGCAGTAGTCACACACGTACCTCTTGAGTGGAGCATCCTTAGGTTGGTTTTGGTTCTTGGGCTGGCTCTTTGGCTCTGGAGTGGGCTTAGGAGAAGCATTCCTCTTTGCACCTTGCTTGGAACTCTCAGAAGGTGTATCTCGCACAGGTAGAGTGTCAAGTGGGTTCCTTATAAAGTTGGGCTTGAGAGTCCACACCTGTTTCTTAGGTGGCTCCCTAGGCTTGTCAGTCCACACACCATCCTTAGGGTTGTTGGGCTAAAAATTGGGCTTGTTGTGGGTCACAGGAAACTTCTCACTCACAGATAACATACTCAAGTCACCAATCTTCCCATACAACTGATCAAAATGAGCCTGGGTGTAGTGATAGCCAACCCCCAACTTGTCACTCAACTTGAAAGCGGAAACAATCATGCCAAGCTGTGGTTCCCTAGCAGAAATCGAACTGAGAATGGTTCTAACATAGGTGTTCTCGTCCTCCAACTGAACCTTCTCAATGGCTAACGCATCAAGCAAATCTCCAAGATCCTCACACTTAGAACAAACAACACTAGTAGGGCTAGCAGTCTTCTAAGACTTCCTCAAAGCAGCCCTAGTTTCTTCCAAGTCCTTTCTAAGTGTAGGGCAAACATCACACTTGGCAAGCAAAGTCGGCCTAGCCTTCAATTCCTCTAACGCTGCAGTAGTAGAGAACAGTAAATCTACTAGTGTAGTGCTTATTTAACCAGAGGGTGCTTCGTTTGTTTCTCTAACCGATTAGAATTTCATTGCACAAATAATCAAGCCGAATATGAAGCTTTGTTATTCGGTTTGGAATTGTTGTTTTCCATGGGATTAAAATATGTTCGAGCTTTTAGGGATTCTCAGTTGGTAGTCAAACAAATTTCGGGAGAGTGCCAATGTTTTCATGGGATTTTAAATTCTTATCTCAAAAAATGTTGGGATGTCATTCATACATTTGATGAATTTAAGATTTGCCATATATTTAGAACTAATAATTCTAGAGCCAATAATCTGGCATGCGGAGCATCTTGTTATCATGTTTCGAAAGGGAAATTTCATATTTCTGAGAAACTGATGCTCAAAGAGGCATGTGTGCTAAAACTGCGCACATCGGACTGTCCGGCAGGGAGCACCGGACTGTTCGGTAGTGTATCGGATTCTTTGGTGTAGAGTGTCGGACTATCCGGTGAGGGGTAGAAATCTTGGGTTTTGGCTCTGAATTCGACAAGTGATGTAGCCGATCTAGATGATTGGAGGAAACCTTTTATTACATATTTACGAAATCCAAATGCCGGAACAGAGAGAAAAGTTAGGCGGGCTGCCTTTAAATATTCTTTGATTAATGATGACTTATATTGCCGAACTGTTAGTGGTGTTTTTCTCTAGGTATTTGTGGTACTCATCTACCGGCTTTAAAGATGAAGTGGCTCTTGAGAAGGGCTGGGTTTTATTGGCCTATGATGATTGCCGATTGTTTCAAGTATTACAAGGGATGTCAGGTGTGTCAGAAATTTGGAGATTTACAAATGGTTCCTACTTCTAAGTTGCACCCTATTATCAAGCCATGTCCATTCAGAGGACGGGGCTTAGATTTCATTGGAGAAATTCATCCGTCATCTTCCAAGGGGCATCGGTTCGTGTTGATGGCTACAGATTACTTCACTAAGTGGACGGAAGCCGTTGCCTTGAAGAATATGACACATAAGGAGGTAATTGAGTTTCTTACTGAACATATTATTCATTGATTCAATATTCCTCAAACTTTAACTTCAGATCAAGGTGCTTCCTTTATGTCTAAAGATGTACGTGATTTTGCCGAATCATATAAGATTAAGTTGCTCAATTCTTCTCCATATTATGCTCAGGCTAATGGTCAGGCCGAGTCTAGTAATAAAGTGATTATCAATTTTATCAAGAAGAAGATCGCCGATCATCCTCGGCGTTGGCATGAGGTTTTGTCTGAAGCTTTATGGGCTCATAGAATATCTAAACATCGTGCTACTAAAGTTTCTCCTTTTGAGCTTGTGTACGGTCAGGATGCTATGTTACCTGTAGAGAAAAATTTGAATGCATACAGGTTTGCAAGGCAAAATGACTTGGATGTCGGTGAGCATCTGTTGACGGTTCTTGATAAAGAGTTGTCTCGAACCAACTTTACTAATTGGTATTGAAACTTGAGAATTGTTCTCAAGCAAGAGAAAAAGGAATATGTTCTTGAGCAGCCCTATCCTGAGGAACATGAGAAAATGGTGCTAGTGCTACTGACCGCTACGCTTATGTGAAGCACTGCAATGACTCGCTTGATGTTGCCTGTCTCATGCTTGCTACTATGTGTTGATGGTCGTAATCTCACGATATCTACTGTCAATTATCCACCAAATGAAGTAAAGCATGTGAATAAAATGGGACTAACCTTGCTACTAATGAGCTCCACTAGTTTTGTATGAATATTTGGTTGTAGGTATGAAATTTCACACCAAATGGATGAAACAAGGCCAAGAAGTGAAGATGCGCCGAAATGGGGAAAATCCCATGGCCGCCCGATCATGTTCCTTGGTCGGCCAACCACCTGGCAGGCCGCCCGACCATGTGTCAAGGTCAGTCGACCATCCCTCTGAGTCAGTTTGCCACCACTTCACTTCTGCATGCAAACAAACACAAGGCAATGTCAATCGAACCATTGTATCAAGCATCCAAAGAATCCAAGGGTCGAAAGACCATCAAACCATGGATAGGTGATGTCACTAATCCAGGAGAAGAGCCATGCGGCAAATCAGAGCAGGTCACGTGGTCGCCCGACCTCATGCATGGTCGGCCGACCACCCATATCACCCAATTTCCACGTGCATCAACCGACTCAACTGCCAACCGACATGGGGAAGCAATCTCAACCGAAGGATGGACAAAGGCGGTGCATCCCACGGTCGCCTGACCTTAGTGGTGGTCGGCCGACCTCATGCATGGTCGGCCGACCACCGCCTTACCCCTAAACCGAACCTGAAGTGCAAGTAGGAGAGAACTTTGAGCTCAAACCCAGAGTCATTCATATGGTTCAAGCTATCCCTTTTTGCAGACTAGCAATGGAGGATGCCAACAATCACCTGCAGCAATTCTTGGAAATCTGCAGCACATTCACAATAAAAGGTGCATCCACTGACTCTATCAAGTTATGCCTCTTTCCATTTTCACTTGTCGGAAAGGCAAACCAATGGTTCTACCTTAACCGTGCAACACTAACTACATGGGATGCGTGCTCCAACGCCCTTTGGGAAAGACCAATGCGTTGAGGAACAAAATCACGAGCTTCCAACAGCTCATAGATGAGACAGTGGCAGAGGCCTGGGAAAGATTACAAGAGTACATCGCGGCCTGCCCCCACCATGGAATGGAACAATGGCTCTGTGGCGGAACCGCCCTATTTAATCCAGACTAAGCACACCTGCCTCCTCTGGCTCGCAATGCACTTAGGATGAACTAAACCCGGTAGTCCGTCGAGCTACCCCAACGGGCACTCGATGTAACCATCGCCCAAGGATACTGACATCACACACATTCAGCCCTCGATGGAGACACAACAGTTACATCATCACAGGCAGTTGAAACAGATGATAGATAGACTTAGTTTACAATTCGAATATATGAAGTCAAATACAATGTTCAAAATATAGTGGAAGCGGTGTTTTAAAACATCTCGCAGCGGAAACAAATTATTAAGTAGTAGTCTTCATGTACTGATGATCAAGATGAGCAGTTCCGAGCCCACCGATGCTACCGTCCTCCAAGCAATTATCCAGATGTCAACGATACCTGCGCTCCAAAAGTGGGGGCAAACCCTGAGTACTAATTACTCAGTAGGACTTAATGGAAAGGCTTACGGCTGACGCAAAGCTTGCTTACTAATAAGTGGATCCTTAGTCATTGATTTTAAACAAGGATATATTGACATAAAGTAGACAGTTTCATCATAGTATCATCATGATCCAATTCGTATATCTCCATATCCTCATCACATGTGTCATCATAAGGTAATTTGCAGGAATGTAAACATGCAAGTACAAGCAGGCAGTATTGAAAAACATGATTTAAAATAACAACATGTTGAGGTTATTACTACGTTGCCCGTGTGCGATATCTGGCATTCTCACACCTGGTCAGCATCAGCGATTCGAATCGATTTTTAATTCTCGGGAATAACTATCATGCCAGGGGCATATGCTTACTAACCATCGCGTTCCCACATATAGCTCTCATCTCCACTTGTCCCGTCTCAAGTTTGATTCACTCCCACCTGACTCCCGGGACGCGTTGTCGCAGGAGCATTACCACGCAATGGGTCAGCCCTCCTTTGACACCCGCCCCTGCGGCCACCTTCCTCTCAACCAGCGGGTACAAACGTGTTTCTGTGCGTGAGACGGCACAAGTAAGACTTTCATCGGTCCATTATCTTGGATAAGCACTTTAGCTTATGCCGATCAGCAGGCGAACAGCGAACGGGGTCTTACACGACTCGGGCGGAGTCCACCAACCACTCATCTACTCATCATCATCATTTATTTTTCTTGTATGCCCATATCTCCGCCCGGTCTCCATTTATTTACACAAATATAACTTCCATTCTGGTGATACTTTTAAAATCTTTGCAAGATCACCTACGCGACGAGTGACTCCATTCACTCGTGTCTACTCGTACCTAACAGTACTAGGCATACTGGCCTACGTACTCTATTATAGGTACCAGGGCCAGGGCGGCCAAGGAGTCTAATGCAATTGGCTTCAAACAACCTAATGCAGATGCGTAAATATCAACCATAACATGTTTGCTAGGAAAAGCATGGTCCTGCCTACCTTTGCTTTATTTTAATAAAACCAACAAACTAAGCTAATGTTAGTTTGCTAGGTTGTGAGGCTTTGCTCCAGGCAACCCTTTGATCCCTTGGACAACTCCTCCTTCCAAACACGACTTATGGGCCCTCCAGGTCGTGAATGGGTCTTAATTGGTTTTTTTGGACCACTGTTGCTTGATGTGACTCCACGCACTTGATCACGTATCTGCAATAGCATTGCTACATGAATGATATGCATGATGCGATGCAGAAGGTGCATGGAGGCAAATTACACACATAACCAATCGTCTCAGGGACATGCAGAAAGGTGATTGATAAACTACTCGAGCGAGGAGTAACCCAACGGATAAGGAACCAACACACAATCATAAGATCACCCATATACACGCTATTGATTATATTATCAACATGTTAATGAGGCGATTCGATAGAAGCAAGCGTTATATTTTAGAACACTGAGGTGGGGTGGTGTTTATTTCCATTCAACGGCTAACAAGTCAAAATCATATTCTTCATGCATTCAGAGGAATCATTCACTAGGTATAGCATGCACTATGCTTTTATTTAATGGATTTAAACCCTATATTGACTCAAGGTAGTTTACGTGAGCGAGTAAATAAATTCTTAATCCAGTGTGATCTAGAGGATAGTAGATATTATTTAGCAAGAATCGACCACATTCGCAATATTACCATTTGCAAACAAACACCTACACATGAAATCGATATACACACTCATTTTATGAATAAAATGCCCATCTAAGTTCACGCAGTTGGACAATCCCAAATGAGCTCAGATTTTTATGACATTTAGAATTGTAGCACTCTCATGATCCTAGAGTAGGCAGACTCCCTACTATCATACATACACCTAACAAGTGATTCATCTTACAGAGAACATGTTAACTAAAGCGACATGTGAATGAGACACCCAAGGATGAGGAAAATCAAAGAGATCAATATTAATTTGTTTACTTGAAATGAGTTATTTAACATTAAAAAGGTCACTTCATTTCTGGTAACTACATTGAACCAAATGACTTCAAATATTTTTTTGTGACATGCAGAACATCAATACACAATATCACTGTCACACCCTGGTTTAAAAAGACAAACCAGAGTAAACTATATGTGTGCCAGGATCTAATCTCACACATATAGAGACAATATACAGTGATATAACAGAATATGCTTTATTATATAACGTTAAACAACATATACATAAGACATACACAGAGTAGCGGAAGCATAACTAAAACTCCAAGCCGTCCACAGGGAAGCCAACTGGGGGTCGCTCGCCTAGAACTCCATGAACCTTCAATTGTACTCCTTTAGGCCTTCATCTTCTGAGCAGCAGTTGGAATTTTCCCCCCAACAAGGATAAAAGTAAAGGAACAAGCGTGAGTACTTCAACTCGTACTCAACAAGCATAACATGAACCATGAGGCTCTAAGGTTGGCTAACACAAAGCATGAGCTTTTAGTTGGTCAAGTTTTATTAAACAACTAACTACTGCAAGAGAGTAGATAAACCATTAAACCCAAGATATTGCATAAAAGATTAAACCACATTATTAACATAAGAACCAACTTCCAAACCCAACCCGGAACCACTAATCTGCATAAAGGATCTGGGCCGCTCATAACCGTGAGCACGGCTGACATGTCAGTTTTACACTCTCGAGAGGTCGTACATCTTTACCCATGAGTCGTGGGCTACGCTAGTGGTCCACCACATTACCTTAGATGAGATGGCTAGCAAGCACACTACGAGGCCTTTACAAAGATCACGTTGGTAAGGTGTAACCGCTAAGGTTTCAGGGTCCGCAGCTGTGGAGCAAGCCTCAAGGGGAGATAAACGCACTCAACCCAAGTAGCGCGAGGGCCACAGAAGCTCACCTCCCCTCTTGCCCCGTCGGTAAGTTACTCCCAAACCAATGCAACCTAATTAATTAGCCAAGACCGTCCCATTCCAGTCTCATGGTAGCACTGTTGTCCCAGGTTGTCGCTTTGCGAACCGGTCCTTAAGGAGAGTGGCTATGAGCAAAACACATGCTCACGCCCCCTAAACCAAGTTGCTAAAAAGCCATTTTTAAAGGAACATGAACCACAGAGGGTCAAGCTCAAGATTTGATTGCATAGATCCATTAAACAAAATTATTAACAAAAGATACATGAGTTTGAGCAGCAACTAGCAAAACTTAACCCACATGCATCCCCATAGGTAAACATTGCGATAACAGAGGCTAGGTACAGTCCTTATTGGCATACAAAATTAGACACATGCATATGAAGTGATTAAATGGTTATTAGGTTGTGTTCATGCTATACTTGCCTTCCTCAAAGGTACTCTTGCTGCTCCTCACACACATCGAGCCTCAGCGCAAACAACTGTAACAACAAACAAAGGGGAACTAAGAACAATACACCATACAAATAAATGATTTTATAAAGAACATAAAAAGAACACTAGTCGTTACTAATAACATGGGAGCGCAACATCTGGAACAATGTTTAACAAGGATATAAAGGTGGCTAGAAAAGAATAAACTCACGATGAAGGATATGAAGGTAGGAACAAAAAGATTTTGTGGTGTATGGGAAACATCATGATGAGAGTTTGATGTTTGTCGAATGGCCGATGAGTGTTATGAGTAGATCATGGTTTAAGGGACAAATACTTGCAGCAAGACATTGGTGACGTGGTTGATGGCAATGGATAGACCATATGAAACTTGTTGAGGGAGCTGGTTCATGGGATGGGTATTGGTGGAGATGTCAAATGGATTCTTCATGTATGGTCATGGTGAAGGAGTATGATCGTGATATTTTGGTATAGTGTAGAGGTATATTAGAAACACAAATTGACTAGAGGATCCATCAAAAGGGCTACTAGTCCAACGGGAGACAAAGATTTGTTAATTGGTGCGCATGCTGAAATTAGCGGACAACCGGACAACAATCGGAAAGACCATCCAAAACATGGTCTACACTGATCCAATGGCTGTCAAAATTTACAGCGAGGTGTGGTACTATGATATACATGATGTGGAAAAAGGATTCAATGGTTGGATGAGAGGGTTGGTAGAAAGGATCATTGCCATTAGCTGGAAGCTCGGCTGTCTGGACTGCAGAGATGCGTTCGCGGTAACGCTAAAATCTCCGGACCTGTGCCTCCTATGGCCAAACCAATTTAGAGGGGCATGATCGATGATATAATACACATGTCGGTCGAAGGGCTCGCTGATTGGACGTCCGGATCACTGAGAAAACATGTGCCAACGTGGCTGCAGTGCTGCTGTCTGGACTGCAGCGACAGCGAGCACGACGACGGCCATTACTCTTGCACCACTAAACCTATGGACAACCCACTATACCAGGACATGCTCAGGGGTGCAAGGCACAGTCTGGTGAAAGAGCATCGCCCATAGATTGCCAGATCAGTGGGGAATGCAGATTGAGTTCAGTGGCACCGCAGCTGTTATGCAGCAGGAGCAGCAGGCACGGCGATGGACATATTTTTCTCATTGCTGCACCAATGGCCAAACAATTTTGCAGGTGTATGTTCAAGGATAAGATACACGCTGTAGTGAAAGGATTCGACGATTAGGTGAGTGAATTGGTGGGGAACACAATTGCCGTTGACAGCAGTGGGGCTGTCTACAACCAGGAAGATACCTTACATGGGAAAAGATTACCGGAATTCGAGCAACTTGATATGTGAGCGATGATTCACAGCAGAGGACATAAATAAATGGTAGAGAAAGATGAGAGGAACCCTCACCTTGGGAGTTTGGGGCAGCCATGAAGAATTCAACGGCGACGATGGGGACAACGTCGATGGGCGACGACGGAGGGCAGAACGGCGACCTGCTCATGTCGGTGTTGATGGGGGCGTTCTCCATGGTGTCCTTCACATTATGGACAGCAGGGGCAGCAGTGGGTACATCCTCCATGGTGCACATGAGGGCACGGATCAAAGAACACAGCGGTAGATCTTGTTCCTTGTGATGACAGCACCCCATTTCTTACATTTGTGGTGGAGGAAAGTTGAGGGAGGTGAGGGGCGCCATGGGGCAGGGAAGTGCAGCCATGGATGCTCCCTCCCTTCTGATCTGTCCATGAGGAGAGGGAGAGGGGCGTCCAGGGGTAAAGGAAAGGGAAGAGGGAGGGATTTTAGGGAATAAAGGAGACAATTGATGAAGAATTGAAGGTGGGAGAGAGGGGGAATGTGAATGGGTGATTAAGGTGGGGTGAATGCAGGGAATAAAGAGCAATTGGGGAGCTGCTGGTTGTGGTTTTACATTTGGGAGAGGAGGGGGCGACTTATTTCTGTCAAGGAAAAGGGGAGGGGCGACCAAAAGGAAGGGGCGCCCTCTGTTTCGGTGTTTTTGCATGGGTCGGGCAGCAGGGGAAACAGAGATCGGCAAGGGGAAGGGAATTTCGTGGGGACCAAAGGGAAAGGAGGTGGAGAGCTGGTTTGGGCCCTTGGAAGCTTGGCCCGAGATGTGGAGGGCTGGTGAGAGGAGGGTGAGGGCTGTTTGGACTCAAATTCGTAGGTAGCCCATGTCGGGAAAGAAGGTGAAACTTTTGGACTTTGATTGGGCTATATTTCATGTTGTAACCTATTTATGTTTGAAAAGAGATCATGACATGGTGAAAAGATGTATAGGCATTGTCACACAAGGAGAAGTATAGTCGACCCGAACTCTGATTTTCATTTGGTGAATTCAAGAGTTGGACTATGGTTTTGATTCGACGATGATTCAAGGATAGGTTAGGGTTAAAGATAGAAGTGTGAACAAGAATTAGATCCATGATGAACTTGAGTTCATGGAGGAAGGAAAAGAGGGAAGAGAGTGCCAGTCGGACTTGAGATTGAGAATGACACTGAATTTTACCATAGAGAGAGAATGATGTCAATGAGAATAAATGATGAAAAGGTGAATGTGAAGATGAGATATCAAAGATGTTGAGAAGAGAGTGAGGTTTGGGTGATATCGTCTGGGGTTTTCAAGAGTGTCTCGGATCAATTGAAAGAGGTGACTTCGTATAGATGGTCGACAAGATTGGAGATATGGGTTGAGATGGATTCGAAACCTAGCCGGTTTTGAAATACTTTAAAACTATTTTTTTACACACATAAACACTATGCAACTCAGCATGAATGCAACAAACAAATGAATTCTAATTAGAAAAATTTTAAAAGCATACCCTTCTTTTAATCCAACAAAACTTACAAGTTAGAAAATTTTAGAAAAAAAATAAGAAATCCTTTTTTTTATTCATTGTTATCTATTCACATCCAAAAATTAGAAATTTTTGGGTGTGACAACCTACCCCCCTTAACAAGAATCTCGTCCCGAGATTCAGCGTTGGCTAGCAAAGAGGATAAGGGAAAAGTACTTTCAACTCTTCTTGCTTCGGGTGGCTTCATTTAACTTTGCACATTTTGATCACCTTGTTTCTTGTAACTCTTCTGCAACTTTATGTATCTGATCTGAGTTGTATGTTCTGCATAGCTAAGGTCACCTTGCACACTGAGCTCATAAATGGTATTTGTTCTTCTAGTACCTTGATGCACTTCTTCAACTAATAGATATGAAACACATTATGCACATCTGACAATCTAGCTGGTGACTCAAGCTGATAAACAACTTCACTTCTTCTTGCAAGGATCTTGAGTAGTCCAAAGTATTTGAGTGATAACTCTTCTTAACCTTGAATTTGCGGAGACCTCTGATAGGTGACACCTTTAAATGGACATAGTTGCCCTTCAAATTATCTGCCTCGAGCGAGTTACTCTTGGGTTCTCTTGGATGGTTTGAACTTCTTGTTCTTTATAGTTTATAACTCTTGGCCCAAGCAAATGTTCCTCTCTAAGCTGGTGCTCGAGTGTAATGGTGTTCTGCGCTTTCTACCATATAATGCCTCGACTGATGCTTTACCTTCTTCTAATTGTTCCTTGATCCCATTGATCTTCTTACCCTTTGACTAACCTTTTCTAGTCACATGCTTCAAAATAGGTTCTACCTCCATGGTAACTTCCTTGGTTGTATTCAAGAATCCAAAACTGAATCTTTCAGCTCCACATGTTACTCCAAAGGCATCTGAAACTCAAAGCTATATTGATGTAACTTTACAAATCTCTAAAGCATGAACAACACCTGCTACTCCAGATTATGAGTTCAGTCATTCCCTTCATGTTCCTTCAGATGCAAGAACTATGACTCGTATCAAAAACACATCTTTGACCTTGTCATGGTGCATCCCCATACACTGAGATCTCTTGTGGACATCTGGCTAAGATAAAACTGGTGTGGTAGTCAACCTTCTCTTCAACAATTCGGATGTATCTCGGTGATCTAAAGTCCGTAGAAATTAGCATTTCTCTCGCACAAGGTTATCAGTTGCTCTAAAATCTTTGAGAATCCTTAATGAACCTCCAATAATACCATGCCATATTAAGGAAGCTTCTGATGTCCTTCACATCCTGAGGTGTTTTCCATTCTTCCAACATTTATTCTTGTTTTTCAACCACAGTCCCAACTTATTTCTTACTCTCCTACCATTCAGTGATTCTTGCTGGTAATTGGGATCTACCCCCCTTAACACAATGATACTTGCAGCAATCTTGTGTAGTTCGTCTTCACACTTGAAGAAAGGGGGTGAGATTAGAATGTTGACTTGTTGCCATTTGTCTCAAGCATTCTTCTCTAGCGTTCACCATACCAATGAGATAACAGACAGAAGGCACAAGGGAGAGAACAAAGCAAGGACATGGATAGAAGAAACCCATCTATCTATCGATGCCATTGTAAACCAGAAAGGTCAACAGCACATCAACAATCACTACAAAGAACCAAATCAAACATATATCACAATAACAAAGCAAACAACATAGGAGCACACTAACATGATTATGTCCTTATGAAACCACACTAGCACTCAAACCTTAACATCGTTTGTCTAGCGATATAAAAGGCTTAGGTGAAACTTATATAACTCAAAGCACTAAACTAGCGAGTGGGTATACGTTCTTGCAAACTTGAAAGTTGGGGAAGACACTGCATGCCATGTGCTCTTCAACTTCACATTAGGTGTCCATAAGTTGATGATGATATGTTGAGCTCAAACTTCACGAACATCTTCACTTGCCTTGTATATCGTATTGGCCAAAGACTAAAGATTTTAAACAAAGATACAAGAGGGTGATTGTTTTCTTAGTAGAGAGCAAAAGCTGAGTTTTGAACAACAAGAGATAGGCAAAAGTCACATAGTTGAAAGTTTTTCAAAATACAGAGAAAATATAACCTTAGTGACGACCATTGCTACCTAGGCTTGCGTCCTACAGTCAGCACGGCTCTGATACCACTTTGTCACACCCTGGTTTAAAAAGACAAACCAGAGTAAACTATATGTGTGCCAGGATCTAATCTCACACATATAGAGACAATATACAGTGATATAACAGAATATGCTTTATTATATAACGTTAAACAACATATACATAAGACATACACAGAGTAGCGGAAGCATAACTAAAACTCCAAGCCGTCCACAGGGAAGCCAACTGGGGGTCGCTCGCCTAGAACTCCATGAACCTTCAATTGTACTCCTTTAGGCCTTCATCTTCTGAGCAGCGGTTGGAATTTCCCCCCAACAAGGATAAAAGTAAAGGAACAAGCGTGAGTACTTCAACTCATACTCAACAAGCATAACATGAACCATGAGGCTCTAAGGTTGGCTGACACAAAGCATGAGCTTTTAGTTGGTCAAGTTTTATTAAACAACTAACTACTGCAAGAGAGTAGATAAACCATTAAACCCAAGATATTGCATAAAAGATTAAACCACATTATTAACATAAGAACCAACTTCCAAACCCAACCCGGAACCACTAATCTGCATAAAGGATCTGGGCCGCTCATAACCGTGAGCACGGCTGACATGTCAGTTTTACACTCTCGAGAGGTCGTACATCTTTACCCATGAGTCGTGGGCTACGCTAGTGGTCCACCACATTACCTTAGATGAGATGGCTAGCAAGCACACTACGAGGCCTTTACAAAGACCACGTTGGTAAGGTGTAACCGCTAAGGTTTCAGGGTCCGCAGCTGTGGAGCAAGCCTCAAGGGGAGATAAACGCACTCAACCCAAGTAGCGCGAGGGCCACAGAAGCTCACCTCCCCTCTTGCCCCGTCGGTAAGTTACTCCCAAACCAATGCAACCTAATTAATTAGCCAAGACCGTCCCATTCCAGTCTCATGGTAGCACTGTTGTCCCAGGTTGTCGCTTTGCGAACCGGTCCTTAAGGAGAGTGGCTATGAGCAAAACACATGCTCACGCCCCCTAAACCAAGTTGCTAAAAAGCCATTTTTAAAGGAACATGAACCACAGAGGGTCAAGCTCAAGATTTGATTGCATAGATCCATTAAACAAAATTATTAACAAAAGATACATGAGTTTGAGCAGCAACTAGCAAAACTTAACCCACATGCATCCCCATAGGTAAACATTGCGATAACAGAGGCTAGGTACAGTCCTTATTGGCATACAAAATTAGACACATGCATATGAAGTGATTAAATGGTTATTAGGTTGTGTTCATGCTATACTTGCCTTCCTCAAAGGTACTCTTGCTGCTCCTCACACACATCGAGCCTCAGCGCAAACAACTGTAACAACAAACAAAGGGGAACTAAGAACAATACACCATACAAATAAATGATTTTATAAAGAACATAAAAAGAACACTAGTCGTTACTAATAACATGGGAGCGCAACATCTGGAACAATGTTTAACAAGGATATAAAGGTGGCTAGAAAAGAATAAACTCACGATGAAGGATATGAAGGTAGGAACAAAAAGATTTTGTGGTGTATGGGAAACATCATGATGAGAGTTTGATGTTTGTCGAATGGCCGATGAGTGTTATGAGTAGATCATGGTTTAAGGGACAAATACTTGCAGCAAGACATTGGTGACGTGGTTGATGGCAATGGATAGACCATATGAAACTTGTTGAGGGAGCTGGTTCATGGGATGGGTATTGGTGGAGATGTCAAATGGATTCTTCATGTATGGTCATGGTGAAGGAGTATGATCGTGATATTTTGGTATAGTGTAGAGGTATATTAGAAACACAAATTGACTAGAGGATCCATCAAAAGGGCTACTAGTCCAATGGGAGACAAAGATTTGTTAATTGGTGCGCATGCTGAAATTAGCGGACAACCGGACAACAATCGGAAAGACCATCCAAAACATGGTCTACACTGATCCAATGGCTGTCAAAATTTACAGCGAGGTGTGGTACTATGATATACATGATGTGGAAAAAGGATTCAATGGTTGGATGAGAGGGTTGGTAGAAAGGATCATTGCCATTAGCTGGAAGCTCGGCTGTCTGGACTGCAGAGATGCGTTCGCGGTAACGCTAAAATCTCCGGACCTGTGCCTCCTATGGCCAAACCAATTTAGAGGGGCATGATCGATGATATAATACACATGTCGGTCGAAGGGCTCGCTGATTGGACGTCCGGATCACTGAGAAAACATGTGCCAACGTGGCTGCAGTGCTGCTGTCTGGACTGCAGCGACAGCGAGCACGACGACGGCCATTACTCTTGCACCACTAAACCTATGGACAACCCACTATACCAGGACAT
The DNA here is from genome assembly GCA_022530915.1 of Paspalum notatum. Classification (NCBI taxonomy): domain Eukaryota; kingdom Viridiplantae; phylum Streptophyta; class Magnoliopsida; order Poales; family Poaceae; genus Paspalum; species Paspalum notatum. The sequence goes on along the minus strand of CM039688.1, from coordinate 31,129,911 downwards.
GCTCAGGGGTGCAAGGCACAGTCTGGTGAAAGAGCATCGCCCATAGATTGCCAGATCAGTGGGGAATGCAGATTGAGTTCAGTGGCACCGCAGCTGTTATGCAGCAGGAGCAGCAGGCACGGCGATGGACATATTTTTCTCATTGCTGCACCAATGGCCAAACAATTTTGCAGGTGTATGTTCAAGGATAAGATACACGCTGTAGTGAAAGGATTCGACGATTAGGTGAGTGAATTGGTGGGGAACACAATTGCCGTTGACAGCAGTGGGGCTGTCTACAACCAGGAAGATACCTTACATGGGAAAAGATTACCGGAATTCGAGCAACTTGATATGTGAGCGATGATTCACAGCAGAGGACATAAATAAATGGTAGAGAAAGATGAGAGGAACCCTCACCTTGGGAGTTTGGGGCAGCCATGAAGAATTCAACGGCGACGATGGGGACAACGTCGATGGGTGACGACGGAGGGCAGAACGGCGACCTGCTCATGTCGGTGTTGATGGGGGCGTTCTCCATGGTGTCCTTCACATTATGGACAGCAGGGGCAGCAGTGGGTACATCCTCCATGGTGCACATGAGGGCACGGATCAAAGAACACAGCGGTAGATCTTGTTCCTTGTGATGACAGCACCCCATTTCTTACATTTGTGGTGGAGGAAAGTTGAGGGAGGTGAGGGGCGCCATGGGGCAGGGAAGTGCAGCCATGGATGCTCCCTCCCTTTTGATCTGTCCATGAGGAGAGGGAGAGGGGTGTCCAGGGGTAAAGGAAAGGGAAGAGGGAGGGATTTTAGGGAATAAAGGAGACAATTGATGAAGAATTGAAGGTGGGAGAGAGGGGGAATGTGAATGGGTGATTAAGGTGGGGTGAATGCAGGGAATAAAGAGCAATTGGGGAGCTGCTGGTTGTGGTTTTACATTTGGGAGAGGAGGGGGCGACTTATTTCTGTCAAGGAAAAGGGGAGGGGCGACCAGAAGGAAGGGGCGCCCTCTGTTTCGGTGTTTTTGCATGGGTCGGGCAGCAGGGGAAACAGAGATCGGCAAGGGGAAGGGAATTTCGTGGGGACCAAAGGGAAAGGAGGTGGAGAGCTGGTTTGGGCCCTTGGAAGCTTGGCCCGAGATGTGGAGGGCTGGTGAGAGGAGGGTGAGGGCTGTTTGGACTCAAATTCGTAGGTAGCCCATGTCGGGAAAGAAGGTGAAACTTTTGGACTTTGATTGGGCTATATTTCATGTTGTAACCTATTTATGTTTGAAAAGAGATCATGACATGGTGAAAAGATGTATAGGCATTGTCACACAAGGAGAAGTATAGTCGACCCGAACTCTGATTTTCATTTGGTGAATTCAAGAGTTGGACTATGGTTTTGATTCGACGATGATTCAAGGATAGGTTAGGGTTAAAGATAGAAGTGTGAACAAGAATTAGATCCATGATGAACTTGAGTTCATGGAGGAAGGAAAAGAGGGAAGAGAGTGCCAGTCGGACTTGAGATTGAGAATGACACTGAATTTTACCATAGAGAGAGAATGATGTCAACAAGAATAAATGATGAAAAGGTGAATGTGAAGATGAGATATCAAAGATGTTGAGAAGAGAGTGAGGTTTGGGTGATATCGTCTGGGGTTTTCAAGAGTGTCTCGGATCAATTGAAAGAGGTGACTTCGTATAGAGGATGGTCGACAAGATTGGAGATATGGGTTGAGATGGATTCGAAACCTAGCCGGTTTTGAAATACTTTAAAACTATTTTTTTACACACATAAACACTATGCAACTCAGCATGAATGCAACAAACAAATGAATTCTAATTAGAAAAATTTTAAAAGCATACCCTTCTTTTAATCCAACAAAACTTACAAGTTAGAAAATTTTAGAAAAAAAATAAGAAATCCTTTTTTTTTATTCATTGTTATCTATTCACATCCCAAAATTAGAAATTTTTGAGTGTGACAATCACTGACTAAATTTCAGCCACATAGGAGTTATAAATTAATTACGAAAATTCTAGCAAGTTATCAGCCCTATAGCTTCTCAGATTTTTCATAATTTATAGGACAAGTCTTTGGTCATGAAATTTACTCAGTGAACAACAACATGTACAAAAATCAGCAAGTGAAATATCCATAGCTTGATAGAACATCTATTTTCTATATAAATGATAGGGTCTAATTCAAATGCACACCAAAACTGTCTTCACAAATTCCACAAAATATTTTTCTGGAATCTATACACCATCCGCATACCACCATATTTTTCTTGTATTTATTCTTGCATTCTAGAACCTCTTTTTGCTATTATTTTGTTAGTACTTGTCATTTTCAAATCACCATGCAAACTTAACATGCATAGCCTCAAACTTCAACAGTGAGTTACATACATCATAAGGAGTACCCAGAAATTTTGGTTCACCACTTGGAGCATACTTCATGTGGCAAGTATTTTCCATGTTAATGAAATACATAAAACTTATGTACGAGGGCAAAACAGTAATCAACCAAGCAGTACTAGGGCTACCAAAATTATCACAGAGCCTAAACATCCTAACAAAGCTACTGATCAAGTTTCATAAATTTTGGAGACCATTTATTCCACTTTTAATCATTTATCTAGCTTTAATATGCATGCAACATACCAGGGGCAAAACAGTCCTTTTACACATCCACATCATAACCATTCAGTAGATTTATTTAAGAGGAGTCTAATGCAACTAAGTTTGCCTTTTTAGGATTTTTTTTGGATTTGTTATGAATTTCCAAAGTTTACAGCCAAAATATGCACATTAACCCTAGATCTAGGAGTTAAACGTGAATAAACATAACTTCAAGGGGGCTAGAACGTAAGAATCCCACACACCGTGAATAGCGCTTGGACAGAAAGGTAAAAGCTCAAAAGTTCAGGGGCTAAAGCGCAAAAACGGCCTTCTCCCTCCCTGGTCATCTTCAACCTCCCGCCAGGGAGGGGATGGCGGCGGCGCACGCGAGGATCGGGCCGCGCGGGGCCCGGCAGCTCATCGCAGGTGCTCGGAGAGAGAGAGGGGAGGTTGAGGAACCTTACCCCTTACCTGCAACGACGGAGGAGGCACAGAGACGCGTCGCGACGGCGAGGTGCGCGGGCCGGACTCCGGCGAAGGAATGCGGGGTGGCGGGCCGGAGATGGTGGCCTAGAATGGGTTGAGGAGGTGTAGTTACGGCCGAGGATGGATGGCGTAGTGGCTGGGAGGCGCAGGGAGTAGCGGAGTAGCAGGGCCGCGGCCGCAGCTCGAGGTTCCAGGGGTGGGATCTTCGGCGGCCAAATGCGGAGCGGTGATGTGGAATCAGAAACCTGGGCCTAGGCGAAACGGTGGAGTGGAGGGTGGCGCAGCCCGGCACGGTGACCTGGGGGCGCGAGGAGGAGCGGAACGGCCGGCACTATGATGGTGAACTGGGCATGAATCCGCATGGTGAGGTCATGAACCGGCGGCGCAGGGGAGATGGATCTCGGCGGCTAAGAGGCGAATGATGGTGAGGTCAAGCGCGCTGGATGCGCAACGTCAAGGCGGAGGGAATGGCAGGGGTCTGGGCGAGTGAAGTGGATGGAGACGGCCGCACAAGCTCAAGCTCCGAGCTTGGCCCCGTCAATGGCGGCTCGGACGCCGAGAGAGGCAGAGGGAGGAAGAGAGCGAGCCGGGAGAGAGTGAGGGCAGGAACGGGGTCAGCTTCGCGTCCAGGTGAAGAGGGCGCGGCGCGGGGTGTCGATCCGTGGGCACGGGACGATGACCGTACACTGGCGTCCGCGTGGCGGCACCGGCTCGGCCATGGCTGCCGCCCCGGATCGCGGGCCCACCTGTCAGTGAGAGAGGGGAAGAAAAAAGAAAATTGTGTTTTTTCCCCCTCAGTAAATTGCCTTTTTGACCAATTTAGAGGATGATTTAGGGAAAACTCCAATTATAAGAAATGTGGTACTATTCAAGATCTACAACTTTGTCAAAAGTATTGATATCAAAATCTATGCGGAAGTATGATTTAATTTTGAAATTAACCAGCAGCTTTCAATTTGGACAGGGGGACCTTTATTGCTTGAAAACTTCAAAAGTCCTATTTCCAAGTGTTTTCACCCAAAGTGCCTTTTGGCAATATTGCTTAGAATTTCAAGACCTACAACTTATATAATTTGAGAATTTCATAATAATGGCTGTAGGCTAGATAGAATTTGAAAATTCCAAACAGGTCTGGTTTGAACTGGTTTTCTATGCTGGTAGAAAATGACTCTAAACCCCACTTAAACTCCAATATGTGGTCAAACCCCAATTAACAAAGTTGTTCTTCATTAAATTATCTACAAGTTTGCTAATATGACTTTGGTCTGAATCCCAACAGATTTTGAACTATACACACAATTGTGTTCCAAGGTTTGGTAAAACAGCAATCTCACCTGGTGTAAGGTCTTTCTTGTTTTCAACTTTTGAAGTATCAAATGAAACCCAATCGCTTCAAGGTTTGTTGCATTTGAAGCATGATAAGTTTAATTTCACTTCGTAGAAAGGAAGATTTTGAAGTTGTATGGCGAACTCAAAAGTAATTTCAGATTCCAATATGGAATGAGCTGGAGATTCAGACTTGAGAATTTTCCTAAGTACAAATTGACCTAGGCTGATGCCCAGAGAATGGTGGGTCAACTTAGAATAGGTGAATGGCAGTTTTGAACTCTGCCTAGTGTAACAAAAGTATGGCCTATGCCCCCTGTACCCTAACTTTGCTAATGGAGTTGAGCTCAAGTGCCTAATGAATTTGAAAGTTCCATTAGGGCTCAACTTTGGTCACGATCACACTTGCTACTAGTTTCAGCTAGAGGACTTGCACGCATGTGATGAACTGTGTATGGTGCTTTCTATGTGTACCCTAATCTGGACTTCATATTATTTCTTGGACTTTGCATTTGGGACTTGAATTTGTATGTGTTGGACTACTTAAGACTTTGCATGTGTGAGACTTGATGAGCTTTGTGCATTTCTGTGTGGTATGATATGTATAATTCTGCCTGTGATGTTCTGGAATTTTGTTTGAATTTTCTGGAATTTATGATGAATAGACAGGAAAAATGAAAAAAAAACCATTACGAACTTAGATGGCCCGCGCTAGCTAAGTTCGACGGCCACACGGGGCCGACGAACTTAAGGGCCGTCAAACTTAATTCAATAAAAACGTCGAGTTTAGTTCGACGGATAAGTTCGACGGCTGGCCGACGAACTTACCTTAAGTTCGTGGGTTTCGGCCTAAATTCATGGGCATTTGGCCCACGAACTTTAACCGTTTTCCTATTGTGACCACACGCTGTCACCGAGTGGGGCTACGAAGCAAAGCTGCGTGGAGAGGATGGCAAGCTATAAACGTGTTCGAGGTTTTGCTTGAACACGATAGATCTTCTTGGATCAGAGGAGTGGATCTAGCCAGAGCCTAGCGTCTAAGTCTAGAGTTGAGTTATAGCACCCGCAAGAATAACAAGACTTGAATAACTAAGTAAAACACAATCTAAGCCTAGCAAGTATGCAAAATAGGTACACCACATTTGCAGGAGAAAGAACTAGAGTAAAATATAACTGAATTATATTGAAGATAGTCTGAATTCAAAACATACAAGAGTTTTACCACAGACTCAAAGATAACTCCTGAGACTCCGAGGCAAAGCTCGACTCAACTCTAACTCCCAAGACTATCCTAACTACTAGAGAAAGAATGTAGCACTCTAAGATAGAACTCTCTACTCAACTCCACACCTTGCAAATGAGCTCTCGGGGCCTATTTATAGCTTGTACAAGTGAGGGGGGTATTTGTAGGCAGGGTAGGTGTGGCGGAACTGCCCTGCTTAATCTAGACTAAGCACACCTGCCACCTCTGGCTCGCAGTGCACATAGGCCAGACTAAACCCGGTAGTCCATCGAGCTACCCAAAAAGGGGCACTCGATGTAACCATCGCCTTAGGATACCGACATCACACACATTCAGCTCTCGAAAGAGCCACAACAGTTACATCATCACAGGAAGTTGAAATATAAGATAGGTAGACTTAGTTTACAATCCAAATGTATGAAATCAAATACATGTTCAAAATATAGCGGAAGCGATTTCAGAGTATATATATAGCGGAAGCGTTTTTAAAACATCTCGCAGTGGAATCATGATACTTAAGCAGTCTTCACGAAGAGACGAATGAGGTGTGTAGCACCGAGCCCATCGGTACTACCACCTTCAACACGGTTGTCCAGATGTCATCAGTACCTGTAATCCAAAAGTGGGGGCAAACACTGAGTACTAATTACTCAGTAGGACTTAATGGACGGGGCTTACGGCTGATGCAAAGCATAGCTTACTAGTCAGGTGAGTCCTTAGCCATTGATTCTTAATTATAACATGTTGCCATAGGATAGCAGGATTTGACAGCTGCTATCCCTTAACCATGAATATCAAGTCTCATAAATAAAATTTGCATGAAAGTAAGGCATGAATAATTTCTTGCATAACTCTTGATCATATAGTATACATGAGTATCATCAAACATGTTAGGTTCAAAACACGAATATAAGTATAGATGTTTAAGTTGTTACGACGTTGCTCGGCAGTGATACTGGCATTCTCACACCTGGTGAGCATCTGCGATTCGAATCGATTTTTATATTCCCAGGAATAACTAGAAGTACCAGGATGGTATGCTTACTAACCCCCGGCGTTCCCACGTATGCTTCCCCCATCTCCACTTGTCCCATACGAAGTTCGATTCAATCCTGCTGTAATTCCTAGGTTGTGCCGCCTTAGTAGCGTTACCTTGGCGTACCGGGTCTAGCCCTCCCTCGACTAGAAGCTTCCCAAGCTGTAACAGTAGGAGACTGTCTTTGTTCTTCGGATGGCACAAGTAAGACTTTCACCGGTCCATTATCCCGGATCAGCACTCTAGCAATGTTATGCCGATCCCAAGCGGACAGCGGACGGGCCTTATGCGACACGAGCGGAGTCCAATGCATAATAACATAAATAGTAACAACTCATAAAATCTCCGCCCGGTCTCCATTTAAACCATAAGCATATATAATAACTTCCATAATAACAAGATTTCTGTCATAGTGTAAAGTCGCACCTACGAGACGAGTACAATCACTCGTGTCTACTCATACCTAGCAATTCTAGGCACTCGTCTTACAAACTCTACGTTTAGGTGCTAGGGCCAGGGCGGCCGAGAAGTCTAATGCAGATGTTTTCAATCAACTCCTAATGCAGATGCGTAAACCATCAACCAAGATTATGTGAGCTGGGAGAAATCATGGTCCTGCCTACCTTTGATTGTTCGTATGAAAACCAACAAACTAATCTAACATAGTTTGCCGGGTTGTGAGGGGGCCCTAGGCAACCCCTTGAAACAGGGACAGAAGAAATCAGCGACCCTTCTGTCGGTGTTTGATACCAGCAATGCACCACGGGGTGTGTCACGTGATGCTTTTAGGGTGGCGAGATTAGCGTAGCTCGATGGTTCGCGTAGAGATGCGACAAAACACAAGGGTTTATACAGGTTCGGGCCGCAATAAGCGTAATACCCTACGTCCTGTTTGGGGCAAGTTGTATTGATCTGAGTTCTCGAGGTTACAACGAGGGTCTGGAGGTTTGGTAGCTGGTGTGCGATGAGATGATAGATGATCTACGTAGGGGTCCCTTACTCGCCTTATATAGTCCTGGCAAGGCTTGGGTTACAAGTCGGTTACGAGTCCTACTCTGTTTGGAAGCCTAAAAGAGTACACAGAATCTACGATTACATGTTTCCTTCCTTGAGTCCTACTGCTCCTATAATCCAGAGTCTGAACCTTACTTCATCACGTGTTTCCCGAAATCGTAGTACTTTGTCTTGGTCTTCATGCACGTCATCCGTCTCTGGGCCCACGAGATCAGGCGGCACCCTGCTTGGGAGCCTGCTGCCTCTAATGGGCCCTCTGACGGCCCATGTACTGAATCTAGGCCATGAGGGCCCAGGGGATATCTATCCCCCACAAGCCCCCGAGGCTCGAGTTAATTTAGGATTTAATTGACTCGAGGCTCCAATAAGAGTATCATACTATTCTTGAGTTCCACGCCTGAGTTAACAACATACTGTTTCTCATGGTGCACCGCCAGGTGCACCCCATGGGGTAGCCCCCGAGCTTCAAGTTGACTTGAGTATCAATCAGCTTGAAGATCTAAACTTTCGAGTCAGACTTCATAGAATGCAATCCTCAAGTACCGAGTCAACTTGAGGAATAGCAAATCCTCTTATCCGAGTTGCCATCTATTCCCAGTTTTCCGAGTTATAGAAAACCGACTTAAGCTTCCTGTTTTCTCGAATTTTTAGGAAAAAGAACAATTTTCCCACAAATCCTGCACCCCATGGGGTTAACCCAAAGGGAACGAGCAGAGGGTACCGAGGAGTTACCCAAAAAGGCCCCAGAAAACAGGAAACTTCTGAACATGCAACAGCCACTACCCACCCACGTGATAATTGACGCGTGGAGGAAGTCGAAACGACGCAGCCTATTGAATCGTTTTCACAGAGATCGAAGCGAAGTGGTCGTACTATAAGAGCAGAGCCATCGCCCGTCCATCCATTACGCCTCCACTGAGTACCAGTTCTTCAAGAAAACCCCAAGAACTCTCTACCCCTCAACTTCAGCCATGGCCGGAGGGAAAAGCAAGAAGCATGCGTTCTCACCACCGCCGTCGGAGTACGAGGACTCCGATGACGCGTTGTTCGGCGGCACGTACGACGATGAGTCCTCGAAGGACTTCTCCAGCGAGGAGGAGAAAGCTCCCGAGGATGCGCCGCTGCAGGAGTACGAGTCAGAGCCCAACACCGATGACTCCCAGGGCTACAACCGCAAGGTGCGCGCCAAGCTCCGCAGCCTCCGCCTCGTCGCCCTCCATGATTCCTCCGACGAGGAGGAGGAGGACAGCGAGGAGGAGGACTCTAACGAGGACGACGACGACGACAATGACGACGCCCCCAGTGGCCATGATGGCCCGGGCAGCCACGACGGCGACGACGGCGGCCACGACGGCGGAGACAAGGCCGACGCTCCGGCTTCCAAGCGCCGCCGCGTCACTGGGCCCCCAGCCAGGCCCTCCACCGGTAGGTAGGCCACCACCACCACCAAACATAGTAGTAGTAGTAGTTAGTAGTAGATTAGGATTTTCTCCCCCCTTATATGTAATCCACCTTGATGAACTATATATATTATATAATGAAATCCATCCTATTATCCTTTGCTCTTGAGATCTTCCATGTGTTTGTATCTTTGAAAATCTTGCATCCGAGTTAAATACACTTTAAATTCTTTGAAGTAAAAATGAAATCGTCATACAACAAAAGAACTCGCACTTCACTTATGCCCAGAATTCAAGCCAAAACTCAACTTGCTAGGTCGAATTGGAAACCCCATTCTCCGAGTAATAGAGAACACGAACCTTTACTTATGAATACCGACTGAACAACTATTCTTAAGAAATCATCCCGACTGAAATGGACGACTTAATTCTAGTGCAATCCGACTCAAATGTTACCGTCAAGAGATCCGAGTCAATCTTAATGATATCCGCCAGTTCCGTCAATCCACGTGAACTGTTACTAACGGCGTCAGGGTTATTTTGAGATCTATACCCTGAACCAAAAGTTCTCTTATCCAAGACCTGTACTGCCATTCTTTCCCACTGAAACCGCCGCCATTGTTGTTTGAAATCAAAAGTGCCACGGCATCCGCCTCTTCTCGAATCTCCAACCAAACAAAGACATCCACCTCCATGGCTCCCAAGAAGAAAACTTTGAGGGAGCGCGGAAACACCACTGAGGCCCTGCCACACAACAAGAACCGGCAGCTGCCTTCACCATACTTAGCTTACCGCCCATCCACGGTCACTGAGCCCATGCTACAATCACTAGTGGATATGGGCGTCCTGCCTCCGAAGGAAGTGGCAAACTGGAGGGTGTGCGAGAAAAAGGATGGCGCTGCTCCAACTGAGGACACCTACGAGGCAATGGTGTTCATACTATTCTTCATCCGCGGGTTAGGTCTCCCTGTCTGCTCATTTGTGCGAGGCCTTTTGCAATTCTATGCAATCAATTTGACCCACCTGAACCCCAATTCAATTCTTCAACTTTCAATTTTCATCCACCTCTGCGAGGCGTTTCTTGGAATTGTCCCACACTTTGGCTTATGGAAGTATCTGTATCACTACAAAGCTGGTCTGAGAGACGGAGTGCTACAAGTAACTGGAGGGGCCAGCTTTGAGCTGCGAAAGAATCGCAAAGCTGTTTATTTGGAAATCCCTCTCCCAGATAACAACAGAGGATGGCACTCCGAGTGGTTTTATATTGAAAATCATGGAAACTCTCTCCCCTCGAGGTTTGGGAGACAACCTGACAGCAAGTTGCCCAGCTGGGAAGAAGGCCCAACTGTTGAGGAGTAGGCCAAGGTTGACACACTACTGGAAGAAATAGCCAATCTGAAGGAAAGATGCCTCACTACCCATGCTGTGGTGATAGATTTTGTGTATCGCTGCATTCAACCTCTGAAGGATAGGATCTACCCTGCCTATCTGTATGTCGGGGCTAGTGATCCAACTAGAGAGATAGCTCGATCTATGACTGAGGATGATGTCAAGGCCCGAGTGGAGTTGATGCTTAGAGGTGAAGCTCACAACGAGGGTACTCTCAAACCATATTCCGCATGGAATCCAACTCCCACTGTAAGTAACCTTACTATGATTTCCTTAAGTATCCTTGCACGTAATCACATTCTGATTCATGAGATTACTACGGAGCAATATATCCAAGTTTCTGTCAGACCCTACAACCTCTGGAGCTGTCGGGCTATCCAAACGACAATCTGAGTTATCCACTAAAGAGATGGAAGCTGTTGTTGCTGCTGCCCATGGTGCAGGAAACAATGAAGAGCATACATTCATTGTGATACCACGTACAGCCCAGACCGCCCAAGAGCTCAGTGTGAGCAACATCGCCAAAGCAGCCCCCGAGCTAACAGCTGCTCCAAGTGGTATGAAGACACGAGCTGCAACTGGTCAGGGGCACACCAAGGCGAAAGCGACTCGTACTGTGGTGACACATAGACAGAGGACACATAAGAGGACAATCAAAGACCTGACAAGCACTCCAGAGTCAGCAGACAAAGCTAAGAAATCTAGGTATTCTCCCATACCGCAGCTAAAACTGACAACACCTTAGTTGGGGTTGACTGGACTAGCCTGGTTGATGAGAATGAAGAAGAAGAAAAACAAACTCAATTGTTCCATGTGAGAGGCGGTCCAAGAAACATAATGATGACTCTATATCAGCTCCTTCTGCGTCCATACTGCCACCTGAGGAGGATGAAATTGATCTGACGGCAAAAGATATGGATCTGGACCAAATTATCAGAGATACGTGCAAACTCTCCTTCACCATATGCTCTGATGAAGATATAGAGTCATTGTCAACATGTTCTAGGGAAAAACAGACTGAAACCATAATCCCCCGAGTAACCACAGAACTAGAATCAAGGAACTTAGATTCTGGAAACCTCAAGAGTCCAACATCAGAGGATATTCCTGAGGATGAAACTGCTCATATGAATAAAGCAACTGGAACTGTGCATGAGGTACCAATACCATCTAAAAACAGGCAACAGGCATTAACCGAGGTAGCTCCAGAAGATAAATAGCAAGAGCCTACAACTGAGCCACTACCCGAAGCCGCTATCTCCCAGGAGCGCCTAACTGAGATCGATTCAGGCGATACTCTCCATCCCTCATCTGAAGCCCATGAGTCGGCCCCAGAGCAAGAGACTAAAGAACCAAAGTATACTGATCAAGTCGAAAGGGGACAATCAGACTCCCTAGCCACAATTGAGCCAGGCAGCACCTCACCCCCTCCAATTGAGGTAGGTGACAACAGTCGCTAACTAGTACCAGCACCCCCAAGCTCAGGGCTGCTGACAGCTTTCGAGGTATGCTAACTTTGCACATATCCTGCACTGACTTTTGCTGTTGCCTGAACAACTCGAATGACTCTCTGTAGGCTATGCTGAAGACGCTACAAGGTGGAGTGCAGCAGGCCAGCTTGATCCATGATAAGATTGCTGCACTATCTAGCCTGGAGGTTACCTCCTTAAGACAGCAACTAGCTGATTCTGAGGCTGCACGCAACGCTGAGGCAACAGGTATATATTTAACCTTTCCCTATACCAATATCTGAGGTCTCAAGTTAATCCGTGTTCTCACTGTCAGCTGCTGCTACTGAGATTGCTCGCCTGAAACAAACAGCTATGAACTCGAGAGACAGAGCACCGTAACGCCATTGCTGACAGAGATCAAGCCAGAGACATAGCAGCAGACCTTCGCAGACAACTGGATATTGAGAAGAAAAACCATGAGGTAACCTGTCAAGAATCCCAACTAGCATATTCCTTACTCATAGAAGCGTATGAACTGAACCATTCCACAGGGGGAGATGCGTCAAAGAAATGATGAGTACCAGCGGCTGCAAGAGTCTCGAGATGGAGTGCATTGGATTCCCTGAAGAATAGTCACTCCTTAACACGCCAAGCACTCAGGGACAAAGAAACTGAACTGGCTGAATCTCGAAGCGCCTATGAGAAAATGAAGAAGGTGCTAGCCTCCACAAGGTCTGCACTTAAAGAATCCCAAGACCATGCTGTTCATCAGGCTCAAGTGTCAGAGATATTGAATAGGAACTATGAGACTAGCACGAGAAACTGTAACAAGCTGAAAGACGCCTTTGAGAAGGCAAAAGAAGCTGCCTTGACTGCCAATACTGCCTTGATCAAGATCCTGGACATCTGTGTGCCAGAAAAAGCTGCACCTCGTCCTCTGGGTGATCGAATAACAACTTTCATGGATGATATGAAGTCTAAGATTTCTGAACGAGTAAAAACCGTTCTTACTCGCACCCTTATGGTCATCAAGAGTTCACAACCTGAGATTGACTTGGCAGGTTTACCAGCAAAGATAGTAAACGAGAACCAGAGTGTTGAGCATGAAGATGAGGCCCGCATGATTGCTGAACTCCTTGTAGGTGACAATGTGTAAACAATGATCCCCATGTAATATGATGAACTGAATGCTGTGTGTACGTTTTGGCATCTTGTGTCGACAATCTTGACTACTTGCTCTGCAAAACCAAGTTAATTTAGAGAGCAAATCAAAATATTCCATACGTACCTGAGAGTTATTCCTGTGCAGAGAAAACAAGCGACACTATCATGATCTGAGTTTGAACTGAATACAAGAAAAACAACATATCACGAATACTGTAAGGTAGAGTATTATGATGAAGCAAAGACATGCAGTAACGAGCTGTAGGTCATCAAAACCTAGGCCCTTCTGTCTTTGTTCGGTCGGGGCCTTGAATGCTCCCCAATTATGAGGTCCCGCAAAGGCATGTAGCACCGTGCTGTCGGTCAACTGATCTAGGCGGATTGCCTTTGTTTTGTTGGGGCTTTGAGTACTCCCCTATTATGAGTTCAAACGAGAGCATGTAACACCGTGCTGTCGGTCAGCTGACCTAGGCCGATTGCTCTCGTGGTTGGGGCCGGAGATATCCCCGTCAAGAGTAAGAGTGGGCATGTAGCACCGTACTGTCGGTCAGCTGACCTAGGTCAATTGCCCGTACACAACAAGTGAGTAGCACGAGTAAAAAGTAGGAACACAGAATACTTTATCTCAAGAGTACATTTATTTATAGAACATGAATGAGGACAGAGTACAATGGATGATACTAACTGCTAACTCTAAAAGTCATAGAGAAAAAAAAAGGCTATGCGTAGAATCTGCGCAGATGCTCTATATTCCAGGAGTTTCCGACTGGTGTCCCATCCATTTGAGACAGACGATATGATCCTGTACGAGTAACTTCTGTCACGATGTATGGGCCTTCCCAAGGAGGAGATAACTTATGCTGTCCCACAATTTTGAGCACCCTGCGTAGTACCAGGTCCCCGATTGAGAAGGAATGAGGCCTTGTATATCGATCATGATAACGAAGTAAAGTCTGCTGATATCGAGCCGACTGAATAACAGAGTTAAGATGCTCCTCCTCGAGTAGGTCGATCTCCTCGAGTCGGGTTGCTTCAGCCTCAGCAATGCTATTAAAAACCAGACGTGGGGCTCTAAACTTTAGGTCAGCAGGCAAGACTACCTCTGATCCATATACCATGAAGAAGGGCGTGTTCCCTGTGAGGGCTTTGCTGGGTTGTGTTCGAAGGCTCCAGACCACATACGGCAATTCGCGTATCCACTTCCTGGCCAGCTTCTTATTCTTATCAAAGATATTTTCCTTGAGTGCATCCAGTATCATGCCATTGGCCCGCTCGACCTACCCATTAGCTCTGGGGTAAGCCACCGAGACATACTTGACACGGATGGACCTTTGTTTACAGAAATCGAAGAATTCAGAGCTTGTGAAGTTGGACCCCAGATCTGTGATAATGGAATTCATGATCCCAAAGCGAAAGATGATGTCTTGGATAAACTCCACTACTTTAGCAGATGTTAACGACGCAATGGGCTTGAACTCGATCCATTTAGTGAACTTGTCGACGGCCACCAGCACATGAGTGTATCCACCTTGAGCATTCTTGAAAGGCCCAATTGAGAGCCAATGGATCGGCCTCATTGCTCTCCTGGTGTGATGAGTGATTGTCAACGGCACAAGTCCTCCGATGGACTAGAGGCCCTCCGATGGACTGGAGGTAGAGGAAGACGAAGACCTCGATGGACTGAGGCAAAAGTCCTCCAATGGACCGGAGGCAATGCTCGGCATCGGTCGGCCATGGAAGCTCGGTACACGGAGGGGCAGTTCGGCAACGGTGGTGTAAGTCCTCCGATGGACCACGAGGCGACTCCGATGGACTAGAGAAGCCGGGTGCCACTGTGGTGCTCCAACCCGAGTGCATGGCGTGAAGGCGTGCGAGGGAGGCTTTGGCGGCTTCGGCTCAAAACCGCCACCCAAGTTCAAATGACTTGGTGGGTTGGGCTCCGACTCGCCAAGATAGAAGATTGGGCCAAGACCTGGCCCAAGAAGCCCACAGAATAAAGTTTTCCAGTTTCTGACTTCAAAACCGGGGGAAGCTTCCGGACTACTGGCTACGTGGCGCACATCCAAGCGAGGCGGAGAAACCGAAGATGATCAAGACGTCATCGTAGTCGTCCGATTGTATCTTTTCGGTTTGGCCCCCTCCGGGCATTTTTAGAGTAGGGGTCTTAATGTAATTGTGTCGTTTAGGGCCTTGGGTATAAATAGACTTGAGAGGCTCCCTTGGAGCTTATCTTGGCAGCCACAAACCCTAGGATTTCCTAACCCTAGCAGCCAAGGTCTAAAGAGAGAAAGATAGAGGATTAGCTAGGGGATGAGTGCCTAGTTTAGTCTAATCTTGTCATTAGTGGGAGGATGAAGGGAGGTAGGCTCTAGAGAACTTTTGTAATCTGAATTCGTGCATCAATTCAAGATTCCTCGTTGAGAAATTCATGCCTTGAGTAATTTGATTTCGTTCCTCTTTTTCTCTTCCCGGTTCTTGTGGTTTTGATTCCGGTTCTTGGTTTTTGGCTCGATTTGTATTGTCCAAGGATGGGATCTTGTTCTTACCGTGATTTGGACTTGCTAGGACGTGGAGCATATCACTAGACTTGTGCTAGAACAATCCCTCCACGAGCAAGTGCAAATTGGGGCGAATTTCGTTTTCCAGTTTTTCTTTTCCCCCTTTCATAGGATCTGAATTTCCCGTCAAATCCTTGATCTTTTCATATGGATCTTTTGGGGTTTGCTTTAAAATAGTCTTGTGATCATTTGTACAAAATTTCGTGAGATTTGGAGAAGGTTTGATTGGTTTTTGGTTTGGTTTTTAGGATCACGGGTGTGCAGTTTTCAAAATTCAGTTTCAGGCCGTTAGCAAAGCCTGACCGGACAACTTCTGTGATTGTCTGGTCTGGTAGACCTGACAATCCGAAGTGAAGCTTCTGAAACTGCAACACGGGCTCCTTTGGTCTGCTGTTAAGTGTGCTTTGTCTGCTCTATGGTCCGAGATAGGTCAAGCTGACAATCCGGTTTGTTTGTTCCCTGTCACGTGCACGTTTCTTCATTTCCTTGGTTCTTTAGTCCGGTCAGTTTCTCACTAGGAGACCTGACTGTCCGGTCTGTAGATTGTTTTTGGCGCTGGGTGTCATCTCCATGCTCTGATTGGTCCGATCAGGTCCTAGCTAAGAGACCTGATTGTCCGTTCCTGAAGCTGTTTTGGTGCTGGATGCATTTCCTTGCTTGCTCTCTGCTGCTGTCCGGTTAGGTGATTAGGTGCAGTTTTGTCCTTCCTATTCTGCAGCTAGTTGTTTGAGTTTGTTTTTCCTTTTTTGTGTCACGCCTTGCTATTTAGCTGGTGTTTTTGCTCATTGTGTTGGTTGCTGTTTTGGTTTAGTTAGTCTTAATGTTAGTATCAATTATTGTTAAGCATCTTTGCTCACTAGGTTAGCCTTTTGTTTGATCTAGTGTTTTTTGTGGGTCTAGTTCACCTCTAGCCCATACTCATCGCTTGCCATGTCTTGGAAAGACACACTCAGGTGTTGTGGAGTGGCTACGTGATTTATTCTTTGTGCCAAGCGTTGCAAGTTTTGTTTTGTGCTCTCTCAAATTTCTGTGTCACATGCTTCCGTTTGTTTGGTGTGTATTCGTTCGGTGGGCAACACCAACTGTTAGCTAGTTACGTTCCTGATCAGTGGGCAGTGACTAGCTGTTGCGGGTGATTTAGTTGCAATTGAGTTTTGAGGTTTGTGTTTTTGAGTTTTGCAGTGCTCCTATTCACCCCCTCTAGTCGCACGTCTCGGTCCTACAAGTGGTATCAGAGCCGGTTAGGTTTCCCATACCTTAACCGGTGAAAAAACCGTAGCGACTATGACTTACTTTGGGAAAATTCCCGTCCTTGGCTCCGATGGCTATCCCTACTGGAAGGGTAGGATGGAGGCGTTCCTTGTTAGCCAGAGTCAGGACATATGGGATGCTACTCGGAGTACGTCTTTTGTGGTGCTTTCAGTCGCTGAGCGTACTACGTAGGTTATCGTGGCTCAGCATGAGGCGAATGCCAAGGCTGTTAACTTTCTCTTCTCCGGGCTTGGTCCTATGGATTATGAGAGAGTGAGTCACCTTAAGACTGCGCGTGAGATATGGTCACTGCTTAGTGCACACCATGAGGGTACTACGACGATTAAGGCTAGGCTTGTGGAGACTTACCGGCGCGAATATGAGAATTTCGTCCAGAAGCCGGGAGAGTCAGTAGACGACTTGTTTGGTCGTTTTCAGTCGATCATCAACAAGTTGCGTGTCAACTCTGCCCCTGCTGCCCTCCCATATACCGATCATCAGCAGGCTGTCAAGTTGCTGTATGCTTTGGACAGAAAAATATGGGAGATCAAGGTGAACTCAATCATTGAGTCGGCAGGGTATGATACGATTGGAGTAGAGGCGCTCTATAGTAAGCTCAAGGCCACCGAGGTAGATTACAAGATGAGCGATTCTCTCGCTTGTACAGGTTCTAAGAGTCTGGCCTTGGCTACTCCCTCTAGTGAGTCTGTCACTAACCCCATGTTACACAACTTTTCGTTTTCTGCTTTGATGTCTGTTACAGAGGAGCAGCTAGCGACGCTTGGGGATGTTGAGTTGTGTCTGGTGTCTAGTCGCTTTCAGCGCGCCTATGACAACCAGATGAGCAAGAAGAGGGGAGAGCGGCCCAAGTGCTTCAAGTGCGGAGAGGTCGGCCACTTCATCGCCGAGTGCCCCAACAAGAACGACTACTATAAGAAGGGCAACAGCTACTCCCGCGACTCCGACAAGTACCACCCCGGCAAGGCAAGCTTTGACAAGCACCGCTCCAGCAAGCACGGCTCTGGCAAGCGCCCCTTCAGCAAGGAGAACTTCCGAAAAGTTTTCAAGAGCTACCAGAAGGACAACCGGAAGGGGGACAAGGCCTTCTTCGCCGAGATCGGGTTCTGCAGCAGCGGATCTTCTTCCTCTTCGTCCTCGTCGAGCTCAAGCGATGAGGAGATCACATACAGGAAGGACAAGAGGAACGATCAAGGCGGTCCAGCTGGCTTGTGCTTCGTCTCCACCAAGTCCAGGCGCAAGAACAAGGACAAGAGGAGCTCGATTTGCTCCATGGCACTTGAGGACAAGGAGAACAAGGATGGCGGCGGCAACTCTTCTTCCGATGATGAGGTAACTCCTGAGCAAGCCGAAATCCTTGAGATGCTAGAGCAAAATAGCCGGGAGGTTAAGGCCCAGGATAAGATGCTAGAAAAGGCAGCTAAGAAGTTGTAGAAGTTGAAAGCCCAACTTGCCGAGGCTTTAGAGGAGAATGAGAGGTTGAGGAGTGTGAGACCCCAACCCAGTGAGATTGAGTGCCCTACCTGCGAGTCTTTCATGACGGAGCTTGGTGACCAGAGAGATAGGTATGCCAAGCGGGTAGAGGAGATAGATGAGCTGAAGGCTGAGCTAGGCAAACTCCAGTCCAGACTGGATGAGCCTACTTTGAGTGGAGAGCTTGAGTGTGAGTCTTGCCCCTGTCTTGCTAGAGAGCTAGCTGTTCAGAAGGAGAAGTTTGAGGGGCAGCTCATGGAGCTTGAGGAGCTTAGGGCTAGACCTACGCTTTTGGGTGCTTGTATGGTCTGTCCTACCTTGAGAAGTGAGTTAGAGCAGTTGAGAGCTGACTTTGAGGTGCTTTCAGCACCTACTGACACCTGTGAGAACTGCCTAACCCTTAGGATGCAGCTGATGGATAGGGATGACACGATTAGGAAGTTGGAGAAAGCTGTTGTGATTCCCTCCCTAGACTGTGACACATGTGCTGCCCAGACTGTGGTTCAGGAGAATCTGAGGGAAGAGATGTTGTCTTTGCAAAATGACAACAACAGGTTGAGAGAGGTGCTCAGTTGGGTATATGCTAGGCAACCCCAACTAGAGATGATCATAGAGAGCACCAAGAGAGCCAAGGGTGAGACAAGTGGTGTTGGGTTTGGAGAGTGCAGCACTTCGGGAGAGAAGAGTGCCCCAGTTAAGATCAAGACTGTACCTACCCAGCCAGGTGAGACTGTTGATGGGGTTTACCATGAGCCACCTAAGGCTGCCCCAAAGAAGCAGTACTGGACACCCAAGCCTTCCAAGGCTAAGCTGAACAAGATTGTTGAGGAAGAGCTTAAGCCCAAGGGCAAGAAGCCAGTCTAGCAGCCTGAGCCACCCAAGACCACACCACCTAAGCCCAAGTCCCAGCCTAACCCAGTTCCTAGGAGGCCTGTCTACCACTGTGAGTTTTGCCAGCGGAATGGCCACCTAGAGGAGTTTTGCTTCAGGAGGAAGTGGGTTGAGAGGTAGGAGAGAACTTGGGGGAACCAGGATCAGTTCTACCAGGGTGGTAGGCAAGATCCTCCCCACCGCGGTGAGATGAGAGACCGCTTTGCCGGTGGTGAGAGAGGAGGCGGCTTTCAGGCTCGTGCTCCTGGTGGTGAGAGACGCTTTACCGGCCAAGCTCCTAGTCGTTTTTAGCGCGGCTATGGACCTCATGATCGAGGCTTTGAGAGAGCTTTCGAGGGTTCACGCTTTGGAGGTCGTGGTTACCCTGATCGTCGTGATGATTTCTTTGATTGTGCTTACCCCACTTTTGAGCAGATGGCTCGGCACTGGTACAGCAGTTTTGGGACTAACCCCAGTGCCGGACCGTTTGCTCACCGTCGCTTTACTTGACTTTGCAGGATCGAGGCATGGAGGACATGTGGATCATGGACTCCGGTTGCTTTAGGCACATGACAGGGCACCGCAAGTGGTTCTCCAGCCTCAACCCCGTAAGCACCAAGGAGTACATCACATTCGGGGACAATGGTCAAGGTAAAGTGATGGGTGTTGGTTCTGTTTCGCTCTCTGCTAAGCTTTCCCTGAGGGAAGTTGCCTTTGTCCGGAATTTGGGGTTCAATTTGGTTTCTATTTCGCAACTTCAAGATGAAGGATTTGAGGTTCGTTTTAAGAAAGGTGTGTGCTGCGTTCTTGATGCTGAGGAGACCCTTGTTTGCTCTTTGTTGCCTTTTGGTTAGGTTTTTAGGGTCAACCTCACATCTGTTTCTGGCCCTGCGCGCTGTTTGGTTGCTAGTCCTTCTGCTGATATATGGAAGTGGCATAGGAGACTTGGTCACTTGAGCTTTGATCTGCTAGTCAGGTTAAGTTCAATGGGCCTAATCTGAGGATTGACCAAATTGAGAGCTGAGAAGGACTTAGTTTGCCACCCCTGTCGTCATGGCAAGATGGTTGCCGCCTCTCACATTCCTGTGTCTTAGGTTATGACCTCCTATCCGGGTGAGCTACTCCATATGGATACAGTAGGTCCCGCTCGGGTAGCGTCGGTCAGTGGGAAGTGGTACGTGCTTGTCGTTGTGGACGATTTTTCGTGGTTCTCGTGGGTATTTTTCATGGAGTTTAAGGATGAGGCGTTTGGTTTTGTTCGGGATCTGGTACTGAGGTTGAGAAACGAGAGTCATAAGGCCATGAGGGCTATCCGCAGTGACAATGGCAGAGAATTCAGAAACTCTCGTTTCGAAAACTTCTGTCGTGACCTAGGTCTTGAACACCAGTTTTCTTCTCCATATACCCCTCCGCAGAACGGTGTTGTGGAACGCAAGAACCGCACACTTGTTGAGATGGCACGGACGATGCTCGATGAGCATAGGAGTCCGAGGCGCTTTTGGGCTGAGGCAGTAAATACGGCCTGTTACATTGCGAACCGGATTTTCTTGCGAGCTTTCCTTGGGAAGACCTCGTATGAACTTCGGTTTGGTAGGCAGCCCAGCGTCAAGCATTTGCGAGCGTTTGGCTGTAGGTGCTTTGTGCTGAAGAAGGCGGGGCATTTGGACAAGTTTGAGTCTCATTGTTTGGATGGGATTTTTCTGGGGTATGCTTCTAATTCTAGGGCTTTTCGTGTGTGGATTTTAGAGGCCAAGCAAGTTGTTGAGACTTGTGAGGTTTCTTTTGATGAGACTATGCCCTGCAGAACCCCTGCCTTTGAGCTTTCAGGTGATGATGAAGAAGGCACTCCCATCTTTGAGGATGAGGAAGGTGTGGTTAATGATGGTGATGCAGGAGCCACTGCACCGGCTGCAACTCCTGCCCCCTCTACTACGAGTTCAGATGATGAAGGAGGACCCATGCCCACAGCTTCCTCCTCACTCCCCCGACAGCAAGCTCAAGCAGAGGCTGGACCCGCTGAGGCCGCAGGGGAGGTGACTTCCGAGATTGTTCCATCTCGGCAAGTCCAGCGGGATCACCCTCCACACAGGATGATTGGAGATATTCACCAGCGTGTCACACGCTCTTCGGTTAACTCTCTAGCCTTTTTCTCCCACTCTGCATATGTTGCTTCTTTTGAGCCCCGGGATGTGTCACATGCATTATCTGATCCTAACTGGGTGAACGCCATGCATGAGGAGTTGGAGAACTTTGAGAGAAACTATGTCTAGGATTTAGTTGAACCTCCACCAAACTGTCACCCTATAGGTACCAAGTGGGTTTTCAGGATAAACAGGGTGAGGATGGGATGGTTGTGAGGAACAAAGCGAGATTGGTAGCCCAGAGTTTCTGTCAGAAGGAGGGGATAGATTATGAGGAGACCTTTGCCCCTGTAGCTCGTTTGGAAGCCATTAGGATTTTGCTTGCCTTTGCGGCCTCTAAAGGCTTCAAACTGCAGCAAATGGATGTCAAGTCTGCTTCCTGAACGGGTTCATAGAGGAGGAGGTATATGTGAGACAACCTCCTGGCTTTGAGAGTGCTAGATTTCCAGACCGGGTGTATAAGTTAAGGAAAGCCCTTTATGGTCTGAAGCAAGCTCCTAGAGCTTGGTATGCTAGGTTGAAGAGTTTTCTGCTCAAGTCTGGGTTTGTGATGGGTTCAGTGGACAAGACCTTGTTTTTGTTGAGTCGTGGCGGTGACACCCTGATAGTTCAGATATATGTTGAAGACATAATCTTTGGTGGTTCATCTCACGCTTTGGTGTCTAGTTTTGCTGAACAGATGAGCAGGGAATTTGAGATGAGTCTTATGGGTGAGCTCCAGTTCTTCCTCGGGTTGCAGATCAAGCAAGGCCCTGAAGGAATCTTCGTCCATCAAGCCAAGTATACAAGAGACATACTCAAAAAGTTTGAAATGGGTGACTCCAAGCCCATGACAACCCCTATGAGTACAAACATGGCGCTTGATGCTGATGAAGATGGGGAGGCGGTGGACCAGAAGGAATTTCGAGGGATGATCGGCTCACTTCTGTACCTGACGGCGACCAGGCCGGACATTCAGTTCGCGGTCTGCCTTTGTGCACGTTACCAGGCGTCTCCTAGGACTTCTCACCGTCAAGCGGTGAAGCGCATTTTCAGGTATCTGAAATTCACTCCTGAGCTTAGTCTTTGGTATTCCTCGGGTTCTTCTCTCTTTCTTAGAGGGTTCTCAGATGCTGACCATGCTGGCTGCCGGATTGATCGCAAGTGAACCTCCAGCACATGCCAACTCTTAGAAACCTCTCTTGTCTCTTGGTCCTCTCGCAAGCAAGCTAGCGTATCTTTGTCTACCATAGAAGCAGAGTATATAGCTGCTGGTAGTTGCTGCTCCCAGCTTTTATGGATGAAAGCCACCTTTAGTGATTTCGGCCTTAGGTTTGGAAAAATCCCTCTTCTAGTTGATTCTACTTCTGCTATTTCTGTAGCTAAGAACCCCGTCTTGCACTCTAGAACCAAACACATAGACGTGAGGTTTCACTTTCTGAGAGATCACTATGAGAAGGGGGACATAGACTTAGTCCACGTAGCATCTGAAAACCAGTTGGCCGATATCTTTACCAAGCCCCTAGAGTTTGGCGCTTTTGTGCGCTTGAGAGGTGAGCTTGGAGTGTGCTATCCCTTTTAGTCAGGGATAATACGCTATTTCTTTTAGTAAGAAATAGCTTCCATAGTCTAGAATTTGCTTTTATCTTGCTTTTATTTCTCTTTGCTTCTTTTGCATATTGTATCATATCATGCATCGCATTGTATCATTTGCATTTTCACTTCACTAGTACTAGAGCTCTTTTGGAATGATGAGTTAGTACTTGCTTGTGCTAAATTGTATAGATACATGTTTGATCATGGTTGGCTAAGCTCTCTTGAGTCTGTTAAAAATTAATTTTGAGCTAAGTCATTTTATTCTTTGCAAATCAAAAACCATGATCACCACTTGATTTGGCTACCTAGCATGTGTAGGATTGTTGAATGCTATACTATCTTTTCATACCTAGATATGCTAGTTGTATGCCTTTGCTAAGTTAATGCCTAAGCTTTTATGACACCTTGCTTAAATTGAAATCTGAATCAAAATGCTTACAAGTGGTGTCTTATATGATGAATTGAGAAAAATCTAGGTGGGTTTGCTTGTCACACTGATCTAGTTCGAGACAGCTTGCCTTTGTACTTTGGCATGAACTTGGACTAGACTGTGTATGACCAAAACCTTGTCTTAAGCTTCTGATGGTTATATAATCTAGGCTTGGCATTGGTTGGTAAGAAGTGGCAAAAGACAAGTAAATAACCCGTGGCACAAAAAGAACTTGCTTATGAATACAAATGTCTAAATCTGAAATTTGCAAGTCTCTAAAATGCTTATGGCTGGTTGTATATGCTTTGGTTGAGAGTAGCACACCTTGTATGCATTGCTAGCATCTTGCTGTTCATGCCTATCTTGCTAGGTGCTATTCATGTCGGTGATGCTTTCTTTTCATTAACCCTGAAAAACAAGCTCACTCTTGATATGTGTGAGATAGATTCATTTGAGCTTGTTGTATGCTTCCTTGCCCTCACTTGCTCTGTATGCTAGAACTTGTGATTACTAGCTTTACATCCCTTCTGAGCTCTTTCAGTTACACTCCTTGCATTCCATGGCATATTTTGAGGGTGAGTTGTCTAGTTCAGGGGGAGTTGAGTTCAAAGAACCCTTGATGTGTCCATTGTCAACAAGGGGCAGAAATTTGGGGAGAAATTAGTGTACTTCCAAAGGGAGAAGTCTTAAAATATGGACAAAGGGGGAGAACTCAGGAGAGTTTTAGTTGAGGGGGAGCTTTGCATTCATTTTGCATTTATGAGGATGCATTTCAGGGGGAGTTGAGCTTTTAGCATGCTCTTTGCATCGGTGCGTTGAGCCTTTTGTCTCTGTCTTGAGGAGCCGATGTTTTGTTTTTCATTTTGCTTCAAGCTGCCTTGTGTTTTGCCTTTGTTTGGTTTTTGGCAGATTGAGCATTTCTTTTCTTTTTCCTTTCTTTTTCAGTTTTACGCTTTTCTTTTGTCTTTGTTCTATTTCAGGTTACAGGTTGGAGATGTGTTGACAATGCACTCATCAAGGGGGAGATTGAGAGCCAATGGATCGGCCTCATTGCTCTCCTGGTGTGATGAGTGATTGTCAACGGCACAAGTCCTCCGATGGACTGGAGGTAGAGGAAGACGAAGACCTCGATGGACGGAGGCAAAAGTCCTCCAATGGACTGGAGGCAATGCTTGGCGTCGGTCGGCCATAGAAGCTCGGTACATGGAGGGGCGGTTCAGCAACGGTGGTGTAAGCCCTCCGATGGACCGCGAGGCGACTCCGATGGACTGGAGAAGCCGGGTGCCACTGTGGTGCTCCAACCCGAGTGCATGGCATGAAGGCGTGCGAGGGAGGCTTTGGCCGCTTCGGCTCAAAACCGCCACCCAAGTTCAAATGACTTGGTGGGTTGGGCTCCGACTCGCCAAGATAGAAGATTGGGCCAAGACCTGGCCTAGGAAGCCCGCAGAATAAAGTTTTCCAGTTTCTGACTTCAAAACCGGGGGAAGCTTCCGGACTACTGGCTACGTGGCGCACATCCAAGCGAGGCGGAGAAACCGAAGATGATCAAGATGTCATCGTAGTCGTCCGATTGTATCTTTTCGGTTTGGCCCCCTCCGGGCATTTTTAGAGTAGGGGTCTTAATGTAATTGTGTCGTTTAGGGCCTAGGGTATAAATAGACTTGAGAGGCTCCCTTGGAGCTTATCTTGGCAGCCACAAACCCTAGGATTTCCTAACCCAAGCAGCCAAGGTCTAAAGAGAGAAAGAGAGAGGATTAGCTAGGGGATGAGTGCCTAGTTTAGTCTAATCTTGTCATTAGTGGGAGGATGAAGGGAGGTAGCCTCTAGGGAACTTTTGTAATCTGAATTCGTGCATCAATTCAAGATTCCTCGTTGAGAAATTCATGTCTTGAGTAATTTGATTTCGTTCCTCTTTTTCTCTTCCCGGTTCTTGTGGTTTTGATTCCGGTTCTTGGTTTTTGGCTCGATTTGTATTGTCCAAGGATGGGATCTTGTTCTTACCGTGATTTGGACTTGCTAGGACGTGGAGCATATCACTAGACTTGTGCTAGAACAATCCCTCCACGAGCAAGTGCAAATTGGGGCGAATTTCGTTTTCCAGTTTTTCTTTTCCCCCTTTCATAGGATCTGAATTTCCCGTCAAATCCTTGATCTTTTCATATGGATCTTTTGGGGTTTGCTTTAAAATAGTCTTGTGATCATTTGTACAAAATTTCGTGAGATTTGGAGAAGGTTTGATTGGTTTTTGGTTTGGTTTTTAGGATCATGGGTGTGCAGTTTTCAAAATTCAGTTTCAGGCCGTTGGCAAAGCCTGACCGGACAACTTCTCTGTTTGTCCGGTCTGGTAGACCTGACAATCCGAAGTGAAGCTTCTGAAACTGCAACACGGGCTCCTTTGGTCTGCTGTTAAGTGTGCTTTGTCTGCTCTATGGTCCGAGATAGGTCAAGCTGACAATCCGGTTTGTTTGTTCCCTGTCACGTGCACGTTTCTTCATTTCCTTGGTTCTTTAGTCCGGTCAGTTTCTCACTAGGAGAACTGACTGTCCGGTCTGTAGATTGTTTTTGGCGCTGGGTGTCATCTCCATGCTCTGATTGGTCCGATCAGGTCCTAGCTAAGAGACCTGATTGTCCGTTCCTGAAGCTGTTTTGTCCTTGCTTGCTCTCTGCTGCTGTCCGGTTAGGTGATTAGGTGCAGTTTTGTCCTTCCTATTCTGCAGCTAGTTGTTTGAGTTTTTTTTCCTTTTTTGTGTCATGCCTTGCTGTTTAGCTGGTGTTTTTGCTCATTGTGTTGGTTGCTGTTTTGGTTTAGTTAGTCTTAAAGTTAGTTTCAATTATTGTTAAGCATCTTTGCTCACTAGGTTAGCCTTTTGTTTGATCTAGTGTTTTTCGTGGGTCTAGTTCACCTCTAGCCCATACTCATCGCTTGCCATGTCTTGGCAAGACACACTTAAGTGTTGTGGAGTGGCTACGTGATTTATTCTTTGTGCCAAGCGTTGCAAGTTTTGTTTTGTGCTCTCTCAAATTTTTGTGTCACATGCTTCCGTTTGCTTGGTGTGTATTCGTTCGGTGGGCAACACCAACTGTTAGCTAGTTACGTTCCTGATCAGTGGGCGGTGACTAGCTGTTGCGGGTGATTTAGTTGCAATTGAGTTTTGGGGTTTGTGTTTTTGAGTTTTTCAGTGCTCCTATTCACCCCCCCTCTAGTCGCACGTCTCGGTCCTACACCAATCATATCTAGACCCCAGCAGGCAAAAGGCCATGAGACCGGTATATTCTCCAACTGCTGCGATGGAAGGTGATGCTACTTGGCGAGGAATTGACAAGCTTCACAGTGCTGCACTAACTCGGCAGCATCCTTCTTCGCTGTGGGCCAATAGAAGCTGGCCCTGAATGCCTTCCCGACCAATGTGCGTGAGGCGGCATGAATTCCACAGACTCCAGCGTGTATCTCTTTTAGCAAACTCTGCCTTGATGAGGTACTTATACATTTCAGCAAGACTCTTGAGGCAGCATGCTTGTATAACTCATTATTGATTAGAGTATAATTAGAAGACCGTCTTGCTATACGCTCGGCCTCTGCTTTATCCTCGGGGACTTCTTCGTTCAGGATGCTCTTTATGATCGGGGCCCTCTAGTCAATCGGCGCATCCAGAGTTAAGATATGCCAGTCAGGAGGTATGCTCAGTTCATCTAGCTGAACGAAAGGATGATGAAGCTCTTGGACGAAGATACCGGAGGGTACCTTGGCTCATGACGAGCCTAGTTTAGACAGGATGTCAGCGTCCACATTGCGATCCCGATCCACATGAATGTACTCAAGGCCCTGAAATCTGCCTTCCAGCTTGCGGACTGCCTCACAATATTTGTCCATACTTTCTGTGGAGTGATCCCACTCCTTATTGACTTGATTAATGACCACCAAGGAGTCTCCGTAGGCCATTAGACGCTAGATCCCGAGTGATATGGCGATGCATAGACCATGAAGGAGGGCCTCGTATTCAGCTGCATTGTTGGAAACCGGGAAGAGAATCTGTAATACATACTTGAGTTTTTCCCCTGCTGGCGAGGTGAAGACGACACCAGCGCCAACACCTTCCAACTTCAACGACCCGTCGAAATACATCTTCCAAACTTCCATAACTTCTGGCTTCTCAGGCACTTGATGCTCAGTCCACTCAGAGACGAAATCGACTAGTGCTTGAGTCTTAATTGCAGTACGAGGGCGGAATTCAATGTCATAAGCCCCCAGTTCGCAAGCCCACTTAGCGATACGCCCTATGGCCTCCCGATTGGGCAGGACCTCTCCGATTGGGAACTCCGTAACCACTATGAGTTTATGTTCCTCAAAGTAATGGCGCAATTAATGAGAACGGCGTATAATAACTTCTGTACTTGAGGATACCTGATTTTGGAGGGACTAAGGACCTCGCTGATGAAGTAGATTGGATGTTGCCTGGGTACTATGTGCTGTCCATCCGGTCGCCCGACCACCAATGCGGTACTGATCACGTGAGTCATACAGGAGATGTAGAGGAGCAGATCTTCCGCCGGTGAGTCGGCAGTGGCACGATTAGGAGACTTGAGTACGGGAGGTGACGTTAGGAACTTTTTCAAAGCGTTCAACGCTTCCTGAGCCTCTGCAGTCCACTGAAACCTGTCGACCTTTTTGAGGAGCTTGTAGAACGGCAGGCCACGCTCACCAAGCCGTGATATGAATCGGCTCAAGGCTGCCATGCACCCAGTCAGCCTCTAAGCATCTTTCTGTGATCTGGGGGGTGCATGCGCAGAATGGCCTTGATCTTCTCGGGGTTAGCTTCGATTCCTCTGTTGCTAATGACAAAACCAAGTAACTGACCTGCGGGGACGCCGAAGACGCACTTGGTGGGGTTGAGCTCCCACCGGAATTTCCTCAGGCTGTCAAACACTTGGCGCAGATCATCGATGAAATCTTCTTCGTTCTTGGTCTTGATTACAACGTCATCAACATAAGCCTCGACACGTTCGCCCCAGTGATCAGCGAGGCAAGTTTCAATTGCCCTTTGGTACATTGCTCCCACGTTCTTCAACCCGAAAGACATTGAGGTATAACAATAGGCACCGAAAGGCGTGATGAACACTATTTTCTCCTGATCTTCGGTTGCTAGGCTAATCTGATGATAGCCCGAGTAACAATCGAGGAAGGAGAGCAAAGCGCAGCCGACTGTAGAGTCAACGACTTTGTCAATGCGAGGCAACCCGAATGGGTCCTTAGGGCAGTGCTTATTGAGATCGGTATAATCAACACGCATCCGCCAGTCTTTTTTATTCTTCTTGAGAACGAGTACAGGATTTGCAAGCCACTCAGGATACATGACCTCTCTAATAAAACCGGCAGCCTTCAGCTGGGTTAACCCTACCCTAATGGCCTCTCGCTTTTCTGGAGTGAATCGCCGCAGCCTCTGCTTGATGGGTTTGGCATTGGGGAACACCTTGAGTTGGTGCTCGGCCAATTCCCTCAGGACCCTAGGCATATCTGCTAGCTTCCATGCAAACATGTCACGGTTGGCCCTCAAGAACTGGACGAGCGCGTCTTCCTATTTGGAAGGAAGAAGAGCGTTGATGACAGTCGTCTTGGTCGCGTCCGAGGGGTCGAGACTTATCTCTTTCGTCGGGACGGCTGGTTGAATTGCCGCGCTAGAGGCCGCATCTTGAGTCAGAATCTGGAGGTCTTCCTACGACATGTCGGCTTCATCCGCCTTGAGCTTCTTCTGAGCCGCCATGTGATTCTGCTCAAGGGCCATTTGCATGGCCTCTTGGACGCACTCCGAGGCTCCCTTGAAGTCAGCGCGTATGGAGAGAGTACCACTTGGGGCTGGCATCTTGAGGATGAGGTATGGGTAATGCGGGATATCAATGAACTTGGCTAGACCGGGACGCCCAATGATGGCGTTGTAGACGCAATTGAAGGTCGGAACTTCAAACCGCAACGTCTCAATGCGAAAGTTCTTTGCCGTGCCAAAAGTGAACGGAAGATAGATGTGTCCGAGCAGGTATTCGCCTACGCCAGGAACAATTCCAAAGAACGGAGTATCCGATTTCTTGAGTTCGCTGAGCGGGATCCCCATCTCTTGCAGAGCCCTAGGGAACACCACGTTGATGCTGGCCCCTCCGTCGACCAGAACCTTTCTGAGTCGGGTGTCGCCGACTATGGGGGTTACCAGCAACGGGTACTTGCCCGGCTCATCGAAGTTGAGCCACTGATCCGCCCGACTGAACGAGATCGGCTCGTGGGACCAATCGTATGGTTGCAGCGGCTCTGAGGTGGCCGTGTTGATCCGCTGATCCTCCAGCTTCTGCTGACGCTTGCTCGGGTACGCTCCATGCCCTCCTAGGATGAAGTTGACCTCTTTGTTGACGTCGATGAAGCGTTGATTACTGCCTCCAGCCGACCGCTGCGGCAGCTGGTTCCGTGGTGGAGAAGGCGGCGGAGGAGCTTGCGCCTCGGGAACTGGCCGCGCGTCAGTATGGCTTTGAAGTCGCGGCAGTGTCTGAGAGTATGGCGCATATCCTTATGCGCAGGGCATGGCTCGTCGAGGAGTTGATCAAGGGTTTGAGCCTGGGCTAGAGGCGGGCCGCGTCGATGGCTCGGACCTCCTCCCGAGGCCTCTTGTCACAGCGACGATCTTGCCGCGGGGGTTCTTCATGCCTTTCCTGCTTGCCCTTGCCCCGGTTGTCTTGTCGGGGGTAAACGAGGTCGCGAGCTCGTTCGTCCGCCGTGATGTAGCGGTCTGCTACCTAGAAGAGACGCTCTGAGGTGGTGGGCGCCCTTTCCAGTATGTGCTTGACGAAGACCTGGTCGTTGGAGCCCTGTAGGAAGTCGTCAATCACCGTATCCTTAGATATGTCGGGGATGCGGTACGATCGCAGGCTTTCCGAATCCTTGCGCCCGATAGTTTTGAGGTCCCACCGTTGCGCTGGCTTATCGGAGAGTGACTGGAAGTTGGCAATGAATAGGCGACGAAAGTCGCCCCAGTCCTCAATGCTGCCCCGCCTGAGGTGGCGAAGCCATTGAAGCGCGTCCTGCCCCAACTTGATTGGGACATAGGCCGTCATGAGATCTTCCGAGTTATTGGCTGTGATGCCCTTGGTATCTCTAAAGCCTTAACACATAGTTAGAGACAAACTAATAAGGAATTAAGACTGGATTATGCTTAGAGAGCAATGAGGACTAGCTAGAGAAATCATTGTCAAAATTTTTCTAGGAGAATACGAAACTCTATGTGGTTTGGTTGTTTAAATCGCCACCCACAAAGTTTTAGGCAAAACACCAAATACAAAAGTCATAGTTCGGGATGATATCTTCAACTTTGATATTATAACCATCCTTAAAATCATATGTTATGAGGTTTAAAAGTCGAGGCCAAATCAAACCAGAAGTTCTTTGGAAGGTGCCAATTGTGATCGCGAATAAATTTAGACCCTAATAAAACTTTTAGAATCATTAAGCAATTGAGCTTAGCCCCATTATAAAAGTTGTCAATCATACCGTGAACTTCACTTTTGTTACACTGAGCATGGCTCAAAACGGTCATCTACTTACTCCTAATTGCACCCAAACGTCTCATGGAAACAACCAAGTCAGCCTACACTTAGAAAATTCCCAAGTCTGAATTTCAGCTCATCCCAAATTTGAATCTGAGATTACTTTCTATGAAGTGAAATTAAACTCATCACCCTTCAAATGCACCTAGAGTGGAAGTGTTTGGACTTCATTTGAGTATTCAAAAGTCTAAATCAAGAAAGACCCTACTTAAATTGAAGCTGCAGTTTTACCAAACCTTCAGCAATGTTTGTGCTTGTAATTCGAAATATGTGGTGATCCAAGCAAAACTTTATATACCAAACTTGTAGGTAATTCTATTAGGAACAACTTTGGTAACTGGAGGATTGACATGCACTATGATTGGGATGGTGTTTTGGGTCCCTTTTAGGAAAATGTGTAAATCTGCCAAAACCTGACCTGTGCAGTTAGTTCAAATTTCCTTGGTCTTACATTCACAATCTTTAAATGGTGATACTGAGAAAAATGTAGCTAATAAAATTCTGAACAAGATTGTATAAAACTCATTTTATGAAAGTGAATAGAAGTGGGACGTTTGGAATCTCTAAACTAGTGGGTTCTATTGGTCAAACCTGGGTCAGTTTGTTAAACTCAAATTTTAACCACATTTCTAAACAAAAAATGATATTAAGGTTTTTGACAAAGTTGTAGATCACAAAGAGTACAACAATTCTTCCTATTGGAGTGTTTTCAAATTCGGCACGTAACGTGTTCAAATATGAGGTTTTCTAACAGGTATCCAGCTGGTCAAACTCCATTTTTCCAATTTCGAAATTTTCCTTCTTTCCTTGAGTCAATGACAAGTGGGGCCCACGTGCTCGTTTCCCGCCCAGGTCGGATGACGACATCCGTCCGTGGACCCCACAGCCCCATGCCTCCGTGCACCCGGTCCGTGGACTCCTCTTCTTCACTTCCTCACCCGGTCCCACCTGCCAGCGTCACAACGTCCATAGACCGGTTCCACCTTTCATCCACCGTCCTTCTCTCCCTCTCCTGCTCGCCCACGCGGTGGACGCCGCCTGCCCACGCCGTGCATGGCCGGCCAAAGCTGACGCCAAGGCCGCCCCGACCGCGCCCTCGGCTTCAAGAGGAAGGAAGGTGAGCTCCCCTCTCCCCTGCAGCTCACTCGCCTCCTCCACTCCCTGCACCCCTCTGCCTCCCTCGTCTCCCTGCCTCTCTCCCTCAGCGTAGCGGAGTAGCGGCCCCGCCATGGCCCGAGCTCCATGAACTCGCGAGCCTCGCCTCCCCGTGCACCTCCGCCCCGACCAAGGCACATCCCGCATTCGCCTCGCCGTCCTACACCTTCTCCTGGCCCTTGGCCTCCACCAGTACCTCTTTCGCCCTTTCCCATGCACGCACCACCTCAGCCACCATTGCCGCCGACACTCGCTGTCCGGAGCCACTTTCGGACCATCCCCGCACCTCCACTTCACCTCCACCGCGTGCGCCATATCCTCGCGGAGCTCTCAGGCCCATTCTCAGCCTCCTCCATCGCCGGAGCTGCGGGAATCGTGCCGCGGCCGCCACGAGCTCCGTGCACCGCCGGCCACCGGTTCACCTCCGGTTCATGCGTGTTCCTCGTGCGCTCCGACCATCTCGCGCGACGAGATCAAGGGGGAAACGAACCCCATGGCCAGGGGTACCTCCGGCGACCTCGTCGGCTCCAAGTCTCGACCCCGAGACGCCGGCGCGGACCGCGAGAACGCGAGGTGCTGCGCGCGCCATCCCCTGTCTAGAGGTAGAAGAAAACCCCAACGTCTTACACAAAACCCCCTGCTCTTTCTCATTTTTACGCTCTCTGTTGGTGTACTATTCACTGAATGATTGATAACTTCTGTGTAGGCCCCTGGTGGTTATGGTTATTCACGATCTAGTCCCCAGTTCTAAAGTTTTTCTTTTTAAATTGCATATTTCGGCTGAAACTTTGGAAATTCAATAGTAAATGAAATAAAAATCCTAAAAATGTAAACTCAGTTGCATTGTACCACTCTTGAGTAGGTCTTCAGGCTAGATATGATGTGGATCTGTGAAAGGACAGTTTTACCCTTGTTTTGTTGCTTGTATGTTAGACTAAGATAAATGTCAAAAGTGATGCAAATGGACTTAAAAAATGGTGAAACTTGGAAAGTAGCTTTTATATGATATTTAGGCTCTACTGTGATTTTTGCAACTCTAGCTTACACTGTTTAATTACTGTTTTACCCCTATGTGGCCATTTAGGGTATTTTTAGAATATGAAAATGCATGCTACCTAAAATGTGTCCAAAAAAATGCACAAGAATTATATAGTGTAGGTTTTGCTTAGTTTAGTATGATGACAAATTATCATGCACATTGCTTGCTGTTTTGATGGTGATTTGAAAATGTCAAAGTGCTAAGTGCTTTAAGTAATAAATTCGAAAAGTAGTACCTAATGTGCTCCAAAAATTCCACCAAAATTCCTATAGCTATGTTACCCTATAGGTATGCTTATGTGCTCATGTACTATGGTTGCTGTTTCATGAAGGCTTTATCAATAGTCACTTAAATAGGATCAAAAGAGAAGGGAGTAAAAAGGGGATGTCAATGTACTCACATGAACTTGATTATTTTTCATGTAAACTTCACTTGGTATGATTAACCTTGCTGTGTCAAATAAAACCTTGTAAGATGGTTGACTCTAGTTACTCCATTAGCACATTCTATTCCTAAATGCCTAGGTTACAACCCATAACCATGAAAATATTGCATTGTTGAAGTGTAGATAACAATAACTCAACATGATACAAATTATGTATGATTGTCACTTATATGCTTGGTTCAATGCTTGTTTACATCTAATCTAATAAGAGTGACTTCGAATTTGCAATCATCAGGTGTATCTCTCATGTAGCCATCATATATGTATGACTTGTGAATGTAAATAAACCCCACCACACCTAACTTAGGAATTTAAATAACTATTGCTTGCTGTTGTCATATCACATCAACAACATGTTGGTTGTATGATGAGTACCTTGATATTTGTGTTTGTATGATAGTTGGAGTGAATGCTTACTCTATGTCCATAAATATGCTTAATTTAAACTGATGTCAGACGCCTTTCTAGTTGTCCAGGAAATGATTGTTCCTATGTGTGCTTGACATTAACGCATCTCATCCACTGCATCATGCATATCATTCATGTAGTGACGCTTGTTGCAGATACGCGATCAAGAAACAAGTCCCACTCACGACCTGGAGAGCCCATCAGTCGTGTTCGGAAGGAGGAGTTGTCCAAGTGATCAAGGGGTTGCCTTGGGCAAAGCCTCACAACCCGGCAAACTAACCTTAGATTAGTTTGTTCAAGTTTTCAACAACAAAGGTAGGCCCCTTAGGCATCTACACCTATTTAGGGAGTTCCACCACCCTATATTTGTTTGTGCATTACGTTTAGGAGTTGTATGAAACCCCACATGCATGAAACCCTGATATCCTATGTTGTATGAATAGATCGAAGTCCATGCTTAGCCATGCTTAGGCGGTAGAAGTCGAGTGAAGATATTCACTCGCGAGATGGTAGGGCTCAAAAATGTTTTACAAAAATTTAATTCGAAAGCAATATGATATGATGTGATGGAAAAATTGAGACCGGGCGGAGATATGGGTCTATAGGAAAAATAAATGATGATGATAAGTATATGACTGGTTGGTGGACTCCGCCCGAGTCGCATAAGGCCGGTCGTTGCTCGCCTATTGGTCGGCATAACATTGCTAGAGGTGCTTATCTGAGATAATGGACCGGTGAAAGTCTTACTTGTGCCATCCGAAGAACAGAGACTTGGTCCTACCATCGGGCCCAGGGGCGCTTGGGTGTTGACTCGTGGAGGGCTGGACCCGGGATGCCGTGGTAATGCTCCATGGGGGCTAAACCTGGGGAATGGCGGGTTGGAATCGAACTTGGGATGGGACAAGTGGAGATGGGGGCTATGTGTGGGAACGCGATGGCTAGTAAGCATATACCTCTGGCATTTTTAGTTATTCCCGGGAATTAAAAATTAATTCGAATCGCTGATGCTTACCAGGTGTGGGAATGCCAATATCATTGACGGACAATGTAGTAATAACTTTAATATGTTATTTATTTAATCACGCATTTTATATTACATGCTTGTACTTGTATGTTTACATTTCTGCAAGTTACTTTATGATGCTATATATGTTGAAACGATGAGATACATGATGGATGGATCGTGATGATAAAATAAATAAATTGAGGCTTATGGTTAAATATTGAATAAAACATGAAAGTAAGGATTCACTTTTAGTAAGCTTATGCAGGTTAGAAGTCAAGTCCACAAAAAGCCTTGCATACTCTCAAATGTGTCAGGCTGATACCGCCCTCGGGTAAGTCCTACGAGTACCCCACGTACTCATCGTTTGTTGTTGATATTTTTCTTTAGGTACATGTCAGTTTGTGAGCAAGGATGACCACGGTGGACTCGGTGTCATGCCTTGACATTTCTATTCTTCCGCTGCGATGTATCTGTATATCATATGTTTTCCGCTACAAGATTATTTTGAAGTTTTACTTCACTACAGTTGTACATTATTTTGAGCAAAGTATTTGTAATCGATCAAATTATGTTTGTATGAAATGATGGGTTGTTGTAATTGTTGTGGCTCTTTCGAGAGCTTAACGTGTGTGATGTCGGCATCCCTGGGTGATGGTTACATTGAGTGCCCTTTGGGGTAACTTGACGGACTACCGGTTTTGGTTCGGTCTAATTGCACTGTGAGCCAGAGGTGGCAGGTGTACTTAACTCGGATTAAATCGGCGGTTCCGCCACATTGGCCGCTCGGGCCGCGGTAGTGTACACGGCCAGCCAGTTCCGCGGATCCATCTTCGTCTCAAAATTTTCAAAGTTTGAGATTTTGAAGTTTGGTGGCCACTCGACATCTTGAATTCTCCGGCCGAAGGCTGCTATAGCAGCTTCGGCCGTGCCAGCCGGGTTACCACGGTCCTCCACTGGGCGGCGAGGCGAGGACTGAGGTCGATGATCCCACTTAGATCTGACCCGAGGGGCGGAGCTGTTCACGGAAACAGCTCCCGAGTGACCCCTGGCGGCTGGAGCACGCTGTGGGGGGCCGTAGTCTTGGTCGTAGTTTGCGCGTCGGTTTATCTCGAGCTGGTGTCTGTGAGCGCGCGACTGCACAATACTGTGACAGGCGTCGCGGCTGCCGTTGATGACCTGTCGTGCGTCAGCAACCTCTTGCTGCCTGGGCACAAGGTGGTCTGCTACCCGAGCGAGAAGGTCTTGATGGCCACCCATCTTCGTTGTTGGGGAGGAGCTCGCAGAGCTTGACCAACGCCCCTCCTGCTTGACTCGGGGTCTCCATGACTCCATCGAACTCCTTTAGAAGATTGCGTCCGGGGAGCGCCGCCAGCCGCTGTCGCTTGGCTTGAGCAGCCTGCCAATTGTGACGCCGCTGCCGCGTCTGGTTCCTGCGTCGGTGGCTCTGCACTTCCTGCTCATCCTCGCTCTCCCGAGTTACCTCGTCTACCAAGACAGGCAGTGTGAGATCCTTGTTGCCCAGGATGTGGTGGCGTCGGATGTTACGGATGCGGTTCACCCTCTCCCTCCTGTGGCGATCTTGCGAGGTTTCGGCGAGGACGGGTTGCTCATCGTCCGAGACCACCTCGTCGATCTCGTTCGGCGCGCCGCTGATCACGAAGAGCTCAGGGAAGTAGAGAGTGCAGCTGGGAAATGATCCCTGGGACCTGCTGGTGGTTGTGGCTGCCATCCCCATGCTGGCGTTTAAGGCAGGGACCGTGGATGCCATGGTCATCACGGCTATTGCGACATGTTCAGAGACCATGGGAATATCGATGCTGTAGATCAAATGAGGGCGCCCCGCATCGCGAGTCCCCTCGGTGTTCACCGGACATCGGCGTGCCTCGCCGTTCGGCAAAGCGTTCCAGCGAACAGATCTTCCTGCCTAGGGAGAATCGACAATGAGTCGGGGACGACGATCCGTCGGTGGGGCGCCGAGCCCATTGTAGATGCGATCGCCTAGGAGAGGCATAGACTGGCTCGGGTGGGGTGCTCCCCGTGCACCCTCATCATTGTTAAGGGGAGCCGAGGCACGGGAGAGAAGCCCCTGGTACGTGGTGGCAGAGTTGCGAAGACCGAACGGGATGGAAGGAACGACGGGTTCCACCCGAGTCTTCTTTCGGCCCTGGGCAGGCGAGGCTGGCCGGGGTCGCTTCGATGCTGGCGGAGGTGGTGGGACCCGTAGCGGACGTGGGACCTAGGAACGAGTATCAACAGGAACTCGCCTCGGGCTCTGTGGAGTACTGCCTGAGACGTGGGCCCGTCGTGGATCTCGTGAGGGGTTCCCTGAGGAACCTGATCTCAATCCTCGACTAATCCGGGTCTAGGCTTGAGTCGGGGAGGTTGAGAGCGCCGTGCGACGGGTCCGGGCCAAAGCGGTGGTCGTCGTAGGTTCCGCTCGGGCTGGCGTGGTCGATGTAGGTCCAAGCCTGAAGGAGACCCTGAGGACGGTTCCCGCTCCCGAGTCACGATGACCATGGGAAGCCCGATCTGACTCAGCACGACGTGGAGGCGGATTTTGGCGAGGGGCCGGTGCCTCGTGCTGACGTGCTGGAGCTTGGCGCGGAGTTGGTGGATGCTGACGAGGTGCTGGTCCCTGGTGACGATCTGATGGTGTAGGCCGCTCTGGAGTTGTCGACGGCGGCACGATGATGCATGGTCGCATCGGCGTGCTGCGAAGCTAGTGGAGGTCGCTGCTCCGATCGGCGATGAAGGTGATTGATCCGAACTGGATCATGTCGCCTAGGGTGAAGCCGTTGACGAGATGATTGGCCATGGAGCTAGTTGATGCCAATTTCGTCGCCCCCTACCTGGCGTGCCAACTGTTGGTGTTTGATACCAGCAATGCACCACGGGGTGTGTCACGTGATGCTTTTGGGGTGGTGAGATTGGCGTAGCTCGATGGTTAGCGTAGAGATGCGACAAAACACAAGGGTTTATACAGGTTCGGGCCGCAATAAGCGTAATACCCTACGTCCTGTTTGGGGCGAGTTGTATTGATTTGAGTTCTCGAGGTTACAACGAGGGTCTGGAGGTTTGGTAGCTGGTGTGCGATGACATGATAGATGATCTACGTAGGGGTCCCTTACCCGCCTTATGTAGTCCTGGCAAGGCTTGGGTTACAAGTCGGTTACGAGTCCTACTCTGTTTGGAAGCCTAAAAGAGTACACAGAATCTACGATTACATGTTTCCATCCTTGAGTCCTGCTGCTCCTATAATCCAGAGTCTGAACCTTACTTCATCACATCTTTCCCGAAATCGTAGTACTTTGCCTTGGTGTTCATGCACGTCATCCGTCTCCGGGCCCACGAGATCAGGCGGCACCCTACTTGGGAGCCTGCTGCCTCTAATGGGCCCTCCGACGGCCCACGTACTGAATCCAGGCCATGAGGGCCCAGGGGATATCTATCCCCCACACCTTCGTCTTCAGGTTGAGGAGAAACCAACTCCTGATGCAGGGACTCTTCTTCTGGCTGTTTGATCAGTGGTTGCTCTTGTGTCGGCCCTTCGTTCGCGAGTTCTATATGCATGACATAATATGCAAGTGAGTGCAAGAGAATGCAAATACATGCATATGATACAGGCCATAAGCATGACATAGTGCAAGCAACCAAGAGTGCAACGAATGCAAATGTGTATGCATGAGGTGCAAATGAAACATAATGCATGTCAAGTAGCTTGTGACGAAATGACTCAAGTATTCTTAGTTTAAATACTTCCTGCAATAAGAAACTTAACACTTTACTAAGCAATCGTACAACCCACAACTTAAGAAATCATACAAACCATCACTAAGAAATCGTACAAACCATCACCAAAAGTTAGTTCGACCCATCATTCACGATATCACAAAGAACTTGCTGCAAGTATGATGTAGTAACAAGCAACATTACACCCCTACATAAAGTATACTAAGGTCCATTATAAAAGTTCATCTTTTTAGTGAGTTAAAGTACTCGTGCCAAGGTCTTACTGTTCACAGCTCCAATTGAGCTCAATTATTTATCACATGTAGAAACATACCACATAATGCTACTCACTTTTTTCTAATTTTCAAGTCTAGCAAGTAGCATTTTGCTAATTTCAAAATAGCAGCTCAAACATACATGCACAACCTCATACTTTACCAGTGAGCTAATCATACTGTATAAAGTATATGAAAAATACCAGAGGTCACATTTGAGCATATTTTATGTAGCTTCCATTTTCCAAGTTAAATAAATACACAAAACACATGCATAGGGGAAAAACAGTAATTTACCAGCCAATGCTAGGGGTACCAAAAATCACATAGTACTTAGATGCCATAACAAAGCTACTGTCCAAGTTTCATAATTTTTGGAGTTCATTTACATCCCTTTTTTCATTTATTTACCCTCAACATGCATGCACTAAACTAGGGGCAAAACAGACTTTTCACACATCCACACAATACTCATCCTATAGATCTGCTCACAAGGAGTTCATAGCCATTAAGTTTGCCCATTTTGGATTTTTATTTGAATTGTTATGATTTTTCAAAGTTCAAAACCGAAATATGCACATTAACCCTAGATCTAGGATGTAGACGGAATTATCCATAACCTCCAGGGGCTAGATCAGAAAATTTGCAAGGCATAGTGCACAGCACTTTAGATTTGAATGGAAAATGCGAAACGCCGAGGGTTAAAGTGCAAAACCCGCGTCGTCTTCCACCTTCCGCCGAGGTGAACGGCGCGGCGGCGCGCGGCGGAATCCGGTCGTCTGGGCCCGGAGGCTCGCCGGCGGCGGTCGGGGAGAGACAGGGGAGGGCGGTGAGCCTTACCCACTACCTTGATTCGTCGGAGGTTGGCCGGAACGACGTGGCGACGGCGAGGCAGAAGCGTAGGATCCGGCGACGAATGGCGGCGCGGTGGAAGGGATCCGGTGGCCTAGAGCTACGGGAGGCGGTGGAGTGGAGGCCGAGGAGGGTTGGCGTGGTGGTGTGGAGCCACGGAGGCGTGAGGTACGGTCAGCGCGGCTCGAGCTTCGAACTCCAAGCCCACGGCTATGGCGAGGCCCGGCGGCGAAATGCGGCCTGGAGGAAGGGCAATGGTGGCTTAGACCATGGGGAATCAGCGAAGCGGGGGATGAGGGAAACCGGCGTAGGGGTCTGGACGTGCGGGGACGGAGAGAGGGGCCTTGGAGCTTGAGCTCCGAGCTCTTGCTAATGCGGCCGGCGGGTGGAAACAGAGAGAGAGGCGAGTGCCCTCAGTGGAGGCAAGGAGCAGAGGGAGAGGCAGGGAATGGAGGGGGAAACGCCCTCTGCCCTGGCATAAAGCCGAAGGAACGGGCAAGGGGAAAGCGTGGCCCTCGGCCGACCGTCGGCCACGGCACAGAGGGTGGCCATCGCGTGGGCGGGCAGGAGAGGGGCGGGGGAGGGGGGGACACGGTAGCCAGTGGGTGGACTTGGTCCATGGGCCGGGTGGCTGACAGGAGGGGTCAGGGAGGGAAAGAGAGAGAGGTCTAATGGACCGGGTGCACTGGGCAACGTGCGGGGTGGGACACACCGGTCCGGTTTTCGCCCGGCGCGGGCGGGAATCCAGCACTGGTCTGCCAGGTGGGGCCCGCGCGTCATAGAATCAAAAGGAAATTCCAAATCCGAAAATGGAAAAGTTAGCTTTGACCAAGGAAACATGCTTCTGAAATTCACCTATTTGACCAAATTAGGGGTCGAATTTGACAAAACTCCAAATGGGTGAAATGTCCTAAATTTGTTTCTCTACATTTGTCTTATAAACTTGCATACCATGTTGTATTCAAAAATATGGTTTAAATTTGAATTTAAACTGCTGACCAATGTTTGACCAGCATAACCCATAAGTTTAGAAATTCTAAAAGTCTATTTTATGACCACTTTCACACAAAAGGTTTTATACCAATGTTGTTCAGAATTTCAAGATCTACCACTTTCTCAATATAAGCATTGCAAGATTTTGGATTTAATATCAAGAAAATTTGAATTGACTTTACAGGTCAAGTTTGGACAGAATTCATACGTTGGCAGAAAAAGCCCCAAAACTCTATGCAAACCTTCATGCATGTCAAGGCACCAATTACCAAAGTTGTTTATCATCAAATTGTCTACAAGTTTGTCAATATGAGTTTTACCCAAATCTAAATAGAATTAAAGTTATGGGCACAATCACAGAGACATATATGCAAAAAATAGGTTTCAACAAGTTGCATTTCAACCAAATTTGAACTAGGGTTTAAATGCATGCCAATGTATGATGCTTCATTACGAATGCTGCACATATAAAGAATGATTATGCACTTGAGATGCTGGAGCATCACAACCCACCCCCTTAAATAAATCTCGTCCCGAGATTTTTGATGTGATGTGGGTGGATAAGTTAAATGAGAAAAGAGTGCATTGTGTATGTACTCAAATACGGATCTGAGAGTTTAAACTAGTTGACATACTCATTTGCAGTGGATGGAAAAAAACCAGGATATTTTGTTTGCAAAAATTCCTCTTGTTCCTATGTTGCCTCTTCTTCGGAGTGATTGCTCCATTGCACTTTGTAAATGTTAATAGCTCTTCGTCTTGTTAATCGCTGCTTTTGGTCAAGGAGTTTTATGGGATGCTCTTCATATGTGAGGTCTGGTTGAATCTGAATTTGAGATGTATCAACCACTTCTTCCGGTACTCTTAGGCATTTCTTTAGTTGTGAGACATGAAACACGTCGTGAACCGCAGCAAGATGTGGCGGCAATTCTAACTGGTAAGCTACTGATCCACGTCTTTCTGTGATCTTGAATGGAGCAACATACCGCGGTGCTAATTTTCCCTTTACACCAAATCGATGTACCCCCTTCATCGGTGACACTCGAAGATACACATGATTGCCTTTTTCAAAGGCTAATGGTCTCCTCCGTCTATCAGAATAGCTCTGCTGTCTAGACTGGGCTCCTTTTAGATTACTGTGAATGAATTTTACTTGCTCCTCAGCTTGTGTTACCAAGTCTGGACCGAACATGACGCGTTCACCTGGTTCGGACCAGTTGAGTGGTGTTCTACATCTCCTACCATAAAGAGCTTCGAAAGGTGCCATTTCCATACTCTTTTGGTAGTTGTTGTTGTAAGCAAACTCTGCTAAGGGGAGACACTCATCCCACTTGGTGGAATAGGTCAAAGCACACGCCCTTAGCATATCTTCTAGGATCTAATTTACTCTTTTGACTTGGCCACTTGTTTGAGGATGGTATGCTGAGCTTCGAAAAAATTTGGTTCCAAGGGCAGCTTGCAACTGCTCCCAGAAACGGGATATAAACAGCGAACCTCTATCTGAAGTGATGGTTTTAGGAACATCGTGCAATGACACAATCCGGGAAACGTAGATTTCTGCATATTTCTGTGCATGGTACCGGTTCTTTATCGGGGTGAAGTGTGCTGACTTGGTGAAGCGATCGATGATAACCAAATGGAGTCGTATCCCTTCTGAGTTCGAGGTAGGCCTACAATGAAATCCATATGTATGTCCCCCCACTTCCAGGCCGGAAGTGCTAGTGGCTGAAGCATACCGGTGTGATGCTCTGGCATTTCAAGTGCATAATCACTCATCTTACATGAAGCATTCATCTTGAGCATCATGGAAAATCATGTGTGGGTGCATTGGAAACAAGTTCGGTTTATATTACTAAGTGAAAAACCCTGTCATTTCATGTGTGATGCTATGTTATAGTCGTATCTTTGATTCCATTGAGATCTGGGTGAAGTTCATATTGACAAAACTGTAGATACACATGAGATAAACAACTTTGCTAATTGGGGTCTTGTCAGATAATGAGGTTTGGAGGGTGATTAGGGTCATTTAATGACAGTACAGAAAACCAGTTCAAATTGGGGCTGATTTGAAATTCTAAGTTTACTCTGACCTACGGCCACATTCATGCAAAGCTCAAATTAGATAAGTTGTAGGTAATGATCTAGGGAGCATCTTTTTCAATTGGGGTCTGGTTAGAAAATGAAATCTAGTAAATGATTTGGACCATTTTCTGTCAGCCTAGAAACACAGTTTAAATCTGACCAGTCGGGTAATTTAGGTTTTTCTCCAACTTAAAGTCATTTTCATGTCAAACTCAAATAGAATGAAATGTGGGATATGGAATTCCAAACAAACTTTTCAACTGGAGTTTTTAGAGTTAAAGCCCAGAAATAGGAGTTTTTCCCATCACAAGGAATAAGGTGACCCTGTTCCTAACTAGAGCTGCTATACAAATTCAAATGAAATTCATATTTTCAAACTGATTTGGGGGTGGAGCCTTTTGACAAACTTGTAGAACTGGAAGAGGCCAACATTTTATCCAATTACCACATTTCCTAAATCGGCCTCTAACAGGGTTAAAAAGGGGAAAAACTGGAAGGGAGAAAACACAAACAAAAATGGGCTTTTTCTGAGTGGCTGACCAGTGGGACCCAGCGCCCGGGAGGCCACGGTGTCGCCGCCGGCGCCGAGCGCGTGGTCGCCGGCGTACGGCCC
The DNA here is from genome assembly GCA_022530915.1 of Paspalum notatum. NCBI lineage: Eukaryota > Viridiplantae > Streptophyta > Magnoliopsida > Poales > Poaceae > Paspalum > Paspalum notatum. Next base: position 31,086,317 of record CM039688.1, on the reverse strand, counting down.
GTTCGCCTCGCCCACGGATCGCCCTCCCCCGGCCGCGCCTTTAACCCGAGACCGATGCGGCTCTCTCCCCTCTTTCGCCTCCACTTGTCGCCTGCCACTCCCGAGCCCTCTCGCCTCCACTTCGCCGCGCGAGACCGAGCCGCCATTGACGAGCTCGAGTTTGGCCCCGAGCGCACGCCGCCGCCGTCCGTCCTTCCTCCGCCTCGAGGTCTACCTCACCGCACTCACCACTCCACCCCGCCCCTTCTCCACTAGACCTCGTCGCCTCTCTCACTCCCCACCGCTAGATCGAGAGGCGACCGACGCGGGCCACCATTTCCGGCAAAGCTCGGTGCGAGCTCGCGCCGGCCGTCTCCGTCCACCCCACGCCCCTAGACCCCCGCCATTTCCTTTGCCTCGCTCCCGCGCACCCGAAACCCTAGATCTCGTCGACGTTCCACTTCTAACCGCGGAGATCGACCTCGGCGCGACGTCCTCGCCGCGCCGCCGTCACCGCCGTTCACGCTCCTTTGCCGCCTCGTCCTCGCCCCGCCGCCGACGACTTCTACCGGAGGTAGTAGCCCTCGCTCAGGGACACCGCCCGCGCCTCGCGTCGCGGCTCCGGCGAGCCCGAGCTCGCCGGTGCGCGCGCGCGCCGCCTCGCCGTCGCGCGCGGCGGGAGGAGGAAGAAAGGCCGGGGGGTTTTGCAAGCTACCCCCCGGAGTATGGCTATTTACATTTTTAACCCACGCGCTGTTTACTGAGTCTTGGCATTCTTACGCGCTAGCCCCTGGAGTATAGGGTTAATTGTGTTCTAGTCCTCGGTTTTATCTTTTTCCATTTCTTTTTCCTATATTCGGCTGAAACTTTGGAAATTCATATAAAATCGAATAAAAATCATAAAAAGGAAAACTCAATTGCGTTGTACTCCTAGTAAATAGATCTACACAGTAGGTATGATGTGGGGATGTGCATGTACGGTTTTACCCCTGTTTTTAAAGGTGCATGATAAATCAATGAAAAATAGGAAACATGGCCTAGATGGAATTCAAAAATGACGAAACTTGGTCAGTAGCCTTCTTAGGGTGTTTTGATACTGTGAAAATTTCTGGTGACTCAATACCTTACTGTTCATGCATGGTTTTACCATTTTATATGTACTTTATGCATTATTTGATAACTTGAAAATGGGGTCCATGCAAAATATGTGAAATGAAGCTCACTAGTATTTTTCTCAGGTTCTATATATCTTGTGAACACCACTGGTAAAATATGAGCCCCTGCATGTATAGTTTTGATGGTGATATGAAAATGACAAATTTTGACTTGGAGAACTTGATAAATGGAAAAATGGGTCCTAATGTGCAAGATAAATTCTACCAAAATTCTAGTAGCATGTAGGGATACTGTAGAATCCAGAAAATATATGCTTGGAAGCTATTCTCACTGTTTATATGTACATCTTAACTTGCACTAGTTTTATATATGGGAAATAGATGTCCTGTCAAAACTTGGGAGTTTTAGCTTGTAAATTTTTGTACATGCAGTTCATACTAAGGATAGCTCACTGGTAAAATTTCGTCTTCAGAAACCATACCAATAAATTATAAAAATTCTGACGATGTGTAGGGCTGAAAACTTGCTGGAATTTTAATAAAATAATTATAACTCCAATTGAGCTGAAATTTTGACAGTAGCCTTGGGTATGAAGTATCTGCTTGTCACAAAAGTTTGGTACCATTTGAGTTAGTTGAACTGCCAGAACTCAGATGCATGTTTTTATTCACAAATGAGCATGATTTACCCTAAGCACATACATGTACAGTGATTCATCTACTGCATACGTATCATTTCTCATAAAGTATTTGCTGCACATTAACATTGGCATTTCGTCTATAACAAGTGCATACATTTGCATCCGTATGCACTCATGCCTGCACCTTTCATGCATATAGATCCCGCAAACGAGGAGCTGCCACCGGGTCAACCATTGATTGAGGAGTCCGAGGACGAGTCAGAGGACCCGCACGCGACTGCTGATCACACCACCGAGGAAGCACCCACTAACCCGAGCGGAGAAGGTAGGCAGGACCATACTACCCAGCTAATATAATAATGCTTATGAATTACGCATATGCATTAGGAGTTGAATGAAAACAATTGCATTAGACATCCCGGCCGCCCTGGCCCTAGATCCTATAAATAGAGTTCGTAGGACGAGTATGCCTAGAAATGCTAGGTACGAGTAGACATGAGTGAGCACTGTCACTCGTCGCGTAGGTGATATTTCAAAACCTCAGAAATCTTACTATGATGCAATTTATGGTTATTTATGTTGATATTAAATTGAGACGGGGCGGAGCGTACATTTACTTTCGTGGTGTGCGTTGTTGTTCTCCGGCTCCGCCCTTGTCGCATAAGGCCTGTTCGCTGTTCGGCTGCTGATTGACACAACATGGCTAGGAGTGCTTATCCGGGTCGTGGGACCGGTGAAAGTCTTACCGGCCCCGTCCTACTATTCATGGTGCTGCCCATCCACTGATAGGGGGCCGATGGACTTGGGAGGTGCTTCGAGGTCGATGGAGGGCTGACCCGACGTACCGTGGTATCGCTTCTGAGACGGCTACTCCCAAGGGTTAGGTGGGGGCGCTGTGAATCTTGGGACGGGACAGGTGGAGATGAGGGATATATGTGTGGAACGCGATGGCTAGTAAGCATATATCACTTGGCATTTTTAGTTATTCCCGGGAAATAAAAATCGATTCGAATCGCTGATGCTCACCAGGTGTGAGAGTGTCAAATGTCGCACACGGGCAACGTAGTAACAATCCAAATTACTATGCCAATGTACATGTTTTCAAATACTACATGTTTGGTGTACATGATGGATTTCTTACATGCAACTGATGATGGATTACTCTCATGCAAGTTTTTATGATTTACTTTTCTGCAAAGAGTTACCCTGTTATCATGATCTGTTCTTAATACGATGAAGGATAGCAGCTGTCAAATCCTGCTATCATCAAATTAACACTTTGATGAAATAAAATCAATGGCTAAGGACAAACAATGATTAGTAAGCTATGCATCGCGTCAGCCGTAAGCCATGTCCATTAAGTCCTATTGAGTAATTAGTACTCAGGGTTTGCCCCCATTTTTGGCTCACAGGTATGGAGTTTCTGATGTGTCCCTGCATTGGAGGGGGCACATGCGTGCAACACGATTAGAAGATGACGTTGTGGCAACAGGACAACATCAGTGGGCATGATGTTGTCTCACTTTTGCACATTCCGCTGCATGACCTGAACTCTGAACTATTTCTATCTTCCGCTGAGAGACATTTAAGAACTTATGTTATCCTATGACTATGTCGGATTTGAAACTTTGATTTGAACTGGTCTGTAAACTAATTCTATTATCTATCTACATTCAACTGCCTGTGATAATGTAATGGTTGTGACTCCATCGAGGGTCAATGTGTATGATGTCGGTTTCTCTGGGATTGGTGTTATCGAGGGCCGAAGGCCACTCGACGGACTACCGGGTTTAGTCCAGCTTAAGTGTATTGCAAGCCAAAGGTGGCAGGTGCGCTTAATCTGGGTTAAGCAGGGCGGTTCCGCCACAGCTGGTATCAGAGCCGATCATACACAGACAACAGTTACATCATCTAGTTTTGGTTTACAAAACTATTTTCGAAAGCCCTTTTCAAGTAATTGGAAAACGAGAGTATATGCTATGCCCGTATAAGGATGTTAGTGTTATTCAGGTGACATCACTGACATTCTAACCTAGATAGAACTCATATGCATGTTCGGCGCTTTGAGAAACAACTTTTCGGCCATAGCGATTCCAGTACTGGTGGAAGCTATCGGGTTTTGCGAACGGTTGTGAACTCTGCATTCATGCTGTATAAGTAAAAGCTCTTTAAGGGTGGTGGGCATGTTTGAGGCTTTCATATCCACCACACTTACATTCGGATTTGGGATCCATCTTTTTCTCGACAATCCCCAGTACTGGAGGAAAGTCAGGCTTTGAGGAAAAGGTGCATCGGCCCACCAACATTGTCCACGCAGCGGTCACGCGTGGATGCCACACTAAGTGGTAATGTATGAGCATGCATTCTTCTGCAGGTACCCTAACTACGTGCGAAACTAAGAACGGCCAGGGAACGACTAGTTGCATTAGAGAGTGCCGTGCATATGTGTCACCGAAATAACGATAGCTATATGTACTCTTCTTTTAGATGTGTGATGTGAGACCGTTTAGATACGATTCATGCATCATGTTTACTGCTTTTATTTATGGTGGGATATTATTAAAATGCTATGAAATAAATCGCAATTTTAAAAGTTTACCTTCCATATGATGCACTATTGTACCCTTGGCTTAATATCTCGTATGAAAAATATATCCCTCACTAATGCACAACCTTGTCTACCTAAAACAGATGGCCAGGACCAAGCAGACCGCACGCAAGGCCACCGGAGCCAGGACCACCGTTCTCCCTGACGTGACCCACACTCCCCCTGTGGTGGAGGATGGGTTGCTCCACACTCGCTGCAGGGAGGAGTGCCCCCTGTCCCAGTTGCTGTGCAGGGTCCTGAGGGAGATGGGGCGTCATCCCTGTCCCTTCATCTCGGTGCAGACGGTGCACGAGGAGGGCAACTGCATGGCCCAGGTTGTCCTTCCACGGGGGACGTTCGCGGGCCAGCAGACCCTCACCACTTACGGGGCCAATGAGGAGGACGCTTACCGTAAGGCGGTGATGGGAGCCCTCACCTCGTTGAGCTCCAGGTGGGAGGCAGACCACACGGTCCTGCGCTTCCTCCCCACACGCGACCTCGACCACGCTTGGCAGGAGCGCCGTGGGTGGCTTCGGGACAGGAACGGCTCTCGGCCCTTGGTAGCGTGCATGGACTATGCGCGTGAGGCGCACGGGATGTACCAGCGCGCGGAGAACCGGAGCCGCTTCTACTTTTCCAGGTACACGGAGACCCGTACCCGTGTGGAGGAGTTAGAGGCCCAAGTGGCGCAGCTACAGCAGCGTCTGGCCGAGTACGAGCCGCCGCAGCAGCCCGCGCCCTTGGAGGAGGAGGAGGAGGAGTCCTCGGAGCCCATGGAGGTGGAAGAGGAGGAGGAGAACGACCCCTCTGACGCCAACTCCAGGGTGCAGGGTGTTTGATGGATTGATGGAAGGGAGTTAAGCATTAAGTTAGTGACGCGTTGATAGCGATGTTTTGCAATATGCTGCTCCGCGTTTTGATGCAGGGCTGTACTGAACATTGGTGAGCTGAGAGAGCTCATTGAGTACGCCATTTGCTTATGTTGTGGACAATTAAATGTTTGCTATTTGATGATGGGATTGATGGAACCCACATCCCCCTATGTAATATTGAGACCTCCTAGTAGTATTTGAACCTTATTATGTTGCACTTGAAGTATGTTTAAGTCCGTGTGGAAGTTGAGATATGATGCGTGGATGAATGTGGGATGGTAGCTCCATTTTGTTTGCTGTTTGCGAATCTGGAATTCTGTACAGCAGCAGCAGAAATTGAGTGTATCTTGAAATCTGGGATGATTGGGGTTAGGAGTTTTATACTAAAGATGTAGGAAAGTCCCTGGTGCACAACTTTGTCAATAGAAGTTTTCGCTGAATGCATTCGGTTTTGGAGTTATGTTCAGAATTCCACTGAACATGCATTCTGAACTGGAACGGTACAGTTAGAAAAAGGGGTCTTTGCACAACCTTCGTGCGGAAATTGAACTGGGAAATTATTACCAAAGTTGTAGAGACTACAGTGACCAATAACTTTTCTATACAAAGTTTTCTCTGTAAGTGTACCAATTGAGAGTTATAACTAGAAATGTCCAGGTCATTAAATCTGGACAGAACTGACACCTCCCCTCAAAAGCTAAAATTCGAACCATTTCCAGGCTGGGTTGGCAAAAACTTCCTATAACAAAGTTCAAAAGCACTGAACATGGAGTAGCTTTGCTAAGGGGGTCATAATCAACAGATGCACGGATTAAGAGCAGCGCACCGTTAAAGTTGTTGCTGTCCAGAAATTCACGAGATAGCCGAGTGTTAGACGCCAGCACATCGAGCTATGACTAGATGCGACAGTGGTCGAACCGCTGCAAGAAGGAAGCTAACACTTTACTGCAATTATGTTTCCGTCTTACATGTTTTGAGTAACTGTGTTTCGGCGCATTTAATTGCTTTAAAGTGGTTGGACTAAACACTGTTAGCTTCACTCTTGCAGATGGTGAACACTCGTCAGGGACAAACCTCGGGCCAGCAGCCACACGATGCACCCCCTCCGTCGGAGCTGGCTACTCTGGTTGTGCAGCAGGCGGAGTTGATCCGCATGATGGCAGAGGAACGCCAAGCACAGGGGCAACAGCGGGCAAGGGAACACCAGCCCCGCGGCATCACCTACCAAGACTTCGAGGGTCTGCGCCCTCCTGTCTTCACTACATGCCCTGAGCCGCTCGCAGCAGATGACTGGCTCCGTACAATCGAGTCCAAGTTCACCCTGCTTCCGGGGTTGACTGAGCAAGAAAAAGCTCGGTTTGCGGCACAGCTACTTCAGGGCCCCGCGGGAGCTTGGTACGCCACGTTTCAGGCTATGCAGCAGCGGGATCACGTTGTCACATGGGAGGAGCTCCGTACTGCCTTCCGGGCCCACTACATCCCGGCAAGTCTTATGGAGCAGAAGCAGCGAGAGTTCAGGGAGCTCAAACAGGGCAGTCGCACGGTGATGCAGTACGTGCAAACGTTCATACAGCTGTCACAGTACTCGCCTAGGGATGTGGCAGATGATCCTAGCAGAGCGGCCAGACTCTTGCAGGGTTTCGACCCCACCCTCCAGACACACCTCGGGCGTCGTTACCAGAGCTTCTCGGAGCTGGTCGACACTGCACTGGACATGGAGAATCGCCTCCGTGTTGCTAATGAGGACCAAAAGAGGAAGCGTCAGGCCAGTAGTGCACAGGGGCCGTCTCAGAAGCAGAAGGCCAATTACCAGCAGCAGCCCCGCTACGTGATCCGGCCCAATCAATCGGGTTGGTTCCACCGAGCTCCGCAGCAGCAGCAGTACCCGGCCTACCGTGCACCCGCGCAGCTTCCCGCTCCTCGTGCTCCCACCGCACCAGGACCCGGGAATCCTTGCTTCAATTGTGGCAAGACAGGCCACTTTAGCAGGGAGTGTCGCGCTCCTCGCAGGATCCAAGGCCCCACTCCTACGGGTGGCAGTCAGCAGAGCAAGCCCAAGGGGAATGCACCGCGGAAGGGCCAAGTGCACTACATTCACTTAGAGCAGATCCCCGTTGGGGAACCGGTACTCGCTGGTACGTTCTCAGTCAACGGTCACCCAACCGTCGTACTATTTGATTCTGGGGCCACGCACACTTTCATTAGTCAGTCATATGCATCGAAGCATGGGATAAAAACTTCTTGCATAAAAGAAAGCTACAACATCTCTGCACCTGGAAACCCCATTAACACGAATTTGATAGTGAAGAGGTTGCTTTTAAGCATAGGAGGGGAAGATTTCATCATCAGTCCTGTGGTGCTGCCACACCAAGGGATCGATGCCATATTGGGAATGAATTGGATGAACGAAAACCATGCAGTCCTGGATATTGGCAGCAGGACAGTACAACTAAAGTCTGTCAGTGGAAAGGTTCTAAAGATCCACATACCAAATCAAAAGCACATCGAACCTACTGTGAATGCAACTGAGCTACAAGAAATCAAAAAGATACCTGTAGTATGCGAATTCCCAGACGTGTTTCCGGAGGAGCTGCCTGGTCTTCCACCGGATAGGAATGTTGAGTTTAGCATCGAGCTGGTTCCAGGTACGGCACCCGTCTCTAAGAGACCGTACAGGATGGCACCAGATGAACTTAAAGAGTTGAAAACGCAGTTGCAAGAATAGCTGGATAAAGGTTTCATCCGCCCTAGCTCGTCACCTTGGGGGTGCCCAGCCCTCTTTGTCGAAAAGAAAGACCAAGGTGGTAAACGGCTATGTGTGGACTACGGCCTCTAAATGCAGTAACAGTCAAAAACAAATACCCACTGCCACATATTGACATTCTGTTTGATCAACTAGCTGGGGCTAGAGTCTTCTCAAAAATTGACCTAAGATCAGGATACTATCAGATAAAAATCAGAGAGGAGGATATCCCCAAAACAGCTTTCTCGACTAGATATGGCTTGTATGAGTACCTAGTCATGTCTTTCGGATTGACCAATGCACCAGCTTTCTTCATGTATATGATGAACTCGGTGTTCATGAATGAACTGGACAAATTTGTGGTAGTATTCATTGATGATATACTGATCTACTCCAAAAATGAAGAAGAACACAGAGAACACTTGCGGATTGTACTCACTTGGCTCAGGGAACATAAACTCTATGCCAAGTTCAGCAAGTGCGCGTTTTGGTTAAAAGAAGTAAGCTTCTTGGGTCACATATTGTCCGAGAAGGGGGTAGCTGTTGATCCCAGCAAGGTAGAGAGTGTACTAAATTGGAAGCAACCCGAATCCGTAACTGAGATCCGGAGTTTCCTCGGTTTAGCGGGCTACTACCGCCGCTTTATCAAGGATTTTTCCAAAACGGCAAAGCCAATGACCTCATTGACCAAGAAAAATGCTAAGTACACGTGGAGTCCGAACTGTGAGGAAGCCTTCCAGAGTTTGAAGAGATCCTTGACAACCGCACCAGTACTAGCACAACCGGACGTCACGAAGCCATTCGATGTGTATTGTGACGCCTTCGGCAATGGGCTTGGCTGTGTGCTAATGCAAGAAGGGAGGGTAGTCGCTTACGCTTCCCGTCAATTGAGAAAACATGAAGCCAATTACCCAACTCATGATCTAGAACTGGCAGCAGTGGTACACGCACTGAAAATATGGAGGCACTATCTGCTAGGCAATACTTGTCATATCTACACCGACCACAAGAGCCTCAAATACATCCTCACCCAACCCGAATTGAATATGAGGCAGCGACGGTGGTTAGAGTTGATAAAGGATTATGACTTGGAAATTCATTATCATCCCGGCAAGGCTAATGTAGTAGCGGATGCGCTAAGCCGTCGGGCTCATTGCAATGTGATTGAAGCCCGGCCCACAGTAAGAGTGCTATGTTGCGAGATAGATGAAATTGAATTACCTACAGAACAGCTAGCTGAGCTCTATAACCTTATTATTGAGCCCACTATCAAAGAACAAATCATAACTGCACAAAAGCAAGATAAGGGCATGGCATTCATTCGTGAAGGAATGGATGAGAAGAAGAGAGCATGCTTCACACTTGATGACCAAGGTGTGTTGTGGTTCAAAAACCGGTTAGTGGTCCCTAAGGATATGGAGTTGAGGAAGAGGATTCTAGATGAAGCTCACACGTCTATGTTCACTATGCACCCGGGCAGTAACAAAATGTACCAAGACCTGAAACAGAAGTTTTGGTGGACTCGTATGAAACGAGAGATCGCCACGTACGTGTCCGAGTGTGACGTGTGTCAAAGAATAAAAGCTGATCACCTAAAGCCTGCAGGTATGCTTCAACCGCTTGAGGTTCCCGCCTGGAAATGGGAAAACATACACATGGACTTTATTGTGGGCCTACCTCCCACACAGAAAGGGTATGATTCGATCTGGGTAGTCATTGACCGATTCACGAAAGCCGCACATTTCCTTCCTGTCAAGACCACTTATCGAGCAAAACAATATGCCGAATTATATATCTCTCGAATTGTGGCACTACACGGTGTTCCTCTGACCATCACTTCGGACAGAGGCTCATTGTTTGTGTCACGCTTTTGGGAGCATTTGCAAACCGCTCTTGGAACTACCTTGATTCACAGTTCGGTGTATCATCCACAAACCAGCGGCCAAGTTGAGAGAGTAAATCAGATCTTAGAAGATATGTTGAGGGCTTGTGCTTTAACTTATTCCACCAAATGGGATGAGTGTCTCCCCCTAGCAGAGTTTGCTTATAACAACAGCTACCAGAAGAGCTTAGAGATGGCTCCTTTCGAGGCTCTGTATGGTAGGAGATGTAGAACACCCCTAAACTGGTCCGAACCAGGAGAACGTGTCACCTTTGGCCCTGATTTGGTAACACAAGCCGAGGAGCAAGTTAAACTTATACACGGCAACTTGAAAAGAGCAAAGTCTAGACAAAAGAGCTACTCTGACAAAAGAAGACGACCGTTGGTCTTTGAGTTAGATGATCATGTGTACCTTCGGGTGTCACCAATGAAAGGGGTACATCGTTTTGGGGTGAAAGGGAAGTTAGCCCCGAGGTACGTAGGTCCGTTTAAGATCACTGAGCAGTGTGGGCCAGTTGCTTACCGGTTGGAGTTACCTCCACATCTGGCTGCGGTTCATGACGTATTTCATGTCTCGCAACTTAAGAAGTGTTTAAGAGTGCCGGAAGAAGCAGTGGACACCTCACAAATTGAAATTGAGCCTGACCTCACCTATGAGGAACGTCCTATAAAAATCCTCGACCAAAAACAAAGAGCAACAAGAAGAAAAGCAATCAACTTTTACAAAGTGCAATGGAGTAATCACTCCGAAGAAGAAGCGACTTGGGAGCAAGAAGAATACTTGCGAACCAAATACCCGGGTTTCCTTTCAGCTACTACAAACGAGTATGTATAACCATCTAAATACAAATTTTATCCGAAATCCTACACTATGCACTGCATTCTAATTTAACTTATCCACCCACATCACATCAACAAATCTCGGGACGAGATTCCTTTAAGGGGGGTGGGTTGTGATGCTCTGGCATCTCAAGTGCATAATCACTCATCTTACATGAAGCATTCATCTTGAGCATCATGGAAAATCATGTGTGGGTGCATTGGAAACAAGTTCGGTTTATATTACTAAGTGAAAAACCCTGTCATTTCATGTGTGATGCTATGTTATAGTCGTATCTTTGATTCTATTGAGATCTGGGTGAAGTTCATATTGACAAAACTGTAGATACACATGATATAAACAACTTTGCTAATTGGGGTCTTGTCAGATAATGAGGTTTGAGGGTGATTAGGGTCATTTAATGACAGTACAGAAAACCAGTTCAAATTGGGGCTGATTTGAAATTCTAAGTTTACTCTGACCTACGGCCACATTCATGCAAAGCTCAAATTAGAGAAGTTGTAGGTAATGATCTAGGGAGCAACTTTTTCAATTGGGGTCTGGTTAGAAAATGAAATCTAGTAAATGATTTGGACCATTTTCTGTCAGCCTAGAAACACAGTTTAAATCTGACCAGTCGGGTAATTTAGGTTTTTCTCCAACTTAAAGTCATTTTCATGTCAAACTCAAATAGAATGAAATGTGGGATATGGAATTCCAAACAAACTTTTCAACTGGAGTTTTAAGAGTTAAAGCCCAGAAATAGGAGTTTTTCCCATCACAAGGAATAAGGTGACCCTGTTCCTAACTAGAGCTGCTATACAAATTCAAATGAAATTCATATTTTCAAACTGATTTGGGGGTGGAGCCTTTTGACAAACTTGTAGAACTAGAAGAGGCCAACATTTTATCCAATTACCACATTTCCTAAATCGGCCTCTAACAGGGTTAAAAAGGGGAAAAACTGAAAGGGAGAAAACACAAACAAAAATGGGCTTTTTCTGAGTGGCTGACCGGTGGGACCCAGCGCCCGGGAGGCCACGGTGTCGCCGCCGGCGCCGAGCGCGTGGTCGCCGGCGTACGGCCCGTTCGCCTCGCCCATGGATCGCCCTCCCCCGGCCGCGCCTTTAACCCGAGACCGATGCGGCTCTCTCCCCTCTTTCGCCTCCACTTGTCGCCTGCCACTCCCGAGCCCTCTCGCCTCCACTTCGCCGCGCGAGACCGAGCCGCCATTGACGAGCTCGAGTTTGGCCCCGAGCGCACGCCGCCGCCGTCCGTCCTTCCTCCGCCTCGAGGTCTACCTCACCGCACTCGCCACTCCACCCCGCCCCTTCTCCACTAGACCTCGTCGCCTCTCTCACTCCCCACCGCTAGATCGAGAGGCGACTGACGCGGGCCACCATTTCCGGCAAAGCTCGGTGCGAGCTCGCGCCGGCCGTCTCCGTCCACCCCACGCCCCTAGACCCCCGCCATTTCCTTTGCCTCGCTCCCGCGCACCCGAAACCCTAGATCTCGTCGACGTTCCACTTCTAACCGCGGAGATCGACCTCGGCGCGACGTCCTCGCCGCGCCGCCGTCACCGCCGTTCACGCTCCTTTGCCGCCTCGTCCTCGCCCCGCCGCCGACGACTTCTACCGGAGGTAGTAGCCCTCGCTCAGGGACACCGCCCGCGCCTCGCGTCGCGGCTCCGGCGAGCCCGAGCTCGCCGGCGCGCGCGCGCCGCCGCGTCGTCGCGCGCGGCGGGAGGAGGAAGAAAGGCCGGGGGGGTTTTGCAAGCTACCCCCCGGAGTATGGCTATTTACATTTTTAACCCACGCGCTGTTTACTGAGTCTTGGCATTCTTACGCGCTAGCCCCTGGAGTATAGGGTTAATTGTGTTCTAGTCCTCGGTTTTATCTTTTTCCATTTCTTTTTCCTATATTCGGCTGGAACTTTGGAAATTCATATAAAATCGAATAAAAATCGTAAAAAGGAAAACTCAGTTGCATTGTACTCCTAGTAAATAGATCTACACAGTAGGTATGATGTGGGGATGTGCATGTACGGTTTTACCCCTGTTTTTAAAGATGCATGATAAATCAATGAAAAATAGGAAACATGGCCTAGATGGAATTCAAAAATGACGAAACTTGGTCAGTAGCCTTCTTAGGGTGTTTTGATACTGTGGAAATTTCTGGTGACTCAATACCTTACAGTTCATGCATGGTTTTACCATTTTATATGTACTTTATGCATTATTTGATAACTTGAAAATGGGATCAATGCAAAATATGTGAAACGAAGCTCACTAGTATTTTTCTCACGTTCTATATATCTTGTGAACACCACTGGTAAAATATGAACCCCTGCATGTATAGTTTTGATGGTGATTTGAAAATGACAAATTTTGACTTGGAGAACTTGATAAATGGAAAAATGGGTCCTAATGTGCAAGATAAATTCTACCAAAATTCTAGTAGCATGTAGGGGTACTGTAGAATCCAGAAAGTATATGCTTGGAAGCTATTCTCACTGTTTATATGTACATCTCAACTTGCACTAGTTTTATATATGGGAAATAGATGTCCTGTCAAAACTTGGGAGTTTTATCTTGTAAATTTTTGTACATGCAGTTCATACTAAGGATAGCTCACTGGTAAAATTTCGTCTTCAGAAACCATACCAATAAATTATAAAAATTCTGACGATGTGTAGGGCTGAAAACTTGCTGGAATTTTAATAAAATAATTATAATTCCAATTGAGCTGAAATTTTGACAGTAGCCTTGGGTATGAAGTATCTGCTTGTCACAAAAGTTTGGTACCATTTGAGTTAGTTGAACTGCCAGAACTCAGATGCATGTTTTTATTCACAAATGAGCATGATTTACCCTAAGCACATACATGTACAGTGATTCATCTACTGCATACGTATCATTTCTCATAAAGTATTTGCTGCACATTAACATTGGCATTTCGTCTACAACAAGTGCATACATTTGCATCCGTATGCACTCATGCCTGCACCTTTCATGCATATAGATCCCGCAAACGAGGAGCTGCCACCGGGTCAACCATTGATTGAGGAGCCCGAGGACGAGTCAGAGGACCCGCACGCGACTGCTGATCACACCACCGAGGAAGCACCCACTAACCCGAGCGGAGAAGGTAGGCAGGACCATACTACCCAGCTAATATAATAATGCTTATGAATTACGCATATGCATTAGGAGTTGAATGAAAACAATTGCATTAGACATCCCGGCCGCCCTGGCCCTAGATCCTATAAATAGAGTTCGTAGGACGAGTATGCCTAGAAATGCTAGGTACGAGTAGACATGAGTGAGCACTGTCACTCGTCGCGTAGGTGATATTTCAAAACCTCAGAAATCTTACTATGATGCAATTTATGGTTATTTATGTTGATATTAAATTGAGACGGGGCGGAGCGTACATTTACTTTCGTGGTGTGCGTTGTTGTTCTCCGGCTCCGCCCCTGTCGCATAAGGCCTGTTCGCTGTTCGGCTGCTGATTGACACAACATGGCTAGGAGTGCTTATCCAGGTCGTGGGACCGGTGAAAATCTTACCGGCCCCGTCCTACTATTCATGGTGCTGCCCATCCACTGATAGGGGGCCGATGAGGTGCTTGGAGGTCGATGGAGGGCTGACCCGACGTACCGTGGTATCGCTCCTGAGACGGCTACTCCCAAGGGTTAGGTGGGGGCGCTGTGAATCTTGGGACGGGACAGGTGGAGATGAGGGATATATGTGTGGAACGCGATGGCTAGTAAGCATATATCACTTGGCATTTTTAGTTATTCTCGGGAATTAAAAATCGATTCGAATCGCTGATGCTCACCAGGTGTGAGAGTGTCAAATGTCACACACGGGCAACGTAGTAACAATCCAAATTACTATGCCAATGTACATGTTTTCAAATACTACATGTTTGGTGTACATGATGGATTTCTTACATGCAACTGATGATGGATTACTCTCATGCAAGTTTTTATGATTTACTTTTCTGCAAAGAGTTACCCTGTTATCATGATCTGTTCTTAATACGATGAAGGATAGCAGCTGTCAAATCCTGCTATCATCAAATTAACACTTTGATGAAATAAAATCAATGGCTAAGGACAAACAATGATTAGTAAGCTATGCATCGCGTCAGCCGTAAGCCATGTCCATTAAGTCCTATTGAGTAATTAGTACTTAGGGTTTGCCCCCATTTTTGGCTCACAGGTATGGAGTTTCTGATGTGTCCCTGCATTGGAGGGGGCACATGCGTGCAACACGATTAGAAGATGACGTTGTGGCAACAGGACAACATCAGTGGGCATGATGTTGTCTCACTTTTGCACATTCCGCTGCATGACCTGAACTCTGAACTATTTCTATCTTCCGCTGAGAGACATTTAAGAACTTATGTTATCCTATGACTATGTCGGATTTGAAACTTTGATTTGAACTGGTCTGTAAACTAATTCTATTATCTATCTACATTCAACTGCCTGTGATGATGTAATGGTTGTGACTCCATCGAGGGTCAATGTGTATGATGTCGGTTTCTCTGGGATTGGTGTTATCGAGGGCCGAAGGCCACTCGACGGACTACCGGGTTTAGTCCAGCTTAAGTGTACTGCAAGCCAAAGGTGGCAGGTGCGCTTAATCTGGGTTAAGCAGGGCGGTTCCGCCACAACCGGCAGGCTTCAGGTGATCAGCTTTTACTCTCTGACATACATCACACTCGGACACATACTTGGTTATCTCTCGTTTCATACGAGTCCACCAAAATTTCTGTTTCAGGTCCTGGTACATTTTGTTGCTTCCTAGGTGCATTGTTAACATGGAGGTGTGGGCTTCATCAAGTATTTTCTTTCTCAACTCCATGTCCTTAGGTACCACTAAGCGATTTTTAAACCATAGGACGCCCTCTTCGTCAAGCCTAAAACAAGCCTTCTTTCTTTCATTGATCTCGTCTCTAATGTGGGCCATGCCCTTATTCTGCTTTTGTGCTGCTATGATTTGATCCTTTATTGCAGGTTCAATGATGAGGCTATACAGTTCAGCGTGCTGCTCTGTAGGCATTTCGATCTCATCTATCTCACAACATATAACTCTCACCGTCGGGCGGGCTTCAATCACATTGCATTGAGCCTTGCATCAGCTACTACATTGGCCTTGCCAGGATGGTAGTGAATCTCTAGATCATAATCTTTTATCAGCTCTAACCACCGTCGTTGCCTCATATTTAACTCGGGTTGTGTGAGGATATACTTGAGACTCTTGTGGTCAATGTAGATGTGACACGTATTGCCTAGTAGATAGTGTCTCCATATCTTCAGTGCGTGTACAACTGCTGCTAGCTCAAGATCATGTGTTGGATAGTTGGCTTCATGTTTTCTCAGTTGGCGTGAGGCGTAGGCAATTACTCTCCCTTCTTGCATTAAGACACAGCCAAGCCCATTGCTGGAGGCATCACAAAACACATCAAATGGTTTAGTGACGTCCGGTTGTGCTAGCACTGGTGACAATGTTAACAATTTCTTCAGGGTTTGAAAGGCTTCCTCACAATTCGAACTCCACACATACTTCACATTCTTCTTCGTTAGTGAGGTCATTGGCTTCGCAGTTTTGGAGAAGTCCTTAATGAAGTGGCGGTAGTAGCCCGCTAAACTAAGGAAACTCCGAATCTCAGTCACTGTCTCGGGTTGCTTCCAGTTCAGAACATCCTTTACCTTGCTAGGATCAACTGCTACCCCTTTCTCAGACAGAATGTGACCTAAGAAACTCACTTCCTTCAGCCAAAAAGCACATTTACTAAACTTGTCATAGAGCTTGTGTTCTCTAAGCCGATTGAGTACTATCCGCAAGTGCTCCTCATGGTCCTTCTCATTTTTAGAATAGATTAATATGTCATCAATGAACACCACTATGAACTTATCAAGTTTATTCATGAACACCGAATTCATCATGTACATGAAGAAAGCCGGTGCATTGGTTAACCCAAAGGACATGACCAAATACTCATATAAGCCATATCTGGTCGAAAAAGCTGTCTTGGGTATATCTTCTTCTTTGATCTTTATTTGATAGTAGCCAGACCTTAGATCGATTTTTGAAAAGACCTTAGCTCCAGCTAACTGATCAAACAAGATGTCAATGTGTGGCAGTGGGTATTTGTTTTTGACGGTGACAGCATTCAAAGGCCGGTAATCAACACATAGTCTTTTACCACCTTGGTCCTTCTTTTCAGCAAAGAGGGCTGGGCAACCCCAAGGTGATGAGCTAGGCCGAATGAACCCTTTATCTAGCTGTTCTTGCAGCTGCACTTTCAGCTCTTTCAACTCATCCGGTGCCATTCTGTATGGCCTCCGTGAGATGGGTACGGTGCCAGGTACAAGCTCGATGGCGAACTCAACATCTCTGTCCGGTGGAAGTCCGGGAAGCTCTTCCGGAAACACATCTGAAAAGTCAGAAACCACTAGTATCTTCTCGATCAACTGAGCCTCTGTGGCAATTACTGTGTGTGATGAATGTTTGTGAGTTGGCAGATGAACGTGCATAATTTTTCCACTCTTGCTAGACTTCATTTGAACTGTCCTGCTAGTAATATCCAACAAGACATTGTGCTCTTTCATCCAATCCATCCCCAAGATAATGTCGATCCCCTGGTTAGGAAGTACCACAGGATCAACATAGAATTCCTCCATGCCAATGCACAAGCGTAAGTGCCTTACAATCTGATTCATGTCAATCGGTGACCCCGGGGCTGTGATATGGTACTTTGCCTTCATATTATCAATGTGATAATCATGTTTGGTTGCATATGACCTGCTGACGAAAGTGTGTGTTGCTCCGGAGTCAAACAAAACCAATGTAGGGTGCTCGTTGACAAGAAATGTGCTTGCTAACACTGGTTCACCCACTGGAATCTGATCTACGTGGGTATAGTGCACACGACCCTCCCTTGGGGCCGAGTCTCGCGCTGGTCCTTTCTTCTTATTCTGGTGTTGGTTGCCTCTAATCAACATTGGTGCCTGGCTTCGTCGAAGGGCAAGACAATTCTTGCTAAAATGGCCGGTCTTTCCGCACTTGTAGCAAGGGTATTTGGCACTTGGTTTGGCTGGTGGCACTAAAGCAGGCGGATGAGGCGGTACACTGCAGGAGGAGGGATGGTGTTGCATCTCATAGTGTTGTTCTTGCTGCTGGGGCATGTCAATGTAATAGATGCGCGGCGGTGGGCGATGCACGACCCGTTGCCGCTGAGATGAACCCGACTGAAGTGTGCTTGCAAGTCTTTTCCTCCGCTGATCCTCGTGGGCCTGACTGAGGTGATGCTCCATGTCGATGGCGGCGTCTACCAACTCGGTGAAGATGTCGTAGCGGCGCCCCAAGTGAGTCAGGAGAGTGGGATCAAACCCTTCCAACAAACGGGCAACCCTACGCGGGTCGGTGTCGACGTCTTCAGGGCAGTACTGGGACAAGTAGATGAAAGCCTGCACGTACTTGAGTACCGACATGTCCCCTTGTTGAAGTGCACGAAATTCCCGTTGCTTGAGCTCGATGAGGCTAGGCGGGAGATAGTGAGCCCGAAAAGCCGCACGAAACTCATCCCATGAGACCTAGTGCCCGGCTGGTTGCATTGCCCGGAATGAAGCACACTATTGGCGTTCCTTAGCCTATTAGATATACATCCGCAAGCGCACGGAAAACGCGTTGTAGCCTTTCACCCGAGAGTATTCCAGGGTATCGAATCCACGAGGAACGAGGAGTATAATAATCACACAACACAATGGCCAAACTAGCGAAGCTAGCAAGTTGAGGATAAAAGACAGGAAAGCAGGTTCTCAACAAAGGTTAAGGCACCTTACTATACTAAGCATGCAAAGCACTATACTTGTCATGTAAACATAGACACCAAAGCTACAGAGCCACTGCCAGGCACCAGAGTGCTGATAACCCAGGCGGGCGCTACAGGTTTCGGCTATATCGTCAGCGAGTCTATCCGAACGAACGGGATTGGAATACTGAGAACACAAAAGCTGTCACCTAGTGTGTCTACCAACCAGAGCTGCGTGGGATAGCCGACCAACCAAGGCAAACTCTAAGTATGAACACCGTCGTGCCACTCAGAGAGTTTACTACTTACTGGTAATGAGCTAGAAAAGCAAGCACTACTATATAGCCAACACTATAAGCATGCACAAGGTTCCCGTAAACAAACAAGTATAAAATTAAGTATGAAAGTAAAGTAAGAATGTAATAACAAAGGTGAGAGACAAGGAACTTTACTCAATCCTGGAACTGAATATCCTTCCTTTGATGATACAAGCCTAGGAAAGAAGAGAAATCCCACTCCCGAACTCTGCACTCACTACTCTCCTTGATACAAGAGGAACTCTCTCTACAATGCTAAGGGAAAGCTTCACTTCTCCACACTATACACTCTACCACTACATTTGTCCACTAATCCACACCTCACAAGGGAGGTCTAAGGGGGTATTTATAGTGCTAAGTGATGGAGAAGGTCGGTTGTGGCGGTTGGAGACGGTTAGAGGCCGGGCGGCTTGGGTGCCAAGCCGGGGGGCTCGGGGTGGAGCCGGGCGACCTGGTCCCAAGCCGGGCGGCCTGGCCATCCCTTGGATCCACCGCCTCACTTCATCCCACGGTCCATATTGCTCCTCCAAGGCGGTTATAGGTCGGTTGGCGGTTATTCTTGTGTGCTTTTGCCTCAACCATTAGATCCTTTTGTGTTTCTTCCTTAGCCATTGGATGGAACTCCCTTGGATTGCTGACTTAGCTAATCCGTGGGCTGGATTGATGAAGTGGCAAGGCCTTCCGTGGCATGGTGATTGGTTCTCTCGGATTCCACCATGGAGTTGTACTTGACACATTGTCTCTTGCATGTAGGTGGAAGATGGCGGCATTTGGAGAGTTTCACAGGCCAGGCGGCTTGGTGGCAAGCCAGGCGGCTTGGGCCTGAGCCGGGCGGCCTGGGTCCTTAGCCCATATCCAGCTCTTCTTCCTGGTTCACATGTTTTCTCCATGTTTTCTATGTTTTTGCACCGTGACATGTGTTCCTACAATACCTTTGTACACAACTCGTGGAACCGGTTAATATGTATGAAATTTGCATAAACTTACCCTTGAAACATGAAGTATTGGTGGTCGAAATAGGCTATAACGACCGCCAACACACACCAGGCCCCCAAGGGACCATGTAGACACTGTGCCGCGAAGCGAGCCTTCTGTTGCTCAGTGAGTTGGGGCAGCAGACTGAACTTGGACTCAATGATCCGAAGCCAGTCATCAGCATCCAAGGGATCCGTGGTAGTGGTGAAGACTGGTGGTTGTAGTGCCGCAAATTCAGTGTAACTGATCTCTTGCGGATTGCGCCGTTGTTGCTCTTGAACGAGCATGTCGATGATTTGACCTTGCTGGGCGACTAGAGCAGCCAACTTAGGAGGAAATTGTGCCCCATGGGCAGCCCCTTGTGCAGACGTCTTCGATGGAGTAACCATCTACATAAATGAGGCCAAATTGTGATTAGTCCAACAACTTTAATGCAATCAATGCGGTGATAAAAGATCGTAGCACCAAAATTTCGTCCTGAATACATGAAAGCATGTAAGTGAATCAGAACAGCTTGATTGCATATAAAGTGTTAGCCATCATTTTGTAGGTTTGGACAATCGTCATTGCAAATGGAAAACTTGTGCGTTGTTTTGGATACAGGACAACACTCCTATCCATCTGACTGGGACAACGGTGCAAGGTCATTTTACTAGCTGCACTCAAGTTTTTAACCCACCCTGGGACAACCACTTGTTTAAAAATTTAAACTGTTCTCCTTCCGTGCATTTCTTGTAGTATCATCTATAACAAGGTTGTTCCACATGTTGTGCTCTATAACTTTGTTACCTAGAGTTCCAACTAACTCCTTTTGCAACTCGGTCGAATTCCACTATTTGTTCGTGTATGTCGTTTGGGACCCTTCTTCATAAAATTAACTGTATTGTGAGAGTGAAACGTGCAGAATGTTTGCTTAAGTCACGATTTATTTCATTGGTCTTTTAGTAATAAAACCCCACAATGATAACAAAAGATACATGATGCATGATTCGTTCTATTCGGTCTCACATCACACATCCTATGTATTATATATATAACTAGCGATAATTCGGTGACATATATGCACATCTCTCTTTAATGCAATTAGTCGTTCTCTAGTCGTTCTTAGTTTCGCACGTGGTTAGTGTACCTGCAGAAGAATGCATGCTCATACATTACCACCTAGTGTGGCATCCACGCGTGACCGCTGCGTGGACAACGTTGGTGGGCCGCTGCACCTTTTCCTCAAAGCCTGACTTTCCACCAATACTAGGGATTGTCGAGAAAAAGGTAGATCCCAAAACCAAATATAAGTGTGGTGGGCATGAAAGCCTTAAACATGCCCACCACCCTTGAAGAGCTTTTACTTATATAGCATGAATGCAGGGTGCACAGCCATTCGCAAATCCCGATAGCTTCCACCAGTACTGGGGATAGCTATGGCTGAAGAGTTGCAACTCTTCCCAAAGCACCGAATATGCATATGAGTTCTATCTAGATCAGAATGTCAGCGATGTCACCTGGATAACACTAGCATCCTTATACGGGTATAGCGTATACTCTCATTTTTTAATTACTTGAAGATGGGTTTTCGAAAATAGGTTTGTAAAACAAAACTTGATAATATAACTGTTGTCTGTGTATGATCGGCTCTGATACCAGCTGTGGCGGAACCGCCCTGCTTAATCTCGACTAAGCACACCTGCCACCTCTGGCTCGTAGTGTACTTAGGCCAGACTAAACCCGGTAGTCCGTCGAGCTACCCAAAAAGGGGCACTCGATGTAACCATCGCCCGAAGATACCGACATCACACACATTCAGCTCTCGAAAGAGCCATAACAGTTACATCATCACAGGCAGTTGAAATATAAGATAGATAGACTTAGTTTACAATCCAAATGTATGAAATCAAATACATGTTCAAAATATAGCGGAAGCGATTTCCGTGTATATATATAGCGGAAGCGTTTTTAAAACATCTCGCAGCGGAATCATGATACTTAAGCAGTCTTCGCGAAGAGACGAACGAGGCTTGTAGCACCGAGCCCACCGGTACTACCACCTTCAACACGGTTGTCCAGATGTCATCAGTACATGTAATCCAAAAGCGGGGGCAAACCCTGAGTACTAATTACTCAGTAGGATTTAATGGACGGGGCTTACGGCTGACGCAAAGCATAGCTTACTAGTCAGGTGAGTCCTTAGCCATTGATTCTTAATTATAACATGTTGCCATAGGATAGCAGGATTTGACAGCTACTATCTCTTAACCATGAATATCAAGTCTCATAAATAAAACTTGCATGAAAGTAAGGCATGAATAATTTCTTGCATAACTCTTGATCATATAGTATACATGAGTATCATCAAACATGTTGGGTTCAAAACACGAATATAAGTATAGATGTTTAAGTTGTTACGAAGTTGCCCGGCAGTGATACTGGCATTCTGACACCTGGTGAGCATCAGCGATTCGAATCGATTTTTATATTCCCGGGAATAACTAGAAGTATCAGGATGGCATATGCTTACTAACCCCCGGCGTTCCCACATATGCTTCCCCCATCTCCACCTGTCCCATCCGAAGTTTCATTCAATCCCGCTGTAATTCTCTGGTTGTGCCGCCTTAAGAGCGTTACCTCGGCGTACCGGGTCCAGCCCTCCCTCGACTACAAGCTCTCCAAGGTGTAACAGTAGGAGCCTGTCTCTGTTCTTCGGATGGCACAAGTAAGACTTTCACCAGTCCATTATCCCGGATAAGCACTCTAGCAATGTTATGCCAATCCCAAGCAGACAGCGGACGGGCCTTATGCGACACGGGCGGAGTCCAATGCATAATAACATAAACAGTAACAACTCATAAAATCTCTGCCCAGTCTCCATTTAAACCATAAGCATATATAATAACTTCCATAATAACAAGATTTCTGTCATAGTGTAAAGTTGCACCTACAAGACGAGTACAATCACTCGTGTCTACTCGTACCTAGCAATTCTAGGCACTCGTCTTATGAACTCTACGTATAGATGCTAGGGCCAGGGCGGCCGGGAAGTCTAATGCAGATGTTTTCAATCAACTCCTAATGCAGATGCGTAAACCATCAAACAAGATTATGTGAGCTGGAAGAAATCATGGTCCTGCCTACCTTTGATTGTTCGTATGAAAACCAACAAACTAATCTAAGTTAGTTTGCCGAGTTGTGAGGCTTTGCCCCAGGCAACCCCTTGAAACAGGGACAGATAAAATCAGCGACCCTTCGTCTTCAGGTTGAGGAGAAACCAACTCCTGATGCATGGACTCTTCCTCTGGCTGTTTGATCAGCGGTTGCTCTTGCGTCGGCCCTTCGTTCGCGAGTTCTATATGCATGACATAATATGCAAGTAAGTGCAAGAGAATACAGATACATGCATATGATACAGGTCATAAGCATGACATAGTGCAACCAAGAGTGCAACGAATGCAAATGTGTATGCATGAGGTGCAAATGAAACATAATGCATGTCAAGTAACTTGTGACGAAATGACTCAAGTATTCTTAGTTTAAATACTTCCTGCAATAAGAAACTTAACACTTTACTAAGCAATCGTACGACCCACAACTTAAGAAATCATATAAACCGTCACTAAAAAATCGTACAAACCATCACCAAAAGGTAGTTCGAGCCATCATTTATGATATCACAAAGAACTTGCTGCAAGTATGATGTAGTAACAAGTAACATTACACCCCTACATAAAGTATACTAAGGTCCATTATAAAAGTTCATCTTTTTATTGAGTTAAAGTACTCGTGCCAAGGTCTTACTGTTACACAGCTCCAATTGAGCTCAATTATTTATCACATGTAGAGAAATACCACATAATGCTACTATCAAACTTTCAGCCACAAACAAGTTATAATTAATTTATTAAAATTCCAGCAAGTCATCAGCCCTACATCTTTCTAGATTTTTCATATTTTATAGGAGTGGGTTCTGGACTTGGAATTTCTATAGCAAGCATTTCATTACATGAACATCATACACAAAAATCAGCAAGCACAAAATCCATAGTTTAATAGGACATCTATTTTCCATATAATTAACTTATGCAAATTAAGATGTACTTAGAAACAGTGTTAATAAATTCTACCAAAATACTTTGTAGACTCCCTATCATACTAGTAGCATACCAGATTTTTCATAGAATTATCTTTGCATTCTAAAGTCACTTTTTCTAATTATCAAGTCTAGCAAGTAGCATTTGGCTAATTTCAAAACATCAGCTAAAACATACATGCACAACCTCATACTTTACCAGTGAGGTAATCATACTATATAAAGTACATGAAAAATACCAGAGGTCACATTTGAGCATATTTTATGTAGCTTCCATTTTCCAAGTTAAATAAATACACAAAACACATGCATAGGGGCAAAACAGTAATTTAACAGCTAATGCTAGGGGTACAAAAATCACACAGTACCTAGATGCAATAATAAAGCTACTGTCCAAGTTTTATAATTTTTGGAGTTCATTTACATTCCTTTTTCCATTTATTTACCCTCAACATGCATGCACTAAACTAGGGGCAAAACAGACTTTTCACACATCCACACCATACTCATCCTATAGATCAGCTCACAAGGAGTTCATAGCCACTGAGTTTGCCTATTTTTTATTTTTATTTGAATTGTTATGACTTTTCAAAGTTCAAAACCGAAATATGCACATTAACCCTAGATCTAGGACGTAGACGGAATTATCCATAACCTCCAGGGGCTAGATCAGAAGATTTGCGGGGCACAGTGCACAGCGCTTTGGATTTGAATGGAAAATGTCGAAACGCCGAGGGTTAAAGTGCAAAACCCGCGTCGTCTTCCACCTTATGCCGGGGTCAACGGCGTAGTGGCGCGCGGCGGAATCCGGCCGTCCGGGCCCGGAGGCTTGCCGGCGGTGGTCGGGGAAAGAGAGGCGAGGGCGGTGAGCCTTACCCACTACCTTGATTCTGCGGAGGTTGGCCGGAACGACTTGGCGACGGCGAGGCAGAAGCATAGGATCCGACGACGAATGGCGGCGTGATGGAAGGGATCCAGTGGCCTAGAGCTACGGGAGGCGGTGGAGTGGAGGCCGAGGAGGGTCGGCGTGGTGGTGTGGAGGCACAGAGGCGTGAGGTACGGCCGGCGCGGCTCGAGCTTCGAGCTCCAAGCCAGCGGCTATGGCGAGGCCCGGCGGCGAAATGCGGCCTGGAGGAAGGGCTATGGTGGCCTAGACCATGGGGAATCGGCGGAGCGGGGGACGAGGGAGACCGGCGTAGGGGTCTGGAGGTGTGGGGACGGAGAGAGGGGCCTCGGAGCTTGAGCTCCGAGCTCTTGCTAATGGCGGTCGGCGGGTGGAAACAGAGAGAGAGGCGAGTGCCCTCAGTGGAGGCAAGGAGCAGAGGGCGAGGCAGGGAATGGAGGGGGAAACGCCCTCCGCCCTGGCTTAAAGTCGAAGGAACGGGCAGGGGGAAAGCGTGGCCCTTGGCCGGCAGTCGGCCACAATGCAGAGGGTGGCCGCCGCGTGGGCGGGCAGGAGAGAGGGGGGAGACGATGGCCGGTGGGTGGATTTGGTCCATGGGCCGGGGTGGCTGACAGGTAGGGTCGGGGCGGGAAAGAGAGAGAGGTCCAATGGACCGAGTGCATTGGGCAGCATGCGGGGTGGGACCCACCGGTCCGGTTTTCGCTCGGCGCGGGCTGGAATCCGGCGCTGGTCTGCCAGGTGGGGCCCGCGTGTCATAGAGTCAAAAGGAAATTCCAAATCCGAAAATGGAAAAGTCAGCTTTGACCAAGGAAACATGCTTCTGAAATTTGCCTATTTAACCAACTTAGGGGCCGAATTTCACAAAACTCCGATTGGGTGAAATGTCCTAAATTGGTTTCTCTACATTTGTCTTATAAACTTGCATACCATGTTGTATTCAAAAATATGGTTTAAATTTAAATTTAAACTGCTGACCAATGTTTGACCAGCAGAACCCATAAGTTTAGAAATTCTAAAAGTCTATTTTATGACCACTTTCACACAAAAAGTTTTATACCAATGTTGTTCCGAATTTCAAGATCTACCTCTTTCTCAATATAAGTATTGCAAGATTTTGGCTTTAAGATCAAGGAAACTTACAGGTCAAGTTTGGACAGAATTCATACATTGGCCGAAAAAGCCCCAAAACTCTATGAAAAAACTTCATGCATGTCAAGGCACCAATTACCAAAGTTGGTTATCATCAAATTGTCTACAAGTTTGTCAATATGTGTTTTACTCAAATCTAAATTTAATCAAAGTTATGGGCACAATCATAGAGACATATATGCAGAAAACAGGTTTCAACAAGTTGCATTTCAACCAAATTTGAACTAGGGTTTAAATGCATGCCAATGTATGATGCTTTATGACGAATGATGCACATATGAAGAATGATTATGCACTTGAGATGCTGGTGTGATACTCCATATCTAAAACCGCGATTAAGTGCATTAAGCATGTCATCATATGTATAATCTCCTTTCAATTTTTGGAAATTTTGTTCAAAATCCTTTTGAACTTGTTGTATTTGAAACTCCTTTGAGAATATTATTTTTACCCAAGGACAAAAGTGCAAGATTATAGTATAAATTACATTCTTCCACTTTTGTAATTGGACCTTTGTGTGATTTTGCTTGTGTATGGGGTTAAAAATAAAAAATTACATTCAAAAATATATATAAAAAAGGAAAAAGGGAAACTGAGGGAACCAGGCCCAAAACCGGCCCAGCTCCCTGATTCTCCCTCAGCCCGCAGAACCGGGCTGATAGGCGGGGCCCACCCCCGCCTTCTTCCTCATCCTGCCGCGGGCGAGGCGAAGCCGAGCTTCTCTCTCACCACGCCCCGCCACCGTTTCCCCGCCACACGCCCCGCGCCGCCGTCCTCGCCAAAGCCGCGGGACGGCGCTGGCGCCGCCTCGTCGCGCCGCCTGTCCTTCGCCCACCGCAGCCGCCACCCCGCCCACCATCTCCCACCTCGGGGTGAGGCGGATAAGCCTCGCCGCCGCCGCGGCCGAGCCCATCCCACCGCCCCTTTCACCGCCGCTCTGGCCTATAAAATCCCCCACCGAGCACCTCCTTCCCTACCTCAACCCAAGCCACTCCCCATCTTCACCCCTCCTCCTTCCACTCGCTCCCGCACCGCTCACCTCATCGCTGCCGCGCTCCTCACCGCCGACAGCCGCCTACACCGCCTTCTTTAGCCAACCGAGGGTGAGACCCTCTCCGCCTCACCTCCCTCTCCCTTCTGCGCCAATCCTCGTCGAGGATTGGGGCTTGCCCGAGCTCAATCGAGCTCGGCGTCCCCTTGGCGCCGGCGGCAATGGCCGCCACCGCGCCTCCTCTTCCCACATGCACAAGCCCCAATCGGGCTTCTTTCCTTGTGCATCCGATGCAGGGCCCCCGCGCGCACCCCATGGGGGTATCCTCCGCCGCCATCCCATCTTTAAGCCGTCAGGAACGCCGCTCGCCGACGCGCGTGCTGTGCGGGCGCGACGCACCCGCCAAGGACGCTGTAGATAGAGAGAAGGGAGGAAAAAAGGGAAGAGAGAAGAGGAGAAGGGCTACGCCGCCGCATGGTTTGGTCGTCGCCGGCGAAGACCGGGACGCACCGCCGCACGGGGTGGTCGCCGGCACCGGCGCCGCACGCCGTGCGCGTGCGCGCATCGCGCGCGCCCTGGGCAAAGGCCGGGCAAGGCCCTAGCTGGGCCAAAAGGCCGGCTAGGCCGAGCCCCGCCTTGGGCCTTATGGGTCGAAATGAGAGAGGGAGAAGCAGGCCGCCGGCCTAGTTTCCATAAACCGGGACGAGAATTGAGGGTGGGAAAGTGAACTTTTTTAGAAAATTCATTTTGGGCTTTTGGGCTGTTTTTCCTATCTCAATTATATCTGTTTTCTTTTTCCTTTTCCTTTCTAACCTTTGATTAACTATTTTTATAAAGGTTATTTCTTTTAGTTTAAAATTTAAGATTTCATTTTCAAATCTTTAAAAATCTTTAATATATTTATTTATTCTTTTCCAACTCTTTTAATGTTTGAAAAATCATTACAAACCTTGGAAAATTATTTTAAATCTCAAAAAATTTATTTAAAGCCTTGAAAAATATTTTAATGCCCCACTTTTTCTTTTTAGGAAGTTTTATCCTTGTTTTTTTTACAACAGGTTGATCATCCTTATCCTTAAAACTCATGCATGTCATTCATTTATTTAGGTACGATAACCCCTTCACCCCCTGCCGGAGAATCTTCTAATATTGTTAGTCCAGAAGCCCCTGAAGCCGGAATTTTGGAATCATCTCTTGTCCCCGAGGAGGAATCTTTTGAATTGGTTTTCGATCCTAACTCTGTCAATCCAGGCAAGCCCCGGTGCATCTCCTTTTGTTTTGAGTCTTAATCAATGGGTCTCTTTGTGCATTAGAGTTAGGATTTGATTGAAACCCTAGTGCATATTTAACTCCTGAATCCAGCATTTAATCCTATACGTAATAGATTAGAATTGCTTAGCCAAGCTTCATTTAGGTTACGCTTCCTTTTAAAAGAAATGAATCTGGTCAATAAAGTTTCCTGAGACATTAACCGGAGACATTTGGCGGGATGAGTTATGTTTTTAGTATTGTTAATTATGGAATATTTAGTGAATGAACATGTTGGATCCTGACCCTGCCTGTCATATAAGGCCGTCCGATGTCTTGGCCATGTTTTCGGCTTTCGAACGCGCCTCTTTCACTTGTCGTCCTTAACGGGCTCCGATAAGCCTTTCATACCTTGAACCTAGATTTGAACTGTGGTGAGACCAACTGCGGGTGTCGTCGAATCGTATACCCGGGCTCGGTGAGAACGGTTCAAACTATGTGCCAAGGTATGCAAGGATTGTCATATGCGGTATTGGTATACATGCATATGATTGGTGACTGAGTATTCCTCTCCAGAGATTAAATCGATTCGAATCGCTAGGCTTACCAGGTGTAAGAGCTGAAACATCACCAACATTGTAGTAAAGAAGAATAATGCTTTTGATAATGAATGTTTTTGCAAAGTGTTTGCTCCTAGATTAGGTACAACTTAGCTCATAGGAAACAACTAAAAGAAGTTGACACCCTAAAAGCTAAGGATTCACTTTTAGGCCTACTGCAGTGTGAGTTGATCTAACCAAGTCAACTACAGGTTAGAAGTCGGGTTTAGACCCAATGGTCGGGTAAGTCTTGCAGAGTAATTAGTACTCCGGCTTCTTCTCTTATGTTTTCTTCAGGTGCTGAATATCTCCTCTTTGAGTTTGATCCTGCTTCGTCTACTCCTCCGGAAATCTTGCATCATTGGGCACGATGCAAGGTTCTTTGAGGAACTCTCTTGTTAGTACTAAGAGTAGAACAGCCTTTTTCTAGTTTCAAAAAGTTCTACTCCTTTTATGTATAATTATTTAAGAACAAGGCTTGTAATAACTTTAAGTTTCCTTTGAATAAAGTTGTACAACTTTGTAACATAATGTGATCTGTAGACTCCTTCGAGAGTCGACCCATAAGCTCGATCTAGATGGGAAGGCTTATCAGAATTTTAAATTCTGAGGAACTACCAAAGTTAACATAAGATTAGTATGTTTATACTAATTCTAGGTTAACTTGGGCGGTTCTGCCACGGCTGGAGCATCACAGTAGGTCGGTTGGGTGCAGAAGTCGGTGGCCGGCCGACCATAGGGTGTGGTCGGGCGGCCACTCGATTTACCGACCTTGAACATCCAGCGGTTGATCTCTGCCCTTGCAGTCGGTTAGAAGCTTCCCAAGTCGGTTTGCATGCAAAAATGGTAAAATCAAGTGGTCGGTCGACCACTTGATTTACCGACTTTTTGCATCCGACGGCTGAGAAGGCCTCCCCAAGTCGGTTTGCATGCAAAAATGGTAAAATCAAGTGGTCGGTCGACCACTTGATTTACCGACTTTTTGCATCCGACGGCTGAGAAGGCCTCCCCAAGTCGGTTGGCAATTGGAATGGCGGTTGCATGTGGAAAAAGCCGCCGAGGGGTGGTCGGCCGGCCACACTAAGTGGTTGGGTGGCCACGTGTTTTTCTTCAATTGGTCGCATGCGCATTGTGACCCTTGGATACATTGGATGCTCTCTTGTATGGTTGGATCTTCACCATTTTGTGTTTGTTTGCACATAGGATTGAAGATGTGGCAAGTGAAGTGGTCAGGGGTCCATTCCATGTGGTCGAGGGTCCAAACCCCCACTGGAGGGTGGCCGGGCGGCTGTTGGTGGTTCTTAGCCTAACAGATTTTACTACGCAAGCGCATGGAGAACACTGTAGCTTTCACCCGGGAGTATTCCAGGTATCGTATTTATTTCCACAGGGAAGCATCGTGAAGAACACAAACTTATCGATCATCTAGCTACTGCTAACTCAGTCATTCCAAAAGATAACAAGAAAGGTAGGGACCAACATCATGTGATACAAACCAAACACCGTTGGCGCGAACTCAGGTTTAAGCTAGGAGGACAATGAGTCGAGGGCTAAGGTTCAGTCTTCCATCTCTACTAGCATACAAGAGCTATCCGTACTAAGGTCGAAAGGATCGAGCTGAGCTATGGTCTTGCATCGAGCGAAATTCCAGACCTACACTGAGGAGGCCAGGGGGTAGATAGGAGGCCAACCGAACGGCAACTGGCTAACACCTACGGGCTTACCGAATGACGGGATCGGAATACTGAGACCCATAATGCTGTCACCAAGATGGGCTACCTACCAGAGCTGCGTGGGTAAGATGGCACGCTATACTAGTGCTCAAGCGATGTGTTGCATCTATCACCATGAAAGAGCTTGAGCACTAAGACTCGTCCTCCACGCTAGAGGGTGAGAGCTAACCTTACTCCTAGATCCAAGTCTAGGAGGGGCTTATAGCACCGGCAAGAATAACAAACTCAATCAATTCTAACTTAGCACAACTCAGGCCTCGAACTTGGCATGCCCAAAAGGAAAAGGTGCTAGCAAATTAATGCAGCCGCATACATACCAAACCGAGTAATTAACTAGAGACAGAAGATAAGTGCATAAAGTAGGAAAAGTGAAGTACTCGCACTTGTCATATGATCGGAAAGTAATGCTTAAGATAGGAAGAATAAAGTACATTGCCGAGGTTTCCGACCGACTCCGAAACAGTAGAACCTGCTCTAACTCCTAACTAAACAATGAATTCTAAGAGTGGAGGCACCACCCAAGGGGCGCCTCCTAGAGAGGGAGAGAGTTATATGGTGAGGCACATGAATGAGAGGGGGGTTAGCCCCTCTATTTATAGTGCGAGGAGGAGGGAATATTCGATGTGCCTACATGCAAGATTCCTCCCCAGACCTTCTCCTTGGGCGCCATCTGTCCCCCAACCGACCTAGGAGGGTTGGTAGAAGCATTCTCCACGTGCAGGTGTCGAAAACCGGGTGAAAACCGGACCCTAGGTGGGTGAACTAGTCATTGGAAGCTTGAACCAGACGTTTGGCAGTTAAACTGGGTCAAAACAGGTGCTTGGACTGCTTCCTGGGCGATTGGACCGGCTGAACCGGACCGGCCGCCTGGACCGCGCCCCGGCTCTTTCCTTGCGCTAGCTGTCCGGTTCGGCGGGGCGAGCCGCGCTGCGCGGCACCAGGGGCCGTGGCCGCCTGCCATTGGGGCGGGGCGGACGAGCCGCATCAACGGCCGCGCCGCGAGCGCGCGCGCACCTTCTCAGGTTGCCATGGGGCGGCGCCTGGTTGGCCGCGCCGCCAGCCCACGGATCGTGATCCGTGGCTGCGTGGGCATGCCAACCGGCTACTGCCACGTGTCGCTGCCTTGTGTTCTCCCGTCCGCCCTTTAAACTTATTTTCTTTGTATCTTTTCCATACGAACTCCAATCGAGACAAATAATATATCTATTGGAATCGTCTCGATGAGCTCTACGCAGTGGTGTAGTCCTTGAGGGCATTTGAGATACTTTGTAGTGATGGAATTTGTGATTCTTGTCTTAAGCCCTTTTGTGTGCAAATCCTCTCTTGCTCCAAATGGTATTCTTTTGTACGGAATTTGAGCATCCCTCTGTGAAACACCAAAAACCACCAAAACACGTGGAATTCGTCAGTGTTAGGTAAATAATTCACAGAATTTGGCTTATACCCCATTTATTCACCGAGGACTTGGCGGTTGAAATAGGGAAATAATGACCGCCAACACGCCCCCAAGCTTGAACATTTGCTCGTCCTTGAGCAAATCTAAGACTTAGGCTCGGCGGACCAGGAGTTGCATCGATGTCAATATCCTGCAAGTATTAAGTGCACAACCCAACATTCTGCCTTTATGATTGAACAAACTGGCATAAGTGTATCCCAACCTATTCATCGATACCTGTGGGGCTACTGGCTTTTATTACCTTGTCTTTGGCGGTTGAGAGATGGAACAATCTCAGTAGTGTCTCATCGAACTCTATCTCTTTTCTAGTTTCATGCTCGGAGGGTTTTGAAAATTTTGAAAAAAAAGTACTAAGTTCCTCAAATGGTACCCTCGATCAGTCAAGTGGTTTTTGAATCCTCACCAGGCCAGTGGCCAAACTTTTCCCTATCTACTAAAGGCTTATGTGGAGCTCAAGGTAGGGATAAAGTCAGCTTACCTATGTCATGTATTTTGTTAAGTCAAAGATTGGTCCTAGTGAAGATGTGATTCCTCTCATCCCGATCAAAGGAGAATGGGTTTGTTTTGTGGATGGATATGGTGTATGGATGAAGAACTCCTTCTTGATGCATCCCCTCTTTTGAAACTTTGAAGCATGTGAGTACATGGAGCTATCTTCTTTCTTCCACTTTTTTTCTTTTCTCTTTTCCTCCACTTTTTTTTCTTTTCTCTTTTTCTTTATAGCTCCATGTCTCCTCTTGTAAGGAAACTTTGGGATATTTCTGGATATAACTGGAGTATGTATTTAGAGACCATATGTATGTGGGTAGGTGGATGATGGATATGGTGGAGAAATATCTGGTGAAGGTATATGCTTGAATCCAGTGTAGATTGAGCATGAGCAGACGTAGAAAGGCTAGCAAAATGAAGGTGGATGGATTTTGATCGGGATTTGAAGTGACACTACTTTATAAGAACGCAAAATTTGACAAAACTCAACACAACAAAAGGTAGCATATGTAAAGGTTTCATCGTGTAAAGCATTTGGCTCTGGATAGGTATTTCAAACCACTTAGGAACTTCCTCATTTTAATTTTCAAAAAGAAAACTCCGAAATTCACCTTACTAGGATCAAGATGGGTTAAACTCAAACTTTGATTATATCACATCTCACAACAACCTAGACTTAGTCTCAAAGCACTTGCTCCCACAAGGTTAAAGACTAAAGGTAGGATCACGACAAATGCCACTAAGGTCAAATTTTCAGGAGAGTGTCAAGCTGTAAACAAAATACTTACAAGAAATTAACAGAGCAACTATTCATCATTTCCTTTAAGTAAGGGTATAAACAAAATTCCAGTATTATATCTAGGAGTGAGCTTATTCATGATAAAAGCCAATCTTTTTGTTATTTTTTGAATTATGCAAATTTTTATGACTTTTCTTTTATTTGGGGAACAAGGAAAGACATTTTTGGTGTCATGGAAATTTTCAGGATTAAAGATATGGAAGTGAAATACTGAGCATTTGGGGTTCTCACTTGGTGGTCTTCCCCCCAAGCTTAGTTCTTGCAAGTGACGACCAAGAACTGAGCTTCAAATTACCTGGCAATGCCTCCTCCAAGCTTACTTGCTCCCTGGGTGACGACGATGCTGCTTGACCTCTGTTTATACTCACCTATGATAGGCGAATTTCCTTCTACTCTTGTTCTATCATATCTCCAATGCTGCTATCCGGACCTTCTTCAAATGTTGGCAGAAAATCATACTTGATGGTGCTGCCCTCTTCTTGGTGAATGTCTCCATGTGTTAATGTTGGGTGTCCCGCTCTAACATCATATTTGCCTTCAGCTGACATCCTTTTCCCAAGTGACACTAGGTGGTCGTGGTGCATCCTTGTCGCATGAAATGGAAGTACACCCAGCCCCTTCCGAACCATCTAGCAAAGGGGATGGCCTATGGGAACCCCCCTCAAGAGATCCATCATAGAATTGATCTGATGTGACCTTATGGACTCCTATCCTTGGGTTTGAGTGTTGAGGCTCTTGCGTTCTGATCATGAAGAGCTTTCGCTCGATGAGATAAGCCTATCTTCCATTTGCTAACAGGACAAGTAGCATGGTACTTCTGGAAAGGTGCTCCTCTACCTCTGCTACCGGCATATCACAAGCTATTGAGACTTGAGATCCTGTTCATAGAGCTTTGGTCCTTCCGAGAACGTGTACCTGAGCAGGCTTCAGTGATGACTATGCCTTCATATTGGAAAGATCACAGGCCTTCATTCCCAAACAAAATTGAGTGGAGATGGATGTTGTTGGGATGGACTCCACTGTCATTTGTACTTTCCACCAATCTTCGGTTGATGGTTGTTCTCATCCGACGGGTTAGAGTAGATCATTGCTGACCTCTAGCAAATCTTGTTGCACCAATGGTCAAGGAAATTAAGGAACGCACTCTAGTCGCATTCCTCCACACTTGGGGTGATGTCCCTTCATATAACTCATGTTATCCAAAGCCATGTGTTGTCTTCAGTGAAGCAGTGACCAATGGTTTTCTGGTTGCAACCTCATGGCACTGACATTCGCTTCCCAAGCACTCAGAGCATAGTTGAAGTCTTGCAGCGATCAACCACTGTGGGTTGAACATCAAGGTCCTTCCTTTCAGGGGTTGGGTTAGAGGATGGGTGCCTCTTGGCATATCCTCCCCCAAGCTTGATTCTTGTGGCATGATAAAACAAACCTTCCTTGATTGAGAGTATATTCATCTGTGTTTGACGAAGTTTCCCTTTTGTTTCGCTTTGACTTTCATTTTCTTTCCAATGGAAGGTCTTGTCCAATCATGGTGTGAAGAGACACCCACGATGTTGAGAATGGATTTCTTCATGATAGTTCTTTCATCTTCCTTCATGATCTTCGGAAAACCTCCTTCTACCTTTCCCTGCATGTTAGGAGTTGACATGTACAACTGTCTACCTAACATTCTACCTCGTCTTTAATTATTTCAAGATTATCCCGAGGTTAGGGGAGGTAGAGAGATAGCTAGCTGTTGGATCCTAGTGCCTTAGAATCTTAGCATGGAAGAAGCTTGGTTTCAAGTGCTATTACTAACAGGCTATTTAAAGCAACCTCTAAAAAAGGAGCGCTGAAAGTAACTATTAGAGAGGTTTACCTTCATCGATGTTGTCGAAGGAAGTATCAATGCTAAATCTCCATCTCAACTGATGATGTACCTGGTGATGGGTCTATCGAGTTCAGGTATCGCGAAGGATGGGGTTGAAGAAAGATTTGCTCCTCCTTCTTTCTCGTTCCATGGCTGGTGAATGGAATGTTGTAGTAGCAGACACTTTTGAGCCATGCTTCATTTGCTCGGTAGTTTAGGCTGTTTCTCATTGCCACAAATTGCTTTTCAAACGCCAGACTATCTTCTCCCCCAAAGCTTGGATTATGCATTGAAAGTTGATTCCAAACTTGCTCCCTATCATGCTCACTACTCTTCTTCTTCTTGGGCTCGATACTTGTCAAATATGACATGTGCCACCAGTCGTTGACTGCCCATGTGCCACACAGTCATCGGCTGCATGTCATTGACGTTCTCACCCTACTTATGGATGCTGCTTTGTCCATGTTTGCCTTTGTGGCGCTTTAGACGGAGCTCTCCCACAATGAGAGACGTCTATGCCTGCGCTTTTGGGCTCTACACCACAACTCCATCGGGTACGCAGATTTCCCACAGTGCAGTAGAACAGTGGTCTACTAGCTACAAATTAGAGCGTAGGAGATAGCATAGTCTGATATGGAAATGCATGTCACCTTGGAATGATGCTGATTCTTGTGTGGTGTTTGAAGATGATCTTGTGTTGTCGATGTCTATATCGACCACCACCACTTTATCAGGCATGATGCTATCATTTTCCCAAGAAAAGCAGAACAGATCGCAAGAGGTCTTGAGCATGAGAATGTGATCAATGTCTCTCTTCTCATGTGGGGATGAATGCCTCCTACAACAGGTTAGTGTACAACATATACATGGGACCAATATATGTAAAGAGTATTAACACCGGGCCCATTGCACACAACGTGCTAGCAAAAAGTTTCTCGTTAAAACATAGCACAAAACCCTGTTGGTAAACCATGACTTCCATCTTCCAAACTTTTACTCAAATCCACTAGCATAAGAATTGCGGCTTATGAACTAGAAATGGAACATCACTACCAAAGTCTACACATAGCTCATTTATGCGAAATGCCGTGCATTGTTTGATAAAAAGAGGCTAATTCCAACCTAAGCACCATGCTTAATTTGGAACTTAGTCTCTGGTCCAGTCATTCGATTCTGGCCCAAGCTATGCTTTCCCGGTAAACTTTGTAGCATGCACTAGCAGGATCAACCATTTTTCAAGGAAAAGGTAACATGAACAGGCATGATCAAGATTTACTCAACGAATAGAGCAAAAGATTGAAGGATGGTATTTTTTTCATATTATTATTATTTTTTTGCTTTTAAAAGAATGAAAAAGCTAACAAAAACCAGACGAAAGATAAAAGAGTATTCTGACTCATCGTTTCCCCGGCAACGGCGCTAGAAAGCTTGTTGGTAGTTCTTAGCCTAACAGATTTTACTCCGCAAGCGCACGGAGACCGTTGTAGCTTTCACCCGGGAGTATTCCAGGTATCGTATTTATTTCCACAGGGAAGCATCGAGAAGAACACAAACTTATCGATCTTCTAGCTACTGCTAACTTATTCATTACAAAAGATAACAAGAAAGGTAGGGACCAACACCATGTGATACAAACCAAACACCGTTGGCGCGAACTTAGGTTTAAGCTAGGAGGACAACAAGTCGAGGGCTAAGGTTCGGTCTTCCATCTCTACTAGCATACAAGAGCTATCCATACTAAGGTCAAAAGGATCGAGCTGAGCTATGGTCTTGCGTCGAGTGAAATTCCAGACCTACACCGAGGAGGCCAGGGGGTAGATGGGAGGCCAACCGAACGGCAACTGACTAACGCCTACGGGCTTACCGAACGACGGGATTGGAATACTGAGACCCATAATGCTGTCACAAAGATGGGCTACCAACCTGAGCTGTGTGGGTAAGATGGCAAGCTATACTTGTCGACGGTGACGACGTCAAGATACCGTATAGGTATCCCACAGGGATCAAGGAGCGTAGGGACATGGACGCTACCACTAGTACCTGCTGCTGCAAAGGTGAATGAACAACAAGATTTAGAGAGGTTCGGGCCACCGATATGGTGTAATACCCTATGTCCTCTTGAGAGTGTGCAAATATATGACGAGTATGCCAAGTGCTACAACTAAAGGGATCCTCTGGCGTGGTGTTGAGGTCTGTAAGCCAGAACTCAAGTGTTAGGTTGTGTGTGAGAGAGAGCCAGAGGCCTTCTGAAAGCTCCCTGGAAAAAAGGTCAACGTAAAAAGTCCCCTTCTATGTATCCCTCTCCTCCCTTTTATAGATCAAGAGAGGAGTGGGAGGTACAAGCCAGCCATGCCACGCTACAGTGTGGCCTCGATAACCATACCGTGTACCGCTTCTACTGTGCAATGTCATGGCTTATGTTCATTCCCATTCGCTCCGTACGTCACGCATGGTCGCAATCGTCTTGCTGTTGTGCTGCACGCCTCCACGGTCGGCGGCAGAGGGCGGTTGCCCCAGTCTGGTCGTGGGGACACGATGTGACCCGCACGCCGCCTGCATCGTGCAGGACTGTCCTGGGCCCATGGGCCTCTCTGCATTTAATGCGGTGAGTGGGCGGCTTAGCCTCCTGAGGGATAACCCTCCTGGGGTTCCCCGTCCGTTGGTGGGGCGGGGGTTATTGCGCCCACCGCTACGCGTCCCTATCGGCCTAGCAGCAGCCTAGCCACGTGGCAGCGGGACTAGTGGGGCCTTTTCGTGGGCCCTCCTTCTGGTTCTCTTCCTTGCCTAAGGAGAGAGAATTCTCTTCGTATACTTGGTGTATTCCTAAGTAGGCGTCTCCGGGGTATGTGGTCCCCAGTACGCCAACAGAGGCCCCCGGGTCCACGCTTAGTGTTACTGAGCGGTGGGCCCAAAACCTCTCTTCTTCTCTTCTCTTTTTTTTTGGGAGCGGAACCGCCTAACCCCAGGGTGATGCGATCCGAAGACGAGGGGTCTCTAATGACGTGCTCGCCCCACGATTAACTTGTCCTCCGAGGGGGCGCGGCGGTTCGGGTTCTGCAACCATTTATTACGAACATGGAGCGTGAGGCCCATCATTAGCTCACCATTTAGTTGTGGGGGAAACGCCGGGGTATAAAAGCGATCTTCTGAGCTTATTCCTTTCTCTTTAAGCCTTCTCGCCTTCCTCTTGCATCTGTTCCTTCTCGCTGTTCATCTTCGTCCTCTCTTCTGCCCGCCGCACGCCCTTTCTCCACCAGCATGGCCAGCTCTCTCAGGGCGGTGCTTGCTAATGCCCTCCCTGACCTGAAGCCCTCCTTCACTGAGATCATGGAGGCTCTCGACACTTCAGCGGGTGCCAGCGGCGAGATGGTGACGCTGGGGTGTTCACTCCCGCGCATCCCCAATCAAGACGCGGGGGAGTACATCACCTTTCTTGCGTACGTCCAAGCGGGGTTGAACTTCTCGCTTAGCCGTTTTGTGGAGAGCGTTCTGGATTCATACGGGATCCGGTTGGGGAATCTTGCCCCCAACTCCGTGCTGATGATGGCGACGTTCGCCTACCTCTGCGAGGTGTTCATAGGGGTGAGACCCTGCATGGCGTTGTGATGTCACTTCTTCGTGCTGCGCTCCTCGGGCGGGGACTCAGCGACCTTCGGCTCAAGCCGATTTCAGACGCACTCGAGCCCGTGGACGGAGTACATCCATTGCAATTTCTCCGGCAAGTGGGACCACTGGAAGAGGTCGTGGTTCTACCTCCATACGGAGGTGAATGAGCGCTTGAGGGTCCCGCGCTACGTCACCGTCTCCCCTGATTGGGAGGCCTGCCCTGAGATCGACGAAGCTTGGGAGCCGGCACTCAAGCGGATCGAGACTCTGCGCGCAGCAGGGCTTCATCCGACGGCACTGCTGACGCATTACACCGCGCACCACATCGCGCCGCTACAGCGCCATGACGAGCTGATGTGGCTCTACACGGTAAACCCCAATAATCCCATGCGCACTTCTCCCGCTGCGCTCGATCTGGCTGCCGTGACAGCCATAGTTAGAACCTGCACCTCCCAGTCTGCCCTTGGGGACATGGATCCCCAGGCGGGGCTGGCTCCCTTGGAGGGCCCGCCTGGGCCCAATTCTCCCGGTGGGGCGATGCCGGAGACAACCCCGGAGGGGCTGCTGCACCCCCTGGGGATTCAGCTTTATGCCCCGCTGGTGGGCGCTGTGTCCGCCCGTCGGGTTCGGCCAAGGAGGCCTTCCCGGGCAGGTGGTGCTGGGGCCTTTGGGGCCTCCGAAGCCCTGGGCTCCAGTGCAGCGTCAACTCTTTCTGGGTCCGCGCCTACTGGCCGCAAACGCGGCCTGGATGCTGGGGCCGGGTCTTCTGGAGGAGCCTTGACCTCCCCTAACGACATGAGATAGTTCATCTTGCCGTCCCGGTAGAAGATAGTTAGGCGCATCAGGTCCTTCTTCGAGCTTGAGTTTGCTGATCTCTCGCTTCCATCTTGTACATTTCCCGCGTCTTTCTGGTTCAAATGTGTAATTGTATTATGTTTGTCTTTTCCAGGAGGTGCACTCCCCCTCCCTCGACTCCCTAGCCGAACGCACCTTCGGGCCCCTAGTCTCTGGATGCGGAGCTTGCCCTGGCGGTAGCAGAAGGCACCGCCGCTGGCGGCTTCGAAGTGGACCCCGACCCCGCCGGGAGGGTCAAGATCCCCGATCTGGGGGTGAATGCCGACGACGAGCCTGAGCAGGGGCCCTTAGCGCTCCCCAGGGTTGAAGGCCAGGGGGCAGCCCCTGCTGCTGGAGTAGCCCCGGGGTTGGGAACCCCGCCACAGGCGCCGAGGGCACGGCCCCGTCCGCAGTAGCCCCCAGTGTGACCCCTCATGAGGGCCCTCTGGCTGGAGCTACGGAGGGGCCCTAGGTCGCGCCTCTTGACGTTGCCGGTCCCCAGGCTGCCTTGGCCCCACAGGCATCTCCCTCCTTCGCCCCTGACACATCTGCTTGGAACGCAGCAGTTGCGGCCGCCGAGGCCCGGGCCTCAATGGCCAGCGGCTCGGAGCAGCCGGGGTCTTCCCGCCCTGGCGAACCCCTGTGAAGCCTTGAGGACCATATCGCCACCAATTGGCTACGATATGAGAGAGAGCTCTCACGGGCACGCTCCGCTACCACAACAGCCACTGCTGCGGCTGAGGAAGCTTATCGTGAGTGGGACGATGTGTGGGGGGTCCTAGGCGATGACCTAGCCACTGCCCAGGCCCGGGTCGCTGAACTGACGCAGACCCGCGACGCCGCCCGCGAGCTGGCCCAGAAGGCCTCTACGGAGCTGACCGCCGCCCGCGAGGCTGTTCGAGCCGCCCGGGAGGACATGCACTGGTGCCCTCTCTCCTCCATTCAGAAGGAGAGAGAAGACTGGAGCAGTGGCACCAGGAGCTCGATGGCAAGATTGCCAAGCTGGAGACGCTTCGCTCTGAGCACCTATCCATGGAAGACAAGCTGCACCGGTACAACAAGCAGGCCAAGCAGAGGGAGGCGGTGCTGCACGAGAAGGAGGAGAAACAACTCGAATGGGAGAACGCTCACGTGCAGCGGGTCAAGGACCATCTCACCGACGTTGAGGCTCTCAAGAGCGAGAAGGCAGCACTGGCCACGGCGAGGGTTGCACTGGCTCAATAGCAGGAGGCGGTCGCCGCGCACGAGGCGGACATTGCCGCTTGGGAGAAGGCAGCCGCCAAGGCCATTGAAGAGCGGGACACCCTCTCCTAGGTCGTTGCCCGCGTTTCTGAGGTTGAGCGTGGTCTCGCCATAACGACCGCAGTGCACGATGACCACCTGCGGCTCTGCTCCTAGGCGGGAAGCAGCGGGTGGAGATCTTATTGGGAGATGCGCCAGGCTATGGCCGAGCTAGAAATCACGCCTTCTCCCCTGCCGCCGAGCCGTCCAGGAATTCCCTGAGTGGCTTGGGGCTCGCCTTCTCCACGCTCGCCGGCTCTCTTGCCAACGCCAAGGCTCAACTCGATGCCCAGCTTCAGGAGAAGAGGCGCGAGGCCGGGCTCACCTGCGCGCTCAACGCGCTTGGGCTGGCCAATTACAAGGAGCCCAACCTCGATGTGGCGTCCCTGGGCGACGAAGAGCCTGACGGCGAGGAGATGCAGCAGGCCATGGCGGCTAGCTTCAATGCGGCAGAGCGGATCACTGCGGACTACTTGGCTTCCTTGGAGTCCGATTCTTCCGATGAGGAGTAGCCAGCCATCTTTCTTTTACCAGCTTAGTCTATAGTTTTTTCCTTTCTGATTTGCATGAACTTGTACACTGAACACTTGTGGTTGTGGATACTAGCTTGAGGTCCAGCCTGACCTCCTCAGGCTATGCGCCGGTAGGTGCATTTGAACTGGTTTGCACCCTTTTCAATTTGAGGTCTTTCGTATGTGTCTGTTTCTGTTCAGAAGATCCGAGGCGAGCAAAGGCGGCATAGGTGTAGTCTTGTCACCTTACCGCACAGCAGCGTGTTGCGCCAGGAGGGTGGGAGCCAACGTGTTTGCCCTTTCACGGGCGAAACAGTGTGGCTCCTGCCTCGCCTGTCTTGTCTCATCAAAACGAGGCAGGCAGCCATGGTCCTGAGTAGCTTTAGCCTAGGATGTACTTGTTTTTTGCTTCTTTTGCTGCGTGGCATGGAGCAGCTCTTGAGTCGCCTCTCTCTTCTGCACGGCGCAAGGAATCAGAGTCCTCCATACCCTGCTCACGCAAGCCACTTGCCTGCGGTAAAGCTTTAAATGCTTCTCCCCTTTTGAGGGGAAATGCCACTGTAGTTTTGACCTTTAGGTGGAGGGAAAAGGCCCCCCTGCAGCAGTCGCTGGTTCAGCTTGGGGGGATACAAAAATCCTATGACCCCCACCACACCGAGGCGCCGCTTCTCCCAGATCTTCCTTGCCTGGGCTATAAGTAGAGGGTTCTTCCCCCTTCTTTGCATCTTCATCTTGGAGTAGAGCAGCGAAGTATCCCCTTGCTTAGTAGCTCCCCACCAAGCCATGAAGCCCATCCTTGCTCCTCATGCCTCCCACGTAGAGTTAGCATGTCCCCACTTTGGAGGCAGGAGTGTTGTTCACTAGACCTTGCTGCTCGGGTGAGCAAGGCCAATCTTAGAGTAGCTTGGACTAGCATTCTTCATGCTGTCCATCACTTCTGGTTGTGAGTGTCTTTATATATGTGTCGTGGTTTGGATGTGAGTGGCTTTATATGTGGCCCTCACACCCAAGACCTCCTCCTTTGCCTCTCGGTACATCCACTGCTCGCGCTGTTCTCCCTCACAAGTGGGAGCGTAGGCGCCCCAGCATCGGCCCTCTATGATGAGGTGCCGGTACTGTGGAGCCACCGTCGCGTCAAGAACTCTTGTTCCTGCTGCCATGGCGATGCATGGCCAACGGTGGTTCGCATCGGAGCCGTGTTGCTCGCCTAACTGCCTCCCATATCCATAGGCAGTGGCTGAACACGAGCATTCGCTCGAACCAGTGCAGTTGATGCTTTGCTATGACCAAGGCGGTAGCGCACGAGCGTTGGGGTTGGGTTGTCAAGGAGGATCTGGCACAGGTCGGTGACGCCCACGCTTCTTGGCATCACCGTGTCTAGAGCTGCTGCCGCCGTGGTACACAGGGCCGTCAGTGAGGCTGCTGCGGGTTTCGTGATCGCAAGGGAGCTGACTTTCGAAGTCTGCCCTTCCTTCCCGCAGATCCCGAGCAGCTTCTCCACCATCTCTTCCATGGTGCGGATGTAGAAGCAGTCCACTAGTCCCCTGCTTGGGCTCCTCAAGGAGGATGCTCAGCACCTTGGGGATGCGAGTGGAACTGGTGTGCTGGAGAGCAAGAATCCCATCTCCAGTCCACTCGGCGCACTGCAGATGCTGACCAGGCTGAGGTGGGAGTCCTTGGTGGGGTCAAGCGCTCGGAAGAGGGAGGTGGAAAGGCTCCTGTTCCTCCTCTCTAGCGAGATGCCTGGAACCATACAAGGCCCTTTTCCGAAACCTGTCTTTGCCGTGGCTCGGCGGGGTGTATGGCTCTCCTCGACTCTTGCCCCAGGGGGGCGTAGAGCTCCCTTCAATCCAAGACCGATGTATCTTGTTCACTTTTGAATAAAGTATCTAGCTAAGCTTCTTTCTTTATATGTTGGTGGAGTTAGACTCAGGGCACCGCCTGGGCTTTCTTCAGGTGTTCATGTTGCTTATATCTTCTCATGTGCCCCGGGGCATTGCCCGAGGTTCATGTCAGCTTCATCGTTTGGGCCCTCAACCCCTGAGGCATCGCTCAGAGTTGGGGATCCCGAAGGAAACACCGGCGGCTACAGGTCCTCTCTTGGAATTGACTCTCCGGGGGTTGTCGTCCGGAGTTCACCCTTGAGGGCTGGCCCCCAGGAGGTTGGTCCCTGGGGGTTGGCAGCCGGGGGCATTCCCTAGAGGTTGGCCCCTAGGAGTTGGTCCCCGGGGTTCACTACCGGGGGTTCCTCCTCTGAGGTTGCCACCTCTGTGAGGGATAGATATCCCCTGGGCCCTCACGGCGTGGATTCAGTACATGGGCCGTTGGAGGGCCCAATGGAGACAGCAGGCCCCATATAGGGTGCCAACTGGTCTCATGGGCCCGAGAACAGATGACGAGCTTGAAGACCAAGTCAAGGCGCTGTAATTTAGGAAAGGCGTAAAGGAGTTGGTTCGGACCCTATATTCCAGAAGCAGCAAGACTCAGGAAAGGAAGCGTATAATCGTAGATTCTGTGTACTCTTTAGGATTCCAAGCCGGGTAGGACTCATAGACGGAAACCGACTTGTAACCCAAGCCTTGCCGGACTATATAAGGCGGGTGAGGGACCCCTACGTAGACAACCAATCATCTCATCGCATACCAGCCACCGAACATCCTTGCCCTCATTTTATCCTCGAGAACATAGATCAATACAACTCGTAGCAAACAGGACGTAGGGTATTACGCACATTGCGGCCCGAACCTATATAAACCCTCATGTTTAGTCGCATCTCTATGCGAACCATCGAGCTACGCTGATTTTGCCACCCCAAAAGCACTACATAACACACCATGTGGTGCAATGCCGGTATCAAACACCGACAGTTGGCGCGCTAGGTAGGGGGCGGCGAGATCGACATCAGCTAGC
This sequence comes from Paspalum notatum, assembly GCA_022530915.1. Taxonomy (NCBI): domain Eukaryota; kingdom Viridiplantae; phylum Streptophyta; class Magnoliopsida; order Poales; family Poaceae; genus Paspalum; species Paspalum notatum. Next base: position 31,042,122 of record CM039688.1, on the reverse strand, counting down.
TCCATGGCCGACCACCTTGTCAACGGTTTCACTCAGGGGACATGATCCAATTTGGATCGATCACCTTCATCTCCGATCGGAGCGGCGACCTTCATCAGCTTCGCAGCACACCGGTGCAACCGCGCATCGTCGTGCGACCATCGACCACTCCAGGTCCCAATGGGCGATCTGCACCGTCAGATCATCGCCAGGGACCAGTGCCTTGTCAGCCTCCTCCGACTCAGCGTCAAGCCTCAACACGTTGGCGCGAGGCGCCGGCCCCTCGCCAGAATCAGTTTCCGCGTTGTGCTGAGTCGGATCGTGCTCCTCGTGGTCGTTATGACTCAGGAGCGCGAACCAACCGGAGAGTCTCCTTCAGGACCGGATCTACATCGACCACGCCAACTCAAGTGGCCTCAGCTAGGACCACCACCTCAATGCCAACTCGACGTACGGTGCTCTCAACTTCCCCGACTCAAGTCTGGACTCAGATTAGTTGGGGGCCGAGGGCAGGTCCCTCGGGAAACCCCTCTCGAGATCCATGGTGGGCACATGCCTCAGGCAGCGCTCCACAGAGCCCGAGGCGAGTTCTTGTTGATACTCACTCCTGGGTCCCACGACCGCTGCGGGTCCCGCCACCACCGCCAGCACCGAAGCGAACCCGGCAAGCCTCGCCTATCCAGGGTCGCAAAAAGACTCGAGTGGAGCCATTCGTTCCCTCCGTCCCGTTCGGTCTCCGCAACTCCGCCACCACGTACCAGGGGCTTCTCTCCCATGCCTCAGCTCCCCTCAACAATGATGAGGGTGCGCGGGGGGCGCCCGACTCAAGTCAGTCCGTGCCTCTTCTAGACAATTGCATCTACAGCAGGCCCGACGCACCGCCGATTGGCCGTCGCCTACGGCTCGTTATCGATTCTACCCTGACCGGGAGAACAGCTCACTGGTGTAGTCCGCAGACTGACGAGGCAGATCATATGGTGATGGACCGCTTCATGATCCTCCCGAGTGACCGTCGAGTGACAAGGCTCCCCGTCACTCGACGGTCACTCGGGAGGATCATGAAGCGGTCCATCACCATATGATCTGCAACATCGAGACTCCTACGGCTTATGACCATGGTGCGACCACCATGACGACCACGGCCCCAACTTTGAACACCAATGTGGGGATGGAGACCACGATCACCGGTGGTTCCGAGGGGTCGCTTCCAAGCTCTACCCTCTATTTTCCTGAGCTCCTCGTGATCAGCAATGCACCAGATGAGATCGAGAAGGTGGTCTCAGACGAGGAGCAACCTGCCCTCGCCGAAACCTCGCAAGATCGCCATAGGAGGGAAAGACCAAATCACATCCGTAACATCCGGCATCATCACATCCTAGGCAACAAAGATCCCACGCTGCCCGTCTCGATAGATGAGGTAACCCGGGATAGCAAGGACGATCAAGAAGTTTAGAGCCATCGGCGCAGGAACCAGGCGCGGCAGCGGCGTCGCGATTGGCAAGCCGGTCGAGCCAAGCGACAGCGGGTGGCCGCGCTTCCCGGACGTAATCTTTTGAAGGAGTTCGAAGGGGTCATGGAGACCCCGAGTCAAGCCAGCGGGGCGCTAGTCAAGCTTTGCTAGCTCCTCCCCAATAACGAGGATGGGGAGGCCATCAAGACCGTTCTCGCTCGAGCAGCGGACCACATCGTGCCCCGGCATCAGGGGGCAGCTGATGCACGACAGGTCATCAACGGCAACCGCGACGCGCGTCACAGCATCGAGCAGTCTCGCGCTCAGCGACACCAGATCGAGATGGATCGGCGGGCAAACTACGACTGGGATTATGGCCCCCTCAGCATGCTCTAGCTGCCAGGGGTCACTTGGGAGCTGTCTCTGTGAACAGCTCCGCTCCCCGAGTCAGGTCTGAGCATGACCCTCGCCCTCAGTCTCCGCCACACCGGCCAGATGAGGACCGTGGCAACCCGACTGGCAGCACTGAAGCAGCCGTGGCAGCCTTTGGTCGGAGGATTCAAGATGTTGAATGGCCGCCCAATTTCAAGATCTCAAATATTGAAAAGTTTGAGACGAAGATGGATCCACGGAATTGGCTGGCTGTGTACACTACCGCGGCCCGGGCGGCCAATGCCTCAAAAGATCTCATGACGGCCTACATCCCGATCAAGTTGGGGCAGGATGCGCTTCAATGGCTTCGCAGCCTTAGCTCAGTAACTAGGTCATTTTGGTTTGGGGTAACTTACCTGCGGGGCAAGAGGGGGAGTAAGCTTCAGTGAACCTCGCGCTCCTTGGGTTGAGTGTGCTTTACGTTATATGTATGTGCTTCTCCCCTTGGAGGCTTGCCTCACCGTTGCGGCGCTTGATTCTATGCGGTTACTCTTTACTAAAGTGATCTTTGGAAAGGCTTCATAGTGTGCTTGCTAGTCATCTCATCTCTGGTAATGTGATGAACACCTAGCGTAGCTCATGACTTGTGGGTAAAGATGTGCAACCTCTCAAGAGTGTAAAACTGACATGTTAGCCGTGCTCACGGTTATGAGCGGCCCGGATCCTCCTTTTGATCAGTGGTTCCTTGGTTATGGTTTTTTTTTATGGTTATGTTCTTTAATATGGTTACTTTCTTTATGCAATAACTTTGGGCTAACAGTTTCTTCTACTCAACTTTAGTAACTAGGCTGAAATAAAATTTTTACTTAATTAAAAGCTCATGCAGTTTGTCAGCTAACCTTAGAGCCTCATAGTTTATGTTATTCTTGTGGAGTACCTTGTACTCACGCTTGTTTTATCTTCATTCCTTGTTGGGGGGACAAATCCTACCGCTGCTCAGTTGATGGAGATGCCGAGGAGTACACGCAGGGCTATGATGAGTTCTAGGCGTCCGTTCACCAGTTGACGTCCCTGTGGTGCCCTTAGTTATCTTTTACGCTTCCGCAATGTTTTGTTATAACTCTGAGTTTAAGACATGGTCTTTATTATGTAATAATGATGTTAAATTTATGTACGCTTTTATTCTTTGACATGTGTCTGTGATGCCATTGTAATTTGTCATACATATGCGAGACTTGATCCTGGAGCATATGTATACTTGCTCGGTTTTGTTCGTTGGAAACCGGGTGTGACAATGTCAGTAGCCCTGAGCTTGGGGATGCTGGTACCAATCGGCGATTGTTATCATCTGTTTCAACTGGAGGGGGTTGGGCGTTATCTGGCTCAGTTGTGGCCAAGGTGTCAGATTGTCCTCCGTCGACATGATCAGTATGCTTTGGTTCTTCAGTCTCTTTTTCTCGAGCCGAGTCGTGGGCTTCAGATGTTGGCTGGGGAGTATCTCTTGAATCAATCTCAGTTGGTTGCTCCTGGGTAATGTCGGCTTCAGGTAATGGCTCAGGCACAGACATATGCCGCAGTTCTTCTGGAGCTACTCCGGTCAGTGCCTCCTGCTAGTTATCAGACGGTATTTGTGCCTCATTCACAGTTTCAGTGGCCTCATTCATGTGAGCATCAGTCTCGACCTCGGGAATATCCGTCGGCATTGTGTTTGCACGGTTTTCAGACTCCAAGTCCTTCAGTGCCAGCTCTGTTGAGGCTCGGGGGCTTGATTTCTCAGGCTGTTGGCCCTTGGAGCATGTTGACAGTGGGTCTATGTCCTCATTAGTACATAAAGTGAAGGAAAGTTTACAAGCATCTCTGATAATCCGGTCTAAGTCCAAATCTTCTGCCGTCAGATCAATCTCATCTTCATTAGGTGGCAGAGCAGATGCAGAGGGGGTTGCTGTGGTGTCGTCGTGATGTTTCTTGGATTGCCTCTCACGATGACACAGTTGATTTTGCTCTTCTTCTTCATCGTCCTCATCAATCAAGCTAGTCTAGTTTACCCCAACTGATGAGTTATCAGTTTTAGCTACCGTATGGGAGGAATACCTGGATTTCTTGCTAGCTTTGTCCGTTGACTCGGGAGAGCTTGTCACATCCTTGATTGTCCTCTTGCTCGTCCTTTGTTTCCGTGTCACCATGGTACGAGTGGCCCTCGCCTTGGTACGCCCCTGGCCAGCTGTAGCTCGCATCTTCACACAACTTGGAGCAGTTGTAAGCTTGGGAGCTGCCTTGGTGATGTTGCTCATACTTGTTTCTTGAGTGGTCTGGGCTGCACGTTGTATCACAATGAAGGTATGCTCTTCGTTGTTTCCTGTACCATGAGCAGCAGCAATAACAGTCTCTATCTCCTCGGTGGATAACTCGGATTGTCGTTTTGATAGCCTGTCAGTGCCAGAAGATGTTGGATCTGACAGGAACTTGGATATATTGCTCTGCATTAACTCTACATGTTAGGAGCTGATTGCAAGTAAGGTTACTTACAGAAATCAGAGTAAGATCACTTACATTTGGAGTTGGATTCCACGCAGAATATGGTTTAGGAGTACCCTCGTTGTGAGCTTCACCTCTGAGTATCAACTCCACTCGGGCTTTGACATCATCTTCAGTCATAGCTTGGGTTGTCTCTGTAGTTGGATCACTAGCTCCGACATACAAATAGGCAGGGTAAATCCTATCCTTTAGTGGCTGAATGCAGCGATACACAAAATCTATGACCACAACATGGGCAGTAAGGCCATTTTCTTTCAGATTGGCTATCTCTTCTAACAGCACATTGACCTCAGCTTGTTCCTCAACAGTTGGCCCTTCTTCCCAGCTTGCCAGCTTACTATCAGGTTGCCTCCCAGACCTCGAGGGGAGAGAGTTTCCATGGTTTTCTATATAGAACCACTCGGAGTGCCATCCTCTGTCGTTATCTGGAAGGGGAGTATCCAAGTAAACGGCTTTGCGATTCTTCCGCAGCTCAAAGCTAGCCCCTCTAGTAACTTGTAACATTCCATCCCTCAGACCGGCTTTACAGTGGTATAAGTACTTCCATAAGCCAATGTGAGGGACAATTCCAAGAAACGCATCACAAAGATAGACGAAAATTGAAAGTTGAAGAATGGAATTGGGGTTCAGATGGGTCAGATTGATTGCATAGAACTGCAATAGGCCTCGCATGAATGAGGAAACAAGGAGACCTAACCTGCGGATGAAGTACGGCATGAACACCATTTCCTCGTAGGTGTCCTTGGTTGGAGCAGCGTCATCCTTCTTCTCGCATACCCTCCAGTTTGCTACCTCCTTCGGTGGTAGGACGCCCATAGCTACTAATGATTGTAGCATGAGCTCGGTGATAGTGGAGGGGCGGTACGCTATGTACGGCGAAGGCAACTGTTGGTTCTCATTGTGTGGCCGGCCCTCACTGGTGTTTCTGCGCTCACTCAAGGTTTTCTTCTTGGGAGCCATGAATGTGGATGTCTCTGTTGGGTTGGGGATTCGAGAAGTGAAGGATGCAGTAGTGCTCTGAGTTCAAACAATGGTGGCGGCGGGCTCAGTGGGGAAGAATGCAGCACGGTTCTCAGATGGATGAAATTGGTTCAGGGTATAGATCTCAAATAACCCTGACGCCATTAGTAGCAGTCCTCGAGAACTGACGGAAATTGCGGCTATCGTTAACATTAACTCGGATCTCATGACGTTAACGGTTCAGTCGGATCTTTCTAAGCTTAAGTCATCGATTTCAGTCGGGATGATTTCTTAAAAAGAACGGTTGTTCGGCCGGTATTCATAGCACAAGTTCATGTTTTCTATCACTCGGAGAATGAGGTCTCTAACTCGGCCCAGTGAGTTGAGTCTTGCCCGAATTCTGGGCATAAGCGAAGTGTGATTTCGTTTGTCATATGACGATTTTGTCCTTTCTTTAAAGAACTCAAAAGATGCATTTGACTCGGATGCAAGATTTTCAAAATAAGAACACACAGAAGAACTCAAGAACGAAGGATAATGCGATGGATTTCATTATATAAAAACATAGTTCATCACGGTGGATTACATATGATGGGGGAGATTATCCTAATCTACTCCTAACTGCTACTACTACTACTATGGTGGTGGTGGCGGTGGTGGCCTATGTGGCGGAACTGCCCTGCTTAACCTAGATTAAGCACACCTGCCTCCTTTGGCTCGCAGTGCACTTAAACTGGACTAAACCCGGTAGTCCGTCGAGTGGCCTTCGGCCCTCGATAACACCAATTTCCAGAGGAACCGACATCACACACATTGACCTTCGATGGAGCCATAACAATTACATCATCACAGGCAGTTGAATATAGATAGATAATAGAATTAGTTTTCAGACCAGTTCAAATTAAAGTTCCAAATCCAACATAGTCATAAAATATCATAAGTTTTCAATTGTCTTGCAGTGAAAGTAGAGGTAGATCAGAGTTCAGATAATGAAGCGGAATTTGCAAAAGAGAAACAACACCATGCCCAGTGATGTTGTCCTTGTGCCACAACGTCATCCTCTAGTCATGTTGCACGCATGTGCTCCCTCCAATGCAAAGACACATGAGAAACTCCATACCTGTGAGCCAAAAATGGGGGCAAACCCTGAGTACTAATTACTCAGTAGGACTTAATGGATGAGGCTTACGGCTGACACAAAGCTTGCTTACTTGCATCTGAGTCCTTAGCCATTGCTTTTATACAGGATCAAATTAATCAGTGGAAGCAGGATTTGACAGCTGCTTATATTGTTGCACCCGAGCAGGATTTAACAGCTGCTCGAGTCATCATAATTTGTTGGAACATGTTGGATATGGCATAGCATGGCATGAAAGTAAAACCAGTAAAACATCATAAGTGTGACAAGTATTGCATAAAAATACACCAGGCACATCCAAGCATGTAGTTGTCAAAACCATGAATTCTTAATACAGCAATATTCAAATGGATTACTACTTTGCCCGTCAGTGGTATTGGCATTCTCACACCTGGTGAGCATCAGCGATTCGAATCGATTTTTATATTTCCGGGAATAACTAGAAGCACCAGGATGGCATATGCTTACTAACTCCCAGCGTTCCACATATGCTTCCCCCATCTCCACTTGTCCCGTCTCAAGTTCGATGACCACTCCCGCCTGACTCCCGGAGCGCGTTGTCGCAGGAGCGTTACCTCGGTTACGTCGGGTTCTGCCCTCCTTTGACACCTGCCTCCGCGGCCACCTTCCTCTAAACCAGTGGGTAGGAATGTACCCCTTGCTTGAGACGTCACAAGTAAGACTTTCCCCGGCCCATAGATTCCGGATAAGCATTCTAGCAATGTTATGCCGACCAATAGGCGAACAACGACCGGCCTTATGCGACTCGGGCGGAGTCCACCACACATTATCTCAATTTCTCAACATTCATACCCATATCTCCGCCCGGTCTCCATTTAAAACATAACATAATCATGGCATAATAATAATAACTTTCATAGTGAAACTTCTTCTTTTTGAGAAATAACACCTTTGTGTAAACTAGCACATTTGTGAATTAAAACATGCATTGAGTTCTAGCAGTTCCATAAATCCAAATGAGACCAAACTTTTACAACATGCAGATACTTCATGCCCAAGGCTACTGCCAAAATTTCAGCCCAATTGGAGTTATAATTATTTTACTAAAAATCCAGCAATTTCTCAGCCCTACACATTGTCAGAATTTTCATAATTTATTGGAAGAGTTTCTGAAGGTGAAATTTTACCAGTGAGCTACATTTATCATTAACTGGATACACAAAAATTTACAAGTTAAAATTCCCAAGTTTGACAGGACATCTATTTTCCATATATAAATCTAGTGCAAGATTAAGATGTACATATAAACAGTGTGAGCAGCCCTCTAGCATATACTTTCTGGATTCTACAACACTCCCATATGCTACTGGAATTTTCCTGGAATTTATCTTGCAAGTTATGACCACTTTTTCTAATTATCCTTTCCAACATGTACCATTTTATTATTTTCAAATCACCATTAAAACTTAACATGCAGGGGCTCATATTTTACCAGTGAGATACTTATACTACTCAAGGTATAGAAAAAATGCTAGAGAGTCAATTTGAGCATATTCCATGTAGCCTCCAATTTCTAAGTTAAATAATTGCACATAGCACATGTATAATGGTAAAAGGTAATTAAACAGTAAGTGCTAGGGCTACAAAAATTCACATAGTGCTACAATGCCACAAGAAAGCTATTGTCCAAGTTTCATACCATTTGGAGTTCATTTAGTCCACTTTTGACTTTTATCCTAAATAACCATGCATGCAACAAACCAAGGGCAAAACAAACATTTCACACTTCCACATCATACCTATCATGTAGATCTACTCAAGAGAAGTCTAATGCAGCTGAGTTTGCCCATTTTAGATTTTTTTGTGATTTTATATGATTTTCCAAAATTCATAGTCAATTTAAATGCATTTAAATACAAAAATATTAGATCTAAGGACTAGATCATAAATAAACGTAGTTTCCAGGGGCTAGCGTGTAAGAATCACCAGACTCATACCACAGTGCACCGAATGATTTTGTGAAACTTCAAAAGGTCGGGGGCCGGATCGCAAAATCTCCTTCTTCTTCCTCGGGCCGACGGACGCGCGCGCGGCTCAGCGTTGGAGGCACTGCGCCGGCGGCGGTGAGGCAGCACTTGGAGCCGAGCAGGTCTGAGGGGGTGTTCCCGGCGATGGGCTACCTCTCGGGGCAGATCTCGTCGCCGGCGATGGAGAGGAGAGGCAGCGCGGCTACGGTGAACTGGGGGCTGAACGCGCGGCGAGGCCGCTGCGGCGCGGGGTCGATCCGTCGACTCCGGCGACGGGAGGGGATGAGGACGGGCGCGAGAGCTCCGTGGAGAGACGGCGCACGCGGCGGTGGTGAAGTGGAGGTGCGGGGATGGCCGGAGGGAAGCTCTCCGCGGTGAGGCGCGGGTGAGTCGGGGCGTCGCTCGGCATCGCGCGTGGGGAGGGGGCTAGGGCCGATGGCGGCGGCCTAGGGTTTGCTGTTTCGGTGGAGGGAGGCGCGGCGATGACGGGGCGCGCCTTGGGCGAAGGGGAGGCGGCCTGAGATGACCGGCATAGTGGGCTCGCCGTGGCTAAACCATGGCGTGGCCACAGCATGCGCGCACGCGGAACGAGTTGGAGGTTGTATGGCGAGGCCGAGGATCAGCGGGGATGGTGGTGGAGCTCAAGGCGACCGCGGTAGGGGTGGTGGCTGGGCGAATGGCGGTCCGCAGGGGTGGCGGCGCGAGCTCAACCGAGCTCGGCCATGGAGGCTCGGGCGCGTCCCGCGTTCTGCGCGAGAGAGCGGTACAAGCGGGGAGGAAAATGGAGGGCGAGGGAGTGAATGAGGACGGGAGAGCGTCCAGATGAAGAGGGGCGTGGGCTCGGTCGGCCGGGGCTCGATCCATGGGCGCGGGCAGCCCGCTCGCCGTCGCCCACGCGGCGGCCGCGTTCTGAGCGCGGCTGCGGCGCCCACCGGTCAGTGACCGAAAGAGCTGGGAAAAGATAAATGTGTTTTCTCCGGTTCTGTAAATTGCCTGTTTGGTCCAATTAGAGGCTGAATTCGGAGAAACTCCAATTGAATAAAATGCTCTACTCTTCGAGCTCTACAAGTTTCTCAAAAGGTTCAACACCAAAATATGATTTATACATGAATTTATATGGCAGCCCTCAGTTAGGACAGGGAACCATTATTACTTGGAAAAATCACAACTCCTATTTCTGGGCATTATCTCCCAAAGTGCCTCTTGACAACATTGTTTAGAATTTCATAGCCTACAACTTCTTCAATTTGATATTTGCATGAAAATGGCTGTAGGCTATAGAAACATTGAGTTTACTAAACAGGTCAGATTTGGACAGGTTTTCTATGTTGGTAGAAAATGACCCTAAACTCCATTTAAACCTCAATAGGTGACTAAGCTCTAATTACCAAAGTTGTTTCCCAGCACTTTATCTCCAAGTTTGATAATATAAATTTGGCCCGAATCCCAACAGATTTTGAATTATAGACACAATTATGTTCCAAGGTTTATTAAAACAGAAATTTCATTTTGCGTAGAGACTTTCTTGTTTCCAACTTTTGAAGTATCAAATGAGGGCCAATCACTTCCACAATAGGTGCATTTGAAAGGTGATAAGTTGAATTTTACTTCATAGAAAGGAAGGTTTCGAAGTTGTATAGCGAAATTAAAAGTAATTTCAGATTCAAGTTTGGGAAGGGCTGAAATTCAGACCTAGGAAAATATTCAAAGTGTAGGCTGACCTAGTTGTTTCCATGAGGGATTTGGGTCCAATTATGAGTGAGTAGATGATAGTTTTGACCCATGTTCAGTGTAACAAAAGGGTAGTCCATGACATGTACAACAACTTTGATAAATGGAGTTGAGCTCAGTTACTTAATGAATTTGAAAGTTTTATTAGGGCTCATGTTTGGTCTCGATCACACTTGCTATCCTCGGAAGAAATGTTGGTTGGATTCGGTTTGATCTTTTAAACCTCTTGTCTTTAGATTTTTGAACATGGTCAAACAGAAAGGTCTAGGGTTACTTTCTTATCCGAGGTTTTGCATTTGGGGTTTGAGCTCAAAAGCATGTGAGTGTTGACTATCCCACCACGAAATGTGTAGTCTGGTATCTTCTATAGAAAATTTTTGACTTAGTGATTTCTCCATCTAGTCTTTGTTGCTCTCTCTAAGCATCATCATGTCCTATCCTGTTATTAACTTGTCTCTAACTATGTGTTATGGCTCTTGAGATGCCAGGGGCATCATAGCCTACACGCCGGTGGAGGGCCCAACCGGGGGCCCGGTGACGCGGCGGTGCTTGGACGCTGGAGTGTCGGCCTCTTCTCCGCCGTCGTCACCGTCGTCGTCGCCGTCGTGCCTGCCCGGGCCATCATGGCCGCTAGGGGCATCATCATCATCGTCGTCATCGTCGGAGTCCTCCTCCTCGCTATCCTCCTCCTCGTCATCGGAGGAGTCCTGGAAGGCGGCGCGACGGAGGCCCCGGAGCTTGGCGCGCTCCTTGGTGTTGTAGCCTTGGGAGTCGTCGGTGTTGGGTTCCGACTCGTCCTCCTGCGGCGGCGTTTCCTCAGGGGCTGGCTCCTCCTCGCTGGAGGAGCCGTCATCGGAAGAGTCCCCGTCGTACGCGCCACCGAAGAATGCGTCGTCGGAGTCCTCATACTACTCCTCGCTGGCGCGCGCGCTTCTTGCCCTTTCCTCCGGCCATGGCTGAGAGCGAGGGGGTGGGGAGTTCTTGGGGTTTTCTTGAAGAACTGGGTGCTCGGTGGAAGCGTAATGGATGGCCGGGCGATGGCTCTGCTCTTATAGTACGGCCACCTCACTTCGATCTCTATGAACACGATTCAATAGGCTGCATCGTTTCGACTTCCTCCACGCGTCAGTTATCGCTTGGGTGAACAATGGCTGTTGTGTGTTCGAAAGGTTCCTGTTTTTTGGGGCTTTTTTGGGTAACTCCTCGGTACCCTCTGCTCGTTCCCTTTGGGTTAACCCCATGGGGTGTGGGATTTGTGGGAAAATTATTCTTTTTCCTAAAATCCGAGAAAACAGGAAGTTTGAGCCGGCTTTCTATGACTCGAAAAGCTAGGGATAGATGGTAACTCGGGTAAAAAGGATCTGTTATTCGTCAAGGTGACTCGGCACCTGAGGAATGCATTCTGTGAAGTCTGATTGAAGGGTTTTAGATCTTCAAGCTGATTGATACTCAAGTCGACTTGAAGCTCGGGGGCTACCCCATGGGGTGCACCTGGCGGTGCACCATGAGAAACAGTGCTGACTCGGATAAGGAACTCATGAGCAGTATGTTATTCTTTCTGGAGTCTCGAGTCAATTAATCTCTAAATTAACTCGAGCCTCGGGGGCTTGTGGGGGATAGATATCCCCTGGGCCCTCACAGTGTGGATTAAGTACATGAGCCATTGGAGGGCCCAATGGAGACAGCAGGCCCCCATACAGGGTGCCGACTGGTCTCGTGGGCCCGAGAACGGATGACGAGCTTGAAGACCAAGTCAAGGCGCTGTAATTTAGGAAAGGTGTAAAGGAGTTGTGAAGCACCCCAGTTTCCATAATGGGACTAGAATGTGCTTTATTACCATCCCAAGGTTTGGTAATCACACTATTACATCAGAGTGATACAGATCCGCCCTAACGGGTCAGACAACAAAGGGGTGCAGCCCTTGAAGACTAAGCAGCGGAATATAAAACGTAGGCCCAAGCATTCCCACGTCGCGGTTGGGAAGTAGGTCATAGCCCTTAATCGCTGTCGTACATGGTGCACTCATTCTTTCCACTGGAAAAACATCAACAAAGCAAGGGTGAGTACAATCGTACTCCGCAAGTCCACCTACCTCCATAAGGAATGGGGGTATAGCTACCTCTACATGCAGGATATATCAAGAGCTTAGGGAGGTTTTGCATAAAAACACTTTGTATGCAAGGTTCGAGATAGTCTAACAAATTTTAGCCACTCAGAAACAGGGTTTTTCTCAAAAAGGGGTGCCACTGGACTTGCCGGTCCGCATGGCCACTGACTTTCCAGTCATCACACTTTCCACACTGCTACAGGGTTCTACCCCCATAGCCTAACTTCCACCCAAAAGACCATTCCAGACGAAAACCAAACCTTTTCCCAAAGTTTTAGCTTATGAAAAGTGCTAATTGAAGAACCAAGCCGTAACTCATCCATACCAGTGGACTTAGACTATTCGAATAGGTTTTACTCTGCTCAGAGGTTGTACTAATTCCCACAAGTTGGACTCAGCGACACTTACGGCTATCCGAACTCCAAGCTAAACCGTTGCCTTTGTTTTATTGCCTAGCAGCAGTTTAGAGGTTCGGGCCACCTAGCCACTCCAGTACCCCGTCGTACTCCCGAGGCCCCCAATCCCTTCCGTAGCCCCTTGTGCGCTAGCACAGAAGCTACTAGGCTATCCACTCCGGCTCGGGCCTAGCCAATGCCTCATACAAAGCGAGTGGTTGTACTAAAAGAGTTAGGCAAGATGAAAATCAACGCGGTGCTTACAGAGCGCAGGTAGAACCGTTCCAACTTTCCACTGCTCGACACTACGAGCATCCACCTACCCGGTCGTCTCTACGACTCCCGGGACTTGGGTAACCGCGGGTTGCTAAGTTACCGTTCATACCCTGCCCTTAAATGGCGTATCCCAACCCGTGGGTTGTTTGCCGGGGTTCTTCCCCATTTTATTTTAAAACACGCACACCTATCCTCATCCCAAACCCATCAAGTTCCACAACCATAATCCCAACTTAGCATTAAGATTATGATAGATGTAATTAAGTGAGCGATCCCACCTATGCGCATTACATCTAAAATAGGCTTAGGTGGCTGTATATTTTTGGGGTTACCTTAGCAAGCAAAACATGTAAGTTTTATAGTGATTATCAGGCCAAGGGTTGTGTTTGCAAAACATCGGAATTTTATGCATCAAGTGGGGATTCCAGTGGACTTGCCGTGGTCCTCCCATTTGCTGGATAACACGTCGGCATAATGCCCAATATTGGGCATCCTCGTGCTCCTGCTGTCGATGCCGATAATGCGCTAGCCACTGGTGGCGGAGGTACGCCATCTGCCGAATGCGTTGGTATTCCAACTGCTGGGCACGATGGTGCCTCAACCACTGATCATGCCGAGCACGTTGTTGTGCGCGGTGGCGCTCCATCCAATGCGCGTGCTCAACTAGCATCTGCTGTAATTGCCGGGCGCAGGCCTCGAGTCTCATGGAAATCATTGCGAAGGACGTACTGGCTATGATACCCGGTATAACCTAAGCGCACAATAGGAGAAAAACACATGTATGGAGGCATATCATGAGCTCAACACGATGAAAGGACGTTTTGGGGAGAGTAAATATTATTTGGGTGTCTGCTGGTGGCACTTACCAGCGGTGGTGGTTCTGGTAGAGTGTGAGGGGCAATGGGTTGGGGTGCAAACTGCCATGCTGACGGGCCTGGTGGCGGTCATTGCGGAAACGCCAGGGTAGCGGGTGTGGTCGGTTAGGGTGATGACGGGAATGGCGACATGGCGGTCGCATGGTGGTGTTGGAGAGGGAAGGATCTTTTTGTGGAGTGTATGAATGGATAGAGCTTGATTTTAGATGAATTTAGGCGCAAGAATCACCCAAATCGGAGTTCAAACGGAGGAGATATGGAGTATTTAGTGTCAAGGGGTATATTTAGACTTTTCTGGAAAGTTGGAGGGGTGGATTTGGACTTTCTTGGCTTTTGGCCCGCGGGGAAACAAACCTGGGCTGGGGGTGGGATTCGGCCCGGCGCGGCCCACGCGCAGCGTGCGCGCGGCGCGCGGCCACAGGGCCGGCCCAGTGGGCGGGGACGGCGTGGCCAACGCCGTCTGCGTGGGCCCACGCGTCAGCGTCCGGGGGGGGTGACGGTGTCAGGGGGAGGAAGACGGCGACGGCGTGAGAGGATGTAACACCCTAGTTTAAATTCCAGCACTTCACAATAAAATTCAAACAATTTATTTAATTTTCCTAAGGCTTGTATGTTTAGTTTGCATTTAACAGGTTTTATTTAAAATAAAAGCTTATAAAATAAATCATAGGCCCAACTTCCTTGTGCATTCATGCTGGTGCATTGTTTCTTGTTTGTGTGAATTAAGGATTCAAATTCAAATTTATTTGAATTTTTAGAGCCTTCTTTCTCCAATTCAAAAGAATTCAAAAAGAAAAGAAAAAAAAAGAAAAGGAGCCAGCCAGGCCGAATTCGGCCCGGCCCGGCCAGCCCCCGCCCCCTCTCCCCGCCTGGGCCTCGGCCCGGCCGCCCCCGCCTCCTTCCCGCCTGGGTCGGCTCCCGGCCCACCCGGCCGCGCCGCTCCGCTTCAGCGCGCCCGGCCCGCAGCGCCTTCCTCTCCCTCCGCGCCTCGCTGACACGCGGGCACGCGCCCTCGCGCCCACTGACCGCCCGGCCCCGCCGGTTAGACCCGTCTCCCTCCTCTCGCCGTGATCCCCTCGCCCTTCCTTTCTTCCGCTCACTCAAATGGTCAGCCGCGGGGAGGAAGCTTCCCTCCCCGAATCTCGCCCACGCCTTCCTTAATCGCTCCCCTCTTCAATCCCGCAGCTCCCGCGCCAGTTTCCCCTTCTCCCCGCACCTGCCCTAACCGCGCCTTTACTCGCGTTCAAGGGCCGGCGACCAGCTCGCGCGAACCCGCCGCCCCGGCCCTCCTAGACTCCTATAAAACCCACCCCGAGGCTCGCCTCCGTCCCTTTTACCTCCCCACCTCACCAATTCCACTCACGTGCCCTCTCGAGCTCACAATCGCCATTGGAGCCTCGCCTCGGTAAGCCGCCCCGACGCCAAATTCGCCGTCGGCGAAGCCCCTCCGGCCTTGATTCCTCCTCCTCTCGTGTCGCAGGAGCACCCCGGAGCTTCGCCGCCCATCCTCGGAGTCTCGGAGACGCTCCACCCCAGCGTTCCACGTGGACGAACACCACCCGTGAACCGACGCCGCCGCCACTCGTCGTTGGACCGCCACCGACCATCTCCCGCCGCCCTCAAGCCCTCGGTAAGCTCGCCGCAACACCCTCGCTCTTTTGGGCTAGCTCTAGTCGAGCCTAGCACCCTCTCCGCGTCGGAACGCCGCAGCGCCACCGGCCCCGCCGCGCGACGAGAACGCCATGGGAGTGGTCACCGTCGCCCTCGGCCCCGGCCTCTCTCCGCCGTCGGATCCCGATCCGACGCACGAGATCAGAGCCCCGATCCGATCTAACGTCACCCGTTAGATCGAGATCCAACCCCTCACACGCACCGATGACCGGTCAATACCGGTCAGCGCCGATAGTTTTGCTAAAGAGCCCCTGGACTTTCGGGAAATCAACCCGCAGTCCACCAGCGTTGAAAAGTAATTAGATTTTAGTCCTAGTTTTAGCGTTTTAGCCCCTGTGCTTTTGAAAAATAGAACCCGCCGTCCAGACCCTGGAGTTTTTGCATCAGAACCCTCTGCGGCTAGGTTTATTTACTCATAAGTCTCCGATTTTTCAAAACTAGCCCCTGGTTTACTGTTTTTATCACAGATATGCCCCTAGGAGCCGTTTTATGCATAACTTTCGCGTTTTAACTCCGATTTGAGTGATTCTTGCGCTCACACGACCGTAGAAACATGTAGAATGTTTTTAATGCAGTTTCATCTTCTATTTTTATGATATGATGTACTGTTTCTCACCTTTTGATAATTATTTGCATGTATGTATGCGTGGAAATGCTTGTACGCTGCCGTGAACGTGGTTAGACGGTGAGCAGTTTGTTGGTAACGAAGAGCAGCAGTTTGAGGGTGTTGAGCAGCAAACTCAAGACCAGTTTGAGCAAGGCAAGTATAGCATGAACACAACCTAACAACCCTCTAATCACTTCATATGCATGTGTCTAATTTTGTATGCCAATAAGGACTGTACCTAGCCTCTTTTATCGATATGTTTACCTATGGGTTGCATGTTGGTTAAGTTTTGCTAGTTGCTGCGCGAACTCATGTATCTTTTGTTAATAATTTGATTAAATGGATCTATGCAATCAAATCTTGAGCTTGACCCTCTGTGGTTCATGTTCCTTTAAAAATGGCTTTTTTAGCAACTTGGTTTAGGGGGCATGAGCATGTGTTTTGCTTATGGCCACTCTCCTTAAGGACCGGTTCGCAAAGCGACAACCTGGGACAACAGTGCTACCATGAGACTGGAATGGGACGGTCTTGGCTAATTAATTAGGTTGCATTGGTTTGGGGGTAACTTACCGACGGGGCAAGAGGGGAGGTGAGCTTCTGTGGCCCTCGCGCTACTTGGGTTGAGTGCGTTTATCTCCCCTTAAGGCTTGCTCCACAGCTGCGGACCCTGAAACCTTAGCGGTTACACCTTACCAGCGTGATCTTTGTAAAGGCCTCGTAGTGTGCTTGCTAGCCATCTCATCTAAGGTAATGTGGTGGACCACTAGCGTAGCCCACGACTCATGGGTAAAGATGTACGATCTCTCGAGAGTGTAAAACTGACATGTCAGCCGTGCTCACGGTTATGAGCGGCCCAGATCCTTTATGCAGATTAGTGGTTCTGTTGGGTTTTGAAAGTGGTTCTTATGTTAATGTTGTTGACTAATGTTCACATGCTATATCTTGGGTTAATGGTTTATCAACTCACCTATAGTAACTAGTTGTTTAATAAAAACTTGACCAAATAAAAGCTCATGCTAAGTGTCAGCCAACCCTAGATGCCTCATAGTTCATGTTATGCTTGTTGAGTATGAAATACTCACGCTTGCTTTACTTTAAACCTACTGTTGGCTGGAACCCAGCCGCTGCTCAGCATCAGAAGACTTCGAAGAGTATGTTCAGGACTTCAACGAGTTCTAGGCGTACCGAGCCACCAGTCGACGTCCCTGTGGCGGCTCGTTTATCTTCGTTTACGCTTCCGCTATGACTCTGGTTTAAAGACATGTTGTCTTATTGTAATAAAGTGATGTTATACTCCATGTAAACGTTTTATTTATCGTTTATGCACGTTCTGTGATGTCACTATTGTCATGATATATGTGAGACACGTTCCTAGCACATATATGATGTTCCGGTTCCATTGGTTGAGAACTGGGCGTGACAAAGTGGTATCAGAGCCGTGTTGACTGTAGGACGGAAGCCTAGTTAGAAACGGACGTAAATAAGGACCTCATTCCCCTTGCCCTCTTGCTGTTTTATGAAAATTTTATTTTCTCTATCAAAATATATGTTCACTCTATGTTAAATTATTACTTTTTGCTTTATTCATTCAATCATATAGAACTGATCTCCATCTTACTCCATCCTCCTTATAGGTCATGGCATGCAGCAAGCAAACCGCCCGCAAGAGTACCGAGGGCCGCCTTCGCCGTGTTGCACCACCGACCCCATGGCGTACCCCAGTACCGCGTCCACCACAGCAGATCGAGCCTCCGTCACCGGAGCTGCCCGAGCCGTTGCCACCACCACCCTTCGAGTATGCTCCCATGGACCAGGCGCCACACCCCTTTGAGGGGAATGGTCTGCTTCCGGCGGACACTGACCCTGAGGTGGAGGAGGAGGAGGACCTAGTGGAGGTAGTTTACTACCTCGACTCAGACGACGATGGTGATGCGCGGGAGGAGGCTCCATCGCCACGCCTGCCGACACCGACACCTCCTTCCCCGCGTGCGCCGACACCACCACCTTCTCCAGTGGCACCTGCAGCTTCACCGGCACCTCCACCGCCACCGCCTGCCGCACCCGAGTGGCCGTTCCGCGTGGCTGTCCCTTCCGACGAGGGTGGCCAGCAGGAGGTTGACGCCTGGGTCGACCTGACGCACCCACACCATGGTGCTGACCTGGAGTTCCCGGAGCTACTCCGCGACTGCCTCTACGACCTAGGTTACACTACCCATGAGGTCGTCTACCAGGTCCGGCAGCGAGCGCGCCCGGACCACACCACCCTCTGGTCCGCCGGTGCGCAGATCATGGAGCCCAACCCCAACCACGGGGGACACACCGTGCTGCGCCGGCACTACAGCATCGCGGAGCACGAGACCATGGAGATGGCCATGGAGGATGCTGCTCAGCAGGCTCTTGGGGTCCTCTGCCAGCACTACCACACTCCGCTCTGCCAGACTCAGTACCGCTACTTCCCCCGCCGGCAGTCTGGGGATACTGAGCACGAGATAGCGTCCATCCGAGGTGAGGACAACCGGCAGCTGCTGAAGCTGGTCCGGTATGTGTCAGCCCTGATCACTGCCTATGTCAGGGTGTCCGAGGAGCTCCATCACCGGAACGGTGAGGTGTTCCACCTTCAGGCGCAGCTGGACCGAGTGGCAGGTCCACCGCCCCAGGTGCCAGTGGTGGATCCAGCTCAGACTCCACCTCGCAGGAGGCCTGGCACGGGAGAGTTAGGTGGTGCCACCAGGATACTCCCTCGGGATGACTAGTCGTCCTCATGTATTGTGTTAGCACGTTGTTTAAGTGGTCGTGTTGAGTTGGTCGTGTGGAAACTTAAGTTAAGTTGTGTTGGCTGGTTGTTTGTTATTTTGAACCATGTTTGATTTGGATCTTTGGTTGTGTGTTATCCAGCTTTGGGGATTTGTCCCAGCATGATCAAGTTAATGTTATAAGTTAGTTCGTGGGGTTAAACACTATATCCACTCTATCGCCCTTACTACTTTATCTTTAGTCGCTACTGCTTGTGCACCTATATGTTGGCTATGTGCTTACGGTGTCTCTGTTACAAACAGATGGTTAACACAAGGCGCAAGGCTGCTGGTGGCAATGCTAGCCAGGGTAACCAGGGGGGTGGCAACCCGCTGCCCAACCCTCCACCACTGACACCGGAGCAATTTTACAACCTCCAGATGCAGATGATGGCGACAATGACCAACGCGGTGCACGTTCTCCAGCAAGCCCAAGCTCAACCACCACCCCCACCACCTCGGGACAGGCGTGGAGATTTCCTAAAGGGTCATCCACCAACCTTCTCCCATGCCATAGAGCCACTGCAAGCTGATGATTGGCTTCGCGCAGTGGAACGCCAGCTGGACATTGCTCAATGCAATGACCGGGAGAGGGTTTTGTATGGTTCCGGTCAGCTAAGAGGTGCAGCCCTGGATTGGTGGGAATCTTACAGACCCCAAGATAGGGATGCTTTCACTTGGGCACAGTTCAGGGAGAACTTCCGCAACCACCATGTGCCTGCGGGGTTGATGAAAATGAAGAAGAAGGAGTTTCTTTCCC
Organism: Paspalum notatum; assembly: GCA_022530915.1. Classification (NCBI taxonomy): domain Eukaryota; kingdom Viridiplantae; phylum Streptophyta; class Magnoliopsida; order Poales; family Poaceae; genus Paspalum; species Paspalum notatum. Next base: position 31,022,486 of record CM039688.1, on the reverse strand, counting down.
TGAAACAGGGCAGCATGTCGGTGACTGAGTATAGGGATAAGTTCCTTTAGTTGGCCAGATATGCCACTGCAGAGGTGGCAGAGGACAGGGAGAAACAGAAATACTTCTTGGAGGGTCTAAATGATGAGCTCCAATACCAGCTGATGAACCATACCTTTCCTAGCTTCCATCAACTGGTGGACAGGGCTCTTTTCACTGAAAGGAAGTGCCAGGAGATTGAAGAAAGGAAGAGGAAGTACAACAACTCTTCATCAAGCAGCAACACCCGTCCCCGTTTCTCTCAGGGTCTGAGCTCACAGCAGCAACGGGCTCAAGGACAGCAAGGCTACCTGTACCAGCAGCGCTACCAGGGTCAGCCAGCTCGTCCTATGTATCCATCTCAGCGCCAAGTGCAGACCACCCCTCCCACCACAAACCAAACTACAGGTGTTGGGCCTTGCTACAAGTGTGGTGGAGCGGGCCACTATGCTAATGCTTGTCCCCGTAAGGTGCAAGGTAACCCACAGGGGCAGCAATCGGGCCAAAGGCAGAACCCTCCCCAGCCGCAGCAAGGGCACCCCAATCAACAGGGCAAGGCGCCGTGGCAAGGGAAGGTGAATCATGTGACAGCTGAGTCTGCAGCTGAAGCCCCTAACGTCGTGCTTGGTACGTTCCTGGTCAACTCTCACCCCGCTACAGTTCTTTTTGATACTGGTGCCACGCATTCATTTATTTCCAAATCATATGCTGAGCAGTACAATATTCCTATAAGGTCTACAAGTAGACCCATGGTAGTATCTACACCGGGGGGAACGTTGAGCACCAGTTTAATATGCCCTCGAGTTAGCATAAACATAAGGGGGGTAGATTTCTGCACCAAGTTGATAATCATTGGTTCCGCGGGAATTGATATCATCTTGGGAATGGAAACGCTTGCTAAGTGGGATGTCAGAATTGATTGTGCCAAGCGAACCGTCCACTTAACTGCTCCTAATGGTAAGAAAGTGGAAGTCAGCGCCACAGAACCTTCTGGTTGTCTGCATCAGATGGAGGCGAAGCCCACGGAGGGAATTCGAGTAGTGTGCGAGTACCCGGATGTCTTTCCAGAAGAGTTACCAGGTATGCCACCTGACCGAGAAGTTGAATTTTTAATAGAACTTTTACCTGGTACAGCCCCTATAGCAAAAAGGCAATATAGAGTGGCACCCAAAGAACAAGAGTTAATAAAGGAAAATATAGATGAGTTGTTAGGAAAAGGGTTTATACGGCCTAGTTCTTCACCTTAGGCCTTTCCGGTTCTGTTTGTTGATAAGAAGGATGGGTCAAGAAGGATGTGTGTGGATTATAGGGCTTTGAACGATGTCACCATCAAAAATAAATACCCCTTACCTCGGATAGATGACTTGTTTGATCAGTTGCAAGGTGCATGTGTGTTCTCAAAAATTGATCTGAGGTCAGGTTATCATCAAATGAAGATTCGTCCTTCCGATATTCCAAAAACTGCTTTCATTACCAGATTTGGGTTATATGAATATACCGTGATGTCTTTTGGGTTGACAAATGCTCCTGCTTATTTCATGAATCTTATGAACAAGGTGTTCATGGAATATCTTGACAAGTTTGTTGTGGTGTTCATTGATGATATATTGATCTATTCCAAGACGGAAGAAGAACATGAAGAACACTTGAGGTTAGTCTTGCAGAAGCTGAGAGACCATAAGTTGTATGCAAAGTTGAGCAAGTGTGAGTTTTGGCTTGATCAAGTGCCTTTCCTGGGACATATAGTCTCAAAAGGTGGAATTATGGTGGATCCTAGCAAGATCAGCAGTGTCATGGATTGGAAGGTGCCAGAAGTTGTGAAAGAAGTTCATGGATTTTTGGGTCTAGCAGGATATTACAGAAGGTTTATTGAGAGTTTCTCCAGGATTGCAAAACCAATGACATCATTGCTCGAGAAGGGTGTTCCCTTTAATTGGACTAAGGAGAGGCAAGCTGCATTTGATGAATTAAAGAAGAGACTCACCACAGCCCCAGTGCTTACTCTACCGGACTTAACCAAGAGTTTCACCGTGTATTGTGATGTCTCTAAGGAAGGTTTGGGTTGTGTGCTGATGCAGGAGGGTAAGGTGATTGCTTACGCTTCACGCCAGTTAAGAAAGCATGAGGTCAATTATCCCACTCATGATCTAGAGTTAGCAGCTGTTGTGCATGCTCTGAAGATCTGGAGGCATTATTTATTCGGGAATAGATGTGAGATATACACCGACCATAAGAGTCTTAAATATATCTTCACACAGAATGAGTTGAATATGAGGCAGAGAAGATGGCTAGAGTTGATTAAAGATTATGACCTGGAGATACATTACCATCTAGGGAAAGCTAATGTGGTAGCAGATGCCTTAAGCAGAAAGAGTTATGTTAACATGGCAGTTGCTTTTCAGATGCCCTTTGAGCTGTGTGCGGAATTTGAGAGTTTGAATTTGGGATTCGTGCATCACACCACAGTAGCAACTTTTGAAGCAAAGCCTACCCTTGAACAAGAGATAAGAAACCATCAGGAAACGGACGAGAAAATTCAGGAGATCCGGGAACAGATCAAGTTGGGCAAGGCGCCACACTTTCGTGAAGATGAACAAGGTACTGTATGGTACAAGAATCGGATCTGCGTGCCAGATGTGGACAGTATCAAGAAGTTAATACTCAGTGAGGCTCACGACACCGCTTACTCAATTCACCCGGGCAGTACAAAGATGTATCATGATTTGAAGGAAAGGTTCTGGTGGTATGGAAGGAAGAGAGCAGTGGCAGAATATGTCGCAATGTGTGACACTTGTCAGCGTGTAAAGGCCGAACATGACAGACCTGCAGGGTTGTTGCAACCTTTGAAGATTCCAGAGTGGAAATGGGAGGAAATAAGTATGGATTTCATTGTGGGGTTACCTAGGACTTAGAAAGGTTACAACTCGATCTGGGTAGTTGTTGATCGGTTGACCAAGGTTGCTCATTTCATTCCGGTGAACACTACCTATTCGGGTGCAAGGTTAGCAGAATTGTACATCTCCAGAATCGTTTGCTTGCATGGTGTGCCTAAGCGGATCATATCTGATAGAGGTTCACAGTTCACATCTCGTTTTTGGGAGCAGTTGCATGATTCTTTGGATTCCAAGCTTCGGTTCAGTACAGCATATCACCCACAGACAGATGGTCAGACGGAAAGAACAAATCAGATTCTAGAGGACATGTTGAGGGCATGTGCTATACAATACGGAACCAGTTGGGATAAGAGTCTGCCTTATGCTGAGTTCTCTTATAACAACAGCTACCAAGCCAGTCTGAAGAAGTCACCTTTTGAGGCACTGTATGGCAGAAGGTGCAGGACACCGCTATTTTGGAACCAAACAGGAGAGAAGCAGGTGTTCGGACCCGACCTTATCCGGGATGCTGAACAGCAGATCAAGATGGTACGTGAGAATTTGAGAGTTGCTCAGTCCAGACAGAAGAGCTATGCAGATGTGCGACGCAGGGATTTGACCTTTAAGGTTGATGACTTTGTGTATTTGAAGGTGTCACCAATGAGAGGTATCCGGAGGTTTAATATGAAAGGAAAGCTGGCACCAAGATACATCGGTCCATTCAAGATAGTGGAAAGGAAAGGCGAAGTGGCTTATAAGTTGGAGTTGCCATCAAACCTATCTGGCATACACAATGTGTTCCATGTGTCCCAACTAAAGAAGTGTTTGAGGGTGCCGGAAGAACAAGCACCACTGGAAGGTCTGGATGTGCAGGAGGATTTGACATATACCGAACACCCGGTGAAGATTCTTGAAACATCTGAAAGGGTTACCCGAAATAGGAGGGTCAAAATGTGCAGAGTGCAGTGGAAACATCACACGGAGGATGAGGCAACTTGGGAAAGAGAGGAGGAGTTGAGAGCAACTTATCCTGGTCTCTTTGCTAACCACCTATGAGAATCTCGGTTAAGGGGGGTAGGTTTGTAACACCCTAGTTTAAATTCCAGCACTTCACAATAAAATTCAAGCAATTTATTTAATTTTCCTAAGGCTTGTATGTTTAGTTTGCATTTAACAGGTTTTATTTAAAATAAATGCTTGTATAAAATAAATCATAGGCCCAACTTCCTTGTACATTCATGCTGGTGCATTGTTTCTTGTTTGTGTAAATTAAGGATTCAAATTCAAATTTATTTGAATTTTTAGAGCCTTCTTTCTCCAATTCAAAAGAATTCAAAAAGAAAAGAAAAAAAAGAAAGGAGCCAGCCAGGCCGAATTCGGCCCGGCCCGGCCAGCCCCCGCCCCCTCTCCCCGCCTGGGCCTCGGCCCGGCCGCCCCCGCCTCCTTCCCGCTTGGGCCGGCTCCCAGCCCACCCGGCTGCGCCGCTCCGCTTCAGTGCGCCCGGCTCGCAGCGCCTTTCTCTCCCTCCGCGCCTCGCTGACAGGCGGGCCCCTCGCCCTCGCGCCCACTGACCGCCCGGCCCCGCCGGTCAGACCCGTCTCCCTCCTCTCGCCGTGATCCCCTCGCCCTTCCTTTCTTCCGCTCACTCAAATGGTCAGCCGCGGGGAGGAAGCTTCCCTCCCCGAATCTCGCCCACGCCTTCCTTAATCGCTCCCCTCTTCAATCCCGCAGCTCCCGCGCCAGTTTCCCCTTCTCCCCGCACCTGCCCTAACCGCGCCTTTACTCGCGTTCAAGGGCCGGCGACCAACTCGCGCGCACCCGCCGCCCCGGCCCTCCTAGACTCCTATAAAACCCACCCCGAGGCTCGCCTCCGTCCCTTTTACCTCCCCACCTCACCAATTCCACTCACGTGCCCTCTCGAGCTCACAATCGCCATTGGAGCCTCGCCTCGGTAAGCCGCCCCGACGCCAAATTCGCCGTCGGCGAAGCCCCTCCGGCCCTGATTCCTCCTCCTCTCGTGTCGTAGGAGCACCCCGGAGCTTCGCCGCCCATCCTCGGAGTCCCGGAGACACTCCACCCCAGCGTTCCACGTGGACGAACACCGGCCGTGAACTGACGCCGCCGCCACTCGTCGTTGGACCGCCACCGACCATCTCCCGCCGCCCTCAAGCCCTCGGTGAGCTCACCGCAACACCCTCGCTCTTTTGGGCTAGCTTTAGTCGAGCCTAGCACCCTCTCCGCGCCGGAACGCCGCCGCGCCACCGGCCCCGCCGCGCGACGAGAACGCCATGGGAGTGGTCACCGTCGCCCTCGGCCCCGTCCTCTCTCCGCCGTCGGATCCCGATCCGACGCACGAGATCAGAGCCCCAATCCAATCTAACGTCACCCGTTAGATCGAGATCCAACCGCTCACACGCACCGATGACCGGTCAATACCGGTCAGCGCCGATAGTTTTGCTAAAAAGCCCCTAGACTTTCGGGAAATCAACCCGCAGTCCACCAGCGTTGAAAAGTAATTAGATTTTAGTCCTAGTTTTAGCGTTTTAGCCCCTGTGCTTTTGAAAAATAGAAGCTGCCGTCTAGACCCTGGAGTTTTTGCATCAGAACCCTCTGCGGCTAGGTTTATTTACGCATAAGTCTCCGATTTTTGAAAACTAGCCCCTGGTTTACTGTTTTTATCACAGATATGCCCCTAGGAGCCGTTTTATGCATAACTTTCGCGTTTTAACTCCGATTTGAGTGATTCTTGAGCTCACACGACCGTAGAAACATGTAGAATGTTTTTAGTGCAGTTTCATCTTCTGTTTTTATGATATGATGTACTGTTTCTCACCTTTTGATAATTGTTTGCATGTATGTATGCGTGGAAATGCTTGTACGCTGCCGTGAACGTGGTTAGACGGTGAGCAGTTTGTTGGTGACGATGAGCAGCAATTTGAGGGTGTTGAGCAGCAGACTCAAGACCAGTTTGAGCAAGGCAAGTATAGCATGAACACAACCTAACAACCCTCTAATCACTTCATATGCATGTGTCTAATTTTGTATGCCAATAAGGACTGTACCTAGCCTCTTTTATCGACATGTTTACCTATGGGTTGCATGTTGGTTAAGTTTTGCTAGTTGCTGCGCGAACTCATGTATCTTTTGTTAATAATTTGATTAAATGGATCTATGCAATCAAATCTTGAGCTTGACCCTCTGTGGTTCATGTTCCTTTAAAAATGGCTTTTTTAGCAACTTGGTTTAGGGGGCATGAGCATGTGTTTTGCTTATGGCCACTCTCCTTAAGGACCAGTTCGCAAAGCGACAACCTGGGACAACAGTGCTACCATGAGACTGGAATGGGACGGTCTTGGCTAATTAATTAGGTTGCATTGGTTTGGGGGTAACTTACCGACGGGGCAAGAGGGGAGGTGAGCTTCTGTGGCCCTCGCGCTACTTGGGTTGAGTGCGTTTATCTCCCCTTGAGGCTTGCTCCACAACTGCGGACCCTAAAACCTTAGCGGTTACACCTTACTAGCGTGATCTTTGTAAAGGCCTCGTAGTGTGCTTGCTAGCCATCTCATCTAAGGTAATGTGGTGGACCACTAGCGTAGCCCACGACTCATGGGTAAAGATGTATGACCTCTCGAGAGTGTAAAACTGACATGTCAGCCGTGCTCACGGTTATGAGCGGCCCAGATCCTTTATCCAGATTAGTGGTTCTGTTGGGTTTTGAAAGTAGTTCTTATGTTAATGTTGTTGACTAATGTTCACATGCTATATCTTGGGTTAATGGTTTATCAACTCACCTATAGTAACTAGTTGTTTAATAAAAACTTGACCAACTAAAAGCTCATGCTAAGTGTCAGCCAACCCTAGATGCCTCATAGTTCATGTTATGCTTGTTGAGTATGAAATACTCACGCTTGCTTTACTTTAAACCTACTGTTGGCTGGAACCCAACCGCTGCTCAGCTCCAGAAGACTTCGAAGAGTATGTTCAGGAATTCAACGAGTTCTAGGCGTACCGATCCACCAGTCGACGTCCCTGTGGCGGCTCGTTTATCTTCGTTTACGCTTTCGCTATGACTCTGGTTTAAAGACATGTTGTCTTATTGTAATAAAATGATGTTATACTCCATGTAAACGTTTTATTTATCGTTTATGCACGTTCTGTGATGTCACTATTGTCATGATATATGTGAGACACGTTCCTGGCACATATATGATGTTCCGGTTCCATTGGTTGAGAACTGGGCGTGACAGAGGACGACGTCGCCGGGGGGCCCATGGGGCAGCGACGGGGAGGAGAAGACGACGTCCAGGGAAAGGACTGACGGGGCGATTTGGTTCGGGGCGAACCAGGACGGCGGCGGTCGGCGCGGTCCGCCGGCGGTTCTCACCGCCGGTGACGGTTCCGGCGAGGATCCCTCGGGTGCGAGCACCGGGACGGCGAGGCGAAGTGAATAGGGTATCGGGGACGTGGTTGGGCGGTCGAAGGTGGGGTCTCGACGGCAGCGTTGTGGGGGCGCGCACCGGCGTTGAGGCGGAGCGCGCGCGGCAGCTCTAGGGGTGGTGGAGAGGCGACAGCGAGGTGCCTGGGTGGTGGGGTGGTGTGTGGCTTGGCTCGGGTAGTCGGGAATTGAGCTCTGGTGTTCGGAGGGGGGTGGATTTTGGGCGGCGATGGAGCGGCGGGTCGCGGCCTTTTATAGGCGAGCGGGAAGGGGGCCCAGCATGGTGCGACGGCGGCGTGGCGAGGAGATGCATCGGCAGGTCAGGCAGAGGTCGGTAGCGTCACGCCGGGACCGGGCGTGGCGTGTCCGGGGTCAGGACGCGGGGCCTGGTTGCGCGGTGTCGTGGCGCGACGTGGCCGGGCGCGGCACGGCGGGGACCGGACGCGGCCGGGGTCGAGACACGGTCGTCACGGCGAGGCAGGGCTGGCAACAGGGCCGGGTGCGGCCGAGGCAAGGGCACAACGTGGCAGGGTCTGGGAGGGACGGGGCAGTGTCGCGGTGCGGCGCGGGAGGAGTAGGGGCCGGCCGCGGGGTGTGGGGCCAGGCGGTGGCGCGCGACTTGGTGACGAGCTTGGCATGGTGGGGGTTCGGGGACAGGCGCGACCAGGGCCGGGCGCGGCGGGACGCGACGGCGCACGGCGCGTGGCGCGCGCCGTGCTTGCGCGTCGGGACGGAGGTAGGAGAAAGGAGAGGAGGCTGATGGGCTGCGGCAGGAGATGGGCCAGGGGGGCGGCTGGGCCGGGTGAGGGAAAGAAGGGGGAGAGAAAGGAGATGGGCCACGGGGTGGCATGGTGGCCCATCTGGGGTTTTTCCTTTTGGATTTTGGTGTTGGGAGAATTTTGGTGGGAATTTTTGGTGGGTATTGTTTGGAGGTTTGGAGATTTTTGTTGAGCTCATTCTTTGCACACAAACAAATCAAACAAACAAGGTTTTTCGAAAAATTGATTTTGAATTAGAGGGAGGTTAGAAGAAAATTTCAGGGGCTAACTTTCGGGGTGTTACGGATCTACCCCACTTAAAATGAATCTCGTCCTCGAGGTTCGGCTTAGAAGTTTTACAGGGATAGCTTTACTTCAGCTAAACTAGCTTTATAATGGAAGCTCAGTTTTTGCACGAAATGGCAGGTGGAACTTCAACAACAACTGACTCGGCTCCTATTTGGTTACTTGTTTCTTCACCGGCGCCGTTGTGCAAGCCTTCCACATACAAAGATGTATTTCTATCTCTTTGACCTCATGAACTTGGAAGGTTGAACCAAGGCCTAGTAGCTTCAAGCGGGACTTTCCAGAGAGTGCCAAAAAAAATTTCAGCAAGGCACTTTCTCCTCTCTAGATGGTGTTATAATCTGGGCAGCCTGTCCATAATCAGAGGAGTTGCTTGCCTTAGGGAGCCAGATTATCCTTCTCCAGAGCCTACAGAAGGGTGACTACCCCACTTAAATAGGGCGGAAGCCCCTACTTGAGTAGGTTAGGCACTCCTCTGGGAGTGGGGAGCTGCTGCTTCTTTCCAACTGCTGTTGTTGACTCAGCAGACGGAGGGCGGGTTAGAGAAGGAACAGCTATTTGGGATAGCCGTCTTCTCGTTACTTTTCTTTTTATCCCAAGCACCTCTTCTTCCATCTTCTTGCTTGCTTCTTGGCCGGTCTTGGGCTTCTTCATCTTGGCACTGCTTTGCTAGCAGGAAGCATCTTCTAGCTTCTGCTCTGCCCGTAGGAGAGTTATCAACCGGAGAAGGATTAGGAGGCATAGGACTAGGATTATGGCGAAGAGTATGTAGTGGAGCGGAATGCAGACTTGGGGCTCTGGGTTCATGCCTCGGATGAATCTGGGGGGTAGTGTGCGAGGACCTAGCTTATGCGGTCTTGGAATCTGACTGTGCTGCGCGCAAGCTGGAGGAGAACTTTGGAGATCTTGTAGAGGAAGGCGCACTGGATGAGAAGAAGTGTGATGATGGCTAGGTCCATCATCTGGTGGTGAAGCGGTCGAGTGGTTTGGGACGATTTAGTTCCAAGGGAAGGGGGCGATGGATTATCCAAAGGAAGAGGAGACAGAATGGAAGGGCGAAGGCGGCGAAAGTGTAGAAGCCTAGGAGAATATGCCCTAGCCAGGAATCTCCGAACATGGGGGAAGCTGCTTGGTGGTTCCAAAGGGAGAGGGATGGTGATGGGTTTGCTCTGCGAGGCGAGTGCGGAGCTGAGCTTGGGAAGGGGGGAGGGGGTTTAATGGCATGGGGGAGCGGTAGGCGCGGTGCGGCGGCTCGTGTACCGAGGTGGTGGAGGTGGAGCACGCGGCGGTCGGTGGTGAGTGGCTGCGGGGCCAGGCATCCACTGATGACGAATAAGTGACACGCGGCGGCGTGCGATTACCGGGTGTAGGGGCCGGGCACTGGTTGCCGATGGAGTTAGGACACGTGGCGGGGTCGGCGTGTAGGGGCCGGTTATGGCCGATAGAGGGCGGTGGGTGTGCTGCCAAAGGCGGCAGGCGGGGCAGGCGGCGTGCGCTGATGGCAGAGAAGGCGGGTGGGTGGTGGGGGCCGGGGCATTGGATGCGGCTGACGCAGCAAAAAAACGGTAGGGGCAGTGGAAAAGATGTGAGCAGTGGGGATACTATTTGTAGGGTTACTGTTTGTGGTACGAGACATTTTTCTCCGGTCATATCCGATTTTCCTAGGGCTACTGTTTCCTGTTGCTTGTGCTGTTCCTTGGGCAGAGTTTTTGTCAGACGTTGTCGGTACTTTCTTTGACCGAGATTCCTTCCTGGGTGGCTTTTCTCGGAAGGCACACCTTCTTTGGGCGGATGGGTTTTAGGTGAGATAAGGACAGTAGGGGTGGGGGCTGGTTCTAATAGGTGATTTTATTAGCACACAACAAGACAGAAACACAAGCGTAACCGCAAAGCACTACAAACATGGAGACGGTCATTCTAACTTGACTACTCGAGCCAAAACGGCCTCGTCTTCTGGCTGCTAGTGGCTTCATCTGATGGTGGTCGCTGGCTGCTGGATCCTCCTCTAGGGGATGAGAGTGTCAGGAATGCTCCCATGCTTGCTCTATCTTCTGGGTGAACGAGGTTATGTGGAATCCGTTACTGGATTTGTAGCTGACGAAAGAAGGATTGCTGAAGACTTGCTAGGGGAGCTGGCACTGATAAGTCTAGGGGGTTTGATGTTCCTCCAATGTGAGGGAAACCGAACAACCTTCTTTTCCCTCTTCCTTGGTGGCTCGGGGAATTGTGGTATTGGCTGGCCCGGAGGTGGATTAGTTCCGCTTCCATTTCACGGTTCCGAGTTATCAGCCTGTTGTATAGGTTACTCAACTTATCATACTCTTCATCCAGGGCGTCCACATACAGGGCGAGGTAGGCTATGGTGGGATCCTTGGATTCACTGATTTCTGTCAGAACTGCAGTTCTCTTGCGCCAGGCGGGAGCCATCTTGTTCATGGGTGGGTAGAATCTCATGTGTGAGTGCTGCACCATGCCTTGCTACGTGGAGCATGTCTTCTTCATGGCATCGCGTGCAGCGATGCGGCATGCGTCCAAAAACTCCTTCCTGACGACTGTGGTGTACCATCCGGTGAGTGCAGGGCTATCCCGGATGTATAACGTGACCGTCCATTCAGGCCCTTCTTTTCCAGGGAGTGCTAGCCCGCAGTATTCTGGGTATCCTTGGACCTCAAGGCATCGCATAGTGTCCCTTAGGAGCTTTGGGAATCCATTCACATCTTCGCAGTAGCTGACCCGGCGATCACTAGCCATCTGATACGTAGGATTCGACCTACGCTAACTAACTCAACACACAAACAAAAGTACAAGGCAACGAATACAACGCACGCAAATCTACATGACTCACCCTTACAAGGGTGCTAACCAAAGTGAAGGAAAATCTTCACTACCCAAATGTAAGAGAGACACTGGGTACTACTACTTCGGACCATGCTGCTTCATCCCTTGCCGAACGCAGCGGCTTATTCTGAAGAGGGGTTGGTGGTTTTTTTAGAGGTCTCTTCACTAGAGAATTCTCCACCAGAAGATTCCTCGCTGGAACTGATGATGATGACTCCTGACGATGACTGAACCAAGACCGGGGGGTCGTCTTCTTCAGTCAATCCCCAGGGCGAAGCGAGACCCGATGCTTCAGGTCTCAAGGATGTTGGTGGAATTCTTGGTTGGCTGGGAGAGGCAGGGCTTGGGGGCGGCCCTTTAGGTAGTTCTTCCTTCTCTAGGCACTCTAGCTCGGGAGCTGGGGTCTCCTGGGTTAGGATTTCTACTAGCTCTTGTAGAGGATTTGGATGGGGTTCTGGTGGAACTGGTTGGCTTTCTGGCTGGGGTGAGATAACTAGTATACCCTCAAACCACGGGATGTCTATGGAGAGGTCAATGCACCTCCTCTTTTTAAGGGCATGGGGCGACTGTCTAGACTGGGCTTTTCTTCTGCCATTGTTGCTTGTAATAGAGCGGTCCCGGGTCTCTTTTGCTTCCTGACGGGCCTTTAAATAGCTTGGTTGGCGCGTCCTTTAGTGCCAATATTATATTATCTGCCCGCGAGGTCACTTGTCAACTGTGTGGCATTGATAGCAATGTACCATGTAGGGGCCATATCCTATATTCCTGAGGTATAGGCCCTGGCCATCCATAGGGCCAAATGCTTTGACCAGGGTGGTCCACACCTTGGGGTCATGCCATGTGTCTCTGTGACAGTGATGTTTCCTTACGGCGAGCACTGTTTCCCTTAACATTGACCCATCAAGTCCATCAGATCCATGCACTGTGCTTATGTCTATTATTTCTTGGCTTGCATGGGAAGTGGTGTTTCCTTCTGGCCGAAGCTTGACTGGCTTTGGTGGCGGCCGTTGGGACTAGAGGGGGCCGAAACATTTTTGAAATGGAGTAGATTGAGGAGCAGAGGTGTTTTTCAAATGGATTTTGGACTCAAAACGTTTTTCAACCATAGGGTTACGTCCTACGGCCAACTACGGCTCTGATACCACCTGAAGCGCCCCAGTTTCCATAATGGGACTAGAATGTACTTTATTACCATCCCAGGGTTTGGTAATCACATTATTACATCAGAGTGATACAGATCCTCCCTAACGGGTCGGACAACAAAAGGCGCAGCTCTTGAAGACTAAGCAGCGGAATATAAAACGTAGGCCCAAGCTTTCCCACGTCGAGGTTGGAAAGTAGGTCGTAGCCCTTAATCGCTGTCGTACGTGGTGCACTAATTGCTTCCACTGGAAAAACATCAACAAAGCAAGGGTGAGTACAATCATACTCCGCAAGTCCACCTACCTCCGTAAGGAATGGGGGTATAGCTACCTCTACATGCAGGATATATCAAGAGCTTAGGGAGGTTTTGCATAAAAACACTTTGTATGCAAGGTTCGAGATAGTCTAACAAATTTTAGTCACTCAGAAACAGGGTTTTTCTCAAAAAGGGTGCCACTGGACTTGCCGGTCCGCATGGCCACTGACTTTCTAGCCATCACACTTTCCACACTGCTACAGGGTTCTACCCTCATAGATTAACTTCCACCCAAGAGACCATTCCAGACCAAAATCAAACATTTTCCCCTTGTGCGCCAGCACAGAAGCTACTAGGCTATCCACTCTGGGTAGAACCACTGTGGGAAAAGGTTTGATTTTGGTCTGGAATGGTCTTTTGGGTGGAAGTTAATCTACGAGGGTAGAACCCTGTAGCAGTGTGGAAAGTGTGATGGCTAGAAAGTCAGTGGCCATGCGGACCGGCAAGTCCAGTGGCACCCCTTTTTGAGAAAAACCCTGTTTCTGAGTGACTAAAATTTGTTAGACTATCTCGAACCTTACATACAAAGTGTTTTTATGCCCAATATTGGGCATCCTCGTGCTCCTGCTGTCGATGCTGATAACGCGCTAGCCACTGGTGGCGGAGGTACGCCATCTGCCGAATGCATTGGTATTCCAACTGCTGGGCACGATGGTGCCTCAACCACTGATCATGCCGAGCACGTTGTTGTGCGTGGTGGCGCTCCATCCATTGCGCGTGCTCAGCTAGCATCTGCTATAATTGCCGGGTGTAGGCCTTGAGTCTCATGGAAATCCTCGCGAAGGACGTACCGGCTATGATACCCGGTATAACCTACGCGCACAACAGGAGAAAAACACATGTATGGAGGCATATCGTGAGCTCAACACGATGAAAGGACGTTTTGGGGAGAGTAAATATTATTTGGGGGTCTGTTGGTGGCACTTACTAGCGGTGATGGTTCTGGTAGAGTGTAAGGGGCAATGGGTTGGGCTGCAAACTGCCGACCATGCTGACGGGCCTGGTGGCGGTCACTGCGGAAACGCCAGGGTAGCGGGCGTGGTTGGTTAGGGTGATGATGGGAATGGCGACATGGCCGTCGCACGGTGGTGTTGGAGAGGGAAGGATCTTTTTGTGGAGTGTATAAATGGATAGAGCTTGATTTTAGATGAATTTAGGCGCAAGAATCACCCGAATCGGAGTTCAAACGGAGGAGATATGGAGTATTTAGTGTCAAGGGGTAGATTTAGACTTTTCTGGAAAGTTGGAGGGGTGGATTTGGACTTTCTTGGCTTTTGGCCCGCGGGGAAACAAACCTGGGCTAGGGGTGGGATTCGGCCCAGCTTGGCCCACGCACAGCGCGGGCGCGGCGCGCGGCCACTGGGCCGGCCCAGTGGGCGGGGACTGCGTGGCCAACACCGTCGGCGCGGGCCCACGCGTCAGCGTCCGCGGGGGGGGGGGGGGGGGACGGTGTCAGGGGGAGGAAGACGGCGACAGCGTGAGAGGACGTCGTCGCGGGAGGGCCCACGGGGCAGCGACAGGGAGGAGAAGACGGCGTCTAGGGAAAGGACTGATGGGGCGGTTTGGTTCGGGGCGAACCAGGACGGCGGCGGTCGGCGCGGTCCGCCGGCGGTTCTCACCGCCGGTGACGGTTCCGGCGAGGAGCCCTCGGGTGCGAGCACCGGGACGGCGAGGCGAAGTGGATGGGGGTATCGTGGACGTGGTTGGGCGGTCGGAGGTGGGGTCTCGACGGTGGCGTCGTGGGGGCGCACGCCGGCGGCGAGGCAAAGCGCGCGCGGCGGCTCTGGGGGTGGTGGGGAGGCGACTGCGAGGTGCCTAGGTGGTGGGGTGGTGTGTGGCGTGGCTTGGGTAGTCAGGAATTGAGCTCTGGTGTTCGGAGGGGGGTGGATTTTGGGCGGCGATGGAGCGGCGGGTCGCCGCCTTTTATAGGCGAGTGGGAAGGGGGGCCGAGCTTGGTGCGGCAGCGGCGTGGCGAGGAGATGCATCGGCAAGTTAGGCAGAGGTCGGTAGCGTCACGCCGGGGCCGGGCGCGGCGTGCCCGGGGTCGGGACGCAGGGCCTGGTTGCGCGGTGTCGTGGCGCGATGTGGCCGGGCGCGGCGCGGCGGGGACCGGGGAGGCGAGCGGGGACCGGACGCGGCTGGGGCCGGGACGCGGACTTCGCGGCGAAGCAGGGCTGGCAACAGGGCCGGGTGCGGCAGGGGCCAGGGCACAGCGTGGCGGGGTCTAGGAGGGACGGGGCTGGGTCGCGGTGCGGTGCGGGATGAGCAGGGGCCGGCCATGGGGTGCGGGGCCAGGCGGTGGCACGTGGCGTGGTGACGAGCCTAGCGCGGTGGGGGTTTGGGGCCGGGCGCGGCGGGACGCGACGGCGCGTGGCGCGTGGCGCGCGCCGTGCCTGCGTGTCGGGACGGAGGTAGGAGAAGGGAGAGGAGGCTGATGGGCCGCGGCAGGAGATGGGCCAGGGGGGCGGCCGGGCCGGGTGAGGGAAAGAGGGGGGAGAGAAAGAAGATGGGCCGTGGGGTGGGATGGTGGCCCATCCGGGGTTTTTTCCTTTTGGATTTTGGTGTTGGGAGAATTTTGGAGAGAATTTTTGGTGGGTATTGTTTGGAGGTTTGGAGATTTTTGTTGAGCTCATTCTGTGCACACAAACAAATCAAACAAACAAGGTTTTTTGAAAAATTGATTTTGAATTAGAGGGAGGTTAGAAGAAAATTTCAGGGGCTAAATTTTGGGGTGTTACAAGTTGGTTCGGACTCTGTATTCCAGAAGCAGTAAGACTCAGGAAAGAAAGCGTATAATCGTAGATTCTGTGTACTCTTTAGGATTCCAAGCTAGGTAGGACTCATAGACGGAAACCGACTTGTAACCCAAGCCTTGCCGGACTATATAAGGCGGGTGAGGGACCCTACGTAGACAATCAATCATCTCATCGCATACCAGCCACCGAACATCCTAGCCCTCATTGTATCCTCAAGAACTTAGATCAATACAACTCATAGCAAACAGGACGTAGGGTATTACGCACATTGCTGCCCGAACCTGTATAAACCCTCGTGTTTAGTCGCATCTCTACGCGAACCATCGAGCTATGCCGATTTCGCCACCCCAAAAGCACTACATAACACACCTCGTGGTACATTGCCGGTATCAAACGCCGTGGGTTTTCCTTCAAGCCTGCCTGGACTTGGAATCCTTCAAGCCTGCAGCAAAACATTAATACAAGAGGATAATTTTTCCTTGGGTCTTTGCTAGTTCTTACCCTACTTCCATATCTTTATTCTCGACTCCTTGAATGCTTTCCTACTTTGGCTCGAACGACCAAAGTCAGGGGGTTTAGGACCAGGGAATCATCCTTCTCAAGAAGCGGTGAACGGGTGAAGACTGACCAAGCTGGAATACAGTGACCCATCATGGATGCCACGATTTAGCCATGTCCGGGGTACTGCTTTGTACCGGGACACCGAGTCAACTCGATCTGAACCCTTGGGGCTATCCCCTAACTCCGAACCTTGCCAAGGTCATGGAACATTGCATCAAGAACGATATAAAGTATTTCTTCAGGCACTCCCATCAAAGGACCCTAAGGGTAAGCATTGATTTCATTAGTTTTGAAAAAATGATTCACATATTTTTTAGACTTAAAATATATTAGGATATAAGGGTGGCCCCCAGGCACTAGGAGCCATGGTGCCTCAAGGGTAAAACTTCTGTAGGTGCTCGATGTTCCATGGGAAAGGAAGCTCTTCACCGCTTTCCGTGGCCAGACGTACACAACTGCCGCGAGAAACTTCAGCCACACGATAGGGACCTTCCCTGGTGCGGGATAGTTTGTTCATCCCCACCTGGGACAAAATGCGTTTTAGCACCAGGTCTCCCACGGCTAGTAACCGGGGTTTCACTCGGGACTGGTCGTACCGGCATAATGCCTGTTGGTATTTTGCGGCATGGAGAGCAGCTACTAGGCGTTTCTCTTCCAAGAGATCGAGATCAACCTTCCGGAGGTGCTCTTGTTGTTCTTCGTCGAAAGCGTTTACCCGGGGGCTCCCGTTTATGACTTCGGTGCGAAGCACTGTGTTGGCGTCTCTTAGCCTTAAAAGATTTTACTCCGCAAGCGCACGGAGACCGCTGTAGCATTTCACCCAGAGTATTCCGAGTATCGTATTTTTTATCCACAGGGAAGCGGCAGGTGAGAGAGTATAATTAAATAAACTCAAATCGAATGATCCGTACTTAAATAAATATACCAACTAGTCACTAGACAGGGGTAAGTCTGGTAAACGTATAGGTGTATGGTGGAAAGAAGTAAATTAAACTACCTAAGATACACGTAGAAAGGTATAGTTGCCTGAGAGGACAACAAGTGAGATAAAGTTCCCAAACTCTATTCTATTCGGCTACAAAGACTATGTCGTGGTTAACTAAGAAACTCAAGTAGCAAGTCAGGGCCTCGCGTTGATCGAAATTCCGGCGCCTCGAGGGGTCAGGGGGTAGATAGTAGACCACCGAAGGAGACCCGGCTAATGCCTACGGGCCTACCGAATGAATGGGCCTGGGCTACACAGGCACACCACACGCTGTCACCGAGTGGGGCTACCAAGCAAATCTGCGTCGATAGGCTGGCACGCTATAAAAGTACTCAAACAATAGATCGCCCTTGATCAGAGGAGAGGACCTAACCAGAGCCTGGCGTACAGGTTGGATTATAGCACCGACAAGAATAACGGGACTTGACCAACTAAGATAACCACAGCCTATGCCTAGTAAGTGTGCAAAATAAAGGGTACACCACACTTGCAAGAGATAGAAATAAAGTAAAATATAACTAAATTATATTGAAGATACGAGTACAAAAGATACAAGATATTTTACCGCAGACTCAGAAGAATCTCTGAGAACTCCGAGGCAAAGCTCGACTCACACTAACTACTAGGACTATCCTAACTACTAAGATGTGGGAAATGACACTCTCTAAGGTAGAATATGGCTCTCAACTTCTCCACACCTTTACAAATGAGCTCTACAGGCCTATTTATTGTCCAATATGTGAGAGGGGTACTTGTAGGAGGCAAAGGTCAGTGGGAGGCCGAAGTCGGTGGTTGGCCAACCTAGGGGGAGGTCGGTTGACCTAGCCCGTGGTCGGGCGACCACCCGATCCACCGCCTTTGCATTCCAACGGCTTGATCTTGTGTCCCCATGGCGGTTAGCTGTTAGGATGGTTGTTGCACGTGTAAAATGCCTCCGAGGGTAGGTCGGCCGACCTTAGAGGAGGTCGGGCGACCACATGTTAGCCTCGCATTGGCCACATTGCTCTTCCCTTGGATTGTTGACGTTATGGATCCGTGACTTGGTGAATTTTTGGCCTTTGGATACATTGGATGCTTGGTCTTGCGGTTGGATTTGAATGCACTTGTGTTTCTTTGTGATGTGGATCGATGAAGTGGCACTTGGGTGGCTGGGCGGCCTGAGTCAGGGTCGGCCGACCCTGTTGGTTGGTCGGGCGACCAGGCCCAAGGTCAGCCGACCTGGCTTGGGTCAGGGTCGGCCTGGCCTGGGTCGGCCGACCTAGCCACTTTGATCAGTGAGCCCCATCTTAGATCCTTGGCATGTTTTTAGCTGTTTTATGTGCATTTTGGTACCTGCATCCAAATATTCATACAAAACTAGTGGAACTCATTAGTAGAAGAGTTAGTCCATATTTATTCACTTGCATTGCTCCATTTGGTTCGTAATTGACGGTAGATATCGTGAGATTACGACCGTCAACACCCCCCTAAGCTTACACCTTTGCTCGTCCTCGAGCAAAGCTAAGAGTGAAAGTGGATCAGGAGTTGCTACAATATCGAAGATGAAGAGAAATTCTTATACATGACTCAATACTCATGCTTTTGTTTTGAGGAGTGAAATAATTGAAACTCACCTTGTGTACTACCTGTGGTGCATCTTTTTGCTTACCTTGCCTTGGACGGTTGAGAGATGGAACAGCCATTGTACAGGAGTTCTTCTAACTTGCTCTTTTTGGATGTCTTTCTCAGGTGTTTTCAAGATTTCCAAAACAAAAGTAGCTTCCCCAAGGTGCTCTCAGGTGCTCAAATTTGTTTCCACACCAAGGGCCAAGATTCGACCAACACTTTCCTACACTAAGGCCTTTGTGGAGCTTTAGGTAGGGAGCATGTGGCACACTTAGGATATTAATTTTGCTAAGCCAAAGATTGGACCGAAGAGTGTACTCTATCACTTCTTCTATTGATCACTAGAGTATGAGCGGTGGTACTGTATGCCTCCTTCTCTTGGTATTCATCCCTTGTAGCCTTTTGTTGATTTGGAGTGGATATGGAGCTTTTATTTATTTTTGCCATGCTTGAACTTGCATGCATTTCATTTTGCCGTGCTTTTGCACTCATTTTTCTTTTTGCCATGCTTTTGCATGCTTTTCTTTTTGGGCTCCATACCCTTACTCCTTTGGATTTGAAGGCTAGGGATTTACGAGAAGTATTTGGAGACATTTTGGTGGATGCAAAGTCCGGAATGGATCACTTGCATTTTTGCTTTTATACTCCAGCTATCAACAGAAGGTGATATTTCTACTCAAAGAGACTCAAAATTTGACAAAGCTCAAAATATCACTAAGCAGCTCCTTGTAGCAGTTTCAACTAATTGAAGTATTTTTGGCTCTGGTAGGTATTTTTGACCAAGGGAAACTATATTTTGTTATTTTCAAAATAAAAATCTGAGATGTTCATCTTACTAAGATTATGAAAGAGTTATCCTATATTCAAGTCATATCATTCATCTCACAACAACTTAGGCTTGTTATCACAAATAGCAACCACAAGATAGAACCTTGGTTTACTTCTTTTACTCACAAAGTCAAAACTAAGCTAAGCATAAGTCACATTCAAGAATTTAAATCATTCACTTGATAGAGCAACTATTCATCATTTTCAAATTGAAGCTAGCATATGAACTTATCATTAAAGCATGGGAGTTTTTTTTTAAAATACTGAATTAAACAAACTAAATTAAGCAAACTGAATTAAACAAACTAGCAAACTCTTAAAGCATGATACATGGGCGGTGCAGAAAATGGGGGACTGTCATACGTACCCAGCTGTCGATTTGGGTCCCCCCCAAGCTTCAACGAAGCTACTCGGGGTAGTACCTGTAGTACTGGAAGAATCGCTGGGACTCATCGAAGGTGAGCTGAGCCGTCACTTTTATTTCTAGGGGCGGTTATATTGTTCATCCCGGGTCTGGTGGATGACCTGAGTGCGCTCATCGACTTGATTAAGCTGCTGGGCCATCCCAGTTGTGCGCTGGTCCTGAATGGTCAGGGACCCAAAGATGGCACTCAAAGGGTCTCCTGCAAAGCATGCAGAGGCAGACGTACGGTCCTACCTCTACGGTGCTGACCCATACCCATAGTAGGTTCCTCCTCCTTGCTGCTGAGAGAATGCAACGCTCGGCTCGTGTCCCCATGGTGTGTTTGCAGATCCTCCGTGGGGCTTCCACGTCAGGTTTGTTCCCTGGGTTTGCCAAGACGTGCCAGTCGCGGTATCGAACTAGGTAGCTCCCATCCCGGTGGTTTGTGCGTCCTGTGCTTGCTTCTGTAGGTGCTCTTGGGCTACCCTCCTCTGTGCCCTGGTCATGACTCGCGCTACACTATGTCTGGGCTCCTCTAAAGGCTCTTCTACTGGGACGCCCTCTATTGGCATAGAGAGTGTGTCCACGTGGTAGATTTTGAATTGTGGTGCTGGTAGAGGCACTTCAAAGTTCTACCCCCTGTAGATCATGACATAAGGTATCTGTGCTGGGGTTCTTGCGCAGAAAGTGTCTCCGGATAAAATGGCTCTCTGTGACTAGGTTGGGTATGTCTGGGGGGTAAGAATGCCACCTGGGCATTGGCTAAGACCCCTAGCTCGGATGCAATCCTCGTCACAAAGGACGTGATTGTTATGGAATTTTCATCCCAAACTAGTTTTATCCAGTGATAGAGCATGGCGATGACTGGTGCATACTTCTGCTTACGCCACATGGCATAGAGGATTTTTAAGTCCTCTATGGTCACGCAGCGTGTGTCATCACGGGGAAGGACTACGATAGTAATCCAACTGGCCATGAACTGCATGGTGGGGTGCTTAATGTGTGTGATACTCTTCTTCCCCTTATAGTCCACACCAGCTAGTTCTTTCCAGAACTCTGTTGCATTAAAGCCTACGGGTTCGGCTGCTATGGAGCAGCGAGGTGAGAACCCGAGAGCATTGCTGAACTGCCGAAGTGTCAGCTCATGCTCAGAGTTAAAGAGTCTGAAATGAACAGTCGTGTCGGACTGCAGTGATACTACTCGGAGGGTCATCAGAAACTCCTTGGTGAGGAGCACTATGCCTCCCTCACTAACATGTGCAAAATTATCCCAGCCTACTATACTGAAAATTTCATCAAATTCATCGTCCATACCTTTGCTTGTCATGAGTACCTCATCGAAGCACTTGGTGAGGTTGATAGGTTTGGTGTGGAGTCGCCTTAGCAGGTCGGCTTCATCTTGATTGCGCGTCTGGATTTGAGAATCCAGCAGCAATGGCTGGCCCGGTGTTGGATGATGTAGCTTCTTCTCTTCCTGGTCCAGCACTTGATGAGTGTGATGCTCCAGTATCTCAAGTGCATAATCATCTACTATACATGTAGCATTCATCATAAAGCATCACATTTTGACATGCATATGATCCATGGTTCAAAGTTTGGTTGGTATGTAACTTGGTGAACTCAATTTTCTGCATAAATGCTACTGTGTTAGGGTCATAACTTGAATTCTGTTGAGAACTGAGTGAAGCTCATATTAACAAAATTGTAGACAAACAAGAGGGGAACAGCTTTTATAATTGGGGCTTAGTCATATAAGGATGCTTACTTAGAGTTTTAGACCTTTTTCTGCCAACACAGAAAACCTGTCAAAACCTGAACTGAAGAGTGATTCAAGTTTTTCTCCAACTTACATACATATTTTGGCAAAATCCTAATTATAGAAGTTGTAGATCCTGGAGTGGTCAACAATGTTGTCAATAAGCTCCTTGGGTGAAAATGGCTGGAAGGGAGAGTTTTAGAATTTTTCAATAAATCTGGTCTGTAGGCCAAAGTGGAACTTGAGAGCTAAATTCAAATGAAATTCATATTTCCAAACACTTTTAGGTATCAAGCCTTTTGAAAAACTTGTAGAGCTCAAAGAGTAGAACATTTCATCCAATTAGTAATTTTCCAAAATCGGACTCTAAATAGGTCAAAATGGCGATTTTTAGTGAGGAGAAAACACATTTTTCCTTTTTCTTTTTTGGATTATACCGACAGGTGGGGCCCGCCTATCAGGCCGCCACCCTTGATGAGCCCATGACTCATCAATATATTTCTACAGAGAATTCTTGTGTTAATTCAGAATTGGCGGCCAGTGATTCTCAAAAGTATTCAAATCTTCAGTTTGGTATACTTCTTATCGATAAAAAATATATCGAGCAGCATGATAGAACATTTACATTGACTGGGCTATTGTCCAATATTATTTTTATTGGTGCCGAATTTATCATGAAGATGGAAGGCAAGAAGAAATTGAAATATATTTAGATCGGCTCCATGGAGGTTTCCCAATGTGAATGGCATATGGCTAGTTATTCTATTATTTCCATGGTTTTGTTTTAGTTCCCATGTCTTTAGGAGTCCGAATAGTTTATTTGCATTTCTTTTTTGTGCCTGCGTTCACTTGGATAAATCAAGTTTGTGCATGTGTGGTGCACGTGCACAGTAGGACCAGGACTTGATTGAGTCGGACTTGGTTGGCCGCCGAGTCCGAACTAGTTTGAGTAGAAGGTCAGATTCTGGTGCCTGTGCGCACCCTATATTGGCCTAGGTCAGCCTTGTAACAGGGCAGGTTTTGTTTATTGTGGATTTTATCCCCGGCGAGCCGTCGCTCCCTAGAACCCTAGGTGGTGATTCCCTAGGTTCTTTGTCCCGAAGATTATCGTTCCGGATCCCGCGTGGATTTGTGTTGGTGTGCGAGCAAGCTGCTGCTTGGGCGTTCTCCGGATTCCTTCGGAATTCCTGTCTTCTGATCGTGGTTCGTTGCCGCGGGTGGAAGGACTCATTAGGGTTTGGATTGCATCGTCTATTGTAAGCCGAGCTCTCCTGCCAGTTATCTATTTCTGCTACTGTTACTATTCGTTGCCGTGAGAATTATTTGTTCGAGTTATCACAGTTTGTGGCGACACTTTAGTTGGATTAATCTCGCGTATCTGTTCTCACGTGAGATAGCAGTCATCCAGTTAATTTAATCCCTTGCATATGTGATATAGCTATCGCTTGGACAGTGCTAGAAATACAGCTTGCCCTATTGAGGTTACGACAATAAAACATCTGCTTGTTTGAGATTGTTTTGGTGATCAGTCAAACATATTGCTATACTCTGCAACACTTCTAGAGTATTTGTGATACTTGCGTCATTAAATATTAATTGAGCTGTGTCAGTAATATTCTAGTGTTGGGCTGATTTATTTCTCGGTATTTTGGAGAAGAATACTGTGAACTGTTCAGTTGTTTATTCAAGTATCGTGAAAGATTGGGATTATCTCGGACAGCGTAGGCGTGTCCCTTATCAGTTGGTATCAGTTGTTGGGTTGCTCATGGTACTTTGGAATTTTATTTCCTATTGATAAGATGATGGCTGACTACAAATTCAGTGGAAGGCAAAATTATCGTTCATCATGGAGCTCATCAATTACTGATGATGATGGCTGTATTGATAAATATGGTCTTACTATGAACAGTAAGCATGTGCCAAGGCTGAGTACAAAATCTTCTCCATCAGAGTATTATGATTGGGAGGGTTCAATACTGGATTTTGTTTGGAGTGGTGACTTACCATCCAGCTAGTTGGTAAATTTGGCAAAGCTCACTTTCTCAGACCATGTTTTGAAGTGGTGGAACAAATTACAGCACGGTGATGATCATGGGATATCATGGAAAAATATGAGAGATGTGTTACGAAACCGTTATGACCCACCATTTGAGAAATATGTGTGCAAACCCAGAAAAGTTGCTCCTGCTTGTGCCCCAACACAAAAAGATACTAGAAACAATACTGTAGCTGCAAGATGTTCTCCAAAGAAGCATGTTTCTGCTACAGGTCAAGGCAGCGTTGGGAAGAAAGTGAATGATATTTTTTCAGCCCTTGATCAGTCCATAAATAATATTGATTTATGGTTAGAAAAATTCAGTAGTCCTGCGAAGGAGATGGAAACTAATGGCACTGTTGTTTCCTCTCGAGAGTCTATTGAAGAAGCTTCTAATGTTGTTGATGATGCATCAAATGGCTTATCTATGATGGCACAAGAAGTATAGTCAGATGGTTCACTTGTTACTGTTAAAGAACAGCGCTCTAGTATCTTTCAGTCGGAATGCAAAATTAAAGACAAGGTATGCAAACTCATTATTGATGGCGGTAGTTTTACTAATGCCATTAGTTCACATCTTGTGCATTCATTATCTTTGTCTAGTTGGAGGTTTCCGACGTCGCGCTATATGCAGTGGATGAATCAAAGTGGCACACTAAAAATTACTCACAAGGTACGAGTTAAATTTTGTATTGGCACATATATGGACACAGTAGACTGTGATGTTGCTCCTATAAGTGCTTATCATTTGTTGTTGGGTAGACCATGGCAATTTGATTTGGATGCTACACATGGTGGTCGTTCCAATAGTTACTCTTTTGTGCACAAGGGTGTTTCTCATGTACTGAAACCAATGGTAGAGAATGCTATCAAAGCAGAGATATTTCTGCTACTGTTACTATTCGTTGCCGTGAGAATTATCTGTTCGAGTTATCACAGTTTGTGGCGACACTTTAGTTGGATTAATCTCGCGTATCTGTTCTCACGTGAGATAGCAGTCATCCAGTTAATTTAATCCCTTGCATATGTGATATAGCTATCGCTTGGACAGTGCTAGAAATACAGCTTGCCCTATTGAGGTTACGACAATAAAACATCTGCTTGTTTGAGATTGTTTTGGTGATCAGTCAAACATATTGCTATACTCTGCAACACTTCTAGAGTATTTGTGATACTTGCGTCATTAAATATTAATTGAGCTGTGTCAGTAATATTCTAGTGTTGGGCTGATTTATTTCTCGGTATTTTGGAGAATAATACTGTGAACTGTTCAGTTGTTTATTCAAGTATCGTGAAAGATTGGGATTATATCGGACAGCGTAGGTGTGTCCCTTATCAACCCTGTCCGGAGCGACGCCCGCCGCGTGGCCGCCGGCGTACGGCCAACCGGCCGCGCCCATGGATCGCGCCCGCGCGCGCCTCGTCCTTCACCTGGTCACGGTTCCGTCCCCGTTCACCCTCTCGCCCTCACTAGCCTCACTCGCAACCTCTCTCGCTTTCGGACGCGCACTCGAGCCGCCATAGCCGACGAGCTCGAGCTTGCTGTGCCGGCCACCTCCGCCCGTCTCCGAGCCCCGAAACCCCATCGCTGCATTCGCCTTGCCCCTGCGCATCTCCTGACCCAACTCTCGCCGCCTCTCCCCTCCCCATTCCCCAGATCGCATCGCGACCCGCACGCACCGCCATTGCCGGTCAAGCTCCGAGCTCGAGCTTGCGCCGCTCCCTCCACTGCCTCCCCGCACCCTAGACCTACTCCACTGCACTCGCCTCGCTCTTGCGCACCCGGCGCACCCAGCCTCGCCTTCAATCCCCCAACCGACGCCAAGATCTTCCCCGCCTCGACGTCGTGTCCACGCCAACCTCGCCGCCGTTCACGTTCGATTCACTGCCTTCCTCGCCTCAACCCCACCTCCGCTGTCGCCGACAACTACTCGAGGGTAAGCACCGCGCTCGCGTGCACCTCCCGCGCCCCACGTCGCGGCTCCGGCGAGCCACAGCTCGCCGGCGCACGCACGCCGCGCGGCGCGAGGTTGAAGACGGAGGGGGTTAGATTCCCTCGGTTTCAAAGTTTTTGCATGTTAATCCACGCGCTATTCACTGAGTCTTGTAAATCTTGCATGCTAGCCCCAGTAGATTTGAAATAATCTTGATCTAGTCCCTGGATCTAAGTATTTTCCATTTATTTTGGTTTATTTCGGCTGAAGCTTTGATAAATCATAGTAAATCGAATAAAAATCTAAAATGGACAAACTCAGTGGCTATGAACTCCTTATAAAATGCTCTACACATTAGGTATGATGTGGAGAGGTGCATGTACGATTTTACCCTTGGTCTTGTGGGAGCTTGCTTAATCAATAAAAAGGGGAAAAAGGGACTAGATGAGCTCCTCTTGTGATGAAACTTGGACAGTAGAAATGCATGCACACCTAGACACTGTATGAATTTTGTTAGCCCTAGTCTAATCCATTTACTTGCTGTTTTACAATTATCACCATGTTATCTAGTATTTTTAAACATGTGACTTGCTTGCCATGTAAAGTATGCTAGGTTTGACTTCATAGTATTTTTTCTGTGTCCTGCGTAGCATGAGTAGCTCACTAGTAAATTTTGAGGCTGTGCATGTTTGATTTGGTCACTGATTTAAAAATGACAAAGTGCCAATAACTAGAAAGGAAAATAGGAAAATGTGCATTTAGACTGCTGGGAAAATTCTATAAAAATTATGACAACTTGTGGTTGATGTAGGAGTTCCAGAAAGTATTTTTGTAGAGTTTATCATTACTGTTTTGACTTGCATGTTAAATCCATTAAGGTTTTTATATGGAAAATAGATGACCTGCTAAACTAATGATATTTCACTTGCTAATTTTTGTACATGTTGTCCATGCTTAGTAATGCTTAATGAATAAATTTCATATCAAAACACCATTCCCACAATTTATGAAAAATCTGGAAAGTTAAAAAGCTGGTAACTTGTTGGAATTTTAGAAAAATAAATATAGCTCTTCTATGGCTGAAATTCTGGCAGTAGCTTATCACATCATTGATCTGCTTGACATAATGGTTTGAGCTTATTTGAGACTAAGTAACAGCATGAACTCAACAAGTGAACTTAAATACAACCAGTGAGTAAGTTGTATGTAATTATATGCGTATACACTGGATATATGTGCTACTACATGACAGACCAAAACATATTCTCTTGAATTCTTTGAAGAATCATTGATGGTAGATTTGCATTAGCTTTAAGGGATGATTTGTACAATTTCTTAAAAAGATGGTTTGTATGATTTCTTAAGTTAAAACTATGGTGTTATTAATTATGAAATGAAACCTAAAAGTGAATACATGTGAGTCATGTGTTGCATGATCACTTGTCATGAGCTATGCATTCCTCTACTTCGTATTTACATCGAATTCTCATGCATCATAGTCTGCATTATTTCGCACTCATTCGCATATATTATCATGCATATAGATCCCGAGAACGAGTTGCCGACGCAGGAGCGACCGCTGATCGAGGAGCCCGAGGACGAGCAGGAGGACCCGCAGCCGACCACTGACCCCGTCACCGAGGAGGCACCCTCTAACCCTAGCGAAGAAGGTAGGCAGGATCATACTAATCCCAGCTAATAAATGGTTATGATCTAAGCATATGCATTAGGGCTGATTGAAACCAAACTGCATTAGACATCCCGGCCGTCCTGGCCCTAGC
This sequence comes from Paspalum notatum, assembly GCA_022530915.1. Taxonomy (NCBI): domain Eukaryota; kingdom Viridiplantae; phylum Streptophyta; class Magnoliopsida; order Poales; family Poaceae; genus Paspalum; species Paspalum notatum. Next base: position 30,995,155 of record CM039688.1, on the reverse strand, counting down.
ACCTATACTTAGAGTTCGTAGGTGCGAGTGCCTAGAATGGCTAGGTGCGAGTAGACACGAGTGATTGTACTCGTCTCGTAGGTTCTACTTTTCATTATGGCAAAGGTTTAAATTGAAATTATTATTATTATGCTATGTTTTAAATGGAGACCGGGCGGAGATTTATTTCAGTATTACTTTCATGATGTTATTGTTCATTGGACTCCGCCCGAGTCGCATAAAGCCGGCCGTTGTTCGCTTGGGATCGACATAACATTGCTAGAGTGCTTATCCGAGAAATGGGCCCGGTGAAACCTTACTTGTGCTATCCCGAGAACAGAGACACGTTCCTACCCACTGGTTGAGAGGAAGGTGGCTCGGGGGAGCTTTGATCGCATGATGGGGAGACCGAGATGTCGACAGGCTCATCATGGGGGCACAACCCGGGGGTCAAACGGGAGTGAATCGAAGTTGGAATGGGACAAGTGGAGAAGGGGGATATATGTGGGAATGCGATGGCTAGTAAGCATATGTTCGAATCGCTGATGCTCACAAGGTGTGAGAATGCCAGTATCACCGCCGGAAAATGTAGTAATCCACCTGAAGATGTTGTATCATGGATTCATGGTTTGAATAATTACATGCTTGGATGTATACATGCTTTACTTTTATGCAAGATATTTACATACATGATGAAATTCCTGTTATAATGGTGGATAGCGGTTATTAAATCCCGCTATCTCATGGTAACATGTTTTTGTTTAAAAATCAATGGCTAAGGACTCACATGGTTACTAAGCAAGCTTCGCGTCAGCCGTAAGCCTTTCCATTAAGTCCTACTGAGTAATTAGTACTCAGGGTTTGCCCCCGCTTTTGAGTTACAGGTATGGAGTTCGTGTTTTGCGCCTGTGTTGGAGGAGGTGCATGTCATCATCAGGAGTAACCATCACGGTTGGCATGGAAACAACATCAGTGGGCTCGATGTGGTTCCATCGTTGCAGTCTTTTGCGTCACTAAGAACTTGGAGCTATGAACTTTAATTCCTCTGCGAGATACTTTTGAACTCTATCACGATATGGTACTATGTTGGAACTCTATTTGATTTGAACTGGCTTGTAAACTATTCTTAATTATTATCCTCTCCAACTGGCTGTGATGATATAATTGTTGTGACTCCATCGAGGGTCAAATGTGTGTGCGATGTCGGTTCCTCTGGAAATTGGTATTATCGAGGGTCGAAGGCCACTCGACGGACTACCGGGTTTAGTCTAGCTTAAGTGCACTGCGAGCCAAAGGAGGCAGGTGTGCTTAATCTGGATTAAGCAGGGCGATTCCACCACAGCTGGTATCAGAGCCGATCATACACAGACAACAGTTATATCATCAAGTTTTGGTTTCCAAAACTAGTTTCGAAAACCCTTTTTTTTAGTAATTAAAAAATGAGAGTATACGCTATGCCCGTATAAGGATGTTAGTGTTATCCAGGTGACATCGCTGACATTCTGACCTAGATAGAACTCATATGCATATTCGGCGTTTTGGGAGCAACTTTTCGTCCATAGCAGACCCCAGTACTGGTGGAATGCTATTGGGATTTGCGAACAGTTGAACACCCTGCATTCATGCTGTGTAAGTGAAAGCGCTTTAAGGGTGGTGGGCATGCTTGAGGTTTTCATGACCACCACACTTACATTTAGTTTTGGGATCCATCTTCCTCTCGACAATCCCCAGTACTAGTGGAAAGTCAGGCTTTGAGAGAAGGTGCAAAGGCCCACCCTACGTTGTCCACGCAGCGGTCACGCGTGGATGCCACACTAGGTGGTAATGTATGAGCATGCATTTTTCTGCAAGTACCCTAACTACGTGCGAAATTAAGACAAATAGAGAACGATGTCACCGAAATAACGCTAGATATACTATATGTGTACCGAAGGTGTGTGATGTGAGATCGGTTAGTACGAATCATGCATCACAACTCATGTTTTTTTCTTGTTGTGGGGGTTTTGAGAATACAACTGATGTAAATCGTAACTTCAAATTACCTTCTGCACATTTTCACTATTATACTTATATGAACTCTCCTTTATGAAGTTATTTCCAGTCACTAATCTAAAGCCTTGCTTACTTAAAAACAGATGGCCTGGACCAAGCAGACGGCACGTAAGGCCACCGGAGCGCGGATCACCGTCCTTCCCGACGCGACTCACACTCCTCCTGTGGTGGAGGGTGGGTTGCTGCACACCCATTATCGTGAGGCATGTCCCCTGTCCCAGGTCCTGTGCAGGGCACTGTGGGAGATGGGGCGTCGTCCCTATCCCTTCATCTCAGTGCAGACGGTGCACGAGGAGGGGGATTGTTGGGCCCAGGTTGTCCTTCCCCGAGACTCTCTCATGGGCCAGAACACGGTCACTGTCTACGGGGCCAACGAGGAGGAGCATACCGAAAGGCAGTGTTGACCGCACTCACCTCACTGAGTTCCGACGAGGAGGCAGGCCGCACGCTCCTGCGCTACCTCCCCACTGACGAGACGGACGACGAGTGGCACCGTTGCCACGAGCAGCTCCAGAACCGTCCCAGTGCCCGACCCTATGCCGCGTGCATGGAGTACACCCGCGAGGCACGGAGCCGCTTCTACTTTGATCGGTTCATGGAGACACGCACACGAGTGAAGGAGTTAGAGGCTCAGGTGGGCGCGCTTCAGCAGCACCTTGCAAAGCACGAGCAGCCAGCTCCTATGGTGCAGGATCCTCCTGCTACGACTACAGAGCCGGAGGAGGTTGAGGGAGAGGCCTCAGTGTCTGACGCCCGCTCTGCCGTCTAGCGGGGGAAGGAGAAAGTGATGTTGATGTTGACTGATGTTCATAGTAGCAGCACGTTGAAAGCGATGTTTTGTATTATTCCGCTCCATGCTTTTGATTCATGGTTGTACTAGACATTGGTGAGATGTAAGAGCTCATTTGAGTACACCATTGGAGGTAATGATGGACCCTTATTATGCACTATTTGATGTTTGGTTGATAAGGCCAACATCCCCATGATGTAATAGTAAGACTCTTTAGTGTTATTGGAACTTCTTATGCGGCTCTTGAAGTTAGATCGATGTCTTTGAAATGTTGAGATGTGTTGCATGAAAGTGAGGGGAATTTGTGCCTTGTTTTGGATTGCAACTCGCAATCAGGAATTTTAAACAGCTGCAGCTAGAACGGAGCATATCTAAAAATCTGGGAGGTTCTATTCCTAAGTTGTATAACAAAGTTGTGGGGTACTTTTTGGTGCACAAGTTTGTCAATTGGAGTTTTCTCCAAACATGCTCAGATCAGGAGATATGGTCGACATTTTGCTGGGCACGTATTCTGGACTGCAGCAGCACCTGAAAGAACAATATGCATTGTACACTTCTAGAGGAAGAATTGACCTGGGAGTTATATACCAAAGTTGTAAAGGAGTATGTGGGTGACAACTTTGCTACATAAAGTTTCTCCTGACGGTGCTTCGTTTGATAGTTATGAATGAATTTGTATCGGTCCTGAAATCTGGACAAAATTGATATACCCTAACGTATATTGAAATTCGACCAAGTTACACACTAAATCGCCAAAAACTTCCTATACCAAAGTCGAAGAGCACAAAATAAGGAATAACTTTGTTAAAAGGGTTATGGTCAAGGAATGCACGGTTTAAGAGCAGTTTCCAACTTAAACGGTCGCTGTCCCCGGTTGGGCTGAAAGATCTACGCCTAATCATTTGAACTACTTTTGCTCTACCCCTTAAGTTAGCAAAAACGATACGTACGAAAATGACACACTTGATTTCGGCTACCTTGAGCAAGTGACGACCTATGCGAAGTGATGGCTAATGCTTTATGTGCAATTGGATGCTTCTGTTTTCTTACATGTCTTATGTCGCTACATCTATTGCACAAAAGTTTTGGACTAAACACAAGTGGCCGCATTCTTGCAGATGGTTAACACTCACCAAGGGCAGACCTCGGGGTCGGGGCAGCAGCCGCAGGATGCCCCACCTCCGCCAGAGCTCGCTACTCTGGTCGTGCAGCAAGTGGAGTTGATCCGCATGATGGCAGAGCAACGCCAGGGCCATGGTCAGCGGCGGGAGCACCATCCCCGCGGCATCATGTACCAAGATTTTGAGGGACTGCGCCCTCCAGTCTTCACCACCTGTCTGGAGCCACTCGTTGCCAACGACTGGCTTTGCACGATCGAGTCAAAGTTCACGCTCATACCAGAGTTGACTGAGCAGGAAAAAGCTCGGTTTGCTGCACAGCTGCTACAGGGGCCAGCTGGGGCATGGTACGCCATGTTCCAGAACATGCAGCAGCAGGGGCACGTGATCACTTGGGCAGAGCTCTGTGCGGCCTTTCAGGCTCACTATATCCCGGCAAGCCTCATGGAGCAGAAGTAGCGCGAGTTTCATGAACTCAAGCAGGGTAACAGAACCGTGATGCAGTACGTGCAGACCTTCATCCACCTGTCTCAGTATGCTCCGGGGGATGTTGCTGACGAGCCTAGCCGAGTAGCCAGACTTCTACAAGGCTTTGACCCCACACTCCAGACCCACCTGGGGCGTCGGTACCAAAGCTTCACGGACTTGGTAGATACCGCGCTGGACATGGAGCACCACCTCCGCGTTGCCAATGAAGATCAGAGGCGCAAATGCCAAGCTAGCACCGCACCTGCCGGTTCCTCACAGAAGCAGAAGGCCACCTACCAACAGCCGGCACGGTTCTTCCCTCAGCCACACTTTGTGGTCTAGCCAAGTCAACCGGGCTGGGTCCACAGGGCGCCACAACAGCAGTATCCCGCTTACCGCGCACCGGCACAACTCCAAGCACCCCGTGCTCCCACCACTCCAGGGGCCGGCAACCCCTGCTTTAATTGTGGGAAGCCGGGACACTTCAGTAGGGAATGCCGCGCTCCCCGCAGGATTCAGGGTCCCAACCCTGTGGGTGGCAGCCAGCAGAACAGGCAGAAGGGGCCTGCGCAAAAGACGGGACGCGTCCACTTCATCCACATGGAGCAGATACCTACCGGAGAGCCGGTACTTGCAGGTACGTTCGTGGTCAATGGTCAGCCAACGTCGTGTTGTTTGATTCCAGGGCTACTCACACTTTTATCAGCAACTCATATGCATTGAAACATGGGCTAAAAATGTCTAAGCTAAAAGAGAAGTACCACATCACCGCTTCGGGATCCCCGATAGACACAAGTCTAGTGGCCAGACGATTAAAGTTGGACATTAGCACAGAGAGTTACACAATAAATCCCGTGGTGCTGCCACACCAGGGGATCGATGTCATATTGGGTATGAATTGGATGATAGAAAACAATGCGGTCCTGGATATGGGTAGCAGGACAGTGCAGATAAGGTCTAGTACCACTGGGAAGATTCTAAGGGTACACATGCCTAGTCAGAAGCACATCGAGCCCACGGTGAACGCGTCTGAGCTCACCGAAATAAAGAAAATACTAGTAGTGTGCGAATTTTCGGACGTGTTTCCGGAGGAACTTCCTGGTCTTCCACCAGAAAGGGATGTCGAGTTTAGAATTGAACTCATACCAGGAATGGCACCTATATCTAAAAGACCCTACCGAATGGCACAAGACGAATTGAAAGAATTGAAAACACAGCTACAAGAACAGTTAGACAAAGGGTTCATCTGTCCTAGCTCGTCACCTTGGGGTTGTCCAGCTCTCTTTGTTGAGAAGGACCAAGGTGGAAAAAGACTCTGCGTTGACTATCGGCCACTAAATGCAGTCACAGTAAAGAATAAATACCCACTACCCCACATTGACATTCTGTTCGATCAGTTGGTTGGGGCTAGAGTCTTCTCAAAAATCGACCTAAGATCAGGATATTATCAGATAAAAATCAAAGACGAAGACATACCCAAAACAGCCTTCTCCACCAGATACGGCTTCTACGAGTATTTGGTCATGTCCTTTGGACTCACCAATGCACCGGCTTTCTTCATGTACATGATGAATTCAGTGTTCATGATTGAACTCGACAAGTTTGTAGTGGTATTCATTGATGGTATACTAATCTACTCCAAGAACGAAGAAGAACACGCAGAACACTTACGAATAGTACTCACTCGGCTCAGAGAACACAAGCTCTATGCCAAGTTCAACAAGTGTGCATTCTGGCTGAAGGAAGTGGGTTTCTTAGCTCACATTTTATCTGAAAAGAGAGTAGCAGTTGACCCTAGCAAGGTAGAGTGTGTACTAAACTGGAAGCAACCCGAGACCGTAACTGAGATCTGGAGTTTTCTCGGTTTAGCGGGCTACTACCGCCGCTTTATCAAGGATTTCTCCAAGACTGCCAGGCCAATGACCTCTTTGACCAAGAAAAATGCCAGATATTCGTGGAGTCTGAACTGTGAGGAAGCCTTTCAGAGCTTAAAGAAATCATTAACAACTGCGCCAGTGCTAGCCCAACCGGACGTCACGAAACCTTTTGAAGTATATTGTGACGCTTCCGGCAATGGGCTGGGCTGTGTTCTAATGCAAGAAGGGAGAAAACATGAAGCCAACTATCCGACACATGATCTTGAGTTGGCAGCAGTCGTTCACGCTTTGAAAATATAGAGATACTACCTACTGGGCAACACTTGTAATATCTACACTGATCACAAAAGCCTCAAATACATCTTCACGCAGCCAGAATTAAACATGAGGCAACGACGGTGGTTGGAATTGATAAAGGATTACGATCTAGAGATTCACTACCACCCTGGGAAGGCAAACATGGTAGCTGATGCGCTAAGCCGTCGGGCTCATTGCAATGTGCTTGAAGTTCGACCCACAGCAAGAGTGATCTATTGGGAAATGGATCAGATCGAGATGCCTACGGAGCAACTAGCTGAACTTTATAACCTTATTATTGAACCCACCATCAAAGAACAAATCATAAAGGCACAAAAACAAGAAAAAGGCATGGCATTTATTCATGAGAGGATGGATGAGAAGAAGAGGGCATGCTTCACACTTGATGACCAGGGGGTTATATGGTTTAAAAATCGACTGGTGGTACCTAAGGACGTAGAGTTAAGGAAGAAGATACTCGATGAAGCTCACACCTCTATATTCACCATGCACCCGGGTAGCAATAAAATGTATCAAGACTTAAAGCAAAAGTTTTGATGGACCCGTATGAAGCGGGAAATTGCCAAGTACGTGTATGAGTGTGATGTGTGTCAGAGAGTGAAAGCCGATCATCTAAAGCCTGCTGGTATGCTTCAGCCATTAGCGCTTCTAGCATGGAAATGGGAAAATATACACATGGACTTTATTGTGGGATTGCCTCGTACTCAGAAGGGCAATGACTCCATTTGGGTCATCATTGACCGCTTCACCAAATCTGCTCACTTCATACCAGTAAAGAACCGGTACAATGCGCAAAAATACGCAGAGATTTATATTTCCCACATTGTTTCATTACATGGGGTTCCTAGAACCATCACGTCAGATAAAGGCTCATTGTTTGTGTCCCGTTTTTGGGAGCAGCTACAGACCGCTCTTGGCACCACTTCAATTCACAGCTCCGCATATCACCCTCAAACTAGTGGTCATGTGGAAAGAGTAAATCAAATCCTAGAAGACATGTTGAGAGCTTGTGCTTTAACCTACTCCTCCAAATGGGACGAGTGTCTCCCATTGGCGGAATTTGCTTACAATAACAGTTACCAGAAGAGCTTAGAAATGGCTCCTTTCGAGGCTTTGTATGGCAGAAGATGTAGGACACCACTCAACTGGTCTGAACCCGGTGAACGTGTCACTTTCAGCCCTGACTTGGTCAGACAAGCCGAAGAGCAAGTAAAACTTATACATAGCAATTTGAAAAGAGCACAGTCAAGGCAAAAGAGTTATACTGATAAGAGAAGAAGGTCCTAGCCTTTGAGAAAGACAACCATGTGTATCTTTGAGTGTCACCCATGAAGGGGTTACATCGCTTTTGAGTGAAGGGGAAGTTAGCACCAAGGTATGTCGGTCCGTTTAAAATCCTGGAAAGATGTGGTCCAGTCGCTTACCGCCTAGAGTTGCCACCACACCTTGCTGTGGTTCACGACGTGTTTCATGTCTTGCAACTTAAGAAGTGCTTGAGAGTACCGGAAGAAGCAGTGGACACTTCACAAATCCAGATTGAACCAGACCTCACATACGAAGGAAAACCCATAAAAGTCCTCGACCAAAAACAAAGATCGACTGGAAGAAAAACTGTTAATTTTTACAAAGTCCAGTGGAGTAACCACTCCGAAGAGGAAGCAACATGGGAAACCGAAGAGTACCTACAAACAAAATATCTGGGTTTTCTTCAGTCCACTCCAAATGAATATGTGATATAGTTGTTTTAGAATTCAAAATTTATTTAAACCATGCACCATACACTATCTTCTTATTTAATCTCTCCACCCACATCACATCAAAATCTCTGGACGAGATTTCTTTAAGGGGGGTGGGTTGGGATGCTCCAGCATCGCAAGTGCATAATTATCTACCATACATGTAGCATTCATCATAAAGCATCACATTTTGACATGCATATGATCCATGGTTCAAAGTTTGGTTGGTATGTAACTTGGTGAACTCAATTTTCTGCATAAATGCTACTGTGTTAGGGTCATAACTTGAATTCTGTTGAGAACTGGGTGAAGCTCATATTAACAAAATTGTAGACAAACAAGAGGGGAACAGCTTTTATAATTGGGGCTTAGTCATATAAGGATGCTTCCTTAGAGTTTTAGACCTTTTTCTGCCAACACAGAAAACCTGTCAAAACCTGAACTGAAGAGTGATTCAAGTTTCTCTCCAACTTACAAACATATTTTGGCAAAATCCTAATTAGAGAAGTTGTAGATCCTGGAGCAGTCAACAATGTTGTCAATAAGCTACTTGGCCGAAAATGGCTAGAAGGGACAGTTTTAGAATTTTTCAATAAATCTGGTCTGTAGGATAAAGTGGAACTTGAGAGCTAAATTCAAATCAAATTCACATTTCCAAACAATTTTAGGTATCAAGCCTTTTGAAAAAATTGTAGAGCTCAAAGAGTAGAACATTTCATCCAATTGGCAATTTTCCAAAATCAGAATTTAAATAGGTCAAAATGGCAATTTTCAGTGGAGGAGAAAACACATTTTTTCTTTTCCTTTTCTGGGTTACACCGACAGGTGGGGCCTGCCTGTCAGGCCGCCACCCTGTCCGAAGTGACGCCCGCCGTGTGGCCGCCGGCGTACAGCCAACCGACCACGCCCCCGGATCGCTCCCGCACCGCCTCGGCCTTCACCTGGTCACGGTTCCATCCCCGTTCACCCTCTCGCCCTCACTAGCCTCACTCGCAACCTCTCTCGCTTTCGGACGCGCGCTCGAGCCGCCATAGCCGACGAGCTCGAGCTCGCCGCGCCAGCTACCTCTGCCCATCTCCGAGCCCCGAAACCCATCGCTGCATTCGCCTCGCCCCTGCGCACCTCCTGACCCAACTCTCGCCGCCTCTCCCCACCCCATTCCCCAGATCGCATCGCGACCTGCACGCACCGCCATTGCCAGTCAAGATCAGAGATCGAGCTTGCGCCGCTCCCCCCACTGCCTCCCTGCGCCCTAGACCTACTCCATTGCACTCCATTGCACTTGCCTTGCTCTTGCGCACCCGGCGCACCCAGCCTCGCCTTCGATCCCCCAACCGACGCCAAGATCTTCCCCGCCTCGATGTGGTGTCCACGCCGACCTCGCCGCCGTTCACGTTCGGTTCACCGTCTTCCTCGCCTCAACCCCGCCTCCGCCGTCGCCGACAACTACCCGAGGGTGAGCGCCGTGTTCGCGCGCACCTCCCATGCCCCGCGTCGCGGCTCTAGTGAGCCGGAGCTCGCCGGCGCACGCACGCCGCGCCGCGTGGTCGCACGCAGCGCGAGGTTGAAGACGGAGATTTTAGATCTACCCCCTCGGTTTCAAAGTATTTGCATGTTAATCCACGTGCTATTCACTGAGTCTTGTAAATCTTGCATGCTAGCCCCTGTAGATTTGAAATAATCTCGATCTAGTCCCTGGATCTAAGTATTTTCCATTTATTTTGATTTATTTCGGCTGAAGCTTTGATAAATCATAAAAGTGAATACGTGTGAGTCATGTGTTGCATGATCACTTGTCATGAGCTATGCATTCCTCTACTTCGTATTTACATCGAATTCTCGTGCATCATATGTCTGCATTCTTTCGCACTCATTCGCATATATTATCATGCATATAGATCCTAAGAACGAGTTGCCGACGGAGGAGCGATCGCTGATCGAGGAGCTCGAGGACGAGCAGGAGGACCCGCAGCGGACCACTGACCCCGTCACCGAGGAGGCACCCTCTGACCCTAGCGAAGAAGGTAGGCAGGATCATACTAATCCCAGCTAATAAATGGTTATGATCTAAGCATATGCATTAGGGCTGATTGAAACCAAAATACATTAGACATCCCGGCCGCCCTAGCCCTAGCACCTATACTTAGAGTTCCTAGGTGCGAGTGCCTAGAATGGCTAGGTGCGTGTAGACACGAGTGATTGTACTCGTCTCGTAGGTTCTACTTTTCATTATGGCAAAGGTTTAAATTGAAGTTATTATAATTATGCTATGTTTTAAATAGAGACCGGGCTGATATTTATTTCAGTATTACTTTCAGGATGTTGTTGTTCATTGGACTCCGCCCGAGTCGCATAAGGCCGGCCGTTGTTCGCTTGGGATTGGCGTAACATTGCTAGAGTGCTTATCTGGGAAATGGGCCCGGTGAAACCTTACTTGTGCCATCCCGAGAAGAGAGACACGTTCCTACCCACTGGTTGAGAGGAAGGTGGCTCGGGGGAGCTTTGATCTCATGACAAGGAGACCGAGATGTCGGCAGGCTCGTCATGGGGGCACCACCTGGGGGTCAGTCGGGAGTGAATCGAACTTGGGATGGGACAAGTGGAGAAGGGGGATATATGTGGGAACGCGATGGCTAGTAAGCATGATAGTTATTCCAGGGAATTAGAAATCGATTCGAATCGCTGATACTCACCAGGTGTGAGAATGCCAGTATCACTACCGGACAATGTAGTAATCCACCTGAAGATGTTGTATCATGGATTCATGGTTTGAATAATTATATGCTTGGATGTATACATGCTTTACTTTTATGCAAGATATTTACATACATGATGAAATTCCTATTATAATGGTGGATAGCGGTTGTTAAATCCCGCTATCTCATGTTAACATGCTTTTGTTTAAAAATCAATTGCTAAGGACTCACATGGTTACTAAGCAAGCTTCGTGTCAGCCGTAAGCCTTTCCATTAAGTCCTACTAAGTAATTAGTACTCAGGGTTTGCCCCTGCTTTTGAGGTAGTATGGAGTTCGTGTTTTGCGCCTGTGTTGGAGGAGGTGCATGTCATCATCAGGAGTAACCGTCATGGTTGGCATGGAAACGACATCGGTGGGCTCGATGTGGTTCCATCGTTGCAGTCTTTTGTGTCACTAAGAACTTGGAGCTATGAACTTTAATTCCGCTGCGAGATACTTTTGAACTCTATCACGATATGGTACTATGTTGGAACTCTATTTGATTTGAACTAGCTTTTAAACTATCCTTAATTATTATCCTCTCCAACTGGCTGTGATGATATAATTGTTGTGATTCCATCGAGGGTCAAATGTGTGTGCAATGTCGGTTCCTCTGGAAATTGGTGTTTTCGAGGGCCGAAGGCGGCCGAAGGCCACTCGACGGACTACCGGGTTTAGTCCACCTTAAGTGCACTGCGAGCCAAAGGAGGCAGGTGTGCTTAATCTGGATTAAGCAGGGCGGTTCCGCCACAATGAGCCTCTGTCGGACACTGTCTGAGAGTTCTGGGAACCGGAGGACGCTGGGAACCGAATGTGCTATCCCGCCCTGCTGATCGCACTTCTGGCCCTCTTGACAGCGCGCCTCATCCTGCACAAAAATGAACACAAGAACTATGAGACAACAGAATAAAATTAGCGTTAGTCGTCCTTGTGGGGCGTGACACCGCCACAACTCATTCTTGGTCTTGCCAAAAGAGAGGGGCTAGTAACTAATTTATTTGCTCAACTGGGTTTTTATTTGGACATTATTTTGGCTAAGCAAAGAGCGCTAAATTAACTACTAAACAAGGGAATTTGAGAGGGGGGAGAAGTGTGCTTGTGCTTGGTGCATTGAGCAAAGGAATGGGATGTTATTTATAGGCCAAAGGAGCAGGAAGAGGGGGGAGGTCGGGCTACTAGAGAGGGAGGTCGGGCGACCTGGGGTCTTGGTCGGCCGGCCCTTGGCCGTGGTCCGCCGGCCTGCCCAAAGTGCCGGTTGCTCCTTGGGTGCTTTGTTCTTTGCGTGAGAGTGAAGTAGAGAGGAGAGGATGAGTGCTTTGATGCTGCAGTTGGTCGGGGTATTAGAGCAAGGATTGAGAGAGGGGCTTCCATGCACCGAAAGCAGGGAGAAGAGGTCGGGTGACCTCATCATTGGGTCGGCCAGCTTGCTCATTTGGTCGGGCGGCCATGGGGTGCGGTCGGCCGGCCCCTGGCACCTACCTTGTGAGCTCGCTTCAGTTGGAAGCAAAGAGCAAAGGGAAGAAAAGAGAGAAGGTGAAAAAGAAGAGAAAGAGGAGGAAAAGAGAAAGGGGGCTCGGTCGGCTGGCCTGGGGGCTCGCCTGCCTCTCTCCACTTTGTGCATTGCTTAGAGGAGAGCAAGAAGAAAAGAGAAAGAAGAAAGAAAAAGAAAAGAGAAGAGAGGAGGAGAGAGGGGAGAAAAGAAAATGAAAACAGGTAGAGGAGAGTGAGAGAGGGGTGGTCGGCCGACCGGGGCCATGGTCGGCCAGCCACTTGGTTTCCCCCTCCCAAGCTTACCTGCAGGTGGTGGTCGGCTGGCCCAGTGTTGGGGTCGGCCGACCCCACCAAAATTTTTTTTCGAAAATGAGAGAGGATAAAAGAAACTAAATGCAACAAATTAAAACTTGTGCATTGCAAAAATTTAAAAATGCAGTGGAGAAGGGAAGATTAAAACTAGTGGGAAAAAAATATCCCGTCGAATGATAATGCCAGATTTACCTCTTGGCGGGAGCGAACCATTTACCACCCTTCGGGATGTCGCGTGAACGTACGTACGGGGAGGTAAGCGGTACTTTTGCGAGCCATTTGGAGTTTGTCATGGATGGGTCCTGGGCGAGCTTGTTGTCAACATGCCCCATAGTGTTTGTCCTAGATTCTCCATGGGTATGCTGATTCTTGTTACACCCTTGGTTGATGGCTCTTATAGGCTCATGGGTGCCGACCTTCTTAACAGGAGCTTTGCCTCCTGTTTCCTGGTTCTTGCAGCTAGCCTTCATTGCTTTTGCCCTCTTCCATTCGTCTTCTTCCCGTTGTCGGATGGCAACCTCGGTGGCTAACTTCCGTTTCATAAATGCTACGAGACTGTCCATCTCTTTCCCGAAAGCGTCGTAGACTGGTGGCTTCGGCACATACTTTTGGCACTTGAAAAACTTCACTTGGTTGCACTACTCCACTTTTGGTTTGAAGGAGAATGTCTCCCTCATTCCGTTGATGTTGAGGTGGACTTCTCCGGCTCCAACATCAATGCTTGCTTCCGCGGTGCTTAGAAACGGCCGCCCAAGAATGAGCGGTGTCTTGGCATCAATGTCCATATCCAATACCACAAAGTCCACGGGAATGAGGAAGTTCTGGATCTTCACCGGGACATCCTCGGTGTTTCCCGCGGGATGTCAGATAGATTGGTCCGCAAGTTGCAGGCACATACTTGTGGGGACGAGTGCCGCGTGATTGAGTTTGTCGAAGACAATTTTAGGCATGACACTGACGCTTGCTCTAAGATCACATAAGGCTTGATTGAAGACTTGGTTCCCAATTGAGCATGGAATGGTAGGACTGCCAGGGTCCTTCTTCTTCTCTGGAGATTGGTTGAGTATAGCTGCGCTACACTCCTCGGTCATGTGCACAATTTCCACTGATGGCAGTGGCTTCTTATTGTTGAGTATCTCTTTTAAGTATTTTGCATATGTCGGTACCTGCATAGCATCTAGAGGGGTATATTGACATATAACTTCTTAATAACCTCAACAAACTTACTATATTGTTCATCGGCGGCAGCCTTTTTGTTGCGCTGAGGGAAGGACAACACCGTTGTGTCATAAAACTCATATGGAAGAGTTTTCGATGGTGCCTTCTCCTTCGCGGCACTAGTGCTGGTTTCTGGATTGTCATTCTCTTCTGTTTCGATGGTCTTCTCCTGTTCCTTGCCTGTATGGATAGTGCGTGACGCACCACTAGGATGTGGACGGTCCTAAGTGGGCTTACCACCCCTAGTGGTGATGGCATTAATGTGCTCTTTGGGAGGAGGTTCCGGTTGTCCCGGAAGCTTTCCCGCATTAGCAATAGGCAAAGAGGCAGCCAACTGAGCTTTCTATGTTTCTAACATTTTATTGAAACTCAGTTGATTCTTCATAGCACTGTTAAAAGTTTCCATTTGTAAAGTAATAGATTCAAAGTGTCTATCATTTGCATAAAACTTTTTACTAATGCTATCCTACATAGCTTTTGGATCAAACGAGCTAGGCTTATTGAATTGCTGTGAATTGCTGTGAATTGCCAGAGGAGTTACCTTGTTTGGAGAATGGATATATGGTCGCGAATTCTAGCCTGGTTGGGGATGATTCCCGTTGTTGAAGTTGCTAGAATTATCAATGAAGTTGGCGTCTTCCGGTCGCGTTTCAGGGCAGCTGCTCCATGAATGACCCGTGTTACCGCAGACTTCACAAGTTATGCGAGTGTCGAGGGCCTGGACTGGTGTGGTCTCAGGATTGTCTTCCAGCTTCTTTAAAAGCAGATCCATCTTGGCAGCCAGCATGTCCGTGCTGTCAATATGATGGACTCCACAGGATCGTGTGTGTGACCTTTCTTCCATCCATCCCTGGTTAGTGGCGATCTTCTCGATCAGATTTTTGGCCGCTCTCACACTTTGGGATAGGAAAGATAATCCAGCAGCTGCATCCAGGTGCTCTTGAGCAGTACGGTTTAACCCGTGAAAAAAACTCTGAATGATCAGCCATTCTTCCATGCCATGGTGGGGGCAGGCTGCTATATATTCCTATAATCTTTTCTAGGCCTCCGCCACCGTTTCATCTGTGAGCTGTTGAAAGCTCGAGATCTTGTTCCTCAACGCGTTGGTCTTTCCCAAAGGGAAGTTATTGACGAGGAATGCATTTGAGCATGCATCCCATGTTGTCAGTGTTGTGCGGTTGAGGTAGAACCATTGCTTTGCCTTTCCGACAAGTGAAAATGGGAAGAGGCGTAACTTGACAGCGTCGGCGGATGCACCTTTCATGGTAAATGTGCTGCAGATTTCTAGGAATTGCTGCAGGTGATTGTTGGCATCCTCCGTTGCTAATCTACAAAAGGGAATGGCTTGAACCATGTGAATGACTCGCAGCTTGAGTTCAAAGTTCTCCCCTGCGTTGACGGCTTGACTGTTGTCATTGTTGGCATCCTCCATTGCTAATCTGCAAAAGGGACATTGTTGCTGGATGGGATGGAGAGCTCACGGATGGTCTTCTCAAGAGCTGCGGCCATGTCGTCGGTGTTTGAGAAACTACTTGACGTGACCATTTCAAGGTTCAGTTCCCTTGGAATAGGTATCTGCCCATGAACAGTCTTGGGACGGACCCTACTGAGCAGAGACTTTGGATTATTGTGGAAGTTTTCCTGCAGGTCAAAACTGGTCATATAGCTTTCTCCTACCTCTCAACCTGCTTCCTCCTGAAGCAAAACTCCTCTAGGTGGCCATTCCGCTAGCAAACCTCACAGTGGTAGACAAGCCTCCTAGGAACTTGGTTAGGCTAGGACTTGGACTTAGGTGGTGTGGCCTTGGTGGCTTAGGTTGCTGGACTGGCTTCTTGCCCTTGGGCTTAAGCTCTTCCTCTACAATCTTGCTTAGCTCAGCCTGAGAAGGATTGGGTGTCCAGTACTGCTTCTTTGGGGCAGCCTTGGGTGGCTCATGGTAAACTCCATCAACAGTCTCACCTGGCTGGGTAGGTGCAGTCTTGATCTTAATCGGGGCACTCTTCTCACTCAAAGTGTTGCACTCTCCAAACCCACAACCTCTCATGTCACCCTCGGCTCTCTTGGTGCTCTCTATAATCATCTCTAGTTGGGGTTGCCTCGCATATACCCAACTCAGCACCTCTCTCAACCTGCTGTTGTCATCTTGCAAAGACAACACTTGCAACCTCAGATCTTCCAGAACTACAGTCTGGGCAGCACAGGTATCACAATCTAGAGAGGGAAACACAGGAGTAGCTTTCTCCAACTTCTTAATGAGGGCATCCCTATCAACTAGCTGCATCCTGAGGGTCAGGCAGTTCTCACAAGTGTCAGTAGGTGTTGAAAGCACCTCAAAGTCAGCTCTCATCTGCTCCAACTCGCCTCTCAAAGTAGGATAGACCATACACGCACCCAAAAGCGCAGGTCTAGCCCTAAGTTCCTCAAGCTCCTTGAGCTGCCCCTCAAACTTATCCTTCAGCACAGTTAGCTCTCTAGCTAAACAGGGGCAAGACTCACACTCAAGCTCTCCACTCAAAGTAGGCTCATCCAGCTTGGACTGGAGTTTGCCTAACTCAACTTTCAGCCCATCTATCTCCTCTACCCGCTTGGCATACCTATCTCTCTGGTCACCAAGCTCCGTCATGAAAGACTCGCAGGTAGGGCACTCAAGCTCACTGGGTTGGGGTCTCACACTCCTCAACCTCTCATTCTCCTCTAAAGCCTCAGCAAGTTGGGCTTTCAACTTCTGCAGCTTCTTAGTTGCCTTCTCTAGCATCTAATCCTGGGCTTTCAACTCTCGGCTGTTCTGTTCTAGCATCTCAAGGATTTCGGCTTGCTCAGGAGTTACCTCATCATCGGAAGAAGAGTTGCTGCCGTCATCCTTGTTCTCCTTGTCCTCAAGCGCCATGGAGCAAACCGAGCTCCTCTTGAACTTGTGCTTGCGCTTGGACTTGGTGGAGACGAAGCACAAGCCAGCTGGACCTCCTTGATCATTCCTCTTGTCCTTCTTGTATGTGATCTCCTCATCACTTGAGCTCGATGAGGACGAAGAGGAAGAAGATCCGCTGCTGCAGAACCCAATCTCGGCGAAGAACGCCTTGTCCCGCTTCCGGTTGTCCTTCTGGTAGCTCTTGAAAGCCTTCCGGAAGTTCTTCTTGCCGAAGGGACACTTGCCAAAGCTGTGCTTTGTGATGCCCCTGGCATCTCAAAAGCCTTAACACACGGTTAGATGAAAGCTAACGATGGATTAAGGCTTAATCATGCTTAGTGATTAACAGGAAACACGTGGAGGAGCCACTAAATCAAAATTTTCTACACAAGATACAAGACCACACATTTCGTGGTTGAATAAGTCAACACTCACATACTTTTGAGCTCAACATCCAATGCCAACCCTCGGATAAGAAAGTAACTCTGGACCTTTCTATTTGACCATGTCTAAGAATCTAAAGACGAGAGGTTTAAAGGATCAAACCCAAAGTTTCTTGATAAGTGCCAGTTGTGAATCGTGAGCAAACTTGAGCCCTAATAAAGCTTTCAAATCCATTAAGTACCCGAGCTCAACTCCGTTGACAAACTTGTTGTACAGGCTCTGGACTATCCTATTGCTACACTGAGCTGGGATCAAAGCTATCGTCTACTCACTCAAATTTTCACCCAAATATCCCATGGAAACAACTAGATCAACCCACACTTAGAATTTTCACAAGTATGGATTTTTAGCTCTTCCCTAAGTTGATTCTGAAATTACTTTTGAATTCACTATACAACTTCAAAATCTTCCTTTCTATGAAGTGGAATTAAACTTATCACCTTTCAAATGCACCTATTGTGGAAGTGATTGGACTTCATTTGATACCCCAAAAGTTTGAAACAAGAAAGTCTCTCCACAAAGTGAAATTTCTATTTTAATAAACCATGGAACATAATTGTGTCTATAATTCAAGATATGTGGGGTTTCAGACCAAAGTCATATTACCAAACTTTTAGGTCATAAACTGGAGAACAACTTTGGTAATTAGAGCTTGATCATATATTGAGTTTTAATTGGAGTTTGGGGTCATTTTATACCAGCACAGAAAACCGGTTCAAATTAGGGCTGATTTGAAATTCCAAATTTACTCTAAGCTACAGCCACTTTCATGCAAAGCTCAAATGAGAGAAGTTGTAAGTTTTAAAATTCTAAACAAACTTTTCAAAAGACACCTTGGGAGATAATGTCCATAAATAGGACTTTTGGAATTTTCAAATAAATGGGGTTTGTGGGCCAAATTAAACTTGAGAGCTAATTTCAAATGAATTTCATATTTCCATACCGAATTTGAAATCATGCCGATTGACAAAGTTGTAGAGTTCAAAGAGTAGAACATTTCATTCAATTGGAGTTTTTCCAAATTCGGCCTCTAAATTGGTCTAAATGGCGATTTTCAACACAAGAGAAAACACATTTTTCTATTTTCTTTTTCCTCCTTTTTCCCGGTCAATGACAGGTGGGCCCCACGCCCCCGGCCGCCACCGTGTCCGGGCCGATGGCGACCACGCGGCCGGCGACGGCCGGGCAGCGCCGCGCGCCCACGGATCGCGCCCGCGCCCCGGCTTCTGAACTTGGACGCCAACGCGTCCTCGTTCTCCACTCGCCCGCACCCTCACCCTCGCTCCCTGCCTCTGCTGCGCCCCCGCCGCGCGACCGGAGCAAGCCGCCATGGCCGAGCTCAGTTGAGCTCACGCCACCGCCCCTGTAGGCCTCCGCTAGCCCAGCCACCACCTCCACCACAACTGCCTCGAGCCCCTCCGTCGATCCCCCGAGGTTCCAGAGCCGGCCCTGCCCCTAGGACCTTCCGCGAGTGAGCACGCCGAGGCCACTCGCCGTGGTCCAGCTCTCGGCGAGCTCACTGCGCTGGTCGCCTTGGGCCGCCTCCCCTTCGCCCAATGCGCGCCCCGGCACCGCCACATCTCCCTCCGCCAAAATCCCAGGTTCTCGTCCCCCGCCGTCGCCTCCTCCACCCGCTCCGCGTACGCCGCCGCTCGCCGAGCGCGCTCGTCCATGCCTCGCCGTGGAGGGCCACCGCCGGGCCGTCTCTGCACCAATAGACCGCCTCCGCTGCATTCCCCATCTCCCCGCGCAACCGGTGCGCCACCCCATGGCCTTTCCCCTCGCCGGAGCCTGCGGATCGAGGCGCGCCGGCACACTCCGCGCGCCAACACGCCGCTAGTTCACCGCCGCCGTCCCGCTTCTACAAGCCCCCTCACGCAAAGAGACTAAGGGGGAGAGTTTCCCCGTCGCCAGAGGGACCGACCGCCATCCCCTCGGCTCCAAGTCCCCGCCTCTACGCCCGGATTCACGCCGCCCACGCCACCGACCGCGCGCCTCCTCTCCCCTGTCCAGAGGTAGAAGAAGGAGGGGGTTTTCCCCAAAACCCCCTCGCCTTTTAGATAATTGCGCGCTCTGTTTTAAGTACTATTCACCGAGTCTATACAATCTTCGGTGCAGGCCCCTGGAGGTTATGGTTATTTACGTTCGGGTCCTTAGTCTGATGTCTGAGTAATTTTCCATTTAAATGCATTTAAATTGGCTATGAACTTTGGAAAATCATATAAAAGCACAGAAAAATCCAAAATGGACAAACTCAGTTGCGTTGGACTCCTCTTGAGTAGATCTACATGATAGGTATGATGTGGAAGTGTGAAATGTCTGTTTTGCCCTTGGTTTGTTGCATGCATGATTAATTAGGATAAAAGTCAAAAGTGGACTAAATGAACTCTAAAGGCTATGAAATTTGGACAGTAGCCTTCTTGTGGCATTGTAGCACCATGTGAATTTTTGTAGCCCTAGCACTTGCTGATTAATTACCCTTTTGCCATTTACATGTGTTATGTGCATTATTTAACTTAGAAGTTAGAGATTACATGGGATATGCTCAAATTGACTCTCTAGCATTTTTCATATACTTTGGATAGTATAAGTACCCCACTGGTGAAATATGAAGTCGTGCATGTTAAGTTTTAATGGTGATTTGAAAATGATAAAATGGTGCATGATGGAAATGATAAATAGAAAAAGTGGCCATAAATGGCTAGGAAAAATTCTCTGGAAAAGCTGGTAGCCTAAGATTGATGCATGGAGTCCAGAAAGTATATGCTAAAGGGCCACTCACACTGTTCATATGCGCATCTTAAATTCACCTAGGGATAATATAGGGAAAATAGATGTCCTGTCAAACTTGGGAGTTTTAACTTGCAAATTTTTGTACATACAGTTCATACCAAGTATAGCCCACTGGTGAAATTTCACCTTCAGGAATCATTCCTATAATTTATGAAAATTCTGGCAATGTGTAGGGCTGAGAATGTGTTGTAATTTTAATAAAATAATTATAACTCCAATTGTCCTAAAACTTTGACAGTAGCCTAATGTAGTATAAATCTACATGTCATAAAAATCTGAGCTCGTTTAGAGTTGTCTAACTATATGAACACAAGTAATGCTTCTTATTCATAAAGTAGGCATATGATGTTTAATTATAACAGTCGGTGTTAAGTTGCATTTGCTATCATTATACATGAGAGTTGATGTCTAGCTACAAGCTATCTATTGTTGTTTATGCCACACTTGATTGAGGGGTTAATTCGTTTACTGTGTAACACACTTGAGGTTAATATAGGGCCTTAATCCATAAGATAACCGAAGTGTGTGACATCATTAGTAAATGTTTCCCATGTGTGCATGAAGTAATCTTTTCATGTTAAATAACTTATTCCAAACAAAACACCGAATAATGTTTTAACCTTGCGATATCATTGTGTGGTTCCATCCCCGTAGTACCCAACATGGTTTCTTTACGATAAATGACTTACTAGCTAGCCATGTGATTGGATATGCTTGTTATCAGTTCATGAATGTATTACTGTTACTCATGCTAGGAGAATGGTATAGTAAGTCACTACATGTGTAGTCATATACTTGTGTGACGTTTTGCTTACACATGAAATGATAACGAACAATCTAATTTGATATCTTGCTCATGCATTAGTCCGAATGTTGTATTGCGTGTCTCTAATTATATGGGTTATGCTAGCCTTATGTCCACCAGGGTGACCTTGTTTAAATGATTGTCAATCACTTTTCTGTCTAACCATGCAATGACTGTTTATCGTGTGTGCGTGACATTCATGCATCCTATTCCTTGCATCATCACGCATGTCATCCATATAGTGGCGCTTATTACAGGTACGTGATCTAGAAACAAGCGCGTGGAACTACTTCAACCAACGGTGATCCAAAAGACCAACTAAGACCCACTCACGACCTGGAGAGCCCATCAGTCGTGTTTGGACGGAGGAGTTGTCCAAGGGATCAAGGGGTTGCCTGGGGCAAAGCCTCACAACCCGGCAAACTAACAGTAGCTTAGTTTGTTGGTTCTATTGAAGTGAATCAAAGGTAGGCAGGACCATACTATACCCAGCAAACATCTTATGTCGTGATGATTAGGCATATGCATCAGGAGTTGTTTGGAACCAACTGCATTAGACATCCTGGCCGCCCTGGCCCTAGCACCTATACATAGAATTCGTAGGACGAGTGCCTAGAATTGCTAGGTACGAGTAGATACGAGTGAATGGAGTCACTCGTCGCGTAGGTGATTTTACAAACCTCAGAAATCTTACTATGACACAATTTATGATTATTATTGCTGATGTTAAATAGAGACCGGGCGGAGTTATGGGAATATTATAAGAAAAATGATGATGTGGCAAGGTATGGTGGACTCCGCCCGAGTCGCATAAGGCCCGTTCGCTGTTCGCCTGCTGATCGGCATACCATTGCTAGAGTGCTTATCCGGGTCGTGGGACCGGTGAAAGTCTTACCGGCCCCGTCCTACTATTCATGGTGCTGCCCATCCACTGATAGGGGGCCGATGGACTTGGGAGATGCTTAGAGGTCGAGGGAGGGCTGACCCGACGTACCGTGGTATCGCTCCTGAGACGGCTACTCCCAAGGGTTAGGTGGGGGCGCTGTGAATCTTGGGACGGGACAGGTGGAGATGAGGGATATATGTGTGGAACGCGATGGCTAGTAAGCATATATCACTTGGCATTTTTAGTTATTCCCGGGAATTAACAAATCGATTCGAATCGCTGATGCTCACCAGATGTGAGAATGCCAGATATCGCACACGGGCAACGTAGTAATAACTGTAACATGCTGTTTACTAAGTCACACCTTTTTATACAACATGCTTGGATGTGTATGATCCGTCACACTATTCAGGGTGTCGCCCATCCACTGCTAGGAGGTCGATGGACTTGGGAGATGCTTAGAGGTCGAGGGAGGGCTGATCCGACGTACCGTGGTATCGCTCCTGAGACGGCTACTCCCAAGGGGTGGTATGGAGGCGCTGTGAATCTTGGGACGGGACATGTATTCATGTTTTACTTACTGCAAGTATTTACTTTATGATATAAATGATCTTCTTGATTTATGAATAGCAGCTGTCAAATCCTGCTATCTTATGTCAACATGACTTGGTTTAAAAATCAACAGCTAAGGATCCACATGATTAGTAAGCATGCTTTGCGTCAGCCGTAAGCCCCGTCCATTAAGTCCTACTGAGTAATTAGTACTCAGGGTTTGCCCCCACTTTTGGATTACAGGTGCTGACGACATCCGGACAACTGTGTTGGAGGTGGTAGTACCGGTGGGCTCGGTGCTACTCGCCTTGTTTATCTCTACTTGAAGACTAGTTGAGTTTTATTTCCGCTGTGAGATGTTTTGAACGCTTCCGCTATATGTATCTATACATGTATATTTTGACTTCGCTTCCGCTATATTTGAACATGTATTTGACTATTTATCTTCGGTTTGTAAACTAAGTCTACTTATTCTCTACTTCAACTGTTTGTGATGATGTAATCTGTTGTGGCTCTTTCGAGAGCTGAATGTGTGTGATGTCGGTATCCTCGGGCGATGGTTACATCGAGTGCCCTTTGGGTAGCTCGACGGACTACCGGGTTTAGTCCGGCCTAAGTGCACTGTGAGCCAGAGGTGGCAGGTGTGCTTAGTCTAGATTAAGCAGGGCGGTTCCGCCACAGCTGGTATCAGAGCCGATCATACACAGACAACAGTTACATCATCAAGTTTTGGTTTACAAAACTATTTTCGAAAGCCCTTTTAAGTGATTCAAAAAGGAGAGTATACGCTACGCCCGTATAAGGATGTTTAGTGTTATCCAGGTGACATCGCTGACATTCTGACCTAGATAGAACTCATGTGCATATTCGGCGCTTTGGAAAGCAACTTTTCGGCCATAGCTGTCCCCAGTACTGGTGGAAGCTATCGGGATTTGCGAATGGTTGTAAACCCTGCATTCATGCCGTATAAGTAAAAGCTCTTTAAGGGTGGTGGGCATGCCTTGGGCTTTCATGCCCACCACACTTACATTTGGTTTTGGGATCCACCTTTTTCTCGACAATCCCCAGTACTGGTGGAACGTCAGGCTTTGAGGAAAAGGTGCATCGGCCCACCAACGTTGTCCACGCAGCGGTCACGCGTGGATGCCACATTAGGTGGTAATGTATGAGCATGCATTCTTCTGCAGGTACACTAACCACGTGCGGAATTAAGAACGACTAGACAACGGCTAGTTGCATTATGGAGAGACGTGCATATATGTCACCGAAATATCGCTAGCTATATATAAAATACATAGGATGTGTGAAGCGAGACCGGGTAGGACGAATCATGCATCATTCCATCTCATCTCATTTGCCTTGCGATGCGTTTGATTGAAAGTAACTTGGTGCATATTACAATTATACATGTGATGCTACTGTGCCAATACTTGGTTGGTTAAGCAAACGGAATCAACTGAAAAATTTTATTCATGAATGGTAGTATAACTAATTGGCGACCCCTCTTCCATGCCTTCCTTACCATAAATATGAAAGATTCAATAGCTACAGCCTAAGACATGTCCATAGTTAAAAATCTGCGATAATGTGACCGTTTGTTAAAAATCCGAAATTCGATGTTGATCTAAATGGTTTTAGTAAAAACTTTCTATCAAAAAGTTGTAGCTGGAAACCTAACTAACAACTTTTCTATATTCACCTTGTTGCAAGAATGGAAGTAAAAACGCTCTACGACCAGTTTAATTCAAAATTTCAAATCTGGACAGCGAGTGCTGGGTGTGCAAATTTAAATTCTGGGCATGATCTAGACATAACTAGCTGAAACTTGTTATGCCAAAGTTGTAGAACATAAAGTTTACCACAAGTTTTCTATTTGGGCCTTGTCCTAAAAGTGCCTCTAACTGGACCAAACACCTGAATCTAGAACCAGACTCAAATCTGAACAGATGGGACCATAGCTTAGTAATCTGAAGTTCCGTCTATTTTAGGGTCCGAACTGGTAGAAACGTACTATACCAATGTC
The DNA here is from genome assembly GCA_022530915.1 of Paspalum notatum. NCBI lineage: Eukaryota > Viridiplantae > Streptophyta > Magnoliopsida > Poales > Poaceae > Paspalum > Paspalum notatum. The sequence goes on along the minus strand of CM039688.1, from coordinate 30,970,649 downwards.
GTAGGAAACTTCAAAACAAACAACTTTGGTATTAAACTCTCAGCCTAAAACAGTTTCTATTCTAAATTATGATGGGTTTGGCACAGAACATCAAGGATATACATGTTAGAAAGGAAGATAGTAATCGTGCCTCGATATTTAGATAGTCTCACCTTTGGCACATCTTTTGAAACTCATAAAGGTAACACTTATGTATCATGCCAAGAAGATTGTTCAAATCAAAAATTGCTCTAAACCTGGTCGCCCTCACCGAAGATATCACAACAACGGAGTGAGAAGACAATGCTGAAGAGTACACCATATATGTGGCTTCGGTGCAACGCCTGCAACACGGGATAATTCTACTGACTGAACTCGACAAGCTCGAAGATCGAATCAAGATAGTTCTAGCATGTAAATTCTTAGTTGCTCGTTTGGTAGAAATCAATAGGTAATCTACAACTACAAGACTGGTGCACGAGCCTCCGCAATACCAGGAGCGTTCAAGAAGGTTGCCCAACACCTCATAACTGAAGCAGGAGGATTCCCCTCTAATCGATCCCAACATACGCAACGCCAACTTCTACACCGGCACACGAAGTGGGAGCTCCGCCAAGACAAGAATGAGTTCAGAAGATGCAACGTGCAAGATTATATCGTCGCTTACATACCCCTAGCAACGCTTAGAGTTCTTAGTTGATGGCATGAGAGATAAAAGAGGGAGTTTTCGAGATCTACCTCAACTCCGACAACATTCTCCAAAATGATGATCTGTCAAGACTACAACACCATGGTGTCTCCCACATGAAGCTCCGCGCTGCATCGACATGGCTGGAAGAAGAAGCTAGCTGTCGACCAAAAATGTTTTTAAATCCTACGATTAGGCAAACCGTACGGGTACCTATTGGTGTAGTGACAATGTTTAGCTTTGTCATGTATTGGCTGCACATTGAGTGAGTACGGATCACTGTGCCACTCGATCCTAACTTCTTAGAATCAACTCTAGGGTATCATGCCTTTCCCAACAATTGCAGAACCAGAGTTCCAAGCTCCACTGTTCCGTGTATTTCAAGCTCGTGCACTCCACGCATTTCAAACTTTTGTAGCCCACATGTTTTGGGTTCACGCCAATTCATGTACTTCTGAGTCTATGTCACCACCCCAACTCAACAGTTGATGGGCCATGTGTCTCTCGTTATCAAGATTCCTGTGTTTCCAACCTTTGAAATCTATGAGCTTTCAACTCCTTGGTCTACATCACCAATACATTGAGATCCATGTCATACATACTACTTGTCAAGTCTTTATGTAACCTGATATTGTTCGCATGTCCTGAAATTGGATAGTTGTGCCACTCTTGATGTAGTGTTTACCCGAGCAGTCTATGGTGCCGCGACGGAACCTAGGGCCCCGTGTGTACGGCCGTCACTTGGTTGTGTCACTAGGTGCGCGCTGGTATCAAGACTCGCAAAGGCATGACACCGCTTCAGTTGTGGAACATTCATATCCATTTTCTATCGCCTTGTTGACCTCTATACATCTAATTCGTGGAGATAATTTACTCTATTTCCACTGCCGCCTTGTATCATTTCCCTGCTTTGTTTCACCTTGCCTTTCTTGACCTGTGGGGAAAAATCCGTCTCAAATCCCAGTATCGTTCACACCTTTGCCTCGCCTTGTTGAACCATGTTTTTCTCGATTCATGGAGACGGATCAATTCTATGGTTCCACTTGTCCACATCTTTTCGTTGCTTTGCTTATCCTTGCTAGTCGTGCTTCATGGGGATGATCGATTCTATCTCTATGGTACAATTTCAACCGTTGGTCCTAGCCTCGGACTCCTTTATGCTTACCTTGATCAGCTTTAACGTCCGTATCTGTGGGAATGCTTGGTTCCATTTCCACTGTTTTGCTACGTCATTCCATGGCCTTCTTCCAACTTGCCTCTCTTGATTTGTGGGAAGCAATCAACTCTGTTTCCACCACTCTATCTTATGATTTCTCCCTTCGTATATATTGAATCTTATCTCCTAAAGAAGAACTTCAGCATCATCCACTGCACTAAGCTTTTGTTCTCGGCTAGTGCTTTCATCGCATTGTCCTTTTCAAGAGTTGTTTCATTCTTCTTTTGAAATTATCCTCAAAGTTGGGCTCACTAATCTTGGTGTTCTGTTAGTAAGCATAAGCCCTCTGCCTGTACTTTTCTTGGTCAGTCTTGATCAATTGTATGAAATCATACAAACCATCACCTTATCTAGGTGAATATGTCCTATCCTCTTTCCACGGCATCTTTCTTGAAACAATGAGTAGAATGTGTTATGTATCACCACATCTTACTCTTTGAAGAATGTTCGGATTTAAATATCTTATATGTGTACACAGTCCCTATCAAAGGAAATGAATGTGTCTCTCAAAAGCACATCCATCGATAACCCTTTGAATCCCAAGAGCCTTCGTGGTTCGGTCCTCCGATTGTGTACCCCTTGCTTCTAATTGTTCTAATACCTATATATTCATCACGTTTATAAAATCTTGGTGTCAAAGTTAGGAGTAACCCTGTTCCATTATTCGAGTAAAGCACTGCCGTTTTCACATTGGCCACACCGTCTATGAGGAGTGTTCATTCGCTCTCATATAAACCACGACTTGCCGAGCATCTGGGAAGGACCACCTTGGACGTATTCAAAAGCTTTGTAACTCACTTGTGTTAAAGAGGCACTAACCATTCACGAGCCAGTTAACAAAGCAAATTCGATGAAGGATTTAATGTTACCATGTACGACAGAAGCACACGAACAACGCTGCCAAAACCTTTCTCATTACGCAGTAAGCCCTAGAACCCCGCTTCCTCCAAATCTCGGGACGAGATTTCTTTAAGGGGGGTGGGTTGTGATGCCCCTGGCATCTCAAAAGCCTTAACACACGGTTAGATGAAAGCTAACGATGGATTAAGGCTTAATCATGCTTAGTGATTAACAGGAAACACGTGGAGGAGCCACTAAATCAAAATTTTCTACACAAGATACAAGACCACACATTTCGTGGTTGAATAAGTCAACACTCACATACTTTTGAGCTCAACATCCAATGCCAACCCTCGGATAAGAAAGTAACTCTGGACCTTTCTATTTGACCATGTCTAAGAATCTAAAGACGAGAGGTTTAAAGGATCAAACCCAAAGTTTCTTGATAAGTGCCAGTTGTGAATCGTGAGCAAACTTGAGCCCTAATAAAGCTTTCAAATCCATTAAGTACCCGAGCTCAACTCCGTTGACAAACTTGTTGTACAGGCTCTGGACTATCCTATTGCTACACTGAGCTGGGATCAAAGCTATCGTCTACTCACTCAAATTTTCACCCAAATATCCCATGGAAACAACTAGATCAACCCACACTTAGAATTTTCACAAGTATGGATTTTTAGCTCTTCCCTAAGTTGATTCTGAAATTACTTTTGAATTCACTATACAACTTCAAAATCTTCCTTTCTATGAAGTGGAATTAAACTTATCACCTTTCAAATGCACCTATTGTGGAAGTGATTGGACTTCATTTGATACCCCAAAAGTTTGAAACAAGAAAGTCTCTCCACAAAGTGAAATTTCTATTTTAATAAACCATGGAACATAATTGTGTCTATAATTCAAGATATGTGGGGTTTCAGACCAAAGTCATATTACCAAACTTTTAGGTCATAAACTGGAGAACAACTTTGGTAATTAGAGCTTGATCATATATTGAGTTTTAATTGGAGTTTGGGGTCATTTTATACCAGCACAGAAAACCGGTTCAAATTAGGGCTGATTTGAAATTCCAAATTTACTCTAAGCTACAGCCACTTTCATGCAAAGCTCAAATGAGAGAAGTTGTAAGTTTTAAAATTCTAAACAAACTTTTCAAAAGACACCTTGGGAGATAATGTCCATAAATAGGACTTTTGGAATTTTCAAATAAATGGGGTTTGTGGGCCAAATTAAACTTGAGAGCTAATTTCAAATGAATTTCATATTTCCATACCGAATTTGAAATCATGCCGATTGACAAAGTTGTAGAGTTCAAAGAGTAGAACATTTCATTCAATTGGAGTTTTTCCAAATTCGGCCTCTAAATTGGTCTAAATGGCGATTTTCAACACAAGAGAAAACACATTTTTCTATTTTCTTTTTCCTCCTTTTTCCCGGTCAATGACAGGTGGGCCCCACGCCCCCGGCCGCCACCGTGTCCGGGCCGATGGCGACCACGCGGCCGGCGACGGCCGGGCAGCGCCGCGCGCCCACGGATCGCGCCCGCGCCCCGGCTTCTGAACTTGGACGCCAACGCGTCCTCGTTCTCCACTCGCCCGCACCCTCACCCTCGCTCCCTGCCTCTGCTGCGCCCCCGCCGCGCGACCGGAGCAAGCCGCCATGGCCGAGCTCAGTTGAGCTCACGCCACCGCCCCTGTAGGCCTCCGCTAGCCCAGCCACCACCTCCACCACAACTGCCTCGAGCCCCTCCGTCGATCCCCCGAGGTTCCAGAGCCGGCCCTGCCCCTAGGACCTTCCGCGAGTGAGCACGCCGAGGCCACTCGCCGTGGTCCAGCTCTCGGCGAGCTCACTGCGCTGGTCGCCTTGGGCCGCCTCCCCTTCGCCCAATGCGCGCCCCGGCACCGCCACATCTCCCTCCGCCAAAATCCCAGGTTCTCGTCCCCCGCCGTCGCCTCCTCCACCCGCTCCGCGTACGCCGCCGCTCGCCGAGCGCGCTCGTCCATGCCTCGCCGTGGAGGGCCACCGCCGGGCCGTCTCTGCACCAATAGACCGCCTCCGCTGCATTCCCCATCTCCCCGCGCAACCGGTGCGCCACCCCATGGCCTTTCCCCTCGCCGGAGCCTGCGGATCGAGGCGCGCCGGCACACTCCGCGCGCCAACACGCCGCTAGTTCACCGCCGCCGTCCCGCTTCTACAAGCCCCCTCACGCAAAGAGACTAAGGGGGAGAGTTTCCCCGTCGCCAGAGGGACCGACCGCCATCCCCTCGGCTCCAAGTCCCCGCCTCTACGCCCGGATTCACGCCGCCCACGCCACCGGCCGCGCGCCTCCTCTCCCCTGTCCAGAGGTAGAAGAAGGAGGGGGTTTTCCCCAAAACCCCCTCGCCTTTTAGATAATTGCGCGCTCTGTTTTAAGTACTATTCACCGAGTCTATACAATCTTCGGTGCAGGCCCCTGGAGGTTATGGTTATTTACGTTCGGGTCCTTAGTCTGATGTCTGAGTAATTTTCCATTTAAATGCATTTAAATTGGCTATGAACTTTGGAAAATCATATAAAAGCACAGAAAAATCCAAAATGGACAAACTCAGTTGCGTTGGACTCCTCTTGAGTAGATCTACATGATAGGTATGATGTGGAAGTGTGAAATGTCTGTTTTGCCCTTGGTTTGTTGCATGCATGATTAATTAGGATAAAAGTCAAAAGTGGACTAAATGAACTCTAAAGGCTATGAAATTTGGACAGTAGCCTTCTTGTGGCATTGTAGCACCATGTGAATTTTTGTAGCCCTAGCACTTGCTGATTAATTACCCTTTTGCCATTTACATGTGTTATGTGCATTATTTAACTTAGAAGTTAGAGATTACATGGGATATGCTCAAATTGACTCTCTAGCATTTTTCATATACTTTGGATAGTATAAGTACCCCACTGGTGAAATATGAAGTCGTGCATGTTAAGTTTTAATGGTGATTTGAAAATGATAAAATGGTGCATGATGGAAATGATAAATAGAAAAAGTGGCCATAAATGGCTAGGAAAAATTCTCTGGAAAAGCTGGTAGCCTAAGATTGATGCATGGAGTCCAGAAAGTATATGCTAAAGGGCCACTCACACTGTTCATATGCGCATCTTAAATTCACCTAGGGATAATATAGGGAAAATAGATGTCCTGTCAAACTTGGGAGTTTTAACTTGCAAATTTTTGTACATACAGTTCATACCAAGTATAGCCCACTGGTGAAATTTCACCTTCAGGAATCATTCCTATAATTTATGAAAATTCTGGCAATGTGTAGGGCTGAGAATGTGTTGTAATTTTAATAAAATAATTATAACTCCAATTGTCCTAAAACTTTGACAGTAGCCTAATGTAGTATAAATCTACATGTCATAAAAATCTGAGCTCGTTTAGAGTTGTCTAACTATATGAACACAAGTAATGCTTCTTATTCATAAAGTAGGCATATGATGTTTAATTATAACAGTCGGTGTTAAGTTGCATTTGCTATCATTATACATGAGAGTTGATGTCTAGCTACAAGCTATCTATTGTTGTTTATGCCACACTTGATTGAGGGGTTAATTCGTTTACTGTGTAACACACTTGAGGTTAATATAGGGCCTTAATCCATAAGATAACCGAAGTGTGTGACATCATTAGTAAATGTTTCCCATGTGTGCATGAAGTAATCTTTTCATGTTAAATAACTTATTCCAAACAAAACACCGAATAATGTTTTAACCTTGCGATATCATTGTGTGGTTCCATCCCCGTAGTACCCAACATGGTTTCTTTACGATAAATGACTTACTAGCTAGCCATGTGATTGGATATGCTTGTTATCAGTTCATGAATGTATTACTGTTACTCATGCTAGGAGAATGGTATAGTAAGTCACTACATGTGTAGTCATATACTTGTGTGACGTTTTGCTTACACATGAAATGATAACGAACAATCTAATTTGATATCTTGCTCATGCATTAGTCCGAATGTTGTATTGCGTGTCTCTAATTATATGGGTTATGCTAGCCTTATGTCCACCAGGGTGACCTTGTTTAAATGATTGTCAATCACTTTTCTGTCTAACCATGCAATGACTGTTTATCGTGTGTGCGTGACATTCATGCATCCTATTCCTTGCATCATCACGCATGTCATCCATATAGTGGCGCTTATTACAGGTACGTGATCTAGAAACAAGCGCGTGGAACTACTTCAACCAACGGTGATCCAAAAGACCAACTAAGACCCACTCACGACCTGGAGAGCCCATCAGTCGTGTTTGGACGGAGGAGTTGTCCAAGGGATCAAGGGGTTGCCTGGGGCAAAGCCTCACAACCCGGCAAACTAACAGTAGCTTAGTTTGTTGGTTCTATTGAAGTGAATCAAAGGTAGGCAGGACCATACTATACCCAGCAAACATCTTATGTCGTGATGATTAGGCATATGCATCAGGAGTTGTTTGGAACCAACTGCATTAGACATCCTGGCCGCCCTGGCCCTAGCACCTATACATAGAATTCGTAGGACGAGTGCCTAGAATTGCTAGGTACGAGTAGATACGAGTGAATGGAGTCACTCGTCGCGTAGGTGATTTTACAAACCTCAGAAATCTTACTATGACACAATTTATGATTATTATTGCTGATGTTAAATAGAGACCGGGCGGAGTTATGGGAATATTATAAGAAAAATGATGATGTGGCAAGGTATGGTGGACTCCGCCCGAGTCGCATAAGGCCCGTTCGCTGTTCGCCTGCTGATCGGCATACCATTGCTAGAGTGCTTATCCGGGTCGTGGGACCGGTGAAAGTCTTACCGGCCCCGTCCTACTATTCATGGTGCTGCCCATCCACTGATAGGGGGCCGATGGACTTGGGAGATGCTTAGAGGTCGAGGGAGGGCTGACCCGACGTACCGTGGTATCGCTCCTGAGACGGCTACTCCCAAGGGTTAGGTGGGGGCGCTGTGAATCTTGGGACGGGACAGGTGGAGATGAGGGATATATGTGTGGAACGCGATGGCTAGTAAACATATATCACTTGGCATTTTTAGTTATTCCCGGGAATTAACAAATCGATTCGAATCGCTGATGCTCACCAGATGTGAGAATGCCAGATATCGCACACGGGCAACGTAGTAATAACTGTAACATGCTGTTTACTAAGTCACACCTTTTTATACAACATGCTTGGATGTGTATGATCCGTCACACTATTCAGGGTGTCGCCCATCCACTGCTAGGAGGTCGATGGACTTGGGAGATGCTTAGAGGTCGAGGGAGGGCTGATCCGACGTACCGTGGTATCGCTCCTGAGACGGCTACTCCCAAGGGGTGGTATGGAGGCGCTGTGAATCTTGGGACGGGACATGTATTCATGTTTTACTTACTGCAAGTATTTACTTTATGATATAAATGATCTTCTTGATTTATGAATAGCAGCTGTCAAATCCTGCTATCTTATGTCAACATGACTTGGTTTAAAAATCAACAGCTAAGGATCCACATGATTAGTAAGCATGCTTTGCGTCAGCCGTAAGCCCCGTCCATTAAGTCCTACTGAGTAATTAGTACTCAGGGTTTGCCCCCACTTTTGGATTACAGGTGCTGACGACATCCGGACAACTGTGTTGGAGGTGGTAGTACCGGTGGGCTCGGTGCTACTCGCCTTGTTTATCTCTACTTGAAGACTAGTTGAGTTTTATTTCCGCTGTGAGATGTTTTGAACGCTTCCGCTATATGTATCTATACATGTATATTTTTGACTTCGCTTCCGCTATATTTGAACATGTATTTGACTATTTATCTTCGGTTTGTAAACTAAGTCTACTTATTCTCTACTTCAACTGTTTGTGATGATGTAATCTGTTGTGGCTCTTTCGAGAGCTGAATGTGTGTGATGTCGGTATCCTCGGGCGATGGTTACATCGAGTGCCCTTTGGGTAGCTCGACGGACTACCGGGTTTAGTCCGGCCTAAGTGCACTGTGAGCCAGAGGTGGCAGGTGTGCTTAGTCTGGATTAAGCAGGGCGGTTCCGCCACATGCTTGCTGGAGCGGTGCTTGTCAAAGCTTGGTTTGCCGGAGTGGTACTTGTCGGAGTCGCGGGAGTAGCTCTTGCCCTTCTTGTAGTAGTCGTTCTTGTTGGGGCACTAGGCGATGAAGTGGCCGACCTCTCCGCACTCGAAGCACTTGGGCCTCTCTCCCCTCTTCTTGCTCATCCAGTTGTCATAGGTGTTCTGAAAGCGACTAGACACCAGACAAAGCTCATCATCCCCAAGCATTGCCAACTGCTCCTCTGTAACAGACATCAAAGCAGAAACGAGAAGTTCTGTAACAGGGGGTTAGTAGCAGACTCACTAGAGGGGGTAGCCAAGGCCAGACTCTTGGAACCTGTACAAGCGAGGGAATCCCTCATCTTGTAATCTACTTCTGTGGCCTTGAGCTTACTATAGAGCGCCTCTACTCCTATCGTATCATACCCTGCCGACTCAATGATTGAGTTCACCTTCATCTCCCATACTTTTCTATCCAAAGCATACAACAATTTGACAGCCTGCTAATGATCGGTGTATGGGAGCTCAGCGGGGGCAGAGTTGACACACAACTTGTTAATGATCGACTGAAATGACCAACCAAGTTGTCTACAAACTCTCCCGGCTTCTAGACAAAATTCTCTTATTCGCGCCGGTAAGTCTCCACAAGCCTAGCCTTAATGGTCGCGGTACCCTCATGGTGTGCACTAAGTAGGGACCATATCTCACGCACCGTCTTGAGGTGACTCACTCTCTCATTATATATGGGACCAGGCCCGAAAAAGAGAAAGTTAATAGCCTTGGCATTCGCCTCATGCTGAGCCACGATCTCAGGCGTAGTACGCTCAGCGACTGGAAGCACCACAAAAGTCGTACTCTGAGTAGCATCCCATATGTCCTGACTTTGGCTAACAAGGAACGCCTCCATCCTACCCTTCCAGTAGGGATAGCCATCGGAGCCAAGGACGGGAATCTTCCCAGAATAAGTCACAGTCGCTACGGTGTCTTCACCGGTTAAGGTATGGGAAACCTAACCGGCTCTGATACCACTTGAGGACTGAGACGTCCGACTAGAGGGGGGTGAATAGGAGCACTTAAAAACTCAAACTCACGAACACCCCGGTGCAAACTGACAAACACTTCACACAACAAACGCTAGATACTGTCCACTGAAAGGAAACGTGTCTAGCAGTCCACCTATTATATCCTTCCTGCATTAATCAATGCAATGGCAAGTGCATAATATGTCCTCAATGTAGGTTTGATGCGCAGCACTTGGTGTCGCCCACTGAATGGGAACACACCAAGCGAGCGGAAGCACAAGACTCAACGATCACGAGATCGCAAGTCTAGTGAAACAGCGACTCGCGCACTAGCGTCTCGCCCGCCACTCAACGCACCGAAATGCGTCTCACTAGTTCACAGCAAGTTAAGAGTATGGGCAGCGGCAAGGGACACTAAAAGCGAGGTCAATGCAAAGAGCCGGACAGCGAAACTCCAACGAAAAGAGCACACAACCACCTCCCAGGCTTCTGCCAGACTGTCCGGTGGCCTGCGCAGTGACAGAGTCCGCACAGTTTGGTAGGAACTGAGGTAGGAACCCCTATGCCGGACTGTCCGGTGGAGCCGGATAGTCCGGTGATAGCGCCGGACTGTCCGGTAGAAGGCTGGAACTTGAGCCTCTCCAACCCTAAACCTAACCAAACCTTGTCCAATCTTCACGAAATTTGACACAGGCTATCTAAGCACTATTCCAAAGCTATTCCCAAAAGATCCATGGAAAAAGATCAATGGATTAGAGGGAATTTCAAATCTCGTGAAGAGGCAAGCTTTGGGCAAGAGAAGGAAAAACTCAAATTCGACTTGCTCATGGTAAACCTGCAGGTTTGTGATGCACTAAGGCATAATCTCCATGTCCTTGCAAGTCCAAAACACCGGCAAAAGAAAGGATTCACCCATGGCCAAAGCAAACACCCAAAAGCCAAGGATTGAATGCAAAAACCAAACTAGAAGGGGAAAGAGGAGAGGGCTACACACATGAGCTCGAATTTTAGAGGAATATTGCTGGATTAATCACGAAATTGAGTTCATACAAAGTTTCTACAGCCTACCACCCTTCATCCTCCCACTTGATGTGAAGAACACTAGTTAGGGGACTCCAATCCTAACCCTAATGCTCTCCTTTCTCTCTTTGGCACATGGCTGGATAGAAACTAAGCCTAGGGTTTTCTAATGGTGGAAGAATCACCTAAATGACTAGCCACTTAGGTATATATAGCCCAGGCCTAATGACACCATTTAACACTAAGACCCCTACTCTAGAAAGCTCGGAAGGGGCTGAAATGAAAATGATACAATCAGACGACTACGATGACGCTTTGATCTTCTTCTCCACGCCTCGCTTGGATGTACGCCACGTAGCCAGTAGTCCAGAAGCTTCCCTCAGTTTTGAAGTCAGAAACCGGAAAACTTTATTCTGCGGGCTTCCTGGGCTGGGTCTTGGCCCAATCTTCTATGTTGGCGAGTCAGAGCCCAACCCACCAAGTCATTTGAACTTGGGTGGCATTTTTGAGCCGAAGCCGCCAAAGCCTCCCTTTCACGTCTTCGCGCCATGCACTCGGGTTGGAGCACCATGGTGGCACCCGGCTTCTCCAGTCCATCGGAGTCGCCTCGCAGTCCATCAGAGGGCTTACACCACCGTTGCCGAACCCGTGTACCGAGCTTCCATGGCCGACCGACGCCGAGCATTGCCTCCGGTCCATTGGAGTGCTTTTGCCTCGGTCCATCGAGGTCTTCATCATCCTCTACCTCCAGTCCATCGGAGGGCCTCCAGTCCATCGAAGGACTTGTACCGTTGACAATCACTCATCACACCAGGAGAGCAATGAGGCCGGTCCATTGGCTCTCAGCTGTTTTCTAGTCGTACTTAATTTCGCACGTAGTTAGTGTACCTGCAGAAGAATGCGTGCTCATACATTACCACCTAGCGCGGCTTCCACGTGTGACCGTTGCGTGGACAATGTTGAGTGGCCTTTGCACCTTTTCACAAAGCCTGACTTTCCACCAGTACTGGGGATTGTCGAGAAGAAGATGGATCCCAAAACCAAATGTAAGTATGGTGGGCATAAAAGCATCCAAAGCATGCCCACCACCCTTAAAGAGCTTTTCCTACAGGGCATGAATGCAGGGCTTACAACCATTCGCAAATCCCAATAGCGCTCCTCTAGTACTGGGGATTGCTACGGCCGAAAGGTTGCTTCCCAAAGCACCAAATATGCATATGAGTTCTATCTAGGTTAAAATGTTAGCGGTGTCACCTGGATAACACTAACATCGTTAATATGGACATATCGTATAATCTCATTTTTGAATTACTTGAAAAGGGGCTTTCAAAAATAGTTTTGTAAACCAAAACTTGATGATATAACTGTTGTCTGTGTATAATCGGCTCTGATACCAGCTGTCATGGAACCGTCCTGCTTAATCCAGGCTAAGCGCACCTGCCACCTCTGGCTCGCAGTGCACTTAAGCTAGACTAAACCCGGTAGTCCGTCGAGCTACCTCAAAGGGCACTCGATGTAACCATCGCCCAAGGATGCCGACATCACACACATCCAGCCTTCGATGGAGCCACAACAGTTACATCATCACAGGCAGTTGAAACAGAGGATAGATAGACTTAGTTTACAATTCGAATATATAAAGTCAAAATACAATGTTCAAAATATAGCGGAAGCGGTGTTTAAAGCATCTCGCAGCGGAAACAAATCATTAAGTAGTAGTGTTCATGTACTGACGATCAAGACGAGCAGTTCCGAGCCCACCGGTACTACCCTTCTCCAAGCAATTGTCCGGATGTCAACAGTACCTGCGCTCCAAAAGTGGGGGCAAACCCTGAGTACTAATTAATCAGTAGGACTTAATGGAATGGCTTACGGCTGACGAAAAGCTTGCTTACTAATAAGTGGATCCTTAGCCATTGATTGTTAAATAGTGAGGAGTTAACCATATAGTAACAAGTTCCATCCTTTGCATGTATCAACATAATCATGTAAATTTGTAGGAGTGTAAACATAAAATACAAACACGTGGTATTTGAAAACATGAATAATAAGCATACTTTATTCAAGTTGTTGCTACGTTGCCCGTCAGTGATATGGCATTCTCACACCTGGTGAGCATCAGCGATTCGAATCGACTTTTAAAATCCCGGGAATAACTATCATGCCATGGGTATATGCTTACTAGCCATCGCGTTCCCACATATAGCCCCCATCTCCACTTGTCCCATCCCAAGTTCGATTCACTCCCGCCTGACCCCCGAGTTGTGCCCCCATGGTGGGCCTGCCGACATCTCGGTCTCCCCACCATGAGTACCAAGCTTCCCCGGGCCACCTTCCTCTCAACCAGTGGGTAGGAACGTGTCTATGTTCTTCGGATGGCACAAGTAAGATTTTCACCGGTCCATTATCCCGGATAAGCACTCTAGCAATGTTATGCCGATCAGCAGGCGAACAGCGAACGGGGTCTTAACCGACTCGGGCGGAGTCCACCAACCATTCATATACTCATCATCATAATTTATTTTTTTGTATGCCCATATCTCCGCCCGATCTCCATTTAGTTATAAACATAAATGTAACTTCCATTCTGGTGATACCTTCTTTTTTTGAAATCTTTGCAAGATCACCTACGAGACGAGTGATTCCATTCACTCGTGTCTACTCATACCTAGCATTACTAGGCATACTCGTTTTACGTACTCTATTGTAGGGCCAGGGTGGCCGAGGGGTCTAATACAATTGGTTTCAAACAACTCCTAATGCAGATGCGTAATTATCAACCATAATATGTTTGCTAGGAAAAGCATGGTCCTGCCTACCTTTGCTTTACTTTAAGAGAACCAACAAATTATGCTAATGTTAGTTTGCCAGGTTGTGAGGCTTTGCCCCAGGCAACACCTTGATCCCTTGGACAACTCCTCCTTCCAAACACAACTAATGGGCCCTCCAGGTCGTGAATGGGTCTTAGTTGGTCTTTTGGACCATCGTAGTTTGATGTAGCTCCACACACTTGTTTCTTGATCACGTATCTGTATCAAGCGTCTCTATATGAAGGATATGCATAATGCAGCGAATGATATGCATCAATAACAAGTACGCATACGAATAATCATTCTTTGGACAACCAAGAGGGTGCTTGATATCTATTTAAATACAACACATTTATGGACCTAGGGTAAACATTTTTCTCCCACCCTCACACAATATCATTTCACATGCACCTATCCAGCTACTAGTTGCTTAGGAAGTATATCAAGTGTTTTTGTACCACTAGGACAAGCATACAACTATGTAATCAGACATTCGCAATGCAACATAGAAATCTATTACATGGTCAGGCATTAATTTATTTAAGTGGTTCTTTTTATACCATATGCAGGCAAAGCAACACTCAACATATATTTACACATGTATGGTATGCTAATAACATCACTCGTGTTACTAGTGACAATAGTACTGTTATGAACCTAGAGCAGGTATACTTCCACACACTCATATATACGCTAACAAGTTATTCATAGAAAACATTTACTAGTTATACCATACATTTTGTTTATTTATGGACTAAAACCCTATGTTGACTTTAGGTGTTTTACATGAGTGAGTACTAATTTCTTAATCAAGTGTGGCATGGAGAATAACAGACAGTATGTAGCGAGACATAGACCCATATTCATAACGATACCAATTACAAATAAACACCTACACATAATCGGTATACATGCTCATTTTATGAATAAAAACGCCCATTAGAGTTCATGCAGTTAGACAATGACAAAGGAGCTCAAATTTTTTTTATGACATGTAGAATTGTAGTACACTAGGCTACTGCCAAAATTTCAGCCCCAAAAGAGTTATAAATTATTTATTAAAATTCCAGCAAGTTATCAGCCCTATAGCTTTTTAGATTTTTCATAATGAAGTTTCTAGTCATGAAATTTACTCAGTGAGCAATTCAAGGCATAAACAACATGTATAAAAATTAGCAAGTAAATTACCCAAAGGTTGATAGGACATCTATTTTCCATATAAATAATAGGGTCTAATTCAATTGCACACCAAAACAGTCCTCACAATTTCCACACAAATATTTTTTGGAACCTATACACCATCGGCATGCCACCATATTTTTCATGTATTTATTCTTGCACTCTAGAACCTCTTTTTCCTATTATTTTATTATTCAAGTCATTACTTGTCATTGTCAAATCACCACCCAAACTCAACATGCATAGCCTCAAACTTCAACAGTGAGTTACACATAACATAAAGAGTGCCCAGAAATTTTGTTTTATCATTTGGAGCATACTTCATGTGGCAAGTATTTTCTAGGTTAATAAAATACATAAAACTCATGCTTAATAGGAAAACAGTAATCAAACAGTCAATGCTAGGGCTACCCAATTTCACACGGAGCCAAAACACCACAGTAAAGCTACTGCTCAAGTTTTCATAGCATTTGGAGTTCATTTAGTCTACTTTTGGTATTTATCTAGTTTAACAGGCATGCAAGTACCAAGGGCAAAACAGTCCTTTTACACATCCACATCATAACTATTCAATAGATCTACTTAAGAGGAGTTCAATGCAACTGAGTTTGTCTCTTTAGGATTTTTATTTGATTTGTTATGATTTTCCAAAGTTCACTAATCAAGAAATGCTTTTAAATCAAAAATACCCACTGACCAAGGACCTATACCTAATTAACCGTAGACTCCAGGGGTCTGCAAAGAAGATTGCATAGACTCAGTGAATAACGCTTTTGAACTAGAACGGAAATGGACAAAAGTGTAGGGGATTTTTGCTAAACTACCTTCTTCTTCCTCTCTTCTTCTTCCTCTTTCGGCCGCGCGTGGGGGAAGGGAAAAACGGGGCTGCGCCGGCGTCGTGGAGACGGGACTTGGAGCCAAGGGGATGCTAGAAGGTGTTCCTGGCCACGGCCAACCCGTTCCCCTTGGTCTAGTCGGCGGAGGTGGCTCGGTCGGGGCGGCGTCGGCGGTGAACTGGAGGTGAACTCGCGCGCCGCGGACGTCGCGAGGATGGTGGATACGGCGAACAGGGCTCGGGGACGCGGCGCCGTCTTGCGCCCTGGATGTGCGGCACCGTGGTGAAGGCAGTGGTGGAGGTCTAGTGGCGCGAGGAGGACGGGAGCGTCGATGCGACGAGCTTCAAGCTCGAGTCGCGGCCATGGCGAGGCGTCCTTGGAGCACGGCCTGATCCGCCAGAGAAGAGGAGAATGGCGACGACTCTTGGCTCTTCGTATGCATGAGGTGGAGGCAAATCCAGCGGTGGTGGTTGGAGGCGCAGGGACGGACTGAGGCAGCCAGCGCAGCGAGCTTGAGCTCAGCATCAATGGCGGTCGGCGCAGCGCGCTCTAGGGAAACGAGGCAGGGGAAAGCGAGGAGAGGGAGGCGACTGAGCGAGACGAACGTGAATGAAGCCGGGGTTCCGCCCAGGTAAAGCCGAGGCGCGGCCGGTCAGCGTCCCAGGCACCGCATGCCACCGCCCGTACGTCGCGGCCGCGTGGCCGCCATGGGCTAGGTGTCGGCCGAGCCCCCGGATGGACAGGCCCACCTGTCATCGAGAGAGGGAAGGAGAAAAAGGAAACACACTCAATTTGGTTTTTCTCCCCTCTGAAAATCTTCGTTTTGACCTACTTAGATCCTGAATTTGACAAAACCCTAATTGGATAAAATGTTCTACTCTTCAAGCTCTACAACTTTGTCAAAAGATCTCATATCAGTTTACAAATAGGATTAAATTTTGAATTTACCCTGTAGCTCCCAGTTTTGACAGTAGACCTTTATTGCTTGGAAAAATCAAAAGTCCTACTTCTGGCCATTTTCACCTAAAGTGCCTTTTGGCAATATTGCTTGGAATTTCAAGACCTACAACTTATCTCATTTGAGCATTTCATAAAAATGGCTGTAGGCTAAATAGAATTTGAAATTTCCAAACAGGTCTGGTTTGAACTGGTTTTCTGTGCTGGTAGAAAATGCCCCAAATCGCCATTTAAACTCCAATATATGGCCAAACCCTAATTAACAAAGTTGTTCTCCAGTAAATTATCTACAAGTTTGGTAATATAAATTTGGTCTGAATCCCAATAGATTTTGAACTATAGACACAAATGTGTTCCAAGGTTTGGTAAAACAGAAATTTCACTTTGTGTAGAGTCTTTCTTGTTTTCAACTTTTGAAGTATCAAATGAAATCCATTACTTCAAAGGTCTATTGCATCTGAAAGGTGATAAGTTTAAATTTGACTTCATACAAAGAAGATTTTGAAGTTGTATAGTGAAATCAAAAGTAATTTCAGATTCAAACTTGGGATGAGATGGAAATACAGACTTGAGAATTTTTTTTGTGTAAATTGACTTGGGCTGACTCCAAGGGACATTTAGGTTAAATTTGAAATAAGTATATGACAGTTTTGATCCATGCTTAGCATAGCAAAAGTGAAGTTCACAGTTTGTACAACAGCTTTGTTAATGGAGCAAATCTCAGGTGCTTAATGATTTTGAAAGTTTTTTTAGGGACAAAATTTGGCCATGGTCACACTTGCTACTCTTGGAAGAAACATTTGTGGGTTTTGGTTTGGTCTTTTAAACCTCCTGTCTTTAGATTTTGAATACGGTCAAACAGAAAAGTCTAGGGTTATTTTCTTATCCAAGGTTTGCAACTGGTGTGGTGCTCAAAAGCTTGTGAGTGCTGTATTATTTAACCAAGCTACTCAGTGTCTTGTATCTTGAATAGAAAAAATTTTGACTTTGTGATTTCTCCATCAAGTTTTCATTACTCTCTAAGCATCGTAAAGTCCTAATTCATTATTAGCTTGTCTCTAACTGCATGTTAAGGCTTTCGAGATGCCGGGGGCATCACATATATCTCTGCCTATTGCTTCCCCGGCAACGGCGCCAGAAAAGCTTGTTGGCGTCTCTTAGCCTTAAAAGATTTTACTCCGCAAGAACACGGAGACCGTTGTAGCTTTTCACCCAGAGTATTCCGAGTATCGTATTTTTTATCCATAGGGAAGCAGCAGGTGAGAGAGTATAATTGAATAAACTCAAATCGAATGATCCATACTTAAATAAATATACCAGCTAGTCACTAGACAGGGGTAAGTCTGGTAAACGTATAGGTGTATGGTGGAAAGAAGTAAATTAAACTACCTAAGATACACGTAGAAAGGTACAGTTGCCTGGGAGGACAACGAGTGAGGTAAAGTTCCCAAACTCTATTCTATTCGGCTGCAATGACTATGTCGTGGTTAAAAAAGAAACTCAAATAGCAAGTCAGGGTCTCGCGTCGAACGAAATTCCGGCGCCTCGAGGGGTCAGGGGGTAGATAGTATACCACCGAAGGAGACCCGGATAACGCCTACGGGCCTACCGAACAGTCACACCCGGTTTCCAACAAAAACAAAACCGAGCAAGTATACATATGCTCCAAGATCAAGTCTCGCATATGTATGACAAATTACAATGGCATCACAGACACATGCCAAAGAATAAAACGTACATTACTTTAACATCATTATTACATAGAGACATAAGTCTTTAAACTCAGAGTCATAACCAAACATTGCGGAAGCGTAAAAGATAACTAGGGCGCCACAGGCACATCAACCGGTGAACAAACGCCTAGAACTCATCATAGCTCTGCGTGTACTCTTCGGTGTCTCCATCAACTGAGCAGCGGTTGGATTTGTCCCCCAAACAAGGAATGAAGATAAAACAAGCGTGAGTACGAGGTACTCAACAA
This sequence comes from Paspalum notatum, assembly GCA_022530915.1. NCBI lineage: Eukaryota > Viridiplantae > Streptophyta > Magnoliopsida > Poales > Poaceae > Paspalum > Paspalum notatum. The sequence continues at coordinate 30,952,063 of CM039688.1, read as the reverse complement.
GTATAACATAAACAATGAGGCTCTAAGGTTAGCTGCTATAACTGCATGAGCTTTTAATTAATTATGTTTTTATTTCTACCTAGTTACTAAAGTTGAGTAGAAGAAACCGTTAGCCCAAAGTTATTGCATAGAGAAAATTAACCATATTAAAGAAACATAACCATAACCAGAAAAACAATAACCAGAGAACCACTAATCAAAAGGAGGATCCGAGCCGCTCATAACCGTGAGCACGGCTCACATGTCAGTTTTACACTTTCGAGAGGTTGCACATCTTTACCCACAAGTCATGAGCTACACTAGATGTTCATCACATTACCGGAGATGAGATGACTGGCAAGACGAAGCCTTTCCAAAGACCACGTTGGTAAAAAATAACCGCAAGGAATCAAGCGCCACAACTGTTGTGTCCGCCTCACAAAGGGAGAAGCACATGCATCACGTAAAGCACACTCAACCATGAGGAGCGCAGCGACCACCGAAGCTTACTCCCCCTCTTGCCTTGCAGGTAAGTTACTCCAAACCAAAATGACCTAATTTCTGAGCTAAGACTACCCCATCCCAGTCTTGTGGTAGTGCGGTTGTCCCAGGTTGTCGCTCTATGAATAGGTCCTTACGGAGAGAACCCTAAAGCACACGAGCACATTGCTAAGTTCCCTAAACCATGTTGCTAAAAAGCAAGTTTTAAACGAGACATGAACCACTCAAGCACACAGCACAGAGGGTCAAGCTCACATTAATTGCATAGAATCATTAACAAAGTTACTTAACAAAAGGTATAAGAGTTCGCGTTGCACCTAGCATAACTTAACCCAAATGCATCCCAAAAGGTAGATATAAAGGAACAAGGTAGCTAGGTAAACTTTAAAGGTACACAAAAATTAAATGCACATGCAATAGATAACAGTTATTAGGTGTTGTTTAAGTTATACTTGCCTTCCTCGGGGTTACCTTGCTGCTGCTCAAAGAACTAAGGAGGTGGCTCTGCAAACTCCATGGACTGATCAACATCTACTCATGAACATAGCACTATACAATCATCCACGTACATACATACATGCAAACAAAGGCAAAACAATAAGAAACAGTACACCATTACATCAAAATAGAACATAAAATGCATGTAAAACTAATCTACATATTGCTATGAACACATGAGTGCAAGAAACACCTAAATTGGAGCTAAAACGTGAAAGTTCTGCATAAAACAAGGTTCCAGGGGCATAACTGCGATTAAAAACTTGGATCTAGGGTTTATCTGACGAAACAGAGGGCCAGCACGTAAAATAAATAAAATCCCGTGGGCTTCTGAGCCAAATACTCGGGTGTGGACGGCGGGTTCTAACCTACAGAAGTTCAGGGGCTAAAACATAAAGAAAAGGACCTAGATCTAATTACTTTTGAACTACGGTGGACGGCGGGTTGATTAGCAAAACAGGCATGATTGACCGGCGCTGACCGGTCACCGGCGTGTCTGGACGGTTGGATCTAGATCGGGTGGCTTAGATTAGATCGGCTCAGGTTCTAATCTGGCGCGTCCAGATTGGATCTGACGGCCCGGGTTGGACGAGGCAGGGGCTCGCCGGCGGCGATCACTAGCCGCGGCGGAGCATCGCCGGCGTGCGCGGTAGAGAGGAGGGCGGCGAAGCTCACCATGGGGTTGTGGACGGCGGAGGGTGGCCGGAAGATGGTCGGCGACGGGTTGGAGCGGACGGCGCTTCGCGGGACGACGGAACCGAGCGGCTCCGGGCGTCGAGAGCTGGCGGCGAAGCATCAGAAGGACCCTGTGAGCACGGTTATGGGGTCAGAGAGGTTGGAGGGGCACCGAAGGCAACGAAATTGGCGAGGAAGACTTACTGCGACGGCGGATTCGGCGGCGGAATTGAGGCGGCACAGGGCGCTAGGGTTGGGGCCGAGAGCTTGGAGGCGTAGGTGCAGTGGCGTTGGAGGTTGGGGTGCCTTTTACAGGGCTAGGGCTAGGGCGACGATGCCGAACGGCCTTTGAGACTTGCGGCGGGGGAAGGCGGCGCGAGTCTATCCGAATTAGAGTCTATGTCGGCTCAGACCCGCGAAGACTCCGCATCGGGGAGGAGAGGGACGCTGGCGAGCGGGCCCGGGAGCGTGGGTGTGGGGCCACAGCCAGAGAGAGGGGCGGTGGCGAGGCGAGCGGGCGGTGCTGGCGAGAGGAGGAAAGGAGTGAGGAGGAAGAAGGGCCTGATAGCTCGGGCCCACGGGACAGAGAGAGGGGAGAGGGGGTCGCGCGAGGGGGAAAGGCCGGCCGGGCCGGCTTGCTCAGCGGCTGGGCCTGGAGCAGGCCGAAAGAGGGGAAGGGGGGCGCTGGACCGGTTGGGCAGCCGGCCTGATTTCCTTGCCCTTTTCCCTTTTTTTCTCTTCTATTTCTATTCCTCTTTCCTTCTCTATTTTTTAAAAAAAAAACAAACTATGAATTCAAATGAATTTGAACTCCAGACCTTAAGGCATACAACAAAGTAAAACATGCACCGGCATGAATGCACAAACATGTTGACTCTATGATTAATTTTAATTACTGGAGATAAAATAAATCATTAAATGCAAGGCTAAGCATATAAAATCCTAGAAATGAAGTAAAACAAGTTGAGTTTATTATAAAAACTTGCCTAATGTAAAATTAGGGTGTTACAAGAACGAACGGGCCTGGGCTACACAGGCACACCACACGCTGTCACCGAGTGGGGCTACCAAGCAAATCTGCATGGATAGGCTGGCACGCTGTAAACGTACTCAAGCAAAGCTTGAGTAACAATAGATCGTCCTTGATCAGAGGAGAGGATCTAACCAGAGCCTGGCGTATAGGTTGGATTATAGCACCGGCAAGAATAACGGGACTTGACCAACTAAGATAACCACAGCCTATGCCTAGCAAGTGTGCCAAATAAAGGGTACACCACACTTGCAAGAGATAGAAATAAAGTAAAATATAACTGAATTATATTGAAGATACGAGTACAAAAGATACAAGAGATTTTACCGCAGACTCAGAAGAATCTCCGAGAACTTCGAGGCAAAGCTCGATTCACTCTAACTCTCAGGACTATCCTAACCACTAAGATGTGGGAAATGACACTCTCTAAGGTAGAATATGGCTCTCAACTTCTCCACACCTTTACAAATGAGCTCTACAAGCCTATTTATAGTCCAATATGTGAGGGGGGTACTTGTAGGAGGCAAAGGTCGGGGGGAAGCCGAAGTCGGCCGACCACCCGATCCACCGCCTTTGCATTCCAACGGCTTGATCTTACGTCCCCATGGCGGTAGGCGGTTAGGACGGTTGTTGCACGTGTAAAATGCCTCCGAGGGTAGGTCAGCCGACCTTGGAGGAGGTCGGGCGACCACATGTCAGCCTTGCATTGGCCACATTGCTCTTCCTTGGATTGTTGACGTTATGGATCTGTGATGAATTTTCGGCCTTTGGATGCATTGCATGCTTGGTCTTGCGGTTGGATTTGAATGCACTTGTGTTTCTTTGTAATGTGGATCGCTAAAGTGGCACTTGGGTGGCTGGGCGGCCTGAGTCAGGGTCGGCCGACCCTGTTGGTGGGTCGGGCGGCTAGGCCCAAGGTCGGCCGACCTGGCCTGGGTCAGGGTCGGCCTGGCCTGGGTCGGCCGACCTGGCCACTTTGACCAGTGAGCCCCTCTTAGATCCTTGGCATGTTTTCAACTGTTTTATGTGCATTTTAGTACCTGCATCCAAATATTCATACAAAACTAGTGGAACTCATTAGTAGAAGAGTTAGTCCATATTTATTCACTTGCATTGCTCCATTTGGTTGGTAATTGACGGTAGATATCACGAGATTACGACCGTCAACACACTGCTTTGGCCCCAAAGACTAAAAAGAGCCGGGTTTCCCCGGTAGACCGACTTGGTGTTGTCCTGTTCGCCCAAAGCACGGGTTTGAGGTGATCCACCCACTTCTTGCCATATTTCTCCAAGCTCTCAAAAGTTTAGGTCTTGAGCCCTTTTAAGATCTCCGCATTCACCCTCTCTGCCTGCCCGTTGCTTTGTGGGTGATGCGAAGAGGCATAGCAGATCTTGATCTCCATGCTGTCGCAGTATGACTGAAAAACAGCACTGGTGAAGTTTGTGTCATTATCAGTGATGATGCGGCTTGGAACCCCGAACCGGGAAACGATTCCCCGGAGGAACTTGATCGCCAAGTGCCTGTCTATTGTCCTGACTGGGACAGCTTCAGGCCACTTGGTGAACTTGTTGATGGCGACGTAGAGGTACTCAAAGCCCTCTACTGCTTTGGGGAACGAGCCGAGAGCGTCAATCCCCCAGACCGCGAACGGCTAGGACAGGGGAATCAGCTGTACGAGCTAAGAAGGTGTATGGATTTGCTTCGCATGGAACTGGCATGCTTTGCACCTTTTGACCATCTTAGTCGCATCCTTGAGGGCTGTCGGCTAGTAGAAGCCATGCCGGAAGGCCTTCCCAACCATCGTGCGGGATGCCAAATGGCTCCCACACTCGCCCTAATGGATGTCCTCAAGGATGTCGAGGCCTTCCTCCCGGGGAACACACTTGAGCAGGACGCCGTTTGATGAGTGGCGGTAGAGGTCCCCTTCTACCATCGCATATCTTCTTGCTTGGCGGATTACGCGCTCTACCACTGCTTTGTTCCCTGGGAGGGTGTTGTCTTTCAGGAACCCCCGTATCTCTTGGATCCAAGTATCAGGGTTTTCCTAAGATTTCTCTATGTTGGGAGGGTGATCACTTTCCGGGGCTTGGAGTGGCTCGGGGTTTATGTTGTACTCCCCGAGGCTTGAGGTTGCCCGGAGTTTGAGGGCCCAGCGTCCTGATCTCCGGGCTGAGGGATGACGTTATCCCCTAGCCCGGACACCACCGCTACCTTCGTGATGAATTCATCCACAATTTGCTGCTCCGAGGGCTCCGCCGATGGTCGGAGCACCCGGTCGTGGAAAACTCCAGAAGGCGGAGGGACCCTGCCGAGGCAAGGGTGGACAACTCATCTGCTTGAGTGTTTCCTTCACGTGGAATGTATCTGAACTCAATTGCGTCAAAAGAGAGTTCCATTTTCTTGACTTTCTTGAGATATGCCGCCAAGTGCGCCTTGTTGCAAGCGCACCTGCCGTTGACTTGATTGATCACCAGTTGTGAGTCGCCTTTGACCCGGAGTTGTTTGACTCCAAGACTCAATGCAGTCCTGAGCCCTGCGATTAGGGCTTCATACTCTGCTGCATTGTTTGAAGTTTTGCAAACGATATAGAACATGTACCTCAAGAGCTCCCCTTCAGGGGATACGAGCACCACTCCGGCCCCCGAGCTCTTGCGAGTACACGAACCATCGAACTGTAGCTTCCATGGCTTGTCGATGAATTGTACGCATGGTTCTTCGGGCATGGAGGTCTCTGGGACTTCAGGACCCACGACCTCGGCCCCTGGCGTCCATTCGGCAACAAAGTCAGCGAGGGCTTGGCTCTTGATTGCATGGTGCGCAACGAAGTCGAGTTCGAACTCAGCAAGTTCTGCCGCCCATTTGGCTATCCGCCCAGTAGCGTGTCGATTTCTCAACACGGTTCCGTGCAGATAGGAGGTCACGACAGAGACTTTATGACTTTGGAAGTAATGCCGCAGCTTTCTTGATGCCAGGAGCACTACATACAGCAGCTTTTGAACCTCGGAGTATCTTGTTGGAGCATCCCGAAGGACCTCACTTACGAAGTACACCGGATGTTGAACCTTCTGAGGTTTAGGGGCTCCTCCTTCTAGCGCCGAATCCGCATCTCCTGGCACCTCATCCCACGAGAGGCCCCCGAGCCTCGAGTCCGGGGTCGCCCTCGGGAGGGCTCGACTGGGCTGTGCGGGTTCTTCCCGCTCAGCCACAAGCACCATGCTGACCACGCTGTTGGTGGCCGCGATTTATAGGAGCAGAGGCTCCCCTTCCCGCGGGGCTACCAGCACCGGCGGGGTAGAGAGGTATTTCTTCAATGCCTCGAATGCTTCTTGTGCTTCATCCGTCCATTCAAATGCGTTGTTCTTCCTGAGAAGCTTGAAGAATGGTAGGGCCCATTCCCCAAGCCTTGAGATGAAGCCGCTGAGGGCAGCCATGCTGCCAGTTGAGAGCCAATGGACCAGCCTCATTGCTCTCCTGGTGTGATGAGTGATGGTCAACGAGCTCAAGCCCTCCAATGGACTGGAGGCCCTCCGATGGACTGGAGGTAGATGATGAAGACCTCGATGGACTGAGGCAAAAGCCCTCCAATGGACCGGAGGCAATGCTCGGCGTCGGTCGGCCATGGAAGCTCGGTACACGGAGGGGCGGATCGGCAACGGTGGTGTAAGCCCTCCGATGGACCGCGAGGCAACTCCGATGGACTGGAGAAGCCGGGTGCCACCGTGGTGCTCCAACCCGAGTGCATGGCGCGAAGGCGTGCGAGGGACGCTTTGGCGGCTTCGGCTCAAAACCGCCACCCAAGCTACCCAAGGCTTGGTGAGTTGGGCCACAACTCGCCAAGATAGAGAAGATGGGCCAAGTCCGGCCCAGACGGAGATTTCCTAAAGTTTCCTGGTTTCTGACTTCAAAACCGGGGGTGCAAAGGCGGATTGGACTACTGGCCACGTGCAGGACATCTGAAGATTGCGTGGAAGCTAAGAAGATCAAGTCTTCATCGTGGTCGTCCGTCCCCGATATTTTGGGTCCTTTTCTGTTTTAGCCCTTCCGGGCGTTTCTAGTGTTAGGGGTCTATGTGTAAAAATGCCAAAACTGAACCGGTGTATAAATAGCCTAAGAGTTGGTCATTAGAGGAGGCTTGGCAGCTAGGTTTTTATTTCCTTAGGGTAATTTTCGTCCTCAAGCTTTGAGCTCCAAGTTTAGGAGGGTTAGGGTGAGATCTAGCCTCCAAATCAAGAGGGAAGGTGAGGGCGGTTGCTTGGGATGAAATCCTTCGTTGTAATCTGACCTAAGACCTCTTTTGAGGCTCATAATCGAAGTGGTTTCGTGCAGCAACTTTGTGTGCTTCTCCTCCCTTTGTTCTCTTTGGTTTTTGGCTTCAATCCTTGGCCTTTTGGATGTTTGTTTTGGCTAAGGTTGAATCCTTTGTTTTCCTTATGCTTTGGACTTGCAAGGACGTGGAGATTATGTCTTAGAACATCTCAATCCCAAAGGATTGCCACGAGCAAGTTGTTCTTGAGCTTTTTTCTTCTTGCCCAAATATTCACCTCTTAACGAGATCTGAACTTCCCACTAATCCCGTGATCTTTTTCCATAGATCTTTTGGGAATAGCTTTGGAATGGGGCTAGGATAGTCTGTGCCAATTTTTGTGATGTTTAGAGAAGGTTTGGTCAAGTTTCGGATTGCTTTTGCGTGAGGTTTCCTGCTGTCCAGTTTTCTTGCTGATTCTGTCCACTTTCAAGTCTTGTTTGGTTTAGGGGTCAAACCTTCGAATTTTGGGCTCACATTTTGTGGAGCTCTTTATCAGTGAATCATAAAGCTCCCATAAAAATTTCAGATCATTTGGAGGTGTTTTGACCTGGTTTTGGTATTTTTCTTTTCGGGTTAGTCTGTCAGTTTTTACCCACCGGACAGTCCGGTGGTTAACCACCGGACGGTCCGGTGGCTTTAGGAATTTTAATCCTTGTCCGATTGAGCTGAAATTTTGTGGAGTTGTTCTTTGGCCCCTTATTAACCTCCAGCAAAAATTTCATAATTTTTGGAGTTGGTTTGATAGGGTTTTGATTCGAATCTTTTTGGAGTGTCAGGCTGTAAGCACCGGATAGTCTGGTGGTTAACCACCGGACAGTCTGGTAGTCAAAACTTGCTCCAATTGGCTTGAAATTTTCTGGAGTTGTTCCCTATTGCCTTGTGAAGGTGTGGTAATTTTGGGGGATTTTTTGGAGCTTCTCTTAAGGGGTTTTGAGATTTATCTTTGCAGCCCTATCAGTCTGAAAATCTGCAGTTCTCCGGAATTGTTTCCTTTTGCGCTCTTTTCTTAGCCGTTTGAGCGTGTGCTTCCGCTTCGTGCTTGGTACGTATCTGTTCAGTGGACGGTACCAAGCACGTGTTGCGAGCTAGATACGTATCCTCTCAATAGACGGTATCTAGTTTCGTTGTGGGCGTTGTTTCCGTTTTGCACTGCGGTGGGGGTTTGAGTTTGAGTTTTCAAGTGCTCCTATTCACCCCCCTCTAGTTGCACGTCTCGGTCCTACAAGTGGTATCAGAGCCGGTTAGGTTTCCTATACGTTAACCGGTGAAGAAACCGTAGCGACTATGACTTACTCTGGGAAAATTCCCGTCCTTGGCTCCGATGGCTATCCCTACTGGAAGGGTAGGATGGAGGCGTTCCTTGTTAGCCAGAGTCAGGACATATGGGATGCTACTCAGAGTACGACTTTTGTGGTGCTTCCAGTCGCTGAGCGTACTACGCAGGATATCGTGGCTCAGCATGAGGCGAATGCCAAGGCTGTTAACTTTCTCTTCTCCGGGCTTGGTCCTATGGATTATGAGAGAGTGAGTCACCTTAAGACTGCGCGTGAGATATGGTCACTGCTTAGTGCACACCATGAGGGTACTGCGACGATTAAGGCTAGGCTTGTGGAGACTTACCGGCGCAAATATGAGAATTTCGTCCAGAAGCCGGGAGAGTCAGTAGATGACTTGTTTGGTCGCTTTCAGTCGATCTTCAACAAGTTGCGTGTCAACTCTGCCCCCGCTGCTCTCCCATATACCGATCATCAGCAGGCTGTCAAGTTGTTGTATGCTTTGGACAGAAAAATATGGGAGATCAAGGTGAACTCAATCATTGAGTCGGCAGGGTATGATACGATTGGAGTAGAGGCGCTCTATAATAAGCTCAAGGCCACCGAGGTGGATTACAAGATGAGGGATTCCCTCGCTTGTATAGGTTCCAAGAGTATAGCCTTGGCTACCCCCTCTAGTGAGTCTGTCACTAACCCCATGTTACACAACTTCTCATTTTCTGCTTTGATGTCTGTTACAAAGGAGCAGCTAGCGACGCTTGGGGATGATGAGTTGTGTCTGGTGTCTAGTCGCTTTCAGCGTGCCTATGACAACAGGATGAGCAAGAAGAGGGGTGAGCGGCCCAAGTGCTTCGAGTGCGGAGAGGTCGGCCACTTCATCGCCGAGTGCCCCAACAAGAACGACTACTACAAGAAGGGCAAGAGCTACTCCCGCGACTCCGACAAATACCACCCCGGCAAGGCAGGCTTTGACAAGCACCGCTCCAGCAAGCACGGCTCCGGCAAGCGTCCCTTCGGCAAGAAGAACTTCCAGAAGGCTTTCAAGAGCTACCAGAAGGACAACCGAAAGCGGGACAAGGCCTTCTTCACCGAGATCGGGTTCTGCAGCAGCGGATCTTCTTCCTCTTCGTCCTCGTCGAGCTCAAGCGATGAGGAGATCACGTACAGGAAGGACAAGAGGAACGATCAAGGAGGTCCAGCTGGCTTGTGCTTCGTCTCCACCAAGTCCAGGCGCAAGAACAAGGACAAGAGGAGCTCGGTTTTCTCCATGGCACTTGAGGACAAGGAGAACAAGGATGATGGCAGCAACTCTTCTTCCGATGATGAGGTAACTCCTGAGCAAGCCGAAATCCTTGAGATGCTAGAGCAGAACAGCCGGGAGCTTAAGGCCCAGGATAAGATGCTGGAGAAGGCAGCGAAGAAGCTGCAGAAGTTGAAAGCCCAACTTGCTGAGGCTTTAGAGGAGAATGAGAGGTTGAGGAGTGTGAGACCCCAACCCAGTGAGATTGAGTGCCCTACCTGCGAGTCTTTCATGACGGAGCTTGGTGACTAGAGAGATAGGTATGCCAAGCGGGTAGAGGAGATAGATGAGCTGAAGGCTGAGCTAGGCAAACTCCAGTCCAAACTGGATGAGCCTACTTTGAGTGGAAAGCTTGAAGTGTGAGTCTTGCCCCTGTCTAGCTAGAGAGCTAGCTGTTCTGATGGAGAAGTTTGAGGGGTGGCTCATGGAGCTTGAGGAGCTTAGGGCTAGACCTACGCTTTTGGGTGCGTGTATGGTCTGTCCTACCTTGAGAAGTGAGTTAGAGCAGTTGAGAGCTGACTTTGAGGTGCTTTCAGCACCTACTAACACTTGTGAGAACTGCCTAACCCTTAGGATGCAGCTGATGGATAGGGATGCCATCATTAGGAAGTTGGAGAAAGCTGTTGTGGTTCCCTCCCTAGACAGTGACACGTGTGCTATCAAGATTGTAGTTCTGGAGGATCTAAGGGAGGATGTGTTGTCTTTGCAGAATGACAACAACAGGTTGAGAGAGGTGCTCAGTTGGGTATATGCGAGGCAACCCCAACTAGAGATGATCATAGAGAGCACCAAGAGAGCTGAGGGTGAGACGAGTGGTGTTGGGTTTGGAGAGTGCAGCACTTCAGGTGAGAAGAGTGCCCCAATTAAGGTCAAGACTGCACCTACTCAGCCAGGAGAGACTGTTGATGGGGTTTACCATGAGCCACCCAAGGCTGCCCCAAAGAAGCAGTACTGGACACCCAAGCCTTCTAAGGCTAAGCTGGACAAGATTGTTGAGAAAGAGCTTAAGCCCAAGGGCAAAAAGCCAGTCCAGCAGCCTGAGCCACCCAAGGCCACACCACCTAAGCCCAAATCCCAGCCTAACCCAGTTCCTAGGAGGCCTGTCTACCACTGTCAGTTTTGCCAGCGGAATGGCCACCTAGAGGAGTTTTGCTTCAGGAGGAAGCGGGTTGAGAGGCAGGAGAGAGCTTGGGGGAACCAGCATCAATTTTACCAAGGTGGTAGGCAAGATCCTCCCCACCGCAGTGAGATGAGAGACCGCTTTGCCGGTGGTGAGAGAGGAGGCGGCTTTCAGGCTCGTGCTCCTGGTGGTGAGAGACGCTTTACCGGCCGAGCTCCTAGTCGTTTTCTGCGCGGCTATGGACCTCGTGACCGAGGCTTTGAGAGAGCTTTCGAGGGTTCACGCTTTGGAGGTCGTGGTTACCCTGATCGTCGTGATGATTTCTTTGATTGTGCTTACCCCACTTTTGGGCAGATGGCTCGGCACTAGTACAGCAGTTTTGGGACTAACCCCAGTGCCGGACCGTTTGCTCACCGTCGCTTTACTTGACTTTGCAGGATCGAGGCATGGAGGACGTGTGGATCATGGACTCCGGTTGCTCTAGGCACATGACAGGGCACCGCAAGTGGTTCTCCAGCCTCAACCCCGTAAGCACCAAGGAGTACATCACATTCGGGGACAATGGTCAAGGTAAAGTGATGGGTGTTGGTTCTATTTCGCTCTCTGCTAAGCTTTCCCTGAGAGAAGTTGCCTTTGTCCGGAATTTGGGGTTCAATTTGGTTTCTGTTTCGCAACTTCTCGATGAAGGATTTGAGGTTCGTTTTAAGAAAGGTGCGTGCTGCGTTCTTGATGCTGAGAAGACCCTTGTTTGCTCTTTGCTACCTTTTGGTCAGGTTTTTAGGGTTGACCTCACATCTGTTTCTGGCCCTGCGCGCTGTTTGGTTACTAGTCCTTCTGCTGATATATGGAAGTGGCATAAGAGACTTGGTCACTTGAGCTTTGATCTGCTAGTCAGGTTAAGTTCAATGGGCCTAATCCGAGGATTGCCCAAATTGAGAGCTGAGAAGGACTTAGTTTGCCACCCCTGTCGTGATGGCAAGATGGTTGCCGCCTCTCACATTCCTATGTCTCAGGTTATGACCTCCTATCCGGGTGAGCTACTCCATATGGATACAGTAGGTCCCGCTCGGGTAGCGTCGGTTAGTGGGAAGTGGTACGTGCTTGTTGTTGTGGACGATTTTTCGCAGTTCTCGTGGGTATTTTTCATGGAGTTTAAGGATGAGGCGTTTGGTTTTGTTCGGGATCTGGTACTGAGGTTGAGAAACGAGAGTCATAAGGCCATGAGGGCTATCCGAAGTGACAATGGCGAAGAATTCAGAAACTCTCGTTTCGAAAACTTCTGTCGTAACCTTGGTCTTGAACACCAGTTTTCTTCTCCATATACCCCTCCGCAGAACGGTGTTGTGGAACGCAAGAACCGCACACTTATTGAGATGGCACGGACGATGCTCGATGAGCATATGACTCCGAGGCGCTTTTGGGCTGAGGCAGTGAATACGGCCTGTTACATTACGAACTGGATTTTCTTGCGAGCTTTCCTTGGGAAGACCTCGTATGAACTTCGGTTTCGTAGGCAGCCCAGCGTCAAGCATTTGCGAGCGTTTGGCTGCAGGTGCTTTGTGCTGAAGAAGGCGGGGCATTTGGACAAGTTTGAGTCTCATTGTTTGGATGGGATTTTTCTGGGGTATGCTTTTAGTTCTAGGGCTTTTCGTGTGTCGATTTTAGAGGCCCAGCAAGTTGTTGAGACTTGTGAGGTTTCTTTTGATGAAACTATGCCCTGCACAACCCCTGCCTTTGAGCTTTCAGGTGATGATGAAGAAGGCACCCCCATCTTTGCGGATGAGGAAGGTGCAGTTAATGATGGTGATGCAGGAGCCACTGCACCGGCTGCAGCTCCTGCCCCCTCTGCTACGAGCTCAGATGATGAAGGAGGACCCGTGCCCATGGCTTCCTCCTCACTCCCCCGACAGCAAGCTCATGCAGAGGCTGGACACGCTGAGGACGCAGGGGAGGTGACCTCCGAGATTGTACCATCTCGGCAGGTCCAGCGGGATCACCCTCCACACAGGATGATTGGAGATATTCACCAGCGTGTCACACGCTCTTCGGTTAACTCTCTAGCCTTTTTCTCCCACTCTGCATATGTTGCTTCTTTTGAGCCCCGGGATGTGTCACATGCATTATCTGATCCTAACTGGGTGAACACCATGCATGAGGAGTTGGAGAACTTTGAGAGGAACCATGTCTGGGATTTAGTTGAACCTCCACCAAACTGTCGCCCTATAGGTACCAAGTGGGTTTTCAAGAACAAACAGGGTGAGGATGGGATGGTTGTGAGGAACAAAGCGAGATTGGTAGCCCAGGGTTTCTGTCAGAACGAGGGGATAGATTATGAGGAGACTTTTGCCCCTGTAGCTTGTTTGGAAGCCATTAGGATTTTGCTTGCCTTTGCGGCCTCTAAAGGCTTCAAACTGCAGCAAATGGATGTTAAGTCTGCTTTTCTGAACGGGTTCATAAAGGAGGAGGTATATGTAAGACAACCTCCTGGTTTTGAGAATGCTAGATTTCCAGACCGGGTGTATAAGTTGAGGAAAGCCCTTTATGGTCTGAAGCAAGCTCCTAGAGCTTGGTATTCTAGGTTGAAGAGTTTCCTGCTCAAGTCTGGGTTTGTGAAGGGTTCAATAGACAAGACCTTATTTTTGTTGAGTCATGGCGGTGACACCCTGATAGTTCAGATATATGTTGATGACATAATCTTTGGTGGTTCATCTCACGCTTTGGTGTCTAGTTTTGCTGAACAGATGAGCAGAGAATTTGAGATGAGTCTTATGGGTGAGCTTCAGGTCTTCCTCGGGCTGCAGATCAAGCAAGGCCTTGAGGGTACCTTCGTCCATCAAGCCAAGTACACAAGGGACATACTCAAGAAGTTTAACATGGGTGACTCTAAACCCATGGCAACTCCTATGAGTACAAACACGGCGCTTGATGCTGATGAAGATGGGGAGGCGGTGGACCAGAAGGAATTTCGAGTGATGATCGGCTCACTTCTGTACCTGACGGCGACCAGGCTTCTCCTAGGACTTCTCACCTTCAAGCGGTGAAGCGCATTTTCAGGTATCTGAAATTCACTCCTGAGCTTGGTCTTTGGTATTCCTCGGGTTCTTCTCTTTCTCTTAGAGGGTTCTCAGATGCTGACCATGCTGGCTGCCGGATTGATCGCAAGTCAACCTCCGGCACATGCCAACTCTTAGGAACCTCTCTTGTCTCTTGGTCCTCCCGCAAGCAAGCTAGTGTAGCTCTTTCCACCACTGAAGCAGAATATGTTGCTGCTGCTAGTTGCTGCTCCCATCTTTTATGGATGAATGCCACCCTTAGTGATTTCGGCCTTAGGTTTGGTAGAATCCCTCTCCTAGTTGACTTTACTTCTGCTATTTCTGTAGCTAAGAACCCCGTTTTGCACTCTAGAACCAAACACATAGACGTGAGGTTTCACTTTCTGAGAGATCACTATGAGAAGGGAGATATAGACTTGATCCATGTAGTATCAGCAAACCAGTTGGCCGATATCTTTACCAAGCCCCTAGAGTTTGACGCTTTTACGCGTCTAAGAGGTGAGCTTGGAGTGTGCTATCCCTTTTAGTCAGGGATAGAGTGCAATACCTTTTAGTAAGGAATTGCTTCTGTAGTTTAAATTTTGCTTTTATCTTGCTTTTATTTCTCTTTGTCTCTTTTGCATATTGTATCATATCATGCATTGCATTGTATCATATGCATTTTCACTTCACTAGCACTAGAGCTCTTTTGGAATGCAGAGTTAGTACTTGCTTGTGCTAGATGGTACAGTGCTTGCTTGATCATGGTTGGCTAAGCTCTCTTGAGTCTGTTGAATACTAACTGTGAGCTAAGTCATTTTATTCTTTGTAAATCAAAAACCATGATCACCACTTGATTTGGCTACCTAGCATGTGTAGGAGTGTTGAATGCTATGCTATCTTTTCATACCTGGATATGCTAGTTGTATGCCTTTGCTATGATAATGCCTAAGCTTTTATGATACCTTGCGTAAATTGAAATCTGAATTCAAATGCTTACAAGTGATGTCTTATGTGCTATAATGAGAAAGATCCTGGTGGGTTTGCTTGTCACACTGATCTAGTTTGAGACTGCTTTTCATTGCACCTTGACATGAACTAGGACTAGGCTGTGTATGATCAAAACCTTGTCTTAAGCTTCTGATGGTCCTTTGAGCCTAGGCTTGGCATTTGGTGGTAAGAAGTGACAAAAGACAAGTAAATAACCCCTGGCACAAAAAGAACTTGCTTATGGATACAATTGTTTAAATCTGAAATTTGCAAGTCTCTAAAATGCTTATGCCTAGTTGTATATGCTTCGGTTGAGAGTAGCACACCTTTTATGCATTGCTAGCATCTTGCTGTTCATGCCTATCTTGCTAGGTGCTATTCATGTTGGTGATGCTTTCTTTTCATTAACCTTAAAAAACAAGCTTACTCTTGATATGTGTAAGATAGATTCATTTGAGCTTGTTGTATGCTTCCTTGCCCTCACTTGCTCTGTATGATAGAACCTGTGATTACTAGCTTTCCATCCCTTCTGAGCTCTTTCAGTTACACTCCTTGCATTTCATAGCATATTCTGAGGGGGAGTTGTCTAGTTCAGGGGAGTTGAGTTCACGGAACCCTTGATGTGTCCATTGTCAACAAGGGGGAGAAATTTGGGGAGAGATTAGTGTACTTCTACAAGGGGAAGAAATTTAAAAATATGGACAAGGGGGAGAACTCAGGAGAGATTTTGTTAAGGGAGAGCTTTGCATTCATATTGCATTTGTGAGGATGCATTTCAGGGGGAGTTTGAGCTTTTAGCATGCTCTTTGCATCGGTGCGTTGAGCCTTTTGCCTCTGTCTTGAGGAGCCGATGCTTTGCTTTCTTTTGTTGTCTCATTGTGCCCTGTTTCTTTGCTTGTATTTGGTTCTTGGGTATTTTGAGCAACTTTCTTCTTTCTTTCTTTTTCGGTTTTACGCTTTTCTGTTGTCTTTGTTCTATTTCAGGTTATAGGATGAAGGTGTTGACAATGCACTCATCAAGGGGGAGATTGAGAGCTAATGGACCGGCATCATTGCTCTCCTGGTGCGATGAGTGATTGTCAACGAGCTCATGCCCTCCGATGGACTGGAGGCCCTCCGATGGACTGGAGGTAGATGATGAAGACCTCGATGAACTTAGGCAAAAGCCCTCCAATGGACCGGAGGCAATGCTCGGCGTCGGTCGGCCATGGAAGCTCGGTACACGGAGGGGCGGATCGGCAACGGTGGTGTAAGTCCTCCGATGGACCGCGAGGCAACTCCGATGGACTGGAGAAGCCGGGTGCCACCGTGGTGCTTTAACCCGAGTGCATGGCGCGAAGGCGTGCGAGGGAGGCTTTGGCGGCTTCGGCTCAAAACCGCCACCCAAGCTACCCAAGGCTTGGTGAGTTGGGCCACGACTCGCCAAGATAGAGAAGATGGGCCAAGTCCGGCCTAGACGGAGATTTCCTAAAGTTTCCCGGTTTCTGACTTCAAAACCGGGGGTGCAAAGGTGGATTGGACTACTGGCCACGTGGAGGACATCTGAAGATTGCGTGGAAGCTAAGAAGATCAAGTCTTCATCGTGGTCGTCCGTCCCCGATATTTTGGGTTCTTTTCTGTTTTAGCCCTTCCGGGCGTTTCTAGTGTTAGGGGTCTATGTGTAAAAATGCCAAAACTGAACCGGTGTATAAATAGCCTAAGAGCTGGTCATTAGAGGAGTCTTGGCAGCTAGGTTTTCATTTCCTTAGGGTAATTTTCGTCCTCAAGCTTTGAGCTTCAAGTTTAGGAGGGTTAGGGTGAGATCTAGCCTCCAAATCAAGAGGAAAGGTGAGGGTGGTTGCTTGGGACGAAATCCTTCATTGTAATCAGACCTAAGACCTCTTTTGAGGCTCATAATCGAAGTGGTTTCGTGCAGCAACTTTGTGTGCTTCTCCTCCCTTTGTTCTCTTTGGTTTTTGGCTTCAATCCTTGGCCTTTTGGATGTTTGTTTTGGCTAAGGTTGAATCCTTTGTTTTCCTTATGCTTTGGACTTGCAAGGACGTGGAGATTATGTCTTAGAACATCTCAATCCCAAAGGATTGCCACGAGCAAGTTGTTCTTGAGCTTTTCCCTTCTTGCCCAAATATTCACCTCTTCATGAGATTTGAACTTTCCGCTAATCCCGTGATCTTTTTCCATAGATCTTTTGGGAATAGCTTTGGAATGGGGCTAGGATAGCCTGTGCCAATTTTTGTGATGTTTGGAGAAGGTTTGGTCAAGTTTCGGATTGCTTTTGCGTGAGGTTTCCTGCTGTCCAGTTTTCTTGCTGATTCTGTTCACTTTCAAGTCTTGTTTGGTTTAGGGGTCAAACCTTCGAATTTTGGGCTCAAATTTTGTGCATCTCTTTATTAGTGAATCATAAAGCTCCCATAAAAATTTCAGATCATTTGGAGGTGTTTTGACCTGGTTTTGGTATTTCTCTTTTCGGGTTAGTCTATCAGTTTTTACCCAACGGACAGTCCGGTGGTTAACCACCGGACGGTCCGGTGGCTCTAGGAATTTTATTCCTTGTCCAATTGAGCTGAACATTTGTGGAGTTGTTCCTTGGCCCCTTATTAATCTCCAGTAAAAATTTCATAATTTTTGGAGTTGGTTTGATAGGGTTTTGATTCGAATCTTTTTGGAGTGTCAAGCTGTAAGCACCGGACAGTCCGGTGGTCAAAACTTGCTCCAATTGGCTTGAAATTTTCTAGAGTTGTTCCCTATTGCCTTGTGAAGGTGTGGTAATTTTGGGGGATTTTTTGGAGCTTCTCTTAAGGGGTTTTGAGATTTATCTTTGCAGCCCTGTCAGTCTGAAAATCTGCAGTTCTCCGGAGTTGGTTCCTTTTGCGCTCTTTTCTTAGCCGTTTGAGCGTGTGCTTCCGCTTGGTGCTTGATACGTATCTGTTCAGTGGATGGTACCAAGCACGTGTTGTGAGCTAGATACGTATCCTCTCAGTGGACGGTATCTAGTTTCGTTGTGGGCGTTGTTTCCGTTTTGCACTGCGGTGGGGGATTGAGTTTGAGTTTTCAAGTGCTCCTATTCACCCTCCTCTAGTCACACGTCTCGGTCCTACACCAGTCAGCTTTTGCACTTCCTTGATGCGGGTAAGGGCCGCTTTCTTTCTATAGCTTGGATCTTCTCGGGATTCGTCTCGATCCCCCGGTAGGAAACTAGAAAACCGAGGAGCTTCCCCTCGGCTACCCCAAACACACATTTCTCTGGGTTTAACATCATGCCGCACCTGCGCAAGCTTTTGAAAATATCGTCCAAATCCCGGAGGAAGGTCTCACTCCGACGGGATTTGATCACAATATCATCCACATATACTTCTACTGTTTTGCCTAGATGCTCCTTGAGCGCGATATGGGTCGCACGCACAAAAGTAGGTAGGGCATTTTTGAGACCATATGGCATATTCACATAGCAATATATGCCACATGGGGTGGTGAATGATGTCTTCTCCTCATCTTCCCTAGCCATTCTAATCTGGTGGAAACCGGAGTATGCATCTAAAAAAGACAGCATCTCGCAACCGGTGGTTGAATCCACAATTTGATCAATTCTAGGGAGGGGATATGGGTCTTTTGGACATGCCTTGTTTAATTCGGTGTAGTCGATGCACATGCGGAGTTTCCCGTCTGCCTTGGGGACCGCAACGGGGTTTGTCTCCAGGGGTTTATGCCCCCAGGCCATTTCTTCATCAAGAGGCCCTGTAGCAATAATAGGAACTCCTGGTGGCTTTGTCGAATCAACCTCGACCGGGGGCTCTTCATACCCCTGTGCTACAATGGCATGCAGCTCCTCCATTGCTTTAACTGCTGCAGGGCTGTCCCCATGGATCGCAATAACACCTCTAGGGCCCGGCATCTTCAAACATAGGTAATCGTAGTGTACAGCTGCCATGAAGCTGTACAGGAACGGTCGCCCGAGAATCGCGTTGTATGGGAGCCAAAGCTTGGCCACCACAAACTCGATATGCTCGGTTCTATAGTTTTTCGGGGTCCCAAAGGTAACTAGCAGGGTGCATGCTCCGTGTAGGAAGATGGCCCCCAGTCCCACACCTCCAAAAGGAGGCACCGGAGTTAGTTTATCAGCCGGGATTCCCAGCTTGTTGAAGGCCCATAGGGAGAGGACGTTAAGTCCTGCACCGCCACCGACGAGGACGTGCTTGAGGCACGCATTGGCTATAGTAGGGAGACCATGAGTGGGAGCTCCCCTGCCCCTGCCATGTTCTAGGGCAGGTCACTAGGCCCGAAAGAAATACGCGTATTAGCCCACTTCAGCGGGCATCGCGACTCGGGAAGAGCAGCACTGGCCTGACCTGTCTCCTCAGTAGTTTGACCGTTCGGCGAGATGCCGCACTGCCAACATTGTTGTGGATCACCACGATAACTCGCTTCGCTATCTGAAACTGTGCGGTGTCCTCTTCCTTGTCGTTGTCATCGTTAGAGGTGCTCCCTCGGGGCTTTTTGTCCCCTTTGGGGTTCTTCTCTGAGCCGTCTTGCAGCTCAGGATTTTCCTGCCTCAAGCAGTTTCGCCCTGCGATGTTCTTCACAATCCGGCAGTCTTTTAAATCGTGACAATCGGAGTTGTGAAGCTTGCACCACATCTTCGCCTTACCCCGGTCTGGGGTTGCCTTTGGGGTCTTTTCCTCACGACGGTGCTGAGTCCCAGGCTAGGATTCCCCCACAGTGAAGATGCCCCCCTGTTTGAGGGCTTTCTTCTTCTTCTTTTTCTTCCCCTGGCCGTCTGGCTCAGGGGTTTGGCCTACCAACCCCCGCTGTGTTGCCCAGGGGTTGTGCCAGGCCCATCCTTCTGCCGCTCACGCACACTTGTCGGTCAGGGTGAGGAGCTCCGCGACCTCGTGCACCTCGTGCGTAGACAGCTTCTCCAGCAACTTCTCATCGCGCACCCCCTGGCGGAATGCCACGATAACCGAAGCTGGGGCGATACGCGGTATGGTGTGCCGCACTTGGCAAAACCGCTGGGTGAACTGTCGAAGGGTCTCCCCCGGTTGTTGTCGGACCGCGTGGAGATCTGCTTCGAATCCCGCGCGCGGGCATGACCCTATGAAGTTTGCCATGAACTGGCGGCACAGGTCTTCCCAAGAGGAGATCAATCCCTCGGGGAGGTTCATTAACAGGTTCGTGCAGCCCCGGTTAATGCCACATGGAAATAGTTCGCCATCACGTCATTCGTGCTTCCAGCGGCGATGATCGTAGTAGCGTAGATCTGTAAGAACTCATTTGGATCAATTGATCCATCAAATTTTTCCGGCAGGTGAGGCCGAAATTTTGCCAGCCATGGCACCCTGCGAAGATGTGGGGCAAGAGCTCGGCAGCCTGTCGCAAAATCCATCCCCAGCTGACTCGCAGCCGGTTGGAACCCTTGGGGCCGAACCCCGACCTGGGGGTCATGAACCCCGAAATGGGGGTTGGCAACCCCGATCTGGGGGTTTCCAACCCCATACTGGGATTGGCAACCTCGAACCGGGGGTTGGCAACCTTGTAGGCTGGCTGGTAATCAACCCCTAGCCTAGGGGTTGACTACCCAATCTGGGGTTGACCCCCTAGCCCGGGGTCCTGCACAACCCCACGCACAAGATGCCCATCGATTTGTAGGGCCTATACGCCGCCGAGTTCCTGACGACGGCGCTCCCGGCTGCGCTCAATAGCGAGCTGGGCATCCTCTGCCGCCCTGTTCCCGTTTAGCACCTCTCTGAGGTCGTGTGGCTGGTGCTGCCGCTGGGGTTCCTGGGCGGTAGGTTTTGTGGGGCCCTCTGGGCCCATACGAATGAGCCGACGGCTGAGGCTGCTATGCCTCTGTCTCTCCAGAAGCCCGAGATGGGTCAGGAGTGACCCGGCCTGCAGCAACAAACTTGGCTATATCATTTCGCCATTGCTCGTGGGCTCCAGGTGCCGCGTTTGGTGCCGGCGGATTACGCAGCAATGCTTCTGCAGCATCAAAAGCTCCGAGCGCCTGCTTTGAGAAATCCAGTCGACGCCATGCTCGGCGCCCAGGAACTGCTTGATGCGCAGGTTCTGGGCTTCACACCGACTGCGATCCCACCCCAGGCCGCGCAGATAGAGCCTGGGGTCGACGTGGTAGGACCGTAGTAGGTGGCGTATGCTGAGGCTGCCACTGGACGGGCTGTCCCCCCACTGGTTCACCACCGGCTAGCAGCGGCGCGCCGATCTCCAGCCGACGCCGGCACTCTCCGCCAACTGTAGGTGGAGCACGCCGGCTGAGGGGCCGATGCGGCTTGTCGTGATCCTCCCTGAAGAGGTAGTTGCCACACAGCACGGCGTGGGGCGACCTCTGCGCCGCTGGAGCTGGCGGCTGAATGGCCAGCTCCCTCTGGTGACTGCTCCCTGGCAGCCATGCAGGTCTGCGATTAGCACGCCCAGACCCCTACCTGGCACGCCAATGTCGACGGTGACGACGTCAAGATACTGTATAGATATCCCGCAGGGATGAAGGAGCGTAGGGACGTGGATGCTACCGCTAGTACCTGCTACTGCAAAGGTGAATGAACAACAAGATTTAGAGAGGTTCGGGCCACCGATATGGTGCAATACCCTGCGTCCTCTTGTGAGTGTGCGAATATATGATGAGTATGCCAAGTGCTACAACCAGAGGGATCCTCTGGCATTGTGTTGAGGTCTGTAAGCCAGAACTCAGAGAGCCAATGGACCGGCCTCATTGCTCTCATGGTGTGATGAGTGATTGTCAACGAGCTCAAGCCCTCCGATGGACTGGAGGCCCTCCGATGGACTGGAGGTAGAGGATGGCGAAGACCTCGATGGACTGAGGCAAAAGTCCTCCAATGGACCGAAGGCAATGCTCGGCGTCGATCGGTCATGGAAGCTCGGTACACGGAGGGGCGGTTCGGCAACAGTGGTGTAAGCCCTCCGATGGACCGCGAGGCAACTCCGATGGACTAGAGAAGCCAGGTGCCACCGTGGTGCTCCAACCCGAGTGCATGGTGCGAAGGCGTGCGAGGGAGGCTTTGGCGGCTTCGGCTCAAAACCGCCACCCAAGTTCAGATGACTTGGTGGGTTGGGCTCCGACTCACCAAGATTGAAGATTGGGCCAAGACCCGGCCCAGAAAGCCCGCAGAATAAAGTTTCCCGGTTTCTGACTTCAAAACCGGGGGAAACTTCCGAACTACTGGCTACGTGGCGCACATCCAGGCGAGGCGGAGAAACCGAAGATGATCAAGACGTCATCGTAGTCGTCCGATTGTATCTTTTCGGTTTGGCCCCCTCCGGGCATTTTTAGAGTAGGGGTCTTAATGTAATTGTGTCGTTTAGGGCATAGGGTATAAATAGACTTGAGAGGCTCCCTTGGAGCTCATCTTGGCAGCCACAATACCCTAGCAGCCAAGGTCCAAAGAGAGAAAAGAGAGGAGATTAGCTAGGAGATGAGTGCCTAGTTTAGTCAAATCTTGTCATTAGTGGGAGGATGATGGGAGGAAGGCTCTAGGGGGTCTTGTAAGACTTGATTTCGTGATTCAATCCAAGATTACTCCTTGAGAATTCCATGTCTTGAGCAGCTCAATTTCGTCCTCCTTTCCCCCTTCCCGTTCTTGTTCTTTCTTGGTTCCAATCCTTGGATTTTTGTGTGTTTCCTTTTGTCCAAGGTTGGGATCTTTCTTTTGCTGATATTTTGCCTTGCTATGGTGTGGTGAATCTCACTAGCCAAGTGCTAGAATCATTGAACCACGAGCAAGGGCCGTTCTTGTCCGATTTCAGTTTTTCGGTGTCAACTCACCTACCTCACGAGATTTGCAATTCCTGTGCATCCCTTGATCTTTTGGAGCTGATCTTTTGGGATTTGCTAGGGAAGGTCCTTAGGATTGTCCATGCAAATTTTTGTGAAGTTTCGTTGAGATTTGACCCTGTTTCGATCGATTTTACGATGGAGTGTCGGGCTGTTTTTCTGCGCAGTTTTTCGGAGAACTGACAGGTCCTTAGGTTTGTCCGAAGTAGGGACTTCGAACTGTCCGGTCTATAGAACTCGGACAGTCCGGTCTGAAGGGTTTTTGGGCTGTTTCTGTGTCCTTCTTTGTGTTTGTCCGGTCAGGTCTTTTGGTGGAGAGAGGACTGTCTGGTCTAGTCTTTTTGGGGCTGTTTTCGCGTGTTCTTTGCTCCGCTTGCTTTGGGGTTTGTTTTTCTTGGTTTCTTTGGTCTTTGGAGTGTTGGTGTTTGGTTCAAACTTGTTTTGTGTCAACCAGTGCATGCCCATACTCTTTACTCACTTTTCTAAGTGAGGCACGCTCCGGTGTGTTGAGTGGCTAGTGTGTGACACTTGCAAGCTTTGTAGCTTGTCTTGTTTTGTTTGTACCTTGTTGTTCTTGCTTGCTCTGATGTTGCTTTAGTGTTTTCATTTTAGGGTTTCTCAATGTGTCCTAGGGTTAATAGCTTGTCTATGCTACGTAACTCTGCACATTAGAGAGGTGTAGTTTTAGGTGTTGTGTGTGTTTGTCTAGGTGTAGTGTGTTTGCTCTTTTAGGTGTAGTTTGGTTGCTCGTCTTACGTCCTTTTCTTTGGGCGTTAATTCGAGTGCTTCCGCTTTCCACCCGATACGTATCTGTTCAGTGGACGGTATCGGGTATGTGTGTGTTTTCGTGAGAGCGCACTTTGGGGGTTTGAGTTTGAGTTTTTCAAGTGCTCCTATTCACCCCCCTCTAGTCGCACGTATCGGTCCTACAAGTGGTATCAGAGCCAGTTAGGTTTCCTATACCTTAACCGGTGACGAAATCGTAGCGACGATGACTTACTCCGGGAAAATTCCCGTCCTTGGCTCCGATGGCTATCCTTACTGGAAAGGTAGGATGGAGGCGTTCCTTGTTAGCTAGAGTCAGGACATATGGGATGCTACTCAGAGTACGACTTTTGTGGTGCTTCTAGTCGCTGAGCGTACTACGCAGGATATCGTGGCTCAGCATGAGGCGAATGCCAAGGCTGTTAACTTTCTCTTCTCCGGGCTTGGTCCCATGGATTATGAGAGAGTGAGTCACCTTAAGACTGCGCGTGAGATATGGTCACTGCTTAGTGCACACCATGAGGGTACTGCGACGATTAAGGCTAGGCTTGTGGAGACTTACCGGCGCGAATATGAGAATTTCATCCAGAAGCCGGGAGAGTCAGTAGACGACTTGTTTGGTCGCTTTCAGTCGATCATCAACAAGTAGCGTGTCAACTCTGCCCCCGCTGCCCTCCCATATATCGATCATCAGCAGGCTGTCAAGTTGCTGTATGCCTTGGACAGAAAAATATGGGAGATCAAGGTGAACTCAATCATTGAGTCGGCAGGGTATGATATGATTGGAGTAGAGGCGCTCTATAGTAAGCTCAAGGCCACCGAGGTAGATTACAAGATGAGGGATTCCCTCGCTTGTACAGGTTCTAAGAATCTAGCCTTGGCTAACACCTTTAGTGAGTCTGTCACTAACCGCATATTACACAACTTCTCGTTTTCTGCTTTGATGTCTATTACAGAGGAGCAGCTAGCGACACTTGGGGACGACGAGTTGTGTCTGGTGTCTAGTCGCTTTCAGCGCGCCTATGACAACCGGATGAGCAAGAAGAGGGGCGAGCGGCCCAAAAGCTTCGAGTGCGGAGAGGTCGGCCACTTCATCGCCGAGTGCCCCAACAAGAACGACTACTACAAGAAGGGCAAGAGCTACTCCCACG
Source organism: Paspalum notatum (assembly GCA_022530915.1). Classification (NCBI taxonomy): domain Eukaryota; kingdom Viridiplantae; phylum Streptophyta; class Magnoliopsida; order Poales; family Poaceae; genus Paspalum; species Paspalum notatum. The sequence continues at coordinate 30,927,637 of CM039688.1, read as the reverse complement.
ACTCCGACAAGTACCACTCCAGCAAGCCAAGCTTTGACAAGCATCGCTCTAGCAAGCACGGCTCCAGCAAGCGCTCCTTCGGCAAGAAGAACTTCCGGAAGGCTTTCAAGAGCTACCAGAAGGACAACCGGAAGCGGGATAAGGCCTTCTTCGCCGAGATCGGGCTCTGCAGCAGCAGATCTTCTTCCTCTTCATCCTCGTCGAGCTCAAGCGATGAGGAGATCACGTACAGGAAGGACAAGAGGAACGATCAAGGTGGTCCAGCTGGCTTGTGCTTCATCTCCACCAAGTCCAGGCGCAAGAACAAGGACAAGAGGAGCTCTGTTTGCTCCATGGCGCTTGAGGACAAGGAGAACAAGGATGACGGCAACAACTCTTCTTCCGATGATGAGGTAACTCCTGAGCAAGCCGAAATCCTTGAGATGCTAGAGCAGAACAGCCGGGAGCTTAAGGCTCAAGATAAGATGCTGGAGAAGGCAGCTAAGAAGCTGCAGAAGTTGAAAGCCCAACTTGCTGAGGCTTTAGAGGAGAATGAGAGGTTGTGGAGTGTGAGACCCCAACCCAGTGAGATTGAGTGCCCTACCAGCGAGTCTTTCATGACGGAGCTTGGTGACCAGAGAGATAGGTATGCCAAGCGGGTAGAGGAGATAGATGAGCTGAAGGCTGAGCTGGGCAAACTCTAGTCCAAACTGGATGAGCCTACTTTGAGTGGAGAGCTTGAGTGTGAGTCTTGCCCCTATCTAGCTAGAGAGCTAGCTGTTCTGAAGGAGAAGTTTGAGGGGCAGCTCATGGAGCTTGAGGAGCTTAAGGCTAGACCTACGCTTTTGGGTGTGTGTATGGTCTGTCCTACTTTGAGAGGTGAGTTAGAGCAGTTGAGAGCTGACTTTGAAGTGCTTTCAGCACCTACTGATACTTGTGAGAACTGCCTAACCCTTAGGATGCAGCTGATGGATAGGGATGCCACCATTAGGAAGTTGGAGAAAGCTGTTGTGGTTCCCTCCCTAGACTGTGATACCTGTGCTGCCCAGACTGTGATTCTGGAGGATCTGAGGGAGGAGATGTTGTCTTTGCAAAATGACAACAACAGGTTGACAGAGGTGCTCAGTTGGGTATATGCGAGGCAACCTTAACTAGAGATGATCATAGAGAGCACCAAGAGAGCTGAGGGTGAGACAAGAGGTGTTGGGTTTGGAGAGTGCAGCATTTCGGGTGAGAAGAGTGCCCCAATTAAGGTCAAGACTGCAACTACCTAGCCAGGAGAGACTGTTGATGGGGTTTATCATGAGCCATCCAAGGCTGCCCCAAAGAAGCAGTATTGGACACCCAAGCCTTCCAAGGCTAAGCTGGACAAGATTGTTGAGGAAGAGCTTAAGCCCAAGGGCAAGAATCCAGTCCAGCAGCCTAAGGCACCCAAGGTCACACCACCTAAGCCCAAGTCCCAGCCTAACCCAGTTCCTAGGAGGCCTGTCTACCACTGTGAGTTTTGCCAGCGGAATGGCTACCTAGAGGAGTTTTGCTTCAGGAGAAAGCGGGTTGAGAGGCAGGAGAGAGCTTGGGGGAACCAGGATCAGTTCTACCCGGGTGGTAGGCAAGATCCTCCCCACCGCGGTGAGATGAGAGACCACTTTGACGGTGGTGAGAGAGGAGGTGGCTTTCAGGCTCGTGCTCCTGGTGGTGAGAGACGCTTTACCGGCCGAGCTCCTAGTCGTTTTCAGCGCGGCTATGGACCTCGTGACCGAGGCTTTGAGAGAGCTTTCGAGGGTTCACGCTTTGGAGGTCGTGGTTACCCTGATCGTCGTGATGATTTCTTTGATTGTGCTTATCCCACTTTTGAGCAGATGGCTCGGCACTGGTACAGCAGTTTTGGGACTAACCCCAGTGCCGGACTGTTTGCTCACCGCCGCTTTACTTGACTTTGCAGGATCGAGGCATGGAGGACGTGTGGACCATGGACTCCGGTTGCTCTAGGCACATGACAGGGCACCGCAAGTGGTTCTCCAGCCTCAACCCCGTAAGCACCAAGGAGTACATCACATTCGGGGACAATGGTCAAGGTAAAGTGATGGGTGTTGGTTCTGTTTCGCTCTCTGCTAAGCTTTCCCTGAGAGAAGTTGCTTTTGTTCGGAATCTGGGGTTCAATTTGGTCTCTGTTTCGCAATTTCTCGATGAAGGATTTGAGGTTCGGTTTAAGAAGGGTGCGTGCTGCGTTCTTGATGCTGAGGAGACCCTTGTTTGCTCTTTGCTGCCTTTTGGTCAGGTTTTTAGGGTCGACCTCACATCTGTTTCTGGCCTTGCTCGCTGTTTGGTAGCTAGTCCTTCTGCTGATATTTGGAAGTGGCATAGGAGGCTTGGTCACTTGAGCTTTGATCTGCTAGTCAGATTGAGTTCAATGGGCCTAATCCGAGGGTTGCCCAAGTTAAGAGCTGAGAAGGACTTAGTATGCCACCCCTGTCGTCATGGCAAGATGGTTGCCGCTTCTCACATTCCTGTGTCTCAGGTTATGACCTCCTATCCGGGTGAGCTACTCCATATGGATACAGTAGGTCCCGGTTGGGTAGCGTCGGTCAGTGGGAAGTGGTACGTGCTTGTCGTTGTGGACGATTTTTCGCGGTTCTCGTGGGTATTTTTCATGGAGTTTAAGGATGAGGCGTTTGGTTTTGTTCGGGATCTGGTACTGAGGTTGAGAAACGAGAGTCATAAGGCCATAAGGGCTATCCGAAGTGACAATGGCGAAGAATTCAGAAACTCTCGGTTCGAAAACTTCTGTCGTGACCTAGGTCTTGAACACCAGTTTTCTTCTCCATATACCCCTCCGCAGAACGGTGTTGTGGAACGCAAGAACCGCACACTTGTTGAGATGGCACGGACGATGCTTGATGAGCATAGGACTCCAAGGCGCTTTTGGGCTGAGGCAGTGAATACGGCCTGTTACATTGCGAACCGGATTTTCTTGCGAGCTTTCCTTGGGAAGACCTCGTATGAACTTTGGTTTGGTAGGCAGCCCAGCGTCAAGCATTTGCGAGCGTTTGGCTGCAGGTGCTTTGTGCTGAAGAAGGCGGGGCATTTGGACAAGTTTGAGTCTCGTTGTTTGGATGGGATTTTTCTAGGGTATGCTTCTAGTTCTAGGGCTTTTCGTGTATGGATTTTAGAGGCCAAGCAAGTTGTTGAGACTTGTGAGGTTTCCTTTGATGAAACTATGCCCTGCACAACCCCTGCCTTTGAGCTTTCAGGTGATGATGAAGAAGGCACCCCCATCTTTGAGAATGAGGAAGGTGCAGTTAATGATGGTGATGCAGGAGCCACTACACCGGCTGCAGCTCCTGCCCCCTCTGCTACGAGCTCAGATGATGAAGGAGGACCCATGCCCATGGCTTCCTCCTCACTCCCCCGACAGCAAGCTCATGCAGAGGCTGGACCCGCTGAGAACGCAGGGGAGGTGACCTCCGAGATTGTACCATCTCGGCAGGTCCAGCGGGATCACCCTCCACACAGGATGATTGGAGATATTCACCAGCGTGTCACACGCTCTTCGGTTAACTCTCTAGCCTTTTTCTCTCACTCTGCATATGTTGCTTCTTTTGAGCCCCGGGATGTGTCACATGCATTATCTGATCCTAACTGGGTGAACGCCATGCATGAGGAGTTGGAGAACTTTGAGAGAAACTATGTCTGGGATTTAGTTGAACCTCCACCAAATTGTCGCCCTATAGGTACCAAGTGGGTTTTCAAGAACAAACAGGGTGAGGATGGGATGGTTGTGAGGAACAAAGCGAGATTGGTAGCCCAGGGTTTCTGTCAGAAGGAGGGTATAGATTATGAGGAGACCTTTGCCCCTGTAGCTCGTTTGGAAGCCATTAGGATTTTGCTTGCCTTTGCGGCCTCTAAAGGCTTCAAGCTACTGCAAATGGATGTCAAGTCTACTTTCCTGAACGTGTTCATAGAGGAGGAGGTATATGTGAGACAACCTCCTGGCTTTGAGAATGCTAGATTTCCAGACCGGGTGTATAAGTTAAGGAAAGCCCTGTATGGTCTGAAGCAAGCTCCTAGAGCTTGGTATGCTAGGTTGAAGAGTTTCCTGCTCAAGTCTGGGTTTGTGATGGGTTCAGTAGACAAGACCTTGTTTTTGTTGAGTCGTGGTGGTGACACCCTGATAGTTCAGATATATGTTGATGACATAATCTTTGGTGGTTCATCTCACGCTTTGGTGTCTAGTTTTGCTGAACAGATGAGCAGAGAATTTGAGATGAGTCTTATGGGTGAGCTCCAGTTCTTCCTCGGGCTGCAGATCAAGCAAGGCCCTGAAGGAACCTTCGTCCATCAAGCCAAGTATACAAGAGACATACTCAAGAAGTTTGAGATGGGTGACTCCAAGCCCATGACGACTCCTATGAGTACAAACACAGCGCTTGATGCGGATGAAGATGGGGAGGCGGTGGACCAGAAGAAATTTCGAGGGATGATCGGCTCACTTCTGTACCTGACGGCGACCAGGCCGGACATTCAGTTCGCGGTCTGCCATTGTGTGCGTTACCAGGCGTCTCCTAGGACTTCTCACCGTCAAGCGGTGAAGCGCATTTTCAGGTATCTGAAATTTACTCCTGAGCTTGGTCTTTGGTACTCCTCGGGTTCTTCTTTTTCTCTTAGAGGGTTCTCAGATGCTGACCATGCTGGCTGCCGGATTGATCGCAAATCAACCTCCGGCACATGCCAACTCTTAGGAACCTCTCTTGTCTCTTGGTCCTCCTGCAAGCAAGCTAGTGTATCCTTGTCTACCACAGAAGCAGAGTACATAGCTGCTGCTAGCTGCTGCTCCCAGCTTTTATGGATGAAAGCCACCCTTAGTGATTTCGGCCTTAGGTTTGGAAAAATCCCTCTTCTAGTGGACTCTACCTCTGCTATTTCTGTAGCTAAGAACCCCATCTTGCACTCCAGAACCAAACACATAGACGTGAGGTTTCACTTTCTGAGAGATCACTATGAGAAGGGGGACATAGACTTAGTGCATGTAGCTTCTGAAAACCAGTTGGCTGATATCTTTACCAAGCCCCTAGAGTTTGGCGCTTTTGTGCGCTTAAGAGGTGAGCTTTGAGTGTGCTATCCCTTTTAGTCAGGGATAATACGCTATTCCTTTTAGTAAGGAATAGCTTCCATAGTCTAGAATTTGTTTTTATCTTGCTTTTATTTCTCTTTGCTTCTTTTGCATATTGTATCATATCATGCATCGCATTGTATCATTTGCATTTTCACTTCACGAGTACTAGAGCTCTTTTGGAATGATGAGTTAGTACTTGCTTGTGCTAGATTGTACAGAAGCATGCTTGATCATGGTTGGCTAAGCTCTCTTGAGTCTGTTGAATACTAATTGTGAGCTAAGTCATTTTATTCTTTGCAAATCAAAAACCACGATCACCACTTGTTTTGGCTACCTAGCATGTGTAGGAATGTTGAATGCTATGCTATCTTTTCATACCTGGATATGCTAGTTGTATGCCTTTGCCATGAATATGCCTAAGCTTTTATGACACCTTGCTTAAATTGAAATCTGAATCAAAATGCTTACAAGTGGTGTCTTATGTGCTGAATTGAGAAAGATCCAGGTGGGTTTGCTTGTCTCACTGATCTAGTTCGAGACAGCTTGCCTTTGCACTTTGGCATGAACTTGGACTAGACTGTGTATGACCAAAACCTTGTCTTAAGCTTCTGATGGTTATATAACCTAGGCTTGGCATTGATTGGTAAGAAGTGGCAAAAGATAAGTAAATAACCCCTGGCACAAAAAGAACTTGCTTATGAATACAAATGTCTAAATCTGAAATTTGCAAGTCTCTAAAATGCTTATGGCTGGTTGTATATGCTTTGGTTGAGAGTAGCACACCTTGTATGCATTGCTAACATCTTGCTGTTCATGCCTATCTTGCTAGGTGCTATTCATGTCAGTGATGCTTTCTTTTCAATAACCTTGAAAAATAAGCTTGCTCTTGACATGTGTAAGATAGATTCATTTGAGCTTGTTATATGCTTCCTTGCCCTCACTTGCTCTGTATGCTAGAACTTGTGATTACTAGCTTTCCATCCCTTCTGAGCTCTTTCAATTACACTCCTTGCATTTCATGGCATACTTTGAGGGGGGGGTTGTCTAGTTCAGGGGGAGTTGAGTTCAAGGAACCCTTGATGTGTCCATTGTCAACAAGGGGGAGAAATTTGGGGAGAGATTAGTGTACTTCTCCAAGGGGAAGAAATTTAAAAATATGGACAAGGGGGAGACTCAGGAGAGATTTAGTTGAGGGAGAGCTTTGCATTCATATTGCATTTGTGAGGATGCATTTCAGGGGGAGTTTGAGCTTTTAGCATGCTCTTTGCATCGGTACGTTGAGCCTTTTGCCTCTGTCTTGAGGAGCCGATGTTTTGTTTTTCATTTTGCTTCAAGCTGCCTTGTGTTTTGCCTTTGTTTGGTTTTGGGCAGCTTGAGCATTTCTTTTCTTTTTCCTTTCTTTTTCGGTTTTACGCTTCTCTTTTATCTTTGCTCTATTTCAGGTTACAGGTTGGAGATGTGTTGACAATGCACTCATCAAGGGGGAGATTGAGAGCCAATGGACCGGCCTCATTGCTCTCTTGGTGTGATGAGTGATTGTCAACGAGCTCAAGCCCTCCGATGGACTGGAGGCCCTCCGATGGACTGGAGGTAGAGGATGGCGAAGACCTCGATGGACTAAGGCAAAAGCCCTCCAATGGACCGGAGGCAATGCTCGGCGTCGATCGGTCATGGAAGCTCGGTACACGGAGGGGCGGTTCGGCAACGGTGGTGTAAGCCCTCTGATGGACCGCGAGGCAACTCCGATGGACTGGAGAAGCCGGGTGCCACCGTGGTGCTCCAACCCGAGTGCATGGTGCGAAGGCGTGCGAGGGAGGCTTTGGCGGCTTCGGCTCAAAACCGCCACCCAAGTTCAGATGACTTGGTGGGTTGGGCTCCGACTCACCAAGATTGAAGATTGGGCCAAGACCCGGCCCAGGAAGCCCGCAGAATAAAGTTTCCCGGTTTCTGACTTCAAAACCGGGGGAAGCTTCCGGACTACTGGCTACGTGGCGCACATCCAAGCGAGGCGGAGAAACCGAAGATGATCAAGACGTCATCGTAGTCGTCTGATTGTATCTTTTCGGTTTGGCCCCCTCCGGGCATTTTTAGAGTAGGGGTCTTAATGTAATTGTGTCGATTAGAGCATAGGGTATAAATAGACTTGAGAGGCTCCCTTAGAGCTCATCTTGGCAGCCACAATACCCTAGCAGCCAAGGTCCAAAGAGAGAAAAGAGAGGAGATTAGCTAGGAGATGAGTGCCTAGTTTAGTCAAATCTTGTCATTAGTGGGAGGATGATGGGAGGAAGGCTCTAGGGGGTCTTGTAAGACTTGATTTCGTGATTCAATCCAAGATTACTCCTTGAGAATTCCATGTCTTGAGCAGCTCAATTTCGTCCTCCTTTCCCCCTTCCCGTTCTTCTTCGTTCTTGGTTCCAATCCTTGGATTTTGGTGTGTTTCCTTTTGTCCAAGGTTGGGATCTTTCTTTTGCTGATATTTTGCCTTGCTATGGTGTGGTGAATCTCACTAGCCAAGTGCTAGAATCATTGAACCACGAGCAAGGGCCGTTCTTGTCCGATTTCAGTTTTTCGGTGTCAACTCACCTACCTCACGAGATTTGCAATTCCTGTGCATCCCTTGATCTTTTGGAGCTGATCTTTTGGGATTTGCTAGGGAAGGTCCTTAGGATTGTCCATGCAAATTTTTGTGAAGTTTCGTTGAGATTTGACCCTGTTTCGATCGATTTTACGATGGAGTGTCGGGCTGTTTTTCTGCGCAGTTTTTCGGAGAACTGACAGGTCCTTAGGTTTGTCCGAAGTAGGGACTTCGGACTGTCCGGTCTATAGAACTCGGACAGTCCGGTCTGAAGGGTTTTTGGGCTGTTTCTGTGTCCTTCTTTGTGTTTGTCCGGTCAGGTCTTTTGGTGGAGAGAGGACTGTCTGGTCTAGTCTTTTTGGGGCTGTTTTCGCGTGTTCTTTGCTCCGCTTGCTTTGGGGTTTGTTTTTCTTGGTTTCTTTGGTCTTTGGAGTGTTGGTGTTTGGTTCAAACTTGTTTTGTGTCAACCAGTGCATGCCCATACTCTTTACTCACTTTTCTAAGTGAGGCACGCTCCGGTGTGTTGAGTGGCTAGTGTGTGACACTTGCAAGCTTTGTAGCTTGTCTTGTTTTGTTTGTACCTTGTTGTTCTTGCTTACTCTGATGTTGCTTTAGTGTTTTCAGTTTAGGGTTTCTCAATGTGTCCTAGGGTTAATAGCTTGTCTATGCTACGTAACTCTGCACATTAGAGAGGTGTAGTTTTAGGTGTTGTGTGTGTTTGTCTGGGTGTAGTGTGTTTGCTCTTTTAGGTGTAGTTTGGTTGCTCGTCTTACGTCCTTTTCTTTGGGCGTTAATTCGAGTGCTTCCGCTTTCCACCCGATACGTATCTGTTCAGTGGACGGTATCGGGTATGTGTGTGTTTTCGTGAGAGCGCACTTTGGGGATTTGAGTTTGAGTTTTTCAAGTGCTCCTATTCACCCCCCTCTAGTCGCACGTATCGGTCCTACAAACTCAAGTGTTAGGTTGTGTGTGTGAGAGCCAGAGGCCTTCTGAAAGCTCCTTGGAAAAAAGGTCAGCGTAAAAAGTCCCCTTCTATGTATCCCTCTCCTCCCTTTTATAGATCAAGGGAGGAGTGGGAGGTACAAGCCAGCCATGCCACACTACAGTGTGGCCTCGATAACCTTACTGTGTACCGCTTCTACTGTGCAACGTCATGCCTTATGTTCATTCCCATTCGCTTTGTATATCACGCACGGTCGCAATCGTCTTGATGCTGTGCTACACGACTCCACGGTCGGTGGCGGAGGGCGGTTGCCCCAGTCTGGTCGTGGGGACACGATGTGACCCGCACGCTGCCTGCATCGTGCAGGACTATCCTGGGCCCATGGGCCTCTCCGCATTTAATGCGGTGAGTGGGCGGCTTCGCCTCCCGAGGTATAACCCTCCCGGGGTTTCCCGTCCGTCGGTGGCAACCCTCCCGGGGTTCCCCATCCGTTGGTAGGGCAGGGGTTGTTGCGCCCGCCGCCATGCGTCCCTGCCAGCCTTGCAGCGGCCCGGCCATGCGGCAGCAGGACCAGTGGGGCCTTTTCGTGGGCCCTCCTTCCGGTTCTCTTCCTTGCCTAAGGAGAGAGAATTCTCTTCGTATACTTGGCGTATTCCTGAGTAGGCATCTCTGGGGTATGTGGTCCCCAGTACGCCAACAATACAAGTGCTCAAGCGACGTGTTGCATCTATCACCATGAAAGAGCTTGAGCACTAAAACTCGTCCTCCGCACTGGAGGGTGAAAGCTAACCTTACTCCTAGATCCAAGTCTAGGAGGGGCTTATAGCACTGGCAAGAATAACAAAGCTCAATCAATTCTAACTTAGCACAACTCAGGCCTCGAACTTGGCATTCCCAAAAGGAAAAGATGCTAGAAAATTAATGCAGCCGCATACATACCAAACCGAGTAACTAACTAGAGACAGAAGATAAGTGCATAAAGTAGGAAAAGTAAAGTACTCGCACTTGTCATATGATTGGAAAGTAATGCTTAAGATAGGAAGAATAAAGTACATTACCGAGGTTTCCGACCGACTCCGAAACAGCAGAACCTGCTCTAACTCCCAACTAAACAATGAATTCTAAGAGTGGAGGCACCACCCGAGGGGCTCCTCCTAGAGAGGGAGAGAGTGAGTTACATGGTGAGGTGCACGAATGAGAGGGGGGTGTGCCCCTCTATTTATAGTGTGAGGAGGGAATATTCTATGTGCCTACATGCAAGATTCCTCCCTAAACCTTCTCCTTGGGCGCCATCTGTCCCCCAACCGACCTAGTAGGGTCGGTGGAAGCATTCTCCACGTGTAGGTGTCGAAAACCAAGCGAAAACCAGACCCTAGGTGGGTGAACCGGCTGTTGGAAGCTTGAACCGGACGTTTGGCAGTTAAACTGGGTCAAAACAGGTGCTTGGACTGCTTCCTGGGCGATTGGACCGGCCGAACCGGCCCCGAACCGCCCAAACCGGCTGCCTGGACCGCGCCCCGACCTCTTCATGCGCTAGCTGTTCGGCTCAGTGGGGCGAGCCACGCCGCGCGGCACCAGGGGCCGCCACGTGGCCGCCTGCCATTGGGGCGGGGCGGACGAGCCATGTCAGCGGCCGCGCAGCGAGCGCGCGCCCCTCCTCGGGTTGCCACGTGGCGGCGCCTGGTTGGCCGCGCGCCCCTCCTCGTGATTCGCGGCTGCATGGGCATGCCAACCGGCTGCTGCCACGTGTTGCCGCCTTGTCTTCTCCCGCCCTTGCTGCGTACGGACGGGGTAGTGCTGTCCTTTAAACTTGTTTTCTTTGTATCTTTTCTATACGAACTCCAATCAAGACAAATAATATATCCATTGGAATCGTCTCGTCGATCTCTACGCAGTGGTGTAGTCCTTGAGGGCATTTGAGATACTTTGTAGTGATTAAATTTGTGATTCTTGTCTCAAGCCCTTTTGTATGCAAATCCTCTCTTGCTCCAAATGGTATTCTTTTGTATGGAATTTGAGCATCCCTCTGTGAAACACCAAAAACCACCAAAACCACGAAAACTCGTGGAATTCGTTAGTGTTAGGTAAATAATGCACAGAATTTGTCTTATACCCCATTTATTCACCGAGGACTTGGCGGTCGAAATAGGGAAATAACGACCGCCAACAGCGGCCACCACCCATAGCCGGACGGCCATGGCCCTGTCACCAATGTTGCCCCTCTTTGGTATTTGGTGTATTTTCAACCAATTTGTGTGCATTTTGGTACCTACATCCAAATATTCATGTACATCTTGTGGAACTCATTAATAGTAAGGGTTAGTCCAAATATTTCACAAGTTTAGCTTCATTTGGTGGATAATTGACGGTTGAAATCGTGATATTATGACCGTCAACACCAACCAAGGTAAACTCTTAGTATGAACACCGTCGTGCCACTCAGAGAGTTTACTGCTTAGTGGTAATGGGCCAGAAAAGCATGCACTACTATATAGCCAACACTATAAGCATGCACAAGGTTCCCATAAACAGACAAGTAAATCACTAAGTATGAAAGTAAAGTAAGAATGAAATAACTAAGGTCTATACTCACAACTCTCCTTGATACAAGAGGAATGCCTCTCTCTACAAGCTAAGAGGAAGCATCACTTCTCCAACACTATACAACTTCACACTCTCAAGTGCTAGTATACCACTATGCTACATCTATCCACACACTCAAATGAGCTCTTAAGGGGGGTATTTATAGCACTAAGGGTGTGAAGAGGTCGGTTGTGGCGGTTGGAGGCGGTTAGAGGCCGAGCGGCTTGGGAGTGGGACCGGGCGGCCCCACCCTGAGCCGAGTGGCCTGGGCAACCCTTGGATCCATCGTCTCACTCCATCCCAAGGCTCATGTTGATCCTCCAAGGTGGTTATAAGTCGGTTGGCGGTTATCCTTGTGTGTTTTTGCCTCAACCATTGGATTCTCTTTGTGTTTCTTCCTTAGCCATTGGATGGATGTCTCCTGGATTGCTAACTTAGCCAATTCATGGGCTGGATTGATGAGGTGGATGCCTTCCGACGTGTGTTGAGTTGTTCTCTCAATTTCCAACGTGGCACTATGTTTGACATGTCCTTTGTTACATGCAGGTCAAAGATGGTGGCATTTGGGGCCATAGGCAGGCTGGGCAGCGTGGTCCACAGGTCGGGCGGCTTGGGTCCTTAGCCTCTAATGGCTGGGTTTTCAGCCCTTCTCCTTCCTTGCCTTTGATACACCATACTTTACCCTGTTTTGTACGTTTTTCATCATGACATGTGTTCCTACAAGATCTTTGCACAACTCATGGAACTGGTTAATATGTATGAATCTTGCATAAATTCACCCTTGGAACATGAAATATTGGTGGTCGAAATAGGTTATAACGACCGAAGATGAGGTAGACTACGCCGGAGCTCAAGAGCGATCAGCTCTACTCTAGGTCACCATTCAGACTCTTTCCTGCTTCAAATCCTATAGACACGCAAATATGCTGTTGCGGCTTTAATTATGATCATGCTTGCTATGATAACCTAAAAATAGGAAGCCTACTCCTTTTTAGCTACATTACCTTGCTGGCTATTGTGGCGGAACCACCCTACTTAATCTAGGCTAAGCACACCTGCCACCTCTGGCTCGCAGTATACCTAGGCTAGACAAAACACGGTAGTCCGTCGAGCTACCCAAAGGGCACTCGATGTAACTGTGGCGGAACCGCCCTGCTTAATCCAGACTAAGCACACCTGCCACCTCTGGCTCACAGTGCACTTAGGCCGGACTAAACCCGGTAGTCCGTCGAGCTACCCAAAGGGCACTCGATGTAACCATCGCCCGAGGATACCGACATCACACACATTCAGCTCTCGAAAGAGCCACAACAGATTACATCATCCCAAACAGTTGAAGTAGAGAATAAGTAGACTTAGTTTACAAACCGAAGATAAATAGTCAAATACATGTTCAAATATAGCGGAAGCGAAGTCAAAATATACATGTATAGATACATATAGCGGAAGCGTTCAAAACATCTCACAGCGGAAATAAAACTCAACTAGTCTTCAAGTAGAGATAAACAAGGCGAGTAGCACCGAGCCCACCGGTACTACCACCTCCAACACAGTTGTCCGGATGTCGTCAGCACCTGTAATCCAAAAGTGGGGGCAAACCCTGAGTACTAATTACTCAGTAGGACTTAATGGACGGGGCTTACGGCTGACGCAAAGCATGCTTACTAATCATGTGGATCCTTAGCTGTTGATTTTTAAACCAAGTCATGTTGACATAAGATAGCAGGATTTGACAGCTGCTATTCATAAATCAAGAAGATCATTTATATCATAAAGTAAATACTTGCAGTAAGTAAAACACAAACACATGTCCCGTTCCAAGATTCATAGCACTTCCATCACACCCCTGGGAGTAGCCGTCTCAGGAGCGATACCACGGTACGTCGGGTCAGCCCTCCCTCGACTCCAAAGCATCTCCCAAGTCCATCGACCTCCTACTAGTGGACGGGCAGCACCAGGAACAAGGGAACGGATCATATACATCCAAGCATGTTGTAATAAAGAAACATGATTATAAACATAAAGTATTTGAATTATTACTACGTTCGGACGTCAAAGGCATTGGCATTCTCACACCTGGTGAGCATCAGCGATTCGAATCGATTTGTTAATTCCCGGGAACAACTAAAAATGCCAGGGGTATATGCTTACTAGCCATCGCGTTCCCACATATAGCCCCCATCTCCACTTGTCCCATCCCAAGTTCGATTCCAACCCGCCACTTCCCTGAGTTTAGCCCCCATGGAGCGTTACCTCGGTTCGTCGGGTCCAGCCCTCCCATGAGATAAGCGCCCTCAGTTCCATGGTAGGAACAAGTCTCTGTTCTTCGGATGGCACAAGTAAGACTTTCACCGGTCCATTATCCCGGATAAGCACCTTAGCAATGTTATGCCGACCAATAGGCGAACAACGGACGGGCCTTATACGACTCGGGCGGAGTCCACCAAACCATCCATCTCATCATTATCATTTTTCTTATATACCCATATCTCCGCCCGGTCTCCATTTAAAACATGTCATAATCAAAGTAAGATTCATAATAGTGAGATTTCTTTTATGAAAAGCAATCCCTACGGGACGAGTGACTCCATTCACTCGTGTCTACTCGTACCTAGCATTACTAGGCATACTCGTCCTACGTACTCTATTTTAGGTGCTAGGGCCGGGGCGGCCAGGAAGTCTAATGCAGTTGGTTCCAAACAACTCCTAATGCAGATGCGTAAGCATTCATCAAATATATTTGCTGGGTAAAGCATGGTCCTGCCTACCTTCTTCCTCGTTAGGGTTAGTCTCTTCGGCGGTGGCGTCAGCGGTCGGCAGCAAGTCCTCCTGCTCCTCTTCGGGTTCCTCGACTAGGGGTTGCTCCTGCACTGTCTCTTCGATCGCGGGGTCTATATGCATGAGAAGTACCGACATGAGCGTCTATGAATGCAGATGCATGCATTTGATGTGGACGAAGTGCAGATGCCAGTATGCGGTATAAACTTCATGGAAGACGATATGAGCATAGCAGTTAAATCAACCTTCATGCATATATTTAGTGTAAACCATGTGCATTTGTGAATTAAAACATGCATCTGAGATCTGGCAGTTCATCTAACTCAAATGGCACCAAAATTTTATGACAAGCAGATATTTCATACCCAAAGCTACTGTCAAAATTTCAGCTCAATTGGAGTTATACTTATTTTATTAAAATTCCAGCAAGTTTTCAGCCTTACACATTGTCAGAATTTTCATAATTTATTGGCATGGTTTCTGAAGATGAAATTTTACCAGTGAGCTATCCTTGGTATGATCTACCTGTACAAAAATCTACAAGCTAAAACTCCCAAGTTTTGACAGGACATCTATTTCCCATATATAAAACTAGTGTAAATTAAGATGCACATACAAACAGTGAGAAAAGCTTCCAAGCATATACTTTCTGGATTCCTCAGTACTCCCACATGCTACTAGAATTTTGGTAGAATTTATCTTGCACATTAGGACCCATTTTTCCATTTATCAAGTTCTCCAAGTCCAGATTTGTCATTTTCAAATCACCATCAAAACTATATATGCAGGGGCTCATATTTCACCAGGGGTGTTCACAAGCTATATAGAACCTAAGAAAAATACTAGTAGGTCTTATTTCACATGTTTTGCATGGACCTCATTTTCAAATTATCAAATAATGCATAAAGTACATATAAAACAGTAAAACCATGAATGAACAATAGAGTATTGATTCACCAGAAATTACCACAGTATCACAACACCCTAAAAAGGCTACTGACCAAGTTTCAAGATTTTTAGACTCCATTTAGACCATATTTTGTATTTATCCCCTTCTCACATGCATGCCAAGATCCAGGGGCAAATCAGTCTTTTCACACAACTACATCATACCTATTATGTAGATCTATTTACCAGGAGTACAATGCAACTGAGTTTACCTTTTTACGATTTTTATTCGATTTTATATGAATTTCCAAAGTTTCAGCCGAAAATGAAATGGAAAAAAAATAGAACCGAGGACTAGAACACAATTAACCCTATACTCCAGGGGCTAGCACGTAAGAATACCGAGACTCAGTAAACAGCGCGTGGGCTAAAAATGTAAATACTTCATTCTCCGGGGGGTAGCTTGCAAAACCCCCCGGCGCTTTCTTCCTCCTCCCGCCGCGCGCGTGGGCGCGGCGGCGCGCGCGTGCGCCGGCGAGCTCCGGCTCGCCGGGGGCCGCGACGCGGGGCGCGTCGGGTGCGCAGGGATACGGGGCTCACCCTGGGGTAGGCCTCAGCGTCGTGGAGGGTGCGGACGAGGCGGCGCGGCGGTGAACCGAAGAGGGTCGGCGGCGTGGACGGCGCCGTGAACGACGTCGAGGCGGAGGGGATCTGGGCGTCGCGGGGGCGAGCGGCGACGAGGAGGGGCGCGTCGGGTGTGCGGGAGTGAGCCGAGTGCGGTGGGGTAGATCTAGGGGCGCGAGAGGCGGCGGAGTGGGCGGCGCGGGCTCGAGCTTGAGCTCGGCTCGGTAATGGCGGTCGGGCGGGGTCGCGAGCCGATCTCGCGGTCTAGGGCGGGAGCGGCGGCGAGAGTGGGCGGAGGAGAGGCGGACGGGCGAGGCGAAGGTGGTGGTGGGGTCTGGAGGCACGGGGACGGTCGGAGGCGGCCGGCGTGGGAGCTCGAAGCCGGCGGCAATGGCGGGCGGCTCGGGCGAGAGCGAGCGAGGCGAGGGCGTGAGCGAGCGAGTGAGCGGGGAGTGAATGCGGACGGCTTCGCGGCTAGGTAAGGGCGCGGCCACGGCCGAGGGGGCGCGATCCGTGGGCGCGCCGGCGTGGCCGTACGCCGGCGGCCGCGTGTCGGGCGACGCCCCGGACACGGTGGTCGCCCGGCGGAGGCGGGCCCACCTGTCAGCGACCGCGGGGAAAGGAAAATAAAAGAAAATGAAAAATGTGTTTCCTTCTTCTCTGAAAATCGAGATTTTGACCTATTTAGAGCCCGATTTTGAAAAAGTGCCAATTATATGAAATGTTCTACTCTTTGAGTTCTACAACTTTGTCAAAAGGCTCTGCCCCCAAATCAGCTTGCAAATATGAATTAAATTTGAATTTGTATAGCAGCTCTAGTTGGGGCAGAACATCTTTATTTCTTGTGAAGGGGAAAACTCCCATTTCTGGGTTCTAACTTCCAAAACTCCCATTTACAAGTTTGTTTAAAACTAACTCCTACATATTTCATTCTATTTGGGTTTGACATGAAAATGACTTTAAGTTGAAGAAAAACCAAGTTTACCAACTGGTCAGATTTAGACTGTGTTTCTAGGCTGGCAGAAAATGGCTCAAATCATCAACTAGAATTCATTTTATAACCAGACCCCAATTGAAAGAGTTTCTCCTTAGATCATTTCCTACAACTTATCTAATTTGAGCTTTGCATGAAAGTGGCTGTAGATCAGGGTAAACTTAGAATTTCAAATCAGCCCCAATTTGAACTGGTTCTCTGTACTGTCATTAAATGACCCTAATCACCCTCCAAACCTCATTATCTGACAAGACCCCAATTAACAAAGTTGTTTATCTCATGTTGACCTACAGTTTTGTCAATATGGATTTCACCCAGATCTCAATAGAATAAAAGATATGATCATAAACATGGCACCGCACATGAAATGACAGTGTTTTTCACTATGCAATATAAACCAACTTGTTTCCAATGCACCCACACATGTTATGCCATGATGTTTAAGGATGATGCTTCATGTAAGATGAGTGATTATGCACTTGAGATGCCGGAGCATCACAGTAACCATCGCCCGAGGATGCCGACATCACACACATTCACCCCTCGAAAGAGCCACAACAGATTACATCATCACAGGCAGTTGAAGTAGAGAATAATTAGACTTAGTTTACAAACCGAAGATAAATAGTCAAATACAGGTTCAAATATAGCGGAAGAGATTTCAAAATATACATGTATAGCGGAAACGTTTCAAAACATCTCACAACGGAAATAAAACTCAACAAATCTTCATGTAGAGATAAACAAGGCGAGTAGCACCGAGCCCACCGATTCTACCCTCCTTCAACGATTGTCCAAAAGTCTTCAGTACCTGTAAGCCAAAAGTGGGGGCAAACCCTGAGTACTAATTACTCAGTAGGACTTAATGGAAGAGGCTTACGGCTGACGCAAAGCTTGCTTACTAGCATCTGAGTCGTTAGCCATTGCTTTTATACAGGATCAAATTAATCAGTGGAAGCAGGATTTGATAGCTACTTATATTGTTGCACCCGAGCAGGATTTAACAGCTACTCAAGTCATCATAATTTGGTGGAACATGTTGGATATGGCATAGCATGGCATGAAAGTAAAACTAGTAAAACATCTTAAGTGTGACAGGTATTGCATAAAAATACACCAGGCATATCCAAGCATGTAGTTGTCAAAACCATGAATTCTTAATATAGCAATATTCAAATGGATTACTACTTTGCCCGTCAGTGGTATTGGCATTCTCACACCTGGTGAGCATCAGCGATTCGAATCGATTTTTATATTCCCGGGAATAACTAGAAGCACCAGGATGGCATATGCTTACTAACTCCCAGCGTTTCACATATGCTTTCTCCATCTCCACTTGTCCCGTCTCAAGTTCGATGACCACTCCCGCCTGACTCCAGGAGCGCGTTGTTGCAGAAGCGTTACCTCGGTTACGTTGGGTTCTGCCCTCCTTTGACACCCGCCTCCGCGGCCACCTTCCTCTCAACCAGTGGGTAGGAACGTGCCCCTTGCTTGAGACATCACAAGTAAGACTTTCACCGGCCAATAGATTCTGGATAAGCACCCTAGCAATGTTATGCCGACCAATAGGCGAACAACGACCGGCCTTATGCGACTCGGGCGGAGTCCACAACACATTATCTCAATTTCTCAACATTCATACCCATATCTCCGCCCGGTCTCCATTTAAAACATAACATAATCATGGCATAATAATAATAACTTTCATAGTGAGACTTCTTTTTGAAAAATAACACCTACGCGACGAGTGACCTTTATTCACTCGTGTCTACTTGTACCTAGCCATTCTAGGCACTCGTCCTACGCATTCTAGGTATAGGTGCTATGGCCAGGGCGGCCAGGGAATCTAATGCAATTGGTTCCATTCAACACCTAATGCATATGCGTAATCAACAGATATTTTATTTCCTGGGAATTGTATGGTCCTGCCTACCTTTGATTTGCTTTAAGAAAACCAACAAACTAAGCTACTGTTAGTTTGCCGGGTTGTGAGGCTTTGCCCCAGGCAACCCCTTGATCCCTTGGACAACTCCTCTGTCCAAACACGACTGATGGGCCCTTCAGGTTGTGAGTGGGTCTTAGTTGGTCTTTTGGATCACCGTTGGTTGAAATAGTTCCACGCGCTCGTTTCTTGATCACGTATCTGTAATGAGCACCACTATATGATTGACATGCGGGATGATGCAAGGAATGGGATGCAAAGTTAAAACATTATTAAATGTTTTGCTTGGAATGAGTTATTTAACAGGAAAAGACATTCCGGTTATCAAATGGATTAAGGCCCTATATTAACCTTAAGTGTTTTACACAGCAAATGAGTTCATCTGCTCAATCAAGTGTGGCATAGACAACAGTAGATAGCATGCAGCTAGAAATCAACCCACATGAATAAGGATATCAATAGCAAACAACACGTACTCTTATAATTACCTAACACATGCCTACTTTATGAATAAAAAGCATTACTTGTGTTCATGTAGTTAGACAATTCCAATTGAGCTCACATTTTTGGGACATCTAGATTTACACTACATTATGCTATTATCAAAATTTCAGCCATAAAGAAGTTATAAATTAATTATGAAAATTCTAGCAAGTTATCAGCCCTATAACTTCTCAGATTTTTCATAAATTATTGGAATGGTTTCCGAAGGTGAAATTTTACCAGTGACCTATACTTAGCATGGACTACATGTACAAAAATTTACAAGTTAAAACTCCCAAGTTTAACAGGACATCTATTTTCCATATATTAATCTAGTGCAAATTAAGATGTACACATGAACAGTGTAATTAGCCTTCTCGGATATACTTTCTGGACTCTATGCACCCACATTAAGCTACGAAATTTTCCGGAGAATTTTACTAGCAAGCTATGACCACTTTTTCTATTTATCATTTCCAACATGCACCATTTTATCATTTTCAAATCACCATTAAAACCTAACATGCAGGGGTTCATATTTTACTAGTGGGATACTTATACTACCTAAAGTATATAAAAAATGCTAGAGAGTCATTTTGAGCACATTCCATGTAGCCTTCACTTTCTAAGTTACATAATTGCACATAACACATGTATAATGGTAAAAGGGTAATTAAACAGCAAGTTCTAGGGCTACAAAAATTCACGTAGTGCTACAATATCATAAGAAAGCTACTTTCCAAGTTTCATACCATTTGGAGTTCATTTAGTCCACTTTTGACTTTTATCCTAATTAATCATGAATGCAACAAACCAGGGGCAAAACAGACATTTCACACTTCCACATCACCCTATCATGTAGATCTACTCAAGAGGAGTCTAACGCAACTGAGTTTGTCCATTTTGGATTTTTCTGTGATTTGTTATGAATTTTCAAAGTTCACAGCTAATTTAAATGCATTTAAATGGAAAATATTAGATCTCAGGATCTAAACAAAAATAACCGTAGTTTCCAAAGGGTAACAGGGAAGATTTCACAGACTCAGTGCATACTGTTTAAAGTAGAGCGCGTAAAAATACAAAAGCGCAGGGGGTTTTGGGTAAAACTACCCTTTCTTCTTCTTCCTTCGGCCGGGGAACGACGGCGCGCGACGGCCGGAGTAGGAGGCGCTGCGCCGGCGGCGGTGAGGCGGCACTTGGAGCCGATGGGGTCGGGGAAGGCGTTCCCGTCCAAGGGGATTCGATTCCCCCAGACCTCATCGCGGGAGAAGGTGAGGACAAGCGGAGCGGCGGCGGTGAACCGAAGCCGCGGGAGCTCGGCGTGGCGCGGCGGCGCGGAGTCGATCCGACGGTCGAGGCGGCAAATGGCGGGGCCAAAGGGCGCTCGAGCTGCGCGGGGACGAGGCGAACCCGGCAGAGGTGAAGTGGAGGCGCAGAGATGACCCGGGCGGCAATGGTGGCCGCGCACGGAGGGAGGCAAGGAAAGGTCGGAGCGGTGGCCGCGTGTAGTGCGTCGGGCGCGCGAGGCCGAGGCGGAGCCGACTGTGGTGGTCTGGATGTGAGGAAGGCACTGGAAGGTGGCGCGCGACGGCGGTGAACCGAAGGGCGCGGTTCGCGCCGAGGATGTCGCGGACGGCGAGCGGCGGCTCGATCTACCCAACGGGGAGGGGAAAGGCGAGGAGGCTTAGAGCTCCGGGTGCGCGGGGTCGTGGTGCAAGTGATGGTGGCGGTCTAGGGTGAGGGAAGGCAGTGAAGCGGCGGTAGGAGCTCGAGTCCGAGCTCGAGCTCGTCCATGGTGGCTCGGTCAGAGGGGAGCACGGGGGCGGCTCTAGTGGAGGGGGAGGCGAGTGCGCGTGAATGAACGAGGTCGCGAAGGCGTCCGGGTGAAGAAGAAGCGGTGCGGGGCGGCGATCCGCGGGAGCGGGCACTGCCCGTACGCTGGCGGCTGCGTGGAGCGCGCCGGCTGGGCATAGGCGCGGTGGCGCGGTGTGGGCCCACCTGTCAGTGAAACCGAGACCAAGAAAAAGAAGTGTGTGTTTTCTATGTCCCTATAAATTGCATATTTGAGCTACTTAAAGGCCGAAATTGTAAAAGTGCCAATTGAATGAAATGTTCTACTCTTTGAGATCTACAAGTTTGTTAAAAGGTTCAACACCAAATTCTAAGTAGAAATATGATTTATACATGAATTTATATAGCAGCCTTTAATTAGGATAGGGAACCTTTATTACTTGGGAAATTCAAAACTCATATTTCTGTGCTTTACCTCCCAAAGTGCCTCTTGACAATATTGTTTATAATTTCATAACCTACAACTCATTCAATTTGGACATTGCATGAAAATGGCTGTAGGTCATAGAAACATTGAGTTTACTAAACAGTTCAGATTTGGACTGGTTTTCTGTGTTGGTACAAAATGACCCTAAACTCCATTTAAACCTCAATATGTGACCAAGCTCTAATTAACAAAGTTGTTCTCCAGTACTTTATCTACAAGTTTGGTAATATGACTTTGGTCTGAAGCCCAACAGATTTTGAATTATAGACACCATCATTTTCCAAGGTTTATTAAAACAGAAATTTCACTTTGTGTAGAGACTTTCTTGTTTCCAACTTTTGGAGTATCAAATGAAGTCCAATCACTTCCAAAATAGGTGCATTTGAAAGGTGATAAGTTCAATTTCATTTCATAGAAAGGGATAATTTGAAGTTATATAGTGAAATCAAAAGTAATTTCAGATTCAACGTGGGGAAAAGCTGAAAGTCCATACTTTGGGAAATTTCTGTGGGCTGATTTTGGTTAGTCCCAAGAGAATTGTGGTGAAGTTTAAAACAAGTTAGAGACATTTTTAAACCATGTTCAGTGTAGCAAAAGGATAGTCCATAACATGTACAACAACTTTCACAACGGAGTTGAGCTCGGGTACTAAATGAATTTGAAAGTTTTATTAGGGCTCAAGTTTGGTCTCGATCACATTTGCTACCCTCGGAAGAAATGTTAGTTGGATTTGGTTTGATCTTTTAAACCTCTTTGTCTTTAGATTTTTGAACATGGTCAAACAGAAAGGTCCAGAGTTACTTTCTTATCTAAGGTTTTGTATTTGATGTTGTGCTCAAAACCATGTGAGTGTTGACTTATCCAACCACGAAATGTGTGGTATTGTATCTTGTATAAAATTTTTTTGACTTAGTGACTTCTCCACATATTTCTCATTACTCTCTAAGCATGATTAAGTCTTAATCCATCATTAGCTTGTCTCTAGCTGCGTGTTAAGGCTCTTGAGATGCCAGGGGCATCACAGCTATATTACCACCACTATACTACTACAACTAAATAAAATGAACATGATGTGAGATTGGGTAATGTGATGGTGGGATGTGATTACTCTTGGCGTGTGTGGAGGGGATGGGTTGAGAGTGAGTTGGAGTGTGAGATTGGGTGGCGGGAGTCGGCACCGGAAATCATGGGAGAGACTAGAACTCTCTTCAGAGCGGAGAGAGGTGTGTGGTGGTGCACAGCTCACCGTGGAGGGTGGCAATCGACCCTCTAGAAGGCTTGCTCTCACCAATTAAGGATCGAGTAGGGGTGACAATCCTTGGATATGATATGTGCATACCATATGACCTCAGGCCCGGTTCTTCAACTTCCCCGAAGGGCATATGACTGTAGGCGTAAGGCGATAGTGTTAGGGGCGATGGTGTGTCTCTGATGCAGCCACACGTCCCCCATAGACTCGACCTATCAGCCCAGACTACTTGAGTGCACAGTCCTGAGAGTGCAGTGGATAGTATATCCGCATGGTTTCTAGCTCAGGAAAGCAGGAAAGTGCCAGAAGAGTAGTTCATCTATTGGTGTGGTGGGCCCAGGGTAGCGAACGCACTATCCCCGTCCCATCTCATATGGGTACAGATGTACAAACCTCTGCAGAGTGCAAATATTTACGTAAAGCCAGCGTCTGTTGGCGTTCCTTAGCCTATTAGATATAAATCCGCAAGCGCACGGAAAACGCGTTGTAGCCTTTCACCCGAGAGTATTCCAGGGTATCGAATCCACGAGGAACGAGGAATATAATAATCACACAACACAATGGCCAAACTAGCGAAGCAAGCAAGCAGAGGATAAAAGACAGGAAAGCAGGTTCTCAACTAATGTTAAAGCACCTTACTATACTAAGCATGCAAAGCACTATACTTGTCATGTAAACATAGACACCAAAGCTGCAGAGCCACTGCTAGGCACCAGAGTGCTGATAACCCAGCCGAGAAAGGTGGGCGCTACAGGTTTCGGCTATATCGTCAGCGAGTCTATCCGAACGAACGGGATTGGAATACTGAGAACACAAAGGTTGTGAGATTGGAATACTGAGAATACCAAGAAAGGCGGGCACTACAGGCTTCGGCTATACCTAGTGTGTCTACCAACCAGAGCTGCGTAGGATAGCCGACCAACCAAGGCAAACTCTAAGTATGAACACCATCGTGCCACTCAGAGAGTTTACTACTTACTGGTAATGAGCCAAAAAAGCAAGCACTACTATATAGCCAACACTATAAGCATGCACAAGGTTCCCATAAACAGACAAGAATAAGACTAAGTATGAAAGTAAAGTAAGAATGAAATAACAAAGGTGAGAGACAAGGAGCTTTACTCAATCCTGGAACTGAATATCCTTCCTCTGATAATACAAGCCTAGGAGAGAAGAGAAATCCCACTCCCGAACTCTGCACTCACTACTCTCCTTGATATAAGAGGAACTCTCTCTACAAGCTAAGGGAAAGCTTCACTTCTCCAACACTATACCCTTTATCACTACATTAATCCACTAACCCACACCAACAAGTGAGGTCTAAGGGGGTATTTATAGTGCTAAGTGAGGGAGGAAGGAGGTTAGAGGTAGTTACAGGCCGGGCGGCCTGGTGTGGGGCCGGACGGCCTGGATGTGGGGCCGGGCGGCCTGGTCCTGGGCTGGGCAGCCCGGAGAACCCTTGGATCCACTGACTTTCTTCATCTCACGGTCCATGTTGATCCTCCAAGGTGGTTATAGGTTGGTTGGCAGTTACGCATGTGTGTTTTCTTCTCAACCTTTGGATCTTCTTGTGTTTCTTCCTTAGCCATTGGATGGATCTCCCCTGGATTGCTGACTTAGCCAAACCGTTGGCTGGATTGGTGAGGTGGAAGCCTTCTGACGTGTATGTGCTTCCTCCTTTGGCTTCCACCCTGGCATTGTGTCTGACATGTCACTCCTTGCATGCAGGTCGAAGATGGTGGCATTTGGCGCTAGAAGCAGGTCGGGCGGCCTGGGTCCTTAGCCCATTTCCAATCCTTCTTCCTGAATTCACATGTTTCACCATATTTTTGTATGTTTTGCATCATGACTTGTGTTCCTGCAAGATCTTTGTACACAACTCGTGGAAATAGGTTATAACGACTGCCAACACCCTTACCCCCCACACTTAGTCTTTTGCTCATCCTCGAGGAAAACAAGAGTTAAGCATGGTGTAGAGGGCATATGATGAGCGACTCAAGTGTACCGAGTCTGGTCTTTCGTCCTGACTGTGATGAGCGCTTGTCAACACCGAAGACTTGCTGAAGGACGAGCGAGCACCTCCTAAGTGTGACCTGGAGAAGAAGCCCTCTCGAGTGGACTGAGAGGCGGTGCCAAAGTGGACTTGATGTGACAAAAGCCCTGCCGAGTGGACTGGCAGGTGGCTTGGGTGGAGGCCCAAGTTAGGCTCGGCCCACAAGTGCGACCGTGGTGCGGGACGGTGTCGTGAGCCGTAAAATCACTCAAGTGGAGGCCCAACAATCGTTTCCTAGTTCCACCGTCAAAACCAGGGGTTGGTTGCCGGTATCCCAAAACCGGTAGTTATCCAAAGAGATGAGCTACTGACCACGTGGAGGACATCGGGAGATTATTTCAAGCCGAAGAAGATCAAGGACTCCATCGTGGCTGTTCATCTGAGTTTCCTGCGTCTTTTCTGGCCTCTATAGGCATTTTAGTGTAATTGTGTCTGTATCTTAGGGGGCTGTTTGCAAAACAGCCTAGGATGAGTCTTGTAGTATAAATAAGGGAGATGGCTGTCTAATCTCCCTCTCTTGGCTGGTTGAGTTGTGCTTAGGGCTTAGAAAACCCTAGGTTTAGTGAGGTTTGAGTGATCTAGCCTCCACAAAAAGTGGGTAGGATGAGGGTGGCTGCTTGGTGAACGTGATTCATCTTGTAAGCTGGATCTAAGACCTCTTTGAGGCTATCAATTGATGAATTTCGTGCAGCACCTTGTGTGTTCTTCCTTCCCCCTTTCTTGATTGGTTTTTGATCTTTGTTTTCTTGCCTTTTGGTGTGTTTGGCTTTGGGCAAGAGCAAGATCTTTCTATTGCCAGTGATTTGGACTGCTAGGATGTGGTTTTGATTGTGGTAATGTTGCCCAATCTTTGAATCCACGAGCAGCCCCTCCTCTTTCGTTCTTGGCAAGTGGACTTACTTCGGGAGCAAGTCAAATTCGTGGAGAAAAACTTAAGCCTAGGGCTTGATCTATTGAGAAGAGAATCTCCATGGATTAGACAAAGTCCTTGCAAAGTTTGGTGAAGTTTGGAGTCCATTTGACCGAGTTTTGGATCGATTTTGAGGATTCTCAGGCTGTTTTCTCACCTCGGGCTACCCTATTTCATACCACCGGACTGTCCGGTGGCCTAGGGTTTAGCCCGGGTGGAGACTACGAGGCTTGGCCTCTCAGGCTTTTAGCAGCCACCGCACTGTCCGGCGGTGGTGCTAGAGGGTCAAGCCCTCAGCCTATTTCGTCCGGTGAGTGGCATCGGACTGTCCGACGGTTTGGTGTCGGACTGTCCGGTGGTGCACCGAACTGTCCGGTGGGTTGGCTTGAGGGTCAAGCCCTCAGTCTTTGCCGTCCGGTGGGTGGCACCGGACTATCCGACGCTTAGGCACCGGACTGTCCGGTGGTACCGTCGGACTGTCCGGTGCATTAGCGTCGGCTGTCCGGTGGCTCCTGCTCTCGGTGATTCTAGGCTTGTTTTGCGTCCTTTTCTCTTGGCGTTTGAGCGAGTGCTGTGTAGTGCTTCCGTAGTGCTTTCCTCGACATGTCTTTGGGTTGGTAG
This sequence comes from Paspalum notatum, assembly GCA_022530915.1. NCBI lineage: Eukaryota > Viridiplantae > Streptophyta > Magnoliopsida > Poales > Poaceae > Paspalum > Paspalum notatum. The sequence goes on along the minus strand of CM039688.1, from coordinate 30,901,624 downwards.
CTTGTCATAGCTACGTGATCCTACACGGGTGAGAAGAGAGGGTTTTTGGGGTCATAGGTTCTTAGGTGTCGACCTATTCATCCCCCTCTAGGTCGCTCTTTTGGTCCTCAATTGGTATCAGAGCCAAGTTAGGGTCTTCTATACCTTAACCGGTTCTAGATCCATCAAGGAAGACCATGGATCAGTCCGTTGGCAAGATTTTAGAGTTCGATGGCTCCGATTACTCATATTGGAAGATCCGCATGTCGGCATTCCTCCAGAGCCAACATTCGTCCATCTGGGATATCTGTCAGCGTGCTGATTTTGAGGTGCTTGAGGAGCGTGTTACTCAGCTGCAGCAGTGGGAACACGAAGCGAACAACAAGGCTAGGAATTTTCTCTTGACAGCCCTGAGCCGCTATGAGTTCAATAGAGTGAGTCATCTTAGGACGGCTCATGAGATCTGGACTACCCTTGCAAACTTCCATGAGGGGACAAGTCAGGTCAAGGCCAGGCTGTTCAAGACGTACAAGCGAGAGTACGAGAATTTCTCCCAGCAACCTGGTGAGAGCATTGACGACTTGTTCAGTCGGTTTCAATCGATTGCCAATAAGATTCGTGCAAATGCAAGAAATGGGGCTTTGCCGTACGACGACCATGAGCAGGCTTGCAGGCTACTCTTTGCCTTGGATCATAGTATTTGGCAAATGAAGAAGGAGTCTATAGTCGAGTCAAGTGGCTATGAGACTCTCACCACAGATGAGCTGTATCGCAAGTTGAAGGCTTTGGAGGTTGACGCTCAGGCGCAGTCCAGAATGAGCGGACCAACTCCTAAGTCCCTAGCTCTTATGTCTGGCCCTAGTAGTGGTGGTGCTGCTAACGCCAACCCTTCTATTGGCTATGCTTTGTCTTTGATTGCAGCTATGGAAGAGGAACTGGAGGCACTTGATGATGATCAGCTATGCTTACTTTCCAACAAATTCCATCGCCTCTACTCCAACAGAATGAGCCGCAGAAGAGGTGACAAGCCTCAGTGCTATGAGTGTGCGAAGACAGACCACTTCATCGCCGACTACCCCCAGAGGAGAGCTCAAGAGAAATACTCCGCCGGCAAGGATCACAAGTACAAGGGCGAGTACACCTCCGACGAGAAGAAGGGCAAGTACAAGGGCGACAAGAAGAAGCGGCTGTACTTCAGCAAGAGGGAGTTCGTGAAGCAGTACCAGAAGCACGCGCAAGAGCGCGACCGTGCTTTCCTTGCCAGCTTGAGTGACTGCGACGACACTTCTAGCGACTCCGGCTCCGACAGCAATGATAATGGTGAGAAGAAGAACGTCGGGCATGCTGGACTCTGCTTCTTTGGTGACGAGATCGGCTATTGTACCATGGCGATCAAGGGTGATCAAGCCGGCTCCACCGACTCTGACTTCTGCAACAAGTCCAACTCTGAGCCCCAGGTGAGCGATGATGATGATGAGGCAATGTTTACTGCTTTGAAAAACCAGGATCGCTTGCTTAGAGTTGCTGCTAAGGATCTTAGAGCTGCAAATGCTAGGGTTGCTACTCTAGAGGCTGAGCTTGAGACTTTGAAGTCTAAACTTGATTGTGCCTTGAATGATCTGTCTGTTGCTAAGGAAGTTTGTGTTGGCGGTCGATAAAATCCATTTTCGACCACCAATACTTCATGTTTGAGGGCATAATTTATCAAGGTTTCATGTATTATTAACTGGTTCCACGAGTTGTGTACAAAAGATGGATGCAGGAGCATATCATGACCAAAATATCGAAAGAATGTACAAAAGACAGGCAATGTGAGAAGGGGAGAGCAAATGGGCATGGGACCATGGCGGCCCAACCCAAAACTGTGGCCACCCGACCACCTTGAGGGGTCGGCCGGCCACCTGTCAGGGTCGCCCGGCCACCTGGTCAGCCCAGTCAGCTCTCAGACCAACTCAGCAAGCTGAGGTGGCCGCCCGACCCCTTACCATGGTCGCCCGGCCACGTCATCAATCCAAACTTTCGACCTGCATGCAAAGAAGCACAAAAGAATTTAAATGCAGCCGTTGGATCAGGAATCCAATGCATCCAAGGGTCGAAAGAACATCATGCAACGGATCGGTGACGTCAGCAATCCAGGGCAGTGGCCGCCCGATCAATGAGAGTGGTAGGCCGACCACCCCACCGACTCATTTTTCACGTGCACCGACTCCAATAACTACCAACCGACTCTAGGAATGCATATCAACCATTGGATGGTCAAAGGCGGCAAGATGAGTGGCCGCCCGACCACCCTTGAAGGTCGGCCGGCCACCCCTCTAGCCGCCCGGACACCAACCTACCTCCACTACCGACCTAGAGCACCTACAAGTACCCCCCTCGGTCTCCAAGCTATAAATACCCCCCGGGAGGTCACTTGCAAGGTGTGGTGGATCAAGAGAATACAAGTGTGGTTGTGTAGTTGAGTGTAGAGTATATTAGTGAAGCCACCCTTGGCATTGTAGAGAGAGCCAAGTTGTATCAAGAGTGAGTAGTGAGTTGTAGAGTGAAGGGGTCGGATTTCTCTTCGGTATTCTATTCCTGAGCTCTCAACCTCAGAGGGATTATTACTCTATTTCCAGGATTGAGTAAAGTTCCTTGCTCCCTTCTTTATTTATTTCATACTTAATTTATTTACATACTCAGTACTTTGCTCAGTAGTTTACGGGTGCCAAGTGTGCTTTGTGTAGTTTAGCTATACAGTTGTGCTTGCTCTCTGGCTTCGAACCAGTGTAGTAGTAAACTCGGTTGTGTAGACGTGGTGTCTAGACTAGAGTTTACCTTGGAAGATGTCTTGTCCCACGCAGTTTTGGTTGGTAGTCCCACCTGGTGATAGTGGGTGTGTGTCCTGTGTAGTCCAACCCCGTCGTTCGGATAAGTTGTCATCGACGCATAGCTGAGTCCTATAGTGCCCGCCTTTCTCGTCTGGGTTATCAGCACTCTGGTGCCCGGAAGTGGTTCTATAGCCTCAGTGTCCAAGTAAACCTGCTGAGTAGAATACTAGTTTGTTTAGTAAAGTTAAGTTGTTTTATTTTAAAGTAGTGAACCTGCTATCCTCTATCTTTTATCTCTACAATTGCTGGTTTCGTTGTTCGTTCCTACCTTTCTACGTTGAGTTACTCCTCATTCCTCGTGGATTTCGATACCCTGGAATACTCTTGGGTAAAAAGCTACAACGTGTTTCCGTGCGCTTGCGGATTTATTCAGTAGGCTAAGAAATGCCAACAGCTTGTACTGTAGCCAATGAGATAGAGTGCACTGATTGTCAGGCTTTAGCCATTGAAATTGCTAATCTCCGTTCTAAGCATTCTAGTAATGTAGATTTACTTCATTCTACTACTGCAGCGTTAGAGGAGTTGAAGGTTAGGCCGACTTTGCTTGCCAAGTGTGATGTTTGCCCTACACTTAGAAAGGAGTTGGAAGAAACTAGGGCTGCTTTGAGAAAGTCTGAAAAGACTACTAGCCCTACTAGTGTTGATTGCTCTAAGTGTAAGGATCTTGGTGACTTACTTGATGCGTTAGCCATTGAGAAGGTTTAGTTGGAGGATGAGAACACCTATGTCAGAACCATTCTCAGTTGGATTTCTGCTAGGGAGCCACAACTTGGCATGATCATTTCCTCTTTTAAGTTGAGTGACAAGTTGGGAGTTGGCTATCACTACACCCAGGCTGATTTTGATCTGTTGTATGGAAAGATTGGTGACTTGAGTGTGGTACCATTAAGTGAGAAGTTTCCCTTGACCCACAACAAGCCCAACTTTCAGTCTGACAATCCTAAGGAGGGTGTGTGGACTAACAAGCCTAGGGAGCCACCTAAGAAACAGGTGTGGACTCCCAAGCCTAACTTTGTGAGGAACCCACTTGACACTTTGCCCAAGAGGAACCCACCTGAGATACCACCTGAGAGCTCTAAGCAAGGTGCTAAGAGGAATGTTCCTCCTAATCCCACTCCAGAGCTAAAGAGCCAGCCCAAGAACCAAAACCAACCAAAAGGTGCTCCACCCAAGAGGTACGTGTGTGACTACTGCCATAGGGAGGGTCACTTGGTGGAGTTTTGCTACCGCAGGTTGAGGGCTGAGAGGCGTGAGGTTGAGATGAGGAATGAGGACTGGTACTACCAGGGTGGTAGATCTGCTGTTGAGACTCGGTGTGAGGATAGGCGAGACCGCTGGCCACGTCGTGTAGGTGGAGCTAGAGGAGACCACTTTCCTCGTGGTGCTCCAGGTGGTGGTGGATGTTTTGCCGGCAGGGCGCCGGGTCATGAGCAGTACGGCTATGGTTCACCTCACCGAGGTTTTGAGAGACCACACTTTGATAGACATGGTGATAGGCAGTTTCAGGCTCCACAGGATTGGGGACAAGGGATGTTTGATTGTGATTTTGCTAACCCTTCTTTTGAGCAGATGGCTCGGCACTGGTTTGCTTCTTTTCAGACTAAACCCAGTGTCCGACCATATGCTCACCCCATGAACTGCTATTGATGCAGGACGGAGGCCTGAAGAACATATGGCTAATGGATTCCGGTTGTTCGCGCCACATGACCGGTAATCACAGATGGTTCTCCAGTCTCACCCCAGTGAGCTCTAGCGAGCACATCATTTTCAGGGATAAAGGTACAGGTAAGGTAAAGGGTGTTGGTGCTCTTCCTAATTCTGAGAGTTTTATCCTAAGGGATATTGCTTTGGTTGGTAACCTGGGTTACAACCTTCTATCTGTTTCGCAACTTCTCGAGGAAGGATATGAGGTGCGCTTTAAGAAGGGATTTTCTCATGTTTTGGATGCTCAAGGTCTTTGGTGTGTCATGTTGTTCCTTTTGGGAAGGTTTTTCGTGTTGACTTCTTGAGCTCCTCTGGTCCTTCTCAATGTTTGGTGGCCGGTGCCTCCTCAGACTTATGGAAGTGGCATAGGAGGCTTGGTCATTTGAGCTTTGATTTGCTTGCAAAGCTTAGCTCACTTGATCTAATCCGAGGATTGCCCAAATTGAAGAGTGAGCGTGATCTTGTGTGCCATCCTTGTCGCCACGGGAAGATGGTGGCTGCTTCTCACACACCTGTTAATCAGGTGATGACGGCTCGTCCTGGGGAGTTGCTCCACATGGATACTGTGGGACCTTCTCGGGTGCGGTCTGTTGGTGAGAAGTGGTACGTTCTTGTGATCTTGGACGACTTTTCTCGTTGGTCTTGGGTGCATTTTATGGAGAGTAAGGATGAGGCCTTTGAGTTATTCATGACTTGGTTTTGAGGTTAAGAAACGAGTCAGGTCATGCCATGAGAGCTTTACGCAGTGACAATGGCTCAGAATTCAAGAATGACCGTTTCAAAACCTTTTGCCATAGCCAAGGTCTTGAACACCAGTTTTCATCTCCATATGTTCCCCAGCAGAACGGGGTGGTTGAGCGCAAGAATCGGACCCTTGTTGAAATGGCCAGGATGATGCTCGATGTGCATAGGACTCCTAGGAAGTTTTGGGCTGAGGCAATCAATACCGCGTGCTACGTGTCAAATCGTATTTTCCTACGAGCTGTCCTTAACAAGACATCGTATGAGCTACGATTTGGGCGGCAGCCTAAAGTGAGCCACCTGCGGGTGTTCGGCTGCAGATCCTTTGTGCTCAAGCAGGGGAACTAGGACAAGTTCGAACCTCGCTGTTCTGACGGAGTTTTTCTTGGTTATGCCACGCACTCGCGTGCATATCGCGTTTGGCTCTTGGACTCCGGCAGGATTGTAGAGACTTGTGAAGTTACTTTTGATCAAACTATGCCTTGCACAATCCCTGGCTTTAAGCTTGCAGGTGATGATGAGATAGTATACCATCTTTGAGGATGATGAGGAAGATGTTGGTGTTTCTGGTGATACTGCACCGGCTGCAGCTCCACAACCTGCTGCTTCACTTTCAGAGGATGATGAGGGAGCTCTAGTACATTCTCCTTCGACCACTTGGGAGCAACCTCCACTCGATCCACCTGTACATGCAGCAGGGCCCGCTGAGGATGTAGGGGAGGTAACCACCGAGCCACAGCCGTCTCGTATGGTCCAGCGAGATCACCCTTCAAGGAACATCATTGGTAGCCTGAATGAGAAAGTTACTAGATCCAGGTCTACTTCTCTTGCTAATTTGCACATTCTGCATTTGTTGCTTCTTTTGAGCCCCATGATGTTGGACATGCTTTATCTGATGCAAACTGGGTCAATGCCATGCATGAGGAGCTAGAAAATTTTGAGACGAACCAAGTTTGGGTCTTAGTTGAGCCTCCACCACACTGCAATCCTATAGGAACCAAATGGGTTTTCAAAAACAAACAGGGAGAGGATGGAGTTGTGGTGAGAAACAAGGCAAGACTTGTTGCTCAAGGTTTTTGCCAAAAAGAGGGGATAGACTATGAGGAGACCTTTGCCCCTGTAGCCAGATTAGAAGCCATTCGCATTCTTTTAGCTTTTGCAGCTTCGAAAGGGTTCAAGCTGTTTTCAGATAGATGTGAAGAGTGCCTTCCTAAATGGGTTTATAGAGGAAGAGGTCTATGTGAAGCAACCCCCAGGCTTTGAGCATCCCAAATTTCATAACTGAGTGTTCAAGTTGCAGAAAGCTTTGTATGGCCTGAAGCAAGCTCCCCGGGCTTGGTATGAGAGACTTAGGAAATTTCTAGTTGACCAGGGTTTTTAGATGGGGAGTATAGCAAAGATCTTTTGATTGTTCAGATTTACGTGGATGATATTATCTTTGGTGGCTCTTCTCATGCTTCTTTAGCAAGTTTTCTGAGCAGATGAGCAGGGAGTTTGAGATGATCATGATGGGGGAACTTCAGTTCTTCCTTGGACTCCAGATCAGACAGACTCCACAGGGTACCTTCGTCCACCAAAGCAAGTACACGAGGGACCTACTCCGGAAGTTTGAGATGGCAGATGCTTCACCTCAGATGACTCCGATGAGTACGTCTACTGCTTTGGACGCTGATGAAGATGGCAAGGAGGTTGATCAGAAGGTGTACCCAGGGATGATCGGGTCACTGTTGTACTTGACTGCTACGAGGCTAGATATACAGTTTGCTGTAGGACTATGTGCTCGTTTTCAGTTGTCCCCGAGGGAGTCTCACCGCACCGCTGTCAAGCGGATCTTGAGGTACCTCAAGTTCACCCTAGAGTTTGGTCTTTGGTACTCTGCGGATTCTTCTCTTTCCCTCCTTGGCTTTTTGGATTCGAATCATGCTGGGTGCCAGATAGACCGCAAGTCTACTTCTGGTACTTGTCAGTTTCTGGGTACTTCTCTAGTCTCCTAGTCTTCTCGTAAGCAGTCTAGTGTAGCCACTTCCACATGTGAGGCAGAGTATGTTGCCGCTGCTAGCTGTTGCTCCCAGATCCTATGGATGCTTGCTACCCTAAGAGACTATGGCCTTACCTATGGAAGGATTCCTATCTTGTGTGATAGTTCCAGTGCTATTAGTGTTGCTAAGAACCCTGTTCTTCACTCTAGGACTAAGCACATAGATGTGAGATATCACTTCTTGAGAGATAACTATGAAAAGGGCATGATAGATATAGTGAAAGTGGCAAGTGAAAACCAAGTGGCTGATATCCTAACCAAACCCCTAGATTTAGAGACCTTTGCTAGGTTGAGAGGGGAGTTAGGTGTTTGCTTTCCCTTTTAGTCAGGGGAGTTTTGGTAGTTTGTAGGTTTTCTTTTGGTTTTCCTCTTGCTTTTGGCTTTCTTTTGCTTCTTTATGCATCTTGTATCATATTCATGCATTGCATCATGTACATTTGTAGTTACACTAGCACTTCAGCTCTTTTGGTATGAGTAGTTAGTATTTACTTGTGCTAGATTGTACATTGCTTGCTTGATCATGGATGGCTTGAGCTCTTTTGGTTCTATTAAATGCTATTTGTGAGCTAAGTTATTTTGTTTTCCTGAAAAAATTTGAACATGATCACCACTAGATTTGGCTACCTAGCATGTGTAGGAATGTTGAATGCTTATGCTATCTTTCCTTGCTTGGTTGTGCTAGTTGTCTACCTTTGCAAATTGTTTGCCTAAGCATTTATGATACCTTGCCTAAATCTAAAAATTTGAATTGAAATATCAAGTATTTGGTATCTCTTGAGCTGAAATGAAAAGATCCAGGTGGGTTTGCTTTGTCACACTGACTTGGCACGAGACTGCTCATCTTTGCACCTTGATGAGAACTTGGCCATGGCTATGAATGACTAAAACCTTGTCTTAAGCTCCTGATGGTCTTTCTAGGCCTAGGCTTGGCATTGGTTGGTAAGAAATGGTTCGACAAGCAAATAACCCCTGGCACCTAAGTGAAACTTGCTGAAATTTAATTAGTATCTAATTCAAAAGTGCAAGTCTCAAATTCCTTATGGCTATGTTGATGTATGCTTTGGCTAGGATTAGCTCACCTTATATGCATTGCTAGCATTTTCTGTTCATGCCTATCTTGCTAGATGCTATTCTTGTGGTGATGCTTTCTTTTAACCAAAACTGAACTACATGCTTTGCTCCTGAACTGTGTGAGATAGGTTCATTTGAGCTTGTTGCATGCCTGTAGCCCTCACAAGCTATGTATGCTAGACCTTGTATCTACTAGCTTTTCATCCCAGAATGAGCTCATTTTGTTCACTTGTGACATTTGCACTTCATATTTTGGGTGAGAGATACCTTGATGTGTGCATTGTCAACAAGGGGGAGAGATTTCACCAACCTTGGACAAGGGGGAGAGACCTTGTACATGGGGATCAGAGTTTTAGGGGGAGAGCTGCATTGTCCTAGGGGAGCACCACCCTAGGGGGAGAATTGCATTGTGAGATGGGCAGAAATTGTGGCGGAACCGCCCATTTAATACGGGCTAAGTACACCTGCCACCATTAGCTTGCAATGTACTTGGACCGTACTAAACCCGGTCGTCCGTCGAGAGGCCTTCGGCTCTCGATAACACCATTTCCCAAAGGAACCGACATCATACACATCCGACTCTCGATGGAGCCACAACAGTTACATCATCACAGGCAGTTGAAATATAGAATAGATAGATTTAGTTTACAACCCAAGAATGTATATAGTCAAATACATGTCCAAATTATATATAATGCGGAAGCATTTTCAAAACATCTCGCAGCGGAAACCAAATACTTAAGTAGTCTTCATACAGACAAACGAGGCGAGAAGCACCGAGCCCACCGGTGCTACCCTTCTCCAAGCAGCTATCCAAATGCCGCCAGTACCTGTGAGACAAAAGTGGCTTACGGCTGACGCAAAGCTTGCTTACTAAGAAGTAAATCCTTAGCTGTTGATTTTAAGCAGGGTCAAGTTAACATGTGGAAGCAGGATTTGACGGCTGCTTGTGTTATTCTTAGAAGCAGGATTTGACAGTTGCTTATTTCATCATACCAATAATAGTAACCATGAGCACAATATAAAGTGTTGTGAAAGTAAAGCATGTATATCCAAGCATGTAGTATTCAAGCCATGATTTCGTAATACAACATATTCAAGTGGATTACTACTTTGTCTGTCAGTGGTATTGGCATTCTCACACCTGGTGAGCATCAGCGATTCGAATCGATTTCTAATTCCCAGGAAAAACTAGAAACACCAGGTGGCATATGCTTACTAACCCCCGGCGTTCTCACATATGCCCCCCACCTCAATCTGACCCGTCCCAAAGTTCAAAACGCCCCCACCTAACCCCTGGGGGTAGCCGCCTTAGGAGCGTTACCACGCAATGGGTCAGCCCTCCCTCGACTACCAAGCACCCCCCGAGTCCTTCGGCCCCCTATCAGTGGATGGGCGGCATCTTGAAAGGTGGGACGGCCCAGGAAAGGCTTTCACCAGTCCCACGGCCTGGATAAGCATCCTAGCAATGTTATGCCGACCAATAGGCGAACAACGGCCGGCCTTATGCGACTCGGACGGAGTCCACCACACATTAGTTCAATTCTCATCATAACAAGCCCATATCTCCGCCCGGTCTCCATTTAAAGCATAATATAACAATAATAAATAGCATAATAATAACTTCCATAATAGTGAAATTTCTGTCATTTGAGAAGTAATCCCTACGGAATGAGTGATCTCTATTCACTCATATCTACTCGCACCTAGCCATTCTAGGCACTCGTCCTACGAACTCCAGGTATGGGTGCTAGATCCAGGGCGGCCAGGAAGTCTAATGCAATGGGTTCCAATCAATTCCTAATGCATATGCGTAATCAGTAATCATTTTTATTAGCTGGGAAATAGCATGGTCCTGCCAACCTTTGCTTATCTCTACCAAAGCCAACAAACTAAACTATGTTAGTTTGCCGGGTTGTGGGGCTTTGCCCCAGGCAACCCCTTGATCACTTGGACTGCTCCTCCTTCCAAACACGACTGATGGGCCCTCCAGGTCGTGAGTGGGTCTTAGTTGATCTTTTGGATCACCGTTGGTTGAAGTAGTTCCATGCGCTCGTTTCTTGATCACGTATCTGTAATGAGCGTCACTATATGATTGATATGCGGAATGATGCAAGAAATGAGATGCATGAACACGAAACACACGTATGAATATCCATTTCATGAACAGGCGAAAAGGTGATCGATAAACTACCTGAACACGGAGTACCTCAAATGACCTAGATCAAACATATACTTTCTGGACTCTGTGCATCAACATTAAGTTACCATACTTTCCAGAGAATTTCCCTAGCCATTTATGACCACTTTTCCTTATTATCTCTTCTAACATGTAGCCTTTTATTATTTTCAAATCACCATTAAAACTTAACATGCAGGGGCTCATATTGTACCAGTGAGACACTCATACTACCTAAAGTACAGGAAAAATGCTAAAGCGTCAATTTGAGCATATTCCTTGTAGCCTCTAACTCCTAGGTTAAATAAATGCACATAACACATGTAAAATGGCAAAAGGGTAACTAAACAGCAAGTGCTAGGGCTACAAAAATTCACATGGTGCTACAATGCCACAGGAAGGCTACTGTCCAAGTTTCATGCAATTTGGAGTTCATTTAGTCCACTTTTGACTTTTAACCTAATTAATCATGCATGCAACAAACCAAGGGCAAAATAGACATTTCACATTTCCACATCATAACAATCATGTAGATCTACTCAAGAGGAGTCTAATGCAACTGAGTTTGTCCATTTTTGATTTTTCTATGATTTGTTATGATTTTCCAGAGTTCACAGCAAATTTAAATGCATCTAAAACAGAAAACATTAGACCTAAGGACTAGAACGTAATTAACCATAGTTTCCAGGGGCTAGCGGGTAAAAATCTCCGGACTCATAGCACAGTGCATGAAACGAATCTGCGAAACTTCAAAAGGCCGGGGGCTATATTGCAAAACCTCCTTTCTTCTTCCTCGGGCCGATGAGGAACGACGCGCGACGAGGGGAGAGGCGCGGCTGTGCCGACGGCGGCGGGGCCGGCCTTGGATCCGATCGGGGCCGAGGAGGCGTTCCCACCCGCGGGCTACCTTTCCCCCTAGACGTCGTCGCCCGGGGTGGAGCGGGGAGGCGGCGCGGCGGCGATGAACCGGCGCGGCGCGACGGCGCGCGGAGGCGGCGGCGCGGCTCCGATTCCGGCGGCTCGGGTACCGAGAGGCGGCGAGGGCGGGCTCGTGAGGTGCGCGGCGGGGTGGCGAAGCCGGCGATGGTGGAGTGGAGGCGCGGTGGTTGCCCGAAGGGGGTGCTCCACGACAAGCCCGTGGGTGGCGCGGGTGCGCGCGAGCGGCGCGCGCGGGGAGAGGTAGAGGAGGCGATGACGGTGGCGATATCTAGCGCGTTGGGTGCGCGAGGCCGAGGCGGAGCTGGCGGTGAGGGTCTGGAGCACCGGGAGGCGGTGGAGGGTGGTACGCGATGGGGTGAACCGACGGTGAACCGGAGAGACGGCGGCGCGGGCTTGACGTCAAGCGGAGGTGGATCTCGGCGCCGGGTGGGGGAGAGGCGGCGAGGTCAAGGGCTACGGGTGCGCGGTGGAACGGTGGTTGCAACGGTGGCGGTCTCGGGGTGGGAGGTGGCCGGACGGCGGCGGCGAGAGCTCGAACTCCGAGCTTCGGCTCCAATGGCGGCGTGGACAAGTGAGGCAGAGGGAGAGGATTTGGGTGGGGGAGAGAACGAGTGGAGGAGGTGAATGGATAGAGGGCTTCGGCCTTGTCCAGATGACGCACGCGGGCAGCCGGCCGGTGGCTCACCGTACTCCCTGTACGCCGGCGAGCCACGCGGCGCGCGCGGGTTCGCGCCGTGGACGCGGCGCGGATCCGAGGGCCCACCTGTCAGCGACTGCGATTTTGAAAAAGGGAAAATGTGTTTTCTCCCTTCCTGTATTTCACTGTTTTTGCGCATTTGGAGGCCGAATTTGAGGAAACTCCAATTGAAGGAATTGTTCCACTCTTAGAGATCTACAACTTTGTCAAAATGGACTACCCCATATTCCAAGTGTAAATATGATTTAAATTCAAATTTATCTAGCAGCCCTAGTTGTGGACAGGGTACTTTTATTGCTTGGAAAAGTGAAAAGTCTTATTTCCAAGCCTTTTCTCCCAAAAGGCCTTATGAGTAAGTTGTTTAGAATTTCAAATCCTACAACTTTTCCAATTGGAGTTTTGCATGAAGTGGCTGCAGGCTAGAGCAAATTGGAGATTTCTAAATAGGGCTGATTTGAACTGGTTTTCTGTGTTGGTAGAAAATGGCCCTAAACACCATGTGAGCCTCAATAGGTGACTAAGCTCTAATTACCAAAGTTGTTCCCCAGCACTTTATCTCCAAGTTTGATAATATAAATTTGGCCTGAATCCCAACAGATTTTGAATTATAGACACAATTATGTTCCAAGGTTTATTAAAACAGAAATTTCACTTTGTGTAGAGACTTTCTTGTTTCCAACTTTTGGAGTATCAAATGAAGTCCAATCACTTCCACAATAGGTGCACTTGAAACGTGATAAGTTCAATTTCATTTCCTAGAAAGGGAGATTTTGAAGTTGTATAGGAGAATTTAAAGTAATTTCAGAGTGAAGCTTGGGGAAAAGCTGAAATTCCAGTTTTTGGCAATATTCCAAGTGTGGTTGGTATGGCTGATTCCAAAAGATTTTATGGAGAGATTTGCAATGGGTGAATGACAGTTTTAGCCCACACTTAGTGTAGCAAAAGTGTAGTGTATGCCATGTACTATAACTTTTATAATGAAGTTGAGCTCAGGTGCTTAAGAAATGCAAGGGTTCTTCTAAGGCCAAATTTGATCAAGGGCACAATTTCACCCTTCCAGAATTGCTAGTTAGTTTAGTTTGCACTTTTGGGCCTCATAGCACTTGATTTTAAAGATGGTCAATTTAGAAAAGTTGAGGTCAACATCTTGAGTTAAACATTTTGTATTTTGAAATGGAAAACTTTGACTTTAGTGATTCATCTACCTAATCCTCTTTACCACTAAGCATGATTAAACCGTAATTCCATTGTTACTTTTCATCTAATCGTGTGTTAAGGCTTTTGAGATGCCAGGGGCATCACAACCCACCCCCTTAAAGAAATCTCGTCCCGAGATTTGAAGGAAGCAGGGTTCTCCGACTTACTGCGAAGTGCAAATTGTTTTGGCATCGTTGTTCGTGTGCTTCTGTCATACATGGCAACACTTAATCCTTCATCCATTTGCTTTGTTAACTGGCTCGTGAATGGTTAGTGCCTCTTTAACACAAGGTAGTTACAAAGCTTTTGAATACGTTTAAGGTGGTCTTTCCTAGGTGCTCGGCAAGTCGTGGTTTTTATGAGAGCGAATGAACAAACCGCAAAGACGGTGTGGCCAACGCGAAAATGATAGTGATTTACTCGAATAATGGAACAGGGTTACTCCCTGACTTTGACACCAAGATTTAGAAACGTGATGAATATATAGGTCTTAGAACAATTGGAAGCAAGGTGTACAAAATCGGAAGACCGAACCACGAAGGCTCTTGGGATTCAAAGGGTTATCAATGGATGTGCTTTTGAGGGACACAATCATTTCATTGGATAGGGACTGTGTACACATATAAGATATTAAATCTGAACATTCTTCAAAAAGTAAGATGTGGTGATACATAGCACATTCTACTCATTTTTTCAGGAAAGATGCCGTAGAAAGAGAATAGGACATATTCACCTAGACAAGGTGATGGTTTGTATGATTTCATTGAATTGATCAAGACTGACCAAGAGAAGTATAGGCATATGATGTGCGCTTACTAACGAAACAATAGACAGTGTTAGTAAGCTTAACTGAGGATGATTTTCAAAGAAGAACAAAGCAACTTCTTAAAAAGGACTATATGATAAAAGCACTAGCTGAGAACAAAAGCTTAGCGCGGCGGATGGTGCTGAAGTTCACCTTTAGAAGATAAGGTTCAATATATACCAAAAAGGAACGTAAGAGAAAGCAGTGGGAACAGAGGTTGACTGTCTCCACAATTCAGAAAGAGGCAAGTTGGAAGAAGAAATGGAATGACGTAGTAAGACAGTGGGAATGGAATCAAGCATTTCCACACATACAAGACGTTAACGAAATCAGGGTAAGCCCAGAGAAGTCCGAGATTTGGACCAATGGGTGTAAATGTATCGTGGAGAATAGAATTGCTCATCCTCGTGAAGCACGACCAGCATGGATAAACAAAGTCAACGAAAAGATGTGGACGAGTGGAACCATAGATTTGACTCGTCTCACGGATCGAGAAGACATGGTTTAACAAGGCAAGGGAAAGGTGTGAACGACAGTGGGATTAAGGTGGATCTTTCCCCACAGGTCAAGAAGGCAAGGTGAAACAAAGCAAAGAAACGATACAAGGCGGCAATGGAAATGGAGTAAATTATTTCCACGTATTAAATGTATAGAGGTCAACAAGGCGTTAGAAGATGGATAGGAATGTTCCATAATTGCAGCGGTGTCATGCCTTTGCATGTCTTGATACCAACGCGCCCCTAGTGGAACTGAGTGACGGCCATACACACAGGACCCTAGGTTCCGTCGCGGCACCATAGACTGCTCGGGCAAACACCCCGTCAAGAGCGGTATTTCCATCCAATCTCAGAGGATATGTGAATAACACAAGGTTATAGAGAGACATGAACAAGGAGGTTTTACACGCCATAGCACAATGTTTTCGAAGGTATAATTCATCAGATTTATTTGAATCAGAAACAGGGTAACCACAACTAAAGCGTCATGGACTACAAAGACTGCAGTGCCTGAATGATAAGAGCATGAAGCGTGGGAACTACAAGAGTTTGAAATGCTCCATAAAAAAAATAGAGAGACCTTAATCATGAGTGTTGGACACATGCCGTCTGCAAGGAGCTGGATACATGAGAATCTCAAAAGTTAAGAGAGTCAACATCCCCTCATTACAAAAGTTTGCAATGACCGCTAGCATTTCACTAGTATCTAGCTAGTATTGCCTAAAAGTAAAATTGATACGTCCAGGACGAATGCCCGTTTCTTCTTTCAACCATCTTGGTGCAGTGTTGGTCTTCACGTGGTAAACGCCATGAAACAATAGTCTTGATTCTCCACCGAGTATGAGAACGTCACCAGATTCGAGGTTGATCTTGGTCGCTTGGTCTTTGTCTCTCGTGTCACCGAACAAGAACTCGGCGGTGTCTCCTATGGAGATGGATATGAAAGGTAAACCTTTGGTAAGGCTACTCTCTGACTCGTCCTTGTCTTGGTGAAGTCCGAGCTTCCAGGAGTTGGTGTAGTAGTTGACGATGCATATGTCCGGGTTAATTTAAGGAAACTCGCTTGCAGTGGAGTTCGCAGTTTGAGCAATCATCTTGAAAGCATCTGGTATTGTCGGGGCTTGTGCTCCATCGAATGGACGCGTGGGTCCATATGAGCATGCCGTCGGATCCCAGTTCTTTCCCAGGGACATCATCCATAAGTTTAGCTTGGCACCATTCTTGAGGCTTGGCCTGTAAAATCCTCCTGGGCCCTTACCCAGTTGTCGACACATACTAACCATCCCGATTTGATCTTCAGGCTTGACAAATCCTTTTAATAGAACCATCCCGGGTCGCAGATGTTGAACTGAGGCTGCCTCGGTGGAAGATTCTCCCGCTTTTCTCTTCTTTTGTTCTCGAGGTATCGTTGTTTTAGCTTTTGTGGACTCTTGGTAATTAGGGCATAAGTCGAAGGGCTGCGTCGAGGGTTGAGACATCTGTAGTAGGAAGAATAAGGCTCCCGTCAATTTGATAGTTTCAAAGGCCGAATGTGGTCATAAGGCAATTTGTATTCATGTGCCAATTAGGTTGCGTCCCGAACTTCATTTTCTAAACTTCGTACTTGCTAACTAGATTTAAGCTTCGACTTAAAATGATTGTAAGTTAATGCCCAGAGTATTTTGCCGAAGGGTCATTATAGATAAGTATGTTGGTTGAATTTTTTCTCACTACAACTTTTATATATAATACTTGTTTTAAATGGATATGAGACACGTCCTAAACTGGTACCTCGCTCGTATTCACTTTCATAGCAAGTAATCTATACATAAGTTGCTAGAAATTTCTTGTACCACTAGGTTCTTATAATAAGTTTCTGTTGATTTTATTTGCAATTTGAAATACATCTTAAAACAGCAGACAGGATTCATATGCAAATTGTTACTACCCAACAAGTATACTTATAGATGCAGTAAGAATCTAGTTATCTTCAATCAAATACAAGTAAGGCACATGAGATGAGATGGAATGATGTATGCTCGTCCTATCCGTCTCACATCACACTTCCTATGTATACAACTAGCGATATTCGGTGACATATATGCACGTCTCTCCTTAATGCAACTAGTCGAGTCCTATTCGTTCTTAGTTTCGCACGTGGTTAGTGTACCTGCAGAAGAATGCATGCTCATACATTACCACATAGTGTGGCATCCACGCGTGACCGCTGCGTGGACAACGTTGGTGGGCCGCTGCACCTTTTCCTCAAAGCCTGACTTTCCACCAGTACTAGGGATTGTCGAGAAAAAGATGGATCCCAAAACTGAATGTAAGTGTGGTGGGTATGAAAGCCTCAAACATGCCCACTACCCTTAAAGAGCTTTTACTTATACGGCATGAATGCAGGGTTTACAACCGTTCGGAAATCCCGATAGCTTCCACCAGTACTGGGGTCAGCCATGGCCGAAGAGTTGCTTCCCAAAGCGCCGAATATGCATATGAGTTCTATCTAGGTCAGAAAGTCAGTGATGTCACCTGGATAGCACTAACATCCTTAATATGGGCATATCGCATACTCTCATTTTTGAATTACTTGAAAAGGGCTTTCGAAAATAGTTTTGTAAACCAAAACTTGATGATATAACTGTTGTCTGTGTATGATCGGCTCTGATACCAGCTGTGGCGGAACCGCCGATTTAATACGGGCTAAGTACACCTGCCACCATTAGCTTGCAATGTACTTGGACCGTACTAAACCCGGTCGTTCGTCGAGAGGCCTTCGGATCTCGATAACACCATTTCCCAGAGGAACCGACATCATACACATCCGACTCTCGATGGAGCCACAACAGTTACATCATCATAGGCAGTTGAAATATAGAATAGATAGATTTAGTTTACAATCCAAGAATGTATATAGTCAAATACATGTCCAAATTATATATAATGCGGAAGCGTTTTCAAAACATCTCGCAGCGGAAACCAAATATTTAAGTAGTCTTCATACAGACGAACGAGGCGAGAAGCACCGAGCCCACCGGTGCTACCCTTCTCCAAGCAGCTATCCAAATGCCGCCAGTACCTGTGAGCCAAAAGTGGGGGCAAACCCTGAGTACAAATTACTCAGTAGAACTTAATGGAAGTGGCTTACGGCTGACGCAAAGCTTGCTTACTAAGAAGTAAATCCTTAGCTGTTGATTTTAAGCAGGGTCAAGTTAACATGTGGAAGCAGGATTTGACGGCTGCTTGTGTTATTCTTAGAAGCAGGATTTGACAGTTGCTTATTTCATCATACCAATAATACTAACCATGAGCACAATATAAAGTGTTGTGAAAGTAAAGCATGTATATCCAAGCATGTAGTCTTCAAGCCATGATTTCGTAATACAACATATTCAAGTGGGTTACTACTTTGTCCGTCAGTGGTATTGGCATTCTCACACCTGGTGAGCATCAGCGATTCGAATCGATTTCTAATTCCCAGGAAAAACAAGAAACACCAGGTGGCATATGCTTACTAACCCCCGGCGTTCTCACATATGCCCCCCACCTCAATCTGACCCGTCCCAAAGTTCAAAACGCCCCCACCTAACCCCTGGGGGTAGCCGCCTTAGGAGCGTTACCACGCAATGGGTCAGCCCTCCCTCGACTACCAAGCACCCCCCCGAGTCCTTCGGCCCCCTATCAGTGGATGGGCGGCATCTTGAAAGGTGGGACGGCCCAGGAAAGGCTTTCACCAGTCCCACGGCCTGGATAAGCATCCTAGCAATGTTATGCCGACCAATAGGCGAACAACGGCCGGCCTTATGCGACTCGGGCGGAGTCCACCACACATTAGTTCAATTCTCATCATAACAAGCCCATATCTCCGCCCGGTCTCCATTTAAAGCATAATATAACAATAATAAATAGCATAATAATAACTTCCATAATAGTGAAATTTATGTCATTTGAGAAGTAATCCCTACGGGATAAGTGATCTCTATTCACTCGTATCTACTCGCACCTAGCCATTCTAGGCACTCGTCCTATGAACTCCAGGTATGGGTGCTAGAGCCAGGGCGGCCAGGAAGTCTAATGCAATGGGTTCCAATCAACTCCTAATGCATATGCGTAATCAGTAATCATTTTTATTAGCTGGGAAATAGCATGGTCCTGCCTACCTTTGCTTATCTCTACCAAAGCCAACAAACTAAACTATGTTAGTTTGCCGGGTTGTGGGGCTTTGCCCCAGGCAACCCCTTGATCACTTGGACTGCTCCTCCTTTCAAACACGACTGATGGGCCCTCCAGGTCGTGAGTGGGTCTTAGTTGATCTTTTGGATCACCGTTGGTTGAAGTAGTTCCATGCGCTCGTTTCTTGATCACGTATCTGTAATGAGCGTCACTATATGATTGATATGCGGAATGATGCAAGAAATGAGATGCATGAACACGAAACACACGTATGAATATCCATTTCATGAACAGGCGAAAAGGTGATCGAAAAACTACCTGAACACGGAGTACCTCAAAGGACCTAGATCAAACATATACTTTCTGGACTCTATGCATCAACATTAAGTTACCATACTTTCCAGAGAATTTCCCTAGCCATTTATGACCACTTTTCCTGATTATCTCTTCTAACATGTATCCTTTTATTATTTTCAAATCACCATTAAAACTTAACATGCAGGGGCTCATATTGTACCAGTGAGACACTCATACTACCTAAAGTATAGGAAAAATGCTAGAGCGTCAATTTGAGCATATTCCTTGTAGCCTCTAACTCCTTGGTTAAATAAATGCACATAACACATGTAAAATGGCAAAAAGGGTAATTAAACAGCAAGTGCTAGGGCTACAAAAATTCACATGGTGCTACAATGCCACAGGAAGGCTACTGTCCAAGTTTCATGCCATTTGGAGTTCATTTAGTCCACTTTTGACTTTTAACCTAATTAATCATGCATGCAACAAACCAAGGGCAAAACAGACATTTCACACTTCCACATCATAACAATCATGTAGATCTACTCAAGAGGAGTCTAACGCAAATGAGTTTGTCCATTTTTGATTTTTCTATGATTTGTTATGATTTTTCAGAGTTCACAGCAAATTTAAATGCATCTAAAACAGAAAACATTAGACCTAAGGACTAGAACGTAATTAACCATAGTTTCCAGGGGCTAGTGGGTAAAAATTGCCGGACTCATAGCACAGTGCATGAAACGAATCTACAAAACTTCAAAAGGCCGGGGGCTATATTGCAAAACCTCCTTTCTTCTTCCTCGGGCCGACGGGGAACGACGCCCGACGAGGGGAGAGGCGCGGTTGCGCTGGCGGCGGCGGGGCCGGCCTTGGAGCCGATCGGGGCCGAGGAGGCGTTCCCGCCCGCGGGCTACCTTTCCCCCTAGACGTCATCGCCGGGGTGGAGCGGGGAGGCGCCGCGGCGGCGATGAACCGGCGCGGCGCGACGGCGCGCGGAGGCGGCGGCGCGGCTCCGATTCCGGCGGCTCGGGCACCGAGAGGCGACGAGGGTGGGCTCGTGAGGTGCGCGGCGGGGTGGCGATGCCGGCGGTGGTGGAGTGGAGGCGCGGTGGTGGCCCGAATTGGGTGCTCCACGACGAGCCCGTGGGTGGCGCGGGTGCGCGCGAGCGGCGCACGCGGGGAGAGGTAGAGGAGGCGATGGCGGTGGCGATATCTAGCGCGTTGGGTGCGCGAGGCCGAGGCGGAGCTGGCGGTGAGGGTCTGGAGCACCGGGAGGCGGTGGAGGGTGGTGCGCGATGGGGTGAACTGATGGTGAACCGGAGCGACGGCGGCGCGGGCTTGACGTCAAGCGGAGGTGGATCTCGGCGCCGGGTGGGGGAGAGGCGGCGAGGTCAAGGGCTACGGGTGCGCAGTGGAACGGTGGTTGCAACGGTGGCGGTCTCGGGGTGGGAGGTGGCCGGACGGCGGCGGCAAGAGCTCGAACTCCGAGCTTCGGCTCCAATGGCGGCGCGGACAAGTGAGGCAGAGGGAGAGGGTTTGGGTGGGGGAGAGAACGAGTGGAGGAGGTGAATGGATAGAGGGCTTCGGCCTCGTCCAGATGACGCACGCGGGCGGCCGGCCGGTGGCTCGCCGTACTCCCTGTACGCCGGCGAGCCACGCGGCGCGCGCGGGTTCGCGCTGTGGACGCGGCACGGATCCGAGGGCCCACTTGTCAGCGACTCCGATTTTGAAAAAGGGAAAATGTGTTTTCTCCCTTCCTATATTTCACTGTTTTTGCGCATTTGGAGGCCGAATTTGAGGAAACTCCAATTGAAAGAATTGTTCCACTCTTAGAGATCTACAACTTTGTCAAAATGGACTACCCCATATTCCAAGTGTAAATATGATTTAAATTCAAATTTATCTAGCAGCCCTAGTTGTGGACAGGGTACTTTTATTGCTTGGAAAAATGAAAAGTCTTATTTCCACGCCTTTTCTCCCAAAAGGCCTTTTGAGTAAGTTGTTTAGAACTTCAAATCCTACAACTTTTCCAATTGGAGTTTTGCATGAAAGTGGCTGCAGGCTAGAGAAAATTGGAGATTTCTAAATAGGGCTGATTTGAACTGGTTTTCTGTGTTGGTAGAAAATGGCCCTAAACACCATGTGAGCCTCAATAGGTGACTAAGCTCTAATTACCAAAGTTGTTTCCCAGCACTTTGTCTCCAAGTTTGATAATATAAATTTGGCCTGAATCCCAACAGATTTTGAATTATAGACACAATTATGTTCCAAGGTTTATTAAAACAGAAATTTCGCTTTGTGTAGAGACTTTCTTGTTTCCAACTTTTGGAGTATCAAATGAAGTCCAATCACTTCCACAATAGGTGCACTTGAAACGTGATAAGTTCAATTTCATTTCCTAGAAAGGGAGATTTTGAAGTTGTATAGGAGAATTTAAAGTAATTTCAGAGTGAAGCTTGGGGAAAAGCTGAAATTCCAGTTTTTGGCAATATTCCAAGTGTGGTTGGTATGGCTGATTCCAAAAGACTTTATGGAGAGATTTGCAATGGGTGAATGACAGTTTTAGCCCACACTTAGTGTAGCAAAAGTGTAGTGTATGCCATGTACTATAACTTTTATAATGAAGTTGAGCTCAGGTGCTTAAGAAATGCAAGGGTTCTTCTAAGGCCAAATTTGATCAAGGGCACAATTTCACCCTTCCAGAATTGCTAGTTAGTTTAGTTTGCACTTTTGGGCCTCATAGCACTTGATTTTAAAGATGGTCAATTTAGAAAAGTTGAGGTCAACATCTTGAGTTAAACATTTTGTATTTTGAAATGGAAAACTTTGACTTTAGTGATTCATCTACCTAATCCTCTTTACCACTAAGCATGATTAAACCGTAATTCCATTGTTACTTTTCATCTAATCGTGTGTTAAGGCTTTTGAGATGCCAGGGGCATCATAGAAATGCAGGGGGAGTTGGAGTCATGCTTTGTTGATCGGCTGCGTTGAGCTGTTTCCCTTGTCTTAGGGGGGCCGAACTTTTGGCTTTGCTTTTGTTCACTACTTGTGCCCCCGTTTCTGCTTTTCTTTGGCTTTTGGGCATTTGAGTAGATTTTCTTTGTTTTTCTTTCTTCTGTTGTTCTTTGTTACGCTTTTCTTTTCTTGTTTATGATTTCAGGTGGTTGGTGAGGGTGTTGACAAGGCACTCATCAAGGGGGAAATTGAGGGACTCAAGTGTACCGAGTCTGGTCTTTCGTCCTGGCTGTGATGAGCGCTTGTCAACACCGAAGACTTGCTGAAGGACGAGCGAGCACCTCCTAAGTGTGACCTGGAGGAGAAGCCCTCTCGAGTGGACTGAGAGGCGGTGCCAGAGTGGACTTGATGTGACAAAAGCCCTGCCAAGTGGACTGGTAGGTGGCTTGGGTGGAGGCCCAAGTTAGGCTCGGCCCACAAGTGCGACCGTGGGTGCGGGACGGTGTCGTGAGCCGTAAAATCACTCAAGTGGAGGCCCAACAATCGTTTCCTGGTTCCACCGTCAAAACCAGGGGGTGGTTGCCGGTATCCCAAAACATGTAGTTATCCAAAGGGATGACCTACTGACCACGTGGAGGAAATCGGGAGATTACTTCGAGCCGAAGAAGATCAAGGACTCCATCGTGGCCGTTCATCTGAGTTTCCTGCGTCTTTTCTGGCCTCTACGGGCATTTTAGTGTAATTGCGTCTGTATCTTTGGGGGCTGTTTGCAAAACAGCATAGGATGAGTTTTGTAGTATAAATAAGGGAGATGGCTGTCTAATCTCCCTCTCTTGGCTGGTTGAGTTGTGCTTAGGGCTTAGAAAACCCTAGGTTTTAGGTCTCCAAGCAAGAGCATCAAGGTCTAGTGAGGTTTGAGTGATCTAGCCTCTACAAAAAGTGGGTAGGATGAGGGTGGCTGCTTGGTGAACGTGATTCGTCTTGTAATCCGGATCTAAGATCTCTTTAAGGCTATCAACTGATGAATTTTGTGCGGCACCTTCTGTGTTCTTCCTTCCCCCTCTCTTGATTGGTTTTTTATCTTCGTTTTCTTGCCTTTTGGTGTGTTTGGCTTTGGGCAAGAGCAAGATCATTCTATTGCCGGTGATTTGGACTGCTAGGATGTGGTTTTGATTGTGGTAGTGTTGCCCAATCTTTGAATCCACGAGCAGCCCCTCCTCTTTCGTTCATGGCAAGTGGACTTCACTTCGGGGGAAAGTCAAATTCGTGGAGAAAAACTTAAGCCTAGGGCTTGATCTGTTGGGAAGAGCATCTCCATGGATTAGACAAAGTCCTTGCAAAATTTGGTGAAGTTTAGAGTCCATTTGGCTGAGTTTTGGATCGATTTTGAGGATTCTCGGGCTGTTTTCTCACCTCGGGTTGCCCTGTTTCATACCACCGGACTGTCGGTGGGTAGGCACCAGACTGTCCGGTGGCCTAGGGTTTAGCCCGGGCAGAGACTACGAGACTCGGCCACTTAGGCTTTTAGCAGCCACCGGACTGTCTGGCGGTGAGCCACCGGACTGTCTGGCGGTGGTGCTAGAGGGTCAAGCCCTCAGCCTATTTCGTCCGGTGGGTGGCACCGGACTGTCCGACGGTTTGGTGTCGGACTGTCCGGTGGTGCACCGGATTGTCCAGTGGGTTGGACTCGAGCGTCAAGCCCTCAGTCTTTACCGTCCGGTGGGTGGCACCGGACTATCCGACGCTTAGGCACCGGACTCCTGCTCTCGGCGGTTCCAGGCTCGTTTTGCGTCGTTTTCTCTCGGCGTATGAGCGAGTGCTGTGTAGTGCTTCCGTAGTGCTTTCCTCGACGTGTCTTTGGGTTGGTAGCTTGTCATAGCTACGTGATCCTACACGGGTGAGAAGAGAGGGTTTTTGGGGTCATAGGTTCTTAGGTGTCGACGTATTCACCCCCCTCTAGGTCGCTCTTTCGGTCCTCATATGACAACTGTAGCCTCAGGAAGTACAAAGGTTACTCCCAAGTTGGTTCATCTTACCCAGGATTTCAATGGTGGCTACACTTAGATTTTGAGATGTTTAAGCTGAGATCAAGTTTCAGGTGTCATAGCAGTTTTCTCCCAGCTAAGAGCAACAGAGGTTTTTCTCTTTTCAAAAGACATAGTGTCCACTCTTTTGTTCTCAAGGTCACCTCTCAATCACTCAAAGGATGAGAATCCTTGTGTTTCCTCTCCTCCTAATCTAAGTTTTGGGTGGAGTTGAATGAGAGTGAGACTATCTCATTATGTTTGTATCACCAAGTCAAAGCAAGTGTCAAATCAAAGAGTATGAATCAAATCAAGAATTTTGGCTATGCGCAAGTGTGGCGGAAAGTTATTGGTAAGTGTGCTTTGGTATTCCTCTTTTTGATGCGAGAGAGGGCATGGTATTTTCCTTCTTTTTCTTTCTTTCTTTCTCACTTTTTTTCTCTTTTTTTTCAATTCAATTACATGCCTCTTTTCCTCTCTTTTCGCATGATTGATAACTAGGGGGATTGGAACATTGGCATAGCACAACTTATTGGAACTTTGTGGTATGAACGTGTACGTGATAGCCGACAAAGTTCAAAACACTCAAAGATGTCTTTGATACATATTGTATTTGTGGCACTGGTAGGACATGTGACTTGAGAACATTGGAGTAGATCACATTTTAAAATTTTAACAAAACAAAAGCTCTTTGCCTTAGCGGGGGGATCACTGCTATGTATCCATGTTACTTATATCTCATGAATCAACAACTTAAATCAAAGCGGGTCCCTAAACAGAAGGTATCCATGGGCAAATTTACTTCAACATAGGGAGTAAAATTTGTACAAGTATAGACATAAGCTATCAATATGATCATGTAGAGTAAAATTTATCCAAGTTTCATGTATAGAATGGAATATATGGACCAAAATTGAAATTGTCGCGAAAATACCTGGTCCTTGTACAGGGTCGACATGAAGATGGGCCAACTCAGCCCAGGCCTGAGTTGGGCGGCCTGGCATCAGGCCAGGCGGCCTGGTCAGGAGCCGGGCGGCCTGACATGTGGGTCTTTCGGCCCTTGCACCGATCATTTTGCGTGGAGAAGTGTTTTGGGACACCGTTTCTGCGTGTAGTATGAGTTTCACCGTCGTGACAGGCCGGGCGACCTGAGTAGGTGCCGGGCGGCGTGGGTGCCAGGCCGGGCGACCTGAGTAGGTGCCGGGCGGCGTGGGTGCCAGGCCGGGCGGCTCGGGGTGGAACCGGGCGGCTTGGGTTCGGCTCGGTTCGTCCCAAATTTTTGTGTGCAGCGCAGTATAACCCTATACAATGTGTTTCTTTGTTCGTTTCTACAGGATTAGTGACGAGAGATGGGGGAGGCTGTGGCGGAATCGCCCTGCTTAATCCAGACTAAGCACACCTGCCACCTCTGGCTCGTAGTGCACTTAGGCCAGACTAAACCCGGTAGTCCGTCGCGCTACCCAAAAGGGCACTCGATGTAACCATCGCCCGAGGATACCGACATCACATACATTCAGCCCTCGAAAGAGCCACAACAGTTACATCATCATAGGCAGTTGAAATATAAGGTAGATAGACTTAATTTACAAACCATTTATATGTAATCAAATACAAGCTCAAAATACAGCGCAAGCGATTGAGAAATATATATATAGCGGAAGCGTTTCCAAAACAACTCGCAGCGGAAACAAACTTAAGTAGTCTTCATTCAAAGATAAACAAGGCGAGTAGCACTGAGCCCACCGGTTCTACCATCCTTCAAGCGGTTGTCCAGAAGTCATCAGTACCTGTAATCCAAAAGTGGGGGCAAACCCTGAGTACTAATTACTCAGTAGGACTTAATGGACGGGGCTTACGGCTGACGCAAAGCTTGCTTACTAATCATGTATGTCCTTAGCCATTGGTTTTAACCATCAAAGTGTTAAGAGAAGATAGCAGGATTTGACAACTGCTATCTTAATCTTATTAAAAACAGATCATGATAGTAGTAATAATATCCTTGCAGGAAAGTAAACCATAACAACTTGCATAATAGTATATCATACCCATCCAAGCATGTTGTATTGAAAAACATGAATATAAGCATAAGATATTTAAATTCTTACTACGTTGCCCGACGGTAATATTTGGCACTATCACACCTAGTGAGCATCAGCGATTTGAATAGATTTTTAATTCCCGGGAATAACTAGAAGCACCAGGATGGCATATGCTTACTAACCCCCGGCGTTCCCACATATGCTTCCCCCATCTCCACTTGTCCCATCCCAAGTTCGATTCAATCCTTCCATTGTTCCCAGGTTGTGCTGCCTTAGGAGCGATACGACGGTCACACCGGGTCAGCCCTCCCTCGACTACAAGCTCCCCAAGGTGTCACAATAGGAGTCTGTCTCTGTTCTTCGGATGGCACAAGTAAGATTTTCACCAGGCCCATGTCCTGGATAAGCACTAGCAATGTTATGCCAATCAGCAGACGAACAGTGGAGGGCCTTAAACGACTCGGGCGGAGCTGGAGAACAACAATGCATACCCCAAAAGTAAACTTACGCTCCGCGCGGTCTCCATTTAACATCAGCAATAATAATCATAAATTTCATCATAGTAAGATTTCTGAGATTTGTAAAATCACCTACGCGATGAGTGACAATGCTCACTCGTGTCTACTCGTACCTAGCATTTCTAGGCATACTCGTCCTACGAACTCTATTCATAGGATCTAGGGCCAAGGCGGCCAGGATGTCTAATGCAGTTGGTTTCAAACAACTCCTGATGCATATGCCTAACCATTAAGACATATAGTATGGTCCTGCCTACCTTTGATTGTTCTTATGAAAACCAATAAACTAATCTAAGTTAGTTTGCCGGTTGTGAGGCTTTGCCCCAGGCAACCCCTTGAAACGGGGACGGAGTATCAGCGACACGTCGTCTTCATGCTCTTGATGCAATTCATTGTTCGGCTTATCGATCAATAGCAGCTCCTGTGTTGATCCTTCCTTCGCGGAATCTATATGCATGATATAATATGCAAGTGAGTGCAAGAGAGTGCAAGTACATGCATATGATACAGGTTATATGCATGACATAGTGCAATCATGAGTGCAACGAATTGCAAATATATGCATGAGGTGCCAATGAAATATAATGCATGATCAAGCAGTTTGTGAAGAATGGATTCAAGTACTCTCAGTTTAAACCCATCCCATAATAAGAAAACTTAACGACTTTGCTAAGAAATCATACAACCCATCACTAAGAAATCATACAAACCATGACCACATTTTATCTCTGAAGTTATCAGGAGTCACTGTCTTATATGTGTACACAGTCCCTATCAAATGAAATGAAGGTGTCTCTTAAAAACACCTCCATTGATAACCCTGGGGATCACAAGCTGTACTTAATGGTATGCAGCAAGTAACTTCATATATGCACACAATGTTGTTACTTGCAGTTAATCATATACACGCAAATTAATGGACACGCTACCGTTATGAATAAAATGTGTCCATGAGTTTATGTAGTTAGACAACTCAATTTGATCCCAAACTTTTACCACATACAGACACATACTACATAATACTACAGCCAAAATTTCAGCTACAACCAAATTATAATTAATTTATTAAAATTCCAACAATTTATCAGCTCTATAGATTCTCAGATTTTTCATAATTTGTAGGAGTGAGTTCTGGACTTGAAATTTCTACAGCAAGCATTTCATTGTATGAACATCATATGCAAAAATTAGCAAGCACAAAATCCATAGTTTGATAGGACACCTATTTTCCATATAATTATCTAGGTCTATTTTAAATGCACATCAAGATAGTACTCATAAGCTTCACAAAAGTACTTTTGGGAACCCATACATCATTAGCAAGCTACCAAATCTTCCATGGAATTAATTATGCATCCTAAGACCACTTTTCCTTTTTTATTTAGTTAAGCATGTGACACTTTGTCATTTTCAAATCACCACTCAAACTTAACATGCAAGGCCTCAAACTTTACCAGCAAGCTATATGCAGCATAAGGTATGTCCTAAAAATCTAGTCCAACTTTTGGAGCAAGTTTCATATGGTGAGTACTTTCCATGCATTTTTATTGCAAAAACCTAGGCCTACGGGTAGATCAGTCATTTAACAGTGAGTGCTACTGCAAGAAAAGTTCACACAGTGCCTAAATGTCATGCTAAAGCCACTGTCCAAATTTCAACATTTTATGAGTTCATTTAGTCCACTTTTGCCAATTATTTACCCTAATCATGCATGCACTAGACCAAGGGCAAAATAGTCTTTTCACACATCCACATCATACTCATTTTGTAGATCTACTCAAGAGGAGTCCATAACCTCTGAGTTTGTCCATTTTGGATTTTTATTTGATTTATTATGATTTTTGGAAGTTTCAGCCCAAAATCAACACATTAACCCTAGATCTAGGACCCATACGTAATTAACCATATACCTTAGGGGCTAGAACGAGAGATCCGTGAGACTCAATGCACAGCGCGTGGGATTGGAACAGAAAAACGCCGAAACTCCGAGGGTTAAAGTGCAAAACACACTCTCTTCTTCAACCTCCCGCCGGGAGGGGGGTTGACCGGCGGCGGCGCGCGCGGGGCCCGAGGGCTTGCCGGCGGGAGTCGAGGAGAGGAAAAGGGGGTCGAGGAACCTCACCCACTACCTTGATTCAGCAGAGGAGCGTCGAGGAGGGCCGGCGATGTCGCGCAGGAGAGGCGGAAGTCTGGCGGCGCAATGCGTCGGGGTGGGGCAGCGCCGGCGGCCTAGAGCTACGGGAGGCGGCGGAGTGGACGCCGGGGATGGATGGCGCGGGGTGTGGAGGCAAGGGGGCATGAGGAATGGCCGACGCGGCTTGAGCTCTGAGCTTCACCAATGGCGGGGTTCGGCGGCGGAATGAGGATACGGCGGCCTAGGTCTAGGCGGGGTGGTGGAGTGGAGGACGAGGAACACCGGCGTGGTGACTGGAGGGCGTGGTGACGCTCGGAGCGGCGGGCGCAGCTCGAGCCCGAGCTTGCGTCAATGGCGGGCGACGGTGGAAGGCAGAGGGAGTGAGGGGCTCGGTGAGGGCGGGGTGAGGGAGAGGGAGCTGACGAGTGGAGTGGGGAGAGCGGAGGGTGGCTTCCACCTGAAGGAAGAGGAGGGGAGGGCGCGGCCTCGGCCGTCGGCCGGCGGCAGGTGGCTCTCGCCGCGTGTATGAGCAGGAGGGGGAGAAGGGAAGGGCGCGAGGTGGATAGACTTGGTCCATGGACCATGAGCCGATGACAGGTGGGCCTGGGGTGACCTGGAGAGGGAACGGTCCAATGGACCGAGTGCATGGGCGGCGTGCGGGGTGGGACCACCGGTCCGGTTTTCGTCCGGCGCCGGCGGGAATCCGGCGCTGGTCTGCCAGGTGGGGCCCGCGCGTCATAGGGTTAGAAGGAATTCCAAAAAATCCCGAAAATGGAAAAACCCAGTTTGACCAGGGAAGGTGTTTCTGAAATTTGCCTATTTGGCCAACTTAGGGGCCAAATTTGAAAATGTCGCAATTGGATGAAATGTTCTAAATTTATTCCTCTACATTTTTTTATAAACTTGTATACCATGTTATATTCAAAAATATGGTTTAAATTTGAATTTAAGCTGCTGACCAAGGTTTGACCAACAGAACCCTCCAGTTTAGAAATTCCAAAAGTCTATTTTCTAATCGCATTCACTCAGAGAGTTTTATACCAATGTTGTTCAGAATTTCAAGGTCTAAAACTTATTCAATTAGGGTTTTGCAAGATTATGCCTGTAGACCAATTAAAACTTGAAATTACTAAACAAGTCAAATTTAGTCAGAATTTACATGCTGACAGAAAAAGCCCCAAAACTCTATGCAAATCTTCATGCATGTCAAAGCACCAATTACCAAAATTGTTCACCATGAAATTGTCTACAAGTTTGTAAATATTAGTTTCACCAAATATAAATAGAATCAAAGTTATGGGCACAATCACAGAGACATATATGCAGAAAACAGGTTTCAACAAGTTGCACCTCAACCAAATTTGAACTGGGGTTTAAATGCATGCCAATGTATGATGCTTCATGATGAATGCTGCACATATGATGAATGATTATGCACTTGAGATGCTGGAGTATCATAGA
The DNA here is from genome assembly GCA_022530915.1 of Paspalum notatum. NCBI lineage: Eukaryota > Viridiplantae > Streptophyta > Magnoliopsida > Poales > Poaceae > Paspalum > Paspalum notatum. Next base: position 30,871,321 of record CM039688.1, on the reverse strand, counting down.
GGCTAAGTGCAATCCTCCCCCCACACTTGAACTCAGAGTAGGGTGAACAAAACTTTATTGAACTAAGCATTAATGATTGAATGAAATAATGAAACAAATAACATAGGCGCAGTTCATGCAAAGAAAACAAACTAAATCTAAACACTAAGGAAATAAAAAGGGCGCCTATACTAAACATTTATTCTAACGCCATGGGCATCTATGGCATAGGTGGATCATAGATGTCGGGATGCCTAGTGGCGTTGGCAAGGCGGCGAAACTTGGAAGAGAGGCCCTTCCTAAGGATTTCTATCGTGTCATTGATCTCCCACTTCCAAAGTTCTCCTTCTGCGCAGCGTTCTTCAAGCATGATGAACTTCTTGTTCATAGCTGCGAGCTCCGCCTTGAGAGACTCAATGGTCTCTTTCTTCCCCTCCTCCTCCTTATCTGAATCTTCAAAATGTCCAAGAGGAGCCCGGATCGGAGGGGGCTTGATGGTTTCTTCACGGTCCTCCTAGGGGGAGTAGAGTCAATGGACTCATCAATTGATGCGTCCCCCTAAGGACGTTCTCCCTATGCTTCAGGATCAATACCTTCCCCCACCCTCCATTGGGAGTAGGTCCTCTCCGGATATTGTAGGATGGCGATCCCAGACTTTTGGGCTGACCATTGCCCTCATCCTTCACAGAATCTTCCGAGAAGAGTTTCTGGATGGGCACCGCCTTGGGGGTGATCTTCCCCATGTTGGGTCGAGGTGAATCACCCCGGAACACCTTCTTCGCGATGGTGCGCGCAGGAGATAGCCCACGTGCCGGCCTTCTCGCACTACGTGGGCGCGCAGGGAAGGCCGGGCGGCCCCGCTCTAAGCCGGGCCGCCCAGCACCTAGGCTGGAGGCCGGGCGGCCAGAGGGGTGATGTTGAGCACCATGGAAGGGTCGATCTCGTGGTCGGATAGCGGCAAGGCTCTTGGGAGAGGTGTTGTTGGAGGCCATGACTTAGGTTTTTCGCAGGAAGGATGAGGAGAAGGTGAGAGTGGCTAGAAGGGGAAGAACTCTTGGGTTTAAGTTGTGAAAACTCGTCCTCATCCACTCAACTGAACACCGGCGACTTAGGGATCAGCTCCACTCGAAAAATTTCGAAAAGAGGCGGCCGGGCGGCAAAACACCGAGGCCGGGTGGCCTCGTCCAGGCCGGGTAGCACGGCACTGGGCCGGGCGGCCTGGCCAAGAGCCGGGCGGCTCCACCAGGGGGCCGAGCGGCTTGCACCTGCCTCGCTGACTCTGGTTTGGCAGACTAGAAGTCGGTTTTGCCCTTTAGGTGGACTGAAACACTTTTTCATCGTGATGTGTCGGCTCTTTATTGAGATTTTTGGTGGTATGGAAGCATAAGGTGAGATAGGACAGAAAAGTGAGGAGCATGGTAGTGTACATGGCTCGTTTTAGGTCATCGCTAGACCGTGGCTATGTGATCATGCCGTTCCTTGCAGCTCGTAAACGTCCACTTCTTCGAGCTGAGGCATTTCGGGCTCTAGGAAGACTTTTAATCGTTGCCCATTCGCTTTAAAGACCTTCCCATCTTCATCCAGGAGGGTGATGGCACTGTGATCGGCGGCATCAAGGACCAAAAAGGGTCCTTCCCACTTACTTCTAAGCTTACCATGACCAAACAAACGAACGCAAGAATTAAATAGTAATACCTTATCGCCTGGTTTGAATGTCTTGATCTTGATATGCTTATCGTGCCATCTTTTGGTTCGCTCTTTGTACAGCTTGGCACTGTGGCAGGCCTTCTCCCTCTATTCCTCCAATTCAGCGAGTTGGATCTAACGTCGAACTCCTGCCGATTGTAGATCCATGTTCCACTTCCTTATCGCCCAATGCGACTTGAACTCAAGTTCTACTGGCAGGTGACAAGTCTTGCCGTACACCATCTGATATGGTGTCATGCCAATGGGAGTTTTATATGCTGTGCGGTATGCCCATAGAGCATCGGGTAGCTTGGATACCCAGTCTTTTCCCATAGCTTCGACAGTTTTCTGCAGGATATTCTTGATCTGCTTATTTGATGTCTCAGCTTGGCCACTTGTCTGCGGGTGGTAAGGAGTGGCAACACGGTGGTCCAACTAAGTTCTGCGAGGCACCCCTTTAATCTTTTGTCAATGAAGTGTGGGCCTCCATCACTGATAATGACCCTTGGCATACCAAATCGAGGAAATATGGTGTCATAGAACATTCTGATAGAATGTCTTGAATCTGCCGCGGAACACGGCAGCGCCTCTACCCACTTTGACACATAATCTACTGCGATGAGGATGTACTCTTTGTCTCCACACTTGTGAAATGGCCCCATGAAGTCTATGCCCCACACATCGAATACATCGAGTTGAAGATTGCTAGTGAATGGCATAGCATCCCTTGGATTTATGTTTCCTTGTCATTGGCACCTTGGACACCTTCTTACGAACTCTTTGGCATCATCGTACATATTTGGCCAGTAGAATCCACTTTGCCAAATCTTTGCATGAGTTCGGTAGGCTCCATAGTGACCTCCGTAGGAAGATGAATGGCATCTGTCAAGGATTTGGGGGACTTCACAAGCGGGAATGCAGCGACGCAAGAGCCCGTATGCGCAGAGCTTGTATAGGTAGGGGTCATCCCAGAGATAGAACCGGCTGTCATGGACCAGTTTCCTCTTGTCAGCTTCTTTAGGTACGTATCTCGTGACCATGTAGTTGACCAGATCTGCATACCATGGTTGGGATGTCGTAACCTTCAAAAGTGTGTCATCTCTCATATAATCATCAATCTGCAAGGATGATGTTTCTTCAAATTGCATCCTTGAGAGATGATCAGCAACTGAATTTTCTACTCCTTTCTTGTCCCTGATCTCAATGTCAAACTGTTGAAGTAGCAAGACCCATTGTATTAGTCGTGGCTTTGCATCTTTCTTGGTAAGGAGGTATTTGAGAGCTGCATGGTCTGTGTATATTATGACCTTGGCTCCTACCAAATATGATCTGAATTTGTCAATAGCAAAGACAATGGCTTTTCGGTGGTGGAGTAGTTCAGCTGCGGGCCAGTCAGCGTCTTGCTAGCATAGGATATGGCATGATGTTTTCTATCCTTGCTCTGGCCTAGGACTGCTCCTACAGCATAGTCGCTAGCATCGCACATGATCTCAAATGGAGCATTCCAGTCTGGTGGTTGGATGATGGGTGCTGTGACAAGAGCTTTCTTGAGTGTATGGAAGGCTTCTAAGCAGGTGTCATCAAACACAAAGGGTGTTGTCACACCCTGGTTTAAAAAACACAAACCAGAGCAAACCTATATGTGTGCCAGGATCTAATATCACACATATAGAGACAATAAACAGTGATATAACAGAACATACTTTATTATATAACGTTAAACAACATTTACATAAGACATACACAGAGTAGCAGAAGCGTAACTAAATCTTCGAGCCATCCACAGGGAAACCAACTGGGGGTCGCACACCTAGAACTGCATGAACCTTCACTTGTACTCCTTCAGGCCTTCATCTTTCTGAGCAGCGGTTGGATTTTTCCCCCCAACAAGGAATAAATATAAAGAGGCAAGCGTGAGTACATTTCGCACTCAACAAATATAACATAAACCATGAGGCTCTAAGGTTAGCTGACAAACTGCATGAGCTTTTAATTGATCAAGTTTTATTAACTCCTAATTACTATGAATTAGTAGCAGCGCCATTAGCCCAAAAGATATTACATAAGAATTAATCAACATTATTAAAAGATATAACCACCACCATATCCATAACCAAACCAAGGAACCTTAGCCAAGGATCCTGCTAATCATTGGGAAGGGTCTGGGCCGCTCATAACCGTGAGCATGGCTAATATATCAGTTTTACACTCTCGAGAGGTTGTACATCTTTACCCACAAGTCGTGAGCTACGCTAGGAGTTCATCACATTACCGGAGATGAGATAACTAGCAAGCGCACTACGAAGCCTTTACAAAGATCACGTTGGTAAAGTGTAACCGCTAAGGTTTCAGGTTCCGCAACCGTGGGGCAAGCCTCAAGGGGAGAAGTACATACATATAATGTAAAGCACACTCAACCATGAGGTAGTGCAGCAACCACTGAAGCTAACCTCCCCTCTTGCCCCGCAGGTAAGTTACTCCTAAACCAAAACAACCTAATTAGTCAACTAAGATCGTCCTATTCCAATCTTGTGGTAGCACTGTTATCCCAGGTGGTCGCTTTGTGATTCGGTCCTTACGGAGAGAACTAGCAAAAGCACACGAGCCCATTGCTCAAGCTCCCTAAACCATGTTGCTAAAAAACCAGTTTTATAAGAGACATGAATCACTCAAGCACACAGCACAGAGGGTCAAGCTCACATTAATTGCATAGAACCATTAGTTAACATTAATTAACATGAAAGTATGTGTTTACGCAGCACCTAGCACAACTTAACCATATGCATCCCAAAAGGTAGATATATATATAAGGATAAAGTAGCTAGGAATAACCTTATGGGTACTCAAAATTAAACGCACATGCAATGATTAAAAGGTTATTGGGTGGTGTTTATGTTATACTTGCCTTCCTTAAAAAATCACATCTCAGAGTCTTCTAGATCTTGATCTTGAGTCGCACTTGAGATTGCAACAACAAAATCATCGTCTACGCGTTCATCGGAGCACCACACATGCATACAAGGTCACACATGCAAGCAAACAAATACAAACTATAAGAAATAGTACACTATATCATTAAAACAGAAGATAAAAGGTTTATAAAACTATTCTACGCGTCGCTACGAACTCATGAGCGCAAGAATCGTCAAAAACGGATTTAAAATGAGGGAGATACGTGGTTTTGAAGGTTGCAAGGGCTCGGATGGAAATACTTTTCAAAAACTAGGGCTCAAAAGATTAAAACAGGGGCCTGCTATTAAAGGTGCGGACTGCGGATTCATTCTGCGAAAGCCCAGGGTTGTTTGTGCAAGAAGGCGACGACAGAGGTGACGTGGCGCAATCGGATTAGCTAGACGGAATGCCACGAGGTGGGCTGCAGTGTTACGGCTGCAGAGGATCCTGGCGGATCCGATGCGGCGGATCTGGATCTCGCGCGGCTTCTCAAACAGGGAACGGCCAGGCCGGCCACTCGTGCGCTGACACATGGCGATGGAGCAGTGAAGGGGCAGGCGCGCGGGCGGCTCGCTCCGCTCGGGCTGAAGGCTGGAGCTGGGGCCCAGGTGGGGCCCACGCGGAGGAGGGAGCAGGGCGCACCGCGCTTCTGCGCATGGGAGGCAGGGAGCAGGCGGGCACGGGGACCGAGACAACCGGAGTGAGGAGAGAAAAGCTCACCGGAGATGAGGTCTCCACCGGAGTTGGTGAAGAAACTTAGATCTACGACGAACCGACGATGCCCTCGCATAAAAGAGATGATGCCGACGAAGATCTCGACGAGACGAACGTCGTGGTACCCTCGGATTTCGCTGGAGACGACCAATGGTGGAGAAAACCGACACTGAACCTTCGCTAGAGTTGGAGAAGACTTCAACCTTTCCGCTCAGATCTAGGGAGTTAGGGTTGCGGGATTAAAAACTGAGATCAGTTCTGGAAAGAGGACGATGAGAGGATTCCGATGAATATATATATGCATGGGTTTGGGCCGAGTTGGATTTGGGCTTATTTTCGAAATAATGAATTTCGGGTATTAAAATAATTCCAGGATATCTAGAATTATTGTTCGTGCCTCGAAAAATACTTCGATGGCTCCAAAAATTCCAGAAAAATTCCTAGATATGTTTTGGCACCCAATGAACTCAAATAAAATAGTTAGAGCTCATGAAAAGATTCAGAAGAGCCTCCAATAAATGGAATTTGCTCTAGGAAAAAGAGAAAAGCTTCCAGATAAATCCAGAAATTTTCCAGAAACAACTTGATGATGAACAAAGATATTGAGAAGGATTTTAACACTCAAAACATGCCAGCCTAGCATGGAGTGATGTGATGGTCGGCAAGATGGATGGCGAGGGGAAGAGAAGCTTGACACGCAGGAAAAGGAGAAGCGTGACGAACAGGACCAGTATGACAAAGGGAGAATGAGGGTGGACTACACGACAAAGAGAAGAGGCGAAGGCAGAGAAGAATGAGAGGCGGGTCGATTTCAACTTTGGTTGGCTATTGAACCGAAAGAGAGGAGGGAAACACAGGAGAGGATTTCCGGTCTTTTTCTTTTGAAAACTTTTCAAACTCGTTTATTTTTAAGATTTAAACACGCTATGAATTCAAATAAAACTTGAACTCGAATCCTTAGGCAACCACTCAACATAAAACCAATGCAATGGCACGAATGCAAAAACATGTTGTCCTAAGTTCTTTTTATTTGTTTTAAAATTTATTTGATAAAACCTTTTAAATGCTCATTCTACACAAGAAAAGGCCTTAATAAATTGAGAAAAACATTTTAGTTGTTTTAAAATTCTGAAAATGAAAATTATGGTGTTACAGGTGTATCCTTAGCCAACATGTTGGTCAGTGGTCAGGCAATAAAGGAGAAGTTTTTGATAAATCTCCTATAAAACCCAGCATGACCAAGGAAGCTTCGAAGTGCCTTGAGGTTTGCTAGAGTGGGAGTTGCTCAATAACTTCAATTTTTGCACGATCCACCTCTATACCTCTCTCTAAAACCTTGTGTCCTAGCACAATCCCTTCTCTGACCATAAAGTGACATTTCTCCCAGTTTAGGACAGGGTCTACTTCTTTGCATCTCTGGAGAACCTTTTCTAAGTTCTCAAGACATCCATCAAAGGTCTTGCCATAGACTAAGAAATCGTCCATGAATACTTCCATTATGCTTTCTATAAGGTCAGAGAATATGGCCATCATGCAACGCTAGAACGATGCTGGAGCATTGCATAGCCCAAATGACATTCGCCGATAGGCAAAAGTGCCATAGGGGCAGGTGAATGTGGTCTTACTCTGGTCATCCGGGTGAATGGGGATCTGGTGATAACCAGAGTAGCCATCAAGATAGCAGAAGAAGGAGTGATTGGCCAGTCTCTCGAGCATTTCATCAATGAAAGGAAGGGGGAAGTGATCTTTCCGGGTGGCTGCATTGAGTTTTCTGTAGTCGATACACATACGCCATCCGGTGACAGTGCGCTGAGGAATTAGCTCATTGTTCTGGTTCTTCACAACTGTCATTCCTCCCTTCTATGGTACAACTTGGACTAGACTGACCCATTCACTATCTTGCACCGAGTAGATGATACCCGCGTGTAGGAGTTTAAGTACCTCCTTCTTGACTACCTCCCTCATCGCATCATTGAGTCTTCGTTGAGGTTCCCGTGAGGGCTGGTGCTCGGTCTCCATCAGGATGCGATGAGTGCACAGGTTTGGACTGATTCCTTTCAGATCTTGGAGTGAGTACCCAAGCACTGATCTGTACTTCTCCAAGACTGCGATTAATCGCCGGCTCTCATTCTCGGTCAGCTTGTCGCTGATGATTACCGGTGTGTCCGAATTCATGTTGAGGAAGGTGTTGGCGGTCGATAAAACCCATTTCGACCACCAACATTTCATGTTTTAGAGTATACTTTACCAAGTTTTCACTAATCTCTAACTAGTTCCATGAGTTGTGCATAAAGGTTGTATGCAGGAGCTTAACACATTCAAAACCATATAAACGAAGACAATATGGCAAGAAGGGGAGCAATGGACCAGAGACCCTGGCCGGCCGACCACCATCCCAGGTCGGCCGACCAGAGGCTACCAGCACCCCAAGGACCAGGTTAGCCGACCACAAGTCCAGGTCGGCCGACCCAGGAGCTAGGTCGGCCGACCTCCCACTTGGTTGGCCAACCCAGGTAGCCTACCAGGCAGCTCAGGGCCTAGGTCACCCGACCCAGGCCCAGGTCGCTCGACCTTGCCACGTCGCCAATTTCGACCTGCATGCAAAGAAACACAAAACAAGTTAAATGCAATCGTCGGATCAAGAATCCAATGCATCCAAGTACCGAAAGGACTTCGCATAAAGGATCAATGACGTCAGCAATCCGAGGGAGAAAACATGCAGCCAATCAGAGGTCGCCCAACCTTATCCCAAGGTCGGCCGACCTAGTACCGACCTCGTTTTGCACGTGCCTCAACCGCCACAACCGCCAACCGACATTCGGAGCAAATCACAGCCGAAGGATCAAGGAAGGCGGTGCATCGGGTGGTCGCCCGACCTTCTGGGTGGCCGGCCGACCTACCCCAGGGTCGGCCGACCTACCCCCCAGGTCGGCCGGCCACCGACCTTTGCCCAACCGACCTTGCACAACTACAAATAACCCCCTCGTCCATCCAGGCTATAAATACCCCCCAGGAGGTCATTTGCAAGGTGTGGTGGATCAAGATAACACTAGTGTGGTTGTGTAGTTGAGTGTAGAGTATAGTAGTGAAGCCACCCTTGGCATTGTAGAGAGAGCCAAGTTGTATCAAGAGTGAGTAGTGAGTTGTAGAGTGCAGGAGTCGGAATTCTCTATTGGTCTTCTATTCCCGAGCTCTTATTCTCAGAGGGATTATTACTCTATTTCCAGGATAAAATAAAGTTCCTTGCTCCCTCCTTTATTTAATTCATACTTACTTTATTTACATACTCAGTGCTTTACTTAGTAGTTTACGGGTGCCAAGCGTCCTCTGTGTAGTTTAGCTATACAGTTGTGCTTGCTCTCGGTTGTATAGACGTGGTGTCTAGACTAGAGTTTGCCTTGGAAGGTGTCTTGTCCCACGCAGCTTTGGTGGTAGGTCCGCTTGGTGACAGTGAGCATGTACCCTGTGTACTCCACCCCGTCGTTCGGATAAATAGTCATCGACGCATAGCTGAGTTCTGTAGTGCCCGCCTTTCTCGCCTGGGTTATCAGCACTCTGGTGCCCGAAAGTGGTTCTATAGGCTTAGTGTCCAAGTAAACCTGCTGAGTAGAACACTAGTTTGTTTAGTAAAGGTAAGTTGTTTTACTTAAAGTAGTGAACCTGCTCTACTCTGTCTTTTGTCTCTACAATTGCTGGCTTTACTATTCGTTCCTACCTGTTCTACGTTGAGTTACTCCTCGTTCCTCGTGGATTTCGATACCCTGGAATACTCTTGGGTGAAAAGCTACAACGTGTTTCCGTGCGCTTGCGGATATATATCAGTAGGCTAAGAAACGCCAACAAGCTTTTCTGGCGCTGTTGCTGAGGAACGGTAGCTAATTCAACTAGAACCTTAGGATCGTCCATACTCACGCCATACACAACCACCACATATATCCCCACCAAATACCACATACCATCTACCATATGGATTCGACGCCTATCTTTCAATTCGCCGCTCCAAAGGGCAATTATTTGGGGCCTCCATCATCATCCGTACCCATCACCGTAGAAGGCTATCAGCTACGTCCCGGCTTGATAGCCATGGTTCAGGATAAATCATTCAGAGGATATGAATCAGAATGTCCCTACGCGCACCTCCGGGAGTTCGAGCAGCTATGCAGCTGCCTGGTCATACTGGGTATGTCTGGCGACACACTTCGATGGTTGCTCTTCACGTTTTCGCTCACGGGGGAGGCAAAAATCTGGTGCAAGCAGACAGTTGGTAAAGTAGAAGGGAGTTGGGAGAACTTGAAAAACAGTTTTTGTCTCTGTTTCTTTCTGCCAAATATGGTTATCGACCTCCGCTGTGAAGTATTCAACTTCCGACAGCGGGAGAGAGAATCCTTAGGGGCAGCTTGGGAACGCTTCAATCGTCTGGCCTTCTTAGGGCCGGACTTGGATATTTCTGAGGCATGGTTGCTACAACACTTCGTTCGGAGCCTTACACCCAGAGCAGATCTTTGTCTCGACCTAGCCTCTGGAGGGTCGTTCTACCACTTGACACCATCCGAAGAACCATCTCCACAGAAGCCACCCAAGACACTTGAACCCAAAGAGAGACAAACATCATATACCCTCCACCATTACCCCTCCGAATCGAGGAAATCCCAGAACCATCGTCTAGGCAAACCGAGAGGGTCAGTTTGACCTTGACGGTTCCTCCATCGGCACCTCCGTTCTCTTTTGAGGATGAGCTCTTCATGGATTTTGGTGCAGCCTCTCGGTTACCAAAACAAAACCGACGCTTCACTAGGACCTCCAAACCAACATACGTACTACTAGATCATAAAATGCATATGAAGGAGGACCTACTCTGGCTTTCAGCAGCAATCAATCGGGATTGGCTTTCGGTCAAATTTTATCCAGACCCCAGCGTCATCCCAGGCCAAGTATCATGGCTTCAACCGCAAGATATTACATATGACCTGAGGGTAGGAATCAATATAATCCCTAAGCACATAATGGACGAGTACTACCCGACACAACCGCTATCAAGATCTGCCATGCGTCTGCAATGGACAAAGGGCAGCTATTTGAGATGCGAGGGTGTTCTGAGGGTAATTCAAACAACCTTGCGGGATACGCAGGTGTTCTTAGACTTTCACGTCTTTGACATCCCCGAGGGGTCTCCACCATTGATCGTGGTTGGGATCCCAATCACAGCCCTCACCAGCTCAGATATATACAGAGGGAGATTGCAGCTTCAGCTCAGCAATGAAGAAATCAATGTCAATATCGATAGGTCACTCAATGCCAAGACTGAAGCAAAGCCAGAGATTGACCCTATGGAAGAGGTGATGAGCCTTGCACTTGAGGAAATGGGTCAAGATAGACTGGAGGAAGAGGCTGTTAGCGACTTCAGTATGGTAGAGGAGCCATGGAAGTTCGAAGAACTTGGTGAATCCTTATGGCCCGAAGCTCCAAAGATAGAACTAAAGGAACTACCGCTGGCCTGAAGTACGCCTTCCTCAATGGGAATGAGGACACACCGGTGATCATCAGCGACAAGCTGACAGAGAGTGAGAGCCGGCGATTACTTTCAGTTCTGGAGAAGTATAGATACTCTCTTCAAGACCTGAAAGGAATCAGTCCCAACCTATGCACTCATCGTATCCCTATGGAGGCTGAGCACAAGCCAACTAGGGAACCGCAGCGTCGACTTAACAATGCGATGAGAGAGATGGTCAAGAAGGAAGTACTAAAACTACTTCACATGGGAATCATATACCCCGTGAGTGACAGCGAATGGGTCAATCTAGTACAAGTTGTACCGAAAAAAGAAGGGATGACAGTTGTCAAGAATTAGAATAATGAGCTCATACCACAGAGAACTGTCACAGGTTGGCGGATGTGCATTGTTTACAGAAAACTTAATGCCGCCACCAGGAAAGATCACTTTTCTCTTCCTTTCATTGATGAAATGTTGGAGAGACTGGCACAACATTCCTTCTGCTACCTCGACGGCTACTCTGGATACCACCAGATTTTGATTCACCCAGAGGACCAGAGTAAGACGACTTTCACATGCCCTTACGGAACTTTCGCTTACAGGCGAATGTCGTTCGGGCTGTGCAATGCTCCAGCATCATTCCAGCGGTGTATGATGGCAATATTCTCTGATTTCATCGAAGAGATCATGGAAGTATTTATGGATGATTTCTCATTGTACAGCAAGAGCTTCGACGGATGTTTAGAGAACCTTGAAAAAGTTCTCAAAAGATGCCAAGAAGTTGATCTTGTCCTAAACTGGGAGAAATGCCACTTCATGGTCAGAGAAGAAATCGTTCTGAGACACAGAATTTTGGAAAGAGGCATAGAGGTAGATCGTGCAAAGATCGAGGTCATTGAACAACTACCTCTACCCACCAACATAAAGGTCATCCGAAGCTTCCTAGGCCATGCAGGGTTTTATAGGAGATTTATCAAAAATTTCTCCCATATAGCCCGACCTCTGACCAACTTGTTGGCTAAGGATGTTCCCTTTGTGTTTGATGAAGAATGTCTCGAGGCCTTTCACACGCTTAAGAAGGCTCTGGTCTCAGCCCCAATCATTCAGCCACCCGACTGGAACTTACCTTTTGAAATCATGTGTGATGCAAGCGACTTCGCTGTTGAAGCAGTATTGGGTCAGAGCAAGGATAAAAAGCATCATGCTATCTCTTATGCAAGCAAAACGCTCACTGGCCCACAACTGAATTACTCAACCACCGAGAAAGAACTACTGGCAGTGGTCTTTGCAATTGACAAATTCAGATCATACTTGGTAGGATCGAAAGTCATCATCTACACAGATCATGCAGCTCTCAAATACCTCCTGACCAAGAAAGATGCAAAACCACGACTGATCCGGTGGGTGCTGCTACTCCAAGAATTTGATATCGAGATCCGAGACAAAAAGGGAGTAGAGAATTCAGTTGCAGATCATCTCTCACGAATGAAATTTGAAGAAACATCGCCCTTGCCGATCGATGACTATATGAGAGATGATCAGCTTCTAAAGGTGACAATAGCCCAACCTTGGTATGCTAATCCGGTGAACTACATCGTTGCTGGCTATGTCCCTGAAGGAGCAGACAAGAGGAAATTGGTCCACGACAGCCGATTCTATCTCTCGGATGACCCCTACCTATACAAACTCTGCGCAGACGGACTCCTACGTCGCTGCATTCCAGCTTGTGAAGCACCGCAAGTCCTTGATAGATGCCATGCATCCTCCTATGGAGGTCACTATGAGGCTTATCGGACTCATGCAAAAATCTAGCAAAGTGGGTTCTACTGGCCCACTATGTACGAGGATGCAAAAGAGTTCGTGCGACGGTGTCCAAGGTGCCAGCGCCAAGGGAATATATATCCAAAAGATGCTATGCCACTCACAAGCAATCTCCAGTTTGATATATTTGACGTGTGGGGCATAGATTTCATGGGACCTTTTCCCAAGAATGGAGACAAAGAGTACATCTTGGTCGCAGTCAATTATGTTTCAAAATAGGTAGAGGCAATGCCGTGTCCTGCAGCGGACTCAAGACACTCCATTAAGATATTCTGGGAAACAATCTTTCCTCGTTTTGGAGTACCGCGGGTCATCATCAGCGATGGGGGCAGCCACTTCATTGACAAGCGCTTCAGGAAGTGTCTTGCTGAACTCGGTGTGGACCACCGTGTTGCCACCCCTTAACATCCGCAGACAAGTGGCCAAGCCGAGACGTCAAACAAACAAATCAAGAACATACTGCAAAAGACGGTCAAGGCTATGGGAAAAGAATGGGTATCCAAGCTACCCGATGCTCTCTGGGCATACCGCACTGCATATAAAACTCCCATTGGCATGACACCATACCAATTGGTGTACGGCAAGACTTGTCATCTTCTAGTGGAACTCGAATTCAAATCTCACTGGGCGGTCAAGAGGTGGAACATGGATCTCCAGTCGGTAGGCGTAAGAAGGCAAATGCAATTGGCCGAACTAAAGGAATGGAGGGAGAAGGCATACCACAGTGCCAAGCTATACAAGGAGCGCACCAAAAGATGGCACGATAAGCGGATCAAGATCAAATCATTCAAACCGGGAGATAAGGTACTACTCTTTAACTCTCGCATTCGTTTATTTGGTCATGGTAAGTGAGTAAATGGGAAGGACCCTTCAAGGTCCTTGAAGCCGCCGATCACAGCGCCATCACCCTCCAGGACGATGACGGAAATGTTTTCAAGGCGAATGGGCAGCACCTTAAAATATCTCTTGAGCCCGAAATGCCTCAGCTCGAAGAAATGGACGTCTTCGAGCTGCACGAGATAGTATGATCACACGTCCATGGTCGAGCTCAGACCATAAAAGAAGCCATGTACACTACTTGCTTTTTCTCCCTTAAAACTCCTCTAATCTCACCTTTTGCCGCAAAATCTCAATAGAACCAATGTCCAACACATGTTTTTGTGTAAAGGCCACCTAATAGGGATAATCCCAACTCTTGGCACGTCCAGCCAAGGGTTGGCGTGGCTGGCCGACCTTAGGGTCTGGTCGCCCGACCCCCGGGTGCAATAGCCAGGCCACCAGGCATGAGGCTGGGTCGGCCGACCTAGGGCATGGGTCGCCCGACCTCAGTGCCAGGTCGCCGACCTTGGTTAGGTCGCCCGACCTCCGAACCAGGTCGCCCGAGTGCCAAAATTTGATTTTCAAGTTTTTGGAGCGCTTTCCCCAGCTATTCCGATTCTGTTGAGTGGATGAGATTGGGATTCCGACGTTTTAAGGTGAAAGAAGGCCGTCTTCTTCCTCCCACATCTCAATCCCATCTCATTCCACCTAGAGTTCAGCCATGGCACCACCTTCTCCACACAACAATGGCAAGGCCATCGTCTCAAACACCACCGCCACATACACCCCGGCGTCCGAGGACTCACCACGACCTCTCCAGTCCACCCCGAAGGAGGAGAGCCTGGAGAGACTCGTACGGAGGTCACCCTGGCTGACGGGACTAGGTCTCCAGGGTCTGCCGACCTCTGGTCAGGGTCGCCCGACCTCTGATGCAGGTCGGCCGACCATGGGTGACAGCCCCCGTGGCCGGCCAGCCACCCGTGCAGGTCGCCCGGACTCTCCCCGTCGCTCCCACGGTGTGGACAAGCCCCCTCGTGGTCTGTCCCCCACCAAGGCCATCGCTAAGAAGGTGGCGCGCCCATCGCCACGTCCTACTATGGGGGCCATCGCCCCTGTGAAGTGCATCAAGAGTCTCTTCCAGAAGGAGACCGCTAGACCATCTAGGGAACCGGTCTTCCCTAGCCACTCTACCCATACTCTCTGTGGGATGAAAACTCCCACGGGCGGGTATGCTAAGGTGTTTGTGCCAAGGGTAGCCATCCCGGATTCATCCATAGATGAGTCCATTGATTCCACTCCACCGCGTAGGACGGTGAATAGGGTGGCTATACCTCTCCCCATCCGAGGACTGCCTGGGAAGTTCGAAGACTCATCCGGTGATGAAGACACGGTGGCCCCTCTTAGGGAGGAAAACATAGCGCTCCGGGCCAAATTGCAGAATTTAGAGGAGCGCTGTGCTGAAGGCGAGCTTTGGCGGATGGAGATTAATGATAAAATAGATGTCCTTAGGAAGGGACTGTCCGCCAAGGTTCGCCGCCTTGCAGAAGCAATGGGGCATCCAGAACTCTGTGACCCACCACAGCCATAGATGCCCTTGCTTCTAGTTATCTTAGGCGCATTAGTTTAATTCTTAGGATGAATAAGCTTTTGTTTTAATTTCCCTTTTTGTAACATGCGCCTCCAATTTGGTTTAATTTAATAAAGGTAGGATAGTTTCTTTGTTCTAATAAAGTTTGGGTGGAATGGTCAAAGCCATTCGACCCCCTATCACTAATCCTGCGGAAACCACGAAAGAAACATCTTATGCAGGATGCCACAACACTACTCAGTAAAATTTAGAGGAGCGCTGTGCTAAAGGCGAGTTTTGGCGGATGGAGATTAATGATAAAATAGATGTCCTTAGGAAGGGACTATCCGCCAAGGTTCGCTGCCTTGCAGAAGCAATGGGGCATCCGGAACTCTATGACCCACCACAGCCATAGATGCCCTTGCTTCTAGTTATCTTAGGCGCATTAGTTTAATTCTTAGGATGAATAAGCTTTTGTTTTAATTTCCCTTTTTGTAACATGCGCCTCCAATTTGGTTTAATTTAATAAAGGTAGGATAGTTTCTTTGTTCCAATAAAGTTTGGGTGGAATGGTCAAAGCCATTCGACCCCCTATCACTAATCCTACGGAAACCACGAAAGAAACATCTTATGCAGGATGCCACAACACTACTCAGTAAAATTCAGGGGAACGACGGCAACGCGCAGGTCGCCCGACCTTGGTTCTCGCCGCCCGACCCACTGGTCAGGTCACCCGACCATGGTCCGGGTCGGCAACCATGTGACTTGCACAAAAATACGGTACACCGCGTTGTCACGTCTCCCCAAGGCTCTCTCATCCGAGACAAACAAGCGCACGGGTCAAACCATGAAGAGGGGTGGCCGCCCGACCTAGCCACTGGCTGCCCGACTTGGTGACAGGGTCAACCGACCCCGGCTCTGGGCTGGCCGGCCCACTCCCATCTCAAACCCGCATTTGGAGGTCAGGTTTGCACATTTTATTATTTGTACCTCTCAAATTTTGCATTTGTTTTACATGAAACCTTGGTAAATGATGCTCTACATGATCATGATATCACATCTCACTTGTGCTTGCACCATGTTATTCCTCATACTAGAGTAATCTTGCCTTTGGATACCTTTATGGATAGGGAACCACTTATGTTTAGTTTGTTGTTTCATGAGAGATGAGATAATTGGAGATAACTAAAGGAACCTCCCACATGTTAAGAGGTTTATTTGCAAAATAAAAAGAGGGTTCCTTCTTGGATGATCTCAAGTTCCAATCCCATTTCACCAGTGCCACATATGAAAAAGAGAATTTGTACATTCATGCATCCTTGATTTCTTTGAGTCTTATCAAGTTTTGTGCCATTAAAGAGTTAGAATCATTTGAGAATTTTGGCCTTCACATGCACGTTCTATGAAATAAAGTCTCTCAAAAAGGTGTGCAGCAAAATGTCAATAATCCCATCCAAGTTCCGTTTGAAAGAAAGAGAGGCATGGAAGTCAGAGAAAAAAAAAGAGAGAAAAATGATGAGAAAAAGAAAAAGACTCCATGCCCTCTACTCAAACATGGGATTCAAATCAAGCACCTGCAAGAGACAAGTCCCTACACTACACTTGCACTTGGCCAAATCTCACTTGATTATGAATTCTTTCTTGACACTTGATTTGATTAGACAACATAAGCATGATAGGATGGCATCTTTCGTTCAACTACCAAAAGCTCCACAAAAGCTTCAGTAGTATAGAATGTGAGGAATACAAAACTCTTACAAGGACAGCTTGTCCTATGAGTGACTAAGAGCTGGACTTGAGATCAGAAAAGTTGGCATCCCCTGTTTTAAAAATCTTGAAAACCTCTTTACTCATGTGGTATGGGAACCTAAAGTTAACTCTGATATATTCTTGTTCCATGTCTCAACATTCCAAAACTTAAGTGTAGATACCATTGAAATCCTAGGCAAGATGAAATAGTTTGGAGTAACCTTGTGCCTGTTATGGTGGTAGTTGATGTTATGCCCTTTCCACTGGCGCTTAACTCTTTTCTTTGCTCGAGGACGAGCAAAAGTTTAAGCGTGGGGGGTGTTGGCGGTCGATAAAACCCATTTCGACCACCAACATTTCATGTTTTAGAGTATACTTTACCAAGTTTTCACTAATCTCTAACTAGTTCCATGAGTTGTGCATAAAGGTTGTATGCAGGAGCTTAACACATTCAAAACCATATGAAAATGAACAAACGGAGACAATATGGCAAGAAGGGGAGCAATGGGCCAGAGACCCTGGCCGGCCGACCACCATCCAAGGTTGGCCGACCAGGGTGTGGTCGCCCGACCTGGTCGGCCGACCAGAGGCTACCAGCACCCCAGGGGCCATGTTGGCCGACCACGGGTCCAAGTCGGCCGACCCAGGAGCCAGGTCGGTCGACCTCCCACTTGGTTGGCTGACCCAGGTAGTGCACTAGGCAGCTCAGGGCCCAGGTCGCCCGACCCAGGCCCAGGTCGCCCGACCTTGCCACGTCGCCAATTTCGACCTGCATGCAAAGAAACACAAAACAAGTTAAATGCAATCGTCGGATCAAGAATCCAATGCATCCAAGGACCGAAAAGACTTCGCACAAAGGATCAATGACGTCAGCAATCCGAGGGAGAAAACATGCAGCCAATCAGAGGTCGCCCAACCTTATCCCAAGGTCGGCCGACCTAGTACCGACCTTGTTTTGCTCGTGCCTCAACCGCCACAACCGCCAACCGACATTCGGAGCAAATCACAGCCGAAGGATCAAGGAAGGCGGTGCATCGGGTGGTCGCCCGACCTTCTGGGTGGCCGGCCGACCTACCCTAGGGTCGGCCGACCTACCCTCAGGTCGGCCGACCACCGACCTTTGCCCAACCGACCTTGCACACCTACAAATACCCCCCTCGTCCATCCAGGCTATAAATACCCCCCAGGAGGTCATTTGCAAGGTGTGGTGGATCAAGATAACACTAATGTGGTTGTGTAGTTGAGTGTAGAGTATAGTAGTGAAGCCACCCTTGGCATTGTAGAGAAAGCCAAGTTGTATCAAGAGTGAGTAGTGAGTTGTAGAGTGAAGGAGTCGGAATTCTCTATTGGTCTTCTATTCCCGAGCTCTTATTCTCAGAGGGATTATTACTCTATTTCCAGGATACAGTAAAGTTCCTTGCTCCCTTCTTTATTTAATTCATACTTAATTTATTTACATACTCAGTGCTTTACTTAGTAGTTTACGGGTGCCAAGTGTGCTCTGTGTAGTTTAGCTATACAGTTGTGCTTGCTCTCAGGCTTCAAACCTACGTAGTAGTAAACTCGGTTGTGTAGACGTGGTGTCTAGACTAGAGTTTGCCTTGGAAGGTGTCTTGTCCCACGCAGCTTTGGTGGTAGGTCCGCTTGGTGACAGCGAGCCTGTACCCTATGTACTCCACCCCGTCGTTTGGATAAGTAGTCATCGACGCATAACTGAGTTCTGTACTGCCCGCCTTTCTCGTCTGGGTTATCAGCACTCTGGTGCCCGGAAGTGGTTCTATAGGCTTAGTGTCCAAGTAAACCTGCTGAGTAGAACACTTGTTTGTTTAGTAAAGCTAAGTTGTTTTACTTAAAGTAGAGAACCTGCTCTACTCTGTCTTTTGTCTCTACAATTGCTGGCTTTACTGTTCGTTCCTACCTGTTCTACGTTGAGTTACTCCTCGTTCCTCGTGGATTTCGATACCCTGGAATACTCTTGGGTGAAAAGCTACAACGTGTTTCCGTGTGCTTGCGGATCTATATCAGTAAGCTAAGAAACACCAACAGAAGGCATACTTTAGGCCATGCGGTAGCTGTTTGAGCTCAATTCTCGGGGGGGTCGGGCCGCAAGGATTCACTCAGATTCTCAAACTCAAGTTAGCTTCCGTCTTGGTGTTTAGTGCTCGACTCATGCCAACTTCGAACACTTCTTTGCCAAACTGGAGCTGTAGCTGCCTTGGAGTTGCTGTAGTTTTGATCAGAGAAGCAATAGGGATCCCAACCAGTATGAGTGCCATGGGCTCCTCGGGTATGTCGAAGATGTGGAAATCTAAGAACATCCGCTTGTCCCGCAAGGTTACTAGTATGGCCCTGATAACTCCAAGATTTTCCAATGATTCATTCTTGTTCCACTTCAAGCGAATGTCGGATTTTGATCGTGGGAGAGTGGGGAAATGGGTGTCTACAACATATTTAGGAATGATGTTCACCCCAACTCGTGGGTCGTACAAGATATCTTGTGGGAACATGTCGGATACATGGCCAGAGACGAGAGATGGTCCTGGGTAGAACCTAACCATTTTCGTGTCGAGTCGTCTCTCTTCTAGCCATTCCCAATTCAGTACAGCTGTAAGCCAGAGAAGGTCCTCTCTCATTTGATGTGTTTGTTCTAGGAGTAGATATGCTGGTTGAGAGGTCCTTTTGAAGCATTGGCTTTCTTTGGGCAACCGAGATGTTTTGCCAAAGCCCGTTAGTAGCACGTCATCAAATGAGAACGAGGGAACCGACGGAGGATTCGTCACGGATTCACTGACCCTTTCAGTGTCCTATGACGTGCTAGGTTCAGGGACATATGTGATCATGAGAGTTTGTGGAGATGGGGTATGGGTGTTCTGGCTCTCATCTTGGTAGCTGGGTTTAGATGGATCCTGTGGATTTGAGCTTGGTTTCTCGATTGTACTCTATCAGAAGCTTTTTTGGGGATTTTATCATGGACTCTTCGTCCTTCTGGAGCAGATAGGTGAGTAAACGATCCTCCTGAAGCTATGTCCAAACATAGTCATGCGCCTGGTATAAGGCCTCGGACAAAGTGCTGCAAGAGCATGGACTCTTGGATCGCCAGATCTGGGCCAGATACGACTAGACCGGTGAAACATGACTAGGCTACCGCCAAAGTCTCGTCGCTTCCTTGACGAAAGTTAAGAACTTCACATCGGAGGTCAACGACTCGATTTGGTGGGAAGAAGTGCAGACAGAATTTGACTTGGAGTCTCTCCCAACTCCCCTCTACTGCACCGACTGCTCGGTTGTACCACGATTTTGCTGCTCCCGTCAGTGAGAACGGAAATAGCAACCATCGTAGGGTTTCTCCAGGCATACCCGAGATGGAGATACAGCAGCAAAGCTGCTCGAACTCTCGGAGGTGTGTGTAGGGACTCTTTGATTCCAGTCCTATGAAGGATTGGTCCCGAACCATGGCTATCAAGCCGGGACGTAGCTGATAGCCATCTGTGATGATGGGGCGGATAATGGTGGAGGCTCCAGAAAATTGCCCTTCGGAGCCGATAACTCGCAGATAGCTGTGTGATCCATGGAATGGTATGGTGATATGGTGGGATAGTGGTATAGTGGTTGTATAGTGGGAGACAGCATGACCTTGGTTCTGTGTTAAGATAGCTACCGTTCCCCGGCAATGGCGCCAGAAAAGCTTGTTGGCGTTCCTTAGCCTATTAGATATAAATCTGTAAGCACACCAAAGCTGTAGAGCCACTGCCAGGCACCAGAGTGCTGATAACCCAGCCGAGAAAGGCGGGCGCTACAGGTTTCGGCTATATCGTTAGTGAGTCTATCCTAACGAACGGGATTGGAATAGTGAGAACACAAAAGCTGTCACCTAGTGTGTCTACCAACCAGAGCTGCGTGGGATAGCTGACCAACCAAGGCAAACTCTAAGTATGAACACCATCGTGCCACTCAGAGAGTTTACTACTTACTGGTAATGAGCCAGAAAAGCAAGCACTACTATATAGCCAACACTATAAGCATGCACAAGGTTCCCGTAAACAGACAAGAATAAGACTAAGTATGAAAGTAAAGTAAGAATGAAATAACAAAGGTGAGAGACAAGGAACTTTACTCAATCCTGGAACTGAATATCCTTCCTCTGATAATACAAGCCTAGGAGAGAAGAGAAATCCCACTCCCAAACTCTGCACTCACTACTCTCCTTGATATAAGAGGAACTCTCTCTACAAGCTAAGGGAAAGCTTCACTTCTCCAACAATATACCCTCTATCACTACATTAATCCACTAACCCACACCTCACAAGTGAGGTCTAAGGGGGTATTTATAGTGCTAAGTAAGGAAGGAAGGAGGTTAGAGGTAGTTACAGGCCGGGCGGCCTAGTGTGGTGCCGGACGGCCTGGATGTGGGGCCGGGCGGCCTGGTCCTGGTCCGGGCGGCCTGGAGAACCCTTGGATCCACTGGTTTTCTTCATCTCTCGGTCCATGTTGATCCTCCAAGGCGGTTATAGGTCGGTTGGCAGTTATGCATGTGTGTTTTCTTCTCAACCTTTGGATCTTCTTGTGTTTCTTCCTTAGCCATTGGATGGATCTCCCCTGGATTGCTGACTTAGCCAACCCATTGGCTGGATTGGTGAGGTGGAAGCCTTCCGACGTGTATGTGCTTCCTCCTTCGGCTTCCACGCTGGCATTGTGTCTGACACGTCACTCCTTGCATGCAGGTCGAAGATGGTGGCATTTGGCGCTAGAAGCAGACTAGGCGGCCGGGCCCACAGGCTGGGCGGCCTGGGTCCTTAGCCCATTTCCAATCCTTCTTCCTGAATTCACATGTTTCACCATATTTTTGTATGTTTTGCATCATGACTTGTGTTCCTGCAAGATATTTGTACATAACTCGTGGAACCGGTTAATATGTATGAAACTTACATAAATTTACTCTTGAAACATGAAGTATTGGTGGTCAAAATAGGTTATAACGACTGCCAACAGCGTCCACGGTCACGGACGGACCAAGGTTGATTATTCACCTCATCTAGCATGGGATTTCTTTACTTCTCCCTCGAGTGGTTAGATACCGGCTGAGGCCGATGAGGCTTGGGCGGGTGGAAGCTTCCCTTGCCTCGGATATAGTATGATGAGTGGATGTATTGGAAGAGGTGCTTGGTGGTGAGGTGTGTATGTGTTGGTATAAGTGATGAGTAGGGGAAGCGGTCGTGTGACCGAATTCCCGAATGGAATAATGATATGATAATTTGGATAATGTTATTTATATACTTGCTTGCATAGGAAGCCCAGAGCCTTCCACTTGAGCTAGCCCTTTAGATTTTACTATTTATACTACTGCTTTGGGGAGTGTCTTAGGGTGGCCTGCGTTCCTAGCAATGCAGGTTTTGGAGATGAGCTGGATGGCGACCACTCCTACGAAGGACGAAGATGAGTTGTATGACGACCATTCCTGCGATGGATGGAACAACTGAAGGTTGCCGTGCTACGCTCAAGGATGCCTGTGGAGATGGACGTGAAGACCGGCCTTCTACAATCTATGCTCTGATCTCTGGTGTAAGAACGCTTCAGTCCTGTTGGACTTGTACCGGCTTTGGCCGTTATTGTATAAATGTAATAATAATCGAAGTTCAGGTTGTGATATCGACTGATATACGTGATTCACGATAGCACTATGTATCCTGGGACTATCGTCAAAAGCAAAAGACTTGGATTTTAGCATTGCGGAATCTGGGTCGTTTCTGTTGGTATCTGAGCCAGGTTGACCGTAGCGCGTAACCTTAGTTAGCTCGGATGAAACTACGGACTATTTTATAAAAGTTTATTTTAAACCTACATTTATTTGAAACCTTATATAAAGAAAATGGCCTCATGTGCCATATTTCTATGGTTGTGTTTTGATGATTGATTGACAACCAACACTTGGACTAATGAACTTGTCTAGATGCACATTCGTAGGTATTTTAGGTCCAAGGCATGAAGAAGAAGAAAAGCAACAAGATTGTGAGGACCGGATGGTATGGTCTGTGAAGACCGGACTAACCTCCGTACCAAGTTTCCTGAAGGGGTGAAGGAATAGAAGCCTGGCGAGTTACAAAGACCAGATGGTACGGTCTATGAAGACCGGACCATGTTTCTTGAGGAGGTGAAGATGTGAAGACTTTGGAAGATACAAAGACCGGAAAGTATGGTCTAGAAGACCGTCTAAGGAGCATACCAAATAACCCGAGGGTACCAAACCTTCGGACTAGAGGTAACATAGTACGGTCTCACAAGACTGTCCATGGACTGTCCTAAGAAACTCAAGGCTAGGGACTTTGAAGGACTTGCAGTGCACAACGAACCGGATGGTACGGTCTCTGTAAACCGTACTAACCTTTGGACTAAAGTACAGTGACGTGGGATTCCAGTGACCATTGAGAAAGTGAACGGACCGTATGGTCCAGTCTATGAAAAAAGGGCAGACTGGATAGTACGGTCTACACTGCGTCAGCAGCCCATTGGAGCAACGGCTAGTTCGTGTTTGGGGGTTATATAAGCCACCCCACCCGACCATTTCAAGTGAGTTGGAGCCACTGAAGTTGAGACCAAGTGTGAGAGAGTATTCTAAGCATATCCATCACTCCAACCACCATACAGAGCTTAGTGCACATCCAAGCTAAGTTAGAGCTTAAAGAGAGTGAGCCGACCTCTTCTTGTGTGTTGCTCCTGCGAGAGCAATTGGAGAAGCCTTGGCTGCGGTCAAGCCACTTGTACTCGTTGCTAGACCCTCCTTCCTTGGTGTGGAGCGGCGGCGACAACTTATATGGGGACGAGGAGACCCTACAAACTCCATAGTGAAGAATCCGGCGCCTTGTGACCAAGAGAGACGGTGGCTGTCACGCCCGGTTTCAACGAACAAAACCGTGCAACATATATATACGCCAGGAAACGTCTCGCATATACATGACAAATTACAAAGTATCACAACACATGCCAAAGATAAAAACGTACATAACATTTAATATATCATTATTACACTGTGACACAAGTGTTTAACTCAGAGTACAACGTAGCATAGCGGAAGCATAAAACATAACTATAACGGGCGCCACAGGGACGTCAACTAGTGAATGAAACGCCTAATACTCGTCGTAGTCTTGCACATAGTTTCATTACCTCCAACATCTGAGCAGCGGTTGGATTTTTCTCCCCAACAAGGAATAAATATAAAGAAACAAGCGTGAGTACAGAATACCCAACAAATATAACATAAACCATGAGGCTCTATGGTTAGCTGACAAACTGCATTAGCTTTTAATTTAAAACTTTCATTAAAGCCTAATTGCTATGAATTAGTAACAAAACCATTAGCCCAAAAGATATTGCATAAGAAATTAAATAAGATTAAACAGATATAACCATTAGCAAAACCATAACCAAAACCAAGAAACCTCAGCTAAGGATCCTTCTAATCACTGGGAAGGGTCTGGGCCGCTCATAACCATGAGCACGGCTAACATGTAAGTTTTACACTCTCGAGAGGTTGTACATCTTTACCCACGAGTCGTGAGCTACGCTAGGAGTTCATCATATTACCGGAGATGAGATGACTAGCAAGCGCACTACGAAGCCTTTACAAAGACCACGTTGGTAAAGTGTAACCGCTAAGGTTTCAGATTCCGCAACCGTGGGGCAAGCCTCAAGTGGAGAAACACATACATATAACGTAAAGCACACTCAACCCAAGTAGCGCGAGTGCCACAGAAGCTCACCTCCCCTCTTGCCCCGCATGTAAGTTACTCCCAAACCAAACAACCTAATTAATTAGCTAAAATCGTCCCATTCCAATCTTGTGGTAGCACTGTTGTCCCAGGTGGTCGCTTTGTGATTCGGTCCTGACGGAGAGAACTAGCAAAAGCACACGAGCACATTGCTCAAGCTCTCTAAACCATGTTGCTAAAAAGCCATAATAAAATGGACATGAACCGATCAAGGTCAAGCCCAATAATTAAATTGCAAAGGATCATTAATCAAAATTAAATTAACAAAGAATATGAGTTTGCGCAGCACCTAGCACAACTTAACCATATGCATCCCAAAGGCAGATATATAAGGATCAAAAGTAGCTAGGCAAAACCTTACAGGCATACAAAATTAAATGCACATGCAATAAATAAAAGGTTATTAGGTGTTGTTTATATTATACTTGCCTTCCTCAAAATTTATTCCTTGCTGCTGCTCAGAGGCTTCTGGAGGTTGCTATTCGAACTCAACAGGCGGATCAACGTCTACGCACGATATACGGCACCAACAAGCATACACATGATCACACATGCAAGCAAACAAATGCAAAAGGGTAAGAAACAGAACATCATGACATAAAAACAGA
This sequence comes from Paspalum notatum, assembly GCA_022530915.1. Classification (NCBI taxonomy): domain Eukaryota; kingdom Viridiplantae; phylum Streptophyta; class Magnoliopsida; order Poales; family Poaceae; genus Paspalum; species Paspalum notatum. The sequence goes on along the minus strand of CM039688.1, from coordinate 30,846,169 downwards.
AGGTAAAACGTATTTAAAATTATTCTACTCATTGCTACGGCCAGTAGCTGACCGGAGTTGCCTACGCGACCGTAGCATTGAGTAGAATAATTTTAAATACGTTTTACCTTCTGTTTTTATGTCATGATGTACTGTTTCTTACCCTTTTGCATTTGTTTGCTTGCATGTGTGATCATGTGTATGCTTGTTGGTGCCGTATATCGTGCGTAGACGTTGATCCGCCTGTTGAGTTCGAAGAGCAACCTCCAGAAGCCTCTGAGCAGCAGCAAGGAATAAATTTTGAGGAACGTAAGTATAATATAAACAACACCTAATAACCTTTTATTTATTGCATGTGCATTTAATTTTGTATGCCTGTAAGGTTTTGCCTAGCTACTTTTGATCCTTATATATTTTCCCTTTGGAATGCATATGGTTAAGTTGTGCTAGGTGCTGCGCAAACTCATATTCTTTGTTAATTTAATTTTGATTAATGATCCTATGCAATTTAATTGTTGGGCTTGACTCTGATCGGTTCATGTCCATTTTAATATGGCTTTTTAGCAACATGGTTTAGAGAGCTTGAGCAATGTGCTCGTGTGCTTTTGCTAGTTCTCTCCGTCAGGACCGAATCACAAAGCGACCACCTGGGACAACAGTGCTACCACAAGATTGGAATGGGACGATCTTAGCTGATTAATTAGGTTGTTTGGTTTGGGAGTAATTTACCTGCGGGGCAAGAGGGGAGGTGAGCTTCTGTGGCACTCGCGCTACTTGGGTTGAGTGTGCTTTACGTTATATGTATGTGCGTCTCCCCTTGAGGCTTGCCCCACGGTTGCGTTACCTGAAACCTTAGTGGTTACACTTTACCAACGTGATCTTTGTAAAGGCTTTATAGTGCGCTTGCTAGTCATCTCATCTCCGGTAATGTGATGAACTCATAGCGTAGCTCACGACTTGTGGGTAAAGATGTACAACCTCTCGAGAGTGTAAAACTAACATGTTAACCGTGCTCACGGTTATGAGCGCCCAGACCCTTTCCAGTGATTAGAAGGATCCTTGGCTAAGGTTTCTTAGTTTTGGTTATGGTTTTGCTAATGGTTATATTTGTTTAATCTTATTTAATTTCTTATGTAATATCTTTTGGGCTAATGGTTTTGTTACTAATTCATAGCAATTAGGCTTTAATGAAAGTTTTAAATTAAAAGCTAATGCAGTTTGTCAGCTAACCATAGAGCCTCATGGTTTATGTTATATTTGTTGGGTATTCTGTATTCACACTTGTTTCTTTATATTTATTCTTTGTTGGGGGGAAATCCAACCGCTGCTCAGATGATGGAGGTAATGAAGACTATGTGCAGGACTACGATGAGTATTAGGCGTTTCGTTCACCAGTTAACGTCCCTGTTGCGCCCGTTATAGTTATGTTTTATGTTTCTGCTATGATACGTTATACTCTGAATTAAACACTTGAGTCACAGTGTAATAATGATATATTAAATGTTATGTACGTTTTTATCTTTGGCATGTGTTGTGGTACTTTGTAATTTGTCATGTATATGCGAGACGTTTCCTGGCGCATATATGTGTTGCACGGTTTTGTTCGTTGAAACCGGGCGTGACAGTGGCGGTGGCTAAGCCTTAGTGGCTTGGTGGCACGTAGCCTTTACTTGCCGTGAGCCATTTGGTGGCGAGCGCAAGATGGTGATCGGAAGAGTCTTGGTGCTTGGCTCAGATATTGCCTTTGGTGGCGAGCCCGTGGACGTAGCCATTAGTGGTGAACCACGTTAAATCTCCGTGTCTCCTCGGGAGTTTGCATCCCCTTGCCCTTATCTCTTCACTTACCGTATTCACGTTTCTGCATGTCTTGCTTGTGTGCCTTTAGCTTTTCTAGTTAGTTTGATTAGGTTTGGCTCTAGGTTGCAAGTCTTTTGGGTAAGTTAGAGAGCGCATAGACAAACCTTAGACTTAATTAGCATGTGTAAGATGCGATAGGTTTACCTTTATGCATTAGATAGCCCTATTTAGTTAAGCGATTAGCGACCCAATTCACCCCCTCCCCATCTTGGGTCGGATACCCCGGCACATTACTTTCACCTTACCTCAACTTTTGTCTAACACCTCACCTTTTCTACCTATTTTTAACTAAGATTTTGGTTTGCCCTAAATTAATGAAAACTTTTGTTTTCATTGCGAAACTGAGAGCCAATGGACCAGCCTCATTGCTCTCCTGGTGTGATGACTGATTGTCAACGAGCTCAAGCCCTCCGATGGATTGGAGGTAGATGATGAAGACCTCAATGGACTGAGGCAAAAGCCCTCCAATGGACCGAAGGCAATGCTCGGCGTCGGTCGGCCATGGGAGCTCGGTACACGGAGGGACGGTTCGGCAACGGTGGTGTAAGCCCTCCGATGGACCACAAGGCAACTCCGATGGACTGGAGAAGCCGGGTGCCACCGTGGTGCTCCAACCTAAGTGCATAGCGCGAAGGCATGCGAGGGAGGCTTTGGCGCCTTCAGCTCAAAACCGCCACCCAAGCTACCCAAGGCTTGGTGAGTTGGGCCATGACTCGCCAAGATAGAGAAGATGGGCCAAGTCTGGCCTAGACGGAGACTTCCTAAAGTTTCTCGGTTTCTGACTTCATAACCGGGGGTGCAAATGTGGATTGGACTACTGGCCACGTGGAGGACATCCGAAGATTGCGTGGAAGCTAAGAAGATGAAGTCTTCATCATGGTCGTCCGTCCCCGATATTTCGGGTTCTTTTCTATTTTAGCCCCTCCGTGCGTTTCTAGTGTTAAGGATCTATATGTAAAAATGCCAAAACTGAACCAGTGTATAAATAGCCTAAGAGCTGGTCATTAGAGGGCGACTTGGCTGCTAGGTTTTCATTTCCTTAGAGTAATTTTCTTCCTCAAGCTTTGAGCTCCAAGTTTTGGTGGGTTAGGGTAAGATCTAACCTCCAAATCAAGAGAGAAGGTAAGGGTGTGATAGGGACTAGGGGGTTCCCGATCTTCCGTCAGGTGGAGGATAAGTCGATTTGGCAGCACGAGACACTCACGATCCGGCTCCCAATCGGCACGATCAAGACCCCTGCAATCATAGCACCACGGGTCCTCTAGTTCTCAACCATGCGCTGCCCGGTTGACCTCGCCACGAAGGCTAATCCCTGCCAGTGAATCGAGAACACAAGCAAGAACAAGAAAGATGCAACAAAAATTGTTGATGAATGATTAAGTGCACAAGTGGGGTCTCACAAAGAGCCGGAGTAATCTCCAAACGGCGGCACTGTTCGATGACAGAAACAACTAAGCAAAACCCAAACCCTAACTTGGGCGGCGGCTAAGGTTTTTATAGACCTGAGGGTCTCCCAAGGACTCCTAGACGCAAACTAAAAAGACTCTCACACGATACATGGCCCAATGGCCCAAGTAGGGGTGCGCAGCACCGTGGACAGATTCTGACCGCCAAGTTCCAATGCGGTTTCCCGTTGACTCCGAACTCCAATAGGCCTGAAACCGGTGGAATTGGAAAGCTTATGTTTTTTTATCTTTCTACGCATATGTGGATCGCCGAAAATGGAGCCCGTTTGTGGCCTGGGCGATGATTTTGGTGCAGACTGCTCTTGGAGACCGAGGGGGCCTACTCCGAGATGAATTGGGCCTCCAACTTGACTTGGACGCCCCCTGGCTTTCCTCCTCGCCCTTGCTGGTTCCCATGGCCTTCATGTTCTTCTCCTAAGTTTCTAAGTAAAATATAATCAATAGAAACATTGGGTAGCATACTATCCTCACAAGTGTATAAACTAGAACTTAAGAACGAGCTCACCTATTGATTTAATTGTCGTGCCCAAGCTCTTGTGAGAGGACCATGCATCACAACTGAAGGAGTGTCGCTTGTAAGCATAGGAGAGATCTCCTCATCAGGGTGGTTGCTTGGGATGAGATCCTTGGGTGTAATCTGTATCTTGAGACCCTTTTGGGCCATCTAATCCAAGTGAATTCGTGCAGCAATCTTGTGTGCTTCTCCTTTCCCCTCTAGTTTGGTTTTTGGCTTCAATTCTCAGCTTTTGAGGTGTTTGGTTTGGCCAAGGCTGAATCCTTTCTTTCACTGGTGTTTTGGACTTGCCAGGACGTGGAGATTATGCCCTAGTGCATCTCAAACCTGCAGGTTTGCCACGAGCAAGTCGAACTTGAGTTTTCCCCTCTTTTGCCCAAATATTGCCATCTTCACGAGATCTAAAATTCCCGCTAATCCCAAGAGCATTTTCAGTTGATTTTCTGGGAAAAGCTTTGGATAGTGTTAGGATAGCCTGTGCAAAATCTCATGAAGTTTGGACAAGATTTGGTCAGGTTTAGGGTTTGAGAGGCTCAAGTTCCAGCCTTCTACCGGACAGTCCAGCTCTGTCACCGGATTATCCGGCTCCACCGGACAGTCCGGCGCAGGCCACCGGACAGTCCAGTGTGTTCCACGGGACTGTCCGGTAGAGCCTGAAAAGTGGTTGTGTTGCTGTTCTCGTTGGAGTTCTTGCTGTTCATTTTTTGCTTCGTCCTTGCCCGAGTGATTCTCACCACTGGCCCATACTCTTCGCTTTCTATTCTTTAGTGAGACACATTTAGGTGCGGAGTGGCTACATGGGATCCTTTTTGCAAGAGACGTTGTTTCACTTGACTTGCGATCTTGTGGTCTTTTAGTCTTGTGCTTTCACTCGCTTGGTGTGTTCCCATTCAGTGGGCGACACCAAGTGCTTGCTAGACACGTTTCCTTTCAGTGGACGGTGTCTAGCGTTTGTTGTGTGACGTCTGTTAGTTTGCACCAGGGGGCTATGATTTTGAGTTTTTAAGTCCTCCTATTCATCCCCCTAGTCGCACGTCTCGGTCCTACAAGTGGTATCAGAGCCGTTAGGTTTCCCATACCTTAATTGGTGAAGAAACCGTAGTGACTATGACTTACTCTGGGAAGATTCCCGTCCTTGGCTCCGATGGCTATCCCTACTGAAAGGGTAGGATGGAGGCGTTCCTTGTTAGCCAGAGTCAGGACATATGGGATGCTACTCAGAGTACGACTTTTGTGGTGCTTCCAGTCGCTGAGCGTACTACGCCTGAGATCGTGGCTCAGCATGAGGCGAATGCCAAGGCTGTTAACTTTCTCTTTTCCAGGCTTGGTCCCATGGATTATGAGAGAGTGAGTCACCTCGAGACGGCACGTGAGATATGGTCCTTGCTTAGTGCACACCATGAGGGTACCGCGACCATTAAGGCTAGTCTTGTGGAGAATTACAGGCGCGAATATGAGAATTTCGTCTAGAAGCCGGGAGAGTCAGTAGATGACTTGTTTGGTCGTTTTCAGTCGATCATTAACAAGTTACGTGTCAACTCTGCCCCCGCTGAGCTCCCATACACCGATCATCAGCAGGCTGTCAAATTGTTGTATGCTTTGGATAGAAAAGTATGGGAGATCAAGGTGAACTCAATCATTGAGTCGGCAGGGTATGATACGATAGGAGTATAGGCGCTCTATAGTAAGCTCAAGGCCACAGAAGTAGATTACAAGATGAGGGATTCCCTCGCTTGTACAGGTTCCAAGAGTCTGGCCTTGGCTACGCCCTCTAGTGAGTCTGCTACTAACCCCCTGTTACACAACTTCTCGTTTTCTGCTTTGATGTCTGTTACAGAGGAGCAGTTGGCGATGCTTGGGGATGATGAGCTTTGTTTGGTGTCTAGTCATTTTCTGTGCGCTTATGACAACCGAATGAGCAAGAAGAGGGGAGAGAGGCCCAAGTGCTTCGAGTGCGGAGAGGTCGGCCACTTCATCGCCGAGTGCCCCAACAAGAACGACTACTACAAGAAGGGCAAGAGCTACTCCCGCGACTATGACAAGTACCACTCCGGCAAGCCAAGCTTTGACAAGCACCGCTCTGGCAAGCATAGCTTCGGCAAGCGTCCCTTCAGCAAGAAGAACTTTCGGAAGGTCTTGAAGAGCTACCGGAAGGACAACCGGAAGCGAGACAAGGCGTTCTTCGCCGAGGTCGGGTTCTGCAGCAGCGGATCTTCTTCCTCTTTGTCCTCGTCGAGCTCAAGTGATGAGGAGATCACGTACAAGAGGGACAAGAGGAACGATAAAAGAAGGTCCAGCTGGCTTGTGCTTTGTCTCCACCAAGTCCAAGCGCAAGCACAAGATCAAGAGGAGCTCGGTTTGCTCCGTGGCGCTTGAGGACAAGGAGAACAAGGATGACGACAGCAACACTTCCTCCGATGATAAGGTAACTCCTGAGCAAGCCAAAATCCTTGAGATGCTAGAGCAGAACAGCCGAGAGTTGAAAGCTCAGGATAAGTTGCTGGAAAAGGCAGCTACGAAGCTGCAGAAGTTGAAAGCCCAACTTGTTGAGGCTTTGGAGGAGAATGAGAGGTTAAGGAGTGTGAGACCCCAACCCAGTGAGTTTGAGTGCCCCACCTACGAGTCTTTCATGACGGAGCTTGGTGACCAGAAAGATAGGTATGCCAAGCGGGTAGAGGAGATAGATGGGCTGAAAGTTGAGTTAGGCAAACTCCAGTCCAAGCTGGATGAGCCTACTTTGAGTGGAGAGCTTGAGTGTGAGTCTTGCCCCTGTTTAGCTAGAGAGCTAGCTGTGCTGAAGGATAAGTTTGAGGGGCAGCTCAAGGAGCTTGAGGAGCTTAGGGCTAGACCTGCGCTTTTGGGTGCGTGTATGGTCTGTCCTACTTTGAGAGGCGAGTTGGAGCAGTTGAGAGCTGACTTTGAGGTGCTTTCAGCACCTACTGACAATTGTGAGAACTACCTGACCCTTAGGATGCAGCTGGTGGATAGGGATGCCACTGTTAAGAAGTTGGAGAAAGGTGTCCTGTGATACCCTCCCTAGACTGTGACACTAGTGCTGCCCAGACTGTAGTTCTGGAGGATCTGAGGGAGAAGGTGTTGTCCTTACAAGATGACGACAATAGGTTGAGAGAGGTGCTAAGTTGGGAATATGCGAGGCAACCCCAACTAGAAATGATTATAGAGAGCACCAAGAGAGCCGAGGGTGATATGAGTGTTTTTGGGTTTGGGGAGTGCAGTACTTCGGGAAAGAAGAGTGCACTAGTTAAGATTAGAACGGCTCCTACCCAGCCAGGTGAGACTGTTGATGGGGTTTACCATGAGCCACCCAAGGCTGCCCCAAAGAAGCAGTACTGGACACCCAAGCCTTCTAAGGCTAGGTTGGACAAGATAATAGAGGAAGAGCTTAAGTCCAAGGGCAAGAAGCCAGTCCAGCAGCCTGAGCCACCCAAGGCCACACCACCTAAGCCCAAGTCCCAGCCTAACCCTGTTTCTAGGAGGCCTGTCTACCACTGTGAGTTCTGCTAGCGGAATGGCCACCTAGAGGAGTTTTGCTTCAGGAGGAAGCAGGTTGAGAGGCACAAGAGAGCTTGGGGGAACCAGGATCAGTTCTACCAGGGTGGTAGGCAAGATCCTCCCCACCGCGGTGAGATGAGAGACCGCTTTGCTGGTGGTGAGCGTGGAGGCGGCTTTCAAGCCCGTATTCCTGGTGGTGAGAGACGCTTTGTCGGTCGAGCTCCTAGCCGTTTTCAGCGCGACAATGGACCTCGTGACTGAGGGTTTGTGAGAAAGCTTGAGAGGCCACGCTTTGAGGGTCGTGGTTACTCCAGTCGTGGTGATTTTTTTGACTGTGCTTACCCCACTTTTGAGCAGATGGCTCAGCACTGGTACAGCAGTTTTGGTACTAACCCTAGTACCGGATCGTTTGCTCACCATCGCTTTACTTGACTTTGTAGGATCAAGGCATGGAGGACGTGTGGATCAAGGACTCCGGTTGCTTTAGGCACATGACAGGGCACCGCAAGTGGTCCTCTAGCCCCAACCCCGTAAGCACCAAGGAGTACATCACATTCGGGGACAATGGTCAAGGTAAAGTGATGGGTGTTGGTTCTGTTTCGCTCTCTGCTAAGCTTTCCCTGAGAAAAGTTGCTTTTGTCCAGAATTTGGGGTTCAATTTGGTTTCTGTTTCGCAACTTCTCGATGAAGGATTTGAGGTTCGTTTTAAGAAGGGTGCGTGTTGCGTTCTTGATGCTGAGGGGACCCTTGTTTGCTCTTTGCTGCCTTTTGGTCAGGTTTTTAGGGTCGACCTCACATCTGTTTCTAGCCCTGCGCGCTGTTTGGTTGCTAGTCCTTCTGCTGATATATGGAAGTGGCATAGGAGACTTGGTCACTTGAGTTTTGATCTGCTAGTCAGGTTAAGTTCAATGGGCCTAATCCGAGGATTGCCCAAATTGAGAGATGAGAAGGACTTAGTTTGCCACCCTTGTCGTCATGGCAAGATGGTTGCGGCTTCTCACACTCCTGTGTCTCAGGTTATGACCTCCTATCCGGGTGAGCTACTCCATATGGATACAATAGGTCCCGCTCGGGTAGCGTCGGTCAGTGGGAAATGGTACGTGCTTGTCGTTGTGGACAATTTTTCAAGGTTCTCGTGGGTATTTTTTATGGACTTTAAGGTTAAGGCGTTTGGTTTTGTTCGGGAACTGGTACTGAGATTGAGAAACGAGAGTCATAAGGCCATGAGGGCTATCCGCAGTGACAATGGCGGAGAATTCAGAAACTCTCGTTTCGAAAACTTCTGTCGTGACCTAGGTCTTGAGCACCAGTTTTCTTCTCCATATACCCCTCCGCAGAACGGTGTTGTGGAACGCAAGAACTGCACACTTGTTGAGATGGCAAGGACGATGCTCGATGAGCATAGGACTCCGAGGCGCTTTTGGGCTGAGGCAGTGAATATGGCCTGTTACATTGCGAACCGGATCTTCTTGCGAGCTTTCCTTGGGAAGACCTCGTATGAACTTCGGTTTGGTAGGCAGCCCAGCGTCAAGCATTTGCGAGCGTTTGCCTGCAGGTGTTTTGTGCTTAAGAAGGCGGGGCATTTGGACAAGTTTGAGTCTCGCTGTTTGGATGGGATTTTTCTGGGGTATGCTTCTAATTCTAGGGCTTTTCGTGTGTGGATTTTGGAGGCCAAGCAAGTTGTTGAGACTTGTGAGGTTTCTTTTGATGAAACTATGCCCTGCACAACCCCTGCCTTTGAGCTTTCAGGTGATGATGAAGAAGACAGCCCCATCTTTGAGGATGAGGAAGGTGCGGTTGATGTTGGTGATGCAGGAGCCACTGCACTGGCTGCAGCTTCTACCCCCTCTGCTATGAGCTCAGATGATGAAAGAGGACCCTTGCCCATGGCTTCCTCCTCACTCCCCCGACAGCAAGCTCATGCAGAGGCTGGCCCCGCTGAGGACGCAGGGGAGGTGACCTCCGAGATTGTTCCATCTCAGCAAGTCCAGCGGGATCACCCTCCACATAGGATCATTGGAGATCTTCACCAGCGTGTCACACGCTCTTCGGTTAACTTTTTAGCATTTTTCTCCCACTCTGCATTTGTTGCTACTTTTGAGCCCCGAGATGTGTCACATGCATTATCTGATCCTAACTGGGTGAACGCCATGCATGAGGAGTTGTAGAACTTTGAGAGAAACCATGTTTGGGACTTAGTTGAACCTCTACCAAACTGCCGCCCTATAGGAACCAAGTGGGTTTTCAAGAACAAACAGGGTGAGAATGGGATGGTTGTGGGGAACACAGCGAGATTGGTAGCCTAGGGTTTTTGTCAGAAGGAGGGGATAGACTATGAAGAAACCATTGCCCCTGTAGCTCGTTTGGAAGCCATTAGGATTCTGCTTACTTTTGCTGCCTCCAAAGGCTTCAAACTGCAGTAGATGGATGTCAAGCGAGCCGTCCTAAATGGTTTCATAGAGGAGGAGGTATATGTGAGACAACCTCCTGGCTCCGAGAGTGCTAAGTTTCCAAACCGGGTGTATAAGTTGAGAAAAGCCCTTTATGGTCTGAAGTAAGCTCCGAGACCTTGGTATGCTAGATTGAAGAGTTTCCTGCTCAAGTCTGGGTTTATGATGGGTTCAGTAGACAAGATCTTGTTTTTGTTGAGTCATGGCGGTGACACCCTGATAGTTCAGATATATGTTGATGATATAATCTTTGGTGGTTCATCTCACGCTTTGGTGTCTTAGTTTTGCTGAACAAATGAGCAGGGAATTTGAGATGAGTCTCATGGGTGAACTCAAGTTCTTCCTCGGGCTGCAGATCAAGCAAGGCCCTGAGGGTACCTTCGTCCATCAAGCCAAGTACACAAGAGACATCCTCAAGAAGTTTGACATGGGTGACTCAAAACCCATGACAACTCCAATGAGTACAAACACGGCGCTTGATGCTGATGAAGATGGGGAGGCAGTGGACCAGAAGGAATTTCGAGGAATTATCGGCTCACTTCTGTACCTGACGGCGACCAGACCGGACATTCAGTTCGCGGTTTGCCTTTGTGCGCGTTACCAGGCTTCTCCTAGGACATCTCACCGCCAAGCGGTGAAGCGCATATTTAGGTATCTAAAGTTCACTCCTGAGCTTGGTCTTTGGTACTCCTCGGGTTCTTCTCTTTCCCTTAGAGGGTTCTCAGAGGCTGACCATGCTGGCTGCCGGATTGATTGCAAGTCAACCTCCGGCACATGCCAACTCTCAGGAAACTCTCTTGTCTCTTGGTCCGCTCGCAAGCAAGCTAGCATATCCCTGTCTACCACAAAAGCAGAGTATATAGCTGCTGCTAGCTGTTGCTCCCAACTCTTATGGATGAAAGCCACCCTTAGTGATTTTGGCCTCAGGTTTGGGAGGATCCCTCTTCTAGTGGACTCTACTTCTACTATCTCTGTAGCTAAGAACCCCGTCTTGCACTCTAGAACCAAACACATAAACGTGAGGTTTCACTTTCTGAGAGGTCACTATGAGAAGGGTGATATTGACTTAGTCCATGTAGTAACCCAAAACCAGTTGGCCGATATCTTTACCAAGCCCCTAGAGTTCAGCGCTTTTGTGCGCTTGAGAAGTGAGCTTGGAGTGTGTTATCCCTTTTAGTGAGGGATAACTTTAGTAGTTTAGGTTTTGCCTTTGTTTGCTTTTGTTTTTGTTTCCTTTGCATTCTGTATCATATCATGCGTTGCATTGTATCATATGCATTTTCACTTCACTAGCACTAGAGCTCTTTTGGAATGATGAGTCAGTACTTGCTTGTGCTAGATTGTACAGATGCTTGCTTGATCATGGTTGGCTAAGCTCTCTTGAGTCTGTTGAATACTAATTGTGAGCTAAGTCTTTTGCTTTCCTGAAAATCAAAAACATGATCACCACTTGACTGCTACCTAGCATGGGTAGGAGTGTTAAATGCTATGCTATCTCTTCATACCTGGATATGTTAGTTGTATGCCTTTGCTAAGTAAATGCCTAAATTTTTATGACACCTTGCTTAAATTGAAATCTGAATTACAATGTTTACAAGTGGTGTTTCTTGTGCTGAAATGAGAAAGATCCAGGTGGGTTTGCTTGTCACACTGATCTAGTTTGAGACAGCTTGCCTTTGCACTTTGGCATGAACTTGGACTAGGCTGTGTATGACCAAAACCTTGTCTTAAACTTCTGATGGTTCTTTGAACCTAGGCTTGGCATAGGTTGGTAAAAAGTGGCAAGACAAGTGAATAACCCCTGGCACAATATGAAACTTGCTAATGAAATACAAGTGATTAAATCTGAAATATGCAAGTCTCTAAAATACTTATGGCTGGTTGTGTATGCTTTGGTTGAGAGTAGCACCTTGTATGCATTGCTAGCATCTTGTTGTTCATGTTGGTGATGCTTTCTTTTAAACTACCCTAAAAAACATGCTAGCTCTTGATATATGTAAGATAGATTCATTTGAGCTTGTTGCATTCTTCCTTGCCCTCACTTGCTCTGTATGCTAGAACTTGTGAATTTTTCCATCTCTTCTGAGCTCTTTCCGGTACACTCTTTGCATCTCATGGCATATTTTGAGGGGGAGTTGTCTAGTTTAGGGGGAGTCCTATGAACCCTTGACGTGTCCATTGTCAACAAGGGGGAGAAGTATTGGACAAAGGGGGAGGACTCGGGAGAGATTTCGTTGAGGGGGAGCTTTGCATTCATTTTTGCATTTGTAAGGATGCATTTCAGGGGGAGTTGAGCTTTTAGCATGCTCTTTGCATCGGTGCGATTGAGCCTTTTGCCTCTGTCTTGAGGAGCCGATGCTTTGTTTTCTTTTGTTGTCTCATTGTGCCCTGTTTCTTTGCTTATATTTGGTTCTTCGGCATTTTGAGCAACTTTCTTCTTTCTTTCTTTCTTTCTTTTTTGGTTTTATGTTTTTCTCTTGTCTTTGTTCTATTTCAGGTTACAGGTTGAAGGTGTTGACAATGTACTCATCAAGGGGGAGATTGAGCGCCAATGGACCGGCCTCATTGCTCTCCTGGTGTGATAAGTGATTGTCAACGAGCTCAAGCCCTCCGATGGACTGGAGGTAGATGATGAAGACCTCGATGGACTGAGGCAAAAGCCCTCCAATGGACCGGAGGCAATTCTCAGCATCGGTCTGCCATGGGAGCTCGGTACACTGAGTGGCGGTTCGGCAACGGTGGTATAAGCCCTTCGATGGACCGCGAGGCGACTCCGATGGACTGGAGAAGCCGGGTGCCACCGTGGTGCTCCAACCCGAGTGCATGGCGCGAAGGCGTGCGAGGGAGGCTTTGGCGCCTTCGGCTCAAAACCGCCACCCAAGCTACCCAAGGCTTGGTGAGTTGGGCCACGACTCGCCAAGATAGAGAAGATGGGCCAAGTACGGCTCAAACGGAGACTTCCTAAAGTTTCCCGGTTTCTGACTTCAAAACCGGGGGTGCAAAGGTGGATTGGACTAGTGGCCACGTGGAGGACATCCGAAGATTGCGTGGAAGCTAAGAAGATGAAGTCTTCATCGTGGTCGTCCGTCCCCGATATTTCGGGTTCTTTTCTGTTTTAGCCCCTCCGGGCATTTCTAGTGTTAGTGGTCTATATGTAAAAATGCCAAAACTGAACCAGTGTATAAATAGCCTAAGAGCTAGTCATTAGAGGGCAACTTGGCTGGTAGGTTTTCATTTCCTTAGAGTAATTTTCGTCCGCAAGCTTTGAGCCCCAAGTTTAGGAGGGTTAGGGTGAGATCGAGCCTCCAAATCAAGAAGGAAGGTGAGGGTAGTTGCTTGGGACGAGATCCTTGGGTGTAATCTATATCTTGAGACCCTTTTGGGCCATCTAATCTAAGTGAATTCGTGCAGCAATCTTGTGTGCTTCTCCTTTCCCCTCTAGTTTGTTTTTTGGCTTCAATTCTTGGATTTTGAGGTGTTTGGTTTGGCCAAGGTTGAATCCTTTCTTTCACTGGTGTTTGGACTCACCAGGATGTGGAGATTATGCCCTAGTGCATCTCAAACATGCAGGTTTGCCATGAGCAAGTCGAGCTTGAGTTTTCCCCTCTCTTGGCCAAATATTGTCATCTTCACGAGATTTGAAATTCCCGCTAATCTCGTGATCGTTTTCAGTTGATTTTCTAGGAAAAGCTTTGGAATAGTGTCAGGATAGCCTGTGTAAAATCTCATGAAGTTTGGACAAGATTTGGTTAGGTTTAGGGTTTGAGAGGCTCAAGTTCCATCCTTCTACCGGACAGTCCGGCTCCACCGGACAGTCCGGCGCAGGCCACTAGACAGTTCGGCAGGCGTCCCTGCCTCGGTCCCTACCGGACAGTCCGGCATGTTCCACCGGACTGTCCAGCAGAGCCTGGGAAGTAGCTGTGTTGCTGTTCTCGTTGGAGTTCCTGCCGTTTGTTTTTTTTTTGCTTCGTCCTTGCCCGAGTGATTCTCACCACTGGCCCATACTCTTCGCTCTCTGTTCTTCAGTGAGACGCATTTAGGTGCGGAGTGGCTACGTGGGATCCTTTTTGCAAGAGACGTTGTTTCACTTGACTGGCGATCTTGTGGTCGTTTAGTCTTGTGCTTCCGCTCACTTGGTGTGTTCCCTTTCAGTGGGCGACACCAAGTGCTTGCTAGACACGTTTTCTTTCAGTGGACAGTGTCTAGCGTTTGTTGTGTGAAGTGTGTTCGTTTGCACTAGGGGGCTATGAGTTTGAGTTTTTAAGTGCTCCTATTCACCCCCTCTAGTCGCACGTCTTGGTCCTACCGAAACAAGTTTTGAGTTTAACACTGTTTAACTAAGCATTTCAACTCATTTAAAAAAAGGGAGTTTTTGATCTCACTTGTTTTTGACTAATGCCTTCAAAATGGATTCAACTCAGGTTTTGGTTTCAAATGAATTTGTGCAAACAAAAGATTACAAACTGTTTTGGTTTACACTAATTCCCCAAACCCTCAAGTTTGATTTAACTTGGTGTTGGTTACAAATGGATTTCGCTAAAACTTTAAAACTTGTTTGAGCTCCATTTTGGTTGCCAATGGGTTTGACTAAAACATAAAACTGGTTTGAACCTTGTATTGTTTTTTTCCTCCTCACAATTTTACCCAACCAGTTCATTCTGTTTCGAACTCAACCTTGATTTCTAACCCAATGAATTTGAAACTTTAGAATACGAGACCATTTCGCTCGTCTAATCCTCAAGTTAATAGTGAGACCATTGGATTTCTAACCCTTAAGCAAAAGATCAGTTTTGTGCACACTATCCTCAATGACAACTACGATGTAGCTTCGATTGCTTGTCGTGATGTTTGCAATGTTTGGTGCTTGTTTGTTAGGATCCTAAAGACTTGTGTAAAACAACGTGTTTTTTTTGAAAAACCTCGTTAGTCGCTTGCTCGACTCAGCTCAGAATGGAACTCTACATTGAAGGATTTAACACGAATATGGAACCCTTGAAGGAAACAAGTATAAGATAAAGATAGAAAGGCCGATGATAAGTATATCACCCTTGAATTGGTAATTGGAATAACAAGGACACCTCTAGATGAGGAAAGGAAATTTTTGGATAGACAGATAAGCTAGAGAAAATTAGACTAGTGAATCTCTAGCCTAACCTGAGTTTACCGAGTATGAGACTTAAGTATACACACATGGTATGACAGTATAATGTGAAATGGCCATTGGAAATTGGCATATCGAAATGCTCTACAAGAAAATAGCAAGAAGGCACAGGAATATGGATCAAAGAAGGAAATAAATTGCTTTCTTTGGATTTAGAGCGAATAAAGGATGCCATAAAAGAATGGGCTAAGGCCAGATCAGCTCCATGCAGATCATAAGAAGAGCCCCGAGTGACAAGGAATCATCCTCAGGTTTTGGCCCTTGGAATGTTCAAAGGTATTTGAGAAACAAGGTCACAAGCAATGCAAAACGAACGAAGAATAAGGACTGAGTTGATGGTACAGAGGATGCCAAGCAGAATAGAAATATCGACAAGCAAGAGAAGATCTAACCAGAACCAAGTTAAATCAAGTCGAAACTCTATGGAAGTTGATAGGACCTGTAAGCCAAATCATTGGACCCCTTGGCCACAATTAGGTCTACCCGACGATATGCTTATCCAGATAAAGCTACAATAGTTTGGATCAACAAGAAGAATCACATGAAAAGACCCTGCTGCAGCAAAAGAAGAAACCCTACGAAGGCACTTGATCTTACAAATGGATCGATAAATTCTCATCCTATGAACCTAGTTTGCATAGTGTTTGCATTGGATGAAGGAGTTCATCGATAAAGATCCAAGTCTCAGAGAGCAATAACACCCTTGTAGACTAGAACTTCAGCAGTCTTCTAAACACCAGCACCCAATGATGGCACACCGAGGAAGACAAAAGAACCAATACTTCAGAAGAGCAACCTCTGTCAAGTGAAGAATTCAATTTATCATGGCAACGAAGTGAAGATTGATGGCTTACCCAACCAGTACACCTTTAATGTTGAGGACGAGATTCTTGTGAGGAGGGAGACCGTAACATTCCGGATTTTTGAAAACACGAAAATATGAATTTTTTAAAACTTTTTATTAAACAAGGCAAAATTATTTATAACCAATTAAAAATACGTTAATATCAAGCCTTAATAACCTTTTTGAGTGAAGTAATTTTTGACAAATAAAATTAATTCAGTGTTTGTTTGATTGGTTGATGGTGTGCCGGTTTAATTTTGAACCTTAGTTTTATCCCTTTAATCATCTTGACCTAATCTTTCTATCATCCTCTACTCTACATCTATTCTCTATCTTCTATCGTCCCTGACTTTCTCGAACAATCACCCTTATCGTGACACTCTTAGAAACCCTCCTGACTTCATACCATTACCAAACTTTGTCCATTACTGATATTTGGATTAGGGCTTTGCTCAAAATCTAAATCATCGGATCAATCTCTGACAATGCGGAAATGTTCTTTTGGATAGTGGCTTGATCTCCTGCCATCCTGAGTTAACTAACCTTATTTAATTTGACCTTGGAAGATGACCTAATCCAATTGTCGCACGTTTGTCAGAAGTTCACTTCTGCCCTAGGTTTTGTTTACTCCATACGAGAAACCCGGCGATGATTTAGATCCCTCGTATTAGACCGGACATGGTTTAGTTTGAACCCGAATCGACGTCAAGTTTCGATCATGGAATACTTAGTGATAAATCCTCAAGGGATTTATTACGAGACGAGTTGGTGATAATTCCTTCTCACCAATTACATGCCTCACAATTTAATTCGATTGGAAGAATTTTCATTCAACTCGGGTGAAAGCCAACCTTGGAGTGATCTTTCGCAGAGATACTCCATCGGCAAAACAAGACCGTAAACCAATCAGGGATAAAACATCTACGAGCTATTTCGTGGACAATTTATCCTATTTTCAAAAAAAAAATGAATATTTGAGGCCTAGTGATATTTTCGACTGCCGAGTTAAATCCCTTGTAATTTAAATGGAACTTGAGAGATTATTGCCCAACTCAAATGGATCAAATCCTGAAATAATTAATTCCACTTTATTTCACGGACGTATAATCTTCTAGCCAAAGTTCTATATCTAGACTACAACGTGATTTTTCGACCAAACGGATTTAATGCTTTGCAATTAAATTCGAATCCGAAGATCATCAGTCGACTCAAAATCCTGAGATTTGAAATCTCAGAATGAATTCTCGACGAACTTATTTCACGGTTAAATATCACAATCTTCCGATGTGTCAGAATAATTATTTGTGACACCCATTCTTGGATCCTCCAATTAGTTCCTTTGCAAATTATAATTCGATTCCGAAAATCAATCTAATTATTCATTTGTACTTTGAACTTCGAAATAAATTTAATCTAATTTATTTCAGAGCCCAATTTGAGGCCCAATCGTAAGGCCCATTTAAGAGCTACCTATCTAACCCTACCTCTAATTGCCTTCTATAAGTATGGTGCTCTTCTTTTCTTTTTCTCGTTTCCATCCCCCCCCAAAGCAATCAGGCAGCAAAGGCCTCACCTCCCACGCCGTTCCCCTGCCCCTCACCGAGTCCTAGCGCGGCTCCTCCACCACAAGCAGCAATAGCAGCATCCCCTTCCATGGGCGCCCTCTCCCTGCTCTTCCCCTTGGCGTCTCCAAGCAGAAGTAGCAAGGCAACGCCCAGCATCAGCTCCTGTGATGGCGCCCTCCTCCGAGCTCCACCAGCAATGCCGGACATGGAACCGCGAGGCTGCTGCCCACCGACGCCATCTCGGCCCTCTGCTTCCTCCCCTCGGGCCGGTGGAGCACGAGGCCAAGCGCCATGGCGTCGTCCCGGCGCGTTCCACGATCCAAGCTGCAGCGAGGCCCCCGTCGCTATTCCGGCCGTCGACATCCGCATCCCCTTGGTGAGCACCTCCTAAATCGACGCATCTCCGACCTGCAATGCCACCCTCAACCTCTCTGCTTTTTCCCCAAGCGCAGGCAGAAGCGCTCCATGGCACAACAGCTCTCTTCTTGCCCGTACTCCACGCGCAGCAGCAGTTCCTCTCCACCATGGGCTTCGCCCCCTGCTAGTGTGCCTGCTGCCATTGCCCATTGACTTCCATGGTGTCTCCACCAGAAGGCTACGACACCTCCTTGCTGCCCAAATGGTGTTCGGCAAAATGCTCGAATCAGGACAGTAGCATAGATGTTCGTTGAAATGCCCCAACGGTGAGCACTGTCCCTATTTCAGTTCTGCCTACGTCCATTTTGTGCCAAACTCACTCATTTGCAATGTCGATGTTGGCGATGGCTTTCATGATGGTGATGGCAACCAAACCGTGGGCATACTCTCCACCCTTGTACAACTGCACCCTTGCTGCCCACCAAATGATCGAGAGTATGTCGCAAGGTGACCAAATGATCGAGAGTATGTCGCAAGGTGAGCACTTGCTCATAGGTTCAGTTTACCCCTCAAAACTGTTGTGATTGTTCTCACATATTTGTGTTGATGGGAACGACAACGCGATTAGGGGCGCAACCACGACCTTGGATTGAACCGTGAGACTGAGGACGATGTGGATCGGCACGGCGTCGCCTCTTCATGGCGCCAACGCGTTCCGGCATCGAATCTTGCCCCTCGTCAAGCCCTCGGTGAGCGCCTCGATCTTGCTCTCTTGTGATGCCAGCCTTCGAGCCGGTGAACCTAGTGCCTGTGGTGTCCTACCTTTGTGCCAATGAGCCTTTCTTTCTGCACATGCCTGTCCGGCCTTCGTGCCGCATCTTTTTTGCAGGGCACGTTTTCTTTGTGCCGTCACGATATGCTGCTGGCACACGTGCCGTGGACATAATCATGTAGCGTGCACACATCCAATCTATTCTCTTGCGGCATGCACGAGCCGTGTGCTGCCGAAATTTCTAACTTTCCTGGTATACTAGATCAAAGCACGTCCACGATTCTCTGGCTACTGCGGGCTGTACTCGTAGCATCGCCGAGGCTCCGAATCTAGTTAACTCACTTGTTTGTGCATAGCCACACGCCATAGCTCGTCAGTGCCGATGTCTGTCTTCCAATCACTTAATCACACACTCGTTCGGCAATGCGCGGCCACGAGCTCTCGGTCGCCATGGCTGCTGCTCGTCACACATTTAATCAGATATACGTGATTGTGCACGGCCACGAGCTCTAGCTCGCCTCGGCCGTAGTTGGCACTTCCAATTCATTTCTAGCTTATACGTGACAGCATAGCCACGAGTGATTGCTTGATTCGGCTTGCATTCCTACCATCATCTTTCCGATTCTCTAAATGGGACACATAGTTTACATGCATGGTTCTCTATGCGGTGGATTTAACCAGAGAGGTTTCGATCGCTAGTTCATTATTGTTAATTGGGTTCAGATCTAGATTTTATCCGACCCAATTGAGTAATCTAAATTCAATTAACCCTCTCAATCTTTAGTAATAATGAACGTTACTATGAAATCTGCACTGTTCGTATGATGCACATCTCTTATCTAATCGATGAATAATTAATCTCTCTCCTGATATCTCATGGAAGGGTGATGTGAGACTTATCTCACGTCACTTGTGGCTAGTATGTCTTGCTTCAACACGACTCATTAAATCACTTCACTCTCTTAATCCCGGCTTAATCATCGATGCCTCCTTGCTTCCAAGCACTTGGTCGATATCACTTTATTGCACGCAACTCTTGTCAACTAATCCTTTAATTCCATTCTCACCCGTAGAGTGTAATCCGACCCCTCCTTCCATCGTCCTAATCTCTATTTTGTTATGTGTTGTTTGCTTAGTTCTTATGTTGTGTTCTTTTCTCTGTTTTGTTGTTCGCGTCGAGTGGCACCGTTGGAGACTCAGGATGCGCATCGGAGAGTACGAGATTATGAAGACGAGGGAGACTACGCCGAAGCTCGAGAGCGATCAGCTCTACTCCAGGTCACCATTCAGACGCTTTCCTACTTCAAATCCTATAGATACGCAAATATGCTACTGCTACTTTAATTATGATCATGCTTGTTATGACAACCTAAAAATAGGAAGCCTACTTCTTTTTAGCTACATTACCTTGCTGGCTATATTACCACCACTGTACTGCTACAACTAAATAAAATAAACATGATGTGAGATTGGGTAATGTGATGGTGGTATGTGATTACTCTGTGAAGGGGATTGGTAGAGAGCGAGTTGGAGTGTGAGATTGGGTGGCGGAAGTTAGCACTGGAAATCATGGGAGAAACTAGAACTCTCTTCAGAGTGGAGAGAGGGGTGTGGTGGTGTGCGGCCCACCGCGGAGGGTGGCAACTGACCCCTTGGAAGGCTTGCTCTCGCCAATTAAGGACCGAGTAGGGGTGATAAACCTTGAATATGATACGTGCATACCATATGACCTCAGGTCTGGTTCTTGAACTTCCCCGAAAGGTATATGACTGTAAGCGTAAGGCAATAGTGTTAGGGGGCGGTGGTGGGTCTGTGATGCAGCCACATATCCCCGATAGACCCGTGGGGCCTCAGACTACTCGAGCTCACTGTCCTGAGAGTGCGGTGGATAGTATATCCGCACAGTTTCTAGCTCAGTAAAGTAGGAAAGTGTTAGAAGGGAAGTTCATCTATCGGTGTGGTGGGCTCGGGGCAGCGGACGCACTGTCCCCGTCCCATCTCGTATGGGTGGCTAAGGCAAATGAGGCTTAGGCGAGTGGGAGCTTCCCTTGCCGCAGATATAGTATGATGAGTGGATGTATTGGAAGAGGTGCTCGGTGGTGAGGTGTGTATGTATTGGTATGAGTGATGAACAGGGGAACCGATCATGTGACCGAATTCCCGAATGGAATAACGATATGATAATCTGGATAATGTTATTTATATACTTCCTTGTATAGGAAGCCCAGAGCCTTCCACTTGAGCTAGCTTTTTAGATTTTATTATTTATTCTGCCGCGTTGGGGAGTGTTTTAGGGTGGTCTACCCTCCTAGCAACGCAGGTTTTGGAGATGAGCTGGATGACGACCACTCCTACGAAGGACGAAGATGAGCTGTATGACGATCATTTCTACGACGGATGGAATAGCTGAAGGTTGCCATGCTCAAGGATGCCTATGGAGATGGACGTGAAGACCGGCCTTCTATGATCTATACTCCGGTCTCTGGTGCAAGAACGCTTCAGTCCTATTGGACTTATACCGGATTTGGCCATTATTGTATAAATGTAATAGTAATCGAAGTTCAGGTTGTAATATCGACTGATATACGTGATTCATGATAGCATTACGTATTCTGGGACTATCGTGAAAAGCAAAAGCAAAAAGGTTGGATTTGAGCGTCGCGAATTTCGAATCGTTTCAGACGCTGCTGGCGAACC
This sequence comes from Paspalum notatum, assembly GCA_022530915.1. Classification (NCBI taxonomy): domain Eukaryota; kingdom Viridiplantae; phylum Streptophyta; class Magnoliopsida; order Poales; family Poaceae; genus Paspalum; species Paspalum notatum. The sequence goes on along the minus strand of CM039688.1, from coordinate 30,824,994 downwards.
TTCGATATACAATGGAATATGCTCCTCCCAATCCTGGAAAGAATGGTGCACGCCTCTCGGAATTCAAGCCTGCCCTTCTTCATCCAAATATACATTAATGCTACGTGGGAGCTTAGAAAGATGAGAAATATAAGAGTTTTTGATGGGCAGCAGGCTACTGTCGGCATGTGGTTACTGCGTTTCAAGGAAGAGACACGACCGTGAAGCCAACGATTTTTACAGGGCTAAACACGATGTAACTCGCGCTCCAACTAGAGGGTTGATTAGGCTTACTGCGGTTTTTTTTTCTTCTCCTGGTGGCTGTAAGCACGTATCTTTGTAAACTATAAGTCACTCTCTTTTTTTTCTGACTAGTATAGATGTACGTGCAACACGCATGTGTTGTGCGATGATCATGGAGGCAATAGAAATGAAAAAAAAGAAATAGAATTAAATGGAAAGAAATTGATTAATTGACGTTATTTTTTTCTCATTAAAATCAATAGAAGGAAAGTAACAGGTGGGTATGGATATAAAATAAGGTAAGAAATAAAAAAAGAAAGTGGATGAAACATTTTGCATCTATAGGTTTTGGGTCTTTCCACCCTTTTTTAACCTTTTTCAAACTGCGCAGTAGCACTAGAGTGAGAGATATACCTATGCCTTTATAAGTAAAAAGGATTTTTAGAAAACTCGTTCTTTTACAGTGTAAATGAAAAAAGAGTTTTACTATGGAGACCTCTCACAATTGTTTTGGTCAAAAAAACACTAGGAATGAGTAAGTATAACGTCGTTCAATAAATATTCTTACGCAATCGCACGTTATCTGTACCTAATATTAAAGCAAATAAGGATTCTCGGTCGGTCATAACAAGTGGAACTAAATAAAGGTTTCCGGTCCATCCTGAGATATGGGACCCGCTTGTCAATAATAGAATTCGGATTGCACAAGCAGTTCACGTGAAAACGGACGCTCAGATCATATACAGACTCCGTTTTCAACGTTATATATATCGATGGAAAGTTAAAATCATAAACTTTCCAACCCAATTAAAACCAATTTAAAATTCGCTCACAGTCAACGGGAATCGTCGAAATAATGTGACGTAACGGACTGCAGAAAAAATCCACGTGAAAACGGTGCCTAGATCACATAAGACTCCGTTTTCAACATTCTATATATCAATGGAAAGCTAAAATCATAACCTTTCTAACGCAATAAAAAAACCACTTTAAAATTCGTTCTCAGTCAACGGGAATCCTTGAAACAATGTGACATAAAATTTATTCACGAATCAGATTCGGACTGCAGAAAGAGACACCCAAATCACATACAAACTCCGTTTTCAACGTTCTGTATACTAATGAAAAGCTAAAATCATAACATTTCCAACCTAATTGAAACCATGTTAAAATTTTCTCGGTCAACAGGAATCGTCGAAATAATATGACGTGAAATTTATTCGAGATGCTGATTCAGACGGCAGGAGCAGCATCCGCGAAAATTTCGCTCGCAGGCAACGAAAAAATCGAAACAATAGGGCATGGAATTTATTCGTGAGGCATATTTTTATACGTAGTGATCTAAAGGTGTTTCAAAATTGTTTTTTTCCGTTGCAACGCGTGGGTATTTTGCTATCTTTAAATTTTAGTTTAAAAATAGTTTGCAACGCCGGGACTTTGTGTTATCAAGAGAATGAAAAGACTCATTTCATTATAAAAAGAAGCGAATACATGTACGCTTGGAAGGAAATATTGATTTAAAAAAGGAAATATTAGGAGACATGAGACATGAGACATGACAGAGGCGGCAGCAGATCAACATGACAGGAGGCGACGCCACCAACCACCAAACCCATCGCACATGTCCTTCTCTCCTCACCTTCGTCCCCCGCCCGGCGCCTTCTCCGTTCCATTGACCTCGCCCCACTCCCTCCCTTGTCTCCTCCTTCCCAAGCTTCGAATTTTCCGGAGCCCGAGCCCCGACCCCCGAGGCACCTTCCTTCCCCGCTCCGCCTCCTCCGATTCGCCGTCGGAAAGAGCAAGGCAACGGAACCCGTGCTGTGCTGCCCCGCGTGTGGTTGGGGGTGCCTTCCGTGCTGGTCGCGCGCGTCGCGGGGCGCATTGCCTTGCCGTCCCCCCGGGAACGGAGATTCCCGCCGCCTATTAATCTTCCCCACGGAGGTCGTTTCTTTCTTGGACAATAAACAAGCGCAGCGCCGCGGGGAAACCGGGCGCCACATGGATCGCTGTGCCTGCCTCAAGCCGCGGTTTTGGCGTGTTGGCAAAGCGAGTCGGAGGAGTACGACGGGGTTCCGGGACACGGCGCCGCGGCGGCACACCGGGATCTCGGAGGTGCCGCGCTGTTGACGTGTTCTGTTCTTGGAGGAGGAGGTGATTTCTCTGCCGTGGCGGCTCACTTCAGTCCCTTCGCAGTTTGTCTGCTTTTTTTAGTTAGGTGGTGGAGGGGAGCTGGAATTTATTGCTTGGTGCTTCGTGGGGGGCCATTGCTGCTCAAATCTGAGCTCCGCTTCTTCTGAGGGAATCGGCGATTGCGTTTTGCCGCAAGATTGATTTGGAGCAAATTGGCTGCTCAGCAGCGTCCAAGCACCCTGAGTTCGTGGCCTTGTTGACACCTTGGGGGCGTCTGGGAGTACCTTTGGTGCAGTAATTTGGTGCAGTGTGGAGAAATGGCGCAGAGCAGGAGGCTGGAAAAGCTCAAGCTCAGCGTACTGTTGACATTCCTCCGCTGCCACAGGAGCGCCAATGATGATCACTCGCGCATTGGGACGGTGGGGTTCTCTCGGGTCGTGTATGTCAATGAGCCGCATAGGCTTGAGGAGGAGGGATTCAGTTACCTGCTTAATGAGGTGTCGACAACAAAGTACAATCTGGCCACCTTCCTGCCCAAATCTCTCTTCGAGCAGTTCAGGAGGGTGGCCAACTTCTACTTCCTCGTCTCCGGAATCCTTGCCTTGACTCCACTTGCACCTTACACTGCAGTGAGCGCACTTGCGCCGCTATGCGTCGTGATTGTGGCCACCATGGCAAAAGAAGGGGTTGAGGACTGGAGAAGGAAACAGCAGGTACCATTCTTGTCATCTTTTGTTCATCATTTCATTGAGCTATGTTACTATGTATTCTGGTGTCCAAAACTTAAATTCCTAACATAATCACTTTCCATGCTTGTGATCTGGCCATGTGATTCATTATGGATTACTAATGTAGACGCACGTGCAACACACACGTGTTCTGATATGATCGATCGTGCAATAATAAGGAAAAGAAAAAATGAATTAAAGATAACGAGACATGTTGATTGATGTCCTTCCTTTCTCATTAATTTTAAAACAAGGGAAGCAACAAGTGGATATGGGTATAAAATGAGGTGAGAAAACAAAAGACCAAAGGGTGGAAACATTTTCTTTCTATTGGTTTTAGACCCTTTCCACCTCTTTCCAACCCTTTCCAACCTGCGCGGCGGGTCCAACGTGATGGGTATGGTAGGACCATCTTAAGTAAAAAAAGATTTTGAGAAAACTCGCTTGTTTATAGTGTAGATATACTCGCAGCTGTCCGTCCTACTCATGTCACTGTGTGTTGTGATTTAGCTATAGTTTGCATTCTCAGTTCTAGATTTAATATTTCACGATGCTCTTCTAGTTATTTAAGGGTCTGATTGGATTAAGGCCTCGAGTGGCCAGGCCAAACTTTGGCCACATTTTGACCCTGTTTGATTTTAAATTAAAATTACACTATACAACATAATTTTCATCTATATGGTTTATTTGGCTATGCCCAAACCATATAAATGAGTAGTTTGTTGTTTGGCTAAATTTTAATTTATGGTCAAACTAGGTTTGACCGTGGCCAAAGTTTGGCCTGGCCACTCAAGGCCTCGATCCAATCAGCCCCTTATATAAATACTGAGCCTATCCATGAATCAAGATGTAACACAAGTAACTTGTTGTGAAGTCATATAGTTGATGCTGCTGTGCACATTTATGATGGTTTTCTTGCACTGGTATTAGTCGTATGACTGTGTTAGTGTCATTTAGTTGATTTGAGTATTTCATGTAAACTTTCCATGCTATTGGTATATTAAATAGACCTATGAAACTACTCACCCAGGATCATGAGCTCAATAATCGGATAGTCAAAGTGCATACAGGAAATGGCAACTTTGAAGAGACAAAGTGGAAGAATATCAAAGTTGGAGATGTAATAAAGGTGGAGAAGGATAATTTCTTTCCTGCTGATATGATTCTACTTTCATCTAACTATCCAGATGGAATCTGTTATGTAGAGACTATGAACCTTGATGGTGAAACAAATTTGAAAATTAAACAAGCTCTCGAGGTGACATTGGATATACAAGAGGACATAAAGTTCAAGGATGTCAGACAAACAATAAAATGTGAAGACCCAAATGCGAACCTCTACTCTTTTGTTGGTTCAATGGAATGGAAAGGCCAGCGTTATCCCCTGTCACCCTTACAGCTTCTTCTTCGGGACTCAAAACTACGGAACACTGACTATATATATGGCGCTGTGATCTTCACTGGTCATGATACTAAAGTGATGCAAAATGCAACTGATCCACCATCTAAAAGAAGTAAGATCGAGAAGAAAATGGATAAAATTATTTACCTTTTGATGTCTTCTCTACTCATGATTGCATTACTTGGTTCTGTCTTCTTTGGGATCTGGACCAAAGAGGACATGAGAAATGGTGAGCTCAAACGGTGGTATCTTCGTCCAGATGCTACTACTATATTCTATGATCCAGAGCGAGCAGCTCTTGCATCTTTCTTTCATTTGTTGACGTCCTTGATGCTGTATAGCTACTTCATTCCAATTTCATTGTACATATCCATTGAGATGGTCAAGCTCTTGCAAGCTCTATTCATCAACAAGGATATAGAAATGTATCATGAAGAGTCGGATAAGCCAACACATGCTCGTACTTCAAATCTAAATGAAGAACTAGGTATGGTTGATACGATTCTATCTGATAAGACTGGGACCTTGACGTGTAACATGATGGAGTTCATTAAGTGTTCGATTGCTGGCACTGCCTATGGTCAGGGCGTCACGGAAGTTGAGAGAGCTATGGCTATGAGGAAAGGGGCACAGTTGGATGATGATATTGAAAATGGAGACCACAATGATAAAAAATTTGACACCAGTCCTCATGTTAAAGGGTTCAATTTCAAGGATACGCGAATAATGGATGGAAACTGGATTCATGAGCCAAATAGAAATATGATAAGAGATTTTTTCCGGCTCCTAGCCATCTGCCACACATGCATAGCTGAAATAGATGATACTGGGAAGGTTTCATACGAAGCTGAGTCTCCTGATGAAGCTGCATTTGTTATTGCAGCGAGGGAACTTGGGTTTGAATTTTACAAGAGGTCGCTGTCAACTATAATTGTTCGTGAACGGGATCCAAGTCGGAATTTTGTTGAGAAAAGGTAAGTTAAATTTGTTTGCTCTCTTTCCTTTATTGATTATCCTTACTTGCTTAACAACTAATTCTGATCCTTTTTACATTCTGATACAGAAAGTATGAACTCTTAAATATATTGGAATTCAGTAGTTCAAGGAAACGGATGTCTGTGATAGTCATGGAGCCAGAGGGAAGGATAATACTTTTCAGCAAGGGTGCTGATAGGTTAGTGCTTCATTTCCTCGTTTTTAGTCACAGTTTCACCGTCAGATTTTTGCTTGTGCCCATGATTTCTTAATTATTATTTCTGTGAACAGTGTGATATTCAAAAGGCTTGCACCAAATGGAAGAAAATTTGAAGAAGAGACAAGAAGACACATAAATGAGTATTCTGACTCTGGTCTAAGAACCTTGGTTCTAGCGTACCGTATCTTGGATGAGAAAGAATACAAGGAATTCAATGAAAATTTGAATACTGCCAAAACATCGGTAAGTGCTGACAGAGATGAAATAATTGAGCAGGCTGCTAATAACATTGAACGAGACTTGATTCTTCTTGGTGCCACTGCTGTTGAAGATAAGCTCCAGAAAGGGGTATGCCTTTTTGTGGATAAGCCTTTCTGTTCCACATATGCATTATAGGGAACCTTGCATGTTCATTTAGTCATGTGCAAATGCATATTCAGGTGCCTGAATGCATTGACAAGCTTGCACAAGCCGGAATTAAGATATGGGTCCTGACAGGCGACAAGATGGAAACAGCTATCAATATTGGGTAAGCATTATATTCTTGCATCTAAATAGAACTTTTATTTCAACCGTGTTATTTCCTTTTTTGATTAATGTGCTTCTCCCTCTGCAGATTTGCATGTAGCCTACTTAGACAAGGCATGACACAGATAAGCGTCACATTGGAACAATCTGACATCATTGCTTTGGAGAAAAATGGAGACAAACAAACAATTGCAAAGGTGAATAATCAATTATCAGACATGTTGCATTCATTTTTCATATAGAACACTGTAAACTTCAGAATGCTCTATACAATGATAGCTCTGTAGTGTTTGAAAAAGTAACAGCATTCACAATTCTTGATTTATAATCTACTCAATCATTGTTACATCCTTCTTGTTGGTTCTTTAGGCATCAAAGCAAAGGATTGTGGATCAGATAGAGGATGGGATCAAACAAATTCCACCTTCAACTCAAATTAGCACTGCATCATTCGCACTAATAATTGATGGTAAATCACTAACTTATGCTTTGGAGGATGATGTCAAGTTGAAGTTCATGGATCTTGCTATCAAGTGTGCTTCAGTGATATGTTGTCGATCTTCACCAAAACAGAAGGCACTGGTTAGAAATTTTCTATTCTTAAGCACTTGTCTCTTTTCTATGTATTTTCATAGTGTTCTCTTCTATAACATACTTGCAAAAACATTTGCAATGATTCCAGGTTACAAGACTTGTTAAACAAGTAACCCATAAAGTGACTTTAGCAATTGGTGATGGGGCAAATGATGTTGGCATGCTTCAAGAAGCTGACATAGGGGTTGGCATTAGTGGTGCTGAAGGAATGCAGGTTAGTAAATTGATGCGTTATGGATTTTGTTTATTGTGCTCATGATTTCTTTTCTTACTCTTTGTTTTTTATGATGTTCTAGGCTGTCATGGCAAGTGATGTTGCTGTTGCTCAATTCCGCTTCCTGGAACGGCTTCTTCTGGTGCATGGACATTGGTGTTACCGGCGCATTTCAGTGATGGTATAGTTTCCATTTATGTTTTTCTTGGTCTACTGATCAAGCTTTGTATGGCCCCGTTTGGATGCACCCAACTAATTATTAGCTTTGCAAAATTACAGGAAATTAGCTAGTTTGGGTCCAAACATGTCTAGCTAATAAATTAGCTAATAGGTGTGCAATCTATTAGCACCAACTAGTAGCTAATGTTTAGCTGATCTAAATGGGGGCCTAATTAAAATCTTTTGATGATATTTTTGGGGTTGATGTGCAGATATGCTATTTCTTCTACAAGAATGTTACTTTCGGTGTCACTATCTTTCTGTATGAAGCATTTGCGTCCTTCTCCGGGAAGCCAGCTTATAATGATTGGTTTTTGTCACTCTATAATGTTTTCTTCACGTCACTTCCTGTCATTGCTTTGGGGGTATTTGACCAAGATGTATCTGCCAGGCTGTGCATACAGGTACAATATTTAAACAGTTCTGGGAATAAATACATTTGGTTAGTGTTGTAGAAAATTTCGGATATATTCCTTCTAATCTGGAATATCATGAAAACATGTTCTACACTATATTTTCTGAAGAAAGTATGTTTTCTACACTCTGGATTAATGCATGCTACATTTTTATGTTTTGTTTCTCTAGATCTAAAACTTCGCTTTTGATCCTGTTGATTAGAAGAATTTTCATGCTGCACATGTTTTAAATTTATTAAACTACTATCTCTTAGTCCAGGCCTCCAGTGGTTTTCTTAACCTTCGAAATGCTTTCATAAGTCCTAGTTTTGGATTTTGAAATCCTAATTTCAGTGCCATATTGGACAAATCATGAAAACACTGTCTTGCAAGTTAATTGAAGGCCCAAAGTGCTCGAATTGTGCATGCTCCTTTTACTTTTGTAACTTTGTTTTACCTACCTACTTTACCTTAGCTTCCTGTTCTCTATGTTCCTTTGCAGTATCCGCAGCTCTACCAAGAAGGAGTGCAAAATGTACTATTCAGCTGGCGTCGGATACTTGGCTGGATGCTTAACGGTGTTATGAATGCTGTCTTAATCTTCTTTTTCTGCATCACAGCCTTTGAGGACCAGGCATTCCGTCAGGATGGTCAAGTTGCAGGCTTGGATGCCCTAGGGGTTGTCATGTACACTTGTATTGTATGGGTTGTGAACTGTCAAATGGCTCTCTCTGTGAACTATTTCACCATAATCCAGCACATATTCATATGGGGCAGCATCGCCGTATGGTACCTCTTCCTCTTGGTTTACGGTGCCATAAACCCAAGGTTCTCAACAACAGCATACATGGTCTTCATTGAACAGCTGGCCCCTGCCCTCTCATTTTGGTTGGTGACACTTTTCGTCGTGATGGCAACACTTGTCCCCTACTTCAGCTACGCCGCGATCCAGATCCGTTTTTTCCCAATGTTCCACAACAAGATTCAGTGGAAAAGGTACTTGGGGAAGGCCGAAGATCCAGAAGTGGCGAGGCAGTTGTCGTCACGACACCAGAAATCCTCACAGCAGAGGATGGTTGGTATCTCTGCTCGTCGCGACGGCAAGGCTATGCAAATAACATGGGAGACAGAACTAGAAGTTCGGGAATAGCATTTTCAGTAGATTTTTGTGATTTGTACAGATCATAGGATATTGTCTCTGGAAATATTGATTGCTGCTTCTATGATGATGCCTATAATGGGCGTTGTTCCAGTTCAGATGATAGAGCAAGACCACAGATTGCTAAGATAGGTCACAAGGAGGCCAAGAGAATACCTGCTGTAAAGTTCATTTTTAGCTGTTCAAGGCTTTGCTTTTTTTTTTTTCTTCTGCCTCTCTTACACCTTAGATGCTTGTCACGAGTTTGGTAGAATTTCAATAATGGTAAAGCTTTTTATTTTTAGCGACTCTCATGCTTTATGAGGAAAGAACCATAAATGCCTGATTTCACATATGTATAAACTATTTGCATGTTTTGGCAAATGTAGAGAGCCAACAAAGGTCTACTTTTGTGACGGTAGTGTAATTATTTTACGCGTTCTGTTTGGAGTATGTAGTAAGGGGTGTTTGGCAGTGCTCCGCTCCCGGATTCGACGGAGTGAATCCGGGGCGGGCTGCCAAACAGCAAAAACGCACTCGAATCCGGGAGCGAATCGCTCCGTCCTTCCTTTGTCCATGAGGGAGCTCCCCTTCCTTTGTCCAGAGGGAAGGAGAGCCGGGGGTGCCCCCGCTGAAGGAAAGGAGGAGAGTTGGGAGCGCCGCCCGTCTGCACCCTCACCGGCGTAGGAGGAGGCCCGGAGGGGCGGCAAGGGATGGAGCCGGAGACAAAAGGGGACAGGGCCGAGTTGCGGAGGAGCGGCGGGGCCTGGAGCAGAGGCAGAGGAGCTCGCCGGCGCGGAGGAGCTCGCTTCTGCGAAGGAGGTCGCCGGCATGGGGCAGCTCACCGGATCGAGGGAGGAGGCCTCTCGGGCAGATCTCACCGGCGGAGAAGGGAGGCGGGGTCATGGGGAAGGAGAGAGCCGGGGAGGAGGGATAGAGTATGACAGGCGGGGCCCACAGACGTTTTTTCTAACGGTGTGAAGGCAGCCAAACACAATTTATGAGACTGATTCGCTCCTACCTGAGAACCACTTAGAATCACTCCACCAGAGAATCAGCTCCCAGAGTTAGAGAATCAAGGAGTACAGCTCTACCAAACGGGCCATAAGAACCATCTTGGACTATTTGCATTTTTTTTCAATATAAATATGACTCACAGTTTTCTGTGAAACCATCTTGTATACTTGTTCTGTTGAGTTTTCATAGAAACAATTAGTATTCTTTTACTGATTAATTATTCATTTTGCAAACAAAAACACTTCATTTGTGAAAACAGCATGACCTGATTCAAGTGATGACGGAGTCCGTAAGGGTATCTTCAGCCGCATCCTTATTCCCCGTTACTCATTTCAAACACTACTCTGTTTACAACGATAGAACAGTGCCAAACAGTACCATAATTCTCAAAATGAGTATAGCGCTGTATTTAGATTATAGTTCTTTTACTGATTAATTATTCATTTTGTATATAAAACACTTCATTTGTGACCGAGTCATTATGTCAGTAAGGTATCTCCAGCTGCATCTCTATTCCCCATTACTCATTTCGAACTCTACTAGAATAGTACCAAACAGTATCATAATTCTCAAAATAGGTATAATGCTGGATTCAGCCTAACAAATTCGTATGGATGTAATATAACACTTTGATGTTACTGCACAGAAAATAAATATGACAACTGTAAATAGACTTTTAAAAGTGATCTGATGTGAATTCAAAGGTTAAAATAAGGAAGAAGTCCACGTTGCACCCCTAAACTCTCGTACAATTACAACACTACAAAACTGTTCATTTATCAAACTCCAACTCCTAAAACCGTGCAGCTGTGCCCCCAGCCCCTCCGTACCCTGGTTTTGGACGCCGGATATGATGCCGCCGGCCATGCCGCGGCCGTCGCTGCAGCTGCCACCGTTTGACCTCAAGGATGGCTGTTGCTTCAAGAACTGTGATGGCGTGATGCGGCGATGCGGGGACTGCGGGGCGAGGCGAGCCAGGGAGGTCCAAGGACTGCGGGGGGTAAGCACGGTCGACGTCGACGCGGAGACACATCGCAAGCGTTAGCTGCGACGGGGCAGGCAACGACGCGCGATGGGACTGGCGGTGCCCCCGTACTCCCCGGCGCTTGCTGGCCATGCGGCGAGCTTGTCCTCCATGCCGCTCGGGCATCGGCCTGCCTCGTCCCAGCCGCCCTTCGCCTGAGCGCCGCCCCGCCCGGCCGCTAGCAGCGCCGACCTGCCTCGCCCCGGCGCCAACTTGCTTGTCCTGTCCGGTCGTCGGTCCGTCCAGCCGTCGTGTAGACATAAAGGGTCGAGGGCGCGCGGTGGCTCCGCCGGAAGAAGGGAAGAGGCACGTGGTGGCTCACCGGAGGTGGGCGCGAGGCGCGCGGCAGCATGCTAGTGGGGGTGAGGTGCGTGGAGGCTTGCCACGGACGATGGCGCGCGGTGGCTCGAGGATGGCGGCGCCAACATTCGCAGAGACGGCTGCGGACAGAGGTGCACAGGTCAGGGCGGCGGCGGCAACCACCGCGCGCGGGCAGAGGAGGCATGCGCGAGCGGCAGAGGCGCACAAGTGAGGGCAGCGGCAGCAGCCACCACGCACGGGCAGAGGGACGTGCGAGCGGCGAACGAGGCATGCGCAAGTGCCGGCGGGAGGTGGGCTTGGCGGTGGGCGACGCGAGAGAGGTGCTGGCGGAGGTGGGTGCTGCGTATGGTGGATTACGGGCCGGCACAACCGTAAAAAAACAAGGTACGAAGGGGCCAGGGGGCATTGCTGCACGGTTTTAGGAGTTGGAGGTTGAAAGATGAACAGTTTTGTAGTTTGGGATTAAAAATTGGACTCGGATGACAGTTTAGAGGTGTGACGTGTACTTCTTCCTTAAAATAACCTCACATGGATTTAGAATATCTATTTTATTTTCGTTTTACCTATTAGGCTACTAGTACCATACTAACCTACTATTATAGGCATCAAAGGAGGCAAGGAGCCAAGGATCAAAGAACCTAACGTCTTCATGGCTCACGGGCTCAGGCAGTGGAAGTGGTAGTGGCGGCGCCACCGGTTGCCTGGCCTCTGCTGCCGGCACCACTGGAGGCCTCCGCGGCACCCTGCGCCGCCAGTGCGCCAGCCTGGTGCAGTCGTAGGACTCGTCGGGCCCCTCGGCCTGCGCGGCGCATACCCGACCAAAGATGCAGGAGAGCACGGTGAGCACTAGCACAGCGGCCAGCACCGCGAAGAAGGCGCCGACGGAGGCTGACCCCGAGGAGGCGCCGTGCCGCGGGGTTGCTGCAGCTACGCCCGTGCCGGACACCTGATAGTTGGGCAGCGGCATCGTCGTCGTGGCCGTCGTTGGCATCGTCTGTGTGACTGGCATGACGCCCGCCATTGTTGTTTGGACTTGCGTACTGACACTGGCGAGGAGTTGGTGGGTGGTGAATGCGCCGCACTTTGAGCTTGAGAAATGTGGGAGGCGGGATGCCGTGCCCATGACCATGAGCTGAGCATAGGTGAGAGCAGTGAGGGAGCAAAAGTGTCACCTGCCTTTTGCAAATTAGTGCTAGTATTTAGTACTGCTAAATATGCTTGGAATTGTAGTGGTGTGATGGATGGATGGATGAGAGGAGCGGATAGGCGATAAAGAGAGAGAGAGGAAAAGAGTGAAATTCAGTTCCGGTGCTCTAACTTGAGGTGCTGTGTCAAGCCGGTCCACGATCTCTTAAAGTAGGTCATCTAGGTCCCTAATCATGCTTTGGGTCTCATTTGCGCTGATAACGGATCCTCGCCCGCAACCATATGGTGACGTGGGGTTGAAATTGCAATTTAGACCCTAGAAAGATTTGGGGAGGGGGGTGCCATTCTGAATACACCTGGGCATTTCTCGGGTCGGGTCGGGTTCGGTTCGGGCCAAAAAAAAACCCGGCGTTTTTTGTGGCGGTACGTCAAAAAATTCAGCCCGCACCCGGCCCAACAACCGGTCGGATTGGGTCGGGTTCGGGCGGGTTGGGTCGGGTCCGTGTAAATTGTCGGGTTTTTCGGGTTTTTTCGGGTTTCGAGTCAAATTTTTTGGCACAGACCCGACCTGCCTAATAGACCGTGTTGAAAATTTTGGCCCAAATCCGCCCGTCAAACTCTTTGGGTCCGGTCGGGCTATTTTTCGGGTGGGTCGGGTTGGGTCTGCCGGGTCGGGCAGCCCATGCCCAGGTCTAATTCTGAATAGCCAGATGCAGCCGCCGGTCTTTGGTCACATCGTCCACCGCCGGCCCCGCCACTCGTCGCCGCCGTCCCCGCCGCTCATACTAGGCCGCCGCCGCTGCTGCTCGCGCCGCCGTTGCTGCTTCCCCGCTCACCACGCCGCGCCCGCTCGCCCCCGCTGCTGCTTCCCCACTCGGTGCGCCGCTCATACTAGGCCGCTACTGTAGGTCACCGCAACAGCTGCGCTCGCGGGTACAGAGGTCGAGATCGCCATGGCGGGCAAGTCAAGGTCGCCGGCCACGCCCAAGCGGAAAGGGAATCCGGTGAATCCTCTCGTCGTCTGCTGAACTGAACTGAAAAAGTGAAGAACAAAGCTGAACTGAAGAGTGCTCTGAACGAGGAAGATGCAGAGCGGAACTGTAAAATGTACGGTGGTAGAAGTGCAGAGAAGTGTTGTCATCATGAGTACGACATGGATGTTCTAGCAGGGTTTTCAAAGCAAATTACTGAGCTGTTGAAGTGCATTTTATTTGTATGTTTGGGCATCCTTGTATGTAACGTGTACAATGTAATTTTGAAATGAAATGGAACCAGTTTGTGACAGTGATGCAATAAAAAAACTAGTTCATCCAGGTTTGTGACAGAAACATCACTTCACGTCCAGAAAGACAAACACGGTTCACATAATCCTAATGAGTATTCTAAGCCTAATTCTTGGTTAAGCTCCCAGTCTTGGCCTTCTTGTTCCCATTTTTGCTTGCAGCAGGCTCCTTCTTTGTCTTGGCTGCACTCGCCTTCTTTCCAACTTTTGTAGCAGTTGTCAAAGGTACCGGCCTCTGAAGAAGTTTATTGGAGATTATAAAAGAGCAATCTGGTAGTGGCCCGACGGGATGAGATAGGCTAGAGCACTGAGACTCCTATATTCATATAAGTAAATATGTCAGACATGCTGCATAAGCATGAACATAATGGAATTCTGTGTGTCTTGGTATAGAAACACAGTATAAGCATACCTGTGCCAGCATTTGAGTGACCATTGAAGGTCCAGATTCTTCAGCAAACTGATTGGCGCCTTCACCAAGCCGACTTGTGCCTTTAGAGACATTGAACTCCTGTAGAACCAGAATTTCAATATAGAAACATTATTTGGAGGACCATAAAAAAGGAGTTGCTGTTGTAGTGCTCGAAGACCATACCTGGTTTAGTGGCTCATCATTTGGAGGATTTGCAGTGGTTGCAGTGGCACTGGCTGCAGCCTGTCTCGCCTATTCTTGCAGGATGGCTTGTGTATTTGCTATTAATTTTTTGGCATCTTCTGAAGTGAAGTTCATCTTCTTTAGCTTACAACCTTTAGAATTGTGATTTGCCTCACCACAATGCTTGCAGTGTATGACAACACCATGTTTGGACAGTTTTGGGCCATGCTTCCCTTGGACCTCATGAGGTTGTTTCCTTCTAGACTTTGGTGGCCTGCCTGGTTTCTTCTCATATATGGGTGGAAGAATTTCTAGCCCTTGTACATGTTCCCATTCTCTCTTGTCTTTGCAAGGCCATATGTTGTTTCCATAGGCACAGTTGTAAGCCTCCACTGAGTAGCATATTGGCAACACACTTTCAGGTGGAATCCTTTCATGCCATAGACAACTGATAGCATGGCTGCATGGTATGCCTGTAAGTTGCCATCTCCTACAATCACAGGTCTGTGCTTTTATATCCACAATGTGTTGATATTCTTTCACCAAGACTTGGAAGACACCCTGCCCTGATGGCAAAGCATAGCATATGTTTGCATACTCAGCAGCCTTGTTTAACTTTGACCTTATCTTTGGACAAACAGAGCCACATCTCATCTGCCAACTCCTTTGCCTTGTTAAAATGCCTTGCCATGAGCTGGCTTTTAATCCTCTCAAACATGCTTAGTATAGGCATTTCCCTAGCATCTAGGATGTATTTGTTGAAGACCTCACAATTGTTGTTTAACAGAATATCACATCTGGGAAACTCTGAGAAAAAGGCTCTCACCCATGTATTTGGGGCCATTTTTTCTAACCACTCTGAAAGGATCAAGATATCCAAGAGGGGGTGAATTGGACTTCTAATTTCGAAACTTGAAATTAAATCCTATCGCACAAGTCCAATTCAACCCTAGTGTCTAAACAAGTGTGGCTAGAGTTCTACTCGATACAAAAGTTTTGCAACCTATAGCCAAACATGCAAGTCTAGGAAGATAAAAGTGCGGAATTTAAATGCGAAAAGTAAAGGAGGCAAGAAGTGACACGAAGATTTTTTCCCGAGGTTCGGGAAGACACACGGTCTCTATCCCCTACTCCTCGTTTGGTGCCCTTTGCAAGGCTTTGCTCTCGCGGACTCCTCGCAAGAATTTCGGCCCCAAACCTCGCAAGGAATGGGGTTGGCAAAATGGCCTTCGCAAAGGTCAAGCTACCCCTTGATCCGCGAACCAAGTGCTCTCTTCAGGATGCTCTTCTCCACTCCGAAACGGTGAGCTCCAAAACCACTTCACAAGTGCCTTCGCAAAGGCCTTCCTCCGCTTCTCCCACAATCTCTGGAGAGCTCGCGGAAGGCACGACCGCAGCCGTCTAGGTGATCGCAATCACCAAGAGTAACAAGTTTTGGCTTCACTTGAATCAACCACACTCAAGAAGTTCTCTTCTCTCAAGTTTCTAGCCCAAAGCTCAAGAGTTTAAGGATTTGTGTTGTGGTGGTGACCTTTGAGTGTATGGAAGTGTTCCTGGGTTGCAAAGGTAGTAAATGAGGGGAGGGGGAACCTTTAAATAGGGTGGAGCTCTAAAACTAGCCGTTTGGAGCTCCAACCTGATTTTCTGCGTACCCACCGGACAGTCCGATGCGTTGCCACCAGACAGTCCGGTGGTATATAAAATTCAAATCCCCCGATTCACGCCAAGGGCCTAAGAACTACCGGACAGTCTGGTGGTTACCCACCGAACAGTCCGGTGGCGATTTAGCACAAGCCCGCAAAATAGCCCATCAGTTTATATCGTCCGGTGGTGAGCCACCGGACAGTCCGGTTGGCTATTTTGCCTGGTGACGAAGGGGAATAAAGCCCTTAGTTTATATCGTCCGGTGGAGCCACCGGACAGTCCGGTGGTACATAAAAACTTGTTTTTCGCGCTGTTTCCAAACTGAGTTTTGAAAGGTTTCTCGAGGGACTTTCTTTTGAACTTTTCAACTTAAGAGAGTGTGTTTTGATGAGTTCTAAGGTGCTTGAGCTTTAGGACCAAGATGCACTCGAAAGATAGACAACTTTTAGAGTGAAGAGTGTCAAGCTACTCACCTCAACCCCTCTTGATAGTACGGCCCATCTAAAACTAGCAAATAACCTCCTAAGTGCCCTTCTTTTGACTTTCTGGCGCTTAGGGCTGAGGAAGCACTAAGTCTTCTCGCTAGATCGATATCACCAAAGACCGTCCTTTTAGAATTTGAAGTTGAGGGTCCCCTTTTATCAACCAATGAGCTCGATCAAAATATTCAAATGTCCTTCAAGTCATGAACTCATTAGTAACGAGATTAGGTTGTCATTAATCATCGAAACCTCTACCTCTTAGGACAATCTCCCCCTTTTTGGTGATTGATAGCAACACACGAGTAGAGCTTAAAAAAAGAAAAGAAAGAAAGCGCAAAGCTCAAGGTAAAACATGAAAATAAGCACGTAAAGTCACATTCACAACCAAGGATCCATCGTCATGATAACAACCAACATACGCAAAAGCCAAATGTCATGACATGGGTCAATATCCAAAAGATCCAACATACAACAAAAGAAGTCTCTCTCTAGCTCTCCCTAACTAATCTAGCTCTACTCACTCTCCCCTAAGCTCCCCCTAAGTCTATTCTCCCCCTTTGGCATCAAGCACCAAGAAGGGAGACCTAAGACGCCGGAGGGTCAGGAAGCCGGGAGCCGTCCTTCTGAGAGGACAAGATGAAGCGCGACGGGGAGTCGGAGTCAGTCTCCTCAGCAGCCACATCCACTGCCCGCTTGACGTCTGTCGGTGAAGAAGCACCTAGAGGTGCGAGCGGGGCAGAGACGGTGAGGGTCGGTGTCGCCGTCGTAGCAAGGACAGTAGCACCCGTCGTCGAGCAAGTAGTAGAAGCAGTGTGAAAATTGGGCTCCGGCGACTGAGTAGCTGACTGAAACTAAGGTGGTGGCTCGGAGGCAGAACGCTTTGACGACTCAGGCACCGACGGAAGTGGAGGCACGCTGCTGAGCGGAGGCTGACCCGAAGTCTGGAGCTGAGTGTCAGGTGCTGGAGGAATAGGCCCCGTGGTGAGTGGCAGATCCGGCAACGTCGGTGGAGGAGTGTCAAACTGAAGAGTGCGTGCCGAAAGCTGCGTCAACTCCATCCGAGGCTGGCTCGCTAGCAACTCCGAGTAAGAGAAGTCGAGCGGTGAAGTGCTCAGAATAGCTAGCGAGGCGAACAGACTCTGAAGACTGGTGTCTAAGGAAGGAAGGGGCAGAGAGGCTGCAGGTGTCGGAGCAAGCTGAAACTGCTGGCGCAGGGACTCAATCTGCTGCTGAGTGTCTGTCCGGAGCCCTGCGACTAGTGAGTGTACTGTAGAGAGAATCCGCGCCTGCTGCTCGGCTGATTGCTGCTGAACCTGGAGGAACCGCTCGTCACTCCGCTGCTGCATCTGTTGCTGCTGCTGAAGAAGGAGCGCAAAGCGCTCGTCACTGCTCATCTGCCCTCTGCTGCTGCTGCTGGATCATCATCTGAAACATGGACGCTATATCCGTCGGTGACGCAACCTGAGCAGCTGTGACGGACGGCGGCGGTGGAGGTGGGGGCGGAGCGTGCGAGCCACTTGCCTCATGATCATGAGATAAGATGCGCAAGGTTGGCTCATGCTCGTCGTCTGAGCTATCGTCCCCACTATCCATGTCTGTAGCAGTCGCTCCCCTTGCCTCTGGTGCTGTCTCTGTCTCTGAAGGTCTGGGGGGAGACGCATCCCTGGGTCCCTCTGGAGGTACAGGCCCATGGACCGACGCTCTAAGAGCGAGCGGTGCATGAGCCTTGTGCGTGGGAAAGCTCGTCCGGACCTAACGGAACAGCCTCATCTGTGGAAGTGGAGGCGCCTCTGGATCGTGATCAATCCGACTCAACATGTGTGAAATGTAGTGAGCATATGGAAAACTGCGATGTGCGCCCATCTCGTCGGTGATAACATCCTCCATCTCTGCTATCAGAAGATCCACAACACAAAAACGTATCCTCTGCATGAGAGCTTTGAGTAAGTGCTGCTGCAGAGTGGTGATCCCCTCTCTATATCCAAGCCGCGGCAACAAAGTACGGCGCATGGCCCTGTGAACAAGTCCGGCCTGAGGTGTCAACTGTGACGGTGTTCGCTCCTAGGCACCCTCCCTAAACAAGCTGCGCACCTCATCGTCTGTCAGTGCTATCCGCTCGTTCTTCGAGCGACGAGGGGGCTCAGAGTCACCATAGACGTCTGTGTGGAGGCAGCGCTCTGAAAGCTCAAGACCAAGGAGTATTGCCACGTTCTGCCTGTAAAGTCTCACGAGCAAGCCCTGGAACATAAACTGAATGAACTCCCTCTCAGGGCCAACGTAAAGGGTGGCATAAAACACTCTGACCCAATCCTCCACATATCCGTGTATGTGCTCTAGCAGGTCAGGAAGTCTAGGAATGTGATTGAAATACGGGTAGAGATTGTGCTGGATCACATTTCCCATCCTGGGCAGAGGAAGCACTGCATGGGGAAACAAACCCATCCCTGTTGCTCTGGAGCTCTCGTAAAGAGAAGCCTGGACTAAAGTATGGAAGCGGGGGTCCACTCTCACATCTCGCTCCTCTGGCTGCCACTGACTATCTAAGAGGTACTAGCGAAGCTTCTTCCGCTTCCTGCCCTCGTATGATCTGTAATCGGATAGCTGGGCAGTGCCTAGAAGTGTGGGAGGTGCCGGAACTGAGGAGAAAGTGTACTCCTCCCACACCATGGCTGGTGGCTGCTCATCTGCCTCTGCCTGACCCTATGGCTGTCCCTAATGCTATGCATACGCCTGAGCCCTGGCGGTTGCTGCTCGTATCCTGGCCTCATGTGCCTTCTGCTCAGCTATAATCTCTATCGGTGAAATGAGCCCACATCTCTGGCATTCTCTGGGCTGACTAGGCGGAGTAGCTCGCTTGGTGCGAGCGCTGTGAGGAGTCAAAGGAGGTGGTCAGCCACTGCGAGGAGGGTTCTGTCTCGGCTCTCCAATCTGAATACCTCCCGCGCGGTGACTCTCCATCGCATCAAACGCGGCTGCTGCACGCTCGGCTGCCTCACGCTCCCGCTCCTCGAGAGTCTTCCTCTTCTTCCGAGAAGGATCAGGAGCCTTGCTCTTGCCCTTATCTCTCTTCTCACGACCGATCTGTCATAAAATCAAGGAATAGAGAGACGCAAAGAAATTAGATACGAAGAATAAACTAGATAAGGTGAGACCTAGAGCAAGAAAAAGAATTGTAGACTTGTGGCATGCATGTCAAGCATCAAACTTTGAGTAATTTTCACCAAAATGCGTGACCATCTCACATTAGGGCTAAATTGCTCTATGCCATAAGTGCATTGACATTGAGATTTATTCCTTTTGCAAACTCATGCCACTAATCCTAGGAAATCGAAACCCTAACCAAGAATCAATGAGCCTAGATAGAAGGAAGGTAAGAAAAGAATGAAGGCTCACCGAGATCGAGGGAGGAGGGGACCGAGGATGAGGGCGGTGCACGATGAAAAACGGCGGCGCGGCGACACAGGCGACGGTGCGGCGGTGCGGCGGCGAGGCACTGGGCGGCGGCGAGGGGCGGCGCTGGGTGGCAGTGGCTAGGGCACGGTGCAGCTGGGTGACGAATGAGGAGTGAAGAGGTGGGGGCCCACGTATTAAAGGTTTATAAGAGGGTTCACTCTAACTCCCGAGGAGCCACCGGACGGTATGGCATGGGCCACCGGACGGAAAAGAGAGGCCACCAGACGAAATAGGTCGGGCAGGTGAAGATTGAAAAACTGGTGAAAACACCCGTCGGACGGTCCGATGGGCATCCGTCGGACGGTAAAGACTGAGAGTTGAACTTTGCCAAAGAGGCGACGGTACTGCCACCGGACGGTCCGGCGGTACACGTCGGACAGAAGAGAGTGAGCCGTCGGGCGATATAGGCTGAGAGGGAGTTTTGGAAGAAGGAGAGTGCACCCACCGGATAGTCCGGTGGTGAGCCACCGGACAGTCCGGTGGCAATGCACAGACACTGATTTTCGCTGAATAGCTCCTTTTCTTGTCCAACTTTTTGAAGATTCAAATAAACACAAGTGTTGGCGGCTCATAGCCTAACAGATTTTACTCTCCGCAAGCGAACGGAGACCGCTGTAGCTTTCACCGGGAGTATTCCAAGGTATCGTATTTATCCATAGGGAAGCGTTGAGATAGAGATATTAACTTATCAAACACCTTGTTATTTTACTCTTTCATTCCAAACGGTAAAAGAAAGGATAACGACTCATTGATACACTCCACAAGGATACAAAGCTCAACGAGAAGATAGAAGGACAATGAAATGGAGTCTGGTTCCTGATGAGATCTTCCTCTACTAAGGTCAAGCCAAAAGACAAAGCTAGCTCCAACAATGTCACTCTACTAAGGTCGTGACACGACTGAGGTTATGGTTTGGTCTAGACATCTTTACTGCATCGGACATCACGACTATAGAACCACTGCCAGGCACCAGAGTACTGAATACCCAGCCGAGAAAGGCGAGTTCTAGGAAGTCCGGCTATGCGTCTACATCGCTATAACACAACTAGTGTGTCAGCTCGGACGACGGGGGTGGAATACTAAGACCTCTAAAGCTGTCACCTAGAGAGGCTACCTAAAGCCTGTGTGTGAAACACGAGGCACCCAGAGCTGCGTGGGACTGGCTGCAAACCAAGGTGAACTTCTAGATTAGACACCACGTCTACTTCTAGTTGTTCACACATCCACATGTTGCACAAGTGAATGCATCACAACTGCTACGACTTAACCAACAGCGTGAACAAGGAACCCGCAAGTAAATAGACTAGATTAACCATAACCTCATAGAGTAACGCTAACTATAGTCTAACGACACTCCTACACTACGATCATTACCATAGGCAGGAAAGTAAATGCTTGAACTGAAATAAAGAGATATATTAAATAAACTCAAAGTATTATAGGAAAGGAAAGATACAAGAGACACATACCAGACTCTTAAAGATGACTCCAGAATAGGCAGAGTCCGACTCTAACTCCTACCAAAACATTGAACTAGAAGGGGCGGTAGCACCACCCAAACGGGGGCACCTCCCCAAGGGAGAGAGTGGAGAGAGAACAATGGTGCGTGTTTGGAGTAGAGGAGTGACCCTCTATTTATAGGAGGCTGTAAGTCGGTGAAATGGCTAAGTCTGTAGGCTGGGCGGCTCACCCTCTAGGCTAGGCGGCCTGGCATTGTGGCCTCTCGACCCTTCGATGCACCGACGTTGCTTTGGACGGCTTGATCTTCCATCTTTGAGGCGGTGGTGGTTGATTCGGTTAGAACATGTGCCGAAAGGCCTAAGTCCTAGGCCGGGTGGCCTGGGACTTAGTCTTTGGCTACCACTTGGATGTTCCCCATTGGTTGCAGAGTGTGTCTCAAGGATCCATCCATCATGCATGCCTTTGTTCCTTTGATCGACGGTTGATTTGTGTCCAAGTTGTGTTTCTTTGCATGCATATGTTGTAGGAAGGTCGGGTGATCGAGTGGGAGGCCGGAAGGCCTGAGTACTAGGCCAGGCGGCCTGAGTACTAGGCCGGGCAGACAGCCCTTCCAGCACTTAGTCAATTTTAAGTCCATATGTTGGCCTTCCGACCATTATCTTCACTTGGGCTTGATCCCCTAGGTGTATATGGGACCTTGGCAACTTCCTTGGGTGATCAAGATGAAGTGTGAGTCATTTGGGGCCCTTGTCTGGCTGGCCGGCCAGGTCCTAGGTCGCTCGGCCTAGGGTCTGGCCGCCCGGCCGCTCTCGTGTGAAGCCGGTAGGGTTGAACTTGTAATGGCCATATCTTTTGCGTCCGAACTCCAAATTGAGTGAACCAAAACTCCATTTTGATTATTTTGACGAGATATTTGCAATGGTTTGGTTCTTGAGGGCATTGGAGATACTTCATAATAGTGTTATTTGTGGTCCATTCTCAAGCCCTTTTGTCCCCACTCTATGTTTGCTCCAAATGATGTAACTTTGCATGGAGTTTGAGAATCTCCCTGTGTAACACCGAAAACCACCAAAACTCGTGGAATTCATTAGTTCAAAGTAAGTAATTGTGATGCTTCGGTATCTCAAGTGCATAATCACTCATCATGCATGAAGTATTCATCCTTGAGCATCATGGCATAACATGTGTTTGTGCATTGGAAACAAATTTGGGTGAAACTACAAGTTCAAAACCTTGTTATTGCATGAGTGATGCTATGGTTATAGTCATATCTTTTATTCTGTTGAGAACTGGGTGAAACTCATATTGACAAAGCTGTAGGTAGATATGATATAAACAACTTTGTCAATTGGGGTCTTGCCATATATTGAAGTTTACATGGTGATTAAGGCCATTTTCCATCAGCCTAGAAAACTAGCTCAAATCAGCCCTATTTAGGAATCCTAAATTTTCTCCCACTATAGCCACTTTCATGCAAAGCTCAAATTAGAGAAGTTGTAGGTTTTGAAATTCTAAACAAACTTGTCAAAAGGAACCTTGTGAGGTACTGCCCAGAAATAGGGGTTTTGAATTTCCTAAGTATTAAAGGTCCCCTATCCCCATCTATGGCTGCTACATAAATTCATGTTTAAATCATATTTGCAAACTGATTTAGGGGTTGAACCTTTTGACAAGGTTGTAGAGCTTGAAGAGTACAACATTTTATCCAATTACCACTTTTCCAGATTCGGGCTCTAAGTGGGTCAAAATGGCGATTTACAGAATGGGAGAAAACACATTTTCCATTTTTCCTTTTTCTCCTTTTCACTGAGTCGCTGACCGGTGGGGCCCGCGCGTCAGCTCGGCCACTCTGTCCGGGGCGATGGCCGCCGCGTGGCCGCCGGCGTACGGGCAGCGCCGCGTGCCCATGGATCGCGCCCGCGCCGCCCGGCCTTCACCTGGCCGCGACCCCGTCCCCATTCATCCCTCACTCGCACTCGCTCACCCTCTCTCTCGCTCACTCATGCGCCCGAGGCTGCCATTGCTGCCGGGCTTGAGCTCGCTGCGCCGGCAGCCTCGGTCCACCTCCGCGCCTCCAACCACCGCCATCGAGTTCGCCTTGCTGTTGCGCACCCACTGAGCTAGCTCTCGTCGCCTCTCCCTTCCCCATTCCCCAGATCGAGCTGTGCCCCAACGCAACCGCCATTTCCGGGCCAAGCACGAGTTCGAGCTCGCGCCGCCACTCTCCACCCTCCTCGAACCCCTAGACTGCCACCATCGCAACCGCCTTGCTCTCACGCACCTGTACGGCTTGACGTCGTCGCCTCCCCGAGCCTCGGCCACCAGATCGACCTCGCCTCGACGTTGCGCGTCACGCCGGTTCACGCCATCGTCACCGCCGTTCACCGCCTCCCCCGCCTCGACCGCGCCTCCTCCGCCGACGACGCCTACCCGAGGTAGTGCGCTGCGCTCGCGCGCACCACCCCGACCCCGCGTCGTGGCTCCGGCGAGCTCAGGCTCGCCGGCGCACGCGCGCCATGCCGCGCGCCGCGCGCGCGGCGGGAGGAAGACGAAGGGGGTGATTCTTCGGATCTACCCCCGAGTTTTGTTGTATTTACATTTTACTCCACGCGCTATTCACTGTGTCTTACGAATCTTTCATGCTAGCCCCTGAATCTTAGGTTTAATCACGGATAGGTCCCTGGATCTATACTTTCTCCATTTATTTTGATTTATTTCGGCTGAAACTTTGATAAATTATATAAAATCGAATAAAAATTCAAAATGGACAAACTCAGTGGCTATGAACTCATCTTGAGTAGATCTACACAGTGGGTATGATGTGGAGGTGTGCATGTACGGTTTTGCCCCTGTTATTGTGTATGCATGTTAAATCAAGGAAAAATGGAAAACATGGTCCTAATGAAATCCTAAAATGGTAAAACTTGGTTAGTAGCTTCCTTAGGACATTTGGACACTGTGAGAATTTTGGTGACCCTAGGTCTAACTGTTCATTCACTGTTTTATCATTTTACATGTACTTTATGCATTATTTAATAACTTGAAAATGAGGCCTATGCAAAGTGTGATAAATATGACTCACTAATATTTTTCTCATGTCCTATATAGTTTATGGATCTCACTGGTAAAATATGAGCCTCTGCATGTCAAGTTTTAATGGTGATTTGAAAATGATAAAATGCTACATGTTAGAAATGATAATTAGAAAAAGTGGTCATAAATGGCTAGAAAAATTCTTTGGAAAATTTGGTAGCTTAATGTTGATGTATAGAGTTCAGAAAGTATATTCGAGAAGGCTATTTACACTGTTCATATATACATCTTAAATTCGCACAAGATTAGTATATGGAAAATAGATGTCTTGTCAAACTTGGGGGTTTTAACTTGTAAATTTTTGTATGGGTAGTTCATGGTAAGTATAGCTCGCTGGTAAAATTTCACGTTCAGATCCCATTCCTATAATTTATGAAAATTCTGACAATGTGTAGGGCTGAGAACTTGTTGTAATTTTAATAAAATAATTATAACTCCAATTGAGTTGAAATTTTGATAGTAGCTTTGGGTATGCAGAATTTATATGTCATAAAAGTTTGGTCTCATTTGGTTATGTTTTACTGCTACAACTTAGGTGCACAATTTAAATCACAAATGTGGATAAAACACCCTAAGTATAAGCATATGCAATGTGTTAAACTACTATACCACATTATTTATCCATGACATACCTACTGCATTCCAACATTTGTATTTCACCTACATTCAGTGCAAGCATATGCATCTTTGTGCACTCATTCGCATATGATGTCATGCATATAGATCCCGCGAACGAGGAGCTGCCACCAGAGCAACCGCTGATCGAGGAGCCCGAGGACGAGGACCCGTAGCCGACCACTGACCACGTCACCGAGGAAGCACCCTCTAACCCTAGCGGAGAAGATAGGCAGGACTATGCTATTCCCAGCAAATAAAATAATTATTGATTACACATATGCATTAAGAGTTGATTGAAACCAATTGCATTAGATTTCTTGGCCGCCCTGGCCCTAGATCCTATGAATAGAGTTCGTAGGACGAGTATGCCTAAGAATGCTAGGTACGAGTAGACACGAGTGAGCACTGTCACTCGTCGCGTAGGTGATATTTCAAAATCTCAGAAATCTTACTATGATACAATTTATGATTATTTATGTTGATGTTAAATCGAGACCGGACGGAGCGTAAGTTTACTTTTGGGGTGTGCGTTGTTGTTCTCCGGCTCCGCCCGAGTCATTTAAGACCCCGTTCGCTGTTCGCTTGGGATCGGCACAACATTGCTAGAAGTGCTTATCTGGGACATGGCACCGGTGAAAGTCTTACCGGCTCCATCCCACTATTCATGGTGCTGCCCATCCATTGATAGGGGGCCGATGGACTTGGGGGTGCTTTGAGGTCGAGGGAGGGCTGACCTGACCTACCGTGGTATCGTTCCTGAGGCAGCTACTCCCAAGGGTTAGGTGGGGGAGCTGTGAATCTTGGAATGGGACAGGTCGAGATGGGGGTATATGTGAGGAACGCGATGGCTAGTAAGCATATATCCTTTGGCATTTTTAGTTATTCCTGGGAATTAGAAATCGATTCGAATCGCTGATGCTCACTAGGTGTAAGAGTGCCAAGTATCACTGCCGAGCAACGTAGTAACAACCTCAATACTATGCTTATGTTCATGTTTTCAAATACAACATGTTTGGCGTATATGATGGTTTATTTATATGCAAGTTATGATGGATTATTCTCATGCAAGTTGTTATGGTTTACTTTCCTGCAAGGATATTATTATTACTACTGTCATGATCTGTTCTTAATAAGATTAAGATAGCAGCTATCAAATCCTGCTATCTTCTCTTAACACTTTGTTGGTTAAAATCAATGGCAAAGGACATACACTGATTAGTAAGCTATGCTTTGCGTCAGCCGTAAGCCATGTCCATTAAGTCCTATTGAGTAATTAGTACTCAAGGTTTGCCCCCATTTTTGGCTCACAGGTATGGAGTTTCTCATGTGCCCTTGCGTTGGAGGGGGCACATGTGTGCAACATGACTAGAGGATGACACTTGTGGCACAAGGACAACATCAGTGGGCTTGATGTTGATTCTCTTTTGCAATTCCGCTGCTTTATCATGAACTCTAATCTACTTCTATTTCCGCTGCGAGACATTTGAGAACTTATGTTATTTTATGACTATGTTGGACTTGGAACTTTAATTTGAACTGGTCTGTAAACTAATTCTATTACCTATCTATATTCAACTGCCTGTGATGATGTAATTGTTGTGGTTCCATCGAGGGTCAATGTGTGTGATGTCGGTTCCTATGGAAATTAGTGTTATCGAGGGCCGAAGGCCACTCGACGGACTACCGGGTTTAGTCCAGCTTAAGTGCACTGCGAGCTAAAGGAGGCAGGTGTGCTTAATCTAGGTTAAGCAGGGCGGTTCCGCCACAGTAATGCATAGAACTTTGTTCATATCCCATTTATTCACTGAGGAATTAGTGGTCGAAATTAGGAAATGATGACCGCGAACAACAAGTATAGACAGTCCAAGGTGAAACCCTTACCCCTCAAACCCTCTAAAATAGGTGTATTTTCTCATGCTTATAGCTATTGTTTTGATTTACCAAAAATAAACTTCAAATCCAAGAAAATTGGCAGTTTTAAGATCCAAGCATGTATGAGTCTATCCGTAGGAGAACTAGAGATGATTAACTCCTGTCCCGGAGGGATTTGACTCAATAAGCATGAAGAACAACGCTAGACCTTTGCTCTATTCTCTTTTCATGACTTGAGAAGCTTGCACATGAAACAAGTCTCCATATCATCAAGAGTGCTCCTTTGTGACACTACCGTATGCAATGGAAGTGCAAGCTACAACAAGCATGGATTGGAATTGAAACATGCGTGCATATCTATATGATAAGGAATGCAATGCTTGCAAGAAATTAACTCTACACTTGCCACATTTACTCCCCCCGCAAGCTTCTTCAAGAGGAGCCTTTCAACATGCCATGAGTGAAACCAAGTTCCACCGACTCATGCAAGATCTTGCAGCGGTTAGGCAAGCACTACCCTTAAATGATGCAAAGTATATGGCAAGGCAACTTACATGATCGTTCTAGCATCTAACACATTGAGCTCACTTCGTAATCTACAAAAGTTACTCTCATCTAGTGGCTTAGTGAAGATATCCACCAATTGCTCCTTAGTCCCCACATTTCGTAAAAGGATGTCTCCATTTGCGACGTGGTCCCTTGTAAAGTGATGGCGGATATCTGTGTGCTTGGTTCGAGAGTGTTGGACCGGATTGTTGGCAAGCTTAACCGCGCTCTCGTTGTCACAAAGGAGTGGGATCCTAGAAAGCTTAACTCCGTAATCCAAGAGCGTTTGCTTCATATATAGAAGTTGGGCACAAGAGGACCCGACCGCTATATATTCCGCTTCCGCAGTGGACAAGGATACGTAGTTTTGATTCTTTGACGACCAAGAAACAAGCGAGCTCCCTAGCAAGTAGCAATCCCCGGAGGTACTCTTACGCTCAACTCAACATCCGACAAAGTCTGAATCCGAGTAGCCCAAGAGTTCAAAACTAGCGCCCTTGGGATACCACAAGCCTATGCTAGGGGTGTGCTTGAGATACCTTAGGATTCTCTTCACCGCGAAGAGATGAGACTCCCTTGGATTGGCTTGACCGGGCACACAAGCACACACTAAACATGATATCCGGCCTAGAAGCACATAGGTAGAGAAGCGAACCTATCATGGACCGATAGAGAGTTTGGTCCACCTTGGTACCACTTTCATCGGCTTTGAGCTTTGCGTTAGTTGCCATTGGGGTTTCAATTGGCTTGCAATTATCCATCTTAAATCTCTTGAGTAGATCTCTTGTATATTTTTCTTGATAGATGAAAGTCCCTTCTTTTAATTGCTTGATTTGAAACCCAAGGAAGAATGTGAGCTCACCGATCATTAACATCTCAAATTCCTTGCATAACTCTTCATTTGTCGACCCAAAGATGATATCATCAACATATACTTGACAAACAAAGAGATCATTGTCCATCTTCTTGGTGAATAGGGTGGTGTCAACTCGGCCAATCTTGAACCCTTTCTCAATGAGGAAGTCCCTAAGCCTCTCATACCAAGCTCGAGGTGCTTGCTTAAGTCCATAGAAAGCTTTGGACAATCTATACACATGGTTTGGATTGTTGGGGTCTTCAAAACCGGGTGGTTGTTCAACATAGACCAACTCATTGATATAACCATTTAGAAAGGCACTCTTCACGTCCATTTGATATAGCTTCATGCCATGATGAGTGGCATATGCCAATAGAAACCGAATAGCCTCTAATCTTGCAACTGGTGCAAAGGTTTCTCCAAAATCAATTCCTTCAACTTGAGAGTATCCCTTTGCTACTAACCTTGCCTTGTTTCTCACAATATTGCCTTCATCATCTTGCTTGTTCCTAAAGACCCACTTTGTTCCAATTACTCTAGCACCCTTTGGTTTAGCCTCAAGTGTCCAAACTTCATTTCTTGTGAAATTGTTGAGCTCTTCATGCATGGCATTCACCCAATCCGGATCACTTAAGGCTTGATCAATTGTTGTAGGCTCAATGCTAGAGACAAAGGAGTAGGCTTGAACAAATGCGGCGGTATTGCGAGATCTTGTTGTCACTCCTCTAGTTGGACTACCAATAATTAATTCCTTTGGGTGTCCACTTGTAAGTTGTCTTCTTCTTTGAGGTACCACTTGAGGTGTCCTAACCGGTGTGCTCACATCTTGTGCTTGCTCATCAACTTGCTCTTGAGATACATGAACATCTTCATTTGGAAGTATTTTGTCTTGTTCACTACCATCTTGAGGTGCCATGGAGGAGGATGGTTGATCAACAATTTGCACTTCATCATCATCCTCTTTAGGCTTGATGTCACCGATAGGCATATTCTTCATTGCCTCTATAAGTGGTTCCTCATCTATATCCACAACATCAACATGTGCTCCTTAGGAGCCATTAGATTCATTAAATTCCACATCATACGTCTCTTCAACCATGCGGTGGCATTGTTGAATACGCGGTATGCTTTGGACTTTGATGAGTAACCAAGTAAGAAACCAATATCACAACACCTTTGAAACTTACCTAAGTGTTGGCGCTTCTTGTAGATATAGTATTTACAACCAAACACCTGAAAATATGGGATATTGGGTTTTCTCCCGTTGAGCAACTAATATGGAGTTTTGTCAAGAAGGCGGTGAGGATACAACCGGTTGGAGGCATAGCATGCGGTGTTGATAGCTTCGGCCCAAAATTTCTCATTTGTGCCATATTCATCAAACATTGATCTTGCAAGACTGATAAGAGTTCTATTCTTTCTCTCTACTACACCATTTTGTTAGGGAGTGTATATAGCGGAGAACTCAAGCTTGATCCAAACCTCATCACAACACTCTTCAATGTTGGTGTTGTCAAACTCTCTTCCATTGTCACTTCTAATCTTCATAATTGAAGTGTTGAATTCATTTTGAGCTCTCTTGGCAAACTTGCTAAAGACATGAGCCACCTCGGTTTTGTCCTCAAGAAAATAGACCCATGTGTATCTTGAGAAGTCATCCACAATCACAAAGCCATAATTGTTGCCACCAATACTTGTATAAGTAGTTGGACCAAAGAGATCCATATGAAGTAGCTCTAGTGGTCTTGAGGTGGACATAAACGTCATGCTTGGATGAGTATTTGCAACTTGTTTGCCGGCTTGACAAGCACTACACAATTTGTCCTTCTCAAATGTGATATCCTTTAAGCCTCGAACCAATTCTTTCTTCATGACCTTCTTAAGAGTGCTCATCACAACATGAGCAAGCCTTCTATGCCACAACCAACCCATTGAATTCTTAGAGAATAAACATGCTTGCAAATTGGCCTTCTTTGAGTTAAAGTCAACAAGATAAAGATTGTTGTGCCGAAAACCCTTGAAGACTTCTTCACCACCATCAATCTTGCTCACAATTACTTCATTAGGCTTGAATAGGCATTGGAAAACTAAATCACACAATTGTCCAACCGACAAGAGATTGAAATTCAAAGAATCAACTAGCAACACATTGGAGATTGAGTATTCACTTGATATTTCAATTTTGCCCAACCCTTCAACTTTGCCCTTGGAGTTGTCACCAAATGTGATCTTGTCAAATTCCTCTACATTTCCACTAAGTGTGGTGAACATCTGGGAATCACCGGTCATATGTTGAGTACATCCACTATCCATCACCTAATGTGATCCACTGGTCTTGTAGTTCACCTACACACAAGCAAATCAAGCTTGAGACTTGGGCACCCATCTAAGAATAGGTGCAACTTTGGACTTTGGCTTAGGTGTCTATTTTTCATTGGGGTCGGCAATCTTGGAAATGAGTGTCTTGGGCACCCATAGCTTCTTGGGCCTTGTCTCATCTTTCTTGCCTAGGAATTTGACTTTGACTTGACCATTTGACAATCTCTTGACCAAGTAGTGAGCGTCAAAAGCAAACGCCCTCAATTGCTTGTTGAGTTTCTTGGGCGGTGCTTTGCACTCAAACATGAAGTGTCCTTCGGTCATGCACTCGGTGCACCACTTGGGCTTCTCAATCTTGATTGAAGGTGGAGGCTTGCATGTATCCTTCATTGGGGGATAGCCAAGGCCATTTCTCTCTAAGTTCACGGCTTGGTAAGATAACATCTTATGATACTTGGTATTGCCCTTAAGCAAGGCACCATAGCCGGATTGCACACTCTTTACTTCTTGCTTAAGCTTATCATTTTCATCCTTGAGTTTGATGAGAAAACTTGCATCTTTCTCACTTGCGGCCTTGTTCTTGCATTTAGTGCAATACTTGGCTTCTTTGAGTTCATTGGGAGATTCATCACTCTTGTGAATTGAGTTGATTTCTTGAAGTGTTGCTTCTGGCTCCTTAATAGCCTCATCAAGTTCAATACTATAGAGTTGCAAGATACGGTTTCTCTCACAAAGTTCTTCATGTGTGGTTGCCAACTCCCTATAGCACTTGTTTACTTCATTAAGTGTCTCATTGAGCTCTTTGATTTCTTGTGTTTGTTCAATATGAGACTTCTTGATCATATTGTACCCCTTGTCTTGAGTTTCTTTGATCATTTCAAGTTGCTTGTTGCTCGTTGTGAGCTTCTTGTTAGCTTCTTCAAGGCTAGCGATTTTCTTCTCCATTTCATCAACCTTGGCATGATCATAGCTTGGAATTTAAATGCGGAAAAGTAAAGGAGGCAAGAAGTGACACGAAGATTTTTTTCCCGAGGTTCGGGGAGACACACGGTCTCTATCCCCTACTCCTCATTTGGCGCCCCTTGCAAGGCTTTGCTCTCGCGGACTCCTCACAAGGATTCCGGCCCCAAACCTCGCAAGGAATGGGGTTGACAAAGTGACCTTCGCAAAGGTCAAGCAACCCCTTGATCCGCGGACCAAGTGCTCTCTTCGGGATGCTCTTCTCCACTCCGAAACGGTGAGCTCCAAAACCGCTTCACAAGTGCCTTCACAAAGGCCTTCCTCCGCTTCTCCCACAATCTCCGGAGAGCTCGCGGAAGGCACGACCGCAGCCGTCTAGGTGATCGTAATCACCAAGAGTAACAAGCTTTGGCTTCACTTGAATCAACCTCACTCAAGAAGTTCTCTTCTCTCAAGTCTCTCGCCCAAAGCTCAAGAGTTTAAGGATTTGTGTTGTGGTGGTGACCTTTGAGTGTATGGAAGTGTTCTTAGGTTGCAAAAGTAGTAAATGAGGGGAGGAGGAGCCTTTAAATAGGGTGGAGCTCTAAAACTAGCCGTTTGGAGCTCCAACCTGATTTTCTGCGTACCCACCGGACAGTTCGGTGCGTTGCCACCAGACAGTCCGGTGGTATATAAAATTCAAATCCCCCGATTCGCGCCAAGGGCCTAAGAACCACCGGAAAGTCCCGTGGTTACCCACCGGACAGTCCGGTGGCGATTTAGCACAAGCCCGCAAAACAGCCCCTCAGTTTATATCGTCCGGTGGGCTATTTTGCCTGGTGATGAAGGGGAATAAAGTCCTCAGTTTATATCGTCCGGTGGAGGCACTGGACAGTCCGGTGGTGAGCCACCGGACACTCTGGTTGGCTATTTTGCCTGGGGACGAAGGGATATAAAGCCCTCAATTTATATCGTCCGGTGGAGGCACCGGACAGTCCGGTGGTGTGCCTCTGGACAGTCCGGTGGGCTATAAAGCTCAGTCAAATGACATAACCTCCAGCGCTTTGAGTTTGCGCCATCGGACAGTCTTGTGGCTAGCCACCGGACAGTCCTGTGGTACATAAAAACTTGTTTTTCGCGCTGTTTCCAAACTGAGTTTTGAAAGGTTTCTCGAGGGACTTTCTTTTGAACTTTTCGACTTAAGAGAGTGTGTTTTGATGAGTTTTAAGGTGCTTGAGCTTTAGGACTAAGATGCACTCGAAAGATAGACAACTTTTAGAGTGAAGAGTGTCAAGCTACTCACCTCAACCCCTCTTGATAGTACGGCCCATCTAAAACTAGCAAATAACCTCCTAAGTGCCCTTCTTTCGACTTTCTGGCACTTAGGGCTGAGGAAGCACTAAGTCTTCTCGCTAGCTCGATATCACCAAAAGACCGTCCTTTTAGAATTTGAAGTTGAGGGTCCCCTTTTATCAACCAATGAGCTCGATCAAAATATTCAAATGTCCTTCAAGTCATGAACTCGTTATTCATGAGATTAGGTTGTCATTAATCACCTCTACCTCTACCTCTTAGGGTCATGTTTCTCACACACTCATGAGCACCTGGGTTAAGAACCTTCATTCTTTCCATGTTTCTGTTCCACTGCTCAACTGAAGAAGACCTTGCACATGCCCACAACTGCTCCTTGAGGTTGTCCTCCTTGAACTTCTCTTGAAAGTTTGAGTAGAGATGTCTGACACAAAACCTATGCTTAGATTGATTGAAAACTTGCTGCACAACTAGGATGAGTCCCATTTGCTTATCTGTCATTATTGTCCATGGATTTGTATTGTAAATGGGTAGATCATCCTTTAGTGTTTATAAGAACCATTTCCAAGTTGCAAGAGATTCCACTTCAACCACTGCCATGGCTATTGGGTAGATACAGTCATTTGGGTCCATCCCCACTGCACACAGTAGCTGCCCTCCAAACTTGGTCTTAATGAAGCATCCATCCAAACATAAAAGGAAGGATTCTCCATATCTTCTTCAACAAATGATTGAAATGCACCCATTCTTTCACCCTCTCCATCTGACTCTGATTCAGGAAGTTGTAACCACTCTTCATCTGTTTCATCATCAACATTAGTACAACTAGGCCTATTAACCTGATATGTCTTCAACTGACATCCTTTAGCTTCCTTATTGCTCTTGCTTCCACTTGATCCGCTAACTCTACATCAATATCAGAGGTGTCCAAGTCTGGATCCCCTTGTTCAATCTCGTTGTCACTGTCCCAGAAATCTCCTTCATTACTATCAGAGGTATGCATGTCTGGATCATTTCTCATTTCTTCATTCTGCTCAACCCTTCCTTTCTTGACGTTTGTATAGAAAATAGGTAGCTTTTCTCCAATTTTCTTTGGCACCACCTCAACTTTTCTTGGGCTAATGACCTTAGGCAATGGACACACAGGATTGGCCACTATGTCATCCCAATTCACACCTCCTACGCTGTCCTCATATCAAAATACACAACTAAATTCTTCACTTTGGCAGCAATCTGAGCCATCACTAATGTGTCACTGTCCCCAACAGTAACCCTCAATCCATCTTCAAGAGTTCTACCGGGTAAAAGCCAGTAAAATTTAGTTTTTTCACACTGATCATATCCTAACAACTTCAAGAAATCCTCAAACCATAGCGTCGACCATGTATCTGACTCCACATGATCAAACCAATCAACTTTTCCACCAACATATGTCCTCAGATTTCCATAAACCACAAATATACCACCATGATGAGCCTCTATTGTGAATTCTTCAGCATCTGCATATGTACAGTGACTAGCAGCAAAAGACATAGTAAAACCCCATGGCGAACAGTAAACCCCAAAATAAAAACACCAAATACAGACCACAATTGAAAATGAATTGGGAAAAAGATTATACATTCACAATCTGCCACACTACATCTACCACCCAACCCATTTTGATCAAGATAGCACCAAGATCACCAAATCGGTAGGGTTCACAATAGCTCAACATAGACAGGGGCGCCCACAATCGGAGCACCATCTTCCTCGTCAATGCGCACGGGCTATGCGGGGGTTAAGGAACCGATGAGCGCCTCTAGCGTCACCGATGATCGCCTCCCGCTGTCCGTTGTTGCCTCCGCGAGAGTCGACGGAGAAAGGCAGTAGATGCAAATTACGGCACAGGGGGGTTTTGCAAATTTTGTTCCCAAGCCAGCCTGCATGTGGGCCAAAATGCTTCGTCTCGGATCCATTGGGCGCAAATGAGACCCAAAGCATGATTAGGGACCTAGATGACCCACTTTAAGAGATGGTGGATCGGCTTGACACAGCACCTCAAGTTAGAGGACCGGAACTGAATTTCACTCAGAGGAAAAAATAAATGAAGGGCTTCTAGAGATTAACTCTAGGTGTTTGGTTCGAGGAATATATTAACGAAGAATGGGTTCACGATGGATCAACTCTTTCGTGGAATGAACCCACTCATCCTTCCAGTAACAATTGTTAGCTTGTGAGGAATTAAGTCATGATGCATCAGTCGCATGAATTAACTCCTCCGTCTGTATCCGCTTCCATTCTCTCTGTATCTGCTTCGTCTCCCTGCCCCTCTCCTCTGCTCAAGTGATCCCAATTCACAAGGAAGGAACCGAGCTGCTGGTCTCCTGCTTCAATTCGTCTCCTCAACTTGATGGCAGTAATTGCTGCAGTAGTAACTCCACGATGGGTTGATTGCATTGAGACACTTCTCAACTACTGCATGATGAAACTGCATCTACCGGTTAGTCATTTCAAATAAGCGTGTTTGTTTTTCTCTTAAGTATGCAATGCCTCCTAGGTCCTAGCCAGTCGTTTCACATTCTGCCTATTTGCTTTCCTCCAAACTATATGTATCTCTTAAACTTGCATACATATAAATCACCACCAGTAAGTTTTCAATTGTAGGCTTGCAGCCGCTTCAACATTGTTCACTAACATGGTCAGGATTCGGATGTGTGCTATAGTCATCAAATTTTGGAGTTTTGGGCATCTTTGTTGATTTGGTCGATGTTGTGCAAGTGATTTTCTTTTCTATACTCTCTCAAAGCTGAGGCATGTGATTCGCTTTTCTACACTCCCACCTAAGCGGACATGGAGTAAGTTTTATCATTTCACTTGAGCGTAACTTGAGCTGCTTTTTTATGTAGAAATTTGCTTTATCATATGCATTAATTCACATTGTTGCCATTTTCATTGTAGCGTCCATTACTCAAGAAGGTTGCAGGTTGTACCTCCAATTTTGAGTATAAATTGAACTTTTAGTTGTTACAAAACATACTATTGTCTTACAATTTAAATTTAAATTTGATATATTGAGCCGGTATGTTATGAGAAAATAAGTTAAGCACTCTATTCCTGCTGCCGTCTCCAGCAAATGTCATTCTACTTTGTTTGCAACGATTATTTTTTTGTCCTGCCTCATACAACGTAGATGGGAGTGATGGAAACAATAATCATCCGTTATACATCGTTCTATTCAACGCAACCTCACAGTTCATTCAACGTACACTACAGGAAAATAGTATTTTTTTCGTAGGCTAAATTAAATTCGTGGGCCGGCCCACGAAAATAATAGATATATATTCATCGGTTCCAAAAACCGACGAAAATAGACATAAATTCGTGGGCTAGAATGAGGAACCCACGAAAATAAGGTTAAATTCGTTGGCTTTTGTACAGGCCCACGAAATTAGTTAAATTCATGGGTTTTTGTAATAGGCCCACGAAATTATTCCCTAACCTAACCCCCATCGGCCCCTTCCCTGTCTCTAAACACGAACACACACACGCCGAACACACGCACCACCGCCGCACGCCGCCGCGCCGCCTTCCGTCGTCCGCCGCCGCCGGTGAGCCGCCTTCCCGCCGGATCCGGTGCGCCCCCACTGTGCCGACTCTGTTCCGCCACCTCCCCCGGTCTGCCGCCTCCTTTCCGCTGCCTCCCCGCCCGGTCTGCGCTGCCGGTGTCCCCGGCCCTCCCCGACTCAGTCCGTGCCCGCGCCGGCATCCCCGGACCTCCCGCCCTGGCTCTACCCCGCGGCGCCCGCCGGCTCCCGTCCCCGTGGCGCCCGCCGGCTCTGCCTTCGCTGCCCACCATCCCGGCCCTACTCCGGCGGGGCGCCCCTGCTGCCGGCCCGACGCCCGCCGGCTCTGCACCGTGCCGCTCGCCGGCTCCCGTCCCCGCGGCGTCCCTGCCCTGCTCCAGCGGGCGCGCTCCTCCTGCCGGCCCGTGGCATCCCCGGCCTGGCCACGCGGCGCCCCGGCCGGCCCCTGACCACGCCGTCGGCGCCGCCCCTGGTGCCGCCGCGGCCCCTCTGCCGGCGTGCCCCTGCTGCCGCCGCGTCGAGTCCGGCGAGCCCACAATGCCAGCCCCCTCACCACTGTGCCCCTGCTGCCTCGACTGCCGTTTGCGCCCACGCGACCGTCGAGAAGGTGTCTCTCTGTCTTTTTATAGCGTACGTAATGTCATCGGCCTTGCATGTTTAGAGTCTTTATGTTTAACTTCATGGGCCTCATGATAACCGACGAAAGTTATTAATCATTTACTTGTCCATTTGGGAATAAAGTAATGGCTAATTGTAGTTAGTGATTAATGAATAGGGTAATGGTTTATGCTTAGGTACAGTATGGTCCATGCTAATGTTCATGCTTAATAAAGTAATGCTTCACACTTATGTTGATGTTTCTCTGAGGATTATATAATGACATGAGGATATATATGCATCGTCTTGCTTATGGTTTACTTTTTTGCACTTTAATTCCAAGTCATTTTGTTTTCTGATTTTTTTTAAAGTTTAGAGTGTAGGTTTTCTCACCAAACAGTAGTGAACCATATGCGTCACCCGTTCGGGAACGACGAACCTCACATTGACTTGTGAGGTTCGCCGTTCCGGAATTGTCTAGGGATTTTGAACAGCCTGAGAGTGGAGGTAGATGCATGTTATTTATGACTCGCAGCCTACGATTGGAGCGGAATTTCTGTTGTGTAACCCCTTTATTCTCCAACACACCATGATCAGGCGTGTGTTTGGAGAACAGCGGGGTTATGCTGCCGAAATTTCTCTTCAATTGTGGGCCAAGTCACAAATGACATGCATCGGCCTCCACTCTTGGGTGGGTTTAGGACCTTTCCAAATAGGGAGTTCATTGTCACCTAAGCCACGGTCGTTGATATACTGTCTCCTTTGTTTAGCCTTTTGATATGGATGGTGATCGGATGGCGATGTATGACGGGTGGAGAAAGGATGGGGCACACTCCAAAGAATGGCAAGCTGTAACAAAGGCTTTCCTTGAACACGCATTCACAGCAGAACCTGGTCTTGTAGTCCTGTGTCCTTGCAGTAAGTGTGAGAACAAGTGGTTATGGGCAAAGGAAGACATCGAGGAACACCTATGCAAGATGGGGTTTATGCCCAACTACCTTGTATGGTGAGCGCATGGAAAGCGTGGTGACCGCGTTGATCAGGGGGTAGACCTTCATGAGGATCATGATAGGATGGATGAAATGCTGAATGATCTTGGTATGGGGGTTGATAGGACCTCAGAGAGGCAAGGGCAGCTTCCACCTGAGGTCGAGGAATTCTACCGGCTTCTTGACGCATCAGATGAGAGGCTGCATGACTATACACAGTCGACACTACTTCAGACTTTGACAAGACTTATGTCGATAAAGCCGAAGCACAATATTTCAAATACTGCTTACAACGACTTTGTCAAATTGATTGACGACATTCTCCTAGAGAATCACAAGTTGCCGAAGAATTTGTATTTTGCAAAGAAGATTTTGGCTGGTCTTGGGATGAAATATGAGAAGATTGATGTCTGCCCCAACAATTGCATTATGTTCTGGGAGGAGGATGGCACTGACAAGTTAGATTGTTGTAATCAGTGTAATTCGTCTTGATATGTCTAGGTGACCAACGATGAGGGCGAGTCAGTAACTACAAAGGTCGCAGCTAAGCAACTTCGTTACATGCAACCCAATTCTCGGTTTCTACGGTTGTACCTCTGCAAGGAAACAACTATGCAAATAAGGTGGCCTACAGAAGGCAAACATGAGAACAAAAATGAGGATATAATGGAGCATTCGGTAAACGGTGATGCATGGAAGGCACTAGACAACTTTGATCCAAAATTCGCAAAGGACCCTAGGAGTATTCGGTTTGGTCTATCGACGGACGGTTTCACACCTTTCAATACTAATGCAAGCCCATACTCTTGTTGGCCGGTGTTCATCATCCCATACAATCTTCCGCCTGAGCTAGTCAATAAAGACGAGTACATGTTCCTTGCACTTGTCATCCCAGGCCCTGAGCATCCAGGCCCAAAACTAAATATGTTCATGCGCCCTTTATTCAAAGATCTGAAACGATTATGGAGAGGTGTGAAGGCTTATGATAGCTATGTTCAAGAGGAATTTACTTTGCGTGCCACATATCTATGGTCAGTCCATGATTTCATGGCTTATGGCGATTGGTCCGGATGGTGTGTGCATGGTCGGCTTCGCTGTCCCATATGCATGGATGATACAGATGCATTCCAATTAAAGCATGGTGGAAAAAATATCATTCTTTAATTATCACCGACGATGGCTTCCTTTTAAGCATGACCTCCGGTGTTCAACTACTGCATTTCGAAGGGGTGTTAAAATTAGAAAGGGGCCACCAAAGAGGCAAACTGCAAAGCAAATAATGGCATGGCATTCTCGATTGAAGCTTGGAGAGGATGGTAGGTTTGAAGGAGCACAACTGGACTCATAAGTCCATAATGCGGGAGCTTCCGTATGCGGAAGCGTTGATGTTACCACACACCATAGATCTGATGCACCAAGAGCGTAATGTTGCGGAAAGCATCATAAGCACGTGTTTTGATGTGACTGATAAGTTGAAAGATAATATCAAGGCAAGGAAAGACATGGCATTAATTTGTGATAGGCCAGCGCTCGAGTTGAGAGTGAGTAATAAAGGGCATGAGAGTAGGCCACGAGCTGATTACTGTCCCAAGCCAGAAGCCAGAGTGAGTAATATTTAAGTGGTTGAAGTCAATAAAATTTCCAGATCGCTATGGGGCTAACTTGAGACGGGCAGTAAATCTGAAGACAGGAAAATTAACCGGGTTGAAAAGCCATGATTACCATGTTATTATGGAGAGGCTTCTGTCCATTATGTTTAGAGGCTACTTCAAAGACGAGTTGTGGAGGATATTTGCTGAGCTTAGTTATGTCTATAGAGAGTTATGCGCAAACATAGTATCAAAGAGGTTGATGAAGAAGTTTGAGAAGGAAATTCCACTTCTTGTATGTAAATTGGAAATGGTGTTTCCACCTGGTTTCATGAATGTGATGCAACATCTATTGGTGCATTTGGCATGGGAAGATTGGTAGGTGGTCCTGTGCAATTCAGGTGGATGTATCCTATAGAAAGAGGATTGAAAAGGCTCAAGGCCACTGTTCGCAACAAGGCTAGAGTCGAGGGTTGTATTGTTGAGGCATTTGCCCTTAAAGAGATATCACACTTCTCAAGCAAGTATTTTGCTCAAAGAAACAATGTGTTTGCGCCTACACTACGAGTTCAAATGGAAGATGAAGCAGCACAAGGCAACCTTAAGATTTTGAAGCAGCAGGGTAAACCAGTTGGATCTAGTACTGTATGTCACTTGGAAGAATCTGAGTTGAACCTATTATTGCTGTATATGTACAGCAATATGGAGGAAACAATCGGATATATCCAGTAAGTAATTGTATCCACGTCCTTCCATTTTTCTATCCCATGGCTATCTTTAATAATCTGCATGGAATGAATTTGTGCAGATTATTTGACGATGAATGTTGTAAATCTAGTTCTCAACCCACACACACACAACTGGAAAATATGCGACGTGATGGATTCAAAGGTGGCCCTAACTTCGTGCAATGGTGGTGCCGATATGTAATTTATCATCTCTACGTCTATTTCCATTCGTGAACTTAAGCTTGGCCGACAAGGTTTAATGCATGTTTTAATTTTGTTTCTATAGGCATTTGCCAATAAAGTTCACAATGACTTGAAGCAACTCGCACATACCTATGTGACCGCTAAAAACTATGGTCACTATGATGTTAATGGATACCGCTTCCGAAGCGCAAAATTGGAAAAGAGTAGACCATTGGCAGCCACTGTCAACAGCGGAGTGATGACAAGTGCATATGATGATAATGATAAAGTAGTGAACTATTACGGTGTTCTTCAAAACATCGTTGAGCTTGTCTTCAGTGGTCCTAAGGAACTAAAAGTTATGTTTTTCGAATGTGACTGGTTCAACCCACATAATGGGACTCGTGTTGACAAGTATGGGATGGTTGAGGTCAAGCATAGCTCTAGACTTCCAAGCCATATTAACAATGTTGTCCTTGCCAATCAGGCGCAACAGGTGTACTACCTCCCATATCCTCACCCAAGCTTGAAGGCTTGGTGGGTTGCATTCAAAGTCAACCCACAAGTGTGCCCTCCTAGAGATGTTGATTACATGAGTACTAACATAGAAAACGATGACTATGGCATGTTTCAATAAAAAGGGCAATTAGACAAGCATGGCATGAACCAAGACATAGGACATAGATTCCATATGACTCATGGTGAAGGCCTTGATAATTTAGGTACCAATACAAGAGAACTAACTGAGGAACCTAGAGCAAAACGCAAACGACCTGTCGTCGTTAGAAAATCGATACGAATTCAACGGATGCAGGAGCGTGTCAATAAACAACGTGTCAACGAAGCATCATCAGATGCAGACGACTTTTGATAAGTAAATTTCTTACATTTTCATTCACTATTGGCATATTTCTATGCATATTATTGAATTCCATATTATTTTGTTTGTTGAAGTGTGCACTGATCTTATTTTCATGAAATGATGCAGATGATGTTCAGGCATAGGTCGCGGTCAAAGAGTAAGGGTTCGAGCGAGGCCACGTCAAGCGGTGGCCTTTTTCAGGGCACCTCCCAGAGCAGACAGAGGAAGTTGCAGCTCCTTGGTTGTTTACAGGCACAGGCATAGGAGGTGCCTATGGCAGCACATGAGGCTGAGCAGGAGGTAGCACAGGAGGAGGCTGAGCAGGAGGCAGCACAGGAGGAGGCTGAGCAGGAGGCAGCACAGGAGGAGGCTGAGCAGGAGACTAACCCTGAGGCTGAGACCGGTGATCCAATGGGGGAAGGCGATGTTACTCGTGGTTCTTCTGGCGTTTCCCGATTTAGATATTATTTGTGTCTAGTTTCTATTGGATCTATTTCTATCTATCCAATTATTTTATCTAAATTCAACTTCATTTGTTTATGTAGGTTTAAGAAGTGCAATAAAGTCCCTCCGAGACTGGCCGAAAGGATGCTCATTGTGCCTCGTGGAGAATGGTAATGCTTCTTATATTCTTATTTGTTCATGTGAATTTGATTCCACATTTTGGCTTGTTTTGCTTAATGTCTATCTTGTAGGCAATGGGAGGAAGTGACTTGGGACGGTCAAGGCAGACATGGTAAGGTGAATGGGATGTTGGGGACCCTCTGCTGCTACTACTACCCTGGCATGGTTGAGGTCAATGGTGAGTTGCAAGCAGCTATGCAGTGGTCCCATTGGGGTCTCAAGCAGTATGTCCGAGCAGGTGAAGGTAGTAGTGAAGGGGGTAGTACTGAAGGGGGCAATAGTCAACTGAGAACTTGTCAGTCAGTTGTGTGGGAGGAATTCTGGGTGAGTTTTCATCCCTATGTTTACCAATGAATGAATCAGTGCATCACATGAACACAGTCTAACTTGAATTATCTGCTAATATGTAGCTGAGGTACCATTTGGAAAATGAGGATGATGCAGAGGCTCTGCGGAGCGTGAGAAGGCACTTTTGTAGGGCAGCTGAGAAGATCATCGATGATGCCTTATCCAATGCACGGATCTCGGCCGTGTGCCAGTACTACAAGAAGGTAAAGGGTGAGAACATGAGCAAAGAAAAAGGGGATAGTAAGATTTACCTCACAGAGGAACAGTACCTCCAAAGGTTGATTGGATCGTGAAGGACAAGGAAGCTTGGAGATGGTTGGCAAAGAGATGGTCTTCAGAGGAGTGGATTGCTTCCTCAAAGTTGTGCCGACAAAACCGAGGGAATCAACTGGGGCATCGGTTCAGGGTTGACGGACACTTTGGTCTTGCGAGGCGCTTGGAAAGAAAATACATCGTTCTTGTATCAAGAATGTTCTTGCATATTATTAAATTCCATAAAACTTGTATAGATTGCATGTCTTAACTCAACATTAATGCCATGCAGGAGGCTCAAAATGGTGTGGTGCCAAGTTTTATCGATGTTTATGTTTATGGCCATCGAGGCTCCGATCCCACGAACCGAGAAGTGTTATGCACCGAGGCAGCAAAGGAGAAAATGGTAACCATGTATAGTCATCATGTAGTTGCAAGACTTGAGTCAGACTGTTTTCTTTTTCTCGGTTTGTAAATGGCATATGGGAAGGAAATGACTCAGCGTCATGGACCTAAGTTTAATTGGCAGCAAGCGGACATAGACATTGAAGCATTGCATGCAGGTGGCGGGGGAAGAAGGTATGGCAGGTGATACAAGTTTAATGGTTTCGATATATTCATAAGTAGTGAATGTGTGTG
The DNA here is from genome assembly GCA_022530915.1 of Paspalum notatum. Taxonomy (NCBI): domain Eukaryota; kingdom Viridiplantae; phylum Streptophyta; class Magnoliopsida; order Poales; family Poaceae; genus Paspalum; species Paspalum notatum. Next base: position 30,781,873 of record CM039688.1, on the reverse strand, counting down.
CAGGTTGGCCTTTGTGATCATGCACTATTTGTGAGTTTGCCGGTATGCCTTTGGCACCGGGGTTGTGGACTACAACCAGAGTGTATCTCAAGCAAGGAGATTGAGTTCGTCGGGTGGGCATTCTCGCTCCTTAAGTACAGCTCGAGATACCCAGGCAGAGGAGGACGCTCGTGCAGCATGAGAGGAGGCTCGTCAGGCAACACAGACGGTCGAGCGACTGTCAAACATGACAGCGTACATGGCTTCTTACCTTCAGGTAGTTTGTTTATCAAAACACGCCCTGAATTCGGATTGTTATGTTAAGAATCTAACATTTGATCCATTTGTAGGGTATCACAACTCGATTGGGACTGGACGTAAACTTGCCACCCTTTTGCCCTACTCAAATGTCTCCGTAGCAGGTAATCTCTTCACCAATTCCATAGTACGCAACTCTTATGAAATTATTCAGAATAATTTTGGGTCTCATAATTAACTTATGCAGGGGTCGATAGGGTGGGTGTCGCAGCCACCTCCGGGGTGGACGATGGTACCCCAGCCCTCCCAGCCACCTCCGGGTGGACGATGGTACCCTAGCCCTCCCAGCCACCTCCGGGGTGGACGATGGTACCCTAGGGCTCCTAGCCACCTCCAGCATGGATGGCACCGCAGGGTTCCCAGCCACCTCTGGGGTGGATGGCACCGCAGGGCTCTCAGCCAGCTCCAGGGTGGTTGGCACCGCCAGGCTCCCAGCCACCTTCGGGGTGGATGCCAGCTGCTACACCCAACTTCAACCCTTGGATGCAATCACAGGTATATATACAAAAGTAGAGAAACTTAGCAGAAGTTAGTGAAACCTATCAAATTTAGATGAACTTAGCATAATTTAGCGAAAGGTAATCAAAGCTAACTGAACTGAAGAAATCAAGGTAACCTAGCAAAACTAGCTAAACTTAGCAAAATGTAGCTATACTTAGCTAAACTTAGCAAAATCTAGCTACACTTAGCAAAATCTAGCTATACTTAGCAAAATCTAGCCAAACTAGACAAACTTTCATGGCACAGGCAAAATCTAGCTACAATAGGCCTACTTAGCAAAATCTAGCAAATTTCAGCTAGCAAAAACAATCTAGACTAAGCGGTTTGAGTCTATTTTATAGGGTTCGGCCTCACGCCCACTGTTGGCGGTCGTTATAGCCTATTTCGACCACCAATACTTCATGTTTCAAGGGTAAGTTTATGCAAATTTCATACATATTAACCGGTTCCACGAGTTGTGTACAAAGGTCTTGCAGGAACACATGTCACGGTGCAAAAACATAGAAAACATGGAGAAAACATGTGAACCAGGAAGAAGAGCTGGATATGGGCTAAGGACCCAGGCTGGCCGGCTCAGGCTCAAGCCACCCGGCTTGCCACCAAGTTGCCCGGCCTATGAAACTCTCCAAATGCCGCCATCTTCCACCTACATGCAAGAGACAACGTGTCAAGTACAACTCCTTGGTGGAATCCGAGAGAACCAATCACCATGCCACGGAAGGCCATGCCACTTCATCAATCCAGCCCACGGATTGGCTAAGTCAGCAATCCAGGGGAGTTCCATCCAATGGCTAAGGAAGAAACACAAAAGGATCCAATGGTTGAGGCAAAAGCACACAAGAATAACCGCCAACCGATCTATAACCACCTTGGAGGAGCAATATGGACCGTGGGATGAAGTGAGGCAGTGGATCCAAGGGATGGCCAGGCCGCCCGGCTTGGGACTAGGTCGCCCGGCTCCACCCCGAGTCGCTCGGCTTGGCACCCAAGCCGCCCGGCCTCTAACCGTCTCCAACCGCCACAACCGACCTTCTCCATCACTTAGCACTATAAATACCCCCTTAGACCTCCCTTGTGAGGTGTGGATTAGTGGACAAATGTAGTGGTAGAGTGTATAGTGTGGAGAAGTGAAGCTTTCCCTTAGCATTGTAGAGAGAGTTCCTCTTGTATCAAGGAGAGTAGTGAGTGCAGAGTTCGGGAGTGGGATTTCTCTTCTCTCCCAGGCTTGTATCATCAAAGGAAGGATATTCAGTTCCAGTATTGAGTAAAGTTCCTTGTCTCTCACCTTTGTTATTACATTCTTACTTTACTTTCATACTTAGTTTTATACTTGTCTGTTTACGGAAACCTTGTGCATGCTTATAGTGTTGGCTATATAGTAGTGCTTGCTTTTCTGGCTCATTACCAGTAAGTAGTAAACTCTCTGAGTGGCACGATGGTGTTCATACTTAGAGTTTGCCTTGGTTGGTCGGCTATCCATGTAGCTCTGGTTGGTAGACACTCTTGGTGACAGCTTTTGTGTTCTCAGTATTCCAATCCCGTTCGTTCGGATAGACTCGCTGACGATATAGCTGAAACCTGTAGTGCCCGCCTTTCTCGGCTGGGTTATCAGCATTCTGGTGCCAGGCAGTGGCTCTGTAGCTTTGGTGTTTATGTTTACATGACAAGCATAGTGCTTTGCATGCTTAGTATAGTAAGGTGCCTTAACCTTTGTTGAGAACCTGCTTTCCTGTCTTTTATCCTCTACTTGCTAGCTTCGCTAGTTTGGCCATTGTGTTGTGTGATTATTATACTCCTCATTCCTCGTGGATTCGATACCCTGGAATACTCTCGGGTGAAAGGCTACAACGCGTTTTCCGTGCGCTTGCGGATTTATATCTAATAGGCTAAGGAACGCCAACAAGCTTTTCTGGCGCCGTTGCCGGGGAGCGGTAGCTATTTTAACACAGAAACAAGGTCATCCTATCTCCCACTATACAACCACTACACCACTATCCCACCATATCACCATACCACCCCATGGATCACATGCCTATTTGCAAGTTATCAGCTCCAAAGGGCGATTTTCTGGAGCCTCCACCATCATCCGCCCCCATCATCACAGATGGTTATCAGCTACGTCCCGGCATGAGAGCCATGGTTCGGGACCAATCCTTCACAGGATTGGAATCAGAGAGTCCCTACACACACCTCCGAGAGTTCGAGCAGCTCTACAGCTGTATCTCCATCTCAGGTATGCCTGGAGAAACCCTCCGATGGTTGCTATTTCCGTTCTCATTGACTGGAGCAGCAAAATTGTGGTACAACCGAGCAGTCGGTGCAGTAGAGGGGAGTTGGGAGAGACTCCAAGTCAAATTCTGTCTGCACTTCTTCCCACCAAATCGAATCGTTGAACTCCGATGTGAAGTTCTCAACTTTCGTCAAGGAAGTGACGAGACTTTGGCGGTAGCCTAGTCACGTTTCACCGGTCTGGTCGCATTTGGCCCAGATCTGGCGATCCAAGAGTCCATGCTCTTGCAGCACTTTGTCCGAGGCCTTTCACCAGGCGCAGGACTATGCTTGGACTTAGCTTCAGGAGGATTGTTTTCTCACCTATCTGCCCCAGAAGGACGAAAAGTCCATGATAAAATCCTCGAAAAATCTTCTGATGGCAGTACGATAGAGAAACCACGCTCACATCCACAAGATCCACCTGAACCCAGCTACCAAGAAGAGAGTCAGAATACCCATACCCCATCTCCACAAACTCTCATGATCACAGATATCCCCAAACCTAGCACGTCACAGGACACTGAGAGGGTCAGTGAATCCGTGACAAATCCTTCGTCAGTTCCCCCGTTCTCGTTTGATAACAAGCTACTAACGGGCTTTGGCAAAACATCTCGGTTGCCCAAAGAGAGCCAACGCTTCAAAAGGACCTCTCAACCAGCATATCTACTCCCAGAACAAACACATCAAATGAGAGAGGACCTTCTCTGGCTTACAGCTGTGCTGAATCGGTAATGGCTAGAAGAGAGACGACTCGACATGAAAATGGTTAGGTTCTACCCAGGACCATCTCTCGTCTCTGGCCATGTATCCTACATGTTCCCACAAGATATCTTGTACGACCCACGAGTTGGGGTGAACATCATTCCTAAACATGTTGTAGACATCCATTTCCCCACTCTCCCACGATCAAAATCCGACATTCGCTTGAAGTGGAACAAGAACGAATCGTTGGAAAATCATGGAGTTATCAGGGTCATACCAGTAACCTTGCGAGACAAGCGGATGTTCTTAGATTTCCACGTCTTCGACATACCCGAGGAACCCATGCCACTCATACTGGTTGGGATCCCTATTGCTTCCCTGATCAAAACTACAGCAAGTCTAGGGCAGCTACAGCTCCAGTTTGGCAAAGAAGTGTTCGAAGTTGGCATGAGTCGAGCACTGAACACCAAAACGGAGGCTAAGCCAGAGGTTGATCTCCTAGAAGAAGTGATGGGTATTTCACTTGAGGAAGAGGAAGATCAACAAAGCCTAGAGGAAGAGGCTAGCAACTTCAGTGCGGTAGAAGAGCCGCTTGAGTTTGAGAAACTGGGTGAATCCTTGCGGCCCGACCCCCCGAAAATTGAGCTCAAACAGCTATCGCCTAGCCTGAAGTATGCCTTCCTCAACAGGAATCCGGACACACCGGTAATCATCAGCGACAAGCTGACCGAGAATGAGAGCCGGCGATTAATCGCAGTCTTGGAGAAGTACAGATCAGTGCTTGGGTACTCACTCCAAGATCTGAAGGGAATCAGTCCGAACCTGTGCACTCATCGCATCCCGATGGAGACCGAGCACCGGCCCTCACGGGAACCTCAACGAAGACTCAATCAAGCGATGAGAGAGGTAGTCAAGAAGGAGGTGCTTAAACTCCTACACGTGGGTATCATCTACCCGGTGCAAGATAGTGAATGGGTCAGTCCAGTTCAAGTTGTACCAAAGAAGGGAGGAATGACAGTTGTGAAGAATCAGAACAATAAACTAATTCCTCAGCGCACTGTCACCGGATGGCGTATGTGTATCGATTACAGAAAACTCAATGCAGCCATCCGGAAAGATCACTTCCCCCTTCCTTTCATCGATGAAATGCTCGAGAGATTGGCCAATCACTCCTTCTTCTGCTATCTTGATGGCTACTCCAGTTATCACCAGATCCCCATTCAACCAGATGACTAGAGTAAGACCACATTCACCTGTCCCTATGGCACTTTTGCCTATCGGCGAATGTCATTTGGGCTATGTAATGCTCCAGCATCATTCCAGCATTGCATGATGGCCATATTCTCTGACCTTATAGAGAACATAATGGAAGTATTCATGGACGATTTCTTAGTCCATGGCAAGACCTTTGATGGATGTCTTGAGAACTTAGAAAAGGTTCTCCAGAGATGCAAAGAAGTAGACCTTGTCCTAAACTGGGAGAAATGTCACTACATGGTCAGAGAAGGGATTGAGCTAGGACACAAGGTTTCAGAGAGAGGCATAGAGGTGGACCGTGCAAAAATCGAAGTTATTGAGCAACTCCCGCCTCCAACAAACCTCAAGGCACTCCGAAGCTTCCTTGGTCATGCTGGGTTTTATAAGAGGTTTATCAAAAACTTCTCCTTTATTGCCCGACCACTGTCCAACTTGTTGGCTAAGGATACACCCTTTGTGTTTGATGACGCATGCCTAGAAGCCTTCCATACACTCAAGAAAGCTGTTGTCACAGCACCCATCATCCAACCACCAGACTGGAATGCTCCATTTGAAATCATGTGCGATGCCAACAACTATGCTGTAGGAGCAGTCCTAGGCCAGAGCAAGGATAGAAAATATCATGCCATATCCTATGCTAGCAAGACGCTGACTGGCTCGCAGCTGAACTACTCCACCACCGAAAAAGAGTTATTGGCCGTTGTCTTTGCCATTGACAAATTCAGATCATATTTGGTAGGAGCCAAGGTCATAATATACACAGACCATGCAGCTCTCAAATACCTCCTCACCAAGAAAGATGCAAAGCCACGACTAATACGGTGGGTCCTGCTACTTCAAGAGTTTGACATTGAAATCAGGGACAAGAAAGGAGTAGAAAATTCAGTTGCTAATCATCTCTCAAGAATGCAATTTGAGAAAACATCATCCTTGCCGATTGATGATTATATGAGAGATGACACACTTCTGAAGGTTACGACATCCCAACCATGGTATGCAGATTTGGTCAACTACATGGTCACGGGATACGTACCTAAAGAAGTTGACAAGAGGAAACTGGTCCATGACAGCCAGTTCTATCTCTGGGATGACCCCTACCTATACAAGCTCTGCGTAGACGGGCTCTTGCGTCGCTGCATTCCCGCTTGTGAAGTCCCTCAGATCCTTGATAGATGCCATTCATCTTCCTACGGAGGTCACTATGGAGCCTACCGAACTCATGCAAAGATTTGGCAAAGTGGATTCTACTAGCCAAATATGTACGATGATGCCAAAGAGTTTGTGAGTAGGTGTTCAAAGTGCCAATGACAAGGAAACATAAATCCAAGGGATGCTATGCCACTCACCAGCAACCTCCAACTCGATGTATTCGATGTGTGGGGCATAGACTTCATGGGGCCATTTCGCAAGTGTGGAGACAAAGAGTACATCCTCATCGCAGTGGATTATGTGTCAAAGTGGGTAGAGGCGCTGCCGTGTTCCGTGGCAGACTCAAGACATTCTATCAGAATGTTCTATGATACCATATTTCCTCGATTTGGTACGCCAAGGGTCATTATCAGTGATGGAGGCCCACACTTCATTGACAAAAGATTCAAGAGGTGCCTCGCAGAACTCGGTGTGGACCACCGTGTTGCCACTCCTTACCACCCGCAGACAAGTGGCCAGGCTGAGACATTAAATAAACAGATCAAGAATATCCTGCAGAAAACTATCGAAGCTATGGGAAAAGACTGGGTATCCAAGCTACCCGATGCTCTATGGGCGTACCGCACAGCATATAAAACTCCCATTGGCATGACACCATATCAGATGGTGTACGGCAAGACTTGTCACCTGCCAGTAGAACTTGAGTTCAAGTCGCATTGGGCAATAAGGAAGTGGAACATGGATCTCCAATCGGCAGGAGTTTGACGTCAGATCCAACTTGCTGAATTGGAGGAATGGAGGGAGAAGGCCTACCACAGTGCCAAGCTGTACAAGGAGCGAACCAAAAGATGGCACGATAAGCATATCAAGATCAAGACATTCAAACCAGGTGATAAGGTACTACTATTTAATTCTCGCATTCGTTTGTTTGGTCATGGTAAGCTTAGAAGTAAGTGGGAAGGAACCCTTTTTGGTCCTTGATGCCACTGATCATGGCGCCATCACCCTCCAGGACGAAGACGGGAAGGTCTTTAAAGCGAACGGGCAACGCTTAAAAGTCTTCCTAGAGCCCGAAATGCCTCAGCTCGAAGAAGTGGACATCTACGAGCTGCAAGGAACGGCATGATCACACGTCCACGGTCTAGCGACGACCTAAAACGAGCCATGTACACTACCATGCTCCTCACTTTTCTGTCTTATCTCACCTTGTGCTTCCATACCCCCAAAAATCTCAACAAAGAGCCGGCACATCACGATGAAAAAGGTTTCAGTCCACCTAGAAGGGTAAAACCGACTTCTGGTCTGCCAAACCAGAGTCGGCGAGGCAGGTGCAAGCCGCCCGACCCCCTGGTGGAGCCGCCCGGCTCCTAGTCAGGCCGCCCGACTTAGTGTCGAGCCGCCCGACCTAGGACGAGGCCGCCCGACCTCGAACTTTGCCGCCCGGCCTCCTCTATTCGAAATTTTTTGAGTACAACTAATCCCTTAGCCGCCGGACTCTGTTGAGTGGATGAGATCGAGCTTTCACGACTTAAGGACGAGAGTTCTTACCTTCCACCACTCCCATCTCATCTCCACCTCGAAAAATCTAAGTCATGGCCTCCAACAACACCTCTCCCAAGAGCCTAGCCCTCACATCCGGCACCACGGCGACCTACTCGCCGCTGTCCAACCAAGAGATCAACCCTGACATGGTGTTAGATGTGGAACCTCTGGCCGCCCGATCTCCATCTCAGGCCGCCCGGCTTGATGCCAGATTGCCCGGCTTGGAGAGGGGCCGCCCGACCTCCCCTGCGCGCTCACGCAGTGCGGGAAGGCCGGCACGAGGGCTATCTCCTGCGCGCACCATCGCAAAGAAGGTCTTCCGAGGCGATTCACCTCGACCCAACGTCGGGAAGATCACCCCCAAGTCAGTCCCAATCCAAGAACTTTTCTCGGAAGATTCCATGAAAGGCGAGGGCAACGGTGCGCCCAAGAGTCCAGGGTCACCCTCCTACACCATCCGAGGAGGACCTACTCCCAATGGAGGGTGGGGGAAGGTGTTGATCCCAAGGCACAAAGAGAACATCCTTAGGGGGGACGCATCAATTGATGAGTCTATTGACTCTACTCCCCCTAGGAGGACCGTGAAGAAGACCATCAAGCCCCCTCCGATCCGGGTTCCTCCTAGGCATTTTGAAGAATCAGATAAGGAGGAGGAGGGGAAGGAAGAGACCATTGAGTCTCTCAAGGCGGAGCTCGTAGCCATGAACAAAAGGTTCATCATGCTTGAAGAACGCTGCGCAGAAGGAGAACTTTGGAAGTGGGAGATCAATGACAAAATAGAAATCCTTAGGAAGGGCTTCTCTTCCAAGTTTCGCCGCCTTGCCAATGCCACTGGGCATCCCGACATCTATGATCCACCTATGCCATAGATGCCCATGGCATTAGAATAAATTTTTAGAATAGGCGCCCTTTTGTTTTCTTAGTGCTTAGTTTGTTTTATTTCTTTCTTTGTATGATTTGCGCCTATGTTCTTTGTTCCCTTTAATGCTTAGTACAATAAAGTTTCTGTTACCCTACTTTGAGTTCAAGTGTGGGGGGGAGGATTGCACTTAGCCTCCCCCATCTCTCGTTACTAAACCTGCAGAAACAAACGAAGAAACACGATGTATAGGGTTAGATCGCGCTGCACACAAAAATTTGGGACAAACCGAGCCAAACCCAAGCCGCTCGGCTCCACCCCGAGCCGCCCGGCTTGGCATCCGGGTCGCCCGGCACCTATCTCAGGTCGCCCGGCCAGTCACAACGGTGAAAAATGTACCACGCGCAGAAACGGTGTCCCAAAGCACCTCTCCACACAACATGATCGGTGCAAGGGTTGAAGGACCCACATGTCAGGCCGGCCGGCTCCTGACCAAGTCGCCCGGCCTGCCACCAGGCCGCCCGGCTCAGTCTTGGGCTGAGTTGGCCCATCTTGACATCGACCCTGCACAAGGACCAGGTATTATCGCGAAAATTTCAATTTTGGTCCATATATTCCATTCTATACATGAAACTTGGATAAACTTTACTCTACATGATCATGTTGATAGCTTATGTCTATGCTCGTACAAACTTTACTCCCTTTGTTGAAGTAAATTTGCCCATGGATACCTTTTGTTTAGGGACCCGCTTTGATTTAAGTTGTTGATTCATGAGATATAAGTAACATGGATACATAGCAATGATCCCTTGCTAAGGCAAAGAGGTTTTGTTTTGTTAAAATTTTAAAAATGTGATCTACTCCAATGTTCTCAAGTCACATGTCCTACCAGTGTCACAAATACAAATCCATATGTTTCAAAGACATCTTTGAGTGTTTTGAACTTTGTCAAACCTTGTGCCATCAAATGAGTTAGAGTCATTCATGACTTTTGGCTATCACGTACACGTTCATACCACAAAGTTCCAATAAGTTGTGCTATGCTAATGTTCCAATCCCCCCGTTATCAATCATGCAAAAAAGAGAGGAAAAGAGGCATGGAATTGAATTGAAAAAAAGAAGAAAAAAAGTGAGAAAGAAAGAAACAAAAAGAAGGAAAATACCATGCTCTCTCTCGCATCAAAAAGGGGAATACCAAGGCACACTTACCAATAACTTTCCGCCACACTTGCACATAGCCAAAATTCTTGATTTGATTCATACTCTTTGATTTGACACTTGCTTTGACTTGGTGATACAAACATGATGAGATAGTCTCACTCTCGTTCAGCTCCACCCAAAACTTAGATTAGGAGGAGAGGAAACACAAGGATTCTCATCCTTTGAGTGACTGAGAGGTGACCTTGAGAACAAAAGAGTAGACACTATGTCTTTTAAAAGAGAAAAACCTCCGTTGCTCTTAGCTGGGAGAAAACTGCTGTGACACCTGAAACTTGTTCTCAGTTTCAACATCTCAAAATCTAAGTGTAGCCACCATTGAAATCCTGGGTAAGTTGAACCAACTTGGTAGTAACCTTTGTACTTGCTAGGGCTACAGTTGTCATATGCCCTCTACACCATGCTTAACTCTTATTTTGCTCGAGGACGAGCTAAAGTCTAAGTGTGGGGGGTGTTGGCGGTCGTTATAGCCTATTTCGACCACCAATACTTCATGTTTCAAGGGTAAGTTTATGCAAATTTTATACATATTAACCGGTTCCACGAGTTGTGTACAAGGGTCTTGCAGGAATACATGTCACGGTGCAAAAACATAGAAAACATGGAGAAAACATGTAAACCAGGAAGAAGAGCTGGATATGGGCTAAGGACCCAGGCCGCCCGGCTCAGGCCCAAGCCGCTCGGCTTGCCACCAAGCCACCCGGCCTGTGAAACTCTCCAAATGCCGCCATCTTCCACCTACATGCAAGAGACAATGTGTCAAGTACAACTCCATGGTGGAATCCGAGAGAACCAATCACCATGCCATGGAAGGCCTTGCCACTTCATCAATCCAGCCCACGGATTGGCTAAGTCAGCAATCCAGGGGAGTTCCATCCAATGGCTAAGGAAGAAACACAAAAGGATCCAATGGTTGAGGAAAAAGCACACAAGAATAACCGCCAACTGACCTATAACCGCCTTGGAGGAGCAATATGGACCGTGGGATGAAGTGAGGCGGTGGATCCAAGGGATGGCCAGGCCACCCGGCTTGGGACCAGGTCGCCCGGCTCCACCCCGAGCCGCTCGGCTTGGCACCCAAGCCGCCCGGCCTCTAACCGTCTCCAACCGCCACAACCTACCTTCTCCATCACTTAACACTATAAATACCCCCTTAGACCTCCCTTGTGAGGTGTGGATTAGTGGACAAATGTAGTGGTAGAGTGTATAGTGTGGAGATGTGAAGCTTTCCCTTAGAATTGTAGAGAGAGTCCCTCTTGTATCAAGGAGAGTAGTGAGTGCAGAGTTTGGGAGTGGGATTTCTCATCTCTCCCAGGCTTGTATCATCAAAGGAAGGATATTCAGTTCTAGGATTGAGTAAAGTTCCTTGTTTCTCACCTTTGTTATTACATTCTTACTTTACTTTCATACTTAGTTTTATACTTGTCTGTTTACGGGAACCTTGTGCATGCTTATAGTGTTGGCTATATAGTAGTGCTTGCTTTTCTGGCTCATTACCAGTAAGTAGTAAACTCTCTGAGTGGCACGACGGTGTTCATACTTAGAGTTTGCCTTGGTTGGTCGGCTATCCCACGCAGCTCTGGTTGGTAGACATACTAGGTGACAGCTTTTGTGTTCTCAGTATTCCAATCCCGTTCGTTCGGATAGACTCGCTGACGATATAGCCGAAACCTATAGCGCCCGCCTTTCTCGGCTGGGTTATCAGCACTCTGGTGCCTGGCAGTGGCTCTGCAGCTTTGGTGTCTATGTTTACATGACAAGCATAGTGCTTTGCATGCTTAGTATAGTAAGGTGCCTTAACCTTTGTTGAGAACCTTCTTTCCCGTCTTTTATCCTCTACTTGCTAGCTTCGCTAGTTTGGCCATTGTGTTGTGTGATTATTATACTCCTCGTTCCTCGTGGATTCGATACCCTGGAATACTCTCGGGTGAAAGGCTACAACGCGTTTTCCGTGCGCTTGCGGATTTATATGTAATAGGCTAAGGAACGCCAACACCCACGTGGCCTAACTCCAGATGCGGAAGTGAATGATGACATAAAGGGTTTCGGAGGAGTGAGGGGCCACAACTCTCAAAGTCCGCAGGAGTAAGTTGAGTGGTGCAGATGAAATTTGATGGGTATGCATGGATAGATTTTGTATGAACTTATGCATTTTGCACATTTGAACTTGCTTTTGTCGCATGAACTTGTGTTGTGAACCGTTATGGACTATGTTGTGGACTTTGCTATATTGTTTATGAATGTGGACATATATGTATTATTATGCCTGTGGATGTGTCATGGAATTGTGCCTGTGTGGATCTGGAAATATTATTATGCCTGTGATGGAATTTTCTGTGATTTAAATCCAATTTGTGAGCTGATTTTGGGGACTGTTTTCTTGTGGGGGGGGATACATAAATTCGTGGGCCAGGTGTCGGCCCACGAAAATAAAGCAAGTTAAATTCGTGGCGACATGTGGCCCACGAATTTAACTTGCTTTATTTTTGTGGGCCGATGTGACCCACGAAGTTTTCGGCCGCCGGTACATAAATTCGTGGGCTAAGTTATTTAACTTATTTTTGTGGGCACCCACGAATTTAATTCTATAATTTCGTCCGACTTATGTTCGGGTAAAATATTCGTGGGCAGGCCCACGAAAATGCTATATTTTCTTGGGTTTTGGGCTATTTTCGTGGGTTTTCGGCCCACGAAAAAATACTATTTTCCTGTAGTGATATGCGCTGTCACCAAGCATCCACGCGCTCTAGCTCTAGAATCAAGTTTATTTGTTTACTGGTTAGTTAACAAAATCCATATACTGCAACGGACACTACTGCGGAAAGGGGCTTTAGCGTCGGTTGGTAATCCCCCTATAGCACTGAAAACCATACCGACACTACCAAATCGACACTAAAGACTCGAGCATCAGCATCGGTGTTTGCGGAACAAAGGCGAGAACAAGGTTGCCCAGCCAGGCCAGCTACGATGCTCAGGCGGGCCCTCATGTAGCACCGGGTGTAGTACCCACCCGATACTAAAGTCCTAGCACCGCACGTGAGCCCACGCTCTTGTTTGCACCGGGTTGTATCACTCACCGGTACTAAATATGTGGCGCCCACGTGCGTGCTCGGACACTTTTAGTACTGGTGTTGTTCTCACCCGGTACTAAAACCATGGCTTCCACGTGTCCTCTTACACTCTTTTAGTACCGGTGTTATTGTAACCGCTATTAAAGTGATGATTCCCACGTTTCGGCTTGCGCTCTTTTTAGTAGCGGTGTAATGCTTGGCCGATACTAAAGTGATGACAACCACATTTTGAATTATTTATATATGAGCTGTTGTAATCCTAGTACATATTGCATAATAATAGCACATGCACACGATAATAATAGCATCATTGCATAATAGTAGCACTGTACTTATTACATAATAAGCTGTATATGTATATGTACATATTGTCAGTTGTGTTTCTAGACATGTTCAAAAACTCAAATGATATTCATCTGGTGGGCAGTAAAACTCTCCTTTTTCGCTCACAATGGAGTTAAGAATAAATCCAATTAATTGTTGTTGCACTGCACGGATTCTCTCGGACGGGAGGAGCTTTCCTTTCAAATTCAGTACCTGTAGTTTTAAAAATGTATATGAATATACTAAAACATTAGTGAAGAAAATGTTTTTACTGAACGTGTACTTGTTAACGTACATGGATGTCTCGTACAATTGACGGTGAGCCTACAAAAGTTCCCATGAATTCGTAGATATGGATGTCTCGTACAATTAACAGCGAGCCTACAAAAGTTTCCATCAATTCGTAGACATAGTAACCACAGAAGTTGGTGCCCCGTGGTTGTTTATAACACTAGAAGAAGAAGAAAGCTATTAGAGATAAGTCCACATACATTAAACGATATAGTGCAAGTGGAACATACCAGATATTTTTCATTAACTTTTAGCCTTCATGGTAGGTTCAAGATCGTGGAATGCCTAGGAACGATGCACTCTTCTCATACTCTGCTGTAACACCCTAATTTTTGCTATATGAAAATCTCTTCCTAAACTAAGTTAATTTTGCTAGGGTTTGATTTATTTATGCATGACACTATAATGCTTTGTTTATTTTAAATATTAATCAACTAAAATAAAACATAGGAACCACATGTGTGAGCATTTATGCCCTTGCATATTTTATTGGATGATTTGCAGTGTTCAAAGTTTGAATTCAAAACCTTTTGCATCTCTCCAAAATCTCCCAAACTCCAAATAACCCGGGAAAAGTTCCTTTTTCCTCCTTCTCTTCTCTTCCTCTCTTTCGGCCCAAACCCACCGCCGGCCCGGCCTCCACTCCCCTCCCTTTTCCCTCTGGGCGCCGGCCCACGGCGCGACCCCGCGGCCCAGTAGCCAGGCAGGCCCAGCAGGTCGCCTTCTCCCTCCCTCTCCCTAACAGCTGGTCCCGCCGGTCATCTCCCACCTTCCCTTCCTCTTTTCCTTTCTGTCCGGCGCTCGACGGACGAGCTCAAGCCAACGCCGCGCCACGGCCTCATCCCGCGTCTCGCGCCCGCCGTATCTAGCCACGCCCCGAGGATCACGGGCCGCCGCGCCTCGCCTTCCTTCTCTCCCGCCTCTCCTTTCCTTCCTATGCGCCTGGGAATGAGAGTCCGAGGACTCTATCCCGTGCCGCCTCCTCTTGCCCCTCGCGCAAGCCGCGGTGCCGCCCTTATATAAGCGCCCGAACCCCGATGTTCCGAAGTATCAAAAGCCCTAGCTATCACCGCTGTCCGACGCTAGAGCTTGCACATCCGCGCCGCGAGTTCACGCAAGTCGCATCGAGCTTCGCATCTACAAGCCTCCAGAGCCGACGTGACCAAGCCCACAGCCATCTTCTTAAGGTATAGTCCCTAAACGCCCAATTCCGGTCTCCAACTCATCTCGGTTCGACGGTTTGACCTCACCGCGCCGTCGCTCGTGCCCGCAGAGCCGTCCCATCGCCGCCGCACGTCGCCGCACGCCGTCGCCGCCTCTCCGTCGACTACGTCTACACTCGGAGCTTCACCGTAAGGTGAGGAAGCTTCCTAGCCTACTCTCATCCTCAATCCTGCTCTACACCGGCGGGAATTGCTCGTCGGAGCCCCGCCTTCGCCCCACTCCGCCGTCCGCCGCCTACGGCCGATGCACCGCCGCTCGGACCGCTTCGCCCGCTTCGCCCAGCCGCCCTCTTGCTCGCGCATCTCGTCCTGCTAGTCCTAGGCCCCGGGACCGCGGGATTTCGTGTCGCCGGCGAACCTCCGCCGCGCGCCGAGGCCATCGCCGGTCAACCCGCCGCCGGGTTTCCTCTCCCTCCCCAGATCAAATCTAGACCGTCCATCCTAGATCCAACGGCCAGAGCTGCGCGATCCGGAGTCAATACCGGTCAGCGCGGGCACTTTTGCTAAAGAGTCCCTGAGTTTTCCGAGAATTAACCCGCGGTCCAGATTTTCACGGTTAGGTCCCTGGTTTTCGCAGTTTAGCCCCCGTAGTTTCAAATTTCTTTTATTTTAAGCCCTTAAACTTGTTTTATTCATATCTTTTGCGTTTTAACTCCGATTTGAGCGATTTTCGAATCTATGGAATCGTAATAATGTGTAGATTAATTCTAAAACCTTTTTAACCTCTGTTCATGATGTTTGATGTACTGTTTTAGTCAATTAATGCTCATTGCTTGTATGTGTGCAACGTGTAGCCGACATTCCGTCCGAGTTTGCTGAAAATCAATCTTGAGAAGTTCCTGAGCAAGCTTTTGCTGAGGAAGGCAAGTATTCTTTGACCTACATCCTATTTACTTTAATCACATGATCTAGAGCCTAATTTTGCATGCGCCTAATAAGGATGACTAGCCTCATATACCTTTACATGTTTCATAACCTGGGAGGGCTGTGATGTTGTAAATTAATTGCTTACGCTCCACTCATTTTACTTATGTTGCTAATATTGATCAAGTAATGATGAACCTGATGATAAAAGTTTGGTTTTAGCAACATGGAGACTTGGGCATGTTTTGTTGGTTTTGCTCAAGTGCTTCACCCTAAGGATCGGTTCGCCGAGCGACCACCCAGGAAAACAGTACAACCACAAGACTCACATGGGCATGGGCTTGACTGATTAATTAGATGAACTAGAGTTTTGGCTTACTTTCCTGAAACATGGCGTATGAGGGGTTTGGGGGATATGGGACTTTGCCCTTTGCCAATGTGGTGCAATTTTATTTGTCACCCTTTGGAACGGAACTCTCATATCTTTAGTCAACTGGAGTAACCTATAACGAGTGGGCCATAACTCTAGGAATTCTTTGTAAAGGTCTCGTAATGAAACCCTGCTGATTCATCTAAGGTATGAATAAATGGGGCTTTGCAAACCTCGGGCACAATGGGAATCATGACTTGTGGGTAAAGTTGTACAACCTCTCGAGAGTGTTTAAAACTGATATATCAGCCGTGCTCACGGTTAAGAGCGGCCTGGACCCTCACAGATTAGAGTTTCATGCTCAAGGTACTTGGCTCATGGTGATCATGGTAATGATGATGGATATGGTTATGGTTCATGTTTATCTTTTTAATATGTTTACTGTCTTTATAATAAAGGGGATGGGTTAAGCTAATCACTGCTAGTAACTAAAACTTGACCAACTAAAAGCAATTGCTATGCCTGTCCACTATAAAGCCAGTCCACTTTTATCCCAAACGGAATACTTGCTGAGTGCATCATGTACTCATTCTTGCTTGTTTTATATCCGTTGCATCCATTGCAACCGCTGCTCAGATCCAGAAGGGAGTTGTGGTGATCCTAACCAGGAGTTCCAGGACTACGACGAGTTCTAGGCTGGTGTGCCATCCGTCAGTTGCCTGTGGATTATGGTCGTCTTCCGCTGTCGTTTAGTTAACTCGTTTTCGTTAAGATACTCGGTTTCGTTAAAGACATTTGTGGTCTGTAATATTGGTTATTACTCTTAAGTTAAAGTACTGGTTGTATTATTACTTTTGTTTATGCTGTGTATGTGGCTAAACTGATCCTGGCACATACATGGTTAGCACTTGGTTTTGTTTCTAAAACTGGGTGTGACAAAAGTGGTATCAGAGCCGTGCTGACCGTAGGACGCAAGCCTAGAATAGAACTGGTCGTGATTAAGGATTTTGCTTACCTTTTCTTGCTTTCTCTATTAAAATACTTGCGATATATGCTATTTTGATATCCATACTTGTCTATTTCAATTAAGATTTTCTATATCCACTTATCTATCCCCTAATAGAACTGTTTCTTATGTTTGCTTACGTTGTGGGCCTGCAGATGTCGACTTTCAAGCGCACTGCCCGCATGCGTGTTGGTGGACGAGGCTATGGCGGACCCAACAGGATCAGATTGCCCACCCCAACTCCACCTTCTCCACTGCCACAGGAGTGGGTAGACCTGACTGAGTCTGAGGAGGAGGAGGACCCAGAGGAGCTTGTCCCTGAGCCGTCCGAAGATGAACCAGGAGAGGAGCCGCAGGAAGAACCCTTAGAGGTGCAGCCACCAGTACCCCCTTCGGCGCCGCCGTAGGAGCAACCCCAGGAGGAGCCAGAAGATCCAGCTGTTGACCCTGAACACCCAGAACAAGATCCAAATGACGGTGACGTGCCCCCATCGGACGATGATGAGGACGACGATGAAGCTGGACCCGTGGTCACCACTGCCCACCGCTGGTTCGACTACCCGCTGCCTGTTCCTCGGATGCTGAGAGAGACGCTGGAGATGCTCCACTACGATCAGTTCTGGATCACCTATGTGGGGACTCGCTACCGCCATCCCATCCTACATGATGATTGGGACATGACAGTGGAGATCAGCATCCCGGATGAGTTCGGATCCCGCCGGAACATCCACGTCAGGCACGCACCTACTCGCCGCAACAGCCATGAAGCCGCCATCAGTGATGCTGCCAGGGAGGCCTTGACGACGCTGTGCCACGCACACCGTGAAGATATGGCCATCACTTCACACCGGTACTACCCCTGCCGTTCGGTCGAAAGACTTGATGCCTGGATCGCCAACCCGGAGGCAGAACAGAACCCACGCCTGGAGTCTACTATTGAGTACCTTTCTACCCTCAACACCGACTACAACGCCGCCCTGGACGAGTTGGACATGGTGAGGTACGAGAACCGGAAGCTTCGAGCATGGGTTGCACATGGTGTTGAGCCCGCGGAAGAAGAACTTGTAGAGGACCCCGCTGATGCTCCGCGCAGGAAGAAGGCCCGCTACAATGATCCGAAAGCTAGGACCTATATTCGGCACCATAAGGATTAGAACGTTAACCCTTTGTAATAGGTTCTATTAGTATCGCTTAGTTAGTTCGGTTAGACTTAGGACAATTAAAAGTGTGCTCGTTTGCTTATGATTGTGTCTTGTGGATGATTTGGTTCTTTGTAATGAGTGCTTAAGTTGTGGGGTGATGCCCACAACTTAGTCTTTTGGGTTGGATGCTTAATCCGTTTAATAAAGTTAGCTAGTTTGGGAAAGCCTTGCTCTATCTATATAAATATGTGTTTAGATCTTTATCTCATCTGTCTTGGTTACTAACGTTGAATGAGATGTATGGTCGGAAATAAGTACTAATGGTGTATTTGGTCCATCAGATGAGTACAGGATGTGGACGTGGTCGTGGCCGCGGAGGTAGAGGAGGTCGCGGAGACGGAGGACTCCCAAATCCACCGCCACCAATGACTATGGAACAACTGATCATGAACCAAACCCAAGTGATACAAGCTCTCGGTCAAGCAGTGGCAGCCATGCACCAGGCACAGCAGCAACCACCCCCGCCGCCACCGCCTCAACCGCGAGACAGACGCGCAGAATTTATGAAGGGACACCCACCTGTGTTCACTCACTCTGCCGATCCTATGGATGCAGAAGACTGGCTCTGCGCAATAGAACGGGAGCTGGACGTCGCTCAGTGCACCGACTAGGAGAAAGTTCTCTACGGCCCTCACCAGCTACGGGGTGCCGCTCAACAATGGTGGGAATCGTACCGCTTGGCTCATAACAACCCCAACACCATTACCTGGCAGGAGTTCACAAAGAGGTTCAGAGCGCATCATGTTCCAGCTGGTGTGATGTCACTGAAGAAAGAAGAGTTCCTGGCACTCACCCAGGGCACCCTGACCGTCAGTGAGTATCGAGACAAGTTCCTACAGCTGTCCCGCTATTGTCCAGAGGAGGTTAACACCGACCCCAAGAAGCAGTACCGTTTCCTCAAAGGCTTGGTCGAT
The DNA here is from genome assembly GCA_022530915.1 of Paspalum notatum. NCBI lineage: Eukaryota > Viridiplantae > Streptophyta > Magnoliopsida > Poales > Poaceae > Paspalum > Paspalum notatum. The sequence goes on along the minus strand of CM039688.1, from coordinate 30,762,812 downwards.
CCACTCAGGTACCAGCTTATGAACCACACTTTTCCTAACTGCCAGCATCTGATAGACCGAGATGGAGGAAAAGAAGCGCAAACAGAAGGCGCAGCAATCTAGCAGCAACACCCGCCCGTGGTTTTCTGGGTCGCAGAATTTTCAGAACCGTCCTACACAGAACTCCGGACAGCAGCAGCCCCAGTTCCAGCGCTACAACAATAATGGCAACTATCAGCGCCCGAACTATCAGTCTCAGCAGAACAATCCCCAAATGCAGCGCTCAAACAATCAAGCTCCCCGCCAACAAACTCCTACCAGTACCCCAGTGAAGACAGGCACGCCAGTACCACCGGGAAGTGCAAATTGCTTCAAATGCGGAGGAACAGGTCACTGGTCTAAGCAATGCCCCTATAGAGGGACGCCGCAATAGACACCGCAACCGAATTCGAAGGCGGGCACACCCAACCAAGCTTCCAGCCATGCCAAGATCAACCACATCACCGCGGAGGCTGCCCAGGAAGGTCCAAATGCTGTCGTAGGTACGTTCCTGGTCAACTCCCAACCCGCCTTAGTACTATTTGATACTGGTGCTACGCATTCCTTCGTTTCTGCTCAGCATGTAGAGAAGTATAATCTGCCTATGATAAAGATGGTAAGAACAATGCTAGTTAGTTCACCTGGGGGAAACATGCGATCAGAGTTCGCTTGTGATGATGCATCCATTAAAATAAGGGGGTAGATTTTCCAGCATCATTAATAGTTATGAAAGCCCAAGGAGTAGATGTTATCCTGGGTATGAATTGGCTGCAAAGATACAACGGGGTAATCTCATGTGCTGAGAGGAAAGTAACTTTGACTACGCCAGCCGAGGAGAACATGGAAGTTCTGATAGACCCGCCTCAAGCAGGAGTTAATGCTATTGATGCCACAGCCTTGGAGAACATCAGAGTAGTGTCAGAATTTCCGGATGTCTTCCCAGATTCGTTGCCAGGTATGCCACCTGAACGTGACATTGAATTTTCTATTGAACTAGTACCTAGAACTGCACCTATCTATAAGAAAGCATATAGAATTTCTGGTGTCGAATTGCTTGAAGTTAAGAAACAAATAGATGAACTACTGGAAAAAGGGTTTATCCGCAAAAGCACTTCACCTTGGGCCTCACCAGTTTTGCTCACTGAAAAGAAAGATGGAACCTTGCGAATGTGTGTCGATTACCGGGGTCTCAATGCTGTTACACTAAAGAATAAATATCCACTGCCCCGGATTGAAGATTTATTTGATCAGCTCAAAGGTGCCTGTGTATTCTCCAAAATTGATTTACGATCTGGATATCATCAACTAAGAATTAGACCTTCAGATATACCAAAGACGGCGTTCATTAGTCGTTATGGGTTATATGAATATACAGTTATGTCTTTTGGTTTGACTAATGCCCCAACCTTCTTTATGTACATGATGAATAGTGTGTTCATGGAATACCTGGATAAGTTTGTTGTGATATTTATTGACGATATTCTGATTTATTCTAAAACGGAAGAAGAACACGAGGAACATTTAAGATTAGTGTTGCAGAAGCTTAGAGAACATAAACTTTATGCTAAGTTTAGCAAGTGTGATTTCTGGATAGAGGAGGTTAAATTTCTAGGTCATGTCATATCCAATGGAGGAATTGCCATTGATCAAAGTAAGGTATCAGAAGTGCAGAACTGGAAGATCCCAGAGGATGTGAAAGGCATTAGGAGTTTTCTCGGATTAGCTGGTTACTATCGGCGTTTCATTGAGGGGTTTTCCAAGATTGCTAAGCCAATGACAGCTTTGTTAGAGAAGAATATTAAATTTTAGTGGACGTCAGCTTGTCAGAAAGCCTTCGAGGAGTTGAAAAAGAGGTTAACCACAACGCCAGTGCTAACTTTTCCAGATATGCATAAGCCTTTTTCAGTATATTGCGATGCTTCACGGCTAGGTTTGGGATGTGTTCTTATGCAGGAAGGCAAGGTTATTGCCTATGCCTCTAGACAACTGAGGGATCATGAGAAGAATTACCCAACTCATGATTTGGAATTAGCTGCAGTGGTGCATGCATTAAAAGTATGGAGGCATTATTTGTTCGGGCAGAAGTGTGATATCTATACTGATCACAAGAGTTTAAAGTATATCTTTACCCAGACTGAGCTAAATATGAGGCAAAGACGGTGGTTAGAATTAATCAAGGATTATGATTTGGAGATACATTACCATCCAGGCAAGGCAAATGTAGTAGCAGATGCTTTGAGCAGAAAAAGTCAGATCAGTTTGTTGTGGGCAAGAGAGTTGCCGGATGAGTTAGCCATAGAGTTCGACTGACTAAGTTTGGGTTTTCTTAATAATACGAAGGGCACTGTCTCCATGGAGTTTGAACCCACATTGGAACAAGAAATCAGGGAGGGACAACTTAATGATGAGAAGATCAAGGAAATAAAGGAGTTACTCAAGTTGGATAAGGCACCAGGATTTCGGGTGGATGCCGACGGCATAGTATGGCATGGGGATAGGATTTGCGTTCCTAACATAAAGTCTATACGGGATTTAATTCTGAAGGAAGCACATGAGACAGCTTACTCTATCCATCCTGGAAGTGAAAAGATGTACCAAGATCTGAAGCAGAAATTTTGGTGGTACGGCATGAAACGTGAAGTAGCAGAATATGTAGCTTTGTGTGACGTTTGTCAGAGGGTGAAAGCTGAGCGTCAGAAGCCCGCTGGATTGTTACAGCCGCTCAAGATTCCAGAGTGGAAGTGGGAGGAAATTAGTATGGATTTTATTGTCGGCCTACCGCGTACACAAAGTGGTTTTGATTCTATATGGGTAGTAGTGGACAGATTAACCAAAGTTGCTCACTTTATTCCTGTCAAGACCACTTATTCGGGAGCCAAGTTAGCTGAATTATATATGTCTAGAATTGTGTGCTTGCATGGGGTACCAAAGAAGATTGTGTTTGATCGTGGAACTCAGTTTACATCTCACTTTTGGAAGCGTTTGCATGAGTCAATGGGCACTAAATTAAATTTTAGTTCAACTTATCATCCACAGACCGATGGGCAGACAGAAAGAACCAACCAGATATTAGAAGACATGTTGAGAGCTTGTGCAATACAATATGGTGCTAGTTGGGATAAAAGTTTGCTGTATGCCGAATTTTCTTATAACAATAGTTATCAGGCTAGTATCAAGATGTCACCTTTTCAGGCTTTGTATGGTAGACAGTGCAGGACTCCCTTGCATTGAGATCAACCTGGGGAGAAACAGTTGTTTGGTCCTGAGATCATAGAAGATGCCGAGCGTCAGGTACGGATGATTCGGGAGAATTTGAGGATTGCTCAAACTAGGCAGAAGAGTTATGCGGATAATCGCCGGAGGGATTTGGAATTTGCAGTAGGAGATTATGTGTATTTGAAGGTATCACCTATTCGTGGGAAATTAGTGCCACGATATATTGGGCCTTTTAAAATAGTTGACCGCAAAGGGGAAGTTGCATATCAACTAGAATTGCCTGACAGATTATCAGGGGTACACAATGTGTTCCATATATCTCAATTGAAGAAGTGTTTGCGAGTACCTGAAGAGCAGTTGCAGGAGGATGAACTTAATGTGCAGGATGATTTGACCTATACAGAATATCCAGTCCAAATTTTGGAAACGGCAGAGAGAATTACCAGAAACAGGGTAATAAAGATGTGCAAAGTTAAGTGGAGCCACCATACGGCAGAGGAGGCTACCTGGGAAAGAGAGGATGACCTCAGAACAGATTACCCGGAACTCTTTGCTAGCCAATCCTAAATCTCGGGGCGAGATTTCTTTAAGGGGGGTAGGTTTGTAACACCCTAATTTTTGCTATATGAAAATCTCTTCCTAAACTAAGTTAATTTTGCTGGGGTTTGATTTATTTATGCATGACACTATAATGCTTTGTTTATTTTAAATATTAATCAACTAAAATAAAACATAGGAACCACATGTGTGAGCATTCATGCCCTTGCATATTTTATTGGATGATTTGCAGTGTTCAAAGTTTGAATTCAAAACCTTTTGCATCTTTCCAAAATCTCCCAAACTCCAAATAACCCGGGAAAAGTTCCTTTTTCCTCCTTCTCTTCTCTTCCTCTCTTTCGGCCCAAACCCACCACCGGCCCGGCCTCCACTCCCCTCCCTTTTTCCCTCTAGGCGCCGGCCCACGGCGCAACCCCGCGGCCTAGTAGCCAGGCAGGCCCAGCAGGCCGCCTTCTCCCTCCCTCTCCCTGACAGCCGGTCCCGCCGGTCATCTCCCACCTTCCCTTCCTCTTTTCCTTTCTGTCCGGCGCTCGACGGACGAGCTCAAGCCAACGCCGCGCCACGGCCTCGTCCCGCGTCTCGCGCCCGCCGTATCTGGCCACGCCCCGAGGATCACGGGCCGCCGCGCTTCGCCTTCCTTCTCTCCCGCCTCTCCTTTCCTTCCTGTGCGCCCGGGAACGAGAGTCCGAGCTGGACTCGACTCGAGTCCGAGCGGGACTCTATCCCGTGCCGCCTCCTCTTGCCCCTCGCGCAAGCCGCGGTGCCGCCCTTATATAAGCGGCCGAACCCCGATGTTCCGAAGTATCAAAAGCCCTAGCTATCGCCGCTGTCCGATGCTAGAGCTTGCACCTCCGCGCCGCGAGTTCACGCAAGTCGCATCGAGCTTCGCATCTACAAACCTCCAGAGCCGACGCGACCAAGCCCACAGCCATCTTCTTAAGGTATAGTCCCTAAACGCCCAATTCCGGTCTCCAACTCATCTCGGTTCGACGGTTTGACCCCACCGCTCCGTCGCTCGTGCCCGCAGAGCCGTCCCATCGCCGCCGCACGTCGCCGCACGCCGTCGCCGCCTCTCCGTCGACTACGTCTACACTCGGAGCTTCACCGTGAGGTGAGGAAGCTTCCTAGCCTACTCTCGTCCTCAATCCCGCTCTACACCGGCGGGAATTGCTCGTCGGAGCCCCGCCTTCGCCCCGCTCCGCCGTCCGCCGCCTACGGCCGATGCACCGCCGCTCGGACCGCTTCGCCTGCTTCGCCCAGCCGCCCTCTTGCTCGCGCATCTCGTCCCGCTAGTCCTAGGCCCCAGGACCGCGGGATTTCATGTCGCCGGCGAACCTCCGCCGCACGCCAAGGCCATCGCCGGTCAACCCGCCGCCGGGTTTCCTCTCCCTCCCCAGATCAAATCTAGACCGTCCATCCTAGATCCAACGGCCAGAGTTGCGCGATCCGGAGTCAATACCGGTCAGCGCGGGAACTTTTGCTGAAGAGTCCCTGAGTTTTCCGAGAATTAACCCGCGGTCCAGATTTTCACGGTTAGGTCCCTAGTTTTCGCAGTTTAGCCCCCGGAGTTTCAAATTTCTTTTATTTTAAGCCCTTAAACTTGTTTTATTCATATCTTTTGCGTTTTAACTCCGATTTGAGCGATTTTCGAACCTATGGAATCGTAATAATGTGTAGATTAATTCTAAACCCTTTTTAAACCTCTGTTCATGATGTTTGATGTACTGTTTTAGTCAATTAATGCTCATTGCTTGTATGTGTGCAACGTGTAGCCGACTTCCGTCCGAGTTTGCTGAAAATCAATCTTGGGAAGTTCCTGAGCAAGCTTTTGCTGAGGAAGGCAAGTATTCTTTGACCTACGTCCTATTTTACTTTAATCACATGATCTAGAGCCTAATTTTGCATGCGCCTAATAAGGATGACTAGCCTCATATACCTTTACATGTTTCATAACCTGGGAGGGCTGTGATGTTGTAAATTAATTGCTTACGCTCCACTCATTTTACTTATGTTGCTAATATTGATCAAGTAATGATGAACCTGATGATAAAAGTTTGGTTTTAGCAACATGGAGACTTGGGCATGTTTTGTTGGTTTTGCTCAAGTGCTTCACCCTAAGGATCGGTTCGCCGAGCGACCACCCAGGAAAACAGTACAACCACAAGACTCACATGGGCATTGGGCTTGACTGATTAATTAGATGAACTAGAGTTTTGGCTTACTTTCCTGAAACATGGCGTATGAGGGGTCTGGGGGATATGGGACTTTGCCCTTTGCCAATGTGGTGCAATTTTATTTGTCACCCTTTGGAACGGAACTCTCATATCTTTAGTCAACTGGAGTAACCTGTAACGAGTGGGCCATAACTCTAGGAATTCTTTGTAAAGGTCTCGTAATGAAACCCTGCCGATTCATCTAAGGTATGAATAAATGGGGCTTTCAAACCTCGGGCACAATGGGAATCATGACTTGTGGGTAAAGTTGTACAACCTCTCGAGAGTGTTTAAAACTGATATATCAGCCGTGCTCACGGTTAAGAGCGGCCTGGACCCTCACAGATTAGAGTTTCATGCTCAAGGTACTTGGCTCATGGTGATCATGGTAATGATGATGGATATGGTTATGGTTCATGTTTATCTTTTTAATATGTTTACTGTCTTTATAATGAAGGGGATGGGTTAAGCTAATCACTGCTAGTAACTAAAACTTGACCAACTAAAAGCAATTGCTATGCCTGTCCACTATAAAGCCAGTCCACTTTTATCCCAAACGGAATACTTGCTGAGTGCATCATGTATTCATTCTTGCTTGTTTTATACCCGTTGCATCCATTGCAACCACTGCTCAGATCCAGAAGGGAGTTGTGGTGATCCTAACTAGGAGTTCCAGGACTACGATGAGTTCTAGGCTGGTGTGCCATCCGTCAGTTGCCTGTGGATTATGGTCATCTTCCACTGTCGTTTAGTTAACTCGTTTTCGTTAAGATACTCGGTTTCGTTAAAGACATTTGTGGTCTGTAATATTGGTTATTACTCTTAAGTTAAAGTACTGGTTGTGTTATTACTTTTGTTTATGCTGTGTATGTGGTTAAACTGATCATGGCACATACATGGTTAGCACTTGGTTTTGTTTCTAAAACTGGGTGTGACATCTGCGCATGTAATGGTTGATCAGATGGAAGAAATTTAATGGTGACTACTTGTGAAGCATTCTGATGATTTCTTCATATTCTGCTCTTGGCTTTCCCAACGAGTCAATTATAGTGATTTGGTCCTCCTTGACTGCGAGTACAATTAATATCCAGTGGAACCTGCATATACAAGCAGCAAAATTAAATTAGTAAGTACAACACTGTAAAAAAAGGGGTATCCAGTGGAACCTGCATATACACAGTAAGCACTCACTTAAAGCGATAAGGTGAAAGTAAGATTTAGAAAGTTGGTCCCTCAGCATTCGTGCCAATTCGTTATAAACATCATCAAAATGTCGATCTATATTGTCCTTGTTCACTATCTTAGGGTCGATGAAGCCCAAGTGCTTATTCTTAATATTCTTTCGGCGCTTTTGCATCTCCATCCTGCATACATCAATGAGACGGCACCGATAATATATAGTAAGGATCGATACATGGATCAACAAGAGTCATATGGTGTTGTAAAAAAAACTTACAATGACCACACGCTGAGTAGCGTTATGTCCAGAGCGTCTTTGTGGTAAACATCAAATATATCCTTGAAGTCCAACCAAATCCTGTGATCATTGTGGCAGTAATAGTCGCCTTTGACACGGGCATGAAAAGTAACTGTGCCTTCGGATGAGACCTTCATGTACCACTCATGGAATTGACGTATTTTAGTTGGTAGGGCTTTGAACTCACGTTGGCTAACCAAAGGTTTTCCAAATACATATTTCTGTTGCGGTACAAATTTTTTATTCTTTTGTAGTAATTTCCCTTCATTGTAGAATTGCTCCTCTGTAATGCATGCTTCCTTCCAAAATGCTTCTTTGTCTACATTGTCTTCTGGTGGCATCGTATACTCATGTTGTTGCTGCTCTCCGAGCTATGGCGCTTCTTTTTTCTTTGCGGCTGCTTTCTGCAACTGACGCTAGTAGTCAGATATCATAGGCTCCTTTGGACGCTCCATGCAACTCTGAATAAAATGCTTCTTGGCCTTTGAATCTATTTCCTGCTGCTTTGGAGGCGGTTTTGGCGCAAAATGCGCCTTCACTTCGGTGGCCACGATCTTAGTTGTTTCCTCCGTGGTAAAATCATAAGGGCACTTAATTGTGGTTTTAGAGCACATCTTTTTACTTGATTTGGAGGTTCTGTGTGTCTCAGAGCTCCTATGTGTTGAAGGTTTGGTGCAACTCTTGGATGGGGGAGGGCTCGGGCTCGAAGGCTTCCAATGGCTTGATCTTGCGTCCCTATGGCAGTTGGCGGTTAGGACGGTTGTTGCACGTGGAAAATGCCTCTGAGCGTAGGTCGGCCCACCTTGGAGGAGGTCGGATGACCACGTATCAGCCTTGCATTGACCACATTGCTCTTCCCTCGGATTGTTGACGTTATGGATCTGTGACTTGGTGAATTTTCGGCCTTTGGATACATTGGATGCTTGGTCTTGCGGTTGGATTTGAGTGCACTTGTGTTTCTTTGTGATTGTGGATCGATGAGGTGGCACTTGACTCAATTGAGTGGCTAGGCGGCCCGAGTCAGGGTCGGCTGACCCTGCTGGTGGGTCAGGCGACCTGGCCTGGGTCGGCCGACCTAGCTTGGGTTAGGGTCGGCCTGGCCTTGGTCGGCCGACCTAGGCTTGGGTAGGCCGACCTGGCCACTTTGACCAGTGAGCCCCATCTTAGATCCTTGACATGTTTTCAGCTGTTTTATGTGCATTTTGGTACCTGCATCCAAATATTCATACAAAACTAATGGAACTCATTAGTAGAAGGGTTAGTCCTATTTATTCACTTGTATTGCTCCATTTGGTTGGTAATTGACAGTAGTTATCGTGAGATTACGACCGTCAACACCCCCCAAGCTTAAACTTTTGCTCGTCGTCAAGCAAAGCTAAGACTGAAAGTGGATCAGGAGTTGCTGCAATATCAAAAATGAAGAGAAATTCTTATATGTGACTCAATAGTCATGCTTTTGTTTCAAGTAGTGAAATAATTGAAGCTCACCTTGTGTACTATCTATGGTGCATCTTTTTGCTTACCTTGCCTTGGGCGGTTGAGAGATGGAACGACCATTGTACATGAGTTCTTCTAACTTGCTCTTTTTGGATGTCTTTCCCAGGTGTTTTCAAGATTTTCAAAACAAAATTAGCTTCCCCAAGGTGCTTTCAGGCGCTCAAATGTGTTTCCTTACCAAGGGCCAAGATTCGGCCAACACTTTCCTACACTAAGGCCTTTGTGGAGCTTTAGGTAGGGAGAATGTGGCACACTTAGGATATTTATTTTGCTAAGCCAAAGATTGGACCAAAGAGTGTACTCTATCACTTTTTCTATTGATCACTAGAGTATGAGCGGTGATACTGTATGCCTTCTTCTCTTGGTATTCATCCCTTGTAGCCTTTTGTAGATTTGGAGTGGATATGGAGCTTTTATTTATTTTTGCCATGCTTGAACTTGCATGCTTTTCATTTTGGCGTGCTTTTGCACGCATTTTTCTTTTTGGGCTCCATACCTTTACTCTTTGAGATTTGAAGGCTAGGGATTATGAGAAGTATTTGGAGACATTTTGGTGGATGCAAAGTCTGAAATGGATCACTTGCATTTTTGCTTTTGTACTCCAGCTATCAACAGAAGGTGATATTTCTACTCAAAGAGACTCAAAATTTGACAAAGCTCAAAATTATCACTAAGCAACTCTTTGTAGCAGTTTCAACTAATTGAAGCATTTTTGGCTCTGGTAGGTATTTTGTCCAAGGGGAGCTATATTTTGTTATTTTCAAAATAAAACCTGAGATGTTCATCTTACTAAGAGCATGAAAGAATTATCCCATATTCAAGTCATATCATTCATCTCACAACAACTTAGACTTGTTATCACAAATGGCAACCACAAGATAGAATCTTGGCTTACTTCTTGTATTCACAAACACAAAACTAAGCGAAGCATAAGTCACATGCAAGAACTAAATCATTCACTTGATAGAGCAACTATTCATCATTTCCAAAATGAAGCTAGCATGTGAACTTATCATTAAAGCATGGGAGTTTTTTTTTAAATATAACTAAATTAAACAAACTAAATTAAGCAAACTGAATTAAACAAACTAGTAAACTCTCAAAGCAATGATACATGGGTGGTGCAAAAAATGGGGGACTATCATACTTACCCAGCTGTCGATTCGGATTCCCCCCAAGCTTCAACGAAGCTACTCGGGGTAGTACCCGTAGTACAGAAAGAATCGCAGGGACTTATCGAAGGTGCGCTGAGCCGTCGCTTCTATTTCTAGGAGGCGGTTATATTGTTCATCCTAGGTCCGCTGGATGACGTGAGTGCGCTCATCGACCTGATTAAGCTGCTGGGCCATCCCAGCTGTGCACTGGTCCTGAATGGTCAGGGACCCAAAGATGGCGCTCAAAGGGTCTGCTGCAAAGCGTGCAGAGGCAGATGGTCCTGCCTCATACGGTGCTGACCCATACCCATAGTAGGTTTCTGCTCCTTGCTGCTGAGAGAATGCAGCGCTTGGCTCGTGTCCCCATGGTGTGTTTACAGATCCTCCATGGGGCTGCCGCCACGTCAGGTCTGTTCCCTGGGTTTGCCAGGATGTGCCAGTCGCGGTATGGAACCAGGTATGCCCCATCCCGGTGGTTTGTGCGTCCTGTGCTTGCTTCTGTAGGCCCTCTTGGGCAGCTCTCCTCTGTGCCCTGGTCATGACTCCCGCTACACTATGTTTGGGCTCCTCTAAAGGCTCTTCCTCCGGGACGCCCTCTATTGGCATAAAGAGTGTGTCCACGTGGTAGATTTTGAACTGTGTGCTGGTAGAGTGTTGACGGCACTTAAGCACGGCAAACCTTATACTGCAAGCGACAGTATCGTGTGTAGCTTTTCCCCAGGATGAGTATCATGGGTTTTGTCAATCCAGGAAACGAACTAATTGAGAACCAATTAACAAGAATTTATGGTAAACTAAGGTATAAAACAGGGTTCTAATCTACCTCTAAACTAGCCCTAAAGTATATCTAATCTACGCCTAAACTATACTAATACTATATGATAAACAATTAGAAAAGCACTAGAACACCAATTAAGGGGTATTAATTAGAGTCTAATCATGCTCTAATTAGATCAAAGACATGCATGATATGGGCACCACAATAAGATAAAAGCAACGAGATAACTAGTAGCTCAAGGTAAACAAGCATGTTCAAACATATTCATCATAGCATAATTAAATCAACATCAAACAACCTAACCCCCTAGATCGGCTTAACCTTTCCCCGGGCTCTGCTGTCACTAGTAACCAGGTAATTGAGTGGAAACTTTCAACAGGCACATAATTAGAGAATGCACCTCTAATTACTTTATATGGTCTAATAACATAATTAGCACAACTAGCACCTCTAATCACCACGATCAAAAGAACTAGATATGCAACTATATCATTAGTAAGCTAGATCAATGATCAAGAATGCTAGATGAATATAACCCTTAATAACATGCTTTAATTAACATGCATCTAGACTTAAAGTTAATTAGAGCTAGAACAAGTATAATTAGAACAAGAAGATGATAATTTAGACAAGAACAATGCTTCATTAATAAATTGTATCATACTTACAACCACGACCGTAGCTCTTGATGATACAATTAGACCACTGGAGCTAGGTAATTAGAGCACCATGCAAGGGCTCTAATCACCTCTAGGAACTAGAAGAACTCTAATCCTAGACTAGAAACTCGACCCTATACTCTCATCTAGTTGTTGTCCCTCATCTCTACATCTTTGTTGCCTTGATAATGAATTGGATGCCTTGTTTCGGGGCCTATGGTCACTATTTATACCCGGGAGAAGACGTGGTAGAAAGGAAACCTCGAACCGACGTACGGATAGGTGGGGTCGGCCGACCCAGTGGGGTCTAGTCGGCCGACCACGACTCTTCCTGCGTCCAATTGTTTCCATCTTTTGCGGGGTCGTTGCTTGATGCCTAAGTAATGTTCGTTCGGGGCCTCTCGAACTCTTGGGCTTCTGGAATCTTCGATATGGGCCGAGATTTGACGAAGTTTGTGGCGGAACCGCCCTGCTTAATCCAGACTAAGCACACCTGCTACCTTTGGCTCACGGTGCACCTAGGCTAGACTAAACCCCATAATCCGTCGAGCTACCCAAAAGGGCACTCGATGTAACCATCGCCCGAGGATACCGACATCACACACAATCAGCCCTCGAAAGAGCCACAACAGTTACATCATCACAGGCAGTCGAAGTAGAGAATATGTAGACTTAGTTTACAAGCCAAAGATAATTAATCAAATACATGCTCAAATATAGCGGAAGCGATCTCAAAATATACATGTATAGCGGAAGCATTTTCAAATCATCTCGCAGCGAAAACAACTCAATTAGTCTTCATTTGGGGGTAAACAAGGTAAGTAGCACCGAGCCCACCGGTTCTACCCTCCTTTAAGCGTTTGTCCAAAAGTCTTCAGTACCTGTAAGCCAAAAGTGGGGGCAAACTCTGAGCACTAATTACTCAGTAGGACTTAATGGAATGGCTTACGGCTGACGCGAAGCTTGCTTACTAACCGGTGGATCCTTAGCCATTGATTTTTAAACATTGATATACTATCATCAAGCAACAGTTTTCCTCATAGTTATCATCATGATCCATAATTAATATACGTCGACATTTTCATCTCATATATCACCATAAAGTAATCTTGCAGGAATTTAAACATACAAGTACAAACAGGTAGTATTGAAAAGCATGATTTAATAAACAATATGTTAAGGTTATTACTACGTTGCCCGGCAGTGATACTTGGCACTCTCACACCTGGTGAGCATCAGCAATTCGAATCGATTTCTAATTCCCGGGAATAACTAAAAATGCCAAGGGATATATGCTTACTAGCCATCACGTTCCTCAAATATACCCCCCATCTCCACCTGTCCCGTCCCAAGATTCACAGCGCCCCCAGCTAACCCTTGGGAGTAGCCGTCTCAGGAGTGATACCACAGTACGTCGGGTCAGCCCTCCCTCGACCTCAAAGCACCCCCCAAGTCCATCGGCCCCCTATCAGTGGATGGGCAGCACCATGAATAGTGGGACGGGGCCAGTAAGACTTTCACCGGTCCCATGTCCCGGATAAGCACCTCTAGCAATGTTATGCCGATCCCATGTGAACAGCGAATGGGGCCTTAAACGACTCGGCCGGAGTCCACCATATCTTGCCACATCATCATTTTTTTCATAATATTCCCATAACTCCGCCCGGTCTCTATTTCAAACATAGCATATAATAATCTTCCATAAGATTTCTGTTTTGAAAACACCTACGCGACGAGTGACTCCATTCACTCGTGTCTACTCGTACCTAGCAATTTTAGGTAACTCGTCCTACGAACTCGCCGTGAACTCGGTGTCGCGGACGTCGAGCGGCGGCTCGATCTACCCAACGGGGAGGAGGAAGACGACGAGGCTTACAACCCCGGGTGCGCAAGGTCGTGAAGAAGGCAGTGGTAAAGCTCTAGGGGCGCGGGGAGGACGGAGGGCGGCGGCGGAGCTCGAGCTCCGAGCTCAGGTCGCCCATGGTGGACGTGGACTCAACGCGAGGCCGAGGGAGGAAGAGAGGAAGCGAGGGCGAGTGAATGAGGTCGGGGAGGCGTCTAGGTGAAGCGGGCGCGGTGTGGGGTGTCGATCCGTGGCCGGGGCGCCGTGGTCATACACCGGCGGCCGCGTGGCGCGCGCCTGCTCAGCCATGGCTGTCCTCGCGGACTGCGGGCCCACCTGCCAGTGACCGAAGGAACGATGGAAAATGCAAAAATGGGAAAATATGTTTTCTCACCTTCTGAATTTTGCTTATTTGACCTATTTATAGACTGAATTTGACCAAACCCCAATTAGGTGAAAGGTTGCACTCTTTGAGTTCTACAACTTTGTCAAAAGGTCTCATTAAAAATCGGTTTGCAAATATGATTTATATTTGAATCTTTCCTGCAGCTCCCAGTTTGGATAATGGACCTCTAATGCTTGAAAACTTCAAAAGTCCTATTTCCAAGTGTTTTCACCCAAAGTGCCTTTTGTCAGAGTTGCTTAGAATTTCTTGAGCTACAACTCATCCAAATAGAGTCTTGCATGAAAGTAGCTGTAGGTTAGAGAAAATTTGAAATTTCCAAACAGGTCTGGTTTGAACTGGTTTTCTGTGTTGGTAGAAAATGGCTCAAATCACCATCTAAACCACCAAACTCTAATTGACAAAGTTGTTCTCCAGAAACTTATCTACAAGTTTGATAATATAAAGTTGGTCTGAATCCCAACAGATTTTGAACAAAGGTGTTCCAAGGTTTGGTAAAACAGAAATTTCACTCTGTGTAGAGACTTTCTTATTTCCAACTTTTGAAGTATCAAATGAAGTCCAATCACTTCAAGGTTTGTTGCATTTGAAAGGTGAAAAGTTTAATATCATTTCATAGAAAGGAAGGTTTTGAAGTTGTATAGTCAAATCAAAAGTAATTTCAGAATCCACTTTGGGATAAGCTAAAATTCTGGGGTTGGGGAATTATTCTAAGTATAGACTCTCTTGGGCTGATTTCCAAGAGAGATGTGGTGCCATTTAAAATGGCTTAATGACAGATTTAAACCATGCTCAGTGTAACAAAAGTGGAATTCATAGTAGGTACAACAACTTTGATAATGGAGCTAAGCTCAGTTGCTTAATGAATCTAAAAGTTTTATTAGGGCCCAAATTTGGTCACGACCCCAACTGGTATTTTTCAAAGAATTTCTAGCTTGACTTGGTCTCGATTTTTAAACCTCATAACATATGATTTTTAAGATGGTCATATTATCAAAGTTGAAGGTCACAACCTGAACTAGAACTTTTGTATTTGGTGCTTTGTATAAAAGCTTGTGGGTGGTGACTTAAACAACCAAACCACGTAGAGTTTCGTATTCTCCTAGAAAAATTTTTGGCTTAGTGACTTCTCTATCAAGTTCCTCATCACTATTCTAAACATGTTTAAGTCTTAATTCATTATTAACTTGTCTCTAACTGTGTGTTAAGGCTCTTGAGATGCCGAGGGCATCACAACCCAACCCCCTTAAAGAAATCTCGTCCCGAGATTTGGGGAAAGTGTGGTTTTAGGGCTTACTACGTAATGTGAATGGTCTTGGGCACGCGGTTCATGTGCTTCTGGTGGCACATGGTAACACTTAATCCTTCGTCAATTTGCTTTGTCAACTGACTCGTGAATGGTTAGTGCTTCTTTAACACAAGGTGGTTACAAAGCTTTTAAATAGGTCTAGGGTGGTTCTACCCAGGTGCTCAGCAAGCCGTGTTTTATATGAGGGCGAATGCACAACCCGTAAAGGCGGTGTGGCCCTGGTGCGAAAATGACAGTGATTTATTCGAGTAATGGAACAGGGTTACTCCCTGACTTTGACACCAAGATTTAGAAACGTGATAAGTATATAGATCTTAGATCAATTTGAAGTAAAGTGTACACAACCGGAAAAACCGAGCTATGAAGGATTCTTGTGATTCAAAGCGTTATAAATGGATGTGTTTCTGAGAGACACCTTCATTTCATTTGATAGGGACTGCGTACACATATAAGACAGTTATTCTAGGTAAATTCAAAGAAAAGGAGTGATAAGGTTCAACATATCTTGTCCTGGGCAGCGAGAAAGGTGCACGAGGGTTAATTTAGACCTGACAAGGTGATGGTTTGTACGATTCCTTAGCGTTGGACAAAACTGACCCAGTAAGGCCTAGGTAGACGATGTGTGCTTACTAGCAAGTCATCCTGCAAGATGGTAAGTCCACCTTCGAGGATAATTCCATAAGGGAGAAATACTCACGGAAAGGGGGTGTGGCAGCAACAACAGCCAAGATCAACAGCTAGTGTAGAAGGCATCCTTAGAATTCACCCTTGGGAAATTAAATTCGTCAAATCGAAGGAAATGATGCAAGCGAAACAGGGGAGCGGAGTTGATCGTTTCCACAAATCAAACAAGTCAGGGTTAAACCAAGAGGAAAGATGTAACCGCTAGTGGGTTCGTGGTAGTCTTCTTCCATGAGTCGCGAAAGTAACGTGAAACAACATAATGGAAGTAGGTGAACAAGGAACGAACGTAGGACTGTTCACTTTTATAGATTAATGGAAGACAGGGTTAAACAACCGTAATGAAAGGTATGAACGAGTCGTGGGATTTAGGTGTATCACCCCCACTGATCAAGAAAGGCAAGGTGAAACAAAGCAATGATATGACATATTGCAGGGGCGGAATTAAAGTCGATCATTTCCATGAAGTGGATGCATAAGGATCACTAATGGGTGGAAGATGGATGTGAATGTTCCACGATTGAAGCGGTGTCTCGCCTTTGCAGGTCTCGATACCGGCGTGCGCTTAGTGACACAACTGGGTGCCGTCTGTACACGCGGGGTCCTAGGTCCCATCGCGGCACCATAGATTGCTCGGGGAAACACCACATCAAAGAGGGTCCAACCATACCATTTCCCGAACCATGGGGATCGCAAGGTCACGACACAGAATGAAATAGGGGTTTGATGACAGTATTAGAGCTTTGGGCGGCCTATAAAGCTTAACATGTGAACGATATGAATCCATGAAACGAGGCACATGGTCTTCAGGGTTTTGGAGCATCATAATAATTAGAATTTGAAACATCATGACGACAACTAGAGCATCATGGCTTACAAAGACTGAAGGTCTTGGATATTAGAGCTCAAAACATGACGACTTAAGAATTTAGAACGCATCGCAGGACAATCAAGATACGCTAGTCACGAGGATTGGGCACATGTTGATTCTAAGGAGCTAGGTACTGGAGACCCCTATTAGCTATGAGAATCAGAATCTTCTTATTACAAAAGCTCGCGATGGTTGCCATCGTACGAACTGGTACCTAGCTAGTACTGCCTAAACGTAAGATTGATACGTCCAGGACGAAGGCCCGTTTCTTCTTTCAACCAATTTGGTGCAGTGTTGGTCTTCACGTGGGAAATGCCATGAAACAATAGTCTTGATTCTCCACCAAGTATGAGAATGTCACCAGATTCGAGGTTGATCTTGGTCGCTTTGTCTTTATCTCTCGTGTCGCCGAATAAGAACTCGGCGGTGTCTCCTATGGAGATGGATATGAAAGGTAAACCTTGGGTAAGGCTACTCTTTGACTCGTCCTTGTCTTGGTGAAGTCCGAGCTTCCTAGAGTTGGTGTAGTAGTTGACGATGCATATGTCAGGGTTAATTTGAGGAAACTCGCCTGCAGTGGAGCTCACAGTTTGAGCAATCATCTTGAAAGCGTCTGGTATTGCCGGGGCTTGTGCTCTATCGAATGGACGTGTGGGTCCATATGAGCGTGCCGTCGGATCCCAGTTCTTTCCCAGAGACATCATCCATAAATTCAGCTTGGCACCATTCTTGAGGCTTGGCCTGTAAAATCCTCCTGGGCCCTTACCCAGTTGTCGACATATACGAACCATCTCGATTTGATCTCCAGGCTTGACAAATCCTATTAATAGAACCATCCCGGGTCGCAGATGTTGGACTGAGGCTGCCTCAGTGGAAGACTCTCCCGCTTTTCTCTTCTTATGATCTCGAGGTATGGTTGTTTTAGCTTTCGTGGACTCTTGGTAATTAGGGCATAAGTCAAAGGGCTGCGACATCTGTAGCAGGAAGAACAGGGCATGTGTCAATTTCAAAAATCTTAAAAGCTTGGTACGGACATAGTGCGCGCGTATTTCCTTGCTATGGAAGATGTAATGAAAACGACCCCATCACAACGTGTGACACAACTCTTTATCGCCCCCTTTCTAATGTTAACAGGTCGCGGTTAGCTTTTGGAAGGAAACCAAAAAGGGATCTGATAGGACTCCGAATACAAAGGCCGTGGAAAGTTTTACATCCTACATCGTTAACATAGACGATGTTTACTAGTTCCACTTCGGTATGGTCTAGAACACAACTATTCAGCTAGCCAAGATCTGTCCAGGTCATGGTAAAATAGAAAACACTTTGCAAACTTCATGTACCTCAACTTTCTTAGGGATGCCTATGGTCAGTTCTATATCCAAAGATCTCAAGACTTCAAGTTATCAGATTTGGCATAATGGTCCCGTTGTGGAGTTCTGACTTACAATGATTGTGAGTTACCTTTACAAACATCCTCAAATCAAAACCAAATAGAGAGGCTATTTGTCTTGTTGCTCTCTACACTTTGTTATAAAAGTCCCCACTAAAAGGGTTTGTATTGAAGTAGAAGGGCAAACTTCCAACAACAAGTCCCATTGGCTGAAGATTTCATTTTTAATTATATTTTTGTTTGTGCCTTTCGGTCCAAGCCAATTTAGAGAAAGCATCTTCTAACAAAGTGGTCGCATTTCACGTCCTATAAGCATCATACACAAAGTTCCAACTAGTTCGTCTCAGATTTCTATTCATATACCCACAATAACATTATACATGCAAATCTTCTGTTAATTTGTCATTACCAGCCACCAGCAGTATGATACAAATACGAATCTAGTCATTTTCACTCCGACACATAGCAAAGTACATGAGATGAGATGAAGTGATGCATGATTCGTACTAAAAGATCTCACATCCCACACCTAAAAGATGAGTACATATAGCTATCGATATTTCGGTGACACCTATGCACGGCACTCTCTAATGCAACTAGTCGTTTCTTGACCGTTCTTAATGTCGCACGTAGTTATTGTACCTGCAGAAGAATGCATGCTCATACATTACCACCTAGTGTGGCACCCACACGTGACCGCTGCGTGGACAACGTTGGTGGGCCGCTGCACCTTTTCCTCTAAGCCTGACTTTCCACCAGTACTGGGGATTGTCGAGAAGAAGATGGATCCCAAAACCAAATGTAAGTGTGGTGGGTATGAAAGCCTCAAACATGCCCACCACCCTTAAAGAGCTTTTACTTATACAGCATGAATGCAGGGTATACAACTATTCGCAAATCTCGATAGCTTCCACCAGTACTAGGGATAGCTATGGCCGAAAAGTTGCTTCCCAAAGCGCTGAATATGCATATGCATTCTATCTAGTTCAGAATGTCAGTGATGTCACCTGGATAACACTAACATCCTTAATATGGGCATATCGCATACTCTCATTTTTGAATTACTTGAAAGGGTTTCGAAAATAGGTTCGTAAATCAAAACTTGATGATATAACTGTTGTTTGTGTATGATCGGCTCTGATATCAACTGTGGCGGAACTGCCCTACTTAATCCAGACTAAGTGCACCTACCACCTTTGGCTCGTAGTGCACCTAGGCTAGACTAAACCCGGTAGTCCGTCGAGCTACCCAAAAGGGCACTCGATGTAACCATCGCCTGAGGATACCGACATCACACACATTCAGCCCTCGAAAGAGCCACAATAGTTACATCATCACAGGTAGTTGACGTAGAGAATAGGTAGACTTATTTTACAAGCCAAAGATAATTAATCAAATACATGCTCAAATATAGCGGAAGCGATCTCAAAATATACATGTATAGCAGAAGCATTTTCAAATCATCTCGCAGCGAAAACAACTCAATTAGTCTTCATTTAGGGGTAAACAAGGTAAGTAGCACCGAGCCCACCGGTTCTACCCTCCTTCAAGCGATTGTCCAAAAGTCTTCAGTACCTGTAAGCCAAACGTGAGGGCAAACCCTGAGTACTAATTACTCAGTAGGACTTAATGGAATGGCTTACGGCTGATGCGAAGCTTGCTTACTATCCGGTGGATCCTTAGCCATTGATTTTTAAACATTGATATACTGTCATCAAGCAACAGTTTTCCTCATAGTTATCATCATGATCCATAACTGATATACCTCAACATTCTCATCTCATATATCACCATAAAGTAATCTTGCAGGAATTTAAACATACAAGTACAAACAGGTAGTATTGAAAAGCATGATTTAATAAACAATATGTTAAGGTTATTACTACGTTACCCGGCAGTGATACTTGGCACTCTCACACTTGGTGAGCATCAGCGATTCGAATCGATTTCTAATTCCCAGGAATAACTAAAAATGCCAAGGGATATATGCTTACTAGCCATCACGTTCCTCACATATAACCCCCCCATCTCCACCTGTCCCGTCCCAAGATTCACAGCGCCCCCACCTAACCCTTGGGAGTAGCCGTCTCAGGAGCGATATCACAGTACGTCAGGTCAGCCCTTCCTCGACCTCAAAGCACCCCCCAAGTCCATCGGCCCCCTATCAGTGGATGGGCAGCACCATGAATAGTGGGACGAGACCGGTAAGACTTTCACCGGTCCCATGTCCCGGATAAGCACCTCTAGCAATGTTGTGCCGATCCCAAGCGAACAGCAAACGGGGCCTTAAACGACTCGGGCGGAGTCCACCATATCTTGCCACATCATCATTTTTTTTCATAATATTCCCATAACTCCGCCCGGTCTCTATTTCAAACATAGCATATAATAATCTTCCATAAGATTTCTGTTTTGAAAACACCTACGCGACGAGTGACTCCATTCACTCGTGTCTACTCGTACCTAGCAATTTTAGGCAACTCGTCCTATGAACTCTAATATATAGGTGCTAGGGGTCAGGGCGGCCAAGGAGTCTAATGCAATTGGTTCCAAACAACTCCTAATGCATATGCGTAATCAACAATTATTTTATTAGCTAGGAATAGCATGGTCCTACCTACCTTTGCTTTACTTTAAGAGAACCAACAAACTATGCTAATGTTAGTTTGTCGGGTTGTGAGGCTTAGCCCCAGGCAACCCCTTGATCCCTTGGACAACTCCTCCTTCCAAGCACGACTGATGGGCCCTCCAGGTCGTGTTTGGGTCTTAGTTGGTCTTTTGGACCACCGTTGGTTGAAGTAGTTTCACGCGTTCGTTTCTTGATCACGTATCTGCAATGAGCGCCACTATATGATTGGCATGCATGACGATTGATACAAGATGCATGAATGTTAAGCACACACATGAATAACCATTTCACGAACAGGCAAAAAGGTGATTGATAAACTATTTAAACAAGGAGTATCTTTATGGACCTAGATCAAACATATACCCAATCGACCAAATGATTACACTTATCAAGTTAGTGATCATACAACAAACGTATTAATGATATGAGCCTGTAAAAGCAAGTAATATATCATGGAACACTAAGATGGGTGGGGTGGGGTTTATTTCCGTTCAACAACAAGTTGAAATCATACACTTCATGCCGGCATGAGGAACACGCACTAATTATACCACACACCTTGTTTGCTTAATGGATTAAGACCCTACATTGACCACGGGTGTTTTTCAGGAGTAGGTAACTTAATTTCTTAACAAGTGTGACATAAAGAAAGAGTAGGTGGTATGCAGCGAGAAATTATTCAATATTCACAATGATACCTATTGTAAATAAACACCTATACATATAATTAAATAACACATGCCCACTTTATGAATGAAAAGCATTACTTGTGTTCATATAGTTGGACAATTCCAAATGAGCTCAGACTATTATGACATGTAGATTTATACTACACTATGCCACTGTCAAAATTTCAGCCATAAAGGAGTTATAAATTAATTATGAAAATTCTAGCAAGTTATCAGCCCTATAGCTTCTCAGATTTTTCATAATTTATAGGTATGGTTTCTGAAGGTGAAATTTTACCAGTGAGCTATACTTAGCATGGACTGCATGTACAAAAATTTACAAGTTAAAACTCCCAATTTTGACAGGACATCTTTTTTTCCATATATTGATCTTGTGCAAATTAAGATGCATATATAAACGGTGTCAATAGCCTTCCCAAACATACTTTCTGGGCTCTATGCATCAACATTAAGCTCAAATTTTTCAGAGAATTTTCCTAGCAATTCTAAAGTCATTTTTTCCATTTATTTAGGTAAACAAGACATATCTTGTTAATTTCAAATCACCATTCAAACTTTACATGCACAACTTCATATTTCACCAGTGGGCTACTTATACTACCCAGAGTATATGAAAAATGCCAGACAGTCATTTTGAGCATATTCTGTGTAGCCTCCCATTTCTAAGTTAAATAAATGCCCATAAGACATGTATAATGGCAAAAGAGTAATTAAACAGCAAGTACTAGGGCTACAAAAATTCACATAGTGCTATAATGCCACAAGAAAGCTACTATCCAAGTTTCATAATTTTTGGAGTTCATTTAGTCCACTTTTGACATTTATCTAGTTTTCCACATGCATACAACAAACCAGGGGTAAAACAGTGTTTTTACACATCCACATCATAACCATTCAATAGATCTATTTAAGAGGAGTCTAATGCAACAGAGTTTGCCTTTTTATGATTTTTCTTTGATTTGTTATGAATTTCCAAAGTTCATAGTCGATTTAAATGCCTTTAAATGGAAAACATTAGATCTAAGCACTAAAACATAAATAACCATAGTTCCCAGGGGTTAGCGTGTATTCTGCAAGACACAACGAATAGCGCGCAGGACGGAAACGAAAAATGGAGAAGGGCAGGGGCTAGATCGGAAAAACGCGGCGACCTTCTTCTTCCTCTGGACGGGGATGAACGGCGCGCGGCGGGAGGAGGAAGGCGAGCTGCGCCGGCGGCGGTGGGGTCGGACTTGGAGCTGTCGTGCCCCGGGAAGGCATTTCCGTACACGGGCTTTGAGATCCACCGGGCCTTGGCCGGCGGGGAGGACGGAAGGCGCGGATCGAGGACGGTGAACCGGTGGCGCACCGGCTCGTCGTGGCGCGGCGGTACGGCTCGGGCCCGGCAAGGGAGAGGTCGAACGGCGGCGACGTCTCGCGCTTCGGGTGCGCAGGGTCGAGGCGGAGGCGGCCGTGGAGGTCTTGAGGTGGGGGAAACGCTGGAGGGTGGTGCACGTCGGTGATGAACCGGTGGTGAACTCACCGTGAACTCGGTGTCGCGGACGTCGAGCGGCGGCTCGATCTACCCAACGAGGAGGAGGAAGGCGACGAGGCTTACAACCCCGGGTGTGCAAGGTCGTGAAGAAGGCAGTGGTGAAGCTCTAGGGGCGCGGGGAGGACAGAGGGCGGCGGCGAAGCTCGAGCTCCGAGCTCGGGTCGCCCATGGCGGACGTGGACTCAACGCGAGGCCGGGGGAGGAAGAGAGCAAGCGAGGGCGAGTGAATGAGGTCGGGGAGGCGTCTAGGTGAAGCGGGCGCGGCGCGGGGTGTCGATCCGTGGCCGGGGCACTGTGGCCATACACCGGCGGCCGCGTGGCACGCGCCTGCTCGGCCATGGCCGTCCGCGCGGACTGCGGGCCCACCTGCCAGTGACCGAAGGAACGATGGAAAATGCAAAAATGGGAAAATGTGTTTTCTCACCTTTTGAATTTTGCTTATTTGACCTACTTATATACCGAATTTGGCCAAACCCCAATTAGGAGAAATGTTCCACTCTTTGAGTTCTACAACTTTGTCAAAAGGTCTCATATAAAAATCGGTTTGCAAATATGATTTATATTTGAATCTTTCCTGCAGCTCCCAGTTTGGACAGTGGACCTCTAATGCTTGAAAACTTCAAAAGTCCTATTTCCAAGTGTTTTCACCCAAAGTGCTTTTAGTAGAGTTGCTTAGAATTTCTTGAGCTACAACTCATCCAAATAGAGTCTTGCATGAAAGTGGCTGTAGGTTAGAGAAAATTTGAAATTTCCAAACAGGTCTGGTTTGAACTGGTTTTCTGTGTTGGTAGAAAATGGCTCTAATCACCATCTAAACCTCAGTATGTGACCAAACTGTAATTGACAAAGTTGTTCTCCAGAAACTTATCTACAAGTTTGATAATATACAGTTGGTCTGAATCCCAACAGATTTTGAACAAAGGTGTTCCAAGGTTTGGTCAAACAAAAATTTCACTCTGTGTAGAGACTTTCTTGTTTCCAACTTTTGAAGTATCAAATGAAGTCCAATCACTTCAAGGTCTATTGCATTTGAAAGGTGAAAAGTTTAATATCATTTCATAGAAAAGAAGGTTTTGAAGTTGTATAGTTAAATCAAAAGTAATTTCAGAATCCACTTTGGGATAAGATGAAATTCTGGGGTTGGGGAATTATTCTAATTATAGACTCTCTTGGGCTGATTTCCAAGAGAGATGTGGTGCCATTTAAAATGGCTTAATGACAGATTTAAACCATGCTCAGTGTAACAAAAGTGGAATTCATAGTAGGTACAACAACTTTGATTATGGAGCTAAGCTCAATTGCTTAATGAATCTAAAAGTTTTATTAGGGCCCAAATTTGGTCACGACCCCAACTGGTATTTTTCAAAGAATTTCTAGCTTGACTTGGTCTCAATTTTTAAACCTCATAATATATGATTTTTAAGATGGTCATATTATCAAAGTTGAAGGTCACAATATAAACTAGAACTTTTGTATTTGGTGCTTTGTATAAAAGCTTGTGGGTGGTGACTTAAACAACCAAACCATGTAGAGTTTCGTATTCTCCTAGAAAAATATTTGCCTTAGTGACTTCTCTATCAACTTCCTCATCACTATTTTGAACATGTTTAAGTCTTAATTCATTATTAACTTGTCTCTAACTGCGTGTTAAGGCTCTTGAGATGCCGGGGGCATCACAAACTCTTGACACCTTCTTGAAGTTTCCGATCAGAAAACCTTGATTAATACAGAGAGAGGCATGAATTAACCAACCCTTCCTCGATCATCATCTTCAATGAATGTCGTCTTAGAGGTCTTTTCTTACTCGGCGTAGATCGTTGTGAATTTCGCGAAAAATAGATCAAAACATGTAAAAATCATATATAGCATATTTTCAAAAAAATGTTGCAAAATCCACAATAATCGGTGATAAATGTTAGTAAAAGATACAGTTGACGCTTAAAACCCATGAAAAACTATATAAAATGATACAAAATATTCATACATATGCCGCGTCAACAACATCCCCACTCTTAAACCTAGCTCGTCCTCGAGTAAGTCAAGAATCAGCATTGGCCTACATTAACTTTTTCATACCTTAATCTTAATTAATCAAACTAACAGACTCTCTCTCAAAATTTTAAGTTTGAACCAGCAATTTATGAAAGAAAAGATATTCAGCTAAGCTCATCCCACAATAAAAGAATTAGCAAGAGTTCAAATTTATCAAAAATACGTCTCCTCATTTTGGCAATAAGTTTTTCAAAAAGGTAATCAAACATTAAGAGATAAATTCTTGCAAAGCCAAAGGAACACACTAAAATCTCCAGTCTCTCGATATTTAAATGGTATTCAATAAGTATATATACAAAGGATGAAAGTTTATCTGGAGCTTGGTATGAATCCTAATTGAAACTTGTTTACAAAATATTGTCAAACCAAGAAAGAAATCTGCTGGTTTTACTGAGACTTGTCAAAAAGGTCATGGAATAAAATAATGTTGAGAGGAAAAGGATGGAACACACACATTTAGAAAGTTGGACATGTGCAAGTGTTAATGGATGATCTCAAGGCACAAATGAAGTCCTTGCTATCGGATTGCACATGGTTAGAATATTTTCTGGAGTATATATAAACTGGATATCCCTTACTAATACTAAAGATAAACTAAAATTCTTAAAAACACTTAGAAGATTATTGAGGGGCAACTCTCTTTTTTTTTCTTCTGGGCGACCCCTTGGTCTCTTTTTTTTTTTTTGCTTTTGCCCTCTCAAAAATCTAAAACCACATAGCATATAACAAGGTAGCTCTCCATCCCCACTCTTGAATAATACTCACCCTCGCCCTTGAGTATATATCTAAAACTATTTAACTTAGAGGATAGAGCTGTCTAATAAAAAAATAATATTCAATCCCTTAAATACTCTAGAAAATAATGGGTTGTGGTCAAGGAGGATACACGAAAAGATAATCTTGGTTTAAGGATAAATATCCAGCGAAGTTTGTAATCTCTCCAACGTAGAGAGACACAATGCATAGATAGAAAAGGCTAGCAAAGAAAAGATTCGCGAAAATGAATGACTAGCTTCTAAGTCTCATACCCTAGAAAACAATCTTGATTCAACTTATTTGGAAAACAAATTTGATAAATCTAAGGTTTAAAAATACATGGCTCTGGTAGGAATGGCTATTGCAAGATAATCTCATGAAGTTGATCATGGAATTTATAAGCAGTAAAAATAAACAAGGAGATGATCATGATAAAGATTAAACCTTGCAAAAATTAAATCATATGGGTCTTTATGAACAATCATAATCAATCACAAAATTGCTGGCTGGTTCAATTAAACATGTTTAACTAATCAAAACCAAAGCATGATAAAGATAAAGCGGCAATTTTCATCATTTTTTTGAAAACATTTTTATCATTAATTAATTAGGCATAGACCATGGTTATAGCATTAATCACACTTCAAATCTGAACTAACATACTAAAAACAAGAGAAACACAAAGGGAACACCAAATTGATAGATATGGGTAAATATTTGCATAATTTAAAATAAAAAGAAAAGGTGTTAGAAATTTGTTACCGGATATTCCTTCAATTTTCTTATCATTAAATAATTTCCTGCAAAACAATTCAAGTGCACATACTACTCTCGAGGTAACGATCAAGAGTAGAAACAATTTACCATAATCTAATAATATCCCTATTGATTTTAAACTTGTGGCATAATTAATCTTAATAAAAGAAAAACAAAAACTTAATGAGTGTATGCAAGTGTGTAATTATGCAAGAGATAAGCATATATACAAAGACAATGATTAAATCAAGTTCTAAACACCATATTTATAACATGATTGCTAAGTCTCTTTATAGCCATCAAAATTTTAAATAACTAAGATTAAAACACCATGTTTTAGAAAGGTCATCAACTCATAACAGCATAAGAAAAACAAAGCACATTGCAAAGCTTATAAACTAATTAAATGCAATTATGGATAACTAGCATGGTTAATTAACTTCATCATGATGATCAACAATTTAATCCAAGCATCATGCTTACATAAAATTGCTAAGAAAAACATCGTACAAAAGCTATCATAAACATTAAAGAACACATCATGATGTTAATTAAACAACCAAGCCAATTATAAACATGCAACTTTAATCTAAATGTAACAGGGTGGTTTATGCATGAAATTAGTAACATGAAATGCGGAAAAACATGTTAACATAACGAAGATGGAAAACATATCCACAAGAGACATGATTAGCAAGAAACTTTCGATTAAACCTAATGATGATATTCTCAAATTAAATCTAAACACCATGTTTACATTTAATTTATCAAGAAAAACTCCATCGAGTAAAATAAAGCATCCATCATGAAATTTATGAAAATTTCAAAACTAATAAAACAATTGTGGAGAAACAAATGATAATGCAAATGCAAGGTGAAAAACACAATATGAAGTGATGTGATGATGATTATCTAAATTAAATTAAGTAGCCACAAGCTAAAGATTCAAAGGGTGGTGTCATGCTTTCTATTTCTCTATTAAAGGACTCTAAAACTCTTAACACTAAAAATAAATGATTAAACGGGTTGTCTTCCGAAAAACGCTTAATTTAGAGTCATAAAGCTAGACTTCTTACTTACCTCTGTTGAAATGAAGCTATGGTCCTTGGAGTAAGAATCCGAAGTGTCCATACAGCTTGATAACTTGATTGTGCAGCTTCATCGTGTCTTGATCATAGCATCACTTGTGTGCACAATCCTCTGCTTCTGTGTTTATGTGCCAATGTCTTTGAAGCTCCTTGCAATTTAACTTGATCATGAAAATCTCATGGCAGCACTGCCCAAGCTTTCTTCACCATTGTTGTCATCATCTTCCTTAAGTAGACATCACCATTGTTCCTGCCACATCCTTCTTTGTGGAATAACTCATTGGTCTCAAACATAATATGCCTCAAATAATAGATCCATTGGATAGCCTCTGAAATTATCTTTCCAACAAGTACTTATGTGTCAAAATCCGATTCCGTATGAAGGAGTTATGCCTGTTTTACTCAAGCACTGCGTTGTGTCTAGACTTCAATTCAACTCGCGTAGCCTTCAATAATTTGCACATTGCTCCTTGTAGAAATCTCCAAATTGAGTGATTTTCGTTGAGTTCGAAAGGGAACTTCATGGGCTTTCCAAATATAAGAAAATATTCTATCTTTGACTTCTGAGGTCGAGCTCCATATTGTTGACATCTTCAGCTTCCTATTTTCAGCTCTCCGATGTTGACAATCTTCAACCTTTTGGACTTGGGTCTTGCTAGACATTGTCTGAGTCCACCATTGTTGATCTTAAAGCTTTATGGGCTTGATTCTTGTCTTCAATTCCTGCTCTATTCAGTCCACTCACTCTACAACTTGAGACTTCATTAAACTTTTGCAAATTCTGATGATGTCTTCAAATCTTGCTAAATCCTTGTATCAATCATCGTGAATTTGTCTCGTACTCTTTCACACATTGGTCTCATTGTTTCAAATGAAGTGTGAATTTCTCTGCATGGTTAGCTCATAGTGCACACATGTATATATATTATAATAGCGTCATGGTATTGATTAGAGATAAAAGTAGAGCCACATGGTTGATTGAGGTTTAAACAAACATTTGATTCATGAATCAAAGACAACTATAATTCAAATTGAAATCATATAGCAAAACACTAAGGCATATATATTTCATAGATGAACATGATTCATACAATCAAACAAGAGATAAACAAGACGATGGGTTCCTAATGATTTTGGACAAATTAGACAGATGATTTTGAAAGAAATAAAATAAAGTTAGGCTTAGATAAAATTCTAACAAGGGTTCTTTTCGTAAAGAGACCAAACGTTTTGAAATTCTAAAATTTCAAAGATAATATTGTGCACAAATAATAAGTCACGATAGACATGTGCATATTCATGTTTAAAATTTCAAAAACAATATGCACAAAAATTAAACCTGGATCGAACCACTTACGGAGGAATAAGCGATCGGTCCCCTTCTACTTTTGCACAAAGCTTGGCTCTTAGTTTTTATTTTATTTATATCCAATTTTAAACTTGAGAATCGACCAACTAGCAAACCTTAACCATCTCTAAGTATGAGTAGATTCAATCAACTAGTTAAAATAAAAAGATCTACTAAAAAAACATGAAGATAATCTATATGTTGGTCGATTATCACGTTGGAATTAAGCATTGCAAAGCTATGGATCAAAGGTAATGTATAAACAAGA
This sequence comes from Paspalum notatum, assembly GCA_022530915.1. NCBI lineage: Eukaryota > Viridiplantae > Streptophyta > Magnoliopsida > Poales > Poaceae > Paspalum > Paspalum notatum. The sequence goes on along the minus strand of CM039688.1, from coordinate 30,733,625 downwards.
ACCTAGTCTAAATGATTCTCAAGGTATGGCTTAAGGAAACAAAAGTTTTAACAAAAAGCTAAAAACAAAACACAAGAAAGGATAGAAGGATAACAATCAACCAAACAACATTTTAATGATCATTATGAAACATCTCTAATCAAACATTGGTAAATTTTAATGATATTTATGATTAAAACAAGAATTAACTTAATCTTGAAAAAGTGAAGTTCAAATCTTGACTTCATGTGGCTTCATCTTCTTCCTTGCAATGCCATGATTGCATGCACCCAAGTATTGGAGAGGAATAATTTTGTCTTTCCCGAAATTCAGTTTCCCTTGTTCTGCACCTTGAGTAATTCGACCATAAATTCCTCATCTGAAGTCCAAATAATGCAAATTCGGACTCTATCTTGTAGAGCTCGAAAAGCTCTACAACGTTTGTATTCGGACTTTTTTCATTTGACATCGTTTAGGTCTTCAAATGGGCTCCAAAGGTGCTGCTGTCCTGAATTCTGAGAGTATCTCGAGATTTGGTTGGAGCTTGGATTGGTCTTAGAGATAAACCTTCAGTGTCTTCATCTTCCTTGTACTCAAGCAATCCTTAGCTTCCGAAACCTCCTTCAGTGTCTTTATCTTTGCTTCCAGTATCTATAGCTTAAAACAAACAAACTCCAAATAACATTAGTCTTAAAAACTTAATTGATACAGCACACATACCTTTATGAGCATAGTTACTCCTTCGTAATAGTTGTAGAAAAACTCAATAACATATCATAGGCGACTAACAGAGTTAGCACCTACTGTTAAAGAGTTTCAAACCTAGCCTTTTTATTATTGGACCGAAGCCCATTTTTCCTTTAATGTTAGTTAAATCAAATATAAAGAGAAACTATATTCTAATAGAGTTTATAAAAGATTAAACTAATAAAAGAGCTAAACTTATTCTAAACAAAACTATCTATTATAAAATTAAATGTAAGAAAGTAAATAAAGTAGAATAAACTAAAATAAAATAAAAGGCACGCAATAAAAAATAAAAGGCTAAATTCACAAAAACAAAAACCTAATAACAGCAAAATTGCTGGGTTAGTCTAAACTATGAATTAACATAAGAATGAATGACGAACACAAGAACACAACTAGAGAATAAGATTAGAACATGAAAACTAAACACAAACTAGAGAATTATAACACACTAACTAATTAGAACACAATTAGAAAAACTATTAGCACACGACTAAAACTAGATTAGCATACAATTAACAAACATAAACTAACTATTAAAAACATGTAGTAAAAGACAAAATCAAATATATATATATAAACTCAAGATAATTAGGTCTCGACTAATTAGTTTCCTGGCAACGGCACCAGAAAAGCTTGTTGACGGCATTAAGCACGGCAAACCTTATACTGCAAGCGACAGTATCGTGTGTAGCTTTTCCCCAGGATGAGTATCATGGGTTTTGTCAATCCAGGAAACGAACTAATTGAGAACCAATTAACAAGAGTTTATGGTAAACTAAGGTATAAAACAGGGTTCTAATCTACCTCTAAACTAGCCCTAAACTATATCTAATCTACGTCTAAACTATACTAATACTATATGATAAACAATTAGAAAAGAACTAAAACACCAATTAAGGGGTATTAATTAGAGTCTAATCATGCTCTAATTAGATCCAAGACATGCATGATATGGGCACCACAATTAGATAAAAGCAACGAGATAACTAGTAGCTCAAGGTAAACAAGCATGTTCAAACATATTCATCATAGCATAATTAAATCAACATCAAACAACCTAACCCCCTAGATCGGCTTAACCTTTCCACGGGCTCTGCTGTCACTAGTAATCAGGTAATCGAGTGGAAACTTTCAACAGGCACATAATTAGAGAATGTGTTGACGATCATTATTGCACTACAAATGACCTTCAACTAACCACAAATATGGAGGAAAACATGCCAAAGTACGGATTAACCCTTGCTACTAACATAGTTCCACAAGTTGTGTTGGATATTTGATTGCAAGTAAAAGATCAGCTGAAAACAGGCAAAATATGGCTAAGTCAGGATGTGCCTGACAAGTGGGCCAGGCCGCCCGGCTCCACCCCAGGCTGCCCGACCTGGCAAAGTAGCCAAATCACTCCATCTTCGACCTGCATGTGCATAAATGACGTGTCAACACAGCTGTGAAATCCAAATGCCAAAACCAACACGTCAAGTCCCGAAAGGCTTGCCACATCATCGATCCAACACTTGGATTGGTGAAGTCAGCGATCCTAGGCACTTCAATCCTGCGGCTAAGGAAGAAATATAAGTGAGATCCAATGGTTCGGGAGAAAACACAAGGATAACCGCCTTAACCACCATGCAACCGACTTGGGGAGTCAAGATGGACCACAAGATGAAGAATGGCGGTGGATACGACGGTTGGTCAGGCCGCCCAACTTGGGGTGGGGCCGCCCGGCTCCCTACCAGGCCGCCCGACCTGCCACCTGTCCCCTTAACCGCCATACCGACCCTATAAGTACCCCCACTCACTTGGTGGCTATAAATACCCCCGAGCTCTCATTTGTGAAGTGTGGAAGTTGAGTAGCTCATACTATCGCTTAGTCTAGTAGCACTAGGTTAGTCCTGAGAGTTAGAGTTGAGTCTAAGCTTTTGCCTCAGGGATTCCGAAATCTTCTTCGAGTCTTGGTAAAGCTCTTGTATCTTTCTATCTTTGTACTCTTGTTACTCCAGTATATTATATTTCATTATTCTTTCTTCTGTTATATTTTACTTTACTTCTTAACACTTGCCTAGTGTGGTGTGCCTTTATAGCACACTAGATCCAAGGCTTAGGTTTGTGTTGTTCTTAAGTTATCTGAATCCTGTTAGACTTGTCGGTGCTATAAGCTTGTCTTATAGGCTTTTGATCTAAGATTAAGTTAGTTCTTACCCTCTGATCAAGGAAGAGCTTTAGTGTTCAAGTTCTCACTCGAACACTAGTATAGCGTGCCATCTTACCCACGCAGATCTGGTTGGTAGCCTCTATAGGTGACAGCTCTAGAGGACTCAGTATTCTACCCCGTCGTTCGGTAAGCCCGTAGGCGTTAGCCGGGTCTCCTTCGGAGGTCTACTATCTACCCCTTGACCCCTCGAGGCGCCGGAATTTCGCTCGACGCAAGATCCTAGCTTGTTTCCAGTTAACTTAGTTCAACCGTGAATACTCCTATGCAGCAGTTAAGTAGTAGAGTTTGGAAATCTAATCTCACTCGTTGTCCTCCCAGATAGCTACCTAAGTGTTAGGCTTCTTTAGTCCCTGTTTTACTCTTCTCACCATACACTACCTTGTTATCTTACCACCGTTGTAAGAATAGCTGGTGTTTTATCTAAGTTATAGTACTGCTTGAAAGTTCGACATTTCATTCCACCTATTCGCCCTTGCTTCCCTGTGGATTTTTACGATACTCGGAATACTCTGAGTGAAAAAGCTACAGCGAATCTCCGTGCGCTTGCGGAGTAAAATCTGTTATGCTAAGAAACGTCAACAGAATGCACTCTAATTACTTTATATGGTCTAATAACATAATTAGCACAACTAGCACCTCTAATCACCAGGATCAAAAGAACTAGATATGCAACTATATCATTAGTAAGCTAGATCAATGATCAAGAACGCTAGATGAATATAACCCTTAATAACATGCTCTAATTAACATGCATCTAGACCTAAAGTTAATTAGAGCTAGAACAAGCATAATTAGAACAAGAAGATGATAATTTAGACAAGAACAATGCTTCATTAATAAATTGTATCATACTTACAACCACGGCCGTAGGTCTTGATGATACAATTAGACCTCTGGAGCTAGGTAATTAGAGCACCATGCAAGGGATCTGATCACCTCTAGGAACTAGAAAAACTCTAATCCTAGACTAGAAACTCGACCCTCTACTCTCATCTAGTTGTTGTCCCTCATCTCTACATCTTTGTTGCCTTGATAATGAATTGGATGCCTTGTTTCGGGGCCTATGGTCACTATTTATATCCTGGAGAAGACATGGTAGAAAGGAAACCTCGAACCGACTTACGGATAGGTGGGGTCGGCCGACCCAGGGGGGTCTGGTCGGCCGACCAAGACTCGCGGGGACGTTGCTTGATGCCTAAGTAATGTTCTTGAGGGGCCTCTCGGACCCTTGGGCTTCTGGAATCTTCGATATGGGCTGAGATTTGACGAAGTCTTCTAGTCTTTGACATATTTGATGATTTTATTGAATAATTATCTCCAATTCGTTGTAGCTCTTGACACCTTCTTGAAGTTTCCGATCAAAAAACCTTGATTAATACAGGGAGAGGCATGAATTAACCAAGCCTTCCTCGAACATCATCTTCAATGAATGTTGTCTTAGAGGTCTTTTCTTACTCGACGTAGATCGTTGTGAATTTCACAAAAAATAGGTCAAAAACCTATAAAAATCATATATAGCATATTTCCAAGACAATGTTGCAAAATCCACAATAATCGGTGATAAATGTTAGTAAAAGATATAGTTGACGCTTAAAACCCATGAAAAACTATATAAAATAATACAAAATATTCGTACATAAGCCGCGTCAACATAGAGGCACTTCAAAGTTGTACCCCCCTTGTAGATCATGACATAGGTATCAGTGCTGGGGTTCTTGCGCAGAAAGTGTTCCAGGATAAAATGGCTCTCTGTGACTAGGTTGGATGTGTCTGGGGTAAGAATGCCACCTGGGCATTTGCTATGACCCCTAGCTCGGATGCAATCCTCATCACAAAGGATGTGATTGTTATGGAATTTTCATCCCAAACTAGTTTCATCCAGTGATAGAGCATAGCGATGACTGATGCATACTTCTGCTTACGCCACATGGCATAGAGGATTTTTAAGTCCTCTATGGTCACGCAACGTGTGTCATCACGGGGAAAGACTACGATGGTAATCCAACGGGCCATGAACCGCATGGTGGGGTGCTTAATGTGTGTGATGCTCTTTTTCCCCTTATAGTCCGGACCGGCTAGTACTTTCCAAAACTCTGTTGTATTAAAGCCTACGGGTTCGGCTGCTATGGAGCAGCGTGGTGAGAACCTGAGAGCATTGCTGAACTGACGAAGCGTCAGCTCATGCTCAGAGTTGAAGAGTCTGAAATGAACAGTCGTGTCGGACTGCAGTGATACTACTCGGAGGGTCATTAAAAACTCCTTGGTGAGGAGGACTATGCCTCCCTCACTAACATGTGCAACATTATCCCAGCCTACCATACTGAAAATTTCATCAAATTCATCATCCATACCTGTGCTTGTCATGAGTACCTCATCGAAGCACTTGGTGAGGCTGATAGGCTTGGTGTGGAGTCGCCTCAGCAGGTCGGCTTCATCTTGATTGCGCGTTTGGATTTAGGAATCCAACAGCAATACGGGCCCGGTGTTGGATGATGAAGCTTCTTCTCCTCCCGGTCCAGCACTTGATGAGCCTCTGTCGGACACTGTCCGAGAGTTTTGTGAACCGGAGGACGTCAGGAATCGAATGTGCTGTCCCACCCTGCTGATCGCCTTTCTGGCCCTCTTTGCTGATCGCCCTTCTGGCCCTCTTGAGAGCGTGCCTCATCCTGCACAAAAATGAACACAAGAACTACGAGACGGCAGAATAAAATTAGCGTTAGTCGTTAGTCGTCCTTATGGGGCATAACACCGCCACAACTCGTTCTTGGTCGTGCCAAAAGAGAGGAGCTAGTAGCTAATTTATTTCCTCAACTAGATTTTTATTTGGACATTATTTTGGCAAAGCAAAGAGCGCTAAATTAACTACTAAACAAGGGAATTTGAGAGGGGAGAACGGTGTTTGCAGTGTGTGCTGCTGGTGCATTGAACATGGGAATGGAGGGTGCCTTTTATAGGCAAAGGGGCAGAAGAGGGAGGTCGGGCGACTGGTTGAGGAGGTCGGCCGACCCGCGTGGTCGGCCGGCCTTTCCTTAAGGGTGTAGGAGAGAGGAGAGGATGATTGCACCGAAAGTGAAGAAAGAGTGGTCGGCTGGCCTGGGGTTTTGGTTGTAGGACCGAGACGTGCGACTAGAGGGGGGGTGAATAGGACCACTTGAAAACTCAAACTCAAACCCCCACCGCAGTGCAAAACGGAAACAACGCCCACACCGAAACTAGACACCGTCCACTGAGAGGATACGTATCTAGCTCACAACACGTGCTTGGTACCGTCCACAGAACAGATACGTACCAAGCACCAAACGGAAGCACACGCTCAAATGGCTAAGAAAAGGAGCGCAAAAGGAACCAACTCCGGGGAACTGCAGATTTCAGACAGACAGGGCTGCAAAGAAAAATCTCAAAACCCCACAAGAGAAGCTCCAAAAATTCTCCCAAAATTACCACACCTTCACAAGGCAATAGGGAACAACTTCAGAAAATTTCAGACCAATTGGAGCAAGTTGTGACCACCGGACTGTCCGGTGCTTACGGCCTGACACTCCAAAAAGATTCAAATCAAAACCCTATCAAACCAACTCGGTTAATAAGGGGCCAAGGAACAACTCCACAAATTGTCAGGTCAATTGGACAAGGAATAAACTTCCTAGAGCCACCGGACTGTCCGGTGGTTAAAAACTGACAGAATAACCCCAAAAGAAAAATACCAAAACCAGGTCAAAACACCTCTAAATGATCTGAAATTTTTATGGGAGCTTTATGATTCACTGATAAAGAGCTCCACAAAATTTCAGTCCAAAATTCGAAGATTTTACCGCTAAACCAAACAAGACTTAAAGACGGACAGAACCAGCAGGGAAACTGGACAGCAGGAAACCTCACACAAAAACAATCCGAAACTTGACCAAACCTTCTCCAAACATCACAAAAATTGGCACAGGCTATCCTAGCCCCGTTCCAAAACTATTCCCAAAAGATCTATGGAAAAAAATCACGGGATTAGCGGAAATTTCAGATCTCGTGAAGACGTAAATATTTGGGAAAGAAAGGGAAAAGCTCAAGAACAACTTGCTCGTGGCAATCCTTTAGGATTGAGATGTTCTAAGACATAATCTCTATGTCCTTGCAAGTCCAAAACACAAGAAAAACAAGGGATTCAACCTTGGCAAAAACAACCACCCAAAAGGTTAAGGATTGAAGCCAAAAACCAAAGAGAACAAAGGGAGGAGAAGCACACAAAGTTGCTGCACGAAACCACTTAGATTATGAGCCTCAAAAGAGGTCTTAGGTCAGATTACAATGAAGGATTTCGTCCCAAGCAACCACCCTCACCTTCTCTCTTGATTTGGAGGCTAGACCTCACCCTAACCCTCCTAAACTTGGAGTTCAAAGCTTGAGGACGAAAATTACACAAAGCAAATGAAAACCTAGCTGCCAAGACTACCTCTAATGACCAGCTCTTAGGCTATTTATACACCGGTTTAGTTTTGGCATTTTTACACAAAGACCCCTAACACTAGAAACGCCCGGAGGGGCTAAAACAGAAAAGAACCCGAAATATCGGGGACGGACGACCACGATGAAGACTTGATCTTCTTAGCTTCCACGCAATCTTCGAATGTCCTCCACGTGGCCAATAATCCAATCCGCCTTTGCACCCCCGGTTTTGAAGTCAGAAACCGAGAAACTTTAGGAAGTCTCCGTCTGGGCCGGACTTGGCCCATCTTCTCTATCTTGGCGAGTTGTGGCCCAACTCACCAAGCCTTAGGTAGCTTGGGTGGCGGTTTTGAGCCGAAGCCGCCAAAGCCTCCCTCGCACGCCTTCACGCCATGCACTCGGGTTGGAGCACCACGGTGGCACCCGGCTTCTCCAGTCCATCGGAGTTGCCTCGCGGTCCATCGGAGGGCTTACACCACCGTTGCCGATCCGCCCCTCCATGTACCGAGCTTCCATGGCCGACCGACGCCGCGCATTGCCTCCGGTTCATTGGAGGGCTTTTGCCTCAGTCCATCGAGGTCTTCATCATCTACCTCTAGTCCATCGAAGGGCCTACAGTCCATCAAAGGGCTTGATCTCGTTGACAATCACTCATCACACCAAGAGAGCAATGAGGCCGGTCCATTGGCTCTCAATCTCCCCCTTGATGAGTGCATTGTCAACACTTTCAACCTGTAACCTGAAATAGAACAAAGACAAGAGAAAAGTGTAAAACCGAAAAAAAAGAAAGAAGAAAGTTGCTCAAAATGCCCAAGAACCAAATACAAGCAAAAAAATAGGGCACAATGAGACAACAAAAGAAAATAAAGCATCGGCTCCTCAAGACAGAGGCAAAAGGCTCAACACACCGATGCAAAGAGCTTGCTGAAAGCTCAATTCCCCTGAAATGCATCCTCACAAATGCAAAATGAGTGCTCCCCCTCAACTAAATCTCTCCTGAGTTCTCCCCCTTTTCCATATTTTTAAATTTTTTCCCCTTGGAGAAGTACACTAATCTCTCCCCAAATTTCTCCCTCTTGTTGACAATGGACACATCAAGGGTTCCTTGAACTCAACTCCCCCTGAACTAGATAACTCCCCCTCAAAATATGCCATGACATGCAAGGAGTGTAACTGAAAGAGCTCAGAAGGGATGGAAAGCTAGTAATCACAAGTTCTAGCATACAGAGCAAGTGAGGGCAAGGAAGCATGCAACAAGCTCAAATGAATCTATCTTACACATATCAGGAGCTAGCATGTTTTTTAGGGTTATTGAAACGAAAGCATCACCAACATGAATAGCACCTAGCAAGATAGGCATGAACAACAAAATGCTAGCAATGCATACAGGTGTGCTACTCTCAACCAAAGCATATACAACTAGCCATAAGCATTTTATAGACTTGCAAATTTCAGATTTAGACATTTATAGTCAAAAGCAAGTTCTTTTTGTGCCAGGGGTTATTTACTTGTCTTTTGCCACTTCTTACCAACCAATGCCAAGCCTAGACTCAAAGAACCATCAGAAACTTAAGACAAGGTTTTGATCATACACAGTCTAGTCCAAGTTCATGTCTAAGTGCAATGACAAGCAGTCTCAAACTAGATCAGTGTGACAAGCAAACCCACTTAGATCTTTCTCAATTTAGCACAATAGACACCACTTGTAAGAATTTTGATTCAGATTTCAATATAAGCAAGGTGTCATAAAAAGCTTAGGCATCAATATAGCAAAGGCATACAACTAGCATATCCAGGCATGAAAAGATAGCATAGCATTCAACATTCCTACATATGCTAGGTAGCCAAATCAAGTGGTGATCAAGGTTTTTGATTTGCAAAGAATAAAATGACTTAGCTCACAATTAGTATTCAACAGACTCAAGAGAGCTTAGCCAACCATGATCAAGCATGCATCTATACAATCTAGCACAAGCAAATACTAACTTTACATTCCAAAAGAGCTCTAGTGCTAGTGAAGTGAAAATGCATATGTGCAATACACGATATGATACAATATGTAAAAGAACCAAAGAGAAATAAAAGCAAGATAAAAGCAAAACTAAACTACAAAAGCTATTCCTTACTAAAAAGAATAGCAAACTATCCCTGACTAAAAGGGATAGCACACTCCAACCTCACCTCTCAGACGCGTAAATGCGTCAAACTCTAGGGGCTTGGTAAAGATATCGGCCAACTGGTTTGCTGAAACTACATGGACTAAGTCTATGTCTCCCTTCTCATAGTGATCTCTCAGAAAGTGAAACCTCATGTCTATGTGTTTGGTTCTAGAGTGCAAGACGGGGTTCTTAGCTACAGAAATAGCAGAAGTAGAGTTAACTAGGAGAGGGATCCTACCAAACCTAAGTCCGAAGTCACTAAGGGTGGCTTTCATCCATAAAAGCTGGGAGCAGCAACTAGCAGCAGCAACATATTCTGCTTCAGTAGTGGAAAGAGCTACACTAGCTTGCTTGCGGGAGGACGAAGAGACAAGAGAGGTTCCTAAGAGTTGGCATGTGCCGGAGGTTGACTTGCGATCAATCCGGCAGCCAGCATGGTCAGCATCTGAGAACCCTCTAAGAGAAAGAGAAGAACCCGAGGAATACCAAAGACCAAGCTCAGGAGTGAATTTCAGATACCTGAAAATGCGCTTCACCGCTTGACGGTGAGAAGTCCTAGGAGAAGCCTGGTAACGCGCACAAAGGCAGACCGCGAACTGAATGTCCGGCCTGGTCGCCGTCAGGTACAGAAGTGAGCTGATCATCCCTCGAAATTCCTTCTGGTCCACCGCCTCCCCATCTTCATCAGCATCAAGCGCCGTGTTTGTACTCATAGGAGTCGTCATGGGTTTAGAGTCACCCATGTTAAACTTCTTGAGTATGTCCCTTGTGTACTTGGCTTGATGGACGAGGGTACTCTCAAGGCCTTGCTTGATCTGCAGCCCGAGGAAGAACTGGAGCTCACCCATGAGACTCATCTCAAATTTCCTGCTCATCTGTTCAGCAAAACTAGACACCAAAGCGTGAGATGAACCACCAAAGATTATGTCATCAACATATATCTGAACTAGCAGGGTGTCACCGCCACGACTCAACAAAAACAAGGTCTTGTCTACTGAACCCATCACAAACCCAGATTTGAGCAGGAAACTCTTCAACCTAGCATACCAAGCTCTAGGAGCTTGCTTCAGACCATAAAGGGCTTTTCTCAACTTATACACCCGGTCTGGAAATCTAGCACTCTCAAAGCCAGGAGGTTGTTTCACATATACCTCCTCCTCTATGAACCCGTTCAGAAAAGCAGACTTGACATCCATTTCTTGCAGTTTGAAGCCTTTAGAGGCCGCAAAGGCAAGCAAAATCCTAATGGCTTCCAAACGAGCTACAGGGGTAAAGGTCTCCTCATAATTTATCCCCTCCTTCTGATAGAAACCCTGGGCTACCAATCTCGCTTTGTTCCTCACAACCATCCCATCCTCACCCTATTTGTTCTTGAAAACCCACTTGGTACCTATAGGGCGACAGTTTGGTGGAGGTTCAACTAAATCCCAGACATGGTTTCTCTCAAAGTTCTCCAACTCCTCATGCATGGCGTTCACCCAGTTAGGATCAGATAATGCATGTGACACATCTCGGGGCTCAAAAGAAGCAACATATGCAGAGTGGGAGAAAAAGGCTAAAGAAGTAATCGAAGAGCGTATGACATGCTGGTGAATGTATCCAATCATCTTGTGTGGAGGGTGATCCCGCTGGACCTGACGAGATGGAACAATCTCGGAGGTCACCTCCCCTGCGTCGTCAGCGGGGCCAGCCTCTGCAAGAGCTTGCTGTCGGGGGAGTGAGGAGGAAGCTGTGGGCAAGGGTCCTCCTTCATCATCTGAGCTCGTAGCAGAGGGGGCAGGAGCTGCAGCCGGTGCAGTGGCTCCTGCATCACCAACATCAACCGCACCTTCCTCATCCTCAAAGATGGGGGTGCCTTCTTCATCATCACCTGAAAGTTCAAAGGCAGGGGTTGTGCAGGGCATAGTTTCATCAAAAGAAACCTCACAAGTCTCAACAACTTGCTTGGCCTCCAAAATCCACACACGAAAAGCCCTAGAATTAGAAGCATACCCCAGAAAAATCCCATCCAAACAGCGAGACTCAAACTTGTCCAAATACCCCGCCATCTTAAGCACAAAACACCTGCAGCCAAACGCTCGCAAATGCTTGACGCTGGGCTGCCTGCCAAACCGAAGTTCATACGAGGTCTTCCCAAGGAAAGCTCGCAAGAAGATCCGTTCGCAATGTAACAGGCCGTATTCACTGCCTCAGCCCAAAAGCGCCTCGGAGTCCTATGCTCATCGAGCATCGTCCGTGCCATCTCAACAAGTATGCGGTTCTTGCGTTCCACAACACCGTTCTGCGAAGGGGTATAAGGAGAAGAAAACTGGTGCTCAAGACCTAGGTCACGACAGAAGTTTTCAAAACGAGAGTTTCTGAATTCTCCGCCATTGTCACTGCGGATAGCCCTCATGGCCTTATGACTCTCGTTTCTCAACCTCAGTAACAGATCCCGAACAAAACCAAACGCCTCAACCTTAAACTCCATAAAAAATACCCACGAGAACCGTGAAAAATCGTCCACAACGACAAGCACGTACCACTTCCCACTGACCGACGCTACCCGAGCGGGACCTACAGTATCCATATGGAGTAGCTCACCCAGATAGGAGGTCATAACCTGAGACACAGGAGTGTGAGAAGCCGCAACCATCTTGCCATGACGACAAGGGTGGCAAACTAAGTCCTTCTCAGCTCTCAATTTGGGCAATCCTCGAATTAGGCCCATTGAACTTAACCTAACTAGCAGATCAAAACTCAAGTGACCAAGTCTTCTATGCCACTTCCATATATCAACAGAAGGACTAGCAACCAAACAGCGCGCAGGGCCAGAAACAGATGTGAGGTCGACCCTAAAAACCTGACCAAAAGGCAGCAAAGAGCAAACAAGGGTCTCCTCAGCATCAAGAACGCAGCACGCACCCTTCTTAAAACGAACCTCAAATCCTTCATCGAGAAGTTGCGAAACAGAAACCAAATTCAACCCCAGATTCCGAACAAAAGCAACTTCTCTTAGGGAAAGCTTAGCAGAGAGCGAAACAGAACCAACACCCATCACTTTACCTTGACCATTATCCCCGAATGTGATGTACTCCTTGGTGCTTACGGGGTTGAGGCTGGAGAACCACTTGCGGTGCCCTATCATGTGCCTAGAGCAACCGGAGTCCATGATCCACACGTCCTCCATGCCTCGATCCTGCAAAGTCAAGTAAAGCGACGGTGAGCAAACGGTCCGGCACTGGGGTTAGTCCCAAAACTGCTGTACCAGTGCCGAGCCATCTGCTCAAAAGTGGGGCAAGCACAATCATAGAAATCATCACGACGATTAGGGTAACCACGACCTCCAAAGCGTGAACCCTCGAAAGCTCTCTCAAAGCCTCGGTCACGAGGTCCATAGCCGCGCTGAAAACGACTAGGAGCTCGACCGGTAAAGCGTCTCTCACCACCAGGAGCACGAGCCTGAAAGCCGCCTCCTCTCTCACCACCGGCAAAGCGGTCTCTCATCTCACCGCGGTGGGAAGGATCTTGCCTACCACCCTGGTAGAACTGATCCTGGTTCCCCCAAGCTCTCTCCTACCTCTCAACCCGCTTCCTCCTAAAGCAAAACTCCTCTAGGTGGCCATTCCGCTAGCAGAACTCACAGTAGTAGACAGGCCTCCTAGGCACTGGGGTAGGCTGGGACTTGGGCTTAGGTGGTGTAGCCTTGGGTGGCTCAAGCTGCTGGACTGGCTTCTTGCCCTTGGGCTTAAGCTCTTCCTCAACAATTTTGTCTAGCTTAGCCTTGGAAGGCTTGGGTGTCCAGTACTGCTTCTTTGGGGCAGCCTTGGGTGGCTCATGGTAAACCCCATCAACAGTCTCACTTGGCTGGGTAGGTGCAGTATTGGTCTTAACCGGGGCACTCTTCTCACCCGAAATGCTGCACTCTCCAAACCCAACACCACTTGTCTCACCATTAGCTCTCTTGGTGCTCTCTATGATCATCTCTAGTTGGGGTTGCCTCGCATATACCCAACTGAGCACCTCTCTCAACCTGTTGTTGTCATTTTGCAAAAACAACATCTCCTCCCTCAGATCCTCCAGAATCACAGTCTGGGCAGCACAGGTATCACAGTCTAGGGAGGGAACCACAACAGCTTTCTCCAACTTCCTAATGGTGGCATCCCTATCCACCAGCTGCATCCTAAGGGTTAGGCAGTTCTCACAAGTATCAGTAGGTGCTGAAAGCACCTCAAAGTCAGCTCTCAATTGCTCTAACTCACCTCTCAAAGTAGGACAGACCATACACGCACCCAAAAGCGTAGGTCTAGCCCTAAGCTCCTCAAGCTCCATGAGCTGCCCCTCAAACTTTTCCTTCAGAACAGCTAGCTCTCTAGCTAGACAGGGGCAAGGCTCACACTCGAGCTCTCCACTCAAAGTAGGCTCATCCAGTTTGGACTAGAGTTTGCCTAGCTCAGCATTCAGTTCATCTATCTCCTCTACCCGCTTGGCATACCTATCTCTCTGGTCACCAAGCTCCGTCATGAAAGACTCGCAGGTAGGGCACTCAATCTCACTGGGTTGGGGTCTCACACTCCTCAACCTTTCATTCTCCTCTAAAGCCTCAGCAAGTTGGGCTTTCAACTTCTGCAGCTTCTTGGCTGCCTTCTCCAGCATCTTATCTTGGGCCTTAAGCTCCCGACTGTTCTGCTCTAGCATCTCAAGGATTTCGGCTTGCTCAGGAGTTACCTCATCATCGGAAGAAGAGTTGCTGCCGTTATCCTTATCCTACTTGTCCTCAAGCGCCATAGAGCAAACCAAGCTCCTCTTCTCCTTGTTCCTGCGCCTAGACTTGGTGGAGATGAAGCACAAGCCAGCTGGACCTCCTTGATCGTTCCTCTTGTCCTTCCTGTACGTGATCTCCTCATCGCTTGAGCTCGACGAGGACGAAGAGGAAGAAGATCCGTTGCTGCAGAACCCGATCTCGGCGAAGAAGGCTTTGTTCCACTTTCGGTTGTCCTTCTGGTAACTCTTGAAAGCCTTCCGGAAGTTCTTCTTGCCGAAGGGGCGCTTGCCGGAGCCGTGCTTGTTGGAGCGGTGCTTGTCAAAGCTTGCCTTGCCAGGGTGGTACTTGTCGGAGTTGCGGGAGTAGCTCTTGCCCTTCTTGTAGTAGTCGTTCTTGTTGGGGCACTCAGCGATGAAGTGGCCGACCTCTCCGCACTCGAAGCACTTGGGCCGCTCTCCCCTCTTCTTGCTCATCTGGTTGTCATAGGCACGCTAAAAGCGACTAGACACCAGACACAACTCATCATCCCCAAGCGTCACTAGCTGCTCCTCTGTAACAGACATCAAAGCAGAAAACGAGAAGTTGTGTAACATGGGGTTAGTGACAGACTCACTAGAGGGGGTAGCCAAGGCCAGACTCTTAGAACCTGTACAAGCGAGGGAATCCCTCATCTTGTAATCTACCTCGGTGGCCTTGAGCTTACTATAGAGCACCTCTACTCCAATCGTATCATACCCTGCCGACTCAATGATTGAGTTCACCTTGATCTCCCATATTTTTCTGTCCAAAGCATACAGCAACTTGACAGCCAACTGATGATCGGTATATGGGAGGGCAGCAGGGGCAGAGTTGACACGCAACTTGTTGATGATCGACTGAAAGCGACCAAACAAGTCGTCTACTGACTCTCCCGGCTTCTGGACAAAATTCTCATATTCGCGCCGGTAAGTCTCCACAAACCTAGCCTTAATCGTTGCAGTACCCTCATGGTGTGCACTAAGCAGTGACCATATCTCACACGCAGTCTTAAGGTGACTTACTCTCTCATAATCCATGGGACCAAGCCCGGAGAAGAGAAAGTTAACAGCCTTGGCATTCGCCTCATGCTGGGCCACGATATCCTGCGTAATACGCTCAGCAACTGGAAGCACCACAAAAGTCGTACTCTGAGTAGCATCCCATATGTCCTGACTCTAGCTAACAAGGAATGCCTCCATCCTACCTTTCTTGTAGGGATAGCCATTGGAGCCAAGGACGGGAATTTTCCCTGAGTAAGTCATCGTCGCTACGGTTTCATCACCAGTTAAGGTATAGGAAACCTAACCGGCTCTGATACCACTTGTAGGACGAGACGTGCGACTAGAGGGGGGTGAATAGGACCACTTGAAAACTCAAACTCAAACCCCACCGCAGTGCAAAATGGAAACAACGCCCATAACGAAACTAGACACCGTCCACTGAGAGGATACGTATCTAGCTCACAACACCTGCTTGGTACCGTCCACTGAACAGATACGTACCGAGCACCAAGCGGAAGCACATGCTCAAACGGCTAAGAAAAGGAGCGCAAAAGGAACCAACTTCGGGGAACTGCAGATTTCAGACAGACAAGGCTGCAAAGAAAAATCTCAAAACCCCTCGAGAGAAGCTCCAAAAATTCCCCCAAAATTACCACACCTTCACAAAGCAATAGGGAACAACTCCAAAAAATTTTAGGCCAATTGGAGCAAGTTGTGACCACCGGACTATCCGGTGGTTAACCACCGGACTGTCCGGTGCTTACAGCCTAACACTCCAAAAAGATTCGAATCAAAACCCTATCAAACAACTCCAAAAATTATGAAATTTTTACTGGAGGTTAATAAGGGGCCAAGGAACAACTCCACAAATTGTCAGGTCAATTGGACAAGGAATAAAATTCCTAGAGCCACCGGACTGTCCGGTGGTTAAAAACTGACACACTAACCCCAAAAGAAAAATACCAAAACCAGGTCAAAACACCTCTAAATGATCTGAAATTTTTATGGGAACTTTATGATTCACTGATAAAGAGCTCTACAAAATTTAGCCCAAAATTCGAAGGTTTGACCCCCTAAACCAAACAAGACTTGAAGACGGACAGAACCAGCAGGGAAACTGGACAGCAGGAAACCTCACACAAAAGCAATCCGAAACTTGACCAAACCTTCTCCAAACATCACGAAAATTGGCACAGGCTATCCTGGCCCCATTCCAAAACTATTCCCAAAAGATCTATGGAAAAAGATCACGGGATTAGCGGGAATTTTAGATCTCATGAAGAGGTTAATATTTGGGCAAGAAAGGAAAAAGCTCAAGAATAACTTGCTCGTGGCAATCCTTTGGGATTGAGATGTTCTAAGACTCCACGTCCTTGTAAGTCCAAAACACAAGGAAAACAAAGGATTCAACATTGGCAAAAACAAACACCCAAAAGGTCAAGGATTGAAGCCAAAAACCAAAGAGAACAAAGGGAGGAGAAGCACACAAAGTTGCTGCACGAAACCACTTCGATTATGAGCCTCAAAAGAGGTCTTAGGTCAGATTACAACGAAGGATTTCATCCCAAGCAACCACCCTCACCTTCCCTCTTGATTTGGAGGCTAGATCTCACTCTAACCCTCCTAAACTTGGAGCTCAAAGTTTGAGGACGAAAATTACACAAAGCAAATAAAAACCTAGCTGCCAAGACTACCTCTAATGACCAGCTCTTAGGCTATTTATACACCGGTTCAGTTTTGGCATTTTTACACAAAGACCCCTAACACTAGAAACGCCCGGAGAGGCTAAAACAGAAAAGAACCCGAAATATCGGGGACGGACGACCACGATGAAGACTTAATCTTCTTAGCTTCCATGCAATCTTCGAATGTCCTCCACGTGGCCAGTAGTCTAATCCGCCTTTGCACCCCCGGTTTTGAAGTCAGAAACCGAGAAACTTTAGGAAGTCTCCGTCTGGGCCGGACTTGGCCCATCTTCTCTATCTTGGCGAGTTGTGGCCCAACTCACCAAGCCTTGGGTAGCTTGGGTGGCGGTTTTGAGCCGAAGCCGCCAAAGCCTCCCTCGCACGCCTTCACGCCATGCACTCGGGTTGGAGCACCACGGTGGCACCCGGCTTCTCTAGTCCATCGGAGTTGCCTCGCGGTCCATCGGAGGGCTTACACCACCGTTGCCGATCCGCCCCTCCGTGTATCGAGCTTCCATGGCCGACCGACGCCGCGCATTGCCTCCGGTCCATTGGAGGGCTTTTGCCTCAGTCCATCGAGGTCTTCATCATCTACCTCCAGTCCATCGGAGGGCTTGATCTTGTTGACAATCACTCATCACACTAGGAGAGCAATGAGGCCGGTCCATTGGCTCTCATTGGTCGGGCGACCACTTGATGCTGGCATGTGATGGAAGGGGCAGGAAAGGGTCGGCCGGTCCTGATTGCAGGTCGTGCGGCCTCGGAGGTGGTCGGCCGGCCGTTGGTGCTGGTCGGGCTGCCAGTGCGGGTGGCCGGGCGACCACTCTAGTGTGATGTGGCGGAACCGCCCTGCTTAATCCAGACTAAGCACACCTGCCACCTCTGGCTCGCAGTGTGCTTAGGCCAGACTAAACCCAGTAGTCCGTCGAGAGTCCTTCGAGCTCTCGATAACACCATTCCCAGAGGAACCGACATCAAACACATCCGACTCTCGAAGGAGCCACAACAGTTACATCATCACAGGCAGTTGAAATAGAGAGTAATAGACTTAATTTACAAACCAAATATATGTAATCAAATACATGTTCAGGTATAGCGGAAGCGTTTGCAAAATATATATATAGCGGAAGCGTTTTTGAAACATCTCGCAGCGGAAACAAACTCAAACAGTCTTCATGCAGAGATAAACAAGGTGAGTAGCACCGAGCCCACCGGTTCTACCCTCCTTCAAGCGGTTGTCCAGAAGTCATCAGTACCTGTAAGCCAAAAGTGAGGGCAAACCCTGAGTACTAATTACTCAGCAGGACTTAATGGAAGGGTTTCGGCTCAGGCAAAGCTTGCTTACTAACATTCGATCCTTAGCCATTGATTCTAGCAATGAGATATTGACATACAGTAACATTTTCTCACTTGCATATACCATCATAACAATAATAACTTGCAAAAAGTAAGCATAAAAATACAAGCATGTGGTATTTGAAAACATGAATAATAATATAACATGTTCCGATAGTTACTACGTTGCCCGTGTGCGATATCTGGCATTCTCACACCTAGTGAACATCAGCAATTCGAATCGATTTTTAATTCCTGGAAATAACTAAGAATGCCAAGTGATATATGCTTACTAGCTATCGCGTTCCACACATATATCCCCCATCTTTACTTGTCCCATCACAAGTTCGATTCAATCCTTCTGTGGTTCCCAAGTTGTGCCGCCTTAGGAGCGATACCTCGGCGTACCGGGTTAGTCCTCCCTTGACTACAAGCTCCCCAAGGTGTCACAGGAGGAGTCTGTCTCTGTTCTTCGGATGGCACAAGTAAGACTTTCACCGGTCCATTATCCCGGATAAGCACTCTAGCAATGTTATGCCGATCAGCAGGCGAACAACGATCGGGCCTTATGCGACTCGGGCGGAGTCCAATGCACAATACCATAAACAACCAATAACTCATAAAATCTCCGCCCGGTCTCCATTTAAAACATAAGCATAATGATTTCCATAATAGTAAGATTTTTGTGATTGAAATCACCTACGCGACGAGTGACTCCATTCACTCGCATCTAGCATTGCTAGGCACTCGTCCTACGAACTCTATATATAGGTGCTAGTTAGTTTGCCAGGAAACATAAAAAGAGGTATACCAGAAAGAGCTCTTCTGTATAATCTGCTCTAGAACCACTCCCATGGTTTGCAGGTTCTGGAGTTTTGTAAACCTATAACAGCAAACAATGTTTAATAACAACAAACAATGTATAATAACAACAAACATTAGTAATAGAAGAAGCAATTCAAATTTCATACTTGGATGTAAAAACACAGCATAGTTGTGTTACTAACCGGCGGTGCTACCACTTGATGTCCGATCTCATCCGGAGAAGGGGCTACACAGTTAACAAAGTAAACAAACAATGGTTAATAATTGTTCTGTACAAACATATATAAACTAACAGTGTTTAGTTATTATGTACCAAATTCAGTTATTATGTACCTACTGCTCGCATCCAGTCTTGGAGACAAATCAGTGCTTCAATAGTACTCGGGTTTAGTCTGCTCCAGAAGTCACTCACTACTCGCTGTCCAGTGCTAAACGCCGATTCAGATGGTACGGTTGAGGCTAGTGTCGAAAGAACATCACAAGCTATGCGAGAAAGAATTGGGTATGTTGTACAATTTGATTTCCACCAGGCCAAAATATCAAACTCATCAGTTCTAGGGATTGCAGTTTCAGCAAGGTATGCATTGAGCTCATTAGAAGACTGGGTTCTTTGTTGAGCACTTCGATGTTGATCCCAGTCATCAAATGAGTCATCCTTCAGAGTATTAACTTCAGCATACCTTGTTTCATGTGCTAACTCGGCATTTGAGTGATTTGTTTGAGAATACTCACTAAAAAGCTTCTTCAACGTGCTCATGACTCTATCCAACTTTGGTATTGCATTTCTCCCAAAAAACTGATTCAAGCGAAAATCCACAAAAGAATATTTGAACCTTGGATCAAGAATAACAGGAATGGAAAAGGATAAATATGTAATTTCCCAGTACTGCATGAACTTCTTCTGCATCTGTTTGACTATAGCTGCAATGTCTTGATCCTCACTAGAAGACTCCTTATCCATGGCTAGCTTGATTTTCCAAAGCTAATGAAAATAATGATGTACTGTAGGATAGAAGGACCCAGATAATACAACTGTGGCATCATAAAATGTCTTTAAGAAGTTGCAAACACCTATAGACCTTTCCCATTCGTCCAATGAGGGTGCAGTATTGAAATTTGGATCTTGCTTTGCTAATTCATCAAACACTGTCCTAAAAGGGTATGCAGATTGCAGCATTAAGAAAGTTGAATTCCATCTTGTAGGCACATCAAGGCTGGGTTGTTATTCAAGAGATATACCCATTTGCATGGCTATTTCTTCAAACTTTTCTCTGCGAGCCTGTGAGCTTTTGATGTACTTGGCACTCTCCCTAATATTGTTCACTATGCTGCTGATTTGTCTTAACCCATACTGAACTACCAAATTTATGACATGGGCAGCACAACGAAGATGGAAAATATTTCCATCACATGGTAGCATTTTCTTCAACAACAAATTGCCCCTCATTAGTTCCATCATCGAATTGTTAACTTTGGCATTGTCCAATGTTATACTAAAAAGCTTGTCCTCAATATTCCACTCTTGAATGCCCTTTAGTATAACATTAAACATAGACTGGGCATTGTGTGGTGATTCCATCATTACAAATTTGATAATTCGTTTCAGTCTCTGCGCCGCGGCGCAGCAGAAGGGTGGCTGGCGCGAGTCCCTGCTCTCCAGGCCCGGTGACCACTGCTGCTCAGAAGCGGCTTATTCGAAGCCTTGGTCTGTCTGATTCCTTGGAAAAAATTAGTACTGCTGCCCAAGATGAATATTTCAAACTTATGGACCAGCCCCTAACTGATGTTCGCCTGGCTGCGCTTGCTGCAATTTTTGGTTGGACAGTCGGGGATGAAAGGTTTGCAGGACCCTTGTCTTTGGGTGTCTAGCTGCAGCTGTTTGTGTGGTCGTCTTCATTCGGTTGCTCAATGATGAACCCCTCTTCGATTCTTGTTTGGAATGCGCGTGGTCTTAATCAGCGAGACCGGCGCAATTCTGTCCGTGATGTGGTGCTGTCCTCAGGGGCTGATTTAGTCTGCCTCCAAGAAACTAAGGTCGAGGTTTTGACTCAAGTAATTTTTCTGTCTGTTTTTGGGTCTGATTTTGATAAGTTCGTGGCTCTGCCGGCTGTTGGAACGCGTGGTGGTGTCGTAATCGCTTGGAAGAGCTCAGTCTGCCAAATTGTTGCCTCTCGGGTTGATACGTTCTCTGTTTCAGTGCAAATATTGGAACAGGAGGGTAGGAACTGGTGGTTTACTGGCGTTTATGGCCCTCAAGATGATGACAGCAAGGCACTTTTTCTCCAGGAGCTGCGTGACGTTCGTAATCTCTGTGCTGGTCCTTGGTTGATCGCTGGCGATTTCAACCTTATTTATCAGGCTAAGGATAAAAACAACGCTAATCTCAACCGCGCCTTGATGGGGAGGTTTCGGAGATTTCTGGATGTTGTGGAGGTTAAGGAGTTACCACTGGTGGGCAGGAAATTCACTTGGTCCAATGAGAGGGTTGATCCGACTCTTGTGCGCCTAGATCGATTTTTTTGCTGCACGGACTGGGAGGAGATTTTTCCGGATTCTCTTCTGCAGAGTTCTGCTTCGGTTGTTTCAGATCATTGCCCTCTACTCCTAGGGCTGCAGGTGAAGCTTCCAAGAAAACGGCGTTTTCATTTTGAGAGTTTCCGGCCCAAGTTGCCTGGTTTCTTGGAAGCCGTTGAGAAAAATTGGAATGCCCCAGTCCCATCTGCTTGCCCGGTGGAGATTTTTTATCTTAAGCTGCAGTGCCTCAATAAGGGGCTGCAGAAATGGAGCGAGAGGAAAGTTGGTAATATCAAGGTGCAATTGGCCATGGCTAAGGAGGTCCTTCATCAGATTGAAATTGCTAGGGACCGTCGTGTTCTCTCTGAAGGAGAAGAATGGCTGCGGAAGAAACTCAAATTGCATTGCCTTGGCTTGGCCTCTCTTGAGCGTACCATTGCCCGACAGCGCTCTCGGATTTTGTACATTCGAGAAGGTGACGCTAATACTGCTTTTTTCCATCAGCATGCAAGGTACCGGAAGAAAAAGAATTTTATTGCAAAGTTACAGGTTGGGGATCAAGTGGTCACCGGCCAAGAGGAGAAGCATGCTGCTGTACTGGAATTTTATGATAAGCTGCTGGGCGAAGCAGAGCAGAGGGAGTTCTCGGTGGATCTTTCCGCTCTCAATCTGCAGGAGCAGGACTTGTCTTCTTTGGAAGAGGAGTTTTCAGAAGTTGAAGTGGTGGCAACATTAAAAGACATGCCGCTTGACAAGGCCCCTGGCCCAGATGGTTTCACAGGTCGTTTCTACTTGTCTTGTTGGCAAATCTTTAGAGAAGATGCTATGGCTGTTCTTTCTACCATTCATAAGGGACATGTGGCTAAATTCAAGCTCCTTAATTCGGCCTTCGTTACTTTGCTACCTAAGAAAGAGAATGCCTTGGAAGTTAAAGATTTTCGACCCATCAGTCTCGTGCACAGCTTCGCTAAGCTGGTAACCAAGGTCCTGGCAAACAAGTTGGCGCCTCGTCTTCCTGATTTGGTCTCCATTAATCAAAGTGCTTTTATAAAGGGCAGGAGTATCCAGGACAATTTCTTGCTTGTGCAGCAGATGACTAGATGTCTGTACAGCAAGAAACAGCCACATATCCTTTTGAAGCTAGACATCTCGAAAGCTTTTGATTCAGTTTCTTGGCCGTTTTTGCTCGAGGTGCTGCAGCAATTGGGTTTTGGTCGCCATTGGTGCAACCTGTTGTGTCTCCTCCTTTCAACCTCCTCCACACGTGTGCTTGTTAATGGAGAACCAGGAGATGTGGTCTTGCACAGGCGGGGTTTAAGGCAAGGTGATCCTTTATCGCCTATGCTATTTATTTTGGTAATGGAAGTGCTCAATGCCCTAGTGGTCAAGGCCACAAGACAGAATCTGTTACAACCTTTGGCTGTCCCACAAGCTAAGCATCGGATTTCTATCTATGCAGATGATGTGATTTTGTTCCTAAGGCCAAATCAGGTTGATCTCTCCCTAATTTCTCGGCTGTTGGAGGTTTTTGGTCATGCTTCTGGCCTCAGAACCAATTTCGGCAAGAGCTCTGTCTATCCGATCAATTGCGCTGAGGCTGAGTTGGATATCATCAAGCATGCAGTGGCTTGTGAAGTGAGTTGTTTTCCCTGTAAATATCTCGGTATTCCACTCACTGTCAGGAAACCGTCCAAGGCCGAGTTGCTGTCCTTAGTGGACAAGGTGGCTGACTGTCTCCCCAAGTGGAAGGCTTCTCTCGTCAACCGCGTGGGGCGTCTAGTGGTAATCAAGACGGTTTTTACAGCAATCCCAATTCACCTAATGACTGCCCTAGATTTGCCAAAATGGGTTATCAAAGCTTTGGATAAACTCCGAAGGGGTTTTCTGTGGTCTGGTCAAGAAAAGGCGAACGGAGGCAACTGTCTTGTTTCTTGGGAAAATGTTCAGCGTCCCTTGCATTTGGGTGGCCTCGGGATTCTTAATCTTGAACTCTTGGGTTGGGCGTTGAGCATTCGCTGGTTGTGGCTTCAAAAAACTAACTCAGATCGCCCGTGGGAGGGCCTCCCTGTACACGTTCCAAGATCTGCCCAAGCTTTGTTTGCTGCAGCCATCCAAATTAATTTGGGTGATGGGGAGAATGTTCTGTTTTGGACAGATCAGTGGCTTCATGGAAATTCTGTGGCTGAACTTGCTCCCAACCTTTTTCTGGCGGTTTCCAAGAAAGCAAGGAGGCGTTGCACAGTTTCTCAAGACCTCACAAATCGTAGATGGGTTACAGACATCAGAGGCGCTCTTACTGTCCAAGAGCTGGTCGATTATCTGAAAGTTTGGGAACTTGTGGATGGGGTTGCTCTGCAGCCAGGTGTTCCTAATCAGTTCCATTGGAGGTTTAGTCAATCCGGACAGTACTATTGTCAATCTGCTTATCAAGCTTTTTTCTTGGGGACCATTAAATTTGGACCTTGGAAAAGGATCTGGAAGAGCTGGGCCCCCCTCTGGTGCAAATTCTTCATATGGTTGGCGTTGAAGAATAGATGTTGGACAGCGGACCGCTTGGCTAAGTGAGGGCTTCCACATCCTACAGTCTGTCCTCTTTGTGACTAGGAGCAAGAGATCATGCAGCATCTCCTTATCTCTTGTGTTTTCTCTCAAGAAGTTTGGACCTTAGTGTTCAACGGCCTGGGGTTGTCAGCGGTTAGTCCACAACTTGATGGTAAGAGTTTTTTAGGCTGGTGGTCTTGGGCAGTCAATCAAGCTCCTAAGGAAGTCAAGAAGGGCCTCAATTCCTTGATCATTTTGGTAGCCTAGGAGCTTTGGAAGCACAGGAATGACTGTGTGTTTGAGGGCACTAGGCCTAGTGTTTCTTTAGTTTGCCGCAAGGTCGTGCAAGAAGGCAACCTGTGGTGCCTCGCTGGTAATTCAGCGCTTAGTTTGCTGAGCGCTAGGTTGGTGGGGCTGGGCTCTTGAGAACACCCCCCCCCCCGTGTGGTCGTCCTATGTGTGGCGCGTCTGTGTCTGTAAGTCCTTAAGTGTGTGGGTGCTAGCCTCGGTTCTCCACGTGTAACTGTTTCTCTTTGCTTAATGAAATGGCACGCAGCTCTCCTACGTCGTTCGAAAAAAAAAGTTGGAGTTACCTCTGCTATTCGGATGAGTGCCGGGTCCGGCGACATCATGGAGGGTTGCGGTCGGCTGACAGCTCTGGTGGCTTGTGGTCCGGCGATGCGTGAGGCTGAGAAGCCGTCGGGCGATGGCTGCGGAGGAGAGCGTCCAGCGATCGGCCTGGATCCATTCCTCACGACCGGCGGGCGGCCTGAGGGCGGCAGCGTAGGGGCAGCGATGGGCCAGAGGCGCGAGGGCGTCAGTACAGGGGCGGCGGCGGGGGAACGGCGCAGGGAAGGCGGCTGTGCCTGGGAGTCGGCCATTGCATGGGTTACCCACGAGATCCGCTCTTTTTTTGGATCCAGCACCGATATTTCTTGGGCCAGTGTGATGGGTATTTACGACCCACTCCCTAATTTGGGTAACGGGTCACTGGGCCGACCCAACGAAACCTGCAATCTTTTTGTTGCGCTAAGGGAAGGGCAACACCGTTGTGTCATAAAACTCATGTGGAAGAGTTTTCGATGGTGCCTTCTCCTTCGCGGCACCAGTGCTGGTTTCTGGATCATCCTTCTCTTTTGTTTCAGTGGTCTTCTCCTGTTTCTTTTCCTGTATGGTTAGTGCGTAACGCACCACTAGAATGTGGAGGGTCCTGAGTGGACTTACCACCCCTAGTGGTGACAGCATTAATGTGCTCTTTGGGAGGATGTTCCGGTTGTCCCGAAAGCTTTCCCCCATTAGTATTAGGCAAAGAGGCAGCCAACTGAGCTATTTTTGTTTCTAACATTTTATTGAAACTCAGTTGATTTTTCATAGCACTGTTAAAAGTTTCCATTTGTAATGAAATAGATTCAAAAAGTCTATCATTTGCATAAAAATTTTTACTGATGCTATCGTATACAGCTTTTGGATCAAAAGAGCTAGGCTTATTGAATTGCTGTGAGTTGTCAAAGGAGTTACCTTGTCCGGAGAATGGGATATATGGTCGCGAATTCCAGCCTGGTTGGGGACGATTCCCGTTGTTGAAGTTGCTAGAATTACCGATGAAGTTGGCATCTTCTGGTCGCGTTTCAGGGCAGTTGCTCCCTGAATGCCCCGTGTTCCCGCAGACTTCACAAGTCATGCGAGTGTCGAGGGCCTGGACTAGTGCAGTCTCAAGATTGTCTTCTAGCTTCTTTAAAAACAAGTCCATCTTGGCGGCCATCATATCCGTGCTGTCGATATGATGGACTCTACAGGATTGTGTGTGTGACCTTTCTTCCTTCCATCCCTGGTTAGTGACGATCTTCTCAATCAGATTTTTGGCCGCTCTCACACTATGTGATAGAAAAGATCCTCCAGCGGCTGTTGGCGTTTCTTAGCCTACTGATATAGATCCGCAAGCGCACGGAAACACGTTGTAGGTTTTTACCCAAGAGTATTCCAGGGTATCGATGTAAGACCCTAATTTTATTTCCAGTATTTTACAATAAATTTAATATGGTTTATTTAATTTTCTAAGGTTTTATATGCCTAGCCTTGCATTTTTCATGATTTATTTTATTAAATAAATAATTTAAATTCAACGTAGGTCAACTTTGGTTGTGCATTCATGCTGGAGCATTATTTTATGTACTGTATGAACTAAGGCTTGGAATTCAAATTTATTTGAATTCTAGATTTGATATGGTTTTGTTTTTTTTAAAAGAAAAGAGGAGAGAAAAGAAAAGGAAAAAAAAAAACTAGCCCAGCCGCCCGCTCACCCCGCTAGGCCCAGCTCACACCGCCAGGCCCAGCGTGAGCCGGCCCAACCCTCTTCATCCGCGCCCCCTGCCCCTTGCTCTCTCTCTGCCGCGTGGGTCCGCCGCCCGACCCGCTGACGAGCGGGCCCCTTCTGTCATCCTTCTTCTTCCTCCCCATGCAGCTGCCTCCTTCCTCTGTGCGTAGCCCATCCGTTTTTTTTCTCGAACATGTAGGAGAGCTGCGTATCATTAAATTAAGAAGAAAAAAGTATTGGGTTTAGAAATCCCACAACAGCCTTACACAAACACACACAAACCCAGACTCTTTTACATAAGCAAAAACCTCTCTCTCAAGAATAAAAACTTGACCCTAGACCACTGAAAGGAGCTCACCCATTGGCTGGCACAAGAGAAAGGAGATTAGAAATTCCCCGAGCTCCGGCCACACTCCAAAGGTGAAGCTCATCTCTGAACAGAACCAGGACCTCATTTAAATTTGGTTGGATCCCATCAAACACACATCGATTGCGGTGATTCCAAATGGACCAAGCTCCCAAAACAGTGATAGAATTGAGACCTTTCTTAATCTGATCGCTAATTCCCAGGTTTGTGCTTGCCCACAATTCATCAAAGGAACAGTTTTCAGGCTGGGGAGACAGAGCTTGTAGTCCGACCTGCTGTAGGATGCTGTACCATACTTGTCGGGCAAAGACACATGAAATTAGTAGATGGTCAATGTTTCCTCAGCTTGGTCACAGAGCAGACATCGTTCAGGATGGGGCAGACCTCTTTTAGCGAGGCGATTTGCAGTCCAACATCTATTGTGCGCCACTAACCACATGAAGAACTTGCATTTACCTAGTGCCCAAGTCTTCCATATCCTCTCCCACGGCTCGAACTGAACAGCCCCAATAAAGAATCCCTCGTATGCCGATTTAGCAGAGTATACTCCTGAGCTAGAGAATTGCCATCTATGAGTATCTTCTATTTCATGTTGCAAAACCAAATTCGAGAGAAGGTCCCATATCTTGAAATAATCAGCCAAGACAGGTACTGTAATGGCACCTCGTACGTCTTGCACCCATCTCAAATCTGTAGCAGCCTCAAACACTGTCCTCCTCTTAGCTTTGTTAGTGATTGAACCGAAAAGGTTTGGGGCTAGTTGTGCTAGGCTCTGTCCCTGCACCCATTTATCAGTCCAAAAAATTGTGTTCTTCCCATTCCTGACCTCTGAGACAATTGCCACTTCAAAGAAAGCTTTTACTGAAGGGTGTACTTGAATTTGGAGAGCCGTCCAGGCCTATCAGGTTTAGTTTTTTTCAGCCACAGCCAGCGCATTCGGAGCACCCATCCCAACTGTTGCAGATGAGATATTCCAAGACCTCCAAGTTCAAGAGGCCGAGTGACCTTAGGCCATGCCAACAAACAATGTCCCCCCTTCACATCTCTTCTGCCTCTCCAGAGAAAGCCTCTTCTAATTTTATCAATAGCTTTTAAAGCCCAGAGAGGGAGGTCCATTGCCATGGTCAAATAAACTAACATGGACGTGAGCACAAACTGAACCTTTCCAGCCAGGAAGTTGATCAGCTATCCGGTCAATGATAGGCTGAATTTGCTGCTTTGTCAGCTTCTTCAAAGAGAGCGGGACGCCAAGGTATTTGCAAGGAAAATCAGCCACCTGACACGGGAGATGTTCTTGTATGAAGGTGGTATCCTCCTCTGAACACTGGATAGGAAACACATTACTTTTGTGCATATTTGTTCTCAGCCCCGAGGCCTCTCCAAAAAGCTTAAGGATGTCCAGAGTGATGCTTATGTCACTGGCCGAGGGGCGTAAAAAAATCACCACGTCATCGGCATACAGAGATATACGGTGCTACAAGGCTCGTCTCGCTAGTGATTGCAACAAACCTTCATCGGAAGCTTTCTTGATCATATAACATAAGACATCCATGACCAAGATAAATAGCATCAGGGACAATGGATCACCCTGGCGAAGTCCACGTCGATGCACAATTCTTTCCCCCGGACTGCCATTGATAAGAACCTGTGTGGAAGCGGTAGCCAACAGCCCACTGAGGATATCACACCATACAGGACCAAAACCCAAGTGCTTCATGATTTCCAACAGGAAAGGCCATGACACAGAATCAAAGGCCTTTGTGATATCTAATTTTAGTAGAAGTCGAGCTTGCTTTTGTTGGTGAAGGAAACGAGCAGTTTGTTGCACAAGCATGAAATTGTCTTGAATGAAACGACCTTTGATAAAAGCACTTTGGTTGGGAGACACCATCTGATCCAGCCGCCCTGCTAATCTGTTGGCCAACAGTTTTGTAATAAGCTTGGTGAAAGAATGGAGGCTTATTGGTCGAAAATCTTTTACATTTGTGGCCCCTTCCTTCTTAGGTAGCAGTGTAATGTATGCTGAATTGAGCTGCTCAAAATTTCTCATTTTTCGACTCCAAATTGCTGAGACTGCTGCCATAATTTCCACTTTGATAATCTGCCAGCAAGACTTGTAAAATTTCCCAATAAAGCCATCAGGGCCTGGAGCCTTGTCTGATGGCAGTGAGTTTATTGTTCGCCAAACCTCCTCTTCTGAGAAGGGAGCCTCTAGCTCAGTGAGATCATAAGATGGCACATCCACTTCATTAAGATCAATGGTAGAATCTCTGTCCATGCTTTCCCCTAGAAGATTGCAGTAGAACTCGTTTACAATTCTTTCCTTTTCATCATGTTTGGTGATAACCCAGCCGTCCTCTGAGATTAGTTGGCTAATAAAATTTTTCCTTTTTCTATGTCTAGCATGCAGGTGAAACATGGCTGTATTAGCATCTCCTACACCAAGCCAGCTGATCCGGGATGGGCTCCTAGCAATTGTTCTCTGCAAGGATGACAATGCCAAGGCATGTTTCTTGAGTTGAGTATACAGACATTTCTCCGATCTAGAT
This sequence comes from Paspalum notatum, assembly GCA_022530915.1. Classification (NCBI taxonomy): domain Eukaryota; kingdom Viridiplantae; phylum Streptophyta; class Magnoliopsida; order Poales; family Poaceae; genus Paspalum; species Paspalum notatum. The sequence continues at coordinate 30,704,198 of CM039688.1, read as the reverse complement.
AGAGGGCGACCATCTTGTGCAATCTCTAGTTGATGTATTATTTCTCTTGCCATCCCAAGTTGTGAATTGACATGCCCAATTTTTTTCTGACTCCAACTTTGCAACCCTTTCACAGTGGCACGAAATTTCCTTGATAGAGTATCAAAAGGACAGGAGGAAACTGGTTCAGATGCCCAAGCAGCCTCAACTGTCTCTTGGAACCCTTCCAATTTTGTCCAGTACGCTTCAAAATGAAATCGGGCTTTCCCAGGTTTATTATCATGAAGGCCAAGGAGGAGAGGGCAATGGTCTGATCCATCCGTGGCTGTACTCTGTAAAACTCTGTCCAGTTTGACCAGTGTTGGTGTGTCTTGCTGATTGGACCACGTGTATTTTCTCCCATGTAAAGGAAGCTCTTTTAAACCCAAATCATTGATGAGGCGTCGAAATCTTCCCATCAAAGCCCTGTTTAGATTACCACTATTTTTATCCTCATCTTTGTAAATGAGATTATAATCTCCCAGCATTATCCAAGGGCCCTGGCAGGCAGCTCATACATTCCTCAACTCCTGCAGGAAGAGCACTTGTTGTCGTCCCCCTGAGGTCCATAGACGCACGTGAGCCACCATGCTTGACCTGTGCTCGGATTGAACTGGACGGAAATGCAGTGACTGTCCACTCGAGTGGCATTGGCAGGGTCAAGTTCATTGCGCCAAGCCACGAGAATTCCTCCACTAGCACCTACCGATGGCAGATCAACATAATGTGTAAAATCTGAACCAAGGGTGGTAAGAATTGTTCCTCGAGAAAGCTGTGACATTTTTGTTTCTTGAATGCAAACCACATCAGCTCGGGAGGATGCGATAAGGGTGCGAACTGCATCTTGACGTGCCTTAGAATTAAGACCACGGACATTCCAACATAAGATGTTTGAAGGATTCATTGATATAAAATAGTCCAATCGACCAAGTTCAAAATAAGAACACCTCAATTATCCCCCACAACCTCCTCGGGGGTTGACCATCCAAACAGAGCTGCTAGTGCTTGGACATGAGATTCTGGGAGTGTTTGGCCAAAAAGCTTGCTAAACTCATCTAGAGCTTCCTGATCAATACCTGCATTCTCCTCAATGACGTGAAGGGTTCTCATCATCTTCTTCTTATTCCTTGTGCTTTCTGTTACAGCAGATAGCTCTGGCTCAACTCCCGCAATTCGACGGCTGCGTCGTGGAGGAGCAGCAGGTGTACGAACCCGAGCTGTTGGCCTTGCAGCGCACGGTGTAGGGAGAATTCTCGCTGTCTTTTTTGTGAGTTATGCCATGAACCTCGATCTTCGCCTTGCTGAAGTGGGTGTTAGTGTCACCGGCGTCGAAGGGATGGTGTTGCTGATACCCTCCGGAGCACTAGGTTCCACTGGTGCAGCTGGCACCCGGCGTCTGGAATACACCCTTGAGCAGGTTCTTGAAGCGTTGGCCATTCTCAAGGCCGGTAGCGAGGGGCACTGCCGCAATGTTGAAGGGCCACCAACGGGCGTACAGACACCATCACCTGGCATGAGTGGCATCCCACCATCATCTGACGCGAGCGGCACCCCATCATCATCTGACACGAGCGGCCGTGGGCCGCAACCCCGTGAAGGCGTTGCCTGTTCCTGCGGTGGATCATGAGCCCACACCATCTCCAATGTGGGAGACCACGCACTGGTCTCTACCACGGGCTGGGACTCCACAAGTTGTACTGGACCATGGCAGGCCCCCAAAGCAGGCCTGTCAGCGATTTGGACCCAACAGCTGCACTTGAAGGTCTCGCCGCCGTTTTAGAATTGAACGCGCACACAGCTGGCGTCGCGTCGCGCGAGGCGCCATGGGAAACTTCTGCGGCGATTAAACGCCAGCCCTCGCGTGCACGCCCACCTCGGACCCCGGGGTCTCGCCGTGATCCAGTTGCTGGCCGGCCTCCTCAGGAGCGTGCGACGGAGCCGCCTCGGGCATGGAGTCCGCCATAGGATCAATGCTAGCTCCATCACCCGAAGCGTCGCGCGAGGAACCAAGGGCACGCTCCAACGGAACGTCGGGAACGGCCGCCACGCGTCCGCCGCCGCCCACCGGTGGTCCCAACCTTGCATGCGCCGAGATACGAGGCGCTCCATCGGTCATCGCCGCTCCACCCGGCGCCGCCTGCGCCGGCGAGGTGGCTGGCCGAGAACGCCGGCGTCGTCGCTTTCTTCGCCGACCCTGATCATCATCAGTTGGAGGAGCTGGTGGTGCAGGGCCTCCCGTCACTGGCGGCGGAGCGAAAGGCAGCACAAAAACCTCAATGGGGTACGTTAGAGTGCGCTGCTGCCTATCGCCGCCGGCCACCTGCGGCTCAATTATGTCAAGCTCCATTTCCGCCGGGATGCGCCAGGGGCAAGAACACCAAGCCGCAATCCGATAGACATCCCGGCGGCTCGCCGTACTTGGGAGTGGGTCACTGATCCAGCAAAACTCATCTAGGAGCTTCTCCACTGTTGAAAGCTCCCAAGCGTGCGCCGGGATGCCGCGCAGCTCAACCTCGACGGCGAATGGCAGAGTTGCCGCTGCTGAAGATTGTGTGAAACGATTCCAGTACATGACGTGCAGGCGAAATGTTGCTTCGATAATTGGCCGGCCGCCGTTGTAGACCCTTGCCACAGCCTCCTCACTCGGCGGGATTAGGAGGAAGCTCGCCGGCCCGTAACGGTGTAGGGTCAGCATGGCCTCCTCCAACTCGAACCGCCGAGCGATTGTAGCTGTAATGGTGCCCGCCATGTCTACTTGATGCTCAGTGACCACGGAGACGACTAGAGCCCGGCCGAGCTCTTCTTCACGCCGGGCTATGCTGACTGACCGATCGATGATGCGCCGTGGCTTCTGGGGTCGGGAGTCATCGCTCACAGGGCGAGCATCATCACTTGACGGAAGGGCGTCCCCAGATTCTTCCACGTCAGCATTGCTGTGGTGAGAAGGGGAGGAAGGAGCCCGCCCGGCATTGCTACCTGCCAAACGCCATCTGTGCACCTGACGCCGACGTTGTCCCCGGTCATGCCTCCCCGCTGTAACGTCGGAGTGGGCAGCCAAGGTCACCGTAGGGGCCGGCGCAGCCGAAGTCGGAGGGGCCGGCGCCGCCGAAGAGACCGAGCGCCACACCTTCGCTTGCTTGGACATGGCCGCTGCCGCTACCTGCCGGCGGGGACAAACGTAAGAACGATGTCCAGAGGCACGGCAGACGAAGCAACGCGGGCTTGAGCGGCAGTTAGCAGCCCGGTGCGACAGGAGCACCTTCCCAAGAGGTCTGCCGGGACCGGTCGACAGGGAGGGCATTCAAGACACCGACGTTCCTGCCGCGCCCGCCGCCCTTCCACCGCCCCGAAGCCGTCAGCGTCCGGGCCGCGCGACTGCGACGGACGAGAGCGAGTCTCCGGGAACAGCATGATTCTGGGGCTCGCGCGGGCAGCGTGTAGCAGGGGCACAGTCGAGGTCACCTAGCGAGCAGCGCCGCCAAGCTCCGTCAAGACCGTGGTCGAGGTGGCGCCTGTAAGAAGAGCACCCTTGTAGGAGAACGATGGGCCACTGATGGAGACGTCGGAGGAAGGCGTGCCTTCACACCAATGCTAGGCCTTGGAGCGCCCGTCAGTGGCACATGGGTGAACTTGGGGAGGCGGAGTGCACAGGGTTTCTCCCGACACCGTATGGGTGGCCGCCAGGACTGGAGTAGGAGCCGGCATGGGGCTGGTGGAAGTGGTGGCCGCTGGGAACTAACAGAAATTTTTTAGAGGAAGATTTTCACACAATATGATTAATGTGGCGATGCAAAATTGTCATGAGCTTGTCGCATGCCAAGATGGTTTCATTAGTTGAAATAACTTTTTAGTGCACAGCCATTGCAAAACTTGATTAATCTGTAGAAAGTAGATAAACAATAGAATGTTTCTCAGCAGCCAGTTTTGATTTTCCTACAAAAATATTTTGAAAATAAAATTAAACCAATTTCAAAAAGTAATTGAAGAATAAAGTGAAAGAACAAATAACAATAACTGATGCATTTATGTCCCTCATTGACTGAGTAATAACTGCGGAAGGGGCCAAAAATAATAAAAGGGTTAATGGTGAAGGGCTGCAGCTTTATGCTGAAATAGAGGTAGTCACACAAATAACAATATAGAAGAGAGAGAGTGATCCCTTACGGCAATATAGGAATTAGACTCCTGCGAAAGAAGCTTATGGTGTAATTTTCACATTGATCAATTATTAACAATCAAATAGCTATTTTTTAGAGTACGAAACCAGATAAACAGCCCCACCATCACTTTCCTCGCTTTATCTGTCTCCAACTTATTATGTACTGAGCTTGCTTATCATGAAGAGGAAAATCTTCAGGCCTGAAACCAGGCCAGTTGTTTAACCATAACCCAATCACCACCACCTCACCACATATTTTTTATGATGGTACTATGGTAGCCAGCACAAGCTTGGAAGACCCCCGAAGATTGAGGTTGCTACCTAAAGACTTCTAGAGCTAAGATTACTGCAGTTACTGCTTCGTTTTTGTCAGTAATACTACAAGGTATATTGGAATTTTTTTGACAGTTGATATATTGGAATTTATACCCTTGCTTCCTTTGCTCTCAGTGTCTTGTCCTTGACATGATCGGATCATGTATTGTGGCATCAAAAATTTTCTCATTCAAGATGCACCCAACACCTACCAATTTCTTTTTAAAAAATAAATACACCAAATTACCGCAGTTACAACTTCGTTTTGTCAGTAATAATACTACAGGGTATGGAATCTTTTTTTTGACAGTTGGTATATTGGAATCTATAATCTATATCCTTGCTTCCTTTGCTCTGAGTGTCTTATCCTTAAAATGCTTGGATCATGCATTGTGGATTTGTGTATTAAAAAATTTCTCATTCAAGATGAACCCAACACCTACCAGTTTCTTTTAAAAAATATATATCTACCAGGCTCCTAGCAGCCAGCACAAATACATGTCTAACTACTTCAGCAAGGCTGCAAAATAAAGAAACTAAGAATATCCTTATCGCATGAATTGATGACTACATAAATCACACGATGCTATTGCATAATGTAATAACGCACAATATATTTTGGAGAAGTGAGCAAAAGTACTACATACCAAATACCATACAAGTAGATATTATCACTGGGAGATGATTCCCCTCCCTGTTGTAGATGCTAATATCCACACACATATATGATCCTCCAAAGTCCAAACTAACAAGTGTGGCACTGTGCCTGGATATACCATCTGCATCTTCATGACTACATATATATCTGGACATACCAGCTGTGCGAGCTCATATGTGTCTGTCGCGCTTGCACTAAATTGTCTACGAACTGGTAGACGCCCTTGCGCTACAGCCTGCATCTACCAGTAAAAGAAATTTCAGGTCATGGTAGATCAAGTTCTTCATACTCTGCCTCCCTCTACCCTAATTTTCTCTCTAACCAAATTCATGACTAATTTAATAACCAACATACAATAAGTCTTGAGGCATTCCTTTGTTGTTTTTTCACGATCAATTTAACAACATAAGAGGTAGAGGATACTCTACATGAGTGATTCTTGTAGAGGCTGCAATAACGATACACCTCTCACATGACATGATGAAATGACAGATAACAGAGGCTGCAGTAAGTAGTTGCTGTTCTATGAGTTGAAATGTAAATCAATGGACCTTGCAAGCAAATGCAAGATGTTGGATGCATCTCATAAACCTGAGATTGCACGTGCACTTGAACAAATGAATATTTAACACGAGCTTGACTTGATCCTTCCATATAGGATGGAATATTTACTAATCTATTTGTGGTATGATCACAAACTAAGCTATGCCACAGCAGGTGTAGTGCTCTGAAAATGAGGCTAAAACTACTTCTCTAAGAGATGCTAGGGCCCTGAAAATGAACATGAAGCTACAACTCTAATATCCATTAAGTAGTACTTTCATGTACTAACTAAAGTTTCTTCTTGTGCATTTTTTGTAATGCAGATCCAACATTGGATGGTGAGAAATTGTTCTAGACAAACTGACGTGCTTTGCAATATCCAGAAAGGCATAAAAAAAATAACACTAATGGATACCTGAATCCATCTATCTATCCGAAACGGTGGGAAGAGGAAGCAGGAGAATGAGGGAGGGTGGACTGGTCGGCACCTCGCGATGTCAAGCACGATGCTACTGGTTGGCAAGGTGGATGGACCATGTGGGCTTTGATGCGACGCACCCCACCAGGCCGCATCCGGATCCAAGGTTGACTGTTGTCGCGTTCTGGAGGAGATGCAGCTTGAAGTCGACAGCGTGCTCGATGATGTCTGATCGATGGCGTGCTCGATGACATCTGCTCACCGCCCCCGCCCTTCGCTTCCGCTACGACCTCATCCACTGCCGCCGCCACCGCGACCTAGTCCACCGCCGTTGATGCCTCGTGTGGAGGGGGAGGGAAATAACCGAGGAGGTGTATGGGGGTATGCCTCTCCTCTTCTTCCTGCTACTACTCTCGTCGTAGCCCTCGCCCCGGTCAGCGCAACCTCACCCTCGCTCGTCCTGGCGCTGTTCGGCGCACGGAGAGTCCTAGGGCGGCTTCCCATGCTGGCTGCTTTCGGACGCCTGCAGGAGTCGTCAATCCCCGTCTCTCGCAGCGGACTTCGTGCCTCTATCCGGCAAGGGTGGGAGAGGGGCGGCGGCGGCAGATGCGAGAGGGAGGGACAGGATCAAGAGCTGCAGGTAATCGAGATTGGCGGGCATGATTGCTGCGGGCGTGCGGTTCTAGGGAGGAAGGAAAGAATAAAGGAAGGAAAGGCGAGGATTAGCCCTGGCCAAAAAAACCCGGAACCTGATATCCGAACCCAAAATTCCCAAATCCGAACCCGTACTACCCGGATCCGGAATTTAGCTCGAGATAATCGGGAAAGGGTTTCTGAAACCTGAACTTATTTCGGGAAATTCGGATTCTACCTTTCGGTACTCGATTTTCCCGAACTACCCGATCTACGAGTTGGCTCAGCACAAGTGCACAAGCGGCCCAGGCACCAAGCAGCCCACATGTGACATGTCAAGCGCGGCGTCCTAATCCCCAAGAGGCCAAGACCAAGTCCCCGACTCCAATCAGACTCAGCACCCATTCCAAACCCTAGCCGCCAGTCCGCTACCCTCTGCCACCCCGAATCCCCGATCTAGACGCGAGGCCAAGGCGAGTCAGGCAACGGTGACGGCACGAGCGCGACTGCGGCTGCCCGTGCGACGCTCCCACCTCCCGACCACGCTCGGAGTCGCAGCGCAGTCGCTCCGACTCTCCGTCCCGGCCTCCCGGCTCCCGCATCGGCGATTCGGCGGCTCGGCGGTCAGCGCACTCCAGCGTCCAGCTCCGGCGCTTCAGCTCCCGGCCTCCGTCTGTGCAGGCAGCGCAAGCTACGCAACTGCGCCTGCCGTCTGCGAAGTTACGAGCCATTGGTTACTGACCGGGTAAATCAGGAAAACCCGATACCCGAATCCGGAATTCCGGGTACCCGAAATTCCGGGTAACAAAAATTCTAGAACTTCTTCGGGTAACGTTTTCTAGAACCCGAAATTTCAAAAACCTGAACTACCTGACCCGAAATTCCCGGGTAACCCGAATGCCCAGGGCTAGCGAGGATCAGGTGAGCGCTAGGCATCTCCCTGCAACGCGAGATTGTGGAAGGCCAAAAGTTAGGAAGGCACATAATCAGTCCGAAACGATTGCTGATCCTCTCGTACACTCCATAAAAACATGGATGGGTATGGGTAGAAATTAGGTGAGAAAAAAAGAGAAAAAATGGACGAAACATTTTACATCTATGGTTTTTGGTCTTTCAACCATTTTTCAACTGTCTCCAAACTGCGCAGTGGGTTCAGCGTGAGGAGTATAGGTTGGCCATCTGAGGTAAAAAAGATTTTCATAGAACTCGCCCTTTTATAGTGTAGATTCCTTGTGGGGGGGAATCCAACCGCTGCTTAGTTGACAGAGGTAATGAAGATTATGTGCAAGACTACGACGATGAGTTTTACACGTTTCGTTCACCAGTCGATGTCCCTGTGGCGCCCCGTTATCTTTATGTTTTATACTTCCGCTATGCTACGTTATACTCTGAGTTAAACACTTGTGTTACAGTGTAATAATGATATATTTAATGTTATGTACAATTTTTTTATCTTTGGCATGTGTTTGTGATACTATGTAATTTGTCATATATATGCGAGACATTTCCTGGCGCATATATATGCGAGACGTTTCCTGGCGCATATATATGTTGCACGGTTTTGTTCGTTGAAACCGGGCGTGACAAATTTGGTACCAGAGCTGTGTCGACTGTAGGACGAAAGCCTAGTTAAAACTAGTCGCGTTTAAGGACTTTACTTTCCTTGCTCTTATCTGCTGACTTTTAAATGCTTTGTCTTTATTTTATTTTTACTAATTACTTGCTCATATTATGTTCGAAAATTTTTATTTATTTCTTCTGTCATATAGAGCTTAACTCAATCATTTCTATCGTTTCTATAGATGACATCGCTATGGTGCTTTTATATGAGAATTAGATTACCTATATAATGTCTCGTTAGCACGCTTTGTTTTGGTGTGTGAATGCTTATCATGGTGAACTATGTTTGATTTGGTTCTTTGATTGATTGATAGTCTAGCTGTGATATATGTCCACAGTATAAACAACTACGAAGATTAAATTAAATTAATTAATTAATAAAGATTAGATCGTTGGGGGTTATAAATAGCCATCTACTCTTTTCTCTTTACTTTATCGGTCACCGTTGTTTATCATCTTGGATACGTGCAACAATTGCTTACCGATGTTGTCTCAACTGCTGCCAACAGATGGTAAACACCAGGAACAATCAGGCTAATACCAATTCACTGCAGAACCCACCGCCGCTGACAGCAGATCAGTCCTTTCAACTTCAGATGCAGATGATGGCTACTCTCAACAATGCGGTACAGGCTCTGCAAAATGTTTTTAAGCCAATCCCCAACCGCAGCAGAGAGACAGGCGTGGAGACTTTATGAAGGGACATCCGCCTACATTCTCCCATTCTGCTGATCCGCTTTAGGCAGATGACTGGCTCCGTGCAGTGGAGCGACAACTTGACATTGCACAGTGTAATGATCAAGAGAGGGTCTTGTATGTAGCAGGACAACTTCAAGGTGCTGCTCTAGACTGGTGGTAGTCTTACAGTCAGCAAGACAGAGAGCGCTTTACTTGGGCTCAGTTCCGTGAGAGGTTCAGGAGTCACCATGTACCTGCGGGCATAATGAAGATGAAGAAGAAGGAGTTCCTCTCTCTGAAACAGGGGAACATGTCTGTCACAGAGTACCGTGACAAGTTTCAGCAGCTTGCTCGCTATGCTCCCACAGAAGTTGCAGAAGACAGTGACAAGCAGGAGCACTTTCTGGAGGGTGTTAATGACAACCTTCAGTTGCAGCTGATGAACAATAACTACAATTATTTTAATCACCTAGTGGACCGTGCCTTGCTAACAGAGCAGAAGCGTAGGGAAATCGAGGAGAAGAAAAGAAAGCTCAACTCTACTTCCTCCAACAGCAACACCCGCCCCCGCTACCCACAGCAGTACCAGCAGCAGGGTTACAAGCAGCGTCAGCAGCCGCAGCAGCAGCAGCAATACCAGCAGTGTCAGCAGCCCCAGCAGCAGTAGTACCAGCAGCAGCCAGGTCAGGGTCAGCGCTATCAGAATCAGAACCAACGCCCTACCTACCGAGCTATGCCACAGGGGCAATCCAACCCACCTGTCCCAAATCAGGCTACTATTCCAGTTGTTCGTAACTGCTACAAATGTGGCGACAGTGGGCACCTCGCCAACAACTGCTCTCAGAGGGGACAACAACAGCAGCAGGGCGCCAGGTAGAACACCCCACAGCAGCAACAGGGGCGCCCCAACCAGCAGAATAAGGCGCCACTTCAGGGCAAGGTCAACCATGTGACGGCAGAAACCGCAGCAGATGCTCCCAATGTCGTTCTCGGTACGTTTACATTCAACGCCAATCCTGCTACTGTACTTTTTGATACTGATGCTACACATTCTTTTATTACAAGGTCATATGCTGAACAAAACAACATATCTATAAGTTCTATGAAAAGACCTATGGTAGTTGCATCACTAGACGGAGAGATAAACACCAGTTCTATTTGTTCCAGAGTGGGTATAAAAATAAGGAGGGTAGAGTTCAATGCTAAGTTAATAGTTATTGACTCTATGAGTATTGATATCATCTTGGGCATGGACACTTTGGAGAAGTGAGGTGTCAAAATTGATTGTGCTCAACGGACAGTTCACCTAGCAGTATCAGATGGTCAGGAAGTGGGGATTAGTGCATCTGAACCTTTTGGGCATTTGCACCAGATGGAAGCTAGGCCTACAGATGGCATTCGGGTGGTATGTGATTATCCAGATGTCTTTTCTGATGAGTTATCAGGTATGCCACCTGACCGAAATATTGAGTTTTTAATAGAGCTTTTGCCTGGCACTGCACCCATAGCATTGAGACAATATAGAATGGCACCAATAGAGTACAAGGAGGTTAAAAAGAATATAGATGAATTGCTAGTTAAAGGATATATTCGCCCTAATTCCTCTCCTTGGGCTTTTCCAGTCTTGTTTGTTAAGAAAAAAGATACTGGTGTGAAAAGGATGTGTGTGGATTACCGGGCCCTAAATAAAGTCACCATAAAAAACAAATACCCGGTTCCCCGCATTGATGACTTGTTTGATCAGCTTCAGGGTGCTTATGTCTTCTCCAAAATTGACTTGAGATCTGGTTATCATCAGTTAAAAATTCGTCCCTCAGATATTCCTAAGACTGCCTTCACTACTAAGTTCGGCTTATATGAGTACACAGTAATATCCTTTGGCCTAACTAATGCTCCTGCCTATTTCATGCAATTGATGAATTCAGTATTCATGGATTACCTGGACAAGTTTGTGGTGGTTTTTATTGATGACATTATGATTTATTCCAAGACGGAAGCAGAACATGAGAACATTTAAGGTTAGTTCTTTACAGATTGAGGGAACACAAGTTGTACGCCAAGTTCAGCAAATGTGAATTTTGGATTGATGAAGTGCATGTTCTTGGTCACGTCGTCTCCAAAGGAGGAATTGCAGTGGATCCAAGCAAGGTCAGTACTGTAATGAACTGGAAGGTGGCGGAAATACCAAAGAGGTTCGTGGATTTCTGGGTTTAGCAGGTTATTATTGGAGATTTATTGAGAATTTCTCAACAATTGCGAAGCCCATGACTTCCCTACTAGAGAAGGATGCAGAATTTAGATGAACAGATGCCCAGCAAGCTGCTTTTGATGAGTTGAAGAAAAGATTGACTACAGCACCTATGTTGATATTGTCTGACCAGCAGAAGAAATTCATAGTTTATTGTAATGCTTCCAGAGATGGTTTGGGATGTGTTCTGATGCAGGAAGGTAAAGTGATTGCCTATGCTTCACGACAGTTGCGCAAGCATGAGGTGAATTATCCGACACATGACTTGGAACTTGCAGCAGTGGTACACGCACTGAAGATTTGGCGCCACTATTTATTCGGGCAGCGTTGTGAGATTTATACTGATCATAAGAGTCTCAAATATATCTTCACACAGAATGAGTTGAATATGCGGCAGCGAAGATGGCTGGAATTAATTAAGGATTATGATATGAAAATTCATTATCATCCTGGCAAGGCTAATGTGGTGGTAGACGCTCTAAGTAGGAAGAGTTATGCTAATATGGCTTTGGGTTTCCAGATGCCGCATGAGTTATGTGAAGTGTTCGAAAGATTGAGCTTGGAATTCCTACATCACACTACAACAGCAGCATTTGAGGCAGAGCCGATATTAGAACAAGAGATTCGGGAGTACTAGAAGCATGATGAGAAGTTACAGGAAATTCGTGAGTTGCTCAAAATAGGTAAGGCGCCTCACTTCAGGGGAGATGAACAAAGAACTTTATGGTACAAGAATAGGATCTGTATGCCTAATGTGGACAGCATCAGGAAGTTGATTTTGAGTGAGGCTCATGATACAGCTTATTCTATTCATCTCAGCAGCACCAAGATGTACTATGACCTGAAGGAAAGATTTTGATGGTACGGTATGAAGCGTGCCGTGGCCGAGTATGTAGCTGTTTGTGATATCTATCAGCGTGTGAAGGTAGAACATCAGAGACCCGCAGGTTTATTACAGCCGTTGAAGGTGCCAGAATGGAAGTGGGAAAAAATAACCATGGATTTTATTGTGGGTTTGCCTCGTACTCAGAAAAGTTACAATTCAATATGGGTAGTAGTTGACCGGTTAACCAAGGTAGCTCATTTTATACCAGTTAACACTACTTATTCAGGTGCTAAGTTAGCTAAGCTGTACATCTCCAGAATTGTTTGCCTACATGGCGTACCCAAGAGAATTATATCTGACCGAGGTTCGGAGTTTACTTCTCGCTTTTAGGAACAGTTGCATTATTCATTGGACACAAAGCTCAGATTCAGTACATCATACCATCCTTAGACAGACGGGCAGACAGAAAGAACTAATTAGATACTTGAGGATATGTTGAGAGCTTGTGCCATACAGTACGACATTAGTTGGGATAAGTGTCTGCCGTATGCCGAGTTTTCCTATAATAACACTATCAAGCCAGTCTGAAGAAGTCGCCGTTTGAAGCACTATACGGCAAGAGGTGCAGAAAGCCGTTGTTCTGGAATCAGACAGGTAAGAAGCAGATATTCGGACCTGACATAATACAGGATGCTGAACAACAATTGCGGATTGTTTAGGAGAATTTGAGAGCTGCCCAGTTCAGGCGGAGAAGTTATGCTGATGTTCACAGAAGGGATTTGTACTTTAAAGTGGATGACCATGTGTACTTGAAGGTGTCACCAATGAGAGGTATTCGTAGGTTCAACGTGAAAGGAAAGTTGGCGCCAAGATATATTGGACCCTTTAAAATACTGGAGAAGTAGCTTACCGTTTGGAATTGCCTTCCAGTTTGTCAGGTGTGCATGATGTATTTCATGTGTCTCAGTTGAAGAAGTGTTTGAGAGTGCCCGAAGAGCAAGCGCCACTAGAAGGATTAGAGGTACAGGAGGATCTGACCTACACAGAGCATCTAGTGAAAGTTTGACACATCAGAGAGGATTACTAGAAACAAGGGGATCAAGATGTACCGTGTGCAGTGGAGTCATCACACAGAAGCCAATGCGACATGGGAACGAGATGATGAGTTAAAAGCAGCATACCCCGCTCTCTTTGCTAACTAGCCGAGGAGACATGGGAACGAGAGGATGAGTTAAGGGGATAGGTTTGTAACACCCTAATTTTATTTCCTGTATTTTTCAATAAATTTAATATGGTTTATTTAATTTTCTAAGGTTTTATATGCCTAGGCTTGCATTTTTCATGATTTATTTTATTAAATAAATAATTTAAATTCAACATAGGTCAATTTTGATTGTGCATTCATGCTGGAGCATTATTTTATGTACTGTATGAACTAAGGTTTGGAATTCAAATTTATTTGAATTCTAGATTTGATATGGTTTTGTTTTTTTTAAAGAAAAGAGGAGAGAAAAGAAAAGAAGAGAAAACCAGCCCAGCCGCCTGCTCACCAAGCCAGGCCCAGCTCACACCGCCAGGCCTAGCTCACACCGCCAGGCCCAGCGTGAGCCGGCCCAACCCTCTTCTCCCGCGCCCCCTGCCCCTTGCGCTCTCTCTCTCTGCCGCGTGGGTCCGCCGCCCGACCCGCTGACGAGCGGGCCCCTTCTGTCATCCTTCTTCTTTCTCCCCAAGCAGCTGCCTCCTTCCTCTGTGCGTAGCCCCTCCTCCGTTTCCCTAGCTGGTGGCCCGCGCCACCTAGACAGCAGGCAAATGAGGCCCGCCTGCCAGTGCTGTCGCGCCGCCCCGACGCGGGCTCCGTGTGGACCAAGCCAAGTCGAATCGGACCCCGGATGAAACTCGCGTCGCGTTCCTCCTCAGGTCGGACTCGATTCCGAGCCATATCCCCATCCTAGCCCCTGCGCCTCCCTATAAAGGGGTCACCAGAGCCGCAACCACGCCTCTTTACGCCCCCGCTCTGCTACCCTAGCCCTAGAGCTCCATGCCGCGGCGAATTCTATCACCGGAGCTCAAGGTGAGCCGCCGCCCCTTCTCTCAATTCGTTGCCGTCGAGCCCTCTTCGGCCCGTTTGACCTCGTTGCTGCCTTCGCAGGACCCCAAGGAAGCCCCGCCGCTGGTTCTTGGGCCTCGGTTCTGCCCCTCGGCGCCCATCCACGCGCACCCGCCGTTGCCGTCCGCCCTCCTCCCGTCGAGCGCTACCTCCAGCGCGTCTCCGCCTCTCCCGAGCCCCACGGTGAGTGCGCCGTCGAGTTCTCTCTCTCTCTCCGGCCCGTTTCCTTCCCTCCCGGACCACCGCAACGCCTGGAGCGCCGCTCTCCGGCGATGCGCCGCCGCTGAAGGGCCAGCACCGCCGCTTCTGTTGGTCATCGCCGGCAAGCCCTCCCCCGTTCATTCCCAACCGTTCGATCTTGATCCAACGCCCCACGAGCCACGGCAACCCGGTCAATACCGGTCAACCGCCGGTCCGCCTGGCATCTTTGCAAAAGAGCCCCTATAGTTTTCCAAAATTAACCCGCGGTCCATCTTTGTTCAAAAGTATCTACAAAACAGCTCTGTTGTTAATGTTTTAGCCCCTCATCTTTTCTAAAATAAAACCCGCAGTCCAAGCCTCTCTGTTTTAGCTCTTTGACCCTCGACGACTTAGATTAATTGCGCTTAGGCCCTCGGTTTTCCAAACTTAGCCCCTGATGTTAGTTTTTCTTCGCAGTTGTGCCCCTGGAACCCAGTTTTGGGCATAACTTCTCCGTTTTAAACCCGATTAGAGTGATTCTCGTGCCCACGCGATCGTATAAATGTGTAGAATAATTTTAAATACATTTTACCTTCTGTTTTTACATTATGATGTATTGTTTCTTATCTTTTGCATTTGTTTATTTGCATGTGTGATCATGTGGATGTTTGTTTGGTACCGTTGTGGGGGACAGATATCCCCTGGGCCCTCACGGCGCGAATTCAGTACATGGACCGTTGGAGGGCCCAGTAGAGACAGCAGGCCCTTCTCAGGGTGCCGACTGGTCTCATGGGCCCGAGAACAGATGGCGAGCTTGAAGACCAAGTCAAAGGCGCTATAGTTCAGGAAAGACGCAAGGGAGTTGGTTCGAACTCTGTATTACGGGAGCAGCGGGAGTCAAGGAAGGAAACATGTAATCGTGGATTCCGTATACTCTTTAGGCTTCCAAACAGAGTAGGACTCATAGATAGAACTTGACATGTAACCCAAGCCTGGCCGGGTTATATAAGGCGGGTGAGGGACCCCTATGGAGGGCATCTATCATCTTATCGCACACCAGCCACCAGACCTCGAGACCCTCGTTGTAACCTCGAGAACTCAGATCAGTACAACTCGCCCCAAACAGGACGTAGAGTGTTACGCTTATTGCGGCCCGAACCTGTATAAACTCTCGTGTTTTGTTGCATCTCTACGCAAACCATCGAGCTATGCCGATCTCGCCACCCCAAAAGCATCACGAGACACACCCCGTGGTGCATTGCCGGTATCAAACACCAACAGTTGGCGCGCCAAGTAGGGGGTAGCGGAATCAACATCAGCTAGCTCCATGGCCAATCGTCTCATCAACGGCTTCACTCCAGGCGACATGATCCAGTTCGGATCAATCACCTTCATCGCCAATTGGAGTGGCAACCTCCACCAGCTTCATAGTACGCCGGTGCGACCACGCATCATCGTGGAATCGTCGACCACTCCAGAGCGGCCTACACCATCAGATTGTCGCCAGGGACCAGCGCCTCGTCAGCATCCACCAACTCCGTGCCAAGCTCCAGCATGTCGGCGCGAGGCGCCGGCCCCTCGCCAAAATCCGGCTCCGCGTCGTGCTGAGTCAGATCGGGCTCCCCATGGTCACTATGACTCGGGAGCGCAAACCGCAGGGTCTCCTTCAGGGCTGGATCTACATCGACCATGCCGGCCCGAGCGGAACCTGCGACGACCACCGCTTCGACCCCGACCCGTCGCACGGCGCTCTCGACCTCCCCGACTCAAATCTAGACTCGGATTAGTCGGGGGCCAAGACCAGGTTCCTCAGGGAACCCCTCACGAGATCCGCGGCGGGCCCGCCCCTCGGGCAGCACTTCACAGGGCCCGGGGCGAGTCCCTGTTGATACTCGTTCCTGGGTCC
Organism: Paspalum notatum; assembly: GCA_022530915.1. NCBI lineage: Eukaryota > Viridiplantae > Streptophyta > Magnoliopsida > Poales > Poaceae > Paspalum > Paspalum notatum. The sequence goes on along the minus strand of CM039688.1, from coordinate 30,687,889 downwards.
CACGTCCGCTACGGGTCCCACCACCTCCGCCAGCATTGAAGCGGGCACGGCCGGCTTCGCCCGCCCAAGGCCGAAAGAAGACTCGGGTGGAGCCTGCCGTTCCTTCCATCTCGTTCGGTCTTCGCAACTCTGCTGCCACATACCAGGGGCTTCTCTCCCGTGCCTTGGCTCCCCTCAACAACGACGAGGGTGCGCGGGAGGCACACGGCTCAAGACAGTCCGTGCCTCTTCCGGATGATCGCATCCGCAGTGGGCTCGACACACCGCCGGCAGGTCGTCGCCCACGATTCGTCATCGATCCCATGCCGGCGGGAAGATCCGTTCGCCGGAGCACCTCGCCGACTGGCGGGGCTCGCCGTTGCCCGCGGGACACTGAGAGGGCTCGTAGCTCGGGATGCCCTCATATGATCTACAGCATTGATACTCTTATAGTCTCTGAGCACGTTGCAACTACCGCAACTACCACGGCGTCCACAGTCCTTGCCTCGGACGCCAGCGTGGGGGTGACAGCCACGACCACCAGCATGCCCCAAGGATCGTTTTCTGGCTGCACTCTCTGCTTCCCTGAGGTCTTCGTGATCAGCGGTGCGGGGAACGAAATTGATGAAGTGGTCTCAGATGATGAGCAACCCGTCCTCGCTGAAACCTCGCAAGATCGCCACAGGAGGGAGAGGGCGAACCGCATCCGTAACATCCGGCGCCGCCACATCCTGGGGAACAAGGATCCTACGCTACCTGTCTCGATAGACGAGGTAACTCGGGCAAGCGAAAATGAGCAGGAAGTGCAGAGCCACCGACGCAGGAACCAGACGCGGCAGCGGCGTCGCGATTGGCAGACTGCTCAAGCCAGGCGACAGCGCGCGGCAGCACTCCCCGTGCGCAATCTTCTGAAGGAGATCGAGGGAGTCATGGGGACCCCGAGTCAAGCCAGAGAGGCATTGGTCAAGCTCTGCGAACTCATCCCCAACAACGAAGATGGGGTAGCCATCAAGACCGTTCTCGCTCGGGCAGCAGACCACCTCGTACCCAGGCAGCAAGAGGTTGTCGATGCACGACAAGTCATCAATGGCAACCGCGACGCGCATTACAGTATTGAGCAATCTCGCGCTCTGAGACACCAGCTCGAGATGGATCGGCGCGCAAACTATGACCGAGACTACGGCCCCCCGCAGCACGCTCCAGCCGCCAGGTGTCACTTGGGGGCTGTCTCCGTGAACAGCTCCGCCCCCCGAGACAGATCTGAGCGAGATCATCGACCTCAGTCCCCGCCTCGCCGCCCAGTGGAGGACCGCGGCAACCTGGTTGGCACCGCAGAAGCAGCTATAGCCGCCTTCGGTCGGAGAATTCAAGATGTCGAGTGGCCACCCAACTTCAAAATCTCAAACATTGAAAAATTTGAGACGAAGATGGATCTGCGGAACTGGCTGGCTGTATACACCAACGTGGCCTGGGCAGCCAACGCCTCGGAGGATCTCATGACGGCCTATGTCCCAATCAAGTTGGGACAGGACGCGCTTCAATGGCTTCGCCTCCTCAGGCGGGGCAGCATCGAGGACTGGGGTGACTTCCATTGCCTGTTCATCGCCAACTTCCAGTCCCTCTCCGACAAGCCAGTGCAGCGGTGGGACCTCAAGACCATCAGACGCAAGGATTCAGAAAGCCTGCGATCGTACTTCAAGCAGTTCCATGCTCTTAGAAATCGCATCCCCGACGTATCTGAGGATACGGTGATTGACGACTTCCTCTAGGGTTCCAACAACCAGGTCTTCGTCAAGCACATATGGAAAGGGCCCCCACCACCTCGGAGCGTCTCTTCCAGGAAGCCGACCGCTACATCATGGCGGACGAATGAGCACGCGACCCCGTTCGCCCCCGGCAAGACGACCGGGGCAAGGGCAAGCAGGAGAGGAATGAAGAACCCCCCCGGCAAGATCGACGCTGGGACAAGAGGCCTCGGGAGGAGGTCCGTGCTATGGCTCCAGCTCTGGTACGACCACGCGGCCCACCTCCAGCCCAGGCTCGAACCCTTGATCAACGCCTCGACGAGCCATGCCCGGCGCACAAGGATATGCGCCATACTCTCAGACATTGCCGCGACTTCAGAGCCATGCTGAACCATAGCCAGTTTCCGACAGTGCAAGCTCCTCTGCCGCATCCCCCACCACGGAACCAACCGCCACAGAGGCTGGCTGGAGGCAGTAATCAATGCTTCCCCAACGTCAACAAGGAGGTCAACTTCATCCTAGGGGGGCACGGAGCGTACTCGAGCAAGCGTCAGCAGAAGCTGGAGGATCGGCGGATCAACGCGGCCACCTCAGAGCCGCCGCAGCCATACGATTGGTCTCACTAGCCGATCTCGTTCAGTCGGGCGGATCAGTGGCTCAACTTCGATGAGCCGGGCAAGTACCCGCTGCCGGTAACCCCCATAGTCGGCGACACCCGACTCAAGAAGGTTCTGATCGACGGAGGGGCCAGCATCAACGTGGTGTTCCCAAGGGCTCTGCAAGAGATGGGGATCCCGCTCAGCGATCTCAAGAGATCGGATATCCCGTTCTTCAGGATTGTCCCGGGCGTAGGCGAATACCCGCTTGGACACATCTATCTGCTGGTCGCTTTTGGCACGGCAGAGAACTTTCGCATCGAGATGTTGAGATTTGAAGTCCCGACCTTCAACTGCGTCTACAACGCCATCATCGGGCGTCCAGGGCTAGCCAAGTTCATGGCTATCCCACATTATCCATACCTCGTTCTCAAGATGCCAGCCCCGGGTGGTACTCTCTCCATACGCGCCGACTTCAAGGGAGCCTCGGAGTGCGTACAAGAGGCCATGCAAATGGCCCTTGAGCAGAATCATATGGCGGCATAGAAGAAGCTCAAGGCGGACGAAGCCGGCATGTCACAGGAAGACCTCCAGATTCTGACTCAAGAGGCGGTCTCTAGCGCAGCAATTCAACCAGCCGTCCCGACGAAAGAGATAACTCTCGACCCCTCGGACGCGACCAAGACAACCGCCATCAACGCTCTCCTTCCTCCCAAATTGGAAGACGTGCTCGTCCAGTTCCTGAGGGCCAACCGTGACATGTTTGCATGGAAGCCAGCAGATATGCCTAGGGTCCCGAGGGAATTGGCCGAGCACCAACTCAAAGTGTTCCCCAATGCCAAACCCATTAAGCAGAGGCTGCGGCGATTCACTCCAGAAAAGCGAGAGGCCATTAGGGCAGAGTTGACCCGGCTGAAGGCTGCCGGTTTTATTAGAGAGGTCATGCATCCCGAGTGGCTTGCAAATCCTATACTCGTTCTCAAGAAGAATAAAAAGGACTGGCGGATATGTGTTGATTATACCGATCTCAATAAGCACTGCCCTAAGGATCCGTTCGGGTTGCCTCGCATTGAGCAGGTCGTTGTCTCTACGGCCGGCTGCGCTTTGCTCTCCTTCCTCGATTGTTACTCGGGCTATCCTCAGATTAGCCTAGCGACTGAAGATCAGGAGAAAACAGTGTTCATCACGCCTTTCGGTGCCTACTGCTATACCTCAATGTCCTTTGGGTTGAAGAACACAGGGGCAACGTACCAAAGGGCGATTCAAACTTGCCTCGCCGATCACTGGGGCGAACGCGTCGAGGCTTACGTTGATGACGTCATAATTAAGACCAAGAATGAAGAAGATTTCATCGATGACCTGCGCAAGGTGTTCGACAGCCTGAGGAAATTCCGGTGGAAGCTTAACCCCACCAAGTGCGTCTTCGGCGTTCCCGCAGGTCAGTTACTCGATTTTTTCGTCAGCAACAGAGGAATGGAAGCCAACCCCGAGAAGATCAAGGCTATTCTGCGCATGCACCCCCCGATCACAGAAAGATGCTCAGAGGCTGACTAGGTGCATGGCAGCCTTGAGCCGATTCATATCATGGCTCGGTGAACGTGGTATGCCTTTCTACAAGCTACTCAAAAAGATCGACAGATTTCAGTGGACTGCAAAGGCTCAGGAAGCGTTGGATGCTTTGAAAAATTTCCTAACGTCACCTCCCGTACTCAAGTCTCCTAATCGTGCCACTGCCGGCTCACCGGCGGAAGATCTGCTCCTCTACATCTCCTGTACGACTCACGTGATCAGTACCGCATTGGTGGTCGAGCGACCAGATGGACAGCACACGGTACCCAGGCAACACCCGGTCTACTTCATCAGCGAGGTCCTTAGTTACTCCAAAATCAGGTATCCTCAAGTATAGAAGTTACTATATGTAGTTCTCATTACCGCACGCAAACTGCGCCATTACTTTGAGGAACATAAAATCATAGTGGTTACGGAGTTCCCAATCGGAGAGGTCTTGCGTAATCGAGAGGCTACAGGGCGTATCGCCAAGTGGGCTTGCGAGCTGGGGGCTCACGACATTGAATTCCGTCCTCGTACCGCAATCAAGACCCAAGCACTAGTCGATTTCGTCTTTGAGTGGACTGAGCATCAAGTGCCTAAGAAGCCAGAAATCATGGAGGTTTGGAAGATGTATTTCGACGGCTCGCTGAAGTTGGAAGGAGCTGGCGCTGGTGTCGTCTTCACCTCACCAGTAGGGGAAAAACTTAAGTATGTATTACAAATTCTTTTCCGGTTTCCAACAACGCAGCTGAATATGAGGCCCTCCTCCATGGCCTGCGCATCGCCATATCACTCGGGATCCAGCATCTGATGGCCTATGGAGATTCCTTGGTGGTCATTAATCAAGTCAACAAGGAGTGGGATTGCTCCACAGAAAGTATAGACAAATACTGCGAGGCAGTTCGTAAGCTGGAAGGCAGATTTCAGGGCCTCGAGTACATTCATGTGGATCGGGATCGCAATGTGGATGCTGACATTTTGTCCAAGCTGGGCTCGTCGCGTGCCAAGGTACCTTCTGGCGTCTTTGTCCAAGAGCTTCATCATCCTTCCGTTCAGCTAGACGAGCTGAGCATACCTCCCGACCGGCATATCTTAACTCTGGATGCGCCGACTGATTGGAGGGCCCCCATCATCAAGTACATCTTGAACGAAGAAATTCCACAGGATAAAGCAGAGGCGAGCGGATAGCAAGACGGTCTTCCAGCTATATTCTGCTTAATAATGAGTTATACAAGCGAGCCGCCTCAGGAGTTTTGCTGAAATGCCTAAGTACCTCATTAGGGCAGAGTTTGCTAAAAGAGATACACGCTGGAATCTGTGGAATTCATGTCGTCTCACGCACATTGGTCGGGAAGGCGTTCAGGGCTGGTTTCTATTGGCCCACAGCAAAGAAGGACACTGCTGAGTTAGTACAGCACTGTGAAGCTTGTCAGTTCCTTGCCAAGCAGCATCACCTTCCAGCACAGCAGTTGCATAATATACCGGTCTCATGGCCTTTTGCCTACTGGGGTCTGGATATGATTGGGCCTTTTAAGAAAGCTCAAGGTGGATACACTCATGTGCTGGTTGCCATCGACATGTTCACCAAATGGATCGAGTTCAGGCCCATTGCTTCTTTAATGTCTGCTAAAGCGGTGGAGTTCATTCAAGACATCATCTTTCGCTTTGGGGTCATGAATTCCATTATCACAGATCTGGGGTCCAACTTCACAGGCTCTGAATTCTTCGATTTCTACGAACAAAGGTCCATCCGTGTCAAGTATGTCTCAGTGGCTCACCCCAGAGCTAATGGGCAGGTCGAGCGAGCTAATGGCATGATACTGGATGCATTCAAGAAAAAAAAAATCTTTGATAAGGATAAAAAGCTGGCTGGGAAGTGGATACGCGAATTGCCGTATGTGGTCTGGAGCCTTCGAACACAACTAGCAAAGCTCTCGTAGGGAACACGCCCTTCTTCATGGTGTATGGATCAGAAGCAGTCTTACCTGCTGACCTCAAGTTTGGAGCCCCACGTTTGGTTTTTAATAGCATTGCTGAGGCTGAAGCAACCCGACTCGAGGAGATCGACCTACTTGAGGAGGAGCGTCTTAACTCTGTTATTCAGTCAGCTCGATATTAGCAGACTTTACGTCGTTGTCATGATCGATATATGAGGCCTCGTTCCTTCTCAATCGGGGACTTGGTGCTGCGCAAGGTGCTCAAAACTGTGGGACAGCATAAGTTATCTCCTCCCTGGGAAGGCCCATACATCGTGGCAGAAGTTACTCATCCAGGATCATATCGTCTGTCTCAAATGGATGGGACACCAGTCGGGAACTCCTGGAACATAGAGCATCTGCGCAGATTCTACGCGTAGCCTTTTTTCTTCCTCTATGACTTTTAAAGTTAGCAGTCAGTGTCATCTCTTGTACTCTGTCCTCATTTATGTTCTATAAATAAACGTACTCTTGAGATAAAGTATTCAGTGTTCTCTTTCCAACTTTTTACTCGTGATATTCACTCATTGTATACGGGCAATCGACCGAGGTCGTATGACCGACAGTACGGTGTTACATGCCCACTCTTACTCTTGATGGGGATATCTCTGGCCCCAACCACGAGAGCAATCGGCCTAGGTTAGCTGACCGACAGCACGGTGTTACATGCTCTCATTCGAACTCATAATAGGGGAGCACTCAAGGCCCCAACAAAACAAAGGCAATCGGCCTAGGTCAGATGACCAACAGCACGGTGCTACATACCTTTGCAGGACCTCATAATCGGGGAGCATTCAGGGCCCCGGCCAAACAAAGACAGAAGGGCCTAGGTTTTTGACAACCTATAGCTCGTTACTACATGTCTTTGCTTCATTACCGTACACTATCTTACAGTATTCGTGTTTTTTACTGTTATGTGTTGATTTTCTTGCATTCAGATCAAACTCAGATCGTGATAATGTCGCTTGTTTTCTCTGCACAGGAATAACTCTCAGGTACGTGTGGCATATTTTGATTTGCTCTTTAAATTAACTTTGTTTTGCAGAATAAATAGTCAAGATTGCCGACGCAAGATACAAAAATACATACACACAGCATTCAGTTCATTATGTTACATGGGGGATCATTGTTTACTCATTGTCACCTACAAGGAGTTCAGCAATCACTCGGGCCTCAGCTTCATGCTCAACACCCTAATTCTCGTTTACTATTTTTCCTGGTAAACCTGCCAAGTCAATTTTAGGTTGTGAACTCTTGATGACTATAAGGACGCGAGTAAGTACGGTTTTTACTCGTTCAGACACCTTGGACTTCATATCATCCATGAAGGTTGTTATTCGATCACCCAGAGGCCGAGGTGCAGCTTTTTCTGGCACACAGATGTCCAGGATCTTGATCAAGGCAGTATTGGCATTCAAGGCAGCCTCCTTTGCCTTCTCAAAGGCATTTTTCAGCTTGTTGCAGTTCCTCTTGCTAGTCTCATAGTTCTTTTTCAAAACCTCTGATACTTGAGCCTGATGAACAGCATGGTCTTGGGATTCTTTAAGTGCAGACCTTGTGGAGGCTAGTACCTTCTTCATTTTCTCATGGGCGCTTTGAGATTCAGTCAGTTCAGTTTCTTTGACCTTAAGCGCTTGGCGTGTTAAGGAGTGGCTATTCTTCAAAGACTCCAAGGAGCTGGCAGTCTCACGGAACGACTTCTCAAAGTCGTCTCACGATTTCTTTAGCTGTTGATACTCATCATTTCTTTGGCGCATCTTCTCCTGTGGAATGATACAGTTCATATGCTTCTGTGAGCAAAGACTAGGCTAGTTGGGATTCTTGACGGGTTACCTCATGGTTTTTCTTCTCAATATCCAGCTATCTGCGCATATCTGCTGCTAGGTCTCTGGCTTGATCTCTATCAGCAATAGCATTGCGGTGCTCTGTCTCTCGAGTCATAGCTATTTGTTTCAGGCGAGCAATCTCAGCAGCAGCAGCTGGCAGCAAGTCCTCCGTTCAGTTTGAGATCTCATATATTAGAGTATGGAACAGTTGCATGCATACCTGTTGTTTCAGCTTTTTGTGCAGCCTCAGAGTCAGTCAGTTGTTGCCTCAGCGTAGTAACCTCCAGGCTGGATAGTGCGGCAATCTTCTCATGGATTAAGTTGGCCTGCTGCACCCCACCTTGGAGTGTCTTTAGCATAGCCTGCAGAGAGTAATTCGAGTTGTTCAAGCAACAGTAAGGTCAATACAGGTTGTGTGCACAATTAGCATACCTCGAAAGCTGTGAGCAACCCTGAGCTTCAGGGTGCCGGTACTATTTGGTGACTGTTATCACCAGCCTCAATTGGAGGGGGTTGGGTGCTGCCTGGCTCAGTTGTTGCTAGGGAGTCTGATTGTCCCTTTTTGACTTGATCAGTATCCTTGGGTTCTTCAGTTTCTTTCTCTTGGGCCGACTCATGAGCTTCAGATGGGGGAGGAGGAGTATCGCCTGTATCGATCTCGGTTGGACGTTTCTTAGAGCTGGCAGCTTCAGGCAATGGCTTAGTTGCATGCTCTTGTTGTCTCTCTTCTGAAGCTGCCTGGTTAATGCCTGTTGCCAGTTCTCAGATGGCATTGGTACTTTATGCACAGTTTCAGTGGCTTTACTCGTATGAGCAGTCTCATCCTCAGGAATATCTATTGATGTTGGGCTTGTGGGGCTTTCAGACTCTAAACTCTTTGATCCTAGCTCTGTTTTCGCTCGGGGGCTTGTGGTCTCAGTTTGTTTTCCCCTGGAGCATGTTGACAGTGACTCTATATCGTCATCAAAGCATATGGTAAAGGGGAGTTTGCACGTATCTCTGATACTTCGGTCTAGATCCATATCTTCTACTGTCAGATCAATTTCATCCTTCTCAGGCGGCAGTATGGATGCAGAAGGGGCTGATATAGTGCCATCATGATGTTTCTTGGATCGCCTCGATAGTTGAGCTTCTTCTTCTTCTTCTCCTTCGTCCTCATCAACCAAGCTACTCCAGTCAACCCTAACGGTGTTGTCAGTTTTAGCTGTGGTATGGGAGGAATATCTGGACTTCTTAGCTTTGTCTGCTGACTCTAGAGAGCTTGTCAGATCTTTGATCGTCCTCTTGAGTGTCCTCTGCCTGCATGTCACCACAGTGCGCGTTGCTTTTGCCTTGATGCGCCCCTGACCAGCTGCAGCTCGTGTCTTCACACCACTCGGAGCAGCTGTTAGCTCGGGGGCTTTGGCAATGTTGCTCACACCGAGCTCTTGGGCGGTCTGAGCTGTACGTGGTATCACAATGAATGTATGCTCTTCATTGTTTCCTGCACCATGGGCAGCAGCAACAACAGCTTCCATCTCTTCAGTGGATAACTCGGATTGTCGTTTGGATAGCCCTACAGCTCCTGAGGTTGTCGGGTCTGACAGAAACTTGGATATGTTGCTCTGCAGTAATTTCATGAATCAGAATGCGATTATGTGCAAGGATACTTAAAAAAATCACAGTAAGGTTACTTACAGTGGGAGTTGGATTCCAGGCAAAGTATGGTTTGGGAGTACCCTCGTTGTGAGCTTCACCTCTAAGTATCAACTCTACTCGGGCCTTGACATCGCCTTCAGTCATAGATCGGGCTATTTCTCTAGTTGGATCACTAGCTCCGACATATAGATAGGCGGGGTAAATCCTATCCTTCAGAGGCTGAATACAGCGATACACAAAATCTATCACCACGGCATGGGCAGTGAGGCCTCTTTCCTTCAGATTGGCTATTTCTTTCAGCAGTGTGTCAACCTCGGCCTACTCCTCAATAGTTGGGCCTTCTTCCCAGGTAGGCAGCTTGCTGTCAGGTTGTCTCCCAGACCTCGAGGGGAGAGAGTTTCCATGATTTTCAATATAAAACCACTCGGAGTGCCATCCTCTGTTGTTATCCGGGAGGGGGATATCCAAATAAACAGCTTTGCGATTCTTTCGCAGCTTAAAGCTGGCCCCTCCAGTTACTTGTAGCACTCCGTCTCTTAGACCGGCTTTGTAGTGGTAAAGATACTTCCACAAGCCAAAGTGCGGGACAATTCCAAGAAACGCCTCGCAGAGGTGGATGAAAATTGAAAGTTGAACAATTGAATTGGGATTTAGATGGGTCAGATTGATGGAATAGAATTGCAAAAGGCCTCGCGCTAATGAGCAGATGGGGAGTCCTAACCCGCGGATGAAGAACGGCATGAACACCATTGCTTCGTAAGTGTCTTCAGTTGGAGCAGCGTCATCCTTCTTCTCGCATACCCTCCAGTTTGCCACTTCCTTCGGAGGCAAGATGCCCATATCCACCAAGGATTGTAGCATGGGCTCGATGACAATGGAGGGGCGGTACGCTAGGTACGGTGAAGGTATCTGCCGGTTCTCGTTGTGTGGCAGGCCCTCAGTGGTATTTCCATGCTCGCTCAAGGTTTTCTTCTTGGGAGCCATGGAAGTGGATGCCTCTGTTTGGATGGGGATTCGAGAAGCAGTGGATGTAGTGGGACTTTGATTTCAGACAGCAATGGCGGCGGTCTCAGTGAGGAAGAATGACAGTTTAGGTCTTGGATAAGAGAACTTTTGGTTCAGGGTATAGATCTCAAAATAACCCTGACGCCAGTAACAGTTCGCGTGGATTGACGGAACCGGCGGATATCGTTAATATTAACTCGGATCTCTTGACGGTAACATTTGAGTCGGATTGCACTGGAATTAAGTCGTCTATTTCAGTCGGGATGATTTCTTAAGCATAGTTATTCAGTCGGCATTCACAGTACAGGTTCATGTTCTCTATTACTCGGAGAATGAGTTATTCAGTTGGACCTAGCAGTATAAGTCTTGCCTGAACTCTGGGCATAAGCGAAGCATGATTTCCTTTGCTGTATGATGATCTGGGTTTTAGTACAAAAGAACTCAAAAGGTGCATTTGACTCGGATGCAAGATTTTTCAGATACGAACACACAGAAGAACTCAGGAATGAAAGATAATAGATGGATTTCATTATATAATATATATAGTTCATCAAGGTGGATTACATATAAGAGGGGAGATTATCCTAATCTACTACTAACTACTAATACTATGGTGGTGGTGGTGGTAGTGGCCTACACGCCGATGGAGGGCCCGGCCGGGGGCCCAGTGACACGGCGGCGCTTGGAACCCGGAGCGTCGGCCTCATCTCCGCCGTCGTGGCCGCCGTCGTCGCTGTCGTTGCCGCCGTCGCCGCCATCGTGGCCGCCCGGGCCATCTTGGCCATCGGGGGCATCGTCGTCGTCATCGGAGTCCTCCTCGCTGTCCTCCTCCTCGTCGTCATCGGACTCCTGGAGGGCGGCGCGGCGGAGGCCTCGGATGTCACACCCTGGTTTTAAAAACACAAACCAGAGCAAAACTATATGTGTGCCAGGATCTAATCTCACACATATAGAGACAATATACAGTGATATCATAGAACATGCTTTATTATACAACGTTAAACAACATTTACATAAGACATACACAGAGTAGCGGAAAGCGTAACTAAATTTTCGAGCCATCCATAGGGAAACCGACTGGGGGCACGCACGCCTCAGCTTCTGGACGCCATCTGGATATACCATATCATCTCTAGAGCAAGTCTATATGTGGGGAATTGCAAGGGGGTGAGCACTTACGTACTCAGCAAGATATTCAGAAACATAAATTGTATGCCAACAATTAAACATATGCACGAATTTAATTATCACATAAAGGGTCCAGGCCGCTATGACCGTAAGCTCGGCTGTTATAACAGTTTTACACCCTCGAGAGGTTGCACACTTTCACCATAGGTCGTGATTCCCTTTACGCCAAAACACTACACATGGTGAGTCAGCAGGGTCTCACTACGAGGCCTTTACAAAGGTTCCTCCTATGCGTATTAGATACACAGTCGTATGCCCTGGATCAATACTCCTGTCCCAACCATCTGCAAATTGGCAAGACTCGCCCTAGGAACATTCCCGTACCCGTTTCTTAACCAAAGCAGATGAGCATAGAAGCATTATCCGTCTCAACAACCATGAATCTAATGTCCACATAAGTATCACCTAATTAATTAGCCAAGGTCATCCCAGTCTAACCCCATGGTTGCGCTGTAGTCCCGGGTGGTCGCTAAATGTTCAAATTAAATCGCATACGCAATTAAAAGTAGCGAAACAATAATGTTAAAGAACACTTGCCTGTAATTCCCAATACAGATATTATTTGCTCAGAGAAAAACCAATATGGATATGCTCAAAGTCTTCTGGATCTTGATCTTGAGTTGCAGTTGAGATTCCACGAACAAGAACAGCGTCTACGCGTTCATCGGAGCAACACACATGCACACGGACACACACATGCAAGCAAACAAACACAAATAAGCTAAAACAGTACATCATATCATCAAAACAGAAAATAACAGGTTTATAAAACTATTCTACGCGTCGCTACAAACTCGTGGGCACGAGAACCACTGAAAACGGATTTAAAACGGTGAAGTTATGAGCTTTTGAAGGTGATAGGGTCTAACTGTAAATATATATCGAGAACCAAGGTTTAAAACGATAAAGCAGGGCCTTCTCACCACTGCTAAAGACTGCGGGTTAAATCTGGTAAAGCTGAGGGGTGGTTCTGCAAAAGAGCGGCAGCAGCGGCGGTGCGGCGCTTTCTGAGTGGATGGTTCGGGTGGCACACGGTGACCTGCAGAGTCGCGACCGCAGAAGATCCCCAGGATCTGGTGTGGCTAGATCAGGATCCACCGCGGGCAGCCAGAACACGGGACGGCGAAAACAGCCAGCAGCGGCGCGACACATGGCAGGGGAGGTCAGGGGACTGGGAGCGTGCGCTACCTGCTCGCTCGTTCGGCTCTGCGCGTGGGAGACCGGCGGCCGTACGGGGCAGTGGGGCCCAGGCGAATGGAAGCAGGGGGTGCAAGCAGGGCCCGGCTGGCGACGTCTCTGCGCGGGAGCGGGAAAAGGACGGCCGTACGGGAGGTGCGCAGGGGCACGTGAACCGAGGGAGAGTAGACGGAAAAGAAACCTCACCGGAGTTAGGCTTTGTTCACCGGAGTTGAAAAAGGAATTTAGATCTACGGAGAACGGAAAATCTCCTCAAAAATCTGAGACTTGCCGGCGAAGATCTCGACGAGACGAACGTCGTGGTATCCTCAGATTTCGCCGGAGATGGACGGACGCGGAGAAAATCCACGCCGAAGGTTCGCCGGAGTTGGACAACTTCGAAACTTCTCTTTCAGATCTAGGGAGCTAGGGTTTCGGGATTGAAAAACGGAGACTGGTTCTGGAACGAGCGCGATGAGAGGATTCCGATGAATATATATATGCACCGGTTTGAACCGAGTTGGATTGGGCCTATTTTTCGAAATATTTAATTTCGGGCTTTAAAATAATTCCAGAATATCTAGAATCAATGTCCGTGTCCCGAAAAATACTCCGATGGATTCAAAAATTCCGGAAAAATTCCCAGATATGTTTTGGCACCCAACGAACTCAAATAAAATATTTAGAGCTCATAAAAAGATTGAAAAGAGCCTCCAATAAATGAAATTTGCTCTAAGATAAATAGGAAAAGCTTTCAGAATAATTCTGAAAATTTTCCAGAAACAACTTAGCGATGAACAAAGATATTTGGAATGGTTTTCAAACCCAAAACATACCAGCCTGGCATGGAGTGATAGGATGGTCGGCATGATTTATGGCGAGATGCAAGAAAAGCATGACGAGCAGGGTCCGCATGACGAAGAAAAGAGTAGGGAGAGAGACCACCCGACAAATAGACAGGGTGAAGGTAGAGAAAAGTGAGAAGAGGTGAGTTCGATTCCAACCTCGGTTGGTTGTGGGACCGAGAAAAAAAAAGAAAGGAAAGTGTTGGACCAAAAGTGCAGGTGAAAAGAGGATGAGATTTATTGCCTTTTGTTTTGAAAACTTTTCCAAACTCTTTTATTTAAAAGGAATTAAACACTATAAAAAGCAACCACTCAACATAAAACTAGTGCAACGGCATGAATGCAACAACATGTTGGCCTAAATTTATTTTATTTGCTTTTAATTTTATTATATAAAATCATTTGAATGCTCATTCTAAACAAGAAATTCCTTAATAAATTTAGAAAAGCACTTTAATTATTTTAAATACTGAAAATAAAATTTAGGGTATTACATCGGAGCTTGGCGCGCTCCTTGCGGTTGTAGCCCTGGGAGTCATCGGTGTTGGGCTCCGAGTCGTCTTCCCAGGGTGGGGTATCCTCGGGGGCTTCCTCCTCCTCGCTGGAGGTGAAGTCCTCTGAGGACTCCTCGTCGTCGTAGGCGCCGCTGATGAATGTGTCGTCGGAGTCCGAGTCCTCATACTCCGACGACGGTGGCGAGCGCGCGCGCTTCTTCCCCTTGCCTCCGGCCATGGCTGAGAGTGAGAGGGTGGAGAGTTCTTAGGGCTTTCTTGAAAAACTGGTACTCAGTGGAGATGTAATGGATGGACGGGCGATGGCTCTGCTCTTATAGTGTGGCCGCCTCGTTTCGATCTCTGTGAAAACGATTCAATAGGCTGTGTCGTTTCGACTTCCTCCACGCGTCAATTATCGCGTGGGAGGGTAGTGGCTGTTGCGTGTTCGGAAGTTTCCTGTTTCCTGGGGCCTTTTTTGGGGTAACTCCTCGGTCCCTCTGCTCGTTCCCTTTGGGTTAACCCCATGGGGTGCGGGATTTGTGGAAAATTATTCTTTTTCCTAAAATTCGAGAAAGCAGGAAGCTTGAGTTGGTTTTCTACAACTCGGAAAACTGGGAGTAGATTGGTAACTCGGATAAGAGGATTTGCTATTCCTCAAGTAGACTCGGCGCTTGAGGATCGCATCCTGTGAAGCCTGATCAGAAAGTTTAGATCTTCAAGCTGAGTCAACTTGAAGCTCGGGGGCTACCCCATGGGGTGCATCTGGCGGTGCACCATGAGAAACAGTGTGGACTCAGGTGAGGAACTCATGAACAGTACGATACTCTTGTTGGAGTCTCGAGTCAATTAATCTCTAAATTAACTCAAGCCTCGGGGGCTTGTGGGGGATAGATATCTCCTGGGCCCTCACGGCGCGGATTCAGTACATGGGCCGTTGGAGGGCCCAGTAGAGACAGCAGGCCCTTCTTAGGGTGCCAACTGGTCTCATGGGCCCGAGAACGGATGGCGAGCTTGAAGACCAAGTCAAAGGCGCTATAGTTCAGGAAAGACGCAAGGGAGTTGGTTCAGACTCTGTATTACGGGAGCAGCGGGACTCAAGGAAGGAAACATGTAATTGCGGATTCCGTATACTCTTTAGGCTTCCAAATAGAGTAGGACTCGTAGATAGAACTTGACTTATAACCCAAGCCTGGCCGGGTTATATAAGGCGGGTGAGGGACACCTACGGAGGGCATCTATCATCTCATCGCACACCAGCCACCAGACCTCGAGACCCTCGTTGTAACCTCGAGAACTCAGATCAATACACTCGCCCCAAACAGGACGTAGGGTGTTACGCTTATTGCGGCCCGAACCTGTATAAACCCTCGTGTTTTGTTGCATCTCTACGCAAACCATCGAGCTACGCCGATCTCGCCACCCCAAAAGCATCACGAGACACACACCGTGGTGCATTGCCGGTATCAAACACCGATAGTCGTGTATCGTGCGTAGACGTTGATCCATCTGTGGAGTTCGAAGAGCAGCCTCCAGAAGCCTTTGAGCAGCAACAAGGAATAAATTTTGTGGAAGGCAAGTATAACATAAGCAATACCTAATAACCTTTTATTTATTGCATGCGCATTTAATTTTGTATGCCTGTAAGGTTTTACCTAGCTACTTTTATCCTTATATATCTACCTTTTGGGATGCATATGGTTAAGTTGTGCTAGGTGCTGCGCAAACTCATGTCCTTTTGTTAATTTAATTTTGATTAATAATCCTATGCAATTAATTGTTGGGCTTGACCCCTGATCGGTTCATATCCATTTTAATATGGCTTTTTGGCAACATGGTTTAGGGAGCTTGAGTAATGTGTTCGTGTGCTTTTGCTAGTTCTCTCCCTAAGGACCGAATCACAAAGCGACCACCTGGGACAACAGTGCTACCACAAGATTGGAATGTGACGATCTTAGCTGACTAATTAGGTTGTTTTGGTTTGGGAGTAACTTACCTGCGGGGCAAGTGGGGAGGTTAGCTTCAGTGGTCGCTGCGCTACCTCATGGTTGAGTGTGCTTTATGTTATATGTATGTGCTTCTACCTTTGGAGGCGGACACCACCGTTGCGACCTTGAAACCTTAGCGGTTACACCTTACTAACGTAATCTTTGTAAAGGCTTCGTAGTGCGCTTGCTAGTCATTTCATCTCCGATAATGTGATGAACTCCTAGCGTAGCTCACGACTTGTGGGTAAAGGTTTATGTTATATTTGTTGGGTATTCTGTACTCACACTTGTTTCTTTATATTTATTTCTTGTTGGGGGGAAAATCCAACTGCTGCTCAGTTTACGGAGGTAATGAACACTATGTGCAAGACAGACGATGAGTTTTAGGCTTTTCGTTCACCAGTCGATGTCCCTGTGGTGCCTCGTTATCTTTATGTTTTATGCTTCCGCTATTCTACGTTATACTCTGATCTAAACACTTGTGTTACAGTGTAATAATGATATATTTAATGTTATGTAAATTTTTTATCTTTGGCATATGTTTGTGGTACTTTGTAATTTGTCATGTATATATGAGACGTTTCCTAGCGCATGAGAGCCAATGGACCGGCCTCATTGCTCTCCTGGTGTGATGAGTGATTGTCAATGAGATCAAGCCCTCCGATGGACTGGAGGTAGATGATGAAGACCTCGATGGACTGAGGCAAAAGCTGTGATGCTCCGGCATCTCAAGTGCATTTTCATCTCACATACATGCAACATTCATCATGATGCATCAAACAATGACATGCAATTGAGCCCCATGGTCAAACTTGATTGATGTGCCACTTGCTAAACCCTGTTTTTCTGCATGTATGTCTCTGTGATTGTGCCCATAACTTTAATTCTATTTAGATTTGGGTGAAACTTATATTGAAAAACTTGTAGACAATTTTATGATAAACAACTTTGGTAATTGGTGCTTTGACATGCATTAAGGTTTGCATAGAGTTTTGGAGTTTTTTATGTCAATATGTGAAATCTATCCAAACCTGACCTATAAAGTAAATTCAAATTTTCTTGATCTTAAAGCCAAAATCTTGCAATGCTTTTATTGAGAAAGTTGTAGATCCCAAAATTCTAAACAATATTGGTATAAAACTCTTTGAGTGAAAGTGATTAGAAAATAGACTTTTAGAATTTCAAAACTGGAGGGTTCTGTTGGTCAAACCTTGGGCAGCAGCTTAAATTCAAATTTACACCAGATTTTTGAATATAACATGGTATACAAGTTTATAAGGGAAATGTAGAGGAACAAATTTAGGACATTTCCTACAATTGGAGTTTTGTCAAATTCAGCTCCTAAATTGGTCAAATAGGCGAAGTTCAGAAACCTATTCCTTGGTCAAACTGGGCTTTTTCCATTTTCGGGATTTTTGGAATTCCCTCTGTCTCTATGACGTGTGGCCCCACTTGACAGCTTCTTCGGACTCCCGCCCGCGGGATTGGAAACCCGGACCGGTGGGTCCCACCATCCACACGCCTCCATACACCTAGTCTGTGGACCACCTTTCCCTTTACCCCGCCCTGGCCCTACTTGTTAGAGAGAGCGGTCCATATACGCGGTTCACCGACGTGCCACTTCCCCTCCTTCCCTCTCCGGCTCGCCCACGCGGCGGCAATCCTCTGCTTCATGGCCGATGCCCGGCCGAGGGCCGCCCCCCTGCCCGCTTCCTTCGCCCTTAAGACGAGCGCGCCTCTCTGGCCTCTCCTTCGCTCTCTCCCTCTCTCACTTCGTCCCCTCGCCGAGCCTCGCGCTTCCCCTGTTTCCACCACCGCCGGCCGCCATTAGCAAGAGCTCGGAGCTCAAGCTCCGGCGCCACACAGTCCACCCCGTGCCTTCTCGTCGCCACGCCGGCGTTCCTCGTCCTCCACCCCACCACCACGCCGGACTTCCGCCTCCCCTGCGCTACGTCGCCAGCACTCCTCGACGTGCTTCCGCCGAACCAAGGTAGTGGGTGAGGTTCCCCGACCCCTTCTCCCTCTCCTCAACCCCCGCCGGCGAGCCCACGGGCCCCGCGCGGTCGGTTCCACGCGCGCCGCCGCCGGTCAACCCCCCCGGCGGGAGGTTGAAGAAGGCCGCAGGTTTTGCATTTTAACCCTAGGTGTTTCGGCGTTTTCCATTATAATCCGGCGCACTGTACAGTGAGTCTTGCGGATCTTACGATCTAGCCCCTGGAGGTTATGGTTAATTGCATTCGAGTCCCGATCTAAAGTTTTGTGAACTTTGAAAAATCATAACAATTCAAAGAAAAATCCAAAATGGACAAACTTAGTGCCTATGGACTCCTTTTGAGTAGATCTACAGGATAGGTATGATATGGATGTGTGAAAAATCTGTTTTGCCCTTGTTTAAGTTGCATGCATGTGAGGGTTAATAAATGGTAAAATTGGACCAAATGAACTCCAAAAATTATGAAACTTGGACAGTAGCTTTGTTATGGCATTTAGGTACTGTGTGATTTTTGGTAGCCCTAACATTGACTAGTAAATTACTGTTTTACCGTTATGCATCTGTTTTGTGCATTTAGTTAACTTTGAAAATGAAGGCTATATAAAATATGCTTAAATATGACCTCTAGTATTTTTCATGTACTTGATATACTATGAGTAGTTCACTGGTAAAGTATGAGGTTGATTTTTGATAGCCCTAGCATTGACTAGTAAATTACTGTTTTACCGTTATGCATGTGTTTTGTGCATTTAGTTAACTTTGAAAATGAAGGCTATATAAAATATGCTCAAATATGACCTCTGGTATTTTTCATGTACTTGATATACTATGAGTAGTTCACTGGTAAAGTATGAGGTTGTGCATGTATGTTTTAGCTGCTATTTTGAAATTGGCAAAATACTACTTGCTAGGCTTGATAATTAGAAAAAGTGACTTTAGGGTGCAAAGATAATTCTATAAAAAATCTGGTATGCTACTAGTATGATAGGGAGTCCAGAAAGTAATTTTGTAGAGTTTATTAACACTGTTTGTAAGTAGATCTTAATTTGCATAAGATAAATATATGGAAAATAGATGTCCTATCAAACTATGGATTTTGTGCTTGCTGATTTTTGTACATGATATTCATACAATGAAATGCTTGCTGTAGAAATTTCAAGTCCAGAACTTACTCCTATAAATTATTAAATTTCTGACAAACTATAGGGCTGAAAATTTGCTGTAATTTTAATAAGTTAATTATAACTTGTTCGTAGCTGAAATTTTGGCAGTAGCATTACGTAGTTGGTTTCTACATGCGATAAAAGTTTGAGATCAATTTGAGTTGTCTAACTACCTGAACTCCTGAGTGCATTTTCATTCATAAAGGTAGCGTGTCCATTAATTTGCATGTATATGTTTCACTGCAAGTGACAACCTTTTGTGTACATATAAAGTTACTTGCTGCACACCGTCAAATACATTTTACGATTCCAAGGGTCATCAATATAGGTGTTTTTGAGAGACACTTTCATTTCAATTGATAGGGACTGTGTACACATATAAGACAGTAATTTATGATAACTTCAGAGATAAAAATATGGTAATGGGTTCTAGGATTTCTTAGTGATGGCTTGTACGATTTCTTGAACCATGGGTTGTACGATTTCTTAGTAAAGTTGTTAAGTGTCCTTATTACGATATGAGTTTGAACTAGGTATAATTGAGTCATTTCATCACAAGCTACTTGACATGCATTTGTTCATTTGCAGTTTCATGCACGCATTGACATTTGTTACACTATATCATACATATAACCTATACCATATGCATGTATCTGCATTCTCTTGCACCCACTTGCATATTATATCATGCATATAGATTCCGCGAAAGAAGGGACAACACAAGAGCTGCTATTGATCGATAAGCCGAACAACGAATTGCACCAAGAGCAAGAAGACGACGTGTCGCTGATTTCATCCGTCCCTGTTTCAAGGGGTTGCCTGGGGCAAAGCCCCACAACCCGGCAAACTAACTTAGATTAGTTTGTTGGTTTTCATATGAACAATCAAAGGTAGGCAGGACCATAATTTCTCCCAGCTAATACAATCTTGTTTGATGATTGCGCATATGCATTAGGAGTTGTTTGGAACCAACTGCATTAGACTTACTTGCCGCCCTGGCCCTAGAACCTATACTTAGAGTTCATAGGACGAGTGCCTAGTAAATGCTAAGTGTGAGTAGACACGGGTGAATGGAGTCACTCGTCGCATAGGTGGTTTCAAACTTTACAGAAATCTCACTGAGGTAAGTTATTATATATGCTTCTGATTTAAATGGAGACTGGGCGGAGAATTTATGAGTTATTTACTGTTTACTATATTGTGCATTGGACTCCGCCCGATTCACATAAGGCCGGACGTTGTTCGCCTATTAGTCGGCATAACATTGCTAGAGGTGCTTATCCAGGATAATGGACCGGTGAAAGTCTTACTTGTGCCATCCGAAGAACAGAGACTTGGTCCTACCATCGGGCCAAGGGCGCTTGGGTGTTGACTCGTGGAGAGCTGGACTCGGTGCGCCGTGGTAACGCTCCATGGGGGATAAACCTGGGGAATGGTGGGTTGGAATCGAACTTGGGATGGGACAGGTGGAGATGGGGACTATATGTGGGAACGCGATGGCTAGTAAGCATATACCCCTGGCATTTTTAGTTGTTCTCGAGAACTAACAAATCGATTCGAATCGTTGATGCTCACCAGGTGTGAGAATGCCAATGCCACTGACGTCCAATGTAGTAATCAACATGAATATTATTTATGCTTGCAAAACATGATTTTGTATATCTACATGCTTGGATATGGATGTCTTATATCATGCAAGTTATCATGTTATGATGAGCTTACTTATGCAAGTTATATACATATTTTGATCATGTTACTGTTAAAAGAGAGCTAGCAGCTGTCAAATCCTGCTATCTCACATCAATATGGTTTTCTTAAAATCAATGGCTAAGGACCCACATGATTAGTAAGCAAGCTTTGCATCAGCCGTAAGCCTTTTCCATTAAGTCCTACTGAGTAATTAGTACTCAGGGTTTGCCCCCACTTTTGGATTAAGGTACTGATGACTTCTGGATAACCGCTTGAAGGAGGGTAGAACCGGTGGGCTTGGTGCTACTCGCCTTATTTATCTCTGCATGAAGACTATTTGAGTTTGTTTTCGCTGCGAGATGTTTTGAAAACGCTTCCGCTATACATATACTCTGAAATCGCTTCCGCTATATTTTGAAATGTATTCGATTACATATATTTGGTCTATAAATTAAAGTCTATTACTCTCTGTTTCAACTGCCTGGGATGATTGTAACTGTTGTGGCTCCTTCGAGAGTCGGATGTGTTTGATGTTGGTTCCTCTGGGAATGGTGTTATCGAGAGCCGAAGTACTCTCGACGGACTACCGGGTTTAGTCTAGCCTAGGTGCACTGCGAGCCAGAGGTGGCAGGTGTGTTTAGTCTGGATTAAGCAGGGCGGTTCCGCCACAAAAGCCCTCCAATGGACCGGAGGCAATGCTCGGCGTCAGTTGGCCATGGGATCTCGGTACACGGAGGGGCGGTTCGGCAACGGTGGTGTAACCCCTCCGATGGACCGCAAAGCGACTCCGATGGACTGGAAAAGCCGGGTGCCACCGTGGTGCTCCAACCCGAGTGCATGGCGTGGAGGCATGCGAGGGAGGCTTTGGCGGCTTCGGCTCAAAACCGCCACCCAAGCTACCCAAGCCTTGGTGAGTTGGGCCACGACTCGCCAAGATAGAGAAGATGGGCCAAGTCCGGCCTAGACGGAGGCTTCCTAAAGTTTCCCGGTTTCTGACTTCAAAACCGGGGGTGCAAAGGTGGATTGGACTACTGGCCACGTGGAGGACATCCGAAGATTGCGTGGAAGCTAAGAAGATGAAGTACTGGTCATTAGAGAGTGTCTTGGCAGCTAGGTTTTTATTTCCTTAGGGTAATTTTCGTCCTCAAGCTTTGAGCTCCAAGTTTAGGAGGGTTAGGGTGAGATCTAGCCTCCAAATCAAGAGAGAAGGTGAGGGTGGTTGCTTGGGACGAAATCCTTCATTGTAATCTGACCTAAGATCTCTTTTGAGGCTCATAATCGAAGTGGTTTCGTGCAGCAATTTTGTGTGCTTCTCCTCCCTTTGTTCTCTTTGGTTTTTGGCTTCAATCCTTGGCTTTTTGGGTGTTTGCTTTGGCCAAGGTTGAATCCTTTGTTTTTCTTGTATTTTGGACTTGCAAGGACATGGAGATTATGTCTTAGAACATCTCAATCCTGAAGGATTGCCACGAGCAAGTTGTTCTTGAGCTTTCCCCTTTCTTGCCCAAATATTTACCTCTTCACGAGATCTGAAATTCCCGCTAATCCCGTGATCTTTTTCCATAGTTCTTTTGGGAATAGTTTTGAAATGGGGCTAGGATAGCCTGTGCCAATTTTCGTGAAGTTTGAAGAAGGTTTGGTCAAGTTTCGGATTGCTTTTGTGTGAGATTTTTTGCTTTCCAGTTTTCCTGCTGGTTCTGTCCGTCTTCAAGCCTATTTGGTTCAGGTGTCAAACCTTCTAAATTTGAGCTGAAATTTTGTGGAGCTCTTTATCTGTGAATCATAAAGCTCCCATAAAAATTTCAGAACATTTGTAGGTGTTTTGACCTGGTTTTGGTATTTTTCTCTTCAGGTTGGTCTACTAGTTTTTGACCATCGGACGGTCCGATGGTAGTTGGATGCCTGTTTCTCATCTAATTGAGCTGAAATTTTGTGGAGTTGTTCCTTGTCCTCTTGTGAACCTTCAGTAAAATTTCCATAATTTTTGGAGCTGGTTTGATAGGGTTTTTGATCAACTCTTTGTCGGGTGTTCGTCTGTGACCATCAGACGGTCCGATGCTCTAATCATCGGACGGTCCGATGGTCTAAACTTTCTCCTTTTGGTCTGAATTTTTCTGGATCTGTTCCCTATTGTCTTGTGAAGGTGTGGTAATTTTTTGGGGTGGTTTGGAGCTTTGCTTCTAGGGTTTTGAGATTTTTCTTTTTAGCCGTGTCTGTCTGAAATCTGCAGTTTTTCGGAGTTGGTTCCTTTTGCGCTCTTTTTCTTAGCCATTTGGCGTGTGCTTCCGCTTGGTGCTTGGTACGTATCTGTTCAGTGGACGGTACCAAGCACGTGTTGTGAGCTAGATACGTATCCTCTTAGTGGATGGTGTCTAGCTTCGTTGTGGGTGTTGTTTCCGTTTTGCACTGCGGTGGGGTTTGAGTTTGAGTTTTCAAGTGCTCCTATTCACCCCCCCTCTAGTCGCACGTCTCGGTCCTACAAGTGGTATCAGAGCCGGTTACATTTCCTCATACCTTAACCGGTGACGAAACCGTAGCGACGATGACTTACTCCGGGAAGATTCCTGCCCTTGGCTCCATTGGCTATCCCTATTGGAAAGGTAGGATGGAGGCGTTCCTTGTTAGCCAGAGTCAGGACATATGGGATGCTACTTAGAATACGACTTTTGTGGTGCTTTCAGTCACTGAGCGTACTACGCACGATATCGTGGCTCGGCATGAGGCGAATGCCAAGGCTGTTAACTTTCTCTTTTCCGGGTTTGGTCTTGTGGATTATGAGAGAGTGAGTCACCTTAAGACTGCGCGTGAGATTTGGTCACAGCTTAGTGCACACCATGAGGGTACTGTGACGATTAAGGCTAGGCTTGTGGAGACTTACCGGCGCGAATATGAAAATTTCGTCCAGAAGCCGGGAGAGTCAGTAGACGACTTCTTTGGTCGCATTCAGTCGATCATCAATAAGTTGCGTATCAACTCTGCCCCCGCTGAGCTCCCATACATCGATCATCTGTGGCGGAACCACCCTGCTTAATCCAGACTAAGCACACCTGCCACCACTGGCTCGTAGTGCACCTAGGCTGAACTAAACTCGGTAGTCCGTCGAGAATACTTTGGCTCTCAATAACACCATTCCCAGAGGAACTGACATCAAACACATCTGACTCTCGATGGAGCCACAACAGTTACATCATCACAGGCAGTCGAAATATAAGATAGATTGACTTAGTTTACAATCCAAAGATATGAAGTCAAATACATGTTCAAAATACAGCGGAAGCGATTGATAAATATATATATATATATATATATATATATATAGCGGAAGCGTTTACAAAACATCTCGTAGCGGAAACAAACTCAATAGTCTTGATGCAGGGATGAATGAGGCGTGTAGCACCGAGCCCACTGGTACTACCACCTTCAACACAGTTCTCCAGATGTCATCTATACCTGTAATCCAAAAGTGGGGGCAAACCCTTAGCACTAATTACTCAGTAGGACTTACTGGACGGGACTTATGGCTGACGCGAAGCTTGCTTACTAATCATGTCCCTTAGCCATTGATTTTTAGACAAGGTCAGGTTGACATAAAATAGTAGGATTTGACAGCTGCTATCCCTTAACCATGAAGATCCTTTACATCATAATATAAATACTTGCATGAAAGTAAAACATGAGTACCATCAGTAACTTGCATAATAGTATATCATACCCATCCAAGCATGTGGTATTGAAAAACATGAATATAAGCATAAGATATTTAAATTGTTACTACGTTGCCCAACAGTGATATTTGGCACTCTCACACCTAGTGAGCATCAGCGATTCGAATCGATTTCTAATTCTCGGGAATAACTAAAAATGCCAGGGGTATATGCTTACTAGCCATCGCGTTCCCACATATAGTCCCCATCTCCACTTGTCCCATCCTAAGTTCAATTCCGACCCGCCATTCCCTAGGTTTAGCCCACACAGAGCGATACCATGACGGGTCAGCCCTCCGTGAGAGTGAGCGCCCCTAGAGTCCGGTAGGACCAAGTCTCTATTCTTCGGATGGCACAAGTAAGACTTTCACTAGGCCCATGTCCTGGATAAGCACTCTAGCAATGTTATGCCAATCAGCAGACGAACAGCGGACGGGCCTTATGCGACTTGGGCGGAGCTGGATAACAACAACGCACACCCCAAAGGTAAACTTACGCTCCGCCCGGGCTCCATTTAACATTAGCGATAATAATCATAAATTGCATCATTGTAAGATTTCTGAGATTTGTAAAATCACCTACGCGACGATTGACAGTGCTTACTCGTGTCTACTCGTACCTAGCATTTCTAGGCACACTCGTCCTACGAACTTTATTCATAGGATCTAGGGCCAGGGCGGCCAAGGAATCTAATGCAATTGGTTTCAAACATCTCCTGATGCATATGCCTAATCATTAAGACATAAGAGGTTTGCTGGGTTTAGCATGGTCCTGCCTATCTTTGATTGTTCTTATGAAAACCAACAGACTAATCTAAGTTAGTTTGCCGGGTTGTGGGGCTTGGCCCTAGGCAACCCCTTGAAACAGGGACAGATAATTAGTGACACGCTCTTGGTGCAATTCGTTGTTCGGCTTATCAATCAATAGCAGCTCCTGTGTTGATCCTTCCTTTGTGGAATCTATATGCATGATATAACATGCAAGTGAGTGCAAGAGAATGCAAATACAGGTATATGGCACGGGGTATATGCATGAAATAGTCCAACCCTGAGTGCAACGAATGCAAAAGTATGCATGAGGTGCAAATGAAACATAATGCATGTCAAGTAGTTTGTGACGAATTGACTTGAGTATACTTAGTTGACATACATACTATGATATGAAAACTTAACGACTTTACTAAGAAATCGTACAAACCATCACTAAGAAATCATATAAACCATCACTAAGAAATCATATAAACCATCACTGCATGTTATCTCTGAAGTTATCATAATTTACTGTCTTATATGTGTACACAGTCCCTATCAAATGAAATGAAAGTGTCACTCAAAAACCTCCATTGATAACCCTTGGGATCACAAGATGTACTTGATGGTATGCAGCAAGTAACTTTAGCTATGCACAAAAGGTTGTTACTTGCAGTTAAACATATACACGCACATTAATGGAGACGCTACCTTTATGAATAAAATGCACCCATGAGTTCATGTAGTTAGGCAACTCAATTTGATCCCAATCTTTTACCACGTGCAGAAACATACTACATAATGCTACTGCCAAAATTTCAGCTACAACCAAGTTATAATTAATTTATTAAAATTCCAACAAGTTATCAGCACTATAGCTGCTCAGATTTTTCATAATTTGTAGGAGTGAGTTCTGGACTTGAAATTTCTACAGCAAGCATTTCATTGCATGAACATCATATGCAAAAATCAGCGAGCACAAAATCCATAGTTTGATAGGACATCTATTTTCCATATATTTAACTTATGCAAATTAATATGTACTTAAAAATAGTGTGAATAAATTATCCAAAAATACTTTCTGGATTCCCTATCATACTAGTAGCATACCAGATTTTTCATATAATTAACTGTGCACCCAAGAACCACTTTCTCATTTTATTTAGGTAAGCATGTGACATTTTGTCATTTTCAAATCTGCAACTTAAACCTGCATGCATAACCTCATACTTTACTAGTGAGCTACCCACCATACTATATAGAGTACATGAAAAATACCAGAGGTCATGTTTGAGCATATTTTATGTAGCCTTCATTTTCCAAGTTGAATAAATACACAAATCACATGCCTAAGGGCAAAACAGTCATTTTCCAACCAATGCTAGGGCTACCAAAAATCACATAGTGTTATAGTGCCATAAGAAAGCTACTGCCCAAGTTTCATAATTTTTGAAGTTCATTTGGTCTACTTTTTCCATTTATTAACCCTCAACATGCATGCACTAGACCAGGGGCAAAATAGTCTTTTCATACTTCCACATCATACTCATTCTGTAGATCTACTCCCAAGGAGTCCATAGTCACTGAATTTGTCCATTTTGGATTTTTCTACGATTTTATATGATTTTTCAAAGTTTTAGCCGAATTTAAATGGAATAAATGGAAAACTACCGGATCCAGGGACCTATGCGCAATTAACCCTATACTTCAGGGGCTAGAACGTAAGATCTGTTAGACACATTGCACAGCGCTCTAGATCTAAACGAAAAACGTCCAAACCCCAAGGGTTAAAGTGCAAAAGTGGCGGCCTGCTTCAACCTCCCGCCGGGGTGACCGGTGGCGGCGGCGCGCACTAGCCGGGTCGCATGGGACCATGGCGGCTCTCCGGAGTCGGCTAGAGAGGGAGAGGGAGAGGGAAGGGCGGCGGACCTCACCATGCTACCTGTGGCGACGGGGATCGACCGTAGTGGCACGGCGACGGAGCTCCAGGGGCGCCGGGCTTCGGCGACGGATGGCGGCTAGGCGGTGGGGATACGGCGGCCTAGAGCTACAGGCGGCGATGGAGTGAAGGCTGAGGAGGGACGGCGTGGGGGTGTGGAGGTGTGAGGGCGAGCGGAATGGCCGGCGTGGCTCGAGCTTCGAGCTCCAAGCCTGCGGCTATGGCGAGGCCTGGCGGCGAAATGTGGGGTGGTGGATGGGTCTTGAAGGCCTAGGCCTAGGGGAATCAGTGGAGTTGGGGATGGGGAAGAGCGGCGTAGCAATGAGGAGGCACGGGGAGATGCGAAACGGCAGTGTGAGCTCCGCCCGAGCTTCGCGGCAATGGTGGCGTGAGCTCGTGCAGAGAGACAGTGAGGGAAGGGAGAGCTCGAGCGGGAGAGCAAGTGAGGGAGCGCGAATGAGAGGCCAAAGAGGCGCGTAGGAAGCGGGCAGGGGGCGGCCCTCGGCCGGGCGTCGGCCATGGCGCAGAGGATGGCCGCCGTGTGGACGAGCCGGAGAGGGGAGGAGGGGAGGTGGCCCATGAATGGATGTGGTCTATGGATTGGTAGAGGCTGACCGGTGGGACTGGGCTGGAGTGGAGAAAGGGTGGTCCATGGACCGAGTGCACGGAGACGCAGGGATGGTGAGACCCACCGGCCAGGTTTTCCAATTATTCGGGCGGGAATCCGACGCGGTCTGCCAGTGGGGCCCGTGTGTCAGTGAGACAAAAAGAGAAACATAATTCCGAAATGGAAAAACCCCCTGTTGACCGCTGAAACCTCTGTTGGAAATCCCCCTTTTTGAATAGGTCAGAGGCCAAATTTGAGAAGGACCCAATTAGATGAAATGTTCTAAATTTCGAGCTCTACAACTTTCTTATAAACTTTCATACCATTTTATATTCAAAAATATGGTTTCAATTTGAATTTAAACTGCTGACCCATGTTTGACCAACCAAACCCTTCAGTTTAGAAATTCTAAAAGTCTATTTTCTAGTCACATTCACTCAAAGAGTTTTATACCAATGTTGTTCAGAATTTCAAGATCTACAACTTTCTCAATAAAAGCATTGCAAGATTTTGGCTTGAAGATCAAGAAAATATGGATTTACTTTACAAATCAAGTTTGGACATAATTCATATGCTGACAGAAAAAGCCCCACAACTCTATGCAAACCTTCATGCATGTCAAAGCACCAATTACTAAAGTTGTTTATCATTAAATTATCTACAAGTTTGTTTTCAACCAAATTTGAACTAGGGTTCAAATGCATGATAATGTATGATGCTTCATGATGAATGATTATGCACTTGAGATGCCTGGGGCATCGCAACCCACCTCCCTTAAAGAAATTTCGTCCTGAGATTTTGATGTGATGTGGGTGGATAAGTTAAATGAGAAGAAAGTGCCTTGTGTATGAATTTGAAACTTTTAAACTGCGGTGACGTACTCAATTTGTAGTGGATGGAAGAAATCCGGGGTATCTAGTTTGCAAAAATTCTTCTTGTTCCCAAGTTGCCTCTTCTTCGGAGTGATTAGTCCATTGCACTTTATAGAAGTTAATGGTTCTTCGTCGTGTTGCTCTTTGCTTTTGGTCGAGGATCTTTATGGGGTGCTCTTCATAAGTGAGGTCCGGTTCAATCTGAATTTGAGATGTGTCAACCACTTCTTCTGGTACTTGTAAGCACTTCTTGAGTTGTGAGACATGGAACACATCATGAACTGCGGCAAGTTGTGGTGATAGCTCTATCCGGTAAGAAACTGATCCACATCGTTTGGTGATCTTGAATGGGCCAATGTACCTCGGTGCTAGCTTCCCTTTTACTCCAAACCGGTGTACTCCTTTCATTGGTGACACCCGAAGATACACATGATCACCCTTTTCAAATGTTAATGGCCGCCTTCTTTTATCTGAATAGCTTTTCTGCTTAGATTGTGCTCTTTTCAGATTGCTGTGTATGAATCTTACTTGTTCTTCAGCTTGTGTTACCAAGTCAGGACCGAAGGTGATGCGTTCTCCTGGTTTTGACCAGTTGAGTGGTGTTCTACACCGTCTACCATATAGGGCCTCAAAAGGAGCCATTTCCAAGCTCTTTTGGTAGCTGTTGTTGTAAGCGAACTCCGCTAAGGGAAGACACTCATCCCACTTGGTGGAATAGGTCAATGCACATGCTCTCAACATATCTTCTAGGATCTAGTTCACTCTTTCAACTTGGCCGCTCGTTTGTGGATGATATGCTGAACTACAAATCAGGTTGGTTCCAAGAGCAGTCTGCAATTGCTCCCAGAAGCGAGACACAAACAACGATCCTCGATCGAAAGTGATGGTCTGTGGCACACCATGCAAGGATACAATCCGTGATATGTAGAGCTCAGCATTAGTGGCCGCAGTGTAATGAGTTTTGACAGGCAAGAAGTGAGCGGATTTGGTAAGACGATCAATTATGACCCAAATGGAGTCATAGCCCTTCTGGGTGCGAGGCAAACCCACAATGAAGTCCATGTGCACATCCTCCCATTTCCAGGCTAGAATTGCTAGTGGCTGAAGCATACCAGCAGGCTTTAGGTGGTCAGCTTTGACTCGCTGACACACGTCGCATTCTGACACATACTTGGCGATCTCCCGTTTCATACGGGTCCACCAGAATTTTTGCTTTAAATCTTGGTACATTTTATTGCTCCCTGGGTGCATAGTGAACATGGAGGTGTGAGCTTCATCTAGAATTTTTTTCCTTAGCTCCATATCCTTTGGTACCACTAAGCGATTTTTGAACCACAGGACTCCCTGGTCATCAATTGTCAAGCACGCTCTTTTCTTCTCATCTAATCCTTCACGAATATGTGCCATGCCCTTGTCTTGCTTTTGTGCTGCAATGATTTGATCTTTTATGGTTGGTTCAAGGACAAGGTTGTAAAGTTTGGCTTCCAGCGCTGTTGGCATTTCTATGTCCCCAATCTCATAGCATAGCACTCTCACTATTGGATGAGCTTCAATGAAGTTGCAATGAGCTTTACGGCTCATTGCATCTGCTACCACATTTGCTTTACCGGGGTGATAATGGACTTCCAAGTCATAGTCTTTGATTAACTCCAACCAACGACGTTGTCTCATGTTTAGTTCTGGTTGTGTGAATATATATTTTAGACTTTTGTTATCGGTGTATATGTGGCAGGTGTTGCCCAACAAGTAATGCCTCCACTTCTTCAGTGCGTAAACAACTGTAAGCAACTCAAAATCATGAGTCGGATAATTCACCTCGTGTTTCCTCAGTTGGCTGGATGCATAGGCAATAACTGTTCCCTCTTGCATTAAAACACAACCGAGGCCAGTACCAGAGGCATCACAATACACATCAAACGGCTTGGTGATGACTGGTTGAGCAAGAACAGGCGCTGAAGTTAGGAGTTTCTTCAACGTTCCAAATGCTTCTTCACATTTTGGACTCCACGCAAACTTTGCATTTTTCTGGGTCAACACTGTCATAGGCTTTGAAATTCTTGAGAAATCCTTGATGAAGCGGCGGTAGTAGCCCGCTAAACCAAGAAAACTCCATATCTCTGTCACAGTTTGTGGCTGCTTTCAATTCAGCACATCTTCCACCTTGTTGGGATCGACAGCCACTCCCTTTGCTGATAAGATATGGCATAGGAATGCTACTTCCTTTAGCCAAAAAGCACACTTGCTGAACTTGGCATAGAGTTTGTGTTCTCTAAGGCGAGATAGCACTATTCGCAAGTGTTCTTCGTGCTCCTTTTCATCATTGGAATAAACCAAGATGTCATCAATGAATACTACCACGAATTTGTCAAGCTTATTCATGAACACCGAGTTCATCAGGTACATGAAGAAAGCCGGTGCATTGGTCAAACCGAAGGACATGACAAGATACTCATAAAGCCCATACCGCGTGGAGAAAGCGGTCTTTGGTATGTCTTCCTTTCGGACCTTTATTTGATGGTACCCGGATCTAAGATCAATCTTAGGGAAAACTGTGGCTCCCCCAAGCTGATCGAATAGAATATCAATGTGTGGCGGTGGGTACTTGTTCTTGACAGTAACAGCATTCAGTGGTCGGTAGTCTACGCATAACCTCTTACCACCTTGGTCTTTCTTCTCAACAAAGAGAGTGGGACAGCCCCAGGGTGATGAGCTAGGTCGGATGAACCCTTTGTCTAATTGCTCTTGCAGTTGGGTTTTCAGTTCCTTCAGCTCATCAGGCACCATTCTATATGGCCTTTTGGAGATAGGTGCCGTGCCTGGAACAAGGTCTATTCTGAACTCTACATCCCTGTCTGGCGGTAGTCCGAGAAGTTCTTCTGGAAACACATCAGGATAGTCACAGACTACGGGGATCTTTGCAAGTGCTTGTGCTTCAGTCTGAGCTTCTGCAACATTAACCGTGTGAGACACATGCTTATGAAGTGGCATATGAATAACCACATCGGTCCCACTGCTTGAGCACAACTGAACGGTTCTACTCCCAACATCTATCATAGCATTGTGTTGTTTCAACCATTCCATCCCAAGAATAACATCAATCCCTAGTCGTGGGAGTACTAGAGGACTGATGAACAAACTTTCCTTTCCTACTTGCAAACGCAAGTCCCTCACTATGTGATTTGTACTTATGTATGACCCTGCAGCTGTGATGCGGTATTTCCGTTTCAACTCTGTAATTTCGTACCCATGCTTCAGTGCATATGCTTTGCTAACGAAAGTGAAGGACGCTCCAGAACCAAACAAAACAACTGTAGGATGGTCATTGACAAGAAATGTGCCTGCCAAGACTGGATCACTCTTCGAAACTTGCTCAAGCTAGCTGTATTGCAGTTGGCCCCGCTTCGGGGCTGAGTTCTTCTCTTCGTCCATAGGCATTGAGCCCGGAGTCTTCTAGCGCATGCGACATGTGCGATTGGAATGTCCAGCCCTCCCGCAGGTTAAGCAAGGGGAGCTAGCGCTTGGTTTGGAAAGTGGCACTGAAGAAGGTGGACGAGGTGGTGCACTGCAGGATGACGGGTGTTGTTGTGTACCCAACTGTTGCTCTTGCTGTTGGGGCATGTCAATGTAAAAAATACGCGGTGGTGGGCGATGCACGACCCGTTGCCACTGAGATGAACCTGATGGGAGTGTGCTTGCAATTCTTTTCCTCCGCTGGTCCTCATGGGCCTGACAGAGGCATTGCTCCATGTCAATGGCGACGTCTACCAACTCGGTGAAGCTGTCGTAGCGGCGCCCCAAGTGAGTCAGGAGGGTGGGATCAAACCCATCCAACAAACGGGCAGCCCTATGCGGGTCGGTGTCGACGTCTTCAGGGGAGTACTAGGACAAGCGAATGAAAGCCTGCACATACTCGAGTACCGACATGTCCCCTTGTTGAAGTGCACGAAATTCCCGTTGCTTGAGCTCGATGAAGCTAAGCGGGAGATAGTGAGCCCGAAAAGCCGCAAGGAACTCATCCCACGTGACCTGGTGCCCGGCTGGTTGCATTGCCAGGAATGAAGCACACCAGGCCCCCGAGGGACCATGTAGACACTGTGCCGCAAAGCGAGCCTTCTGTTGCTCACTGAGGCGGGGCAGTAGACTGAACTTGGACTCGATGATCCGGAGCCAGTCATCAGCATCCAATGGATCTGTGGCAGTGGTGAAGATTGGCGGTTGTAGCGCCGCAAAGTCAGTGTAACTGATCTCTTGCGGGTTGCGCCGTTGTTGCTCTTGGGCTATCAAGTTGATGAGTTGCTGAGCGACCTAAGTGGCCAATTCAGAAGGAGATGGTGCTCCATGAGCAGCCCCCTGTGCAGATGTCTCTGTTGGGGTGACCATCTACAGAAATAAGTCAATCAGGTTTAGTCCAAGAACTTTGGTGCAATCGATGCGGTAATAAAAAGGTCATAGCACCATAAATATATTCTGAATACATGAAAGCATGTAAGTGAACAGAATAGCTTGAGTGCACATAAAGTGTTAGCCAACATCTTGTAGGTTTGGACAAGTGAGTCTGCTAATGGAAACTCGTGCGCAGTTTTAGATGCAGGACAATACTTTTATCAACCTAACTGGGACACGACATAAAGTCGCTTTACTAACTGCTCTCAGGTTTTCAGCTCCACCTAAGACAACCACTAGTTAACAACTACACTGTTCTCCTTCCATGTATTTCCCTGCGATATCGCCTTATAACAAGGTCGTTCCCCATGTTGTGCTCTATGACTTCGTTACCTAGAGTTCCAACTAATTCCTTTTTGCAAATCAGTCGAGTTCCATTGTTTGTCCGGGTATGTTGTTGGGAACCCTTCTTCATAAAATTAACTGTATTGTGAGAGTGAAACATGCAGAAAGTTTGTTTAGGTCACGATTTATCCCATTTGTCTTTTATTAATATCCCCCAGAATGATAACAAAAGATACATGATGCATGATTCGTCCTATTCGGTCTCACATTACACACCCTATGTATTTTATATATAGCTAGTGATAATTCGGTGACATATATGCACGTCTCTCCTTAATGCAACTAGCCGTTCTCTAGTCGTTCTTAGTTTCGCACGTGGTTAGTGTACCTGCAGAAAAATGCATGCTCATACATTACCACCTAGTGTGGCATCCACGCGTGACCGCTGTGTGGACAACGTAGAGTGGGCCGTTGCACCATTTTCTCAAAGCCTGACTTTCTACCAGTACTGGGGATTGTCGAGAAATAGGTGGATCCCAAAACCAAATGTAAGTGTGGTGGGTATGAAAGCCTCAAAGATGTCCACCACTCTTAAAGAGCTTTTACTTATACAGCATGAATGCAGGGTTTACAACTATTCGCAAATCCCGATAGCTTCCGCCAGTATTGGGGACAGCTATGGCCGAAAAGTTGCCTCCCAAAGCGTCGAATATGCATATGAGTTCTATCTAAGTCAGAATGTCAGTGATGTCACTTGGATAACACTAACATCCTTATATGGGCATATCGTATACTCTCATTTTTGAATTACTTGAAAAAGGGGTTTTCGAAAGTAGTTTTGTAAACCAAAACTTGATGATATAACTGTTGTCTGTGTATGATCGGCTCTGATACTAGCTGTGGCGGAACCACCCTACTTAATCCATACTAAGCACACCTGCCACCTCTGGCTCGCAGTGCACCTAGGCTAAACTAAACCCGGTAGTCCGTCGAGAGTACTTCAGCTCTCGATAACACCATTCCCAGAGGAACCGACATCAAACACATCCGACTCTCGATAGAGCCACAACAGTCACATCATCACAGGCAGTTGAAATATAAGATAGATTGACTTAGTTTACAATCCAAAGATATGAAGTCAAATACATGTTCAAAATACAGTGGAAGTGATTGAGAAATATATATATATATAGCGGAAGCGTTTTCAAAACATCTCGCATCGGAAACAAACTCAATAGTCTTCATGCAGGGATGAACGAGGCATATAGCACCGAGCCCACCGGTACTACCACCTTCAACACAGTTGTCCAGATGTCATCCGTACCTGTAATCCAAAAGTGGGGGCAAACCCTGAGTACTAATTACTCAGTAGGACTTACTGGACCGGGCTTACGGCTGACGCGAAGCTTGCTTACTAATCATGTGGGTCCTTAGCCATTGATATAAGATAGCACGATTTGACAGCTACTATCTCTTAATCATGAAGATCCTTTACATCATAATATAAATACTTGCATGAAAGTAAAACATGAGTACCATCAGTAACTTGCATAATAGTATATCATACCCATCCAAGCATGTGGTATTGAAAAACATGAATATAAGCATAAGATATTTAAATTGTTACTACGTTGCCCGGAAGTGATATTTGGCACTCTCACACCTGGTGAGCATCAACGATTCGAATCGATTTCTAATTCCCGAGAATAACTAAAAATGCCAGGGGTATATGCTTACTAGCCATCGCGTTCCCACATATAGTCCCCATCTCCACTTGTCCCATCCCAAGTTCGATTCCAACCCGTCATTCCCTAGGTTTAGTCCCCACAGAGCGATACCACGACGGGTCAGCCCTCCGTGAGAGTGAGCGCCCCTAGAGTCCGGTAGGACCAAGTCTTTGTTCTTCGGATGCCACAAGTAAGACTTTCACCAGACCTATGTCCTGGATAAGCACTCTAGCAATGTTATGCCAATCAGCAGACGAACAGCGGACGGGCCTTATGCGGCTCGGGCGGAGCCAGATAACAACAACGCACACCCCAAAAGTAAACTTACGCTCCGCCCGGTCTCCATTTAAAATCAGCAATAATAATCATAAATTGCATCATAGTAAAATTTCTGAGATTTGTAAAATCACCTACATGACGAGTGACAGTGCTCACTCGTGTCTACTCGTACCTAGGATTTCTAGGCATACTCGTCCTACGAACTCTATTCATAGGATCTAGGGCCAGGGCGGCCAAGGAATCTAATGCAATTGGTTTCAAACATCTCCTGATGCATATGCCTAATCATTAAGACATAAGAGGTTTGCTGGGTTTAGCATAGTCCTGCCTACCTTTGATTGTTCTTATGAAAACCAACAAACTAATCTAAGTTAGTTTACTGGGTTGTGGGGATTTGCCCATGGCAACCCCTTGAAACAGGGACGGATAATCAGCGACACGTCGTCTTCTAGCTCTTGGTGCAATTCGTTGTTCAGCTTATCGATCAATAGCAGCTCCTGTGTTGATCCTTCCTTCGCAGAATCTATATGCATGATATAACATGCAAGTAAGTGCAAGAGAATGCAAATACAAGTATATGGCACGGGGTATATGCATGAAATAGTGCAACCCTGAGTGCAACGAATGCAAAAGTATGCATGAGGTGCAAATGAAACATAATGCATGTCAAGTAGTTTGTGACGAATTGACTTGAGTATACTTAGTTGACATACATACTATGATATGAAAACTTAACAACTTTACTAAGAAATCGTACAAACCATCACTAAGAAATCATATAAACCATCACTAAGAAATCATATAAACCATCACTACATGTCATCTCTGAAGTTATCATAATTTACTGTCTTATATGTGTACACAGTCCCTATCAAATGAAATAAAAGTGTCTCTCAAAAACCTCCATTGATAACCCTTGGGATCACAAGATGTACTTGACGGTATGCAGCAAGTAACTTTAGCTATGCACAAAAGGTTGTTACTTGCAGTTAAACATATACACGCACATTAATGGACACGCTACCGTTATGAATAAAATGCGCCCATGAGTTCATGTAGTTAGACAACTCAATTTGATCCCAATCTTTTACCACATGCAGAAACATACTACATAATGCTACTGCCAAAATTTTAGCTACAACCAAGTTATAATTAATTTATTAAAATTCCAACAAGTTATCAGCCCTATAGCTTCTCAGATTTTTCATAATCTGTAGGAGTGAGTTCTGGACATGAAATTTCTACAGCAAGCATTTCATTGCATGAACATCATATGCAAAAATCAGTGAGCACAAAATCCATAGTTTGATAGGACATCTATTTTCCATATAATTAACTTATGCAAATTAATATGTTCTTAAAAACAATGTGAATAAATTCTCCAAAAATACTTTCTGGACTCTCTATCATACTAGTAGCATACCAAATTTTTCATAGAATTAACTATGCACCCTAGAACCACTTTCTCATTTTATTTAGTTAAGCATGTGACATTTTGTCATTTTCAAATCAGTAGCTTAAACCTGCATGTACAACCTCATACTTTACTGGTGAGCTACCCACCATACTATATAGAGTACATGAAAAATACCAGAGGTCATGTTTGAGCATATTTTATGTAGCCTTCATTTTCCAAGTTGAATAAATACAGAAATCACATGCATAAGGGCAACACAGTCATTTGCCAACCAATTCTAGGGCTACTAAAAATCACATAGTGTCATAGTGCCATAAGAAAGCTACTGCCCAAGTTTCATAATTTTTGAAGTTCATTTGGTCTACTTTTTCCATTTATTAACCCTCAACATGCATGCACTAGACCAGGGGCAAAACAGTCTTTTCACACTTCCACATCATACTCATTCTGTAGATCTACTCACAAGGAGTCCATAGTCACTGAGTTTGTCCATTTTGGATTTTTCTACGATTTTATATGATTTTCCAAAGTGTCAGCCGAATTTAAATGGAATAAATGGAAACCTACCGGATCTAGGGACCTATGCGCAATTAACCCTATACTTCAGGGGCTAGAACGTAAGATCTGTCAGACACATTGCACAGCGCTCTGGATCTAACGAAAAACGTCCAAACCCCGAGGGTTAAAGTGCAAAAGTGGTGGCCTCCTTCAACCTCCCACCGGGGTGACCGATGGCGGCGGCGCGCACTGGCCGGGCCGCGTGGGGCCATGGCGGCTTACCGGAGTCGGCTGGAGAGGGAGAGGGAAGGGCGACGGACCTCACCATGCTACCTGTGGCGACGGGGATCGACCGTAGTGGCACGGCGACGGAGCTCTAGGGGCGCCGGGCTTCGGCGACGGGTGGCGGCCAGGTGGTGGGGATACGGCGGCCTAGAGCTACAAGCGGCGGTGGAGTGAAGGCCGAGGAGGGACGGCGCGGGGGTGTGGAGGCGTGAGGGCGAGCGGAATGGCTGACATGGCTTGAGCTTCGAGCTCCAAGCCCGCGGCTATGGCGAGGCTCGGCGGCGAAATGCGGGGTGGTGGAGGGGTCTTAAAGGCCTAGGCCTAGGGGAATTGGTGAAGTAGGGGATGGGGAAGAGCAGCGTAGCAATGAGGAGGCACGGGGAGCTGTAGAACGGCGGTGTGAGCTCCGCCCGAGCTTCGCGGCAATGGCGGCGTGAGCTCGTGCAGAGAGACAGTGAGGGAGGGGAGAGCTCGACGCGGGAGAGCAAGTGTGGGAGCGCGAGTGAGAGGCCAGAGAGGCGCGTTCGTCTTAAGGCGAAGGAAGCGGGTAGGGGGGCAGCCCTCGGCTGGGCGTCGGCCATGGCGCAGAGGATGGCCGCCGCGTGGGCGAGCCGGAGAGGGGAGGTGGCCCGTGAATGAACATGGTCTATGGACCGGTAGAGGCTAACCGGTGGGACCAGGCTGGAGTGGAGAAAGGGTGGTCCACGGACCGAGTGCACGGAGACGCAAGGATGGTCGGACCCACCGGCCGGATTTTCCAATTATTCGGGCGGGAATCCGACGCGGTCTGCCAGTGGGGCCCGCGTGTCAGTGAGACAAAAAGAGAAATATAATTCCGAAATGGAAAAACCCCCTGTTGACCGCTGAAACCTCTGTTGGAAATCCCCTTTTTGAATAGGTTAGAGGCCGAATTTGAGAAGGACTAAATTGGATGAAATGTTCTAAATTTCGAGCTCTACAACTTTCTTATAAACTTTCATACAATGTTATAATCAAAAATATGGTTTAAATTTGAATTTAAACTGCTGACCCATGTTTGACCAACCAAACCCTTCAGTTTAGAAATTCTAAAAGTCTATTTTCTAGTCACATTCACTCAAAGAATTTCATACCAATATTGTTCAGAATTTTAAGATCTACAACTTTCTCAATAAAAGCATTGCAAGATCTTGGATTTAAGATCAAGAAAATGTTGATTTACTTTACAGCTCAAGTTTGGACAGAATTCATATGCTGACAGAAAAAGCCTCACAACTCTATGCAAACCTTCATGCATGTCAAAGCACCAATTACCAAAGTTGTTTATCATTAAATTATATACAAGTTTGTCAATATGGGTTTCACCCAAATCTAAATAGAATAAAAGTTATGGCACAATCACAGAGACATACATGCAGAAAACAGGTTTCAACAAATTCCATTTCAACCAAATTTGAACTAGGGTTCAAATGCATGCCAATGTATGATGCTTCACGATGAATGCTGCACATATGATGAATGATTATGCACTTGAGATGCCTGGGGCATCACATCATCAACAGGCTATCAAGTTGTTGTATGCTTTGGACAGAAAAGTATGGGAGATCAAGGTGAACTCAATCATTGAGTCGACAAGGTATGATACGATAGGAGTAAAGGCGCTCTATAGTAAGCTCAAGGCCATAGAAGTAGATTACAAGTTGAGGGATTCCCTTGCTTGTACAAGTTCTAAGAGTCTGGCCTTGGCTACCCCCTCTAGTGAGTCTGTTGCTAACCCCCTTATGCACAACTTCTCGTTTTCTGCTTTGATGT
Source organism: Paspalum notatum (assembly GCA_022530915.1). Classification (NCBI taxonomy): domain Eukaryota; kingdom Viridiplantae; phylum Streptophyta; class Magnoliopsida; order Poales; family Poaceae; genus Paspalum; species Paspalum notatum. The sequence continues at coordinate 30,648,447 of CM039688.1, read as the reverse complement.
CTATGATAGAGGAGCAGTTGGCGTCGCTTGGGGATGAGGAGCTATGTCTGGTGTCTAGTAATTTTCAGCATGCCTATGACAACAGGATGAGCAAGAAGAGGGGCGAGAGGCCCAAATGCTTTGAGTGCGGAGAGGTCGGCCACTTCATCGCCGAGTGCCCCAACAAGAACGACTACTGCAAGAAGGGCAAGAGTTACTCCCGTGACTCCGACAAGTACTACTCCGGCAAGCCCAACTTTGACAAGCACCGCTCTAGCAAGCACGGCTTCGGCAAGCGTTCCTTTGGCAAGAAGAACTTCCAGAAGGCTTTCAAGAGCTACCAGAAGGACAACCGAAAGCAGGACAAGGCCTTCTTCGCCAAGATCGGGTTCTGCAGCAGCGGATCTTCTTCCTCTTTATCCTCGTCGAGCTCAAGTAACGAGGAAATCACGTAAGGAAGGACAAGAGGAACGATCAAGGAGGTCTAGCTGGCTTGTGCTTCATCTCCACCAAGTCCAGGCGCAACAACAAGGACAAGAGGAGCTCGGTTTGCTCCATGGTGCTTGAGGACAAGGAGAACAAGGATGACGGCAGCGACTCTTCTTCCGATGATGAGGTAACTCTTGAGCAAGCCGAAATCCTTGAGATGCTAGAGTAGAACAGCCGAGAGTTGAAAGCCCAGGACAAGATGCTTGAGAAGGCAGCTAAGAAGCTGCAGAAGTTGAAAGCCCAACTTGCTGAGGCTTTAGAGGAGAACGAGAGGTTGAGGAGTGTGAGACCCTACTTCCGAGTCTTTCATGATGGAGCTTGGTGACCAGAGAGATAGATATGCCAAGCGGGTAGAGGAGATAGATGGGCTTAGAGCTGAGCTAGGTAAACTCCAGTCCAAGCTGGATGAGCCTGCTTTGAGTGGAGAGCTCGAGTGTGTGTCTTGCCCCTGTCTATCCAGAGAGCTAGCTGTGCTGAAGGATAAGTTTGAGGGGCAGCTCATGGAGCTTGAGGAGCTTAGAGCTAGACCTGCGCTTTTGGGTGCGTGTATGGTCTGTCCTACTTTGAGATGTGAGTTAGAGCAGTTGAGAGCTGACTTTGAGGTAGTTTCAGCACCTACTGACACTTGTGAGAACTGCCTAACCCTTAGGATGCAGTTGGTGGATAGGGATACCACCATTAGGAAGTTGGAGAAAGCTGTTGTGGTTTCCTCCATAGACTGTGACACTTGTGCTGCCCAGACTGTAGTTCTGGAGGATCTGAGGGAGGAGGCATTGTCTTTGAGAGATGACAACAATAGGTTGAGAGTGGTGCTAAGTTGGGTATATGCGAGGCAACCCCAACTAGAGATGATCATAGAGAGCACCAAGAGAGCTGAGGGTGACATGAGAGGTTGTGGGTTTGGGGAGTGCAGTACCCCGGGTGAGAAGAGTGCCCCAGTTAAGATCAAGACTGCACATACCTGTGATGCTCCAGCATCTCGAATGCATTATCATATCACAATCATGCACTAAGCATCATCAAGCATCATGTGATTGCATATAATCAAGTTAAGATTTACACAGGAGGAAATGGAATACTTGAAATCTGAATTTTATGCATGTGTTCTGCTATGTTCTTGTTCCTAAATCCAAATCTATTAGGATTTGGATGAAACTCATATTGACAAAAATATAGATATACAAGAGATAAACAACTTTCTAAATTGGGTCCTAGCCATATAATAAAGTTTGCATGGTGATTTGGACCATTTTCTGTCAGCCTAGAAGACCAACTCCAATCAGCCTTGTTTAAAAACCCTAAGTTTGCACAAACCTACAACCACTTTCATGCAACACTCCAATTGAATAAGTTGTAGATTTTGAAATCCTAAACAAACTTTTAAATAGACACTTTGGGTGCTAAAGATCAAAGGTAGGACTTTTGAAGCTCACAAGCAGTAGAGGTCCACTGTCCAGTCTGGGGGCTAGAACCAAAATTCAAATGAATTTCATATTTGCAAACCGAATCTGGAGTTGAGCCTATTGACAAACTTGTAGAGTTCAAAGAGTAGAACATTTCTTCCAATTATAATTTTTCCAAATTCAGCCTAGAAATGAGCCAAAACAGCGAAATACCGAGGCCTAGAAAACACATTTTCCTTTTCCCAGTTTCTGAGTCACTGACAGGTGGGCCCTCGGATCCGCGCGACGCGCACGGCGCGAACCGACGCGCGCCGCGTGGCTCGCCGGCGTACAGGGAGTACGGTGAGCCCCGCGGCGGCCGTCCGAGCGCGTCAAAACGGAGTGCTCTCAACCCTCGTCCGAAACCCTAGCCTATTGTCCACTCCCGTCCCGTTCGCCGCGCCGCCCAAACCCTAGCCGCCATTGCCGGCCGCGAGCTCGGACACGAGCTCGTGCCGCCGCCTCCCGGCCTCCTCGAGCCAAACCAACACCACCACCGCACTCCCCGCTCCACTCCGCCCCTTCCCCGATAGACCTCATCGTTGATCTCCCCTCCACCGCGGAGACCGACGCTGCCACGACGTCCTCGCCGCGAACGCCGTCGCTCCGGTTCATCCCTGGTTCACCGCCGTTCCGCCTCGACCTCGCCTCCGCCGTCGACGAGACCTACCCCAGGTGGTCGCCCTCGCTCCCGCGTCTCTCCCGCGCCTCGTGTCGCGGCCCCGGCGGGCCGGAACTCGCCGGCAGCGCGCGCCGCGTCGCACCGCCGCGCGCGGCGAGAGGAGGAAGACGGGGGCCGGATCTTTTTAGATCTAGCCCCCGGGTTTTCCGAGTTTTACATCCCGGTCCTTCCGCACGCGGGCTGAGTCTTGTAGATCTTACGCGCTAACCTCTGGAAACTACGGTTAATTACGCAGAGGTCCTTAGATCTAGGTTTTTCTTTTTCTATTTATCTTTTTCTCGGTTTGAACTTTGAAAAATCATATCAATTCAAAGAAAAATCCAAAATGGACAAACTCAGTACCTATGAACTCCTCTTGAGTAGATCTACAGGTAGGTATGATGTGGTCATGTGAAAAGACATTTTTACCCTCGGTTTTGTTGCATGCATGTTAAAGCAAAATAAATACCAAAAGTGGGGTAAATGAACTTCAACATGTGTGAAACTTGGACAGTAGTATATTAGTGATGCTTAGGCCCTGTGTGAATTTTCTTGGCTCTAGCACTGTTCATATGATTGATGTTTTTCCTTTCCCATGATAAATATATGTATTTATTGTAGTGTGAGATGGGTGCTATATAAAAGATGCTCAAATGGCTCCCAAGTATTTTTCATGGACATTGCACATCATGGGTAGTCCACTGTTACAATATGAGACCTTGCATGTTAGTTTATGATGGTGTTTTGAAAATGACAAAAATTCTAGTTGAGAAAGGAAAATAGGAAAAAGTGTATTTAAATTACTAGGAAAATTATAAGAAAAATATGGTGGCTTGTACATGGTGTCTAAAGTCCAGAAAGTATATATGTGCAGGTCTTATGTACTGTTTTGTCATGCATGTCCATTTCCTCTATAAATAAAAATGGAAAATAGATACCCTGCCAAATGGAAAGTATTTCACTTGTAAATTTTTGTGTAAGTGGTTTATAGCCCATCATCATCGCTGGTCAAATTCCATGGTCAGATTCCCTGTCTATAATTAATGAGAAATCCGAGAAGGAAAAGGGCTGTCAAATTGTTAGGATTTTAATAAATTCATTTTTACTCCATTTAGGCTGAAATTTTGTCGGTAGCTTCTTGTACATGATATGTGCATGCTGTAAAAATTTTAAGTCAATTGGAGCAGTAGAGCTATTTAAACTCAGAGGCTCGAGTAAATGGAAAAAACGACTAATTGTAAATGGAAGAAATGGTAGATGGGGTCAAAAATGCCACGTCATATAAATGCATGGTCATGACATGGATACATGGGTTACGTGGTGGGTCCTTGGTGAAGTTTAGGTGATGGGCTGTATGATTTCATAGGAGAGTTTGATTTTCCTCCCCCTCGGGAGATAGATCGTTAAATAGAAATGTTTACTTACTTTGCCCTATTTCCACTGTGAGTTATATGTTTACTGCGCTCTGTCCTGCATTGCATTCATCGCACTCATTTTACATATGATGGCATACATATAGATTACGGGATCGAGGAGCAGACGTAGGAACAGCCGCTGATCGAGGAGCCAGAAGACCAGGAGCCGGACCCGCAGCCAGAAGAGGACCCGCAGGCCGCACCTGACTTCGCATCCGAGGAAGCTAACCCTAGCGAGGAAGGTAGGCAGGACCATATTCTCCTAGCTAATAATGTTTTATGATTACGCATATGCATTAGGTGTTGATTGGAACCTCATTGCATTAGACCCCTTGGCCGCCCTGGCCCTAGCACCTACACTAGGTACGTAGGACGAGTTGCCTAGAAATGATAGGCTCGACTAGATACGAGTGAGATGTCACTCGTCACGTAGGTGTTTTGAAAAGAAAGAGAACACTGTCTATGCTAAGATGTTTATTATGATGAGGATTAATTGGAGACCGGGCGGAGATTAAGGAAGGTGGCCTGGGGGAGCTTGGTACTCATGACGGGGAGCCCAAGATGTCGGCAGGCTCGTCATGGGGGCACAACCCGGGAGTCAGGTGGGAGTGAATCGAACTTGGGATGGGACAGGTGGAGGAGGGGGACTATATGTGGGAAAGCCGTCATGTTAGTAAGCATATGGGCCCCTGGCATTTTTAGTTATTCCCGGGAATTAGAAATCGATTCGAATCGCTGATGCTCACCAGGTGTGAGAATGCCAAATACCGCACACGGGCAACGTAGTAATAACTCTAATATGATGTATTATGACCCATGTTTTCGAATGCTACATGCTTGACTATTATGTGCTTTATATACATGCAAGTTTTTGTAGAGTTCTTAACTGCATATGGCTTAATTATCATGAAAGGGTAGCAGCTGTCAAATCCTGCTACCTTATATTCATAACTTGTCTAAAAGAAATGGCTAAGGATTCACATGACTAGTAAGCAAGCTTTGCATCAGCCGTAAACCACATCCATTAAGTCCTACTGAGTAATTAGTACTCAGGGTTTGCCCCCGCTTTTGAGTTACAGGTATGGAGTTCCTCTTCTGTGCCTGTGTTGGCGGAGGGACCTGTTATCATCAGGAGTAAGAAGCGTGTTGAGCTGGCAAATGAAGTGACATCAGTGGGCATGATGTTACTTTACTTCTGCAAGTCTTTTGGTTATCATGAACTATGATGGTTAAAGATTTCCGCTGCGAGACTCTATTTGAACGCTATTTACGTATGAGACTATGTTGAACTCTATTTTATTTCGAACTGGTTTGTAACCTAACTTCCTATGTAACATCTATTCAACTGCCTATGATGATGTAACTGTTGTGGCTCCATCGAGGGTCAAATGTGTGTGATGTCGGTTCCTCTGGGTTTTGGTACGAATCGAGGGCCGAAGGCTTCTCGACGGACGACCGGGTTTAGTACTATCTAAGTACACTGAGAGCTAATGGTGGCAGGTGTACTTAGCCCGGATTAAATCGGCGATTTCGCCACAGCTAGTATCAGAGCCGATCATACACAGACAATAGTTATATCATCAAGTTTTGGTTTACAAAACTATTTTTGAAAGCCCTTTCAAGTAATTTGTAAATGTGAGTAAATAATATGCCCGTATTAAGGATGTTAGTGTATATCAGGTGACATCGCTAACATTTTGACCTAGATAGAACACATATGCATATTCGGCGCTTTGAGAAGCAACTTTTCGGCCATAGCCATCCCCAGTACTGGAGGAATCGGGTTTTGCGGATTGTTGTGAACTCTGCAATCATGCTGGTAGGCTAGAAATTTTAAGGGGGGTGGTCACCTTTGGTGTGTTTGTGACCATTCTCCTGTTGTGACGCAGCAAGATTCAATTTGCTTGCGTGGGTGCCAGCCCGGTCTAGCAGAGGACCGTACAGATGCGTTGTCCACGCGGCGCAAAATGGCGTGGATGCCACACTATGTGGTAATGTATGAGCATGCATTTTTCTGCAGGTACACTAACTCCGCGCGAAATTAAGAACGATTAGAAAACGACTAGTTGCAATAGAGAGTGCCGTGCATATTGTCACCGAATAACCGGTAGTATATACTAGACTAGGATGTGTGATGTGAGACGGTACAAACGAATCATGCATCATGTTCATCACTTTGATTACATGGGGTACTGCTAATAAGCATACAAAGGAAATCACGAACTTAAGTCTCTTATCTTTTTCCTTTTCAATAATGCATAAAATATTGTATGAACTCACTCAAAATTTTTAATGCAAAGGCCTTTCTTTGGTGTCCAACAGATGGTTAAGACCAAGCAGACCGCGCATAAGGCCGTGGGGGGTAGGAGGCGCCCGCTCCCGCCAGTGACCCACACTCCACCCCTGGTAGAGGACGGGCTACTTCACACTCGCTGCTGGGAGGACTGCACCCTCTTCCGGATCCTGTGCAGAGCCCTGAGGCAGATGGGACACCGCCCCTGTCCCTTCTCCTCCGTGCAGACCATGCACGGGCAGGGGAGCTGCTGGGCCCAGGTGGTCATCCCGCACCCGAACTCTGCGAACCCACACACCATCGTGGTCTATGGGGCGAATGAGAAGGAAGCCTATCTGAAGGCAGTTATGACAGCTATCACTTTTCTGAGCTCCGAGGAGGATGCGGGCCACTCAGACCTGCGTTATCTCCCCACGCAGGAGATGAATGACGAGTGGGTCCGCCGCCACGACATGCTCAAGGCCCGCAACGACACACGACCCTATGCAGCATGTATGGGGTTTGCCAGTGAGATGCACAGGATGTATGACCGCGCTGAGGGCAGGAGCCGTTTCTACTTTCACAGGCACGCGGAGGCGCGTGCTCGAGTGGAGGAGCTGGAGGGTCAGGTGGCTCAGCTACAGCAGCGCCTCGTGGTGTACGAGCCGCCTCCAGCAGAGTAGGACATTCAGGACAGGGAGTCCTCTGAGCCGATGGAGATGGAGGAGGAGGGAGAGGGCTCCGTCCCCACAGGCCGCTCTGCAACTTAGAGAGGAGTGGTGATGAGGAAGAAGGATGAGGCGCTTTTGTGTATCGTTTAGCACGTTGATAGCGATATTTTGTATTACACCGCTCCGTGCATTTAAGTGTGGCTGTACTAAAACCTTGATGAGATGTGAGAGCTCATTTATGTACACCATTTATGTAATGATGGACACTGGTTATGTAGCATTTGATGGTTGATCGCTGAAACCACCATCCTACTATGTAATGATAAGACCTTAAGTAATTTTCAAACTTTTAAATCTCACTCGAAGTCTATCGTACGTTCTTGAATAGCTGGAGTAGGTTGAATGGATGAAATTGACTTTGTATCTCGTTTTGGGATGCAGCGCTGGGAGGATAGGTGCACTAGTGTAGCTCTTCCCGAAACGCCTCGAGAGGAGGATTAACTTTTTATTGCAGATTATATGATATCATATTGCATGATTTCATGTATTTACAATGTTGTCCGTGATGCTATGATTTTATCAGCGCGTCACATTGCAATAAGGTATTGTGAGATTAAAACCCGGTTGACCTCCCTCTTGCAGATGGTGAACACTCGCAATGGGCAACACTTAGGGTCGGAGCCACATGCGAACGGCGCTCCACCCCCACCGGAGTTAGCCACCCTGGTCGTGCAGCAGGCCGAGCTGATCTGCCTGCTCGCCGAGGAACGCCAGGGCCGTGGCCAGCTGCAGCCGCGGGAGCCCAGGAACCGAGGTATCTCATACAGAGACTTCGAGGAACTGCGACCCCCCATCTTCACGAAGTGCCCTGAACCTCTGGATGCGGATGATTGGCTCCGCACAATTAAGTCCAAGTTCACACTCGTTCCGGAACTGACCGAGCAACAGAAGGCGCGGTTTGCCGAGCAGTTGCTGCAAGGACCAGCAGGCGCGTGGCATGCCACGTTCCTCGAAATGCAGCGGGCTGGGCATGAGCCCACCTGGGAGGAGTTTACCCAGGCTTTCCGGGCTCACTATATCCCGGACAGCTTGATGGAGCAGAAGAAGCGGGAATTTCAGGAGCTTAAGCAAGGCAACAAGACTGTGATGCAATATGTGCAGTCTTTCATTCACCTTTCACAGTATGCACCAGAAGACGTGGCAGATGATCCCCGCCGAGTAGTTAGGCTCTTGAATGGCCTTGACCCCACTCTCCAGACTCACTTGGGGCGCCGTTACCAGAGTTTCACTGATCTGGTGGACACCGCACTTGACATGGAGAATCGTCTCCGGGTCGCAAATGAGGACCAGAGGCGCAAGCGCCAGGCTAACACGTCTGCTGCTGGATCCTCCCAGAAGCAGAAAGCAGTATACAGACCTCCACAGCAGCACTACCAGCAGCCACGCTTCGTGGTCCGGCTAAATCAGCCGGGCTGGGTTCACAGGGCACCACAGCAGCAGCAGCGCCTTACCTCGGGCACACAAGCTCAACTCCCCGCACCCCGTGTCCCCGCTATCCCAGGACCCAGAAATCCCTGTTTCAACTGTGGCAAGACAGGGCATTTCAGCAGAGACTGTAGGGCACCCCGCAAGATCCAAGGCCCGAACCCTACGGGCGGCAGTCAGCAAAGCAAGCAGAAGGGACCCACATAGAAGACTGGCCGTGTGCACTATATTCACATGGAGCAGATCCCCGTTGGAGTGCCGGTACTCGCTGGTATGTTCATGATCAACGGTCATCCGACCGTCGTGTTATTCTATTCAGGGGCCACTCATACATTCATTAGCAAAACATATGCACAGAGGCATGGCTTAAAAATGTACAAGTTAAGAGATAATTACCACATCACTGCCCCAGGGTCTCCCATAGATACCAGTCTGGGGGTTAGATTTTTAAAATTTGAGATTGGTACGGAAAGTTTCATCATCAATCCCGTGGTGCTGCCACACCAAGGGATTGATGTTATATTGGGGATGAACTGGATGACGGAGAACAACGCCGTCCTGGATGTTGGCAGCAGGACAGTGCAGTTAAGGTCTAGGGTCAGTGGCAAGGTCTTACGAGTGCATATGCCAAACATGAAGCACATGGTGCCCATAGTTAATGCAACTGAGCTTGATGAAATTAAAAAGATTCCAGTAGTGCGTGACTTCCCTGACGTATTTTCGGAAGAGCTTCCGGGTCTACCTCCAGATAGGGACGTGGAATTCCGCATAGATCTTGTACCTGGTACTGCCCCTGTCTCCAAGAGACCATATAGAATGGCACCTGATGAACTGAAAGAGTTAAAGATACAACTGCAAGAACAGCTAGATAAGGGGTTCATTTGGCCTAGTTCATCACCTTAGGGTTGTCCGGCCCTCTTTGTAGAAAAGAAAGACCAAGGGGGTAAAAGGCTGTGTGTGGACTATCGGCCATTAAATGCCGTGACCGTCAAAAATAAATACCCAATACCACACATTGACATTCTCTTCGATCAGTTAGCTGGGGCAAAGGTCTTTTCAAAAATTGACCTAAGGTCTGGCTACTATCAGATAAAAATCAGAAAAGAAGACATACCCAAAACAGCCTTCTCGACCAGATATGGACTATATGAATATTTAGTCATGTCCTTTGGTTTAACCAATGCACCGGCTTTCTTCATGTACATGATGAATTCGGTGTTTATGAATGAGCTCGACAAATTCATAGTGGTATTCATTGATGACATATTAATCTACTCCAAGAATGAAAAAGAACATGAGGAACACTTGCGGATAGTGCTCGCCCGGCTAAGAGAACACAAGCTCTATGCCAAGTTCAGCAAGTGTGCTTTTTGGCTGAAGGAAGTAGGTTTCTTGGGGCATGTTCTGTCAGAGAAGGGGGTAGCGGTCGATCCTAGCAAGGTAGAGGCTGTCCTGAACTGGAAGCAGCCAGAATCAGTGACCGGAATTCGGAGTTTCCTTGGTCTAGCGGGCTACTACCGCCGCTTCATTAAGGACTTCTCTAAAATCGCAAAGCCAATGACCTCATTAACAAAGAAGAATGTAAAATTCATATGGAGTCCGAAGTGTGAGGAGGGATTTCAGGAACTAAAGAAGCTGTTAATGACAGCACCCGTGCTAGCCCAACTAGACGTCACAAAACCCTTCGATTTGTATTGTGACGCCTCTGGCCAGGGGCTTGGCTGTGTCCTAATGCAAGAAAGGAGAGTAATCGCTTACGCTTCCCGCCAACTAAGGAAACATGAAGCGAACTACCCAACCCATGATCTTGAGCTAGTCGCAGTTGTACATGCCCTGAAGATATGGAGGCACTATCTGCTGGGCAACACTTGTCATATCTACACTGACCACAAGAGCCTCAAATACATCTTCACACAGCCCGAATTAAACATGAGGCAAAGACGGTGGTTAGAGTTGATAAAAGACTATGACCTGGAGATTCATTATCACCTTGGGAAGGCGAATGTGGTAGCTGACGCACTAAGCTGTCGGGCTCATTGCAATGTGATTGAAGCCTGGCCCACGGCAAGAGTGATATGTTGGGAGATGGATGAAATAGAAATGCCAATCGAACAGCTAGTTTTACTCTATAGCCTCATCTTTGAACCGACAATAAAAGACCTAGTCATTGCAGCACAAAAACAAGACCCAGGTATGGCCCACATTCGTGAGGGTATTGATGAAGAGGAAAAGGCTTGCTTCACACTAGACGACCAAGGGGTCCTGTGGTTTAAAAATCGCCTAGTAGTACCAAAAGATATGGAGTTGCGGAAGAAAATACTCGACGAAGCCCACACCTCCATGCTTACCATGCACCCAGGCAGTAATAAAATGTACCAAGACCTGAAACAAAAATTTTGGTGGACTCGCATGAAGCGGGAAATTGCCAAGTACGTGTCAGAATGTGACATGTCTAAGAGGGTGAAAGCTGATCACTTAAAGCCGGGCGGTATGCTTCAACCCCTGAACGTCCCGGCTTGGAAGTGGGAAGATATACACATGGATTTCGTGGTGGGTTTGCCTCGCACTCAGAAGGGTTATGATTCCATATGGGTGATTATCGACCGGTTTACGAAATCAGCCCATTTTCTCCCTGTAAAGACGATTTACCGTGCCAACACGTATGCCGAGCATTATATAGCAAAAATTGTCTCCTTACATGGTGTCCCTCGGACCATTACCTCAGATCGAGGCTCAGTTTTTGTGTCTCGCTTCTGGGAACAACTGCAGAATGCCCTAGGAACAAAATTGATTCACAGTTCGGCATACCACCCTCAAACTAGTGGACAAGTTGAAAGAGTAAATCAGATCGTAGAAGACATGCTAAGGGCATGTGGCTTAACTTATTCCACAAAATGGGATGAGTGTTTGCCCTTGGCAGAGTTTGCTTACAATAACAGCTACTAGAAGAGCTTGAATATGGCACCTTTCGAGGCCCTATACGGTAGAAGATGTAGAACACCCCTCAACTGGTCCGAACCTGGGGAACGTGTCACCTTTGGCCCTGATTTGGTAACTCAAGCCGAAGAACAAGTAAAATTTATACAAAGTAACCTGAAGAGTGCACAGTCCAGGCAAAAGAGTTACTCGGATAGGAGGAGGAGACCGCTAGTCTTTGAGAAGGGTGATCATGTATACCTTCGAGTGTCACCGATGAAGGGGGTGCATCGGTTTGGGGTGAAGGGAAAGCTAGCACCACGGTATGTTGGCCCGTTCAAGATCACCGAGCAATGTGGACCGGTGGCTTACCGGTTGGAGTTGCCACCACATCTTGCTGCGGTGCACGACGTGTTTCACGTGTCACAACTTAAAAAGTGCTTACGAGTGCCGGAAGAAGAAGTCGACACGTCTCAAGTTCAGATTGAGCCTGACCTTACCTATGAAGCACGACCCATCAAAATCCTAGACCAAAAGCAAAGGTCAACACGGCGTAATACTGTCAATTTTTATAAAGTGCAATGGAGTGATCACTCTGAAGAAGAAGCAACGTGGGAAACTGAAGAATATCTACAAACTAAACACCTGGGTTTTCTCCCATCCACTCCAAACCAGTATGTTTTAGCTAACACTCCTTACGTACTCGTTTACTTTAACTATTCCACCCACATCACATCAAAATCTCGGGACGAGATTTCTTTAAGGGGGGTGGGTTGTGATGCTCCAGCATCTCGAATGCATTATCATATCGTAATCATGCACTAAGCATCATCAAGCATCATGTGATTGCATATAATCAAGTTAAGATTTACACGGGAGGAAATGGAATACTTGAAATCTGAATTTTATGCATGTGTTCTGCTATGTTCTTGTTCCTAAATCCAAATCTATTAGGGTTTGGATGAAACTCGTATTGACAAAAATATAGATATACAAGAGATAAACAATTTTGTCAATTGGGTCCTAGCCATATAATAAAGTTTGCATGGTGATTTGGACCATTTTCTGTCAGCCTAGAAGACCAACTCCAATCAGCCTTGTTTAAAAACCCTAAGTTTGCACAAACCTACAACCACTTTCATGCAACACTCCAATTGAATAAGTTGTAGCTTTTGAAATCCTAAACAAACTTTTAAATAGACACTTTGGGTGCTAAAGATCAAAGGTAGGACTTTTGAAGCTCACAAGCAGTAGAGGTCCACTGTCCAGTTTGGGGGCTGCAACCAAAATTCAAATGAATTTCATATTTGCAAACCGAATCTGGAGTTGAGCCTATTGACAAACTTGTAGAGTTCAAAGAGTAGAACATTTCTTCCAATTAGAATTTTTCCAAATTCGGCCTAGAAATGAGCCAAAACAGCGAAATACCGAGGCCTAGAAAACACATTTTCCTTTTCCCAGTTTCTGAGTCACTAACAGGTGGGCCCTCGGATCCGCGCGACGCGCACGGCGCGAACCGACGCGCGCCGCGTGGCTCGCCGGCGTACAGGGAGTACGGCGAGCCCCGCGGCGGCCGTCCGAGCGCGTCAAAACGGAGTGCTCTCAACCCTCGTCCGAAACCCTAGCCTATTGTCCACTCCCGTCCCGTTCCCACACCGCGCGGCGCCGCCCAAACCCTAGCCGCCATTGCCGGCCGCGAGGTCGGACACGAGCTCGTGCCGCCGCCTCCCGGCCTCCTCGAGCCAAACCAACACCACCACCGCACTCCCCGCTCCACTCCTCCCCTCCCCCGATAGACCACGTCGTCAATCTCCCCTCCACCGCGGAGACCGACGCCGCCACGACGTCCTCGCTGCGAATGCCGTCGCTCCGGTTCATCCCCGGTTCACCGCCGTTCCGCCTCGACCTCGCCTCCGCCGTCGACGAGACCTACCCTAGGTGGTCGCTCTCGCTCCCGCGTCTCTACCGCGCCTCGTGTCGCGGCCCCGGCGGGCCGGAACTCGCCGGCAGCGCGCCGCGCCGCCGCGCGCGGCGAGAGGAGGAAGACGGGGGCCGGATCTTTTTAGATCTAGCCCCCGGGTTTTCTGAGTTTTACATCCCGGTCCTCCCGCACGCGGGCTGAATCTTGTAGATCTTACGCGCTAGCCCCTGGAAACTACGGTTAATTACGCAAAGGTCCTTAGATCTAGGTTTTTCTTTTTCTATTTACCTTTTTCTCGGTTTGAACTTTGAAAAATCATATCAATTCAAAGAAAAATCCAAAACGGACGAACTCAGTACCTATGAACTCCTCTTGAGTAGATCTATAGGCTAGGTATGATGTGGTTATGTGAAAAGACATTTTTATCCTCGGTTTTGTTGCATGCATGTTAAAGCAAAATAAATACCAAAAGTGGGGTAAATGAACTTCAACATGTGTGAAACTTGGACAGTAGTATATTAGTGATGCTTAGGCCCTGTGTGAATTTTCTTGGCTCTAGCACTGTTCATATGATTGATGTTTTTCCTTTCCCAAGATAAATATATGTATTTATTGTAATGTGAGATGGGTGCTATATAAAAGATGCTCAAAATGGCTCCCTAGTATTTTTCATGGACATTGAACATCATGGGTAGTCCACTGTTACAATATGAGACCATGCATGTTAGTTTATGATGGTGTTTTGAAAATGACAAAAAATGCTAGTTGAGAAGGAAAATAGGAAAAAGTGTATTTAAATTACTAGGAAAATTATAAGACAAATATGGTGGCTTGTACATGGTGTCTAAAGTCCAGAAAGTATATATGTGCAGGTCTTATGTACTGTTTTGTCATGCATGTCCATTTCCTCTATAAATAAAAATGAAAAATAGATACCCTGCCAAATGTAAAGTATTTCACTTGTAAATTTTTGTGTAAGTGGTTTATAGCCTATCATCATCACTGGTCAAATTCCATGGTCAGATTCCCTTTCTATAATTAATGAGAAATCCGAGAAGGAAAAGGGTTGTCAAATTGTTAGGATTTTAATAAATTCATTTTTACTCCATTTAGGCTGAAATTTTGTCGGTAGCTTCTTGTATATGATATGTGCATGCTGTAAAAATTTTAAGTCAATTGGAGCAGTAGAGCTATTTAAACTCAGAGGCTCGAGTAAATGGAAAAAACGACCAATTGTAAATGGAAGAAATGGTAGATGGGGTCAAAAATGCCACGTCATATAAATGCATGGTCATGACATGGATACACGGGTTACGTGGTGGGTCCTTGGTGAAGTTTAGGTGATGGGCTGTATGATTTCATAGGAGAGTTTGATTTTCCTCCCCCTCGGGAGATAGATCGTTAAATAGAAATGTTTACTTACTTTGCCCTATTTCCACTGTGAGTTATATGTTTACTGCGCTCTGTCCTGCATTGCATTCATCGCACTCGTTTTGCATATGATGGCATACATATAGATCACGGGATCAAGGAGCAGACGCAGGAACAGCCGCTGATCGAGGAGCTAGAAGACCAGGAGCCAGACCCGCAGCCAGAAGAGTACCCGCAGGCCGCACCTGACTTCGCATCCGAGGAAGCTAACCCTAGCGAGGAAGGTAGGCAGGACCATATTCTCCCAGCTAATAATGTTTTATGATTACGCATATGCATTAGGTGTTGATTGAAACCTCATTGCATTAGACCCCTTGGCTGCCCTGGCCCTAGCACCTACACTAGGTACGTAGGACGAGTTGCCTAGAAATGATAGGCTCGACTAGATACGAGTGAGATGTCACTCGTCACGTAGGTGTTTTGAAAAGAAAGAGAACACTGTCTATGCTAAGATGTTTATTATGATGAGGATTAATTGGAGACCGGGCGGAGGTTAAGGAAGGTGGCCCGGGGGAGCTTGGTACTCATGACGGGGAGCCCGAGATGTCGGCAGGCTCGTCATGGGGGCACAACCCGGGAGTCAGGTGGGAGTGAATCGAACTTGGGATGGGACAGGTGGAGGAGAGGGACTATATGTGGGAAAGCCGTCGTGTTAGTAAGCATATGGGCCCCTGGCATTTTTAGTTATTCCCGGGAATTAGAAATCGATTCGAATCGCTGATGCTCACTAGGTGTGAGAATGCCAAATACCGCACACGGGCAACGTAGTAATAACTCTAATATGATGTATTATGACCCATGTTTTCGAATGCTACATGCTTGACTATTATGTGCTTTATATACATGCAAGTTTTTGTAGAGTTCTTAACTGCATATGGCTTAATTATCATGAAAGGGTAGCAGCTGTCAAATCCTGCTACCTTATATTCATAACTTGTCTAAAAGAAATGGCTAAGGACTCACATGACTAGTAAGCAAGCTTTGCGTCAGCCGTAAACCACATCCATTAAGTCCTACTGAGTAATTAGTACTCAGGGTTTGCCCCCGCTTTTGAGTTACAGGTATGGAGTTCCTCTTCTGTGCCTGTGTTGGCGGAGGGACCTGTTATCATCAGGAGTAAGAAGCGTGTTGAGCTGGCAAATGAAGTGACATCAGTGGGCATGATGTTACTTTACTTCTGCTAGTCTTTTGGTTATCATGAACTATGATGGTTAAAGATTTCCGCTGCGAGACTCTATTTGAACGCTATTTACGTATGAGACTATGTTGAACTCTATTTTATTTCGAACTGGTTTGTAACCTAACTTCCTATGTAACTTTGTATGAGACTATTTGAACGCTATTTACGTATGAGACTATGCTGATGGTGAGAGAGAAGGCGGCCTTCAGGCCCGCGCTCCAAGTGGTGAGAGACGCTTTACCGGCCGAGCTCCTAGTCATTTTCAGTGCGGCTATGGACCTCGTGACCGAGGCTTTGAGAGAGCTTTCGAGGGTTCACGCTTTGGAGGTCATGGTTACTCTGATCGTCGTGATGATTTCTTTGATTGTGCTTACCGCACTTTTGAGCAGATGGCTCAGCACTGGTACAACAGTTTTGGTACTAACCCAGTGTCACGCCCGGTTTCAACGAACAAAACCGTGCAACATATATATGCGCCAGGAAACGTCTCGCATATACATGATAAATTACAGAATACCATAACACATGCCAAAGATAAAAACGTGCATAACATTAAATATATCATTATTACACTGTGACACAAGTGTTTAACTCAGAGTATAACGTAGAATAGCGGAAGCATAAAACATAAACATAACGGGCGCCACAGGGACGTCAGCTGGTGAACAAAACGCCAAATACTCGTCGTAGTCTTGCACATAGTCTTCATTACCTCCATCATCTGAGCAGCGGTTGGATTTTTCCGCCCAACAAGGAATAAATATAAAGAAACAAGCATGAGTACAGAATACCCAACAAATATAACATAAACCATGAGGCTCTATGGTTAACTGACAAACTGCATAAGCTTTTAATTTAAAACATTTATTAAGGCCTAATTACTATGAATTAATGACAAAACCGTTAGCCCAAAAGATGTTGCATAAGAATTTAAACAAGATTTAACAAATATAACCATTATCAAAACCATAACCATAACCATGAAACCTCAGCCAAGGGTCCTTCTAATCACTGGAAAGGGTCTGGGCCGCTAATAACTGTGAGCACAGCTAACATGTTAGTTTTACACTCTTGAGAGGTTGTACATCTTTACCCACAAGTCGTGAGCTACGCTAGGAGTTCATCATACCGGAGATGAGATGACTAGCAAGCGCACTACGAAGCCTTTACAAAGATCACGTTGGTAAGGTGTAACCGCTAAGGTTTCAGGTTCCGCAACCATGGGGCAAGCCTCAAGGGGAGAAGCACATACATATAACGTAAAGCACACTCAACCCAAGCAGCGCGAGTGCCACAGAAGCTCACCTCCCCTCTTGCCCGCAGGTAAGTTACTCCCAAACTAAAACAACCTAATTAATCAGCTAAGTCTGTCCCATTCCAGCCTTATGGTAGCACTGTTGGCCCAGGTGGTCGCTTTGTGATTCGGTCCTTAGGGAGAGAACCAGCAAAAGCACATGAGCACATTGCTCAAGCTCCCTAAACCATGTTGCTAAAAAGCCATATTAAAATGGACATGAACCGATCAGAGTCAAGCCCAACAATTAATTGCATAAGATTATTAATCAAAATTAAATTAATAAAGGATATAAGTTTGCGCAGCACCTAGCACAACTTAACCATATGCATCCCACAAGGTAGATATAAAAGGATAAAAGTAGCTAGGTAAACCTTACAGGCATACAAATTAAAATGCACATGTAGTAAAATAAAAGGTTATTAGGTGTTGTTTATGTTATACTTGCCTTCCTCAAAATTTATTCCTTGCTGCTGCTCAGAGGCTTCTGGAGGTTGCTCTTCGAACTCAACAGGCGGATCAACGTCTACGCACGATCGTAAAGTGTCACACAAGCATCCACATGATCACACATGCAACCAAACAATTGCGAAAGATAAGAAACAGTACATCATGACATAAAAACAGAAGACAAAACGTATATAAAATTATTCTACACATTTATACGATCGCGTGGGCGCGAGAATCGCCGAAAACGGATTTAAAACGTGAAAGTTATGAGCATTTGAATATAAAAGAACCTATCTGTAAATAGTTTTCGAAAACTAGGGCTAAAATGTCAAAAACAGGGCTTCCTTACTAAAGAGATGGACTGCGGGTTAAATAGGAGAAACTTCAGGGGCGTTTTAGCGAAATGACGGCGGCTGACCGGGGATTGACTTGGTTGACCGGTTCTCCAGCGTCGTTGATCGCCAGATCAAGATCCAGCGGTTAGGATTGAACAGGGAAGGGGGGCCGGCGGGGACCATCTCCCGCGGCGGAGGCTCGCCGGCGGGGCGCCTTCCGTGGCCTGGGAGGCTCCTGGCGCTACCAGGGCTGGCCTACAGGGTAGAGGATGCCACGGGGAAACTCACCAAGGCTTGGGGTCGGCGGTGTGTGGCCGAGATAGGTTGGCGGCGACCTCCCGCGGACGGCAGCGGTTGGGGTCACGGGGAAGTGGGAAGGAGGCGGCGGCGCACACCAAGAGCTGGTGGAACGGGGTCGCTAAGGTCCTGCGAGGGAGAGGAGACGGTCAATTTGGCCGAAAAAAGCCTCTTTCGCGGCCAATTTCGGCGGCGGCGCGGCTTACCTTGGCGAGCTTTGGAGAGGAAATTCGACGGCGGCGGCGCGCTAGGGTTCGGGCTAGGGCATGGGGAGGCAAAAAGAGTGGGGCGGCGGGTCTGGAGAGCCCTATATAGGGTCGCAGCGAGCGAGCTCGAGTTGGATTAGGGAGGGTTTGGTGGCGCGGTCGTTGAAGGTCTTGTTCGGCTCGGTCCGGGTCGGCCTCGAGTCCGCGCTAAGAAGGGGAGACGAAGACACTGGAGGGAAGGCCTGCTGGATCGCGCGCGGGTCCACGGAGCAGGGAAGGCGGCATAGCTCGGTGGGAAGGGCCACGAGCAGAGAGGGGTCGCGCGAGGGAGCTGGGGCTCGGCTTGAGGAGGGGGAAAGGGATGACACGCGGGGCCAGGCTGTCGGCTGCACGGAGGGAGCGGGGCCACTGGTCAGGTAGAGAAGAGGGAAGGGGCGTGGGATGGGCCTCGGCCTAGCTAGCTGAGCTAGGCCGTCCTAGTAGGCATGCGTGGGTAGGCTGGGGAAAAAAGGAGGAGGAGCTGGGCCGCGGCCTGGCTGGCTGGTCTGCTCGTCCTGTTGTTTTTTTTTCTTTTAAAAAACCAAATCTATAAATTCTTACAAGTTTGAATTCCAGTCCTTAGTTCATACTAGAAATAAAATAATGCTCCAGCATGAATGCACAACCAAGGTTGACCTATGCTGAAATTGAATTATTTATTTAATAAAATCAATCATGAAAAAAAATGCAAAGCTATGCATATAAAATCCTAGAAAATTAAATAAACCATACTAAATTTATTGTAAAATACTAAAAATAAAATTAGGGTGTTACAAACCTACCCCCTTAGCAAGAATCTCGTCCCGAGATTCAGATAGGCTGGTTAGCAAAGAGAGCGGGGTATGCTGCTTTTAATTCATCCTCTCGTTCCCATGTTGCCTCGGCCTCTGTATGATGACTCCACTGCATACGGCACATCTTGATCCTTTTATTTGTAGTATTCCTTTCTGACGTGTCTAGAATTTTCACTGGATGCTCTGTGTAGGTCAGATCCTCCTGTACCTCCAATCCTTTTAGCGGTGCTTCCTCTTCGGGCACTCTCAAGCACTTCTTCAACTGAGACACATGAAACACATCATGCACACCTGACAAACTGGAAGGTAATTCCATGCGGTAAGCTACTTCACCTTTCTTCTCCAGTATTTTAAATGGTCCAATATATCTTGGCGCTAGCTTTCCTTTCATGTTGAACTTGCGAATACCTCTCATTGGTAATACCTTCAAGTACACATGGTCATCCTCTTTAAAGGACAATTCCCTCCTGCGAACATCAGCATAACTTCTCTGCCTGGACTGGGCAACTCTCAAATTTTCCTGAATAATCCGCAATTGCTACTCAGCATCCTGTATTATGTCAGGTCCAAATACCTGCTTCTCACCTATCTGATTCTAGAACAACGGCGTTCTGCACCTCTTGCCGTACAGTGCTTCAAACGGCGACTTTTTCAGACTGGCTTGATAGCTATTATTATAGGAAAACTCAGCATACGGCAGACACTTGTCCCAGCTAGTGCCATACTGTATGGCACAGGCTCTCAATATATCCTCAAGTATTTGATTAGTTCTTTCTGTCTGCCCGTCTGTCTGAGGATGGTAAGCTGTACTGAATCTGAGCTTTGTGTCCAATGAATCATGCAACTGCTCCCAAAAGCGAGAAGGAAACTGCGAACCTCGATCAGAAATAATTCTCTTAGGCACGCCGTGCAGGCAGACAATTCTGGAGATATATAGCTCAGCTAACTTAGCACCTGAATAAGTAGTATTAACCGGTATAAAATGAGCTTCCACTACTACCCATATTGAATTATAACCTTTCTGAGTACGGGGTAAACCCACAATAAAATCCATGGTTATTTCTTCTCACTTCCATTCTGACACCTTCAATGGCTGTAATAAACCTGCTAGTCTCTGATGTTCAGCCTTCACACGTTGACAGGTATCACAAATAGCTACATACTCGGCCACGGCACGCTTTATACCGTACCACCAAAATCTTTCCTTCAGGTCATAGTACATCTTAGTGCTGCCGGGATGAATAGAATAAGCCGTATCATGAGCCTCGCTCAAAATTAACTTCCTGATGCTATCCACATTAGGCACACAAATCCTGTTCTGATACCATAAAGTTCCCTGTTCATCTTCCCTCAAGTGAGGCGCCTTGCCTAATTTGATCAACTCACGAATTTTCTGCAATTTCTCATCATTCTTCTGGTGCTCCCGAATCTCTTGTTCTAATGTCGGCTCTGCCTTAAACGCTGCGGCTATAGTGTGATGTAGGACAAGCTCAATCTTTCGAACTCTTCACATAACTTATATGGCATCAGGAAACCCAAAGCCATATTAGCATAACTCTTCCTACTCAAAGCGTCTGCCACGACATTAGCCTTGCCAGGATGATAATGAATTTCCATATCATAATCCTTAATTAATTCCAGCCATCTTCACTGCCGCATATTCAACTCGTTCTGTGTGAAGATATATTTGAGGCTCTTGTGATCAGTATAAATTTCACAACGCTGCCCGAATAAATAGTGACGCTAAATCTTCAGTGCGTGCACCACTGCTGCAAGTTCCAGGTCATGTTCGGATAATTCACCTCATGCTTGCGCAACTGTCGTGAAGCATAGGCAATCACTTTACCTTTCTGCATCAGAACACATCCCAAACCATCTCTGGAAGCATCACAATAAACTATAAATTTCTTCTACTGGTCAGGCAATGTCAACACAGGTGATGTAGTCAGTCTCTTCTTTAACTCATCAAAGGCAGCTTGCTGTGCATTTGTCCATCTAAATTCTGCGTTCTTTTCCAATAAGGAAGTCATGGGCTTCGCAATTTTTGAGAAATTCTCAATAAATTTCGGATAATAACCAGCTAAACCAAGGAATCCACGAACCTCTTTTGGTATTTTCGGCACCTTACTTGGATCCACTGCAATTCTTCCTTTGGAGACGACGTGACCAAGGAAACGCACTTCATCAATCTAAAATTCACATTTGCTGAACTTGGCGTACAGCTTGTGTTCCCTCAATCTCTGAAGAACTAACCTTAAATGCTCCTCATGTTCTGCTTCAGTCTTGGAATAAATCAGAATGTCATCAATAAAAACCACCACAAACTTGTCTAAATAATCCATAAATAATGAATTCATTAGTTGCATAAAAATAGGCAGGAGCATTAGTCAGGCCAAAGGACATTACTGTATACTCATACAAGCCGTACTTAGTGGTGAAGGCAGTCTTGGGAATATCTGAGGGACGAATTTTTAACTGATGATTACCAGATCTCAAATCAATTTTGGAGAAAACACAAGCACCCTGAAGCTGATCAAACAAATCATCAATGCGGGGGAGCGGGTACTTGTTTTTGATAGTGACCTTATTTAGGGCCCGGTATCCACACACATCCTTTTCACATCAGTATCCTTTTTCTCAACAAGCAAGACTGGAAAAACCCAAGGAGAGGAACTAGGACGGATATATCCTTTAGCTAGCAATTCATCTACATTCTTTTTAACCTCCTCGTGCTCTATAGGTGCCATTCTATATTGCCTCATTGCTATGGGTGCAGTGCCAGATAAAAGCTTTATTAAAAACTCAATATCTCTGTCAGGCGGCATACTTGGCAAAAGACATCTGGATAATCACAAACTATCCGAATACCATCTGTAGGTCTAGCCTCCATCTGGTGCAAATATCCTGAAGGACTTGATGCGCTAATCTCCACTTCCTGGCCATCTGATGCTGCTAGGTGAACTGTCCGTTGAGCATAATTAATTTGTCCGTTGAGCACAATTAATTTTTACACCCCACTTCTCCCAAGTGTCCATGCCCAAGATGATATCAATATCCATAGAATCAATAACTAGCAACCCAGTGCGGAATTTCTTCCCCTTATAATAATATCAACCATGGAACAAATAGAACTAGCATTTATTTTTCCCCTGGAGATGATATTATCATGGGTCTTTTTATGGAACTTATGTGTATGTTGTGTTTCTCAGCATATGATCTTGTAATAAAAGAATGCGTAGCACCAGTATAAAAAAGTATTGTAGCAGGATTAGAGTTGACTGTGAACGTACCAAGCACAACGTTTGGGGCTTCTGCTGCAGTTTCCGCTGTCACATGATTGATCTTGCCCTGAAGTGGTGCCTTATTCTGCTGGTTGGAGCGCCCCTGCTGCTTCTGTGGGGCGTTCTGCCTGCCCTGCTGCTGTTGTTGCCCCCTCTGAGGGCAGTTGTTGGCGAGGTGCCCACTGTCGTCACACTTGTAGCAGTTACGAACAACTGGAACAGTAGCCTGATTTGGGGCAGGTAGGTTGGACTGCCCCTGTGGCATAGCTCGGTAGGTAGAGCGTTGGTTCGGATTCTGATAACGCTGACCCAAACCTGTCTGTTGCTGGTACTGCTACTGCAGGGGCTGCTGTCGCTGCTAGTACTGCTGCTGCTGGTACTGCTGTGGATAGCGGGGGCGGGTGTTGTTGTTGGAGGGAGCAGGGTTGAGCTTTTTTTTCTTCTCATCAATCTCCCTGCGCTTCTGTTCTGTAAGCAAGGCACGGTCCACCAGGTGATTGAAATTATTGAATGTGTTGTTCATCAGCTGTAACTGGAGGTTGTCATTAAGACCCTTCAGGAAGTGCTCCTGCTTGTCACCATCTTCTGCAACTTTTGTGGGAGCATAGCGAGCAAGCTGCAGAAACTTGTCACGATATTCTGTGACTGACATGTTTCCCTGTTTCACAGAGAGAAACTCCTTCTTCTTCATCTTCATTATGCCCGCAGGCACATGGTGGCTTCTGAATCTCTCACGGAACTGAGCCCAGGTGAAACATTATCTGTCCTGCGGTCTGTACGACTCCCACCAGTCTAGAGCAGCACCTCGAAGCTGTCCTACGGCATACAGGACCCTCTCTTGATCATTGCACTACGCAATTTCAAGCTATCGCTCCACTGCACAGAGTCAGTCATCTGCCTGAAGTGGATCAGCAGAATGGGAGAAAGTTGGCGGGTGCCCCTTCATGAAGTCTCCACGCCTGTCCCTCTGCTGCGGCTGTTGGTTCGCTTGAACAGTTTGTATAGCCTGTACCGCATTGTTGAGAGTAGCCATCATCTGCATCTGAAGTTGAAAGGATTGATCTGCTGTTAGTGGCGGAGGGTTCTGTGGTGGATTGCCATTGGCCTGATTGTGATCCTCCGGTCCATTGCCTCTGTTCCTAGTATTTACCATCTGTTTGCAGCAGTTGAGACAATATCAGTAAGCAATTGTTGCACATATCTAGGATGATAAACAATGGTGACCGATAAAGTAAAGAGAAAAGAGTAGATGGCTATTTATAACCCCCAACGATCTAATCTTTATTAATTAATTTATTTAGTAAATTTAATCTTCATAGTTGTTTATACTGTGGACATATAACACAGCTAGACTATCAATCAAGCAAAGAACCAAATCAAGCATAGTTCACCATGACAAGCATTCACACACCAAAACAAAGCATGCTAATGAGACATTATATGGGTAATCTAATTCTCATATAAAAGCACCCTAGTGATGTCATCTATAGAAACGATAGAAATACTTTTAAGTTCTATATGACAGAAGGAATAAATAAAAAATTTCGAACATAATGTAAGCAATTAATCAGTAAAAAAAATAAAATAAAGACAAAGCATTTAAAAATCAGCAGGTAAGACAAAGGAAAATGAAGTCCTTAAACACGACTAGTTTTAACTAAGCTTTCGGCCTACAGTCAACACGGCTCTGATACCAAATTTGTCACGCCCGGTTTCAATGAATAAAACCGTGCAACATATATATGCGCTAGGAAACGTCTCGCATATACATGACAAATTACAGAATACCACAACACATGCCAAAGATAAAAACGTGCATAACATTAAATATATCATTATTACACTGTGACACAAGTGTTTAACTCAGAGTATAACGTAGGATAGTGTAAGCATAAAACATAAACATAATGGGCGCCACAGGGACGTCAGCTGGTGAACGAAACGCCTAATACTCGTCGTAGTCTTGGACATAGTCTTCATTACCTCCATCATCTGAGCAGCGGTTGGATTTTTCCCCCCAACAAGGAATAAATATAAAGAAACAAGCGTGAGTACAGAATACCCAACAAATATAACATAAACCATGAGACTCTATGGTTAGCTGACAAACTGCATAAGCTTTTAATTTAAAATATTTATTAAGGCCTAATTACTATGAATTAATGACAAAACCGTTAGCCCAAAAGATATTGCATAAGAATTTAAACAAGATTTAACAGATATAACTATTATCAAAACCATAACCATAACCAAGGAACCTCAGCCAAGGGTCCTTCTAATCACTGGGAAGGGTCTGAGACGCTCATAACCGTGAGCACGGCTAACATGTTAGCTTTACACTCTTGAGAGATTGTACATCTTTACCCACAAGTCGTGAGCTACGCTAGGATTTCATCACATTACCGAAGATGAGATGACCAGCAAGCGCACTACGAAGCCTTTACAAAGATCACATTGGTAAGGTGTAACCGCTAAGGTTTCAGATTCCGAAACCGTGGGGCAAGTCTCAAGGCGAGAAGCACATACATATAACGTAAAACACACTCAACCCAAGCAGCATGAGTGCCACAGAAGCTCACCTCCCCTCTTGCCCCGCAGGTAAGTTACTCCCAAACCAAAACAACCTAATTAATCAGCTAAGTCTGTCCCATTCCAGCCTTGT
The DNA here is from genome assembly GCA_022530915.1 of Paspalum notatum. NCBI lineage: Eukaryota > Viridiplantae > Streptophyta > Magnoliopsida > Poales > Poaceae > Paspalum > Paspalum notatum. The sequence goes on along the minus strand of CM039688.1, from coordinate 30,623,227 downwards.
GGTAGCACTATTGTCCCAGGTGGTCGTTTTGTGATTCGGTCCTTAGGGAGAGAACCAGCAAAAGCACACGAGCACATTGCTCAAGCTCCCTAAACAATGTTGCTAAAAAGCCATATTAAAATGGACATGAACTGATCAGAGTCAAGCCCAACAATTAATTGCATAAGATTATTAATCAAAATTAAATTAATAAAGGATATGAGTTTGCACAGCACCTAGCATAACTTAACCATATGCATCCCACAAGGTAGATATAAAAGGATAAAAGTAGCTAGGTAAACCTTACAGGCATACAAATTAAAATGCACATGTAGTAAAATAAAAGGTTATTAGGTGTTGTTTATGTTATACTTGCCTTCCTCAAAATTTATTCCTTGCTGCTGCTCAGAGGCTTCTGGAGGTTGCTCTTCGAACTCAACAGGCGGATCAACGTCTACGCACGATCGTAAAGTGTCACACAAGCATCCACATGATCACACATGCAAGCAAACAATTGCAAAAGATAAGAAACAGTACATCATGACATAAAAACAGAATACAAAACGTATATAAAATTATTCTACACATTTATACGATCGCGTGGGCGCGAGAATCGCCGAAAACAGATTTAAAACGTGAAAGTTATGAGCATTTGAATATAAAAGAACCTATCTGTAAATAGTTTTCGAAAACTAGGGCTAAAACGTCAAAAACAGGGCTTCCTTACTAAAGAGATGGACTGCGGGTTAAATAGGAAAACTTCAGGGGCGTTTTAGCAAAATGACGGCGGCTGACCGGGGATTGACTTGGTTGACCGGTTCTCCAGCGTCGTGGATCGCCGAATCAAGATCCAGTGGTTAGGATTGAACAGGGAAGGGGTGGCCGGCGGGGACCATCTCCCGCGGCGGAGGCTCGCCGGCGGGGCGCCTTCCGTGGCCTGGGAGGCTCCTCACGCTACCAGGGCTGGCCTACAGGGTAGAGGATGCCACGGGGAAACTCACCAAGGCTTGGGGTCGGCGGTGTCAGACCAAGATGGGTTGGCGGTGACCTCCCGCAGACGGCAGCGGTCGGGGTCGCGGGGAAGCGGGAAGGAGGCGGCGGTGCACACCAAGAGCCGGTGGAACGGGGTCGCTAAGGTCCTGCGAGGGAGAGGAGATGGTCAATTTGGCTAGAAAAAGCCTCTATGGCGGCCAACTTCGGCGGCGGCGCGGCTTACCTTGGCGAGCTTTGGAGAGGAAATTCGACGGCGGTGGCGCGCTAGGATTCGGGCTAGGGCACGGGGAGGCAAAAAGAGTGGGGCAGCGGGTCTGGAGAGCCCTATATAGGGTCGCAGCGAGCGAGCTCGAGTCGGATTAGGGAGGGTTTGGTGGCGCGGTCGTTGAAGGTCTTGTTCGGCTCGGTCCGGGTCGGCCTCGAGTCCGCGCTGAGGAGGGGAGACGAAGACACTGGCGGGAAGGCCTGTTGGATCACGTGCGGGTCCACGGAGCAGGGAAGACGACATAGCTCAGTGGGAAGGGCCACGAGCAGAGAGGGATCGCGCGAGGGAGCTGGGGCTCGGCTTGAGGAGGGGGAAAGGGATGACACGCGGGGCCAGGCTGTCGGCTGCACGGAGGGCGCGGGGCCACTGGTCAGGGAGAGAAGAGGGAAGGGGCATGGGATGGGCCTCGGCCAAGCTAGCTCAGCTGGGCCAGCCCAGTAGGCGTGCGTGGGTAGGCCGGGGAAAAGAGGAGGAGGAGCTGGGCCGCGGCGGGCTGGCTGGCCTGCTCGCCCTGTTGTTTTTTTTCTTTTAAAAAACTAAATCTATAAATTCATACAAGTTTGAATTCCAGTCCTTAGTTCATACCAGAAATTAAATAATGCTCCAGCATGAATGCACAACCAGGTTGACCTATGTTGAAATTGAATTATTTATTAATTAAAATAAATCATGAAAAAAAATGCAAAGCTATGCATATAAAATCCTAGAAAATTAAATAAACCATATTAAATTTATTGTAAAATACTGAAAATAAAATTAGGGTGTTACACCCAGTGCCGGACCGTTTGCTCACCGTCACTTAACTTGACTTTGCAGGATCGAGGCATGGAGGACGTGTGGATCATGGACTCCGGTTGCTCTAGGCACATGACAGGGCACCGCAAGTGGTTCTCTAGCCTCAACCCCGTGAGCACCAAGGAGTACATCACATTCGGGGACAATGGTCAAGGTAAAGTGTTGGGTGTTGGTTCTGTTTCGCTCTCTGCTAAGCTTTCCCTAAGAGAAGTTGCTTTTGTTCAGAATCTGGGTTCAATTTGGTCTTTGTCTTGCAACTTCTCGATGAAGGATTTGAGGTTCGTTTTAAGAAGGGTGCGTGCCTTGTTCTTGATGCTGAGGAGACCCTTGTTTGCTCTTTGCTGCCTTTTGGTTAGGTTTTAGGGTTGACCTCACATTTGTTTCTGGCCCTACGCGTTGTTTGGTTGCTAGTCTTTCTGCTGATATATGGAAGTGGCATAGAAGACTTGGTCACTTGAGCTTTGATCTGCTAGTCAGGTTGAGTTGAATGGGCCTCATCCGAGGATTGCCCAAATTGAAGGCTGAGAAGGACTTAGTGTACCACCCTTCGTCATGGCAAGATGGTTGCTTCTTCTCACACTCCTGTGTCTCAGGTTATGACCTCCTATCCAGGTGAGCTACTCCATATGGATACGTGCTTGTCGTTGTGGACGACTTTTCGCGGTTCTCGTGGGTATTTTTCATGGAGTTTAAAGATGAGGCGTTTGGTTTTGTTCGGGATCTGGTACTGGGGTTGAAAGACGAGAGTCATAAGGCCATGAGGGCTATCCGCAGTGACAATGGCGGAGAATTCAGAAACTCTCGTTTCGAAAACTTCTGTCGTGACCTAGGTCTTGAGCACTAGTTTTCTTCTCCATATACCCCACCGCAGAACGTGTGATGCATCCGGCATCTCAGAAGCCTCAACACACAACTAGATTGAACACTAATGGTGAATTAAGATGTAATCATACTATGAGAGGATTTAGAGCTAGGTGGGGAAATCACTAAGTCAAAATTTTTCTATTCAAAAGACAAAACTGCACATTACTTGGTGGGATAAGTCAACACCCACAAGTTTATTGCAAAACATCAAATACAAAAGTTCTAGTTTAGGAAGTATCTTTGTCCTTTGCTATTGTGACCATCCTTAAATAAATTTAAAGAAGGTTTAAAAGTCTGAATTGAATCCAACCCATCTTCTTTGAAACGCAGTAAAGGTGACCTGACCAAACTTGGGCACACCAAAAACTTTTAAATTTATTAAGCACCCTAGCTCAGCTCCTTTGGCAAAGCTGCTGTGCATACCATGAAATACATTTTTGCTACACTGGGCAGGGTTCAAAACTATCATTCACATATTTTGAATTACACCATCGTTCTTTTGGAATCAGCTCATACCAGTCGACACTTAGAAAACTTCCTAAGTCTAGATTTTCAGCCCTTTCCCAAACTTCATTCTGAAATTACTTTCAATTTCTCTATACATCTTTGAAATCTTCCTTTCTATGAAATGAAGTTAGACTTATCACCTTTCAAATGCACCTGGTGTGGAAGTATTTGGACTTCATTTAATGCTTCTTAAGTTGAAAATAAGAAGGACTCTACAGGAAGTAAAATTGCTGTTTGACCAGACCTTTAAACACCTTTGTGTTTGTATTTCAAAAATCTGTGATGAACTAGACAAAACTTTATATACCAAACTTGTAGGCAATTTTGTGGTGAGCAACTTTGATAATTGGGGCCTAGTCATATATTGAGGTTTAGATGGTGCTTTGAGTCTTTTTATGTCAACATATGAAATCTGTCCAAACCTGACCTGTGTAGTAAATTCAAATTTCTTTGGTCTTATAGCCAAAATCTTGAATAACTATATTAAGAAAGTTGTAGCTCATGAAATTCTAAACAACATTGTTATAAAACATCTTGGATGAATGTGACTGGAAAATGGACTTTTGGAAACTTTAAACTGAAAGAGTCTGTCGGCCAAACTAGAACTAGTAAGATGAATTCAAATTTAAATCATATTTCCAAACAGAATTTGGTATCATGGCTTTTGACAAAGCGATAGAGCTCAAAGGGTAAAACATTTCTTCCAATTGGACCTTTTCCAGATTCGGCTTTTAAGTTGGCCAAATACGCAATTTTCTGAAGGAAAGAAAACCAAACCAAATGGGTTTCTCCATTTCTCTATTTTAATTTCTCCTTTCAGTCACTTACAGGTGGGCCCATGGATCCGGGTGCTCGAGCCCAGATCATGGCAGCCACGCGGCCGCGACGTATGGGCGGTGGCGCGCGGCGCCTGGGACGCCGTCCTGACGCCCGCGGCCTCACCTGGACGGGTTCCCGTCCTCCTGCGCTCAGTCCCGCTCCCTCTCCCTCTCCCTGCTCTTCCTCCCCGAGCTCCAACGCACCGGTCACCATGGCTGCCATGGGCAACACGAGCTCCAAGCTCGAGCTCCCGCGGCCGCCTCAGCCGCTCCCGTGCCTCCAAACGCCACTATCGGCTTCGCCTTCACCGCCGCCGCGCCGCCTCTCCTCTCCACCACCGTCGACGAGGTCAAGGGGAGATGGAAGCCCATGGACCAGAACATGTTCCGGGATGACCTCGGCTCCAAGTCCTACCCCCACGCCGCCGGTGAAGCGCCGCCATTCCACCCATCCACGCGCCTCCTCTGCCCTGACCCGAGAAAGAAGAAAGAAGGGAGTTTCCCCCGAAACCCCCTCTATTTTATGTTATTTGCGTGCGCTGTTCACTGTGTCTTAGAGATCTTTCAAGCTAGCCCCTGAAGTATATAGTTAATTACGTTTAGGTCCCTAATCTGTATGAATTTCATCTAAATGCATTTTTCAAAACCTGAGAACTTTGGAAAATCGTATAAAGTCCAATAAAAATCCAAAAAAGGTAAACTCAGTTGCATTGGACTCCTCTTGAGTAGATCTACAGAATGGGTATGATGTGGAAGTATGAATTGACTGTTTTGCCCTTGTTTAAATGCATGCATGATAAAACAACTAAAATGGTAAAAGTGAACTAGATGAACTCCAAAAATTATGAAACTTGGACAGTAGCTTTTGTATGATATTTAGACCCTGTGTGATTTTTGGTAGCCCTAGCACTGCCTGGTTGTTTACTGATTTGCCCCTATGCATGTGATGTTGTGTTTTATTAACTTGGAAACTACTTACCTTGTGAAATATGCTCCAGATGCTGTGCTAGATTTTATAGATACCCTTTATGGTATATTTAGCCTATTGGTAAAGTTTGGGCCCTTGCATGTAAGGTTTGAGTGGTGATTCAAAAATGGCAAAGTGTCACTTGCTTAAATAAATAAAAGGAGAAAGTAGAACAAATGAGCTCCAAAATTTGTGAAACCTAGGATATGTGTTACTCATGCTACGTAGGTGCACATGTATTTTTGTTGTCCCTAGTGCTATCTGCCAAATGACAGATTTACCCCTATGTATGCATTTAATGCATTTTTGAAATAGGAAATGTAGGCCATATAAAACTTGTCCAGAAAAATCCAATGAAACTATCTTGTACTAATTTGGTCTAGTGAAGTCTATAAATAAAGTTCCATGTGTTGCATTGAGAATATCTGATTGCGTGCTTACTCTAAGTCCATAAATGTTCTCTTTGTTTAAGAAGTTTATAAATCACCATGTTGCCGATCCTTGACATGATTATTTGTGTGTGATCCTCAAGCATCTCATTCATTGCATCATGTATGTCATTCATATAGTGACGCTTATTGTAGATACGTGATCAAGAACCAAGTGCGTGGAACTACTTCAACCAACGGACCAACTAAGACCCAAACACGACCTGGAGGGCTTGTCCAAGGGATCAAGGGGTTGCCTGGGGCAAAGCCTCACAACCCGACAAACTAACAATAGAGTAAAGCAAAGGTAGGTAGGACCATGCTTTACCCAACAAATGTATTTGATGAGTGCTTACGCATCTGCATTAGGAGTTGTTTGGAACCAATTGCATTAGACTCCTTGGCCGCCCTGGCCCTAGCACCTATATATTAGAGTTCGTAGGATGAGTTGCTTAGAATTGCTAGGTACGAGTAGACATGAGTGAATGGAGTCACTCGTCGCGTAGGTGTTTTTAAAACAAAAATCTTATGGAAGATTATTATATGCTATGTTTGAAATAGAGACCGAGCGGAGTTATGGGAATATTATGAAAAATGATGTGGCAAGGTATGGTGGACTCTGCCCGAGTCGTTTAAGGCCCGTCCGTTGTTCGCCTATTGGTGGGCATGACATTGCTAAGGTGCTTATCCTGGATAATGGACCGGTGAAAGTCTTACTTGTGCCATCCGAAGAATAGAGACTTGTTCCTACCATGGAACTGGGGGCGCTTATCTCATGGGAGGGCTGGACCCGACGTACCGAGGTAACGCTCCATGGGGGCTAAACCCGGGGAAGTGGCGGGTTGGAATCGAACTTGGGATGGGACAAGTGGAGATGGGGGCTATATGTGGGAACATGATGGCTAGTAAGCATATACCCCTGGCATTTTTAGTTATTCCCAGGAATTTAAAATTGATTCGAATCGCTGATGCTCACCAGGTGTGAGAATGCCAATGCCTTTGACGTCCAAACGTAGTAATAACTTAAATACTTTATGCTTATATTCATGTTTTTCAATACAACATGCTTGGATGTGTATGATTCGTCCCACTATTCATGGTGCTGCCCATCCACTGATAGGGGGCCGATGGACTTGGGAGGTGCTTTGAGGTCGAGGGAGGGCTGACCCGACGTACCGTGGTATCGCTCCTGAGACGGCTACTCCCAAGGGTTAGGTGGGGGCGCTGTGAATCTTGGAACGGGACATGTGTAGATGAGGGGTATATCTTGGATGTGTAGGATATACTATTATGCAGGTTACTGATGGGTCCTCAAGCTTTACTTTCATGCACGTATTTACTTTATGATGTAAGTGAATCTTCATAGTTAATGGATAGCAGCTGTCAAATCCTGCTATCTTATCTCAACATGACCTTGTATAAAAATCAATGGCTAAGGATCCATATGATTAGTAAGCAAGCTTTTGCGTCAGCCGTAAGCCCCGTCCATTAAGTACTCAGGGTTTGCCCCCACATTTGGATTACAGGTACCGGCGACATCTGGACAACTGTGTTGGAGGTGGTAGTACCGATGGGCTCAGTGCTACTCGCCTTGACTATCCCTGCATGAAGACTAGACGAGTTTTATTTTCCACTACGAGATGTTTTGAAACGCTTCCGCTATATATATATATATATATATTTCTCAATCGCTTCCATTGTATTTTGAACTTGTATTTGATTCCAGATATGATGGTTTGTAAACTAAGTCTATCCCTCTTATATTCCAACTGCCTATGATGATGTAAATGTTGTGGCTCCATCAAGAGTCGGATGTGTTTGATGTTGGTTCCTCTGGGATTTGGTGTTATTGGGAGCTGAAGTACTCTCGACGGACTACCGGGTTTAGTCTGGCCTAAGTGCACTGCGAGCCAGAGGTGGCAGGTGTGCTTAGTCTGGATTAAGCAGGGCGGTTCCGCCACACCCTCAGAGCCATTTTACACGTGCAACAACTGTCCTAACCGCCAACCACCATGGGGACGCAAGATCAAGATGTTGGAGTGCAAAGGCGATGGATCGGGTGGTCGCCCGACCTCAGATTAGGTCGGCCGACCTCCCCCCAAGGTCGGCCGACCACCGACTTCGGCCTCCCACCGACCTAAGCCTCCTACAAGTACCCCCTCTCATATGGGACTATAAATTGGCCTATAGAGCTCATTTGTAAATGTGTGGAGAAGTTGAGAGCCATATTCTTCCTTAGAGAGTGTCATTTTCCACATCTTAGTAGTTAGGATAGTCCTGGGAGTTAGAGTGAGTCGAGCTTTGCCTCGAAGTCCTCGAAGATTCTTCTAAGTCTGCGGTAACAGCTCTTGTATCTTTTGTACTCGAATCTTCAAAATAATTCAGTTATATTTTACTTTATTTCTATCTCTTGCAATTGTGGTGTACCTTTTATTTTGCATACTTGCTAGGCTTAGACTTGTGGTTATCTTAGTTAGTCAAGTCTAGTTATTCTTGCCGGTTCTATAATCCAACTTGTACGCCAGGCTCTAGTTAGGTCTTCTCCTCTGATCAAGGACAATCTATTGTTACTCAAGCTTTGCTTGAGTACGTTTATAGCATGCCAGCCTATCCACACAGATTTGCTTGGTAGCCCCACTCGGTGACAGCGTGTGGTGTGCGTGTGTAGTCCAGGCCCATTCGTTCGGTAGGCCCGTAGGCGTTAGCCGGGTCTCTGTGGCGGAACCGCCCTGCTTAATCCAGACTAAGCACTCCTGCCATCTCTGGCTCACAGTGCACTTAGGCCAGACTAAACCCGGTAGTCCATCGAGAGTCCTTCGAGCTCTCGATAACACCATTTCCCGAGGAACCGACATCAAACACATCCGACTCTCGAAGGAGCCACAACAATTACATCATCATAGGCAGTTGAAATAAAAAATAATAGACTTAATTTACAGACCAAATATGAGAATGCAAATACATAGTCAAAATATAGCGGAAGCGATTTCAAATTATATATAACGGAAGTGTTTTCAAAACATCTCGCAGCGGAAACAAACTCAAGAAGTCTTCATGAAGAGATGAACAAGGCGAATAGCACCGAGCCCACTGGTACTACCACCTCCAACACAGTTATCCAGATGTCTTCAATACCTGTAATCCAAAAGTGGGGGCAAACCCTGAGTACTAATTACTCAGTAGGACTTAATGGAATTGGCTTACGGCTGACGCAAAGCTTGCTTACTAAGAATTTGATCCTTAGCTGTTAATTTTAAACAGGATCAAATTAACAGGTGGAAGCAGGATTGACAGCTGCTTGATTTATCATGTAGAAGTAGGATTTGACAGCTACTTTGTTCATCCTAACAATAATACTAATCATGAGTACAATAATAAGTTGCATGAAAGTAAAGCATGTATATCAAAGCATGTAGTATTCAAAAACCATGAATTCATAATACAACATATTCAAGTGGATTTCTACTTTGCCCATAAGTGGTATTGGCATTCTCACACTGTTGAGCATCAGCAATTCGAATCGATTTTTATATTCCCGGGAATAACTAGAAGCACCAGGATGGCATATGCTTACTAACTCCCAGCGTTCCACATACGCTTGCCCTATCTCCACTTGTCCCGTCTCAAGTTCGATGACCACTCCCGCCTGACTCCCGGAGCGCGTTGTCGCAGGAGCGTTACCTCAGTTACGTCAGGTTCAGCCCTCCTTTGACACCTGCCTCTGCGGCCACCTTCCTCTCAACCAGTGGGTAGGAACGTGCCCCTCTGCTTGAGACGTCACAAGTAAGACTTTCACCGGCCCATAGATTCCGAATAAGCACCCTAGCAATGTTATGCTGACCAATAGGCGAACAACGACCGGCCTTATACGACTCGGGTGGAGTCCACCACACCATCCACGTCATCATCATCGTTTTTCTTATATAACCCTATCTCCGCCCGGTCTCGAGTTACAACCAAGAGCATCCTCGTAGCTTTCATCATAATAATATTCTTGTGACTTTTGAAAAATCACCTGCGCGACGAGTGACTCCATTCACTCGTGTCTACTCGTACCTAGCATTACTAGGCATACTCGTCCTACGTACTCTATTTTAGGTGCTAGGGCTAGGGCGGCCAAGGAGTCTAATGCAATTGGTTCCAAACAACTCCTAATGCAGATGCGTAAGCATTCATCATAATACATTTGCTGGGTAAAGCATGGTCCTGCCTACCTTTGATTCACTTTAATAAAGCCAACAAACTAAGCTACTATTAGTTTGCCGGGTTGTGAGGCTTTGCCCCAAGCAACCCCTTGATCCCTTGGACAACTCCTCTGTTCAATCACGACTATGTAAAGATATTCCTTAGTTTGGAAGAATCATTTCATGTGTAAGCAAAACATCACACAAGTATATGATTACACATGTAGTGGATTACTACACCATTCTCCTAGCATTAGTAACAGTAATGCCTTCATAAACTGATAACAAGCATATCCAATCACATGCCTAACTAGTAAGTTATTTATCGTAAAAAAGACATGTTGGGTACTAAGTCGATGAGAACCACACCAGGATGATGCAAAGCTAAATCATTATTAAGTGTTTGTTTGGAATGAGTTATTTAACATGGAAAGACTACTTCATGCATTCATGGGGAAACATTCACTAGTGATATCACACATTTCGTTTATCAAATGGATTAAGGCCTTATATTAACTTTAAGTACTTTCCATGGTAGTGAATTAATCCCTCAATCAAGTGTGGCATAGACAATAGTAGATAGCGTGCGGCTAGAAATCAACCCACATGTATAATGATATTAATAGCAAACAACACCTACTCTTATAATTACATAACACATGTCCACTTCACGAATAAAAAGTATTACAGGTGTTCATGTAGCTAGGCAATTTTAAATGAGCTCAGATTTTTATGGCATGTAGATTTACACTACATTATGCTACTGTCAAAATTTTAAATCAATTGGAGTTATAAATTAATTATGAAAATTCTAGCAAGTTGTCAGCCGTATAGCTTCTCAGATTTTTCATAAATTATAGGAATAGTTTCCGAAGGTGAAATTTTACCAGTGAGCTATACTTAGTATGGACTGCATGTAAAAAAATTTACAAGTTAAAACTCCCAAGATTGACAGGGCATCTATTTTCCATATATTAACCTAGTGCAAATTAAGATGTACATATGAACAGTGTAATTAGCCTTCTCGAATATACTTTCTGAACTCTATGCACCAACATTAAGCTACCAAATTTTCAAGAGAATTTTCCTAACAAGTTATGACCACTTTTTCTAATTATTCTTTCCAACATGTACCATTTTATCATTTTCAAATCACCATTAAAACTTAACATGCAGGGGCTCATATTTTACCAGTGAGATATTTATACTACTCAAGGTATAGGAAAAATGCTAGAGAGTCAATTGGAGCATATTCCATGTAGCCTCCAATTTCTACGTTAAATAATTGCACATAGCACATGTATAATGGTAAAAGGTAATTAAACAGTAAGTAGTAGGGCTACAAAAATTCACATAGTGCTACAATGCCACAAGAAAGTTACTGCCCAAATTTTCTGCCATTTGGAGTTCATTTGGCCCACTTTTGTCATTTATCCTAATTAATCATGCATGCAACAAACCAAGGGCAAAACAGACATTTCACACTTCCACATCATACCCATTCGATAGATCTATTCAAGAGGAGTCTAATGCAACCGAGTTTGTCCATTTTGGATTTTTTTGTGATTTGTTATGATTTTCCAAAGTTCACATACGAGGAATATGCATTTAAATGGAAAAAATCCAACTGACGAGGACTAAATCGGAAATAACCGTAGTCTCCAGGGGCTACAGCGAAAGAATACCAAGACTCATTTTACTGTGCTTCATATGGACTCGGGAAAACTCAAGATTGCAAGGGCTAAAGCGTAAAACGGGAGGTCTTCTTCAACCTTTCGCCAGGGGAAGGACGACGCGGCGACGGCCGACGTCCCCGCGCGCGGTGGCGCGTGTGGAGGCACGGAGTTGGAGCCGACGTGGTCGGGGAAGACGTTCCCGGCCACGGTGAACTCGTTGACGTAGACGTCGTTGCGATTGGCGCAGCGGAGAGGTGACGAGGGGTCGGTGAATCGGGGCGGCGATGGCGCGCGCGGGCGCGGCGGCGGCGGTGCAATCCGGCGGGATAAGAGGAGGAAGGGGCTGGGGTAGGTCGCCTGAGCTGCGCGGTGAGGTGGCGCACCCATTGGAGGAGGAGTGGGAGGGTGGGGACGGCCCTACGGGGGTGCTCCGCGGCGAGGTCGAGCTGCATGCGGACGTCGCGCGACGGCGACCGTGGGGAGGAGGCTAGGAGCGACGGCTAAGGCCGAGAGATGGCTAGGAAGGTGGGGTGGAACACGGCAAGTGTGGGGCACGCGTTGGACGGGGTAGAGGTAGTCCGAGGCGGTGGCGGCGCGAGGCTCGCCGTGAACTCGGTGTCGCGATAGTCGGGCAAGCGAGGACTCGGCGATGGGGAGGTGGAACGGCGACGCCGTCACTCGCGTCGGGTGCGCGGGGGCAAGGCGCAGCGGGTGGTACCGTTTGGAGGCCGGGGAGGCGGCTGAGGAGCGGTGGCAAGCTTGAGCTCTAAGCTCGGGCAGCCATTGCGGCTCGCACAAGGAGAGACAGAGGGAGTGGGTTCCGGTGGAGGGGGGAGCGAGCGAGAGGGAGGAACTTGGACGGGGTTGCGGCCAGGTGAAGAGGGGCGCGGACGCGGCTTGGCCGGGGTGGCGATCCGTGGGCGCGGCCACTGCCCGCTCGCCGTCGCCCACGCGGCGGCCGCGTTCTGAGCACGGCAGCGGCGCTGACAACCCGAGCCCACCCGTCGGTGACTCAGAGGAAGAACAAATGAAAAATGTGTTTTCCCCTGTCCAGAAAATAGTCATTTTGACCTAGTTAGAGTCCAATTTTGGTAAAACCCCAATTAGATGAAATGTTCTACTCGTCGAGTTCTACATGTTTGTCAAAAGGTTCAATACAAATTCTAGGTAGAAATAAGATTTATACATGAATTTATATAGCAGCCTTCAGTTAGGACAGGGATCCTTTATTACTTGGGAAAATCACAACTCCTATTTCTAGGCATTATCTCCCAAAGTGCCTCTTGACAACATTGTTTAGAATTTCATAACCTACAACTTCTTCAATTTTATCTTTGCAGGAAAATGGCTGTAAGCTATAGAAACATTGAGTTTACTAAACAGGTCAGACTTGGACTGGTTTTCTGTGTTGGTGGAAAATGACCCTAAACTCCATTTAAAACTCAATATATGCTCAAACCCCAATTAACAAAGTTGTTCTCCAGAACTTTATCTCCAAGTTTGATAATATAAAGTTGGCCTGAATCCCAACAGATTTTGAATTATAGACACAAATATGTTCCAAGGTTTATTAAAACAGAAATTTCACTTTGTGTAGAGACTTTCTTGTTTCCAACTTTTGGAGTATCAAATGAAGTCCAATCACTTCCACAATAGGTGCATTTGAAAGGTGATAAGTTCAATTCCATTTCATAGAAAGGAAGGTTTTGAAGTTGTGTAGTGAAATCAAAAATAATTTCAGATTCAAGTTTGGAAAAAGCTGAAAATCCAGACGGGAAATTTCTAAGTGTGGGCTGATTTTGGTTATTTCCAAGAGAATTGTGGTGGGGTTTAAAATAGGTTAAAGACATTTTTAAACCTTGTTCAGTGTAATGAAAGGGTAGTCCATAATATATACCACAACTTTGACAATGGAGTTAAGCTTAGGTACTTAATGAATTAGAAAGTTTTATTAGGGCTCAAGTTTGGTCTCGATCTCATTTGCTACCCTAAGAAGAAATGTTAGTTGGATTTGGTTTGATCTTTTAAACCTCTTGTCTTTAGATTTTTGAACATGGTCGAATAGAAGGGTCTAGGGTTACTTTCTTATCCGCGGTTTTGCATGTGGTGTTGAGCGCAAAAGCATGTGAGTGTTGACTTATCCAACCACGAAATGTGTGGTCTTGCATCTTGTATAGAAAAATTTTGACTTTGTGATTTCTCCACCTGTTTCTTGTTATTCTCTAAGCATGATTAAGCCTTAATCCATTATTAGCCTGTCTCTAGCTGCGTGTTAAGGCTCTTGAGATGCCAGGGGCATCACAGTCTCCTTCGGTGGTCTACTGTCTACCCCCTGATCCCTCGAGGCGCCGGAATTTCGCTCGACGCAAGACCCTGACTTGCTACTTGAGTTTCTTAGTTAACCACGACATAGTCTTTGCAGCCGAATAGAATAGAGTTTGGGAACTTTATCTCACTCGTTGTCGTCCCAAGCAACTATATCTTTCTACGTGTATCTTAGGTAGTTTCATTTACTTCTTTCCACCATACACCTATCCGTTTACCAGACTTACCCCTGTCCAGTGACTAGCTGGTATATTTATTTAAATACGGATCATTCAGTTTGAGTTTATTCAATTATACTCTCTCGTCTGCCGCTTCCCTATGGATAAAAATACAATACTCGGAATACTCTGGGTGAAAAGCTACAGCGGTCTCCGTGCGCTTGCAAAGTAAAATCTTTTAAGGCTAAGAGACGCCAACAAGCTTTTCTGGCGCCATTGCCGGGGAAGCAATAGGCAGAGACATAGTTGATAATCTCTTTTCGAACCCCGTGTCTTCTATAAAAATACCAACTAGACGTTAGCAGGCTCACTTGTCTCTGTTGTTTATGTTGTGGTTGCAACAGAGAGGTGTATGACCGGTTTCGACCTGCCAAAAAACTTCCACAATAATCCAGAGTCTCTGCTCAGGATGGTCCATCCCAAGACCATTCACGGGCAGATACCTGTTCCAAGGGAATTGAACCTTGACACGGCCACGTCAAATAGTTCTTCAAACACCGACTCGTCAAGTAGTTCTTCGAACACCGACGACATGGCCGCCGCTCCTGAGAAGACCATCCGTGAGTTCTCCATCCCATCCAGTAGCAATGTCCCTATGGGACCAACCGTCAACATAGGGGAGAATTTTGAACTCAAGCCGGGAGTCATTCACATGGTTCAAGCCATTCCCTTTTGCGGATTAGCAACGGAGGATGCCAACAATCACCTGCAGCAATTCTTGGAAATCTGCAGTACATTTACCATGAAAGGTGCATCCACCGATGCTGTCAAGTTACGCCTCTTCCCATTTTCACTTGTCGGAAAGGTGAAGCAATGGTTCTACCTCAACCGCGCAACACTGAGAACCTGGGATGCGTGCTCAAACGCATTCCTCGCCAAGTACTTCCCTTTGGGAAAGACCAACGCGTTGAGAAACAAGATCTCGAGCTTTCAACAGCTCGCAGATGAAACGGTGGTGGAGGCTTGGGAAAGATTACAGGAATACATAGCAGCCTGCCCCCATCATGGCATGGAAGAATGGCTAATCATTCAGAGTTTCTTTCACGGGTTAAACCGTACTGCTCAAGAGCACCTGGATGCAGCCGCTGGAGGATCTTTCCTATCCCAAAGTGTGAGAGCGGCCAAAAATCTGATTGAGAAGATCGCTACTAACCAGTGATGGAAGGAAGAAAGGTCACATACACGATCCCGTGGAGTCCATCACATCGACAGTACGATATGCTAGCCGCCAAGATGGACTTGCTTTTAAAGAAGCTAGAAGACAATCCTGAGACTGTACTAGTCCAGGCCCTCGATACTCGCATGACTTGCGAAGTCTGCAGGAACATGGGGCATTCAGGGAGTAGCTGCCCTGAAACGCGACTGAAAGACGCTAAGTTCATCGGTAATTCTAGCAACTTCAACAACGGGAATCGTCCCCAACCAGGCTGGAATTCGCGCCCATATATGCCATTCTCCGGACAAGGTAACTCCTCTGGTAACACATAGCAGTTCAATAAGCCTAGCTCATTTGATCCAAAAGCTGTGTATGATAGCATTAGTAAAAAGTTTCATGCAAATGATAGACTTTTTGAGTCTATTTCTTTACAGATGGAAACTTTTAACAGTGCTATGAAAAATCAACTGAGTTTCAATAAAATGTTAAAAACACAAATAGCTCAGTTGGCTGCCTCTTTGCCTAATGCTAATGCGGGAAAGCTTCCGGGACAACCGGAACCTTCTCCCAAGGAGCACTTTAATGCCGTCACCACTAGGGGTGGTAAGTCCACTCAGGACCCTCCACATCCTAGTGGTGCATCACGCACTAACCATATAGGCAAGGAACAAGAGAAGACCACTGAAATGGAGGAGAATGATGATCCAAAAACCAGCACTGGTGCCGCAAAGGAGACGGCACCACCGAAAACTCTTCCACACGAGTTTTATGACTCAACGGTGTTGCCCTTCCCTCAGCGCAACAAGAAGGCTGCCGCCGATGAACAATATAGTAAGTTTGTTGAGGTCATTAAGAAATTATATGTTAACATACCCCTGCTAGATGCTATGCAGGTATCGATGATTCTACAAGACCCATCAACCAAGGGTGCAACAAAAATCAACACACCCATGGAGAAACTAGGACAAATACTATGGGGCATGTTGACGACAAGCGCGCCCAGGACCCGTCCACGACAAATTCCAAGTGGCTCGCAAAGGTACCGCTTACCTCCCCGTACGTACGCTGACGTGACATCCCGAAGGGCGGTAAATGGTTCGCTCCCGCCAAGAGGTAAATTTGGCGTTATCATTTGACGGCATATTTACTTCCCACTAATTTAATTTCTCACCCTCCGCTGCATATTTAAAATTTTGGCAATGCATAATTTTATCCTTCATTGCATTTAGTTTATACCTCCCATTTTCGAAAAAAAATAGGGGCCGGCTGGCCTCGGCCGACCACCACTTGCCAAAGGGGCAAGGTAGGCAGGCCGAGGCCGGCCAACCCCATCGATGTGGTCGCCCGACCAGCCTGCTCCCCTCTCTCACTCCTTCTCCTTCTTTCTCTTTCTCGTTTTCTTTTCTCCTTTCTCTTTCTCTTTTCTTTTCTTTTCTTTGCTTTCTCTTTAGCTTTGCCCCGAAGCAACCACAGGAAGGCGCCAGGGGCCGGCCGACCGAGCCCCTGGCCGGCCGACTGAGCCTCCTGGCCCCCTTCCTCTCGTCTTCTTTTTCTTCTTTCCTTCACTCTCTCTTTTACTTTTCTTTTCTCTTCCTCTTTGCTCTTTACCCCTTTAAGCATGGAAGGTAAAGGGGGGCAGCATCCACATGCCGGCTGACTCCCACTCCAGTCGCCTGACCACTCAAGTGGTCGCTCGACCACCAGCACCGACCGCCCAACCAGCCTCCCCCTGCCTTCTCCTTTCCTTCCTTCCAACACACTCGAAGCGCCACACTCGAGTGGTCGCCCGACAGGCTTCACCAGCCGCCCGACCACCCTCACTCCCCCCTTTGCTGCACGCACACGCAAGGCCGGCCGACCAGCAGCCTAGGCCAGCCGACCAGCAGCACAAGGCCGGCCGACCCCCTCGCCTGGTCGCCCAACCTCGCCCCTCTGCTTGCTCCATTTTCCCTAAAAAAAGCCCCCTTGAGCTCCCTTCTTCAATGCACCAAGCAGCAGCACTGCAAACACCTCCCTTCTTCCTCTCAAATTCTCTTGTTTAGTAGCTAGTTTAGCTCTTTGCTTAGCCAAAGTAATGTCTGAATAAAAATCTAGTTGAGCAAAATTAATTTAGCTACTAGCCCCTCTCTTTTGGTGAGACCAAGAACTAGTTGTGGTGGTGTCACGCCCCGCAAGGACGACTAACGACTAACGCTAATATTATTCTGTCGTCTCGTAGTTTTTGTGGTCACTTTTTGTGCAGGATGAAGTGCGCATTCAAGAGGGCAAGAAGTGCCATCAGCAAGGCGGGGCAGCACATACGGTTCCCGACGTCCTCCAGCTCGCAGAACTCGCGGACGGTGTCCGACAGAGGCTCATCAAGTGCTGGACCAGGAGGAGAAGAAGCTTCATCCTCCGTCACTGAGCCCGTATTGCTGCTGGATTCCCAAATCCAAACGCGAAATCAAGACGAGGCCGACCTGCTGAGGCGACTCCATACCAAGTCTATCACCCTCACTAAGTGTTTCGATGAGGTACTTATGACAAGTATAGGTATGGATGACGATTTCGATGAAATTTTCAGTATGGTAAGCTGGGAGAATTTTGCAAATGTTAGCGAGGGAGGCATAGTCCTCCTCACTAAGGAGTTTCTTATGACCCTCCAAATAGTATCACTGGAGTTCGGCACGACGGTTCATTTTAGACTCTTTAACTCTGAGCATGAACTGACACTCCGTCAGTTCAGCAATGCTCTTGGGTTCTCACCTCGCTGCTCCATAGCAGCCGAACCCGTAGGCTTCAATGCAACAGAGTTCTGGAAGGAACTAGCCGGGCTGGACTATAAGGAGAAGAAGAGCATCACAAACATTAAGCACCCCACCATACGGTTCATGGCCCGCTGAATTACCATCGTAGTCCTGCCCCACGATGACACACATTGCGTGACCGTAGAGGACTTAAAAATCCTCTATGCCATGTGGCGTAAGTAGAAATATGAACCTGTCACCGCCATGCTCTACCACTGGATGAAACTAGTTTGGGATAAAAATTCCATATCAATCACGTCATTTGTGACGAGGATTGCATCCGAGCTAGGGGTCTTAGCTAATGCCCGGGTGGCATTCTTACCCCTGACACACCCGACCTAGTCACCGAGAGCCATTTCATCCGGGCACACTTCCTGCACAAGAACCCCAGCACAGACACATATGTCATGATCTATAAGGCGTACAACTTTGAAGTGCCTCTACCAACACCGCAGTTCAAAATCTACCACGTGGACACACTCTCTATGGCATTAGAGAGCGTCCCAGAGGAAGAGCCTTTAGAGGAGCCCAGACAAAGTGTAGCGGGAATCATGACCAGGGCACAGAGGAGGGCAGCCCAAGAGCACTTACAGAAGCAAGCATAGGACGCGCAAACCGCCGGGACGGGACCTACCTGGTTCCATACCATGACTGGCACGTCCTGGCACACCCAGGGAACAGACTCGACGTGGCAGCCCCACGGAGGATCTGGAACACAATAGGGACACGAGCCGAGCGCTGCATTCTCTCAGCAGCAAGGAGGAGGAACCTTCTATGGGTACGGGTCAGCACCATACGAGGCAGGACCATCTGCCTCTGCACGCTTTGCAGGAGACCCGTTGAGTGCCATCTTTGGGTCCCTGACCATTCAAGACCAGCGCACAGCTGGGATGGTCCAGCAGCTTAATCAAGTAGATGAGCGCACTCAAGTCATCCAGCAGACCGAGGACGAACAGTACAACCGCCTCCTAGAAATAGAAGCGACGGCTCAGCGCACCTTTGATGAATCCCAACGATTCTTCCAGTACTACGGGTACTACCCCGAGTAGCTTCGTTGAAGCTTGGGGGGGGACCCGAATCGACAGCTGGGCACGTATGACAGTCCCCCACTTTCTGCACCACCCATGTATCTTTGCTCTAAGAGCTTGCTAGTTTGCTCAATCTAGTTTGTTTTGCTTAATTTAGTTTGTTTAATTCAGTATATATAAAAAAAACTCCCATGCTTTAATGATAAGTTCACATGCTAGCTTCATTCTAGAAATGATGAATAGTTGCTCTATCAAGTGAATGATTTAATTCTTGCATGTGACTTATGCTTAGCTTAATTTTGAGTTTGTGAATAAAAGAAGTAAACCAAGGTTCTATCTTGTGGTTGCCATTTGTGATAACAAGCCTAAATTGTTGTGAGATGAATAATATGACTTGAATATGGAATAATTCTTTCATGCTCTTAGTAAGATGAACATCTCAGGTTTTTATTTTGAAAATAACAAATTATAGCTCCCCTTGGTCAAAAATACCTACCAGAGCCAAAAATGCTTCAATTAGTTGAAACTGCTACAAAGAGCTGCTTAGTGATATTTTGAGCTTTGCCAAATTTTTAGTCTCTTTGAGTAGAAATATCACCTTCTGTTGATGGCTGGAGTACAAAAGCAAAAATGTAAGTGATCCATTCCGGACTTTGCATCCATCAAAATGTCTCCAAATACTTCTGTTAATCCCTAGCCTTCAAATCTCAAGGAGTAAGGGTATGGAGCCCAAAAAGAAAAGCATGCAAAAGCATGGCAAAAAGAAAAAAATGCGTGCAAAAGCACGGCAAAATGAAAAGCATGCAAAAGAATGGCAAAAATAAATAAAAGCTCCATATCCACTCCAAATCTACAAAAGGCTACAAGGGATGAAAACCAAGAGAAGGAGGCATAAAGTACCACCATTCATACTCCAATGATCAACAGAAGAAGTGATAGAGTACACTCTTTGGTCCAATCTTTGGCTTAGCAAAATAAATATCCCAAGTGTGCCACATTCTCCCTACCCAAAGCTCCACAAAGGCCTTAGTGTAGGAAAGTGTTAGCCGAATCTTGGCCCTTGGTGAGGAAACACATTTGAGTGCCTGAGAGCACCTTGGGGAAGCTACTTTTGTTTTGAAAAATCTTGAAAACTCCTGAGAAAGACATCCAAAAAGAGCAAGTTAGAAGAACTCCTATACAATGGTCGTTCCATCTCTCAACCGCCCAAGGCAAGATAAGCAAACAGATGCACCACTTATAGTACGCAAGGTGAGCTTCAATTATTTCACTTCTCAAAACAAAAGCATGAGTATTGAGTCATGTATAACAATTTCTCTTCATCTTCGATATTGTAGCAACTCCTGATCCACTCTCAGTCTTAGCTTTGCTCGAGGACAAGCAAAGTTTAAGCTTAGGGGGTGTTGACGGTCGTAATCTCACGATATCTACCATCAATTACCAACCAAATGGAGCTATGCAAGTGAATAAATATGGACTAACCCCTCTACTAATGAGTTCCACAAGTTATGTATGAATATTTGGATGCAGGTACCAAAATGCACATAAAATAGCTAAAAACATGTCAAGGATCAAAGATGGAAATGACTGGCCAAAGTGGCCAGGTCGGCCGACCCACACCCAGGTTGGCCGACCAGGGCCAAGCCTGCCTTGGCTCAGCCAGGTCGGCCGACCAGGTGGTCTGGCCGTCCGACCCACTGACAGGGTCGGCCGACCCCTGGCCAGGCCTCCCAACCTTCCAAGTGGGCCACTTGCCACTTCATTGATCCACATTTTGAAGAAACACAAGTGCACTCAAATCCTACTGCAAGACCAAGCATCCTATGTATCCAAAGGCCGAAAATGCACCAAGTCACAGATCCACAACGTCAACAATTCGAGGGAAGAGCAAAGTGGACAATGCAGGCCTGACATGTGGTCTCCTAACCTCCTACAAGGTCGGCCGACCTACCCTCAGAGGCATTTTACACGTGCTACAACCGTCCTAACCGCCAACCACCATAGGGACGCAAGATCAAGCCGTTGGAGTGCAAAGGCGGTGGATTGGGTGGTCGCCCGACCTCGGAGTAGGTCGGACCTCCCCCCAAGGTCGGCCGACCACCAACTTCGGCCTCCCACCGACCTAAGCCTCCTACAAGTACTCCCCTCTCATATGGGACTATAAATAGGCCTGTAGAGTTCATTTGTAAAGGTGTGGAGAAGTTGAGAGCCATATTCTACCTTAGAGAGTGTCATTTTCCACATCTTAGTAGTTAGGATAGTCCTGGAGTTAGAGTGAGTTGAGCTTTGCCTCGGAGTTCTCGGAGATTCATCTGAGTCTGCGGTAACAGCTCTTGTTTCTTTTGTACTCGAATCTTCAATATAATTCAGTTATATTTTACTTTATTTCTATCTCTTGCAAGTGTGGTGTACCCTTTATTTTGCATACTTGCTAGGCTTAGACTTGTGGTTATCTTAGTTAGGCAAGTCTAGTTATTCTTGCCGGTGCTATAATCCAGCCTGTATGCCAGGCTCTGGTTAGGTCCTCTCCTCTGATCAAGGACGATCTATTGTTACTCAAGCTTTGCTTGAGTACGTTTATAGCGTGCCAGCCTATCCACGCAGATTTGCTTGGTAGCCCCACTTGGTGACAGCGTGTGGTGTGCCTGTGTAGTCCAGGCCCGTTCGTTCGGTAGGCCCGTAGGCATTAGCCAGGTCTCCTTCGGTGGTCTACTATCTACCCCCTGACCCCGCGCCGGAATTTCGCTCGACGCAAGACCCTGACTTGCTACTTGAGTTTCTTAGTTAACCACGACATAGTCTTTGCAGCCGAATGGAATAGAGTTTGGGAACTTTATCTCACTCATTGTCCTCCCAGTCAACTATACCTTTCTACGTGTATCTTAGGTAGTTTCATTTACTTCTTTCCACCATACACCTATCCGTTTACCAGACTTACCCCTGTCCAGTGACTAGTTGGTGTATTTATTTAAGTACGGATCATTCGGTTTGAGTTTATTTAATTATACTCTCTCACCTGCCGCTTCCTTGTGGATAAAAATACGATACGCGGAATACTCTGGGTGAAAAGCTACAGCGGTCTCCCCGGAGTAAAATCTTTTAAGGCTAAGAGACACCAACAATGGACGGATTGATCTTCGCGGCGAGGGACTTGACCTCCTCCCGAGCTACTTCGTGCTCGAGGTCTCCTGAAGCTGCGAGCGCCGCCTAGTCGCACTCGTGGGACACCTTGAAGTCACCCCGAACAGAGATGACGCCATGGGGGGCTGGCATCTTGACCACCAGGTACGAGTGGTGCGGGATCGCCATGAACTTGGCGAGTGCAAGCCGCCCCAAGATGGCGTTGTAGGATGAGTCCATGTGCGCCACCTCGAAGCACATGTACTCGTTTCTCCAGTTGTCCTTGTTGCTGAAGGTGACGGGCAGAGTTATATGCCCGAGAGGTTGCGTGCCCCGCTCGGGCACTATGCCGTAGAATGGTGTATCGGACTCCTGGAGGTCTTCTACCCTGAGCCCCAGTGCTAGGAGCGTCTTCTCGAATAAGATGTTGAGGCCACTGCCCCGTCGATCAAGACCTTGTGCAGAATGGAAGAGCGCACGATCGGGCTTACGACGAGGGGATAGCATCCTGGCTCGTTGAAGTCACACCAATGGTCATCCCTGCTGAAGTTGATGGGCATGTGGGACTCCTGGTAATAGGTCGGCGTAGCCTTGTTCGCCATGAGGACCTGCCTGTCGATCAGCTTCTGTTTATGCTTGCTTTCCTTGGCGCCGTGGCTACCATAGATTATGGCCACCTCATTCTGGACTTCTGGAAAGCCGTTGTCTGCTCCTGGTTCTCGGTCCTTCTGATTCCGGTCGGCGGGCTACTTCCTACCGTCCTTGTCGTCCTTGTCATCTCCCTTCTTGGGTGGGAGTGAACCCCTTCGCAGCAGGAACTGCAACCCTCTATAGTTGCGGTACGTGTGCCCCGCGCCAGGGTGGACCGGGCAGGGTTTGTCGCGGATGTCTTCCATCCTTTGCTTGGGGCACTTGCCGCTGTAGCCCGCCTCATTGACGGTATTCTCGGGGTCGTGCTTCCAGGGCCGCCTGTCGCCATCACGGCGCCAATCACGTCAGTCGTTGCGGTCCCGGCGGCGATTGTTGTTGTCGTGGCAGCGATCGCGGTGGTCGTCGTCGTCGCGCCTTTGCTCAAGGCCGCCCTTGTTGCGGGTGAGGATGTCTTGGATCTCCTCCCGAGCGTCGGCATATATGTTGGCGATGTTGAACAGCGACTCCACGCTGTCGGGATCGGGCCAGCTTCTCTAGGAGGCGTTTGTCCTGGAGTCCCTTCTTGAAAGCGGTGACGGCGGTTTGGTCGGGGACGTCCGCCACCTAGTTCTGGAGCTCGGAGAAGCACCGGATGTACTCCTTGAGCGTCTCTTGACGCCCTTGTCGTATGCGGGCGAGGTCACGCACTGTCGCCGGTTGGTGGTAGGTACCCTGGAAGTTGGCGATGAACTTTTCACAGAACTGTGACCAACTGGAGATGGAGCTAGGTGGCAGGTTCTGGAGCCACGGTAGGGCCTCTGGCCCCAGCATGATTGGGACATAGGCTAGTGTAACGTTGGAGTCGCCATGGGCCGCCTTGACTCCAAGGCTGCAGAGGCGGGCCCACTCTTCTGGGTTCTCCTTGGGGTGGTACCTATCGATGTTGACGAGCCTAAACGTAGAGGGCCAGGAGGCCGCTCTGATCCTGGTGGTGAATGCCTTGATGCCATCGTACTCATTGTTGAATGGTGGGTCATCCTAGAGGGGGTCGTAGCAACGGTACTCGGCTAGGGCGTTGCTTTTGCCGAATCGGTCATCGTCGCCATTGCCGCCCTGGTATGCTGATGGGGGGAAGGTCATGCCGTAGTTTTTCTCCTAATCCATCCGTGTTGCGAATTCCGCCTCCCAGGCCTGTTGCCGCCTGGATTTGATCTTGTGGCGGAGGTCTTTTCTGCCCTCGATGGTGTGGCGAAGGTCAACAACCGCACCACCGGCCGGTGGTTGTGGTACCGGCGGGTTGTTGTCCCTTGGTGCTTTCACATCGAGCCCCAGCCTTTGAGGGCCAGCTGTTGTAGTTTCGTCTTTGCCGCGGATGCGGGTAGGTCTGCCACGATAGTGCCCATTGCATCGATGCACAGCTCCTTGCTGGAGAAGGCCATCGAGGAGGCCGCCTCGTTAAATTCCTCGACGAGGAATCTAGCTGCGCCCACCGTGAGGGTGTAGCACCGCTCGTTGTCTCCTCCTTGAAGGACGGCCCGCCCTCGCCCCCGGCGGCAGCTAGGTAGGCTTCTTTCGCCTTGCGGCGTCTGTCACGGTCGTTGTTTTGCCGGATGCGTTGGCCTCGATGCCCAGCCATCTCATCGGTCCTCGAGAGCTCGTCGGCCGAGACACCCCTGAGGATTCTCGCACGTTGCTCACGGCGATCTCGCTCGCGCTGCTTGTCGACATTGCGGAGGTGGCGGGCATGGGCCGCCGCCTGAGTCTCTCCTTGGAAGGAGGGCAAGTCCGGAGGGACCGGTTGCTCTTGCTCATGTATGTCGGCCATGAACACTTCCCGGGAGGGTTCGTCTGCCGGCCACGTCGTTGCTGGGGGTGGTGTGCCGGCCATGTTGTTGGTCGAGCCGCTCTACGGCGCGCTACACCACCGGGTGCTTCGTCCGGTTGGGGTTGTGCTCACGATGAGCTCCAGCCGTAGCCCCGTCGGGGGCATAGGTATGTCCTCGGCATGGAAGACATCGTCGTCGGAGTAGCCGGGCCTGCACGCGGCTTGCACGTAGGAGGTGGCTGCATTGCGCAAGCCGAATGGTAGTGTTGGGTGGGAGGGCCTCCGATGCTCGGTCGGCGGCAGAGAGGTCCAGGCCTCGGAAGCGGGAATCGTACGCCCCGCCGGGTGACTTTAAACCACCCGAAAGCAGATGATGCTTGAGTTGCTGGTGATGGAGCCCGCACAAGAGCACGGGATGGGCCCGGTGTGCGTCCCGCCCGAGTCGTCGTGATCGGGTTTGCGCGCGCCGACTGGTGGGACTCGGAACAGTTGGGCGCCGAGTGGTGGTACTCGGAGCGGGGGGTCGCCGAGCAGTCGCAATCGCGGCCGGGGGACGCCGAGTTGTCAGAGTCGGCGGCGCCCGGCGACCTTTGTTGGTCCGTGCGGGCGGTGGGGCCCGCGTGGTGCACTGGGGGAGAGCCTGAGTGGCTGCCCGAGCAGCCGGACCCCGGGTGGTGGATGGGATCTGCCTCGGCGACTACTGATGCACGGGCGTGGCAGCCTGGGCCGAGTCGTTCCGGCCGGCAAATCGGATCTGCCCCGCTTTTGATGGAGGGGTGGTCGGGGCCGCCGCACGAGGGGCCGCGGGAGCCGGGAGGCCGCCGACTAGGTGCACGCCGCCGTGCTTGTCGATGACGGAGGTGAACGCGCTGAAGGAGAAGATCTCCCTCGGCTCTGACTTGACGGAAGCATGGAAGAAGACTCCCATCTCGATCTGAGGATCCTGGACACCAGCCCCTACCTGGCGCGCCAGCTGTCGGGGTTTGGTCCCAGCAGCCCACCTCAGGGTAGGACCTGCGATGGTTTTGATATCGGAAGGAGTGGCAAGCAGATCGATAATGGTGTTAGTGAATTGTATTGCTATGCGAGGGGTTTCGGAGAGTTCCCTCGTGGTCCCTAGCCCCCCTTATATAGGCCGAGGGGCTAGGGTTACAACAAATCCTTCGGAAGGTTACTTGCCGAGAGGTTTTAATTGCATGAGATTTTAATTGATTACTTTTATTAAGGCCCAATTACTATCAATTAGTAGCAACTCCATTAGCCCAAAAGATATTGCATAAGAATTAATCAACATTATTAAGAAAGATAACCATAACCATATCCATACCAAAACCAAGGAACCTTAGCCAAGGATCCACTAATCACTTGGAAGGGTCTGGGCCGCTCATAACCGTGAGCACGGCTGACATGTCGGTTTTACACTCTCGAGAGGTAGTGCATCTTTACCCACAAGTCGTGAGCTACGCTAGGAGTCCATCACATTACCTTTGATGAGATGACTAGCAAGCACACTACGAAACATTTCCAAAGATCACGTTGGTAAGGTGTAACCGTTAAGGTTTCAGGTTTTGTAACGGTGGAGCAAGCCTCAAGGGGAGAAGCACATACGTGTAACATAAAGCACACTCAACCCAAGTAGCACGAGGGCCACAGAAGCTCACCTCCCCTCTTGCCCCGCAGGTAAGTTACTCCCAAACCGAAACAATCTAATTACTGAGCTAAGTCTGTCCCATAACCAGCCTTGTGGTAGCACTATTGTCCTAAGTGGTCGCTTTGTGAACCGGTCCTTAGGGAGAGAACCGCAAAAGCATATGAGCACATTGCTCAAGTTCCCTAAACCATGTTGCTAGAAAAGCATAATATTAAAGAGACTTCATCCGCTTAATGGTCAAGCCCAATAATTAATTGCATAGAACCATTAATCATCATTAATTAACCAAAAGGACAAGTGTTCACGCAGCACCTAGCACAACTTTACCATATGCATCCCAAAAGGTAGATATATAAGGATAAAAGTAGCTAGGTAAAACCTTACAGGTATATAAAATTAAATGCACATGCAATTATTAAAAATGTTATTGGCTTTTGTTTATGTTATACTTGCCTTCTTTTATAAAGACGTTGCTAGTCTTCTGGATGTTGACCTTGATATTGCACGCCGTACAAAGAGATCGCATCTATACGTCTTTGGATCACCACACAAGCATACATGTTCACACATGCAAGCAAACGAATACAAACTATAAGAAACTGTACACCATATCATCAAAACGGAAGATAAAAAATATATAACATTGTTCTACGCATCGCTACGAACTCGTCGACGCAAGAATAGCTGAAAACAGATTTCAAATGGTGGAATCATGAACTCGATGGCGACATGGTTCTTATCCGAACTCGGGTCCTCGTCGAGTCCGCGTTGACCCCGTTTTGAGCGCGGGCCAAGTGAAGGAGCGATGGGAGGTGGATGACAGGCGGGGCTCTTCTCTCGGCGAGCTCGGGGGTGTGGGCCACCGGCCTGAGGGAGAGCACGCGCATGGAAGGCGTCTGGAGGTGGGAGAGGGAGCTGACAAGGATGGCCTGCGCGTCAGTGACACAACGGGGCCGGGGCCACTATGTAGCAAGAGTAGGGAGAGGGGGCGTGGGGATGGACCGGGGTCAGGCTCAGCCTGGGCTTGGTGGGCGCGAGCTCGCTCGGCTGGGCCAAAGGGGAGTAGGCCAGGTGGGGAGGGCGAGACCAGGCTTGGGAGATGGGCTGGTTGTGGTCTGCTAGCTCGGCTGGCACCTCTACTCCTTTTTTTTGAAATGTATTTGGAATGAGAAAACGAAAGCTCTATTGATTCAAATAAATTTGAATTTGCATCCTTAAGTCATACAAATATAAAACAATGCACCAGTATGAATGCAACAATAGGTTAACCTAAATTTATTTTATTTGCTTTAAACTTTATTTTATAAAATCATTTAAATGCTGATTCTAAACATGAAAATCCTTAATAAATCAAGAAAAGCATTTTAATTATTTTAAATTCTAAAAAATGAAATTTAGGGTTTTACAATTCTACCCCCCTAACAGGAGACTCGTCCCGAGATTTGGGTTGGCTAGCAATGAAATGTGGCGGAACCGCCCTGCTTAATCTAGACTAAGCACATCTGTCACCTCTGGCTTGCAGTGCACTTAGGCCAGACTAAATCCGGTAGTCCGTCGAGAGTACTTCGGCTCTCGATAACACCATTCCTAGAGGAACCGACATCAAACACATCCGACTCTTGAAAGAGCCACAACAGTTACAATCATCACAGGCTGTTGAAACAGAGAGTAATAGACTTTAGTTTACAGACCAAATATATGTAATCAAATACATTTCATAATATAGCGGAAGCATTTTCAAAACATCTCGTAGCGGAAACAAACGCAAATAGTCTTCATGCAGAGATGAACAAGGCGAGTAGCACCGAGCCCACCGGTACTACCACCTCCAACACAGTTATCCAGATGTCGCCAGTACCTGCAATCCAAAAGTGGGGGCAAACCCTGAGTACTAATTACTCAATAGGACTTAATGGATGGGGCTTACGGCTGACGCAAAGCATAGCTTACTAGTCAGGTGGATCCTTAACCAATGATTTTATACAGGGTCATGTTGACATAAGATAGCAGGATTTGACAACTGCTATCCATTAACCATGAAGGTC
Organism: Paspalum notatum; assembly: GCA_022530915.1. Classification (NCBI taxonomy): domain Eukaryota; kingdom Viridiplantae; phylum Streptophyta; class Magnoliopsida; order Poales; family Poaceae; genus Paspalum; species Paspalum notatum. The sequence goes on along the minus strand of CM039688.1, from coordinate 30,594,967 downwards.
ATTGATATCATAAAGTAAATACTTGCATGAAAGTAAAACATGAGAACCCATCAGTAACTTGCATAATAGTATATTATACACATCCAAGCATGTTGTATTGAAAAGCGTGATTAAATAAACAACATGTTAAAGTGGATTACTACTTTGCCCGTCAGTGGTATTGGCATTCTCACACCTGGTGAGCATCAGCGATTTGAATCGATTTGTTAGTTCCCGGGAATAACTAAAAATGCCAGGAGTATATGCTTACTAGCCATCGCGTTCCCACATATAGTCCCCATCTCCACTTGTCCCATCCCAAGTTCGATTCCAATCCGCCATTCCCTAGGTTTAGCCCCCATGGAGCGTTACCACGGCGCACCGGGTCCAGCCCTCCACGACTTAATACCGAAGCCCCCCTGGGCCCGATGGTAGGACCAAGTCTCTGTTCTTCAGATGGCACAAGTAAGACTTTCTCCGGTCCATTATCCCGGATAAGCACCTCTACCAATGTTATGCCAACCAATAGGCGAACAACGACCGGCCTTATGCGACTCGGGCGGAGTCCAATGCACAATATAGTAAACAGTAAATAACTCATAAAATCTCCGCCCGGTCTCCATTTAAATCAGAAGCATATATAATAACTTACCTCAGTGAGATTTCTGTAAATTTTGAAACCACCTACGCGACGAGTGACTCCATTCACCCGTGTCTACTCGTACCTAGCAATTACTAGGCACTCGTCCTGCGAACTCTAAGTATAGGTGCTAGGGCCAGGGCGGTCAGGAAGTCTAATGCAATTGGTTTCAAGCAACTCCTAATGCAGATGCGTAATCATCAAACAAGATTGTATTAGCTGGGAGAAATCATGGTCCTGCCTACCTTTGATTGTTCGTATGAAAACCAACAAACTAATCTAAGTTAGTTTGCCGGGTTGTGGGGCTTTGCCCCAGGCAACCCCTTGAAACAGGAACGGAGAATCAGCGACACGTCGTCTTCTTACTCTTGGTGCAATTAGTTGTTCGGCTTATCGGTCAATAGTAGCTCTTGTGTTGATCCTCCTTTCGCGGAATCTATATGCATGATATAATATGCAAGTGAGTGCAAGAGAATGCAAATCACATGCATATGCTACAAGTTATATGTATGACATAGTGCAATCATGAGTGCAACGAATGCGATTGTATGCATAAGGTGCAAATAAAGCATAATGCATGATCCAGTAGTTTGTGACAAAAAGACTCAATTATACTTAGTTCAAACACATCCCATAATGAGAAAACTTAACATCTTTCTTAAGAAATCGTACAACCCATCACTAAGAAATCATACAAACCATCATTAAAGCTAGTTCGACCCATCATTCATGATATCACATGGAACTTGCAGCAAGTAGCATGGTATAGCAATCAACATTACACTTTCCATGAAATGCACTTAGGTTCATTATGTAAGTTTATCTATTTATTGAATTAAACTGCTTATGTCAAACTCTCCCATTATATAGTTCCAAATGAGCTTAAATTTTTAGGTCATGAAGAAATATATCACATAAAGCTACAGCCAAAATTTCGGCTACAACCAAGTCATAATTAATTTATTAAAATTCCAGCAATTTACCAGCCCTATAGCTTCTCAGATTTAGTTTCTGGACTTGAAATTTCTACGGCAAGCATTTCATTGCATAAACATCATGTACAAAAATCAGCAAGCACAAAATCCATAGTTTGATATGACACTATTTCCCATATATTTATCTTATGCAAATTAAGATGCACTTATAAACAGTGTTAATAAATTCTCCCAAAATATTTTCTGAACTCCCTATCATACTAGTAGCACACCAGATTTTTATAGAATTAACTATGCATTCTAGAACCACTTTCTCATTTTATTTAGTTAAGCATGTGACATTTTGTCATTTTTAAATCAACAGCCTAAACCTACATGCACAACGTCATACTTTACTAGTGAATTACTCATACTATATCAAGTACATAAAAAATACCAGAGGTCATATTTGAGCATATTTTATGTAGCCTTCATTTTCTAAGTTCAAGAAATACACAAAATACATGCATAAGGGCAAAACAGTAATTGAATAGTCAATGTTAGGGCTACCAAAAATCACACAGTACCTAGATGCCATAACAAAGCTACTGCCCAAGTTTCATAATTTTAGGAGCTTATTTAGTCTATTTTTCCCATTTATTTACCCTCAACATGCATGCACTAATCTAGGGGCAAAACAGACTTTTCACACATCCACATCATACCTATTCTGTAGATCTACTCAAGAGGAACCACTGAGTTTGTCCATTTTGGATTTTTCTTTGAATTGTTATGATTTTTCAAAGTTCACAGCCTAATATAAATGAGATAAATGGGAAAACTCATAGATCCAGGACTTGAGCATAATTAACTGTATACATCAGGGGCTAGAACGTAAGATCTGTAAGGCTCATTGCACAGCGCTTCGGACTTGAACGGAAAAAATGAAAACACACGGGGGCTTTTAGCAAAAATGGCGGGGACCTTCTTCTACCTTCGGCTAGGGAGGGACGCGCGGCGGCGGCCCGCGTCCTTCAGGCGCGGCGCGACGCGTGGGGGCGACGACTTGACGCCGAGGTGGCCCGGGCTGTGCCTCCCACGACGGCGAACTTGACCCTCTAGGTCTCGTCGCTGGCGGTGCAGAGGAGTGGAGGGCGGCGGCGGTGAACCGGCGGCCGCGGTGGCGCCACGGCGCGCGGCGCGCGACGTCGATCCGCCGAAGGGGGAGGGCAATGGCAATGAGGGCTAGCGCGGTAGGTGCGCGGGGACGAGGCAAAGGCGGTGGCGGGGTCCTAGAGGCGGGGGAGGGCCAGAGCGTGGGGAGGGCCAGAAGGTGGCCTCCCACGGCGAGGGGTCGGCGGCAATGGTGGCCGCGTGAGCGCGCTTGCGGGGAAGGGGGAAGGAGGCGATGGCCAGGGGTGAGGCCGAGCGGGGTCGGTGGAGGGACGCGAGGCGAGCGTGAGGCGCGCGTCAGATAGGAAGAAGGTGGCCCGAGGCGGTGGCGGGGCGAGCTTGCCTCGGCAGCTATGGCGGCGGTGCACTGCGCTTCGGGAGGAAGAGGCAGGGGAACGAGCGCGAGGCGCGGGGCAAGTGGAGTGGGAGGCGATGCATTTCGCCGGGTTGGCGTCCAGGTTAAAGCGCTGGGCGCGGCCTCGGCTTCGGCCGGCGTCGGCGTGGCGTGGGTAGGCCATGGCCGCCGCGTGGTGGGAGCCGAGAGGGGAGAGAGGGGCGGTGGCCGGGCGGTGGAGGCAGTCCGTAGACCGACCGAGGCAGACCGGTGGGGCCGAGGCGGGGAAAAAGGAGACGGTCCATGGACCAGGTGCATGGAGGCGAGTGAGGGTGGGACCCACTGGACCACGCGTTCCAATCTCGCAGGCGGGAAACCGACGGCAGCTGTCATGTGGGGCCCGCCGGTCAGCGAGGCAGAGGGAATTCCAAAATCCCGAAAATGGAAAAAGCCCAGTTTGACCAGGGAAGGTGTTTCTGAAATTTGCCTATTTGACCAACTTAGGGGCCGAATTTCAAAATGCCCCAATTGGATAAAATGTTCTAAATTTTGAGCTCTACAACTTTCTTATAAACCTTCATACCATGTTCTACTGAAACATAGGGTCTAAATTTGAATTTAATCTGCTGACCAATGTTTGACCAACTGAACCCATAAATTTAGAAATTCCAAAAGTCCATTTTTCTGGTCACATTCAGTCAAGGAGTTTTATACCAATGTTATTTAGAATTTCATGATCTACAACTTATTAAATTAGAGTTCTGCAATATTATGGCTATAGACCCAACAAAATTTGAAATTACTAAACAAGTCAAGTTTGGGCAGAATTCACATGCTGACAGAAAAAGCCCCAAAACTCTATACAAACCTCAATGCATGTCAATGCACCAATTAACAAAGTTGTTCATCCTTAAATTATCTACAAGTTTGTCAATATGAGTTCTTCCCAAACCTAAATAGAATCAAAGTTATGGGCACAACCACAGAGACATATATGCAGAAAATAGGTTTCAACAAGTTGCATTTCAACCAAATTTGAACTAGAGTTTAAATGCATGTCATTGTATGATGCATCATGATGAATGTTGCATGTATGTCAGATGAAAAAGCACTTGAGATGCCGGAGCATCACATGAAAGGATAAGGTTAAGGTGCTTCAACTCTTCTTCTCGCTTTCGTCGACTTCATCATTTGCATGGCAGTTCTGTTTAATCACATAGCTCTAGCCTTACTCTTGGTATTGACCATCTCATGCCGGAGAAGATAACATCAGCATGGTTGAATGATTAAGAGAATGATGTAGGGGTATATGTAAGGTTGAGAACTAAAAAGAAAAGAACCCAAACAACTAACCAAACTATCCTGCAAGCTTGATGTAGGAGCGGGCATTACTCCACCACACATTACAATCAAACAAAGATCTAAATCAATCATAATCACAATGACAAACATCACAAGCACACCACATCAACTCGCATCTAGTCGATCTCACAACTATATGGTGGAATCTACTAGAAAACATCTGCTTAGCAAAAAACCAACTACCGATTAAGCATAAGAGAAGTAGAGACAATTCTAAAAGAAAGGATCTACAAGATATAGAAATAGACGTGACTAGATATTGAACAAGTGTGGAGTGAAAAGATATTAGATAAAGAGGAGATAAGCAAGCTAAAGATAAGGAGTAGAGAGGATAGAAAGACTAAGGATTATATATATAGGAATTTTAACCTTAAAACAACCAGTTCTATCTAGGCTTGCGTCCTACAGACAGCATGGCTCTGATACCACTTTGTCACACCCTGGTTTTAAAAGACAAACTAGAGCAAATCCATATGTCTGCCAAGATCTAATCTCACACATATAGAGACCATAAACAATGATATTACAGAACATGCTTTATTACATATCGTTAAACAACATATAAATTAAGACATCAAGTCTTTAACGTAGAGTAGCAGAAGCGTAACTATATCTTTGAGCCATCCACAGGGAAACCAACTGGGGGTCGCACACCTAGAACTTCATGAACTTTCACTTGTACTCCTTTAGGCCTTCATCTTTCTGAGCAGCGGTTGGAATTTCCCCCCAACAAGGAATAAATATAATGAAGCAAGTGTGAGTACATCTCGCACTCAACAAATATAACATAAACCAAGAGGTGGTTAGCTGAAAGACTACATGAGCTTTTAATTGATTACTTCTATTAAGGCCTAATTACTATCAATTAGTAGGAACACCATTAGCCCAAAAGATAATACATAAGAATTAATCAACATTATTAAGAAAGATAACGATAACCATATCCATACCAAAACCAAGAAACCTCAGCCAAGGATCCACTAATCACTGGGAAGGGTTTGGGCCGCTCATAACCGTGAGCATGGCTGACATGTCAGTTTTACATTCTCGAGAGGTGGCGCATCTTTACCTACAAGCGTGGCGCACCTTACCAAAGATCACGTTGGTAAGGTGTAATCGCTAAGGTTTCAGGTTCCGCAATGGTGAAACAAGCTTCAAGTGGAGAAGCACATACATGTAACCTAAAGCACACTTAACCCAAGTAGCGCGAGGGCCACAGAAGCTCACCTTCCTTCTTGCCCCGCAGGTAAGTTACTCCCAAACCAAAACAATCTAATTACGGAGCTAAGTCCGTCCAAAACCAGCCTTGTGGTAGCACTGTTGTCTCAGGTGATCGCTTTGTGAACCGGTCCTTAGGGAGAGAACCGTAAAAGTACATGAGCACATTGCTCAATTTCCCTAAACCATGTTGCTAGAAAAGCATACTTTTAAAGAGACTTGAACTGCTTAATGGTCAAGCCCAAGAATTAATTGCATATAACCATTAATCATCATCAATTAACCAAAAGGAGAAGTGTTCACGCAGCACCTAGCACAACCTAACCATATGCATCCCAAAAGGTAGATATATAAGGATAAAAGTAGCTAGGGAAAACCTTACAGGTATATAAAATTAAATGCTGATGCAATTATTAAAAAGGTTATTGGGTTTTGTTTATGTTATACTTGCCTTCCTTTTAAAAGACGCTGGTCAGAGTCTTCTGGATGTTGAGCTTGATATTGCACGCCGTACGAAGAGATCGCATCTACACGTTCTTTGGATCACCACATAAGCATACAAGTTCACACATGCAAGCAAACGAATACAAACTATAAGAAACAGTACACCATATCATCAAAATAGAAGATAAAAAGTATATAAAATTGTTCTACGCATCGCTACGAACTCGTGGGCGCAAGAATCGCCGAAAACTGATTTAAAACGGTAAAGTTATGAGCTTTTGAAGGTGGTTGGGCTTAATTGCAATTACTTTTCAAAAATTAGGGCTAGAAACTTAAAAATAGAGCCTGGGTTGAATGGGGATGTACTGCGAGTAACTTCGATAAAACTGAAGGGCTTTATGGCAAAAGTAGTGGGGCTGACCGGTGTTTGACCAGCGTTTGACCGGTCACCGGTGGACGATTGTCAACGAATCTTGATCAAATGGTGAGGGTTAAAGGGAGCGGGTCCGGCCGGCGGGGACCATTGGCTGCGGCTGAGCTCGCATGCGCGTGGTGGCGCATCGCCGGAGAGGGACATCCCCACTTCTGAGTGGATTCCACTTGACCAGATCTATGCCAAGAGGGAGATGAGGCAGCGGCAGTTCTCACCGAGGGCTCAGGGTGGCAGAGAGACAACGAAGAGGGCTGGCGACGAGCTCGAGCTGGTAGGATGGCCGGTGCCTTGCGGGACGGTGTCAATAAGGTTACTGCGGGTGTCCAGGGCTCGCGGGATGGCTCCGAGGACGTCCTACGATGGCGAGGAACGGGTTAAAAGGGGCGGAACACCACCAGCGGCGACGAATTTCATGGCGGCGGCGGAGCTCACCTCTCGGTGTAGATGGCAAAATTGGAGGCGGTGGAGAGCTCTAGGGCTTGGGCAAGAAAGGACATGGTGGCGCGGCTTGGCAAGCCATTTATAGGGAGATAGATAGGGCTGCGGTGGCAAAACTGATTTCGGTTCTTGCGGGAGGAGATGGCGACGTGATTCTTATCCAAACTCGGGTCCTCGTTGAGAGCCAACGGATCATCCTCATTGCTATCCTGGTGTGATGAGTGATTGTCAATGGTATAAATCCTTCGATGGACTGGAGGCCCTCCGATGGACTGGAGGCAGAAGAAGGAGAAAGACCTTGACGGACTGAGGCAAAAGTCCTCCAATGAACCGGAGACACAAGAGCTCAACGTCAGTCGGCCATGGAAGCTCGGTACATGGAGGGGCAGTTCGGCAATAGTGGTGTAAACCCTCCGATGGACTGCGAGGCAACTCCGATGGACTGGAGAAGCCGGGTTCCACCGTGGTGCTCCAACCTGAGTGCATGGTGCGAAGGCGTGCGAGGGAGGCTTTGGCGGCTTCTGATCAAAACCGCCACCCAAGGTATCAAGCTTTGGTGAGTTGGGCCAGAACTTGCCAAGATAGAAGAGAAGGACCCAATCCGGCACGAATGGAGACTTCCTAAAGTTTCCCGGTTTTTGACTTCAAAACCGAGGGCGGATCGCGGATTGGACTACTGGCCACGTGGAGAACATCCGATGATTGCATGGAACTTACGACGATTGAGACTTCATCGTGGTCGTCCGTCCTGAAATATCTTGTATCTCTGCGGTTTAGCCCCTGAGGGCATTTCTAGTGTTAAGGGTCTATGTGTAAAAATGCCAAAACTGAACCGGTGTATAAATAGCCTAAGAGCTGGTCATTAGGACTCATCTTGGCTGCTAGGTTTTCATTTGCTTAGTGTAATTTTCATCCTCAAGCCTTGAGCACAAAGTTTAGAGAGGTTAGAGTGTGATCTAGCCTCCAAATCAAGAGGGAAGGTGAGGGTGGTTACTTGGGATGAGATCCTTGGTTGTAATCTGAATCTTGAGATCCTTTTAGGCCATCTAATCCAAGTGATTTCGGTTGCAAGTTTCTGTGCCTTGTTCCTCTCCTTTCTCTTCGGTTTTTGGCTTCAATTCTTGGCTTTTCGGGTGTTTGCTTTGGCCGAGGTTGAACCCCATCTTTTGCTGGTGTTTTGAACTTGCAAGGACGTGGAGATTATGTCTTAGAACATCTCAATCCCGAAGGATTGCCACGAGCAAGTTGTTCATGAGTTTTCCCTTTTTCTTGCCTAAAGGTTCCCTCTTCACGAGATCTAAAATTCTCGCTAATCCCTTGATCTTTTTCTATAGATATTTTGGGAATAGCTTTGGAATAGAGCTAGGTTTGTGTGTGTAAAATTTCGTGAAGATTGGTGAAGGTTTGGTCAAGTTTTGGCTTCGGAAGCTCAAGTTTCGGGTGGCTTTTTGTCTGAGCTATATCGTCCGGTGGGTTCCTATTTAGTCCTGTGGTTCTTGCAGTGGTCAAACGTGCTCCAAATGATCTGAAATTTTGTGGAGTTCTTGTGCTGTGAATCATAAAGCTGCCATAAAAATTTCAGAAGTTTTGGACGTATTTTGACCTGGTTTTTGTATTTTTCTCTTGGGGATGGTCTGACAGTTTTCAACCACCGGACAGCTCGGTGGGTCTGCACCGTACGGTCCGGCGGCTCTAGGATTTTTATTTCTTGTCCAATTGATCTAAACATTTGTGGAGTTGTTCCTTGGCCCCTTATAAACCATCAGTAAAAAGTTCATAATTTTGGAGTTGTTTTGATTGGGTTTTGGTCCGAATCTTTTTGGAGTGTCAGGCTGTGAGCACCGGACAGTCCGGTGCTTAACCACCGGACAGTCCTGTGGTCACAACTTGCTCCAATTGGTCTGAACTTTGAATTTTTCTGGAGCTGTTCCTTATTGCCTTGTGAAGGTGTGATAATTTTTTGGGGTGGTTTGGAGCTTTGCTTCTATGGTTATGAGATTTTTCATTGTAGTCCTGTCTGTCTGAAATCTGCTGTTCTTTGTCTTAGGCATTTGAGTGTGTGCTTCTATTTTGTGCTTGGTACATATCTGTTCAGTGGACGGTACCAAGCACGTGTTGTGAGCTAGATACGTATCCTCTTAGTGCACGGTGTCTAGCTTTGTTGTGGGTGTTGTTTTAGTTTGCACTACGGGGGATTGAGTTTGAGTTTTCAAGTGTTCCTATTCACCCCCTCTGGTCGCATGTCTCGGTCCTACAAGTGGTAGCTGAGCCAGTTAGGTTTCCTCGTACCTTAACCGGTGATGAAACCGTAGCGATGATGACTTACTCTCTGAAGATTTCGGTCCTTGGCTCCGATGGCTATCCCTACTGGAAAGGTAAGATGGAGGCGTTCCTCGTGAGCCAGAGCCAGGACATATAGGATGCTACCCAAAGTACGACTTTTGTGGCACGTCCAGCAGCTGAGCGTACTACGCCTGAGATCGTGGCTCAGCATGAGGCGAATGCCAAAGCTGTTAACTTTCTCTTTTCTAGGCTTGGTCCCATGGATTATGAGAGAGTGAGCCACCTTAAGACTGCGCGCGAGATATGGTCCCTGCTTAGTGCACACCATGAGGGTACCGCCACCATTAAGGTGAGGCTTGTTGAGACCTACCGGCGCTAATATGAAAATTCGTCTAGAAGCCGAGAGAGTCTATGGATGACTTGTTTGGTCGGTTTCAATCGATCATCAACAAGTTGCGTGTCAACTCCGCCCCCGCTGAGCTCCCATACACCGATCATCAGTAGGCTGTGAAATTGTTGTATGCTTTGGACAGAAATGTATGGGAGATCAAGGTTAACTCGATCATCGAGTTGGCGAGTTATGACACGATTGGAGTGGAGGCTCTCTATAACAAGCTCAAGGTAATAGAAGTGGATCACAAGATGAGGGATTCCCTTGCTTGTACTGGCTCCAAGAGCCTAGCCTTGGCTACTCCCTCCGATGAGGCTGCTACTAACCCCCAATTACACAACTTCTCGTTTTCTACTTTGATGTCTGTGACAGAAGAGCAGTTGGTGTCTCTTGGAGATGATGAGCTTTGCTTGGTGTCTAGTCGCTTTCAGCGCGCCTATGACAACCGGATGAGCAAGAAGAGGGGCGAAAGGCCCAAGTGCTTCGATTGCAGAGAGGTCGGCCACTTCATCGCCGAGTGCCCCAACAAGAACAACGACTACTACAAAAATGGCAAAACCTACTCCCGCGACTCTGACAAATACCACTTCAGCAAGCCCTGGCAAGCACAGTTCCAGCGAGTGCCACTTCGGCAAGAAGAACTTCCGGAAGGCTTTTAAGAGCAACTAGAAGGATAACTGGAAGCGGGACAAGGCATTCTTCGCCAAGATCGGGCTTTGCGGCAACGGATCTTCTTCCTCTTCGTCCTCATCATGTTCAAGTGATGAGGAGATCATGTACAAGAAGGACAAGAGGAACGATCAAGGAGGTCCAGCTGGCTTGTGCTTCATCTCCACCAAGTCTAAGTGCAAGAACAAGAACAAGAGGAGCTCGGTTTGCTCCATGGCGCTTGAGGACAAGGAGAACAAGGATGACGGCAACAACTCTTCCTCCGATATATCTCCTGGCATTTTTAGTTATTCCCGGGAATTAGAAATCGATTCGAATCACTGATGCTCACCAGGTGTGAGAATGCCAATGCCATTGACGTTCAATGTTGTAACAACTTGAACATATTATGCTTATTGTTCACATTTTAAATTCCACATGTTTGGATATGTATGCAAGTTATTATTATGATGTTGTTACTATTATGATGACTGCTATCTTATGTCAACATGACCTTGTTTAAAACTCAATGGCTAAGGATCCACATGATTAATAAGCAAGCTTTGCGTCAGCCGTAAGCCATTTCCATTAAGTCCTACTGAGTAATTAGTACTCAGGTTTTGCCCCCACTTTTGGAGCGCAGGTATTGATGACATCTGGACAGCTGTTTTGGAGGAGGATAGAACTGTAGGACCGAGACGTGCGACTAGAGGGAGGTGAATAGGAGCACTTGAAAAACTCAAACTCAAACCCCCAATGTGCGCTCTCACGAAAACACACGCACACCCAATACCGTCCACTGAATAGATACGTATCGGGTGAAAAGCGGAAGCACTCGAACTAACGCCCAACGAAACGGACGTAAGACGAGCAACCAAACTACACCTAAACGAACAAACACACTACACCCAGACGAACACGCACAACACCTAAAACTAGACCTCTCTAATGTGCAGAGTTGCGTAGCATAGACAAGCTACCAACCCTAGGACACATTGAGAAACCCTAAATGGAAAAACGCTAAAGCACGCAATAAAACAAGCGAAAACTACAAGGCACAAACAAAACAAGACAAGCTACAAAGCTTGCAAGTGTCACACACTAGCCACTCAACACACCGAAGCATGCCTCACTTAAGACGAGTGAGTGAAGAGTATGGGCATGCAGTGATTGACACAAAACAAGTTTGAAGCAAACAACAACACTCCAAAAACCAAAGAAACCAAGAAAAACAAACCCCAAAGCAAGCGGAGCAAGAAACACGCAAAACAGCCCCAAAAAGACTAGACTGGACAATCCTCTCTTCACCAAAAAGCCTAACCGGACAAACCTCAACCGAGGGGTTAAAACAGCCCTTAAAAACTATAGACCGGACAAACCTAACCAGGGACTTCGGACAAACGACCTGCCAAAACAACTGAGAAGAGCACAAGCAGCAGCTCCCTGCACCAGCAACTTCGGATAGTCAGGTTATAGGAGAACGGACAATAGGAAGGACTGTCCTGTCCCTTGTTCACTGCAAGCCCGAAACTGAAACTTAAAAACTGCACACTAGCACTTCAAAAAATGAACCAAAAACCGACCAAACCTTCTCCAAATCTCATGAAATTTTGCACAGAGGATACTAGATCATTCCATCCATGTGAAAAGATCAAGGATTAACCGGGAATTACAGATCTCGTGAGAAGGGGAAAGAAAGAACGAAAAACCAAAAATGCCCAAATTCGAACTTACTCATGGAAGGATTGTTCTAGCACAAGTCTAGTGATATGCTCCACATCCTAGCAAGTCCAAATCACGGCAAAAGAAAGGTCTCATCCTTGGACAACACAAAACGAGCCAAATCCAACAAACGGGACCAAAAACCAAACTAGAAGGGGGAAAAGAGGGAGGGACGAAATTGCTGCTCAAGACATGAATTACACAACGAAGAAACTTGGATAATCACGAAATTCAGACTACACAAGTTCCCTAGAGCCTACCTCCCTTCATCCCCCCACTAATGACAAGATTAGACTAAACTAGGCACTCATCTCCTAGCTAATCTCCTTTCTTTTCTCTCTTTGGACCTTGGCTGCTAGGGTTAGGGAAACTAGGGTATGGTGGCTGCCAAGATGAGCTCCAAGTGAGCCTCTCAAGTCTATTTATACCCTAGGCCCTAAACAACACAATTACACTAAAACCCCTACTTTAAAAATGCCCGGAGGGGGCCAAACCGAAAAGATACAATCGGACGACTACAATGACGACTTGATCTTCTTCTTCTCCATGCCTCGCTTGGATGTGCGCCACGTAGCCAGTAGTCCGGAAGCTTCCCCCGGTTTTGAAGTCAGAAACCGGAAAACTTTATTCTGCGGGCTTTCTGGGCCGGGTCTTGGCCCAATCTTCTATCTTGGCGAGTCGGAGTCCAACCCACCAAGTCATTCGAACTTGGGTGGTGGTTTTGAGCCGAAGCCGCCAAAGCCTCCCTCGCACGCCTTCGCGCCATGCACTCGGGTTGGAGCACCACGGTGGCACCCGGCTTCTCCAGTCCATCGGAGTCGCCTCACGGTCAATCGGAGGGCTTACACCACCGTCGCCGAACCGCCCCTCTGTGTACCGAGCTTCCATGGCCGACTGACGCCGAGCGTTGCCTCCGGTCCGTTGGAGGGCTTTTGCCTCAGTCCATCGAGGTCTTCATCATCTACCTCTAGTCCATCGGAGGGCTTGAGCTCGTTGACAATCACTTATCACACCAGGAGGGCAATGAGGCCGGTCCATTGGCTTTCAGTCTCCCCCTTGATGAGTGCATTGTCAACACCTTCAACCTGTAACCTGAAATAGAATAAAGACAAGAGAAAAGCGTAAAACCGAAAAAGAAAGAAAGAAAAGAAATGCTCAAGCTACCCAAAACCAAACAAAGGCAAAACACAAGGCAGCTTGAAGCAAAAAGGAAACAAAGCATCGGCTCCTCAAGACAGAGGCAAAAGGCTCAACGCACCGATGCAAAGAGCATGCTAAAAGCTCAACTCCCCCTGAAATGCAGCCTCACAAATGCAAAATGAGTGCAAAGCTCCCCCTCAACTAAATCTCTCTTGAGTTCACCCCCTTGTCCATATTTTTTAAATTTCACCCCTTGGAGGTACACTAATTTCTCCCCAAATTTCTCCTCCTTGTTGACAATGGACACATCAAGGGTCCTTGAACTCAACTCCCCCTGAACTAGACAACTTCCCCTCAAAATATGCCATGAAATGCAAGGAGTGTAATTGAAAGAGCTCAGAAGGGATGGAAAGCTAGTAATCACAGGTTCTAGCATACAATGCAAGTGAGGGCAAGGAAGCATACAACAAGCTCAAATGAATCTATCTTACACATATCATGAGCAAGCTTGTGTTTCAGGAAGTTTTTAAGAGAAAGCATCACCAACATGAATAGCACCTAGCAAGATAGGCATGAACAACAAGATGCTAGCATTGCATACAAGGTGTGCTACTCTCAACCAAAGCATATAAAACTAGCCATAAGCATTTTAGAGACTTACAAATTTCAGATTTGAAGATTTAAATTCATGAGCATGTTCTTTTTGTGCCAGGGGTTATTTACTTGTCTATTGTCACTTCTTACCAACAATGCCAAGCCTAGGCTCAAAGAACCATCAGAAGCTTAAGACAAGGTTTTGATCATACACAGCCTAGTCCAAGTTCATGTCAAAGTGCAATGACACGCTGTCTCAAACTAGATCAGTGTGACAAGCAAACCCACCTGGATCTTTCACATTTTAGCACATAAGACACCACTTATAAGCATTTTGATTCAGATTTCAATTTAAGCAAGGTGTCATAAAAGCTTAGGCATTAATATAGCAAAGGCATACAACTAGTATATCCAGGCATGAAAATATAGCGTAGTATTCAACATTACTACACATGCTAGGTAGCCAAGTCAAGTGGTGATCATGTTTTTGATTTGCAAAGAATAAAATGACTTAGCTCACAACTAGTATTCAACAGACTCAAGAGAGCTTAGCCAACCATGATCAGGCAAGCAACTGTACAATCTAGCACAAGTAAGTACTAACTCATCATCCCAAAAGAGCTCTAGTGCTAGTGAAGTGAAAATGTATATGATACAGTGCAATGCATTATATGATACAATATGCAAAAGAAACAAAGAGAAATAAAAGCAAGATAAAAGCAAAAACTAAACTACAGAAGCTAGCACACTATCCCTAACTAAAAGGGATAGCACACTCTAAGCTCACCTCTCAAACGCGTAAAAGCGTCAAACTCTAGGGGCTTGGTAAAGATATCGGCCAAGTGGTTTGCTGAAACTACATGGACTAAGTCTATGTCTCCCTTTTCATAGTGATCTCTCAGAAAGTGAAACCTCACGTCTATGTGTTTGGTTCTAGAGTGCAAGACGGGGTTCTTAGCTACAGAAATAGCAGAAGTAGAGTCAATTAGGAGAGGGATCCTACCAAACCTAAGGCCGAAATCACTAAGGGTGGCTTTCATCCATAAAAGCTGGGAGCAGCAACTAGCAGCAGCAACATATTCTACTTCAGTGGTGGAAAGAGCTACACTAGCTTGCTTGCGGGAGGACCAAGAGACAAGAGAGGTTCCTAAAAGTTGCATGTGTTGGAGGTTGACTTGCGATCAATCCGGCAGCCAGCATGGTCCGCATCTGAGAACCCTCTAAGAGAAAGAGAAGAACCCGAGGAATACCAAAGACCAAGCTCAGGAGTGAATTTTAGATACCTGAAAATGCGCTTCACCGCTTGACGGTAAGAAGTCCTAGGAGAAGCCTGGTAGCGCGCACAAAGGCAGACCGCGAACTAAATGTCCGGCCTGGTCGCCGTCAGGTACAGAAGTGAGCCGATCATCCCTCGAAATTCCTTCTGGTCCACTGCCTCCCCATCTTCATCAGTATCAAGCGCTGTGTTTGTACTCATAGGAGTTGTCATGGGTTTAGAGTCACCCATGTTAAACTTCTTGAGTATGTCCTTTGTGTACTTGGCTTGATGGACGAAGGTACCCTCAAGGCCTTGCTTGATCTGCAGCCCGAGGAAGAACTGGAGCTCACCCATAAGACTCATCTCAAATTCCCTGCTCATTTGTTCAGCAAAACTAGACACCAAAGCCTGAGATGAACCACCAAAGATTATGTCATCAACATATATCTGAACTATCAGGGTGTCACCGCCATGACTCAACAAAAATAAGGTCTTGTCTACTGAACCCATCACATATCCAGACTTGAGCAGGACACTCTTCAACCTAGCATACCAAGCTCTAGGAGCTTGCTTCAGACCATAAAGGGCTTTCCTCAACTTATACACCCGGTCTGGAAATCTAGCACTCTCAAAGCTAGGAGGTTGTCTCACATATACCTCCTCTTCTATGAACCTGTTTAGGAAAGCAGACTTGACATCCATTCTCACAACCATCCCATTCTCACCTTGTTTGTTCTTGAAGACCCACTTGGTACCTATAGGACGACAGTTTGGTGGAGGTTCCACTAAATCCCAGACATGGTTTCTCTCAAAATTCTCCAACTCCTCATGCATGGCGTTCACCCAGTTAGGATCAGATAATGCATGTGACACATCCTGGGGTTCAAAAGTAGCAACATATGCAGAATGGGAGAAAAAGGCTAGAGAAGCAACCTAGAGCGTGTAACACGCTGGTGAATGTCTCTAATCATCCTGTGTGGAGGGTGATCCCGCTGGACCTGCCGAGATGGAACAATCTCGGAGGCTACCTCCCCTGCGTCCTCAGCGGGGCCTGCCTCTGCTTGAGCATGCTGTCGAGAGAGTGAAGAGGAAGCCATGGGCAAGGGTCCTCCTTCATCATCAGAGCTTGTAGCAGAGGGGGCAGGAGCTGCAGCCGGTGCAGTGGCTCCTGCATCACCAACATCAACCGCGCCTTCCTCATCCTCAAAGATGGGGTGCTTTCCTCAGCATCACCTGAAAGCTCAAAGGCAGGGGTTGTGCAGGGCATAGTTTCATCAAAAGAAACCTCACAAGTCTCAACAACTGGCTTGGCCTCCAAAATCCACACACGAAAAGCCCTAGAACTAGAAGCATACCCCAGAAAAATGTCATCCAAACAACGAGACTCAAACTTGTCCAAATGCCCCGCCTTCTTAAGCACAAAGCACCTGCAGCCAAACGCTTGCAAATGCTTGACGCTGGGCTGCCTACCAAACTGAAGTTCATACGAGGTCTTCCCAAGGAAAGCTCGCAAGAAGATCCGGTTCGCAATGTAACAGGCCGTATTCACTGCCTCAGCCCAAAAGCGCCTCAGAGTCCTGTGCTCATCGATTATCATCCGTGCCATCTCAACAAGTGTGCGGTTCTTGCGTTCCACAACATCGTTCTGCGGTGGGGTATATGGAAAAGAAAACTAGTGCTCAAGAACTAGGTCACGACAGAAGTTTTCGAAGCGAGAGTTTCTGAATTCTCCGCCATTGCCACTGCGGATAGCCCTCATGGCCTTATGACTCTCATTTCTCAACCTCAGTACCAGATCCCGAACAAAACCAAACGCCTCATCCTTAGACTCCTTGAAAATACCCACGAGAACCACGAAAAGTCGTCCACAACGACAAGCACGTACCACTTCCCACTGACTGATGCGACCCGAGCGGGACCTACTGTATCCATATGGAGTAGCTTACCCGGATAGGAGGTCATAACCTGAGACATAGGAATGTGAGAAGCGGCAACCATCTTGCTATGACGACAGGGGTGGCATACTAAGTCCTTCTCAGCTCTCAACTTGGGCAATCCTCTGATTAGGCCCATTGAACTCAACCTGACTAGCAGATCAAAGCTCAAGTGACCAAGCCTCCTATGCCACTTCTAAATATCAGTAGAAGGACTAGCAACCAAACAGCGAGCAGGGCCGGAAACAGATGTGAGGTCGACCCTAAAAACCTGACCAAAAGGCAGCAAAGAGCAAACAAGGGTCTCCTCAGCATCAAGAACGCAGCACACACCCTTCTTGAAACGAACCTCAAATCCTTCATCGAGAAGTTGCGAAACAGAAACCAAATTGAACCCCAGATTCCAAACAAAAGCAACTTCTCTCAGGGAAAGCTTAGTAGAGAGCGAAACAGAACCAACACCCAGCACTTTACCTTGACCATTGTCCCCAAATGTGATGTACTCCTTGGTGCTCATGGGGTTGAGGCTAGAGAACCACTTGCGGTGCCCTGTCATGTGCCTAGAGCAACTGGAGTCCATGATCCACATGTCCTCCATGCCTCGATCCTACAAAGTCAAGTAAAGCGATGGTCAGCAAACGGTCCGGCACTGGGGTTAGTACCAAAACTGCTGTTCCAGTGCCGAGCTATCTGCTCAAAAGTGGAGTAAGCACAATCAAAGAAATCATCATGTTGATCAGGGTAACCATGACCTCCAAAGCATGAACCCCCGAAAGCTCTCTCAAAGCCTCGATCACGAGGTCCATAGCCGCGCTGAAAATGACTAGGAGCTCGGCCGGTAAAGCATCTCTCACCACCAGGAGCACGGGCCTGAAAGCCGCCTCCTCTCTCACCACCAGCAAAGCAGTCTGTCCTCTCACCGCGGTGGGGAGGATCTTGCCTACCACCCAGGTAGAACTGATCCTAGTTGCCCCAAGCTCTCTCCTGCCTCTCAACCCGCTTCCTCCTGAAGCCAAACTCCTCTAGGTGGCTATTCCGCTGGCAAAACTCACAGTGGTAGACAGGCCTCCTAGGAACTGGGTTAGGCTGGGACATGGGCTTAGGTGGTGTGGCCTTGGGTGCTGCTGGACTGGCTTCTTGCCCTTGGGCTTAAGCTCTTCATCTATAATCTTATCCAGCTTAGCCTTCGAAGGCTTGGGTGTCCAGTACTGCTTCTTTGGGGCAGCCTTGGGTGGCTAATGGTAAACCCCATCAATAGTCTTTCCTGGCTGGGTAGGTGCAGTCTTGATCTTAACTGGGGCACTCTTCTCACCCAAGGTACTGCACTCCCCAAACCCACAACCTCTCATGTCACCCACGGCTCTCTTGGTGCTCTCTATGATCATCTCTAGTTGGGATTGCCTAGCATATACCCAACTGAGCACCTCTCTCAACCTGTTGTTGTCTTTTTGCAAAGATAACACCTCCTCCCTTAGATCCTCTAGAACCACAGTCTGGGCAGCACAAGTATCACAGTCTAGGGAGGAAAACACAGGAGCAGCTTTCTCCAACTTCCTAATGGTGGCATCACTATCCACCAGCTGCATCCTAAGGGTTAGGCAGTTATCACACGTGTCAGTAGGTGCTGAAAGCACCTCAAAGTCAACTCTCAACTGCTCTAACTCACCTCTCAAAGTAGGGCAGACCATACACGCACCCAAAAGCGCAGGTCTAACCCTAAGCTCCTCAAGCTCCATGAGCTGCCCCTCAAACTTATTCTTCAGCATAGCTAGCTCTCTAGCCAAACAGGGCAAGACTCAACCTCAAGCTCCACATCAAAGTAGGCTCATCCAGCTTGGACTGGAATTTGCCTAGCTCAGCTCTAAGCTCATCTATCTCCTCTACCCGCTTGGCATACCTATCTCTCTAGTCACCAAGCTTCATCATGAAAGACTTGCAGGTAGGACACTCAAGCTCACTGGGTTGGGGTTTCACACTCCTCAACCTCTCATTCTCCTCCAAAGCCTCAGCAAGTTGGGCTTTCAACTTCTGCAGCTTCTTAGCTGCCTTCTCCAGCATTTTATCCTGGGCTTTCAGCTCTCGGTTGTTCTGCTCTAACATCTCAAGGATTTCGGCTTGCTCAGGAGTTACCTCATCATCGGAAGAAGAGTTGCTGTCATCATCCTTGTTCTCCTTGTCCTCAAGCGCCATGGAGCAAACTGAGCTCCTCTTGTCCTTGTTCTTGCACCTGGACTTGGTGGATACGAAGCACAAGCCAGCTAGACCTCCTTGATCGTTCCTCTTGTCCTTCCTGTACGTGATCTCCTCATCACTTGAGCTCGACGAGGACGAAGAGGAAGAAGATCCGCTGCTGCAAAACCCAATCTCAGCGAAGAAGGCCTTATCCCACTTTCGGTTGTCCTTCTGTTAGCTCTTGAAAGCTTTCCAGAAGTTCTTCTTGCCGAAGGGACGCTTGCCGAAGCTGTGCTTGTTGGAGTGGTGCTTGTCAAAGCTTGGCTTGCCGGAGTGGTACTTGTCGGAGTCGCGGGAGTAGCTCTTGCCCTTCTTGTAGTAGTCGTTCTTGTTAGGGCACTCGGCGATGAAGTCGCCGACCTCTCCGTACTGGAAGCACTTGGGCCTCTCTCCCCTCTTCTTGCTCATCCGGTTGTCATAGGCGCGCTGAAAGCGACTAGACACCAGACAAAGCTCATCATCCCCAAGCGTCGCCAACTAATCCTCTGTAACAAACATCAAAGCAGAAAACGAGAAGTTGTGTAACAGGGGGTTAGTAGCAGACTCACTAGAGGGGGTAGCCAAGGCCAGACTCTTAGAACCTGCACAAGCAAGGGAATCTCTTAACTTGTAATCTACTTCTGTGGCCTTGAGCTTACTATAGAGCGCCTCTACTCCAATTGTATCATACCCTACCGACTCAATGATTGAGTTTACCTTGATCTCCCATATTTTTTTGTCCAAAGCATACAGCAACTTGACAGCCTGCTGATGATCGGTGTATGGGAGCTCAGTGAGGGCAGAGTTGACACGCAACTTGTTAATGATCGACTGAAAGCGACCAAACAAGTCGTCTACAGACTCTCCCGGCTTCTTGTAACACCCTAGTTTAATTTCCAACACTTCACAATAAAATTCAAGCAATTTGTTTAAATTTCCTAAGGCTTATATGTTTAGTTTGCATTTAACAGGTTTTATTTAAAATAAATACTAGAATAAAATTTATCATAGGCCCAACTTTCTTGTGCGTTACATGCTGATGCATTGTCTCTTGTTTGCTTGAATTAAGGATTCAAATTCAAATTCATTTGAATTTTAGAACCATTCCTATCTCCATTCAAAATAATTCAAAAACAAAAAAAAAAAGAAAAAAAAGGGGGGCAGCCAGGCCGGCCAGGCCGGCTCGGCCCAGCCACCCCGCCTCTCTCCCCGCTTGGGCCCCGGCCCAGCCGACCCCCACCCCGCCTCTCTTCCCGCCTGGGCTGAAGCCGGCCCACTCGGCCGCGCCCCTTCCTCAGCGCGCCGTCGGCCCACGCCCCGCCTCGCACTGCCGCACCGGCCCCACGCGTCAGACTTGTCTCCCTCCTCCCGCCGGATTTCTCGCTCGCCTTCCTTACTCCCCCGCTCGGCCACGTCGGCGCTCAAGCAAAGGAAGCCGAAGCCACGCCCACGTCCCCTTCCTTTAGTGCCCACCCTCAATCCCGCGGTCGCCGCCCCGGTTTCCCCTTCTCCCTCCCTTCCCTCACTGCGCCGGGTCTGGCTTTCAAAGCCGCCGAGCGGAATCACCGCGGTCGTGTCTATCCCCTTCGCCTAGGGCTCTATAAAACCCACTCCGAGGACCGCACTCTTCCCCTTTGCAAACCCTCTTCTCCAATTTCGTCGCTCGTGCTCTCTCGTGCCCGCTGTCCGTTGCCGGAGCTCCGCCTCGGTAAGACGCTCCACCGTTCAATTCTTCGGCGTGGATCCATCTCCGACCCTCTAACCGCCCCCTTCACGTTCGCAGGAGCTTCGCGGAGCCATTCCGTGGGTTTTGGGCGCAGAGACGTGACGCCAAGGCCCCTTCCCGCAAGCGCCGCCCGAGCCGTCCACCGGTCATCGTCGCCAAGCCCCGCCGCCCGTTCCCCGACCTCGCCGGACCCTCGGTGAGATTCGCCTCGGCCTCTTCTCCCTTCCCAGCAAGATCTAATCGGGCGAAAGCGCCCCTAGGCCCCGGCGTGCGCCGCGCCGGCGCGCCACCGCCGCGCGGGACGGACTCCGCCGCGGAGGGTGGTCACCGCCGGCGCCAAAACCCCCTTCCGATCTGGACCCTTGGATCCAGAGTGCACGGCCGTGATTAGAACACAGCGTACCCCTTCGCGGTCCAAGCAGAACGTGCCACGTCGCCCTCTCTTAAACCCGACAGCGGGGACCCACCCGCCAGGCCGACGTGTCGCGCCACGCGCGCGCCGCGTCAGCGCCGCGTCGGCGTAGACCCGGTCAGCGCGGAACTTTCGCAGAAAAGTCCCCGCGTTTCTCTGGAATCAACCCGCGGTCCACTGGCTTTGAAAAATAATTAGGTTTAGGTCCTGTTTTCTTCGGTTTGGCCCCTGGGCTTTCCGGTTTTTGAACCCGCGGTCCAGGACCCGGCGGTTTTGCCTGGAAACCCTCGGCGGCTACGGTTAATTATGTTTAAGTCCTCGGTTTTTCAAATCTAGCCCCTGGTTTCAATGTTTCTATCACAGATATGTCCCTAGGAGCCCGTTTTATGCATAACTTCTACGTTTTAACTCCGATTTGAGTGATTCTTGCGCTCACGCGACCGTGGGAACATGTAGAATGTTTTTAGTACAGTTTTACCTTCTGTTTCTATGATATGATGTACTGTTCTCATCTTTTGATAAATGTTTGCATGTATGTATGCGTGGAAATGCTTGTACGTTGCCGTGAACGTGGTTAGACGGTGAGCAGTTGGTTGGTGACGAAGAGCAGCAGTGTGAAGGTGTTGAGCAGCAGACTCACGACCAGTTTGAGCAAGGCAAGTATAACATGGACACAACCCAATAACCACTTAATCACTTCATATGCATGTGTCTAATTTTGTATGCCAATAAGGACTGTACCTAGCCTCTTTTATCGATATGTTACCTATGGGTTGCTTGTTGGTTAAGTTTTGCTAGTTGCTGGCGAACTCATGTATCTTTGTTAATAATTTTGTTAATGGATCTATGCAATCAAATCTTGAGCTTGACCCTCTGTGGTTCATGTTTCTTTAAAAATGGCTTTTTAGCAACTTGGTTTAGGGGGCATGAGCAGGTGTTTTGCTTATGGCCACTCTCCTTAAGGACCGGTTCGCAAAGCGACAACCTGGGATAACAGTGCTACCATGAGACTGGAATGGGACGGTCTTGGCTAATTAATTAGATTGCATTGGTTTGGGGGTAACTTACCGACGGGGCAAGAGGGGAGGTGAGCTTCTGTGGCCCTCGCGCTACTTGGGTTGAGTGCGTTTATCTCCCCTTGAGGCTTGCTCCACAGCTGCGGACCCTGAAACCTTAGCGGTTACACCTTACCAACGTGATCTTTGTAAAGGCCTCGTAGTGTGCTTGCTAGCCATCTCATCTACGGTAATGTGGTGGACCACTAGCGTAGCCCACGACTCATGGGTAAAGATGTACGACCTCTCGAGAGTGTAAAACTGACATGTCAGCCGTGCTCACGGTTATGAGCGGCCCAGATCCTTTATGCAGATTAGTGGTTCGGTTGGGTTTGAAAGTGGTTCTTATGTTAATGTTGTTGTCTAATGTTCACATGCAATATCTTGAGTTATTGGTTCACCAACTCGCTTGTAGTAACTAGTTGTTTAATAAAACTTGACCAACTAAAAGCTCATGCTAAGTGTCAGCCAACCCTAGATGCCTCATAGTTCATGTTATGCTTGTTGAGTATGAAATACTCACGCTTGCTTTACTTTAAACCTACTGTTGGCTGGAACCCAACCGCTGCTCAGCTCCAGAAGACTTCGAAGAGTATGTTCAGGACTTCAACGAGTTCTAGGCGTACCGATCCACCAGTCGACGTCCCTGTGGCGGCTCGTTTATCTTCGTTTACGCTTCCGCTAAGACTCTGGTTTAAAGACATGTTGTCTTATTGTAATAAAGTGATGTTATACTCTATGTAAACGTTTTGTTTATCGTTTATGCACGTTCTGTGATGTCACTATTGTCATGATATATGTGAGACACGTTCCTGGCACATATATGTTGTTCCGGTTCCATTGGTTGAGAACTGGACGTGACAAAGTGGTATCAGAGCCGTGTTGACTGTAGGACGGGAGCCTAGTTAGAAACGGACGTAAATAAGGACCTCATTCCCCTTTGCCCTCTTGCTGTTTTATAAAAACTTTATCTTTGATATCAAACTATATGTTCACTATATGTTAAATTATTACTTTTTACTTTATTCATTCAATCATATAGAACTAATCTCCATCTTACTCCATCCTCCTTATAGGTCATGGCACGCAGCAAGCAAACCGCCCGCAAGAGTACCGGGGGCCGCCTTCGCCGTGTTGCACCACCGACCCCACGGCGTACCCCAGTACCTCGTCCACCACAGCAGATCGAGCCTCCGTCACCAGAGCTGCCCGAGCCGTTGCCACCACCACCCTTCGAGTACGCCCCCATGGACCAGGCGCCACACCCCTTTGAGGGGAATGGTCTGCTTCCGGCAGACACTGACCCTGAGGAGGAGGAGGAGGAGGAGGAGGACCCAGTGGAGGTAGTTTACTACCTCGACTCAGACGACGATGGTGATGCGCGGGAGGAGGCTCCATCGCCACGCCTGCCGACACCGACACCTCCTTCCCCCCGTGCGCCGACCCCACCACCTTCTCCAGCGGCACCTGCAGCGTCACCAGCACCTCCACCGCCACCGCCTGCCGCACCCGAGTGGCCGTTCCGTGTGGCTGTCCCTTCCGACGAGGGTGGCCAGCGGGAGGTTGACGCCTGGGTCGACCTGACGCACCCACACCACGGCGCTGACCTGGAGTTCCTGGGGCTACTCCGCGACTGCCTCTATGACCTGGGTTACACTACCCATGAGGTTGTCTACTAGGTCCGGCAGCGAGCGCGCCCGGACCACACCACCCTCTGGTCCGCCGGTGCGCAGATCCTGGAGCCCAACCCCAACCATGGGGGACACACTGTGCTGCGTCGGCACTACAACATCGCGGAGCACGAGACTATGGAGATGGCCATGGAGGATGCTGCTCAGTAGGCTCTTGGGGTCCTCTGCCAGCACTACCACACTCCGCTCTGCCAGACTCAGTACCGCTACTTCCCCCGCCGGCAGTCCGGGGATACTGAGCACGAGATAGCGTCCATCCGGGGTGAGGACAACCGGCAGCTGTTGAAGCTGGTCCGGTATGTGTCAGCCCTGATCACTGCTTACGTCAGGGTGTCCGAGGAGCTCCATCACCGGAACAGTGAGGTGTTCCACCTTCAGGCGCAGCTGGACCGAGTGGCAGGTCCACCGCCCCAGGTGCCAGTGGTGGATCCCGCTCAGACTCCCCCTCGCAGGAGGCCTGGCACGGGAGAGTTAGGTGGTGCCACCAGGATACTCCCTCGGGACGACTAGTTGTCCTCATGTATCGCGTTAGCACGTTGTTTAAGTTGTCGTGTTGAGTTGGTCGTGTGGAACATAAGTTAAGTTGTGTTGGCTGGTTGCTTGTTATTTTGAACCATGTTTGATTTGGATCTTTGGTTGCGTGTTATCCAGCTGTGGGGATTTGTCCCAGCATGAACGAGTTAAAGTTAGTTCGTGGGGTTAAAACACTATATCCACTCTATCGCTCTTACTACTTTATCTTTAGTCGCTACTGCTTGTGCACCCATATGTTGGCTATGTGCTTACGGTGTCTCTGTTACAACCAGATGGTTAACACAAGGCGCAATGCTGCTGGTGGAAATGCTAGCCAGGGTAACCAGGGGGGTGGCAACCCGCTGCCCAACCCTCCACCACTGACACCGGAGCAGTTTTACAACCTCCAGATGCAGATGATGGCGACAATGACCAATGCAGTGCACGTTCTCCAGCAAGCCCAAGCTCAACCACCACCCCCACCACCTCGGGACAGGCGTGGAGATTTTCTGAAGGGTCATCCACCAACCTTCTCTCATGCCATAGAGCCACTACAGGCTGATGACTGGCTTCGTGCTGTGGAATGCCAGTTGGATATAGCACAGTGCAATGATAGGGAAAGGGTCCTGTATGGTTCTGGTCAGTTGAGGGTGCAGCACTGGACTGGTGGGAGTCTTACAGAGTCCAGGATAGGGAAGCTTTCACCTGGGCACCGTTCAGGGAAAACTTCCGCAACCACCATGTGCCTGCAGGGCTGATGAAGATGAAGAAAAAGGAGTTCCTTTCCCTGAAGCAGGGCAGCATGTCTGTGACTGAGTATAGGGATAAGTTCCTACAGTTGGCCAGATATGCCACTACAGAGGTGGCGGAGGACAGGGAGAAGCAAGAATACTTCCTGGAGGGTCTAAATGATGAGCTCCAATACCAGCTGATGAACCATACTTTTCCTAGCTTTCATCAACTGGTGGACAGGGCTCTTTTCACTGAAAGGAAGCGCCAGGAGATCGAAGAAAGGAAGAAGAAGTACAACAACTCCTCATCAAGCAGCAACACCCGCCCCCGTTTCTCTTAGGGTCCAAGCTCACAGCAGCAGCGGGCTCAAGGACAGCAAGGCTACCAGTACCAGCAGCGCTACCAAGGTCAGCCAGCTCGTCCTATGTATCCAGCTCAGCGCCAAGTGCAGACCACCCCTCCCACCACAAACCAGGCTACAGGTGTTGGGCCTTGCTACAAGTGTGGTGGAGTGGGCCACTATGCTAATGCTTGTCCCCGTAAGGTGCAAGGTAACCAACAGGGGCAACCATCGGGCCAAAGGCAGAACCCTCCCCAGCCGCAGCAAGGGCGCCCCAATCAACAGGGCAAGGCGCCGTGGCAGGGGAAGGTGAATCATGTGGCAGCTGAGTCTGCAGCTGAAGCCCCTAACGTCGTGCTTGGTACGTTCCTGGTCAACTCTCACCCCGCTACAGTTCTTTTTGATACTGGTGCCACACATTCATTTATTACCAAATCATATGCTGAGCAGTACAATATTCCTATAAGGTCTACAAGTAGACCCATGGTAGTAACCACACCGGGGGGAACGTTGAGCACCAGTTTAATATGCCCTCGAGTTAGCATAAACATAAGGGGGGTAGAATTCTGCACCAAGTTGATAATCATTGGTTCCGCGGGAATAGATATCATCTTGGGAATGGAAACGCTTGCTAAGTGGGATGTCAGAATTGATTGTGCCAAGCGAACCGTCCACTTAATAGCTCCTGATGGTCAGAAGGTGGAAGTCAGTGCCACAGAACCTTCTGGTTGTCTGCATCAGATGGAGGCGAAGCCCACGGAGGGAATTCGAGTAGTGTGCGAGTACCCGGATGTCTTTCCAGAAGAGTTACCAGGTATGCCACCTGACCGAGAAGTTGAATTTTTAATAGAACTTTTACCTGGTACAGCCCCTATAGCAAAAAGGCAATATAGAGTGGCACCCAAAGAACAAGAGTTAATAAAGGAAAATATAGATGAGTTGTTAGGAAAAGGATTTATACGGCCTAGTTCTTCACCTTGGGCCTTCCCAGTTCTGTTTGTTGATAAGAAGGATGGGTCAAGAAGGATGTGTGTGGATTATAGAGCCTTGAATGATGTCACTATCAAGAACAAATACCCCTTACCTCGAATAGATGATTTGTTTGATCAGTTGCAAGGTGCATGTGTGTTCTCAAAAATTGATCTGAGGTCGGGATATCATCAAATGAAGATTCGTCCTTCTGATATTCCAAAGACTGCTTTCATTACTAGATTTGGGTTATATGAATATACCGTGATGTCTTTTGGGTTGACAAATGCTCCTGCTTATTTCATGAATCTTATGAACAAGGTGTTCATGGAGTATCTTGACAAGTTTGTTGTGGTGTTCATTGATGATATATTGATCTATTCCAAGACGGAAGAAGAACATGAAGAACACTTGAGGTTAGTTTTACAGAAGCTGAGAGACCATAAGTTGTATGCAAAGCTAAGCAAGTGTGAGTTTTGGCTTGATCAAGTGCCTTTCTTGGGACATATAGTCTCAAATGGTGGAATCATGGTGGATCCTAGCAAGATCAGCAGTGTCATGGATTGGAAGGAGCCAGAAGTTGTGAAAGAAGTTCGTGGATTTTTGGGTCTAGCAGGATATTACAGAAGGTTTATTGAGAGTTTCTCCAGGATTGCAAAACCAATGACATCATTGCTCGAGAAGGGTGTTCCATTTAATTGGACCAAGGAGAGGCAAGCTGCATTTGATGAATTAAAGAAGAGACTCACCACAGCCCCAGTGCTTACTCTACCGGACTTAACCAAGAGTTTCACCGTGTATTGTGATGCCTCTAAGGAAGGTTTGGGTTGTGTGCTGATGCAGGAGGGTAAGGTGATTGCTTATGCTTCACGCCAGTTAAGAAAGCATGAGGTCAATTATCCCACTCATGATCTGGAGTTAGCAGCTGTTGTGCATGCTCTGAAGATCTGGAGGCATTATTTATTCGGAAATAGATGTGAGATATACACCGACCATAAGAGTCTTAAATATATCTTCACACAGAATGAGCTGAATATGAGGCAGAGAAGATGGCTAGAGTTGATTAAAGATTATGACCTAGAGATACATTACCATCCAGGGAAAGCTAATGTGGTAGCAGACGCCTTAAGCAGAAAAAGTTATGTTAACATGGCAGTTGCTTTTCAGATGCCCTTTGAGCTGTGTGCGGAATTTGAGAGTTTGAAATTGGGATTCACGCATCACACCACAGTAGCAACATTTGAAGCAGAGCCTACCCTTGAACAAGAGATAAGGAACCATCAGAAAACGGACGAGAAAATACAGGAGATCCGGGAACAGATCAAGTTGGGCAAGGCACCACACTTTCGTGAAGATGAACAAGGTACTGTATGGTACAAGAATCGGATCTGCGTGCCAGATGTGGACAGTATCAAGAAGTTAATACTCAGTGAGGCTCACGACACCGCTTACTCAATTCACCCGGGCAGTACAAAGATGTATCATGATCTGAAGGAAAGGTTCTGGTGGTATGGAATGAAGAGAGCAGTGGCAGAATATGTCGCAGTGTGTGACACTTGTCAGCGTGTGAAGGCCGAACATCAGAGACCTGCAGGTTTGTTGCAACCTTTGAAGATTCCAGAGTGGAAATGGGAGGAAATAAGCATGGATTTCATTGTGGGGTTACCCAGGACTCAGAAAGGTTACAACTCGATTTGGGTAGTTGTTGATCGTTTGACCAAGGTTGCTCATTTCATTCCGGTAAATACTACTTACTCGGGTGCCAGACTCGCAGAGTTGTACATCTCCAGAATCGTTTGCTTGCATGGAGTGCCTAAGCGGATCATATCTGATAGAGGTTCACAGTTCACATCTCGTTTCTGGGAGCAGTTGCATGATTCTTTGGATTCCAAGCTTCGGTTCAGTACAGCATATCACCCACAGACAGATGGTCAGACGGAAAGAACAAATCAGATTCTAGAGGACATGTTGAGGGCATGTGCTATACAATACGGAACCAGTTGGGATAAGAGTCTGCCTTATGCTGAGTTCTCCTATAACAACAGCTACCAAGCTAGTCTGAAGAAGTCACCGTTTGAGGCACTGTATGGCAGAAGGTGCAGGACACCGCTATTTTGGAACCAAACAGGAGAGAAGCAGGTGTTCGGACCCGACCTTATCAGGGATGCTGAACAGCAGATCAAGATGGTACGTGAGAATTTGAGGGTTGCTCAGTCCAGACAGAAGAGCTATGCAGATGTGCGACGCAGGGACTTGACCTTTAAGGTTGATGACTTTGTGTATTTGAAGGTGTCACCAATGAGAGGTATCCGGAGGTTTAATATGAAAGGAAAGCTGGCACCAAGATACATCGGTCCATTCAAGATATTGGAAAGGAAAGGCAAAGTGGCTTATAAGTTGGAGTTGCCATCAAACCTATCTGGCATACACAATGTGTTCCATGTGTCACAACTAAAGAAGTGTTTGAGGGTGCCGGAAGAACAAGCACCACTGGAAGGTCTGGATGTGCAGGAGGATTTGACATATACCGAACACCCGGTGAAGATTCTTGAAACATCTGAAAGGGTTACCCGAAACAGGAGGGTCAAAATGTGCAGAGTGCAGTGGAAACATCACACGGAGGATGAGGCAACTTGGGAAAGAGAGGAGGAGTTGAGAGCAACTTATCCTGGTCTCTTTGCTAACCACCTATGAGAATCTCGGGGGCGAGATTCCTTTTATGGGGGGTAGGTTTGTAACACCCTAGTTTAATTTCCAACACTTCACAATAAAATTCAAGCAATTTGTTTAAATTTCCTAAGGCTTATATGTTTAGTTTGCATTTAACAGGTTTTATTTAAAATAAATACTAGAATAAAATTTATCATAGGCCCAACTTTCTTGTGCATTACATGCTGATGCATTGTCTCTTGTTTGCTTGAATGAAGGATTCAAATTCAAATTCATTTCAATTTTAGAACCATTCCTATCTCCATTCAAAATAATTCAAAAACAAAAAAAAAAGAAAAAAAAGGGGGGCAGCCAGGCCGGCCAGGCCGGCTCGGCCCAGCCACCCCGCCTCTCTCCCCGCTTGGGCCCCGGCCCAGCCGACCCCCGCCCCGCCTCTCTTCCCGCCTGGGCTGAAGCCGGCCCACTCGGCCGCGCCCCTCCCTCAGCGCGCCGTCGGCCCACGCCCCGCCTCGCACTGCCGCACCGGCCCCACGCGTCAGACTTGTCTCCCTCCTCCCGCCGGATTTCTCGCTCGCCTTCCTTACTCCCCCGCTCGGCCACGTCGGCGCTCAAGCAAAGGAAGCCGAAGCCACGCCCACGTCCCCTTCCTTTAGTGCCCACCCTCAATCTCGCGGTCGCCGCCCCGGTTTCCCCTTCTCCCTCCCTTCCCTCACTGCGCCGGGTCTGGCTTTCAAAGCCGCCGAGCGGAATCACCGCGGTCGTGTCTATCCCCTTCGCCTAGGGCTCTATAAAACCCACTCCGAGGACCGCACTCTTCCCCTTTGCAAACCCTCTTCTCCAATTTCGTCGCTCGTGCTCTCTCGTGCCCGCTGTCCGTTGCCAGAGCTCCGCCTCGGTAAGATGCTCCACCGTTCAATTCTTCGGCGTGGATCCATCTCCGACCCTCTAACCGTCCCCTTCACGTTCGCAGGAGCTTCGCGGAGCCGTTCCGTGGGTTTTGGGCGCAGAGACGTGACGCCAAGGCCCCTTCCCGCAAGCGCCGCCCGAGCCGTCCGCCGGTCATCATCGCCAAGCCCCGCCGCCCATTCCCCGACCTCGCCGGACCCTCGGTGAGATTCGCCTCGGCCTCTTCTCCCTTCCCAGCTAGATCTAGTCGGGCGAAAGCGCCCCTAGGCCCCGGCGTGCGCCGCGCCGGCGAGCCACCGCCACGCGGGACGGACTCCGCCGTGGAGGGTGGTCACCGCCGGCGCCAAAACCCCCTTCCGATCTGGACCCTTGGATCCAGAGTGCACGGCCGTGATTAGAACACAGCGTACCCCTTCGCGGTCCAATCAGAACGCGCCACGTCGCCCTCTCTTAAACCCGACAGCGGGGACCCACCCGCCAGGCCGACGTGTCGCGCCACGCGCGCGCCGCGTCAGCGCCGCGTCGGCGTAGACCCGGTCAGCGCGGAACTTTCGCAGAAAAGTCCCCGCGTTTCTCTGGAATCAACCCGCGGTCCACTGGCTTTGAAAAATAATTAGGTTTAGGTCCTGTTTTCTTCGGTTTGGCCCCTGGGCTTTCCGGTTTTTGAACCCGTGGTCCAGGACCCGGCGGTTTTGCCTGGAAACCCTCGGCGGCTACGGTTAATTATGTTTAAGTCCTCGGTTTTTCAAATCTAGCCCCTGGTTTCAATGTTTCTATCACAGATATGTCCCTAGGAGCCCGTTTTATGCATAACTTCTACGTTTTAACTCCGATTTGAGTGATTCTTGCGCTCACGCGACCGTGGGAACATGTAGAATGTTTTAGTACAGTTTTACCTTCTGTTTCTATGATATGATGTACTGTTCTCATCTTTTGATAAATGTTTGCATGTATGTATGCGTGGAAATGCTTGTACGTTGCCGTGAACGTGGTTAGACGGTGAGCAGTTGGTTGGTGACGAAGAGCAGCAGTGTGAAGGTGTTGAGCAGCAGACTCACGACCAGTTTGAGCAAGGCAAGTATAACATGGACACAACCCAATAACCACTTAATCACTTCATATGCATGTGTCTAATTTTGTATGCCAATAAGGACTGTACCTAGCCTCTTTTATCGATATGTTACCTATGGGTTGCTTGTTGGTTAAGTTTTGCTAGTTGCTGGCAAACTCATGTATCTTTGTTAATAATTTTGTTAATGGATCTATGCAATCAAATCTTGAGCTTGACCCTCTGTGGTTCATGTTCCTTTAAAAATGGCTTTTTAGCAACTTGGTTTAGGGGGCATGAGCAGGTGTTTTGCTTATGGCCACTCTCCTTAAGGACCGGTTCGCAAAGCGACAACCTGGGATAACAGTGCTACCATGAGACTGGAATGGGACGGTCTTGGCTAATTAATTAGGTTGCATTGGTTTGGGGGTAACTTACCGACGGGGCAAGAGGGGAGGTGAGCTTCTGTGGCCCTCGCGCTACTTGGGTTGAGTGCGTTTATCTCCCCTTGAGGCTTGCTCCACAGCTGCGGACCCTGAAACCTTAGCGGTTACACCTTACCAACGTGATCTTTGTAAAGGCCTCGTAGTGTGCTTGCTAGCCATCTCATCTACGGTAATGTGGTGGACCACTAGCGTAGCCCACGACTCATGGGTAAAGATGTACGACCTCTCGAGAGTGTAAAACTGACATGTCAGCCGTGCTCACGGTTATGAGCGGCCCAGATCCTTTATGCAGATTAGTGGTTCGGTTGGGTTTGAAAGTGGTTCTTATGTTAATGTTGTTGTCTAATGTTCACATGCAATATCTTGAGTTATTGGTTCACCAACTCGCTTGTAGTAACTAGTTGTTTAATAAAACTTGACCAACTAAAAGCTCATGCTAAGTGTCAGCCAACCCTAGATGCCTCATAGTTCATGTTATGCTTGTTGAGTATGAAATACTCACGCTTGCTTTACTTTAAACCTACTGTTGGCTGGAACCCAACCGCTGCTCAGCTCCAGAAGACTTCGAAGAGTATGTTCAGGACTTCAACGAGTTCTAGGCGTACCGATCCACCAGTCGAAGTCCCTGTGGCGGCTCGTTTATCTTCGTTTACGCTTCCGCTAAGACTCTGGTTTAAAGACATGTTGTCTTATTGTAATAAAGTGATGTTATACTCTATGTAAACATTTTGTTTATCGTTTATGCACGTTCTGTGATGTCACTATTGTCATGATATATGTGAGACACGTTCCTGGCACATATATGTTGTTCCGGTTCCATTGGTTGAGAACTGGACGTGACACTTCTGGACGAAATTTTCATATTCGCGCCGATAAGTCTCCACAAGCCTAGCCTTAATCGTCGCAGTAACCTCATGGTGTGCACTAAGCAGTGACCATATCTCACGCGCAGTCTTAAGGTGACTCACTCTCTCATAATCCATGGGACCAAGCCCGGAAAAGAGAAAGTGAACAGCCTTGGCATTCGCCTCATGCCGAGCCACGATATCCTACGTAGTACGCTCAGCGACTGGAAGCACCACAAAAGTTGTACTCTGAGTAGCATCCCATATGTCCTGACTCTGGCTAATAAGGAAAGCCTCCATCCCGGAGTATGTCATCGTCGCTACGGTTTCGTCACCGGTTAAGGTATAGGAAACCTAACCGGCTCTGGTACCACTTGTAGGACCGAGACGTGCGACTAGAGGGGGGTGAATAGGAGCACTTGAAAAACTCAAACTCAAATCTCCCAATGTGCGCTCTCACGAAAACACACGCACACCCGATACCGTCCACTGAATATATACGTATCGGGTGAAAAGCGGAAGCACTCGAATTAACGCCCAACGAAACGGATGTAAGACGAGGAACCAAACTACACCTAAACGAACAAACACACTACACCCAAACGAACATGCACAACACCTAAAAGTACACCACTCTAATGTGCAGAGTTGCGTAGCATAGACAAGCTACCAACCCTAGGACACATTGAGAAACCCTAAATGGAAAAACACTAAAGCACGCAATAAAACAAGCGAAAACAACATGGCACAAACAAAACAAGACAAGCTACAAAGCTTGCAAGTATCGCACACTAGCCACTCAACACACCGAAGCGTGCCTCACTTAAGATCCGTGAGTGAAGAGTATGGGCATGCAGTGATTGACACAAAACAAGTTTGAAACAAACAACAACACTCCAAAAAACAAAAAAAAACCAAGAAAAACAAACCCCAAAGCAAGCGGAGCAAGAAACACGCAAAAACAGCCCCAAAAAGACTAGACCGGACAATCCTCTCTTCACCAAAAAGCCTAACCGGACAAACCTCAACCGAGGGGTTAAAACAGCCCTAAAAAACTATAGACCGGACAAACCTAACCAGGGACTTCGGACAAACGACCTGCCAAAACAACTGAGAAGAGCACAAGCAGTAGCTCCCAGCACCAGCAACTTCGGATAGTCAGCTTATAGGACATCGGACAATAGGAAGGACTGTCCTGTCCCTTGTTCACTCCAAGCCCGAAACTGAAACTGAAAAACTGCACACTAGCACTTCAAAAAACGAATCAAAAACCGACCAAACCTTCTCCAAATCTCACGAAATTTTGCACAGAGGATACTAGATCATTCCATCCATGTGAAAAGATCAAGGATTAACTGGGAATTGCAGATCTCGTGAGAAGGGGAAAGAAAGAACGAAAAACCGAAAATGCCCAAATTCAAACATGCTCGTGGAAGGATTGTTCTAGCACAAGTCTAGTGATATGCTCCACATCCTAGCAAGTTCAAATCATAGCAAAAGAAAGGTCTCACCCTTGGACAACACAAAACGAGCCGAAATCCAAGAAATGGGACCAAAAACCAAACTAGAAGGGGGAAAAGAGGGAGGGACGAAATTGCTGCTCAAGACATGAATTACACAACGAAGAAACTTGGATTAATCACGAAATTCAGATTACACAAGTTCCCTAGAGCCTACCTCCCTTCATCCTCCCACTAATGACAAGATTAGACTAAACTAGGCACTCATCTCCTAGCTAATCTCCTCTCTTTTCTCTCTTTGGACCTTGGCTGCTAGGGTTAGGGAAACTAGGGTATGGTGGCTGCCAAGATGAGCTCCAAGGGATTCTCTCAAGTCTATTTATACCCTAGGCCCTAAACAACATAATTACACTAAGACCCCTACTCTAAAAATGCCCGGAGAGGGCCAAACCGAAAAGATACAATCGGACGACTACGATGATGACTTGATCTTCTTCTTCTCCACGCCTCGCTTGGATGTGCGCCATGTAGCCAGTAGTCCGGAAGCTTCCCCCGGTTTTGATGTCAGAAACCAGGAAACTTTATTCTGCGGGCTTCCTGGGCCGGGTCTTGGCCCAATCTTCTATCTTGGCGAGTTGGAGTCCAACCCACCAAGTCATTCGAACTTGGGTGGCAGTTTTGAGCCGAAGCCGCCAAAGCCTCCCTCGCACGCCTTCGCGCCATGCACTCGGGTTGGAGCACCACGGTGGCACCTGGCTTCTCCAGTCCATTGGAGTCGCCTCGCGGTCCATCGGAGGGCTTACACCACCGTTGCCGAACCGCCCCTCCATGTACTGAGCTTCCATGGCCGACCGACGCCGAGCGTTGCCTCCGGTCCATTGGAGGGCTTTTGCCTCAGTCCATCGAGGTATTCATCATCTACCTCCAGTCCATAGGAGGGCCTCCAGTCCATCAGAGGGCTTGAGCTCGTTGACAATCACTCATCACACCAGGAAAGCAATGAGGCCAGTGCATTGGCTCTCAAGAACCAGTAGGTTCGGTGCTACTCGCCTTGTGTTCATCTCTGCATGAAGACTGCTTAAGTACTTTGTTTCCACTACGAGATGTTTTTGAAATCGCTTCCGCTATATTTTTGAGCATGTATTTCACTGCATAGATTTGGCTTGTAAACTAAGTCTATCTACTCTCTATTTCAACTACCTGTGATGATGTAACTATTGTGGCTCCATCGAGAGTCGGATGTGTTTGATGTCGGTTCCTCTGAATTTGGTGTTATCGTGGGTCGAAAGACTCTCAACGGACTACTGAGTTTAGTATAGCCTAAGTGTACTGCGAGCCAAAGGTGACAGGTGTGCTTAGTCTGGATTAAGCAGGGCAGTTCCACCACAGCTGGTATCAGAGCCGATCATACATAGACAACAGTCATATCATCGAGTTTTGTTTTACAAACTTATTTTTGAAAACCCCTTTCGAGTAATTCAAAAATGAGAGTATACGATATGCCCATATTAAGGATGTTAGTAAATATCAGGTGACATCACTAAGATTCTGACCTAGATAGTACTCATATGCATATTCGGCGCTTTGGGAAGCAACTTTTCAGCCATAGCTATCCCCAGTAGTGGAGAAACGCTATTGGGATTTGCGAATGGTTGTGAACTCTGCATTCATGCTGTGTAGGAAAAGCTCTTTAAGGGTGGTGGGCATGCTTTGGATGCTTTCATGCCCACCACACTTACATTTGGTTTGGGGATCCACCTTGTTCTCGAAAATCCCTAGTACTGGTGGAAACTTAGGCTTTGAGAAAAGGTGCAAAGGCCCACTCAACGTTGTCCACGCAGCGGTCACGCGTGGATGCCACACTAGGTGGTAATGTATGAGCATGCATTCTTCTATAGGTACACTAACCACGTGCGAAATTAAGAACGACTAGAGAACGACTAGTTGCATCAGGAAGAGGCGTGCATACATGTCACCAAAATATCGCTAGCTATATATAATGTACATAGGGTGTGTGATGTGAGAACGAATAGGATGAATCATGACATTCATGCTTTTCTTATTCTATGTCTTAAGTTTGCTTTTTACCAATTATGATCTTAAAAGCTAAAAGAGAAATCGAATAAGAATGAAGACATCACTCCTCACGTTCCACCCACCAAATTTGAAACTTCACACTCTCATTAATCTAACATATGTGAAGTCACTCCCCCCCCATGTGTAAGGCACAAAAATCAAGTGAGGATGAAAGGATGTGAGAAATAATATGCATTTGAAGATATTCCATATTCAAATGCAAACCAAAATGAATGAGAGGGTCAGAAATGCGAAACTACAATCCAGTTTTGGTTTAGCCCGCAGTCTGAAATTTTACATTGCTGCCGCAAAATCTTTGTATAACTTGAAATCTGGAAGAAACTAGGACAAGAGTTGTATACCAAACTTGTAGAATACTTCTGGGTGCCCAACTTGGATATGTAAAGTCTCTTCTGAATGTGCCTTGTTTCAAAGTTATGGTCAGGTTATTTTGAACCTGAATTTTGAATTTTTGGGATTTATATACCAAACTTGCAGTGTGCAAGGTGTAGAACAACTTTTCTATGTAAAGTTTCTCCTGAAAGTGTTCCATTTGTGAGTTATAATCGAAATTAAATGGTGAAATTTAGCCAAGTTACAAACTGAATCAATCAAAACTTTATATAATAAAGTTATAGAGCACAATATATGGAACAACTTTGTTATAGATGATATTGCATGGAAATGCACGGAATTAGAACAGTTTAATTTTTAAACTAGTGGCTGTCTTAGGTAGAGCTAGAAACCTGAGTGCAAGTTAGTAAATCAAGTTTTGCACGACTGTCCTGAGCTGATTGCTAAAAGTGGTCCATATGAAAGTTGTAGGAAATTAAGTTTTGAACAACTTTCGTATTCTGATTTTCACCCAGATCAGTCGTTTTGGCACCCAGATTGTCAAAAACTCAGGGGTGCTATCTGCACATTGTAGCTGTCTGACTATCAAAATTTTCAAGATGAGGACTAACACTTTACCTGCAATTATATGACTTCGTTACACGTGCTTTCATGTATTTATACGATTGTTGACGCGGCTTATGTACGATTATTTTGTATCATTTTACTTAGTTTTTCATGGTTTTTAAGCGTTAACTATATCTTTTACTAACAATTATCACCAATTATTGTGGATTTTGCAACATTATCTTGGAAATATGCTATATATGATTTTTACAAGTTTTTGACCAATTTTTGCGAAATTCACAAGCGATCTACGTCGAGTAAGAAAATACCACTAAGATGACATTTATTGAAGATAATGAACAAGGAAGGTTTGGTTAATTCATGCCCCTCCTCTGTATTGATCAAGGCTTTCTAATCAGAAGCTTGAAGAAGGTGTCAGGAGCTACAAGGCATTGAAGATAATTATTAAACAAATATGTCAAATATGTCAAAGACTAGAAGACTTCGTCATATCTCAGCCCATATAGAAGATTCCAGAAGCCCAAGAGTCCACAAGGCCCCGCACAAACATTACTTAAGCATCCAGGAACTACCCCGCGAAAGATGGAAACAACTGGACGCAGGGAGAGTCCGGGTCGGCTGACCAAGACCCCGGGTCTGGGTCGTCCCCACCACCCCTTAAGGCGGTTCGGGTTTTCCTTTTTCCCACGTCATCTCCAGGGTATAAATAGCGAGCATAGGCCCCGGGGCGAGGTATCCAATTCATTATCAAGGTGTGAAGACGGTGACAAGAGGGACCACAACTAGAAGAGAGTAGAGGGTCGAGTTTCTAGTCTAGGATTAGAGTTCTTCTAGTTCCTAGAGGTGATTAGAGGCCTTGCACGGTGCTCTAATTACCTAGCTCCAAAGGTCCAATTGTATCATCGAGGGAAGGTATGATCGTGGTTGTAATCTTGATACAATTTATTAATGAAGTATTGTTTTTGTCTAATTATCATGTTCTTGATCTAATTACACATGTTCTAGCTGTAATTCACTTTATGTCTAGATGCTTGTTGATTAGATCATGTCATTAAGGGTATTATTCATCTAGCGTTCTTGATCTCTGATCTAGTTTACTAATGATATGGTTGTGTTTCTAGTTCTTGTAATCATGGTGATTAGAGGTTCTAGTTGCTCTAATTATGTTATTAGACTATGTGAAGTAATTAGAAGCACGTTCTCTAATTATGTATGCCTGTTGAGAGTTTCTCATCGATTACCTAGTTATTAGTGACAGTAGAGCCCGGGAAAAGGTTAAACTCGAACTAGGGGATTAGATTGGTTGATCTTGATTTAATCATTCTATGACGCATATGCTTGAACATGCTTGTTTACCTTGAGCTACTAGTTATCTCGCTACTCTATTCTTGAAGTGGCACCCATATATCACATATACTTTAGATCCAATTAGAGCTTGATTAGAGACCTAGTTAATACCCTTTAATTAGTGCTCTAGTTATGTTCTAATTGCCTATCTTATATTTATATAGTGTAGTTTCTATTTAGATTAGGCTAAGGATTGGTTTAGATTAAGGATTGATTTAGAAATAGATTAGGCACCCTTCTCATATTGATCTCTCAAAAAGTGAAACCTCACGTCTATGTGTTTGGTTCTAGAGTGCGTGACGGGGTTCTTTGCTACAGAGATAGCAGAAGTAGAGTCCACTATAAGAGGGATCCTCCCAAACCTAAAGCCAAAATCACTAAGGGTGGCTTTCATCCATAAGAGCTGGGAGCAGCAGCTAGCAGCAGCCATATACGCTGCTTCTGTGGTAGACAGGGATACGCTAGCTTGCTTGCGAGAGGACCAAGAAACAAGAGAGGTTCCTAAGAGTTGGCATGTGCCGAAGGTTGATTTGCGATCAATCCGGTAGCCAGCATGGTCCGCATCTGAGAACCCTCTAAGTGAAAGAGAAGAACCCGAGGAGTACCAAAGACCAAGGTCAGGAGAGAACTTTAGGTACCTGAAAATGCGTTTCACCACTTGATGGTGAGATATCCTGGGAGAAGCCTGGTAACGCGCACAAAGGCAAACCGCGAACTGAATGTCTTGTCTGGTCGCCGTCAGGTACAAAAGTGAGCCGATCATTCCTCGAAATTCCTTTTGGTCCATTGCCTCTCCATCTTCATCAGCATCAAGAGTCGTGTTTGTACTCATTGGAGTCGTCATGGGTTTAGAGTCACCCATGTTAAACTTCTTGAAGATGTCTCTTGTGTACTTGGCTTGATGGACAAAGGTACCCTCAGGGCCTTGCTTGATCTGCAGCCCGAGGAAGAACTGGAGCTCACCCATGAGACTCATCTCAAACTCCCTGCTCATCTGTTCAGCAAAACTAGATACCAAAGCATGAGATGAACCACCAAAGATTATGTCATCAACATATATCTGAACTATCAGGGTGTCACCGCCATGACTCAATAAAAACAAGGTCTTGTCTACTGAACCCATCACAAACCCAGACTTGAGTAGGCAACTTTTCAATCTAGCATACCAAGTTCTAGGATCTTGCTTTAGACCATACAAGGTTTTCCTCAACTTAAACACCCGGTCTGGAAACTTAGCATTCTCAAAGCCAAGAGGTTGTCTCACATAAACCTCCTCCATTGCAGTTTGAAGCCTTTGGAGGCAGCAAAAGCAAGCAGAATCCTAATGGCTTTCAAATGAGCTACAGGGGCAAAAGTTTCCTCATAATCTATCCCCTCCTTCTGATAGAAACCTTGGGCTACCAATCTCACTTTGTTCCTCACAACCATCCCATTCTCACCTTGTTTGTTCTTGAAGACCCACTTGGTTCCTAAAGGGCGACAGTTTGGTGGAGGTTCCACTAAATCCCAGACATGGTTTCTCTCACAGTTCTCCAAGTCCTCATGCATAGCGTTCACCCAGTTAGAATCAGATAATGCATGTGACACATCCCGGGGCTCAAAAGAAGCAACAAATGCAGAGTAGGAGAAAAAGGCTAGAGAGTTAACTAAAGAGCGTGTGACACGCTGGTGAAGATCTCCAATGATCCTGTGCGGAGGGTGATCCCGTTGGACCTGCCGAGATGGAACAATCTCGGAGGCTACCTCCCCTGCATCTTCAATGTGGCCAGCCTCTGCTTGAGCTTGCAGTCGGGGGAGTGACGAGGAAGCCATGGGCATCGGTCCTCCTTCATCATCAGAGCTCGTAGCAGAGGGGGCAGGAACTGCAGCCGGTGCAATGGCTCCTGCATCACCAACATTATCTGCACCTTCCTCATCTTCAAAGATGGGGGTGCCTTCTTCATCATCACCTAAAAGCTCAAAAGCAAGGGTTGTGCAGGGCATAGACTCATCAAAAGAAACCTCACAAGTCTCAACAACTTGCTTGGCCTCCAAAATCCACACACGAAAAGCCCTAGAACTAGAAGCATACCCCAGAAAAATCCCATCCAAACAACGAGACTCAAACTTGTCCAAATGCCCCGCCTCCTTAAGCACAAAGCACCAGTAGCCAAACGCTCGCAAATGCTTGACGCTGGGCTGCCTACCAAACCGAAGTTCATACGAGGTCTTCCCAAGGAAAGCTCGCAAGAAGATCCGGTTCGCAATGTAATAGGTCGTATTCACTGCCTCAGCCCGAAAGCGCCTCGGAGTCCTGTGCTCATCGAGCATCGTCCGTGCCATCTCAACAAGTGTGCGGTTCTTACGTTCCACAACACCGTTCTGCGATGGGGCATATGGAGAAGAAAACTGGTGCTCAAGACCTAGGTCACGACAGAAGTTTTCGAACCGAGAGTTTCAAAATTCTCTGCCATTGTCACTGCGAATAGCCCTCATAGCCTTATGACTCTCGTTTCTCAACCTCAGTACCAGATCCCGAACAAAACTAAATGCCTCATCCTTAAACTCCATGAAAAATACCCACGAGAACCGCGAAAAGTCGTCCACAACGACAAGCACGTACCACATCCCACTGACCGACGCTACCTGAACGGGACCTACTTTATCCATATGGAATAGCTCACTCGGATAGGAGGTCATAACCTGAGACACAGGAGTGTGAGATGCAGCAACCATCTTGCCATGAAGACAGGGATGACACACTAAATCCTTCTCAGCTTTCAATTGAACTCAACCTGACTAGCAGATCAAAGCTCAAGTGACCAAGTCTCCTATGTCACTTCCATATATCAGCAGAGGGACTAGCAACCAAACAACGCGCAGGGCCAAAAATAGATGTGAGATCGACCCTAAAAACCTGACCAAAAGGCAGCAAAGAACAAACAAGAGTCTCCTTAGCATCAAGAACGCGACACACACCCTTCTTAAAACGAACCTCAAATCCTTCATCGAGAAGTTGCGAAACAGAGACCAAATTGAACCCCAGATTCCGGACAAAAGCAACTTCTCTCAAGGAAAGCTTAGCAGAGAGCAAAACAGAACCAACATCCAACACTTTACCTTGACCAATGTCACGCCCAGTTCTCAACCAACGGAACCGGAACAACATATATGTGCCAGGAACATGTCTCACATATATTATGACAATAGTGACATCACAGAACGTGCATAAACGATAAATAAAACGTTTACATAGAGTATATCATCACTTTATTACAATAAGACAACATGTCTTTAAACCAGAGTCATAGCGGAAGCGTAAACGAAGATAAACGAGCCGCCACAGGGACGTCGACTAGTGGACTGGTACGCCTTGAACTCGCTGAAGTCCTGAACATACTCCCCGAAGTCTTCTGGAGCTGAGCAGCGGTTGGGTTCCAGCCAACAGTAGGATTAAAGTAAAGCAAGCGTGAGCATTTCATACTCAACAAGCATAACATGAACTATGAGGCGTCTAAGGTTGGCTGACACTTAGCATGAGCTTTTAGTTGGTCAAGTTTTATTAAGCGACTAGTTACTACAAGTGAGTTGACAAACCATTAACCCGAGGTATAGCATAAAAGATTTAAACAACAACATTAACATTTGAACCAACTTCCAAACCCAACCAGGAACCACTAATCTGCATAAAGGATCTGGGCCGCTCATAACCGTGAGCACGGCTGACATGTCAGTTTTACACTCTCGAGAGGTTGTACATCTTTACCCACAAGCCGTGTACTACGCTAGGAGTTCATCACATTGCCTGAGATAAGATGACTAGCAAGCACACTACGAAGCCTTTACAAAGATCACGTTGGTAAAAAGTAACCGCAAGGAATCAAGCGCCACAATTGTGGTGTCCGCCTCAAAAAGGGAGAAGCACATAGCACACTCAACCTAAGGTAGTGCAGCGACCACAACTGCTTACTCCCCCTCTTGCCCACAGGTAAGTTGCTTCAAACCAAAACGATCTAATTAATCAGCTAAGACCGTCCCATTCCAGTCTCATGGTAGCACGGTTGTCCCAGGTTGTCGCTTTGCGAACCGGTCATTACGGAAAGCGGCTATGAGCAAACGACTAAGCACATGCTCATGCCCCCTAAACCAAGTTGCTAAAAAGCCATTTTTAAAGAGACATGAACCACTCAAGCACATAGCACAGAGGGTCACGCTCTGAGATAAATTGCATAGATCCATTAACAAGATTATTAACAAAAGTAACATGTGTTCACGTAGCAACTATCAAAACTTAACCAACATGCATCCCATAGGTGAACATTGCAATAAAAGAGGCTAGGGACAGTACTTATTGGCATAAAAGTTTAGACACATGCATATGAACTGATTAAATGGTTATTAGGTTGTCCAGGTTATACTTGCCTTGCTCAAACTGGTCTTGAGGCTGCTGCTCAACACCCTCAAACTGCTGCTCTTCTTCACCAACAAACTGCTCACCGTCTAAACACTACACGGCAACATACAAGCATTTCCACGCATACATACATGCAAACAATTAACAAAAGGTGAGAAACAGTACATCATATCATAAACACAGAAGATAAAACTGTATTAAAAACATTATACGCATTACCATGATCGCGTGAGCGCAAGAATCACTCAAATCGGAGTTAAAACGCGAAAGTTATGCATAAAACGGGCTCCTAGGGGCATAACTGTGATAGAAACGTTGAACCGAGGGGCTAGATTTGAAAAACCGAGGACCTAACCGTAATTAACTATAGCCGCTGAGGGTTTTCAGGCAAAATAGCCGAGACCTGGACCGCGGGTTCAAAAACCGAAAAGCCCAGGGGCCAAACCGAAGAAAACAGGACCTAAATCTAATTATTTTTCAAAGCCGGTGGACCGCGGGTTGATTCCAGAGAAATGCGGGGACTTTTCTGCGAAAGTCCCGCACTGACCGGGTCTACGCCGACGCGGTGCTGACGCGGCGCGCGCGTGGCGCAACACGTCGGCCTGACGGGTGGGACCGCGCTGTCAGGTTAAGTGAGGGCGACGGTGACCGGCGGACGGGTTCGGGCGGCGCTTGCGGACGAGAGCGTCGGAGGCTCGGCCTCGCGTCAAGTCCTCCTGGAACGGCTCCGTGAAGACCCTGCGAACGTGATGGGGGCGGTTAGAAGGCCGAAGAGGGCACACCGACTGCGAATTCGGCGTCGCAGCGGCTTACCGAAGCGGAACTCCGGCGGCGGATTGCAGGCGCGTCGATGCACGGGAGCGGAATTGGAGTGGAGGCGTGGTAAAGGGGCTCGGGGCGACGCTCGGGGTCAGGTTTTATAGGGGTTTAGGGCGCTAGGGCACTGCGTACGCGAGAGAGGTGGACGACGGCTTTGAAGCTCGTCACGGCGCCGTGAAGGAAAGGAGGGGGAAGGGGAAACCGGTGCGAGAGTTGGGGGATTGATGGAGGAGCGATTAAGGAAGGAGCGGAGATTGAGTTGGAGGAAGCTTCCTACCCCCAGGTGACCGGTGAGGCCACGCATAGAAGGAAGGAGCGCGCTTGAGAATCCGGCCGAAGGAGGAAGACGGGACTGACAGGTGGGGTCGGGCGGTCAGCGGCGGAGAAGGCGTGGGAGGCGCTGCGGGCCGGGCGCGCTGAAAGGGAGCGGCGCGTGCTGGGCGGGCCGGCGGTGCACTGCGGGGGAGTGGGCCGGCTCCGGCCCAGGCGGGAGGGAGCGGGGGTTGGCCGGGCCGGGGCCCAGGTGGGGAGAGGGGGTGGGGGCTGGGCTGGCCGGTCGGCTGGGCCGGCCGGTCGGCCTGGCTCTCTCCCCTTCTTTTTTTTTCTTTTTCTTTTTCTGTTTTTGAATACTTTTGAATTGAGATAGAAAATGGTTCTAAAATTCAAATAAATTTGAATTTGAATCCTTAATTCAATCAAACAAGAAAAATGCACCAGCATGTATGCACAAGAAAGTTAGGCCTAGGTTACTTTTATGCATTTATTTTTAAATAAATTTAAATAAATCATGCAAACTAACACATAAACCTTAGGAAAAATTAAATAAATTGCTTGAATTTTATTGTAAAATGCCGGAATTTATACTAGGGTGTTACAAACCTACCCCCCTTAACAGGAATCTCGCCCTCAAGATTCTCATAGGTGGTTAGCAAAGAGACTAGGATAAGTTGTTCTCAACTCCTCCTCTCTTTCCCAAGTTGCCTCATCCTCCGTGTGATGTTTCCACTGCACTCTGCATATTTTGACCCTCCTATTTCTGATAACCCTTTCAGATGTTTCAAGAATCTTCACTGGGTGTTCGGTATATCTCAGATCCTCCTGCACATCTAGACCTTCCAGTGGTGCTTGTTCTTCTGGCACCCTCAAACACTTCTTTAGTTGGGACACATGGAACACATTGTGTATGCCAGATAGGTTTGATGGCAACTCCAACTTATAAGCCACTTCGCCTTTCCTTTCCACTATCTTGAATGGACCGATGTATCTTGGTGCCAGCTTCCCTTTCATATTAAACCTCCGGATACCTCTCATTGGTGACACCTTCAAATACACAAAGTCATCAACCTTAAAGGTCAAGTCCCTGCGTCGCACATCTGCATAGCTCTTCTGTCTGGACTGAGCAACTCTCAAGTTCTCACGT
This sequence comes from Paspalum notatum, assembly GCA_022530915.1. Lineage (NCBI taxonomy): Eukaryota > Viridiplantae > Streptophyta > Magnoliopsida > Poales > Poaceae > Paspalum > Paspalum notatum. The sequence continues at coordinate 30,550,062 of CM039688.1, read as the reverse complement.
ACCATCTTGATCTACTGTTCAGCATCCCTGATAAGGTCAGGTCCGAACACTTGCTTCTCTCCTGTTTGGTTCCAAAATAGCGGTGTCCTGCACCTTCTGCCATACAATGCCTCAAATGGCGACTTCTTCAAACTAGCTTGATAGCTGTTGTTATAAGAGAACTTGGCGTAAGGCAGACTCTTATCCCAACTGGTTCCGTATTGTATAGCACATGCCCTCAACATGTCCTCTAGAATCTGATTTGTTCTTTCCGTCTGACCATCTGTTTGTGGGTGATATGCTGTACTGAACCGAAGCTTGGAATCCTATGAGTCATGCAACTGCTCCTAAAAACGAGATGTGAACTGTGAACCTCTATCAGATATGATCCGCTTAGGCACACCATGCAAGCAAACGATTCTGGAGATGTATACCTCTGCTAGTCTGGCACCCGAATAAGTAGTATTCACCGGAATGAAATGAGCAACCATGGTCAACCGATCAACAACTACCCAGATCGAGTTGTAACCTTTCTGAGTCCTGGGTAACCCCACAATGAAATCCATACTTATTTCCTCCCATTTCCACTCTGGAATCTTCAAGGGTTACAACAAACCTGTGGGTCTCTGATGTTCAGCTTTCACACGCTGACAAGTGTCACACACTGCGACATATTCTGCCACTGCCCTCTTCATCCCATGCCACCAGAACCTTTCCTTCAAGTCATGATACATCTTGGTACTGCCCGGGTGAATGGAGTAAGCGGTGTCATGAGCCTCACTGAGTATTAACTTCTTTATACTGTCCACATCTGGCACACAGATCCGGTTCTTCTACCACACGGTACCCTGCTCATCCTCACGAAAGTGTGGTGCCTTGCCCACCTTGATCTGTTCCCAGATCTCCTGAATTTTCTCGTCCGTTTTCTGATGTTTCCTTATCTCTTGTTCAAGGGTAGGCTCTGCTTCAAAAGTTGCTACTGTGGTGTGGTGCACGAATCCCAAATTCAAACTCTCAAATTCTGCACATAGCTCAAGGGGCATCTGAAAAGCAACTGCCGTGTTAACATAACTTTTTCTGCTTAAAGCATCTGCTACCACATTAGCCTTCCCCGGATGGTAATGTATCTCCAGGTCATAATCTTTAATCAACTCTAGCCATCTTCTCTGCCTCATGTTCAGCTCATTCTATGTGAAAATATATTTAAGACTCTTATGATCGGTGTATATCTCACACCGATTTCCAAATAAATAATGCCTCCAGATTTTCAGAGCATGCACAACAGCTGCTAACTCCAGATCATGAGTGGAATAATTGACCTCATGCTTTCTTAACTGGCGTGAAGCATAAGCAATCACCTTACCCTCCTGCATCAGCACAGAACCCAAACCTTCCTTAGAGGCATCACAATACACGGTGAAACTCTTGGTTAAGTCTAGTAGAGTAAGCACTGAGGCTGTGGTGAGTCTCTTCTTTAATTCATCAAATGCAGCTTGCCTCTCCTTAGTCCAAATAAATGGAACACCCTTCTCGAGCAATGATGTCATTGGTTTTGCAATCCTGGAGAAACTTTCAATAAACCTTCTATAATATCCTGCTAGACCCAAAAATCTACGAACTTTTTTCACAACTTCTGGCACCTTCCAATCCATGACACTGCTGATCTTGCTAGGGTCCACCATGATTCCACCTTTTGAGACTATATGTCCCAAGAAAGGCACTTGATCAAGCCAAAACTCACACTTGCTCAACTTAGTATACAACTTATGTTCTCTCAGCTTCTACAAAACTAATCTCAAGTGTTCTTCATGTTCTTCTTCCGTCTTGGAATAGATCAGTATATCATCAATGAACACCACAACAAACTTGTCAAGATACTCCATAAACACCTTGTTCATAAGATTGATGAAATAAGCAGGAGCATTTGTCAACCCAAAGGACATCACTGTATATTCATATAACCCAAATCTGGTAATGAAAGCAGTCTTTGGAATATCGGAAGGACGAATCTTCATTTGATGATAACCCGACCTCAACTCAATTTTTGAGAACACACATGCACCTTGCAACTGATCAAACAAATCATCTATCCGAGGTAAGGGGTATTTATTTTTGATGGTGACATCATTCAAAGCCCTATAATCCACACACATCCTTCTTGACCCATCCTTCTTATCAACAAACAGAACCGGAAAGGCCCAAGGTGAAGAACTAGGCCGAATAAACCCCTTTCCTAACAACTCATCTATGTTTTCCTTTATTAACTCTTGTTCTTTAGGGGGCCACTCTATATTGCCTTTTGGCTATTGGTGCTGTACTAGGTAAAAGTTCTATTAAAAATTCAACATCTCGGTCAGGTTGCATACCTGGCAGCTTATCTGGAAAGACATCTGGAAACTCACGAACCACTCTAATCCCATCCGTGGGTTTAACCTCCATTTGATGCAGGTGACCAGAAGGACTTGTTGCACTGATTTCTACCCCCTGACCATCTGAAGCTGTAAGGTGAACAGTTTGTCTGGCGCAATCTATTTTGACACCCCACTTTTTAAGAGTTTCCATACCCAGAATGACATCAATGTCCACTAAGTCCATTGCTATTAGCTTAGTGTAAAACTCTACCCCCCTTATGACGATGCTAACCCTGGAGCATATCAAGTCGGTATTTATCTTTCCCCCAGGTGATGAGATTACCATAGGCCTTTTCATGGGGATTATATCTATATTGTGTTTCTCAGCATATGCCTTTGAAATGAAAGAGTGAGTTGCGCCGGTATCAAAAAGTATGGATGCAGGATGGTTTTTAACGAGGAACGTACCAAGTACGATGTTAGGAGCTTCCGATGCAGTCTCAGCAGTCACGTGGTTCACCCTCCCTTGCCATGGTGCTTTGGCTTGTTGATTGGGGCGCCCTTGCTGCTGCTGCGGAGGATTCTGCCTCTGGCCCTGCTGACCCGGTTGGTTCACTGGCGTCTTCTGGGGGCAGACATTGGCATAATGCCCTGTACCTCCACACTTGTAGCAGTTCCTGTCTGAGGGAACCTGTGCCTGGTTCGTTGGGGTAGGGTTGGACTGCACCTGGCACTGAGCTTGATAAGCAGGACGATTAGGCTGAGTTTGATAACGCTGCCCCTGGCCAACCTGTTGACCTTGGCTGCGCTGCTGCTAGTAACCCTGCTGTTGAGAGCCTTGACCCTGGGGAAAGCGAGGGCGGGTGTTGCTACCTGATGAGGGGTTATTGAACTTCCTCTTCCTTTCCTCGATGTCCTAGCGCTTCCTCTCGGTAAAAAGTGCCCTATCCACCAATTGATGAAAGCTAGGGAAGGTGTGATTCATTAGTTGATATTGGAGCTCATCATTTAAGCCCTCCAGGAAGTATTCTTGTTTCTCCCTGTCCTCCGCCACCTCTGCAGTGGCATATCTGGCCAACTGGAGGAACTTGTCCCTATACTCAGTCACAGACATGCTGCCCTGCTTCAGGGAAAGAAACTCCTTTTTCTTCATCTTCATTAGCCCTGCAGGCACATGGTGGCTGCGGAAGTTCTCCCTGAACTATGCCCAGGTAAAAGCTTCCCAATCCTGGACTCTGAAAGACTCCCACCAGTCCAGTGCTGCACCCCTCAGCTGCCCAGATCCATACAAAACCCTTTCCCTATCGTTGCACTGTGCTATATCTAACTAGCGTTCCACAGCACGAAGCCTGTCATCCACCTGTAGTGGCTCTGTAGAATGAGAAAAAGTGGGAGGATGGCCCTTCAAAAAGTCTCCACGCCTATCTCTAGGTGGCAGGGGTGGTGGTTGAGCTTGAGCCTACTGGAGAACTGGGACAGCGTTGGTCATTGTTGCCATCATCTGCATCTGGAGATTATAGAACTGCTCCGGTGTCAGTGGTGGAGGGTTGGGCAGCGGGTTGCCACCCCCTAGTTACCCTGGTTAGCATTTCCACCTGCAGCGTTGCGCCTTGTGTTAACCATCTGTTTGTAACAGAGACACCGTAAGCTCATAGCCATCACATGGGTGCACAAGCAGTAGCGACTAAAGATAAAGTAGTAAGAGCAATAGAGTGGATATAGTGTTTAACCCCACGAACTAACTTATAACATTAACTTGTCCATGCTGGGACAAATCCCCACAGCTGGATAACACACAACCAAAGATCCAAATCAAACATGGTTCAAAATAACAAACATCTAGGCATCACAACTTAACTCAAATTCCACACGACCAACTCAACACAACCACTTAATCAAACGTGCTAACGCGATACATGAGGACGACTAGTCATCCCGAGGGAGTATCCTAGTGGCACCACCTAACTCTCCCATGCCAGGCCTCCTGCGAGGGGGAGTCTGAGCCGGGTGCACCACTGGCACCTGGGGTGGTGGCCCCGCCACTCGGTCCAGCTGAGCCTGAAGGTGGAACACTTCACCGTTCCGGTGATGGAGCTCCTCGGACACCCTAACGTAGGCAGTGATCAGGGCTGACACATACCGGACCAGCTTCAGTAGCTGCCGGTTGTCCTCACCCTGGATGGACGCTATCTCGTGCTCAGTATCCCCGGACTGCTGGCGGGGGAAGTTGCGGTACTAAGTCTGGCAGAGCGGAGTGTGGTAGTGCTGGCAGAGGACCCCAAGAGCCTGTTGAGCAGCATCCTCCATGGCCATCTCCATGGTCTCGTGCTCCGCGATGCTGTAGTGTCGGTGCAGCACGGTGTGTTCCCCGTGGTTGGGGTTGGGCTCCAGGACCTGCACACCGGCGGACCAGAGGGTGGTGTGGTCCGGGCGCGCCCGCTGCTGGACCTGTTAGACGACCTCATGGGTAGTGTAACCCAGGTCGTAGAGGCAGTCTCGGAGTAGCCCTAGGAACTCCAGGTCGGCACCGTGGTGTGGGTGCGTCAGGTCGACCCAGGCATCGACCTCCCGCTGACCACCCTCGTCGGAAGGGACAGCCACGCGGAACGGCCACTCGGGTGCGGCAGGTGGTGGCGGTGGAGGTGCCGGTGAACTTGCAGGTGCCGCTGGAGAAGGTGGTGGTGTCGGCGCACGCGGGGAAGGAGGTGTCGGTGTCGGCAGGCGTGGCGGTGGGGCCTCCTCTCGCGCATCACCGTCGTCGTCGGAGTCGAGGTAGTAAACTACCTCCACTGGGTCCTCCTCCTCCTCCTCAGGGTCAGTGTCCACCGGAAGCAGACCATTCCCCTCAAAGGGGTGTGGCGCCTGGTCCATGGGAGCGTACTCAAAGGGTGGTGGTGGCAACGGCTCGGGCAGCTCCGGTGACGGAGGCTCGATCTGCTGTGGTGGACGAGGTACCGGGGTACGCCGTGGGGCCGGTGGTGCAACACGGCGGAGGCGGCCCCCGGTACTCTTGCGGGCGGTCAGCTTGTTGCGTGCCATGACCTATAAGGAGGATGGAGTAAGATAGAGATTAGTTCTATATGATTGAATGAATAAAGCAAAAAGAAATAATTTAACATAGAGTGAACATATAATTTGATAGCAAAAATAAAATTTTCATAAAACAGCAAGAGGGCAAAGGGGAATGAGGTCCTTATTTACGTCCGTTTCTAACTAGGCTTCCGTCCTACAGTCAACACGGCTCTGATACCACTTTGTCATGCCCAATTCTCAATCAACAGAACCGGAACAACATATATGTGCCAGGAACGTGTCTCACATATATTATGACAATAGTGACGTCACAGAACGTGCATAAACGATAAATAAAACGTTTACATAGAGTATATCATCACTTTATTACAATAAGACAACATGTCTTTAAACCAGAGTCATAGCGGAAGCGTAAACGAAGATAAACGAGCCGCCACAGGGACGTCGACTGGTGGACTGGTACGCCTAGAACTTGCTAAAGTCCTGAACATACTCCCCGAAGTCTTCTAGAGCTGAGCAGCGGTTGGGTTCCAGCCAACAGTAGGTTTAAAGTAAAGCAAGCGTGAGCATTTCATACTCAACAAGCATAACATGAACTATGAGGCGTCTAAGGTTGGCTGACACTTAGCATGAGCTTTTAGTTGGTCAAGTTTTATTAAGCGACTAGTTACTACAAGTGAGCTGACAAACCATTAACCCGAGGTATAGCATAAAAGATTTAAACAACAACATTAACATTTGAACAAACTTCCAAACCCAACCAGGAACCACTAATCTGCATAAAGGATCTGGGCCGCTCATAACCGTGAGCACGGCTGACATGTCAGTTTTACACTCTGAGAGGTTGTACATCTTTACCCACAAGCCGTGTACTACGCTAGGAGTTCATCAGATTGCCTGAGATGAGATGACTAGCAAGCACACTACGAAGCCTTTACAAAGATCACGTTGGTAAAAAGTAACCGCAAGGAATCAAACGCCGCAATTGTGGTGTCCGCCTCACAAAGGGAGAAGTACACAGCACACTCAACCTAAGGTAGTGCAGCGACCACAACTGCTTACTCCCCCTCTTGCCCCGCTGGTAAGTTACTTCAAAGCAAAACGATCTAATTAATTAGCAAAGACCGTCCCATTCCAGTCTGATGGTAGCACGGTTGTCCCAGGTTGTCGCTTTGCGAACCAGTCCTTACGGAGAGCGGCTACGAGCAAACCACTAAGCACATGCTCATGCCCCCTAAACCAAGTTGCTAAAAAGCCATTTTTAAAGAGACATGAACCACTCAAGCACATAGCACAGAGGGTCACGCTCTGAGATAAATTGCATAGATCCATTAACAAGATTATTAACAAAAGTAACATGTGTTCGTGCAGCAACTAGCAAAACTTAACCAACATGCATCCCATAGGTGAACATTGCAATAAAAGAGGCTAGGGACAGTCCTTATTGGCATACAAGTTTAGACACATGCATATGAACTGATTAAATGGTTATTAGGTTGTCCAGGTTATACTTGCCTTGCTCAAACTGGTCTTGAGGCTGCTGCTCAACACCCTCAAACTACTGCTCTTCTTCACCAACAAACTGCTCACCGTCTAAACACGTACATGGCAACATACAAGCATTTCCACGCATACATACATGCAAACAATTAACAAAAGGTGAGAAACAGTACATCATATCATAAAAACAGAAGATAAAACTGTATTAAAAACATTCTACGCATTACCACGATCACGTGAGCGCAAGAATCACTCAAATCGGAGTTAAAACGCGAAAGTTATGCATAAAACGGGCTCCTAGGGGCATAACTGTGATAGAAACATTGAACCCAGGGGCTAGATTTGAAAAACTAAGGACCTAACCGTAATTACCGCCGAGGGTTTTCAGGCAAAATCGCCGAGACCTGGACCGCGGGTTCAAAAACCGGAAAGCCCAGGGGCCGAACCGAAGAAAACAGGACCTAAATCTAATTATTTTTCAAAGCCGGTGGACCGCGGGTTGATTCCAGAGAAACGTGGGGACTTTTCTGTGAAAGTCCCGCGCTGACCGGGTCTACGCCGACGCGGTGCTGACGTGGCGCGCGCGTGGCGCGACACGTCGGCCTGACGGGTGGGACCGCGTTGTCAGGTTAAGTGAGGGCGACGCGACGCGCTCTGGTTGGCCCGCGAAGGGGTACGCTGCGTTCTAATCATGGCCGTTGGCGATAGATCGGATGACCAGGGTGCACGGGGACGGGAAGGCGCCGGCGGTGACCAAAACCCACGGCGGGGTTCGGCCCGCGCGGCGGTAGCTTCCCGGCGCGGTGCACGCCGGGGCCTAGGGGTGGTCCCGCTGGACTAGATCTAGCCCGGGAGAGAGAGAGGGCCGAGGCGGAGCTCACCGAGGGATCGATGGAGACGGGGAGCGGACGGCGGGGCTTGGCGACGGTGACCGGCGGACGGGTTCGGGCGGCGCTTGCGGACGAGAGCGTCGGAGGCTCGGCCTCGCGTCAAGTCCTTCTGGAACGGCTCCGTGAAGACCCTACGAACGTGATAGGGGCGGTTAGAAGGCCGGAGAGGGCACACTGACGGCGAATTCGGCGTCGCAGCGGCTTACCGAAGCGGAACTCTGGCGGCAGATTGCAGGCGCATCACTGCACGAGAGCGGAATTGGAGTGGAGGCGTGGTAAAGGGGCTCGGGGCGACGCTCGGGGTCGGGTTTTATAGGGGTTTAGGGCGCTAGGGCACTGCGTACGCGAGAGAGGTGGACGGCGGCTTTGAAGCTCGTCACGGCGCCGTGAAGGAAAGGAGGGAGAAGGGGAAACCGGTGCGAGAGTTGGGGGATTGATGGAGGAGCAATTAAGGAAGGAGCGGGGATTGAGTTGGAGGAAGCTTCCTACCCCGAGGTGACTGGTGAGGCCGCGCATAGAAGGAAGGAGCGCGCGGAGAATCCGGCCGAAGGAGGAAGACGGGGCTGACAGGTGGGGTCGGGCGGTCAGCGGCGGAGGAGGCGTGGGAGGCGCTGCGGGCCGGGCGCACTGAAAGGGAGCGGCACGTGCTGGGCGGGCCGGCAGTGCGCTGCGGGGCAGTGGGCCGGCTTCGGCCCAGGCGGGAGCCGCGGGGGTTGGTTGGGCCGGGGCCCAGGCGGGGAGAGGGGGCGGGGGCTGGGCTGGCCGGTCGGCTGGGCCGGCCGGTCGGCCGGCTCTCTCCCCTTCTTTTTTTCTTTTTCTTTTTCTGTTTTTGAATACTTTTGAATTGAGATAGAAAATGGTTCTAAAATTCAAATAAATTTGAATTTGAATCCTTAATTCAATCAAACAAGAACAATGCACCAGCATGTATGCACAGGAAAGTTAGGCCTAGGTTACTTTTATGCATTTATTTAATTTAAATAAATTTAAGTAAATCATGCAAACTAACACATAAACCTCAGGAAAAATTAAATAAATTGCTTGAATTTTATTGTAAATGCTGGAATTTAAACTAGGGTGTTACAACCAATGTCCCCGAAAGTGATGTACTCCTTGGTGCTCACGGGGTTGAGGCTGGAGAACCACTTGCGGTGCCCTGTCATGTGACTATAGCAACTGGAATCCATGATCCACATGTCCTCCATGCCTCGATCCTGCAAAGTCAAGTAAAGGTACGGTGACCAAATGTAACACCCTAATTTTAATTTCAGTATTTTTACAACAAATTTAATATGGCTTATTTAATTTTCTAGGATTTTATATGCCGAGGCCTGCATTTAATGATTTATTTTATCTACAATAATTAAAATTAATCATAGGTCAACTTTTGTTGTACATTCATGCCAGTGCATATTTCTTTTGCTTTTATGAATTCAGAACTTGAATTCATATTTATTTGATTTCATCGATTTGGTTTTGGTTTAGAAAAAAAAAGAGGGAAAAGAAGAAAATAGAAAGGAGCAAAGAGAGGAACCAGCCAAGGAGGTGAGCCGGCCCAAACCTTCCCCTTTTCTCTCTCTGGCCCGGCCTGCTCGCTTTCCCCCTCTTGCCCCGGCCCAACTCGCGAACAGCAGCAGGCCCATTCCGCACTCCCCTGCTTCCCCGCTCTCTATGGCCGACAGGTGGGCCCGCCCGGTCAGGCTCCTTCTTCCTCCCCAAGCCGCTGCTCGCCGTCCGCCTGCTCTCTGCCTGGGGGCCGCCCAACACCATCCTCCTCCTTCCTCTGCACCGTGGACCCACGCCGCTCCTCGCACCGCGCCCTGCGACCCACCCTACAGCCTCTCGCGCCCATCGACGCGAGTCCCTGCGGGGTCATCACAGAGGACGACCGAGTCCGGGTCGAACTCCCGAGTTGGGCTAGCGCCGTTGCCCTAGCTCACACGCTATAAAGGGGACTCCTAGACCCGCCGCCGCACCCCTTTGGCCTCGCGCTCAGTGCCCAAGTCCTAGAGCTCCCGCGCCGCCGCGATTTCCACCGCCAGAGCTCGCAAGGTGAGCCTCCACCGCCGCCAAAATTCGCCGCCTCCGGAGGGATTTCCGGCCGATTAAACCCTTGCCGTGTTCGCAGGAGTACCCCGAAGGTAGCCCGCCGCTTCGTGAAGCCTCGGAGCCACTTCTTGGCGCTTCCCCGCGAGCACCGAGCCGCCTCGCCGCCGCCGCACGCCGCCGGACATCTCCGCTGCTCCGCCGCCGCACCCGACCCCCTGGTGAGACGCGCCGCACCGCCTCCTTTCTTCTGGGCTAGACCTAGTCGCCGGTAACCTCTTTCCGCGCCCAGAGCGCCGCGCTCCGGCAAGCCGCCGCCACGGTAGGGCCATCGCCGTCGCGTCCGGTGGTCAGTGCCGGCGAGTCTTTTTCTCATCTAACCTCGGCCGTCCGATCTTGATCCGAGGGCCCTCATCCAACGGTGACCCGGTCAATACTGGTCAATCGAGTCAATCTCCGGTTAGCCGCTGTAGATTTGCTAAAGAGCCCCTGTCCTTTCCTCTATTTAACCCGCAGTCTGTCCATGTACAAAAGTAATTACAAAGTAGCCCTGTTTTTAACAGTTTTGCCCTTTACCTTTTCGGAAATAGAACCCGCAGTCCAAGCCCCTCTGTTTTAGCGCTTTGGTCCTCGGCGGTTAAGTTTATTTACGTTTGGGCCCTTGGTTTTCCAAAGTTAGCCCCTGTCATTAGTTTTTCTACGCAGTTGTGCCCCTGGAACCCTGTTTTGGGCATAACTTCACCGTTTAAATCCGTTTTCGGCGATTCTCGTGCCCACGCGACCGTAGCAATGAGTAGAATAATTTTAAATACGTTTTACCTTCTGTTTTTATGTTATGATGTACTGTTTCTTATCTTTTGCATTTGGTTGCTTGCATGTGTGATCGTGTGTATGCTTGTGTGGCGCCGTATATCGTGTGTAGACGTTGATCCGCCCGTTGAGTTCGAAGACCAACCTCCAGAAGCCTCTGAGCAGCAGCAAGGAAAAAATTTTGAGGAAGGCAAGTATAACATAAACAACACCTAATAACCTTTTATTTTACTGCATGTGCATTTTAATTTATATGCCGTAAGGTTTACCTAGCTACTTTTATCCTTTTATATCTACCCTATGGGATGCATATGGTTAAGTTGTGCTAGGTGCTGCGCAAACTCATATCTATTTGTTAATTTAACTTTGATTAATGATCCTATGCAATTAATTGTTGGGCGTGACCCTGATCGGTTCATGTCCATTTTAATATGGCTTTTTAGCAACATGGTTTAGGGAGCTTGAGCAATGTGCTCGTGTGCTTTTGCTAGTTCTCTCCCTAAGGACCGAATCACAAAGCGACCACCTGGGACAACAGTGCTACCACAAGGCTGGAATGGGACAGACTTAGCTGATTAATTAGGTTGTTTTGGTTTGGGAGTAACTTACCTGCGGGGCAAGAGGGGAGGTGAGCTTCTGTGGCCCTCGCGCTGCTTGGGTTGAGTGTGCTTTACGTTATATGTATGTGCTTCTCCCCTTGAGGCTTGCTCCACGGTTGCGGAACCTGAAACCTTAGCGGTTACACCTTACCAACGTGATCTTTGTAAAGGCTTCGTAGTGCGCTTGCTAGTCATCTCATCTCCGGTAATGTGATGAACTCCTAGCGTAGCTCACGACTTGTGGGTAAAGATGTACAACCTCTCGAGAGTGTAAAACTAACATGTTAGCCGTGCTCACGGTTATGAGCGGCCCAGACCCTTCCCAGTGATTAGTAAAGGACCCTTGGCTGAGGTTCCTTGGTTATGGTTTTGATAATTGTTATATCTGTTTTATCTTATTTAATTTCTTGCAATATCTTTTGGGTTAATGGTTTTGTTATTAATTCATAGTAATTAGGCTTTAGTAAATGTTTTAAATTAAAAGCTTAATCAGTTGTCAGCTAACCATAGAGCCTCATGGTTTATGTTATATTTGTTGAGTATTCTCTACTCACGCTTGTTTCTTTATATTTATTTCCTTGTTGGGGGGGGGGGGGGAAATCCAACCGCTGCTCAGATGGTGGTGGTAATGAAGACTATGTGCAAGACTACGACGAGTATTAGGCGTTTCGTTCACCAGTTGACGTCCCTGTGGCGCCCGTTATGTTTATGATTTATGCTTCCGCTATGCTATGTTATACTCTGAGTTAAACACTCGTGTCATAGTGTAATAATGATATATTTAATGTTATGTACGTTTTTATCTTTGGCATGTGCTGTGGCATTCTGTAATTTGTCATGTATATGCGAGACGTTTCCTGGCGCATATATATGTTGCACGGTTTTGGTCTTTGAAACCGAGCGTGACAAATTTGGTACCAGAGCCGTGTTGACTGTAGGACGAAAGCCTAGTTAGACTGGTCGTATTTAAGGACTTCACTTTCCTTGTCTTAACTGCTGACCTTTAAATGCTTTATCTTCATTTTAGTTTTACTGATTAATTGCTCACATTATGTTCAAAATTTTTTATTTATTCATTATGTCATATAGAACTTTACTCAAGTATTTCTTTCGTTTCTATAGATGTCATCATTAGGGTGCCTTTATATATTAGATCATACCCTTATAATATCTCGTTAGCACGCTTTGTTTTGATGTGTAAATTCTTGTTATGGTGAACTATGCTTGATTTGGTTCTTTGATTGATTGATAGTCTAGCTGTGTTATATGTCCACAGTATAAACAACTATGAAGATTAAATTAATTATATAAATTAATTAATAAAGATTAGATCGTTGGGGGTTATAAATAGCCATCTACTCTTTTCTCTTTACTTTATCGGTCACCATTATTTATCATCCTGGATACGTGCAACAATTGCTTACTGATATTGTTTCAACTGCTGCCAACAGATGGTAAACACCAGGAATCAGGCTAATGGCAACCCACCGCAGAACCCACCGCCGCTGACAGCAGATCAGTCTTTTCAGCTTCAGATGCAGATGATGGCTACTCTCAATAATGCAGTACAAGCTCTGCAGAATGTTCAAGCCAATCCGCAGCCGCAACAGAGGGACAGACGTGGAGACTTTATGAAGGGACATCCACCTACTGTCTCCCATTCTGCTGATCCTCTTCAGGCAGATGACTGGCTCCGTGCAGTGGAGCGACAACTTGACATTGCGCAGTGCAATGATCAAGAGAGGGTCCTGTATGCAGCAGGACAGCTTCGAGGTGCTGCTCTAGATTGGTGGGAATCGTACAGACCTCAGGACAGAGAATGCTTCACCTGGGCTCAGTTCCGTGAAAGATTCAGGAATCACCATGTGCCTGCGGGCATAATGAAGATGAAGAAGAAGGAGTTCCTCTCTCTGAAACAGGGGAACATGTCAGTCACAGAGTACCGTGACAAGTTTCTGCAACTTGCTCGATATGCTCCCACAGAAGTTGCAGAAGATGGTGACAAGCAGGAGCACTTCCTGGAGGGTCTTAATGACAACCTCCAGTTACAGCTGATGAACAACACGTTCAATAATTTCAATCACTTGGTAGATCGTGCCTTGCTTACAGAGCAGAAGCGCAGGGAGATTGATGAGAAGAAAAGAAAGCTCAACCCTACATCCTCCAACAGCAACACCCGCCCCCGCTACCCCCAGCAGTACCAGCAGCAGTAGTACCAGCAACAGACAGGTCAGGGACAGCGTTACCAGAATCAGAACCAACGCCCTTCCTACAGAGCTATGCCACAGGGGCAGTCCAACCCACCTGCCCAAAATCAGGCTACTGTTCCCGTGGTTCGTAACTGCTACAAGTGTGGCGACAGTGGGCACCTCGCCAACAACTGCCCTCAGAAGGGGCAATAGCAGCAGCAGGGCGCCAGGCAGAACGCCCCACAGCAGCAGCAGGGACGCCCCAACCAGCAGCATAAGGCACCACTTCAGGACAAGGTCAATCATGTGACGGCAGAAACTGCAGCAGAAGCCCCAAACGTTGTGCTTGGTACGTTTACGGTCAACTCCAACCCTGCTACAATACTTTTTGATACTGGTGCTACGCATTCTTTTATTACAAGATCTTTTGCTGAAAAACATAACCTCCCCTTAAGCTGCATGAAAAGACCTATGGTAATTAATTCACCGGGGGAAAGATAACTACCAACACAGTCTGTACCAGAGTTAGTATCAACATAAGGGGGGTAGAGTTTCGCACTGGGTTGCTAGTTATTGATTCCATGGATATTGATATAATCTTGGGCATGGACACTCTGGAGAAGTGGGGTGTCAAAATTGATTGTGCTCAACGGACAGTTCACCTAGCAGCATCAGATGGCCAGGAAGTGGGAATCAGCGCATCAAGTCCTTCAGGTTATTTGCACCAGATGGAGGTTAGACCTACAGACGGCATTCGGATAGTGTGTGATTATCCAGATGTCTTCCCTGATGAATTGCCAGGTATGCCGCCTGACAGAGATATTGAGTTTTTAATAGAGCTTTTACCTGGCACTGCACCCATAGCAATGAGGCAATATAGAATGGCACCTATAGAGCATGAGGAGGTTAAAAAGAATATAGATGAATTGCTAGCTAAAGGATATATCCGCCCTAGTTTCTCTCCTTGGGCTTTTTCAGTTTTGCTTGTTGAGAAAAAGGATACTGATGTGAAAAGGATGTGTGTGGATTACCGAGCTCTAAATAAAGTCACCATTAAAAACAAGTACCCGCTCCCCCGCATTGATGATTTGTTTGATCAGCTTCAGGGTGCTTGTGTTTTCTCCAAGATTGACTTGAGATCTGGTTATCATCAGTTAAAAATTCGTCCCTCAGATATTCCTAAAACTGCCTTCACCACCAAGTACGGCTTGTATGAGTATACAGTAATGTCCTTCGGCCTCACCAATGCTCCTGCCTATTTTATGCAACTGATGAATTCGGTATTTATGGATTATTTGGACAAGTTTGTGGTGGTTTTTATTGATGACATTCTGATTTATTCCAAGACTGAAGCAGAACATGAGGAGCATTTAAGGTTAGTTCTTCAGAGATTGAGGGAACACAAACTATACGCCAAGTTCAGCAAATGTGAATTTTGGATTGATGAAGTTCGTTTTCTTGGTCACGTCGTCTCCAAAGGAGGAATTGCAGTGGATCCAAGCAAGGTCAGTACTGTCACGAACTGGAAGGTACCGGAAATACCAAAAGAGGTTCGTGGATTTCTGGGTTTAGCTGGTTATTATCGGAGATTTATTGAGAATTTTTCAAGAATTGCAAAGCCCATGACTTCCCTATTAGAGAAGGATGCAAAATTTAGATGAACAAATGCACAGCAAGCTGCTTTTGATGAGTTGAAGAAAAGATTGACTACAGCACCTGTGTTGACATTGCCTGACCAGCAGAAGAAATTCATAGTTTATTGTGATGCTTCTAGAGATGGTTTGGGATGTGTTCTGATGCAGGAAGGCAAAGTGATTGCCTACGCTTCACGGCAGTTGCACAAGCATGAGTTGAATTATCCGACACACGACCTGGAACTTGCAGCAGTGGTGCACGCATTGAAGATTTGGCGTCACTATTTGTACGGGCAGCGTTGTGAAATTTATACTGATCACAAGAGCCTTAAATATATTTTCACATATAATGAGTTGAATTTGCGGCAGCGAAGATGGCTGGAATTAATTAAGGATTATGACATGGAAATTCATTATCATCCTGGCAAGGCTAATGTGGTGGCTGATGCTCTGAGTAGGAAGAGTTATGCTAATATGGCTTTGGGTTTCATGATGCCGCATGAGTTATGTGAAGAGTTTGAAAGATTGAGTTTGGGTTTTCTACATCACACTACAGCCGCAGCATTTGAGGCAGAGCCGACATTAGAACAAGAGATTCGGGAGCACCAGAAGAATGATGAGAAATTGCAGGAAATTCGTGAGTTGCTCAAATCAGGCAAGGCGCCTCACTTTCGGGAAGATGAACAGGGAACTTTATGGTACAAGAACAGAATATGTGTGCCTAACGTGGACAGCATCAGAAAATTAATTTTGAGTGAGGCTCATGATACGGCTTATTCTATTCATCCCGGCAGCACTAAGATGTACTATGATCTGAAGGAAAGATTTTGGTGGTACGGTATGAAGCGTGCCGTGGCCGAGTATGTAGCTATTTGTGATACATGTCAGCGTGTGAAGGCTGAACATCAGAGACCAGCAGGTTTATTACAGCCGTTGAAGGTGCCAGAATGGAAGTGAGAAGAAATAACCATGGATTTTATTGTGGGTTTGCCTCATACTCAGAAAGGTTATAATTCAATATGGGTAGTAGTGGATCGTTTAACCAAGGTAGCTCATTTTATACCAGTTAACACTACTTATTCAGGTGCTAAGTTAGCTGAGTTGTACATCTCCAGAATTGTCTGCCTGCACGGCGTGCCTAAGAGAATTATATCTGATCGAGGTTCGCAGTTTACTGCTCGCTTTTGGGAGCAGTTGCATAATTCATTGGACACAAAGCTCAGGTTCAGTACAGCTTACCATCCTCAGACAGATGGGCAGATAGAAAGAACTAATCAGATACTTGAGGATATGTTGAGAGCTTGTGCCATACAGTACGGCACTAGTTGGGACAAGTGTTTACCATATGCTGAGTTTTCTTATAATAACAGCTATCAAGCCAGTCTGAAGAAGTCGCCGTTTGAAGCATTGTACGGCAAGAGGTGCAGAACGCCGTTGTTCTGGAATCAGATAGGTGAGAAGCAGGTATTTGGACCTGACATAATACAGGATGCTGAACAGCAATTGCGGATTGTTCAGGAGAATTTGAGAGTTGCTCAGTCCAGGCAGAGAAGTTATGCTGATGTCCGCAGGAGGGATTTGTCCTTTAAAGTGGATGACCATTTGTACTTGAAGGTGTCACCAATGAGAGGTATTCGCAGATTCAACATGAAAGGAAAGCTAGCGCCAAGATACATTGGGCCATTTAAGATACTGGAAAAGAAAGGTGAAGTAGCTTACCGCCTGGAATTACCTCCCAGTTTGCCAGGTGTGCATAATGTGTTTCATGTGTCTCAATTAAAGAAGTGTTTGAGAGTGCCTGAAGAGCAAACACCGCTAGAAGGATTGGAGGTACAGGAGGATCTGACTTACACAGAGCATCTAGTGAAAATTTTAGACACATCTGAGAGGAATACTAGAAACAAAAAGATCAAGATGTGCCGTGTGCAATGGAGTCATCATACACAAGCAGAGGCAACATGGAACGAGAGGATGAATTAAAAGCAGCTTACCCCGCTCTCTTTGCTAACTAGCCTATCTGAATCTCGGGGCGAGATTCTTGTTAAGGGGGGTAGGTTTGTAACACCCTAATTTTAATTCCAGTATTTTTACAACAAATTTAATATGGCTTATTTAATTTTCTAGGATTTTATATGCCGAGGCCTGCATTTAATGATTTATTTTATCTACAATAATTAAAATTAATCATAGGTCAACTTTTGTTGTACATTCATGCCGGTGCATATTTCTTTTGCTTTTATGAATTCAGAACTTGAATTCATATTTATTTGATTTCATCGATTTGGTTTTGGTTTAGAAAAAAAAAGAGGGAAAAGAAGAAAATAGAAAGGAGCAAAGAGAGGAACCAGCCAAGGAGGTGAGCCGGCCCAAACCTTCCCCTTTTCTCTCTCTGGCCCGGCCTGCTCGCTTTCCCCCTCTTGCCCCGGCCCAACTCGCGAACAGCAGCAGGCCCATTCCGCACTCCCGTGTTTCCCCGCTCTCTATGGCCGACAGGTGGGCCCGCCCGGTCAGGCTCCTTCTTCCTCCCCAAGCCGCTGCTCGCCGTCCGCCTGCTCTCTGCCAGGGGGCCGCCCGACACCATCCTCCTCCTTCCTCTGCACCGTGGACCCACGCCGCTCCTCGCACCGCGCCCTGCGACCCACGCTACAGCCTCTCGCGCCCATGGACGCGAGTCCCTGCGGGGTCATCACAGAGGACGACCGAGTCCGGGTCGAACTCCCGAGTCGGGCTAGCGCCGTTGCCCTAGCTCGCACGCTATAAAGGGGACTCCTAGACTCGCCGCCGCACCCCTTTGGCCTTGCGCTCAGTGCCCAAGTCCTAGAGCTCCCGCGCCGCCGCAATTTCCACCGCTAGAGCTCGCATGGTGAGCCTCCGCCGCCGCCAAAATTCGCCGCCTCTGGAGGGATTTCCGGCCGATTAAACCCTTGCCATATTCGCAGGAGTACCCCGAAGGTAGCCCGCCGCTTCTTGAAGCCTCGGAGCCACTTCTTGGCGCTTCCCCGCGAGCACCGAGCCGCCTCGCCGCCACCGCACGCCGCTGGCCATCTCCGCTGCTCCGCCGCCGCACCCAAACCACTGGTGAGACGCGCCGCACCGCCTCCTTTCTTCTGGGCTCGACCTAGTCGCCGGTAACCTCTTTCCGCGCCCAGAGCGCCGCGCTTCGGCGAGCCGCCGCCGCGGTAGGGCCATCGCCGTCGCGTCCGGTGGTCAGTGTCGGCGAGTCTTTTTCTCATCTAACCTCGGCCGTTCGATCTTGATCCGAGGGCCCTCATCCAACGGTGACCCGGTCAATACCGGTCAACCGAGTCAATCTCCGGTTAGCCGCTGTAGATTTGCTAAAGAGCCCCTGTCCTTTCCTCTATTTAACCCGCAGTCTGTCCATGTACAAAAGTAATTACAAAGTAGCCCTGTTTTTAACAGTTTTGCCCTTTACCTTTTCGGAAATAGAACCCGCAGTCCAAGCCCCTCTGTTTTAGCGCTTTGGTCCTCGGCGGTTAAGTTTATTTACGTTTGGGCCCTTGGTTTTCCAAAGTTAGCCCCTGTCATTAGTTTTTCTACGCAGTTGTGCCCCTGGAACCCTGTTTTGGGCATAACTTCACCGTTTTAAATCCGTTTTCGGCGATTCTCGTGCCCACGCGACCGTAGTAGTGAGTAGAATAATTTTAAATACGTTTTACCTTCTGTTTTTATGTTATGATGTACTGTTTCTTATCTTTTGCATTTGGTTGCTTGCATGTGTGATCGCGTGTATGCTTGTGTGGCGCCGTATATCGTGCGTAGACGTTGATCCGCCCGTTGAGTTCGAAGAGCAACCTCCAGAAGCCTCTGAGCAGCAGCAAGGAATAAATTTTGAGGAAGGCAAGTATAACATAAACAACACCTAATAACCTTTTATTTTACTGCATGTGCATTTTAATTTATATGCCGTAAGGTTTACCTAGCTACTTTTATCCTTTTATATCTACCCTATGGGATGCATATGGTTAAGTTGTGCTAGGTGCTGCGCAAACTCATATCCTTTTGTTAATTTAACTTTGATTAATGATCCTATGCAATTAATTGTTGGGCGTGACCCTAATCGGTTCATGTCCATTTTAATATGGCTTTTTAGCAACATGGTTTAGGGAGCTTGAGCAATGTGCTCGTGTGCTTTTGCTAGTTCTCTCCCTAAGGACCGAATCACAAAGCGACCACCTGGGACAACAGTGCTACCACAAGGCTGGAATGGGACAAACTTAGCTGATTAATTAGGTTGTTTTGGTTTGGGAGTAACTTACCTGCGGGGCAAGAGAGGAGGTGAGCTTCTGTGGCCCTCGCGCTGCTTGGGTTGAGTGTGCTTTACGTTATATGTATGTGCTTCTCCCCTTGAGGCTTGCTCCACGGTTGCGGAACCTGAAACCTTAGCGGTTACACCTTACCAACGTGATCTTTGTAAAGGCTTCGTAGTGCGCTTGCTAGTCATCTCATCTCCGGTAATGTGATGAACTCCTAGCGTAGCTCATGACTTGTGGGTAAAGATGTACAACCTCTCGAGAGTGTAAAACTAACATGTTAGCCGTGCTCACGGTTATGAGCGGCCCAGACCCTTCCCAGTGATTAGTAAAGGACCCTTGGCTGAGGTTCCTTGGTTATGGTTTTGATAATTGTTATATCTGTTTTATCTTATTTAATTTCTTGCAATATCTTTTGGGTTAATGGTTTTGTTATTAATTCATAGTAATTAGGCTTTAATAAATGTTTTAAATTAAAAGCTTAATCAGTTGTCAGCTAACCATAGAGCCTCATGGTTTATGTTATATTTGTTGAGTATTCTCTACTCACGCTTGTTTCTTTATATTTATTTCCTTGTTGGGGGGGGGGGGGGAAATCCAACCGATGCTCAGATGGTGGTGGTTATGAAGACTATGTGCAAGACTATGACGAGTATTAGGCGTTTCGTTCACTAGTTGACGTCCCTGTGGCGCCCGTTATGTTTATGATTTATGCTTCCGCTATGCTATGTTATACTTTGAGTTAAACACTCGTGTCACAGTGTAATAATGATATATTTAATGTTATGTATGTTTTTATCTTTGGCATGTGCTGTGGCATTCTGTAATTTGTCATGTATATGCGAGACATTTCCTGGCGCATATATATGTTGCACGGTTTTGGTCTTTGAAACCGGGCGTGACACCAAATGGTCCAGCACTGGGGTTAGGTGCCAAGCCATCTGCTCAAAAGTGGGGTAGGCACAGTGAAACAAATCACCACGACTGGAGTAATCACGACCCTCAAAGCGTGGCCTCTCAAGCTCTCTCATAAACCCTCAGTCACGAGGTCCGTAGCCGCGCTGAAAACGACTAGGAGCTCAACCGACAAACCGCCTCTTATCGCTAGGACCACGGGCTTGAAAGCCGCCTCTACGCTCACCACCAGCAAAGCGGTCTCTTATCTCACCGTGGAGGGAAGGATCTTGCCTACCACCCTGGTTGAACTGATCCTGGTTCCCCCAAGCTCTCTCCTGCCTCTCAACCCGCTTCCTCCTGAAGCAAAACTCCTCTAGGTGGCCATTCCGCTGGCAGAACTCGCAGTGGTAGACAGGCCTCCTAGGAACTTTTATGCTGAGACTTGGGCATAGGTGGTGTATCCTTGGGTGGCTCAGGCTGCTGGACTGGCTTCTTGCCCTTGGACTTAAGCTCTTCCTCTATTATCTTGTCCAGCTTAGCCTTAGAAGGTTTGGGTGTTCAGTACTGCTTCTTTGGGGCAGCCTTGAGTGGCTCATGGTAAACCCCATCAACATTCTCACCTGGCTGGGTAGGAGCAGTTTTGATCTTAATTGGAGCACTCTTCACACCCGAAGTACTGCACTCCCCAAACCCCAAACCACTCATATCACCCCTGGCTCTTCACACCCAAAGTACTGCACTCTCTAGTTGGGGTTGCCTCGCATACACCCAACTCAGCACCTCTCTCAACCTGCAGTTGTCATCTTGCAAAGACAACACTTGCATCCTCAGGTCTTCCAGAACTACTGTCGGGGCAGCACAGGTATCACAATCTAGAGAGGGAAACACAGGAGCAACTTTCTCCAACTTCCTAATGGTGGCATCCCTATCCACCAGCTGCATCCTAAGGGTCAGGCAGTTCTCACAAGTGTCAGTAGGTGCTGAAAGCACCTCAAAGTCAGCTCTCAATTGCTCTAACTCACCTCTCAAGGTAGGACAGACCATACACGCACCCAAAAGTGCAGGTAGCCCTAAGCTCCTCAAGCTCCTTGAGCTGCCCCTCAAACTTATCCTTCAGCACAGCTAGCTCTCTAGCTAAACAGGGGCAAGACTCACACTCAAGCTCTCCACTCAAAATAGGCTCATCCAGCTTGGACTGGAGTTTGCCTAACTCAACTTTCAGCCCATCTATCTCCTCTACCCGCTTGGCATCCTATCTCTCTGGTCACCAAGCTCCGACATGAAAGACTCGCAGGTAGGGCACTCAAACTCATTGGGTTGGGTCTCACACTTCTCAACCTCTCATTCTCCTCTAAAGCCTCAGCAAGTTGGGCTTTCAACTTCTGCAGCTTCTTAGCTGCCTTCTCCAGCATCTTATCCTGGGCTTTTAGCTCTCGGCTATTCTTCTCTAGCATCTCAAGGATTTCGGCTTGCTTAAGAGTTACCTCATCATCAGAAGAAGAGATTCTTCCATCATCCTTGTTCTCCTTGTCCTCAAGCGCCATGGAGCAAACAGAGCTCCTCTTGATCTTGTGCTTGCGCTTGGACTTGGTGGAGACAAAGCACAAGCCAGCTGGACCTCCTTGATCGTTCCTCTTGTCCTTCTTGTACGTGATCTCTTCCTCACTTGAGCTCGATGAGGACGAAAAGGAAGAAGATCTGCTGCTACAGAACCCGATCTCGGCGAAGAACGCCTTGTCCCGCTTTCGGTTGTCCTGGTAGCTCTTGAAAGCCTTCCGAAAGTTCTTCTTGCCGAAGGGACGCTTGCCGAAGCTGTGCTTGCCGGAGCGGTGCTTGTCAAAGCTTGGCTTGGTGGAGTGGCACTTGTCAGAGTCACGGGAGTAGCTCTTGCCCTTGTTGTGGTAGTCGTTTTTGTTGGGGCACTCGGCGATGAAGTGGCCGACCTCTCCGCACTCGAAGCACTTGGGCCTCTCTCCCCTCTTCTTGCTCATCCGGTTCTCATAGGCACGCTGAAAGCGACTAGACACCAGACAAAGCTCATCATCCTCAAGCATCGTCAACTGCTCCTCTGTAACAGACATCAAAACAGAAAACGAGAAGTTGTGTAATAGGGGGTTAATAGCAGACTCACTAGAGGGGGTAACCAAGGCCAGACTCTTGGAACTTGTACAAGTGAGGGAATCCCTCATCTTGTAATCTACTTCTGTGGCCTTGAGCTTACTATAGAGCACCTCTACTCCTATCGTATCATACCCTACCTACTCAATGATTGAGTTCACCTTGATCTCCCATACTTTTCTATCCAAAGCATACAGCAATTTGACAGCCTGCTGATGATCGGTGTATGGGAGCTCAGCGGGGGCAGAGGTTACACGCAACTTGTTAATGATCGACTGAAAGCGACTAGACAAGTCGTCTACTGACTCTCCCGACTTCTGGACGAAATTCTCATATTCGTGCCGATAAGTCTCCACAAGCCTAGCCTTAATGGTTGCGGTACCCTCATGGTGTGCACTAAGCAGGGACCATATCTCACGCGCCGTCTTGAGGTGACTCACTCTCTCATAATCCATGGGACTGTTGACGATCGTTATCTCACGATTTCAACCACCAATTATCCACCAAATGATGCTAAACAAGTGAAATATATGGACTAACCCTTGCTACTAATGAGTTCCACAAGATGTACATGAATATTTGGATGCAGGTATCAAAAATCACTCAAAAAGGTTGGAAATGCACCAAATATCAAAGATAGGTAACATTGGTGACTGGGCCATGGCCGCCCGAGCATACACCATGGCCGGCCGACCATGGTTGGTGGCCGCCCGACTACCCTCCAAGGTGGAATTGGGTCCACAACCACATGGAATGTTCCCTTGACCACTTCATGTGCCATGTCATCGATCCGGTGTCAAACAAACACAAAATGGTGAAGATCTAACCATACAAGAGAGCATCCAATGTATCCGAGGGTCACAAAGTGTTGGGACGAGGATTAGTGATGTCAAGGATCCGAGGGAAGCAACATGCAACAAATCGGAGGCAGACACGTGGCCGCCCGACCACGTGCCATGGCCGGCCGACCACCCCTCGATGCATTTTTCACGTGCACCAACTAATTCAACTACTAACCAACATGAGGGAGTGAGATCAACTATCGGATGCTCAAGGTCGGTGAATCGGGTGGCCGCCCGACCACCCCCTATGGTCGGCCGGCCATCGACTTTGGCTGCCCGGCCACCGACTTGGTCCCTCCACCGACCTAGTACACATATAAATACCCCCTCACTTTCTAGGCTATAAATAGACCCGGGGAGCTCATTTGCAAGGTGTGGAGTTGAGTAGAGAGTTCTATTAAGTGCTTCACTCTTTTCTTAGTAGTTAGGATAGTCC
This sequence comes from Paspalum notatum, assembly GCA_022530915.1. Classification (NCBI taxonomy): domain Eukaryota; kingdom Viridiplantae; phylum Streptophyta; class Magnoliopsida; order Poales; family Poaceae; genus Paspalum; species Paspalum notatum. The sequence goes on along the minus strand of CM039688.1, from coordinate 30,526,467 downwards.
TGGGAGTTAGAGTTGAGTCAAGCTTTGCCTCGGAGTCTCCGGAGTTATCTTCGAGTCTGTGGTAAAACTCTTGTATCTTTTGGATTCAGATTATCTTCAATATAATTCAGTTATATTTTACTTTATTTCTATCTCCTGCAAGTGTGGTGTACCCTTATTTTTGCATACTTGCTAGGCTTAGATTGTGTTTCACTTAGTTATTCAAGTCTTGTTATTCTTGCGGGTGCTATAACTCAACCCTAGAGTTAGACGCTAGGCTCTGGCTAGATCCACTCCTCTGATCCAGGAAGATCTATCGTTGTTCATGCTTCGCTTGAACACGTTTATAGCTTGCCATCCTCTCCACGCAGCTTTGCTTGGTAGCCCCACTCGGTGACAGCGTGTGGTGTGCCTGTGTAGTCCAGGCCCGTCATTTGGGAGGCCCATAGGTGTTAGCTAAACTCTCTTTCGGGACCTACTATCTAACGCCTGGTACCCTCGAGACTCTGGAATTTCGCTCGATGCAAGACCCTGGCTTGTTTACTTGAATAGCTTATTTAGACACGGATAATCTTTGCAGCCGAATAGAATAGAGTTTGGTGACTTTATCTCACTCGTTGTCCCCCTAGGCAACTATACCTTTCTACAGATAGCTTACATAGATATACTCCTCCACCATACACCTATCTTTATCACGTTTACCCCTATTCAGTTACTAGTTGGTATAATTTATCCAAGTCTACATTTCATTCGATTTGAGTTTATTCAATTACACTCTTGAGCCTACCGCTTCCCTGTGGAAATTTACGATACTCGGAACACTCTGAGTGAAAGGCTACAGCGGTCTCTGTGTGCTTGCGGAGTAAAACCTGTAAAGGCTAAGAGACGCCAACAGGGACCAAGCTCAGAAAAGAGAAAGTTAACAGCCTTGGCATTCGCCTCATGCTAAGCCACGATCTCAGGCGTAGCATGCTTAGGAACTGGACGCACCACAAAAGTCGTACTCTGAGTAGCATCCCATATGTTAACAAGGAACGCCTCCATCCTACCCTTCTAGTAGGGATAGCCATCGGAACCAAGGACGGGAATCTTCCCAGAGTAAGTCATAGTCGCTACGGTTTCTTCACCGGTTAAGGTATGGGAAACCTAACCAGCTCTGATACCACTTGTAGGACCGAGACGTGCGACTAGAGGGGGTGAATAGGAGCACTTAAAAACTCAAACTCACAGCCCCTTGGTGCAAACTAACACACATCACACAACAAACGCTAGACACTGTCCACTGAAAGGAAACGTGTCTAGCAAGCACTTGGTGTCGCCCACTGAACGGGAACACACCAAGAGAGCGGAAGCACAAGACTAAACGACCACAAGATCGCCAGTCAAGTGAAACAACGTCTCTTGCAAAAAAGGATCCCACGTAGCCACTCCGCACCTAAATGCTTCTCACTGAAGAATAGAGAGCGAAGAGTATGGGCCAGTGGTGAGAATCACTCGGGCAAGGACGAAGCAAAAACCGAACGGCAAGAACTCCAACGAGAACAGCAACACAGCCACCTCCCAGGCTCTGCGGGACAGTTCGGTGGAACACGTCGGACTGTCCGGTAGGAACCGAGGAAGGGACTCCTGCCGGACTGTCCGATGGCCTGCGATAGACTGTCCGATGGAGCTGGATAGTCTGGTGACAGAGCCGGACTGTCTGGTAGGAGGCTGGAACTTGACCCTCTCAAACCCTAAACCTAACCAAATCTTGTCCAAACTTCATGAGATTTTACACAGGCTATCCTAACACTATTCCAAAGCTTTTCCTAGAAAATCAACTGAAAATGATCACGAGATTAGCGGAAATTTCAGATCTTGGGAAGTTGACAATATTTGGGCTAGAGAGGGGAAAACTCAAGTTCAACTTGCTCGTAGTAAACCTGCAGGTTTGAGATGCACTAGAGCATAATCTCCATGTCCTGGCAAGTCCGAAACACTAGCGAAAGAAAGGATTCAACCTTGGCCAAACCAAACAGCACAAAAGCCAAGAATTGAAGCCAAAAACCAAACTAGAGGGAAAAGGAGAAGCACACAAGATTGCTGCATGAATTCACTTGGATTGGATGGCCCAAAAAGGTCTCAAGATACAGATTAGACCCAAGGATCTCGTCCCAAGCAACCACCCTCACCTTCCCTCTTGATTTGGAGGCTAGATCTCACCCTAACCCTCCTAAACTTGGAGGAAATGAAAACCTAGCAGCCAAGCCCACTCTAATGACCAGCTCTTAGGCTATTTATACACCGGTTCAGTTTTGGCATTTTTACACATAGACCCCTAACACTAAAAACGCCCAGAGGGACTAAAACAGAAAAGAACCCAAAATATCGGGGACGGACGACCACGATGAAGACTTCATCTTCTTAGCTTCCACGCAATCTTCGGATGTCCTCCATGTGGCTAGTAGTCCAATCCATCTTTGCACCCCCGGTTTTGAAGTCAGAAACCGGGAAACTTTAGGAAGTCTCCGTCTAGGCCAGACTTGGCCCATCTTCTCTATCTTGGCGAGTCGTGGCCCAACTCACCAAGCCTTGGGTAGCTTGGGTGGCGGTTTCGAGCCGAAGCCGCCAAAGCCTCCCTCACACGCCTTCGCGCCATGCACTCGGGTTGGAGCACCACGTTGGCACCTGGCTTCTCCAGTCCATCGGAATCGCCTCGCGGTCCATCGGAGGGCTTACACTACCATTGCCGAACCGCCCCTCTGTGTACTGAGCTTCCATGGCTGACTAACGCCGAGACTTGCCTCCAGTCCATCGGAGGGCTTTTGCCTCAGTCCATCGAGGTCTTCATCATCCTCTACCTCCAGTCCATCTGAGAACTTGAGCTCGTTGACAATCACTCATCACACCAGGAGAGCAATGAGGCCGGTCCATTGGCTCTCAGGATTGCCGTTGATGAAGCCCTTCACATAGAGAGGCTTGAGATTCCAATATTTGTTGTCGATCGGCTTCTCAAAAATTGCAAAAGAGGGGCCGACTGAGTTGCGCCATCGACTCGACCACCTGTTCACTGCTGGGAGGGTAGAAATCTTCGGGAAGGTAGAAAACCATTATCATCCCTGCTGTAGCCTTCTTGATCACCTCGTTGACTTCCTCCTCAATACCATCCTCGTCACTAGATGGATCATCAATGACCGCACACGACGGACCTTCTTGTGGATCTTCTTTAGCCAGTTTAGTCAATGACGGCTTTGTCGATATTTCAGTCGGGTTGCGGCTTCCGTTTCCAAACGGGGTTGCGCTCTGAGCACAAGCTTGGAATCTCCATGATGCCCCCGACCATCTTGAGCAGCCGAAGATATTCCTCTTCGGCTTGTTCTAAACTGCGTAGGCGCTGAACCCTACGCTTTTGCGATCTTGACAAACCCTCAGGGCACCACCTTGGTAGGTGGCACTCCGCACGCCGCCGATCATCCTCAGGCTGGTGTTGCTCCGCTAGAGGTGGCGAACGTCTTGGCGGCGGAGACGCAGGTCGCCGCTTCGGTGGTGGAGACGGAGGCCGACGTGGCGGAGGAGTAGGGTCCCGTACATGGTATGGCGAGGCTGTGCGATGCCGATGTGGAGATGTCGTGCGTCGCAGACGTTCGAACACTGACGCTTTGCCATGTTGACCCCTGCGGTTGGAACACTCTGGACAATCGTCAATGGTAGGAAACCTTTCCATACCTTAGGTCTAGCAAAAGTGGAAATAGGGGCAGCACCAATGCTCCTCGCGGTGCATGGCGTCATGATACTCCTCGTATCGTCGTCGATCCTCGTTGTGCCTCTCCTCGCGCCACAAGTTTTGGTAGTGTCGCTCCTCGTGATGGCGCCGTCGTTCGCAATGGTAGTTCTCCTCTGCTTCAACTCGACACCGCTCCTCATTCCGTCGATGGTGACGTGCGTACATACCAATCAACACTCCCGAGTTCGGGTGTCATCGCTGATTTCTTTCAATTGATCTGACATAAGTATGTTCTTCGGCCCCGAACTCCAGAGGTAGAACATCAGGGGGGTCCTCTTGGCCTTCCTTCTCGTCCTTGGAAGCGTGGACCATGTTGATCGAAACGGCAGTACCTCAGAGCAAATGAGGATATTGATCTTGATTGTCACGGCTCAAGACCTTGCCTAAGGAAATGGCTTTACCCAAGCGTGCACGGAACATCGACTCAGAAACGAACTCCGAGTAACACTCCTCAGGCAACGGACTAGTTGCGTAGACGGCGTTGACTAGGAAAGGCATCGTGTCGATCTTCATTGGCGCGCGAGTGAAGACCAGACTTCCCTGCTCAATGGCCTTCTCGATCTCAGACCGAAGAATCGTGCAGTCAACTGTATTATGCCCGTCTAACTTATTATGCCATTTGCAGTACTTGCAGCCACGCACCTCTTCGGCCGTGGGAGTTTGATGCCCATGTATTGGCACCAGGTGTTTCTCCTTGAGCAGCATATCGAAGATAGCTTCAGTCTTGGATACATCAAAGTCAAAGCCCGGTATAGGTTTAGGCTGCTTCACCCACTGACACTGCAATGGCTTGTTAGTTCTCGCCCACTGAACCATGTAAGCATTAGCGTCGTCTAAAGAATCATCTTCCTCAGTCTGGACGTAGCCAATGTTCCTTCTCTGCTTCTCTTGCAAAACCTTTGGGTGGCTTCGTTCGTAGGCTGAAACCTTTGAAACTAAATGGCCGATGGACTCGAAATCAGTCGGCCCATACACTTTCTTGACGGCCTTGTTTAGGCCCTTGTATGCCAACTCTGCGAGGAGCCGCATCGGTTTCTCACTTCGCGGAACCGCTGGATGTACTTGTGAACTGATTCTCCTGGGAGCTGGTACATATTGTTCAAGTCTGTGAACGTCGCTTCGTTGGACCCAGAGAAGAACTGTGCGTGAAACTTCTCCTCTAACTGCTTCCAGGTAGTAATCGATCCAGGCGCCAGTGTAGTATACCAACCAAAACCTGGCCCAGTCAACGACAGAGAAAATAGACGAATTTTCATGTGTTCGGCCCTCGATGTAGGTCCCAGTTGTGCCAAGTACCGGCTGACATGTTCAACAGTACTAGCCCCATCATTGCCACTGAACTTGGAGAAATCAGGGATTTTAAATTTAGGGGGCGCTTCAAGGTGATCATACACCTCTGGATATGGCTTTGCGTAAGACATAGTACCCCTCAAAGGTGTGACCCCATACTGATCCCTCAGAATTTCGAAAAGATGATTCCGAGCAATGTCGAGATCTGCTCCTGTTGCATACATGGCCTGATCGTTTTGGATTGGCCCGGACCTGTATGCACGCTGCCAGTCAAGCATCTCGTGATCCGCTGTTTTTACTACTCCTTGTGCGGGCTGAGCTTGTAGCGGATCCTACTTTTGTCCTTATCGTGGATTAACAAGGACCGAATTAGGGTATGGGGGAGGACGTGCTTCACCCTCTTCCAACTGTCAGTATCTCAACTGGCAAACGTAACCGTCAGGTATAACCAACAGTGAAGTGGAATACACCTTGGTTTGCAGAGGGAGGCCGTCGCACGGAGGGTGCATGACAAATTCTGCGACATTGTCCCCCTGCACCTCAATACGAATAGGTACGAGCGGCCTGGAGTAGAACATAGCTTCTCCAACGTGGCGATTCAACTTGGGGCTGGTGATGTGAAGAGGCTCACCGACCAACGCAGCTCTGACAGTCTTAACCACAATATTGTCCATGCGATTGATGACTGCCTCCGACTACCTGATGAGAGTGTGTGCCGTGATCAAGTGTATCTCCACACAAAGCGCTTCAGTACGCTACTGGGAAGGAGTCATAAGATCAACCTCATCAAGGAGTGTAGAGGGGACCCCTTGTATCTTGATGCCGCCATGCGAGACCTCCCATACATAGCGAGCACTTTCTCCTTGAGTTCATCCACAATGCGGTGTAGCGCCTCTGGTGTGGCTCAGTAAGATCCTCGACCTTGTCGATGGGTGCCAGCTCCTCGCCGTTTTCATCGATGAGCTTGTTGCGTGTCTTTCCAGTCATGTGTGAGTCGAGATCTACGTGTCCCACCGAGCGTGCCAAAAATGTGTTGCACCAGGGAACCAACGAGTAGAACCCTTGGGAGTGCAACACAATAGAGCCGGGAGGTGTATGTGGACGTAGAGGTCTCTCCTCCTTGCTGCGGCTCACGATCGGCTGAAACAACTAGCCGATCAACTGGCGGTGGTGGTTGGGCGTGCCACCTGGTTGATGACCTAACCAGGAAGGTTGTGATTGCGAAGGTGGTGGCGATGGTCAGCTCCTATTCCCCTGCAAAGACAACACAGACATATGAAATGTTAGATACTAGCCGGATCGCTCAGATCGGCTCTCCCCATGTCGGTTCTTCTACATCGGCTTTAAGATGCTTGCCGATGATACATTCATATGCAATGAGAAGGAAACAAAAACCAATCTAGATCTATTCTAGACAAGCAAACTCCAGCCTAATACTTCCATGCTTTTAGAACTGAACTTGTGCTTAGAGACCATACCAATAGATCAACAAGAAGGTAAATCTCTGTAAATATCGGCAAAAGACAAGAACATGGAGGTATCGGATCTTCTCTAGCAATAACTGATTTGTAGGTATCTTCTAAAGACAGATCAAGCTTGGACATCGACCTTGCATTATGCTAATCTTACAACATAAACCATGTAGTATAGGAGCGTACATCATAAAGATCATTAACATAAAGCATGTTGTATATGAACCGATGCATATCGGTTCATTGCACATGAACCGATCTATAACATGAGGCATGCATATATGAAAAGATCGGCAAACATACAAAGGTAAAGATAAACCTTGTGACAAGCCAGGCTTGTTATAAGATTCATCTGGATAAACGATGTATCTCATGCCGAGCTAGGCTCACCATGAGATTCATCGAGGTAACTGATGGATCTCCTGCCAAGCTAAGCTTGACATGAGATTCATCATGGTAACTAGCAAAACGTGCCATAAAAAACGCTTTAGTACACGATCTGCCAGGCGACTAACGTCTAATGCCCTAACGAAGTAAATCATTAGAGCAGTATGACGATTACCTGAAACTCTAGTCGCTAGAGGTGGCAATGCACTGAGGGAATATGGAGACAACCGCTGCTTGATGAACGTATGTCGTCAATCTTATTCAATAATCATAGGTACATATTTATAGTCCCGTGGACTTGGGCTGCAAACCTGCCATTTCCTTAATTAATACTAAAACCCTAACCGACTCAATTCCTAACTGGACTCTCTTAACTCAAATTACTAAACTACGATACAAGGCCTGGCAGCCTACTCGGTCTTGGTGCATGCCACCACTTCCTTGGATGGCTCTTCTCAGCCCAAAGCTGATTTAAGCCCATTAACCGGGTTGGCTAAATTCTGGTGCCAACAGGCATGCTCGGCACATTCGCTCTCTGGAGTCGAGACTGCAATCCCACACGGACAACTGGACAATCCTAAGTAAACCATAGGCAAAGAGCGACGCTGCGGCTCTGCCTACTATTCCTCTCATCAATCCTCTCATCCATTGATTAGCAATCCATAAAGCTTGTTTTCCATTTTTTCCCCAAAGTGACTAATCAGAGGTAGGTTGAGTCGATGGATTTCATTGTTCTCAATCATTCCGGTGCAATCTGCCACCGCAGTGATTGGATTCGTACTCTCATCCAATGCATTATGCAGCAGTGCAAACTCGATTCTCGAACACGGCTTGTACTGGCGGTGGTAGTCGCGGCACTTGATGAGGTCGGCCGTGCACCCGTCCACCACGCACGACGGGCATGGCCGCTGCTGCCGTGCGCCACCCGTGGGCGTGGGGGCTTCGTCGCCGCGCTGGGTGAGGACAAGGACAAGGCCGCCGGCGCCACAGCCTTAGGGTGTCGGTGTCAGTGCCGCACCGAGCTCGCACTCGGCCAGCCCACCGAGTTTGAGGTCGACGGAGCAGTTGAGCGCCACCGGATGGCCCCGCCGCGGGCGCGTGGCCATGGTACTGCTGCTGGTGCCTGGCAGTGGTGCTCCTCGCCGTCACCTCCGGCGGTGGTGCTCCTCGCTGTTGGCGGCGACCTCCGCTGGTAGGCCTCCTCCTCGCTGCCCTTCCCCGGCCACCGCCACGCCTCCTTGCGGTGCTCGACACGCCTCCGTCGCGCCTCGAGGCACCGGCGGCTCTGCATCTCGCGGCGTTGCCGTTGAGGGAGGAGATGAGCGGACGGATGCGATGGAGGCGGGACAACTGCGACGGTAGCCACATCGTCGCCAACGTGGAGCGCCATGTAAGCTTCTAGACTGGATCAAAGCCCAAAGGGACCGCGGATTCGGCCCAAACCAACTTCATGTAGCCGAAAATGATGTTTCTTAACTTCGGGGACCCAAGTGACACACCGTGCCAACTCTGGTTGCTATTTAATATGTTTCTAGTACCTGTTGGCTATCACCTGGGTGGTTTTTGATCCTGAACCAGGCTTCAGGCAATGCTGTAAAAAATGTAGTTCAGTTTAGTGGCTATATCTGAGACTACATAGTCTATGTTTGATTGCATCTGTTGCACTTGTTAGCCTTATCCGAGCACAAAAAATCGTACATATGGACACAATTAGTACCCTAATGTGATTAAAAAAAAGTTATTGATGAGGACATGCCCGCCAAGGATATGACCAAGGCCCAACAAAAGATGGAACCACAAGCCCAATCCACATTGAAGTCCGATTTATTCGCGAGTCCGGTTCGGACTGTTGGAGCAGACCTCACGAAAATGGACGCCTAGGCCACATACGGGCTTCGTTTTGGACATTCTACGTACCGATGGAAAGCTAAGGAGATAAGCTTTCCAACCCAGGTGGTGGAAATACGCTCCGAGGCGACGGGAATTATCGACACAAGTGGACGCCCAGAATCTGCGCAACATCTATTTTTGGGCTTGAATGCCTTGTACTTACTAGGGTTGCTCCTCCACCCCCTTGGCCGCCCCCTAGCTCTCTCTCTTCTATATACACAGCCGCCGTCATTAGATTAGATGGGTTTTGCTTAGATTATTCTGTCGTTATGAACAATTTCGCCGTGTGAGAATACTCCGGTTTGTGAAACCCCAACCTGTGAGCTTAATCTTTCGATTTACAATTTCAGTTTGTATCTACCGTGTTCTTGCTTGTGTTCTTCGATTCACAGGTAGGATAAGCCTTCGTAGCAAGGTCAAACGTGTGTGCACGGTTGATAACCAGAGGAGACGTGGTGCTGCAATTGCAGGATTCGAATCGTGTTGATTGGAAGCCCCCCATCAAGTGGTATTCAGAGCAAGGTTTACCATCAGGTTTGCTTGCCATTATCCTTAGTAGATTAGTTTTGTTTCGTCCCATAGTCCACAAAAACCCATACAAAAAAAATTAGGGTTTGTGGCACATCTTGTCCTATCACTAAGTTTAGCCTTTGCACCTTTTGATTTTGGAGTCCGCATCATTGAGTTTGTGTCCGTGGTCATAATCTTGTTGCTAGTTTAGATCGTGTTCTTAGATTGGTTTGAGTTTTGCATCGTGTAACCGAGTCCTTTTCCTTAACGTCATCGAGTCCAGTTCGGTTTTGTCTCTATCCAGTTTGGTATTTTGATGATATCTCCCACATACGAACTCAGATTTTAGTGTTCTAGTACTTTCTAGAAATCTTGTGAAATTATCCACAACTTTGTCAATTGTGAGATTTCCAGAAAACGCCGTTATCAGGGATTAATTCTAGTTGGAAGTAAATCTATTTGTGACCCAAAATTTTCTGAATAGTCTGTATTTCGGGGTCAATATCTTTAGCTTCCCTTATCGAAAAGAGGTGTTCCATATATTGATTGGAAAGAGAAAAAGTAGAGCTACAACTTTGTTATTATACGTTTTCGCATTTTAGGTCATTAAGAGTACGAAATCGTCTGTGCAAATTCGGGTAGAAATATGTGATTTACAGACGAAAATTTTGTGATAGTGTGGAGTTATATCTTACTCTTGCGGCACTTTTGATTAAAAAAAGAAAGAGATAAAAAAAGACAAGTGCATAAGAAAAAGCCGCACAAGAAACAAAAAAAGACAAGTACATAAAAAAGAGCCGCGCAAAAAAAATCAGTAGTACTTGCATCATTTGTGTCCTTTGTACTTTGTATGCGTGACTTGTTTGCTTGAGCTATGTCGGTGTTTGATACCGGCAATGCACCACGGGATGTACCACGGGATGCTTTTGTGGGTGTCTGCGTCAACCGTAGCTCGATGGTTCGCTCTGAGATGCGGCGAAGAACACAAAACACAAAGGAGACACGATTTATAGAGGTTCGGGCCCCGAGATGCGTAATACCCTACGTCCTGTTTGGGGCTGATTGAATTGATTTGAGCACTCGAGGGTACAATGAGGGCGTATTAAGTTGAGGGAGTTGGAGAGTTGGGGGTCGTTTGGGAGGGATCCCTAGCCCGCCTTATATAGTCCGGTGTGGCTTGAGTTACAAGTCAGTTTCCTTCTATGATTCCTAGACGGTTTAGATTATAAGAGATTACATAGAGAGCCTTTGTCTTGTGCGCCAAGTTGTCCTGCACTCTGGGCCTGAGTCAGTCGGTCTGCCCCTGAATTGGGCCCTCCACCGGCCCATGTCTTGAATCCAGGCCATGAGGACCCAGGGGATATCTATCCCTCACAAGCTAGTTCTAGGAACAAATTTAGGCTAGCAATATTGACAAGTACTTTGGACACTTATTCAATTTTGCTATCTGATTTCGATTTGTGCTAATCCTTGCTACCATATAAAGCCTCCCAAAGCTCCACATATATACTTCTGATCAGTACAGGTTCAACCTTTGCAATCGCATCGCTCACGCCCTCACGGTATCACGAACCAGCCACCGGTTGTACCATCCACTGCTTTGCATGGTAAGAACACTTGTAAGAGCTTGGTAAGATGCTTGAGAGTGTGTGACTTTATTCATTTTACCACATCCTAGTAGATAATAGGAAAATATACATTTGTGTGTTTGCTTGTTTTCTACTAGCAATGTCAGGTTACACCACTTCACACAACAGAAGAATGCAGCCATTTGAGAGCCATGTCACTTTGAGAACATCATCATCAAAAACAAAAAGTTCAAGATATATCATACCACATCTTTGTTCTTACGATGGTATTGGTTCAGACGAGTACATAAATTGGGAAATTAAAATGGATAAAGTCTTTGCAGAATATTGTTTATGTAATAGAAGAAAGATAAAAAATGCCACCAGTTCTTTAACCTCTTATGCTTCATTGTGGTAGAAAAATCTTTGTTATTACGATGAAAATCCACAAACTTGGAAAGATATGAAACAAACTATGAGAGGTCAATTTGTTTCCGATTCTCATTCTATAAAGCTAATTTGTGAACTGAAATATCTACGACAACACAATAAGACTGTTAAGTAGTATTATGATGAACTGCATACATTGTTATTGCGTTATGGTTTACATGAATCTGAGAAGGCAAGAATAAGAAGGTTTTTAAATAGTCTTAATAATGATGTTTATGATGTTCTTAGTGATATGCAATATAATTTTCTACATAATTTAATTGATCTTGCTTATGAGATTGAGAATAAAATTAGATATGAGAAACAACAATTTATGAAAAATGAATATGATGTACGTCTTGCTGAAATTACACAACCTATGGAGGTTGCTTTTGCTACTAACCTTGGACAGGATGTGATAATTATTGATGATAGAGACAACACACTAATGGAGGATGAGCATTGCGCTGAACATGTAAACACAAGTAATGATATGTGTGCAAAGATCATACAAGGTGAGGAAAATTTTGTTGCACCAAATTTGCCCACAGTTCATGCTACTGTAGAGCAATTCATAGTGGAAAATTTTTCTGATGTACCTTTGTCACATGACTACTATCTTGCTGCTTCATGTGACAAACAAAAGTTGTGTGCTAATTCATCTATTATTTTTACACCACAATTTGTGAATAAACTTGATATTAATGCTGCTGAACCAATCGATTGTGCTGAAAATAATATTTTCCTACATATTACTTGTGTGCATGATGAGCTAAAATTGTTATTTTCTTTAAATACTTTGGATTATATTGAATTTGATATTCTTTATAATCTGAAAAATTTGAATGAAAAGCTTTTTGTGCATGCTGATTTGACATGAATATCTAGACATACATATCATTTCCTTGGCAAATATGATAGTAAAGGAGAATATATGATTCATCGAGTCTATATTTGTTCAAATATGAAATCTCCTTTTGTTGTGCAACAATTCGATGAAAGAAAGAGTTGTTTTAAGAATAACCCTATCACATCGAGTTTCTCTATGTCCTCTTTGTTTGTTTTGTCACAACAGGGTCAATTTCAAGAAGGGGAGTATAGATGGATGATGTCAAGAACTCCAATGATTACTTCCGCGAACATCGACGACATTGAGTCGAGGACGACTCAAAACCAAGAAGGGAAGAATGATGAAGACATGCCCGCCAAGGATATGACCAAGGCCCAACAAAAGATGGAACCACAAGCCCAATACACATTGAAGTCCGATTTATTCGCGAGTACGGTTCGGACTGTTGGAGCAGACCTCACGAAAACGGACGCTCAGGCCACATACGGACTTCGTTTTGAACGTTCTACGTATGGACGGAAAGCTAAGAAGATAAGCTTTTCAACCCAGATGGTCTCATGCCAAAATAAGCTCCGAGGCCACGGGAATTGTCGATACAAGTGGACGCCCAGAATCTGCGCAACATCTGTTTTTGGACTTCAAGGCCTTGTACTCACTAGGGTTGCTCGGCCACCCCCTTGGCCACCCCCTATCTCTCTCTTCTATATACACAGCCGCCGTCATTAGATTAGATGGGTTTGGCTTAGATTATTCTGTCGTTATGAATAGTTTCGCTGTGTGAGAATACTCCGGTTTGTGAAACCCCAACTTGTGAGTTTAATCTTTCGATTTACAATTTCAGTTTACATCAGCTTGTGTTCTTCGATTTGCAGGCAGGAATAGGCCTTCACGGCGAGGTCAATCGTGTGTGCACGGTTGATAACCAGAGGAGACGTGATGCTGCGATTGCAGGGTTCGAATCGTGTTGATTGGAAGACGCATCGTGTGTGTTGTGTCTCCGCCAAATCAATAGTTATCGCCACCTGACGGAAGATCGGGAACCTCCGTCCCCATCAGTTATGAACTTAGTCATATACTCCAGTTTCCTTTTTCACAAAACTTCATGCCCCCACGGTCACTTGTTATTTATTATGAATTACAACAAATAATACAATGTGAAAGAATAAAATGAAAGTAGTTAGATCGGAAAGATGAAGTAACTTGGATACCCTTGACAAACAGGTGCTGCTGAAATATACGAGTTTGATGTACACATGTATTAAATTATCACAAGTTTATGTTCTTGTACATGGCTCATCCTAGCCTCGTAATATTTTCTAAATAATATGGCAACTACAATTTTCTGATACACAGGCAGGATCACAAGAACTCAAATAAAAAACTCAGCCATATTCATCATTCAAATATTCAGTCTGGCTCTCTCCAGCGCATCAACATTCTGACTTTCACACATTGCGATGGGCGATGCATAGAAGGGGCAGCGAGACCATCCTGCTGAACACCAATAGTAGCTAGTTCACTCTGTCTCCACCCCCAAGATCCATGGCGTCCAGCCAGATCCTCCTGTGAGACACGAAGGTGCCAAATAGAAAATCAATGCTTTACAATCTTAATAATCACTGAGATATGTGGTAGCATGTCATCTCAAGTGTGATGATAAAAAACGATGGCTAAAGGAAATGGGTGAATCTTAAGCTTAATAACTTAACAATCGAAATAGATTTATGGCCAACACTGATGTATGTGGTAGCAATGAACATATATTCTAGCTTGTGTGAGCAGAAATGTTTACCAGATTCGGAAACAGTAAAAGATGTGCACAAAGGAAATTTAAAAGGAGAGCAGGTAGTGAAAGGTGAAACTATATTGAAAGGTGAAACTATATAGGGCACGACTAAAATGCGCATCTAACATTGTCAATGCGCACATGCATGCAGCGAAAAGTAGTAAGTAGTAAGTAAGTAGGAACACCTGTTGCGATTTTTTCCTATGAAAAGTAGTAAGTAGGAACACCTGTTGCATTTTTTCTTTTGAAAGTAGCAAGTAGGAACCACTAGTAACTGGTTGTCACTGGTTGAGAGCAAAAGTAGTAGCCAGTAGTACTGCAAGCAAAAAGAGGACTCTCGCAAATACATGAAAAGCAGAGTGCAAAGTAGCAACCAGAGAGCAAAGTAGTAACTGGTTGCCACTTGCCAAGCGCAAAGTAGCAACCAGAGAGTAAAGTAGTAACTGGTTGCCACTTGCCAAGCGCAAAGTAGTAACCAGAGAGCAAAGTAGTAACTGGTTGCCAGGAGAGCAAGTAAATGCACTTGCAAAGTAGTAATCAACAGGCTTAGCCATTTGAAAGTAGTAAGTAGGAACACAGAATGTGTACCTGCTGCATGTGTGCACCATCCATGGCCTGTGTGCACATGCGTACTGTAGAATTCCTATATACGAACCATCATGACATGTGAGCAAATAAGGTTTCCTGTCCCTCGGTTTTCCAGTCCGTCATGACATGTGGACCCGGCTGGTCAGCCACTCCCTGTCCTGTATCCGATAATCCAAATCACAGCTACAATACGAACCAGATTAGCACTGCAGAAGGAGTCGACGTGAAAACGGATGCCCAAGTCGCATACGGACTCAGTTTTCAATGTTCTACATATCGATGGAAAGCCTTTTCAACCAAATTGAAACACTTTAAAATTCAGTATCAGTCAACGGAAATCTTTAAAACAATGGGACATGAAATTTATTCGCAAGCCCGGAATGCATGAGCCGCCCACGCGAAAACGGATGCTCAAATCACATACAAACAAGACAATATGGCCTACAATTTATTCGTAAACCTGATTCAGACAACAGGAGTAGCCTATGTGAAAACGGATACCCATGTCGTATATGGACTCCGTTTTCGATGTTCTATATATTGTGGAAACACAAAAAATAATATTTCTTACTAAACTGACACCACCTAAATTTCGGTCATATATATGCAAGGAAAAATTCGAAACAATATGATATGAAATTTATTTGTAAGGTTATTCTTATATGTATTGATCTAGAGGTGCTTAAGGATCCTTTTCTCCCGTTGCAACGCACGGGCATTTTGCTAGTATATAACTTTCTACATGCGCATGCAGCTACACTCGCCTATGTATCTCATGATTGAGGCCGTATCTGGCCAAACGGAAGGTATGTACGCGGAGTATGCAACATAGGAACTCGTATAAGCAAGAGATCCTAGGTCATTACCACTAGACGCGCAGTGCAGCGGAAAACGAGTTGGAGCAGCCGGGTGCTGAGTGAACTCAGCCGAGTGCCGAATGCCGAGTCAAGCACGCCGAGTCAATGCAGAGAGAAGCCGATGCCGAGTCAACCAGCCGATCTCGATCAAGTTTAGTCGGCCGCCCTTGAAACCAGTCGGTTGATCTGTGTAGCAGTCATAGCAACGCCTCTACGGTATCCACACGTATGAGAAGGCGACGCCGAGTTCTGGTGTGCTAGTACCACAAACTTGGCGGTGGATCTTAAAAGATTGGACTAGGGCACAGCTAGGGTTTCGCAGAAACCTTTTCTGCGATGGCTCACGCAATATGACAATGCCCTGAGCCGTGCCCTCTCATGCATATAAATAGTCTCCACTAATGGGCCCAGACCACGTAAAGGCCCATTAGGATTCTATTGCTTGCGGATCAAGTATCCGAGTCCTAATGGCGATCCAACTGCGCGTACCATACGCGAACGTCCGAGTCAGACCCGTAGGTCAAGTTTCGATCGAACTCAACATTGACTCTTGCCAGAGCCGATATGACCTGGAGTCGGTCCGGGATGTTGCCGCACCTAGCAGCACATGTTAACCCCCGAAAGCACAATGATCATATCAACCGAACCTTGATATACAACTTGTCCTATATCCTTTTGCCACGCGACGCCAGTCCGGCCCTTGTTTAATAGTCGGACTTATTTCACTCGTCAATGGTGTATTATTGGACTAACCATTAGTCCAAATGTGATTAACCATTAATCACATAGCACGGCCATGCATTTTCTTATCCAGCCACCTCGAGCGGCCTAGGGGCAATCTCTCTCATTATGTGAGAGGGGCAAATTGCATCTTGATCCACTCACATCCCACCCATGTTTTGTAATGTACCCGAAAGTTATTTTTATAACTACCCAGTTATGGTGTAGCGTTTGGTAACCCCTAAGTACACCACTACGCACAGTGAGAATCAATGGTGATGTCAGGTCAAAGGATTTAGCGGGTATATCACTCGAGAGCGCTTGATGGCACATTTAAGCATAACAATCCCAGCAACGTCTCAGAGTGAGTCAGATCCAACACAATGTTCACTAACATCTGTCCACATCATTGATTTGGTATCCAATACCCATGATCCGTGAAACATGATCATCAATCAATCCATGTGCTAGCCCTTGAATCATTATCATCCCAAATAAAGATTATATGCTAGGGACCATTTAGAACATTGCATTCAAACAAGAGTCTCACGAACGAGTCACGCACTCGTTGATCCATTGTTTACAGCAGCATGTTCAAGGAACAAATGAATAACATTTATTCGAAATAAAACATAACAAACTCTCATCCCACGCACACTAGAGTCAACTCAAGTATCCAATACCCATTGCTTTCGTGTGTGCCTCAAACTTGGATTGTGGGAGAGGCTTCGTTAACGGATCAGCTACATTTAGATCCGTGTTCACTTTACATATCTTCACATCACCTCTATCGATTATCTCTCTAATCAGGTGATATCGCCTGAGTATATGTTTGGATCTTTGGTGTGACCTAGGTTCCTTAGCTTGTGCAATGGCACCCATATTATCATAGTAAAGGTCCAAAGGGCACGAAGCACTCGGAACAACACCTAACTCAGAAACAAAATTTCTGATCCAAACTGCCTCCTTTGCAGCTTCCGAAGCTACAATATACTCGGCTTCTGTTGCTAAGTCGGCTACAGTATCTTGCTTGAAACTTTTCCAACTAACCGCTCCACCATTGAGGCAGAACACGAATCTGGCTTGCGATCTACTGTCGTCTGTATCTGTTTGGAAACCAGCATCGGTGTAACCCTTTACAACGAGCTCTTCCTTACCTCCAAACACTAGGAACATATCCTTAGTCCTTCTCAAGTACTTAAGAATATTCTTTACAGCAATCCAGTGACCTTCACCTGGACTCAATTGGTATCTGCTCGTGACACTCAGAGCAAAGGAGACATCAGGGAGTGTACATATCATGGCATACATGATGGATCCAATTGCAGAGGCATACGGGATCTCACTCATCCTCTTTTGCTCATCAGTTGTCGAAGGACACTGAGTCTTGCTCAAGATTGTGCCAGGTGACATGGGCAAGAAACCTTTCTTGGAACCATGCATGTTGAACCGTTTCAACACCTTGTCAATATATGTACTTTGGCTTAATCCAATTAAGCGCTTCGATCTATCTCTATAGATCTTTATGCCCAAAATGTAAGCTGCTTCACACAAGTCCTTTATCGAGAAACTCTTTCTCAACGAGTCCTTCACAGCTTCCAACATAGGAATGTCATTTCCGATCAACAATATGTCATCTACATATAAGATCAAAAAGACTAGTGCGCTCCCACTGACCTTCTTGTATACACAAGGTTCTTCTACATTCTTAATGAAACCAAACCCTTTGACCACTTCATCAAAACGTAAATTCCAACTTTGAGATGCTTGCTTGAGTCCATAAATGGACTTCAAAAGCTTGCATACCTTCCCAACATTCTATGGATCTACCAAACCTTCAGGCTGTGTCATATACACATCCGCACTTAGGTTTCCATTAAGGAAAGCCGTTTTGACGTCCATTTGCCACACCTCATAGTTACGAAAATTTTGTGATAGTGTGGAGTTATATCTTACTCTTGCGGCACTTTTGATTAAAAAAAGAAAGAGATAAAAAAAGACAAGTGCATAAGAAAAAGCCGCACAAGAAACAAAAAAAGACAAGTACATAAAAAAGAGCCGCGCAAAAAAAATCAGTAGTACTTGCATCATTTGTGTCCTTTGTACTTTGTATGCGTGACTTGTTTGCTTGAGCTATGTCGGTGTTTGATACCGGCAATGCACCACGGGATGTACCACGGGATGCTTTTGTGGGTGTCTGCGTCAACCGTAGCTCGATGGTTCGCTCTGAGATGCGGCGAAGAACACAAAACACAAAGGAGACACGATTTATAGAGGTTCGGGCCCCGAGATGCGTAATACCCTACGTCCTGTTTGGGGCTGATTGAATTGATTTGAGCACTCGAGGGTACAATGAGGGCGTATTAAGTTGAGGGAGTTGGAGAGTTGGGGGTCGTTTGGGAGGGATCCCTAGCCCGCCTTATATAGTCCGGTGTGGCTTGAGTTACAAGTCAGTTTCCTTCTATGATTCCTAGACGGTTTAGATTATAAGAGATTACATAGAGAGCCTTTGTCTTGTGCGCCAAGTTGTCCTGCACTCTGGGCCTGAGTCAGTCGGTCTGCCCCTGAATTGGGCCCTCCACCGGCCCATGTCTTGAATCCAGGCCATGAGGACCCAGGGGATATCTATCCCTCACAAGCTAGTTCTAGGAACAAATTTAGGCTAGCAATATTGACAAGTACTTTGGACACTTATTCAATTTTGCTATCTGATTTCGATTTGTGCTAATCCTTGCTACCATATAAAGCCTCCCAAAGCTCCACATATATACTTCTGATCAGTACAGGTTCAACCTTTGCAATCGCATCGCTCACGCCCTCACGGTATCACGAACCAGCCACCGGTTGTACCATCCACTGCTTTGCATGGTAAGAACACTTGTAAGAGCTTGGTAAGATGCTTGAGAGTGTGTGACTTTATTCATTTTACCACATCCTAGTAGATAATAGGAAAATATACATTTGTGTGTTTGCTTGTTTTCTACTAGCAATGTCAGGTTACACCACTTCACACAACAGAAGAATGCAGCCATTTGAGAGCCATGTCACTTTGAGAACATCATCATCAAAAACAAAAAGTTCAAGATATATCATACCACATCTTTGTTCTTACGATGGTATTGGTTCAGACGAGTACATAAATTGGGAAATTAAAATGGATAAAGTCTTTGCAGAATATTGTTTATGTAATAGAAGAAAGATAAAAAATGCCACCAGTTCTTTAACCTCTTATGCTTCATTGTGGTAGAAAAATCTTTGTTATTACGATGAAAATCCACAAACTTGGAAAGATATGAAACAAACTATGAGAGGTCAATTTGTTTCCGATTCTCATTCTATAAAGCTAATTTGTGAACTGAAATATCTACGACAACACAATAAGACTGTTAAGTAGTATTATGATGAACTGCATACATTGTTATTGCGTTATGGTTTACATGAATCTGAGAAGGCAAGAATAAGAAGGTTTTTAAATAGTCTTAATAATGATGTTTATGATGTTCTTAGTGATATGCAATATAATTTTCTACATAATTTAATTGATCTTGCTTATGAGATTGAGAATAAAATTAGATATGAGAAACAACAATTTATGAAAAATGAATATGATGTACGTCTTGCTGAAATTACACAACCTATGGAGGTTGCTTTTGCTACTAACCTTGGACAGGATGTGATAATTATTGATGATAGAGACAACACACTAATGGAGGATGAGCATTGCGCTGAACATGTAAACACAAGTAATGATATGTGTGCAAAGATCATACAAGGTGAGGAAAATTTTGTTGCACCAAATTTGCCCACAGTTCATGCTACTGTAGAGCAATTCATAGTGGAAAATTTTTCTGATGTACCTTTGTCACATGACTACTATCTTGCTGCTTCATGTGACAAACAAAAGTTGTGTGCTAATTCATCTATTATTTTTACACCACAATTTGTGAATAAACTTGATATTAATGCTGCTGAACCAATCGATTGTGCTGAAAATAATATTTTCCTACATATTACTTGTGTGCATGATGAGCTAAAATTGTTATTTTCTTTAAATACTTTGGATTATATTGAATTTGATATTCTTTATAATCTGAAAAATTTGAATGAAAAGCTTTTTGTGCATGCTGATTTGACATGAATATCTAGACATACATATCATTTCCTTGGCAAATATGATAGTAAAGGAGAATATATGATTCATCGAGTCTATATTTGTTCAAATATGAAATCTCCTTTTGTTGTGCAACAATTCGATGAAAGAAAGAGTTGTTTTAAGAATAACCCTATCACATCGAGTTTCTCTATGTCCTCTTTGTTTGTTTTGTCACAACAGGGTCAATTTCAAGAAGGGGAGTATAGATGGATGATGTCAAGAACTCCAATGATTACTTCCGCGAACATCGACGACATTGAGTCGAGGACGACTCAAAACCAAGAAGGGAAGAATGATGAAGACATGCCCGCCAAGGATATGACCAAGGCCCAACAAAAGATGGAACCACAAGCCCAATACACATTGAAGTCCGATTTATTCGCGAGTACGGTTCGGACTGTTGGAGCAGACCTCACGAAAACGGACGCTCAGGCCACATACGGACTTCGTTTTGAACGTTCTACGTATGGACGGAAAGCTAAGAAGATAAGCTTTTCAACCCAGATGGTCTCATGCCAAAATAAGCTCCGAGGCCACGGGAATTGTCGATACAAGTGGATGCCCAGAATCTGCGCAACATCTGTTTTTGGACTTCAAGGCCTTGTACTCACTAGGGTTGCTCGGCCACCCCCTTGGCCACCCCCTATCTCTCTCTTCTATATACACAGCCGCCGTCATTAGATTAGATGGGTTTGGCTTAGATTATTCTGTCGTTATGAATAGTTTCGCTGTGTGAGAATACTCCGGTTTGTGAAACCCCAACTTGTGAGTTTAATCTTTCGATTTACAATTTCAGTTTACATCAGCTTGTGTTCTTCGATTTGCAGGCAGGAATAGGCCTTCACGGCGAGGTCAATCGTGTGTGCACGGTTGATAACCAGAGGAGACGTGATGCTGCGATTGCAGGGTTCGAATCGTGTTGATTGGAAGACGCATCGTGTGTGTTGTGTCTCCGCCAAATCAATAGTTATCGCCACCTGACGGAAGATCGGGAACCTCCGTCCCCATCAGTTATGAACTTAGTCATATACTCCAGTTTCCTTTTTCACAAAACTTCATGCCCCCACGGTCACTTGTTATTTATTATGAATTACAACAAATAATACAATGTGAAAGAATAAAATGAAAGTAGTTAGATCGGAAAGATGAAGTAACTTGGATACCCTTGACAAACAGGTGCTGCTGAAATATACGAGTTTGATGTACACATGTATTAAATTATCACAAGTTTATGTTCTTGTACATGGCTCATCCTAGCCTCGTAATATTTTCTAAATAATATGGCAACTACAATTTTCTGATACACAGGCAGGATCACAAGAACTCAAATAAAAAACTCAGCCATATTCATCATTCAAATATTCAGTCTGGCTCTCTCCAGCGCATCAACATTCTGACTTTCACACATTGCGATGGGCGATGCATAGAAGGGGCAGCGAGACCATCCTGCTGAACACCAATAGTAGCTAGTTCACTCTGTCTCCACCCCCAAGATCCATGGCGTCCAGCCAGATCCTCCTGTGAGACACGAAGGTGCCAAATAGAAAATCAATGCTTTACAATCTTAATAATCACTGAGATATGTGGTAGCATGTCATCTCAAGTGTGATGATAAAAAACGATGGCTAAAGGAAATGGGTGAATCTTAAGCTTAATAACTTAACAATCGAAATAGATTTATGGCCAACACTGATGTATGTGGTAGCAATGAACATATATTCTAGCTTGTGTGAGCAGAAATGTTTACCAGATTCGGAAACAGTAAAAGATGTGCACAAAGGAAATTTAAAAGGAGAGCAGGTAGTGAAAGGTGAAACTATATTGAAAGGTGAAACTATATAGGGCACGACTAAAATGCGCATCTAACATTGTCAATGCGCACATGCATGCAGCGAAAAGTAGTAAGTAGTAAGTAAGTAGGAACACCTGTTGCGATTTTTTCCTATGAAAAGTAGTAAGTAGGAACACCTGTTGCATTTTTTCTTTTGAAAGTAGCAAGTAGGAACCACTAGTAACTGGTTGTCACTGGTTGAGAGCAAAAGTAGTAGCCAGTAGTACTGCAAGCAAAAAGAGGACTCTCGCAAATACATGAAAAGCAGAGTGCAAAGTAGCAACCAGAGAGCAAAGTAGTAACTGGTTGCCACTTGCCAAGCGCAAAGTAGCAACCAGAGAGTAAAGTAGTAACTGGTTGCCACTTGCCAAGCGCAAAGTAGTAACCAGAGAGCAAAGTAGTAACTGGTTGCCAGGAGAGCAAGTAAATGCACTTGCAAAGTAGTAATCAACAGGCTTAGCCATTTGAAAGTAGTAAGTAGGAACACAGAATGTGTACCTGCTGCATGTGTGCACCATCCATGGCCTGTGTGCACATGCGTACTGTAGAATTCCTATATACGAACCATCATGACATGTGAGCAAATAAGGTTTCCTGTCCCTCGGTTTTCCAGTCCGTCATGACATGTGGACCCGGCTGGTCAGCCACTCCCTGTCCTGTATCCGATAATCCAAATCACAGCTACAATACGAACCAGATTAGCACTGCAGAAGGAGTCGACGTGAAAACGGATGCCCAAGTCGCATACGGACTCAGTTTTCAATGTTCTACATATCGATGGAAAGCCTTTTCAACCAAATTGAAACACTTTAAAATTCAGTATCAGTCAACGGAAATCTTTAAAACAATGGGACATGAAATTTATTCGCAAGCCCGGAATGCATGAGCCGCCCACGCGAAAACGGATGCTCAAATCACATACAAACAAGACAATATGGCCTACAATTTATTCGTAAACCTGATTCAGACAACAGGAGTAGCCTATGTGAAAACGGATACCCATGTCGTATATGGACTCCGTTTTCGATGTTCTATATATTGTGGAAACACAAAAAATAATATTTCTTACTAAACTGACACCACCTAAATTTCGGTCATATATATGCAAGGAAAAATTCGAAACAATATGATATGAAATTTATTTGTAAGGTTATTCTTATATGTATTGATCTAGAGGTGCTTAAGGATCCTTTTCTCCCGTTGCAACGCACGGGCATTTTGCTAGTATATAACTTTCTACATGCGCATGCAGCTACACTCGCCTATGTATCTCATGATTGAGGCCGTATCTGGCCAAACGGAAGGTATGTACGCGGAGTATGCAACATAGGAACTCGTATAAGCAAGAGATCCTAGGTCATTACCACTAGACGCGCAGTGCAGCGGAAAACGAGTTGGAGCAGCCGGGTGCTGAGTGAACTCAGCCGAGTGCCGAATGCCGAGTCAAGCACGCCGAGTCAATGCAGAGAGAAGCCGATGCCGAGTCAACCAGCCGATCTCGATCAAGTTTAGTCGGCCGCCCTTGAAACCAGTCGGTTGATCTGTGTAGCAGTCATAGCAACGCCTCTACGGTATCCACACGTATGAGAAGGCGACGCCGAGTTCTGGTGTGCTAGTACCACAAACTTGGCGGTGGATCTTAAAAGATTGGACTAGGGCACAACTAGGGTTTCGCAGAAACCTTTTCTGCGATGGCTCACGCAATATGACAATGCCCTGAGCCGTGCCCTCTCATGCATATAAATAGTCTCCACTAATGGGCCCAGACCACGTAAAGGCCCATTAGGATTCTATTGCTTGCGGATCAAGTATCCGAGTCCTAATGGCGATCCAACTGCGCGTACCATACGCGAACGTCCGAGTCAGACCCGTAGGTCAAGTTTCGATCGAACTCAACATTGACTCTTGCCAGAGCCGATATGACCTGGAGTCGGTCCGGGATGTTGCCGCACCTAGCAGCACATGTTAACCCCCGAAAGCACAATGATCATATCAACCGAACCTTGATATACAACTTGTCCTATATCCTTTTGCCACGCGACGCCAGTCCGGCCCTTGTTTAATAGTCGGACTTATTTCACTCGTCAATGGTGTATTATTGGACTAACCATTAGTCCAAATGTGATTAACCATTAATCACATAGCACGGCCATGCATTTTCTTATCCAGCCACCTCGAGCGGCCTAGGGGCAATCTCTCTCATTATGTGAGAGGGGCAAATTGCATCTTGATCCACTCACATCCCACCCATGTTTTGTAATGTACCCGAAAGTTATTTTTATAACTACCCAGTTATGGTGTAGCGTTTGGTAACCCCTAAGTACACCACTACGCACAGTGAGAATCAATGGTGATGTCAGGTCAAAGGATTTAGCGGGTATATCACTCGAGAGCGCTTGATGGCACATTTAAGCATAACAATCCCAGCAACGTCTCAGAGTGAGTCAGATCCAACACAATGTTCACTAACATCTGTCCACATCATTGATTTGGTATCCAATACCCATGATCCGCGAAACATGATCATCAATCAATCCATGTGCTAGCCCTTGAATCATTATCATCCCAAATAAAGATTATATGCTAGGGACCATTTAGAACATTGCATTCAAACAAGAGTCTCACGAACGAGTCACGCACTCGTTGATCCATTGTTTACAGCAGCATGTTCAAGGAACAAATGAATAACATTTATTCGAAATAAAACATAACAAACTCTCATCCCACGCACACTAGAGTCAACTCAAGTATCCAATACCCATTGCTTTCGTGTGTGCCTCAAACTTGGATTGTGGGAGAGGCTTCGTTAACGGATCAGCTACATTTAGATCCGTGTTCACTTTACATATCTTCACATCACCTCTATCGATTATCTCTCTAATCAGGTGATATCGCCTGAGTATATGTTTGGATCTTTGGTGTGACCTAGGTTCCTTAGCTTGTGCAATGGCACCCATATTATCATAGTAAAGGTCCAAAGGGCACGAAGCACTCGGAACAACACCTAACTCAGAAACAAAATTTCTGATCCAAACTGCCTCCTTTGCAGCTTCCGAAGCTACAATATACTCGGCTTCTGTTGCTAAGTCGGCTACAGTATCTTGCTTGAAACTTTTCCAACTAACCGCTCCACCATTGAGGCAGAACACGAATCTGGCTTGCGATCTACTGTCGTCTGTATCTGTTTGGAAACCAGCATCGGTGTAACCCTTTACAACGAGCTCTTCCTTACCTCCAAACACTAGGAACATATCCTTAGTCCTTCTCAAGTACTTAAGAATATTCTTTACAGCAATCCAGTGACCTTCACCTGGACTCAATTGGTATCTGCTCGTGACACTCAGAGCAAAGGAGACATCAGGGAGTGTACATATCATGGCATACATGATGGATCCAATTGCAGAGGCATACGGGATCTCACTCATCCTCTTTTGCTCATCAGTTGTCGAAGGACACTGAGTCTTGCTCAAGATTGTGCCAGGTGACATGGGCAAGAAACCTTTCTTGGAACCATGCATGTTGAACCGTTTCAACACCTTGTCAATATATGTACTTTGGCTTAATCCAATTAAGCGCTTCGATCTATCTCTATAGATCTTTATGCCCAAAATGTAAGCTGCTTCACACAAGTCCTTTATCGAGAAACTCTTTCTCAACGAGTCCTTCACAGCTTCCAACATAGGAATGTCATTTCCGATCAACAATATGTCATCTACATATAAGATCAAAAAGACTAGTGCGCTCCCACTGACCTTCTTGTATACACAAGGTTCTTCTACATTCTTAATGAAACCAAACCCTTTGACCACTTCATCAAAACGTAAATTCCAACTTTGAGATGCTTGCTTGAGTCCATAAATGGACTTCAAAAGCTTGCATACCTTCCCAACATTCTATGGATCTACCAAACCTTCAGGCTGTGTCATATACACATCCTCACTTAGGTTTCCATTAAGGAAAGCCGTTTTGACGTCCATTTGCCACACCTCATAGTTATGATATGCGGCAATCGCTAGGAGGATCCGGATAGACTTTAGCATAGCTACAGGTGAAAACGTTTCATCATAATCAACACCTTGAATCTGACGAAACCCTTTTGCCACAAGCCGTGCTTTATAAATGTGAACATTTCCATCAACATCTATCTTTTTCTTAAAAACCCACTTCCACTCGATAGGTCGCACCTCATCAAGTGGCTCGACCAAGTTCCAAACTTGATTGTCAGCCATGGATTTTAACTCGGATCGCATGGCCTCTAGCCATTTCTGAGAGTCGGGTCCCATCATAGCTTCTTTGTAAGTCGTGGGCTCATCGTTGTCCAACAACAACACATCGTGCCGACCCAAGGTGAGGAACATGTATCGGTCGGGTGCACAACGTGGCCTCTGTGACCTACATGGGGCTAATGGCGTTTCAACAGAGTGCTCAACATTTGACTCATTCTGTTGGAAATCAGTCGGATTAGAACCATTCTCCAGTGTTTCTCGAACCTCTTCGAGTTGCACGTGGTTCTGACTGGTTTCATCTTTCAAGAGAAACTCTTTCTCCAAAAAGACGCCATTCCGGGAAACAAACACTTTTGCATCCTCCTGGTTATTAAAATAATATCCTTTGATTTCTCTAGGATAACCCACAAAGTAGCATTTGTCTGACTTAGGATGAAGCTTGTCAAATGTCAAACGCTTGACATAAGCTTCACAACCCCAAATCTTAAGGAAAGACAATTTGGGACTCTTCCCAATCCATATCTCATATGGTGTCTTCTCCACAGACTTTGATGGAACGCGGTTTAGTGTAAAAGCAGCAGTGTCTAAAGCATAACCTCAGAAAGACAATGGAAGATCAGTTTGACTCATCATCGACCTAACCATGTCCAACAAGGTTCGGTTCCTCCTCTCGGACACCCCATTCCACTATCGCGTCCCGGGTGGAGTCCACTGTGGAACAATTCCACAACTACTCAGATGATTATTAAACTCATGGCTCAAATATTCTCCACCACGATCAGATCGCAGGAATTTTATCGTCTTGCCCGAGTGATTCTGTACTTCATTCTGATACTGTTTGAACCTTTCAAATGACTCAGACTTATGTCGCATCAAGTAGATATAGCCATACCTACTAAAGTCATCAGTGAAAGTAATGAAATATTGAAAACCGCCTCTGGCTAAGGAGCTCATTGGACTGCATACATCAGTATGTACAAGGGCCAATAACTCGGATGCCCTCTCTGTTTGACCAGTGAAGGGTGTCTTTGTCATCTTGCCAAGTAAACAAGACTCACATGCCTCAAATGATTCATAATCAAATGAGTCGAGCAGTCCATGTTTATTGAGCTTCTCTACACGTTTCTTGTTAATATGGCCAAGGCGACAATGCCAGATATAGGCAGGATTCAAATCACTCGGTTTGAGTCATTTAGCATTAATGTTAAGAATCAGCGCATCCTCAAGGTCAAGAACGTATAATCCATTCACTAATGGACAACGTGCATAGAGCATGTTATTCAAATAAAGAGAACAACACTTGTTCTTTATTATTATCTCATAACCACCATCCTCCTCCAAACATGAAGAGGAGATTATGTTTCTGCTCAATGCTGGAATAAAATAATAATTATTCAACTCCAACATTAATCCTGAAGGAAGCGACAAGCGATATGTGCCGACTGCCAACACAACAACCTTTGCTCCATTGCCAACGTGCACATCCAGCTCGCCTCTCGCAAAACTTCTAGTCTGATTTAGCCCCTGCAACGATTTGCAGATGTGAATCATTGATCCAGTATCAAATACTCATGATCCACTAGAAGAAGTTGCAAGATTAATTTCGATAACATTAATACCTGAAGCGGAAGTCTCACTTCCCTTCTTCTTCTTCTCTTCCAAGTACTTAGGGCAGTTCCTTGACCAATGTCCACTATCACCACAGTGGAAACACTTGTCCGAGGGAGAGGGACCAGCCTTAGGCTTGGCATCCGACTTAGGCTTTTGGATCCTATCCTCAGCCTTGCCTTTGCCTTTGCCCTTGCGCTTCGTCTTCTTGCTATCCCTTTGGATCATCATCACATGACTTGCGGTTTTCTTGATACTTTCCTCGGCAGTTTTAAGCATCCCATGCAACTCAGTCAGAGTCTTATCTAAGCTGTTCATATGATAATTCATGATGAACGGCTCAAAACTAGGAGGCAAAGATTGGAGGATCACATCCGTCGCAAGCTCTAGCTCAAGCTCAATACCAAGTCTGTCCAGTGCCTCAATGTGACCAATCATCTTGATCACATGAGGGCTGACCGGACTCCCCTCAGCTAGCTTGCTACCAAACAAAGCCTTTGAGGTAATACCTCTCGACCCTTGCCTGGCTCTCAAACATGCCACGGAGCCCTTCAATCATATTGAAGGCATCTGAGTCCTCATATTGCTTCTGAAGCTCAGGGGACATAGTGGCAAGCATGAGACAGCTGACATCGAGTGAGTCATTGCAGTGCTTCTCATGAGCCTTGCGTTCAGCAGTGTTAGCACCATTCGCAAGATCCTAAGGATAGGGCTGCTCCAAAACATATTCCTTTCTCTCTTGTTTGAGAACAATTATCAAGTTTCGATACCAGTTTGTAAAGTTTGTTCCAGACAACTTTTCTTTATCAAGAATTGATCGCAAATTAAAACCAGAACTCGGAGCAGGATTAGCAGCTATGATCAACTACAACAATAAGTAGATATGCAAAGATTCAGCACAATGTTTTATGTAGATCTTTCATTAAAACAATTTTAATAAAAGATGCACCCACTATATGTTTGCAATCGTATTCCCTGACACGACACATAGTGGACAAGACCCGCGTTTATGTAAGTCATAGTGAGCTTTGGCATCACTGCTAGAAACTTAGCGAAACCGGTAGACAACCATTGTCAATCACATCCTATGTGACTCTTACTTGTTGGGTGACATCCCAAGTCGTAACGTCCAATACTATGCCCAAGGCCCAAATCTGATTTAATAGCCTCGTCAAGCAAACCAACCCCGTACGCGCGGATGTCGAACATCCACCCTATTTGATTAAGATAGCTGATGGCACCCTACTTTGGCAGACCCACCAAACAACGATCGAAATCCTTATAGGTGTAGCGGTTGGAAGGGCATCAAGCATTCTTGAATTTTTTCAAGGGAATCTATTCTAGCACATCCAATGCAAGAAAGAACAGGTGTGTGATAACAAAAACCATGGACCATAGATCCAATCTATGAAAACTTATCGGGTTGATCCAATCAAGCCGAGTCAAAGTTTCATCCATGTACATCGTACCGACTCATCCAATGAGCCAGTGCCGATGGCCAATAACAGATCCAATTTGTTATCATGGAGCCGTAGTAGATCCAATCTATCACGGTAATAGATCCAATCTATTACATTGTGATGCCCCTGGCATCTCAAGAGCCATAACACGTAGTTAGAGACAAGTTAATAACAGGATAGGACATGATGATGCTTAGACAGAGCAACAAAGACTAATGGAGAAATTACTAAGTCAAAAATTTTCTATACAAGATACAAGACCACACATTTCGTGGTGGGATAGTCAACACTCACATGCTTTTGGGCTTAAACCCCAAATGCAAAACCTCGGATAAGAAAGTAACCCTAGACCTTTCTGTTTGACCATGTTCAAAAATCTAAAGACAAGAGGTTTAAAAGATCAAACCGAATCCAACCAACATTTCTTCCGAGGATAGCAAGTGTGATCGAGACCAAACTTGAGCCCTAATAAAACTTTCAAATTCATTAAGTACCTGAGCTCAACTCCATTGTCAAAGTTGTTGTACATGTCATGGACTACCTTTTGTTACACTGAACATGGGTCAAAACTATCATCTACTCACTCATAATTGGACCCAAATCTCTCATGGAAACAACTAGGTCAGCCTACACTTGGAATATTTTCCTAGGTCTGAATTTCAGCCCTTCCCAAACTTGAATCTCAAATTACTTTTAATTTCGCTATACAACTTCGAAACCTTCCTTTCTATGAAGTAAAATTGAACTTATAACCTTTCAAATGCACCTATTGTGGAAGTGATTGGCCCTCATTTGATACTTCAAAAGTTGGAAACAAGAAAGTCTCTACACAAAGTGAAATTTCTGTTTTAATAAACCTTGGAACATAATTGTGTCTATAATTCAAAATTTGTTGGGATTCAGGCCAAATTTATATTATAAAACTTGGAGATAAAGTGCTGGGGAACAACTTTGGTGATTAGAGCTTGGTCACCTATTGAGGTTTAAATGGAGTTTAGGGTCATTTTCTACCAACACAGAAAACCAGTCCAAGTCTGACCTGTTTAGTAAACTCAATGTTTCTATAGCCTACAGCCATTTTCATGCAAAGATCAAATTGAAGAAGTTGTAGGTTATGAAATTCTAAACAATGTTGTCAAGAGGCACTTTGGGAGATAATGCCCAGAAATAGGAGTTGTGATTTTCCCAAGTAATAAAGGATCCCTGTCCTAACTGAAGGCTGCTATATAAATTCATGTATAAATCATACTTCTACCTAAAATTTGGTGTTGAACCTTTTGACAAACTTGTAGAACTCGAAGAGTAGAATATTTCATCTAATTGAGGTTTTACAAAAATTGGACTCTAACTAGGTCAAAATGGCTAAATTCTGGAGGGGGAAAACACATTTTTCATTTGTTCTTCCTCTAAGTCACCGACGGGTGGGCCCGGGTTGTCAGCGCCGCTGCTGCGCTTACAACGCGGCCGCCGCGTGGGCGATGGCGAGCGGACAGTGGCCGCGCCCACGGATCGCCACCCCAGCCGAGCCGCGTCCGCGCCCCTCTTCACCTGGCCGCAACCCCATCCAAGTTCCTCCCTCTCGCTCGCTCTCCCCTCCACCGGAACCCGCTCCCTCTGTCTCTCCTTGTGTGAGCCGCCATGGCCGCCCGAGCTTAGAGCTCGAGCTTGCCGCCTCTCCTCAGCCGCCTCCCCGGCCTCCAAACGGTACCACCCGCTGCGCCTCGCCCCCCGCGCACCCGACGCGAGTGACGGCGTCGCCGTTCCACCTCCCCACCGCCGAGTCCTCGCTTGCCCCGACTACCGCGACACCGAGTTCACGGCAAGCCTCGCGCCGCCGCCGCCTCAGACTACCTCTGCCCCGTCCGACGCGTGCCCCACACTTTCCGTGTTCCACCCCACCTTACTAGCCATCTCTCGGCCTTAGCCGTCGCTCCTAGCCTCCTCCCCACGGTCGCCGTCGCGCGACGTCCGCGTGCAGCTCGACCTCGCCGCGGAGCACCCCCATAGGGCCGTCCCCATGCTCCCACTCCTCCTCCAATGGGTGCGCCACCTCACTGCGTAGCTCAGGCGACCTACCCCAGCCCCTCCCTCCTCTTATCCCGCCGGATTGCACCGCCGCCGCTGCGCCCCGCGTGCGAACTCGCTGCCCCGGTTCACCAACCCCGCGTCACCTCTCTGCTGTGCCAATCGCGACAACGTCTACGTCAACGAGTTCGCTGTGGCCAGGAACGTCTTCCCCGACCACGTCGGCTCCAACTCCGTGCCTCCACGCGCGCCACCGCGCGCGGGGACATCGGCCGTCGCCGCGTCGTCCTTCCCCTGGCGAAAGGTTGAAGAAGACCTCCCGTTTTACGCTTTGGCCCCTGAAATCTTGAGTTTTCCCGAGTCCATATGAAGCACAGTAAAATGAGTCTTGGTATTCTTTCGCTGTAGCCCCTGGAGACTACGGTTAATTCCGATTTAGTCCTCGTCAGTTGGATTTTTCCATTTAAATGCATATTCCTTGTATGTGAATTTTGGAAAATCATAACAAATCACAGAAAAATCCAAAATGGACAAACTCGGTTGCATTAGACTCCTCTTGAATAGATCTATCGAATGGGTATGATGCGGAAGTGTGAAATGTCTGTTTTGCCCTTGGTTTGTTGCATGCATGATTAATTAGGATAAATGACAAAAGTGGGCCAAATGAACTCCAAATGGCAGGAAATTTGGGCAGTAACTTTCTTGTGGCATTATAGCACCATGTGAATTTTGTAGCCCTAGCACTTGCTGTTTAATTTTCTTTTACCATTATACATGTGTTATGTGCAATTATTTGACTTAGAAATGGGAGGCTACAAAGAATATGCTCAAATTGACTCTCTAGCATTTTTCATATACTTTAGGTAGTATAAGTATTTCAGTGGTAAAATATGAGCCCTTGCATGTTAAGTTTTAATGGTGATTTGAAAATGATGAAATGCTACATGTTAGAAAAGATAATTAGGAAAAGTGGTCATAAATGGCTAGGAAAATTCTTTAGAAAATATGGTAGCTTAATGTTGGTGCATGGGATCCAGAAAGTATATTCGAGAAGGCTAATTATACTGTTCATATGTACATCTTAATTTGCATAGGATTAATATATGGAAAATAGATGCCCTGTCAAACTTGGGAGTTTTAACTTATAAATTTTTATACATGCAGTCCATGCTAAGTATATCTCACTGGTAAAATTTCACCTCCGGAAACCATTCCTATAATTTATGAAAAATCTGAGAAGTTATAGGGCTGATAACTTGCTAGAATTTTTATAATTAATTTATAACTCCAATTGACTTAAAATTTTGACAGTAGCATAATGTAGTGTAAATCTACATGCCATAAAAATCTGAGCTCATTTGAAATTGCCTAGCTACATGAACACCTGTAATACTTTTTATTCGTGAAGTGGACATGTGTTATGTAATTATAAGAGTATGTGTTGTTTGCTATTAATATCATTATACATGTGGGTTGATTTCTAGCCGCACGCTATCTACTATTGTCTATGCCACACTTGATTGAGGGATTAATTCATTACCATGGAAAGTACTTAAAGTTAATATAAGACCTTAATCCATTTGATAAACGAAATGTGTGATATCATTAGTAAATGTTTCTCCATTAATGCATGAAGTAGTCTTTCCATGTTAAATAACTCATTCCAAACAAAACACTTAATAATGATTTAGTTTTGCATCATCCTGGTGTGGTTCTCATTGACTTAGTACCCAACATGTCTTCTTTACGATAAATAACTTACTAGTTAGGCATGCGATTGGATATGCTTGTTATCAGTTTATGAAGGTATTACTGTTACTAATGCTAGGAGAATGGTGTAGTAATCCACTACATGTATAATCATATACTTGTGTGATGTTTTGCTTACACATGAAATGATAACGAACAATCTAAATTCATATAGTGACGCTTATTACAGATACGTGATCGAGAACCAAGTGCGTGGAACTACTTCAACCAACGGTGATCCAAAAGACCAACTAAGACCCACTTACGACCTGGAGGGCCCATCAGTCATGTTTGGACGGAGGAGTTGTCCAAGGGATCAAGGGGTTGCCTGGGGCAAAGCCTCACAACCCGAAAACTAACATTAGCGTAGTTTGTTGGTTCTCTTAAAGCAAATCAAAGGTAGGCAGGACCATGCTTTCCCTAGCAAATGTATTTGATGAATGCTTATGCATCTGCATTAGGAGTTGTTTGGAACCCATTTGCATTAGACTCCTTGGCCGCCCCGGCCCTGGCACCTAAAATAGATTACGTAGGATGAGTATGCCTAGTAATGCTAGGTACGAGTAAACACGAGTGAATGGAGTCACTCGTCGCGTAGGTGATTTTTCAAAAGTCACAAGAAATATTATTATGATGAAAGCTACGAGGATGCTCCTGGTTGTAACTCGAGACCAGGCGGAGATAGGGTTATATAAGAAAAATGATGATGATGATGTGGATGGTGTGGTGGACTCCGCCCGATTCGCATAAGGCCGGTCGTTGTTCGCCTATTGGTCGGCATAACATTGCTAAGATGCTTATCCGGGTCGCGGGACCGGTGAAAGTCTTACCGGCCCCGTCCTACTATTCATGGTGCTGCCCATCCACTAATAGGGGGCCGATGGACTTGGGAGGTGCTTGGAAGTCGAGGGAGGGCTAACCCGACGTACCGTGGTATCACTCCTGAGACGGCTACTCCCAAGGGTATATGTGAGGAACGCGATGGCTAGTAAGCATATATCCCTTGGCATTTTTTGTTATTCCCGGGAATATAAAAATCGATTCGAATCGCTGATGCTCACCAGGTGTGAGAATGCCAATACCACTGACGGGCAAAGTAGTAATCCACTTGAATATGTTGTATTATGAATTCATGGTTTTGAATACTACATGCTTGAATATACATGCTTTACTTTCATGCAACTTATTATTGTACTCATGATTAGTATGATTGATATGACGAACTAGGCAGCTGTCAAATCCTACCTCTATATGATAAATCAAGCAGCTGTCAATCCTGCTTCCACATGTTAACTTGATCCTATCTAAAATCAATAGCTAAGGATCAAATTCTTAGTAAGCAAGCTTCGCATCAGTCGTAAGCCATTTCCATTAAGTCCTACTGAGTAATTAGTACTCAGGGTTTGCCCCCACTTTTGGCTTACAGGTACTGAAGACTTTTGGACAATTGCATGAAGGAGGGTAGAACCGGTGGGCTCGGTGCTACTCACCTTATATATCTCTACATGAAGACTAGTTGAGTTCTATATCCGCTGCGAGATGTTTTGAAATGCTTCCACTATATATATATATATTTACTTTGTAATCGCTTCCGCCGTATTTTGACCATGTATTTGATTACATATATTGGTTTGTAAGAACTTTATCTTATTTCCCCTACTAAACTGCGGTGTAACTGTTGTGGCTCTTTCGAGGGCTGAATGTGTGTGTGATGTCGGTATCCTCGGGCGATGGTTTCATCGAGAGCCCTTTTGGGTAGCTCGACGGACTACCGGGTTTAGTCTGGCCTAAGTGCACTGCGAGCCAGAGGTGGCAGGTGTGCTTAGTCTGGATTAAGCAGGACGGTTCCGCCACAGCTGGTATCAGAGCCGATCATACACAGACAACAGTTATATCATCTAGTTTTGGTTTACAAAACTATTTTCGAAAACCCTTTTCAAGTAATTCAAAAATGAGAGTATAGATATGCCCATATTAAGGATGTTAGTGTTATCCAGGTGACATCACTGACATTCTAACCTAGATAGAACTCATATGCATATTCGGCGCTTTGAGAAGCAACTTTTCGGCCATAGCTATCCCTAGTACTGGTGGAAGCTATTGGGTTTTGCGGACAGTTGTAATCTCTGCATTCATGCTATATAAGTAAAAGCTCTTTAAGGGTGGTGGGCATGTTTGAGGCTTTCATACCCACCACACTTACATTCGGTTTTGGGATCCATCTTTTTCTCGACAATCCCCAGTACTGGTGGAAAGTCAGGCTTTGAGGAAAAAGTGCAGCAGCCCACCAACGTTGTCCATGCAGCGGTCACGCGTGGATGCCACACTATGTGGTAATGTATGAGCATGCATTCTTCTGCAGGTACACTAACCACGTGCGAAATTAAAAACGACTAGAAAACGACTAGTTGCATTAAGGAGAGGCATGCATATATGTCACCGAAGTATCGCTAGTTATATATAATATACATAGGAGGTGTGAAGTGAGACCGGATAGGACGAATCATGCATCATTCATCTCATCTCATGTGCTTTGCTATGTGTTGGATTAAAAATGACTGGATTCATATTTTTATCGTACGCATGGTTGTTAGTAATAGCAAGTTAACATGAGAATTGTATGTATGATGCTAATGATGGTATGTGAATGAAAATCCGAGAAGAACTAGTTGAAACGTGGTATAAGGTGCTTATGAAACATGAAATTGTGACCTTTGCCAATGTTGTACCTTCTGCATTAATACAAACGCTTTTACTGGAAACTTTCTGTAACAAAGCTACAGAGAACAACAAAACAAATAGCTCCTCTATTTTGGTTTTGATTCAAAGGTGTATGTAAAGATAACTCACAATTCCTTTAAGTCAGAACTCCACATTGGGACCATTATGCCAAATCTGATAATCTTGAAGTTTTGAGACCTTTGAATATAGAACTGACCATAGGCATCCCTAAGAAAGTCGAAGTACATGAAGTTTGCAAAGTGTTTTCTATTTTACCATGACCTGAACCGATATTGGCTAGCTGAATAGTTTGAGCTCTAGACCATACCGAGGTAGAACTAGTAAACATCGTCTATGCCAATGATGTAGGTTGTAAAACTTCCCGCAGCCTTCGTATTCGGAGTTTCTACCAGATCCCGTTTGGTTTCTTTCCAAAAGCTAACCGCAACCTGTTCACATTAGAAAGGGAGCGATAAATAGTTGTGTCACACGTTGTAATGGGGTCGTTTTCATTACGTTTTCTCGAGCAAGGAAATACGAGCGCCCTATGTCCGTACCAAGCCTTTAAGATTTTTGAATTAACACAGGCCTTATTCTTCCTGCTACAGATGTCGCAACCCTCGACGCAGCCCTTCGACTTATGCCCTAATAGTCCACAAAACCTAAAACAACGATACCTCGAGAACAAAAGAAGAGAAAAGCGGGAGAATCTTCCACCGAGACAGCCTCAGTTCAACATCTGCGACCCGGGATGGTTCTATTAAAAGGATTTGTCAAGCCTGAAGATTAAATTGGGATGGTTAGTATGTGTCGACAATTGGGTAAGGGCCCAGGAGGATTTTACAGGCCAAGCCTCAAGAATGGTTACCCTTACGTACTGGGTCCATAGGAATCTATAGGCCTAGCTACCGGAACAATAAGCAAGCCTCCAAGAAGTCTTTGAGAAGATGCCTGTAACACCCTAATTTTTAAATCTAGTTTTTTTTTAATAAATTTAACATGCCTTATTTAATTTCCTAGGATTTTATATGCCTAGTGTTGCATTTAATAATTTATTTTATCAAGCAAGTAATTAAAATGAATCATAGTGTCAACATGTTGTGCATTCATGCTGGTGCATATTTCTTATGGTTGCATGAAATAAGGTTGGAATTCAAAATTTATTTGGATTCATAGAGTGTGGTTTGTTTAAATAGGAAAAGAAATATAAATAGAAAAAAAAGGAAGAGGAAAGGCACCAGGCTGGCTTCCTCGAATCGGCCCAGTGCCTTCCCCCCCTCTTTCGGCCTGCTCCAGGCCCAGCAGCACCGAGCGAGCCGGCCCAACCGCCAGCCCATCGCCCACCCTCCTCCCTCTTTCTCTCTCTGACCCATGGGCCCGGGTTGTAAGTCCCGTCCCCTTCCTCACTCCCTCCGCTCGCTCTCACCGGTGGGCCGCCCCGCCTCTCTCCCCCTGGCCGATGGCCCCTCTCTGCTACCCCCGCGCCCACGTCCCGGGCCCGTGCGCCAGCCTCCTCCTCCTTCCCGACGCGGAATCGCCGCGGGTCCGAGCCGAGGTGGACTCTAAAGTGGATAGACTCGCGCCGCTTCCTCCGCCGCAAGCTTCGGAGTCCGTTCCACCACCGTCGCCCTAGCCGCACCCCTATAAGTACACCCCCTTGGGCCGCCGCCATCTGCTACGCATCTCCTAGCTCTCTGCCCAAGCTCTAGCGCACCGTGCCGCCCTAATTTTGTCGCCGAACGCCGGAACGGTGAGCTCCTCCGCCGCTTCGATTCGTCGCCGTCATCTCTGTTCCGGCTGTCTTGACCCCTTCGTTTTGTTCGCAGAGCCGCCGTGAGTTGTTTTTGCCGGTTCTAGCCGCCCGCATCTGCCTCCATCTCGCCGTCCCGCGACGCCCGACTCCGCCGTCCGCTGCCGCCCGTCGCCGACCCGCTTCCGGCCACTCTTTGCCGCCCACGATCTCACGGTGAGGTTCGCTGTGCTTCACTCTCCCTCTCTAGCTAATCCTCGTCCCAAGCCGCGCCCTCGGTTGTGAGAACGCGCGCGCTCCGGCGACGCGCCGCCGCGACTAAGGGTCGCCGCCGGCGAAGCCCCTGCCCATCCAACCGTGGCCGCCAGATTCAATCTGGATGGGCCAGATCAGACCCAACCCCGATCTAATCCGAGCCGCCCGATCTAGATCCAACGATCCAGACGCACCGGCGATCGGTCAATACCGGTCAGCGCCAGTCAGCGCTGCCTCTTTTGCTAAAGAGTCCCTGCCTTTCTCAGTAATCAACCCGCAGTCCACCGTAGTTCAAAAGTAATTAGGTTTAGGACCTTTTATTTGTGTTTTAGCTCCTGACCTTTTGGAAAATATAACCCGCCGTCCTAGGGCCGCCGGTTTTGCCTATAGGCCCTCGGGAGGTCCTTTTATTTACGCATGGGCCCTCGGTTTTACCAGATAAAACCCTAGATCTTTGTTTTTAATCGCAGTTATGCCCCTGGAACCTTGTTTTATGCATAACTTTCACGTTTTAGATCCGATTAGGGTGATTCTTGCGCTCATGTGTTCATAGCAGTACGTAGATTAGTTTTATATGAGTTTTATGTTTTGTTTTTATGTAATGATGTACTGTTTTTTATAGTTTTACCTTTGTTTGCATGGATGTATGTACGTGGATGCTTGTATGGTGCTATGTTCGTGTGTAGACATTGAGCAGTACGTGGAGTTCGCAGAGCCACTTCCTGTTTTCCTTGAGCAGCAGTCAGATAACCCCGAGGAAGGCAAGTATAACTTAAACAATACCTAATAACTGTTATTCACTGCATGTCATTTAATTTTGTGTACCTTTAAGGTTTACCTAGCTACCTTTTATCCTTTATATCTACCTTTTGGAATGCATTTGGGGTTAAGTTATGCTAGGTGCAGCGCGAACTCTCATACCTTTTGTTAATTAACCTTGTTAATGATTCTATGCAATTAATGTGAGCTTGACCCTCTGTGCTGTGTGCTTGAGTGGTTCATGTCTCGTTTAAAACTTGCTTTTTAGCAACATGGTTTAGGGAACCTGAGCAATGTGCTCGTGTGCTTTTGCGGTTCTCTCCGTAAGGACCTATTCATAGAGCGACAACCCGGGACAACCACGCTACCACAAGACTGGGATGGGGCAGTTTTAGCTCAGTAATTAGGTCATTTTGGTTTGGGGTAACTTACCTGCGGGGCAAGAGGGGGAGTAAGCTTCAGTGAACCTCGCGCTCCTTGGGTTGAGTGTGCTTTACGTTATATGTATGTGCTTCTCCCCTTGGAGGCTTGCCTCACCGTTGCGGCACTTGATTCCTTGCGGTTACTTTTTGCTAACGTGATCTTTGGAAAGGCTTCATAGTGTGCTTGCTAGTCATCTCATCTCCGGTAATGTGATGAAAACCTAGCGTAGCTCATGACTTGTGGGTAAAGATGTGCAACCTCTCGAGAGTGTAGAACTGACATGTCAGCCGTGCTCACGGTTATGAGCGGCCCGGATCCTCCTTTTGATTAGTGGTTCCCTGGTTATTGTTCTGGTTATGGTTATGTTCTTTAATATGGTTAATTTTTCTTTATGCAATGACTTTGGGCAAATGGTTTATCTTACTCAACTTTAGTAAATAGAAGTTAATAAAACCTTGTCAATTAAAAGCCCATGCAGTCATGTCAGCTAACCTTAGAGCCTCATAGTTTATGTTATACTTGTTGAGTACCTTGTACTCATGCTTGTTTTATCTTCATTCCTTGTTGGGGGGACAAATCCAACCGCTGTTCAGTTGATGGAGATGCCGAGGAGTACACACAGGGCTATGATGAGTTCTAGGCGTCCGTTCACCAGTTGACGTCCCTGTGGCGCCCTTAGTTATCTATTACGCTTCCGCAATGTTTTGTTATAACTCTGAGTTTAAGACATGGTCTTTATTATGTAATAATGATGTTAACTTTATGTACGCTTTTATTCTTTGACATGTGTCTGTGATGCCATTGTAATTTGTCATACATATGCGAGACTTGATCTAGGAGCATATGTATACTTGCTCGGTTTTGTTCGTTGGAAACCGGGTGTGACAGATTGGTATCAGAGCCGTGTTGACTGTAGGACGAATGCCTAGTTTAGTACTGGACGGATTTAAGGATTTTCACTTCTCTTTGCCTTACTTGCTGTATATTTTTACCTTATTTACTAATCATTTTCTTTTATTCCTTCTGTCATGATAGAACTGATCTTGAACCCTTTCTATCGTTCCTGTAGATGATGGCTCGTACCAGGTTGACCGCACAGAAGAGCATTGGAGGACAAGGCATGCCCCCTCACTACGTACCCCCAGCGGAGCAGGTAGACAATCAAGATGAAGAGGAGTTCTACAACACCGACGACACCGACTCCGGTAGCGAGTCTGGAGAAGAGGACGCCCCCGCACCAGCAGCTCCAGTTCTAGAGGTGCCGCTTGCACCCCAGCAGCAGGAGGAGGAGCCCCCTGCGCCCCAGCCTGAGGCGCCCAGGTGGCCGTACCACGCCGTCCTTCCTCTGGCGGACCAGCTTGTCGGCCCCGACTTAGCACGGGAGGGAGTGGCGACCATTCCCGCCTGGGATGCTATGAAGGTCTACCCCATCGGCAACGGACAGTACCATGAGCTCCTGCAGGACTGCCTCTACGCCGCCGGACTAACTACGCAGAACGTCGCCTATGAAGTCATGCACTTGGAGCACCCGAACTACAACGAGCAGTGGTTGGCCAAGGCACAGGTCAGGCGCCCCAATGCTGTCTACGGAGGGTACATTGTGGAGACCGAGCACGAAGCCCTGATGCCCCATGAGACTATAGGAGCTGCCATGGAAGATGCTGCACGTCAGGCCTTGGGAGCAGTCCGTCACAAGTACCACACCGCTCTCAACCAGACTGCGTGGCGCTACTTTCCACGGCGTGAGCAAGGGAAGGCAGACCACGTGATATCTTCAGCAGCAGGAGAGGATGATGATCGCTTGAAGATGATGGTTCGACTTGTGATGGCCCTGAACTCCCAGTACGACATCTAAGTGGATGAGCTTCACCGAGCACACGACGAGATTGTTGATCTACGAGCCCGAGCTGTAGGAGTGATAGGAGAAGACCCAGTGGTGCCTTATGTGGAGCGCGCTGAGTCACCTGACCGCAAGAGGACCCGCTATGGAGAGCCGGATAGTGTCACTAGGATCCTTCCTCATGAGGATTAGGTTTACCATTATGAGTCTTCGTTAGTACGTTCTTTTTGAGTCAGTTATGTTGAGTTCTTGTGTTGAAACTTTGAGTTAATGTTTAGTGTTTGGGTGTTTGTCATTTTGGTTCATGCTTGAGTTGGTTCTTTGTTTGATTGCTAGTCTAGCTGTGGGGATTGTCCACAGTAAGCAACTATGAAGACCAAGTTAATTAATAAAAGAGTTAGATCGTTTTGGGTTATAAATAGCTATCCACTCTATTGCTCTCTCTACTTTATCTCGCTTTTGTTTATCTTCTGAGATCTGGTTTACTGTCACTTATGCTTTTCATCATGGATGTATGCAACAACTGTTTACTTACGATATCTCAATTACTACAATTAGATGATGAACACAAGGAGAGGTAATGTCCCAGAGGACAACAACCAAGGCAATGGGCAACCACTGCCCAATCCACCTCAGCTCACTGCAGAACAATTCTACAATCTCCAGATGCAGATGATGAACACCCTCAACAATACTGCTCAAGCTCTGCAACATGTTCATGCCAACCAACCTCAGCAGCAGAGGGACAGGCATGGAGGTTTCCTGAAGGGGCATCCACCTACCTTCTCTCATTCAGCAGATCCCCTACAAGCCGACGACTGGCTCCGGGCAGTGGAGCGGCAACTTGATATTGCTCAGTGTAATGATCAAGAAAGAGTTCTGTATGCTTCAGGGCAGCTTCGAGGAGCCGCTCTAGACTGGTGGGAGTCTTACAGGCCACAGGACAGGGAGTGTTTCATGTGGGCTCAGTTCCGTGATAGATTCAGGAGACATCATGTGCCTGCTGGTATAATGAAAATGAAAAAGAAGGAATTTCTTTCTCTGAAGCAGGGGAGTATGACTGTGATGGAGTATCGTGACAAGTTCCTGCAACTGGCTCGTTACGCCTCTACAGAGGTTGCTGAAGATAGTGACAAGCAGGAACACTTCATGGAAGGACTTCGGGACACTCTTCAATTACAGTTGATGAATGGCCACTACAACAACTTCAATCACCTAGTGGACCGTGCCCTACTCACTAAGCAAAAGAGTCGAGAGATAGAAGACAGGAAGAGGAAGTTTACTCCTACTCCTATCAATGGCAGTAACCGCCCTCGTCAACCACAGTAGCAGGGATATCAGCAGCAGGGATATCAGCAGCGCCAGCCACAGCAGCAGAATCCGGGCCAGCGCTATCAATGGCAGAACCAACAGTCTCGCCCGCCACAACAAGGTCCATGTCAGGGACCACCTAATTCTTCTACCCCAAATCAGACATTTGTTCCGGTGGCGCGAAATTGCTACAAATGTGGAGAATTTGGGCACCTTTCTCCTAATTGCCCTCAGAAGACGCAACCCAACCAGCAAGGTCAAAAGCAGAACCCCCAGTAACAGCAGCAACAAGGGCGCCCTAACCAGCAGAACAAAGGGCCATGGCAGGGCAAGGTGAATCACGTGACGGCCGAGGCGGCAGCTGAAGCTCCCAATGTCATCCTCGGTACGTTCCTAGTCAATTCCAAACCTGCTACAGTATTATTTGATAGGGTGCTACACATTCTTTTATCGCGAAGTCATTTGCCAAGCAGCATAACATAAGCATAAGCTCTATAAAAAGACCCATGATAGTGTCATCACCAGGGGAAAAATAAATACCAGTTCAATCTGTTCCAAGGTTAGTATTAACATAAGGGGGTAGAGTTCCGCACTGGGTTGACAGTCATAGACTCAGTGGGCATTGACGTCATATTGGGTATGGAAACTCTTAACAAGTGGGGAGTCAAGATAGATTGTGCTAGTCGAACCGTTCACTTGACAGCACCAGATGGTCAGAAATTAGAGATCAGTGCATCAAGTCCTACCAGATACTTACATCAGATGGAGGTCAAGCCTACGGATGGTATTCGGGTGGTGTGTGATTATCCAGATATTTTTCCAGACGAGTTGCCAGGTATGCCACCTGACAGAGAAATTGAGTTTGTAATATAACTTTTACCTGGAACAGCACCCATTGCAAAGAGGCCATATAGGATGGCACCCATAGAGCAGGAAGAAGTTAAAAAGAACATAGATGAATTGCTAGCCAAGGGTTATATTAGACCTAGTTCCTCTCCTTGGGCTTTCCCAGTCTTGCTTGTTGAAAAGAAAGATACCAATGAGAAGCGAATGTGTGTGGATTACGGAGCCCTGAATGAGGTTACAATTAAGAACAAGTATCCTCTCCCCCGTATCGATGACTTGCTTGATCAACTCCAAGGTGCTTGTGCCTTCTCTAAGATTGATCTGAGGTCGGGTTATCATCAATTGAAGATCCGTCCCTCAGATATTCCAAAGACAGCATTCAACACTAAATATGGTTTATATGAATACTTGGTAATGTCTTTTGGTTTAACCAACGCCCCTGCCTTCTTCATGCATCTGATGAATAGAGTATTCATGGATTACCTGGATAAATTTATAGTGGTTTTTATTGATGATATTTTGATATACTCCAAGACAGAGGAGGAACATGAAGTACACTTGAGATTAGTGCTACAAAGATTGAGGGAACATAAGTTGTACGCCAAGCTGAAGAAGTGTGAGTTTTGGATTGATGAAGTGCCCTTCCTTGGTCACATTATTTCCAAACGAGGAATCGCAGTGGATCCACGCAAGATCAGTGCTATAACAAACTGGGAAGTACCACAAACGCCAAAGGAGGTCCGTGGATTCTTGGGTTTAGCAGGATATTATCGGAGATTCATTGAGAACTTCTCCAAGACAGCGAAGCCCATGACTTCTTTGCTTGAGAAGGACGCAGCATTCAAGTGGACAGCAGATAGACAAGCTGCCTTTGATGAGTTGAAGAAGAGGTTGACGACCGC
Source organism: Paspalum notatum (assembly GCA_022530915.1). Taxonomy (NCBI): domain Eukaryota; kingdom Viridiplantae; phylum Streptophyta; class Magnoliopsida; order Poales; family Poaceae; genus Paspalum; species Paspalum notatum. The sequence continues at coordinate 30,482,519 of CM039688.1, read as the reverse complement.
ACCCGTATTGACACTACCCGACCAACAGAAGAAGTTCACAGTATATTGCGATGCTTCCAGGGATGGTTTAGGATGTGTCCTAATGCAAGAGGGCAAAGTGGTTTCTTATGGATCACGGCAATTGCGCAAGCATGAAGTGAACTATCCAACCCATGATCTAGAACTCACAGCAGTGGTGTATGCTTTAAAGATTTGGCGACACTATCTTTTTGGACAGTGTTGTGAGATATACACTGATCACAAGAGTCTCAAGTACATCTTCACACAGAACGAATTGAATATGCGTCAGCGAAGGTGGTTAGAGTTGATCAAGGATTACGATCTGGAGATACACTATCATCCTGGCAAGGCTAATGTGGTAGCAGATGCTCTGAGTCGGAAGAGTTACGCCAATATGGCCTTGGGTTTCCAGATGCCACCAGAATTATGTGAGGAATTTGAAAGTTTCAACCTAGGATTCCTAAGTCACACCACAGTGGCAGCATTTGAAGCAGAACCAACCCTAGAAGAAGAGATCAACAAGTATCAGAAAGAGGATGAGAAGCTCCAGGAGATCCGTGAGTCACTCAAGAAAGGAGAAGCACTTGATTTCAAAGAGGATGAGCGAGGTACCTTGTGGTATAAGAATAGAATCTGTGTACCCAACGTTGATAGTATTCAGAAGTTGATATTGAGCGAGGTCCATGATACAGCTTACTCCATTCACCCTGGGAGTACTAAGATGTATTATGACCTCAAGGAAAGGTTTTGGTGGCCTGGAATGAAGAGGGCAGTAGCTGAGTATGTGGCAGTGTGTGATACTTGTCAAAGGGTGAAAGCAGAACACTAGAGACCAGCAGGGTTGTTGCAGCCATTGAAGGTTCCTGAGTGGAAATGGGAGGAGATCACTATGGATTTTATAGTAGGGTTACTTCGCACACATAAGGGTTATAACTCAACATGGGTGGTGGTGGATCGTTTAACCAAAGTAGCTCACTTTATACCTGTGAACACCACCTACTCAGGTGCAAGATTGGCAGAATTATACATATCTAGAATTGTGTGCCTGCATGGCGTACCCAAGAAAATTATATCCGATAGGGGGTCATAGTTCACTTCCCGCTTCTGGGAACAATTGCACGACTCATTGGACACAAAGCTCAGGTTCAGTACAGCGTACCATCCATAGACGGACGGGCAAACAGAAAGGACCAATCAAGTACTTGAGGATATGTTGAGAGCATGCGCTATACAGTATGGGACCAGTTGGGATAAGTGCCTACCTTATGCTGAATTCTCATATAACAGCAGCTACCAAGTTAGTCTCAAAAAGTCACCATTCGAAGCTCTATATGGTAGGAGGTGTAGAACCCCCTTGTTTTGGGATCAGATTGGGGAAAAACAGGTGTTTGGCCCTAGAATTATAGAAGATGCAGAACAGCAGTTGTGGGTGGTACAGGAGAACCTAAAGATTGCTCAGTCAAGACAAAAGAGTTCTGCTGATAATCGCAGAAGAGAGTTGAACTTCAAAGTGGACGATTTTGTGTATCAAAAGGTTTCACCAATGAGGGGAGTTCGTAGATTCAACATGAAAGGGAAGTTAGCCCCCAGATATATTGGACCATTCAAGGTGTTGGAGAAGAAGGGTGAGGTAGCCTATCGTCTGGAATTACCTCCGAGTTTATCAGGAGTGCATGATGTGTTCCACGTATCTCAGTTGAAGAAATGTTTGAGGGTACCAGAAGAGCAAGCCCCCTTGGAAGATTTGAAAGTACAGGAGGACCTGACTTACACTGAACATCCAGTTAAGATTTTGGAGACATCTGAAAGGATCACTAGAAACAATCAAAATGTGTAGAGTGCAGTGGAGTCACCATACAGAAAAGGAGACAACTTAGGAATGAGAGGATGAAATGAGAGAAGCATACCCTAATCTCTTTGCTAGCCAACCTATGTGAATCTCGGGGCGAGGTTCCTGTTAAGGGGGGTAGGTTTGTAACACCCTAATTTTTAAATCTAGTTTTTTTTAATAAATTTAACATGCCTTATTTAATTTCCTAGGATTTTATATGCCTAGTGTTGCATTTAATGATTTATTTTATCAAGCAAGTAATTAAAATGAATCATAGTGTCAACATGTTGTGCATTCATGCTGGTGCATATTTCTTATGGTTGCATGAAATAAGGTTGGAATTCAAAATTTATTTGGATTCATAAAGTGTGGTTTGTTTAAATAGGAAAAGAAATAGAAATAGAAAAAAAAAGGAAGAGGAAAGGCACCAAGTTGGCTTCCTCCAACCGGCCCAGCGCCTTCCCTCCCTCTTTCGGCCTGCTCCAGGCCCAGCACCACCGAGCGAGGTTGCCCAACCGCCAGCCCGTCGCCCACCCTCCTCCCTCTTTCTCTCTCTGACCCATGGGCCCGGGTTGTAAGTCCCGTCCCCTTCCTCACTCCCTCTGCTCGCTCTCACCGGTGGGCCGCCCTGCCTCTCTCCCCCTGGCCGATGGCCCCTCTCTGCTACCCCGCACCCACGTCCCGGGCCCGTGCGCTAGCCTCCTCCTCCTTCCCGACGCGGAATCGCCGAGGGTCCGAGCCGAGGTGGACTCTAAAGTGGATAGACTCGCGCCGCTTCCTCCGCCGCAAGCTTCGGAGTCCATTCCACCACCGTCGCCCTAGCCGCACCCCTATAAGTACACCCCCTAGGGCTGCCGCCATCTGCTACGCATCTCCTAGCTCTCTGCCCAAGCTCTAGCGCACCGTGCCGCCCTAATTTTGTCGCCGAACGCCGGAACGGTGAGCTCCTCCGCCGCTTCGATTCGTCGCCGTCATCGCTGTTCCGGTTGTCTTGACCCCTTCATTTTGTTCACAGAGCCGCCGTGACTTGTTTTCGCCGGTTCTAGGCGCCCGCATCTGCCTCCATCTCGCCGTTCCGCTGCCGCCCGTCGCCGACCCGCTTCGAGCCACTCTCTGCCGCCCATGATCCCACGGTGAGGTTCGTCGTGCTTCACTCTCCCTCTCTAGCTAATCCTCGTCCCGAGCCGCACCCTCGGTTGTGAGAACGCGCGCGCTCCGGCGACGCGCTGCCGCGGCTAAGGGTCGCTGCCGGCGAAGCCCCTGCCCATCCAACCGTGGCAGCCAAATTCTATCTGGATGGGCTAGATCAGACTCAACCCCGATCTAATCTGAGCCGCCCGATCTAGATCCAATGATCCAGACGTGCCGGTGACCGGTCAATACCGGTCAGCGCTGCCTCTTTTGCTAAAGAGTCCCTGCCTTTCTCTGTAATCAACCTGCAGTCCACCGTAGTTCAAAAGTAATTAGGTTTAGCTCCTTTTATTTGTGTTTTAGCCCCTAACCTTTTGGAAAATATAACTCGCCGTCCCAGGGCCATTGGTTTTGCCTATAGGCCCTCGGGAGGTCCTTTTATTTACGCATGGGCCCTCAGTTTTACCAGATAAACCCTAGATCTTAGTTTTTAATCGCAGTTATGCCCCTAGAACCTTGTTTTATGCATAACTTTCACGTTTTAGATCCGATTAGGGTGATTCTTGCGCTCATGTGTTCGTAGCAGTACGTAGATTAGTTTTATATGAGTTTTATGTTCTGTTTTTATGTAATGTTGTACTGTTTTTTATAGTTTTACCTTTGTTTGCATGTATGTATGTACGTGGATGCTTGTATGGTGCTATGTTCGTGAGTAGACATTGAGCAATCCGTGGAGTTTGCAGAGCCACTTCCTGTTTTCCTTGAGCAGCAGTCGGATAACCCCGAGGAAGGCAAGTATAACTGACATGTCAGCCATGCTCATGGTTATGAGCGGCCCGGATCCTCCTTTTGATTAGTGGTTCCCTGGTTATGGTTCTAGTTATAGTTATGTTCTTTAATATGGTTAATTTTTCTTTATGCAATGACTTTGGGCAAATGGTTTATCTTACTGAACTTTAGTAAATAGAAGTTAATAAAACCTTGTCAATTAAAAGCCCATGCAGTCATGTCAGCTAACCTTAGAGCCTCATAGTTTATGTTATACTTGTTGAGTACCTTGTACTCACGCTTGTTTTATCTTCATTCCTTGTTGGGGGGACAAATCCAACCGCTGTTCAGTTGATGGAGATGCCGAGGAGTACACACAGGGCTATGATGAGTTCTAGGCGTCCGTTCACCAGTTGACGTCCCTGTGGCGCCCTTAGTTATCTATTACGCTTCCGCAATGTTTTGTTATAACTTTGAGTTTAAGACATGGTCTTTATTATGTAATAATGATGTTAACTTTATGTACGCTTTTATTCTTTGACATGTGTCTGTGATGATATTGTAATTTGTCATACATATGCAAGACTTGATCCTGGAGCATATGTATACTTGCTCGGTTTTGTTTGTTGGAAACCGGGTGTGACAATGCCCGAGCTTTCATCATCGAAGACTTTTCTCCAATCGAACCGACATACACAGCGTCAACATCTACACCGATACAAGTTGAAACTCCACCTCAACTTCGGCAACGACCTCAAATTCGGTGCCTAATCAAGATTCCAACACCATGGTATCCCCCACGTGAAGCCCCGCGCTGCATCAACATGACTGAAAGGAGAAGCTAGCTGTTGACCAAAATGTTTTTAAAATCCTACGACTAGGCAAACCGTACGGGTACCAATTGGTGTAGTAACAATGTTTAGCTTTGTCATGTATTGGTTGCACTTCGAGTAAGTCTGGTTCACTGTGCCACTTGATCCTAACTTCTTGGAATCAACTCTAGTATATCATGCCTTTCCCAACAATTGCAAGACTAGAGTTCCAAGCTCCGCTGTTCCTTGCATTTCAAGCTCTTGCACTCCGCGCATTTCAAACTTTTGTAGCCCACATGTTTTGTGTTCACGCCAATTCATGTACTTTCGAGTCTATGTCACCACCCCAACTCAACAGTTGATGGGCCCTATGTCTCTCATTCTCATGATTCTTGTGTTTCCAACTTTTGAAATCTATGAGCTTTCGACTCCTTGGTCTACGTCACCAATACACTGAGATTCATGTCATACATACTACTTGTTCAGGTCTTTATGTAACCTAATATTGTTCGCATCTCCTGAAATTGGATAGTTGTGCCACTCTTGATGTAGTGTTTACCCGAGTAGTCTATGGTGCCGCGACAGAACCTAGGGCCCCATGTGTACGGCCGTCGCTCGGTTGTGTCACTAGGTGCGCGCTGGTATCAAGACTTGCAAAGGCATGACACCGCTTCAGATGTGGAATATTCATATCCATTTTCTATCGCCTTGTTGACCACTATACATCAAATTTGTGGAGATAATTTACTCTATTTCCACTGCCGCCTTGTATCATTTCCCTGCTTTGTTTCACCTTGCCTTTCTTGATCTGTGGGGAAAGATCGGTCTTAATCCCACTATCATTCACACCATTCCATTGCCTTCGTACAACTTACCTCCCTTTCTTGTGTATATTGAACCTTATCTCCTGAAAGTAAACTTCAGCATTACCCGATGCACTAAGCTTTGTTCTCGGCTAGTGCTTGTATCATATCAGCTTTTTCAAGAGTTGCCTTGTCCTTCTTCGAAACTATCCTCAATGTTGAGCTTACTAACACTGTCTGTTGTTTCGTTAGTAAGCACACATCATATATACCTAGACTTTCTTGGTCAGTCTTGACCAAGCTAAGAAATCATACAAACCATCACCTTGTCAATTCCATCTCAACCCTTGTGTACATTCTTGTTGCCAAAGGCAGGATGTGATGTCCTGCACCACATCTTTCCTTTGAAGTTACCTTAAATTACTATCTTATAGGTGTACACAGTCCCAATCAAATGAAATGAATGTGTCTCTCAAAAGCACATCCGTTGATAACCCTTTGAATCACAAGATCCTTCATGGTTCAGTTCTTCCCTATATATATTTATCACGTTTCTAAACCTCGGTGTCAAAGTCAGGGAGTAACCCTGTTTTATTGTTCCAATCAATCGCTGTCGCTTTTGCACTTTGGCCACACCTTCTTTGTGGTTTATTCATTCGCTCTCATATAAGACACGACTCGGCAAGTAACTTAGAAAGACCACCCTAGACCTATTCAAAAGCTTTGTAACTACCTTGTGTTAAAAAGGCACTAACCATTCACGAGCCAGTTAACTAAGCAAATAGATTAAGGATTAAAGTGTTACCATGTGTGATAGAAGCACCGAACAACAATGCCAAAACCAATTGCACTTCGCAGTAAGCCGTAGAACCCCGCTTCCTCCAAATCTCAGGACGAGATTTCTTTAAGGGGGGTGGGTTGTGATGCCCCTGGCATCTCAAGAGCCATAACACGTAGTTAGAGACAAGTTAATAACAGGATAGGACATGATGATGCTTAGAGAGAGCAACAAAGACTAGATGGAGAAATCACGAAGTCAAAAATTTTCTATACAAGATACAAGACCACACATTTCGTGGTGGGATAGTCAACACTCACATGCTTTTGAGCTCAAACCCCAAATGCAAAACCTCGGATAAAAAGTAACCCTAGACCTTTCTGTTTGACCATGTTCAAAAATCTAAAGACAAGAGGTTTAACAGATCAAACCGAATCCAACCAACATTTCTTCCAAGGATATCAAGTGTGATCGAGACCAAACTTGAGCCCTAATAAAACTTTCAAATTCATTAAGTACCTGAGCTCAACTCCATTGTTAAAGTTGTTGTACATATCATGGACTACCCTTTTGTTACATTGAACATGGGTCAAAACTATCATCTACTCACTCATAATTGGACCCAAATCTCTCATGGAAACAACTAGGTCAGCCTACACTTGGAATATTTTCCTAGGTCTGAATTTCAGCCCTTCCCAAACTTGAATCGGAAATTACTTTTAATTTTGCTATACAACTTCGAAACCTTCCTTTCTATGAAGTAAAATTGAACTTATCACCTTTCAAATGCACCTATTGTGGAAGTGATTGGCCCTCATTTGATACTTCAAAAGTTGGAAACAAGAAAGTCTCTACACAAAGTGAAATTTCTGTTTTAATAAACCTTGGAACATAATTGTGTCTATAATTCAAAATCTATTGGGATTCAGGCCAAATTTATATTATCAAACTTGGAGATAAAGCGCTGGGGAACAATTTGGTGATTAGAGCTTGGTCACCTATTGAGGTTTAAATAGAGTTTTGGGTCATTTTCTACCAACACAGAAAACCAGTCCAAGTCTGACCTGTTTAGTAAACTCAATGTTTCTATAGCCTACAGCCATTTTTATGCAAAGATCAAATTGAAGAAGTTGTAGGTTATGAAATTATAAACAATGTTGTCAAGAGGCACTTTGGGAGATAATGCCCAGAAATAGGAGTTGTGATTTTCCCAAGTAATAAAGGATCCCTGTCCTAACTGAAGGCTGCTATATAAATTCATGTATAAATCATATTTCTACCTAAAATTTGGTGTTGAACCTTTTGACAAACTTGTAGAACTCGAAGAGTAGAACATTTCATCTAATTGGGGTTTTACCAAAATTGGACTCTAACTAGCTCAAAATGGCTAATTTCTGGAGGGGGGAAAACACATTTTTCATTTGTTTTTCCTCTGAGTCATCAACCGGTGGGCACGGGTTGTCAGCGCCGCTGCCGCGCTCAGAACGCGGCCGCCGCGTGGGCGACGGCGAGCGGACAGTGGCCGCGCCCACGGATTGCCACCCCAGCCGAGCCGCGTCCGCGCCCCTCTTCACCAGGCCGCAACCCCGTCCAAGTTCCTCCCTCTCGCTTGCTCTCCCCTCCACCGGAACCCGCTCCCTCTGTCTCTCCTTGTGCGAGCCGCCATGGCCGCCCGAGCTTAGAGCTCGAGCTTGCCACCACTCCTCGGCCGCCTCCTCGGCCTCCAAATGGTACCACCCGCTGCGCCTCGCCCCCGCGCACCCGACGCGAGTAACGGCGTCGCCGTTCCACCTCCCCACCGCCGAGTCCTCGCTTGCCCCGACTACCGCGACACCGAGTTCACGGCGAGCCTCGCGCCGCCGCCACCTCAGACTACCTCTGCCCCATCCGACGCATGCTCCCACACTTGCTATGTTCCACCCCACCTTACTAGCGATCTCTCGGCCTTAGCCGTCGCTCCTAGCATCCTCCCCACGGTCGCCGTCGCGCGACGTCCGCGTGCAGCTCGACCTCACCGCGGAGCACCCCCGTAGGGCCGTCTCCACGCTCCCACTCCTCCTCCAACGGGTGCACCACCTCACCGCGCAGCTCAGGTGACCTACCCCAGCCCCTCCCTCCTCTTATCCCGCCAGATTGCACCGCTGCCACCGCGCCCGCGCGCGCCATCGCCGCCCCGGTTCACCAACCCCGCGTCACCTCTCCGCTGCGCCAATCGCGACGACGTCTACGTCAATGAGTTCGCCGTGGCCAGGAACGTCTTCCCCGACCACGTCGGCTCCAACTCCGTGCCTCCACGCGCGCCACCGCGTGCGGGGACGTTGGCCGTCGCCGCATCGTCCTTCTCCTAGCGAAAGGTTGAAGAAGACCTCCCGTTTTACGCTTTAGCCCCTGCAATCTTGAGTTTTCCCGAATCCATATGAAGCACAATAAAATGAGTCTTGGTATTCTTTCGCCGTAGCCCTTGGAGACTACGGTTAATTCCGATTTAGTCCTCGTTAGTTGGATTTTTCCATTTAAATGCATATTCCTCGGATGTGAACTTTGGAAAATCATAACAAATCATAGAAAAATCCAAAATGGACAAACTCGGTTGCATTAGACTCCTCTTGAATAGATCAATCGAATGGGTATGATGTGGAAGTGTGAAATGTCTGTTTTGCCCTTGGTTTGTTGCATGCATGATTAATTAGGATAAATGACAAAAGTGGGCCAAATGAACTCCAAATGGCAGGAAATTTGGGCGGTAACTTTCTTGTGGCATTATAGCACCATGTGAATTTTGTAGCCCTAGCACTTGCTGTTTAATTTCCTTTTACCATTATACATGTGTTATGTGCAATTATTTGACTTAGAAATGGGAGGCAACAAAGAATATGCTCAAATTGACTCTCTAGCATTTTTCATATACTTTAGGTAGTATAAGTATCTCACTGGTAAAATATGAGCCCTTGCATGTTAAGTTTTAATGGTGATTTGAAAATGATAAAATGCTACATGTTAGAAAAGATAATTAGGAAAAGTGGACATAAATGGCTAGGGAAATTCTCTAGAAAATATGGTAGCTTAATGTTGGTGCATGGGGTCCAGAAAGTATATTCGATAAGGCTAATTATACTGTTCATATGTACATCTTAATTTGCATAGGATTAATATATGGAAAATAAATGCCCTGTCAAACTTGGGAGTTTTAACTTGTAAATTTTTGTACATGCAGTCCATGCTAAGTATATCTCACTGGTAAAATTTTAACTCCGGAAACCATTCCTATAATTTATGAAAAATCTGAGAAGCTATAGGGCTGATAACTTGCTAGAATTTTTATAATTAATTTATAACTCCAATTGACTTAAAATTTTGACAGTAGCATGATGTAGTGTAAATCTACATGCCATAAAAATCTAAGCTCATTTGAAATTGCCGAGCTACATGCCACAAAAACCTAAGTTCATTTGAAGTGGACATGTGTTATGTAATTATAAGAGTAGGTGTTGTTTGCTATTAATATCATTATGCATGTGGGTTGATTTCTAGCCGCACGCTATCTACTATTGTCTATGCCACACTTGATTGAGGGATTAATTCTTACCATGGAAAGTACTTAAAGTTAATATAAGGCCTTAATCCATTTGATAAACGAAATGTGTGACATCATTAGTGAATGTTTCCCCATGAATGCATGAAGTAGTCTTTCCATGTTAAATAACTCATTCCAAACAAAACACTTAATAATGATTTAGCTTTGCATCATCCTGGTGTGGTTCTCATCGACTTAGTACCTAACATGTCTTCTTTACGATAAATAACTTACTAGTTAGGCATGTAATTGGATATGCTTGTTATCAGTTTATGAAGGTATTACTGTTACTAATGCTAGGAGAATGGTGTAGTAATCCACTACATGTGTAATCATATACTTGTGTGATGTTTTTCTTACACATGAAATGATAACGAACAATCGAAATTGATATTTTGCTCATGCATTTGTCCGAGTGTTGTAGTGCGTGTCCCTAATTATATGGGTTATGCTAGCTTTATGTGTACAAGGGTGATCTTATTTAAATGGTTGTCAATCACTTTTCTGCCTAACCATGCAATGACTGTTCAATGTATGTGCTTGATATTCGTGCATCTCATCCACTGCATCATGCAGGACATTCATATAGTGACGCTTATTACAGATACGTGATCGAGAACCAAGTGCGTGGAACTACTTCAACCAACGGTGATCCAAAAGACCAACTAAGACCCACTCATGACCTGGAGGGCCCATCAGTCATGTTTGGACGGAGGAGTTGTCCAAGGGATCAAGGGGTTGCCTGGGGCAAAGCCTCACAACCCGGCAAACTAACATTAGCTTAGTTTGTTGGTTCTCTTAAAGCAAATCAAAGGTAGGCAGGACCATGCTTTCCCTAGCAAATGCATTTGATGAATGCTTACGCATTTGCATTAGGAGTTGTTTGGAACCCATTTGCATTAGACTCCTTGGCCGCTCTGGCCCTAGCACCTAAAATAGATTACGTAGGACGAGTATGCCTAGTAATGCTAGGTACGAGTAAACACGAGTGAATGGAGTCACTCGTCGCGTAGGTGATTTTTCAAAAGTCACAAGAAATATTATTATGATGAAAGCTACGAGGATGATCCTGGTTGTAACTCGAGACCGGGCGGAGATAGGGTTATATAAGAAAAATGATGATGATGATGTGGATGGTGTGGTGGACTCCGCCCGAGTCGCATAAGGCTGGTCGTTGTTCGCCTATTGGTCGGCATAACATTGCTAAGATGCTTATCCGGGTCGTGGGACCGGTGAAAGTCTTACCGGCCCCGTCCTACTATTCATGGTGCTACCCATCCACTGATAGGGGGCCGATGGACTTGGGAGGTGCTTGGAAGTCGAGGGAGGGCTGACCCGACGTACCGTGGTATCGCTCCAGAGACGGCTACTCCCAAGGGTTAGGTGGGGCGCTGTGAATCTTGGGACGGGACAGGTGGAGATGGGGGGTATATGTGTGTAACGCGATGGCTAGTAAGCATATATCCCTTGGCATTTTTAGTTATTCCCGGGAATATAAAAATCGATTCGAATCGCTAATGCTCACCAGGTGTGAGAATGCCAATACCACTGATGGGCAAAGTAGTAATCCACTTGAATATGTTGTATTATGAATTCATGGTATTGAATACTACAAGCAGCTGTCAATCCTGCTTCCACATGTTAACTTGATCCTGTCTAAAATCAACAGCTAAGGATCAAATTCTTAGTAAGCAAGCTTCGCGTCAGTCGTAAGCCATTTTCATTAAATCCTACTGAGTAATTAGTACTCAGGGTTTGCCCCCCCTTTTGGCTTACAGGTACTGAAGACTTTTGGACAATTACATGAAGGAGGGTAGAACTGGTGGGCTCGGTGCTACTCACCTTATATATCTCTACATAAAGACTAGTTGAGTTCTATATCCACTGCGAGATGTTTTGAAATGCTTCCACTATATATATATTTACTTTGTAATCGCTTCCGCCGTATTTTGACCATATATTTGATTACATATATTGGTTTGTAAGAACTTTATCTTATTTCCCTTACTAAACTGCCTGTGATGGTGTAACTATTGTGGCGCTTTCGAGGGCTGAATGTGTTTGATGTCGGTATCCTCGGGCGATGGTTTCATCGAGTGCCCTTTTGGGTAGCTCAACGGACTACCGGGTTTAGTCTGGCCTAAGTGCACTGCGAGCCAGAGGTGGCAGGTGTGCTTAGTCTGGATTAAGCAGGACGGTTCCGCCACATACATCGATCTCGATCATAAAGCTACGTACGATTAGCTCTGATACCACTGTAGGGTTACGAGGTAGGCTACCATAGCATGAAAATGATTTTCTTCTACCATGTACAACATAGGAACTCGTACAAGCAAGAGATCATAGGTCGTTACCACTAGACGCGCAGTGCAACGGAAGACAAGTCGGAGCAGCCAGGTGCCGAGTGAACGGAGCCGAGTGCCGAGTCAAGCATGCCGAGTCAATGCAGAGAGGAGCCGAGTCAACCAGCCGATCTTGATCAAGTTCAGTCGGACGCCCTTGAAACCAATCGGTTGATCAGTGTAGAAGTCGTAGCAATGCCTCTACGGTATCCACACGTACGGGAAGGCGACGCCGAGTTCTGGCGTGCTAGCACCACGAACTTGGCGGTGGATCTTGAAAGATTGGACTAGGGCACAACTAGGGTATCGCAGAAACCTTTTCTGCGATGGCTCACGCAATATGACGATGCCCTGAGCCGTTCCCTCTCATGCATATAAATAGTCTCCACTAATGGGCCCAGACCTCGTAAAGGCCCATTAGGATTCTATTGCTTGCGGATCAAGTATCCAAGTCCTAATGGCAGTCCAACTGCGCGTACCATACGTGAACGTCCGAGTCAGACCCGTAGGTCGAGTTCCGATCGAACTCAACATCGGTTCTTGCCAGAGCCGATATGACTCGGAGTCGGTCCGGGATGTTGCCGCACGGGCACATCTCCATCAACTAGACCATCCGTGGTGGTATGTGCACGAGGTATGTGAGTATACCTGAGGTATATGGACATACTTCGTTATATGTACTAATATAAAGGTATTATCATAGTATATTAAAAACATGGAATGTTTTGTAATTTTTTCGGGTGGTGACATTTGAGATACATTAAAATAAGTGTGTGAACATATTGAAACTGATAAATTAGTATGCGAACATATCCTTGTTTATTGAAGGTATATATATATAGGTCGTTTCTAAATGTGCTTGTAGCTACACTCACGTATGTATCTCAATATTTAGGCCGTTTCGGGTGAAACGGAAGGTATGTACACGGAGTATGTGATCATACTAAACCATCTGTGGTGGTATATATGTGAGGTATGTGGACGTACCCCGTTATATGTACTAATATAAATGTATTATCAAATAAATTAAAATGAGGGCTGTTTTGTAATTTTTTCTGTGGTGACTTTTGAGGTATCTTAAAATAAGTATGTGAACATACTCAAACTGATAAATGAGTATGCGGACATACCCTTATTGGTTTATTGAAGGTGAGTGTAGGTACATGCACATGTAGATACTCTTCCTATATATATATATAATTTGATGCGATTGCAAAATCAACTCTCTTATCCTCTCTTTGTGATGATGTGTTCAGCCGTGTGTTTGCTTCTCCTCATGCTCATGAGCTATGGAAGCAAATCATTGAGAATCATGAGGGGTTACCGGATGTGGCCAACCAAAAATATCATGTTCTCGCCGATGAGCTTACTAGCTTCAAGCAACTTGAGAATGAAAGTGCTCATGATATGTTTTCTCACGTTTGAACACTTGTGAATGAAATAAATAATCTAGGTCTCAAGCAAGTGACAAATGGAGAAATGAACCGCAAGATCAGCCATTGCCTTCGCAAGCCCGACTATGATATCATCAAGACCGTCTTCCTCAAGGAAGACTTGAACAACAAAACACCAAACCAAGTCATCAACACTATTGTCGCCCATGAGTACTAGTAGATTGGACATGTTCGTTGCGAAAAAACAAGAAATGGTTCGAAAGCACAAACACATGCCTTATATGCACCCCGATACGCGTTTTCACAATGGGTCACGTGTGGCAACGAAATAGTGCGAAACCACCCAAAACATGAGTTTTGGACCTCAAATAGTGGATTGGGCATGTTCGTTGCGAAAAAAAACAAGAAATGGTTCCGGTGGCACAAACTCATGCCTTGTATACACACTGATAACCGTTTTCACAATCGGTCATGTGCACCAACGAAATGGACTGGATATGTTCGTTGCGAAAAATCAAAAAGTGATTCCGGGGGCACAAACTCATGCCTTGTATGCACCCCGATACCTATTTTCGCAATGGGTCTCGTGCGGCAACGAAAAGGCGCGAAACCTCCCCAAATAAGAGTTTTGGACCTAACGTAGTGGATTGGATATGTTCGTTGTCAAAAAACAAGAAATGGTTCCGGGGGCACAAACTCATGCCTTGTATGCACCCCGATACCCATTTTCGCAATGGGTCACGTGCGGCAACAAATGACATGAAACCTCCCCAAACATGAGTTTTGGACCTAAAGTATTGGAATGGACATTTTCATTGCAAAAAAACAAGAACTGGTTTCGGGGGCACAAACTCATGCCCTGTATGCACACCGATACCCATTTTCCCAATGGGTCACGGGCGGCAACGAAATGGCGCGAAACCACCCCCAAACATGAGTTTTGGACCTCAAGTAGTGGATTGGGCATGTTTGTTGTGAAAAAACAAGAAATGGTTCCGGTGGCACAAACTCTATTGAAATGCTGAATTCCTCGAACTTTGCCACCCGGCGGCCTCTATTCGAAATTTTTCGAGTAAAACTGATCCCTTAGCCGCCAGACTCTATTGAGTGGATGAGATCGAGCTTTCACGACTTAAGGGCGAGAGTTCTTACCTTCCACCACTCTCATCACTCCCATCTCATCTCTACCTCGAAAAACCTAAGTCATGGCCTCCAACAACACCTCTCCTAAGAGCCTAGCCCTCACATCCGGCACCACGGCGATCTACTCGCCGCTGTCCAACCAAGAGATCAACCCTGACTTGGTGTTAGATGTGGAACCTCTGGCCGCCCGACCTCCACCTCAGGGCGCCCGGTTTGATGCCAGGTCGCCCGGCTTGGAGAGGGGCGGCCCGACCTCCCCTGCGCGCTCACACAGTGCGGGAAGGCCGGCAAGGGGGCTATCTCCTGCACGCACCATCGCAAAGAAGGTCTTCTGGGGCGATTTACCTCGACCCAACGTCGGGAAGATCACTCCCAAGTCAGTGCTAATCCGGAAACTCTTCTCGGAAGATTCCGTGAAAGGCGAGGGCAACGGTGCGCCCAGGAGTCCAGGATCACCCTCCTACACCATCCAAGGAGGACCTACTCCCAATGGAGGGTGGGGGAAGCTGTTGATCCCAAGGCACAAAGAGAACGTCCTTAGGGGGGACGCATCAATTGATGAGTCTATTGACTCTACTCCCCCTAGGAGGACCGTGAAGAAGACCATCAAGTCCCCTCCGATCCGGGCTCTTCCTGGGCATTTTGAAGAATCAGATAAGGAGGAGGAGGGGAAGGAAGAGACCATTGAGTCTCTCAAGGCGGAGCTCGCAGCCATGAACAAAAGGTTCATCATGCTTGAAGAACGCTGCGCAGAAGGAGAACTTTGGAAGTGGGAGATCAATGACAAAATAGAAATCCTTAGGAAGGGCTTCTCTTCCAAGTTCCGCCGCCTTGCCAATGCCACTGGGCATCCCGGCATCTATGATCCACCTATGCCATAGATGCCCATGGCATTAGAATAAATTTTTAGAATAGGCGCCCTTTTGTTTTCTTAGTGCTTAGTTTGTTTTATTTTTTTCTTTGTATGATTTGCGCCTATGTTCTTTGTTCCCTTTAATGCTTAGTACAATAAAGTTTCTGTTACCCTACTTTGAGTTCAAGTGTGGGGGGGGGGAGGATTGCACTTAGCCTTCCCTATCTCTTGTCACTAACCCTGCAGAAACAGACGAAGAAACACGATGTACAGGGTTAGATCGCGCTGCACACAAAAATTTGGGACAAACCGAGCCAAACGGAAGCCACCCGGCTCCACCCCGAGCCGCCTGGCTTGGCATCCGGGTCGCTTGGCACCTAGGTCGCCCGGCCTGTCACGACGGTGAAAAACGTACCACGCGCAGAAATAGTGTCCCAAAGCACTTCTCCACGCTACATGATCAGTGCAAGGGTCGAAGGACCCACATGTCAGGCCGCCCGGCTCCTGACCAGGTCGCCCGGCCTGCCACCAGGCCGCCTGGCTCAGTCTTGGGCTGAGTTGGCCCATCTTCACGTCGACCCTGCACAAGGACCAGGTATTATCGCGAAAATTTCAATTTTGGTCCATATATTCCATTCTATACATGAAACTTGGATAAACTTTACTCTACATGATCATGTTGATAGCTTATGTCTATGCTCGTACAAACTTTACTCCCTTTGTTGAAGTAAATTTGCCCATGGATACCTTTTGGTTAGGGACCCGCTTTGATTTAAGTTGTTGATTCATGAGATATAAGTAACATGGATACATAGCAGTGATCCCTTGCTAAGGCAAAGAGATTTTGTTTTGTTAAAATTTTAAAAATGTGATCTACTCCAATGTTCTCAAGTCACATGTCCTACCAGTGCCATAAATACAAATCCATATGTTTCAAAGACATCTTTGAGTGTTTTGAACTTTGTCAAACCTTGTGCCATCAAATGAGTTAGAGTCATTCATGACTTTTGGCTATCACGTACACATTCATACCACAAAGTTCCAATAAGTTGTGCTATGCCAATGTTCCAATGCCCCCGTTATCAATCATGCAAAAAAGAGAGGAAAAGAGGCATGGAATTGAATTGAAAAAAAAAGAAGAAAAAAAAGTGAGAACGAAAGAAACAAAAAGAAGGAAAATACCATGCCCTCTCTCGCATCAAAAAGGGGAATACCAAGGCACACTTACCAATAACTTTCCGCCACACTTGCACGTAGCCAAAATTCTTGATTTGATTCATACTCTTTGATTTGACACTTGCTTTGACTTGGTGATACAAACATGATGAGATAGTCTCACTCTCGTTCAGCTCCACCCAAAACTTAGATTAGGAGGAGAGGAAACACAAGGATTCTCATCCTTTGAGTGACTGAGAGGTGACCTTGAGAACAAAAGAGTAGACACTATGTCTTTTAAAAGAGAAAAACCTCTGTTGCTCTTAGCTGGGAGAAAACTGCTGTGACACCTGAAACTTGTTCTCAGTTTCAACATCTCAAAATCTAAGTGTAGCCACCATTGAAATCCTAGGTAAGTTGAACCAACTTGGTAGTAACCTTTGTACTTGCTAGGGCTACAGTTGTCATATGCCCTCTACACCATGCTTAACTCTTATTTTGCTCGAGGACGAGCAAAAGTCTAAGTGTGGGGGGGTGTTGGCGGTCGTTATAGCCTATTTCGACCACCAATACTTCATGTTTCAAGGGTAAGTTTATGCAAATTTCATACATATTAACCGGTTCCACGAGTTGTGTACAAAGGTCTTGCAGGAACACATGTCACGGTGCAAAAACATAGAAAACATGGAGAAAACATGTGAACCAGGAAGAAGAGCTGGATATGGGCTAAGGACCCAGGCCGCCCGGCTCAGGCCCAAGCCGCCCGGCTTGCCACCAAGCCGCTCGGCCTGTGAAACTCTCCAAATGCCGCCATCTTCCACCTACATGCAAGGAACAACGTGTCAAGTACAACTCCATGGTGGAATCCGAGAGAACCAATCACCATGCCACGGAAGGCCTTGCCACTTCATCAATCCAGCCCACGGATTGGCTAACTCGGCAATCCAGGGGAGTTCCATCCAATGGCTAAGGAAGAAACACAAAAGGATCCAATGGTTGAGGCAAAAGCACACAAGAATAACCGCCAACCAACCTATAACCGCCTTGGAGGAGCAATATGGACCATGGGATGAAGTGAGGTGGTGGATCCAAGGGATGGCCAGGCCGCCCGGCTTGGGACCAGGTCGCTCGGCTCTACCCCGAGCCGCCCGGCCTCTAACCGTCTCCAACCGCCACAACCGACCTTCTCCATCACTTAGCACTATAAATACCCCCTTAGACCTCCCTTGTGAGGTGTGGATTAGTGGATCAATGTAGTGGTAGAGTGTATAGTGTGGAGAAGTGAAGCTTTCCCTTAGCATTGTAGAGAGTGTTCCTCTTGTATCAAGGAGAGTAGTGAGTGCAGAGTTCGGGAGTGGGATTTCTCTTCTCTCCCAGGCTTGTATCAATAAAGGAAGGATATTCAGTTCCAGGATTGAGTAAAGTTCCTTGTCTCTCACATTTGTTATTACATTCTTGCTTCACTTTCATACTTAGTTTTATACTTATCTGTTTACGGAAACCTTGTGCATTCTTATAGTGTTGGCTATATAGTAGTGCTTGCTTTTCTGGCTCATTACCAGTAAGTAGTAAACTCTCTGAGTGGCACGATGGTGTTCATACTTAGAGTTTGCCTTGGTTGGTCGGCTATCCCACGCAGCTCTGGTTGGTAGACACATAGGTGACAGCTTTTGTGTTCTCAGTATTCCAATCCCGTTCGTTCGAATAGACTCACTGACGATATAGCCGAAACCTGTAGCGCCCGCCTTTCTCGGCTGGGTTATCAGCACTCTAGTGCCTGGCAGTGGCTCTGCAGCTTTGGTGTCTATGTTTACAAGACAAGCATAGTGCTTTGCATGCTTAGTATAGTAAGGTGCCTTAACCTTTGTTGAGAACCTGCTTTCCTGTCTTTTATCCTCTAATTGCTAGCTTCGCTAGTTTGGCCATTGTGTTGTGTGATTATTATACTCCTCGTTCCTCGTGGATTCGATACCCTGGAATACTCTCGGGTGAAAGGCTGCAACGCGTTTTCCGTGCGCTTGCGGATTTATATCTAATAGGCTAAGGAACGAAAACAAGGAGCTGGTCGGCTGGCCTGGCCCAAGTGTTGGGTACTTTGTTCTTTGCGTGAGGGTGAAGTAGAGAGGAGAGGATGCACCGAAAGCGCAAAAGGGGTGGTCGGTTGGCTCATTTCTTGGCCGGGCAACCTCATGAGAATGCCCCTATCCCTTTAAAAGAGAAAGGAGGTGATGCACTTGGTCGGGTGACCAGGTACGTGGTCGGGCGACCATGGGGAGCGTCGGCCAGCCTCATCATCGGGTCGACCGGTGTGATGCCCCTGGCATCTCAAGAGCCATAACACGCAGTTAGAGACAAGCTAACAATGGATTAAGACTTAATCATGCTTAGAGAAGTAACAAGAGATATGTGGAGGAGCCACTAAATCAAAATTTTCTACACAAGATACAAGACCACACATTTCGTGGTTGAATAAGTCAACACTCACATGCTTTTGAGCTCAACATCAAATGCCAAACCTCGGATAAGAAAGTAGCTCTAGACCTTTCTGTTTGACAATGTCTAAAAATCTAAAGACAAGAGGTTTAAAAGATCAAACCAAATCCAATTAAAGTTTCTTCCGAGGGTAGCAAGTGTGATCGAGACCAAACTTGAGCCCTAATAAAACTTTCAAATTCATTAAGCACCCTCGCTTAAGCTTTATATCAAACTTGTGGTGCAGGTCATATACTACGCTTTTGTTACCTTGAACATGGGTTGGAAATGTCATTAACCAATTATAAATGGCACCACAATTCTCTTGGAAATAACCAAAATCAGCCCACACTTAATTTCCCAAGTCTGGATTTTCAACTTTTCCCAAACTTGAATCTGAAATTACTTTTGATTTCACTATATAACTTCAAATTCTCCCTTTCTATGAAATGAAACTGAACTTATCACCTTTCAAATGCACCTATTGTGGAAGTGATTGGACTTCATTTGATACTTCAAAAGTGGAAAACAAGAAAGCCTCTACACAAAGTGAAATTTCTGTTTTAACAAACCTTGGAAAATAATTGTGTCTATAATTCAAAATCTGTTGGGATGCAGGCCAGCTTTATATTATAAAACTTGGAGATAAAGTGATGGATAACAACTTTGTTAATTGAGGTTTGGTCATATATTGAGTTTTAAAAGGAGTTTATGGTCATTCTCTACCAACACAGAAAACCAGTCCAAATTTGACCTGTTTAGTAATTTCAATGTTTCTATGACCTACATCCATTTTCATGCAAAGCTCAAATTGAAGAAGTTGTAGGTTATGAAATTATAAGCAACCTTGTCAAAAGGTACCCTGAGAGATAAAGCCCACAAATATGAGTTTTGAACTTCCCAAGTAATAGAGGTTCCATGTCCTAATTATGGCTGCTATATAAATTCATATATAAGTCATATTTCTACCTAGAATTTGGTGTTGAACCTTTTGAAAAACTTGTAGACCCTGAAGAGTAGAACATTTCCTCCAATTGGAGTTTTCCCAGAATTGGCCTCTAAATTGGTCAAAAAGGCTAATTTCTAGAAGGAGGGAAAACACATTTTTCCTTCTTCTTCTTCCCGGTCACTGGCCGGTGGGCCCCACGCCGCGCCACCACGCCCACGCCCTGCCGGCGCGCTCCACGCAGCCGTCGGCGTACGGGCAGTGGGCCGTGCCCATGGATCGACGCCACCGCGCCCAACCGACCCTCGGCCTCACCTGGACGGGAACACGGCTCCATTCGCACTCACCCCTCACTCATCCGCCCTTCACCCGAGCCTCTCCCTCGAGCTCTCTGTCCAAGGCCACCATAGCCATACCCCGAACTTGGAGCTCGTCGCGCCGTCGCTCCACTGCCTCGCCAGGCCCCTAGAGCTTACCACCGAGTTCGCCGCTCCCTGGCGCACCTCCCACTCTTGACGTCGCCACCATTCTCCCTTCCCTCCGCCAGATCGAGCCGCTCGCGCCGGACGCTGCCGCCGTGGTCACCATGGCCGGCCCGCGGCGAACTTAAGCCGTTTGCCCCTTTGGTGCCCCTCATGCCTAGCCAACCAGTGCGTCGCACTCGCCTCGCCGTCCTCCACCGAACCCCAGTGCTTTAGTCCCCCGCCATCGCCTCCTCCACCTTCCCCCACGAGCGACACCGAGCGCCACCCAGCTTACCCGCGCCTCACCGCGGAGAGCCTCCCTCCGGCCATCCCCGCACCTGCACTTTACTACCGCCGCATGCGCCGTCTCTCCACAGAGCTCTCGCACCCAGCCTCGGCCGCCCCCTTCGCCTAGACCGCCGGATTGCGCCGCCGCCGCCGCGCGGCGCGCGCCGGGGCCGCCCTGGTTTACCGTAGCTGCGCCGCCTCTCCTCTCCATCGCCGGCGACGAGATCTACCCCGAGAGGCAGCCCATCGCCGGGAACACCCTCGGCCACCCGCTCGGCTCCAAGACCAGCCTCCATATCGCCGGCGCAAGCCGCAGCTTTCCCCCGCACGCGCCGTCTCCCCGCCGGACCAAGGAAGAAGAAGACAAGGTCGTTTTACCCGAAACCCCCTGCACCTTTCCATTTTTACGCGCTCTGCTTTAAACACTATGCACTGAGTCTGTGAAATCTTCCCTGCTACCCCCTGGAATCTATGGTTAATTATATTTAGGTCCTTAGATCTAATGTTTTTCATTTGAATGCATTTAAATCGGCTGAGAACTTTGGAAAATCATAACAAATGACAGAAAAATCCAAAATGAACAAACTCAGTTGCGTTAGACTCCTCTTGAGTAGATCTACATGATTGGTATGATGTGGAAGTGTGAAATGTCTGTTTTGCCCTTGGCTTGTTACATGCATGATTAATTAGGATAAAAATCAAAAGTGGACTAAATGAACTCCAAATGCTATAAAACTTGGACAGTAGCTTTCTTGTGGCATTGTAGCACCATGAGAATTTTTGTAACCCTAGCACTTACTGTTTATTTACCCTTTTACCATTATGCATGTGTTATGTGCATTAATTTAACTTAGAAATTGGAAGCTACATAGGATATGCTCAAAATGACTCTCTGTCATTTTTCATATACTTTGGGTAGTATAAGTAAGCCACTGGTAAAATATAAGGTTGTGCATGTAAGGTTTGAGTGGTGATTTGAAAATGATAAAATGGTGCATGTTGGAAATGATAAATAGAAAAAAGTGGTCATAAATGGCTAGGGAAATTCTCTGGAAAATTTGGTAGCCTAAGGTTGATGCATAGAGTCTAGAAAGTATATTCTAGAGGGCTATTTATACTGTTCATATGTACATCTTGAATTCACACAAGATTAATATATGGAAAATAGATGTCCTGTCAAACTTGGGAGTTTTAACTTGCAAATTTTTGTACATGCAGTCCATGCTAAGTATAGCTCATTGGTAAAATTTCACCTTCCGAAACCATTCCTATAATTTGTGAAAAATCTGAGAAGCTATAGGGCTGCTAACTTGCTAAAATTTTCATAAATTATTTTGAAACTCCTTTATGACTGAAATTTTGACAGTAGCATAATGTAGTGTAAATCGAGACGTCCCAAAAATCTGAGCTTATTTGGAGTTGTCTAACTACCTGAACACAAGTAATGCTTTTTATGCATAAAGTAGGCATGTGTTATTTAATTATAAGAGTAGGTGTTGTTTGCTATGGATATCATTGTGCATGTGGGTTGATTTCTAGCTGCAAGCTATCTATTGTTGTTTATGCCACACTTGATTGAGGGATTAATTCATTTACTGTGTAAAACACTTAAGGTTAATATAGGGCCTTAATCCATTAGATAAACAAAAAGGGTGATACCTTTAGTGAATGTTCCCCTATGTGTGCATAAAGTAATCTTTTCATGATAAGTAACTCCTTCCAAGCAAGACACTTAATAATGTTTCAACCTTGCATCATCCTGGTGTGGTTTGCATCCACATAGTACCCAACATGTCTTCTTTACGATGAATAACTGACTAGTTAGGTATATGATTGGGTATACTTCTTAACAGTTCATGAAAGTACTACTGTTACTAATGCTAGGAGAATGGTGTAGTAATCCACTACATATGTAATCATATACTTGCATAATGTTTTGCTTACATATGAAATAATAAAGAACTAGTTAAATGGATAGCTTACTCATATACTAATTCATGTGTTGTACTGTTCATATTTACCTGTATGAGTGTATGCTAGATTTTATACCCACAAAAGTAATCTTATTGGAGTAGTCTATTGTTCACCTTTCTGCCTAACCACGAAACGATTTTCTAAGTGTGTGCTTGTCATTCATGCAACACATTCACTGCATCGTGCAT
The DNA here is from genome assembly GCA_022530915.1 of Paspalum notatum. Classification (NCBI taxonomy): domain Eukaryota; kingdom Viridiplantae; phylum Streptophyta; class Magnoliopsida; order Poales; family Poaceae; genus Paspalum; species Paspalum notatum. The sequence goes on along the minus strand of CM039688.1, from coordinate 30,459,603 downwards.
GGCATTCATATAGTGACGCTTGTTACAGATACGTAATCAAGAAACAAGCGCGTGGAACTGCTTCAACCAATGGTGATCCAAAAGACCAAGTAAGACCCACTCACGATCTGGAGGGCCCATCCGTCGTGTTTGGACGGAGGAGTTGTCCATGGGATCAAGGGGTTGCCTGGGGCAAAGCCTCACAACCCAGCAAACTAACATTAGCTTAGTTTGTTGGATTTATTAAATTAAAGCAAAGGTAGGCCGGATCATGCAATTCCCAGCAAATAAAATAATATATCTGTTGATTACGCATATGCATTAGGAGTTGAATGGAACCAATTGCATTAGATACTCTGGCCGCCCTGGCCCTAGCACCTATACCTAGAGTTCGTAGGAACGAGTGCCTAGAATGGCTAGGCACGAGTAGACACGAGTGAATAAAGGTCACTCGTCGCGTAGGTGTTACTTTCCAAAAAGAAGAAGTCTCACTATGAAAGTTATTCTTATTATGCCATGATTATGTTATGTTTTAAATGGAGACCGGGCGGACATATGGGTATGAATGTTGAGAAATTGAGATAATGTGTGGTGGACTCCGCCCGAGTCGCATAAGGCCGGTCGTTGTTCGCCTATTGGTCGGCATAACATTGCTAGGGTACTTATCCGGAATCTATGGGCCGGTGAAAGTCTTACTTGTGACGTCTCAAGCGAGGGGCACGTTCCTACCCACTGGTTGAGAGGAAGGCGGCCGCGGAGGTGGGTGTCAAAGGAGGGCAGAACCCGACGTAATCGAGGTAACGCTCCTGCGACAACGTGCTCCGGGAGTCAGGCGGGAGTGGTCATCGAACTTGAGACGGGACAAGTGGAGATGGGGGAAGCATATGTGGAACGCTGGGAACTAGTAAGCATATGCCATCCTAGTGCTTCTAGTTATTCCTAGGAATATAAAAATCGATTCGAATCACTGATGCTCACCAGGTGTGAGAATGCCAATACCACTGACGGGCAAAGTAGTAATCCATTTGAATATTGCTGTATTAAGAATTCATGGTTTTGACAACTACATGTTTGGATATGCCTGGTGTATTTTTATGCAATACTGGTCACACTTATGATGCTTTACTGGTTTTACTTTCATGCCATGCTATGCCATATCCAACATGTTCCACCAAATTATGATGACTTGAGCAGCTGTTAAATCCTGCTCGGGTGCAACAATATGAGCAGCTGTCAAATCCTGCTTCCACTGATAAATTTGATCCTGTATAAAAGCAATGGCTAAGGACTCAGATGCTAGTAAGCAAGCTTTGCGTCAGCCGTAAGCCTCATCCATTAAGTCCTACTGAGTAATTAGTACTCAAGGTTTTGCCCCCACTTTTGGCTTACAGGTACGGAGTTCCTCTTCTGTGCCTGTGTTGGTGGAGGGCCGTGTCCTCATCAGGAATAAGAAGAGTCATGATCTGGCAAGGAGCAGCATCAGTGGGCTCGATGCTCGTTCTATTTATGCAAGTCTTTTGGTTACCGTAAAACCTGAACTTTAAAAATTCCGCTGCGAGAGACCATTTGAACTATCTTGTTGAATGACACTATGTTGAACTCTATTTGATTTCGAAATGGTTTGTAACTAAAGTATATGTAATATCTATTCAACTGTCTGTGATGTTGTAACTGTTGTGGCTCCATCGAGGGTCGGATGTGTATGACGTCGGTTCCTCGGGGAAATGGTGTTATCGAGAGCCCGAAGGACTCTCGACGGACTACCGGGTTTAGTCTAGCCTAAGTGCACTGCGAGCCAGAGGTGGCAGGTGTGCTTAGTCTGGATTAAGCAGGGCGGTTCCGCCACAGCTGGTATCAGAGCCGATAATACACAGACAACAGTTATATCATCAAGTTTTGTTTTACAAACCTATTTTCAAAAACCCATCTTCAAGTAATTCATAAATGAGAGTATACGCTATGCCCGTATAAGGATGCTAGTGTTATCCAGGTGACATCGCTGACATTCTGACCTAGATAGAACTCATATGCATATTCGGTGCTTTGGGAAGCAACTCTTCAGCCATAGCTATCCCCAGTACTGGTGGAAGCTATTGGGATTTGCAAACGGTTGTAAACCCTGCATTCATGCTGTATAAGTAAAAGCTCTTTAAGGGTGGTGGGCATGTTTGAGGCTTTCGTACCCACCACACTTACATTTGGTTTTGGGATCCACCTTTTTCTTGACAATCCCCAGTACTGGTGGAAAGTCAGGCTTTGAGGAAAAGGTGCATCGGCTGTGATGCTCCAGCATCTCAAGTACATTACCATGTCTTAATCATGCATTAGGCATCATCAAGCATCATGTGTTGCATATAGACAAGCTAGGTTTTGCATTGGATGAGATGGAATGCTTGAAATATGATTTTTATACATGTGCTATGAGATGTTCTTGTTCATAAATCCAAATCTATTGGGATCTAGGGGAAACTCATATTACCAAACTTGTAGATAATGAAGTTTTGAACAACTTTCATAATTGGGGTTTGGCCAAATAATGAAGGCTACATAGGGTTTGGAGTCTTTCTTTGTCAGTACAGAAAACCAACTCAAATCAGCCTTGTTTAAAAACCCTAAGTTTGCACAAACCTACAGCCACTTTCATGCAACACTCCCATTGAAGAAGTTGTAGGTTTTGAAATTCTAAGCAAGTTATACAAAAGGCACCTTGGGTGAAAAGGCTTGGAAATAGGGTTTTTCCTTTTTCCAAACAATAAAGGTACCCTGTCCCTAACTAGGGCTGTTTTCAAAATTTGAATTTAAACCACATTTACACTCGGATTCTGGAGTTGAGCCTTTTGACAAACTTGTAGAGTTCAAAGAGTAGAACATTTCTTCCAATTGGACTTTTTCCAATTTCGGCCTAGAAATGGGTTAAAATCGCGAAAAACAGAGGCCTAGAAAACACACTTCTTTTCTTTCCCAGTTCTGAGTCGCTGACAGGTGGGGCCCGCGATCCGGGACGCGCCCGCGCCGCGAACCGGCGCGCGCCGCGTGGCTCGCCGGCGTACAGGGAGTACGGCGAGCCCCGCGGCGGCCGTCCGAGCGCGTCAAAAGGGAGCGGGGTCCCCCCCGTCCAAACCCTAAGCCAAACCCTCGCCTCCCGTTCCGTCTCCGCGCCGCCCCGTCCGTTTTCCCGCCCGCCGCCATTGAAACCGGCCGAGCTCGGGGCCGAGCCGCGCCGCCGCCTCCCGGCCTCCCCGAGCCCAACCGACCGCACCACCGCGACCGCCGCTCCACGCCGCCCCTCCCCCGCTAGCCCTCGTCGTCGTTCTCCCCTTCCCCGAGGAGATCGAGCTCGGCTCGACGTCGCGTCGCGCCGGGAGCTTCAAGTCGACGCCGCCGTTCACGCTCGGTGCGCCGCCGTTCCCCGCCGCTCCACGCCTCCTCCGCCGACGACGATACCCCCAAGGTGAAGCCCTAGCTCCCGCGCACCTCCGCCGCCCCGCGTCGCGGCTCCGGCGAGCCCCAGCTCGCCGGCGCGCGCGCGCCGCGCCGCGCGGCCGCGGCCGGCGCGAGGAGGAAGACGGGGGCCGGATCTTTTTAGATCTAGCCCCCGGACTTTTCCGAATTTACACCCCGGTCCTCCCGCCTGTTTACTGAGTCTTGCAGATCTTGCAAGCTAGCCCCTGGAAACTATGGTTAATTACGCAGAGGTCCTCGGATCTGGGTTTTTCTTTTTCTATTTTCCCTTTTCTCGGTTTGAACTTTGAAAAATCATATAAATTCAAAGAAAAATCCAAAATGGACAAACTCAGAACCTATGAACTCCTTATAAATAGATCTATGCAATGGACATGATGTGGAGATGAGCATTGACCATTTTGCCCCTGTTTTTGTGTATGCATGTTAAATAGTCATAAAATGGAAAAGATGGCCTAAATGGTTTCCTAAATTTGTGAGGTCTTGGTGTTGGCTTACATGTGATGTCTTGGCACTGTTTGAGGGATTGTGGGCTGTAGTGTGAGTAGTTTCATCTTGTATTCACCATGTCATGCTCATTTTGTGTATTTATGCGAATAGGAAAAATGGTGTATATGCATTGTATGTTCAAAATGGCATGCCTACATTTTTCTTGTGCCACATATAGTATGGGAAGCTCACTGGTGAAGTTTGAGAGTGTGCATGTATGGTTTAGTCCTTGTCTTGAAAATGACAAAAGTTGCTAGCTAGGAGAAAGAAATAGGAAAAAGGGTTCTTAAATGGCATGTTTAATTAGTAAAATGAGTATTTCTTTGTATGGATAAATGGTTGAAGGAGTTATCGTGTTGTATCATACAAGTGCATGTTCCAGAGGTGCTCATTACTAGTAACATTTATATGACTAATTGTTTTGATGCATGCTCTACGTGATGAATCCCATGTTGAGTGATGGTCTGTACGATTTCTTAGTGCCATACAATTTCATGCATTGCATTTCGTTGCACTCATGTGCACTCTCATGGCATACATATAGATCACATGAACGAAGAGCAGACGCAGGAGCAGCCACTGGTCGAGGAGCCCGAGGACCCGGAGCCGTACCCGCAGCAGGAGGATCTCCAGCAGGCCGCCGACTCCGCTCCCGACGACACTAACCCTAGCGAGGAAGGTAGGCAGGCCCTACATTCTCCTAGCAGAATTATAATTTATGATTACGCATATGCATTAGGTTTTGTTTGGAACCTGATTGCATTAGAACCACTGGCCGTCCTGGCCCTAGCACCTATATTAGGTACGTAGGACGAGTTGCCTAGAAATGCTAGGCTCGAGTAGACACGAGTGAATGGTCACTCGTCGCGTAGGGTGACTTTGAAAAAGAAATGGAACACTGGCAGTTTTGCCATGATAGTATATGATGTTGATGATAAATTGGAGACCGGGCGGAGATTAAGCTATATTCTTGCGGTGTGCGTTGTTGCGGTGTAATGGCTTCGCCCGAGTCGCATAAGGCCCGTTCGCTGTTCGCCTGCTGGTTGGCATACCATTGCTAAAGTGCTTACCCGGTTAATGGGGCCGGTGAAACCTTACTTGTGCCATCCGGAGAACAGAAACACGTTCCTACCCACTGGTTGAGAGGAAGGTGGCCCGGGGGAGCTTGGTACTCATGGCGGGGAGTCCGAGATGTCGGCAGGCTCGTCATGGGGGCACAACCCGGGAGTCAGGTGGGAGTGAATCGAACTTGGGATGGGACAGGTGGAGGAGGGGGACTATATGTGGGAAAGCCGTCGTGCGAGTAAGCATATGGGCCCCTGGCATTTTTAGTTATTCCCGGGAATTAAAAATCGATTCGAATCGCTGATGCTCACCAGGTGTGAGAATGCCAAATATCACTGACGGGCAACGTAGTAATAACCTTAATATTCTGCAATATGATTCATGGTTTGGATATCAAGTGGTTGATTATTATTTGAGACTCAGATATGTCATAATGATGATAGCTATGTACTTGCAAAGGATTATCTCTTTCTTTCACAAGGGTAGTGGCTGTTAAATCCCACTATCCGTAAATAAACTTTTGAGCTAAGAATCAAAGGCTAAGGATCCAATGATAGTAAGCAAGCTTTGCGTCAGCCGTAAGCCTTGCCATTAAGTCCTCTGAGTAATTAGTACTCAGGGTTTGCCCCCAACATTTTGATTTCAGGTATGGAGTTCCTCTTCTGCGCCTGTGTTGGCGGGGGAGCCTGTTATCATCAGGAGTGACAGGAGTCATGTCATGGCATGGGGGTGACATCAGTGGGCGTGATGTCACTCATCTACTGCATTTCTTTTGGTTTAAGCATGACCTATGGTCTTAGACTTCCGCTGTGAGACACTATTTCGAAATTCGGCCGATGTTGGCCCTATGTTGAACTTATTTTATTCAGAACCTGGTTTGTAACTTAAAGCCTTATTACTATCTATTCAAATGCCTGTGATGATGTAACTGTTGTGGCTCCATCGTGAGTCGGATGTGTGTGATGTCGGTTCATCTGGGATTTGGTGCAAATCGAGAGCCGAGGGCTTCTCGACGGACGACCGGGTTTAGTACGGTCTAAGTACACTGTAAACTAATGGTGACAGGTGTACTTAGCCCGTATTAAATCGGCGGTTCCGCCACAGCTGGTATCAGAGCCGATCATACACAGACAACAGTTATATCAACAAGTTTTAGTTTACAAAACTATTTTTGAAAGCCCTTTTCAAGTAATTTGTAAAAGAGAGTATACGATATGCCCGTATTAAGGATGTTAGTGTTATCCAGGTGACATCACTGACATTTTGACCTAGATAGAACTCATATGCATATTCGGCGCTTTGAGAAACAACTTTTCGGCCATTAGCCCTCCCCAGTACGGGTGGAAGCTATTGGAAGTTTTGCGATTAGTTGTGAACTCTGCATTCATGCTGGTAGGATAGAAATTTTTAAGGGGGGTGGTCACCTTTGCGGTGTTTGTGACCACTCTTCTGTTGTGACGCAGCAAGAATTCAATTTGCTTGCGTGGGTGCCAGCCCGGTCTAGCAGAGGACCGTACAGATGCGTTGTCCACGCGGCGCAAATTGCGTGGATGCCACTTCTAGGTTTAGAGTGGTAATGTTGAAAGCATGCATTTTTTTGCAGGTACCCTGACTACGTGCGATATTAAGAACGATAGTGAACGCCTAGTTGCATTAGAGAGAGCCGTACATATATGTCACCGAATTATCGCTAGTAATACTAAATAGGGTGTGCGATGTGAGATCGATAAGGACGAATCATGCATCATGATTTTCTTTTCTGTCAAATGGGATTTGCTGCTAAAAATATGAGTATTGCATGAACTCGAAATTTTAAGACACCACTCTACACGTTCCCTCCGATCCGTCTTGATCATGATTTTAAAATCCACTCCCTTATAAAACTAAGACATCTCCTTTTTATGCCAAACAGATGGTGAGGACGAAGCAGACCGCGCGCAAGGCCACCGGAGGGCGCCCTTTGCCCCCTATGACCCACACCCCACCGGTTGCCGAGGGTGGATGGGTCCATGAGCGTTGCCGGGAGGACTTTCCCATGTCCCTGATCCTGTGCAGGGCCATGCGTGAGTTGGGACGTCGCCCCTGCCCGTTCCCCTCCACGCAGCTGATCCACGAGCCGGGAGTCTGTGAGGCCAAGGTGGTCCTCACCACGGCAAACGGTAGTTTTCGCACGATCGTTTCCCGCGGAGTCAGTGGGGAGGACGCTCGCAAGGGTGCTCTCATGACAGCCCTTGCAGTACTGAGCTCTGAGGAGGAGGCGGGTGACACGGTGCTGCGTTTCCTCCCTACCCTCGGACAGGACGGCGACCCGTGGCAGGACCGTCGCGACGACCTTCGGGCACGGGGTGCCTCGCGCCCCCAGATCGCGTGTGTGGACTACGCCCGCGAGGTGTACGGGCTGTACATTCAGGAGAAGGACCGCAGCCAGTGCTTCGCCGCCAGGCACAGGGACGCTCAGGCTTGCCGTGAGGAGTTGGAGGCGCAGGTGTCGGTGCTCCAGCAGCGCCTCGCGCAGTACGAGGGATCCCAGGACGGGGAGTCCTCCGAGCCTCAGGAGATGGAGCAGGACGAGGACGCCGCGACTACCGGTCACTCTGAGGCTTAGAGGATGTCTTAGTGGAGTAGTAGTATGTGGCGCGTAGCTAGCACGTTGATAGCGATATTTTGTTTCACCACGCTCCGTGCTTACCTATGGTTGTACCTAAACATTTGTGAGGTGAGAGCTCGTACGGGTACCCCATTTATGTAATATGGGACGCCACTTGATGTGTGATTCGATGGTTGGTCGATGTAACCACCATCCTGTGATGTAATGGCTAAACCTTGAGCCTTAATTTAGATTGTTTTAATTAAATTCGGAATTCGGTTTTCTGCACTACCTGGTTGCATTGCACGCAAGATATGTACATGTCATGATTTCTGAGCCTATACCTACGATGCACGAAAATCTCATGTAAACCACGTTGGCATCCTCCTTGCAGATGGTGAACACTCGCAATGGGCAACACTCGGGTTCGGAGCAACAGGCGAACGGCGCCCCACCTCCGCCGGAGTTGGCTACCCTGATCGTGCAACAGGGTGAGCTGATCCGACTGCTAGCGGAAGAGCGCCAAGGCCGCGGTAATGGGCAGCGGGAGCCTAGAAACCGTGGTATCTCATACCGGGACTTTGAGGATTTGCGCCCTCCCATCTTCAGCAAGTGCCCCGAACCGCTGGACGCTGATGACTGGCTCCGCACCATCAGATCCAAGTTTACTCTCCTCCCAGAGTTGACCGAGCAACAGAAAGCGTGCTTTGCCGGGCAGCTGCTACAGGGACCTGCGGGGGCATGGCATGCCACGTTCCTCGAGATGCAGCGGGCTGGGCATGAGCCCACCTGGGAGGAGTTCTCTCAGGCTTTCCGGGCCCACTATATCCCGGATAGCCTGGTAGAACAGAAGAAGCGAGAATTTCGAGAGCTCAAGCAAGGAAACAAGACGGTGATGCAGTACGTACAGGCGTTTATTCACCTGTCGCAGTATGCACCGGAGGATGTGCGAGATGACCCCTCTCGTGCCGCTAGGCTTCTGAGCGGCTTTGACCCCACTCTCCAGACACACTTGGGGCGTCGCTACCAGAGCTTCACCGACTTGGTGGACACCGCGCTTGATATGGAGAATCGCCTGCGGGTCGCTAATGAAGATCAGAGGCGCAAGCGCCAAGCCAACACATCTGCTGCTGGATCCTCCCAGAAGCAAAAGTCAGCCTATAGGCCCTCACAGCAGTACTATCAGCAGCCCCGTTTCACGGTCCGGCCCAATCAGCCGGGCTGGGTTCACCGGGCGCCACAGCAGTAGCAGCCACAGCAGCAGCAGAGGCTCACCGCCGGCACACAAGCTCCGGCCCCCGCGACCCGTGTCCTCGCTCTCCCGGGACCTGGAAACCCTTGCTTTAACTGTGGCAAGGTGGGGCACTTCAGTCGGGATTGCAGGGCACCCCGCAAAATTCAAGGGCCGAATCCAGCAGGCGGTACCCAGCAGAGCAAGCAGAAGGGGCCGGCACAGAAGACGGGTCGGGTGCACTACATCCACCTGGAGCAGATTCCCGCCGGTGTGCCGGTGCTCGCTGGTACGTTCATGATCAACGGTCGTTCGACCGTCGTGCTATTTGATTCGGGGGCTACGCATACCTTTATTAGCAAGGCATACGCACAGAAGCATGACATAAAAATGCACAAGTTGAGGGAAAACTACCACATCACTGCCCCAGGGGCTCCTATTGATACCAGTCTAGGGGTCAGGCACTTAAAGTTGGAAATAGGAGCCGAGACTTTTACCATCAACCCCGTGGTGCTGCCACACCAGGGGATTGATATTATCTTGGGAATGAATTGGATGACTGAAAACAACGCCGTCCTAGATATTGGCAATAGGACAATACAGTTAAGGTCTAGGGTCAGCGGCAAGGTTATATGGGTACACATGCCAGACATGAAACACATGGTGGCCACAGTAAATGCAACTGAACTCGATGAAATCAAAGAGATTCCTGTAGTATGTGACTTCCCGGACGTATTTCCGGAAGAACTGCCGGGTCTGCCTCCGGACAGGGACGTAGAGTTCCGCATAGACCTCATCCCCGGTACAGCCCCTGTCTCAAAAAGGCCATACAGAATGGCACCGGATGAACTAAAGGAGCTAAAAATACAACTCCAGGAGCAACTAGATAAGGGTTTCATTCGGCCAAGTTCGTCACCTTGGGGTTGTCCGGCCCTCTTCGTAGAGAAGAAAGATCAGGGAGGTAAAAGGCTCTGTGTGGACTACAGGCCGCTAAATGCAGTCACAGTCAAAAATAAATATCCAATTCCACACATTGACATCCTGTTCGATCAGTTAGCTGGGGCCAAAGTCTTCTCAAAAATTGACTTAAGATCGGGCTATTATCAGATAAAAATCAGAGAAGAAGACATACCAAAAACTGCTTTCTCGACCAGATATGGCTTGTATGAATATCTGGTCATGTCCTTTGGGTTAACCAACGCACCGACCTTCTTCATGTACATGATGAACTCGGTGTTCATGAACGAGCTCGACAAGTTCGTCGTGGTATTCATTGATGATATATTAATATACTCCAAAAATGAAAAAGAACACGAAGAACATTTGCGGGTAGTACTCACTCGGCTAAGAGAACACAAGCTATATGCCAAGTTCAGCAAGTGCGCTTTCTGGTTAAAGGAAGTGGGTTTTCTGGGGCATGTCTTATCAGAGAAGGGGGTAGCAGTTGATCCTAGCAAAGTGAAAGATGTCCTGAATTGGAAGCAGCCTGAAACCGTAACCGAGATCAGGAGTTTCCTTGGTCTAGAGGGCTACTACCGCCGCTTTATCAAGGACTTCTCCAAAATTGCTAAACCGATGACCTCCTTGACTAAGAAAAATGCAAAATTCGTGTGGGGTCCGAAGTGCGAGGAGGGGTTCCGAGGATTGAAGAAACTGTTAACAACTGCACCAGTACTAGCCCAACCGGACGTCACCAAGCCCTTCGATGTGTATTGTGACGCCTCCGGTCAGGGCCTCGGTTGTGTCCTAATGCAAGAAGGGAGAGTAATTGCGTACGCCTCCCGCCAACTAAGAAAACATGAAACCAACTACCCGACTCACGATCTGGAACTTGCAGCAGTCGTGCATGCCCTGAAGATATGGAGACACTATCTGCTGGGCAATACCTGTCACATATATACTGACCACAAGAGCCTCAAATATATCTTCACACAGCCCGAACTGAACATGAGGCAGCGTCGGTGGTTAGAATTGATAAAAGATTATGACTTAGAGATTCATTACCACCCGGGGAAAGCGAATGTAGTGGCGGATGCACTAAGCCGTCGGGCTCATTGCAATGTGATTGAGGTCCGACCCACGGCTCGGGTGATATGTTGGGAGATGAATGAGATTGAGATGCCGGTTGAATTCTTATTCGAACTATATAACATCAGCATTGAGCCAACACTAAGAGATCTGATCGTTGAAGCACAAAAACACGACCCGGGCATGGCTCACATACGTGAGGGTATTGCTGAGGCAAAGAGGGATTGCTTCACCTTAGATAACCAAGGGGTCCTATGGTTCAAAAACCGCTTAGTAGTCCCTAAAGATATGGAGTTGAGGAAGAAAATATTAGAAGAAGCTCACGAGTCCGTACTGGCCATGCATCCAGGCAGCAATAAAATGTACCAGGACTTGAAACAAAGGTTTTGGTGGACCCGCATGAAGCGGGAAATCGCCAAATATGTATCAGAATGTCACGTGTGCAAGAGAGTAAAAGCAGATCACCTAAAGCCAGCCGGTATGCTTCACCCCTTAAACATCCCGGCTTGGAAGTGGGAAGACATACACATGGATTTTGTGGTAGGGTTGCCACGCACTCAGAAAGGGTACGACTCCATATGGGTGATCATTGACCGTTTCACTAAGTCAGCGCACTTCATACCGGTCAAGACCTCCTACACTGCAGCCACCTATGCTGAGTTATACATTGCACGAATAGTATCCCTACACGGTGTTCCTGTGACCATTACCTCGGATCGAGGCTCAGTCTTTGTATCTCGTTTCTGGGAGCAGCTACAGAAGTCTCTAGGCACAAAGTTGATCCACAGCTCAGCTTACCACCCTCAGACTAGTGGACAAGTAGAAAGGGTAAATCAGATCCTAGAAGACATGCTTTGGGCCTGTGTCTTAACCTATTCCACCAAGTGGGATGAGTGTTTGCCCCTAGCAGAGTTTGCATATAACAACAGCTACCAAAAGAGCTTGGAGATGGCTCCTTTCGAGGCTCTGTATGGGAGGAGGTGCAGAACACCTCTGAACTGGTCAGAACCTGGAGAGCGAGTTACCTTCGGGCCCGATTTGGTAACACAAGCCGAAGAGCAAGTGAGGTTTATACAGGAAAACCTAAAAAGGGCACAGTCAAGGCAGAAAAGTTACTCAGATAGAAGGAGGAGACCGTTAGTGTTTAAAGAGGGTGATCACGTGTATCTTCGGGTATCGCCGATGAAAGGTGTGCACCGGTTTGGGGTAAAAGGGAAGCTAGCACCGCGGTACGTTGGGCCATTCAAGATTTCCGAGAAATGTGGACCCGTGGCTTACCGGTTAGAGCTACCACCACGCCTCGCGGCAGTCCATGATATCTTTCACGTGTCACAACTTAAGAAGTGCCTGAGAGTGCCAGAGGAAGAGATTGACACATCCCAAGTTCAGATTGAACCGGACCTCACTTATGAGGCCAGACCGGTGAAAGTCCTGGACCAAAAGCAACGATCGACTCGACGTAGCACGGTCACCATGTATAAGGTGCAATGGAGTGAGCACACCGAAGAAGAGGCCACGTGGGAGACGGAGGAGTACCTGCGAACCAAGTATCTAGGTTTCCTTCCGTCCACCTCGAACGAGTAGGTTTCGACTTGCTTAAAACCTTTAAATACCAGTCGCACTGCACCTTCTCATCTCTATGAACTCTCCACCCACAACACATCAAAATCTCGGGACGAGATTTCTTTAAGGGGGGTGGGTTGTGATGCTCCAGCATCTCAAATACATTACCATGTCTTAATCATGCATTAGGCATCATCAAGCATCATGTGTTGCATATAGACAAGCTAGGTTTTGCATTGGATGAGATGGAATGCTTGAAATATGATTTTTATACATGTGCTATGAGATGTTCTTGTTCATAAATCCAAATCTATTGGGATCTAGGGGAAACTCATATTACCAAACTTGTAGATAATGAAGTTTTGAACAACTTTCATAATTGGGGTTTGGCCAGATAATGAAGGCTACATAGGGTTTGGAGTCTTTCTTTGTCAGTACAGAAAACCAACTCAAATCAGCCTTGTTTAAAAACCCTAAGTTTGCACAAACCTACAGCCACTTTAATGCAACACTCCCATTGAAGAAGTTGTAGGTTTTGAAATTCTAAGCAAGTTATACAAAAGGCACCTTGGGTGAAAAGGCTTGGAAATAGGGTTTTTCCTTTTTCCAAACAATAAAGGTACCCTGTCCCTAACTAGGGCTGTTTTCAAAATTTGAATTTAAACCACATTTACACTCGGATTCTGGAGTTGAGCCTTTTGACAAACTTGTAGAGTTCAAAGAGTAGAACATTTCTTCCTATTGGACTTTTTCCAATTTCGGCCTAGAAATGGGTTAAAATCGCGAAAAACAGAGGCCTAGAAAACACACTTCTTTTCTTTCCCAGTTCTGAGTCGCTGACAGGTGGGGCCCGCGATCCGGGACGCGCCCGCGCCGCGAACCGGCGCGCGCCGCGTGGCTCGCCGGCGTACAGGGAGTACGGCGAGCCCCGCGGCGGCCGTCCGAGCGCGTCAAAAGGGAGCGGGGTCCCCCCCGTCCAAACCCTAAGCCAAACCCTCGCCTCCCGTTCCGTCTCCGCGCCGCCCCGTCCGTTTTCCCGCCCGCCGCCATTGAAACCGGCCGAGCTCGGGGCCGAGCCGCGCCGCCGCCTCCCGGCCTCCCCGAGCCCAACCGACCGCACCACCGCGACCGCCGCTCCACGCCGCCCCTCCCCCGCTAGCCCTCGTCGTCGTTCTCCCCTTCCCCGAGGAGATCGAGCTCGGCTCGACGTCGCGTCGCGCCGGGAGCTTCAAGTCGACGCCGCCGTTCACGCTCGGTGCGCCGCCGTTCCCCGCCGCTCCACGCCTCCTCCGCCGACGACGATACCCCCAAGGTGAAGCCCTAGCTCCCGCGCACCTCCGCCGCCCCGCGTCGCGGCTCCGGCGAGCCCCAGCTCGCCGGCGCGCGCGCCGCGCCGCGCGGCCGCGGCCGGCGCGAGGAGGAAGACGGGGGCCGGATCTTTTTAGATCTAGCCCCCGGACTTTTCCGAATTTACACCCCGGTCCTCCCGCCTGTTTACTGAGTCTTGCAGATCTTGCAAGCTAGCCCCTGGAAACTATGGTTAATTACGCAGAGGTCCTCGGATCTGGGTTTTTCTTTTTCTATTTTCCCTTTTCTCGGTTTGAACTTTGAAAAATCATATAAATTCAAAGAAAAATCCAAAATGGACAAACTCAGAACCTATGAACTCCTTATAAATAGATCTATGCAATGGACATGATGTGGAGATGAGCATTGACCATTTTGCCCCTGTTTTTGTGTATGCATGTTAAATAGTCATAAAATGGAAAAGATGGCCTAAATGGTTTCCTAAATTTGTGAGGTCTTGGTGTTGGCTTACATGTGATGTCTTGGCACTGTTTGAAGGATTGTGGGCTGTAGTGTGAGTAGTTTCATCTTGTATTCACCATGTCATGCTCATTTTGTGTATTTATGCGAATAGGAAAAATGGTGTATATGCATTGTATGTTCAAAATGGCATGCCTACATTTTTCTTGTGCCACATATAGTATGGGAAGCTCACTGGTGAAGTTTGAGAGTGTGCATGTATGGTTTAGTCCTTGTCTTGAAAATGACAAAAGTTGCTAGCTAGGAGAAAGAAATAGGAAAAAGGGTTCTTAAATGGCATGTTTAATTAGTAAAATGAGTATTTCTTTGTATGGATAAATGGTTGAAGGAGTTATCGTGTTGTATCATACAAGTGCATGTTCCAGAGGTGCTCATTACTAGTAACATTTATATGACTAATTGTTTTGATGCATGCTCTACGTGATGAATCCCATGTTGAGTGATGGTCTGTACGATTTCTTAGTGCCATACAATTTCATGCATTGCATTTCGTTGCACTCATGTGCACTCTCATGGCATACATATAGATCACATGAACGAAGAGCAGACGCAGGAGCAGCCACTGGTCGAGGAGCCCGAGGACCCGGAGCCGTACCCGCAGCAGGAGGATCTCCAGCAGGCCGCCGACTCCGCTCCCGACGACACTAACCCTAGCGAGGAAGGTAGGCAGGCCCTACATTCTCCTAGCAGAATTATAATTTATGATTACGCATATGCATTAGGTTTTGTTTGGAACCTGATTGCATTAGAACCACTGGCCGTCCTGGCCCTAGCACCTATATTAGGTACGTAGGACGAGTTGCCTAGAAATGCTAGGCTCGAGTAGACACGAGTGAATGGTCACTCGTCGCGTAGGGTGACTTTGAAAAAGAAATGGAACACTGGCAGTTTTGCCATGATAGTATATGATGTTGATGATAAATTGGAGACCGGGCGGAGATTAAGCTATATTCTTGCGGTGTGCGTTGTTGCGGTGTAATGGCTTCGCCCGAGTCGCATAAGGCCCGTTCGCTGTTCGCCTGCTGGTTGGCATACCATTGCTAAAGTGCTTACCCGGTTAATGGGGCCGGTGAAACCTTACTTGTGCCATCCGGAGAACAGAAACACGTTCCTACCCACTGGTTGAGAGGAAGGTGGCCCGGGGGAGCTTGGTACTCATGGCGGGGAGTCCGAGATGTCGGCAGGCTCGTCATGGGGGCACAACCCGGGAGTCAGGTGGGAGTGAATCGAACTTGGGATGGGACAGGTGGAGGAGGGGGACTATATGTGGGAAAGCCGTCGTGCGAGTAAGCATATGGGCCCCTGGCATTTTTAGTTATTCCCGGGAATTAAAAATCGATTCGAATCGCTGATGCTCACCAGGTGTGAGAATGCCAAATATCACTGACGGGCAACGTAGTAATAACCTTAATATTCTGCAATATGATTCATGGTTTGGATATCAAGTGGTTGATTATTATTTGAGACTCAGATATGTCATAATGATGATAGCTATGTACTTGCAAAGGATTATCTCTTTCTTTCACAAGGGTAGTGGCTGTTAAATCCCACTATCCGTAAATAAACTTTTGAGCTAAGAATCAAAGGCTAAGGATCCAATGATAGTAAGCAAGCTTTGCGTCAGCCGTAAGCCTTGCCATTAAGTCCTCTGAGTAATTAGTACTCAGGGTTTGCCCCCAACATTTGGATTTCAGGTATGGAGTTCCTCTTCTGCGCCTGTGTTGGCGGGGGAGCCTGTTATCATCAGGAGTGACAGGAGTCATGTCATGGCATGGGGGTGACATCAGTGGGCGTGATGTCACTCATCTACTGCATTTCTTTTGGTTTAAGCATGACCTATGGTCTTAGACTTCCGCTGTGAGACACTATTTCGAAATTCGGCCGATGTTGGCCCTATGTTGAACTTATTTTATTCAGAACCTGGTTTGTAACTTAAAGCCTTATTACTATCTATTCAAATGCCTGTGATGATGTAACTGTTGTGGCTCCATCGTGAGTCGGATGTGTGTGATGTCGGTTCATCTGGGATTTGGTGCAAATCGAGAGCCGAGGGCTTCTCGACGGACGACCGGGTTTAGTACGGTCTAAGTACACTGTAAACTAATGGTGACAGGTGTACTTAGCCCGTATTAAATCGGCGGTTCCGCCACATCGGCCCACCTACGTTGTCCACGCAGCGGTCACGCGTGGATGCCACACTAGGTGGTAATGTATGAGCATGCATTCTTCTGCAGGTACACTAACCACGTGCGAAATTAAGAACGACTAGAGAACGGCCAGTGGCATTAGAGAGAGACGTGCATATATGTCACCGAGATATCGCTAGCTATTATAATATATATAGGAGGTGTGAAGTGAGACCGGATAGGACGAATCATGGATCATTCATCTCATCTCATGTGCTTTGCTATGTGTTGGATTGAAAGTGACTAGATTCACACGTTATCGTACGCATGGTTGTTAATAATGACAAGTTAACATGAAAATTGCACGTATGATGCTATTGTGGGTATATGAATAGAAATCTGAGACGAACTAACTGAAACGTTGTATAAGGTGCTTATAAACGGGAAATTGTGACCTTTGCCGAAGTTGTACCTTCTGCATTAATAACAAACACTTTTACTGGAGACTTTCTATAACAAAGCTGTAGAGAACGACAAAACAAATAACTTCTCTACTTGGGTTTTGGTTCAAAGGTGTATGTAAGGATAACTCACAGTCACTTTAAGTCAGAACTCCATATCGGGACCATTACGCCAAAAATCTGGTAACTTGAAGTTTGAGACCTTTGAATAGAGAATTGACCAAAAGGGATTTGGTAAAAACTCCGAATACAAATGCTCGAGATCCCCTTTTTGGTTTCCTTCCAAAAGCTAACCTCAACCTGTTCACATTAGAAAGGGAATGATAAAGAGTTGTGTCACACGTGGTGATGGGATCGTTTTCGGTACACTTTCTCGAACAAGGAATTACGATCGCACTATGACCGTACCAAGCTTTTAAGATTCTTGAACTGACACAGGCCTTATTCTTCCTGCTACAGATGTCGCAGCCCTCGACGCAGCCCTTCGACTTATGCCCTAATTACCAAGAGTCCACGAAAGCTAAAATAACAATACCTCGAGATCATAAGAAGAGAAAAGCGGGAGAGTCTTCCACTGAGGCAGCCACAGTTCAGCATCTGCGACCCAGGATGGTTCTATTAAAAGGATTTGTCAAGCCTGAAGATCAAATCGAGATGGTTCGTATGTGTCGACAACTGGGTAAGGGCCCAGGAGGATTTTACAGGCCAAGCCTCAAGAATCGTGCCAAGCTGAACTTATGGATGATGTCCCTTGGAAAGAACTGGGATCCGACGGCACGCTCATATGGACCCACATGTCCATTCGATGGAGCACAAGCCCCGACAATACCAGACGCTTTCAAGATGATTGCTCAAACTGCGAACTCCACTGCAAGCAAGTTTCCTCAGATTAACCCGGACATATGCATCGTCAACTACTACACCAACTCCGAGAAGCTCGGACTTCACCAAGACAAGGACGAGTCAGAGAGTAGCCTTGCCAAAGGTTTACCTTTCATATCCATCTCCATAGGAGACACTGCCGAGTTCTTGTTCGGCGACACGAGAGACAAGGACCAAGCGACCAAGATCAACCTCGAATCGAGTGATGTTCTCATACTTGGTGGAGAATCAAGACTATTGTTTCATGGCATTTCCCACGTGAAGACCAACACTGCACCAAGTTGGTTGAAAGAAGAAACGAGCCTTCATCCTAGACGTATCAATCTTACGTTTAGGCAGTACTAGCTAGATACCAGTTGGTGTGCTAGCAGTCATCGCAAAACTTTTGTAATGAGAGGGGGTTGACTGTCATAACTCTCGAGTTTCCCATGTATCCAGCTCCTTGCAGTGGCATGTGTCCAGCCCTTATGTTTAATGTATCTCTGTTTTCAATGGAGCATTACAAACTCTTGTACTTCTCACGCTTCAGGCTCTTCGCATTCAGGCACTTCAATCTTTGTAATCCATGACACTTTAGTTGTTGTTACCCTGTTTTCGATGCAAATGAATCCGATAAATTATACCTTCGAAAACATTGTGCTATGGCATGCAAGACTCCTTGTTCATGTCTTTCTATAACCTTGTGTATTCGCATATCCCTTGAGGTTGGATGGAAATACCGCTCTTGACGGGGTGTTTACCCGAGCAGTCTTTGGTGCCGCGACGGAACCTAGGGTCCCGTGTGTACGGCCGTCACTCGGTTCCACTAAGGGCGCGCTGGTATCAAGACATGCAAAGGCATCACACCGCTTCGATTGTGGGACATTCCTATCATCTTCTAACACCTTGTTGACCTTTATACATCTAATTCGTGGAAATAAGTTACTCTATTTCCACTGCCGCCTTGTATCATTTCTTTGCTTTGTTTTACCTTGCCTTTATTGATCTGTGGGGAAAAATCCCTCTCAATCCCGGTATCATTCACACATTTGCCTCGCCTTGTTGAATCATGTTTTTCTCGATCAGTGGAGACGGATCGACTCTATGGGTCCACTCATCCACATCTTTTCGTTGACTTTGTTTATCCTTGCTAGTCGTGCTTCATGGGGATGATCAATTCTAATCTCCATGGTACAATTACAACCATTGGTCCTAGTCTCGGACTCCTCTATGCTTACCTTGATCGGCTCTAATGTCCGTATTTGTGGGAATGCTTGGTTTCATTTCCACTGTTTTGCTACATCATTCCATTGTCTTCTTCCAATTTACCTCTGTTGAATGGTGGAAAACAATCAACTCAGTCTCCACCGTTTCATCTTAGGTTATCTTCCTTCGTATATGTCGAATCCTATCTCCTAAAGGTGAACTTCAGCATCACCCACTGCACTAAGCTTTTGTTCTCGGCTAATGCTTTCATCACATTTGCCTTTCGAGAGTTGCTTTATTCTTCTTGGAGATTATCCTCATAGTTGGGCTCACTAACCTTGATAAGTGTTCTGTTAGTAAGCACAAGTCCTCTGCCTATACTTTTCTTGGTCAGTCCTGATCAATTCTATGAAATCATACAAACCATCACCTTGTCTAGGTGAATATGTCCTATTCCCTTTCCATGGCATCTTTCTCGAAACAATGAGTAGAATGTGCTATGTATCACCACATCTTACTTTTTGAAGAATGTTCGGATTTAATGTCTTATATGTGTACACAGTCCCTATCAAATAAAATGAATGTACGTCTCAAAAACACATCCATTGATAACCCTTTGAAACGCGAGATCCTTCAGGGTTCGATTTTTCCGATTGTATACACCTTGCTTCTAATGAATCTAAGATCTATATATTATCACGTTTCTATATCTTGGTGTCAAAGTCAGGGAGTAACCCTGTTCCATTATTCGAATAAATCATTGCCGTTTTCGCATTGGCCACACCGTCTTTGTGGTTTGCTCATTCGCTCTCATATAAAACATGACTTGCCAAGCACCTAAGAAGGACCACCTTAGACGTATTCAAAAGCTTTGTAACTACCTTGTGTTAAAGAGGCACTAACCATTCACGAGCCAGTTAACAAAGCAAATCGATGAAGCATTAAGTGTTACCATGTATGACAGAAGCACACAATCAACGATGCCAAAACCATTTGCAGTTCGCAGTAAGCCGTAGGACCCCGCTTCCTCCAAATCTCAGGACAAGATTTCTTTAAGGGGGGTGGGTTGTGATGCCCCTGGCATCTCAAGAGCCATAACACGCAGTTAGAGACAAGCTAACGATGGATTAAGACTTAATCAAGCTTAGAGAAGTAACAAGAGATATGTGGAGGAGCCACTAAATCAAAATTTTCTACACAAGATACAAAACCACACATTTCGTGGTTGAATAAGTCAACACTCACATGCTTTTGAGCTCAACATCAAATGCCAAACCTCGGATAAGAAAGTAGCCCTAGACCTTTCAGTTTGACAATGTCCAAAAATCTAAAGACAAGAGGTTTAAAAGATCAAACCAAATCTAGTTAAAGTTTCTTCCGAGGGTAGCAAGTGTGATCGAGACCAAACTTGAGCCCTAATAAAACTTTCAAATTCATTAAGCACCCTCGCTTAAGCTTTATATCAAACTTGTTGTGCAGGTCATATCCTACGCTTTTGTTACCCTGAACATTGGTTGGAAATGTCATTAACCAATTATAAATGGCACCACAATTCTCTTGGAAATAACCAAAATCAGCCCCCACAGAAATTTCCCAAGTCTGGATTTTCAGCTTTTCCCAAACTTGAATCTGAAATTACTTTTGATTTCACTATACAACTTCAAATTCTCCCTTTCTATGAAATGAAATTGAACTTATCACCTTTCAAATTCACCTATTGTGGAAGTTGTTGGACTTCATTTGATACTTCAAAAGTGGAAAACAAGAAAGCCTCTACACAAAGTGAAATTTCTGTTCTAACAAACCTTGGAACATAATTGTGTCTATAATTCAAAATCTGTTGGGATGCAGGCCAGCTTTATATTATCAAACATGGAGATAAAGTTATGGAGAACAACTTTGTTAATTGAGATTTGGTCATATATTGAATTTTAAAAGGAGTTTATGGTCATTCTCTACCAACACAGAAAACCAGTCCAAATTTGACCTGTTTAGTAATTTCAATGTTTCTATGACTTACATCCATTTTGATGCAAAGATCAAATTGAAGAAGTTGTAGATTATGAAATTCTAAGCAACCTTGTCAAAAGGCACCCTGGGAGATAAAGCCTAGAAATATGAGTTTTGAACTTCCCAATTAATAGAGGTTCCATGCCCTAATTAAGGCTGCTATATAAATTCATATATAAGTCATATTTCTGCTTAGAATTTGGTGTTGAACCTTTTGACAAACTTGTAGATCTTGAAGAGTAGAACATTTCCTCCAATTGGAGTTTTCCTAGAATCGGCCTCTAAATTGGTCAAAAAGGCTAATTTCTAGAAGGAGGGAAAACACATTTTTCCTTCTTCTTCTTCTTCCCAGTCACTGGCCGGTGGGCCCCACACCGCGCCACCGCGCCCACGCCCAGCCGGCGCGCTCCACACGGCCGCTGGTGTACGGACAGTGGGCGGCGCCCATGGATCGACGCCGCCGCGCCCGACCGACCCTCGGCCTCACCGGACGAGAACACGGCTCCATTCGCACTCGCCCATCGCTCATCCGCCCTTCACCCGAGCCGCTCCCTCGAGCTCTCTGTCCACGGCCACCATAGCCATACCCCGAACTTGGAGCTCGTCGCGCCGTCGCTCCACTGCCTCCCCGGGCCCCTAGACCTTACCACCGAGTTTGCCGCTCCCTGGCGCACCTCCCACTCTTGACGTCGCCACCAATCTCCCTTCCCTCCGCCAGATCGAGCCGCTCGCGCCGGACGCTGCCGCCGTGGTCACCATGGCCAGCCCGCGGCGAGCTTGAGCCGTTTGCCCCTCTGGTGCCCCTCGTGCCTAGCCATCCAGCACGTCGCACTCGCCTCGCCGTCCTCCACCGAACCCCAGTGCTCTAGTCCCCCGCCATCGCCTCCTCCACTTTCCCCCACGAGCGACACCGAGCGCCGCCCAGCTTACCCGCGCCTCACCGCGGAGAGCCTCCCTCCGGCCATCCCCGCACCTCCACTTTACTACTGCCGCGTGCGCCGTCTCTCCGCGGAGCTCTCGCACCCAGCCTCGGCCTCCCCCTTCGCCTAGACCGCCGCATTGCGCCGCCACCGCTGCGCTGCGCGCGCTAGGGCCGCCCCGGTTTACCGTTGCCGCGCCGCCTCTCCTCTCCATCGCCGGCGACGAGATCTACCCCGAGAGGCAGCCCATCGCTGGGAACACCCTCGGCCACCCGATCGGCTCCAAGACCGGCCTCCACATCGTCGGCGCAAGCCGCAGCTTTCCTCGGCGCGCGCCGTCTCCCCGCCGGACCAAGGAAGACGAAGACAAGGTCGTTTTACCCGAAACCCCCTGCACCTTTCCATTTTTACGCGCTCTGCTTTAAACACTATGCACTGAGTCTGTGAAATCTTCCCTGCTACCCCCTGGAATCTATGGTTAATTATATTTAGGTCCTTAGATCTAATGTTTTTCATTTGAATGCATTTAAATCGGCTGAGAAATTTGGAAAATCATAACAAATCACAGAAAAATCCAAAATGGACAAACTCAGTTGCGTTAGACTCCTCTTGAGTAGATCTAGATGATTGGTATGATGTGGAAGTGTGAAATGTCTGTTTTGCCCTTGGTTTGTTGCATGCATGATTAATTAGGATAAATGAACTCCAAATGCTATGAAACTTGGAAAGTAGCTTTCTTGTGGCATTGTAGCACTATGAGAATTTTTGTAACCCTAGCACTTACTGTTTATTTACCCTTTTACCATTATGCATGTGTTATGTGCATTATTTAACTTAGAAATTGGAAGCTACATAGGATATGCTCAAAATGACTCTGTCATTTTTCATATACTTTGGGTAGTATAAGTAAGCCACTAGTGAAATATGACGTTGTGCATGTAAGCCACTGGCTGATGAATTGAGTCTAGAAAGTATATTCTAGAGGGCTATTTATACTGTTCATATGTACATCTTGAATTCACACAGGATTAATATATGGAATATAGATGTCCTGTCAAACTTGGGAGTTTTAACTTGCAAATTTTTGTACATGCAGTCCATGCTAAGTATAGCTCACTGGTAAAATTTCACCTTCAGAAACCATTCCTATAATTTGTGAAAAATCTGAGAAGCTATAGGGCTGCTAACTTGCTAAAATTTTCATAAATTATTTGAAACTCCTTTATGACTGAAATTTTGACAGTAGCATAATGTAGTGTAAATCTAGACGTCCCAAAAACCTGAGCTCATTTAGAGTTGTCTAACTATCTGAACACAAGTAATGCTTTTTATGCATAAAGTAGGCATGTGTTATTTAATTATAAGAGTAGGTGTTGTTTGCTATGGATATCATTGTGCATGTGGGTTGATTTCTAACTGCAAGCTATCTATTGTTGTTTATGCCACACTTGATTGAGGGATTAATTCATTTACTATGTAAAACACTTAAGGTTAATATAGGGCCTTAATCCATTAGATAAACAAAAAGGGTGATACCTTTAGTGAATGTTCCCCTATGTGTGCATAAAGTAATCTTTTCATGATAAGTAACTCCTTCCAAGCAAGACACTTAATAATGTTTCAACCTTGCATCATCCTGGTGTGGTTTGCATCCACATAGTACCCAACATGTCTTCTTTACGATGAATAACTGACTAGTTAGGTATATGATTGGGTATACGTCTTAACAGTTCATGAAGGTACTACTGTTACTAATGCTAGGAGAATGGTGTAGTAATCCACTACATATGTAATCATATACTTGCATAATGTTTTGCTTACATATGAAATAATAAAGAGCTAGTTAAATGGATAGCTTGCTCATATACTAATTCATGTGTTGTACTGTTCATATTTAACTGCATGAGTGTATGCTAGGTTTATACCCACAAAAGTAATCTTATTGGAGTAGTCTATTGTTCACCTTTCTGCCTAACCACGTAACGATTTTCTAAGTGTGTGCTTGTCATTCATGCAACACATTCACTGCATCGTGCATGGCATTCATATAGTGACGCTTGTTACAGATACGTGATCAAGAAACAAGCGCGTGGAACTACTTCAACCAATGGTGATCCAAAAGACCATGTAAGACCCACTCACGATCTGGAGAGCCCATCAGTCGTGTTTGGACGGAGGAGTTGTCCAAGGGATCAAAGGGTTGCCTGGGGCAAAGCCTCACAACCCGGCAAACTAACATTAGCTTAGTTTGTTGGATTTATTAAATTAAAGCAAAGGTAGGCCGGATCATGCAATTCCCAGCAAATAAAATAATATATCTGTTGATTACGCATATGCATTAGGAGTTGAATGGAACCAATTGCATTAGATACTCTGGCCGCCCTGGCCCTAGCACCTATACCTAGAGTTCGTAGGAACGAGTGCCTAGAATGGCTAGGCACGAGTAGACACGAGTGAATAAAGGTCACTCGTCGCGTAGGTGTTACTTTCCAAAAAGAAGAAGTCTCACTATGAAAGTTATTCTTATTATGCTATGATTATGTTATTTTTTAAATGGAGACCGGGCGGAGATATGGGTATGAATATTGAGAAATTGAGATAATGTATGGTGGACTCCGCCCGAGTCGCATAAGGTCGGTCGTTGTTCGCCTATTGGTCGGCATAACATTGCTAGGGTGCTTATCCGAAATCTATGGGCCGGTGAAAGTCTTACTTGTGACGTCTCAAGCGAGGGGCACGTTCCTACCCACTGGTTGAGAGGAAGTTGGCCGCAGAGGCAGGTGTGAAAGGAGGGCAGAAGCCGACGTAATCGAGGTAACGCTCCTGCGACAACGCGCTCCGGGAGTCAGGCGGCAGTGGTCATCGAACTTGAGACGGGACAAGTGGAGATGGGGGAAGCATATGTGGAACGTTGGGAATTAGTAAGCATATGTCATCCTAGTGCTTCTAGTTATTCCCGGGAATATAAAAATCGATTCAAATCGCTGATGCTCACCAGGTGTGAGAATGCCAATACCACTGACGGGCAAAGTAGTAATCCATTTGAATATTGCTGTATTAAGAATTCATGGTTTTGACAACTACATGTTTGGATATGCCTGGTGTTTTTTTATGCAATACTGGTCACACTTATGATGCTTTACTGGTTTTACTTTCATGCCATGCTATGCCATATCCAACATGTTCCACCAAATTATGATGACTTGAGCAGCTGTTAAATCCTGCTCGGGTGCAACAATATGAGCAGCTGTCAAATCCTGCTTCCACTGATAAATTTGATCCTGTATAAAAGCAATGGCTAAGGACTCAGATGCTAGGAAGCAAGCTTTGCGTTAGCTGTAAGCCTCATCCATTAAGTCTTACTGAGTAATTAGTACTCAGGGTTTTGCCCCCACCTTTGGCTTATAGGTACGGAGTTCCTCTTCTGTGCCTGTGTTGGTGGAGGGCCGTGTCCTCATCAGGAATAAGAAGAGTCATGATCTGGCATGGAGCGGCATCAGTGGGCTCGATGCTTATTCTATTTTTGCAGGTCTTTTGGTTACCGTAAAACCTGAACTTTAAAAATTCCGCTGCGAGAGACCATTTGAACTATGTTGTTGAATGACACTATGTTGAACTCTATTAGATTTCGAAGTGGTTTGTAACTAAAGTCTATGTAATATCTATTCAATTGCCTGTGATGTTGTAACTGTTGTGGCTCCATCGAGGGTCGGATGTGTATGACATCGGTTCCTCGGGGAAATGGTGTTATCGAGAGCCCGAAGGACTCTCGACGGACTACTGGGTTTAGTCTAGCCTAAGTGCACTGTGAGCTAGAGGTGGCAGGTGTGCTTAGTCTGGATTAAGCAGGGCGGTTCCGCCACAGCCGGCCTGGGGTTTGCTTGAGCTGGAAGCAAAGCGCAAAAGGGAAGAAAAGAAAAGAAAGTGCAAAAGGAGAGAAAGATGAGGGGGCAGGTCGGGCGACTTCAGGCTGTGGTCGGCCAGCCACCGGTGCTGCCCCTCTCCACTTGTGCCTTGCTTAGGAATGGGGCAAAGCTAAAGAGAAAGAAAAAGAAAAGAAAAAGAGAAAAAGAAAGGGAAGAAAAGAGAAAGAAAAAGAGAAAGGAGCAAGAAGAGGAGAGTGGAGTGGCCGGGCGACCTGACCTTAGGGTCAGCCGACCCTTGGGCTGCCCCCCTCCTTTACCTTTGGGCAGGGGGTCGGCCGGCTAGGTGGCTCGGTCGGCCGACCCTGCTCTATATTTTTTCGTAAAATTCATAATTAAACAAAGCGGATGCATAAAGAAACGAAATGCAACGAATTTAACTTATGTAATGTGAAAATGTAAATATGCAGTGGTGGATGAGAAATTAAACTAGTGGGAAATAAATATGCCGTCGAATGATAATGCCAGATTTACCTTTTGGCAGGAGTGAGCCATTTACCTCCCTTCGGGATGTCACGTGAGCGTACGTACAGGGAGGTAAGCGATACCCTTGCGAACCACTTGGAGTTTGTCGTGGATGGGTCCTGGGCGCGCTTGTTTTCAACATGCCACATAGTATTTGTCCTAGGGTCTCCATGGGTATGCTGATTTTTGTTGCGCCCTTGGTTGATGGGTCTTGTAGAATCACGGGTGCCGACCTTCTTGACAGGAGCTTTGCCTCCTGTTTCCTGGTTCTTGCGGCTAGCCTTCATGGCTTTCGCCTTCTTCCATTCGTCTTCTTCCCGTTGTCGGATGGTAGGCTCGGTGGCTAACTTCCGTTTCATGAATGCTACGAGACTGTCCATCTCTTTCCCGGAAGTGTCGTAGACTGGTGGCTTCGGCACATAATTTTGGCACTTGAAAATCTTCACTTGGTTGCACTGTTCCACTTTTGGTTTGAAGAAGAATGTCTCCCTCATTCCGTTGATGTTGAGGTGGACTTCTCCGACTCCAACATCTATGCTTGCTTTTGCAGTGCTCAGAAACGGCCGCCCAAGAATGAGCGGTGTCTTGCCATCAATCTCCATGTCCAATACCACAAAGTCCACGGGAATAAGGAAGTTCTGGATCTTCACCGGGACAACCTCGGCAATTCTCGTGGGGTGTCGGATAGATAGGTCCGTAAGTTGCAAGCATACTCGTGGGAACGAGTGCCGCATGATTGAGTTTGTCGAAGACAATTTTAGGCATGACATTGACACTTGCTCTGAGATCACATAAGGCTTGATTGAAGACTTGGTTCCCAAATGAGCATGGAATGGTGGGACTTCCGAGGTCCTTCTTCTGTGGAGGCTGGTCGAGTATAGCTGCGCTACACTCCTCGGACATGTGCATAATTTCTACTGATGGCAATGGCTTCTTATTGTTGAGTATATCTTTTAAGTACTTTGCATATGTCGGTACCTACATAGCATCTAGAAGGGGTATAATGACATATAATTTCTTAATGACCTCAACAAACTTACTATATTGTTCATCGGCGGCAACCTTCTTGTTGCACTGAGGGAAGGGCAACACCGTTGTGTCATAAAACTCGTGTGGAAGAGTTTTCGATGGTGCCTTCTCCTTCGCGGCACCAGTGCTGGTTTCTGGATCGTCATTCTCTTCCGTTTCAGTGGTCTTTTTCTATTCCTTGCCTATATGGTTAGTGCATGATGCACCACTAGGATGTGGAGCGTCCTGAGTGGACTTACCACCCCTAGTGGTAACGGCATTAATGTGCTCTTTGGGAGGAGGTTCCGGTTGTCCTGGATGCTTTCCCGCATTAGCATTAGGCAAAGAGGTAGCCAGCTGAGCTATCTGTGTTTCTAACATTTTATTAAAACTCAGTTGATTTTTCATAGCACTGTTAAAAGTTTCCATTCGTAAAGAAATAGATTCAAAAAGTCTATCATTTGCATGAAACTTTTTACTGATGCTATCATACACAGCTTTTGGATCAAAAGAGCTAGGCTTATTGAACTACTATGAGTTACTAGAGGAGTTACCTTGTCCGGAGAATGGCATATATGGTCGCGAATTCTAGCCTGGTTGGGGACGATTCCCGTTGTTGAAGTTGCTAGAATTACCGATGAAGTTGGCGTCTTTCGGTCGTGTTTCAGGGCAGCTGCTCCCTGAATGCCCCATGTTCCCACAGACTTCACAAGTCATGCGAGTGTCGAGGGCCTGGACTGGTGCGGTCTCAGGATTGTCTTCTAACTTCTTTAAAAGCAAGTCCATCTTGGCAGCCAGCATGTCCGTGCTGTCGATGTGATGGACTCCATGGGATCGTGTGTGTGACCTTTCTTCCTTCCATCCCTGGTTAGTGGCGATCTTCTCAATCAGATTTTTGGCCGCTCTCACACTTTGGGATAGGAAAGATCCTCCAGCGGCTGCATCCAGGTGCTCTTGAGCAGTACGGTTTAACCCGTGAAAGAAGCTCTGAATGATCAGCCATTCTTCCATGCCATGGTGGGGGCAAGCTGCTATGTATTCCTGTAATCTTTCCCAAGCCTCTGCCACTGTTTCATCTGCGAGCTGTTGAAAGCTCGAGATCTTGTTCCTCAATGCGTTGGTCTTTCCCAAAGGGAAGCACTTGGCGAGGAATGCGTTTGAGCACGCATCCCACGTTGTCAATGTTGCGTGGTTGAGGTAGAACCATTGCTTCGCCTTTCCGACAAGTGAAAATGGGAAGGGCGTAACTTGACAGCATCGGCGGACGCACCTTTCATGGTGAATGTGCTGCAGATTTCCAGGAATTGCTGCAGGTAATTGTTGGCATCCTCCGTTGCTAATCCGCAAAAGGGAATGGCTTGAACCATGTGGATGACTCCCAGCTTGAGTTCGAAGTTCTCCCCTGCGTTGACTGCTAATCCCGCAGGGACATTTCCGCTAGATGGGGTGGAGGACTCACGGATGGTCTTCTCAGGAGCTGCGGCCATGTCGTCGGTGTTTGAGGAACCACTTGACGAGTCGGTGTTCGAGGAACTACTTGACGTGGCCGTTTCAAGGTTCAATTCCCTTGGAACAGGTCTCTGCCCGTGAACGGTCTTGGGACGGACCCTCCCAAGCAGAGACTTTGGATTATTGTGGAAGGTTTCTGGCAGGTCGAAACCGGTCATACACCTCTCTGTTGCAACCACAACATAAACAACAGAGACAAGTGAGCCTGCTAAAGACAAGTTGGTATTTTTATAAAAGACACAGGGTTCGAAAAGAGATTATCAACTATATCTCTGCCTATTGCTTCCCCGGCAACGGCGCCAGAAAAGCTTGTTGGCGTCTCAGACTTAAAAGATTTTACTCCGCAAGCGCACAGAGACTGCTGTAGCTTTTCACCCAGAGTATTCCGAGTATCGTATTTTTATCCACAGGGAAGCGGCAGGCGAGAGAGTATAATTGAATAAACTCAAATCGAATGATCCGTACTTAAATAAATATACCCGCTAGTCACTAGACAGGGTAAGTCTGGTAAACGGATAGGTGTATGGTGGAAAAAAGTAAATTAAACTACCTAAGATACACGTAGAAAGGTATAGTTGCCTGGGAGGACAACGAGTGAGATAAAGTTCCCAAACTCTATTCTATTCGGCTGCGAAGACTATGTCGTGGCTAACTAAGAAACTTAAGTAGCAAGTCAAGGTCTTGCGTCGAGCGAAATTCCGGCGCCTCGAGGGGTCAGGGGGTAGATAGTAGACCACCGAAGGAGACCCGGCTAACGCCTACGGGCCTACCGAACGAACGGGCCTGGACTACACAGGCACACCACACGCTGTCACCGTGTCGGGCTACCAAGCAAATCTGCGTGGATAGGCTGGGACGCTGTAAACGTACTCAAGCAAAGCTTGAGTAACAATAGATCGCCCTTGATCAGAGAAGAGGACGAAACCAGAGCCTGGCGTACAGGTTGGATTATAGCAGCGGCAAGAGTAACAGGACTTGAATAACTAAGATAACCACAAGTCTAAGCCTAGCAAGTATGCAAAATAAAGGGTACATCACACTTGCAAGAGATAGAAGTAAAGTAAAATATAACTAAATTATATTGAAGATGCGAGTACAAAAGATACAAGAGCTTTTACCGCAGACTCAGAAGAATCTCCGAGAACTCCAGGCAAAGCTCGACTCACTCTAATTCCCAGGACTATCCTAACTACTAAGATGTGGAAAATGACACTCTCTAAGGTAGAATATAGCTCTCAACTTCTCCACACCTTTACAAATGAGCTCTATAGGCCTATTTATAGTCCCATATGTGAGGGGGGTACTTGTAGAAGGCTTAGGTCAGTG
This sequence comes from Paspalum notatum, assembly GCA_022530915.1. Lineage (NCBI taxonomy): Eukaryota > Viridiplantae > Streptophyta > Magnoliopsida > Poales > Poaceae > Paspalum > Paspalum notatum. The sequence continues at coordinate 30,429,557 of CM039688.1, read as the reverse complement.
GGAGGCCGAGGTCGGTGGTTGGCCGACCTAGGGGGGAGGTCGGTGTTGACGTCTCTTAGCGTAACAAATTTTACTCCGCAAGCGCACGGAGATTCGTTGTAGCTTTTTCACTTAGAGTATTTCGAGTATCGTAAAAATCCACAGGGAAGCAAGGGCGAATAGGTGGAATGAAATGTCGAACTTTCAAGCAGTACTATAACTTAGATAAAACACTAGCTATTCTTACAACGGGGGTAAGATAAAGAAAGTGTATGGTGGGAAGAGTAAAACAAGGACTAAAGAAGCCTAACACTTAGGTAGTTGCCTGGAAGGACAACGAGTGAGATGAGATTTCCAAACTCTTCTACTTAACCGCTGCGGAGGAGTATTCGCGGTTGAACTAAGTTAACTGGAAACAAGCTAGGATCTTGCGTCGAGCAAAATTCCGGCGCCTCGACGGGTCAAGGGGTAGATAGTAGACCTCCGAAGGAGACCCGGCTAACGCCTACGGGCTTACCGAACGACGGGGTGGAATACTAAGACCTCTAGAGCTGTCACCTAGAGAGGCTACCAACCAGATGTGCGTAGGTAAGATGGCATGCTATACTAGTGTTCAAGTGAGAACTTGAACACTAAAGCTCTTCCTTGGTCAGAGGGTGAGAACTAACTTAATCTTAGATCAAAAGCCTAAGACAACCTTATAGCACCAGCAAGTCTAACAAGATTCAGATAACTTAAGAACAACACAAACCTATGCCTTGGATCTAGTGTGCAATAAAGGTACACCACACTAGGCAAGCGTTAAAAAGTAAAGTAAATTCTAACAAAAGATAGAACAATGATATATATTATACTGGAGTAACAAGAGTACAAAGATAGAAAGATACAAGAGCTTTACTAAGACTCGAAGAAGACTCCGGAATCCCTGAGGTAAAAGCTCAGACTCAACTCTATCTCCCAGGACTAACCTAGTGATACAAGACTAAGCGATAGTATGAGCTACTCAACTTCCACACTTCACAAATGAGAGCTCGGGGGTATTTATAGCCACCAAGTGAGTGGGGGTACTTATAGGGTCGGTATGGCGGTTAAGGGGACAGGTGGCAGGTCGGGCGGCCTGGTTGGGAGCCGGGCGGCCCCACCCCAGGTCGGGCGGCCTGGCCAACCGTTGGATCCACCGCCATCCTTCATCTTGTGGTCCATCTTGACTCCCCAAGTCAGTTGCATGGTGGTTAAGGCGGTTATCTTGTGTTTTCTCCCGAGCCATTGGATCTCACTTGTGTTTCTTCCTTAGCCGCAGGATTAAAGTGCCCAGGATCGCTGACTTCACCAATCCAAGTGTTGGATCGATGATGTGGCAAGCCTTTCGGTACTTGACGTGGTGGTTTCGGCATTTGGACTTCACAGTTGTGTTGACATGTCACTTAGGCACATGCAGGTCGAAGATGAAGTGAATTGGCCACATTGTCAGGCCGGGCGGCTTGGGGTGGAGTCGGGCGGCCTGGCCCACTTGCCAGTCACCTCCTGACTTAGCCATATTTTGTCTGTTTTCAGCTGATCTTTCACCTGCAATCAAATATTCAACACAACTTGTGTAACTATGTCAATAGCACGGGTTAATCCATACTTTGGCACCTTTTCCTCCATGTTTGTGGATAGTTGATGGTCATTGGTAGTTCAATAATGACCGTCAACACCCCCCAAGCTTAGACCTTTGCTCATCCTTGAGTAAAGCCAAGATGGGTTATGGATCAGGAGTTGCTGCAATATCGATACTCATAAATAGAAGTTATGCACAGATGACACCCATGCTCTTACCTCGAACCATAGTGTATGCAATGATCACCCTTACTCATACCTGTGGTGCATCATTTTGTCTTACCATGTCTTGGGCGATTGAGAGGAAGAACGACTTAGCTGCAGGTTCTTCTCCAAGCATGTCTTTTGGGATTCCCATCTCAGGTGTTTTTAAAGATTTTTCAAAAGAAAATAAGTTTTCCCAAAGGTACTCTTGATCGCTCAAAGTGTATCCTCACCATTTGAAGCCAAGAGCATGGCTAAGAACTTCCTATACTAAGGCTTATGTGGAGCTCAGGGTCATGGAAGAACTTAGCTTACTTAAGTTGTTTGTTTTGCAAAGCCAAAGATTGGACCAAAGAAATGTACTACATCATCTAGCGTTGTTCATTGTTGGAGCTTTATTTAGTGGATGGATGGATGAATCTCCTTGTTTCCTTTCCTTCTCCTTTTTTATTGATAGGTATGAATATGGAGCCTTTTTTGTATTTTTCTCTCTTTTTGCCATGCTTGACTAGCATGCTTTTCTTTTTCTCACATTTTTGCCATGCTTGACTAGCATGCTTTTTTTTTCTCATATTTTTGCCATGCTTGACTAGCACGCTTTTTTTTCTCATATTTTTGCTGGCTCCATACTCTACCTCTTTTTGCTTGGAAGGAGTAAGGCTAAGGGTATTATTTTAGAGAGATATGGATGCATACCCAGGATAGGTAAATGCATTTGTGGTGATGGATTTTTGCTCCAACAATTCAGAAGATAGAGATGATTTCATTCTAAGAGACTCAAAATTTGACAAAGCTCAAAACAACTTTAAGTAGCTTAAACAAGCTAGGCTCAGATATTTCAGTGTATTTGGCTCTGGTAGGTGTTCAAAACCGATGGGGGGAACTTCATTTTATTTTTCAAAAGAATAAACCTAAGAAATTTATCTTACTAGGGACATGTGGAGAAAACCTAGTGCTTAGCCATATCATTTCTCACAACAATTTAGACATAGTTAAGCAAATGGCATCCACTAAGTACAAGATCAAGTTTTCAACTTATACACACAAGCTCAAAATTAAGCTAAGTGTAGAACGTGCATAAACAACTAAGCATGAACATAATAGAACAACTATTCATCATTTTCATATAAAAGATATATGCATCAAAGTTGGGAGTTGCTTTTCTTGACACTCTCTTTTTTTAGATAAAGCAATAAAAAGGGAAATACATAAAAACATTATTGAAAGTTCTTACCTTGGTAGGACGGTGATGCTGCTGCTCAGTCGGACGGGGTACTGCTGGTACTGGTAGGACGGGTGATGCTGCTGCTTGGTCGGACAAGGGTACTGCTGCTGCTTGGTCGGACAGGGGTACTGCTGGTGCACATGGAAGGAGACAAGGACAAGAGACGGGGACACCTTACTCTGAGGAGACACAGGCGCGAGGTGGAATGCTCATAACGGTCTACCATCCCCCCAAGCTTTAATGAAGCTAGGGGTTTTGGTAGTAGTAGTTGTAGAAGTTCTGAGCATTGAGGAAGCCGGCTCCAACTTGCTCGTTTAGGTTCTGGAGCATTTCTGTGTTGGTTTGGAGCCGTTGACCCATCTCTTCCGTGCGTTGGTAGATGTCACCTACCTGCTGATGTAGTATCTGATCGTACTGGCCCAAGTTCATCCCCCCATTGCAGAGTTGATGTCGGCCATGTCAGGTGTGTGGTACCGGGCTGAAGCAGAGTGACCTAGGTCTCTACTGAGTGCACGTGATGCACTACTGCCTCCGTAGTATTGTGTACTATGGGAAGGCTAGTAGGAACTCTCACCACCGGTACTGGAAAAGGACCAGGATGGCTCAGATGGTGTGGAAGCATGGATGGGTTCCTCAGAATCCTCTCCTCGGGCTCTGTGGTGTGACTCCTCCGCTCGCCGTCGCTGGGCTCTGGTCATGACGCCACCGATGCTTTGGCATGGTGCCTCCACATCTAACTGCATGGTTAGGCTTCTAATGGTGTACATGTCGAACTGTGGTGCTGGAAGCGGCAGCTCAAGACTATGCCCGAACCATGTCATGATCAGTCTCCCAGTTGCGGCGTCTCGCCTCATAAAATGTGCCTGGACAATGTGCTGCTCCCCCACATAGTGTGATGTGTCGTCGGGAAGGTAGACAAGTTGGGCATTCTCTAGGAGGCCCAAGTTGGCTGCTATCCAGGTGACAAAGGAAGTGATGCTTATAGGGGTGTTGGTCGCTCTCATGCCCATCCAGTGGTGGACAATGTCGAGGACCGGAGCATAGCGCTTCTTTTTGACCATGGCATAGAGGCACTTGAGGTCTTCGTTGGGTGCACAACGAACCACGCCTCTCGGGAAGACGATGAGTGAGACCCAGCGAGCTAAGAGTCTCAGAGTGGGATTGTGAATTTTGGTGGTGCTGTGTTTCCCCTTCTCGTACTCTCCACATATTTCTACCCAAAAAGATTTCATGTCATACCCGGCTGGGTCACTCAACGAACAGTTGGTGTGGAAGCCTAGGAGGTTGGCAAACTGCCGCGGGTATACAGAAAATTCAGTATTGAACAGGCGGAAATTTATAAACGTACCTGTTGTACGCTTATCCACGCGGAGAGTCATCAGGAACTCTTGTGTGAGAAGGATGGATCCTTCCTCTATAATGTTAGCAAAATCCGACCAACCTACATAATCAAAGGCTTTAATGAACGGGTCCAACATACCTATCTCGACGAGGAAGAAGGCGTCGAAGCACTTGGTCCTCCCAAAGGTCTTGGTGGTAAGAGCTTGTAACACCTGGGCTTCCTGATCGCCTTGGATGTTGATATCCTGCAGGTTCATCAGTCGGCGCTGCGGTTGTTGCTGAGAAGAAACTCCTTCATCTTGCTCCTGGTCCTGGCGGCTGCGTGTACCGCTGACAGACATTCTGTCGGACACTGCGGGAGTCCTGTTGGATGCTGCTGTGGTCCTGGAGCTTCCACATTGTGAACGAGAGCGAGAGCGCTCGTTTGACGAAGACGGAACTTCAGGTGTAGTCCCTTCCCTGTGTTGCTCAAGGCCTTCTTCGCTTTCCTGAAGAAAGAAGACATCCTGCAAAAATAGACAATATACTACACAAGGGACAAAGCAGACACATATTAGCGTTAGCTGTTAGTCGTCCAGAAGTCAGTCGTCTAAGAATTAGTCGTCCTTGCGGGGCAGAGCCTCCACAAAACGTCTAAAAACCGAGGGTGTAGCACTTATTTTATTGGGCAGAATTTCAACTAAGTGCTGGAATTAAACTAAGTACCTAACAAAGCTTAAGAGAGTGATTAGGGGGAGAAAGGAGTTGCTCGCGTTGCTGAGCGGTGCAAGGAACTAAGGGAGTGCATGCACATATTTATAGGCGCGAGAGGGAGCAGCAGGGCAGTAGGGGCAGGCCAGGCGGCTTGGCCTTAGGCCGGGCGACGCCGGTGGGTGGCTCAGCCACTGCCTCGTGCGCGCGCAGAGGGAGCAGAGGGGAGGGGCCGGTCGGCTCCTGGTGGGCTCCAACATTTTTTTTCGCAAAATAAAACTAGCTAAATGCAAACTTAAAACAAAAATTTGATGAAATTTAAACATGCAATGGTGAAATTCAAAGTAAGTGCATGAACGATAGGAAAATTATAACGTGGAAAATTAAATATACAGTGGAGGATAAGGCCAGTTTACCTCCTGGCGAGGGCAAGTCATAGCTTTGGTGTCGTGTGTTGACGGTCGTAATCTCACGATATCTACTGTCAATAACCAACCAAATGGGGCTATGCAAGTGAATAAATATGGACTAACCCCTCTACTAATGAGTTCCACAAGTTTTATATGAATATTTGGATGCAAGTACCAAAATGCACATAAAATAGATGAAAACAAGCCAAGGATCAAATATGAGGCACACTGGCCAAAGTGGCCAGGTCGGCCGACCACATCACCAGGTCGGCCGACTAGACCTACCTGGTGCAGCCAGGTCGGCCGACTTGGGGGGCTGGCCGCCCGACCCAGTGACAGGGTCGGCCGACCCCTGGTCAGGCCGCCCGACCTCCCAAGTCAGCCACTTGCCACATCATTGATCCACATCACGAAGAAACACAAGTGCACTCAAATCCAACCGCAAGACCAAGCATCCAATGTATCCAAAGGCCAAAAATGCACCAAGTCACGGATCCACAACGTCATCAATCCGAGGGAGAAGCAAAGTGGCCAATGCAGGCCTGACACGTGGTCGCCCGACCTCCTACAAGGTCGGCCGACCTACCCTCGGAGGCATTTTCCACGTGCAACAACCGTCCTAACCGCCAACCGCCATGGGAAGCAAGATCAAGCCGTTGGAGTGCAAAGGAGGTGGATCGGGTGGTCGCCCGACCTCAGAGTAGGTCGGCCGACCTCCCCCCTAGGTCGGCCAACCACCGACTTCGGCCTCCCACCGACCTAAGCCTCCTACAAATACCCCCCTCTCATATGGGACTATAAATAGGCCTGTAGAGCTCATTTGTAAAGGTGTGGAGAAGTTGAGAGCCATATCCTACCTTAGAGAGTGTCACTTTCCACATCTTAGTAGTTAGGATAGTCCTGGGAGTTAGAGTGAGTCGAGCTTTGCCTCGGAGTTCTCGGAGATTCTTCTAAGTCTGCGGTAACAGCTCTTGTCTCTTTAGTACTCAATCTTCAATATAATTCAGTTATATTTTACTTTACTTCTATTTCTTGCAAGTGTGGTGTACCCTTTATTTTGCATACTTGCTAGGCTTAGATTTGTGGTTATCTTAGTTAGTCAAGTCCCGTTATTCTTGCCTGTGCTATAATCCAACCTGTACGCCAGGCTCTGGTTAGGTCCTCTCCTCTGATCAAGGACGATCTATTGTTACTCAAGCTTCGCTTGAGTACGTTTATAGCGTGACAGCCTATCCACGCAGATTTGCTTGGTAGCCCCACTCGGTGACAGCGTGTGGTGTGCCTATGTAGTCCAGGCCCGTTCGTTCAGTAGGCCCGTAGGCGTTAGCCGGGTCTCCTTCAGTGGTCAACTATCTACCCCCTGACTCCTCGATGCACCGGAATTTCGCTCGACGCAAGACCCTGACTTGCTACTTGAGTTTCTTAGTTAACCAAGATAGAGTCTTTGTAGCCGAATAGAATAGAGTTTGGGAACTTTATCTCACTCGTTGTCCTCCTAGGCAACTATACCTTTTTACGTGTATCTTAGGTAGTTCAATTTACTTCTTCCCACCATACACCTATCTGTTTACCAGACTTACCCCTGTCTAGTAACTAGCTGGTATATTTATATAAGTACGGTTTATGCGATTTGAGTCTATTCAACTATACTCTCTCGCCTGCCGCTTCCCTGTGGATAAAAATACGATACTCGGAATACTCTGAGTGAAAAGCTACAGCGGTCTCCGTGCGCTTGCAGAGTAAAATCTTATAAGGCTAAGAGATGCCAACAAGCTTTTCTGGCGCCGTTGCCGAGGAAGCAATAGGCAGAGATATAGTTGATAATCTCTTTTCGAACCCCGTGTCTTTTATTAAAATTCTAACTAGTCGTTAGCAGGCTCACTTGTTTCTGTTGTTTAAGTTGTGGTTGCAACAGAGAGGTGTATGACAGGTTTCGACCTGCCGGAAAATTTCCACAATAACCCAGAGGTTCTGCTTAGGAGGGTCCATTCCAAGACCATTCACGGGCAGATACCTATTCCATGGGAATTGAACCTTGAAACGGCCACGTCAAGTAGTTCCTCGAACACCGACGACATGGCCGTACCTTTCGAGAAGACCATCCGTGAGTTCTCCATCCCATCCAGTAGCAATGTCCCTACGGGACCGGCCGTCAACGCAAGGGAGAACTTCGAACTCAAGCCGGGAGTCATTCACATGGTTCAAGCCATTTCCTTCTGCGGTTTAGCAACGGAGGACGCCAACAACCACCTGCAGCAATTCCTAGAAATCTGCAGTACATTTACCATGAAAGGTGCGTCCACCAATGCTGTCAAGTTACGCCTCTTCCCATTTTCACTTGTCGGAATGGCGAAGCAATGGTTCTACCTCAACCGCGCAACACTAACAACGTGGGATGCGTGCTCAAACGCATTCCTTGCCAAGTACTTCCCTCTGGGAAAGACCAACGCGTTGAGAAACAAGATCTCGAGCTTTCAACAGCTCACAGATTAAACGGTGGCGGAGGCCTGGGAAAGATTACAGGAATATATAGCAGCCTGCCCCCACCATGTGATGGAAGAATGGCTGATCATTCAGAGTTTCTTTCACGGGTTAAACCGTACTGCTCAAGAGCACATGGATGCAGCCGCTGGAGGATCTTTCCTATCCCAAAGTGTGAGAGCGGCCAAAAATCTGATTGAGAAGATCGCCACTAATCAGGGATGGAAGGAAGATAGGTCACACACATGATCCCGTGGAGTCCATCACATCGACAGCACGGACATGCTGGCCGCCAAGATGGACTTGCTTTTAAAGAATCTAGAAGACAATCCTGAGACCGCACCAGTCCAGACCCTCGACACTCGCATGACTTGTGAAGTCTGTGGGAACATAGGGCATTCAGGGAGCAGCTGCCCTGAAACGCGACCGGAAGACGCCAACTTCATTGGTCATTCTAGTAACTTCAACAACGGGAATCGTCCCCAACCAGGCTGGAATTCACGCCCATATATGCCATTCTCCGGACAAGGTAACTCCTCAGGTAATTCACAACAGTTCAATAAGCCTAGTTCTTTTGATCCTAAAGCAGTGTATGATAGCATTAGTAAAAAGTTTTATGCAAATGATAGACTTTATGAATCTATTTCCTTGCAAATGGAAACTTTCAACAGTGCTATGAAAAATCAACTGAGTTTCAATAAAATGTTAAAAACACAAATAGCTCAGTTGGCTGCCTCTTTGCCTAATGCTAATGCGGGAAAGCTTCCGGGACAACCGGAAACTCCTCCCAAAGAGCACATCAATGCCGTCACCACTAGGGGTGGTAAGTCCACTCAGGACCCTCCACATCCTAGTGGTGCATCACGCACTAACTATACAGGCAAGGAACAGGAGAAGACCACCGAAACGGAGGAGAATGATGATCCAGAGACCAGCACTGGTGCCGCGAAAGAGAAGGCACCACCGAAAACTCTCCCACATGAGTTTTATGACTCAACAGTGTTGCCATTACCTCAGCACAACAAGAAGGCTGCCGCCGATGAACAATATAGTAAGTTTGTTGAGGTCATCAAGAAATTATATGTCAATATACCTCTGCTAGATGCAATGCAGGTACCGACATATGCAAAGTACTTAAAAGATATACTCAACAATAAGAAACCACTACCATCAGAGAAAATTGTGCACATGACCGAGGAGTGTAGCGCAGCTATACTCAACCAACCTCCACAGAAGAAGATGGACCCTGGTAGTCCCACCATTCCATGCTCAATTGGGAACCAAGTCTTCAATCAAGCCTTATGTGATCTCGGAGCAAGCGTCAGCGTTATGGCTAAAATTGTCTTTGACAAACTCAATCATGCGGCACTCGTCCCCACAAGTATGTGCCTGCAACTCGCGGACCAGTCTATACGACACCCCGCGCGAATCGCCGAGGATGTCCCGATGAAGATCCGGAACTTCCTCATTCCTGTGGATTTTGTGGTATTGGACATGGAGATTGATGCAAAAACACCGCTCATCCTTGGGCGGCCGTTTCTGAGCACCGCGGAAGCAAGCATAGATGTTGGGGCCGGAGAAGTCCACCTCAACATAAATGGAATGAGGGAGACATTCTCCTTCAGACCAAAAGTGGAGTAGTGTAGCCGAGTGAAGATCTTCAAGTGCCAAAAGTATGTGCTGAAACCGCAGTCTACGATGCTTCCAGGAAAGAGATGGACAGTCTCGTAGCATTTATGAAACGGAAGTTAGCCACCGAGGCTGCCATCCGACAAAGAGAGGAAGATGAAAGGAAGAAGGCGAGAGCCATGAAGGCTAACCGCAATAACTAGGAAACAGGAGGCAAAGCTCCTGTTAAGAAGGTCGGCACCCATGATTTTACAAGACCCATCAACCGAGGGTGCAATAAAAATCAACATACCCATGGAGGCCCTAGGATAAATATTATGGGGCATGTTGACAACGAGCGCGCCCAGGGCTCATCCACGACAAATTCCAAATGGCTCGCAAAGGTACCGCTTACCTCCCCGTACATACGCTCACGCGATATCCCGAAGGATGGTAAATGGTTCGCTCCTGCCAAGAGGTAAACCTGGCATTATCTTCCGACGGTATATTTATTTCCCGCTAGTTTAAATTCTCATCTTCCACTGCATATTTAAATTTTTAGCAATGCATTGTTTTTATCTTTCTTTGCATTTAGTTTATAACCCTCATTTTCGAAAAAAATATATATATAGGGTCGGCCGACCCTAGCACTGGGCCGGCCGACCACCACCACTTGCCAAAGGGGCAAGACAGGGGGCACCGGCCAAGGCCGGCCGACCATGGTGGTCAGGCCGCCAGACCAGCCTGTCCCCTCTCTCTCACTCCTTCTTTCTCCTTTTTTTTTTGTTTCACCCACCTCTCTTTAGCTTTGCATGCACAAGGGGGCATGGGAGCACCAGCCAAGGCCTGCCGACCAGAAGGTCAGGCCGCCCGACCGTGCCTGCCCCCCTCTCCCTTCCTCTTCACTCCATCTCCTTCTCTTCCCCTTTTTTCTTTCTCTTAACTCTTACCTTTCCTTTTCTTCTTTACTCTTTGCACCTTACTCCAAACCAAAGCATGCACAAAGGCAGCTAGCCAGGTCAGCCGACCGCAGCATCAGGCCGCCCGACCTCTCCTTCTCTTGCTTTCGGTGTACGCAGCTTCCCTGCTCTCGACACACTCAAAACGCCACACTCGAGTGGTCGCCCGACACCCCTAGAGGCCGGCCGACCACGGTAGTGGCTGCCCGACCGGCCTCAACGGTCGCCCGACCGGCCTGCCCCTTTTCTCCCTTTGCTGCATGCTCACGCAAGGTCGCCCGACCACGGGAGAAGGCCAGCCGACCACGGCCATGGGTCGGCCGACCTCCAACGCCGGTCGCCCGACCTCCCAAGCTGCTCCCATTCATCTATAAATAGTAGCCCTCATCTCCTTCTCCAATGCACCAAGCAGCAGCAAGCAATTCCCTTCTCCCCCTCTCTTAATCTCTTTGCTTAGTAGTAGTTTAGCTCTTGCTTAGCCAAAATAATACCCGAATAAAAATCTAGTTGAGCAAAATATTCTAGCTACTAGCTCCTCTCTTCGCAAGACCACGAACGAGTTGTGGTGGTGTCATGCCCCACAAGGACGACTAACCGCTAACGCCAATTTCATTTTGTCGTCTTGTAGTTTTTTGTGGTCACTTTTTGTGCAGGTTGAAGCGCGCATTCAAGAGGGCGAGAAGTGCCATCAGCAAGGCGGGGCAACACATACGGTTCCCGATGTCCTCCAGCTCCCAGAACTCGCGGATGGTGTCCGACAGAGGTTCATCGAGTGCTGGGCCGGGAGGAGAAGAAGCTTCGTCCTCCATCACCGGGCCCGTATTGCTGCTGGATTCTCAAATCCAAACACGCAATCAGGACGAGGCCGACTTGCTGAGGCGACTCCACACCAAGCCTATCACCCTCACCAAGTGCTTCGATGAAGTCCTCATGACGAGCACAGGTATGGATGACGAATTTGATGAAATTTTCAGTATGGTAGGCTGGGAGAACTTTGCACATGTTAGCGAGGGAGGCATAATCCTCCTCACAAAGGAGTTTCTTATGACCCTCCGAGTAGTATCACTGGAGTCACTCTGAGCATGAACTGACACTCCGCCAGTTCAGCAATGCTCTCGGGTTCTCACCCCGCTGCTCTATAGCAGCCGAAGCCGTAGGCTTCAATGCAACAGAGTTCTGGAAAGAACTAGCTGGGCCGGACCATAAGGGGAAGAAGAGCATCATGAACATTAAGCACCCCACTATGCGGTTCATGGCCCGCTGGATTACTATCGTAGTCCTATCCCGCGATGACACACGTTGCGTGACCATAGAGGACTTAAAAATCCTCTATGCCATGTGGCGTAAGCAGAAATATGCACCTGTCACCGCCATTCTCTACCATTGGATGAAACTAGTTTGGGATGAAAATTCCATATCAATCACGTCATTCGTGATGAGGATTGCATCCGAATTAGGGGTATTAGCTAATGCCCAGGTGGCATTCTTACCCCCTGACACACCCAACCTAGTCACCGAGAGCCATTTCATCCGGGCACACTTCCTGCGCAAGAACCCCAGCACGGACACATATGTCATGATCTATAAGGGGTACAACTTTGAAGTGCCTCTACCAGCGCCTCAGTTCAAAATCTACCATGTGGACACGCTCTCTATGCCATTAGAGAGCGTCCTAGAGGAAGAACCTTTAGAGGAGCCCAGGCACAGTGTAGCGGGAGTCATGACCAGGGCACAAAGGAGGGCAGCCCAAGAGCACTTACAGAAGCAAGCTCAGGATGCGCAGACCGCTAGGACGGGACCTACCTAGTTCCATATCGCGGCTGGCACGTCCTGACACACCCAGGGACCAGACCTGACGTGGCAGCCCCATGGAGGCTCTGGAACACAATGGGAACACGAGCCGAGCGCTGCATTCTCACAGCAGCAAGGAGGAGGAACCTTTTATGGATTTGGGTCAGCACCATACGAGGCAGGACCATCTACCTCTGCACGCTTTGTAGGAGACTCGTTGAGTGCCATCTTTGGGTCCTTAACCATTCAAAACCAGCGCACAATTGGGATAGCCTAGTAGCCTAACCAAGTAGATGAGCGCACTCATGTCATCCAGCAGACCCAGGACGAACAGTACAACTGCCTCCTCGAAATAGAAGCGACAGCTAAGCGCACCTTTGATGAGTTCCAGCGATTCTTCCAGTACTATGGGTACTACCCCGAGTAGCTTCGTTGAAGCTTGGGGGGGGACCCGAATCGACAGCTGGGTATGTATGACAGTCCCCCGATTTCTGCACCACTCATGTATCTTTGCTTTGAGAGGTTATTAGTTTGTTTGCTCAATCTAGTTTGTTTAATTTAGTTTGTTTATTCCAATATATAAAAAAAACCCCATGCTTTAATGATAAGTTCACATGCTAGTTTCATTTTGGAAATGATGAATAGTTGCTCTACCAAGTGAATGATTTAATTCTTGCATGTGACTTATGCTTAGCTTAATTTTGAGTTTGTGAATAAAAGAAGTAAACCGAGGTTCTATCTTGTGGATGCCATTTGTGATAACAAGCCTAAGTTGTTGTGAGATGAATGATATGATTTGAATATGGGATAATTCTTTCATGCCTTTAGTAAGATGAACATCTCAGGCTTTTGTTTTGAAAATAACAAAATATAGCTCCCCTTGGTCAAAAATACCTACCAGAGCAAAAAATGCTTCAATTAGTTGAAACTGCTACAAAGAGCTGCTTAGTGATATTTTGAGCTTTGTCAAATTTTGCGTCTCTTTGAGTAAAAATGTCACCTTCTGTTGATAGCTGGAGTACAAAAGTAAAAAATGCAAGTGATCCATTCCGGACTTTGCATCCACCGAAATGTCTCCAAATACTTCTCATAGTTCAAATCTCAAGGAGTAAGGGTATGGAGCCCAAAAAGAAAAGCATGCAAAAGCATGGCAAAAAGAAAAATGCGTGCAAAAGCACGGCAAAATGAAAAGCATGCAAGTTCAAGCATGGCAAAAATAAATAAAAGCTTCATACCTACTCCAAATATACAAAAGGCTACAAGGTATGAATACCAAAAGAAGGAGGCATACAGTACCACCACCACTCATACTCCAGTGATCAATAGAAGAAGTGATAGAGTACACTCTTTGGTCCAATCTTTGGCTTAGCAAAATAAATATCCTAAGTGTGCCACATGCTCCCTACCCAAACCTCCACAAAAGCCTTAGTGTAGGAAAGTGTTGGCCGAATCCTGGCCCTTGGTGAGGATACACATTTGAGTGCTTGAGAGCACCTTGGGGATGCTACTTTTGTTCTGAAAAATCTTGAAAACTCCTGAGAAAGACATCCAAAACGAGCAGGTTAGAAGAACTCCTGTACAATGGTCGTTCTATCTCTCAACCGCTCAAGGCAAGGTAAGCAAACAGATGCACCACAGGTAGTACACAAGGTGAGCTTCAATTATTTCACTTCTCAAAACAAAAGCATGAGTATTGAGTCATGTATAAGAATTTCTCTTCATCTTCGATTTTGCAGCAACTCCTGATCCACTCTCAGTCTTAGCTTTGCTCGAGGACGAGCAAAAGTTTAAGTTTGGGGGGGTGTTGACGGTCGTAATCTCACGATATCTACTGTCAATAACCAACCAAGTGGGGCTATGTAAGCGAATAAATATGGACTAACTCCTCTACTAATGAGTTCCACAAGTTTTGTATGAATATTTGGATGCAGGGACCAAAATGCACATAAAATAGATGAAAACAAGCCAAGGATCAAATATGAGGCACATTGGCCAAAGTGGCCAGGTCGGCCGACCAATGGTCAGGCCTACCAGGTGCAGCCAGGTCGGCCGACCTGGGGGCTGGCCCGACCCAGTGACAGGGTCGGCCGACCCCTGGTCAGGCCACCCGACCTCCCAAGTCAGGCACTTGCCACATCATTGATCCACATCATGAAGAAACACAAGTGCACTCAAATCCAACTGCAAGACCAAGCATGCAATGTATCCAAAGGCCGAAAATGCACCAAGTCACGGATCGACAACGTCATCAATCCGAGGGAGAAGCAAAGTGGCCAATGCAGGCCTGACATGTGGTCGCCCGACCTCCTACAAGGTCGGCCGACCTACCCTCGGAGGCATTTTCCACGTGCAACAACCGTCCTAACCGCCAACCGCCATGGGGAAGCAAGATCAAGTCGTTGGAGTGCAATGGCGGTGGATCGGGTGATCGCCCGACCTCGGAGTAGGTCGGCCGACCTCCCCCTAGGTCGGTCGACCACCGACTTCGGCCTCCCACCGACCTAAGCCTCCTACAAATACCCCCCCTCTCATATGGGACTATAAATAGGCCTGTAGAGCTCATTTGTAAAGGTGTGGAGAAGTTGAGAGCCATATTCTACCTTAGAGAGTGTCACTTTCCACATCTTAGTAGTTAGGATAGTCCTGGGAGTTAGAGTGAGTCGAGCTTTGCCTCGGAGTTCTCGGAGATTCTTCTGAGTCTGCGGTAACAGCTCTTGTATCTTCAGTACTCAATCTTCAATATAATTCAGTTATATTTTACTTTACTTCTATCTCTTGCAAGTGTGGTGTACCCTTTATTTTGCATACTTGCTAGGCTTAGACTTGTGGTTATCTTAGTTAGTCAAGTCCCGTTATTCTTGCCGGTGCTATAATCCAACCTGTACGCCAGGCTCTGGTTAGGTCCTCTCCTCTGATCATGGACGATCTATTGTTACTCAAGCTTCGCTTGAGTACGTTTATAGCGTGACAGCCTATCCACACAGATTTGCTTGGTAGCCCCACTCGGTGACAGCGTGTGGTGTGCCTGTGTAGTCCAGGCCCGTTCGTTCGGTAGGCCCGTTGGCGTGAGCCGGGTCTCCTTCAGTTGTCTACTATCTACCCCTTGACTCCTCGAGGCGCCAGAATTTCGCTCGACGCAAGACCCTGACTTGCTACTTGAGTTTCTTAGCTAACCACGATAGAGTCTTTGCAGCCGAACAGAATAGAGTTTGGGAACTTTATCTAACTCATTGTCCTCCCAGGCAACTATACCTTTCTACGTGTATCTTAGATAGTTCAATTTACTTCTTCCCACTATACACCTATCCGTTTACTAGACTTACCCCTGTCTTCTGACTAGCTGGTATATTTATATAAGTACGGTTTATTCGATTTGAGTCTATTCAACTGTACTCTCTCGCCTGCCGCTTCCCTGTGGATAAAAATACGATACTCAGAATACTCTGAGTGAAAAGCTATAGCGGCCTCCGTGCGCTTGCGAAGTAAAATCTTATCAGGCTAAGAGACGCCAACATCGTGTCAGTGCTCGACGGAGATTTAGTGGCCGTCTGTGCTGCAACTTTTGCTCGCCAAACCTTCTTGGTTGCCACTGCCTTTTGTTTCTAAGGTTTGATCTTCTTTTCTGGCTTTGGCTTTGGTGCTTCCTTTTTCTTTCGCCATTCTTGAGATGTGTTCGTTGCCTTGGCGGTGACCTTTGTCTCAGGAGCTTTGCCTCCTGAGTCCTTTGTCGGCGGCTGGGCCAGTGAGGCACGTCTCAATGACTCGGCGTTGCGATTGGCTTTGAGCTTGCGGGCTTCTCCATCATACAGGAGCTTTTCCATGGCTATGAGGAGATCTTCGGCTCATTTGGCGAAAGCTCGATCTTCTCTCTTGGTGTTTCCCGGGGTGCCTGACACTTAAATTTGAAAGTTTTTACCTGTCGGTACTGTTCGACCTTTGGTTTAAAGGCGAACGTCTCCCGTCTGCCATTGATGTTGAGGTGGACTTCTCCAGCTCCGACATCAATGTTAGCCTCAGCGGTTCTTAGGAATGGTCGCCCAAGGATGAGCGGCGTCTTCGTGTCTACCTCCATGTCTAGCACCACGAAATCCACCGGGATGATGAAGTTCCGGATTTTTATTGGGACATCTTCGGCGATCCCGACGGGGGTAGCGAATCGATTGATCCGCTAGCTGCAGGCACATAGCAGTTGGGGCAAGTGTAGCATGCGTAAGTTTATCAAAGACTACCTTTGGCATGACGCTGACACTTGCTCCCAGATCACAGAGAGCTTGATCAAAGTTCTGGGTTCCGATTGAGCATGATATGGAGGGGTTCCCAGGATCCTTCTTCTTTTCAGGCGGCTGGTTGAGTATAGCAGCGCTACACTCCTCTGTGAGGTGCACAACTTCGGTCGATGGCAGCGGCTTTTGTTGTTGAGGATGTCCTTCAGGTACTTAGCATATGTAGACACCTGCATCGCATCTAGCAATGGGATATTGACATATAATTTCTTGATTACCTCAACAAACTTGCCGAACTGATCGTCGACTGAGGCCTTTTTCTGCCTTTGAGGAAAAGGGAGCACTGTACTGTCATAAAACTCATGCTGAGCTGACTTTGGTGCTTCCTTCACCGGTGGTGGTTCACGATCCACCTCATCTTCCTCCTCTGGTGCGGCCCGCTTTCCATGTTCTTTTCCTGCAGCCCTAGGATGTGGGGGGTCTTGTGTAGACCTTCCACCCCTAGTGGTTACAGCATTTATATGTTCCTTTGGGGGTGGCTCGGGCTGTCCCGGAAGCTTCCCCAAAGTAGGACTAGGTAGAGCGGCGGCAAGCTGAGCTATCTGGGTTTCTAACATTTTATTAATGCTCAGTTGGTTCTTCATGGATCTATTCAAAGTTTCCAATTGATTTGACAAAGATTCAAGAACTCTATCATTCGCATGGAACTTCTTACTAATGCTTTCGTTCACAGCTTTTTGATCGAAAGAATTTTTATTAAACTGCTGAGAACTACCAGAAGACATACCTTGACCAGCGAAAGGTAAGTTGGGTCGTGAGTTCCAACCTGGTTGAGGACGAGGCCCGTTGCTGAAGCCATTGTTGTTGATGAAGTTGACGTTCTCCGATCCATTTTCGGGGCAGCTGTTCTCTGTGTGGCCGGTGTTGCCACAATGCTCGCAAGTCATGCAAGAATCCAGTGCCTGGACCGGCACAGCTTCAGGAGCGCCCTCCAGCTTCTTTAGCAGGAGGTCCATTTTTGCGGCAAGCATGTCGGAGCCATCAATATGGTGGACTCCATGGGGCTTATTGTTTGCCCTCTCCTCCCTCCATCCCTGGTTGCTTGCCATCTTCTTGATGAGAGTGCAGGCAGCGGCAATGCTCAAGGACAAGAATGATCCTCTAGCGACTGCATTGAGGTGTTCTTGCGCGAACCGATGTAGTCCGTGGAAGAAATTCTGGATTATCAACCACTGTTCCATACCATGGTGGGGGCAGGCGGCTATGTACTCTTGTTGTCTCTCCAATGCCTCCGCCACGAACTCATCAGCAAGCTGCTTAAAGCTTGAGATTCGGTTCCTCAGTGAGTTTGTCTTCCCCAGAGGGAAGTACTTTGCAAGGAAGGCATTGGAGCATGCCTCCCAGTTCGTCAAGTTGTTGTGGTTCAGGTAGAACCACTGTTTCACCTTCCCTATTAGAAAGAATGGGAAGAGGCGAAGCCGAACAGCATCGGTGATTGCACTCTTGATAGTGAAAGTGCTGCATATCTCCAGGAATTGCTGGAGATGGCTGTTTGCATCCTCCGACGCCAATTCGCAGAATGGGCTAGCTTGGACCATATGGATGACACCTGGCTTGAGCTCAAACTTCTCTCCAACAGTCACACTAGGCCCCGTAGGGATGTTGCTGCTGGAAGGGACGGAGAAGTCGCGAATGGTCTTCTCGGCCATGTGTGTTGTGTCGGATGTGCTTGATGATCCAAACTCTAGTGTAGCTGGCACAGGCCTCTGCCCGTGGATTGTCTTCTGACAGACTCTCCTTCTGAGCAGCGACTCCAAATTGTTAGTAAAGTTTGCCGGTAGGTCAAAACCGGTCATACACCTCTCTGTCACCTAACAATAAAGTAGACAGAGGCAAATAAGCCCGCTAAGAAGTTATCAAGTTATAAGTACCTAGGTTCGAACAAATCAAACTTCTATTGCCAATTGCTTCCCCGGCAACGGCGCCAGAAAAAGCTTGTTGATGTCTCTTAGCGTAACAGATTTTATTCCGCAAGTGCACGGAGATTCATTGTAGCTTTTTCACTCAGAGTATTCCGAGTATCGTAAAAATCCACAGGGAAGCAAGGGCGAATAGGTGGAATGAAATGTCGAACTTTCAAGCAGTACTATAACTTAGATAAAACACTAGCTATTCTTACAACGGGGGCAAGATAAAGATAGTGTATGGTGGGAAGAGTAAAACAGGGACTGAAGAAGCCTAACACTTAGGTAGTTGCCTAGGAGGACAACGAGTGAGATTAGATTTCCAAACTCTACTACTTAACTGTTGCAGAGGAGTATTCGCGGTTGAACCAAGTTAACTAGAAACAAGCTAGGATCTTGCGTCGAGTGAAATTTGAGCGCCTCGAGGGGTCAAGGGGTAGATAGTAGACCTCCGAAGGAGACCCGGCTAACGCCTACGGGCTTACCGAACGACGGGGTGGAATACTAAGACCTCTAGAGCTGTCACCTAGAGAGGCTACCAACCAGATCTGCGTGGGTAAGATGGCATGCTATACTAGTGTTCAAGTGAAAACTTGAACACTAAAAGCTCTTCCTTGATCAGAGGGTGAGAACTAACTTAATCTTAGATCAAAAGCCAAAGACAAGCTTATAGCACCGGCAAGTCTAATAAGATTCAGATAACTTAAGAACAACACAAACCTAAGCCTTGGATCTAGTGTGCAATAAAGGTACACCACACTAGGCAAGCGTTAAGAAGTAAAGTAAAGTATAACAAAAGATAGAACAATGATATATATTATACTGGAGTAACAAGAGTACAAAGATAGAAAGATACAAGAGCTTTACCAAGACTCGAAGAAGACTCTGGAATCCCTGAGGCAAAAGCTCAGACTCAACTCTAACTCCCAGGACTAACCTAGTGATACAAGACTAAGCGATAGTATGAGCTACTCAACTTCCACACTTCAGAAATGAGAGCTCGGGGGTATTTATAGCCACCAAGTTAGTGGGGGTACTTATAGGGTCGGTATGGCGGTTAAGGGGATAGGTAGCAGGTCGGGCGGCCTGGTTGGGAGCCGGATGGCCCCACCCCAGGTCGGACGGCCTGGCCAACCGTTGGATCCACCGCCATCCTTCATCTTGTGGTCCATCTTGACTCCCCAAGTCGGTTGCATGGTGGTTAAGGCGGTTATCTTGTGTTTTCTCCCGAGCCCATTGGATCTCACCTGTGTTTCTTCATTAGTTGCAGGATTGAAGTGCCCAGGATCGCTGACTTCACCAATCCAAGTGTTGGATCGATGATGTGGCAAGCCTTTCGGTACTTGACGTGGTGGTTTCGGCATTTGGACTTCACAGCTGTGTTGACACGTCACTTAGGCACATGCAGGTCGAAGATGTAGTGAATTGGCCACATTGTCAGGCCGGGCGGCTTGGGGTGGAGCCGGGCGGCCTGGCCTACTTGCCAGTCACCTCCTGACTTAGCCATATTTTGCTTGTTTTCAGCTGATCTTTCACCTGCAATCAAATATTCAACACAACTTGTGGAACTATGTCGGTAGCACGGGTTAATCCATACTTTGGCACATTTTCCTCCATGTTTGTGGTTAGTTGATGGTCATTGGTAGTGCAATAATGACCGTCAACAGTCGGCCGACCTAGCCCGAGGTCGGGCGACCACCCGATCCACCGCCTTTGCATTCCAACGGCTTGATCTTGCATCCCCATGGCGGTTGGCGGTTAGGATGGTTGTTGCACGTGTAAAATGCCTCCGAGGGTAGGTCGGCCGAACTTGTAGGAGGTCGGGCGACCACGTGTCAGCCTTGCATTGGCCGCATTGCTCTTTCCTCGGATTGTTGACGTTATGGATCCGTGACTTGGCGAATTATCGGCCTTTGGATACATTGGATGCTTGGTCTTGCGGTTGGATTTGAGTGCACTTGTGTTTCTTTGTGATGTGGATCGATGAGGTGGCATTTGGCTCACTTGGGTGGCTGGGCGGCCTGAGCCAGGGTCGGCCGACCCTGCTGGTGGGTCGGGCGACCAAGCCCCAGGTCGGCCGACCTGGCTGAGTCAGGGTCGGCCTGGCCTTGGTCGACCGACCTAGGCTTGGGTCGGCCAACCTGGCCACTTTGACCAGTGAGCCCATCTTGATCCTTGAAGTATTTTCAGCTGTTTTATGTGCATTTTGGTACCTGCATCCAAATATTCATACAAAACTAGTGGAACTCATTAGTAGAAGGGTTAGTCCATTTTTATCCACTTGCATTGCTCCATTTGGTTGGTAATTGACGGTAGATATCGTGAGATTATGACTCTCAACAGTCACGTGTGGCAGCGAAATGGCACGAAACCTCCCGAAACATGAATTTTAGACCTAAAGTATTGGACTGGAGATTTTCGTTGCGAAAAAACAGGAAGTGGTTTCGGGGGCACAAACTCATGCCTTGTATGCACACCGACACCTATTTTCGCAATGGGTCACGTGCAGCAACGAAATGGCACGAAACCTCCCTAAACATGAGTTTTAGACCAAAAGTATTGGCGTGGATATATTCGTTGCGAAAAAACAAGAAGTGGTTCCGTGGGCACAAACTCATGCCTTGTATGCACAACGATACCCAATTTCTCCATGGGTCACGTTCGGCAACAAAATGGCGCGAAACCACCTAAACATGAGTTTTGGACCTAAAGTAGTGTATTGGACATGTTCGTTGCGAAAAAAGAAAAAATGGTTCGAGAGCACAAACACATGCCTTATATGCACCCCAATACCCACAATGAGTCACGTGCGGCAACGAAATAGCGCAAAACCACCCCAAACATGAATTTTGGACCTCAAGTAGTGGATTGGGCTTGTTCGTTGCGAAAAAACAAAAAATGGTTCCGGTGGCACAAACTCATGCCTTGTATGCACATCGATACCTGTTTTCGCAATGGGTCACGTGCGCCAACGAAATGGTGCGAAACCTCCCCAATCATGAGTTTTAGACCTAACGTATTGGACTCGACATGTTCATTG
This sequence comes from Paspalum notatum, assembly GCA_022530915.1. NCBI lineage: Eukaryota > Viridiplantae > Streptophyta > Magnoliopsida > Poales > Poaceae > Paspalum > Paspalum notatum. The sequence continues at coordinate 30,408,043 of CM039688.1, read as the reverse complement.
CGTAAAATCAAGTAGTGGTTCCGGGGGCACAAACTCATGCCTTGTATGCACCCCGATACCTGTTTTCACAATGGGTCTCATGCGGCAACGAAAAGGCGCGAAACCTCCCCAAACATGAGTTTTGGACCTAAAGTAGTGGATTGGATATGTTCATTGTGAAAAAAGAAGAAATGGTTCCGAGGGCGCAAAGTCCTGCCTTGTATGCACCCCGATACGCAGTGAAATGACACGAAAACTCTCAAAACATGATTTTTGGACCTAAAGTATTGGACTGGAGATTTTCGTTGCGAAAAAACAAGAAGTGGTTTCGGGGGCACAAACTCATGCCTTGTATGCACACCGATACCCATTTTCGCAATGGGTCACGTGCGGCAATGAAATGGCGCGAAACCACTCCAAACATGAGTTTTGGACCTAAAGTATTGGACTGGACATGTTCCTTGTGAAAAAACAAAAAGTAGTTGTGGGGGCACAAACTCATGCCTTGGATGCACACCGATACCTGTTTTCGTAAAGGGTCACGTGCGGCAACGAAATGGCACGAAACCTCGCCAAACAAGAGTTTTGGACCAAAAGTATTGGACTAGACATGTTCGTTGCGAAAAAACAAGAAGTGGTTCCGTGGGCACAAACTCATGCCTTGTATACACAACGATACCCGTTTTCTCAATGGGTCACGTGCGGTAACAAAATTGCGCGAAAATGACCCCAAACATGAGTTTTAGACCTAAAGTAATGGATTGGACATGTTCGTTGCGAAAAAACAAAAAATGGTTCGAGAGCACAAACACATGCCTTATATGAACCCCGATACCCGTTTTCACAATGCGTCACGTGCGGCAATGAAATGGTGCGAAACCACCCCCAAACATGAGTTTTGGACCTCAAGTAGTGGATTGGGTATGTTCGTTGCGAAAAAACAAGAAATCGTTCTGGTGGCACAAACTCATGCCTTGTATGCACACCGATACCCGTTTTCGCAATGGGTCACGTGCGGCAACGAAATGACATGAAACCTCCCCAAATAGAGTTTTGGACCTAAAGTATTGGACTGGACATGTTCGCTGTGAAAAAACAAGAAGTGGTTTCGGGGGCACAAACTCATGCCTTGTATGCAAACCGATACCCAATTTGCAATGGGTCAAGTGCGGCAACGAAATGGCGCGAAACCACTCCAAACATGAGTTTTGGACCTAAGGTATTGGACTGGACATGTTCGTGTGATGCCCCAGGCATCTCAAGTGCATTACAAGTGCATCATTGGCATATGTGCATCATCTCATGAACGTTTTATATTGAGTACATAGTTAGACCAAATCATTTGAATCAATTAAATTCGGTTTTTCCTGTGTAGGCCTCCAAACTTGTCACTATAACTTAGAATGTGTTGTGATATAGGTGAAACTTTTTATACCAAACTTGTAGACAATTTCATGATGAACAACTTTTGTAATTGGTACTTTGACATACATGAAGGTTTGCATATATTTTTGGAGCTTTTTCTGTCAGCATGTGAAATCTGTCCAAACTTGACCTGGAGGGTAAATTCAAATTTTCTTGATATTAAAGCCAAAACCTGGTAATGCTTGTATTAAGAAAATTGTAGATCTCGAAATGCTGAACAATATTGGTATAAAACTCCTTTTGTGAAAATGACTAGAAAATAGACTTTTAGAATTTCTAAACTGGAGGGTTCTATTGGTCAAACCTTGGTCAGCAGCTTAAATTCAAATTTGCACCAGATTTTTGAATATAACATAGTATACAAGTTTATAAAGGAAATGTAGAGGAACAAATTTAAAACATTTCATCCAATTGAGGTATTTTCAAATTCGGCCTCTAATCTGTTCAAAAATGCGAAATACAAACAAAGGCCCTGGCAGTCAAACTGGGGTTTTCCAATTTCGGGAATTTCTTTTTCCTCTGTCTCACTGACGAGCGGGACCCACCTGCAAGACCATCGGATTCCCGCGCCGCGGCTGGAACGCATCGCGCTAGTGGGTCCCACCTTCGTTAGGCTTCCACGAACACGGTCCAGTGGACCCCTCCTCCTTTTCCTCACCCGGCCCCACATGTCAACGACTCCGGGCCCATAGGCCCAGTCCACCGAACCACCACCGCTTCTTCTCCCCGCTCCGACGCGCCCACGCGGCGGACGCGTTCTGCCAGCGCCGCGCGTGGCCGACGTCGGTCGACGCCGACGCCGCGCCCTGCCTCCCCGCACCTAGACGCCTTCCCGGCCGAGTGGAGCGGCCAAGACCCCGGCTCCCTCTCGCCTCGCTCTTGCCCCTCCCACTCGCCCAGACGCCTCACTCTCGTCTATTCCTCCCGCCATTGCCGTTGCTCGGAGTCGAGCTCACGCCGGCCGCTCCGCCGCACCCCGCGCCCCCGGATCACCGCCCCCGCCGCCTCGAGCCCCGCCGACGAGCGCCTCGCGCTCGCCTCACCACCCTCCACCTCTCCCCTGAACTCTCGTCCACCGCCGACGCATCCAACCACCCTCCCTGCGAGTGCACCCCCACGGCCACCATCGCCGCCAGCCCCTCGCCGTGGACGACCATCTTTCGGCCTTCCCCTCGCCCCTACAACACCACCCCCGCCTTCGCCTTGCCCTCGCGCGTCTCCCGCGCTAGACGTCGTCGCCGTTCGCCCTCCTCCTTCGCCGGATTTCCACGCCGTGCCGCCGTCGGTGCGCGCCACCGCCGCTCCGGTTCACCCCGTTGTCCCGCCTCTACTCTTCACCGCCAGCGACGAGACTCACGGTGTCGGGTTCGCCGTTGCGGGAGACACCTTCCCGACCCGTCTCGGCTCCAAGATCCCGCCCCGATGCGCCGCCCCGACGCGCCACCCCACACGCGGGAACGCGGGCCGCGTCGCGCCGTTCGCCCCGGCCGGAGGTGGAAGACGAAGGCGCTACTTTTGCAGAAAGGACCCTCCAGTTATCAGTTATTTTCCCACTGTTTACTGAGTCTTGCAATAATTCCCAATAACCCCCTAGATCTATTAGGATTTCGCATTTTAACCCGAGGCTTCTCCTTTTGCAGATCTAACCCCGGGCTTAGGAGTATTCTCACACACTGTTCACTGAGTCTAAGCAATCTTTCTCATAGGCCCCTGGAATCTATGGTTAATTACGTTCGAGCCCCCAGATCTAATGTTTTCCATTTAAATGCATTTAATTCGGTTGAAAACTTTAGAAATTCATAACAATTCATAGAAAAATCCAAAATCGATAAACTCAGTGGCTATGGACTCCTCTTGAGTAGATCTACAGGATAGGTATGATGTGGATGTGGGAAAAGTCTGTTTTGCCCTTGTTTAAGTTGCATGCATGTGAGGGATAATAAATGGTAAAAGTGGACCAAATGAACTCCAAAAATTATGAAACTTGGACAGGAGCTTTGTTATGGCATTAGGGCACTATGTGAATTTTGGTAGCCCTAGCATTGGCTGTTTAATTTCTGTTTTGCCTTTATGCATGTGTTTAGTGTATTTATTTAACTTGGAAAATGAGGGCTACATAAAATATGCTCAAATATGACCTCTAGTATTTTTTATGTACTTTTTATAGTATGAGTAGATCACTGGTAAAGTATGAGGTTGTGCATGTTTGTTTTAACTGCTGTTTTGAAATTGACAAAATGCTACTAGTTGAAAAAGAAAATAGGAAAAATTGTATTTAAACTGCTTGGAAAATTATGGAAAAAATCTAGTAGCCTATTAGTAATGCCTTGATTCCAGAATGTAATTTTGTGCACTTTATTACTGCTGTCTTGATTTATATGTTTCTCATGGTGAAATAAAATATGGAAAATAGATGTCCTACTAAATTGAGGAAATTTCACTTGCCAATTTTTGTACATGCAGATCATGCCAGCTATAGCTCATTGGTAGAGTTTCACTTCCAGAAACCATTTCTATAATTTATAAAAATTCAGACAATGTGTAGGGTTGAGAAGCTATAGGGACTGTGTACACATATAGAACAATAATTCCTAATAGCTTCAAAGGTAAAATGTGTGATGGTTTGTACGATTTCTTAATGATGGGTTGTATGATTTCTTAGCAAAGCTATTAAGTTTCCTAGTATGGGGTGTAATTGAACTAAGCATACTTGAGTCATCTCATCACTGACTACTTGACGTGCCTCGTGTTTCATTTGCACCGCATACCTACATTTGCATTCGTTGCACTCATGGTCGCATCATGTCATACATATAACCTGTACCATATGCATGTATTTGCATTCTCTTGCACTCACTTGCATAATTTATCATGCACATAGACCCCGCGTGCAAGGAGCTATCAACGCAGGAGAAACCAGTGATCAAGGAACCAGACAACAGGCTATATTTGGAACAAGAAGACGAAGAGTCGCTGATTAAATCCGTACCTGTTTCAAGGGGTTGCCTAGGGCAAAGCCTCACAACCCGGTAAGCTAACCTAGTTTAGTTTGTTAGTTTTCTTAAGATCAAGCAAAGGTAGGTAGGACCATGCTTTACCCAGCAAATATATTTGATGAATGCTTAAGCATCTGCATTAGGAGTTGTTTGGAACCAACTGCATTAGACATCCTGGCCGCCCTGGCCCTAGCACCTATATATTAGAGTTCATAGGACGAGTTGCCTAGAATTTCTAGGTACGAGTAGACACGAGTGAATGGAGTCACTCGTCGCGTAGGAGTTTTAAAAAACAAAAATCTTATGAAAGATTATTATATGCTATGTTTGAAATGGAGACCGGGCGGAGTTATGGGAATATTATGAAAAATGGTGTGGCAAGGTACGGTGGACTCCGCCCGAGTCATATAAGGCCCATCCGTTGTTCGCCTATTGGTCGGCATAAAATTGCTAAGGTGCTTATCCGGGATAATGGACCGGTGAAAGTCTTACTTGTGCCATCCGAGGAACAAGTCCCATCCGAAGAACAGAGACTTGTTCCTACCATGGAACTGGGGCGCTTATCTCATGGGAGGGCTGACCCGACGTACCGTGGTAATGCTCCATGGGGGCTAAACCCAGGGAAGTGGTGAGTTGGAATCGAACTTGGGATGGGACAAGTGGAGATGGGGGCTATATGTGGAAACGCGATGGCTAGTAAGCATATACCTCTGGCATTTTTAGTTATTCCCAGGAATTAACAAATCGATTCGAATCGCTGATGCTCACCAGGTGTGAGAATGCCAATGCCTTTGACGTCCGAACGTAGTAATAACTTAAATACCTTATGCTTATATTCATGTTTTTCAATACAACATGTTTGGATGTGTATGATCCGTCTCACTATTCATGGTGCTGCCCATCCACTAGTAGGAGGTCGATGGACTTGGGAGATGCTTTGAGGTCAAGGGAGGGCTGACCCGACGTACCGTGGTAGCGCTCTTGAGACGGCTACTCCCAGGGGTTAGATGGAGGCATTATGAATCTTGGGATGGGACATGTGTAGAATAGGGATATATCTTGGATTTTATGCAAGTTATTGATGGTACTCATGTTTTACTTTCATGCAAGTATTTACTTTATGCTATAAATGATCCTCCTGGCTAATGGATAGCAGCTGTCAAATCCTGCTATCTTATGTCAACCTGACCTTGTTTAAAATCAATGGCTAAGGATCCACCTGATTAGTAAGCTACGCTTTGCGTCAGCCGTAAGCCCTGTCCATTAAGTCCTACTGAGTAATTAGTACTCAGGGTTTGCCCCCACTTTTGGATTACAGGTACTGACGACATCCGGATAACTGTGTTGGAGGTGGTAGTACCGGTGGGCTCGGTGCTACTCGCCTTGTTCATCTCTTCATGAAGGCTACTTGAGTTTGTTTCCGCTGCGAGATGTTGTGAAAACGCTTCCGCTATATATGATTTGAAATCACTTCCGCTATATTTTGACCATGTATTTGAATTCACATATTTGGTCTGTAAACCAAAGTCTATTACCCTCTATTTCAATTGCCTGTGATGATTGTAACTGTTGTGGCACCATCGAGAGTCGGATGTGTTTGATGTCGGTTCCTCTGGGAATGGTGTTATCGAGAGCCGAAGTACTCTCGACGGACTACCGGATTTAGTCTGGCCTAAGTGCACTGCGAGCCAGATGTGGTAGGTGTGCTTAGTCTCGATTAAGCAGGGCGGTTCCGCCACAGCTCGTTGTGAAAAAACAAGAAGTGGTTCCGGGGGCACAAACTGTAAGCACCCCGATACCCGTTTTCTCAATGGGTCACCTGCGGCAACGAAATAGGGCGAATCCACCCCCAAACATGAGTTTTGGTCCTCCAGTAGTGCATTGGGCATGTTCGTTGCGAAAAACAAGAAATGGTTCCAGTGGCAAAAACTCATGCTTTGTGAGCACACCGACATCCGTTTTCACAATGGGACTCGTGCGGCAACGAAAAGGCGCGAAACTTCCCCAAACATGAGTTTTGGACCTAAAGTAATGGATTGGATATGTTCGTTGTGAAAAAAGAAGAAATGGTTCCGGGGGTGCAAACTCATGCCTTGTATGCACCACAATAACCGTTTTCGCAATGGGTCACATGCGGCAGCGAAATGACACGAAACCTCCCGAAAAATGAGTTTTGGACCTAAAGTATTGGACTGGAGATTTTCGTTCTGAAAAAACAAGAAGTGGCTTCGGGGGCACAATCTCATGCCTTGTATGCACACCGATACCCATTTTCGCAATGGGTCACGTGCGGCAACGAAATGGCGCGAAACCACTCCAAACAAGAGTTTTGGACCTAAAGTATTAGACTCGACATGTTCCTTGTCAAAAAACAAAAAATAGTTGCGGGGGCACAAACTTATGCCTTGGATGCACATCGATACCCGTTTTCGCAATGGGTCACGTGCGGCAACGAAATGGCACGAAACCTCGGCAAACAAGAGTTTTGGACCAAAAGTATTGGATTGGACATGTTCGTTGGAAAAAAACAAGAAGTGGTTTCGAGGGCACAAACTCATGCTTTGTATGCACACCGATACCTGTTCTCGCAATGGGTCACGTGCGGCAACGAAATGGCACGAAACCTCGCCAAACAAGAGTTTTGGACCAAAAGTATTGGACTGGACATGTTCGTGCGAAAATACAAGAAGTGGTTCCGTGCGCACAAACTCATGCCTTGTATGCACAACGATACCCTTTTTCTCAATGGGTCTAGTGTGGCAACAAAATTGCGCGAAAATGACCCCAAGCATGAGTTTTGGACCTAAAGTAGTGGATTGGACATGTTCGTTGCGAAAAAAATAAGAAATGGTTCGAGAGCACAAACACATGCCTTATATGAACCCCGATACCCGTTTTCACAATGCGTCACGTGCGGTAACGAAATGCCGCGAAACCACCCCCCAAACATGAGTTTTGGACCTCAAGTAGTTGATTGCGCATGTTCGTTGCGAAAAAAACAAGAAATCGTTCTGGTGGCACAAAATCATGCCTTGTATGCACACCGATACCCGTTTTCGCAATGGTCACGTGCGGCAACGAAATGGCACGAAACCTCCCCAAATAGAGTTTTGGACCTAATGTATTGAACTGGACATGTTCGCTGTGAAAAAACAAGAAATGGTTCCGGGGGCACAAACTCATGCCTTGTATGCAAAACGGTACCCATTTTTCAATGGGTCAAGTGCGGCAACGAAATGGCGCGAAACCACTCCAAACATGAGCTTTGGACCTAAAGTATTGGACTAGACATGTTCGTTGTGAAAAAAACAAAAACTGGTTCCGGGGGCACAAACTGTATGCACCCCGATACCCGTTTTCTCAATGGGTCACCTACGTCAACGAAATAGGGCGAATCCACCCCCAAACATGAGTTTTGGACCTAAGGTATTGGACTAGACATCTTTGTTGTGAAAAAAAAGAAGTGGTTCCGGGGGCACAAACTGTATGTACCCCGATACCCGTTTTCTCAATGGGTCACCTGCGGCAACGAAATAGGGCGAATCCACCCCCAAACATGAGTTTTGGTCCTCCAGTAGTGCATTGGGCATGTTCGTTGCGAAAAACAAGAAATGGTTCCAGTGGCAAAAACTCATGCATTGTAAGCACACCGATACCCGTTTTCGCAATGGGTCGCGTGCGGCAACGAAAAGGCGCGAAACTTCCCCAAACATGAGTTTTGGACCTAAAGTAATGGATTGGATATGTTCATTGTGAAAAAAGAAGAAATGCTTCCGGGGGCGCAAACTCATGCCTTGTGTGCACCACGATACCCGTTTTCGCAATGGGTCACGTGCGGCAGCGAAATGACACGAAACCTTCCGAAAAATGAGTTTTGGACCTAAAGTATTGGACTGGAGATTTTCGTTCCGAAAAAACAAGAAGTGGTTTCGGGGGCACAAACTCATGCCTTGTATGCACACCGATACCCATTTTCGCAATGGGTCACGTGCGGCAACGAAATGGCGCGAAACCACTTCAAACATGAGTTTTGGACCTAAACTATTGGATTGGACATGTTCGTTGCAAAAAAACAAGAACTGGTTTCGGAGGAACAAACTCATGCCTTGTATGCACAACGATACCCGTTTTCTCAATGGGTCAAGTGAGGCAACAAAATGGCGCGAAACCACGCCAAATATGAGTTTTGGACCTAAAGTATTGGACTGGACATGTTCCTTGTGAAAAAACAAAAAGTAGTTGCGGGGGCACAAACTCATGCCTTGTATGCACACCGATACCCATTTTCGCAATGGGTATCATGCGGCAACGAAATGGCGCGAAACTACTCCAAACATGAGTTTTGGACCTAAAGTATTGGACTGCACATGTTCCTTGTGAAAAAACAAAAACTTGTTGCGGGGTCACAAACTCATGCCTTGGATGCACACCGATACCTGTTTTCGCAATGGGTCACGTGCGGCAACGAAATGGCACGAAACCTCGCCAAACAAGAGTTTTGGACCAAAAGTATTGGACTGGACATGTTCGTTGCGAAAAAATAAGAAGTGGTTCCATGGGCACAAACTCATGCCTTGTGGGCACAACGATACCCTTTTTCTCAATGGGTCAGGTGCGGCAACCAAATTGGGCGAAAACGACCCCAAACATGAGTTTTGGACCTAAAGTACTGGATTGGACATGTTCGTTGCGAAAAAAACAAGAAATGGTTCGAGAGCACAAACACATGCCTTATATGAACCCCGATACCCGTTTTCACAATGCATCACGTGCGGCAACGAAATGGCGTGAAACCACCCCCAAACATGTGTTTTGGACCTCAAGTAGTAGATTGGGCATGTTCGTTGCGAAAAATTAAGAAATCGTTCTGGTGGCACAAACTCATGCCTTGTATGCACACCGATACCTGTTTTCGCAATGGGCCACGTGCGGCAACGAAATGGCACGAAACCTCGCCAAACAAGAGTTTTGGACCAAAAGTATTGGACTGGACATGTTCGTTGCGAAAATACAAGAAGTGGTTCCGTGCGCACAAACTCATGCCTTGTATGCACAACGATACCCTTTTTCTCAATGGGTCTAGTGTGGCAACAAAATTGCGCGAAAATGACCCCAAGCATGAGTTTTGGACCTAAAGTAGTGGATTGGACATGTTCGTTGCGAAAAAAATAAGAAATGGTTCGAGAGCACAAACACATGCCTTATATGAACCCCGATACCCGTTTTCACAATGCGTCACATGCGGTAACGAAATGCCGCGAAACCACCCCCAAACATGAGTTTTGGACCTCAAGTAGTTGATTGCGCATGTTCGTTGCGAAAAAAACAAGAAATCGTTCTGGTGGCACAAAATCATGCCTTGTATGCACACCGATACCCGTTTTCGCAATGGTCACGTGCGGCAACGAAATGGCACGAAACCTCCCCAAATAGAGTTTTGGACCTAATGTATTGAACTGGACATGTTCGCTATGAAAAAACAAGAAATGGTTCCGGGGGCACAAACTCATGCCTTGTATGCAAAACGGTACCCATTTTTCAATGGGTCAAGTGCGGCAACGAAATGGCGCGAAACCACTCCAAACATGAGCTTTGGACCTAAAGTATTGGACTAGACATGTTCGTTGTGAAAAAAACAAAAACTGGTTCCGGGGGCACAAACTGTATGCACCCCGATACCCGTTTTCTCAATGGGTCACCTACGTCAACGAAATAGGGCGAATCCACCCCCAAACATGAGTTTTGGACCTAAGGTATTGGACTAGACATCTTTGTTGTGAAAAAAAAGAAGTGGTTCCGGGGGCACAAACTGTATGTACCCCGATACCCGTTTTCTCAATGGGTCACCTGCGGCAACGAAATAGGGCGAATCCACCCCCAAACATGAGTTTTGGTCCTCCAGTAGTGCATTGGGCATGTTCGTTGCGAAAAACAAGAAATGGTTCTAGTGGCAAAAACTCATGCATTGTAAGCACACCGATACCCGTTTTCGCAATGGGTCGCGTGCGGCAACGAAAAGGCGCGAAACTTCCCCAAACATGAGTTTTGGACCTAAAGTAATGGATTGGATATGTTCGTTGTGAAAAAAGAAGAAATGCTTCCGGGGGCGCAAACTCATGCCTTGTGTGCACCACGATACCCGTTTTCGCAATGGGTCACGTGCGGCAGCGAAATGACACGAAACCTTCCGAAAAATGAGTTTTGGACCTAATGTATTGGACTGGAGATTTTCGTTCCGAAAAAACAAGAAGTGGTTTCGGGGGCACAAACTCATGCCTTGTATGCACACCGATACCCATTTTCGCAATGGGTCACGTGCGGCAACGAAATGGCGCGAAACCACTCCAAACATGAGTTTTGGACCTAAACTATTGGATTGGACATGTTCGTTGCAAAAAAACAAGAACTGGTTTCGGGGGAACATACTCATGCCTTGTATGCACAACGATACCCGTTTTCTCAATGGGTCAAGTGAGGCAACAAAATGGCGCGAAACCACGCCAAATATGAGTTTTGGACCTAAAGTATTGGACTGGACATGTTCCTTGTGAAAAAACAAAAAGTAGTTGCGGGGGCACAAACTCATGCCTTGTATGCACACCGATACCCATTTTCGCAATGGGTATCATGCGGCAACGAAATGGCGCGAAACTACTCCAAACATGAGTTTTGGACCTAAAGTATTGGACTGCACATGTTCCTTGTGAAAAAACAAAAACTTGTTGCGGGGTCACAAACTCATGCCTTGGATGCACACCGATACCTGTTTTCGCAATGGGTCACGTGCGGCAACGAAATGGCACGAAACCTCGCCAAACAAGAGTTTTGGACCAAAAGTATTGGACTGGACATGTTCGTTGCGAAAAAATAAGAAGTGGTTCCATGGGCACAAACTCATGCCTTGTGTGCACAACGATACCCTTTTTCTCAATGGGTCAGGTGCGGCAACCAAATTGGGCGAAAACGACCCCAAACATGAGTTTTGGACCTAAAGTACTGGATTGGACATGTTCGTTGCGAAAAAAACAAGAAATGGTTCGAGAGCACAAACACATGCCTTATATGAACCCCGATACCCGTTTTCACAATGCATCACGTGCGGCAACGAAATGGCGTGAAACCACCCCCAAACATGTGTTTTGGACCTCAAGTAGTAGATTGGGCATGTTCGTTGCGAAAAATTAAGAAATCGTTCTGGTGGCACAAACTCATGCCTTGTATGCACACCGATACCCGTTTTCGCAATGGGTCACGGGCGGCAACGAAATGGCATGAAACCTCCCCAAATAGAGTTTTGGACCTAAAGTATTGGACTGGACATGGTCGCTGTGTAAAAACAAGAAATGGTTCCGGGGGCACAAACTCATGCCTTGTATGCAAACCGATACCTATTTTTGCAATGGGTCAAGTGCGGCAACGAAATGGCGCGAAACCACTCCAAACAAGAGTTTTGGACCAAAAGTATTGGACTGGACATGTTCATTGTGAAAAAACAAGAAATGGTTGCGGGGGCACAAACTCATGCCTTATATGCACACCGATACCCATTTTCGCAATGGGTATCGTGCGGCAACGAAATGGCACGAAACCACTCCAAACATGAGTTTTGGACCTAAAGTATTGGACTAGACATGTTCCTTGTGAAAAAACAAAAAGTAGTTGCGGGGGCACAAACTCATGCCTTGGATGCACACCGATACCTGTTTTCGCAATGGGTCACGTGCGGCAACGAAATGGCACGAAACCTCGCCAAACAAGAGTTTTGGACCAAAAGAATTGGACTGGACATGTTCGTTGCGAAAAAACAAGAAGTGGTTCCGTGCGCACAAACTCATGCCTTGTATACACAACGATAACCTTTTTCTCAATGGGTCTGGTGCGGCAACAAAATTGCGCGAAAATGACCCCAAACATGAGTTTTGGACCTAAAGTAGTGGACTGGACATGTTCGTTGCGAAAAAAACAAGAAATGGTTCGAGAGCACAAACACATGCCTTATATGAACCCCGATACTTGTTTTCACAATGCGTCACATGCGGCAACGAAATGGCACGAAACCACCCCCAAACATGAGTTTTGGGCCTCAGGTAGTGGATTGGGCATGTTTGTTGCGAAAAAACAAGAAATCGTTCTGGTTGCACAAACTCATGCCTTGTATGCACACCGATACCCGTTTTCGCAATGGATGACATGTGGCAATGAAATGGCATGAAACCTCCCCAAATAGAGTTTTGGACCTAAAGTATTGGACTGGACATGGTCGCTGTGAAAAAACAAGAAATGGTTCCGGGGGCACAAACTCATGCCTTGTATGCAAACCGATACCTATTTTTGCGATGGGTCAAGTGCGGCAACGAAATGGCACGAAACCACTCCAAACTTGAGTTTTGGACCTAAAGTATTGGACTGGACATGTTCGTTGTGAAAAAATAAAAAGTGGTTCTGGGGGCACAAACTGTATGCACCCCGATACCCGTTTTCTCAATGGGTCACCTGCGGCAACGAAATAGGGCGAAACCACCCCCAAACATGAGTTTTCGACCTGAAGTAGTGGATTGGACATCTTCGTTGCGAAAAAACAAGAAGTGGTTTCGGGGCACAAACTCATGCCTTGTATGCACACCGATACCCATTTTCGCAATGGGTCACGTGCGGCAACAAAATGGCGCGAAACCACTCCAAACATGAGTTTTGGACCTAAAGTATTGGACTGGACATGTTCCTTGTGAAAAAACAAAAAGTAGTTGCGGGAGCACAAACTCATGCCTTGGATGCACACCGATACCTGTTTTCGCAATGGGTCACGTGCGGCAACAAAATGGCACGAAACCTCGCCAAACAAGAGTTTTGGACCAAAAGTATTGGACTGGACATGTTCGTCGCGAAAAAAAAAGAAGTGGTTCCATGGGCACAATCTCATGCCTTGTATGCACAACGATACCCGTTTTCTCAATGGGTCACGTGCGGCAACAAAATTGCGCGAAAATGACCCCAAACATGAGTTTTGGACATAAAGTAATGGATTGGACATGTTCGTTGCGAAAAAACAAAAAATGGTTCGAGTGCACAAACACATGCCTTATATGAACCCCGGTACCCGTTTTCACAATGCGTCACGTGCGGCAACAAAATGGCGCGAAACCACGCCCAAACATGAGTTTTGGACCTCAAGTAGTGGATTGGGCATGTTCGTTGCGAAAAAACAAGAAATGGTTCTAGTGGCACAAACTCATGCCTTGTACGCACACCGATACACGTCTTCGTAAAGGGTCATGTGCGGCAACGAAATGGCATGAAACCACCCCAAACAGAGTTTTGGACATAAAGTATTGGACAGGACATGCTCGTTGTGAAAAAACAAGAAGTGGTTCCGGGGGCACAAACTCATGCCTTGTATGCAAACCGATACCTATTTTTGCATTGGGTCAAGTGCGGCAACGAAATGGCGCGAAACCACTCTAAACATGAGTTTTGGACCTAAAGTATTGGACTAGACATGTTCGTTGTGAAAAAACAAGAAGTGGATCCGGGGGCACAAACTGTATGCACCCCGATACCCGTTTTCTCAATGGGTTACCTGCGGCAACGAAATATGGCGAAACTACCCCCAAACTTGAGTTTTGGACCTGAAGTAGTGGATTGGGCATGTTCGTTGCGAAAAACAAGAAATGGTTCCAATGGCAGAAACTCATGCCTTGTATGCACACCGATACCCGTTTTCGCAATGCGTCACGAGCGGCAACTAAATGGCGCGAAACCTCCCCAAACATGAGTTTTGGACCTAAACTATTGGACTGGACATGTTCGTTGCGAAAAAACAAGAAGTGGCTATGGGAGCACAAACTCATGCAATGTATGCACCCCGATACCTGTTTTCGCAATGGGTCTCGTGCGGCACCGAAAAGGTGTGAAACCACCCCAAACATGAGTTTTGGACCTAATGTTGTGGATTGGATATGTTCGTTATGAAAAAACAAGAAACGGTTCCGGGGGCACAAACTCATGGCTTGTATGCACCCCGATACCAATTTTCGCAATGGGTCACGTGCGGCAACGAAATGACACGAAACCGCCCCAAACATGAGTTTTGGACATAAAGTATTGGAATTGACATTTTCGTTCCAAAAAAACAAGAACAGGTTTTGGGGGCACAAACTCATGCCTTGTATGCACACCGATACCCATTTTTCCAATGGGTCACATGCGGCAACGAAATGGCGCAAAACAACCTCCGAACATGAGTTTTGGACCTCAAGTAGTGGATTGGGCATGTTCGTTGCGAAAAAATAAGAAATGGTTCCGGTGGCACGCACTCTTGCCTTGTATGCACACCGATACCCGTTTTCTTAATGGGTCACGTGTGGCAGCGAAATGACACGAAACCACCCGAAACATGAATTTTGGACCTAAAGTATTGGACTGGAGATTTTTGTTGCGGAAAAACAAGAAGTGGTTTCGGAGGCACAAACTCATGCCTTGTATGCACCCCGATACCCATTTTTGCAATGGGTCACGTGCGGCAACGAAATGGCACGAAACCTCCCCAAACATGAGTTTTGGACCTAAACTATTGGACTGGACATGTTCGCTGTGAAAAAACAAGAAGTGGTTCCGGGGGCACAAACTGTATGCACCCCGATACCCGTTTTCTCAATGGGCCACCTGCGGCAACGAAATAGGGCGAAACCACCCCCAAATATGAGTTTTGGTCCTCAAGTAGTGGATTGGGCATGTTCATTGCAAAAAAACAAGAAGTGGTTTCGGGGGCACAAACTCATGCCTTGGATGCACACCGATACCTGTTTTCGCAATGGGTCACGTGCGGCAACGAAATGGCACGAAACCACTCCAAACATGAGTTTTGGACCTAAAGTATTGGACTAGACATGTTCCTTGTGAAAAAACAAAAAGTAGTTGCGGGGGCACAAACTCTTGCCTTGGATGCACACCGATACCTGTTTTCGTAATGGGTCACGTGCGGCAACGAAATGGCACAAAACCTCGCCAAACAAGAGTTTTGGACCAAAAGTATTGGACTAGACATGTTCGTTGCGAAAAAACAAGAAGTGGTTCCGTGCACACAAACTCATGCCTTGTATGCACAACGATAACCTTTTTTCTCAATGGGTCTGGTGTGGCAACAAAATTGCGCGAAAATGACCCCAAACATGAGTTTTGAACCTAAAGTAGTGGATTGGACATGTTCATTGTGAAAAAAACAAGAAATTGTTCGAGAGCACAAACACATGCCTTATATGAACTCCGATACCCGTTTTCACAATGCGTCACGTGCGGCAACGAAATGGCGCGAAACCACCCCCAAACATGAGTTTTGGACCTCAAGTAGTGGATTGGGCATGTTCGTTGCGAAAAAACAAGAAATCGTTCTGGTGGCACAAACTCATGCCTTGTATGCACATCGATACCCGTTTTCGCAATGGGTCACGTGCGGCAACGAAATGGCATGAAACCTCCCCAAATAGAGTTTTGGATCTAAAGTATTGGACTGGACATGTTCGCGGTGAAAAAACAAGAAATGGTTCCGGGGGCACAAACTCATGCCTTGTATGCAAACCGATACACATTTTTGCAATGGGTCAAGTGCGGCAACGAAATGGCGCGAAACCACTCGAAACATGAGTTTTGGACCTAAAGTATTGGACTAGACATGTTCGTTGTGAAAAAACAAGAAGTGGTTCCGGGGGCACAAACTGTATGCACCCCGATACCCGTTTTCTCAATGGGTTACCTGCGGCAACGAAATATGGCGAAACTACCCCCAAACTTGAGTTTTGGACCTGAAGTAGTGGATTGGGCATGTTCGTTGCGAAAAACAAGAAATGGTTCCAATGGCAGAAACTCATGCCTTGTATGCACACCGATACCCGTTTTCGCAATGCGTCACGAGCGGCAACTAAATGGCGCGAAACCTCCCCAAACATGAGTTTTGGACCTAAACTATTGGACTGGACATGTTCATTGCGAAAAAACAAGAAGTGGCTGTGGGAGCACAAACTCATGCAATGAATGCACCCCGATACCTGTTTTCGCAATGGGTCTCGTGCGGCACCGAAAAGGTGTGAAACCACCCCAAACATGAGTTTTGGACCTAACGTTGTGGATTGGATATGTTCGTTATGAAAAAACAAGAAACGGTTCCGGGGGCACAAACTCATGGCTTGTATGCACCCCGATACCCATTTTCGCAATGGGTCACGTGCGGCAACGAAATGACACGAAACCGCCCCAAACATGAGTTTTGGACATAAAGTATTGGAATTGACATTTTCATTCCAAAAAAACAAGAACAGGTTTTGGGGGCACAAACTCATGCCTTGTATACACACCGATACCCATTTTTCCAATGGGTCACATGCGGCAACGAAATGGCGCAAAACAACCCCCGAACATGAGTTTTGGACCTCAAGTAGTGGATTGGGCATGTTCGTTGCGAAAAAACAAGAAATGGTTCCGGTGGCACGCACTCTTGCCTTGTATGCACACCGATACCCGTTTTCCTAATGGGTCACGTCAGGCAGCGAAATGACACGAAACCACCCGAAACATGAATTTTGGACCTAAAGTATTGGATTGGAGATTTTCGTTGCGAAAAACAAGAAGTGGTTTCGGAGGCACAAACTCATGCCTTGTATGCACCCCGATACCCATTTTAGCAATGGGTCACGTGCGGCAACGAAATGGCGCGAAACCTCCCCAGACATGAGTTTTGGACCTAAACTATTGGACTGGACATGTTCGCTGTGAAAAAACAAGAAGTGGTTCCGGGGGCACAAACTGTATGCACCCCGATACCCGTTTTCTCAATGGGTCACCTGCGGCAACGAAATAGGGCGAAACCACCCCCAAATATGAGTTTTGGTCCTCAAGTAGTGGATTGGGCATGTTCATTGCGAAAAAACAAGAAGTGGTTTCGGGGGCACAAACTCATGCCTTGGATGCACACCGATACCTGTTTTCGCAATGGGTCACGTGCGGCAACGAAATGGCACGAAACCACTCCAAACATGAGTTTTGGACCTAAAGTATTGGACTAGACATGTTCCTTGTGAAAAAACAAAAAGTAGTTGCGGGGGCACAAACTCATGCCTTGGATGCACACCGATACCTGTTTCCGCAATGGGTCACGTGCGGCAACGAAATGGCACAAAACCTCGCCAAACAAGAGTTTTGGACCAAAAGTATTGGACTAGACGTGTTCGTTGCGAAAAAACAAGAAGTGGTTCCGTGCACACAAACTCCTGCCTTGTATGCACAACGATACCCTTTTTTCTCAATGGGTCTGGTGTGGCAACAAAATTGCGCGAAAATGACCCCAAACATGAGTTTTGAACCTAAAGTAGTGGATTGGACATGTTCATTGTGAAAAAAACAAGAAATTGTTCGAGAGCACAAACACATGCCTTATATGAACTCCGATACCCGTTTTCACAATGCGTCACGTGCGGCAACGAAATGGCGCGAAAGCACCCCCAAACATGAGTTTTGGACCTCAAGTAGTGGATTGGGCATGTTCGTTGCGAAAAAACAAGAAATCGTTCTGGTGGCACAAACTCATGCCTTGTATACACATCGATACCCATTTTCGCAATGGGTCACGTGCGGCAACGAAATGGCATGAAACCTCCCCAAATAGAGTTTTGGATCTAAAGTATTGGACTGGACATGTTCGCGGTGAAAAAACAAGAAATGGTTCCGGGGGCACAAACTCATGCCTTGTATGCAAACCGATACCCATTTTTGCAATGGGTCAAGTGCGGCAACGAAATGGCGCGAAACCACTCTAAACATGAGTTTTGGACCTAAAGTATTGGACTAGACATGTTCGTTGTGAAAAAACAAGAAGTGGTTCCGGGGGCACAAACTGTATGCACCCCGATACCCGTTTTCTCAATGGGTTACCTGTGGCAACGAAATATGGCGAAACTACCCCCAAACTTTAGTTTTGGACGTGAAGCAGTGGTTTGGGCATGTTCGTTGCGAAAAACAAGAAATGGTTCCAATGGCAGAAACTCATCCCTTGTATGCACACCGATACCCGTTTTCGCAATGCGTCACGTGCGGCAATTAAATGGCGCGAAACCTCCCCAAACATGAGTTTTGGACCTAAACTATTGGACTGGACATGTTCGTTGTGAAAAAACAAGAAGTGGCTGTGGGAGCACAAACTCAAGCTATGTATGCACCCCGATACCTGTTTTCGCAATGGGTCTCGTGCAGCATCGAAAAGGTGTGAAACCACCCCAAACATGAGTATTGGACCTAACGTATTGGAATTGACATTTTCGTTCCAAAAAAACAAGAACAGGTTCTGGGGGCACAAACTCATGCCATGTATGCACACCGATACCCATTTTCCCAATGGGTCACATGCGGCAACGAAATGGCGCAAAACAACCCCCGAACATGAGTTTTGGACCTCAAGTAGTGGATTGGGCATGTTCGTTGCGAAAAAACAAGAAATGGTTCCGGTGGCACACACTCATGCCTTGTATGCACACCGATACCCGTTTTCGCAATGGGTCACGTGTGGCAGCGAAATGACACGAAACCACCCGAAACATGAATTTTGGACCTAAAGTATTGGACTGGAGATTTTCGTTGCGAAAAAACAAGAAGTTGTTTCGGAGGCACAAACTCATGCCTTGTATGCACCCGGTACCCATTTTTGCAATGGGTCACGTGCGGCAACGAAATGGCGCGAAACCTCCCCAAACATGAGTTTTGGACCTAAACTATTGGACTAGACATGTTCGCTGTGAAAAAACAAGAAGTGGTTCCGGGGGCACAAACTGTATGCACCCCGATACCCGTTTTCTCAATGGGTCACCTGCGGCAACGAAATAGGGCGAAACCACCCCCAAATATGAGTTTTGGTCCTCAAGTAGTGGATTGGGCATGTTCGTTGCGAAAAATAAGAAATGGTTCCACTGGCAAAAACTCATGCCTTGTATGCACACCGATACCCATTTTCACAATGGGTCTCGTGCTGCAACGAAAAGGCGCGAAACCTCCCCAAACATGAGTTTTGGACCTAAAGTAGTGGATTGGATATGTTCGTTGTGAAAAAAGAAGAAATGGTTCCGGGGGCGCAAACTCATGCCTCGTATGCACCCCGATACCCGTTTTCGCAATGGGTCACGTGTGGCAGCGAAATGACACGAAACCTCCCGAAAAAAGAGTTTTGGACCTAAAGTATTGGACAGGAGATTTTCGTTGCGAAAAAACAAGAAGTGGTTTCGGGGGTACAAACTCATGCCTTGTATGCACACGGATACCCATTTTCGCAATGGGTCACGTGCGGCAACGAATTGGCGCGAAACCACTCCAAACTTGAGTTTTGGACCTAAAGTATTGGACTGGACATGTTCCTTGTGAAAAAACAAAAAGCAGTTGCGGGGGCACAAACTCATGCCTTGGATGCACACCGATACCTGTTTTCGCAATGGGTCACTGTAACACCCTAAATTTTGCTACATGAAAATCTTTTCATAAACTAATGTAATTTTGCTTAGGGTTTGATTTATTTATGCATGACACCATAGTGTTTTGTTTATTTCAAATATTAATCAACTAAAATAAATCCTAGGAACCACCTGTTTGAGCATTCATGCCCTTGCATATTTTATTGGATGAGTTGCAGTGTTTAAAGTTTGAATTCAAAACCATTTGCATCTCTCCAAAATTTCCCAAACTCCAAACAACCCGGGAAAAGTTCCTTTTTCCTCCCTCCCTTTCTTTCCTCTCTTTCGGCCCACTCCCGCCGACGGCCCAGTCTCCACTCCATTTCTTCTTTTCCCCTTGGCGCCGGCCCAGCCGCGACCCGCGGCCCACCAGCCAGAAAGGCCCAGCAGGCCGCCACCCTCCTCTTCCTCTCACTGACAGCCGGACCCGCCTGTCATCTTCTACCTCCCCTCCCTTATTCCTTTTCGATCCGACGCCCGACGGAGCGGAGCTCAAGCCAACGCTGCGCCACAGCCTCGGCCCCACCCTCGCAATCCTCCGTTCCCTCCCGAGGATCACGAGCCGCCTCCGCCCTTCATTGTAGCGACCCGCCTCTCTCTTTACTTCGGTGCATGCCCGGATGGAGTCCCGCGGTGGACACGGGACCCGGCCGAGCCGGACTCCGTTTCCCCTTTTTCCAAGCTGCGTGGCTTCGCCATCTCTCCAACGCCCGCACCCGCGCCTCGTCCATCCTTTCCGCGCCCGCGCCTTCCTTTCCCTGCTCACGCGCGCGCCAAGCGACGCGGACTCTGAGTCCAACTCGAGGTGGACTCCGTTGCACGCCGCCTTCCCTTGCCCCTCGCGCAAGCCTCGGCCTCCGCCCTATATAAATCCGCCGACCCCGTCCGCTAGGAGCATCAAAACCCAAGCCCTAAACCGCAGCCGTGCGCTCGACGTTAGCCGCGATCTTCAAGTTCGCCGCGACGTTCATCGAGTTCACCGTCTCGTTTCGCCTCTACAAGCCATGAGAGTCGACGAGGTCAAGCTCACCAGTTTCGCCGCAAGGTAGAACACCTAAACGCTTAACCCCGGCCTCTGTCTCGTCTCGGTTCAACGATTTGAGCTCACTCCGCCGCCGACGGTCCACGCAGGGAGCCGCCGCACGTCGCCGTCCGCCGTCGCCGCCTCTCCGTCGACTACATCTACACCCGGATCTTCGCCGTGAGGTGAGGAAGCTTCCTAGCCTACTCTCGTCCTCAGTCCCGCTCTACATTGGCGGGGATTGCTCGCCGGAGCTCCGCTTTTCTTCCGCCTCGCCGCCCGCCGCATCTGGCCGATGCGCCGTCGCTCGGACCGCCCTGCCAGGTTCGCACCGCCGCCCGCTCTCTCGTGCGCCTCATCCCGCCAGCTCTAGGCCCTGGGACCGCGGAATCTGTGTGTCTCTGGCGACCCGCCGCCGCGCCGGCCGGCTGAGCCGGTCAGACCCGCCGTCGCTGCCCCCTCTCTCCCTTCCGATCTAATCCCGACCGTCCGATCTAGATCCCACGGCCTGGAAGCCCCGCGACCCGGTCACATACCGGTCAGCGCCTGTGGTTTTGTAAAAGAGACCCTGTGTTTGTCCCAAATCAACCCGCGGTCCAATTTTTTTACGGATAGGTCCAAATCTTTACATTTTAGCCCCTGGAGTTTCGAATCTCTTTTATTTTAAGCCTTTAAACTTGTTTTATTCATATCTTTTGCGTTAAAACTCCGATTTGAGTGATTTTCGAACCTACGGAATCGTGATAATGTGTAGATTGATTTTAAAACCTTTTTCAATCTCTGCTTGTGATGTTTGGTGTACTGTTTTAGTCAATTCATGCTCATTGATTGTATGTGTGCAACGTGTAGCCGACGTTCCGTCCGAGTTTGCTGAAAACCAATCTTGGGGAGTTCCTGAGCAAGGTTTTGCTGAGGAAGGCAAGTATTCTTTGACCTATATCTTATTTACATTAATTACACAATCTAGAGCCCAATTTGATTGCTCCTATTAAGGATGACTAGCCTCATATGTCTTTATATGCATATGAAACTTGGGGTGGGCTGTGATATGTAGATTAATTGCTACCGCTCAACTCATTTTATTCATGTTGCTAACATTGTTTAATTAATGATGAACTTGATGATAAAAGTTTGGTTTTAGCAACATGGAGACTTGGGCATGTTTTGTTGGTTTTGCTCAAGTGCTTCAACCTAAGGATCGGTTTGCCGAGCGACCACCCAGGAAAACAGTACAACCACAAGAGGTGGAATGGGACGTCCTTGACTGATTAATTAGATGAACTAGAGTTTTGGCTTACTTTCCTGAAACATGGCGTATGAGGGGTCTGGGGGATATGGGACTTTGCCCTTTGCCAATGTGGTGCAATTTGATTTGTCACCCTTTGGAACGGAACTCTCATATCTTTAGTTGATTGGAGTAACCTGTAACGAGTAGGCCATAACTCTAGGAATTCTTTGTAAAGGTCTCGTAGTGAAACCCTGCCGACTCACCAAAGGTCAGTGTTTGAGGGCCCGTATAGCCCGAGGCAAATGGGAATCACGACTTGTGGGTAAAGTTGTACAACCTCTCGAGAGTGTTTAAAACTGATATATCAGCTGTGCTCACGGTTAAGAGCGGTCTGGACCCTCACAGATTAGAGTTTTCAAGGAAAATGGCTTCTGGTGATCAAGGTAATGATGGTGGTGATAACAACGGTTATGGTTACTGTTCATGCTTATTTATTAATATGTTTTACTGTCTTTATAATAAAAGGGATGGGTTATGCTAATCATTGCTAGTAACTAAAACTTGACCAACTAAAAGCAACTGCAATGCCTGTGCACCATAAAGCCAGTCCACTTTTATCCTAAACGGAATACTTGCTGGGTACGGGATGTACTCATTCTTGCTTATTTTTATACCACGTTGCATCCATTGCAACCACTGCTCAGATCCAGAAGGGAATGGTGATGAATTCTAATCAGAAGTTCCAAGACTACGACGAGTTCTAGGCTGGTGTGCCATCCGTCAGTCGCCTGTGGAGCATTGGTCATCTTCCGCTATCGCTTAGCTATTTCGTTCTCGTTAAGTTACTCGTCAAAGACATTTATGGTCCGTAATAATGGTTATTACTTCTTAAGTTAAAGTATTGGTTGTGTTATTACTTTTGTTTATGCTGTGTATGTGGTTAAACTGATCCTGGCACATACATGGTTTGCACTTGGTTTTGTTTCTAAAACCGGGTGTGACAGAAGTAGTATCAGAGCCGTGCTGACCGTAGGACGCAAGCCTAGAATAGAACTAGTCGTTTTTAAGGATTTTTGCTTACCTTTTCTTGCTTTCTCAATTCAAATACTTGCAATATATGCTATTTTGATATCTGTACTTGTCTATTCCAAGTATAACTTTCTATATCTACTTATCTATCCCATAATAGAACTGTTTCTTATATTTGCTTCCGTTGTGGGCCTATAGATGTCGAGCTTTAAGCGTGGAGCTCGCATGCGTGTTGGCGGACGCATTGGTAGACTTGATAAGACCAGGCTGCCAACACCAACCCCATCATCCCCACCACCACAAGAGAGGGAAGATTGGACCGACTCTGATGAGGAGGACCTCGAAGAGCTAGTACCAGATTCGTCAGATGAGGAGCAGTCAGAAGAGCCTGAAGTGCAGCCAGAAGTGCCACTTGCTGTTCCAGAAGACCAAGCCGCAGCTCAAGGTCAAGACGGAAGACAAGCCCAACAACAACAACATGAGAATGAAGATCGCTGGCACGAGAGCATCCACCGTTGGTTCGACTACCCACTGCCGTTTCCTCGGATGTTGTGGGAAGCGTTAGTGAGGCTCCGACTTGGCCACGCGTGGGTCACGTATGTGGAAACTCGCTATCGTCACCGTATCTATCAAGAAGAGTGGGCAATGGCAGTACAGATCAGCGTTTTGGATGAGTATGGAGCACGACGGGACATCGCCCTCAGCTACGCCCCTTCCCTTCGCCACACCTACGAAGCTGCCATCAGTGATGCAGCTCAGGAAGCCCTGACGACCCTATGCTACTCTTGCCACAGCTAGTTAGCCGACGGTACGCTGCGTTACCTTCCCCGCCGTCAGCCTGGAGGACTCGACACGTGGATCGTTACTCCTACCGCAGAGAAGAACCCGCGTCTTGAAGCCACTGTCGACTACCTTGTCGCGCTCAACACCGATTACAATGCCCTTGCTGAGGAGTTGTACACGGCAAAGCTAGAAATTTCAAGATTGCGCTCTCAAATCACACCAAGCATGCCATTGTTCAACCCCGTCTACTACCCACCAAGGAAGAGGGTCCGCTAAAATGATCCAACAGCAAGGACCTACATTCGGCATCCGTAGGAGTTACCATTATAATAGGGTCTATTAGCATCGTCTAGTTTAGTTAGATCGAATAGACTTAGATCGTTTAAAAGTGTGCACGTTTGCTTGTAATGGTGTCATATGGATGATTTGGTTCTTTGTAATGAGTGCTTAAGTTGTGGAGTGATGTCCACAATTTAGTCTTTTGGTTGAATGCTTAATAAGTTTAATAAAGATAGCTAGTTTGGGAAAAGCCTTGCTCTATCTATATCTATGATTAGGTCTTTATCTTAACTATCCTGGTTACCAATGAGGAATGAGATCTATGATCTGGGATAAGTGCTAATGATATATTTGGCCAAATCAGATGAGTACGAGACATGGTCGTGGTCGTGGTCGTGGAGGTAGAGGAGGTCGTGGAGGTGGAGGACTCCCGAATCCACCGCCGCCGATGACTATGGAGCAGCTGATCATGAACCAGACCCAAGTGATACAAGCTCTCGGTCAAGCAGTGGCAGCCATGCACCAGGCGCAACAGCAACCACCCCCGCCACCGCCACCGCAACCGCGTGACAGACGCGCGGATTTCCTGAAAGGACGCCCACCGGTATTTACTCACTCTGCCGACCCCATGGATGCAGAAGACTGGCTCCGCGCGATAGAGCGGGAGTTGGACGTTGCTTAGTACACCGATCAGGAGAAGGTTCTCTACGGTCCTCACCAGTTGCGTGGTGCCGCTCAACAATGGTGGGAGTCGTACCGCCTCGCTCATAACAACCCCAACACTATCACCTGGCAAGAATTTACAGAGAGATTCAGGGCACACCACGTTCCAGCTAGTGTGATGTCATTGAAGAAAGAGGAGTTTCTAGCACTCACTCAGGGTGCTATGTCTGTCAGTGAGTATAGGGACAAATTCCTACAGCTGTCCCGTTACTGTCCAGAGGAAGTTGATACCGATCCCAAGAAACAGTACCGTTTTCTCAAAGGCTTGGTTGATCCGCTCAGGTACCAGCTCATGAATCACACTTTCCCTAACTGCCAGCACCTAATAGACCGAACTATTGTGATGGAAAATACTCGTCGCGAGATGGAAGAGAAGAAGCGTAAGAAAAAGGCGCAACAATCTAGCAGCAACACCCGACCTAAGTACTCTGGGTCGACCTATTACCAAAACCACCCTACACAGAGTGCCAGACCACAAGGCAATGGTCAAGTACAGCCCTCCAATGATCAAGCTTAGCATCATCAGACCTCTGTCAGCACTCCTATAAAAGCCGGCACGCCAGTACAGTCAGGGAGTAACAATTGCTTCAAGTATGGTGGAACTGGTCATTGGTCCCAGCAGTGCCCGCAGAAAAATACACCGCAACAAATCCCATGAGGAGGCTCCACCACTCCGGCTTCTGGCCAGCAGCGCAGTACAAGTGGACAAGTGAACTATGTGTCAGCCGAGGCTATGCAAGGAACTCCCAACGTAATGCTAGGTACGTTATCCGTAAAATTTGCACCCTGCCTCGATCCTTTTTGATCCCGGTGCTTCGCATTCATTTATTACTGTCCAATATGGGAGCCATCATAAAATACCAGTAGCAACCATTGAATGTCCCATGTTAGTAAGTTCACCAGGAGGAGGAATGAAGATAGGCAGTGTTTGTCCGAGTACCAAAATTAATTTAAGGGGGGTAGAATTTCCTGCCGACCTTATAGCTTTGGAAACAAGTGGAATAGATGTCAATTTCGGAATGAATTGGTTGCAAAATTTCAATAGAATAATATATGTGCTGAGAGGAAGGTGACTTTGACTACTCCATCCGGGGAACACCTAGAAGTTTTGATGTACATACCCCAGGCAGGAGAATTTAAGGGTACCGGAGAAGCAGCTACCAAAGGATGACCCTATAGTAGATTCCCTGAAACTCTTTGCTAGACAATCCTAAATCTCGGCACGAGATTTCTTTAAAGGGGGTAGATTTGTAACACCCTAAATTTTGCTACATGAAAATCTTTTCATAAACTAATGTAATTTTGCTTAGGGTTTGATTTATTTATGCATGACACCATAGTGTTTTGTTTATTTCAAATATTAATCAACTAAAATAAATCCTAGGAACCACCTGTTTGAGCATTCATGCCCTTGCATATTTTATTGGATGAGTTGCAGTGTTTAAAGTTTGAATTCAAAACCATTTGCATCTCTCCAAAATTTCCCAAACTCCAAACAACCCGGGAAAAGTTCCTTTTTCCTCCCTCCCTTTCTTTCCTCTCTTTCGGCCCACTCCCGCCGACGGCCCAGTCTCCACTCCACTTCTTCTTTCCCCCTTGGCGCCGGCCCAGCCGCGACCCGCGGCCCACCAGCCAGAAAGGCCCAGCAGGCCGCCGCCCTCCTCTTCCTCTCACTGACAGCCGGACCCGCCTGTCATCTTCTACCTCCCCTCCCTTGTTCCTTTTCGATCCGACGCCCGACGGAGCGGAGCTCAAGCCAACGCCGCGCCACGGCCTCGGCGCCACCCTCGCGCTCCTCCGTTCCCTCCCGAGGATCACGAGCCGCCTCCGCCCTTCCTTGTAGCGACCCGCCTCTCTCTTTCCTTCGGTGCATGCCCGGATGGAGTCCCGCAGTGGACACGGGACCCGGCCGAGCCGGACTCCGTTTCCCCTTTTTCCAAGCTGCACGGCTTCGCCATCTCTCCAACGCCCGCACCCGCGCCTCGTCCTTCCTTTCCGCGCCCGCGCGTTCCTTTTCCTGCTCACGCGCGCGCCGAGCGACGCGGACTCCGAGTCCAACTCGAGGTGGACTCCGTTGCACGCCGCCTTCCCTTGCTCCTCGCGCAAGCCTCGGCCTCCGCCCCATATAAGTCCACTGACCCCGTCCGCTAGGAGCATCAAAACCCAAGCCCTAAACTGCCGCCGTGCGCTCGACGTTAGCCGCGAGTTCTTCAAGTTCGCCGCGACGTTCATCGAGTTCACCGTCTCGTTTCGCCTCTACAAGCCGTGAGAGTCGACGAGATCAAGCTCACCAGTTTCGCCGCAAGGTAGAACACCTAAACGCTTAACCCCGGCCTCTGTCTCGTCTCGCTTCAATGGTTTGAGCTCACTCCGCCGCCGCCGGTCCACGCAGGGAGCCGCCGCATGTCGCCGTCTGCCGTCGCCGCCTCTCCGTTGACTACATCTACACCCGGAGCTTCGCCATGAGGTAAGGAAGCTTCCTAGCCTACTCTCGTCCTCAGTCCCGCTCTACATCAGCGGGGATTGCTCGCCGGAGCTCCGCTTTTCTTCCGCCTTGCCACCCGCCGCATCTGGCCGATGCGCCGTCGCTCGGACCGCCCCGCCAGCTTCGCACCGCCACCCGCTCTCTCGTGCGCCTCGTCCCGCTAGCTCTAGGCCCCGGGACCGCGGAATCCGTGTGTCTCCGGCGACCCGCCGCCGCGCCGGCCAGCTGAGCCGGTTAGACCCGCCGTCGCCGCCCCCTCTCTCCCTTCCGATCTAATCCCGACCGTCCGATCCAGATCCAATGGCCTGGAAGCCCCGCGACCCGGTCACATACCGGTCAGCGCCTGCGGTTTTGTAAAAGAGACCCTGTGTTTGTCCTAAATCAACCCGCGGTCCAATTTTTTTACGGATAGGTCCAAATCTTTACAGTTTAGCCACTGGAGTTTCAAATCTCTTTTATTTTAAGCCTTTAAACTTGTTTTATTCATATCTTTTGCGTTAAAACTCCGATTTGAGTGATTTTCGAACCTACGGAATCGTGATAATGTGTTGAATGATTTTAAAACCTTTTTCAATCTCTGCTTGTGATGTTTGGTGTACTGTTTTAGTCAATTAATGCTCATTGACTGTATGTGTGCAACGTGTAGCCGACGTTCCGTCCGAGTTTGCTGAAAACCAATCTTGGGGAGTTCCTGAGCAAGCTTTTGCTGAGGAAAGCAAGTATTCTTTGACCTATATCCTATTTACATTAATTACACAATCTAGAGCCCAATTTGATTGCTCCTATTAAGGATGACTAGCCTCATATGTCTTTATATGCATATGAAACATGGGGTGGGCTGTGATGTGTAGATTAATTGCTACCGCTCAACTCATTTTATTCATGTTGCTAACATTGTTTAATTAATGATGAACTTGATGATAAAAGTTTAGGTTTAGCAACATGGAGACTTGGGCATGTTTTGTTAGTTTTGCTCAAGTGCTTCACCCTAAGGATCGGTTCGCCGAGCGACCACCCAGGAAAACAGTACAACCACAAGAGGTGGAATAGGACGTCCTTGACTGATTAATTAGATGAACTAGAGTTTTGGTTTACTTTCTTGAAACATGGCGTATGAGGGGTCTGGGGGATATGGGACTTTGCCCTTTGCCAATGTGGTGCAATTTGATTTGTCACCCTTTGGAACGGAACTCTCATATCTTTAGTTGACTGGAGTAACCTGTAACGAGTGGGCCATAACTCTAGGAATTCTTTGTAAAGGTCTCGTAGTGAAACCCTGCCGACTCACCAAAGGTTAGTGTTTGAGGGCCCGTACAGCCCGAGGCAAGTGGGAATCACGACTTGTGGGTAAAGTTGTACAACCTCTCGAGGGTGTTTAAAACTGATATATCAGCTGTGCTCACGGTTAAGAGCGGCCTGGACCCTCACAGATTAGAGTTTTCAAGGAAATTGGCTTCTAGTGATCATGGTAATGATGGTGGTGATAACAACGGTTATGGTTACTGTTCATGCTTATTTATTAATATGTTTTACTGTCTTTATAATAAAAGGGATGGGTTATGCTAATCATTGCTAGTAACTAAAACTTGACCAACTAAAAGCAACTGCAATGCCTGTCCACCATAAAGCCAGTCCACTTCTATCCTAAACGGAATACTTGCTGGGTACGGGATGTACTCATTCTTGCTTATTTTCATACCACGTTGCATCCATTGCAACCACTGCTCAGATCCAGAAGGGAATGGTGATGAATTCTAATCAGAAGTTCCAAGACAACGACGAGTTCTAGGCTGGTGTGCCATCCGTCAGTCGCCTGTGGAGCATTGGTCATCTTCCGCTGTCGCTTAGCTATTTCGTTCTCGTTAAGTTACTCGTCAAAGACATTTATGGTCTGTAATAATGGTTATTACTTCTTAAGTTAAAGTACTGGTTGTGTTATTACTTTTGTTTATGCTGTGTATGTGGTTAAACTGATCCTGGCACATACATGGTTTGCACTTGGTTTTGTTTCTAAAACCGGGTGTGACAGTCACGTGCGGCAACGAAATGGCACGAAACCTCGCCAAACAATAGTTTTGGACCAAAAGTATTGGACTGGACATGTTCGTTGCGAAAAAACAAGATGTTGTTCCGTGGGCACAAACTCATGCCTTGTATGCACAACGATACCCGTTTTCTCAATGGGTCACGTGCGGCAACAAAATTACGCGAAAATGACCCCAAACATGAGTTTTGGACCTATACTAGTGGATTGGACATGTTCGTTGCGAAAAAACAAGAAATGGTTCGAGAGCACAAACATATGCCTTATATGAACCCCGATACCCATTTTCACAATGCGTCACGTGCAGCAACGAAATGGCGCGAAACCACCCCCAAACATGAGTTTTGGACATCAAGTAGTGGATTGGGAATGTTCGTTGCGAAAAAACAAGAAATGGTTCTGGTGGCACAAACTCATGCCTTGTGTGCACACCGATACCCGTTTTCGCAATGGGTCACGTGCAGCAATGAAATGGCGCGAAACCTCCCCAAACATGAGTTTTGGACCAAAAGTATTGGACTGGACATGTTCGTTGTGAAAAAACAAGAAGTGGTTCTGTGGGCACAAACTCATGCCTTGTATGCACAACGATACCCGTTTTGTCAGTGGGTCACGTGCGGCAACAAAATTGCGCGAAAATGACCCCAAACATGAGTTTTGGGCCAAACGTAGTGGATTGGATATGTTCGTTGTAAAAAAACAAGAAATGGATCTGAGGGCACAAACTCATGCCTTGTATGCACACTGATACCCATTTTCGCATTGCGTCACGTGCGGCAATGAAATGGTGCGAAACCTCTCTAAACATGAGTTTTGGACCTAAAGTATTGGACTGGACATGTTCCTTGTGAAAAAACAAAAAGTAGTTACGGGGGCACAAACTCATGCCTTGGATGCACACCGATACCTGTTTTCGCAATGGGTCACGTGCGGCAACGAAATGGCACGAGACCTCGCCAAACAAGAGTTTTGGACCAAAAGTATTGGACTGGACATGTTCGTTGCCAAAAAACGAGAAGTGGTTCCGTGCGCACAAACTCATGCCGTGTATGCACAACGATACCCGTTTCTCAATGGGTCACGTGCGGCAACAAAATTGCGCGAAAATGACCCCAAACATGAGTTTTGGACCTAAAGTAGTGGATTGGACATGTTCATGGCAAAAACACAAGAAATGGTTCGAGAGCACAAACACATGCCTTATATGAACTCCGATACCCATTTTCACAATGCGTCACGTGCGGCAATGAAATGGCGCGAAACCACCCCCAAACATGAGTTTTGGACCTCAAGTAGTGGATTGGGCATGTTTGTTGTGAAAAAACAAGAAATGATTCCGGTGGCACAAACTCATGCCATGTATGCACACCGATACCCGTTTTCGCAATGGGTCACGTGCGGCAACGAAATGGCGTGAAACCTCCCCAAACGTGAGTTTCGGACCTAAGTATTGGACAGGACATGTTCGCGGTGAAAAAACAAGAAGTGGTTCCTGGGGCACAAACTTGTGCCTTGTATGCAAACCGATATCCATTTTTGCAATGGGTCAAGTGCGGCAACGAAATGACGCAAAACCACTCCAAACATGAGTTTTGGACCTAAAGTATTGGACTGGACATTTTCGTTGTGAAAAAAGAACAAGTGGTTCTGGGGGCACAAACTGTATGCACCCCGATACCCGTTTTCTCAATGGGTCACCTGCAGCAACGAAATAGGGCGAAACCACCCCCAAATATGAGTTTTGGTCCTCAATTAGTGGATTGGGCATGTTCCTTTCGAAAAACAAGAAATGGTTCCACTGGCAAAAACTCATGCCTTGTATGCACACCGATACCCGTTTTCACAATGGGCCTCGTGTGGCAACGAATAGGCGCGAAACCTCCCTAAACATGAGTTTTGGACCTAAAGTAGTGGGTTGGATATGTTAGTTGTGAAAAAAGAAAAAATGCTTTCGGGGGCGCAAACTCATGCCTCGTATGCACCCCGATACCCGTTTTCGCAATGGGTCACGTGTGGCAGCGAAATGACACGAAACCTCCCTAAAAAATAGTTTTCGACCTAAAGTATTGGACTGGAGATTTTCGCTGCGAAAAAACAAGAAGTGGTTTCCGGGGTACAAACTCATGCCTTGTATGCACACGGATACCCATTTTCTCAATGGGTCACGTGCGGCAACGAAATGGCGCGAAACCACTCCAAACATGAGTTTTGGACCTAAAGTATTGGACTGGACATGTTCCTTGTGAAAAAACAAAAAGCAGTTGCGGGGGCACAAAGTCATGCCTTGGATACACACTAGTACCTGTTTTCGCAATGGGTCACGTGCGGCAACGAAATGGCACGAAACCTCGCCAAACAAGAGTTTTGAACCAAAAGTATTGGACTAGACATGTTCGTTGCGAAAAAACAAGAAATGGTTCCGTGGGCACAAACTCATGCCTTGTATGCACAACGATACCCGTTTTCTCAATGGGTCATGTGCGGCAACAAAATTGCGCGAAAATGACCCAAAACATGAGTTTTGGACCTAACGTAGTGGATTGGATATGTTCGTTGTAAAAAAACAAGAAATAGTTCCAAGGGCACAAACTCATGCCTTGTATGCACACCGATACCCATTTTCGCAATGGGTCACGTGCGGCAACGAAATGGTGCGAAACCACTCCAAACATGAGTTTTGGACCTACAGTATTGGATTGGACATGTTCGTTGCGAAAAAACAAGAAATGGTTCGAGAGCACAAACACATGCCTTATATGAACCCCGATACCCGTTTTCACAATGCGTCACGTGTGGCAACGAAATGGCGCGAAACCACCCCCAAATATGAGTTTTGGACATCAAGTAGTGGATTGGGAATGTTCGTTGCGAAAAAACAAGAAATGGTTCTGGTGGCACAAACTCATGCCTTGTATGCACACCAATACCCGTTTTCGCAATGGGTCACGTGCGGCAATGAAATGGCGCGAAACCTCCCCAAACATGAGTTTTGAACCAAAAGTATTGGACTGGACATGTTCGTTGCAAAAAAACAAGAAGTGGTTCTGTGGGCACAAACTCATGCCTTGTATGCACAACGATATCCGTTTTCTCAATGGGTCACGTGCGGCAACAAAACTGCGCGAAAATGACCCCAAACATGAGTTTTGGGCCTAACGTAGTGGATTGGATATGTTCGTTGTAAAAAAACAAGAAATGGTTCCGAAGGCACAAACTCATGCCTTGTATGCACACCGATACCCATTTTCGCAATGCGTCACGTGCGGCAACGAAATGGCGCGAAACCACTCCAAACATGAGTTTTGGACCTAAAAAATTGGACTGGACATGTTCGTTGTGAAAAAACAAAAAGTGGTTCCGGGGGCACAAATTGTATGCACCCCGATACCCGTTTTCTCAATGGGTCACCTGCGGCAACGAAATAGGGCGAAACCACCCCCAAATATGAGTTTTGGTCCTCAAGTAGTGGATTGGGCATGTTCGTTGTGAAAAACAAGAAATGGTTCCACTGGCAAAAACTCATGCCTTGTATGCACACCGATACCCGTTTTCACAATGGGTCTCGTGCGGCAACGAAAAGGCGCGAAACCTCCCTAAACATGAGTTTTGGACCTAAAGTAGTGGATTGGGCATGCTCGTTGCGAAAAAACAAGAAGTGGCAGTGGGAGCACAAACTCATGCCATGTATGCACCCCGATACCTGTTTTCGCAATGGGTCTCGTGCGGCACCGAAAAGGTGTGAAACTACCCCAAACATGTGTTTTGGACCTAACGTAGTGGATTGGATATGTTTGTTGTGAAAAAACAAGAAATGGTTCCGGGGGCACAAACTCATGCCTTGTATGCACCCCGAAACCCATTTTCGCAATGGGTCACGAGCGGCAACGAAATGACACGAAACCTCCCCAAACATGAGTTTTGGACCTAAAGTATTGGAATTGACATTTTCATTGCAAAAAAACAAGAACTGGTTCCGGGGGCACATACTCATGCCTTGTGTGCACACCGATACCTATTTTCCCAATGGGTCACGTGCGGCAACGAAATGGCGCGAAACCACCCTAAACATGAGTTTTGGACCTAAAGTATTGGACTGGACATGTTGGGTGTGAAAAAACAAGAAGTGATTCCGGGGGAAGAAACTCGTGCCTTGTATGCAAACCGATACCCATTTTTGCAATGGGTCAAGTGCGGCAACGAAATGGCGCGAAACCTCCCCAAACAGAGTTTTGGACCTAAAGTATTGGACTGGACATGTTCGCTGTGAAAAAACAAGAAGTGGTTCCGGGGGCACAAACTGTATGCACCCCGATACCCGTTTTCTCAATGGGTCACCTGCGGCAACGAAATAGGGCGAAACCACCCCCAAACATGAGTTTTGGACCGAAAGTAGTGGATTGGGCATGTTCGTTGCGAAAAACAAGAAATGGTTCCAGTCATAGATACCCGTTTTCGCAATACGTCACGTGCGGCAATGAAATTGCGCAAAACCTCCCCAAACATGAGTTTTGGACCTAAACTATTGGACTGGACAAGTTCTTGCAAAAAAAACAAGAAGTGGTTGTGGGAGCACAAACTCATGCCTTGTATGCACCCCGAAACCCATTTTCGCAATGGGTCTCATGCATCACCGAAAAGGTGTGAAACCAACCCAAACATGAGTTTTGGACCTAACGTAGTGGATTGGATATGTTCGTTGTGAAAAAACAAGAAATGGTTCCGGGGGCACAAACTCATGCCGTGTATGCACCCCGATACTCATTTTCGCAGTGGGTCACGTGCGGCAACGAAATGACACGAAACCTCCCCAAACATGAGTTTTGGACCTAAAGTATTGGAATTGACATTTTCGTTGCAAAAAAACAAGAACTGGTTCCGGAGGCACAAACTCATGCCTTGTATGCACACCGATACCCATTTTCCCACTGGGTCACGCACGGCAACGAAATGGCTCGAAACCACCCCCAAACAAGAGTTTTGGACCTCGAGTAGTGGATTGGGCATGTTCGTTGCGAACAAACAAGAAATGGTTCCGGTGGCACAAACTCATGCCTTGTATGCACACCGATACCTGTTTTCGCAATGGGTCACATGCGGCAGCCAAATGGCGTGAAACCTCCCCAAACAGAGTTTTGGACCTATTGTATCGGAGGACATGTTCGCTGTGAAAAAACAAGAAGTGGTTCTGGGGGCACAAACTCATGCCTTGTATGCAAATCGATACCCATTTTTGCAATGGGTCAAGTGCGCCAACGAAATGGCGTGAATCCACTCCAAACATGAGTTTTGGACCTAAACTATTGGACTGGACATGTTCATTGTGAAAAAACAAAAGGTGGTTCCGGGGGCACAAACTGTATGCACCCCGATACCCGTTTTATCAATGGGTCATCTACGGGAACGAAATAGGACGAAACCACCCCCGAACATGAGTTTTGGACCTCAAGTAGTGGATTGGGCATGTTCGTTGCGAAAAACAACAAATGATTCCTGCGGCAGAAACTCATGCCTTGTATGCACACTGATACCCGTTTTTGCAATGCATCACGTGCGGCAACAAAATGGCGCAAAACCTCCCCAAACATGAGTTTTGGACCTAAACTATTGGACTGGACATGTTCGTTGCGAAAAAACAAGAAGTGGCAGTGGGAGCACAAACTCATGCCGTGTAAGCACCTCGATACCTGTTTTCGCAATGGGTCTCGTGCGGCACCGAAAACGTGTGAAACTACCCCAAACATGAGTTTTGGACCTAACGTAGTGGATTGGATATATTCGTTGTGAAAAAACAAGAAATGGTTCCGAGGGCACAAACTCATGCCTTGTATGCACCACGAAACCCATTTTCGCAATGGGTCACGTGCGGCAACGAAATGACACGAAACCTCCCCAAACATGAGTTTTGGACCTAAAGTATTGGAATTGACATTTTCGTTGCAAAAAAACAAGAACTGGTTCCGAGGGCACAAACTCATGCCTTGTATGCACACCGATACCCATTTTCCCAATGGGTCACGTGCGGCAACGAAATGGCGCGAAACCACCCCAAACATGAGTTTTGGACCTAATGTATTGGACTGGACATGTTGGCTGTGAAAAAACAAGAAGTGATTCCGGGGGCACAAACTCATGCCTTGTATGCAAACCGATACCCATTTTTGCAATGGGTTAAGTGCGGCAACGAAATAGCGCGAAACCTCCCCAAACAGAGTTTTGGACCTAAAGTATTGGACTGGACATGTTCGCTGTGAAAAAACAAGAAGTGGTTCCGGGGGCACAAACTGTATGCACCTCGATACCCGTTTTCTCAATGGGTCACCTGCGGCAACGAAATAGGGCGAAACCACCCCCAAACATGAGTTTTGGACCGGAAGTAGTGGATTGGGCATGTTCGTTGCGAAAAACAAGAAATGGTTCTAGTGGCAGAAACTCTTGACTTGTATGCGCACCGATACCCGTTTTCGCAATACGTCACGTGCGGCAACGAAATTGCGCGAAACCTCCCCAAACATGAGTTTTGGACCTAAACTATTGCACTGGACATGTTCTTGCGAAAAAAACAAGAAGTGGTTGTGGGAGCACAAACTCATGCCTTGTATGCACCCCGATACCTGTTTTCGCAATGGGTCTCATGCATCACCGAAAAGGTGTGAAACCAACCCAAACATGAGTTTTGGACCTAACGTAGTGGATTGGATATGTTCATTGTGAAAAAACAAGAAATGGTTCCGGGGGCACAAACTCATGCCGTGTATGCACCCCGATACTCATTTTCACAGTGGGTCACGTGCGGCAACGAAATGACACAAAACCTCCCCAAACTTGAGTTTTGGACCTAAAGTATTGGAATTGACATTTTCGTTGCAAAAAAACAAGAACTGGTTCCGGGGGCACAAACTCATGCCTTGTATGCACACCGATACCCATTTTCCCAATGGGTCACGTGCGGCAACGAAATGGCTCAAAACCACCCCCAAACATGAGTTTTGGACCTCGAGTAGAGGATTGGGCATGTTCGTTGCGAACAAACATGAAATGGTTCCGGTGGCACAAACTCATGCCTTGTATGCACACCGATACCTGTTTTCGCAATGGGTCACGTGCGGCAGCCAAATGGCGGGAAACCTCCCCAAACAGAGTTTTGGACCTATTCTATCGGAGGACATGTTCGCTGTGAAAAAACAAGAAGTGGTTCTGGGGGCACAAACTCATGCCTTGTATGCAAATGGATACCCATTTTTGCAATGGGTCAAGTGCGGCAACGAAATGGCGTGAATCCACTCCAAACATGAGTTTTGGACCTAAACTATTGGACTGGACATGTTCATTGTGAAAAAACAAAAGGTGGTTCCGGGGGCACAAACTGTATGCACCACGATACCCGTTTTATCAATGGGTCATCTACGGCAACGAAATAGGGCGAAACCACCCCCGAACATGAGTTTTGGACCTCAAGTAGTGGATTGGGCATGTTCGTTGCGAAAAACAACAAATGATTCCAGTGGCAGAAACTCATGCCTTGTATGCACACTGATACCCGTTTTTGCAATGCGTCACGTGCGGCAACAAAATGGCGCAAAACCTCCCCAAACATGAGTTTTGGACCTAAACTATTGGACTGGACATGTTCGTTGCGAGAAAACAAGAAGTGGCTGTGGGAGCACAAACTCATGCCGTGTATGCACCCCGATACCTGTTTTCGCAATGGGTCTCGTGCGGCACCGAAAAGGTGTGAAACTACCCCAAACATGAGTTTTGGACCTAACGTAGTGGATTGGATATGTTCGTTGTGAAAAAACAAGAAATGGTTCCGAGGGCACAAACTCAAGCCTTG
The DNA here is from genome assembly GCA_022530915.1 of Paspalum notatum. NCBI lineage: Eukaryota > Viridiplantae > Streptophyta > Magnoliopsida > Poales > Poaceae > Paspalum > Paspalum notatum. Next base: position 30,370,735 of record CM039688.1, on the reverse strand, counting down.
TATGCACCCCGAAACCCATTTTCGCAATGGGTCACGTGCGGCAACGAAATGACACGAAACCTCCCCAAACATGAGTTTTTGACCTAAAGTATTGGAATTGACATTTTCGTTGCAAAAAAACAAGAACTGGTTCCGAGGGCACAAACTCATGCCTTGTATGCGCACCGATACCCATTTTCCCAATGGGTCACGTACGCCAACGAAATGGCGCGAAACCACCCCAAACATGAGTTTTGGACCTAATGTATTGGACTGGACATGTTGGCTGTGAAAAAACAAGAAGTGATTCCGGGGGCACAAACTCATGCCTTGTATGCAAACCGATACCCATTTTTGCAATGGGTCAAGTGCGGCAACGAAATGGCGCGAAACCTCCCCAAACAGAGTTTTTGACCTAAAGTATTGGACTGGACATGTTCGCTGTGAAAAAACAAGAAGTGGTTCCGGGGGCACAAACTGTATGCACCCCGATACCCATTTTCTCAATGGGTCACCTGCGGCAACGAAATAGGGCGAAACCACCCCCAAACATGAGTTTTGGACGGGAAGTAGTGGATTGGGCATGTTCGTTGCGAAAAACAAGAAATGGTTCCAGTGGCAGAAACTCTTGACTTGTATGCGCACCGATACCCGTTTTCGCAATACGTCACGTGCGGCAACGAAATTGCGCGAAACCTCCCCAAACATGAGTTTTGGACCTAAACTATTGGACTGGACATGTTCTTGCGAAAAAAACAAGAAGTGGTTGTGGGAGCACAAACTTATGCCTTGTATGCACCCCGATACCTGTTTTCGCAATGGGTCTCATGCGGCACCGAAAAGGTGTGAAACCACCCCAAACATGAGTTTTGGACCTAACGTAGTGGATTGGATATGTTCGTTGTGAAAAAACACGAAATGGTTCTGGGGGCACAAACTTATGCCGTGTATGCACCCAGATACTCATTTTCGCAGTAGGGCACGTGCGGCCGCGAAATGACACGAAATCTCCCCAAGCATGAGTTTTGGACCTAGAGTATTGGAATTGACATTTTCGTTGCAAAAAAACAAGAACTGGTTCCGGCGGCACAAACTCATGCCTTGTATGCACACCGATACCCATTTTCCCAATTGGTCACGTGCGGCAACGAAATGGCGCGAAACCACCCCCAAACTTGAGTTTTGGACCTCAAGTAGTGGATTGGGTATGTTCGTTGCAAACAAACAAGAAATGGTTCCGGTGGCATAAACTCATGCCTTGTATGCACACCGATACCTGTTTTCGCAATGGGTCACGTGCGGCTGGGAAATGGCGTGAAACCCCCCCCCCCAAATAGAGTTTAGTACCTATAGTATTGGACTGGACATGTTCGCTGTGAAAAAACAAGAAGTGGTTCCGAGGGCACGAACTCATGCCTTGTATGCAAACCGATACCCATTTTTCCAATGGGTCAAGTGCGGCAACGAAATGGCGCGAAACCACTCCAAACATGAGTTTTGGACCTAAAGTATTGGACTGGACATGTTCATTGTGAAAAAATAAAAATTGGTTCCGGGGGCACAGACAGTATGCACCCCGATACCCGTTTTATCAATGGGTCACCTACGGCAACGAAATAGGGCGAAACCACCCCCAAACATGAGTTTTGGACCTCAAGTAGTGGATTGGGCATGTTCGTTGCGAAAAACAAGAAAAGGTTCCATTGGCAGAAACTCATGCCTTGTATGCACACCGATACCCGCTTTTGCAATGCGTCACGTGCGGCAACAAAATGGCGCAAAACCTCCCCAAACATGAGTTTCGGACCTAAACTATTGGACTGGACATGTTCATTGCGAAAAAACAAGAAGTGGCTGTGGGAGCACAAACTCATGCCTTGTATGCACCCCGATACCTGTTTTCGCAATGGGTCTCGTGCAGTACCGAAAAGGTGTGAAACTACCCCAAACATGAGTTTTGGACCTAACGTAGTGGATTGGATATGTTCGTTGTGAAAAAACAAGAAATGGTTCCGGGGGCACAAACTCATGCCTTGTATGCACCCCGATACCCATTTTCGCAATGGGTCACGTGCGGCAACAAATTGACACGAAACCTCCCCAAACATGAGTTTTGGACCTAAAGTATTGGAATTGACATTTTTCTTGCGAAAAAACAAGAAATGGTTCTAGTCATAGATACCCGTTTTCGCAATACGTCACGTGCGGCAACGAAATTGCGCGAAACCTCCCCAAACATGAGTTTTGGACCTAAACTATTGGACTGGACAAGTTCTTGCGAAAAAAACAAGAAGTGGTTGTGGGAGCACAAACTCATGCCATGTACGCACCCCGATACCTGTTTTCGCAATGGGTCTCTTGTGGCACCGAAAAGGTGCGAAACCACCCCAAACATGAGTTTTGGACCTAACGTAGTGGATTGGATATGTTCGTTCTGAAAAAACAAGAAATGGTTCCGGGGGCACAAACTCATGCCCTTTATGCACCCCGATACCCATTTTCGCAGTGGGTCACGTGCGGCAACGAAATGACACAAAACCTCCCCAAACATGAGTATTGGACCTAAAGTATTGGAATTGACATTTTCGTTGCAAAAAAAACAAGAACTGGTTCCGGGGGCACAAACTCATGCCTTGTATGCACACCGATACCCATTTTCCCAATGGGTCCCGTGCGGCAACGAAACGGCGCGAAACCACCCCCATACATGAGTTTTGGACCTCAAGTAGTGGATTGGGCATGTTCGTTGCGAACAAACAAGAAATGGTTCCAGTGGCACAAACTCATGCCTTGTATGCACACCGATACCTGTTTTCGCAATGGGTCACGTGCGGCAGCCAAATGGCGCGAAACCTCCCCAAACAGAGTTTTGGACCAATAGTATTGGACTGGTCATGTTCGCTGTGAAAAAACAAGAAGTGGTTCTGGGGGCACAAACTCATGCCTTGTATGCAAATCGATACCCATTTTTGCAATGGGTCAAGTGCGGCACCGAAAAGGTGTGAAACGACCCCAAACATGAATTTTGGACCAAACGTAGTCGATTGGATATGTTCGTTGTGAAAAAACAAGAAATGGTTCTGGGAACACAAACTCATACCTTGTATGCACCCGGATACCCATTTTCGCAATGGGTCACGTGTGGCAACGAAATGACACGAAACCTCCCCAAACATGAGTTTTGGACATAAAGTATAGGAATTGACATTTTCGTTGCAAAAAAACAAGAACTGGTTCCGGGGGCACAAACTCACGCCTTGTATGCACACCGAAACCCATTTTCCCAATGGGTCACGTGCGGCAATGAAATGGAGCGAAACCACCCCCAAACATGAGTTTTGGGCCTCAAGTAGTGGATTGGGAATTTTCATTGCGAAAAAACAAGAAATGGTTCCGATGGCACAAACTCATGCCTTGTGTGCACACCGATACCCGTTTTCACAATGGATCACGTGCGGCAATGAAATGGCGTGAAACCTCCCCAAACATGAGTTTTGGACCTAAAGCATTGGACTGGACATATTCGCTGTGAAAAAACAGGAAGAGGTTGCGGGGGCACAAACTCATGCCTTGTATGCACACCGATACCCTTTTTCCCAATGGGTAATCTGCGGCAACGAAATGGCGCGAAACCACCCCAAAACATGAGTTTTGGACCTTAAGTAGTGGATTGGGCATGTTCGTTGCGAAAAACAAGAAATGGTTCCGATGGCACAAACTCATGCCGTGTATGCACACCGATATCCGTTTTCACAATGGGTCACGTGCGGCAACGAAATGGCGTGAAACCTCCCCAATCATGAGTTTTGGACCTAAAGTATTGGACTGGACATGTTCGCTGTGAAAAAACAGGAAGAGGTTCCGGGGGCACAAACTCATGCCTTGTATGCAAACCAATACCCATTTTTGCAATGGGTCAAGTGCGGCAACGAAATGAAGCGAAACCACTCCAAACATGAGTTTTATGCCTAAAGTATTGGACTAGACATGTTTGTTGTGAAAAAACAAGAAGTGGTTCCGGGGGCACAAACTGTATGCACCCCGATACCCGTTTTCACAATGGGTCACGTGCGGCAACGAAATGGCGTGAAACCTCACATGAGTTTTGGACCTAAAGTATTGTACTCGACATGTTCGCTGTGAAAAAACAAGATGTGGTTCCGGGGGCACAAACTCATGCCTTGTATGCAAACCGATACCCATTTTTGCAATGGGTCAAGTGCGGCAACGAAATGGCGGGAAACCACTCCAAACATAAGTTTTGGAACTAAAGTATTGGACTGGACATGTTCGTTGTGAAAAAACAAGAAGTGGTTCCGGGGGCACAAACTGTATGCACCCCGATACCCGCTTTCACAATGGGTCACGTGCGACAATGAAATGGCGTGAAACCTCCCCAAACATGAGTTTTGGACCTAAAGTATTGGACTCGACATGTTCGCTGTGAAAAAACAAGAAGTGGTTCCGAGGGCACAAACTCATGCCTTATATGCAAACCGACACCCATTTTTGCAATGCGTCAAATGCAGCAACGAAATGGCGCGAAACCACTCCAAACATGAGTTTTGGACCTAAAGTATTGGACTGGACATGTTCTTTGTGAAAAAACAAGAAGTGGTTGCAGGGGCACAAACTGTATGCACCTCGATACCCGTTTTCTCAATGGGTCACCTGCGGCAACGAAACAGGGCGAAACCACCCCAAAAATGAGTTTTGGACATGAAGTAGTGGATTGGGCATGTTTGTTGCGAAAAAGAAGAAATGGTTCCAGTGGCAGAATCTCATGCCTTGTATGCGCATCGATACCCGTTTTTGCAATACGTCACGTGCGGCAACGAAGTGGCGCGAAACCTCCCCAAACATGAGTTTTGGACCTAAACTATTGGACTAGACATGTTTGTTGCAAAAAAAAACAAGAAGTGGCTATGGCAGCAGAAACTCATGGATTGTATGCACCCCGATACCTGTTTTCGCAATGGGTCTCGTGCGGCACCGAAAAGGTGCGAAACCACCCCAAACATGAATTTTGGACCTAACGTAGGGATTGGATATGTTCGTTGTGAAAAAACAAGAAATGGTTCCGGAGACACAAACTCATGCCTTGTATGCACCCCGATACCCATTTTCGCAATGGGTCACGTGCGGCAACGAAATGACACGAAACCTGCCCAAACATGAGTTTTGAACATAATGTATAGGAATTGACATTTTCGTTGCAAAAAAACAAGAACTGGTTCCGGAGGCACAAACTCATGCCTTGTATGCACACCGATACCCATTTTCCCAATGGGTCACGTGCGGCAACGAAATGGCGCGAAACCACCCCCAAACATGAGTTTTGGACCTCAAGTACTGGATTGGGCATGTTCGTTGCAAAAAAAACAAGAAATGCTTCCAGTGGCACAAACTCATGCCTTGTATGCACACCGGTACCCGTTTTCGCAATGGGTCACGTGAGGCAGCGAAATGGTGTGAAACCTCCCCAAACAGAGTTTTGGACCTAAAGTATTGGACTGGACATGTTCGCTATGAAAAAACAAGAAGTGGTTCCGGGGGCACAAACTCATGCCTTGTATGCAAATCGATACCCATTTTTGCAATGGGTCAAGTGCGGCAACGAAATGGTGTGAAACCACTCCAAACTTGAGTTTTGGACCTAATATATTGGACTGGACATGTTCATTGTGAAAAAAACAAAAAATGGTTCTTGGGGCACAAACTGTATGCACCCCGATACCCGTTTTCTCAATGGGTCACTTGCGGCAACGAAATAGGGCGAAACCACCCCCAAACATGAGTTTTGGACCTGAAGTAGTGGATTGGGCATGTTCGTTGTGAAAAACAATAACTGGTTCCAGTGGCAGAAATTCATGCCTTGTATGCGCACCGATACCCGTTTTCGCAATACGTCACGTGCGGCAACGAAATGACGCGAAACCTCCCCAAACATGAGTTTTGGACCTAAACTATTGGACTAGACATGTTCGTTGCGAAAAAAACAAGAAGTGGCTGTGGCAGCACAAACTCATAGCTTGTAATCATCCCGATACCTGTTTTCGCAATGGGTCTCGTGCGGCACCAAAAAGGTGCGAAACCACCCCAAACATATGTTTTGGACATAACGTAGTGGATTGGATATGTTCGTTGTGAAAAAAACAAGAAATGGTTTGTGGCGGAACCGCCCTGCTTAATCTAGACTAAGCACACCTGCCACCTCTGGCTCGCAGTGCACTTAGGCCAGACTAAACCCGGTAGTCCGTCGAGAGTCCTTCGAGCTCTCGATAACACCAATTCCCGAGGAACCGACATCAAACACATCCGACTCTCGAAGGAGTCACAACAATTACATCATCACAGGCAGTTGAAGTAGAGAATAATAGACTTAATTTACAACTCAATTGTATGAAATCTATACATTTTCAAATATAGCGGAAGCGAATTCGAAATATACCTGTATAGGTACATATAGCGGAAGTGTTCAAAACATCTCACAGCGGAAATAAAACTCAACTAGTCTTCAAGTAGAGACAAACAAGGCGAGTAGCACCGAGCCCACCGGTACTACCACCTCCAACACAGTTATCCAGCTATCGTCGGTACCTGTAATCCAAAAGTGGGGGCAAACCCTGAGTACTAATTACTCAGTAGGACTTAATGGAAATGGCTTATGGCTGACGCAAAGCTTGCTTACTAAGATCTTGATCCTTAGCTGTTGATTCTTAAACCAAGTTCATGTTGACATGAGGTAGCAGGATTTTGACAGCTGCTATCCATAAATCAAGAAGATCATTTATATCATAAGGTAAAATACTTGCATGAAAGTAAAGCATGAGTACCATCAAAGTAAAACATGAGTTCCATCAGTAACTTGCATAATATCCAAAATATACCCCTATTCTACACATGCCCCGTCCCAAAATTCACGGTGCCTCCATCCGACCCCTTGGGAGTAGCCGTCTCAGGAGGGATACCACGGTACATCGGGTCAGCCCTCCCTCGACCTCAAAGCATCTCCCAAGCCCATCGACCTCCTAGCAGTGGACGGGCGACACCCTGAATAGTGAGACGGATCATACACATCCAAGCATGTTGTATGAAAAGACGTGATTTAATAAACAGCATGTTACAGTTATTACTACGTTGCCCGTGTGCGATATTTGGCACTCTCACACCTGGTGAGCATCAGCGATTCGAATCGATTTGTTAATTCCCGGGAATAACTAAAAATGCCAGGGGTATATGCTTACTAGCCATCGCGTTCCCACATATAGCCCCCATCTCCGCTTGTCCCATCCCAAGTTCGATTCCAACCCGCCACTTCCCTGGGTTTAGCCCCCATGGAGCGTTACCTCGGTTCGTCGGGTCCAGCCCTCTCATGAGATAAGCGCCCCCAGTTCCATGGTAGGAACAAGTCTCTGTTCTTCGGATGGCACAAGTAAGACTTTCACCGGTCCATTATCCCGGATAAGCACCTTAGCAATGTTATGCCGACCAATAGGCGAACAACGGACGGGCCTTATACGACTCGGGCGGAGTCCACCAAACCATCCATCTCATCATTATCATTTTTCTTATATACCCATATCTCCGCCCGGTCTCCATTTAAAACATATCATAATCAAAATAAGATTCATAATAGTGAGATTTCTTTTATGAAAAGCAATCCCTACGGGACGAGTGACTCCATTCACTCGTGTCTACTCGTACCTAGCATCACTAGGCATACTCGTCCTACGTACTCTATTTTAGGTGCTAGGGCCAGGGCGGCCAGGAAGTCTAATGCAGTTGGTTCCAAACAACTCCTAATGCAGATGCGTAAGCATTCATCAAATACATTTGCTGGGTAAAGCATGGTCCTGCCTACCTTTGTTTTACTTTAAGAAAACCAACAAACTAAGCTACTGTTAGTTTGCCGGGTTGTGAGGCTTTGCCCCAGGCAACCCCTTGATCCCTTGGACAACTCCTCCGTCCAAACACGACTGATGGGTTCTCCAGGTCGTGAGTGGGTCTTAGTTGGTCTTTTGGACACCGATACTTGATGTAGTTCCACGCACTTGCTTTTTGATCACGTATCTGCAAGAAGCGTTTCTACATGAATGGTATGCACGGTGCAGTGTACGAGATGCATAAGTATTAAACACATACACGAATAACCATTTCATGGATGGACAGAAAAGTGATCGACAACTATACTAACGAGAAGTGCCAGTATGCATCTAGCACAATCATTCAGTTATGAAATTAAGCATTCACGCGGCAAGATATAATTCATTTCATGATCAAGTGTTAAGTTGAGATGCCTCGTTTCACTCTACATGCAAGCGCAATACTAGTCATCATATACTTACCCATGCAATGGATTATCAATTTAAGACATCACTCTTAGCACTAGTAATGGTAGCACTTTTCTTGACTTAGAGCAGGCATACACTCAACAGCCACATAACACATACAAAGTTTTATGTATTGAACATCTAGTAACATCAGGTAGTACTACTGGTGACATAGAAGTACTTTTATGGACTTAGAGTAAGCACGCAATCGGGCATTCTCAATGCAACCCATGGGATTAAAACACGATTAAGTATCAATGTGACTGTTCTTTATCATACTCAAGCAAAGCATACAACAACCATATATTTATACCTGTAAGGTATTACTAGTTTGAAACACCGTTCCTAGCATATGGATGGTAGTACTTTCATGCATCCAACACATGCGTTTAAACAACTCTCTTTGCACTAGTCAAAAAGAGAGTGTGGTAGTGTCATCTTTAGTTTAGTTTGTACATACATGGTTTACAAGCATGATATTAAGTTTAGATTCTTATAATGACTAATCATAGCATGTACATTATTGTTACCTTAACTAAGAAGGGGCATAATAGTTATATTAACTAGTACGCAGGTGTTCAGTTATACGACTATAAGATGTAAGCAGACATCAGGTGCTATACTATGGATTAACCAATTAACTACTTATAAGGAGTATACTGAAAGTCACTTCTGAGTACATACTAGCATTCCATTTCTATTTTATGGATCAAATCATAGTAGCACTTGTCATTTTCAAATCACCACTCGGACTTAACATGCAGAGGCTCAAACTTTATCAGCAAGCTAAACCTAGCACAAGGTGTGTCCCAAAAATCTAGTACAGCTTTTGGAGAAAGTTTCGTATGGTAAGTATTTCCCATGCATTTTTATTACAAAAACTTAAGCCTAAGGGTAGATCAGTCATTTAACAGTGAGTGCTACTGCAAGAAAAATTCTCAAAGTACCTAGATGCCATAACAAAGCTACTGCCCAAATCTCATAATTTTTTGGAGGTCATTTAGTCCATTTTTATCATTTATTTACCTACACCATGCACGCACTAAACCAGGGGCAAAACAGTCTTTTTACACATCCACATCATACTCATCCTGTAGATCTACTCAAGAGGAATCCAACGCAACTGAGTTTGTCCATTTTGGATTTTTCTGTGCTTTTATATGATTTTCTAAAGTTCATAGCCAATTTAAATGCATTTAAATGGAAAATTACTCAGACTAAGGACCCGAACGTAAATAACCATAACCTCCAGGGGCCTGCACAGAAGATTGTATAGACTCGGTGAATAGTACTTAAAACAGAGCGCGCAATTATCTAAAAGGCGAGGGGGTTTTGGGGAAAACCCCCTCCTTCTTCTACCTCTGGACAGGGGAGAGGAGGCGCGCGGCGGCCGGCGTTCCCGGCGCGGTACGGGTGGCGGTGAGGCGGGTCTTGGAGCCGAAGAGGCTGCCGGAGGTGCCCTGGGCCACGGCGATCGCTTTCCACTAGATCTCGTCGCACGGGGAGGTCTAGGCGAGCGGGGAACGCACGCGAACCGGAGGTGAACCGCGTCGACGGTTGAGCGGCAGCGACGGACGGCGGTGGCCGGATCCCGCCGGGAAGAGGCGGAACGGCGGTCCAAGGAGGTGCTCCAGATGCGCACGGCTATTGCGAACGCAATGGGGGCGGTGTGGAGGCGGGGGAATGGCGCTAAGGTTGCTCCCCACGGTGAGGGGTTGGCGGAAATGGCGGCCGCGGTGGCGCGCGCGTGGGGAAAAGGGCTTGGGGCGGGGTTAGAGCTCAAGAACCCATGGAATCGGTAGAGGAGAGGGAGGCGAAACTCGCGCACACTTCGGATTGGAGGGAGAAGGCGCGAGGCAGCGGGCGGGTGAGCTCACCGTTGGAACGCCGAGGGTGGCCATGGCGTCGCGCGGTGGCTCGGCCTGGCGATTGGGGAGGCGAACGGCGGCGACGTCAAGTGCGGGAGGTGTGCAAGGGAGCGGCGAACGCGGTGGTGAGGTCTAGGGGCGCGGGGAGGCAGTGGAGCGGCGGTGGGAACTCAAGTCCGAGCTTCGAGCTCGCCCATGGTGCCGGCGTTCTGCGTGTGGGGAGCGAGCGAGGGAGAGAGCAGAGAGGGAGTGGAGGAGCGCTTGGATGGAGTCGCGTTCCCGTCCAGGTGAAGCCGGGCGCGCTGGGGCTCGATCCGCGGCGCGGGGGCACCGTCCGTACGTCGGCGGCCGCGTGGTGGCCGTCGGCCCGGCCACGGTGTCGCGCCGGCCGGCGGGCCCCACCGGTCAGTGACCGCGGAAAAAGGAGAAAAAGGAAAAATAGAAAGTGTGTTTTCTCCCCTGCTGAAAATCGCCATTTTGACCAATTTAGAGACCGATTTTGGAAAAACTCCAATTGAATGAAATGTTCTACACTTTGAACTCAGCAAGTTTGTCAAAAGTCTCAACACCAAATTCTAAGTAGAAATATGAATTTCATTTGAATTTAGGTTGCAGCTCCCAGTTTGGACAGGGTACCTCTACTGATTGAGAGAATCAAAAGTCCTATCTCTGGTCTTTACCACCCAAAGTGTATATTGAAAAGTTTGTTTAGAATTTCAACATCTACAACTTCTCTAATTTGATCTTTGCATGAAAGTGGCTGTAGGTTATATAAATATTGAGATCACTAAACAGGTCAGATTTGAACTGGTTTTCTGTGTTGGTAGAAAATGACCCTAAACTCCATTTAAAACTCAATATATGATCAAACTCAGGTTACCAAAGTTGTCCTTCAGTACTTTATCTACAAGTTTGGTAATATGACTTTGGTCTGAAACCCAACAGATTTTGAATTATAGGCACAATTATGTTCCAAGGTTTATTAAAACAGAAATTTCACTTTGTGTAGAGACTTTCTTGTTTCCAATTTTTGGAGTACCAAATGAAGTCCAATCACTTCCACAATAGGTGCATTTGAAAGGTGATAAGTTTAATTCCACTTCATAGAAAGGAAGATTTTGAAGTTGTACAGTGAAATCAAAAGTAATTTCAGAATCAATTTAGGGAAAAGCTGAAAATCCATACGTGGGAAAATTCTAAGTGTGGGTTGATCTAGTTGTTTCCATGAGATATGTAGGTGAAAATTTGAGTGAGTAGACGATAGCTTTGATCCCTGCTCAATGTAGCAAAAGGATAGTCCATAGCATGTACGACAAGTTTGTCAACGGAGTTGAGCTCGGGTACTTAATGAATTTGAAAGCTTTATTAGGGCTCAAGTTTGCTCACGATCACACTTGCTATCCTCGGAAGAAGTGTTGGTTGGACTCGGTTTGATCTTTTAAACCTCTTGTCTTTAGCTTTTTGAACATTGTCCAACGGAAAGGTCTAGGGCTACTTTTCTTATCCGAGGTCTGGCATTTGGAGTTGAGCTCAAAAGTATATGAGTGTTGACTTATTCAACCACGAAATGTGTGGTCTTGTATCTTATGTAGAAAATTTTGATTTAGTGGCTCCTCCACGTGTTTCCTGTTAATCACTAAGCATGATTAAGCCTTAATCCATCGTTAGCCTTCATCTAACTGTGTGTTAAGGCTTCTGAGATGCCAGGGGCATCACAACCCACCCCCCTTAAAGAAATCTCGTCCCGAGATTCGGAGGAAGCGGGGTTCTAGGGCTTACTGCGCAATGAAAAATGTTTTGGCCTCGTTGTTCGGGTGCTCCTGTCACACATGGTAACACTTATTCCCTCATCAATTTGCTTTGTTAACTGGCTCGTGAATGGTTAGTGCCTCTTTAACACAAGTTAGTTACAAAGCTTTTGAATACTTCCAAGGTGGTCCTTCCCAGGGGCTCGGCAAGTCGTGGTTTATATGAGAGCGAATGAACAAACCGCCCAGACGGTGTGGCCAATGTGAAAACGGCAGTGCTTTACTCGAAAAATGGAACAGGGTTACTCCCTGACTTTGACACCAAGATTTATAAACGTGATGAATATATAGGTCTTAGGACAATTAGAAGCAAGGGGTACACAATCGGAGGACCGAACCATGAAGGCTCTTGGGATTCAAAGGGTTATCAATGGATGTGCTTTTGGGAGACACATTCTTTTCATTTGATAGGGACTGTGTACACATATAAGGTATTAAATCCGAACATTCTTCAAAGAGTAAGATGTGGTGATACAAAGCACATTCTACTCATTGTTTCGAGAAAGATGCCGTGGAAAGAGGATAGGACATATTCACCTAGATAAGGTGATAGTTTGTATGATTTCATATAATTGATCGAGACTGACCAAGAAATATATATAGGCAGAGAGCTTGTGCTTACTAACAGAACACTTATCAAGGTTAGTGAGCCCAACTTTGAGGATAATTTCAAAAGAAGAATGAAGCAACTCTTGAAGAGGACAATGCGATGAAAGCACTAGCTGAGAACAAAAACTTAGTGCAGCGGAGGATGCTGAAGTTCTTTAGGAGATAAGATTCAACATATATGAAGGAAGAAATCATAAGATAGAGTGGTGGAAACAGAGTTGATTGCTTCCCACAAATCAAGCGAGGCAAATTGGGAGAAAGCCATGGAATGATGTAGCAAAACAGTGGAACGGAACCAAGCATTCCCACCGATACAGTCGTTAAAGCTGATCAAGGTAAGCATAGAGGAGTCCGAGAAAGATGTGGACGAGTGGAACCATAGAGTCGATCCGTCTCCGCTGATCGAGAAGAACATGACTCAACAAGGCGAGGCAAAGGTGTGAACGATACGGGGATTGAGACGGATTTTTCCCACAGATCAAGAAAGGCAAGGTGAAACAAAGCAAAGAAACGATACTAGGCAGCAGTGGAAATAGAGTAAATTATTTCCACGAATTAGATGTATAGAGGTCAATAAGGCAATAGAAAATGGATAAGAATGTCCCACAATTAAAGTAGTGTCATGCCTTTGTATGTCTTGATACAGCGCGAGCCTAGGGATTTACCCGGTGTCGGCCATACACATGGGACCCTAGGTTTCGTCGCGGCACCATGGACTACTCGGGTAAACACCACATCAAGAGTGGCACGGCTATCTAACGTCAGAAGATGCAAGCAATACAAGGTGATGGAAAGACACAAACAAGGGGTTGGGAGCACATGAATGTCAATGCATGGGTGACCTTTGAGTTGTGGGGTAGCATGGATTTGGAAGTACATGAATTGGCGAGAGCTCAAAGCATGTGCACCACAAGAGTCCGAAGTGCGGGGAGTGCAGGAGCTTGAAATGCACGGAATAGTGGAGCTTCGAACTCGAGAATCGCAATGGTTGGAAAATACATGATACACTAGAGTTGAATTCAAGAAGTTAGGATCAAGTGGCACAGTGAACCATACGAACCCTATGTCCAGCCAATACAAGTCCAAGCTAAATGTTGTTAATACGCTAATCAATATCCGTTCCGGTTTGCCAAATCGTATGTTCAAAACAATTGGGTCAAAAGCGAGCTTCTTCTTTCATTCATGTTGATGCGGCATTGAGCTTCATGTGGGAGACACCATGGTGTTGAATCTTGATTAAATGCCAATTCTGAGGACGTTGCCGAAGTCGAGGTTGATCCAGGATGCTTTCTCTCTATCACCTATGTTGCCAGATAGGAACTCTATATCGTTGCCTAGGGACATGTGAGCGACGGTCAACTCTCGATCGAGGCTTCTTCTAGACTCGTTTCTGTCTTGGTGGAGCTTCAACTTGTTGCGTCGACGTAGATGTTGATGCTGTGTATGTCGGGTTGATTGGAGAAAAGTCTTCGATGCTGAAGGCTCGGGCATTCTCCTCGAAGACTTCTTGGAGGCTTGCTTATTGTTTCGATGGCTAGGCCTACAGGATTCTATGGACCTAGTACGTAAAAGTAAACATGTACGAACTACCCTAACTTCATCTTCAGGCGTGGCGAGGCCCTTAGTCGAATAATCGCGTGTTGTCGATGTAGGAGTCGATATTTCGTTTGTTGGGTAGATTGGAGAAACTCATCCCGCTCCGGCGATGTGTCTTGGGAAATCTTCTTTGTATGCTTCGGTACATCAGAGGCTTGTGCGTCATCCTTGTGGTTGTAGACATGCCTACCGAGTCATAGCAAACTAGGACCTAGATGATAACACGTCCGATTGTCTTGACTTGATCTTTGGGCTTGTAGAATCTTATTAACTGAAGCATCCTAGGCCGTACATGTTGAATCGAAGTAGTGTTTATGGAGTATTCTTCAGCTCCGCCTATTCTTCACTCTTCTTGTGATATCTTTGACGAGGTCAATAAAGCTTAAGTCAGTGGCGACATGGCTTTCGAAAAATCTTTTGTATAATACAGGTGTTACATTTACGAGCTCAAGAAAATACGCCAAAAAGGGGAGACTACTACCAATTCTGGGACCTGATTACTACCTTTCCTTCTAACGCGTACAGCTTGCAGTCAACTACCAGAGGTGAATTTAGGTAGTCTGCAAAAGATCAGGAGGCCATGGTCATACCTAAGTTTGTTCTCTACGACTTTGGTATAGAAAGTTTTCCTTAAACGTCTTTAGAGTATCACCAGATTTGAAATTTCAAACTGTAGGTCGTATAAGTGCAGATTCCGGTTTTTAACATGTTTTAAGTTGGGCTTTGAATCCTAAGCATTTCCAGAGAAAAAAAATTGTATAATAAAATTTTATGTTCTACAATCACCTTATATAAAACTTGTACCAATTTTGTTTGCACCTAGAACTTCACACCAAAACAGTAGCAACGCACATACAATTCGCGTCCCAGACATATTGCTTCTAATCAAACGCATAGCAAGGCACATAGATTAATGACATATGAATCTTGTTACTTTCAATCACACACATACCAAAGCACAGGAGATGAGATGGAATGATGCATGATTCGTCCTATTCGGTCTCACATCCCACATCCTATGTATAGTGTATATATATAACTAGCGATATTTTGGTGACATATATGCACGTCTCTCCTTAATGCAACTAGCCGTTCTCTAGTCGTTCTTAATTTCGCACGTGGTTAGCGTACCTGCAGAAGAATGCATGCTCATACATTACCACCTAATGTGGCATCCACGCGTGACCGCTGCGTGGACAACGTATCTGTACGGTCCTCTGCTAGATCGGGCTGGCACCCACGCAAGCAAATTGAATCTTGCTGCGTCACAACAGGAGAATGGTCACAAACACACCAAAAGTGACCACCCCCCTTAAAATTTCTAGCCTACCAGCATGAATGCAGAGTTCACAACAATCCGCAAAACCCGATAGCATTCCTCCAGTACTGGGGACAGCTATGGCCGAAAGGTTGTTTCTCAAAGCGCCGAACATGCATATGAGTTCTATCTAGGTTAGAATGTCAGTGATGTCACCTGGATAACACTAACATCCTTATACGGGCATAGAGTATACGTTCATTTTTCAATTACTTGAAAAAGGCTTTCGAAAATAGTTTTGTAAACCAAATCTTGATGATGTAACTGTTGTCTGTGTATGATCGGCTCTGATACCAGCTGTGGCGGAACCGCCCTGCTTAATCTAGACTAAGCACACCTGCCACCTCTGGCTCGCAGTGCACTTAGGCCAGACTAAACCCGGTAGTCCGTCGAGAGTCCTTCGAGCTCTCGATAACACCAATTCCCGAGGAACCGACATCAAACACATCCGACTCTCGAAGGAGTCACAACAATTACATCATCACAGGCAGTTGAAGTAGAGAATAATAGACTTAATTTACAACTCAATTGTATGAAATCTATACATTTTCAAATATAGCGGAAGCGAATTCGAAATATACCTGTATAGGTACATATAGCGGAAGTGTTCAAAACATCTCACAGCGGAAATAAAACTCAACTAGTCTTCAAGTAGAGACAAACAAGGCGAGTAGCACCGAGCCCACCGGTACTACCACCTCCAACACAGTTATCCAGCTATCGTCGGTACCTGTAATCCAAAAGTGGGGGCAAACCCTGAGTACTAATTACTCAGTAGGACTTAATGGAAATGGCTTATGGCTGACGCAAAGCTTGCTTACTAAGATCTTGATCCTTAGCTGTTGATTCTTAAACCAAGTTCATGTTGACATGAGGTAGCAGGATTTTGACAGCTGCTATCCATAAATCAAGAAGATCATTTATATCATAAGGTAAAATACTTGCATGAAAGTAAAGCATGAGTATCATCAAAGTAAAACATGAGTTCCATCAGTAACTTGCATAATATCCAAAATATACCCCTATTCTACACATGCCCCGTCCCAAAATTCACGGTGCCTCCATCCGACCCCTTGGGAGTAGCCGTCTCAGGAGGGATACCACGGTACATCGGGTCAGCCCTCCCTCGACCTCAAAGCATCTCCCAAGCCCATCGACCTCCTAGCAGTGGACGGGCGACACCCTGAATAGTGAGACGGATCATACACATCCAAGCATGTTGTATGAAAAGACGTGATTTAATAAACAGCATGTTACAGTTATTACTACGTTGCCCGTGTGCGATATTTGGCACTCTCACACCTGGTGAGCATCAGCGATTCGAATCGATTTGTTAATTCCCGGGAATAACTAAAAATGCCAGGGGTATATGCTTACTAGCCATCGCGTTCCCACATATAGCCCCCATCTCCGCTTGTCCCATCCCAAGTTCGATTCCAACCCGCCACTTCCCTGGGTTTAGCCCCCATGGAGCGTTACCTCGGTTCGTCGGGTCCAGCCCTCTCATGAGATAAGCGCCCCCAGTTCCATGGTAGGAACAAGTCTCTGTTCTTCGGATGGCACAAGTAAGACTTTCACCGGTCCATTATCCCGGATAAGCACCTTAGCAATGTTATGCCGACCAATAGGCGAACAACGGACGGGCCTTATACGACTCGGGCGGAGTCCACCAAACCATCCATCTCATCATTATCATTTTTCTTATATACCCATATCTCCGCCCGGTCTCCATTTAAAACATATCATAATCAAAATAAGATTCATAATAGTGAGATTTCTTTTATGAAAAGCAATCCCTACGGGACGAGTGACTCCATTCACTCGTGTCTACTCGTACCTAGCATCACTAGGCATACTCGTCCTACGTACTCTATTTTAGGTGCTAGGGCCAGGGCGGCCAGGAAGTCTAATGCAGTTGGTTCCAAACAACTCCTAATGCAGATGCGTAAGCATTCATCAAATACATTTGCTGGGTAAAGCATGGTCCTGCCTACCTTTGTTTTACTTTAAGAAAACCAACAAACTAAGCTACTGTTAGTTTGCCGGGTTGTGAGGCTTTGCCCCAGGCAACCCCTTGATCCCTTGGACAACTCCTCCGTCCAAACACGACTGATGGGTTCTCCAGGTCGTGAGTGGGTCTTAGTTGGTCTTTTGGACACCGATACTTGATGTAGTTCCACGCACTTGCTTTTTGATCACGTATCTGCAAGAAGCGTTTCTACATGAATGGTATGCACGGTGCAGTGTACGAGATGCATAAGTATTAAACACATACACGAATAACCATTTCATGGATGGACAGAAAAGTGATCGACAACTATACTAACGAGAAGTGCCAGTATGCATCTAGCACAATCATTCAGTTATGAAATTAAGCATTCACGCGGCAAGATATAATTCATTTCATGATCAAGTGTTAAGTTGAGATGCCTCGTTTCACTCTACATGCAAGCGCAATACTAGTCATCATATACTTACCCATGCAATGGATTATCAATTTAAGACATCACTCTTAGCACTAGTAATGGTAGCACTTTTCTTGACTTAGAGCAGGCATACACTCAACAGCCACATAACACATACAAAGTTTTATGTATTGAACATCTAGTAACATCAGGTAGTACTACTGGTGACATAGAAGTACTTTTATGGACTTAGAGTAAGCACGCAATCGGGCATTCTCAATGCAACCCATGGGATTAAAACACGATTAAGTATCAATGTGACTGTTCTTTATCATACTCAAGCAAAGCATACAACAACCATATATTTATACCTGTAAGGTATTACTAGTTTGAAACACCGTTCCTAGCATATGGATGGTAGTACTTTCATGCATCCAACACATGCGTTTAAACAACTCTCTTTGCACTAGTCAAAAAGAGAGTGTGGTAGTGTCATCTTTAGTTTAGTTTGTACATACATGGTTTACAAGCATGATATTAAGTTTAGATTCTTATAATGACTAATCATAGCATGTACATTATTGTTACCTTAACTAAGAAGGGGCATAATAGTTATATTAACTAGTACGCAGGTGTTCAGTTATACGACTATAAGATGTAAGCAGACATCAGGTGCTATACTATGGATTAACCAATTAACTACTTATAAGGAGTATACTGAAAGTCACTTCTGAGTACATACTAGCATTCCATTTCTATTTTATGGATCAAATCATAGTAGCACTTGTCATTTTCAAATCACCACTCGGACTTAACATGCAGAGGCTCAAACTTTATCAGCAAGCTAAACCTAGCACAAGGTGTGTCCCAAAAATCTAGTACAGCTTTTGGAGAAAGTTTCGTATGGTAAGTATTTCCCATGCATTTTTATTACAAAAACTTAAGCCTAAGGGTAGATCAGTCATTTAACAGTGAGTGCTACTGCAAGAAAAATTCTCAAAGTACCTAGATGCCATAACAAAGCTACTGCCCAAATCTCATAATTTTTTGGAGGTCATTTAGTCCATTTTTATCATTTATTTACCTACACCATGCACGCACTAAACCAGGGGCAAAACAGTCTTTTTACACATCCACATCATACTCATCCTGTAGATCTACTCAAGAGGAATCCAACGCAACTGAGTTTGTCCATTTTGGATTTTTCTGTGCTTTTATATGATTTTCTAAAGTTCATAGCCAATTTAAATGCATTTAAATGGAAAATTACTCAGACTAAGGACCCGAACGTAAATAACCATAACCTCCAGGGGCCTGCACAGAAGATTGTATAGACTCGGTGAATAGTACTTAAAACAGAGCGCGCAATTATCTAAAAGGCGAGGGGGTTTTGGGGAAAACCCCCTCCTTCTTCTACCTCTGGACAGGGGAGAGGAGGCGCGCGGCGGCCGGCGTTCCCGGCGCGGTACGGGTGGCGGTGAGGCGGGTCTTGGAGCCGAAGGACTAAACCCGGTAGTCCGTCGAGAGTCCTTCGAGCTCTCGATAACACCAATTCCCGAGGAACCGACATCAAACACATCCGACTCTCGAAAGAGCCACAACAATTACATCATCACAGGCAGTTGAAATAGACAATAATAGAATTAATTTACAACTCAATTGTATGAAATCAAATACATGTTCAAATATAGCGGAAGCGAATTCAGAGTATAAAAATATAGCGGAAGCATTTTCAAAATCTCGCAGCGAAATAATATACTTAAGTAGTCTTCAGGAAGAGATGACAAGGCGAATAGCACCGAGCCCACCGGTACTACCACCTCCAACACAGTTGTCCAGCTATCGTCGGTACCTGTAATCCAAAAGTGGGGGCAAACCCTGAGTACTAATTACTCAGTAGGACTTAATGGACGGGGCTTACGGCTGACGCAAAGCAGGCTTACTAATCATGTGGATCCTTAGCTGCTGATTTTTAAACAAAGTCATGTTGACATAAGATAGCAGGGTTTGACAGCTGCTATTCATTAGCCATGAAGATCATTTATATCATAAAGTAAATACTTGCAGAAAGTAAAACACAAACACATGTCCCGTTCCAGGATTCATAGCACTTCCATCACACCCCTGGGAGTAGCCGTCTCAGGAGCGATACCACGGTGCGTCGGGTCAGCCCTCCCTTGACTCCAAAGCATCTCCCAAGTCCATCGACCTCCTACTAGTGGACGGGCAGCACCAGGAATAAGGGAACGGATCATATACATCCAAGCATGTTGTATAAAAAGGCGTGACTTAATAAACAGTATGTTACAATTATTACTACGTTGCCCGTGTGCGATATCTGGCATTCTCACACCTGGTGAGCATCAGCGATTCGAATCGATTTGTTAATTCCCGGGAATAACTAAAAATGCCAAGTGATATATGCTTACTAGCCATCGCGTTCCACACATATATCCCTCATCTCCACCTGTCCCGTCCCAAGATTCACAGCGCCCCCACCTAACCCTTGGGAGTAGCCGTCTCAGGAGCGATACCACGGTACGTCGGGTCAGCCCTCCATCGACCTCCAAGCACCTCCCAAGTCCATCGGCCCCCTATCAGTGGATGGGCAGCACCATGAATAGTAGGACGGGGCCGGTAAGACTTTCACCGGTCCCACGACCCGGATAAGCACTCTAGCAATGGTATGCCGATCAGCAGGCGAACAGCGAACGGGCCTTATGCGACTCGGGCGGAGTCCACCATACCTTGCCACGTCATCATTTTTCTTATAATATTCCCATAACTCCGCCCGGTCTCTATTTAACATCAGCAATAATAATCATAAATTGTGTCATAGTAAGATTTCTGAGGTTTGTAAAATCACCTACGCGACGAGTGACTCCATTCACTCGTTTCTACTCGTACCTAGCAATTCTAGGCACTCGTCCTACGAATTCTATGTATAGGTGCTAGGGCCAGGGCGGCCAGGATGTCTAATGCAGTTGGTTCCAAACAACTCCTGATGCACATGCCTAATCATCAAGACATAAGATGTTTGCTGGGTATAGTATGGTCCTGCCTACCTTTGATTCACTTCAATAGAACCAACAAACTAAGCTACTGTTAGTTTGCCGGGTTGTGAGGCTTTGCCCCAGGCAACCCCTTGATCCCTTGGACAACTCCTCCGTCCAAACACGACTGATGGGCTCTCCAGGTCGTGAGTGGGTCTTAGTTGGTCTTTTGGACACCGATACTTGATGTAGTTCCACGCACTTGCTTTTTGATCACGTATCTGCAAGAAGCGTTTCTACATGAAGGGTATGCACGGTGCAGTGTACGAGATGCATAAGTATTAAACACATACACGAATAACCATTTCATGGATGGACAGAAAAGTGATCGACAACTATACTAACGAGAAGTGCCAGTATGCATCTAGCACAATCATTCAGTTATGAAATTAAGCATTCACGCGGCAAGATATAATTCATTTCATGATCAAGTGTTAAGTTGGGATGCCTCGTTTCACTCTACATGCAAGCGCAATACTAGTCATCATATACTTACACATGCAATGGATTATCAATTTAAGACATCACTCTTAGCACTAGTAATAGTAGCATTTTTCTTGACTTAGAGCAGGCATACACTCAACAGCCACACAACACATACAAAGTTTTATGTATTGAACATTTAGTAACATCAGGTAGTACTACTGGTGACATAGAAGTACTTTTATGGACTTAGAGTAAGCACGCAATCGGGCATTCTCAATGCAACCCATGGGATTAAAACACGATTAAGTATCAATGTGACTGTTCTTTATCATACTCAAGCAAAGCATACAACAACCATATATTTATACCTGTAAGGTATTACTAGTTTGAAACACCGTTCCTAGCATATGGATGGTAGTACTTTCATGCACCCAACACATGCGTTTAAACAACTCTCTTTGCACTAGTCACGTTATTGATCAAAAGAGAGTGTGGTAGTGTCATCTTTAGTTTAGTTTGTACACACATGGTTTACAAGCATGATATTAAGTTTAGACTCTTATAATGACTAATCATAGCATGTACATTATTGTTACCTTAACTAAGAAGGGGCATAATAGTTATATGAGCTAGTACGCAGGTGTTCAGTTATACGACTACAAGATGTAAGCAGACATCAGGTGTTATACTATGGATTAACCAATTAACTACTTATAAGGAGTATACTGAAAGTCACTTCTGAGTACATACTAGCATTCCATTTCTATTTTATGGATTAAATCATAGTAGCACTTGTCATTTTCAAATCACCACTCGGACTTAACATGTAGAGGCTCCAACTTTATCAGCCAGCTAAACCTAGCACAAGGTGTGTCCCAAAATCTAGTACAGCTTTTTGGAGAAAGTTTCGTATGGTAAGTATTTCCCCTGCATTTTTATTACAAAACCTAAGCCTAGGGGTAGATCAGTCATTTAACAGTGAGTGCTACTGCAAGAAAAATTCTCAAAGTACCTAGATGCTATAACAAAGCTACTGCCCAAATTTCATAGCATTCAGAGTCCATTTAGGTCACTTTTACCATTTATTTACCTACACCATGCATGCACTAAACCAGGGGTAAAACAGACTTTTCACTCATCCACATCATACTCATCCTGTAGATCTATTTACAAGGAGCACAATGCAACTGAGTTTACCTTTTTATGATTTTTATTTGAATTGTTATGATTTTCTAAAGTTCTCAGCTCAAATAAATGCATTTAAATGGAAAATCAAACCGACGAGGACTAGATCGGAATTAACCGTAGTCTCCAGGTACCTGCGCGCAAGTATACGTAGACTCAGTGAATAGTGCATTGAACTTGAATGGAAATAGACAAAACGACAGGGGCCTTTTCGCAAAACTGGCCTCTCCTTCTTCCTCCTCTGGCCGACGCGCAGGGAAGGGGACGGCGGGTTGCGCCGGCGGCCTGGCTGCCGGACTTGGAGCCGAGGCGGTGGCGGACGGTGTTCCCGTCGACGGAGAGACGCTTCCCCCAGATCTCGGCGCGCGGACTGGAGCAGAGAGGAGGAGCGGCGGCGGTGAACCGGGGCGCGCAGGGGGTGAACGCGCGGCGCCACCGGCGTTCCGGCGCTCGCGCCGGCGTGTGGAGGCGCGGGGTTGGAGCCGACGAGGTGGCCGGGGGTGCTCTAGGCGACGGCGATCGTTTCCCCCCAAGGTCTCGTCGCACTGGAGGAAGGGGACGAGCAGCGCAGCGCGGTGAACCGAAGGCGGCCACGGCGCGGCGGTGCGTGGCGGCGCGGGGTGGTTCTCGCCGGTGCGGCCTCGAATGGCGGAGCTGAAGGGCGCTGGAGCTGCGCGTGAGGACGGCCAACACGGCGGTGGCAGCCTAGTGGCTCGGGGACGGTCCGAAGAGGGCTCTCCACGGCGGTTATGGCGGTGGCTGGTGCGGCGCGTGAGGGCGCTCGGGGAAGAGGGTCGAGGAGCGCTAATGGGGAACGAAAGCTTGGGGAATCGGTGGAGCGAGCTGCGGCGAGGTTCGGGCGCGGGTCGGATGGGGCGGAGGAAGCCCGAGGGGGCGGCGACGCGAGCTCGCCGTGGGGCTTCAATGGCGGCCGCGCCGCTGAGCTCGGGGAGAAGAGGCAGGGAGCAAGGGGGAAAGGGTGCGAGCGAGTGAAAGGGGAGGCACTTGGACGGGGTTGCGGCCAGGTGAAGCGAGGCGCGGGCGGCGAGCCAGGGCGGCGATCCGTGGGCGCGCGGCGCTGCCCGGTCGCCGGCGACCACGCGGCGGACGCCGGCCGCGACACCGTGTCGTCCCCGCGCTGTGGCCCCCACCCGTCAGTCACTCAAACAAAAACCCCCTCTTGTTTGTGTTTTCTCCCTTTCAGTTTTTCCCCTTTTTAACCCTGTTAGAGGCCGATTTAGGAGAAACGGTAATTGGAGGAAATGTTGGCCTCTTCAAGGTCTACAAGTTTGTCAATAGGCTCAACACCAAATTCTAAGTTTAAATATGAATTTCATTTGAATTTAGGTTGCAGCTCCCAGTTTGGACAGGGTACCTCTACTGATTGTGAGAATCAAAAGTCCTATCTCTGGTCTTTACCACCCAAAGTGTATATTGAAAAGTTTGTTTAGAATTTCAACATCTACAACTTCTCTAATTTGATCTTTGCATGAAAGTGGCTGTAGGTCATATAAATATCGAGATTACTAAACAGGTCAGATTTGAACTGGTTTTCTATGTTGGTAGAAAATGACCCTAAACTTCATTTAAAAATCAGTGTATGATCAAACTCTAGTTACCAAAGTTGTTCTCCAGTAGATTATCTAAAAGTTTGGTAATATGACTTTGGTCTGGAACCCAACAGATTTTGAATTATAGACACAATTATGTTCCAAGGTTTACTAAAACAGAAATTTCACTTTGTGTAGAGACTTTCTTGTTTCAAACTTTTGGAGTATCAAATGAAGTCCAATCACTTCCACAATAGGTGCATTTGAAAGGTGATAAGTTCAATTTCATTTCATAGAAAGGGAGAAATTGAAGTTGTATAGTGAAATCAAAAGTAATTTCAGATTCAAGTTTGGGGAAAAGCTGAAAATCCATACTTAGGAAAAATTCTAAGTGTGGGTTGCTCTAGTTGTTTCCATGAGATATGTAGGTGAAAATTTGAGTGAGTAGACGATAGTCTTGATCCATGCTCAGTGTAGCAAAAGGATAGCCCATAGCATGTACAACAAGCTTGTCAACGGAGTTGAGCTCGGGTACTTAATGAATTTGAAAGCTTTATTAGGGCTCAAGTTTGCTCACGATCACAACTGGCACTTATCAAGGAACTTTGGATTGGGTCTTTTAAACCCCTTGTCTTTAGCTTTTTGAACATTGTCCAACGGAAAGGTCTAGGGCTACTTTTCTTGTCCGAGGTTTGGCATTTGGAGTTGAGCTCAAAAGCATGGGAGTGTTGACTTATTCAACCACGAAATGTGTGGTCTTGTATCTTATGTAGAAAATTTTTGATTTAGTGGCTTCTCCACGTGTTTCCTGTTAATCACTAAGCATGATTAAGCCTTAACCACCGTTAACCTTCAACTAACCGTGTGTTAAGGCTTCTGAGATGCCAGGGGCATCACAACCCACCCCCCTTAAAGAAATCTCGTCCCGAGATTTGGAGGAAGCGGGGTTCTATGGCTTACTGTGCAATGCAAATGGTTTTGGCATCGTTGTTCGTGTGCTTCTGTCGTACATGGTAACATTAAATCCTTCATCGAATTTGCTTTGTTAACTGGCTCGTGAATGGTTAGTGCCTTTTTAACACAAGTGAGTTACAAAGCTTTTGAATACGTCCAAGGTGATCCTTCCCAGGTGCTCGGCAAGTCGTGGTTTATATGAGAGCGAATGAACAAACCGCAAAGACGGTGTGGCCAATGTGAAAACGACAGTGTTTTACTCAAAAATGGAACAGGGTTACTCCCTGACTTTGACACCAAGATTTAGAATCGTGATGAATATATAGGTCTTAGAACAATTAGAAGCAAGGTGTACACAATTGGAGGACCGAACCACGAAGGCTCTTGGGATTCAAAGGGTTATCAATGGATGTGCTTTTGAGAGACACATTCATTTCATTTGATAGGGACTGTGTACACATATAAAATATTAAATCCGAACATTCTACAAAGAGTAAGATGTGGTGATACATAGCACCTTCTACTCATTGTTTCGAGAAAGATGCCGTGGAAAGAGGATAGGACATATTCACCTAGATAAGGTGATGGTTTGTATGATTTCATATAATTGATCAAGATTGGCCACGAAAAGTACAGGCAGAGGGCTTATGCTTACTAACCGATCACCCAGGTTAGTGAGCCCAACTTTGAGGATAATTTCAAAAGAAGAGTGAAACAACTCTTGAAAAGGACAATGCGATGAAAGCACTAGCTGAGAACTAAAGCTTAGTGCAGTGGACGATGCTGAAGTTCTTCTTTAGGAGATAAGATTCAATTTGTACAAAGGAAGAATTCATAAGATAGAGTGGTGGAAACAGAGTTGAGTGCTCCCCACAAATCAAGCGAGGCAAATTGGAAGAAGGCCATGGAATGATGTAGCAAAACAGTGGAAATGGAACCAAGCATTCCCACAGATACGGTCGTTAAAGCGGATCAAGGTAAGCATAGAGGAGTCCGAGACTAGGACCAATGGTTGTAATCGTACCATGGAGATTAAAATTGATCATCCCCATGAAGCACGACTAGCAAGGATAAACAAAGTCAATGAAAAGATGTGGACGAGTGGAACCGTAGAGTCGATCCGTCTCCGCTGATCGAGAAGAACATGGTTCAACAAGGCGAGGCAAAGGTGTGAATGATACGGGGATTGAGATAGATTTTTCTCACAGATCAGGAAAGGCAAGGTGAAACAAAGCAAAGAAACGGTATTAGGCGGCAGTGAAAATAGAGTAATTTATTTCCACGAATTAGAGGGATAGAGGTCAACAAGACGTTAAGAGTTGGATTGGAATGTTCCACAATTTCAGCGTGTTGTGCCTTTGCATGTCTTGATACCAGCGCGCACCTAGGGACACAACCGAGCGACGGCCGTACACACGGGACCCTAGGTTCCGCCGCGGCACCACAGACAGCTCGGGTAGACACTACATCAAGGGTGGCACAACTATCCAATTTCAGGAGATGCGAACAATGTCAGGTTACATGAAGACCGGAGCAAGTAGTATGTATGACATGAATCTCGATATATTGACGACGTAGACTAAGGAGCCGAAAGCTCATAGACTCCAAGGTTGGAAACACAAGAACCATGAGAACGAGAGAAATAGGGTCCATCAACTGTTGAGTTGGGGTGGTGACATAGACTCAGAAGTACATGAATTTATCGTGAACCCAAAACATGTGGACTACCAAAGTTCGAAATGCGTAGAGTGCAAGAGCTTGAAATGCACAGGACAGTGGAGCTTGGAACTCAGGTCTTGCGATTTTTGGGAAAGGCATGATACACTAGAGTTGATTCCACGAAGTTAGGATCAAATGGCGCAGTGAACCGTACTTATTCAATGTGCAGCCAATATATGATAAAGCTAAACATTGTTACTACACCTATCGGTACTCGTACGGTTTGCCTAATCGTAGGATTTAAAAACATTTTTGGTCGACAGTTAGCTTCTTCTTCCAGTCATGTCGATGCAGCGCGGAGCTTCACGTGGGTGGCACCATGGTGTTGGAATCTTGATTAGGCACTGAATCTGAGGTCGTTGCCGGAGTCGAGGTGGAGTTTCAAATTGTATCAGTGTAGATGTTGACGCTGTGTATGTTGGTTTGATTGGAGAAAAGTCTCCGATGACGAAAGCTTGGGCATTCTTCTCAGAGGCTTCTTGGAGGCTTGCTTATTGTTCCAGTAGTTAAGCCTATAGAATCCTAAGGACCCAGTATGTCAAGGTAATCATGTATGAGCTATCCTGACTTCATCTGCAGGCTTGGCGATTCCCTTCAGTAGGATCCTCTCGAGTCACAGACGTTGACCTGAAACCGCAGCTATGAAGTATTCTTCATCTTCATCTCCTCATTCCCTTGTTGTGATACCTCTGGTGAGGGCAGCCAGGCCTAGAGCAGTGGTGATTTGATTTCGAAGCCATAAGAAAATGTGCCAAAGGGTGGGCCTATAAAGCTTAACATGCGAACGACATAAATCCATGAAACGAGGCATGGGGTCCTCAGGGTTTTGGGCACCGCCATAACTAGAATTTGAAACATCATGACGACAACGTAGAGCATACATGACGACTTAAGAATTCAGAATGCATTGCAGGACAAACAAGATACGCTAGTCACGAGGATTGGGTACATATTGATTCTAAGGAGCTAGGTACAGGAGACACCTATCAGCTATGAGAATCAGAATCCTCGGATTACAGCAGCTCACGATGATCGCCCCCCGTACGAATTGGTACCTAGCTAATACTGCCTAAATGTAAAATTGATGCGTCCCGGACGAATGCCCGTTTCTTCTTTCAACCAACTTGGTGCAGTGTTGGTCTTCACATGGGAAATGCCATGAAACAATAGTCTTGATTCTCCACCGAGTATGAGAACGTCACCAGATTCGAGGTGGATCTTGGTCGCTTGGTCTTTGTCTCTCGTGTCGCCGAACAAGAACTCGGCAGTGTCTCCTATGGAGATGGATATGAAAGGTAAACCTTTGCTAAGGCTACTCTCTGACTCGTCCTTGTCTTGGTGAAGTCCGAGCTTTCCAGAGTTGGTGTAGTAGTTGACGATGCATATGTCCGGGTTAATCTGAGGAAACTCGCCTGCAGTGGAGTTCGCAGTTTGAGCAATCATCTTGAAAGCGTCTGGTATTGTTGGGGCTTGTGCTCCATCGAATGGACGTGTGGGTCCATATGAGCGTGCCGTCGGATCCCAGTTCTTTCCCAGAGACATCATCCACAAATTCAGCTTGGCACCATTCTTGAGGCTAGGCCTATAAAATCCTCCTGGGCCCTTACCCAGTTGCCGACACATACGAACCATCTCGATTTGATCTTCAGGTTTGACAAATCCTTTCAATAGAACCATCCCGGGTCGCAGATGTTGAACTGAGGCTACCTCAGTGGAAGACTCTCCCGCTTTTCTCTTCTTAAGACCTCGAGGTACTATTCTTTTAGCCTTCGTGGACTCCTGGCAATTAGGGCATAAGTCGAAGGGTTGCGACATCTGTAGCAGGAAGAATAAGGTCTGTGTCAATACAAGAATCTGAAAATCTTGGTACGGTCATAGTGCGATCGTACTCCCTTGCTCGAGAAAGTGTAATGAAAACGATCCTATCACAACGTGTGACACAACTATTTATCGCCTTCTCTCTAATGTGAACAGGTTGCGGTTAGCTTTTGGAAAAAAAAAAAACCAAAAATGGATCTCGAGCATTCGTATTCGGAGTTTTTACCAAACACCTTTCGGTCAATTCTCTATTCAAAGGTCCCAAACTTGAAGTTACCAGATTTTTGGCGTAATGGTCCCAATGTGGAGTTCTGACTTAAAGTGACTGTGAGTTGCCTTTTACAAACACCTTTGAATCAAACCTAAGAGGGACAATTACTTGTTTCGTTGTTCTCTACAGCTTTGTTAAAGAAAGTTTCCAGCAAAAACGTTTGTATTAATGCAAAGGTACAATCTTCGGCAAAGGTCATAACTTCACGTCTTATAAGCACCTTATTCAACATTTCAACTTGTTCTTTTTGGATTTCCATTCACATACCATCGTTAGCATCATGCATGAAATTCTCATGTTAATTTGTTATTCCTAACAACCATGCGTACGATAACATATATATCAAGTCATTTTCAATCCCACACATAGCAAAGCACATGAGATGAGATGAATGATGCATGATTCATCCTATCCGGTCTCACTTCACACATCCTATGTATTTTATATATAGCTAGCGATATTTCGGTGACATATATGCACGTCTCTCCTTAATGCAACTAGTCGTTCTCTAGTCGTTCTTAGTTTCGCACGTGGTTAGTGTACCTGCAGAAGAATGCATGCTCATACATTACCACCTAGTGTGGCATCCACGCGTGACCGCTGCGTGGACAACGTTGGTGGGCCGATGCACCTTTTCCTCAAAGCTTGACTTTCCACCAGTACTGGGGATTGTCGAGAAAAAGGTGGATCCCAAAACCAAATGTAAGTGTGGTGGCCATGAAAGCATCCAAAGCATGCCCACCACCCTTAAAGAGCTTTTACTACGGGGCATGAATGCAGGGTTTACAACCATTCGCAAATCCCAGTAGCTTCCACCAGTACTGGGGACAGCTATGGCCGAAAAGTTGCTTCCCAAAGCGCCGAATATGCATATGAGTTCTATCTAGGTTAGAATGTCAGTGATGTCACCTGAATAACACTAACATCCTTATACGGGCATATCGCATACTCTCATTTTTGAATTACGTGAAAAGAGGCTTTCGAAAATAGTTTTGTAAACCAAAACTTGATGATATAACTGTTGTTTGTGTATGATCGGCTCTGATACCAGCTGTGGCGGAACCGCCCTGCTTAATCTAGACTAAGCACACCTGCCACCTCTGGCTCGCAGTGCACTTAGGCCAGACTAAACCCGGTAGTCCGTCGAGAGTCCTTCGAGCTCTCGATAACACCAATTCCCGAGGAACCGACATCAAACACATCCGACTCTCGAAAGAGCCACAACAATTACATCATCACAGGCAGTTGAAATAGACAATAATAGAATTAATTTACAACTCAATTGTATGAAATCAAATACATGTTCAAATATAGCGGAAGCGAATTCAGAGTATAAAAATATAGCGGAAGCATTTTCAAAATCTCGCAGCGAAATAATATACTTAAGTAGTCTTCAGGAAGAGATGACAAGGCGAATAGCACCGAGCCCACCGGTACTACCACCTCCAACACAGTTGTCCAGCTATCGTCGGTACCTGTAATCCAAAAGTGGGGGCAAACCCTGAGTACTAATTACTCAGTAGGACTTAATGGACGGGGCTTACGGCTGACGCAAAGCAGGCTTACTAATCATGTGGATCCTTAGCTGCTGATTTTTAAACAAAGTCATGTTGACATAAGATAGCAGGGTTTGACAGCTGCTATTCATTAGCCATGAAGATCATTTATATCATAAAGTAAATACTTGCAGAAAGTAAAACACAAACACATGTCCCGTTCCAGGATTCATAGCACTTCCATCACACCCCTGGGAGTAGCCGTCTCAGGAGCGATACCACGGTGCGTCGGGTCAGCCCTCCCTTGACTCCAAAGCATCTCCCAAGTCCATCGACCTCCTACTAGTGGACGGGCAGCACCAGGAATAAGGGAACGGATCATATACATCCAAGCATGTTGTATAAAAAGGCGTGACTTAATAAACAGTATGTTACAATTATTACTACGTTGCCCGTGTGCGATATCTGGCATTCTCACACCTGGTGAGCATCAGCGATTCGAATCGATTTGTTAATTCCCGGGAATAACTAAAAATGCCAAGTGATATATGCTTACTAGCCATCGCGTTCCACACATATATCCCTCATCTCCACCTGTCCCGTCCCAAGATTCACAGCGCCCCCACCTAACCCTTGGGAGTAGCCGTCTCAGGAGCGATACCACGGTACGTCGGGTCAACCCTCCATCGACCTCCAAGCACCTCCCAAGTCCATCGGCCCCCTATCAGTGGATGGGCAGCACCATGAATAGTAGGACGGGGCCGGTAAGACTTTCACCGGTCCCACGACCCGGATAAGCACTCTAGCAATGGTATGCCGATCAGCAGGCGAACAGCGAACGGGCCTTATGCGACTCGGGCGGAGTCCACCATACCTTGCCACGTCATCATTTTTCTTATAATATTCCCATAACTCCGCCCGGTCTCTATTTAACATCAGCAATAATAATCATAAATTGTGTCATAGTAAGATTTCTGAGGTTTGTAAAATCACCTACGCGACGAGTGACTCCATTCACTCGTTTCTACTCGTACCTAGCAATTCTAGGCACTCGTCCTACGAATTCTATGTATAGGTGCTAGGGCCAGGGCGGCCAGGATGTCTAATGCAGTTGGTTCCAAACAACTCCTGATGCACATGCCTAATCATCAAGACATAAGATGTTTGCTGGGTATAGTATGGTCCTGCCTACCTTTGATTCACTTCAATAGAACCAACAAACTAAGCTACTGTTAGTTTGCCGGGTTGTGAGGCTTTGCCCCAGGCAACCCCTTGATCCCTTGGACAACTCCTCCGTCCAAACACGACTGATGGGCTCTCCAGGTCGTGAGTGGGTCTTAGTTGGTCTTTTGGACACCGATACTTGATGTAGTTCCACGCACTTGCTTTTTGATCACGTATCTGCAAGAAGCGTTTCTACATGAAGGGTATGCACGGTGCAGTGTACGAGATGCATAAGTATTAAACACATACACGAATAACCATTTCATGGATGGACAGAAAAGTGATCGACAACTATACTAACGAGAAGTGCCAGTATGCATCTAGCACAATCATTCAGTTATGAAATTAAGCATTCACGCGGCAAGATATAATTCATTTCATGATCAAGTGTTAAGTTGGGATGCCTCGTTTCACTCTACATGCAAGCGCAATACTAGTCATCATATACTTACACATGCAATGGATTATCAATTTAAGACATCACTCTTAGCACTAGTAATAGTAGCATTTTTCTTGACTTAGAGCAGGCATACACTCAACAGCCACACAACACATACAAAGTTTTATGTATTGAACATTTAGTAACATCAGGTAGTACTACTGGTGACATAGAAGTACTTTTATGGACTTAGAGTAAGCACGCAATCGGGCATTCTCAATGCAACCCATGGGATTAAAACACGATTAAGTATCAATGTGACTGTTCTTTATCATACTCAAGCAAAGCATACAACAACCATATATTTATACCTGTAAGGTATTACTAGTTTGAAACACCGTTCCTAGCATATGGATGGTAGTACTTTCATGCACCCAACACATGCGTTTAAACAACTCTCTTTGCACTAGTCACGTTATTGATCAAAAGAGAGTGTGGTAGTGTCATCTTTAGTTTAGTTTGTACACACATGGTTTACAAGCATGATATTAAGTTTAGACTCTTATAATGACTAATCATAGCATGTACATTATTGTTACCTTAACTAAGAAGGGGCATAATAGTTATATGAGCTAGTACGCAGGTGTTCAGTTATACGACTACAAGATGTAAGCAGACATCAGGTGTTATACTATGGATTAACCAATTAACTACTTATAAGGAGTATACTGAAAGTCACTTCTGAGTACATACTAGCATTCCATTTCTATTTTATGGATTAAATCATAGTAGCACTTGTCATTTTCAAATCACCACTCGGACTTAACATGTAGAGGCTCCA
The DNA here is from genome assembly GCA_022530915.1 of Paspalum notatum. Taxonomy (NCBI): domain Eukaryota; kingdom Viridiplantae; phylum Streptophyta; class Magnoliopsida; order Poales; family Poaceae; genus Paspalum; species Paspalum notatum. The sequence continues at coordinate 30,337,903 of CM039688.1, read as the reverse complement.
ACTTTATCAGCCAGCTAAACCTAGCACAAGGTGTGTCCCAAAATCTAGTACAGCTTTTTGGAGAAAGTTTCGTATGGTAAGTATTTCCCCTGCATTTTTATTACAAAACCTAAGCCTAGGGGTAGATCAGTCATTTAACAGTGAGTGCTACTGCAAGAAAAATTCTCAAAGTACCTAGATGCTATAACAAAGCTACTGCCCAAATTTCATAGCATTCAGAGTCCATTTAGGTCACTTTTACCATTTATTTACCTACACCATGCATGCACTAAACCAGGGGTAAAACAGACTTTTCACTCATCCACATCATACTCATCCTGTAGATCTATTTACAAGGAGCACAATGCAACTGAGTTTACCTTTTTATGATTTTTATTTGAATTGTTATGATTTTCTAAAGTTCTCAGCTCAAATAAATGCATTTAAATGGAAAATCAAACCGACGAGGACTAGATCGGAATTAACCGTAGTCTCCAGGTACCTGCGCGCAAGTATACGTAGACTCAGTGAATAGTGCATTGAACTTGAATGGAAATAGACAAAACGACAGGGGCCTTTTCGCAAAACTGGCCTCTCCTTCTTCCTCCTCTGGCCGACGCGCAGGGAAGGGGACGGCGGGTTGCGCCGGCGGCCTGGCTGCCGGACTTGGAGCCGAGGCGGTGGCGGACGGTGTTCCCGTCGACGGAGAGACGCTTCCCCCAGATCTCGGCGCGCGGACTGGAGCAGAGAGGAGGAGCGGCGGCGGTGAACCGGGGCGCGCAGGGGGTGAACGCGCGGCGCCACCGGCGTTCCGGCGCTCGCGCCGGCGTGTGGAGGCGCGGGGTTGGAGCCGACGAGGTGGCCGGGGGTGCTCTAGGCGACGGCGATCGTTTCCCCCCAAGGTCTCGTCGCACTGGAGGAAGGGGACGAGCAGCGCAGCGCGGTGAACCGAAGGCGGCCACGGCGCGGCGGTGCGTGGCGGCGCGGGGTGGTTCTCGCCGGTGCGGCCTCGAATGGCGGAGCTGAAGGGCGCTGGAGCTGCGCGTGAGGACGGCCAACACGGCGGTGGCAGCCTAGTGGCTCGGGGACGGTCCGAAGAGGGCTCTCCACGGCGGTTATGGCGGTGGCTGGTGCGGCGCGTGAGGGCGCTCGGGGAAGAGGGTCGAGGAGCGCTAATGGGGAACGAAAGCTTGGGGAATCGGTGGAGCGAGCTGCGGCGAGGTTCGGGCGCGGGTCGGATGGGGCGGAGGAAGCCCGAGGGGGCGGCGACGCGAGCTCGCCGTGGGGCTTCAATGGCGGCCGCGCCGCTGAGCTCGGGGAGAAGAGGCAGGGAGCAAGGGGGAAAGGGTGCGAGCGAGTGAAAGGGGAGGCACTTGGACGGGGTTGCGGCCAGGTGAAGCGAGGCGCGGGCGGCGAGCCAGGGCGGCGATCCGTGGGCGCGCGGCGCTGCCCGGTCGCCGGCGACCACGCGGCGGACGCCGGCCGCGACACCGTGTCGTCCCCGCGCTGTGGCCCCCACCCGTCAGTCACTCAAACAAAAACCCCCTCTTGTTTGTGTTTTCTCCCTTTCAGTTTTTCCCCTTTTTAACCCTGTTAGAGGCCGATTTAGGAGAAACGGTAATTGGAGGAAATGTTGGCCTCTTCAAGGTCTACAAGTTTGTCAATAGGCTCAACACCAAATTCTAAGTTTAAATATGAATTTCATTTGAATTTAGGTTGCAGCTCCCAGTTTGGACAGGGTACCTCTACTGATTGTGAGAATCAAAAGTCCTATCTCTGGTCTTTACGACCCAAAGTGTATATTGAAAAGTTTGTTTAGAATTTCAACATCTACAACTTCTCTAATTTGATCTTTGCATGAAAGTGGCTGTAGGTCATATAAATATCGAGATTACTAAACAGGTCAGATTTGAACTGGTTTTCTATGTTGGTAGAAAATGACCCTAAACTTCATTTAAAAATCAGTGTATGATCAAACTCTAGTTACCAAAGTTGTTCTCCAGTAGATTATCTAAAAGTTTGGTAATATGACTTTGGTCTGGAACCCAACAGATTTTGAATTATAGACACAATTATGTTCCAAGGTTTACTAAAACAGAAATTTCACTTTGTGTAGAGACTTTCTTGTTTCAAACTTTTGGAGTATCAAATGAAGTCCAATCACTTCCACAATAGGTGCATTTGAAAGGTGATAAGTTTAATTTCATTTCATAGAAAGGGAGAAATTGAAGTTGTATAGTGAAATCAAAAGTAATTTCAGATTCAAGTTTGGGGAAAAGCTGAAAATCCATACTTAGGAAAAATTCTAAGTGTGGGTTGCTCTAGTTGTTTCCATGAGATATGTAGGTGAAAATTTGAGTGAGTAGACGATAGTCTTGATCCATGCTCAGTGTAGCAAAAGGATAGCCCATAGCATGTACAACAAGCTTGTCAACGGAGTTGAGCTCGGGTACTTAATGAATTTGAAAGCTTTATTAGGGCTCAAGTTTGCTCACGATCACAACTGGCACTTATCAAGGAACTTTGGATTGGGTCTTTTAAACCCCTTGTCTTTAGCTTTTTGAACATTGTCCAATGGAAAGGTCTAGGGCTACTTTTCTTGTCCGAGGTTTGGCATTTGGAGTTGAGCTCAAAAGCATGGGAGTGTTGACTTATTCAACCACGAAATGTGTGGTCTTGTATCTTATGTAGAAAATTTTTGATTTAGTGGCTTCTCCACGTGTTTCCTGTTAATCACTAAGCATGATTAAGCCTTAACCACCGTTAACCTTCAACTAACCGTGTGTTAAGGCTTCTGAGATGCCAGGGGCATCACTGTGGCGGAACCGCCCTGCTTAATCTAGACTAAGCACACCTGCCACCTCTGGCTCGCAGTGCACTTAGGCCAGACTAAACCCGGTAGTCCGTCGAGAGTCCTTCGAGCTCTCGATAACACCAATTCCCGAGGAACCGACATCAAACACATCCGACTCTCGAAGGAGTCACAACAATTACATCATCACAGGCAGTTGAAGTAGAGAATAATAGACTTAATTTACAACTCAATTGTATGAAATCTATACATTTTCAAATATAGCGGAAGCGAATTCGAAATATACCTGTATAGGTACATATAGCGGAAGTGTTCAAAACATCTCACAGCGGAAATAAAACTCAACTAGTCTTCAAGTAGAGACAAACAAGGCGAGTAGCACCGAGCCCACCGGTACTACCACCTCCAACACAGTTATCCAGCTATCGTCGGTACCTGTAATCCAAAAGTGGGGGCAAACCCTGAGTACTAATTACTCAGTAGGACTTAATGGAAATGGCTTATGGCTGATGCAAAGCTTGCTTACTAAGATCTTGATCCTTAGCTGTTGATTCTTAAACCAAGTTCATGTTGACATGAGGTAGCAGGATTTTGACAGCTGCTATCCATAAATCAAGAAGATCATTTATATCATAAGGTAAAATACTTGCATGAAAGTAAAGCATGAGTACCATCAAAGTAAAACATGAGTTCCATCAGTAACTTGCATAATATCCAAAATATACCCCTATTCTACACATGCCCCGTCCCAAAATTCACGGTGCCTCCATCCGACCCCTTGGGAGTAGCCGTCTCAGGAGGGATACCACGGTACATCGGGTCAGCCCTCCCTCGACCTCAAAGCATCTCCCAAGCCCATCGACCTCCTAGCAGTGGACGGGCGACACCCTGAATAGTGAGACGGATCATACACATCCAAGCATGTTGTATGAAAAGACGTGATTTAATAAACAGCATGTTACAGTTATTACTACGTTGCCCGTGTGCGATATTTGGCACTCTCACACCTGGTGAGCATCAGCGATTCGAATCGATTTGTTAATTCCCGGGAATAACTAAAAATGCCAGGGGTATATGCTTACTAGCCATCGCGTTCCCACATATAGCCCCCATCTCCGCTTGTCCCATCCCAAGTTCGATTCCAACCCGCCACTTCCCTGGGTTTAGCCCCCATGGAGCGTTACCTCGGTTCGTCGGGTCCAGCCCTCTCATGAGATAAGCGCCCCCAGTTCCATGGTAGGAACAAGTCTCTGTTCTTCGGATGGCACAAGTAAGACTTTCACCGGTCCATTATCCCGGATAAGCACCTTAGCAATGTTATGCCGACCAATAGGCGAACAACGGACGGGCCTTATACGACTCGGGCGGAGTCCACCAAACCATCCATCTCATCATTATCATTTTTCTTATATACCCATATCTCCGCCCGGTCTCCATTTAAAACATATCATAATCAAAATAAGATTCATAATAGTGAGATTTCTTTTATGAAAAGCAATCCCTACGGGACGAGTGACTCCATTCACTCGTGTCAACTCGTACCTAGCATCACTAGGCATACTCGTCCTACGTACTCTATTTTAGGTGCTAGGGCCAGGGCGGCCAGGAAGTCTAATGCAGTTGGTTCCAAACAACTCCTAATGCAGATGCGTAAGCATTCATCAAATACATTTGCTGGGTAAAGCATGGTCCTGCCTACCTTTGTTTTACTTTAAGAAAACCAACAAACTAAGCTACTGTTAGTTTGCCGGGTTGTGAGGCTTTGCCCCAGGCAACCCCTTGATCCCTTGGACAACTCCTCCGTCCAAACACGACTGATGGGTTCTCCAGGTCGTGAGTGGGTCTTAGTTGGTCTTTTGGACACCGATACTTGATGTAGTTCCACGCACTTGCTTTTTGATCACGTATCTGCAAGAAGCGTTTCTACATGAATGGTATGCACGGTGCAGTGTACGAGATGCATAAGTATTAAACACATACACGAATAACCATTTCATGGATGGACAGAAAAGTGATCGACAACTATACTAACGAGAAGTGCCAGTATGCATCTAGCACAATCATTCAGTTATGAAATTAAGCATTCACGCGGCAAGATATAATTCATTTCATGATCAAGTGTTAAGTTGAGATGCCTCGTTTCACTCTACATGCAAGCGCAATACTAGTCATCATATACTTACCCATGCAATGGATTATCAATTTAAGACATCACTCTTAGCACTAGTAATGGTAGCACTTTTCTTGACTTAGAGCAGGCATACACTCAACAGCCACATAACACATACAAAGTTTTATGTATTGAACATCTAGTAACATCAGGTAGTACTACTGGTGACATAGAAGTACTTTTATGGACTTAGAGTAAGCACGCAATCGGGCATTCTCAATGCAACCCATGGGATTAAAACACGATTAAGTATCAATGTGACTGTTCTTTATCATACTCAAGCAAAGCATACAACAACCATATATTTATACCTGTAAGGTATTACTAGTTTGAAACACCGTTCCTAGCATATGGATGGTAGTACTTTCATGCATCCAACACATGCGTTTAAACAACTCTCTTTGCACTAGTCAAAAAGAGAGTGTGGTAGTGTCATCTTTAGTTTAGTTTGTACATACATGGTTTACAAGCATGATATTAAGTTTAGATTCTTATAATGACTAACCATAGCATGTACATTATTGTTACCTTAACTAAGAAGGGGCATAATAGTTATATTAACTAGTACGCAGGTGTTCAGTTATACGACTATAAGATGTAAGCAGGCATCAGGTGCTATACTATGGATTAACCAATTAACTACTTATAAGGAGTATACTGAAAGTCACTTCTGAGTACATACTAGCATTCCATTTCTATTTTATGGATCAAATCATAGTAGCACTTGTCATTTTCAAATCACCACTCGGACTTAACATGCAGAGGCTCAAACTTTATCAGCAAGCTAAACCTAGCACAAGGTGTGTCCCAAAAATCTAGTACAGCTTTTGGAGAAAGTTTCGTATGGTAAGTATTTCCCATGCATTTTTATTACAAAAACTTAAGCCTAAGGGTAGATCAGTCATTTAACAGTGAGTGCTACTGCAAGAAAAATTCTCAAAGTACCTAGATGCCATAACAAAGCTACTGCCCAAATCTCATAATTTTTTGGAGGTCATTTAGTCCATTTTTATCATTTATTTACCTACACCATGCACGCACTAAACCAGGGGCAAAACAGTCTTTTTACACATCCACATCATACTCATCCTGTAGATCTACTCAAGAGGAATCCAACGCAACTGAGTTTGTCCATTTTGGATTTTTCTGTGCTTTTATATGATTTTCTAAAGTTCATAGCCAATTTAAATGCATTTAAATGGAAAATTACTCAGACTAAGGACCCGAACGTAAATAACCATAACCTCCAGGGGCCTGCACAGAAGATTGTATAGACTCGGTGAATAGTACTTAAAACAGAGCGCGCAATTATCTAAAAGGCGAGGGGGTTTTGGGGAAAACCCCCTCCTTCTTCTACCTCTGGACAGGGGAGAGGAGGCGCGCGGCGGCCGGCGTTCCCGGCGCGGTACGGGTGGCGGTGAGGCGGGTCTTGGAGCCGAAGAGGCTGCCGGAGGTGCCCTGGGCCACGGCGATCGCTTTCCACTAGATCTCGTCGCACGGGGAGGTCTAGGCGAGCGGGGAACGCACGCGAACCGGAGGTGAACCGCGTCGACGGTTGAGCGGCAGCGACGGACGGCGGTGGCCGGATCCCGCCGGGAAGAGGCGGAACGGCGGTCCAAGGAGGTGCTCCAGATGCGCACGGCTATTGCGAACGCAATGGGGGCGGTGTGGAGGCGGGGGAATGGCGCTAAGGTTGCTCCCCACGGTGAGGGGTTGGCGGAAATGGCGGCCGCGGTGGCGCGCGCGTGGGGAAAAGGGCTTGGGGCGGGGTTAGAGCTCAAGAACCCATGGAATCGGTAGAGGAGAGGGAGGCGAAACTCGCGCACACTTCGGATTGGAGGGAGAAGGCGCGAGGCAGCGGGCGGGTGAGCTCACCGTTGGAACGCCGAGGGTGGCCATGGCGTCGCGCGGTGGCTCGGCCTGGCGATTGGGGAGGCGAACGGCGGCGACGTCAAGTGCGGGAGGTGTGCAAGGGAGCGGCGAACGCGGTGGTGAGGTCTAGGGGCGCGGGGAGGCAGTGGAGCGGCGGTGGGAACTCAAGTCCGAGCTTCGAGCTCGCCCATGGTGCCGGCGTTCTGCGTGTGGGGAGCGAGCGAGGGAGAGAGCAGAGAGGGAGTGGAGGAGCGCTTGGATGGAGTCGCGTTCCCGTCCAGGTGAAGCCGGGCGCGCTGGGGCTCGATCCGCGGCGCGGGGGCGCCGTCCGTACGTCGGCGGCCGCGTGGTGGCCGTCGGCCCGGCCACGGTGTCGCGCCGGCCGGCGGGCCCCACCGGTCAGTGACCGCGGAAAAAGGAGAAAAAGGAAAAATAGAAAGTGTGTTTTCTCCCCTGCTGAAAATCGCCATTTTGACCAATTTAGAGACCGATTTTGGAAAAACTCCAATTGAATGAAATGTTCTACACTTTGAACTCAGCAAGTTTGTCAAAAGTCTCAACACCAAATTCTAAGTAGAAATATGAATTTCATTTGAATTTAGGTTGCAGCTCCCAGTTTGGACAGGGTACCTCTACTGATTGAGAGAATCAAAAGTCCTATCTCTGGTCTTTACCACCCAAAGTGTATATTGAAAAGTTTGTTTAGAATTTCAACATCTACAACTTCTCTAATTTGATCTTTGCATGAAAGTGGCTGTAGGTTATATAAATATTGAGATCACTAAACAGGTCAGATTTGAACTGGTTTTCTGTGTTGGTAGAAAATGACCCTAAACTCCATTTAAAACTCAATATATGATCAAACTCAGGTTACCAAAGTTGTCCTTCAGTACTTTATCTACAAGTTTGGTAATATGACTTTGGTCTGAAACCCAACAGATTTTGAATTATAGGCACAATTATGTTCCAAGGTTTATTAAAACAGAAATTTCACTTTGTGTAGAGACTTTCTTGTTTCCAATTTTTGGAGTACCAAATGAAGTCCAATCACTTCCACAATAGGTGCATTTGAAAGGTGATAAGTTTAATTCCACTTCATAGAAAGGAAGATTTTGAAGTTGTACAGTGAAATCAAAAGTAATTTCAGAATCAATTTAGGGAAAAGCTGAAAATCCATACGTGGGAAAATTCTAAGTGTGGGTTGATCTAGTTGTTTCCATGAGATATGTAGGTGAAAATTTGAGTGAGTAGACGATAGCTTTGATCCCTGCTCAATGTAGCAAAAGGATAGTCCATAGCATGTACGACAAGTTTGTCAACGGAGTTGAGCTCGGGTACTTAATGAATTTGAAAGCTTTATTAGGGCTCAAGTTTGCTCACGATCACACTTGCTATCCTCGGAAGAAGTGTTGGTTGGACTCGGTTTGATCTTTTAAACCTCTTGTCTTTAGCTTTTTGAACATTGTCCAACGGAAAGGTCTAGGGCTACTTTTCTTATCCGAGGTCTGGCATTTGGAGTTGAGCTCAAAAGTATATGAGTGTTGACTTATTCAACCACGAAATGTGTGGTCTTGTATCTTATGTAGAAAATTTTGATTTAGTGGCTCCTCCACGTGTTTCCTGTTAATCACTAAGCATGATTAAGCCTTAATCCATCGTTAGCCTTCATCTAACCGTGTGTTAAGGCTTCTGAGATGCCAGGGGCATCACATGGTTCCGGGGGCACAAACTCATGCCTTGTATGCACCCCGATACCCATTTTCGCAATGGGTCTCGTGCTGCACCGAAAAGGTGCGAAACCACCCCAAACATGAGTTTTGGACCTAACGTAGTGGATTGGATATGTTCGTTGTGAAAAAACAAGAAATGGTTCCGGGGACACAAACTCATGCCTTGTATGCACCCCGATACCCATTTTCGCAATGGGTCACGTGCGGCAACGAAATGACACGAAACCTTCCCAAACATGAGTTTTGGACATAAAGTATAGGAATTTACATTTTTGTTGCTAAAAAACAAGAATTGGTACCGAGGCACAAACTCATACCTTGTATGCACACCGATACCCATTTTCCCAATGGGTCACGTGCGGCAACGAAATGGCGCGAAACCAACACCAAACATGAGTTTTGGACCTCAAGTAGTGGACTGGGCATGTTCGTTGCGAAAAAACAAGAAATGGTTCCGGTGGCACAAACTCATGCCTTATATGCACACCGATAACCGTTTTCGCAATGGGTCACGTGCGGTAGCGAAATGACACGAAACCTCTCGAAACATGAGTTTTGGACCTAAAGTATTGGACTGGAGATTTTCGTTGCGAAAAGTGGTTTCGGGGGCACAAACTCATGCCTTGTATGCACACCGATACCCATTTTCGCAACGGGTCACGTCCGGCAACGAAATGGGGCGAAACCACTCCAAACATGAGTTTTGGACCTAAAGTCTTGGACTGGACATGTTCCTTGTGAAAAAACAAAAAGACGTTGCGGGGGCACAAACTCATGCCTTGGATGCACACCGATAAGTGTTTTCGCAATGGGTCACGTGTGGCAACGAAATGGCATGAGACCTCGCCAAACAAGAGTTTTGGACCAAAAGTATTGGACTGTACATGTTCGTTGCGAAAAAACAAGAAGTGGTTCCGTGGGCGCAAACTAATGCCTTGTATGCACAACGATACCCGTTTTCTCAATGGGTCTCGTGCGGCAACAAAATTGCGCGAAAATGACCCCAAACATGAGTTTTGTATCTAAAGTAGTGGATTGGACATGTTCATTGTGAAAAGAACAAGAAATAGTTTGAGAGCACAAACACATGCCTTAAATGAACCCCGATACCTATTTTCACAATGCGTCACGTGCGGAAATGAAATGGCGCAAAACCACACCCAAACATGAGTTTTGGACCTCAAGTAGTGGATTGGGCATATTCGTTGCGAAAAAATAAGAAATGGTTCCGGTGGCACAAACTCATGCCTTGTATGCACACCGGTTTTTGCAATGTGTCACGTGCGGCAACGAAATGGCGTGAAACCACCCCAAACATGAGTTTTGGACCTAAAGTATGGGACTGGACATGTTCGCTATGAAAAAACAAGATGTGATTCCGAGGGCACAAACTCAGGCCTTGTATGCAAACCGATACGCATTTTTGCAATGGGTCAAGTGCGGCAATGAAATGGCGCGAAACCACTCCAAACATGAGTTTTAGACCTAAAGTATTGGACTGGACATGTTCATTGTGAAAAAACAAGAAGTGGTTACGGGGGCACAGACTATATGCACCCCGATACCCGTTTTCTCAATGGGTAAAATAGGGCGAAACCACCCCCAAACATGAGTTTTGGACCTAAAGTATTCGATTGGGCATGTTCGTTGCGAAAAACAAAAAATGGTTCCAGTGGCAGAAACTCATTCCTTGTATGCACACCGATAACCATTTTTGCAACGCATCACGTGCGGCAACGAAAGGGCGCGAAACCTCGCCAAACATGAGTTTTGGACCTAAACTACTGGACTGGACATGTTCGTTGCGAAAAAACAAGAAGTGGTTGTGGGAGCACAAACTCATGCCTTGTATGCACCCTGATACTTGTTTTCGCAATGTGTCACGTGCAGCAACGAAATGGCGTGAAACCTCCACAAACATGAGTTTTGGACCTAAAGTATGGGACTGGAAATGTTCGTTGTGAAAAAACAAGATGTGGTTCCGGGGGCACAAACTCATTCCTTGTATGCACACCGATAACCGTTTTCGCAATGGGTCACGTGCGGCAACGAAATGACATGAAACCTCCGCAAACATGAGTTTTTGACCTAAAGTATTGGAATTGGCATTTTCATTGCAAAAAAAAACAAAAACGGGTTCCGAGGGCACAAACTCAAGCCTGTATGCAAACCGATACCCATTTTTGCAATGGGCCAAGCGCGGCAACGAAATGGCGCGAAACCACTCCAAACATGTGTTTTGGACCTAAAGAATTGGACTCGACATGTTCGTTGCGAAAAAACAAGAAGTGGTTCCGGAAGCACAAATTGTATGCACCCCGATGCACGTTTTCTCAATGGGTCACCTGCGGCAACGAAATAGCGCGAAACCACCCCAAATATGAATTTTGGGCCTGAAGTAGTGGATTGGGCATGTTCATCGTGAAAAAACAAGAAATGGTTCCTGTGGTAGAAACTCATGCCTTGTATGCACACCGATACCCATTTTCGCAATGGGTCACGTGCAGCAACGAAATGGCGTAAAACCTCCCCAAACATGAGTTTTGAACCTAACGTATTGGACTAGACATGTTTGTTGTGACAAATCAAGGAGTGGTTCCGTGGGCACAAACTCATGCCTTGTATGCACCCCGATACATGTTTTCACAATGGGTTCGTGCGGCAACGAAAAGGCTCGAAACCTCCCCAAACATGAGATTTGGACCTAATGGAGTGGATTGGATATGTTCGTTGTGAAAAAACAAAAAATGGTTCTCATGCCTTGTATGCACCCCGATACCCGTTTTTGCAATCGATCACGTGCGGCAGTGAAATGACATGAAACCTCCCAAAACATGAGTTTTGGACCTAAAGTATTGGACTGGAGATTTTCGTTGCGAAAAAACAAGAATTGGTTTCAGGGGCACAAACTCGTGCCTTGTATGCACACCGATAGCCATTTTCACAATGGGTCAAGTGCGGCAACGAAATTGCTCGAAACCACCCTAAACATGAGTTTTGGACCTAAAGTAGTGGATTGGACATGTTCGTTGCGAAAAAGCAAGAAATGGTTCGAGAGCACAAGCACATGCCTTATATGAACCCCGATACTCGTTTTCACAATGGGTCACGTGCGGCAATGAAATGGCGCGAAACCACCCCCAAACATGAGATTTGGACCTCAAGTAGTGGGTTGGGCATCTTCGTTGTGAAAAAACAAGAAATGGTTTCGGTGGCAGAAACTCATGCCTTGTATGCACATCGATACCCGTTTCCGCAATGGGTCACGTGCGGCAACGAAATGGCGCGAAACCACTCCAAACATGAGTTTTAGACCTAAGGTATTGGACTGGACATGTTCGCTGCGAAAAAACAAGAAGTGGCTGTGCGAGCACAAACTCATGCCTTGTATGCACCCCCATATCTGTTTTCGCAATGGGTCTCGTGCGGCACCGAAAAGGTGTGAAACCACGCCAAACATGAGTTTTGGACCTAACGCAGTGGATTGGATATGTTCGTTGTGAAAAAACAAGAAACGGTTCCGCGGGCACAAACTCATGCCTTGTATGCAGACCGATACCCATTTTCCCAATGGTCACGTGCGGCAATGAAATGGCGCGAAACTACCCCCAAACATGAGTTTTGGACATCAAGTAGTGGATTGGGCATGTTCGTTGCGAAAAAACAAGAAATGGTTCCGGTGGCACAAACTCATGCCTTATATTGACACCGATACCCGTTTTCGCAATGGATCACGTGCGGCAACGAAATGGCACAAAACCTTCCCAAACATGAGTTTTGGACCTAAAGTATTGGACTGGACATGTTCGTTATGAAAAAACAAGAAGTGGTTCCAGGGGCACAAACTCATGCCTTATATGCAAACCGATACTCATTTTCGCAATGGGTCAAGTGCGGCAACGAAATGGCGCGAAACCACTCCAAAGATGAGTTTTGGACCTAAAGTATTGGACTGGACATGTTCGTTGTGAAAAAACAAGAAGTGGTTCTGGGGCCACAAACTGTATGCACCCCGATACCCGTTTTCTCAATAGGTTACCTGCGGCAACGAAATAGCGCGAAACCACTGCCAAACATGACTTTTGGACCACAAATAATAGATTGGGCATGTTCGTTGCGAAAAATAAGAAATGGTTCCAGTGGCAGAAACTCATGCCTTGTACGCACACCGATACCCGTTTTCGCAATGGGTCACGTGCGGCAACGAAATGGCGCGAAACCTCTCCAAACATGAGTTTTGGACCAAAACTATTGGACTGGACATGTTCGTTGCGAAAAAACAAAAAGTGGCTGTGGAGGCACAAACTCATGCCTTGCATGCAGACCGATACCTGTTTTCGCAATGGGTCAAGTGCGGCAACGAAATGACACGAAACCTCCCCAAACATGAGTTTTGGACCTAAAGTATTGGAATTGACATTTTCGTTGCAAAAAAACAAGAACTGGTTCCGAGGGCACAAACTCATGCCTTGCATGCAGACCGATACCTGTTTTCGCAATGGGTCAAGTGCGGCAACGAAATAGCACGAAACCACTCCAAACATTAGTTTTGGATCTAAAGTATTGGACTCGACATGTTCGTTGTGGAAAAACAAGAAGTGGTTCCGGGGGCACAAACTGTATGCACCCCGATACCCATTTTCTTAATAGGTCACCTGCGGCAACGAAATAGCGCGAAACCACCCCAAACATGAGTTTTGGACCTCAAATAATGGATTGGGCATGTTCATTGCAAAAAAATAAGAAATGGTTCCAGTGGCAAAAGCTCATGCCATGTATGCACACCGATACCCGTTTTCGCAATGGGTCACGTGCGGCAACGAAATGGCGCGAAAAGTCCCCAAACATGAGTTTTGGACCTAAACTATTGGACTGGACATGTTCGTTGCGAAAAAAGAAGAAGTGGTTGTAGGGGCACAAACTCATGCCTTGTATGCACCCCGATACCCATTATCGCAATGGGTTACGTGCGGCAACGAAATGACACGAAACCTTTCCAAACATGAGTTTTTGACCTAAAGTGTCAATAAAAACAACTCCCAATTTTGATGTATGTTTTTCATATGGAAATAATGAATAGTTGCTCTATTATGTTCATACATAGTTGTTTATGCACGTTCTACACTTAGCTTAATTTTAAACTCATGTGTATAAGTTCAAAACTTGATCTTGTACTTAGTGGATGCCATTTGCATAACTATGTCTAAGTTGTTGTAAGAAATGATATGGCTAAGCACTAGGTTTTCTCCACACATCCTTAGTAAGATAAACATCTCAGATTTATTCTTTTAAAAAATAAAATGAAGTTCCCCATCGGTTTTGACTACCTACTAGAGCAAATACACTAAAATATCTAAGCCCAGCTTGTTTAAGCTACTTAAAGTTGTTTTGAGCTTTGTCAAATTTTGAGTCTCATAGAATGAAATCATCTCTATCTTGTGAATCGTTGGAGCAAAAATCCACCACCACAAATGCATTTACCTATCCTGGGTATGCATCCATATATCTCCAAAATAATACCCTTATCCTTACTCCTTCCGATCAAAACGAGGTACAGTATGAAGCCAACAAAAATATGAGAAAAAGAAAAACATGCTAGTCAAGCATGGCAAAAACTATGAGAACAAAAAAACATGCTAGTCAAGCATGGCAAAAAAAAAGAAAAATACAAAAAAGCTCTATATTCATACCTATCAATAAAAAAAGAGAAGGAAAGGAAACAAGAAGATTCATGCATCCATCCACCAAATAAAGCTCCAACAATGAACAAGGCTAAATGATATAGTGCATTTCTTTGGTCCAATTTTTGGCTTTGTAAAACAAACAACTTAAGTAAACTAAGTCCTTCCATGACCCTGAGCTCCACATAAGCCTTAGTATAGGAAGTTCTTAGCCATGCTCTTGGCTTCAAATCGTGAGGATACACTTTGAGCGATGAAGAGTACCTTTGGAAAAACTTGTTTTCTTTTGAAAAATCTTTAAAAACACCTGAGATGGGAATTCCAAAAAACATGCTTAGAGCAGAACCTGCAACTAAGTCGTTCTTCCTCTCAACCGCCCAAGACATGGTAAGACAAAAAGATGCACCACAGGTATGAGTAAGAGTGATCATTACATACACTATGGTTCGAGGTAAAAGCATGGGTGTCGTCTGTGCATAACTCCTATTTATGAGCATCGATATTGCAGCAACTCCTGATCCATAACCCATATTGGCTTTACTCGACCACGAGCAAAGGTCTAAGCTTGGGGGGTGTTGACGGTCGTTATTGCACCGTTTCGACCGCAACTTTTCATGGGCATGGAAGGAAAATACATCAAAGTATAGGATAACCCTTGCTACTAACATATCTCCACGAGTTGTGTTGAATATTTGATTGTAGATACAAGATCAGCCGAAAATAGAAGAAATATGGCTAAATTAGGAAACCCTGACCAGTGGGCCAGGCCGCTCGGCCTCCCCCCAAGCCGCCCAACCTGACAAAGTGGCCAAAACACCTCATCTTCGACCTGCATGCACTTGAGTGACGTGTCAACACAGCTGTGAAGTCCAAATGCCGAATGCAACATGCAAAGTACCGAAAGGCCTTGCCAAATCGTCGATCCAGCACTTAGATTGGTGAAGTCAGCAATCCTCGGCACTTCAATCCTGCAGCTAAGGAAGAAACACAAATGAAGATCAACGGTTGAGGAAAAAACACATGCATAACCGCCATGCAACCGCCATGGAAAGTGAATACCAGCCACAATATCAAGAAAGGCGATGGATCAAAGGGCTCTCCAGGCCGCCCGGCCTGTAACCGCCATCCTAACCGCCTCACCGACCTTAGAAGCTATAAATACCCCCTAGAGCTCACTTGTGAAGTGTGGAAGTTGAGTAGTTCATGTTATCGCTTAGTCTAGTAGCATTAGGTTAGTCCTAGGAGTTAGAGTTGAGTCTGAGCTTTTGTCTCAGGGATTCCGGAGTCTTCTTCGAGTCTTGGTTCTTGTATCTTTCTATCTTTGTACTCTTGTTACTCCAGTATAATATGTTTCATTGTTCTATCTTCTGTTATACTTTACTTTACTTCTTAACTCTTGCCTAGTGTGGTGTACCTTATTGCACACTAGATCCAAGGTTTAGGTTTGTGTTGTTCTTAAATTATCTAAATCCTGTTAGACTTGCCGGTACTATAAGCTTGTCTTAGGCTTTTGATCTAAGATTAATTTAGTTCTCACCCTCTGATCAAAGAAGAGGTTTAGTATAGCGTGCCATCTTACCCACGCAGATCTGGTTAGTAGCCTCTCTAGGTGACAGCTCTAGAGGCCTCAGTATTCCACCCCATCATTCGGTAAATCCGGCGTTAGCCGGGTCTCCTTCGGAGGTCTCCTATCTACCCCTTGACCCCTCGAGGCGCAGAAATTTCGCTCGACGCAAGATCCTAGCTTGTTTCCAGTTAACTTAGTTCAACCGCGAATATTCCTCTGCAACGGTTAACTAGTAGAGTTTGAAAATCTAATCTCGCTCGTTGTCCTTCCAGATAGCTACCTAAGTGTTAGACTTTTTTAGTCTCTGTTTTACTCTTCCCACCATACACTATCTTGTTATCTTACCCCCGTTGTAAGAATAGCTAGTGTTTTATCAAAGTTATAGTACTGCTTGAAAGTTCGACATTTCATTCCACCTATTCGCCCTTGCTTTCCTGTGGATTTTTACGATACTCAGAATAATCTGAGTGAAAAAGCTACAGCGAATCTCCATGCGCTTGCGGAGTAAAATCTGTTGTGCTAAGAGACGTCAACACTCACCAACAATGGTCTGAAGTTTGGGTGAAATTGCACAAATTTTATTTAAACCGCCTAGGTCCACCTCTTTTCCTCTTAGAAGCACTAGAAGAAATTACACATAAATCACAAATCAGTGTGCTTCGGAAAAGGAAAAATCACCAAGATACTGTAGGAGTACAAATATCGGTTTACATGCTGAGCAAAACAAAATCACATATAGAGGAATGTTGGTCAACGGAGTACATGCAAGCACAGAAGTTAGCCAGGGAGATGAAAGTTACAAGCAAATACAATTGCTAATAAGAAGCATAAAAACTGAGATAACAGTTACTGATACAGTAAAAACACCTCTAATGGCTACCTTATTTCTTTGCAATGCAAAACCCAGTACAGCCAAGCTTATCACTTCAACTTCGGTGTAAAATTGATCATCCCCAACAACAAAATCATGATCCTTTAGTCTTTTCACATCAACCGTAATGCCATCAGGCAAACAGCCCCACAGATAGCCATGAATTGCACCATTAGGTATATAGCAAGACCATGAACATTGAATTATTACAGGTAAGGAATAAAATTCAGAAAATGAAACGAAACATTTTCCAAGAGTTGGTCTCCACGAGAAGATTTGAAAACATATTACAATCACAGATGAGTAAATAAAAGGATTCTTAAATGTCAAGGATCTAAGCATGGTAGTCAACATCAAGATAGCATGTATGAACCGTGTTCCCCTAACAGAATAGCATGATCAAGGAAGTCATCGTGGAGTTTAAACTTAATGAAAAAAAATGCAAAGTGGAGTAAGTCACCATGGAATCCAACATGATGGTGACAGTTGTTAAGACTTACTAGCATAGATGTACGTGCAACACGTACGTGTTGTGAGATGACGAAAAAGGCAATAGAAAAAAGAAAAAGGAAACAGAATTAAAGAAAGGAGACCTGATTAATTGACGTCATTCTTTTCTCATTAAAACCAAGAGAAGAAATTAACATGTGGGTATGTGGGTATGGGTATAAAATGAGGTGAGAAATAAAAAGAGAAAATAGATGAAACATTTTGTATCTATGGGTTTTGGGTCTTTCCACCCCTTTCCAACCTTTTTCAAACTGCGGAGTGGGACCAGCGTGAGAGGTATACCTTTACCTTTCTAAGCAAAAAAAGATTTTTAGAAAACTCGCTCTTTTATAGTGTAGATGTAGATATCTGACGACTCTATCCTTCCTCTTGCCATTAATTCACCATCTAAGTGGCAACATTTCTTGCTTCAGGTACAACTTATCTTGCTTCAGCTCTGACCATTTATAATCGTTGAATTTATTCTAGGTATTGCTAAGCACCATTCTGTACTCATATCCAATGGCTACTCAAATTTCAGCTAAACTTGTCATTCTTTCCTGTCTCAAGGTGTAAACTGTAACATATTTACTGGAGAACATAAATGTTGAACATTATTTCCTAGTAGTGTGAGTATCTAACACTTGTGTACTAGATGCCCAATGCCAGTTAATCAGTTATGAAACATTCTTTGGGACTACTTGCGCATATGTTTTTTTATGATTACTCATCTTTTTTTTATAACCGTTAGTGTTCTGAAACTAAATTTGTCCTAAAAGGCATTGTAGGGAGATAGAAGCTACCAATTTATGGGTATTGATGATACAATGAGTGTTGGCATTCGTTTTCCTGCGAATCTTTTTGGCCATCCAACTGATAAAAGGATAGAAGTAGTAAATTCAGAGCTTCAGTACTGGACCAATCATTCCAATGCTCCAGTTATGAAAGTTGTTTTCGGACATTTCTCTATGTCATTCACTACATCATCTAAAAAAGGACAGCGATATGAAAGTGTGTTTGCAAGACAGTCAGTTTCAGCATACCTATGTGGCCATCTGCATGCAAAGGTAATTAAGCAGCTTTGGAGGTACCATGAGATGAGAACAACAGATCAAAAGTCAAGCTTTTGGGAATGGGAACTTGGGGACTGGAAAGACTCCAGATTGATGAGGATTTCGAGAAGGAAAAGAAAAATCCAATGGAGGAGAGGAGAGGAGTCTGGTACCTTTCGGGAAGGAGGAGCTCGTCATGGTGGGGGCTGGGCTCCGGGCAGGCGGCGCGGGAACCGGAGACGGGCACGAGCAGCGACGGCGGGGAGGTGTGGCGGCCGGGAAGCCAAGTCGGCGAGCGCGGTCGCGGGGCGCCGGGCTGTCGTCGTAGGGAGCCGGCGAGCGCGGGCGCGCGGGGATTTGGCCGGGGTGGGGGCGACGAGCGGCGGCGCCGGTGGCGGCCGGGGTGCCGTGGAGGCAGTGACTCCGGGGCGGTAGCGGCCGGGTGCCGTGGAGGCGGTGAGTGCTTGTTCGTGACTGGTGTGGTGGGGGTTGGCTGGGCTGGTGATAAAGGTTGGGGCGCTTTAACTTTCGGCGGTCAAGCGTAACCGCCGAAAATAGCGGCCTTGGTGAGTTAGTGCCGCCGAAAATAAGGTTTTTATTTTCGGCGGTAGTCGTGACCGCTGAAAATAACTTGTTATTTTTAGCAGTTACTCTAAACCGCTGAAAATAAAGTTGTTATTTTTTGCGGTTCTTTGTAGCCGCCGAAAATAGATTTGACTCTTCACAATTCTTGTAGCATGGCCTCCTCTGCGCGCACGCGCCGCCACTGCCTCGCCTTTCCTAGGCGTGCGCCGCCGCCGCCGCTGCCCCGCGTCCCCTACGCGCGCCCGCCTCCCGTGCAGCATCGCCTCGGAGGAAGACAACCACCCGCGGCGGCTGAGACGAGATGCGGAGGTCGAGGAAGGTACCAGGGCCCTCGGCCGGTTGGTGACTGTCGGCGTCGGGCTCAGCGCACTACAAGAATTCTGTTGATACATGACGTCTTAAAGAAACGTCATAGTTTGTATAGATCTATGACGACCTCTGATTTAAGTGGTACTTCTATGACACACCATATAATTATCGTCACGGATTCGAGGAGCTAGATGTCATAAATCATCCCATGTCCACTCTAACGAGTGATAAACAGGTAGGGCATCCTTCCTCCGCCCTAGATCTGTTTCTCCATCCATTCCCCATCTACTCTCTTTCCTCAAGCCGCCAAGGTCGACCCCGCCCCCACGCCGGCGCGCCGCCCCGCCCGCCACTGCGCCCGCGCCTCCCCGCCTTTCCCGGCCGGCCCCGGCTCCTCGCGCTCGCCCTGGCCGCCAGGTGCCTCCCCACGACCCTGCTTCCCAACCCCAGCGCGGCGCCGCCCGCTGGTGCGCCACACCCCGACGCGGCGACGCCATGCTCCGCCAGCCGCCTCCCCACGCCTCCTCTTCTTCGCCTCCCCGCCTCGGCGACCAGCCCCCGGCCCCGTACGGCTTGGCGGCGCGCGCATACCGCCAGTGCCGGGCCGCCACGGCCGCAAAGCGCGTCGACGCCTCCGTCTCCAGGCGTCCAAGCAAGACAGGCAAAGGCCCAGCCCCCGCGGCGCCGCCCGGCCGCCAATCGCCCTGCTCCCACTGTCCCACAGCAGCGCAGCGCTCCTGCCCGCTCCCTGCTCCCGCTGGGTAAGGCTCCAACCGAATGTCTGAATCTGAACTTCAGATCTAGAATTCTAAATGGTTGAATCTAAATGTCACAATTAGTACCAGCAGCAGCACTGTAGCACTGTCGTAAGTCATTCAAAGAAACACGCTCTTTTGATAATACAATGTTTAGAGTAAATATATTTCTGTTGTTTTTTGGGCATCTCATTAAGAAAATGTGAAATCTTCCTGCAGGAGCAACAAAATTTACATATGCTCCTGAGCCATTTGATGTTGGCCGATTATTGCAAGCAGAGATAGTTTTGAATGCAGACGAAATTACAGTTCAGACAGATGGTCCTATAGATAACGGTTAGTCCTTTTCAAGGTTCTTTTAACAGATTTAAGTCATTTGCCAATATAGTATGTCTTTTTAGAAAATTTCAATGGCAATCCTAAATGTGTTTCTTCCAGAAAATAACTGAAATCCAGTTATCTCAGACATTCACTATTGTAAATTTTGCGTCGTTTGTACATTTCCTTCTGCATTTGTGCCTTGTCGGACTTCCTGCTATTAAAGTTAAGCTTGATATGACAGTTATCATATATCAGATAAGGTATTACTAGCATTGTTAGATTTTGTGCTTGCTAAGGTATATACTTTGTGCTTGCTGTAGACTACGGGAGGTCAAGATGAAGTGGTACTAGTGCAGCAGATATAGATGAGGGATGCTCTATATACAACAACTAGCTATGAGGGATGCTCTATAAATGAAAATTGTTGTGGTGTAAAGGGTGATGGTGAAAGGCTATCGTTGGCTTCTATTTTTCTTCAGTCAAGCAGTTTCTAATCAAGGTTTGGAATTATGATTTCAACCAAAGTACGTCATTTGTCTAACTTTACATTGTTGTAGAGATTGGTGAACAACTTGCTTTGCTGAATTTCAGATACTGAAATGCAGTGGGGTGATTTTGGGAACTCTGCCTGTTAGGTATGATTCCCATTTCTGTTCATATATGCACCTAGAATATCTGCTTACTGTTTTTGCATATATCTTGGAGATTTATCCATGTCCTATGCTTTGTTTTATTAAAAGTAAAGGATATTAGAAACCAAGTGAATCTTGTCTGATTTATATTGGTGATATGATGACTTGAATACAATCCTAATTCATGCCTTCTTTATAAGAATTTAAAGCCAAAGGACCTAATGATTGGCTTCATATTTTGATGCTCTATAGTATTGAACTTTGAGAAAAAACCATAACGGTAGTAGAGTGGAGACCAATAATCAATAATCATATGGCATGGAGCTCAGGTATGCACAAAGACCAGGAATAGGCTGCCTTGTTATTAATTGTTATAATATGTGTAATGAACATGACATTGGCTGCTGTATTGCTGACATCTAAGATACTCAATATGACAATATCTGTACCAGATGGGCATCCATGGACATGATTGTTCTACTTAGATTTGGGTGTGCATTGTTTGTGGTCATTTAAATATTAGTCTTGATAGCATATTCTCTTGACTACCTGTTTATATTTACAATCAGTACTCAGTTTCACTTTCCTTACATACCAAGTTTAGAAGTCCATTCTCCCTGGGTTGCTTTTGGAGTAATGTACTTCTTTCTAAAATTGGCTTTGTATTAGTTATTCTAGTAAACCTATCGAGAACAAGGTACAAATTGGTGTCCAGTCTTTGGCTTCCAGTCCATCCTAATGTCATTAGCCATCAGTCATGCATGCGCCCTTTAAGCTATCTTGTTGCTTACTGTCTTTTTCATTTAACATCATCTCGTCATCCTTGCTGTCCACCTTATGTTTTGTTTGCTACTCTTATCAGGGGCTAGAGTGGATAATGATTTGATTTGGTTCATTTCAGACCACACCTTATCTTACTAACAATTTTGAAAATGGCTTGAGGACGGAGTCTCTTGTGAAGAATTTCTCTACAGTTCTAAGATAGGATCAACATGTCTATGGATCAACTAGTATATAGTTCATGGTTTGTATTAGGACTCTAGATATATTTGATTCCTCTATAGTTAAGACCTAGATATGAATTTCTTGTAGTTATTCCACAATTGCAAACTGATTGAAGTTTTAGGTTTGCCCATACTTAGGCCGATTTGTAATATGATTTATGTGACAATGGTTGATCTTAATACATGAATAAATAAATATATATTTGTATTATTGTTGTATCTTGTGATGAATATTAATGCATTGGTGTTAAACAGTAAGTGGAAACAATTTGGGATAATATTTCGATAATATGGTGATCTATGACGTTTCATTTTTGTCACTATGGATAGAGCTAATGGCGTTGCAGTAACGACCGTCCAATTGATTCATGACGGATTGATTTTGTTGATCTGTGACGGTTCCAGTGAGCCAAACAATTTACGACGCTCAATACATGACAGAATTTAGGTATGTCATAGATGCTTGTCTGTGACGGTTTTTCAACATTCTGTGACAAAAACGAACTGTCATGTATCAACAGAATTCTTGTAGTGTGTGTTAGCATCGTCAGGGGAGGGGCCCAGGTGGAGGCGAGGAGGAGGTCGGCGTTGGGGAAGAAGAGCGAGGTGGGATTGAGATTGGAGGTAGATGGAGGGGAGGGGACGGTAGCGGGCAGAAGACGGAGAGGAGCGAGCGGCTCACCGAGGGCTGGCGCTTGTGGAGGAGGCGGGGGGATGCGGGGCAGCGGGGGCGGTGTGCGGATGGGAGGCGGGGCAATGGCCGCCAGCGGCGGTGGCGCGGTGGTGGTGGCTCGCCGGCGTTTGAGGAAGAGGACCGACTAGAGGAGAGGAAGAGGAACAATTGGCACGCCAGCGGCGGGAGGAGGAAGAAAAGGATGACGGATGGGGCCCACACATCATAGAGAGGTAGGGAGTGGCAATCTTGTAAATACGGAGGTACATACACTGTGGGTGGGCCCTAAACAGATCCAATACGTAGGCAATGGCATATCTCAAACTTAGGTGAAATACTAGTGGTCTGGTTCCTGTATTCCAAATTGTAATGGCATACTTCGAACCCATGAAAGTTATAATGGCTTCAGTCCAATTAACCCTTTTTTCAATCGATCCATCGCGGAGGCCGGCGCACGAACCAAGGGAGCCGGGGGTAGTTTTCGAGGATGGACGCCCGGGCTGGGTGGGAGGCCGGGGGGTAGGGGAGGTGGGCTGGCTCAGGTACAGAATAGTCTATTCAGTACTCAATTTTCTGTATGCAGCCATAATTTCAGGCCTAACATCCCAGATTTTCTAGCAAATAAATTACAAGAATTCACACTATGCAGGCTAATCCAAAGTTATTTTTTGGCATCTATTTAGATAAAATAACCATCTGGTTTCTATATCGGGGGAATAAATAAAGTTTTGTCAATATGAAAAGGAGCAAACAGCTTGGTAGAAAATACAATACAGAACAGATAAATTCCTGGTGGTCATTGAATTATCGTCGAAACATAAAACTATTTGTAAAATAGCGGGTAATTTATTGTGCTGATTATGATTAGAGGGATTTGCGAGATCAGGTATCGAAACAACAGTCAGTCAGAAATATTATTCATTGGTATTGATTATTTAAGATCCAACGGCTCCATCAACTAAGAGTTGATTTCCGACAAGAATGGATGGAGATGGAAGATGCCACCATTGAATCGGACACCCGCCGCGAAGCAAGGATGAGCTGCCCCGAGGTTGCGTCCAATGCCGATGAGGCTGCAACCGCTGACCGAAGAACCCCCTACACAGTAAAAAGAGTGAGCAGTAGGGGTGTTGGTCAATCACCGCTGCAACACAATGAGTACCTGCCGCTGACCCAGCAACAGATCCATGGTTCCGTGAGCTCCACAACCAGCGGTTCCATAGAAGGGGGGGAGAGAGGAGCGAAGGATCGCGGACTGGAAGAGGAAGCGAGATCACGGTGGTGCAGCGACGGAGGGAGCTCGAGGTATGAGGCGGTGGAGGGGAGCTCCAGGCTTAGGGGCTGTCGGCTGCTGCTCGTGTGTGCATGAGACGGGAAGGGCGGAGCGTTGCGCGGCCCGCGCTCTAGCGAGGAGCAGAGCAGGCGGAGGCCGGCGGTGGGCAGGACGATATCTTCATCACCACTAGGGAAGGCTGCGAGAGGCAGATCGCAACGGAACGGTAACGCAACCACCATCTAGGGGCGAATAAACAGGAACGCGGGCGAGCTGAGCTTTTGCGGACGGTTGCAAGCAGGGGCTGGAAGCGGACAGGGAGTTGGCCGGCCGATGGACGCTGGCCTAGCCATGTTTGTTTCCTAGCGTAGATTATATAGGACATGGTCAAAAGAAAATCCCTCTCCATTTACTATTACGTGGAGACACGGTCATAAAAGCAAAGATTTTTTTTAAAACATTTGCATCTTAAAAAAAATCTATAATTTTACAACTGAGCATCCAAATCAAAATTCGATCGCACCATCACGTTTGTTTCAATAAAAACTTCGAAACAAGATCTCACTTGACTATATTTCGATGACTCCATATAAATATGGTAAAAAAATATGGAATTTGTTATTTTCTGTACATGACGTGTGTTAATTATAGGAAAAAGTTACATCCTATAAAAAATTTGTTATTTTCTACAAAAGATGTGTGTTATAAGGATGAAACTTATGAAAAACAGTTACGTCTTATAGAGAATTTGTTACTTTTTTATAAAAAATGTGTTTTATAAGGATGTAACTTATGATCAAAAAATTACATCTTATAGAAAATTTGTTACTTTGTATAGAAGATGTGTGTTATAAGGATGTGACTTATGACGAAAAAGTTATATTCTATAGGGAATTCGTTACTCTCTATAAAAGGTGTGCCCTGCCCGGAGACGCTCCTCGATCGTCGTCCATTTACGGTCCTACGCTCGAGAACACCTGCACGTCGTTTCCCACCGGCCGCCCGGACCCGAAGCCACGGACTCCAAATCGATTTGAATCTCAGGAGTCGCGCCGAGGAGAGAGAAAGCTTTCGTCTTCCGTCTAGCACCACCGGAGGACGTGAGGCAGGTAGACTCCGACCGTGGTTGCATCGGTGGCGACCGAAGTAACATTAATTAGTTAGCAACATTTTGATAAATAGGATGTAACATTCAATGCGTAGAAAATAACATTCAATACATAGAAAGTAAGATTCGATGTGTAGAAAGTAACATTCGATGCGAGAAAAAAAATATTGGATATATGAAATGTAATTTTTTTTTAAAAAAAAAGTAACTTTTTGTTTGTAAAAGGTAACGTTCGATGTCTAAAAAATAATATTCGATACATAAAAAGTAACATTTATATAAAAAGTAAATTTTCATGCAAAAATGTAACTTTTATTTTGTAAAAATGTAACTTTCATTATATTTATTTAAAATGTCAAAACATAGTCAAGTGGGATACTGTTTCGAAGTTTTTGTTGAAAAAAACAAGATGGTGCGATCAGATTTTAATTTGAATGTTCCGTTGTAAAGTTATGGATTTTTAAAAATGTAACCGTTTTTCCAAATGCTTACGTAAGCATGCATGCGGGTGGGGTGGGAAACACACTTAATGCGCTATGTACAGAAAAGAATATTTCCGTTTGAGAAATCTTTTTTAAAATAGTAGGGTTTCCTCGTAAGATTAAGCAGAGAGGGTCTCCGTTTAGCTTTTGGAATTATATAAGCTAGCTTATTTGTGTTAGATTATATAAGCCAATTTATACAAGTTGAAGAAGAATTGTGAGAAAATATCACTAAGTGCTATGTAACTAATGGTAAAGGGTTAAAATCATAAGCTGCAATAAGCTCCTCTTGAGTAGCTTACAGATTATTATAATACGAGGGGTCTAGATTATATAAGCTATGTAATAAGCTGAGATGTTTGTTTATTATTTAAAATTATATAAGCTGGATTATATAATCTGAGGGGAAACAAACGCTAGTCAAATGTGTTGTACTGTCGTAGCGCGGTTCGGGTGCAGCTAGTTGGCTCTCGGTACTGAATATGCTATTAGGTACCAGGACACCATTATATATATATATAGAATTTACCATATCTATCTATCTATACCTAATATTAAACCAAATAAGGTTTTTTGGCCCAAGTTTCCCGGTCCGTCGTGGGTCCCACCGCGAAAACGGACGTGCAAATCGCATACAGACTCCGCTTTCGATGTTCTGTATATTGATAGAAAGGTAAAATATTAACATTTCCAACCGAACTGAAACCATTTTAAAATTCGGTCTCAGTCAACAAAAATCTTTGAAACAATGTACGTGAAATTTATTCGCGAGCCTGAAAGTGCAGGAGACGCCCACGCGATGCCCAAATCGCAGGCGGATTCCGTTTTTCACGTTATATGTATCGATGGAAAGATAAAATAACAACCTTACCAACCCAATTGACACTGTTCTAAAATTCGTTTGCAATTAACGAAAATCGTGGCCTACAATTTATTCAGAAACCCGATTCAGACGGTAGAAGCAGCCTACGTGAAAACGGATACCCATATCGTATATGGACTCCGTTTTCGATGTTATATATATTGCGGAAAAGGAAAAAATAATATTTCTTACGAAACTGACACTTAAATTTCGGTCACATGCAAAGAAAAATTCAAAACAATATAATATGGAATTTATTTGTGAGCTTATTCTTATATTTATTGATCCAGAAGTGCTTAAGAGTGTTTTTCTCCCGTTGCAACCATGGACATTTTGATAGTATATATATATATATTATTATATGGTACCCTAGTACTGAACAACTATTCGGTACCCGATCCACAAACCGAGCCAGCCCACCCAAAAGGACCCGCCGGCCTGCCTTCCGAGCCCGTGAGCTGCTCCGCCGAACCCACTTGACCACCTCACGACAACTCCGCTCCCCTAAAACCACGACCCCTGAACCCACGTTCTCCTCTTTTTTTTTTTTTCGGTTCCGCCTTCCCTGCCGATTCCACCGCCGGTGACGCCTCCTACTCCGCCATAGTCGTCGACATTGGGGACGAATCGCAAGGCCTGGCTTTGGCGCGTGTTCCTCCTCCCGGAGTGCCGCCCTCCGGCTCTCATTGTTGTGGCCGCCGTCCTGGCTTGTCCTCGGCGGACTAGCCTCTCCTCAAGCCCTCCACCGAGCCCACCTGTTTCTCCACCGCCGTCTACATTGGGGGCGAACCGCAAGACTGGGATTCGGCTAGTGATCTTCTCCCCACGGCGGTTCGCGTATATCTCGAGCTCGGCGCCAGCCCCTCCAGGCTCTAGCCCCCCACCACGTCCGCCCCACGCCTGTATCTCGATCCGAGCTGCAGGTCCCCGCGTACTAGCTGTCGTAGGCTCCGCTGACCGCCTCTGTCATGCAAGGGGATCGCTTGCAAGATGGCCCTGAGCCACTTTCCTTCGTCGTCCGCTGGAACCACCTCCGAGGCCGTCCGGCCTTCCCTATGGTTTGAAAGCACGGTAAATCCTGAGTTTACCCCTCCCCACGGTGAGTCAAACGTACTCTTCTCTCACCTTCAGTTGATTCCACCACCTGCTACTTGATTTGCTGCAATTATGGCCACGATTTGTGTCAAGTATGATGGTGTTTTTCAGTCAAATAGCATTCCCAAATTTATGCAGAGCTGGATGCAGAAGCAACCAATTCTCGACTGTTTTTTGTTCATAATTCATTAACTCAAATATCTTATTTCTTGTTCTAACTCCTGGGTGTAATTATTTGTAGTCTTTTCAAATGTGCTGGATGCTTCTAGTTTGTCATATTGTCCAACACGTTTGTCACTTTCAGTGACTAAATTATACTATTTTTGTGTGCATACAGTTATTTATTTTGAACTAATTCAATGCAAGATAATAGGCTTTGATTTATTCCATCCATGTGCTGATAATTGTGATCTGGATTTCTTAATTTCAGTCCTTGCGGCTGGTTGGATTTCTTATTCCTCCGTTGCTGCGGCAACAGGTGATCCTTGCGTTTGTGTTTCATCGGGGACAATCTAGCTTTCATCCTGCCTACCCACCAGTATTTTTTCATTGCAGTGGGTTTTTTTCGGTAGCTGTAGCTTTACCGGCACTAATTAGTCTAGGTTGCCAGTTGCCAACTTGCCATTGTACCGTCTAGTTCCATAATTGACTTGATTTTTAAAATTTTATGGTCTAACATCCTGTGCATTTTGTTTTAAGAAACCTGAATTTTAATAGTGCTAACATGTCACTTTTGTGAGCTAACCATATTCGTTTTATTATCAGTGCTTAAAATAGTTTTTGACTATAACTTTAAGTAATAAAATTTGATATTTTTCAGCATAGATTTAAAATTCTTGGTATTAGTATATTAGTTCAATAATACTACCCCTCCTTAAGTACAAATTTTCGTTCAGATCAATGCCAATTTTATCTGGTGAAAGAAATTTGCCTCCTGGTGTTCCTCCGTGTGCTCATGTTGTTTGTTTCCAGGACATTTTTCCTTTTTCCCCTTCTACGAGAGACACTAATATTTTTATGTCAATGTAACTGAGTTTGGAAAAACAAAAGGCACCTGGTTCTCAAATACTTTATTGAGTCAATTCCCTCAATGTTATAGAAATTTTTGAACGTTCTTTCGTTGCTACCGAAATTTTGAAATTGTGCTAGTATATCTTTGCAGGATAACACTAATTGGCCATCAGCCCATCACGTACAGGTAGTTCTTCCCTTCTCTATCTATCTGCACACGCTCACTTCTCCATTGGTAACTTTTACCTCACATTTTGGAGAATGTAGTTTGTGACAAGGCCTACATATAATTGTTCTTGTTGATGCATTAGCTATTTGAATCCGGACCTAAATCTAGGAAATGCTATATTTTCTCCTGCATCAGCTGATAGTGATGATAGGTTAGCGTGTCATCTCTGCCTCTTTTATTGAATAGTAAGTACTATACCCTCTCGTTCAGCAAAAAACAGACTTAAGGTAACTCAGCCTAGAAGCTTAGTCTAAGATGTGAGCCTATTCTGAGATGAATAGAAGATAGCTAGCTTCCATTATTATGCTGTATCAGTTATACTCCCTCCGTTTGTTTATACTTGTCGTTCCGACCAGCTGCCGCAGTTCAATTAACGAAGATTTTTTTGGTCCTAACGTCAAACAAAAGCGACCGGAGGTAGTACACTACGCCTATGATAAATATGATGACAATGAACTGCTTACTGTTTATGCCTTATTATAATGCGCGTACGCTTTTATGCTGTTTATTGATGTTTATATAACTGTGTTTTTAATTTCGAAACCCAGATTTATTATGCTCTTAATTGCTATTCCAAACAACTGTGCATCCCCTCATCTAGGCTGAATCTTGTCCATCCAAAACTCATATATGTTATTTCAAAAAATATTACATTCCCTCATCCTCTTTACCAGCAGGTGACACGCCATCTAAGCGGCCGGCGGCTCTGCCTGTGGTCTTCGTCTGCTCAACGTCTGGGCAGCGGGCAGCTCGGCCACGAGGTCGGCGCTGACTCGTTCTCTTGGCAACGACCGTCTCGTCGTTAGGCTTGTGGGTTGTGCGGTGGCCTGGACATCCTATCCATCCGTTGCCACATTGGCAAGTGCGTGCTAATCTCCACATTGGCATGTCCTACAGTGCAACACATTTGTATAAACGCTAAAATATAACTATCCAGAGCATAAACTGTTTTTTCTCAAACAAAAACTGTACCCATTTATCCAAGTTAGTTTGTTTCAGCACAATGTTAATGCCTATGCAGTTTTGCAATCACAGGGGGTTTGAATTGTATCCTTTGTGCTGTTACTGCAGCTACTACCTGTCATCTATTTATCTATCATATTTTGTCTCTTCAACTGCCATTTAATTTCGATGACCTTGCTATGCAGAGAATAAGATGGAAACAGGAGTCGCCTCAATAGCCCAGGCTATGGAAGCCTCTGTTCCTGGCAACAAAGAGATATGGGTGTATAGCATGCCATCAGCCAACATCAATCCAGAAGCCTCTGGTCCTTCCTTCAGTGAAGCATTAAAGTCAAAAAATAAACCCCCGCTGCATTAGGACCACTCAAGAGTCCGCAGATGGTTGCCCAGGCGGTAAGGGCGTGTAGAAGAAAGCGAAGAAAGGAAATCAGCTTGACCCTTCTCTTTTTTTGCTTCAAGGTCCATAGTCACCGGATCATGGGCGAGATTGTTTTGAGATAATTACCATGCATGGGGTAGGACGTTAGGCCATTTTGTGTACATGCTCGCCCCCTTTGTAACTCCAAACTTTTTAATGTTGCTGTAATTATGGAGGTGTGTGTTAACGTTGCCCTTAGGTTACCAAGTTAAATCTGTACATGACAGCAAAGATCATGTAATTTGGCCATAGTTCTGTTGATTATGTCTTCAACTGTGAAGATATAGATCCAATACCTGTGACTGGACCGTTTTTTCTTCTTCCATTACTTTTAACACCACTTTGTTCTCTTGTAATTTGTTTCTATTTTAAACTAGGTTCTGCTATGCTGTTTTTTCACAAGAAACATTGTTCAAAGATCAGCTCACTTGTGTGAGATATGTGGTCTTGTGCTGTTGGGAACGAACTAGCTTGTTTAATGAGACATGACACACGTGACACTAGCATCTACTATTTTTAGTTAAAGCAACAGTGCTTATATACTGTCCTTGAAGCATTTATGCTCAGCGATGATTTTAGCATTGCTGGTCCATGCCAACTTCATATATTTGAACATTGGATACAAGCCAATATTAGGGAGTGTCCTGTAACACACAAAGTTGAGGAATACATAAAACAATGCATCTTTTTTTTACAGGTTACATGAGAACATGGGGATGTCGTGGTCCACATTTCCTATTCCCTACAGATTACATTGCCCACACTTAGTAACATGCTAACACATCATCATCCATGCTGTTTGAACTTCCATGGAAGTCTTCATCATCACGTTCCTCCGTTGACCCATCCAATTCAGCATTCAAGTCTCCATCATACAGAACCCGGAGGTCGTTGGCTGCCCTATCATCACATCGTCAGACATTTTGGTGCTGCCACTTGTTTGGCTGGACCCTTGCCCTTTCTGACATCAATTCCTCTTTCTGACAGAATCCGGAGGCTCTCTTTCTGTTATTTCTCACTGCTTTCAGTTGACAACGTTTCAAAGTGCCAAACGTTGGAGTAGTTGCTAACGGTCATATGCCACATACCAACTTGTCAATCCCATAAATCAACTTACATTTATTTATGCAGTTCATGTTGGAGTAGCAAACGCCATAGAAAATATAAAAACGACAAGCACCAGTTGTTTATTTTTGTTGCTTTGACATATTACTTCACCAATCACCAGGTCAGTATTTCTACAGATTTTCAATTGCTCCAGTAAGGGTAGCTATTCGATAATCTTGTTTAATTGCAGGCACTGAACCAGCCAGCACAAAGTGAACAAACTAGAGTTCTATCTATGGCCTGAAAATTAAACAGTGCACATCATGTTAATCTGACCTTCACCGATTAACGAAGCCAATGTGTCCGGTGATTGTAGTGAAATCATCCTGATGAACTGCAATGGCAGGTAGCTTGCTGTCTGCGCCTTAAAGACGAAACTACAGTCAACAGCAAGGTCCACGGCGTCCTGTTAAATTCAAGATGTCATATGTCATAACCGAACGAGTTTTAACTTTTGTCCAGCTAGATTTGAGATGTCGTAACAAAGCTTTTTCTCAATTGTGATAAGAAAAGGTGATTACTATATGAACCAGGAAAGCTCGATAATTTAGCTTCTTGGGCACAAACACTGATGCATGTGAATGCAAAATGTAGACTGTCTGAACAATAATAGAAACTGAATTTCGGCTAGAATATGCAAATACAACAATTATTGGAAGCAGCAAACTGAATTTCAAGTAGAATATGCAAAGACAGAACAATTATTTGAAGCAGCATACTAATCCACCATATGGAATATGAGTAACGTAGAACACTATCCATCATCTATTGGATAACACGTTATTCATACCTTGCAGATGCACCTCACTGGCACCAATTTCTACAGACCTCACTTGTGCTACTTTCATCTCACTGTCTCACTGGCTACCATAGTGCTCTCCTCTTATAGCCTGCATGCTTATCAGCTGGTGGCAGCACCAGGCCATAGGACGATGCTGCAGCCTGCAGGAGTCAGAGAACAAGAGCAGCATAGGAGCCCCTGTAAACCAAGAAAACGAGCAGATCGAACGCCAAAGCAAGCAAAGTCTGCACCACTGCAAAGCACCTCTGAGCCGAGCTCTTCCAGCTTGAAGACGCTCCTATGGTACAGTGGTTACAGTGGTAGGTTTCAATCGCGACGTCTGATTGCAATAGAACACTACGAAGAAGGGGACGAGGGTAAGAAGAATCAGAGAAGGGGACGTTGAAGGGTAAGGGGAAGGGGAGGGAGAAGGGAGCTAGAGGACGGACGTACCACCTAGATCTACCACCGGAAGGAGGCCACGCGGGACAGAGTGGCGTGGACGCGTGGGGGACAGACATCCCGGTTTCCGGAGTGCTGCCTTGATCTGACCCTTGGCCGCACTCGCTTCACGGACGAGCTTCACCCTCCTCTCCGATGTCCGCCCCGGCGTCGACACCATTGCTACCGGCCGTCGCTAAAGACTCCGTGCGAGCCACCGCAGCATCTCGTCCGGACAGAGAAGGAACCGTCCGCCCCGTGGCGTAGCGGTGGGCCTCCATACGGTCCGAGTCTGGCCCGGGGACTGAATTCGGTACCTGGGTGTGTGAGACTGTTCAAACGCGCAGCAGCGTTAACGTGATTCTGCTGGACCGGCCGGTTTACCCGGTCCAACACCCGAACCAGACCCCCACCGGTCCAGCCGCATGTCCTTCCAATCCCGTCCCCCTCCCAATCCCCCGTACCTCTTCTGCCGTTCCGGCTCGCGCTCCCCCGGCCGCCGTCCTCGCCATCTCCGATTCCAAACCCTTCACAGCCGACGCCTCCTCCATGGCCACCACTCCTCTCCTTCTCCATGGGGCGCAGGTGGCCTTGCTGTCCTCCTCCGTTCTTCCCCCTTGACCGTCATAGCATATCCTCACGGATCCAGCGGATCCACGCGAAGAAGCGGCGGCGGCGCCGGGCAGCTTGCATCCATTGGCCGAAGCCGTTTCCACCTCGGCATCATCGGCTCCCATCTGCACCAAGGGCGCATCAGGCCGGCCTTCCCTCTCCTCTATCCCCTTGCTCTCTCTCCCTGCTTCGGTGGTTGTGGGAACCTGACGCGCGTGGAGGTAACATTTTGATACCGACTCCAAATCAAGTCAATTTTTTGTGTCAATTAGTTGCTTCAGGTACTAATTGATAGGTACTAAAAGGTGGTGTGGACTAGTGATTTTGTTTAGAAAGCAAGGGACACAGTGTCAAGCTACACCAGCGGCTTTCTTTTTTAACATCAGTAGTAATTTACTCTACATAATTATGATTTGTGTTCTGACTAATAACTATTGCAAAAGAAGCATATGTGTAAACCTGA
Organism: Paspalum notatum; assembly: GCA_022530915.1. NCBI lineage: Eukaryota > Viridiplantae > Streptophyta > Magnoliopsida > Poales > Poaceae > Paspalum > Paspalum notatum. Next base: position 30,304,556 of record CM039688.1, on the reverse strand, counting down.
AACTAGTAGTACATCAATCTTCACTGCATAAATTAATTCCCTTGCACCTTACGTGCCAATCTGTTTTATATGGACATCACTGTCTTATTTTATTGATGACCTGATATGATTCAATTTGTAGGATGCATTCATTGACAGCCATTGACTCCACTGATGATGAAGGTCTAGACGATTTGGAAGAAATTGAACTGCTTCTAATTTTGTGGTGCTACTACCACCAAGTTACAAGACAGTCTCGACCCCTTCCACATCGACAACGTCTTTACTCGGGGAATGCTTGGGTTCATCGCATTCTAGCACATGAAGAGGACCGCTATGCAACCTTTCGCATGAGGAGTAATCAATTCCTCATTCTACATCAAGTGCTTGTTGATCGGTACGGTTTACGTAGCACGAACAACATAAGTTCTGAGGAGTGTCTAGCAATATTTCTATATATAGTCTCAGGGCCTCACTCAAATTGGTCAGCAGCAGTTACCTTCTGTCATTCCAAGTCTACTATTAGCCTTAAATTTCATCATGCGCTCCGAAGGATATACAATCTTGGGGTAGACATCATAAAACCTGTAGATCCAACTTTTGCACAGCCACATCCTAAGGTTAGAAGAGGTGCATTCTATCCTTGGTTTGAGAATTGCATTGGTGCTCTTGATGGGACTCATATTAGACTTCAAGTCAGTGGGGACAGTAACTTGAATTTCATTGGACGCCACATGGTTCCAACATTCAACGTGCTAGCTGTAGTTGATTTAGATTGTCAATTCATATTCGTGTGCTCTGGACGTCCTGGATCTATGCATGACTACAGTATCCTGCAGCAGGCCCTAGTGCACTACCATGATCACTTCCCACATCCTCCTCAAGGTACGAGTACGATTACAACTTTTTGTATCAGCTTTGAATGTGCTTCCTCATTTCACTGATGATGTTGCACTTCATGTTTCATTTGTAGATAAATTCTACCTTGTGGATTCAGCATATGCTAACAATCTAGGTTTCCTAGCGCCATATAGGAATACCAGATACCATCTTCAACAATTTCAGCACGGACACTTACCGGAAACAATGAAGGAGCTGTTTAATTATAGGCATGCTCAACTTCGATGCTCAGTCGAGAGAGCTTTTGGGCAGCTGAAAAACAAGTTTAGGATACTGAAGTCCATACCTAATTACGGTCTGCACACGTCCAATCGTATCGTTGTTGCTTGCATGGCCCTGCATGATTTCATTAAGGATAATGGAGGCGACACTGGAGGCGATTGGACACAAACTTCAATCCATGCCGGCAATAATGATGACTGTATTCAGCCAGACCTACCAGACTTGATGCAGGAGGCAGCTATTGAAGGAGACCAAGGCTACATGGATCGATTACGAGATATGATTGCTGCCAGCATGGCGTCTTATTTTGGGATACCATTGCACCCTTAGAAAACCTTAGGTCGTTGTGTGTGTATGTGTGTATCTTGCACTAATTTATGAAACTTGGCTTAATTGTATTGTTAAACCTGTTGTTGTTATTATCTTTGAACAACCGTTGCTTCTGTAAATAGTTGCATAATAATATATGTGCTGTAGCTATGGAATGTGAACTTGCGTTGTGTCAGATTGGAGATGAGCTAAAAAATTTTGCTGGGTGGCTCCAGGTTGTGCGCGCTCTCAACTACTCGGCCTAATCAGCGCCTCTGTCCATGCCTCGTGTCTATTATTACAGGCGAGGAACCCAATGGTACATATGCAGGAGTTTAAAAAGGAGGGACGTCTAGCATTAGGAAGGGCAAATTTGTCACAATCACCTTCTCAATGTGATAAAGTCTATTTGCACCCACAGCATAAAATCTCCAGCGGTTCTTTAGTGTGGTTGAAATATAGGGCAAAACTCATTGAGAATGATGACCAGATCACAAAAGACAAATGGAAAGTGCCACAGATGCATTGCATAATACAGGATACCAAGTTCTTAAAAAATGCAAGATACAAAGTAGACCCATTGAGAATGATGATCAGATCACCAAAGACAAAGGGGAAGTGCCACAGATGCATTGCATAATACAGAATACCAAGTTCTATGCAAGATACAATGAAAAACAGTAGACCGAGCTACAAACAAGGTGGTCGTCCTTTCATACTAAAGTATGCTCTTTTGATCCATGCGAGCTTTGCATCAATATCAGGCAACAGGCGGTAAGCACCTCGACGAGTAACGTCAAGAAACACTTCAGAGGCCATGAAGTACTCCTCAGATGCGGGGCGCACCCCTTCATCCAGCAGCTCCCTTAGCATTGTCTCATACTCAGCATCCTCTTCGGCTTTCTTGGAAGAATAATCTGTTTCCTTTTGTTTCTTTGATGCAGATACCTCTTGGTATACATTTTTGAAACCTTCCCAGAATTGTGAACCAGATAACATGGGGTCACTGGAACGGGAACGCCTTTTACGAGAAGATGCACTTGTCATGGGAGTTGTACGCCTATGCTGCGAAGGGGGAGTAGGTTGCTGAATCTGAAGATCATCTTCGGAGTTGTTTGAGTTGTCACTATCCAAGTGTTGTGTCGGGACTCCAGCTCTCCCTCCCTCATGGCCGCCATCTTCATTGGGACCAATATTGATTGGATCCATATTCTTAAAATTTCATTGAGTTCCTCCTCATGGTCAAGCCGGGAATGCATAAACTGCTTTGCAAGATTATTTTCCTGCACAAAGATCACATCGTCCAATTGGACCAAATCAAAATAACATATTATCCGTAAAATATGAGTTTAGCAGGCTGTCAATAGACCCCACTAGTACACAGTACCAACAGAATAGTTTATCAGATCAACTTGTTGCATTTAGAGCATATATTTCAAAATCTTGAATCGAGAAGCAATGTGGAACTGAGAAATGGGCAGCTTACAAGGATTCGCGCATCCCACCAGTGTTTGGGCATGTTGATCAATTTAGTTCTGGGATGAAATACAACACCACTAAAAGATAGGAGGTGTTTCTAGTAGGACCATTTCTTCTTCAATTCGTCCCACTTATTTTTGCATGTGTCCTAGGTAATGTCACCCCCTGTGTGGTCTCTCATACGCTGCACAATATTATCCCTCCCAATCCTGTTCAAGGTTTTTCCTGGCCTATTGCCCGCACGACACTCATCAACCAATGCATTAATGAAGAAGTCGAGGAGATTTGGTGTCCAGTTAAACCGGGCCATGTCGAACCGTAACTGCAATATTTAAGAGTTGATGACATTGTAGGAATAAGGAAAATAGTGACATCTAGGACGACAACACATGCAAGATAGCATACCTGTCGAGCGATAGGAGGACTGAGTCGGTTGAACGGCGTGAGCCGAGGTGAGGAACCTGGGCAACCTAGTCGATATGGTGTCAATGTTGTGGGAGTATGGCAGCTTTGATTCAATAGGGGAGGGGTCGAGGATGTCCCGCCGCTGCAGCTTGCCGAGCTAGAGGATGTGCCGCTTGACCGCTGGTGGCCAGAACGGCGACCGGTGTTTGGAGCCAGAGCTGGAACTTGAGAAACACCTGTATGGGTGTGGTGTACTAGTATGGGCTTGGTATGGGCGTCAGTAGAATTGCACAGCCTTCAAAGAAGCTTGCAGGATGTATTGAAAGCTGAAAGTAGAAGGAACTGGTCAGCATATAGGAAAGCAAGTAATATTGTCAATTAAATGTAAAATAGGAGATGATTACTATATGCTTCAAAATAATATATAACAAAAAATTGCAGAGGAGGATGTTACAGACTTGGAAGGAAATTCGTAGTGACAATCATGATATTACAGAAAAACTCCACGGGTCAAAAATAATGCGAGCATTTAGAAGGCACAGAGCATGCTGTATATAGATGGTCAAAAATAGGATTGCTTAATCTGTACATATTTTAATTGATAACAGCTACCAGTTAACATTACATTCTACTACACCATGATACGTGCAGCTAGCAGAGAACATTATCTACACTTTCTAATTTAGCAGAGAACAGTTAGCATCTTTTGTGTTATCCTCAGACTATGCAGAGCAATCAAAGTAATTCATATATGGACCAGGACATGCATACAGAATGGAAAAGGTCTGTGATATAGTCCTCGTTCCATGCACTGACAACGCTGAATACCAAATAGAAAAAGCTTGAAATAAATACCAGATCGTGTTCTTCGTGGTACCTGGAATGACGGAAGGGGGATGTGAAATAGGACCAGCAACTACTAGGGAGTGCCACCGATGAAGCGCAAGGGAGGTAGGGACGGAGCAGCGAAAGCCGCCGGCGCCGCTTGGGGAAACAGTTGAAAGACGACGGATGTTTGGTCCACAGCACTTCTTCGTGTGGATCTGGAAGAGGAGGCGATGTGGGTTAGGGAGATGGAGGCGCGGAGGATAGGAAGGGCGGTGGAGGCTCTTGGTGGAGGGGACGGGCGGCGTCCATGGTGAGGCGGCAGCCCTAGGGTTTGCGTGGGTGAGGGTGAATCATGGGGAGTGCGAGCGGGCAGATGCCATGGGAGTGGGAGGAGACAGGGCACGGGACGCGGCTAGATGGGTACGGGCGGCTGGTTCAGTTGGACTGGGTAAACCGGCCGGTCCACAAATCACGTTAACGCTGCCGCGCGTTTCCCTGGGAACGAACAGTCTCTCTGGCGGCTTGCCGCAGCCTCCCCATAGCAGCGCCCCAGCTAGCCGCTGCAGGATCGCCTGGCCTTGTCGCGGCACCTTGACGGCGGTTCCCCAGTCGCCTGCACCTGGCCACGTCTCCGCACCCTAACGACTCGCTGCGGCCTCAACTTGGCGCCACCGGCTGCGTGCGGCGCAGACGCAGCGGTGCCCCGGCCGCCGGTGCGCAGACGCAGTAGCGCCCCAGCTGTCCACACCTAGGGACTTGCCGCGGCCTCCCTGTGGCAGCGCGCCGGTCTCCATGCAGCTCCCGACCCGGACGGTGGTGCCTCGGCGCCCGCGCGTCCCCGATGCGGCGATGCTCTAGCAGCCGGTGCGCAGACGCAGTACTTTCCCGGTCGCCCGAAGCTGGCAGCGTGTCGCAGCCTCCTTGCGCCAGCCCCGACACGGCGGCGCCACAAACGGCTCCCGGCGATGCGCCACCGACCTGGGGACCGGGATGCCGCCGTGTAGGCGGTTGACGCGGCGGATGTCATCGCCATGCTGGACGTGCCATCGTCGTCGTCGTCTCCGCGCGCAGGCTCGCTGCCGTCGTGGTTGGGTTGGACGCGCTGTCGTCGTTGCCGCTATGGCCGGACGCACTATTTTCCAGCTGCCAGCGCACGCACTGGCGGTGAAGGAGCCAGCGAGAGGGAGAGGCGGCCGACGACAGAGGGGAAGCCGCACCCGTGAATGAAAGCCATGCCCACGCACGGGCTGTGCCGTAGGGAGGACATGTGGTGGGCGTCGTCGGCCTGACGCGTGAAGAGGGGGACGCCGTCGGCGTTGCTGGTGGTACGACGGGGCTGAGGGCACCGTCGACCGTCCGTAGAGAAGGGAACGTGGCCGCCTAGACGTGGGAGGAAGGCGCAGGCGGCCGGACACGGGATAACTGGGGCTTGGGCACCGCCGGCGGGAGGAGGGGGGTCTAGGTGCGGCTGGCCGGACCCGAGCCGATGCTCGACGCAGAAGGAGGGGTGGCGCTGGCGGGAGGACAGGGCGCGGGTGTCCCAGGCGGGAGTAGAGGCCGTGAGCATCGGCTGGAAGTGCGAGGAGGAGGACGCGGGCGGCGGCGGCGGCGGGACGACGGGCCTGCGGGCGCCATCGACCAGACTCGGAGGACGGGGCAGCGGCCGGCCGGACGTGGGAGGAAGGCGCGGGCGTCGTTGGACGCAGGATGACGACGACGCGGGCGGCAGGCCGAACCCGAGCCTGTGGTGGATGCGAGAGGAGGGGCGGCGTCGGTGTTGTACACGGGAGGAGGTGCGGTGCCGGCGGGAGCACAGGGCACGGACGGCTTTGCCGGTGGCTAGCGGGTCGGAGGAGCAGCGGAAGGACGGGAAGATGTCGTTGAGCGCAGATGGAGGACGACGACGGAGGCGCGCGTGATGCCGACACAGACTCTTCAAACCTGTACTGTTCAACGGGTCCGCGTGAAGACCACACAGGCTGTTCAGCGATGATGCGAAGCTATTGCGGAATGGTTGGGTGGCTGCCACGGCCACGCGTCCAAGCCGTATGCGCGAGACCGCGGAGAGCGTCCGAGAGGCAGCCAAAACTCCCGTGCATATAGATTTACTTATATATACATCGCTCAAACTTGAGACCTACAGGTTGAAGACTCACTGCATTAGGCTGAACCTAACGCCTACCCTATCCTCACATCCCCTATCACTATTTCAACTACCCCTCCATCTGTCTACAGTGCAAAACAGTACTTTAACATTGCGGTATTAAATTTTAGGAGATGGGAATAGGGAAGGCGTTGGTTTTAGCCTTACCACTGAAGTGCTTGGTTGCTATTGTTTTTATGTGCAATATATTTTTATTTAACTATGTTGTTGCGATTTTTACTAGTGCAGCATGCATGGTTATAACTGTTGCGACTTTTTTGCAACTGTTGTGACTTTATAAGTGTTGCATACATGCATGGTTGCTTTACAGGTTGCAATCGTTGCGACTTTTGGATTGTGAATGTCGCAACCGTTGCGACTTTTGGATTGTGAAGGTTGCAACCGTTGCGATTTTTTCAGCTGTTGCGATTTTGCAAGTGTTACATGCATTGTTGCTTTACAGGTTGCAACCGTTGTGATATTTTGCATTGTGAAGGCTGCAACCGTTACGACTTTTTGCATTGTTCTAGTCTACAAGTTGCAACCCGTTGAGATTTTTTACATTATGCCTAGCTTACAGGTTGCATTCTGTTACAATTTTTTTTCAAATTGGTGCATGCATGCAAGCATGTGCGCACCGTCAATGAAAAATGCGCATATACGCTATTTAGTCGTATCATATATATATATATATATATACCTATTTTATTTATTACCTGGGTCTTAATAGCTATTTGATACCCGCGCACCCTGCGGAACCAGACCGACCCAACCAGCCCACTCAAACAGACCAGTCCGGACCTGCCTTCCATTCGAGCTGAACTGCCCATCACAGCGCGAGACCGCACCCCGAACCCACCTCGCGATTTCTCCGCTCTCCTCCTCAACCCACGATCTCGTTCCGCTTCCACCGCCGGCGACTCCTCACGGTCTGCGCCCATCCTCGAGTGCCGCCCCCTGCTCGGACGGTTCTGGCCGCCATCCCGGCTTGTCCCCGGCGGACAGGGCACTCTTGAAGCCCTCCGGCGACTGTTTATGGCGCTGTGGCACCTGCTTCCCCTCACCGAGCGCCGCCCCCTGCCTCGCCCTGTGCTTGCCGCCGACCTGGCCAGTGAGCGCGCCTTCTTGTCCAGGGCCCCCGGGGTCCGCTCATTAGAATCCGGGAGATCGAATCGACCCGACTCCCGTTTCCTCGGCCGGCGATTTGTGATCGGCGCCACTGCGGCTGGCATTGTCTGGAGAGCTCTACTAGGTTTCGTTTCCATTGGATTGCTTCCTTCGTTCCTCTCGCCGAGTGCCGTCCCCCGGCTCGCATGGTTCTGGCCACAGTCCCGGCTGTTCCCCAGCGGATAGGGGCGCTTGGCAAGCCCTCCGGTCCCTGCCTAATGCCCTGCGCACCTGCTCCCCCCGTCTTGGCATCCACTCAGCGCCCCCGCCTCATCTTCAGGCCATTTTGTGGCTCTGCGCGTGAGCACCTGGCTACCGGGCCCAGCGCCTCCGGCAGATCCGCATCTGCGCGGACTGCGGCTCGGCCTGTGGGGCGCTGCCGGAATGGCTTCCGACCTTCTCACTGAAAAAGGTGATCCGTCCTTGCCCTGCTTCGTTGTGATATTAACGCCCCTTGTGGTCACTCACTTTCCTGTGCAAGGGTTCTATCGTTTGTTCTGCCCGCTGCAGCATCTCCACTGTTTGTCCTCCGACAGGAAATCAGCTGCTGCACGGCTCACCCTTTCGTTCGCTGCTGGGACTATGGCATCTGGTTCCTCTGGTATTCCTTTTACAGGTCCATTAATTCTTCTATTTCCATTGTAATCTATAAATTCTTGTATCCTGCATCATTATCCTGCATCATGCTGCTGCCTGTGCCGGTCTTATGACCAAAATTCTCCCTTTAATTGGTAGTCCTTCCAACTAGATTGAAGGCTTTTGCACCTCACTAGATGTCCCATTGTTTATCAGTTATTCTTCCAGCTTGTCATATTTGTTTCATTATAACTTAATTTCTCAATCAATTAATTCCATCTCCCACTGGTTCTGCATTTCTTGCCTGACAGTAGTTATCACCCCAAACGGTATGTATGATGTAAAAAATAACATATTGACAATTCGCCCTGTTCCATCAAATAGCATTTTTGTTGCATCAGATGACAACGACTAATTTCAACCACAACATTGTTGCGTTCTGAGATATTTGTTCTATGCGATTGCATTTCAATTTCTGTGCATTTACCATTAGTCTCACTATCTCTTGATTCGTTAATTTCATGTGTGCCTCCCTTGCACTATTTCTTATTCCTATCAATTTTTTTTGTCCTTGCCTTCTAAAAAACTATTATACTCTTCTTTTGTGTATTGCTCATATATTTACGTTCACGCACTTCAGATTTTGTGTTCTCACATGATATTATTTACCATCAAGATAAGTTTTGTTTTCATACGTTATATTATTTTCGATTAGATCAATAGAATTGATTTATTCTCTCTGTTGCATTTGTGTTTACTTTCAATATTTACTTGATTATTTCTGCTTTGATAGTGAGGTTCTGTTCCTACAAATGGTATTATTTTTTTTGTCATAAAACTCATGTTTTAGAGTATACACATGGATTTATTTATGACCATCCTACTTTTGTTTTCATGTTCACTTACCATTATTTGTGATTAGACAAACTAGTGGTGTCTTCCATGGGAGATGCATTGTTTTTCTTTGTTCGTGCATGGCTTCTTTGAGCTGCCTAGTACGTAGTCGTTGTCCTCATGGTCTCATCCCTACTGGGCACTTTCTTCCCCTCCCTGATTTTGGTCAATTTCGCATGTAGGGTTTCACGATTTGTCAATTTTGATTACTGCTGAAGTGCTGATGATTTGTTCAGTTTGTTGGTGATGTATGCAGTTTCTTTCCATACCCATTTTAAGCTTACATCTATACTGGGAATTATATTGTCACGGTGAAAATGGTTATCTCAATGGAATACACTACCTCAAGTGTTGGTTATCACTTGTTTTCTGTTCTTGATGCACTTTGAAATTCTTGGTTGTAATATTATGAAAAGTGACATAAAAAGTATTTCTTCCATTTGGACGTCACTATGTTGACTAAATTTTTCAGAAATGACTAGTGGCAGATCACGAAGAATCTTCATTGCATATCTCAGCTACAAAGAATTAAAAGCACTAATGAGATTATTTGAGAATGCTTATAGTGATATTGCAAGTGAAAGTGGGTTTCAACTCTACATCAAGCCAACAAGTGCTAAGGTGTCATTGCAAGAAAGAAAACATGCCCTAATTTATTTGAAGACTACTTGAAGTGGTTCGCGCTCATGTTTAAAACTCAAATAGATTTGCTAATTTATTTCTTGAGTATAGAAACCGCCGTACTATCAAGGGGGGTCCAACTTGTAGTGCTCCTAGTGTCATTAAGCTTACAAAGATTCAATCCACAAAGTCAAACCCTTTCAAATATGCATTCTCAGTGAACCCCGGTTGAGCCTAAGGTTCAATTGGCCTAACCTCACTTCAACCGGAACGAGCTCTCTGTTTTCAATTTGCAATCCCGGTTGACCATCTCGGTTCAATCGGTTCACCTCAATTCAACCATAAGGAGCTCTCGGGTCTAATTTCAGACAACTCAGGTTGACCTTACCGGTTCAACCGGTATCAGCCACTTTAATCGGAATGGACTCTTAGGTTGAATTTCTCAGCCAATCCCGGTTGAATCTGCCTACCTCGGTTGAACCTATATTCGCTGGTTTCACCCTATAACGGCTTGTTCAGGAGGGGTTGCTATATATATCCCTCATACTCCTTCACTCACAAGCTCTTGGCTCAAAAACTAACTTGAGACACTCTTGCAAAGAGCCTTCCTTCTTCAACCTTCCTCTCACTCACTTGAGCTCAAATCCATCCAAACTTTGAGTGAGTTTGAGAGGATTCAAGAGAGCATTCAAGAACTCCATCTCCTCTCTCTCTTGTTCTTTGTGAGTTTTGGTGACCCTTGAAACAATCTTGGTGGATTCGTTACTCTTGGGGCTTGGTGCTCTTAGATGGCTAGGCGTCGCCCGTTGAAGCATCTAATCTCGTGTGGAATGCTCCGGGAAGTTTGAAGTTTGTATTACCTGCTCTATTGAGCAACTCATAGTAAGTACTCTTCACCTGTCTTGGTGATTGGGGAGAAGAGGATAGGGTTGTGAGTCCAAATCCTTGATGGGTTCCTCAACAACGAGGACGTACGGACACCTTGGTGGTGTGCCCGAACCTTGGGATAAATCCTTGTCTTTGTGCTTGCTTGTGTTCTTGTTGTTCTTGGCCCTCTCATTTTGTTTTGGAGAGTTTTGTGTGGATCTCTTGTTTATAGATCTACAAGGTTGAACATCAAGGAACACTCTCCAACTTGTGGATCCAAGTTTGGTTGGCTCAATTTGTAGATCAATTCAGTTTTTCATATCCTGAATAGGTTGAACCGGCCCAGGGCAGGTTCCACCGGTTTTGTACTGATTTGTTTGATTTTGTTCTTTAAGTTTTAGATCGCCTATTCACCTCCTTTTAGACGACATCTCGGTCCTTTCAATTGGTATCAGAGTTGGGACTCACCGAAAAGCTTCACCGCCGTGAGAAAAGATGTCTACACCTAGTGAGGTACCTTGTGAGCCACTCATACTTGATGGCTCTAACTATCCTTTGTGGTCAGCTTATATATTTCATATTCTTAGGACCAATGGTTCACTTGTTGAGCGAATTGTAGATGTAAGCATATTACCTTCTAGATATGAATAGGGTAACTTATCTCATGAGTAGACAATATGCTTACAACTCAATGCTCGAGTTGCTAACTACATTTTGAACACTTTGAGTCTAGACACTACTGCTTGGTTACGCAAGGAACACAAGAACCTTGAGGATGCCCATGAAATTTGGGTTATCCTTGAGAACAAATTTGCATGCCATAATCAAGAACAAACCACACATCAAGAGTGTGTCAGATAGTGAAAATGAACCAAGTTGTCTTTGTGATAGCTTGGAAGCATCCATGGAGGCTAAGCAAGTAGAAGAAGAGCGACGATCTAGACCAAATGAAGAATCATGTTCATCAACATTCAGCTCCACCATCTCATGCTCAAAGCTATGTCTCATAGCCAATAAGGAGAAGAAGGATCAAGAAAGTGAGGATGAAATGAGTGAGAATGATGACGAAGAAGAAGATGAAATCACCGATGAGGATCTAGAATTTGGTCACCTTAGCAAAAAGGATCAAACGAAGATGATCAAGTTTACGCAAATCATTGCCAAGTAAAAGCAAACCCTTGAGAATCAAGAAGATTACTTGGTGAAGAAATTGGATGAGCTAAAGGAGGCTCAAGAAGAAAAGGATGAGCTTGAGATAGCTATTACAAATATGAATTTTAAGTGTGATAAGCTATCCAATGATGTTGACAAGTTTGCAAATGTCTCTTTATACATTGAGAAGCTTGAGAAGCAAAATGAAGAGAGAAAAGAGTGGATAAAGAAGATCAATCAAAAGTGCCTAAGTCTTCAACAAGAAAAGGATGAGCTTCTAGATGAAAGTATGTAGCTCATCGATTAGCTAGGCATGCTTAAGGTAGCACATGAGGTATTTGTTACATCGGTAAAAGTCTATGAACCTGTTGTGCAAAATAATTCTTACTTTTCAATTGAACCTATCTTTGCCTGTGCTAACCCTTGCTGCCTTAAAGCAAGTAACTTTTGTGTTGAGAATGTTACTGTAGAATCTTATGATGATTCCATTGCAAGAGAAAATGAAGAGCTCAAGCAAAAGGTTGAAAAGCTAAAAAGGGACTTGTTTGTGTTCAAAGATATGAGTTGTGTGCAACCTGCTCAAGATAACCATGATAACATGGTGAACAAGCTTGAGAAGAGTTCAAACCGTGCATAACTCTCTGATCCAACAAAAGCCATGTCTCAGGATGTTGTAAGCATCAAGGCAAAAGAGCAAGGCCAAACCAAAAGGCAAAAGAGCATGAATAAGAGGAAGTGTCACTGGTGTAAGGAGAAAGGACATAATGTTGAAGCTTGCCCAACACTCAAGTCCAGACTTGTGAGCAACACTGGTGCACTGGCTTATCTGACACCTAGTACCGGACTCTCCAGTGATTTCTGAGTATCCGATGTCAGGGCATCGGCTTGTCCATTGAAGCTAGTGGCAGCACAAGTTTCTTAAATCAAGACAAAGAGCTCAGGGCAGTCACACAAAAAGGTTGGAGACAAGAAAGTACACTCAAGAAAATCAAATGATCATCCTAAGGGTTTCAAACAAAGAATTTGCTATAATTGCCGAGAGAAAGGGCATCTTGGTAAGGATTGCCCACATGGTAATTTCACTCATTCCAACCTTATATAAGAAAGCTAAAGTGACTTGTGTGCCCAAGGGTAGCAATGGTGAGGCTAAGGTGTTTTGTGGACCTAAGGCTTCTGTCAAGGCTATTTGGGTACCCAAGACCTATTTGACTAACCTTAATGGACCCAACAAAGTTTGGATACCAAAACATGCTTGAATATCTATAGGTACCTACAGGATGCATTGAGGGTCTTGGCAATCTTGAGAAGCAAAACTTCAATATATTTTTGTCTCAAGATAAATTCTTCCCATCACAAGCCAAGGCTTATATCATCATCCTCAATAGCATCTTTGATAACATGTGTTTAACCAGATCCTTGAAAGCTTGGATATGTCAATTCTTAGTGTTTTTGAGTATATCCAAGATATTCAAGTTTAAATTCCACTCCTATCCTTACTTGTGTTTCTGTGATACCTTGATGGTTCCTCTATGGAGCATGTGCTAAACATGTGCAGAACACAGGTCATTAGCCCCTGAGAAGATGCAAGTGCTAAATTCATTTAAAAAAACTCTTAGGTAGCATACACTGGACTATCTAATGGGTGCTACCGGACAATTCGATGGTGTTGTACTATCCAATGAGCACCACCGACTTATCCGGTGAAGAACACAAAAAAGTTGTATCAAGTTCTATCTGCAGCAAATATTCGCTCAACCATGAGCAACAAAAATATAATGCCACTTATCAAGTCTTTGTGACTGTGAGTATTTCTATTGAACCATTGTATTACTCTTATTTGCTCTAGGTACAACTTCTAATCCCCAAGTTTGTAGCAAAACTTGAGCCCGCATAAAGGTTATTCAAAGACCATAAGCATGCATTTAGGGGGAGTAAGAGTTATGCCTAAGGCATTGTGGTTCTAACCCTTCATGTTGAGCAAGTTTGTAGACCTTCAATGAATAATGGTTGAACCGTGGTGACATTGGATGAACCAATAAGCCAACAATTTTCAATATTGGTTGAACAAGGATAAAATTGGTTGAACCAATATGCTAGTAGAGAGCAAGATTGGTTAAGGAAATCCATAATGGTTGAACTGCGGCATTAACCAATATAAAGAAATTGCTATATTCTTGTAAGTATGGTAAGTCTAGGCCAAGGTATGTGTTTATATGCATTGTAAGTGCTTCAAGGCCTTGTAGTTGCTGTGTGGTTGTTGGTTGGTTAAGAGTCTCAAACTCAGTATGGATATTTGGTTGATACCTCTAAAACCTAAAAGGCTTTTGAGTGTGTCTTGAGAGCTTGGTGTTTCAATTATGATATGAGGTATGATCCAAATATGCCAATATCATTGTGATAAAGACTCTCAATCTAATAAATTCTCTTCGTGGGCTGGTTGCTAAGGTCAAGCTAGTGACATGTCTTGTCATGAGTTTGTCTCACGAGGGTTTCTTGAAATTAGATGTTTGCTTGATATTCTTGCTCAAGAATGCCTTTCATGCCTTGATAAGAAGATTATGAGGTAAACATACTTTTCTTCCTAAGCAAGACTTGACATTTCACTAGGATAGCAAAATTGGGTTTTTGAAAAACATTTGTTGTTGAGATCTTTGTGATCAATCTATCTCTATGTGTGGTTATAGTTCTTTGTGCTTGAATGTGCCTAACCACATGTATTGAGACTTCTTTCTAAAGCTTAATTCAAAATATTTTTGTGTTACAAATGAAATTTATCTTCTGCTCATCTACGCTAACTAGATCATCTTTTGACCAATGAATTTATCAAAGAGCTTTACTTCAAGTTCTATATCTTTCCTGAGGATTGTGTTACATAAAGAAATCAGTGGAACAATGGATATGGCTCAATCCTCAGTCCTTCCACCTTTACCCTGCAAATCTTCTTGCATTGGACTATTCAGCATACCCCACCGAACTATCCAGCAGGGGGTACCGACTGTCCAGTATTCGCGATTTATACTGCCAACCGTGGTCCAAAGGAGTATTGACTGTGTGCATACACCTATCTTCCTCCACCTTTTATCCATTGTTGTGTTATCTCTTTTGGTGACTAAGAAGGCGATTTCCACTTTCCTCCGTGGATTTGTGGAGTCCTTGGTGGAGTTTGGCCACTACTTCACTGGAGGTTATGATCCCACCAGCCTCTCCATCAAGCTTCTCTTCATTTCTTCTCTCAAATGGCTACAAAGTTGGCAGATGCAGGTGGCAGCAAGTTTCAGTCTGAGCAGCAGGGTGGCAGCTCCAGTGCAAATTATCCTATTTGGTCCCTTTCGTCTTCTTAGTGAGGATCAGATGGTATTTTTCTCCTGACCTATGCTTTTTGGTGCTCGATGACAAAGGGGGAGAGAAACATTAAAGCTTATAGCTCATAGCTTGACAGCGGGAAGGAAGAGAAGAAGTGGAAAGAACAAGAGAAAGAAGATGGGAGAAGAAGAACATGGTCTTGTTCATGTCTTGACCATGGTTCTAAGTCTAATCTAGTGCTAGTGGCTTTGTGCTTCTGTGTGTGATCTGTGTGAGCTTTGTAGTTTGGTTTGGGTGGTGTAGACTGGCATCACCGAACTATTCGGTGTAGGGTGTTAGACTATCTGGTGCACCAGACCGTACGGCAATGCCTGCTCGACTAGCTGATGTAAGCCAGTGGCTACACAACTAAACACCCTTTTGTTTACTCTGTGTTTACCTTCTTCTGTGTGTTTGGAATGCTGAGATATTGGGGGAGCTCTCTTAGCACAAATTATGTGTTTTTGGGCATGTATGGCTCAAATTTGAGTTTTTGTAACTCAAGCACATATTTAGGGGGAGCATACCAAATATCTTAGGATTCATGTTCTTTAATTTATTTATCTCTTGTAAGCTTTAATCGGGGTTGTCATCAATCACCAAAAAGGGGAAAATTGTAAGTGTAGCAATGCTCCTTAGTAGTTTTGGTGTATTGAGTGACAACACGATTAAATGACTAACTTCTTTGTGAAGTGCCTTGACAGATATTCACAGGTTGATTAATTATGATCAAATATGAAAGAATGAATTCTCATGTATATCTCTAATGATCAAGCATAGATATTCTTATGTGTTGAGAATCAAGTGCTTTCATTGTATACTATTCTCATGTTGACACTAATGGACCTATATTGGATATCTATCCTTAAGGAAGGATATTTGGCCACGGATCAATCCGTTGTTGGATATGCTCATCGATCATCATATTGGCCTTATCATTGTTGTATTTGTTCACTATGACTTGGACACTCTCAACATTGGTTATTTTATGTATGTCATGGTGGAAATGGTTATCTCAATGGAATACATTACCTCAAGTGCTGGTTATCATTGGTTCTCTATTCTTGATGCACTTTGAGATTCTTGGTTGTAATATTATGGAAAGTGACATAAAAGCTATTTCTTCCATTTGGACGTCACTACATTAACTGAATTTTTCAGAAATGACTAATGGCTGATCACGAAGGATCTTTATTGCATCTCAGCCACAAAGAATTAAAAGTACTAATGAGCTTATTTGAGAATGCCTATAGTGATATTGCAAGTGAAAGTTGGTTTCAACTCTACATCAAGCAAACAAGTGCTAAGGTGTCATTGAAAGAAAGAAAAGCGGCCCCTGATTTATTTGAAGACTACTTGAAGTGGTTCACGCTCAAGTTCAAAGCTCTAATAGATTTGCTAATTTATTTCTTGAGTATAGGAACCACCGTACTATCAAGGGGGGTCCAACTTGCAGTGCCCCTAGTGTCATCAAGCTCACAAAGGTCAAGTCTTTCACAAAGATTCAATCCACAAAGTTAAACTCCTTCATATATGCATTCTCAATGAACCTCGGTTGAGCCTAAGGTTCAACCGGCCCAACCTCACTTCAACTGGAATGACCTCTCTGTTTTCAATTTGCAATCCCGGTTGACCATCCCGGTTCAATCAGTTCACCTCAATTCAATCGAAATGAACTCTCGGGTCTAATTTCAGACAACCCAGGTTGACCTTACCCGTTCAACCGGTATCAGCCACTTTAACCAGAATGGACTCGCGGGTTGAATTTCTCAGCCAATCCTGGTTGAACCTGCCTACCCCGGTTGAACCTATATTCACTGGTTTCGCTTAGTAACGGCTAGTTCGAGAGGGGCAGCTATATATACCCCTCATACTCGTTCACTTACAAGCTTTGGGCTCAAAAACTAACCTGAGACACTTTTGCAAAGGGCCTTCCTTCTTCAACCTCCCTTTCACTCGCTTGAGCTCAAATCCATCCAATCTTTGAGTGAGTTTGAAAGGATTCAAGAGAGCATTCAAGAACTCCATCTCTTCTTTCTCTTGTTCTTTGTGAGCTTTAGTGACCCTTGAAGCAATCTTGGTGGATTCGTTACTCTTGGGGCTTGGTGCTCCTAGATGGCTAGGCGTCGCCCATTGAAGCATCTAATCTCGTGTGGATTGCTCCGGTAAGTTTGTATTGCCCGCTCTATTGAGCAACTCATAGTAAGTACTCTCCGCCCGTCTTAGTGATCGGGGAGAAGAGGATAGGGTTGCAAGCCCAAACCCTTGGTGGGTTCTATGTATACTTATACATATATATACATATATATATACACATATTGTTGGCGTACTGGGACCACATACCCCAGAGACGTCTACTCAGGAATACGCCAAGTATACGAAGAGGATTCTCTCTCCTTAGGCAAGGAAGAGAACCGGAAAGAGGGCCCACGAAAAGGCCCCACTTTTCCCACTGCCGCATGGCCAGGCCGCTGTTAGAGCGGCAGGGACTCGTGGCAGCGGGCGCAGCAACCCCCGCTCCACCAACGGACGGGGATCCCCGGGCGGGTTGCCGCCGACGGATGGGAAACCCCGGAGGGGTTATCCCTCGGGAGGCGAAGCCGCCCACTCGCCGCATTAAATGCAGAGCGGCCCGCGAGCTCAGGACAGACCGGCACGATGCAGGCAGCGTGCGGGTCCCATCGTGTCCCCACGACCAGACTAGGGCAGCCGCCCTCCGCCACCGACCATGGAGGCGTGCAGCACAGTAGCAAGACAATCGTGACTTTGCGTGGTATACGGAGCGAATGGGAATGAACATAAGCCATGATGTTGCACAGTAGAAATACTGCACAATATGGTCATCGAGACCACACTGTAGCTTGGCATGGCAGGCTTGTACCTCCCACTCCTCCCTTGAACTATAAAAGGGAGGAGAGGGATACATAGAGGAGGACCTTCTTTTCAGCCTTTTTCTACACGAACCATCTGGCTAGAGAGCTCGCTGAAGGCCTCTGGCTCACACACACACACACAAGCTAACACTTGAGATCTGGATTGCAAACCTCAACAACACGCCAGAGAATCCCTCTGGTTGTAGCTCTTGGCATACTCTTCATATAATCCCACACTCTCAAGAGGACGTAGGGTATTACACCACATCGGTGGCCCGAACCTCTCTAAATCTTGTTGTCCAGTCTCCCTTGCAACAGCAGGTTCTAGCGGTAGCGTCCACGTTCCTACGCTTCTTCATCCCTGCAGGATACCTATACGGTATCTTGACATCGTCACCGTCGGCACTGGCGCACCAGGTAGGGGCCTGGGCGTGCTAATCGCAGATCTGCATGGCTGCCAGGGAGCAGTCACCGGAGGAAGCTAGCCATTCAGCTGTTAGCTCCAGCGGCGCAGAGGTCGCCCCACGTCGCGCTGTGCGGCAACTGCCTCTTCAGGGAGGACCATGTCACGCCGTGTCAGCGTCTTAGCCGGTGGGCTCCGCCTACAGCTGGCGGAGAGTGCCGGCATCGGTTGGAGATCGGCATGCGCCGCCGCCGGCCGGGGTGAACCGGTAGGGGGACAGCCCTCCACCGGTAGCCTCAGCATACGCCACCTGCTGCAGTCCCACCACGTCGGCCTCAGGCTCTGTCTGTGCGGCTTACGGTGGGGTCGCGGTCGGTGCGAAGCCCGGAACCTGCGCATCGTTCCAAGGCGCCGAGCGCGGCGTCGACTGGATTTCTCAAACCAGGCGCTCGGAGCTTTGGATGCTGCAGAAGCGTTGCTGCGTAATCCGCCGGCGTCGAACGCAGCACCTAGAGCCCACGAGCAATGGCGGAATGATATAGCCAGGTTTGTTGCTGCTGGCCGGGTCACTCCCAACCCATCTCGGGCTTCCGGAGAGACAGCGGCACAGCGGCCTCAGTCATCCGCTCATTCACATGGGCCCCAGAGGGACCCACAAGACCTGCTGCTCCAGGATCCCCAGTGGTAGTACCAACCGCACGACCTCAGAGAGGTGCTGAATGGGAACATGGCGGTAGAGGATGTCCGACTCGCCATTGAGCGCAGCTGGGAGCGCCGTCGTCAGGAACTTGGCGGCATAGAGGCCCTACAAGTTGGTGGGCAGCATGCGCCTGTGGTTGTGCAGAACCCCGGGCTAGGGGTCAACCCCAGATCGGGGTAGCCAACCCCCAGGGGTTGCCTACCATCCAGCCTACGGGGTTGCCAACCCCTAGTTCGGGGTTACCAACCCCCAGTCCGGGGTTCTGCCCTCGGGGATCCAGCCGGCTGCGGGTCAGCTGGGGATGGATTTCGGGGTAGGCTGCCGAGCTCTTGCCCCGCATCTCCGTAGGGCGCCTGTAGGGTTACGGGGTAGGGTACCATAGCAAGAAAACGTTTTTCTTCTACCGCGTAACAAGCAGGAACTCGTACGAGCAGGAGATCATAGGTCGTTACCACTAGACGCGCAGTGCAGCGGAAAATGAGTCGAAGCAGCCGGGTACTGAGTGAACGCAGCCGAGTGCCGAGTTAAGCGCGCCGAGTGGTTGCCGATGGAGAAAAGCCAATGCCGAGTCGTCTAGCCGATCTCGATCAGGATCAGTCGGCGATGAGTCGGCAACCCTTGCCACCAGTCGGCTGATGTGCGAAGCAGTCGTAGCAACGCCTCTACGGTATCCACACGTGCGGGAATGTGACGCCGAGTTCTGTCGTGCTAGCAGCACGAATTTGGCGGAGGATCTTGAGAGATTGGACTAGGGCACGGCTAGGGTTTCGCAGAAATCTTTTCTACGATGGCTTATGCACACAACCGGTGACCTAAGCCGTGTCCTCTTATTCATATATATAGTCTCCACTAATGGGCTTTAGCCACGTAAAGGCCCATTAGGATTCTATTGCCTGCGGATCAAGCATTCGAGTCCCAATGGCGGTCCAACTGCGCGTACCATACGCGAGCGTCCGAGTCAGACCCGTGGGTCGAGTTGCACTCGAACTCAACATCAGCTCTTGCCAGAGCTGACATGACTCAGAGTTGGTCCTGGAAATTGCCACGCCGGGCACATCTCCATCAATCTCCCACTTGCCCAAGGGGCAATATCCTAGTGTCACCAATCCCTTAAGTGTGTGACCCTGTAGGTTCTCATGCAGTCCGCCATGGCGAAAAACCTTTTCTCAAGCCAATCGATCAACAGCGGCTCCTAGCGGCACATGTTGACCCCCGAAAGCACAATGATCATATCAACCGAACCTTGATATACAACTCGTCCTATATCCTTTTGCCACACGACGCCAGTCCGACCCAAGGCGAGATTTGTGCCACCCTTGTTTAATAGTCAGACTAATTTCACTCGTCAATGGTGGATTACTGGACTAACCATTAGTCCGAATGTGATTAACCATTAATCACATAGCACGGCCACGCATTTTCTAATCCAGCCACCTCGAGGGGCTCAGAGGCAATCTCTCTCGTTATGTGAGAGGGGCAAATTCCATCTTGATCCACTCACATTCCACCCATGTTTCGTAATGTACCCGAAAGTTACTTTTATAACTACCCAGTTACGGTGTAGCGTTTGGTAACCCCTAAGTACACCACTACACACAGTGAGAATAAATGGTGATCTCAGGTCAAAGGATTTAGCGGGCATATCACTCGAGAGCGCTTGATGGCACATTTAAGCATAACAATCCCAGCAACGTCTCGGAGTAAGTCAGATCTGACACCATGTTCCCTAACATCTGTCCACATCATTGATTTGATATCCAATATCCATGATCCGTAAGATATGATCATTAATCAATCCATGTGCTAGCCCTTGAATTATTATTGTCCCTAATAAAGATTATAGGCTAGGGACCATTTAGAACACGGCATTTAAACGAGTCTCACGAACGAGTCACGCACTCGTTGATCCATTGTTTACAGCAACATGTTCAAGGAACAACAATGAATAACATTTATTCGAAATAAAACATAACAAATTCTCATCCCACGTACACTAGAGTCAACTCAGGTATCCAATACCCATTGCTTTCGTGTGTGCCTCAAACTTGGATTGCGGGAGAGGCTTCGTTAATGGATCAGCTACGTTTAGATCCATGTGCACTTTACATATCTTCACATCACCTCTATCGATTATCTCTCTAATCAGGTGATATCGCTTGAGTATATGTTTGGATTTTTGATGTGATCTAGATTCCTTAGCTTGTGCAATGGCGCCCATATTATCACAGTAAAGGTCCAATGGGCACGAAGCACTCGGAACAACACCCAACTCAGAAACAAACTTTCTGATCCAAATTGCCTCTTTTGCAGCTTCCGAAGCTGCAATATACTCGGCTTCTGTTGTAGAATCAGTCACGATATCTTGCTTGGAACTCTTCCAACTAACCGCTCCACCATTGAGGCAGAATACAAATCCGGCTTGCGATCTACTGTCGTCTTTGTCTGTTTGGAAACCAGCATCGGTGTAACCCTTTACAACGAGCTCTTCCTCTCCTCCAAACACTAGGAACGCATCCTTAGTCCTTCTTAAGTACTTAAGGATATTCTTTACAGCAATCCAGTGACCTTCACCTGGACATGATTGGTATCTGCTCATAACACTTAGAGCAAAGAAAACATCTGGGCGAGTACATATCATGGCATACATGATGGATCCAATTGCGGAGGCATACGGGATCTCACTCATCCTCTTTTGCTCATCAGTAGTCGAAGGACACTGAGTCTGGCTCAAGATCATGCCAGGTGACATGGGCAAGAAACCTTTCTTGGAATCATGCATGTTGAACCGTTTCAACACCTTGTCAATATATGTACTTTGGCTTAATCCAATTAAGCGCTTAGACCTATCTCTATAGATCTTTATGCCTAAAATGTAAACTGCTTCTCCCATGTCCTTCATCGAGAAACTCTTTCTCAATGAGTCCTTCACAGCTTCCAACATAGGAATGTCATTTCCGATCAACAATATGTCATCTACATATAAGACCAGAAAGACAAGCGCGCTCCCACTGACCTTCTTGTAAACACAAGGTTCTTCTACATTTTTGATGAAACCAAACCCTTTGACCACTTCATCAAAACTTAGGTTTCAACTCCGAGATACTTGCTTGAGTCCATAAATGGACTTCAAAAGCTTGCATACCTTCCCAGCATTCTGTGGATCGACAAAACCATCGGGCTGTGTCATGTACACATCCTCACTTAGGTTTCCATTAAGGAAAGCCGTTTTGACATCCATTTGCCACACCTCATAATCATGATATGCGGCAATCGCTAGGAGGATCCGGATAGACTTCAGCATGGCTACGGGCGAAAATGTTTCATCATAATCAACACCTTGAATTTGACGAAACCCTTTTGCCACAAGCCGTGCCTTATAGATGTGAACATTTCCATCGGCGTCTATCTTTTTCTTGAAAACCCATTTGCACTCGATAGGTCGCACCTCATCAAGTGGCTCGACCAAGTTCCAAACTTGGTTGTCAGCCATGGATTTCAACTCGGATCTCATGGCCTCCAGCCATTTCTCAGAGTCGGGTCCCATCACAGCTTCTTTATAAGTCTTAGGCTCATCATTGTCCAACAACAATACATCGTGCCGACCCATGGTGAGGAACATGTAGCGGTCGGGTGCACGATGTGCCCTCTGTGACCTACGCGGGGCTAATGGCGTTTCAACAGAGTGCTCAACACTTGACTCATCCTGCTGGAAATCAGTCGGATTAGAACCATTCTCCAGTGTTTCTCGAACGTCTTCGAGTTGCACCTGGTTCCGACTGGTTTCATCTTTCAAGAGAAACTCTTTCTCTAGAAAGACACCATTCCGGGCAACAAACACTTTTGCTTCCTCCCGGTTATAGAAATAATATCCTTTGGTTTCCCTAGGATAGCCACAAAGTAGCATTTGTCCGACTTAGGATGAAGCTTGTCAGACGTCAGACGCTTGACATAAGCTTCACAACCCCAAATCTTAAGGAAAGACAATTTGGGACACTTCCCAGTCCATATTTCATATGGTGTCTTCTCCACAGACTTCGATGGAACGCAGTTCAGTGTAAACGCAGCAGCTTCTAAAGCATAACCCCAAAAAGACAATGGAAGATCAGTTTGACTCATCATCGACCTAACCATGTCCAACAAGGTTCGGTTCCTCCTCTCGGACACACCATTCCACTGTGGTGTTCCGGGTGGAGTCAGCTGTGGAACAATTCCACAACTCTTCAGATGGTCATTGAACTCTTGGCTCAGATATTCTCCACCACGATCCGATCGTAGGAATTTTATCATCTTGCCCGAGTGATTCTGTACTTCATTCTGATACTGTTTGAACCTTTCAAACGACTCGGACTTATGTCGCATTAAGTAGATATAGCCATACCTACTAAAGTCATCAGTAAACGTAATGAAATACTGAAAACTGCCTCTGGCTACAGAGCTCATTGGACCGCATACATTGGTATGTACAAGGGGCAATAACTCGGACGCCCTCTCACCTTGACCAGTGAAGGGTGCCTTTGTCATCTTGCTAAGTAAACAAGATTCACATGTCTCAAATGATTCATAATCAAATGAGTCGAGCAGTCCATCTTTATGGAGCTTCTCTACACGTTTCTTGTTAATATGGCCAAGGCGACAATGCCAGATATAGGCAGGATTCAAATCACTCGGTTTGAGTCGTTTAACATTAATGTTAAGAATCGGCTCATCCTCAAGATCAAGAACATACAATCCATTCACTAATGGACAACGCGCATAGAGCATGTTACTCAAATAAACAGAACAACACTTGTTCTTTATTATTATCTCATAACCACCATCCTCCTCCAAACATGAAGAGGAGATAATGTTTCTGCTCAATGCAGGAATAAAATAACAATTATTTAATTCCAAAAGTAATCCTGAAGGAAGCGACAAGCGATATGTGCCGACTGCCAATACAGCAACCTTTGCTCCGTTGCCAACGCGCACATCCAGCTCGCCTCTCGCAAAACTTCTAGTCTGATTTAGCCCCTGCAACGATTTGCAGACGTGAATCATTGATCCGATATCAAATACCCATGATCCACTAGAAGAAGTTGCAAGATTAATTTCAATAACATTAATACCTGAAGCGGAAGTCTCACTTCCCTTCTTGTTCTTCTTCTCTTCCAGATACTTCTGGCAGTTCCTCGACCAATGTCCACTGTCACCACAGTGGAAACACTTGTCCGAGGGAGAGGGACCAGCCTTAGGCTTGGCATCCGACTTAGGCTTTTGGATCCTATCCTCAGCCTTGCCTTTGCCTTTGCCCTTGCGCTTCCTCTTCTTGCTATCCCTTTGGACCATCATCACATGATGTGAGGTTTTCTTGATGCTATCCTCGGCAGTTTTCAACATCCCATGCAACTCGGTTAGGGTCTTATCCAAGCCATTCATATGATAGTTCATGATGAACGGCTCGAAGCTTGGAGGCAGAGATTGGAGGATCACATCCGTCGCAAGTTCTGGATCAAGTTTAAAACCAAGTCTGTCGAGGGCCTCAATGTGACCAATCATCTTGATCACATGGGGGCTGACTGGACTCCCCTCAGTTAGCTTGCTACCGAACAAGGCCTTTGAGGTGTTGTACCTCTCGACCCTTGCCTGGTTCTCAAACATGCCATGGAGCCCTTCAATCATATTGTAGGCCTCCGAGTCCTCATATTGCTTCTGAAGCTCAGGGGACATAGTAGCAAGCATGAGACAGCTAACATCAAGCGAGTCATTGCAGTGCTCCTCATAAGCCCTGCGGTCAGTAGCACTAGCACCATTCCCAGGTTCATCAGGATAGGGCTGCTCAAGAACATATTCCTTTTTCTCTTGCTTGAGAACAATTCTCAAGTTTCGATACCAATTAGTAAAGTTGGTTCCAGACTACTTTTCTTTATCAAGAATAGATCGCAAATTAAAGCCAGAACTTTGAGCGGGATTACCGGCCATGATCAACTACAACAGGAAGTAAATATGCAAAGATTTAGCACAATGTTTTATGTAATCTTTTATTAAACAATTTAACAAAAGATACTCCCACTATATGGTTTTTTAATCGTATTCCCTTTCACGACACATAGTGGATGAGATCCGCGTTTATCTAAGTCCTAGTGAGATTTGGCATCACTGCTAGAAACTTAGCGAAACCGGTAGACAACAATTGTCAATCACATCCTATGTGACTCTCGTTTGTTGGGTGACATCCAATGTCGAAACATCCAACGTCATGCCCAAGGCCCAAATCCGATTTGATTGTCTTGTCAAGGAAACCAATCCCGTACGCGCGGATGTCCGACATCCACCCTATTTGATTAAGATAATTGACGGCACCCTGCTTTGGCAGACCCACCGAACAACGATCGAAATCCTTATAGGTGTAGCGATTGGAAGGGCATTAAAAACATCTTGAATTTTTCTAAGGGAATCTATTCTAACACATCTAATGCAAAAAGAATATGTATGTGATAACAACAAATATGGATCATAGATCCAATCTATGTAAACTCATCGGGTTGATCCAATCAAGCCGAATGTAAGTTTCATCCATGTAATTCACATCCGTTCATTTAATGAACGAACGCAAATAGCCTGTAACAGATCCAATCTGCTATCACCAATCCATCCAATGAATCGATGTATAGAGCCTATAACAGATCCAATCTGTTATCATGGAGCCATAATAGATCCAATCTACTATGGTAATAGATCCAATCTATTACATCGATCTAGATCAAAAAGCTACGTACGATCGGCTTTGATACCACTGTTGGGTTACAGGGTAGGCTACCATAGCAAGAAAACGTTTTTCTTCTACCGCGTACCAAGTAGGAACTCGTACGAGCAGGAGATCATAGGTCGTTACCACTAAACGCGCAGTGCAGCGGAAAATGAGTCGAAGCAGCCGGGTGCTGAGTGAACGCAGCCGAGTGCCGAGTTAAGCGCACCGAGTGGTTGCCGATAGAGAAAAGCCAATGCCGAGTTGTCCAGCCGATCTCAATCAGGATCAGTCGACGATGAGTCGGCAACCCTTGCCACCAGTCGGCTGATGTGCGAAGCAGTTGTAGCAGCGCCTCTACGGTATCCACACGTGCGGGAAGGCGACGCTGAGTTCTGCCGTGCTAGCAGCACGAACTTGGCGGAGGATCTTGAGAGATTAGACTAGGGCACAGCTAGGGTTTCGTAGAAACCTTTTCTGCGATGGCTTATGCACACAACCGGTGACCTAAGCCGTGCCCTCTTATTCATATATATAGTCTCCACTAATGGGCTTTAGCCACGTAAAGGCCCATTAGGATTCTATTGCTTGCGGATCAAGTATCCGAGTCCCAATGGCGGTCCAACTGCGTGTACCATACGCGAGCGTCCGAGTCAGACCCGTGGGTCGAGTTGCACTCGAACTCAACATCGGCTCTTGCCAGAGCTGACATGACTCGGAGTTGGTCCTAAAAATTGCCACGCCAGGCACATCTCCATCAGCGCCATGGCCGGCGAAATTTCGGCCTCACCTGCCAGAAAAATTCGATGGATCAATTGATCCAAATGAGTTCTTACAGATCTATGCTACTGCCATCATCGCCGCTGGAGGCGCAAATGATGTGATGGCGAACTATTTCCATGTGGTGTTAACCGGGGCTGCGCGAACCTGGTTAATGAACCTCCCCGAGGGATCAATCTCCTCTTGGGAAGACCTGTGCTGCCAATTCATGGCGAACTTCGCAGGGTCGTGCCCGCACGCGGGATCCGAAGCGGATCTCCACGCAGTCCAGCAAACAACCGGGGAAGACCCTTTGGCAATTCATCCAGCGGTTTTGCCAAGTGCAGCACACTATACCGCGTATCACCCCAGCTTCAGTTATCGTGGCATTCCGCCAAGGAGTGCGCGACGAGAAGATGCTGGGAGAAGCTGGCTACCCATGAGATGCACGAGGTCGGGGAGCTCCTCACCCTGGCCGACAAGTGTGCCCGAGCGACTGAAGGCCGGGCCTAGCACAACACCCGGGCAACACAGCCGGGGTTGGTAGGCCAAACCCCTGAGGCCGATGGCTAGGGGAAAAAAGAAGAAGAAGAAGAAAGCCCCTGAAGAGGGGGCTGTCCTCGTTGCGGGGGAATCCCAGCCTGGGACTCAGCACCGCCGCAAGGAGGACCCCAAAGGCAACCCCAGACTGGGGAAAGGCGAAGATATGGTGCAAGCTTCACAACTCCGACAGTCACGATTTAAAGGACTGCCTGTTGACGTCTCTTAGCGTAACAGATTTTACTCCGCAAGCGCACGGAGATTCGCTGTAGCTTTTTCACTCAGAGTATTCCGAGTATCGTAAAAATCCACAGGGAAGCAAGGGCGAATAGGTGGAATGAAATGTCGAACCTTCAAGCAGTACTATAACTTAGATAAAACACCAGCTAAACTTACAACGGGAGTAAGATATAAAGATAGTGTATGGTGGGAAGAGTAAAATAGGGACTAAAGAAGCCTAACACTTAGGTAGTTGCCTGGGAGGACAACGAGTGAGATTAGATTTCCAAACTCTACTACTTAACCGCTGCAGAGGAGTATTCGCGGTTGAACTAAGATAACTGGATACAAGCTAGGATCTTGCGTCGAGCGAAATTCCGGCGCCTCGAGGGGTCAAGGGGTAGATAGTAGACCTCCGAAGAAGACCCGGCTAACGCCTACGGGCTTACCGAACGACGTGGTGGATTACTGAGACCTCTAGAGCTGTCACCTAGAGAGCCTACCGACCAGATCTGCGTGGGTAAGATGGCACGCTATACTAGTATTCAAGTGAGAACTTGAACACTAAAGCTCTTCCTTGATCAGAGGGTGAGAACTAACTTAATCTTAGATCAAAAGCCTAAGACAAGCTTATAGCACCGGCAAGTCTAACAAGATTCAGGTAACTTAAGAACAACACAAACCTAAGCCTTGGATCTAGTGTGCAATAAAGGTACACCACACTAGGCAAGCGTTAAGAAGTAAAGTAAAGTATAACAGAAGATAGAACAATGATAAATATTATACTGGAGTAACGAGTACAAAAGATAGAAAGATACAAGAGCTTTACCGAGACTCGAAGAAGACTCCGGAATCCCTGAGGCAAAAGCTCAGACTCAACTCTAACTCCCAGGACTAACCTTGTGATACAAGACTAAACGATAGTGTGAGCTATTCAACTTCCACACTCTACAAATGAGAGCTAGGGGGTATTTATAGTCACCAAGTGAGTGGGGGTACTTATAGGGTCGGTATGGCGGTTAAGGGGACAGGTGGCAAGCCGGGTGGCCTGGTAGGAGGACGGGCGGCCCCACCTTAAGCCGGGCGGCCTGGCCAACCCTTGGATCCATCGCCATTCTTCATCCTACGGTCCATCTTGACTCCCCAAGTCGGTTGCATGGCGGTTATGGCGGTTACAAGTGTGTTTTCCCTTCAACCGTTGATCTCACTTGTGTTTCTTCCTTAGCCGCAGGATTGAAGTCTCGCGGATTGCTGATTTCACCAATCCAAGTGTTGGATCGGTGATGTGGCAAGACTTCCGGTACTTGACACGTTGCATTCGGCATTTGGACTTCACAAGTGTGTTGACACATCACTTATGCACATGCAGGTTGAAGATGAGCTGATTTGGCTCCTGAGTCAGGCCGGGCGGCTTGGAGTGGTGCCGGGCGGCCTGGCTTGGAGCCGGGTGACCTGGCCTACTGGCCAGTGACCCTATGACTTAGCCAAATTTGCCTGTTTTCTGCTGATCTTTGTACCTACAATCAAATATTCAACACAACTTGTGGAAATATGTTAGTAGCATAGGTTTATCCATACTTTGGCATGTTTTCCTCCATGTTCACGGATAGTTGACGGTCATTGGTAGTGCAATAACGACCGTCAACACTCCCCCAAGCTTAGACCTTTGCTCGTCCTCGAGTAAAGCCAAGATGGGTTATGGATTAGGAGTTGCTGCAATATCGATGCTCATGAATAGGAGTTATGCACAGACGACACCCATGCTTTTACCTCGAACCATAGTGTATGCAATGATCACTCTCACTCATACCTGTGGTGTATCTTTTTGTCTTACCATGTCTTGGGCGGTTGAGAGGAAGAACGACTTAGCTGCAGGTTCTGCTCCAAGCATGTCTTTTGGGACTCACATCTCAGGTGTTTTTAAAGATTTTTCAGAAGAAAACAAGTTTCCCCAAAGGTACTCTTGATCGCTCAAAGTGTATCCTCACCATTGAAGCCAAGAGCATGGCTAAGAACTTCCTATACTAAGGCTTATATGGAGCTCAGAGTCATGGAAGAACTCAGCTTACTTAAGTTGTTTGTTTTGCAAAGCCAAAGATTGGACCAAAGAAATGTACTACATCATTTAGACTTGTTCATTGTTGGAGCTTTATTTGGTGGGTGGATGGATGAATCTCCTTGTTTTCTTCTTTTAGATTGCTAGGTATGAATATGGAGCCTTTTTGTATTTTTCTCTTTTTTTGCCATGCTTGACTAGCATAATTTTCTTTTTCTCATATTTTTGCCATGCTTGACTAGCATGCTTTTCTTTTTCTCATATTTTTGTTGGCTCTATACTCTACCTCTTTTTGATTGGAAGGAGTAAGGCTAAGGGTATTATTTTGGAGATATATGGATGCATACCCAGGATAGGTAAATGCATTTGTGGTGGTGGATTTTTGCTCCAACAATTCACAAGATAGAGATGATTCCATTCTAAGAGACTCAAAATTTGACAAAGCTCAAAACAACTTTAAGTAGCTTAAACAAGCTAGGCTCAGATATTTCAATGTATTTGGTTCTGGTGGGTATTCAAAAACCGATGGGGGAACTTTATTTCATTTTTCAAAAGAATAAACTGAGATGTTTATTTTACTAGGGACATGTGGAGAAAACCTAGTGCTTAGCCATATCATTTCTCACAACAACTTAGACAAGGTTATGCAAATGGCATCCACTAAGTACAAGATCAAGATTTTAACTTATACACACAAGTTCGAAATTAAGTTATGTGTAGAACGTGCATAAACAACTAAGCATGAACATAATAGAACAACTATTCATCATTTCTAAAAGAAGGATATATGCATCAAAGTTAGGAGTTGTTTTTATTGACACTTTTTTTAGATAAAGCAATAAAAAGGAAAATAAATAAAACATTATTGAAAGTACTTACCTCGGTAGGACGGTGATGCTGCTGCTCGGTTGGACGGGGTACTGCTAGTACTGGTAGGACGGGTGATGCTGCTGCTTGGTTGGACAGGGGTACTGCTGGTGCACATGGGAGGAGACAAGGACAAGAGACGGGGACACCTTACTCTGAGGAGACACAGGCGCGAGGAGGTATGCTCATAACGGTCTACCATCCCCCAAGCTTCAATGAAGCTAGGGGTTTTGGTAGTAGTAGTTATAGAAGTTCTGAGCATTGAGGAAGCCGGCTCCAACTTGCTCGTTCAGGTTCTGGAGCATTTCCGTGTTGGTTTGGAGCTGTTGACCCATCTCTTCCGTGCGTTGGTAGATGTCACCTATCTGCTGATACAACCTCTGATCGTATTAGTCCAAGTTCATCCCCTCCATTGCGGAGTTGATGTCGGTCATGTTATGTGTTCGGTACCGGGTTAAAGCAGAGTGACCTAAGTCTCGGCTGAGTGCACGTGATGCACTACCGTCTCCGTAGTGTTGTGTACTATGGCAAGGCTGGTAGGAACTCTCGCCACCGGTACTGGAGAAGTACCAGGACGGCTCAGCTGGTATGGAAGCATGGATGGGTTCCTCAGAATCTTCTCCTCGGGCTCTACGGTGTGACTCCTCCGCTCGCCGTCTCTGAGCTCTGGTCATGACGCCACCGATGCTTTGGCGTGGTGCCTCCACATCTAGCTACATGGTTAGGCTCCCAATGGTATACATGTCGAACTGCGGTGCTGGAAGCGGCAGCTCAAGATTATGCCCGAACCATGTCACGACCAATTTCCCAGTTGCGGCGTCTCGCTTCATGAAATGTGCCTGGACAAAGTGCTGTTCCCCCACATAGTGTGATGTGTCGTCGAAAAGGTAGTCAAGTTGGGCATTCTCTAGGAGGCCCAAGTTGGCTGCTATCCTGGTGACAAAGGAAGTGATGCTTATAGGGGTGTTGGTCGCTCTCATGCCCATCTAGTGGTGGACAATGTCGAGGACCGAAGCATAGCGCTTCTTTTTGACCATGGCATAGAGGCACTTGAGGTCTTCGTTCGGTGCACAACGAACCTCGCCTCTTGGAAAGACGATGAGCAAGACCCAGCGAGCTAAGAGTCTCAGAGTGGGATTGTGAATTTTGGTGGTGCTGTGTTTTCCCTTTCCATATTCTCCACATATTTCCACCCAAAAAGATTTCATGTCATACCCGGCTGGTCACTCAATGAGCAGTTGGAGTGGAAGCCCAGGAGGTCGGCAAACTGCCGTGGGTAGACAGAGAATTCAGTATTGAACATGCGGAAATTTATGAACGTACCTGTTGTACGCTTGTCCACGTGGAGAGTCATCAGGAACTCTTGTGTGAGAAGAACGGATCCTTCCTCTGTAATGTTAGCGAAATATGACCAACCTACATAATCAAATGCTTTAATGAACGGGTCCAACATCCCTATCTCAACGAGGAAGAAGGCGTCGAAGCACTTGGTCCTCCAAAAGGTCTTGGTGGTAAGGGCTTGTAACACCTGGGCTTCCTGATCGCCTTGGATGTTGATATCCTGTAGGTTCATCAGTCGGCGCTGCGGTTGTTGCTGAGAAGAAACTCCTTCATCTTGCTCCTGGTCCTAGTAGCTGCGTGTACCGCTGACAGACATCTTGTCGGACACTGCGGGAGTCCTGTCGAATGCTGCTGGGGTCCTGGAGCTTCCGTTTTGTGAATGAGAACGCGAGCGCTCGTCCGACGAAGACAGGAA
This sequence comes from Paspalum notatum, assembly GCA_022530915.1. Lineage (NCBI taxonomy): Eukaryota > Viridiplantae > Streptophyta > Magnoliopsida > Poales > Poaceae > Paspalum > Paspalum notatum. The sequence goes on along the minus strand of CM039688.1, from coordinate 30,272,775 downwards.
CTTCAGGTGCAGTCCCTTCACTGTGTTGCTTAGGGCATTCTTCGCTTTCCTGAAGAAAGAAGACATCCTGCAAAAATAGGCAATGTACTACACAGGGGACAAAGCAGACACAAGTATTAGCGTTAGCGGTTAGTCGTCCAGAAATCAGTCGTCCAAGGGTTAGTCGTCCTTGTGGGGCAGAGCCTCCACAAAACGTCCAAAAACCGAGGGTGTAGCACTTATTTTATTGGGCAGAATTTTAACTAAGTGCAAGAATTAAAACTAAGTGCTGAACTATTGCTTAAGAGAGTGATTAAGGGGGAGAAAGAGAATTGCTCACGTTGCTGAGCGGTGCAAGGAAGAAGAGGGAGCGTGCATGCGTATTTATAGGTGCGATGGGGTGCATGCACACAGGCAGGCAAGGCCGGGCGGCCTGCCCTGGGCTTAGCCACTTGCGCGCGCGCAGAAGGGAGCAGAAGGGGGGCCGGCCGGCCCCTGGTGGGGTCGGGCGGCTCCAAAGATTTTTTTTTCGCAAAATAGAACTAACTACATGCAAATATAAGAAAATTAAACATGCAGTGGTGAAATTCAAAGATAGATGCATGAAAGATAGGAAAATTGTAACGCGGAAAATTAAATATGGAGTGGGGGATAAGGCCAGTTTACCTCCTGGCGAGGGCAAGTCATACCTTTGGTTCGGTGTCAGCGCTCGACGGAGACTTAGCGGCCGTCTGTGCTGCAACTTTTGCTCGCCAAACCTTCTTGGTTGCCACAACCTTTTGTTTCTGAGTTTTAGTCTTCTTTTCAGGCTGGGCTTTTGGCGTTTCCTCTTTCTTTCGCCATTCTTGAGATGTGTTCGTTGCCTTGGCGGTGACTTTTATCTCAGGAGCTTTGCCTCCTAAGTCCTTTGTCGGCGGCTGGGCCAGTGAGGCACGTTTCAATGACTCGGCTCTGCGATCAGCTTTGAGCTTGCGGGCTTTCCCATCGTACAGGAGCTTTTCCATGGCTATGAGGAGAGAGTCCATTTTCGGCTTGCTTGGCGAAAGCTCAATCTTCTCTCTTGGTGTTTCCCGGGGTGCCTGACATTTAAATTTGAGAGTTTTTACCTGTCGGCACTGTTCGACCTTTGGTTTGAAGGCGAACGTCTCCCGTCTGCCATTAATGTTGAGGTGGACTTCTCCAGCTCCAACATCAATGTTGGCCTCAGTGGTGCTTAGGAATGGTCGCCCAAGGATGAGCGGCGTCTTCATGTCTACCTCCATATCTAGCACCACAAAATCTACCGGGACGATGAAGTTCCGGATTTTCACCGGGACATTTTCGGCAATCCCGACGGGGCAGCGAATCGATTGATCCGCTAGCTGCAGGCACATAGCAGTAGGGGCAAGTGTAGCATGCGTAAGTTTATCAAAGACTACCTTTGGCATGACGCTGACGCTTGCTCCCAAATCACAGAGAGCTTGATCAAAATTCTGGGTTCCGATTGAGCATGATATGGAGGGGTTCCCAGGATCCTTCTTCTTTTCAGGCGGCTGATTGAGTATAGCAGCGCTACACTCCTCCGTGAGGTGCACAACTTTGGTCGATGGCAGCGGCTTTTTGTTGTTGAGAATGTCCTTCAGATACTTAGCATACGTAGGCACCTGCATCGCATCTAAATGGGATATTGACATATAATTTCTTGATTATCTCAACAAATTTGCCGAACTGATCGTCGACCGAGGCCTTCTTCTGCCTTTGAGGAAAAGGGAACACTGTGGTGTCATAAAACTCGTGCGGAGCTGACTTTGGTGCTTCCTTCATCGGTGGTGGTTCACGATCTACCTCATCTTCCTCCTCTGGTGCGGCCTTGTTTTCCCTATTCTTTTCCTGCAACTCTAGGATGTGGGGGGTGTTGTGTAGACCTTCCACCCCTAGTGGTTATAGCATTTATATGTTCTTTCGGGGTGGCTCGAGCTGTCCCGGAAGCTTCCCCGAAGTAGGACTAGGTAGAGCGGCGGCAAGCTGAGCTATCTGGGTTTCTAGCATTTTATTAAAGCTCAGCTAGTTCTTCATGGCACTATTCAGAGTTTCCAATTGATTTGACAAAGTTTCAAGAACTCTATCATTCGCATGGAACTTTTTACTAATACTATCGTTCACAGCTTTTTGATCGAAAGAATTTTTAGTAAACTACTGAGAACTGCTAGAAGACATACCTTGACCAGCGAAAGGTAAGTTGGGGCATGAATTCCAACCTGGTTGAGGACGAGACCCGTTGCTGAAGCTATTGTTGTTGATGAAATTAACGTCCTCCGATCCATTTTCGGGGCAGCTGTTCCCCGTGTGGCCTGTGTTCCCACAATGCTCGCAAGTCATGCGAGAATCCAGTGGCTGGACCGGCACAGCTTCAGGAGCGCCCTCCAGCTTCTTTAGCAGGAGGTCCATTTTGGCGGCAAGCATGTCGGAGCCGTCAATATGGTGGACTCCACGGGGCTTATTGTTCGCCCTCTCCTCTCTCCATCCTTGGTTGCTTGCCATCTTCTCGATGAGAGTGCGGGCAGCGGCAACGCGCAAGGACAAGAATGATCCTCCAGCGGCTGCATCGAGGTGTTCTTGCGCGGACCGGTGTAGTCCGTGGAAGAAATTCTGGATTATCAACCACTGTTCCATACCATGGTGGGGGCAGGCGGCGATGTATTCTTGTAGTCTCTCCCATGCCTCCGCCACGGACTCATCAGCGAGCTGCTTTGTGATGCCCCTGGCATCTCAAAAGCCTTAACACACGGTTAGATGAAAGCTAACGATGGATTAAGGCTTAATCATGCTTAGTGATTAACAGGAAACACGTGGAGGAGCCACTAAATCAAAATTTTCTACACAAGATATAAGACCACACATTTCGTGGTTGCATCTCAAAAGCCTTAACACACGGTTAGATGAAAGCTAACGATGGATTAAGGCTTAATCATGCTTAGTGATTAACAGGAAACACGTGGAGGAGCCACTAAATCAAAATTTTCTACACAAGATATAAGACGACACATTTCGTGGTTGAATAAGTCAACACTCACATGCTTTTGAGCTCAACTCCAAATGCCAAACCTCGGATAAGAAAAGTAGCCCTAGACCTTTCTGTTGGACAATGTTCAAAAATCTAAAGACAGGAGGTTTAAAAGATCCAATCCAAAGTTTCTTGATAAGTGCCAGTTGTGATCGTGAGCAAACTTGAGCCCTAATAAAGCTTTCAAATTCATTAAGTACCCGAGCTCAACTCCGTTGACAAACTTGTTGTATATGCTATGGACTATCCTTTTGCTACACTGAGCATGGATCAAAACTATCGTCTACTCACTCAAAATTTCACCGAAATATCTCAGGGAAACAACCAGATCAACTCACACTTAGAAATTTCCCAAGTATGGATTTTCAGCTTTTCCCTAAGTTGATTCTGAAATTACTTTTGATTTCACTATACAACTTCAAAATCTTCCTTTCTATGAAGTGGAATTAAACTTATCACCTTTCAAATGCACCTATTGTGGAAGTGATTGGACTTCATTTGATACTCCAAAAGTTTGAAATAAGAAAGTCTCTCCACAAAGTGAAATTTCTGTTTTAATAAACCTTGGAACATAATTGTGTCTATAATTCAAAATATGTGGGGTTTCAGACCAAAGTCATATTACCAAACTTTTAGGTCATAAACTGGAGAACAACTTTGGTAATTAGAGTTTGATCATATATTGAGTTTTAAATGGAGTTTGGGGTCATTTTCTACCAACACAGAAAACCAGTTCAAATCTGACCTGTTTAGTAATCTCAATGTTTATATGACCTATAGCCACTTTCATGCAAAGATCAAATTAGAGAAGTTGTAGATATTGAAATTCTAAACAAAGTTTTCAATACACACTTTGGGTGGTAAAGACCAGAGATAGGACTTTTGATTCTCACAATCAGTAGAGGTACCCTGTCCAAACTGGGAGCTGCAACCTAAATTCAAATGAAATTCATATTTGCACTTAGAATCTGAAGCTGAGCCTATTGACAAACTTGTAGAGCTTGCAGAGTAGAACATTTCATTCAATTGGAGTTTCTCCAGATTCGGCCTTTAAGTAGATCAAATATGCAATTTACAGTAGAGAGGAAAACACACTATTTGATTTTTCCTTCTCTGTTTCACTGGCCCGTGGGTCCCGCCGCTAGCGCCGCCGCGCTCCCCAGGCGCTGAGCGCCGCGTGGACGCCGGCGACCGGGCACTGCGCGACGCCGCGGATCGAGCCCCCAGCGCGCCCTAGGCTTGAACCTGGACGGAACCCCAGCCTCCTCCACTCGCCCGCTCACTCCCTCACTCGCCTCGCCTCTCTGCCCTCTCGCTCTCCCTCTGCGCGCGCCTCCAGAAGCGCAGCCACCGACCGCCATTGGAGCCGCGGCGAGCTCATGCCCCGGCCTCCTCCGGCCCTCTCCCTCCAAGTCGCCACCTGCGCCACGCTCGCGCAACCACGCTCCACCCCTCCCGCTATTCTCAGGCCGCCTCCATCGCCCTTAGCCCCTCCCCAACCACGCCGCCCGCCATGGCCGCCATGAACGCCACCACGGCGAGCTCCGTCCACGCGTCAACTCCGGCCCCCCTACGCCCGTTGGACGAGCGAACTGGCTCCGCCCCGCAACCTTCCTCACTTTTCCCATGATCTCGTCCTCCGCCATCGCCTCCTCGACCCCGCTCCACGTACATCGCCGTTCGCCGTGCGCGTTCACCGCGCCTCACCGTGGAGGACCACCTTCGGTCCATCCCCGGACCTCCAATCCGCCTCCTTCGGACTCTACTCGTCCCCGCGCAGCTCAGGAGCCCGACCGCAGCCCCTACCGCCTCCTGCGCCGCCGAATCAAGCGGGAGCCGCCGCGCACCGCCGCGCCGTGGCCGCCTCCGGTTCACCGCCACGCGCCGCTCGTACGCGCCTCCCCGTGCGACTAGATCTGGGGGAATCAAATCCCCGTGGCCGGGAACGTCTTCCCCGACCACGTCGGCTCCAACTCTGTGCCTCCACGCGCGCCACCGCGCGCGGGGACGTCGGCCGCCGCCGCGTCGTCCTTCCCCTGCGAGAGGTAGAAGAAAGGAGTCAGTTTTGCACAAATCCCCCTGAGGTTTCCGGTATTTGTTGCCTCGTTTCAGTCACTATGCACTGAGTCTTGTGTATCTTCTGTGCAGGCCCCTAGAAGTTAGGGTTAATTGCAATCTAGCCCCCTGGATCTATGGATTTCTCATTTTTCCCTGATTTAAATCGGCTGAAACTTTGAAAAATCATATAAAATCAAATAAAAATCGTAAAAAGGTAAACTCAGTTGCATTAGACTCCTCTTGAATAGATCTATCGAATGGGTATGATGTGGATATGTGAAATGTCTGTTTTGCCCTTGGTTTGTTGCATGCATGATTAAATAGGATAAATGACAAAAGTGACCTAATGGACTCCGAATGCTATGAAACTTGGACAGTAGCTCTCTTGCGGTATTATAACATTATGTGAATTTTTGTAGCCCTAGCACTTGCTGTTTAATTACCCTTTTGCCATTTACATGTGTTATGTGCATTTATTTAACCCAGGAGATGGAGGCTACCTAAAATATGCTCAAATGGACGAACTATAATTTCTGGGCACTCCTTATAATAAATGTAACTCACTGTATAAGTTTGAGCTCTTGCATGTTAGGTTTGATTGCAGTTTTGAAAATGACAAGTGCTAAGGTGATTAAATCAATAAAATGTAAAAGTGCTATTTACTGTACCCTAAAAACTCCACCAAAATTCCTATAGCTATATTCCTGTGTAGGTATACTTATGTAAGTTGTACATGCTTTGTGGATGCTGTTTCATGAAAGAAGTATAAGTAGTCACTTAAATAGGGCCAAAAGTGAAGGTAATAGGAATGGAAAGCAACGTACTCATATGCACCAGAGATTGCTCTTATAAACTTCCTTTAATAGAATTGAGTTTGCGGTGTCAAAATGAACCTCGTAAGATATTTGATTCTATAATACTCCACATGCATGTTTGATCCTCCTATGACAAGGATTGTAGATCTTTAATTATAAAAAGTTTTGCACTATTGATATGTGGATTCAATAACTCGATTAAGTCAAGGTATATAACTTATTTACTTATATGCTCCATGTAGAGTGAATGGGATAAAATTTACTTGGAAGTAGAAGTCTATCATGTACTCCGGTCCGTATGATTAGCTTGTATACTTAACTTGCTGAGATAGATTAAACAACAACATACTCCATTCATGTACCCTAGTAATCCACTACATATGTAATCATATACTTGTGTGATGTTTTGCTCGCACATGAAATGATAAAGAACCGGTTAAATTGATATCTTGCTCATGCATTAGTTCGAGTGTTGTATTGCGTGTCTCTAATTATAGGGGCTATGCTAGTTTTATGCCCACAAGGGTGAGCTTGTTAAATGGTTGTCAATTCCCTTTCTGCCTAACCATGCAACGACTGTTTAACGTGTGTGCTTGATATTCGTGCATCTCATCCACTGCATCATGCACGGCATTCATATAGTGACGCTTGTTTCAGATACGTGATCAAAAAGCAAGTGCGTGGAACTACTTCAACCAACGGTGATCCAAAACACCAACTAAGCCCCACTCACGACCTGGAGGGCCCATCAGTCGTGTTTGGACGGAGGAGTTGTCCAAGGGATCAAGGGGTTGCCTGGGGCAAAGCCTCACAACCCGGCAAACTAACAATAGCTTAGTTTGTTGGTTTCTATTAAAGTGAATCAAAGGTAGGCAGGACCATGCTTTACCTAGCAAATGATTTTGTTGAATGCTTACGCATCTGCATTAGGAGTTGTTTGGAAACCATTTGCATTAGACTCCTTGGCCGCCCTGGCCCTAGCACCTACAATAGAGTGCGTAGGACGAGTATGCCTAGTAATGCTAGGTACGAGTAGACACGAGTGAATGGAGTCACTCGTCGCGTAGGTGATTTTTCAAAAGTCACAGGAACTATTACTACGATGGAAGCTATGAGGATGCTCATGGTTTTAACTCGAGACCGGGCGGAGATATGGTTATATGAAAAAAATGATGATGATGATATGGATGGTATGGTGGACTCCGCCCGAGTCGCATAAGGCCGGTCGTTGTTCGCCTATTGGTCGGCATAACATTGCTAGGGTGCTTATCCGGAATCTATGGGCCGGTGAAAGTCTTACTTGTGACGTCTCAAGCAAGGGGCACGTTCCTACCCACTGGTTGAGAGGAAGGTGGCCGCGGAGGCGGGTGTCAAAGGAGGGCAGAACCCGACGTAACCGAGGTACCGCTCCTGCGACAACGCGCTTCGGGAGTCAGGCGGGAGTGGTCATCGAACTTGAGACGGGACAGGTGGAGATGGGAGAAGCATATGTGGAACGCTGGGAGTTAGTAAGCATATGCCATCCTGGTGCTTCTAGTTATTCCCGGGAATATAAAAATCGATTCGAATCGCTGATGCTCACCAGGTGTGAGAATGCCAATACCACTGACGGGCAAAGTAGTAATCCACTTGAATATGTTGTATTATGAATTCATGGTTTTGAATACGACATACTTGAATATACATGCTTTACTTTCATGCAGCTTTTTATTATACTCATGATTAGTATTATTGATATGATAAACTAAGTAGCTGTCAAATCCTACTCTATATGATAAAGCAAGCAGCTGTAATTCCTGCTTCCACATGTTAACTTGATTCTGTTTACAATCAACAGCTAAGGATCAAAATCTTAGTAAGCAAGCTTTGCGTCAGCCGTAAGCCATTTTCCATTAAGTCCTACTGAGTAATTAGTACTCAGGGTTTGCCCCCACTTTTGGCTTACAGGAACTGAAGACTTTTGGACAATTGCATGAAGGAGGGTAGAACCCATGGGCTCGGTGCTACTCGCCTTGTTTATCTCTTCCTGAAGACTACTTAAGTATATCGTTTCCGCTGCGAGATTTTTGAAAATGCTTCCGCTATACATACTCTGAATTTGATTCCGCTATATTTTGACCATGTATTTGATTACATATATTGGTTTGTAAAGAACTTTATCTTACTATCACTATTAAATTGCTTGTGATGTTGTAACTGTTGTGGCTCTTTCGAGGGCTAAATGTGTGTGATGTCGGTCTCCTCGGGCGATGGCTTCATCGAGTGTCCTTTGGGTAGCTCGACGGACTACCGGGTTTAGTCTGGCCTAAGTGCACTGCGAGCCAGAGGTGGCAGGTGTGCTTAGTCTGGATTTAAGCAGGGCGGTTCCGCCACAGCTGGTATCAGAGCCGATCATACACAAGCAACAGTTATATCATCAAGTTTTGGTTTACAAAACTATTTTCGAAAGCCTCTTTTCACGTAATTCAAAAATGAGAGTATGCGATATGCCCGTATAAGGATGTTAGTGTTATCCAGGTGACATCACTGACAATCTGACCTAGATAGAACTCATATGCATATTCGGCGCTTTGGGAAGCAACTTTTCGGCCATAGCTGTCCCCAGTACTGGTGGAAGCTACTGGGATTTGCGAATTGTTGTAAACCTTGCATTCATGCCCCGTAGTAAAAGCTCTTTAAGGGTGGTGGGCATGCTTTGGATGCTTTCATGCCCACCACACTTATATTTGGTTTTGGTATCCATCTTTTTCTCGACAATCCCCAGTACTGGTGGAAAGTCAGGTTTTGAGAAAAAGATGCATCAGCCCACCAACGTTGTCCACGCAGCGGTCACGCGTGGATGCCACACTAGGTGGTAATGTATGAGCATGCATTCTTCTGCAGGTACACTAACCACGTGCGGAATTAAGAACGACCAGACAACGGCTAGTTGCATTATGGAGAGACGTGCATATATGTCACCGAAGTATCGCTAGATATATATGGTATACCTAGGATGTGCGGTGTGGGACCGGATAGGACGAATCATGCATCATATCATCTCATCTCATGTGCTTTGCTATGTGTTGGATTGAAAACGACTAGAGTCATATGTTATTGTACACATGGTTGTTAGTAATAACAAGTTGACCTGAGAATTGCATGTATGATGCTAATCATGGTATGTAAACGGAAATCCGAAAAGAACAAGTTGAAATGTTGAAAAAGGTGCTTATAAGACGCGAAATTATGACCTTTGCCGAAGTTGTACCTCTGCATTAATACAAACGCTTTTACTGGAAACTTTCTATAACAAAGCCGTAGAGAACCACGAAACAAGTAATTGTTCCTCTTAGGTTTTGATTCAAAGGTGTTTGTAAAGGTAACTCACAGTCACCTTAAGTCAGAACTCCACATCGGGACCATTACGCCAAAAATCTGGTAACATGAAGTTTGAGACCTTTGAATAGAAAATTGGCCGGAAGGACTTTAGTAAAAACTCCGAATACGAATGCTCGAGATCCCCTTTTGGGTTCCTTCCAAAAAGCTAACCGCAACCTGTTCACATCAGAAAGGGAGCGATAAAAAGTTGTGTTACATGTGATGATAGGGTCGTTTTCATTACACTTTCTCGAGCAAGGAAGTACGATCGCACTATGACCGTACCAAGATTTTCAGATTCTTGTATTGACACAGACCTTATTCTTCCTGCTACAGATGTCGCAGCCTTCGACGCAGCCCTTCGACTTATGCCCTAATTACCAAGGGTCCACGAAAGCTAAAACAATAGTACCTCGAGATCCTAAGAAGAGAAAAGCGGGAGAGTCTTCCACTGAGGGGGCCTCAGTTCAACATCTACGACCCAGGATGGTTCTATTAAAAGGATTTGTTAAGCCTGAAGATCAGATCGAGATGGTTCGTATGTGTCGACAACTGGGTAAGGGCCCAGGAGGATTTTACAGGCCAAGCCTCAAAAATGGTGCCAAGCTGAATTTGTGGATGATGTCTCTGGGAAAGAGCTGGGATCCGACGGCACGCTCATATGGACCCACACGTCCATTCGATGGAGCACAAGCCCCAACAATACCAGACGCTTTCAAGATGATTGCTCAAACTGCGAACTCCACTGCAGGCGAGTTTCCTCAGATTAACCCGGACATATGCATCGTCAACTACTACACCAACTCCAGGAAGCTCGGACTTCACCAAGACAGGGACGAGTCAGAGAGTAGCCTTAGCAAAGGTTTACCTTTCATATCCATCTCCATAGGAGACACTGCCGAGTTCTTGTTCGGCGACACGAGAGACAAAGACCAAGCGACCAAGATCAACCTCGAATCTGGTGACGTTCTCATACTCGGTGGAGAATCAAGACTATTGTTTCATGGCATTTCCCATGTGAAGACCAACACTGCACCAAGTTGGTTGAAAGAAGAAACGGGCATTCGTCCGGGACGCATCAATTTTACATTTAGGCAGTACTAGCTAGGTACCAATTCGTACGGTGGCGACCATCGTGAGCTGCTGTAATCCAAAGATTCTGATTCTCATAGCTGATAGGTGTCTCCAGTACCTAGCTCCTTAGAATCAATATGTACCCAATCCTCGTGACTAGCGTATCTTGTTTGTCCTGTAATGCATTCTGAATTCTTAAGTCGTCATGTTTCGAGCTCTAGCATTCCGGAACTTCAGTCTTTGTAAACCATGATGCTCTACTTTATCGTCATGATGTTTCAAATTCTAGTTATGGCGATGCCCCAAAACCCTGAGGACCCCATGCCTCGTTTCATGGATTTATATCGTTCGCATGTTAAGCTTTATAGGCCCACCCTTTGGCACATTTTCTTATGGCTTTGAAATCAAATCACCACTGCTCTAGGCCTGGCTGCCCTCACCAGAGGTATCACAACAAGGGAATGAGAAGATGAAGATGAAGAATACTCCATAGCTGCGGTTTCAGTTCAACGTCTGTGACTCGAGAGGATCCTACTGAAGGGAATCGCCAAGCCTGGAGATGAAGTCAGGATAGCTCATACATGATTACCTTTACATACTGGGTCCTTAGGATTCTATAGGCCTAACTACTGGAACAATAAGCAAGCCTCCAAGAAGTCTCTGAGAAGAATGCCCAAGCTTTCATCATCGGAGACTTTTCTCCAATCAAACCGACATACACAGCGTCAACATCTACACCGATACAATTTGAAACCCCACCTCGACTCCGGCAACGACCTCGAATTCGGTGCCTAATCCAGATTCCAACCCCGTGGTGTCACCCACGTGAAGCTCCGCGCTGCATCGACATGACTGGAAGAAGAAGCTAACTGTCGACAAAAATGTTTTTAAATCCTACGATTAGGCAAACCGTACGGGTACCGATAGGTGTAGTAACAATGTTTAGCTTTGTCATATATTGGCTGCACATTGAATAAGTACGGTTCACTACGCCATTTGATCCTAACTTCGTAGAATCAACTCTAGTGTATCATGCCTTTCCCAAAAATTGCAAGACCTGAGTTCCAAGCTCCACTGTCCTGTGCATTTCAAGCTCTTGCACTCCATGCATTTCAAACTTTTGTAGTCCACATGTTTTGGGTTCATGCCAAATTCATGTACTTCTGAGTCTATGTCACCACCCCAACTCAACAGTTGATGGGCCCTATTTCTCTCGTTCTCATGATTCTTGTGTTTCCAACCTTTGGAATCTATGAGCTTTCGACTCCTTAGTCTACGTCACCAATACATCGAGATTCATGTCATACATACTACTTGTTCAGGTCTTTATGTAACCTGATATTGTTCGCATCTCCTGAAATTGGATAGTTGTGCCACTCTTGATGTAGTGTTTACCCGAGCTGTCTGTGGTGCCGCGACGGAACCTAGGGTCCCGTGTGTACGGCCGTCACTCGGTTCCACTAGGGGCGCGCTGGTATCAAGACGTGCAAAGGCATGACACCGCTGAAATTGTGGAACATTCCGATCCAACTCTTAACGCCTTGTTGACCTCTATCCCTCTAATTCGTGGAAATAATTTACTCTATTTCCACTGCCGCCTAATATCGTTTCTTTGCTTTGTTTCACCTTGCCTTTCTTGATCTGTGGGAAAAATCTGTCTCAATCCCCGTATCGTTCACACCTTTGCCTCGCCTTGTTGAATCATGTTCTTCTCGATTAGTGGAGACGGATCGACTCTATGGTTCCACTCGTCCACATCTTTTCGTTGACTTTGTTTATCCTTGCTAGCCGTGCTTCATGGGGGTGATCAATCCTAATCTCCATGGTACGACTACAACCATTGGTCATAGTCTCGGACTCCTCTATGCTTATCTTGATCAGCTTTAATGTCCGTATCTGTGGGAATGCTTGGTCCCATTTCCACTGTTTTGCTACATCATTCCATTGCCTTCTTCCAAATTTTCCTCTCTTGATTTGTGGAAAGCACTCAACTCTGTTTCCACCACTCTATCTCAAGATTTCTTCCTTCATATATATTGAATCTTATCTCCTAAAGGAGAACTTCAGCATCATCCACTGCACTAAGCTTTTGTTCTCGGCTAATGCTTTCATCGCATTGTCCTTTTCAAGAGTTGCTTCATTCTTTTTTTGAAATTATCCTCAAAGTTGGGCTCACTAACCTGGTTGTTCTGTTAGTAAGCATAAGCCCTCTGCCTGTACTTTTCTTGGTCAATCTTGATCAATTACACCTTATCTAGGTGAATATGTCCTATCCTCTTTCCACGTCATCTTTCTCGAAACAATGAGTAGAATGTGCTATGTATCACCACATCTTACTCTTTGAAGAATGTTCGGATTTAATATCTTATATGTGTACACAGTCCCTATCAAATGAAATGAATGTGTCTCTCAAAAGCACATCCATTGATAACCCTTTGAATCCCAAGAGCCTTCGCGGTTCGGTCCTCCGATTGTGTACCCCTTGCTTCTAATTGTTCTAAGGCCTATATATTCATCACGTTTATAAATCTTGGTGTCAAAGTAAGGGAGTAACCCTGTTCCATTATTCGAGTAAAGCACTGCCGTTTTCACATTGGCCACACCGTCTTTGCGGTTTGTTCATTCGCTCTCATATAAACCACGACTTGCCGAGCACCTGGGAAGGACCACCTTGGACGTATTCAAAAGCTTTGTAACCTCATCGTGTTAAAGAGGCACTAACCATTCACGAGCCAGTTAACAAAGCAAATTGATGAAGGAGTAAGTGTTACTATGTGTGACAGAAGCACGCACCCGAACAACGAGGCCAAAACCTTTTACATTGCGCGGTAAGCCCTAGAACCCCGCTTCCTCCAAATCTCGGGACGAGATTTCTTTAAGGGGGTGGGTTGTGATGCCCCTGGCATCTCAAAAGCCTTAACACACGGTTAGATGAAAGCTAACGATGGATTAAGGCTTAATCATGCTTAGTGATTAACAGGAAACACGTGGAGCAGCCACTAAATCAAAATTTTCTACACAAGATATAAGACCACACATTTCGTGGTTGCATCTCAAAAGCCTTAACACACGGTTAGATGAAAGCTAACGATGGATTAAGGCTTAATCATGCTTAGTGATTAACAGGAAACACGTGGAGGAGCCACTAAATCAAAATTTTCTACACAAGATATAAGACGACACATTTCGTGGTTGAATAAGTCAACACTCACATGCTTTTGAGCTCAACTCCAAATGCCAAACCTCGGATAAGAAAAGTAGCCCTAGACCTTTCTGTTGGACAATGTTCAAAAATCTAAAGACAGGAGGTTTAAAAGATCCAATCCAAAGTTTCTTGATAAGTGCCAGTTGTGATCGTGAGCAAACTTGAGCCCTAATAAAGCTTTCAAATTCATTAAGTACCCGAGCTCAACTCCGTTGACAAACTTGTTGTATATGCTATGGACTATCCTTTTGCTACACTGAGCATGGATCAAAACTATCGTCTACTCACTCAAAATTTCACCCAAATATCTCAGGGAAACAACCAGATCAACCCACACAGAAATTTCCCAAGTATGGATTTTCAGCTTTTCCCTAAGTTGATTCTGAAATTACTTTTGATTTCACTATACAACTTCAAAATCTTCCTTTCTATGAAGTGGAATTAAACTTATCACCTTTCAAATGCACCTATTGTGGAAGTGATTGGACTTCATTTGATACTCCAAAAGTTTGAAACAAGAAAGTCTCTCCACAAAGTGAAATTTCTGTTTTAATAAACCTTGGAACATAATTGTGTCTATAATTCAAAATATGTGGGGTTTCAGACCAAAGTCATATTACCAAACTTTTAGGTCATAAACTGGAGAACAACTTTGGTAATTAGAGTTTGATCATATATTGAGTTTTAAATGGAGTTTGGGGTCATTTTCTACCAACACAGAAAACCAGTTCAAATCTGACCTGTTTAGTAATCTCAATGTTTATATGACCTATAGCCACTTTCATGCAAAGATCAAATTAGAGAAGTTGTAGATATTGAAATTCTAAACAAAGTTTTCAATACACACTTTGGGTGGTAAAGACCAGAGATAGGACTTTTGATTCTCACAATCAGTAGAGGTACCCTGTCCAAACTGGGAGCTGCAACCTAAATTCAAATGAAATTCATATTTGCACTTAGAATCTGAAGCTGAGCCTATTGACAAACTTGTAGAGCTTGCAGAGTAGAACATTTCATTCAATTGGAGTTTCTCCAGATTCGGCCTTTAAGTAGATCAAATATGCAATTTACAGTAGAGAGGAAAACACACTATTTGATTTTTCCTTCTCTGTTTCACTGGCCCGTGGGTCCCGCCGCTAGCGCCGCCGCGCTCCCCAGGCGCTGAGCGCCGCGTGGACGCCGGCGACCGGGCACTGCGCGACGCCGCGGATCGAGCCCCCAGCGCGCCCTAGGCTTGAACCTGGACGGAACCCCAGCCTCCTCCACTCGCCCGCTCACTCCCTCACTCGCCTCGCCTCTCTGCCCTCTCGCTCTCCCTCTGCGCGCGCCTCCAGAAGCGCAGCCACCGACCGCCATTGGAGCCGCGGCGAGCTCATGCCCAGGCCTCCTCCGGCCCTCTCCCTCCAAGTCGTCACCTGCGCCACGCTCGCGCAACCACGCTCCACCCCTCCCGCTATTCTCAGGCCGCCTCCATCGCCCTTAGCCCCTCCCCAACCACGCCGCCCGCCATGGCCGCCATGAACGCCACCACGGCGAGCTCCGTCCGCGCGTCAACTCCGGCCCCCCTACGCCCGTTGGACGAGCGAACTGGCTCCGCCCCGCAACCTTCCTCACTTTTCCCATGATCTCGTCCTCCGCCATCGCCTCCTCGACCCCGCTCCACGTACATCGCCGTTCGCCGTGCGCGTTCACCGCGCCTCACCGTGGAGGACCACCTTCGGTCCATCCCCGGACCTCCAATCCGCCTCCTTCGGACTCTACTCGTCCCCGCGCAGCTCAGGAGCCCGACCGCAGCCCCTACCGCCTCCTGCGCCGCCGAATCAAGCGGGAGCCGCCGCGCACCGCCGCGCCGTGGCCGCCTCCGGTTCACCGCCACGCGCCGCTCGTACGCGCCTCCCCGTGCGACTAGATCTGGGGGAATCAAATCCCCGTGGCCGGGAACGTCTTCCCCGACCACGTCGGCTCCAACTCTGTGCCTCCACGCGCGCCACCGCGCGCGGGGACGTCGGCCGCCGCCGCGTCGTCCTTCCCCTGCGAGAGGTAGAAGAAAGAAGTCAGTTTTGCACAAATCCCCCTGAGGTTTCCGGTATTTGTTGCCTCGTTTCAGTCACTATGCACTGAGTCTTGTGTATCTTCTGTGCAGGCCCCTAGAAGTTAGGGTTAATTGCAATCTAGCCCCCTGGATCTATGGATTTCTCATTTTTCCCTGATTTAAATCGGCTGAAACTTTGAAAAATCATATAAAATCAAATAAAAATCGTAAAAAGGTAAACTCAGTTGCATTAGACTCCTCTTGAATAGATCTATCGAATGGGTATGATGTGGATATGTGAAATGTCTGTTTTGCCCTTGGTTTGTTGCATGCATGATTAAATAGGATAAATGACAAAAGTGACCTAAATGGACTCCGAATGCTATGAAACTTGGACAGTAGCTCTCTTGCGGTATTATAACATTATGTGAATTTTTGTAGCCCTAGCACTTGCTGTTTAATTACCCTTTTGCCATTTACATGTGTTATGTGCATTTATTTAACCCAGGAGATGGAGGCTACCTAAAATATGCTCAAATGGACGAACTATAATTTCTGGGCACTCCTTATAATAAATGTAACTCACTGTATAAGTTTGAGCTCTTGCATGTTAGGTTTGATTGCGGTTTTGAAAATGACAAGTGCTAAGGTGATTAAATCAATAAAATGTAAAAGTGCTATTTACTGTACCCTAAAAACTCCACCAAAATTCCTATAGCTATATTCCTGTGTAGGTATACTTATGTAAGTTGTACATGCTTTGTGGATGCTGTTTCATGAAAGAAGTATAAGTAGTCACTTAAATAGGGCCAAAAGTGAAGGTAATAGGAATGGAAAGCAACGTACTCATATGCACCAGAGATTGCTCTTATAAACTTCCTTTAATAGAATTGAGTTTGCGGTGTCAAAATGAACCTCGTAAGATATTTGATTCTATAATACTCCACATGCATGTTTGATCCTCCTATGACAAGGATTGTAGATCTTTAATTATAAAAAGTTTTGCACTATTGATATGTGGATTCAATAACTCGATTAAGTCAAGGTATATAACTTATTTACTTATATGCTCCATGTAGAGTGAATGGGATAAAATTTACTTGGAAGTAGAAGTCTATCATGTACTCCGGTCCGTATGATTAGCTTGTATACTTAACTTGCTGAGATAGATTAAACAACAACATACTCCATTCATGTACCCTAGTAATCCACTACATATGTAATCATATACTTGTGTGATGTTTTGCTCGCACATGAAATGATAAAGAACCGGTTAAATTGATATCTTGCTCATGCATTAGTTCGAGTGTTGTATTGCGTGTCTCTAATTATAGGGGCTATGCTAGTTTTATGCCCACAAGGGTGAGCTTGTTAAATGGTTGTCAATTCCCTTTCTGCCTAACCATGCAACGACTGTTTAACGTGTGTGCTTGATATTCGTGCATCTCATCCACTGCATCATGCACGGCATTCATATAGTGACGCTTGTTTCAGATACGTGATCAAAAAGCAAGTGCGTGGAACTACTTCAACCAACGGTGATCCAAAACACCAACTAAGCCCCACTCACGACCTGGAGGGCCCATCAGTCGTGTTTGGACGGAGGAGTTGTCCAAGGGATCAAGGGGTTGCCTGGGGCAAAGCCTCACAACCCGGCAAACTAACAATAGCTTAGTTTGTTGGTTTCTATTAAAGTGAATCAAAGGTAGGCAGGACCATGCTTTACCTAGCAAATGATTTTGTTGAATGCTTACGCATCTGCATTAGGAGTTGTTTGGAAACCATTTGCATTAGACTCCTTGGCCGCCCTGGCCCTAGCACCTACAATAGAGTGCGTAGGACGAGTATGCCTAGTAATGCTAGGTACGAGTAGACACGAGTGAATGGAGTCACTCGTCGCGTAGGTGATTTTTCAAAAGTCACAGGAACTATTACTACGATGGAAGCTATGAGGATGCTCATGGTTTTAACTCGAGACCGGGCGGAGATATGGTTATATGAAAAAAATGATGATGATGATATGGATGGTATGGTGGACTCCGCCCGAGTCGCATAAGGCCGGTCGTTGTTCGCCTATTGGTCGGCATAACATTGCTAGGGTGCTTATCCGGAATCTATGGGCCGGTGAAAGTCTTACTTGTGACGTCTCAAGCAAGGGGCACGTTCCTACCCACTGGTTGAGAGGAAGGTGGCCGCGGAGGCGGGTGTCAAAGGAGGGCAGAACCCGACGTAACCGAGGTACCGCTCCTGCGACAACGCGCTTCGGGAGTCAGGCGGGAGTGGTCATCGAACTTGAGACGGGACAGGTGGAGATGGGAGAAGCATATGTGGAACGCTGGGAGTTAGTAAGCATATGCCATCCTGGTGCTTCTAGTTATTCCCGGGAATATAAAAATCGATTCGAATCGCTGATGCTCACCAGGTGTGAGAATGCCAATACCACTGACGGGCAAAGTAGTAATCCACTTGAATATGTTGTATTATGAATTCATGGTTTTGAATACTACATACTTGAATATACATGCTTTACTTTCATGCAGCTTTTTATTATACTCATGATTAGTATTATTGATATGATAAACTAAGTAGCTGTCAAATCCTACTCTATATGATAAAGCAAGCAGCTGTAATTCCTGCTTCCACATGTTAACTTGATTCTGTTTACAATCAACAGCTAAGGATCAAAATCTTAGTAAGCAAGCTTTGTGTCAGCCGTAAGCCATTTTCCATTAAGTCCTACTGAGTAATTAGTACTCAGGGTTTGCCGCCACTTTTGGCTTACAGGAACTGAAGACTTTTGGACAATTGCATGAAGGAGGGTAGAACCCGTGGGCTCGGTGCTACTCGCCTTGTTTATCTCTTCCTGAAGACTACTTAAGTATATCGTTTCCGCTGCGAGATTTTTGAAAATGCTTCCGCTATACATACTCTGAATTTGATTCCGCTATATTTTGACCATGTATTTGATTACATATATTGGTTTGTAAAGAACTTTATCTTACTATCACTATTAAATTGCTTGTGATGTTGTAACTGTTGTGGCTCTTTCGAGGGCTAAATGTGTGTGATGTCGGTCTCCTCGGGCGATGGTTTCATCGAGTGCCCTTTGGGTAGCTCGACGCACTACCGGGTTTAGTTTGGCCTAAGTGCACTGCGAGCCAGAGGTGGCAGGTGTGCTTAGTCTGGATTTAAGCAGGGCGGTTCCGCCACATGCTTGAAGCTTGAGATTCGGTTCCTCAGTGAGCTTGTCTTCCCCAGCTGGAAGTACTTTGCAAGGAAGGCTTGGAGCATGCCTCCCAAGTCGCCAAGTTATTGCGGTTCAGGTAGAACCACTGTTTCGCCTTCCCAATCAGGGAGAATGGGAAGAGGCGAAGCCGAACAGCATCGGTGGTTGCACCCTTGATAGTGAAAGTGCTGCATATATCCAGGAATTGCTGGAGATGGCTGTTTGCATCCTCCGACGCCAATCCGCAGAATGGGCTAGCTTGGACCATGTGGATGACACCTGGCTTGAGCTCGAATCCATCTCCAACAGTCACACTGGGTCCAGTGGGGATGTTGTTGCTGGATGGGTTAGAGAACTCGCGAATGGTCTTCTCAGCCATATGTGTCGTGTCGGTTGTGCTTGTGGATCTAAAGTCCAGTGTAGCTGGCACAGGCCTTTGCCCGTGGATCGTCTTCTGACGGACTCTCCTTCTGAGCAGCGACTCCAGATTGTTGTGAAAGTTTGCCGGTAGGTCAAAACCGGTCATACACCTCTCTATCACCCAACAATAAAGTAGACAGAGGCAAATAAGCCCGTTAAGAAATAGCGGTATGTTATCAAGTTATGAGTACCTAGGTTCGACAAATCAAACTTCTATTGTCAATTGCTTCCCCGGCAACGGCGCCAGAAAAAGCTTGTTGACGTCTCTTAGCGTAACAGATTTTACTCCGCAAGCTCACGGAGATTCGCTGTAGCTTTTTCACTCAGAGTATTCCGAGTATCGTAAAAATCTTCAGGGAAGCAAGGGCGAATAGGTGGAATGAAATGTCGAACCTTCAAGCAGTACTATAACTTAGATAAAACACTAGCTAAACTTACAACGGGGGTAAGATATAAAGATAGTGTATGGTGGGAAGAGTAAAACAGGGACTAAAGAAGCCTAACACTTAGGTAGTTGCCTAGGAGGACAATGAGTGAGATTAGATTTCCAAACTCTACTACTTAACCGCTGCAGAGGAGTATTCGCGGTTGAACTAAGATAACTGGATACAAGCTAGGATCTTGCGTCGAGCGAAATTCCGGCGCCTCGAGGGGTCAAGGGGTAGATAGTAGACCTCCGAAGGAGGCCCGGCTAACGCCTACGGGCTTACCGAATGACGGGGTGGATTACTGAGACCTCTAGAGCTGTCACCTAGAGAGGCTACCAACCAGATCTGCGTGGGTAAGATGGCACGCTATACTAGTGTTCAATTGAGAACTTGAACACTAAAGCTCTTCCTTGATCAGAGGGTGAGAACTAACTTAATCTTAGATCAAAAGCCTAAGACAAGCTTATAGCACCGGCAAGTCTAACAAGATTCAGGTAACTTAAGAATAACACAAACCTAAGCCTTGGATCTAGTGTGCAATAAAGGTACACCACACTAGGCAAGCGTTAAGAAGTAAAGTAAAGTATAACAGAAGATAGAACAATGATAAATATTATACTGGCGTAACGAGTACAAAAGATAGAAAGATACAAGAGCTTTACCGAGACTCGAAGAAGACTTCGGAATCCCTGAGGCAAAAGCTCAGACTCAACTCTAACTCCCAGGACTAACCTAGTGATACAAGACTAAACGATAGTGTGAGCTACTCAACTTTCACACTCTACAAATGAGAGCTAGGGGGTATCTATAGTCATCAAGTGAGTGGGGGTACTTATAGGGTCGGTATGGCGGTTAAGGGGACAGGTGGCAAGCCGGGCGGCCTGGTAGGAGGCCGGGCGGCCCCACCTCAAGCCGGGCGGCCTGGCCAGCCCTTGGATCCACCGCCATTCTTCATCCTACGGTCCATCTTGACTCCCCAAGTCGGTTGCATGGTGGTTATGGCGGTTACAAGTGTGTTTTCCCTTCAACCGTTGATCTCACTTGTGTTTCTTCCTTAGCCGCAGGATTGAAGTCTCGCGGATTGCTGACTTCACCAATCTAAGTGTTGGATCGGTGATGTGGCAAGCCTTTCGGTACTTGACACGTTGCATTCGGCATTTGGACTTCACAAGTGTGTTGACACATCATTTATGCACATGCAGGTTGAAGATGAGTTGATTTGGCTCCTGAGTCAGGCCGGGCGGCTTGGAGTGGTGCCGGGCGGCCTGGCTTGGAGGCAGGCGACCTGGCCCACTGGCCAGTGACCCTATGACTTAGCCAAATTTGCCTATTTTCTGCTGATCTTTGTACTTATAATCAAATATTCAACACAACTTGTGGAAATATGTTAGTAGCACAGGTTTGTCCATACATTGGCATGTTTTCCTCCATGTTCATAGATAGTTGACGGTCATTGGTAGTGCAGTAATGACCGTCAACACTTCCGGATTGTGAAGAACATCGCAGAGCGAAACCACTCGAGGCGTGAAAATCCTGAGCTGCAAGATGGCTCAGAGAAAAACCCCAAAGGGGACAAAAAGCCCCGAGGGAGCACCTCTGGCGACGACAACGACAAGGAAGGGGACGCAGCGCAGTTCCAGATGGCGAAGCGAGTTATCGCGGTAATCCACAGCAATGTGGGCAGTGCGGCATCTCGCCGAACCGTCAAACTGTTAAGGAGACAGGTCACGGCCGTCGCTGCTCTTCCCGAGTCGCGATGCCCACTGAAGTGGGCTAATACGCCTATTTCTTTCGGGCCCAGTGACCTGCCTAGAACATGGCTGGGGCAGGGGAGCTCTCGCTGATGGTCTCTCCTACTATTGCCAATGTGTGCCTCAAGCACGTCCTCGTCAATAGCGGTGTAGGACTTAACAACCTCTCACTATGGGCTTTCAGCAAGCTGGAAACCCCGGCTGATAAACTAACCCCGGCGCCTCCTTTCGGAGGTGTGGGACCGGGGGCCATCTACCCACATGGAGCCTGCACCTTGCTAGTCACCTTTGGGACCTCGGAAAACTATAGAACTGATGAGGACATCTCTCCTATGCTTACGAGCGACACTCCTTCAGATGTGATGCATGGTCCTCTCAGAGAGCTCGTGCACGACAATTAGATCAACAGGTGAGCTCGTTCTTAAGTTCTAGATTATACACTTGTGAGGATAGTTTGCTACCTAATGTTTCTATTGATTATATTTTACTTAGGAACTTAGGAGAGGAACATGAAAGCCATGTGAACCAGCAAGAGCGAGGAGGAAAGCAAGGGGGGCGTGTTGGAGGCCCAATTCATCTCGGAGTAGGCCCCCTCGGCCTCTAGGAGCAGTCTGCACCAAAATCGTCGCCTAGGCCTCAAATAGGCTCCGTTTTTGGCGAACCACATATGCCTGGAAAGATAAAAGCATAAGCTTTCCAATGCCACTGATTTCGGGCCTATTGGAGTTCGGAGTCGATGGGAAAACATGTTGAAAGTTGGCGGACAGAATATGTCCTCGGTGCTGCGCGCCCCACTTGGGCCATTGGGCCATGTATCGTGTGAGAGTCTTTTTAGTTTGCGTCTAGGAGTCCTTGGGCGACCCTCAGGTCTATAAAAACCTTAGCCACTGCCCAAGTTAGGGTTTGAGTTTTGCTTAGTTGTTTCTGTCATCGAACAGTACCACCGTTTGGAGATTACTCCGGCTCTTTGTGAGACCCCACTTGTGAACTTAATCATTCATCAGCAATTTTCGTTGCATCTTTCTTGTTCTTGCTTGTGTTCTCGATTCACTGGCAGGGATCAGCCTTCGTGGTGAGGTCAACCGGGCAGCGCACGGTTGATAACTAGAGGACGCGTGGTGCTGCGATTGCAGGGGTCTTGATCGTGCCGATCGGGAGCCGGATCGTGAGTGTCTCGTGCCGCCAAATCAACTTATCCTCCACCTGACGGAAGATCCGGAACCCCCTGGTCCCCATCAAGAACCGAGCACATCGAGTTTGTGGTGGCTAAGCTTTGGTTCCCATACAACGCGATTCTCGGACGACCGTTCCTGTACAGCTTCATGGCAGCTGTACACTACGGTTACCTATGTTTGAATATGCCGGGCCCTAGAGGTGTTATTGCGATCCATAGTGACCGCCCTGCAGCTGTTAAAGCAATGGAAGAGCTGCATGCCATTGCTGTGACACTTCCTGGTGTGTGTGTGAGTTAAAAAAATTTAGTGACAAACAAAAGAGTGAAAAAAAAGAGCACAAAAAAAAAAGCGTGAAAAGGAAAAGGAAAAGAGTGCAAAACAGGAAGTTTTTGACCTGGTGCTGTGCTTATATCTGTTCTAACACCTTGGTTGCTTGTTTGTTCTACATTCTCCATTACTTCATACCATAACTAGAACAAGGACACATTTAGACCAGCAACTAGGGCAGTCTTTTGGACATTTATTCAGCATTACTATCTGTTACTGAATTGTGTGCCACTAATACATACATACAGCCTTCCTACAGCTCCACAGATTTTTATCTCCTGATCAGCATAGGTGTTGGCCCTTGCAATCGCTTCATCACGCCCTCACGGTGTCACGAACCAGGCACCGGTTGCACCGTCCTTTGCTATGTTGGTAAGAACCGGGTAAGAACTTGATAAGTTTGCTTGAGAGCGTGAGACCCACCCACCTACCTAGTAGTCATAGGGTTCATAATACTTGTGCTTGTTGTCTTTCTTGTTGTTTTTCTACGCTAACCATGGCAGGTGGCAAGAAGGGCGATAAGGGCGACAAGGACGATGACATTGACCTTTCAGAGTGTGTTCTTCATTCTGAATTAGCAGATATGCTAGCCAAGATCAATGTAACGATCACAGAGGGCAATAAGGCGACCAACAAGTCTCTCGACACTTTGACTCGAAGCGTATTCTCCCTTATGCAGAGGGTGGATGCCATTGAAAAACAGCGTTTTGAAGAAAGTGCCAACAAACACTCCTCCACCAAGAGCGTTGTCAATGATAGCGACAAAAACAAAGACAATGACAAGGACAAGGACCAAGATTTTGAAGACGAAGACTTAGGCGAAGACGAAGAATTTGAAGATGAGCCTGAGCTGCAACATCGACTACGTAACCGTCTTCGTCGCAATAAGAAAGGTATGGGAGGTAACAAGGGAGGTAACTATAGCAGCAACGATGATCCCTTGGCCAAGGTAAAATTCACCATCCCTTCTCTTTCTGGAGCTTACGATGCTGAAGCTTATTTGGATTGGGAAATGACCGTTGAGCAAAAATTTAATTCTCATCTAGTTCCTGAACAACATCGGGTTAGGAAGCCACTAGTGAGTTCAAGGATTTCGCTATTATTTGGTGGACTGAATTAGGTAGCCTTCGCTTACAACCTGATACATGGGATAGATTAAAAGAGGCTATGCGTGAACGGTTTGTTCCTTCCTCTTCTAAACGAGATTTGCGTAAGAAACTACAACGCTTAGAACAGGGAGACATGACCGTTCAAGAATATTATGCTGAATTGCAAAAGGATATGATTCGTTATGGGGTTAAAGAGGAAACTGAGGATAAAATTTGTCGTTTTTATGGCGGGCTACGGCGGGAAATTTAGGATATTGTTGACTATAAAGAATTTTCTACTGTCAATCGTTTGTTTCATCTTGCCATGTTAGCAGAGAAGGAGTTGCAGGGATGCCAATCCAGGACCAAGAGCAACGCCGGCAATTCCTTCACGCCTCGGACGTCGACAGGACAAGCGAGGACAGCACCTACCTCCACCTTTCGACTGACTGCACCACCTCCTTCGACAACCTCACGACCAGCGATAACACACCCTCCACACGTGCCACGGGCAGCAAGGTATTGCCGCAGCCTGTGCCTGCCAAGAGCTCTTCCTCTGTTGCTTCCACAGGCCGTACATCGACGGAGATTCGCTGCCATAAGTGCCAAGGGATTGGCCATGTCCAGAGGGAATGCCCTAGCAAACGGGCATACGTTGCTACTGATGACGGGGGCTACATCAGCACCTCCGATGTTGAGGATGAAGAAGCCGTCGCAGACGACGACAACGACGGCGTTGATGATGAGGGCACCTACGGGGCCGATGATTCTGCTGCTGCCCATGCCATCATTGTGCAACATGTTCTCAGTGCACAGATGGAGAAAGCTGAGCAGCAGCAGCGCCATAACTTGTTCCAATTTTTATTCATCATCAACAATCGATGAGCACGCGTCATCATTGATTCCGGGAGCTGCAACAACTTGGTGGGTACAGATTTGGTTAAGAAGTTTGGTTTAACCACACGCCCGCACCCACATCCATACCATATTTAGTGGCTAAATGATTCCGGCAAAGCTAAGGTAACACAAACATGTCGGGTCCATTTTTCCATTGGTGCATGTGCTGATTTTGCTGATTGTGATGTAGTGCCGATGCAAGCTTGCTCTCTTTTATTGGGTCGTCCATGGAAATATGACACTGTTGCACTTCACCATGGTAGAAGTAATAAATATACCTTCATGCATAAGGGAAAGAAAATTACTCTTCTACCTTTAACACTTGCTGAAACTGAAATTATTAAGTTTGATAAACAGAGGCTTGCAAGTGATAGGAAAACCAATGATGATAAATCTGATTGAAAAACCCTGTCTTACTTGCTACAAAAAATGATCTTGCTGAAATTAATTCTGCTGCTATGTGCTATGCTTTCATATGCAAAGATGCCTTGTTTTCTTTAGAAGATATGCACCATACTTTGCCTCCTGCGGTCACTAACCTTTTGCAGGAGTATGCGGATGTTTTTCCCGCTGAGATACCTCTAGGGCTGCCACCTATTCAGGGGATTGAACACCAAATTGATTTGATACCTGGAGCGAGTTTGCCAAACCGAGCTGCTTATGGGACCAACCTTGAGGAGACTAAGGAAATTCAGCGACAGGTCCAAGATCTTTTGGACCGTGGGTACATACGTGAGAGCCTTAGTCCTTGTATCGTTTCGGTTATTTTGGTTCCTAAGAAAGATGGTAGTTGGCGCATGTGTGTAGATTGTAGAGCCATTAACAACATTACTATAAGGTACCGTCACCCTATTCCTAGGTCGAATGACATGCTTGATGAGTTAAGTGGTTTAATAATTTTTTCTAAGGTTGACTTGCGTAGTGGATACTATCAAATAAGAATGAAACTAGGAGATGAATGGAAAACAGCTTTTAAAACCAAGTTCGAGTTATATGAGTGGTTAGTCATGCCTTTTGGGTTAACTAATGCACCTAGCACTTTCATGCGATTAATGAATGAGGTTTTACGAGCATTTATTGGAAAATTTGTGGTGGTCTACTTTGATGATATATTGATTTATGGCAAATCTTTGCACGAACATATGGATTATCTACGTGCTGTTTTTGATGTCTTGTGGGCTGCGCGCTTATTTGGTAACATCGAGAAGTGCATCTTTTGCACCGATCGAGTCTTTTTTCTTGGTTATGTTGTGACGCCGCAGGGAATTGAGGTTGATGAAGCCAAGGTGCAAGCTATTCGCAGCTGGCCTACGCCTACGACGGTCTCACAAGTGCGAAGCTTCCATGGACTTGCTGGATTTTACTATTGCTTTGTGCTAAATTTCAGCACCATTGCTGCCCCATTAAATAAGTTGGGAGTAACGTTCCATTGGGGTAAGCCACAGGAAGATGCATTTAATCTTTTGAAGGATAAACTTACTCATGCTCCTTTGCTGCAGCTTCCTGATTTTGGTAAGACCTTCGAGCTTGAATGTGATGCTAGTGGAGTAGGCATTGGTGGTGTTTTGATGCAAGAAAATAAACCCGTTACTTACTTTAACGAAAAATTGAGTGGTCCTATTTTGAATTATTCGACGTATGATAAAGAATTGTATGCTTTTGTGCGATCTTTGGAAACGTGGCAACATTATCTATGGCCTAATGAATTTGTTATTCATTTTGACCATGAATCTCTAAAACATATTAGAAGCTAAGTGAAACTGAACCGTAGACATGTTAAGTGGGTTGAATTTATTGAATCTTTTCCTTATGTTATCAAACATAAGAAAGGGAAGGATAATGTGATTGCTGATGATTTGTCTAGGAGATATACTATGTTGCTCCAACTTGATCATCGTATATTTGGCTTAGAATCAATTAAAGAACAATATGCTTATGATGAGATTTTAAGGATATCATGTTGCATTGCAAAGAGGGTAGAACATGGGACAAATATGTGATAAATGAAGGATTTGTGTTTAGAGCTAACCGCCTATGCATTCCAGTTGGATCCGTTCGTCTTCTTTTGTTACAGGAGGCTCATGGAGGCGGATTGATGGGTCATTTTGGTGCCAAGAAAACAGAAGCCGTGCTGTCCGCACATTTCTTTTGGCCAAAGATGATGCGAGACGTTGAGAGGTTTGTATCTCACTGCACTACATGTCAAAAGGCTAAGTCACGATTAAATCCGCATGGTCTATATATGCCTCTTCCTGTTCCTAGCACCCCATGGGAGGATATATCTATGGATTTTGTTTTAGGATTGCCTAGGACAAAGAGGGGGAGTGATAGTATTTTTGTGGTAGTAGATCGTTTTTCTAAGATGGCTCACTTTATTCCCTATCATAAAAGCGATGATGCTGTTAATATTGCCTTCTACTATTGATTCAGATCGTGATGCCAAATTTTTGAGCCATTTTTGGAGAACGCTATGGAATAAATTGGGGATGAAGCTGCTATTTTCTACAACCTGTCATCCCAAACCGATGGCCAAACCGAGGTAGTAAATCGAACTTTATCTACCATGTTGAGG
Organism: Paspalum notatum; assembly: GCA_022530915.1. Taxonomy (NCBI): domain Eukaryota; kingdom Viridiplantae; phylum Streptophyta; class Magnoliopsida; order Poales; family Poaceae; genus Paspalum; species Paspalum notatum. The sequence continues at coordinate 30,245,325 of CM039688.1, read as the reverse complement.
GCTGTTTTGAAGAAAAATTTAAAGATGTGGGAAGAGTGTTTGCCGCATGTTGAGTTCGCATATAATAGGGCGGTGCACTCCACCACCAAGGTAAGTCCTTTCCAGGTAGTGTATGGTTTCAACCCACGTGCTCCTATTGATCTTCTGCCTTTACCTACCAGTGAGAGAGTTTATCATGATGCAAAGGAACATGCTGATTTTATTCTAAAACTGCATAAAACCACTAAAGACAATATTGAAAAGATGAATGAAAGGTATAGGGATGCGGGTAATAAAGGTAGAAAGAAAATTAACCTTGACCTGGGTGATTTAGTGTGGTTACACTTGCGGAAGGATCGTTTTCCAGATTTGAAAAAGTCTAAGTTAATGCCCAGAGCTGATGGTCCTTTCAGATAATTGAGAAAATAAATGACAATGCGTATAAACTTGAGTTGCCTCCCGAGTTTGGGGTTAGTCCCACATTTAACATTACAGATTTGAAGCCGTACTTGGAAAAAGAAGATGAAATTGAGTCGAGGACGACTCCACTTCAAGAGGGGGAGGATGATGAGGACATCTCTCCAATGCTTACGAGCGACACTCCTTTAGTTGTGATGCATGGTCCTCTCACGAGAGCTCGTGCACGACAATTAAATCAACACGTGAGCTCATTCTTAAGTTCTAGTTTATACACTTGTGAGGATAGTATGCTACTAATGTTTCTATTGATTATATTTTACTTAGGAACTTAGGAGAGGAACATGAAGGCCATGGAAACCAGCAAGGGCGAGGAGGAAAGCAAGGGGGGCGTCCAAGTCAAGTTGGAGGCCCAATTCATCTCGGAGTAGGCCCCCTTGGCCTCTAGGAGCAGTCTGCACCAAAATCGTCGCCCAGGCCTCAAACGGGCTCCGTTTTTGGCGAACCACATATTCCTAGAAAGATAAAAACATAAGCTTTCCAATGCCACCGGTTTCGGGCCTATTGGAGCACGGAGTCGATGGAGAAATGCGTTGAAAGTTGGCGGACAGAATCTGTCCTTGGTGCTGCGCGCCCCACTTCGGCCATTGGGCCATGTATCGTGTGAGAGTCTTTTTAGTTTGCGTCTAGGAGTCCTTGGGCGACCCTCAGGTCTATAAAAACCTTAGCCACCGCCCAAGTTAGGGTTTGGGTTTTGCTTAGTTGTTTCTGTCATCGAACAGTACCGCCGTTTGGAGATTACTCCGGCTCTTTGTGAGACCCCACTTGTGAACTTAATCATTCATCAGCAATTTTCATTGCATCTTTCTTGTTCTTGCTTGTGTTCTTGATTCACTGGCAGGGATTAGCCTTCGTGGCGAGGTCAACTGGGCAGCGCATGGTTGATAACCAGAGGACGCGTGGTGCTGCGATTGCAGGGGTCTTGATCGTGCCGATCGGGAGCCGGATCGTGAGTGTCTCGTGCCGCCAAATCGAGTCATCCTCCACCTGACGGATGGTTGGGACCCCCCTGGTCCCCATCAAGAACCGAGCACATCGAGTTTGTGGTTGCCAAGCTTTGGCTCCCATACAACGCGATTCTCGGACGACCGTTCCTGGAAGCTGTACACTATGGTTACCTATGTTTGAATATGCCGGGCGCTAGAGGTGTTATTGCGATCCATGGGGACCGCCCGGCAGCTGTTAAAGCAATGGAAGAGCTGCATCCCATTGCAGCACAGGGGTATGAAGAACCCCCGGCCAAGGTTGATTCGACAAAGCCACTAGGAGTCCCTGTTGTTGCTACAGGGCCTCTTGATGAAGGAATGGCCCGGGGGCCTAAACCCCTGGGCACGACTCAGAAGGTGCCACAAGAAACCCTCAACGGGGAAGCAGTCCCAGCTAAGATCATTCAGATTGGAGCTGGATCTTCCCAGACCACCCGCATTGGCAGGGGCCTGGACCCCAAATAGGAACTCGTGCTCATCGCTTTCCTCCGGGCTAATGTCGATGTGTTTGCTTGGCAACCATCCGACATGCCTGGGGTTCCCAGGGAAGTGATCGAGCACAAGTTGGCGGTAAATCCCGGTGCAACAGAAGGTTCGAAAGCAGTCGATGGAAAGGCAGGACTTCATCTGCCCAGAAATCGCCAAGCTCCTCCGCGCAAGCTTTATCTGGGAAGTTCAGCACCCGGATTGGCTTGTGAACCCCGTGGTGGTACCCAAGGCAGGCGGGAAGCTCCGCATGTGCATCGACTACATCGACTTAAACAAGGCATGTCCAAAAGACCCTTATCCCCTCCCTAGAATTGATCAAATTGTGGATTCAACTGCCGGTTGCGAGATGCTGTCTTTTTTCGATGCATACTCTGGTTTCCACCAAATTAGAATGGCTAGGGAGGACGAGGAGAAAACATCATTCACCACCCCATGTGGCATATATTGCTATGTGAATATGCCATATGGACTCAAAAATGCTCTACCTACTTTTGTGCACGCAACCCATATCGCGCTCAAGGAACATCTAGGCAAAGCAGTAGAAGTATATGTGGATGATATTGTGATCAAATCCCGTCGGAGTGAGACCTTTCTCCGGGATTTGGACGATATTTTCAAAAGTTTGCGCAGATGCAGCATGATGTTAAACCCAGAGAAATGTGTGTCTGGGGTAGCCGCGGGGAAGCTTCTCGGTTTCCTGGTTTCCTACCAGGGAATCGAGGCGAACCCTCAGACGATCCAAGCTATAGAAAGAATGAGGCCCCCGACCCGCATCAAGGAAGTGCAAAAGCTGACTGGCAGCATGGCTACCCTCAGCCGCTTCATCTCAAGGCTTGGGGAACGGGCCCTCCCGTTCTTCAAGCTTATCAGGAAGAACAACGCATTTGAATGGACGGATGAAGCAAAAGAAGCATTCGAGGCATTGAAGAAATACCTCTCTACCCCACCGCTGCTGGTAGCCCCGCGGGAAGGGGAGCCTCTGCTCCTACATATCGCGGCCACTAACAGCGTGGTTAGCATGGTGCTTGTGGCTAAGCGGGAAGAACCTACATAGCCCAGTCAAGCCCTCTTGAGGGATACCCCGGACTCAAGGCTCGGGGGCCTCTCGGGAGAGGAGGCGCTAGGAGATGCGGATTCGGCACTAGAAGAAGAAGCCCCTAAACCTCAGAAGGTTCAATATCCGGTGTACTTCGTAAGTGAGGTCCTTTGGGATGCTCCAACGAGATACTCCGAGGTTCAAAAGTTGCTGTATGCAGTGCTCCTAGTATCAAGGAAGCTGCGGCATTACTTCCAGAGCCATAAAGTCTCTGTCGTGACCTCCTATCCTCTCGGTATTGTGTTGAGAAATCAACACGCTACTGGGCGGATAGCCAAATGGGCGGCAGAACTCGCTGAGTTCGAGCTCGATTTCATCGCGTGCCATGCAATCAAGAGCCAAGCACTCGCTGACTTTGTTGCTGAATGGACGCTGGGGGCTAAGATCGTGGATCCTGAAGTCCCAGAGACCTCCACGCCCGAAGAACCGTGTGTGCAATTCACCGACAGGCCATGGGAGCTGCAGTTTGATTGTTCATGTACTCGCAAGAGCTCGGGGGCCAGAGTGGTGCTCATATCCCCTGAAGCAGAGCTCTTGAGGTACATGTTCTATATCGTTTTCAAGGCTTCGAACAACGCAGCAGAGTATGAGGCCCTAATCGCAGGGCTCAGAACTGCGTTGAGTGTCGAAGTTAAGCAACTCTGGGTCAAAGGAGACTCACAACTGGTGATCAACCAAGTCAACGACAGGTGCGCTTGCAACAAGGCGCACTTGGCGGCATATCTCAAGAAAGTCAAGAAAATGGAACTCTCTTTTGACGCAATTGAGTTCAGATACATTCCACGTGAAGAAAACACTCAAGCAGATGAATTGTCCACCCTTGCTTCGGCAGGGGGTCCCTCCGCCTTCTGGTGTTTTCCCAGACCGGCTGCTCCGACCATCGGCAGAGCCCTCGGAGCAGCAAATTGTGGATGAATTCAACACGAAGGTAGCGGTGGTGTCCAGGACAGGGGATAGCGTCATCCCCCGGCCCGAAGATCAGGACGCCTGTGATGGTCCAGCATCTCAGGTGCATAATCATCTTGCATACATGTGGCATTCATCATAAAGCATCATGTTTTGACATGCATATGATCCATGGTTCAAAGATTGGTTGATGTGTAACCTAGTGAACTCAATTTTCTGCAAAAAATGCTACTGTGTTAGGGCCATAACTTGAATTCTGTTGGGAACTAGATGAAGCTCATATTAGTAAAATTATAGACAAACAAGAGGGGCACAACTTTCATAATTAGGGCTTAGTCATATGACAATGTTTACCTAGAGTATTGGACCTTTTACTGCCAGCACAGAAAACCTGTCAAAACCTGAACTGCAGAGTAAATCAATTTTTTCTCCAACATACAAGCATATTTGGGCAAAGTCCTAATTAGAGAAGTTGTAGATTCTAGAGTGGTCAACAACGTTGTCAATAAGCTCCTTGGGCGAAAATGGCTGGAAGGGAGAGTTTTAGAATTTTTCAATAAATCTGGTCTGTAGGCCAAAGTGAAACTTGAGAGCTAAATTCAAATGAAATTCATATTTCCAAACAGTTTCAGGTATCAAGCCTTTCGACAAATTTAAAGAGCTCAAAGAGTAGAACATTTCATCCAATTGGCAATTTTCCAAAATCGGACTCTAAATAGGTCAAAATGGCGATTTTCAGTGGAGGAGAAAACACATTTTCCCTTTTCCTTTTCTGGGTTACACCGACAGGTGGGGCCCGCCTGTCAGGCCGCCACCCTGTCTGGAGCGACGCCCGCCGCGTGGCCGCCGGCGTACGGCCATCCGACCACGCCCCCGGATCGTGCCCGCGCCGCCTCGGCCTTCACCTGGTCGCGGTTCCGTCCCCGTTCACCCTCTCGCCCTCACTCGCCTCACTCGCAACCTCTCTCGCTTTTGGACGCATGCCCGAGCCGCCATAGCCGACGAGCTCGAGCTCGCCGCGCCGGCCACCTCCGCCTGTCTCTGAGCCCCGAAACCCCATCGCTGCATTCGCCTCGCCCCTGCGCACCTCCTGACCCAACTCTCACCGCCTCTCCCCTCCGCATTCCCCAGATCGCATCGTGACCCGCACGCACCGCCATTGCCGGTCAAGCTTGGAGCTCGAGCTTGCGCCGCTCCCTCCATCACCTCCCCGCACCCTAGACCTACTCCACTGCACTCGCCTCTCTCTGGTGCACCCGGCGCACCCAGCCTCGCCCTCAATCCCCCAACCGACGCCAGGATCTTCCCCGCCTCGACGTCGTGTCCATGCCGACCTCGCCGCCGTTCACGTTCAGTTCACCGCCTTCCTCGCCTCAACCCCACCTCCGCCGTTGCCGACACCTACCCGAGGGTAAGCGCCGCGCTTGCGCGCACCTCCCGCGCCCCGTGTCGCTCGCCGGCGCACGCACGCCGGGCCGCGCGGTCGCGCACGGCGCAAGGTTGAAGACGGAGGAGGGGGTAGATCTAAAATGTACCGCCTCAGTTTCAAAGTATTTGCTTATTAATCCACGCACTATTCACTGAGTCTTGTAAATCTTGCAAGCTAGCCCCTGTAGATTTGAAATAATCTCGGTCTAGTCCCTGAATCTAAGTATTTTCCATTTATTTTGGTTTATTTCGACTGAAGCTTTGATAAATCATAATAAATCGAATAAAAATCCAAAATGGACAAACTCAGTGGCTATGAACTCCTTATAAAATGCTCTACACAGTAGGTATGATGTGGAGAGGTGCATGTATGATTTTGCCCTTGGTCTTGTGGGAGCTTGCTTAATCAACAAAAAGGGGAAAAAGGGACTAGATGAGCTCCTCTTGTGATGAAACTTGGACAGTAGACATGCATGCACACCAAGACACTGTAGGAATTTTGTTAGCCCTAGCCTTGTCCATTTACTTGCTGTTTTACAATTATCACCATGATATCTAGTATTTTTAAACATGTGACTTGCTTGCCATGTAAAGTATGCTAAGTTTGACTTCATAGTATTTTTTCCTGTGTCCTGCATAGCATGAGTAGCTCACTAGTAAATTTTGAGGCTGTGCATGTTTGATTTGGTCACTGATTTGAAAATGACAAAGTGCCACTAACTAGAAAGGGAAATAGGAAAAAGTGCATCTAGACTGCTGGGAAAATTCTATAAAAACTATGACAAATTATGGTTGATGTAGGAATTCCAGAAAGTAATTTTGTAGAGTTTATCATTACTGTTTTGACTTGCATGTTAAATCCATTAAGGTTTTTATATGGAAAATAGATGACCGGCTAAACTGATGATATTTCACTTGCTAAATTTTTGCACATGCTGTCCATGCTTAGTAATGCTTACTGAATAAATTTCATATCAAAACACCATTCCCACAATTTATGAAAAATCTGGAAAGTTAAAAAGCTGGTAACTTGCTGGAATTTTAGAAAAATAAATATAACTCTTCTAGGGCTGAAATTTTGGCAGTAGCTTATCACATCGTTGATCTACTTGACATAATTGTTTGAGCTCATTTGAGACTAAGTAACAGCATGAACTCAACAAGTGAACTTAAATACAACCAGTGAGTAAGTTGTATGTAATTATATGCGTATACACTGGATATATGTGCTACTACATGACACACCAAAACAAATTCTCTTGAATTCTTTGAAGTATCATGGATGGTAGATTTGCATTAGCTTTAAGGGATGATCTGTACGATTTCATAAAAAGATGGTTTGTATGATTTCTTGTGTTAAAACTGTGGTGTTATTAATCATGAAATGAAACCTAAAAATGAATACGTGTGAGTCATGGGTTGCATGATCACTTGTCATGAGCTATGCATTCCTCTACTTCGTATTTACATCGAATTCTCATGCATCATATGTCAGCATTCTTTCGCACTCATTCGCATATATTATCATGCATATAGATCCCGAGAACGAGTTGCCGACGCAGGAGCGACCGCTGATCGAGGAGCCCGAGGATGAGCAGGAGGACCCGCAGCCGACCACCGACCCCGTCACTGAGGAGGCACCCTCTGACCCTAGTGAAGAAGGTAGGCAGGATCATGCTAATCCCAGCTAATAAATGGTTATGATCTAAGCATATGCATTAGAGCTGATTGAAACCAAACTGCATTAGACATCCCGGCCGCCCTGGCCCTATCACCTATACTTAGAGTTCGTAGGTGCGAGTGCCTAGAATGGCTAGGTGCGAGTAGACATGAGTGATTGTACTCGTCTCGTAGGTTCTACTTTTCATTATAATTGAAGTTATTATTGTTATGCTATGTTTTAAATGGAGACCGGGCGGAGATTTATTTCGGTATTACTTTCATGATGTTGTTGTTCATTGGACTTCGCCCGAGTCGCATATGGCTGGCCGTTGTTCGCTTGGGATCGGCATAACATTGCTAGAGTGCTTATCTTGAAAATGGGCCCGGTGAAACCTTACTTGTGCCATCCCGAGAACAGAGACACGTTCCTACCCACTAGTTGAGAGGAATGTGGCCCGGGGGAGCTTTGATCTCATGGCGGGGAGACCAAGATGTCGGCAGGCTCGTCATGGGGGCACAACCCGGGGGTCAGGCGGGAGTGAATCGAACTTGGGATGGGACAAGTGGAGAAGGGGGATATATGTGGAAACGCGATGGCTAGTAAGCATATGTCTCCTAGCATGATAATTATTCCCAGGAATTAGAAATCGATTCGAATCGCTGATGCTCACCAGGTGTGAGAATGCTAGTATCACTGCCAGACAATATAGTAATCCACCTGAATATGTTGTAACATGGATTCATGGTTTAAATAATTACATGCTTGGATATATATACATGCTTTACTTTCATGCAAAGACTATTTACATTCATGATGAAATTACCAGTATGATGGTGGATAGCTGTTGTTAAATCCCGCTATCTTGTGTTAACATGCTTTTGTTTAAAAATCAATGGCTAAGGACTCACCTGATTAGTTAGCAAAGCTCCGCGTCAGCCTAAGCCTTTCCATTAAGTCCTACTGAGTAATTAGTACTCAGGGTTTGCCCCCACTTTTGAGTTACAGGTATGGAGTTCATGTTCTGCACTTGTGTCAGAGGAGGGGCATGCTCTCATCAGGAGTAATCGTCATGGTTGGCATGGGAGCAACATCGGTGGGCTCGATGTGGTTCCGTCGTTGCAGTCTTTTACGTCACTATGAACTTGGAGCTATGAACTTTAATTCCGCTGCGAGATACTTTTGAACTCAGTTGTGTTGTGGTACTATGTTGGAACTCTATTTGATTCGAACTGATTTGTAAACTATCCTTAATTATTATCCTCTTCAACTGCCTGTGATGATGTAATTGTTGTGGCTCCATCGAGGGTCAATGTGTGTGATGTCGGTTCCTCTGGAAATTGGTGCTATCGAGGGCCGAAGGCCACTCGATGGACTATCGGGTTTGGCCCAGCTTAAGTGCATTGCGATCGGAGGCAGGTGTGCTTAATCTAGGTTAAGCAGGGCGGTTCCGCCACAGCTGGTATCAGAGCGATCATACACAGACAACAATTATATCATAATGTTTTGGTTTCCAAAACTAGTTTCGAAAACCCCATTTTGAGTAATTCAAAAATGAGAGTATACGCTATGCCCGTATAAGGATGTTAGTGTTATCCAGGTGACATCGCTGACATTCTGACCTAGATAGAACTCATATGCATATTCGACGTTTTGGGAACAACTTTTTGGCCATAGCTATCCCCAGTAATGGTGGAAGCTATCGGGATTTGCGAATGGTTGTAAGCCCTGCATTCATGCTGTACAAGTAAAAGCTCTTTAAGGGTGGTGGGCATGCTTGAGGTTTTCATGCCCACCACACTTACATTCGGATTGGGGGTCCACCTTACTCTCGACAATCCCCAGTACTGGTGGAAAGTCAGGCTTTGAGAGAAGGTGCAAAGGCCCACCCTACGTTGTCCATGCAGCGGTCACTCGTGGATGCCACACTAGGTGGTAATGTATGAGCATGCATTTTTTTGCAGGTACCCTAACTACGTGCGAAATTAAAACGAATAGAGAATGACTAGTTGCATATATGTCATTGAAATAACGCTAGATATACTATATGTGTACCTAAGGTGTGTGATGTGAGATCGGTTAGTACGAATCATGCATCACAACTCATGTTTTTATTCTTGATGGGGGGGAGGGCGGGGGGTTTGAGAATACAACTGATGTAAATCGTAACTTCAAATTACCTTCTGTACATCTTCACTATTATACTTATATGAACTCTCCTTTATGAAGTTATTTTCGGTCACTAATCTAAAGCCTTGCTTACTTAAAAACAGATGGCCAGGACCAAGCAGACGGCACTAAGGCCACCGGAGCACGGATCACCGTCCTTCTCGACGCGACTCACACTCCTCCTGTGGTGAGGGTGGGTTGCTGCACACCCATTGCCGTGAGGCATGTCCCCTGTCCCAGATCCTGTGCAGGGCACTGAGGGAGATGGGGCGTCGTCCCTGTCCCTTCATCTCTGTGCAAACGGTGCACGAGGAGGGGGATTACTAGGCCCATGTTGTCCTTCCCCGAGACTCTCTCATGGGCCAGAACATGGTCACTATCTACGGGGTCAACGAGGAGGAGGCCTACCGAAAGGCAGTGTTGACCGCACTCACCTCGCTGAGTTCCGACAAGGAGGCAGGCCTCACGCTCCTGCGCTACCTCCCCACTGACGAGACGGACGACGAGTGGCACCATCGCCACGAGCAGCTCCAGGACCGTCCCGGCGCCCGACCCTATGCCGCGTGCATGGAGTATGCCTGCGAGGCACGCGGGATGTACCTCCATGCGGAGGACCGGAGCCGCTTCTACTTTGACAGGTTCATGGAGACACGCACACGAGTGGAGGAGTTGGAGGCTCAGGTGGGCGCGCTTTAGCAGCGCCTTGCAGAGCACGAGCAGCCAGCTCCTATGGAGCAGGACCCTCCTGCTACGACTGCAGAGCCGGAGGAGGTTGAGGGAGAGGCCTCGGTGTCTGACGCCCGCTCTACCGTCTAGCGGGAGGAGGATGTGATGATGATGATGTGGACTGATGTTCGTAGTAGCGGCACGTTGAAAGCGATGTTTTGTAATATTCTGCTCCGTGCTTTTGATTCATGGTTGTACTATACATTGGTGAGATGTGAGAGCTTATTTGAGTACACCATTGGGGGTAGTGATGGACCCTTATTATGCACTATTTGATGTTTCGTTGATAAGGCCAGCATCCCCATGATGTAATAGTAAGACTCTTTAGTGTCATTCGAACTTCTTATGTGACTCTTGAAGTTAGATCGATGTCTTTGAAATGTTGAGATGTGTCGCATGAAAGTGAGGGGGATTTGTGCCGTGTTTTGGATTGCTACTCGCAATCAAGAATTTTAAACAGCTACAGCTAGAATGGAGCATATCTAAAAATTTGGGAGGTTCTAGTTTATAAGTTGTATAACAAATTTGTGGGGTACTTTCTGGTGCACAAGTTTGTTAATTGGAGTTTTCTCCAAATATGCTCAGATCAGGAGATATGGTCGACATTTTGCTGGGCATGTATTCTGGACTACAGCAGCACCTGAAAGAACAATACGCATTGTACACTTCTAGAGGAAGAATTGACCTAGGAGTTATATACCAAAGTTGTAAAGGAGTATGTGGGTGATAACTTTGCCATATAAAGTTTCTCCTGACGGTGCTTCGTTTGAAAGATATGAACGAATTTGTACCGGTCCCAAAATCTGGATAAAATTGATATACCCTAACGTATATTGAAATTCGACCAAGTTACACACTAAATCACCAAAAACTTCCTATACCAAAGTCGAAGGGCACAGAATAAGGAATAACTTTGTTAAAAGGGTTATGGTCAAGGAATGCACGGTTTAAGAGCAGTTTCCAACTTAAATGGTCATTGTCCCCGGTTGAGCTGAAAGATCCACGCCTGATCATTCGAACTACTTTTGCTCCATCCCTTAAGTTAAGTTAGCAAAAATAGTACGTATGAAAATGACACACTTGATTTCGGCTACCTTGAGCAAGTGACAACCCATGTGAAGTGATGGCTAATGCTTTATGTGCAATTGGATGCTTCTATTTTCTTACATGTCTTATGTCGCTACATCTATTGCACGAAAGTTTTGGACTAAACACAAGTGGCCTCATTCTTGCAGATGGTTAACACTCGCAAAGGGCAGACCTCGGGGTCGGGGCAGCAGCCGCAGGATGCCCCACCTCCGCCAGAGCTCACTACTCTGGTCGTGCAGCAAGCGAAGTTGATCCACATGATGGTAGAGGAACGCCAGGGCCATGGTCAGCGGCGGGAGCACCATCCCCGCAGCATCACGTACCAAGATTTTGAGGGACTGTGCCCTGCAGTCTTCACCACCTGTCCGGAGCCACTCGCTGCCGATGACTGGCTCTACACAATCGAGTCAAAGTTCACACTTATACCAGAGTTGACTGAGCAGGAAAAAGCTCGGTTTGCTGCACAGCTGCTACAGGGGCCAGCTGGGGCATGGTACGCCACGTTCCAAAACATGCAGCAGCAGGGGCACGTGATCACTTGGGGAGAGCTCCATGCGGCCTTCCGGGCTCACTATATCCCGACAAGCCTCATGGAGCAGAAGCAGCGCAAGTTTCGCGAACTCAAGCAGGGTAACAGAACCGTGATGCAGTACGTGCAGACCTTCATCCACCTGTCTCAGTATGCTCCGGGGGATGTTGCTGACGAGCCTAGCCGAGCAGCCAGACTCCTACAAGGCTTTGACCCCACACTTCAGACCCACCTGGGGCGTCGGTACCAAAGCTTCACGGACTTGGTAGATACTGCGCTGGACATGGAGCACCGCCTCCGTGTTGTAAATGAAGATCAGAGGCGCAAATGCCAAGCTAGCACCGCACCTGCCGGTTCCTCACAGAAGCAGAAGGCCACCTACTAGCAGCCGGCACGGTTCTTTCCTCAACCACGCTTTGTGGTCCAGCCAAGTCAACCAGGTTGGGTCCACAGGGCGCCGCAATAGTAGTATCCCACTTACCGCGCACCGGCACAACTCCAAGCACCCCGTGCTCCCACCACTCCAAGGGCCGGCAACCCCTGCTTCAATTGTGGGAAGCCAGGACACTTCAGCCGAGAATGCCGCGCTTCCCGCAGGATCCAGGGTCCTAACCCTGCGGGAGGTAAACAGCAGAATAGACAGAAGGGGCCTGCGCAAAAGACGGGTCGTGTCCAGTTCATCCACATGGAGCAGATACCTACCGGAGAGCTGGTATTTGTGGGTACGTTCATGGTCAACGGTTAGCCGACCGTCGTGTTGTTTGATTCAGGGGCTACTCACACCTTTGTCAGCAAGTCATATGCATTGAAAAATGGGCTAATAATGTCTAAGCTAAAAGAGAACTACCACATCACAGCTCCGGGTTCCCCGATAGATACAAGTCTAGTGGTTAGACGATTAAAGTTGGACATTGGCACAGAAAGTTACACCATAAATCCCGTGGTGCTGCCACACCAGGGGATCGATGTAATATTGGGTATGAATTGGATGATAGAAAACAACGCGGTCCTGGATATTGGCAGCAGGACAGTGCAGATAAGGTCTAGTATCACTGGGAAGGTTCTAAGGGTAACATGCCTAATCAGAAGCACATCGAACCTAGAGCAAACGCGTCCGAGCTCACCGAAATAAAGAAAATACTGGTAGTGTGCGAATTTCCGGACGTGTTTTCGGAGGAACTTTCTGGTCTTCCATCGAACAGAGATGTGGAGTTTAGAATTAAACTTGTACCAGGAACGGCACCTATATCTAGGAGACCCTATAGAATGGCACCAGATGAATTGAAATAACTGAAAACACAGTTACAAGAACAATTAGACAAGGGGTTCATCCGTCCTAGCTCGTCAACTTGGGGTTGTCCAGCTCTCTTTGTTGAGAAGAAGGACCAAGGTGGAAAAAGACTCTATGTTGACTATCGGCCTTTGAATGCAGTCACAGTCAAAAACAAGTACCTGTTACCACATATCGATATACTATTTGACCAACTAGCGAGGGCTAGGGTCTTCTCAAAAATTGATCTAAGGTCAGGATACTATCAAATAAGAATCAGAGAAGAAGACATACCCAAGACAGCCTTCTCCACTTGATACAGCTTGTACGAGTATTTAGTCATGTCCTTTGGACTCACCAATGCACCGGCTTTCTTCATGTATATGATGAATTCGGTGTTCATGAATGAACTCGACAGGTTTGTAGTGGTATTCATTGATGATATACTAATCTACTCCAAGAACGAAAAAGAACACGCAGAACACTTACGAATAGTACTCACTCGGCTCAGAGAACACAAGCTCTATGCCAAGTTCAGCAAGTGTGCATTCTGGCTGAAGGAAGTGGGTTTTTTAGGTCACATTTTATCTGAAAAGGGAGTAGCAGTTGACCCTAGCAAGGTAGAGTGTGTACGGAACTGGAAGCAACCCAAGACCGTAACTGAGATTCGGAGTTTCCTCAATTTAGCGGGCTACTACCGCCGCTTTATCAAGGATTTCTCCAAGACTGCCAAGCCAATGACCTCTTTGACCAAGAAAAATGCCAGATATTCGTGGAGTCCGAACTGTGAGGAAGCCTTTCAGAGCTTAAAGAAATCATTAACAACTGCACCAGTGCTAGCACAACCGGACGTCACGAAACCTTTTGAAGTATATTGTGACGCCTCCGGCAATGGGTTGGGCTGTGTTCTAATGCAAGAAGGGAGAGTAGTTGCTTACGCTTCCCGTCAATTGAGAAAACATGAAGCCAACTATCCGACACATGATCTTGAATTGGCGGCGGTCGTTCATACTTTGAAAATATGGAGACACTACCTACTGGGCAACACTTGTAATATCTACACTGATCACAAAAGCCTCAAATCATCTTCACGCAACCAGAATTAAACATGAGGCAACGATGGTGGTTGGAATTGATAAAGGATTACGATCAAGAGATTCACTACCACCCTGGGAAGGCAAACGTGGTAGCTGATGCACTAAGCCGTTGGGCTCATTGCAATGTGCTTGAAGTTCAACCCACGGCAAGAGTGATCTGTTGGGAAATGGATCAGATCGAGATGCCCACGGAGCAACTAGTTGAACTTTATAACCTCATTATTGAACCCACCATCAAAGAACAAATCATAAAGGCACAAAAACAAGATAAAGGCATGGCATTCATTCGTGAGGGGATGGATGAGAAGAAGAGGGCATGCTTCACACTTGATGACTAGGGGGTGATATGGTTTAAAAATCGACTGGTAGTACCTAAGGACATAGAGTTAGGGAAGAAGATACTCGACAAAGCTCACACCTCTATGTTCACCGTACACCCGGATAGCAATAAAATGTATCAAGACCTAAAGCAAAAGTTTTGGTGGACCCGTATGAAGCGGGAAATTGCCAAGTACGTGTCTAAGTGTGATGTGTGTCAGAGAGGGGAAGCAGATCATCTAAAGCCTATTGGTATGCTTCAGCCATTAGCGCTTCTAGCATCGAAATGGGAAGACATACACGTGGACTTTATTGTGGGATTGCCTCGTACTCAGAAGGGCTATGACTCCATTTGGGTCATCATTGACCGCTTCACCAAATCTGCTCACTTCATATCAGTAAAGAACCGGTACAATGCGCAAAAATACGCAGGGATTTATATTCCCCGCATTGTTTCATTACACGGGGTTCCTAGAACCATCACATCATATAAAGGCTCATTGTTTGTGTCCCGTTTCTGGGAGCAGCTACAGACCACTCTTGGCACCACTTCAATTCATAGCTCCTCATATCACCCTCAAACTAGTGGTCAAGTGGAAAGAGTAAATCAAATCCTAGAAGACATGTTGAGAGTTTGTGCTTTAACTTACTCCTCCAAAAGGGACGAGTGTCTCCCATTGGCGGAATTTGCTTACAATAACAGTCACCAGAAGAGCTTAAAAATGGCTTATTTCGAGGTTTTGTATGGCAGAAGATGTAGGACACCACTCAACTGGTCTGAACCCGGTGAACGTGTCACTTTCGGCCCTGACTTGGTCACACAAGCCGAAGAGCAAGTAAAATTTATACATAGCAATTTAAAAAGAGCACAGTCAAGGCAAAAGAGTTATACTGATAAGAGAAGAAGACCGCTAGCCTTTGAGAAAGACAACCACGTGTATCTTCGAGTGTCACCCATGAAGAGGGTACATCGCTTTGGAGTGAAGGGGAAGTTAGCACCAAGGTATGTCGGTCCGTTTAAAATCCTGGAAAGATGTGGTCCAGTCGCTTACCGCCTAGAGTTGCCACCACACCTAGCTGCGGTTCATGATGTGTTTCATGTCTCGCAACTTAAGAAGTGCTTGAGAGTACTGGAAGAAGCAGTGGACACCTCACAAATCCAGATCTCCTCGACCAAAAACAAAGATCGACTAGAAGAAAAGCTGTTAATTTTCACAAAGTCCAGTGGAGTAACGACTCCGAAGAGGAAGCAACATGGGAAACCGAAGAGTACCTACAAACAAAATATCTGGGTTTTCTTCAGTCCACTCCAAACGAGTATGTGATATAGTTGTTTTACAATTCAGAATTTATTTAAACCATGCACCATACACTATCTTCTTGTTTAATCCCTCCACCCACATCACATCAAAATCTCGGGATGAGATTTCTTTAAGGGGGGTGGGTTATGATGCTCCAGCATCTCAGGTGCATAATCATCTTGCATACATGTGGCATTCATCATAAAGCATCATGTTTTGACATGCATATGATCCATGGTTCAAAGTTTGGTTGATGTGTAACCTAGTGAACTCAATTTTCTGCAAAAAATACTACTGTGTTAGGGCCAAAACTTGAATTCTGTTGGGAACTAGATGAAGCTCATATTAGCAAAATTATAGACAAACAAGAGGGGCACAACTTTCATAATTAGGGCTTAGTCATATGACAATGTTTACCTAGAGTTTTGGACCTTTTACTGCCAGCACAGAAAACCTGTCAAAACCTGAACTGCAGAGTAAATGAAATGTTTTTCCAGCATACAGGCATATTTGGGCGAAGTCCTAATTAAAGAAGTTGTAGATCCTGGAGTGGTCAACAATGTTGTCAATAAGCTCCTTGGGTGGAAATAGCTGGAAGGGAGAGTTTTAGAATTTTTCAATAAATCTGGTCTATAGGCCAAAGTGGAACTTGAGAGCTAAATTCAAATGAAATTCATATTTCCAAACAGTGTCAGGTATCAAGCCTTTTGACAAACTTGTAGAGCTCAAAGATTTTAACATTTCATCCAATTGGCAATTTTCCAAAATTGGACTCTAAATAGGTCAAAATGGCGATTTTCAGTGGAGGAGAAAACACATTTTCCCTTTTCCTATTCTGGGTTACACTGACAGGTGGGGCCCGCCTGTTAGGCCGCCACCCTGTCCAGAGCGACGCCCGCCGCGTGGCCGCCGGCGTACGGCCAACCGGCCACGCCCCCGGATCGCGCCCGCGCCGCCTCGGCCTTCACCTGGTCGCGGCTCCGTCCCCGTTCACCCTCTCGCCCTCACTCGCCTCACTCGCAACCTCTCTCGCTTTCGGACGCGCGCCCGAGCCGCCATAGCCGACGAGTTCGAGCTCGCTGTGCCGGCCACCTCCGCCCATCTCCGAGCCCCAAAACCCCATCGCTGCATTCGCCTCGCCCCTGCGCACCTCCTGACCCAACTCTCGCAGCCTCTCCCTCCCCATTCCCCATATCGCATCGCGACCCGCACGCACCGCCATTGCCGGTCAAGCTAGGAGCTCGAGCTTGCACCGCTCCCTCCATCGCCTCCCCGCGCCCTAGACCTACTCTGCTGCACTCGCCTCGCTCTAGCACACCCAGCGCACCCAGCCTCGCCTTCAATCCCCCAACCGACACTAGGATCTTCCCCGCCTCGACGTCGTGTCCACGCCGACCTCGCCGCCGTTCACGTTCGGTTCACCGCCTTCCTCGCCTCAACCCCGCCTCCGCTGTCACCGACACCTACCCGAGGGTAAGCGCCGCCCTCGCGCGCACCTCCCGCGGCCCGCGTCGCGGCTCTGGCGAGCCAGAGCTCGCCGGCGCACGCACACCGCGCCGCGCGGTCGCGCGCGGCGCGAGGTTGAAGACGAAGGGGGGTGGGGTAGATTTTATTTGCATGTTAATCCACGCACTATTCACTGAGTCTTGTAAATCTTGCATGCTGGCCCCTGTAGATTTGAAATAATCTCAGTCTAGTCCCTAGATCTAAGTATTTTCCATTTATTTTGGTTTATTTTGGCTGAAGTTTTGATAAATCATAATAAATCGAATAAAAATCCAAAATGGATAAACTCAGTGGCTATGAACTCCTTATAAAATGCTCTACACAGTAGGTATGATGTGGAGAGGTGCATGTACGATTTTGCCCTTGGTCTTGTGGGAGCTTGCTTAATCAACAAAAAGGGGAAAAAGGGACTAGATGAGCTCCTCTAGTGATGAAACTTGGACAGTAGACATGCATGCACACCTAGACACTGTAGAAATTTTGTTAGCCCTAGCCTTATCCATTTACTTGCTGTTTTACAATTATCACCATGATATCTAGTATTTTTTAAACATGTGACTTGCTTGCCATGTAAAGTATGCTAAGTTTGACTTCATAGTATTTTTTCTATGTCCTGGATAGCATGAGTAGCTCACTAGTAAATTTTGAGGCTGTGCATGTTTGACTTGGTCACTAATTTGAAAATGACAAAGCGCCACTAACTAGAAAGGGAAATAGGAAAAAGTGCATCTAGACTGTTGGAAAAATTTTATAAAAATTATGACAACTTATGGTTGATGTAGGAATTCCAGAAAGTATTTTTGTATAGTTTATTATTATTATTTTGATTTGCATGTTAAATCCATTAAGGTTTTTATATGGAAAATAGATGACCTGCTAGACTGATGGTATTTCACTTGCTAAATTTTTGCACATGCTGTCCATGCTTAGTCATGCTCACTGAATAAATTTCATATCAAAACACCATTCCCACAATTTATGAAAAATCCAAAAAATTAAAAAGCTAGTAACTTGCTGGAATTTTAGAAAAATAAATATAACTCTTCTAGGGCTGAAATTTTGGCAGTAGCTTATCACATCGTTGATCTGCTTGACATAATTGTTTGAGCTCATTTGAGACTAAGTAACAGCATGAACTCAACAAGTGAACTTAAATACAACTAGTGAGTAAGTTGTATGTAATTATATGCGCATACACTGGATATATGTGCTACTACATGACACACCAAAACATATTCTCTTGAATTCTTTGAAGTATCATGGATGGTAGATTTGCATTAGCTTTAAGGGATGATCTGTACGATTTCTTAAAAAGATGGTTTGTATGATTTCTTAAGTTAAAACTGTGGAGTTATTAATCATGAAATGAAACCTAAAAATGAATACGTGTGAGTCATGGGTTGCATGATCACTTGTCATGAGCTATGCATTCCTCTACTTCGTATTTACATTGAATTCTCATGCATCATATGTCTGCATTCTTTCGCACTCATTCGCATATATTATCATGCATAAAGATCCCGAGAACGAGTTGCCGACGCAGGAGCGACCGCTGATCGAGGAGCCCGAGGACGAGCAGGAGGACCCGCAGCCGACCACTGACCCCGTCACCGAGGAGGCACCCTCTGACCCTAGTGAAGAAGGTAGGCAGGATCATGCTAATCCTAGCTAATAAATGGTTATGATCTAAGCATATGCATTAGGGCTGATTGAAACCAAACTGCATTAGACATCCCGGCCGCCCTGGCCCTAGCACCTATACTTAGAGTTCGTAGATGTGAGTGCCTAGAATGGCTAGGTGCGAGTAGACACAAGTGATTGTACTCGTCTCGTAGGTTCGACTTTTCATTATGACAAAGGTTTAAATTCTAGTTATTATTGTTATGCTATGTTTTAAATGGAGACCGGGCGGAGATTTATTTCGGTATTACTTTCATGATGTTGTTGTTCATTGGACTCCGCCCGAGTCGCATAAGGCCGGCCGTTGTTCGCTTGGGATCGGCATAACATTGCTAGAGTGCTTATCCGGGAAATGGGCCCGGTGAAACCTTCGTTGTGCCATCCCGAGAACAGAGACACGTTCCTACCCACTGGTTGAGAGGAAGGTGGCCCGAGGGAGCTTTGATCTCATGGCGGGGAGACCGAGATGTTGGCAAGCTCGTCATGGGGGCATAACCTGGGGTCAGGCGGGAGTGAATCGAACTTGGGATGGGACAAGTGGAGAAGGGGGATATATGTGGGAATGCGATGGCTAGTAAGCATATGTCTCCTAGCATGATAGTTATTCCCGGGAATTAGAAATCGATTCGAATCGCTAATGCTCACCTGGTGTGAGAGTGCCAGTATCACTGCTGGACAATGTAGTAATCCACCTAAATATGTTGTAACATGGATTCATGGTTTAAATAATTACATACTTGGATATATATACATGCTTTACTTTCATGCAAAGACTATTTACATTCATGATGAAATTACTAGTATGATGGTGGATAGCGGTTGTTAAATCCCCCTATCTCATGTTAACATGCTTTTGTTTAAAAATCAATGGCTAAGGACTCACCTGATTAGTAAGCAAAGCTCCAAGTCAGCCGTAAACCTTTCCATTAAGTCCTACTGAGTAATTAGTACTCAGGGTTTGCCCCCACTTTTGAGTAACAGGTATGGAGTTCATGTTCTGCACTTGTGTCGGAGGAGGGGGCATGCTCTCATCAGGAGTAATCGTCATGGTTGGCATGGGAGCGGCATCGGTGGGCTCGATGTGGTTCTGTCGTTGCAGTCTTTTGCGTCACTAAGAACTTGGAGCTATGAACTTTTATTCCGCTGCGAGATACTTTTGAACTCAGTTGTGTTATGGTACTATGTTGGAACTCTATTTGATTCGAACTGGTTTGTAAACTATCCTTAATTATTATCCTCTTCAACTGCCTGTGATGATGTAATTGTTGTGGCTCCATCGAGGGTCAATGTGTGTGATGTCGGTTCCTTTGGAAATTGGTGCTATCAAGGGCTGAAGGCCACTCGACGGACTACCAGGTTTAGCCCAGCTTAAATGCATTGCGAGCCAAAGGAGGCAGGGGTGCTTAATCTAGGTTAAGCAGGGCGGTTCCGCTACAACGTCGGGCCCTCAAACTCCGAGCAACCTCAAGCCTCGGGGAGTAACATCATAAACCCCGAGCCACCCCAAGCCCCGAAAAGTGATCACCCTCCCAACGCGGAGGAAGCTCAGGCAAACCCCGGTTCTTGGATCCAAGAAATATGGGGTTCCTGAAGGACAACACCCTAGCAGCGGCATAGCGCGTAATTCGCCAAGCAAGAAGATACGCGGTGGTAGAAGGGGACATCTACCGCCGCTCGTCAAATGGCGTCCTGCTCAAGTGTGTTCCTAGGAGGAAGGCCTCGACATCCTCGAGGATATCCATGAGGGCGAGTGTGGGAGCCATTCGGCATCCCGCACGATGGTTGGGAAGGCCTTCCGGCATGGCTTCTACTGGCCGAAAGCCCTCAAGGACGCGATGAGATGGTGAAAAGGTGCAAAGCATGCCAGTTCCATGCGAAGCAAATCCATACACCTTCTCAGCTCGTACAACTGATTCCCTTGTCCTGGCCGTTCACGGTCTGGGGGACTGACGCTCTCGCACTGTTCCCCAAAGCAGTAGGAGGCTTCGAGTACCTCTACATCGCTGTCGACAAGTTCACCAAGTGCCCTGAAGCTGTCCCATTCAGGACAGTAGACAGGCACTCGGCGACCAAGTTCCTCTGGGGAATCATTTCCAGTTTCGGGGTTCCAAGCCGTATCATCACTGATAATGGCACAAACTTCACTAGTGCTGTTTTTTAGTCATATTGCGATGACATGGAGATCAAGATCTGCGATGCCTTTTCGCATCACCCACAAAGCAACGGGCAGGTGGAGAGGGCGAATGCAGAGATCTTAAAAGGGCTCAAGACCCAAACTTTTGAGAGCTTGGAGAAATATGGTGAGAAGTGGGTCGATCACCTCAAACCCGTGCTTTGGGCGAACAGGACAACGCCAAGTCAGTCTACTGGGGAAACCCCGTTCTTTTTAGTCTTTGGGGTCGAAGCAGTGCTTTCCCCTGAAGTCATAAATGGGAGCCCCCGGGTAAACGCTTTCGACGAAGAACAACAAGAGCACCTCTGTAAGGTTGATCTCGATCTCTTGGAAGAGAAACGCCTAGTAGCTGCTGTCAAACCCAGTTTTAGAAATAAAACCAAGTGCTAACCATGTATGTGCCAGGATCAGTTTAACCACATACACAGCATAAACAAAAGTAATAACACAACCAGTACTTTAACTTAAGAGTAATAACCAACATTACATACCATAAATGTCTTTAATGAAACTGAGTAACTTAACGAAAACGAAATGACTAAACGACAACGAAAGACAACCATGATCCATAGGCAACTGACGGATGGCACACCAGCCTAGAACTCATCGTAGTCCTGGAACTCCTGATTAGGATCACCACAACTCCCTTCTGGATCTGAGCAGCGGTTGCAATGATGCAACGGGTATAAAATAAGCAAGAATGAGTACATGACGCACTCAGCAAGTATTCCGTTTAGGATAAAAGTAGACTGGCTTTATAGTGGACAAGCATAGCAGTTGCTTTTAGTTGGTCAAATTTTATTACTAACAAAGATTAGCATAACCCATCCTTTCATTATAAAGAAAGTAAAACATATTAAATAAATAAGCATGAACCATAACCATAACCATTTGTTATTACCACCATCATTACCATGATCACCATAAGCCATTTACCTTGAACAAGAAACTCTAATCTGTGAGGGTCCAGGCCGCTCATAACCGTGGGCACGGCTGATTTATCAGTTTTAAACACTCTCGAGAGGTTGTACATCTTTACCCACAAGCCATGATTCCCATTGTGCCCGAGGTTTGCAATGCCCCATTTATTCATACCTTAGATGAATCGGCAGGGTTTCATTACGAGACCTTTACAAAGAATTCCTAGAGTTGTGGCCCACTCGTTACAGGTTACTCCAATTAACTAAAGATATCAGAGTTCCGTTCCAAACGGTGACAAATAAATCAAACTGCACCACATTGGCAAAGGGCAAAGTCCCATATCCCCGAGACCCCTCATACGCCATGTTTCAGGAAAGTAAGCCATAACTCTAGTTAATCTAATTAATCAGTCAAGCCCAGTGCCCATGTGAGTCTTGTGGTTGTATTGTTTGTCCCAACTAGTACCATATTGTATTGCACAAGCTCTCAACATGTCTTTCAATATTTGGTTGGTCCTTTCTGTCTGCCCATCGGTCTGTGGATGATATGCTGAACTAAAGTTTAATTTAGTGTCCATTGACTCATGCAAACGCTTCCAAAAGTGAGACGTAAACTGAATTCCACGGTCAGACACAATCTTCTTTGGTACTCCATGCAAACACACAATTCTAGACATATACAATTCAGCTAACTTGGCTCCCGAATAAGTGGTGTTGATAGGAATAAAGTGAGCAACTTCGGTTAATCTGTCCACCACTACCCATATAGAATCAAAACCACTTTGTGTACGCGGTAGGCCGACAATAAAATCCATACCAATTTCCTTCCACTTCCACTTTGGAATCTTGAGCGGCTGTAACAATCCGGTGGGCTTCTGACAGACATCACACAATGCCACATATTCTGCCACCTCACGTTTCATGCCGTACCACCAGAATTTCTGCTTCAGATCTTGGTACATCTTCTCACTGCCAGGACGAATAGAGTAAGCCGTTTCATGTGCTTCCTTCATAATTAATTCCCGTATGGACCTTATGTTGGGGACGCAGATTCTATCCCTATGCCATACCGTGCCGTCGGCATCTACTCGAAATCACGGTGCCATATCTAACTTGATTAACTCTTTTATTTCCCTGATCTTCTCATCATTGAGTTGTCCCTTCTTGATTTCTTGCTCCAATGTAGGTTCGAACTCCATGGAAACAATGCCTTCCATATTATTTAGAAATCCCAAACTTAGTCGGTCAAACTCTATAGCTAACTCATCCGGCAACTCTCTTGCCCACAACAAACTGATCTGACTTTTTCTGCTCAAAGCATTTGCCACTACATTTGCCTTGCCGGGATGGTAGTGTATCTCTAGATCATAATTCTTGATTAATTCTAATTACCGTCTTTGCCTCATATTCAGCTCAGTCTGGGTAAATATGTACTTTAAGCTCTTATGATCAGTATAGATGTCGCACTTCTGCCCGAATAAATAATGCCTCCATACTTTTAATGCATGCACCACTGCGGGTAATTCCAAATCATGAGTTGGGTAATTTTCCTCATGATCCCTCAGCTGCCTAGAGGCATAGGCAATAACCTTGCCTTCCTGCATAAGAACATATCCTAAACCTAGCCGTGAAGCATCCCAATATACTGAGAAAGGTTTATGCATATCTAGAAAAGTTAGCACTGGCGCGGTGGTCAACCTTTTTTTTAACTCCTTGATGGCTTCCTGACATGCCGGCGTCCACTTGAATTTAATATTTTTCTCTAATAAATACGTCATTGGTTTAGTAATCTTGGAAAACCCCTCAATAAAACGCCGATAGTAACCACCTAATCCGAGAAAACTCCTGATGTCCTTCACATCTCCTGGGATCTTCCAGTTCTGTACCTCAGATACCTTACTCTGATCAACAGCAATTCCCCCATTGGATATGACATGCCCTAGAAATTTAGCCTCCTCTGTCTAGAAATCACACTTGCTAAACTTAGCATAAAGTTTATGTTCTCTAAGTTTCTGCAACACTAATCTCAGATGTTCCTCGTGTTCCGCTTCCGTCTTGGAATAAATCAGAATATCATGAATAAATATCATGACAAACTTATCCAGATATTCCATGAACACACTATTCATCATGTACACAAAGAAAGCGGGAGCATTGGTCAAACCAAAAGACATAAGTGTATATTCATATAACACATAATGACTGATAAACGCTGTTTTTGGTATATCTGAAGGTCTAATGCTTAGTTGATGATAACCAGACCGTAAATCAATTTTGGAGAAAACACTGGCACCTTTGAGCTGATCAAATAAATCTTCAATTCTAGGCAATGGATACTTATTCTTTACTGTAACAGCATTGAGACCTCTGTAATCAACACACATTCGCAACGTTCCATCATTCTTTTCAGTAAGCAACACTGGTGAGGCCCAAGATGAAGTGCTCTTGCGAATAAACCTTTTTTCCAGTAGTTCATCTATTTGTTTCTTAACTTCAAGCAATTCGACACCAGCTATTCTATATGCTTTCTTATAAATAGGTGCAGTTCCAGGCACTAATTCAATAGAAAATTTAATGTCACGTTCAGGCGACATACCTGGCAACGAATCTGGGAAGACATCCGAAAATTCTGATACTACTCTGATATTCTCTAGGGCTGTAGCATCAATAGCATTAACTCCTGCTTCAGGCGGGTCTATCAGAACCTCCATGTTCTCCCCAGCTGGCGTAGTCAAAGTTACCTTTCTCTCAGCACATGAGATTACCCCGTTGTGTCTTTGCAGCCAATTCATACCCAGAATGACATCTACTCCTTGTGCGTTCATAACTATTAATGATGTTGGAAAATCTACCTCCCTTATTTTAATGGATGCATCATCACAAGCGAACTCTGATCGCATGTTTCCTCTAGGTGAACTAACTAGCATTGCTTTTACTATCTTTATAATAGGCAGATTATACTTCTCTATATGCAGAGCAGTAACGAAGGAATGCGTAGCACCAGTATCAAAAAGTACTAAGGCGGGATGGGAGTTGACTAGGAACGTACCTACGACAGCATTTGGACCTTCCTGGGCAGTCTCCGCGGTGATGTGGTTGATCTTGGCGTGGCTGGAAGCTTGGTTGGGGGTGCTCGTCTTGGAATTCTGTTGCGGAGTCTATTGCAGCGTCCCTCTATGCGGGCAATTAGCACTCCCCGGCGGCATTGGCGTGCCTGTCTTCACTAGGGTATTAGTAGGAGTTGGTTGGCGTGGAGCTTGATTGTTCGAGCGCTGCATCTGGGCATTGTTCTACTAGGGCTGATAGTTCGGGCACTGATACTGATAGTTGCCATTATTGCTGTAGCGTTAGAACTGTGGCTGCTGCTGTCCGGGGTTCTGTGTAGGGCGGTTCTAAAAATTCTGCGGTCTAGAAAACCACGGGCGGGTGTTGCTGCTAGATTGCTGCGCCCTCTGTTTGCGCTTCTTTTCCTCCATCTCGCGACGAGTATTCTGCGTCATGATAGCTGTCAGCTCCTGATGGAACATGAACCACACTTTCCCAAGAAGCAGTACCGCTTCCTCAAAGGCTTGGTTGATCCACTCAGGTACCAGCTCATGAACCACACTTTCCCTAACTGTCAGCACCTGATGGAATATGATGCGCTTTGAACCTCTCTGTGAACTCCTGCCAGGTGATGGTGTTGGGGTTGTTATGAGCCAGACGGTACGATTCCCACCACTGCTGAGCAGCGCCCCGCAGCTGGTGAGGACCGTAGAGAACTCTCTCCTGGTCGGTGCACTGAGCGACGTCCAGCTCCCATTCTACTGCGCGGAGCCAGTCTTCTGCATCCATGGGGTCGGCAGAGTGAGTACACACGGGTGGGTGTCCCTTCAGAAATTCCGCGCGTCTGTCACGCAGTTGCGGTGGCGGTGGCGGGGGTGGTTGTTGCTGCGCTTGGTGCATGGCCGCCACTGCTTGACCGAGAGCTTGTATCACTTGGGTCTGGTTCATGATCAGTTGTTCCATAGTCATTGGCGGCGGTGGATTCGGGAGTCCTCCACCTCCGCGACCTCCACGGCCATGACCACGACCACGTCCCGTACTCATCTGATTGACCAAATATACCGTTAGTACTTATCCCAGGCCATACATCTCATTCAACATTAGTAACCAAGATAGATAAGATAAAGATCTAATCATAATTATAGATAGAGCAAGGCTTTTCCCAAACTAACTAACTTTATTAAACTTTTTAAGCATCCAACCAAAAGACTAAGTTGTGGGCATCACCTCACAACTTTAAGCACTCATTACAAAGAACCAAATCATCCATTAGACACAATCATAAGCAAACGAGCACACTTTTAATCGTTCTAAGCCTAACCGAACTAACTAAGCGATACTAATAGAACCTATTACAAAAAGGGGGAATATCCTAATCCTCATGATGTCGTATATAGGTCCTAGCTTCTGGATCGTTGTAGTGGGCCTTCTTCCTGCGTGGAGCATCAGCGGGGTCTTCCACAGGTTCTTCATCTGCAGGCTCAACGCCATGTGCAACCCATGCTCGAAGCTTCTGGTTCTCATACCTCACCATCTCCAACTCGTCCAGAGCGGCATTGTAGTCGGTGTTGAGAGTAGCGAGGTACTCGATAGTAGACTCTAGGCGTGGGTTTTGTTCGGCCTCCGGGTTGGCAATCCAGGCATCAAGTATTTTAGTCGAACGGCAGGGGTAGTACCGGCATGAAGTTATGGCCATATCACCACGGTGAGTGTGGCACAGCGTCGTCAAGGCCTCCCTTGCCGCATCACTGATGGCCGCTTTGAAGCTGTTGCGACGAGTAGGGGCATGCCTGACGTAGATGTCCCGATGGGATCCGAACTCATCCTGGATGCTGACCTCCACTGTCATGTCCCAATCATCGTGTAGGACGGGGTGGCGGTAGCGAGTCCCTACATAGGTTATCCACGGCTGATCGTAGTGAAGCATCTCCAACGTCTCCCTCAGCATCCGAGGAACAGGTAGCGGGTAGTCGAACCAGCGGTGGGTAGTGATGACCACAGGTCCGGCTTCATCTTCGTCCTCATTATCGTCCGATGGGGGTGTGTCTCTATCGTCCTGGTCTTGATCTGGGTCTTCAGGGTCAACAACAGGATCTTCTGGCTCCTCCTGGGGTTGCTCTTGAGGTGGCGCCGAAGGGGGTACTGGCGGCTCCTCCTCCAAGGGTTCTTCCTGCTATTCTTCTCCTTGTTCATCCTCGGACAGATCAGGGACAAGTTCTTCTGGGTCCTCTTCCTCAGACTCGGTCAGGTCTACCCACTCTTGTGGCGGTGGAGAAGGTGGGGTTGGGGTAGGCAACATGATCCTGTTGGATCCGCCATAGCCACGTCCCCCAACACGCATGCGGGCAGTGCGCTTGAAAGTGGACATCTGCAGGCCCACAACGAAAGCAAACATAAGAAACAGCTCTATTATTGGATAGATAAGTAGATATAGAAAATCATAAAAGAAATAGACAAGTACGGATATCAAAATAGCATATATTGCAAGTATTTGAATGAAGAAAGCAAGAAAAGGTAAGCAAAATCCTTAAAAACGACCAGTCCTACTCTAGGCTTGCGTCTTACGGTCAGCACGGCTCTGATACCACTTTTGTCACACCCGGTTTTAGAAATAAAACCAAGTGCTAACCATGTATGTGCCAGGATCAGTTTAACCACGTACACAGCATAAACAAAAGTAATAACACAACCAGTACTTTAACTTAAGAGTAATAACCAACATTACAGACCATAAATGTCTTTAACGAAACCAAGTAACTTAACAAAAACGAAATGACTAAACGACAGCGGAAGACGACCATGATCCACAGGCAACTGACGGATGGCACACCAGTCTAGAACCCATCGTAGTCCTGGAACTCCTGATTAGGATCACCATAAATCTTTTCTGGACCTGAGCCGCGGTTGCAATGGATGCAATGGGTATAAAATAAGCAAGAATGAGTACATGACGCACTCAGCAAGTATTTCATTTAGGATAAAAATGGACTGGCTTTATGGTGGACAGCCATAGTAGTTGCTTTTAGTTGGTAAAATTTTATTACTAACAAAGATTAGCATAACCCATCCCTTCATTATAAAGACAGTAAAACATATTAAATAAATAAGCATGAACCATAACCATTTGTTATTACCACCATCATTACCATGATCACCATAAGCCTTTTACCTTGAACAAGAAACTCTAATCTGTGAGGGTCCACGCCGCTCATAACTGTGAGCACGGCTGATATATCAGTTTTAAACACTCTCGAAAGGTTGTACATCTTTACCCACAAGCCATGATTCCCATTGTGCCCGAGGTTTGCAACGCCCCATTTATTCATACCTTAGATGAATCGGCAGGGTTTCATTATGAGACCTTTACAATGAATTTCTAGAGTTGTGGCCCACTCGTTACTGGTTACTCCAGTTAACTAAAGATATGAGAGTTCCGTTCCAAAGGGTGACAAATAAATCAAACTGTACCACATTGGCAAAGGGCAAAGCCCCATATCCCCCAGACCCCTCATACGCCATGTTTTAGGAAAGTAAGCCAAAACTCTAGTTCATCTAATTAATCAGTCAAGTCCAGTGCCCATGTGAGTCTTGTGGTTGTACTGTTTTCCTGGGTGGTCGCTTGGCGAACCGATCCTTAGGTTGAAGCACTTGAGCAAAACCAACAAAACATGCCCAAGTCTCCATGTTGCTAAAACCAAACTTTTATCATCATGTTCATCATTAATTAATCAATATTAGCAGTATAAATAAAGTGAGTTGAGCGGTAGCAATTGATTTACAACATCACAACCCTCCCATGTTAATAAACATGTAAAGGAATATCAAGCTAGTCATCCTTAATAGGAGCATGTAAGTTTAGGCTCTAGATCAGGTGATTAAAGTAAATAGGACATAGGTCAAAGAATACTTGCTTTCCTCAGCAAAAACTTGCTCAGGAACTTCCCAAGATGGATTTTCAGCAAACTCGGACGGAACGTCGGCTACGCGTTACACACATACAAGCAATGAGTACAAATTGACTAAAATAGTACACCAAACATCATAAAGAGAAGGTAAAAAGGATTTAAAACTAATCTACACATTATTACGATTCCGTAGGTTCAAAAATCGCTCAAATCGGAGTTATAATGCAAAAGATATAATTAAAACTATTTAAAGGTTCAAAATAAAGAAGATTTGAATCTCCAGGGGCTAAACTGCGAAAACCAGGGACTTAAAAGTAATAGATCCGGACCGCGTGTTAATTTTCAGAAAGCACAGGGGCTCTTTTGCAAAGTGTAGGCGCTGACTGGTATTGACTCTGGGTCGCGCTGCATACGGCCGTTAGATCTTGATCGGACGGTCTGGAATAGATCGGGCGGTGGGAGAGGGAGTCCGGCGGCGGCTTTTGGCTGGCGGCGTCACGGGCGCGGCGGAGGATCGCTGGAGGCCGGCGTATCTGCGGCTCCGGTGGCCTAGGGCTAGCGGGACAGGGCGCGTGAGCGGGCGGACAGCGCTACGAAACGGGTGGAGCGGCTCGGGTGGTGGCGCATTGGCCTACGGCGACTAGCGACGGAGCAGAGCGGCGGAGCAACTCCTGTGATGCCCCTGCCATCTCAAAAGCCTTAACACGCAGTTAGAGACAAGCTAATAATGAATTAAGGCTTGATGATGCTTAGAAAGTAACGAAGACTAGATGGAGAAGGCACTAAGTCAAAAATTTTTAGGAAGAATACAAAACTCTACGTGGTTTGGTGGTTTAAGTCACCACCCACAAGCTTTTATGCAAAATGCCCAATATAAAAGTCTTAGTTCGGAATGTTACGACCATCTTAAAAATCATATGTTAGGAGGTTTAAAAGTCGAGACCAAGTCAAGCTAGAAATTCTTTGGAAAGAGCCAATCGTGACCAAATTTGGACCATAATAAAACTTTCAGATTCATTAAGTAACTGAGCTTAGCTCCATTATCAAAGTTGTCGTACATACTGTGAACTTCATTTTTGTTACCCTGGGCATGGTTTAAAACTGCCTTTAGCTATTTTAAATTTTGACCTCAAATGCCTCATGAAATCAGCCCCAAGCTAGTCTAAGAAAAATTCACGTCTGAATTTCAGCTCATCCCAAATTTGAATCTGAAATTACTTTTGATTTCGCTATACAACTTCAGAATCTTCCTTTCTATGAAGTAAAATTAAACTTATCACCTTTCAAATGCACCTAGAGTGGAAGTGTTTGGACTTCATTTGAGTACTCAAAAGTTTGAAACAAGAAAGACTCTTCATAAGTTGGAGCAGCAGTTTTACCAAACCTTCCACAATGCTTGTGCTTGTAATTCAAAATCTATGGCGATCCAAGCAAAACTTTATATACTAAACTTGTAGATAATTCTATTAGGAACAATTTTGGTAATTGGAGTGTTGACATGCACTGTGATTTGGATGGCGCTTTGGGTCTTTTTATGTAGATCTGTAAATCTGCCAGAACCTGACCTGGGTTGTAAATTCAAATTTCCTTGGTCTTACAGCCATAATCTTGAAATGGTTATATTGAGAAAGATGTAGCACATAAAATTCTAAACAGTATTAGTATAAAACTCTTTGTATGAAAGTGGACACAAAATGGACTTTTAGAATTCCTAAGCTGAGGGTTTCAGTTGGTCAAACCAGGGTCAGCGAGTTAAATTCAAATTTAAACCCACTTTTACTACAGAACATAGTATGAATGTTTATAAAGAAGTTAAACAGAACAAAATTTAGAACACTTCTTGTATTTCAGGTTTCGCCTAAATCAGTCTCTAACTTGTTCAAAAACTGGGATTTCAAACGTGGGTCCTAGCAGTCAAACTGACATTTTCTATTTTCGTCATTTCACTTTCCCTTCTGTGTCTATGACACGCGGGCCCCACAGGTCAGTCCGGACTTGGATCCTCCTTCGGCCGGCGCTGCGCCCAGAACGCGGATGCCACGTGGCCGACGGTCTCCGGCGAGGCTGCCCGCCCCTGCCCGCGCTGCCCTTGCCGCGGCTTTATCCGGACGGAAACGCGACCTCCTTCGCTCTCACCCTCACTCGCCTCTCCCTCTGCCCTCGCCCTCCTCGCTCGTGCAGAGTGCACGCCATGGCCGCCGCCATGGCCGAGCTCAGTTCGAGCCTTGCACCACCACTATGCCCCTCCTCTCTCCTACTTACGATGAGCACCGCTACCCCGCCGTCCTTCCCCCGTCAATCCCGCTGGTTCTGGGAGCTCCTCAGCCGCCCTAGCGCCCCTGCGCGTGCACGCATGCCATGGCCGCTGAGCTCGGCTCGAGCTCGCACCATGCGCCCTCCAGTCCTCCATCCGCCCCATCAACGCGAGAAGCGCCACCACCTCAACCTCCTCCTCCACCTTATCAAGCAATTGAGGCACCCACATCGCCCTAGCATCTACCTCCATGCACTGCCACCATGGACACCGCCGTGACCACTCGACCTCACTGTGGAGAACCCCCTCCGGGCCATCCCCATGCCTTAACTCCACCTCCGATGGGTTCCTCTCGTCCTCGTGTAGCCGTGAGGCCCGACCTCGGCCCTTCCCGCACCCCCAATCCTCCACTCCACTTGCGCCACCCGCCATGGCCGCGCCGCGCCACGACTCGCCGTGGAGAGCCACCTTCGGGCCACCCCCGCGCCTCCACTCCTCCTCCGCCAGACTCGCCACACCGTCGCGCAACCGAAGTGCCCCTCTGCTTCCCTTCCCATCGCCGGAGCCGCGGGATCGAGCCCACGGCCACCGAACCCCGTGTGCCGTCGCCGCACCGGTACATGGGATCCGCGTCACCCACTCGCTCTACCACGCACGACGAGGTCTAGGGGCATTGGAAGCCCGCGATGGGGAACATGTCCCCCTGCCCACTCGGCTCCATGCCGGGCCTCCACGCCGCCGGCGGAGCGCCGCCTTTCCTCCCGGCGCGCCGGCCAAGCTCCCAGTTCGGAGGTAGAAGAAAGAAGGCCCCTTTTTTGCTTTAGCCCCTGAACTTTCGAGCTTTTACCTTTCTGTCCAGGCGTTGTGCACTGTGTGTGGGATTTCTCACGTTCTAGCCCCTGTCAGGTATGGTTATTCACGTTTAAGTCCTAGATCTAGGGTTAATGTGCATATTTTGGCTGTAAACTTCGAAAAATCATAACAAATTGAAGAAAAATCATAAAAAGGCAAACTCAGTTGCATTGTACTCCTTGTTAATAGATCTACATAGTGGGTATGATGTGGAGATGTGCATGTATGGTTTTGCCCCTGTTATTATGCAAGCATGTTAAATCACGAAAAAATGGAAAACATGATCTTAGTGAAATCCTAAAATGGTGAAACTTGGTTAGTAGTTTCCTTCGGACATTTGGACACTATGAAAATTTTTGGTGACCCTAGGTCTTACTGTTTATTCCCTGTTTTATCATTTTATATGTACTTTATGCATTATTAATAACTTGGAAATGAGGCCTATGCAAAGTATGATAAATATGACTCACTAGTATTTTTCTTATGTCCTATATAGCGTGTGAATCTCATTGGTAAAATATGAGCCCCTGCATGTTAAGTTTTAATAGTGATTTGAAAATGATAAAATGCTACATGTTGGAAATGATAATTATAAAAAGTGGTCATAAATGGCTAGAAAACTTCTCTGAAAAATTTGGTAGCTTAATGTTGATGCATAGAGTCCAGAAAGTATATTCGAGGAGGCTATTTACACTGTTTATATGTACCTCTTAAATTCGCACAAGATTAATATATGGAAAATAGATGTCCTGTCAAACTTGGGAGTTTTAACTTGTAAATTTTTGTGCATGCAGCTCATGCTGTGTATAGCTCATTGGTAAAATTTGACCTTCAGATACCATTCCAATAATTTATGAAAATTCTGACAATGTATAGGGCTGAGAACTTGTTGTAATTTTAATAAAATAATTATAACTTCAATTGAGCTGAAATTTTGACAGTAGCCTCGGGTATGCAGAATCTGTATATCATAAAAGTTTGGTCTCATTTGGATATATTTTACTGATACAACTCAGGTGTATAAATTAATTCACAAATGAGGATAAATTACCCTAAGTGTAAGCATATGCAATATGTAAAACTATTATGCCATGTTATTTATCCATGAAATACCTGCTGCATTCTATCCTTCGCATTTTCTCTACATCCATTGCAAACATATGCATTCTTGTGCACTCATTCGCATACAATGTCATGCATATAGATCCAGCAAGCGAGTTGCCGACGCAGGAGCAGCCACTAATCGAAGAGCCGGACGACCATGAGCAGGAGTCCTAGCAGCAGGAGGAGAGCTCTCTGCCAACCTCTGACTTGACCGTTGAGACCGCTGACCCGACCGTAGGAGGTAGGCAGGACCATGCTATTCCCAGCAAATAAAATAACTGCTGATTACACATATGCATTAGGAGTTGATTGAAACCAATTGCATTAGATCCCTTGGCCGCACTGGCCCTAGCACCTATACCTAGAGTTCGTAGGATGAGTGCCTAGAATGGCTAGGTACGAGTAGACACGAGTGAATAAAGGTCACTCGTCTCGTAGGGGTTACTTTTCAAAAGAAGAAATCTCACTATGGAAGTTATTGTTATTATGTTATGTTTTAAATGGAGACCGGGCGGAGATATGGGTTTGAATGATGAGATCCGGAATAATGTGTGGTGGACTCCGCCCGAGTTACATAAGGCCGGTCCTTGTTCGCTTGGGATCGGCATAACATTGCTAGGGTGTTTATCTGGGATAATGGACCGGTGAAAGTCTTACTTGTGCCGTCTCAAGTACAGAGACATGTTCCTAGCCACTGGTTGAGAGGAAGGTGGCCGCGGAGGCGGGTGTCAAGGGAGGGCTGACCCATTGCGTGGTAACACTCCTGCGACAACGCGCTCCGGGAGTCAGTGGGAGTGAATCGAACTTGAGACGGGACAAGTGGAGATGGGGGAAGCATACGTGGGAACGCCGGGGGGGAAGCATATGTGGGAACGCCGGGGGTTAGTATGTATATGCCATCCTGGTACTTCTAGTTATTCCCGGGAATATAAAAATTGATTCGAATCGCTGATGCTCACCAGGTGTGAGAATGCCAGTATCACTGCCGGACAATGTAGTAAGTATTTGAATAAGATGATTTATGAATTATGGTTTTGAATACTACATGCTTGGATATACCTGATTTATTTCATGCAATACTTGCCACACTCATGATGGTTTACTGGATTTATTGTCAGGCAATACTTTGTCACACTCATGATGTTTCTACAAATATGATGACTTGAGCAGTTGTTAAATCCTGCTCGGGTGCAATAGATCAAGCAGCTGTCAAACCCTGCTTGCAGACAACTAATCTAAGCAGCTGTCAAATCCTGCTTCCACTTATTAACTTGATCCTATTTAAAAGCAATAGCTAAGGATCCAGATGTTAGTAAGCAAGCTTTGCGTCAGCCGTAAGCCCCATCCATTAAGTCCTACTGAGTAATTAGTACTCAGGGTTTTGCCCTCACTTTTGGCTTACAGGTATGGAGTTCCTCTTCTGTGCCTGTGTTGGTGGCGGGCTATGTTATCATCAGGAATGAGAAGGGTCATGATCTGGCAAGGAACGGCATCAGTGGACTCGATGCTCGTTCTATTTATGCAAGTCTTTTGGTTACCGTGAAACATGAACTTTAAAAATTTCCGCTACGAGAGACTATTTGAACTATGTTGTTGTATGAAACTATGTTGAACTCTATTTGATTTCGAACTGGTTTGTAACTTAAAGTCTAAGTATTATCTATATTCAATTGCCTGAGATGATGTAATTGTTGTGACTCCATCGAGGGTCAGTGTGTGTGATGTCGGATCCTCTCGAAATTGGTGTTATCGAGGGCCGAAGGCCACTCGACGGACTACTGGGTTTAGTCCAGCTTAAGTGCACTGCGAGCCAAAGGAGGCAGGTGTGCTTAATCTGGGTTAAGCAGGGCGGTTCCGCCACAGCTGGTATCAGAGCCGATCATACACAGACAACAGTTATATCATCAAGTTTTGATTTACAAACCTATTTTCGAAACCCTTTCAAGTAATTCAAAAATGAGAGTATGCGATATGCCCATATTAAGGACGTTAGTGTTATCTAGGTGACATCACTGACATTCTGACCTAGATAGAACTCATAGCATATTCGACGCTTTGAGAAGCAACTTTTCGGCCATAGCTGTCCCTAGTACTGGAGGAATGCTATTGGGAATTGCGAACGGTTGTAAACTCTGCATTCATGCTGTATAAGTAAAAGCTCTTTAAGGGTGGTGGGCATGCTTCGGGCTTTCATGCCCACCACACTTACATTTGGTTTTGGGATCCATCTTCTTCTCGACAATCCCTAGTAATGGTGAAAAGTCAGGCTTTGAGAGAAGGTGCAAAGGCCCACCTACGTTGTCCACGCAGCGGTCACGCGTGGATGCCACACTAGGTGGTAATGTATGAGCATGCATTCTTCTGCAGGTACACTAACCACGTGCAAAAATTAGGAACGACTAGTTGCATTAGAGAGAGACGCACATATATGTCACCGAGATACCGCTTGTTATATATAATATACCTAGGATGTGTGAGGTGAGACCGACTAGGACGAATCATGCATCATATCATCTCATCTCATGTCTTTCATTATGTGTGTGGTTGGAAATGATAAGATTCACGTCGTTAATATATGTGTGCATCCCTATGTGATGATTTAGAATACTATGTTTGGAATGCGGTTTATACGTATGCTGCTATTGTTTGGATGTGTAGATCGAGATGCAAATATAATCAGTACAACCTTTATATAAGATGATTGTAGGATGTGAAATTTGTAATCACCTCACTATAGAATGTTTTCTCAAAAAATGCCTGGATTTTGAAGCCAGCCTAAAACATGTTGAAAACCGAAATCTGCACCTATGTGACCGTTCCTTGAAGATCTGAAATCTGGTGTTGATCTAAATGGTTTTAGTAAAACTTTCTATACAAAAGTTGTAGATAATACTTGAAGAAACAACTTGTCTATTTTGACTTTGTTGCAAAAATGCATGTAAGGAGTCACTTTAAGTTGAAATTTAAATCTGGACAGCCAGTGCTAAGCCCGCAAATTGAAATTCTGGGCATGATCTAAAAGGAACTAGCTAAAACTTGTTATACCAAAGTTGTAGTACATTAAATTGTAACGATTTTCCTATTTTGACCATCTCTTGGAAATGCTTCTAACTGAACGTAACGTCATAATCTAAAACGAGACTCAAATCTGGACAGATTATACCACATGTTAGTAATTCGAAGTTTCGTGTGTTTTCAACACAGAACTGATAGAAATCTTCTATACCGACGTTGTAGGAAACTTCGAAAGGAACGACTTTGGTATTTTGGTCTTGGTCTAAAACAGCCCCTATGAGGCGTTATAGCAGGATTAGTACAGGAGTTGGAAATCTGGACAGGCTTTGGCTAGCTGAAAATTTTGAGCTTCTGGACCAATTCGAAGTAGAGCTACCATGCACTGCTATACCAATGATGTAGAATATAAACATTAGGCATGACTATGGCATTCTGTAACACCCAATTTTAGAAACAAAAACCAAGTGCTAACCATGTATGTGCCAGGATCAGTTTAACCACGTACAAGCATAAACAAAAGTAATAACACAACTAGTAATTTAACCTAAGAGTAATAACCAATATTACAGAACATAAATGTCTTTAACGAAACCGAGTAACTTAACGAAAACGAGATAACTAAACAACAGCGGAAGACGACCATGATCCACAGGCAACTGACGGATGGCACACCAGCCTAGAACTCGTCGTAGTCTAAGAACTCCTGATTAGGATCACCACAACTCCCTTCTGGATCTGAGCAGCGGTTGCAATGGATGCAACGGGTATAAAATAAGCAAAAATGAGTACATGACGCAGTCAGCAAGTATTCCGTTTAGGATAAAAGTGGACTGGCTTTATAGTGGACAGGCATAGCAGTTGCTTTTAGTTGGTCAAGTTTTAGTTACTAGCAATGATTAGCATAACCCATCCCTTTATTTTAAAGACAGTAAAACATAGTAATTAACTAAGCATGAACCATAACCATATCTACCATCATTACCATGATCACCATGAGCCATTTATCTTGAACATGAAACTCTAATCTGTGAGGGTCCAGGCCGCTCTTAACCGTGAGCACGGCTGATATATCAGATTTAAACACTCTCGAGAGGTTGTACAACTTTACCCACAAGTCATGATTCTCATTG
This sequence comes from Paspalum notatum, assembly GCA_022530915.1. Classification (NCBI taxonomy): domain Eukaryota; kingdom Viridiplantae; phylum Streptophyta; class Magnoliopsida; order Poales; family Poaceae; genus Paspalum; species Paspalum notatum. The sequence goes on along the minus strand of CM039688.1, from coordinate 30,208,221 downwards.
TGCCCGAGGTTTGCAACGCCCCATTTATTCATACCTTAGATGAATCGGTACGGTTTCATTACGAGACCTTTATAAAGAATTCCTAGAGTTATGGCCCACTCATTACAGGTTACTCCAGTTAACTAAAGATATGAGAGTTCCGTTCCAAAGGGTGACAAATAAATCAAACTGCACCACAATGCTAAAAGGCAAAGTCCCATATCCCCCAGACCCCTCATACGCCATGTTTCAGGAAAGTAAGCCAAAACTCTAGTTCATCTAATTAATCAGTCAAGCCCAGTGCCCATGTGAGTCTTGTGGTTGTACTGTTTTCCTGGGTGGTAGCTCGGCGAACCGATCCTTAGGGTGTAGCACTTGGGCAAAACCAACAAAACATGCTCAAATCTCCATGTTGCTAAAACCAAACTTTTATCATCATGTTCATCATTAATTAATCAACATTAGCAACATAAATAAAGTGAGTTGAGCGGTAGCAATTAATTTATAACATCACAGCCCTCCCAGGTTTATAGACATGAAAAGGAATATCAAGCTAGTCATCCTTAATAGGAGCATGCAAATTCAGGCTCTAGATCATGTGATTAAAATAAATAGGATATGGGTCAAAGAATACTTGCCTTCCTCAGCAAAAACTTGCTCAGAAACTTCCCAAGATGGATTTTCAGCAAACTCGAACGGAACATCGGCTACACCTTGCACACATACAAGTAATAAGTACAAATTGACTAAAACAGTACACCAAACATCATGAACAGAGATTAGAAAGGATTTAAAATTAATCTACACATTATTACGATTCCGTAGGTTCGAAAATCGCTCAAAACGGAGTTAAAACGCAAAAGATATGATTAAAACAAGTTTAAAGGTTTGAAATAAAAGAGATTTGAAATTCCAGGGACTAAAACGCTAAAACCAGGGACTTAGATCTAACAGTTCTGGACTGCGAGTTGATTTGTGAAAAGCTCAGGGGCTTTTTAGCAAAAATACCGGCGCTAACCGGTACTTGACCCGGGTCGCGTGGGCTCTGGCCGTTAGATCTAGTTTAGATGGCTCAGATTAGATCTGGGGATAGAGGGGAAGAACTGAAGGACCGCCAGAGACCTGCGGATTCTGTGGTTCCGGGGCCTAGGGTTAGCGAGGCGGGGTGCGCGAGCCAGAGGGGGTCACGGCGAAGCGGGTGGGATGACTTAGGCGGCGGCGCATCAGCCGTAAGCGGGGGGCGACGGCGGGAGCGGGGACGCAACTCCGGTGAGCAATTGCCGTCAGTGTGGAGTGCAACTAGGGACGAGAGCTAGCTAGGGAGCTTCCTCACCTTAAGCTGAAGCTAACAACGTAGGTGTGGACGACGGAGAGGCGGCGACGGCGTACGGCGACGTGCGGCGGTGACGGGGCGGTCCCTGCGTGAACCGGCGGCGCAGTGAGCTCAAAACCGACGACACCGAGCACAAGTTGGACCGGGACTAGGCGTTTAGGTGCACTACCTTGAGGCGATGGTGGTGGAATTGATCTCGTCGACGATGGTGGCTTGTAGATGCAAAACCCGACACGAACTCACCGTGAACTCGCGGCGAGCGGGCGTAGCAAACTAGGGCACAAGGCGGCTATGGCTCGGGTTTTTGGTGGTTCAGTGCGGCGGGGTCGGTGCCTTTTATAGTCCAGGGCCGAGGCTTGCGGAGGGGGCAAGGAAGGCGGCGCGTGGGCGGAGTCTGGCTTGGATTGGACTCGGAGTCCTCGTCGCCCACGGCGCACGCGAGCTCGGGGAAGGAAAGGCATGGGCGCGGAAAGGGAAGAGGAGATGCGAGTGCGGGATTCTCGGAGGTGGAGCGGAGAAGGCGGAGCGCGGGGCATGCGGGTCCGAGGTCAAGGCGCAGCTCGGCTCGAGCTTTCCCTCGGGCGGAGCAGGCGGCAGCGAGAAGGAAGGAGGAGCATCTGACGGGCGGTGGGAGAGAGCCTGGCGCCGGTGTGGGTGGCTGCACCGACAGGCGGGCCCCACCTGGCGGTGAGAGGAGGAGAGGGCGCAAGGCGCTGTTGGGCCGAAAGCCCAACCGGGCCGAACGGCTGCTGATGCTAGCTGGGCCAAATGTGGAGGAAAGAAGAAAAGATAAAAAGAGCACTTTCCCAGATTTGTTTTGGAGTTTGGGAAATTTTTGAAGAGTTCAAATGGATTCAAAACTCAAATCAAAGCAATGCAAATCAACTAAGAAAATTGTGCAACTGCATGTATGCTCAAACAAGTTATTCCTACATTTGTTTTTACTAGATTAATTTGAAAATAAACAAAACTACATATGGTGACATGTATGACCAATCAAACTAATTTAATTTAAACCACTTTGTTGCAAAGGGATTTTCATAAGGCAAAAAATTAGGGTGTTACAAACCTACCCCCTTCAAAGAAATCTCGCCCTGAGATTTTAGGATTGGCTATCAAAGAGTTTCGGGTAATCTGCCCTGAGGTCAAACTCTCTTTCCCAAGTAGCTTCCTCTGCCGTGTGATGGTTCCATTTAACTTTGCACATCTTTATTACCTTGTTCCTAGTAGTCCTTTCTGCCGTTTCCAAAATCTGAACTGGATGCTCTGTATAGGTCAAATCATCCTGCACATTAAGGTCATCCACCTGCAGCTGCTCTTCAAGTACCCGCAAACACTTCTTCAATTGAGATACGTGAAACACATCGTGTACTCCTGATAATCTGTCAGGCAATTCCAGTTGATATGCAACTTCTCCCTTGCAGTCACTTATTTTAAAAGGCCCAATATATCGCAGCGCTAATTTCCCCTTCACCTTGAATCAGCGTAGGCCACGAATAGGTGATACTTTCAAATACACATAATCCCCCACGGCAAATTGCAAATCCCTTCGGCGGTGGTCTAGATAACTCTTTTGCCTAGTTTGAGAAATCCTCAAGTTCTCCCGAATCATCCGTACTTGACGTTCCTCTATAATTTTAGGACCAAATAACTGCTTTTCCCCAGGTTGATCCCAATGCAAAGGCGTCCTGCACCGTCTACCATACAAAGCCTGAAAAGGTGACATCTTGATACTAGCCTAATAACTATTGTTGTAAGAAAATTCGGCATACGACAAACTTTCGTCCCAACTAGTATCATATTGTATTGCACAAGCTCTCAACATGTCCTCTAATATCTGGTTGGTTCTTTCTGTCTGTCCATCAGTCTGTGGATGATATGCTGAACTAAAGTTTAATTTAGTGTCCATTGACTTATGCAAACGCTTCCAAAAATGACACGTAAACTGAGTTCCACGGTCAGACACAATATTCTTTGGTACCCCATGCAAACACACAATTCTGGACATATACAATTCAGCTAACTTGGCTCCCGAATAAGTGGTGTTGACAGAAATAAAGTGAGCAACTTTGGTTAATCTGTCCACCACTACCCATATAGAATCAAAACCACTTGGTGTACGTGGTAGGCCGACAATAAAATCCATACCAATTTCCTCCCACTTCCACTCTGTAATCTTGAGTGGCTGTAGCAATCCGGCGGGCTTCTGATGCTCAGCTTTTACCCTCTGACAAATGTCACACAAAACTACATATTCTGCCACTTCACGTTTCATGACGTACCACCAAAATTTCTGCTCCAGATCTTGGTACATCTTTTCACTTCCAGGATGGATAGAGTAAGCCGTCTCATGTGCTTCTTTCAGAATTAAATCCCGTATAGACTTTATGTTGGCAACACAAATCCTGTCCCCATGCCATACCGTGCCGTCGGCATCCACTCGAAATCCTGGTGTCTTATCTAACTTGATTAACTCCCTGATTTCCTTGATCTTCTCATCATTAAGTTGTCCCTTCCTGATCTCTTGCTCCAATGTAGGTTCAAACTCCATGGAGACAGTACCTTCCGTATTATTAAGAAAACCCAAACTTAGTCGGTCGAACTCTATGGCTAACTCATCCGGCAACTCTCTTGCCCACAACAAACTGATCTGACATTTTCTGCTCAAAGCATCTGCTACTACATTTGCCTTGCCAGGATGGTAATGTATCTCCAGATCATAATCCTTGATTAATTCTAGCCACAGTCGTTGCCTCATATTCAGCTCAGTCTGGGTAAATATATACTTGAAGCTCTTGTGATCAGTGTATATATCACACTTCTGCTCGAATAAATAATGCCTCCATACTTTTAATGCATGCACCACTACGGCTAATTCCAAATCATGAGTTGGGTAATTTTTCTCATGATCCCTCAGCTGCCTAGAGGCATAGGCAATAACCTTGCCTTCCTGCATAAGAACACATCCCAAACCTAGCCACGAAGCATCATAATATACTGAAAAAGGCTTATGCATATCTGGAAAAGTTAGCACTGGCGTGGTGGTTAACCTCTTTTTCAACTCCTTGAAGGCTTTCTGACAAGCTAACGTCCACTGGAATTTAATATTCTTTTCTAACAAAGCTGTCATTGGCTTAGCAATCTTGGAAAACCCCTCAATAAAACGCCGATAGTAACCAGCTAATCCGAGAAAACTCCTGATGTCCTTCACATCCCCTGAGATCTTCCAGTTCTGCACTTCAGATACCTTACTCTGATCAACAGCAATTCCTCCATTGGATATAACATGACCTAGAAATTTAACCTCCTCTATCCAGAAATCACACTTGCTGAACTTAGCATAAAGTTTATGTTCTCTAAGTTTCTGCAACACTAATCTCAGATGTTCCTCGTGTTCCTCTTCTGTTTTAGAATAAATCAGAATATCATCAATAAATATCACAACAAACTTATCCAGATATTCCATGAACATACTATTCTTCATGTACATAAAAAAGGCTGGGGCATTAGTCAAACCAAAAGACATAACTGTATATTTATATAACCCATAACGACTGATGAACGCTGTCTTTGGTATATCTGAAGGTCTAATTCTGAGTTGATGATAACCAGACCATAAATCAATTTTGGAGAAAACACAGGCACCTTTGAGCTGATCAAATAAATCCTCAATTCGGGGCAGTGGATATTTATTCTTTACTGTAACAGCATTAAGACCTCTGTAATCAACACACATTCGCAACGTTCGATCTTTCTTTTCAGTAAGCAACACTGGTGAGGCCCAAGGTGAAGTGCTCTTGCGAATAAACCCTTTCTCCAGTAGTTCATCTATTTGTTTCTTAACTTCAAGCAATTCGACACTAGCTATTCTATAGGCTTTCCTATAAATAGGTGCAGTTCCAGGTACTAATTCAATACAAAATTCAATGTCACGTTCAGGCGGCATACCTGGCAACGAATCTAGGAAGACATCCGGAAATTCTGACACTACTCTGATATTCTCTAGGGCTGTAGCATCAATAGCATTAACTCCTGCTTGAGGCGGGTCTATCAGAACCTCCATGTTCTCCCCGGCTGGCGTATAGATTACCCCATTGTATCTTTGCAGCCAATTCATACCTAGAATAACATCTACTCGTGCGTTCATATCTATTAATGACGCTGGAAAATCTACCCCCCCTTATTTTAATGGATGTATCATCACAAGCGAACTCTGATCGCATGTTTCCTCCAGGTGAACTAACTAGCATTGCTTTTACCATCTTTATAACAGGCAGATTATACTTCTCTATATGCTGAGCAGTAACGAAGGAATGCGTAGCACCAGTATCAAAAAGTACTAAGGCGGGATGAGAGTTGACCAGGAACGTACCTACGACAGCATTTGAACCTTCCTGGGTAGCCTTCGCGGTGATGTGGTTGATCTTGGCGTGGCTGGAAGCTTGGTTGGGGGTGCCCGTCTTGGAATTCTGTTGCGGAGTCTGTTGCGGCGTCCCTTTATGCGGGTATTGCTTAGACCAGTGACCTATTCCTCCGCATTTGAAACAATTGGCACTCCCTGGTGGTACTGGCGTGCCTGTCTTCACTAGGTATTGGTAGGAGTTGGTTGGCGGGGAGCTTGATTGTTTGAGCGCTACATCTGAGCATTGTTCTGCTTGGGCTGATAGGTCGGGCGCTAATACTGATAATTGCCATTGTTGTTGTAGCGTTGGAACTGTGGCTGCTGTTGTCCGGGGTTCTGTGTAGGACGGTTCTGAAAATTCTGCGGCCCAGAGAACCGCGGGCGGGTGTTGCTGCTAGACTGCTGCGCCCTCTGCTTGCGCTTCTTTTCCTCCATCTCGCGATGAGTATTCTCCGTCACGATAGCTCGGTCTATTAGGAGCTGGCAGCTAGGGAAAGTGTGGTTCATGAGCTGGTACCTAAGTGGATCGACCAAGCCTTTGAGGAAACGATACTGCTTCTTGGGATCGGTATTAACCTCCTCTGGACAATAGCGGGATAGATGTAGGAATTTGTCTCGATACTCACTGACAGACATGGCGCCCTAGGTGAGCGCTAGGAACTCCTCTTTCTTCAGTGACATTACACCAGCTGGAACATGATGTGCTCTGAACCTCTCTGTGAACTCCTGCCAGATGATGGTGTTGGGGTTGTTATGAGCCAGACGGTATGATTCCTACCACTGCTGAGCAGCGCCCCGCAGCTGGTGAGGGCCATAGAGAACTCTCTCCTAGTCGGTGCACTGAGCGACGTCTAGCTCCCGTTCTACTGCGCGGAGCCAGTCTTCTGCGTCCATGGGGTCGGCAGAGTGAGTGAACACAGGGGGTGTCCTTTTAGAAATTCCGCGCGTTTGTCACGCGGTTGCGGCGGCGGTGGCGGGGGTGGTTGCTACTGTGCCTGGTGCATGGCTGCCACTGCTTGACCGAGAGCTTGTATCACTTGGGTCTGGTTCATGATCAGTTGTTCTATAGTCATTAGCGGCGGTGGATTTGGGAGTCCTCCGTCTCCGCGTCCTCCTCTACCTCCGCGACCACGACCATGACCACGTCCCGTACTCATCTGATGGACCAAATATACCATTAGTACTTATCCCCGACCATACATCTCATTCAACATTAGTAAGCAAGATAGATAAGATAAAGATCTAAACATATATATAGATAGAGCAAGGCTTTCCCCAAACTAACTAACTTTATTAAACTTATTAAGCATCCAACCAAAAGACTAAGTTGTGGACATCACCCCACAACTTAAGCACTCAATACAAAGAACCAAATCATCCATAAGACACAATCATAAGCAAACGAGCATACTTTTAATTGTTCTAAGCCTAAACGAACTAACTAAGCGATACTAATAGAACCTATTACAAAAGGGATAACATCCTAATCCTTGATGGCGTATATAGGTCCTAGCTTTCGGATCGTTGTAGCGGGCCTTCTACCTGCGCGGAGCATCAGCGGGATCTTCTACAGGTTCTTCTTCTGCAGGCTCAACGCCACGTGCCACCCATGCTCGAAGCTTTCGGTTCTCGTACCTCACCATGTCCAACTCATCCAGGGCAGCGTTGTAGTCGGTGTTGAGGGTAGCGAGGTACTCAATAGTAGACTCCAGGCTTGGGTTCTATTCAGCCTCCGAGTTGGCGATCCAAGCATCAAGCCTTTCAGCCGAACGGCAGGGGTAGTACCGGCGTGAAGTGATGGCCATATCATCACGGTGGGTGTGGCACAATGTCGTCAAGGCCTCCCTTGCACCATCACTGATGGCGGCTTCATAGCTGTTGCGACGAGTAGGTGCATGGCAGACGTAGACGTCCCGGCGGGATCCAAACTCATCCTGGATGCTGATCTGCACTGTCATGTCCCAATCATCATGTAGGGCGGGATGGCGGTAGCGAGTCCCCACATAGGTGATCCACGGCTGATCATAGTGAAGCATCTCCAACGTCTCCCTGAGCATCCGAGGAATAGGTAGCGGGTAGTCGAACTAGCGGTGGGTGGTGATGACCACGGGTCTGGTTTCATCGTCGTCCTCATCATCGTCCGATGGGGGTGCATCACCATCGTCTGGGTCTTGATCTGGGTCTTCAGGGTCAACAGTTGGATCTTCTGGCTCCTCCTGGGGTTGCTCCTGCAGTGGCGCCGAAGGGGGTACTGGTGGCTGCACCTCCAGGGGTTCTTCCTGCTGCTCTTCTTCTTGTTCATCCTCGGACAAATCAGGGACAAGCTCTTCTGGGTCCTCCTCCTCAAAATCGGTCAGGTCTACCCACTCTTGTGGCGGTGGAGAAGGTGTGGTTGGGGTAGGCAACCTGATCCTGTTGGGTCCGCCATAGCCACGTCCACCAACACGCATGCGGGCAGTGCGCTTGAAAGTAGACATCTGCAGGCCCACAACGAAAGCAAACATAAGAAACAACTCTATTATTGGATGGATAAGTAGATATAGAAAATCTTAATTGAAATAGACAAGTGCGGATATCAAAATAGCATATATTGCAAGTATTTGAAGGAAGAAAGCAACAAAAGGTAAGCAAAATCCTTAAAAACGACCAGTTCTACTCTAGGCTTGCGTCCTACGGTCAGCACGGCTCTGATACCACTTTTGTCACACCCAGTTTTAGAAACAAAAACCAAGTGCTAACCATGTGTCGGTACCCAGCAAACCGGGTACCCGCTTATACAGGACAAAAGCTAAGTACAGCACATAACAAGGCTCCACGCAGCCTGACAAAGAAGCGTTTAATCCCCCCTTGGGGAAAAACGCACCTGGCCTCCCCGTCAACCAAAGGAAGCAGCCAGTATTGCCACGTGTCACAGTAAGGAAAGAGCCCAAAGGCACTCGCAGTTCTGACCCACCGCTTGTGGGCCGGACTGCACCCCAGGTCCATATGGAAGGCTAGACCTGTTTCCACAAGGTCCGGTCTTAAGTTAGGGACGCGTCACGACCCCAAGAAGGGAACCGAGCCGGCCCAGCTCGGGGAGGTCCGGAGCGGCCACGTGTCCCCCGCCCAGCGAGGGAGCTGCGGGCTGCGGAGGGTCCTCGCCCCCGCAACAGCCTGGTCCGGGGCTGCCACGTGTCCCCCGGGCACACGGCGGGGTCCCCGGCGGCGGGCCACACCCACCTACCGCATTCATTGCGGACAGGCGGGCGTAGCCTAACATCCGCTGATGGGCTCCGGTACCGCCGCTGACAGGCGACAGTGACCATACTGTGAGACGCGCGTTACCGAGGAACGGCGGCCGTGACAAGGCGTAGCGGTCAACTTCCCGCCGGATACCAGGGATTAAACCGCATAAACAAGTACACCGTACGCGGTGTGGGCTACGCCACGCACGACGCCACGCCCAGGCTATAGCGGTAGGGTCACTGTGGCACGCCGCAGTAACCCGCCTGTAATGACGCGCCACCCGCTCTTGCCCTTGGAGCCATACCGCCGGGTACTACGGCGGATTGGACCGAACAGTGCAAGCAGTGGCGGCGAGGCGACATTTCCGGACACTCCAGACCGGCGGAGCACTTCCCGAACGGCGCCACACTGCTGCGGCGGATACAGGTACAAGGTGCAGGGATGAGAGGACATCACGGCAACGGAGCATAGGACACACCGACAGAGGCGCTGCCGAAGGCCCTGATCTCTGCCAGAAATAACCCAAGAAGTCAAGACAGCATAGGGGAACTCTGCCGGGTAGAGATAGCAGGCCGGGACCACCTGTCGGGCCCCGGTCACCATGTACATGCACCCCTTGGTCTATAAAAGGGAGGCATGCGAGACGTAGAGGATAGGCTGAAACACACACCCGAAGAGCATCCAGAGAAGAAGTCTCACGATCTTCTTCTCCTTCTCACTCAAACCAATACAAGACCTCACCTCCAGTGGACGTAGGGTATTACGCTCCGGCGGCCCGAACCACTCTAAACCCTTGTGTCACCATCGTGCCTTGGCTACGTGGCTATCAGCGATCGCTCCCCCTAACTACTCATAGTACTTAGGATCGGGCGGGTGCATTCCGCCACCCGGCCGGAGCTCACGCTTCGACATTTGGCGCGCCAGGTAGGGGGCAGCGTCAGATAGCCACATCCACGAGGTGTGATGGTTCGCATCAGCGACATCCATGATGGCGCAGCCGCGACGGAGGAGGTGGCTTCGTCAGGGTCGCACGCCTCCCACCACGGTTCTGGCGGCACGGCGCGGACGCCACGAGCACCTCGCCACCCTGCGATGGACGCAGTGGCAGCGAATGTTGCGATGGCTAGCGCCGTAATGGCAAACGGTGCCGCGGCGAACCGCGCTGCTATCCGCGGACCACTCGCCGCAGCCAGAGAGCTGCTCAATCACCCTCCGGGGCCGGCAGCCTCTCCCAGCACTCTCGCGCAATGGCGCAGTGACGTGGATCGCCTGATTCACTTAGCTGAGGCCGCCCCCAGCTCATCAAGGGCTGGGTCTCGACTTCCACCCAGCAATGGTGGAAGGACGGAGCGCCATGCGCCGCTCGACGCAGCAGCGTCCGTGCGCTCCCCCACGGTGAGGAGCGCGCCGACGAAAGACCTGCGTGCCGAGCTCAACCGCCGGCGAGCAGGCACCCATACAACTGTGGAGCAACCACGGTTGCAGCGGAACGCCGTCAAGGGCAAGAACCTTGACGCAGTGTTCGCTGCTGCGGCGCCTAGGCCCCCGAGGTGTGCGCAGGCCCTGGCCAGGCCACAGACACCGCCAGGGGTCATACCGGCCGGAGTCGGCTGTGCTGCGCTAGCAGACGGCCTTCGCTCCACGCGTTGGCCACCGAAGTTCCGACCACACTTGCCGGAGAAGTACGACGGGACCACTAACCCGTCGGAATTCCTGCAGGTGTATGTCACCGCTATCTCAGCGGCCGGTGGCAATGACGCCGTCATGGCGTCATACTTTCATGTCGCCTTGTCTGGACCATCCCGGACTTGGCTTATGAACCTCACCCCAGGGTCAATCCAATCCTAGGAGGAGCTATGCACGCAGTTCATCGCGAACTTCGCCAGTGCATGCCAGCAGTACGGCGTGAAGGCCCACCTCCATGCTGTTTGGCAACAGCCCGGAGAACCACTCCGGGCATTCATCGCACGCTTCGCCAAGGTGCGGGGTACCATTCCCCGCATCTCCGATGCGTCCATCATCACCGCCTTCCGACAGGGCGTTCGTGATGAGAAGATGCTGGAGAAGCTAGCGACCCGCCAGGTGCAGGATGTCTCCACGCTGTACGCGCTGGCAGATAAATGCGCCAAGGCCGCTGAGGGCCGTGCATGGCACTCCCCTCAGCAAAACGCGGCTGCCTAAGCAGGAGGCTCAGCCGATGCCGCCCGAGAGGGTGGCAAGAAGAAGAAGAAGGACCGACGCCCACAGAGGTCCTTATCGGCTGTGCGAGGAGCCCCCGTGGCCGCGGCTGCTCCTGGCGGCCGTGACGCCAGCGGCAAGCGCCCGAGGCAGCAGGCGCGGAACAGCGGCGGCTCGTGCCCTGTTTATCCCAACAGCGGCCATAGCGCCGCCGACTGTCGTGAGATACAGAAACTCGTGCAGCGGCGCCTCAACGAGCGGCGGGAACGCCCGCCCAAGGACGACTCGCCCCCGCGCCAGCGGCCTGGCAAAGGAAAGGCAGCCAGCGACGGCGGGGCCACCGCTGGAGGCAAGGAGATGGGCTATCAGCCCCCGGAGCGGGAGCTCAAGAGCATCTACGCTCTGGCCAGCTCCGACTCCGACTCCAGCGACAACGAGCGTCGCAAAAAGCTGTACGTCATGTACGGCGGGAGCTGAGAGGTTTCCTCCCGGCGAGACGTGAAGGCCCTACGCCGAGAGGTCCTCTCGGTCAGGCCTAGTGTCCCCAAGGTGGCCCCACACCTCAAGTGGAGGAACACCACCATTTCCTTCGGGCCATCCGACTGCCCAGAGAACATGGCCGGGGCCGGCCTCCTACCGATCATCACGTCGCCGGTGGTCGCCAATATCCGGCTCTACCACGTACTGATCGACGGTGGGGCCGCCCTCAACATCATCAGCTACGCAGCTTTCAAGCAGCTGCAGATTCCGGAGTCACGCCTGGCTCCATCGCGCCCATTCTCCGGAGTGGGCCCACTGTCGATCCACCCGAAGGGGAAGATCGACCTCCCGGTCACCTTTGGGACACCAGAAAACTTCCACTCGGAGAGCGTCCAGTTCGACGTTGCGGATGTAAACCTGCCATTCAACGCCATCATTGGCAGACCGGCGCTCTACCACTTCATGGCCGTAGCCCATTACGGGTACTTGGTCGTGAAGATGCCCTCCCCGGCTGGTGTCCTCACCGTGCCGGGAGACCGCCTCGCCGCGGTCGCCGCCATGGAGAAGCTCCACGCCCTCGCTGTTGACGCAGTGAGCCTCGAGGGGGCCGACCCCTCAGCCTCTGGGATTAAGGCTCCCGCGAAGGACCCGAAGATGCCCAAGGTGCGCCCGGCTGGCCCAGAAGACGTGCCAGTCAAGATCGTCCAGATCGGGGCGGAAGCCTCCGGGACCACCCGCATCGCGGGGAATCTGGGGGAAAAATAGGAAGACGCGCTCGTTGCCTTCCTCCGAGCAAATGTTGACGTGTTCGCCTGGGAACCGTCACAAATGCTCGGGATCCCTAGGGAGGTAATTGAGCACCGTCTGAAGATCAACCCGGACGCCAAGCCGGTGCGGCAAAAGCCACGAAGGCAGTCCGTGGAGCGTCAGGACTTCATCCGTCAGGAGGTCCGGAAGCTGCTAGACGCGGGCTTCATCGAAGAGGTCCATCACCCCGAGTGGCTAGCCAACCCGGTAGTTGTCCCTAAGGCAAACGGGAAGCTTCGGATGTGTATCGACTACACCAGCCTCAATAAGGCATGTCCTCCGGACCCTTATCCCCTTCCGCGCATAGATCAGATAGTAGATTCCACCTCCTGTTGTGAGCTTTGGTCTTTCTTGGATGCGTATTCTGGGTTCCATCAAATCCGGATGAATGAAGAGGATAAGAGGCATACAGCCTTTGTAACGGTAGATGATCTATACTGTTACGTTGTAATGCCCTATGGTTTGAGGAATGCTTTACCCACATTTTTGCGTAGCATGAACTTTACGTTCCGCGACCTGATCAGAAATATAGTCGAGGTTTACGTCGATGACATCGTTGTTAAAACCAGGGAAGGGTCAACCTTGCTGGAGGACCTGACCCTCGTTTTCGACAGGCTGCGCACAACGCACACGAAGTTGAACCCCGAGAAATGCGTCTTTGGCGTCTCAGCTGGTAAGCTGTTGGGTTTCCTGGTATCACACCGGGGTATTGAGGCAAACCCAACCAAGATCAGGGCGATCGAGGCTATGCGGCCACCTGCCTGCATCAAGGACCTGCAAAAGCTCACCGGGTCCTTGGCAGCCCTTAGCCGCTTTATCTCAAGACTAGCTGAGAGAGCCCTGCCCTTCTTCAAGCTATTGAGGAAGTCCGGACCATTTATATGAACCGAAGAGGCTGAGCAAGCCTTCCAGGAGCTGAAGCAGCATCTCACCACACTGCCCATATTGGTGGCACTAGAGCCTGGTGAGACTCTGTATCTCTACCTCGCGGCAACATCCGAGGTTGTCAGCATGGTACTGGTCGCTGAAAGACCAGAGCACCCCCACGAGGGAGGGACCGGGAACCCCCGAGTGGAAGGCGGTGGTCCGTCCACCGCAGAAACGGAGACCGGCTCCAAAACCGGAGGTCCGGCCGACGCCCTACCCTGCCAAGGTAGTGGGCTACCGGAGGCAGAGGGGCAGGCTGCCCAGGAAGCTGACCTAACAAAGGCGGGTAGCCCGGGATCCTCCGCAAGGGTCCGGACCACCCAGAGGCCGGTGTATTACGTCAGCGAGGTCCTCCACGGGGCAAAGGCCAGGTACCTGGAAACTCACAAGTTCGCTTATGCGTTACTAGTAGCTTCTAGGAAATTATGCCATTACATCCAGGCACACAGGATTGTCGTAGTGACCTCTTACCCACTAAGAGCGATCCTGCACAACTCTAACGCCACCGGGAGTATCGCCAAATGGGCTGCGGAGCTGGCAGAATTCCAACTCGACTTCCAGCCCCGCAGCGCTGCCAAGAGCCAGGTCTTGGCAGACTTCATCGCGGAATGGACACCCACTACCGCTGAGCCAGGGGGCCCGCAGTATGAGGCGGGTCCTTCACAGCTGGGCAGGCCTGTCCGGGTTTTCACCGAGCCACACTGGACACTCTTTTTCGATGGGTCTGCCCGCGAGAGGGGATCCGGAGCAGGTGTGGTACTCGTGGACCCAGGCGGAAATCAAGTAAAGTACATAGTACGCTTCGAGTTCAAAGCCACCAACAACATGGCAGAGTACGAAGCCTTGATCTTTGGGCTAATGGCCGCCCAGTCACTGGGAATCAAGCAACTCCTAGTCAAGGGAGATTCCCAGCTGGTGATCAGACAGGTCCGGGGGGAGTGCTGCTGCAACAACCCCCAACTTGCGGCGTACCTCATGCGAGTGAGGGAGCTCGAGAAAGACTTTGAGGTCCTGGAGCTGCAGCACATTCCAAGAGACCTCAACTCAGTAGTAGATGACCTCTCCGCGAGAGCATCAACTCGAGGCCTAGTACCCGATGGCGTCTTCGAAAGACAGCTACTGAGACCAACCGCCCAGCCAGCCGAACTGGGTGAAGGGGGCGGAACTAGCACCTCGAAGCTAGCAGTCCCGATGGTCCTCCACCTCTGGGGGCCATCAAGGATCGTGTGGACTGATGACCCCGGCACGTCATCAGGGACACATCCACTGGCTCAGGGCAGTCCCGATGCATGGATCTCCGAGATCCGGGACTACCTGAAGGACAAAATCCTTCCCGATGAACATGTGTCTGCTGAGCGCATAGTGCGGTTGGCTAAACGCTACACACTGGTAGAAGGGGATCTCTACCGGCGTGGCGCCAACGGCATCCTCATGCGATGCATAACCCGGGAAGAAGGCCGTGATTTACTCACGGAAATCCATGGGGGCGAGTGCGGGAATCATTCGGGGTCCCGTACGCTGGTCGGTAAAGCCTTCCGGCACGGATTTTACTGGCCGACAGCTCTCCAGGATGCAGCCGAGCTAGTAAGGTCCTGTAAAGCGTGCCAGTTCCACGCAAAGCAGATACACATACCAGCTCAACCGCTGCAGATGATTCCGCCCTCCTGGCCCTTCGCGGTATGGGGGGTAGACATCCTGGGACCGTTCCCTAGGGCCGTCAGTGGGTACCGATTCCTCTATGTTGCCATTGACAAGTTCACAAAATGGCCGGAGGTAACCCCAGTGGTGAAAATCACCCAAGGAACCGCAACAGCTTTCCTCAAGTCCATTGTATGCCGATTCGGCGTCCCTAACCGTATCATAACGGACAACGGGACCCAATTCAGGAGCTGAGTCTTCCAGGATTACTGTGACGGTGTTGGCATACAGCTATGCTTCGCATCGGTAGCACATCCCAGGAGCAATGGACAAGTAGAAAGGGCTAATGCGGAAATCCTCAGGGGGCTCAAGACCCGCACCTACGATTGCTTAAAGAAGCACGGTGCCAAGTGGATCGACGAGCTTCCCTGTGTGTTGTGGGGAAACCGGACCACACCCAGCCGAGCGACCGGGGAAACCCCGTTTTTCCTGGTGTACGGGGCCGAAGCATGCCTCCCGCCAGAGATTCTCTTGGGCTCCCTACGGGTCCAAGCTTTTGATGAATCTTTGCAGGAACAGGACAGGCGCGACGACATCGACCTCGTCGAGGAGCGACGGTGGCAAGCGGCAATCCGGAACGCGCGATACAACCAGGCGCTCAAGCGCTACCATGAACGGACCGTGCGGGGAAGGGTCCTCCAACTTGGGGACCTGGTCCTGAGACGCATCCTAAACCGAGAAGGGCTCAACAAACTCTCCCCTAGCTGGGAAGGGCCCTTCAAGGTGACGGAAGTAAGTCGCCCTGGTTGCGTCCGTCTTGCCACGGAGGAGGGCGTTCCGCTGCCGAACCCATGGAACATCGAACACCTCCGTAAGTTTTATCCGTAGGCAGAAGCAAGGCTTTTTTCTCTCTTTATAAGGTAGGTAATACCACCATGTGGACCAGAGCGGTGGAGGTCCGCCCTTGTAATCCCGGCCTCTGGCTGACATCACATGATTTCACCTTGTAAATAAAGGAAATTGCCCCTGTTGCTGCCTTTGCGATGATTTCAATTATCTCCCTATCTCCCTATCAATATCATTATCACTAACCCCCGTCCGGTACCCTATTATCGCCTAAAGCTTGAAACGGGAGAATCTGGCTTGGGAGCAGGTGAGGGAGATCTTATCTAATTGTTCGAGTGTGGTCCGCCGTGATGGGGGCCAGCTCCCGAGAAAAGGAACTCGCCTTGGTGGCTTGGAGTCGTCAGCTGCTTAGCCTGGTCCCGTACCCTAAGCACTGTACACTCCCCACTTCGCCGCAAGTTCCCCAGTACCAGGAGCAGAGCGTGCAGCACGCCGAACCACACCCTCGCCATTAGCAAGCTTTCCAGATCCTGACTAACAAGGTCCGGCCCCGTAAAGCCCTAAAGCACCTGAGAAAGATGTATTTCGCTGAAAGAGGCCTGTTGCGTCAGGAACCGGTCCGTGTCTAAGATACTTGAAACAGGGATAGTCCGGGGCTGTACAGTGCCTTAGCCTGGTCCTGCACCCTAAGCCAGTGTACCCTACTATCCCCATCCGGGTATCTTGGTCACGGACCATGCACCCAGGAACGCCGGACCACAGCCAGTTGAGAAAAGTCAGCTCAGAATAGGGTCCCGCGGGTTTGCTACTAACATCTACCATGAGTTGCATGCAGGTCCGACTTGGTGTTAGCCAGCCTCAAAACTAGAGCCTACCTACCAGGGGGCCAGGGGTCGGGCAGAACCATACCAGCGTGCAACAGGAAAGAGGGAGGGTACAACACACAGATAAATCACAACACCCATACTCCCTCATTTCATAAGTTGAGAGTTGTCCATTCAAAAAAAAATGAAAAAAGATACACTTGAAGCCGGATTGAAGGGGGCTCTGTTCTTGCCAAAGGCAAGGGCAGAAGATCCACAGGCGGCACGAGAGCTCAACGGCTCGGTGGCAACCGCGCAGAACCAACGCGGCCGAGCGCGACTGGCAGCTCGGGGTCCGCGGGGCGCGCAAGCCGAGGAGCGTTGGCACAAGCGACGGGGAGGCGGCGTCGAAGCTGCTGAGCTCCTGCCATGGCCCCACCGCCACCAGCCACGCTGCCGCCATGCGCGCGCTGTGGAGCGCTTGGCAGTGGTTCAGGAATGCCCCGTCCCACTGCCGGTGCCGGATCCCCCTCGATAGCGACGCAGGTGCGCGGTCGATGGGAGGGAGTTTGGCTACAAGTGTCCCCTATGAAGACACTCGTAGCCAAAAATCGGCACACATATGAAGAAACTCATAGCCAAAGAAGGTGGGTTCCATGGGAACACTCTCAGGCTATCCTAAGAGTATCTTTCCCAAACTGAGGAAACACTCTCGGGAAAACTTCCCATGCCTTGCTGCATGGAAGGGGCCATGCCCCTCCTGGAGAGGGAGGGAGTCCCATGTTCTACTCTACCTTGCTTGACTATGCAGTTGGAGAAGTTGTGTTAAGAGCGGGTGGCACGCCCCTATTTATAGGGACAGCCCAAGACACTGCAGCTGCTGAGCCCAAGGCGTGGTAAGGAGCGTGGCTCACGGGCGCACTATTCCCTCCTGACGTGCCCGGGTCAGACTGAGAGCGCACGCCCTTGTACGGGCCGCGCCGCTCGAGAGTAAGGTGACCTGTCCCTGCGATAGAGCAGAAGAGCATCCGATGCCCTGCCTGCCAGCAGAGACAAAACTGGACATAGAGGGATTGGGGAGACCCTACTGTGAGGACGCGCGTGACCCGCCGAGTCCCTCGAGCGCCCCACCGGCAGTACAACCACGTGCAGGCGAGCAAACCGCTGCGATCGCATTTAATAAGAGGGAAAAGAACCGGACGGTACGGCGTCAGCACGGCATAGTGTCACCAGTCAGCACGAGCCAGCCGCCTCAAAAGGCGGGAGATTCCCGCGACCTGAATCGCCAGACCGTGGAGCCTGGCAATAGCCCACACAGCCTGTAAGGCTCAGCACGCAGCAAAAGAAGCGGAATAGATAAGTCACGCTCTCTATTTTCATTCCAGATTTTACTTTTTACATAAAAAAAGAAATAAAAAGGAAGCAAAATGAAGCCTCTATGGCGCTGGGGGAACTCCCGCCTCCGGTGCATCCAGCTCCTCATCCGCAGGGGCCCGCTGAAATCGAGCGGCGACGATCTCAACTACTTCCTGCACGCTTGCCCGGGCGGCGGCCTCCGTTTCTTCCACCGGACCTACGACAACCGGATCTAGGGAGATGGCGGGGTCGTGGCTCCGGAAGCAGACCAGCAGGTGCTCCGCCACGGCACGAAGCAGATCGCGACCCTCGGCGTCAAGGCGCTCCGCAAGCGCGGAATCCAAGCACCGGAGCTGTTCCATAGCAGAGCGAAGGACGGGGAGAGCGTCCGCCATGGTCGACGGCGGCTCCGACACCTGGATCGGACTCAACCCAAGCGGCACCAGAGCGGTGTTCGCCTCCCCAGTCCAGTCGGCGAAATGTCGGAGGTCGGCACGCAGCTGTGCCTGACTCTCCGCCAGAGCCTGCTGGGCGGCCTCCAGTTTCAGCTGCTCCAAAGCAGCTTGCCCTGCTCGGAGCTGCTTCGCCTGCTCGTCGAGCTCCGCCTACCGGGACTTTACCCAGTCCTCTCGGACCTTGAGGGTACCGGACAGGCGGGAGGCCTCTGTCTTGAGGGCCCTGGCTGCCGCCTCGCGCTGGGAAGCAGAGTCCTCGAGGGCCTTGGCAGCAGCCTCGCGCTGAGAAAGGGTCTCTTCGAGGGCCTTGACCGCCGCCTCGCGTTGGTCAAGCGCCGCCCCCTTCTCGTCAAGATTTTTATTGACGGCGAGCTGCCGCTTGGACACCTCCAGCATCTCCTTCCTGCGCCGCTCCATCCCCTGCATCTCGGACTCCAGCTCGGCCCGATCAAGCCTCAGCTTCGCCTCGTCCACAGCGACCGTCTTCTCCCGGAGAGCAACCGCGCGCTCTCGGGCGACGAACAGCTGTAGGTCCTTCTCATAGGCCTCGCGGTCGGCACCGAGGTCCTTGCGGGCGGCAGTGAGTTCCGTGCGGACCTGGGAGTACCGAGAAGACGTAGCGCGGATCTGTTCCCCCAGGCGGGTCTGCCAGCCAGCTAGGCGCTCGCGCTCCTGCTGCAGCTGCGCCCATTCCAGCTGGAACGCCTCGTTGACGTCCTCCAGGGCCTGGAGTCCTCGGCGCAGCACACGGGGGAGAGTCGACACCCCTGGCAAGAGCGGGTGCGGACGCCCCTGGACCTTTTCCAGGCCGCCCTCGGTTGAACGAGGGGCCTCGGACCCCGTCGCAACTTCAGGCGTCGTACCGACCGGTGCGGTCTTCTCCGTCGCGGCCCCCGGCGTCGGACCACCTGGAGCGACCGCCTCTGTCGTGTCCGCCCGACCACCGGACGCACTGGGTGGAACAGCACCGGCGGGAGGAGCAGCCGCAGAGGAGCTGACCGGGCGAGATGTCTTAAACAAGGCAGGAAATGACGCTTGGGAGAATTCGAGGAGCTAGCAGCGACTTGGCAAAAAAGCTTGAGCCAACCCAAAATAGCTTACCTCGGTGTCTGCGCCGTCCAGCGACCTCGGAGGCCAGGAGCCCGCCGCTGATGATGGTCCGGCTTCGGTGGTGGCGGCGCTTGCTGCCGCTGCTGCTGAGGGTCCAGCTTGGGCGGTGGCGGTGCGTGCTTCCGATGCTGCTGCTGGTCCGACTTGGGTGGAGGCGGTACATGCTGCCGCTGCTGCTGAGGATCCAGCTTTGGCGGTGGCGGCGCTTGCTGCCGATGCTGCTGCTGGTCCGACTTGAGTGGCGGTGGTACATGCTGCCGCTGGTGCTGTTGGCTCGGCCTTGGCTGAAGCGGCGCTTGCTGCTGCTGCTGTTGCTGCTGGCGCTGCTGGTGCTGCTGGTCCGGACGCGACGGAGGTGAAGGGTGCCCCCACTGCCCGGACGAGCTTCCCTCCTCCGTGGTCCGCTGGCGTTTAGGCTCGGGCTCTGAAACGGAGGTCCTGTCGCCGTGGACCAGCCTACGCCGCCTCTCCTCGCCGCCAGCCGTCGGCACGGGTTCCTTCCCCTTGCCAGCAGGGGTGGAGCCCCCAGCGCGGGCACCCCCGATCGGAGCATCGCCAATACTGATTCCCCGGTTGGGGTCGCCCCCGAGCTGCCGCACCGCGAGCCCGGCGTCGTCGAGTGTAGGCATGTCCCGGAGCACCGCCGTCCGCAGGGCCTGGTTGTTGCAGAGCGGTGTAACGGCAGCGGGCAGAGCCAGCTGCTCGGGGACGAACGCCTCACCCACGACGCGGCACATCAAAGACTCTAGCTCCCTGAGCGCCAGGTTGTTAACCTCGCCCCGCGCAATCCGGCTGCAGTCGTTGGGGCCGGTGTAGCTCCATGCCCGCCTCGGTCGCTGCTGCAAGGGGGCGAGTCTCCGCGTGAGGAAGTCCGCGAGGACGTGCATCGATGTGAGCCCGTCATTAACGAGCTCAGTGATCCTCACTAGCACGGTGGAGAAGTCGCCCGGCAGGTCCGCAGGGGCACCCCATTCTGGGCGGGGCGAGGTTGGACCGCCCTCAGGGAGCTTCAGCCGGTCGTTCGGGTCCGCCCTCGCAATCACCCAGTCGTTGCGCCAGTTCTCCTACTTGGTGCTGGAAAAAGGGGGAAGGTAGGTTGACGACCTCCCAGACCCCCTCAGCACGAAGTAGAAGCCGCCGATGTCGCTCGTGCTCCTACCGGAACCCTTCAACAAGAAGAAGTGGCGAAAGAGCGCCACGCAGGGCGGCACCCCTACGAACATCTCGCAAAGGTGGACAAAGATCGCCGCCTGGAGGATGGAGTGGGGAGTAAGGTGCTGGAGCTGCAGCCCGTATCGACGAGATCGGCACCCCCAGGCCGCAGTAGAGGTAGGAGACGAAGAGCGAAAACTCCCCGGGCCGCAGATTGCGGAAGGGGAGAGAGCCCGCGCGGACGCCATCGCGTCGTGTCGCGTCCGTCCAGCCAAGGAGGCGACGCACGATGTCGAGGTCCTCCTCAGACTGCCAGTTGGCAGGATCACCGAGACCCATCGCCATGGATCGGAGTAGCGAAAGGCGATGAGGATGCGCGGCGCCGGCAAAGGGCAAAGAGCTCTACGGCGAAGAAAGAGAGGCGCGGCTGCGGTTGCTAAAGGAGCGGAGACGAAGCCTGAGAAAGCGTACCAGGCATCCGGTCAAAAGCCCTATTTAATGGAGCCATCGGCGCGCTTCATACTTTGAGCACACACGCACGGACGCACCCGCAACCGGTCCAGCCCCTGACAAGGGGCCCCAGGGGCTGCAAACCGCGACAGGCGGGTAAGAAATCGGGTGAGAAAGAATGCGAACCGTCACTCGGCCTTCGTGCGGCAAGCGTGCGATCCGCTGCCCCCGCCTTAACTGCGGAGAGGTGGGCAGGCGGCCCGTCGCTTCGTTTGACCGGCGCAGGCCTGCCTCCTCGGAACTCGGGGAAATTCCCACGACCTGGTACGACCAGATCGTGCGGGGCCCGTCAGGCGCCCAGGTGATCCAGTGCGGATCAAAGGGGCCGGAGCCAAAGGCCACACGAAGCCCCGAGGGAGCAAGCGATAAGCGCTGGTGGGCCCACCTTAGGTTCCCAAGCTCACCTAAGATAGGCCCAGGGGCCACTGTCGGTACCCAGCAAACCGGGTACCCGCTTATACAGGACAAAAGCTAAGTACAGCACATAACAAGGCTCCACGCAGCCTGACAAAGAAGCGTTTAATTCCCCCTTGGGGAAAAATGCACCTGGCCTCCCCGTCAACCAGAGGAAGCAGCCAGTATTGCCACGTGTCACAGTAAGGAAAGAGCCCAAAGGCACTCGCAGTTCTGACCCACCGCTTGTGGGCCGGACTGCACCCCAGGTCCATATGGAAGGCCAGACCTGTTTCCACAAGGTCCGGTCTTAAGTTAGGGACGCGTCACGACCCCAGGAAGGGAACTGAGCCGGCCCAGCTCGGGGAGGTCCAGAGTGGCCACGTGTCCCCCGCCCAGCGAGGGAGCTGCGGGCTGCGGAGGGTCCTCGCCCCCGCAACAGCCTGGTCCGGGGCTGCCACGTGTCCCCCGGGCACACGGCGGGGTCCCCGGCGGCGGGCCACACCCACCTACCGCATTCATTGCGGACAGGCGGGCGTGGCCTAACATCCGCTGACGGGCTCCGGTACCGCCGCTGACAGGCGACAGTGACCATACTGTGAGACGCGCGTTACCGAGGAACGGCGGCCGTGACAAGGCGTAGCGGTCAACTTCCCGCCGGATACCAGGGATTAAACCGCATAAACAAGTACACCGTACGCGGTGTGGGCTACGCCACGCACGACGCCACGCCCAGGCTATAGCGGTAGGGTCACTGTGGCACGCCGCAGTAACCCGCCTGTAATGACGCGCCACCTGCTCTTGCCCTTGGAGCCATACCGCCGGGTACTACGGCGGATTGGACCGAACAGTGCAAGCAGGGGCGGCATGGCGACATTTCCAGACACTCCAGACCGGCGGAGCACTTCCCGAACGGCGCCACAATGCTGCGGCGGATACAGGTACAAGGTGCAGGGATGAGAGGACATCACGGCAACGGAGCATAGGACACACCGACAGAAGCGCTGCCGAAGGCCCTGATCTCTGCCAGAAATAACCCAAGAAGTCAAGACAGCATAGGGGAACTCTGCCGGGTAGAGATAGCAGGCCAGGACCACCTGTCGGGCCCCGGTCACCATGTACATGCACCCCTTGGTCTATAAAAGGGAGGCATGCGAGACGTAGAGGATAGGCTGAAACACACACCCGAAGAGCATCCAGAGAAGAAGTCTCACGATCTTCTTCTCCTTCTCACTCAAACCAATACAAGACCTCACCTCCAGTGGACGTAGGGTATTACGCTCCGGCGGCCCGAACCACTCTAAACCCTTGTGTCACCATCGTGCCTTGGCTACGTGGCTATCAGCGATCGCTCCCCCTAACTACTCATAGTACTTAGGATCGGGCGGGTGCATTCCGCCACCCGGCCGGAGCTCACGCTCCGACACCATGTATGTGCCAGGATCAGTTTAACCACATACACAGCATAAACAAAAGTAATAACACAACCAGTACTTTAACTTAAGAGTAATAACCAATATTACAGACCATAAATGTCTTTAACGAAACTGAGTAACTTAACAAAAATGAGATAATTAAACGACAGCGGAAGACGACCATGATCCACAGGCAACTGACGGATGGCACACCAGCCTAGTACTCGTCGTAGTCTTGGAACTCCTGATTAGGATCACCACAACTCCCTTCTGGATCTGAGCAGCGGTTGCAATGGATGCAACGGGTATAAAATAAGCAAGAATGAGTACATGACGCACTCAGCAAGTATTCCGTTTAGGATAAAAGTGGACTGGCTTTATAGTGGACAGGCATAGCAGTTTGCTTTTAGTTGGTCAAGGTTTAGTTACTAGCGATGATTAGCATAACCCATCCCTTTATTTTAATGACAGTAAAACATAGTAAGTAACTAAACATGAACCATAACCATATCCACCATCATTACCATGATCACCATGAGCCATTTACCTTGAACATGAAACTCTAATCTGTGAGGGTCCAGGCCGCTCTTAACCGTAAGCACGGCAGATATATCAGTTTTAAACACTCCCGAAAGGTTGTACAACTTTACCCACAAGTCATGATCCCCATTGTGCCCAAGGTTTGCAACGCCCCATTTATTCATACCTTAGATGAATCGGCAGGGTTTCATTACGAGACCTTTACAAAGAATTCCTAGAGTTATGGCCCACTCGTTACAGGTTACTCCAGTTAACTAAAGATATGAGAGTTTCGTTCCAAAGGGTGACAAATAAATCAAACTGCACCACATTGCCAAAGGGCAAAGTCCCATATCCCCCGGACCCCTCATACGCCATGTTTCAGGAAAGTAAGCCAAAACTCCAGTTCATCTAATTAATCAGTCAAGCCCAGTGCCCATGTGAGTCTTGTGGTTGTACTATTTTCCTGGGTGGTCGCTCGGCGAACCGATCCTTAGGGTGAAGCACTTGGGCAAAACAAACAAAACATGCCCAAGTCTCCATGTTGCTAAAACCAAACTTTTATCATCATGTTCATCATTAATTAATCAACATTAGCAACATAAATAAAGTGAGTTGAGCGGTAGCAATTAATTTATAACATCACAGCCCTCCCAGGTTTATAGACATGGAAAGGAATATCAAGCTAGTCATCCTTAATAGGAGCATGCAAATTCAGGCTCTAGATCATGTGATTAAAATAAATAGGACATGGGTCAAAGAATACTTGCCTTCCTCAGCAAAAACTTGCTCAGGAACTTCCCAAGATGGATTTTCAGCAAACTCGAACGGAACGTCGGCTACACGTTGCACACATACAAGTAATAAGTACAAATTGACTAAAACAGTACACCAAACATCATGAACAGAGATTAGAAAGGATTTAAAATTAATCTACACATTATTACGATTCCGTAGGTTTGAAAATCGCTCAAAACGGAGTTAAAACCAAAAGATATGATTAAAACAAGTTTAAAGGCTTGAAATAAAAGAGATTTGAAATTCTAGGGACCAAAACGCTAAAACCAGGGACCTAGATCTAACAGTTCTGGACCGCGGGTTGATTTGTGAAAACCTCAGGGGCTCTTTAGCAAAAATACTGGCGCTGATCGGTACTTGACCCGGGTCGCGCGGGCTCTGGCCGTTAGATCTAGTTTAGACGGCTCAGATTAGATCTGGGGAGAGAGGGGAAGAACTCCGGTGGCGTGTTGACCGGCGGTGCGTCGGGGCGCGGCGGAGGACCGCCGGAGACCTGCGGATTCCGCGGTTCCGAAGCCTAGGGTTAGCGAGGCGGGGTGCGCGAGCGAGAGAGGATCACGGCGAAGCGGGTGGGATGACTTAGGCTGCGGCGCATCAGCCAACCGTAGGCGGCGGGCGGCGGCGCATCAGCCGACGCAACTTCGGCGAGGAATTGCCGTCAGTGTGGTGTGCAACTAGGGACGAGAGCTAGCTAGGGTGCTTCCTCACCTTAAGCTGAAGCTAACAATGTAGGTGTGGACGACGGAGAGGCAGCGATGGCATACGGCGACGTGCGGCGGCGACGGGGCGGTCCTTGCGTGAACCGGCGGCGTGGTGGGCTCAAAACCGACGACACCGAGCACAAGATGGATCGGGACTAGGTGTTTAGGTGCACTACCTTGAGGCGATGGTGGTGGAATTGATCTCGTCGACGATGGTGGCTTGTAGATGCAAAACCCAACACGAACTCACCGTGAACTCGTGGCGAAAGCGTAGCAAACTAGGGCACAAGGCGGCTATGGCTCGGGTTTTTGGTGGTTTAGGGCAGCGGGGTCGGCGCCTTTTATAGTCCGGGGCCGAGGCTTGTGGAGGGGACAAGGAAGGCGGCGCGCGGGCGGAGTCCGGCTCGGATTGGACTCAGAGTCCGCGTCGCCCATGGCGTGCGCGAGCTCGGGGAAGGAAAGGCATGGGCACGGAAAGGGAAGGGGAGATGCGGGTGCGGGATTCTCGGAGGCGGAGCGGAGAAGGCGGAGTACGGGGCGTGCGGGTCTGAGGTCAAGGCGCAGCTCGGCTCGAGCTTTCCCTCGGGTGGAGCAGGCGGCAACGAGAAGGAAGGAGGAGCATCTGAGGGGCAGGCCCGGAAGGGTAGTGGGAGAGAGCCGGGCGCCGGTGTGGGTGTCTACGCCGACAGGTGGGCCCCACCTGGCGGTGAGAGGAGGAGAGGGCGCAAGGCGCTGTTGGGCCGAAAGCCCAAACTGATGCTAGCTGGGCCAAAAGTGGAGGAAAGAAGAAAAGATAAAAAGAGCACTTCCCAGATTTGTTTTAGAATTTGGGAAATTTTTGAAGAGTTCAAATGGATTCAAAACTCAAATCAAAGCAATGCAAATCAACCAAGAAAATTGTGCAACTGCATGTATGCTCAAACAAGTTATTCCTACATTTGTTTTTACTAGATTAATTTGAAAATAGACAAAACTAAATATGGTGACATGTATGACCAATCAAACTAATTTAATTTAAACCACATTGCAAAGGGGTTTTCATAAGGCAAAAAATTAGGGTGTTACACATTCTGATCTTTTGCAACTCCTCTTAATCCACCTCCAGAAGTTGGTTACAAGCTGTACATGATAGAAGGAAAGGTAGTAATCGTACCTCGGTATTCGGATAGGCCCACCCTTTGGCATATTTTCTTAAGCTTGGAAATCCAATCACCACTGCCCTAAGCCTGACTGCCCTCACCAAAGGTATCACAACAAGAGAATGAGATGACGAAGATGAAGAGTACTCCATAGGTATGGCTTCAGTTCAACATCTGCGACTCGAGAGGATTCTACTGAAGGGAATCGCCAAGCCTGAAGATGAAGTTAGGATAGCTCATACATGTTTACCTTCATGTACTGGGTCCATAGGATTCTATAGGCCTAGCCACCGGAACAATAAGCAAGCCTCCAAGAAGTCTTTGAGAAGAATGCCCGAGCTTTCATCATCGAAGACTTTTCTCCAATCAACCCGGCATACACAGCGTCAACATCTACACTGATACAAGTTGGAGCTCCACCGAGACAAGAATGAGTCCAGAAGGTGCCGCGGCTAGAACTGTCGCTTACATACCCCTGGCAACACTTAGAGTTCTTAAGTTGATGACATGAGAGATAAAGAGGAACCTTTCAAGATCAACCTTGACTCCAGCAACATTTTCCAAATTGATGGTCTATCAAGGCAACAATCATCATGGTGTCCCCCACATGAAGCTCCGCGCTGCATTGACATGACTGAAAGAAGAAGCTAGCTGTTGACCAAAATGTTTTTAAATCCTACGACTAGGCAAACCGTACGGGTACCAATTGGTGTAGTAACAATGTTGAGCTTTGTCATGTATTGGCTGCACATTGAATAAGTACGGTTCACTGTGCCACTTCATCCTAACTTCTTGGAATCAACTCTAGTGTATCATGCCTTTCCCAACAATTGCAAGACTAGAGTTCCAACCTCCACTGTTCCGTGCATTTCAAGCTCTTGCACTCCACGCACTTCAAACTCTTGTAGCCCACATGTTTTGAATTCACACCAATTCATGTACTTCCGAATCTATGTCACCACCCCAACTCGACGGTTGATGGGCCATATGTCTCTCGTTCTCATGATTCCTGTGTTTCCAACCTTTGAAGTCTATGAGCTTTCGACTCTTTCGTCTACATCACCAATACCTTGATATTCATGTCATCCAAACTACTTGTTCAGGTCTTTCTATAACCTGATATTGTTCGCATCTACTGAGGTTGGATAGTTGTGCCGCTCTTGATGTGGTGTTTACCCGAGCAGTCTATGGTGCTGCAACGGAACCTAGGGCCCCGTGTGTACGGCCGTCACTCGGTTGTGTCACTAGGTGCGCGCTGGTATCAAGACTTGCAAAAGGCATGACATCGCTTCAAATGTGGAACATTCATATCCATTTTCTATCGCCTTATTGACCTCTATACATCTAATTCGTGGAGATAATTTACTCTATTTCCACTACCGCCTTGTATCATTCCCTACTTTGTGTCACCATTGGCCTTCTTGATCTGTGGGGAAAGACCCATCTTAATCCCATTGTCGTTCACACCTTTCCATTGCCTTGTTAAACCATGTCTTTCTCGATCCGTGGAGATGGATCAATTCTATGTTCACACTTAGTCCACACCTTTTTCGTTGCTTTGTTTACTCTTGCTAGTCATGATTCATGGGGATAATCAATTCTATCTCTATGCTTATCTTGATTATCATTAACGTCTTGTATTTGTGGGAATGCTTGACTCCATTTCCACTGTCTTGCTACATCATTCCATTGCCTTCTTACAACTTACCTCTCTTGATCTGTGGGAACCATCAACTCTGTTTCCACTGCTTTCTCTTACGTCCTTTCTGGTGTATATTGAATCTTATCTCCTGAAGGTGAACTTCAGCATCATCCGCTGCACTAAGCTTTTGTTCTCGGCTAGTGCTTTTGTCATATCATCCTTTTCAAGAAGTTGCTTTGTTCTTCTTTGAAAATCATCCTCAGTTAAGCTTACTAACACTGTCTATTGTTTCGTTAATAAGCACACATCATATACCTAGAATTTCTTGGTCAGTCTTGACCAAGCTAAGAAATCGTACAAACCATCACCTTATCAAGTCTATCTTAACCCTCGCGTACATTCTTGCTGCCAAAAGCAGGATGTGTTGGACTGCACCACAACTTTTCTTTGAAGCTACCTTGAATTACTATCTTATATGTGTAAACAGTCCATATCAAATGAAATGAATGTCTCTCTCAAAAGCACATCCGTTGATAACCCTTTGAATCACAAGATCCTTAATGGTTCAATTTTTCCGATTGTGTACACTATGCTTCTATTGTTCTAAGACCTATATATATTTATCACGTTTCTAAACCTCGATGTCAAAGTCAGGGAGTAACACTGTTTTATTGTTCCAATCAATCACTGTCACTTTTGCACTGTGGCCACACTTTCTTTGTGGTTTATTCATTCGCTCTCATATAAGACACGACTCGGCAAGTAACTTAGAAAGACCACCCTAGAGCTATTCGAGAAGCTTTGTAACTACCTTGTGTTAAGGAGGCACTAACCATTCACAAGATAGTTGACAAAGCAAACCCATGAAGAATTGGATAGTACCACGTGTTTCCAAAAGCCTAGGTACAACGATGCCAAAAACCATTCACATTATGCAGTAAGCCGTAAAACCCCGTTTCCTCCAAATCTCGGGACGAGATTTCTTTAAGGGGGGTGGGTTGTGATGCCCCTAGCATCTCAAAAGCCTTAACACGTAGTTAGAGACAAGCTAATAATGAATTAGGGCTTGATGATGCTTAGAGAGTAACGAAGACTAGATGGAGAAGGCACTAAGTCAAAAAATTTTAGGAAGAATACAAAACTCTACATGGTTTGGTTGTTTAAGTCACCACCTACAAGCTTTTATGCAAAACGCCCAATATAAAAGTCTTAGTTCGGAATGTTACCTTCAACTTTGGTAATACGACCATCTTAAAAATCATATGTTAGGAGGTTTAAAAGTCGAGACCAAGTCAAGCTAGAAATTCTTTGGAAGGAGCCAATGGTGATCGTGACCAAATTTGGACCCTAATAAAACTTTCAGATTCATTAAGCAACTGAGCTTAGCTCCATTATCAAAGTTGTCGTATATACCGTGAACTTCACTTTTGTTACCCTGAGCATGGTTTAAAACTACCTTTAGCTATTTTAAATTTCGACCTCAAATGCCTCATGAAATCAGCCCCAAGATAGTCTAAGAAAAATTCACGTCTGAATTTCAGCTCATTCCAAATTTGAATCTGAAATTACTTTTGATTTCGCTATACAACTTCAGAATCTTCCTTTCTATGAAGTGAAATTAAACTTATCACCTTTCAAATGCACCTAGAATCGAAGTGTTTGGACTTCATTCGAGTACTCAAAAGTTTGAAACAAGAAAGACTCTACATAAGTTGAAGCAACAGTTTCACCAAACCTTCCACAATGTTTGTGCTTATAATTCAAAATCTGTGGCGAGCCAAGCAAAACTTTATATACCAAACTTGTAGATAATTCTATTAGGAACAACTTTGGTAATTGGAGTGTTGACATGCACTATGTTTTGGATGGCGCTTTGGGTCTTTTTATGTAGATCTGTAAATCTGCCAGAACCTGACCTGGGTTGTAAATTCAAATTTCCTTGGTCTTACAGCCATAATATTGAAATGGTTATATTGAGAAAGATGTAGCACATAAAATTCTGAACAATATTAGTATAAAACTCTTTGTATCAAAGTGGTCACAAAATGGACTTTTAGAATTCCTAAGCTGACGGTTTCAGTTGGTCAAACCAGGGTCAGCGAGTTAAATTCAAATTTAAACCCACTTTTACTACAGAACATAGTATGAATGTTTATAAAGAAGTTAAAGAGAACAAAATTTAGAACACTTCTTGTATTTCGGGTTTTGCCTAAATCAGTCTCTAACTTGTTCAAAAACAGAGATTTCAAACGTGGGCCCTAGCAGTCAAACTGACCTTTTCTATTTTCGTCATTTCACTTTCCCTTCTGTGTCTATGACACGCGGGCCCCACAGGTCAGCCCAGCCTTGGATCCTCCTTTGGCCGGCGCTGCGCTCAGAACGCGGACGCCACGCGGCCGACGGTCTCCGGCGAGGCTGCCCGCCCCTGCCCGCGCTGCCCTTGCCGCGGCTTCATCCGGATGGAAACGCGACCCCCTCACCCTCACTCAGCTCTCCCTCTGCCCTCGCCCTCCTTGCTCGTGCAGAGTGCACGCCATGGCCGCCGCCATGGCCGAGCTCAGCTCGAGCCTCGTGCCACCACTATGCCCCTCCTCTTTTTGACTTACAATGAGCACCGCTACCCCCCCCCCCCCCCGTCCTTCCTCGTCTGGTTCTAGGAGCTCCTCAGCCGCCCTAGCGCCCCTGCGCGTGCACGCATGCCATGGCCGCCGCTAGGGCCGAGCTCGGTTGGAGCTCGCGCCGTGCGCCCTCCAATCCTCCATCCGCCCCATCAACGTGAGAAGCACCACCACCTCAACCTCCTCCTCCACCCTATCAAGCAACACCCACATCGCCCTAGAACCTACCTCCACGCTCGGCCGCCATGGACACCGCCGTAACCACTCGACCTCACCGTGGAGAACCCCCTCCGGGCCATCCTCGTGCCTTAACTCCACCTCCAATGGGTTCCTCTCGTCCTCGCGCAGCCGTGAGGCCCGACCTCGGCCCCTCCCGCACCCCCAATCCTCCACTCCACTTGTGCCACCCGCCATGGCCGCACCGCGCCACGACTCGCCGTGGACAGCCACCTTCGGGCCACCCCCGCGCCTCCACTCCTCCTCTGCTGGACTCGCCACACCGTCACGCAGCCGAAGCATCCCTCCGCTTCCCTTCCCATCGCCGGAGCCGCGGGATCGAACCCCGTGCGCCGTCGCCGCACCAGTACAGGGGCTCCGCGTCACACGCTCGCTCTACCACGCACGACGAGGTCTAGGGGCATTGGAAGCCCGCGACGGGGAACATGCCCCTGTGCCCACTCGGCTCCAAGCCGGGCCTCCAAGCCGCCGGCGGAGCGCCGCCTTTCCTCCTTGAGCGCCGGCCAAGCTCCCCGTTCGGAGGTAGAAGAAAGAAGGCCCCTTTTTCGCTTTAGCCCCTGAACTTTTGAGCTTTTACCTTTCTGTCTAGGCATTGTGCACTGTGTGTGCGATTTCTCACGTTCTAGCCCCTGTCAGCTATGGTTATTCACGTTTAAGTCCTAGATCTAGGGTTAATGTGCATATTTTGGCAGTAAACTTTGGAAAATCATAACAAATCGAAGAAAAATCCTAAAAAGGCAAACTCAGTTGCATTGTACTCCTTGTTAATAGATCTACACAGTGGGTATGATGTGGAAATGTGCATATACGGTTTTGCCCCTGTTATTGTGCAAGCATGTTAAATCAAGGAAAAATGGAAAACATGGTCTTAATGAAATCCTAAAATGGTGAAACTTGGTTAGTAGCTTTCTTGGGACATTTGGACACTGTGAAAATTTTTGGTGACCCTAGGTCTTACTGTTCATTCACTGTTTTATCATTTTACATGTACTTTATGCATTATTTAATAACTTGGAAATGAGGCCTATGCAAAGTATGATAAATATGACTCACTAGTATTTTTTCTTATGTCCTATAAAGCGTGTGAATCTCACTGGAAAAATATGAGCCCCTGCATGTTAAGTTTTAATGGTGATTTGAAAATGATAAAATGCTACATGTTGGAAATGATAATTAGAAAAAGTGGTCATAAATGGCTAGGAAAATTTTCTGAAAAATTTGGTAGCTTAATGTTGATGCATATAGTCCAGAAAGTATATTCGAGGAGGCTATTTACACTGATCATATGTACATCTTAAATTCGCACAAGATTAATATATGGAAAATAGATGTCCTGTCAAACTTGGGAGTTTTAACTTGTAAAATTTTGTGCATGCAGTTCATGCTGAGTATAGCTCACTGGTATAATTTCACCTTCAGATACCATTTCTATAATTTATGAAAATTCTGACAATGTGTAGGGCTGAGAACTTGTTGTAATTTTAATAAAACAATTATAACTCCAATTGAACTGAAATTTTGTCAGTAGCCTCGGGTGTGTAGAATCTGTATGTCATAAAAGTTTGGTCTCATTTGGATATATTTTACTGATACAACTCAGGTGTATAAATTAATTCACAAATGAGGATAAATTACCCTAAGTGTAAGCATATGCAATATGTAAAATTATTATACCATGTTATTTATCCATGAAATACCTGCTGTATTCTATCCTTCGCATTTCCTCTGCATCCATTGCAAACATATGCATTTTTGTGCACTCATTCGCATACAATGTCATGCATATAGATCCAGCAAGCGAGTTGCCGACGCAGGAGCAGCCACTAATCGAAGAGCCGGACGACCAGGAGCAGGAGTCCCAGCAGTAGGAGGAGAGCTCTTTGCCAGACCGCTGACCCGACCGAAGAAGGTAGGCAGGACAATGCTATTCCCAGCAAATAAAATAACTGTTGATTACGCATATGCATTAGGAGTTGATTGAAACCAATTGCATTACATCCCTTGGTCGCCCTGGCCCTAGCACCTATACCTAGAGTTCGTAGGACGAGTGCCTAGAATGGCTAGGTACAAATAGACACGAGTGAATAAAGGTCACTCGTCTCATAGGGGTTACTTTTCAAAAGAAGAAATCTCACTATGGAAGTTATTGTTATTATGTTATGTTTTAAATGGAGACCGGGCGCAGATATGGGTTTGAATGATGAGATCCGGAATAATGTGTGGTGGACTCCGCCCGAGTCGCATAAGGCCAGTTGTTGTTCGCTTGGGATCGGCATAACATTGCTAGGGTGCTTATCCGGGATAATGGACCGGTGAAAGTCTTACTTGTGCCGTCTCAAGCACAGAGACACGTTCCTACCCACTTGTTGAGAGGAAGGTGGCCGCGGAGGTGGGTGTTAAGGGAGGGCTGACCCATTGCGTGGTAACGCTCCTGCGACAACGCGCTCCGGGAGTCAGGCGGGAGTGAATTGAACTTGAGACAGGACAAGTGGAGATGGGGGAAGCATATGTAGGAACGCCGGGGGTTAGTAAGCATATGCCATCCTGGTACTTCTAGTTATTCTCGGGAATATAAAAATCGATTCGAATCGCTGATGCTCACCAGATGTGAGAATGCCAGTATCACTACCGGACAATGTAATAAGTACTTGAATAAGATGATTTATGGATTATGGTTTTGAATACTACATGCTTGGATATATCTGATTTATTTCATGCAATACTGTCACACTTATGATGGTTTACTAGATTTATTGTCATGCAATACTTTGTCACACTCATGATGTTTCTACAAATATGATGACTTGAGCAGCTGTTAAATCCTGCTCGGGTGCCATAGATCAAGCAGCTATCAAACCCTGCTTGTAGACAACTAATCTAAGTAGCTGTCAAATCCTGCTTCCACTTATTAACTTGATCCTGTTTAAAAGCAATAGCTAAGGATCCAGATGTTAGTAAGCAAGCTTTGCGTCAGCCGTAAGCCCCGTCCATTAAGTTCTACTGAGTTATTAGTACTCAGGGTTTTGCCCCCACTTTTGGCTTATAGGTATGGAGTTCCTCTCCTGTGCCTGTGTTGGTGGCGGGCCATGTTATCATCAGGAATGAGAAGGGTCATGATCTGGCAAGGAGCGGCATCAGTGGGCTCGATGCTCGTTCTATTTATGCAAGTTTTTTGGTTACCGTGAAACATGAACTTTAAAAATTTCCGCTGCGAGAGACTATTTGAACTATGTTGTTGTATGAAAATATGTTGAACTCTATTCGATTTCGAACTGGTTTGTAACTTAAAGTCTAAGTATTATCTATATTCAACTGCCTGAGATGATGTAATTGTTGTGACTCCATCGAGGGTCAGTGTGTGTGATGTCGGTTCCTCTCGAAATTAGTGTTATCGAGGGCCGAAGACCACTCGACGGACTACCGGGTTTAGTCCAGCTTAAGTGCACTGCGAGCCAAAGGAGGCAGGTGTGCTTAATCTGGGTTAAGCAGGGGTTTCCGCCATAGCTCCGATGAGCAATTGCCGTCGGGGTGGAGCGCAATTGGGGACGAGGATAGGCTAGGTAGAATCCTCACCTCAAGGCGAGGCTAGCGGTGTAGATGTACTCGACGGAGAGTCGGCAACGGCGGACGGCGACGTGCCGCGGCAACGGGGCGTCCCTGCGTACACCAGGGGCGGCGGGGTGAGCTCAACCCGATGAAACAGAGCACATGTAGGGCTGGAATTAGGCGTTTAGGTGTTCTACCTTGTGGCGAAATTGGCAGGGTTGATCTCGTTGTCGATTACGGCTTGCAAAGGCAAATCCCGACGCGAACTTGAGATGAACTCGCACCGCGGCGGTGCGAACTAGGGCGCTAGGCGACGGTCTAGGGCTCGAGCATTTGGTGCTTAGGGCGGCGGGCTCGGCGCCTTTTATAGCCCAGAGGTTGAGGCTTGCGGAGGGGGCAAGGAGAGGTGGCGCTGCTCGAGTTGGACTCGGAGTCCATGTTTGCGTCCGCGTCGCCCACGGCACATGCGAACTAGGGAAAAGGAAAGGGGGGGCGCGAAGAAGGGAAAGGGGAGGCGCGGGCGCGAGATCCTCGGAGGTGAGGCGGATACGGCGGGCGTGAGGCGTGGGACCGGGGTCAGGCGTAGCTTCGGCTTGAGCTTGCCCCAGGCGGAGCGGCGGCAGCGAGAGGTAGGGGGAGGCGCCTGACAGGCGGGCCCCGAGTGCCAGTGAGAGAGAGAGCCGGCGCGGTGGAAGGGAGGCACTGACAGGTGGACCTCACCTGTCGGTGAGAAGGAGGGAGGGGTGGCAGCTTGCTGGGCCGGCCAGGCTAGGCCGCGATGTGGCCCAGGTGGGAAAGAGGAGATGGGCCGAAAGTGAGGAAAAGGAGAGGAGGAAGGGAAATGAACTTTTCCAGAATTGTTTTAGGATTTGAGAAATTTTGATGGATTTAAATGGATTCAAATTCAAAACAAAGCAATGCAAACCAATCAAGAAAAATGTGCAGCTGCATTTATGCTCAAACAAGTTATTCCTATATTTGATTTTACTAGATTAATTTGTAAATAATCAAATTAAATATGGTGGCATGTATGACCAATCAAACTAATTTAATTTAAACTACTTTGCAAGGGATTTTCATAAGGCAAAAATTAGGGTGTTACAGCTGCTCTCTGTGCCGCAAAATATCAACGGGCACTACACCGATACCACCAGTCCCGAGTGAAACCCCAGTCACTAGCTGTGGGAGACCTGGTACTAAAATGCATCTTGTCCCGGGTGGGAATGAACAAACTGTGATGCCCCCGGCATCTCAAGAGCCTTAACACGCAACATTAGAGACAAACTAATAATGAATTAAGACTTGATGATGCTTAGAGAGTAACGAAGACTAGATGGAGAAGTCACTAAGTCAAAATTTTTCTAGGAAGATACAAAACTCTACGTGGTTTGGTTGTTTAAGTCACCACCCACAAGCTTTTATGCAAAACACCAGATACAAAAGTCTTAGTTCAGGGTGTTATCTTCAACTTTGATATTACGACCATCTTTAAAATCATGTGTTATGAGGGTTAAAAGTCGAGACCAAACCAAACCAGAAATTTTATGGAAGGTGCCAATTGTGATCGTGAACAAATTTGGGCCATAATAAAATTATTAGATTCGTTAAGAAAAGATTCGTTAAGCAACTGAGCTTAGCTCCATTATCAAAGTTGTCGTACATACCGTGAACTTCACTTTTGTTACACTGAGCGTGGTTTAAAACTGTCTTAACTATTTTAAATGTTGACCCAGATGCCTCATGACATTAGCCCCAAGCTAGTCTACACTTAGAAAATTCCCAAGTCTAAAATTCAACTTATCTCAAATTTGAATCTGAAATTACTTTGATTTCACTATACAACTTCTGAATCTTCCTTTCTATGAAGTGAAATTAAACATATCACCTTTCAAATGCACCTAGAGTGGAAGTGTTTGGACTTCATTTGATACTTCAAAAGTGGGAAACAAGAAAGTCTCTACATAAAGTGAAATTTCTGCTTTACCAAACCTTGAGGCACAATTGTGTCTATAGTTCAAAATCTGTTGGGATTCAGACCAACTTTATATTATCAAACTTGCAGATAAATGGCTGGTGAACAACTTTGGTAATTAGAGCTTGGTCACATATTGAGGTTTAAATGGAGTTTAGGGTCATTTTGTACCAACACAGAAAACCAGTCCAAATCTGACCTGTTTAGTAATCTTAATGTTTCTATGACCTACAGCCACTTTCATACAAGACTCTATTTGGAGAAGTGGTAGGTTTTGAAATTCCAAACATCAAGAGGCACTTGGGGAGATAATGCCCAGAAATAGGAGTTGTGATTTTCCCAAGTAATAAAGGTTCCCTACCTAATTGAAGGCTGCTAGATGAATTCAAATATAACTCATATTTCCAAATAGAATTTGGTATCATGGCTTTTGACAAAGCGGTAGAGTTCAAAGGGTAGAACAATTCTTCCAATTGGACCTTTTCCAGATTCAGCTTTTAAGTTGGCCAAATACGCAATTTTCTGAAGGAACAAAAACCAAACCAAATGGGTTTCTCCATTTCTCTATTTTCTTTCTCCTTTCAGTCACTTACAGGTGGGCCCATGGATCCGGGTGCTCGACTGGCGCCCAGGCCATGGCGGCCATGCGGCCGTGATGTACGGCCAGTGGCGCGCGGCGCCTGGGACGCCGTCCCGACGCCCGCGGCTTCACCTGGACGGGTTCCCGGCCCCCTGCGTTTAGCCCCGCTCACTTTCCCTCTCCCTGCTCTTCCTCCCTGAGCTCCAGTGCACCAGTCGCCATGGCTGCCATGGGTGACCCAAGCTCCAAGCTCGAGCTCCCACGGCTGCCTCAGTCGTTCCTATGCCTCCAAAACGCCACTATCGGTTTCGCCTTCACCCCGCGCATCCGGAGAGCCAAACCGCGTCGCCGTTCCGTTTCCCATTCGCCAAATCGAGCCGCACCCGAGGACCACCTCGCCATGGCCACCATGGCCGAGCTCAGCTCGGGCTCATGTCCCGGCCAACCCAAGCTACCTCCGCCCCACCTGATGCGCGTCCCGCGCCCGCCTCAAGCCCTTCTATCAAATCCCCACGTCCTCGTCCCTAGCCCCTGCCTCCACCACCCTCTCCCACGCGCATCGCCCCCGCGAACACCGTGGCGACTGGGATCTCGCCGTGGACAGCACCCTACGGGCCGTCCCTGTGCCTCCGACCCACTCCTCCGAACTCCCCTCGTCACCGCGCAGCTCACGCTCCATCCAGGGCCGCCGCCGTCACCCGTGCGACAAGATCGGGCCGGAGCCGTCTCGTGGCGCCGCGCCATGGGCTCTCCGGTTCACCGCCGCCGCCCCACCTCTCCTCTCCATTGCCGGCGACTAGATCTGGGGAAATCAAATCCCCGTGGCCGAGAACGTCTTCCCCGACCACGTCGGCCCAAACTCCGTGCCTCCACGCGCGCCACCGCGAGCAGGGAATTCGGCAGCGCCGCGCCCTCCTCCCCTGACCCGAGGAAGAAGAAAGGAGGGAGTTTCCCCCGAAACCCCCTCTATTTTATGTTATTTGCACGCGCTGTTCTCTGTGTCTTAGATATCTTTCAAGCTAGCCCCTGAAGTATATGGTTAATTTCGTTTAGGTCCCTGTTTTGTATGTTTTTCTTTTTCTAAATATGTGAACTTTGGAAAATCATAACAAATCACAGAAAAATCTAAAATAGACAAACTCAGTTGCATTAGACTCCTCTTGAATAGATCTATTGAAGGGATATGATGTGGAGGTGTGAAATGTCTGTTTTGCCCTCGGTTTGTTGCATGCACGATTAATTAGGATAAATAACAAAAGTGGGCTAAATGAACTCCAAATGGTATGAAACTTGGATAGTGGCTTTCTTGTGGCATTGTAGCACTATGTAAATTTTTGTAGCCGTAGCACTTGCTGTTTAATTACCCTTTTACAATTATACATGTGTTATGTGCATTTATTTAACTTAGAAATTGGAGGCTACATGGAATATGCTCAAATCGACTCTTTAGCATTTTTCATATACCTTGGGTAGTATAAGTGTCTCACTGGTAAAATATGAGCCCCTGCATGTTAAGTTTTAATGGTGATTTGAAAATGATAAAATGGTGCATGTTGGAAATGATAAATAGAAAAAGTGGTCGTAGCTTACTAGGAAAATTCTCTGAAAAATTGGTAGCTTAATGTTGGTGCATAGAGGAGAAGACTAATTACACTGTTCATGTGTACATCTCGAATCCACACAGGATTAATATATGGAAAATAGATGTCCTATGAAACTTTGGTGTTTTAACTTGCAAATTTTTGTTCATGCAGTCCATGCTAAGTTTAGCTCACTGGTAAAATTTTACCTTCAGATACCATTCCTATAATTTATAAAAATTCTGACAATGTGTAGGGCTAAGAACTTGTTGTAATTTTAATAAAATAATTATAACTCCAATTGGGTTGAAATTTTGGCAGCAGCTTTGAGTATGCAGAATCTATGTCATAAAAGTTTGGTCTCAATTGGTTATGTTTTACTACTACAACTTAGAGGCATAAATTAATCCACAGATGAAAATAAATTACCCTAAGTATAAACATTTGCAATGTGTTATACTACCATACCATGATATTTATCCATGACATACTCGCTGCATTCCAACTTTTGCATTTCACCTACATCCAGTGTACACATATACTTGATTGATTCTTGTTGGCCTAGGGTAAGATAAAGGACAATTTAAATTGATACTTGAGCAAGTATTAAATCCATGTGTTCCATTATGCATATCTATTGTCTGTGTGCATACTTACTTTAGGTTCATAGAGGTACTCGTTGTTTAAGTAGTTTATTAATCACTTTTTCCGTCTGCCCATGGAATGATTGCCCATATATGTGCTTGATGATTATGCATCTCATTCCTTGCATCATTCACGCATGTCATCCATATAGTGGCGCTTATTGCAGATACGTGATCGAGAACCAAGTGCGTGGAACTACATCAACCAACGGTGATCCAAAAGACCAACTAAGACCCATTCACGACCTGGAGGGCCCATCAGTCGTGTTTGGACGGAGGAGTTGTCCAAGGGATCAAGGGGTTGCCTGGGGCAAAGCCTCACAACCCGGCAAACTAACATTAGCTTAGTTTGTTGTTATCTTAAGTAAAGCAAAGGTAGACAGGACCATGATTTCTCCCAGCTAATACAATCTTGTTTGATGATTACGCATCTGCATTAGGCGTTGCTTGAAACCAATTGCATTAGACTTCCTGGCTGCCTTGGCCCTAGCACCTATACTTAGAGTTCATAGGACGAGTGCCTAGAGATGGCTAGGTACGAGTAGACACGGGTGAATGGAGTCACTCGTCGCGTAGGTGGTTTCAAAAAAATTACAAAAATCTCACTGAGGTTAATTATTATATATGTTTCTGATTTAAATGGAGACCGGGCGTAGATTTTATGAGTTATTTATCGTTTATTATATTGTGCATTGGACTCCGCCCGAGTCGCATAAGGCCGGTCGTTGTTCGCCTATTGGTCGGCATAACACTGCTAAGGTGCTTATTTGGGATAATGGACCAGTGAAAGTCTTACTTGTTCCATCCGAAGAACGGAGACTTGGTCCTACCATCGGGCCTAGGGGCGCTTGGGTGTTGACTCATGGAGGGCTGGACCCAATGCACCGTGGTAACGCTCCATGGGGGCTAAACCTGGGGAATGGCGGGTTGGAATCAAACTTGGGATGGGACAAGTGGAGATGGGGGCTATATGTGGGAACGTGATGGCTAGTAACCATATACGAATCGCTGATGCTCACCAGGTGTGAAAATGCCAATACCACTGACGGGCAAAGTAGTAATCCACTTGAATATGTTGTATTATTAATTCATGATTTTGTATATCAACATGCTTTGATGTGTATGTTTCATCCCACTATTCATGGTGCTGCCCATCTACTGGTTGGAGGTCGATGGACTTGGGAGGTGCTTTGAAGTCGAGGGAGGGCTAACCCGACGTACCGTGGTATCGCTCCTGAGAAGGCTACTCCCAGGGGTTTGATGGGGCGCGGTGAATCTTGGGATGGGACATGTGTAGAATAGGGGTATATCTTGGATATTATGCAAGTTACTGGTGGTTCTCATGTTTTATTTTCATGCAAGTATTTACTTTATGCTTTAAATGATCCTCATGGCTAATGGATAGCAGCTATCAAATCCTGCTATCTTATGTCAACATGACCTTGTTTGAAATCAATGGCTAAGGATCCACCTGATTAGTAAGCTATGCTTTGCGTCAGCCGTAAGCCCCGTCCATTAAGTCCTACTGAGTAATTAGTACTTAGGGTTTGCCTCCACTTTTGGATTACAGGTACTGGCGACATCCGGACATCTGTGTTGGAGGTGGTAGTACCGGTGGGCTCGGTGTGAAGGCTACTTAAGTATATTGTTTCCGCTACGAGATTTTGAAAACGCTTCCGCTAGATATAGATACTCTGATTTCGCTTCCGCTATATTTGAACATGTATTTGATTCCATACATTTGGTCTGTAAACTAAAGTCTATCATTCTCTATTTCAACTGCCTGTGATGATGTAATTGTTGTGGCTCCGTCGAGAGTCAGATGTGTTTGATGTCAGTTCCTCTGGGATTTGGTGTTATCGAGAGCTGAAGTACTCTCGATGGACTACCGGGTTTAGTCTGGCCTAAGTGCACTGCGACCCAGAGGTGGCAGGTGTGCTTAGTCTAGATTAAGCAGGGCGGTTCCACCACAGAAACTATCCCCCACCTGGGAGGTCCCTATTGTGTGACTGAAGTTTCTCGCGGCAGCTGTGTACGTCTGGCCACGGAAAGCGGTGAAGAGCTTCCTTTCCCATGGAACATCGAGCACCTACAGAAGTTCTACCCTTGAGGCACCATGGCACAACCCCGATTGTCCCCTAGTGCCTGGGGGCCACCCTCATATCCTAATATATTTTAAGTCTGAAAAATATGTGAATTATTTTTTTTCAAAATCAATGCTTATGCTTACCCTTAAGGTTCTTTGCTGGGAGTGCCTGGAAAAATATTTTATATCGCTCTTGATGTAGTGTTCCATGACCTTGGCAAGGGCCGGAGTTAGGGGATAGCCCCAGGGGTCCATATCGAGTTGATTCGGTGTCCCGGTATGAAGCAGTACCTGTTGACGTCTCTTAGCGTAACAGATTTTACTCCGCAAGCGCACGGAGATTCGTTGTAGGTTTTTCACTCAGAGTATTTCGAGTATCGTAAAAATCCACAGGGAAGCAAGGACAAATAGGTGGAATGAAATGTCGAACTTTCAAACAGTACTATAACTTAGATAAAATACCAGCTAAACTTACAACGGGGGTAAGATATAAAGATAGTGTATGGTGGGAAGAGTAAAATAGGGACTAAAGAAGCCTAACACTTAGGTAGTTGCCTGGGAAGACAACGACTGAGATCAGATTTCCATACTCTACTACTTAACCACCACAGAGGAGTATTTGCGGTTGAACTAAGGTAACTGGATACAAGCTCGGATCTTGCGTCGAGCGAAATTCCGGCGCCTCGAGGGGTCAAGGGGTAGATAGTAGACCTCCGAAGGAGACCCGGCTAACGCTTGCGGGCTTACCGAACGACGGGGTGGATTACTGAGACCTCTAGAGCTGTCACCTAGAGAGGCTACCGACCAGATCTACGTGGGTAAGATGGCACGCTATACTAGTGTTCAAGTGAGAACTTTAACACTAAAGCTCTTAATTGATCAGAGGGTGAAAACTAACTTAATCTTAGATCAAAAGTCTAAGACAAGCTTATAGCACCGGCAAGTCTAACAAGATTCAGATAACTTAAGAACAACACAAACCTCTGCGTTGGATCTAGTGTGCAATAAAGGTACACCACATTAGGCAAGCGTTAAGAAGTAAAGTAAAGTATAACAAAAGATAGAGCAATGAAATATATTATACAGGAGTAATGAGTACAAAGATAGAAAGATACAAGAGCTTTACCGAGACTCGAAGAAGACTCTGGAATCCCTGAGGCAAAAGCTCAGACTCAATTCTAACTCCTCGGACTAACCTAGTGATACAAGACTAAACGATAGTATGAGCTACTCAACTTCCACACTCTACAAGTGAAGTCTAGGGGGGTATTTATAGTTTCTAGGGTCGGTGAGGCTGTTGAAGAGGCGGTTACAATCAGAAGGCGCTGAGGTGGGGCCGGGTGGCTCCACCCCAAGCCGGGCGGCCGAGGAACTGTCGGATC
Source organism: Paspalum notatum (assembly GCA_022530915.1). Taxonomy (NCBI): domain Eukaryota; kingdom Viridiplantae; phylum Streptophyta; class Magnoliopsida; order Poales; family Poaceae; genus Paspalum; species Paspalum notatum. The sequence continues at coordinate 30,165,768 of CM039688.1, read as the reverse complement.
CACCGCCTTTCTCCATCTTGTGGCTCATATCACCTCCCCAAGTCGGTTGCATGGCGGTTATGGAGGTTAGAAGTGTGCTTTTCCCTCAACCGTTGATCTTCACTTATGTTTCTTCCTTAGCTGCAGGATTGAAGTGCCCACGATTGCTGACTTCCCCAATCCAAGTGTTGGATCGGTGATGTGGCAAGCCTTTCGGTACTTGACGTGGTGCATTCGGCATTTAGACTTCACAAGTGTGTTGGCACGTCACTTAGGCACATGCAGGTCGAAGATGAGCTGATTTGGCTCCTGAGTCAGGCCGGGCGGCTTGACATGGTGCCGGGCGGCCTGGCTTGGAGTCGGGCGACTTGGCTCACTGGCCAGTGACCCTGCGACTTTGCCAAATTTGCCAGTTTTTTGCTGATCTTTGTACCCACAATCAAATATTCAACACAACTTGTGGAAATGTGTTAGTAGCACAGGTTTATCCATACTTTGGCATGTTTTCCTCCTTGTTCATGGATAGTTGATGGTCATTTGTAGTGCAATAACGACCGTCAACAGTACCCCAGACATGGCTAAATCGTGGCATCCACGATGGGTCGCTATGTTTCGGCCTGGTCCGTCTTCACCCGTTCACCGCTTCTTGAGAAGGATTACTCCCTGGTCCTAAATCCCCTGACTTTGGTCGTTCGAGCCGAAGCGGGAAAGCATTCAAGGAGTCGAAAATAAAGATATGGAAGTAGGGTAAGAACTGGCTAATACCTAAGGAGAAATTACCCTCTAGTATTGATATTTTGCTGCCGGCTTGAAGGATTCCAAGTCTAGGCAGGCTGAGGTGTTGGGCTCTTCGAGGCGGCAGCCTCGGAGGAGGAACCCTTGGTCGTGAACCCCGAGGGCCAACTCCCAGGGACCAACCCCGCGAGCCAACCCCCTAGGGCCGACCCCCAAGGCTGAACCCCGGACGGCAACCCCCAGAGGGCCAACTCCGGGAGAGGACCTGCAGTCGCCGGTGTTCCCTTCGGGATCCCCAACTATGAGCGATGCCTCGGGGGTTGGGGGCCCTAAACGACGAAGCTCGCGTGAACCCCGGTCGGTGCCCCAGGGCACACAAGAAGACAGAAGCAGCATGAACACCTAAAGGAAGCCTAGGCGGTGCCTTGAGGCTAACTCCACCAACATTTAAAGAAAGAAGCATAGCAAGATACTTTATTCAAAAGTGAACAAGATACATCAATCTTGGATCAAAGGGAGCTCTGGGCCCCACCTGGGGCTAGAGTCGGGGAGAGCCGTACACTCCACCGAACCGCGACAAAGACAGGTTTCGGAATAGAGCCTTGTATGGTGCCAGGCATCTCGCTAGAGAGGAGGAACATGAGTCTTTCCACCTCCCTCTTCTGAGCGCTTGACCCCACCAAGGACTCCCACCTCAGCCTAGTCAGCTTCTGCAGCGCGCTGAGTGGACTGGAGATGGGATTCTTGCTCTCTAGCACACCGGTTCCACTCGCATCCCCAAGGTGTTGAGCATCCTCCTTGAGGAGCCCAAGCAGGGGACCAGTGGACCGCGTCTAATTCCACACCATGGAAGATATGGCGGAGAAGCTACTCGAGATCCGTGGGAAGGAGGGGCACTTCGAAAGTCAGCCCCCTTACGGTCACGGAACCCACAACAGCCTCACTGATGGCCCTGTGTACCACGGCGGCGGCGGCTCTAGGCACGTGACACCAAGAAGCTCGAGCGTCACCGTCCCGTGCCGGATCCTCCTCGACAACCCGACCCCAATGCTCGTACGCTACCGCCTTGGTGATAGCAAAGCACCAGCTGCACTGGTTCGAGCGAGTGCTCGTGTTCAGCCGCTGCCTATGGATATGGGAGGCAGTTAGGCGAGCAACACGGCTCTGATGCGAACCACAGCTAGCCATGCATCACCACGGCGGCAGGAACAAGAGTTCCTGACACGACAGTGGCTCCACAGTACCGACACCTCATATTAGAGGGCCGATGCTGGGGCGCCTACGCTCCCACTTGTGAGGGAGAGCAATGCGAGCAGTGGATGTACCAGGAGGTGAAGGAGGAGGCCTCGGGTGTGAGGGGCTCATATAAAGCCGCTCACATCCAGACCACGGCACATATATCAAGACGCTCACAACCAGAAGTGATGGACAGTATGAAGAATGCTAGTCCAAGCTACTCTAAGATCGGCCTTGCTCGCCCGAGCAGCAAGGTTTGGTGAACAACACTCCATGCCTCCAAGGTGGGGACTTGCTAACTCTACCTGGGAGGCATGAGGAGCAAGGATGGGCCCCATGGCTTGGTGGGGAACTATTAAGCAAGAAGCTACTCTGTTGCTCTACTCCAAGATGAAGATGCAAAGAAGGGGGAAGGACCCTCTATTTATAGCCCAAGCAAGGAAAATCTGGGAGCGGCTACGTCTCGATGTGGTGAGGGTCACAGGATTACTGTATCCCCCCAAGCAGAGCCAGCGACTGCTGCAGGGGTGCCTTTTCCCTCCACCTAAAGGTCAAAACTACAGTGGAGCTTCCCCTCAAAAGGGGAGAAGCCTTTAAAGCTTACAATAGGCAAGTGGCTTGCATGAGCAGGGTGTGGAGGAATCCGATTCCTTGCGCCGCGCAGAAGAGAGAGGCGATTCAAGAGCTGCTCCCAGCAACACAGCAAAGGAAACAAAAAACAAGTACATCCTAGGCTGAAGCTACTAAGGAGCATGGCTGCCTGCCCAGTTTTGATGATACATGACGGGCCAGGCAAGAGCCACACTGTTTCGCCCATGAAAGGGCAAACACGCTGGCTCCCACCCTCCTGGCACAGCACGCTACTGCACGGTAAGGTGACAAGACTACACCGGAGCAGCTTTTGCTCGCCTCGGATCTTCTGAGCAGAAACAGACACATACGAAAAACCTCAAGTTGAAAAAGGAGCAAACCAGTTCAAACGCACCCGCCGGCATTTAGCCTAAAGGAGTCAGGCTGGACCCCAAGCTGGTGCCCACAACCTCAAGTGTTCAGAGTACAAGTTCATGCAAATCGAAAAGGAAAAACTATAGACTAGGTAGGCAAAAGAAGGATGGCCGGCTACTCCTCATCAGAAGAATCGGACTCCAAGGAAGCCAAGTAGTCCACAGTGATCTGCTCTGCCGCGTCGAAGCTAGCCGCCATAGCCTGCTGCATCGCCTTGCTGTCAGGCTCTTCATCGCCTAGGGACACCACGTCGAGGGTGGGCTCCTTGCATTTGGCTAGCCCAAGTGCGTTGAGCGCGCAGGTGAGCCCGGACTCGCGCCTCTTCTCCTCGAGCTGGGCGTCGAGTTGGGCCTTGGCGCTGGCAAGAGAGCCAGCGAGCGTGGAGAAGGTGGGCCCCAAGCCGCCCAGGGAATCCCTGGACGGTTCGGGCGGCAAGGAAGAAGGCGTGATTTCCAGGTCGACCATAGCCTGACGCATCTCCCAGTAAGATCGCCACCCGATACTTCCCGCCTAGGAGCACAGCTGCAGGTGGTCATCGTGCACTGCGGTCGTCACGGCGAGGCCGCGCTCAACCTCAGCAAAGCGGGCAGCGACCTGGGAAAGGGAGTCCCGCTCTTCAATGGCCTTGGCGGCCGCCTCCTCCCGAGCGGCAATGTCCACCTCACGTGCGGCGACCGCCTCCTGCTGTTGAGCCAGTGCAGCCCTCGCCGTGGCCAGGGCTACCTTCACACTCTTAAGAGCCTCAACGTCATCGTAATGGTCCTTGACCCGCTGCATGTGAGCGTTCTCCCGCTCGAGCTGCTTCTCCTCCTTCACGCGCAGCGCCGCCTCACGCCGCTTGGCCTGCTCGTTGTACTGGTGCAGCTTGGCCTCGATAGACTGGTGCTCGGAGAGAAGCGCCTCCAGCTTGGCAGCCATGCTGCCAAGCTCCCGGTGCCGCTGCTCTAGGTCTTCTCTTTCCTTCAGGACGGAGGAGAGAGCGCACCGGTGCGCGTCCTCCCGCGCGGCTTGAACAACCTTGCGGGCAGCGGTCAGCTCCGCAGAAGCCTTATGGGCCAGCTCACGGGCGGCATCGCGGCCCTGCATCAACTCGGCGACCCGGGCCTTGGCAGCGGCTAGGTCATCACCCAAGACCCCCCATGTGTCGTCCCGCTAATGTTTGGCTTCCTCAGCCGCAGCAGTTGCTGCTGCGGCGACGAAGCGTACCAGTGAGAGCTCTCTCTCAAACCATAGCCACTTGGTGGCGATGCGGTCCTCGAGGCTCCATAGCCTTTGGCAAAAGTCGGAGAGCTCATCTTTCACCTCCGCTGCTCCGAGCTGCTGGCCATGGAGGGACGGGCTGCGGCGACTGCAACCGCCACGTCCCAAGCAGATGTGTTAGGGGCGGAGGCGGGAGATGCCCGTGGGCCAAAGGCGGCCTGGGGACTGGCAACATTAAGAGGCCCAACCTGGGCCCCTCCGTAGCTCCGGCTAGAGGGCCCTCATGTGGGGTCGCACCGGGGGTTGCCGCGGACTGGGCCGGACCTTCGGCACCTGTAGCGGGGTTCCCAACCCTGGGAGCCACCTCGGTGCTACCCCAACAGCGGGGGCTGCCTCCTGGCTTTCGACCCCAGGGAGCCCTAAGGGCCCTGCTCGGGCTAGTCGTCGGGGTTCACCCCCAGATCGGGGATCTCGACCCTCCCGGCAGGGTCAGGGTGCACTTCGAAGCCGCCGGCGGTGGTGCCTTTTGCCGCCGCCAGGGCAAGCTCCGCATCCAGGGACTGGGGGCCCAATGGTGCGTCCAGCTGAGGAGTCGAAGGAGGGGGAGTGCACCTCCTGGAAAAGACAAACACAAAATGATTACACAGTTGAACCAAAAAGACGCGGGAAGCATACAAGATGGAAGTAAAAGATCAGCAAACTCAAGCTCGAAGAAGGACCTGATGCGTCTAACTGTCTTCTTCCAGGACGGCAAGATGTACCGTCTCATGTCGTCACAGAGGTCGGGGCGCCTTCAGAGGACCTGGCCCTAGGATCCAGGCCACATTTGCGACCAGCGAGCGCGGACCTAGAAGGAGTCGAAGATGCACTGGAGCCCGGGGCATCGGAGGCCCCAGAGGCCCTAGCACCACCTGCCCGGGAAGGCTTCCTTGGCCGGAACCGACGAGTGGATGCAGGCCCCCACCAGCGGGGCATAAAGCTGAATCCCCAGGGGGTACAGCAGCCCCTCCGGGGTTGTCTCCAGCATCGCCCCACCAGGAGAATTGGGGCCAGGCGGGCCCTCCAAGGGAGCCAGCCCCGCCTGGAGATCCATGTCCCCAAAGGCAGACTGGGAAGTGCAGGTTCTAACTATGGCCATCACGGCGGCCAGATTGAGCGCAGTGGGAGAAGTGCACATGGGATTGTTGGGGTTTACTGTGTAGAGCCACATCGGCTCGTCGTGGCGCTGCAGCGGTGCGATGCGGTGCGTGGTGTAATGCATCAGCAGCGCCATTGTATGAAGCCCCGCCGCGTGTAGAGCCTCGATTTGCTTCAGTGCCTGCTCCCAAGCTTCGTCGATCTCAGGGCAGGCCTCCCACTCAGGGGAGGCGGTGACGTAGCGCGAGATCCTCAGGTGCTCGTTCGCCTCCGTACGGAGGTAGAACCACGACCTCTTCCAGTGGTCCCACTTGCCGGAGAAATTGCAATGAATGTACTCCGACCGCGGGCTCGAGCGCGTCTGGAATCTGCATGAGCCAATGGCCGAGTCCCCGCCCGAGGAGTGCAGCACGAAGAAGTGGAGCCACAGCGCCACGTAGGGTCTTACCCCTATGAACGCCTCGCAGAGGTAGGAGAACGTCGCCATCATCAGCACGGAGTTGGGGACAAGATTCCCTAATCGGATCTCGTATGAATCTAGGACGCTCTCTGCGAAGCGGCTGGGCGGGAAGTTCAACCCCGCTTGGATGTACGTGAGGAAGGTAATGTACTCCCCCGCTTCTTGATTGGGGATGCGTGGGGTGAACTCCCCAGCGTCACCATCTCGCCAACGGTGCCCGCCGAAGAGCCGAGCGCCTCCACTATCTCAGTGAAGGAGTGCTTCGGGTTAGGGAGGGCATTAGCAAGCACTGCCCTGAGAGAGCTGGCCATGCTGGTCAAGAAAGGGCGTGTGGCGGGCGGAGCGAGAGGAAGAAGATGAACAGTGAGAAGGAGCAAATGTAAGAGGAAGGCGAGAAGGCTTAAAGAAAAAAAGAACAAGCTCAGAGGATCGCTTTTATACCCGGCGGATTCCCCTCGGTTAAATGGTGGCCTAATGGCGGGCTTCGCGCCCCACGTCCTTAATAAGTGGCTGCAGAAGCCGAACCGCCGTGCCCCGTTGGATGACGAGTTAATCGTGGGGCGAGCATGTCATTAAAGACTCCTCGCCTTCAGATCGCATCACCCTGGGGAGAGGCGGTTCCGCTTCCAAAAAAAAGAGAAGAGAGAAAAAAGAGAAGAAGAGAGGTCACCGCTCAGTAACACTAAGTAGTGGACCCGGGGGCCTTTGTTGGCGTACTAGGGACCACATACCCTAGAGACGGCTACTCAGGAATATGCCAATTATACAAAGAGAATTCTCTCTCCTTAGGCAAAGAAGAGAACCGGAAGGAGGGCCCATGAAAAGGCCCCACTTGCCCCACTGCCGCTTGGCCAGGCCGCTGCCAGAGCGGCAGGGACGCGTGGCAGCGGGCGTAGCAACCCCTGCTCGACCAACGGATGGGGAAACCCGAGCGGGTTGCCGCCGACGGACGGGAAACCCTGTAGGGGTTATCCCTCGGGAGGCGAAGCCGCCCACTCGCTGCATTAAATGCGGAGCGGCCCGCAGGCCCGGGACAGACCTGCACGATGCAGGCGGCGTGCGGGTCACATCGTGTTCCCACGACCAGACTAGGGCAGCCGCCCTCCGCCGCCGACCGTGGAGGCGTGCAGCATAGCAGCAAGACAATCGTGACCGTGCATGGCATACGGAGTTAATGGGAATGAACATAAGCCATGATGTTGCATAGTAGAAACAGTGCACAGTATGGTCATCGAGACCACACTGTAGCTTGGCATAGCAGGCTTGTACCTACCACTCCTCCCTTGAACTATAAAAGGGAGGAGAGGGATACCTAGAGGAGGACCTTCTTTTCAGCCTTTTTCTACACGAACCATCTGGCCAGAGAGCTCGCTGAAGGCCTCTGCCTCACACACACACAACCTAACACTTGAGATCTAGATTGCAGACCTCAACACCACGCCAGAGAATCCCTCTGGTTGTAGCTCTTGGCATACTCTTCATATAATCCCACACTCTCAAGAAGACGTAGGGTATTACACCACATCGGTGGCCCGAACCCCTCTAAATCTTGTTGTCCAGTCTCCCTTGCAACAGCAGGTTCTAGCGGTAGCGTCCACGTTCCGACGCTCCTTCATCCCTGCAGGATACCTATACGGTATGTTGAACGTCGTCACCGTCGACACATACATATACACATAAATATACATCTATATACACATAAATATTCATATATATACACATACATATATATATACACATACACACATATATATACATATACAAATATATATACATTTATATATATAAATATAAGTCGTGGTTGACTTTTTTTCCAAACTTCAATCGCTCGTCTTATTCAAAAAATTTGATAATTTATAATTTATTTTGTTGTGATTTGTTTTATCTTAGTATAAAGTTTGAGCATGACTTGTTTCCTTGTATGTTTACACAAATGCTCAAACTTTATACTAAGATAAAACAAATCACAACAAAATAAATTATCAAATTATCAAATTTTTTGAATAAGACCAATGATTGAAGTTTGAAAAAAAGTCAACCACGACTTATATTTAAATATGAAGGGAGTATATACTAGCAAAATGCCCGTGCGTTGGAACGGGAGAAAAAAAAATCCTTAAGCACCTCTAGATCAATACATATAAGAATAGCCTCGCAATTAAATTCCATATCATATTGTTTCGAATTTTGCTTTGCATGTGGCCGAAATTTAGGTGGTGTCAGTTTGGTAAGAAATATTATTTTTTGCTTTTCCGCAACATATAGAACATCGAATATGGAGTCCATGTACGACATGGGTATCCGTTTTCACATAGGCTGCTCGTGTCGTCTGAATCGGGTTTCTGAATAAATTGTATGCCATATTGTCTTGATGATTTTTGTTAATTGCAAGCCAATTTTAGTGTGATGTCAATTGGGTTGGAAAGGTTGTTATTTTAGCTTTCTATTGATATATAGAATATAAAAACGGAGTCTGTATGCGATTTGGGCATCCGTTTTCGCATGGGCCGCTCCTACACTCCGAGCTCGCAAAATAATTTTCATGTCATATTGTTTCAAATATTTCCATTGACTGAGACAAAATTTTAAAGTGGTTTCAGTTTGGTTGGAAATGTTATTATTTTAGCTTTCTATCGATATACAGAACATTGAAAACGGAGTCTGTATGCGACTTGGGCGTCCGTTTTCACGTGGGCTCCTTCTGCGGTCCGAATCTGGTTCGTATTGTACCTATGATTTGGATTATTGGATACAGAACGGGGAGGGGCTGACTAGCCAGGTGCACATGTCGTGACGGACCGGGAAACCGAAGGACCAGAAATCTTTATTTGTTTTAATATTAGGTATAGATATAGATATGAAGCGGCCGATGGCTGTTGGGGATGGGGGTGGCCTTGGTTCTGCCAACCACCTTCACGACCGCAACTTGAGGAATACGGCGGGGGCGGGGCAGGATACGCCACCGCCATTCGAAAATTAGTTCAAATCCAACTCGATCCAAACCCGTGCATATATATATTCATTGTAATCCTCTCGTCGTCCTCTTTTCAGAACCAGTCTCCGTTTTTCGCCCAAAACCCTAACTTCCTAGATGTGAAAGACAAGTTTTGAGTTTGTTCCAACTCCGGCAAAGGTTCGTGTGGGTTTTCTCTGCAACCAGATGACTACGGCGAAATCCAAGGTCATCACTATGTTCCTCTTGCCAAATTCTTCGTTGAGATGGTCTCCGTTTTACAAGGGCATCATCGGTTCTCCGTAGATCTGAGTTTCTTCTCCGACTCCAGTGAAAACCACAACTCCAGTGTGCTCTTTTCCTTCTTCTCTCCCTCCGTCCACGTGCCCACCTGCTTCTGCCCCCGCCACCCGATGCATAGAGCGCAGCGCTAGCCGCGGGCCCGCTTCTGTACGGCGGAAGACGTTTCCCGCTCTGATGATCCGATCCGACCTGCTACGGGCCTCGCTACCCCTGGAGACGGCGTGCACTTGAGCCAACCCCGTAGAGACGACGCGGCGCAGCGTCCAGACCACCTCCACTACTACGCCATGTGTCATCTCCCTAGTGGCGTCGTTGCCGTTTCCTGTTCTCTATGGAGCACGGTGTGAGAAACATGACCCTAAGAGGTAGAGGTTTCGGTGATTCATGACAACTTAATGTTGTTACTAATGAGCTCATGACATGAAGGTGAAATGTTGATACTGTGCTCATTGGCTAATGAAAAGAGTCCCCTCCATCGAATCAAATTCAATATCTAATGAAGGATGGCCCTTGGGTGGATTCCTAGCGCAAAGATCGAGCTTCATCGAGCCCTAAGTGCAGTAAAGTAGAAAGATGGGCCGTACTATCAAGGGGGGCCGAGGTGACTAGCTTGAACATCTGTTACTCAAATTGTTCATCGAACTCGAGTGCATCTTTGTCCTAAAGCTCAACCCCCTAAAATGTGCCCTAAAACACTCACCCTTTTCGAAAAGTTCAAAATAAACTCTCCACATCTTCTTCCCCATTCAAAACAGTCCAGAACCTGAGTTTTTAGTGACCACCGGATTGTCTGGTCGTTTCTACGCAAAAGCCACCATCAGACGGTCTGATGGTCCAACCATCAGACCGTCCGATGGTCCATCGAACCATCTGGACTATGAGGGTCGCTGCAGCGTGATTTGGGCTTCTATGTGCATCAGACCGTCCGATGGTTCAACCATCGGATTGTCTGATGGTCTCTGGGCAGTGGCGCGAAAACGGGGTTTTTGAAAAATTCGTGCATCAGACGATCTGATGGTCGGACCATCAGACCGTCCGATGGTTGTGCAGAGAACAAAAATCATACAGTAATAGCTAGTTTTTTTGCTCTTCCTATTTAAAGGCTCCCCCTCCCCTCATTTCAACCTTTTGCAACCCAGGAACACTTCCGTACACTCAAAGGTCATCACCACCACAAAAATTCATAACTTCTTGAGCTTTGGGCTAGAGACTTGAAAGGAGAGAACTTCTTGAGTGAAGTTGATTCAAGTGAAGCCAAAGCTTATTACTCTCCGGAGATTGCGGGAGAAGCGGAAGAAGGTCCTTGCGAGGGCAATTGTGAGCGGTTTGGAGCTCGCTGTTCCAGAGTGGAGAAAAGCATCCCGAAGAGAGCGCTTGGTCCGCGGATCAAGAGTGTAGATTGACCTTTGCGAAGGTCACTTTGTCAACCCCATTCCTTGTGAGGTTTGGGGCTGGGATCCTTGCGAGGAACCCGCGAGAGCAAAGCCTTGCGAGGGGCACCAAATGAGGAGTAGGGGGTAGAGACCGTGTGTCTCCCCGAACCTCAAGATAAAGGTCACCGAGTCATCTCTTCTCATTTACTTTTTTCACTACTTTCCGCATTTACTTTGTGCCTTTACATTCCTAGAATTGCATGCTTGGCTATACATTGCAAAACTTTTGTTACGTGTAGAATTCTAGCCACACTCAATTAGGCACTAGGGTGAATTGGGACTTGTGCAATAGGATTTAATTTCAAGTTTCGAAATTAGAAGTCCAATCCACCCCCCCTTCTTGGACATCTTGATCCTTTCACTTAGTATTCACCGCCTTGAGCAAGATGTCTGGTTGGGAAGGACCCTCGCCCGTGTTCGATGACGAGGACTTTCCATATTGGAAGATCCATATGGAGTCCTACTTTGAAGCCATTGATCCTCTTCTCTATCGAGCCGAAATCACTGGCTTTTTGAAGATAGCCGACAAGAATAACCCCACTACGTCCGAGCAAAATTACGAGAAGTGGAATGCCAAGGCTCGTAATGTCCTCTTCTTTGGCTTGTGCAAGGAGGTTTTCAACCGCATGAGAACCATCAAGGATGCACATAAGCTATGGGAAGTGGTTTGTGCGCTCCATGAGGGAACCTTAAGCAAGAGAGAGCAACATCATAGCAATCTTAGCAAGAAGTTGAGCAATTTTCGTATGCTTCCTCATGAGAATGCTAACCAAATGTATTTCCATCTCAATGTGCTTGTAGAGGAGATCAATAGTCTTGGTCTAACTCAAATCAAGGAGGATGATATGGCAAGAAAGATATTGGATCAACTTGATCGTGACAAGTATGGCCACATCGTCACTTACCTTCATCAAACTGACCTCTCCAAGGCAACTCCTTCCGGTGTGCTTGGCAAGATCAATGCACATGAGATGTACACGAACATCACACCGGATGCGGAGCCACCAAGCAAGAAGAAAGATATTGCCCTCAAAGCAAGCTGATCCAAAGACAAGAAGTCCACCTCCAAGAAAATCAATATAGTGGACCATAAAGAAGATGATGAGCAAGAAGAGGAAGATAGTGATGAAGAAGTTGCCTTGCTTGTCCGTAAAGTCACTAGTGCTTTGGGGCGACTTGACAAGAAGGACATTAGATACTCTTCAAGCAAGAAGAAATTCATTCCATCAAAGAAGAAGTTTGAAGAAACGGAGTGCTACAAGTGTGGCAAACTCAGCCATCTCTCTTATCAATGCCGAGTTGTCACCAAGAAGAAGGATGACAAGAAGCACCACAAGCATGACTCAAGTGATGAGTCACGTGATGATGAGAAGAAAAACAAGAAGAAGGACCCCAAGCAATTCAAGAAGAAGTTCTTCAAGAAAAACGGCAAAGCTTATATTGGGGAGTGGATGACCGATAATGATGTCTCAAGCAATTCATCCAATGCAAGTGATAGTGAAGAAAAAGTGGTTGCCAGGCTTGCTATTGCTATCATCTCTACACCGATACCGACTTCACCAACTTCTACATCCACTCCACACCTTTGCCTTATGGCCAAGGTTGACAAGGTAAAAACCTTTGATGACTCCTCTGATGATGATGATGACTTGCCCTCCTATGATGAACTTGCTAGCTTAGTTCAAGAGCAAAACGAGGAAATTAGCAAGTTAAGTGCAAAGCTTGACAAGGCAAGAGTTGAGAAGAAGAACCTTATGAGCAAGTGTAATGAATTAAACACAAGCTATGATCATGGCAATGTTGAGGAGATGCAAAAGAAAATTATCACTCTTGAAGAAATTATTGAGAAGATCACTTCAAATAACAAGCAACTAGTCACGGAAAGAGATGCACTTGATGATGGCTACAAGATGATCAAGAAGTCTCATATTGAGCAATCTCAAGAAATCAAAGAGCTCAATGAGACACTAGATGAGGTCAACAAGTGCTACACGGAGTTGGCAACAACACATGAAGAGCTATGTGAAACAAATCGAATTTTGCAACTCCATAGCATTGAGCTTGATGAAGCTAGAAATTAGTTAGAGGCAACTCTACAAGAAATCAACTCAACTCACAAGTGTGATGAATCCCCCAATGACATCAAGTCTTGTGAGAAGACATGTGTGCCCAAGAGTGAGCATGAGAAGCTTGTGATAGAGCTAAAGAAATTGAAGAGCAAGATGAGTGAATCTCCCAATGCCCTCAAAAGTATTGTGCCCAATGCAAGAACAAGACTTCAAGTGAGAAGGAAGCAAACATTCTCATCAAGCTCAAGGATGAAAATGAAGAGCTAAAACTTGAAGTAAAAAGTGTGCAATCCGGATATGGCACATTGCTAAAAGGAAATGAAAGGTTCAATTAAATGCTATCATTCCAAGCCGTGCACTTTGAAAGAAATGGACTTGTTTATCCACCATTCAAGGACACATGCAAGCCGGCACCCTCTATCAAGCTAGAGAAGCCAAATTGGTGCACCGAGTGTATGACCGAGGGTCATTTCATGTTTGAGTGCAATGCTCCTCCTAATAAGCCCATCTCCAAGCAATTAAGAGCATTTGCATTTGATGCTCACTATGTGCTTCAAAGGAACTCTAAAGGGATAGTCAAGGCAAGGTTCATGGGAACGAAGGATGAGTCAAGGCCAAAGAAGCTATGGGTGCCCAAAGCTCTCATTCCCAAGATCCCTAACCCAAATGCTAAATGGAGACCTAAGCCTAAGCCAAAAGCACCTATTCTTAGATGGGTGCCTAAGTCTCAAGCTTGATTTGCTTGTGTGTAGGTGAACTACAAGACTGGTGGATCACATTGGGTGATGGATAGTGGTTGCACACAACATATGACCGGTGATTCCCAGATGTTTACCTCACTTAGTGAAGATGTGAAGGATTATGACAAGACCACATTTGGTGACAACTCCAAGGGCAAGGTTGAAGGATTGGACAAGATTAAAATATTAAGTGAATACTCAATTTCAAATGTGTTGCTAGTTGATTCTTTGAACTTCAATCTCTTGTCCGTTGGTCCATTGTGTGATTTGGGTTTCCAATGCCTATTCAAGCCAAATGAAGTGATTGTGAGAAAGATTGATGGTGGTGAAGAAGTCTTCAAGGGATTCTGACACAACAATCTTTACCTTGTTGATTTCAACTCAAAGAAGGCCAATTTGCAAGCATGTTTGTTCTCCAAGAATTCAATGGGTTGGTTGTGGCATAGAAGGCTTGCTCATGTGGGAATGAGCACACTCAAGAACTTAATGAAGAAGGATTTGGTCTAAGGCTTAAAAGATATCACATTTGAGAAGGACAAATTGTGTAATGCTTATCAAGCCGACAAACAAGTTGCAAACACTCATCCAAGCAAGAATTTCATGTCCACCTCAAGGCCACTAGAGCTACTTCACATGGATCTCTTTGGTCCCACAATATATACAAGTATTGGTGGCAACAACTATGGTTTTGTTATTGTTGATGATTTCTCAAGATACACATGAGTTTACTTTCTTGAGGACAAAACCGAGGTGGCATATGTCTTTAGCAAGTTTGCCAAGAGAGCTCAAAATGAATTCAACACTTCAATTGTGAAGATTAGAAGTGACAATGGAAGAGAGTTTGACAACACCAATATTGAAGAATATTGTGATGAAGTTGGGATCAAGCATGAGTTCTCCGCTACCTACACTTCTCAACAAAATGGTGTAGTGGAGAGGAAGAATAGAATACTCATTACTCTTGCAAGATCAATGCTTGATGAGTATGGCACTAGTGAAAAGTTTTGAGCTGAAGCTATCAACACCGCTTGTTATCCTTCCAACCGGTTATATCCTCACCGCTTCCTTGACAAGACTCCATATGAATTGCTCAATGGGAGAAAACCCAATATCTCATATTTTTAGGTATTCGGTTGCAAATGCTATATCTACAAGAAGCGCCAACACTTGAGTAAGTTCCAAAGGCGTTGTGATATTGGTTTCTTACTTAGTTACTCATCAAAGTCCAAAGCATACTGTGTATTCAACAATGCCACCGGCATGGTTGAAGAGACATATGATGTGGAATTTGATGAATCTAATGGCTCCCAAGGAGCACATGTTGATGTTGTGGATATAGATAAAGAACCACTTGTAGAGGCAATGAAAAATATGCCAATCAGTGATATCAAGCCTAAAGACGATGAAGATGAAGTGCAAATTGTTGATCAACCATCATCCTCCATGGCACCTCAAGATGGTGGTGAACAAGACAAAATTTTTCCAAATGAAGATCTTCATGTACCTCAAGAGCAAATTGATGAGCAAGCTCAAGATGTTGGTACACTAGTTCAAGCACCTCAAGTGGTACCTCAAAGAAGTCAACTTACAAGTGGACACCACAAAGAACTCATCATTGGTAGTCCAACAAGAGGGGTGACAACAAGGTCTCGCAATACCACGGCATTTGTTCATGCCTACTCATTTGTCTTTAGCATTGAGCCAATAACTATTGATCAAGCTTTGAGTGATCTGGATTGGGTAAATGCAACGCATGAAGAGCTCAACAATTTCATAAGAAACGAAGTTTGGACACTTGAAGCTAAACCCAAGGGTGCTAGAGTAATTGGAACTATGTGGGTCTTTAGGAACAAGCAAGATGATGAAGGCAATATTGTGAGAAACAAGGCAAGATTAGTGGCAAAGGGCTATTCACAAGTTGAAGGAATTAATTTTGGAGAGACCTTTGCACCTGTTGCAAGATTGGAAGCTATTCAGTTTCTATTGGCTTATGCCACACATCATGACATGAAGGTATACCAAATGGACGTCAAAAGTGCTTTTCTCAATGGGTACATCAATGAGCTAGTCTATGTTGAGCAAGCACCCGGATTTGAAGACCCCAACAATCCAAATCATGTGTATAGGTTGTCCAAAGATCTCTATGGTTTAAAGCAAGCATCCCAAGCTTGGTATGAGAGGCTTAGGGACTTCCTCATTGAAAAAGGATTCAAGATTCGTCGAGTTGACACCACCCTTTTCACCAAGAAGACGGATAATGATCTCTTTGTTTGTCAAGTGTACATTGATGACATTATCTTTGGCTCGACAAATGAAGAGTATTGCAAGGAGTTTGGCAAGATGATGGCAAAGGAGTTTGAAGTGTCAATGATTGGCGAGCTCACCTTCTTCCTTGGGTTTCAAATCAAGCAACTTAAAGAAGGGACATTTATCTATCAAGAAAAGTACACAAGAGATCTACTCAAAAGATTCAAGATGGATGATTGCAAGCCAATTGACACCCCAATGTCCACCAACACAAAGCTTGATATTGATGAAAGTGGCATCATGGTGGACCAAACTCTCTACCAGTCCATGATAGGTTCGCTTCTCTACTTGTGTGCTTCTAGGCCAGATATCATGTTTACTGTGTCCCCGGTTTCATC
The DNA here is from genome assembly GCA_022530915.1 of Paspalum notatum. Taxonomy (NCBI): domain Eukaryota; kingdom Viridiplantae; phylum Streptophyta; class Magnoliopsida; order Poales; family Poaceae; genus Paspalum; species Paspalum notatum. The sequence goes on along the minus strand of CM039688.1, from coordinate 30,149,873 downwards.
TACTTGTGCCCAGTTTCAAGCCGATCCAAGGGAGTCTCATCTCTCCGCGGTGAAGCGGATTCTAAGGTATCTCCAGCATACCCCTAGCATAGGTTTGTGGTACCCCAAGGGCGCTAGTTTTGAACTCTTGGGCTATCAGGATTCGGATTTTGCCGGATGCCGAGTTGACTGTAAGAGTACCTCCGAGGGTTGCTACTTGCTAGGGCGCTCGCTTGTTTCGTTGTCGTCCAAGAAGCAAAACTGTGTATCCTTATCCACTGCGGAAGCGGAGTATATAGCGGCTGGGTCTTGTTGTGCCCGAATTCTATATATAAAGCAAACGCTCTTGGATTACGGAGTTAAGCTTTCTAGGGTTCCTCTCCTTTGTGACAACGAGAGTGCGGTTAAGCTTACTAATAATCTGGTCCAACACTCTCAAACCAAGCACATAGATATCCGCCATCACTTCATAAGGAACCAAGTCGCAAAGGGAGACATCCAACTGCGAAATGTGGGAACTAAGGAGCAATTGGCGGACATCTTCGCTAAGCCTATAGATGAGAGTACTTTTCATAGGTTACGAAGTGATCTAAATGTGTTAGATGCTAGAACGATCATGTAAGTTGCCATGCCATATAATTTGCATCATATGTAAATGCTAGTCACTTGCCTAACCGCTGCAAGATAGAGAGGAGCAAGGGTCTTGCATGAGCTGGTGGAACTTGGTTTCGCTCATGGCTTAGAATGGGTCCTCTTGAAGAAGCTTGCGGGGGAATCAATGTGGCAAGTGTAGATTTAATTTCTGCGTGCATTGCATTCCTTGTCATATAGATGTGCACGCATATTTCAAATTACTATCCATGCTTGTTGTAGCTTGCACTTGCATTGCATACGATAGTGTCACAAAGGAGCACTCTTGATGATATAGGGCGTGATTGGTTCTCTGAGATGAGTTGGGCCTGACTAGAAATGAGATGCAGGCTGAGTTTGGCCAGTCCTAGTCCCCATGCATGCACCCACTGATGTTTGGTTGTGTATTTGGTCTCCATGCAGGCAATGGTGAGTATTTGTTTCGTTGACTGTATAGGTTCATACTAAAAAATAAATAAAAATTTAAGATGTATATAGTAATTGAGATCTTGTTTTGTTCACAAAAATATCATAAAATGCGAATATAAAATAAGTTCGGTGATTAATTGATTCAGTCATAGGTTATAACAGAAAAAATAAAGCAAAAAGGGCTTACCGATTTCCGTGCCGCATCCTGTGCGTCGGGCCGCCGGCTCGCCCCAGCCTGCATGCGGAGTGAAGGTCACTGGCTGAGTTTCCAGCGGGCCTAGCTGGCGCAATACGGCTGCGTGGATGTGGCCTGGCCCTGATGCATGCACAGGAAACCAAACAGGTGAGAGCTGCACCCCGCGGACTTGGCGGAGCCTTCGACCAGACAACCAATACTTGTTTCTTATGCAAGCTTTTCAAGTCATGAAAAGAGAAAAGAGTAAAGGTTTGGCATTATTCTTCATGCCTATTGGGTCAAATCCCTCCGGGACAGGAGGTTATCATCTCTAGTTCTCCTATGGATAGATCCATACATTTATTAGATCTTAATTGCCAATTTTCTTGAATTTGGAGTTTATGCTTCAAAAATCAAAACTATATCACTAGCATGAGAAAATGCAACTATTTTTGAGTGGTTCAGGGGTAAGGGTTCCACCTTGGATTATCCATACTTGTGTTTATTTGATTCTTCAAAAAGTTGGACAAGAAAAGGACTTCATCAACCTATTCTGCCTTTCTTTCACCATCGAACCGTCCGATGGTCCTTTTGTGCCGGCTCCTTCTTGGTTCACCCCCTTCTGTCTATCTCGTCCGATGCACCATTGGACCTCCGATGGTCTAACCATCGGACTGTCCGATAGTCCTTGGCGCCTTTTCTAGTCCCTCTGCCTAACTCGTTTGATAGTCCATCGGACCGGACCATCAGACCCCCCCGGATGGCTACGGTTTTGTCTTTTTAAGCACTTAAGTCGTGGGCCCTGGTTTTCTTCTTCTTCACTCCCCCAACCGCATCCTAACCCTAACTCTCCCGCGCCCGATCCGCTCTCCTCGCCGCCGTCGCGCCGCCGCCCATTCCTCCTCTGCCGGTGCTCCGCCGACCCTTGCGTTGGCTCACTGCTCTGCACCGCCGCTGTCTCTCCACCTCGCGGGCGCCGCCCTGGCGGTCTCCGCGCCTTCCTCTCCACGCCGCGCGTCTCCCTCTCTGTCATGCCCAGTTCTCAACCAACGGAACCGGAACAACATATATGTGCCAGGAACGTGTCTCACATATATTATGACAATAGTGACATCACAGAACGTGCATAAAAGATAAAATAAAACATTTACATAGCGTATTTCATCACTTTATTACAATAAGACAACATGTCTTTAAACCAGAGTCATAGCGGAAGCGTAAACAAAGATAAAACAAGACGCCACAGGGACGTTGACTGGTAGACTGGTACGCCTAGAACACGTTGAAGTCTTGAACATACTCTTCGAAGTCTTCTGGAGCTGAGCAGCGGTTGGGTTCCAGCCAACAGTAGGTTTAAAGTAAAGCAAGCGTGAGCATTTCATACTCAACAAGTATAACATGAACTATGAGGCTCTAAGGTCGGCGGACAAGTTGCATGAGCTTTTAGTTGGTCAAGTTTTATTAAGCGACTAATTACTACAAGTGAGTTGATAAACCATTAACCCAAGGTATAGCATAAAAGATTTAAACAACAACATTAACATTAGAACCAACTTCCAAACCCAACCAGGAACCACTAATCTGCATAAAGGATCTGGGCTGCTCATAACCGTGAGCACGGCTGACATGTCAGTTTTACACTCTCGAGAGGTTGTACATCTTTACCCACAAGCCGTGTACTATGTTAGGAGTTCATTACATTGCTTGAGATGAGACGACTAGCAAGCACACTACGAAGCCTTTACAAAGATCACGTTGGTAAAAAGTAACCGCAAGGAATCAAGCGCCGCAATTGTGGTGTCCGCCTCACAAAGGGAGAAGCACACAACACACTCAACCTAAGGTAGTGCAGCGACCACAAACGCTTACTCCCCCTCTTGCCCCGTAGGTAAGTTACTTCAAACCAAAACGATCTAATTAATCAGCTAAGACCGTCCCATTCCAGTCTCATGGTAGCACGGTTGTCCCAGGTTGTCGCTTTGCGAAGCGGTCCTTATGGAGAGCGGCTATGAGCAAACCACTAAGCACATGCACATGCCCCCTAAACCAAGTTGCTAAAAGCCATTTTTAAAGAGATGGGAACCACTCAAGCACACAGCACAGAGGGTCACGCTCCGAGTTAAATTGGATAGCTTCATTAACAAGATTATTAACAAAAGTAACATGTGTTCGCGCAGCAACTAGCAAAACTTAACCAACATGCATCCCATAGGTGAACATATCGATAAAAGGGGCTACCAGTCCTTAAGGCATACAAGTTTAGACACATGCATATGAACTGATTAAATGGTTATTAGGTTGTCCAGGTTATACTTTCCTTGCTCAAACTGGTCTTGAGGCTGCTGCTCAACACCCTCAAACTGCTGCTCTTCTTTGCCAACAAATTGCTCACCGTCTAAACACGTACACGGCAACATACAAGCATTTCCACGCATACATACATGCAAACAATTAACAAAAGGTGAGATACAGTACATCATATCATAAAAATAGAAGATAAAACTGTATTAAAAACATTCTATGCATTACCACGATCGCGTGAGCGCAAGAATCACTCAAAACGGAGTTAAAACGTGAAAGTTATGCATAAAACGGGCTTCTAGGGGCATAACTGTGATAGAAACACTGAAACCAGGGGCTAGATTTGAAAAACCGAGGACCTATCCGTAAATAACCATAGCCGCCGAGGGTTTTCAGGCAAAACCGCCGAGACCTAGACCGCGGGTTCAAAATCCGTGAAGCTTAGGGGCTAAACCGAAGAAAACAGGACTAAAACCTAAATACTTTTCCACAGGGCTGGACCGCGGGTTGATTCCAGAGAAACGCGGGAACCTTTCTGCAAAAGTCCCGCGGCTGACCGGACCTACGCCGACGCGGCGCGCTGGTGGCGTGACACGTCGGCCTGACAGGTGGGACCAGCTGAGTCAGATTAAGTGTGGGCGACGTGGCGCGTTTTGATTGGCCCGCGAAGGGGTATCCCACGTTTTAATCGTGGCCGTGCATCCCCGATCGGGCGGCAGGGATCAAAGGGGATGGGGAGGCGCCGGTGGTGACCAAAACCCACGGCAGGGTTCGGCCCGCGCGGCGGCGGCTTGCCGGAGTGGCGTGCGCCGGGGCCTAGGGGCGGTTCTGCTGGACTGGATCTAGCTCGGGAGAGAGAGGAGGCCGAGGCGGAGCTCACCGAGGGTCCAGCGGGGTCGGGGAACGGACGGCGGGGCTTGGCGACGATGACCGGCAGACGGGCTCGGGCGGCGCTCGCGGGAAGGGGCTTTGGCGTCGAGTCTCTGCACCCAAAACCCACGGAACGGCTCCATGAAGTTCCTGCGAATGAGATGGGTGCGGTTAGAAGGGCGGAGATGGATCCACGGCGATGAATCGAACGGCGGAGCGTCTTACCGAGGCGAAGCTCTGGCGGCGAAATGCAAGCGCGTCGGTGCACGGGAGCGGAATTGGAGTGGAGGCATGGTAAAGAGGGCGAGGGCGAGGCTCGGGGTCGGTTTTATAGACACTGTGAGGGCCGAGGGCGTCGTGGCGCGGTGATGCCGCTCGGTTTGAAGGCGCTCTTCAAAGCGGAGTGAAGGAGTGGAGGAGAAAGGGGAAACCGGGGCGGCGACCGCGGGATTGAGGGCGGGCACTAAAGGAAGGGGACGTGGGCGTGGGTTCGGCTTCCTTTGCTTGAGCGTCGACGTGGCTGAGCGGGGGAGTAAGGAAGGCGGGCGTGGATCGCGGCGGGAGGAAGGGGATGAGTCTGCCAGGCGGGGCCCGGCGGTGAGAGGGAGAAGGGGCGCGGCCCACCTGGCAGTGGCGCGTGAGAAGGAGAGGAGGGCGCGGCCGCGCTAGCGAGCCGGCCTTCGGCCCAGGCGGGAGGGAGCGGGGAGCTGGGCTGGCCGGGGCCCAGGCGGGGAGAGGGGGCGGGGGCTGGGCTGGCCGGTCGGCTTGGCCCTCTTCTTTTTTTTCTCTTTTTCTTTTTCTTTTCTGATTTTGAATTCCTTTGAATGGAGATAGAAAATTGTTCTAAAATTCAAATAAATTTGAATTTGAATCCTTAATTCAATCAAACAAGAAACAATGCACCACATGTATGCACAAGGAAGTTGGGCCTATGATTTATCTTATACAAGTATTCATTTTAAATAAATCCTGTTAAATGCAGCTAAACACTTGAGCCTTAGAAAATTAAATAAATTGCTTGAATTTTATTGTAAAATGCTAAAATTTAAACTAGGGTGTTACAAACCTACCCCCCTTAATAGGAATCTTGCCCCCGAGATTCTCATAGGTGGCTAGCAAAGAGACCGGGATAAGTTGCTCTCAACTCTTCCTCTCTTTTCCAAGTTGCCTCATCCTCCGTGTGATGTTTCCACTGCATTCTGCACATTTTGACCCTCCTGTTTCTGGTAACCCTTTCAGATGTTTCAAGAATCTTCACTGGGTGTTCGGTATATGCCAGATCCTCCTGCACATCCAGACTCTCCAGTGGTGCTTGTTCTTCCGGCACCCTCAAACACTTCTTTAGTTGGGACACATGGAACACATTGTGTATGCCAGGTAGGTTTGATGGCAACTCCAACTTATAAGCCACTTCGCCTTTCCTTTCCACTATCTTGAATGGACCGATGTATCTTGGTGCCAGCTTCCCTTTCATCTTAAACCTCCGAATTCCTCTCATTGGTGACACCTTCAAATACACAAAGTCATCAACCTTAAAGGTCAAGTCCCTGCGTCGCACATCTGCATAACTCTTCTGCCTGGACTGAGCAACTCTCAAGTTCTCACATACCATCTTGATTTGCTGTTCAGCATCCCTGATAAGGTCGGGTCCGAACACCTGCTTCTCCCCTGTTTGGTTCCAAAATAGCGGTGTCCTGCACCTTCTGCCATACAATGCCTCAAATGGCGACTTCTTCAAACTAGCTTGATAGCTGTTGTTATAAGAGAACTCGGCGTAAGGCAAACTCTTATCCCAACTGGTTCCGTACTGTATGGCACACGCCCTCAACATGTCCTCCAGAATCTGATTTGTTCTTTCAGTCTGACCATCTGTCTGTGGGTGATATGCTGTACTGAACCGAAGCTTCGAATCCAAGGAGTCATGCAACTGCTCCCAAAAACGAGATGTGAACTGTGAACCTCTATCAGATATGATCCGCTTAGGCACACCATGCAAGCAAACGATTCTGGAGATGTATAGCTCTGCTAGTCTGGCACCCGAATAAGTAGTGTTCACCGGAATGAAATGAGCAACCTTGGTCAACCGATCGACAACTACCCAGATCGAGTTGTAACCTTTCTGAGTCCTGGGTAACCCCACAATGAAATCCATACTTATTTCCTCCCATTTCCACTCTGGAATCTTCAAGGGTTGCAACAAACCTGTAGGCCTCTGATGTTCAACCTTTACACGCTGACAAGTGTCACATACTGCAACATATTCTGCCACTGCTCTCTTCATTCCATACCACCAGAACCTTTCCTTCAAATCATGATACATCTTTGTACTGCCCGGGTGAATTGAGTAAGCGGTGTCGTGAGCCTCACTGAGTATTAACTTCTTGATACTGTCCACATCTGGCACGCAGATCCGGTTCTTGTACCATACAGTACCCTGTTCATCTTCACAAAAGTGTGGCGCCTTGCCCACCTTGATCTGTTCCCGGATCTCCTGAATTTTCTCGTCCATCTTCTGATGTTTCCTTATCTCTTGTTCAAGGGTAGACTCTGCTTCAAAAGTTGCTACTGTGGTGTGGTGCACGAATCCCAAATTCAAACTCTCAAATTCTTCACACAGCTCAAGAGGCATCTGAAAAGCAACTGCCATGGTAACATAACTTTTTCTGCTTAAAGCATCTGCTACCACATTAGCTTTCCCTGGATGGTAATGTATCTCCAGGTCATAATCTTTAATCAACTCTAGCCATCTTCTCTGCCTCATATTCAGCTCATTCTGTGTGAAGATATATTTAAGACTCTTATGATCGGTGTATATCTCACACCGATTCCCAAATAAATAATGTCTCCAGATTTTCAGAGCATGCACAACCGCTGCTAACTCCAGATCATGAGTAGGATAATTGACCTCATGCTTTCTTAACTGGCGTGAAGCATAAGCAATCACCTTACCCTCCTGCATCAGCACACAACCCAAACCTTCCTTAGAGGCATCACAATACACGGTGAAATTCTTGGTTAAGTTTGGTGGAGTAAGCACTGGGGTTGTGGTGAGTCTCTTCTTTAATTCATCAAATGCAGCTTGCCTCTCCTTAGTCCAAATAAATGGAACACCCTTCTCGAGCAATGATGTCATTGGTTTTGCAATCCTGGAGAAACTTTCAATAAACCTTCTGTAATATCTGCTAGACCCAAAAATCCACGAACTTCTTTCACAACTTCTGGCACCTTCCAATCCATGACACTGCTGATCTTGCTAGGATCCACCATGATTCCACCTTTTGAGACTATATGTCCCAAGAAAGGCACTTGATCAAGCCAAAACTCACACTTGCTCAACTTTGCACACAACTTATGTTCTCTCAGCTTCTGCAAAACTAATCTCAAGTGTTCTTCATGTTCTTCTTCCGTCTTGGAATAGATCAGTATATCATCAATGAACACCACAACAAACTTGTTAAGATACTCCATAAACACCTTGTTCATAAGATTCATGAAATAAGCAGGAGCATTTGTCAACCCAAAAGACATCACTATATATTCATATAACCCAAATCTGGTAATGAAAGCAGTCTTTGGAATATCGGAAGGACGAATCTTCATTTGATGATAACCCGACCTCAAATCAATTTTTGAGAACACACATGCACCTTGCAACTGATCAAACAAATCATCTATTCGAGGTAAGGGGTATTTATTTTTGATGGTGACATCATTCAAAGCCCTATAATCCACACACATCCTTCTTGACCCATCCTTCTTATCAACAAACAGAACTGGAAAGGCCCAAGGTGAAGAACTAGGCCAAATAAACCCTTTCCTAACAACTCATTTATATTTTCCTTTATTAACTCTTGTTCTTTGGGGGCCACTCTATATTGCCTTTTGGCTATTGGTGCTATACCAGGTAAAAGTACTATTAAAAATTCAACATCTCGGCCAGGTGGCATACCTGGCAGCTCATCTGGAAAGACATCGGGAAACTCACGAACCACTCTAATCTCATCTGTTTGTTTAACCTCCATTTGATGCAGGTTACCGGAAGGACTTGTTGCACTGATTTCTACCCCCTGACCATCTGAAGCTGTAAGGTGAACAGTTCGTCTGGCGCAATCTATTTTGACACCCCACTTATTAAGAGTTTCCATACCCAGAATGACATCAATGTCCACTAAGTCCATTACTAATAGCTTAGTGTAAAACTCTACCCCCCTTATGACGATGCTAACCCTGGAGCATATCAAGTCGGTATTTATCTTTCCCCCAGGTGATGAGATTACCATAGGCCTTTTCATGGGGCTTATATCTATATTGTGTTTCTCAGCATATGCCTTTGCAATGAAAGAGTGAGTTGCGCCAGTATCAAAAAGTATGGATGCAGGATGGTTTTTAACGAGGAACGTACCAAGTACGATGTTAGGAGCTTCCGATGCAGTCTCAGCAGTCACGTGGTTCACCCTCCCCTGCCATGGCGCCTTGGCTTGTTGATTGGGGCACCCTTGCTGCTGCTGCGGAGGATTCTACCTCTGGCCCTGCTGACCAGGTTAGTTTACTGGCGTCTTTTGGGTGCAGACATTTGCATAATGCCCTGTACCTCCACACTTGTAGCAGTTCCGACCTGCCGGAACCTGGGCCTGGTTAGTTGGGGGAGGGTTGGACTGCCCTTGACGCTGAGCTTGATAAGCAGGACGGTTGGGCTGAGCCTGATAGCGCTGCCCTTGATACTGCTGTTGAGCCTGGTTGCGCTGCTGCTGTGGGTACCCCTGCTGTTGGGAACTCTGGCCTTGGGGATAGCGAGGACGGGTGTTACTGTTTGAGGATGAGTTGTTGAACTTCCTCTTCCTTTCTTCTATGTCTTGGCGCTTCCTCTCAGTGAACAGCGCCCTATCCACCAATTGATGGAAGCTAGGAAAAGAGTGATTCATCAACTGATATTGGAGCTTATCATTTAAGCCCTCCAGGAAGTATTCTTGCTTCTCCCGGTCCTCCGCCACCTCTGCAGTGGCATATCTGGCCAACTGAAGGAACTTGTCCCTATACTCGGTCACAGACATGCTGCCCTGCTTCAGGGAAAGAAACTCCTTTTTCTTCATCTTCATCAGCCCTGCAGGCACATGGTGGTTGCGGAAGTTCTCCCTGAACTGTGCCCAGGTAAAAGCTTCCCTATCTTGGACTCTGTAAGACTCCCACCAGTCAAGTGCTGCACCCCTCAGCTGTCCAGATCCATACAAAACCCTTTCCATGTCGTTGCACTGTGCTATATCTAACTGGCGTTCCACAGCACGAAGCCAGTCATCCGCCTGTAGTGGCTCTGTAGCATGAGAGAAAGTGGGAGGATGGCCCTTCAAAAAGTCTCCATGCCTATCTCTAGGTGGCAGGGGTGGTGGTTGAGCTTGAGCCTGTTGGAGAACTTGCACAGCGTTGGTCATTGTTGCCATCATCTGCATCTGGAGATTATAGAACTGCTCCGGTGTCAGTGGTGGAGGGTTGGGCAGCGGGTTGCCACCCCCCTGGTTACCCTGGTTAGCATTTCCACCAGCAGCGTTGCGCCTTGTGTTAACCATCTGTTTGTAATAGAGACACCGTAAGCACATAGCCAACATATGGGTGCACAAGCAGTAGCGACTAAAGATAAAGTAGTAAGAGCGATAGAGTGGATATAGTGTTTAACCCCCACGAACTAACTTATAACATTAACTTGTTCATGCTGGGACAAATCCCCACAGCTGGATAACACACAACCAAAGATCCAAATCAAGCATGGTTCAAAATAACAAACATCCAGCGAACACAACTTAACTTAAGTTCCACACGACCAACTCAACACGACGACTTATTGAAACGTGCTAACGCGATACATGAGGACGACTAGTCATCCCGAGGGAGTATCCTGGTGGCACCACCTAACTCTCCCGTGCCAGGCCTCCTGCGAGGGGGAGTCTGAGCTGGGTCCACCACTGGCACTTGGGGTGGTGGACCTGCCACTTGGTCCAGCTGAGCCTGAAGGTGGAACACCTCACCATCCGGTGATGGAGCTCCTCGGACACCCTGAGGTAGGCAATAATCAGGGCTGACACATACCGGACCAGCTTCAGCAGCTGCCGGTTGTCCTCACCCCGGATGGATGCTATCTCGTGCTCAGTATCCCCGGACTGCCGGCGGGGGAAGTAGCGGTACTGAGTCTAGCAGAGTGGAGTGTGGTAGTGCTGGCAGAGGACCCCAAGAGCCTGCTGAGCAGCATCCTCCATGGCCATCTCCATGGTCTCGTGCTCTGCGATGCTGTAGTGCCGGCGCAGCACGGTGTGTCCCCCGTGGTTGGGGTTGGTCTGCAGGACCTGCACACCGGCGGACCAGAGGGTGGTGTGGTCCGGGCGCGCTCGCTGCCGGACCTGGTAGACGACCTCATGGGTAGTGTAACCCAGGTCGTAGAGGCAGTCGCGGAGTAGCCCTGGGAACTCTAGGTCGGCACCGTGGTGTGGGTGCGTCAGGTCGACCCAGGCATCGACCTCCCGCTGACCACCCTCGTCGGAAGGGACAGCCACGCGGAACGGCCACTCGGGTGCAGCAGGTGGTGGCGGTGGAGGTGCCGGTGAAGCTGCAGGTGCCGCTGGAGAAGGTGGTGGTGTCGGCGCACGCGGGGAAGGAGGCGTCGGTGTCGGCAGGCGTGGCGGTGGGGCCTCTTCTCGCGCATCACCGTCGTCGTCTGAGTCGAGGTAGTAAACTACCTCCACTGGGTCCTTCTCCTCCTCCTCCTCCTCCTTAGGGTCAGTGTCCGCCGGAAGCAGACCATTCTCCTCAAAGGGGTGTGGCGCTTGGTCCATGGGAGCGTACTCGAAGGGTGGTGGTGGCAACGGCTCGGGCAGCTCCGGTGACGGAGGCTCGATCTGCTGTGGTGGACGAGGTACTGGGGTGCGCCGTGGGGTCGGTGGTGCAACACAGCGAAGGCGGCCCCCGGTACTCTTGCGGGCGGTTTGCTTGCTGCGTGCCATGACCTATAAGGAGGATGGAGTAAGATGGAGATCAGTTCTATATGATTGAATGAATAAAGCAAAAAGTAATAATTTAACATAGGGTGAGCATATAATTTGATAGCGAGAATAAATTTTTCATAAAACAGCAAGAAGGAAAAAAGGGAGTGAGTTCCTTATTTACGTCCGTTTCTAACTAGGCTTCCGTCCTACAGTCAACACGGCTCTGATACCACTTTGTCACGCCCAGTTCTCAACCAACGGAACCGGAACAACATATATGTGCCAGGAATGTGTCTCACATATATTATGACAATAATGACATAAAAGAACGTGCATAAAAGATAAAATAAAACGTTTACATAGCGTATATCATCACTTTATTACAATAAGACAACATGTCTTTAAACCAGAGTCATAGCAGAAGCGTAAACGAAGATAAAACGAGCCGCCACAAGGACGTCGACTGGTGGACTGGTACGCCTAGAACTCGTTGAAGTCCTGAACATACTCTTCGAAGTCTTCTGGAGCTGAGCAGCGGTTGGGTTCCAGCCAACAGTAGGTTTAAAGTAAAGCAAGCGTGAGCATTTCATACTCAACAAGTATAACATGAACTATGAGGCTCTAAGGTCGGCGGACAAGTTGCATGAGCTTTTAGTTGGTCAAGTTTTATTAAGCGACTAATTACTACAAGTGAGTTGATAAACCATTAACCCAAGGTATAGCATAAAAGATTTAAACAACAACATTAACATTAGAACCAACTTCCAAACCCAACCAGGAACCACTATTCTGCATAAAGGATCTGGGCCGCTCATAACCGTGAGCACGACTGACATGCCAATTTTACACTCTCGAGAGGTTGTACATCTTTACCCACAAGCCGTGTACTACGCTAGGAGTTCATCACATTGCCTGAGATGAGACGACTAGCAAGCACACTACGAAGCCTTTACAAAGATCACGTTGGTAAAAAGTAACCGCAAGGAATCAAGCGCCGCAATTGTGGTGTCCGCCTCACAAAGGGAGAAGCACACAGCACACTCAACCTAAGGTAGTGCAGCGACCACAAACGCTTACTCCCCCTCTTGCCCCATAGGTAAGTTACTTCAAACCAAAACGATCTAATTAATCAGCTAAGACCATCCCATTCCAGTCTCATGGTAGCACGGTTGTCCCAGGTTGTCGCTTTGCGAACCGGTCCGTATGGAGAGCAGCTATGAGCAAACCACTAAGCACATGCTCATGCCCCCTAAACCAAGTTGCTAAAAGCCATTTTTAAAGAGACGGGAACCACTCAAGCACACAGCACAGAGGGTCACGCTCCGAGTTAAATTGCATAGCTCCATTAACAAGATTATTAACAAAAGTAACATGTGTTCGTGCAGCAACTAGCAAAACTTAACCAACATGCATCCCATAGGTGAACATATCGATAAAAGGGGCTACGGTACAGTCCTTAGGGCATACAAGTTTAGACACATGCATATGAACTGATTAAATGGTTATTAGGTTGTCCAGGTTATACTTGCCTTGCTCAAACTGGTCTTGAGGCTGCTACTCAACATCCTCAAACAGCTGCTCTTCTTCGCCAACAAACTGCTCACCGTCTAAACACGTACACGGCAAGATACAAGCATTTCCACGCATACATACATTCAAACAATTAACAAAAGGTGAGATACAGTACATCATATCATAAAAACAGAAGATAAAACTGTATTAAAAACATTTTACGCATTACCACGATCGCGTGAGCACAAGAATCACTCAAAACGGAGTTAAAAAGTGAAAGTTATGCATAAAACGGGCTCCCAGGGGCATAACTGTGATAGAAACACTGAAACCAGGGGCTAGATTTGAAAAACCGAGGACCTATCCGTAAATAACCATAGCCGCCGAGTGTTTTCAGGCAAAACCGCCGAGACCTGGACCGCGGGTTCAAAATCCGTGAAGCTTAGGGGCTAAACCGAAGAAAACAGGACTAAAACCTAAATACTCTTCCACAGGGCTGGACCGTGGGTTGATTCCAGAGAAACGCAGGGACCTTTCTGCAAAAGTCCCACGGCTGGACCCATAGCGGCTGACGTCTCACCTCGCCCTGTATGACAGTGGATGCTTGACTTACTACAAGCTCTACAAGGCGAGTGCTCCGACAGTGAGGCATGTAAAGGATGCACCACCAGCAGGCCAACACACAGAGCACATAGAGACAGGGGGAGCAGCTGCAGCAGAGGAGGAGAGTGAGGACGATACCATTAATTTAGATGACAAGCGTCCGCGTCCATCGTCTGCTTTGCCTCACGACTCTGAGGAGGGTGGCTCGCATGACCCACCACCTCCTCCTCCTCCCCCATAGGTCACAGTAGCTCAGGTTTCCACTACCACATATATTGCCTCTATTCTTCAGGCGATGATGGCACAACAGCAGAGGAGCGATCAACATTTTGAGGCTCTGATTCAGCAGCAGACATAGCTCCAGTAGGCCCTGATCTAGCAGCAGCAGCAGAACGACAACCGGTTTGCACAAATGCAGCAGCAACACTGCGAGTCGTAGGCACGTGTTCTAGAGACTGTGCACACTCTCGTGGCCGAGCTCAGGACAGACACTCAGAGGCAGCTAGACTCGTTTCGTCAGCAGCTACAGGCACCTCACCTGTCTACTGGTACCTCTTCTCAGTTTCAGCTGCCTCCCACAGATATGAGCCACGAGAGTCCTCTCTCCACTCTAGGCACCCTCAGTACATCGCCTATGCACTTCCAGTACTTTGTGCTTCTTGGGAGTGGTTTCAGGATGGAGATGAGCCAGCTACCAGCTCGTACATTAGAGTTTGACTCTACACTGCCAGTTCTGCCAGAGATTCCTGCTGCCTCAGTGCCCGCCCCTTCAGCTCCAGCTCCCTTGGCCCCTGCAGCCGACACTTAGGACATCACTTCAGGGCAGCCTCCTCGCAGCTCAGCAGCAGCTCCCAGTTTAGCTATGCCGGGCTGTCCGCCACAGGGCTTGTGTAGACTCCAGTTGATACCCCGTCGATAGACCCAAGCTCTCACACCATTTCCACAAACAGTTCGACGACTGTGACCACAGCTCCTATGACGACAGCCGAGGCTTCTCAGACCGTCTCTGCTCCGCTTGCACCTGTCGGCTCAGCTCCACCTTACGTCGCGCAGCAGGCAGTTGCCAAGGCAGTTGCAGAGTCACCCGACAACGCCGACCTCGACTTCCACATCCGTACGTCGTCGATGGGGTTCCCTCACAACACTCCACCTCCGTCGAGCTCTTAGAGTTCTTCCCTTTTGGTGCTTGACGCCAAAGGGGGAGATATGTCTTAGAGGGAGTTTAAGGGAGTAAGTAGAGCTAGGGGGAGATTAGAGTGTCAGCTTTTGATGTACGATGGATTTATTTTAGTTGTTGATCTATGTCATGACATTTGACTCTTGTCCTTGTCGCTCGTTATCATGACTCTGGATCCGTATTGTGGATATTTGAGTGTTCCTTATCATGACTATGGATTCGTATTGTGGATATTTGATTGTTTATTCATGTTTACCTTGAGCTTTGTTCTTTCTCGCATTTTCTTTTCAAGCTCTACTATTGTGTTGTCATCAATCACCAAAAAGGGGGAGATTGTGAGAAACATGACCCTAAGAGGTAGAGGTTTCGGTGATTTATGACAACTTAATGTTGTTACTAATGAGCTCATGACATGAAGGTGAAACAGTTGATACTTTGCTCATTGGGTAATGAAAAGAGACCCCGCCATCGAATGAAATTCAATATCTAATGAAGGATGACCCTTGGGTGGATTCCTAGCACAAAGATCGAGCTTCATCGAGCCCTAAGTGCTGTAAAGTAGAAAGAAGGGCACATAGGAGTCTATTTGCTAGTTTTTAGATGGGCTGTACTATCAAGGGCGGCCGAGGTGAGTAGCTTCAACATCTTCTACTCCAATTATTCATCGAACTCGAGTGCATCGTTGTCCTAAAGCTCAAACCCCTAAAATGTTCCCGAAAACACTCACCCTTTTCGAAAAGTTCAAATTAAACTCTCCACATCTTCTTCCCCATTCAAAAAAGTCCAAAACCTAAGTTTTTTAGACCTTCGGACGATCTAGTCAGGGAGTTTGTTCTAGGTGGTTTCTAGGCTAAAGCCACCATAAAACGGTCTAATGGTCCGACCATCAGACTGTCTGATTGTCCATCGGACCATCTGGATTGTGAGGGTCGCCGCTGCGTGATTTGGGCTTCTATGTGCATCAGACCGTCTGATGGTCCAACCATCGGACCGTTTGATGGTCTCTGGATAGTGGTGTGAAACGGGGTTTTTGAAAAATTCGTGCATCAGATGGTCTGACCGTCCGATGGTTGCGCAGAGAGAAGAAATCATACAATAATGGCTAGTTTTTGTGCTCTCTCCTATTTAAAGGCTCCCCTCCCCTCATTTCATACCTTTTGCAACCCAGGGACACTTCCATACACTCAGAGGTCATCACCACCACAAAAATTCATAACTTCTTTAGCTTTGGGCTAGAGACTTGAGAGGAGAGAACTTCTTGAGTGAAGTTGATTCAAGTGAAGCCAAAGCTTATTACTCTTGGTGATTGCGATCACCTAGACGGCTGCGATCGTGCCTTCCGCGAGCTCTCCGAAGTTTGTGGGAGAAGCGAAAGAAGGTCCTTGCGTGGTCAATTGTGAGCGGTTTAGAGCTCGCCGTTCCGGAGTGCAGAAGATCATCCCGAAGAGAGAGTTTCGTCCGCGGATCAAAAGGGTAGCTTGACCTTTGCGAAGGCCACTTTGTCAACCCCATTCCCTGCGAGGTTTGGGGCCGGGATCCTTGCGAGGAACCCGCGAGAAAAAAGCCTTGCGAGGGGCACCAAACGAGGAGTAGGGGGTAGAGACCGTGTGTCTCCTCGAACCTCGGGAAAAAGATCACCGAGTCATCTCTTCTCATTTACTTTCCGCACTACTTTCCGCATTTACTTTGTCCTTTACATTCCTAGAATTGCATGCTTGGCTATAGGTTGCAACGTCTAGAATTCTAGCCACACTCAATTAGGCACTAGGGTGAATTGGGAATTGTGCGATAGGATTTAATTTCAAGTTTCGAAATTAGAAGTCTATTTCACCCCCCCCTCTTGGACATCTTGATACTTTCACAAGGGATCCAGATCTATCCACACAGAATCCAAACGATCTTCTGTGGCCGCAAACCCCGTAACCCAATGTGTGTCGCCCAACCCATCCACTCAGATAGCGCCACGTAGCCGCCGCCACCGCACCTTTGCAGAAAGGCCCCTGCACTCTTTGGGAATTAACCCGCAGTCCGACCCTACAGTGGCAGCCCCTGTTTTTAGTGTTTTAAACCCTAGGTTTTGAAAAGAATTTACAAGCAAGCCCTTACAACCTTCAAAAGCTCATAACTTCTCCGTTTTAAACCCGATTAGAGTGATTCTCGCACTCATGTGCTCGTAGTAATGCTTAGAATAGTTTTGTAAACCTTTTATCTTCTGTTTTGATGATATGGTGTACTGTTTCTTATAGTTTATACTTGTTTGTTTGCATGTATGTACATGTGTGCTTATGTGGTGCTTCGATGAACGCGTAGACGCTGATCTTGTTCTAGCAATCTCAAGTGCTTTATCAAGATAAACACCAGAAGACTCTAAGCAACGTATCTTTCTAAGGAAGGCAAGTACAACATAAACAACACTCAATAATCTTTTCAATCACTGCATATGCATTTAATTCTGTATACCTGTAAGGTTTTACCTAGCTACTTTATTTCCTTATATATCTACCTTTTGGATGCATATGGTTAAGCTGTGCTAGGTGCTGCATGAACACCTATCCTTTTGTTAATTAATTTTGATTAATGATTCTATGCAATTAATTGTTGGGCTTGACCATTAAGCGGTTCAAGTCTGTGGTAAAACATGCTTTTTAGCAACATGGTTTAGGGAACTTGAGCAATGTGCTCGTGTGCTTTTGCCGTTCTCTCCCTAAGGACCGGTTCACAAAGCGACCACCTGGGACAACAGTGTTTCCACAAGATTGGAATGGGACGATCTTACCTAAGTAATTAGGTCATTTTGGTTTGGAGTAACTTACCTACGGGGCAAGAGGGGAAGTAAGCTTCTGTGGTCGCTGCGCTACCTCATGGTTGAGTGTGCTTTACGTTATATGTATGTGCTTCTCTCTTTGGAGGCGGATACCACCGTTGCGGCGCTTAATTCCTTGCGGTTACTTTTTACTAACGTGATCTTTGGAAAGGCTTCGTAGTGTGCTTGCTAGTCATCTCATCTAAGGTAATGGGGTGAACTCCTAGTGTAGCTCATGACTTGTGGGTAAAGATGCGCCACCTCTTGAGAGTGTAAAACTGATATGTCAACCGTGCTCACGGTTATGAGCAGCCTAGACCCTTCCCAGTGATTAGTAGGATCATTGGCTGAGCTTCGTTGGTTTGGTATGGTTATGGTTATCTCTGTTAATAATGTTGGTTAATTTTTTATGCAATATCTTTTAGGTTAATGGCGTTTCTACTAATCCAAAGTAATCAGGCCCTAATAAAATTTGACCATTAAAAGCTTATGCAGTTTGTCGGTTAACCCTAGAGCCTCATGGTTTATGTTATATTTGTTGAGTGCGAGATGTATTCACGCTTGTTTCCTTTAAATTTTATCCTTGTTGGGGGAAAATCCAACCGCTGCTCAGAAAATTGAAGGCCTGAAGGAGTACAAGTGAAGGTTCATGCAGTTCTAGACATGTGACCCCCAATCAGTTTCCATGTGGATGGCTCGAAGTTTTAGTTACGCTTCCGCTACTCTGTGTATGTCTTATGTTAATGTTGTTTAACGTTATATAATAAAGCATGTTTTGTGATATCACTGTATAATGTCTCATTATGTGTAGAGATTAGATCCTAGCACACATATAGTTTTGCTCTGGTTTGTCTTTTGAAAACCGGGGTGTGACAATCCACCACCACAGGCATGGATCTGCCTGCTTGCCTGCCGTCACCATGGATCTATCCCATCCCCCAAACTGTCGTGAGCCTTGCTAGCTGTGTCCTTGTAGCCATGGATCCACAGCCTCCCCCGTCCATCCCTCTCTTCTCCGGCACAATCTCCTGTCTACTCCCCATTCCTCCCGCGCGAGAGAACCGGTTGGCCAGTGTGGCGTAGATGGAGGAACTGCCATGGCAATATATTATGCTGGCTTTGGTGTTGTCCTGTGCTTTCGGTATTGTGCCACAGCAGAAGGCATACAGTGGTAAAGCGTTGTAAATAGTCTGACGTAGCCAGCCCAGCGCCGTGCTGGCACAAAGGCTGAAGTTTCTTCTGCCCGCCGAGCTCGGTGCCATGAGTTAGACATACATTAATTCACATCATCGAAATGTGTAAGACATAGTTGTCGAAGTGTGGCATAAAAAATGGTTTTAAAAGATTTGTTAAACTGAGTTCATTTTGTACGCTCCATGCACCTCCTACATCGTAGCATTATATTATTACTTCCTCTGCGCAGGATACGAATCCATATCATTTAGCAGATCTGCATCCAGGTGAACCCTTTATCTTTTTTTTTCGTCCATATGCTGCTGCAGCCCAAGGCCTTTGCTCGCTGCCGTTCACGTGCAATCAATGGCAGACGCTCCTCCTGCGTGTACTGCCACCGCCACGACAAAATGCTTGCCCATATAACTCTGCACCATGCATCACCGCATTTCTGCCCTGCACCAGCAGTGAGCTCGTCGGCCGTTATATGACCCGACCACCGTACCTCATCCTCTCATCTTGGATCTGCTCCCCAAAATAAGCTACAGATCCGAAGAGTTGACGACATGGAGTCGGAGATGGAGGTGAGTCCAAGAAGGAATACATATGTGTGCATGCACTGGAATTATACTCTTGGTGTCTGTCTCTCTGATCGCGTTGGTATGTTGCCGTTGTGTATATGGTAGAAGATGATGGGGTGCCAGATTCCAGCGTTTGGGGTGTGGAACTACTGCAACGATCTCTCCATCAAGCAGTACTTCGACTCGGCCATGCAGGCCAGGCTGATCAAGCGCTGGAACCGCCGTGGGGGCGACCGCGGCGGCGGCCTTAGTAGCGAAAAGGGCGTCTCCTTTGGCGAACAGCTTGTCCTGTTTAGGACCCCCTCATTTCAACGCAAGCCAGCCCAGATCAAGGTAGTACTACGGATATAGAAAAGATAGAACAGTAAGCTCGTCCGATCCATTGATAATTGTTGCTAGGAATTCATCAGTCGCGAGCAATGTTTTGGGTATATATGGTGCCAGGTTATCAGGAGGGAAGTGGAGAAGCACAGCAGCAATGGAGACAGGCGGGAGGATGGTGTAGCGCAAGCTCAAGTGGGAGCATACCCCATCAAGATTAGGCCTGTGACTGTGAGTAAAGCTGTGGATGAGGACCTGTACAAAGTTCCCCAAGCACTGCTCTACCAAAAACCTAGAAAGGTATAAGTAATAATACGTGCCCAATAAGAATAACTTAAAATTGCCCGAATATTTTTTATGAAGTAGTAATTGATTGCACAACTTTTCTTCCGTGTATTATTATTTCCCGTCTTTTTTCATGAGCCTAGAGGTTTGCGTGCATGCCTTCATGCTTAAATTCTCGAATTGTATGTTTCTCTCTCTTCTCTTACAGATATATATGAACTAGACATTTTGCAATTAGCATCCCAATTATATGTAAACATGTGATCTATCTTGAAATTAGATACGCCGCAGCAGCAGTGCTGAACTCGTCTAATCGAGATTACAAAATTATTGTCAACTTTCAGATGAGGAAGGTGGTCTGGAGCATGTGGATTGGGTGCCTGGGTCTGGACTGCATTGCGTGAGAAATAGTGTTGTGTCTCATATATATTTCTATCTTCACCGCACAAAATAATTATCAACCCTGCAGAGGTTGAGTTTTTATTGAGTGAAGCCCTTTTCTATTGGAAGTATCTTTGTGTTCGAATTGTTTTCCTAATATTGAATATGTTTTGCTTATATTTTACTAGAAAAAAATGTCTGTACGTTGCGTTTATAATCTAGCCATGGTGAACATGGCTCGCATTGAAGGGTGTATCTACATGTTCTCCCTAATGTGTTGGTTCCATGTGTTTTTCTGATTTTGTTATACCATGACAACCATGATTTCATCATAACGTGTCCAATGATAAGTAATAACAGAGGGGTAGGGAGACAGAACACACAAAGCGTAGGGTGACACAAAGTTTTAGAAGAAAAGAAAAGTTTTGATATCTTATGATACCATATTATTTTAACGATTCATAGTGATTTTTAGTGTGCTGTTAGTTAGGTCACAAAGTTTATGTTTTTAGCTTTTCGAGGATAGTAGAGTATCCAAAACCGTGGTAGTGTTGGGGAAAAGATAGCTAGCACTATTCCTTCCCAAGGGAAAAAAAAGGCCAAGAGGCCCATGTAATACTTGTAATACATGTTTTGCCCCTCCTTGCCACTCTAAGTGGCCATGCCTCCCCTTCTTTTCTATAAAAGGGGAGGATATGGGTAAGAGAAATGCAGGATGAGGAACATTCTCCCACTCCCTCACGAACCATATTTTATTACATATGTTGGTAAATTCGAAGCTATTCTCTACTCAGTATCCGAAGCTATATCCTAACATTTGGCGCCCACCGTGGGGCGGCTTTGAGGGGGGCATGGCGAGAAGGTTCCATGTTTTCTTTTTTCTCTCGAGAATGTAAAATTTGAAGTAACAAAAAAGGACCATTGTCGGTGTTTGATACCGGCAATGCACCACGGGGTGTATTACGTAGTGCTTTTGTGGGCGTCTGCGTCAACCGTAGCTCAATGGTTTGCTTTGAGATGCGACGAAAAACATAAAACACAAAGGAGACATGATTTATACAGGTTCGGGCCGCGAGATGTGTAATACCCTACGTCCTGTTTGGGGCTGATTGTATTGATGTGAGCTCTCGAGGGTACAATGAGGGCGTATGAGGTTGAGGGAGTCGGAGAGTTGGGGGTTGGGTTCCTATGGGGTTGAGGAGTTGTGTTGTTGAGAGGGATCCCTAGCCCGCCTTATATAGTTCGGCGTAGCTTGGGTTACAAGTCGAGTTCTAGTCCTATTAGGATTGGTTACATCTCCTACGAGGATTCTTCTTAGATCTTCCTTGTGCACGTCAAGTCCTTGTCTTGTGCGTCGAGTCAGTCAATCGTCTTTTGGATCGGGCCCTCCGACGGCCCAGGTAGAAAATACGCTCCATGAGGATCCAGGGGATATCTATCCCCCACAAGCCCCCGAGCTTCAAGTTGATTTGAGAAACAATCAGCTTGAAGGTCAAAAATCATCTTTCTAAATGTCTTGCTTTATAACTTTGTAGTCTTCGAAAAAAATTTTGATAGTATCCTCCATGCAGCCCCCGAGCCTCAAACTGATTATCATAATCAGGTCGAGGATCAAGTAGTCGAGTGGTCTTCAGAAATTCTGAGTGAGTCGGCGAGGCGTGCGGCGGCGCAGCCCCCGAGTCGACAAAGTAGTAAGTCGGTGAAGAAGTGAGTCAGCGAGGCACACGGCAGCGCAGCCCCCGAGCTGACGAAGTGGTCGGCGAGGCGGGCAACAGCCCAGCCCCCCGAGCTGTCAAAGTAGTGACTCGGCGCGATGCGCAACGGCGCAGCCCCCGAGCAGACGAAGTAATGAGTCGGCAAGGCGCGCAGCGGCGCAGCGAAGCAGTGAGTCGGCGAGGCGGGCAACAGCCCAGCCCCCCGAGTCGACAAAGTAGTAAGTTGGCGAGGTGCGCAGTGGCGCAGTTCCCAAGCTGACAAAGTAGTCGACGAGGGGGGCAGCATAGCCTCCCTGAGTCGGTGAGTCGGTGGCGAAGCCTCCCTGAGTCGGCGAGTCGGTGGCATAGCCTCCCTGAGTCGGCGAGTCGGTGGCATAGCCTCCCTGAGTCGGCGAGTCGGTGGCGTAGCCTCCCGAGCTAACGAAGTAGCGAGTCGGCGAAGCGCACGGGAGCGCAGCTCCCGAGTTAACGAAGCAGTGAGTCGGCAAGGTGCGCGGCGGCGCAGCCCTCGAGTCAACGAAGCAGTGAGTCGGCAAGGTGGACAGCAGCCCAATCCCCGAGCTGACGAAGCAGTGAGTCGGCCAGGCACGGGGCGGCGCAGCCCTCGAGCCGACGAAGTGAGTCGGCGAGGCGGACACCAGCCCAGCCCCCGAGTCGACAAAGTAGTGAGTCGGCGAGGTTGACAGCAGCCCAGCCCCCGAGTTGACGAAGTAGCGAGTCGGCGAGGTGCGCGGCGGCGCAACTCCTGAGTCGACGTAGTAGTGAGTTGGCAAGGCGGACAACAACCCAGCCCCCGAGCTGACTAAGTAGCGAGTCGGCGAGGTGCGCGGCGGCGCAACTCCCGAGTCGACGAAGTAGCGAGTCGGCGAAGTGCGCGGTGGCGCAATTCCCGAACTGTCGAAGTAGCGAGTCGGCGAGGTGCGCGGCGGCGCAGCCCTCGAGCTGACGAAGTGAGTCAGCGAGGCGGACAACAGCCCAGCCCCCGAGCTGACTCAACGTACTGTTGGCCCAGCCCCTGAAATGATATTCAAGAGACAACCCGAGTAGTATTGATCGGAGAGAAAATATACTCAAATAATATTGAAACGACAGAGCAAACCAATTGGATAAATGGCTTATGTGCAAATATAGAGGTAACTTAACTGACGGAGATAGAGTGAACTCCCTGTTCGAACTCCGTGTATAGCGAAGGCATTGAGCATCGGTGGGCTAGACTGACTGCCCCATATAAGCAAGCAAGAGTATGTAACACCAGCTGTAGGTCAGGTAACAACCGGAGTAGAGGGCCAGAATGCACCCTGATATGAGTTTTGCAAAGACATGTAGCACCGTGCTATCGGTCACCCGACCTAAGCCGATTTTCTTTGTTTTGTTGGGGCCCTGAGTGCTCCCCGATGTGAGATCTGCAAAGGCATGTAACACCATGCTGTCGGTCATCCGACCTAGGCCGATTGCCTTTGTTTTGGTGGGGCCCTAAGTGCTCCCCGACACGAGTACGAACGAAAGCATGTAACACCGTACTATCGGTCGTCTGACCTAGGTCGATTGCTTTCGTGGGTGGGGCCGGAGGTATCCCCGTCATGAGTAGGAGTGGGCATGTAACACCGTACTGTCGGTCATACGACCTAGGCCGATTGCCCTATACGAAGAGTGCGAAGGGATAGAGAACACCTTGTTACTGAATGAGCGAAGGCATGTAGCGCCGGTTGGCCAGACTGACTGCTCCATCGTCACGGTGGCCATATAAAGTTCATGACGCCCGCCGTCATAGATCTTGCCAGAAAACATTGAGACTTGTCAAAGCACGAGATGGAACAGAAAAGGTTCGACTTGGCGAAACACGAGATGCGACAGAAAAGATTCGACTCAGTGAAACACGACATGAAAAGAATTGACTCGCGAAACCTGAGATGCAAAGAATTGACTCGGCGAAACACGAGATGCAAAGAATTGACTCGGCGAAACACGAGATGCAAACGATTCGAGAAAGTACATGAAGTAGAAAATGTTTCAGCTTACCGAGGTGCATAATGCACGGTTTGAATGACCAAAAATAATCTGAGTAATATGAAACCCTGAGTAATCCAGAAATAATCCGAGTGATCAGAAGTAATATGTCTGGTCCAGAAATAATGATGATGAACTAGTATGAGTGATCCAAAAAAATGATTCTGAAATCAATATGAATGATCCGAAATGATTTGAGTAATCCAGAATTGATCCGAGTCATCCCGAGTGATCCAAGATGATTGACCAGAGCAAGTATGAATAAATCAGAGATGATCCGAAATCCCGAGTAATCCAGAAATAATCCGGGTGATCCAAAAATAATATAGATAATTCGAGTGGCCCATGAATAATCAAATTGATCCAATAACTCGAACATTCCAGAAGTAATTCAATTGCGATCTAATAGCCAGATGATTCAGAAATAATTTAATTGATCCACATCCCGGATGATTGAGAAATAATATGAGTAATAATAGCAGACCACTTGGATCGGATGACTCACTGGGCGCGACATAGAGTTTATAGTGAGAGAGAAAATATTTTCCTGAAATAAAAATTAGGAAACAGATGCGAGTAGTATAGTTTGCAGAGAGAATACTCGAATATAAATAATATTGGATGGAGTGAACAAACGAGATGGTCGAATTGACGGAAAATAATTAGCATAATTAAATGCGTAATTTAAATATTAAGATGACTTAGCTGTTTGGCGCGAGTCATCATGCGGTCAACTGATTTCGGTAGACCAAACTATTGGGCGTAATATGCACGTATCCTTGGAGACCAAACTCGAGTTGATCGGTCCTGGCTTCGTTGCACGGCTTTCGTAACCGGGTTGGAGTAGTGAACAGGCTGATAGATGGAATCCCATTGATCACGAGTAGGATGATCACGTTCAAGGGCGGCGCTCGGAGTAGTATCATGTATACGACGATAGAAACAGCAGGGCGCCGGACGATAGCCAGCGTGGCAGCCCTGCAGGCTAAGAGCCTGACTTGATCTCGGAGAAGGAAATTCATGTTGACTTCTCGACCAGCTAACAAACCATGCATAGTCCGAACAGAATCTGACGTAGAAACCGCTTTATAAGGAAATTAATGCTGAGTGGTCTGCCGTATTTGCTTGCATGCACGGCTAATTGATGCTTGCTGTACGAGCATATTTGTGTCCGCAACTCCTTGATCGACGATAGGTGCTTGAGGGCCCGACTCCGCTTTTAGCTCTCGTCAGGTAGCAATAGACATTGTAGATGGATCTGATTAATAGATGAATCCGATACGATGTTGAATTCTGCAACAATTAATTCTTTGCTGATCTGTATGACGAGTGACATGCACGTTCTGAGAGCCCAGGTTTGACATGATTTGACTATGCCGTATCACCGATCGGTTGTTCGATCCTGTGGTTTGGCAAGGTTATTCTGTTTGATTCAGTAGACAGCAGATACCGAATTTCACATGGCGCGGATGACGATGACGGTGATGCGAACTCCTGATGCTTTGCTCGCACCAATCTAGAACTCGAAGAAGATAATCTTGCCGATGTGTTGACGGCGCTAATTCCGGGCATCGAACTTGCTGATGTCGATCAACTCAGAATTTCCTCCGGTGAGAACTTATTGTTGAAGATGATGGCCAGGGAGCTAGCGACGTTGTTGAAACAGACCCCCCTATCTAGCGCGCCAACTGTTGGTGTTTGATACCGGCATTGCACCACGGGGTGTATTACGTAGTGCTTTTGTGGGCGTCTGCGTCAACCGTAGCTCGATGGTTCGCTTTGAGATGCGATAAAAAACATAAAACACAAAGGAGACACGATTTATACAGGTTCGGGCCGCGAGATGTGTAATACCCTACGTCCTGTTTGGGGCTGATTGTATTGATCTGAGCTCTTGAGGGTACAATGAGGGCGTATGAGGTTGAGGGAGTCGGAGAGTTGGGGGTTGAGTTCCTATGGGGTTGAGGAGTTGTGTTGTTGAGAGGGATCCCTAGCCCGCCTTATATAGTCCGGCGTAGCTTGGGTTACAAGTCGAGTTCTAGTCCTACTAGGATTGGTTACATCTCCTACGAGGATTCTTCTTAGATCTTCCTTGTGCACGTCAAGTCCTTGTCTTGTGCGCCGAGTCAGTCAATCGTCTTTTGGATCGGGCCCTCCAACGGCCCAGGTAGAAAATACGCTCCATGAGGACCCAGTGGATATCTATCCCCCACAACTATGGTTTGGTCCCAAGCAAGTTTGAAATATGGTACGAAGGTGCATTTTTTACGGTCCAAAGAT
The DNA here is from genome assembly GCA_022530915.1 of Paspalum notatum. Classification (NCBI taxonomy): domain Eukaryota; kingdom Viridiplantae; phylum Streptophyta; class Magnoliopsida; order Poales; family Poaceae; genus Paspalum; species Paspalum notatum. The sequence goes on along the minus strand of CM039688.1, from coordinate 30,123,683 downwards.
ACACTTAACATAAGCTTCGGATCCTGCACTTTGCATAGGCTTTGAATTTTGAATTTAGCAGAACCTTCAGATCTTCCATTGAGAAAGCTTCGTGTCATACATGTTTATATCATGCCTTGCATGTTTTATTCCCATTTTTAGCTTCGTAATTTTGCTATGTGTGCTGAAGTTACATCATTCTTGTCAAGTTCATCAAAACTAAGACTCCCGAAGAGGATTTCACTCTTACTTTGAAACATATGAGCTTCTAAGTTAATAGCTTCGGATATGAAGTACTTGGTGCAACCGTTTCGGATTAATTACTTTGAATTTGAAGTACTCAGTGCAACCTTTGCACCTTTGTATTTCATAACTTTGACATTTGATGTATATGAGCCTCAGAGTTAATTGCTTCAGATTTGATGAACTTGGTGCAACCTTTGCACCTTCGGATTTCATAGCTTCGGCTTTTGAAATATATGAGCTTCAGAATTAATAGCCTCGGCTTAGTGGGGCTCGCTGATACATCCGTACCAGGTGGGGTTGGCCGAGGCCCAACAAATTAAGGTTGCCCGGAGCCTAACAGTTCCCACAAGGGAAAGGCCCAGTCACCCCAAAAGACTAGTCTGGGTGGCTCTCCTTTTTAAGGTGGCTTCCTCTTCCCAAGTTAAGCAAGGTGGGATTATTCAAAGACTCACACGGTAGCCCCCCGACTACAACTGGGCCAGCTGGGCCCTTTTCTTGTTGCGTCTTTGCCAGCGGGTAATAGTGGAGGATGTCCTCATCACTCGCCCCTTTGGCCCAGATAAGTATCCTAGGTACCTCTTCAAATTTTGAGAAGGAGCCATCCATTTTTGCATGACATGTTCATCTTAGTGAACTCTTTTTCGTGCCCTTCAGTGAAATTTTTATATGGCCTTGAAATAGGGCAAATAAGTATATTTTGAAAATCTGCTTAAAGTTTCACATCTGGTTGCCACCGGCTTTGCCTATTTCAGTGAATTTATTTTTGCGAAATTCAGCCTGTAAGGTCGAGTTCTCGGGCTGTGAAGTTTCTGCGCCTGTTTTATTTAGCAATCTTTACTAACTAGAAGCTAAGCCATTGGTTCTAGATATGCAGCCATGGACTTAGGTCCAAAGACAGGTTGATTCTAACCTGCATCAACAAAGCAACTTTGTACATATTCAATGACATGTTAACACCTTCGTATCTCTTCCATACAAGCTTCAACAATCTACATGCTTTTGGGTTATTCATCTACAAGCTTTTGGGTCAGTCATGCATATGCTGCGTTTTCTTGCATAGACTATTTATTTCGAATGTTTACACGATAAATTCTTATCATCCATTTCTTCGAAGTTTCTTAACATCGTTTCTTGAGCTGATCCTAGGTGTGTTGATCTTCATCCCTTCAGCATCTAGCCATGATGATTACAACTTCGGACAAACCCTATTTCAGCACAAAGATATTTTATATATTGCCTTCGAAGACTAACTTCTTGCTAGTGTTTTTCAAAGTATTTGAGAATTCAACTTTGGATTTTCAAACTGAACTTTCAATTTTCATCTTCGGATTGGACTTTCAGATAGTACCTTCGGAGTAAATATTCGGATTTCGGACATCATCTTCGGAATGAACTTTCAGTTATCATCTTCGGAATGGACTTTCAGATAGTACCTTTGGAGTAAATTTCGGATTTCGGACATCTTCTTTGGAATGAAGTTTCAGTTATCATATTTGGATTGGACTTTCAGATAGTACCTTTGGAGTAAATTATTGTATTTCGGACATCATCTTTGGATTGAACTTTCAAATATCATCTTTGGATTGGAGTTTCAGATAATACCTTCAGAGTAAATTTTTGGATTTTGGACATCTTCTTCGAAATGAACTTTCAGTTATCATCTTCGAATTGGACTTTCAGATGTATCTTTGGAGTAAATTTTTGGATTTTGGACATCATCTACGGATTGAACTTTTAGTTATCATCTTAGATTGGACTTTCAAATAGTAACTTCGGAGTAAACTTTTTGGTTATCATCTTTGAAAAATGTACTTTCGGGCTTTAACTAGCTTCGGCAAGACAAGTCCTACTATTTGAAGCATCGGTGATCCAATTCCGCTAAGTATCTATCTTCTACTATATGATACTGTAACAAGTACAAACATGCTTTTAAGCTTTGGCTCACAAATTCGATGACCCCAAGTTTGATGTTGCAGGAAGAGCTTGTATTCTTTTTACCTTCTCTTTTGACGTTGAAGTACCTTCTTATTAAAACACTATCTTCATTTTGTAGGAAAATTTTCATTCCTGTTTACCTTCTCCCATGAGGAGAAGCTTTTTTATGAGTATCTAAATTTTAGTTGGAGCACCTTCGGACTAACATTTCTCTCATGCAGCAAAATTCTAATTCAAATATCATCTTTGGAACCCATATTTTGGATACCATCTCCAGAATGCATTTTTCTAACATCACCTTCAGAATTTAAGTTCACATCTTTGGAAAAGGATTTTCCTGACATTAACTTCAGATACCTAAATTTCGGATATTATCTACGGATAAAATCAAATGGATGTTATATTCAAATCAACCAGGATATAATCTTTGGATCAAATCAATTGGATATTATCTCTAGATTATTGCCCTTTGGGTACTTCCCTTCGGATATTAACTTTCGTATATCTTCAAATCATCAGGTATTACCTTCGGATATTACCCTTTGGATATTACCTTTCGGATATTATGTCCGGATCAATCACTTACGGGATATGATATTACCCTTCGGGTATTGCCGTCGGATTAATCACCTTCGGGATCTGATATTACCCTTCAGGTATTATCATCGGATCAATCACTTTCGGGATATGATATTACCCTTCGAATATTACCCTTTGGATATTACCTTCGGATCAATCACTTTCAGGATATGATATTACCCTTCGAGGATTACCTTTCAGATATTGCCCTTTGGATATTACCTTCGGATCAATCACTTTTGGAATATGATATTATCCTTCGGGTATTACCTTTCGGATATTACCTTGGGATCAATCACTTTCGAGACATGATATTACCCTCCGGGTATTACCCTTCGGGTATTACCTTTGGATCAATTAGTTTTGGGATATGATATTACTCTTCGGGTATTACCTTTTGGGGATTACCTTTCGGTTATTACCTTCAGATCGATTAGTTTTAGGATATGATACCCTTCGGGTATTACCTTTCGATATTAACTTCAGAATAATTATTTGGATGTCATCTTCAGAAATTCTAGACGGTATCCTCCGAATTTCTTTTGGATATTTATTTCATGTTTAATCATTGTTGACGGTCATTATTTCACCATTTCGATCGTCGTTTTCTCGGTGAATAAATAGGGTATAGATAAAGCTCTGTGCATTATTTACCTAACACTGACGAATTCTACGAGTTTTGGTGGTTTTCGATGTATCACATGGAGATTCTCAAATTCTATCCAAGACAACATCATTTGGAGTAGAAGAGAATTTACGCACAAAGGGCTTGAGATATGAATTGCAAATAACATCACTATGAAGTATTTCAAATGCCCTCAAAGACCAAACCACTGCAAAGAGCTCGTTGAGCTCAGTACAGAGTTTTGGTTCACTCAATTTGGAGTCAGAATGCAAAAGTTATGTTCATCGAAAGAATTGACAACACTGAGAGGGATGGTCCATGGTCACCCAGCCATCACCTTGGCTTCCCAGCCATCTCCCATGGTTGTCCGACCATCACCTTGGCTTCCCGGCCGCACCATATGGTTCCCCCGACATAAAGTTGCACGCAGGAGCTTGTCACATTCTAATAACGAAGGAAACGTGAGAAACAAAGGAAGAACACTAAGTGGGGCGGTAGCTAGCCAAGTCACATGGCCGGCCGACCATCTCCCGTGGCCCCTGGCCATCCCACATGGCCGGCCGGCCACTCACTTTGGCCGCCGGCCAAGTCCAGCAGCCAGGAGGCCCAGGGAGCATTTCAGCCCAACATTGTTGGTCGCCCGGCCATGCCATGGTGGTAATCTGACACGTCCTTCAACCTGCATGCAAAGAAACACAATTTTAGTAAAATACAACCGCGGGCTCAAGTATCCAATAAATGAAGGGTCGGAAGGCCATCACACTAGGATTGCAATCCAAGGAAGACAACATACAGCCAATCCGGGAGAAACACATGGCAGCCCAGCCATAAACTTGGCCAGCCAACCATTACTATTACCTGTTTTGCACGTGTACCGACCTTGGGAAAGCATTTTTAGCCGTTGGATCTACAAAGATGGTGGATCAGATGGCTGCCCGGCCATGGGCGGCCGCCCGGCCACCGACTTACCTTCTCGGCTGACCTTCCCACTCCTATAAGTTGAGGGGCACTCCCCCACTCTAAAAAATGTACCATTCACTATGTAAAATCTCTCTCTCCCTCTCGAGGAGGCACCCCACGGGAGGTGCCTCCACTCTGAAAGTAGTGTTCAGGAGTTAGAGGTAGGTTTCCGCCATTCCGGAGCCATCTTCAGGAGTTCAATATGAATTTCCTTTGTATCTTTACTTTTCCTATAAGACTTGAGCTATTTAATGCATTATCTTTCTTTACTTATGTGAGCATTTACATTCTTGCTTTTGGTATTAATCATGCCTTAGCATAGTAATGTCTTTCAGACTATAGTTAGAGTTGCTCTTAGGGGTAATGATTATTTAGTTTGTCCTACTTATAGATTCCTCGTATGCTCTATATAGCACTTGTTTATACGGTTGTGTATGCTTCTTTTTGGGAATCAAGTAGAGGTAGTGCTTGATAAACGTAGACATAGTGCTTAAGTCTATGGTCATCTCGGTTTTGCAAGTTTAGTTGTTAAACCCCACGCAAATTTGGGTGGCCCGTGTGCACATACAGATTAAGCGCACTTGGCTTTGGTATGTCCTCCTGGTGACAGCGGGAGTATACCCTGTGTAGTCCACCCCTGTCGTTCGGGTTGCTTGTAGATGCATGGCTGAGTCACTGTGAGACCCGCCTTTCTCATCTGGGTTACGAGCACTCTTGTGCTCGGAAGTGGTTAGTGATCTAGCTTAGTCTGTCTGGCTCACCATTGTATAGAAAGTCCTCATCAGGAATCTGTGCTCTCACCTCATTGTCCTCCTATCTCTACTTGCATTCTTGCCAATGGTGCTTGGTTTGTATCCCATGGTACTTGGTGTCAATCATTCCTAGCCATCGGTTGACGTGGATGAGTAGTAACAATTGGATGAATAATAGTTTGATATTTCTATCTCAATGCTTCCTTGTGGATAAATGCGATACCTTGGAATACTCTCGGGTGAAAAGCTACAACGGTCTCCGTGTGCTTGCGTAGTAAAATCCAGTAGGCTAAGAGCCGCCAACAAGCTTTTCTGGCGCCGTTGCCGGGAAAGCGCCTAGTTAGAATATTATTATGTTATTCATCATTTTGTTATTACTCTTTTTTTATTAATTGAAAATCCAAAGAATAATTAAAAATAGAAAACCCTCTTCAAATTTGCTCTATCCGTTGAGTAAATCTTGATCATGTTTTTCATGCTGCCTAAAAGTTTACAGTGCAACACGGCTTTTCATAAAAACATTGCTTGGGCCATGTGTGTGCCCAGAGGCTATTTTACAAATTAAGCATGGTGCTTTGGTTGTTTTAGCCTCTTTTTATCAAACGATGTGTCGGATAAATGATCTATGTGTAGACTATGGTAGTGATGTTCCGTTCCTAGTTCATGAACCGCAATTCTTGAACTAGCTGGATCGCTCAAGTTCAATGGAGATACAGAATCCCAGTGATGTTTCAAAAATACAACCAATTTTTTCAAGACCGTGGATTTGAGTAAAGTTAGGGAGATGGAAGTCATGGTTTAGCAACATGGTTTGTGCTATGTTTTGACGCAAAATATTTTGCTAGCACTCTATGAACAACGGGCCCGGTGACTAATACTCTTTGTACGTATTGGACCTCTGTATATGTTGTGCACTAACCTGTTGTAGGAGGCATTCATTCCCCATACGAGAGGAAAGACCCTATGGCCGACACTCTCATGCTCAACCTCTTGTGGGCTATCTAGCCCCTTTTTGGAAAATGGTAGCATCGTAATATGGATATCAAATTAAATGGTGGTGGTGAGCAATGGAGAAATCTTGAATAACATCCACCCCACAAAAACACAGCATGACCAGGTAACATTCAATGCATATCACATTATGCTATCATCCATGCTTAAATATGCAAGCTAGTAGGCCATTGGTCTACTGCCCCATGGGAAAGCTGTGTTGCCCCGATGGAGTTGTGGTGTAGATCCCCAAAGCGACAGGCATAGACGTCTCTCATTGCGGGGGAGCTCCGTCTTAAGCACCACAAAGGCAAACACAAATAAATTCCTACAAGCATGGTGAGAACGTCGATGTCATGACATGCAGTCGATGGTTGTGTGGCACAAAGGCAGACAACGACAGGTGGCACATGTCATACCTAACAAGTATCCAGCCCAAAAAAAAGCATGATAGGGAGCAAGTTTGAAATCAACATTCAATGCAGAATCCAAGCTTTTGGGAGAAAATTGTCTGGCATTTGACAAGCAATTTGTGGCAATGAGAAACAACCTAAATTACCGAGCCAACAAAGCATAGCTCAAATGTATCCGGTACTGTAACATTCCATTGACCAAACATGGAACGAGGACCTGAAGTAGTAATTGTAAGATGGATGGAATTTTAGCATCGATTCTTCAACAACATCGATGAAGGTAGACCCCTCTAGCAGCTATTTTGGCATTCGTTTCTTAGAGGTTGCTATAAATTATAATCCTATTACTGATAGCATGCTAAGATTCTACTACCAAAGAATCTTCTAATAGTGTTATCTTGAGCTACCCTCCCCAATAGTTGAGACTTTTTAGGTACACAATTGCGCATGTCGACTCCTAACTTACACGGAAAGGTAGAAGGAGGTCTCGGGAGATTATGAATGAAGGACAAAAATGCTTCACAGGGAAATCCATTCTGAACAATTGTGGGTTGCTCATCACACCATGATTGGACAACGCCTTCCATTTGAATCAGAACAAAGGTCAAAGCAGAACATGAAAACTGTTGGCGGCTCTTAGCCTACCGGATTTTACTCCGCAAGCGCACGGAGACCGCTGTAGCCTTTCATCCGGGAGTATTCCAAGGTATCATATTTATCCACAAGGAAGCATTGAGATAGAGATATCAAACTATCATTCATCCAGCTGTTATTACTCTCTCACGTCAACCGATAACTAGGAACGATTGACACCAAGCACCATGGGATACAAGCCAAGCACCGTTGGCAAGAAAGCAGGTAAAGGTAGGAGGACAACGAGGTGGGAGCTCAGATTCCTGATAAGGACTTTCTATACCAAGGTGAGCCAGATAGACTAAGCTAGACCAACATGTTGCTCTGACAGAGGTAATGACTTATCTAGTTGTCTAAGATACTTACTTCGCCACCGAGCCTGCTAACCACTTCTAGGCACCAGAGTGCTGATAACCCAGATGAGAAAGGCGGGTGTCGCAGTGACTTAGCTATGCGGCTACAAGCGACCCGAACGACGGGGGTGGACTACAAAGGGTACACTCCCGCTGTCACCAAGAGGACCTACCAAAGCCGGGTGCGCCTAGTCTACATGCACACCGACTACCCAAAACTACGTGGGGTCTAATCACTTGCGAAACCAAGGTGACCGCAATTGTAGACACCACGTCTATGCTTGCAGGCACTACTTCTACTGGTACTAACAGGTAGAAGTATACACAACCGTATATTCAAATGCTATAAAGAACATACGAGGAATCTATAAGCATGACAAACTAAATATTCATTACCCGTCAGAGCAACTCTAACTATAGTCTAAAAGACATTACTACGCTAAAATAATACCAAAAGCAAGAGTAATGTAAATGCTCACAAAAGTAAAGAAAGATAAATATATTAAATAACTCAAATCTTACAGGAAAGAAAAGATACAAAAGAATTCATACCGAACTCCTGAAGACAGCTCCGGAACGATGGAGCCCTACCTCTAACTCCTACCTAAACACTACTTTCAGAATGGAAGCACCACCTGTGGGGCGCCTCCTAGAGGGAGAAGAGAGAATTCACATGGTGAATAGTATCTCTTAGGAGTGGGGGAATGCCCCTCTATTTATAGCTTGAGGTGAGGGGGGTCTTCTATGAGTTCCCAAGGTGGGATTAACCCCAAAACCATGCATGGGCTGCTGTTGGGCGCCACCTGGGCCTGTTGGGCCATGGCAGCCTGCGCTGTATGGACTGGGGGTGGTGCTGATGTCATGATGACGTCAGCACTGCCCCCTAATTTTGTATTTTCCATATATTTTCCGTACGAACTCCGAACGATGCAAATAATATGTATGTTGGAATTGTCTCGACGAGCTCTACACAATGGTTTAGTCCTTGAGTGAATTTGAGATACTTTGTAGTGATGGAATTTGCAAATCTTATCTCAAGCCCTTTTGTGTGTGTTTTCTCTCCTGCTCCAAATGATGTTCTTTTACAAGGAATATGAGCTTCTCCCTGTGATACATCGAAAACCACCAAAACTCGTGGAATTCGTCAGTATTAGGTAAATAATGCACAGAACTTTATATATACCCCATTTATTCACCGAGGGATTGATAGTCGAAATGGTGAAATAACGACCATCAACACCCCCAAGCTTGAACTTTTGCTCGTTCTTGAGCAAAGCTAAGACTTAGGCTCGGCGGATCAGGAGTTGCGTCGATGTCAATGTCTTGCAAGTATTAAGTGCACAACCCAACATTCTACCTTTATGTTCGAACAAACTGGCATAAGTGTACCCCGACTTTTTTATCCATACCTGTGGGGCTTCTAGCATTTCTTACCTCGTCTTCAGCGGTTGAGAGATGGAACAATCTCAGTAGAGTGTCACCGAACTCTATCTCTTTTCTGGTTTCATACTCAGAGGGTTTTGAAAATTTTGAAATCAAAGAACCAAGTTCCTCAAATGGTACCCTTGATCTCTCAAGTTGTTTTATATTTCCTCACCAGGCCATTGGCCAAACTTTTTCCTATCAACTAAAAGGCTTATGTGGAGCTCAAGGTAGGGATAAAGTTAGCTTACCTATGTCATGTATATTGCAAAGTCAAAGATTGGTCCTAGCGAAGTTTGTGATACCTCTCATCCCGATCAAAGGATGATGTGTTTGTTTTATGGATGGATATGGTCTATGGATGAAAACTACTTATTTGATGAATCCTTTTTTGAAACTTTGAAGGTTTTTGAGTACATGGAGCTATCATTCTCTTTTTCTCTCTCTTTTTTTTCTCTCACACACTTTTTTTCTTTTCTCTCTCTTTTTTTCCGATAGCTCCATGTCTCCTTGTATAAGAACTTTGGGCATATTGTTGGAATATGACTGGAGTATTTATTTGTAAGACCATATTTGTGGATAGGTATGTAGATGATGGATATGGTGGAGAAATATCTGGTGTAAGAGGATGCTTGTATCCAGTGTAGATTTAAGCATGACCAGATGAAAAAAGGCTAGCAAATGGATATGGATGTGAGGGATTTTGATCGGGATTTGAAGTGCCACTACCTCATAAGAACTCAAAATTTGACAAAACTCAACATAACAATAGGAAGCATATGTATAGGTTTTGTCATGTAAAGTATTTGGCTCTGGATAGGTATTTAAACCATTGAGGAACTTTCTCATTTTAATTTTCAAAAAGAAAACTCCGAGAATTCACCTTACTAGGATCAAGATGGGTTAAACTCATACTTTGATTATATCACATCTCACAACAACTTAGACTTGGTTTCAAAAGCTCTTGCTCCCACAAGGTTAAAGATTAAAGACAGGATCACGACAAATGCCAATAAGTTCAAATTTTAGGAGAGTGTCAAGTTGTATACGAAATGCTTACAGGAAATTAATAGAGCAACTATTCATCATTTCCTTTAAGCAAGGGTATAAATAAAGTTCTAGCATTATGGCTAGGAGTTAGTTTATTCATGGTAAAAAGCAAATCTTTTTGTAGTTTTTCAATTATGCAAATTTTATAACTTTTCTTTTATTTGGGATAACAAAAAGTAAATCTTTGGTGTCATGGCAGTTTTCATGATTTAAGATATCAAATAGATACAAAGCATTCAAGGTACTCACTGTGTGATCTTCCCCCAAGCTTAGTTCTTGCAAGTGATTGCCAAGAAACTAAGCTTCAACATTACCTGGCATTGCCTCCCACAAGCTTGCTTGTTCCCTGGGTGACGACGATACTGCTTGTGTTGCTCACCTGTGTTAGGCGAATTCGCTTCACTCTCTACTCTTGTTCTGCCTCCTCTATTTCTATAATGACTGTCTGATGAGCAGTTCTTGTGCTGCTGTTTGGACCGTCTGCAAAGTGTCGGGAGCTTGGATTTATCCGATCTGATGGTACTACTCCCGTGGATGAATGTCTCTTGTTGGATCTCCGCTCCAACATTATATTTTTGCCTTTAGCCTGACATTCTTCCAAAGTGACACCATTTCGGTTGCGGCCAGCTGTTTATTCCCAAACAGACTACGTGGAATGATAGAGGTGGATGTTTGTTGGAGTTGACTCCTTCGCATCCTTGGCAGTCTGCCACCAATCTTTGGGAGATGGCTATTCGCCATGTTTGTGATTGGCGTGCTGACTCATGTTGCGCCATGCTTGTGATGTCAGGTGGCTCATTGGCGCATTGACTCATTAGTAGAGTAGATCAACCTGGTCTCTGATGAACTGCTTTGTCTTGTTGTATGTCTAGCCAGCGGAAGAGAATTAAGGAATGCTCACTCGTAGCGTTCCTCCATACTTGGGTGATGTCACTACATAGATCTTATGCCACTTGCAACCTCTCACTATAGAGACATCTGGTCTTGTGGTGTTTGAGAAGTACTCACAGGATGAGAGATAGCCTTTATGTTCACTTCCCAAGTGATGCAGAGCATGGTCAATGTCTTGCAGCGATCAACCACTGTTGTAGGTTGAATATCGAAGTCCTTCTTTTCAGGGGTTGGGTTGGAGGATGTATGATATCACTTGGTATATCCTCCCCCAAGCTTGATTCTTGAGTTGTAGTGAAACAATCCTTCTGTCGAAGTTTTCATTTTCCGCTTTGACCTTTGTTCAGATTCCAGTGGAAGGCATTGTCCAATCATGGCGCGAAGAGATACTTAAGATCGAGAGTGGATGACGTGATGGCATTTTCGTTCCTCCATTCTGATCTTCAGAAACCTCCTTCTACCTTTCCCTGCATGTTAGGGTTCGACACACGTGCTTGTCTACCTAATAAGATTTTTCCTAGGTTGGGCAAAGTAGAGGGCTAGCTTAACCGATCAGGATAAGCTAACATAAGATAGCACTATTGGAAGATATTATGGTAGCAGGATCTTAGCATGAAAGTTTGGTTTCAAGTGCTACCACAATAGCACTACTAGAAGATCCTAGCACGATGAAAGCTTTGTTCAAAGAGCTATCACTAACAGGCATTTTAAAACAACCTCTAAAAAGAGAATGTTGAAAACAGCTGTTAGAGGGGGTTACCTTCATTGACGTTGGAAGTAACGATGCTAAAGGTTCCATCTCGGTAGTAGGTACATCAGGTTCTCTCTCCATGGTTGGTCATTGGAATGTTGATGTAGCGGATATTCAATAAGTGCTGCTTCGTTGACTTCAAAGTTTTGGTTGTTTCTCTTGAAGCTTGTCAAATGCCAGACAATTTTCTCCCCCAAGCTTGGTTTCTGCACTGGGTACTGATTCCAAACTAGCTCCCTATCATGCTCTTATTGGGCTTGATACTTGTCGGACATGACATGTGCCACCAGTCGTTGTCTGCCTTTGTGCCACACATCCTTCGACTGCACGTCATGACACCGATGTTCTCACCATGCTTGTAGGTATTGATTTGTGTTTGCCTTTGTAGTGCTTAAGACGGACCTCTCCCGCAATGAGAGAGGTCTATGCCCGCCGATTTTGGGATCTACACCACAACGCCGCAGGTACGCAATTCTCCCGTGGGGCAGAAGACCAGTGGCCTACTAGCTGTGCAAGTTCAAGCATGGATGATAGCATATTGTGTTATAGAATTTCATGCGTACCTTAACATGATGCTATCATTTCCCAAAAAGGGCAAGAGGTTGAGCACGAGAATGTCGGCCATGGGGCCTATATCCTCTCGTGGGGAATGAATGCCTCCAGCAACAGGTTAGTGTACAACATATACAAGGGTCCAAAAAATGTGTGACGAGTATTAACCATCGGGCCTGTTGTTCACAAAGTGCTCGCAAAATATTTCATTCAAAACATGGCACAAACCGTGTTGCTAAACCATGACTTCCATTTCTCCAACTTTTGCTCAAATCCACGGTAAAAAAAAACGGGATGCATTTTTGAAATAGCACCGGGATTTTGTGTCTCCGTTGAAACTTGAGAGATCCAACTAGTTCAAGAATTGCAGCTCATGAACTAGCAACGGCACATCACTACCAAAGACCATCCATAGCTTATCTACCAAACTCGACATTGCATCCAATTTGACAGAAAGCTGCTAATTTCAACCTAAGCACCATGCTTAATTTGAAAATTAGCCCCTAGGCACGCGTTAGGATCTAGCCCAAGCTATGTTCCGATAAAATATCATGTAAGTTTTGGCATCCCATGACTTTGGATAGCACAAAAAACATATCCAAGGATCACACATGTGATCAAGAATTACACAACGGATAGAGCATCATTGAAGAAAATGGTTTTTTTGTTTTATAATTTTTTAGGATTTTCAAATAAAATGAAAGAGCAACAACAAAAAGAATGAACAACAGCAGGATATTCTAACTCGGCGCTTCCCCGGCAACGGCGCCAGAAAAGCTTGTTGGCGGCTCTTAGCCTACCGGATCTTACTCCGCAAGCGCACGGAGACCGCTGTAGCCTTTCATCCGGGAGTATTCCAAGGTATCGTATTTATCCACAAGGAAGCATTGAGATAGAGATATCAAACTATCTTTCATCCAGCTGTTATTACTCTCTCACGTCAACCGATAACTAGGAACGATTGACACCAAGCACCATGGGATACAAGCCAAGCACCGTTGGCAAGAAAGCAGGTAAAGGTAGGAGGACAACGAGGTGGGAGCTCAGATTCCTGATAAGGACTTTCTATACCAAGGTCAGCCAGATAGACTAAGCTAGATCAACATGTTGCTCTGACAGAGGTAATGACTTATCTAGTTGTCTAAGATACTTACTTCGCCACCGAGTCTGCTAACCAGTTCTGGGCACCAGAGTGCTGATAACCCAGACGAGAAAGGCGGGTGTCGCAGTGACTCAGCTATGCGGCTACAAGCGACCCAAACGACGGGGGTGGACTACAAAGGGTACACTCCCACTGTCACCAAAAGGACCTACCAAAGCCGGGTGCGCCTAGTCTACATGCACACCGACTACCCAAAACTGCGTGGGGTCTAATCACTTGCGAAACCAAGGTGACCGCAATTGTAGACACCACATCTACGCTTGCAGGCACTACTTCTACTGGTACTAACAGGTAGAAGTATACACAACCGTATAGTCAAATGCTATAAAGAACATACGAGGAATCTATAAGCATGACAAACTAAATATTCATTACCCGTCAGAGCAACTCTAACTATAGTCTGAAAGACATTACTACGCTAAGGTATGAATAATACCAAAAGCAAGAGTAATGTAAAGGCTCACAAAAGTAAAGAAAGATAAATATATTAAATAACTCAAATCTTACAGGAAAGAAAAGATACAAAAGAATTCATACCGAACTCCTGAAGATAGCTTCGGAACGATGGAGCCCTACCTCTAACTCCTACCTAAACACTACTTTCAGAATGGAAGCACCACCTGTGGGGTGCCTCCTAGAGGGAGAAGAGAGAATTCACATGGTGAATGGTACCTCTTAGGAGTGGGGGAATGCCCCTCTATTTATAGCTTCAGGCATCCAAGAAAGAAGTAAAGATCGAAATCGAAGCCATTCTATAGATAGAGCTGCTTAAGTTTTAGTGGGAACGGATCTTGCAAGACTGGAATAGGAAACGAAAGTCATCCTGAAGCGGTGAGGGGGGTCTTCTATGAGTTCCCAAGATGGGATTAACCCCCAAACCATGCATGGGCTGCTGTTTGGCGCCACCTGGGCCTATTGGGCCATGGCAGCCTGCGCTGTACGGACTGGGGGAGTGCTGACGTCATCATGACATCAGCACTGCCCCCTAATTTTGTATTTTCCATATATTTTCCGTATGAACTCCGAACGATGCAAATAATATGTCCGTTGGAATTGTCTCGACGAGCGCTACGCAATGGTTTAGTCCTTGAGTGCATTTGAGATACTTTGTAGTGATGGAATTTGCAAATCTTATCTCAAGCCCTTTTGTGTGTGTTTTCTCTCCTGCTCCAAATGATGTTCTTTTACAAGGAATATGAGCTTCTCCCTGTGATACATCGAAAGCCACCAAAACTCGTGGAATTTGTCAGTATTAGGTAAATAATGCACAGAACTTTATATATACCCCATTTATTCACCGAGAGATTGACAGTCAAAATGGTGAAATAACGACTATCAACAAAAACTTTGACGAAAAGTTGTATCATCACACCACAAGAATCAAGATTGGGGGAGGATATGCCAAGAGGAACCCTTCCTCTGACCCGACCCCTAAGAGGAAGGACCTCGATATTTGACTTACAATGGTTGATTGTTGCAAAGAATTCAAAATGCTCTGCACTGAGTTCAATAGAGTGTTAGCATCGACCTGCTCCACACGTTGGATGTGACAGGGGATTCAACTCCAACATATGTTCGTCAACCAAAGATTCATGCCACCCTCATAGGATGGATATTAGAGTGAACCCCAATAACATATGTCTCCATCTTTCCAACTCAATCTATTTTGGAATGGAGAGCCTGCTCGAGCATCGTCATCACCCAGGGAAAAAAGCAAGCTTGCGGGAGGCAATGCCAGGTAATATTGAAGGTCAGTTTCTTGGCAATCACTTGCAAGAACTAAGCTTGGGGGTGAGAGCCAATGGACCAGCTTCATTGCTCTCCTAGTGTAATGAGTGATTGTCAATGAGCTTAAGCCCTCCGATGGACTGGAGTCCCTCCGATAGACTAGAGGTAGATGATGAAGACCTTGATGGACTGAGCCACAAGTCCTCTGATGGACTGGAGGCAATGCTCGACATCGGTCGGCCATGGAAGCTTGATACATGAAGGGGCGGTTTGGCAATGGTGGTATAAGCCTCCGATGGACTGCGAGGTACGGTGACACTGATGGACTGGGGAAGCCGGGTGCCACCGTGGTGCTCCAATCCGAGTACATGGCACGAAGACATGCGACGGAGGCTTTGGCGGCTTCAGCTCAAAACCGCCGCCCAAATTCAAATGACTTGGTGGGTTGGGCTCCGACTCGCCAAGATAGAAGATTGGGCCAAGACTCGGCCCAGGAAGCCCGTAGAATAAAGTTTCCTGGTTTCTGACTTCAAAACCGGGGGAAGCTTCTAGACTACTAGCTACATGGCGCATATCCACGCAAGGCGTAGAGAAGAAGAAGATCAAGATGTCATCGTATCGTCCGATTGTATCGTTTACATTTTAGCCCCTCCAAGCATTTGTAGTGTAGGGATCTTAGTGTAAATTGTGTCAATTAGGGCCTAGGGAATAAATAGACTTGAGAAGACTCCTTGGAGACTCTCTTGGCTAGCCATATGACATAGGTTTTTCTAACCCTAGCAGCCAAGAGCCAAAGAGAGAAAAAAGTGGAGATTAGGTAGGAGATGAGTGCCTAGTTTAGTCAAATCTTGTCTTAGTGGGAGGATGAAGGGAGGTAGGCTCTAGGGGATCTTGTAAGACCTGATTTCGTGATCTAATCCAAGTTTTCCCCTTGTGAATTCCATAGTGTGAGATGCAAACTTCATCCTCTCCCTTTTCCCTTCCCGGTTCTTGTTCGTTTTGGTTCCAATCCTTGGTTTTTGGTTTGTTTCGAGTTAACCAAGGTTGGGATCTTTCTTTTGCTGGAATTTTGCCTTGCTAGGACATGGTACATCTCACTAGCCAAGTGCTAGAATCATTAAACCACGAGCAAGGCCGTTCTTTACGTTTATCAGTTTTTCGGTCTCTCCTTCCCATCTTCATGAGATTTGCAATTCCTGTGCAACCCTGGATCTTAGATCTTTTGGGATTTGCTTTGGGATGACTCCAGGATAGCCTGTGCAAAATTTCGTGGAGTTTAATTAAGGTTTGACCCGGTTTCGATTGAGTTTTTGGTGGACTCGCAGGTTGATTCCCTGTTGCAGGCTCGGGCTGGTCGGTCTGTGAAGACCTGTTGACATCGGAATTTGGCTGACCCAGTTAATGGGCCTAAATCGGCTTTGGGCTGAGAGAAACTGTCCAAGAGAGCGATGGCATGCACCATGTCGAGTAGGCCAGCAGGCCTTGTATCGTAGTTTAATGGTTTAAATTAAAAGAGTCCAGCTAGAGGTCGAGTCAGTTAGGGTTTTAGCTTAATTAAGGAAAGGGCAGGCTTGCCACCCAAATCCACAGGACTATAAATATGTACCCGTACTATTGAATAAAATTGAGGACAAACGTTCACCAAGCAGCGGTTGTCTTCATATCCCTTTGGCGCATCGCCGCCCCTAAGCAATTAGGGTTTTCAAGGTATATCGTCATGCTACTCTATTGATCTCTCTAGTAGATGTTGATAGGGCCTCGCGGCGTTTTGCCGATGGTAGTTCTTGTACTAAGCGTTGTTGTTGGTAAAATCAACTAGTTATCTCGTGCATCGAGTTGGCATCCTTGCATATCGACTCATGCACAACTTGCTTCATGTTAATAATCTCTGTGATGCATGTCTTTGCACTGCATGGTTAAGGTTGTAAGGTTAGCATGATGCAAGCTTCATATTTAGGTATGATCTGTCTGTAACACCCTAGTTTAAATTCCAACATTTTACAATTAAATTCAAACAATTTATTTATTTTTTCTAAGGCTCATGTGTTTAGTTTGCATTTAACATGTTTTATTTAAAATAAATGCTTGTATAAAATAAATTATAGGCCCAACTTTCTTGTGCATATATGCTGGTGCATTGTTTCTTGTTTGATTGAATTAAGGATTCAAATTCAAATTTATTTGGATTTTAGAACCATTTCTATCTCCATTTAAAGGATTTCAGAAATAGAAAAGAAAAAAAAAAGAGAAGGGGGGCAGCTAGGCCGGCCAGGCCGGCTCGGCCCAGCCACCCCGCTCCCTCCCGCCTGGGCCAGAAGCCGCTCGGGCCAGCCACCCCGGCTCCTCTTCCCGCCTGGGCCCCGAGCTGGCCCAACCTGCGCCCCCTCCCCCTCAGCGCGCCGTTCAGCCCACCAGGCCGCGGCCGCGGCCGCGCCTCCCTCTCCTCGCGTCTCGCCGACAGGCGGGCCCGCGCCTCGCGCCCGCTGACCACTGGGTCCCATGGGTGAGGCCCATCTCCCTCCTTCCGCCGGAGATCCCGCGCCTCCGCTCGGCCACGCGGGCGACCGAAGTTGGAAGCTTTCCTCCCGAATCCACGCCCACGTCCCCTTCCTTTAGTGCCCTCCATTCAATCCCGTGGTCGCCGCCTCGGTTTCCCCTTCTTCCTCCCTTCCTTCACTGCGCCTTGACGAGCTTTCAAAGCCACCGGCCACCTCTCTCGTGTACGCAGCGCTCTAGCGCCCTAAATCCCTATAAAACCCGACCCCGAGCTTCTCCCAGAGCCCCTTTACCGCGCCTCCACTCCAATTTCACTCCTATGCCTCGACGCGCCCGCAATCCGCCGCCGGAGTCCTGCCTCGGTAAGCCGCTCCGCCGCCCAATTTCCTCACCGGCGAGCCGACTTCGGCCCTCTAATCACCGCCAGCTTATTCGCAGGAGCTTCGGGAAGCCGTTCCGTGGGTTCTAGTCGCGAGCACGCCACTCTGAGGCCTCTGCCCACAAACACCGTCCGAGCCCGTCCGCTGGTCACCGTTGCCAAGCCCCGCCGCCCGTTCCCCGACCTCGCTGGACCCTCGGTGAGCTCCGCCTCGGCCTCCTCTCCCTTTCCAGCTAGATCTAGTCCGGCGAAAGCGCCCCTAGGCCTCGGCGTACGCCACTCCGGCAGGCCGCCGCCACGCAGGCCGAACCCCGCCGTGAGTTTTGGTCGCCGCCGGCGCCTACCCTTTCCCTTGGTTCCCTGCCGTCCGATCTGAGATGCACGACCACGATTAAAACGTGCCATACCCCTTCGCCAGCCAATCACAAAGCGCCACCTCGCCCTCACTTAACCCAGTCAGCCTGACCGCACCCGTCAGACCGACGTGGCATGCCACGTGCGCGCCACGTCAGCGCCACGCCAGCGCAGACCCGGTCAACCGCGGTTCTTTGCGTTTAAGCCCCTGTCTTTTCCGGTTATCAACCCGCAGTCCAGCCCTGTGTAAAAGTATTTAGGTTTTAGTCCTGTTTTTATCAGTTTAAACCCTGAGTTCTCCGGTTTTTGAACCCGCCGTCCAGACTCTCGGTTTTGCCCTAAAACCCTCGGCGGCTATAGTTGTTTACGGATAGGTCCTCGGTTTTCAAATCTAGCCCCCTGGTTTAGTTGTTTCTATCACAGTTATGCCCCTAGGAGCCCGTTTTATGCATAACTTTCGCGTTTTAACTCCGATTTGAGTGATTCTTGCGCTCACGCGACCGTAGAAATGCGTAGAATGTTTTTAGTACAGTTTTATCTTCTGTTTTTATGATATGATGTACTGTTTCTCACCTTTGGTTAATTGTTTGCATGTATGTATGCGTGGAAATGCTTGTATGTTGCCGTGAACGTGTTTAGACGGTGAGCAGTTTGTTGGTGAAGAAGAGCAGCAGTTTGAGGGTGTTGAGCAGCAGCCTCAAGACCAATTTGAGCAAGGCAAGTATAACATGGACACAACCCAATAATCATTTAATCACTTAATATGCATGTGTCTAATTTTGTATGCCAATAAGGACTGTACCTAGCCTCTTTTATCGCAATGTTTACCTATGGGAATGCATGTTGGTTAAGTTTTGCTAGTTGCTGCGCGAACTCATGTATTTTTGGTTAATAATTTTATTAACGGATCTATGCAATCAAATCTTGAGCTTGACCCTCTGTGGTTCATGTTCCTTTAAAAATGGCTTTTTAGCAACTTGGTTTAGGGGGCATGAGCATGTGTTTTGCTTATAGCCACTCTCCTTAAGGACCGGTTCGCAAAGCGACAACCCGGGACAACAGTGCTACCATGAGACTGGAATGGGACGGTCTTGGCTAACTAATTAGGTTGCATTGGTTTGGGAGTAACTTACCGACGGGGCAAGAGGCGAGGTGAGCTTCTGTGGCCCTCACGCTACTTGGGTTGAGTGCGTTTATCTCCCCTTGAGGCTTGCTCCACAGATGCGGACCCTGAAACCTTAGCGGTTACACCTTACCAACGTGATCTTTGCAAAGGCCTCGTAGTGTGCTTGCTAGCCATCTCATCTAAGGTAATGTGGTGGACCACTAGCGTAGCCCACGACTCATGGGTAAAGATGTACGACCTCTCGAGAGTGCAAAACTGACATGTCAGCCGTGCTCACGGTTATGAGCGGCTCAGATCCTTTATGCAAATTAGTGGTTCTGTTGGGTTTGAAAGTGGTTCTTATGATAATGTTGTTGAATAATGTTCTTATGCAATATCTTGGGCTTGATGGTTTATCTACTCACTTGTAGTAACTAGTTGTTTAATAAAAACTTGACCAACTAAAAGCTCATGCAATGTGTCAGCCAACCTTAGAGCCTCATAGTTCATGTTATACTTGTGGAGTACGAGTTGAAGTACTCACGCTTGTTTCTTTATTTCAACCTACTGTTGGCTGGAACCCAACCGCTGCTCAGTTCAAGAAGACTTCGAGGAGTATGTTCAGGACTTCAATGAGTTCTAGGCATACCCGTCCCCCAGTCGACGTCCCTGTGGCGGCTTGTTTTGTTTCCATTCACGCTTCCGCTATGACTCTGGTTTAAAGACATGTTGTCTTATTGTAATAAAGTGATGATATACGCTATGTAAACGTTTTATTTCATCTTTTATGCACGTTCTGTGTTGTCACTATTGTCATAATATAAGTGAGACACGTTCCTGGCACATATATGTGGTTTCGGTTCCGTTGGTTGAGAACTGGGCGTGACAGTCCTTAGAAGACATATCTACAGATCACCTCCTGCTAGAAAAGATACAATGTTCTCTTTGCCATGTTCTATCTTTGCCGATCTCAACAAAGATCCATTCTTTTATGTTCATTTCTTTGTTTAATCTTTGGCATAAGTTTAATCTCAAAGCATAATGGGTACTCGAATAGATCTCGACTTTCTAGAATAGATCTAGATAGGTTTCTCTTTCCCTTTATTGCGTATTTGTACACACTATTTGGATGTATCATCGGCAAGATAGCAGGGTTATGCCGATGTTGAAGATCCGATGCGGAAAGAGCCGATCCGAGCGATCTGCTAGTACTTAACGTTTGCCCTATTTTATTTGTCCTTGCAGGGGGAACAGGAGCTAACCAACACCACCACCACAATCACAACCTTTCTGGCTAGGTCGTCAGCCAGGTGGCATGCCCAAGCACCATTGCCAGCGACCGGTTAACTGATTAGCCGATCGGGAGCCGCAGCAAGGAGGAGCGACCCTTACGTCCACATACATCTCCCAGCCCGCATTGTGTTGACTCGTCAAGGATACTACCCATCGGTTTCTTGGTGCAACAAGACCGTACCATCCGGTTGGTTGTCCGTTCTTTAAGACCGGACCATACGGTCTGCTGACAGAGAATTTGAGACCCAGCCACCGCTTGAGAAGGGGTTTGTATAGACCGTACCTTCTTGTCTCTTGGGCGTTGATTCGAGTGCTTCCATTAGTCGCCTGAAACGTATCTGTTCAGTGGACGGTATTGGGTGTGCGTGTTTTTCATAAGAGCGCACCTTGGGGGTTTTGAGTTTGAGTTTTTCAAGTGCTCCTATTCACCCCCTTCTAGTCGCACGTCTCAGTCCTACCAGGGGAACATCATCAGGTGAGTACACCGAATGCTATGTATTTCATTGCCATATCTTGAATCCTGAAAATTGCCATGACACCAAAAATATTTACTTCTTGCTATCCCAAATAAAAGAAAAGCTATAAAAATTTGCATAATTCAAAAACAACAAAAAGATTTGCTTTTACCATAAATAAGCACACACCTAGCCATAATGGTAGAACTTTGTTTATACCCTTGCTCAAAGGAAAAGATGAATAGTTGCTCTGTTAATTTCTCATAAGTATTTCGTATACAACTTGACACTCTCCTAAGATTTGAACTGATTGGCATTTGTCGTGATCCCACCTTAATTCTTTAACCTTGTGGGAGCAAGTGCTTTCAAAACAAAGTCTAAGTTGTTGTGAGATGCGATACAATCAAAGTTTGAGCTTAACCATTCTTGATCCAAGTAAGGTAATTCTCAGAGTTTTCTTTTTGAAAATTAAAATAAGAAAGTTCCTTAGTGGATTGAAATACCTATCTAGAGCCAAATGCTTACATATTAAACTTTACATATGCTACCTATTTTTATGTTGAGTTTTGTCAAATTTTGAGTTCTTATGAAGTAGTGACACTTCAAGTCCTGATCAAAATCCCTCACATCCACCTTGATTTGCTAGCCTTTCTTTGTCTGGTCATGCTTAAATCTACACTAGATTCAAGCATCCACCTTCACCAGATGTCTCTCCACCATATCTATCACCCACTTACTATTGGCGGCTCTTAGCGTAATAGGTTTTACTCTGCGAGCGCACGAAGACCGCTGTAGCCTTTCACCCGAGAGTATTCCAAGGTATCGTATTTATCCACAGGGAAGTGTTGAGATAGAGATATCAAACTATTATTCATCTAGCTGTTACTACTCATTCCTATCAACCGATAGCTAGGAAAGGTCGACACCAAACACCATAGGATAAAAGCCAAGCACCGTTGGCAAGAAAATAGGTAAAGCTAGGAGGACAACGGGACAGTGACTGCTATACGGTCTTCTATCTCTTCCAGCATACAAGAGCTATCCATGCTAAGGGTCGAAAGGATCTCAATAGAGTTATGAACTTGAGTCGAAAGAAATTCTGGCGCCCTCAAGGGGTTAGGGGGTAGATAGTAGACCACCGAAAGAGAACCCGGCTATCACCTATGGGCCTCCCGAACGAACGGGCCTGGACTACATAGGCACACCACACGCTGTCACCGAGTGGGGCTACCAGCAAATCTGCGAGGGGAGGATGGCAAGTTACAAACGTGTTCAAGTGAAGCTTGAACAACAATAGTTCATCCTTGGCCAAAGGACAGGAACTAACTAGAGCCTAGCATATAGGTTGGACTGTAACACCGGCAAGCAAAACAACGATCAATCAATTCTAGTTTAGCACAACTCAGGCCTCGAAAAAGTGGACCAAAAAGGAAAATGCAACTACACCACTCGAGTTACTAACAGAGACGAAGATAAGTGCATAAAGTAGAAACATGAAGTACTTGCACTTGTCAATGAAAGGAAAGTAGTGCTCAAGATAGCAAATAAAATATATTACCGAGTACTTCCGATCGACTCCGATACAGTGTTCACGTCTCTTAGCGTAACAAATTTTACTCCGCAAGCGCACAGAGATTCGCTGTAGCTTTTTCACTCAGAGTATTCCGAGTATCGTAAAAATCCACAGGGAAGCAAAGGCAAATAGGTGGAATGAAATGTTGAACTTTCAAGCAGTACTATAACTTAGATAAAACACCAGCTATTCTTACAACGGGGGTAAGATAACAAGGCAGTGTATGGTGGGAAGAGTAAAACAGGGACTAAAGAAGCCTAACACTTAGGTAGCTATCTAGGAGGACAACGAGCGAGATTAGGTTTCCAAACTCCACTACTTAACCGCTGCAGAGGAATATTCGCGGTTGAACTAAATTAACTGGAAACAAGCTAGGATCTTGCATCGAGCGAAATTCCGGCGCCTCGAGGGGTCAAGGGGTAGATAGTAGACCTCTGAAGGAGACCCGGCTAACGCCTACGGGCTTACCGAACGACGGGGAGAAATACTGAGACCTCTAGAGCTGTCACCTAGAGAGGCTACCAACCAGATCTGCGTGGGTAAGATGGCACGCTATACTAGTGTTCAAGTGAGAACTTGAACACTAAAGCTCTTCCTTGATCAGAGGGTGAGACTAACTTAATCTTAGATCAAAAGCCTAAGACAAGCTTATAGCACCGGCAAGTCCAACAGGATTCAGATAGCTTAAGAACAACACAAACCTAAGCCTTGGATCTAGTGTGCAATAAAGGTACACCACACTAGGCAAGCGTTAAGAAGTAAAGTAAAGTATAACAAAAGATAGAACAATGAAATATATTATACTGGAGTAACAAGAGTACAAAGATAGAAAGATACAAGAGCTTTACCAAGACTCGAAGAAGACTCCGGAATCCCTGAGCCAAAAGCTCAGACTCAACTCTAACTCCCAGGATTAACCTAGTGCTACTAGATTAAGCGATAGTATGGGCTACTCAACTTCCACACTTCATAAGTGAGCTCTAAGGGGGTATTTATAGCTTCCAAGGTCGGTGAGGCGGTTAGGATGGCGGTTACAGGCCGGGCAACCTGAGGTGGGGCTGGGCAGCCTCCCTCCAGGCCGGGCGGCCCGGAAAGCCCTTTGATCCACCGCCTTTCTTGATCTTATGGCTGGTATTCACTCCCCATGGTGGTTGCATGGCAGTTATGGCGGTTATGCATGTGTTTCCTTGTCAACCATTGATCTTCACTTGTGTTTCTTCCTTAGCCGCAGGATTGAAGTGCCGAGGATCGCTGACTTCACCAATCCAAGTGCTGGATCGATGATGTGGCAAGGCCTTCCGGTACTTTGCTTGTTGCATTCGGTATTTGGACTTCACAACTGTGTTGACACGTCACTCAGGTGCATGCAGGTCGAAGATGAGGTGTTTTGGCCACTTTGTCAGGCCGGGCGGCCTAGGAGTGATGCCGGCGGCCTGGCCCACTGGTCAGAGCACTCCTGACTTAGCCATATTTCTCCTGTTTTCAGCTGATCTTGTACCTACAATCAAATATTCAACACAACTTGTGGAACTATGTTAGTAGCAAGGGTTATCCTATACTTTGATGTATTTTCCTTCCATGCTCATGGATAGTTGGCGATCGAAATGGTGCAATAATGACCGTCAACACCTCCCCAAGAGCTTAGACCTTTGCTCGTCCTCGAGTAAAGCTAAGATGGATTATGGATCAGGAGTTGCTGCAATATCGATGCTCATAAATAGGATTTATGCACAGACGACACCCAAGCTTTTACCTCGAACCATAGTGTATGTAATGATCACTCTTACTCATACCTATGGTGCATCTTTTTGTCTTACCATATCTTGGGCGGTTGAGAGGAAGAACGACTTAGCTGCAGGTTCTGCTCCAAGCATGTCTTTTGGGATTCCCATCTCAGGTGTTTTTAAAGATTTTTCAAAAGAAAACAAGTTTCTCCAAAGGTACTCTTGATCACTCAAAGTGTATCCTCACCATTTGAAGCCAAGAGCATGGCTAAGAACTTCCTATACTAAGGCTTATGTGGAGCTCAGGGTCATTGAAGAACTTAGCTTACTTAAGTTCTTTGTTTTGCAAAGCCAAAGATTGGACCAAAGAAATGTACTACATCATCTAGCCTTGTTCATTGTTGGAGCTTTATTTGGTGGATGGATGGATGAATCTCCTTATTTCCTTTCCTTCTCCTTTTTGATTGATACGTATGAATATGGAGCCTTTTTGTATTTTTCTCTCTTTTTGCCATGCTTGACTAGCATGCTTTTCTTTTTCTCATATTTTTGTTAGCTCCATACTCTACCTCTTTTTGATTGGAAGGAGTAAGGATAAGGGTATTATTTTGGAGATATTTGAATGCATACCCAGGATAGGTAAATGCATTTGTGGTGGTGGATTTTTGCTCCAACGATTCACAAGATAGAGATGATTCCATTCTAAGGGACTCAAAATTTGACAAAGCTCAAAACAACTTTAAGTAGCTTAAACAAGCTGGGCTCAGATATTTCAGTGTATTTGGCTCTGGTAGGTAGTCAAAACCGATGGGGGAACTTCATTTTATTTTTCAAAAGAATAAACCTGAGATGTTTATCTTACTAGGGACATGTGCAGAAAACCTAGTGCTTAGCCATATCATTTCTCACAACAACTTAGACATAGTTATGCAAATGGCGTCTACTAAGTACAAGATCAAGTTTTCAACTTATACACACGAGCTCGAAATTAAGCTAAGTATAAAACGCGCATAAACAACTATGTATGAACATAATAGAGCAACTATTCACCATTTCCATATGGAAAATATACATCAAAGTTGGGAGTTGCTTTTATTGACACTTTTTTTAATAAATCGAAATAAGCAAATATATAAAGAACATTATTTTATAAAACTTACTTACCTTCAAACGAGTGATGTGCTGCTCGGTCGGACGGGGGTACTGCTGCTGCTCAGTCGGACGGGGTACTGCTGATACAAGTGATGCTGCTGGGTTGGATAGGTACTGCTGCTAGGTCGGACAGGTACTGCTGCTGCACAAGAAAAGTGATAGGGGCACGAGACGGGGACACCTTACTTTGAGGGGCACGGGCATGAGGAGGTTTGCTCTTAACGGCCTACCATGCCCCCAAGCTTCAATGAAGCTAGGGGTTTTCGTAGTAGTAGTTGTAGAAGTTCTGAGCATCGAGGAAGCCGGCTCCAACTTGCTCATTCAGGTTTTGGAGCATTTCCGTGTTGGTTTGGAGCCGTTGATCCATCGCTTCTGTGCGTTGGTGGATGTCACCTACCTGCTGATACAGCCTCTGATCGTACTAGCCCAAGTTCATCCCCCCCATTGCGTAGTTGATATCGGCCATGTCCGGAGTATGGTACCGGGCTGAAGCAGAGTGACCTAGGTCTCGGCTGAACGCACGTGACGCACTACTGCCTCCATAGTATGGTGTATGCTGACGTCTCTTAGTGTAACAGATTTTACTCCGCAAGCGCACGGAGATTCGCTGTAGCTTTTTCACTCAGAGTATTCCGAGTATCGTAAAAATCCATAGGGAAGCAAGGCCGAATAGGTGGAATGGAATGTCAAACTTTCAAGCAGTATTTTTTTTCTTCGCAAATTTAGAACTAACTAAATGCAAACTTAAGCAAAAATTTGATGAAAATTAAACATGCAATGGTGAAATTCAAAGTAGGTGCATGAAAGATAGGAAAATTATAACACAGAAATTTAAATATGCAGTGGAGGATAAGGCCAGTTTACCTCTTGGCGAGGGCAAGTCATACCTTGGGTTTAGTGTCAGCGCTTGACAGAGACTTAGTGTCTGTCTGTGCTGCAACTTTTGCTCGCCAAATCTTCTTGGTTGCCATAGCCTTTTGTTTGTGCGTTTTAGTCCTCTTCTCTGGCTGGGCTTTTGGCATTTCCTCTTTCTTCCGCCATTCTTGAGATGTGTTCGTTGCCTTGGCGGTGACCTTTGTCTCAGGAGCTTTGCCTCCTGAGTCCTTTGTCGGCGGCTGGGCCAGTGAGGCACGTCTTAGTGACCCGGCTCTGCGATCAGCTTTGAGCTTGCGGGCTTCTCCGTCGTACAGGAGCTTTTCCATGGCTACGAGGAGAGAGTCCATCTTCGGCTTGCTTGGCGAAAGCTCGATCTTCTCTCTTGGTGTTTCCCGGGGTGCCTGACACTTAAATTTGAAAGTTTTTACCTGTCGGCACGGCTCGACCTTTGGTTTGAAGGCGAACGTTTCCCATCTGCGATTGATGTTGAGGTGGACTTCTCCAGCTCCAACATCAATGTCCTCAGCGGTGCTTAGGAATAGTCGCCCAAGGATGAGCGGCGTCTTCGTGTCTACATCCATGTCAAGCACCACGAAATCCACCAGGATGACGAAGTTTCGGATTTTCACCGGGACGTCTTCGGCGATCCCGACGGGGTAGCGAATCAATTGATCCGCTAGCTGCAGGCACATAGCAGTAGGGGCAAGTGTAGCATGCGTAAGTTTATCAAAGACTACCTTGGGCATGACGCTGACGCTTGCTCCCAGATCACAGAGAGCTTGATCAAAGTTCTGGGTTCTGATTGAGCATGATAGGAGGGGTTCCCAGGATCCTTCTTCTTTTCAGGCGGCTGGTTGAGTATAACAGAGCTACACTCCTCAGTGAGGTGCACAACTTCGATCAATGGAAGTGGCTTTTTGTTGTTGAGGATGTTCTTCAGGTACTTAGCATACGTAGGCACCTGCATTGCATCTAGCAATGGGATATTGACATATAACTTCTTGATTACTTCAACGAATTTGCCGAACTGATCGTCGACCGAGGCCTTTTTCTGCCTTTGAGGAAAACGGAGCACTGTGCTGTCATAAAACTCATGCGGAGCTGACTTCGGTGCTTCCTTCACCGGTGGTGGTTCACGATCCAACTCATCTTCCTCCTCTGGTGTGGCCTGCTTTCCCTGTTCTTTACCTGCAGCTCTAGGGTGCGTGTGGGGCGGGGGGTCTTGTGTAGACCTTCCACCCCTAGTGGTTACAGCATTTATATGTTCCTTCGAGGGTGGCTCAGGCTGTCCCGAAAGCTTTCCCAAAGTAGGACTAGGTAGAGCGGCGGCAAGCTGAGCTATTTGGGTTTCTAACATTTTATTAAAGCTTAGTTGGTTCTTCATGGCGCTGTTCAGAGTTTCAAATTGGTTTGACAGAGATTCAAAGACTCTATTATTCGCATGGTACTTCTTACTAATGCTATCGTTCGCAGCTTTTGATCGTAAGGATTTTTATTAAACTGCTGAGAACTGCCAGAAGACATACCTTGACCAGCGAAAGGTTAGTTGGATCGTGAGTTCCAACTTGGTTGAGGACGAGGCCCATTGCTGAAGCTATTGTTGTTGATGAAGTTGACGTCCTCCGATCCATTTTCGGGGCAGCTGTTCCCCGTGTGGCCGGTGTTCCCACAATGTTCGCAAGTCATGCGAGAACCCAGTGCTTGGATCGGCACAGCTTCAGGAGTGCCCTCCAGCCTCTTTAGCAGGAGGTCCATTTTGGCGGCAAGCATTTTGGAGCCGTCAATATGGTGGACTCCACGGGGCTTATTGTTCGCCCTCTTCTCTCTCCATCCTTGGTTGCTTGCCATCTTCTCGATGAGAGTGCGGGTAGCGGCAACCTCAAGGACAAGAATGATCCTCTAGCAGCTGCATCGAGGTGTTCTTGCGCGGACCGGTGTAGTCCGTGGGAGAAGTTCTAGATTATCAGCCACTGTTCCATACCATGGTGGGGGCAGGCGGCGATGTATTCTTGTAGTCTCTCCCATGCCTCCGCCACGGACTCATCAGCGAGCTACTTGAAGATCGAGATTCGGTTCCTCAAATGAGCTTGTCTTCCCCATAGGGAAATACTTTGCAAGGAAGGCATTGGAGCATGCCTCCCAGGTCGTCAAGTTATTGCAGTTCAGGTAGAACCGCTGTTTCACCTTCCCAATCAGAGAGAATGGGAAGAGGCGAAGCCGAACAGCATCGGTGGTTGCACCCTTGATGGTAAAAGTGCTGCATATCTCCAGAAATTGCTGGAGATGGCTGTTTGCATCCTCCGACGCCAATCCGCAGAATGCGCTAGCTTGGACCATGTGGATGACACCTGGCTTGAGCTCGAATCCATCTCCAACAGTCACACTTGGCCCCGTAGGGATGTTGTTGCTGGATGGGACAGAGAACTCACGAATGGTCTTCTCAGCCATATGTGTCGTGTCGGTTGTGCTTGATGATCCAAACTCCAGTGTAGCTGGCACAGGCCTCTGCCCATGGATCGTCTTCTGACGGACTCTCCTACTGAGCAGCGACTTCGGATTGTTGTGAAAGTTTGCCGGTAGGTCAAAACCGGTCATACACCTCTCTGTCACCCAACAATAAAGCAGACAGAGGCAAATAAGCCTGCTAAGAAATAGCGGTATGTTATCAAGTTATAACTAACTAGGTTCGAACAAATCAAACTTCTATTGCCAATTGCATCCCCGGCAACGGCGCCAAAAAAAGCTTGTTGACGTCTCTTAGCGTAACAGATTTTACTCCGCAAGCACACGGAGATTCGCTGTAGCTTTTTCACTCAGAGTATTCCGAGTATCGTAAAAATCCACAGGGAAGTAAGGGCGAATAGGTGGAATGAAATGTCAAACTTTCAAACAGTACTATAACTTAGATAAAACACCAGCTAATCTTACAACGAGGGTAAGATAAAAGATAGAGTATGGTGGGAAGAGTAAAACAGGGACTAAAGAAGCCTAACACTTAGGTAGTTGCCTGGGAGGACAACGAGTGAGATTAGATTTCCAAACTCTACTACTTAACCGCTGCAGAGGAGTATTCGCGGTTGAACTAAGTTAACTGAAAACAAGCTAGGATCTTACGTCGAGCAAAATTTCGGCGCCACGAGGGGTCAATGGGTAGATAGTAGACCTCCGAATGAGACCCGGCTAACG
The DNA here is from genome assembly GCA_022530915.1 of Paspalum notatum. Lineage (NCBI taxonomy): Eukaryota > Viridiplantae > Streptophyta > Magnoliopsida > Poales > Poaceae > Paspalum > Paspalum notatum. The sequence continues at coordinate 30,094,069 of CM039688.1, read as the reverse complement.
CCTACGGGCTTACCGAACGACGGGGTGGAATACTGATACCTCTAGAGCTGTCACCTAGAGAGGCTACCAACCAGATCTGCGTGGGTAAGATGGCACGCGATACTAGTGTTCAAGTGAGAACTTGAACACTAAAGCTCTTCCTTGATCAGAGGGTGAGACTAACTTAATCTTAGATCAAAAGCCTAAGACAAGCTTATAGCACCGGCAAGTCTAACAAGATTTAGATAACTAAAGAACAACACAAACCTAAGCCTTGGATCTAGTGTGCAATAAAGGTACACCACACTAGGCAAGCATTAAGAAGTAAAGTAAAGTATAACAGAAGATAGAGCAATGATATATATTATACTGGAGTAACAAGAGTACAAAGATAGAAAGATACAAGAGCTTTACCAAGACTCGAAGAAGACTCCGGAATCCCTGAGGCAAAAGCTCAGACTCAACTCTAACTCCCAGGACTAACCTAGTGATACAAGACTAAACGATAGTGTGAGCTACTCAACTTCCACACTTCACAAGTGAGGCCTAGGGGGGTATTTATAGCTTCTAAGGTCGGTGAGGCGGTTGGAGAGGCGGTTAGAAGTCGGGCGGCCTCTGGTGGGGCCGGGCGGCCCGTGTGACCGTCTAATCCACCGACTTGTGTCATCCAACGCTCCATATTGCTTCCCTCGGTCGGTTGCATGGCGGTTATGGCGGTTATAGTTGTGCTTTTTCCTCAGCCATTGATCTCACTAGTGTTTCTTCCTTAGCCGCAGGATTAAAGTGCCTAGGATCACTGACTTCACCAATCCAAGTGTTGGATCGGTGATGTGGCAAGCCTTCCCGTACTTGACGTGGTGGTTTCAGCATTTGGACTTCACAGCTGTGTTGACACTTCGCTTAGGCACATGTAGGTCGAAGATGAAGTGAATTGACCACATTGTCAGGCCAGGCGGCTTGGGGTGGAGCCGGGCGGCCTGGCCCACTTGCCAGTCACCTCCTGACTTAGCCATATTTTGCCTGTTCAGCTGATCTTTCACCTGCAATCAAATATTCAACACAACTTGTGGAATTGTGTTAGTAGCAGGGGTTAATCCATACTTTGGCATATTTTTCTCCATGTTTGTGGTTAGTTGACGGTCACTGGTAGTACAGTAATGACCGTCAACAGTGTACTAAGGGAAGGCTGGTAGGAACTCTGGCCACTACTGGTGTAAAACCAGGATGGCTCAGTGTGCGTCGGAACATGGGATGGTTCCTCCTCAAACTCTCCTCGTGCTCTGTGGTGTTGCTCTTTTGCTCGCCGTCGTTGGCCTCTGGTCATGATGCCGCCGATGGCGTGGTGCCTCCACATCAAGCTGCATGGTTAGGCTTCTAACAATGTACATGTCGAACTGCGGTGCTGGAAGCGGCAACTCAAGATTGTGCCCAAACCATGTCATGACTAGTTGCCCATTCATTTCGACGTCTCCCTTCATGAAATGTGCCTGGATGAAGTGCTGCTTCCCTACATAGTGTGATGTGTCATCGGGAAGGTACTCAAGCTGGGCATTCTCTAGGAGGCCCAGGTTGGTTGCAATCCTGGTGACAAAGGAGGTTATGCTTATGGGGGTGTTGGTCGCTCTCATGCCCATCCAATGACGGACAATGTTGAGGACTGGAGCATAGCGCTTCTTCTTAACCATGGCATAGAGGCATTTGAGGTCTTCGTTGGGTGCACAATGAACCTCACCTCTCAGAAAGACTATGAGCGAGACCCAGTGAGCTAAGAGTCTCAGAGTGGGGTTGTGAATTTTGGTGGTGCTATGTTTCCCCTTCCCATACTCTCCGCATATTTTCACCCAAAAAGATTTCATATCATATCCGGCCGGGTCAGTCAACGAACAGTTGGGGTGGAAGCCCAAAAGCTCGGTGAACTTCCATGGGGAGACAGAAAATCCAGTATTGAACAGGCGGAAATTTATGAATGTACCTCGTTTCTCCATGCAAAGAGTCATCAGGAATTCTTGCGTTAGAAGGACAGATCCTTCCTCTGTAATATTAGCGAAATCCGACCAACCCACATAATAAAAAGCTTGAACAAATGGGTCCAACATTCCTATTTCGACGAGGAAGATGGCGTTGAAGCACTTTGTCCTCCCAAAGACCTTGGTGGTGAGAGCTTGTAACATCTTGGCCTCCTCATCGCTTTGGATGTTGATATCCTGCAGGTTCATTAGTCGGCGCTGTTGTTGTTGCTGAGAAGAAACTCCTTCGTCCTAGTCCTGGCGGCTGCGTGTACCGCTGACGGACATCCTGTCGGACACTGCTGGAGTCTTGTCGGATGCTGCTGGAGTCTTGGAGCTTCTGCTTTGTGAACGAAAGCGGGAGCGCTCGTCCAACGAAGACGGAAACTTCAGGTGCAGTCCCTTCCCTGTGTTGCTCAGGGCCTTTTCGCTTTCTTGAAGAAGGATGACATCCTGCAAAATGAACAATATGCTACACAAGGGACAAAGCAGTCACAAAAGATTAGCGTTAGCGGTTAATCGTCCAGAAGTCAGTCGTCCAGAAGTTAGTCGTCCTTGCGGGGCAGAGCCTCAACAAAACGTCCAAAAACCGAGGGTGTAGCACTTATTTTATTGGGCAGAATTTTTACTAAGTCCTGAAAATAAACTAAGTCCTAAACTAGTGCTTAAGAGAATGATTACGGGGGAGAAGAGAGAGTGCTCACGCTGCTAAGCGGTGCGAGGAGTTCAAGGGGGCATGCATGTGTATTTATAGGCGCGTGGGAGTGCATGCAGGCAGAGGCAGTAGGCTGGGAGGCTTGGGGACAGGCCGGGCGGCCTGGGGCCGGGGCCGGGCGGCGCAGTGGCCTATGCCCCTAGGCTTGCTTGTGGCTTGCGTGGAGATGGGATGTGAACGGCATGCAGGGGGCTATGCAGTGTCGGTGCACAGGGCCCGACGGCCTGGCAGGGAGGCCGGGCGGTGCCGGGGCTTAGTGCCTTTGGCACTTAGCCGGTGTGCGCGCGCAGAAGGGGAGCAGAGGGGGCCAGGCGGCCTACTCCTAGTGCCCATGGCACTTGGCGCATGCAGCTGAGGAGAGAAGGGGCCGGCCAGCCCAGGTGGGGCCGGGCGGCTCCGGAATTTTTTTTCGCAAGATAGTTTAGACTAAATGCAGGGCTTAAACAAAAAAATTTGATGAAAAATTAAACATGTCGTGGTAAAAATTTAAAGTAGATGCATGAAAAAGAAGAAAAAAATTAAGCGCGGAGAAATTAAATATGCAGTGGAGGGTAATGCTAGTTTACCTCCTGGCGAGGGCAAGTCATACCTTCGGTGTGGTGTCAGCACTTGACGGAGACTTAGAGGCCGTCTGGGCTGCAACTTTTGCTCGCCAAACCTTCTTGGTTGCCACAGCCTTTTGTTTCTGAGTTTTGATCTTTTCTAGCTTTGGCTTTGGCGTCTCAATTTCCTTCTTCCACCATTCTTGAGATGCGTTCATTGTTTTGGCGTGACCTTCTTTTCAAGAGTTTTGCCTCCTGATTCCTTTGTCGGCGGCTGGGCCAGTGAGGCACGTCTCAGTGACTCGGGTCTGTGATCGGCTTTGAGCTTACGGGCCTCTCCACCCAGCAGGATTTTCTCTATCGCTAGGATGAGAGAGACCACCTTCGGCTTACTTGGTGAAAGCTCGATCTTCCCTCTTGGTGTTTCTCGGGGTGCCTGACACTTAAGCTTGAAAGTTTTTACCTATCGGCACTGTTCGACCTTCGGTTTGAAGGCGAATGTCTCCCGTCTACCATTGATGTTGAGGTGGACTTCTCCAGCTCCAACATCAATGTGGGCCTCAGCGGTGCTTAGGAATGGTCGCCCAAGGATGAGCAGCGTTTTCGTGTCTACCTCCATGTCTAGCACCACGAAATCCACCGGGACGACGAAGTTCTGGATTTTCACTGGGACATCTTCGGTGATCCCGACGGGGTAGCGAATCGATTGATCCGCTAGCTTCAGGCACATAGCAGTATGGGCAAGTGTAGCATGCGTAAGTTTATCAACGACTACTTTTGGCATGACGCTGACGCTTGCTCCCAGATCACAGAGAGCTTGATCAAAATTCTGGGTCCCGATTAAGCATGATATGGAGGGGTTCCCAGGATGCTTCTTCTTTTCTGGCGGCTAGTTGAGTATAGCAGCGCTACACTCCTCCGTGAGATGCACAACTTCGGTTGAGGGCAGCAGCTTTTTGTTGTTGAGGATGTCCTTCAGGTACTTAGCATACGTAGGCACCTGCATCGCATTTAGCAATGGGATATTGACATATAACTTTTTGATTACCTCAATGAATTTGTCGAACTGATCATCGACCGAGGCCTTTTTCTGCCTTTGAGGAAAAGGGAGCACTGTGCTATCATAAAACTCATGCGGAGCTGACTTCGGTGCTTCCTTCACCGGTGGTGGTTCACGATCCAACTCATCTACCTCCTCTGGTGTGGCCTGCTTTCCCTATTTTTTTCCTGTAGCTCTAGGGTGTGTGGGGGGAGGGGTCTTGTGTAGACCTTCCACCCCTAGTGGTTACAGCATTTATATGTTCCTTCGGGGGTGGCTCGGGCTATCCTGGAAGCTTCCCCGAAGTAGGACTAGGTAGAGCGGCGGCAAGCTAAGCTATTTGGGTTTCTAACATTTTATTAAAGCTCAGTTGGTTCTTCATGGCGCTGTTCAGAGTTTCCAATTGATTTGACAGAGATTCAAGGACTCTATCATTCGCATGGTACTTCTTACTAATGCTATCATTCACAACTTTTTGATCGAAAGGATTTTTATTAAACTGCTGAGAACTGCCAGAAGACATACCTTCACCAGCGAAAGGTAAGTTGGGTCGTGAATTCCAACCTAGTTGAGGACGAGGCCCGTTACTGAAGCCATTGTTCTTGATGAAGTTGACGTCCTCCAATCCATTTTCGGGGCAGCTGTTCCCCGTGTGGCCGGTGTTCCCACAATGCTCGCAAGTCATGCAAAAATCTAATGCCTTGACCGGCACAGCTTCAGGAGCGCCCTTTAGCTTCTTTAGCAGGAGGTCCATTTTGGCGGCAAGCATGTCGGAGCCGTCAATATGGTGGACTCCATGGGGCTTATTGTTCGCCCTCTCCTCTCTCCATCCTTGGTTGCTTGCCATCTTCTCGATGAGAGTGCGGGCAGCGGCAACGCTCAAGGACAAGAATGATCCTCCAGCGGCTGCATCGAGGTGCTCTTGTGTGGACCGGTGTAATCCGTGGAAGAAATTCTGGATTATCAGCCACTGTTCCATACCATGGTGGGGGCAGGCGGCGATGTATTCTTGTAGTCTTTCCCATGCCTCCGCCACGGACTTGTCAGCAAGCTGCTGAAAGCTCGAGATTCGATTCCTCAGTGAGCTGGTCTCCCCAGAGGGAAGTACTTTGCAAGGAAGGCATTGGAGCTTGCCTCCTAGTTCATCAAGTTGTTGCGGTTCAGGTAGGACCATTGTTTCGCCTTCCCTATCAGTGAGAATGGGAAGAGGCAAAGCCGAACAGCATCGGTAGTTGCACCCTTGATGGTGAAAGTGCTGCATATCTCTAGAAATTGCTGGAGATGGCTGTTTGCATCCTCCGACGCCAATCCGCATAATCGACTAGCTTGGACCATCTGGATGACACCTGGCATGAGCTCAAATCCATCTCCAACAGTCACACTGGGTCCCGTAGGGATGTTGTTGTTGGCGAGGACAGAGAACTCGCGAATGGTCTTCTCAGCCATGTGTGTCGTGTCGGATGTGCTTGTTGATCCAAACTCCAGTATTGCTGGCATAGGCCTCTGCCCGTGGATTGTCTTCTGATGGACTCTCCTTCTTAGCAGTGACTCCGGATTGTTGTGAAAGTTTGCCGGTAGGTCAAAACCGGTCATACACCTCTCTGTCACCCAACAATAAAGTAGACAGAGACAAATAAGCCCGCTAAGGAATAGCGGTAAGTTATCAAGTTATAAGTACCTAGGTTCGAACAAATCAAACTTCTATTGCCAATTGCTTCCCCGGCAACGGCGCCAGAAAAAGCTTGTTGACGTCTCTTAGCGTAACAGATTTTACTCCACAAGCGCACGGAGATTCAATGTAGCTTTTTCACACAGAGTATTCTGAGTATTGTAAAAATCCACAGGGAAGCAAGGGCAAATAGGTGGAATGAAATGTTGAACTTTCAAGCAGTACTATAACTTAGATAAAACACCAGCTATTCTTACAATGAGGGTAAGATAACACTTAGGTAGCTATCTGGGAGGACAATGAGCGAGATTAGATTTCCAAACTCTACTACTTAACCGCTGTAGAGGAATATTTGCGATTGAACTAAGCTAACTGGAAAGAAGCTAGGATCTTGCGTCGAGCGAAATTCCAGCTCCTCGAGGGGTCAAGGGGTAGATAGTAGACCTCCGAAGGAGACATGGCTAACGTCTACGGGCTTACCGAACGACGAGGTGGAATAGTGAGACCTCTAGAGCTGTCACCTAGAGAGGCTACCAACCAGATCTGCGTGGGTAAGATGGCACGCTATACTAGTGTTCAAGTGAGAACTTGAACACTAAAGCTCTTCCGTGATCAGAGGGTGAGAACTAATTTAATCTTAGATCAAAAGCCTAAGACAAGCTTATAGCACCGGCAAGTCTAACAGGATTCAGATAACTTAAGACAACAAAAACCTAAGCCTTGGATCTAGTGTGCAATAAAGGTACACCACACTAGGCAAGCATTAAGAAGTAAAGTAAAGTATAACAGAAGATAGAACAATGAAATATATTATACTGGAGTAGCAAGAGTACAAAGATAGAAAGATACAAGAGCTCAGACTCAACTCTAACTCCCAGGACTAACCTAGTGCTACTAGACTAAGCGATAGTATGAGCTACTCAACTTCCTCACTTCACAAGTGAGCTCTAGGGCGTATTTATAGCTTCCAAGGTCGGTGAGGTGGTTAGGATGGCGGTTACAAGCCTGGCGGCCTGAGGTGGGGCCGGGTGGCCTCCCTCCAGGCCGGGCGGCCCGGACAGCCCTTTGATCCACCGCCTTTCTTGATCTTGTGGCTGGTATTCACTCCCTATGGCGGTTGCATGGCAGTTATGGTGGTTACGCATGTGTTTCCTTGTCAACCGTTGATCTTCACTTGTGTTTCTTCCTTAGCCACAGAATTGAAGTGCCGAGGATCGCTGACTTCACCAATCCAAGTGCTGGATCGATGATGTGGCAAGGCCTTCCGGTACTTTGCCTATTGCATTTGGCATTTGGACTTCACAACTGTGTCGACATGTCACTCAGGTGCATGCAGGTCAAAGATGAGGTGTTTTGGCCACTTTGTGAGGCCGGGCGGCCTGGCCCACTGGTCAAGGCACTCCTGACTTAGCCATATTTTCTTGTTTTCAGCTGATCTTGTACCTACAATCAAATATTCAACACAACTTGTGGAACTATGTTAGTAGCAAGGGTTATCCTATACTTTGATGTATTTTCCTTCCATGCTCATGGATAGTTGGCGGTCGAAATGGTGCAATAATGACCGTCAACATACAACAGACCTTCTCTAACTCCTAACTAAACACTACTTTCAGAATGGAGGCACCTCCCGTGGGGCGCCTCCTGGAGGGAGGAAGAGAGAAATCACATGGTGATGGCACAAGTGAGTGAAGCCTTTCTATTTATAGGTGGCGGAGGAGCCTTGAGGGTGAAGAAAGCCTTCCCCAAACCTCTCCTAGCGCGCCACCTAGCCTGGAACCGACGTCCAAAGGTCAGTGGAGGAGTCCCCCACGTGCAGGCGCCGAGAACCGGTCCAAAATCGGATCCTAGGGGGTGAACCAGTCGTTACAAGTGAAAACTGGGCGTTTACAAGTAATTTGGGTCAAAAACCGGACTCCTAGCGGCTGAACCATGCGGCACAGGCTTGTCCTTGCGCCACTTGTCCCGGGCGGAGGGCGGATCGCGTCCCGCGCGCCTCTGTGGGTGCCACATGCCCCCTGGAAGCCAGCCGACCTGCTGGCTCGTGCGAGCGCCCTGCGCGCCATACTAGGGCCCGCCACGTGGCGGCCGCTGGCTGGTCCGTGCCGTGCCTCCCGTACAGAGTGCACGTGCGCGTCGCCTGGGCTGGCCTCGCAGCGGCCTCTGGTTGGCTGTGCCGGTGGAACACGGATCAAGATCCGTGGCACTGCCCCCTCGGCCAATGGTCAAACGCCATGTGGCGCCCTTCGGTGGATTCCTGCCTATGCACGTACGGACGGAGGCTGCTGACGTCAGCGATGACGTCAGTAGTCCCTATATGTTTGTATTTTCCATATATTTTGCATAAGTGCTCCAAACGATCCAAATAATATGTCCGTTGGAATCGTCTCGACGAGCTCTACAGTGGTGTAGGTCCTGAGGGAATTTGAGATACTTTTTAGTTGTGGAATTTGCAATTCTTTCTCGAGCCCTTCTGTCTGTTATTTCTCCGCTGCTCCAAATGGTCTTCTTTTGCACGGAATGTAAGCTTCTCCCTATGATACATCAAAAACCACCAAAACTCATGGAATTAGTTTGTGTTAGGTAAATAATGCACAGAACTTTATATATACCCCATTTATTCATCGAGGAATTAACGGTCGAAATAGGGAAATAACGACAATCAACACTTACCCGTCCACAAATATGGTCTCCAAATAATACTCTAGTGTTCTCTTACAAGAGGAGACATGGAGCTATCGAAAAAATGAATAGAAAAGAGAGAAGAAAAGAAAAAAATGATGGCTCCATGTACTCAAATGCTTCAGAATTTGAAGAAGGGATTCATCAAATAAGGAGTTTTTATCCATAGACCATATCCATTCACAAGTCAAATCCGTTATCCGTTGATCGGGATGAGAGGTATTACAAACTTCGCTAGGACCAATATTTGACTCACCAAAATACATGACATTGTTAAGCTGACTTTATCCCTACCTTGAGCTCTACAAAAGCCTTTAAACCACTTAAGTGATCGAGGGTACCATTTGAGAAACTTAGTGCTTTCTTTCAAAATTCTCAAAACCCTCTGAGCATGAAACCAGAAAGGAGATAGAGTTCAATGACACTCAACTGAGATTATTCCATCTATCAACCGCCGAAGACTAGGTAAGAAAAGTTAGAAGTCAGATATGTATGGATAATAAGGTTGGGGTATGCTTATGCTAGTTTGTTCAAACATGAAGGTAGAGAGTTGGATTGTACACTTAATAATGGCAAGACATTGACAGTGATGCAACTCCTGATCCGTCGTGCCTAAGTCTTAGCTTTGCTCAAGGACAAGCAAAAGTTTAAGCTGGGGGGGTGTAGACGATCGTTATTTCACCATTTCGACTGTTATTTTCTCGGTGACTAAATGAGGTATAGATAAAGTTCTGTGCATTATTTACCTAACACTGACGAATTCCGCGAGTTTTGGTGATTTTCAATGTGTCACAGGAAGATGCTCAAATTCCATGCAAGATAACATCATTTGGAGCAGGAGAGAATTCACGAACAAAGGGCATGAGATATGAATTGCAAACAAAATTACTATGAAGAATCTCAAATGCCCTCAAGGACCAAACCATTGCAAAGAGCTCGTCAAGATAATCAACGTTTGATTGCACTTTAACCTAAGCCCTATGTATTTGTTGATCTCACCCTAATCTTTTCATTGATTGTGGGCACTATCCACTAAGTGTAGGCGTATTTGAGTGCTACACCTTGTGTATTTGTAGATAACTATCTGTTGGCATCTCTTAGCCTTAGAAGATTTTACTCCGCAAACGCACGGAGACCGCTGTAGCTTTTCACCCAGAGTATTCCGAGTATCGTATTTTTATCCACAGGGAAGAGGCAAGCGAGAGAGTATAATTGAATAAACTCAATTCGAATGATCCATACTTAAATAAATATACCAGCTAGTCACTAGACAGGGGTACGTCTGGTAAACGGATAGGTGTATGGTGGAAAGAAGTAAAATAAACTACCTAAGATACACGTAGAAAGGTATAGTTGCCTGGGAGGACAATGAGTGAGACAAAGTTCTCAAACTTTATTCTATTCGGCTACAAAGATTATGTCGTGGTTAACTAAGAAACTCAAGTAACAAGTCAGGGTCTCGCGTTGAGCGAAATTCCGGTGCCTCGAGGGATCAGGGGGTAGATAGTAGAACACCGAAGGAGACCCGGCTAACGCCTACGGGCCTACCGAATGAACGGACCTAGGATACATAGGCATACCACACGCTGTCACCGAGTGGGGCTACCAAGCAAATCTGCGTGGATAGGCTGGCACGCTATAAACGTACTCAAGCAAAGCTTGAGCAACAATAGATCGTCCTTGATCAGAGGAGAGAACCTAACCAGAGCCTGGCGTACAGGTTGGATTATAGCACCGGCAATAATAACAGGACTTGACTAACTAAGATAACCACAGCCTAAGCCTATGCCTAGCAAGTACTAAGATAAGAGTAACAAGATACAAGAACTTTATCGCAGACTCAGAAATATGTCTGAGAACTCCGAGGTAAAGCTCAACTCACTCTAACTCTCAGGATTATCCTAACTACTAAAATATGGAAAAGAACACCCTCTAAAAGAACACCCTCTAAGATAGAATATAGCTCTCAACTTCTTCACTCTTTTACAAATGAGCTCCCAGGGCCTATTTATAGCTTGTACAAGTGAAGGGGATACTTGTAGGTGGCTGAGGTCGGTGGGAGGCCAAAGTCGGTGGTCGGGCGACCTAGGGTCACGGGGCAACCATCCGATCCACCGACTTGACCCTCCAACGGCTTGATTTCACTCCCAAAGGAGGTTGACGGTTGAGGTAGTTGGTACACGTGGAAATTGCCTTCGAAGGGAGGTCAGCCGACCTTTGTGGAGGTCGGGCGACCACGTGTCAGCCCTTGATTGGTTGCATGGCCCTTCACTTGGATTGATGACGTCATGGATCCGTGGTTTGGTGATCTTTTGGCCCTTAGATACATTGGATGCTTGATCTTGTGGTTGATTTTAACTGCACTTGTGTTTCTTTGCAGGGTTGGATCAATGAAGTAGCATGTTGGGTCAGCTGGAAGGTCAGGTGACCAGGTGCGGGGTCGGCCGACCGGGCACTGGGTCGGGCGACCTGATGAGGTCAGGCGACCCAGGCCTAAGTCGGGCGACCCAGCCTTTTTTCTTGATGGTTCTCAACTTTGTCCATGACATGTTTTCAACCTTTTTATGTTCACTAGGTAAATGCCCGTGCGTTGCCACGGAAACTTACCAAATGCAGAAAACAATGATATGGAATAGCAATAGATGATCTGATTGATGATTTACGTACGTGACATGCCGAAGCACATGACGTCAAGCAAAAGGTGTAATTCGAGCAGTCTTCTCATCCTTGAGAAACCCCTTTCTAATCTGGAGCATCAGTTGCAGCAAATTAAGGACAACTGGTGCGGTCTTCTAGGTATACTTTGCTAGGTTCAGCTTGTTTTTGACTGTGCAAGCGAAGACCTCAACACCTCTTGGAACGTGGACTTGCTAAAGAAAACAGTGAAATCTAGAAACAAATCTCAATGAGATAGCCTCAAACATGTACTCGACAGACCGTTGTCGCCAACACAAGGGATGAAATCTGAAATGCATTTCACGAACCCCGTGGTTGCATTGAAACTTGCGCTGAATTTCCTTTGCGGACCTTCCTTCTTATAATACATTATTAGTACCTCCTGAGAAAAATAGGCATTAAGTGATAATGTAGGGAAAAAGTCATCTCAGCATGTTTTCATGTTCTTGATAATCTAAGAAACAGCAAAAACATTGTGAAGTTACTGTGCAATGCTTGGATGCCACAACTAATCGCGTGTCATTGTACAGGTGCCTTGTTGTGATCAATAATTATTGGCTGGCATATCAAGGCAAGGAGAAGCATTTTTTCTTATACAGAAGGGATGTCCGGCAAGCTTTGGCCTACTGACCACCAATAAAGGCATTGAGGACCAAATTATGACTTTCAAAGCCATAACAGCAATTAAGACTTTCAACAAGTAACAAGCAATTTTGTTAACCTCGATCATCAAATACAATGTTTACAGACATTTGAAATGTTCCGTCTAATATAAGCAAAGATTTAAAAGCATTCAGAAACACAAGCCAAGTATGTACTTTCTACAGACCAGAACAGAGACAATACCAATTTTTTTCTAGATGAAAATATGTACTTTTTATGTAATAGATTCTAAACATACCAATTCCAAAGTTAAAATCATGAGACAGCATTTCTTTGAGAAATATATTCAAGCATTGAGACATTGAGAGATACAACGACAAGAACATTGTATAGGCGGCCCATTTAAATACATTCAGGAGGAATTTCCAAAAAGCTGACCAATTCGAGCCTATGTCTCTCACACAAATCTGGCCACATGTTGATGAATCATGTTACTGTTGTTGTTTCTAAATGCAGTTACAAACCCTTCTATCATCTACTTTCTTTGAACTTACTGCATGGAAGAAACAAGAATAACAAATCTAGCCATACCACAGCTACAGTGTAAGAACGAGACAACTTGACCACAAAAGCTAGATTAGGAACTTTTAAAAACTATTCTAACACATAAATAGCAAAAGAGAACTTCGAGTATTTAATACAAAAATGTTTGCCAAACGAATAGATAGTAAAATCACACCGAGTAGTCTCATTGTCTTTTCAATCCAACTGCTTGTTAAGTTTATATAAACCAGCTCACATTGTCATTCAAATGAAAATGTATACAAAAAATACATTGAGTTTAATAAGTAGTATAAATGACATTCTTGGAACCAACCAATATACTTAACCAATCATAGGTCACAACACACATCGGTAGACAAACGATATTTAGTGACATGAAAAATGGAAGGAATCTGCATGAGGCCTTGAGACCATGCAAGAATGCTACCTTGCGAACATTAAATCACACAAAATCATTTTTATTTGCATGTTTACCTTCTTAACTGTTACTGCAGTAGAATATTTCTGCAGCAACTTTGCTTGCCTACCTGTTTTCTTCTTGCCCTACAACATAGAAAGAAATTCAGAGAGAAATTTATTTTATTTAAACAGAAGAAACACCAATGACCATGTGTGTATATGCAAAAAATGAAAATAATCCAGCCTGCAAAGACTCAAGGCTTATTCCAGCAAGCACATTCACCTGTTTATCAACAGCGAAGCCAAGACACCAAGGTTGCTAGTAGAGACATGTGAGATTCACTATAAATTATAAATTGACACAAACAATAAGTGATTCCTTACATGTGTTAGGAAAGTTTCTAAAAGAGGAACGATTGCTAGACATGTCAAGTAGCTTGTAGCTAGATCAATTGTTTAACCAAATTAAGAAGCTTACAGTTTAAACAAAGAGCCGCCTTAATGCTACACTAATCACGTCCATCCTAGCTAGCATCACTCTTCTGTGTGTGCTTTCACAAAGATTATCTACCTTTTTTGGGGGAGGGGGTAGAGATCTTTGGATTAGCTATTATTCTTTTCCTTTGATCAGCTGCAACCTGCTAAACGCCAGGAGGAGCACGAGCACGCACAGTCACCAGTTCACCACATAGGCAAATGGTCCCACACTACTTGTATGGTTTTGATATCGGCAAGCTGAATGATGTTGTGAGAGAAGAACCCAGCCTACTCCAATGATCCGATCCATCTGTATATTGTATTCACTATTCAGGAATTGTTTGCAGTTGATCATTAGGCTTGGTGCAAGTCCAATGGCACACAGGCAGGCTCATCAATCTAACACTCTCCATTCACAAGAACACAGCTACCTAAACCATTATGGAGTAGTATTTGAATTTTTTTCTTAAGCCATTCTCCTATACTCGATGCACCACAGAAAAATCAAGTTAAATACATCCGTTCTCATTCTAGCAACCCAACAGAAGCACTTAAGCATAAATGTTTCTAAAATCAAGATACAGATAGGAGGTTGCCTAAAAAATGATACAGGAAACTCACCTTGGACGCGGCACCAGAAGCAAGCTGTCCAATGCTGCCCAGCGAGGTGACGCAGGAACGGTAGACATGCCAGCGGCACAAAGCTAAGGAGCCGCACACTGGGCGGGCCGGCCAGCGGCCACCACCTTGCTTACGCCAGGAAGTCTCATCCTGCCGCAAAAAGCAACATAATCCTGCAGGACATATGTACCAAAATATGATATCCTATCAAAAGTGGAGCTACAGTTTCAGATTACAATGCAACTCAACTTAGAAACATAACAAATCCCCTTAAAACATAATAAAACATAATTGCTTCTACGCCAGATCCACATTACTTAATTGTCCTATACTATGTTGAGGTACAGTTGAACAGGCACCATAATCTAGTGTGCCTTGGAAAGAAATTATTTCCATCTATTTATTGTATTCATTTTCTTAACCTTGGTCCAATCCAATTTTATAACTAATACTTATTCTACGTCGTTTCCTAGATAGAAGATAAAATACTGATCAAATAAAAAATTCATGTAGGGATCAGGAAAGTAGTGTTTGGCTGAAGGATCTTACATTGCTCAGTTCAATTTTTACCTACAAGCACAAACCGCAAACAAATGCAAGACACTGGTGAGCCTAGGATTTAAAGGATGGGTATTCAAAATTTTAATGGACAAAGTCTAAAAGCTTTATTGGGGCATGTGTAACTTGACATTGGTGAACATATCAAAGTAAGAACATCTGAAATATGTAGAGGATATTAAATTGAAATGAGTTCCAGATCTAAAAAATTGAAATCGTTCAATTAGTATATACTACTGCTGCTCAGCCTATAAATTAAAATCAGTAGTTCAAGCAATGAGGTTGCACGGTTGTGGCGTGCTCACCTGCTGCCCAAGTGCCCAATGTTGCCTGCCGGCCTCCCAGATGCCCGCCTGTTCCTGTCTAGCGACGACATACTACCCGGAAAGGAATGGATGCTGTCATGCTTACTTTACCGACGAAGACAACGGATCAAACAGAGGCAGGCTATGGTTGGGCATAGGGCTTGTGCTCGTCAGGAGAGCAGCAGCCGTCGCACGGAGGCGAGAGGGCACGCGCGGAAGCAGCAGCGGGGGCAGGCACACAGAGGCGTGGTGCCGGCAGGGCGAGCATCGGGGCAGGCGCGCGGAAGCGAGGCGCGGGATCTCACGGGCGTGGCGGAGTCGGCAGTGGAGGTGCCGCCTGGGAGCACCACGGGGGACTGCTTCGCGCGGGTCCTCGTCCAGTTCCCCAGGCTGGAGGGCGGCGCATTGGCGAGGGAGGGAGGGCGGTGTCGTGGGCCTCCTCGGGCTGGATCCGCGCCACTGCCGGTCGTCTCCACGCCACTCGTCTCCCCCGCCGCCAGCCTTGCATCCTCCTCCCCGACAATGGCCGCGTGGCAGCAGAACGCCTGGGTCTGGCGGCGGCCGCCTCCCCTGCCTCCTCCGCGTACCGCGGCGCGTGTGCGAAGCGGTAGGGGTGGGGGCCGGTGGCCGGGAGGCGGTGCGGGCGCGAGGAAGCGAAGTGGCCCGTTGGAGAGGGGTGCGGCCGTGCGGTGAGTCGGTGCGGGCGAGGAGCGAAGTGGAGCGAGGGAGAGTGGGAAGCACACCAGATTTTTAAAGTAGGAGAGATTTTGGTATCTGAATCTAAATATTCTGTACACTCATTATTAATAGGGGTTAGTCCATTTTTAGTCACATGTTTCTCTCCATTTGGTGGATAATTGACGGTTTATATCGTGAGATTACGACCGTCAACACCCCCAAACTTAAAACTTTTGTTCGTCCTCGAACAAAGCTAAGATTGGAACTGGATCAGGAGTTGCTGCAATATCGAAGATGAATAGAAATTCTTATGCATGACTTACTACTCAAACTTTTGTTCTAAGCTGTGAAATAATTGAATTTTACCTTGTGTAATACCTGTGGTTCATCTTTTTGTTTATCTTGCCTTGGGTGGTTGGTAGACGGAACAACCATTATACATGATTCCTTCTGACTCGTTTTTTTTTTGATGTCTTTCTCAGGTGTTTTCAAGATTTTCAAAACAGAAGCAGTTTTCCAAGGTGCTCTCGGTCACTCATGGGTGTTTCCTCACCAAGGGCCATGAGTTGGCCAAAATTCTCCTATACTAAGGCCTTGGTGGAGCTTTAGGTGGGGGAGAAAGTGGCACACTTAGATTGTTTATCTTGCCAAGCCAAAGATTGGACCAAAGAGTATACTTTATCACTTCTTCTATTTGATCACTAGAGTATGAGTGGTGGTACTATATGCCTCCTTCTCTTGGTTTTCATCCCTTGTAGCCTTTTGTAGATTTTGAGTGGATATAGAGCTTTTATTTATTTTTGCCATGCTTGAACTTGCATGCTTTTTATTTTGCCGTGCTTTTGCACACATTTTTCTTTTTGCCATGCTTTTGCATGCATTTTCTTTTGGCTCCATACCCTTACTCCTTGAGAACTGAAGGCTAGGGATTATGAAAAATATTTGGAGTCATTTTAGTGAATGTAAAGTCCGGAATGGATCACTTGCATTTTTGCTTTTGTGCTCCAGCTATCAACAGAAGGTGATATTTCTACTCAAAGAGACTCAAAATTTGATAAAAGCTGAAAACATTTCTAAGTAGCTTTTTGTAACAGTTTCAACTATTTGAAGCATTTTTTGCTCCGGTAGGTATTTTGACCAAAGGGAACTATATTTTGTTATTTTCAAAAATAAAAACCTGAGATTTTCATCTTACTAAGAATATGAAAGAATTATCCCATATTCAAGTCATATCAACATCTCCCAACAATTTAAGCTTGTTATCACAAATGGCAACCACAAGATAGAACTTTGGTTTACTTTTATCCACAAACTTATAACTAAGCTAAGTATAAGTCACATGTAAGAATTTAGCCATGCACTTGATAGAGCAACTATTCATCATCTCCAAAATAAAACAAGCATGTGAAATTATCATTAAAGCATGGGAGTTTTTTTTAAGTAAAGCATAATTAACGAAGCAAACTAAATTAAGCAATCTAAATTAAACAACTACACTAGCAATCTCTCAAGGCAAGATACATGGGTGGTGCAAAAATCGAGGGACTGTCATACGTACTCAACTGTCGATTTGGGTAATATCCATAGTACTAGAAAAATCGCTGGGACTGATCGAAGGTGCGCTGAGTCGTCGCTTCTATTTCTAGGAGGCGGTTATATTGCTCGTCCTGGGTCTGTTGGATGACTTGAGTGTGCTCATCAACCTGATTAAGCTGCTGGACCGTCCCAGCTGTGTGCTGGTCTTGGATGGTCAGGGACCCAAAGATGGTACTCAAAGGGTCCCCTGCAAAGCGTACAGAGGCAGATGGACCTGCATCGTAAGGTGTTGACCGATACCCATAGTAAGATCCTCCTCCTTACTGCTGAGAGTATGCAGCGCTCGGCTCGTGTCCCCATGGTGTGTCTACAGATCCTCCGTGGGGCTGCCACGTCAGGTGTGTTCCCTGGGTTTGCCAGGATGTGCCAGTTGCGGTATGGAACCAGGTAGGTCCCGTCCCGGCGGCTTGTGCCTCCTATGCTTGCTTCTGCAGGTGCTCCTATGCTGCTCTCTTTTGTGCCCTAGTCATTACTCCCGCCACACTATGTCGGGGCTCCTCTAAATGCTCTTCCAATGGGACTCCCTCTATTGGCATAGGGAGTGTGTCCACATGGTAGAGTTTGAATTGTGGTGCTGGTAGAGCACTTCAAAGTTGTACCCCTTGTAGATCATGACATAGGTTTCTGTGCTTGGGTTCTCACGCAGGAAGTGTCCCCAGATAAAATGGCTCTCTATAACTAAGTTCGATGTGTCTAGGGGTAAGAATGCCACCTGGGCATTTGCTAAAACCCCTAACTCAGATGAAATCTTCATCACAAAGGACGTGATTGTTATGGAATTCTCGTCCCAAACTAGTTTCATCCAGTGATAGAGCAAGGCAATGACTGGTGCATATTTCTGCTTACGCCACATCGCATAAAAGGATTTTTTAGTCCTCTATGGTCACACAGCGTGTGTCATCACAGAGAAGGACTACCATGGTAATCTAACGGGCCATGAACCACATAGTAGGATGCTTAATGTGTGTGATACTCTTTTTCCCCTTATAGTCTACACCGGCTAATTTTTTTCAGAACTCTGTTGCATTAAAACCTATGGGTTCGACTGCTATAGAGTAGTGAGGTGAGAACCCGAGAGCATTGCTAAATTGACGAAGTGTCAGCTCATGTTTAGCATTAAAGAGTCTGAAGTGAACAGTCGTGTCGGACTGCAGTGATACTACTCAGAGGGTCATTAGAAACTCCTTGTAAGGAGTACCATTGTGATGCCTCAGGCATCTCAAGTGCATTACAATGGCATCATTGACATATGTGCATCATCTCATGAACATTTCATATTGAGTGCATAAGTAAACCAAGTCATTTGGACCAACTATGGGGGATAGATATCCCCTGGGCCCTCACGGCACGGATTCAGTACATGGGCCGTTGGGGGGCCCAGTAGAGACAGCCGGCCCTTTTTAGGGTGCCGATTGGTCTCATGGGCCCGAGAACGGAGGACAAGCTTGAACACCAGGTGGAAAGACACAGAGAAGTTGGTTCGGACTCTGCATAACAGGAATAGCGGGACTCAAGGAAGGAAATGTGTAATCGTGGATTCTGTGTATTCTTTAGGTTTCCAAACAGAGTAGGACTCGTAGAGAGAACTTGACTTGTAACCCAAGCCCAGCCGGATTATATAAGGCGGGTGAGGGACCCCTACGTAGAGCATATCCTTCAAGCCCTCATTGTAAACTCGAGAACTCAGATCTATACAACTCGCCCCAAACAGGACGTAGGGTGTTACGCTCATTGCGGCCCGAACCTGTATAAACCCTCGTGTTTTGTTGCATCTCTACGCAAACCATCGAGCTACGCCGATCTCGCCGCCCCAAAAGCATCACGTAACACGTCCCGTGGTGCATTGTCGGCATCAAACCCCGACAGTTGGCACGCCAGGTAGGGGCAGGCGAAATCAGCATCAGCTAGCTCCAATGCCAATCGTCTCGTCAACAGCTTCGTTCCGGTGACATGATCCAGTTCGGATCAATCACCTTCATCACCGATCGGAATGGCGACCTCCACCAGCTTCACAGCGCGCCGATGCAACCGCGCATCGTCGTGCGACCATCGACCACTTCGGGACGACCTGCGTCGTCAGATCGCTGCCAGGGACCAGCGCCCGGTCAGCATCCATCGACTCCGCGCCAAGCTCCAGCACCTCGGCGCGAGGCGCCGGCCCCCACCCAAATCCGGCTCCGCGTCGCGCTGAGTCGGATCGGGCTCCCCGTGGTCGCCATGACGCAGGAGCGTGAAGCAACCGCAGGGTCTTCTTCAGGGTTGGATCTACGACGACCACGCCAGCCCGAGCGGAGCCTACGACCACTACCACTCCGACTCTAACTCGTCACACGGCGCTCTCGACCTCCCCGACTCAAATCTAGACTCGGATTAGTCTGGGGCCGAGATCAAGTTCCTCAGGGAACCCCTCACGAGATCCGCAATAGGCCCGCCCCTCGGGCAGTACCCCACAGGGCCCGGGGCGAGTCTCTGTTGACACTCGTTCCTGGGTGCCACGTCCGCTACGGGTCCCACCACCTCCACCAGCCTTGAAGCGAGCCCGGCCGGCTTTGCCCGCCCAGGTTCGAAAGAAGACTCGGGTGGAGCCTGCCGTTCTCTCCATCTCGTTTGGCCTCCGCAACTCTGCTGCTACATACTAGGGGCTTCTCTCCCGTGCCTCGGTTCCCCTCAACAAAGACGAGGGTGCGCGGGGGCGCCTAGCTTAAGACAGTCCGTGCCTCTTTCGGAAAATCGCATCTACAATGGGCGTGACGTGCGCCCAGCGGGTCGTCGCTCACGACTCGACCTCGATCCTACGTCGGCAGAAAGATCCGTTCGCCGGAGCATCTCGCCGACTCGCGAGGCTCGCCGTCGCCCGGTGAACACGGAGAGGGCTCATGACTCGGGGCACCCTCATATGATCTACAGCATCGACACTCTAACAGTCTCCGAACACGCCGCAGCTACCGCGACGTCTACGGTCCCTGCCTCGAACGACAGCGTGGGGGTAGCGGCCACGACCACCAGCAGGTCCTAGGGATCGTTTTCTGGCTGCACCCTCTGCCTTCCTGAGATCTTTGTAATCAGCGGCGCGGGGAACGAAATCGACGAAGTGGTCTCAGATGATGAGCAACCCGTCCTCGCTGAAACTTCGCAAGATCGTCACAGGAGGGAGAGGGCGAATCGCATCTGTAACATCCGACGCCGTCACATCCTGGGGAACAAGGATCCTACACTGCCTGTCTCAATAGATGAGGTAACTCGGGCTAGCAAGGATGAGCAGGAAGTGCAGAGCCACCGGCGCAGGAACCAGATGCGGCAGTAGCGCCGCGATTTGCAGACTGCACAAGCTAGGCAACAGCGCGGGGCAGCAATCCCCGCGCGCAATCTTCTAAAAGAATTCGAGGGAGTCATGGCGACCCCGAGTCAAGCCGGAGGGGCATTGGTCAAGCTCTGTGAACTCATCCCCGACAACAAAGACGGAGTGGCCATCAAGACCGTTCTCGCTCGAGCAGCAGACCACCTCCTGCCCAGACAGCCAGAGGTTGTCGACACACGACAAGTTATCAACGGCAACTGCGACGCACGCCACAACATCGAGCAATCTCGTGCGCAGAGACATCAGCTTGAGATAGATCGGCGCGCGAACTACGACCGAGACTATGGCCCCCTGCAGTGCGCCCCAGCCACCAGGTGTCACTCGGGGGCTGTCTCCGTGAATAGTCCCGCCCCCCGAGACAAATCTGAGCGGGATCGTCGAACTCAATCTCCGCCTCGTTGCCTAGTGGAGGATCGTGGTAACTCGGCTGGCATTGCAGAAGCAACTATAGCCGCCTTCGGTCGGAGAATTCAAGAAGTCGAGTGGCCACCCAACTTCAAAATCTCAAACATTGAAAAATTTGAGACGAAGATGGACCCGCGGAACTGGCTGGCCGTGTATACTACCGCGGCCCGGGCGGCCAATGCCTCGGAGGATCTCATGACAGCATATGTCCCCATCAAGCTGGGACAGGATGCGCTTCAATGGCTTCGCCACCTCAAGCGGGGCAGCATCAAGGACTGGGGTGACTTCCGTTGTCTGTTCATCGCCAATTTCCAGTCCCTCTCCGACAAGCCAACGCAGCGGTGGGATCTCAAAGGGATCCGGCGTAAGGACTCAGAAGGCCTGCGATCGTATCTCAAGCGGTTCCAGGCTCTCAGGAATCGCATCCCCAACATATCTGAGGACATGGTGATCGACGACTTCCTTCAGGGCTCCAATGACCAAGTCTTCGTCAAGCACAAACTAGAGAGGGCGCCCACCACCTCGGAGCATCCCTTCCAGGAGGCGGACCACTACATCACGGCGGATGAATGAGCTCGCGACCTCGTTCGCCCCCGGCAAGACGACCGGGGCAAGGGCAAGCAGAAGAAGCATGAAGGATCGGCGCTGGGACAAGAGGCCTCGGGAGGAGGTCTGAGCCATGGTTCCAGCTTCGGTACGACCATGTGGCCCACCTCCAACCTAGGCTCGAACTCTTGATCAACTCCTCGACGAGCCATGCCCGGCGCACAAGGATATGCGCCATACTCTCAGGCATTGCCGTGACTTCAGGGCCATGCTGAACCGTGGTCAGTTCCCGACGATGCAAGCTCCTCTGCCGCCTCCTCCACCACGGAACCAGCCACCGCAAAGGCCGGCTGGAGGCAGTAATCAGCGTTTTCCCAACGTCAACAAGGAGGTAAACTTCATCCTAGGTGGGCATGGAGTATACACGATCAAGCGCCAGCAGAAGCTGGAGGATCGGCGGGTCAATGCGGCCACCTCAGAGCCGCCGCAGCCATACGATTGTTCCCACGAGCCGGTCTCGTTCAGTCGGGCGGATCAGTGGCTCAACTTCGATGAGCCAGGCAAGTACCAGCTGCTGGTTACCCCCATAGTCGGTGACACCCAACTCAAGAAGGTTCTGATCGACGGAGGGGCCAGCATCAATGTGGTGTTCCCCAGGGCTCTGCAAGAGATGGGGATCCTGCTCAGCGATCTCAAGAGATCAGATACCCCGTTCTTCAGGATTGTCCTGGGCGTGGGTGAATACCCGCTCGGACACATCTATCTGCCGGTCGCTTTTGGCACAGCAGAGAATTTTTGCATCGAGACGTTGAGATTTGAAGTCCCGACCTTCAACTGCGTCTACAACGCCATCATCGGGCGTCCAAGGCTAGCCAAGTTCATGGCTGTCCCACATTATCCATACCTCGTCCTCAAGATACCAGCCCCAGGCGGTACTCTCTCCATACGCGCCGATTTCAAGGGAGCATCGGAGTGCTTGCAAGAGGCCATGCAAATGGCCCTTGAGCAGAACCACATGGCGGCTCAGAAGAAGCTCAAGGCAGATGAAACCGGTATGTCGTAGGAAGACCTCCAGATTCCGACTCAAGAGGTGGCCTCTAGTGCGGCGATTCAGCCGGCCATCCCGACGAAAGAGATAAGTCTCGACTCCTCGGATGCGACCAAGACGACTGCCATCAACGCTCTCCTTTCCCCTAGATAGGAAGACGCGCTCGTCCAGTTCCTAAGGGCCAATCGCGACATATTTGCATGGAAGCCAGCGGATATGCCTGGGGTCCCGAGGGAATTGGCCGAGCACTAACTCAAAGTGTTCCCCAACGCCAAGCCCATCAAGCAGAGGCTGCGGCGATTTACTCCAGAAAAGCGAGAGGCTATTAGGCCAGAGCTAACCCCGCTGAAGGCTGCCGGTTTCATTAGAGAGGTCATGCATCCCGAGTGGCTTGCAAATCCTGTACTCGTTCTCAAAAAGAATAAAAAAGACTGGCGGATGTGTGTTGATTATACCGATCTCAATAAGCACTGCCCTAAGGACACGTTCGGGTTGCCGCGCATCGACTAGGTCATCGACTCTACGGCCGGCTGCGCTCTACTCTCCTTCCTTGATTGTTACTCGGGCTACCATCAGATTAGCCTAGCGATTGAAGATCAAGAGAAGACAGCGTTCATCACGCTTTTCGGTGCCTACTGCTATACCTCAATGCCTTTCGGTTTGAAAAATGCAGGGGCAACGTACCAAAGGGCGATTCAAGCTTGTCTCGCCGATCACTGGGGTGAACATGTTGAGGCCTACGTTGATGACGTTGTAATCAAGACTAAGAACAAAGAGGATTTCATTGACGATCTGCGCAAGGTGTTTGACAGCCTGAGGAAATTCTGGTGGAAGCTCAACCCCACCAAGTGGGTCTTCGGTTTTCCCGCAGGTCAGTTACTTGGTTTTGTCGTCAGTGTTGGTGATCGTTATTTCCTAATTTTGACCGCCAATTTCTCGGTGAATAAATGGGGTATAAATAAAGTTCTATGCATTATTTACTTTAACTAACAAATTCCACGAGTTTTGGTGGTTTTCGGTGTTACACAGGGAGATGCTCAAATTCCATGCAAAGTTACATCATTTGGAGCAAGCATAGAGTGGGCACAAAAGGGCTTGGAGAATGGATTACAAATAACATCACTATGAAGTATCTCAAATGCCCTCAATGACTGAACCATACATGGACACTACCGGCTCACAGGAGAGTGGCCGGGCAGCCAGACCCTAGGCCGGGCGACCTAGGACTAGGCCGGCCGGCCAAACAAGTATCCAAAATGTGTCATGCTGCATCTTGTTCACCCAAGGAAGGTACCAAGGTCTCATATATACATGTGGGAACAAGCACAAGTCGAATACAATGTCGGAAGGCCAAAATATGGAGAAGAAATCGACTAAGTCAGGAAAAGCCAGGCCGCCCGGCCACCCACCCTAGGCCGCCCAGCTCACAAATGTCTCCAAATGTGCTCATCTTTGACGTGCATGCACAAGGATACATGTCAAACACAATCCCACGGTGGAAGCCACGCAATCAACATGCAAGGTACCGGAAGGCCGCCACTTCACCAATCCAAGCCCTGGATTGGTGAAGTCAGTGATCCGAGGGAGTTTGATCCTATAGCTAAGGAAGAAGCACACTCTAAATCCAATGGCCAAGGAAGAAGCACAACGAACTTAACCGCCACACCTGGTCAGAGGGTACCTCTACCGTGGGATCAACATAGTCGGTGCATCGAAGGGCTGGAAGGCCACAAGACCAGGTCGCTCGGCCTCCTACCAGGCCACCCGGCCTTGGACCAGGCCGCCCGGCCTGCAGACTTAGCCATTTCACCGACTTTCAGCCTCCTATAAATAGATGGTCACTCCCCCACTCTAAACTCGTACCTTTTCGGTGCCATTGGCACCATTGTACTCTCTCCACTCTCTCCATTGGGGAGGTGCCCCCTTTTGGGTGGCGCTACCCCTTTAGTTCAATGTTTTGGTTTAGAGTCGGGCTCTGCCTGTTCCGGAGCAGTCTTCAGGAGTCTAGTATGAGTCCCTTGTATCTTTCTTTTCCTATAAGACTTTGAGTTTATTTAATATATTCCTTTATTTAAGTTCAAGCATTTACTTTCCTGCCTATGGTTATGATCGTAGTGTAGGGATGTCATTAGACTTAGTTAGTGTTGCTCTATGAGGTTATGGTTAATCTAGTCTTTTTACTTGCGGGATCCTTGTTCACGTTGTTAGTTAAGTCGTAGGAGTTGTGATGCTTCCACTTGTTTCTAGCCAAGTGGAGGATGTGAATAACCAGAGTTTACTCTGGAAGTTCACCTTGGTTTGCAACCAGCCCCACGCAGCTCTGGGTGCCTCATGTGTACCGCACAGGCTTTAGGTAGCCCCTTTTGGTGACAGCATTAGGGCGTCTCAGTATTCCACCCCGTCGTTCGGGCTGGCGCCATGTTGTGATCCAACATGTATGTAGACGCATAGTCGGGCTCCCTAGAACCCGCCTTTCTCGGCTGGGTAGTCAGCACTCTGGTGCCTGGCAGTGGTTCTATAGCCGCGATGTCCGATGCAGTAAAGATGACTAGACCAAACCATAACCTCAGTCGTGTCACGACCTTAGTAGAGTGACAGTTGGAGCTAGCTTTGTCTTTTGGCTTGACCTTAGTAAAGGAAGATCTCATCAGGAACCAGATCCGTCTCGTTGTCCTCCTAGCTTCACGTTGAGCTGTGTATCCTTGTGGAGTGAGTTAGTGTGCCGTTATCCTTTCTTTTACCGTTTAGAATGAAAGAGTAAAATAACAAGATGTTTGATAAGTTAATATCTCTATCTCAATGCTTCCCTGTGGATAAATACGATACCTTGGAATACTCCCGGGTGAAAGCTACAGCGGTCTCCGTACGCTTGCGGAGTAAAATCTTTTAGGCTAAGAACCGCCAACAAGCTTTCTGGCGCCGTTGCTAGGGAAGCAGGGAGATAGAATATTAATTTGTTATTCAACTTGTTGTTGTTACCCTTTCTTTCTATCTTATAAAAAAAACAAAAAAATGATAAAATTGAAAACCCATGCTTCATTTTGCTCTATCCATGTGAGTAAATCTTAACCATGTTTTTCATGCAACCTTAATCTGCTGGGGGTAGTCATAGTTTGGGCCAGAATCCAATGTGTGCCCGTAGGCCTCTTAAATTGAGCGTGGTGCTTAGGTTAAGGGCCTGCTTTGGTCAATTTGACAACGTTGATCATTGAGCTATGAGTAGATTTTGGTTGTGAAATATCCACCGTCGCTATCGATTGAATCGGGTGCCGGTCGATTTTCTCAAGTTTCCATGGAGATAAAAATCATGGTCCTGAGTAATCTCTTTTCACATGTCGTGACCTTAGATTTGAGTAGATTTTTGAACATGGTAATGATCATGGCAACAACATGGTTTTGTGCTTCTGAGTTTTTAAAAATGCCAATTTTTTTTAGCACATTGTGTACAACGGCCCCAGTGTTAATACTCTTTACACATAGGCCCATTGTATATGTTGTCCACTAACCTGTTGTAGGAGACATTCATCCTCTAAACCCCCCTGAGAGGAAGGACCCGATGTCCAACCTATCATATATGGTTGATCTCTGCGAGACTTCGACCATGCTCTGCATCACTTGGGAAGCGAATGTTAGCGGCATGACACAGAAAAGAACACGTAGACATCTCTCATCCTGAGAGGCTGTCCTCACAAGATTAGGTGTCAAAGTCATGCAAAGCATTGGATCACATGAGATATATGAAGAGACATCACCCAATGATAGAGGAATGCGAATAGAGAGCATTCCTTAATTCCTTTCTGCCTGGCCAGTTGAGCAACAAGCCAACCAGATGTCAGGCTGAGTTACTCTACCTGTCGGATGCAAACATCCATCAACTAGAAATTGGTGGCAGATTCAACTGACAATGGAGTTAAATCCAACAACATCCATCTCCGTTCTTCCCCACTCAAACTGTTTGGGAAAGAAAGTCTGCTCAATGTCAGAACTGGATTCAAGATCAACCCTTACTTCAACTACATGGGCTAAGTGAGACGTCACCACTAGCCATGGAATAGAAGAAAGGTGGAAACGCAACCTGCCATGAGATGAATCCATTCTTGACACTCTTCTTGAGAAAAGAAGGACTGTTGGTATTCTTCCATTTCATGTGAAAAGGATGAACCACTATATGTGTCACTTTGGAAAAGAATGTCAGCTGAAGAAAAATATGATGTTGGAGCTGGGAGGAACCTGACATCAACTACAAGGAGACATTCACCCAAAGAGAGTAGAATACCAGGACTGAGTTGCCTACAAATCAAAAACTCCTGACACCATGTAAAAGGTCCAAGTAGCAGCAGCGGAGATATGACGGATTGCCCCTAACATTTAATTGAAAGAGATGAGGAGGCAAAACAAGAGTAGAGAAGGGAATTCACCTAACATAGGCGAGCATAACAGAAGTAAGCAGCATCGTTGTCACCCCAGGGAGCAAGCTAAAGAGTAAGGTACAACAGTACAAGCTTGAGGGAGGATTTGACAGGCACCCCCACAAGATGCTATGGACACATGGGGAGATACGCCAAGCACAAGCTTCAAGTTTGCATTCAGTTGCAAGATCTAAGCTTGGGGCAACGCCACACCAGGTATGTACCCCACGCCGAATGTCATGCTTTTCATGATCATATCTTTTATCCTATGTGCCATGACACCAAAAATATGCTTGCTTTATTCCTTTTCTAATCCCAATAAAGAAAAACCCCATAAAAAATTTGCATAATATAAAACATCAAAAAGATTTGCTTACAACCATGAATAAACTAACTCCTACCCATAATGCTAGAGTTTTGTTTATACCCTTTTCTTAAAGGAAATGATGAATAGTTGCTCTATTAATTTCTTGTAAGTATTTCGTATACAACTTGATACTCTCCAACAAAATTTGAACTTATTGGCATAAGTTGTAATCCTTTCTCTAATGTTCAACCTTGTGGGAGCAAGTACTTTCAAATCAAGTCTTGGTTGTTGTGAGAATGTGATATAACCAAAGTTTGAGTTGCACCCGTCTTGATCCTAGTAAGGTGAATTCTCAGAGTTTTCTTTTTGAAAATAAAAATGAAGCAAGTTCCTTAGTGGTTTGAAATACCTATCCAGAGCCAAATGCTTACATGATCAAACCTCTACATATGCTACTTATTATTGTGTTGAGTTTTGTCAAACTTTGAGTCCTTATGAAGTAGTGACACCTCAAATCCCGATCAATTACCCCTTCATATCCACTTTCATTTGCTAGCCCTCCTATATCTGGTTATGCTTAAATTCACATTGAATTCAAGCATCCACAGTCACCAGATATTCCACCACCATACCAAAACTACATCCATCATCCACTTACCCATCCACAAATATGGTCTTCTAAATAAATACTCCAATCATATTCTCAAATATCCCCAAGTTCCCTTGCAAAAGGAAACATGGAGCTATTAAAAAAAAGAGAGAGGGAAGAAGAAAATGAGAAAAAAAAGTGATATGAAAAAAAAAAGTGATAGCTCCATGTGCTCAAAGGCTTCAAAGTTTCAAACAAGGGGATCCATCAAAATAAGGAGTTTTTAACAAAGGCCATATTCCCCACAAACGCAGAGTTGAGTATGTTGGACCCATTTCCATATACTTTTCTACTTGTGTTCATCTTCTCCACCACCATAAACATTATCCATTTCTCTTTTGATCGGAATGAGGGGTATTACTAACTTTGCTAGGACCATTTTTTGACTCAACAACATACACAACATAGGTAAGCCTTCTTTTATCCCCACCTTGAGCTCCACATAAGCCTATAGTTTGTAGGGAAAAAGAATGGCCTTAGGCCCTGGTGAGGAATTTTATAACCACTTGAGCGATTCGAGAGTACCATCTAAGGAACTTGGTGCTTTGATTGCAAAATTTTCAAAACCTCCGAGTATGAAACCGGAAAAGAGATTGCATTGGGTAAGATTCTACTGCAGTTATTCCATCTCTCAACCGCCAAAGACAAGGTGAAAAGTCAAGAAGCCCCACAGGTATGCACAAAAAGGTTGGGATACACTTGTGCGAGTTTGGTCAATACACAAATGGTGGAGTGTTCGGTTGTGCACTTAATACTTGCAGGGTTATTGACATTGATGCAACTCCTGATCCGCCGAGCCTAAGTCTTAGCTTTGCTCGAGGACGAGCAAAAGTTCAAGCTTGGGGGCGTGTTGGCGGTCGTTATTTCCTAATTTCGACCGCCAATTCTTCGGTGAATAAATGGGGTATAAATAAAGTTCTATGCATTATTTACTTTGAACTAACGAATTCCACAAGTTTTGGTGGTTTTCGGTGTTACACAGGGAGATGCTCAAATTCCATGCAAAGTTACATCATTTGGAGCAAGCATAGAGTGGGCACAAAAGGGCTTGGAGAATGGATTACAAATAACATCACTATGAAGTATCTCAAATGCCCTCAATGACTGAACCATTGCAAAGAGCTCGTCGAAATAATCAAAATGGAGTTTTGGTTCACTCAATTTGGAGTTCGGACGCAAAAGATATGACCATTACAAGATGGACACTGCCGGCTCACAGGAGAGTGGCCGGGCGGCCAGACCCCAGGCCGGGCGACCTAGGACTAGGCCGGCCGGCCAAACAAGTATCCAAAATGTGTCATGCTTCATCTTGTTCACCCAAGGAAGGTACCAAGGTCTCATATATACATGTGGGAACAAGCACAAGTCGAATACAATGTCGGAAGGCCAAAATATGGAGAAGAAATCGACTAAGTCAGGAAAAGCCAGGCCACCCGGCCACCCACCCTAGGCCGCCCGGCTCACAAATGTCTCCAAATGTGCTCATCTTTGACGTGCATGCACAAGGATACATGTCAAACACAATCCCACGGTGGAAGCCACGCAATCAACATGCAAGGTACCGGAAGGCCGCCACTTCACCAATCCAAGCCCTGGATTGGTGAAGTCAGTGATCCGAGGGAGTTTGATCCTATAGCTAAGGAAGAAGCACACTCTAAATCCAATGGCCAAGGAAGAAGCACAACGAACTTAACCGCCACACCTGGTCAGAGGGTACCTCTACCGTGGGATCAACATAGTCGGTGCATCGAAGGGCTGGAAGGCCACAAGACCAGGTCGCTCGGCCTCCTACCAGGCCGCCCGGCCTTGGACCAGGCCGCCCGGCCTGCAGACTTAGCCATTTCACCGACTTTCAGCCTCCTATAAATAGATGGTCACTCCCCCACTCCAAACTCGTACCTTTTCGGTGCCATTGGCACCATTGTACTCTCTCCACTGTCTCCATTGGGGAGGTGCCCCCTTTTGGGTGGCGCTACCCCTTTAGTTCAATGTTTTGGTAGGAGTTAGAGTCGGGCTCTGCCTGTTCCGGAGCAGTCTTCAGGAGTCTGGTATGAGTCCCTTGTATCTTTCTTTTCCTGTAAGACTTTGAGTTTATTTAATATATTCCTTTATTTAAGTTCAAGCATTTACTTTCCTGCCTATGGTTATGATCGTAGTGTAGGGATGTCATTAGACTTAGTTAGTGTTGCTCTATGAGGTTATGGTTAATCTAGTCTTTTTACTTGCGGGTTCCTTGTTCATGCTGTTAGTTAAGTCGTAGGAGTTGTGATGCTTCCACTTGTTTCTAGCCAAGTGGAGGATGTGAATAACCAGAGTTTACTCTGGAAGTTCACCTTGGTTTGCAACCAGCCCCAGGCAGCTCTGGGTGCCTCATGTGTACCGCACAGGCTTTAGGTAGCCCCTTTTGGTGACAGCATTAGGGCGTCTCAGTATTCCACCCCGTCGTTCGGGCTGGCGCCAGGTTGTGATCCAACATGTATGTAGACGCATAGTCGGGCTCCCTAGAACCCGCCTTTCTCGGCTGGGTAATCAGCACTCTGGTGCCTGGCAGTGGTTCTATAGCCGTGATGTCTGATGCAGTAAAGATGACTAGACCAAACCATAACCTCAGTCGTGTCACGACCTTAGTAGAGTGACAGTTGGAGCTAGCTTTGTCTTTTGGTTTGACCTTAGTAAAGGAAGATCTCATCAGGAACCAGATCTGTCTCGTTGTCCTCCTAGCTTCACGTTGAGCTGTGTATCCTTGTGGAGTGAGTCAGTGTGTCGTTATCCTTTCTTTTACCATTTAGAACGAAAGAGTAAAATAACAAGATGTTTGATAAGTTAATATCTCTATCTCAATGCTTCCCTGTGGATAAATACGATACCTTGGAATACTCCCGGTGAAAGCTACCACGGTCTCCGTACGCTTGCGGAGTAAAATCTATTAGGCTAAGAACCGCCAACAGTTAGCAATAGGGGAATCGAAGCCAACCCTGAGAAAATCAAGGCTATTCTGTGCATGCACCCTCCTAGATCGCAGAAAGATGCACAGAGGCTGACTGGGCGCATGGTAGCCTTGAGCCGATTCATATCACGGCTCGGTGAACGTGGTATGCCCTTCTACAAACTACTCAAAAAGGTGGACAGGTTTCAATGGACAACAGAGGCTCAGGAAGCATTGGACGCTCTAAAGAAGTTCCTCACGTCACCTCCTGTGCTCAAGTCTCCTGATCGTGCCACTACCGACTCACCGGCGGAAGATCTGCTCCTCTACATCTCCTGTACGACTCATGTGGTCAGCACCACATTGGTGGTAGAGCGACCGGACGGGCACCATACAGTGCCTCGACAACACCCGGTCTACTTCATCAGCGAGGTCCTCAGTCCTTCCAAAATTAGGTATCCTCAAGTACAGAAGTTATTATGCGCAGTTCTCATTACCGCATGCAAGCTACGCCATTACTTTGAGGAACACAAGATCATAGTCGTCACGGAATTCCCAATCGGAGAGGTCTTGCGTAATCGAGAGGCCACAGGGCGTATTGCCAAGTGGGCTTGCGAGCTGGGGGCTCACGACATCGAATTCCGTCCTCGTACTGCAATCAAGACTCAAGCACTAGTTGATTTCGTCTCCAAGTGGACTGAGCATCAAGTGCCTGAGAAACCTAAAATCATGGAGATTTGGAAGATGTATTTCGATGGCTCGTTGAAGTTGGAAGGAGCTGGTGCTGGTGTCGTCTTCACCTCGCCAACAGGGGAAAAACTCAAGTATGTATTACAGATTCTTTTTCCGGTTTCTAACAACGCAGCTGAGTATGAGGCCCTCCTCCACGGCCTGCGGATCACCATATCACTCGGGATCCAGCGTCTAATGGCATACGGTGACTCCTTGGTGGTCATTAACTAGGTCAACAAGGATGTGACCGATCCACAGAAAGTATGGACAAATATTGCGAGGCAGTTCGTAAGCTGGAAGGTAGATTTCAGGGCATTGAGTATATTCACGTGGATCGGGATCGCAATGTGGACGCCGATATTCTGTCCAAGTTGGGTTCGTCACGTGCCAAGGTACCTTCTGGCGTCTTTGTCCAAGAGCTTCATCATCCTTCTGTTCAGCTAGACGAACTGAGCACACCCCCCGACTGGCATATCTTAACTCTGGATACGCCGACTGATTGGAGGGCTCCAATCATCAAGTACATCCTGAACGAAGAAATTCCAGAGGACAAAGCAGAAGCTGAGCGAATAGCAAGACGGTCGTCCAGCTATACTCTGATCAATAACGAGTTATACAAGCAAGCCGCCTCAGGAGTTCTGTTAAAATGCCTAAGTACCTCATCAGGGCAGAGTTTGCTGCAAGAAATACACGCTGGAATCTGTGGAATTCATGCCGCCTCACGCACATTAGTCGGGAAGGCATTCAGGGCTGGTTTCTATTGGCCCACGGCAAAGAAGGACGCTGCCGAGTTAGTACAGCATTGTGAATCTTGTCAGTTCCTCGCCAAACAACATCACCTTCCAGCACAGCAGTTGCAGAATATACTGGTTTCATGGCCTTTTGCCTACTGGGGGCTGGATATGATAGGGCCTTTGAAGAGAGCCAAGGTGGATACACTCATGTGTTGGTTGCCATTGACAAGTTCACCAAATGGATCGAGTTCAAGCCAATCGCTTCTTTAACATCTGCCAAAGCGGTGGAGTTTATTCAAGACATCATCTTTCGCTTTGGGGTCATGAATTCCATTATCACAGATTTGGGATCCAACTTCACGGGCTTTGAATTCTTCGATTTCTGCGAACAGTGGTCCATTCGTGTCAAGTATGTCTCAGTGGCCCACCCCAGAGCTAATGGGCAGGTCGAGCGAGCCAATGGCATGATTCTGGATGCACTCAAGAAAAAGATCTTCGACAAAGATAAGAAGCCGGCTGGGAAGTGGATACGCGAACTGCCATACGTGGTATGGAGTCTCCGAACACAACCTAGCAAAGCTCTTGCAGGAAACACGCCTTTCTTCATGGTGTATTGATCAGAAGCAGTCTTACCTGCTGACCTCAAGTTTGGAGCTCCACGTTTGGTCTTCAATAGCATTGCTGAGGCTGAAGCAACCCGACTTGAGGAGATCGACCTACTCGAGGAGGAACGTCTTAACTCTGTTATTCAGTCGGCTTGATATCAGCAGACTTTGCGTCGTTACCATGATCGGTACACAAGGCCTCGTTCCTTCTCAATCGGGGACCTGGTGCTACGCAGGGTGCTCAAAACTGCGGGACAGCATAAGTTATCTCCTCCCTGGGAGGGTCCATACATCGTGACAGAAGTTACTCGTCTAGGATCATATCGTCTGTCTCAAATGGATGGAACACCAGTCAGGAACTCCTGGAACATAGAGCATCTGCGCAGATTCTACGCGTAGGATGACCTTTTAAGTTAGTAATCAGTGTCAACTTTTGTACTCTGCCCTCATTCATGTTATATAAATAAGCATACTCTTGGGTTGAGATATCCAATGTTCTCTATCAAAATTTTTATTCGTAATATTCACTTGTCATATACGGGCAATCGGCCTAAGTCGTATGACTGACAGCACGGTGTTACATGCCCACTCTTACTCTTGATGGGGATATCTCCGGCCCCAACCACGAGAGCAATCGGCCTAGGTCATATGACCGACAGCACGGTGCTACATGCTCTCGTTCGAACTCATAATAGGGGAGCATTCAGGGCCCCAACAAAATAAAGGCAATCGGCCTAGGTCAATCGACCGATAGCACGGTGCTACATGCCTTTGTAGGACCTCATACTCGGGGAGCATTCAGGGCCCCGCCTGAAGAAAGATAGAAGGGCATAGGTCTTGACGACCTATAGCTCATCAGTGCATGTCTTTCCTTCGTCACGATACTCTATCCTACAGAATTCGTATTTCTTGATTGTCATATGTTGTTTCTCTTTTATTCAGCTCAAACTCAGATCATGATGATATCAATTGTTCTCTTTGCGCAAGAATAATTCCCAAGTACGTATGGCATATTTCGATTTGCTCTTTAAACTAACTTGGTTTTGCAGCATAAATACTCAGCATTGTTCACGCAAGATACAAAAATACATACGCACAGTATTCAAATCATTACATTACGTGGGAGATCATTGTTCACTCATGGTCACCAACAAGGAGCTCAGCAATCACTCGGGCCTCGTCCACATACTCAGCACTCTGATTGTTGTTTACTATCTTCCCTGGTAAACCAATTAAGTCGATCTCAGGTTGTGAATTCTTGATGACCGTGAGGACGCGAGTAAGTACAGTCTTTACTCGCTCCGACACTTTTGACTTCATATCATCCATGAAGGTTGCTATTCGGTCACCTAGGGGCCGAGGCACAGCTCTCTCTGGCGCGCAAATGTCTAGGATTTTGATCAAGGCAGTATTGGCATTTAAGGCAGCCTCCTTTGCCTTTTCAAAGGCGTCTTTTAGCTTGTTGCAGTTCTTCTTGCTGGTCTCATAGTTCTTTTTCAAGACCTCTAACACTTGAGCCTGATGAACAGCATGATCTTGGGACTCTTTAAGGGCCGACCTTATGGATGCTAGTACCTTCTTCATTCTCTCAAGGGCGCTTTGAGATTCAGCCAGTTCGGTCTCTTTGTCCTTAAGCGCATGGCGAGTTAAGGAATGGCTATTCTTCAAAGACTCCAAGGAGCTTGCAGTCTCACGGAATGACTTCTCAAAGCCATCTCGCGATTTCTCTAGCTGTTGGTACTCATCGTTTCTTTGGCACATCTTCTCCTGTGGAATGATACAGTTCATATGCTTCTATGAGCAAAGAATAGGCTAGTTGGGATTCTTGACGGGTTACCTCATGATTTTTCTTCTCGATATCCAGCTGCCTGCGCAGATTTGCTGCTAAGTCTCTGGCTTGATCTCTATCAGTAATAGCATTGCGGTGCTTTGTCTCCCGTGCTATAGCCGTTTATTTCAGACGAGTAATCTCAGTAGTGGCAGCTGGCAGCAAGTCCACGGTTCAGTTTAAGATCTCAAATATTGGAGTATGCAACAGTTGTCTGCGTACCTGTTGTTTCAGCTTTTCGCGCAGCCTCAGAGTCAGCCAGTTGTTGCCTCAGCGCAGTAACCTCCAGACTGGACAGTGCAGCGATCTTCTCACGAGTTGAGTCGGCCTGTTGCATACCACCTTGGAAGGACTTTACCATTGCCTGCAGAGAATAGTTCAAGTTGTTCAAGCAACAGTAAAGTTAAATTCAGGTTATGTGCACAGTTAGCATACCTCGAAAGCCTAAGTAACCCTAAGCTTGGGGGTGCCGCTACTAACTGGGGCTGCCATCACCGGCCTCAGTTGGCGAGGGTTGAATGCTGCCTGGCTCAGTTGGGGTTAGGGAGTCTGTTCGTCCCTTCTCTAGTTGATCAGTATCCTTGGATCCTTCAGTTCCTTCCTCTTGGGTCAACTCATGAGTTTCAGACAGGGGGAGAGGAGTATTGCCTGTATCGACCTCAGTCAGGCGTTCTTGGGAATCAGTAGTTTCAGGTAGTGGCTCATTTGTACAATCTTGTCGTTTTTCTTCTGGAGTCGACCCGGTTAAAGCCTGTTGCCAGTTCTCAGATGGCATCGGCACTTCATGCCCAGTGTCAGTGGCTTTACTCATGTAAACAACATCATCTTCAGGAATGTCTCCTGATGTTGGGCTTGTAGGGTTTTTAGACTCTATGATCTTTGTCTTCAGTTCTGTTTTCGCTCGGGGGCTTGTGGCCTCAACTTGTTTTCCCCTGGAGCATGTTGATAGTGTTTCTATATCCTCATCAGAGCATATGGTGAATGGAAGCTTTCACGTATCTCTGATAATTTGTTCTAGATCCATATCTTCTACTGTCAGATCGATTTCATCTTCCTCCGGCGGTAATATGGATCTAGAAGGGGCTAAGGCAGTCTCATCGTGGTGTTTCTTGGATCGCCTCTCACGATGAGAAAGTTGAGCTTCTTCCTCTTCTTCTTCGTCTTCATCAACCAAGCCGCTCCAGTCAACCCCAGTGATGCTGTCAGCCTTAGCAGTGGTATGGGAAGAATATCTGGACTTCTTGGCTTTGTCGGATGACTCTGGAGAGCTTGTCAGCTCTTTGATCGTCCTTTTGTGGGTCCTCTGTCTGCGTATCACCACAGTACGAGTTGCTTTAGCCTTGACACATCCCTGGCCAGTGGCAGCTCGTGTCTTCACCCCACTGGGAGCAGCTATTAGCTCGGGGGCTTTGGTGATGTTGCTCGTACTGAACTCTTGGGTGGCTTGAGCTGTACGAGGTATCACAATAAATGTGTGCTCCTGATCGTTTCCTGCACCATGAGCAGCAGCAACAACAGCTTCCATTTCTTCAGAGGATAACTCGGATTGTCGCTTTGATAGCCCGGCAGCTCCAGTGGTTGTTGGGTCTGACAGAAACTTGGATATGTTGCTCTGCGGTAATTTCATGAATTAGAATGCGGTTATATGACAGGATGGTTAAAGAAATCACAAGTAAAGATACTTACAGTGGGGGTTGGATTCCAGGCAGAGTATGGTTTGGCGGTACCCTCATTGTGAGCATCACCTCTCAATATCAACTCCACTCGGGCCTTGACATCAGCTTCAGACGTAGGTCGGACTGTCTCTCTAGTTGGATCACTAGCTCCAACATATAGATAGGCAGGGTAAATTCTGTCCTTCAGAGGCTGAATGCAGCGGTACACAAAGTCTATCACCACAGCATGGGCTGTGAGGCCTCTTTCTTTCAGGTTGGCTATTTCTTCCAACAGTGTGTTGACCTCGGCCTGCTCCTCAACAGTTGGGCCCTCTTCCCAGCTGGGTAGCTTGCTGTTAGGTTGTCTCCCAGACCTCAAAGGGAGAGAGTTTCCATGATTTTCAATGTAGAACCACTCGGGGTGCCATCCTCTATTGTTATCTGGAAGGGGGATATCCAAATACACAACTTTACGATTCTTTCGTAGCTCAAAGCTGGCCCCTCCAGTTACTTGTAGCACTCCGTCCCTCAGACCGGCTTTGCAGTGGTAAAGGTACTTCCACAAACCAAAGTGTGGAACAATTCCGAGGAATGCCTCGCAGAGGTGGATAAAGATTGAAAGTTGCAAGATCGAATTGGGATTCAGATGGGTCAGGTTGATGGCATAAAATTGCAACAAGCCTCGCGCAAATGAGCAGATGGGGAGGCCTAACCCGCGGACGAAGAATGGCATGAACACCATGGCTTCGTGAGTATCTTCAGTTGGAGCAGCATCATCTTCTTTGTCGCATACCCTGCAGTTGGCTACTTCCTTGGGAGGAAGGACGCACATATCCACCAAGGATCGTAGCATGGGCTCAGTGACAATGGAGGGGCGGTATGCCAGATATGGTGAGGGTATCTGCCGGGTCTCGTTGTGCGGCAGGCCCTCAGTGGTGTTTCCGCGCTCGCTCAATGTTTTCTTCTTTCGAGCCATGGAAGTGGATGCGGATGTATGGATTGAAACTCGAGAAGCAGTGAATGCAGTGGAACTCAGATTTCAAACAGCAATGGCGGCGGTCTCAGTGGGGAGGAAGAACAGTTCAGGTCTTGGATAAAAGAACTTGTGGTTCAGGGTATAGATCTCAAAACAACCCTGACGCCGTTAGTAACAGTTCGTGTGGATTGACGGAACAGGTGGATATCGTTAAGGGTTAACTCAGATTGCTTGAGGGTAACATTTGAGTCGGATTGCACTGGAATTAAGTCGTCCATTTTAGTCGGGATGATGTTTTAGGTATAGTTATTCAGTTGGTATTCACAAGTACAGGATCATGTTCTCTATTACTCGGAGAATGAGTTATTCAGTCGGACCTAGCGGTATAACTCTTGCCTGAACTCTGGGCATACACAAAGTATGGTTTCTTCTGCCGTATGACGCTCTTAGTCTTAGTTCAGAGAACTCAAAAGGCGCATTTGACTCGGATGCGAGATTCTTAAGATACGAACAAACAAGAAGAACTCAGGAATGGAGGGTAATAGATGGATTTCATTATATATAGTTCATCAAAGTGGATTACATAAAGGCTGAGAGATTATCCTAAACTACTACTAGCTACTACTACTATGGTGGTAGTGATGCTGGCGGCCTACACGCCTGTGGATGGTCCGACTGGAGCTCCGTTAACGCGGCGGCGCTTGGAGGCCGGAGCGTCGGCCTCATCTCCGCCGTCATCGCCGCCGTCGTCGCCGCCATGGCCGCCGTCGCCGCCATCGTGACCGCCGGGGCCACCGTGACCGCCGGGCCATCGTCGTCGTCATCGTCGTCGTCGTTGGAGTCCTTCTCTTCGCTCTCCTCCTCCTCGTCGACGGAATCCTCAAAGGCGACGCGACGGAGGCCCCGAAGCTTTGCGCACTCCTTGGCGCTGTACCCCTAGGAGTCGTCGGTGTTGGGCTCCGAGTCGACCTCCTAGGGTGGGGCATCCTCGGGGGCTTCTTCCTCCTGAGAAATCCTCCGAGGACTCCTCGGCGTCGTATGCGCCAATGAAGAAGGCGTCGTCGGAGTCCTAGTACTCCGACGACGGTGGAGAGTGGGCGCGTTTGTTGCCTTTGCTGCCGGCCATCGCTGGAAGCAGGGCAGCGGAGAGTTTTTTGGGGTTTTCTTGGAGAACTGACACTCAATGGAGGCGTAATGGATGGATGGGCGATGCCTCTGCTCTTATAGCATGGCTGCCTCGCTTCGATCTCTGTGCCAACGATTCAAGATGCCGCGGCGTTTCGACTTCCTCCACGCGTCAATCGTCGTGTGGGAAGAAAATGGCTGTGGTGTATTCGGAAGTTTCCTGATTCCTGGGGCCCTTTTGGGGTAACTCCTCAGTCCCTCTGCTCGTTCCCTTTGGGTTCACCCCATGGGGTGCGGGATTTATGGAAAATTATTCTTTTTCCTAAAATCTGAGAAAACAGGAAGCTTGAGTCGGTTTTCTATAATTCGGAGAACTGGGAATAGACGATAGCTTGGACAAAAGGATTTTCTATTCCTCAAGTTGACTCGGCACTTGAGGAACGCATCCTATGAAGCTTAATCAGAAACTTTAGATCTTCAAGCTGATTGATACTCAAGTCAACTTGAAGTTCAGGGGCTACCCCATGGGGTGCACCTGGAGATGCACCATGAGAAGCAGTTTGGACTCAGGTAAGGAACTCATGAGCAGTATGTTATTTATTCTGAAGTCTTGAGTCAATTAATCTCTAAATTAACTCGAGCCTTGGGGGCTTATGGGGGATAGATATCCCCGAGGCCCTCACGGCACGGATTCAGTACATGGGCCGTTGGAGGGCCCAGTAGAGACAGCCGGCCCTTTTCAGGGTGCCGACTGGTCTCACGGGCCCGAGAACGGAGGACAAGCTTGAAGACCAGGTCAAAGGTCCTATAATTCGGGAAAGACACAGAGGAGTTGGTTCGGACTCTGCATAACAGGAATAGCGGGACTCAAGGAAGGAAACGTGTAATCGTAGATTCTGTGTATTCTTTAGGTTTCCAAACAGAGTAGGACTCGTAGAGAGAACTTGACTTGTAACCCAAGCGCAGCCGGATTATATAACGCGGGTGAGGGACCCCTACGTAGAGCATCGAACATCTCATCGCATACCAGCCACCAAACCTTCAAGCCCTCATTGTAAATTCGAGAACTCAGATCTATACAACTCGCCCCAAACAGGACGTAGGGTGCTACGCTCATTGCGGCCCGAACCTGTATAAACCCTCGTGTTTTGTTGCATCTCTACGCAAACCATCGAGCTACGCCGATCTCGCCGCCCCAAAAGCATCACGTAACACGTCCCATGGTGCATTATCGGCATCAAACCCCGACACCAACCTAAATTCAGTTTTTCCTGAATAGGTCTCCACTTTTGTCACTATAACTTTGCATCTGTTATGGATTTGAAGAAACTAAGGAAAATATACCAAACTTGTAGACAATTTCATGCTTGACAACTTTGGTATTTTATGTGTTAACATGCATAGTGGTTTGGATATGGTTTAGGGTCATTTTATGTCAATTTATGAAATCTGTCCAAACTTGATCTGGAGGGTAAACTCAAATTTTCATGATATTAAAGCCAAAACCTGGCAATGCTTGTATTGAGAGAGTTGTAGATCTTGAAATTCTAAACAACATTGGTATAAAACTCCTTTTGTGAAGGTGTCTAGAAAATAGATTTTTAGAATTTCCAAGCTGGAGGGTTTTGTTGGTCAAACCTTGGTTAGCAGTTTAAATTCAAATTTAAACTATATTTTTGAATATAACATGGTATGCAAGTTTATAAGACAAATGTAGAGGAATAAATTTAGAACATTTCATCCAATTGGGGTATTTTCAAATTCGGCCCCTAAGTTGACCAAATAGGCGAATTTCAGAAGTAGGTTTCCTGGTCAAAGCTGGTTTTTCCATTTTCGGAGTTTGAATTTCCATCTTCGTCTCTATGACGCGCGGGACCCACCCGTCAGGCCTTTGGATCCAGGCGGGAACGGTGCTAGCCGCGGGCCCCACCGTTTCCGCGTCTCCGCGCAGCCGGTCCACTGCGTAGTCCTCTCTCCAACCTCGCCCGGTCCCACCCGTAAGTGTCTCCGGTCCATAGACCCGGTACACGCGGTGACTGTCTCCACTCCTCCCCCACTCCCTCGCGTGCATGCGGCAGGCGCGCTCTGCCCGCGCCGCGCCATCGCCGGCCGAGGGCCGCGCCCCTGCTCCACGCACCTGGACGCAATCCTGGCCATAAGGCCCTTTCGCCCCGAAGCAACCGGCCGCCCTCAAACCCCGCCTCTCCTGCTCGCCGAGCTCTTTCCCTCTCTCGGTCTCCAACCGCACCGAATGCCGCCGCCATTATCGAGCTCGGAGTTCGAGCTCGCACCGGCCGCTCCGCTGCTTCCCGCGCCTCTAGACCACCGCCATTGCACTCGCCACCTCCTCCCACTTCCAACGCTCTAGGCCTCGTCGCCTCCCCCCGCCTCTTCCTCCTCAAGCGCAGTGCGCACCGCCATTTCCACTGCCGCGGCAAGCTCCCACGCCGGCCTCCTCGAGCTGCCTCTCGCCCCGCGAGCGTGCGCCTCGCGCTCGCCTCACCGTCCTCCACCCTCCTCGCACCACCTCGCCCCTCGCCCTCGCCTCTTTCACCGTTCCCCGCGCGCACACCCACACGGCCGCCGTTGCCGCCAGCCCCTCGCCGTGGGAGGCCACCTCCCGACCCTTCCCACGCCTCTAGGATACCCCCACCGCCTTCGCCTCGTCCTCGCGCATCAACTGCGCTAACCCTCGCCGCCTTTGCCCCACCCATTCGTCGGATCCGTGCCCGCGCCGCCGTCGGCGTTCACCATTGCTGCCCTAGTTCACAACCTCCGCATTGCTCCTCCTCGCCACCCTGACCGACGAGACCAAAGGGGAAAGTTTCCCCGTCGCCGGCGACAACGACCGCCGCTGTCTCGGCTTCAAGTGCCAGCCCCCACGCGCCGGCGCAGCCCGGCCAAAATCCGGCTGCCGCACGTGCATCGGGCCGAGCCGGAGGAAGACGACGCCCATTTTGCATCCAAGCCCCCGCAGTTGAGTTATTTTCCATTCAAATCCGAGTGCTGTTGATAGTGTCTGGCTGATCTTACGATCTAGCCCCTGGAGGCTACGGTTAATTGCGTATAAGTCCTTGATCTATAAGTTTTTTCATTTATTTCATTAATAAATCGGCTGAAACTTTAGAAAATCATAACAATTCAAATAAAAATCCAAAATGGACAAACTCAGTGGCTATGGACTCCTCTTGAGTAGATCTACAGGATAGGTATGATGTGATGTGTGAAAAGTCTGTTTTGCCCTTGTTTAAGTTGCATGCATGTGAGGGATAATAAATGGTAAAAGTGGACCAAATGAACTCCAAAAATTATGAAACTTGGACAGTAACTTTGTTATAGCATCTGGGTACTGTGTGATTTTTGGTAGCCCTAGCGTTGGTTGGTAAATTACTGTTTTGCCCTTATGCATGTGTTTTGTGTATTAAATTAACTTGGAAAATGAAGGCTACATAAAATATGCTCAAATATGCCCTCTGGTATTTTTCATGTACTTTATATGGTATTGATAGCCTGCTGGTAAAGTTTGAGGCCTTGCATGTGAAGGTTGAGTGGTGATTTGAAAATGACAAAGTGTCACATGCTTAATTAAATAAAAAAGGAAAAGTGGTTCTAGGATGCATAGTTAATTCAATGAAAAATCTGGTATGCTACTAGTATAATAGGGGTCCAGAAAATATTTTTGAAGAATTTATTCACACTGTTTTTAAGTACATATTAATTTGCATAAGTTAATTATATGGAAAATAGATGTCCTATCAAACTATGGATTTTGGGCTTGCTGATTTTTGTATATGATGTTCATGCAATGAAATGCTTACTATAGAAATTTCAAGTCTAGAACCCATTCCTATAAATTATGAAAAATCCGAGAAGCTATAGGGCTGATAACTTGCTGGGATTTTAATAAATTAATTATAACTTATTTGTAGCTGAAATTTTGGCAGTAGCACTATGAAGTATGTTTCTACATGTGGTAAAAATTTGAGATCAAATTGAGTTGCCTAACTACATGAACTCATGAGTGCAGTTTATTCATTAAGGTAGCATGCCTATTAATCTGTGTGTATACATTTAACTACAAGCGACAACATGTTTGGTGCATATATAAAGTTACTTGATGCACACCGTCAAATGCATCTTGTAATTCCAAGGGTGTTCAATGGAGGTGTTTTTGAGAGACAACTTCATTTCATTTGATAGGGACTGTGTACACATATGAGACAGCAACTCCTGATAACTTCAAAGATGAAATGTGGTGATGGTTTGTACGATTTCTTAGTGATGGGTTGTATGATTTCTTTGGAAGTTGTTAAGTTTTCTCCTTATGGGATGTGTTTGAACTAAATACAATTGAGTCTTTTTATCGCAAACTACTTGATCATGCATTATGCTTTAATTGCACCTCATGCATACAATTGCATTCGTTGCACTCATTATTGCACTATGTCATGCATATAGATTCCACGAAGGAAGGATCAACATGGGAGCTAGTATTGATCGATAAGCCGAACAACGAAGTGCACCAAGAGCAAGAAGACGAAGGGTTGCTGATTAAATCTGTCCCTGTTTCAAAGGGTTGCTTGGGGCAAAGCCTCACAACCTGGCAAACTAACTTAGATTAGTTTGTTGGTTTTCATAAGTATAATCAAAGGTAGGCAGGACCATACTATACCCAGCAAATATCTTATGTCTTAATGATTAGTCATATGCATCAGGAGTTGTTTCGAACCAACTTCATTAGACATCCTGGCCGCCCTGGCCCTAGCTCCTATGAATAGAGTTCATAGGCGAGTATGCCTAGAGATGCTAGGTACGAGTAGACACGAGTGAGCACTGTCACTTGTCGCGTAGGTGATATTTCAAAAATCTCAGAAATCTTACTATGATGCAATTTACAATTATTTATGTTGATGTTAAATCGAGACCGGGCGGAGCGTAAGTTTACTTTTGGGGCGTGCGTTGTTGTTCTTCGGCTCCGCCCGAGTCGTTTAAGGCCCGTCCGCTGTTCGTCTACTGATTGGCATAACATTGCTAGAGTGCTTATCCAAGACATGGGCCTGGTGAAAGTCTTACTCGTGCCATCCGAAGAACAGAGACAGACTCCTACTGTGACACCTTGGGGAGCTTGTAGTCGAGGGAGGGCTGACCCGACGTTACCGTGGTATCGCTCCTAAGGCGTCACAACCTGTGAACAACGGAAAGATTGAAACAAACTTGGGATGGGACAAGTGGAGATGGGAGAAGCATATGTGGGAACGCCGGGAGTTAGTAAGCATATGCCATCCTGGTACTTCTAGTTATTCCTGGGAATATAAAAATCGATTCGAATCGCTGATACTCACCAGGTGTGAGAGTGCCAAATATCACTGTCGGGCAACGTAGTAACAATTTAAATATCTTATGCTTATATTCATGTTTTTCAATAAAACATGCTTGGATGGGTATGATAAACTATTATGCAAGTTACTGATGGTACTCATGCTTTACTTTCATGCAAGTATTTATATTATGATGTAAAGGATCTTCATGGTTAAGGGATAGCAGCTGTCAAATCCTGCTATCTTATGACAACATGACCTTGTATAAAAATCAATGGCTAAGGATCCACATGATTAGTAAGCAAGCTTTGCGTCAGCCGTAAGCCCCGTCCATTAAGTCCTACTGAGTAATTAGTACTCAAGGTTTGCCCACACTTTTGGATTACAAGTACCGATGACATCCGGACAACCATGTGGAAGGTGGTAGTACCGGTGGGCTCGGTGCTACACACCTCATTCGTTTCTTCGTGAAGACTGATTAAGTATCATGATTTCGCCGCGAGATATTTTGAAAACACTTCCGCTATATATAATTTTGCAAATGCTTCTGCTATATTTGAACATGTATTTGATTTCATATATTTGGGTTGTAAATTAAGTCTATTACTCTCTATTTCAACTGTCTGTGATGATGTAATTGTTGTGGCTCTTTTGAGAGTCGGATGTGTTTGATGTCGGTTCCTCTGAGAATGGTGTTATCGAGAGCCCGAGGGACTCTCGATGGACTACCGGGTTTAGTCTGACCTAAGTGCACTGCGAGCCAGAGGTG
Organism: Paspalum notatum; assembly: GCA_022530915.1. Taxonomy (NCBI): domain Eukaryota; kingdom Viridiplantae; phylum Streptophyta; class Magnoliopsida; order Poales; family Poaceae; genus Paspalum; species Paspalum notatum. The sequence goes on along the minus strand of CM039688.1, from coordinate 30,049,570 downwards.
GCAGGTGTGCTTAGTCTGGATTAAGCAGGGCGGTTCCGCCACAGCTGGTATTAGAGCCGATCAAACACAAACAACAGTTATATTATCGAGTTTTGGTTTACAAAACTATTTTCGAAAGCCCTTTTCAAGTAATTCAAAAACGAGAGTATACGCTATGCCCGTATAAGGATGTTAGTGTTATACAGGTGACATCACTAACATTCTGACCTAGATAGAACTCATATGCATATTCGGCGCTTTGGGAAGCAACTTTTCGGCCATAGCTGTCCCCAGTACTGGAGGAAGCTATTGGGATTTGCGAACGGTTGTAAGCCCTACATTCATTCTGTATAAGTAAAAGCTCTTTAAGGGTGGTGGGCATGTTTGAGACTTTCATACCCACCACACTTATATTCGGTTTTGGGATCCACCTTTTTCTCGACAATCCCCAGTACTGGTGGAAAGTCAGGCTTTGAGGAAAAGGTGCAGCGGCCCACCAACGTTGTCCACGCAGCGGTCACACGTGGATGCCACACTAGGTGGTAATGTATGAGCATGCATTCTTCTGCAGGTACACTAACCACGTGCGAAACTAAGAACGACTAGTTGCATTAAGGAGAGACGTGCATATGTGTCACCGAAATATCGCTAGCTATATATAAAATACATAGGATGTGTGATGTGAGACCGAATAGGACGAATCATGCATCATGTATCTTTTGCTATCATTTTGGGGATATTACTAAAAGACAAATGGAATAAATCGTGACTTAACTATACCTTCTACACGTTTCACTAATGGAAACATTGGGTTCTAGGAACCTGTTTCACCTTGCTCAATTAAAAGCCTTAAGGAGAGACCCTTGGGATTGAATTGAAACCTTGGAACGGCATCTGAAGTATGTACAGTACTCACGAGTGATCTAAAATGGATGATGTGAATCGTGGTGTGAAGGTGCACTGCCAATTTGGTTTCGGCTTGTAATCTGAGGTCATGTACACCTGCAGCTAGTAAATTGACTTTACGATGTCGTCCCAGCCAGATTGATAGGAGTGTTGTCCCGTATCCAAAACAACGCACAAGTTTTCCATTTGCATAAACGATTGTCCAAACATACAAGATGATGGCTAACACTTTATATGCAATCAAGTTCTTCTGTTCACTTACATGCTTTCATGTATTCAGAACGTAATTATGGTGCTAGGGTCTTTTTGTCACCGCATCGGTTGCATTAAGGTTGTTGAACTCATCACATTTGGCATCATTCATGTAGATGGTTACTCCACCTGAGATGTCAGCACAAGGGGCTGCCCATGGGGCACAATTTCCTCCTGAGTTGACTGCTCTGGTCGCTCAGCAAGGTCAAATCATCAACATGCTCGTTCAAGAGCAACAACGGCGCAATCCGCAAGAGATCAGTTACACTGAATTTGCGGCACTCCAACCGCCAATCTTCACCACTGCCACAGATCCCTTGGATGCTGATGACTGGCTTCGGATCATTGAGTCCAAGTTCAGTCTACTGCCCCAACTCACTGAGCAACAGAAGGCTCGCTTCGCGGCACAGTGTCTACATGGTCCCTCGGGGGCTTGGTGTGCTTCATTCCTGGCAATGCAACCAGCCGGGCACCAGGTCACGTGGGATGAGTTCCGTGCGGCTTTTCGGGCTCACTATCTCCCGCCTAGCCTCATCGAGCTCAAGCAACGAGTGTTCCGTGCACTTCAACAAGGGAACATGTCGGTACTCGAGTACGTGCAGGCTTTCATCTGCCTGTCGTAGTACTCTCCTGAAGACGCCGACACTGACCCATGTAGGGCTGCCCGTCTGTTGGATGGATTCGATTCCACTCTACTGACTCACTTGGGGCGCCGCTATGATAGCTTCACCCAGTTGGTAGATGCCGCCATCGACATGGAGCATCGCCTCAGTCAGGCCCACGAGGATCAGCAGAGGAAAAGACTTGCAAGCACACTTCAGTCGGGTTCATCTCAGCAGCAACGGGTCGTGCATTGCCCACCGCCACACATCTGTTACATTGACATGCCCCAGTAGCAAGAACAACACTGTGGGACGCAACCCCATCCCTCCTCCTGCAATGTACCGCCTCATCCACCTGCTTCCGTGCCACCGGCCAAACCAAGTTCCAAATACCCCTGCTACAAGTGCGGGAAGACCGGCCATTTCAGCAAGAATTGTCTTGGCCTTCGACGAAGCTAGGCACCAGTGTTGATTAGAGATAACCAACGCCAAAATAAGAAAAGGGGTCCAAAGTGAGATCCAGCCCCAATAGAAGGTCGTGTGCACTATACCCACATAGATCAGATTCCAGAAGGCGAACCCGTGTTAGCAAGCACATTTCTTGTCAACGAGCATCCTACAGTGGTTTTGTTTGACTCCGGAGCAACACACACTTTCATCAGCAGGTCATATGCAACCAAACATGGTTATCACATTGATAATATGAAGGCAAAATACCATATCACAGCCCGGGGTCACCATTTGACACGAATCAGATTGTGAGGCACTTACGCCTGTGCATAGGCACAGAGGAATTCTACGTTGATCCTGTGGTACTTCCTAACCAGGAGATTGACATTATCTTAGGGAAGGATTGGATGAAAGAGCACAACGTCTTGTTAGACATTACTAGCAGGACAGTTCAAATGAAGTCTAGCAGGAGTGGAAAAACTATGCACATTCATCTGCCAAGCCACAAACATTCGCCACCCACAGTAAATGCCACAGAAGCCCAGTTGATCAAGAAAATACCGGTGGTTTCTGATTTTTAGATGTGTTTCCGGAAGAGCTTCCCGGACTTCCACCGGACAGAGATGTTGAGTTCGCCATAGAGCTTGTACCTGGCACTGCACCCGTCTCCCGGAGACCATACAGAATGGCACCAGATGAATTGAAAGAGCTGAAAGTGCAGTTGCAAGAACAGCTAGATAAAGGGTTTATTCGACCTAGCTCATCACCTTGGGGTTTCCCAGCCCTCGTTATTGAAAAGAAGGACCAAGGTGGTAAAAGGCTATGTGTTGATTACCGGCCTTTGAATGCTGTCACCATCAAGAATAAATACCCGCTACCACACATTGACATTTTGTTTGATCAATTAGCTGGACCTAAGGTCTTTTCAAAAATCGATCTGAGGTCTGGCTACTATCAAATTAAGATCCGAGAAGAAGATATACCCAAGACAGCTTTTTCGACCAGATATGGCTTGTATGAGTATTTGGTCATGTCCTTTGGGTTAACCAATGCACCGGCTTTCTTCATGTACATGATGAATTCGGTGTTCATGAATGAGCTAGATAAGTTTGTAGTGGTGTTCATTGATGACATATTAATCTACTCTAAAATTGAGGAAGAGCACAAGGAGCACTTGAGGATAGTACTCACCTGGCTTAAAGAGCACAAGCTCTATGCCAAGTTCAGTAAGTGTGCATTCTGGCTAAAGGAAGTGAGTTTCTTAGGTCACATTCTGTCTGAGAAGGGGGTAGCAGTTGATCCTAGTAAGGTAAAGGATGTTCTGAACTAGAAGCAACCAGAGACAGTGACTGAGATCTAGAGTTTCCTTGGTTTAGCAGGCTACTACCGCCGCTTCATCAAGGACTTCTCCAAAACTGCGAAGCCAATGACCTCACTAACAAAGAAAAATGCGAAGTATGGATGGAGTTCGAACTGTAAGGAAGCCTTTCAGACGCTGAAGAAATTGTTAACCTCTGCACCAATGCTGGCTCAACCGGACAACATTAAGCCATTTGATGTGTATTGTGATGCCTCCGGCAGTGGGCTTGGCTATGTATTAATGCAAGAAGGGAGAGTGATTGCCTACGCCTCATGCCAACTGAGAAAGCATGAAGCCAACTACCCAACACATGACCTCGAGCTTACGGCAGTTGTACACGCGTTGAAGATCTGGAGACACTATCTGCTAGGCAATACTTGTCATATCTACACCGACCACAAGAGTCTCAAGTATATCCTCACACAACCCGAATTAAATATGAGGCAACGGTGGTGGTTAGAGCTGATAAAAGATTATGATGTAGAGATTCACTACCATCCTGGCAAGGCCAATGTAGTAGCTGATGCATTAAGCCGTAAGGCTCATTGCAATGTAATTGAAGCCCGCCCGACGGTGAGAGTCATATGTTGTGAGATGGATGAGATCGAAACGCCTACAGAGCAGCACGCTGAACTATATAGCTTCATCATTGAACCTACAATAAAGGATCAAATCATTGTTGCACAAAAGCAAGATAAGGGTATGGCACATATTCGAGAAGGATTAGATGAGAAGAAAAGAGCATGCTTCACACTTGATGACCAGGGAGTCTTATGGTTCAAGAATCGCTTAGTGGTACCTAAGGACATGGAGTTGAGAAAGAAGATACTTGACGAAGCCCACACTTCCATGTTCACCATGCACCCGGGCAGCAATAAAATGTACCAAGACTTGAAACAAAAATTTTGGTGGACCCGTATGAAACGGGAGATCGCCAAGTATGTGTCTGAGTGCGATGTGTGTCAGCGAGTCAAAGCCGACCACCTAAAACTTGCTGGTATGCTTCAGCCATTAGCAATTCCAGCTTGGAAATGGGAAGATGTACATATGGACTTCATAGTGGGTTTGCCTCGCACCCAGAAGGGCTATGACTCCATTTGGGTCATTATTGATCGTCTTACCAAATCCGCTCACTTCTTGCCTGTCAAAACTCATTACACTGCGGCCACTTATTCTGAGATCTACATATCATGGATTGTATCCTTGCATGGTGTGCCACAGACCATCACTTCCGATCGAGGATTGTTGTTTGTGTCTCGCTTTTGGGAGCAATTGCAGACTGCTCTTGGAACCAACCTGATTCATAGTTCAGCATACCACCCTCAAACAAGCGGCCAAGTAGAAAGAGTGAATTAGATCCTAGAAGATATGTTGAGAGCATGTGCATTGACCTATTCCACCAAGTGGGATGAGTGTCTTCCCTTAGCGGAGTTCGCTTACAACAACAGCTACCAGAAGAGCTTGGAAATGGCTCCTTTTGAGGCCCTATATAGTAGACGATGTAGAACACCACTCAACTGGTCAGAACCAGGAGAATGTGTCACATTCGGTCCTGACTTAGTAACCCAAACCGAAGAACAAGTGAAATTCATACACAGTAATATGAAGAGAGCACAGTCCAGGCAGAAAGCTATTCAGATAAGAGAAGGCGGCCATTAGCATTTGAAGAAGGCGATCATGTGTATCTTTGAGTGTCACCGATGAAGGGGGTACATCGATTTGGTGTAAAGGGAAAATTAGCACCGCGGTATGTTGGTCCATTCAAGATCACGGAAAGGTGTGGATCAGTAGCTTACCGGTTAGAATTGCCACCTCACCTTGCTGCGGTTCATGATGTGTTTCATGTCTCGCAATTAAAGAAATGCCTAAGAGTACCGGAAGAAGTGGTTGATACATCTCAAATTCAGATCTAACCGGACCTCACCTATGAAGAGAAGCCCATAAGAATCCTCGACCAAAAGCAACGCTCAACACGACGAAGAAACATTAACTTCTACAAAGTTCAATGGAGTAATCACTCCGAAGAAGAGGCAGCTTGGGAACAAGAGGAATTTCTGCAAACCAAATACCCCGGTTTTCTTCCATCCACTTCAAATTGAGTACGTCATAGCAGTTTAAAGTTTCAAATTCATACACAATGCACTTTCTTCTCGTTTAACTTATCCACCCACATCACATCAAAATCTCGGGACGAGATTTCTTTAAGGGGGGTAGGTTGTGATGCCTTAGGCATCTCAAGTGCATTACAATGGTATCATTGACATATGTGCATCATCTCATGAACATTTCATATTGAGTGCATAAGTAAACCAAGTCATTTGGACCAACCTAAATTCAGTTTTTCCTGAATAGGTCTCCACTTTTGTCACTATAACTTTGAATCTCTTGTCGATTTGAAGAAACTTGATATACCAAACTTGTAGACAATTTCATGCTTGACAACTTTCGTATTTTATGTGTTGACATGCATAGTGGTTTGGATATGGTTTAGGGTCATTTTATGTCAATTTATGAAATCTCTCCAAACTTAACCTGGAGGGTAAATTCAAATTTTCTTGATATTAAAGCCAAAACCTGGCAATGCTTGTATTGATAAAGTTGTAGATCTTGAAATTCTGAACAACATTGGTATAAAAATCCTTTTGTGAAGGTGTCTAGAAAATAGATTTTTAGAATTTCCAAATTGGAGGGTTTTGTTGGTCAACCTTAGTCAGCAGTTTAAATTCAAATTTAAACCATATTTTTGAATATAACATGGTATGCAAGTTTATAATACAAATGTAGAGGAACAAATTTAGAACATTTCATCCAATTGGGGTATTTTCAAATTCAGCCCCTAAGTTGACCAAATAGGCGAATTTCAAAAGTAGGTTTCCTGGTCAAAGCTGGTTTTTCCATTTTTGGAGTTTGAATTTCCATCTTCGTCTCTATGACGCGTGTTGACGGTCGTTATTGCACTACCAATGACCGTCAACTATCCATGAACATGGAGGAAAATATGCCAAAGTATGGATAAACCTGTGCTACTAACATATTTCCACAAGTTGTGTTGAATATTTGATTGTAGGTACAAAGATCAGCAGAAAACAGGCAAATTTGGCTAAGTCACAGGGTCACTGGCCAGTGGGCTAGATCGGCCGGCTCCAAGCCAGGCCGCCCGGCACCACTCCAAGCCGCCCGGCCTAACTTAGGAGCCAAATCAGCTCATCTTCGACCTGCATGTGCATAAATGATGTGTCAACACATTTGTGAAGTCCAAATGCCGAATGCAACGTGTCAAGTACCGGAAGGCTTGCCACATCACCGATCCAACACTTGGATGGGTGAAGTCAGCAATCTGCGAGACTTCAATCCTACGGCTAAGGAAGAAACACAAGTGAGATCAACAGTTGAAGGGAAAACACACTTGTAACCGCCATAACCGCCCTGCAACCGACTTGGAGAGTCAAGATGGACCGTAGGATGAAGAATGGCGGTGGATCCAAGGGCTGGCCAGGCTGCCCGGCCTGAGATGGGGCCGCCCGGCCTCCTACCAGACTGCCCGGCTTGCCACCTGTCCCCTTAACCGCCATACCAACCCTATAAGTACCCCCACTCACTTGGTGACTATAAATACCCCGTAGCTCTCATTTGTAGAGTGTGGAAGTTGAGTAGCTCACACTATCGTTTAGTCTTGTATCACTAGGTTAGTCCTGAGAGTTAGAGTTGAGTCTGAGCTTTTGCCTCAGGGATTTCGGAGTCTTCTTCGAGTCTCGGTAAAGTTCTTGTATCTTTCTATCTTTTATACTCATTACTCCAGTATAATATTTATCATTGTTCTATCTTCTGTTATACTTTACTTTACTTCTTAACGCTTGCCTAGTGTGGTGTACCTTTATTGCACACTAGATCCAAGGCTTAGGTTTGTGTTGTTCTTAAGTTATCTGAATCTTGTTAGACTTGCCGGTGCTATAAGCTTGTCTTAGGCTTTTGATCTAAGATTAAGTTAGTTCTCACCCTCTGATCAAGGAAGAGCTTTAGTGTTCAAGTTCTCACTTGAACACTAGTATAGCGTGCCATCTTACCCACGCAGATCTGGTCAGTAGCCTCTCTAGGTGACAGCTCTAGAGGTCTCAGTAATCCACCCCGTCGTTCAGTAAGCCCGTAGGCGTTAGCCGGGTCTCCTTCGGAGGTCTACTATCTACCCTTTGACCCCTCTAGGCGCCGGAATTTCGCTCGACGCAAGATCCTAGCTTGTATTCAGTTATCTTAGTTCAACCGCGAATACTCTTCTGCAACTGTTAAGTAGTAGAGTTTGGAAATCTAATCTCACTCGTTGTCCTCCCTGGCAACTACCTAAGTGTTAGGCTTCTTTAGTCCCTGTTTTACTCTTCCCACCATACACTATCTTTATATCTTACCCCCGTTGTAAGTTCAGCTGGTATTTTATCTAAGTTATAGTACCGCTTGAAAGTTCGACATTTCATTCCACCTATTCGCCCTTGCTTCCCTGTGGATTTTTACGATACTCGGAATACTCTGAGTGAAAAAGCTATAGTGAATCTCCGTGCGCTTGCGGAGTAAAATCTGTTACGCTAAGAGACGTCAACAAGCTTTTTCTGGCGCCGTTGCCGGGGAAGCAATTGGCAATAGATGTTTGATTTGTCGAACCTAGGTACTTATAACTTGATAACATACCGCTATTTCTTAGCGGGCTTATTTGCCTCTGTCTACTTTATTGTTGGGTGACAGAGAGGTGTATGACCGGTTTTGACCTACCGGCAAACTTTCACAACAATCTGGAGTCACTGCTCAGAAGGAAAGTCCATCAGAAGACGATCCACGGGCAGAGGCCTGTGCCAGCTCCACTGGAGTTTGGATCCACAAGCACAACCGACACGACACATATGGCTAAGAAGACCATTCGCGAGTTCTCTATCCCATCCAACCAACACGACACATATGGCTGAGAAGACCATTCGCGAGTTTTCTATCCCATCCAGCAACAACATCCCCACTGGACCCAGTGTGACTGTTGGAGATGGATTCGAGCTCAAGCCAAGTGTCATCCACATGGTCCAAGCTAGCCCATTCTGCGGATTGGCGTTGGAGGATGCAAACAGCCATCTCCAGCAATTCCTGGAGATATGCAGCACTTTCACTATCAAGGGTGCAACCACCGATGCTGTTTGGTTTCGCCTCTTCCCATTCTCCCTGATTGGGAAGGCGAAACAGTGGTTCTACCTGAACCACAACAACTTGGCGACTTGGGAGGCATGCTCCAATACCTTCCTTGCAAAGTACTTCCCGCTGGGGAAGACAAGCTCACTGAGGAACCGAATCTCGAGCTTCAAGCAGCTCGCTGATGAGTCCGTGGCGGAGGCATGGGAGAGACTACAAGAATACATCGCTGCCTGCCCCCACCATGGTATGGAACAGTGGTTGATAATCCAAAATTTCTTCCACAGACTACACCGGTCCGTGCAAGAACACCTCGATGCAGCCGCTGGAGGATCATTCTTGTCCTTGAGCGTTGCCGCTGCCTGTACTCTCATCGAGGAGATGGCAAGCAACCAAGAACGGAGAGAGGAGAGGGCGAACAATAAGCCCCGTGTAGTCCACCATATTGACGGCTCCGACATGCTTGCCGCCAAAATGGACCTCCTGCTAAAGAAGTTGGAGGGCACTCCTGAAGCTGTGCCGGTCCAAGCACTGGATTCTCGCATGACTTGCGAGCATTGCGGGAACACAGGCCACACGGGGAATAGCTGCCCCGAAAATGGATCGGAGGACATTAATTTCATCAACAACAATGGCTTCAGCAACGGGCCTCGTCCTCAACCAGGTTAGAATTCACGACCCAACTTACCTTTCGCTGGTCAAGGTATGTCTTCTAGCAGTTCTCAGCAGTTTAATAAAAATTCTTTCGATCAAAAAGCTGTGAACGATAGCATTAGTAAGAAGTTCCATGCGAATGATAGAGTTCTTGAATCTTTGTCAAATCAATTGGAAACTCTGAATAGTGCCATGAAGAACCAGCTGTGCTTTAATAAAATGCTAGAAACGCAGATAGCTCAGCTTGCCGCCGCTCTACCCAGTCCTACTTTGGGGAAGCTTCCGGGACAGCCCGAGCCACCCCCAAAAGAACATATAAATGCTGTAACCACTAGGGGTCGAAGGTCTACACAAGACCCCCCAAATCCTAGAGTTGCAGAAAAGAACAGGGAAAGCAGGCCGCACTAGAGGAGGAAGATGAGGTGGATCGTGAACCACCACCGGTGAAGGAAGCACCAAAGTTAGCTCCGCACGAGTTCTATGACAGCACAGTGCTCCCTTTTCCTCAAAGGCAGAAGAAGGCCTCGGTCGACGATCAGTTCGGCAAATTTGTTGAGGTAATCAAGAAATTATATGTCAATATCCCATTGCTAGATGCGATGCAGGTGCCTACGTATGCTAAGTACCTGAAGGACATTCTCAACAACAAAAAGCTGCTGCCATCGACCGAAGTTGTGCACCTCATGGAGGAGTGTAGCGCTTCTATACTCAATCAGCCGCCTGAAAAGAAGAAGGATCCCGGGAACCCCTCCATATCATGCTCAATCGGAACCCAGAATTTTGATCAAGCTCTTTGTGATCTGGGAGCAAGCGTCAGCGTCATGCCAAAGGTAGTCTTTGATAAACTTACGCATGCTACACTTGCCCCTACTGCTATGTACCTGCAGCTAGCGGATCAATCGATTAGCTACCCCGTCGGGATCGCCGAAGATGTCCCGGTGAAAATCCGAAACTTCATCGTCCCGGTAGATTTTGTGGTGCTAGATATGGAGGTAGACACGAAGACGCCGCTCATCCTTGGGCGACCATTCCTAAGCACCGCTGAGGCCAACATTGACGTTGGAGCTGGAGAAGTCCACCTCAACATTAATGGCAGACGGAAGACTTTCGCCTTCAAACCAAAGGTCGAACAGTGCCGACAGGTAAAAACTTTCAAATTTAAGTGTCAAGCACCTCGGGAAACACCAAGAGAGAAGATCGAGCTCTCGCCAAGCAAGCCGAAAATGGACTCTCTCCTCGTAGCTATGGAAAAGCTCCTGTACGGTGGAGAAGCCCGCAAGCTCAAAGCTGATCGCAGAGCCGAGTCACTGAGACGTGCCTCACTGGCCCAGCCGCCGACAAAGGACTCAGGAGGCAAAGCTCCCAAGATAAAGGTCACCGCCAAGGCAACGAACACATCTCAAGAATGGCGAAAGAAAGAGGAAACGCCAAAAGCCTAGCCAGAAAAGAAGACTAAAACTCAGAAACAAAAGGCTGTGGCAACCAAGAAGGTTTGGCGAGCAAAAGTTGCAGCACAGATGGCCGCTAAGTCTCCGTCGAGCGCTGACACCGAACCAAAGGTATGACTTGCCCTCGCCAGGAGGTAAACTGGCCTTATCCTTCACTGCATATTTAATTCCCTGCGTTATAATTTTCCTATCTTTCATGCATCTATCTTTGAATTTCACCACTGTATGTTTAAATTTCATCAAAACTTTTTGCTTAAGTTTGCATTTAGTTTGTTCAATTTTGTGAAAAAAAAAATCTTTGGAGCCACCCGACCCCACTAGGGGCCGGCCGGCCCCCCTTCTGCTCCCTTCTGTGCACGCACGAGGCAGTGGCTTAACCGGAGCTACGCGGCCCCTTGCACAGGGCGCCCGGCCCCCCGGGTCACCTCCTTGCTCCCTCTGTTCCTCTTCTGCGCACTCCACCAGGCCGCCCGGCTCCGGCTGGCGCCGCCCGGCCCCTGCGCACCGACGCCGCCCGCTCCTTCTGCACCGTTGCCGTCCCATCCACGCGCGCACAACAACCAGGCTAGGAGGCCTAGCTCCTAGGCCACCCGGCTCCTGCCTCTGGCCGCCCGGCCCCCAGCCGGCGTCGCCCGGCCTGGCCCCGAGCCGGCCCGGCCTGCCTCTGCTGCCTGCATGCTCCCTCGCGCGCCTATAAATACAAGTGCATGCATGCACTTGCTCCTTGCACCGCCAGCAGCGTGAGCAACTCTCTTTTTCCCCCTAAACACACTCTCTTAAGCACTAATTTAGCACTTAGTTTTAATTCCTACACTTAGTTAAAATTCTGCCCAATAAAATAAGTGCTACACACTCGGTTTTTGGACGTTTTGTGGAGGCTCTGCCCCGCAAGGACGACTAACCCTTGGACGACTGACTTCTGGATGACTAATCGCCAACGCTAATATTTGTGTCTGGTTTGTCCCTTGTGTAGTATATTGTCTATTTTTGCAGGATGTCTTCTTTCTTCAGGAAAGCGAAGAAGGCCCTGAGCAACACAGGGAAGGGACTGCACCTGAAGTTCCCGTCTTCATCAGACGAGCGCTCGCGCTCTCGTTCACAAAGCGGAAGCTCTAGGACCCCAGCAGCATCCGACAGGACTCCCACAGTGTCCGACAGGATGTCTGTCAGCGGTACACGCAGCCGCCAGGACCAGGAGCAAGATGAAGGAGTTTCTTCTCAGCAACAACCGCAGCGCCAATTGATGAACCTGCAAGACATCAACATCCAAGGCGATCAGGAAGCCCAGGTGTTACAAGCTCTTACCACCAAGACCTTTTGGAGGACCAAGTGCTTCGACGCCTTCTTCCTCGTCGAGATAGGTATGTTGGACCCGTTCATTAAAGCATTTGATTATATAGGTTGGTCAGATTTTGCTAACATTACAGAGGAAGGATCCGTTCTTCTCACACAAGAGTTCCTGATGACTCTCCGCGTGGATAAGCGTACAACAGGTACGTTTATAAATTTCCGCCTATTCAATACTGAATTCTATGTCTACCCACGGCAGTTTGCCGACCTTGTGGGTTTCCACTCAAACTGTTCGTTGATTGACCCAGCCGGGTACGACATGAAATCTTTTTGGGTGCAAATATGTGGAGAGTACGGGAAGGGGAAACACAGCACCACCAAAATTCACAATCCCACTCTGAGACTCTTAGCTCGCTGGGTCTCGCTCATCGTCTTTCCAAGAGGCAAGGTTCGTTGTGCACCCAACGAAGACCTCAAATGCCTCTATGCCATGGTCAAAAAGAAGCGCTATGCTCTGGTCCTCGACATTGTCCACCACTAGATGGGCATGAGAGCGACCAACACCCCTATAAGCATCACTTCCTTTGTCACCACGATAGCAGCCAACTTGGGCCTCCTAGAGAATGCCCAACTTGACTACCTTTCCGACGACACATCACACTATGTGGGGGAGCAGCACTTTGTCCAGGCACATTTCATGAAGCGAGACGCCGCAACTGGGAAACTGATCATGACATGGTTCGGGCATAATCTTGAGCTGCCGCTTCCAGCACCGCAGTTCGATATGTACAACATTAGGAGCCTAACCATGCATCTAGATGTGGAAGCACCACGCCAAAGCATCTGCGGCATCATGACCAGAGCCTAGAGACAGTGAGCGGAGGAGTCACACCGCAGAGCCCGAGGAGAAGATTCTGAGGAACCTGTCCATGTTTCCACACCAGCTGAGCCGTCCTGGTACTTCTCCAGTACCGGTGGCGAGAGTTCCTACCAGCCTTCCCATAGTACACAACACTACGGAGGCGGTAGTGCATCACGTGCACTCAGTAGAGACCTAGGTCACTCTGCTTCAACCCGGTACTGAACACCTAACATGGCCGACATCAACTCCGCAATGGAGGGGATGAAATTGGGCCAATACGATCAGAGGCTGTATCAGCAGGTAGGTGACATCTACCAACGCACGGAAGAGATGGATCAACGGCTCCAAACCAACATGGAAATGCTCAAGAACCTGAATGAGCAAGTTGGAGCCAGCTTCTTCAATGCTCAGAACTTCTACAACTACTACTACCAAAACCCCTAGCTTCATTGAAGCTTGGGGGGATGGTAGACCGTTATGAGCATGCCTCCTCGCGCCTGTGTCTCCTCAGAGTAAGGTGTCCCCGTCTCTTGTCCTTGTCTCATCCCATGTGCACCAGCAGTACCCCTGTTCGACCAAGCAGCAGCATCACCCGTCCTACCAGTACCAGCAGTACCCCGTCCGACCGAGCAGCAGCATCACCGTCCTACCGAGGTAAGTACTTTCAATAAAGTTTTTATTTATTTTCCTTTTTTATTGCTTTTTCTAAAAAAAGTGTCAATAAAAACAACTCCCAACTTTGATGCATATATCCTTCGTATGGAAATGATGAATAGTTGCTCTGTTATGTTCATGCTTAGTTGTTTATGCACGTTCTACACTTAGCTTAATTTTGAGCTTGTGTGTATAAGTTGAAATCTTGATCTTGTACTTAGTGGATGCCATTTGCGTAACCTTGTCTAAGTTGTTGTGAGAAATGATATGGCTAAGCACTAGGTTGTCTTCACATGTCCCTAGTAAGATAAACATCTCATGTTTATTCTTTTCAAAAATGAAATGAAGTTCCCCCATCAGTTTTTGAATACCTACCAGAGCCAAATACATTGAAATGTCTGAGCCTAGCTTGTTTAAGCTACTTAAAGTTGTTTTGAGCTTTGTCAAATTTTGAGTCTCTTAGAATGGAATCATCTCTATCTTGTGAATTGTTGGAGCGAAAATCCACCACCACAAATGCATTTAGCTATCCTGGGTATGCATCCATATATCTCCAAAATAATACCCATATATCTCCAAAATAATACCCTTAGCCTTACTCCTTCCAATCAAAAACAAGTAGAGTATGGAGCCAACAAAAATATGAGAAAAAGAAAAGCATGCTAGTCAAGCATGGCAAAAATATGAGAAAAAGAAAAGCATGCTAGTCAAGCATGGTAAAAAGAAAGAAAAATACAAAAAGGCTCCATATTCATACCTAGCAATCTAAAAGGAGAAGGAAAGGAAACAAGGAGATTCATCTATCCACCCCCCAAATAAAGCTCCAACAATGAACAAGGCTAGATGATGTAGTACATTTGTTTGGTCCAATCTTTGGCTTTGCAAAACAAACAACTTAAGTAAGCTGAGTTCTTCCATGACCCTGAGCTCCACATAAGCCTTAGTATAGGAAGTTCTTAGCCATGCTCTTGGCTTCAATGGTGAGGATACACTTCGAGCGATCAAGAGTACCTTTGGGGAAACTTGTTTTCTTTTGAAAAAAATCTTTAAAAACACCTGAGATGTGAATCCCAAAAGACATGCTTGGAGCAGAACCTGCAACTAAGTCATTCTTCCTCTCAACCGCCCAAGACATGGAAAGACAAAAAGATGCACCACAGGTATGAGTGAGAGTGATCATTGCATACACTATGGTTCGAGGTAAAAACATGGGTGTCGTCTGTGCATAACTCCTATTCATGAGCATCGATATTGCAGCAACTCCTGATCCATAACCCATCTTGGCTTTACTCGAGGACGAGCAAAGGTCTAAGCTTGGGGGGTGTTGACGGTCGTTATTGCACTACCAATGACCGTCGACTATCCATGAACATGGAGGAAAACATGCCAAAGTATGGATAAACCTATGCTACTAACATATTTCCACAAGTTGTGTTGAATATTTTATTGTAGGTACAAAGATCAGCAGAAAACAGGCAAATTTGGCTAAGTCACAGGGTCCTGGCAAGTGGGCATGGTCGCCCGGCTCCAAGCCAGGCCGCCTGGCACCACTCCAAGCTACCCGGCCTGACTCAGGAGCCAAATCAGCTCATCTTCAACCTGCATGTGCATAAATGATGTGTCAACACACTTGTGAAGTCCAAATGCCGAATGCAACGTGTCAAGTACCGAAAGGCTTGCTACATCACCGATCCAACACTTGGATGGGTGAAGTCAGCAATCCACGAGACTTCAATCCTGCGGCTAAGGAAGAAACACAAGTGAGATCAATGGTTGAAGGGAAAACACACTTGTAACCGCCATAACCGCCATGCAACCGACTTGGGGAGTCAAGATGGACCGTAGGATGAAGAATGGCGGTGGATCCAAGGGCTGGCCAGGCCGCCCAGCCTAAGGTGGGGCCGCCCGGCCTCCTACCAGGACGCCCGGCTTGCCACCTGTCCCCTTAACCGCCATACCGACCCTATAAGTACCCGCACTCACATGGTGACTATAAATACCCCCTAGCTCTCATTTGTAGAGTGTGGAAGTTGAGTAGCTCACACTATCGTTTAGTCTTGTATCATTAGGTCAGTCCTGGGAGTTAGAGTTGAGTCTGACCTTTTGCCTCAGGGATTCTGGAGTCTTCTTCGAGTCTCGGTAAAGCTCTTGTATCTTTCTATCTTTTATACTCGTTACTCCAGTATAATATTTATCATTGTTCTATATTCTGTTATACCTTACTTTACTTCTTAACGCTTGCCTAGTGTGGTGTACCTTTATTGCACACTAGATCCAAGGCTTAGGTTTGTGTTGTTCTTAAGTTATCTGAATCTTGTTAGACTTGCTGGTGCTATAAGCTTGTCTTAGGCTTTTGATCTAAGATTAAGTTAGTTCTCACCCTCTGATCAAGGAAGAGCTTTAGTGTTCAAGTTCTCACTTGAACACTAGTATAGCGTGCCATCTTACCCACGCAGATCTGGTCGGTAGCCTCTCTAGGTGACAGCTCTAGAGGTCTCAGTAATCCACCTCGTCGTTCGGTAAGCCCGTAGGCGTTAGCCGGGTCTCCTTCGGAGGTCTACTATCTACCCCTTGACCCCTCGAGGCACCGGAATTTTGCTTGACGCAAGATCCTAGCTTGTATCCAGTTATCTTAGTTCAACCGCGAATACTCCTCTGCAGCGGTTAAGTAGTAGAGTTTGGAAATCTAATCTCACTCGTTGTCCTCCCAAGCAACTACCTAAGTGTTTGGCTTCTTTAGTCCCTGTTTTACTCTTCCCACCATACACTATCTTTATATCTTACCCCCATTGTAAGTTAGCTGGTATTTTATCTAAGTTATAGTACCACTTGAAAGTTCGACATTTCATTCCACCTATTCGCCCTTGCTTCCCTGTGGATTTTTACGATACTCGGAATACTCTTAGTGAAAAAGCTACAGCGAATCTCCGTACGCTTGCGGAGTAAAATCTGTTACGCTAAGAGACGTCAACAACGTGCGGGACCCACCCATCAGGCCTTGGATCCGGGCGGGAACGACCAGCCGCGGGCCCCACCGTTTCCGCGTCTCCGCGCACCCGGTCCACTGCGCAGTCCTCTCTCCATCCTCGCCCGGTCCCACCCGTCAGTATCTCCGGTCCATAGACCCGGTTCACGCGGCGACCGTCCCCTCTCCTCCCCCTCTCCCTCGCGTGCACGCAGCAGGCGCGCTCTGCCCGCGCCGCGCCATCGCTGGCCGAGGGCTGCGCCCCTGCTCCACGCACCGGGACGCAATCCCAGCCATAAGGCCCTTTCGCCCCGAAGCAACCGGCCGCCTTCAAACCCCGCCTCTCCTGCTCACTGAACGCCACCACCATTATGGAGCTCGGAGCTCGAGCTTGCGCCGGCCACTCCGCTGCTCCCCGCGCCTCAAGACCACCGCCATTGCACTCGCCACCGCCTCCCGCGTCCAACGCGCTAGGCCTCGTCTCCTCCCCCCGCCTCTTCCTCCTCAAGCGCAGTGCGCACCGCCATCTCCACCGCCGCGGCAAGCTCCCACGCTGGCATCCTCGAGCTGCCTCCTGCCCCGTGGGCGCACGCCTCGCGCTCGCCTCACCGTCCTCTACCCTCCTCGCACCACCTCGCCCCTCGCCCTCGCCTCTTTCACCCTTCCCTGCGCGCGCACCCACACACGACCGCCGTTGCCGCCAGCCCCTCGCCATGGGACGCCACCTCCCGACCCTTCCCACGCCTCCAGGATACCCCCACCGCCTTTGCCTCGTCCTCGCGCATCTTCTGCACTAACCCTTGCCGCCTTTGCCCCACCCATTCGCCGGATCCGCGCCCGTGCCGCTGTCGGCTTTCACCGTTGCTGCCCAGTTCACCACCTCCGCATTGCTCCTCCTTGCCACCCCGACCGACGAGACCAAAGGGGAAAGTTTCCCCGTCACCGGCGACAACGACCGCCGCCGTCTCGGCTTCAAGTGCCGGCCCCCACGGGCCGGCGCAGCCCGGCCAAAATCCGGCCGCCGCGCGTGCATCGGGCCGAGCCGGAGGAAGACGACGCCTATTTTGCATCCAGGCCCCCGCAATTGAGTTATTTTCCGTTCAAATCCGAGTGCTGTTGATAGTGTTTGGCTGATCTTATGATCTAGCCCCTAGAGGCTACGGTTAATTGCGTACAAGTCCTTGATCTATAATTTTTCCATTTATTTCATTAATAAATCGGCTGAAATTTTAGAAAATCATAACAATTCAAATAAAAATCCAAAATGGACAAACTCAGTGGCTATGGACTCCTCTTGAGTAGATCTACAGGATAGGTATGATGTGGATGTGTGAAAAGTCTGTTTTGCCCTTGTTTAAGTTGCATGCATGTGAGGGATAATAAATGGTAAAAGTGGACCAAATGAACTCCAAAAATTATGAAACTTGGATAGTTGCTTTGTTATGGCATCTAGGTACTGTGTGATTTTTGGTAGCCCTAGTGGGTTGGTAAATTACTGTTTTGCCCTTATGCATTTGTTTTGTGTATTAAATTAACTTAGAAAATGAAGGCTACATAAAATATGCTTAAATATGCCCTCTGGTATTTTTCATGTACTTTATATGGTATGGATAGCCTGCTGGTAAAGTTTGAGGCCTTGCATGTGAAGTTTGAGTGGTGATTTGAAAATGACAAATTGTCACATGCTTAACTAAATAAAAAAGGAAAAGTGGTTCTAGGATGCATAATTAATTCAATGAAAAATCTTAGTATGATAGGGGGTCCAGAAAATATTTTTGGAGAATTTATTCACACTATTTTTAAGTACATATTAATTTGCATAAGTTAATTATATGGAAAATAGATGTCCTATCAAACTATGGATTTTGGGCTTGCTGATTTTTGTATATGATGTTCATGCAATGAAATGCTTGCTATAGAAATTTCAAGTTCAGAACCCATTCCTATAAATTATGAAAAATCCGAGAAGCTATAGGGCTGATAACTTGCTGGGATTTTAATAAATTAATTATAACTTGTTTGTAGCTGAAATTTTGGCAGTAGCACTATGAAGTATGTTTCTGCATGTGGTAAAAATTTGAGATCAAATTGAGTTGCCTAACTACATGAACTAATGAGTGCAGTTTATTCATTAAGGTAGCATGCCCATTAATTTGTGTGTATACGTTTAACTACAAGCGACAACATGTTTGGTGCATATATAATGTTACTTGCTGCACACCGTCAAATACATCTTGTAATTCCAAGGGTGTTCAATGGAGGTGTTTTTGAGAGACAACTTCATTTCATTTGATAGGGACTGTGTACACATATGAGACAGCAACTCCTGATAACTTCAAAGATAAAATGTGGTGATGGTTTGTACGATTTCTTAGTGATGGGTAGTATGATTTCTTAGAAAGTTGTTAAGTTTTGTCCTTATGGGATGTGTTTGAACTAAATACAATTGAGTCTTTTTGTCACAAACTATTTGATCATGCATTATGCTTTAATTGCACCTCATGCATACAATTGCATTCGTTGCACTCATTATTGCACTATGTCATGCATATAGATTCCACAAAGGAAGAATCAATACGGGAGCTACTATTGGTCGATAAGCCGAACAATGAAGTGTACCAAGAGCAAGAAGACAAAGGGTTGCTGATTAAATCCATCCCTGTTTCAAGGGGTTGCCTAGGGCAAAGCCTCACAATCCAGCAAACTAACTTAGATTAGTTTGTTGGTTTTCATAAGTACAATCAAAGGTAGGCAGGACCATACTATACCTAGCAAATATCTTATGTCCTAATGATTAGTCATATGTATCAGGAGTTGTTTGGAACCAACTGCATTAGACATGCTGGCCGCCCTGGCCCCAGCTCCTATGAATAGAGTTCGTAGGCGAGTATGCCTAGAGATGCTAGGTACGAGTAGACACGAGTGGGTACTGTCACTCGTCGTGTAGGTGATATTTCAAAAATCTTAGAAATCTTACTATGATGCAATTTACGATTATTTATGTTGATGTTAAATCGAGACCGGGCGGAGCGTAAGTTTACTTTTGGGGCGTGCGTTGTTGTTCTCCGGCTCCGCCCGAGTCGTTTAAGGCCCGTCCGCTGTTCGTCTGCTGATTGGCATAACATTGCTAGAGTGCTTATCCAGGACATGGGCCTGGTGAAAGTCTTACTTGTGCCATCCGAAGAACAGAGACAGACTCCTATTGTGACACCTTGGGGAGCTTATAGTCGAGGGAGGGCTGACCCGACGTGACCGTGGTATCGCTCCTAAGGTGGCACAGCCTGGGAACAACGGAAGGATTGAATCGAACTTGGGATGGGACAAGTGGAGATAAGAGAAGCATATGTGGGAACGCCGGGGGTTAGTAAGCATATGCCATCCTAGTACTTCTAGTTATTCCCGGGAATATAAAAATCGATTCGAATCGTTGATGCTCACCAGGTGTGAGAGTGCCAAATATCACTGTCGGGCAACGTAGTAACAATTTAAATATCTTATTCTTATATTCATGTTTTTCAATACAACATGCTTGGATGGGTATGATAAACTATTATGCAAGTTACTGATGGTACTTATGCTTTACTTTCATGCAAGTATTTATATTATGATGTAAAGGATCTTCATGGTTAAGGGATAGCAGCTGTCAAATCCTGCTATCTTATGACAACATGACCTTGTATAAAAATCAATGGCTAAGGATCCACATGATTAGTAAGCAAGCTTTGCGTCAGCCGTAAGCCCCATCCATTAAGTCCTACTGAGTAATTAGTACTCAGGGTTTGCCCCCACTTTTGGATTACAGGTACTGATGACATCCGGACAACCGTGTGGAAGGCGGTAGTACCGGTGGGCTCGGTGCTACACGCCTCGTTTGTCTCTTCGTGAAGACTGCTTAAGTATCATGATTTCGCCACGAGATATTTTGAAAACACTTCCGCTATATATAATTTTGCAAACGCTTCCGCTATATTTGAACATGTATTTGATTTCATATATTTGGGTTGTAAATTAAGTCTATTACTCTCTATTTCAACTGCATGTGATGATATAATTGTAGTGGCTCTTTCGAGAGTCGGATGTGTTTGATGTCGGTTCCTCTGGGAATGGTGTTATCGAGAGCCCGAGGGACTCTCGACGGACTACCGGGTTTAGTCTGGCCTAAGTGCACTGTGAGCTAGAGGTGGCAGGTGTGCTTAGTCTGGATTAAGCAGGGTGGTTCCGCCACAAATATGCCTTCCTCACTAATATTTGCAAAATTACCCCAACCTACCATACTGAAAATTTCATCGAATTCGTCATCCATACCTGTGCTTGTCATGAGTACTTCATTGAAGCACTTGGTGAGGCTGATAGGCTTCGTGTGGAGTTGCCTCAGCAAGTCGGTTTCATCTTGATTGCATGTCTGAATTTGAGAGTCAAGCAGCAATACCGGCCCGGTGTTTGATGACATAGCTTCTTCTCCCGCCGGTCCAGCACTTGAGGAGCCTCTACCGGACACTGTCCGAGAGTGTTGGCCCTATGAACTAGAGGATGTCGGGAACCGAATGTGTTGCCCCGCCCTACTGATCGCACTCCTAGCCCTCTTGAGAGCGTGCCTCATCCTGTACAAAAATAAACACAAGAGCTACAAGACGACAGAATAATATTAGCATTAGTCGTTAGTCGTCCTTGTGAGGCATGACACCGCCACAACTCGTTTTTGTGTTCTCGCCGGAGAGGAGAGTTGAATTTTTATTTGGCAAACAAGATTTTATTTGGACCTTATTTAGCTAAGCACTGGGGCCTAACTTCTAAGCGAAGAGCTTACGCTATGAGGGTGATTAAGAGGGAGAGGTGAGTGTTTGCAGTGTGTGCTTCCTGGTGCATCAAGCAAGGGAGTGGGAGGTGCAATTTATAGGCAAGTGGAGTAGAGGAGGAGGTCGAGCGACCTCTTAGGTAGGTCGACCGGCCTGAGGGGTTGGTCGGACGACCCTATGCCATGGTCGACCGGCCTGGCTTTGCGTGAGGGTGTAGCAAAGGGAGAGAGGGAGAGTACACTGAAAGCACGGGTGGTCGGGTGACCGGAAGCCGTGGTCGGACGACCAGTGGAGCAAGTCGGGCGGCCTCATCATGAGGTCGGCCGGCCTATTGAGTGTGCCTGCATGCTTAGCTCAAGCAAAGGAGAGAGAGAGAAAGGTTGGATGGTCATAAGAAGATGTCGGCCGACCTAATGATGGTGCTTCTAAACTCTTGCTTTGGGAGAGAGCAAAGAGGAAGAAGGAGGGTGAGGTAGGTCGGCCTTGTTGGCGCTGGTCGGGTGGCCTCATGATGAGGTCGGCCGACCACTTAATGGTGGTTCTTGCTTTGCTTCGGAAGGAGGTAAAGAGAAAGGCAAAAGAGAGAAAGAAAAGAGAGGAAATGGAAAGAAAGAAAGAGGGAGGAGCAAGAGGGGGAGGGCAGGCCGGGCGACCTAGGGGCTCGGTCGGCCGGTGGTGCCATCCCTTGCCTTACCTGTGTAGGGTGGTCGGCCGGCCCTGGGCAGGGGTCGGCTGGCCCCTAATTTTTTTTTTCAAAAATCAGGGAGGATAGTAAACTAAATGCAAAGAAAATTAAATTTGATGCGCAATTTTAAATATGCCATGGAGAACGAGAAATTAAACTTTGGCGGGAAATAATTATGCCGTCGAAAGGTACTGTCAGGTTTACCTCTTGGCGTGAGCGAACCATTTACCACCCTTTGGGATGTCGCACGGGTGTACATACGGGGTGGCAATAGGTACTTTTGTGAGCCACTTGGAGTTTGTTGTGGATGGGTCCTGGGCACGCTCGTCTTCAACATGCCCCATAGTGTTTGTCCTAGATTCTCCATGGGTATGCTAACTCTTGTTGCACCCTTGATTGATGGGTCTTATAGGCTCATGGGTGCCGACCTTCTTAACTCTTTGCCTCCTGTTTCCTAGTTATTGCGGCTAGCCTTGATAGCTTTCGCCTTCTTCCATTCGTCTTCTTCTTGTTGTCAGATGGCAGCCTCGGTGGCTAACTTCCGTTTCATGAATGCTACGAGACGGTCCATCTCTTTCCCAGAAGAGTCGTAGACTGGTGGTTTCGGCACATACTTTTCGCACTTGAAAAACTTCACTTGATTACACTGTTCCACTTTTGTTTTGAAGGAGAATGTCTCCCTCATTCCGTTGATGTTGAGGTGTACTTCTCCAGCTCCGACATCAATGCTTGCTTCCGCGGTGCTCAGAAACGGCCACCCAAGAATGAGCGGTGTCTTGGCATCTATTTCCTTTTCCAATACCACAAACTCCACAAGAATGAGGAAATTTCGGATCTTCACTGGAACGTCCTCGCCGATTCCCGCAGGATGTCGGATGGACTGGTCCAAAAGTTGCAGGCACATACTGTGATTGAGTTTGTCGAAGACAATTTTGGGCATAACACTGACGCTTGCTCCGAGATTACATAAGGCTTGGTTGATGACTTGGTTCCCAATGGAGCATGGAATGGTAGGACTGCTAGTGTCCTTCTTCTTCTGTGGAGGTTGATTGAGTATAGTTGCGCTACACTCCTCGGCCATGTGCACAATTTCCACTAATGGCAATGGCTTCTTATTGTTGAGTATATCTTTTAAGTATTTGGTGTATGTCGGTACCTGCATAGCATCTAGCAGGGGTATGTTGACATATAGCTTCTTAATTACCTCAACAAACTTACTATATTGTTCATCGGCGGCAGCCTTCTTGTTTCGCTAAGGAAAGGGCAACACTGTTGTGTCACAAAACTCATGTGGAAGAGTTTTCGGGAGTGCCTTCTCCCTTGCTACTTCAGGGCTGGTCTTTAGATCATCCCTCTCCTCTGTTTCGGCGGTCTTCTCCTGTTCCTTGCCTGTATTGTTAGTGCGAGGTGCACCACTAGGATGTGGAGGGTCCTAAGTGGACTTACCACCCCTAGTGGTGACAGCATTGATGTGCTCTTTGGGAGGAGGTTCCGGTTGCCCCGGAAGTTTTCCTGCATTAGGATTAGGCAAAGAGGCAGCCAACTGAGCTATTTGTGTTTCTAACATTTAATTGAAACTCAGTTGATTTTTCATAACACTGTTCAAAGTTTCCATTTGTAATGAAATAGATTCCGAAAGTCTATCATTTGCATGAAACTTTTTGCTAATGCAATCATACATAGCTTTTGGATCAAACGAGCAAGGCTTATTGAACTGCTATGAATTGCTAAAGGAGTTACCTTGTCAGGAGAATGGAATATATTGTTGCGAATTCCAGCCTGGTTGGGAACGATTCCCATTGTTGAAGTTGCTAGAATTACCAATGTAGTTGGTATCTTCCGGTCGAGTTTCGGTGCAGCTGCTCCACGAATGCCCTGTGTTCCCGTAGACTTCACATGTCATGCGAGTGTCGAGGGCCTAGACTGGTGTGGTCTCAGGATTGTCTTCCAGTTTCTTTAAGAGCAGTTCCATCTTGGCGGCCAGCATGTCCGTGCTGTCGATGTGATGGACTCCACAGGATAGGGTATGTGACCTTTCTTCTTTCCATCCCTAGTTAGTGGCGATCTTCTCAATCAGATTTTTGGCCGCTCTCACACTTTGGGATAGGAAAGATCCTCCAGCGGCTGCATCTAGGTGCTCTTGAGCAGTATGGTTCAACCCGTGAAAGAAACTCTGAATGATCAGCCATTCTTCCATTCCATGGTGGGGGCAGGCCACTATATATTCCTGTAATCTTTCCCAGGCCTCCGCCACTGTTTCATCTGTGAGATGTTGAAAGCTCGAGATCTTATTCCTCAACGCGTTGGTTTTCCCCAGAGAGAAATACATATTTGGCAAGGAATGCGTTTGAGCATGCATCCCATGTTGTCAGTGCTGCATGGTTGAGGTAGAACCATTGCTTCGCCTTTTCGACAAGTGAAAATGGGAAGAGGGGTAACTTGATGGCGTCGGGGGATGCGCCTTTCATGATGAAAGTAATGTAGATTTCCAGGAATTGCTACAGGTGATTGTTGGCATCCTCCGTTGCTAGTCTGCAGAAAGGAATGGCTTGAACCATGTGAATGACTCCTAGCTTGAGTTTGAAGTTCTCCCCTGCGTTGACTGCTGGTCCCATAGGGACATTGTTGCTGGATAGGATGGAGAACTCACGGATGGTCTTTTCAGGAGGTGTGGCCATGTCGTCGGTGTTCGATGAACTACTTGACGTGGTCGGTTCAAGGTTCAGTTCCCTTGGAACAGGTATCTGCCCATGTAGGGTCTTGGGACGGACCCTTCTGAGCAGTGACTCTGGATTATTGTGGAAGTTTTCTGGTAGGTCAAAACCGGTCATACACCTCTATGTTGCAACCACAACAAAAACAACAGAGACAAGTGAGCCTGCTAAACACTAGTTGGTATTGTTATAAAAGACATGGGGTTCGAAAAGAGATTATCAATTATATCTCTGCCTATTGCTTCCTTGGCAACGGCGCCAGAAAAGCTTGTTGGCGTCTCTTAGTCTTAGAAGATTTTACTCCGCAAGCGCACGGAGACCGCTGTAGCTTTTCACCCAGAGTATTCCAAGTATCGTATTTTTATCCACAGGGAAACGGCAAGCGAGAGAGTATAATCGAATAAACTCAATTCGATTGATCCGTACTTAAATAAATATACCAGCTAGTCACTAGACAGGGGTAAGTCTGGTAAACGGATAGGTGTATGGTGGAAAGAAGTAAAATAAACTACCTAAGATACACGTAGAAAGGTATAGTAGCCTGGGAGGACAACGAGTGAGATAAAGTTCCCAAACTCTATTCTATTCGGCTGCAAAGACTATGTCGTTGTTAACTAAGAAACTCAAGTAACAAGTCAGGGTCTCGCGTCGAGCGAAATTCCGGCGCCTCGAGGGGT
Organism: Paspalum notatum; assembly: GCA_022530915.1. NCBI lineage: Eukaryota > Viridiplantae > Streptophyta > Magnoliopsida > Poales > Poaceae > Paspalum > Paspalum notatum. The sequence continues at coordinate 30,024,116 of CM039688.1, read as the reverse complement.
CAGGGGTTAAATAGTAGACTACTGAAGGAGATCTGGCTAACGCCTACGGGCCTACCGAATGGACGGGCCTGGGATACACAGGCACACCACACGCTGTCACCGAGTGGGACTACCAAGCAAATCTGCGTGGATAGGTTGGCACGCTATAAACGTACTCAAGCAAAGCTTGAGCAACAATAGATCGTCCTTGATTAGTGGAGAGGCATATAGGTTGGATTATAGCACGGGCAAGAATAACGGGACTTGACTAACTAAGAAAACCACAGCCTAAGCCTAGCAAGTATGCAAAATAAAGGGTACACTACACTTGCAAGAGATAGAAATAAAGTAAAGCATAAATATATTATACTAAAGATAAGAGTAACAAGATACAAGAACTTTACCGCAGACTCAGAAATATATCTGAGAACTCCAAGGAAAAGCTCGACTCACTCTAACTCCAGGACTATCCTAACTACTAAGATATGGAAAAGAACAACCTCTAAGGTAGAATATAGCTCTCAACTTCTCCACACCTTTACATATGAGCTCCCAGGGCCAATTTATAGCTTGTACAAGTGAAGGGGGTAGTTGTAGGTGGCTGAGGTTGGTGGGAGGCCAAAGTCGGTGGTCGGCCGACCTAAGGTTAGGTCAGCCCACCTTCCTAGAGGTCGGGTGACCCTCTGATCCACCGACTTGACCCTCCAAAGCTTGATTTCACCCCCCAAAGGCGGTTGACGGTTGAGGTAGTTGGTGCATGTGAAAATTGCCTCCGAAGGGAGGTCGGCCGACCTTGGTGGAGGTCGGGCGGCCACGTGTCAGCCCTTGATTTGTTGCATGGCCCTTCACTTGGATTGATGACGTCATGGATCTGTGGTTTGGTGATCTTTTGGCCCTTAGATACATTGGAGCTTGATCTTGTGGTTGATTTTGACTGCACTTGTGTTTCTTTGCAGGGTTGGATCAATGAAGTGGCATGTTGGGTCAGCTAGAAGGTCGGGAGACCAGGTGCGGGGTCGGCCGACTAGGCACTGGGTTGGGCGACCTGACCTCAGGTCAGGCGACCCAGCCTTTTTTCTTGATGGTCCTCAACTTTGGTCCTTGACATGTTTTCAACCTTTTTATGTTCATTTTGGTACCTGCATCCAAATATTCAAGTACATCTTGTGGAACTCATTAGTAATAGGGGTTAGTCTATTTTTAGTCACATGCTTCACTCCATTTGGTGGATAATTGATGGTTGATATCGTAAGATTACGACCATCAACACTATGCACCGGATAGTCCAACGATAACACACACTGTACGGTCTGATGTGAAAAGTGGACTGTCTGTTTTACTATCCCGGACTCTCCTGCATTGAACCATCAGATGGTCCAGTGATGAGAAAGCATCTAGGCCTCGAAAATTCCACCCTCGGCTTTGAAATGTGGATTGTCTGACGTTTATCATTGAACTGTCCGGTATAAATAGAAAAAAGACCGATTTCAGGACTGAAGTTCCCCCATTCTCATGGGAACATAATGTGATACAAATGCTAGCCCCAGGAGGCTAACAACATATTTATTTCAAATGGTACTGAGTCCGACTTAACGATTACAAACCAGATTACATAAATAGGATAAAAGCGGAATACAGCGGAAGTGTCTTTATTTGCCCAATGCCACAGGCTAGTTGGGGGTAGGGCCATGACTTAATTGAAGAAGGCCTCAATCAGGTTTTCCTTGTCGTCTGAAAACCAAAATAATAGCAAAGGTGAGTACAACGTACTCCGCAAGCCCACTTTCCCCCAATAAGGAAGGGTAGAGACTTATCACTACATGCAAGGAATATGTGGAGCTAAGGATATTTTGCAGAAAACATATGCAAGGTTTAGTGGTTTACCATTTTAATTTACGAAAACACATTTTTCCAAAAGTGGTGCCACCGGACTTGCCAGTTCGCCATGGCTTGTGACACGCAGGTCACAGGTTTTTCTCCACAGCTACGGAGCCACGCCCGACAGCATCCAAACACATACCAATTTTCACCCAACCAAACCCGTACCCAATTTTTACAAAAACACTAGTGGTAGAAACCAAGCCATAACACATCCATACTAGTGGACACCGGACTATCTGGATAGGTTTATACTCTGGCCAGAGGTGCACACTTTACCTACAAGTTTGGTCCAAGACAATCATCGTCATGAGGTCCTTTCCCAACCTCTACCCCCGCTCAAGACATGGGATCCCTATCGCATCAGTGCCAGCAGACACGCGACGTCGCTTCAGTGCCAGCAAACACAAGACTTCCACCATTCCCAGTCCCTTGGTGCTCCCAGCCTACGAGTATCGACTGGTTGTTCCTTGCGGATTCCGGCCCAGTGTTCCCGCATACAACATCGAGTGGTTGGACTATAAAGAGTTAGGCAAGATGAGGTGGAAACTCCAAAGTGCTCACACAAGCCACGTGCCTAGTCCTCTCCGCGAGGATGGACCCCAGATAAACCGTAAGAGCGGTATCTAGGCATTCCACCCTTTAATATGTAGCATAGCCGATCAAGATCGACCGCCGGGTCCTGAAAGGATCAAGATGTCTAAGAGGGGGGTGAATTGGACTTCTAATTTTGAAACTTGAAATTAAATCCTATCGATCAAGTCACAATTCACCCTGGTACCTAGAAGTGTGTCTAGAATTCTACACGTCACAAAAATTTTGCAACCTAGAGCCAAGCATGCATGTCTAGGAATGTAAACTACGGAATATGAATTGCGTGTAGGACCGAGACGTGCGACTAGAGTGGGGGTGAATAGGAGCACTTAAAAACTCAAACTCACAACCCCCTGGTGCAAACTCACACACTTCACACAACAAATGCTAGACACCGTCCACTGAAAGGAAACGTGTCTAGCAAGCACTTGGTGTCGCCCACTGAACGGGTACACACCAAGCGAGCGGAAGCACGAGACTAAATGACCACAAGATCGGTAGTCAAGTGACACAACGTCTCTCGCAAAATAGGATCCCACGTAGACACTCCGCACCTAAATGCGTCTCACTGATGAACAGAGAGCGATGAGTATGGGCCAGTGGTGAGAATCACTCGGGCAAGGACGAAGCAAAACCCAAATGGCAAAAACCCCAACTAAAACTGGCAGCACAGCCACACGACGGATAGTCTGGTGCACTTCACCGGACAGTTTGGTAGAGACCGAATAGTCCGGTGACCCGCACCGGATGGTCCGGTAGAGGCTGGGACGAGGGTTGGAGCCGGATAGTCTGGTGCACGCCGTCGGGCTGTCCAGTAGAGGACCGGATAGTCCGATGGTTTGCACCGGATAGTCCGGTAGCACCCTGGAACTTGAGTTCCCAAACCTAAAACCTGACCAAACCTTGTCCAATCTTCACGAAAATTCACACAGGCTATCTGAGCACTGTTCCAAAGCTATTCCCAAAAGATCCATGGAAAAAGATCAAGGGATTAGCGGGAATTTCAGATCTTGTGAAGAGGCAAGCTTTGGGCAAGAAAAGGGGAAAACTCAAATTCGACTTGCTCGTGGCAAACCTACAGGTTTGAGATGATCTAAGTCATAATCTCCACATCCTTGCAAGTCCAAAACACCAAAAGAAGTGGGGAAAACTCGTAGGCAAAGCAAAGTACCAAAAGCCTTTGAGAAATCACCCAAAAACCAAACTAGAGAAGGGGAAGGGAGAGGGCTGCACACAAGCACTCCAATTTCAGAGAAATATTGCTAGATTAATCATGAAATTGAGTTCATACAAAGGTTCCTACAGCCTACCACCCTTCATCCTCCCTCTTGATGTGAAGAACCCTAGCTAGGGGACTCAAAACATAGCCTAAAGCTCTCCTTTCTCTCTTTAGCACTTGGCTGTATGGAAAACTAAGCCTATAGTTTTCTAATGGTGGAAGAGTCACTTAGATGACCAGCCACAAGGCTATTTACACCCCAGACCTAACGACACCATTTAACACTAAGACCCTTACTCTAGATTGCCCGGAAGGGGCTGAAATGAAAATGATACAATCGGTCGACTACGATGACGCTTTGATCTTCTTCTTCTCCACGCCTCGCTTGGATGTACGCCACGTAGCCAGTAGTCCGGAAGCTTCTCCCGGTTTTGAAGTCAAAAACCGGGAAACTTTATTCTGCGGGCTTCCTAGATCGGGTCTTGGCCCAATATTCTATCTTGGCGAGTCGGAGCCCAACCCACCAAGTCATTTGAACTTGGGTGGTGGTTTTGAGCCGAAGCCGCCAAAGCCTCCCTCGTACGTCTTCGCGCCATGCACTCGGGTTGGAGCACCACAGTGGCACCCGGCTTCTCCAGTCCATCAGAGTCACCTCGCGGTCCATCGGAGGACTTACACCATAGTTGCCGAACCGCCCCTCCGTGTACCGAGCTTCCATGGCCGACCGACACTGAGCATTGCCTCCGGTCCATTGGAGGGCTTTTGCCTCAGTCCATCGAGGTCTTCATCATCTACCTCCAGTCCATCGGAGGGCTTGAACTCGTTGACAATCACTCATCACACCAGGAGAGCAATGAGGCTGGTCCATTGGCTCTCAATCTCCCCCTTGATGAGTGCATTGTCAACACCTTAAACCTATAACCTGAAATAGAACACAGACAAGAAAAAAGCGTAAAACCGAAAAAGAAAGAAAGAAAGAAGAAAGTTGCTCAAAATGCCCAAGAACCAAATGTAAGCAAAGAAATAGGGCACAATGAGACAACAAAAGAAAACAAAGCATCGGCTCCTCAAGACAGAGGCAAAACGCTCAACGCACCGATGCAAAGAGCATGCTAAAAGTTCAACTCCCCCTGAAATGCATCCTTACAAATGAAAAAATGAATGCAAAGCTCCCCCTCAACTAAGTCTCTCCCGAGTCCTCCCCCTATGTCCAAACTTCTCAATTCTCCCAAATTTCTTCCCCTTGTTGACAATGGACACATCAAGGGTTCATAGGACTCCCTCTGAACTAGACAACTCCCCCTCAAAATATGCCATGAGATGCAGAGAGTGTACCAGAAAGAGCTCAGAAGGGATGGAAAGCTAGTATTCACAAGTTCTAGCATACAGAGCAAGTGAGGGCAAGGAAGCGTGCAATAAGCTCAAATGAATCTATCTTACACATATCAAGAGCTAGCATGTTTTGCAGGGTAGTTTAAAAGAAAGCATCACCAACATGAATAGCACCTAGCAAGATAGGCATGAACAGCAAGATGCTAGCAATGCATACAAGGTGTGTTACTCTCAACCAAAGCATACACAACCAGCCATAAGCACTTTAGAGACTTGCATATTTCAGATTTAATCACTTGTATTTCATTAGCAAGTTTCATATTGTGCTAGGGGTTATTTACTTATCTTTTGCCACTTCTTACCAACCAATGCCAAGCCTAGGTTCAAAGAACCATCAGAAGCTTAAGACAAGGTTTTAGTCATACGCAGCCTAGTCCAAGTTCATGCCAAAGTTCAAAGACGAGCTGTCTCGAACTAGATCAGTGTGACATGCAAACCCACCTATATCTTTCTCATTTCAGCACAAGAAATACCACTTATAAACATTGTAATTCAGATTTCTCTTTAAGCAAGGTCTCATAAATGCTTAGGCATTTACTTAGCAAAGGCATACAACTAGCATATCCAGGTATGAAAAGATAGCATAGCATTCAACACTCCTACACATGCTAGGTAGCCAAGTCAAGTGGTGATCATGTTTTGAATTTCAGAAAAGCAAAAGACTTAGCTCATAATTAGTATTCCACAGACTCAAGAGAGCTTAGCCAACCATGATCAAGTAAGCATTTGTACAATCTAGCACAAGCAAATACTAACTCATCATTCCAAAAGAGCTCTAGTGCTAGTGAAATGAAAATGCATATGATACAATGCAATGCATGATATGATACAGAATGCAAAAGAAACAAGAAAGAAACAAAACCAAAACCAAATAAAGACAAAACCTAAACTACTAAAGTTATCCCTGACTAAAAGGGATAAAACACTCCAAGCTCACCTCTCAAGCGCACAAAAGCGCTGAACTCTAGGGGCTTGGTAAAGATATCGGTCAACTGGTTTTGGGTTACTACATGGACTAAGTCGATATCACCCTTCTCATAGTGATCTCTCAGAAAGTGAACCTCACGTCTATGTGTTTGGTTCTAGAGTGCAAGACGGGGTTCTTAGCTACAGAGATAGCAGAAGTTGAGTCCACTAGAAGAGGAATCCTCCCAAACCTAAGGCCAAAATCACTAAGGGTGGCTTTCATCCATAAGAGCTGGGAGCAACAACTATATATTTTGCTTCTGTGGTAGACAAGGATACACTAGCTTGCTTCCGAGAGGACCAAGAGACAAGAGAGGTTCCTAAGAGTTGGCATGTGCCTGAGGTTGACTTGCGATCAATCCGGTAGCCAGCATGGTCAGCATCTGAGAACCCTCTAAGAGAAAGAGAAGAACCCGAGGAGTACCAAAGACCAAGCTCAGGAGTGAACTTGAGATACCTGAAAATGCGCTTCATCGCTTGACGGTGAGATGTCCTGGGAGAGAGCCTTGTAACGCGCACAAAGGCAAACCGCGAACTGAATGTCCGGTCTGGTCGCCGTCAGGTACAGAAGTGAGCTGATCATCCCGTCAGGTACCAGGAACGGCACCTACCTCTAAGAGGCCGTACCGAATGGCACCCGACGAACTAAAAGAACTGAAAACACAGCTACAAGAACAGCTAGACAAGGGGTTCATTCGTTCCAGCTCGTCACCTTGGGGTTGTCCAGCTCTCTTTGTTGAGAAGAAGGACCAAGGTGGCAAAAGACTCTGTGTTGATTATCGGCCGTTGAACGCAGCCACGGTTAAGAATAAATACTCATTGCCCCACATTGACATCCTGTTCAGGGAGGAAGACATACCAAAGACAGTCTTCTTCACTAGATACGGCTTGTACGAGTATTTGGTCATGTCCTTTGGACTAACCAATGCACCGGCTTTCTTCATGTACATGATGAACTCGGTGTTCATGAATGAACTCGACAAGTTCATGGTAGTATTCATTGACGATATACTAATCTACTCCAAGAATGAGAAAGAATACGAAGAGCACCTACGAATAGTACTCACTCGACTCAGAGAACACAAGCTCTACGCTAAGTTCAGTAGTTGAAAGAAGTAAGCTTCTTAGGGCACATTCTATCTGAAAAGGGAGTAGCAGTCAACCCTAGCAATGTGGAGGATGTGTTAAATTGGAAGCAACCTAAAACAGTAACTGAGATCCGGAGTTTCCTCGGTTTAGCGGGCTACTACCGCCGCTTTATCAAGGATTTCTCAAAAACCGCGAAGCCTATAACTTCCTTTACAAAGAAAAATGCAAAATATGTGTGGAGTCCGAATTATGAGGAAGCTTTCCAGACATTAAAGAAATTGCTAACCTCTGCACCAGTGCTAGCACAACCGGACGTCACTAAGCCGTTAGATGTGTATTGTGATGCCTCCGGCAATGGGCTTGGCTGTGTCCTGATGCAAGAGGGAAGAGTGATAGCTTATGCGTCCCACCAACTAAGAAAACATGAAGTAAACTACCCAACCCATGACCTGGAGCTAGCAGCCGTTGTGCATGCGTTGAAGATATGGAGACACTACCTATTAGGCAACACTTGTCACATCTACACTGACCATAAGAGTCTCAAGACATCGACGGTGGTTAGAGTTGATAAAAGATTATGACCTAGAGATCCACTACCATCCAGGCAAAGCAAACATCATGGCAAATGCACTCAGCCGTCGGGCTCATTGCCATGTGATTGAAGTCCGACCCACGGCAAGTGTGATATACTGGGAGATGGGTGAAATCGAGGTGATCACCGAACAGATGGCCGAACTTTATAACCTGATCATTGAACCTACACTAAAAGAACAGATCATAGCAGCATAGAAGCAAGACCACGGTATGGCACACATTCGCGAAGAAATAGATGATAAAAAGAAAGCATGTTTCACACTCGATGACCAAGGTGTACTATGGTTCAAAAACCCCTTAGTGGTGCCTAAGGACATGGAGTTGAGAAAGAGAATACTCGATGAAGCACACACTTCCATGTTTACCATACACCCGGACAGCATCAAAATGTACCAAGACCAGAAACAGAAATTCTGGTGGACTCATATGAAACGAGAGATCACCAAGTATGTGTCCGAATGTGACGTGTGCCAAAGAATAAAAGCGGATCACTTAAAACCTGCGAGTATGCTTCAGCCACTAGCGATCCCAGCCTGGAAATGGGAAGATGTGCACATGGACTTTATTGTGGGACTGCCCCACACACAAAGGGGGTATGGTTCCATTTGGGTGGTTATTGGTCGACTCACGAAGTCTGCGCATTTCATTCCTGTCAAAACCACCTATCAGGCAAAGCAGTATGCTGAGTTATACATTTCCCGGATCGTGTCCTTACACAGTGTTCCTCGGACCATCACTTCGGACCGAGGCTCGCTGTTTGTGTCCCGCTTCTGGGAGCAATTGCAAGCTGCTCTCGGAACCAACTTAGTTCGCAGTTCAGCCTACCATCCTCAGACCAGTGGCCAAGTTGAAAGGGTCAATCAGATCCTAGAAGACATGTTGAGGGCTTGTGCACTAACCTACTCTACCAAGTGGGATGAGTGTCTCCCCTTAGCAGAATTCGCCCACAACAACAGCTACCAGAAGAGCTTATAAATGGCTCCTTTCGAGGCTCTTTATGGAAGACGATGCCGAACCCCGCTTAACTGGTCCGAACCGGGCGAGAGGGTCGCGTTTGGCCCAGACATGGTAACACAAGCTGAGAAGCAAGTGAAATTCATACACCAAAATCTGAAACGAGCGCAATCTAGACAGAAAAGCTACTCTGGTAAAAGAAGAAGGCCGTTGGTGTTCGAGGAGGGCGATTGTGGTGGAACCGCCCTACTTAATCCAGACCAAGCGCACCTGCCACCTCTGGCTCGCAATGCACTTAGGCTTAATTAAACCCGGTAGTCCGTCGAGCTACCCTGGAGGGCACTCGATGTAACCATCGCCCGAGGATACCGACATCACACACATCTAGTCCTCGATGGAGCCACAACAGTTACATCATCACAGACAGTTTAATAGTGAAAATAAGATAAAGTTCTTACAAACCAAATATATGTAGTCAAATACATGTTCAAAATATAGCGGAAGCGATTTCAAAAACATCTCGCAGCGGAAATAAAATACTTAAGTAGCAGTCTTCATGTAGAGACAAACAAGGCGAGTAGCACCGAGCCCACCAGTACTACCCCCTCCAACACAGACGCACACGAAGAACTCCTCACCTGTAATCCAAAAGTAGGGGCAAACCCTGAGCACTAATTACTCAGTAGGACTTAATGGAATGGCTTATGGCACACGCAAAGCTTGCTTACTAAGAATTGGATCCTTAGCTGTTAATTTTAAATAGGATCAAGTTAACATGTGGAAGAAAGATTTGACAGCTGCTTGATTTATTATGTAGAAGCAGGATATGACAGCTGCTTAGTTCATCATGTCAATATTACTAATCATCAATACAATAATAAGTTGCATGAAAGTAAACCAGGTATATCAAATGATGTAGTATTCAAATCATGAATTCATAATACAGCACATTCAAGTTGTTACTACATTGTCCGGCAGTGATACTAGCATTCTCACACTTGGTGAGCATCAGCGATTGAAATCGATTTCTAATTCCCGGGAATAACTATCATGCCAGAAGACATATGCTTACTAGCCATCGCGTTCCCACATATTTCCCCCTTCTCCACCTGTCCCATCCCAAGTTTGATTCACTCCCGCCTGACCCCCCGAGTTGTGCCCCCATGATGAACCTACTGACATCTCGGTCTCCCCGTCATGAGATCAAAGCTCCCCTAGGCCACCTTCCTCTCAACCAGTGGGTAGGAACGTGTCTCTGTTCTCGGGATGGCACAAGTAAGGTTTCACTAGGCCCATTTCCCGGATAAGCACTCTAGCAATGTTATGCCGATCCCAAGCGAACAACAGCTGGCCTTATGCGACTCGGGCGGAGTCCACCACACATTATCTCCATTCTCATTATAAACAATCCCATATCTCCGCCCGGTCTCCATTTAAAACATAATATAACAATAGTAAATAGCAAAATAATAAATTCCACAGTAGTGAAATTTCTGCCATTTGAAAAGTAATCCCTACGGGACGAGTGATCTTTATTCACTCGTATCTACTCGCACCTAGCCATTCTAGGCACTTGTCCTATGAACTCTAGGTATAGGTGCTAGAGCCAGGGCGGCCATGGAATCTAATGTAATTGGTTCCAATCAATCCTAATACATATGCGTAATCCATAACCAATTATTAGCTAGGAATAGTATGATCCTGCCTACCTTTGATCCAATTTAATAAAACCACAAACTAAGCTAATGTCAGTTTGCCGGGTTGTGAGGCTTTGCCCCAGGCAACCCCTCGATCCCTTGGACAACTCCTCCGTCAAACACGACTGATGGGTCCTCCAGGTCGTGAGTGGGTCTTAGTTGGTCTTTTGGACCACCGTTGCTTGAGGTAGTTCCACGCACCTGCCCTTGGATCACGTATCTGCAGTAAGCGTTTCTACATGAATGATGTGCATGATGCAATGGATGGGCTGCATAAGTATTAAGCACATACATGAATAACCATCTCATGGATGGACAGAAGGGTGGTCGACAAGCTATAATAGCAAGGAGTGACTGCATGCATCTAGGACAATCACACACCTAAGAAATCAATCATTCACAAAGCAACATAGAATTGATTACATGATCAAGTACTAAGTTGAGTTGTCCTGTTTCACACTTCATGCGAGCAAACAGTCATTCAATTATATATTTACACGTGTATGGACTGCTAGCAACCTCTCACACTTAAGAACAGCGGGTAAGCACACAATCATACAATCTAATAATCATATTGGCAACATGTTAACACGGTGAGCCGATAAAACAACGATAGTTATTAGGATTATTAGGCCACATGCATGAAGTGTAGGGTGCATATTTTCATTCAGCAGTCATACAATTCATGCAGTATTCATGAGGGGAGCACATGATAGATCGCTGATTCCAAGTCATCTCTATAACACCTGATATAAACAAGCACTAACTCAAATTGTCCCATACTAAATCATATGTAAGCAAAACAGCAGTCTAGCATGTATATATACCACTTTTAATGGTCTACTAACCCGAACATCACCCATAGCACTAGTCACAATAGTATCTTTCTTGACTTAAACAAGCATACACTTACTCACTCCCATAAAGAGAACAAATGTAGATGAAAGTCATACAATAACGTATAGATGAAAGACACCCCAGGATAGTACAAAGGTCAAAGAAACCATAACTGTTTTACTAAAAGGAGTCATTTAACATTAAAAACGGCACCTCAATTCTTGGTAAGATCATAGAGTCAAATGACCTCAAATATTTATGACATGTAGAACATTAATACATATGCCACTGACCAAATTTCATCCCCAAAGGATCTACAGGTAACTTATGAAAATTCTAACAACTTATCAGCCCTAGAGCTTCTCAGATTTTTCATAATTTATAGGATGAGTTTCTGATCATGATATTTACTCAGCAGGTAACACAGGACATGAACATGTACAAAAATCAGCGAGTGAAATACCCAAGGTTTGCTGGGACATCTATTTTCCATATAAATATTACGGTCTAATTCATATGCATATCAAAACAGTGTTCATAAATTCTACATAATTACTTTCTGGAACTTATATACCATCAGCAAGCCAATAAATTTTCTATAGAATATTCCTAGCACTCTAGAACGCCTTTTTACAATTATCTGTTCTAGCCAGTAACACTTTGTCATTTTCAAAACAGTGACGAAACTAAACATACATAGCTTCATCTTTCATCAGTGAGCTACTTAAGCTAAGTAGAGTACATGAAAAATACCAGAGCGCCATATAAAGCATATTTTATGTAGTAACCCTTTCTTATGTTGGCAAACACACAAATCTCATGCTTAATAGGAAAATAGAAATCAAACAGTTAATGCTAGGGCTACTCAATTTCACACGGTGGCAAAATGTCCTAATAAAGCCACTGCCCGAGTTTTATGCCATTTGGAGTTCATTTAGCCCACTTTTGTCTTTTGACCTAATTAATCATGCATGCAACAAACCCAAGGGTAAAACAGTCATTTTACACCTCCACATCATGACCATTCAATAGATCTATTCAAGTGGAGTCTAATGCAACTGAATTTGCCTTTTTAGGATTTTTCTTGGATTTGTTATGATTTTCTGAAGGTCTCAGCCTAAATAGATGTTTTTAAATGGAAAACATTAGATCCAGGACTTAAACGCAATTACACCTAACTCCCAGGGGCTTCCGCGTAAGATCCGTGAGGCACATTGCACAGTGTATTGAACGACAGTGGGAAAACTTGAAAACGTAGGGGCTAAATCGCAAGATCACCTCTTCTTCTTCTACCTCTGGCCACGCGCAGGGAAGGGGAAGGATGGGGCCGCACCGGTGTTGTGGAGTCGGCCTTGAAGCCGAGCGGGACCAGGGAGGTGTTCCTGGCCGCGGCGAACCCCTTGACGTAGACGTCGTCGTGATTGGTGGAGTGGAGAGGCGACGTGAGGTCGGTGAATCGGGCGGCGATGGTGCGCGCGGGTGCGGCGGCGGTGGCGCAATCTGGCGGAACAAGAGGGGGAGGGGCTGGGGTCGGTCGCTTGAGCTGCGTGAGGGTGAGGGGAACTCGGCGGAGGCAGAGTGGAGGCGTGGGGATGGCTCGAAGGGTGCTCTCCACGGGGAGGCCGAGTTGGACGCTGGGCGGCACTTGGCGTCGCGCGTGGGGAGGAGGCTGGGAGCGATGGCTACGGCCGGGAAGTGGCTAGGGAGGTGGAGCGGGTCACGGCGAGTGCGGGACGCGCGTCGGGCGAGGCGGTGACAGTCTGAGGCGGCGGCAGTGCGAAGCCCGCCATGGGCTCGGTCATGGCGAACGGCCCCAGCGTACACGCACCCGCGGGGCGCTAGGGACTCCTACAGAGGCCCAGCCTTTGTGGAAAACGGTGCGTAGGTGGAGACGGACGCGATGCGCTGGCTCATGGGGCGGAAGGAGGCCCGGAGCTGGGGTGGCGCGAGCTCACTGAAGCTCGGCCACGGCGGCTCGGCGCGCCTGGCGCTCTGCGCGAGTGGGAGGAAGATCGAGGGGAGGACAGTGAACGCGGCCAGGGGAGCGTCCAGGTGCAGGGGTCTTGGCGTCGTCTTGAAGCCGAGGCGCGGCGTCGGCCGGGCTTGATCCGTGGGCGCGGTGCACTGCCCGCTCACCGTCGTCCATGCGGCAACCGCGTTCTGGGCGCGGCAGCTGTGATGCTCCGGTATCTCAAGTGCATTTTCATCTCACATACATGCAACATTCATCATGATGCATCATACAATGACATGCATTTGAACCCCATGGTTAAACTTGATTGATGTGCCACTTGCTAAACCCTGTTTTCTGCGTGTATGTCTCTGTGATTGTGCCCATAACTTTGATTCTATTTAGATCTGGGTTAAACTCATATTGACAAACTTGTAGACAATTTGATGATAAACAACTTTGGTGATTGGTGTTTTGATATGCATTAAGGTTTGCATAGAGTTTTGAGGCTTTTTCTGTCAGCATGTGAATTCTGTCCAAACATGACCAATTTAGTAATTTTAAATTTTCTTGACATTAAAGCCAAAATATTGCAATACTTTTATTGAGAAAGTTGTGATCTTGAAATTCTGATCAATACTGGTATAAAACTCTTTGAGTTAATGTGACTAGAAAATAGACTTTTAGAATTTCTAAACTTATGGGTTCCGTTGGTCAAACCTTGGTCAGCAGCTTAAATTCAAATTTAAACCACTCTTTTGAATATAACATGGTATATAAGTTTCTAAGGGAAATGTAGAGAAACAAATTGAGAACATTTCATCCAATTGGGGTATTTTCAAATTCGGCCTCTGGAGTGTTCAAAAACTAGAAATACAAACAAAAGTCCCTGCAGTCAAAGTGGGTTTTACAATTTTCGGATTTTCTTTTTCGCCTTGTCTCTATGACATGCGGGGCCCACTCCTCGGACTCCTGCCCGCGGAATTGAAAACCCGGACCGGTGGGTCCCACCCGCGCACATCGCCCATGCATCCGGTCCATTGGACCCTCTCTCCCTCCCACTGCCTCGGCCCCACCTGTCACTGACCGCCAGTCCATAGACCACGTTCACCCACGTGCTGCCGTCCTCCTTCCCCTTTCCCTCACGCCCACGTGGCGGCCTCACTCTACCCGCACCGCACCGACGCCGGCCGCGCCCCGCGCCGCACCTAGACGGAACCCCGGCCAAATTCACTCCGCCCTCCTCATTTTCCCACTTCCTCCGCGGCCTTCTCCTGCTCACTCGCTCCACCGAGCCGCTCGTCTCTCTACCTCTTCCCCGAAGCGCAGTGCACACCTCCATTGCCGCACCGCGACGAGCTCACATTGCCGGCCGCCCCGAGTTGCCTTCCACCCCGCCAACGCGCGCGAGGCGCTCGCCTCACCGTCCCCCACCTTTCCCACCAAGCATCGGAGCCTCCCACCGCCTCCCTTGCCTTTTCCGCGGGTGACGCCGTCGCGCACCGCCATTGCGCCAGCCCTCACTGCGGGAAGCCACCTTCCGGCCCTCCCCTCGCCTCCACGATACCAACACCAGACTCGCCGCCCAACCGCGCAGCTCCCACGCCCGACGGCGACCTCGATAGCGCTCTACCCCGACCGGAATCGGGCTGCGCCACCACGCACCCTCAAGCCGCCGCTGTCCCAGTTCACGCCGCCGCGTCGCTCGTACACGCCGCCCCCGGCGACGAGATCTACCCCGACGGATAGCTCGTAGCCGGGAACACTTCCCCGGACCACCTCGGCTCCAAGACCCCGCCCCGACGCGCCGCCCCGCACGCGGGAACGCGAGCCGCGCCGTGCGTGCACTGGCCGAGCCAGAGGTAGAAGAAAGGGGTCACCTTTTTTCAGAAAAGACCCTCGGGTTATTGGTTATTTTATCACTATTTGATGTGTCTTTGATAACTTGTGAAAACACCCCTGGATCTATTGGGGTTTCGTATTTTTAACCCGAGCCTTCGCATTCTTGCAGATCTAACCTCCCGCTTTCGGAGATTCTCACGCTGTGCACTGAGTCGGGATAATCTCACGTTTTAGCCCCTGGGAGTTATGGTTAATTTCGTTTAAGTCCCCGATCTATAGGTTTTTCCATTTATTTCATTTATATTGAGCTGAGAACTTTGGAAATTCATATATAATCATAGAAAAATAAAAAATGGACAAACTCAGTGGCTATGAGTTCCTTGCGAATAGATCTACAGGATAGATATGATGTGGATGTGTGAAAAGTCTATTTTGCCCTTATTTAACTTGCATGCATGTGAGGGTTAATAAATGGTAAAAGTAGACCAAATGAACTCCAAAAATTATGAAACTTGGAGAGT
This sequence comes from Paspalum notatum, assembly GCA_022530915.1. Lineage (NCBI taxonomy): Eukaryota > Viridiplantae > Streptophyta > Magnoliopsida > Poales > Poaceae > Paspalum > Paspalum notatum. The sequence goes on along the minus strand of CM039688.1, from coordinate 30,008,603 downwards.
AGCTTTGTTATGGCATCTAGGTACTGTGTGATGTTTGGTAGCCCTAGCATTGGCTGTTTAATGACTGTTTTGTCCTTATGCATGTGTTTCGTGCATTTAGTTAACTTGAAAAATGAAGGCTATATAAAATATGCTCAAATATGATCTCTAGTATTTTTCATGTACTTCATAGAGTATGAGTAGCTCACTGATGAAAAATGAAGTTGTGTATGTAAAGTTTGACTGATGATTTCAAAATAACAAAATATGACTTGCTTAACTAAATAATAGAAAAAAGTGGTTCTAGAATGCAAAATAAATTCTATGAAAAATGTGGTAGTGTGTTAGTTAGGTGTTTTGATTCCAGAAAGTACTTTTGTAGGGCTTGTGGTCACTGGTTTATGGTTCATCTGAAATAAGCTAAAGGAAATATATAGAAAATAGATGTCCTATGAAACTAGGGATAATTCACTTGTTGATTTTTGTGTGGGTAGTTTCTGCTGTATAATGCTCACTGGGTAAATTTCATGCTGAGGACCCACTCTTATAATTTATTAAAATTCTGACAAGCTATAGGGCTGAAAACTTGCTGTAATTTTAATAAATTAATTATAACTTGTTTGTAGCTGAAATTTTGGCAGTAGCATTACGTAGTAGGTTCTAGCATGCGATAAAAGTTTGGGATCAATTTGAGTTGTCTAACTACATGAACTCATGGGTGCATTTTATTTATAAAGGTAGTGTGTCCATTAATTTGCGTGTATATGTTTAACTGCAAGTGACAATATTTTTGTGCCTATATAAAGTTACTTGCTGCACACCATCAAATACATCTTGTGATTTCAAGGGTTATCAATGGAGGTGTTTTTGAGAGACACTTTCATTTCATTTGATAGGGACTGTGTACACATATAAGACAATAATTTATAATAACTTCAAAGATAAAATTTGGTGATTGTTTGTATGATTTTTTAGTGATGGGTTGTATGATTTCTTAGAAAAGTTGTTAAGTTTTCTCATTGTGGGAAGTATTTGAACTAAGTATAATTGAGTCTTTTCGTCACAAGCTACTTGACATGCATTATGTTTCATTTGTACCTCATGCATACAATTGCATTTGTTGCACTCCTGGTTGCACTATGTCATACATATAACCTGTATCATATGCATGTATTTGCATTCTCTTGCACTCACTTGCATATTATACCATGCATATAGATTTCGCAAAGAAAGATCAACACAAGAGCTGCTGTTGATCGATAAGCCGAACAACGAATTGCACCAAGAGCAAGAAGACGACGTGTCGCTGATTACATCTGTCCCTGTTTCAAGGGGTTGCCTGGGGCAAAGCCTCACAACCTAGCAAACTAACTTAGATTAGTTTGTTGGTTTTCATACGAACAATCATTGGTAGGCAGGACCATGATTTCTCCCAGCTAATACAATTTTGTTTGATGATTACGCATCTGCATTAGGAGTTGTTTGAAACCAACTGCATTAGACTTCCTGGCCGCCCTGGCCCTAGCACCCATACTTAGAGTTCGCAGGACGAGTGCCTAGTAAATGCTAGGTGCTAGTAGACATGGGTGAATGGAGTCACTCGTCGTGTAGGTGGTTTCAAACTTTACAGAAATCTCACTGAGGTAAGTTATTATATATGCTTCTGATTTAAATGGAGACCGGGCGAAGAATTTATGAGTTATTTACTGTTTACTATATTGTGCATTGGACTCTGCCCAAGTCGGATAAGGCCGGTCGTTGCATGCGCACGCACACTCCCGAGCACACGCACACGTACGCACCTCCTCTCCTCTCGCTGAAATCCCGCGGTGGGATAACCCACCGGGAGGACATGCCATGCGCACCACCTCCCTCCACTCCAAATTCCCCCTCCTCCGGCTGCCTCTAACCAAATTGAGGTGAGCCTGAGCTCCGCCGCCCTCACGCGCTCCTCCTACACCCCTTCCCCTAGCCAGAACCGCCTCGGAACGCCGGAGCGCCGCCGCGCCGTAACCTCTCTCTCTCACCGGCGTTCGGGTCACCCGCCGCCAGGTCCACCCGCCCCCTATCCACTTCCATGATACCCCTATCAGGTTCACGGCACCACCCTCGTCCTCACCGGCCTAGCCTCGCCAGCGAAACCGGGCCACCGGCAGTGATCCGCCAGCGAGCCGTGAGTGCGGGCGCCATTCGGTTCGGCCGAGCCGAACCCGACGCCATCCTGGCGCCGCCCCCTTCCCCGTGTGGCTGACATGCGGGGCCCACCGTCCCTGCCGTCACCATGCCGTTCTGCCCCGTGGGTCGGCCTGTGAAGGCCCATGGGCGGGAAGGTAGGCTCGGGCCGAACCGGGCGATAGAGGGAGGAATTTCATTTCTCGACCATATGGACTCCTATTTAGGTGATTCTTGCGCCTAAATTCTCCATAAATCAAGCCCTACACATCCGTATACTTTCCACCACCCTTCACCGCTTTCACATCGGTTCATTTAATGGGGCTACACTTGACCCGTTAACAGACCGAACAAGCAACCACTTTCGGTCAAGGTCGGGAACTTTTCCTCAGTCGCGCCAGTAGTTAGCCTTCAGGCACCATAATTGCGACGGGCGGGATGGTCTAAGCTCGTATTCTGGAAATCGGACCGCTTATCCTATATCTGCTTCGTTGTGCTAACCATGATTCTACGTCTCGTCCTTCACCCTTGTTGACCGCAGGAACCTTCCCATCGTCATGCAGACTCCTCGCTCCCTGCGCCGTCACCCTCGCTATGGCCAGCCACAACTGTTGCCATGGTACCCCTCCCTCGACCATTACCGAGCCCAGCGGTATGTTCGGCCCTCGGCTCAGCGTCTCGCGGCGCAGCGCCGAACCGTGGAGCTACATAGCCATGGGAGCCGGAACCGCCGGTGCAGTCCTTCGAGAAATCCTTGATCCTTCTCTCAACACAAACCCGACCCTTGTTGAGTTCATAATATGTCTTGCTTGTTTGTTCTCTGTTGTTGCACGTAGGTTATACCGGAAATCCTGGTTGGTGCACCAACGCATCCGGAGGATGGTGAACCACCGTCCAGAGCCGTCGTTGTTCCGTTAAACCCAACGGAGTGAACGGCAAGTCCACTGGAATCTCACTTGATGCATATATTACCCAGTTTTTGATAAATAACCCATTGCCTTGGTTAATGATAAAACCTGCATGTTTTGCTTGCTAAGGAAAACCTGGTAGGATAGCCACTCGAACCTTTTAGACGTAGCGCGCACAGGTGGACCGCTCACTTAATACTATGTACATTAATCTTGTTGGAATCCGGGATGGAATGGGCTGGTGTGCGTTTGCGAAAACATGGGGAAAGACCCCGGCGGTTGATTTCGGTCGGCCATGCCACGTGTCGAAGGGTGGAGAGCCCGGGTACCGTTCTCACGGTTACACTGGGGCTCGGCCTCATGGAGTGGACCGAGCGGTGTTTGAGGAAATTCTGCTCTTCTAAGGACCGATTTGGAGTCTCATCTCGCCTAACTCTTTATCGTGCAACCACTCGATGTTGTATACGGCAACACTTGGCCGAAACCCGCAAGGAACAACCTCCCGATACCCGTAGGCTGGGAGCACCGAGGGACTGGGAATGGTGGAAGTCATGTGTCTGCTGGCACTGAAGCGACGTCGCGTGTCTTCTGGCACTGATGCGATGGGCCTATGTCTCTCCTTGGTTGAGGCCGGGGAATACTTGCGGGGGTAGAGCCTTGAGCGGAAAGGGCCTCACTGGCTATAAGCGCCCGGACCAAACTTGTGGGTAAAGTGTGCGCCTCTGGCCAGAGTATAATCCTATCCGGGTAGTCCATTGTCCACTGGTATGGACGAGTTACGGCTTGGTTTCTACCAGTAGTGATTTATAAAATTGGGGTCTGGTTGGGTGAAAATGATGTTATTGGAAGCTACGGGCGTGGCCCGGAAGTAGTGGAGAAAAATGTTGGCCTACGAGCCATGAGCCATGATGGACCGGCAAGTCCAGTGGCTCCCCTTTTGGAAAAGTGTTTTCTGGAAAATAAAACTGAGAATTAATGAGCCTTGCATATTTTCTGGCAAAACCATCCTGAACTCCAGATATATCTTGCATGTAGTAATAGCGTTAACCCCAATTCCTTATGGAGGAAGGTGGGCTTGCGGAGTACGTTTTCGTACTCACCCCCCCCCCCCCTTTGTTGTTGTTGTTTTTCAGAGAAGACGAAGTCGCCTTTTAAAGAGGGCTTGTACGTGTAAGGGTTGCGGCCTATCCCAACGGTGTGAAGTGGGAAAGCTTGGGCCTACCATTTAAGTTCCGCTGCAGTTGTATGTTTTGGGCTACGCCCCGTTTAGGTCTGTCCTGTTAGGGCGGATCTGTACTACTCTGATGTAAGAATGTGGTTATCATACCCTGCGAATGATAATAAAACACATTTTTGTCCCGCTTACGGGCTGGGGCGCTTCAGAGCCTGATCGGCTCCTGCTGCCGGCAATGGAGCAAAGCCCGATGGTGTGGCCGGGCAGGGCGGCAGCGGTACTGGCGCATTAGCCGCGCGCCTAGAGCAGAGGCGATGGAGGAGCAGAGGCGATGGAGGGAGAAAGTGGAGTAGGCGCTCATGGCCCTGTCACAGAGGGGGAGGAAGGTGGCGATGGCGGGATGTTGCTGCCAATGGAAGACATGGTTAGAAGGGGGTTTTTCTCGACTCTTTTCTGGCTAAAGGAAGAAGAAGAGCAGATGCTGGTTGGGGAGAATAGGGAAGCCCTGCCTTTTATTAAGCGTGAGGCGATGGAAAGCGAAGGGGCGCTGTACGGGAAGCCGCAGGGTCACGCGGGTCATCATGGTGGCTGCCATGGAAGACCATGTTATGGTGCAGGATGATGGGATGTGCCTGGCCAGGTTTCACACTCATCTGGTTTTGAAATAAATAAATCTTTATTTGCCAAAACCAGGGGGGCATGTGTTGACAATGGAATTTGACCATCTCTGTTAATGGGCCAAAATCGGCTTTGGGCTGGAGAGAAGCTGTCCAAGGAAGCGACAGCGAATGGTTAAGCAGGCCATTGGGCCTTGTATCGTAGAATAAAGAGTCCAGTTAAATAAGTTAGGGTTTGTAACTTAATTATAGAAGGGCAGGCTTGCCGCCCGAGTCTACGGACTATAAATATGTACCCTTGTTATCGAAATAAAGTTAACGACATACGTTCATCAAGCAGCGGTTGTCTCCACATCCCCTCGACGCATCACCGCCTCTAGCGACTAGAGTTTCAGGTAATCATCATGCTACCTTAACGATTTATTTCGTTATAGGCATTACAACGTTAGTCGCTTGGCAAATCGTGTACTAAAGCGTTTTTGATGGCACGGTTTGCTAGTTACCATGATGAATCTCATGATAAGCTTAGCTTAGCGCGAGATCCATTAGTTATCCCGATGAATCTCATGTCAAGCCTAGCTTGGCATGAGATCCATCATGTGTATGAGCCAATATGCTTGCACATCGGCTCATGCACAACTTGCTGTTATGCTAATATCTCCTGTGATGCATGCTATCATGCTGCTGATTTGTTATTAGATTAGCATATCGTAAGGCTTAAGGCATAGATTAGATCTATTCTTATAGCTTTATCTACAAATCATATGTTATTAGGAAGATCCTATGTATACCCTGTCATGCTTTATCGTTTTATCAGAGATGCATCTGCTTTTATAGCTTTCTTGTATAATCTTTGATGCAATAGTAGATTTAAAGCATGTTTGACGTTTATCCGGATATTTTAGCCGACTGGAATAGATCTAGTCATGTTTTTTCTCTTCTCTTATTTAAGTACTTCATACATTACATCTGGATACGCTACCGGTAAGGAAGCAGGGCCTTGCCGACACAGAAGATCCGACCTAGGATGAGCCGATCTGAGCGATCCGGCTAGTATTTAACATTTAATCTGTTTTGTCTGCTTTACAGGGGAAACAGGGACCAACCAACGCCATCACCACCATTACAACCTCCCTGGCTAGGTTATAAGCCAGGTGGCATGCCCGACTAACACCGAGCCAAAGACAATCGGCTGATCCATTCAGCTGTTCGTGGGTCGCAGCAAGGAGGAGCGATCCCCACGATCCACATACACCTCCCGGCCCTATTGTGTGAAACTCTCCAGGGTGCTACCCGTCGGTTTCTTGGTGCAACACATTGTCTACAAATATGAATGAGTTATAGTTCGTACCACAAGATACACCATCATGTAATCATTGTTTTCTCGAAGTCTACGAGTTTCCTCTTGAAGTTTTCGAGTTTCCTCCTGTTGAGCTTCTTGCTGGGCTCTCGACGGTCGGCGAGAAGAGCTCACTTGGCTTGTCCTTTGAGGCCTTGGAATATGATCGTACTCCAAGGTACCATCACCCAACCCCCACCTATGAACATTAGTCGGCAATGATTCTACAACTAGTGACAAAAGACAATGAAATATCTTTAAATTTTGAGGTTTACATACCTGCCATGGGGTAACCCACCGCCAGCATGGTATATGGCTTCAACGTCTGGTGCGGCCGCCCTCCAATCAAATTCCAGTCCATGGCGTTGAATTACATTCCCTTTGTACTCCGCCTGCAAAACAGAGTCTTCAGTACCCTAGTCTTTAATGTATGTGCAGTTGTCAGACGATATTCACTATATTTAATATACTTACAAGCTTCTCGGTTGCTTGCTCATCGCACAAAACCTCTGGATTCTCCGGATCTAAGCCTTTGTGCCCCTCAATATAGACATCCACAAAGCTTGGCTTAATGCCACTTTTAGCCTCCTGCAATGCAAAGTTAGTGACATTGACTTGTATCAAATTTTAAGGTGGTAACATGCATACCATGCGTTGTTCTTTGCCAAAGAACCCATCTGCCCCGAACCTTTGCATCCCTGGCTTACTGGTTCTGTTACCTCGGTTTCTATCCGATGCCCCTGGAAGTCACTTCCTGCCCAATGGTGGCAGATCCACCTCCAAGCTTCGGGATCCTTCATGATCCAATCAATCTCTCCTTGAATCAACTCTTCTTCCTCAAGGTGCAGTTTCTTCACTTCTGAATTCTTTTTCATATTAATATTCTTGACCCTCTTATGGAAATTCACTATCGCCTGAATACGAGCATTGCTGAAGGAGTCCCTGACAACTTTTGTCGCTGCCTTTTGGAACACTCGTTTGACCATTTTCTCATTTTCATAGTCGCCTTCGCCATCCAAGCGGAATTGTTCCTGCGTTACGACATGATGTCAAGTTCATCGTTGTCAAAAGCATAATTTCCATGAACAATCGAATTGATAGTCTAGCCAACTCATCCAAAAACCTTTCCACACAGCGCCCTGACAGGTGCCTCCACCCACACCCTGACCATCTCCATCCACATGCTGCTTGAGCCCCCAATGTTCCCACTTGTGGGCCGCTCCTTGATCCCCGTTGGGCAGGGTGACCATGCCAGGGTAGTAGAAGCGGCAGAAGGCACCCAATGCCGCGTTAACCGGCGTACGGTGGCCTACACCTGCCCAACCAACCTCTCTCCAACTCCTGCAATCAAAGACAATTCAATCAAATTAATATGTACATATATAATAAGAAATTAGTATTACCTAAATACATGACATCAACAATCGGTACCTATCTCCTGCCGGCACAATCATGGACCTATCCGCAGGGTTACATCGCGGTCGGATGGAGACGGTCTTTCGAAACCTAGCATGTAAAAAAGAATTTATAGATTAGATCACATAACACTTGCATAGTACATGTGGAAGTCGAATATGACTCATACCTAATTGTGCTAGCTGAAGAAGACAGCCTACCAGTCTCTGCTCTATCCATCATAGGGTCAGCTGCCAACTCTGCATCTGCTCGAGCCTCCTCCTTGGCATCTGCCTCCATCTGCCCCTCCGCCTGCTGCTCCAACTCTGCCTGCTACTCCATCTCCGCCTGCTGCTCCAACTCCGCCTGCTCCTCCAACTCCGCTTGCTGCTCCATCTCCGCCTGCTGCTCCTCCATACACCCAAGTAGCTATCGCTGTCGCTCCCTACTCAGCACAGCCCCCTGAAAAATGCTCCCAGCTGAGGACGATCCTCCATCAGAACCCTTACTCCTCGACCTCGCCTTGGAAAAGACTTTCTTCGCATGTCGTAACATCGACATCTGTACAAATTAAATAGAGTTTGTTAGTACAAGAAAGCATACATGAGAAAACATTATGAAATAACATAAATGGATAACATTATGAAATAACAAAAATGGACATACATAAATGAACTACATTATGAAATTAACATAAATCGATATACATAACTGGACATTATACTTATCAAAATCCCTCAGCATCATCCGCTGCATCTTGGATTCGAACTGCATTAAGACACTCTTGAATCTGTTGAATCCTTAGAGACCTTCTACGTTTTCTACTAGAAGGACCTGGCTCTTCATCTAATAACTCCATGACATCTGAACCCAATTGATTGAGACCTGCCTCATCAGATATTGGAAAGGCATCTCCTACATCTTCTTCTTGATACACATCAGCAACATCATCTCCTGTATTGCTTTGGAGCTCATTGACATCACCTGGAGGATATAATTGGGGGTTAACTTTACATGCAACCCACCAAGACTTCATACTAGGGTGTGGATATGGCACGTAGTACACTTGCTCCACCTGATGTGCAAGCACAATGTTACTGTATTGTCCTTGAAGCCGGGAGTTGTGCTTCACATCCACCATCCTGAATTCATCAACGCATGTGCCATTGCATGGATCAAACCATAGACAATGGAAGAATACAACCTTGAGTACTTTCGGGCCTCCAAAGGTGTACTCAATTATGTTTTGGATCACACCGTAGTATTCAAGAGTGTTGTCATTTGCATCGGATGCCGTAGTGACTACTCCACTGTTGCAAGTGGCGGCAAGTGGATGGCTCACGTCTAATTTCGCTATTCGAAAACGAAATCCATTGATATCATACCGACTGAAGTTCTTAGCCGTCACATCACCACATGATAGTTGTCATAGATCATGTGGTATTTCTTCACGGTTCATGGCCTACATGTAAAGTATGTGCAAGGTATATGAATCACTATTAGGAGTATTTTGATGTAAGTCAACATCTTATAAGAGATGGGAGTTGGAAATTACATATTGGTAAAGCCACTGTACAAAGCATGGCGCATCTTTTGACCCACTAAGACGGAGGTTATCAAGTTGCTTTTGTGTAGGTTGCCTAGAGGATTTCCAGTATTCATTGTCGAATATTCTGCATCATTTGTTTGCTATGTTATAATACATACTTCACTAAATTGTGGAAATTCTAATACATTGACATCATCACTTACGGAAAATATGGCTGCACTTCTTCCATGTTGGTGAACATATATAACATTGTCGAGTTGTGCTCGGCGTAGTCCATGTGACGATGAGTTGAAGCCCCAACACTTTTACCCTCCCATTGAAGATCTCGAGGTCACTATTGGGTGCTTCCAAAACTGTATGGTACCGCATCGAGGGCGCATTCACATTATGTTTCTCCACTGTATATCTGCTTGTGAAGTTGGATATCTCTTTAACTGCAAATGTCTCAACGATGCAGGCTTCTACCTTTGCCTTGTTGCGTACCATTGCCCTAAGCTTTTTTTAATTCTCTTTCTGCAGGATACATCCACCTGAATTGGAGAGGCCCTGCAACCAACGCCTCCCATGGCAAATGCACTAGCAGATGCTCCATCACATTGAAGAAACCAGGTGGGAAATTTTTTTCCATTTTGCATAGAAGAACCGGAATTCCCTTTTCTAAGTCACACATCAACTTGTTTGATATTACCTTTGCACATAACTGCCTGTAGAAGTAACTCAGTTCTGCGAACAGTTTCCACAACTCATCATCAAAATAGCCATGGAACATTACTGGTAAAAGCCTCTCCATGAGAATATGATAATCATGGCTTTTTAACCCATTGAGCTTACTAGTGCTGACATTTACTGCCCGTTTTATGTTGGCTGCATAGCGATCAGGAAACTTCAAAGTTTGCAACCACTTCAATATTTGTTTCCTATCTTCCGGCTTGAGACAGTATGGAGCTCGTGGCCTACTCTCCTTTCCATTTGAATTAATTTGGATCTCTAGCCAAGGCCTATCACATATCTCAGCTAAGTCTTTTCTAGCCTTCACATTGTCTTTTGTTTTATCAGTGTCGAAAACCATACTTATGATGTGTTCAGCAACATTACGCTCTTGGTGCATCACATCGATGTTGTAAGGTAGAACCAATGCTTTTGCATAAGGAAGCTCCCAAAGGCAAGACTTATGAGTCCAGTTGTGCTCTTCACCGTAACCCAAGAACCCACCATCATCGTCATCTACGAGCTCATTAAGCCATTCCACTATTTGTTCTCCTTTCAATCTCTTTGATGGTCGTCGTTTCGTAATGGGGGCCCTTTCGAAAAGAAACTGTATCAAATCTGTACTCATGCCGAGATAGAAGCTCTCGTCGATGGCAATCAAAGATGCCACCGTGTTTTAGAATGAACGCTTCAGTGTCTGCCATACATATGAGACAACACATGCGGCCATGGACACACCAGCCAGCCCAAATTCCATATGCCAGCAAATCATGGAATGAAAACAGATATGCGGCACGTAACGTAAATTTTTCGTTAGCAACAACATCATATGCCTCCACCCCTATCCATAACTCCTGCAGTTCTTCAATTAAGGGTTCTAGGAAGACATTGAGATTCTTCCCTGGATGTTCAGGACCTAGAATAACCATGGCAAGGAATACAAACCCCTCTTTCATGCACAAATGGGGAGGCAGATTGTATGGCACGATAAAAACAGGCCAACACGAGTATGGAGCAGCACCGATACTAAAAGGAGTGAAACCGTTTGTCGACAACCCAAAGCGAATACTCCTAGGGTCACTTTCAAATTCTGGATCGAAGCGGTCCAAGGCCTGCCACGCCTCGCCATTTGACGGGTGTATCATTATATCGTCATCATGCTCGCGTTTTCTCTCCTTCGACCACCTCATAGGATGTGCTGTGGCGTTGGACAGGTACAACTGTTTGAACTGTTAGCCATGGGCATGTCACGGAGCTGTTTAAGTGGAACTTTGGTAGTCACCGATTCTCCCTCCTCGTTTAACACCTCGACATATCTCGACTTGCCACACGTTTGCAATGACTCAACTTTTCATCATCATTCTTCCTGGACAACATGAAGTTATTCTCACACGCGTCGATCTTGTCGTAGCTCATTCCGAGACTCTTCAACATTTGTTTTGCCTGGTACATGTCCTTTGGCATCTTATGGTTCGGCGAAAGAATATCATCTATCAGTTTGACTATGAAGTTGTAGCATTCATTTGAAAAGTTGAACTTGGCCTTCCCAGACATAAGACGTGTCACCGCCTCCAACACGGTAACCTTAGTCGAATCATGCAGTACCTCATCAACTGTGGCGAGCAGCCTATAGAAATCTTCCAACTCATTCGGTAGGGTTAATCTCTCCTCAGCTTCAAGACCAACATCAAATTGCCTACCAAGGTCATTCAACATCTCATGCATCCTGTCATGATTGTTGTTGTTGTTGTTGCAATCTCTCTCAAAGGGCCGCTCTCTGCATTCTCCATGCTTGCTCCACACCATATAGTCAGGCATGAACCCATTCTTACAAAGGTGTTCTTGTACTTGTTCCTTACGATGGTAGACAAGGTTTCCACATTCACAACACGGACACAATACTATGCGAGCTGGCCCCGCGAGTGCATGATTCAAGAAAGCATTTGCTATCTGAGCCCATTCCTTTGAGTGTGCACCATCACTTTTCCATCTGTCATACATCGCCCTTCGATCCTCACCCATTATGCAAAGCTAAAAAATTAATTATTGTCATCGACCATGGCTTAGGTGACAAACCCTAATAGGAAATATGTGTCCTAAACCCACCCAATAACGTATGTTGTTGCATATGACCTATGACGTGAGATATGGTCAGAACGAAATTTCGGTAGCATAACCCTGCTGTTCTCCAAACGCATGCCTGATCATGGTGCGTTGGAGAACAACTGGGTTATGCAACCGAAATCTCTACTCTAACCATATCTCACGTCATATATAGGTCATATGCAATAACATACATTATTCGGCTGTCCCAAAATATACGCGGGGACAATTCCAAAACCACGCATGTCACAACCAAATGTGACATGCGTTGTTCTGGAACGAGTGACACCTAGGCTCGCTACTGTTTGACGTACGAATTAGACATAAAACAACGATGATGAAACCGAAAAGACATCAAATATACTTAAAGCCTAAGCATATATTCAATATTCAATTAGTAAAAATAAAATAAGTCACAAATAATACATCATGCATGTTGGCAATTATGGGATGAAATCTACACAATTTCATTACACACAATTAAGTAGATAAATGCTTATAACCTTATTCATACTCATTACGTAAACAATTGCTTAATAAAAACTTAAAACCCAAATTAAAACATAAATTACAACTATAAGCATAATTAAGGCCTAAGCAGTGGTTCAAAGCACAATTAACAATTAAAATACAATAGTTGGTCACTAAGTTCGTTGGTCCTCGAAGTTGCACAAGAAATTAGTCCCTAACTAACCCACAAAATTATTGACTAACATGTAGCAAACCGATGAATTTAAGCCAACACTGATATATTGCTAGCTATGGACGACTTATAAAATTTGCTTGTAACCTCGTTTGGTGTTGTCGGGAGTGGTGGTGTTCAAGATGAGGCAGGTAGAGGAGGCGGCGGCTCTCCGGAAGGCTGGTTGGCTTGGCTAGCCCTCCGACCACTCCATGGCGCGGGGCGCGTCCCCGCACGGTGACGAAGCTAGCTCGGGGAGGCTCCTACGTCAGCGTGGGAAGGCAGCGCAGTGGGGGATGTCGTCCAGTGGGGCGCGGAGCAGTGGGGAGTAGGAGGCGCGGCCGGGCGGTGGGGGAGCGGGGAGGCGGCTCGGTTGGAGAGTGGGGAGGCGGCTGGGCGGTGGGGAAGCGGGGTAGCGAGGCGGCGCTGCGTGGGGGAGCGGTGTGGCAGCGGCGCGGTGGGGTAGCGGCGTGGCGGTGCAGGGGAGCCGCGCAGTGTCGCGGTGGGGGAGAGGCACAACCGGGAGGTGGGGAAGCAGCGCGGCGGCTCGGTAGGGGAGCGGGGAGGCGGCTCAGTGGGGGAGCAGGGGTGGCCGCCGGGCAGTGGGGGAGTGGGGACGCGGCCGGGCGGTGGGCGAGCAGCACGGCCGGGCGGAGGGGGAGCGGGCGGCGGCGGCGCGGTGTGGGGGAGCGGTGTGGCGGCGGTGGGGCAGCGGCGTGGCGGCGCAGGGGAGCGGCGCGACGGTGGCGCGGTCAGAGCGGCAACAGAGAGATGGAGGAGAAGGAACGGCCAGCGCCCAGATCCAGATTTGAGCTATTGTCGGATAAGTTCGCCGGGCCTCCACCTACTAAGTTCGTCGGTTAGCCAGACTGGGCCGACGAACTTGATGTGATGCCCCTGGCATCTCAAGAGCCTTAACACGCAGCTAGAGACAGGCTAATAATGGATTAAGACTTAATCATGCTTAGAGAATAACAAGAAACAGGTGGAGAAATCACTAAGTCAAAAATTTTCTATACAAGATGCAAGACCACACATTTCGTGGTTGGATAAGTCAACACTCACATGCGTTTGCGCTCAACACCACGTGCAAAACCACGGATAAGAAAGTAACCCTAGACCCTTCTATTCGACCATGTTCAAAAATCTAAAGACAACAGGTTTAAAAGATCAAACCAAATCCAACTAACGCTTCTTCTGAGGGTAGCAAATGAGATCGAGACCAAACTTGAGCCCTAATAAAACTTTCTAATTCATTAAGCACCTAAGCTTGACTCCATTGTCAAAGTTGTGGTATATGTTATGGACTACCCTTTCGTTACACTGAACAAGGTTTAAAAATGTCTTTAACCTATTTTAAACCCCACCACAATTCTCTTGGAAATAACCAAAATCAGCCCACACTTAGAAATTTCCCAAGTCTGAATTTTCAGCTTTTTTCAAATTTGAATCTGAAATTACTTTTGATTTCACTACACAACTTCAAAACCTTCCTTTCTATGAAATGGAATTGAACTTATCACCTTTCAAATGCACCTATTGTGGAAGTGATTGGACTTCATTTGATACTCCAAAAGTTGGAAACAAGAAAGTCTCTACACAAAGTGAAATTTCTGTTTTAATAAACCTTGGAACATATTTGTGTCTATAATTCAAAATCTGTTGGGATTCAGGCCAACTTTATATTATCAAACTTGGAGCAAAGTGCTGGAGAACAACTTTGTCAATTGGGGTTTGAGCATATATTGAGTTTTAAATGGAGTTAGGATTATTTTCTACCAACACAGAAAACCAGTCCAAGTCTGACCTGTTTAGTAAACTCAATGTTTCTAAAGCCTATAGCCATTTTCATGCAAAGATCAAATTGAAGAAGTTGTAGGTTATGAAATTCCAAACAATATTGTCAATAGGCACTTTGGGTGATAATGCCCAAAGATAAGAGTTTTGAATTTTCTAAGCAATAAGGGTCCCATGTCCCAAATGGGGGCTAGTATATAAATTCAAATTTAAATCATTTTTTCACTTCGAATTTGGTGTTGCTCATTTTGACAAAGTTGTAAATCTCTGAGAGTAGAACATTTATCCCAATTGGGATTTTTCCAAATTCGGCCTCTAAATGCGCCAAAACAGTGACATACAGGAGGGGAGAAAACACATTTTTCCTTTTTCTAAAATTTCAGCCGCTGACGGGTGGGGCCCGCGATCCGCGCGACGCGCACGGCGCGAACCGCGCCGCGCCGCGTGGCTCGCCGGCGTACAGGGAGTACGGCGAGCCACCGGCCGGCCGCCCGCGCGCGTCAAAACGGGGCGCGAGCACCCCCCTTCTGAAACCCTAAACATTCACTCTCTCCCGTTCTGTTTCCATGCCACACGACGCGCCGAAACCCTAGCCGCCATTGCCGGCCGCGAGCTCCGCCGTCCGGCCGCCTCCCACCCCGAGACCTACACCACTACACTCCCCACTCCACCGCGCACCTTCACCACCTACTCTCGTCATCATCCTCGCCTCCACCGCCGAGATCCAACTCCGCCGCGACGTCACGGTCGCGCCGCCGTCGCTCCGGTTCAACCTCGGTTCATCACCGTTTTTGCCTCGACCACGCTGCCACCGTCGACGAGAGCTACCCCAGGTTGACGCCCTCGTCCCCGCGCACCTCCGGCGCCCCATGTCGCGGCCCCCCCAGCTCGCCGGCGCGCGCGCCGCGCCGCGCGGCCGCGGCCGGCGAGAGGAGGAAGAAGGGCCGGTCATTTTTAGATCCGGCCCCTGTCTTTTGTCGTATTTACGGTTTAGTCCTCCCGCATTGCGCTTTGAGTCATGCAAATCTTGCGTTCTAGCCCCCGGATCTATAGGTTATTTAAGATCTAGTCCTCGGATCTAATGAATTAGGATTTTTTTTCCATTTAATTTCGGCTGAAACTTGGGAAATTCATAATAAATCAAATAAAAATCGTAAAAAAACAAATTTTGTTGCATTGTGTTCCTCTTGAGTAGATCTACAGTCTAGGTATGATGTGGATCTGTGAATGTACCATTTTGCCCCTCGTTTGGTTGCATGCATGTTAAAGCAAAGTAAATACCAAAAGTGATGTAAATGAACTTCAAATGCTATGAAACTTGGACAGTAGTATGTTTAGGATATTTGAATAGTATGTAAATTTTTGCAGCCTAGTATTGCCCATTTGCTCACTGTTTTACATTATGAATATCGTTTGTGCATTAAATCAACTTAAAAGATGAGGGCTATATAACATGTTCTCAAAGTGGTTCTATGGCATTTTTCCTAGGTTATGATGAGCATTAGTAACTCTTTGATAGAATATTGTGTTGTGCATGTGAGCTTTTGATAGTGATTTGAAAATAACAAAAGGTGCTAGTTAGAAAAAGAAAATGGGAAAAAGTGTGCTTAAATAGCTAGGAAAATTCTATGGAAAATAGGATGACTTGTACATGATGCCTAGTGTCCAGAAAGTATATAGTTGCATACCCTACATGCTGTTTTGTCTTGCATGTTTATTTCCTCTATATTTAAATATGGAAAATAGATGTCCTGTCAAATGAAAAATATTTCACTTGCAAATTTTTGTGTAAGTAGTTTATAGCCCATCTTGTTCACTGGTTAAATTTCATGGTTAGAATCCTTTCCTATAATTAATGAAAAATCTGAGAATATAAAGGGCTATTAATTTGTTAGATTTTTTATAAATTCATTATAACTCCAATTGGGCTGAATTTTGGTCAGTAACTTCTTGCACATAAAGTCTACACCATGTAGAATTTTGAAGTCAATTGGACCAGTGGAGCTATTTAAACTCAGAGGCTTCATTAAATGGGAAAAACAATCATTTATAAGTGGGGAAAATGGTAGATAGGGTCAAAAATGCTACATCATACAAATGCATAGTCATGACATGGATACATGGTTTACATGATGGATCCTTGGTTAAGTTTAGGTGATGGTTTGTATGATTTCTTAGGAGAGTTTGAATGTCCTCCCTCCTCGGGAGATAGACCTTTAAATAGAAAGGCTTATTTACTTTGCCCCCTATATTCACCGTGAGTTATATTTCTACTGCACTCTGTCCTGCATTGCATTCATCGCACTCATTTGTATACGATGGCATACATATAGATCACGGGATCGAGGAGCGGACGCAGGAGCAGCCGCTGATCGAGGAGCCAGAAGACCAGGAGCCGGACCCGCAGCAGGAAGATCAACAGCAGGCCGCCGACTCTGCACCTGAGGAGACTGACCCTAGCGAAGAAGGTAGGCAGGACCATATTCTCCCAGCTAATAATGATTTATGATTACGCATATGCATTAGGTGTTGACTGGAACCTTATTGCATTAGACTCCTTGGCCGCCCTGGCCCTAGCACCTACACTAGATACGTAGGACGAGTTGCCTAGAAATGTTAGGCTCGACTAGATACGAGTGAGATGTCACTCGTCACGTAGGTGTTTTGAAAAGAAAGAGAACACTGTCTATGCTAAGATGTTTTATTATGTTGATGATTAATCGGAGACCGGGTGGAGATTAAGTTTATAATTCGCGGTGTGCGTTGTTGCGGTGTAATGGCTCCGCCTGAGTCGCATAAGGCCCGTTCGCTGTTCGCCTGCTGATTGGCATAACATTGCTAGAGTGCTTATCCGGTTTATGGGGCCGGTGATACCTTACTTGTACCATCCAAAGAACAGAAACACGTTCCTACCCACTGGTTGAGAGGAAGGTGGCCCGGGGGAGCTTGGTACTCATGACAGGGAGACCGAGATGTCGGCAGGCTCGTCATGGGGGCACAACCCAGGAGTCAGGTGGGAGTGAATCGAACTTGGGATGGGACAAGTGGAGAAGGGGGACTGTATGTGGAAAAGCCGTCGTGTTAGTAAGCATATGGGCCCCTGGCATTTTTAGTTATTCCCGGAAATTAGAAATCGATTCGAATCGCTGATGCTCACCAGGTGTGAGAATGCCAAATATCACTGACGGGCAACGTAGTAATAACTTTGATATGGTACATTATGATCCATGATTTTGAATGCTACATGCTTGACTATTATATGCTTTACATTCATGCAAGATTCTATGATGTTCATAAACTGCAAAGGCTTAGTTATCATGAAAGGGTAGCAGCTGTCAAATCCTGCTATCTTGAATTTACATGTTTCTTTCTTCAAGGGCAGTAGTTGTCAAATCCTGCTACTTTATGATCATAACTTGGTTTAAAATGTAACGGCTAAGGACCAACTCACTAGTAAGCAAACTTTGCGTCAGCCGTAAGCCCTTCCATTAAGTCCTACTGAGTAATTAGTACTCAGGGTTTGCCCCCACTTTTGGCTCACAGGTACAGAAGACATTTGGGCTGTTGCTTGGAGGAGGGTAGCATCGGTGGGCTCGGTGTTGCTCGCCTTGTCCGTCATCGCAAGAAGATCTAAGTGTTATGATATTTCCGCTGCGAGATGATTTTGAAAACGTTTCCGCTGTATTTTGAACCTGTATTTGATTAACCATCTTTGGCTTGTAAATTAAGTCTATTTATTCTTCTTATTCGACTGCCGGTGATGATGTAACTGTTGTGGCTCCATCGAGGGTCAGATGTGTATGATATCGGTTCCTCTGGGATTTGGTGCAAATCGAGAGCCGAGGGCTTCTCGACGGACGACCGGGTTTAGTACGGTCTAAGTACACTGCGAGCTAATGGTGGCAGGTGTACTTAGCCTGGATTAAATCGGCGGTTCCGCCACACTTGAGGCCATTAAATTCATCGTCCAAGCCAGCCTGTCGAATTTAAAATTACCCACGAACTTTCTCCTGTTTCTTGTTGTGTTTTGCATACCTTTGCACTCATTTGCACTATGTCGTTGCATATAGATTCCGCCAACGAGGTGTCGACACAGGAGCTGCCCTTGATCGAAGAACCCGACGACCCAGAGACGGAGGAGCAGCAACAGGAGGACCCACCCCAGACCACTGACTCTGCATCTGAAGAAGCTAACCCCAACGAAGAAGGTAGGCAGGACCATACCTCGACCCAGCAAATACTATATGATTAAATTACGCATATGCATTAGGAGTTGCTTGAAACCCTGTGCATTAGACTTCCCGGCCGCCTTGGCCCTAGCACCTATACATAGAGTCGTAGGACGAGTATGCCTTGTAATGCTAGGTACGAGTACACACGAATGAAGGGAGTCACTCGTCGTGTAGGTGATATTTCAAAATAAGAAAAATCTCATTATGGTGGAAGATTATCATTATGCTCAAGTTTTAAGTGGAGACCGGGCGGAGATTTTATTCAGTATTTACTTTTCATGATATCGCACTATGGACTCCGCCCAAGTCGTATAAGGCCCTGGCATAACATTGCTAGAGTGCTTATCCAGGCCATGGGACTGGTGAAATCTTACTTATGCCATCTTGAGAACAGAAACACATTCCTACCCACTGGTTGAGAGAAAGGTGG
This sequence comes from Paspalum notatum, assembly GCA_022530915.1. NCBI lineage: Eukaryota > Viridiplantae > Streptophyta > Magnoliopsida > Poales > Poaceae > Paspalum > Paspalum notatum. Next base: position 29,989,518 of record CM039688.1, on the reverse strand, counting down.
CCCGGGGGAGCTTTGTACTCATGGTGGGCAACCCTAGCACTCACTGTTTATTTACTGTTTTCATATTTGCATGTAGTTTATGCATTTTATGGACATGAGAAATGTGCTATGTGGAATATGTTTGAAATGGCGCACTAGTATTTTTTTTTTTGTCTTACATGGCATGAGAAACTCACTGTTAAAATACGAGACTCTGCGTGTTAGGTTTGAAAGGTGATTTGAAAATGACAAACCTTGGCTTGGAAAGCTAAATAAATGGAAAAATGGGTTCTAGAGTGCAAGATAAATTCTAGTAAAATTCTGGTAGCTAGTTGGTGAAGACTAGCTCCCAGAAAGTATTTTTGTGAATTTTCTTGCTACTGTTTTGCTAGGCATGAATATTGTGATGAATTAAAATATGGAAAATAGATGTCCTATGAATACATGGCTTCTGAGCTTGCTGATTTTTGTGCTTAATACTCATACTGAGTTGTGCAATTTATGAAAAATTCATACCCAAATACCATTCCTACAAATTATGAAAAATCTGAAAAGTTAAAAGGCTGATAACTTGCTGGAATTTTAGTAAAATAAATATAACTTTACTAGGGCTGAATTTTTGGCTGTGGCTTGTCACAACATTGACCTGCATGTCGTAAATAATTGAGCTCAGTTGGGATTGCGTAGCAGTATGAACCAGACCGGAAAATTTTGATGTAATAAAAGATAAACTTGGATACTAGGCCTATGTATAGTCATGTGTGTGAGATACTATTGGTTCCACCATAAGGCTCGCTGAAAGTTCCTATGATATTATGAATGATGGGTTAAACTAAGTTTAGGGGATGGTTTCTACGATTTCATAATAATGGTTATTTTCTTACACCTAATATCTACATTTTGCATACATTTGCACTCATTTGTACTATGTCGTCGCATATAGATTCCGTGAACGAGGTGCCGACACAGGAGCTGCCCTTGATTGAAGAACCCGATGACCAAGAGACGGAGGAGCAGCAGCAGGAGGACCCACCCCTGACCACTGACTCTGCATCTAAAGAAGCTAACCCCAACGAAGAAGGTAGGCAGGACCATACTTCAACCCAGCAAATACTATATGATTAAATTACGCATATGCATTAGGAGTTGCTTGAAACCCTGTGTATTAGACTTCTCGGCCGCCCTGGCCCTAGCACCTATACAAAGAGTCGTAGGACAAGTATATCTAGTAATGCTAGGTACGAGTAGACACGAGTGAAGGGAGTCACTCGTCGCGTAGGTGATATTTCAAAATCAGAAAAATCTCATTATGGTGGAAGATTATCATTATGCTCAAGTTTTAAGTGGAGACTGGGCGGAGATTTTATTCAGTATTTATTTTTCATGATGTCGCACTATGGACTCTGCCCGAGTCGTATAAGGCCCGTTCGCTGTTCGCCTATTGATTGGCATAACATTGCTAGGGTGCTTATCTCTTACTTGTGCCATCCTGAGAACAGAGACACATTCCTACCCACTGTTTGAGAGGAAGGTGGCCCGGGGGAGCTTTGTACTCATGGTGGGGAGACCGAGATGTCGGCAGGCTCACCAAGGGGGCTCAACCCGGGGGTCAGGCGGGAGTGAATTGAACTTGGAATGGGACAAGTGGAGATGGGGGCTATATGTGGGAACGCGATGGCTAGTAAGCATATACTCCTAGCATGATAGTTATTCCCGGGAATATAAAAATCGATTCGAATCGCTGATGCTCACCAGGTGTGAGAATGCCAAATATCACACACGGGCAATGTAGCAACTATTTGAATACCTTATATTTATACTCATATTTTCAAATGCCACATGCTTGATTATATATCCTGATGTTTTACTGTCATGCAAGTTCTATATTTGACAGTATCAACAAATCAAGATGAAAGAGGGCTGCTATCAAATCTTACCATCTTGTGTAATTATGACCTTGTTTAAAATCAATGGCTAAGGACTTACATGACTAGTAAGCAAGCATCGCGTTAGCCGTAAGCCCTTCCATTAAGTCCTGCTGAGTAATTAGTACTCAGGGTTTGCCCCACTTTTGGATTACAGGTGTGGAGTTCGTCGTTTGTGCCTATGTAGATGGGGGTGTCTGTTCTCACCAGGGCTGATGACTTCCTTACGTGGCTGCGAGGCAGCATCGGTGGGCTCGATGTTGTTTTGAAGTTTCCAGACTTTTGTTTATCATGAACCATGAACTTTAATTTCTGTTGCGAGATACTTTCAGGTACTTATTCTATCTTATGACATTATGTTGAGATTTGTACTTTAAATTCGAACCCAGTTTGTAATCTTAAAAGTCTATTATTATTACTCTATTCAACTGTCTGTGATGATGTAATTGTTGTGGCTCATTCGAGAGTCTGATGTGTATGATGTCAGTTCCTCTGGATTGGTGTTATCAAGAGCCCAAAGGACTCTCGACGGACTACTGAGTTTGGTCTAGCCTAAGTGCACTACTAGCCAATGGTGGCAGGTGTGCTTAGTATGGATTAAGCAGGACAGTTCCACCACAGAGATGGGGGCTATATGTGAGAACGCCAAGGGTTAGTAAACATATACCTCTGGCATTTCTAGTTATTCTCGGGAATTAAAATCGATTCGAATCGCTGATGCTCACCGGGTGTGAGAATGCCAATATCACTTACGGGCAACGTAGTAACTAATTGAATACATTATGCTTATTACTCATGTTTTTCAAATACCACATGCTTGTATTATATGTTTACATTCCTACAAGTTATTATGATTATGTTGATACATGCAAATGATGGAACTTGTTACTTTATGGTTAACTCATCTCTGTTTAACAATCAATGGCTAAGGATCCACTTCTTAGTAAGCAAGCTTTGCGTCAGCCGTAAGCCATTCTATTAAGTCCTACCGAGTAATTAGTACTCAGGGTTTGCCCCCACTTTTGGAGCGCAGGTACTGATGACATCTGGTCAGCTGTTTGGAGGAGGGTAGAACTAGTGGGCTCGGTGCTACTCGCCTTGTGTTCATCTCTGCACGAAGACTACTTAAATACTTTGTTTCCGCTGCGACATATTTTTGAAATCACTTCCGCTATATTGTGAACATGTATTTGACTACATATATTTGGTTTGTAAACTAAGTCTATTTACTCTCTATTTCAACTGCCTATGATGATGTAACTGTTGTGGCTCCATCGAGGGCCGGATTTGTGTGATGACAGTTCCTCTGGATTTGGTGTTATCGAGGGTCGAAGGACTCTCGACGGACTACCGGGTTTAGTTCAGCCTAAGTGCACTGCGAGCCAGAGGCGGCAGGTGTGCTTAGTCTGGATTAAGCAGGACAGTTCCGCCACACGCTACCTCTCTCCAGACAATCTGACAGGAGTAGCCTGCTTGGTGAGCACACGATAAGGAGTCGGAGGTGGCGGACGAGCACCACGTGGAGGGTTCTGACGAGGCTCTCCAATACATATCCCTCCAGCTCGTCGGCTATCGTATGCGTCAAAAGCATCGGCAGCCCGATCTCCTGCCTCATGCTCACGCTCCTCAAGAGTCTTTCTCTTCTTCCGAGGTGGCTCGGGGGCAACTGGCTTGCCCTTGTCTCCCTTCTCACGCTCTATCTGTAACAAGATCAAGAAATAGATAGATGAGGAGAGTAAGGTGAGGAATTAACTAGACAAGAGAAGACCTAGAGCATGAAATAGAGTTGTGGATTTATGGCATGCATGTCAAGCTACATTGTATGAGAAATTTTCATCAAAATGCGTGACCATCTCACATTGGGGCTAAATTGCTCATGTCCATAGGTGCATTGACATGAAATTAATTCCATTTGCAACCACATGGCATAAATCCTAGAAAATGAAGCCCTAAAAGGATGTGATGAGCAAGATAGCACAAGACGATATGGAAATTGAGACTCACCACGAGATCAAGAGAGGAAGAAGACGCTAGAGACAAGGAAGAAGATGGCCAGCGGCGGTGCTGGTGGGCGGCGACGCGGCGTGAGAGGAGTGCGGCACGAGGTGGGGGATGGCAGCGTGTGGTGGATGGCAGCACAAGGCGGAGGCTCGAGGAGGCGGCGGCGAAGGGCGGTGACTTAGGGAGGCGGCGGCTAGGGCACGGGCCAAGTGGGTGAAGCAAATAGGGAAAAGGAACTGGGCCCACTCTCATAAAGGCTTAAGAACAAGTTCACCCCGAGCCCCGAAGAACCACGGGACGACACCGGACAGAAAGATTAAGCCATCGGACGATATAAACTGAGAGAAAGAACTTAGAAAAACTTGGTGAAAGTAGCCACCGGACAGTTCGGTGGTATCCACCGGATGATATAAACTAAGCACTTGAGATTCCAAAGGAGGGAGATGTGCGCCCAACGACAGTCAGGTGGTTGGCCACCAAATAGTCTGTTGGCTACGCACAGACACTGAAAGAGCTAAAGAACTCCTTTTCTTGTCCAACTTTTTGAAGATTCAAATTAACACAAGTATGGACATTCCAAGTGAAATCTTTGCCCCCCAAACACTCAAAAATAGTTGCATTTTCACATGCTACATCTATAATTTTGATTTTGCAAGCAAGAACACCAAATTCCAAGACAATTTGCAGTATAAGATCAAAATATGTATGAGTCTATTCGTAGGAGAACTAAAAATGAATAACTCCTGTCCTAGAGGGATTTGACTCAATAGGCTTGAAGAACAATGCCAAACCTTTAATCTTTTCTCTTTTCATGATTTGAGATGCTTGCACAAGAAACAAGTCTCCATATCATCTAGAGTACCTCTTTGTGACACTACAGTATGCAATGCAAGTGTAAGCTACCAACAAGCATGGATAGGAATTTAAATATGCGTGCACATCTATATGACAAGGAATGCAATGCACGCGAGAATTTAAATCTACACTTGCCACATTGATTCCCCCTTCCCCTGCAAGCTTGTTCAAGAGGAGCCATTCTATATGCCATGAGCAAAACCAAGTTCCACCGGCTCATGCAAGACCCTTGCTCCTCTCTATCTTGCAACGGTTAGGCAAGTGACTAGCATATACATATGATGCAAATTATATGGCATGGCAACTTACATGATCGTTCTAGCATCTAACACGTTTAGCTCACTTCGCAACCTAGAGAAGGTTTTCTCATCTAATGGTTTCATGAAGATATCTGCCAATTGCTTCTTAGTCTCCACATTCCGCAAGAGGATGTCTCCTTTTGTGACGTGGTCCCTTATGAAGTGATGGCGAATATCTATGTGCTTGGTTTGAGAGTGTTGGACGGGGTTGTTAGCTAGCATAACTGCGCTCTCGTTGTCACAAAGGAGAGGAACCTTAGAAAGCTTCACGCCTTAATGTAAGAGCGTTTGCTTCATATATAGAATTTGGGCACAACAAGACCCAGCCGCTATATACTCCGCTTCCGCAGTGGACAAGGATATGCAGTTCTGCTTCTTGGACAACCACGAAATGGGCGAGTGCCCTAGCAAGTAGCAACCCCCAGAGGTACTCTTACGCTCAACTCAACATCTGGCAATGTCCGAATACGAGTAGCCCAAGAGTTCAAAACTAGTGCCCTTGGGGTACCACAAGCCTACGCTAGGGGTGTGCTTAAGATATCGAAGAATCCTCTTCACCATGGAGAGGTGGGATTCTTTAGAATTGGCTTGAAACCAGGCACACCAGCACACACTAAACATGATATCCGGCCTAGAAGCACACAAGTAAAGCAACAAACCTATCATGGACTGGTAGAGAGTTTGGTCCATCTTTATGCCGCTTTCATCAATGTCAAGCATTGTATTTGTAGACATACGGGGTGCCAATTTGCTTGCAATCATCCATCTTGAATCTCTTGATTAAATCTCTTGTATACTTCTCTTGATAGATGAAAGTCCCTTCCTTTAATTGCTTGATTGGAAACCCAAGGAAAAAGGTAAGCTCGCCAATCATCGACATTCCAAATTTCTTTGCCATCATCTTGCCAAATTTCTTGCAATACTCTTCATTTGTTGAGCCAAATGTCATCAACATACAATTGAAAAACAAAGAGATCATCCATCTTTTTGGTGAAAAGAGTGGTATCAACTCGGCCAATCTTGAACCCTTTGTCATTGAGGAAGTCCCTTAGCCTCTCATACCAAGCTCTACGTGCTTGCTTTAAACCATGGAGAGCTTTGGACAACCTATACACATAATTGGGATTGTTTGAGTCTTCAAAATCGGGTGCTTGTTCAACGTAGACTAGCTCATTCACTACAGAAAAATTGTATTTTTCATGGGCCGAACTGGCCCACGAAATTAAGGGGCTTAAATTCGTCGGCCTCCATTACCGTCGAAAATATAATTACTTTCGTGGGCTGGACGGTGGGGCCGATGGAAATTAAGTTAATTTTATCGGTTGGCTCCAAACCGACGAAAATAGAGGCACTGGAGGGTTACCCATACCCCCACCCCCACTCACGCATCAACCACACACGCACAGACATCTCCGTGCAGCCACCGCCTGCTGGTGCCCGCTCTGCCGCCTCCGGCCGTGGCACCCCACGTCCCCGGCCTCCCGTGCCGCCGGCCGAGGCCATGACTCTCCTGCTCCCCTCAGTCTCCCGCGTCGCTAGCCGAGGCGCCGCGTCGCCTGCTCCCCTCGGCCTCCCGCGCTGCTAGCCGAGGCCCCATGTCGCTTGCTCCCCTCGGCCTCCTGCGCCGCCCGCGGCCTCCTCCATCCCGGCCGCCTCTACACTGATATTCTCTTCCCTCGTCTACTCCTGGAACCTGACTCCCCAAGCTTCACCACTCCTGCTCAACGCCGGCGTCTGACGGCCACTTCGGGATGGCGATCTCCAACGTCTAGGTGCGCTTCCCCAGATCCCACCCCCGCACCCCCCCCCCCCCCCCCCCGCTCTCCTCCCCTTACCCTTACCCTAGGGTTTGAGCGCGAGATCCAGTGGCCGCGCCGCTCGCACCCACCGGCCACCTCCACATCATCTTTCAGATATCATCTTTCAGTTTCCTGGTAAGTTGTTCGATTAATTATCCTGTACTACAACTATTGGAACAAAGCTTATCTCTGACTCTATCTGATCAAATTTCATGAACCCTAATGCTTTGTTCGATTGAAATGCACATAAACAGGATACAATAGTTGCACTGCTCTCATTTAGTTTTGCTTGAATTGGTAGAAGTTGGCACACAGCTGAAAAGTAGTAGCCTACTTGATTTATTAGTTGGCTCATCTGAGCCATCTTAGGAAATCATAAGCAACTGAACAGTGAACACTGACGTCTCTGTATAGTTTGTTGTTGTTCAGCAACCTTAGTGATATTACTAAATCCTAGCTTTTTTCCATTAACCAATGATTTATTTAATCACTAAGGACTAAGATATAGCTGCATGTTTATGGTCATCTTTGCATTAGTTCTCCAGTCCCAGTGTGCTTGCTTATGGCTATATGCTTATAGTCATCCTAGCCATCTAATTGTTGATCTCACTTAGTGATTTGTAGCCCATCGTTGTGAATTTTGTTCAGCTGAGGATGTGCTTTTATTGTGAGAACTCGTGGTTTCCTTTTTCATTCGAGGGTGTTTTGGACTTCTTTTTATTTCAAGTTCAATCTGAATGCTTCATTTCTATCTGAATTCTGACCAATACCCAAACTGTGCCCTTGAAATGATAAGAGAAAGGAGGAAATCAGCAACTAGCACGCTGTGTAAAATCGAGCTGCGATGTTACAAAAGATGCAAAATTCATGGGTATGCTAGGACACTGAATTGTACTTATTTTATCTGTTTATTATTACTGCAGAGTAGACTTTTTGAAATGAGAAGAAATAAGATGGGAAGGAGAGCTGGTTGCTGCAGCAAAAACTAAGACAAAAATTCGTCGCCAGTTCCAGCAGGTTTGTTTCAGTCTTGGATCTGCATTTATTTTTTCTCGATATTGGATAATTACATAGCATTAGGGCATCCTTAACAGTATAGTTAAATGGGTTGTCCATGTCTTTTATAGATAGCACTACGGCCAATTCCTCCGATGGATTAGAAATATGAACCACTTGTCCTTGTTGGTGATGCTTAGTCATGACAATCTATAAGCATACTTCTTCACATAATTTGGCTTCTCTTGTCTAAAGGCATATTTGAAATAAAAAGCACTTCACACCAACAGGGGGGAGAAAAGAAAAGCTACTGCAGAGCATTGACACTCCATCACTCAAAGTTGTGATTTATGAATAGGGTTACTAAAAAGAAAAAATAAATCCACTCCATCACTTATTTATACTAGTAAAAATGCACGTGCATCCCGCACGTGACAATTTAATTTTTATGTTTTTCTAATTATTATTTAAATTAAAACAAGTCACGTGTTGTAAATTATATTTTTCATGTATAATAAATATTTTAACTATAACATTTAGTTTGTTATATAAACAAAATAAAGTTTTTATAAATTTTATATGCAACTCAAAACATGATTCGGTCAGCTATCTCTTGTGGCTTAAAAATGGTTCGCGTCTCGTTAGCCATCATTTTGACGCATGCAATGGTTTCTCACTTACATATGTTTTTACATAAATCATAGCCGTCTTTAACACTCCATCCGCTGAGAGAGAGCCAACCAAAGTGGTGGTTAGCGTTAGGCACCGAAACCTAACAACAAACTCGGCAACAGCGTATACATCTCTCCGTCCTGCTCCTTCCCCAACATCATGGTCAATCCAAAGTTTGTCGATGAAGATGTTCTTCAACTTCACATCTAGCGTGGTAGTCTCGGTTGTAGGTTTTTTCTTTCTGCGAATACACCGTACAACGCAGATACTCATAAACACGCACGTACACTCACCCCTATGAATGCACGCACGCACACTCTATCCCTATGAGTACCTCCGAAGCACCGTGTAAAGAGCCAGCATCTCAAAATTCACGAAGTCACCACAGGCGCCTCGCTGTTGACGGGGACATCACCTACCACTGAAAGAATAAAGCCGTTAAATCCTGAAATAATTTGCTCCCACAAGGAGTCGAACCTAGGACCTCATGTGCCGCTCGAGCTGCTGCAACCACCGGGCTACAGACCCTTTGGCTGTCTTGGCTGTAGTTAAGCCAGCACCAATGTTGGACGTGCCCCCATCCACGGCCACATGATACCGTTGCATCAAAGTTAGGCACCACCCGTCGCCGCCGCTACATTAGGCAACACCCATCGCCGCCGCCGCTGTGATGCGTGATGATCCAAGCAGGACAACAAGACTCACGTGATGATGGCTAAATACATCAGTCCGTTTACTTGACCGCCCTTTCAGTTGTGGCAATACATCATCATCGTTTTCAGTCTATTCGTACGCTCATGTTAAGGAATATTCTAGCATGTTAAAATTCTTTTCACAATATCAACTCCTCCACACTCCTCCTACTCTATATATTTATTTTATATCTAACCAACTAATATTTTATTCTTCATACACATCAAATTACCACCTCCTTTTATATTTCTATAATTTAACAATAAAATAAACTTTATGTTTCTGATTCACCGTAAGAAATACCTTGACAATATATAATTGACATCTTGTTTAACTATACTACTTTCTAAAAAAAGATGATATATAGCACAATGAATATTAGGAGCGATAAAAAAGACAGCGAGGCGCCCGTGGTAACTTCGTCAATCTCAGGATCCGCCGGCCTAGTCTTTCGGAGGTGCTCATAGGGGTAGGGTGTGCGTGCGTATGGTTATAGGGGTGGGTGTGCGTGCGTGTGTGTGCGTCTACGTTTGTACTGTGTTTCTCAAAAAAAAAACATTATAAGCGTTAGAAAAATATTTACTAAAACCCTCTTCCAAACAGCGGTGAGGGCAGCACATGCAGAAGTGCACATAGCTAGCAAAAGAAAAAAAGGGAATGGACAACATTATCCGCTGGGCTCCCCCCAATCGGAAAGTGCGTCTCGTCGCTTCTAGCCTCGTCTGCCAGCCTGCCGCGAACCTCCTCCGCCTGGTTCTCCGAAGCCCGAGGGCGGAGACGCGTGACGGCCTACCTGCCATGCCACTGGCGAGATCCGGCGCCCCGTCGGCTCCATCTCCTCCACTCCTCCGTTGTCGGGCCCCCGTGGGCACCGCTGCGCGGCCGCGACGACGAAGCCTGTCGGTCGCGTTCACCACCGCCCCGGCGCCCCGATGCCATCACCCACGGCTGATCGCGCGGCGGCCGGATCCAGTCCGCCGATGCCTCGGCCAGGTCGCCGCCACCAGCCTCGTAGCGGTCGCTGCCATGCGCGCCTCCGCCTCCGACGCGGTCTGTCCCTCGGCCGTGCTTTCCCGTCCTCTCTCTTTCTCTTGGTGTTCTGATGAGCATGTTGACTATTATTAGTAGCTTCATTCTGAATTTTAGGAGCGATTTGGTACTAAAACTCTTCGATTTTGATGTACGATTGTGCCCTGTATCATTTGTATAGCATATTTGTTAGTCTTGTTTTTGGACCGAAGTTAATTGTCCGACGTTCTTTGTTATTGGGCCAAGATTTTCATTGCTTGGTGTGGATCTCCCGATCGATTATGGTGGTGGGTATGTGACGTTGGGTAAAAAAATCGGTGAAAAAATTTGGAGAAAACATCCCGCGAGCAACTTTCCTCACGGCAGGAACAGCGTTCTGTTGTTGTTACCTTGAATTTGTTGGGTTTTTTGTGGTCCTTTTGTCTGATTGTGGGGTCAACTTAATATTTAAGGGTCCAGGTGGGTACAAATCTGTAAGGTAAAATATGTTTTTAGTTAAACTCGCTCTTTATAGTATAGATATGCCTTGGGCTATAGGGTTACTCAAAGTTGTACATATTAGATTGGCCACTTGGGCTACTATGTTAGAATCTTGTAAGAACTGTTCATGTTGGTAATACTAAATGGTTACTGCTGGAAAATTATATTTATATATGCCTTGGGCTACAGGGTTACTCAAAGTTATACATATTAGATTGACCACTTGGTCTACTATGTTAGAATCTTGTAAGAATTGTTCATGTTGGTAATACTAAATGGTTACTGCTGGAAAATTACAATGCTTTCACTGCATCTCATTTTTTGGTATAGAAGAGACTTTGATTGTCTGATTTTAAAATGGTAGTAGGCTTGTAGGTTGTAGCCCCATAGTTCTATGTGGCACTATTTCTAATGGCTTATGTGTCTTTCATAATTATCTGCTATAGGCAATGATGCAGCCTTCCAACTCAACTGCATCACTACCTGCAGTGAATCAGTCAGCTTCATCTCATTTTGGAAATTTCCCTCAAATGATTTGGGAGTTATGAATGATGAACCCAACATTGCATCACTTAATGCATGTGTTTCTAGGCATAATCTGAAACAATCATGATTTGTAGTTCTGCTTCATGTCTGAATTCACTATTCAGTTGCATTTTAACTAACTGTTTCCAAGCGTAATCTGAAACAATCGTTGTTGTTTGCCAAATCTTGTTGCAGCAATTGGAATGGTTATAGCTGCTGCAATTGGAATGTTAGGAGTTCTTTTAGATCAAAGCCGCCTGCCCAGCTCTAAATTCTTCATATTTAATATGAAGTAGTGTGAATTGGAGAAATATTCGCATAACAATAAATGTTTGATGTTGATATTATCCTGTCTTAAACTTGAAAACATTCTTTGTGTGCCAAGTTATATTGTCTGGTGATTGAGGTGTAACAAGGTGTTGTACTCACGGTTGTTCTCTGTTTTGCAGGTGATGATGTTTTCCTAACCCTGAGTACTTGAGGGCGCCACACCAATTTGGATCCTATTTGTAACAAGGACGTTGTTATTACGTGATGTTTTTTGGTCGAACCTATTGTATATGCTTGAACCTTACACTAGTGTATATGGTATTCGAAATTGTGTGTATATGATTCTAATTTATGTAATGTTGATTAGGTGGATTGTGTGACTGCATTATGCTGTATAATTTTTTCTAGATTTTTTCTTGTACTTTCTGTGATTTTTCAAAATTTTCTGAGTATGTAATTATTTTTTTAACCAAAAAATGCAGTAAATTTGTCGCCCTACATGGCCAACAAAATTAGATGACATGGTACCAGATAAATTCGTCGGCCACGTTGGCCGATGAAATTAATAGGCCTCGTGGCAATAATTTCGTCGGCCAATGTAAAACTAACGAAAGTACGTTAAATTCATTAGGGCCGACGAAATTACTTCTACAATTTCGTTCGACTTAATTTCATCAAACAATTTCATCGGCTTGCCGATGAAAGGTTGGGTAATTTTGCCGGTTTTAGCCTATTTTTGTAGGTTTTTGGTCCATAAAAAATACTATTATCCTGTAGCGATTGATGTATCCATTAAGAAAAGCACTTTTCACATCCATTTTATAGAGCTTCATATCATGGTGAATTGCATATTGTAGAAAAAATCAAATAGCCTCCAATCTTGCAACCGGTGCAAATGTCTCTCCAAAATCAATTTCTTCAACTTGAGAGTATCCATTAGCCACTAATTTTGCCTTGTTTTTCACAATGTTGCCTTCATCATCTTGTTTGTTTCGGAACACCCACTTAGTTCCATCTACTCTAGCACCCTTTGGTTTAGTTTCAAGTGTCCAAACTTCATTTCTTGTGAAATTATTGAGCTCTTCATGCATTGCATTTACCCTACCCGAATCACTCAATGCTTGATCAACACTTATAGGCTCAGTGCTAGAGACAAATGAGTAGGCTTGACAAAATCCGGCCACATTGCGACACTTTGTTGTGACTTCTCTTGATGCACTACCAATGATGGGATCTTGTGAGTGTACACTTGTAAGTTGACTTCTTTTTTGAGGTGCCACTTGAGGTGTATGAACCGGTGAACTCACATCTTGAGCTTGCTCATCAACTTGCTCTTGAGGTACATGAACATATTCATTTAGAAGAACCTTGTCTTGTTCACTACCATCTTGAGGTGCCATGGAAGAGGATGGTTGATCAACAATTTACACTTCATCTTCATCCTCTTTAGGCTTGATGTCACCAATTGGCATATTTTTCATTGCCTCTACAAGTGGTTCCTTATCTATATCCACAATATCAACATGTGCTACTTAGGAGCCATTAGATTCATCAAATTCCACATCATACGTCTCTTCAACCATGCCAGCGGTATTGTTGAATACACGGTATGCTTTAGACTTTGATGAGTAACCAAGAAACCAATATCACAATGCCTTTGGAACTTACCCAAGTGTTGGCGCTTCTTGTAGATGTAACATTTGCAACCGAACACTCGAAAATATGAGTGTTTGCAACCCAAGTGGACATAAATGTCCTGATTGAATGAGTGTTTGCAACTTGTTTGCCGGCTTGACAAGCACTACACAATTTGTGCTTCTCAAATGTGATATCTTTTAAGCCTCGGACCAAACCTTTTTCATCAACTTCATGAGTGTGCTCATTCGAACATGAGCAAACATTCTATGCCACAACCAACCCTTTGAGATTTTAGAGAAGTAGCATGCTTGCAAATTGGCCTTCTTTGAGTTGAAATCAACAAGGTATAGATTGTTATGCCAAAATCCCTTGAAGACTTCTTCACCACCATCAATCTTGCTCACAATCACTTCATTTGGCTTGAATAGGCATTGGAAGCCCAAATCACACAATTGACCAACCGACAAGAGATAGAAATTCAAGGATACCACTAGCAACACATTAGAGATTGAGTATTCACTTAAAATTTCTATCTTGCACAATTCTTCAACCTTGCCCTTAGAGTTGTCACCAAACGTGATCTTGTCATAATCCTCCACATTTCTACTAAGTGAGGTGAACATCTGGGAATCACCGGTCATATGTTGAGTGCATCCACTGTCCATCACCAAATGTGATCCACTTGTCTTGTAGTTCACATACACACAAGCAAATCAACCTTGAGACTTGGGCACCCATTTATGAATAGGTGCAACCTTAGGCTTCGGTGTCCATATTGCATTTGGGTAAGGAATCTTGGGAATGAGTATCTTGGTCACCCAAAACTTCTTTAGCCTTGACACATCTTTCTTCCCCATTAACCTTGCCTTCACTTGATCTTTTGAGTTCCTTCGAAGCACATAGTGAGCATCAAATGCAAAAACCCTCAATTGCTTGGAAATGAGCTTCTTTGGTGGTGCATTGCACTTAAACATGAAGTGACCCTTGGTTTGGTGCACCACTTGGATTTCTCTAGCTTGATTGAAGGAGCCGGCTTGCATGTGTCCTTGAATGGTGGGTAACCAAGTTCATTCTTCTCAAAGTGCATGGATTGAAATGAAAACATTTCATTGAACTTCTCATTTCCCTTAAGAAAATTTCCATATCTAGATTGCACACTCTTAACTTCTAGCTTGAGCTTCTCATTCTCATCTTTGAGCTTGATGAGAATATTAGCCTCCTTCTCAAGTGATGCCTTGTTCTTGCATTTAGTACAATCCTTTGCATCTTTGAGTGCATTAGGAGATTCACTCATCTTGCATTTGAGTTGCTCTAGCTCAATCACAATCTTCTCTTGTTCACTCTTTGGCACACAGGTCTTCTACAAGGCTTGATGTCATTGAGGGATTAATCAATCTTGCAAATTGAGTTGATGGCTTCAAATTTTGCTTCTAGCTCCTTTATAGCCTCATCAAGTTCAACACTATGAAGTTGCAAAATACGGTTTCTTGTGCACAACTCTTCATGTGTTGTTGACAACTCCTTGTAACACTTGTTAACTTCATCAAGTGTCTCATTGAGCTCTTTGATTTCATTTGCTTGCTCAATGTGAGACTTTTTGATCATCTTGTAGTTGCCATCAAGTGCATCTTTTTCCTTCACTAGTTGCTTGTTACTTGATGTGAGCTTCTCATTGGCCTCTTCAAGACTCGCAATCCTCTTTTGCATTTCATCAAATCTGCCATGATCATAGCTTGTGAAAATTTTATTGCACTTGCTCATGAGACTCATCTTCTCAATTTTTGCCTTGTCAAGCTTTGTACTCAACTTGTTAATTGCCTTGTTTGGTTCTTGGACTAAGCTAGCAAGTTTATTATAGAAAGGCAAATCGTCATCATCATCGGAAGAGTCATCGAAGATTTTTACCTAATCACCCTTTGCCATAGGTGAGGAGTAGATGTCGACATGGATGAAGCGGTTGTCGGTGTAGAGGTAGTAGCAATAGTGTGATGCCCCCAGCATCTCAAAAGCCTTAACACACAGCTAGACACAAGTTAACATCGGGTTAGGATGTAATCATGCTTGGAAAGTAATGAGAATTGAGGAGAAATCACTAAGTAAAAATTTTTCTATCCAAATACTAAACCGCACATCACTTGGTTGAATAAGTCAACTCCCACATAAATTTTGTGCACAACACTAAATACAAAAGTTCTAGTGCAGGAATAACCTTCTCCTTTGCTATTAGGACCATCCTCAAACTAAATTGATAGAAGGTTCAAAAGTTTGAATTGAATTCAACCAACATTCTTTTAAAGGATGATAAAGGTGACCTTAACCGAATTTGGACCCTAATAAAATTTTTAGATTTCTTAAGCACCTGAGCTCAGTCTCATTATCAAAGTTGTTCTACACACCATGAACTACACTTTTGTTACACTGAGAGTAGCGTAAAACTGTCATTTAACTATTTTAAATTTGACCCAAACATCCCTCGAAATCTGCTCAAGCTAGTCTATTCTTAGAATATTTCCTAAGTCTAGATTTTTAGCTTGTCCCCAAGTTTCATTCCAAAATTACTTCCAATTTTACATTTTAAAAATCTTTCTTTCTATGAAATGAAATTAAACTTATCACCTTTCAAATGCGCCGGGTGTTGAAGTGTTTGGACTTCATATGATGATTTAAAAGTTGAAAACAAGAAAAAATCTACAAAAAGTGAAATTGCTGTTTTACCAAACCTTTGAACACCATTGTGTTTGTATTTCAAAATCTGTGGTGAAATAGACAAAACATTATATACAGAACCTGTAGACAACTTCATGATGTACAACTTTGTTAATTAGGGCTTGCTCATGTATTGAGGTTTAGGTGGTGCTTTGAGTCATATACAGTCAGGGTGTGTTTTTTGTCCAAACTTGACCTCCAAGGTAAATTCAAATTTTCTTTGGCCTACAGCCATAATCATGTAAGACTCCATTTGAATAAGTTGTAGCTCTTGGAATTTTAAGCAACTTTGATACGAAGACCTTGGGTGAAAATGACCAGAAATAGGACTTTTGAATTTTCTAGGCAAAATAGGTCTTCTGTCCGAATTGGAGGCTGTTAGATAAATTCAAATTTAAATCATATTTCAACTTAGATTCTGTTATTAGGCTTTTAGAGAAAGTTGTAGAGCTCAAAGAGTAGAACATTTCTTCTAATTGGAGTTCTTCCAAAATCGGTCTCTAAATTGGTCAAATATGCGATTTTCAGCGGGGAGGAAAACCAACACAGGTGTGTTTCCTCATTTCTCTATTTTCTCCTTCTCCGTCTCACTGACAGCAGGCCCTGCGATCTGGGGCCACAGCCATTGCCGAGCCGGCGCGCTCCACGTGGCCGCCGGCATACGGCCGACGCCGTGGCGCCGCTGCTTCACCCTCTACCGGCGCCCCCGCACCAGGGCGCGAACGTGACCACGTTCACTCGTTTGCCTCCCTCGACCTCGCTTTCCCTTCTTGCTCGGTCCCCCTCGCACTCCATCTTTCCCCAGAGCGCGACCTCCATTGGAGGAGCTCGAGCTTGCACTCGAGGTTGTCGCCGCCTCTGCCGCTTTCGGTGCCCACTGGCCACCACCGCCGGCTTCGGCGTACCCCTGCGCGTCCAGCACGCGAGACAGCGTCTCTTTTCCGCCTCTCGCTCCCCGTATCCACGCCACCCAGCCCGCTCCGCCGTGCCGCCGGTTCACCGCGCGACGCCCAGTTCATCACCGTCACGCACCACCCTCGGGTGCCTTCCTACACCGTAGACCACCACCACCGCGTTCGCCACCACCTCGCGCGTCCAACGCACCAAGCTTCGTCACCATTCAACCCTTCCCTCACCGGATCCGTGCCACGCCGCCACGACCCCGTGCACCGTGTCTTCCGGTTCACCACCGCTGACGGCTAACCTCCGATGCCTCCCACGCCTCCAGTTCAACTCCTCCATCTTCGCTACCTCAGACGCCGTCACCGCCTCTATCCCGCCTGTCCTGTACACCGCCAGCGACACGGGATCTACGCCGAGAGGTAGCCCATCGCCGGGAAGACGGTCCGGCACCCCGTCGGCTCCAAGTAGGGCCTCCACGCCGCCGGCGCAAACGCTGGGAACGCCAGCCGCAGCGTGCGCCGTCCCCCTGACCGAGGTAGAAGAAGGAGGCATCATTTTTGCAGAAAGACCCTTAGATGCTTATTATACCACTGTTTGGTGTGTCTTGCGTAAACTGTTAAAACACCCTTAGACGTATTAAGGTTTCGCACTTAAACCCAAACCCTTGCATCTGTGCTCTACGGATTTCACATGCACTGTTCACTGAGTGTAGGTTTAATTGCTTGCTAGCCCCTGGAAGTTAGGGTTAATTTCATTTAAGTCCTCAATCTAGGGTTTTCCCTTTAAACTGTTATTTTGGGCTGTAAACTTTGAAAATTCATCATAAATCAAATAAAAATCCTAAAAATATGAAATCTGCTGCATTGTATTCCTCTTTAGTGGATCTGCAGAATGGATATGAAGTGGATGTGTGAAAAGACCATTTTGCCCCTGTTTTAGTGCATGCATGTTAAATTATCATAAATGCGAAAAGTGGACTAGATGAACTTCAAATGCTATGAAACTTGGACAATGGTTTTGTTAGGTCATCTATGACCTGCATGATTTTTGGTAACCCTAGCATTGACTGTATAGATACTGTTTTGCCATTATGCATGCTTTGTGTATTTATTTAATATGAAAAATAGATGTCCTACCAAACTATAATTAGTTTGCTTGCTGATTTTTATACATGATCCTTATGCTCGGTTATGGTTACTGTAAAAGTTTATGCCCAGAAACCTTTCTTATTTTTATACATGATCCTTATGCTCGGTTATGGTCATCAAATAACCGTAATGTTTGATTTAGTTACTGAGTGTTTTTTTTACGAATGCATGAAGTATACGTTTTCGACTTGCTACTGAGTAAACATGAACACCCCACTTGTCTTAGTGGTCTGGACAACTACTGCTTGCTTTTACCGGATCACATCCTTAACATGTTCATTATATGATCAGTAACCTGATAGTTGTATATGTGTGGTTGGATGATTGTGTGCTTGCTCCATGTTCATGAAAATACTCAATTTTTTGGGAAGTTTACCGATTATCCCACTTATTCTACCCCGAAACGATTGTTCACATGTGTGTTCGTTACTCATGCAATCCATTCACTGCACCATGCATATCATTCATGTAGGAACGCTTATTGCAGATACGTGATCAAGAAGCAAGTGCGTGGAGCTACTTCAACCTACGGTAATCTAGAAGACCAACTAAGATCCACTCACGACCTGGAGGGCCCATCAGTCGTGTTTGGAAGGAGGAGTTGTCCAAGTGATCAAGGGGATGCCTGGGGCAAAAGCCTCACAACCCGGCAAACTAACGTTAGCTTAGGTTGTTGGTTTACTTAAAAAATGAAAGCAAAGGTAGGCAGGACCATGCTTTTCCCAGCTAATATGATGTGATTGATGAGTATGCATCTGCATTAGGAGTTGTTTGAAAACCGATTGCATTAGACTCCTCGGCCGCCCTCGCCCTAGCACCTACAATAGAGTACGTAGGACGAATATGCCTAGTAATGTTAGGTACGAGTAGACACGAGTGAATGGAGTCACTCGTCGTGTAGGTGCTTTCAAAATCACAGAAATTAGAAATTTCACTAGTGTGGATGTTCTCATTTTGAATATGATTTAAATTGAGACCACGCGAATATATATATATATATATATATATATATATATATATATATATATATATATATATATATATATATAGGAAGAGTTTTATCTACATGCGCATGTAGCTACACTCACATTCAATAAACCAACAAGGGTATGTTTGCATACTCATTTATCAGTTTGAGTATGTTCACATACTTATTTTAAGATACATCAAATGTCACCACCAGAAAAACTACAAAACAGCCCATGTTTTAATATATTATGATAATACCTTCGTATTAGTACAAAACAGCGTATGTATCTCATGATTGAGGGCGTATCTGGTGAAACGGAATGTATGTACACGGAGTATTCAATGATACTAGACCATTCGAGGTGCTATGTCCACGAGGTATGCGAGTATACCTGAGGTATGTGGACATACCTCGTTATATGTACTAATACGAAGGTATTATCATAATATATTAAAAATAGGGGCTGTTTTGTAATTTTTTCGAGTGGTGACATTTAAGGTATCTTAAAATAAGCATGTGAACATACTCAAACTGATAAATGAGTATGCGAACATACCTTTATTGGTTTATTGAAGGTGAGTGTAGCTACATGCGCACGTAGATAAAACTCTTCCTATATATATATATAAAATGATGATAATGATGATGTGGATGGTTTGGTGGACTCTGCCCGAGTCGTATAAGGCCCGTCCGCTGTTCGTCCGCTGATTGGCATAACATTGCTAGAGTGCTTATCCAGGCCATGGGACTGGTGAAACTTTCTCCTGAGACGTCCGGAGTTTTCAGGATGCCGCCCATCCACTTGATGGAGGCCGAAGTACTCGGGGGCGCTTGTAGTCGAGGGAGGGCTGATCAGGCATACGTGGTATTGCTCCTAAGACGGCACAACCCGGGGATTAGGTGGGGGCGCTCTGAATCTTGGGACGGGTCAGATTGAGATGTGGGCTATATGTGAGAACGCCAAGGGTTAGTAAGCAT
This sequence comes from Paspalum notatum, assembly GCA_022530915.1. Lineage (NCBI taxonomy): Eukaryota > Viridiplantae > Streptophyta > Magnoliopsida > Poales > Poaceae > Paspalum > Paspalum notatum. The sequence continues at coordinate 29,969,652 of CM039688.1, read as the reverse complement.
ATACTCCTGGCATTTTTAGTTATTCCCAGGAATTAAAATCGATTCGAATCGCTAATGCCACCAGGTGTGAGAATGCTAATATCACTGTCGGGCAACGTAGTAACTACGTGAATACATTATGCTTATTGATCATGTTTTCAAATACCACATGCTTGTATTATATGTCTACATTCTTGCAACTTATTATGAATTATGTTGATACATGCAAATGATGGAACTTGTCATTTTATGGTTAACTCGTCACTGTTTAAGGAAATCAATGGCTAAGGATCCACTTATTAGTAAGCAAGCTTTGCGTCAGCCATAAGCCATTCCTTTAAGTCCTACTGAGTAACTAGCACTCAGGGTTTGCCCCCACTTTTGGAGCGCAAGTACTAATGACATCGGGACAGCTGTTTGGAGGAGGGTAGAACCAGTGGGCTCGGTGCTACTCGCCTTGTGTTCATCTCTGCATGGAGACTACTTAAGTACTTTGTTCCGCTGCGAGATATTTTTGAAATCGCTTCCACTATATTTTGAACATGTATTTGAATACATATATTTGGTTCGTGAACTAAGTCTACTTACTCTCTATTTCAACTCCCTGTGATGATGTAACTGTTGTGGCTCCATCGAGAGTCGGATGTGTGTGATGTCGGTTTCCCTGGATTTGGTGTTATCGGGGGCGAAGGACTCTCGACGGACTACCAGGTTTAGTTCAGCCTAAGTGCACTGTGAGCCAGAAGTGGCAGGTGTGCTTAGCCTGGATTAAGCAGGACGGTTCCGCCACAGCTGGTATCAGAGCCGATCATACACAGACAACAGTCATATCATCAAGTTTTGTTTTGCAAATTATTTTCGAAAACCCCCTTTTCAAGTAATTCAAAAATGAGAGTACACGATATGCCCATATTAAGGATGTTAGTGTTATTCAGGTGACATCGCTAACATTCTAAACTAGATAGAACTCATATACATATTCGGTGCTTTGGGAAGCAATTTTTCGTCCATTGCTATCCCCCAGTACTGGAGAAACGCTATCGGGATTTGCGAATGGTTGTAAGCCCTGCATTCATGCCCTATAGGAAAAGCTCTTTAAGGGTGGTGGGCATGCTTTGGATGCTTTCATGCCCCCCACACTTACATTTGGTTTGGGGATCCGTCTTCTTCTCGATAATCCCCAGTACTGGTGGAAAGTCAGGCTTTGAGAGAAGGTGCAAAGACCCACTCAACGTTGTCCATGCAGCGGTCACGCGTGGATGCCACACTAGATGGTAATGTATGAGCATACATTCTTCTGCAGGTACACTAACTACGTGCGAAATTAAGTACGACTAGAAAACGACTAGTTGCATTAGGGAGAAACGTGCATATATGTCACCGAAGTATCGCTAGCTATATATATGACGACCATGCATCATTCCATATCCTCTCATTTCATGTGCTTTAATGTGTGGTTGACCATAAGTGACTAGATTCATATTGTATTATACATGTGTTGTTTGGAAGTGATAAGTTTGAGGTGAGATGTGTATATGTATTGCTACTATTTGGATGTGTGGTTCAAGTTGCAAATGGAATTAGTAGGAACTTTGCATATCAAAGTGGTAGTACATATAAATTGCTAAGAACTTTTCTATACATCACCCACTCTGAATATGGATGATTCAACTAATGCAAGCCAAATTCGTTAAACGTGTCGTTCAGCCCAAAGTCCGACCCTTCACCAAGTTTTCAGATTTAAATTGAGTTCCAACCTTGCCTTGTGAAAACTTAGTATATAAAAGTTGCAGCTAACAACTATGTGAACACATTTTGTATTTGGGTCTATGTCTAAAGATGCTTTGCTTCGTGGGTTATCCATATGTGAAAACGAGAAGTAAATTAGGAATAGTAGTAACCGGTTCATGAATTGAGGGTTTGAGCATTTTTCAAAACTGAATCCGTACAAAACTTGTATAACTCATAGTTGGCGATAATTTTGCTATAGAACCCTACCTCTGAAAGTTCTTGGATCGTGAAGTATGAGTCAAAACATGTTCGAACTAAAAATCTGTACTCATAGGTCCTACAGTTAAAGATTTTAAATTCTTCATGGATCAAAATGATTTCAGTGAAAACCTGCTATACAAAAGTTTTATCTAATGACTTAATAAACACGTTTTCTATATTACTTTTGTTGCCAAAATGCTTGTAAGTCTGCTTTTCAATCACCTTATCCTGAATTTTTAAATCTGGACAGTCCGTCCTAGTCTTAGAAGTTGGAGTTCTGGGCATGATCTAAACAAATTCAGCTAATGATCATTTTATAAAAGTTGTAGTACGTGAAATTTGTAACAACATTGGTATTTTGACCATGACCTAGAAATACTTCAGAAAGGACCAAAAACCTGAAATCAAAATGGAACTCAAAGGTGGACAGATTAGACGTTACCTATTTTCGACTCACAACTGGTAGAAGTGTTCTATACAAATGACGTGGAGGACTTCAAAAGCAACAACGTTGGTATTCGGATGTTGGTCTAAAACAACTTGTATGTTGAGTTATAGTGGGGTTAGTACAGGACTTGCAACCTGGACAGATTTATGGCTAGCTGAATAAATTGATTTTTCTGACCGTTTCAAGGTAGAACTAACAAACATTTTCTATACCAACGATGTAGAACGTAAAACTTCACACGACCTTCATGTTCAGAGTTTCTACCAGATTCCTTTTTGTTGCCTTCCAAAAGATAGCTGCAACCTGTTCACGTTAGAAAGGGACGATATAGATTGGTGCCACGTGTTGTGATGGGTCACTTTTCAGCATATTTTCTCGAGCACGGAAATACGAAACGCACTATTACTGCACCAAGCTTTTAAAAATCTTGACTTGACTGGAGTCCTAATTCTTCCTGCTACAGTTGTAGCCCTCGATGTAGCTCTTCGACTTATGCCCTGATCACAATGCGTCCATGAAAGCTAGACCAACAATACCTCAAGGTCATAAGAAGAGAAAAGCGGGAGAATCCTCCACTGATGCAGCTTCGGGTCAACATCTGTGACCCGGGATGGTTCGACTGAAGGGATTTGTCAAGCCTGAAGATCAAATCAAGATAGTTCATGTGTGTCAACAACTGGGTAGTGGTCCAAGATGATTTTATAGACCAAGCTACAAGAATGGTGCCAAGCTGAATTTATGGATGATGTCTCTAGGAAAGAACTGGGATCCGACTACACGCTCATATGGACCCACGCGTCCATTCGATGGTGCACAAGCCCCTATGATACCAGAAGCTTTCAAGATGATTGCTTAAACTGCGAATTCTACTGCAAGAGAATTTCCTCAAATTAACCCTGACATATGCATTGTCAACTACTACACCAACTCCAGGAAGCTCGGACTTCATCAAGACAAGGATGAATCAAAGAGTAGCCTCAGCCAAGGTCTACCTTTCATCTCCATCTCCATAGGTGACACCGCTGAGTTCTTGTTCAGGGACACTAGAGACAAAGACAAAGCAACCAAGGTCAACCTCGAATCTGGTAACTTTCTCATACTCGGTGGAGAATCAAGACTATTGTTTCATGGCATTTCCCACGTGAAGACCAACACTACACCAACTTGGCTAAAGGAAGAGATGGGCCTTCGTCCTGGATGCATCAAACTTACGTTTAGGTAGTACTAGCTAGGTACTAGTGGGTATGGTAGCATTCATCGCAAACTTTTGTAATATGAGGATTCTAATTCTCATAGCTAATAGTGTTCTCATGTATCTGGCTCCTTAGAATCAACATGTGTCCAATCCTCATGACTAGTGTATTTTGGTTGTCCTGTGATGCATTTTGAACTCTTAAAGTTGTCATGTTTCAAGCTCTGTCATTCATGAACTTCAGTCTTTGTAATCCATGATACTCTACTTTGTTGTCACTATGTTTCAAATTCTAATTAATTTGATGCTCCAGAACCTTGAAAACCGATATGTTCTCATCTCATTGATTCATATCGTTCACATATTAAGTTTCATGTGCTCCAAGCTCTAATATTGCATTAAACTCCTTATTCATCCCTTGTCGTGACCTTGCGTTCTCCATGGTTCCGTAAATGATATGGTTGGACCACCCTTGATGTGGTGTTCACCCGAGCAGTCTATGATGCCGCGACGCAACCTAGGACCCCGTGTGTACGGCCGTCGCTTGGTTGTGTCACTAGGTGCGCGCTGGTATCAAGACATGCGAAGGCATAGCACCGCTTCAATTGTGGGACATTCATATCCACTTTCTATCGCTTCATTGACTTTTCTACATTAGATTTATGCAAACGATTGACTCCCTTTCCACTGCCTCGTTACACCATCTAATGCTTTGTTTCACCTTGCCTTTCTTGATCTGTGGGGATGATCCACCTCAGTCCCGCAGCTTCTTCATACCTTTTTATTACCCTGCTCATCTTGTCTTTCTTGGTCCACGGGAATGATCAATCCTATTTTCATTTCTTGTTCACATGCTTTCATTTTTCCGTTTCGCTTTGTCTTCTCAACTCATGGGAAAGGCAACCTAAACCCCCCTAATTGTTCACATCTTTCCATTGCCTTGTTTGACCGTGTCTTTCTTAACCCATGGGAACGATCAATCCTGTTCCATAGTGCCTTTATATCCATTGGCCTCCAATCACATGACTTCTCTATGCTTAGCTTGATTATCTTGGACGAATTGTATTCGTGGGAATGCTTGTTTTCACTTCCATTGTCCTGTTACATCATTCCATTGCCTTCTTCCAACTTGCGTTCATTGACTTGTGGAGACGATCAACTCTGCTCCACTATTCCATTTGTATATTTTCTTTCTACTTGTTGAACTTTATTCCCTGAGGGTTAATTTTAGAGTCACCTTCTACACTAGCTTTTGTTCTCGGCTGGTGCTGCAGACATACCGCCCTCTCCGTGAGTTGTTTCTTTCTTCTTCAAATTTTCCTCAAAGGTGGACTTACTAACCTTGCCGGTTGTTTCGTTAGTAAACACATATCATCTACCTAGACTTTTTTGGATCAGTCCTGACCAATGCTAAGAAATCGTACAAACCATCACCTTGTCAAGACTATCTTGACCCTTTTGTACCTTCCTGCCGCCATGAGCAGGATGTGCTAGGCGTCACCACATCTTTTTCTTTGAAGATATTTTTCATTATTATCTTATATGTGTATGCAGTCCCTATCGAATGAAATGAATGTGTCTCTCAAAAATACATCCATTGATAACCCTTTAAATCACAAGACCCTTCATGCTGCAATTTTCTGGTTGTGTACACTTTACTTCTATTATTCTAAAAACCTAGATTTTCATCATGTTTCTAAACCTAGGTGTCAAAGTTAGGGAGTAACTCTGATCTATTGTTCAAATCAATCACTGTCACTCTCTCGCTGCAGCCACACCATCTCTGTGGCTTGTTCATTCGCTCTCATATATAAAACGACTTGACGAGTACCTTAGAAAGACCACCCTGGCCCTATTGAAGAAGCTTTGTAACTACCTTGTGTTAAAGAGGCACTAACCATTCACGAGCCAGTTAACAAAGCTAATAGATAAAGATTTGAATGCTACCACGTGTGACCAGAAAAACACGAACGGCGTGCCAAAACCATTCACCCTACGCAGTAAGCCGTAAAAACCCCACTTCCTCCAAATCTTGGGACAAGATTTCTTTAAGGGAGTGGGTTGTAATGCCCCCGGCATCTCAAAAGCCTTAACACACAGCTAGGCACAAGTTAACATTGGGTTAGGGCGTCATCATGCTTGGAAAGTAATGAGAATTGGAGGAGAAATCACTAAGTAAAAAATTTTTCTATCCAAATACTAAAGCGCACATCACTTGGTTGAATAAGTCAACTCCCACATAAATTTTGTGCACAACACTAAATACAAAAGTTCTAGTGTAGGAATAACCTTCTCCTTTGCTATTAGGGCCATCCTCAAACTAAATTAATAGAAGGTTCAAAAGTTTGAATTGAATTCAACCAACGTTCTTTTAAAAGATGATAAAGGTGACCTTAACCGAATTTGGACCCTAATAAAACTTTTAGATTTGTTAAGCACCTGAGCTCAGTCTCATTATCAAAGTTGTTGTACACACCATGAACTACACTTTTGTTACATTGAGAGTAGCGCAAAACTATCATTTAACTATTTTGAATTTGACCCAAACATCCCTCGAAATTAGCTCAAGCTAGTCTATTCTTAGAATATTTCGTAAGTCTAGATTTTCAGCTTGTCCCCAAGTTTCATTCTAAAATTACTTCCAATTTTACAATTTAAAAATCTTCCTTTCTATGAAATGAAATTAAACTTATCACCTTTCAAATGCACCTGGTGTTGAAGTGTTTGGACTTCATATGATGCTTTAATAGTTGAAAACAAGAAAGAATCTACACAAAGTGAAATTGCTGTTTTACCAAAACTTTGAACAATATTGTGTTTGTATTTCAAAATCTGTGGTTACATTGACAAAATATTATATACAGAACCTGTAGACAACTTCATGATGTACAACTTTGTTAATTAGGGCTTGCTCTTGTATTGAGGTTTAGGTGGTGCTTTGAGTCATATACAGTCAGGGTGTGTTTTCTGTCTAAACTTGACCTCCATGGTAAATTCAAGTTTTCTTTAGTCTACAGCCATAATCATGAAAGACTCCATTTGAATAAGTTGTAGCTCTTGGAATTTTAAGCAACTTTGATACGAAGCACCTTGGGTGAAAATGACCAGAAATAGGACTTTTGAATTTTCTAGGCAAAATAGGTCTTCTGTCCAAATTGGAGGATGTTAGATAAATTCAAATTTTAATCATATTTCCACTCAGATTCTGGTATTAGGCCTTTTGACAAAGTTGTAGATCTCAAAGAGTAGAACATTTCTTCTAACTGGAGTTTTTCCAAATCGGTCTCTAAATAGGTCAACTATGCGATTTTCAGCGGGGAGGAAAACCAACACAGGTGTGTTTCCTCATTTCTCTATTTTTCTCCTTCTCCGTCTCACTGATAGCGGGCCCCGCGATCTGGGGGGCAGCCATTGCTGAGCCGGCGCGCTTCGCGTGGCCGCCGGCATACGGCGGACGCCGCGGCGCAGCTGCCTCACCCTCTACCCACGCCCCCGCACCAGGACGCGAACGCGACCACGTTCACTCGTTCGCTTCCCTCGACCTTGCTTTCCCTTCCTGCTCGGTCCCCCTCGCTCTCCGTCTTTCCCTAGAGTGTGACCTCCATTAGAGGAGCTCGAGCTCGCGCTCAAGTTTTTCGCCGCCTCCGCCGCTCCCCGTGCCCATAGGCCACCACCGCCGGCTTCACCGTACCATACCCCTACGCGTCCAGCACGCAAGACGGCGTCTCTTTTCCGCCTCTCGCTCCCCGTATCCACGCCACCCAGCGCGCTCCACCGCGCCGCCGGTTCACCGCGTGATGCCCAGTTCATTGCCGTCACACACCACACTCGGGCGCCTCCCTACGCCCTAGACCACCACCACCGCGTTCACCACCACCTCGCGCGTCCAACGCACCAAGCTTCATCGCCATTCAACCCCTCTCTCACCGGATCCGTGCCACGCCACCACGATCCCGTGCACCGCGTCTTTCGGTTCACTACCGCCGACGGCTAACCTCCAGTGCCTCCCGCACCTCCACTTCAACTCCTCCGTCTTCGCCATCTCACCGCGCAGCCGATGCGCCATCTGGCTCCGCCGTATCACGTCTTCTCCGCCGGATCGACGCCAGCGCTGCTACCTCGAACGCCGTCACCGCCTTCCGGTTCACTGCCTCCATCCCACCTGTCCTCTACACCACCTGTGACGGGATCTACACCGAGAGGTAGCCCATCGCCGGGAACACGGTCCGGCACCCTGTCGGCTCCAAGTAGGGCCTCCACGCCGCCGGCGCAAACGCCGGGAACGCCGGCCGCCGCGCGCGCCGTCCCCCTGATCGAGGTAGAAGAAGGAGGGATCATTTTTGCAAAAAGACACTTTCCTTTAATGCTTATTATACCACTGTTTGGTGTGTCTTGCGTAAACAGTGAAAACACCCCTAGATGTATTAAGGTTTCGCACTTAAACCCAAACCTTTGCATTTTGTAGATCCGACCCTATGCTCTACGGATTTCACATGCACTTCGCTGAGTCGAGGTTTAATTGCTTGCTAGTCCTTGGAAGTTAGGGTTAATTTCGTTTAAGTCCTCAATCTAGGGTTTTCCCTTTAAACTTGTTATTTTGGGCTATGAAATTTGAAAATTCATCATAAATCGAATAAAAATCCTAAAAATATGAAATCTGCTGCATTGTATTCCTCTTTAGTGGATCTGCAGAATGGATATGAAGTGGATGTGTGAAAAGGCCATTTTGCCCTTGTTTTAGTGCATGCATGTTAAATTATCTTAAATGCGAAAAGGGGACTAGATGAACTTCAAATGCTATGAAACTTGGACAATGTGAAAGGATCCAGATGTCCAAGAGGTGGAGGGGGGGTGAATTGGACTTCTAATTTCGAAACTTGAAATTAAATCTTATCGCACAAGTCCAATTCAACCCTAGTGCCTAAACAAGTGCGGCTAGAGGTCTACTCGATACAAAAGTTTTGCAACCTATAGCCAAGCATGCAATTCTAGGAAGATAAAGTGCGGAATTTAAATGTGGAAAGTAATGAGAAGAGATGACTCGGCAATCTTTTTCCCGAGGTTCGGGGAGACACACGGTCTCTACCCCCTACTCCTCGATTGGTTCCCCTCGCAAGGCTTTGCTCTCGCGGGTTCCTCGCAAGGATTCCCAGCCCCAAGCCTCGCTTGGAGTGGGGTTGGCAAAGTGACCTTCGCAAAGGTCAAGCTACCCTCTTGATTCGCGGACCAAGCACTCTCTTCGGGATGCTCTTCTCCACTCTGGAACAGCGAGCTCCAAACCGTTTCACAAGAGCCCTCGCAAGGACCTTCTTCTGCTTCTCCCACAATCTCCGAAGAGCTCGTGGAAGGCACAACCGCAGCCGTCTAGGTGATCGCAATAACCTAGAGTAACAAGCTTTGGCTTCACTTGAATCAACTTCAACTCAAGAAGTTTTCTCTCTCTCTCTCAAGTCTCTTGCCCAAAGCTCATAGAGTTGATGATTTTGGTGGTGGAGTAACCTTTGAAGGTGTATGAATGTTTCCTGGTTGCAAAGGTATCAAATGGAGGGAGGGGGTCCTTTAAATAGAGGAGAGCTCAAAAACTAGCTGTTACTGTATGAATTAGCTCTCTGCGCGAACCATCGAACGGTCCGATGCACGTTATTTTCAAATCCCCCTTTTCGCACCACTGTTCAGAGGCCATTGGACAGTCCGATGGTTGGACCATCGGACGGTCCGATGCACGTAAATGCCAAAGCAAGTGACGGCGACCCTCCTTGTCCAACTGGTCCGATGGACCATCGGATGGCCCGATGGTGCACTTGGCTTGGAACCAGCATGGACAAAACTCCCTGTCTAACCTGTCCAATGGACCATCGGACGATCCGATGATCCAACCATCAGACGGTCTGATGGTACAGAAAACACAGGTTTTGGATAGTTTTGAAAGAGAAAGAAGTTGTAGGAAGTTTCTTTTGGTTTTGATGAAAGGGTTGAGTGATTTTGATTATATTTTGAGTAATTGAGCTTTGAGACTAAGATGCACTCGAGTGGAGTAAACTTTGAATTAAAAATGGTTCAAGCTACTCACCTTGGCCTCCCTTGATAGTACGGCCCATCTAAAACTAGCAAATGTAAACCTAAGTACCTTTCTTTCGACTTTACGGTACTTAGGGCTAATGAAGCCCGATCTTTGCGATAGACATCCAATCCGAGGGCCATCCTTCGTAAGATGTGGAATTGAATTTGATGGAGGGGTCTCTTTCCATTAACCAATGAGCACGATATTAAATAAACCACCTTCATGTCATGAGCTTATTAGTAACACAATTAGGTTGTCATTAATCACTGAAACCTCTACCTCTTAGGGTCATGTTTCTCACAATCTCCCCCTTTTTGGTGATTGATGACAACACAAGGGTAGTGCTAGATAAGTAAAGCACGAAGGAACAAAGCTCAAAAGAGAACATGCATATAAACACAAAAGGTCAACCACAATCAAGGACCAAAGTCATGATCAACAACTGACAAGCTCAAAAACAAAGAGTCATGACGTGGGTCAACATCCAAAATAAACATCCAACATTACATCCAACATACATCAAAAGATAAGACTCTCACGCTCTCCCTAGCTCTAAGCTAGCTCCCCCTAGCTCTACTCACTCTCTAACACTCCTTCTAAGACATATCTCCCCCTTTGGCATCAAGCACCAAAAGAGAAGCACACTACGAGCTCGACGGAGGAGGAGTGCCGTGAGGGAAGCCCATCATCGCCACACGGATGTGAAAGTCAAGGTCGGCGTCATCAGGGGACTTTGCAGCTGCCTCGTCAACTGCCTGCTATGCATCAGGAGAAAGCTGCTGACTAGGGGGTGCAAGCGGAGCAGAGATAGTCTGGGTGGCCTCAGCTGTCGTCACAGGAGCAGTAGTTGCAGTCGTCGAACCGTTTGTGGAAACGGTGTGCGAGCTCAGGTCCGTCGACTGAGTATCAACCTGCGTCTGCACCAGACCAGTAGCTGAGAGCTCGGGCAGTGCTGAACTGGGTGTAGCTGCTGAACTGTGAGGAGGCTACCCTGAAGTGAGGTCCTGTGAAATAGGAGTAGGAGCTGAAGGTCCAGAGGCAGCTGGTAGCTCAGGCAGAGCCGGCGGTGTGGAGTCAAACTCTAGGGTACGCGCCGGCAACTAACTCATCTCCAACCTAAAGCCACTTCCAAGCAGCTCAGTGTACTAGAAGTGTATGGGTGACGTACTGAGCATGCCCAGGGTGGAGAGAGGGCTCTCATGACTCCTGTCTATGGGAGGTAGCTGAGACTGAGAGGTCGTAGAAAACGGACGAGCCGAAAACTGCTGACGTAACGCATCGTGCTACCTCTATGTGTCAGTGCGAAGCTCAGCCACAAGAGTGTGTACAGTCTTAAGAATCCGAGCCTGAGACTCTGTCTGCTGCTGCTGCATCTGTGCAAATCGATCATCACTGTGCTGCTGCTGCTGGAGCATGGCCTGCTATAGCTGAGTCTGCTGCTGAACCGAGGCCTCAAAGTGCTGATCGCTCCTCTGCTGCTGTGCCATCATCACCTGAAGAATAGAAGGCTATGTCTGTGGCGGTGGCAACCTGTGCTGCTGTGACCTGCGGTGGAGGAGGAGAAGGGGGTGGAGGGTCACGCGAGCCACCGGCCTCATGGTCGTGAGCTAGAGGTGACGGAGTCCACGGACGCTCGTCATCTGAGTCGGTGCTGTCATCCTCACTCTCCTCCTCTACCGCAGCATCTCCTTTTATCTCTGTTGGCTGCCTCTCAGGTGGAGCATCACGCACTGGTCGCACTGACTAGGCACTCGCCTTGTATATCCTGTAGTAAGAGCGAATCGTCTGCTGAAACAAGGTGAAGTGCGGCGGCGGGCGCTGAGGATCATATGCAATTTGGCTGAGCATGTGGGATATGAAATGAGCATATGGAAAGCCCCGATGCATCCGTATCCCATCGGTAATCACATCCTCAATCTCTGCGAGTAGAAAATCCACAACACATAACTGTATCCGCTCGACAAGTACTCAAAGGAGGTGCTGCTGCAGGTCCGTGAGATGCTCACGAGCTCCCTTCCGCAGAAGCAGAGTCTTGACCATAGCCCTGTGCAAGGCGTTAGCAAGAGGAGTGAGCTCGGACGGTAGCTTCTCACGGTACCCCTCTCTGAAGATCACTCTGGCTTCCTCAAGTAAGAGAGGATTCCCCCCAACCTTGGAACGTCGAGGGGGCTCCAAATCTCCGTAGACATCGAAGTGTAGGCGCCTGTCAGAGAGTGTGAGACCTAGAAGCTAGGCTACCTCTCGCCTCGAAAGCCTTACTCGTTGACCCGCAAACATGAACTGGATAAACTGACGGCCCTCCTCCACAAACAAGGTAGCATAGAACACACGGACCCACTCCTCACTATACTTGAACGTGTGCTCGAGCAGATCTGTCAAACCAGGTATGTGCTGAAAGAATGGATAGACGTTCTGACCAAGCACTGTCCCTATCCTTGGCAGACTCAGAACTGCATGGGGAAACATGTCCATCCCTGCTCTACGGTAGCTCTGGTAGAGTGAGGCCTGGACGAGAGTCCAGAACTTCCTGTCGACACGGGGGTCACGCTGCTCTGGGAACCATTTGCTGGAAGTGATAAGGTATCAGATCTTCTTTAGCTTTTCCCCACTATAACCATGGTAGCTGACCAACTGAGCGTCTCCAGAGAGGACAGGAGCTGTGGGCTGGATAGGTATGACGATCTCCTCCTCACTGGACTCACGCTCAAGCTCGGCCTCAGACTCTGACTTGAGAGTGGGCTCTGGAACCGACTGTGAGGCTGCTCTAGGTGTAGCCTTGGCCTTCTTCTTGGCCTCTGCCCCTTGTTGGGCTATGATCTCAGCAGCCAAGGTCGTCCTGCCACTCTGTCGCTGCTCGGACTGATGCTTTGGAGTTGGGAACTTGGTGCGTGCCTTATACCCTTTCGGTGGCTTAGGATTCACCGGCATCTGTGTGGGTCTACCAGAGCGAGGAGGGCTCTGCCGTGGCTCTCCAATCCAAATGCCTCCCGCTCGACGACTATCGGCAGCCTCGGCCTCACGCTGCTCTCGAGTCTGCCGCTTTTTCTTAGCGGGCTCCTGGGCGACTGCCTTGCCCTTGTCCTTGCTTGGGTCCTTATCTCTGCCTTCTCTAACCATCTGATCATCAAACACACGAATATAGATAGGCAAGAAGAATTAGGTGAGAGGAATTAAACCTAGGCGAGGAAAGATCTTAAGCAAAGCATGTGAAGTGATGAAAATGTGACATGCATGTTGATTTTCAAACTAGAGAGATCGAGATAGAGGTGCGTGACCATCTCACACAAAAATCCAATCTACTCGTGTCCAATAAGCGTAATCAACATTAGGTTTTAATCCATCTTAGTGCCACATGCCACAATTTCAAAAGGAATTGAACTCCTAGTTGCATGGTGATCTAGGTAGCATGAGAAGAGGAAAGAATTGAAGCTTACCACGAGATTGAAGGATAGAAGGTGCCGGAGAAGGGGAAGAACAAAGACGAGGGCGAGACGGCACGGGAATGAGGCCGCGGTGGCGCGGCGTGGAGGAGAGGCAGCGTGGCGCTGTGGCGAGGCGTCGGCTGCGTGGCGCGGCCGCAAGGCGGCGGCTACACGGCGCGGCAGAGCGGCTGTGAGGTGACGGCGGTGCGGCGCGGCGGGAGGTTAGGGTTAGGAGGCGTGGGGTAAGGGATGAGGAGCATAAGCCTTGGCCCCACCACTTAAAGGCTTAAAAAGATGAAACCCTAGCCGTCTGGGGGCCATCGGACGGTCTGATGGTCCAGTCCGATGGACCACCGGACGAGTTGGAAAGAGGAGCAAAAGGATCCGAGGACCATCAGACGGTCCGATGATGCATCGGATGAGATAGACAGACGGGTTGATCCTTGAGAAGAAGATGCTGAAGGACCATCGGATGGTCTGATGGTCAGACCATCGGACGGTCCGATGGTTGAGAAAGACGCTGAGAATGCTGAAAAAAAACTCCTTTCTTGCCCAACTTTTCAAAGATTCAAACAAACACAAGTATGGGCAATCCAAGGTGAGATCCTTACCCCTCAACCACTCAAAAATAGTTGCATTCTCTCATGCTATTGATATAATTTTGATTTTTCAAACATAAGCTCCAAATCCAAGAAGGTTGGCATTTTGAGATCCAAACATGTATGAGTCTATCCATAGGAGAACTAGAGATAATTATCTCCTGTCCCTGAGGGATTTGACTAAATATGCATGAAAAACAATGCCAGACCTTCACTCTAGTCTCTTTCCATGACTTGAGATGCTTCACATGAAACAAGTCTCCATATCATCAAGAGTGCTCTTTTGTGACACTACCGTATGCAATGCAACTACAACAATCATGGATTGATATTGAAACATGCGTGCACATCTATACGACAAGGAATGCAATGCTTGCAAGAATTTAACTCTACACTTACCACATTGATTCTCCCCGCAAACTTCTTCAAGAGGAGCCTTTCAACATGCCATGAGCGACACCAAGATCCACCGGCTCATGCAAGACCCTTGCTCCTCTCTATCTTGCAGCAGTAAGGCAAGTAACTTACTCCTAGATGATGCAAATTATATGACAAGCCAACTTATATGATCGTTCTAGCATCTAACACGTTGAGCTTACTTTGAAGCCTACTAAAGGTACTCTCATCTAGTGGCTTAGTGAAGATGTCCACCAATTGCACTTTAGTCCCCACATTTTGAAAGAGGATATCTCCCTTTGCGACGTGGTCCCTTATGAAGTGATGGTGGATATCTATGTGCTTGGTTCGAGAGTGTTGGACCGGATTGTTGGCAAGCTTAACCGCACTCTCGTTGTCACAAAGGAGAGGAACCCTAGAAAGCTCAACTCCGTAATCCAAGAGCGTTTGCTTTATATATAGAATTTGGGCACAACAAGACCCAGCCGCTATATACTCCGCTTCCGCAGTGGACAAAGATATGCAGTTTTGCTTCTTGGACGACCACGAAACAAGCAAGCGCCCTAGCAAGTAGCAACCCCCGGAGGTACTCTTGCGCTCAACTCAACATCCGGCAAAATCTAAATCCGAGTAGCGCAAGAGGTCAAAACTAGCGCCCTTGTGGTACCACAAGCCTATGCTAGGGGTGTGCTTGAGATACCTTAGAATCCGCTTCACCGTGGTGAGATGAGACTCTCTCGGATCGGCTTGAAACTGGGCACACTAGCACACACTAAACATGATATCCGGCCTAGAAGCACACAAGTAGAGAAGCGAACCTATCATGGATCGGTAGAGTGTTTGGTCCACCTTGATACCCCCTAAGCCTCTCATACCAAGCTCGAGGTGTTTGCTTAAGTCCATAGAGAGCTTTGGACAATATACACATGGTTTGGATTGTTGGGGTCTTTAAATCCGGGTGGTTGTTCAACATAGACTAATTCATTGATGTAACCATTGAGGAAGGCACTCTTCACATCCATTTGGTAATGATGTGTGGCATAAGCCAACAGAAACCTAATGGCCTCTAGTCTTGCAACCGGTGCAAAGGTCTCTCCAAAATCAATTCCTTCAACATGAGAATATCCCTTTGCCACTAATCTTGCTTTGTTTCTCACAATATTGCCTTCATCATCTTGCTTGTTTCTAAATACCCACTTAGTTCCAATCACTCTAGCACCCTTGGGTTTAGTTTTAAGTGTCCAAACTTCATTTCTTGTGAAATTGTTGAGCTCTTCATGCATGGCATTCACCCAATCTGGATTACTCAAAGCTTGATCAATTGTTGTAGGCTCAATGCTAGAGACAAATGAGTAGGCTTGAACAAATGCGGCGGTATTGCGAGACCTTGTTGTCACTCCTCTTGTTGGGCTACCAATGATAAGTTCCTTGGGGTGTCCACTTGTATGTTGACTTCTTCGCCACTTGAGGTGTTTGTATTGGTGCACCAACATCTTGAGCTTGCTCATCAATTTGCTCATGAGATACATGAATATCTTCATTTGGAAGAACCTTGTCTTGTTCACTACCATCTTGAGGTGCCATGGAAGTGGATGGTTGATCAACAATTTGCACTTCTTCTTCATCCTCTTTGGGTTTGATATCACTGATTGGCATATTTTTTCATTGCCTCTACAAGTGGTTCCTCATCTATATCCACAACATCAACATGTACTCCTTGGGGGCCATTAGATTCATCAAATTCCACATCATACGTCTCTTCAACCATGCCGGTGGCATTTTGAATACGCGGTATGCTTTGGACTTTGATGAGTAATCAAGTAAGAAACCAATATCACAACGCCTTTGGAACTTATCCAACTGTTGGCGCTTCTTGTAGATATAGCATTTGCAACCAAACACCCAAAAATATGAGATATTGGGTTTTCTCACATTGGGCAATTCATATGGAGTCTTGTCAAGGAGGTGGTGTGGATATAACCAGTTGGATGCATAACACGTGGTGTTGATTGCTTCGGCCCAAAACTTCTCACTTGTACCATACTCATCAAGCATTGATCTTGCAAGAGTAATGAGTGTTCTATTCTTCCTTTCCACTACACCATTTTGTTGAGGGGTGTATGTAGCGGAGAACTCATGCTTGATCCCAACTTCATCACAATACTCTTCAATATTGGTGTTGTCAAACTCCCTTCCATTGTCACTTCTAATCTTCACAATTGAGGTGTTGAATTCATTTTGAGCTCTCTTGGCAAACTTGCTAAAGACATGAGCCACCTCGGTTTTGTCCTCAAGAAAATAAACCCATGTGTATCTTGAGAAGTCATCCACAATCACAAAACCATAATTGTTGCCATCAATACTTGTATATGTAGTTGGACCAAAGAGGTCCATGTGAAGTAGCTCTAGTGGTCTTGAGGTGGACATAAACGTCTTGCTTGGATGAGTGTTTGCAACTTGTTTGCCGGCTTGACAAGCACTACACAATTTGTCCTTCTCAAATGTGATATCCTTTAAGCCTCGGACCAAATCCTTTTTCATTAGCTTATTGAGTGTACTCATTCCAACATGAGCTAGTCTTCTATGCCACAACCAACCCATTGAATTCTTGGAGAACAAACATGCTTGCAAATTGGCCTTCTTTGATTTAAAATCAACAAGGTAAAGATTATTGTGTCAAAAACCCTTGAATATTGCTCACAATCACTTCATTTGGCTTGAATAGGCATTGAAAACCCAAATCACATAATTGACCAACGGACAAGAGATTGAAGTTCAAAGAATCAACAAGCAACACATTGGAGATTGAATATTCACTTGAAATTTCTATCTTGCCCAATCCTTCAACCTTGCCCTTGGAGTTGTCACCAAATGTGATTTTGTCATAATCCTCCACATTTTCACTAAGTGAGGTGAACATCTGGGAATCACCGGTCATATGTTGAGTGCACCCACTATCCATCACCCAATGTGATCCACCGGTCTTGTAGTTCACCTACACACAAGTAAATCAAGCTTAAGACTTGGGCACCCATCTAAGAATAGGTGCAACTTTGGAATTTGGCTTAGGTGTTCATTTTTCATTGGGGTCGGCAATCTTGGGAATGAGTGTCTTGGGCACCCATAGCTTCTTGGGCCTTGTCTCATCTTTCTTGCCTAGGAATTGGACTTTGACTTGACCATTTGGCAATCTCTTGACCAAGTAGTGAGCATCAAAAGCAAATGCCCTCAATTGCTTGTTGAGTTTCTTGAGCGGTGCTTTGCACTCAAACATGAAATGACCTTCAGTCATGCACTCGGTGCACCACTTGGGCTTCTCAATCTTGATTGAAGGTGGAGGCTTGCAAATATCCTTCATTGGGGGATAGCCAAGACCATTCTTCTCAAAGTTCACAGCATGGTAAGTGAGCATCTCATTGAACTTTTCATTTCCCTTGAGTAAAGTGCCATAGCCGAATTTCACACTCTTCACCTCTAGCTTGAGTTTGTCATTCTCATCCTTGAGCTTGATGAGAAGACTTTTTAAGCTTCCTTCTCAATTGATGGCTTGTTTTTGCATTGAGCACAATACTTGAGCTCTTTGATAGCATTATGGGATTCACTTTTCTAGTTCTTCAATTTCTCTAGCTCAATCACAAGCTTCTCATGCTCACTTTTGGACACACATGTCTTCTCACAAGACTTAATGTCATTCGGGGATTCATCACTCTTGTGAATTGAGTTGATCTCTTGAAGTGTAGTCTCTAACTCTTTTCTAGCTTCATCAAGCTCAATGCTATGGAGTTGCAATATGCGGTTTCTTTCGCAAAGTTCTTCATGAGTTGTTGACAACTCCTTATAGCAATTGTTGACCTCATCTAGTGTCTCATTGAGCTCTTTGATTTCTTGTGTTTGCTCAATGTGAGATTTCTTGATCATCTTGTAGCCATTGTCAAGAGCATCTCTCTCCATGATCAATTGCTTGTTGTTTGATGTGAGCTTTTCATTTGCCTCTTCAAGACTTGCAATTTTCTTTTTCATCTCATCAACCTTGCCATGGTCATAGTTTGTGACAATTTCATTGCACTTGACCTTGAGACTCTTCTTCTCATTTCTTTCCTTATCAAGCTTTGCACTCAATTTGCTTATTGCCTTATTTTGCTCTTCAACAAGGCTAGCAAGTTCATCATAGGAAGGCATATCATCATTATCATCGGAAGAATCATCAAAGGTCTTTACCTTATCACCCTTAGCCATGAGACATAGGTGTGAAGTAGAAGAAGATGTTGATGAAGTCGGTGGCAGTGTAGTTGTAGTAGCAACAGCAAGCCCGGCCACTCTTCATCATCACTATCATTCTCATTGGAAGAGTTGCTTGAGGTGTCTTCATCGGTCATCCATTCTCCAATGTAGGCCTTGCCCTTCTTCTTGAAGAACTTCTTCTTGAATTGCTTGGGAGCCTTCTTCTTGTTCTTCTTCTCATCATCACTTGACTCTTCACTAGAGTCATTCTTGGGGTGCTTCTTCTCTTTCTTCTTCTTTGTGACAACCCAGCAATGATAGGAGAGATGGCCGAGCTTGCCACATTTGTAGCACTCCGTCTCTTCTAGCTTCTTCTTTGACGGGAAGAATTTCTTCTTGCTTAAAGAGTACTTGTTGCCCTTCTTGTCAAGACGTCCCAAAGCACAAGTCACCTTGCCGACTAGCAATGCAACCTCTTCATCACTATCATCTTGTTCTTGCTCATCATCTTCTTTGTTGTCCACCACAATGATTTTCTTGGTGATGGACTTCTTCTCTTGGGATGAGCTTGCCTTGAAGGCAATGTCCTTCTTCTTGTTTGGTGGCTCGACATCCGGTGTGATCTTCATGTACATCTCATGAGCATTGATCTTGCCAAGAATACCGGAGGAGTTGCTTTGGAGAGGTCGGCTTGGTGAAGGTAGGTGACAATGTGACCATACTTCTCACAATCAAGTAGGTCCAATATCTTTCTAGCCACATCATCCTCCTTGATTTGAGTTAGACCAAGACTGTTGATCTCCTCTACAAGCACATTGAGACGAGAATACATTTGATTAGCATTTTCATAAGGCAACATACGAAAGTCATTTAGCTTCTTGCTAAGGGTGCTATGCCGTTGCTCTATCTTACTCAAAGTTCCCTCGTGAAGAGCACAAATCTTCTCCCATAGCTTGTGCGCGTCCTTGATGGTTCTCACGCGGTTGAAAACCTCTTTGCACAAGCCACGGAAGAGGACATTACGAGCTTTGTGTTGACGGTCATAATCTCACGATATCTACCGTCAATTACCAACCAAATGGAGCAATGCAAGTGAATAAATATGGACTAATCCTTCTACTAATGAGTTCCACTAGTTTTGTATGAATATTTGGATGCAGGTACCAAAATGCACATAAAACAGCTGAAAACATGTCAAGGATCGAAGACGGGCTCACTGGGCAAAATGGCCAGGTCGGCCGACCTGGGGCCTGGTCGCCCGACCCACCAGCAGGGTCGGCCGACCCTGAGACAGGCCGCCCGGCCACTCAATCCACCCAAATGCCACCTCATTGATCCACATCACAAAGAAACACAAGTGCACTCAAATCCAACCGCAAGACCAAGCATCATATGTATCGAAAGGCCAAAAATGCACCAAGTCACGGATCTATAAGGTCAACAATCCGAGGGAAGAGCAATGCAAGGCTGACACATGGTCGCCCGACCTCCTACAAGGTCGGTCGACCTACCCTTGGAGGCATTTTACACGTGCAACAACCATCCTAACCGCCAACCGCCATGGGGACGCAAGATCAAGCCATTGGAATGCAAAGGCGGTGGATCGGGTGGTCGCCTGACCTCGGGCTAGGTCGGCCCACCTCCTTCCTAGGTCGGCCGACCACCGACTTCGGCCTCCCACCGACCTAAGCCTCCTAGAAGTACCCCCCTAACATATGGGACTATAAATAGGCCTGTAGAGCTCATTTGTAAAGGTGTGGAGAAGTTGAGAGCCATTTTCTACCTTAGAGAGTGTCATTTTCCACATCTTAGTAGTTAGGATAGTCCTGGGAGTTAGAGTGAGTCGAGCTTTGCCTCGGAGTTCTCAAAGATTCTTCTGAGTCTGCGGTAACACCTCTTGTATCTTTTGTACTCTTATCTTCAATATAATTCAGTTATATTTTACTTTATTTCTATCTCTCGCAAGTGTGGTGTACCCTTTATTTTGCATACTTGCTAGGCTTAGACTTGTGGTTATCTTAGTTAGTCAAATCCCATTATTCTTGCCGGTGCTATAATCCAACCTGTATGCCAGGCTCTGGTTAGGTCCTCTTCTCTGATCAAGGATGATCTATTGTTACTCAAGCTTTGCTTGAGTACGTTTATAGCGTGCCAGCCTATCCACGTAGATTTGCTTGGTAGCCCCACTCGGTGACAGCGTGGGGTGTGCCTGTGTAGTCCAGGCCCGTTCGTTCGGTAGGCCCGTAGGCGTTAGCCGGGTCTCCTTCGATGGTCTACTATCTACCCCCTGACCCCTCGAGGCGCTGGAATTTCACTCAACGCGAGACCCTGACTTGCTACTTGAGTTTCTTAGTTAACCACGACATAGTCTTTGCAGCCGAATAGAATAGAGTTGGGAACTTTATCTCACTCGTTGTCCTCCCAGGCAGCTATACCTTTCTACGTTTATCTTAGGTAGTTTAATTTACTTCTTTCCACCATACACCTATCCGTTTACCAGACTTACCCCTGTTTAGTGACTAGCTGGTATATTTATTTAAGTACGGTTCATTCGATTTGAGTTTATTCAATTATACTCTCTCGCCTGCCGCTTCCCTGTGGATAAAAATATGATACTCGAAATACTCTGGGTGAAAAGCTACAGCGGTCTCCGTGCGCTTGTGGAGTAAAATCTTTTAAGTCTAAGAGACACCAACAAGCTTTTCTGGCGCCGTTGCTGGAAAAGCAATAGGCAGAGATATAGTTGATAATCTCTTTTCGAACCCCGTGTCTTTCATAAAAATACCAACTAGTTTTTAGTAGGCTCACTTGCCTCTGTTGTTTATGTTGTGGTTGCAACAGAGAGGTGTATGACCGGTTTTGACCTGTCGGAAAACTTCCACAATAATCCAGAGTCTCTGCTTAGGAGGGTCCGTCCCAAGACCGTTCACGGGTAAAGACCTGTTCCAAGGGAATTGAACCTTGAAATGGCCACATCAAGTAGTTCCTCGAACACCGACTCTTCAAGTGGTTCCTCGAACACCGACGACATGGCCGCAGCTCCTGAGAAGACCATCCGTGAGTTCTCCATCCCATCCAGCAGCAATGTCCCTATGGGACCAGCAGTCAACGCAGGGGAGAACTTCAAACTCAAGCCGGGAGTCATCCACATGGTTCAAGCCATTCCCTTTTGCGGATTAGCAACGGAGGATGCCAACAATCACCTACAGCAATTCCTTGAAATCTGCAACACATTCACCATGAAAGGTGCGTCCGCCGATGCTGTCAAGTTACGCCTCTTCCCATTTTCACTTGTCAGAAAGGCGAAGCAATGGTTTTGCCTCAACCGCGCAACATTGACAACGTGGGATGCGTGCTCAAATGCATTCCTCGCCAAGTACTTCCCTTTGGGAAAGACAAACGCATTGAGGAACAAGATCT
Organism: Paspalum notatum; assembly: GCA_022530915.1. Lineage (NCBI taxonomy): Eukaryota > Viridiplantae > Streptophyta > Magnoliopsida > Poales > Poaceae > Paspalum > Paspalum notatum. The sequence goes on along the minus strand of CM039688.1, from coordinate 29,947,922 downwards.
CGAGCTTTCAACAGCTCGCAGATGAAACGATGGCGGAGGCTTGGGAAAGATTATAGGAATACATAGCAGCCTGCCCCCACCATGGCATGGAAGAATGGCTGATCATTCAGAGTTTCTTTCACGGGTTAAACTGTACTGCTCAAGAGCACCTGGATGCAGCCGCTGGAGGATCTTTTCTATCCCAAAGTGTGAGAGCAGCCAAAAATCTGATTGAGAAGATCGCCACTAACCAGGGATGGAAGGAAGAAAGGTCACACACACGATCCGGTGGAGTCCATCACATCGACAGCACGGACATGCTGGCCGCCAAGATGGACTTGCTTTTAAAGAAGCTAGAAGACAATCCTGAGACCGCACCAGTCCAGGCCCTCGACAGTCTTGTAGCATTCATGAAACGGAAGTTAGCCACCGAGGCTGCCATCCGACAACGGGAAGAAGACGAATGAAAGAAGGCGAAAGCCATGAAGGCTAGCCGCAAGAACCAGGAAACATGAGGCAAAGCTCCTGCTAAGATGGTCGGCACCCATGATTCTACAAGACCCATCAACCAAGGGTGCAACAAAAATCAGCATACCCATGGAGACCCTAGGATAAATACTATGGGGCATGTTGAAAACAAGCGCGCCTAGGCCCATCCACGACAAACTCCAAGTGGCTCGCAAAGGTACCGCTTACCTCCCCGTACGTACGTCCACGCGACATCCCGAAGGGTGGTAAATGGTTGGCTCCTGCCAAGAGGTAAACCTGGCATTATCATTCGACGGCATATTTATTTCCCGCTAGTTTAATTTCTCACCCTCCACTGCATATTTAAATTTTTGCAATGCACAAATTCATCTTTTCATGCATCTACCCTGTTTATTTCTAAGATTTTTGAAAAAAAATAGAGCAGGGTCGGCCGACCGAGCCACCTGGCCGGCCGACCACCCTGCCCAGAGGTAAAGGAGGAGGAAGCCCAAGGGTCGGCCGACCCTATGGTCAGGTCGCCCGGCCTCCCCTCACTTTCTCCTCTCTCTCTTTCTCTTTACCCCTCTCCTTTCTTTTTCTCTTTTCTTTCTTCTTTCCTCTTTCTCTTTTCTTTTCCCCTTTCTCTTTTTTCTCTTTGCTTGCATCCGAAGCGAGCATAGAGGGCAGCACCGCCAGGGGCCAGCCGACCATGCCCCCAGGCCAGCCGACCCGATGATGAGGCCGGCCGACGCTCCCCGTGGTCGCCCGACCAGCCACTCCCTCCTCTCTTTTCCCTTCTTTTTTTCTCTCTCTCACTTTCCACATTGCTCACTCCCGAAACAAACCAGCTCAAAGGTAGCATCTTGAGGCCAGCCGACGACGGCCACAAGCCGCCCGGCCATGCACCCAGGGCCGGTTGACCGATGCTCCCTGTGGTCGCCCGACCACGTACCTAGTCGCCCGAACGAGTGCATCACCTTCTTTCTCTTTTAAAGGGATAGGGGCATTCTCATGAGGTCACCCGACCAAGAAATGAGCCGGCCGACCACCCCTTTCGCGCTTTCGGTGCATCCTTCCCTCTCTACTTCACCTTCACGCAAAGAACAAAGTACCCGACACTTGGGGTAGGCCGGCCGACCAGCTCCTCAGGCCGGCCGACCAGGGCCTCGGTCGCCCGACCCACCAGCAGGGTCGGCTGACCTGAGATAGGCCGCCCGGCCACTCAATCCACCCAAATGCCACCTCATCGATCCACATCACAAAGAAACACAAGTGCACTCAAATCCAACCACAAGACCAAGCATCCAATGTATCCAAAGGCCGAAAATGCTCCAAGTCACGGATCCATAATGTCAAAAATCTGAGGGAAGAGCAATGCGGCCAATGCAAGGCTGACACATGGTCGCCCGACCTCCTACAAGGTCGGTCGACCTACCCTCGGAGGCATTTTACACGTGCAACAACCATCCTAACCGCCAACCGCCATGGGGACGCAAGATCAAGCCATTGGAATGCAAAGGCGGTGGATCGGGTGGTCGCCCGACCTCGGGCTAGGTCGGCCGACCTCCCCCCTAGGACGGCCGACCACCGACTTCGGCCTCCCACCAACCTAAGCCTCCTACAAGTACCCCCTCACGTATGGGACTATAAATAGGCCTGTAGAGCTCATTTGTAAAGATGTGGAGAAGTTGAGAGCCATATTCTACCATAGAGAGTGTCATTTTCCACATCTTAGTAGTTAGGATAGTGTGATGCCCCTGGCATCTCAAGAGCCATAACACATAGTTAGACAAGTTAATAATGAATTAAGACTTAGACATGTTCAGAGTGGTGATGAGGTAATTGATAAAGAAATCACTAAGTCAAAATTTCTCTAATTAAGATAAAACCCTGTGGCTTGGCTGGATAAAACAGCGCTCACAAGCTTTTGAGCACAACACCGGTTGCAAAACCGAGGGATAAGAAAATAACCCTAGACCTTCTGTTTTGACCATGTCCAAAAGTCTGAAGACAAGAAGTTTAAAAGATTAAACCCAAACCAACTAATGTGCCAACCAAGGGTAGCAATTGTGATCATGACCAAACCTGAGCCCTAATGGAACTTTCCAATTCATTAGGCACTTGAGCTCAACTCCATTATCAAGGATATGGTACATGTCATGGGCTATACTTTTGTTACACTGAGCATAGTTCAGAACTGCCATTTACCCATTCTAAATTGGCCACCATTCTCTCGGATACCAGCCCAAGTCAATTTACACTTAAGACAAATTCTAAGTCTGAGTCTTCAGCTCACCCCAAACTTGAATATGAAATTACATTGGAATTCACTATACGACTTCAAAATCTTCCTTTCTATGAAGTGAAATTAAACTTATCACCTTTCAAATGCACCCAGTGTGGAAGTGATTGGCCTTTATTTTGATACTTCAAAAGTTGAAAACAAGAAAGACTCTACACAAAGTGAGACTTCTGTTTTACCAAACCTTGGAGCACATTTGTGTCTTTAGCGCGAAATCTGTTGGGATTCTGACCAAGTTTATATTATCAAACTTGTAGATAAGCTGTTGGGGAACAACTTTGTTAATTGGGGCTTGATCATATCTTGAGGTTTAGATGGGGTTTAGTGTCATTTTCTACCAGCACAGAAAACCAGTTCAAGCCAGACCTGTTTGGAAATCTCGAATTTTCTCTAACTTACAGCCACTTTCATGCAAGAATCTATTTGAATGAGTTATAGATCTTGAAATCATAAGCAACTTTGTTGAGAAGCACCTTGGGTGAAAATGGCTAGAAATAGGACTTTTGAGATTGCTAAGCAAAAATGGTCCCCTACCCAAAATTGGGGCTGTTAGTTAAAATCAAACTTAAATCATATCTCCATTTAGATTTTGGTATTTGTCCTTTTGACAAAATTATAGAGCCTTAAGAGTAGAACATTTCGTCGAATTCTGGTTTTGACAAATTCGGCCTCTAAATTAGTCAAAAATGCGAGTTTCGGAAGGAGGGAAAACATATTTTCCCATTCTTCCTTCCCTGTCTCACCGACTGGTGGGGCCGTCGATCCGGGGGATTGACCGGCGCCCAGGCCATGGCCACCACGCGGCCGCCGGCGTACGGCCAACGCTGCAGCGCCCCTGCCTGCGCCCTCACCTTTGGCCCTTACCTGGACGGCTTCGCGGCCTCCTCCATTCGCTCACTTCCTCTCTACTCCCTCTCCCTGCGCTCACTTTGTCCGCGCGGAGCTTGCCCACCATGGGAGCTTCGAGCTCTCCACACCGCCGCAATGGCCTTCTCTTCTTCCTTTAGCATGCGCCACGCCATCTCCTCCACATCCTCCACCTCTTGCGTCGATTCCGAGCCGCCGCCATCGCCTCCACACATCCCGTCGGCGTGCGCCGCGCGTGCCGCCCGCGACGCCGTCGGTCTCGTTGTGGAGAGCCTTGCTCCGGTGCCTTTCCGCACCTCCAACCACCCGCGCTGCACTCGCCTCACCACCCCGCATCCGGCGCACTCTCCGTCCCCGCCGTTCGTCGCCTCCTCGGCTGAATCGAGCCGCGGCGGCCACCTCGGACGCCGTCGCCGCCTTCCAGTTCATCGCCGCCGTACGCCTTGTCCACGCCACCCCCCACGACGAGACTTAGGGAAGACGAATCCCCGTGTCCGGAAGCCTCTCCGGCGACCCGGTCGGCTCCAAATCTCAGCACCGAGACGCCGGCGTGGGCCGCGAGAACGCCGAGCCACCGCGCGCGCCATCCCCCTACCCGAGGAAGAAGACGAGGTGGTTTTGTGAAAAACCCCCTACCATTTCCTGTTTTTGCACGCTTCGTTTTGAGTACTATTTATTGAGTCTTGTATCTCTCCCGTGCAAGCCCCTGGAAGCAATAGTTAATTACGTATAAGTCCTTCGACTGTGTAGACCTAGGGTTTAAATACTATTTCTTGAGCTAAAACTGTGGAAAATCATATAAAATCGTAGAAAAACCCAAAATGGGTAAACTCAGTTGCATTGAACTCCTCTTGAGTAGAACTACAGGCTAGGTATGAAGTGGATCTGTGAAAGGACAGTTTTACCCTTGTTTTGTTGCATGCATGTCGAACATAGATAAATGTCAAAAGTGGACTAAATGAACTTCAAAAATTATGAAACTTGGACAGTAGCTTTCTTGCGGCATTATAGCACTATGTAAATTTTTGTAGCCCTAGCACTTGCTGTTTAATTACCCTTTTACCATTATACATGTGTTATATGCATTTATTTAACTTAGAAATTGGAGGCTACATAGAATATGCTCAAAATGACTCTCTGGCATTTTTCATATACATTGGGTAGTATAAGTAGCCCACTGGTGAAATATGAAGTTGTGCATGTAAAGTTTGAATGGTGATTTGAAATTAACAAGATGTGGCTGGCTTATACAAATAAATGGAAAAGGTGACTTTAGAATGTAAGGAAAATTCCATGGAAAATGAGAGTACTTCACTTGCTGATTTTTGTGGAGCTAGATTTTACTATGCACTGCTCAATGGTTTAATTTCATGGCTAGAAACTTATCCTATAAATTATGAAAAATCTGAGAAGCTATAGGGCTGATAACTTGCTAGAATTTTCATAATTAATTTATAACTTCTTTGTGGCTGAAATTTTGACAGTAGCATAATGTAGTATAAATCTACATGTCATAAAAATCTGAGCTCATTTGGAGTTGTCTAACTACATGAAAACAAGTAATGCTTTTATTCATAAAGTGGGCATGTGTTATTTAATTATAAGAGTAGGTGTTTGTTTGCAATTGCTGTCATTATGTATGTGGGTTGATTTTTAGCTGCAAACTATCTACTATTCTCTATATCACACTTGATTGAGAAATTAATTCATTTACTCATGTAAAGTACCTGAAGTCAGTATAGCATTTGAATCCATTAAATAAACATACTACATGACATAATTAGTGAATGTTTCCTATAAATGCATGAAGTACATGATTTCAATTTGTTACCCGTTGAAATGGAAATGAACACCACCACACCTAATTTAGTAACCAAAACATCTATTGCTTGCATTTATCGAATCCCATAAGTGACATGTTATAATCAGTAGCTTGTTTGTGTGTGATCGTATGACTGCGTGTTGGGTCGTTATCCATAAGAATTACTCCTTGTGTATGTAGATTAGTAACCACCTTTTTGTTTTTCCATAAAACGATTGTTCATAGGTGTGCTTTATATTCATGCATCTCATTCCTTGCATCGTCACGCATGTCAATCATATAGTGGCGCTCATTACAGATGCGTGATCAAGAAACGAGCGTGTGGAACTACTTCAACCAACGGTGATCCAAAAGACCAATTAAGACCCATTCATGACCTGGAGGGCCCATCAGTCGTGCTTGGAAGGAGGAGTTGTCCAAGGGATCAAGGGGTTGCCTGGGGCCAAGCCTCAAAACCCGGCAAACTAACATTTGCATAGTTTGTTGGTTCTCTTAAAGTAAAGCAAAGGTAGGCAGGACCATTGTTTCTCCCAGCGAATACAATGTTGTTTGATGACTACGCATCTGCATTAGGAGTTGATTGGAAACATCTGCATTAGACTTCCCGGCCGCCTTGGCCCTAGCACCTATACATAGAGTTCGTAGGACGAGTGCCTAAAATTGCTAGGTACGAGTAGACACGAGTGAATGGAGTCAATCGTCGCGTAGGTGATTTTCAAAAGTCACAAGACATATTACTATGATGGAAGCTATGAGGATGCTCATGGTTAAAATCGAGACCGGGCGGAGATATGGGTATATTATGTTGAAAAATGATGTGGATGGTTTGGTGGACTCCGCCCGAGTCGCATAAGGTCGGTCGTTGTTCGCCTATTGGTCGGCATAACATTGCTAGGGTGCTTATCCGGGATAATGAACCGGTGAAAGTCTTACTTGTGACGTCTTAAGCATAGAGACACGTTCCTACCCGCTAGTTGACAGGAAGGTGGCCGCGAAGGCGGGTGTCAAGGGATGGCTGACCCATTCCGTGGTAACGCTCCTGCAACGACGCGCTCTGGGAGTCAGGCGGGAGTGAATCGAACTTAAGACGGGACGAGTGGAGATGGGGAAGCATATGTGGGAGCGCCATGGGTTAGTAAGCATATGCCATCCTGGTACTTCTAGTTATTCCCGAGAATATAAAAATCGACTCGAATCGCTGATGCTCACTAGGTGTGAGAATGCCAATACCACTGACGGGCAAAGTAGTAATCCACTTGAATATGTTGTATTATGATTTTATGGTTTTCAATACAACATGCTTGGCTTTACATGCTTTACTTTCATGTAACTTATTATGGTACTCATGATTAGTATTTATTGACATGATGAACTAAGTTGCTGTCAAATCCTACTTCTACATGATAAATCAAGCAGCTATCAAATCCTGCTTCCACAGGTTAACTTGATCCTATTTAAAATCAACAGCTAAGGATCAAATTCTTAGTAAGCAAGCTTTGCGTCAGCCGTAAGCCATTTCCATTAAGTCCTACTGAGTAATTAGTACTCAGGGTTTGCCACCACTTTTGGCTCATAGGTATTGATGACTTCTGGACAACTGCTTGAAGGAGGGTAGAACCGGTGGGCTCGGTGCTACTCGCCTTGTTTATCTCTACATGAAGACTATTTGAGTTCGTTTCCGCTGTGAGATGATTTGAAAAACGCTTCCGCTATATATATAAAACTTTGATTCGCTTCCGCTATATGTTGAACAAGTAATTGACCACTTATGCTTGGTTTGTAAACTATGTCTATCTATCTTATATTGCAACTGCCTGTGATGATTGTAACTGTTGTGGCTCATTCGAGTGTCAGATGTGTTTGATGTTGGTTCCTCTGGGAATGGTGTTATCGAGAGCCGAAGTACTCTCGACGGACGATCGGGTTTAGTCTGGCCTAAGTGCACTGTGGGCCAGAGGTGGCAGGTGTGCTTAGTCTGGATTAAGCAGGGCGGTTCCGCCACAGCTGGTATCAGAGCCGATCATACACAGACAACAGTTATATCATCGAGTTTTGGTTTCCAAAACTATTTTCGAAAACCCTTTCAAGTAATTCAAAAATGAGAGTATGCGATATGCCCATATTAAGGATGTTAGTGTTATCTAGGTGACATCGCTGACATTCTGACCTAGATAGAACTCATATGCATATTCGGTGCTTTGGGAATCAACTTTCGGCCATAGCTATCCCTAGTACTGGTGGAAGCTATCGGGGTTTTGCGAATGGTTGTACACCCTGCATTCATGTTGTATAAGTAAAAGCTCTTTAAAGGGTGGTGGGCATGTTTGAGGCTTTCATACCTACCACACTTATATTCGGATTTGGGATCCATCTTCTTCTCGACAATCCCCAGTACTGGTGGAAAGTCAGGCTTTGAGAGAAGGTGCAAAGGCCCACCCTACGTTGTCCACGCAGTGGTCACGCGTGGATGCTACACTAGGTGGTAATGTATGAGCATGCATTTTTCTGCAGGTACACTAAGTATGTGCGAAATTAAGTACGACTAGAGAACGGCTAGTTGCATTAAGGAGAGGCGTGCATACATGTCACCGAAGTATCACTAGTTATACATACTATGCTTAGGGTGTGTGATGTGAGGTCAACTAGGATGAATCATTCATCATTTCATCTCATCTCATGTGCTTTGCTATGTGTTGGAGTGAAAATGACTAGATTCATATTTTTATCATACACATGGTGGCTGGTAATGACAAGTTAACATGAGATTTGCATGTATGATGCTATTGTGGGTATGTGAATAGAAATCTGAGACGACCTAGTTGGAACTTTGTGTATGATGCTTATAGGACGTCAAATGGGACCACTTTGTTAGAAGATGCTTTCTCTGAATTTGCTTGGACCAAAAGGCACAAACAAAAATATAATTAAAAATGAAATCTTTAGCCAATGGGACTTGTTGTTGGAAGTTTGTCCTTCTGCTTCAATACAAACCCTTTTAGTGAAGACTTTTATAACAAAGTATAGAGAGCAACAAGACAAATAGCTCCTCTATTTTGGTTTTGATTCAAGGGTGTTTGTAAAGGTAACTCACAATCACTTTAAGCTAGGACTTCACATCGGGACAATTACAACAAAAATCTGATAACTTGAAATTTTGAGACCTTTGAATATAGAACTGGCCATAGGCATCCCTAAGAAAGTTGAAGTACATGAAGTTTGCAAAGTGTTTTCTATTTTTACCATGACCTGGACAGATCTTGGCTAGCTGAATAGTTTGAGTTCTATACCATGCCGAGGTAGAACTAGTAACATTGTCTATGCCAACGATGTAGGATGTAAAACTTTCCACGGCCTTCGTATTCGGAGTTTCTACCAGATCCCTTTTTGGTTTCCTTCCAAAAGCTAACCGCAACCTATTCACACTTGAAAGGGGGCGATAAAGAGTTGTGTCACACATTGGGATGGGGTCGTTTTCATTACAGTTTCTCCAGCAAGGAAATACGAGCGCACTATGACCGTGCCAAGCTTTCAAGATTCTTGAATTGACACAGGCCTTATTCTTCCTGCTACAGATGTCGCAGCCCTTCGACTTATGCCCTAATTACCAAGAGTCCACGAAAGCTAAAACAACAATACCTCGAGATCATAAGAAGAGAAAAGCGGGAGAGTCTTCCACTGAGGTAGCCTCAGTTCAACATCTGCTACCCGGGATGGCTCTAATAAAAGGATTTATCAAGCCTGAAGATCAAATCAAGATGGTTCGTATGTGACGACAACTGGGTCATGGTCCAGGAGGATTCTATAGACCGAGCTATAAGAATGGTGCCAAGCTGAATTTATAGATGATGTCTCTATGAAAGAACTGGGATCCGACGGCACGCTCATATGGACCCACACGTCTATTCGATGGAGCACAAGCCCCGACAATACCAGACGCTTTCAAGATGATTGCTCAAACTGCGAACTCCACTGCAAGCGAGTTTCCTCAGATTAACCCTGACATATGCATCGTCAACTACTACACCAACTCCGAGAAGCTCGGACTTCACCAAGACAAGGATGAGTCAAAGAGTAGCTTTACCCAAGGTTTACCTTTCATATCCATCTCCATAGGAGACACCGCCGAGTTCTTGTTCGGCGACACGAGAGACAAAGACCAAGCGACCAAGATCAACCTCAAATCTGGTGACGTTCTCATACTCGGTGGAGAATCAAGACTATTGTTTCATGGCATTTCCCACGTGAAGACCAACACTGCACCAAATTGGTTGAAAGAAGAAACGGGCCTTCGTCCTGGACGCATCAATTTTACGTTTAGGCAGTACTAGCTAGGTACCAATTCGTACGATGGCAACCATCGCGAGCTTTTGTAGTAGGAAGATTTTGATTCTCATAGCTAATAGGGGTCTCCAGTACCCAGCTCCTTAGAATCAACATGTGCCCAATCCTCGTGACTAGCGTGTCTTGATTGTCTTGTGATGCATTTTGAATTCTTAAGTCGTCATGTTTCGAGCTCTAACATTCAGGAACTTCAGTCTTTGTAACCATGATGCTCTACGTTGTCGTCATGATGTTTCAAATTCTAATTATTGTGATGCTCCAAAACCTTGAAGACCATATGCCTCGTTTCATGGATTTATATCGTTCACATGTTAAGCTTTATAGGCCCAAAGCTCTAATACTGTCGTCAAACCCCTATTTCATTCCGTGTCGTGACCTTTCGATCCCCATGGTTCTAGAAATGGTATGGTTGGACCCCCTTTGATGTGGTGTTTCCCCGAGCAATCTATGGTGCCGCGACGGGACCTAGGACCCCGCGTGTACAGACGTCACCCGGTTGTGTCACTAGGTGCACGCTGGTTTCGAGACCTGCAAAGGCGAGACACCGCTTCAATCGGGTAACATTCACATCCATCTTCCACCCATTAGTGATCTTTATGCATCCACTTCATGGAAATGATCGACTCTATTTCCACCCCTGCAATATATCATAGCATTGCTTTGTTTCACCTTGCCTTTCTTGATCTGTGGGAGTGATACACCTCAATCCCACGACTCGTTCATATCTTTCATTTCGGTTGTTTCACCCTATCTTCCATTGATCTATGAAAATGAACAGTCCTACGTTTGTTCCTTGTTCACCTACTTCCATTGTGTTGTTTCACGTTACTTTCGCGACTCATGGAAGAAGACTACCACGATCCCACTAGCAGTTACATTTTTCCTCTTGGTTTAACCCTGACTTCTTTGATTTGTGGAAACGATCAACTCCGCTCCCCTGTTTCACTTGTATCTTTTCCTTCGACTCGACGAATTTAATTCCCTGAGGGTGAATTCTAAGGACGCCTTCTACACTAGTTGTTGTTATTGGCTGTTGTTGCTGCCACACCCCCTTTCCGTGAGTATTTCTCCCCCTATGGAATTATCCTCGAAGGTGGACTTACCAATCTTGCAGGTCGACTTGTTAGTAAGCACACATCGTCTACCCAAACCTTACTGGGTCAGTTTTGTCCAACGCTAAGAAATCGTACAAACCATCACCTTGTCAAGTCTAAATTAACCCTCGTGCACATTTCTCGCTGCCAAGGACAAGATGTGTTGAACCTCATCACTCCGTTTCTTTGAATTTACCTAGAATTACTGTCTTATATGTGTACACAGTCCCTATCAAATGAAATGAATGTGTGTCTCAAAAACACATCCATTGATAACCCTTTGAATCACAAGATCCTTCATGGTTTGGTCTTCCGATTTCGTACGCTTTGCTTCTAATTGTTCTAAGACCTATATATTTATCACGTTTCTAAATCTTGGTGTCAAAGTCAGGGAGTAACCCTATTCCATTACTTGAATAAATCACTGTCATTTTGTCACCATGGCCACACTGTCTTTGCGGTTTGTTCCTTCGCTCTCATATAAAACACTACTTGCCGAGCACCTGGGAAGGACTACCTTAGACCTATTCAAAAGCTTTGTAACTACCTTGTGTTAAAAAGGCACTAACCATTCACGAGCCAGTTAACAAAGCAAATTGACGAAGGATTAAGTGTTACCATGTGCCACCAGAAGCACATGAACCGCATGCCAAAAACCATTCACATTACGTAGTAAGCCCTAAAACCTCACTTTCCCCAAATCTCGGGACGAGATTTCTTTAAGGGGGGTGGGTTGTGATGCACCTGTCATCTCAAGAGCCATAACACACAGTTAGACAAGTTAATAATGAATTAAGACTTAGACATGTTCAGAGTGATGATGAGGAAATTGATAAAGAAATCACTAAGTCAAAATTTTTCTAATTAAGATACAAACCCTGTGGCTTGGCTGGATAAAACAGCACTCACAAGCTTTTGAGCACAACACCGGTTGCAAAACCGAGGGATAAGAAAATAACCCTAGACCTTCTGTTTTGACCATGTCCAAAAGTCTAAAGACAAGAAGTTTAAAAGATTAAACCCAAACCAACTAATGTGCCATCCAAGGGTAGCAATTGTGATCATGACCAAACTTGAGCCCTAATGGAACTTTCAAATTCATTAGGCACTTGAGCTCAACTCCATTACCAAGGATATGGTACATGTCATGGGCTATACTTTTGTTACATTGAACATAGTTCAAAACTGCCATTTACCCATTCTAAATTGGCCACCATTCTCTCGGATATTAGCCCAAGTCAATTTACACTTGGACAAATTCTCAGTCTGAGTCTTCAACTCACCCCAAACTTGAATCTGAAATTACTTTGGAATTCACTATACGACTTCAAAATCTTCCTTTCTATGAAGTGAAATTAAACTTATCACATTTCAAATGCACCCAGTGTGGAAGTGATTGGCCTTTATTTGATACTTCAAAAGTTGAAAACAAGAAAGACTCTACACAAAGTGATCTGTTTTACCAAACCTGGGAGCACATTTGTGTGTTTAGTGCGAAATCTGTTGGGATTCAGACCTACTTTATATTATCAAACTTGTAGATAAGCTGCTGGGGAACAACTTTGTTAATTGGGGCTTGATCATATCTTGAGGTTTAAATGGGGTTTAGTGTCATTTTCTACCAGCACAGAAAACCAGTTCAAACTAGACCTGTTTGGAAATCTCGAATTTTCTCTAACCTACAGCCACTTTCATGCAAGACTCTATTTGAATGAGTTATAGCTCTTGAAATTATAAGCAACTTTGTCGAGAAGCACCTTGGGTGAAAATGGCTAGAAATAGGACTTTTGAGATTGCTAAGCAAAAATGGTCCCCTACCCAAAATTGGGGCTGTCAAAATTTTGGTATTTAGCCTTTTGACAAAATTATAGAGCCTTAAGAGTAGAACATTTCGTTGAATTGTGGTTTTGTCAAACTCGGCCTCTAATTTAGTCAAAAATGCGGGTTTTGAAAGGAGGGAAAACACATTTTCCCATTCTTCCTTCCCTGTCTCGCCGACAGGTGGGGCCGTCGATCCGGGGGATCGACCGGCGCCCAGGCCATGGCCGCCACGCGGCCGCCAGCCCTGCCCACGCCCTCACCCTCGGCCCTCACCAGGACGGCTTCGCGGCCTCCTCCGTTCGCTCACTTCCTCTCTACTCCCTCTCCCTGCGCTCACTCTGCCCGCGCGTAGTTTGCCCACCATGGGAGCTCCGAGCCCCGGCTCGAGCTCTCCACACCGCTGCTATGGCCTTCTCTCCTCCCTTTAGCGTGCGCCATGCCATCTCCTCCACATCCTCCACCTCTTGCGTCGGTTCCGAGCCGCCGCAGTCACCTCCACACATCCCGTCGGCATGCGCCGCGCGTGCCGCCCGCGATGCCGTCGATCTCATCGTGGAGAGCCTTGCTCCGGTGCCTCTCCGCACCTCCAACCACCCGTGCTGCACTCGCCTCACCACCCCGCATCCGGCGCGCTCTCCGTCCCCGCCGTTCGTCGCCTCCTCGGCTGAATCGAGCCGCGGTCGCCACCTCGGACGCCGTCGCCGCCTTCCAGTTCATCGCCGCCATACGCCTCGTCCACGCCACCCCGCACGACGAGACTTGGGGGAGACGAATCCCCATGTTTGGAAGCCCCTCCGGCGACCCGGTCGGCTCCAAGTCTCGGCATCGAGACGCCGGCGCGGGCCGCAAGAACGCCGAGCCACCGCGCGCGCCATCCCCCTGCCTGAGGAAGAAGACGAGGTGGTTTTGCGAAAAACCCCTACAATTTCCTATTTTTGCACGCTTCGTTTTGAGTACTATTTACTGAGTCTTGTATCTCTCCCGTGCAAGCCCCTGGAAGCAATAGTTAATTACGTATAAGCCCTTTGATTGTGTAGACCTAGGGTTTAAATACTATTTCTTGAGCTAAAACTGTGGAAAATCATATAAAATCGTAGAAAAATCCAAAATGGGTAAACTCAGTTGCATTGAACTCCTCTTGAGTAGAACAACAGGCTAGGTATGAAGTGGATCTGTGAAAGGACGATTTTACCCTTGTCTTGTTGCATGCATGTGGAACCTAGATAAATGTCAAAAGTGGACTAAATGAACTCCAAAAATTATGAAACTTGGACAGTAGCTTTCTTGTGGCCTTATAGCACTATGTGAATTTTTGTAGCCCTAGCACTTACTGTTTAATTACTCTTTTGCCATTATACATGTGTTATATGCATTTATTTAACTTAGAAATTGGAGGCTACATAGAATATGCTCAAAATGACTCTCTGGCATTTTTCATATACTTTGGGTAGTATAAGTAGCCTACTGGTGAAATATGAAGTTATGCATGTAAAGTTTGAATGGTGATTTGAAATTAACAAGATATGGCTGGCTTATCTAAATAAATGGAAAAGGTGAATTTAGAATGCAAGGAAAATTCCATGGAAAATCTAGTATAATGTTTGTGTTATATAGCAGAAAGTATTTTTGGAGGAATTCTTAACACTGCCATATTGTACATTTGAATTAGCATGCAATAAATATATGGAAAATAAATGTCCTATAAAACTGAGAGTACTTCACTTGCTGATTTTTGTGGAGGTAGATTTTACTATGCACTGCTCACTGGTTTAATTTCATAGCCAGAAACTTATCCTATAAATTATGAAAAATCTGAGAAGCTATAGGGCTGATAACTTGCTAGAATTTTCATAATTAATTTATAACTTCTTTGTGGCTGAAATTTTGACAGTAGCATAATGTAGTATAAATCTACATGTCATAAAAATCTGAGCTCATTTGGAGTTGTCTAACTACATGAAAACAAGTAATGCTTTTATTCATAAAGTGGGCATGTGTTATTTAATTATAAGAGTAGGTGTTTGTTTACAATTGCTGTCATTATGCATGTGGGTTGATTTCTAGCTGCAGGCTATCTACTATTCTCTATATCACACTTGATTGAGAAATCAATTCATTTACTCATGTAAAGTACCTGAAGTCAATATAGCGTTTGAATCCATTAAATAAACATACTACATGACATAATTAGTGAATGTTTCCTATAAATGCATGAAGTACATGATTTCAACTTGTTACCTGTTGAAATGGAAATGAATACCACCACACCTATTTTAGTAACCTAAACAATTATTGCTTGCATTTATCGAATCCCATAAGTGACATGTTGTTATAATCAGTAGCTTGTTTATGTGTGACCGTATGATGGCGTGTTGGGTCGTTATCCATAAGAATTACTCCTTGTGTATGTAGATTAGTAACCACCTTTCTATTTTTCCATGAAACGATTGTTCATACGTGTGCTTCATATTCATGCATCTCATTCCTTGCATCATCATGCATTCCAATCATATAGTGGCGCTCATTACAGATGCGTGATCAAGAAACGAGCGCGTGGAACTACTTCAACCAACGGTGATCCAAAAGACCAAGTAAGACCCATTCACGACCTGGAGGACCCATTAGTCAGGCTTGGAAGGAGGGGTTGTCTAAGGGATCAAGGGGTTGCCTGGGGCCAAGCCTCACAACCCGGCAAACTAACATTAGTATAGTTTGTTGGTTCTCTTAAAGTAAAGCAAAGGTAGGCAGGACCATTGTTTCTCCCAGCGAATACAATGTTGTTTGATGATTACGCATCTGCATTAGGAGTTGATTGGAAACATCTGCATTAGACTTCCCGGCCGCCCTGGCCCTAGCACCTATACATAGAGTTCGTAGGACGAGTCCCTAGAATTGCTAGGTACAAGTAGACACGAGTGAATGGAGTCACTCGTCGCATAGGTGATTTTCAAAAGTCACAAGAAATATTATCATGATGGAAGCTATGAGGATGCTCATGGTTTAAATCAAGACCGGGTAGAGATATGGGTATATTATGTTGAAAAATGATGTGGATGGTTTGGTGGACTCCGCCCAAGTCGCATAAGGCTAGTCGTTGTTCGCCTATTGGTCGGCATAACATTGCTAGGGTGCTTATCCGGGATAATGGACCGGAAAAAGTCTTACTTGTGACGTCTTAAGCACAGAGACACGTTCCTACCCACTGGTTGAGAGGAAGGTGGCTGCGGAGGCGGGTGTCAAGGGAGGGCTGACCCATTGCGTGGTAACGCTCCTGCGACGACGCGCTCCGAGAGTCAGGCGGGAGTGTCGAACTTAAGATGGGACGAGTGGAGATAGGGGAAGCATATGTGGGAACGCCGTGGGTTAGTAAGCATATGCCATCTTGGTACTTCTAGTTATTCCCGGGAATATAGAAATCGATTCGAATCGCTGATGCTCACCAGGTGTGAGAATGCCAATACCACTGACGGGCAAAGTAGTAATCCACTTGAATATGTTGTATTACGATTTCATGGTTTTGAATACTACATGCTTGGCTTTACATGCTTTACTTTAATGCAACTTATTATGGTACTCATGATTGGTAATTATTGACATGATGAACTAAGTAGCTGTCAAATCCTACTTCTACATGATAAATCAAGCAGCTATCAAATCCTGCTTCCACAGGTTAACTTGATCCTGTTTAAAATCAACAGCTAAGGATCAAATTCTTAGTAAGCAAGCTTTGCATCAGCCGTAAGCCATTTCCATTAAGTCCTACTGAGTAATTAGTCCTTAGGGTTTGCCCCCACTTTTGGCTCATAGGTATTGATGACTTCTGGACAACCGCTTGAAGGAGGATAGAACCGGTGGACTCGGTGCTACTCGCCTTGTTTATCTCTACATGAAGACTATTTAAGTTTGTTTCTGCTGCGAGATGATTTGAAAACGCTCCCGCTATATATATAAAACTTTCATTCGCTTCCTCTATATGTTGAACAAGTAATTGACCACTTATGCTTGGTTTGTAAACTATGTCTATCTATCTTATATTGCAACTGCCTGTGATGATTGTAACTGTTGTGGCTCCTTCGAGAGTCGGATGTGTTTGATGTCGGTTCCTCTGGGAATGGTGTTATCGAGAGCCGAAGTACTCTCGACGGACTACCGGGTTTAGTCTGGCCTAAGTGCACCGCGCGCCAGAGGTGGCAGGTGCGCTTAGTCTAGATTAAGCAGGGTGGTTCCGCCACAGATAGTCCTGGGAGTTAGAGTGAGTCAAGCTTTGCCTCGGAGTTCTCGGAGATTCTTCTGAGTTTGCGGTAACAGCTCTTGTATCTTTTGTACTCATATCTTCAAAATAATTCAGTTATATTTTACTTTATTTCTATCTCTTGCAAGTGTGGTGTACCCTTTATTTTGCATACTTGCTAGGCTTAGACTTGTGGTTATCTTAGTTAGTTAAGTCCCATTATTCTTGCCGGTGCTATAATCCAACCTGTATGCCAGGCTCTGGTTAGGTCCTCTCCTCTAATCAAGGATGATCTATTGTTACTCAAGACGTTTATACCAACTAGTCTTTAGCAGGCTCACTTGTCTCTGTTGTTTATGTTGTGGTTGCAACAGGGAGGTGTATGACCGGTTTCGACATGTCGGAGAACTTCCACAATAATCCAGAGTCTTTGCTTAGGAGGGTCCGTCCCAAGACCGTTCACGGGCATAGACCTGTTCCAAGGGAATTGAACCTTGAAACGGCCACATCAAGTAGTTCCTCGAACACCAACTCGTCAAGTGGTTCTTCAAACACCGACGACATGGCCGCAGCTCCTGAGAAGACCATCTGTGAGTTCTCCATCCCATCCAGCAGCAATGTCCCTACGGGACTAGCAGTCAACGCAGGGGAGAACTTGGACAGTGTGAAAGGATCCAGATGTCCAAGAGGGGGGTGGTGAATTGGACTTCTAATTTTGAAACTTGAAATTAAATCTTATCGCACAAGTCCAATTCAACCCTAGTGCCTAAACAAATGTGGCTAGAGGTCTACTCGATACAAAAGTTTTACAACCTATAGCCAAGCATGCAATTCTAGGAAGATAAAGTGCAGAATTTAAATGCAGAAAGTAATGAGAAGAGATGACTCGGCAATCTTTTTCCCGAGGTTCGGGGAGACACATGGTCTCTACCCCCTACTCCTCATTTGGTGCCCCTCGCAAGGCTTTGCTCTCGTGGGTTCCTCGCAAGGATTCCTGGCCCCAAACCTCGCAAGGAGTGGGGTTGGCAAAGTGACCTTCGCAAAGGTCAAGCTACCCTCTTGATCCACGGACCAAGCGCTTTCTTCGGGATGCTCTTCTCCACTCCGGAACGGCGAGCTCCAAACCGTTTCACAAGAGCCCTCGCAAGGACCTTCTTCCGCTTCTCCCAAAATCTCCGAAGAGCTCGCAAAAGGCACGACCGCAGCCGTTTTGGTGATCGCAATCACCAAGAGTAACAATCTTTGCCTTCACTTGAATCAACTTCAACTCAAGAAGTTTTCTCTCTCTCAAGTCTCTTGCCCAAAGCTCTTAGAGTTGATGATTTTGGTGGTGGAGTGACCTTTGAAGGTGTATGAATGTTTTCTGGTTGCAAAGGTATCAAATGGAGGGAGGGGGAGTCCTTTAAATAGAGGAGAGCTCAAAAACTAGCCGTAACTGTACAAATTAGCTCTCTGTGCGAACCATCCGACGGTCCGATGGTCGGACCATCGGACGGTCCGATGCATGTTATTTTCAAATCCCCGTTTTCGCACCACTGCTCGGAGACCATCGGACGGTCCGATGGTTGGACCATCGGACAATCCGATGCACGTAAATGCCCAAAGCAAGCGACGGCAACCCTCCCTGTCCTACTGGTCCGATGGACCATCGGACGGTCCAATGGTTCAACCTTTGGACGATCCGATGGTGTAGTTGGCCTGGAACCAGCCTAGACAAAACTCCCTGTCTAACCTGTCCGATGGACCATCGGACGGTCCGATGGTACAGAAAACATAGGTTTTGGATAGTTTTGAAAGAGGAAGAAGTTGTAGGACGTTTCTTTTGGTTTTGATGAAAGGGTTGAGTGATTTTGATTATATTTTGAGTGATTGAGCTTTGAGACTAAGATGCACTCGAGTGGAGCAAACTTTTGAATTAAAAATGGTTCAAGCTACTCACCTTGGCCCACCTTGATAGTACGGCCCATCTAAAATTAGCAAATGTAAACCTAAGTACCCTTCTTTTGACTTTACGGTACTTAGGGCTAATGAAGCCCGATCTTTGCGCTAGACATCCAATCCGAGGGCCATCCTTCGTAAGATGTGGAATTGAATTTGATGGAGGGGTTTCTTTCCATTAACCAATGAGCACGATATTAAATAAACCACCTTCATGTCATGAGCTTATTAGTAACACAATTAGGTTGTCATTAATCACCGAAACCTCTACCTCTTAGGGTCATGTTTCTCACACAGTGGTTTTGTTAGGTCATCTAAGCCCTGCATGATTTTTGATAACCCTAGCATTGACTGTATAAATACTGTTTTGCCATTATGCATGCTTTGTGTATTTATTTAATATGAAAAATAGATGTCCTACCAAACCATAATTATTTTGCTTGCTGATTTTTATACATGATCCTTATGCTCGGTTATGATTATTGTAAAAGTTTATGCTGAGAAACCTTTCTTATTATGTATGATAAATCTGAGCAGTTAAATGGTTAATAACCTGCTGGAATTTTTATAATTAATTTATAACTCCTTTATGGCTGAAATTTGAAAAGTCATATGGTACAGTAATCATCAGCATGTCATAATTGTCTTGGCTCATATAGGACAGTTTAACATAATGAACTCAATGAGGGTATTTTTAATACAATAGTTAGGCGTATTGCATGTCATGAATAAAGAATTGTCATAGGAATGCATAAAGATGCATATTTCGACTAGTTATCTGCTGTATACTATTTACTATTTCCATGTCACCCTTGTTAAGGAATAAATTTACTTATTTATATAATTATATAAGACACCTAAAGTCAACATAGAGTTCTAATTCATCAAATAACTATAATGTTTGATTTAGTTATTGAGTGTTTTTTTATGAATGCATGAAGTATACGTTTTTGACTTGCTACTGAGTAAAAATGAACACCCCACTTGTCTTAGTGGTCTGGACAGCTATTGCTTGTTTTTACCAAATCACATCCTTAACATGTTCTTTGTATGATCAGTAACCTGTAGGACCGAGACGTGCGACTAGAGGGGGGGTGAATAGGAGCACCAAAAACTCAAACTCACAACCTCCTAGTGCAAACTAACACACTACTCACCACAACTGCTAGACACCGTCCACTGAAAGGAAACGTGTCTAGAAGCACTTGGTGTCGCCCACTGAATGGGTACACACCAAGCGAGCGGATGCACTAGACTTTACGACCACGAGATCGCAAGTCAAGTGAAACAACGCCTCTTGCAGATGAGGATCCCACGTAGCCACTCCGCACCAAAATGCGTCTCACTAATGAACAAAGAGCGATGAGTATGCACCAATCTCGCTTTGTTCCTCACAACCATCCCATTTTCACCCTGTTTGTTCTTGAAAACCCACTTGGTTCCTATAGGGCGACAGTTTGGTGGAGGTTCAACTAAATCCCAGACATGGTTTTTTTCAAAGTTCTCCAACTCCTCATGCATGGCGTTCACCTAGTTGGGATTAGGTAATGCATGTGACACATCCCGGGGCTCAAAAGAAGCAACAAATGTAGAATGGAAGAAAAAGGCTAGAGAGTTAATCGAAGAGCGTGTGACATGCTAGTGAATATCTCCAATGATCCTGTGTAGAGGGTGATCCCACTGGACCTACCGAGATGGAGCAATCTCGGAGGTCACCTCCCCTGCGTCCTCAGCGGGGCCAGCCTCTGCTTGAGCTTGCTGTTGGGGGAGTGAGGAGGAGGCTGTAGGCAAAGGTCCTCCTTCATCATCAGAGCACGTAGCAGAGGGGGCAGGAGCTGCAGCTGGTGCAATGGCTCCTGCATCACCAACATCATCTGCACCTTCCTCATCTTTAAAGATGGGGGTGCCTTCTTCATCATCACCTGAAAGCTCAAAAGCAGGGGTTGTGCATGGCATAGTCTCATCAAAAGAAACCTCACAAGTCTCAACAACTTGCTTGGCCTCCAAAATCCACACACGAAAAGCCCTAGAACTAGAAGCATACCCCAGAAAAATCCCATCCAAACAGCGAGACTCAAACTTATCCAAATGCCCCGACTTCTTAAGCACAAAGCACCTGCAGCCAAACGCTCGCAAATGCTTGACGCTGGGCTGCAAACCGAAGTTCATACGAGGTCTTCCCAAGGAAAGCTCGCAAGAAGATCCGGTTCGCAATGTAACATGCCGTATTCACTACCTCAGCCCAAAAGCGCCTCGGAGTCCTGTGCTCATCGAGCATTGTCCATGCCATCTCAACGAGTGTGCAGTTCTTGCGTTCCACAATACCGTTCTGCGGTGGGGTATATGGAGAAGAAAACTGGTGCTCAAGACCTAAGTCACGACAGAAGATTTCGAAACGAGAGTTTCTGAATTCACCACCATTGTCACTGCGGATAGCCCTCATGGCCTTATGACTTTTGTTTCTCAACCTCAGTACCAAATCCCGAAGAAAACCAAACGCCTCATCCTTAAACTCCATGAAAAATACCCACGAGAACTGTGAAAAGTCGACCACAATGAAAAGCACGTACCACTTCCCACTGATTGACGCTACCCAAGCGGGGCCTACTGTATCCATATGGAGTAGCTCACCCGGATAGGAGGTCATAACCTGAGACACAGGAGTGTTAGAAGCAGCAACCATCTTACCATGACGACAGGGATGGCACACTAAGTCCTTCTCAGCTTTCAATTTGGGCAATCCTTAGATTAGGCCCATTGAACTCAACTTGACTAGCAGATCAAAGCTCAAGTGACCAAGTCTCCTATGCCACTTCCATATATTAGCAGAAGGACTAGCAATCAAACAACGCGCAGGGCCAGAAACAAATGTGAGATTGACCCTAAAAACTGACCAAAAGGCAGTAAAGAGCAAACAAGGGTCTCCTTAGTATCAAGAACACGGTACACCCCCTTCTTAAAACGAACCTCAAATCCTTCATCGAGAAGTTGCAAAACAGAGATCAAATTGAACCCCAGATTCCGAACAAAAGCAACTTCTCTTAGGGAAAGCTTAGCAGAGAGCAAAACAGAACCAACACCCAACACTTTACCTTGACCATTGTCCCCGAATGTGATGTACTTCTTGGTGCTCACGGGGTTGAGGCTGGAGAACCACTTGCGATACCCTGTCATGTGCCTAGAGCAACCGAAATCCATGATCCACACGTCCTCCATGCCTCGATCCTGCAAAGTCAAGTAAAGCGATGGTGAGCAAATGGTCCGGCATTGGGGTTAGTACCAAAACTGTTGTACCAGTGCCGAGCCATATGCTCAAAAGTGGGGTAAGCACAGTCAAAAAGATCACCACGACTGGAGTAACACCACCCTCAAAGCGTGGCCTCTCAACCTCTCTCACAAACCCTCGGTCACGAGGTCCGTAGCTTCGCTGAAAATGACTAGGAGCTCGACCGACAAACTGTCTCTCACCACCAGGAGCACGGGCTTGAAAGCCGCCTCCACGCTCACCACCAGCAAAGCGGTCTCTCATCTCACCGCGGTGGGGAGGATCTCGCCTACTGATGAGAACATAACCAATACGCATATGGCCAAGGCCCGACCGAAGATGGAGTTTAAAGCCCAATCCACATTTAAGTCCAATTTATTCGCGAGTCCGGTTCGGACTGCTGGAGTGGGCCTCACGAAAACGTATTCCCAGGCCACACACGGGCTCCGTTTTAGCGTTCTATATATCATTGGAAAGCTACGGAGATAAACTTTCCAACCCAATTGGTTTCACGTCATTTGGACTTCGGAGTCGACAGAAAATCGCGTCACAAGGTGACGGACAGAATCTGCCAAGGTGCTGTGACGCCGGTTTTTGGGACCGCTGGCCTTGTATGCCCTAGGGTTGCTCGGCCACCCCCTTGGCCGCCCCTAGCCCTCTCTCTTCTATATACACAGCCGCCGTCTTTAGATTAGATGGGTTTTGCTTAGATTATTCTGTCGTTATGAACAGTTTCGCCGTGTGAGAATACTTCGGTTTGTGAAACCCCAACTTATGAGCTTAATCTTTCGATTTACAGTTCGAGTTTGCATCTACCGTGTTCTTCGATTCGCAGGCAGGGATAAGCCTTCGTGGCGAGATCAATCGTGTGTGCACGATTGATAACCAAAGGAGACGTGGTGCTGCGATTGCAGGGTTCGAATCGTGTTGATTGGAAGCCGGATCGTGTGTGTCGTGCCTCCGCCAAATCGATAGTTATCTCCACCTGACGGAAGATCGGGAACCCCCGTCCCTATCAAATGGTATCAGAGCAAGGTTTGCCGTCAGGTTTGCTTGCCATTATCCTTAGTAGATTAGTTTTGTTTCGTCCTATAGTCCGCAAAAAGCCATCCAAAAAATTAGGGTTTGTAGTTCATCTTATCCCATAGCCAAGTTTAGCCTTTGCACTTTTTGATTTGGAGTCCGCATCATTGAGTTTTTGTCCATAGTCATCGTCATGTTGCTAGCCTAAACTTGTTCCTACAAGTAGCTCAAACAAGCAAGTCACACATACAAAGTACAAAGGACACAAAGGATGCAAGCACTACTGATTCTTTTTTCTTTTTATTATTATTTTTTTGTGCGGCTCTTTTTTATGCACTTGCCTTTTTTTGTTTTTTTTGGTGCGGCCTTTTTTATGCACTTGCTTTTTTTATCTCTTTCTTTTTTTAATCAAAAGTGCCACAAGAATAAGATACAACTCCACACTATCACAAAACTTTCGTCTGTAAATCACAGATTTCTACCCGAACTTGCACAGACGATTTCACACTCTTAATGACCTAAAATGCCAAAACTTACGCACAAAACTTGTAGATATACTTTTTCTCTTTCAAGAAAATATGTGGAACACCTATTTTGGATAAATGAAGCAGGAGATATGGATCTCGAAATACAGACTGTTCAGAACATTCTGGGTCACAAACAGATTTGCTTCCAACACAGATTAGGCCCTGATAACGATTTTTTTTTGAAAACGTCACAGTTGACAAAATTGTAGACAATTTCTCAATCTTTCCAAAAAGTACTAGAACACTAAAATCTGAGTTCATATCGTCAAAACACCGAACTAGACAGAAACAATTCCGAACGGGACGCGATGACGTGATGGAAAAGGACACGGTGACACGATGCAAAACTCAAACTAATCTAAGAACAAGATCTAAACCAGCAATAAGACGATGACTATGGACAAAAACTCAATGATGTGGACTCCAAAATAAAAAAGTGCAAAGGCTAAACTTGGCTATGGGATAAGATGAACTACAAACCCTAATTTTTTGGATGGCTTTTTGTGGACTATAGGATGAAACAAAACTAATCTACTAAGGATAATGGCAAGCAAACTTGACGGTAAACCTTGCTCTGAATACCACTTGACGGGGACGGGGGTTTCCGATCTTCCGTCAGGTGGAGATAACTATCGATTTGGCGGAGGCACGACACACACGATCCGTCTTCCAATCAACACGATTCGAACCCTGCAATCGCAGCACCACGTCTCCTCTGGTTATCAACCGTACACACACGATTGACCTCGCCACGAAGGCTTATCCCTGTCTGCGAATCGAAGAACACAAGCAAGAACACAGTAGATGCAAACTAAAATTGCAAATAGAAAGGATTAAGCTCACAAGTTGGGGTTTCACAAACCGGAGTATTCTCAAACGGCGAAACTGTTCATAACGACAGAATAATCTAAGCAAAACTTATCTAATCTAATGATGGCGGCTGTGTATATAGAAGAGAGAGGGCTAGGGGTGGCCAAGGGGTGGCCGGGCAACCCTAGGGAGTACAAGGCCTTTAGGCCCAAAAACGGGTGCGGAACAGATTCTGGGCATCATCTGGCGACGGCGATTCCTGTCCACTCCCACCGAATTTTGAGGTGAAACCAGCTGGGTTAGAAAGCTTATCTCCTTAGCTTTCGAACGATATGTAGAACGTCCAAAACGCAGCCCGTATGCAGCCTGGGAATATGTTTTCGTGAGGCCTGCTCCAGCAGTCCGAACTGGACCCGCGAATACATAGGACTTCAATGTGGATTGGGCTTTGAACTCTATCTTCGCTTGGGCCTTGGTCGTATGCGTATTGTTCATGTCCTCATCATTCTCCCCTTCTTAGTTTTGAGTCATCCTCGACTCAAAGATGTCGATGTGTGATTATGTCAAAAAGTGCAAAGGCTAAACTTGGCTATGGGATAAGATGAACTACAAACCCTAATTTTTTGGATGGCTTTTTGTGGACTATAGGACGAAACAAAACTAATCTACTAAGGATAATGGCAAGCAAACTTGACGGTAAACCTTGCTCTGAATACCACTTGATGGGGACGGGGGTTTCCGATCTTCCGTCAGGTGGAGATAACTATCGATTTGGCGGAGGCACGACACACACGATCCAATCAACACGATTCGAACCTTGCAATCGCAGCACCACGTCTCCTCTGGTTATCAGCCGTGCACACATGATTGACCTCGCCACGAAGGCTTATCCCTGCCTGCGAATCGAAGAACACAAGCAAGAACACGGTAGATGCAAACTCGAATTGCAAATCGAAAGATTAAGCTCATAAGTTGGGGTTTCACAAACCGGAGTATTCTCACACGGCGAAACTGTTCATAACGACAGAATAATCTAAGCAAAACCCATCTAATCTAATGACGGCGGCTGTGTATATAGAAGAGAGATGGCTAGGGGGCGGCCAAAGGGGTGGCCGAGCAACCCTAGGGCGTACAAGGCCAGCGGGCCCAAAAACCGGCGTCGCAGCACCCTGCAGATTCTGTCCGTCATTTTGCGATGCGATTTCCCGTCGACTTCGAAGTCCAAATGATGTGAAACCAATTGGGATGGAAAGTTTATCTCCTTAGCTTTCCAACAATATGTAGAATGCTAAAAAACGGAGCCCATATGTGGCCTAGGAATATGTTTTCGTGAGGCCCACTCCAGGAGTCCGAACTGGACTAGCGAATAAATTGGACTTAAATGTGGATTGGGCTTTAAACTCCATCTTCGCTTGGGCCTTGGCCATATGCGTATTGGTCATGTTCTCATCACCAACCACCCTGGTAGAACTAATCCTGGTTCCCCCAAGCTCTCTCCTGCCTCTCAACCCGCTTCCTCTAGAAGCAAAACTCCTCTAGGTGGCCATTCCGCTGGCAGAAGTCACAGTGGTAGACAGGCCTCCTAGGAACTCGATTAGGCTGGGACATGGGCTTAGGTGGTGTGGCGTTGGGTGGTGCAGGCTGCTGGTCTGGCTTCTTGTCCTTAGGCTTGAGCACTTTCTCAACAATCTTTCTTAGCTCAGTCTGAGGGGGCTTGGGTGTCCAGAACTGCTTCTTCTTAGTTGGGGCAGCCCTGGGTGGCTCATGGTAAACCCCATCAACAGTCTCACCAGGCTGGGTAGATGCAGTCTTAACCTTAATTGGGACACTCTTCTCACCCGAGGTGCTGCACTCTCCAAACCCAATTGAGCATCTCTCTCAACCTATTGTTGTCATCTTGTAAAGACAACACCTTCTCCCTCAGATCCTCCAGAACTACAGTCTGGGCAGCACAAGTGTCACAATCTAGGGAGGGTATCACAGGAGTACCTTTCTCCAACTTCTTAATGGTGGCATCCCTATCCACCAGCTACATTCTAAGGGTCAGGCAGTTCTCACAAGTGTCAGTAGGTGCTGAGAGCACCTCAAAGTCAGCTCTCAACTGCTCTAACTCGCCTCTCAAGGTAGGACAGACCATACACGCACCCAAAAGCGCAGGTTTAGCCCTAAGCTTCTCAAGCTCTTTGAGCTGCCCCTCAAACTTATCCTGCAGCACAGCTAGCTCTCTAGCTAAACAGGGGCAAGACTCACACTCAAGCTCTCCACTCAAAATAGGCTCATCCAGCTTTGACTGGAGTTTGCCTAACTCAACTTTCAGCTCATCTATCTCCTCTACCCGCTTGGCATACCTATCTCTCTGGTCACCAAGCTCCGTCATCAAAGACTCGTAGGTAGGGCACTCAAACTCACTGGGTTGGGGTCTCACACTCCTCAACCTCTCATTCTCCTCTAAAGCCTCAGCAAGTTGGGCTTTCAACTTCTGCAGCTTCTTAGCTGCCTTCTCCAGCATCTTATCCTGGGCTTTTAGCTCAGCTGTTCTACTCTAGCATCTCAAGGATTTCGGCTTGCTCAGGAGTTACCTCATCATCGGAAGAAGAGTTGCTGCCATCATCCTTGTTCTCCTTGTCCTCAAGCGCCATGGAGCGAACCGAGCTCCTCTTGAACTTGTGCTTGCGCTTGGACTTGGTGGAGACAAAGCACAAGCCAGCTGGATCTCCTTGATCGTTCCTCTTGTCCTTCTTGTACGTGATCTCCTCATCACTTGAGCTCGATGAGGACTAAGAGAAAGAAGATCCGCTGTTGCAGGACCCGATCTCAGTGAAGAACGCCTTGTCCCGCTTCTGGTTGTCCTTCTGGTAGCTCTTGAAAGCCTTTCGGAAGTTCTTCTTGCTGAAGGGGCACTTGCCGAAGCTGTGCTTACCAGAGCGATGCTTGTCAAAGCTTGGCTTGCCGGAGTGGTACTTGTCGGAGTCGCGGGAGTAGCTCTTGCCCTTCTTGTAGTAGTCGTTCTTGTTGGGGCACTCAGCGATGAAGTGGCCGACCTCTCCGCACTCGAAGCACTTGGGCCTCTTGGCCCTCTTCTTGCTCATCCGGTTGTCATAGGCACACTAAAAGCAACTAGACACTAGACAAAGCTCATCATCCTCAAGCATCACCAACTACTCCTCTATAATAGACATCAAAGCAGAAAACGAGAAGTTGTGAAGTAGGGGGTTAGTAGCAAACTCACTAGAGGGGGTAGCCAAGGCTAGACTCTTGGAACCTGTACAAGCGAGGGAATCCCTCATCTTGTAATCTATTTCAGTGGCCTTGAGCTTACTATAGTGCGCCTCTACTCCTATCGTATCATACCCTGCCGACTCAATGATTGAGTTCACCTTGATCTCCCATACTTTTCTATCCAAAGCATACAGCAATTTGACAGCCTGCTAATGATCAACTGACTCTCCTAGGAGCTCAGCGGGGGCAGAGTTGACACGCAACATGTTAATGATCGACTGAAAGTAACCAAACAAGTCGTCTACTGACTCTCGTGGCTTCTGGACAAAATTCTCATATTCGTGCCGGTAAGTCTCCACAAGCCTAGCCTTAATGGTTGCGGTACCCTCATGGTGTGCACTAAGCAAGGACCATATCTCACGCACCGTCTTCAGGTGACTCACTCTCATATAACCCATGGGACCAAGCCCAAAAAAGAGAAAGTTAACAGCCTTGGCATTCGCCTCATGCTGAGCCACGATCTCAGGCGTAGTACGCTGTTGATGCCACTTAAGAACGTCAAACTTTATACTGCAAGCGTACAGTATCGTGGTAGCTTTTCCCCAAGATGAGTATCTTGGATTTTGTCAATCCAGGGATAATTATGTTTAAGCTACTATCAATTTAATATTAACTGAATTACTAACTAATTCTAATAGATCTAAACAAGCTTAAAAGAGGATAAAAACTATTCTAATTATACTCTAATCTATACTCTAATTATGTTCTAAAAAGGGTTTAAACTGTGATGCTCCAGCATCTCAAGTGCATAATCATCTTCCATACATGTAGCATTCATCATAAAGCATCACATTTTGACATGCATATGATCCATGATTCAAAGTTTGGTTGCTATGTAATGTGGTGAACTCAATTTTCTGCATAAATGCTACTGTGTTAGGGTCATAACATGAATTCTGTTGAGAACTGGGTGAAGCTCATATTAAAAAAATTGTAGAACAACAAGAGAGGAACAACTTTTGTAATTGGGTCTTAGTCATATGATGATGTTTACCTAGAGTTTTGGACCTTTTACTGCCAATACAGAAAACCAATCAAACCCTGAACTGCAGAGTAATTTAAGTTTTTCTCCAACTTACAAACATGTTTTGGCAAAGTACTAATTAGAGAAGTTGTAGATCCTGGGGTGTTCGACAATACTGTCAATATGCTCTTTGAGTGAGAAAGGTTGGAAGGGGAGTTTTAGCATTTTCTAGTAATCTGGTCTGTAGGCCAAATTGAAACTTGAGAGCTAAATTCAAATGAAATTCATTTTTAGGTATCAAGCCTTTTGGAAAACTTGTAGAGATCAAAGACTAGAACATTTCATACAATTGACGTTTATCTGAAATCGGGCTCTAAATGGGTTAAAAATGCAAAATACAGAAGGGGAGAAAACACACTTGGGCTGGAAATTTCCCTAAGCCTATGACAGGTGGGGCCCGCCTGTCAGGCCGCCACCCTGTCTGGGGCGTAGCGCGCCGCGTGGCCGCCAGCGTATGGTCACACCGCGGCGACGCGGATGGACCCCCTCTCGGCCGCGTCCTTAAAGCAGAGGAGCTCCAGGCTCTCTCCTCTTTCTTTCCCTTCGTCTCCGCCCCCTACCGAGCCCTCCTCGCCCTCGTTCTCGCCTCGCCGTCCAAGCCACCGTTGCCGGAGCCCCAGTCGAGCTCGAGCTCGCGCCGCCGCCCTCCATCCTCCCCGAGCCACGAGAGCACCACCACCGCAACCGTCCCTCCACCGCATACCCGTAGCCCAAGATCTCATCGCCGTTCTCCTCTCCACCGCGGAGATCGACCTCGGTGCGACGTCCTCGCCACGCTGACGTCGTCTCGGTTCACCGCCGGTTGAACCTCTCCGCCGCCTCACACGAGCCCTCTCCATCGTCGCCGACACCCACGGTGAGCGCCGCGCTCGCGCGCATCCACCACGCTCCACGTCGCGGCCCCGGCGAGACGGAGCTCGACGGCGCAAGCGCGCCGCGCCGCGCGGTCGCGAGGTTGAAGACGGAGGGGGTAGATTTTGGATCTACCCCCTGGGTTTCTAAGTATTTGCATTATAATCCGTGCGCTATTCACTGAGTCTTGTAAATCTTGCATGCTAACCTCTGTAGATTTGAAATAATCTCGATCTAGTCCCTAGATCTAAGTATTTTCCCTTTATTTGGGTTTATTTCGGTTGAAACTTTGATAAATCATAATAAATCGAATAAAAATCCAAAATAGACAAACTCAGAGGCTATGGACTCCTCATAAAATGCTCTACCCAGTGGGCATAATGTGGAGATGTGCATGTATGGTTTTGCCCCCTATCTAGTGCATGCATGATGAGGGTAAACAAATGGAAAAAAGGGTGTAAATGAGTTCCAAAAATTATGAAACTTGGACAGTAGCTTTATCATGGCATCATGGCACTGTGTAAATTTTTGTAGCCCTGGCATTGCTCATTTGCTCACTATTTTACTTTTATGGATGTTATTTGTACATTAAGTAAAATGATGAAAGGAACACCACATAGATTGTGCTCAAAATGACATCCTAGTATTTTTCATGTGTCCTATATGGTATGAGTAGCTCACTGGTAAAGTTTAAGGGTGTGCATGTATGCTTTAGTTGCTGATTTAAAAATGACAAAGTGGCACATGCTTAAGTAAATAAAAGGAAAAAGTGATCTTAATTTATATAGTTAATTCCATGAAAAATGTGGTAGCTTGTACATGATGCCTAGAGTCCAGAAAGTATTTTTGTAGATTTTATTGCTAATGTTTTGACTTGCATATTAATTCCATTAAAGTTTTACTATAGAAAATAGATGCCTTGCTAAACAGATGACATTTCACTTGACAATTTTTGTACATGCTGTTTATGACTAGGAATGCTCACTGGATGAATTTTAGGTCAAAAGGCCATTCATACAATTTATGTAAAATCTAGAAACTCAATAGGCTGATATCCTTCTAGAATTTTAATAAAATAAATATAACTTTTCTGGAGCTGGAAATTTAACAGTGGTCTAGCACAGTAATGATCTGTTTGTCATAATTATTTGAACTCATTTGGGACAATGTAACAGTATGAACTTGTCATGAGAACTTTAATTGCATAAATGAATAAACCTACCTATAAACCCATGTATAGTTAATTTATAAGTCCAATGGTTGCCAGTTAGGCTTTGATACTTGTTGAAAGAACTGCTATATTGTGCAAGTTGGGTTGCGTTAGCTCTAAGTGATGGGTTGTATGATTTCTTAAAAGATAGTTGGCATGTTTCATTAATTAAAACAATGGTGTTATCAATTATGGAACGAAGCCTAAAAGTGGAGACACATGGGTCGTGTGTTGCATGATTACTTGTCATGAGCTAAGCATTCTTCACTTCATGTTTACATTGAATTCTCATGCACCTTATGTCTGCATTCTTTTGCACTCATACGCATATACTATCATGCATATAGATCCCGAGAACGAGTTGCCGACACGGGAGCAGCCACTGATCGAGGAGCCCGAGGATGAGCAGGAGGACCCGCAGCCGACCACTGACCACGTCACCCAGGAGGCACCCCCTGACCCTAGCGAGCAAGGTAGGCAGGACCATAATCCAACCCAGCAAGTATCATAGGGTTAAATTACGCATATGCATTAGGAGTTGCTTGAAAACCCTTTGCATTAGACTTTCCGGTCGCCCTGGCCCTAGCACTTATACATAGAGTTCGTAGGACGTGTATGCCTAGTAATGCTAGGTACGAGTAGACACGAGTAAAAGGAGTCACTCGTCGCGTAGATGATATTTCGAAAACAAAAGAGAATTTTATTATGAAGAAAGATGCATAATTATGCTCAAGGTTTAAGCAGAGACCAGGCAGAGATTTTTATTCAATATTTACCTTTCATGATGTCGCACTATGGACTTCGCCCGAGTCACATAAGGTCATTTACTGTTCGTCTGCTGATCGGCATAACATTGCTAGAGTGCTTATCCGGGAAATGGGCCCGGTGAAACCTTACTTGTGCCATCCCGAGAACAGAGACACGTCCCTACCCACTGGTTGAGAGGAAGGTGGCCCGGAGGAGCTTTGTACTCACGACGGGGAGACCGAGATGTCGGCAGGCTCGTCATGGGGGCACAACCCGGGGGTCAGGCGAGAGTGAATCGAACTCGGAATGGGACAAGTGGAGAAGGGGGATATATGTGGGAACGCGATGGCTAGTAAGCATATGTCTCCTAGCATGATAGTTATTCCCGGGAATATAAAAATCGATTCGAATTGCTGATGCTCACTAGGTGTGAGAATGCCACATATCGCACACGGGCAACGTAGTAACTACTTGAATATCGCTCATGTTTTCAAATACTACATGCTTGTTCATATTTATATCCCGATGTTTTACTTTCATGCAAAGTTCTGTTATTATCAATACAAGCAAATCAACAAAGAAGCGAGCAGTTGTCAAATCCTGCTTTTCTTGCGTACTCATGACATTGCTTAAAATCAATGGCTAAGGACCTACTTGATTAGTAAGCAAGCTTTGCGTCAGCCGTAAGCCACATCCATTAAATCCTACTGAGTAATTAGTACTCAGGGTTTGCCCCCACTTTTGGATCACAGGTATGGAGTTCGCCTTTTGTGCCTGCGTAGGCGGTGGTGTCTGCTCTCACCAGGGCTAGGCACTGTTTTATGGATGATGGGCAACATTGGTGGGCTCGGTGTTGTCTCAATGACTTGAGGCTTTTGGCTGTCATGATATCTAAACTCTGATATTCCGCTGCGAGAGAAACTTTTATGAACTCGTTTTATCCATGACATTATGTTAAGACTGTAATTTGAATTCGAACTGAATTGTAATCTAAGTCTATTACTACTCTATTCAACTGCCTGTGATGTTGTATCTATTGTGGCTCCTTCAAGAGTCGGGTGTGTATGATGTCGATTCCTCTGGAACGGTGTTATCGAGAGCCAAAGGACTCTCGACGGACTACCGAGTTTGGTCCAGCCTAAGTGCACCGTGAGCCAGAGGTGGCAAGTGTGCTTAGTCTGGATTAAGCGGGGCGGTTCCGCCACATAAACTATTGCATAAAATGATAGAACAAGGTTTAGGCTATAAACGCGAGAACGATAGGTTTAACATGGCAAAAGGATCCACAAGAGATATGAGACAAACAACCATCATACTAAGAACCATGTTGAAATTAGATCTAATCATAAAGCATATAATAAACATGATCATGAATGTCGAGGATCTACTCGAACCTTTCCCCGGGCTCTACTGTCACTAGTAACTAGGTAATCGACGAACTAGTAAACCCCAACCATCTCTAAGCATGAGTAGATTCAATCAACTAGTTAAAGTAAAAAGATCTACTAAAAGAACATGAAGATATCTGTATGTCGGCCGACAAAACATGTTGGAACTAAGCATTGCAAAGATATGGATCATAAATCATATATAAACAACAAGCTAGGTCTAAAAGATAATCTTTATTGATCGAATATCAAGGTTTCATCAAAGTATCGAAGGTCTAAAAGACAATCTTTATTGATCGAATATCAAGGTTTCATCAAAGTATCGAAAGAAGTACAAGGAATTACTCAAGATACATCGTAAACTCTGAAGCATAGTCATCGGGATGAACTCGACGAAGAACATGTCGAAAGATAAACTCGAGGTCTCCACGGGAGGGCCTAGGTCGGCCGACCGGACTGCCTCCTGCCTTCACTTGCTTCCTCCTTTCGCCGAGATGAGCTTCTGTCCGAGTTGAACGCTTCCAACCCCCCGACCTTTGCCCTAGACTCTCGACTTACAATGAATAATGTGGTGGATTCCTCTCCTCTCCCCTTGGAAGGCTCTATATTTATACCCCGGAGGGAACCCTATACATGGAATCTATTAGGTCAGTTCTAAGAGTCCTAGAACACCTAAAACACCTATTTCCATGTATATGCAAGTTTCCAAAAGAGTCCTGAACGTCCATGCCTTTCCTTGTTTGTAGATGAAGCTTCCATCTTTGTTCTTCCCGAGTTGGATTCTTTCATATTCTACAGCTTTTAGTATTTTGACCATAACTTTCTCATCCGAAGTCCAAATAAGGCAAACTCAAACTCTAAATTGCAGAGATCGAAGAGATCTACAACTTTGGTATTCAAATGTTCTTCATTTGACGTCACTAAGGTCTCCGAATTGGGCCCACAAGCTGCTACTCTCATGAATTTTGAGAAGATTTCAGGATTTAGTCCTTCAAGCAAACCTTATGTTCCAAGACTTCTTTTCTTATTGGGCTTCTTCCTCAAGTGGGCTTTAATTAGTCTTTATTTCAGAGCCCGCTCTATAGCATAAATCTTTTCTTTGAGAAATTCTCAAATATCCTCAATTATTCCTTATTTTCCTGCAAAAATGAATATTGCACAAAAACAAAGAGCATTCTCGAAAACGGGATTATTTGTTAGTAAAACAAGACTAAATGATAAGATTGACTCTCGAAAATATATAAAATCATATAAAAATAGAGCATATTTTTAGTACTTAAGGAGCGTCAATAATATCGCCACACATAGATCTCGCTAGTCCTCGAGCAAAAGATCGATAAAAGAACTTAACTATATTTAAGCGAATTCTAAATAATTAATTTTCAGAAATAATCATGCCTTAGAATTCATTTAAATCATAACATGGATCCTTTTAGATTAATTTTCATGCGTATAGAACCCCACAAAGTTTATCTAAGTCAAATGAATTATAACAACTCCAAAACCTCTTTTAGAATCATCAAAGAGGTTTTTTAAAGCAAAACAAAATTTTCAAAGATCAAGAAATTACTATATCCCCAGATGTTAAGGTCTCAAAAAGGCACTCTTATAAGTGGCTAATCCTATAAAATCACTCTTTTTCTCTTATCTCACAAGAGTTTAAGTGGAGCTTGGTTAACGCTTAGCAGAGCTGCTTATTTTATTGTCTAGCTAAGATATCTCTCTAAAAATTATTCAATCAACTTTTAAACTATCTTGGTCATCGACATTTAGAAAAGAGATCATAGTAAAGGATAATGAAAAAGAAGATATAGGTGGTGGACAAGTGCAAGAACAAATGGAGTGGAATAATTTGCAAAATTTTGCACATGGTTGGAAAAAGTAAAGTTTTTGCTCAAAATTATAAAACTCCCTTCACTTCACTTTTCCAAACTTTTTCCTAATTCTATTTTATTTATTTATTTTCTTTTCTCCCTTTTCTCCTTTTTCTAATTCTACCTTTTTAATAATCGACCATTTGGTCATTTTTTCTCCCTCTTATTTTTTTCCAGACGCCATAAATTCCTCACTTTTCTCTCTTTTTTTTAATTGGGCGCCCCCTCCCCTTTTACCACCTTTTTAGATAAATTGCTTTTACGAAGGATTATTTGAGCAAAAACTTTATATAGGTAAAGATAAAATAATGAGATGAAAAAGGCTTATATGATTAAAGAAATTGCTCTATTAATGTAAGCAATTGGAATATAGCAAAAGGAAAGCAAAAAGATGAAAATAGATGACCCAGATAATTTTAAGTGATCAAAATATCTAAAGGGATCAAAATTAACTAAACTCATGTAAGACAACTCACTTTTTAAACTGGTTTTCATAAATCTAAGCTCTACTAGGAATTTTTAGCTCTCTCTTAACATAGGGATGTAATACTTGATCCAAAAAAAAATTTTAATGAAAAGATAATTCTCCTCTAATCTTTTTTTAATTAAACTTTGGCAAAGCTATAAAACATAATCCTTTAATAAAAATATGAGTTATGCAAATTTAATCAATCTAGCAATCACCATACTAATCAAATCATAAAAATTTAAGCAAGATTAGTCATCAAAGTAAAAATAAAGAGCAAACTTAAATAAAGCAAAGTAATTTATTCAATCACACACTTTATTAATATAAAAGACCGTTTACATAAAATATAAAAGACAATTGACTCTTAGACTAACTCTAATAAGACTATATATATAAAGACTATATAAAAAACTTAATTCTTTATTTTAGACGTTTTTATCAAAACGCTTTATTCATCTAATGGGGAAATTCTACTAATATCCCCACACTTAAACTAAGCAAAGCTCCAAATCGTCACAACTAAACCAATGTGTATCATTCACTGGACCATCAAGAGGATCTTCACCAGGCAAGTAGTTGGGTGGAGGTGAATATGTCTCTTCTGATTCTTCTCAAGTATTATCTGGCTGATAACCTCCTGCTTCTAGTCTTGTAACATGGCCCCAAATGGAATTAATCACTCGCTTATGACTCTCACAGACACTTTGGAGGTAGTTCACTTGCCCCTTTATGTTGCTAACAAAATTGTCAACTCTTTTCCCAGTGTCCTCTATTTTCTCCTGAAGCCTTTCCTCTAAGACATTGATTACATCAAGAATATCTTCACTCTTTTTCTTGTTGAAATAGATGGCTTCTCTACACTTTGGGCAGCAGTGCACTCCATCCTCGGCTCCAATATGATAAGTATCGAAACAAGGAATGACAGTGATTGAGTTTACCTCTTCAGTCTCTGATCCTCGATAATCATTGAAGCTCATTGATTGATCCTCACTTCAATGGATGGTTCCTCCAAAACGGACAGGGCTCTCTTGATAGTCTATCCTAGGCATCTCTCCATTCCTTTGGGATCTCCTAACCTTCATCCGCCTTGGTAGGATTGAAAGCTTGGCATGTGCCTCGAGATCTCACGCTTCTCAGCTAATCCACACACCCTTGCCTCTTCCTCCTCATCGTCGAAGACCACCCGTGAAAAATTGCGGTGAGTACCCCAGCAGACAGGGCTGGTCGGCCGACCAGGCCCCCTCTTGCGGCACCTCAGCTTTCTTCTTCACGAGATGCATCTCCATCGCTTCGGAGCTTGTCGTGGCTAGGTTTGGATGTGTTTTGAGTTAGATGTCTCGGCTCTATGGCTTGCCTATGGCTTTATACTCCGGAGACTGGCGAGATTTAGAAACAAAACAGTGATTTCGATCCGAACTCTACCCTAAATTTATTTTGAATACAACACGGATTTTACCAGCAAAATTTGGAAGCAAACTGCCTCCAAAAGTCCCAAGTCTAGCTGACTTGACCCCCTAAGGCTCGGCCGACCTGGGCTTTTTCTTGCGCAAAAAGTTCCCAAATTTTATCGGTATCCCTAATTCCTAATTTAAAATAAAAATAAATCTAAATTTTTAGAAAAAACTGAAACTAAATGTGACTATTTACATACAAAGATACGAAAGCTATGGAAAACTAGAGATTATGGCCATGGTAATGAATCCTTACTTCCTTGAATTTATATATACCAATATAATTAACTTCAAATTTATCTCCTTCAAGGAACACTTTAAGTCTTTGACCATTCACTGTAAACTTGTTTCCTTCTAGGTCCATCCCATTTACTTTGTAATTTTCCTTTTCCAAATAATTTAAATCTTGAATTAAAAAGAAAAACCTTATCACCTTCCATAAATTCCTTCTTTAGGATTCTCTTATCAAACCATCTCTTAACCCTCTCCTTGTAGATAGTAGCATTATGATAGGCTTGCAATCTTGCCTCATCAAGGGTACTAAGTGAATCCTTCTTTTTACTAAAGCAGCATCTAAATCCAAATTTAATTCCTTAATTGCCCAATAAGCTTTATGCTCCATCTCTACTGGCAAATGGCAAATTTTTCCATAAACTAACTGATAAGGTGTCATCCCAATAGGTGCCTTAAACGCAGTCCTATATGCCCAAAGAGCGTCGCTAAGCTTATTTGACCAATTTTTACCTCCTTTAATTACTGTCTTTTTAAGAATTTCTTTTAATTGTTTATTTGATGTCTCGGCTTGGCCATTTGTTTGCGGGTGATAGGCTGTGGAAACTCTATGTTCAATTCTCATTTTCTCCAAATAATTAGTAAACTCTTTACCAACAAGATACGATCCTCCATCTGAGATGATGACTCTAGGGACTCTATATCTTGAAAAGATATTATTTCTAATCATTTCTATGGACTCCTGTGTAGTCGCCTTTTTACATGGTAAAGCTTTTACCCATTTTGAGACATAATCCACAGTCACCAAAATGTATTCGTAACCATGTGAATTTTCAAATGGACCCATAAAATCCATTCCCCAAACATCAAATAAATCAATTTATAGGTTATAAGTGAGAGGCATTGAATTTCTAGATGTAACATTTCCAGTCCTCTAACACTCAGGACAAGAAGCAACAAATTTCCTTGCTTCTTCATGCATTCCTGGCCAATAAAATCCACTTCCCCATATCTTAGCTTGGGTTTTGAAATATCCATGATGCCCTCCATATTCTGCATCGTGGCATTTCCTAAGAATTTCTTCTCTCTCTTCTGCAGGCACACATCTTCTAAGGACTCCGTCAGATCCAAACCTATATAGCGCTCCAATAGAATTTTTTAGCTTCGGCTAGGACTTTTCTTTTGGAATTATAGTTGAGATGAGTTAGTGGTTCTTTCTTTATGGCTCTTATAACGTCTATCATCCATGAATTTTTATCTAATACTGCATAGAGGGTATCGTCTCTTAACGCATCTTCTATAGGTGGTCCACTCTTAGCATGGTTCATTCTAGATAAATGACCCGCCACTACATTCTCAACTCCCTTCTTGTCTCTAATCTCTACATCAAATTCTTGTAACATTAAAATCCATCTAATTAAACGAGGTTTAGCATCTTTTTTAGTAATTAGGTATTTGATAGCAGCGTGATTAGTGTAAACTATAACCTTTGAATTAACTATATAAGATATAAATTTTTCAAAGGCAAAAACTACTGCTAACAACTCTTTCTCCGTAGTAGCACAATTTACTTGAGCTTCATTAAGAGTCTTGCTGGCATAATAAATGGCCTGTACTTTTCCGTCTTTTCTTTGCCCCAGCATAACTCCTACTGCGTAATCGCTTGCATCGCACATGATCTCAAAAGGTAGATTCCAGTCAGGTGGTTGAATGATAGGTGCACTAATAAGTAACTCCTTAATTTTTCTGAAAGCGACCTCACATTCTTAAGTGAACTTGAAAGGAATGTCCTTTTGAAGCAAGTAAGTAAGTGGTTTAGCTATTTTAGAAAAGTCTTTAATAAATCTCCTATAGAATCCAGTATGACCGAGAAAGCTTCTTAGAGATTTAACATCAGTAGGTGGTGGCAATTTTTCTACCGTCTCTATTTTGGCTTTATCTACTTCAATTCCCTTTTCAGAAATGATGTGTCCCAACACAAGTCCTCTTCTAACCATGAAGTGGCATTTCTCCCAGTTTAGCACTAAGTCGACCTCTTCATACCTCTTCAGCACCTTCTCCAGATTCTTTAGACAGTGGTCAAAACTCGTACCATGAACTGAGAAATCATCCCATGATATCTTCAACAAAATCTGAGAATATAGCCATCATACACCTTTGGAAAGAAGAAGGTGCATTACAAAGTCCAAAAGGCATTCTCCTATAGGCGAAAGTTCTGTAGGGACATGTAAAGGTAGTTTTATGCTGATCATCTAGGTGAATAGGGATTTGAAAGAATCTAGAATATCCATCTAAATAGCAAAAATGGGTATTCTTAACAAGTCTCTCTAACATCTCATCTATAAAAGGTAAAGGAAAGTGATCTTTTTTAGTGGTTTTATTAAGCTTTCGATAATCAATGCACATTCTCCAACCAGTCACCGTTCTTTGTGGGATTAATTCATTTTTATCATTTTTAACTACGGTTAATCCTACTTTCTTAGGTACACAATGAACTGGGCTTACCCACTCACTAGTTGGTACTGGATAGATAATTTCGGCATTTAAAAGTTTGATGACTTTCTTTTTAACTACAGACCTCATTTCGTTACTCAACCTCCTTTGATTATCAACTACTGGCTTGTGGTCTTCTTCCATTGGGATGCGATGAGTACAAAACGCTGGGCTGATTCCTTTTAGATCTGCTAGAGAATAACCAATTGTCTTCTTGTGCTTCCTTAACACTTCCAGCAGCCTTTCTACTTCCTCTGGACTTAGCTCATCATTGATGACTACTGGGTAGGTTTTATCTTTTTCCTAAAACCTCATATCTAAGTCCATCAAGTAGTGGCTTTAACTCTACATCTGGCGTCTCCTGTTGATTAAGGTCACCTAGTGTCTCTACTGGAATGTCTCGGGTTTCTTCTATATTTTGTTCTAATTCATTAGTGGCATTGGTGGTTTCTTCAGAGAAAAACCCTTCGTCTTCTCCCTCTAAGATTAGATTTAAAGGTTCTCTAAAAGCATTAATATAATTAATACTCTCTATCTCCTCTATATCTGGAGCGAGATTAATGGGCACTTTAGATGCCGGTAAGAAATCAAAGTCATATTTTAATCCATTAATATTAAGAATGACTTTTCTTTTTTCATTAT
This sequence comes from Paspalum notatum, assembly GCA_022530915.1. Lineage (NCBI taxonomy): Eukaryota > Viridiplantae > Streptophyta > Magnoliopsida > Poales > Poaceae > Paspalum > Paspalum notatum. The sequence continues at coordinate 29,907,774 of CM039688.1, read as the reverse complement.
GAACTATGGCATCAACCAACTTAAGAAAAGGTCTACCAAAAATTAATTTAATATTATTATCATAGACATTAATGACATAAAAATCAGTTGGTATAATTTTTCTAGCAAAGTCAACTTCAACATTTTTAATTAAGCCTACAGGTTTAATTATTTCATTACTAGCAAGTTTAATCCTAAGATTGGTGGAAATTAAGCATGGTTTATCACATAACTTAGAATAAACCTGATAGCTCATTGTACTTACCTAGGCTTCCATAGCGCAGTGTATATTGTTGAAGACTTCTTTGTTGATGGAACACGAAATTCCAGTTGGTGATTCCTCCGCTGGTAGCTGAACGATAACTTCCTCAGTAAGTAATGACTCCGGCTTGACCCCGATTACTTGCTTCACTTCAGAGACGAAGTCACTATCCAGCTCCCCCACTTGGAATAATTTCTGCAGCACTTCCCCTGTATCTTAACTATCATCACTCTTTCTTAGTGGTACTTCTAGTGGGAACAGCTCTTCTTCTTCCACTAAGTCTTATGTTGGGAGTGATCCTGCACATTTGAGTGTATCTGCAAACTCCACTAGCATCCAGCTCATCTTCTTGAACTCTCTCAAAGGCTTTGCACTGGCAAGACTTCTATAATCACTCTTCGTCTCCTCTTGAGGTGCAAGACTTCCATAATCCTCCTCGTCAGAGGCATAAGACACTGTAGTCTTTTTGAGAAGTGGTTAGTATTCAAAGATGGCAGGTGTGGGTGCCATGTGGTCCTCTGGTTCCTTCGCTCCGTCGTCCTTCCTTTCTCTGTTGCCCTTGCAAGCCATGCAGATATCTGACAGAATCTTGTTAGCTTCACTCCATGTCCTGCTCAACAATGATCGTCCAGTTGTAATATTAACTTTCTCAAAGGCTTCTGGCGTCAGACCATAGTAGAAGGTATGAATATGCACATCTAGCATTACTCCAAGTAGTGGTCCTTGTGTGAGCATGTCATCGAGTCTCTCCCAGGCTTCGTTGATGTCTTCATTCCGTCTTTGTTCGAAGTTGAAAATCTGCTTCCTCAATTAGTACACTTTTAGCGGTGAGAAGAATCCTGCGAGGAATTTCTGCTCAAGAATTTCCCAATCTCCTTTAGCTTTAATTGAGGCAGCTTGGTACCATTTGTTGGCTTTATCCACAAGGGTAAATGGAAAGAGATTCGACTTGACGCACTCTACTGGGACTCCTTCTTGATAGAAAGTGTGGCATACTTGCGTGAGCTTCTCCAGGTGCTTGTACGGATTCTCGTCGTCTTCTCCACTGAATGGATCTGCGGCAGCAATCTTGATGATTCCTGGCTTCAGCTCGTATGATCCTGACTCCGGCTTCTCGTTGGATTCTTGAAACTTGAGGTCTACAGTTTTTGGTGTTAAGCGCTCCCTAAGTGTCAAAAGCTCCCAATCTTCAAACTTTGAAGTCATATCTAAAAACAATTACAAAAACAAAAACACAAAACGAAAAATCTATGACAGCAAAGTTGTTGGGTTAGTTTAACTAAAAATAAACTAAGAACAAGAATAAAACTAAAATTAAAAGTAAAATAACGATTATTATATGTCAAAGTAAAACTATAAACAAATTAATAAATTGAAATTAAACACGCAAAAAGCAAATAAACTAACTATCAAAACTAAATATAGTTAACAAAAGATTTATAATAACTTAAACGATAATTAGGATTCCCCGGCAACGGCGCCAGAAAAGCTTGTTGACGCCACTTAAGGACGTCAAACTTTATACTGCAAGCGTACAGTATCGTGGTAGACTTTCCCCAGGATGAGTATCTTGGGTTTTGTCAATCCAGGGATAATTATGTCTAAGCTACTATCAATTTAATATTAACTGAATTACTAACTAATTCTAATAGATCTAAACAAGCTTAAAAGAAGATAAAAACTATTCTAATTATACTCTAATCTACCCTCTAATTATGTTCTAAAAAGGGTTTAAACTATTGCATAAAATGATAGAACAAGGTTTAGCCTATAAACGCGAGAACGATAGGTTTAACATGGCAAAAGCATCCACAAGAGATATGAGACAAACAACCATCATACTAAGAACCATCTTGAAATTAGATCTAATCATAAAGCATAGAATAAACATGATCATGAATGTCGAGGATCTACTCGAACCTTTTGCCGGGCTCTACTGTCACTAGTAACCAGGTAATCGACGAACTAGTAAACCCCAACCATCTCTAAGCATGAGTAGATTCAATCCTTAAAGTAAAAAGATCTACTAAAAGAACATGAAGATATCTATATGTCAGCCGACAAAACATGTTGGAATTAAGCATTGCAAAGATATGGATCATAAATCATATATAAACAACAAGCTAGGTCTAAAAGACAATCTTTATTGATCGAATATCAAGGTTTCATCAAAGTATCAAAGGAAGTACAACGAATTACTCGAAATACATCGTAAACTCTGAAGCATAGTCGTCGAGATGAACTCGACGAAGAACATATCGAAAGATGAACTCGAGGTCTCCTCGGGAGGGCCTAGGTCGGCCGACCAGACCCCCTAGGGGTCGGCCGACCGACCTGTCTTCTCTTGCTTCCTCCTTTCGCCAAGATGAGCTTCTCGCCGAGTTGAACGCTTCTAGCCCCCGACCTTTGCCCTAGACTCTCGACTTACAATGAATAATGTGGTGGATTGCTCTCCTCTCCCCTGGGGAGGCTCTATTTTTATACCCCGGAGGGAACCCTATACATGGAATCTATTAGGTTGGTTCTAAGAGTCCTAGAACACCTAAAACACCTATTTCCAAGTATATATAAGTTTCCAAAAGAGTCCCGGACGTCCATGCCTTTCCTTGATTGTAGATGAAGCTTCCATCTTTGTCCTTCCCGAGTTGGACTCTTCCATATTCTGTAGCCTTTAGTATTGCAACCATAACTTCCTCATCCAGAGTCCAAATATGGAAAACTCAAACTCTAAATTGTAGAGCTCGAAGAGATCTACAACTTTGGTATTCAAACTTTCTTCATTTGACGTCATTACGGTCTTCGAATTGGGCCCACAAGTGCTGCTATCATGAATTTCGAGAAGATTTCAGGATTTAATCCTTGAAGGAAACCTTATCTTACAAGACTTCTTTTCTTGTTGGGCTTCTTCCTCAAGTGGGCTTTAAATAGTCTTTATTTCGGAGCCCGCTTTATAGCATAAATCCTTTCTTCGTGAAATTCTCAAATATCCTCAATTATTCCTTATTTTCCTGCAAAAATGAATATTGCACAAAAACAAAGAGTATTCTCAAAAACGGAGTTATTTGTTAGTAAAACAAGACTAAATGATAAGATTGACTCTTGAAAAGATATAAAATCATATAAATATAGAGTTTATTTTTTGTACATAACGAGCGTCAACATACACTCAGCAACTGGACGCACCACAAAAGTCGTGCTCTGAGTAGCATCCCATATGTCCTGATTGAGGCTAACAAGGAACGCCTCCATCCTACCCTTCTAGTAGGGATAGCCATCGGAGCCGAGGATGGGAATCTTCCCACAGTAAGTCATAGTCACTACGGTTTCTTTACCGGTTAAGGTATAGGAAACCTAACCGGCTCTGATACCACTTGTAGAACTGAGACATGCGACTAGTGAATAGGAGCACCAAAAACTCAAACTCACAACCCCTTGGTGCAAATTGACACACTACTCACCACAACTGCTAGACACCGTCCACTGAAAGGAAACGTGTCTAGCCAGCACTTGGTGTCGCCCACTGAACGGGTACACACCAAGCGAGCGGAAGCACTAGACTTTACGACCACGAGATCGCAAGTCAAGCGAAACAACGCCTCTTGCAGATGAGGATCCCACGTAGCCACTCCGCACCTAAATGCGTCTCACTAATGAACAGAGAGCGATGAGTATGGGCCAGTGGTGAGAATCCCTCGGGCAAGGACGAAGCAAAACCCGAACGGCAAAAACTCCAACGAAAACCGACAGCCCAGACACACGCCGGATAGTCCGGTAGAGACCGGATAGTTTGGTGACCTGCACCGGATAGTCTGACAGGAGCTAGGACGAGGGCCTGAGCCGGATAGTCCGGAGCACGCCGTCGGACTATCCGGTAAGATACCGGATAGTCCAGTGGTTGCACGAGATAGTCCGGTAGCACCCTGTAACTTGAATTCCCAAACCTAAAACCTGACCAAACCTTGTCCAATCTTCACAAAAATTGACTCAGGCTATCTGAGCACTATTCTAAAGCTATTCCCAAAAGATCCATGGAAAAAGATCAGGGAATTAGCGGGAATTTCAGATCTCGTGAAGAGGCAAGCTTTGGGCAAAAGAAGGTGAAAACTCAAGAACGACTCAATCCAAGGGGATTGAGATGAACTAGGTCGTAATCTCCAAGTCCTAGCAAGTCCAAAAGAGCCAAAAGAACAGGATTAACTCGTGGGCAAAGCAAATCACCAAAAGCCTTTGAGTTTCATCCAAGAACCAAACTAGAGAGGGGAGGGAAAAGAGGGCTGCTCTCAAGGACTCCAATTTTAGAGGAATATTGCTGGATTAATCATGAAATTGAGTTCATATAAAGGTTCCTATAGCCTACCACCCTTCATCCTCCCTCTTGATGTGAAGAACACTAGCTAGGGGACTCAAATCCTAGCCTAAAGCTCTCCTTTCTCTCTTTAGCACTTGCTGTATAGAAAGTAAGCCTAGGGTTTTCTAATAGTGGAAGAGTCACCTAAATAACCAGCCACTTAGGTATATATAGCCCAGGCCTAACGACACCATTTAACACTATGACCCCTACTTTAGAAAGCTCGGAAGGGGCTGAAATGAAAATTATACAATCGGACGACTACAATGACGCTTTGATCTTCTTCTTCTCCACGCCTCACTTGGATGTATGCCACGTAGCTAGTAGTCCGGAAGCTTCTCCCGGTTTTGAAGTCAGAAACTGGGATACTTTATTCTACGGGCTTCCTGGGCCGGGTCTTCGCCCAATCTTCTATCTTAGCGAGTCGGAGCCCAACCCACCAAGTCATTTGAACTTGGGTGGCGGTTTTGAGCCGAAGCCGCCAAAGCCTCCCTCGCACGTCTTCGCGCCATGCACTCGGGTTGGAGCACCACGGTGGTACCCGGCTTCTCCAGTCCATTGGAGTCGCCTCGCGGTCCATCAGAGGGCTTACACCACTGTTGCCAAACCGCCCCTCTGTGTACCGAGCTTCCATGGCCGACCGACGCCGAGACTTGCCTTCGGTCCATCGGAGGGCTTTTGCCTCAGTCCATCGAGGTCTTCATCATCCTCTACCTCCAGACAATCGGAGGGCCTCTAGTCCATCGGAGGGCTTGAGCTCGTTGACAATCACTCATCACACCAGGAGAGCAATGAGGCCGGTCCATTGGCTCTCAACCTGATAGTTGTATATATGTGGTTGGATGATTGTGTGCTTGCTCCATGGTCATGAAAATACTCAGTGTTTAGGTAGTTTACCGATTACCCCACCTATTCTACCCCGAAATGGTTGTTCACATGTGTGTTCGTTACTCATGCAATCCATTCACTACACCATGCATATCATTCATGTAGCAACGCTTATTGCAGATACGTGATCAAGAACCAAGTGTGTGGAGCTACTTCAACCAACGGTGATCCAGAAGACCAACTAAGACCCACTCACGACCTGGAGGGCCCATCAGTCGTGTTTGGAAGAAGGAGTTGTCCAAGTGATCAAGGGGTTGCCTGGGGCAAAGCCTCACAACCCGGCAAACTAACGTTACCTTAGTTTGTGGTTTACTTAAAAATGAAAGGAAAGGTAGACAGGACCATGCTTTTCCCAGCTAATATGTTGTGATTGATGAGTATGCATCTGCATTAGGAGTTGTTTGAAAACCGATTGCATTAGACTCCTCGGCCGCCCTGGCCCTAGCACCTACAATAGAGTACGTAGGACGAATATGCCTAGTAATGTTAGGTACGAGTAGACACGAGTGAATGGAGTCACTTGTCGCGTCGGTGATTTCAAAATCACAGAAATTTCACTAGTGTGGATGTTCTCGTTTTGAATATGATTTAATTGGAGACCGGGCGGATATATATATAAGAAAAATGATTGGCACGTCCGCCCTTTCACTAGTGTGGATGGCTTGGTGGACTCCACCCGAGTCGTATAAAGCACATCCGCTGTTCGTCTGATGATTAGCATAACATTGCTAGAGTGCTTATCCAGGCCATGGGACTGGTAAAAGTTTGTCCTGAGACGTCCGGAGTTTTTTGGATGCCGCCCATCCACTTGATGGAGGCCGAAGTACTCGGGGGCGCTTGTAGTCGAGGGAGGGCTGACTGTAACACCCTAAATTTTATTTTCAAAGTTTTAAAATAATTAAAATGTTTTTCTCAATTTATTAAGGTTTTTCTTGTTTAGAATGAGCATTCAAATGAATTTATAAAATAAAGTTTAAAGCAAATAAAATCAATTTAGGACAACATGTTGTTGCATTCATGCCGTTGCATTTGTTTTGTTTGAGTGGTTGCCTAAGGACTGGAATTCAAATTTATTTGAATTTTAAATTTGGTTTGGTCTTGGTTTTCAAAAACAAAAGAGAGGGAAAAGGAAGGAAAAAAAAAGGAGAAACAGGAGAAAGCAGCCAGCCTAGCCCAGTTTCTGGCCTGCTTGCCCCTTCCCCTCAGCCCGCTCGGGGCCCAGCAAGCCAAGCCGAGCAGGCCGGCCCAACCGCAGCCCAGCTGGCCTCCCCCTCCTATGTTTTGCTGACCGGTGGCCCTAACCCCTTGTGTCTCCGCCAGGTGGGACCCTGCCGTCAGCCCCTTCTCCAACCTCCTATCACTGCCCCCGAATTTCTCGGCTGCCTCCCTCTCTCCCTAGACATGGCCCTGGCCTCCCCTCTATCTCTCTGCAGCTGGACCGCGCCGTCCGCAGCCAGGCCCGCTCGACAGCCGCTCCTTCCCGCTCGACGCGTCTGCGATGTGGACACTGGATATACCAAGTCCAAGACGAACCGGACTCAATGGTGACCTTGCGCCCACGAGCTCGGACTCGGTCGTTCTTGCCTCCACCGCCCTATAAATGGGTTCTCTGGCCCCATCGCCGTCTCCCTTTGCATTTGCGCTCCAAGCCCTAGCCCTAGCCATCCTCATCGCCTTCAATTTCAACGCCAAAGCCCGAGATGGTGAGCAACCCGCCTCCTCAATTCCTCCTCATCGTCGGCTCTGTAACCCTGTTTCCTCCCTCCATGGCTTCGCAGAGCTACCGCGCACGGGAATCAGCCATCCAGGACGCCCGAAACCGCCTCCATCACCCCTGTCTACGAGCACCCGCCTTCACCGACTGCTGGTCCACATCGTCCAGTCGCACTGCCGGTCTCCCGTCCGCCACGAGCCGTCGTTGAGAACCTCCATAGACCCCTTGACCTTCTGGCTAGGTCTAGTAGTGCGATACTAGTTCCAGGGGTCGGAACACGAATCTAGTAGTGGGGGCAGACGCCGCCGTTGTTTCTATGACCACCGGCCGATGCTGTCCATTTGAATCCCTGACTACGCGATCCAGATCCAACGGGCCACAGGCACCGGCGACCCGGTCAGAGCTGGTCAGCCCTGCTCGTTTGTAGATAAACCCCTCCTCTTCCTTGTAATTAACCCGCGATCCATCCCCTTAGTCAGCAGGCCCCTGTCTTTTATCTTCTAAACCCTAGTTTTTCAATTTTTCTACAGTTAAGTCCTAGACCATTCAAAAGCTCATATCTTCTTGGTTTTAACTCCGTTTTTGACGATTCTTGCGCTCACGTGTTCATAGTAATGCGTAGAATAGTTTTATAAATGTTTTATCTTCTGTTTTTATGTAATGATGTACTGTTTCTTATCGTTTATGTTTGTTTGCTTTCATGTGTGATCCTATGAATGCTTGTGTGGCGCTTTACGATCGTGCCTAGACGTTGATCCAGCTGTTGAGTTCGAAGAGCAACCTCCAGAAGCCTCTGAGCAGCAGCAAGTAAATTTTGAGGAAGACAAGTATAACATAAACACCATCTAATAACCTTTTTCATCATTGCATGTGCATTTAATTTTATCTACCAGTAAGGTTTTACCTAGCTACTTTTATCCTTATATATCTACCTTTTGGGATGCATATGGTTAAGTTGTGCTAGGTGCTGCATGAACACATACCTTTATGTTAATTAATTTTGATAAATGGTTATATGCAATTAATTGTTGGGCTTGACCATTAAGCGGTTCAAGTCTGTTTAAAAAGATGTGGTTTTGGGACTTGAGCAATGTGCTCGTGTGCTTTTGCGGTTCTCTCCCTAAGGACCGGTTTACAAAGCGACCACCTGGGACAACAGTGCTACCACAAGATTGGAATGGGACGATCTTAGCTAAGTAATTAGGTCATTTTGGTTTGGTGTACCTTACCTACAGGGCAAGAGGGGGAGTAAGCTTCTGTGGTCCCTACGCTACCTCATGGTTGAGTGTGCTTTACGTTATATGTATGTGCTTCTCCCTTTGGAGGCAGGCCCCACCATTGCAGGCACTTGATTCCTTGCGGTTACTTTTTACCAACGTGATCTTTGGAAAGGCTTCGTAGTGTGCTTGAGTCGTCCCATCTAAGGTAATGGGGTGAACAATTTGCGTAACTCACGGCTTGTGGGTAAAGATGTACAACCTCTCGAGAGTGTAAAACTGACATGTCAGTCGTGCTCACGGTTATGAGCAGCCCAGACCCTTCCCAATGATTAGTAAGATCCTTGGCTGAGGTTCCTTGGTTCTTTGGTTTTGGTTATGATAATGGTTATATCTGTTTAATCTTATTTAATTTCTTATGCAATATCTTTTGGGCTAATAGCATTGCTACTAATTTATAGTGATTAGGCCTTAATAAAAGTAATTAATTAAAAGCTAATGCAGTCTGTCAGCTAAGCCTAGAGCCTCATGGTTTATATTATATTTGTTGGGTATTCTGTACTCACACTTGCTTCTTTATATTTATTCCTTGTTGGTGGGAAAATTCCAACCGCTGCTCAGAAAGATGAAGGCATGAAGGTGTACACACGAATGTTCTTGGAGTTCTAGGCGTGCGACCCCTAGTTGGTTTCCCTGTGGATGGCTCAAAGATAGTTACGCTTCCGCTACTCTGTGTTAAAGACTCAATGTCTTAATGTATATGTTGTTTAATGGTATGTAATAAAGCATGTTCTGTTATATCACTATTTATTGTCTCTATATGTGTGGAGATTAGATCCTGGCACACATATAGTTTTGCTCTGGTTTGTCTTTTTAAAAACTAGGGTGTGACACTGACCTGGCATACGTGGTATCTGTGATGCTCCGGCATTTGAAGTGCATTTTCATCTCACCTACATGCAACATTCATCATAATGCATCATACAATGACATGCATTTAAGCCCTAGTTCAAACATGGTTGAAATGCAACTTGTTAAAACCTGTTTTCTGCATATATGTGTCTGTGATTGTGTCCATAACTTTGATTATATTTAGATCTGGGTGAAACTCATATTGACAAACTTGTAGACAATTTGATGATAAATAACTTTGGAAATTGGTGCTTTGACATGCATTAAGGGTTGCATAGAGTTTTGGGGCTTTTTCTGTCAGCATGAGAATTCTGTCCAAACTTGACCAAATTAATAATTTTAAATTTTCTTGATCTTAAAGCCACAATCTTGAAACTCTGGTATTGAGAAAGTTGTAGATTATGAAATTCTGAACAACATTGGTATAAACTCCGTTTGTGAAAGTGTCTAGAATATAGACTTTTAGAATTTCCAAGCTGGAGGATTTTGTTGGTCAAACCTTGGTCAGCAGCTTAAATTTAAATTTAAACCACATTTTTTAATATAACATGGTATGAAAGTTTATAAGAAAGTTGTAGAGCTCGAAAGTTAGAACATTTCATCCAATTGGGTCCTTTTCAAATTCAGCATCTAAGGCTTTCTCCAACCGAATAGGCAAAAGGGAACCCAAACCGAAAATGGGTGATGGAGTGACATGTAGCAGTACCTATCCTTTTCCAACCGAGTAGCTATAGGCGCTATGCATTTTGGGGAGAGGAGGACTGAAGACCTATAAATGGGTCTTGCCTCTCCCGCACGCAGCACAGACCAACTGCGCCTCGCGCCCAACAGCCTTTTTGCGTACTCCGTTTTTTTCCTACCCAGCAGCACCTAACCCATCCACCGGCCGCGAGACCTATACAGCCAAATGGGTCTCCGTTTTTTACCTATTCGGTTGGAGAAAGCCTAACCCGTGCAAAAACCCGAAATACAAACGAGTGTTCCTGCGGTCAAAACTGGGATTTTTCAATTTCGGGATTTACTTCCTCTTTCGTCTCTATGACCCATGGGCCCCACACGTCAGGACGCCCTCGGGTTCCCACTCCCTCAATTGGAAAGTCCGGTCCAGTGGGCCCCACTCCTCCATCACTTCGCATTTTTAACCGAGCCTTTGCGTTCTTGCAGATCTAACGTCGGGTTTCAGGAGATTCTCATGCACTTAGCACTGAGTCGGGATAATTTCACGATCTAGCCCCTGATGTATACAGTTAATTATGTTTAAGCCCTAGGTCTAATGTTTTTCCATTTATTATTATTTATTTCGGCTGAAACTTTGAAAAATCACAACAATTCAAAGAAAAATCCAAAATGGACAAACTCAGTGGCTATGGACTCCTCTTGAGTAGATCTACAGGATAGGTATGATGTGGATGTGTGAAAAGTCTGTTTTGCCCTTGTTTAAGTTGCATGCATGTGAGGGTTAATAAATGGTAAAAGTGGACCAAATGAACTCCAAAAATTATGAAACTTGGACAGTAGCATTGTTATGATATTTAGCCACTGTGTGAATTTTTGTGGCAGTAGTACTTGCTGTTAAATGACTGATCTACCCCTAGGCCTAAGTTTTCGCAATAGAAATGCATAGGAAACACTTGTCTTATGAAACTTGCTCCAAATGTTATACTAGAATTTTAGGACACACCTTGTGCTGCATATAGCTTGCTGGTAAAGTTTGAAGCCTTGCATGTTAAGTTTGAGTGGTGAATTGAAAATGACAAAGTGTCACGTGCTTAACTAAATAAAAAGGAAATTGGTCTTAGGATGCATAATTAATTCTATGGAAAAATTGGTAGCTTGCTAATGATGCATAGGTTCCAAAAAGTATCTTTGTGAAGCCTGTAAGTACTGTCTTGTTGTGCGTTTAAAATAGACCTAGATAATTATATGGGAAATAGATGTTATATCAAACTATGGATTTGGTGCTTGCTGATTTTTATACATGATGTTCATGCAATGTAATGCTTGCTGTAGAAATTTCAAGTGCAGAACCCACTTCCTACAAATTATGAAAAATCAGAGAAGCTATAGGGCTGATAAATTGTTGGAATTTTAATAAATTAATTATAACTTGTTTGTAGATGAAATTTTGGCAGTAGCACTATGAAGTATGTGTCTGCATGTGGTATAAATGTGAGATCAATTAGAGTTGTCCAACTACCTGAACTCATGAGTGCTTTATATTCATAAAGGTGTTTTCAAGAGACAACTTCATTTCATTTGGCAGGGACTGTGTACACATATAAGACAGTAACTCATGATAACTCCAAAGATAAAATATGGTGATGGTTTGTATGATTTCTTATTGATGGCTTGAACTAGCTTTTAGTGATGGCTTGTACGATATCTTGAACCATGGGTTGTGTGATTTCTTAGCAAAAGTCGTTAAGTTTTCTTATTATGGGATGTATTTAACCAAGAGTACCCGAACCCGTTCTTCACAAACTGCTTGATCATGCATTATATTTCATTGACACCTTATACATACATTTGCAATTCATTGTACTCGTGTTTGCACTATGTCATGCATATAACACTGTATCATATACATGCATTTGCATTCTCTTGCACTCACTTGCATTTTATCATGCATATAGACCTCGCGTGCAAGGAGCTATCAATGCAAGAGAAACCAGTGATCAAGGAACCGGATGACAGGCTATAACCGGAGCAAGAAGATGAAGGGTCGCTGATTAAATCTGTCCCTGCTTCAAGGGGTTGCTTGGGGCAAAGCCTCACAACCCGGCAAACTAACTTAGTTTAGTTTGTTGGTTTTTTTAAGAACAATCAAAGGTAGGCAGGACCATGATTTCTCCCAGCTAATACAAATCTGGTTTGATGATTACGCATATGCATTAGGAGTTGTTTGAAACCAACTGCATTAAACTTCCTGGCCGCCCTGGCCTTAGCACCTATACCTAGAGTTCGCAGGACGTGTGCCTAGAATGGTTAGGTGCGAGTAGATACGAGTGAATAAAGGTCACTCGTCTCGTAGGAATTACTTTTCAAAAAGAAGAAATCTCACTGTTATGCAATTTATTATGTTTATATTATGCTTTAAATGGAGACCGGGCGGAGATATGGATATGTATGATGAGAAGTGGAATAATGTGTGGTGGACTCCGCCTGAGTCGCATAAGGCCGGTCATTGTTCGTCTATTGGTCAGCATAACATTGCTAGGGTGCTTATTCGGGATAATGGACCGGTGAAAGTCTTACTTGTGCCATCCGAACAACAGAGACAGACTCCTACTGTGACACCTTGGGGAGCTTGTAGTCGAGGGAGGGCTGACCCGACGTGACCGTGGTATCGCTCCTAAGGCGGCACAACCTGGGAACAATGGAAGGATTGAATCAAACTTGGGATGGGACAAGTGGAGATGGGGGCTATATGTGGGAACGCGATGGCTAGTAAGCATATACCCCTGGCATTTCTAGTTATTCAAGGGAATATAAAAATCGATTCGAATCGCTGATGCTCACCAGGTGTGAGAAAGCCAATACCACTGACAGGGAAAGTAGTAACCCACTTGAATATGTTGTATTATTAATTCATGATTTTGTATATCAACATGCTTGGATGCGTATGTTTTGACCCACTATTCATGGTGCTACCCATCTACTGGTAGAAGGTCCATGGACTTGGGAGGTGCTTTGAAGTCGAGGGAGGGCTGACCCGACGAACCGTGGTATCGCTCCTAAGACGGCTACTCCCAGGGGTTAGATAGGGCACTGTGAATCTTGGGACGGGACATGTGTAGAATAGGGGTATATCTTGGATATTATGCAAGTTACTGATGGGTTCTCATGCTTTACTTTCATGCAAGTATTTACTTTATGATGTAAATGAATACTCATGGTTAATGGATAGCAGCTATCAAATCCTGCTATCTTATGTCAACATGCCTTTGTATAAAAATCAATGGCTAAGGACCCACACGATTAGTAAGCAAGCTTTGCGTCAGCCGTAAGCCCTTTCTATTAAGTCCTACTGAGTAATTAGTACTCAGGGTTTGCCCCCACTTTTGGATTACAGGTACTGGCGACATCTGGATAGCTGTGTTGGAGGTGGTAGTACCAGTGGGCTCGGTGCTACTCGCCTTGTTCCTCTCTTCATGAAGACTACTTGAGTTTGTTTCCGCTGTGAGATGTTTTGAAAACGCTTCCGCTATATATAAATTGAAATCGCTTCCGCTATATTTTGACCATGTATTTGAATTCACATATTTGGTCTGTAAACTAAAGTCTATTACTATCTATTTCAACTGCCTATGATGATTGTAACTGTTGTGGCTCCTTCGAGAGTCGGATGTGTTTGATGTCAGTTCCTTTGGGATTTGGTGTTATCGAGAGCTGAAGTACTCTCAACAGCTGGCCTAAGTGCACTGCGAGCCAGAGGTGGCAGGTGTGCTTAGTCTAGATTAAGTAGGGCGGTTCTGCCACAGTATCGGTCGTAAGACGGCACAACCTGGGGGTTAGGTGGGGGCGTTCTGAATCTTGGGACGGGTTAGATTGAGATGGAGGCTATATGTGAGAACGCCGAGGGTTAGTAAGCGTATACTCCTGGCATTTTTAGTTATTCCCGGGAATTAAAATCGTATCAAATCGCTGATGCTCACCAGTGTGAGAATGCCAATATCACTGTCAGGCAACGTAGTAACTACTTGAATACATTATGCTTATTGATCATGTTTTCAAATACCACATGCTTGTATTATATGTCTACATTCCTGTAAGTTATTATGAAATATGTTGATACATGCAAATGATGGAACTTGTCACTTTATGGTTAACTCGTCACTGTTTAAGGAAATCAATGGCTAAGGATCCACTTATTAGTAAGCAAGCTTTGCGTCAGCCATAAGCCATTCCATTAAGTCCTACTGAGTAATTCGTACTCGGGGTTTGCCCCCCACTTTTGGAGCACAGGTATTGATGACATCAGGACAGCTGTTTGGTGGAGGGTAGAACCAGTGGTCTCAGTGCTACTCGCTTTGTGTTCATCTCTGCATGCAGACTACTTAAGTACTTTGTTCCGCTGCGAGATATTTTTGAAATCTCTTCCTCTATATTTTGAACATGTATTTGAATACATATATTTGGTTCGTGAACTAAGTCTACTTACTCTCTATTTCAGCTTCCTGTGATGATGTAGCTGTTGTGGCTCCATCGAGAGTTGGATGTGTGTGATGTCGGTTCCTCTGGATTTGGTGTTATCGGGGGTCGAAGGACTCTCGACAGACTACCGGGTTTAGTTCAGCCTAAGTGCATTGCGAGCCAAAGGTGGTAGGTGTGCTTAGCCTGGATTAAGCAGGACGGTTCCGCCACAAATAGCAAGCCCGGCAACCACTTCATCTTCACTATCACTTGCATCGGATGAGGAATTGCTTGATGTGTCCTCATCTGTCATCCACTCACCAATGTAAGCTTTGCCCTTTTTCTTGATGAATTTCTTCTTGAATTGCTTGGGGGCTTTCTTCTTGTTCTTCTTCTCATCATCACTTGACTCATGCTTGTAGCTCTTCTTCTCCTTCTTATTCTTGTTCTTGGAATGAGAGGTGGCCAAGCTTGCCAATTGTAGCACTCCGTTTCTTCAAGCTTCTTCTTGGATGGAATGAATTTCTTCTTGCTTGAGGAGTATTTGATGCCTTTCTTGTCAAGGCGACCCAAGGCACAAGTAACTTTGCGCATAAGATGAGCCACCTCATCATCACTATCATCATATTCTTGCTCATCTTCTTCTTTGTTGTCCACCACGATGATCTTCTTGGTAATGGACCTCTTCTCTTTTGATGAGCTTGCCTTGAGGGAAATATCCTTCTTCTTGGAAGGTGCCTCCGCATCCAGTGTGATGTTCATGTACATTTCATGTGCATTAATCTTGCCACGCACACTGGACGGAGTTGCCTTGGAGAGGTCAGTTTGATGAAGGTAGGTGATGATGTTTCCATACTTGCTACGATCAAGTTGATCCAATATCTTCCTTGCAACATCGGCCTCGGCAATTTGGGTTAAACCAAGACCATTGATCTCCTCTACAAACACATTGAGACGTTGTTGACAGTCGTAATCTCACGATATCTACCATCAATTACCAACCAAATGGAGCAATGCAAGTGAATAAATATGGACTAACCCTTATACTAATGAGTTCCACTAGTTTTGTATGAATATTTGGATGCAGGTACCAAAATGCACATAAAACAGCTGAAAACATGCCAAGGATCAAAGATGGGGCTCACTGGTCAAAATAGCTAGGTCGGCCGACCCATGCCTAGGTCGGCCGACCAAGGCCAAGCCGACCCTGGCTCAGGCTGCCCAGCCATCCAAGTGAGCCAAATGCCACCTCATCGATCCACATCACAAAGAAACACAAATGCACTCAAATCCAACCGCAAGACCAAGCATCCAATGTATCCAAAGGCCAAAAATGCACCAAGTCACGGATCCACAACGTCAACAATCCGAGGGAAGAGCAATGTGGCCAATGCAAGGCTGACACGTGGTCGCCCGACTGTCGGTGTTTGATACCGGCAATGCACCACGGGGTGTGTCACGTGATGCTTTTGGAGTGGCAAGATCGGCGTAGCTCGATGGTTTGCGTTAAGATGCAACAAAACACAAGGGTTTATACAGGTTCGGGCCGCAATAAGCGTAATACCCTACGTCCTGTTTGGGGCGAGTTGTATTGATCTGAGTTCTCGAGGTTACAATGAGGGTCTAGAGGCTTTGTGGCTGGTGTGCGATGAGATGATAGATGATCTACGTAGGGGTCCCTCACCCGCCTTATATAATCCGGCCAGGCTTGGGTTACAAGTCAATTTCTATCTACGAGTCCTACTCTGTTTGGAAGCCTAAAGAGTACACAGAATCCACGATTACATGTTTCCTTCCTTGAGTCCTGTTGCTCCCGTAATCCAGAGTCCGAACCAACTCCCTTGCGCCTTTCCTGAATTATAGCGCCTTTGACTTCGTCTTCAAGCTCACCATCCGTTCTCGGGCCCATGAGACCAGTCGGCACCCTAAAAAGGGCCTGCTGTCTCTACTAGGCCCTCCAACGGCCCATGTACTGAATCCATGCCATGAGGGCCCAGGGGATATCTATCTCCCACAAGCCCCCGAGGCTTGAGTTAATTTAGAGATTAATTGACTCGAGGCTCCAACAAGAGGATCATACTGTTCATGAGTTCCACGCTTGAGTTAGCAACATACTGATTCTCACGGTGCACCGCCAAGTGCACCCCATGGGGTAGCCCCCGAGCTTCAAGTTGACTTGAGTATCAATCAGCTTGAAGATCTAAACTTTCTGATCAGGCTTCACAGGATGCAATCCTCAAGTGCCAAATCAACTTGAGGAATAGCAAATCCTCTTATCCGAGTTACCATCTATTCCCAGTTTTCTAAGTTTTAGAAAACCGACTCAAGCTTCCTGCTTTCTCGGATTTTAGGAAAAAGAATAATTTTCCCACAAATCCCGCACCCCAAAGGGTTAACCCAAAGGGAACGACCAGAGGGCACCGAGGAGTTACCCGAAAAAAGGCCCCAGGAAACAGGAAACTTCCGAACACGCAATAGCCACTGCTCTCCCACACGATAATTGACGCGTGGAGGAAGTCAAAACGACATAGCTTATTGAATCATCTTCACAGAGATCGAAGCGAAGCGGCCGTACTATAAGAGCAAAGCCATCACCCGTCCATCCATTACGCCTCCACTGAGTACCAGTTTTTTCAAGAAATCCCCACGACCTCCCCACCCTCATGCTCTCAGCCATGGCCGGAGGTAAAGGGAAGAAGCGTGCACTCGCCACCGTCATCGGAGTATGAGGACTCCGACGACGCATTCTTTGGCGGCGCCTACGACGACGGCGGCCACGACGGCGGTGATGAGGCCGACACTCAGGCTTCCAAGCGCCGCCGCGTCACTAGGCCCCCGGCCGGGCCCTCCACCGGTGTATAGGCCACCACCACCACCACCACCATAGTAGTAGTAGTTAGAAGTAGATTAGGATAATCTCCCCTATATGTATAATCCACCTTGATGAACTGTGTTCTTATGTAATGAAATCCATCGTATTATCCTTCGTTCTTGAGTTCTTCTTTATGTTTTTATCTTGAAAATCTTGCATCCGAGTCAAATGCATCTTTTGAGTTCTTTGAACTAAAACCAAGATCATCATAAAGCAAAAGAAATCACACTTCGCTTATGCCCAAAGTTCAGGCAAGACTTAAACTGCTAGGTCTGATTGGAAAACTCATTCTCCGAGTAATAGAGAACATGAACCTGTACTTGTTAATACCCACTGAATAACTATGCTTAAGAAATCATCCCGACTGAAATAGATGACTTAATTCCAGTGCAATCTGACTCAAATGTGACCGTCAAGAGATTCGAGTTAATCTTAACGATATCCGCCAGTTCCGTCAGTCCACGCGAACTGTTACTAACGGCGTCAGGGTTATTTTGAGATCTATACCCTGAACCAGAAGTTCTCTTATCCGAGACCTGTACTGCCATTCTTCCTTACTGAGACCGCCGCCATTATTGTTTGAAATCAAAGTGCCACTGCATCCACTTCTTCTCGAATCCCCATCCAAACAGAGATATGGCTCCCAAGAAGAAAACCTTGAGCGAGCGCGAAAACACCACTGAGGGCCTGCCGCACAACAAGAACCGGCAGATACCTTCACCATACCTAGTGTACAGCCCCTCCATTGTCACCGAGCCCATGCTACAATCCTTGGTGGATATGGGCGTCCTACCTCCGAAGGAAGTGGCAAACTGGAGGGTGTGCGAGAAGAAGGATGACGCTGCTCCAACTGAGGACGCTTACGAGGCAATGGTGTTCATGCCGTTCTTCATCCGCGGGTTAGGTCTCCTTATCTGCTCATTCGTGTGAGGCCTTTTGCAATTATATGCCATCAATCTGACCCATCTGAATCCCAATTCAATTCTTCAACTCTCAATTTTCATCCACCTCTGTGAGGCATTTCTTGGAATTGTCCCGCACTTTGGCTTGTGGAAGTATCTTTACCACTGCAAAGCCGGTCTGAGAGACGGAGTGCTACAAGTAATTGGAGGGGCCAGCTTTGAGTTGCGGAAGAATCGCAAAACTGTTTATTTGGATATCCCTCTCCCAGATAAAAACAGAGGATGGCACTCCGAGTGGTTTTACATTGAAAATCATGGAAACTCTCTCCCCTCGAGGTCTGGGAGACAACCTAACAGCAAGCTACCCAGCTGGGAAGAAGGCCCAACTATTGAGGAGCAGGCCGAGGTTGACACACTGTTGGAAGAAATAGCCAATCTGAAGGAAAGAGGCCTCACTGCTCATGCCGTGGTTATAGATTTTGTGTATCGCTGCATTCAACCTCTGAAGGATAGGATCTACCTCGCCTATCTGTATGTCGGAGCTAGCGATCCAACTAGAGAGATAGCTCAATCTATGACTGAGGATGATGTCAAGGCCCAAGTGGAGTTGATACTTAGAGGTGAAGCTCACAACGAGGGTATCCTAAGCCATATTCTACATGGAATCCAACTCCCACTGTAAGTAACCTTACTATGATTTCCTTGAGTATCCTTGCACGTAATCACATTCTAATTCATGAGATTACTGCAGAGTAATATATCTAAGTTTCTGTCAGACCCTGCAACCTCTGAAGCTGCCGGGCTATCCAAACGACAATCCGAGTTATCCACTGAAGAGATGGAAGCTGTTGTTGCTGCTGCCCATGGTGCAGGAAACAATGAAGAGCATACATTCATTGTGATACCACGTACAGCCCAGACCGCCGAAGAGCTCAGTGTAAGCAACATCGCCAAAGTAGCCCCCGAGCTAACAGCTTCTCCAAGTGGTATGAGGACACGAGCTGCAACCGGCCAGGGGCGCATCAAGGCAAAAGCAACTCGCACTGTGGTGACACATAGACAAAGGACACACAAGAGGGCAATCAAAGATTTGACAAGCTCTCCAGAGTCAGCAGACAAAGCTAAGAAATCCAAATATTCCTCCCATACTGCAGCTAAAACTGACAACACCGTAATTGGGGTTGATTGGAGTAGCTTGGTTGATGAGGACGAAGGAGAAGAAGAAGAGCAAGCTCAATTGTCTCATCGTGAGAGGGGATCCAAGAAACATCATGATGACACTATATCAGCCCCTTCTGCATCCATACTGCCGCCTGAGGAAGATGAAATTGATCTGACAGCAGAAGATATAGATCTAGACCGAATTATCAGAGATACGTGCAAACTCCCCTTCACCATATGCTCTGATGAAGATATAGAGTCACTGTCAACATGCTCCAGGGGAAAACAAACTGAGACCACAAGCCCCCGAGCGAAAACAGAGCTAGGATCGAAGAGTTTAGAGTCTGAAAACCCCGCAAGCCTAACATCAGTATGTATTCCTGAGGATGAGACTGCTCATACGAATAAAGCTACCGAAACTGTGCATAAGGTTCCAATGCCATTTGAGAACTGGCAACAGGCATTAACCGGGGCAGCTTCAGAAGAGAAACAACAAGAACCTGCAACTGAGCCATTGCCTGAAGCCGCTATCTCCCAGGAGCACCTAACTGAGATCGATACAAGCGATACTCCTCATCACTCGTTTGAAGCTCATGAGTCAGCCCAAGAGAAAGAAACTAAAGAACCAAAGGATGCTGATCAAGTCGAAAAGGGACAATCAGACTCCCTAGCCACAACTGAGCCAGGCAGCACCCAACCCCTCCAATTGAGGCAGGTGATAACAGTCACCAAATAGTACCAGCGCCCCCAAGCTCAGGGCTACTGACAGCTTTCGAGGTATGCTAATTGTGCACATATCCTGTATTGACCTTGCTGTTATTTGAGCAACTCGAATTAGTCTCTGCAGGCTATGCTGAAGACGCTCCAAGGTAGAGTGCAGTAGGCCAACTTGATCCATGAGAAGATTGCTGCACTATCCAGCTTGGAGGTTACTACTCTGAGGCAACAACTGGCTGACTCTGAGGCCGCACAAAAAGCTAAAACAACAGGTACGCATGCAACTGTTCCATACTCCAATTACCGAGATCTCAAACTGAACTGTGGACTTCCTGCCAGCTGCTGTTGCTGAGATTGCTTGCCTGAAAGAAACGGCTATGACTCGAGAGACAGAGCACCGCAATGCTATTGCTGACAGAGATCAAGCCAGAGACCTAGCAGCAAACCTGTGCAGACAGCTGGATATTGAGAAAAAAACCATGAGGTAACCCGTCAAGAATCCCAACTAGTCTATTCTTTGCTCACAGAAGCATATGAACTATATCATTCCACAAGAAAAGATGCGCCAAAGAAATGACAAGTACCAACAGTTGCAAAAATCGTGAGATGGCTTTGAGAAGTCATTCTGTGAGACTGCTAGTTCCTTGGAGTCTTTGAGAAATAGCCACTCTTTAACACGGCAAGTGCTCAAGGACAAAGAAACTGAACTAGCTGAATCTCAAAGCGTCCACGAGAAAATGAAGAAGGTACTAGCCTCCACAAGGTCTGCACTTAAAGAATCCCAAGACTATGCTGTTCATCAAGCTCAAGTATCAAAGGTCTTGAAAAAGAACAATGAGACTAGCAAGAAGAATTGCAACAAGCTGAAAGATGCCTTTGAGAAGGCAAAAGAGGCTGCCTTGAATGCCAATACTGCCTTGATCAAGATCCTGGACATCTGTGTGCCAGAAAAAGCTGCACCTCGTCCTCTAAGTGATCGAATAACAACTTTCATGGATGATATGAAGTCCAAGTTTTTTGAGCGAGTAAAAACCGTTCTTACTCGCGCCCATATGGTCATCAAGAGTTCACAACCTGAGATTGACTTGGCAGGTTTACCAGGAAAGATAGTAAACGAGAACCGGGGTGTTGAGCATGAAGATGAGGCCCGAGTGATTGCTGAACTCCTTGTAGGTGACAATGAGTAAACAATGATCCCCCATGTAACATAATGAATTGAATGCTGTGTGTATGTATTTTGCATCCTATGTCGACAATCTTGACTATTTACTCTGCAAAACCGAGTTAAATTTAGAGAGCAAATCAAAATATGCCATACATACCTGAGAGTTATTCCTGTGCAGAGAAAACAAGCGGCATTATCACGATCTGAGTTTGAACTGAATACAAGAAAAACATGTAAGAGTAAAAAACATAAATACTGTAAGATAGAGTATGGCGATAAAGCAAAGACATGCCGTAACGAGCCGTAGGTCGTCAAAACCTAGGCCCTTATGCCTTTGTTCAGTCGGGGCCTTGAATGCTCCCCAATTATGAGGTCCTGCAATGGCATGTAGCACCGTGCTGTCGGTCATCTGACCTAGGCCGATTGCTTATGTTTTGTTGGGGCCTTGAGTGCTCCCCTATTATGAGTTCGAACGAGAGCATGTAACATCGTGCTGTCGGTCGACTGACCTAGGCCGATTGCTCTCGTGGTTGGGGCCGGAGATATCCCCGTCAAGAGTAAGAGTGGGCATGTAGCACCGTACTGTCGGTCAACTGACCTAGGTCGATTGCCCGTAAATAGCGAGTGAATATCGCGAGTAAAAAGTTGGAAAGAGAGCACTGAATATTTTATCTCAAGAATGCGTTTATTTATAGAACATGAATGAGGACAGAGTACAAAAGATAATACTGACTGCTAACTCTAAAAATCATAGAGAAAGAAAAAGACTATATGTAGAATCTGTGCAGATGCTCTATATTCCAGGAGTTCCCGACTAGTGTCCCATCCATTTGAGACAGACGATATGAACCTGGACGAGTAACTTCTGTCACGATGTATGGGTCTTCCCAAGGAGGAGATAACTTATCCTGTCCCGCAGTTTTGAGCACCTTGCGAAGCACCAGGTCCCCGATTGAGAAGGAACGAGGCCTCGTATATCGATCATGATAACGACGTAAAGTTTGCTGATATCGAGCCGACTGAATGACAGAGTTAAGACGCTCTTCCTCGAGTAGGTCGATCTCCTCGAGTCGGGTTGCTTCAGCCTCAGCAATGCTATTAAAAACCAGACGTGGGGCTCCAAACTTGAGGTCAGCAGGTAAGAGTGCCTCTGATCCATAAACCATGAAGAAGGGCGTGTTCCCTGCGAGAGCTTTGCTAGGTTGTGTTCGAAAGCTCCAGACCACATACGGCAATTCTCGTATCCACTTCCCAGCCAGCTTTTTATCCTTATCAAAGATCTTCTTTTTGAGTGCATCCAGTATCATGCCATTGGCCCGCCCGACCTGCCCATTAGCTCTGGGGTGAGCCACTGAGACATACTTGACACGGATGGACCTTTGTTCGCAAAAATCGAAGAATTCAGAGCCTGTAAAGTTGGACCCCAGATCTGTGATAATGGAATTCATGATCCCAAAGCGAAAGATGATGTCTTGAATGAACTCCACCGCTTTAGCAGACGTTAAAGAAGCAATGGGCCTGAACTCAATCCATTTGGTGAACTTGTCGATGGCAACCAGCACATGAGTGTTGAGAGCTAATGGACTGGCCTCATTGCTCTCCTGGTGTGATGAGTGATTGTCAACGAGATCAAGCCCTCTGATGGACTGGAGGCCCTCCGATGGACTGGAGGTAGATGATGAAGACCTTGATGGACTGAGGCAAAAGCCCTCCAATGGACCGGAGGCAATGCTCGGCATCGGTCGGCCATGGGAGCTCGGTACACGGAGGGGCGGATCGGCAACAGTGGTGTAAGCCCTCCGATGGACCGCGAGGCAACTCCGATGGACTAGAGAAGCCGGGTGCCACCGTGGTGCTCCAACCCGAGTGCATGGCGCGAAGGTGTGCGAGGGAGGCTTTGGCGGCTTCAGCTCAAAACTGCCACCCAAGCTACCCAAGGCTTGGTGAGTTGGGCCACAACTCGCCAAGATAGAGAAGATGGGCCAAGTCCGGCCCAGACGGAGACTTCCTAAAGTTTCCCGGTTTTTGACTTCAAAACCAGGGGTGCAAAGGTGGATTGGACTACTGGCCACGTGGAGGACATCCGAAGATTGCATGGAAGCTAAGAAGATCAAGTCTTCATCGTGGTCGTCCATCCCCGATATTTCGGGTTCTTTTCTGTTTTAGCCCCTCCGGGCGTTTCTAGTATTAGGGGTCTTTGTGTAAAAATGCCAAAGCTGAACCGGTGTATAAATAGCCTAAGAGCTGGTCATTAGAGGTAGTCTTGGCAGCTAGGTTTTCATTTTCCTTAGGGTAATTTTCGTCCTCAAGCTTTGAGCTCCAAGTTTAGGAGGGTTCGGCGGTGAGATCTAGCCTCCAAATCAAGAAGGAAGGTGAGGGTGGTTGCTGGGGACGAAATCCTTCGTTGTAATCTGACCTAAGACCTCTTTTGAGGCTCATAATCGAAGTGTTTTCGTGCAGCAACTTTGTGTGCTTCTCCTCCCCTTGTTCTCTTTGGTTTTTGGCTTCAATCCTTGGCTTTTTAAGTGTTTACTTTGGCCAAAGTTTGATCCTTTGTTTTCCTTGTGTTTTGAACTTGCAAGGACGTGGAGATTATGTCTTAGAATATCTTAATCCCGAAGGATTGCCATGGGCAAGTTGTTTTTGAGCTTTCCTCTTTCTTGCCCAAATATTGACCTCTTCACGAGATCTGAAATTCCCGCTAATCCCTTGATCTTTTTCAATAGATCTTTTGGGAATAGCTTTGGAATGAAGATAGGTTAGTGTGTGCAAAATTTCGTGAAGTTTGGTGAAGATTTGGTCAAGTTTTGGCTTCGGAAGTTCAAGTTTCGTGTGGCTGTTTTTCTGTCTGTCTATAACGTCCGGTGATTATCTATTTCGTTCAGTGTTTAGTTTGATAGTCAAACGTGCTCCAAATGACTTGAAATTTTGTGGAGCTCTTGTCCTGTGAATCATAAAGCTCCCATAAAAATTTTAGAATTTTTGGATGTGTTTTGACCTGGTTTTCGTATTTTTCTTTGGAGGTTGGTCTGTCTGTTTCTAAGCACCGGACGGTCCGGTGTGCATATCACCGGATGGTCCGGTGAGTGTTTGAGTTTCATTTCTTGTCCAATTGAGCTGAAAATTTGTGGAGTTGTTCCTTGGCCCCATCTTAATCTTCAGTAAAAATTTCATAATTTTTGGAGTTGATTTGGTTGGGTTTTGATTGAGATCTTTTCAGAGTGTCAGTCTATGAACACTGGACGGTCCGGTGATCACAACTTGCTCCAATTGGCCTGAAATTTTTTGGAGCTGTTCCCTATTGCCTTGTGAAGGTGTGGTAATTTTTTGAGGTGGTTTGGAGCTTGGCTTCTAGGGTTTTGAGATTTTTCTTTGCAGCCCTATCTGT
The DNA here is from genome assembly GCA_022530915.1 of Paspalum notatum. Classification (NCBI taxonomy): domain Eukaryota; kingdom Viridiplantae; phylum Streptophyta; class Magnoliopsida; order Poales; family Poaceae; genus Paspalum; species Paspalum notatum. The sequence continues at coordinate 29,883,116 of CM039688.1, read as the reverse complement.
CTGAAATCTGCAGTTTCCCGGAGTTGGTTCCTTTTGCGCTCTTTTTCTTAGCCGTTCGAGCGTGTGCTTCCGCTTGGTGCTTGGTACGTATCTGTTCAGTGGACGGTACCAAGCACGTGTTTTGAGCTTGATACATATCCTCTCAGTGGACGGTGTCTAGGCTCGTTGTGAGTGTTGTTTCCGTTTTGTACTGCGGTGGGGGTTTGAGTTTGAGTTTTCAAGTGCTTCTATTCACCCCCCTCTAGTCGCACGTCTCGGTCCTACAAGTGGTATCAGAGCCGGTTAGGTTTCCCATACCTTAACCGGTGAAGAAACTGTAGCGACGATGACTTACTCTGGGAAGATTCCTGTCCTTGGCTTCGATGGCTATCCCTACTGGAAGGGTAGGATGGAGGTGTTCCTTGTTAGCCAAAGTCAGGACATATGGGATGCTACTCAGAGTACGACTTTTGTGGAGCTTCCAGTCGCTGAGCGTACTACGCAGGATATCGTGGCTCAGCATGAGGCGAATACCAAGGCTGTTAACTTTCTCTTCTCCGGGCTTGGTCCCATGGATTATGAGAGAGTGAGTCACCTTAAGACTGCGCGTGAGATATGGTCACTGCTTAGTGCACACCATGAGGGCACGGCGACGATTAAGGCTAGGCTTGTGGAGATTTACCGGCACGAATATGAGAATTTCATCCAGAAGCCGGGAGAGTGAGTAGACGACTTATTTGGTCGCTTTCAGTCGATCATCAACAAGTTGCGTGTCAACTCTGCCCCTGCTGCCCTCCCATATACCGATCATCAGCAGGCTATCAAGTTGCTATATACTTTGGATAGAAAAATATGAGAGATTATGGTGAACTCAATCATTGAGTCGGCAGGGTATGATACGATTGGAGTAGAGGCGCTCTATAGTAAGCTCAAGGCCATCGAGGTAGATTACAAGATGAGGGACTCCCTCGCTTGTACAGGTTCTAAGAGTCTGGCATTGGCTACCCCCTCTAGTGAGTCTGTCACTAACCCCATGTTACACAACTTCTCGTTTTCTGCTTTGATGTCTGTTACAGAGGAGCAGCTAGCGACCCTTGGGGATGATGAGTTGTGTTTGGTGTCTAGTCGCTTTCAGCGCGCCTATGACAACCGGATGAGTAAGAAGAGGGGAGAGCGGCCCAAGTGCTTCGAGTGCGGAGAGGTCGGCCACTTCATCGCCGAGTGCTCCAACAAGAACGACTACTACAAGAAGGGCAAGACCTACTCCCGCGACTCCGACAAGTACCACCCCGGCAAGGAAAGGTTTGACAAGCACAGTTTCGGCAAGCGTCCCTTCGGCAAGAAGAACTTCTGGAAGGCTTTCAAAAGCTACCAGAAGAACAACCGGAAGCCAGACAAAGCCTTCTTCGCCGAGATTGGGTTCTGCAGTAGCGGATCTTCTTCCTCTTCATCCTCAATGAGCTCAAGCGATGAGGAGATCACGTACAGGAAGGACAAGAGGAACGATCAAGGAGGTCCAGTGGGCTTGTGCTTCGTCTCCACCAAGTCCAGGCGCAAGAACATGGACAAGAGGAGCTCGGTTAGCTCCATGGCGCTTGAGGACAAGGAGAACAAGGATGACGGCAGCAACTCTTCTTCCGATGATGAGGTAACTCCTGAGCAAGCCGAAATCCTTGAGATGCTAGAGCAGAACAGTCGTGAGTTGAAAGCCCAAGATAAGATGCTGGAGAAAGCAGTTAAGAAGCTGCAGAAGTTGAAAGCCCAACTTGCTGAGGCTTTAGAGGAGAATGAGAGGTTGAGGAGTGTGAGACCCCAACCCAGTGAGATTGAGTGCCCGACCTGTGAGTCTTTCATGATGGAGCTTGGTGACCAGAGATAGATATGCCAAGCGGGTAGAGGAGATAGATGAGCTGAAGGCTGAGCTAGGCAAACTCCAGTCCAAACTGGATGAGCCTACTTTGAGTGGAGAGCTCGAGTGTGAGTCTTGCCCCTGTCTAGCTAGGAGCTAGCTGTGCTGAAGGAGAAGTTTGAGGGGCAGCTCATGGAGCTTGAGGAGCTTAGGGCTAGACCTACGCTTTTGGGTGCGTGTATGGTCTGTCCTACTTTGAGAGGTGAGTTAGAGTAGTTGAGAGCTGACTTTGAGGTGCTTTCAGCACCTACTGACACTTGTGAGAACTATCTAACCCTTAGGATGCAACTGGTGGATAGGGATGCCACCATTAGAAAGTTGGAGAAAGCTGCTGTGGTTCCCTCCCTAGACTGTGACACTTGTGCTACCCAGACTGTAGTTCTGGAGGATCTAAGGGAGGAGGTGTTGTCTTTGCAGAATGACAACAACAGGTTGAGAGAGGTGCTCAGTTGGGTATATGCTAGGCAACCCCAACTAGAGATGATCATAGAGAGCAGCAAGAGAGCCGAGGGTGAGACGAGTGGTGTTGGGTTTGGAGAGTGCAGCACTCCGGGTGAGAAGAGTGCCCCAGTTAAGGTCAAGACTGCACCTACCCAGCCAGGAGAGACTGTTGATGGGGTTTACCATGAGCCACCCAAGGCTGCCCTGAAGAAGCAGTACTGGACACCCAAGCCTTCCAAGGCTAAGCTGGACAAGATTGTTGAGGAAGAGCTTAAGCCCAAGGGCAAGAAGCCAGTCCAGCAGCCTGAGCCACCCAAGGCTACAACACCTAAGCCCAAGTCCCAGCCTAACCCAGTTCCTAGGAGGCCTGTCTACCACTGTGAGTTTTGTCAGCAGAATGGCCACCTAGATGAGTTTTGCTTCAGAAGGAAGCGGGTTGAGAGGCAGGAGAGAGCTTGGGGGAACCAGGATCAGTTCTACCAGGGTGGTAGGCAAGATCCTCCCCACCGTGGTGAGATGAGAGACCGCTTTGCTGGTGGTGAGAGAGGAGGTGGCTTTCAGGCTCGTGCTCCTGGTAGAGAGAGACACTTTGTCGGTCGAGCTCCTGGTCATTTTCAGCGCGGCTACAGACCTCGTGACCGAGGGTTTGTGAGAGAGCTCGAGGGTTCACGCTTTGGAGGTCGTGGTTACCCTGATCGACGTGATGGTTTTGTTGATTGTGCTTACCCCACTTTTGAGCAGATGGCTCGGCTATGGCATAGCAGTTTTGGTACTAACCCCAGTGCCGGACCATTTGCTCACCGTCGCTTTTCTTGACTTTGCAGGATCGAGGCATGGAGGATGTGTGGATCATGGACTCCGGTTGCTCTAGGCACATGACAGGGCACCGCAAGTGGTTTTCCAGCCTCAACCCCGTGAATACCAAGGAGTACATCACATTCAGGGACAACGGTCAAGGTAAAGTTTTGGGTGTTGGTTCAGTTTTGCTCTCCGCTAAGCTTTCCCTGAGAGAAGTTGCTTTTTTTCGGAATCTGGGGTTCAATTTGGTTTCTGTTTCACAACTTCTCGATGAAAGTTTTGAAGTTCATTTTAAGAAGGGTGCGTGCTGCATTCTTGATGCTGAGGAGACCCTGGTTTGCTCTTTGCTGCCTTTTGGTCAGGTTTTTAGGGTCGACCTCACATCTGTTTCTGGCCCTACTCGTTGTTTGGTTGCTAGTCCTTCTGCTGATATTTGGAAGTGGCATAGGAGGCTTGGTCACTTGAGCTTTGATCTGCTAGTCAGGTTGAGTTAAACGGGCCTAATCCGAGGATTGCCCAAGTTGAGAGCTGAGAAGGACTTAGTACGCCACCCCTGTCGTCATGGCAAGATGGTTGCTGCCTCTCACATTCCTGTGTCTCAGGTTATGACCTCCTATCCGGGTGAGCTACTCCATATGGATACAGTAGGTCCTGCTCGGGTAGCGTCGGTCAGTGGGAAGTGGTACGTGCTTGTCGTTGTGGACGACTTTTCGCGGTTTTTGTGGGTATTTTTCATGGAGTTTAAGGATGAGGCGTTTGGTTTTGTTCAGGATCTGGTACTGAGGTTGAGAAACGAGAGTCATAAGGCCATGAGGGCTATCCGCAGTGACAATGGCGGAGAATTCAGAAACTCTCAGTTCGAAAACTTCTGTCGTGACCTAGGTCTTGAGCACCAGTTTTCTTCTCCATATACCCCACCGCAGAATGGTGTTGTGGAACGCAAGAACCGCACACTCGTTGAGATGGCACGGACGATGCTCGATGAGCACAGGACTCCGAGGCGCTTTTGGGCTGAGGCAGTGAATACGGCCTGTTACATTGTGAACCGGATCTTCTTGCGGGCTTTCCTTGGGAAGACCTCGTATGCACTTCGGTTTGGTAGGCAGCCCAGCGTCAAGCATTTGCAAGCGTTTGGCTGCAGGTGCTTTGTGCTTAAGAAGGCGGGGCATCTGGACAAGTTTGAGTCTCGTTGTCTGGATGGGATTTTTCTAGGATATGCCTCTAGTTCTAGGGCTTTTCGTGTGTGGATTTTGGAGGCCAAGCAAGTTGTTGAGACTTGTGAGGTTTCTTTTAATGAAACTATGCCCCGCACAACCCCTGCCTTTGAGCTTTCAGGTGATGATGAAGAAGGCACCTCTATCTTTGAGGATGAGGAAGGTGCGGTTGATGTTCGTGATGCAGGAGCCACTGCACCGGCTACAGCTCCTGCCCCCCTCTACTACGAGCTCTGATGATGAAGAAGGACCCTTGCCCACGGCTTCCTCTTCACTCCCCCGACAGCAAGCTCAAGCAGAGGCTGGCCCCGCTGAGGACGCAGGGGAGGTGACTTCTGAGATTGTTCCATCTCGGCAGGTCCAGCGGGATCACCCTCCACACAGGATGATTGGAGACATTCACCAGCGTGTTACACGCTCTTCGGTTGCTTCTCTAGCTTTTTTCTCCCACTCTGCATATGTTGCTTCTTTTGAGCCCCGAGATGTGTCACATGCATTATCTGATCATAACTGGGTGAACGCCATGCATGAGGAGTTGGAGAACTTTGAGAGAAACCATGTCTAGGATTTAGTTGAACCTCCACCAAACTGTCGCCCTATAGGTACCAACTGGGTTTTCAAGAACAAACAGGGTGAGGATGGGATGGTTGTGAGGAATAAAGCGAGATTGTTAGCCCAAGGTTTCTATCAGAAGGAGGGGATAGATTATGAGGAGACATTTGCTCCTGTAGCTCATTTGGAAGCCATTAGGATTTTGCTTGCCTTTGCGGCCTCTAAAGGCTTCAAACTGCAGCAAATGGATGTCAAGTCTGCTTTCCTGAACGGGTTCATAGATGAGGAGGTATATGTGAGACAACCTCCTAGCTTTGAGAGTGCCAAGTTTCCAGACCGGTTGTATAAGTTGAGGAAAGCCCTTTATGGTCTGAAGCAAGCCCCTAGAGCTTGGTATGCCAGGTTGAAGAGTTTCATGCTCAAGTCTGGGTTTGTGATGGGTTCAGTAGACAAGACCTTGTTTTTGTTGAGTCGTAGCGGTGACACCCTGATAGTTCAGATATATGTTGATGACATAATCTTTGGTGGTTCATCTCACGCTTTGGTGTCTAGTTTTGCTGAACAAATGAGCAGGGAATTTGAGATGAGTCTTATGGGTAAGCTCTAGTTCTTCCTCGGGTTGCAGATCAAGCAAGGCCTTGAGGGTACCTTCGTCCATCAAGCCAAGTACACAAGGGACATACTCAAGAAGTTTAACATGGGTGACTCTAAACCCATGACAACTCCTATGAGTACAAACACGGTGCTTGATGCTGGTGAAGATGGGGAGGCGGTGGACCAGAAGGAATTTTGAGGGATGATCAGCTCACTTCTGTACCTGACAGTGACCAGGCCGGACATTCAGTTCGCAGTCTACCTTTGTGTGCGCTACCAGGCTTCTCCTAGGACTTCTCACCGTCAAGCGGTGAAGCGCATTTTCAGGTATCTGAAATTCACTCCTGAGCTTGGTCTTTGGTATTCCTCGGGTTTTTCTCTTTCTCTTAGAGGGTTCTCAGATGCTGACCATGCTGGCAGCCAGATTGATCGCAAGTCAACCTCCGGCACATGCCAACTCTTAGGACCCTCTCTTGTCTCTTGGTCCTCCCGCAAGCAAGTTAGTGTAGCTCTTTCCACCACAGAAGCAGAGTATATTGCTGCTGCTAGCTGCTGCTCCCAGCTCTTGTGGATGAAAGCCACCCTTAGTGATTTCAGCCTTAAGTATGGAAGGATCCCTCTTCTAGTTGACTCTACTTCTGCTATCTCTGTAGCTAAGAACCCTGTCTTGCACTCTAGAACCAAACACATAGACGTGAGGTTTCACTTTCTGAGAGATCACTATGAGAAGGGAGACATAGACCTAATCCACGTAGTATCTGCAAATTAGTTGGCCGATATCTTTACCAAGCCTCTAGAGTTTGATGCTTTTACGCGTCTGGGAGGTGAGATTGGAGTGTGCTACCCTTTTTAGTCAGGGATAGTGTGCTATTCCTTTTAGTAAGGAATAGCTTCTGTAGTTTAAATTTTGCTTTTATCTTGCTTTTATTTCTCTTTGTCTCTTTTGCATATTGTATCATATCATGCATTGCATTGTATCATATGCATTTTCACTTCACTAGCACTAGAGCTCTTTTGGAATGATGAGTTAGTACTTGCTTGTGCTAGATTGTACAGATGCTTGCTTGATCATGGTTGGCTAAGCTCTATTGAGTCTATTGAATACTAGTTGTGAGCTAAGTTATTTTATTCTTTGCAAATCAAAAACCATGATCACCACTTGATTTGGCTACCTAGCATGTGTAGGATTGTTAAATACTATGCTATCTTTTCATACCTGGATATGCTAGTTGTATGTCTTTGCTAAGTTAATGCCTAAGCTTTTATGACACCTTGCGTAAATTGAAATCTGAATTCAAATGCTTACAAGTGGTGTCTTATGTGCTATAATGAGAAAGATCTAGGTGGGTTTGCTTGTCACACTGATCTAGTTTGAGACTGCTTGTCATTGCACCTTGACATGAACTTGGACTAGGCTGTGTATGATCAAAACCTTGTCTTAAGCTTCTGATGGTCCTTTGAGCCTAGGCTTGGCATTGGTTGGTAAGAAGTGGCAAAAGACAAGGAAATAACCCCTGGCACAAAAAAACTTGCTTGTGGATACAAATGTTTAAATCTGAAATTTGCAAGTCTCTAAAATGCTCATGGCTAGTTGTATATGCTTTGGTTGAGTGTAGCACACCTTGTATGCATTGCTAGCATCTTGCTGTTCATGCCTATCTTGCTAGGTGCAATTCATGTTGGTGATGCCTTCTTTTCAATAGCCCTAAAAAACATGCTCCTAATCTGTGTAAGATAGATTCATTTGAGCTTATTGTATGCTTCCTTGCCCTCACTTGCTCTGTATGCTAGAACTTATGATTACCAGCTTTCCATCCCTTCTGAGCTCTTTCAGTTGCACTCCTTGCATTTCATGGCATATTTTGAGGGGGAGTTGTCTAGTTCAGGGGTAGTCCAAGGAACCCTTGATGTGTCCATTATCAACAAGGGGGAGAGATTTTGGAGTAATGGACACAGGGGGAGGACTTCGGGAAAGATTTAGTTGAGGGGGAGCTTTGCATTCATTTTTGCATTTGTAAGGATGCATTTCAGGGGGAGTTGAGCTTTTAGCATGCTCTTTGTATCGGTGCGTTGAGCCTTTTGCCTCTGTCTTGAGGAGCCGATGGTTTGTTTTCTTTTGTTATCTCATTGTGCCCTATTTCTTTGCTTGTATTTGGTTCTCGGGCATTTTGAGCAACTTTCTTCTTTCTTTCTTTCTTTTTTGGTTTTACGCTTTTCTCATGTCTTTGTTCTATTTCAGGTTACAGGTTGAAGGTGTTGACAATGCACTCATCAAGGGGGTGATTGAGAGCCAATGGACCGGCCTCATTGCTCTCTTGGTGTGATGAGTGATTGTCAATGAGATCAAGCTCTCCAATGGACTGGAGGCCCTCCGATGGACTGGAGGTAGATGATGAAGACCTTGATGGACTGAGGCAAAAGCCCTCCAATGGACCGGAGGCAATGCTCGGCATCGGTCGGCCATGGGAGCTCGGTACACGTAGGGGCGGATCGGCAACGGTGGTGTAAGCCCTCCGATGGACCGCGAGGCAACTCCGATGGACTGGAGAAGCCGACTGCCACCGCGGTGCTCCAACCCGAGTGCATGGCGCGAAGGCGTGCGAGGGAGGCTTTGGCGGCTTCGGCTCAAAACCGCCACCCAAGCTACCCAAGGCTTGGTGAGTTGGGCCACAACTCGCCAAGATAGAGAAGATGGGCCAAGTCTGGCCCAGACGGAGACTTCCTAAAGTTTCCCGGTTTCTGACTTCAAAACCGGGGGTGCAAAGGTGGATCGGACTACTTGCCACGTGGAGGACATCCGAAGATTGCGTGGAAGCTAAGAAGATCAACTCTTCATCGTGGTCGTCCGTCCCCGATATTTCGGGTTCTTTTCTGTTTTAGCCCCTCCGGGCGTTTCTAGTATTATGGGTCTTTGTGTAAAAATGCCAAAACTGAACCGGTGTATAAATAGCCTAAGAGCTGGTCATTAGAGGTACTCTTGGCAGCTAGGTATTCATTTTCCTTAGGGTAATTTTCGTCCTCAAGCTTTGAGCTCCAAGTTTAGGAGGGTTCGGCGGTGAGATCTAGCCTCCAAATCAAGAGGGAAGGTGAGGGTGGTTGCTGGGGACGAAATCCTTCGTTGTAATCTGACCTAAGACCTCTTTTGAGGCTCATAATCGAAGTGTTTTCGTGCAGCAACTTTGTGTGCTTCTCCTCCCCTTGTTCTCTTTGGTTTTTGGCTTCAATCCTTGGCTTTTTGGGTGTTTACTTTGGCCAAGATATGATCCTTTGTTTTCCTTGTGTTTTGGACTTGCACGGACGTGGAGATTATGTCTTAGAATATCTCAATCCCGAAGGATTGCCATGAGCAAGTTGTTCTTGAGCTTTCCCCTTTCTTGCCCAAATATTGACCTCTTCACGAGATCTGAAATTCCTGCTAATCCCTTGATCTTTTTCAATAGATCTTTTGGGAATAGCTTTGGAATGGAGATAGATTAGTGTGTGCAAAATTTCGTGAAGTTTGGTGAAGATTTGGTCAAGTTTTGGCTTCGGAAGTTCAAGTTCGTGTGGCTGTTTTTCTGTCTGTCTATAACGTCTGGTGAGTATCTATTTCGTCCGGTGTTTAGTTCGACAGTCAAACGTACTCCAAATGACTTGAAATTTTGTAGAGCTCTTGTCCTGTGAATCATAAAGCTCCCATAAAAATTTCAGAATTTTTGGAGGTGTTTTGACCAGGTTTTCGTATATTTCTTTGGAGGTTGGTCTGTCTGTTTCTGAGCACCGGACGATCTGGTGTGCATATCACCGGACGGTCCGGTGAGTGTTGAAGTTTCATTTCTTATCCAATTGAGTTGGAAATTTGTGGAGTTGTTCCTTGGCCCCTTCTTAATCTTCAGTAAAAATTTTATAATTTTTGGAGTTAATTTGGTTGGGTTTTGATTGAGATCTTTTCGAAGTGTCTGTCTGTGAACACCGGACGGTCCAGTGCTCAATCACTGGACGGTTCGGTGATCACAACTTGCTTCAATTGGCCTAAAATTTTTTGGGGCTGTTCCCTATTGCCTTGTGAAGGTATGGTAATTTGTTGGGGGTGGTTTGGAGCTTTGCTTCTAGGATTTTGAGATTTTTCTTTGCAGCCTTGTCTGTCTGAAATCTGCAGTTTCCTGGAGTTGGTTCCTTTTGCGCTCTTTTTCTTAGCCATTTGAGCGTGTGCTTCCGCTTGGTGCTTGGTACGTATCTGTTCAGTGGACGGTACCAAGCACGTGTTGTGAGCTTGATACGTATCCTCTTAGTGGACGGTGTCTAGGCTCGTTGTGAGTGTTGTTTCCGTTTTGTACTTCGGTGGATGTTTAAGTTTGAGTTTTCAAGTGCTCCTATTCACCCCTCCTCTAGTCGCACGTCTCGGTCCTACAAGTGTATCCACCTTGAGCTTTCTTGAAAGGCACAATCATATCAAGCCCCCAGCAGGCAAAAGGCCATGAGACCGGTATATTCTGCAACTGCTGTGCTGGAAGATGATGCTGCTTGGCGTGGAACTGACAAGCTTTGTAGTGCTGCACTAACTCGGCAGCGTCCTTCTTCGCTGTGGGCCAATAGAAACCAGCCCTAAACGCCTTCCTGACCAATGTGCGTGAGGTGGCATGAATTCCACATACTCCAGCATGTATTTCTTTTAGCAAACTCTGCCCTAATGAGGTATTTAGGCATTTCAGCAAAACTCCTGAGGCAGCTCGCTTGTATAACTCATTATTAATCAGAGTATAGCTGGAAGACCGTCTCGCTATTCGCACGGCCTCTGCTTTATCCTTTGGAATTTCTTCGTTCAGGATGTACTTGATGATGGGAGCCCTCCAATCAGTCGGTGCATCCAGACTTAAGATATGCCGGTCGGGAGGTATGCTCAGCTCGTCTAACTGAACAGAAGGATGATGAAACTCTTGGACAAAGATGTGTTGACAGCACTTAAGCATGGCAAACCTTATACTGCAAGCGACAGTATCGTGTGTAGATTTTCCCTATGATGAGTATCGTAGGTTTATGTCAATCCAAGGAACGAACTAATCGTGATCTAATTAACAAGAGTTTATGCGAAAACTAGGGTAAAAAGGATATCTAATCTACTTCTAAACCAATCCTTAAACTAAACCAATCCTTAGCCTAATCTAGTAAAAGAGATAAACTAAACTATATATATATAAGATAAACAATTAGAAACATAATTAGAACTCTAATCAAAGGGTATTAACTAGGTTCTAATCAAGCTCTAATCGGATCCAAAGCATACGATAGATAAAGTTTCACAACGAGATTAGAGCAGCGAGATAACTAGTAGATCAAGGCAAATAAGCATGTTCAAGCACATCTATCATAGCATAATTAAATCATGATCAATCAATCTAATCCCCTAGATCGGCTCAACCTTTCCCCGGGCTCCACTGTCACTGGTAACCAGGTAATCGACGAAGAACTTTCAACAGGCACGTAATTAGAGAATGCACTTCCAATTACTTTTATTTGGTCTAATAACATAATTAGAGCAACTAGCACTTCTAATCACCATGATCACAAGAACTAGACACAAAACTATATTACTAGTAAACTAGATCAAAGATCAAGAACGCTAGATAAACATCACCCTTAATGACATGGTCTAATCAAGATGCATCTAGACATAAACTTAATTACAGCTAGAACAACCATAATTAGAACAAGAATATGATAATTAGACAAGAACAATACTTCATTAATTAACTGTATCATAATTACAACCATGATCATACCTTCCCTTGATGATACAATTAGACCTCCGGATCTAGACAATTAGAGAGCCGTGCAAGGCCTCTAATCACCTCTAGAGATTAGAAGAAGATCTAAACCTAGACTAGAAACTCGACCCTCTGCTCTCCTCTAGTTGTGTCCCTCAAGTCGTCGTCTTGTCGCCTTGATAATGAATTGGATGCCTCGACCAGGGGCTCAACTTCGCTTTAAATACCCTGGAGAAGACGTGGCCGAAAAGGAAACTGAAACCGACATACGGAGTCCTGGGGTCGGCCGACTTGGGGGGGTATGGCTCGGCCGACCCAGGCCCTTCCAGCCTCCTCTAGTTTCCATCTTTCGCGGGCTTCGGGATAACCTTCATATAAATCTTCGTGGAGTCCTTTTCGGACTCTAAACCTTCCAGATTCTTCTGTATGCCGAGATCTTGTCGAGTCTTCTAGAATTGGGCTTCATTTGATGGGTCTTTAATTGGGCTTCTTCTTCCATTATTGAATAATATTCAGAGGTCTTTTTACTCGAGGTAGACTTTGATGAATTTTGCTTAAAATTGGCCCAAAACCTGCAAAAATTACAAGTAGACCATTTCCAAGACAATATTGCAAAATCCACAATAATCTATGTTATTTGTTAGTAAAAGGCAAAGTTGACGCATAATAATAGGTAAAAACAATATAAAATGATGTATAATTTTCGTTCATAAGCTGCGTCAACAATACCCCCACTCTTAAACCTTGCTCGTCCTCGAGTAAGTAAAAACTTAAAATATAGTTAACTTATGAACTAAAATCAAATAATCAAACTAAATTCATACTCTCAATATTTTTCAGTGTTTGGATCTACAAATATAAAAATAGATAGATATTCATGTAAGCATATCCCACAATGTATGATAAATGAGATCAAACTTTATCACAAATGAATCTCCTTCTTTTCAAAAATTATTATTTCGACAAAGTTTTCAAGGATCAAGATTATATAAAGCCCAAAACTCCACTCATCTTTCTAGTCACTCAATATGTGGCTAAAAACTATCTCATAATCATATTATATATGTGTAGGCTTATATCTGGAGTTTTCGGTAAGGATCCTAATCAAAATTTAATCTCAATATATTATCAAACTAGGAAAAGGATCTGCTGGTTTTACTGAGATTTCTCAAAAAGGTCATGGAAAATAAATTGATGAAAAAGATAAAGAAAAATTATATAGAATGGTGGACATATGCAAATAAATCAATGATTTCAAGGCACAAATGAAGTCCCTGATATCGGATTGCATATGGTTGGAAAATTTTCTGGAGTATATATATTGAATAAACACCAACTCTCATATAAAAGATTTTTGAGGGGCATAAATATAATATATATTTTTATTTCTAATTCTACTGCGGCCACTTGGCTTTTTTTTCTTTTCTCTCTCTTTTTTTTTTCAATTTTCGACCACTTGGTCTTCTCTTTTTTTTTTCCTTGCCTCCTCAAAAACTTTATAAAAATTTTAATTTTAAAATAAGCTTTCCTCCCCCACTCTTGAATAATACTCATCCTCGAGTATTTTAACTTTTTGGCACAGGGGTCCAGCTGAAAAATAAACTTAAGATATACTCCAGAAAACAAATAGGTTGTGGTAAGGATAGATATATTTTTGACGATATTTTGGTTTCAGGAGGGATATCCAGCGAAATTTGTATTTTCTCCAATGTAGAGATATACAATGCATGGATAAAAAGGCTAGCAAATGAAAAGATAATCAAATATGAATGACCAGCTTTGAAATCTCAAACCCTAGATTCAAATCCTAATTCAATTCAATCAAGAATTAAATTTGATCAAACTATAGTGTATTATATAATATAAGGCTCTAAATAGGAAGGGCTTATATAAAATAATCACAAGAAAAACTTTGATCATAAAAGTTTATAAAATAAAATCATCATTTTTTTTTTAAAAGGAGACTCAATATGATAAATCTGAAATCAAAATATTAATATCATATGGGTCTTTATGAAATATCAAATCTATCTCATATATGCAAATCAAAATTCAAATTTAAGTGCATTAAATTGAGAGCATAAACTTAGTCTAATCAAAAGACTTTAGAACACAAATTAACACAAGTTTTATTCAATTAAACAAAGGAGGTGATACATGGTTAACTCACATGACTCAAATAAAACTCAAATTAACTTGAATTAAACACTCATAATTATACAAAATATATAAAATAAGAGAAATTAAAATAAATTCGAAATTAAAAAAAAAAGAAAAAGAAAATCAAACCACTAAGAGCTTCACTCTTGATTGCCTTGATTGTTCTGGTCCCACAGCCTCAGGTTGAATAATTGTTCCTCAATATTCTGAGTGTTTTGCTCGTACTGTTGTAAATTTTCCCGAACATGATCAAGAATACCATAATTTCTTGCCGTCATTGTCTCAATGCCATAATAAGATCTGTGTGGCATCTGCTGAGCTGCAATGAAATCTGGATCGTAGGATCTTGCATTTCTAGGAATAAAAACTGCAGGTGGAGGAATATTCCCTGATGGCTGAAATACAGGAGTAGAGGTTGGATCATAAGAGCTAATGGGTCTGACTTGATAGACTGGCCCTTGTGATGAACCTGCTCCAAACTGACTGCTAGGAAACTGTTGATTAGGAGTAGTCCAAGCGTCCCATTCTGATGATGTTTGCTGACTTGGTTCTTCCTCAAACATAAACTTCTCCAACCAATCAGTTTTATTCTGAATAAACAGAGACAACCTTCTATCTGGGATTCTAAACTTGGTTTTAGCCACATAAAATCCAGTAGATGAATTCCCAAAAATGTATTTCCCTTTCTTAAGGGAGTTTTCATCTATACTAGCTGGTAGCACAGTGTATGCGGGGCTAGAAACCAAATTGGGTATCAGTGAGAAGGCAATCACCGTAAGATAATGTCCATATCCCAATAATCCGGTTGCTCTATTTCTCTGGACTATCCAATGATTAATCATTGCATTAATGGGATTAGTCCAAGTAGGTTGACACAGTGCAATATATAGCCATTTCAATTCAGCAATCTGCACCTTAGTGTCATCCATCCTTTCCAAAACTCTTACTGTCATGAATCTATGAATGATGCGAAGGATGGGGTTGATAATTTTCATTCTCTCCTTTGAATGTCCACTAGCAATACGCAACCAAAAATTCTCTAGTGTAGTATTATCAACTTCTATACTTTCTGGTGCATTAGTGTGGAATCCAAATAAAGCTCCAACAGTTCCAAAAGAAATATCAGTCCAGTTTTCCTTAAGTCTAAACCTTAAAGTGCTGATTCCATCAGAAGACTGAACTATATCCATAGTAGTCATAATCTCTAGTGCTAAGTCACTCTGATAACTAGCACTAATATGAATGAAAGGACCCCAGCCAAGATTAAGGAATGATTTCTCTATACTTGAATCAAAGTTTAGAACTTTCATGAAATCATGATCTAAATCAAGATTGGACCTAATCCTTTCTTTGCAACTGTTGTACCTTTGCTCTTCTATAGCTGAACGGAGAGAAAATCCTTCTGAAGAATACTTCCACTCTTCATCATCATCATCATCATCATCAATGTTCATCGGTTGAGGGACTTGACTTTGAGAACGAGTGCGTGGCCTCCTCACCGGCTCCATGACATCTTCTACTTCAACAGAGAAGCGAGAAGAACATCCTCTCAATCCTTGATCCCGACGGAGACTCTGCTCAGAACCGGAACTCCCCATCTCAGAGACAGAGTGTCTCCTTGATGAAAGTCTTGATGAATCGTCGTCTTGGGGTTGAGAGCTGCTCCTTGATGAAGAACCCTTGAAAGTCTTCTTGATGAAGCTTGCCGCCTTCTTCATCTTCTAAACTCTTCCTCTCAAGAACTCTCAAGAACTACTACTCTTGCTCTTCTCTCTCGAAATACTGGCTCTGGAATGGTTTCTGGGTGGTGAAGATCATCAACAAAGGTCTGGAATTTATAGGCAAGGCTGCTGCTGAAAGGGGAGGTGCATCTGGTGAAGGGTCTACTGGGGTCGGCCGACCAGGGGGGGTGGCTCGGCCGAGCTGGCCTTGTGCTGGCTCTGCTGGGTCTCCTCCTTCTCCTGCAAGATGCCCATTGGATTCCTGATACTTTTGGATAGCTTCTACTGCAAGTTGAACGTCGTGCATGCAGCTTTGGACAGAAACTTCAATCAACCATAAGTTTGTCCCCTTGGATGTTTCTTCATCATGGCTATCCTAAAAAGTTTTAATCCTATCCTATTCCTATGTCTTGGCTGGTTGCTACAAGATCAAAAGAGGATCCAATGTTGCCTAATTAATTAATTTTTATTTGGTTGATGTTAATCTTCACTAATTCTAGTCCTTAATGCGTATAAGCAATATAAATATCCCTACTAATGTAGGTTTAATAATTTCAGCACACAAAAAGATAGAATTAATTTTCATATTAAAGATTATCCCTATTTAGCATATTGAAAATTAAACCTATGTTTAAAGTTTTTATTAAAAACAAATGTTCGGTTAATCAACCGATTTAATTTCAGAATAAAGATAGTCACTCAATTCATTAATTGAATTGAATAAACTAACTTCAATTCTTTAGCGTGGCTTAGGTTAAACGCCTAGTTTTTGAATAAAATTAGAGAGATGATTTTTGAAATTCAAACAATATAGATAAAATCTTAGAAAAACATATCTACTCTAATTTTTATTTAAAAACCGAATAAAATCGAACCAAATTTAAACCGGCAAAGTCTTCGTGGTTTTCAAAATTTAGATAGCTACGTAAGTGAGAGTAGCTATCTTATCCTATTTAAATCTAAAAACTTTAAATTAAACTAACTCAAACTTTATTAATTTAACTAATGTTTAACAATAAAGTTTTGACTCAATTTAAACTAACTCAAATTAAACTAAAAACTCTAAATACCTGGGTTGCCTCCCAATAGCGCTTAAGATGAGTCCTTCAGCCCAACTTCAAATCTTTACTGTCCAATGTCTTGTGTAGACACTGCAGACAAGTCTTCTTCTTCAAGCTCCGTCCTCTTCAATTGATTGGCAAACTTCAAACTTCGGACGAAATTTGAATGAACTTGATTCACCATTGATGTTGAACTTGATTTCTCCCTTCCCCACATTAATAGTGGCTTGAGCAGTCCTTAGGAAAGGTCTTCCAAGTATCAGTGGTGATCTCGAGCTTGCTCCCATCTCCAGAATAACGAAGTCAACTGGTACAATATTATCTCCAATCTTCACTGGCACATCCTCAGCTACTCCTTCTGGATATCTCACTGAACGATCTGCTAGCTCCAAACATATGGATGTAGGCTCTGGTTTAGGCAGCTTGAGTCTATCGAACACTGACTTCGGCATCACACTAACACTTGCTCCAAGATCGCACAAAGCCTTATCAATGTTGAGTACACCAATAGAACATGGGATGGTGGGGCATCCCGGATCTGCCATCTTCTGTAAAGGGACATCCATTATGGCTGCACTACACTCAGTCGTCAGCTTGACACACTCAGATGGCATTTCCCTCTTGTTAGCTAGTATATCCTTGAAGTACTTGGCATAAGTGGGTACTTGAAGTGCATCCAATAGTGGCATGTGGATATATAGCTGCTTGATCACTTCAATGAACTTGTTGAAATGCTCATCCGTCTTGCTAGCTCGAACTCTACACTTTTCTAGTAACACTCTTGTGTCGTCTACTGTCACTTCTGGTTCGTCTTCACTCTCTTTCTCTGCTTCCACTGAACTGGCAATTTTTGTAGTCAACTCTGGGTCTCTAGTCTCTCTCCCGGATCTGGTAGTAACTGCTTTGAGTGACTCTTTAGACTGTGGCTGTCCTGGCAACTTTCCTTCATTTTTGTTTGGGAGATGCTCTGCTAACTGAGATAGTTGATTTTCTAAAATCTTCATCATCCCCATGAGCTGTTGATTTGAACTTCCCACAGTAGTGATCTTGCCATCAATGCTTTCTAACACTTTGTCTACAGCCTTGAATTTTGAGTGTGTGTCCTTGTTGATTTTAGCTTGCTCTTCCATAAAGTCCTTGAGCTGAATCCGCAGAGGAATGACATTCTGAATAGCTGATCCGGCAGTGAACTGTTGTTGTCTATAATTGGACGGGGGAATCCAACCTTCCTTCCTGGCATAGTCCAAAGCCTTAGCTTCCTCCGGACACCTCTCACTTGAGTGACCATACTCTCCACACTCTTCACAAGTCATCATGTAATCTGTAGACTTCACTTCCTCTGCTCTGCCACTTTCCATCTTCTCGAACCTCCTCATTAGTGAGTCGATTTTTCCACCAAGGATCTCCATCTTGTCTACCTCCAGCACACTCTTCGCTGTTCCAGTGGAAGTATGCTGCTCCAGTGAGGTAGGCGTCACTCTATCTGCTCCCCATGCTCCATTCTCTGCAATCTTCTTGAATAAGGCTTCGGTCTCAGTGGGTGTGAGACTGAGAATTGATCCTCCGGATGATGCATCAACTTGACCTCTACACACTGCGTTGAGTCCTCCATAGAATTTCTGAATTATGTCCCAATTCTGAAAATTGTGATGAGGGCATGCTGACACATAATCGTTGAATCTCTCATAAGCTTCACTGAATGTCTCAGTGGGGTACTGCACAAATGTTGAGATCCTGTTGCGCAAAGCTTGAGTCTTCCCTGGTGAGAAATACTTGGCGATGAATGCTTGTAGTAGACTCTGCCAGTTGCTCACTGTCTCCTCTGGTAGTGTCGCCAACCACTGGTGTGCTTTCCCAATCAGAGAGAATGGGAAAAGTCTTGCTCTGATCTGGTCGTTAGTGACTCCTTCAACGTTGAATGTGTTGCAAATCTGCAAGAACGTCTTCAAGTGTTGATTTGGGTCCTCCTTTCCACTGAATGGTTGATTCTGCACCATGTTGATCACTGAGCTCCTGATCTCAAATGCTCTGGGTGGTGGTGCCAAGTCTCTGATCTTCAAGTCTGCTGATGTTGGCACACACAGCTCCATAAGCTTCTTCTCTTGGTCTTCCATCTTCGGCAGAGTTTCCTCTTGTTTCCGAGAAAATTTGGCAGAGTTTCGGCTCTTTCTCAGCAGTTTTTCTGGATCATCCACATAATTAGATGGTTTATTGGATCGTGGTCCATCCATTCCTGCTCAGGTTAGTGGCAGAAAATATATACAAAGCAAAAATAATTCTACAAAATTTACACTAAACTAGTCCTGAATCCAAAAATTTAAAAACAAAATTTAAATTCAGAAAATAAAGAAAAAATAAAAAAAATAAAATAAAAAAAATGGCGCAAGAACAGTAATAAATAAAAATAACATAAATAAAAATAAAATAAAATTATTGCGCCTAAAAGAAAATAAAGAAAATAAATCTAAATGCATAAAAGAAATAAAACTGAATTTAAATGCTAAATACATACAACAAACATAAACTCTAATTAACTAGAACCCTAATAATTAGTTCCCCGGCAACGGCGCCAGAAAAGCTTGTTGACAGCACTTAAGCATGGCAAACCTTATACTGCAAGCGACAGTATCGTGTGTAGCTTTTCCCTATGATGAGTATCGTAGGTTTATGTCAATCCAAGGAACGAACTAATCGTGATCTAATTAACAAGAGTTTATGCGAAAACTAGGGTAAAAAGGATATCTAATCTACTTCTAAACCAATCCTTAAACTAAACCAATCCTTAGCCTAATCTAGTAAAAGAGATAAACTAAACTATATATATATAAGATAAACAATTAGAAACATAATTAGAACTCTAATCAAAGGGTATTAACTAGGTTCTAATCAAGCTCTAATCGGATCCAAAGCATACGATAGATAAAGTTTCACAACGAGATTAGAGGAGCGAGATAACTAGCAGATCAAGGCAAATAAGCATGTTCAAGCACATCTATCATAGCATAATTAAATCATGATCAATCAATCTAATCCCCTAGATCGGCTCAACCTTTCCCCGGGCTCCACTGTCACTGGTAACCAGGTAATCGACGAAGAACTTTCAACAGGCACGTAATTAGAGAATGCACTTCCAATTATTTTTATTTGGTCTAATAACATAATTAGAGCAACTAGCACTTCTAATCACCATGATCACAAGAACTAGACACAAAACTATATTACTAGTAAACTAGATCAAAGATCAAGAACGCTAGATAAACATCACCCTTAATGACATGGTCTAATCAAGATGCATCTAGACATAAACTTAATTACAGCTAGAACAACCATAATTAGAACAAGAATATGATAATTAGACAAGAACAATACTTCATTAATTAACTGTATCATAATTACAACCATGATCATACCTTCCCTTGATGATACAATTAGACCTCCGGATCTAGACAATTAGAGAGCCGTGCAAGGCCTCTAATCACCTCTAGAGATTAGAAGAAGATCTAAACCTAGACTAGAAACTCGACCCTCTGCTCTCCTCTAGTTGTGTCCCTCAAGTCGTCGTCTTGTCGCCTTGATAATGAATTGGATGCCTCGACCAGGGGCTCAGCTTCGCTTTAAATACCCTGGAGAAGACGTGGCCGAAAAGGAAACTGAAACCGACATACGGAGTCCTGGGGTCGGCCGACTTGGGGGGGTATGGCTCGGCCGACCCAGGCCCTTCCAGCCTCCTCTAGTTTCCATCTTTCGCGGGCTTCGGGATAACCTTCATATAAATCTTCGTGGAGTCCTTTTCGGACTCTAAACCTTCCAGATTCTTCTGTATCCCGAGATCTTGTCGAGTCTTCTAGAATTGGGCTTCATTTGATGGGTCTTTAATTGGGCTTCTTCTTCCATTATTGAATAATATTCAGAGGTCTTTTTACTCGAGGTAGATTTTGATGAATTTTGCTTAAAATTGGCCCAAAACCTGCAAAAATTACAAGTAGACCATTTCCAAGACAATATTGCAAAATCCACAATAATCTATGTTATTTGTTAGTAAAAGGCAAAGTTGACGCATAATAATAGGTAAAAACAATATAAAATGATGTATAATTTTCGTTCATAAGCTGCGTCAACAAGATGCCGGAGGGTACCTTGGCACGTGGCGAGGCCAGCTTGGACAGAATGTCAGCGTCTACATTGCGATCCCGATCTACATGAATGTACTCGAGGCCCTGAAATCTGCCATCTAGCTTGCGGACTGCCTCGCAGTATTTGTCCATACTTTCTATGGAGCGATCCCACTCCTTATTGACCTGATTAATGACCACCAAGGAATCTCCGTAGGCCATTAGACACTGGATCCCGAGTGATATGGCGATGCGCAGGCCATGGAGGAGGGCCTCATATTCAGTTGCGTTGTTGGAAATCGGGAAGAGAATCTGTAGTACATACTTGAGTTTTTCCCCTGTTGGCGAGGTGAAGACGACGCCAGCGCCAGCTCCTTCCAACTTCAATGAGCCGTCGAAATACATCTTCCAAACTTCCATGATTTCTGGCTTCTCAGGCACTTGATGCTCAGTCCACTCAGAGATGAAATCGACTAGTGCTTGAGTCTTGATTGCAGTACGAGGACGGAATTCAATGTCATGAGCCCCCAGCTCGCAAGCCCACTTGGTGATACGCCCTGTGGCCTCTCGATTACGCAAGACCTCTCCGATTGGGAACTCCGTAACCACTATGATTTTATGTTCCTCAAAGTAATGGCGCAGCTTGCGTGCGGTAATGAGAACTGCGTATAGTAACTTCTGTACTTGAGGATACCTGATTTTGGAGGGACTGAGGACCTCGCTGATGAAGTAGACCGGATGTTGCCTGGGTACCGTGTGCTGTCCATCCGGTCACTCGACCACCAATGCGGTACTGGTCACGTGAGTCGTACAGGAGATGTAGAGGAGCAGATCTTCCGCCGGTGAGTCATCAGTGGCACGATTGGGAGACTTGAGTACGGGGGGTGACATTAGGAACTTTTTCAAGACATCCAATGCTTCTTGAGCCTTTGTAGTCCACTGAAACCTGTCGACCTTTTTGAGGAGTTTGTAGAAAGGCAGGCCACATTCCCCGAGCTGTGATATGAATCGGCTCAAGGCTGCCATGCACCCAGTCAGCCTCTGAGCATCTTTCTGCGATCTGGGGGGGTGCATGCACAGAATAGCCTTGATCTTCTCGGGGTTGGCTTCGATTCCTCTATTGCTGATGACAAAACCAAGCAACTGGCCTGCGGGGACGCCGAAGACGCACTTGGTGGGGTTGAGCTTCCACCGAAATTTCCTCAGGCTGTCAAACACCTGGCGCAGAAGATCAATGAAATCCTCTTTGTTCTTGGTCTTGATTACAACGTCATCAAAGTAAGCCTCGACGCGTTCGCCCCAGTGATCGGCGAGGCAAGTTTGAATTGCCCTTTTGTACGTTGCTACTGCGTTCTTCAACCCGAAAGACATTGAGGTATAGCAGTAGGCACCGAAAGGCCTAATGAACGCTGTTTTCTCCTGATCTTCGGTTGCTAGGCTAATCTGATGATATCCCGAGTAACAATCGAGGAAGGAGAACAAAGAGCAGCCGGCCGTAGAGTCAACGACCTGGTCAATGCGAGGTAACCCAAACGGGTCCTTAGGGCAGTGCTTATTGAGATCGGTATCATCAACACAGATCCGCCAGTCCTTTTTATTCTTCTTGAGAACGAAAACAGGATTTGCAAGCCACTTGGGATGCATGACCTCTCTAATAAAACCGGCAACCTTCAGCCGGGTTAACTCTGCCCTAATGGCCTCTCGCTTTTCTGGAGTGAACCGCCGCAGCCTCTGCTTGATGGGTTTGGCATTGGGGAACACTTTGAGTTGGTGCTCGGCAAATTCCCTTGGGACCCAGGCATATCTGCTGGCTTCCATGCAAACATGTCACGGTTGGCCCTCAGGAACTGGACGAGCGCGTCTTCCTATTTGGTAGGAAGAAGAGTGTTGATGGCGGTCGTCTTGGTCGCGTCTGAGGGGTCGAGACTTATCTCTTTCGTCGGGACGGCTGGTTGAATTGCCGCGCTAGAGGCCGCCTCTTGAGTCGGAATCTGGAAGTCTTCCTGCGACATGCCGGCTTCGTCCGCCTTGAACTTCTTCTGTGCCGCCATATGATTCTGTTCAAGGGCCATTTGCATGGCCTCTTGTACGCACTCTGAGGCTCCCTTGAAGTCAGCGCGTATGGAGAGATTACCACCTGGGGCTGGCATCTTGAGAACGAGGTATGGGTAATGTGGGATAGCCATGAACTTGGCTAACCCAGGACGCCCGATAATGGCGTTGTAGATGCAGTTGAAGGTCGGGACTTCAAATCGCAACGTCTCAATGCGAAAGTTCTTTGCCATGCCAAAAGCGACCGGCAGATAGATGTGACCAAGCGGGTATTCGCCTACGCCCGGAACAATCCCGAAGAACGGGGTATCCAATTTCTTGAGTTCGCTGAACGGGATCCCCATCTCTTGCAGAGCCCTGGGGAACGTTGATGCTGGCCCCTCCGTCGATCAGAACCTTCTTGAGTCGGGTGTCGCCGACTATGGGGGTTACCAGCAGAGGATACTTGCTCGGCTCGTCGAAGTTGAGCCACTGATCCGCCCGACTGAACGAGATCGGCTCGTGGGACCAATCGTATGGCTGCGGTGGCTCTGAGGTGGCCGCATTGATCTGCCGATCCTCCAGCTTCTGCTGACGCTTGCTCGGGTACGCTCCGTGCCCTCCTAGGATGAAGTTGACCTCCTTGTTGATGTTGGGGAAGCGTTGATTACTGCCTCCAGCCGGCCGCTGCGGCGGCTGGTTCCATGGTGGAGGAGGCGGCGGAGGAGCTTACGCCATCGGGAACTGGCCGCGTGTCAGCATGGCTTTGAAGTCCGGCAGTGTCTGAGAGTATGGCGCATATCCTTATGCGCAGGGCATGGCTCGTCGAGGAGTTGATCAAGGGTTCGAGCCTGGGCTGGAGGCGGGCCGCGTGGTCGTATCGGAGCTGGAGCCATGGCACGGACCTCCTCCCGGGGCCTCTTGTCCCAGCGATGATCTTGCCGCGGGGGTTCCTCATGCCTCTCCTGCTTGCCCATGCCCCGGCCGTCTTGCCGGGGGCGAACGAGGTCGCGAGCTCGTTCGTTCGCTGTGATGTAGCGGTTCGCTTCCTGAAAGAGACGCTCCGAGGTAGTGGGCGCCTTTCCAGTATATGCTTGACGAAGACCTGGTCGTTGGACCCCTGGAGGAAGTCGTCAATCACTGTATCCTTAGATATGTCGGGGATGCGGTTTCTGAGGGCCTTGAACCGCTTGAGCTACGATCGCAGGCTTTCCGAATCCTTGTGCCTGATGGTTTTGAGGTCCCACCGTTGCGCCGGCTTGTCGGAGAGTGACTAGAAGTTGGCGATGAATAGGCGACGGAAGTCGCCCCAGTCCTCAATGCTGCCACGCCTGAGGTGGCGAAGCCAGCGTCTGCCCCAACTTGATTGGGAAATAGGTCGTCATGAGATCTTCTGAGGCATTGGCCGCTCGGGCCGCGGTAGTGTACACTGCCAGCCAGTTCTGCGGATCCATCTTCGTCTTAAATTTTTCAATGTTTGAGATTTTGAAGTTGGGTGGCCACTCGACATCTTGAATTCTCCGGGCGAAGGCTGCTATAGCAGCTTCTGCGGTGCCAGCCGGGTTGTCACGATCCTCCACTGGTCGGCGAGGCGGGGACTGAGGTCGAAGATCCCGCTCAGATTTGACTCAGGGGGCGGAGCTGTTCACGGAGACAGCCCCCGAGTGACACCTGGCGGTTGGAGCGCGCTGCGGGGGGCCGTAATCTCGGTCGTAGTTTGCGCGCCGGTCCATCTCGAGCTGGTGTCTTTGAGCGCGAGATTGCTCAATACTGTGACGTGCGTCGCGGTTGCCGTTGATGACCTGTCGTGTGTCCGCAACCTCTTGCTGCCTGGGCACGAAGAGGTCTGCCGCCCGAGCGAGGACGGTCTTGATGGCCACCCCATCTTCGTTGTTGAGGATGAGTTCGCAGAGCTTGACCAGCGCCCCTCCTGCTTGACTCGGGGTCTCCATGACTCCTTCGAACTCCTTTAGAAGGTTGCGTCCGGGGAGCGCTGCCACCCGCTGTCGCCTGGCTTGAGCAGTCTGCCAATCGCAACACCGCTGCCGCGTCTGGTTCCTACGTTGGTGGCTCTGCACTTCCTGGTCATCCTCGCTCGCCTGAGTTACCTCGTCTATCGAGATAGGCAGCGTAGGATTCTTGTTCCCCAGGATGTGGCGGTGCCGGATGTTACGGATGCGGTTCGCCCTCTCCCTCCTGTGGCGATCTTGCGAGGTTTCGGCGAGGATGGGTTGCTCATTGTCCAAGACCACTTCGTCGATCTCGTTCGCCGCACCGCTGATCACGAAGACCACAGGGAAGCAGAGAGTGCAACCGGAAAACGATCCCTGGGACCTGCTGGTGGTCGTGGCTGTCACCCCTACGCTGGCGTCCGAGGCAGGGACCGTGGACACCGTGGTCGTTGCGGTAGTTGCAACATGTTCAGAGACCGTAGGAGTATTGATGCTGTAGATCATGTGAGGGCGCTTCGCATCACGAGCCCTCTCTGTGTTCACCGGGCAACGGCGAGCCTCGCCAGTCGATGAGGTGCTCCGGCGAACGGATCTTCCTACCGGTGTGGGATCGATGACGAGTCGTGGGCGACGACCCGCCGGCGGCGCGTCGAGCCCACTGTAGATGCGATCGTCCGGAAGAGGCACGGACTGTCTTGAGTCGGGTGCCCCCCGTGCACCCTCGTCGTTGTTGAGGGGAGCTGAGGCACGGGAGAGAAGCCCCTGGTACGTGGCAGCAGAGTTGCAGAGACCGAACGGGACGGATGGAACGGCAGGTTCCACCCGAGTCTTCTTTTGGCCCTAGGTGGGCGAGGCCGGCCGAGCTCGCTTCAATGCTGGCGGAGGTGGTGGGACCCGTAGCGGACGTGGGACCCAGGAACGAGTATCAACAGGGACTCGCCCCGGGCCCTGTGGAGTGCTGCCTGAGGCGTGGGTCTGTCGCGGATCTCGTGAGGGGTTCCCTGAGGAACCTGGTCTTGGCCCCCGACTAATCCGAGTCCAGATTTGAGTCGGGGAGGTTGAGAGCACCGTGCGACGGGTCAGGGCCGAAGCGGTGGTCGCCGCAGGTTCCGCTCGGGCTGGCGTGGTCGATGTAGATCCAGCCTTGAAGGAGACCCTGCGGTTGGCTCGCGCTCCCAAGTCATGGTGATCACGGGGAGCCTAATCTGACTCAGCACGACACGGAGGCGGATTTCGGCGAGGGACCGGCGCCTCGCGCCGACGTGCTGGAGCTTGGCGCAGAGTTGGTGGATGCTGACGAGGCGCTGGTCCCTGGCGATGATCTGATGGTGCAGGCCGCTCTGGAGTGGTCGACGGCTGCACGACGATGCACAGTCGCACCGGCACGCTGCGAAGCTGGTGAAGGTCGCCGCTCCGATCGGCGATGAAGGTGATCGATCCAAACTGGATCATGTCGCCTGGGGTGAAGCCGTTGATGAGACGATTGGCCATGGAGCTAGCTGATGCTGATTTCGCCAACCCCTACCTCATGCGCTAACTGTCGGTGTTTGATACCGGCAATGCACCACGGGGTGTGTCACGTGATGCTTTTGGGGTGGCGAGATCGACATAGCTCGATGGTTTGCGTTGAGATGCAACAAAACATAAGGGTTTATACAGATTCGGGCCGCAATAAGCGTAATACCCTACGTCCTGTTTGGGGCGAGTTGTATTGATCTGAGTTCTCGAGGTTACAATGAGGGTCTAGAGGCTTTGTGGCTAGTGTGCGATGAGATGATAGATGATCTACGTAGGGGTCCCTCACCCGCCTTATATAATCCGGCCAGACTTGGGTTAGAAGTCAATTTCTATCTACGAGTCCTACTCTGTTTGGAAGCCTAAAGAGTACACAGAATCCACGATTACATGTTTCCTTCCTTAAGTCCTGTTGCTCCCATAATCCAGAGTCCGAACCAACTCCCTTGCGCCTTTCCTGAATTATAGCGCCTTTGACTTGGTCTTCAAGCTCACCATCCGTTCTCGGGCCCATGAGACCAGTCGGCACCCTGAAAAGGGCCTGCTGTCTCTACTGGGCCCTCCAACGGCCCATGTACTGAATCCACGCCGTGAGGGCCCAGGGGATATCTACCCCCACACCGATCTCCTACAAGGTCAGCCGACCTACCTTCGGAGGCATTTTACACGTGCAACAACCGTCCTAACCGCCATGGGGGACGCAAGATCAAGCCGTTGGAATGCAAAGGCGGTGGATCGGGTGGTCGCCCGACCTCGGGCTAGGTCGGTTGACCTCCCTCCTAGGTTGGCCGACCACCGACCTCAGCCTCCCACCGACCTAAGTCTCCTACAAATACCCCCCTCACATATGGGACTATAAATAGGCCTGTAGAGCTCATTTGCAAAGGTGTGGAGAAGTTGAGAGCCATATTCTACCTTAAAGGGTGCCATTTTCCATATCTTAGTAGTTAGGATAGTCCTGGGGGTTAGAGTGAGTCGAGCTTTGCCTCAGAGTTCTCAGAGATTCTTCTGAGTCTGTGGTAAAATATCTTGTATCTTTTGTACTCTGTCACACCCCAAAATTTCTAATTTTGGGATGTGAATAGATAACAATGAATAAAATGAAGGATTTCTAAATTTTCTAAAATTTTCGAACTTATAAGTTTTGCTGGATTGAAAGAAGCGTATGCTTTTGAAAAGTTTTTCCAATGAGAACTCATTTGTTTATTGCATTCATTCCGAATTGCATAGTGTTTATGTGTGTAAAATGAGGTTTCCAAATATTTCAAAACCGGCTAGGTTTCAAGTCCATCTCAATTCATATCTCTAAAATCCTAGTCCTTTGCTTCCTTGCCAACTCGAGTTGTATCTCTAAAGTTTCACCGACTCAAAACTATAAACCAATCTTGTTGACCATCCTCTACACTAAGTCACGTCTTTCAATTTATCTAAGTCATTCTTAAAACCTTTGATGATATCACCCGACCTCACTCTTTTTGCCTCTTTTGAAGTCAACATTTTGACATCCTGTTTCCATGTTTACCTTTTCATCATTTCTTTCCATTGACATCATTTGCTAAAGCCCAGTGTCATTCTCAAGCTCATGTCCCACTGAATGCTCTTTTTCCTCTCTCTTTCGATAGACACGAGAAATTTCGAATTCGGACCCAATTGATGCCGTCAAATTTTTCTTCTTTTCTTTTTCTCTCGCGTGCATGAAAAGCCCAAGATCCATTCTAATATCACTAAGGGTCGGAGACAAACATTACTCTCATTTGGCCTTGGGCCAAGGCGCGGAATACTTTCTTCCTTTCTTCACCTCTCTCCATAGCTTGGGCCAGCCCTGAACCTTCACAAAACAGCCCAAAACAGCACCTTCCCTCCCCTCCTCCTCTCTTCGCTTCTCCCTGCGCCCCCTCACATGAAGAAAGACGCAGAAAGGGCGCCTCCCTCCCTGTTGGGCGCCCATTCACATCCCCCTCTCTCCCACATTCATTTCCCCATCAATTGCTCTTCTTTATTCCCTAAAATCCCTCCCTCTTTCCTTTCCCTTACCCTTGGACGCCCCTCTCCCTCTCCTCATGACCAGATCAGGAGGAGGAGAAGCCATGGCTGCCTCTCCTTCCCCCATGGCGCTCCCTCACCTCCCTCAACATTCCCCCACCACCGAAACATGAAAACGGAGTGCTCCCGCCTCAGCGAAGATGATCCCCTGCTGCATTCTTCGATCCACGCTCAAGCATGCCATGGAGGTTGTCTCCTTGCTGCTGCCTCTGCTGTCCATGGTGTGGAGACCATGGAGGGCGCCCCCGACGATCCCCAACGCTGAGGCAAGGCTGCAGCCCTACGGGATCGTGTGTGCAGCGGCATCACCGCCTTGATGTCGCCCATGTCGCCTCTTCCACCACCAAACCCTAGGTGATGACACCCCACATATGTTCCTCTATGTTTCCTTGTTTTCCGCTGCAAATCATGTTGCATAAATCGAATCCCATCAAGTTCTGGCAAGGTTTACCCATGTGACATCTCGCTGCAGTCATGGACAGCCAAGTTGCCCTAGTTGGCACGGGTGTTTTCCGTTGTTCCAGTGACCTAATGGTCATGCCCTTCAACCAAATCTTGTATCTTGTCCTTGAATACATGCCCATAAAATGGTTTTGCCATCGGAGCCATGAAGACCAGCTTTTCGGAGGTCGACGTGTCCGATGTTCCTGCTGTCCAAGACAGCCATGTTGCTGCCTTTGGTTCATGTTTTGCCGGTGATCCGGTAGTGTAATGGCCGAGCCCTTCTACGGAGATGTGCATAATATCCCTGTATACACCTCCATAAAATGGTTTGTCCATAGGTGCAGCGACGTGAGAGTTATCGCCGTCGCCGTGCTCGCTGCCACTGCAGTCCAGACAGCAGCTTGGCTGCCATTTGACGCATGTTTTTCACATGATCCGGTTGTCCAAACCTTGATCCCTTTGGCTGAGATGTGTCTTACATCTTTCAACATGCTCCTATGTAATGGTTTGGTCATGGACGCATTGATTTGAGAGTTATGGCTGTCGCCGTGCTCACTGCTCCGACTGTCCTGACAGCCAAGCTGGCACCAAATGGCAAGGGTGCTGCCACCAATTCGTGCCTCCAACCATCAGATCCTTTATACTATCTTGTGTATGTTATAACTGCACATATCTCTGTAAAGTTTAGTGGCCATTGGATGAGTGTAGATCATACTTTTGCTGGTCTTTCTACATCGATGTCCTGCTGTCTAGACAGCCTTCGTGCCCTGAATGGCATCTGCATTCCCGGGCAAATCAACGCTCCAATTGCTGATCACTTTTACCATCACGTGCAAAATATCCTTGAACATACCCCTATAAAATTCCTTGGTTATTGGTGCAGCGATGAGAGGGTTACGGCCATCGAAATGTTCGTTGCAGCTGCTGTTCAGACAGCAATGCTGCCCTGAATGCGATCTTCATTTTCTGGAGATCTATCCACCCAAATGCCAAACCATTTAACCAGAGGATACCACATACACCTGCACATGACCCCGTAAAATGTGGTGGTTATTGGATCAGTGTAGACCAGGTTTTGGATGGTCTTTCCGATTGTTATCCGGCTGTCCGCGGATTTCAGAACGCACGCCGGTTAACAAATCCATGTTCCCCGATGATCCAACAATGCTCTTGATGCATCCTGTGGTAAAAGTGTGTTGTCAGGAACCCTCTACACTATACCAAAATATCACCATAATACTCCATGAAGAATCCATTTGACATCTCCACCAATGCCCATCCTATGAACCATCTTCCCTAGCAAGTTTCATATGGTCCATGTATTGCCATCAACCACGTCACCAATGTCTTGCTGCAAGTATTTGTCCCTTAAACCATGATCTACTCATAACACTCATCGGCCATTCGACAAACATCAAACTCTCATCATGATGTTTCCCATACACCACAAAATCCTTTTTGTTCCTACCTTCATATCCTTCATCGTGAGTTTATTATTTTCTAGCCACCTTTTTATCCTTGTTAAACATTGTTCCAGATGTTGCGCTCCCATGTTATTAGTAACGACTAGTGTTCTTTTTATGTTCTTTATAAAATCATTTATTTGTATGGTGTATTGTTCTTAGTTCCTCTTTGTTTGTTGTTACAGTTGTTTGCGCTGAGGCTCGATGTGTGTGAGGAGCAGCAAGAGTACCTTTGAGGAAGGCAAGTATAACATGGACACAACCCAATAACCACTTAATCACTTCATATGCATGTGTCTAATTTTGTATGCCAATAAGGACTGTACCTAGCCTCTGTTATCGCAATGTTTACCTATGGGGATGCATGTGGGTTAAGTTTTGCTAGTTGCTGCTCAAACTCATGTATCTTTTGTTAATAATTTTGATTCATGGATCTATGCAATCAAATCTTGAGCTTGACCCGCTGTGGTTCATGTTCCTTTAAAAATGGCTTTTTAGCAACTTGGTTTAGGGGGCGTGAGCATGTGTTTTGGTCATAGCCACTCTCCTTAAGGACCGGTTCGCAAAGCGACAACCTGGGACAACAGTGCTACCATGAGACTGGAATGGGACGGTCTTGGCTAATTAATTAGGTTGCATTGTTTTGGGAGTAACTTACCGATGGGGCAAGAGGGGAGGTGAGCTTCTGTGGCCCTCGCGCTACTTGGGTTGAGTGCGTTTATCTCCCCTTGAGGCTTGCTCCACAGTTGCGGACCCTGAAACTTTAGCTGTTACACCTTACCAACGTGATCTTTGTAAAGGCCTCGTAGTGTGCTTGCTAGCCACCTCATCTAAGGTAATGTGGTGGACCACTAGCGTAGCCCACGACTCATGGGTAAAGATGTACGACCTCTCGAGAGTGTAAAACTGACATGTCAGCCGTGCTCACGGTTATGAGCGGCCCAGATCCTTTATGTAGATTAGTGGTTCTGTTGGGTTTGAAAGTGGTTCTTATGTTAATATTGTTGACTAATGTTCACATGCAATATCTTGGGTTTAACGGTTTATCTACCCACTTGTAGTAACTAGTTGTTTAATAAAACTTGATCAACTAAAAGCTCATGCAACGTGTCAGCCAACCTTAGAGCCTCATAGTTCATGTTATACTTGTGGAGTACGAGTTGAAGTACTCACGCTTGTTTCTTTTATTTCAACCTACTGTTGGCTGGAACCCAACCGCTGCTCAGAAGATGAAGGCTTAAAGGAGTACAAATGAAGGATCATGGAGTTCTAGGCGAGCGATCCCCAGTTGGCTTCCCTGTGGATGGCCCGGTGTTTTAGTTATGCTTCCGCTACTCTGTGTTAAAGACTGGATGTCTTATTGTAATTCTTGTTTAAACGATATGTAATAAAGCATTGTCTATGATATCACTGTTAATTGTCTCTATATGTGTGAGATTAGATCCTGGCACACATATAGATTTGCTCTGGTTATTCTTTTGAAAACCAGGGTGTGACATACTCACATCTTCAATATAATTCAGTTATATTTTACTTTATTTCTATCTCTTGCAAGTGTGGTGTGCCCTTTATTTTGCATATTTGCTAGGCTTAGACTTGTGGCTATCTTAGTTAGTCAAGTCCCGTTATTCTTGCCGGTGCTATAATCCAGTCTATACGCTAGGCTCTGGTTAGGACCTCTCCTCTGATCAAGGACGATCTATTGTTACTCAAGCTTTGCTTGAGTACGTTTATAGCGTGTCAGCCTATCCACGTAGATTTGCTTGGTAGCCCCACTCGGTGACAGCATGTGGTGTGCCTGTGTAGCCCAGGCCTGTTCGTTCAGTAGGACCGTAGGCGTTAGCCGGGTCTCCTTCGGTGGTCTACTATCTACCCCCTGACCCCTCGAGGCGTCGGAATTTCGCTCGACACAAGACCCTGGCTTGCTACTTGAGTTTCTTAGTTAACCACGACATAGTCTTTACAGCCGAATAGAATAGAGTTTGGGAACTTTATCTCACCCGTTGTCCTCCCAGGCAACTATACCTTTCTACATGTATCTTAGGTAGTCTAATTTACTTATTTCCACCATACACCTATCCGTTTACCAGAGTTACCCCTGTCTAGTGACTAGCTGGTATATTTATTTAAGTACAGATCATTCGATTTGAGTTTATTCAATTATACCCTGTCGCCTGCCGCTTCCCTCTTGGAAAGACCAACGCATTGAGGAACAAGATCTCGAGCTTTCAACATATTACAGATGAAACAGTGGCGGAGGCCTGGGAAAGATTACAGGAATACATAGCAGCCTACCCCCACCATGGCATGGAAGAATGGCTGATCATTCAGAGTTTCTTTCACGGGTTAAACCGTACTGCTCAAGAGCACCTGGATGCAGTCGCTGGAGGATCTTTCCTATCCCAAAGTGTGAGAGTGGCCAAAAATCTGATTGAGAAGATCGCCACTAACCAGGGATGGAAGAAAGAAAGGTCACACACACGATCCCGTGGAGTCCATCACATCGACAGCACAGACATGCTGGCCGCCAAGATGGACTTGCTTTAAAGAAGCTGAAAGACAATCCTGAGACCGCACCAGTCTAGGCCCTCGACACTCGCATGACCTGTGAAGTCTGTGGGAACACGGGGCATTCAGGGAGCAGCTGCCCTGAAATGCGACCGGAAGACGCCAACTTCATCGGTAATTCTAGGAACTTCAACAACGGGAATTGTCCCCAACCAGGCTGGAATTTGCGACCATATATCCCATTCTCCGGACAAGGTAACTGCTCTGGTAATTCACAGCAGTTTAATAAGCCTAGCTCTTTTGATCCTAAAGCTGTGTATGATAGCATTAGTAAAACGTTTCATGCAAATGATAGACTTTTTTAATCTATTTCATTACAAATGGAAACTTTTAACAGCGCTATGAAAAATCAACTGAGTTTCAATAAAATGTTAGAAATACAAATAGCTCAGTTGGCTGTCTCTTTGCCTAATGCTAATGCGGGAAAGCTTCCGGGACAACCGGAACCTCCTCCCAAAGAGCACATTAATGCCGTTACCACTAGGGGTGGTAAGTCCACTCAGGACCCTCCACATCCTAGTGGTGCGTCACGCACTAACCATATAGGCAAGGAACATGAGAAGAGCACCGAAACGGAGGAGAATGATGAGCCAAAAAGCAGCACTATTGCCGCGAAGGAGAAGGCACCGTTGAAAACTCTTTCACACGAGTTTTATGACACAACGGTGTTGCCCTTCCCTCAGCGCAACAAGAAGGCTGCCGCCAACGAACAATATAGTAAGTTTGTGGAGGTTATTAAGAAATTATGTCAATATTCCCTTGCTAGATGCTATGCAGGTACCGACATATGCAAAGTACTTAAAAGATATACTCAACAATAAGAAGCCATTGCCATCAGCGGAAATTGTGCACATGACCGAGGAGTGTAGGCAGCTATACTCAACCAACCTCCACAGAAGAAGAAGGACCTTGGCAGTCCTACCATTCCATGCTCAATAGGGAACCAAGTCTTCAATCAAGCCGTATGTGATCCCGGAGCAAGCGTCAGTGTCATGCCTAAAATTGTCTTCGACAAACTCAATCACGCGGCACTCGTCCCCACAAGTATGTGCCTGCAACTTGTGGACCAGTCCATCCGACACCCCGCAGGAATCGCTGAGGATGTCCCGGTGAAGATCTAGAACTTCCTCATTCCCGTAGACTTTGTGGTATTGGACATGAAGATTGATGTCACGACACCGCTCATTCTTGGGCGGTCGTTTCTGAGCACCGCGGAAGCAAGCATTGATGTTGGAGCCGGAGAAGTCTACCTCAACATCAACGGAATGAGGGAGACATTCTCCTTCAAACCAAAAGTGGAACAGTGCAGCCAAGTGAAGATTTTCAAGTGCCAAAAGTACGTGCCGAAGCCACCAGTCTACGACGCTTCCGGCAAAGAGATGGACAGTCTCGTAGCATTCATGAAACGGAAGTTAGCCACCGAGGCTGCCATCCGACAACGGGAAGAAGGCGAAAGCCATGAAGGCTAGCCGCAAGAACCAGGAAACAGGAGCCAAAGCTCCTATTAAGAAGGTCGGCACCCATCATCCTACAAGACCCATCAACCAAGGGTGCAACAAAAATCAGCATACCCATGGTGAAACTAGGACAAATACCCATGGGGCATGTTGACGACAAGCGTGCCTAGGACCTATCCACGACAAATTCCAAGTGGCTCGCAAAGGTACCGCTTACCACCCCGTATGTACGCTCACGCGACATCCCGAAGGGCGGTAAATGGTTCTCTCCCACCAAGATGTAAACCTGGCATTATCATTCGACGGCATATTTATTTCTCGCTATTTTAATTTCCCGTCCTCCACTGTATATTTAAATTTTTGCAATGCACAAATTCAATTTTCATGCATTTACACTGTTTATTTCTGAAAATTTTCGAAAAAAATACAGCAGGGTCGGCCGACCACGCCGCCTGGCCGGCCGACCACCGTGCCCAAAGGTAAAGGAGGGGGCAGCCCAAGGGTCGGCCGACCCTAAGGTCAGGTCGCCCAGCCACCCCACTCTCCTCTTCTTGCTCCTTTCTCTTTTTCTTTCTCTTCTCTTCCCTTTCTTTCTCTCTTTTTCTTTTATTTCTCTTTCTATTTAGCTTTGCTCTCTCTAATGCACAAAGGCAGGCCAAGGGCCGGCTGACCGAGCCCCCAGGCCGGCCGACCGAGCCCTCCCCTTCCTTTCTTCCTCCTTTCTTTTCTTTGTCTCCTTTTCCCTTTGCTCTTTGCTTACTCCCGAAGTAAGCATGATGGAAGCTCCTTAGGCCGGCTGACCATGCATGCTATCCCTCTTCTCCCTCTTATTTTCCCTTTTGCTCTTTTGCTTCCAACTCAAGCAAGCCCCATGGCCACCCGACCACGGCATAGGGCCGCCCAACCGAAGCTCAGGCCGGCTGACCACCTTGCCTGGCCGGCCGACCGTCTCCATGGCCGCCCGACCAACACCACAGGCCGGCTGACCCTCTCAGTGCACAAAGCCCCGCTTTCACTTTTCTTTGCCGCACTCTCACGCGAAGGACCAACACCGGTCGCCCGACTAGCTCAAGAGGCCGGCCGACCAAGGGCCACTGGTCACCCCCTCATCCTCCTTTGCTGTGCCCTCAAGCAAAGGCCGGCCGACCACATCATTGGCCACCCGGCCAGCTCCTCAGGCCGGCCGACCCCCTCAACTGGTCGCCCGACCTCGCTCTCCCTTCTGCTCCATTTGCCTATAAAAAGCCCCCTTGAGCTCCCTTGCTCAATGCACCAGTAGCACATACTCCCTTCTCCCTCTCTTAATCTCTTTGCTTAGTAGCTAGTTTAGCTCTCTTGCTTAGCCAAAATAATGTCCGAATAAAAAATTAGTTGAGCAAATAAATTAGCTACTAGCCCCTCTCTTTTGACAAGACCAAGAACGAGTTGTGGCGGTGTCACGCCCCACAAGGACGACTAACGACTAAAGCTAATTTTATCTTGTCGTCTCGTAGTTCTTGTGTTCAGTTTTGTGCAGGATGAAGCGCGCTCTCAAGAGGGCCAGAAGTGCGATCAGCAAGGCGGGACAGCACATACGGTTCCCGACATCCTCCAGTTCACAGAACTCATGGACAGTGTCCAACAGAGGCTCATCAAGTACTGGACCAGGAGGAGAAAAAGCTTCATCCTCCATCACCGGGCCCGTATTGCTGCTGGATTCCCAAATCCAGACATGCAATCAAGATGAAGCCAACCTGCTGAGGCGACTCCACACCAAGCCTATTAGTCTCACCAAGTGCTTCGATGAGGTACTCATGACAAGCACAGGTATGGATGATGAATTTGACGAAATTTTCAGTATGGTAGGCTGGGAAAATTTTGCAAATGTTAGTGAGGGAGGCATAGTCCTCCTCACCAAGGAGTTTCTTATGACCCTCCGAGTAGTATCACTACAGTGCGACATGACTGTTCATTTCAGACTCTTTAACTCTGAGCATGAATTGACACTCCGTCAGTTCAGCAATGCTCTCGGGTTCTCACCTCGCTGCTCCATAGCAGCCGAACCCGTAGGCTTTAATGCAACAGAGTTATGGAAAGAACTAGCCGGTCCAGACCATAAGGGGAAGAAGAGTATCAAAAACATTAAGCACCCCACCATGCGGTTCATGGCCCGTTGGATTACCATCGTAGTCCTTCCCTGTGATGACACACGCTGTGTGACCATAGAGGACTTAAAAATCCTCTATGCCATGTGGCGTAAGCAAAAGTATGCACCTGTCATCGCCATGCTCTATCACTGGATGAAACTAGTTTGGGATGAAAATTCCACAACAATCATGTCCTTTGTGATGAGGGTTGCATCCGAACTAGGGGGTCCTAGCAAATGCCCAGGTGGCATTCTTACCCCTAGACACACCCAACCTAGTCACAGAGAGCCATTTTATCTAGGGACACTTTCTGCGCAAGAACCCCAGCACAGACACCTATGTCATGATCTATAGGGGGTACAACTTTGAAGTGCCTCTACCAGCACCACAGTTCAAAATCTACCACGTGGACACACTCTCTATGCCAATAGAGGGCATCCCGGAGGAAGAACCTTTAGAGGAGCCCAGACATAGTGTAGCGGGAGAAATGACAAGAGCACAGAGGAGGGCAGCCCAAGAGCGCCTACAGAAGCAAGCATAGGACGCACAAACCACCGGGACGGGATCTACCTAGTTCCATACCGCGACTGGCACATCCTGACAAACCCAGGGAACAGACCCAACGTGGCAGCCCCACGGAGGATCTGGAAACACACCATGGGGACACTGGCCGAGCGCTGCATTCTCTAAGCAGCAAGGAGAAGGAACCTTCTATGGGTATGGGTCAGCACCGTATGAGGCAGGACCATTTGCCTCTGCACGCTTTGCAGGAGACCCTTTGAGCGCCATCTTTGGGTCCCTAACCATTCAAGACCAGCGCACAGCTGGAATGGCCCAGCAGCTTATTTAGGTCGATGAGCGCACTCAGGTCATCCAGCAGACCTAGGACGAACAATACAACCGCCTCCTAGATATAGAAGCGACGGCTCAGCGCACCTTCAATGAGTCCTAGCGATTCTTCCAGTACTACGGGTACGATCCCGAGTAGTTTCATTGAAGCTTGGGGGGGACCCAAATCGATAGCTGGGTATGTATGACAGTCCCCCATTTTCTGCACCACCCATGTATCATGCTTTGAGAGTTTGCTAGTTTGTTTAATTCAGTTTGCTTAGTTTGTTTAATTCAGTTATATTTAAAAAAAATCTCTCCCATGCTTTAATGATAAGTTCACATGCTACTTCATTTTGGAAATGATGAATAGTTGCTCTATCAAGTGAATGATTTAATTCTTGCATGTGACTTATGCTTAGCTTAGTTTTGAGTTTGTGAATAAAAGAAGTAAACCAAGGTTCTACCTTGTGGTTGCCATTTGTAATAACAAGCCTAAGATGTTGTGAGAAGAATGATATGACTTGAATATGGGATAATTCTTTTATGCTCTTAGTAAGATGAACATCTCAGGTTTTTATTTTGAAAATAACAAAAATATAGCTCCCCTTGGTCAAAAATACCTACCAGAGCCAAAAATGCTTCAATTAGTTGGAAACTGCTACAAAGAGCTGCTTAGTGATATTTTGAGCTTTGTCAAATTTTGAGTCTCTTTGAGTAGAAATATCACCTTCTGCTGATAGCTGGAGTACAAAAGCAAAAATGCAAGTGATCCATTCCGGACTTTGCATCCACCAAAATGTCTCCAAATACTTCTCATAATCCCTAGCCTTCAAATCTCAAGGAGTAAGGGTATGGAGCCCAAAAAAAAAGCATGCAAAAGCATGGCAAAAAGAAAAATGCGTGCAAAAGCACGGCAAGATGAAAAGCATGCAAGTTCAAGCATGGCAAAAATAAATAAAAGCTCCATATCCACTCCAAATTTACAAAAGGCTATAAGGGATGAATACCAAGAGAAGGAGGCATACAATACCACCATTCATACTCCAGTGATCAATAGAAGAAGTGATAGAGTACACTCTTTAGTCCAATCTTTGGTTTAGCAAAATAAATATCCTAAGTGCGCCACATTCTCCCTACCTAAAGCTCCACAAATGCCTTAGTGTATGAAAGTGCTGGCTGAATCTTGGCCCTTGGTGAGGAAACACATTTGATCGCCTGAGAGCACCTTAGGGAAGTTACTTTTGTTTAATCTTGAAAACACCTGAGAAAGACATCCAAAAAGAGCAAGTTAGAAGAACTCCTGTACAATAGTCATTCCATCTTTCAACCGCCCAAGGCAAGGTAAGCAAAAAGATGCACCACAGTTAGTACACAAGTTGAGCTTCAATTATTTCACTACTTGAAACAAAACATGAGTATTGAGGCATGTGTAAGAATTTCTCTTCATCTTCGATATTGCAGCAACTCCTGATCCACTTCCAGCCTTAGCTTTGCTCGAGGATGAGCAAAAGTTTAAGCTTGGGGGTGTTGACGGTCGTAATCTCACGATATCTACTGTCAATTACCAACCAAATGGAGCAATGCAAATAAATAAATATGGACTAACCCTTCTACTAATGAGTTCCACTAGTTTTGTATGAATATTTGGATGCAGGTACCAAAATGCACATAAAACAGCTGAAAACATGCCAAGGATCAAAGATGGGGCTCACTGGTCAAAATGGCCAGGTCGACCGACCCAAGCCTAGGTCAGCCGACCAAAGCTAAGCCGACCCTGACTTAGCCAGGTCGGCCGACCTAGGGCCTGGTCGCCCGACCCACCAGCAGGGTCAGCCGACCCTGGCTCAGGCTGCCCAGCTATCCAAGTGAGCCAAATGCCACCTCATCGGTCCATATCACAAAGAAACACAAGTGCACTCAAATCCAACCGCAAGACCAAGTATCCAATGTATCCAAAGGCCGAAAATGCACCAAGTCACAGATCCACAACGCCAACAATCAGAGGGAAGAGCAATGTGGCCAATGCAAGGCTGACACGTGGTCGCCCGACCTCCTACAAGGTCGGCCGACCTACCTTCGGAGGTATTTTACACGTGCAACAACCGTCCTAACCGCTAACCGCCATGGGGACGCAAGATCAAGCCGTTGGAATGCAAAGGCGGTGCATCGGGTGGTCGCCCGACCTCGGGCTAGGTCGGCCGACCTCCTCCCTAGGTCGGCCGAACACCGACCTCAGCCTCCCACCGACCTAAGTCTCCTACAAATACCCCCCTCACATATGGGACTATAAATAGGCCTGTAGAGCTCATTTGTAAAGGTGTGGAGAAGTTGAGAGCCATATTCTACCTTAGAGAGTGTCATTTTCCACACCTTAGTAGTTAGGATAGTCCTGGGAGTTAGAGTGAGTTGAGCTTTGCCTCAGAGTTCTCAGAGATTCTTCTGAGTCTGCGGTAAAAGCTCTTGTATCTTTTGTACTCATATCTTCAATATAATTCAGTTATATTTTACTTTATTTCTATCTCTTGCAAGTGTGGTGTACCCTTTATTTTGCATACTTGCTAGGCTTAGACTTGTGGCTATCTTAGTTAGTCAAGTCCCGTTATTCTTGCCGGTGCTATAATCCAATCTGTACGCCAGGCTCTGGTTAGGACCTCTCCTCTGATCAAGGACGATCTATTGTTACTCAAGCTTTGCTTAAGTACGTTTATAGCGTGCCAGTCTATCCACGCAGATTGGCTTGGTAGCCCCACTCGGTGACAGCGTGTGGTGTGCTTGTGTAGCCCAGGCCCTTTCGTTCAGTAGGCCCGTAGGCGTTATCCGGGTCTCCTTCGGTGGTCTACTATCTACTCCCTGACCCCTCGAGGCGCCGGAATTTTGCTCGACGCAAGACCATGGCTTGCTACTTGAGTTTTTTAGTTAACCACGACATAGTCTTTGCAGCCGAATAGAATAGAGTTTGCGAACTTTATCTCACTCGTTGTCCTCCTAGGCAACTATACCTTTCTGCATGTATCTTAGGTAGTCTAATTTACTTCTTTCCACCATACACCTATCCATTTACCAGAGTTACCCCTGTCTAGTGACTAGCTGGTATATTTATTTAAGTACGGATCATTCGATTTGATTTTATTCAATTATACCTTCTCGCATGCTGCTTCCCTATGGATAAAAATACGATACTCAGAATACTCTGGGTGAAAAGCTGCAGCGGGCTCCGTGCGCTTGCGGAGTAAAATCTTTTAAGGCTAAGAGACGCCAAGAGACGTGAATACATTTGGTTTGCATTCTCATGAGGAAACATACAAAAATCACTTAGGTTTTTGGTAAACGTACTATGGTGTTGCTCTCTTTCGGTTAGGGTTCCCTCATGGAGCGCACAAATCTCTTCCCAAAGCTTGTGCATGTCCTTGATAGTCCTCACACGGTTGAAGACATCTTTGTACAAGCCACGAAAAAGAACATTACGAGCTTTGACATTCCACTTCTCGTAATTTTGCTCCACTGTTGTGGGCTTATTTTTATTGGCTATCTCCAAAAAGCTGGTGATGGTGGCTTGACGGAGAAGAGGGCTGACGACTTCCAAGTGGGACTCCATACGGATCTTCTAATATGGAAAATCCTCGCCATCGAATACTAGAGGGAGTCCCCCACTAGACATCTTGCTCAAGGCGGTGAAGTCTCAACCAATGAGCACTAGGCTCTGATACCAAATGAAACGATCAAGATGTCCAAGAATGGGGTGAATTGGACTTCTAATTTCGAAACTTGAAATTTAAAACCTATCCATCATGTCCCAATTCGTCCTAGTGCCTAAAAGGTGTGTCTAGAGTTCTACATGATACAAAAGTTTTGCAATCTAGAGCCAAGCATGCAAGTATAGGAATGTAAATTGCGGAAAGTAAATGCGGAAAGTAAAGAGAGCAAAAAGTGACATGATGATCTTTCTCCCGAGGTATCGAGGAGTCGCGACTCCCCCTAGTCCTCGTTTGGTGCCCCTCGCAAGGCTTTGCTCTCGCGGGCTCCTCGCAAGGACCCTAGCCCCATACCACGCAAGCAGAGGGGTTGGCAAAGTGATTCCCGTAGGAATCAAGCTACCTCTTGACCTTCCCAAAGATCAAGCTCTCTCTTCTTGATGCTCTTCTCTACTCCGGAACGGTGAGCTCAAACATACCCTATGTCTATACTGTCTCGTGGAGTCACCGGACGGTTCAGTGGCAAGCCACCAGACTGTCCGGTGGTGTATTTGAGCACAGGCCGAGCAGTGAAGACTACAACGCCATTTTGACGCCACAGGACGGTCCGGTGGTGTATAAAAGCTTGTTTTTCAGCACTGTTTTGGAACAAAGACTTGAGAGATTTTTTGAGGGTTTTTCTTTTGATTCAAAAGATGGAGGAGAGTGTTTTTTTAGCACATTTTAGAGGTTTGTAGCCTTAGGACTTAGATGCACTTGAAATGAGACAAACTCTAGAGAGAAGTGCATCAAGCTACTCACCTCCACCCCCTTGATACTATTGCCCATCTAAAACTAGCAAAGAAACCTCCAAGTTCCCTTCTTTCGACTTTGTGGCACTTAGAGCTTGCAATCCTTGATCTTCTTGCTAGGTTATCCAAGGGCCATTCTTCTTGAAAATCGAATGGAGTGGTCTCTTTTGGTCAACCAATGAGCACAATATTGAATATTATCCCTTCATATCATGAACTCATTAGTAACAAAGTTAAGTTGTCATTAATCACCTCTACCTCTTAGGGTAATGTTTCTCACAACTTCTTTTAGTGAAGCTTGTGAGCGGCATCTTGTAAACAAGATACATCAATAAAAATCTAGCTTTCCAATCAACGTGCTGGCAATCTCGTTCATCTTTCTCAGCTTTATATTTGCATGCCTAGCCTTTTGTTATAGATTGATCTTTTGTTCTTAGCTCTTTATTTGATTAGATCAATCTAGAACTTTGCTAGGGAATTAATCTTGTGATTAGAAAAGTTTGATCGGTGAATATTGTTTAGATTATGCTTCATCAGGAAAATAAGGCTTGATTAATTCTGTGGCGGAACCGCCCTGCTTAATCCAGACTAAGCACACTTGCCACCTCTAGCTCGCAGTGCACTTAGGCCAGACTAAGCCCGGTAGTCCGTCGAGAGTCCTTCGGGCTCTCGATAACACCATTTCCCGAGGAACCGACATCAAACACATCCGACTCTCGAAGGAGCCACAACAATTACATCATCACAGGCAGTTGAAATAGAGAATAATAGACTTTAATTTACAAACCAATTGTATAAGATCAAATACATGTTCAAATATAGCGGAAGCGAACTCAGAGGATATATATAGCGGAAGCGTTTTCAAAATCTCGCAGCGGAAACAATATACTTAAGTAGTCTTCATGAAGAGATGAACAAGGCGAGTAGCACCGAGCCCACCGGTACTACCACCTCCAACATAGATATCCAGATGTCGCTAGTACCTGTAATCCAAAAGTGGGGGCAAACCCTGAGTACTAATTACTCAGTAGGACTTAATGGACAGGGCTTACGGCTGATGCAAACCATAGCTTACTAATCAGGTGGATCCTTAGCCATTGATTTTAAACAAGGTTAGGTTGACATAAGATAGCAGGATTTGACAGCTACTATCCACTAGCCATGAGGATCATTTATAGCATAAAGTAAATACTTGCATGAAAGTAAAACATGAGTACCATCAATAACTTGCATAAAATCCAAGATATATCCCTATTCTACACATGTCCCGTCCCAAGATTCATAGTGCCTCCATCTAACCCCTGGGAGTAGCCGTCTCAGGAGCGCTACCACGGTACGTTGGGTCAGCCCTCCCTTGACCTCAAAGCATCTGCCAAGTCCATCGACCTCCTACCAGTGGATGGGCAGCACCATGAATAGTGAGACGGATCATACACATCCAAACTGGTTGTATTGAAAAACATGAATGTAAGCATAAAGTATTTAAGTTATTACTATGTTCGGACGTCAAAGGCATTGGCATTCTCATACCTGGTGAGCATCAGCGATTCGAATCGATTTGTTAATTCCCGGGAATAACTAAAAATGCTAGGGGTATATGCTTACTAACCATCGCGTTCCCACATATAGCCCCATCTCCACTTGTCCCATCCCAAGTTCGATTCCAACCCGCCACTTCCCCAGGTTTAGCCCCCATGGAGCGTTACCACGGTACGTCGGGTCAGCCTTCCCATGAGATAAGCGCCCCCAGTTCCATGGTAGGAACAAATCTCTGTTCTTCGGATGGCACAAGTAAGCCTTTCACCGGTCCATTATCCCGGATAAGCACCTTAGCAATGTTATGCCGACCAATAGGCGAACAACGGACGGGCCTTAAACGACTCGGGCGGAGTCCACCATATCTTGCCACATTATTTTTCACAATATTCCGATAACTCCGCCCGGTCTCCATTTCAAACATAGCATATAATAATCTTTCATAAGATTTTTGTTTTTGAAAACTCCTACGCGACGAGTGACTCCATTCACTCGTGTCTACTCGTACCTAGCAATTCTAGGCAACTCGTCCTACGTAATATATAGGTGCTAGGGCCAGGGCGGCCAGGATGTCTAATGCAGTTGGTTCCAAACAACTCCTAATGCAGATGCGTAAGCATTCATCAAATATATTTGCTGGGTAAAGCATGGTCCTGCCTACCTTTGATTTACTTTAAGAGAAGCAACAAACTATGCTAATGTTAGTTTGCCGGGTTGTGAGGCTTTGCCCCAGGCAACCCCTTGATCCCTTGGACAACTCCTCCGTCCAAACACGACTGATGGGCTCTCCAGGTCGTGAATGGGTCTTAGTTGGTCTTTTGGATCACCGTTGGTTGAAATAGTTCCACGCACTTGGTTCTCGATCACGTATCTGCAATAAGCGCCACTATATGGATGACATGCGTGATGATGCAAGGAATGAGATGCATAATCATCAAATACATATATGGGCAATCATTCCATGGGCAGACGGAAAGAGTGATTAATAAACTACTTAAACATCGAGTACCTCTATGAACCTAAAGTAAGTATGCACACAGACAATTTGATATGCACAAGGGAACACATGGATTTAATTCTTGCTC
Organism: Paspalum notatum; assembly: GCA_022530915.1. Classification (NCBI taxonomy): domain Eukaryota; kingdom Viridiplantae; phylum Streptophyta; class Magnoliopsida; order Poales; family Poaceae; genus Paspalum; species Paspalum notatum. The sequence goes on along the minus strand of CM039688.1, from coordinate 29,839,297 downwards.
AAGTATCAACTTAAATTGTTCTTTAGCTTACCCTATGCAAACAAGAATCAATCAAGTATATGTGTACACTGGATGTAGGTGAAATGCAAAAGTTGGAATGGATAAAAACATGGTATGGGAGTTTAACACATTGCAATTGCTTATACTTAGGGTAATTTATTTGCATTTGTGAATTAATTTATGCCTCTAAGTTGTAGTAGTAAAACATAACCAATTGAGACCAAACTCTTATGACATATAGATTCTGCATTCCCAAAGCTACAGCCAAAATTTCAACTCAATTGGAGTTATAATTATTTTATTAAAATTACAACAAATTCTTAGCCCTACACATTGTCAGAGTTTTCATAAATTATAGGAATGGTATCTATGGGTGAAATTTTACCAGTGAGCTATACTTAGCATGAACTGCCCGTACAAAAATTTATCAGTTAAAACTCCCAAGTTTGATAAGACATCTATTTCCCATATACTAATCTGGTGCGAATGTAAGATGTACATATGAACAGTATAGCCTTCTCGAATATACTTTCTGGACTCTATGCATCAACGTTAAGCTATCAAATTTTCCAGAGAATTTTCCTGGTAAGTTATGACCACTTTTTCTAATTATCATTTCCAATATGTAGCATTTTGTCATTTTCAATTCACCATTAAAACTTAACATGCACAACTTCATATTTCACTAGTGGTCTATTCATACTACCCAAAGTTTATGAAAAATGCCAGAGAGTCATTTTGAGCCTATTCTATGTAGCCTCCAATTTCTAAGTTAAATAAATGCACATAACACATGTATAATGGTAAAAGAGTAATTAAACACCAAGTGCTAAGGCTACAAAAATTCACATAGTGCTATAATACCACAAGAAAGCTACTGTCCAAGTTTCATGCCATTTGAAGTTCGTTTGACCCACTTTTGACATTTATGTTGTTTTATCATGCATGCAACTAAACAAGGGTAAAACAGTCATTTCACACATCCACATCATAACCATTCGATAGATCTATTTAAGAGGAGTCTAATGCAACTGAGTTTACCCATTTTGGATTTTTCTGTGATTTTATATGATTTTCCAAAGTTCACAGCCGAATTAAATGCTTTTAATTGGGAAAACATTAGATCTTAGGACCTAAACATAAATAACCATAGTTCTTAGGGGCTAGCGTGTAAGATATACAAGACTCAATGAATAGCAGTTGTTTTGAGCGCGTAAAAAGGAGATACTGCAGGGGGATCCTTGCAAAAAGACCTTCTTGTTCCTCCTCTGGCAGGGCGAACGGCGCGCGGTAGAGGAGAAAGCGGCGGCCTGCGCCGGCGATGTGGGGGCCAGACTTGGAGCCGAGCTGCGCCGAGGACGTGTCCCCCGCGACAACGAACTCAAAACCCTAGATCTCGTCGAGTGAGGTGGCGTGCAAGGGTGGTGAGGCGGCGGTGAACTGGGCAGTCGTGGTGCGGCGGTGCGCGGCGGCTCCGGCTCGATCCGGCGGCACCGGCGGTGGAGGAAGCCGAGGTGGGGCCCCAGAGCTGCACGAGGACGAGGGGAACCCAAGGGTGGTGGAGTGAAGGCGCGGGGATGGCCCGAGGATGGGTCTCCACGGCGAGGTGGTGCGCGGCCGGTGCGGCACGCGGCGGCGCACGTGGAAAGGGGTGCTAGGACGATGGGGTTGCCCCAATTGCTTGCTAGGGTGGTCGAGGAGGTTGAGGTGGTTGTGCTTCTCGCGTTGATGGGGCGGAAGGAGAAGTGGAAGGACGCACGGCGCGAGCTCGAGCCGAGCTCGGCCATGGCGGACGCCATGGCGTGATGCACACGCAGGGGCACTAGGGCGGCTGATGCGCCACTAGAGCTAGGGGAAAGTGGTGCGGAGGAGGATTCTATGCTAGTGCGCGTGCTGGGAAGGCGGGAGGAGGCTCGGAGCGGCAGGGCCGAGAGCTCAAGCCGAGCTCTGGGTATGGTGGACGCGCTGCCGCTTCTGCAGAGACGGAGAGGGCGAGGACAGAGGGAGGGGCGAGTAGGTGAATGGCGAGTGAAGAAGGACGCGATCTCGTCCAGGTGAAGGAGCCGGGGCCGCCAAGTGGAGGCCGAGGCACCGCGGCGTCGCCCGGCCGTTGCCGGCCACGTGGCGTTCGCTTTCTGGACGCGGCGTCGGCCGGAGGGGATCCGAGGCCAGGCTGACTGGTGGGGCCAGGGTGTCATAGGGACAAAGGAAAAGGGAAATTCGAAAATAGAGAGAGTCTGTTTGACCAAGGCAAACATGTCTCTGAATTTGGTCTATTTGAGGATCTATTTGGCCGATATTGATGAAACTAAAAATACAAGAAGTGTTCAAAATTTACTGACCTACAACTTTGTTATAAACTTTGATATCACGTTCTGTGTAAAAATATGGCTTAAATTCGAATTTAAACTGCTGACCCCGGTTTGACCAACTGAAACTCTCAGCTTAGAAATTTTAAAAGTCCTTCTTATGGTCACATTCACTCAAGGAGTTTTATACCAATGTTGTTTAGAATTTCATGACCTACAACTTATTCAATTGGAGTTTTGCAAGATTATGGCTATAGACCAATTTAAATTTGAAATTACTAAACAAATCAAGTTCGGACAGAAATCACATGCTGACAGAAAAGGTCCCAAAACACTATCCAAACCACTGTGCATGTCAACACTCCAATTACCAAAGTTGTTTCTAATAATATTTTCTACAAGTTTAGTATGTAAAGTTTGGCTTGGATCACTACAGATTTTGAATTACAAGCACAAACATTGTTGAGGGTTTGGTAAAACTGCAGCTTTAGTTTAAGTAGAGTCTTTCTTGTTTTAAACTTTTGAATGCTGAAATGAAGTCTAAACACCTCCACTCTAGGTGCATTTAAAAGGTGATAAGTTTAATTTCATTTCATAGAAAGGAAGATTTTGAAGTTGTATAGTGAAGTCAAAAGAAATTTCAGATTCAAGTTTGGGATGAGCTGAAAATTCAGACTTGGGAAATTTCTAAGTGTACTGATTTTGGTAAATTCCAAGAGAGTTGTGGTGAAGTTTAAAATAGGATAAAGACATCTTTAAACCATGTTCAGTGTAACAAAAGGGTAGTCCATAACATGTACAACAACTTTGACAATGGAGTTGAGCTCAGGCACTTAATGAATTTGAAAGTTTTATTAGGGCTCAAGTATGGTCTCGATTACACTTGCTACCCTCGGAAGAAACGTTAGTTGGATTTGGTTTGATCTTTTAAACCTCTAGTCTTTAGATTTTTGAACATGGTCCCACAGAAAAGTCTAGGGTTACTTTCTTATCCGGGGTTTTGTATTTGGGGTTGTGCTCAAAAGCATGTGAGTGTTGACTTATCCAACCACGAAATGTGTGGTCTTGTATCTTGTATAGAAAATTTTTGACTTAGTGACTTTTCCACATCTTTCTTATTACTCCCTAAGTTTGATTAAGCCTTTATTCATTATTAGCCGGCCTCTAACTAGGTGTTAAGGCTTTCGATATGCCAGGGGCATCACAAATTCTCATCATTTTTTGACATTATATTGACGTGATTCCAGTTGGTTTAGTGTGAAATTTTATCTAGTTTATTTTATTAAAATGTCAGATTTATTAAAATTTCGAATTTTTTAAGAGACTACTAACATCTTGGTGTTCTGTCCGAAATAGATAAACGAGATATATTAGAGTTTTGGATTTTGGAGGAGTGTTTAAAATTATTTTTAGCTTCCACAACCATTCACACCCCCTCTCTGGTTGTGATGGTTAGCAGATATCGATCCTACACCAAACATGTTTTAATTAAACTATACTTATGTGTAATATTGATCGGGAATACATGGATCCAATCCTAACCAAACTCCTCCGTCTCCACCAGGGTTAGGTTAATTTGAATATGAGGTTTGTTTTATCACTTGTTCCATTATTGGATGATTGTGTCTATGTGTTGTCACATATCTGAAATTCTTGGCTAATTGTGTCATTTATACTCTTTGTTAGCAATCAGGACACCACACCGATTTTGTGAACAACCTCTTCGCCTCCGGAGGTAGCGGCCACAACTCCAACAAGTCAGGTGCCATGTGAGTTGAATGAGCTAGAGATGGAATTGTGTGTATGAACTTCTTGTTGTTTAGTATGTTCCAACAAGGTATGGACTCCGCGTTTGAGACTTGTATATGAACTTGAGGTATGGATTTCGAATTTGAAACTTGTGTGATGTATGGACTCATATATGAGTAATAGATGTATGCACTTGTAAGATGTCATTTGTGTTGCTTGATGATGTGGATATAATGTTCATATGTGTTGTGAAAATCTGAAATGTATATGCAATGTGAAAATATGGCGGAAAATAGGATTTTGGGACTGTGTTCACCCATGGAACATTGTAATTTTCTGCTGCCTGGGCCTCGGCCACCGAAAATAGTCTCTATTTTTTTGTGCCTTGGCCGGCTGCCAAAAATTACTTTGGCTTATTTTCGGTGGCCAAAGCTCCGACCGCCAAAAATTGCAGGCTAATTTTCGGCGTCATGGTCCATCGCCGAAAGTACTGAGCTCAGGGTACTTTTCGGCAGCTACCAAAAACCCTTGAAAATAAGCTAATTTTTGGCGGTATGCTGCCGAAAACTAACTTATTTTCAACGTTTAATTTTCGGCGGCCAGAAACCGCGGAAAATAAAAAAAATTATGTAAAAGTCTTATTTTCAATGGTTTCTGGCTGCAAAAAGTTGTCTGAGAGTATTCCATGCAGGCAGAAGACTCAGCCACCAGCCGGCCTGTGGCCTGCCAAGTCGGATGACGGGTGCACAATCAGAGCCAGCATTCACTACTACAAAAGTCCGCTACAGGAACGCCACCCAAATAACATTAGGAGCGGCTCCAATTTAAGGTCGTTCCTCTTGTGCCTAGGGTGGGACCCACCTGGTGTACCGCTCTTGCTGCAACACTAGCAAGAGCGGTGCGCCTTACCAACCGCTCCTGCTATTTGTAGGAGTGGTTGGTAAGGTGCACCGCTCCTGTAGAGCTCATTCAACAGGAGCGGTGGAACTTACCACCCTATTGGGTTCTTATATATATATACCTACGAGTGTAAGATATATATATATAGGAAAATTCCTTTCTACATGCGCATGTAGCTATACTCGCCTATGTATCTCGCAATTGAGAGCATATTTGGCCAAACGAAAGATATGTACACGGACCGCGCGTGCGCCTGCGGTGCGGTAAGGCACCACCCTATGATACTAGACCATTTGAGGTGGTATATGCACGAGATATGCGAGTATACCTGAGGTATATGGACATACCCCGTTATATGTACTAATACGAAGGTATTACAATAATATATTAAAAACATGGGTTGTTTTGTAATTTTTTCGGGTGGTGATATTTGAGGTATCTTAAAATAAGTATGTGAACATACTCAAACTGATAAATGAGTATGCGGACATACCCCTTTTGGGTTATTGATGGTGAGTGTAGCTACACGCGCATGTAGATAAAACTCTTCCTATATATATATAGCACAGGGCTATTCGGAGCCCAAGTCTCCCAATAGTTACGGGGAGCCCGAGCTAACCAACCGGTCTGACACAAGCTCTGCGTGCCTCTTTTTCCTTTCTTCGTGTGAGCATAGAAACTAAACGTTGAAGCATATATCTATTCATGTGTGCCATATAAAGTTAGCAAGGGGAAAGTTGTAAAGAACTGACACCTGACACACACATGCCATCTTACGTACCATGCAGTCCAAATAGTTTGCATTCGTTTTTTCTCGATAATTCTTCACTCGAATATCCGATTTACAAATGGTTTCCACGGCTAGATTGGTGATGTTTTTATGCATAATTTGACATCAAATTTGAATATTTTTATATTTTTTCAAAAAATATTTAAACCACATATGAGCATATAAACCAGCCTATGAGCGTATAAAGAGGTGAGCACATGTATATGTTTATATGACTTAGTTTGATAGTGTTATGATCATAAATATTAGGTTATTAAAGCATATAAATATTCAGTGATTTTTATTTTCTTTTTAGAATTAAAAATTTGAACCCACACTCCTCTTCCGTGAGCATATAACTTGGATGAACAATCATATATTATTCGTTTGTATCATATAAAAGCTCATGGATGGAAAGTTGTAAGGGACCAATGTATAGAAACCTGTGCAAGCATAGATTGATTCGTTAGGATGCATAAAAACCTGTATGTTTCAAGCATAGAAACCGCGGGAGTACAAGCATAGGTTGATTCATCGTGTATCATAGAATCCATACAAAATGGGTAGTTGTTGAGCATAAAAACACAAGATAAGCATAGAGATGCCATGTTTTCTTTTTTTTTCCACATTTGAAATTTGAATCGCGGAGAGTATAATATTTTCCCACAAAACATAGAATCTATTGTCGATGTCATAGAAGCCAAGTTTCGTTTTTTTTTCCGAAGCATGTACACTATGGGAGGTAAGCTGGATCGTGAGCATATAAACCTGTGTGCGCAAGCGTAGATTGATTCGTTAGGATGCGTATATTCCTGTATACGTAAGCATATAAACCTATATTTGAAATTTGAACCTACTGAGTTTATGTGGCTTTATTTGATAGAGTTGTGATCATAAATATTAGGTTGCTGAAGCATATAAACTATATCTCCGAAGCATAGAAACCTATACTTCTGAGCATAGAACATTCAATTCAAAATTTGAACCCATGTTTCCTCCCCCATGAGCATATAAATTGGGTGAAAAATCATATATAACTCGTTTCTATCATATATGTATCATATAAACCTCGTGTATGTAAAGTTGCAAGTGACGGGCTGATATGTATCATATAAACCTCATGGATGCTCAATGAGGCTGTCATAGAAACATGCAACTGTGGAAGTATAATCCTTCACCACAAATCATAGAATCCTACTGCTAATGTCATAGAAGCAGTGAGTACAAACATAGATTGATTCATTGTGTATCATAGAATCCATACATAGAAACCAAAAAGAATTCATTGTGTGACAAAGGTGATAGGACAAAGCTTGTTCCATTCATCAGAGACGTGACTAGGTGTTATATGACTTAAAAACAAAAAAAAAGAACAGAAAAAGAATGAAACAAATCCAGACTAGCTAAACTCATACCACCGCCTGCGCCCAGTACTTGAGCCTCGCCTTCATCTCGTCTGGGCTGTCCCCTGGCGCATCGAATTCAAGAACAAGAAAAGCATCAGCACGATCGGTTGATTGCAAGAAAGACATTCAATTAAATTCAATTAAAAAAATGGCAGCTCCCGTGGTCATACAGAGAGTGCTATTTGATCGTATAAACAGCTTCATTAAACATAAAAGGCAACACAATTGCTATGCGCACTTTCAGTTCCAGTGGACCAAAGCCAAAATTCCATAGGATAGCAGTGAATATCGATAGAGAATCGAGTCAGTAGTAAGAAAAGTGCCAAAAATTCTAACATTTTGGCTGCTTCAGACTTTCAGAGCTGCCTCCATCAGCATGCACACCAGCCGCCGGTGCCGAGTGCGAGCCTCGTCAGCCCTCCAAGTCCGAGCCGCAGCACCCTCGCCCGGCCAACCGTCGCACCATACGTGGTCTGCAGGGCGTCGATCTAGTATCTGGCACTCGGCGCCGCTGCGTGAGGAGAAAGAAGAAGAGCGATTGAGTTGAGTGTGAGGGCGAGCTAGGTTTTCACCTGGCTACTTACTGTTTTTATGAGGTGCAAAGGAGTTCCTTACCGTCCGATGACCGGGAGCATGAGGCCAAGAGCGGGAGGAGCGCCGGATCTGGAGACCGGAAGCGCAGTCACGGGCGACCGGCGGGAGGTGGCAAGGCACCGCGGCGGGTAGGCGTGCCGGCTCCGGCCAGAGACGGCGCTTGATGGGTCCGCGCCGAAGACGGAGGCCAGCGACGAAGTCCGGATGGGACCGCGCCAATGACGTGGTCGGCGGCAGCGCACGCCGGGGCTGCACCGGAGACGGAGATGGCGGTGGCGCTCACCGGGGCCGCGCGGGAGACAGGCCGGCGTCGGTGCTCGCTGGGGCCTCGGGAGACGGTTGCGGCGTGCGGCGCTGAGGGTGGGAGGGGTTAGGGTTAGGATTTTATATACCTAAGGGCTAAGGTTACGTGGGCTGTGTATTGGGCCGCTACCGAGGCTAGCTAGTTTTTACGCTGGCGAAGAATTGCACGTGGACTGGCTAGGAAGCTGGTTTGGTGGAACCAACTGAGGGCAAGTTAGGTCCGGGCTTCCCATTCTTATTGGAAGCCCAGGGCTCCTAATATATATATAGTATATTAGGAGCCCTGGGCTTCCAATAAGAAAGGGGAGCCCGAACCCAACCACCTAAACCTGGTTCCACCGCACCCACTTTCACCTCTAATCATATAATGTTACTCGTTGTCATATATCTCATGAATATATATACACAGAGAGGGGCACGCTTTCTCCCTCGCCTCTCATTTGAATTCACTATTTCTCTCTCCTCACACAGTTCCTCCCTCTCAGATCCGGAGGAGAGAGGCGGCGGCAAGCGCGGCCAGCCCACGAGCGGCAGGCAGGCGCGGCCAGCATACGGCCAGCCCCGGCCTCCTGATCTGCGGCGCCGGTCTCCTGCACTGCTGCTTTCCGCGCCGCCGGCCTCCTGCGTCTCTGGTCTGCTGTGCCCCGGCCTCCTATTCCAGGCTCCACGGCCCCACAGCGGCGGCCTTGGCCTTTTCGTCGGCTGCTGATGAGTTCCCTGGATCCCGAATGTGCAGGCCGAAGCAGAGACAATGGTCACAGAGGCGGAAGGACAGCAAGCAGAAAGCCGAGGAGCATCAGTCAGAGATCAACACCGGATCTCCTAGTAACAGAGACGTACTATGGCAAAAAAAAATTGATCCTTGTTTCTGCTCTCATGGTTCTGAGTTCTGACTGCTGCTCTGGTTTTGCCTGGGCTCCATCGCTCGCCACACTTGTGTGCAAGCGGATAAAGCGACGGACGCAGCTATTTCAGGGCAAGACGAACCAGTGACCGACACGGCGAATTCAGGGCTTGGCGCTGAGTTTGTCTATACAAGCTTCCTCCCATCCTCAATTTCATTTTTCTCGTGTGTAATAATCAGATCTTGGCGCTGCAGTTCCATCCGCTAGCATGTTTCTATGACATTTCTTAAAAAAATACGATCCTTTATGGTGCATAAAATTATACATCTTCTTGAGATAATAGAGCATATTTTTGTTTGCAGCCTTTTCTAGAGTGAGTTTCTATACTTGCCTACATTGGCCGTTTGCAATCCTAGAGAGCTTTGTGTGTTTATCATTTTACGTAAATTTGTGGGCCCACGGCTGAGTATAGAAACATGTATTTCTAAGAATAGATCATTCAAAAAGCTACACTCAAGTGTAACTCACTATGGTTGTTGTCCAGAGTATACAAATACTTGAAAACAAGCATAGAAATGTTGATGTGCTAGCATTTGTTTTGTTTCAAATTTGAAATTTGAACCCGCGCGTCCCTTTTTTTTCTTCGTGTGAGCATAGAAACTGAATGTTAAAGCATATATTTATTCATGTGTAGCATATAAAGTTAGCTCACAGCTTTATACGCTTATAGCCCAGTTTCTACGCTTATACACCGTTTTAATATTTTATACGATCTTTATGGTGCAGAATGCTATCAATTTGCCGCTACCACATGATTCTATTATTTACGTGAAAGTATCACTTCCTCCTTCCTATGATGATCCTTCCGGTTTTCTATGATTCGTAGGGAAAGAAGCTACGCTCACCCCGAAGTTTATATGCTTAGCGGGCTATCCACGTGCTCGAAGGCCAATGCTATTTGCAATAAAATGATCTATGCCACTGCCATAGGATTTTATGCTTGATGGAAAAATATGATTTGTTTGTTTCTATGACATTTCTTAAAAAAAACATACGATCCTTACGGAGCAGACTGCTATCACTTTGATATTATGAAATAGGATTCTATGACAATGAAAATAGGATTTTATGATTTCGGGAGAAGGATTATACTCCCCGCAGCTGCATGTTTCTATGACCTTTCTTAGAAAAATATATGATCCCACAGTTACATGTTTCTATGATCTTTTTAAAAAAAATATATGATCGTTTATGGTGCAGATTGCTGTCACTTTGACATGAAAATGACGAACTTTGCTTCAATGACATCAACAGTTGGATTTTATGATTTCTGAAGAAGAATTATACTCACGCGGTTGCATGTTTCTATGATAGCCTCATTGAGCATCGAATGAAATCACCATCATTTGGGCCTAAAGTCACATGGTCTGATTGGGATCAAATTTTGAATTTGAAAAACAAAATAAAAGTCACTGAACGTTTATATGCTTCGACAATCTAATATTTATGATCACAACTCTATCAAATAAAGTTATATAAATCCCAGTAAATTCAAATTTCAAACAGATGTTTCTATGCTTGCGCATACTGGTTTCTATGCATCCTAACGAATCAAGTTATGCTATACTTGCGCACACAAGTTTACGCGAGAACCTGGAGGCTTGCTCCAAACCCCTCCAGCAGCATGTCAAAGAGCGTAAGCTCGTGAAGCGTAAGAACCCTCTGGGGAGCCTTGACCTGGGACGTCTCGCGCGTGCGGCCGGGCTTGGATGCTCTGATCGCCGCGCGATCGCCATAGCAGCTGCCACAGCTAGGTCCCCATGATGAGTCTGCTCGTGACGGCTTCTATGGGAGCTGTAGTTCACTCGTTCCTGAGATTTGTCACATTTGCTGTCATGTACGTTTTATTCGATCAGCTGAACTTGTTTCATTCTGGGTCGCTGCTGTGCAGTATCTGTATCGTAGTTTGGGAGCGCCTCCCACTCTTTTCGAACTCCTGTCTGTCGGTGTTCCTTTCAACCAATGAATCGTGCTGTTAAGAACTATGTGATCCTCTCCTGGAATGTTCGGGGCCTTGGAAGGCTTGGCAAATGCGACATTGTGCGTGATGCGATTGTTGCTGCCCGGCCGGACGTAGCCTGTCTTCAAGAAACAAAGCTTGCCGACGCCACCGCAAATCTCTGCTTATCCTTCTTACCACCTAACCTCCATTGCTTCTGCAAGGTCGACGCTGTGGGTACTTGTGGGGGGATCCTAACCGCTTGGTCCAGCTCCTCCCTGACCCTAATCAACTCCATCTATCGCCAATTCTCACTATCAGTCACCCTACAATCCACCTCGTGCCAACACCAACTCACCATCACCAACATATATGCCCCCTCAGATCATAGTGAAACCACAGCCTTTCTCCTAGAGCTGGACTCCCTTGCTGGCTTAATGAGCGGTCCGTGGCTAGTGATCGGAGATTTCAACCTCATCCGTTCGTCTACCGACAAAACACTGCTATTACCAACTGCCTCCTAGTTTCAGAATTCAACCAGGCCATCGACTCACTTGCTTTGATCGAGCTCCCTCTGTTGGACAGGCTCTACACATGGAGCAACCAGCGGGACGTCCCCACCCTGGCAGGGCTTGACCGGGCCTTCATCAGCGCTGTTTTCAATTCTGTCCTCCCCCAAACGACTCTCACTTCCACTGTCCGAGCTACCTCTGATCACGTGCCGATCATCGTTACTGCGACCACCGATATCCTCAAATCTCCCATCTTCCGTTTCGAAAGGTCTTGGCTCCTAAACCCAAGTTTCCTTGCATCTATTACCCCGATTTGGAAAGCTACTGCTAGAGGTGACAATGTGGTGGCAACCCTGGTTGCTCGTGTCAAGGCTCTGCGTCAAGCCGCGAAGGCGTGGGTGAGAAAAAACAAATCGCCTCCTTTTCTTTACCATAACTGCACGTTCATCATTCGCATTCTTGACATGTTCAAAGAAGCTCGAAATCTTGCTCCAGGTGAACTTTGTCTCCGGCGGCTTTGCCAAACAAGGCTTGCTGAGTTCATCAAAGAGAGGGCCGCATGGTGGAAACAGCGAGGCAAGTGCAAAGCTATCCGGGAAGGAGATGCCAACACAAAATATTTTCAAGCCCGTGCGTCGATCAGGATGCGTGCCAACAAGATTGCAACTATAGAAGTTGGAGACTCGATTCTCTCATCCCACAGTGAGAAAACAGAAGCTCTGACCCAGTACTATACCTCAACTCTCAGCTGCTGCTCCCAGGTTCAGTGGGGTTTTGACATTACAGATCTGTACAGCGGGGGTTGCAAAGCCACGGCGGACTCACTAATTGAACCGTTCTCCATGTCTGAAATCAAAGGGGCTCTCTGTGCTATGGATAAAAAAAGTGCTCCAGGTCCAGATGGGGTTGGCAATGCATGGTATGCTGCGGCTTGGGAGACAGTGAAGGAGGATTTGTTCTCGCTATTTGAGTGTTTTTACAGGGGCGATGCTGATCTTGAGAGAGTGAACAAGGCACACATTGTCTTGCTTCCCAAGCAGCCCGGGGCATCCACACCTCACGCCTTCCGGCCAATATCTCTTCAGAATTGCCCTGTAAAAATCGTAACAAAAGTGCTCACAACACGGCTCCAGCGTCAGATTGGCAACCTTATCGATATGGACCAAACCGGATTCATGAAAGGCAGATCAGTCTCAGAGAACTTTGTCTATGCTACTGAGCTGGTTCAAAGCTGCTATTGCCGATGCTGAGCCACCTTAGTCCTCAAGTTGGACTTTGCCAAGGCATTTGATTCAGTGGAATGGTGCAGCCTCATGGACATTCTTAGAGCTAGGGGGTTCCCTGATCTGTGGTGCTCATGGATGGAACAACTACTGAAAACTTCCAAGTCAGCAATTCTATTCAATGGGCAGCCAGGTCCATGGATTTCCTGCAAGAAAGGGATAAGGCAGGGCGATGCTCTCTCTCCATATTTGTTTCTGGTGGTCGCAGATGTTCTTCAGCAATTAATCAAGAAAGATGGTGGAGTCCGTCATCCAATTACAGATGATCCATGCCCGGTATTACAATACGCAGATGATACCCTCATTTTGGTTCGGGCATCGGTGACAGATATACGCCGACTTCGTAAGCTTCTTGATGACTTCTCTGCTGCCACAGGTCTCAAAATCAACTATGAGAAAAGCACCGTGGTACCCATGCATGTACAGCCAGCTCCTCTTGCTCGAATGATCCGTATTCTGCAGTGCAAAGAAGATACATTCCCCCAGACCTATCTCGGACTCCCACTGTCCAACTACAAGCTAAACCTATCTGCGTTTTCCCCACTCATTGCTAAAGTAGACAAGAGGCTCTCGGGCTGGAGCGCCATGCTTCTAAGTCAAGCAGGCAGAGTGGTGTTGATCAATTCAGTTCTGAGTGGTCTGCCCATACACCTGATGACGGCGTTACAACTTCCTGCTGGGGTGATAAAAGCGGTTGATGCCAAACGAAGGTCCATCCTGTGGACTGGTACAGATACAGCAAAGGGAGGCCAGTGCCTGGTTGCTTGGGACAATGCTTGCCGAGCAAAAGAGGATGGTGGTCTGGGTATCAAACGGCTCGATGTTCAAAACTCCTGCCTGTTGCTGAAACTTGTTCACCGCTTGTTCAACCCCGGATCCTCTTCCTGGGCGCATTGGGCGCGCGGCAGAATAGACCTGGCAAGCTTCGCTGGTGAGGTTAATGGTGCACACTGGGACTCATTACGTGCCCTTCTGCCAGCATATCGCTGCCTTTCACGGGTGGCCGTGGGAGACGGTTCTAATACCAATTTCTGGCTAGATGTTTGGCATGGGGACAAATGTTTGGCTGAGCAGCTGCCGGCACTCTACAGCCACAGCACTGACGATAGTGTCTCTATCCAACAAGTGCTCGACCAAGGAATTGAACGATGGCTGGTCCTGCATCTATCTAGCGCGGCTAATCGTGAACTCTCAACTGCTCATGAACTGGTACGCGGAATCACTCTCTCCGATGAGGCGGACGAACATGTCTCCTGCTTTTCCACCCATGACCTCCGCCTTGATACAGCCCAGATCTACAGAGCCTCTACAAATGAAGGAGCTTCCTGTCAGTTTGCACAGTTCGTCCGGAAGAGCTATGCACCGCCCCGAGTCAAGTTCTTTGGCTGGCTAACCATTCAAGAACGTCTACAATGCAAAGCCAACCTGCTCCGCAAGAATATGATCGATGACAGCTTGTGTGATCTGTGCTCTGGAGCCCCAAGAAGATGGTAATCATCTGCTATTCGAGTGCCCTTTTGCCTGCTCGTTCTGGGAGCACATTGGCTGGTCGCCAGACTCCATGCCTCGCTCAGCTGTGCTCTGGCAAATATCAGCACCTGAAAATGTGCCTAGTTGTTTCCTTTCCACAATGATTCTACTTTGCTTATTCTATGATATTAGTAGTAGGATTCTATGATTTGCGGTGAAGGATTATACTTCTGCGGTTTCATATGCCTGCATATACATGTTTCGATGCAGAAAAACGAACGTAATATATTTTTGAACTACATTCCGACCTTATGTGATAGGACGTGTCAACCCGTCTCTTGCAACTTTCCATCCACGAGCTTTATATGATACATATATGATACAAACGAGTTATATATGATTGCTCACTCAATTTATTCATGGGGGAGGAAGACTGGGTTTAAATTTTGAATTGAACGTTCTATGCTCAGAAGTATATGTTTCTATGCTCAGAAATCAAACGACATTATGCTTGTACTCATTGCTTTATATATGCTCACTACTTGTTTTATATGATCGTAGGTGATTCAAATATCTTTTGAAAAAAATAAAAATATTCAAATTTGAAATCAAATTGTGCACAAAAACATCAGTAATCTTGTGGTGAAAACCGTTTATGAATTTGATGTTCGAGCGAGCAATTATCGCGAAAAAACTGAATGCAATCTAAATGGGTGGGTGCATGCATGCTTGAGTCAGGTGGCAGGATGTGTCGGGTGGCACTTTTCTGTGTGTGAAGATTATATGACACTCTCGACACAATCTATGCCTATAGCATAGGTTTCTATGACCTCGGGCTGGTGGGGTGACGCGCTGGCTGGCTGGCTGCTGGCTGGCTCGGGCTTCCCGTGACGATTGGAAGCCCTGGGCTCCGAATAGCCCTGTGCTATATATATATAAGAAGAGTTTTATCTACGTATGCATGTAGCTACAGTCACATTCAATAAACCAATAAGAGTATGTTCGCATACTCATTTATCAGTTTGAGTATGTTCACATGCTTATTTTAAGATACCTTAAATGTTACCATCCGAAAAATTACAAAACAACCCTGTTTTTATTATATTTTGATAACAACTTCATATTACTGCATATAACGGGGTATGTCCACCTACCTCAGGTATACTCGCATACTTCGTGCACATACTATCTCGGATGGTCTAGTATCATTGCATATTCCGTGTGCATACCTTTTGTTTCACCAAATACGCCCTCAATTATGAGATACGTAAGCGAGTGTAGCTACATGCGCATGTAGAAAGGAATTTTCATATATATATATATATGAATATCGTTTTGTCTTATTAATATGAGTTTCTATATAACAGAGGCTTCAAAATGGCAAAGGAAAAATATGGACTGACATTTCATCCAGAGCGCCAGGACAAGATCATCGACAGAGCCTACTTCCCGGTATACTCTATAGAGCCTAATTCTCGACATATGTTCAAATAATATATTATAAGTGTAAAATTAATTAAACTGTTGTGAAAAAAATAGTGCCACAAACAATCAAGGGGCAGCGGATACTGTGGATACTATGTATTTGAGTTCCTAAAGGTCAACAGGAGGTACAAAACTAATCTTGAAGATGTAATTGCTCAAAAACACATCTCATTATCTCCTTTTATTATATGTATTGCACGTGTGCATATAATGAAGAACACCTTGGCACAAAGACTCATCATCTTTTTTTGGTTCACGCCTCCCTATCCCTTTGAAAGATCGGCTTCTCAACGAGATAGATCGCATGAACAACGTTGGCGACCTATGCCGTTTCACGATGCACGAGGTATTCAATCGGCGAGGGAAATTCTTATATCGTGATGATATTTTAGCAATAGATGAAAAATATCTTCCATTGATCGAGTGAGAGTATCACCATGTCTAATTAAGTTATTGTGTACGATGTATGTGTATATGACCTATGCTGTTTTTTTTGTAACTTGGTAGAACGCACGACAAGATTTACAAACTTGAATATGTATGTAAATGTGCTTCGATAATTAATGTATATATGTGAATTTATATATAGCGGGAAAGCATTAATATTCGAGAAATATAGTGAGAAAGAACAGATGACTTTTTTCAAATATGGCGGAAAAGAAAGAGGGCTTTCAAAATATATGGCGGGAAAAAAACAGGAGCTTTAAAAAAATATGCAGGAGCGGTAGAAAATAAACGCCGCTCCTGCTGAGTATATTAACAGGAACGGCTCATATTACAGCCGCTCCTGCTAGTATCATCAGCAGGAGCGGCTGAAACAAGATCCGCTCCTGCAGTAGTTTTAGCAGGAGCGGTGCAATCATGAACCGCTCCTGCTGAGATTACTGCAGGAGCGGTGCAATCATGGACCGCTTCTGCTGAGATTACTGCAGGAGCTGTTATTCCTACAGCGGGTTCCACTAAAAAAACCCACGAGTAGAAATACTTGGCCAAACCGCGCAGTGATTCGGCTGTTTCCTGATTGTGGCTTTGCCGATAAGGCCCAACACCGCTAACACACGAGCGCACAATTTGATCTAACTCGTCCACTCACGAACGGATGACACGCAACATCGACTGAGGACGAAGCAATGGGTCAGGCAGCCCACAAAGAGTAAAACTTAATTTATATATATATATATGGCAAGTAGAGAAAATCAACGAAAACTGTCTTATATCTCGTGTGTGTTGACATGTCCGAATTGGCCCTGTCGTGAGCAAGAGCTAGACATAAGGAACGACCAAATCAGCCAACTGAAGGCAATCAGCCTTCTACTGCTGCAACTCGTCGAGCGCCTGGAGCAAGAACGGCTTGAACCTTGTCCTGTTGACCATTACATCCTGCTTCATGATGATCTCGGCGATCGCCGGCCACCCCTGCGCGTGGATATGTATTGGGTCCTTGAACACGTAGTGGTCCCTGGGGTACCTGTCCTTGAGCGTCGTCTCCTCCTCCGAGACGTAGTACTCCACGTACCGGAGCCGCATGTCGCGCGCCGGCTGCCCATAGAAGTTGGTCGCCATCCAATCCATCTTCCCCCACGGCACGATCTGTACCAACACAGCGCCCGTCGGCAGGAAGATCTGGTTCGTGAGCCCGGCGCCGTGAACCGCCAGGAGCACGTCGGCTGCATTGACCTGCTCGGCGAACCCGCGCACGTCCGCGGCTGCCTCAGCGACGGTCACCGCAAAGCCGAGCTCCTCGCACAGCGCGGAAACCTCCCGCAGGTTGAGCAGCTTCCGCGTGCCCTTCCGCTCGATGATGAGCATCTTGGGCTTGGAGCCGGTCTCCTCCCCGAGCACCGCTGGGGCCTCGCGCGGCAAGCCCAAGGCGCGGCGGAGGAACCGGTTGTAGTCGACCATGGAGTAATTGTGCGGGTTGCGCGTCGGGTTCGGGGAGATGATGAGGTCGCGGTCGCGATACATCCCGAGGTGCCCTGCCCGGAAGCAGTGTACTTCCTCTTCTTTGTCGAAGTTGATTACGTCATAGTTGGAGAGCTTCTTCAGTAGCGGCGTGAACTTGTGCACCCACCACGGTTTGAAGTTGGTGATGAGGAATTGCACCTCCCCATTCAGGTGCGCCGTGGTGAGGAAAAGTGGGATCAGCACGTCCGTGTTATCGTGGAAGAAGTTATCCGTGTAACCGGCCACGGAGAAGACCACCACCGGGACGTCATGCCGGCGCTTGCACTGCGGTGCGGCTGCAGCCGAGGACACGGACTTGATCGTCACCTCCACGACGCCAGGGAGGAGGAAGTCGTCCTTGCGGGCGAACGGGCGGATCTTCTTCTCCCCGTTGGCGTCAAACGGTCCGTCGCCTGACGGGTTAACGAAGTACATGATTTTCTCCATGGGACTGATACGGATGTCGCCAGCGAGCTCGCACACCGGGGGCCGGGCGTACGGGAAGCCCTCGTCAACGCCGTTCTCATCGCAGGTGATCTTTGCGTCCGTATAGGCACCACCACGATCTGTGAAGAAAACGCGAATTATTGTTTCTATTTTATCAATCCAAACGTGCCTGTTGGATGGAAGACGAACTAACTAAAAGAATAAAAGGGCATGGAGAAAGTAATCAAGCTTACTAATGTTTTATTGGAAATCAACCATAATTAGATGGATAATAATAACAAGTACTATAGTTACTATGACTATATGTACGCCTTTGTTTCATTTCGAGTGAAATGCGCTGGCTCGAAGTTGGTTCGAGGTATCAGGTAAATCTCCAAACTTAGGAAACCTCAATTATGGATCCTTAAAGTTGGCTTTTTCTGTCATCTAAGTCCTTAAAGTTAGCTGTTTGTGCCATCTAGGTCCAAACAAGTACAATTCTGACCAATTAATCTATGTGATAGACTAACCCAGACCAGATGCTTACATGGCACGCCACGCTGGATCAACCTCGGCTACAACTCAGCCGTTGTGCACCGCCGCGGCTGCCGCTACGACCTGTCGCCGCCACCCCACGCCCGCCTCCACGCCTTACCGCGCCGCACCCCGCCCGCCGCTACCTCCCCCACCGCGGCCCAGGCCACCTCACCCCGGCACTGCTCCACTCACCACCAACTCCCCTGTTGTAGACCCAGGCCGCTTCATCGCTGCAACACCTTGTCCGCTGCACAACCGCCACCGATGCCACGACGGGCAGGCTCAGCCTCCAGCACAGGCACACTAGGTAGCAACAGCACAATAGCTCGCGGCAAGGCGTTGAGGCACGTGCGCACGTCGCCCTTCAATGTGCCGGCGAGACGGTCCTGCGCGAGCTTCGGGTCGATGCCAGCACGTCGTGCATGCGGGCCACCGTGCTGGCGGCCGCGTCATGCTGCGCGAGAGACTTGGCTCGCTCCACACCCGCCCCTTCCCTGCCGTCGAGCTCTTCCCTACCTCTGCCCGTCACCGACTCCCTCAACGCGGCCCCACGCCACTTGGTCACCACAACGCCTCGTCGTCGGCCTCCACCTCCTACCCCTTCCTCGCCATCCCCGTCGTGAAGGCACGGGCCATTGGCGGAATCGCTGATGCATGTGGCGATTTGGAGGGAGAAGGCCGGAGATGGTGGTGGCGCGCTGCAGCTCATCGCGACGACGTTCGGGGCCGCCACGTGGGGACTTGGTAAGGGGGTGTTGACGATGGCGTTTGGCGTCACGGCTATGGGGGCAAATTGGAGGAGGAAGGTGAGGCGAGGTGGGTGCTAGCGTTGGTGGAGGCAGAGGAGGGGTAGAGGTAGCGGGGCGGTGCTTTGGCATTCTGTGTGAGCGGGAGGGCGAGGGAAGGAGAGCAGGGGGAAGTGGAGCCCAAACGGGAGGGCGCGCAAACAGGCGCCGCGCTACCGCTGCTGCCCCACGCGCGGGCACGCGGGAGGGCGTCGTGCCGTCGGTGCCCTGCGCGCGGTGACGAAACGCAGAGAGAGGGTGGAGGTGGGGCGGAAGAGAGAGGGGAGGGGCTGACAGGTGGATCCTAGATAGCAGTGGAGCCAACCCGAACAGCGCCACGTAGAGCTTAACGGGTTGGGATTGTATCCATTTGGACCTAAATGATACAAAAGCCAATTTTAAGGACCTGGAATTGAGCTTTCCTAAGTTTGGAGACCTATCTGAAATTCCAAACCAACTTCGAAGACAGGCGGCGCATTTCGCTCTTTCATTTCCTTTGCAAGGCGAGCGAGGGAGACCCTTGCTATGAAAAAGCATATTTACCCGAGTTCATCGCCGTGGCATTCTTTTCATTCGTTGTTGTGGTCTCTGGTATGTCCGGAATAATGTTCAGCTCCGCCTCAGGTTCAGGAAAACCTTTCTGGTCCTCCACCTCGGTCTTTTCTGGCAGCGGCAGGGCCTCTGTTGCCGGCGGCGCGTTTTTCAATACCAAGGACGAGCTATCTGTTGAAAATTAATTCAAGGAACTCTCACCAGTAAGCACGAATGAGCATCGTACTACCCTGCTACCCAGACATCGAATAGAAGCTTCAGGGCCGGGGGAATTTGATTCCAAGGCCTTACCGAATACTGGCGAATAGATGGCGAAGAGCCGGGCAAAGGACAGGTAGCTGAGCAGCGCAAGGCAGCAGCCGGCCACCAGCCCGATGCCCAGCTTCTTGGGCTCAATCCTGCCGAGCTCCTTGGCCAGACGCGGCCCTCTCCGGTCGCCGGCCGCTGGCCCCGGCGGCTTGGTCGGCCGCGAGTACGCCGTTGACGCCATCAACGTCCAGGGCACACAAGAGAACAAAACACGGCTGGACCTTCAAGGCGGGGATGCTACTGATGTATCAGTGATCGCTACCGCGGCACACCTCTTTAGTAAGGCTTAAAAACGCGACAGGCCGGGGTGATGTAACATGTTGAGCGATGATTGATCTGTAGGGAAATGAGTTGTATATATCTCTTTGGTTGTTGGGGGGGGGGGTGGCGTGGTTGGTGGTGGTGCCGAGTACTACGACGACGGGCAGGCGGCTTCGTCGTCCTTCCCTACCTCTGTTTGACTTGTCCAGAACAAGTGCGCACAAATTAGGATTGCTTACCGAACCCCATGTTAGACAGTAGGACTCATGCATCTTTTATTCGAATTGTGCCTTCACAAGCTTACAGGGATGGAGATGCAAATTACGTCACAAGGATAGATCGCGACAGATGCAAGCGTGGAACAAGTCGCCGCGAGGTGGGGAGGACTGGGCACTAGGCCTGGTTCCTTTTTTTTCTTTCATTTCATTTCTTGTAGTACTGTATTTGATAAGGACTGGTTGCTTCCTTTGACACTCCACCAGCCTGCTGGGTGGCCACTATACGTGCGCTCCCCCGCGAGCGAATCATCTTCCTAGGCCAGGTCTTTCCTACGCACACCAGCAATTGAGTTATTATCTCCTTTGCAGTAGCAAGGATCCTTGTACGTCAGCATGGGGATGTGCGTTTCTACTCAAATCTGGACGACGCAGTAGAATTTCATTTCATTTAGATATGTGATGGAGCCGTCCAAATTATTTTGACTAAATCGAATTATCATTTATTAATCTTTTCAATTTAATCGAAATAATTCTGTTATTTTCTTGATGCACCATTGCACACCTCACAAAAACGAGCATCATAACGTAACCAAGTTTTAATTCAAGCATCACCATAACGGGTTATTAAGTTTTACAAACCATGATTCAAGTTTACATAAAATATTCAGAGTTTTGTAGTGGAAAATTCAACATCGTACACTCCGGATAGCATAGAGCGCAAAATATGTGGTTACTCCTCGTGTAAAGAATAATCCCACTTAACCCAAGGGCCATCACTCCATGCGGTCACCACCCTCGGCACGGACAAAGTAGCCGTATATAACCTCCAGCAGCACCATTAGTACACTCTGTAATAGCAAGACTTATCCATAAAATAGATATGGTGGATACAAGAGGCTCTATTAATTTAAATTTGTATGTTGTAAAAGTGGTAGCATTTGACCAAGTTACAATAAGTGGATGCATAGCATTTGATCCTATTATAGATCAAGCATCAAATAGTTGCATCAAGAAAAGTGACCAAGTTTAGGAGTTCAATCTTCAATAAGCCCTTTTATAGAAACTCTACATTGAAGTCCAAGTTCATTGAGCGTGCTCATTAACCGAGAGTACGGCTATTCGAATAGATTAATACCCAGCTGGGGTGTACAACTTTGCCTACACGAGACAAAATACCGAACCATCGTACCTTCGTGCATAGGCAAGGGTCGATTCAGGTCTCAACCTTTCACATACCTACCCCAAATGGTGCACTAAGCTTCTTTGTACGTCAGGCGACTCCAGCTACACCTGAGACAACTCGCATGCGAATCCCTTGGGTAATCTGGGCGAGTTATACTATTGAGCTCATAATTCCCAAATTGTGTGTTTTGTACAGAAAGTGCCCATGACCATGGTGACAACAAGGTGGTCCTTAACCAACTAAAGCAAGTCTATACCCCTTGGACTCCATGTCCAATGGCCATAGCATTTGCTCAAGTCATGTTTCATTATTCAACATTTGCTAAACATAAATTTGAATTATGTGCTGATGGTACTTAAACACGATAAACCTTATAATACAAGAGACTGTATCGGTGTAGCTTTCCCCAAAATGAATACCTTTTTCCCAGGATGAATATCATGAGTTTTGTCAATCTATGGAAACGTTAATAAAGAATTAACTATCTGTTGCACCCGGATACCGGCGGGCAACGAGGTCCTGGGCGCAGCGCACACGGGAGCCGGGGATCGCGCTGCTGCTACACTCATCTCTCAGGTTTGCGGCTCCAATCGGCTCTTTGCCGTGGAGCCGATCAAGTGTTCATGTCGACGCGGGCGTGCCACCTGGCCTAACCTGGCCAGGAAGGTTGAGGCGGATGCGGCTGCTGGCTCCTGTTCTCCCTGACCTCGGATCGGCAAACACGAGGGTCCGTGTGCTCCAGTCGACTGATGCGCGTACATCGGTATGTCAGTGTGATAGGCATAAAAATAAGTATCGATAAAGCCAAAGCGTGCATCCAAAGTAAAAACATCTATCTAAAAGCATGATATAACAGATCTAAGCAGCCAGATCGGCTTCTAACCAGGACCTCCAAGGAAGTCCACCTAGCTAAACAGGTATAAATTATGACATGTATAGATAGGGTGCTCGAACTACACTGATCTATTGGTAGGTCGTGTGCACACGCTGTAGTGGCATGTCGTGGATTGTAACAAATGATGTGGTAGCGTAGAACGAGCCACATGAGAAGCGATCTATAGCGTGAAGTATGTAAACTAAAGTAGATCGACAAACGTGCAAAGATAGAAGACGGATCTCGCGGTACGCTAGGGTTGTCGCGAGATTCATCTGGATAAATGACAGATCTCATGCCGAGCTAGACTCGCCACAAGATTCATTGGGATAACTAGCAAACTATGCCATCAAAAATGCTTTAGTACACGGTTTACCATGAGGCTCACGCCATAATGCCCTAACAAAATAAATTATTAGAGCAGCATGACGATTACCTTGAAAAACCCTAGAGACTAGGGGTGGCGATGCACCGAAAGAGAGGTTGGAGTCTTGGAGACACGTAGCTGCTTGGAGCGTAATGTCGTCGGTTTATTATGTTGAATATGGGTACATATTTATAGTCTAGTAACTTGGACACCAAGACCGATTCTTTCTATATCTAAACTTCTATTTTAACTAAAATGATCCCTGCTAGGACTCTAAATAACTCAAAAGGAAAGATACACGGCCAGTTGGCCCTCGACTCGCCTCTGCCTTTGGCAAGATATTTCAGCCTATCTATCGATCTGTTCTGTATTTGGGTCAGCTTTTTTCAGCCCAATTAGCCGACCTGGCCCATCTACTGGCCGATGTTGGCGTCTCTTAGCCTTAAAAGATTTTACTCCGCAAGCGCACGGAGACCGCTATAGCTTTTCACCCAGAGTATTCTGAGTATCGTAAATTTCCACAGGGAAGCAGCAGGCGAGAAAGTATAATTGAATAAACTCAATTCGAACGATCCGTACTTAAATAAATATACCAGCTAGTCACTAGACAGGGGTAAGTCTGGTAAACGGATAGGTGTATGGGGGAAAGAAGTAAATTAAACTACCTAAGATACACATAGAAAGGTATGTCGTGGTTAACTAAGAAACTCAAGCACAAGTCACGGTCTCGCATCGAGCGAAATTCTGACGCCTTGAGGGGTTAGGGGGTAGATAGAAGACCACCAAAGGAGATCCGGCTAACACCTACGTGTAAGCATCTAGGCCCTAAGGTGAGTTTCGGTGATTGATTGACAAGCTTAATTGTTGTCTAGTGAGCTCATGAGTGCAGGTTTAAAAATGAATATAAAAGTGGTTGCTCATTGGATTATGTGAATGGTCCCTAATTCAAATGTTTCACTTCTTGGAAGCGGACGTGGTTTTCATCCTTATCTCACAGGCTGAGGACTCTTCTAGAGTCAAGGATCAAAGGAGAAGGTGGATCCTTGCTTAGATAGGGTTTTCTAGTTTTCTAGTGTCTGCACTATTAAGAGGGGCTAAAGGTTAGTAGCTTGATCAAGTGATTTACCAAAGTGAATGCACACACAAGCCAAAACTTTCAAGAAAAGCAAAGGTGTAAGCTATAGGCTCAAGGTTCAAGAAAAGCAAAGTTCAAACCTCACACAATTGAAGAAAAACTCAAATCAGGAAACGAAGTGTGGACCGGATTGTCCTCTCTGAGGCAAAACAAGGGATCGGACAAATAAGGGTTTTGAGGTGAAGTTATCCGGTTTAAGGCCCATGCAAATCACCAAACCAGACTATCGTGTTTAATGTGACCGGACAAACCTAAGACAAAGAAACCCGAGGCTATTTGGTTCATGGGTGTGCAGCTGATACATAGAACGGACTGTCTGAAGCCCCTACATCGGACAAAACAAAGGACAAAGAAACACGAGGCTATGTGATTCATGGGTGTGTAGCTGATACATAGACCGGACTGTCCTAAGCATCTACATCGGACACAACAAAGGACAAAGAAACCCAAGGCTATGTGTTTCATGGGTGTGCAGGTGATACATAGACCGGATTGTCCGAACCCTACACATCGAACAAATGGAAGGACAAACTCAGCAACGGCTAGTTTTCAGATTACATGGACCGGATTATCCAAACCCCCTACCTTGGACAGTACAGCGGACAAAGTTACCTGCACAGTACACGACGTAGTTTGTCAGTGACCGTTGGCAAAGCACATGGGCCGGATTGTCCGATGTTAAGAAAAATAAGGGACTGGACAATCCTAAGTACACTGCGTCAATCCTTCTCTTTTGCAACGGCTCTATTAACATGAGGGGCTATATATATGAGATTCTTCACTCCATTTTGTGCTCTTTGACACTCCAGCATCTTCATACACTCAGAGAGCCCTTGAGCTTCAACTCTTTGCATCAACCACTCACATATTCACACCTTTGAGAGCAAGATCAAGGTCTAGGCTTGTGTGCATCCATCTTGGTGACAATCAAGATCAAGTGAAGACCGACAGCTTGTTACTCTTGGTGATTGGCAGCACCTAGGCAGACTTGGTGACCGGGGTGCATTCTCGGAGCTTGCCAAGGAGATTGTGGAAGCCCGAAGAACAAAGGTGTACAAGGCTTGAGCTCCACCTTGCCGGGATGGCGAACGGAGACTCTTAGTGAGCGCCCACAAGCATGGGGGCCGCAATACACTCTAGGGTGTGCTGCAACGTGGGTTAGGGGAGGGTGCCAAACCTCCGACACCACGGAAAAAAAATCCGGTTGTCTCTTACCCTTGTTCCTCTACTTGATGCTCTTGCCTCTTTGCGTATATTCATGGATTGCATCTTGTAGTCACCATGCTTAGTCTTCTTCTTGGTTAGTGTCTCCCTTGTTCTTATGGTCATTGGTGTTGCTAGTAGTAGAGTCTGTTGTCGTTTTTCTTTTCAACTAGCATGTGTAGTCTTTCCTTTCGTTGTTGAGTAGTTTAGCTACATTTAGAGGGTGAAGTGGGCTAATTGTAGTGTCGCTAGGTTAAGGGCTTTCGATTAAAGTTTTAAATTAGCCCAATTCACCCCCCTCTTGGGCGTCCGATCCTTACACTACGGGCCTACCGAACGAACAGGCCTAGGATACACAGGCACACCACAAGCTGTCACCAAGTGGGGCTACCAAGCAAATCTGCGTGGATAGACTAGCACGCTATAAATGTACGCAAGCAAAGGTTGGGTAGCAATAGATCGTCCTTGATCAGAGGAGATGACCTAACCAGAGCATGGGGTACAGGTTGGATTATAGCACCGGTAAGAATAACGGGACTTGACCAATGTATTATATTGAAGATAAGAGTAACAAGATACAAGAACTTTAACGCAAACTTAGAAATATCTCTGAGAACTCCAAGGCAAAGCTCGACTCACTCTAACTCCCAGGACTATCCTACTACTAAGATATGGAAAAGAAAACCCTCTGAGGTAGAATATGGCTCTCAACTTCTCCACACCATTACAAATGAGCCCTCAGGGCCTATTTATAGCTTGTACGAGTGAAAGGGTACTTGTAGGTGGCTGAAGTCGGTGGGAGGCCAAGGTCAGTGGTCGGCCGACCTAAGGTCAGGTTGGCCGACCTCCCTAGAGGTCGGGCGACCATCCGATCCACAGATTTAACCCTCCAATGGCTTGATTTCACTCCCCCAAGGCGGTTGACGGTTGAGGTAGTTGGTGCACGTGGAAATTGCTTCAGAAGGGAGGTCTGTAACACCCTAGTTTAAATTTCAGCATTTTACAATAAAATTCAAGCAATTTATTTAATTTCCTAAGGCTCATATGTTTAGTTTGCATTTAACAGGTTTTATTCAAAATAAATGCTTGTATAAAATTAATCATAGGCCTAACTTTCTTGTGCATACATGCTGGTGCATTGTTTCTTGATTGTTTGAACTAAGGATTCAAATTCAAATTTCATTTGAATTTTAGAACCATTTCTATCTCCATTCATAAGAATTCAAAAACAGAAAAGAAAAAGAAAAAAAAAGAAAGGGGGGCCAAGCCAAGCGGCCGGCCCAAGCCAATCGGCCCGGCCCGGCCAACCCCGCGCCCCGCTCTCCCCGCCTGGGCCCCGACCCGGCCAACCCCCGCTCCCTCCCGTCTGGGCCGAAGGCCGGCCCAACTCGCCCGCGCACCTCTCCCCGCAACGCGTCACTCGGCCCACAGCGCCCCGCGCCCCGCCCCCACTGACAGGACGGCCCCACCTATCAGGCCCGTCTCCCTTCTCTCGCCGCAAACCCCGCGCGCCCTTCCTTCTCTGCGCGGCCTCAACAGCCACCTGGGGGAGGAAGCTTCCTCCGAATCCTCGCCCGCACCCTACCTTAAACCCTCGCCTTCAATCCCACACCCGACGCGCCGGTTTCCCCTTTTTCCCCCACCTTCCTCCGCTGCGCCTTCAAGCACCTTCAAACCCGGGCGGCATCACCGCGCTCGCGTCGCTCCGTCCGCCTAGCCTCCTATATATCCCACCCCGAGGGCCGCCTCCGTACCCTTTACCACTCCTCCACTCCAATTGCACTCCCGTGCCTCGACGCGCCCACATTTTTGCCGCCGGAGTGCCGCCTCGGTAAGCCACTCCGCTGCCAAATTCGCCGCCGGCGTAGTCTCTCCGACCTTCTAATCACCCCCATCGTGTTCGCAGGGCCTTCGCGGTGCCGTTCTAGGAACTCTCGACGCAAGGACGAGCCTCTAACACCCGTGTCCTCGAGCGCCGACCTCTCCCGTCCGCTGGCCTACGTCGCGAGCTCTCACCATCGCCTCTCTGTCTCCCTCGATCCCTCGGTGAGCTCCGCCTCGGCCCCCTCTCCCTTTTCTGCTAGCTTTAGTCCAGCCAGACCCACCCTAGGCCCGGCGTGTGCCACGCCGGCGAGCCGCCGCCGCGCGGGCCGAACCCCGCCGTGGGTTTTGGTCACCGCCAGCACCTCACCGTCCCCATGCACCCTGGCCGTCCGATCTATCGCCAACGGCTGCGATTAGGACATGGCGTACCCCTTCGCGGGCCAGTCAGAACGCGCCACGTCGCCCTCACTTAAACCCAACACGCGGACCCACCTGTCAGGCCGACGTGTCGCGCCACGCGCGCTGCGTCAGCGCTGCGTCAGCGTAGACCCGGTCAGCGCGGGACTTTCGCAGAAAAGTCCCCACGTTTCTCTGGAATCAACCCGCAGTCCAGCCCTGTGGAAAAATAATTAGAGTTAGGTCCTGTTTTCTTCGGTTTGGCCCCTAGACTTTCCGGTTTTTGAACCCGCGGTCCAAGTCTTCGGTTTTTGCCCTGAAACCCTCGGCGGCTACGGTTATTTACGTATAGGTCCTCGGTTTTTCAAATCTAGCCCCTGGTTTCAATGTTTCTATCACAGTTATGCCCCTAGGAGCCCATTTTATGCATAACTTTCGCGTTTTAACTCCGATTTGAGTGATTCTTGCGCTCACGCGATCGTGGTAATGCGTAGAATGTTTTTAATACAGTTTTATCTTCTGTTTTTATGATATGATGTACTGTTTCTCACCTTTTGTTAATTGTTTGCATGTATGTATGCGTGGTTAGACGGTGAGCAGTTTGAGGGTGTCGAGCAGCAGCCTCAAGACCAGTTTGAGCAAGGCAAGTATAATCTGGACAACCTAATAACCATTTAATCAGTTCATATGCATGTGTCTAAACTTGTATGCCAATAAGGACTGTACCTAGCCTCTTTTATTGCAATGTTCACCTATGGGATGCATGTTGGTTAAGTTTGCTAGTTGCTGCGCGAACACATGTTACTTTTGTTAATAATCTTGTTAATGGATCTATGCAATTTATTCTCGGAGCGTGACCCTCTATGCTGTGTGCTTGAGTGGTTCATGTCTCTTTAAAAATGGCTTTTTAGCAACTTGGTTTAGGGGGCATGAGCATGTGCTTAGTGGTTTGCTCATAGCCGCTCTCCATAAGGACCGGTTCGCAAAGCGACAACTTGGGACAACCGTGCTACCATGAGACTGGAATGGGACAGTCTTAGCTGATTAATTAGATCGTTTTGGTTTGGAGTAACTTACCTGCGGGGCAAGAGGGGAAGTAAGCTTTTGTGGTCGCTGCACTACCTTAGGTTGAGTGTGCTGTGTGCTTCTCCCTTTGTGAGGCGGACACCACTATTGCGGCACTTGATTCCTTGCGGTTACTTTTTACCAACGTGATCTTTGTAAAGGCTTCGTAGTGTGCTTGCTAGTCATCTCATCTCAGGCAATGTGATGAATTCCTAGCGTAGCTCACGACTTGTGGGTAAAGATGTACAACCTCTCGAGAGTGTAAAACTGACATGTCAGCCGTGCTCACGGTTATGAGCGGCCCAGATCCTTTATGCAGATTAGTGGTTCCTGGTTGGGTTTGGAAGTTGGTTCTAATGTTAATGTTGTTGTTTAAATCTTTTATGCTATACCTTGGGTTAAAGGTTTATCAACTCACTTGTAGTAACTAGTCGCTTAATAAAACTTGACCAACTAAAAGCTCATGCTAAGTGTCAGCCAACCTTAGATGCCTCATAGTTCATGTTATGCTTGTTGAGTAGGAAATACTCACGCTTGCTTTACTTTAAACCTACTGTTGGCTGGAACCCAACCGCTGCTCAGCTCCAGAAGACTTCGAAGAGTATGTTCAGGACTTCAACGAGTTCTAGGCGTACCCGTCCACCAGTCGACGTCCCTGTGGCGGCTCGTTTATCTTCGTTTACGCTTCCGCTATGACTCTGGTTTAAAGACATGTTGTCTTATTGTAATAAAGTGATGATATACTCTATGTAAACGTTTTATTTATCGTTTATGCACGTTCTGTGATGTCACTTTTGTCATAATATATGTGAGACACGTTCCTGGCACATATATGTTGTTCCGGTTCCGTTGGTTGAGAACTGGGCGTGACAAAGTGGTATCAGAGCCGTGTTGACTGTAGGACGGAAGCCTAGCTAGAAATGGACGTAAATAAGGACCTCATTCCCCTTTTGCCCTCTTGTTGTTTTATGAAAATTTTATTTTCGCTATCAAATAATATGTTCACTCTATGTTAAATTATTACTTTTTGCTTTATTCATTCAATCATATAGAACTGATCTCCATCTTACTCCATCCTCCTTATAGGTCATGGCACGCAGCAAGCAAACCGCCCGCAAGAGTACCGGGGGCCGCCTTCGCCGTGTTGCACCACCGACTCCACGGCGCACCCCAGTACCTCGTCCACCACAGCAGATCGAGCCTCCGTCACCGGAGCTGCCCGAGCCATTGCCACCACCACCCTTCGAGTATGCTCCCATGGACCAGGCGCCACACCCCTTTGAGGGGAATGGTCTGCTTCCGGCGGACACTGACCCTGAGGAGGAGGAGGAGGAGGAAGACCCAGTGGAGGTAGTTTACTACCTCGACTTCGACGACGACGGTGATGCACGAGAGGAGGCCCTACCGCCACGCCTGCCGACACCGACACCTCCTTCCCCGCGTGCGCCGACACCACCACCTTCGCCAGCGGCACCTGCAGCTTCACCGGCACCTCCACCGCCACCACCTGCCACACCCGAGTGGCCGTTCCGCGTGGCTGTCCCTTCCGATGAGGGTGGTCAGCGGGAGGTCGATGCCTGGGTCGACCTGACGCACCCACACCACGGTGCCGACCTGGAGTTCCCAGGGCTACTCCACGACTGCCTCTACGACCTGGGTTACACTACCCATGAGGTCGTCTACCAGGTCCGGCAGCGAGCGCGCCCGGACCACACCACCCTCTGGTCCGCCGGTGTGCAGGTCCTGGAGCCCAACCCCAACCATGGGGGACACACCATGCTGCGCCGGCACTACAGCATCGCGAAGCACGAGACCATGGAGATGGCCATGGAGGATGCTGCTCAGCAGGCTCTTGGGGTCCTCTACCAGCACTACCACACTCCGCTCTGCCAGACTTAGTACCGCTACTTCCCCCGCCGGCAGTCCGGGGATACTGAGCACGAGATAGCATCCATCCGGGGTGAGGACAACCGGCAGCTGCTGAAGCTGGTCTGGTATGTGTCAGCCCTGATCACTGCCTACGTCAGGGTGTTCGAGGAGCTCCATCACCAGAACGGTGAGGTGTTCCACCTTCAGGCGCAGCTGGACCGAGTGGAAGGTCCACCACCCCAGGTGCCAGTGGTGGACCCAGCTCAGACTCCCCCTCGCAGGAGGCCTGGCACAGGAGAGTTAGGTGGTGCCACCAGGATACTCCCTCGGGATGACTAGTCATCCTCATGTATCGCGTTAGCACGTTTGTTTAAGTCATCATGTTGAGTTGGTCGTGTGGAACTTGAGTTAAGTTGTGATGCCTGGATGTTTGTTATTTTGAACCATGTTTGATTTGGATCTTTGGTTGTGTGTTATCCAGCTGTGGAGATTTGTCCCAGCATGAACAAGTTAATGTTATAAGTTAGTTCATGGGGTTAAACACTATATCCACTCTATCGCTCTTACCACTTTATCTTTAGTCGCTACTGCTTGTGCACCCATATGATGGCTATGAGCTTACGGTGTCTCTGTTACAAACAGATGGTTAACACAAGGCGCAATGCTGCTGGTGGAAATGCTAACCAGGGTAACCAGGGGGGTGGCAACCCGCTGCCCAACCCTCCACCACTGACACCGGAGCAGTTCTACAATCTCCAGATGCAGATGATGGCAACAATGACCAACGCTGTCCAAGTTCTCCAGCAGGCTCAAGCTCAACCACCACCCCTGCCACCTAGAGATAGGCGAGGAGACTTCTTGAAGGGCCATCCTCCCACTTTCTCTCATGCTACAGAGCCACTACAGGCAGATGACTGGCTTCGTGCTGTGGAACGCCAGTTAGATATAGCACAGTGCAATGACAGGGAAAGGGTTTTGTATGGATCTGGGCAGCTGAGGGGTGCAGCACTAGACTGGTGGGAGTCTTATAGAGTCCAGGATAGGGAAGCTTTCACCTGGGCACAGTTCAGGGAGAACTTTCGCAACCACCATGTGCCTGCAGGGCTGATGAAGATGAAGAAAAAGGAGTTTCTTTCCCTGAAGCAGGGCAGCATGTCTGTGACCGAGTATAGGGACAAGTTCCTTCAGTTGGCCAGATATGCCACTGCAGAAGTGGCAGAGGACAGGGAGAAACAAGAATATTTTCTGGAGGGCTTAAATAATGAGCTCCAATATCAACTGATGAATCACACCTTCCCCAGCTTTCATCAATTGGTGGATAGGGCACTTTTTACTAAGAGGAAGCGCCAGGACATCGAGGAAAGGAAGAGGAAGTTCAATAACCCCTCATCAGGCAGCAACACCCGCCCTTGCTTTCCCTAGGGTCAAGGCTCTCAACAGCAGGATTACCAGCAGCAGCGCAGCCAGGGTCAACAGGTTGGCCAGGGGCAGCGTTATCAGACTCAGCCTAATCGTCCTGCTTATCAAGCTCAGCGCCAGGTGCAGTCCAACCCTACCCCAACGAACCAGGCACAGGTTCCCTCAGGCAGGAACTGCTACAAGTGTGGAGGTACAGGGCATTATGCCAATGTCTGCCCCCAGAAGACGCCAGTGAACCAACTGGGTCAGCAGAGCCAGAGGCAGAATCCTCCGCAGCAGCAGCATGGGTGCCCCAATCAACAAGCCAAGGCACCATGGCAAGGGAGGGTGAACCACGTGACTGCTGAGACTGCATCGGAAGCTCCTAACATCGTACTTGGTACGTTCCTCGTTAAAAACCATCCTGCATCCGTACTTTTTGATACCGGCGCAACTCACTCTTTCATTTCAAAGGCATATACTGAGAAACACAATATAGATATAAGCCCCATGAAAAGGCCTATGGTAATCTCATCACCTGGGGGAAAGATAAATACCGACTTGATATGCTCCAGGGTTAGCATCGTCATAAGGGGGGTAGAGTTTTACACTAAGCTAATAGCAATGGACTTAATGGACATTGATGTCATTCTAGGTATGGAAACTCTTAAAAAGTGGGGTGTCAAAATAGATTGCGCCAGACGAACTGTTCACCTTACAGCTTCAGATGGTCAGGGGGTAGAAATCAGTGCAACAAGTGCTTCTGGTTACCTGCATCAAATGGAGGTTAAACCCACAGATGGGATTAGAGTGGTTCGTGAGTTTCCAGATGTCTTTCTAGATGAGCTGCTAGGTATGCCACCTGATCGAGATGTTGAATTTTTAATAAAACTTTTACCTAGTACAGCACCAATAGCCAAAAGGCAATATAGAGTGGCCCCCAAAGAACAAGAGTTAATAAAGGAAAATATAGATGAGTTGTTAGGAAAGGGGTTTATTCGGCCTAGTTCTTCACCTTGGGCCTTTCCGGTTCTGTTTGTTGATAAGAAGGATGGGTCAAGAAGGATGTGTGTGGATTATAGGGCTTTGAATGATGTCACCATCAAAAATAAATACCCCTTACCTCGAATAGATGATTTGTTTGATCAGTTGCAATGTGCATGTGTGTTCTCAAAAATTGATTTGAGGTCGGGTTATCATCAAATGAAGATTCGTCCTTCCGATATTCCAAAGACTGCTTTCATTACTAGATTTGGGTTATATGAATATACAGTGATGTCTTTTGGGTTGACAAATGCTCCTGCTTATTTCATGAATCTTATGAACAAGGTGTTTATGGAGTATCTTGACAAGTTTGTTGTGGTGTTCATTGATGATATACTGATCTATTCCAAGACGGAAGAAGAACATGAAGAACACTTGAGATTAGTTTTGCAGAAGCTGAGAGAACATAAGTTGTATGCATAGTTAAGCAAGTGTGAGTTTAGGCTGGATCAAGTGCCTTTCTTGGGACATATAGTCTTAAAAGGTGGAATCATGGTGGATCCTAGCAAGATCAGCAGTGTCATGGATTGGAAGGTGCCAGAAGTTGTGAAAGAAGTTCGTGGATTTTTGGGTCTAGTAGGATATTACAGAAGGTTTATTGAAAGTTTCTCCAGGATTGGAAAACCAATGACATCATTGCTCGAGAAGGGTGTTCCATTTATTTGGACTAAGGAGAGGCAAGCTGCATTTGATGAATTAAAGAAGAGACTCACCACAGCCCTAGTGCTTACTCTACCAGACTTAACCAAGAGTTTCACCGTGTATTGTGATGCCTCTAAGGAAGGTTTGGGTTGTGTGCTGATGCAGGAGGGTAAGGTGATTGCTTATGCTTCACACTAGTTAAGAAAGCATGAGGTCAATTATCCCACTCATGATCTGGAGTTAGCAGCTGTTGTGCATGCTCTGAAAATCTGGAGGCATTATTTATTTGGAAATCGGTGTGAGATATACACCGATCATAAGAGTCTTAAATATATCTTCACACAGAATGAGCTGAATATGAGGCAGAGAAGATGGCTAGAGTTGATTAAAGATTATGACCTAGAGATACATTACCATCCAGAGAAAGCTAATGTGGTAGCAGATGCTTTAAGTAGGAAAAGTTATGTTAACATGGCAGTTGCTTTTCAGATCTTGAGCTGTGTGCAGAATTTGAGAGTCTGAATTTGGGACTCGTGCACCACACCACAGTACAACTTTTAAGGTAGAGCCTACCCTTGAACAAGAGATAAGAAAACATCAGAAGACGGACGAGAAAATTCAAGAAATCCGAGAACAGATCAAGGTGGGCAAGGCGCCACACTTCTGTGAAGATGAACAGGGTACTGTATGGTACAAGAACCGGATCTGCGTGCCAGATGTGGACAGTATAAAGAAGTTAAAACTCAGTGAGGCTCATGACACCGCTTACTCCATTCACCCGAGCAGTACCAAGATGTATCATGATGTATCATGACTTGAAGGAAAGGTTCTGGTGGTATGGAATGAAGAGAGCAGTGGCAGAGTATGTTGCAGTATGTGACACTTGTCAGCATGTGAAGGCTGAACATCAGAGGCCTACAGGTTTATTGCAACCCTTGAAGATTACAGAGTGTAAATGGGAGGAAATAAGTATGGATTTCATTGTGGGGTTACCCAGGACTCAGAAAGGTTACAACTCGATCTGGGTAGTTGTTGATCGGTTGACCAAGGTTGCTCATTTCATTCCGGTGAACACTACTTATTCGGGTGCCAGACTAGCAGAGCTATACATCTCCAGAATCGTTTGCTTGCATGGTGTGCCTAAGCGGATCATATCTGATAGAGGTTCACAGTTCACATCTCGTTTTTGGGAGCAGTTGCATGACTCATTGGATTCCAAGCTTCGGTTCAGTACAGCATATCACCCACAAACAGATGGTCAGACTGAAAGAACAAATCAGATTCTGGAGGACATGTTGAAGGCCTGTGCTATACAGTACGGAACCAGTTGGGATAAGAGTCTGCCTTACGCTGAGTTCTCTTATAATAACAGCTACCAAGCCTGTTTGAAGAAGTCACCGTTTGAGGCACTGTATGGCAGAAGGTGCAGGACACCGCTATTTTGGAACCAAACAGGAGAGAAGCAAGAGTTCGGACCCGACCTTATCAGGGATGCTGAACAGCTGATCAAAATGGTACGTGAGAACTTGAGAGTTGCTCAGTCCAGACAGAAGAGCTATGCAGATGTGCGACGCAGAGACTTGACCTTTAAGGTTGTATTTGAAGGTGTCACCAATGAGAGGTATCCGGAGGTTTAATATGAAAGGAAAGCTGGCACCAAGATACATCGGTCCATTCAAGATAGTGGAAAGGAAAGGCGAAGCGGCTTATAAGTTGGAGTTGCCATCAAACCTATCTGGCATACACAATGTGTTCCATGTGTCCCAACTGAGGGTGCCAGAAGAACAAGCACCACTGGAAGGTCTGGATGTGCAGGAGGATCTGACATATACCGAACACCCAATGAAGATTTTTGAAACATATGAAAGGGTTACTAGAAACAGGAGGGTCAAAATGTGCAGAGTGCAGTGGAAACATCACACGGAGGATGAGGCAACTTGGGAAAGAGAGGAGCAGTTGAGAGCAACTTATCCTGGTCTCTTTGCTAACCATCTATGAGAATCTCGGGGGCGAGATTCCTGTTAAGGGGGGTAAGTTTGTAACACCCTAGTTTAAATTCCAGCATTTTACAATAAAATTCAAGCAATTTATTTAATTTCCTAAGGCTCATATGTTTAGTTTGCATTTAACATGTTTTATTCAAAATAAATGCTTGTATAAAATTAATCATAGGCCTAACTTTCTTGTGCATACATGCTGGTGCATTGTTTCTTGATTGTTTGAATTAAGGATTCAAATTCAAATTTTATTTGAATTTTAGAACCATTTCTATCTCCATTCAAAAGAATTCAAAAACAGAAAAGAAAAAGAAAAAAAAGAAATGGGGGCCAAGCCAAGCGGCCGGCCCGGCCCGGCCAACCCCGCGGCCCGCTCTCCCCGCCTGGGCCCCGACCTGGCCAACCCCGCTCCCTCCCGCCTGGGCCGAAGGCCGGCCCAGCTCGCCCGCGCGCCTCTCCCCACGACGCGTCGCTCGGCCCACAGCGCCCCGCGCCCCGCCCCCACTGGCAGGACGGCCCTACCTGTCAGGCCCGTCTCCCTCCTCTCGCCGCAAACCCCGCGCGCCCTTCCTTCTCTGCGCGGCCTCAACGGCCACCTGGGGGAGGAAGCTTCCTCCGAATCCTCGCCCGCACCCTACCTTAAACCCTCGCCTTCAATCCCGCACCCAACGCGCCGGTTTTCCCTTTTTCCCCCACCTTCCTCCGCTGCGCCTTCAAGCACCTTCAAACCCGGGCGGCATCACCGCGCTCGCGTCGCTCCATCCGCCTAGCCTCCTATATATCCCACCCCGAGGGCCGCCTCCGTACCCTTTACCACTCCTCCACACCAATTGCACTCCCGTGCCTCGACGCGCCCACATTTTTGCCGCCGGAGTGCCGCCTCGGTAAGCCGCTCCGCCGCCAAATTCGCCGCTGGCGTAGTCTCTCCGACCTTCTAATCACCCCCATCGTGTTTGCAGGGCCTTCGCGGTGCCGTTCCAGGAACTCTCGACGCAAGGATGAGCCTCTAACACCCGTGTCCGCGAGCGCCAACCTCTCCCGTCCGCTGGCCTACATCGCGAGCTCTCACCGTCGCCTCTCCGTCTCCCTCGATCCCTCGGTGAGCTCCGCCTCGGCCCCCTCTCCCTTTTCCGCTAGCTCTAGTCCAGCCAGACCCACCCTAGGCCCCGGCGTGCGCCACGCCGGCGAGCCGCCGCCACGCGAGCCGAACCCCGCCGTGGGTTTTGGTCGCCGCCGGCACCTCACCGTCCCCATGCACCCTGGCCGTCCGATCTATCGCCAACGGCTGCGATTAGAACATGGCGTACCCCTTCGCGGGCCAGTCAGAACGTGCCACGTCGCCCTCACTTAAACCCGACAGCGCGGACCCACCCGTTAGGCTGACGTGTCGCGCCATGCGCGCGCCGCGTCAGCGTAGACCCGGTCAGTGCGGGACTTTCGCAGAAAAGTCCCCGCGTTTCTCTGTAATCAACCCGCAGTCCAGCCCTGTGGAAAAATAATTAGATTTAGGTCTTGTTTTCTTCGGATTGGCCCCTGGACTTTCCGGTTTTTGAACCCGCGATCCAAGTCTTCAGTTTTTGCCCTAAAACCCTCGGCGGCTACAGTTATTTACATATAGGTCCTCAGTTTTTCAAATCTAGCCCCTGGTTTCAATGTTTCTATCACAATTATGCCCCTAGGAGCCCGTTTTATGCATAACTTTCGCGTTTTAACTCCGATTTGGGTGATTCTTGCGCTCACGCGATCGTGGTAATGCGTAGAATGTTTTTAATACAGTTTTATCTTTTGCTTTTATGATATGATGTACTGTTTCTCACCTTTTGTTATTTGTTTGCATGTATGTATGCGTGGAAATGCTTGTATGTTGCCGTGTACGTGTTTAGATGGTGAGCAGTTTGTTGGTTAAGAGGAGCAGCAGTTTGAGGGTGTTGAGCAGCAGCCTCAAGACCAGTTTGAGCAAGGCAAGTATAATCTGGACAACCTAATAACCATTTAATCAGTTCATATGCATGTGTCTAAACTTGTATGCCAATAAGGACTGTACCTAGCCTCTTTTATTGCAATGTTCACCTATGGGATGCATGTTGGTTAAGTTTGCTAGTTGCTGCGCGAACACATGTTACTTTTGTTAATAATCTTGTTAATGGATCTATGCAATTTATTCTCGGAGCGTGACCCTCTATGCTATGTGCTTGAGTGGTTCAAGTCTCTTTAAAAATGGCTTTTTAGCAACTTGGTTTAGGGGGCATGAGCATGTGCTTAGTGGTTTGCTCATAGCCACTCTCCATAAGGACCGGTTCGCAAAGCGACAACCTGGGACAACCGTTCTACCATGAGACTGGAATGGGACGGTCTTAGCTGATTAATTAGATCGTTTTGGTTTGGAGCAACTTACCTGTGGGGCAAGAGGGGAAGTAAGCTTTTGTGGTCGCTGCACTACCTTAGGTTGAGTGTGCTGTGTGCTTCTTCCTTTGTGAGGCGGACACCACTATTGCGGCGCTTGATTCCTTGCGGTTACATTTTACCAACGTGATCTTTGTAAAGGCTTCGTAGTGTGCTTGCTAGTCATCTCATCTCAGGCAATGTGATGAATTCCTAGCGTAGCTCACGACTTGTGGGTAAAGATATACAACCTCTCGAGAGTGTAAAACTGACATGTCAGCCGTGCTCACGGTTATGAGCGGCCCAGATCCTTTATGCAGATTAGTGGTTCCTAGTTGGGTTTGGAAGTTGGTTCTAATGTTAATGTTGTTGTTTAAATCTTTTATGCTATACCTTGGGTTAAAAGTTTATCAACTCACTTGTAGTAACTAGTCGCTTAATAAAACTTGACCAACTAAAAGCTCATGCTAAGTGTCAGCCAACCTTAGGTGCCTCATAGTTCATGTTATGCTTGTTGAGTAGAAAATACTCACACTTGCTTTACTTTAAACCTACTGTTGGCTGAAACCCAACCGCTGCTCAGCTCCAGAAGACTTCGAAGAGTATGTTCAGGACTTCAACGAGTTCTAGGCGTACCCGTCCACCAGTCGACGTCCCTGTGGCGGCTCGTTTATCTTCGTTTACGCTTCCACTATGACTCTGGTTTAAAGACATGTTGTCTTATTGTAATAAAGTGATGATATACTCTATGTAAACGTTTTATTTATCGTTTATGCACGTTCTGTGATGTCACCTTTGTCATAATATATGTGATACACGTTCCTGGCACATATATGTTGTTCCGGTTCTGTTGGTTGAGAACTGGGCGTGACAAGGTCGGCCAACCTTGGTGGAGGTCGGGCGACCATGTGTCATCCCTTCACTAGTTGCATGACCCTTCACTTGGATTGATGACGTCACCGATTCGCTCTTTCGGCCCTTGGATACATTGGATGCTTGATACAACGGTTAGATCTTCATTGAGTTGTGTTTCCTTGTGTGCAGGATCGATGATGTGGCTTGGACTTGGTCGAAGGTTGGGCGACTAGGACAAATGGTTGGCCAACCCTGCCTGGGGTTGGGCGGCCATGCTGGTGGTCGGCTAACCCTGGTAGGGGTCGGGCGACCATGGCACTTCCACCATTTGTGCTCATCTTTGGTCTTTGACACGTTTTTACCCTTTTTGTGTGTATTTTGGCACCTGCATCCAAATATTCATATACATCTTGTTGGACTCATTAGTAATAGGGGTTAGTCCATATTTAGTCACATGCTTCGTTCCATTTGGTTGGTAATTGACGGTAGATATCGTGAGATTACGACCGTCAATGCCCCCCAAGCTTAAACTTTTTCTCGTCCTCGAGAAAAGCTAAGACTGAAAGTGGATCAGGAGCTGCTGCGATATCAAAGATGAAGAGAAATTCTTATACATGACTCAATACTCGAACTTTTGTTCTAAGATGTGAAATAATTGAAGTTCACCTTGTGTACTACCTGTGGTGCATCTTTTTGCTTACATCGCTTTGGGTGGTTGAGAGACGGAACAACCATCGTATAGGAGTTCTTCTAACTTGTTCTTTTTGGATGTCTTTCTCAGGTGTTTTCAAGATTTTCTAAACAAAAGTAGCTTCCTTAAGGTGCTCTTAGTCGCTCAAATGTATTTCCTCACCAAGGGCCAAGATTTGGCCAACATTTTCCAACACTAAGGCCTTTGTGGAGCTTTAGGTGGGGAGAAAGTGGCACACATAGGATATTTATTTTGTTAAGCCTAAGATTGGACCAAGGAGTGTACTTTATCACTTCTTCTATTTGATCACTAGAGTATGAGTGGTAGTACTGTATGCCTCCTTCTCTTGGTTTTCATCCCTCGCAGCCTTTTGTAGATTTGGAGTGGATATGGGGCTTTTATTTATTTTTTGCCATGCTTGAACATGCATGCTTTTCATTTTGCCGTGCTTTTGCACGCATTTTTCTTTCTTTTGCCATGCTTTTGCATGATTTTTTTTGCTCCATACCCTTACTCCTTTGGATTTGAAGGCTATGGGATTATGAGAAGTGTTTTGGAGACATTTTTGATGCATGCAAAGTCCGGAATAGATCACTTGCATTTTTGCTTTTGTACTCCAGCTATCAACAGAAGGTGATATTTCTACTCGATGAGACTCAAAATTTGACAAAGCTCAGAATATCACTAAGCAGCTCTTTATAGCAGTTTCAACTATTTGAAGCATTTTTTGCTCTGGTAGGTATTTTGACCAAAGGGGAGCTATAATTTGTTGTTTTCAAAATAAAAACCTAAAATGTTTATCTTACTAAGAACATGAAAGAATTATCCCATATTCAAGTCATACCATTCATCTCACAACAACTTAGGCTTGTTATCACAAATGGCAACCACAAGATAGAACCTTGGTTTACTTCTTTTATTCACAAACTCCAAACTAAGGTAAGCATAAATCATATGCAAGAATTAAATCATTCACTTGATAGAGCAACTATTCATCATTTTCAAAATGAAACTAGCATGTGAAATTATCATTAAAGCATGGGAGTTTTTTTGTTGTTTTTCTAAGTAAAGCATAAATAAAGAAGCAAACTAAATTAAGCAAGCTGAGTTAAACAACTAAATTAAACACATTAGCAATCTCTCTAGGCAGGATACATGGGTGGTGCAGGAATCGGGGGATTGCCATACGTACGCAGCAGTCAATTTGGGTTTCCCCCCATGCTTCAACGAAGCTACTCGGGGTAGTACCCGTACTACTGGAACAATCGCTGGGACTCATCAAAGGTGCGCTGAGGCGTCGCTTCTATTTCTAGGAGGCGGTTATATTGCTCGTCCTGGGTCTGCTCGATGACCTGAGTGCGCTCATTGCTGTTGGGCCATCCCAGCTATGCGCTGGTCTTGGATGGTCAGGGACCCAAATATGGCGCTCAACGGGTCTCCTGCAAAGCATACGGGCAGCGTGGGCAGTGGCCGCCCGACCGATCGCGCCTCGCCTTAAGTGGAGGAGCGCTTCCTCCTCCATTTCTCCCTCTCCCATTCGCCCTCCACCGAACGCCTCCTCTCCTTCTCTATTCTCCTTTGTTCCCATCGCCATCTCCATCGGTGCAAGCTTGAGCTCGCGCCCACCGCCGTTCTCCTCGCCCCGCGCCTCACTGTCGCTGCACCGGGCCGCTCCACACTCTTCTCCACCACATCCTCCAACCCTCGCCAGCCATAGCTGCACCACCGACACGTAGTGTGCCCCCGAAAATCTGAGCTCTCTACCCACCATCGCCAGCCATCTCCAGGCCATCCCCGTTGAATCCAGGTAGTGGGTAAGGATCCTCACCCGCTCCTCCCTCTCCCTGACCACCGCCGTCGAGCGTCCGGCCCTCTGCTTGGCCAAGCCGGCACGCGCCGCCGCTCCCCTCCCTCTCTATCGAGAGGAGGAAGAAGAATAGAGGAAGAAGAAGGCAGTTTTGCGATTTAGCCCCTGTGCTTTCATATTTACATTCATATTTTTCCATTTAAATGCATTTTCCGCTGTGAAATTTGGAAAATCATAACAAATCAAATATAAATCCTAAAAAGGCAAACTTTGTTGCATTGTGTTCCTCTTTAGTAGATCTACAGGCTTGGTATGATGTGGATCTATGAAAGGACAGTTTTGCCCTTGGTTTTGTTGCATGCGTGCTAAATTAAATAAATGTCAAAAGTGGTTTAAATGAAAACCAAATGACTTGAAAATTGGACAGTAGTTTTCTCATGGTATTTAGGCTCCGGTGGTTTTGGTAACCATAGTTCTCACTATCGAATGACAGATCAACCCTTAGGCTTGGTTTTTGGTAATAAAAATGCATGGGAAAAATACTTGTCACATGGAACTTGAATCAAATGTTGTGCTGGATTTTATGGGCACTCATTATGGTATATTTAGCTTGCTGGTAAAATTTGAAGCTCTTCATGTAATGTTTGGGTGGAGATTTGAAAATGACAACATATTACTTGCTTAACTAAATAATAGGAAAAAGCGGTTTTAGGATGCATAATAAATTCCATGCAAAATTTGGTGATGTGCTGGTTATGT
The DNA here is from genome assembly GCA_022530915.1 of Paspalum notatum. NCBI lineage: Eukaryota > Viridiplantae > Streptophyta > Magnoliopsida > Poales > Poaceae > Paspalum > Paspalum notatum. The sequence goes on along the minus strand of CM039688.1, from coordinate 29,797,150 downwards.
GTAGGTCCCAAAAATTATTTTGGTAATTTTATTGGTGCAATATATAGCTGCATTTGAAATAGGCTATAATAAATAAGTGGATAATAGAAGTGCTAGCAAACCTTGAATATGTTGCTTGATGATTTTTGTACATGATGTTTATGCCCTGTTATTGTTGCTGTAAAAAGTTTAGGCCCAGAAACCTTTCTTATTATTTATGATAAATCTGAGAATTTAAATGGTTAATAACTTGCTGGAATTTTCATAATTTCATTATAACTCCTTTGTGGCTGAAATTTTGGTCGTGTTAACGTATAGTATTCATCTGCATGTTGTGAATGTTCTGGCACAATTGGCTCTATGTAATTACCAAAAATGAAGTGACTTTTTAACGTTAAATGATTCATTTCAAGTAAACCAATTAATATTGTTTTCTTTGATTTACATCATCCTTGTGTGTCTTTCATTTACATGTTGCTTTACTTAACATGTTTTATTTAAGATGAATAACTTGCTAGGTGTATATATGATTGTAGGAATGTATGCTTGCTCATGGTTCATAAAAGTACTACCGTCACTAGTACTAAGAGTGATGTTTTGAACTAGCTGTCCATACATGTGTGAATGTATGCTTGCCTGATGTTTTGCTTGAATATGATATGAAAGAGAACAACTTACCTTAATACTTAGTCATGTATCAAATCCATAGGTGGCATTATGAGTATCTAATTACATAACTGTAGGCTTGTCCTGTGGGCACAAAAGATATTCTTGCTAAAGTGATTTATCAATCACCTTTCTATCCATCCATGAAATGGTTGTTCATGTGTGTACTCAACACTTATGCATCTTATGCATTGCATCACACATATCATTCATGTAGTGACGTTTATTGCAAATACATGATCAAAAGGCAAGAGCATAGAGCTACTTCAAGCAATGGTGGTCCAAAAGACCAACTAAGCCCCAAGCACGACCTGGAGGGCCCATCAGTCGTGTTTGGAAGGAGGAGCAATCCAAGTGATCAAGGGGTTGCTTGGGCCAAAGCCCCACAACTCGGCAAACTAACGTAGTTTAGTTTGTTGGTTTTGATTAAAATAAGCAAAGGTAGGCAGGACCATGCTTTTCCTAGCAAATATATTATGGTTGATAATTACGCATTTGCATTAGGAGTTGTTTGAAACCAATTGCATTAGAATCCTTGGCCGCCCTGAGAGCCAATGGACCGACCTCATTGCTCTCCTGGTGTGATAAGTGATTGTCAACGAGCTCAAGTCCTCTGATGGACTGGAGGCCCTCCGATGGACTGGAGGTAGAGGATGATGAAGACCTCGATGGACTGAGGCAAAAGCCCTCCGAAGGACTGGAGGCAAGTCTCGGCGTCGGTCAGCCATGGAAGCTTGGTACACGGAGGGGCGGTTCAGCAACGGTGGTGTAAGCCCTCCGATGGACTGCGAGGCGACTCCAATGGACTGGAGAAGCCGGGTGCCACCGTGGTGCTCCAACCCGAGTGCATGGCACGAAGGCGTGCGAGGGAGGCTTTGGTGGCTTCGGCTCAAAACCACCACCCAAGTTCAAATGACTTGGTGGGTTGGGCTCCGACTCTCCAAGATAGAAGATTGGGCCAAGACCCGGCCTAGGAAGCCCGCAGAATAAAGTTTTCCGGTTTCAGACTCCAAAACCGGGGGAAGCTTCTGGACTACTGGCTACATGGCGAACATCCAAGCGAGGCGTGGAGAAGAAGAAGATCAAAGCATCATCGTAGTCGTCCGATTGTATCATTTTCATTTCAGCCCCTTCCGAGCTTTCTAGAGTAGGGGTCTTAGTGTTAAATGGTGCCGTTAGGCCTGGCCTATATATACCTAAGTGGCTGGTCATTTAGGTGACTCTTCCACCATTAGAAAACCCTAGGCTTAGTTTCCATACAGCCAAGTGTTAAAGAGAGAAAGGAGAGCTTTAGGCTAGGATTTGAGTCCCCTAGCTAGTGTTCTTCACATCAAGAGGGAGGATGAAGGGTGGTAGGCTGTAGGAACCTTTGTATGAACTCAATTTCGTGATTAATCCAGCAATATTCCTCTGAAATTGGAGTACTTGTGTGCAGCCCTCTCCCTTCCCCTTCTCTAGTTTGGTTTTTGGGTGATTTCTCAAAGGCTTTTGGTGCTTTGCTTTGCCTACGAGTTTTCCCCACTTCTTTTGTTTTTTTGGACTTGCAAGGACATGGAGATTATGACTTAGATCATCTCAAACCTGCAGGTTTGCCACGAGCAAGTCGAATTTGAGTTTTTCCTTTTTCTTGCCCAAAGCTTGCCTCTTTACAAGATCTGAAATTCCCGCTAATCAGGTTTTAGGTTTGGGAACTCAAGTTCCAGGGTGCTACCGAACTATCCGGTGCAACCACTGGACTATCCGGTCCTCTGCCGGACAGTCCGACTGTGTGCACCGGGCTATCCGGCTTCGGCCCTCGTCCCAGTCTCTACGGAACTATCTAGTGCAGGTCACCGGACTATCCGGTCTCTACCGGACTGTCCGGTGAAGTGCACCGGACTATCTGGCGTGTGGCTGCGCAGTCGGTTTTTGTTGGAGTTTTTGCCGTTCGGGTTTTGCTTCGTCCTTGCCCTAGTGATTCTCATCACTCTCTGTTCATCAGTGAGACACATTTAGGTGTGGAGTGGCTACGTGGGATCCTCTTTTGCAAGAGACGTTGTTTCACTTGACTAGTGATCTTGTGGTCGTTTAGTCTTGTGCTTCCGCTCGGTTGGTGTGTTCCCATTCAGTAGGCGACACCAAGTGCTTGCTAGACATGTTTCCTTTCAGTGGACGGTGTTTAGCGTTTGTTGTGTGAAGTGTGTTAGTTTGGACCAGGGGGCTGTGAGTTTGAGTTTTTAAGTGCTCCTATTCACCCCCTCTCTAGTCGCACATCTCGGTCCTACAAGTGGTATTAGAGTCGGTTAGGTTTCCCATACCTTAACCGGTGAAGAAACCGTAGCGACTATGACTTACTCTGGGAAGATTCCCGTCCTTGGCTCCGATGGCTATCCCTACTGGAAGGGTAGGATGGAGGCGTCCAGTTGCTGAGCGTACTACACCTGAGATCGTGGCTCAGCATGAGGCGAATGCCAAGGCTGTTAACTTTCTCTTTTCCAAGCTTAGTCCCATGGATTATGAGAGAGTGAGTCACCTCAAGACGGCACGTGAGGTATGGTCCCTGCTTAGTGCACACCATGAGGGTACCGCGACCATTAAGGCTAGGCTTGTGGAGACTTACCGGTGCGAATATGAAAATTTCGTCCAGAAGCCAGGAGAGTCAGTAGATGACTTGTTTGGTCGCTTTCAGTCGATCATTAACAAGTTGCGTGTCAACTCTGCCCCCGCTGAGCTCCCATACACCGATCATCAGTAGACTGTCAAATTGCTGTATGCTTTGGATAGAAAAGTATGGGAGATCAAGGTGAACTCAATCATTGAGTCGGTAGGGTATGATACGATAGGAGTAGAGGCACTCTATAGTAAGCTCAAGGCCACAGAAGTAGATTACAAGATGAGGGATTCCGTCGCTTGTACAGGTTCCAAGAGTCTAGCCTTGGCTACCCCCTATAGTGAGTCTGCTACTAACCCCTGTTACACAACTTCTCATTTTCTGCTTTGATATCTGTTACTGAGGAGCAGTTGGCGATGCTTGGGGATGCTGAGCTTGGTCTGGTGTCTAGTCGCTTTTAGCGTGCTTATGACAATCGGATGAGCAAGAAGAGGGAAGAGAGGCCCAAGTGCTTTGAGTGTGGAGACGTCGGCCACTTCATCGCCGAGTGCCCCAACAAGAACGACTACTACAAGAAGGGCAAGAGCTACTCCCACGACTCCGACCAGTACCACTCTGCCAAGCCAAGCTTTGACAAGCACCGCTCCGGCAAGCACAACTTCGGCAAGCATCCCTTCGGCAAGAAGAACTTCTAGAAGGCTTTCAAGAGCTACCAGAAGGACAATCGGAAGCGGGACAAGGCGTTCTTCGCTGAGATCGGGTTCTGCAGCAGCGGATCTTCTTCCTCTTCGTCCTCGTCGAGCTCAACTGATGAGAAGATCACGTACAAGAAGGACAAGAGGAACGATCAAGGAGGTCCAACTGGCTTGTGCTTTGTCTCCACCAAGTACAAGCGCAAGCACATGTTCAAGAGGAGCACGGTTTGCTCCATGGCGCTTGAGGACAAGGAGAACAAGGATGACGGTAGCATCTCTTCTTCCGATGATGAGGATCGAGGCATGGAGGACGTGTGGATCATGGACTCCGGTTGCTCTAGGCACATGACAGGGCACCGCAAGTGTTTCTCCAGCCTCAACACCGTGAGCATCAAGGAGTACATCACTTTCGGGGACAATGGTCAAGATAAATTGTTGGGTGTTGGTTTTGTTTCGCTCTCTGCTAAGCTTTCTCGGAGAAAAGTTGCTTTTGTTTGGAATCTGGGGTTCAATTTGGTCTCTGTTTTGCTACTTCTCCATGAAGGATTTGAGGTTCATTTTAAGAAGGTGCGTGCCGCGTTCTTGATGCTGAGGAGACCCTTGTTTGCTCTTTGCTGCCTTTTGGTTAGGTTTTTAGGATCAACCTCACATCTGTTTCTGGCTCTGCACATTATTTGGTTGCTAGTCCTTCTGCTGATATATGGATGTGGCATAGGAGACTTGGTCACTTGAGCTTTGATCTGCTAGTCAGGTTGAGTTCAATGGGCCTAATGCGAGGATTGCCCAAATTGAAAGCTGAGAAGGACTTAGTGTGCCACCCCTGTCGTCATGGCACGATGGTTGCTGCTTCTCACACTCCTGTGTTTCAGGTTATGACCTCCTATCTGGGTGAGCTACTCCATAGGATACAGTAGGTCCCGGTCGGGAAGCGTCGGTCAGTGGGAAGTGGTACGTGCTTGTCATTGTGGATGACTTTTTGTGGTTCTCGTGGGTATTTTTCATGGAGTTTAAGGATGAGGCGTTTGGTTTTTTTCGTGATCTAGTACTAAGGTCGAGAAACGAGAGTCATAAGGCCATGAGGGCTATCCGCAGTGACAATGGCGGTGAATTCAGAAACTCTCGTTTCGAAAACTTCTGTCGTGACCTAGGTCTTGAGCACCAGCTTTCTTCTCCATATACCCCACCGCAGAACGGTGTTGTGGAACGCAAGAACCGCACACTCGTTGAGATGGCACAGATGATGCTCAATGAGCACAGGACTCTGAGACGCTTTTGGGCTGAGGCAGTGAATACGGCCTGTTACATTGCGAATCAGATCTTCTTGTGAGATTTCCTTGGAAAGACCTCATATGAACTTCAGTTTGGTAGGCAGCTCAGCGTCAAGCATTTGCGAGCGTTTGGCTGCAGGTGCTTTGTGCTGAAGAAGGCGGGTCATATGGAAAAGTTTGAGTCTCATTGTTTGGATGGGATTTTTTTGGGGTATGCTTCTAGTTCTAGGGTTTTCGTGTGTGGATTTTGGAGGCCAAGCAAGATGTTGAGACTTGTGAGGTTTCTTTTGATGATACTATGCCCTGCACAAACCCTGCTTTTGAGCTTTCAGGTGATGATGAGGAAGGTGCTCCAATCTTTGAAGATGAGGAAGCCACAGTACTTGATGGTGATGAAGGAGCCCCTGCACGGCTACAGCTCCTGCCCCCTCTGCTACGAACTCTAATGATGAAGGAGGACCCTTACCCACGGCTTCCTCCTCACTCCTCCGACAGCAATCTCAAGTAGAGGCTGGCCCCGCTGAGGACGTAGGGGAGGTGACCTCCTAGATTGTTCGATCTCGGCAGGTCCAGCTGGATCACACTCCACACAGGATCATTGGAGATCTTCACCAGCGTGTCACACGCTCTTCGGTTAACTCTTGCATTTTTCTCCCACTCTACATTTGTTGCTTCTTTTGAGCCCCGAGATGTGTCACATGCATTATCTGATCCTAACTGGGTGAACACCATGCATGAGGAGTTGAAGAACTTTGAGAGAAACCATGTCTGGGATTTAGTTGAACCTCCACCAAACTGCCGCCCTATAGGAACCAAGTGGATTTTCAAGAACGAACAGGGTGAGAATGGGATGGTTGTGAGGAACAAAGCGAGATTGGTAGTCTAGGGTTTCTGTCAGGAGGAGGGGATAGATTATGAGGAGACCTTTTCTCCTGTAGCTCGTTTGGAAGCCATTTGGATTCTGCTTGCTTTTGCTGCCTCCAAAGGCTTCAAACTGTAGCAGATGGATGTCAAGTCAGCCTTCTTAAATGGGTTCATAGAGGAGGAGGTTTATGTGAGACAACCTCCTGGCTTTGAGAGTGCCAAGTTTCTAGACCAGGTGTTTAAGTTGAGGAAAGCCTTGTATGGTCTGAAGCAAGCTCCTAGAGCTTGGTATGCTAGGTTGAAGAGTTTCCTGCTCAAGTCTGGGTTTGTGATGGGTTCAGTAGACAAGACCTTGTTTTTGTTGAGTCGTGGCGGTGACACCCTTATAGTTCAGATATATGTTGATGACATAATCTTTGGTGGTTCATCTCACGCTTTGGTGTCTAGTTTTGCTGAACAGATGAGCAGGAAATTTGAGATGGGTCTCTTGGGTGAGCTTCAGTTCTTCCTCGGGCTGTAGATCAAGCAAGGCCCTGAGGGTACCTTTGTCCATCAAGCCAAGTACACAAAGGATATACTCAAGAAGTTTGACATGGGTGACTCTAAACCCATGACAACTCCAATGAGTACAAACACGGCGCTTGATGCTGATGAAGATGGGGAGGCAGTGGACCAAAAGGAATTTCGAGGAATGATCGGCTCACTTCTGTACCTTACGGCGACTAGACCGGACATTCAGTTCGCGGTTTGCCTTTATGTGCGTTACCAGGCTTCTCCCAGGATATCTCACCGTCAAGCGGTGAAGCGCATATTCAGGTATCTAAAGTTCACTCCTGAGCATGGTCTTTGGTACTCCTCGGGTTCTTCTCTTTTTCTTAGAGGGTTCTCAGATGCTAACCATGCTGGCTGCCGGATTGATCGCAAGTCAACCTCCGGCACATGCCAACTCTTAGGAACCTCTCTTGTCTCTTGGTCCTCTCGCAAGCAAGCTAGTGTATCCTTGTCTACCACAGAAACAGAGTATATAGCTGCTGCTAGCTGCTGCTACCAGCTCTTATGGATGAAAGCCACCCTTAGTGATTTTGGCCTTAGGTTTGGGAGGATCCCTCTTCTAGTGGACTCTACTTCTGCTATCTCTGTAGCTATGAAGCCCGTCTTGCACTCTAGAACCAAAGACATAGACGTGAGGTTCCACTTTCTGAGAGACCACTATGAGAAGGGTGATATTGACTTAGTCCATGTAGTAACCCAAAACTAGTTGGTCGATATCTTTACCAAGCCCCTAGAGTTCAACGCTTTTGTGCGCTTGAGAGGTGATCTTGGAGTGTGTTATCCCTTTTAGTCAGGGATAACTTTAGTAGTTTAGGTTTTGTCTTTGTTTGCTTTTGTTTTTGGTTCTTTCTTGTTTCTTTTGCATTCTGTATCATATCATGCATTGCATTGTATCATATGCATTTTCACTTCACTAACACTAGAGCTCTTTTGGAATGATGAGTTAGTATTTGCTTGTGCTAGATTATACAGATGCTTGCTTGATCATGGTTGGCTAAGCTCTCTTGAGTCTGTTGAATACTTATTATGAGCTAAGTCTTTTGCTTTCCTGAAAATCAAAAACATGATCACCACTTGACTTGGCTACCTAGCTTGTGTAGGAGTGTTGAATGCTATGCTATCTTTTCATACCTGGATATGCTAGTTATATGCCTTTGCTAAGTTAATGCCTAAGCTTTTATGACACCTTGCTTAAAGAGAAATCTGAATTACAATGTCTACAAGTGGTGTTTCTTGTGCTGAAATGGGAAAGATCCAGGTGGGTTTGCTTGTCACACAGATCTAGCTCGAGACAGCTTGCCTTTGCACTTTTTGGCATGAACTTGGACTAAGCTTTGTATGACCAAAACCTTGTCTTAAGCTTTTGATGGTTTCTTGAACCTAGGCTTGGCATTGGTTGGTAAGAAGTGGCAAGACAAGTGAATAACCCCTGGCACAATATGAAACTTGCTAATGAAATACAAGTGATTAAATCTGAAATATGCAAGTCTCTAAAATGCTTATGGCTTGTTGTGTATGCTTTGGTTGAGAGTAGCACACCTTGTATGCATTGCTAGCATTTTGCTGTTCATGCCTATATTGCTAAGTGCTATTCATATTGGTGATGCTTTTTTTTAAACAACCCTGAAAAACATGCTTGCTCCTAATCTGTGTAAGATAGACTAGCAAAATGCCCGTGCGTTGCAACGGGACAAAAAAAGTCCTTAAGCACCTCTAGATCAATACGTATAAACATAGCCTCGCAAATAAATTTCATATCCTATTCTTTCGAAATTTTTTTTTTTTGCACGTGACCTAAATTTAGGTGGTGTCAGTTTGGTAAGAAATATTATTTTTTTCTTTTTGGCAATATATAGAACATCGAAAACGGAGTCCATATACAACATGAGTATCCGTTTTCACGTAGACTGCTCCTGCCGTCTGAATCGGGTTTCCGAATAAATTGTAGGCCATATTGTCTTGACGATTTCTGTTAATTGCAAGCGAATTTTAGAGTGATGTCAATTGGGTTGGAAATATTGTTATTTTAGCTTTCCATCGATATAGAACATAAAAAATGGAGTCCGTATGCAACCTGGGCGTCCGTTTTCGCGTGGGCGGCTCCTACACTCCGGGCTCGCGAATAAATTTCACGTCATACTGTTTCAAATATTTCCGTTGACTAAGACTGAATTTTAAACTGATTTCAGCTGGGTTGGAAAGGCTATTATTTTAGCTTTCCATCGATATATAGAACATCGAAAACGGAGTCCGTATGCGACTTGGGTGTCTGTTTTCGTGTGAGCTCCTTCTGTCGTCCGAATTTGGTTTGTATTGTAACTGTGATTCGGATTATCAGATACAGGATGGGGAGGGGCTGACCAGCCAGGTCCACCTATAATGACGGACCAGGAAACCAGGGATCAGGAAACATTATTTGCATTAATATTAGGTATAGATTCATTTGAGCTTGTTGCATACTTCCTTGCCCTCACTTGCTGTGTATGCTAGAACTTGTGAATATTAGCTTTCCATCCCTTCTGAGCTCTTTCTGGTACACTCTCTGCATCTCATGGTATATTTTGAAGGGGAGTTGTCTAGTTCAGGGGGAGTCCTATTAACCCTTGATGTGTCCATTGTCAACAAGGGGGAGAAGTATTGGACAAAAGGGGGGACTCGGGAGAGACTTAGTTGAGGGGAAGTTTTGCATTCATTTTTGCATCTGTAAGGATGCATTTCGGGGGGAGTTGAGCTTTTAGCATGCTCTTTGCATCGGCGCGTTGAGCCTTTTGCCTCTGTCTTGAGGAGCCGATGCTTTGTTTTCTTTTGTTGTCTCATTGTGCCCTGTTTCTTTGTTTGTATTTGGTTCTTGGGCATTTTGAGCAACTTTCTTCGTTCTTTCTTTCTTTTTTGGTTTTACGCTTTTCTCTTGTCTTTGTTCTATTTCAGGTTACAGGTTGAAAGTGTTGACAATACACTCATCAAGGGGGAGATTGAGAGCCAATGGACCGGCCTCATTGCTCTCCTGGTGTGATGGGTGATTGTCAACGAGCTCAAGTCCTCCGATGGACTGGAGGCCCTCCGATGGACTGGAGGTAGAGGATGATGAAGACATCGATGGACTGAGGCAAAAGCCCTCTAAAGGACTGGAGGCAAGTCTCGGCGTCGGTCGGCCATGGAAGCTCGATACACGGAGGGGCAATTCGGCAACGGTGGTGTAAGCCCTCCAATGGACTGCGAGGCGACTTCAATGGACTGGAGAAGCCGGGTGCCACCGTAGTGCTCCAACCCGAGTGGATGGCGCGAAGGTGTGCAAGGGAGGCTTTGGCGGCTTCGGCTCAAAACCGCCACCCAAGTTCAAATGACTTGGTGGGTTCGGCTCTGACTCGCCGAGGTAGAAGATTGGGCCAAGACCCGGCCCAGGAAGCCCGTAGAATAAAGTTTTCCAGTTTCATACTTCAAAACCGGGAGAAGCTTCCGGACTACTGGCTACATGGCGAACATCCAAGCGAGGCGTGGAGAAGAAGAAGATCAAAGCGTCATCGTAGTCGTCCGATTGTATGATTTTCATTTCAGCCCCTTCCGGGCTTTCTAGAGTAGGGATCTTAGTATTAAATGGTGTCATTAGGCCTAGGCTATATATACCTAAGTGGCTGGTCATTTAGGTGACTCTTCCACTATTAGAAAACCCTAGGCTTAGTTTCCATACAGCCAAGTGCTAAAGAGAGAAATGAGAGATTTAGGCTAGGATTTGAGTCCCCTAGCTAGTGTTCTTCACATCAAGAGGGAGGATGAAGGGTGGTAGGCTGTAGGAGCCTTTATATGAACTCAATTTCGTGATTAATCCAGCAATATTCCTCTGAAATTGGAGTACTTGTGTGCAGCCATCTCCCTTCACCTTCTCTAGTTTGGTTTTGGGGTGATTTCTCAAAGGCTTTTGGTGCTTTGCTTTGCCTACGAGTTTTTCCCACTTCTTTTGGTGTTTGGGATTTGCAAGGACGTGGAGATTATGACTTAGATCATCTCAAACCTGCAGGTTAGCCGCGAGCAAGTCGAATTTGAGTTTTCCCTTTTTTTGCCCAAAGCTTGCCTCTTCACGAGATCTGAAATTCCCGCTAATCCCTTGATCTTTTTCCATGGATCTTTTGGGAATAGCTTTGGAATAGTGCTCAGATAGCCTGTGTCAATTTTTGTGAAGTTTGGAGAAGGTTTGGTCAGGTTTTAGGTTTGGGAACTCAAGTTCCAGGGTGCTACTGGACTATCCGGTGCAACCACTGGACTATCCGGTCCTCTGTCGGATAGTCCGCTGGCGTGCACCGGACTATCCGGCTCTAGCCCTCGTCCCAGTCTCTACCGGACTATCCGGTCAAGTGCACCAAACTATCCGGCGTGTGGCTGCATAGTCGGGTTTTTGTTGGAGTTTTTGCCGTTCGGGTTTTGCTTTGTCCTTGCCCGAGTGATTCTCACCACTAGCCCATACTCATCGCTCTCTCTTCATCAGTGAGACACATTTATGTGTGGAGTGGCTACGTGGGATCCTCTTTTGCAAGAGACGTTGTTTCACTTGACTGGTGATCTTGTGGTCGTTTAGTCTTGTGCTTCCGCTCGCTTGGTGTGTTCCTGTTCAGTGGGCAACACCAAGTGCTTGCTAGACACGTTTCCTTTCAGTGGACAGTGTCTAGCGTTTGTTGTGTGAAGTGTGTTAGTTTGCACCAGGGGGCTGTGAGTTTGAGTTTTTAAGTGCTCCTATTCATCCCCCTTTAGTCGCATGTCTCAGTCCTACACGCCCTAGTCCTAGCAGCTACAATAGAGTACATAGGGCGCGTATGCCTAGTAATACTAGGTACGTGTAGACACGAGTGAATGGAGTCACTCGTCGCGCAGGTGATTTTCTCAAGTCACAAAAATCTTACTATTGTGGAAGTTATTATTATGCTCATGATGTAAATGGAGACCGGGCATAGATATGGTTAACAAAATGATGATGATGTGGATGGTTTTGTGGACTCCGCCCGAGTCGCATAAGGCCCGTCCGCTGTTCGCCTGCTGATCGGCATAACATTGCTAGAGTACTTATCCAGGCCATGAGACTGGTGAAAACTTACTTGTGCCATTCGAAGAATAGAGACATGTTCCTACCCACTCCTTGAAAGGAATGTGGCCCAGGGGAGCTTGGTGCTCATGGCGGGGAGACCGAGATGTCGCCAGGCTCACCATGAGGGTACAAGCCGGGGGTCAGGCGGGAGTGAATCGTGGGATGGGACAAGTGGAGAAGGGGGGCTATATGTGATGAACGCGATGGCTAGTAAGCATATACCCCCTGGCATGATAGTTATTCCCGGGAATTAAAAATCGATTCGAATCGATGATGCTCAATAGGTGTGAGAATGCCTGATATCGCACACGGGCAACGTAGTAACTACTTGAATACAATATGACTATTATTCATGTTCTCAAATACCACATACTTGTATTATATGTTTACATTCCAGCAAGTTTTATCATTATGATGATATGTGCAAATGATGAAACTTGTTACTTATGTTAATTCTTCAATGTTTAAAATCAATAGCTAAGGATTCACCTGTTAATAAGCAAGCTTTGCGTCAGCCGTAAGCCATTTCTATTAAGTCCTATAGTGTAATTAGTACTCAGGGTTTGCCCCCACTTTTGAGCTACAGGTATGGAGACCTTAGCATGCACCTAGGTTGGAGGGGGTGCATGTTCCACTAGGGTTGAAGGTCATCATGTGTGGCACAAGAGTAACATCGGTGGGCTCGATGTTGTTTCATCGTTGCAAGATTTTCATCTTATCATGAACTTTGAACTTTAAATTCCGCTACGAGATACTTTTAAAATTGCTATGTTGGAACTGGTATTTTATTTTGAACTGGTTTGTAAACTGGTTTGTAAACTAAGTCAATTTACTCTCTATTTCAACTGCTTGTAATGACGTAACTGTTGTGGCTCCATCGAGAGTCGGATGTGTATGATGTCGATTCCTCTCGGTTTTGGTGTTATCGAGAGCCGAAGGACTCTCCACGGTTTACCAGGTTTAATTTGGCATAAGTGCATTGTGAGCTAGAGGTGGCAAGAGTGCTTAGCCCAGATTAAATTGGCGGTTCCGCCACATTATGGCTCTACAGTGCCTTGGGAGTGACATTATTCTTTTGTTTTCCCTCTCTCTTCTTGGCCTCTCCTTTTTGCTTTGACCTACACATGTAGGATTTGTGGCCTTCTTTGTTGCAAAGGAAGCACACTACGGTTTGACTCTCCTCAAGCTTCTTCACCACCTTGGGGCGGTTATCTTGAGAAGGTTGGGCTTGCTCCCTTTGACCTTATAGCCTTGCCACATCCTTCATGAGCTGATCCACCTCTTGCTTAAGTACCTTATTTTCAATTGCAACCTCCTGTCTTCAAGTTTCTTCATACCAACTAACAAATGTCTTGCAAAGGGGTGAGTGAGGTTTATCAAATAAATCCATGCAAGAGGTAGTAGCATCCATTTTAGATTTTTCAAAAGAAGATGAGGATGCATAACTTGAAGTAGCTTTTAGTTCAAGAGCCTCAATTTTCTTTGTTAGCTCATCATTATGGTCTAGGACCATATCAAACTTAAGCACCAATTCTTCATAATTGGTTGATGAGCTAGCCAATTGAGCTTTAAGACTCTAGTTTTTGCATTATAAATCAACTATAGGTACATGTTGCTCATGAACAAGAGAAACAAGCTCATCATATGAGGGGGCATCGTCATCACTTACATCGCTTTTATTTTTATCTTTTGCCATGAGGCACTTGTGCGATATAGAGGATGATTTGCGCGAAGTAGGCTTGTGGGAGTACTTCTTATGATGATCTTCATCGCTTGACACATCTAGCCACTTGCCGATGCTCATGAGCGCCTTGTGCCTCTCTCTTTGTTCTTTTTCGTTCTTCTTGAGCTTGCACCTCTTTTTCTTTTCCTGCTTGGTAATGATAGGACATGAATACATGAAATGTCCCTTCTCACCACATCCAAAACAACCACCGTTTCTTTCCTTCTTCCTTTGGCGGTTGTGCTCAATTTCCTCAATGGTGATGGGGACGCCCTTGGAGTTGAGCTTCTTTAATGCCTTCTCCATCCTCTTGATCAACATTGCAATTTTTTCTTCATCATCGGAGGAGGAGCATTGGGCTTGATCATCTTCGTCACTTTCTTCTTCTTCTTCTTCCCTTGAGCTTGATTCTTTCTTGCTTTTGCCTTCTTCAACTTCTTCTTTTCACCATGAATGGTGAGTGCATGTGACTTGGATGAAGAGGTATCTTGTCCAATCCCGTTGTAGTGCTCAAATGCAATAATCTTACCAAGAACCTTGGTGGGCGTCATGGTGCTCATGTCTTGGTGGAGAAGATAGGTGATGATGCTTGCGTATTTAACTTTTGAAAGCACTTCGATGATCTGCCTTGCAATATCGACATCTTCTATCTTGGTTTCACCTATTGAATTGAACTCATTGGCAATAACATTTAGGCGTGAGTATATGTCATTAGCCAATTCATTAGGAAGCATAGTAAAAGAATTTAAAGCACGCTTAACCAAGCCATGATTTTGCTCCTTGACGTCACTTGTGCCACCATGGAGTGCTTGAAGCAATTCCCAAATCCCATGAGCGCTTGAGAGGCTACAAACTCTACTAAATACATCAATGCTCAAGGACCCAAACAAAATGTCACGAGCAATGGCATTGAATTGTATTTCTTTCTCATCGGGGTTTTTCCGACCGAGAGAGGGGTTTCGTTCCTTCCTTCGTCACTCACCAAACATCCAACCCTACAGCCTCTAGATAACTAGCCATTCTAACATGCCAAAAGGGATAGTTCATACCGTCAAAGTAAGGAGTGCCATCAAAGTGAGGAGCGCTACCGGTACTTGTCCCCCCACTCTAAGACGTCTCTACTACTCAATCCAGTGGTGAAGCCAAAAGTCCAAATATGAGTTGTGAGCTCTAATGACAATAAAATGGACTTGATTGACCGGCCCGACTCTAATACCAATTGAAGGTTGGACCGACGCCTAAGAGGGGGGTGAATTAGGATTTCTAAAAAACTAAGGCTACTACAACTGCTAAGCAAAACCTTAGCAATGTAAATCTACCTATGTGCACTAAGGTTTTGCTAAGTGTTGCTAACTCTACCGTGGCCAGGACTTGCAACCTAGTTCCACCTAGAAATTAACCTATCAAACTAGTCTAGGAAAGAAAGCACACAAATGCAAGAATGCAAATGTGAAAGCTAAAGGGATAGGTAGAGAATGCAAACTCCCGATGACGATATCGGCGAAGGCACACCGTGAAGACTAGGAGATTTTTTCCTGAGGTTCGAGGAGGCCAATGTGCTGTCTCACCCCTACTCCTCGTTAGGTGCCCTCATAGGCTTTGCTCTGGCACAATCCTAAGGAGTGCGGCCTCGCCCATGCAAGGGTGGAGGATAGCAAAGTGACTTCCACGGAAGTCAAGCGACCCCGGTTGGGTCTCCGGATATCCCCGGTACACACCCACATGAGCCCTTCTCTCATGTAGTTTTGGACTACGGCCTCGCTCACGCATGGGTAAAGGATTGTTGAGGCTTGTTGGGGTCTTCCGAGTCCTCGCGGAGCTCCCTGTTGACGGCCCTTAAGCACGGCAAACCTTATACTACAAGCAACAGTATCGTATGTAGCTTTTTTCCTAGGATGAGTATCATAGGTTTTGTCAATGCAGGGATTTAACTAATAGAGAACTAATTAACTAGAGTTTATGATAAACTAAAGATAAAAGGTAAAAAGATAAGACTAAATCTATAACTAAACCAATCCTTAAACTATATCTAAATTAAGCATAAAATATACTAAGTATATAATAAGATAAACAATTAGAACAGAACTAGAACACTAATCAAAGGGTATTGGCCAGAGTCTAATCAAGCTCTAATTGGATCCAAGACACGCATGATAACGGGCACCACAACTAGATTGAAACAGCGAGATAACTAGTAGCTCAAGGTAGAAACAAGCATTGATCAAACATAAACTTCATAGCATAATTAAATCAAGATCGAATAATCTAATCCCCTAGATCGAGTTTAACCTTTCTCCGGCTGTACTGTCACTACTAACCAGGTAATCGATGAGAAACTCTCAACAGGCATACATAATTAGAGAATGCGCTTCTAATTACATCACATAGTCTAATAACATAATTAGCACATATAGAACCACTAATCACTATAATCACAGGAACTAGATATACAACCATATTATTAGTAAACTAGATCAAGAATCAAGAACGCTAGAAGAATATAACCTTTAAAGACATGCTCTAATCAACATGCAACTAGACCTAAACTTAATTAGGGCTAGAACAAGCATAATTAGAACAAGAACATGATAATTAGACAAGAACAATGCTTCATTGATAAATTGTATCATATGTACAGCCATGATCATACCTTCCCTTGATGATACAATTAGCCCTCTGGAGGTAATTCTAGACTAGAAACTTGACCCTCTGCTCTCCTCTAGTTATGGTCCCTCTTGTCGTCGCCTCCGCGCCTTGATAATGAATTGGATGCCTCGTCTCGTGGTCGATACTTGCTATTTATATCCTGGAGAAGACGTGGGAAAAAGGAAATCGCCAACCGACGTAGGAAGTCCCAGCATCGGCCGACTTGGGGGGGTAGGGTTGGCCGACCCAGACTCCTCCCTCCCCCGTTCCTTTACATCTTTTGCGGGGCCGCTCCTTGTTGTTTAGGAAATAACTTTGCAATATTACTCGGACTTATAGGGTTCTGGAATCTTCGGTATTTGCTGAGTCTTGACGAATTCTTCTATTTTTGGATAGATATGAAGTGTCTTTCATTTGTATGCTTCCATAATCTTGTAGTTCATCATTGCTCATGACATCTTCCAAAAGTTTCCCGAATAGGAAAGCTTTGATCACCTCATGGGGGGATATGAGTCAATCAATCTTTCCATGTTTATCATCTTCTATAATTCCTTTTCACAGGTCCTTTCTTACTCGACATAGATTATGATGAATTTTCAAAAAATAGCTCAAAAATCTGCAAAAATTAAGTATAGCAAAATTCGAAGACAATGTTAACAAAATCCATGATAATTGTTAGTAAAAGATATAGTTTGACGCTCAAAATTAGTGAAAATCACATAAAATGACATAAAAGTTTAGTCAAAATCATGCATCAACACTCCCTCGCTGTCTTCACTATGAGAAGCTTTTGGCCAAATCGCCGAGGGCCTTCTTCCCTCTCACAAGGTGGTGAAAGCCACTCCACACTCCAAAGGGTCTCGCAAGACTTACAACCGCACAAACACAAGGGTAAACGTGCATGCAGGCATGGGCAATAGACAAGGTGGCCTAAGCAAGGATGCACTAAGCACTAGCTATGCCAGATATGTCTAATTTTGCTCTTGTGGTGGTTGGGCTCACAAATGCGGTTGCTACACTTCAAATGGGCATTGAGAATGTGTATCAACACTAGTATGAGCTCAGGAGTCACCAACATATAGGCCTCACCTCCAAAACCAGCCGTTGGGAGCTTCCTCACTATTTCTGCGTCACCATCGGACCGTCTGGTGGTCACACCACCGGACCGTCCGGTGCATGTTAAGTGACTAGCCATTGAGTCGACCGTTGGACTGGAATTCGACCGTTGGAGGTCACCAGACCGTCCGGTGCTACCATCGGACCGTCTAGTGTGTGTTGAAGCGCGTGTCTTCGTCTTGCAGCTTGCTCTGTCTATAACGTCCGGTGAATTACCACCGGACCATCCGGTGCGTGTACGCGCCGGGACTTGGTCGATCCGACTCCACTCTCTATATCATCCGGTGAATTACCACCAGACCATCCGGTGCGTGTATTTCACACCGGGTCTTGAATCTTCGAACTTGGCCATCTTTATCTTGCCGGACCTCTCGATGGGGCTTCTAAGGACCTTCTGATGAGCCAAAAATTCAGACCGCCGAGTCAGGGCATCGGTTTCCCACTTGATAGTGGCTTGGGTCTTTTCTTGTGTGTTTTAAGACCTTCTTTAAGGTGTTTGTACCCCAAGTTCACCTTTTGCACCCTGGGACTTAACCACAAAAACACTTGTACAAATATTACCCATGTCATGTGTTGTCAACTCAACCACTAAAATCACAATAGGGAACTAAGCACAAGGCTTAGGGCCCATTTTCTTTATAAGATTGACTAATATGTGTGACTCTTTTTCTGCATATGACTGAACTTTTCGGCTGATTCCCCATCGGCTGACTTTAGGAAATATCGACTTCGTAGTCTAACTTTAAATCCATCGTAGACATAACCCTTCAATCCTCATCTCTACTAACCCTACCAATCACTCTTCAACAAAATTTCTTCAACTGGAATTCAGAAATGGTAGAGGGAACGAACATCTCTATGGTGGAAACGCTATCCCAAAAATTGTTTGGCCTGAAGGTACTTGCTCTGGCCTTTTTTCTTTGCAAACAAAAGACGAATTTTTCCTGTGGTTGCTTATACTTTTCCTTCTGTTGATGCCAGTCGAGCGATATCTTGATTTAGTGCTCCCCAACTTCTAAATCCTTTAGTTTGGGACCCCAAACTTTTGAGCCTCCTGTAGATTTCATATCCGCTGAAACCAATGTCACCTTTTGTAGCTCAGAATCTAGATCCAGAACGCTAGACCGACCAGCTTAGAGCTTGGCCATTCCCCATGGAAGCATGGGTTAGCTAGTACAAACGAGTGGCCAAACACTATGAATCATCCATATGGCAGAAGATAGGAATAGCTTACGCTTTGTCTTTAACTTTATCTCCAATAGAAAAGCATGAAAATCTTCTGCGGATGATTGGCTAATTCTGGTCTGACTCTCTGACTACTTTATGTTTAGCCTCGGTGCAATGACCCCAACTTTGATGGATGTTATCATGATTTTGGGCTTGGACACACATGCACCTTGTCCTTCTCCTTTTTCCTTGGAAACTTGCCGGCACAAGATTGTGGACAAGGCAACTGCTAAAAACTCGAGCTAGTACATTGACCATCACAATAAGCATTCAGGTTCAGTAGACCACAGAGAACATACCGCTTTCTTGAATCTCTGGCTAGATCATTTCCTTTTCTGTAGTCCCTCTCTTGCTCCAACAAAGAATTACTTAGACTTGGCCAGTGCTTTGGCTCATGGCCAACAATCTGCCTTGGGGAAATTATTCTTGGGCATACTGTAATGGCATCTTTCTAAACGCTAGCATGCTCCTCAGCAAGGAGCGCATCAAATTAGGTGGCCCTTGTTGGTTTCTACAGTTGTGGTGTCAGCTATACCTTCGGTAATATATTCTGAAATTCCCTCATCTACCAAACACATATTTCTTCACTTCTTCTGGGAAGCTCATCAGATATATTTCCTTTGTTCAAGCACTCTATCGGCTCCTTGGCAGTAAACTCAATGAAACAGAAATGGCCAAATGGTTTAAGTTGCTTTACCATGAACATACTGTGACCACCTTGAATGCTCACTCTGATTCAGAGAACCTGGAAAACCCTTCCTTCTTCAAGCTTGATGATTTTGCCAATGATGATGAAACCTGACAGGAGTATGCTATCATGATCTGTCCTTTGTCTGCTGTCTGTAAGCATGAGTACTAGGAACAGAATCACCAAGCCTGGGTACCAATCTTACCTACCTGTCGTCGCCGCTTGGCAATTTGGATTGAATCAAGTCCCTCCTAGTTTCATCATCCATGAAATATTTTAGAGCCATGCTGATCTTACTGAATGTGATGCTCCAGGCATCTCAAGTGCATTACATTTGCATCATTGACACATTTGCATCATTGACACATTTGCATCATCTCATGAACATTTCACATTGAGTGCGTAAGTAGACCAAGTCATTTAAAGCAAATAAATTCAGTTCTTCCTGAATAGGCCTCTACAATTATCACTATAAATTTGAATCTATTGTGAATTGGGAGAAACTTGACATACCAAACCTGTAGGCAATTTAGTGCTTTACAACTTTGATAATTTGAGTGTTGGCATGCAAAGTGGTTTGAATAGGGTTTTGGGCCTTTTTCTGTAAAACCTGTATTTTCTGTCCAAACTTTACCTGTTTAGTATATCCACTTTTTCTTTGACCTACAGCCATTTTCATGCAAAACTTTAGTTGAGAAGATTGTAGATCTTCAAATTCTGAACAACATTGTTAAGGAGCTCTTGGAGTGAATGTGACTAGAACATAGACTTTTGGAATTTCTAAACTGCTAGGTTCTGTTGGTCAAACCCTAGCCAGCCGTTTAAATTCAAATTTAAACCATATTTTCATATAAAACATGATATGAAAGTTTAGAAGAAAGTTGTAGCGCCCGAAATGTAGAACACTTTTTGTATTTTGCATTTGGTCAGATTCGGCTCCTAAGATGTTCAAAACCTCCAAGTTCCAGAGTGTGTCCAGGCGGTCAAACTGGATTTTTCAATTTTCTGGACCCTTTTTCCATGTGGTGTCAATGACAAACGGGCCCCCCTAGTCAGCCATCGTCGGATTCCTGTCCACTCTGGTGGAAATCAGCCGTGGTGGGTCCCACCCTCACGCACCTCCGTAGGCCAAGTCCATGGACCACCCCTTTTTCCACCCACCGGGACCCACCTAACACTGGATGAGGTCCGTGGACCGCGTCCATCCACCACGCCCCTTCCTCTCTCCCTCTCCTGCGCGCCCACGCGGCGAACGCCGCCTGCCGATGGCCGGCCGAGGCCAACGCCCGGCCATAAGGCCCCACACACCGAGCCCCGGCCTCCCTGCGCCTCTCCATTTCCCCTCTCCGCGGCCTCCCCTCGTGTCTTCTTCCTTCACCGAGCGCTCCCTCCCTCTGTTTCTCCACCGGCACCCGCCATTGCCGAGCTTAGCCCGAACTTGGCCGACCGCCTCCACTCGTCCCTGTGCCTCCCCACCGCCGCGTCGAGCTTCCTCGCCCTCCACTCCACCGATTCCCCTCGGTCTAGGCCGCTGAGACCGATCCACCGCTGCACATCACGCTGCCGAGCATCTTCACCTCGCCATTTCCGTCGCCAAAGCTCTCTGCGCCATTTCGTCAGCCAAGGTAGTGGGGGGTAAGAGTCCCTGTGTTCTCCTGTCCCTCCTGGGCTGCCTCCGGCGAGCCACCGCGCCCTGTGAGGCCGAGAGGGAGCACGTCGCGCCGGTTCTCCCCTCCCCGTCGTGAGGTAGAAGAGGACCCAGGAGGAAGACGATATTTTTGCGTTTTAGGCCTCGGCGTTTCAGCGTTTTCCATTCAAATCCAGTGCACTGTGCTATGAGTCTTGCAGATCTTGTAATCTAGCCCCTGGAAGTTATGGTTAATCACGTTTAAGTCCTCGATCTATGGTTTTTCTTCCATTTATTTTGCTATTTTTGGCTGAAAATTTGGAAAATCATAACAAATCAAATAAAAATCCAAAATGGACAAACTCGGTGGCTATGAACTCCTTGTGAGTATATCTACAGGATAGATTTGATGTGGATGTGTGAAAGTACTATTTTGCACCTGGTTTCTTGCATGCGTGTTGAGAGTAAAGAAATGCCAAAAGTAATCTAAATGAACTCCAAAATTTGTGAAACTTGGACAGTAACTTTATCATGATGTATAGGATCTATGTGATATTTTTGCAACCCTAGCTTTGGCTGGTTAAATTACTGTTTTGCTATTATGCATGTGTTTTGTGTATTATTTAACTTGAAAAATGGAAGCTACATAAAATATGCTCAAAATGACTCTCTGGTATTTTTCATATGCTTCATATGGTATAAGTAGCTCACTGATGAAATATGAGGCTGTGCATATTTAGTTTCTGTGGTGGAACCGCCCTGCTTAACCCAGATTAAGCGCCACTGCCTCCTTTGGCTCGCAGTGCACTTAAGCTGGACTAAACCCGGTAGTCAGTCGAGTGGCCTTCGGCCCTCGATAACACCAATTTCCAGAGGAACCGACATCACACACATTGACCCTCGATGGAACCACAACAATTACATCATCACAGGCAGTTGAATATAGATAGATAATAGAATTAGTTTACAGACCAGTTCAAATTAAAGTTCCAAATCCACCATAGTCATAAAATAACATAAGTTCTCAAATGTCTTGCAGCGGAAATAGTAGTAGATTAGAGTTCATGGTAATGCAACGGAATTTGCAAAAGAGAATCAACATCAAGCCCACTGATGTTGTCCTTGTGCCATAAACGTCATTCTCTAGTCATGTTGCACGCATGTGCCCCCTCCAACGCAAGGACACATGAGAAACTCCATACCTGTGAGCCAAAAATGGAGGCAAACCCTGAGTACTAATTACTCAATAGGACTTAATGGACATGGCTTACGGCTGACGCAAAGCATAGCTTACTAATCAATGTTTGTCCTTAGCCATTGATTTTATCCTACAAAGTGTTAAGAGAAGGTAGCAGGATTTGACAGCTGCTACCTTAATCTTATTTAGAACAGATCATGACAGTAGTAATAATAATACCCTTGCAGGAAAGTAAACCATAACAACTTGCATGAGAGTAATCCATCATATACACCAAACATGTTGTATTTAAAAACATGAATACAAGCATAGTATTTGAGATTATTACTATGTTGCCCGTGTGCGATATTTGACACTCTCACACCTGGTGAGCATCAGCGATTCGAATCGATTTCTAATTCCCAGGAATAACTAAAAATGCCAAGGGATATATGCTTACTAGCCATCGCGTTCCTCACATATACCCCTCATCTCCACCTGTCCCGTCCCAAGATTCACAGCGCCTCCACCTAACACTTGGGAGTAGCCGTCTCAGGAGCGATACCACGGTACGTCGGGTCAGCCCTCCCTCGACTTCCAAGCACCTCCCAAGTCCATCGGCCCTCTATCAGTGGATGGGCAGCACCATGAATAGTAGGATGGGGCCGGTAAGACTTTTACCAGTCCCATGTCCCGGATAAGCACTCCTAGCAATGTTGTGTCAATCAGCAGGCGAACAGCGAACGGGCCTTATGCGACCAGGGCGGAGCCGGAGAACAACAACGCACACCACGAATGTAAACTTACGCTCCGCCCAGTCTCGATTTAACATCAACATAAATAATCATAAATTGCATCATAGTAAGATTTCTGAGGTTTTGAAATATCACCTACGCGGCGAGTGACAGTGCTCACTCGTGTCTACTCGTGCCTAGCATTTCTAGGCATACTCGTCCTATGAACTCTATTCATAGGAGCTAGGGCCAGGGCGGCCAGGATGTCTAATGCAGTTGGTTCCAAACAACTCCTGATGCATATGACTAATCATTAAGACATAAGATGTTTGCAGGGTATAGTATGGTCCTGCCTACCTTCTCCGCTCGGGTTAAAGGGTGCTTCCTCGGCGATGTGATCAGCGGTCGGATGCGGGTTCTCTGGCTCGTCCTCGGGCTTCTCTATCAGCGGTTGCTCCGGTGGTACATGACATCATATGCGCATGAGTGCACAAGAATGCTTATGCTTGCACTGAATGTAGGTGAAAGGCAAATGTTCGAATGCAGCAGGAATGTCATGGATAAATAACAAGGTATGGTAGTTTAACACATTGCAATTGCTTATACATAGTGTGATTTATTCTATTTGTGAATTAATTTACACACTTAAGATGCAGCAGTAAAACATAACCAAACGAGCCCAAACTTTTATGACATATAGATTCTGCATACCCAAGGCTACTGTAAAAATTTTAGCCCAATTGGAGTTATAATTATTTTATTACAATTCTAGCAAGTTCTCATCCCTACACATTATCAGAACTTTCATAAATTATGGGAATGGTTTCTGAAGGTAAAATTTTACCAGTAAGTTATACTTGACATAAACTGTATGTACAAAAATTTACAAGTAAAAACTCATAAGTTTGATAGGGTTTCCATTTTCCACTTAATTAGCCTAGGTTATTCTAAATGCCCAAATCTATTGTGATTAGAACTCCCACCAATATATTTTTTGGACTCTATAGCACTCCCATATGCTACTAGAATTTTTCTAGAATTTATCTTGCATCTTAGAACCCATTTTCCCATTTATCTAGTTCTTCAAGTCAAGAATTGTCATTTTCAAATCACCTTCCAAACTTAATATGCAAGGGCTCATATTTTACCAGTGGGGTTCACAAACTATATAGGACATAAGAAAAATATAGTGAGCCATATTTATCATACTTTGCATAGGCCTCATTTTCAAGCTATCAAAAAATGTATAAAGTACATACAAAATGATAAAACAGTGAATGAACAGCAATATATTGAGTCACCAAAATTCCCACAGTGTCCAAACATCCTAAGAAAGTTAATGACCAAGTTTCATCATTTTAGGATTTCAACTAGACCATGTTTTCTATTTTTCCTTGAATTAACATGCATACACAATAACAGGGGCAAAACCGTATATGCACACCTCCACATCATACCCACTGTGTAGATCTATTTACAAGGAGTACAACGCAACTGAGTTTACCTTTTTACGATTTTTATTTGATTTTATATGATTTTCCAAAGTTTCAGCCGAAATATAGGAAAATAAAATGAAAAACCTTAGATCCAGGGACTAGAACGTAATTAAACCTAGATTCCAGGGGCTAGCAAGCAAGATTGCATAGACCCAGTGAACAGCGCATGGACTAAAGTGTAATAACGAAAAAACTCAGGGGCTAGATCTAAAGATGACCGAGGTCATCTTCAACCTCGCGCCGGCCTTCGGCCGCGCGGGACGGCGCGCGTGCGCCGGCGAGCTCCGGCTCGCCGGAGCCACGACGCGCGGCGCTCACCCTGAGGTATGTCTCGGCGTCGGGGAAGGCGAGGTTGAGTCGGGGGAGGCGATGAACTGGAGGTGAACGACGGCGTCGACGGCGCGGCCGCGATGTCGAGGCGGTGGTGGATCTCGGCGCTGGGTGGGGGAACGGCGACGAGACTAGGCGCTACGGGTGCGCGGTGGAGCGGCGCGTGTGGTGGTGGGGTTCTTGTGGCGTGGAGAGGACGGATGGCGGCGGCGAGAGCTCGAGACCGAGCTTGACCCGGCTATGGTGGTCACGTCGGGGCGCGGCCCGATCTGGGGAATGGGGAGGGGGAAGGCGACGAGAGCTACCTTGGCGGGTGCGCAAGAGCGAGGCGAACCCGATGGCGGCGATTAGAGGTGCGGAGGTGGACTGAGGCGGCAGGCGCAACGAGCTCAAGCTCGGCGGCAATGGCGGTCGGCACGCGAGTGAGAGAGAGTGAAAGAGCGGCGAGTGCGAGATAGAGGGAGTGAACGGGGACGGCTCCGCGTCCAGGTGAAGGCCGAGGGAGCAAGGAGCGATCCGCGGCGCGCGGTGTCGCCCGTACACCACATGCCACGCGGCGTCCGTCGTTCCGGACACGGTGGCCGCGCTGAGCCGGCAGGCCCACCGGTCAGTGACCGCGGAAATAGAGAAAAAAAGAGAAAATAGAAAATGTGTTTTCTTTCTTTCTGTAAATTGCTATTTTGACCTACTTAGAGTCCGAATTTGGAAAAGTGACAATTGAATGAAATGTTCTACTCTTTGAACTCTACAACTTTGTCAAAAGGTTCAATACCAAAATCATTTCATAAATATGAATTTCATTTTAATTTGTATAGCAGCCCCAAATTTGGACAGGGGACCTTTACTGCTTAGGAAAATAGAAAGTCCTATTTATATGCATTTTCTCCCAATGTTCCTTTTGACAAGTTTGTTTAGAATTTCAAAAACTACAACTTCTTTAATTTGAGCTTTGCATGCAAGTGGCCGTAGGTTAGAGTAAACTTGGGATTTCAAATCAGGACTGATTTGAACTGGTTTTCTGTACTGATATTGAATGACCCAAATCACCTTGTAAACCTCATTATTTGACAAGACTCCTATTAGCAAAGTTGTTTATCTCATGTAGATCTACAGTTTTGTCAATATGAACTTCACCCATATCTCAATAGAATCAAAGATATGGCTATGAACATAGCATCACACATGAAATGACAAGGTTTTTTTTCTTTGCAGTTTAAACCAAATTTGTTTCCAATGCACAAGCACATGTTATGCCATGATGCTCAAAGATGAATGCTTCATGCATGATGAGTGATTACGCACTTGAGATGCCAGAGCATCACAGTTTGTTACTGATTTAAAATAACAAAATGCTACGAGCTAGAAAAGAAAATAGGAAAAAGTGGTTCTAAATTGCTAGGAAAATTCCATGGAAAATCGGGTAGCTTGCTAGTTAGTGATGTCTTAGTTCCAGAAAGTGTTTTTGTAAATTTTATTGCTACTGTTTTGCTCGATATGAATATCATGATGAAATTAAAATATGAAAAATAGATGACCTATGAAAATATGGGTTCTGAGCTTGGTGATTTTTGTGTGGGTCTTATGCAATATTATCCTTGCTGTAGAAATTTCAGATTCAGAACCCACTCCTATAAATCATGAAAAATCTAAGAAGTTAAAATGCTTTCTTATTGTTAGAATTTTAGTAAAATAATTTTAATTCTTTTGTGGCTGAAATTTTGACAGTAGCTCAGTACAGTGTTGATCTTCATGTCATAAATATTTGAGCTCGTTTGGGCATGTATAAAAGTATGAACTTAGCATGAGTACTTTAATTTAATAAATGGATAAACTTGTACAATGGGCCTAGGTATGTTTCATATAAGTATGAAATGCTGGTTGCTGCACTATGTTACTTGCTGCAAGTTCTTTGTGATGTTGTGAATGATGAATTAAACTAGATTCGATGATGGTTTATACGATTTCTTAATGATGGTTTGTACGATTTCTTAGTAGAGCTTGTAAGTTTTCCTTATTGTGGGATGAATTTAAAATGAGGGTACTTAAGTCTTCGGTCACATGCTACTCACCATGAATTATATTTCACTTGCACCTCATGCATGCATTTGCATTCGTTGCACTCATGGTTGTACTATGTCATGCATATAGACCCCGCGAACAAAGGATCAACGCAGGAGCAGCCGCTGATCGAGGAGCCGGACGATGAGCCTCTGCACTAGGAGCTAGTGAACCAGCAGCAGGAGGAACA
The DNA here is from genome assembly GCA_022530915.1 of Paspalum notatum. Classification (NCBI taxonomy): domain Eukaryota; kingdom Viridiplantae; phylum Streptophyta; class Magnoliopsida; order Poales; family Poaceae; genus Paspalum; species Paspalum notatum. The sequence goes on along the minus strand of CM039688.1, from coordinate 29,770,450 downwards.
GCAGCTAGCACCCGACTTTATACCGGAGGCAGCACCTAACTTTAGCAAGAACGGTACGCAGGACCATGATTTTCCCAGCTAATATGATTCTGTTTGATGACTACACATCTGCATTAGGAGTTGTTTGAAACCAACTGCATTAGATTCCCCAGCCGCCCTGGCCCTAGCACCTATACATAGAGTTCGTAGGACGAGTGTCTAGTAATGCTAGGTGCGAGTAGACACGAGTGGACGTAGTCACTCGTCACGTAGGTGGCTTTCAAACAAAAGAAATCTTACTATGATGGATATCTTGTCCATGCTTATGATTTAAATGAAGACCGGGCGGAGCATAAGTTTACTTTTCGTGGTGTGCGTTGTTGTTATCGGGCTCCGTCTGTGTCGCATAAGGCCATTCGTCGTTCACCTATTGGTCGGCATAATATTGCTAGAATGCTTATCCAAGCCATGGGACTGGTGAAAGTCTTACTTATGCCATCCGAAGAATAGAGACTTGGTCCTACCATGGGGCTCGGGGGCGCTTGACTCATGGGAGGGCTGATCCGATACGCTGTGGTATCACTCTGGGGAATGGCGGATTGGAATCGAACTTGGGATGGGACAAGTGGAGATGGGGGATATATGTGTGGAATGCAATGGCTAGTAAGCATATATCTCCTGGCATTTTCAGTATTCCCGGGAATTAGAAATCGATTCGAATCGTTGATGCTCACCAGGTGTGAGAATGCCAATGCCACTGACGTTCAATGTCATAACAACTTAAACATATAATGCTTATTGTTCACGTTTTAAACTCCACGTGCTTGGATATGTATTGTTTTACATTCATGCAAGTGGTTATTACGATGTTATTACTATTATGATGAAAGGTGGCAGCTGTCAAATCCTGCTATCTTATGCCAATATGATCTTGTTTAAAAATCAATGGCTAAGGACCCATATGCAAGCTTTGCGTCAGCCGTAAGCCATTTCCATTAGGTTCTACTGAGTAATTAGTACTCAGGGTTTGCCCCCACTTTTAGAGCATAGGTACTGATGACATCAGGACAGCTGTTTGGAGGATGGTAGAACTAGTGGGCTCGGTGCTACTCGCCTTGTTCATCTCTGCATGAAGACTACTTAAGTATTTTGTTTCTGCTGCGTGATATTTTGAAATCGTTTCCGCTATATTTTGAACATGTATTTGACTACATATGTTTTGTTTGTAAACTAAGTCTATCTATCTTATATTTCAACTGCCTGTGATGATGTAACTGTTGTGGCTCTATCGAGAGTCGGATGTGTTTGATGTCGGTTTCTCTGTGAATGGTGTTATCAAGAGCCGAAGGACTCTCGACGGACTACCGGGTTTAGTTCAGCCTAAGAGCACTACGTGTGATGCCTCTGGCATCTCAAAAGCCTTAACACACGGTTAGATGAAAGCTAATGATAGATTAAGACTTACTCATGCTTAGAGATTTACAAGAAACACGTGGAGAAATCACTAAGTCAAAAATTTTCTATACAAGATGCAAGACCACACATTTTTTTTGGTTGGATAAGTCAACACTCACATACTTTTGCGCTCAACACCACATGCAAAATCTCAGGCAAGAAAGTAACCCTAGACCTTTCTATTCGACAATGTTCAAAAATCTAAAGACAGGAGGTTTAAAAGATCCAACCCAAAGTTTCTTGATAAGTGCCAGTTGTGATCGTGAGCAAACTTGAGCCCTAATAAAGTTTTCAAATTCATTAGGTACCCAAGCTCAACTCCGTTGACAAACTTGTTGTACATGTTATAGACTATCCTTTTGCTACACTGAGCATGGATCAAAACTATCGTCTACTCACTCAAAATTTCACCCAAATATCTCATGGAAACAACTAGATCGACCCACACTTAGAAATTTCCCTAGTATGATTTTCAGCTTTTCTCTAAGTTGATTCTGAAATTACTTTTGATTTCACTATACAACTTCAAAATCTTCCTTTCTATGAAGTGGAATTAAACTTATCATCTTTCAAATGCACCTATTGTGGAAGTGATTGCACTTCAGTTGATACTCCAAAAGTTGGAAACAAGAAAGTCTCTACACAAAGTGAAATTTCTGTTTTAATAAACCTTGGAACATAATTGTGTCTATAATTCAAAATCTGTTGGGTTTCAGACCAAAGTCATATTACCAAACTTTTAGGTCATCTACTGGAGAACAACTTTGGTAATTAGAGTTTGATCATATATTGAGTTTTAAATGGAATGTAGGATCATTTTCTACCAACACAGAAAACCAGTCCAAATCTGACCTGTTTAGTAATCTCAATTTTTCTATGACCTACAGCCACTTTCATGCAAAGCTCAAATTAGAGAAGTTGTAGATATTGAAATTATAAACAAACTTTTCAATATACACTTTGGGTGGTAAAGACCAGAGATAGGACTTTTGATTCTCACAATCAGTAGAGGTACCCTGTCCAAACTGGGAGCTGCAACATAAATTCAAATGAAATTCATATTTGCACTTCGAATCTGAAGTTGAGCCTATTGACAAACTTGTAGACCTTGAAGAGGCCAACATTTCCTCCAATTACCGTTTCTCCGAAATCGGCCTCTAACAGGGTTAAAAAGGGGAAAAACTGAAAGGGAGAAAACATAAACAAGAATGGTTTTTGTCTGAGTGACTGACCGGTGGGACCCAGCGCCCGGGAGGCCACGGTGTCGCAGCCGGCGCCGAGCGCGTGGCCGCCGGCGTACGGGCAGTGGCCACGCTCGCGGATTGACCCCCGCACGCCTCGGCTTGAACCAGGACGGTACACGGTTCCGTTCACTCCCTCGCCCTCCATTTCCTCCTCGCTCTCTCGCCCAGAACACCGGACGCCGTAGCCGCCATTGGCGCCGTAGAGCTCGGAGCTTGAGCTCGCGCGGCCTTCTCCGCCCCCTCCACGCCACTAGACCTCCACAACCGCCTCCGCCTCGACCCCGCGCACCCGAAGCACGAGACGGCAACGCCGTTCCACCTCCCCACCGCCGAGTTCCCGCTTGTCCCGACCACCGCAACGCCGAGTTCGCGGCGAGCTTTGCGCCGCCGTCGCCTCGGGCTGTCTCTGCCCCGTCCGACGCGCGCCTCGCGCGACCCGCACCTCCCTCCACCTTCCCCGCCAAGCCTCGGAGCCTCCCACCGCCTCCCTTGCCCTCTCCGCGAGTGACGCCGTCGCGCACCGCCATTGCTGCTGGACCTCACCGTGGAGTACCCCCTTCGGGCCAACCCCGCACCTCCAGACCACCTCCGCCGCATGCGCCATCTCCCCGTGCAGCTCACACTTCCAACCGTAGGCTCCTTCCTCCCCTAGCTCCATCGAATCAAGTCCGCGCCGCCGCGCGCCACCGCGTCATGGCCGTCCCAGTTCACCCTCACTGCGCCACCTCTCCTCTCCATCTCTCACGACGAGATCTGGGGGGAAAATAAGCCCGTGGACCGGAACACGTTCCCGTACCCCGTCGGCCTCAAGTGCGAGCCTCCAGGCGCTGGCGCACGCGCGAGAACGCCGAGCCGCCGCGTCGTCCCCCATCGGCCCGAGGAAGAAGATGGCGTATTTGCAGTTAGCCCCTGTAGTTTTCGCTATTCTATTCACTATTGAATGTGCCTTGATAAAACTGCAGATAACCCCCTGGATCTATTAGAGTTTCGCATTTTAAACCGAAGCTTTTCATTTTTGCAGATCTAACCCTGTGCTTCACCTATTTCACAGGATCTGTTCACTGAGCCTAGGTAAAATTTCGTGCTAGCCCCTGAAGTATATGGTTAATTTCGTTTAGGTCCCTGTTTTGTATGTTTTTCTTTTTCTAAATCTGAGAACTTTGGAAAATCATATAAAATCACAAAAAAATCCAAAATGGACAAACTCAGTTGCATTAGACTCCTCTTGAATAGATCTACATGATTGATAAGATGTGGAGGTGTGAAATGTCTGTTTTACCCTTGGTTTGTTGCATGCATGATTAATTAGGATAAATGACAAAAGTGGACTAAATGAACTCCAAAGGCCATGAAACTTGGACTGTAGCTTTCTTGTGGTATTGTAGCACCATGTGAATTTTTGTAGCCCTAGCACTTGCTGTTTAATTACCCTTTTGCCATTTACATGTGTTATGTGCATTTATTTAACCTAGGAATTGGAGGCTACATAAAATATGCTCAAATGGATGAACTATAATTTCTGGGCACTCCTTATAATAAATGTAACTCACTGTATAAGTTTGAGCTCTTGCATGTTAGGTTTGATTGCGGTTTTGAAAATGACAAGTGCTAAGGTGATTAAATCAATAAAATGTAAAAGTGCTATTTACTGTACCCTAAAAACTCCACCGAAATTCCTATAGCTATATTCCTGTGCAGGTATACTTATGTGGGTTATTCATGCTTTGTGGATGCTGTTTCATGAAAGAAGTATAAGTAGTCACTTAAATAGGGCCAAAAGTAAAGGTAATAGGAATGGAAAGCAATGTACTCAAATGCACCAGAGATTGCTCTTATAAACTTCCTTTAATAGAATTGAGTCTGCGGTGTCAAAATGAACCTTGTAAGATATTTGATTCTATAATACTCCACATGCATGTTTGATCCTCCTATGACAAGGATTGTAGATCTTTAATTATAAAAAGTATTGCACTATTGATATGTGGATTCAATAACTCGATTAAGTCAAGGTATATAACTTATTTACTTATATGCTTGATGTATAGTGAATGGGATAAAATTAACTTGGAAGTAGAAGTCTATCATGTACTCCGGTCTGTATGCTTCGCTTGTATACTTAACTTGCTGAGATAGATTAAACGACAACATACTCCATTCATGTACCCTAGTAATCCACTACATATGTAATCATATACTTGTGTGATGTTTTGCTCGCACATGAAATGATAAAGAACCGGTTAAATTGATAACTTGATCATGTAATAATTTATGTATTGCACTATTTATACTTAATTGCATGAGTGTATGCTAGGTTTGTGCCCACGAGAGTAATCTTGTTTGAGTAGTCAATGGTTCCCCTTTCGGCCTAACCACGAAACGATTTTCTAAGTGTGTGCTTGTCATTCATGCATCACAACTCACTGCATCGTGCATGGCATTCATATAGTGGCGCTCATTACAGATACGTGATCAAGAAATGAGCACGTGGAACTACTTCAACCAACGGTGATCCAAAAGACCAACTAAGACCCATTCACGACCTGGAGGGCCCATCAGTCGTGGTTGGATGGAGGAGTTGTCCAAGGGATCAAGGGCTTGCCTGGGGCAAAGCCTCACAACCCGGCAAACTAACAGTGGCTTAGTTTGTTGGTTTTGTTAAAGTGACTCAAAGGTAGGCAGGACCATGCTTTACCCAGCAAATATACTTGATGAATGCTTACGCATCTGCATTAGGAATTGTTTGGAACCAATTGCATTAGACTCCTTGGCCGCCCTGGCCCTAGCACCTATATGTTAGAGTTCGTAGGATGAGTTGCCTAGAGTTGCTAGGTAGGAGTAGACACGAGTGAATGGAGTCACTCGTCACGTAGGTGATTTTTCAAAAGTTACAAGAAATTTCACTATTATGAATCTTACTTTGATTATGTTATGTTTGAAATGGAGACCGGGCGGAGAGATGGAAACGTACGATGAGAATTGGAATATGTGTGGTGGACTCCGCCCGAGTTGTTTAAGGCCCTTTCGTCTGTTCACCTGCTGATTGGCTCAACATTGCTAAAGTGCTTATCCAGGTCGTGGGACCGGTGAAAGTCTTACCGGCCCCGTCCTAGTACTCATGGTGCTGCCCATCCACTGATAGGGGGCCGATGGACTTGGGAGGTGCCTGGAAGTCGAGGGAGGGCTGACCCGACGTATTGTGGTATCGCTCCTGAGACGGCTACTCCCAAGGGTTTGGTGGGGACACTGTGAATCTTGGGACGGGACAGGTGGAGATAGGGGGTATATGTGAGGAACGCGATGGCTAGTAAGCATATATCCCTTGGCATTTTTAGTTATTCCCGGGAATTAAAAATCGATTCGAATCGCTGATGCTCACCAGGTGTGAGAGTGCCAAATATCACTGACGGGCAACGTAGTAATAACTGTAACATGCTGTTTATTAAGTCACGCCTTTTTATACAACATGCTTGGATGTGTATGATCCGTCTCACTATTCAGGGTGTCGCCCATCCACTGCTTGGAGGTCGATGGACTTGGGAGATGCTTAGAGGTCGAGGGAGGGCTGACCCGACGTACCGTGGTATCGCTCCTGAGACGGCTACTCCCAAGGGGTGGGATGGAGGCGCTGTGAATCTTGGGACGGGACATGTATTCATGTTTTACTTTCCTGCAAGTATTTACTTTATAAAAAAACTGATCCTCATGATTAATGGATAGCAGCTGTCAAATCCTGCTACCTTATTTCAACATGACCTTGTTTAAGAATCAACAGCTAAGGATCCACATGATTAGTAAGCATGCTTTGCGTTAGCCGTAAACCCCGTCCATTAAGTCCTACTGAGTAATTAGTACTCAGGGTTTGCCCTCACTTTTGGATTACAGGTACTGACGACTTTTGGACATCTGTGTTGGAGGTGGTAGTACCGGTGGGCTCGGTGCTACTCGCCTTGTTCATCTCTTCATGAAGGCTACTTAAGTATATTGTTTCCGCTGCGAGATTTTGAAAACGCTTCCGCTTTATATATATACTCTGAATTCGCTTCCGCTATATTTGAACATGTATTTGATTTCATACATTTGGGTTGTAAATTAATTCTATTATTCTCTATTTCAACTGCCTGTGATGATGTAATTGTTGTGGCTCCTTCGAGAGTCGGATGTGTTTGATGTCGGTTCCTCTGGGATTTGGTGTTATCGAGAGCTGTAGTACTCTCGACGGACTACCGGGTTTAATCTGGCCTAAGTGCACTGCGAGCCAGAAGTGGCAGGTGTGCTTAGTCTGGATTAAGCAGGGCGGTTCCGCCACAGCTGGTATCAGAGCCGATCATACACAGACAACAGTTATATCATCCAGTTTTGGTTTACAAAAACTATTTTCGAATGCCCTCTTCAAGTAATTTAAAAATGAGAGTATGCGATATGCCCGTATAAGGATGTTAGTGTTATCCAGGTGACATCACTGACATTCTGACCTAGATAGAACTCATATGCATATTCGGCGCTTTGGGAAGCAACTTTTCGGCCATAGCTGTCCCCAGTACTGGTGGAAGCTATCGGGATTTGCGAGTGGCTGTACACCCTGCATTCATGCTTATAAGTAAAAGCTCTTTAAGGGTGGTGGGCATGTTTGAGGCTTTCATTCCCACCACACTTATATTTGGTTTTGGGATCCACCTTTTTCTCGACAATCCCCAGTACTGGTAGAAAGTCAGGCTTTGAGGAAAAGGTGCATCGGCCCACCAACGTTGTCCACGCAGCGGTCACGCGTGGATGCCACATTAGGTGGTAATGTATGAGCATGCATTCTTCTGCAGGTACACTAACCACGTGCGAATATTAAGAACGACTAGAGAACGACTAGTTGCATTAAAGAGAGACGTGCATATATGTCACCAAAATATCGCTAGCTATATATAAAATACATAGGATGTGTGAAGTGAGACCGGATAGGACGAATCATGCATCATTCATCTCATCTCATGTGCTTTGCTATGTGTGGGATTGAAAATGACTAGATACATATGTTATCGTACGCATGGTTGTTAGGAATAACAAGTTAACATGAGAATTGCATGCATGATGCTAACGATGGTATGTGAACGGAAATCCGAGATGAGCTAGTTGAGACATTGTATAAGGTGCTTATAAGGCGTGAAATTGTGACATTTGCCGAAGTTGTACCTTCTGCAGTAATACCAACGATTTTACTAGAAACTTTCTATAACAAAGCTGTAGAGAACAACGAAACAAATAATTGTTCCTCTTAGGTTTGATTCAAAGGTGTTTGTAAAGGTAACTCACAGTCACTTTAAGTCGGAACTCCATATCGGGACCTTTACGCCAAAATATGGTAACTTGAAGTTTTGAGACCCTTGAGTATAGAACTAGTCATAGGAATCCCTAAGAAAGTTGGAGTAAATGAAGTTTGCAAAGTATTTTCTATGTTTACCATAACCTGGACAGATCTTGGCTGGCTGGGTAGTTGAGTTCTAGACCATACCAAAGTGAAACTATTAAACGTTGTCTATGCCTACAATGTAGGGTGTAGAACTTCCCACGGCCTTCGTATTCGGAATTTCTACCATATCCATTTTTGTTTCCTTCCATAAGCTAACCGCAACCTGTTCACATTAGAGAGAAGGCGATAAAAAGTTGTGTCACACGTCGTGATGGGATCATTTTCATTACACTTTCTCGAGCTAAGGAAATACGATCGCACTATGACCGTACTAAGATTTTAAGATTCTTGTATTGACACAGACCTTATTCTTCCTGCAGCTGATGTCGCAGCCCTCGACGCAGCCCTTCGACTTATGCCCTAATTTCCCAGAGTCTACGAAAGCTAAAACGATAATACCTCGAGATCCTAAGAAGAGAAAAGCGGGAGAGTCTTCCACTGAGGCAGCCTCAGTTCAACATCTGCAACCCGGGATGGTTCTATTAAAAGGATTTGTCAAGCCTGAAGATCAAATCGAGATGGTTCGCATGTGTCGACAACTGGGTAAGGGCCCAGGAGGATTTTACAGGCCAAGCCTCAAGAATGGCGCCAAGCTGAACTTATGGATGATGTCCCTGGAAAGAACTGGGATCCGACGGCACGTTCATATGGACCCACAAGTCCATTTGATGGAGCACAAGCCCCGGCAATCCCAGACGCTTTCAAGATGATTGCTCAGACTGCGAACTCCACTGCAAGCAAGTTTCCTCAGATTAACCCGGACATATGCATCGTCAACTACTACACCAACTCCAGAAAGCTCGGACTTCACCAAGACAAGGACGAGTCAGAGAGTAGCCTTACCAAAGGTTTACCTTTCATATCCATCTCCATAGGAGACACTGCCGAGTTCTTGTTCAGCGACACGAGAGACAAGGACCAAGCGACCAAGATCAACCTCGAATCTGGTGACGTTCTCATACTCGGTGGAGAATCAAGACTATTGTTTCATGGCATTTCCCACGTGAAGACCAACACTGCACCAAGTTGGTTGAAAGAAGAAACGGGCATTCGTCCTGGACGCATACTGTGATGATGTAATTGTTGTGGCTCCTTCGAGAGTCGGATGTGTTTGATGTCGGTTCCTCTGGGATTTGGTGTTATCGAGAGCTGTAGTACTCTTGACGGACTACCGGGTTTAATCTGGCCTAAGTGCACTGCGAGCCAGAGGTGGCAGGTGTGCTTAGTCTGGATTAAGCAGGGCGGTTCCGCCACACTACGAGCCAAAGGTGGCAGGTGTGCTTAGTCTGGATTAAGCAGGGTGGTTCCGCCACAGCTGGTATCAGAGCCGATCATACACAGACAACAGTCATATCATCAAGTTTTGCTTTGCAAACTATTTTTGAAAACCCCCTTTTCAAGCAATTAAAAAATGAGAGTATACGATATGCCCTTATTAAGGATGTTAGTGTTATCCAGGTGACATCGCTAACATTCTAAACTAGATAGACCTCATATGCATATTCGGTGCTTTGGGAAGCAACTTTTCGGCCATAGCTATCCCCAATACTGGAGGAAACGCTATTGGGATTTGCGAACGGTTGTGAACTCTGCATTCATGCTGTGTAGGAAAAAGCTCTTTAAGGGTGGTGGGCATGCTTGGATGCTTTCATGCCCACCACACTTACATTTTGTTTGGGGATCCACCTTTTTCTCGACAATCCCAGTACTGGTGGGAAGTTAGGCTTTGAGAGAAGGTGCAAAGGCCCACTCAACGTTGTCCACGCAGCGGTCACGCGTGGATGCCACACTAGGTGGTAATGTAGCATGAATTCTTCTGCAGGTACACTAGCCACGTGCGAAATTAAGAACGACTAGTTGCATTAAGGAGAGACGTGCATATGTGTCACTGAAATATCGCTAGCTATATATATTGTACATAGGATGTGTGATGTGAGAACAAATAGGACGAATCATGCATCTTGACATTCATGCTTTTTCTTATTCTATTGATGGAGATGTGCCCGTATGGCAATTTCCTAGACCAACTCCGAGTCGTATCGGCTCTGCCAAGAGCCGATGCTGAATCTGATCTGGACTCAACCTTGCGGGTTTGACTCGGATGTTCTCGTATGGTACGCGCAGTTGGACCTCTATGTGGACTCGGATACTTGATCCGCAAGCAATAGAATCCTAATGGGACTTTACATGGCTAAAGCCCATTAGTGGAGACTATATATATGCATCAGGGGGCGCGCCTTTGGTAGACCTAATTGGTGCATACGTGAGCTGTCGCAGAAAAGGTTTCTGCGGAACCCTAGCCATGCCCTAGTCCAATCTCTCAAGATCCGCCGCCAAGTTCGTGGTGCTAGCATGCCAACACTCGGCGTCACCTTCCCGCACGTGTGGATACCGTAGAGGCGTTGCTGCGACTGTTACGCTCGTCAACCGACTCATCTCGAAGGTGACTGAGTGGTTCCTGATCGAGATCGGCTGGGCGACCCGGTATCGGCTCTTCTCTGCATCGACTCGGCACGTTTGACTCGGCACTCGGCTGCGTTAACTCGGCACCCGACTGCTTTGACTTGTCTCCCGCTGCACTACGCGTCTAGTGGTAATGACCTATGGTCTCTTGCTTGTACGAGTTCCTGTGTTGTACGCGGTAGAAGAAAATCGTTTTCATGCTATGGTAGCCTACCCCGTAACCCTACAGTGGTATCAGAGCCGATTGTACATAGATCTATTACCGTGGTAGATTGGATCTACTACGGCTCCATGATAATAGATTGGATCTGTTATAGGCTCTACTTTCCCATGTCAATTCATGGGACGGATTGATGATAATGGATTGGATCTGTTATTGGCCATCGGCACTGGCTCATTGGATGAGTCGGTACGATGTACATGGATGAAACTTTGACTCAGCTTGATTGGATCAACCCGATAAGTTTTCATAGATTGGATCTGTGGTCCATGGTTTTTGTTATCACACACCTGTTCTTTCTTGCATTAGATGTGTTATAATAGATTCCCTTGAAAAAATTCAAGAATGCTTGATGCCCTTCCAACCGCTACACCTATAAGGATTTCGATCGTTGTTTGGTGGGTCTGCCAAAGCAGGGTTCTTACTGCTTTCGATTCAGACACCGGTCTATTCACCAATTTGAGCGTGCAGTATATACAATCTGATGTGAGGGTTTATTTTTGTAAAATATCCCATGGAGCCTCTCCTATCCGGTATGAAGAGAAGAGCAATTAAAGGCAGAAGAGCAATTAGATAAGTGTTGACAGCACTTAAGCACGTCAAAGTTTATACTGCAAGCGACAGTATCGGTATAGCTTTTCCCCAGTATGAGTATCATGGGTTTGTCAATCCCTGGAAACGACTAATATAAAGAATGAACTAATTAAAGCTTAAGGTAAACTTAGGATAAAAGGGGTTATCTAATATATCTCTAATCTACCTCTAATCTATCTCTGATCAGAGTCAAGTTAGAAGATAAGCAATTAGAACACAACTAGAACAGCTGATCATCAAAAGGGTATTATCCAGCGTCTAATCTAGCTCTAATTGGATTCAAAACAAACATAATAAGAACATCTATAGGATTAAAGCTACAAGATATCTGGCAGCTCAAGGCAGAAATAAGCATGATCAAGCCTGCTTTTTATAGCATGATTAAACCAAGGTCATTGACCAAACCCCTCAATCGAGCTTAACATTTTTCTCCAACCACTTGTCACAAAAGTCAAGGTAATTGACGAGAAGCACTCATAAGACATACTTGATTATGCTTCTAATCACTTCAGATAGTCTAATAACATAATCAACATAACTCGACTTCTAATCACCATGATCACAAAAACAAGCTCTGCAACCATATCACTAGTAAGCAAGATCAAAGACCAAGATCGCTAGAAGAACATAACCTTTAAAAACAAGATTAAGAACACATGCATCTAGATCAAGAAATAAAGAACTAGACCAAGAACATACCTCTAATTACCCATACGTATTAGAAAAACCCCCACTCTTAGACGTCTAATCCCTAAACTAGAACACGACCCTCAACTCTCCTCTAGCTAGATGTCCCTCCCTTCTTCTCCTCTGTGCCTTCATAATGAATTGGATGATCGTCCTCGGGGCCTATTCCCTCTTTTTATACCCTAGAGAAGGTGCTACAAAAAGAAAACCTTCCAAATAAAAGAAAATCCCTGAAGATCTCCTCCAAAAGCCTCCAGAATGGGGTGACTCGACCCAAATGGATCGACACACTCAAGTTGTTTTTGGGGTTTCTAGGCTTCATTTTTTTTCTAGGCTCCTCATTGAATATAAGTAATAAATGGAGTCTCAAATTTGGTCTTGAAATCTACAAATTTTTAGTATAACACAAAACCAAAATAATAATGCAAAATCCACAAATATCGGAGAAACAATGACAGTGATGCTCATATTCAATGAAAAACAATGTAAAATGATGCAATTATTTCGTCAATAATATTACCCCCACTCTTAGACCTTGCTCCTCCTTAAGTAAGTAATGAATCGGAATTGCCTTTCATTAACTTTCTCACACCTCAATCTCAATCAATCAAACTAACGAGATCTCTTAAATTTTTAGCGTAAACCAACAAATCATGAAAGAAATGATATTCAGTTAAGCTCATCCCACAATAAAAGATTCAAAAAGAGTTTAAATCCATCAATGACACATCTCGTTTTGGAAGTTTGTTTTTGAAAAGATAATCAAACCTTTAGAGATAAATTCTTGCAAAGCCAAAGGAAGACACTCAACTCTCCAATCTCTCAATATCAAAATAGACTTCAATAAATATATATAAAGGTGGAAGCTTATCTGGAGCTTGTTATAAATCCTAATAAATATTTATTCTTAAAATATTGTCAAACCAAGAAAGAAATTTGCTGATTTTACTGAGACTTGTATAAAAGGTCATGGAATCAAATAATGTTGAGAAGGGGATGGTTGGAACATATACATTTAGAAGATTGGACATGTGCAAATGTGAAATGGGTGATCTCAATGCACAAATGATGTCCTTGCTATTAGACCGCACATGGTTGGAAATATTGGAGTATGAAGTCGTGAGAAATTTTTTGAAATGTCCTTGAAGAAACTTTTGCATCAGCTGTCTTAATCAAATAGGGTGGATGTTGGACATCCGCGCATACGGGATTGGTTTGCTTGACGAGGCTATCAAATCGGATTTGGGCCTTGGGCATGGTGTTGGATGTTACGACATGGGATGTCGCCCAACAAGCAAGAGTCACATAGGATGTGATTGACAATGGTTGTCTACCGGTTTCGCTAAGTTTCTAGCAGTGATGCCAAAGCTCACTAGGACTTAGATAAACGCGGGTCTTGTCCACTATGTGTCGTGTAAGGGAATATGAATAAACGCGTGTCTTGTCCACTATGTGTCGTGTAAGGGAATACGATTGCAAACATATAGTGGGTGCATCTTTTATTAAAATTGTTTTAATGAAAGATCTACATAAAACATTGTGATGAATCTTTGCATATTTACTTCCTGTTGTAGTTGATGATGGCTGCTAATCCCACTCCAAGTTCTGGTTTTAATTTGCAATCAATTCTTGATAAAGAAAAGTTGTCTGGAACAAACTTTACAAACTGGTATCGAAACTTGAGAATTGTTATCAAACAAGAGAGAAAGGAATATGTTCTGGAGCAGCCCTATCCTGAGGATCTTGCGAATGGTGCTACCGCTGCTGAATGCAGGGCTCATGAGAAGCACTGCAATGACTCACTCGATGTCAGCTGTCTCATGCTTGCCACTATGTCCCCTGAGCTTCAGAAGCAATATGAGGACTCAGATGCCTTCAATATGATTGAAGGGCTCCGTGGCATGTTTCAGAGCCAGGCAAGGGTCGAGAGGTATAATACCTCAAAGGCTTTGTTTGGTAGCAAGCTAGCCGAGGGGAGTTCAGTCAGCCCTCATGTGATCAAGATGATTGGTCACATTGAGGCACTCGACAGACTTGGTATTGAGCTTGAGCCAGAGCTTGCGACGGATGTGATCCTCCAATCTCTGCCTCCTAGTTTTGAGCCGTTCATCATGAATTATCATATGAACAGCTTGGATAAGACTCTGACCGAGTTGCATGGGATGCTTAAAACTGCCGAGGAAAGCATCAAGAAAACCGCAAGTCATGTGATGATGATCCAAAGGGATAGCAAGAAGAGGAAGCGCAAGGGCAAAGGCAAAGGCAAGGCTGAGGATAGGATCCAAAAGCCTAAGTCGGATGCCAAGCCTAAGGCTGGTCCCTCTCCCTTGGACAAGTGTTTCCACTGTGGTGACAGTGGACATTGGTCGAGGAACTGCCCAAAGTACTTGGAAGAGAAGAAGAAGAAGAAGGGAAGTGAGACTTCCGTTTCAGGTATTAATGCTATCGAAATTAATCTTGCAACTTCTTCTAGTGGATCATGGGTATTTGATACCGGATCAATGATTCACATCTGCAAATCGTTGCAGGGGCTAAATCAGACTAGAAGTTTTGCGAGAGGCGAGTTGGATGTGCGTGTTGGCAATGGAGCAAAGGTTGCTATGTTGGCAGTTGGCACATATCGCTTGTCGCTTCCTTCAGGATTAATGTTGGAGTTGAATAATTGTTATTTTATTCCAGCATTGAGCAGAAACATTATCTCCTCTTCATGTTTGGAGGAGGATGGTGGTTATGAGATAATAATAAAGAACAAGTGTTGTTCTGTTTATTTGAATAACATACTCTATGCGCGTTGTCCATTAGTGAATGGATTGTACGTTCTTGATCTTGAGGATGCGCCGATTCTTAACATTAATGCTAAACGACTCAAACCGAGTGATTTGAATCCTGCCTATATCTAGCATTGTCGCCTTGGCCATATTAACAAGAAACGTGTAGAGAAACTCCATAAAGATGGACTCCTCGACTCATTTGGTTATGAATCATTTGAGACATGTGAGCCTTGTTTACTTGGCAAGATGACAAAGGCACCCTTCACTCATCAAGGTGAGAGGGCGTCCGAGTTATTGGTTGTACATACTGATGTATACAGTCCAATGAGCTCTGTAGCCAGAGGCGGTTTTCAGTATTTCATTACTTTTACTGATGACTTTAGTAGTTATGGCTATAATCTACTTAATGTGACATAAGTCCGAGTCATTTGAAAGGTTCAAACAGTATCAGAATGAAGTGCAAAATCACTCGGGCAAGATGATAAAATTCCTGCGATCGGATCGTGGTGGAGAATATCTGAGCCATGAGTTTAATGATCATCTAAGTAGTTGTGGAATTGTTCCACAACTGACTCCACCCGGGACGCCAAAGTGGAATGGGGTGTCCGAGAGGAGGAACCGAACCTTGTTGGACATGGTTAGGTCGATGATGAGTCAAACTAATCTTCCATTGTCTTTCTAAGGTTATGCTTTAGAAGCTATTGCGTTTACATTGAACCGCGTTCCATCAAAGTCTGTGGAGAAGACACCATATCAGATATGGAATGGGAAGAGTCCCAAATTGTCTTTCCTTAAGATTTGGGGTTGTGAAGCTTATGTCAAGCGTTTGACGTCTGACAAACTTCATCCTAAATCGGACAAATGCTACTTTGTGGGCTATCCCAGGGAAACCAAAGGATATTATTTTTATAACCGGGAGGATGCAAAAGTGTTTGTTGCCTGGAATGGTGTCTTTTTGGAGAAAGAGTTTTTTTTGAAAGATGGAACCAATCGGAACCAGGTGCAACTTGAAGAGGTTCCAGAAACACTAGGGAATGGTTCTAATCCGACTGATTTCCAACAGGATGAGTCAAATGTTGAGCACTCTATTGAAACACCATTAGCCCCGCGTAGGTCACAAAGGGCACATCATGCACCCGACCGCTACATGTTCCTCACCATGGATCAGCATGATGTATTGTTATTGGACAACGATGAGCCTAAGACTTACGAAGAAGCTGTGATGGGACCCGACTCTGAGAAATGGCTGGAGGCCATGAGATCCGAGTTGAAATCCATGGCTGACAACCAAGTTTGGAACTTGGTCGAGCCACTTGATCAGGTGCGACCTATCGAGTGCAAGTGGGTTTTCAAGAAAAAGATAGATGCTGATGGAAATGTTCACATCTATAAGGCATGGCTTGTGGCAAAAGGGTTTCGTCAAATTCAAGGTGTTGATTATGATGAAACATTTTTGCCCGTAGCCATGCTAAAGTCTATCTGGATCCTCCTAGCGATTGCCGCATATCATAATTATGAGGTATGGCAAATGGATGTCAAAACAGCTTTCCTTAATGGAAACCTAAGTGAGGATGTGTACATGACACAACCCGATGGTTTTGTCGATCCACAGAATGCTAGGAAGGTATGCAAGCTTTTGAAGTCCATTTATGGACTCAAGCAAGCATCTTAGAGTTGGAATCTACATTTTGATGAAGTGGTCAAAGGGTTTGGTTTCATCAAAAATGTAGAAGAACTTTGTGTTTATAAGAAGGTCAGTGGGAGCGCGCTCGTCTTTCTAGTCTTATATGTAGACGACATATTGTTGATCGGAAATGACTTTCCTATGTTGGAAGCTGTGAAGGACTCATTGAGAAAGAGTTTCTCAATGAAGGACTTGGGAGAAGCAGCTTACATTTTAGGCATAAAGATCCATAGAGATAGGTCTAAGCTCTTAATTGGTTTAAGCCAAAGTACGTATATTGACAAGGTGTTGAAACGGTTCAACATGCATGATTCCAAGAAAGGCTTCTTGCCCATGTCACCTGGCACGATCTTGAGCAAGACTCAGTGTCTGTCGACTACTGATGAGCAAAAGAGGATGAGTGAGATCCCGTATGCCTCCGCAATTGGATCCATCATGTATGCCATGATATGTACTCGCCTAGATGTCTCCTTTGCTCTGTGTTACGAGCAGATATCAATCTGTAATACCCTAAATTTTATTTTCTGAATTTAAAATATTTAAAATGCTTTTCTCAATTTATTAAGGATTTTTCATGTTTAGAATGAGCATTTAAATGTTTTTATAAAATAAAGTTTAAAGCAAATAAAGTCAACCTAGGACAATATGTTGTTGCATTCATGCCGTTGCATTGGTTTTATATTGAATGGTTGTCTTTTATAGTGTTTTAACTCCTTTTAAATAAAAGAGTTTGGAAAAGTTTTCAAAACAAAAGACCATAAATCTCCTCCTCTTTTCACCTGCACTTTTGGCCTAGCTGTTTCCTTTCTGTTTTTCGGTCCAACAGCCAACCAAAGTTGGAATCGACTCACCTCTTCTCGCCTTCCTCTATCTTTAACTTGTCTCTTTGTCGAGTGGTCTCCCTCCCTGCTCTTTTCTTTGTCATGCGGACCTGCTCATCATGCTTTTCTTGTATCTCGCCACAAATCTTGCCGACCATCTCATCACTCCATGCTAGGCTGGCATGTTTTGAGTGTTAAAATCCTTCTAAGTATCTTTGTTTATCGTCATGTTATTTCTGGAAAGTTTCTGGATTTATCTAGGAGCTATTCTCTTTTTTTCTAGAGCAAGTTCCATTTATTGGAGGCTCTTTCCAAGCTTTTCATGAGCTCTAACTATTTTATTTGAGTTCATTGGGTGCCAAAACATATCTAAGAATTTTTCTGCAATTTTTGGAGCCATCGGAGTATTTTTCGGGACACGAATATTAATTCTAGATATTCTGGAATTATTTTAATACCTGAAATTCAATATTCCGAAAATAGTCCAAATCCAACTCGGTCCAAATCCATGCATATATATATTCATCGGAATCATATCGTCGTCCTCTTTCCAGAACTGGTCTCCGTTTTTCAATCCCGCAACCTTACCTCTCTAGATCTGAGCGGGAAAGTTGAAGTCTTCTCCCACTCCGGCGAACCTTCGGCGTGGATTTGCTTCCCGTCTGTTCATCTCTCGCAGAAACCGAGGACATCACCACGTACCTCTCGTCGAGCTCTTCGTCAGGGTGGTCTCCGTTTCGCGAGGACATCACCGATTCTCTGTGGATCTGGGTTTCTTCTTCAACTCCGGTGGAAGGCCTCATCTCCGGTGAGCTTTCTCTCCCCTCCGGTTGCCTCGATCCACGTGCCTGCAGTACGACGCCGCCCCCACCTTCTGCCCATACAGCCGTCCTTTTCCCGCTCCCGCGCAGAGACGTCGCCAGCCGGATCCCGCTTGCGCCCCCTGCTCCCGTTCGCCTAGGCCCCACCACCGCCGATCCCCCACGTTGACCCGAACGGAGTAGGAGCGTGCGCATTCCCTTCCCTTCCCTGGCCACGTGTCGCCGTTCTGTTGGACGTCTCCCGCCGTTCCCCGTTCGACCCTCCGCACTGGATCTAGCCCAAGCCACACCAGATCCGGCCGGATCCTCTACACCCACGACATTGTGCCCATCCGTGTGTCAACCGAACCAACCAATCACATAGCGCCACATCACCGCTGCCGCTGTGTTTTTGCAAAACAGCCCCTTAGCCTTTCGGGATTTAACCCGCAGTCCAATCAAACCGTAGGAGGCCCCTGCTTTAACAGTTTAGACCCCCAGTTTTTGAAAGTTATTTACAAACTAGCCCTTGCAATATTCAAAAGCTCATATCTTCCACGTTTTAAATCCGTTTTCGGCAATTCTCACGCCCATGCGCTCGTATAAATGTGTAGAATAATTTTATATACGTTTTACCTTCTGTTTTTATGTCATGATGTACTATTTCTTATCTTTTGCATTTGTTTGCTTGCATGTGTGATCATGTGTATGCTTGTTGGTGCCGTGTATCGTGCCTAGACGTTGATCCGCCTGTTGAGTTCGAAGAGCAACCTCCAGAAGCCTCTGAGCAGCAGCAAGGAATAAATTTTGAGGAAGGCAAGTATAACATAAACACCACCCAATAACTTTTTAATCACTGCACGTGCATTTTAAATTTGTCTACCTGTAAGGTTTTACCTAGCTACTTTTATCCTTATATATCCACCTTTTTGGGATGCATATGGTTAAGTCTTGTGCTAGGTGCTGCGTGAACACATATCTTTATGTTAATTAACTTTGACTAATGGTTCTATACAATTAATGTGAGCTTGACCCTCTGTGCTTTGTGCTTGAGTGGTTCATGTCTCTTGTAAAACTGGCTTTTTAGCAACATGGTTTAGAGAGCTTGAGCAATGTGCTCGTGTGCTTTTGCTAGTTCTCTCCCTAAGGACCGAATCACAAAACGACCACCTGGGACAACAGTGCTACCACAAGGCTGGAATGGGACAGACTTAGCTGATTAATTAGGTTGTTTTGGTTTGGGAGTAACTTACCTGCGGGGCAAGAGGGGAGGTGAGCTTCTGTGACCCTCGCGCTGCTTGGGTTGAGTGTGCTTTATGTTATATGTATGTGCTTCTCCCCTTGAGGCTTGCTCCACGGTTGCGGAACCTAAAACCTTAGCGGTTACACCTTACCAACGTGATCATTGTAAAGGCTTCGTAGTGCGCTTGCTAGTCATCTCATCTCCGGTAATGTGATGAATTCCTAGCGTAGCTCACGACTTGTGGGTAAAGATGTACAACCTCTCGAGAGTGTAAAACTAACATGTTAGCCGTGCTCACGGTTATGAGCGGCCCAGACCCTTCCCAGTGATTAGAAGGACCCTTGGCTGAGGTTCCTTGGTTATGGTTATGGTTTTGATAATTGTTATATCTGTTTAATCTTATTTAATTTCTTTATGCAATATCTTTTGGGTTAATAGTTTATCTACTCATGTTTAGTAAATAGTTGTTAATAAAATTTGACGAACTAAAAGCTCATGCAGTCTGTCGCTAACCATAGAGCCTCATGGTTTATGTTATATTTGTTGAGTGCGAGATGTACTCACGCTTGCTTCTTTATATTTATTCCTTGTTGGGGGAAAAATTCCAACCGCTGCTCAGAGAGATGATGAAGGTTTACAAATGAAGGTTCATGAAGTCTAGGCGTGCGACCCCCAGTTGGTTTCCCTGTGGATGGCTCAAAGATTTAGTTACGCTTCCGCTACTCTGTGTATGTCTTATGTAAATGTTTTTTAACGTTATGTAATAAAGCATGTTCTGTGATATCACTGTATATTGTCTCTATATGTGTGAGATTAGATCCTGGCACACATATAGTTTTGCTCTGGTTTGTCTTTTTAAAACCAGGGTGTGACACAATCATGTCCAGGTGAAGGTCACTGGATTGCTGTAAAGAATATCCTTAAGTACTTGAGAAGGACTAAGGATGCATTCCTAGTGTTTGGAGGTGAGGAAGAGCTCGTTGTAAAGG
The DNA here is from genome assembly GCA_022530915.1 of Paspalum notatum. Lineage (NCBI taxonomy): Eukaryota > Viridiplantae > Streptophyta > Magnoliopsida > Poales > Poaceae > Paspalum > Paspalum notatum. Next base: position 29,750,042 of record CM039688.1, on the reverse strand, counting down.
GTTACACCGATGCTGGTTTCCAAACAGACAAAGACGACAGTAGATCGCAAGCCGGATTTGTATTCTGCCTCAATGGTGGAGCGGTTAGTTGGAAGAGTTCCAAGCAAGATACCGTGGCTGATTCTGCAACAGAAGCCGAGTATATTGCAGCTTCGAAAGCTGCAAAGGAGGCAGTTTGGATCAGAATGTTTGTTTCTGAGTTGGGTGTTGTTCTGAGTGCTTCAAGCCCGTTGGACCTTTACTGTGAAAATATCGAAGCCATTGCTCAAGCTAAGGAATCTAGATCACACCAAAAATCCAAACATATACTCCGGCGATATCACCTAATCAGAGAGATTATTGATAGAGGTGATGTGAAGATATGTAAAGTGCACACGGATCTAAATGTAGCTGATCTGTTAACGAAGCCTCTCCCACAATCCAAGTTTGAGGCACACACGAAAGCAATGGGTATTGGATGAGAGCCAATGGACCGGCTTCATTGCTCTCCAGGTGTGATGAGTGATTGTCAACGAGCTCAAGCCCTCCGATGGACTAGAGTCCCTCCGATGGACTGGAGGTAGATGATGAAGACCTCGATGGACTGAGGCAAAAGCCCTCCAATGGACCGGAGGCAATGCTCAGCGTAGGTCGGCCATGGGAGCTCGGTACATGGAGGGGTGGTTCGGCAATGGTAGTGTAAGCCCTCCGATGGACCGCGAGGCAACTCCGATGGACTGGAGAAGCCGTGTGCCACCATGGTGCTCTAACCCGAGTGCATGGTGCGAAGACGTGCGAGGGTGGCTTTGGCGGCTTCAGCTCAAAACCGCCACCCAAGTTCACATGACTTGGTGGGTTGGGCTCCGACTCGCCAAGATAGAAGATTGGGCCAAGATCCGGCCCAGAAAGCCCGTAGAATAAAGTTTTTCAGTTTCTGGCTTCAAAACCGAAGGAATCTTCCGGACTACTGGCTACGTGGCCTATATCCAAGTGAGGCGTGGAGAAGAAGAAGATCAAAGTGTTATCGTAGTCGTCCAATTGTATCTTTTACATTTCAGCCCCTTTCGGGCATTCTTGAGTAAGGGTCTTAGTGTTAATTGTGTCGTCAGGCCTAGGGCTATAAATACCTAAGTGGCTAGTCATTTAGGTGACTCTTCCACCATTAGAAAACCCTAGGCTTCATTTCCATACAGCCATGTGCCAAAGAGAGAAGAGAGAGCATTAGGGCTAGGATTTGAGTCCCCTAGCTAGTGTTCTTCACACAAGAGGGAAGGATGAAGGGTGATAGGCTGTAGGAACTTTGTATGAACTCAATTTCGTGATTAATCCATCAAGATTCAGCAAAAATTCGAGCTCATGTGTGCAGCTCTCTCCTCCTCCTTCTAGTTTAGTTTTTAGGTTCAATCCTTGGCTTTTGGGTGTTTGATTTGGCCATGGGTGAATCCTTTCTTTTGCCGGTGTTTTGAACTTGCAAGGACGTGGAGATTATGCCCTAGTGCATCACAAACCTGCAGGTTTGCCACGAGCGAGTCGAATTTGAGTTTTCCTCTTTTCTTGCCCAAAGCTTGCCTCTTCACACGATCTAAAATTCCCACTAATCCCATGATCATTTTGAGTTGATCTTTTGGGAAAAGCTTTGGAATAGGGGTCAGATAGCCTGTGTCAAATTTCGTGAAGATTGAACAAGGTTTGTTCAGGTTTAGAGTTGGAAAGCTCAAGTTCCAGCTTCCCACCGGAACATCCGGTACCTGTACCGGAACATCCGGCTCACCGGACAGTCCGGCGCTAGGCACCGGACAGTCCGGCGTTGGGAGTTCTAGCCTGGCTGCTACTGGATCATCCGGTCCAGTCACTAGACTATCCGGTTCCAACAGACAGTCCGATGGCCGCTACTGAACAGTCCGGCAGTAACCTGTAAGGTGGCTGTGGCGTTTTCCGTTGGAGTTTTTGCTGCCCAGCTTTTGCTTCGACCTCGCTTTTAGTGTTCCTTGTTGCTGCCCATACTCTTAACCTGCTGTGAACCAGTAGGGCGCATTTCGGTGCGTTGAGTGGCGAGCAAGTCACTAGTGCGTGAGTCGTTGTTTCGCCTTACTTGCGATCTTGTGATCGTTGAGTCTTGTGCTTTCGCTCGCTTGGTGTGTACCCGTTCAGTGGGCGACACCAAGTGCTGCTAGACACGTTTCCTTTCAGTGGATGGTGTCTAGCGCTTATTTGTGTAGTAGCTATCAGTTTGCACCGAGGGTTTGTGAGTTTGAGTTTTTAAGTGCTCCTATTCACCCCCTCTAGTCGCATGTCTCGGTCCTACAAATGGTATCAGAGCCGGTTAGGTTTCCTCATACCTTAACCGGTGACGAAACCGTAGCGACGATGACTTACTCCGGAAAGATTCCCGTTCTTGGCTCCGATGGCTATCCCTACTGGAAAGGTAGGATGGAGGCGTTCCTTGTTACCTAGAGTGAGGACATATGGGATGCTACTCAGAGTACAACTTTTGTGGTGCTTCCAGTCGCTGATCGTACTACGCAGGATATCGTGGCACGGCATGAGGTGATGCCATGGCTGTTAACTTTCTCTTTTCCAGGCTTGGTCCCATGGATTATGAGAGAGTGAGTCACCTTAAGACTGCGCGAGAGATATGGTCACTGCTTAGTGCATACCATGAGGGTACTGCAACGATTAAGGCTAGGCTTGTGGAGACTTACTGGCGCGAATATGAAAATTTCGTCCAGAAGCCGGGAGATTCTGTAGACGACTTATTTGGTCGCTTTCAGTCGATCATTAACAAGTTGCGTGTCAACTCTGCCCCCGCTGAGCTTCCATACACCGATCATCAGCAGGCTGTCAAGTTGTTGTATGCTTTGGACAGAAAAGTATGGAAGATCAAGGTGAACTCAATCATTGAGTCGGCAGGGTATGACACGATAGGAGTAGAGGCGCTCTATAGTAAGCTTAAGGCCATCGAGTTAGATTACAAGATGAGGGATTCCCTCGCTTGTATAGGTTCTAAGAGTCTAGCCTTGGCTACCCTCTCTAGTGAGTCTGTCACTAACCCCCTGTTACACAACTTCTCGTTTTCTGCTTTGATGTCTGTTACAGAGGAGTAGTTGGCGATGCTTGGGGATGATGAGCTTTGTCTGGTGTCTAGCCGCTTTTAGCGCGCCTATGACAACCGGATGAGCAAGAAGAGGGGAGAGCGGCCCAAGTGCTTCGAGTGCGGAGAGGTCGGCCACTTCATCGCCGAGTGTCCCAACAAGAACGACTACTACAAGAAGGGCAAGAGCTACTCCCGCGACTCCGACAAGTACCACTCCGGCAAGCCGAGATTTGACAAGCACCGCTCCAGCAAGCAAAGCTTCGGCAAGCGTCCCTTCGGGAAGAAGAACTTTTGAAAGGCTTTCAAGAGCTACCAGAAGGACAACCGGAAGCGGGACAAGGCCTTCTTTGCCGAGATCGGGTTCTGCAGCAGCGGATCTTCTTCCTCTTTGTTCTCGTCAAGCTCAAGTGATGAGGAGATCACGTACAGGAAGGACAAAAGGAACGATCAAGGAGGTCCAGCTGGTTTGTGCTTCGTCTCCACCAAGTCCAGGCACAAGAACAAGGACAAGAGAAGCTCGGTCTGCTCCATGGCGATTGAGGACAAGGAGAACAAGGATGACAGTAGCGACTCTTCTTCCGATGATGAGGTAACTCCTAAGCAAGCCGAAATCCTTGAGATGCTAGAGTAGAACAGCCGAGAGTTGAAAGCCCAGGATAAGATGCTGGAGAAGGCAGCTAAGAAGCTACAGAAGTTGAAAGCCCAACTTGCTGAGGCTCTAGAGGAGAATGAGAGGTTGAGGAGTGTGAGACCCCAACCTAGTGAGCTTGAGTGCCCTACCTGTGAGTCTTTCATGACGGAGCTTGGTGACTAGAGAGATAGCTATGCCAAGTGGTAGAAGAGATAGATGGGCTTAGAGCTGAGCTAGGCAAACTCCAGTCCAAACTGGATGAGCCTACTTTCAGTGGAGAGCTCGAGTGTGAGTCCTGCCCCTGTTTAGCTAGAGAGCTAGCTGCGCTGAAGGAGAGGTTTGAGGGGCAGCTCATGGAGCTTGAGGAGCTTAGGGCTAGACCTACGCTTTTGGATGCGTGTATGGTCTGTCCTACTTTGAGAGGTGAGTTAGAGCAGTTGAGAGCTGACCTTGAGGTGCTTTCAGCACCTACTGACACGTGTGATAACTGCCTAACCCTAAGAATGCAGCTGGTGGATAGGGATGCCACCATTAGGAAGTTGGAGAAAGCTGCTCCTATGTTTCCCTCCCTAGACTGTGACACTTGTGCTACCCAGACTGTGGTTCTGGAGGATCTGAGGGAGGAGGTGTTGTCTTTGCAAAATGACGACAACAGGTTGAGAGAGGTGCTGAGTTGGGTATATGCGAGGCAACCCCAACTAGAGATGATCATAGAGAGTACCAAGAGAGCCGAGGGTGACATGAGAGGTTGTGGGTTTGGTGAGTGCAGTACTTCGGGTGAGAAGAGTGCCCCAGTTAAGATCAAGACTGCACCTACCCAGCTAGGAGAGACTGTTGATGGGGTTTACCATGAGCCACCCAAGGCTGCCCCAAAGAAGCAGTTCTGGACACCCAAGCCCTCTAAGGCTAAGCTGGACAAGATTGTTGAGTAAGAGCTTAAGTCCAAGGGTAAGAAGCCAGTCCAGCAGCCTGATCCACCAAAGGCCACACCACCTAAGGCCAAGTCCCAGCCTAACCTAGTTCCTAGGAGGCCTGTCTACCACTGTGAGTTCTGCCAGCGGAATGGCCACCTAGAGGAGTTTTGCTTCAGGAGGAAGCGGGTTGAGAGACAGAAGAGAGCTTGGGGGAACCAGGGTCAGTTCTACCAGGGTGGTAGGCAAAATCCTCCTCACCGCGGTGAAATGAGAGACCGCTTTGCTGGTGGTGAGAAAGGAGGCGGCTTTCAAGCCCGTGCTCCTGGTGATGTGAGACGCTTTGTCGGTCGAGCCCCTAGTCGTTTTCAGCGCGGCTATGGACCTCGTGACCGAGGCTTTGAGAGAGCTTTCGAGGGTTCACGCTTTGGAGGTCGTGGTTACCCTCATCGTCGTGATGATTTCTTTGATTGTGCTTACCCCACTTTTGAGCAGATGGCTCGGCACTGGTACAACAGTTTTGGTACTAACCCCAGTGCCGGACCGTTTGATCGCTTTACTTGACTTTGCAGGATCGAGGCATGGAGGACGTGTGGATCATGGACTCCGGTTGCTCTAGGCACATGATAGGGCACCGTAAGTGGTTCTCCAGCCTCAACCACGTGAGCACCAAGGAGTACATCACATTTGGGGACAATGGTCAAGGTAAAGTGTTGGGTGTTGGTTCTGTTTCGCTCTCTGCTAAGCTTTCCCTGAGAGAAGTTGCTTTTGTCCAGAATCTAGGGTTCAATTTGGTCTCTGTTTCGCAACTTCTCGATCAAGGATTTGAGGTTCATTTTAAGAAGGGTGCGTGCCGCGTTCTTGATGCTGAGGAGACCCTTGTTTGCTCTTTGCTGCCTTTTGGTCAGGTTTTTATTATCGACCTCACATCTGTTTCTAGCCCTGCGCGCTATTTGGTTGCTAGTCCTTCTGCTGATATATGGAAGTGGCATAGGAGACTTGGTCACTTGAGCCTTGATCTACTAGTCAGGTTGAGTTCAATGGGCCTAATCCGAGGACTGCCTAAATTGAGAGCTGAGAAGGACTTAGTTTGCCACCCCTATCGTCATGGCAAGATGGTTACTGCTTCTCACATTCCTGTGTCTCAGGTTATGACCTTCTATCCGAGTAAGCTACTCCATATGGATACAGTAGGTCCCGATCGGGTAGCGTCGGTCAGTGGGAAGTGGTACGTGCTTGTTGTTGTGGACGATTTTTCGCGGTTCTCGTGGGTATTTTTCATGGAGTTTAAGGATGAGGTGTTTGGTTTTGTTCGGGCTCTGGTACTGAGGTTGAGAAACGAGAGTCATAAGGCCATGAGGGCTATCCGCAGTGACAATGGTGGAGAATTCAGAAACTCTCGTTTTGAAAACTTCTGTCGTGACCTAGGTCTTGAGCACTAGTTTTCTTCTCCATATACCCCACCGCAGAACGGTGTTGTGGAACGCAAGAATCGCACACTCGTTGAGATGGCACGGACGATGCTCGAAGAGCATAGGACTCCGAGGCGCTTTTGGGCTGAGGCAGTGAATACGGCCTGTTACATTGCGAACCGGATCTTCTTGCGAGCTTTCATTGGGAAGACCTCGTATGAACTTCGGTTTGGTAGGCAGCCCAGCGTCATGCATTTGCTATCGTTTGGCTGCAGGTGCTTTGTGCTTAAGAAGGCGGGGCATTTGGACAAGTTTGAGTCTCGTTGTTTGGATGGGATTTTTTTGGGGTATGCTTCTAGTTCTAGGGATTTTCGTGTGTGGATTTTGGAGGCCAAGCAAGTTGTTGAGACGTGAGGTTTCTTTTGACGAAACTATGCCCTGCACAACTCCTGCCTTTGAGCTTTCAGGTGATGATGAAGAAGGCACCCCATCTTTGAAGATGAGGAAGGTGCAGATAATGTTGGTGATGCAGGAGCCACTGCACTGGCTGTAGCTCCTACCCCCTCTGCTACGAGCTCTGATGATGATGAAGGACCGTTGCCTATGGCTTCCTCCTCACTCCCCCGACAGCAAGCTCAAGCAGAGGCTGGACCCGCAGAGGATGCAGGGGAGGTGACTTCCAAGATTGTTCCATCTCGGCAGGTCCAGCGGGATCACCCTCCACACAGGATGATTGGAGACATTCACCACCGTGTTGCACGCTCATCGGTTGCTTCTCTAGCCTTTTTCTCCCACTCTGCATATGTTGCTACTTTTGAGCCCCGGGATGTGTCACATGCATTACCTGATTCTAACTGGGTGAACGTCATGCACGAGGAGTTGGAGAATTTTGAGAGAAACCATGTCTGGGATTTAGATCTAAACCTCCACCAAACTGTCGCTCTATAGGTACCAAGTGGGTTTTCAAGAACAAACAGGGTGAGAATGGGATGGTTGTGAGGAACAAAGCGAGATTGGTAGCCCAGGGTTTCTGTCAGAAGGAGGAGATAGATTATGAGGAGACCTTTGCCCCTGTAGCTCGTTTGGAAGCTATTAGGATTTTGCTTGCCTTTGTGGCCTCTAAAGGCTTCAAACTGCAGCAAATGGATGTCAAGTCAGCCTTCCTAAACGGGTTCATAGAGGAGGAGTTTATGTGAGACAACCTCCTGACTTTGAGAGTGCTAAGTTTCTAGACCGGGTGTATAAGTTGAGGAAAGCCCTGTATGGTCTGAAGCAAGCTCCTAGAGCTTGGTATGCTAGGTTGAAGAGTTTCCTGCTCAAGTCTGGGTTTGTGATGGGTTCAGTAGACAAGACCTTGTTTTTGTTGAGTCGTGGCGGTGACACATTGATAGTTCAGATATATGTTGATGACATAATCTTTGGTGGTTCATCTCATGCCTTGGTGTCTAGTTTTGCTGAACAGATAAGCAGGGAATTTGAGATGAGTCTTATGGGTGAGCTCCAGTTCTTCCTCGGGCTGCGGATCAAGCAAGGCCTTGAAGGAACCTTCGTCCATCAAGCCAAGTACACAAGGGACATACTCAAGAAGTTTGACATGGGGGACTCTAAACCCATGACGACTCCTATGAGTACAAACACGGCGCTTGATGCTGATGAAGATGGGGAGGCGGTGGACCAGAAGGAATTTCAAGGGATAATCGGCTCACTTCTGTACCTGACGGCGACCAGGCCGGACATTCAGTTCGCGGTTTGCCTATGTGCGCGCTACCAGGCTTCTCCTAGGACTTCTCACCATCAAGCGGTGAAGCGCATTTTCAGGTATCTGAAATTCACACCTGAGCTTGGTCTTTGGTACTCCTCGGGTTCTTCTCTTTCTCTTAGAGGGTTCTCAGATGCTGACCATGCTGTCTGCTGGATTGATCACAAGTCAACCTCTGGCACATGCCAACTTTTAGGAACCTCTCTTGTCTCTTGATCGTCCCACAAGCAAGCTAGCGTATCCCTGTCTACCACAGAAGCAGAGTACATAGCTGCTACTAGCTGCTGCTCCTAGCTCTTATGGATGAAAGCCACCCTTAGTGATTTCGGCCTTAAATTTGGAAAAATCCCTCTTCTAGTTGACTCTACTTCTGCTATTTCTGTAGCTAAGAACCCCTTCTTGCACTCTAGAACCAAACACATAGATGTGAGGTTTCACTTTCTGAGAGATCACTATGAGAAGGGGGACATAGACCTAATCCATGTAGTATCCGCAAATCAGCTGGCCGATATCTTCACCAAACCCCTAGAGTTTGACGCTCTTACGCGTTTGAGAGGTGAGCTTGGAGTGTGCTATCCCTTTTAGTTAGGGATAGCTTCTGTAGTTTGGTTTTTGCTTTTATCTTGCTTTTATTTCTCTTTATTTCTTTCGCATATTGTATCATATCATGCATTGCATTGTATCATATGCATTTTCACTACACTAGCACTAAAGCTCTTTTGGAATGATAAGTTAGTACTTGCTTGTGCTAGATTGTACAGATGCTTGCTTGATCATGGTTGGCTAAGCTCTCTTGAGTCTGTTGAATACTAATTGTGAGCTAAGTCATTTTGTTCTTTGCACATCAAAAACCATGATCACCATTTGATTTGGCTACCTAGCATGTGTAGGAATGTTGAATGCTATGCTATCTTTTCATACCTGGTTATGCTAGTTGTATGCCTTTGCTAAGTGAATGCCTAAGCTTTTATGACACCTTGCTTAAATTGAAATCTGAATCAAAATGCTTATAAGTGGTGTCTTATGTGCTGAATTGAGAAAGATCCAGGTGGGTTTGCTTGTCACACTGATCTAGTTCGAGACAGCTTGCCTTTGCACTTTGGTATGAACTTGGACTAGGCTGTGTATGACCAAAACCTTGTCTTAAGCTTCTGATGGTTATATAATCTAGGCTTGGCATTAGTTGGTAAGAAGTGGCAAAAGATAAGTAAATAACCCCTGGCACAAAAAGAACTTGCTTATGAATACGAATGTCTAAATCTGAAATTTGCAAGGTTGAGAGTAGCACACCTTGTATGCATTGCTAGCATCTTGTTGTTCATGCCTATCTTGCTAGATGCTATTCATGTTGGCGATGCTTTCTTTTCAATAACCCTGACAAACAAGCTTGCTCTTGATATGTGTAAGATAGATTCATTTGAGCTTGTTATATGCTCCTTTGCCCTCACTTGCTCTGTATGCTAGAACTTGTGATTACTAGCTTTCCATACCTTCTGAGCTCTTTCGATTACACTCCTTGCATTTCATGGCATATTTTGAGGGGGAGTTATACAGTTCAGGGGGAGTTGAGTTCAATGAACCCTTGATGTGTCCATTGTCAACAAAGGGGAGAAATTTGGCGAGAAATTAGTGTACCTTTCCAAGGGAAAGAAATTTAAAAATATGGATGGGGGGAGAACTCAGAATAGTTTTAGTTGTGGGGGAGTTTTGCACTCATATTGCACTTGTGAGGATGCATTTCTGGGGGAGTTGAGCTTTTAGCATGCTCTTTGCATCGGTGCGTGAGCCTTTTGCCTCTATCTTGAGGAGCCAATGCTTTGCTTCCTCTTTTTGCTTCAAGCTGCCTTGTGTTTTGCCTTTGTTTAGTTTTGGGCAGCTTGAGCATTTCTTTTCTTTTCCTTTCTTTTTTGGTTTTACGCTTTTCTTTTTGTCTTTGTTCCATTTCTGGTCATAGGTTGGAGATGTGTTGACAATGCACTCATCAAGGGGGAGATTGAGAGCCAATGGACCGGCTTCATTGCTCTCCTGGTGTGATGAGTGATTGTCAACGAGCTCAAGCCCTCTGATGGACTGGAGGCCCTCCAATGGACTGGAGGTAGATGATGAAGACCTCGATGGACTGAGGCAAAAGCCCTCCAATGGACCGGAGGCAATGCTCGGCGTCGGTCGGCCATGGGAACTCGGTACACGGAGGGGCAGTTCGGCAATGGTGGTGTAAGCCCTCCGATGGACCGCGAGGCGACTCCGATAAACTGGAGAAGCCAGGTGCCACCGTGGTGCTCCAACTCGAGTGCATGGCGCGAAGATGTGCGAGGGAGGCTTTGGCGGCTTCAGCTCAAAACCGCTACCCAAGTTCACATGACTTGGTTGGTTGGGCTCCGACTCGCCAAGATAGAAGATTGGGCCAAGGCCCGGCCCAGGAAGCCCGCAGAATAAAGTTTTCCGGTTTCTGACTTCAAAACCGAAGGAAGCTTCCGAACTACTGGCTATGTGGCGTACATCCAAGCGAGGCATGGAGAAGAACAAAATCAAAGCGTCATCGTAGTCGTCCGATTGTATCTTTTACATTTCAGCCCCTTTTGGGCATTCTAGAGTAAGGGTCTTAGTGTTAATTGTGTCGTCAGGCCTAGGGCGATAAATACCTAATTGGCTGGTCATTTAGGTGACTCTTCCACCATTAGAAAACTCTAGGCTTCATTTCCATACAGCCATGTGCCAAAGAGAGAAGAGAGAGCATTAGAGCTAGGATTTGAGTCCCCTAGCTAGTGTTATTCACACAAGAGGGAAGGATGAAGGGTGGTAGGCTGTAGGAACTTTGCATGAACTCAATTTCGTGATTAATCCATCAAGATTCAGCAGAAATTCGAGCTCATGTGTGCAGCTCTCTCCTCCTCCTTCTTCTAGTTTGGTTTTTGGTTCAATCCTTGGCTTTTGGGTGTTTGCTTTAGCCATGGGTGAATCCTTTCTTTTGCCGGTGTTTTGAACTTGCAAGGACGTGGAGATTATGCCCTAGTGCATCACAAACTTGCAGGTTTGCCACGAAAGTCGAATTTGAGTTTTCCTCTTTTCTTGCCCAAAGCTTGCCTCTTCACGCGATCTGAAATTCCCGCTAATACCATGATCATATTGAGTTGATATTTTGGGAAAAGCTTTGGAATAGGGCTCAGATAGCCTATGTCAAATTTCGTGAAGATTAGACAAGGTTTGGTCAGGTTTAGGGTTGGAAAGCTCAAGTTCCAGCTTCCCACCGGAACATCCGGCACCTGTACCGGAACATCCGGCTCACCGGACAGTCCGACACTAGGCACCGGACAATCCGGCGTTGGGAGTTCTAGCCCGGCTGCTACCGGATCATCCGGTCCAGTCACCGGACCGTCCGGTTGGCCGCTACCAGACAGTCCGGCAGTAGCCTGTAAGGTGGCTGTGGCGTTTTTCGTTGGGGTTTTTACTGCCCGGCTTTTGCTTCGACCTTGCTTTTAATGTTGCTTGTTGCTGCCCATACTCTTAACCTGCTGTGAACCAGCAGGGCGCATTTCGGTGCGTTGAGTGGCGAGCAAGTCACTAGTGCATGAGTTGTTCTTTTGCCTGACTTGCGATCTTGTGATCGTTGAGTCTTGTGCTTCCGTCCGCTTGGTGTGTACCCGTTCAGTAGGCGACACCAAGTGCTGCTAGACACATTTCCTTTCAGTGGACGGTGTCTAGCGCTTGTTTGTGTAGTAGCTGTTAGTTTGCACCGGAGGTTCGTGAGTTTGAGTTTTTAAGTGTTCCTATTCACCCCCCTCTAGTCGCACATCTCGGTCCTACACTGGATACCTGAGTTGACTCTAGTGTATGTGAGATGAGAATTTATTATGTTTTATTTCGAATAAATATTATTCATTGTTGTTCCTTGAACATGTTGCTGTAAACAATGGATCAACGAGTGTGTGACTCGTTCATGAGATTCTTGTTTAAATGCAATGTTCTAAATGGTCCCTAGCCAATAATCTTTATTTGGGACGATAATGATTCAAGGGCTAGCACATGTATTGATTGATGATCATGTTTCGCGGATCATGGGTATTGGATACCGAATCAATGATGTGGACAGATGTTAGTGAACATTGTGTCGGATCTGACTCACTCCGAGACGTTGCTGGGATTGTTATGCTTAAATGTGCCATCAAGCGCTCTCAAGTGATATACCCGCTAAATCCTTTGACCTGAGATCACCATTGATTCTTACTGTGCGTAGTGGTGTACTTAGGGGTTACCAAACGCTACACCGTAACTGGGCAGTTATAAAAGTAACTTTCAGGTACATTACGAAACATGGGTGGGATGTGAGTGGATCAAGATGGAATTTGCCCCTCTCACATAACGAGAAAGATTGCCTCTAGGCCCCTTGAGGTGGCTGGATTAGAAAATGCATGGCCGTGCTATGTGATTAATGGTTAATCACATTCGGGCTAATAGTTAGTCCAGTAATCCACCATTGACGAGTGAAATTAGTCTGACTATTAAACAAGGGTGGCACAAATCTCGCCTTGGGTCAAACTGGCGTCGCATGGCAAAAGGATATAGGACGAGTTGTATATTAGGGTTCGGTTGATATGATCATTGTGCTTTCGGGGGTCAACATGTGCTGCTAGGCGCCACTGTTGATCGATCGGCTTAAGAAAAGGTTTTTCGCCATGGCCGACTGCATGAGAACCTACAGGGTCACACACTTAAGGGATTGGTGACACTAGGATATTGCCCCTTGGGCAAGTGAGAGATTGATGGAGATGTGCCCTGCAGCAATTTCCTAGGCCAACTCCGAGTTATGTCGGCTCTGCCAAGAGCCGATGCTGAGTCCGATCCGGACTCAACCTTGCGGGTTGGACTCAGACGTTCGCGTATGGTACTCGCAGTTGGACCTCTATGTGGACTCGGATACTTGATCCGCAAGCAATAGAATCCTAATAGGCCTTTACGTGGCTAAAGCCCATTTGTGGAGACTATATAGATGCATCAGGGGGCGCGGCTTCGGTAGACCTAATTGGTGCATACGTGAGCTGCCGCAGAAAAGGTTTCTGCGGAACCCTAGCCGTGCCCTAATCCAATGTCTCAAGATCCACCGCCAAGTTCGTGGTGCTAGCATGCTAGCACTCAGCGTCACCGTCCCGCACGTGTCGATACCGTAGAGGCATTGTTGCGACTGCTACGCTCATCAACCGACTCATCTCGAAGGTGACCGAGTGGTTCCTGATCGAGATCGGCTGGGCGACCCGGCATCGGCTTTTCTCTGCATCGACTCGGCGCACTTGACTCGGCACTCGGCTGCATTAACTCGGCACCTGACTGCTTCGACTTGTCTTCCACTGTACTGCGCGTCTAGTGGTAATGACCTATGATCTCTTGCTTGTACGAGTTCCTGTGTTGTACGCGGTAGAAGAAAATCGTTTTCATGCTATGGTAGCCTACCCCGTAACCCTCCATCTATGTCTTAAGTTTGCTTTTTACCAAGTATGATCTTTAAAAGCCAAAAGAGAAATCGAATAAGAACGAAGACATCACTCCTCACGTTCCACCCACCGAACTTGAAACTTTCACACTCATTAATTCACATGATATGAAGTCAATTCTCTCCACGTCCAATGCAACAAAAATCAAATGAGGATGAAAGGATGTGAGAAATAATATGCATTTGAAGATGTATTAAATATTCAAATGCAAACATAAATGAATGAGGGGGGTCACAAATGCGAAACTACACTCCAATTTTTGGTTTAGCCTGTAGTCTAAAATTTTACTTTGCTGCCGCCAAATCGTTGTATAACTTGAAATCTGGAAGAAACTAGGACAAGAGTTGTATACCAAACTTTTGTAGAATATTTCTGGGTGCACCACTTTGTCAATTAGAGTTCCTTCTGATTCTGCTTTGTTTCAGAGTTATGATCAGGTTTCTTTGGACCTGTGATCTGAATTGAAGCGACAACCGAAGGAAAAGAGCATTATTCACACAATTAGTGAGAGATTTGATCTTGGAGTCATATACCAAAGTTGTAGAGGATGAGTGTGTGACAACTTTGCTATATGAAGTTTCTCCGGGGAGTGTTTAGTTTGGGAGTTATAATCGAAAACATTAAGATTCCGAAATCTGTACCGATTTGACAAGTATTGATAAACGGTGAAATTCGATCTAGTTGTGAACTGAATCAACCAAACCTTTATATAACAAAGTTACAGGGCACAAGACAAAGAACAACTCTTCTAAGGATGTCTTAGCATAAAAATGCACGGATTTGGAGCAGTTTTAAATTTAATTAGTGGCTGTCCCAGGTTGGGTTGAAAACCTGAGTACAGCTAGTAAATCGACTTTTGCACCATGTTCCCAGTCAGATTTGCAGAAGCGGCCTACAAGAAAGATGTAGGGGACTAATCATTGAAAAACTTTTGTATTTGGACTTCCACCCAAATTGATCATTTTGACACCCATATCGACGAAATTCTGAAGTGTTGTCCTGCATCTAAAACTGCACGTGAGTTTTCCATTTAGCATATGCGATTGTCCGAACCTACAAGATGATGGCTAACACTTTATGTGCAATCAAATTATTCTGTTCACTTACATGCTTTCATGTATTCAGAATATATTTATGGTGCTATGATCTTTTTATCACCGCATCAATTGCACAAAAGTTCTTGGACTAAACCCGATTGGATTTATTTCTGCAGATGGTCACCCCACCAGAGACATCTGCACAGGAGGCTGCTCATGGAGCACCACCTCCTTCTGAGCTGGCCACTCAGGTCGGCAGGTCGCTTAGCAGCTCATCAACCTGATAGCTCAAGAGCAACAATGGCGCAACCCGCAAGATATCAGTTACACTGACTTTGCGGCGCTACAACCACCAATCTTCACCACTGCCACAGATCCCTTGGATGCTAGTAACTGGTTTCGGATCATTGAGTCCAAGTTCAGTCTACTGCCCCGCCTCAGTGAGCAACAGAAGGCTCGCTTTGCGGTGCAGTGTCTACGTGGTCCCTCTGAGGCTTAGTGTGCTTCTTTCCTGGCAATGCAACCAACCGGGCACCAGGTCACGTGTGATGAGTTCCGTGCAGCTTTTCAGGTGCACTATCTCACGCCTAGCCTCATCGAGCTCAAGCAACGGGAATTTCGTGCACTTTAACAAGGGAACATGTCGGTATTCGAGTACGTGCAGGCTTTCACCCACCTGTCCCAGTACTCCCCTAAAGATGTCGACACCGACCCACGTAGGGCTGCCCGTCTGTTGGGTGGGTTCGATCCCACTCTCCTGACTCACTTGGGGCGCCACTATGACAGCTTCACCGAGTTGGTAGATGCTGCCATCAACATGGAGCACTGTCTCCGCGAGGCCCATGAGGACCAGCGGAGGAAGAGACTTGCAAGCACACCTCCATCAAGTTTACCTCAGCGGCAACGGGTTATGCATCTCCCACTGCCGCACATATATTCCACTGACATGCCCCAACAACCAAAGCAACACGGTGGGGGCACAACAACACCTGTTGTCCTGTCATGCACCACCCTATCCACTTGCTTCAATGCCACCTGCCAAACTAGGCACCGGCTATCCCTGCTTCAAATGTGGAAAGGCCGGACATTTCAGTCGCACATGTCACACATGTCAGTAGACTCCGGGATCAGTGCCTACGGGCGGAGAGAAGAGACCAGCCCCAAAGATGGGCCAATTGCACTATAGTCAGCTTGAGCAGGTTCTAGAGGGTGAACCCGTCTTGGCAGGCACATTTCTTGTCAATGACCACCCTACGGTTGTTTTGTTTGATTTTAGAGCGTCTTTCACTTTCATCAGCAAAGTGTATGCACTGAAGCATGGGTATGAAATTTTTGAGTTAAAACAAAAGTACCACATCACAGCTGTAGGATCATCCGTAGTTTCCAATCACATAGTCAGGGACCTGTGTTTGCAAGTTGGAAAGGAAAGTTTGTTCATCAATCCCCTAGTACTCCCACAACTAGGGATTGATATTGTTCTTGGGATGGAATGGCTGAAACAACACAATGCTAGGATAGATGTTGGGAGTAGAACAGTTCAGTTGCGTTCAAGCAGTGGGACCGATGTGTCTATTCACTTACCACTTCAGAAGCAAGTGTATCACACGGTCAATATGGCAGAAGCTCAAGTTGAGGCACAAGCACTTGCAAAGATCCCAGTAGCTTGTGATTATCCAGATGTGTTTCTAGAAGAGCTTCCTAGACTCCCACCGGATAGGGATGTTGAGTTCTACATTGAGCTTGTACCTGGCACAACGTCTGTCTCCCTGAAGGCCATACAGAATGGCACCCAATGAGTTGAAAGAATTAAAAGTGCACCTACAAGAACAGCTTGATAAAGGGTTTATTCGTCCAAGCTCATTACCTTGGGGTTGTCCAGCCCTGTTTGTTGAGAAGAAGGACCAAGGTGGGAAAAGGCTGTGTGTTGATTACCGACCGCTCAATGCAGTGACCGTCAAAAATAAACACCCATTACCACACATTGACATCCTATTTGATCAGTTAGATGGAGCTAAGGTCTTTTCAAAAATCGATCCGAGGTCTGGCTACTATCAAATAAAGATCCGAGAAGAGGATATACCCAAGACGGCTTTCTCGACCAGATATGGCTTGTATGAGTATTTGATCATGTCCTTTGGGTTAACCAATGCACCGGCTTTCTTCATGTACATGATGAATTTGGTGTTCATGAACGAACTTGATAAGTTTGTAGTGGTGTTCATTGATGACATATTATTCTATTCTAAGAGTGAGAAGGAACACGAGGAGCACTTGCGGATAGTACTCAATCGGCTTAGAGAACACAAACTCTATGCCAAGTTCAGTAAGTCTGCATTTTGGCTGAAGGAAGTGAGTTTCTTAGGTCACATTCTGTCTGAGAAGGGGGAGACAGTTGATCCTAGCAAGGTAAAGGATGTTCTGAATTGGAAGCAATCCGAGACAGTGACTGAGATTCGGAGTTTCCTTGGTTTAGCGGGCTGCTACCGCTGCTTCATTAAGGACTTCTCCAAAACTGCGAAGCCAATGACCTCACTAACAAAGAAAAATCAAAATATCTGTGGAGTCCGAAATATGAAGAAGCTTTTCAAACACTGAAGAAATTGTTAACATCTGCAACGGTGCTAGCACAACCGGACATCACCAAGCCATTCGATGTGTATTGTTATGCCTCCGGCAATGGGATTGGCTGTGTCTTAATGAAAGAAGGGAGAACAATTGCTTACGTATCCCGCCAACTAAGAAAGCATGAAGCAAACTACCCAACACATGATCTTGAGCTAGCAGCAGTCGTTCACGCACTGAAGATATGGAGACACTATCTGCTAGACAACACTTGTCACATCTATACTGACCACAAGAGCCTCAAATACATCTTCACCCAACCTGAATTAAATATGAGGCCGAGACAGTGGTTAGAGTTGATAAAAGATTATGACCTGGAGGTTCATTACCATCCTTGCAAGGCAAATGTGGTAGCAGACGTGTTAAGCCGCAAACCTCATTGCAACTTTATTGAGGTTCGTCCAACAGTGAGAGTGCTATGTTGTGAGATTGGGGAAATAAAAATGCCAACAGTGCTGGAAGCTGAACTTTACAATCTTATCATTGAACCAACCATAAAAGATCAAATCATTGCAGCACAAAAGAAAGATAAGGGCATGGCACATATTCGAGAGGGGATCAATGAAAAGGAGAAGGCTTGTTTCAGGCTTGACGAAGAGGGAGTCTTTGTGGCGGAACCGCCCTGCTTAATCCAGACTAAGCACACCTGCCACCTCTGGCTCGCAGTGCACCTAGGCCAGATTAAACCCGGTAGTCCGTCGAGAGTACTACAGCTCTCGATAACACCAAATCCCAAAGGAACCGACATCAAACACATCCGACTCTCGAAGGAGCCACAACAATTACATCATCACAGGCAGTTGAAATAGAGAATAATAGAATTAATTTACACCCCAAATGTATGAAATCAAATACATGTTCAAATATAGCGGAAGCGAATTCAGAGTATATATATAAAGCGGAAGCGTTTTCAAAATCTCGCAGCGGAAATAATATACTTAAGTAGCCTTCATGAAGAGATGAACAAGGCGTGTAGAACCGAGCCCACCGGTACTACCACCTCCAACGCAGATGTCCGGGTGTCGACAGCACCTGTAATCCAAGAGTGGGGGCAAACCCTGAGTACTAATTACTCAGTAGGACTTAATGGATGGGGCTTACGGCTGACGCAAAGCATGCTTACTAATCATGTGGATCCTTAGCTGTTGATTCTTAAACCAAATCATGTTGACATAAGATAGCAAGATTTGACAACTGCTATTCATTAATCATGAAGATCATTTATATCATAAAGTAAATACTTGCAGAAAGTAAAACATGAATACATGTCCCGTCCCAAGATTCACAGCGCCTCCATCCCACCCCTTGGGAGTAGCCGTCTCAGGAGCGATACCACGGTACGTCGGGTCAGCCCTCCATCGACCTCCAAGCACCTCCCAAGTCCATCGCCCCCTATCAGTGGATGGGCAGCACCATGAATAGTAGGACGGGGCCAGTAAGACTTTCACCGGTCCCACGACCCGGATAAGCACTCTAGCAATGGTATGCCGATCAGCAGGCGTACAGCGAACGGGCCTTATGCGACTCGGGCGGAGTCCACCATACCTTGCCACATCATCATTTTTCTTATAATATTCCCATAACTCCGCCCGGTCTCTATTTAACATCAGCAATAATAATCACAAATTGTATCATAGTAAGATTTCTGAGGTTTGTAAAATTACCTACGTGACGAGTGACTCCATTCACTCGTTTCTACTCGTACCTAGCAATTCTAGGCACTCGTCCTACGAATTCTATGTATAGGTGCTAGGGCCAGGGCGGCCAGGATGTCTAATGCAGTTGGTTCCAAACAACTCCTGATGCATATGCCTAATCATCAAGACATAAGATGTTTGCTGGGTATAGTATGGTCCTGCCTACCTTTGATTCACTTCAATAGAACCAACAAACTAAGCTACTGTTAGTTTGCCGGGTTGTGAGGCTTTGCCCCAGGCAACCCCTTGATCTCTTGGACAACTCCTCCTTCCAAACACGACTGATGGGCCCTCTAGGTCGTGAATGGGTCTTAGTTGGTCTTTTGGATCGCCATTGGGTGAAGTAGTTCCACGCGCTCATTTCTCGATCACGTATCTGAAATAAGCGTCACTATATGAATGCCATGCATGATGCAGTGGATGAGATGCACGAATATCAAGCACACACGTTAAACAGTCATTGCATGGTTAGACAGAAAGGTGATTGGCAACCATTCAAACAAGATCATCCTTGTGGACATAAAGCTAACGTAACCCATATAATTAGAGACACGCAATACAACACTCGAACTAATGCATGAGCAAGATATCAAATTAGATTGTTCGTTATCATTTTATGTCTAAGCAAAACATCACACAAGTATATGACTACACATGTAGTGAATTACTACACCATTCTCCTAACATGAGTAACAGTAATACATTTATGAACTGATAACAAGCTTATCCAATCACATGGCTAGCTAGTAAGTCATTTATCGTAGAGGAATCATGTTGGGTACTAAGGGGATGAAACCACACAATGATGATGCAAAGCCAAAACATTATTCGGTGTCTTGTTTGGAATGAGTTATTTAACATGACAAGACTACTTTATGCACACATAGGGGAACATTTATAATGACATCACATCTTTTGTTTATCAAATGGATTAAGGCCCTATAATAACCTTAAGTGTTTTACACAGCAAACGAGTCCATCTTTCAATCAAGTGTGGCATGGAAAACAGTAGATAGCGTGCTATTAGAAATCACCCCTCATGCATGACGATAGCAATTGCGAATCAACATTGACTGTTATAATTAATTAACATATGCCTACCTTATGGATAAAAAGCATTACTTGTGCTCATGTAATTAGACAACTCTAAATGAGCTTAGATTTTTCATGACATGTAGGTTTGCATTACATTATGCTACTGTTCAAATTTTAAGTTAATTGGAGTTATAAACTAATTATGAAAATCCTAACAAGTTATCAGCCCTATAGCTTCTCAGATTTTTCATAAATTATAGGAATGGTTTCCGAATGTGAACTTTTACCAGTGAGATATACTTAGCCTAGACTGCGTGTACAAAAATTGACAACTTAAAACTCCCAAGTTTGACATGACATCTATTTTCCATATATTAATCCTAGGCGAATTTAAGATGTACATATAAACAGTGTGAATGGGCTTCTAGCATCTACTTTTTGGACTCCATGCATCAACCTTAGGCTACTAAATTTTTCAGAGAATTTTCCTAGCAAGTTATGACCATCTTTTCTATTTATCATTTCCAACATGCACCATTTTATCATTTTCAAATCACCATTCAAACCTTACATGCACAACCTCATATTTCACCAGTGGCTTACTTATACTAACCAAAGTATATGAAAAATGACAGAGAGTCAATTTGAGCATATTCTACATGGCCTCCAATTTCTAGGTTAAATAAATGCACATAGCACATGTATAATGGCAAAAGGGTAATTAAACAGCAAATGCTAGGGCTACACAAATTCATATAGTGCTACAATGCCACAAGAAAGCTACTGTCCAAGTTTCATGGCCTTTGGAGTTCATTTAGCCCGCTTTTGTCATTTATCCTAATTAATCATGCATGCAACAAACCAAGGGCAAAAGCGACATTTCACATATCCACATCATACCCATTCGATAGATCTATTCAAGAGGAGTCTAATGCAACTTAGTTTGTCCATTTTGGATTTTTATTTGATTTACTATGATTTTTCAAAGTTTCAGCCCAAAAATGCATATTAAACATTAGATCTAGGACTTAAACGTAAATAACCATAACTTCCGAGGGCTAGCATGCAATATCTATCAGACTCCTTCAACAGCGCTCAGGACTTAAACATAAAAACCCAAAAACACAGGGGCTAGATTGCAAAACCGCCTCTCTTCTTCTACCTCTCGCCAGGGGGTTGAACGCGCGGCGCGGGGAGAACGGCGGGGCCGCGCTGGCGCGAGGGGGCGCAGACTTGGAGCCGAGGCGCCGCCGGACGGTGGCCCGGTGGAGAGGCTACGGTTCCCCCAAGACCTAGTCATGCGAGGAGGCCGGGGTTGGTGGGGAACGCGCCGTGAACCGGAGGTGACCACGGCGCGGCGATGCGTGGCGACGCGGCCTCGATCCGGCGATTGGGGTGCTGATTGGCGGAGCCGAGGGGCGCTCGAGCTGCGCGCGGCCGAGGCGAGCTCAGCGGTGGTGATCTGAGGGCACGGGGACAGCCCGGAGGGGGCTCTCCACGACGAGGCGGGGTGGACGCGCTCGGCGAGCGGCGGCGCACGCGGAGCGAGGTCGAGGAGGAGACGGTGGAGGAGTAGATCATGGAGAAAGCGAGGTGGGAGGTGTGGCGACGCCGGGGCGCGCGTCAGATGGGGCAGAGGGAGTCCGTAGTGGCCGTGTCGCGAGCTCGCCGCGGTTCGGGCCGTGGCGAGCGGCCCTGGCGTGCACGCATGCGGAGCGACTGGAGGTGGCGGGGCGGGGCCGAGGAGTAGCGGGGGCGGTGGAGGAGCTCAAGGCGACCGCAGTGGGGATGGTGGCTAAGCTAGCAGAGGTCTACCGGGACGGCGGTGCGAGCTCAACCGAGCTTAGCCATGGCGGCTCGGCGCGTCCCGCGTTCTGGGTGAGAGAGCGGGAGGAGTGGGGAGGAAATGGAGGGCGAGAGAGTGAACCCGGACGGGGGTTGCGGCTAGGTGAAGAGGGAGAGCTGGTCGGGCGGAGGCCGGGGGCGATCCGTGGCGTGGCGCGCTGCCCGCTCGCCGGCGCCCACGCGGCGGCCGCGTTCTGAGCGCGGCGCGGCGCTGGCGAGTGGGCCCTGGGTGTCAGTGACTCGGAGATTGGAAAATCCAAAGTGTGTTTCCTCTCCCTCTGAAATTTGCCTTTTTGACCTATTTAGAAGCCGATTTTGGAGAAAACCCAATTGAATGAAATGCTCTACTCTTTAACCTCTACAACATTGTCAAAAGGTTCAACTCCAAATTCCTAGTGGAAATATGAATTTCATTTGAATTTAGGTTGCAGCTCCCAGTTTGGACAGGGTACCTCTACTGATTGTGAGAATCAAAAGTCCTATCTCTGGTCTTTACCACCCAAAGTGTGTATTGAAAAGTTTGTTTAGAATTTCAATATCTACAACTTCTCTGATTTGATCTTTGCATGAAAGTGGCTGTAGGCCATATAAACATTGAGATTACTAAACAGGTCAGATTTGAACTGGTTTTCTGTGTTGGTAGAAAATGACCCCAAACTCCAATTAAAACTCAATATATGATCAAACTCTAATTACCGAAGTTGTTCTCCAGTTTATGACCTAAAAGTTTGGTAATATGACTTTGGTCTGAAACCCCACATATTTTGAATTATAGACACAATTATGTTCCAAGGTTTATTAAAACAGAAATTTCACTTTGTGGAGAGACTTTCTTGTTTCAAACTTTTGGAGTATCAAATGAAGTCCAATCACTTCCACCATAGGTGCATTTGAAAGGTGATAAGTTTAATTCCACTTCATAGAAAGGAAGATTTTGAAGTTGTATAGTGAAATCAAAAGTAATTTCAGAATCAACTTAGGGAAAAGCTAAAAATCCATACTTGTGAAAATTCTAAGTGTGGGTTGATCTAGTTGTTTCCATGAGATATTTGGGTGAAAATTTGAGTGAGTAGACGATAGCTTTGATCCCTGCTCAGTGTAGCAATAGGATAGTCCAGAGCATGTACAACAAGTTTGTCAACGGAGTTGAGCTCGGGTACTTAATGAATTTGAAAGCTTTATTAGGGCTCAAGTTTGCTCACGATCACAACTGGCACTTATCAAGAAACTTTGGATTGGACCTTTTAATCCTCCTGTCTTTAGATTTTTGAACATTGTCCAACAGAAAGGTCTAGGGCTACTTTTCTTATCCGAGGTTTGGCATTTGGAGTTGAGCTCAAAAGTATGTGAGTATTGACTTATTCAACCACGAAATGTGTGGTCTTGTATCTTGTGTAGAAAATTTTGATTTAGTGGCTCCTCCACGTGTTTCCTGTTAATCACTAAGCATGATTAAGCCTTAATCCGTCGTTAGCCTTCATCTAACCGTGTGTTAAGGCTTTTGAGATGCCAGGGGCATCACAGTCTTGTGGTTCAAAATTCGCTTAGTGGTACCAAAGGACATGGAGCTAAGGAAGAAGATCCTAGATGAAGCTCACACCTCCATGTTCACCATGCACCCGGGCAGCAATAGGTGTACCAAGACATAAAGCAAAAATTTTGGTGGACCCGTATGAAACAGGAGATCGCCAAATATGTGTCGGAGAGTGATGTATGTCAGAGGGTAAAGGCTGACCACCTAAAGCCTGCGGGTATGCTTCAACCATTAGCAGTTCCAGCCTAGAAGTGAGAGGACATACATATAGACTTCATTGTGGGTTTGCCTCGCACTCCGAAGGGGTATGATTCCATATGGGTGATTATTGACCGATTCACGAAATCAGCCCACTTCATCCCTGTGAAAACAATTTACCATGCCAAGACCTATGCCGAACTTTATATAGCAAGGATTGTCTCCTTGCACGGTGTTCCTAAAACCATCACTTCGGACAGAGGCTCACTATTTGTGTCCTGTTTCTAGAAGCATTTGCAAACAACCCTTGGGACCAATTTGATTCACAGTTCAGCGTACCACCCCCAAACTAGTGGCCAAGTTGAAAGGGTAAACCAGATTTTAGAAGATATGTTGAGGGCATGTGCTTTGACCTATTCCACCAAGTAGGATGAGTGTCTTCCCTTAGCAGAATTTGCTTACAACAACAGCTACCAAAAGAGTTTGGAAATGGCACCTTTCGAAGCTCTTTATGGTAGGAGATGTAGGACACCTTTGAACTGGTCAGAACCAGGAGAGCGTGTCACATTCGGTCCAGATTTGGTAACACAAGCCGAAGAACAAGTAAAGTTCATACACAGTCACCTAAAAAGAGCACAGTCCAGACAGAAGAGTTACTCTGATAAGAGGAGGAGGCTATTAGTCTTTCAGAAGGGCGATCATGTATATCTTCTGGTGTCACCAATGAAAGGAGTCCATCGGTTTGGAGTGAAGGGAAAGTTAGCACCGAGGTACATTGGTCCATTCAAGATCACAGAACAATGTGGATCAGTGGCTTATCGATTGGAGTTGCCACCACACCTTGCTACAGTTCATGATGTGTTTCATGTCTCGCAACTTAAGAAGTGTTTGAGAGTGCCGGAAGAAGTGGTTGACACATCTCAAATTTAGATTGAACCAGACCTCACATATGAAGAACAACCCATAAAAATCCTCGACCAAAAGCGACGAAGAACTATAAATTTTTACAAGGTGCAATGGAGTAATCACTCCGAAGAAGAGGCAACTTGGGAACAAGAAGAATACTTGCAAACTAAATATCCTAGTTTTCTTCCATCTACTTCAAATGAGTATGCAATAGCAGTTTTAAATTCATATCTTATTTAAACCATACGCAATGCACTACCTTCACATTTAACTTTTCCACCCACATCACATCAAAAATCTCGGGACGAGATTTCTTTAAGGGGGGTGGGTTGTGATGCCTCAGGCATCTCAAGTGCATTACATTTGCATCATCTCATGAACATTTCACATTGAGTGCGTAAGTAGACCAAGTCATTTTCATGCAAAACTTTAGTTGAGAAAGTTGTAGATCTTGAAATTCTAAACAACATTGTTAAGGAGCTCTTAGAGTGAATGTGACTAGAACATAGACTTTTGGAATTTCTAAACTGCTAGGTTCTGTTGGTCAAACCCTAGCCAGCCGTTTAAATTCAAATTTAAACCATATTTTCATATAAAAGATGATATGATAGTTTATAAGAAAGTTGTAGCGCTCGAAATGTAGAACACTTTAGGTATTTTGCGTCTGGTCAGATTCGGCTCCTAAGATGTTCAAAACCTCCAAGTTCCAGAGTGTGTCCACGCCTCCCCTCCCGTGCCTCTCCATTTCCCCTCTCCGCGGCCTCCCTTCCTGTCTTCTTCCTCCACCGAGCGCTCCCTCCCTCTGTTTCTCCACCGGCGCCCGCCATTGCCGAGCTCGGGCCAAACTTGCCCGGCCGCCTCCACTCGTCCCCGCACCTCCCCACCGCTGCGCCGAGCTTCTTCGCCCTCCACTCCACCGATTCCCCTCGGTCTAGGCCGCTGAGACCGATCCGCCGCTACACACCATGCCGCTGAGCATCTTCACCTCGCCATTTCCGTCGCCAGAGCTCTTTGCGCCATTTCGTTAGCCAAGGTAGTGGTGGGTAAGAGTCCCTGTGTTCTCCTGTCCCTCCTGGCTGCCTCCGGTGAGCCACTGTGCCCTGTGAGGCCGAGACGGAGCGCGCCGCCGCCAGTTCTCCCCTCCTCGTCGCGAGGTAGAAGAGGACCCATGAGGAAGACGATATTTTTGCGTTTTAGCCCTCGGTGTTTCAGCGTTTTTCGTTCAAATCCAGCGCACTGTGCTATGAGTATTGCGGATCTAGTAATCTAGCCCCTAAAAGTTACGGTTAATCACGTTTAAGTCCTCGATCTATGGTTTTTCTTCCATTTATTTTGCTATTTTCGGCTGCAACTTTGGAAAATCATCACAAATCAAATAAAAATCCAAACTTTGGAAAATCATCACAAATTACAAATCAAACAAACTCCGTGGCTATAAACTCCTTGTGAGTAGATCTACAGGATAGATGTGATGTGGATGTGTGAAAGTACTGTTTTGCCCCTAGTTTCTTGCATGCATGTTGAGAGTAAAGAAATGCCAAAAGTGATCTAAATGAACTCCAAAATTTGTGAAACCTAGACAGTAACTTTATCATGATGTATAGGATTTGTGTGATATTTTTGCAACCCTAGTATTGGCTGGTTAAATTACTGTTTTGCCATTATGCATGTGTTTTGTGTATTATTTAACTTGGAAAATGGAAGCTACATAAAATATGCTCAAAATGACTCTCTGGTATTTTTCATATACTTCATATGGTATAAGTAACTCACTCATGAAATATGAGCCTGTGCATGTTTAGTTTGATTAGAGATTTGAAAATAACAAAATGCTACTAACTAGAAAATAAAATAGAAAAAAGTGGTTCTAAATTGATAGGAAAATTCTAGGGAAAATCTGGTAGCTTGCTAGTAATGTCTTAGTTCCAAAAAGTGTTTTTTGTAAATTTTATTGTTACTGTTTTGCTCCATATGAATATCATGATAAAATTAAAATATGGAAAATAGTTGTCCTATGAAAATATGGGTTCTGAGCTTGCTGGTTTTTGTGTGTGGGGCGTATGCAATATTATGCTTGCTGTAGAAATTTATGATCCAGAACCCACTCCTAAAAATCATGAAAAATCTAGGATTTAAAAGGCTGTCTTATTGTTAGAATTTTTGTAAAATAATTTTAATTCTTTTGTGGCTGAAAATTTTGGCAGTAGCTCAGTACAGTATTGATCTTCATGTCATAAATATTTGAGCTCATTTGGGCTTGTATAACAGTATGAACTTAGCATGAGTACTTGAATTTAATAAATGGATAAACTTGTACAATGGGCCTAGGTATGTTTCATGTAAGTATGAAATGTTGCTTGCTACACCATGTTACTTGCTGCAAGTTCTCTGTGATGATGTGCATGATGAATTAAACTGTATTCGGTGATGGTTTATATGATTTCTTAATGATGGTTTGTACGATTTCTTAATGATGGTTTGTATGATTTCTTAGTAGAGCTTCTAAGTTTTTCCTATTGTGGGATGAATTTAAAATGAGAGTACTTAAGTCTTCAGTCACATGCTACTCACCATGAATTATATTTCACTTGCACCTCATGCATGCATTTGCATGCGTTGCACTCATGGTTACACTATGTCATGCATATAGACCCGCGAACGAAGGACCAACGCAAGAGCAGCTGCTGATCGAGGAGCCGAACGACGAGCCCCTGCACCAGGAGCTAGTGAACCAGCAGCAAGAGGACCAGCAGCTGGCACCCGACTTTACACCAGAGACAGCACCTAACTTTAGCAAGAAAGGTAGGCAGGACCATGATTTTCCCAGCTAATATAATTATGTTTGATGACTACGCATCTGCATTAGGAGTTGTTTGAAACCAACTGCATTAGATTCCCCGACCGCCCTAGCCCTAGCACCTATACATAGAGTTCGTAGGACGAGTGCCTAGTAATGCTAGGTGCGAGTAGACACGAGTGGACGTAGTCACTCGTCACATAGGTGGCTTTCAAACAAAAAAAAATTCTTACTATGATGGATATCTTGTTCATGCTTATGATTTAAATGGAGACCGGGTAGAGCATAAGTTTACTTTTCGTGGTGTGCGTTGTTGTTATCGGGCTCCGTCTGTGTCACATAAGGCCGTTCGTTATTCGCCTATTGGTCGGCATAACATTGCTAGAATGCTTATTCAGGCCATGGGACTAGTGAAAGTCTTACTTGTGCCATGCGAAGAACAGAGACTTGGTCCTACCATGGGGTCTGGAGGCGCTTGACTCATGGGAGGGCTGACCCGGTACGCCGTGGTATCGCTCCATGGGGGCTAAACCTAGGGAATGGCGCGTTGGAATCGAACTTGAGATGGGACAAGTGGAGATGGAGGATATATGTGTGGAACGCGATGGCTAGTAAGCATATATCTCCTGGCATTTTTAGTTATTTCCAGGAGTTAGAAATCGATTCAAATCGTTGATGCTTTCCAGGTGTGAGAATGCCAATGCCACTGACGTTCATTATCGTAACAACTTGAACATACGATGCTTATTGTTCACGTTTTAAACTCCACGTGCTTGGATATGTATTACTATTATGATGAAAGGTGGCAGCTGTCAAATTCTGCTATCTTATGGCAACATGACCTTGTTTAAAAATCAATGGCTAAGGACCCATATGGTTAGTAAGCAAGTTTGCGTCAGCCGTAAGCCATTTCCATTAAGTCCTACTAAGTAATTAGTACTCAGTGTTTGCCCCCACTTTTGGAGCACAGGTACTGATGACATCAGGATAGCTATTTGGAGGAGGGCAGAACCGGTGGGCTCAGTGCTACTCACCTTGTTCATCTCTGCATGAAGACTACTTAAATATTTTGTTTCCGCTGCGAGATATTTTAAAATCGTTTCTGCTATATTTTGAATATGTATTTGACTACATATGTTTGGTTTGTAAACTAAGTCTATCTATCTTATATTTCAACTGCCTATGATAATGTAACTGTTGTGGCTCCATCGAAAGTCGGATGTGTTTGATGTCGGTTCCTCTGGGAATGGTGTTATCGAGAGCCGAAAGACTCTCGACGGACTATCGGGTTTAGTTCAGCCTAAGAGCACTGCGAGCCAAAGGTGGCAGTTGTGCTTAGTTTGGATTAAGTGTTGGCCCAGCTCTCACTATCACTAATGTTCTCATGATGGATGGAACTCACTCAAGAACACAGGCACTCTAAGAGAATTTTCTTGGTGCTGCACACCAGCACCCACACACTAGCACTGCACTGTATTTCACTCAACAATACGATAGTACAGAAACGCACTGCTCACACAGTAGCACCCTGCTCTCTCTCCACACACACAACACTCGTCCTGCTCCTTGCACTGCACACACGCACAGGCTTTTAAGCACGCACACATGTTCACGTTGCCCATGTCTTGTCGCACGTCCGCACACGTTCTTCTGTTGCCGACGGAACCGGTCAGGTGGTGCTAACTGCCTTCCGTCCGCACGACTTGGACACCACCAGCCGCAGGCCTCATCCACTCGTGGCGCAGCTCCAACGATCCGCAGGACCCGGCCTCCACTCTGACGGCCGCGTCCACCGCTCCACCACAGTGCACCAGCATGCAGCTCTTGCGGCGACACCATCACCCTGCATGCATGATCCACTAACTCTGACACTCTCACCGCACCAAGCCGCAACGTGAATAGACACGATTCTGGCTGCACAAACTAATACAAACACCGGCTGCACAACTCGGCGTGACACTCCACTAAACACACACTTAATCACTAACATAAACACCTAAATAAACAAGATTATGTCTAACAATCACTCCCTAATCTTGATTTATTTATTCTTCACCTTCATGTTGGACCTCACAGTAGCGCAGGCTCATTGTCAGCGTCCGCCATGGCAAGTTGCGCCACCTCCTTGGTCATCTTCTTCACCGCATCACACTCATCAGCAAAGTGACCATACTCACCACATTTGCAGCAGTCGATCTTGGACTTGTCGAACCTGCCACGATACTTCTTCTTGTCACCACCCTTGTTGCCATTGTCGCCAGAGCCATTGCCGTTGCGCTTCTCTTCGGCAGCAATGGCCTCCCACTCAGCACGAGTGAGACGCTGCTCGTCACGCGCCATCAACAGCTTCTCCTCTTCCTTCTCACGGCGTCGTGGCTTCAAGGACTCCTCGAACGCCCGTAGGCACCCCACCACTTCCGCCACAGACATCGTCTCCAGATCCCCCATTGCTCGATGGTGCTCACAATGGGTTGGAACTTGTCAGGGACAGATCGCAGCAGCTTCTCCACCACAGTCACATTCTCCATTTTCGTGCCGAGATTGCGAATCTCATTCACGACACTAGTCACCTTCATTGCAAATTCACTAAATTTTTCAGCATCGCCCATGTACATACCATCAAGCTCTCTCCTGAGGGTTTGCACTCGGGCCTTCACGACACGTTCTTCGCCAACGTGCATCTCTTTGAGGGCGTCCCACAACTTCTTCGTAGTCTTGTGCTCCGACGTCGCCATCATCACCGACTCCGGGATAGCCTGCACAATGGCGGCGAGAGCCATCTTGTCCAGCCTGGGATCCACTGCTTCCTTCTCCACGGGCGCCCACACACCTTGGGCACCCATGAAGATCTCCATCTTCACCGCCCACGTGCCGTAGTTGTTCTCCTCGAGCATGGGGTAACGCAGCGTCACCCCCACCTCCTTCACTTGCACCACCTCGCCGCCAGAGGTGGACTCATTCTTGTTGTCGTCGCCTCCCTTGCCGCGCTTCCCTGGTGGCGTGTACGCATCATCGCCGGCCATCGCAGCACCCTCTCACCTTGGCTCTGAATACCACTTGTTGGCCCAGCTCTCACTATCACTACTGTTCTCACGATGGATGGAACTCACTCAAGAACACAGGCACTCTGAGAGAATTTTCTTGGCGCTGCACACCAGCACCCACACACTAGCACTGCACTGTATTTCACTCAACAGTACGATAGTACAGAAACGCACTGCTCACACAGCAGCACCCTGCTCTCTCTCCACACACACAACACTCGTCCTGCTCCTTGCACTGCACACACGCACAGGCTTTTAAGCACGCACACACGTTCACGTTGCCCACGTCTTGTCGCACGTCCGCACACGTTCTTCTGTTGCCGACAGAACCGGTCAGGTGGTGCTAACAGCCTTCCGTCAGCACGACTTGGACACCACCAGCCGCAGGCCTCATCCACTCGTGGCGCAGCTCCAACGATCCACAGGACCCAGCCTCCACTCTGACGGCCGCGTCCACCGCTCCACCACAGTGCACCAGCATGCAGCTCTTGCGGCGACACCATCACCCTGCATGCATGATCCACTAACTCTGACACTCTCACCGCACCAAGCCGCAACGTGAATAGACACGTTTCTGGCTGCACAAACTAATACAAACGCCGGCTGCACAACTCAGCCTGACACTCCACTAAACACAGACTTAATCACTAACATAAACACCTAAATAAACAAGATTAAGTCTAACATTAAGCAGGGCGGTTCCGCCACACTAAACGATTGTTTACTTTCAAAGCTTACAATATCTTCTCTGAACTTCCTGTTCTAATCCCTTGTGACATGGAGTTTGTATATACTGCCGATGGTTTTGACTCCTGGTGGGAGACTTGGAAATCACACTTGTTCAGAGGTCCTCTCGGCAACATACTCTGCTGCTTTGACATATCATAAAGTCCCTCCTCAGCAGAGGTAATCTTCAGTTGTTGCAATAATCTGAATTAAGCACTCATCATAACTTCTAGGCCTATTCTTTATTTATGTAGCGAGAAGAAAGATCTGTGCCAACTGCAGCAACTAGGGGCCCTTTTCATTATTACACAAGGGCTCCTGTGCCTCTGTATGGGAAGTCAATGCCTTCTCTTGACAAGATATTACTTCCTAGCAGCCGATCAAAACATCAGAGAGATGATGCAAGTAAACTATCGGTTAAGAGGCTTCATTTCAAGAAAAACAGGAGTTCCAGAGCATGGTCTCCTACTCCTTCTGTGTCTGTCCATTCTGACCCATCTGTAAGTATTCGGCGATAACCCTTTGACTGCCTTAATTTTATTTGTACTAACAATTGTATACAGTCATGGACTTCAACCAATGGGGGTAATGCCAAATTATCTAGAGAGCAACAAGGACCACACGCTTCCACCATCAACCTTTCTTCTAGTGACAAGGAAGCTTCTCCTCAAAAGGATAACTCTGAATCAAACACGCATCAAGCAAATGATGACAGGACTTCTGCAAGTATTGAGGTAAGCATGATGATCATCAGTTTCATTCCCTGCTCATTACTCAGCTTTTCTCAGCCCAATTAGTTGACCTGGCCCATCTACTGGCCAGCTAAATCTTGGCGGCAACACTATCCCAAGCTTATAGTAAACTCTAAGTTTAGGGGTCATCTAATCTACCTTTGATCCACATCTAATCTACTTCTAATCTAATCAGAGTTAGATGATAAGTAATTAGAATACAACTAGAACAACCGATCAAAATGGTATCAACTAGAGTCTAATATAGCTCTAATTGGATCAAAGATAAATATGATTGGCACGTCCATAAGATTAGAACAACAACATGACTAGCAGCTCAAGGCAGTTATAAGCATGAACTTCATAGTATGATTAAACCTAGATCATCAACCAAACCTCCTCAATCAAGCTTAACCTTTCTCTTGCCTATATGTCACGTAGAATGGGGTAATTGACAACAAACTCTTATAAGGCATACATGATTAGTTCTCAACTCTAAGCATTAGCATAGCCTAATAACATAATCAACATAACAAAAATTTATAATCACCATGATCACAAGAACAAGCTACGCAACTATATCACTAGTAAGCAAGATCAAAGATCAAGATCGATAGAAAAACATAACTCATAATAATATTGATCAAGAACATGATAATTAAAATAAGATCAATGTAGCATTGATGGACATATCAAAGTTACAACCACGATCATACCTCTTATGATGATATGATTAGGGCTCAAGAGCTAGGTAATTAGAGAGCCATGCAAAGCATCTAATTACCCTCAAGAATTAGAAGAACTCTAATTCCTTGACTAGAACTCGACATTCACCTCTCCTCTTGGTAGATGTCCCTTCCTTTTTCTCCTCTATGCCTTGACAATGAATTGGATGCTCGACCTTGGGGCCTAGCTAGCCCCTCTTTTTATACCTTGGTCGAGGTGATGTAAAAAGGAAGGCTCAAACTGACGTAGGAATAGGTAGGGTTTGTCGACTTGGTGAGGGGGTAGGGCTCAGCAGACCCTGCCCTTTCCTTTGGCCGATGACTTCCATCTTTGAATATGTTGGTTGTCGCTTGATTGGATCAAAGTCCATACATTACATGTGGGCCTTCACAGCTCTAGAATCTTCGGTATAAGTTGGTTTATGCTAAATCTTCCAAACTTAAGCATATCTTGATAACTTCTCTAGATCTTCTAGAATATTCCTTATACAACTTTGTTGATAAGACCAAATCCAGCTTTGTACTCGAAGATCTCCTCCAAAGCTTCCACCAGAGGGGGGCTCGGCCAACTTTTGGGGAGGGGGGAGGGGGTAGGGTCAGCCGACCCTACCTGTTTTGGTAGTTTCTGGGCATCAGTTTTATCTAGGCTTTCTTTCTCTAGAGGTGGATAAAAATGAAGCTTCAAAATTGGTATTGAAACTACATATTTCAAGTATAGCACAAGACCAAAACAATATTGCAAAAGCCACAATTATCGGAAATAGATGTTAGTAAAAGGCGTATTTGACGCTAATATTCAATGAAAAAACATGTAAAATCATGCAATTATTTTTTTAAAATAGAGTGCCAAGAACATCTCCACTCTTAAACCTTACTCGTCCTCAATTAGGTAGAAAAATAAAGCAATCCTTCCTTCTATCCAAAAATCAATAAGTCAAACTTAAATAAACTCTCAAACTTTTCAACGTAGACCGGCGATTATAAGACAAATAGATATTCCATTAAACCCACATAAAAGATTGAATGAACAAATCGAATTCATCATTGATAAATGTCCATGTTTTTCAATACAATTTTTAAAAAATAAAATTAAGATTTCAAAAAGATCGATCATGTAAAGCCAAAGGATCACTCTCAACTCTTAACTCTCTTAGTAATAAAAATCTTCAAAATATAATCAATTATATATGTGTAAGCATATCTGGAGATTGGTATAAATCCTAATTAGAATTCATCCTAAAACTTATTGTCAAACTAAGATTGGAGTCTGCTGGTTTTACTGAGACATCTCAAAAGGATCATGGATGACATTGGATAAAGGAAGATGAAAAAACACAATGTAGAAAGTGGACATGCACAAATGTCAAAAGAATGATCTCAAGGTACAAACAAAGTCCTTTGTTATATGATTCCACATGGTTGGAAAATCTGGAGTATGATATTGATATAACAGAAAACCTCTTTGAAGAACTTAAGCCTTTTAAACATCGAGAGATTATCAAGTAGCTCTTTTTTTCTTTATGGCAAGCACTAGGTCTTTATTTTATTTTTTTTTGCCTCCTCAAAAACCTCTTTCTATTTAATACAAAATAGATCTATCCCTCCTCTTAAATGATACTCATCCTTAAATATGAATAAAAATTAAATAAGAGAACAAAGTTGCTAGCAGCTTTAATAGAATAACTCTTCACATTTTCATACTCCAGATATAATAGGCTGTGGATAACGGAGATACACAAAGAGATATTTTTGGTTTTTAGGTGGATATCCAATGAGGTTTTTAAGTTCTCCAATATAGAAAATCGCAACCTTAATCTAACACATTTAAGAAAAAACCTGATCAACTAAGTATCTCATGGCTATGGTAGGTGCGGCTCATACAATATAATCTCAAGAAATTGATCCTATCATTTAAAGTCAAAACAAAATTTAAGAAGATCATTATGAAAAATTAAAATCTAAACAAGATAAACCATATCGGTATTTATGAAAAATTATATCCATATAAGTGCTGATCAAAACATTCAAATCCTGATTTATGAGAGCACTAATCTACGCTATAAAAGAGCGAGTTTCCGCAAAATGTTTTTTACCAATAAAAACCACCCTATACCCCTCACGCTGGCCCCACCGCGCAGAATGAGAAAAGTTGAAAAAGGGTGAAAAGCCTAAAAACCAGTAGAAGTAAAATATTTCATCCGGTTTCTCAATTTTTTCTCACCTAATTCCTACCCATACCCATCCGTATTTTCTTGACTCCCACGATACGGTTGCTTGCGTTTTGGAGTGATTGCTTCCTTCCTGAGCTTCCTTCCTGATTTTTCACCTTATGTTTTGGAATGATTGCCTCCTTCCTCCTAATTTTGCCATCCTAATCTCATTTCTTTGACCAACTGCGCTGCCCAGCCCGTCCTCCTGCGTCGTCCGGCACCCCGGCCACGGCCGTGCGCGACGCCCGGCTGCAGCGCCCGCGACCCCGGCCCCGGACGCCCGGCGAGGACGCACGGCCGTCTGCCGCCTGCAACGCACGGCGCCCCGGCAGTCTGCGAAGCCCGATGCGCCGCTCGCTTGCGCTGGCCTGCCACTCCCGGCAGCCGGGTGCTCCGGCCGCCTGCGACGCACGGCGCCCCGCTCGCTTGCGCCGGCCTTCCACTCCCGGCAGCCCAGCGCTCCGGCCTCCTGCGATACCAGCACCATCAACGAGGTACTATCTCATCTCCATGTACATAGATTTATTTTGCGTTTAATGTTGCTGTGTCTGTTGTGTGTTGACAGAGAGCTTATTCTTTAGTGCCAAGATTTATTCCTATTGTTGCATTTGAAGGGATCTTTTTTTTTTTTTTTTGACATGCTCGTTTTGCTCAAGTCATTTGAATGGGGGCGTACTGCCTGGACAATGGACATGGCCATGCCAACGTCCTTCAAGCGTCTGTTAGTGGCGGCATCCATGAGGTGAGTGAGACTAATATTTTTTGTACAGTGTATGGTCGGTAGTTCTGGAGTGCTGCATATATTCAGGTTTCAGATTAAATTTGTTTCATTTGTCATAATACCCAGCTTGACATACATGTGTCAAAACCATAAACCCATTTGCATATATCTTCTTTTTGTGATTTTAAAACCAATATTGTTAAAAATAAGATCAGTAGAAAGTTTTAGATTTAAGTTGCATGATGTTTTTTCCACTCCTTTGCACAACAGATGTTTACCAAGAAATTCTAGGACATAGCTTAATTCATTTTCAAGGCTTAAATAGTTTCATGCTTACCAAGAAAGGGCACATGTTGAGAGCTTGTTGGATCGGCTGAAGAGTGTTTGGCCTGAAAAGGGAGTTAGTATCTGTTCTAATGCACAAAGATGGTCACTGAGACTGCACAAATGGAGTTAACTTCATTGTTGTTGAGACTTCACCAATGTTCTTGCGAGCTATCAATGCTTCTGGTGAAGAGAAAACAGAAGAATATATTGCTGAAAAGTTAGTGGCGGTTGAAGAAGTTGGACCAAAAAATATGGTATACATCATCACAGACAATGCACCAAACTGCAAAGGTGCAGGTTTGATTGTTCAACAAAAGTATGATAATATTTTCTGGACTCCTTATGTAGTTCACACTCTCAACGTTGCATTGAAAAATATTTGTGCTGCTAAATTGCCAAGAACAGAAGAGCAAGAGATAGTTTATGATGAGTTGCATTGGATAACTTTAATTGCTGGGGATGTTAGCATGATCAAGAATTATATAATGAAACAATGGGATGAGGCTGTCAATGTTCAATGAGTTTAGCAAGCTCAAGTTACTTGCTGTAGCAGAAACACGATTTACATCTGTTGTTGTTATGTTAAAGAGATTTTTGCTTGGGCACTCCAGAGCATGGTGATTACTGATTAGTGAAGCATGGGAGACTTACAGAGATGATAATTCAGGGCAAGCATAGTTTGTGAGGGAGAAAAAATCTTTGTCCGCGTTGGTGGGACAATCTTGATTACATTGTTGATTTCACTAATCCCATCTATGATATGTGGGACGCAATGATAGACGCAATGATAGAGAATGTGAAGAAAGTGATATACACTAAAGAAAAGAAGCAAGATGATGAACAGTCCACCTTTTTCACAATCATTTATGACATATTGGTTGATCGCTGGACAAAAAGCAACACTCCACTCCATTGCCTTGCGCATTCTCTTAATCCCAAGTATGTGGTAACTTTCCTTTACCAAATCAGTCCACCCCATTATTTGGTTGTTGCTGACTTTCATTCCATTATTTGTTTGTAGGTACTATCTTGAGAAGTGGTTGAATGAACGTGCTGGACGTCAACCCCCCCATTTGGACCTTGAGATTTCAGTTACGAGAATGAAGTGATTTAGGAAATTCTTCAACAGGTAATCAAAACAACTCTACCATGGTCGCAAAATGAATAGGTTCAAAAATAATTTCAGATTGTTTCAGTATGCACCTATGAGATTACTGGTTGCTAGAAAATGAGTTAGTACTTAAATTGATTTCCAGTGGCTCTAAAAATCTATCATTCTCGGATAATGAATAGGACCTATGAGCTTGCTGAATTAACACCTATTAGATTTCCTTAATATTTTAGTTTGAAACCGGAAGATACCGTCCTATATGACATTGATTAATTCCAAACCATAATTCAAGTACAAGTATCTCAGTTTGATCTTGAATTTCTTACCTAATCTTGGTACTGATTTATTTAGAGTTTGTTATGTGCTAGGTGAAGGTAATTTACTTTTCTTTTAACTATTTATCATTTGTTTTTAAAAAACTAGGTGAGATGCACGTGCGACACACACGTGGGAAAAAACTTCCCATCCGAAGGGTCAATTGAAATATAATGATCTAAAGCCTGGGGCAGACTTCCTGAGGGCTCCATCTGGTTCTAAGACCCCTACTGGCAGAGTCCATTGTCGCCCCCGAACCCCCTCCCCTGACCGTAAAAAGCCAACCGCCACTCGACCCCGACCACCCAATCGTTGCCCATCTCCCTAACCGCCGCTAAGTTCGACTGGCGCCCTCGAACCCCCTCCCCTCACCCCTCCCGCGAAAAGTCGATCGCCTACCGACCCTGACCCTAACCCCTACCATCGATCGCCTACCGACCCCCTCCCGTCGACCCTCTACCTACCACCCTAGACCCTTTCACCGATCCTTTTGCCCTCTAGGCCCTCTACCCACCTCCCGTAGTTAATTTTAGAATTGTTGTTATTAGAGAGCGGCTAGCATGTCGACGACGGCTGTCACGCACGCTGCCTCATAGCTCCTGTCTAGCGATATGGATGAAACTTCTTGCTAATTATATACATTGAATTGCTAAAGCACTCAATTCATTGGAGGACAAGATTAACAAAGTAGAAATAAACCATATAATTCGTGTTTTACTGTTCTTGAAGCCAAACAGTTTTACTCTACCATAGGTAAATTATCTTGACTCTAGTACAGAATTTTGACCGGCACCTTACATATAATGTTTAGAGCAACATGCAATGCTAATTATATGGTCTACAATCAAAACACACATTTAGTAAACATTTAAAAGATTGTTGGACATGTATAGTTTAACAAAAATAGCTGGTTTAGAGTTTAAACCATGCTATAGCTATTTCGTTGGACAAGCTAAACGGACCAAAGAGAAACAAAAAGAAAGGGAAAATAACTGCACCTTGCCCGTTTAACCATAAGCAATAACCGTAACTAAATAAAATGAACTAATGCTCTCAAATGTTGTTATGTATGTGTGATACATTGAATATCATTAACTCCCTTCTAGTTTGATCTTCTCAAATTTCTTAAGCTTAGTGGGTCACCAAGCTCCCTGTTCGATGTTTCGACTTATCTGCTGTCTTGATTATATCAGGAAAAGGTGAAGTGAACTCCTTGTTCTCTGTAAATTTGTTTAATGGATGCTAGCACAAGAGAAGAGACCATATACCAATAACTTAACCTTAACAGCGTAAGTGTTGGTCCGATGGAAAATGCTAGAAGGAAATTTGCTCACCTATTTAGCTCAGTGGTTCAAGCAAAATCCTACCATCTTGGCTAAGATCTTTCTTCTTCTCCTTTCCAAAATTCTGTACCTGTGAGGAAAATCTAAAATTTCTACCATAAACAATTTTTAAATAATATTTAATCTTGCAAATAAAAAAGTCTATACCAAATAAAATTTTTGGGAAAGACTTATACCAGAAATTACAAACATTCATCTTCTATAAATATATAATTCATCCATTTTACAATTGTTTGGTAAGACAGTCAAGTAAGGCTCATTTAGGCTAAAATGAAGGTCTTGCACACGTGTAAAAAAACAAACTAAATCAAGTAAAAAAATAATTCCTAGGTAGAGTTCAACTATTGCAATCCTAACTTTTTTAAGAGAGAAGAAAACTTTTTTTTTGCGAGGAATCAAATGCCATTAAACAGATTGTGCGGCTAAATTGCCGGCAACAATGTCCTCAGGTCCGGCGGGGAACAATTCCAACTCTGCTAGCCCATGGGCTAGCTTGTTACAAGTACGTGGGCAATGCTGAACAATACAGGAATTAAAGCTAAAGTGATTACACTTTTAATCTCATGAATCAGACCGCCCACGGCTGCAAGCCTGTACTCATTGCTCTTCACCACCTGAACCACCATCATTGAATCAGATTCTATCACCACATTTCCTATGCCCTTCTCGGCTACATCCGTCACTCCCATTAGGCAGGCCATTACCTCGGTATGAAAAGGATCCAATGCTTGTGCCATTCTACCGGTTCCAACAGATATTACCCCACCATCCAAATCTCTTAGCACAAATCCCCAGCTTCCATTATTTGTTCTTGGACAAAAAGCACCATCAGTATTAACTTTGATCATAGATTCCGTGGGTGGCGTCCACCCTCTTGTTACCCATGATCAGCTCAATCATAAGCCGTCAACCCATTAAATGTTTCCCGATTACCTGCAAGAGCATTTAAGCCATTAAAACCCATTAGTAGTCTATTTATTGAGATCTGTTGTTGTAATAACTTCTATGCTCGAAATATAATGGCATCACAATATACTAACCACAGAGTCTTCAAAAAAGTGGTCAACTTCCAAATGGTCAAAAAAAAAAACTTCTAACAAAGGATAAGATAAAATATGACTCCAACAAAGATAAATTTCTAACAAAATGCAATCTTATAACAACAAGTTCCTCATGGTGACAGGCCAACAATGCAAGGTAAGGATAGCGGTGTTGGTGTGATGCATGCAGCAGCAAACTTCAGCCAAGAGTAGCAGCAAGCGAGCAATGAGGCACCGTGATCAAAGGACAACAATGAAGGAGTGATAAAGGCCATGGTGGAATTGAGCACACCTTTCCCCTTTATCGCCTCCCCCTTCCTCCCTCATTTGACGTGTCTCTCCTCTCCCTAAGCCTCACTCTATCATGAAACATTTTGATGTCTTACCATCTCTCTCATGTAACCTCTCTCTCTCTCTTTCTTTTCATTCCATGTAACCTTTTCTCCCCAATCTCTCACCCTCTTTCTTCTCATTTCAAGTAACCTCTCTCACCCCAAGCTCTATCCTACCTGTCTTCAATCTCCCTTTCTCTCCCTCTTTTTGTCTCTCCCCTGCTTTCTCATGCAACATCACCCCCTCTGCCCTCCTCTACCTCCCTCCTTCCTTATCACAAGAAACCGCTTGCTCTATCCCTCCCTTTCTACCTACCTCATGTAACCTCACCCTCCCTATGTGTATCCCTCCCTCACTCCGACCTGTCTCTCACCTCCATACGCCCTTTCACTGTCTCACCCTCTCTCCCTTTCTCTCCCTCCGTCTGCCTATCTCCTCTCCCTCCTCCTCCCTCTCATGTAACCTACCTTTCTCTCTATCTTCCCATTTCACGTAATCTCTGCCTCCCCAACCTCTCTCCCTCTTTCTTGTCATTTCTAGCGACATCTCTCCGTCTCCCCTGAGCTCTCTCTCTCCATTTGTCTCTATCTTGCTCTCTTCATCCTCCCTCCATCTTTCTATCTCATGTAACACCTCGCTCTGTCCTTTTCCCCCTCCCTCCCTACCAAAGTGAAGTACTTATGAAAATAACTGAAGTGCAAGAAAAACAAATGTGAAACAGAAAGTGCGTGTGTGTACGAATTTCTTCCTGTACTGTGAGATGCTAGTTGACACTGCAACTTCTATCAGATCGGCTTTTTGGTAGCGAATAGAACCATTTCACTATTTTGGTTTTCCATACCTGCAAAAGCGTAGCACCAATGATAACCAAAAATATATAGGCACTAATACAGTATGAAACAATTGGTAAGAAGTATTTCTGCTATACAAGTTCAAAGATGTTTTCTCATACCTCCAAAGCAGCAGATTTCACATGGCTCAGCAGCAGCACTTTGCAGATCATGCTTGGTCTTTCCACAGCATAATCAGGTAATTTTGCAGATCTGGTCTTGGTCTCAACATCTCACGCTGCCTTCAAAACAATGTCTCAGATACATTTTTCAAACCAACAAGATAATCCAGGAACCAACTTCATATTCTTCTTTGGAAATAGCACTAAATGGCTCAGGACCTGCAGATTTATTGTTCAGATCAGCTGATTTATTTAGGTCATTGACAAAGCCTACTGCATGCTGAATTTAACAATACATTTACAGAATTTAAATACCAAAAAATTTAAATATTGCTTGAGCTTCTGAGAGGTATAATGAACACATAGCATAATCGTTAATCGAGGCCAATGATATCAACAGATCCTAAGAAATAACCCTGCCAACATGTGTGTGCATGTATTGAGGACTGCCAAACCACATGTATATAGATAGGTGCAGGCAAAAGAGGAAATATTCAAGAAGGCAGAAGGCGTGGACCTTGTCGAGCGTGGAGGGTTCGAGGTCTGGGGGCGAGCCCTAGAGGTGTCTCGGTGGCGCGGGTGGCGACGAGGGCGCAGTCGTCTCCAGCAACTCCCGCGCATCCTCGGCCGCGTGCGACCTTGGAGCGCGCATCCGCTGCGTCACCGGCCCAAGAGCTTCTCCTTGCCGCCACACCATCCGTCATGACCTTGGAGCGGCGGCGGCGGGGCAGGGCGGGGCGGTACGGCGCAAGGACGGGGCAGCGGCGCAGGGGAGAGGGGGGTAGAGTCGCGGTGGCATGCTCGCCTGCTCCGCAAGGCTGGCGGGATCGAGGACTGGGGCGAGGTGGCGCTGGGTACAGAGAGCCGGAATGCCGGAGAGGGGCGTCGGGCGAGCGTGAGGCGGCAGCGGATGTGGGAGGCTAGCGTTTCGGCGGGAGGGTTGGGGTTGACGAGCGTTCAGGTAATTACAGGGGAGATTCTAAAAACGCATGCTGGGTAGGCCGGGCGGGTACGGGTAGAATTGAGGTGAGAAAAGAATTTAGAAAATGGATGAAACATTTTGTATCTATGGGTTTTGGTCCTTTCTACCTCTTTTCAACCTTTTCCAAACTGTGAGTGGGACCAGCGTGAGGGGTATAGGTTGGTTTTCGCAGGTAAAAAAAATTTTGACAGAACTCGCTCTTTTATAGTGTAGACTAGCATAGATGTACGTGCAACATGCATGTGTTGTGAGATAATCAAGCAGACAATAGAAAGGAAAAAAACGAAAACAATTAAAAGGAAGGAGTTCTGATTGATTAGCGTCATTCCTTTCTCATTAAAACCAAGAGAAAGAAAGTAACAGCTAGGTATGGGTATAAAATGAGGTGAAAAATAAAGAGAAAAAGTGGATGAAATATTTTGCATCTATGGGTTTTGGGTCTTTCCATCCCTTTCCAACTTTTCCCAAACTGCGCAGTGGGGTCAGCGTGAGGGGTATACCTATATCTCTGTAAGTAAAAAAGACCTTTAGAAAACTCGTTCGATTATAGTGTAGATGATTCTTCTCTTTTGTCTATTTGACAAACGACACATGCAAGTCCCATGTTGTTTTGACGGATCATCTCATCGAGGGACACGAGGGGCACAGGCTTCTTCCTTAAAACAAATCTTGCATAGATATAAGGCCATGTATTTGCAGCTCAATTTTATTTAATCTATCTGAAATTATAAATTATTAATCACTTGCATTCTAGATGGGATCGGTTAACTTTTTTTTCTACACTGGCCAGGGACCTATCGACAACCTCTTAGCGCACCTTGCAGACCCTGTCCACTACAATGTCTTCTCGGTATGTATTGCCTTCTTCGTTGGCTTTCTTCTCATCATCCTTGTTGCAACACAACTCAGGGGATGTTGGTTCTCTCTGGTCTTGCAGCCTTGCAGGCATTCACGTACTGATACGATGTTCCTTCCAAGAAGATTTGAGGGGTAGAGGAAAAGAATGTACTGTTTTGGGGGGCACTCACCAGAGGTATTTTATGTTCAATTGGTCTATGATTGATTGCAACGCTTTGAATTTTGGTCCAAAGAAATCCAAGTAATATTTAGCTGAGATCGGAGAGAAAAGAGTAACTCCATAACGCACACTAGGTGCTTCATCAAATGCTCGGACCTTTTGAAAATAAATCAGCAACTGGTGAGCTCCTAGCTCTCTATTCCTCTCATATTCTCATTAGTTGAGGATTCCAATTTTAAAGATATCAAGCAGGTTGTCTAATTGATGCAAGTTGGGGCATGTCGATTGTCGTTTAATTGTTGCATTGTACTCAAGTTGTTTGCATATGGTCAAAGGTATTGGTGCTGTGCTCATCATAACACTGTGTGTTGTTAAGTCTAATTTATAAGGTATGAACATTGCACGAATTCTATACGTCAGACAGTTGTGTATATAAGCAGATTAGTTAAGTTGTGCCTATTAAACTTATCTATTATCTGCAAGTTTTGTCATATTATTGTTTTGTCATATTTTTCTTTGTTCTGTTTCAACAGTTTTAAGAAATTGGCTAGGCATTATTCTCTCTTTGGTTCCTACTATTGTCTTGATAAAAGAATTATATTTAATTTCAGTAAACTCTCTTAATCTAAATAATCACTACATCACAAATAGCTCTTTGCATGTATGCTTTTGCATTTTAGCTGAATACTTCTGAGAGGATAGTGCAAGGAACCTTAGAGCCTAATATGTGCCATATGTTTTCAGTATTTATGTGCAAGACGAGAAAGAGGCGTAAGACGGGCCAAAAAAGAAACCCGTTTTTTCTGATGTTTTTTGGCCCACCTATAGCCAGTCTATCAAAATGTCGTGTAATGAAATGCGTTGTACTTTTTTGTGCTTAGTATCACTGGTAACAATGTGCTCGAGAAGTCTGATCTTCAACCTGTACTCAAAGCTCTCAAAGACAGGCTGATGAGCAAGAATGTGGTATGTGCTTACATCGTCTATTAGCTATTCATTTGGCATGCTTGATGCATAGCCTTTTTTGTGTTGGATGAACAAGCCTGTCCTTACCTATGCAGGCAGAGGAAATTGCAGAGAAGCTTTGTGAATCCATTGCAGCTAGCCTTGAGAGCAAGAAGCAAGGATTTTTCACAAGAATATCATCTACCGTCCAGGTCTCTACAGCTTTCCTGCCAAAATATATTCACCTTTTATGTCACCTACACATTCTATAGACTGGCAGAATGCTTCATGTGTGTTTACTCCTGCAGACAGCTATGGAGGAGGCTCTTCTTCACATCTTGACCCCAAGGCACTCTATCGACATACTAAAGGATGTACATGCTGCCGAGGAGTGTGGGAGGCCGTATGTCATTGTTTTCGTTCGTGTAAATAAATGGAGTTGGCAAATCCTCGAATCTTGCAAAGGTATGCTTTTCCAGATATTACCATGAAACCATGAA
This sequence comes from Paspalum notatum, assembly GCA_022530915.1. Classification (NCBI taxonomy): domain Eukaryota; kingdom Viridiplantae; phylum Streptophyta; class Magnoliopsida; order Poales; family Poaceae; genus Paspalum; species Paspalum notatum. The sequence continues at coordinate 29,706,076 of CM039688.1, read as the reverse complement.
AAAGAAAAGGAGAGAAATCATTACCTTGTAAATTAATTCATTTTGTCTGAATTTGGAACTTCACAGGTTGCTTATTGGCTTCTCCAGCACAATCTCACTGTAACACTTGCAGCTTGTGACACCTTCAGATCTGGTGCTGTTGACTACGAACTCATGCACGGAGGCTAGGTAGTGATTTATGTTGTACCACATAATTCAACTATTGCACAACTCTGTTCTAATTATGATCAATTTATGAACTTGGATTTTGTTTGATGGTTTATTCCGGATTGTTTTTCTGAAAGAGTAGTTTTAAAACTGTACTGCTAGAGTAATTATTTTCAACAGTCTGTATACGTACTTATGTTTCTTTTATGTCCATTTTTTTATATAAAAACGTGATAATGGAATTTATACTCAACAATATAAGATTTTGACCAGCATTCTAATCCGGTGATTCAACAAATTGCCTTTGACCTTTGGGAGAATAATGAATAATGAGTACTGGTATTTTCTTATGTACCTGTTTTTTTGTCAGTGAGGGAGCCCATGAGGTGCATGTCTGTAATTGGTACGGTCTTGAAGGTTGCCTTGGCTGGCCTATGTAGGTACATTGGAACCTCTTAAGACCATGTCTTAAATGTTTTGTTATGGCTACAACAATTTCATGACGTGGACTGTTTGAGTCTTTGAACGTTTCGCTGTTTCTAATTTATACTTGTGAAATAAAAAACTATATGATAGGTTTTTATTATTTTGTAAATAAAAATATGGAAGAAAAAAATAATTAGTAACTATTAGTATCTAGAGAAGTCGTAATTGATTGTATGTATATTTTAGAAAATAAAAGAGATACGATGAATATATTATTGGCAGTTCATTTAGTTATTTCAAACATGTTATAATTGATATCTATATCTTTGAAAGACATACATCATTGGATAGACGCTAAAGCAGGTGGAATGATAATTTATTTCACAAATTAGTTAGTTATATCGTATAAGAAAATTAATTTGTACTCTTACAACATGACCGTCATAACTACTTAGAAAAGATAACTATTTGTGTCGAATGATAATTTATTCTACAATTGTTTTGAGAGCATACCTGAACACGTTAAATTTATTAGTAGATAGAAGTTTTATGACTACCAAGAATGAATAACAGCTTACGAACTAGGAAACCTAACATAAAGAAAGAAGAGAAAGAAAAAATAAACTCCATGCACCAAGAAACCTCAAAACAAGATGCTAGACTCTTGAGGAGGCCACCCACTGAACTTGGGACAAGAGCAATGTCCAACACGCCATCGTCATCAATCCGATTGACGGATCAACTCTTCACTTGGTAAACGACAAAGCCTCAAGGGTGACTTAAATGTAAAAGTGGTAATAGATCGAATAGCTTCTATGAACGGCAGAATAGCTTTCTTCTATCGTTGTGTTATGCACAGAGGAGTGGTTTTAGCCTTTTAGGTAATGTAAAGGTGATATAAGATGTTCAACTAGGAAGGAAGATGGATACCTTCCATCTTGGTGTTATCCACTATCGTCTCGAAGCTCCCATTTTTAGGTTATAATTCAAATAAAAATAATATAATTGATGAGGATGAATATATTATAACCCTCCTTTGAGTAAAAACATTATAACCATGATATTAAGAGGTCTGATTTTGTCTTTTAATACGCGCGTGCCGCGCGTGCATGTCAACCAGTTACTTTAACTACTGAGATTACAACATAAGAAAACAAAGATAAACAATTTTATTTCGACGCGAGGATACATGAAGCATGATCATGGATAAAGCAAATTCACACAAATAATAAAGCAAATTCACACAAATAATGAAAAAGAACACATACTAATAATACCACACTGTTGGCTGTCGTTATTTCCCTATTTTGACCGCCAATTCCTCGGTAATGAATGGGATATAAGCCAAATTATGCATTATTTACTTTGAACTAATAACTTCCACGAGTTTTGGTGGTTGTGACTGTTTTGTCGGGAGACCCTTAAATTCCACAGAAATATACATCATATGGAGGAGGGGGTAAATTAGACAAAGGGCTAGGGTCGCCCGGCCACACATGCAGGCCGGCCAACCCCACCTCAGGTCATCCGGCCCCACATGCAGGCCGGCCAACCTCCACCAAGTTCGCCCGACCCCTTTGTCCTGCCTTCAGCCATGCCACGTCACCTACATGCGAGAATAGAATGGATTAGAGATGTCATCGATCCAACACCGTTCAATCCTCAACGTCCAACACTAAGACGGTTAATCGGACGGCTGAGGAGGAAGCACACCAGCCGCCCAGCCAACTACCTTAGTCGCTGTTGGCGTCTCTTAGCCTTAAAAGATTTTAGTCCGCAAGAGCACGGAGACCGTTGTAGCTTTTCACCCAGAGTATTTCGAGTATCATATTTTTATCCATAGAGAAGTGGCAGGCGAGAGAGTATAATTGAATAAACTCAATTTGAAAGATACATACTTAAATAAATATTCCAGCTAGTCACTGGACAGGGGTAAGTCTGGTAAACAGATAGGTGTACGGTGGAAAGAAGTAAAATAAACTACCTAAGATACACGTAGAAAGTTATAGTTGCCTGGGAGGACAACGAGTGAGATAAAGTTACTAAACTCTATTTTATTCAGCTGCAAAGACTATGTCGTGGTTAACTAAGAAACTTAAGCACAAGTCAAGGTCTCGCATCGAGTGAAATTTTGGCGCCTCGAGGGGTCAGGGGGTAGATAGTAGACCACCGAAGGAGACCCGGCTAACGCCTACGGGCCTACCGAACGACGGGCCTAGGATACACAGGCACACCACACGCTGTCACCGAGTGGGGCTACTAAGCAAATCTGCATGGATAAACTGGCACGCTATAAACGTACTCAAGCAAAGCTTGAGTAACAATAGATCGTCTTTGATCAGAGGAGAGGACTTAACCAGAGCCTGACGTACAGGTTGGATTATAGTACCGGCAAAAGTAACGGAACTTGACCAACTAAGATAACCACAGCCTAAGCCTAGCAAGTATGCAAAATAAAGGGTACACCACACTTGCAAGAGATAGAAATAAAGTAAAGCATAAATATATTATACTGAAGATAAGAGTAACAAGATACAAGAACTTTACTGCAGACTCAGAAATATCTCCGAAAACTCCGAGGCAAAGCTCGACTCACTCTAACTCTCAGGACTATTCTACTACTAAGATATGGAAAATAACACCCTCTAAGGTAGAATATGGCTCTCAACTTCTCCACACTTTTACAAATGAGCTCTCAGGGCCTATTTATAGCTTGTACAAGTGAAGGGGGTACTTAGGTGGCTGAAGTCGGTGGGAGGCCAAGGTCGGTGGTCGGCTAACCTAGGGTCAGATCGGCTGACCTCCCTAGAGGTCGGGCGACCTTCCGATCCACCTACTTAACCCTCCAACGGCTTGATTTCACTCCTCCAAGGCGGTTGACAGTTGAGGTAGTTGGTACACGTGGAAATTGCTTCCGAGGGGAGGTCGGTCGACCTTGGTGGAGGCCGGGCGACAACGTGTCAGCCCTTCATAGGTTTCATGGCCCTTCACTTGGAGTGATGACGTCACCGATCCGCTCTTTCGGCCCTTGAATACATTGGATGCTTGATACAATGGTTAGATCTTCATTGAGTTGTGTTTCTTTATGTGCAGGATCGATGAGGTGGCATTTGGACTTGGTCGAAGGTCGGGTGGCCAGGATACAGGGTCGGGCGACCCTACTTGGGGTCGTGTGACCATGCTAGTGGTCGGCCGACCTTGGTAGGGGTCGGGCGACCATGGTACTTCCACCATTTGTGCTCATCTTTGGTCCTTGACACGTTTTTACCCTTTTTGTGTGTATCTTGGTATCTGCATCCAAATATTCATATATATCTTGTGGAACTCATTAGTAATAGGGGTTGGTCCATATTTTGTCACATACTTCGTTCCATTTGGTTGGTAATTGACGGTAGATATCGTGAGATTACGACCGTCAACACCCCCCAGCTTAAACTTTTGCTCGTCCTCGAGCAAAGCTAAGACTGAAAGTGGATAAGGAGCTGCTGCGATATCGAAGATGAAGAGAAATTCTTATACATGACTCAATACTCAACCGTGTGTTCTAAGCTGTGAAATAATTGAAGCTCACCTTGTGTACTACCTATGGTCACTACAGGAATCCAGGGCAACCGCCGAAAATAAGGCAAAAACCTCCGAAAATAACTATTTTCTGTCATTAACTATTTTCGGCGGTTTTTGCCTTATTTTTGGCGGGAGGGGTCCACCAAAGGTGAGTAGCCGAAAGCCTGGCCGCCGAAAATAATCCGGAGCCAACTATTTTCGGCGGCCAGGCCTGGCCGCCGAAAATAAGGCTCGCTATTTTCGGCGGCCTCGTATGGCCGCCGAAAATAGTGTTGGCCTATTTTCGGCGGCTTGCGCCAACCGCCGAAAATAACTTTGGTCTATTTTTGGCGGCCGGCACAATTAACCAGTCGGTCTGTGGCCAACGGAGTACACGATAGATCAGGCTGTGAAGGATCTGGTCCTCTAAGTCCAAGAATATACATGTCTACGGCACTCGGCACCTCTCCAGTCCTAGCAGCCTGTATGTAGATGTTAGAATCATATATTTTCCAATAGTTGAGGGGCGAAACATAAAGCGGTTTCTTACCGTGCATTGAGCCATTCGTCGATATCCGTCACCCCCAAGCATGTGCGATGCGTTCTTAATCCCAACATTTCTAAGCCTCTTTGATCGCTCTTGAAAGTCTTCAGATGCTCACAGCTCACAAAGTGCCTTGTAAGGGCCTGGTTGATCTTCAAACAATGGATGTCCGGTCTGCATGTACACGAGTTAGTATATCGTAATAACAATCTTAATATTTGAAGAAGCAACACAATTCCCAAAAAAGGACATTACCTGTTTGTACTCCTCAACAGTCAAGTACGTCTCCGAACAATCCCGAAAACGGCCTAAATTGCTGCCCTTGAGACTTAAGCCAAGCGTTTGTTACCTGAAGACGAAGGTTGGAGAATGTATCGTTGCATATCTTCATCGCAGCCTGATCAAGAACTTTTTCTGCATAATCCACCTCTGAGGGATCCACACGGAAATACTTATGCAACATTAAACAGTTAGTAGCAAAAAATCAGCTTAATTGGAATCAAATAGTTAACAGAAAGAATCAACAAAATAAGCATCAAATAGTTAGAAGAAAGAATTTTATTCAGAATTTGTTTTTCACAAGCCCTTGAACACTTCCATATGTAACATGTGTAGCAAGTGCAAAATGCTTCCAGCTTGTCGCAGGTATAGTCTGACCCCTCTTCTGCACAACTCCTGGGTTGTGCGTTTGAATAAGGGCTCCCAACACGCCGTTCGGTGTCCTATGGTGACCTGTCCCATCCCAAGTCACGTCCTCCCATTTGCTACGAAACAAAATAATATTGAAGACACGTCATGTGCATAAACTATTGAAGTTAATAGCTCATAAAGACCGTACCCATCACCAGTTGGTCTAATCAGTCTGTTGTTTGCAGTGGCAGGAACTGGAGGAGGGTTAATATAGTGGCTCCTCCTAGTCCCCCTCCTCTGAACCGCCTCCTCTGAACCATCTCCACCCATCACGTCCTCATCAGCTCCAGCATCCTCCTCCTCATCTTGCTGCCCAGCTCCCGCCTCCTCCTCCTGTTGCCCAGCTCCAGCTTCCTCCTCATCATCCTCACCCTGCAAAAGTAAACATTGGTGTTAGTTATTTAACATATATGAAATTTATACATATAAAACTCTATACACAAATGTACCTCAGTTCTTTGAAGGGCGATAGGAACTCCCTGCAAGTTTGGGTCCACACACCTCAACAAAGCCTCACGCCTAGAGCTAGTTGAGGAAGTCCCTTGAAAAAGCCCCACCTTGCTTGGGATCATCTTCCCCACGAACCCCTTTGCTACTTGCTTGAGCTTATGGCTCATCCTGTTGATGAAATAATAAAAGTTAGTTCAGGATACATAAAGTACGGTTAAATGATCAACAATGCATAGAAAATACTAAAATACATAAAGTACATAAATGAATAATTTACTGGTCAAAACTCATCAACGTCACGATTAAGTTGTCCCCTCCGTGCTAAACCTGACCATCGAATTTTTTTCTTAGGTTCTTGTCGTTTCCGTTTATTTGGAATGCTGATGTCCTCACTGTCTCCAACCAAAGAATTCAGTTCCGCACCGGGCTCTATAACAAAAGATGTTGACAATTCTTCTTCTTGATAAACTTCATCAACTTCATCATCAAACTGACGGGCACAATAACCAACATGCCTAGGGGTGTATAAACGTTCACGGGGATTCACTTTGTGAACTACCCACCAAGCATGGAGCTTTTGATTTGGATACGGCAAATAGTAAACCTGGTCACATTGGTGTGCAAGGACCTAGTTGTCGTTGCCCCTGAGCTTTTCATTGTGCTTGACTTCGACCATGCCATACTAGTTCTCTCTAACTCGTTCTCCAGGCTTAAAATAGTAGGGTGCGTTGGCACTTGCACTTGCTCCAGTAGATTGGAATATGGGAAGGTCACTAAGAGATGGTTTTTCATCCACATTGTATCGCATAGTAGGACCATTGACATTGTGTTCCTCGGCAAAATATACACTAGAGAAGTATGCTATCTCCTTAAGAATAAATGCTTCGGCGATGCACCCTTCAACTCTAGCCTTATTGCTAACCATTGCTCTAAGATATTTGAGGGCCCTTTCAATGTGGTACATCCACCTAAATTGCACAAGCCCGCCAACCTTAGCTTCATACGCAAGATGAACAAGGAGGTGTTGCATTGGATTAAAGAACCCAGGAGGGAAAATGCTTTCCATTTTGCATATTAGCACAGGTACATCTTTCTCTAGCTTCTCCATCATCTCTTTCTTTATCTCTTTAGCACAGAGCTACCTATAGAAATAGCTTAGCTCAGCTATCACTGACCAAACTCCATCGGGTAGGTAGCTGCGAAACATCACGGGCATGAGTCTTTCCATAATAATATGGTAATCATGGGCCTTCAAACCATTAAGCTTCTCGGTCTTCAGATTCACGGCTCGTCTCAACCCCGCTGCGTAACAATCTGGGAATTTCAATTTTTTCATCCATCTCAACACTTCTTTTCTCTCTTGTGGTTTAAGACAAAACGGGGCACGAGGTTTTCCTCCACTTGCGGTGAGCTCAAGGGTTGGGCGGTTGCAAATCTTTGCCAAGTCTTTTCGGGCCTTCACATTGTCCTTTGTTTTGTCACTGACATCCATGCACGTGCTTATGACGCTTTTAGCAACATTACGTTCCTGATGCATAACATCAATGTTGTGCGGGAGCTTCAATGCTTTGGCGTATGGAAGGTCCCATATTCCACTGATGTGAGTCCAGTGCTTCTTTCCAAACCCTTCATACGCAGTCTTTTCCTTGTTTAGCTTAAGGCTTGTGAGCTGATTAGTAATTTCTTGCCCGCTTAGCCTTTTTGGTGGTTCATCGTAGCAGATGGTGTCTTTCCTAAAGGCATTCTTTTCGCCTCTAAATATATGATCAGAAGGCAACCAACATCTGTGGTAATGAAAGTAGCAGATCTTCCCACCAAACTCTAGATGAAAACATCTAGTGTCAGCACCACATATCCGACATGTCAAGGTCCCATAAATGCTCCATCTAGCAAAGATACCATACGCCAAGAAATCATGAATTGACCACAGGTACGCAGCCCTAAGGGTGAATTTCTGCTTCAAGGAAATGTCATATGCTTCGACTCCTATCCACAGCTGTTTCAACTCTTTGATCAAGGGTTGTAACATCACATTGAGTTTTGGTCCAGGATGTTTCGGACTAGGTATGATGAGGCAAAGGAACATAAATTCATACTTCATGCACATAGAAGATGGAAGGTTGTATGGAATAGCAAACACAGGCCAACAAGAGTAGGAAGCGGCCGATTCATTGAAAGGTGTGAAGCCATCAGTTGCCAAACCGAAGCGAATATTCCTCGTGTCCTTAGCGAACTCTGGGTCAAACTCATCCAAGGCCTTCCATGCATCTGAATCAGCAGGGTGCGCCATGACCCTCCCTGGGTTTTCACATACATGTTTCAACCACCGCATGGGTTCAGCCGTTTTCATTGAGAGAAAGAGCCGTTTAAAGCGAGGTGCCAACGGGAAGGAACAGAGCTGCTTGTGTGCAACGTCCGTTGTCGCCTTTTCGCCATCCTCATTTACTACCTCGACATATCTTCCTTTGCTACAGATTAAGCACTTTTTCTCGTCCTTATGATCATCCCAGAAAAGCATGCAGTTGTCTGTACACATATCTATCTTCTCATAGCCCATACCGAGGGATTTGGTCAACCTCTTGCACTTATGCATGTCATTGGGAAACTTATGAGGCTGCGGAAGGACATCCCCGATCAATTGCACGAGGTCATTGAAACACTGGTTCGAGAAGAAATACTTGGACTTGATGGCAATGAGCCGAGTCACAAATGCTAGGACAGACACTTTTGTGTGTTCGTGCAGCGGCTCTTCCAAAGCTTTATGGAGCTTAAAGAACTCCTCAACCTCCTTTGTAGGAGGATCCTCAGAGTTTACACCAAACTTCGGCCGTAAAGCTTCTAGCATCTCATCCATCCTATCGATGCCCGCCGGATCATCATCTGCTTCCCCTTCAGTTTGAACTCTAGTTTCTTTCTCACCATGGAAGGTCCACGTTTCATATTCTGGCATTAAACCAAAGTTAACCAGGTCTTTGGCTAATTCATCCTTATTCTGAAAGTGTCTGTTGTTGTGCTTGTTGCGTGGACACCTGACCCGATTGTGAGTTGTCAAAGAGAAAGCATGGTCGACAAAAGCCTATGTCTTCCTCCTCCACTCAGCTAAGTGAGCTTTACCCCCACTCTTATCCCAACCATCATACATCCATCGGCAATCGTCGCCCATACTTGATGCTATGGAGATTAAAGCAAGGTAGATAGTAAGCTTATGTTTTTTCAACGTATTGCGGCCCTACATCTATAGGTAATGATATGTCCTAAACTCACCCAAGAGTGGCTAACAGAGCGCGGATTTATGATGAGACTGCGAGGTTCAAATGAAATTTTGGCAACATAACCCCGTTGTTCTCCAACTGCACGCCCAAATGTGGTGCAGCGAAGAACAACAGGGTTATGCCGCCGAAACTTCGCTCAGACCCCGTGACTCATCATAAATACCACGCTCTATTGGTCACTCCAAGGCTGTCCAAAAAAGGGACAATTCCGGACCGGCGTGAAACGTTGCCGGTCTGAAACGGGTGACGCATAGGTTCTGTACCTTACGTTTATTAAAGCAAAGATAAATGATAAGCATAGCATATGAAAATGATAAGACATAGTATAAGAGCAACCATATATTGAAGTAAGCATATTGAACCATAACAAACCATAAGCATGCATGTTGATAAGATATGGCACTTCTAATCATAAGCATGGTAATAATAAGCGAGACATTTGATCTAATCATTCAACAATCATCGAAATCAAAACATATGACAGCCGCCAAAAATTAACTACAATCACTATAAAAAAGTCGAAAGCCATCGGTTTCTTACTTCAAAGAAGTACGGGATGCAGGACGCGGCGTGGGGTGAGGCCGGCTGACAGGGACGTAGGAGGGATGCCACGCTGGGCAGAGGGCGCCGGGTGGGACCCGGGAGGGGCACCGCGCTGGGCAGAGGGCGCAGGCCCGAGGAGGGGCGCCGGGCGTCGGGCGGCGCAAGCAGGCGCCCGCCGGGAGAAGGGCGCCGAGCCTGGGGCGGGGCCGCGGCTGGCCGGGAGAGAGGCGTCGGGCGCCGGCGCGCGGGGCAGCGAGCGGGGGCGCGGCCGGCCGGGGCGGGCGGGCGCCGGCCGGGGGTGGGGCTGCTAGCGGGGGCGGCGGGCGGGCGGCGGCCGGGGCAGGGCGACGGGCAGGCGGCGGTCGGGGTGTGTGTGCACTGGTGTGGCCATGAAGGGGTAGGGATGGCCTTATTCATCGCGTGTGTTTATTTTTGGCGGCTGCCCCTGGCCGCCGAAAATTCTCAAGATTCTTGTAGTGGGTGCATCTTTTTGCTTACCTCGCCTTGGGTGGTTGAGAGACGAAACAACCATCGTACATGAGTTCTTCTAACTTGCTATTTTTGGATGTCTTTCTCAGGTGTTTTCAAGATTTTCAAAACAAAAGTAGCTTCCCCAAGGTGCTCTCAGTCGCGTTTCCTCACCAAAGGCCAAGATTTGGCCAACACTTTCCTACACTAAGGCCTTTGTGGAGCTTTAGGTGGGGAGAATGTGGCACACTTAGGATATTCATTTTGCTAAGCCAAAGATTGCACCAAAGAGTGTACTTTATCACTTCTTCTATTTGATCACTGGAGTATGAGTGATAGTACTATATGCCTCCTCCTCTTGGTTTTCATCCCTTACCGCCTTTTTGTAAATTTGGAGTGGATATGGAGCTTTTATTTATTTTTGCCATGCTTGAACATGCATGCTTTTCATTTTGCCGTGCTTTTGCATGTATTTTTCTTTGTTTTGCCATGTTTTTGCATGCTTTTCTTTTTGGCTCCGTACGCTTACTCCTTGAGATTTGAAGGCTACGGATTATGAGAAGTATTTGGAAACTTTTTGGTGGATGCAAAGTTCGGAATGGATCACTTACATTTTTGCTTTTGTACTCCAGCTATCAACAGAAGGTGATATTTCTACTCGATGAGACTCAAAATTTGACAAAGCTCAAAATATCACTAAGCAGCTATTTGTAGCAGTTTCAACTATTTGAAGCATTTTTGGCTCTGGTAGGTATTTTGACCAAGAGGAGCTATAATTTGTTATTTCAAAAAAAAAACCTGAGATGTTCATCTTACTAAGAACATGAAAGAATTATCCCATAGTCAAGTCATATCATTCATCTCACAACAACTTAGGCTTGTTATCACAAATGGCAACCACAAGATAGAACCTTGGTTTACTTCTTTTATTCACAAACTCAAAACTAAGCTAAGCATAAATCACATGCAAGAATTAAATCATTCGCTTGATACAGCAACTATTCATCATTTCCAAAATAAAACTAGCATGTGAATTATCATTAAAGCATGGGAGTTTTTTTTTAAAGTAAAGCATAGATAATGAAGCAAACTTAATTAAGCAAACTGAGTTCAACAACTAAATTAAACACAGCAGGAATCGGGGGATTCTCATAAGTACCCAACTGTCGATTTGGGTTCCCTCCCCAAGCTTCAACGAAGCTACTCGGGGTAGTACCCATAGTACTGGAAGAATCGCTGGGACTCATCAAAGGTGCACTGAGCCGTCGCTTCTATTTCTTGAAGGCGGTTATATTGCTCATCCTGGTTCTGTTGGATGACCTGAGTGTGCTCATTGACCTAATTAAGCTGCTAGGCCATCCCAGCTGTGCGCTGGTCTTGGATGGTCAGGGACCCAAAGATGGCGCTTAAGGGGTCTCTTGCAAAGCGTGCTGAGGCAGATGGTCCTGCCTCGTAAGGTGCTAACTCATTCCCATAGTAGGTTCCTTCTTCTTGCTGCTGAGAGTATGCAGCGCTCAGCTCGTGTCCCCATGGCATGTCTACAGATCCTCCGTGGGGCTGCGACGTCAGTTCTGTTCCCTAGGTTTGCCAGGATGTGCCAGCTGCGGTATGGAACCAGGTAGGTCCCGTCCCAGCGGCTTGTGCGTCCTGTGCTTGCTTCTGTAGGCGCTCCTGGGCTGCTCTCCTTTGTGCCCTAGTCATGACTCCTGCCACACTATGTCGGGGCTCCTATAAAGGCTCTTCCATAGGGACGCCCTCTATTGGCATAGAGAGTGTGTCCACGTGGTAGATTTTGAATTGTGGTACTGGTAGAGGCACTTCAAAGTTGTACCCCTTGTAGATCATGACATAGGTTTCTGTGTTGGGGTTCTTGCGCAGAAAGTGTCCCTGGATAAAATGGCTCTCTGTAACTAAGTTGGGTGTGTCTGGGGTAAGAATGCCACCTAGGCATTTGCTAAAACCCTTAACTCGAATGCAATCCTCGTCATAAAGGACATGATTGTTATGGAATTCTCATCCCAAACTAGTTTCATCCAGTGATAGAGCAAGGCAATGGCTGGTGTATACTTCTGCTTACACCACATGGCATAGAGGATTTTTAAGTCCTCTATGGTCACATAGCGTGTGTCACACGGGGAAGGACTACCATGGTAATCCAATAGGCCATGAACCGCATGGTGGGGTGCTTAATGTGTGTAATACTTTTCTTCCCCTTATAGTCCGCACCGGCTAGTTCTTTCCAGAACTCTGTTGCATTAAAGCCTACGAGTTCGGCTGCTATGGAGCAGCGAGGTGAGAACCCGAGAGCATTGCTGAACTGATGAAGTGTCAATTCATGCTCAGAGTTAAAGAGTCTGAAGTGAACAGTCATGTCGGACTGCAGTGATACTACTCGGAGGGTCATTAGAAACTCCTTGGTAAGGAGCACTATGCCTTCCTCACTAATATTTGCAAAGTTATCCCAGCCTACCATACTGCAAATTTCATCGAATTCATCGTGCATACCTGTGCTTGTCATGAGTACTTCATCGAAGCACTTGGTGAGGCTGATAGGCTTCGTGTGGAGTTGCCTTAGCAGGTCGGCTTCATCTTGGTTGCGTGTCTGAATTTGGGAATCCAATATCAATACGGGCCCGGTGTTTGATGATGTAGCTTCCTCTCCTCCCGGTCCAGCACTTGAGGAGCCTCTGTCGGACACTGTCTGAGAGTTTTGGCCCTGTGAACCGGAGGATGTCGGGAACCAAATGTGCTGCTCCGCCCTGCTGATTGCACTCCTGGCCCTCTCGAGAGCGTGCCTCATCTTGCACAAAATAGACACAACAGCTACGAGATGACAGAATAATATTAGCGTAAGTCGTTAGTCGTCCTTGTTGGGCATGACACCGCCACAACTCGTTCTCGGTCTTGCTAAAAGAGAGGAGCTAGTAGCTAAATTATTTGGCTAACAAGATTTTTATTTGGATGTTTTAACTAAGCATAAGAGCTTAATTAAGCCTCTAAACTGGGAATTGAGAGAGGGAGAAGTGTGCTACTGCTTGGTGTGAGCAAGGGAGTGGGAGGTGCTATTTATAGGCAAGGGGAAGCAGCAGGGGGTCGGTCGGCCTAGGCTGATGGTCGGGCGACCAAGGTGCCGGTCGGCCGGCCATGGGTGCAGGTCGGGCGACCACATGAGAGCAGGGTTCAGCCCTTTGAGTGATGGAGCTACACGCGCCGAAAGCAAAAGGAGGAGGGGTCGGGTGACCACATGAGAGGATCGGCTGGCTCATAGAGTGCTGCCCCTCTTTACTTTGTGCCTTGCTTAGGAATGGAGCAAAGAGCAAAAGCGGAAGTGAGAGAGGAGAGAGTGAAGGGAAAGGTCAGGTGACCGTTGGCCATGGTCGGCCAACCACTTGAGCTGGTCGGACCTGTGGAGAGGCCTGGAGCCTGGTCACCCGAGTGCTCGATTTCGCGAGTGAGAATATGAGAGAAGAAAAGAGAGGTTGCATGCACCGAAAGCATGAGAGGGCAGGATTGGCCGGCCTAGGCATCATGCCGGGCGGCCATGATACTTACGTGAGAGTGTAGCAAAAGGGAAAGAGAGGAGGAGAGGTGGTCGGGTGGCCTCATCATAGGGTCGGCCGGCCTCCTTGTGGTGGCTCTCGTGCTTTGCTTCGGGCAGGAGTAAAGAGCAAAGTGAAAGGGGAAAGGAAAAGAGAAAGAGGGAAAGAAAGAAAGAGAAAGAGAGGGAGAGAGAGGAGAGGAAGTGAGGGGAGAAGAGAGTGGTCGGGCGACCTAAAGGGCTTGGTCAGTGCCCCTGGCTCTGCCCCTCTTTGCCTTACTTGTGAAGGGTGGTCGGCCAGCCCTGGTGCAGGGTCGGCCGACCCAAGGATTTTTTTTTCAAAAATAAGGGAGGATAAAAAAACTAAATGCAAAGAAATTAAATTTGTGCATTGCAAAAATTTAAATATGCCATGGAGAACGAGAAATTAAAACTAGCGGGAAGTAAATATGTCGTTGAGAGATAATGCCAGTTTTACCTCTTGGCGTGAGTGAACCATTTACCACCCTTCGGGATGTCGTATGGACGTACGTACGGGGAGGTAAGTGGTACTTTTGTGAGCCACTTGGAGTTTGTCGTAGATGGGTCCTGGGCGCGCTCGTCCGCAACATGCCCCATAGTGTTTGTCCTAGATTCTCCATGGGTATGCTGACTCTTGTTACACCCTTGATTGATGGGTCTTATAGGTTCATGGGTGCCGACCTTCTTAACAAGAGCTTTGCCTCCTGTTTCCTGGTTGTTGCAGCTAGCCTTGATTGCTTTCGCCTTCTTCCATTCGTCTTCTTCCCATTGTTGGATGGCAGCCTCGATGACTAACTTCCGTTTCATGAATGCTACGAGACTGTCCATCTCTTTCCTGGAAGCGTCGTAGACTGGTGGCTTCGGCACATACCTTTGGCACTTGAAAAACTTCACTTGATTACACTTTTCCACTTTTGTGGTTTGAAGGAGAATGTCTCCCTCATTCCGTTGATGTTGAGGTGGACTTCTCCAGCTCCGACATCAATGCTTGCTTCCGCGGTGCTTAGAAACGGCCGTCCAAGAATGAGCGGTGTCTTGGCATCTATTTCCATGTCCAATACCACAAAGTCCACAGGAATGAGAAAATTTCGGATCTTCACCGGAACATCCTCGGCGATTCCAGTGGGGTGTCGGATGGACTAGTCTGCAAGTTGCAAGCACATACTTGTGGGGACGAATGCAGCGTGATTGAGTTTGTCGAAGACAATTTTGGGCATAACACTGACGCTTGCTCCGAGATCACATAAGGCTTGATTGAAGACTTGGTTCCCAATTGAGCATGGAATGGTGGGACTTCCGAGGTCCTTCTTCTTCTGTGGAGGCTGGTCGAGTATAGCTGCGCTACACTCCTCGGACATGTGCACAATTTTTGCTGATAGCAATGGCTTCTTATTGTTGAGTATATCTTTTAAGTACTTGGCATATGTCGGTACCTGCATAGCATCTACCAGGGGTATATTGACATATAACTTCTTAATGACCTCTACAAACTTACTGTATTGTTCATCGGCGGTAGCCTTCTTATTGCGCTGAGGGAAGGGCAACACCGTTGTGTTGTAAAACTCATGTGGAAGAGTTTTCGATGGTGCCTTCTCCTTTGCGGCTTTAGTGCTGGTTTCTGGATCATCCTTCTCTTCTGTTTCGGTGGTCTTCTCCTGTTCCTTGCCTGCATTGTTAGATCGTGGTGCACTACTAGGATGTGGAGGGTCCTGAGTGGACTTACCACCCCTAGTGGTGACAGCATTGATGTGCTCTTTGGGAGGAGGTTCCGGTTGGCCCGGAAGCTTTCCCGCATTAGCATTAGGCAAAGAGGTAGCCAACTGAGCTATTTGTGTTTCTAACATTTTATTGAAACTCAGTTGATTTTTCATAGCATTGTTCAAAGTTTTCATTTGTAATGAAATAGATTCAAAAAGTCTATTATTTGCATGAAACTTTTTACTAATGCTATCATACACAGCTTTTGGATCAAAAGAGCTAGGCTTATTGAACTACTGTGAACTGCTAGAGGAGTTACCTTGTCCGGAGAATGAAATATATGGTTGCAAATTTCAGCCTGGTTGGGGACGATTCCCGTTGTTGAAGTTGCTAGAATTACCAATGAAGTTGGCGTCTTCTGGTCGCATTTCAGGGCAGCTACTCCCTGAATGCCCCGTGTTCCCGCAGACTTCACAAGTCATGCGAGTGTCAAGGGCCTGGACTGGTGCGGTCTCAGGATTGTCTTCCAGCTTCTTTAAGAGCACCTCCATCTTGGCGGCCAGCATGTTCGTGCTGTCGATGTGATGGACTCTACGGGATCGGGTATTTGACCTTTCTTCTTTCCATCCCAGGTTAGTGGCGATCTTCTCAATCAGATTTTTGGCCGCTCTCACACTTTGGGATAAGAAAGATCCTCTAGCGGCTGCATCCACGTGCTCTTGAGTGGTACGGTTCAACCCGTGAAAGAAACTCTGAATGATCAACCATTCTTCCATTCCATGGTGGGGGCAGGCCGCTATATATTCCTATAATCTTTCCCAGGCCTTCGCCACCACTTCATCTGTTAGCTGTTGAAAGCTCGAGATCTTGTTCCTCAACGCGTTGGTCTTTCCCAGAGGGAAGTACTTGGCGAGGAATGTGTTTGAGCATGCATCCCATATTGTCAGTGTTGCACGGTTGAGGTAGAACCATTGCTTCGCCTTTCCGACAAGTGAAAATGGGAAGAGGCGTAACTTGACGGCGTCGGGGGATGCGCCTTTCATGGTGAAAGTAATGCAGATTTCCAGGAATTGCTGCAGGTGATTGCTGGCATCCTCCATTGCTAGTCCGCAGAAGGGAATGGCTTGAACCATGTGAATGACTCCCGGCTTGAGTTCAAAGTTCTCCCCTGCGTTGACTGCTGGTCCCATAGGGACATTGTTGCTGGATGGGACGGAGAACTCACGGATGGTCTTCTTAGGAGCTGTGGCCATGTCGTCGGTGTTCGATGAACTACTTGATGTGGTCGGTTCAAGGTTCAGTTCCCTTGGAACAGGTATCTGCCCGTGGATGGTCTTGGGATGGACCCTCTTGATCAGTGACTCTGGATTATTGTGGAAGTTTTTCGGCAGGTCGAAACCGGTCATACACCTCTCTTTTGTAACCACAACAAAAACAACAGAGACAAATGAGCCTGCTAAAGACTAGTTGGTATTTTTATAGAAGAAACGGGGTTCGAAAAGAGATTAGCAACTATATCTCTGCCTATTGCTTCCCCGGCAACGACGCTAGAAAAGCTTGTTGGCGTCTCTTAGCCTTAAAAGATTTTACTCCGCAAGCGCACGAAGACCGCTGTAGCTTTTCACCCAGAGTGTTCCAAGTATCGTATTTTTATCCATAGGGAAGTGGCAGGTGAGAGAGTATAATTGAATAAACTCAATTCGAAAGATCTGTACTGAAAAAATATACTAGCTAGTCACTAGATAGGGGTAAGTCTGGTAAACGGATAGGTGTATGGTGGAAAGAAGTAAAATAAACTACCTAAGATACACGTAGAAAGGTATAGTTGCCTGGGAGGACAATGAGTGAGATAAAGTGTCCAAACTCTATTCTATTCAGCTGCAAAGACTATATCATGATTAACTAAGAAACTCAAGCACAAGTTAGGGTCTCACGTCGAGCGAAATTTCGGCGCCTCGAGGGGTCGGGGGGTAGATAGTAGACCACCGAAGGAGTTCCGACTAACGCCTACGGGCCTACCGAACGAACGAGCCTGGGATACACAGGCACACCACACGCTGTCACCGAGTGGGACCACCAAACAAATCTGCGTGGATAGGATGGCATGCTATAAACGTACTCAAGCAAAGCTTGAGTAACAATAGATCGTCCTAGACCAGAGGAGAGGACCTAACCAGAGCCTGACGTACAGGTTGGATTATAGCACCGGCAAGAGTAACGGGACTTGACCAACTAAGATAACCACAGCATATGCCTAGCAAGTATGCAAAATAAAGGGTACACCACACTTGCAAGAGATAGAAATAATGTAAAGCATAAATATATTATACTGAAGATAAGAGTAACAAGATACAAGAACTTTACTGCAGACTCAGAAATATCTCTGAGGACTTCGAGGCAAAGCTTGACTCATTCAAACTCCCAAGACTATCCTACTACTAAGATATGGAAAAGAACACCCTCTAAAGTAGAATATGGCTCTCAACTTCTTCATACCTTTACAAATGAGCCCTCAAGGCCTATTTATAGCTTGTACAAGTGAAGGGTGTACTTGTAGGTGGTTGAAGTCGGTGGGAGGCCAAGGTCGGTGGGAGGCCGACCTAGGGTCAGCTCGGGCGACCATCCAATCCACCGACTTAAGCCTCAAATGGCTTGATTTCACTCCCCTAAGGCGGTTGACGGTTGAGGTAGTTGGTACACGTGGAAATTGCTTCCGAGGGGAGGTCGGCCGACCTTGGTGGAGGTCGGGCGACCACGTGTCAGCCCTTCACTGGTCGCGTGGTCCTTCAGTTGGATTGATGATGTCACCGATCTGCTCTTTCGGCCTTTGGATACGTTGGATGCTTGATACAATGGTTAGATCTTCATTGAGTTGTGTTTCTTTGTGTGCAGGATTGACGAGGTGGCATTTGGACTAGGTCGAAGGTCGGGCAGCCAGGATACAGGGTCGACCGACCCTGGCAGGGGTCGGGCGACCATGGTACTTCCACCATTTGTGCTCATCTTTGGTCCTTGACACGTTTTTGCCATTTTTTTGTGTATTTTGGTACCTGCATCCAAATATTCAAATACATCTTGTGGAACTCATTAGTAATAGGGGTTAGTCCATATATAGTCACACGCTTCATTCCATTTGGTTGGTAATTGACGGTAGATATCGTGAGATTACGACCGTCAACAGCCGCCCGGCACATGTGCAACTGCTACCAACTTTGGGATGCTACCTTGACCGTTCATGAAGTAGAGGCGGTGAATACAAGGGCCTTCCCGGCCCCACATGCAAGCCTCCTAGCCCCACATGCAGGTCACTCGGCCTGGACAGTGGTGACTGTTGGTAGTCGTTATTTCCTGATTTCGACCGCCAATTCCTCGATGAATAAATGGGGTATAAACAACGTTCTATGCATTATTTACCTTGAACTAACGAATTCCACGAGTTTTGGTGGTTTTTGATGTTACATAGGGAGATGCTCAAGTTCCAAGCAAAGTTACATCATTTGGAGCAAGCGTAGAGTGGGCACAAAAGGGCTTGAGAATGGACTACAAATAACATCACTATGAAGTATCTCAAATGCCCTTAATGACTGAACCATTGCGAAGAGGTCGTCGAAATAATCGAAATGGATATTTGGTTCACTCAATTTAGAATCCGGATGTGAAAGTTACGGCCATTGCAAGTTCAACAACTCTGGCTGTGAGGACAGTGGCCGGGCGACCACCACTTAGGCCAGGCGACCTAAGGTGAGGCCGGCCGGCCTAGAACCCCCTCCAAATGCCTCAATCTTCATTGGAATCAACCAAGTAACTCACCAAGGACCCATATACATCTAAGGGATCAAGCCCAAGTCAAGACAAAGGTCGGAAGGCCAACATATGGACCAAAAAATGACTAAGTGCTGAAGGGCTAGTCGCCCGGCCTAGTACTCAGGCCGCCCAGCCTGTTACTTTGGCCTTCCGGCCTCCCACTTGGTCACCTAACCTTCCTACAACACATGCATGCAAAGAAGCACAACTTGGACACAAATCAACCGTCAATCAAAGGAACAAAGGCATGCATGATGGATGGATCCTTGAGACACACTCTCCAACCAATGGAGAACATCCAGGTGGCAGCCAGAGACTAAGTCCCAGGCCGCCTGGCCTAGGACTTAGGCCTTCCGGCACGTGCTCTAACCGAATCAATCGCCACCGCCTCAAAGATGGAAGATCAAGCCATCCAAAGCAACGTCAGAGGGTGAGCCGCCCGGCCTGCAGACTTAGCCATTTCACCAACCTACAGCCTCCTATAAATAGAGGGTCACTCCCCCACTCCAAAATGGCACCATTGTACTCTCTCCACTCTCTCCTTTGGGGAGGTGCCCCCTTTTGGGTGGCGCTACCCCTTTAGTTCAATGTTTTGGTAGGAGTTAGAGTCGGGCTCTGTCTGTTCCGGAGCAGTCTTTAGGAGTCTGGTATGAGTCCCATGTATCTTTCTTTTCCCGTAAGACTTTGAGTTTATTTAATATATTCCTTTATTTAAGTTCAAGCATTTACTTTCCTGCCTATGGTTATGATCGTAGTGTAGGGATGTCATTAAACTATAGTTAGCGTTGCTCTATGAAGTTATGGTAATCTAGTCTATTTACTTGCAGGTTCCTTGTTCACGCTGTTAGTTAAGTCGTAGCAGTTGTGATGCTTCCACTTGTTTCTAGCTAAGTGGAGGATGTGAATAACCAGAGTTTACTCTGGAAGTTCACCTTGGTTTGCAACCAGCCCCACGCAGCTCTGGGTGCCTCGTGTGTACCGCACAGGCTTTAGGTAGCCCCTATTGGTGACAGCATTAGGGCGTCTCAGTATTCCACCCCGTCGTTCGGGCTGGCGCCTGGTTGTGATCCAACATGTATGTAGACGCATAGTCGGGCTCCCTAGAACCCGCCTTTCTCGGCTGGGTAATCAGCACTCTGGTGCCTGGCAGTGGTTCTATAATAGCGATGTCCGATGCAGTAAAGATGACTAGACCAAACCATAACCTCAGTCGTATCATGACCTTAGTAGAGTGACAGTTGGAGCTAGCTTTGTCTTTTGGCTTGACCTTAGTAAAGGAAGATCTGATCAGGAACCAGATCCGTCTCGTTGTCCTCCTAGCTCCTCGTTGAGCTTTGTATCCATGTGGAGTGTGTCAGTGTGCTGTTATCCTTTCTTTTGCCTTTTAGAATGGAAGAGTAAAATAACAAGATGTTTGATAAGTTAATATCTCTAACTCAATGCTTCCCTGTGGATAAATACGATACCTTGGAATACTCTCGGGTGAAAGCTACAACGGTCTCCGTATGCTTGCGGAGTAAAATCTATTAGGCTAAGAACCGCCAATAGTGACCTGGCCACACATGTCATCCGCATGCAAGTTCCTTCACTCCTAAGCAGCCTTGCATGCAAGGAATATTCCCTAGGATCAAGGGAGCATATCCACCTCTCCAAAGCACCTGCTCCACTATAAATAGAGAGGCACCCCTTACTCTCACTTGCACCTCACCATGTAATTCACTCTCTCCCTCTCCAGGAGGTGCCCCTCGGGTGGTGCCTCCACTCTTAGAACCTTTGTTTAGCTAGGAGTTAGAGCAGGCTTTGCTGTTTCGGAGTCAGTCGGAATCCTTGGTAATGTATTTTATTTTCTTATCTTAAGCATTACTTTCCGGTATATGACAAGTGCGAGTACTTTACTTTCCTACTTTATGCACTTATCTTCGTCTCTAGCAAGTTACTCGAGTTTGGTATGTATGCGGCTGCATTTATATGCTAGCACCTTTTCCATTTGGGCATGCCAAGTTTGAGGCCAGAGTTGAGCTAAGTTAGATTTGATTAAGCTTTGCTTTACTTGCCAATGCTATAAGCCTCTCCTAGACTTAGATCTATGAGTTTGGTTAACTCTAACCCTCTAGCTAAAGTCCAGTTTTAGTGCTCAAGCTCTTTCATGGCGGCAGTGCAACACATCGCTTGAGCACAAGTATAGCGTGCCATCTTACCCAGGTTGGTAGCCCATCTTGGTGACAGCATTATGGGTCTCAGTAGCCCATCTTACCCAGGTTGGTAGCCCATCCTGTCGTTCGGTAAGCCCGTAGACGTTAGCCAGTTGCCATTCGGTTGGCCAACTGTCTACCCCGTGCCTTCTCGGTGTAGTCTGGAATTTCACTCGACGCAAGGTCATTGCTCTGCTCGATATTTTCGACCTTAGTACGGATAGCTCTAGTATGCTAGTAGAGATGGAAGACCGAACCTTAGCCCTTGACTCGTTGTCCTCCTAGCTTAAATTTGAGTTCACGCCAATGGTGTTTGGTTTGTATCACATGGTGTTTGGTCTTTATCTTTTCTTGTTATCTTTTGGAATGAATGAGTTAGTAGTAGCTAGATGTTTGAAAAATTTGTATTCTTCTCGATGCTTCCTTGTGAAAATAAATACGATACCTGGAATACTCCCGGGTAAAAGCTACAGCGGTCTCCGTGCGCTTGTGGAGTAAAATCTATTAGGCTAAGAACCGTGATAAGTACCGATATGAATCGGCAAGGGGATGGCCCGATCTTCACGACAATAGGTTTAAGAACAAGATAACTTGCTGTAGAAACAGCGGGAATATCTAACTTTATACCTGACCAAGTTTGGATGCGACCAAGCGACGGGGAGAGAGACACCAAAACCGTGAAGATTTCGACTCGATCTCCGAACGACCGCAGAACCGCAACCGGAGCTAATCCACACAAGGCGAGGCAGCCGTACTAGAACTCGCAAAGCACGAACTAGAGGATCCCAGAGGAATCTCTTCACAAGTCCAAGAAGAACAAGGGAGAACAAGGGTGTGTAAGATTACACTCGGCAGCTCGGCTGCAATACCATATCAGGTTCTCAATTCATCCAAAAAGTCTTTTCCTAGTAGCATAGAGGTGTTTATTTATACTAGAGAAAGTCCCTAAGATAGGTGTGAACTGAAGGAGCCACTTTGGGAGGTGGAAGGCCAACCGGCAGAAGCATTCCCGAAGTGGACTTCAGTTCTCGCGCGTCTTCTGGTTCTTTTGGAGCAGTCTTCAATGTTTCGGTCATAACTCCACCTTGGGAAGTCCAAGTGACAAACAGCCAGATGCGTTGGAAGCCAACTCGATCACCTTTCCAACCATGTATACCATGCACCACGTCACCTTGTAGAATGGTACAGTTTATTACAAAGATTTGGACTTCACGCATACTGTGGAACCACTGACTAGTCAGATCATAAACTGGTTGGACGCCCAACTAGAAACTCCAAACTGGTCAGGGCTTGATGCATTCGAAACTAGACTTCAAGAGCTTTCCAACAAGTGCTTATTGACCTTCATAGCTTTTGTCAATCAAAAGGTATGATTATTTCTTTCAGATGGTTCTGCAGGACTGGCTTGATCCGAGCGTGATTCTTCTCTGTGTTTATTGTCTTGTGGGTCCTTGTTATCCTCCTTGGTAAACCTGAGCAATAACAACATGTATAACTTAGGTAGTATATCATTCTCATTAAGTGCTAAATGAGTTTTACAAAGTAGCACGTGCACCTCTTGTTGTATCTTCTTAGCTCGGCTACGAGTGATTGGTCCAGGAGAGGTTGCAGAAGAGTTTGTGAAGTAGCTGGTGTGTTTAGAGAGGTCGGCGAGGTCACCGACGCTGGCATGGTCATATCATCCTCCCCCCTGGAAAAGGAGTCGTCCTCGACTCTTCTCATCCAAAGAAAGAAGAAAGATCTGCGACGTTGAAGCTTGTACTCACACCATAAGTACTTGGAAGATCAAATTCATATGCATTGTCATTGATCTTGCGAAGCACTTTGAATGGACCATCGGCTCGTGGTTGTAACTTGCTCTTGCGTTGTTCAGGAAAACGGTCCTTGCGAAGATGAACCCAAACCAATTCTCCGGGTTCAAATAACATCTTTTTGTGGCCTTTATTGGCGCTCTTCTCATACTGCTTGGTCATCTTCTCAATGTTTGCTCTTGCTCGATCATGAAGGTTCTTGACAAATTCAGCTCGCTTGCTTGCATCAAAGTTCACACGTTCCTGCATAGGCAAAGGAAGAAGATCGATGGGCGCATTAGGTTTGAAACCATAGACAATCTCAAATGGACAAAATTTTGTGGTCGAGTGTACCACCCTGTTGTATGCAAATTCCACATGAGGCAAGCTTTCTTCCCATAACTTCAGATTCTTCTTTAGGACAGCTCGTAATAATGTTGACAGTGTGCGGTCCACAACTTCGGTTTGCCCATCAGTTTGAGGATGGCATGTTGTGGAGAATAACAGTCTTGTTCCGAGTTTTCCCCACAATGTCTTCCAAAAGTAGCTCAAGAACTTGGTGTCACGATTCGACACAATGGTACGTGGCACTCCATGTAGTCGCACAATTTCCCTGAAAAATAATTCAGCAATGTGGGAAGCATCGTCCCTCTTGTGGCAGGGAATAAAATGTGCCATTTTACTAAAACGATTGTGGGGGATAGATATCCCCTGGGCCCTCACGGCGTGGATTCAGTACATGGGCCATTGGAGGGCCCAATGGAGATGGCAGGCCCTTTACGGGGTGCCGGCTAATCTCATGGGCCCGAGAACAGACGACGAGCCTGAAGACCAAGTCAATAGCGTCATAATTCAGAAAAGGCGTAAAGGAGTTGGTTCGGACTCTGCATTTAGAAGCGGCGGGACTCAAGGAAGAAAACATGCAATAGTAGATTCTGTATACTCTTTTATGCTTCCAAACAGAGTAGGACTCGTAGATAGAAGCCGACTTGTAACCCAAGCCTTGCCGGACTATATAAGGCGGGTGAGGGACCCCTACGTAGACAATCTATTATCTCATCGCATACCAGCCACCAGACACCCAAACCCTCTTTGTAACCTCGAGAACCCAGATCAATACAACTCGCAGCAAACAGGATGAAGGGTGTTACGCATATTGTGGCCCGTACTTGTATAAACCCTTGTGTTTTGTCGCATCTCTACGCAAACCATCGAGCTACGCCAATCTCGCCACCCAAAAGCATCACGTGACACACCCCGTGGTGCATTGCCGGTATCAAACACCGACAGTTGGCACGCCAGGTAGGGGGCGGCGAAATCGACATCAGCTAGCTCCATGGCTGATCACCTCGCCAATGGCTTTACCCCAGGTGACATGATCCAATTTGGATCGATCACCTTCATCGCCGATCAGAGCGGCGACCTTCATTAGCTTCGCAGCGCACCGGTGCAACCGCGCATCGTCGTGCGATCATCGATTACTCCAGGACGATCTGCACCGCTGGATCATCGCCAAGGACCAATGCCTCATCAGCCTCCTCCGACTCCGCGCCAAGCTTCAACATGTCGGCATGAGGCGCCGACCCCTCGCCAGAATCCGCCTCCGCTTCGTGCTGAGTCGGATCGTGCTCCTCGTGGTCATCATGACTAGGGAGCGCGAACCAACCGGAGGGTCTCCTTTAGGGCTGGATCTACATCGACCACGCCGGCTCGAGCAGCACCTGCAACGACCACCGCTTCGGCCCCAACTCGTCGCACGTCGCTTTCAACTTCCCTGACTCAAGTCTGGACTTGGATTAGTCAAGGACCGTGATCAGGTTCCTCAGGAAACCTCTCTCGAGATCCACGGCGGGCCCACGCCTCAGGCGGCGCTCCACAGAGCCTGAGGCGAGTTCCTGTCGATACTCGTTCCTGGGTCCCACGTCCGCTACGGGTCCCACCACCTTCGCCCGCACCGAAGCGAGCCCGGCCAGCCTCGCCTGTCCAGGGCCGAAAGAAGACTCGGGTGGAGCCCATCGTTCGCTCCATCCCGTTCGGTCTCCACAACTCTGCTACCACATACCAGGGGCTTCTCTCCCATGCCTCGGCTCCCCTCAACAACGATGAGGGTGCGCGGGGGGTGCCCGACTCAAGACAGTCCGTGCCTTTCCCGGACGATTGCATCTATAGCGGGCCCGACGCGCCGCCAATTGACCGTCGCCTACGACTCGTCGTTGACTCCACCCCGGCGGGAAGATCTGTTCGCTAGTACACCTCGCCGACCGACGAGGCTCGTCACCACTCATTGGTCGCTCGAGCCAATGCGGGACATCCCCACATGATCTGCAACATCGAGACTCCTACGGTATCTGAACACGGCGCAACCGCCACGATGACCACGGTACCTGCTTCGAACACTACCATGGGGGTGGAGACCACGACCACCGGTAGATCAGCGGTCCAAGCTCTGCCCTCTGTTTTTCTGAGCTCCTCATGATTACGGTGCACCAAGCGAGATCGACGAAGTGGTCTCAGACGACGAGCAACCAGCCCTTGCCAAAAGCTCGCAAGATCGCCACCGGAGGGAGAGGGCGAACCGCATCCATAACATCCGGCGTCGGCATATTCTGGACAACAAAGATCCCACGCTGCCCGTCTCGATAGACGAGGTAGCCCAGGATAGCAAGGACGAGCAAGAAGTGCAGAGCCATCGGCGCAGGAACCAGACGCGGCAGCGGCGTCGCAATTGGCAGGCTGGACAAGCCAGACGACAGCGGGTGGCCGCGCTCCCCGGTCGCAATCTTCTGAAGGAGTTCAAAGGAGTCATGGAGACCCCAAGTCAAGCAGGAGGGGCGCTAGTCAAACTCTGTGAGCTCCTCCCCAACAATAAGGATGGGGAAGCCATCAAGACCATCCTCACTCGGGCAGCAGGCCACCTCATGCCCAGGCATCAAGAGGTTGCTGATGCACGACAGGTCATCAACGGCAACCGCGACGCACATCATAGCATTGAGCAATCTCGTGCTTAGCGGCACCAGCTTGAGATAGACCGGCGGGCGAACTACGACCGAGACTACGGCCCCCTCAGCGTGCTCCAACTGCCAGGGGTCACTCGGGAGCTGTCTCCGTGAACTGCTCCGCTCCCCGAGTTAGATCTGAGTGGGATCATCGCCCTCAGTCCCCGCCGCGCCGGCCAGTTGAGGACCACGGTAACCCGGCCGGTATCGCTGAGGCTGCCATAGCAGCTTTCGGTCAGAAGATTCAAGACGTCGAGTGGCCGCCCAATTTCAAAATCTCAAACATTGAAAAATTTGAGACGAAGATGGATCTACGGAACTGGCTGGCCATGTACACTACCGTGGCCCGGGCGGCCAACGCCTCAGAAGATCTCATGACGGCCAACATCCCAATCAAGTTGGGGCAGGATGCGCTTCAATGGCTTTGCCACCTCAGGCGGGGCAGCATTGAGGACTGGGGCGACTTCCATCGCTTGTTCATCGCCAACTTCCAGTCACTCTCCAACAAGCCGGCGCAGCAATGGGACCTCAAAACTATCAGGCACAAAGATTCAGAAAGCCTGCGATCGTATCTCAAACGGTTCCAGGCTCTCAAAAATCGTATCCCCGACGTATCTGAGGATACGGTGATTGACGACTTCCTCCAAGGCTCCAACGACCAGATTTTCGTCAAGCACATACTTGAAAGGGCGCCCACTACCTCGGAGCGTCTCTTCCAAGAAGCAGACAGCTACATTACGACGGATGAACGAGCTCGCGACCTTGTCCGCCCTCGACAGGACGATCAGGGCAAAGGCAAACAGGAGAGACACGAAGAACCCTCACGGCAAGATTGTCGCTGGGACAAGAGGCCTCGGGAGGAGGTCCGAGTCATGGCTCCACCCCTAGTACGACCACGTGGCCCGCCTCCTGCCCAGGCTCGGACCCTCGATCAACTCCTCGACGAGCCGTGCCTGCACATAAGGATATGCGCCATACTCTCAGGAACTGCTGACACGCGGCCAGTTCCTGATGCCGCAGCCTACTCCGCCGCCTACTCCACCGTGGAACTAGCCTCCGCAACGACCAGCCGGGGGCAATAATCAATGCTTCCCCGACGTCAACAAGGAGGTCAACTACATCCTAGGGGGGCATGGAGCATATGCGAGCAAGCGCCAGCAGAAGCTGGAGGATCGGTGGGTCAACGCGGCCATCTCAGAGCCGCCACAACCATAAGATTGGTCCCACGAGCCAATCTCCTTCAGTCGGGCGGATCAGTGGCTCAATTTCGATGAGCTAGACAAGTACCCGTTGCTCGTAACTCCCATAGTCGGCGATACCCGACTCAAGAAGGTACTGATCGACGGCGGGGCGAGCATCAACGTGGTGTTCCCTAGAGCTCTGCAAGACATGGGGATCCCGCATAATGAACTCAAGAAGTCGGATAACCCGTTCTTCGTTGTTCCGGGTGCGGGTGAATACCCGCTCGGGCATATCTATCTGCCGGTCGCCTTTGGCACGGCAGAAAACTTCCGCATCGAGACACTGCGCTTCGAAGTCCTGACCTTCAACTGCGTCTACAACGCCATCATCGGGCGTCCTGGGCTAGCCAAGTTCATGGCTATCCCGCATTACCCATACCTCGTCCACAAGATGCCGGCTCCAGGTGGTGCTCTCTCCATATGCGCCGACTTCAAGGAAGCCTCGGAGTGTGTGCAAGAGGCCATGCAGATGGCCCTTGAGCAGAATCATATGGCGGCACAGAAGAAGCTCAAGGTGGACAAAACCAGCATGTCACAGGAAGACCTCCAGATCCAGACTCAAGAAGCGGCCTCAAGGGTGGCAATTCAGCCGGCTGTCCCGACGAAAGAGATAGGTCTTGACCCCTCAGACGCGATCAAGACGACTGCCATCAACGCTCTCCTTTCTCCCAAATAGGAAGACGCGCTCGTCCAGTTCCTGAGGGCCAATCGCGACATGTTTGCATGGAAGCCGGCGGATATGCCTGGGGTCCTGAGGGAACTGGCCGAGCACCAACTCAAGGTGTTCCCCAATGCCAAACCCATTAAGCAAAGGCTGCAGCGATTTACTCCAGAAAAGCGAGAGGCCATTAGGGCAAAGTTAACCCGGCTGAAGGCTGCCGGTTTTATTAGAGAGGTCATGCATCCTGAGTGGCTTGCAAATCATGTACTCGTTCTCAAGAAGAATAAAAAGGACTGGCGGATGTGTGTTGATTATACCGATCTCAATAAGCACTGCCCTAAGGACCCGTTCGGGCTGCCTCGCATCGACCAGGTCATTGACTCTATGGCCGGCTGCGATTTTACACTCCTTTCTCGATTGTTACTCAGGCTACCATCAGATCAGCTTGGCTATCGAAGATCAGGAGAAAATAGCGTTCATCATGCCTTTCGGGGCTTACTGCTATACCTCAATGTCTTTCGGATTGAAGAACGCCGGAGCAACATACCAAAGGGCGATTCAAACTTGCCTCGTCGACCACTGGGGCAAACGTGTCGAGGCCTACGTTGACGACGTCGTAATCAAGACCAAGAATGAAGGGGACTTCATCGATGGTCTGCGTCAGGTGTTCGATAGCCTGAGGAAATTCCGGTGGAAGCTCAACCCCACTAAGTGTGTCTTCGGCGTCCCTGCAGGTCAGTTACTCGGTTTTGTCATCAGCAACAGAGGAATCGAAGCCAATCCTGAGAAGATCAAGGCTATTCTACGCATGCACCCTCCCAGATCACAGAAAGATGCTCAAAGGCTGACTGGGTGCATGGCAGCCTTGAGCCGATTCATCTCGCGACTCGGTGAACGTGGCATGCCCTTCTACAAACTCCTCAAGAAGGTCGACGGGTTTCAGTGGATTACAGAGGCTCAGGAAGCGTTGGACGCTCTGAAAAAGTTCCTAACCTCGCCTCCTGTACTCAAGTCTCCCAATCGAGCCACTGCCGACTCGCCGGCTGAAGATTTGCTCCTCTACATCTACTGTACGACTCATGTGATCAGCACCGCGTTGGTGGTCGAGCGACCGGACGGACAGCACACAGTACCCACGCAACATCCGGTTTACTTCATCAGCGAGGTCCTCAGTCCCTCCAAAATTAGGTATCCTCAAGTACAGAAGTTATTATACGCAGTTCTCATTAATGCACGTAAACTGCGTCATTACTTTGAGGAGCATAAAATCATAGTGGTCACTGAGTTTCCAATCGGAGAAGTCTTATGCAATCGGGAGGCCACAGGGCGTATCGCCAAGTGGGCTTGTGAGCTGGGGGCTCATGACATTGAATTCCGTCCTCGTACTGCCATCAAAACCCAGGCACTAGTTGATTTTGTCTCCGAGTGGATTGAACACCAAGTGCCCGAGAAGCCAGAAATCATGGAAGTCTGGAAGATGTATTTTGATGGCTCGTTGAAGCTAGAGGGAGCTGGCACTGGTGTTGTTTTCACCTCACCAGCAGGAGAAAAACTCAAATATGTGCTACAGATCCTCTTCCCGGTGTCTAACAATGCAGCTGAATACGAGGCTCTTCTTCACGGCCTTCGCATAGCCATATCGCTCGGGATTCAGCGTCTAATGGCCTATGGAGATTCCTTGGTGGTCATGAATCAGGTCAACAAGGAGTGGGATCACTCTACAGAAAGTATGGACAAATATTGCGTGGCAGTTCGCAAACTAGAAGGCAGGTTTCAGGGCCTTGAGTACATTCATGTGGATCGGAATCGCAATGTGGATGCTGATATCCTGTCCAAGCTGGGCTCGTCACGAGCCAAAGTACCCCCTGGCATCTTTGTCCAAGAGCTTCATCATCCCTCTATTCAGCTAGACGAGCTGAACATACCTCCCGACTGGCACATCTTAACTCTGGATATGCCAACTGACTGGAGGGCCCCCATCATCAAGTATATCCTGAACAAAGAAACTCCGGAGGATAAAGCAGAGGCCGAGCGAATAGCAAGACGGTCTTCCAGCTATACTCCGATTAATAACGAGCTATAGAAGCGTGCTGCCTTAGGAGTTTTGTTGAAGTGCCTAGGCACCTCATTAGGGCAGAGCTTGCTCAAGGAGATACACGCTGGAGTCTGTGGAATTCATGCTGCCTCACGCACATTGGTCGGGAAGGCGTTCAGGGCCAGCTTCTATTGGCCTACGGCGAAGAAGGATGCTGCCAAGTTGGTGCAGCACTGTGAGGCTTGTCAGTTCCTCGCCAAGCAGCATCATCTTCCAGCGCAGCAATTGTAGAATTACCGGTCTCATGGCCTTTTGCCTGCTAGGGGCTAGATATGATTGGGCCTTTCAAGAAAGCTCAAGGTGGATATACTCACATGTTGGTTGCCATCGACAAGTTCACTAAGTGGATCGAGTTCAAGCCCATCGCGTCGTTAACATCTGCCAAAGCAATGGAATTTATTCAAGACATCATCTTTCGCTTTGGAATCATGAACTCTATTATCACAGATCTGGGGTCTAACTTCACGGGCTCAGAATTCTTTGATTTCTGTGAGCAAAGGTCCATCCGCATCAAGTATGTCTTGGTGGCCCACCCCAGAGCCAATGGACAGGTTAAACGGGCCAACGACATGATTCTGGATGCACTCAAGAAAAAGATCTTTGACAAGAACGAGGAGCTGGCTGGCAAGTGGATATGTGAATTTCCATATGTGTTCTGGAGTCTTCGAACACAACCCAGTAAAGCCCTCGCAGGGAACACGCCCTTCTTCATGGTATATGGATCGGAGGCAGTCTTGCCTACCGACCTGCAGTTTGGAGCCCCACGTCTGGCTTTCAATAGCATTGCCGAAGCTGAAGCAACAAGCCTCGAGGAGATCGACTTACTCGAGGAGGAGCGTCTCAACTCTGTTATTCAGTCGGCTCGTTATCAGCAGACTCTACGTCGTTACCATGATCGATACATGAGGCCTCGTTCCTTCTCAATAGGGGACCTGGTATTACGCAGGGTGCTCAAGACTGTGGGACAGCATAAGTTATCCCCTCCTTGGGAAGGTCCATACATCGTCACAGAAGTTACTCGTCCAGGATCATATCGTCTATCTCAAATGGATGGGACACCAGTTGGGAACTCCTGGAACATAGAGCATTTGCGCAGGTTCTATGCGTAGAGTTTTTCCTATGACTTCTATAGTTAGCAGTCGGTGTCGTTTTTTGTACTTTGTCTTCGTTGTACTCTTCGTACTCTATAAATAAATGTACTCTTGAGATAAAGCATTCTGTGTTCTTTTCCCTATTTTTACTCATGTTACTCACTCATTGTATACGGGCAATCGACCTAGGTCAGTCGACTGACAGTACGATGCTACATGCCCACTCTTACTCTTGACGGGGATACCTCCAGCCCTACCACGAGAGCAATCAGCCTAGGTCAGTTGACCGACAGCACGGTGTTACATGCTCTCGTTCGTACTCATATTCAGGGAGCACTCAAGGACGCAACAAAACAAAGGCAATCGGCCTTGGTCAGTCGACCGACAGCACGGTGCTACATGCCTTTGCAGGACCTCATAACCGGGGAGCATTCAAGGCCCTAGCCGAACAAAGACAATGGGCTTAGGTTTGATGGCTTACAGCTCAATATTGCATGTCTTTGCCTCACTATGTTACTCTTTCTTACAGTACTCGTACTCATCACCATTATATCTTACTTCCTTATATCATCAGTTTAAACTCAGGTTGTGTTATCGACTTAACATTGTCTCTTTTCTCTACACAGGCATGACTCTCAGGTACGCATAGAATATTTTGATTCATTCATAAACTAACTCTGTTTTGCAGAATAATAGTCAAGTTGTCGACATGAGGAGCCAAACACGTACACACAGCATTTAGTTCGTCATATTACATGGGGAATCATCGTTTACTCACTGTCGCCTACAAGGATGTTGGCAATCGAGCGGGCTTCATCTTCATGCTTAGCACTCTGGCTCTCGTTTACTATCCTCGCTGATAAACTAGCCAAGTCGATCTCAGGTTGTGAGTTTTTGATGACCACAAGAACGCGAGTAAGACAGGTTGTCACTTGCTCAGAAATCTTGGACTTCATGTCGTCCATGAAAGTTGTTATTTGATCACCCAGAGGACGAGGTGTAGCTTTCTCTAGCGCACAGATGTCCAGGATCTTGATCAAGGCAGTATTGGCTGTCAAGGCAGCTTCTTTTGCCTTCTCAAAGGCGTCTTTCAGTTTGTTGTAGTTCTTCTTGCTGGTCTCATAGTTCTTTTTGAATACCTCTGACACCTGAGCCTGATGAGCAGCCTCGTCTCTGGATTCTTTAAGTGCAGACCTCGTAGAGGCTAGCACCTTCTTCATTTTATCATGGGCGCTCTGGGATTCAGCCAGTTCAGTCTCTTTGTCCCTAAGCGCTTGGCGTGTCAAGGAGTGAATATTCTTTAGAGAATCCAATGCACTAGCAGTCTCGCGGAACGACTTCTCAAAGCCATCTCAAGACTCTTGTAGCCGCTAGTACTCATCATTTCTTTGCCGCATTTTCTCCTGCGGAATGATACAGTTCATAGCAAAGAGTATGCTAGTTGGGATTCTTGGCAGGTTACCTCATGGTTTTTCTTTTCAATATCTAGCTGCCTGCGAAGGTCTGCTGCTGTGTCCCTAGCTTGGTCTCTATCAGCAATGGCGTTAAGGTGCTCTGTCTCTCGAGTCATATCCACTTGCTTCAGGCGAGCAATTTCAGCAGCAGCAGCTGGCAGCAAGTACACGGTTCAGCTTGAGATCTCAGGTATTGGTGTATGGAAAGGTTGAATACGCACCTGTTGCCTCGGCTTTGCGTGCAGCCTCAGAGTCAGCCAGTGGCTGCCTCAGAGTGGTAACCTCATGGCCGGAGAGTGCAGCAATCTTCTCGTGGATCATGCTGGCCTGTTGAACTCCACCTTGTAGTGTCTTCAGCATAGCCTGCAGAGAGTAATTCGAGTTGTTTAGGCAACAGCAAAGTCAATACAGGATATGTAAGGTTGCAAAGTTGGCATACCTCGAAAGCTGTCAGCAATCCTGAGCTTGGGGGCACTGGTACTAGTTGATCAATTGCTTCAATCAGAGGGGGTTGGGCATTGTCTGGCTCAGTTGTAGTCAGGGAGTCTGATTGTCCTCCTTCGACTTGATCAGTATGCGTTGGTTCTTCAGTCTCTTTCTTTTGAGCCGACTCATGGGCTTCAGATGAGGGCTGGGGAGTATTTCCTGCATCAATCTCAGTTGGATGCTCTTGGGAGATAACGACTTCAGGTAATGGCTCGGTCATAGGCATTTGCTGCTTCTCTTCTGGAGCCGCTCCGATTAGTGCCTATTGCCAGTTGTCAGATGGCATTTGTGCCTCATGCACAGTTTCAGTGGCTTTATTCATATGAGCATCAGTCTCATCCTCAGGAATATCTGCTGGCATTGTGTCTGCGTGGTTTTCAGGATTTGAGTCCTTTGGTGTTAAATCTGTTGAGGCTCGGGGGCTTGACTTCTCAGACTGTTGCCCCTTCGAGCATGTTGACAGTGGCTCTATATCTTCATCAGAGCATAAAGTGAAGGGAAGCTTACATGTATCTCTGATAATTCGGTCTAGGTCCATGTCTTCTGCCGTCAGATCAATTTCATCCTCCTCAGGTGGCAGTGTGGATGCAGAAGGGGCAGCTATAATGTCATGGTGATGTTTTTTGGATCACCTCTCACGATGACATAGCTGAGCTTGCTCTTCATCCTCTTCGTCCTCATCAACTAAGCTTGTCCAGTTTACCTTAGATAATGAGTCATCGGTTTTAGCTACGGTATGGGAGGAATACCGGGATTTCTTGCTAGCTTTGTCGGTTGACTCAGGAGAGCTTGTCAAATCCTTGATTGCCCTCTTCTTCGTCCTCTGTCTCCGTGTCATCACGGTACGGGTGGCCTTCGCCTTGGTATGCCCCTAGCCAGCTGCAGCTCGTGTCTTCACGCCACTTGGAGCAGTTGCAAGCTCGGGGGCTGCCTTGGTGATGTCACTCATACTGATCTCTTGAGCGCTCTAGGCTGCACGCGGTATCACAATGAAGGTATGCTCTTCATTGTTTCCTGCACCATGGGCAGCAGCAACAACAGCTTCCATCTCTTCAGTGGATAACTCGGATTGTCGTTTGGATAGCCTGTCAGCTCCAGAGGTTGTAGGGTCTGACAGAAACTTGGATATATTGCTCTGCAATAATTCTATGAGTCAGGAGATGATTGCAAGCAAGGTTACTTACAGAAATCATAGTAAGAACACTTACATTGGGAGTTGGATTCCATGCAGAATATGGTCTAGGAGTACCCTCGTTGTGAACTTCACCTCTGAGTATCAACTCCACTCGGGCTTTGACATCATCTTCAGTCATGCATCGGGTTGTCTCTCTAGTTGGATCACTAGCTCCGACATACAGATAGGCAGGGTAGATCCTATCCTTCAGTGGCTGAATGCAGTGATACACGAAATCTATCACTACAGCATGGGCAGTAAGACCATTTTCCTTCAGATTGGCTATTTCTTCTAGCAGTGCGTTGACTTCAGTTTGTTCTTCAACAGTTGGCCCTTCTTCCTAGCTTGGTCGCTGTCAGGTTGCCTCCTAGATCTCGAGGGGAGAGAGTTCCCATGGTTTTCAATATAGAACCATTCGGAGTGCCATCCTCTGTTGTTATCTGGAAGGGGAATATCCAAATAAACAGCTTTGAGATTCTTCCGCAGTTCAAAGCTGGCCCCTCCAGTTACTTGTAACACTCCATCTCTCAGACCGGCTTTGCAATGATATAGGTACTTCCATAAACCAAAGTGTGGGACAATTCCAAGAAACGCCTCGCAGAGGTGGACGAAAATCGAAAGTTGGAGAATCGAATTGGGGTTCAGATGAGTCAGATTGATTGCATAGAATTGCAATAGGCCTCGCACGATTGAGCAGACAGGGAGACCTAACCCTCGGATGAAGAACGGCATAAACACCATTGCCTCGTAGGTGTCCTCAGTTGGAGCAGTGTCATCCTTCTTCTCACACACCCTCCAGTTTGCTACTTCTTTCGGTGGCAGGACGCCCATATCCACTAATGATTGTAGCATAGGCTCGGTGACAGTGGAGGGGCGATATGCTAATTATGGTGAAGGTATCTGCTGGTTCCCGTTGTGCGGCAGGCCCTCACTGGTGTTTTCGCGCTCGCTCAAGGTTTTCTTCTTAGGAGCCATGGATGTGGTTGTTTCAGTTGGGTTGGAGATTTGAGAAGTGACGGATTCAGTAGCGCTCTGAGTTCAAACAATGGTGGCGGCGGTCTCAGTGGGGAAGAATGTTAGCACGGTCTTCAGATGGATGAAAATTGGTTCAGCGTATAGATCTCAAACAACCCTGACGCCGTCAGTAATAGTCCTCGTGGACTGATGGAATTTGCAGTTACCATTAGCAATGACTCGGATATCATGACATACGAAGGTTCAGTCGGATCTTTCTGAGATTAAGTCGTCGATTTCAGTCAGGATGATTTCTAGTCGGTACTCATAAGTGCAAGTTCATGTTCTTTATTACTCGGAGAATGGGGTTTCTAATTTGACCTAGCGAGTTGAGTTTTGCCTGAACTCTGGGCAAAAGTGAAGTACGGTTTCTTTTGTTTTGGGACGATTTCATCTTTTGCTTCAAAGAATCTCAAAATGCATTTGACTCGGATGCAAGGATCTGGAAGATACATACACACGGAAGAACTCAGTGGCAAGGGATAATACGATGGATTTCATTATATAATATATAGTTCATCAAGGTGGATTACATATAAGGGGGGAGATTATCCTAATCTACTACTAACGACTACTACTACTATGGTGGTGGTGGCGGTGGTGGCCTACACACCAGTGGAGGGCCCGGTCGAGGGCCCAGTTCCGCGGCAGCGCTTGGAGGCCGGAGCGTCGGCCTCATCTCTGCCGTCATGGCCGCCGTCGTCGCCACCGTGGCCGCTGTCGCCGCTATCGTGGCCGCCTGGGCCATCTTGGCCACCGGGCGCATCGTCGTCGGAGTCGTCGGAGTCCTCCTCCTCGCTGTCCTCCTCCTCATCATCGTCGGACTCCTGGAGGGCGGCGCGGCGGAGGCCGAGGAGCTTGGCGATCTCCTCGCAGTTGTAGCCCTAGGAGTCATCGGTGTTGGGCTCGGAGTCGTCCTCCCGGGGCGGTGTATCCTCGGGGGCTTCCTCCTTGCTGGAGGAGAAGTCCTCCGAGCACTCCTCGTCGTAGGCGCCGCCGAAGTACGCGTCGTCGGAGTCCTCATACTCCGATGACGGTGGTGAGCGCGTGCGCTTCTTCCCCTTCCCTCTGGCCATGGCTGCGAGTGAGGGGGTAGGGAGTCTTCTTGAGGGTTTTTCTTGAAGTGGTGAGTGCTCAGTGGAGGTGTGATGGATGGCCGGGCGATGGCTCTGCTCTTATAGTACGGCCATCCCGCTTCGTTCTCTGTGAACACGATTCAAGAGGCCGCGTCGTTTCGACTTCCTCCACGTGTCAGTTATTTTCTTTGGTAAACAATGGCTGTTGCGTGTTCGAAAGATTCATATTTTCTTGGGGTTTTTTCGGGTAACTCCTCGGTACCTTCCGCTCGTCCCCTTTGGGTTAACCCCATGGGGTGCGGGATTTGTGGGAAAATTATTCTTTTTCCTAAAATCCAAGAAAACAGGAAGCTTGGGTCGGTTTTCTATGCAAAAAACTGGGTATAGATGGTAACTCGGATAAGAGGATTTAATATCCCTCAAGTTGACTCGGCACTTGAGGATTGCATTCTGAGAGGTTTGATCTAAGAGTTTAGATCTTCAAGCTGATCGATACTCAAGTCAACTTGAAGCTCGGGGGCTACCCCATGGGGTGCACCTGGCGGTGCACCAAAAGAAACAGTATGGATTCAGGTGAGGAACTCATGAGCGGTATGCTATTCTCTTTGGAGTCACGAGTCAATTAATCTCTAAATTAACTCGAGCCTCGGGGGCTTGTGGGGGATAGATATCCCCTAGGCCCTCACGACGCGGATTCAGTACAAGAGCCGTTGGAGGGCCCAATGGAGATGGCAGGCCCTTTACGGGGTGCCGGCTAATCTCGTGGGCCCGAGAACGGACGACGAGCTTGAAGACCAAGTCAATAGCGTCATAGTTCAGGAAAGGCATAAAGGAGTTGGTTCGGACTCTGCGTTTAGAAGCGGCGGGACTCAAGGAAGGAAACATGCAATAGTAGATTCTGTATACTCTTTTATGCTTCAAATAGAGTAGGACTCGTAGATAGAAACCGACTTGTAACCCAAGCCTTGCCTGACTATATAAGGCGGGTGAGGGACCCCTACGTTGACAATATATTATCTCATCACATACCAGCCACCAGACACCCAAGCCCTCTTTGTAACCTCGAGAACTCAGATCAATACAACTCGCAGCAAACAGGACGTAGGGTGTTACGCATATTGCGGCCCAAACCTGTATAAATCCTTGTGTTTTGTCGCATCTCTACGCGAACCATCGAGCTACACCGATCTCGCCATCCCAAAAGCATCACGTGACACACCCCGTGGTGCATTGCCGGTATCAAACACCAACAACGATCAACCACAACAAAGATTGAATCCCCCCTCTTTGTTCGAGGTAAACCAAGAACAAAGTCCATAGAAATATCTTCCCAAAGAACACTAGGAATAGGCAAAGGGGTGTATAAACCATGAGGGTTCAAGCGTGACTTAGCTTTGTGGCATGTGACGTAGCGAAGAACATGTCTTTCCACATCTCGCCACATCTTTGGCCAAAAGAAGTGATCAGCTAGCACTAGCACTTGCTCAGTTTTCTTGGCACCAAAGTGACCCATAAGTCCTTCGGCATGAGCTTCCTGCAAAAGCATTAGGCGAACAGAGCAATCTGGAATGCAAAGTTTATTAGCTCGAAACAAAAACCCATCATGCAAATGGAATTTTTCCCAGCCCTTGCCATCACAACATTTTGCAAATGGTTCCGCAAAGAATGAATCAGTGGCATACAAATCCTTTATACTTTCCAAACCAAGAATTTTAGCATCAAGTTGTGAAAGCAAAGTATGTCGTCGGGACAAAGCATCAGCTACAACATTATCCTTCCCTTTCTTGTACTTAACAATGTAAGGAAAAGACTCAATGAATTCGCTCCATTTTGCATGTCTTTTGTTCAATTTTAATTGACCCTTTAAATGTTTTAATGATTCATGGTCTGAATGTATCACAAATTCTTTGGGCAAAAGGTAATGCTGCCATGTGTCTAAACTCCTCACTAGAGCATAAAGTTCTTTGTCATAAACAGAATAATTCAGAGTTGGACCACATAACTTTTCACTGAAGTATGCAATGGGTCTTCCTTGTTGCATGAGCACGCCGCCAATGCCTACACCACCTGCATCACATTCAATTTCAAAGGTCTTACCGAAATCTGGAAGTGCAAGGAGTGGGGCTGTTGTCAACTTCTTTTTCAACTCTTCAAATGCCTTCTCTTGTGCTTCTCCCCATTTAAAAGGCACGTCTTTCTTTGTCAACTCATTGATTGGGGCAGCAATGGCGCTGAAATCTTTCACAAATCGCCGGTAGAAACCAGCGAGGCCGAGGAAGCTTCGTACCAGGCTCACATTTTGTCGAGGCTTCCACTCACGAACAGCTTTGATCTTTTCCTCATCCACCTCCACGCCATGAACTGAAACAACAAAGCCAAGAAAGACAACCTTGTCGGTGCAAAAGGTGCACTTGGCAAGATTAGCATACAAGCATTCCTTGCTCAAAACAGCAAGCACACATTTTATATGTTCAATATGTTCATTAAGAGACTTGTTGTAATTCAAGATATCATCAAAATAAACTACAACAAACTTGCCAATGAAAGTTCTAAGCACATGGTTCATCAATCTCATGAAGGTGCTAGGTGCGTTGGTCAAACCAAAAGGCATTACTAACCATTCGTACAGCCCAAACTTGGTTTTGAAGGCTGTTTTCAATTCATCTCCTTCCCTCATGAAAATTTGGTGATAACCACTTCGCAAATCAATTTTTGTAAAAATGATAGCACCGCTAAGTTCATCAAGCATGTCATCAAGTCTAGGTATGGGATGCCTATACCTTATGGTAATGTTATTAATGGCTCGACAATCAACACACGTTCTCCAATGGCCATCTTTCTTTGGAACTAAAAGAATAGGAACTGCACAAGGTGAGAGACTTTCCTTTACATAACCTTTGTTGATGAGCTCTTGCACTTGGCGCTGAATTTCTTTTGTTTCCTCCGGGTTTGTGCGGTATGGTGTACGATTAGGAAGTGGAGCACCAGGAATAAGGTCAATTTGGTGTTCAATCCCTCTCTTTGGTGGCAGCCCTGGTGGTACTTCCTCAGGGAACACATCTTCATATTCCTGTAACACATCAAAAACAGCACTAGGCAAAGTAGGGGGTAAGTCATTAGTGATAAGAAAATTGTCCTTGTACAGGAGTACAAAGAACACGGCATTGGGTTCACTCAATTCTTTGAAATCCCCCTTCCTAGCCATCATCACTAAACCCTCTTTCCCCTTTGCCTCGGTTCTTTGCGGCTGTGGAGTCTTATTTGGCTTTGCAAACACTCTCTCACTATTGTTATGGCTCACTCGCAATTGGTTCTCGCTCTCTCGCTGTTTTCTTTTTAGATCATCCTTCATAATTTCCTCCGGTGTCAAAGGAAACAAAGTGATGCGCTCTCCTTTGTACATGAGAACAATTTTGTTGGCACGGCCACAAATCTAAGCATCTCGGTCATACAACCATGATCTACCTAGCAGTAGCTAGCATGCTTGCATAGGCACCACATCACACTCCACTTAATCATTGTACCTTCCAATAGAAAAAGGAACGGTCACAATGTTGGTGACACGCAGCGCACCACAATCATTCAACCATTGGATCTTGTATGGAGAAGGGTGACGGCGCTGCTTTAATCCCATTCTCTCAACTAATTCTTGACTTGCAATATGATTGCAGCTGCCATTATCAACAATGATGCTGCACAACTTGTCCTTAATCATGCCTCTAGTGTGAAAAAGATTGTGTTGCTGATTATTATCTTCTTTGGCAGCAGCAACACTAAGCACTCGACGAGAAATGAAACAATTGTTGTCTCCTTCGTCGGGTTGAATTTCCTCACTCTCTTCATTTGCAATTTCTTCGTCATATCTTGGACCCTCTTCCTCAGGATCACTTTCAGATTCCCATTCACCACGCTCATTGACAATCATGGTCCTCCTACTTGGACATTGGGCTGCAATATGTCCACGACCATGGCATTTGTGACACTCAATTTCTCTACTGCATACAGAGGACGTAGCAGCTGAATTAACGTTTGGGGCTGCTGCACTTGCAGCAGACCGCTGCTGATTTGCAGGGGATGACGCTGTGGAAGCCGCCATCTTTGATGTACCAATCGATGGAGAGGACCTAGCTGCAGTACCTTGATATCGTCCTCCACCCAAAGAAGTACCGGACTGCTGCTTACGCCATGGGGCAGCAATAGAATGACTGGAGTAAGATTTCCCACGTGACTCTTGCTGAATTTTTCTCTCAGTGCGCTTTGCTTGATCAACAAGATCTTGCAAGGTGTGATAAGAAAACATCTCAACAAAACCAGCAATGTCTTCATTGAGACCACCCAAAAATCTTGCCATTTTTGACTTCGGATCTTCTCTAATTTCAGCACGCACTAGCAGCAGTTCCATTTCCTTATAATATTCATCAACCGATCTTTTTCTTTGCTTCAACACTTGCAACCTATTGCGAAGGTCACGCTGATAGCTTGAGGGTACAAATCGCCTCCTCATCACTCTCTTCATCTCATCCCAAGTGTTAATATAATTACGTCCCAACTCAAGTTGATTCTCTTGTATTTGATTCCACCAAGTGAGAGCATAACCAGAGAACTCAACTGAAGCAAGATTCACACGCCTCTTATCAGAAAGATTATGTACTCTAAAAATCTGATCACACTGCTCAGCCCACTCAAGATATGCATCTGCATCTTCCTTTCCAGAAAATTTTGGAATCCTCAATTTGACACAAGCAATGTTGTCTGGGTCATCTCTATGACGACGACCACGATGATGCTCTCTGTCTTCGTGATCAGCACGCCGACGATGATCCCGATGCCGACCAAATAGCCCATCATCTGCAAAGGGATTCTCATTATCATCAAATCCCACATCATGATCAAAGTCATCAAATTTTTCATCCTCAAAATGCACACGGCGGCCATCAGCACGATGGCCACCATGCCGATTATCAAAATCAGCACGACGACCACCACGCTGATTATCAAAATCAGCACGGCGTCCACCACCACATCATCCACGGCCTTCACCGAAGCGATGAAATTCATGACCAAAACCCGAATTCTCATCACCAGATTCCTCTCGATGATTTTCCTCATGAGGGCGATGTGGCCCTCGGCTTCTTGCTGCAGGAATACGAGCATCAAGCATCCTTCCCATGGCCTCCATGGGCGAATCAGCCATGCGTTGCATCTCAGCCCGCGAGACAGAGGGATCCCTATTGCCACAGTGTCCTCTATGGACACTCTCATCTGATCCTGCCATGTTAGAGGGCAGCACGAGAAAAAAAAATAGAACGGAACAAATATGTGGAAACACTCGATCTCACCTCTTACTTACCCAATTTTTCCTGTCCTAAAGGACTGTGATAGTGCTGGTGTGGCAGCTTCAACAAAGGCGGTAGAGAGGTCGTAAGGATTACGAATCGAATGTCCCGGTTCAGGTTTTTCAGTGGAGTTATAGGTGGCTAACAAGGAGGGCTATGGTACTGAAACAAAGTGATACAAACCGTCCAAACAAGATGTAAATGTTGCTGTCCGATGCACCACCAACTCGAACTTTCAGCTATAAATCTTGGAGCTACATAATCCGCAACACAACCCCTTTCACTTCTCTTCTCTTCTTCTTTTTTTTTTTGGACTCTTTCTTTCACCTCTGTTTTTTTTTTTTTTGCAAACACAAGATAATATATGAGGCGTGCGGATAAACAAGAGTACGGCGGAAGAATAACGATGGTGACTAACAACAAGATGAATGGGATGAACACAAAGTAACAGTACCAACAAAATGGCTATAGGATTTTTTTGTGGCTTTTTATTGGACTGTAGGATATGAACAAAATATAGTATAGAATGGATAAAACTAGTAACAAATGGTAAACAAAAGGAGAGATATATAAGTGGATGATAAAAAAACCTACCGTGACAATGATAGCTCTGATACCACATGATAAGTACCGATATGGATCGGCAAGGGGATGGCCCGATCTTCACGATAGTAGGTTTAAGAATACGATAACTTGCTGT
Source organism: Paspalum notatum (assembly GCA_022530915.1). Taxonomy (NCBI): domain Eukaryota; kingdom Viridiplantae; phylum Streptophyta; class Magnoliopsida; order Poales; family Poaceae; genus Paspalum; species Paspalum notatum. The sequence continues at coordinate 29,663,626 of CM039688.1, read as the reverse complement.
AGAAATAGCGGGACTATCTAACTTTATACCTGACCAAGGTTGGATGTAACCAAGCGACGGGGAGAGAGACACCGAAACCGCGAAGACTTCGACTCGATCTCTAAACGACCGCAGAACCGCAACCGGAGCTAATCCACACAAGGCGAGGCAGCCGTACTGGAACTCGTAAAGCACGAACTAGAGGATCCCGGAGGAATCTCTTCACAAGTCCAAGAAGAACAAGGAAAAATAAGGGTGTGTAAGATTACACTCGGCAGCTCGGCTGCAATACCATATCAGGTTCTCAATTCATCCAAAAAAAGTCTTTTCCTAGTAGCATAGAGGTGTTTATTTATACTAGAGAAAGTTCCTAAGATAGGTGTGAACTGAAGGAGCCACGTTGGGAAGTGGAAGGCCAACCGGCAGAAGCATTCCCAAAGTGGACTTCAGTTCTCGCGCGTCTTCTGGTTCTTCTGGAACAGTCTTCAATGTTTCGGTCATAACTCCACCTTGGGAAGTCCAAATGACAAACGGCCAGATGCGTTGGAAAGCTAACTCGATCACCTTTCCAACCATGTATACCATGCACCACGTCACCTTGTAGAATGGTACAGTTTATTACGAAGATTTGGACTTCACGCATACTGTGGAACCACTGACCAGTCAGCACATAAACTGGTCGGACGCCCAACTAGAAACTCCAAACTGGTCAGGGCTTGATGCATTGGAAACTAGACTTCAAGAGCTTTCCAACAAGTGCTTATTGACCTTCATAGCTTTTGTCAATCAAAAGTTATGATTATTTCTTTCAGACGGTTCTGCAGGATTGGCTTGATCCGAGCGTGATTCTTCTCTGTGTTTATCGTCTTGTGGGTCCTTGTTATCCTCCTTGGTAAACCTGAGCAATAACAACATGCATGACTTAGGTAGTATATAATTCTCATTAAGAGCTAAATGAGTTTCACAAAGTAGCGCATGCACCTCTTGTTGTATCTTCTTAGCTCGGCTACGAGTGATTGGTCCAGGAGAGGAAGGAGATGCAAATATGATTGGCTCTGGTGTAAGCACTTGATCTTAAGATCCACTTACCTCCCTAATTGTTTCACTCCAATACCACTGACTTGGCTGCTGAGAGTCATGTGTCCAATCTCCCCATCGTAAAGATTGAAGATTTTGTCGTGGTTCCTTAGGGAGACACAGGTGCATAATATTTCCCTAGAGCAAAAAGTGAGAGCCTAATATTTAGGAGCATACATTTAGTAATGAAACATAGTATCTTTCCTCCAAACTGCCATATATATACTTTCCATTTCTTAGAGATTTCTCATCAACTGACACAGGTGCAATGGAATAATCTGGGTTTATCACTGAATCATTGTTTAAATCCATAGCATTAAGAGTAAGATAATGACCAAACCCAATTAATCTAGTACTATTATTTCTCTGAGTGATCCAATGTTACACCATCAATTTGATAAGATTAACTGCCATAGGTCTACAGAGTGCAACATATGGTCATCCACTACAAGAAAACTTACCCTGTAGGTACGGTTTATTTATATAAACGTTTTCTTTCATGTCTACATCAATATCGACATGTTCTCTAAAGCGTGCTCGGAGCCGCCAGCTAGCTTCTTGAAGTGATAACATGATACTTCCCAACCACTAGAACACGACATCACTTATGAGTAGTTAAGTGATGCATTCCTTACATATTTACCTTTCACAAAATTTAAATATTCAATATTGTGTCAAATAACGTCTTTATATGCCTATGACGTTTGTCTGTTACGCTTTATAGAGTGTCTACATGCTATTAGCAGTTGAAAACATGTCTTAATTTGTGTCGTTTTAATACATTTCAAGTTGTATAAAAAACATATTTACATGCCTATGCATGTTTCTTGACACGGTAGAAGTCGTGTGTAGATGGCATCGATGGTTTATAGCGTGGCAACTACGTGTCATATTAAGATGTTTTTAATATCATGTTAATAAGCGTCACTTTATGTCTTTCAACACTCTAACTGTATCAAACATCGTATCAATTTGAGACATTCTAAAAAACGTATCTAAACATCATCTTTATGCCTCTATACAATAACGGTTTAGCCACCGTTGCTACAAAAACATACATATAAGGCCCTAGTCCTATAGTGATCTAAGCTCCCACTCTTGAATCTTTGTATCTTCTAGCCTTTCAAGTACTCAATTATCATGACGATAGGATTTAGGCAAATTTTGCTGTGGGACACTGAAATTTTGTGTAATTTGCTGCAGCACACCGTCGCCCCGAAAATATTCATATCCTCAATCAGGGAGAGAGAAATTGTGTTGAATTGACCTTTTTGCCTGTTGCACCAGAAACCGTTGAGGCGTCCCCTGGAGAGCTTCACACAATAGGGCCGGGAGGTATATGTGGACCGTAGAGATCGCTCCTCCTTGCTGCGACCCACGACCAGCTAAACGACTCAGCCGATCGTCTTGGCTTGGTGGTGGTTGGGCGTGCCACCTGGCTGATGACCTAGCCAGGGAGATTGTGGTGGTGGTGATGGCGTTGGTCGGCCCCCGTTTCCCCTACATAAACAGACAAAATAGAGCAAGTGTTAAATACTAGTCGGATCGCTCGGATCGGCTCATCCTGGATCGGATCTTCTGCGTCGGCAAGGCCCTGCTGTCTTACTAGTAGCATAACCAGATATAATATACAAAGTACTTAAATAAAGGAGAAAGAAGCACGACCAGATCTATTCCAGATGGCTAAAAATCCAGATGAACATCAATCACGCCTTAAGAGCTACTATTACACCAAAGATTACACAGGAAGGCTATAAAAGCAGATGCATCTTTGATAAAAATCGACAAAAGGCATAGCAGGGTACACATCGGATCTTTCTAATAACATTTGATCTGTAGATAAAACTGTAAGAACAGATCTAATCTATGCTCTAAGCTTGTGCTATGCTAATCTAGTAACGAAACAGCAGCGTGAAAGCATGCATTATAGAAGATGTTAACATAACAGCAAGTTGTACATGAGCCGATATGCAAGCATATCGGCTCATACAAACGATGGATCTCGTGCCAAGCTAGGCTTGACGTGAGATTCATTGTGATAACTAATGGATCTCGCCCTAGGCTAAGCTTAGCGCGAGATTCATCATGGTAACTAGCAAACCGTGCCATCAAAAACGCTTCAGTACAAGATCTGCCAGGCAACTAATGTCGTAATGCCCATAGCGAAGTAAATCATTAGGGCAGCATGATGATTACCTGAAACTCTAGTTGCTAGAGGTGGCGATACGCCGAGGGAATATGGAGACAACTGCTGCTTGATGAATGTGTGTTGTCAATCTTTATTCAATAACAAAGGGTACATATTTATAGTCCGGAGACTTGGGCGGCAAGCCTGACCTTCGTTAATTAAACTACAAACCCTAACTGACTCGAACTGGACTCTTTCAACTAATCATTAATCTACGATACAAGGCCCAATGGCCTGCCTTAACACACGTCGTCGCTTCCTTGGACAGCCTTTCCTCAGCCCAAAGCCGATTTTTGCCCATTAAAAAGGACGGCCAAATTCCGATGTCAACGCATGCCCCCTGGTTTTGGCAAATAAAGATTTGTTTATTTCAAAACCAAAAAAGTGTGAAACCTGGTCATGCACGTCTCATCAACCTGCACCGCTACACGGTCTTCCATGGCAACCGTCATGATGACCCGCGCGACCCTGTGGCTTCCCGTACGGCGCCCCTGTGGCGAAACCGCCCTGCTTAATCCTGACTAAGCACACGTGCCACCTCTGGCTTGCAGTGTGCCTAGGCTGAACTAAACCCGGCCGGAGTCCGTCAAGAGTCCTTTCGGGCTCTCGATAACACCATTCGCCAAGGAACCGACAACAAACACATCCGACTCTTGAAGGAGCCACAACAGTTACCATCATCACAGGCAGTTGAAATAGAGAGTAATAGACTTTAATTTACAGACCAAATATATGAAGTCAAATACATGGTCAAAATATAGAGGAAGCGATTGTGAAACATATATATAGCGGAAGCGTTTTCAAAACATCTCGCAGCGGAAACAAACTGAAGTAATCTTCATTCAGAGGTAAATAAGGTGAATAGCACAGAACCCACTGGTTCTACCCTCCTTCAAGCGGTTGTCCAGAAGTCATCAGTACCTGTAATCCAAAAATGGGGGCAAACCCTGAGTACTAATTACTCAGTAGGACTTAATGGAAGTGGCTTACGGCTGACGCAAGGCATGCTTATTAATCAGGTGGATCCTTAGGCATTGATTTTTAAACAAGGTCATGTTGACATAAGATAGCAGGATTTGACAGCTGCTATCCCTTAATCATAAAGATCATTTACATCATAAAGTAAATACTTCCAGGAAAGTAAAGCATGAGTACCCATCAGTAACTTGCATAATAGTATATCATACACATTCAAGCAGGTTGTATTGAAAAAAAACGTGAATATAAGCATAGAGTATTTAATTGTTACTATATTGCCCGTGCACGATATCTGGCATTCTCACACCTGGTGAGCATCAGCGATTCGAATCGATTTCTAATTCCCAAAAATAACTAAAAAAGCCAGGGGTATATGCTTACTAGGTTTAGCCCCCATTAGTAACTAAAAATCCCACATATAGTCCCCATCTGCACTTGTCCCATCCCAAGTTCGATTCTAACCTGCCATTCCCTAGGTTTAGCCCCCATGGAGCATTACCACGGCGCACCGGGTCAGCCCTCCCATGAGTCAAGCGCCCCTAGGCCCCATGGTAGGACCAAGTCTCCGTTCTACGGATGGCACAAGTAAGACTTTCACCAGGCCTATGTCCTGGATAAGCATTCTAGCCATGTTATGCCGATCAGCAGGCGAACAGCGGACGGGCCTTATGCGACACGGACGGAGCCCAATAACAACAACGCACACCACGAAAAGTAAACTTATGCTCCGTTCAGTCTCCATTTAAATCATAAGCATAAATATAATAAAGTTCCATCATAGTAAGATTTCTGAGATTTGTAAAATCACCTACGCGACGAGTGATAGTGCCCACTCGTGTCTACTCATACCTAGCATTTCTAGGCATACTCGTCCTACGAACTCTATTCATAGGAGCTAGGGCCAGGGCGGCTAGGATGTCTGATGCAGTTGGTTTCAAACAACTCCTGATGCATATGCCTAACCATTAAGACATTAGATGTTTGCTGAGTATAGTATGGTCCTGCCTACCTTTGATTATTCTTAGGAAAACCAACAAACTAATCTAAGTTAGTTTGCCGGGTTGTGGGGCTTTGCCCCAGGCAACCCCTTGAAATATGGACGGATATAATCAGCGCCCCTCCGTCTTCAGGTTGAGGAGAAACCAACTTCTGGTGCAGGGGCTCTTCGTGTGGCTATTTGATCAGCGGCTGCTCCTGCGTTTCTCCTTCGTTCGCGGGATCTATATGCATGGTACAATATGTAAGTGAGTGCAAGAGAATGAAATTACATGCATATGATACAGGTTATATGCATGACATAGTGTAACCATGAGTGCCATGAATGCAAATGTATGCATGAGGTGCAAATGAAACATGATGCATGTTAAGTAGCTTGCGACGAAATGACTCAAGTATACTTAGTGCAAATACACCCCATAATTAGAAGCTTAACAACTTTACTAAGAAATCATACAAACCATCACTAAGCTAGTTCAACCCTTCAAGCATAAAATGCAGGTGCTATGTACTTCATGCTATGCAGCAAGAGTCTTGACAATATGCAATAATGATGTCACTTATGGTTAAATACATTCTCATCAAATTAATGCACGTGCTTCCTTTATGAATAAAAGTGCACCTATGAGTTCATATATTTAGACAACTCCAACTGATCTCAAATTTTTATGACATGCAGAAACATACTACACAAAACTACTGCCAGAATTTCAGCCACTACGGAGTTATAATGAATTTATAAAAATTCCAGCAAGTTATCAACCCTACATCTTTTTAGATTTTTTTTCCTATTTTATAGGAATGGGCTCTGGATCTGAAATTTCTACAGCAAGCATATAATTGCATAAGCAGCATACATAAAATTAACAAGCACAAAATCCATAGTTTTATAGGACATCTATTTTCCATATATTTAACTCATGCTAATTAAGATGTACTTATAAACAGTGTTAATAAATTCTCCAAAAATACTTTCTGGACTCCCTATCATACTAGTAGCATACCAGATTTTTCATAAAATTATCTTTGCATCCTAAAGTCACTTTTCCCAATTATCAAGTCTAGCAAGTAGCATTTTGCCAATTTCAAAACAGTAGTTAAAACATGAAAGCACAACCTCATACTTCACCAGTGAGCTACTCATACTATATAAGGTTCATGAAAAATTCCAGAGGTCATATTTGAGTATATTTTATGTAGCCTTAATTTTCCAAGTTAAATAAATATACAAAACACATGCATAGGGGCAAAACAGTCATTTACCAACCAATGCTGGGGCTACCAAAAATTACACAGTGCCCTAATACCACAAGAAAGCTACTGACCAAGTTTATAATTTTTAGAGTTCATTTACATCCCTTTTTCTATTTATCATGAATTGACATGCATGCACTAGACTAGGGGCAAAACAGACTTTTCACACATCCACATCATACTCATTCTATAGATCTACTCACAAGGAGTTCATAGCTACTGAGTTTGTCCATTTTGGATTTTTCTATGATTTTATATGATTTTTTCAAAGTCTATAGCCAAAATAATGCATTTTAAATTGAAAGACTATAGATCCGGGGACCTATACGCAATTAACCATATACTTCAGGGGCTAGAACGTGAGATCCGTTAGACACATAGCACAGCGCGCTAGATTAGAAGGAAAAACGTCGAAACGATGGGGGCCAAAGTGCAAAACACGCGTCGTCTTCAACCTCCCGCTGGGGGGGGGAGTGATCGGCGGCGGCGCGCGTGGGATTCCGGCCGTTCGGGCCCGGAGGCTCGCCGGCGGTGGTCGGGGAGAGAGAGGGGAGTGCGAGGAACCTTACCCCCTACCTTGATTTGACGGAGGATGAGCGGAGAAGGCCGGCAATGGTGAGCTCGAGCGCGAAGGTTCGGCGAGGTGGTGCAGCTCGGCGGTGGGGTCTCGTCGGCCCAGAGCTCGGGATTTCGGTGGAAGGGAGGATGGGGAGGAACGGCACGGTGACGTGGGGGCGTGGGGACGAGCAGAACGGCCGGTGTGGCTCGAGCTTCGAGCTCCAAGCCCGCGGCGGTGGCGAGGTACGGCGGCGAAATGCGCGGTGGTGGAGAGACCGCGATGGCCTAGACCTAGGGGAATGGGTGGAGCTGCGCGTGAGGAAGAGCGGCACGTTGGTCTGGGGAAGCGAGGATGGCTGGAGCGGCGGGTGCGGGGTCGGCCAAGCTTGCGGCAATGGCGGCGGCCGGTGGAGAACAGAGAGAGCGAGGGAGAGCGTTCGGGATGGCGAGTGGGAGAGGTGAGCGGAGGAGGGCGAGAGGCGAGTGAGGCCAGGGGCATTCACTTCCTTTTGAAGCCGGGCGGGGGGAAGGTCGGCCTCGGCCGGCCGTCGGCAGGCGGTTGCCGCCGCATGGGTGCGAGTGAGCGGGGGAGGAGGCCGGTGGCGCGGGCGTGGACGCGGTCCATGGACCGGGGCAGCTGACAGGTGGGCCTGGGGTGACCTGGAGAGGGAACGGTCCAATGGACCGAGTGCATGAAGGGAAAAAAGGCGTGGGACCCACGGTCGGCGCGGTCCCTCCCATGAGCGGGAATCCGACGCGGTTCTGGCATGTGGGGCCCACTGGTCAGAGACTCCAACCGCCGGAATTTTGAACGAAAAAAATCGGAAAATAGAAAAACCCCCTTTGACTGCTGAAACCACTGTCAGAAATCTCCATTTTTGAATAGGGTAGAGGCCGAATTTTGAAAATGTTGCAATTGAATGAAGTGTTCTAAATTTGTTCCTCTATATTTGTCATATAAACTTGCATACCATGTCATATTCAACAATATTGTTTAAATTTGAATTTAAACTGCTGACCAAGGTTTGACTAACAAAACCCTCCAGTTTGGAAATTCTAAGAGTTTATTTTCTAGACACTTTCACAAAAAGAGTTTTATACCAATGTTGTTCAGAATTGCAAGATCTACAACTTTTTCAATAAAAGATTTTGGATTTAAGATCAAGCCAATTTGAATTTACTTTACAGGTCAGGTTTGGACAGATTTCATAAATTGACCTAAAAAGCCCCAAAACTCTACGCAAAACTTACTGCATGTCAAAGCACCAATTACCAAAGTTGTTCATCATGAAATTGTCTACAAGTTTGGTATAGAAAGTTTCACCTATATCACAATAGAATTAAAGTTACGACTACAAACATAAAAGCATACATGCAGAAAACAGGGTTCAAATACATGTCAAATTATGATGCATCATGATGAATGTTGCATGTATGTGAGATGGAAATGCTCTTGAGATGCCGGAGCATCACAACCCACCCACCTTAAAGAAATTCATCCTGAGATTTTGATGTGATGTGGGTGGATAAGTTAAATGAGAACAAGTGTGCATTGTGTATGTATTCAAATACGAATCGGAGAAATTTAAAACTGTGTGACCTACTCATTTGAAGTGGATGGAAGAAAACTGGGATATTTAGTTAGCAAAAATTCTTCTTGTTCCCAAGTTGCCTCTTTTGCGGAGTGATTACTCCATTGAACTTTGTAAAAATTTATAGTCCTTTGCCGTGTTGATCTTTGCTTTTGGTCAAGGATTTTTAGGGGCTGCTCTTCATATGTAAGGTCAGGTTCAATCTGAAGATGAGATGTATCTACCACTTCTTTCGGTACTCGTAAGCACTTCTTGAGTTGTGAGACATGAAACACATCATGAACTGCAGCAAGATGCGGTGGTAGCTCTAACCGGTAAGCTACAGATCCACATCTCTCTGTGATCTTGAATGGACCAACGTATCTTGGTGCTAGCTTTCCCTTTACTCCAAACCGGTGTACTCTTTTCATTAGTGATACTTGAAGATACACATGATCGCCTTCTTCAAAGACTAGTGGCCTTCTCCTTTTATCGGAATAGCTTTTCTGCCTAGACTGTGCCCTCTTTCAGGTTGTTGTGTATGAATTTTACTTGTTCTTCAGCTTGTGTTGCCAAATTAGGACCGAATGTAACACGTTCTCCTGGTTCCGACCAGTTGAGTGGTGTTCTACACCGTCTACCATATAGGGCCTCAAAAGGAGCCATTTCCAAGCTCTTCTGGTAGCTGTTGTTGTACGCGAACTCTGCCAAGGGGAGACATTCATCCCACTTGGTGGAATAAGTCAAAGCACATGCCATCAACATGTCTTCTAGGATCTGGTTCACTCTTTCAACTTGGCCACTTGTTTGGGGATCGTATGCCGAACTGTGAATCAAATTGGTCCCAAGAGCAATTTGCAGTTGCTCCCAGAAGCGGGACAAAAACAGTGAACCTCTATCCGAAGTGATGGTCTGAGGAACACCATGCAAGGATACAATCCGGAAAATGTATAGTTCAGCATATTGCTTCGTCGGATAGGTGGTTTTGACAGGGATGAAATGAGCAGATTTTGTGAATCGATCAATAACCACCCAAATGGCATCGTACCCTTTCTGTGTGCGAGGCAAACCCACAATGAAGTCCATGTATATATCCTCCCATTTCCAGGCTGGAATTGTTAATGGCTGAAGCATACCAGCAGGCTTTAGGTGGTCAGCTTTGACTCGCTGACACACGTCGCACTCAGACACATACTTGGCGATCTCCCGTTTCATACGGATCCACCAAAATTTTTGCTTTAAGTCTTGGTACATCTTATTGTTGCCCAGGTGCATGGTGAACATGGAGGTGTGAGCTTCATCTAGGATTTTCTTCCTTAGCTCCATGTCCTTTGGTACCACTAAGCGGTTTTTGAACCACAAGACTCCCTCTTCGTCGAGCTTAAAACAAGCCTTCTTCTCTTCATTGATACCCTCACGAATATGTGCCATGCCTTTATCTTGCTTTTGTGCTGCAATGATTTGATCCTTTATGGTTGGTTCAATGACAAGATTGTAAAGTTCAGCTTCCAGCACCATTGGCATTTCTATTTCCCCAATCTCCCAACATAGCACTCTCACTGTTGGACGAGCCTCAATGAAGTTGCAATGAGCCTTGCGGCTTAACGCGTCTGCTACCACATTTGCTTTGCCTGGATGATAATGAACCTCTAAGTCATAGTCTTTTATCAACTCTAACCACCGTCTTTGTCTCATATTTAATTCGGGTTGGGTGAAGATGTATTTGAGACTCTTGTGGTCAGTGTAGTCGCGACATGTGTTGCCTAACAAGTAATGCCTCCATTTCTTCAGTGTGTAAACAACTGCAGGTAGCTCAAGATCATGAGTCGCATAATTCACCTCGTGTTTCCTCAGTTAGCTGGATGCATAGGCAATAACTCTTCCCTCTTGCATTAAAACACAACCAAGGCCACTACTAGAGGCATCACAATACACATCAAATGGCTTGGTGATGTCTAGTTGAGCAAGGACAGGTGCGGAAGTTAGGAGTTTCTTCAACGTCCCAAATGCTTCTTCGCATTTTGGGCTCCACGCAAACTTTGCATTTTTTTGGGTCAACGCCGTCATAGGCTTTGCAATTTTTGAGAAATCCTTGATGAAGCGGCGGTAGTACCCCGCTAAACCAAGAAAACTTCGTATCTCTGTCACAGTTTGTGGCTGCTTTCAATGCAGCATATCTTTCACCTTGCTGGGATCAACAGCCACTCCCTTTGCTGACAAGATATGGCCTAGGAATGCTACTTCCTTTAGCCAAAAAGCACACTTGCTGAACTTGGCATAGAGTTTATGTTCTCTAAGGCAAGATAGCACTATTCGCAAATGCTTTTTGTGCTCTTTCTCATTCTTGGAATAAACCAAGATGTCATCAATGAATACTACCACGAATTTGTCAAGCTCATTCATGAAAACCGAGTTCATCAGGTACATAAAGAAAGCCGGCGCATTGGTCAACCCGAAGGACATGACAAGATACTCGTAAAGCCCATACCGCATGGAGAAAGCGGTCTTTGTTATATCTTCCTCTCGGACCTTAATTTGATGGTACCCAGACCTAAGATCAATCTTAGAGAAAACTGTGGCTCCCCCAAGCCGATCAAATAGGATATCAATGTGTGGCAGTGGGTACTTGTTCTTGATGGTGACAGCATTCAGGGGTCGGTAATCGACGCATAACCTTTTTTCACCTTGGTCTTTCTTCTCAACAAAGAGGGCGGGATAGCCCCAAGGCGATGAGCAGGGCCAAATGAACCCTTTGTCTAACTGCTCTTGCAGTTGTGTTTTTAGTTCTTTTAGTTCATCAAGCGCCATTCTATACGGCCTCTTGGAGACCGGTGTCGTGCCTGGAACAAGGTCTATTCTGAACTCTACATCCCTATCTAGCGGTAGTCCGAGAAGCTCTTCTGGAAACACATCCGGATATTCGCAAGCTACAGGGATCTTTGCAAGTGCTTGTGCCTCAATGTGGGCTTCTACCACATTGACCGTGTGATACACGTGCTCCTGAAGTGGCACATGAATAATCACATCGGCCCCACTACTTGAGCGCAACTGAACTGTTCTACTCCCAACATCTATCATGGCATTGTGTTGTTTCAGCCATTCCATCCCAAGAATAACATCAATCCCTAGTTGTGGAAGTACCAGAGGACTGATGAACAAACTTTCCCTTCCAACTTGCAAACTCAAGTCCCTCACTATGTGATTTGTATTTATAGATGACCTTGCAGCTGTGATGTGATATTTCTATTTCAACTCTATAATTTCATACCCATGCTTCAGTGCATATGCTTTGCTGATGAAAGTGAAAGACGCTCCAGAATCAAACAAAACAACCGTGGGGTGGTCATTGACAAGAAATGTGCCTCCCAAGACGGGTTCACTCTCCGGAACTTGCTCAAGCTGACTATAGTGCAATTGGCCCATCTTTGGGGCTGATTTCTTCTCTCCGTCCGTAGGCACTGAGCCCAGAGTCTTCTGGCGCATGCGACATGTGCGACTGAAATGTCCGGCCCTTCCACATTTGAAGCAGGGATAGCCAGCGCTTGGTTTGGAGGGTGGCACTGAAGCAGGCGGATGAGGTGGTGCACTGCAGGGTGACATGTGTTGTTGTGCTCCACTGTGTTGCTCTTGTTTCTGAGGCTCCTCGAGGTAACATATTTGCTGTGGGGATCGATGCCCAACTCGTTGCCGCTGAGATGAACTTGATCGAGGTGTGCTTGCAAGTCTCTTCCTCCGTTGGTCCTCGTGGGCCTGACGGAGGCGATGCTCCATATCGATGGCGGCAGCCACCAAATGGGTGAAGCTGTCGTAGCGGCGCCCCAAGTGAGTCAGCAGAGTGGGATCGAACCCACCCAACAGACGAGCAGCCCTACGTGAGTCGGTATCGACGTCTTCAGGGGAATACTGGGACAAGCGGATGAAAGCCTGCACGTACTCGGGTACCGACATGTTCCCTTGTTGAAGTGCGTGAAATTCCCGTTACTTGAGCTCAACGAGGCTAGGCGGGAGATAGTGAGCCTGAAAAGCCGTACGGAACTCATCCCACGTGACCTGGTGCCCGGCTGGTTGCATTGCCCGAGGGACCATGTAGACACTGTGCTGCAAAACGAGCCTTCTGTTTCTCAGTGAGGCGGGGCAGTAGACTAAACTTGGACTCAATGATTCAAAGCCAGTCTTCAGCATCTAGTGGATCGGTGGCAACGGTGAAGATCGGTGGTTGTAGCGCCGCAAAGTCAGTGTAACTGATCTCTTGCGGATAGCGCCGTTGTTGCTCTTTAGCCAGCATGTTGATGATCTGACCCTGCTGAGCGACCAGGGTGGCCAACTCAGGAGAAGGTGGTGCTCCATGAGCAGCCCCTTGTGCAGACGTCTCGGGTGGAGTGACCATCTGCAAGAACGAGGCCAATGGCTTTTAGTCTAACAACTTCAGTGCAGTAGATGCGGTGGTATAAAGATCATAGCATCGGAAATACATTCTGAACACACGAAAGCATGTCAGTGAACCGAATAACTCAATTGCACATGAAGGGTTAGCTATCATCGTGTAGATTTGGACAATCATCTATGCTAATGGAAAACGTGTGCGTTGTTTTGGATACAGGACAACACTCCTATCAATCTCACTGGGGCACGACGTAAAGTCGATTTACTAACTACACTCAGGTTTTTAGCTCCACCTAGGACAACCACTAGTTTAAAAATTAAACTATTCTCCTTCCATGCATTTCCCTGCGATATCGCCTTGTAACAAAGTTGTTCCATATGTGGTACTCTATAACTTTGTTACCTAGAGTTACGATTACTTCCCTCTGCAAATTGGTCGAATTCCACTGTTTGTCCGTGTATGTCGTTTGGGACCCCTCTTCATAAAATTAACTGTATTGTAATAGTGAAACGTGCAGAAAGTTTTCTTAAGCCACGATTTATTCCACTTGTCTTTTAGTAATACCCCCCATAATGATAACAAAAGATACATGATGCATGAATTCGCCCTATTCGGTCTCACATCACACATCCTATGCATTTTATATATAGCTAGCGATAATTCGGTGACATATATGCACGTCTCTCCTTAATGCAACTAGTCGTTCTCTAGCCATTCTTAATTTTGCACGTGGTGAGTGTACCTGCAGAAGAATGTATGCTCATACATTACCACCTAGTGTGGCATCCACGCGTGACCGCTGTGTGGACAACGTTGAGTGGGCCTTTGCACCTTTTCTCAAAGCCTGACTTTCCACTAGTACTGGGGATTGTCGAGAAAAAGATGGATCCCCAAAGCCAAATGTAAGTGTGGTGGGCATGAAAGCATCCAAAGCATACCCACCACCCTTAAAGAGTTTTAACTTATACAGCATGAATGCAGGGTTTACAACCATTCGCAAACCCCGATAGCTTCCTCCAGTACTAGGAATAGCTATGGCCAAAAAGTTGCCCCCAAAGCGCCGAATATGCATATGAGTTCTATCTAGGTCAGAATATCAGCGATGTCGCCTGGATAACACTAACATCCTTATACGGGCATAGCGTATAATCTCATTTTTGAATTAGTTGGAAGGGTTTTCGAAAATAGTTTGCAAAACAACACTGGATGATATGACTGTTGTCTGTGTATGATTGGCTCTAATACCAGCTGTGGCGGAACCGCCCTGCTTAATCCAGACTAAGCACACTTGCTCCCTCTGGCTCGCAGTGCGCCTAGGCTGAACTAAACCCGGTAGTCTGTCGAGAGTCCTTCGGGCTCTCAATAATACCATTCCCCGAGGAACCGACATGAAACACATCCGACTCTCGAAGGAGCCACAATAGTTACCATCATCACAGGCAGTTGAAATAGATAGCAATAGACTTTAATTTACAGACCAAATATATGAAGTCAAATACATGGTTAAAATATAGCGGAAGCGATTGCGAAACATATATATAGCGGAAGCGTTTTCAAAACATCTCGCAACAGAAACAAACTCAAGTAATCTTCATTTAGAGGTAAATAAGGCGAATAGCACCGAGCCCACCGGTTCTACCCTTCTTCAAGCGGTTGTCCAAAAATCATCAGTACCTGTAATACAAAAGTGGGGGCAAACCCTGAATACTAATTACTCAGTAGGACTTAATGGAAGTGGCTTATGGCTGCCGCAAGGCATGCTTACTAATCAGGTGGAACCTTAGCCATTGATTTTTAAACAAGGTCATGTTGACATAAGATAGCAGGATTTGACAGCTGCTATCCCTTAATCATGAAGATCATTTACAACATAAAGTAAATACTTGCAGGAAAGTAAAGCATGAGTACCCATCAGTAACTTGCATAATAGTATATCATACACATTCAAGCAGGTTGTATTGAAAAAAAACATGAATATAAGCATAAAGTATTTAAATTGTTACTACGTTGCCCGTGTGCGATATCTGGCATTCTCACACCTGGTGAGCATCAGCGATTCGAATCGATTTCTAATTCTCAGGAATAACTAAAAATGCCAGGGGTATATGCTTACTAGCCATCGCGTTCCCACAGATAGTCCCCATCTCCACTTGTCCCATCCCAAGTTTGATTCCAACCCGCCATTCCCTAAGTTTAGCCCCCATGGAGCGTTACCACGGCGCACCGGGTCAGCCCTCCCATGAGTCAAGCGCCCCTAGGCCCCATGGTAGGACCAAATCTCTATTCTACGGATGGCACAAGTAAGACTTTCACCAGGCCCGTGTCCTGGATAAGCATTCTAGCCATGTTATGCCGATCAGCAGGCGAACAGCGGACGGGCCTTATGCGACACGGACGGAGCCCAATAACAACAACGCACACCACGAAAAGTAAACTTATGCTCCGCCCGGTCTCCATTTAAATCATAAGCATAAATATAATAAAGTTCCATCATAGTAAGATTTCTGAGATTTGTAAAATCACCTACACGACGAGTGACAGTGCTCACTTGTGTCTACTCGTACCTAGCATTTCTAGGCATACCCATCCTTCGAATTCTATTCATAGGAGCTAGGGGCAGGGTGGCCAGGATGTCTGATGCAGTTGGTTTCAAACAACTCCTGATGCATATGCCTAACCATTAAGACATAAGATGTTTGCTGGGTATAGTATGGTCCTGCCTACCTTTGATTATTCTTAGGAAAACCAACAAACTAATCTAAGTTAGTTTGCCGGGTTGTGGGGCTTTGCCCCAGGCAACCCCTTGAAACATGGACGGATATAATCAGCGACCCTCCGTCTTCAGGTTAAGGAGAAACCAGCTTCTGGTACAGGGGCTCTTCGTCTGGCTGTTTGATCAACGGCTGCTCCTACATTTGTCCTTCGTTCGCGGAATCTATATGAATGGTACAGTATGCAAGTGAGTGCAAGAGAATGCAATTACATGCATATGATACAGGTTATATGTATGACATAGTGCAACCATGAGTACGACGAATGCAAATGTATGCATGAGGTGCAAATGAAACATAATGCATGTCAAGTAGCTTGTGACGAAATAACTCAAGTATACTTAGTGCAAATACACCCCATAATTAGAAGCTTAACAACTTTACTAAGAAATCGTACAACCCATCATTAAGAAATCGTACAAACCATCACTAAGAAATCATACAAACCATCATTAAGTTAGTTCAACCCTTCAAGCATAAAATGCAGGTGCTATGTACTTGATGGTATGCAGCAAGAGTCTTGACAATATGCAATAACGATGTCACTTGTGGGTAAACACATTCTCATCAAATTAATGCACGTGCTTCCTTTATGAATAAAAGTGCACCTATGAGTTCATATATTTCGACAACTCCAACTGATCTCAAATTTTTATGACATGCAGAAACATACTACACAACACTACTGCCAGAATTTCAGCCACAATGGAGTTATAATGAATTTATGAAAATTCCAGCAAGTTATCAACCCTACATCTTTCCAGATTTTTTTCCTATTTTATAGGAGTGGGTTCTCGATCTGAAATTTCTACAGCAAACATATTATTGCATAAGCAGCATACATAAAATTAACAAACACAAAATCCATAGTTTTATAGGACATCTATTTTCCATATATTTAACTCATGCTAATTATGATGTACTTATAAACAATGTTAATAAATTCTTCAAAAATACTTTCTGGACTTCCTATCATACTAGTAGCATACCAGATTTTTTATAGAATTATCTTTGCTTACTAAAGTCACTTTTCCCAATTATCAACTCTAGTAAGTAGCATTTTGCCAATTTCAAAATAGTAACTAAAACATGCATTCACAATCTTATACTTCACCAGTGAGCTACTCATACTATATAAGGTTCATGAATAATATCAGTGGTCATATTTGAGCATATTTTATGTAGCCTTCATTTTCCAAGTTAAATAAATATACAAAACACATGCATAGGGGGCAAAACAGTCATTTACCAACCAATGCTAGGGCTACCAAAAATTACACAGTGCCCTAATACCACAAGAAAGCTACTGACCAAGTTTCATAATTTTTGGAGTTCATTTACATCCCTTTTTCTATTTATCATGAATTGACTTGCATGCACTAGACTAGGGGCAAAACAGACATTTCACACATCCACATCATACTCATTCTATAGATCTACTCACAAGGAGTTCATAGCTACTGAGTTTGTCCATTTTGGATTTTTCTATGATTTTATATGATTTTTTCAAAGTCTACAGTCAAAATAATGCATTTTAAATGGAAAGACTATAGATCCGGGGACCTATACGCAACTAACCATATACTTCAGGGGCTACAACGTGAGATCCGTGAGACAAATAGCACAGTGCGCTGGACTAGAAGGGAAAACGTCGAAACGACGAGGGCTAAAGTGCAAAACATGCGTCGTCTTCAACCTCCCGCCGGGGGGGAGGGTGAAGTGACTGGCTGCGGAGCGCGCGGGATTCCGGCCATCCGGGCCCGGAGGCTCGCCGGCGGTGCTCGGGGAGAGAGCGGGGAGTGCGAGGAACCTTACCCCCTACCTTGATTCGACGGAGGATGAGCGGAGAAGGCCGGCGATGGTGAGCTCGAGCGCGAAGGTTTGGCGAGGTGGTGCGGCTCGGCGGTGGGGTCTCGTCAGCCCAGAGCTTGGGGTTTCGGTGGAGGGGAGGATGGGGAGGAGCAGCACGGTGACGTGGGGGCGTGGGGATGAGCAGAACGGCTGGCACTGCTCGAGCTTCGAGCTCCAAGCCCGCGGCGGTGGCGAGGTACAGCGACGAAATGCGCGGTGGTGGAGAGACCGCGGTGGCCTAGACCTAGGGGAATGGGTGGAGCGGTGCGTGAGGAAGAGCGGCGCGTTGGTCTGGGGAAGCGAGGATGGCCGGAGCGGCGGGTGTGGGGTCGGCCAAGCTTGCGGCAATGGCGGCGGCTAGTGGAGAACAGAGAGAGCGAGGGAGAGCATTCGGGATGGCGTGTGGGAGAGGCGAGCAGAGGAGGGCGAGAGGCAAGTGAGGCCAGGGGGCGTTCGCTTCCTCTTGAAGCCGGGCGGGGGCAGGGTCGGCCTCGGCCGGCCGTCGGTAGACGGCTGCCGTCGCGTGGGCGTGAGCGAGCGGGGGAGGAGGCCGGTGGCGCGGGCGTGGACGCAGTCCATGGACCAGGGCAGCTGACAGGTGGGCCCAGGGTGCCTGAGAGGGAACGGTACAATGGACCGAGTGCATGAAGGGGAAAAAGGCGTGGGACCCACGGTTGGCGCGGTCCGCTCCCGTGAGCGGGAATCCAACGCGATTCTGGCATGTGGGGCCCACTGGTCAAAGACTCCAACCGCCGGAATTTTGAACGAAAAAAATCGGAAAATAGAAAAACCCACTTTGACTACTGAAACCACTGTTAGAAATCTCCATTTTTGAATAGGTTAGAGGCCAAATTTGAAAATGTCCTAATTTAATGAAGTGTTCTAAATTTGTTCCTCTACATTTGTCTTATAAACTTGCATACCATGTCATATTCAACAATATGGTTTAAATTTGAATTTAAACTGCTGACCAAGGTTTGACCAACAAAACCCTCCAGTTTGGAAATTCTAAAAGTCTATTTTCTAAACACTTTCACAAAAGGAGTTTTATACCAATGTTGTTCAGAATTTCAAGATATACAACTTTATCAATAAAAGCATTGCAAGATGTTGGCTTTAAGATCAAGAAAATTTGAATTTACTTTACAGGTCAGGTTTGGACAGATTTCATAAATTGACGTAAAAAGCCCCAAAACTCTACGCAAACCTTACTGCATGTCAAAGCACCAATTACCAAAGTTGTTCATTATGAAATTTTCTACAAGTTTGATATAGAAAGTTTCACCTATATCACAATAGAATTAAAGTTACGACTACAAACATAAAAGCATACATGCAGAAAACAGGGTTTAGGAATTTCATTTCAATCAAGTTTTGGCCATGGGGTTCAAATGCATGTCAAATTATGATGCATCATGATGAATGCTGCATGTATGTGAGATGAAAATGCTCTTGAGATGCCGGAGCATCAAAGCCCCTTCACGTTCCATCGCCTCACACTTAATAAAATGCAGGGCTCTCCTGTTTTCCTCCAATTGGCATATGCTCTTCTTCTTCCTTAAGCCCCAAAAGAACTGAGCAAAAACCCCCTTCTCACCATGTCTTCCATCGGCAGCAATGATCCATCATCGCCACCTTCCTCCTCTGCGATGGGGCCTCGAACGCCTACACCACCTTCTTCGCCCTCCATCGCCTCTGCTCTAGGCGCAGCGGCCAATGCACCAACGTCGCTGCTGCCCTGCCCGGCCGTGCCGCCGAGCTTCGCTCCGTTTCTGGCAGCAGGAGCCGATCAGTCTGCTCTAGGTGCGGCGGCCAATGCACCAACGTCGCTGCTGCCCTGCCCGGCCGTGCCGCCGAGCTTCGCTCCGTTTCTGGCAGCAGGAGCCGATCAGGCTCCTCCAAGCGGCTGATGAGAGGTGGTACCCAGACTAGGCCACCAAGACCCGGCTAGAGGTTTGCGGCGAGAACATCCCTTCCCCTCTTTCCGGGGTGAGGATCATCCTCGGCTGTACCGAGGATCCGGAGGATGCGGTTGCTTCCCTCCCATGGATCCTTCTTCTAGACCACCAGTCCTCTGAGCGCCCTGCTAAGAGGAGGCGCTTGGGGGCGCCACCCTCCGGTGATGAAGAAGAGGGTGACGAGGATGACGAGGACGAGGAGGAGGCCAACGTCGAGGAGGACAGCTCTGACAAAGCTGAGCCAGAGGAGCTGAATGAGGATGAAGACCTCACAGCTCAGTACGAGGAAAGCTCGTCGGACCTTGCTCCCACCGAGAGCGAGGACGCCAGCGACGAAGTCGACGGCGGGACGAGGAAGCCGATGAAGAATCGGCTGCTGATAGTGATGCCTAGAGCATCCTATCTTAGTAATAGTATTAGTTTTTAGTAATAGCCGTTGCATCGGCTCTTAGAAGGAAACCCCCAAACTTTTGGCAATTTGTCAACAATGATGTCGGCTCTTAGGGATGTAATTATATTTTGCTATGTAAATTAATGAAATTTCTCTTCCAAAATTTCATTTCCACTTTTGCCGATCCTCTTTATGTTAGACCTCTGCAGCAAACATCGGCTTAGTCGCAATGCACGACATAGTGGTAACGCACTATTTCACAGACTCCCAGGATCGGCTTTGAATGGTGATGCGTTAGGCTGATCTGCTCTGCTTTATTCAGTCGATCCCCTGCAGAGCTGAGCCATTAATAGATACTAGATCGCCCCCAAAGCCAAGCATCGGCTTAGCTGCCAAATTAATACAACTTAACCGATCTGTCCAAAGACAGATTTTCTTTAGCTGAATTTTCCAAGTCCCGCGCAGGTCAGCATCCCATAAAAGGCTTCCGTGCCAAAACCTAAAGCACACCTTTACCTCTTGCCGTTGACAAACACTTTTCCACCACCTCCCTGCTCCAAGCAATTTGCGAAATGGCGGTGTCCAGCAGCACGACAGAAGAACTGACCCTTTGCGAGCACGTATTTGGATTGAAGGTAAAGACCTCGCCCATTTCTGAAATTACGATTCTTGTATAGCTGTTCTCTTTACCTTGTTCTTGCTTTTAATCATCCAGGCTGATGAAATACTGATCCCAACCTCGGCCAACTCCAATTCTTTCAATTTAGGACCCAAATCCTATGAGCCCTCATAAGACCTTGTTAGGACAGAAACCAAACGCTTGCCTTTCGTTCATGCGGATCCAGACCAAGATCTATGGATAGACCAGCTCAGCGTCTGGCCATTCCCCATAGACGGGTGGGTTGATTGGTACAAATGTGTTGAGCGTGCATATAGCTCAACCTAGCAAACCATCCGCATAGCTGATGCCCTGACTCTATCTCTTTCTCCCATGGAGAAGGATGACAACCTACTTAGATCCATCGGCCACTTCTGGTCAGACCTTAACTGTTTTTTGTTCGGCTCTAGTCCCATGACACCCACTCTCATGGACGTTGTCATGATTTTAGGACTAGATGTGCAGTCCACCTGTCCTTCTCCCTTCTTTCTAGCTGAATGCCCTCACAAGAAAATAGTGGAGAAAAGCAGCACCCGAAACTAGAGCCAATACATTGCCCAGCACAACAAGCACTCTGGCTTAGTTTCAGACAAAGAACACATCGCCTTTCTGAACCACTAGCTTGATCATTTTCTATTTAATGGTCCTTCTCTGGCTCCAACCAAGAATTATCTCAACCTGGCCACTGCTCTAGCCAAAGGCCAGACTCTTACCCTAGGAAAACTTTTCCTAGGCGTGCTATACCATCATCTTTCTTTGAACACCCAGCGCATCCTGGCTGGACAACGTATCAAGACAGGCGGACCCTGGTGGTTTGTTTAGCTCTAGAGTCAACTGTACTTTCGTAATGAAATTCCAGGCTTTCCACAACTTGAGTCTTAGTCTTTCCCAGATATTTCAGGCAAATCTATCCATTGTACTTCATTTGGCCAGGCCTTGCATCAATTGCCCATAACCCAAACCGATGCAGCTGAAACAGCCAAATGGTACAAATGCTTCTACAACTCTCAAACCACCCCTGTATATAGTGCATATGCCGAATCTGAGCAATTTGAGAATCCATCCTTCTTCAGACCAGATACTTTTGGACTTGATGAAGATACTCGTTCCATATTCGCCACCATGGTTACTCCTTGTCTTCTTCCAGTCATCATGAGCACTAGTAACAGAATTAACAAGCCAGGGTATGAATCATACCAACCTGTTCTAGCTGCTCGCCAACTTGGCTTGAACCAGACTTCTTCTCGCCTGATTATCCATGAGAAAATCCAAAACTGAGCTGAACTGACTGACTCCCTTGTAGCCACCAAAGCATACTCCATCTTTTTTGAACTGAAGCTGAATATACTCGACACGATGGAGTTCATGTATACAGCCGATGGCTTCAACACCTAGTGGGATTTCTGGAGGCCCCACTCTTTTCAAAATGCTATGGCATCGACTCTTATAGCTATCGATCCAGAGCATGAGGCTACACAAGAGAAGGTAATCACACGCTCAGTTCAGTCTTCTTTTTGCCTCGTTGTCTTATGATGTAACCAGAATTCTTGCTTCCAGATGCAAGCAGGACCTATTCTAACTGATGATGCAGGCCAGCCATTCAAATACTTGCAAAAGGCGCCACTACCCATGTACCAGGCCAACATGCCTTCTTTTGACAAGGTCATCTTTTCAGCCCCTGGGATGAGGCGCAATAGGGAGGGCAAAGGACTTCATCAGCCGAGGTTTAAGAAAGCCGCCATCAAGCCCAAGTCCACTGTCTCGGCTCAACCTCCTCCCTCTCCGTAATGAGAACTGCACTGAACATATTTCTTCCCATCATGTAGGAACACAGCTCTCACAGTCAAGAATAAAGGGTGCTGGAGAAGAGAGCTCTCCTGAACATCCTAGTTCTTCTCCTAAGGACACATCCGGCCGCACAGACGAATTCCACAGTACGGAAGATAGCCCTCCTCAGGTGTGTTTCTGCCCGTACACTTCCTTTGTCCATAGTTTGTGAACTAACCATGTTGTTGCCAGACCTTTGATGTTGCATCCTTGCTGAACTTTGATCCCTCAATCATTGGCGAATCCTTGGTGACTGAGAGTCCTACCACGCCGCCTACAACTGCAACCGATGTTACCTCAAACCTCGAGGAAATCGCCAGGCAACTCGAAGCTCCAATTGAGAAATTGGTCGTTGCATGTGACGGAATTCGCATGGCCTTTGAGCCAATTCCTGACGTGCTGCCTTCAGGACTGAAGCATGTTGTTGCCAATTCCTTCGTCCATAGTTTGTGAACTAACCATGTTGTTGCAAGACCTTTGATGTTGCATCCTTGCTGAACTTTGATCCCTCAATCATTGGCGAATCTTTGGTGACTGAGAGTCCTCCCACGCCCCCTACAACTGCAACCGTTGTTACCTCAAACCTCGAGGAAATCACCAGGCAACTGGAAGCTCCAATTGATAAATTGGTCGTTGCATGTGACGGAATTCGCATGGCCTTTGAGCCAATTGCTGACGTGCTGCCTTCAGGCCTGAAGCAAGTGCTCCAGCCTACAGCTAACCTTGGATTTCTTCGTGAGGATGCGTTGGCTGCTACATCATAGCCTCTTGCAACAACCAGCCGGCCCTAAAAGAAAAAATCACCAAGGAGTGCGCAACAGCGAACCAGCTCAAGGCAGACCTAGATGACAAGAGTGAAGAGGCGCGACTGAAAACGTCCAGACAAGCGCTTGATGCAAAGAAGACGAAGATAACTGAAGAAATCAAGCGCCTTGAGGAAGAGTTGTCTCGGGTTGATGCCGCCATCCTGGCCAACGATGTAGGCGTGAAGGCACTTGCAGGTAATAAGAAAAAACCATCAACATCGCTCAAAGCCAGCATTGCGCGCATCCGTGAGCTGAACAAGGGACTGGTTGTCGGCTCTGACGAACCAGATCGGCAAATCATCAACTCCACCGATGAGGTCAGGACAAAGGCCTTGACAGCAGTTCGCCAATACCTTCAGAGACTGTCAGCATCTTCCTCTACATAACTCTTTCTTGATCACTGAATACTGTCAGTCATGCCCCCGAGCGTGTAGCTCGATCAAGAACATTATGCTTTTTTGTATATTTTACTAAAGGCGATGCCTAGCATCGGCTTTTATCTAAGGCCAATGGCACACGTGGGCCCTGCCACTCACAGTTTGCTTATTTATTATTTATTTTTTTCCTAAAGGCTATGCATCAATACATCGGCTCCTGCTAAGACCAGATGGCAACACACCGGTCTAATTTTGTACTGAAGGCGATGCTTTGAACAATCGGCTTTCTCTTAGGACCAGATGGCAACGCATCAGTCTAGAAAAATTTTATACCGAAGGCGATGTTTGTGCTTCCTGCTGAACCAGACTCCTTCCAGCGTTTCCATCCTGTATGAATTTCCTGGAGCAATCTCCACTATGCGATAGGGCCTATGCCAGTTAGGCGACCACTTTCCAAATGTTGGATCCTTCGTTCCAACTAGCAAGACTAGCTCCCAGACAAGATCGTCTATTTTGAAATTCTTCAGCTTTACCTTCTTGTTATAGGTTTTTGCTACCCTGGCTTTGTTGCCTCTAATTTTCTCAAAAGCCCATAACCGAAGTTCTATTACATCGTCCGTGTTGATGTTCATGAGAGACGGGTATTCATCGGCTGACAGATCATTCTAAAACTGAACTCTACGAGAGCCGATGTTGACCTCCCATGGCATGATGGCCTCCTGGCCGTACACCAACTGATATGGAGTGCATTTAGTCGCCCCGTGGCATGACATCCTGTATACCCATAATACCTCCGCGAGCCGATCATGCCATTGCTTAGGATATTCGTCTATCTTTCTTTTGATCAGCTTAATGAGACTCTTGTTCAACGCCTCGGCCTACCCGTTGGCCTGAGCATAGTAGGGGGACGACTGTAGCAGCGTGATGCCCATCTCTTTGGCAAAAATTTTGAATTCTTGAGCCAAAAAGACTGTCCCTTGGTCTGTGGTAATAGACTGTGGTATACCAAAGCGATAAATAATATGTTCTTTAACAAAATGCACCACGTCCTAGGCCGTGACGTTCTTCATTGGCACGGCCTCCACCCATTTGGTAAAGTAATCGATGGCAACCAAGATCCACTTGTGTCCCTTGCTGGTCAGAGGATTAACTTGCCCAATCATGTCCATACCCCAGCCCCTGAATGGCCATGGTTTGACAATAAGATTCAATGGCCCAGCTGGCGCCATCTAACATTCCTGGCAACCTTTATAATATATGAAGCAATCCTCCAACATGGATGACAAGTAATACCCCGACCTTCTAATCAGCCATTTCATTTTATGAGCCGATTGGTGAGTACCACACACTCCTTCATGGACATCGTGCATAACTTTGAGCGCTTCTATTGGTCCCAAACATTTTAGCAATAGCCCCTCCACGGTTCTAAAGTATAACTCATCGCCAATAAGCACTTGTTTCAAAGCACGGTGTCTTATCTTCTTATGTGCCCCCGAGCCGGATCCCTCAAGTAATTGAGGAGATCGGCTTTCTAGTCGTTTGTATCGACCGGCATGACGTCAACACAAACATCATCGTCTTGTTCCGCGTATCCAGAAGCTATTTGTGCTAACTTGTTGGCCTCCATATTGTCTTCCCTCGGTATCCATTTCAACTGGAAAAACCTAAATTTCCACATCAATTCTTGACAATGCCGGAGATAAGGATATAATAAATCACTGGCACAATTAAAATGCCGCGTTGACTTATTGATGGCAACCTTGGAATCGCCAAAAGCTTCCACTGCTTTGGCTCCTGCTTCTAGCAATAACTCAAGGCCCCTGCACAAAGCTTCATACTCTGTTTGGTTGTTACTGCATCGCTCGCTGAGGTGAAAAGCAAATTCATATTGTGCCCCGCGAGGGGAAATAATAAGACGCCCAACACCACAGCTAGCATCACACGTAGAACCGTCAAAAAACAAAGCCCAAGACGATATGCAGACGAAATATTGTTGTGGAGCCGATCGTTCAGTAACGAGATCGGCTAATGCTTGACCTTTCACAGCCCTGGCTGGCTTGTACCTGATATCAAATTCTGAGAGAGCAAACATCCACTTGCCGAGCCTCCCTTTAAGGATTGGGGCTGATAGCATATGCTTAATAATATCGGCTTTACATACTACCCATGTTTCAGCATTGAGCAAGTAATGATGTAATTTGGTGCATGTAAAATATAAACATAAGCATAAACGCTCCATCTCAGAGTACCTGGTCTCCGCATCAAGCAACCGTCGGCTGAGGTAGTAGATAACCCGCTCCTTCCCATCGACTTCTTGAATCAGCACAGAGCCGATGGTCGTCTCGTCAGTCGATAGATAAACGATAAACGGAACATTGAGATGAGGTGGAGCGATCATTAGTGGCGCCGTTAGGTACTTCTTCAAATTATCAAACGCCAGCTGCTGATCAGGCCCCCATATGAACTCGTCGCTCTTTTGCATCCTGATCAACAACATGAATGCTTCAAGTTTGGCAGACAAATTAGGAATAAACCTTCTCATATAATTGATCTTGCCAATTAGCTTTTGAAGCTCGTTCTTGGTTTTTGGCAGCACCATTGTCTCGATAGCGTCTTTACTCTTTGAGCCAATTTCTATTCCTCTTTCATAGATCATAAAGCCAAGAAATTGGCCAGCTGTGACACCGAAAGCGCATTTATCAGGATTCATCCTCATCCCGTGCCTCCGAGTGCGCTCGAGAACTTGGCGAAGATCGGCTAAATGATTCTCTTGTACAACCGATTTTAGCACTACATCATCAATGTAAACCTCCACAAGCCGGCCGATCAAGTCGTGGAAAATATAATTCATGGCTCATTGGTAAGTAGCTCCAGCATTGCGCAAGCCAAAGGTCATAACCACGAACTCGAATAAACCCTGAGGGCGATGAAAAGCTGTCTTGTAGACATCTTCTTCGGACATGAATATCTGGTTATACCCAGCATTACCATCGAGGAAGATCATCATTTTATGGCCGCCTGCAGCATCAACAAGTGATTCGGCAATGGGCATTGGATACTCATCTTTTGAGGTAGCTCTGTTCAAATCTCTGGAGTCAATACAGATCCTAAGCTTCCCGCTTTTCTTCCACACAGGAACAATGCTCGATATCCAGGTGGCGTATCGGCAAGGACGAATAAACCCGGCACGAATCATCTTCTTTATTTCCTTCTTGACCGTATCTAAAATCTTCACATCGACTTTCTAGGGGTGTTGTGCAAATGGTCGAAACCCAGGCTTTGTTGGCAACCGATGTTCAACAATAGATCGATCAAGGCCAGGCATCTCATGGTACTCCCAGGCAAAACAATCAGGAAACTCCCTAAGCAGTTCTATCAATTTAGCTTTAAATTCTAGGTCAAGCTTTTTACTCACCCATGTGAGCCTGGGACGATCGCCTGGACCAATGTCAACTGCTTCAAGCTCATCAGTGGGAGTAAAACCAAAACCGAGCTTACCCTCCTCGGCAAATTTCTGAGTAGAGCTTGATGATGCTGGAGATGGATGGGGAGGTGCGACCTCGGGTTTCTCCTCATCATCAGACAATTGACCGTCGCATGACAAAACACCTTTGTTAGAAGAAGCATAAATTAAACTGATGTTTTGTGACCAATCACCCAGATTGGCCAATACAGAATTGTTACAAAAGATATGATTACAAATTTTTTGGGGCCGATCGCACAGATCGGCCACTACGGACTGTGTGTCCGTAGACACGCTACTAGCATCCACAAGCCGACGAAGATCAGCCGATGCCATCGGCTGAAGCAACCTACTGTCTACAAGTGAATGCCGATTGCCAGAACCGGCGTGATCACATTTTTTGCCTCACCTACGAAGCTCCAGTCCAACTCCTGCCTGCCTGACAGACACTCTGCTTCGTCTGATGTAGAGGATTGTGTGACGCTGCGAGAGTCGTCCGCGGGCACTAACTCAATGTTGTCACCATCTCACTGGATCAAACATTGGTGCATTGAGGAAGGCACACAGTAGTTGGCATGAATCCAGTCTCAGCCAAGAAGAGCCGAGTAAGGACCATGATCATTGACCACAAAGAAGGAAGTATTCAGTGTCTTGTGGCCAATTGTCAGCTCGACATTAAGGATCCCTTTGACCTGGGACGAATTTCCCTTGAAATCATTGAGGGTGACGTTGGTCTTCACAAGATCTTCGATGGACCTCCCAATTTTGCGGCACAAAGAGTACGGCATGATGTTGACAGTTGCGCTCGCATCGACGAGCATCCCGCCTTACTGGCTTGCTGTTGATGAAACCTTTCACATAGAGAGGCTTGAGGTGCCGATATTTCTCGTCAATGGCTTTTCAAAAATCGCAGTGGCGGGGCCAACACTGAGTTGCGCCATCGACTCGGCCATCTGTTCACTGCTGGGAGGGCGAAAATCTTCAGGGAGATAGAAGACCATGTTCATTCCTGCTGCGGCCTTCTTAATCACCTCGTTGACTTCGTCTTCAATATCATCCTCGTCGCTGGATGGATCATTACTAACCATGCGCGACGGACCTTCTCGTGCATCTTCTTTAGCCGGCTTAACCAATGCCGACGTTGTCGATGCTTCAGCAGCATTGGGTTGTGGTTTCTGTTTCCAAACGAGATTACGCTCGGGGCGCAGGCTTGGAATCTGCATGATGCCCCCGACCTTCTTGAGTAGCTGAAGATATTCCTCTTCGGCTTGTTCTGGGCTGCGCAAGCGCTGAACCCTGCGCTTCTGCGATCTTGATAGACCCTCAGGGCACCACCTTGGCAGGTGGCACTCTGCACGATGCCGAACGTCCTCCGGGTCGTCCTGCCCTGTTGGAGAGGGCGAGCGCGCCGGCAACGGAGTTGCAGGTCACCGCTTTGGTGGCGGAGACGGAGGCCGACATGGCGGAGGAGTAGGGTCCCGAGGACGGCGTGGCGAGGCCGTGCCATATCGTCGTGATGATGGCGCGTGTCGCAGATGTTCGAACACAGATGTTTTGCCAGGGTGACCCCTGCGGTCAGAACATCTTGGACAATCATCAATGGTAGGGAGCCTCTCCATACCTCGCGATTCATAGCATCACGACGCTCCTTGTACCGCCGTTGATCCTCGCGGTGCCTCTCCTCGCGCCATACGTTCTGGCGACATCGTTCTTCATGAAGGCACCGTCGTTCGCGGTGATACGCCTCCTCTTCTTCAGCTCGACGCCGCTCCTCGTTCCGTTGATGATGGCGTGCATACATGCCAATCAACACTCCCGAGTTCGGGCGGCATTGTCGATTTCTCTGAATCGTCCTGACCGAAGTATGCTCTTCAGCCCTGAATTCCAAAGGGAGGTCGTCACGAGGGTCTGCCTTGGCCTTCCCCTTCTCATCCTTGGATGTGTGGACCATGTTCATCGAAGCAGCAGAACCTCGGAGGAGATGAGAATATTGATCTTGATTACCCCGGCGCAAGACCTTGCCTATAGAAATAGCCTTGCCCAGGCACGCTTGGAACATCGACTCAGATACGAATCCTGAGTAACACTCTTCAGGCAACTGACTCGTGGTGTCGACGGTGTTGATTGGGAATGGCGTCATGTCTATCTTCATTGGAGCGCGAGCAAAAACCAGTATTCCTTGCTCGATGGCCTTTTGGATCTCAGACCATAGGATCCTGCAGTCAACCGTGTTGTGGCCGTCTAACTTGTTGTGCCACTTGTAGTACTTGCGGCCGTGCATCTCCTCGGCCGTGGGGGTTTGATGCCCCGGGAGCGACACCAGCAACTTCTCTTTGATGAGCATGTCAAAGATAGCTTCGGTCTTTGAGAAGTCAAAGTCAAAACCTGGGATAGGCTCTGGCTGCTTTACCCATTGACACTGCAAAGGCTTGTTAGTCCTTGCCCATTGAACGAGGTAAGCATCGGCATCGTCCTCCTCGATCTGAATGCAACCGATGTTCCGTCTCTGCCTTTCTTGCAAAGCCTCTGGATGGCTTCGTTCATAGGCAGAGACCTTTGACACTAGATGGCCGATGGAGTCGAAATCGGTCGACCCATATGCTACCTTGACTGCCTTCCTCAGGCCGTTGTATGCTATCTATGCAAGGATCTTCTCCTCAAGATGGAGAGAGTAGCATTGGTTCCTCAGCTCGCGGAACCGCTGGATGTACTTATGGACTGGTTCTCCTGGGAGTTGGTGGATATTATTTAGGTCTGTGAACGTAGCTTCGTCAGACCTAGAGAAGAACTGTGCATGGAACTTCTCTTCTAGCTGCATCCAGGTAGTAATAGATCCAGGGGCTAGTATGGTGTACCTGTCGGGATTTGATGCCGACAATGCACCATGGGATGTGTTATGTGATGCTCTTGGGGTGGCGAGATCGGCGTAACTCGATGGTTTGCGTTGAGATGCAACAAAACACAGGGGTTTATACTGGTTCGGGCCGCAATAAGCGTAACACCCTACGTCCTGTTTGAGGCGAGTTGTATTGATCTGAGTTCTCGAGGTTACAACGAGGGTTTCGAGGTCTGGTGGCTGGTATGCGATGAGATGTTCGATGATCTACGTAGGGGTCCCTCACCCGCCTTATATAATCCGGCCGGGCTTGGGTTACAAGTCAAGTTCTCTCTACGAGTCCTACTCTATTTGGAAACCTAAAGAATACATAGAATACACGATTACATGTTTCCTTCCTTGAGTCCCTCTATTCCTGTTACACAGAACCCGAACCAACTTCTCTGTGTCTTTCCCGAATTATAGCACCTTTGACCTGGTCTTCAAGCTTGTCATCCGTTCTTGGGCCCATGAGACCAGTCAGCACCCTGAAATGGGCCGGCTGTCTCTACTGGGCCTTCCAACGACTCATGTACTAAATCTGCGCCGTGAGGGCCCAGGGGATATCTATCCCCCACAAGCCCCCGAGGCTCGAGTTAATTTTAAGGATTAATTGACTCGAGACTCCAGAATAAATAACACACTGCTCATGAGTTCTTTTCCTGAGTCCAAACTGTTTCTCATGGTGCACCGCCAGGTGCACCCCATGGGGTAGCCCCCGAGCTTCAAGTTGACTTGAGTATCAATCAGCTTGAAGATCTAAATTTTCTGATTAAGCTTCACAGGATGCGTTCCTCAAGTGCCGAGTCAACTTGAGGAATAGCAAATCCTTTTGTCCGAGTTATGGTCTACTCCCAGTTTTCCGAGTTATAGAAAACCAACTCAAACTTCCTGTTTTCTCAGATTTTAGGAAAAAGAATAATTTTCCACAAATCCCGTACCCCATGGGGTTAACCCAAAGGGAACCAGCAGAAGGACCGAGGAGTTACCTCAAGAAGGGCCCTAGGAAACAGGAAACTTCCGAATGCGCAACAGCCATTACCCTCCCACACGATAATTGACGCGTGGAGGAAGTCGAAACGACGCGGCCTATGGAGTCGTCTGCATAGAGATCAAAGCGAAGGTACCGCGCTATAAGAGCAAAGGCATCGCCCATCCATCCATTACGCCTCCACTGAGTGCCAGTTCGTCAAGAAAAAACTCCAAGAAACTCTCCACTCCCCTGCTTCTAGCCATGGCCAGCGGCAAAGGCAAGAAACGCGCCCGCTCGCCACCGTCATCGGAGTATGAGGACTCCGATGATGCGTTCTTCAGCGGCGCCTACGACGCCGAGGAGTCCTCGGAGGACTTCTCCTCCAGCGAGGAGGAAGAAGCTCCCGAGGATGCCCCACCCCGGGAGGTCTACTCGGAGCCCAACACCGACGACTCCCAGGGCTACAGCGCCAAGGAGCACGCCAAGCTCCAGGGCCTCCGTCGCGTCGCCTTCGAGGACTCCGCCGACGAGGAGGAGGAGAGCGAGGAGGAGGACTCCGATGACGACGACAACGACGACGGCCCCGCGGTCACGATGGCCCGGGTGGCCATGATGGCGGCCATCGCAGCGACGATGGCGGCCACGACGGTGGAGATAATGCCGACGCCCCAGCCTCCAAGCGCCGCCACGTTACCGGGCCTCCAGCCGGGCCATCCACCGGCGTGTAGGCCGCCACCATTCCCACCACCATATTAGTAGTAGTTAGTAGTAAATTAGGATAATCTCTCTGCCTATATGTAATCCCCTTTGATGAACTATATATAATGAAATCCATCTTTTATGCTTCTTTTCTGAGTTCATCTGTGTGTTCTCATCTTGGAATTTTTGTGTCCGAGTCAATTCCCTGCACTTGCCTATGCCCAGAGTTCAGGTAAAACTTGAACTGTTAGGTCCGACTGAATAACTCATTCTCCGAGTAATAGAGATCATGATCCTGTACTTGTGAATACCGACTGAAAACATCATCCCGACTGAAATGGACGACTGAATTCTAATGCAATCCAACTCAGATTCTACCGTCAAGAAATCCGAGTTAATCCTTTAACGATATCCACCTATTCCGTCAATTCACACGAACTGTTACTAACGGCGTCAGGGTTGTTTTGAGATCTATACCTGAACCACAAGTTCTTTTATCCAAGACCTGAACTGTTCTTCCTCCCCACTGAGACCGCCGCCATTGCTGTTTGAAATCTGAGTTCCGCTGCATCCACTTCTTCTCGAGTTCCAATCCATACATCCGCATCCACTTCCATGGCTCCCAAGAAGAAAACCTTGAGCGAGCGCGGAAACACCGCTGAGGGCCTGCCGCACAATGAGAACCGGCAGATACCCTCACCATACCTGGCATACCGCCCCTCCAATGTCACTGAGCCCATGCTATGATCCTTGGTGGATATGTGCGTCCGTCCTTCCTCCCAAGGAAGTAGCCAACTGGAGGGTATGCAACAAAGAAGATGATGCTGCTCCAACTGAGGATACTTACGAAGCCATGGTGTTCATGCCATTCTTAATCCGCGGGTTAGGCCTCCCCATCTGCTCATTTCCGCGAGGCCTGTTGCAATTTTATGCCATCAACCTGACCCATCTGAATCCCAATTCGATCCTGCAACTTTCGATCTTTATCCACTTCCGCGAGGCATTCCTCGGAATTGTTCCACACTTTGGCTTGTGGAAGTACCTTTACCACTGCAAAGCCGGTCTGAGGGACGGAGTGCTACAAGTAACTGGAGGGGCCAGCTTTGAGCTGCGAAAGAATCGTAAAGCTGTGTATTTGGATATTCCCCTCCCAGATAACAATAGAGGATGGCACGCCGAGTGGTTTTATATCGAAAATCATGGAAATTCTCTCCCCTCGAGGTCTGGGAGACAACCTGACAACAAACTGCCCAGCTGAGAAGAAGGCCCAACTGTTGAGGAGCAGGCCAAGGTCAACACACTATTGGAAGAAATAGCCAACTTGAAAGAAAGAGGCCTCACAGCCCATGCTGTGGTGATAGATTTTGTGTATCGCTGCATTCAGCCACTGAAGAACAGAATTTACCCTGCCTATCTATATGTTGGAGCTAGTGATCCAACTAGAGAGACAGCCCGACCTATGACTGAGGATGATATCAAGGCTCGAGTAGAGTTGATACTTAGAGGTGAAGCTCACAATGAGGGTACTCCCAAACCATATTCTGCCTGGAATCCAACTCCCACTGTAAGTAACCTTACTGTAATTCCTTTAACCATCCTTTCATATATCCGCATTCTGATTCATGAAATTACTGCAGAGCAACATATCCAAGTTTCTGTCAGATCCAACAACCACTGGAACTGCCAGGCTATCAAAGCAACAATCCGAGTTATCCACTGAAGAGATGGAAGCTGTTGTTGCTACTGCTCATGGTGCAGGAAACAATGAGGAGCACACATTCATTGTGATACTTCGTACAGCTCAAGCCACCCAAGAGTTCAGTGCGAGCAACGTCACCAAAGCCCCCGAGCTAACAGCTGCTCCCAGTGGGGTGAAGACACGGGCTGCCACTAGCCAGGGGCGTATCAAGGCTAAAGAAACTCGTACTGTGGTGACACGCAGACAGAGGACCTACAAGAGGATGATCAAAGAGCTAACAAGCTCT
The DNA here is from genome assembly GCA_022530915.1 of Paspalum notatum. Taxonomy (NCBI): domain Eukaryota; kingdom Viridiplantae; phylum Streptophyta; class Magnoliopsida; order Poales; family Poaceae; genus Paspalum; species Paspalum notatum. The sequence goes on along the minus strand of CM039688.1, from coordinate 29,630,007 downwards.
CCAGAGTCATCTGACAAAGCTAAGAAGTCCAGATATTCTTCCCATACCACTGCTAAGGCTGACAGCATCGCTGGGGTTGACTGGAGCGGCTTGGTTGATGAAGACGAAGAAGAAGAGGAAGAAACTCAACTTTCTCATCATGAGAGGCGATCCAAGAAGCACCACGACGGCACTATCTCAGCCCCTTCTGCATCCATATTACCTCCTGAGGAAGACGAAATTGATCTGACAGCAGAGGATATGGATCTAGAACAAATTATCAGAGATACATGCAAGCTTCCATTCACTATATGCTCTGATGAAGATATAGAATCACTGTCAACATGCTTCAGGGGAAAACAAGCTGAGGCCACAAGCCCCCAAGCAAAAACAGAGCTGAGATCAAAGAGTGTAGAATCTGAGAACCCCTCAAGCCCAACGTCAGGAAATATTCCTAAAGATGAGGTTGCTCATATGAGTAAAGCCACTAAGACTGGGCATGAAGTGCCAATGCCATCTGAGAACTGGCAACAAGCACTAACTGGAAAAGTCCCAAAAAAACAACAAGAACCTGCCACTAAGCCGTTACCTAAAACTACTAGCTTGCAGGAACGCCAGACTGATGTCAACATGAGCGATACTCCTTATCCCTTGTCTAAAACTCATAATTCGGCCTAGGAGAAAGCTGTTGAAGAGCCCAAGGATACTGATCAAGTCGAGAAGGGACAATCAAACTCCCTAGCCCCGAATGAGCCCAGCAGCATTGAACCTTCGACAACTGAGGCAGGTGATAGCAGTCGCCAAATAGTGCCAGCACCCCCAAGCTCAGGACTACTCACAGCTTTTGAGGTATGTTAACTGTAAACATAACCTGAATTTAACTTTACTGTTGCTTGAACGACTTTAATTTCCCTCTGTAGGCTATGCTAAAGTCACTCCAAGGTGGGATGCAGCAGGCAAACGTGATCCATGAGAAGATTGCTGCATTATCCAGTCTGGAGGTTACTACACTGAGGCAACAACTGGCTGACTCGGAAGCTGCTCGAAAAACTGAAACAACAGGTACGCAGACAACTGTTACATATTCCAATATTTGAAATCTTAAACTGAACCGTGGACTTGCTGCCTGCTGCTGCTGCTGAGATTACTCGTCTGAAACAAATGGCTATAGCTCGGGAGATAGAGCACTGCAACGCTATTACTGATAGAGATCAAGCCAGAGACTTAGCAACAGATCTGCGCGGGCAGCTGGATATTGAGAAGAAAAACCATGAGGTAACCCGTCAAGAATCTCAACTAGCCTATTCTTTGCTCACAGAAGCATATGAACTGTATCATTCCACAGGAGAAGATGCGCCAAAGAAACGATGAGTACCAACAGCTACAGAAATCGCGAGATGGCTTTGAGAAGTCATTCCGCGAGACTGCAAGCTCCTTGGAGTCTTTGAAGAATAGCCATTCCTTAACTTGCCAAGCGCTTAAGGACAAAGAGACCGAACTGGCTGAATCTCAAAGCGCCCTTGAGAGAATGAAGAAGGTACTAGTATCCACAAGATCTGCCCTTAAAGAGTCCAAAGATCTTGCTGTTCATCAGGCTCAAGTGTCAGAGGTCTTGAAAAAGAACTATGAGACCAGCAAGAAGAACTGCAACAAGCTAAAAGACGCCTTTGAGAAGGCAAAGGAAGCTGCCTTGAATGCCAATACTGCCTTGATCAAAATTCTAGACATCTGTGCGCCGGAGAGAGCTGCGCCTCGGCCCCTAGGTGACCTAATAGCAAGCTTTATGGATGATATGAAGTCCAAAGTGTCTGAGCGAGTAAAGACCGTACTTACTCGCGTCCTTATGGTCATCAAGAGTTCACAACCTGAGATCGACTTGGCCGGTTTACCAGAGAAGATAGTAAACAAGAATCAAAGTGCTGAACATGAGGATGAGGCCCGATTGATTGCTGAGCTCCTTGTTGGTGATAATGAGTGAACAATGATTTCCCACGTAATGTAATGACTTGAATACTGTGTATATGTATTTTTGTATCTTGCGTGAACAATCCTAAATATTTATTCTACAAAACCAAGTTAGTTTAAAGAGCAAATCAAAGTATGCCATACGTACCTGAGAATTATTCCTGTACAGGGAGAACAATTGATATTATCATGATCTGAGTTTGTACTGAATAAAAGAGAAACAACATATGATAGTCAAGGAATACAAATTCTGTAGGATAGAGTATTGTGATGAAGCAAAGACATGCACTGATGAGCCATAGGTCGTCTAGGTCGTCAAGACCTATGCCCTTCTGTCTTTGTTCAGGTGGGGCCCTGAATGCTCCCCAAGTATGAGGTCCTGCAAAGGCATGTAGCACCGTGCTGTCAGTCGATTGACCTAGGCCGATTGCCTTTGTTTTGATGGGGCCCTGAATTCTCCCCTGTCATGAGTTCGAACGAGAGCATGTAGCACCGTGCTGTCGGTCATACGACCTATGCCGATTGCTCTCATGGTTGGGGCTGGAGATATCCCCATCAAGTGTAAGAGTGGGCATGTAACACCGTGCTGTCGGTCATACGACCTAGGCCGATTGCCCATGTATAATGAGTAAATGTCACGAGTAAAGAGCTTTGAAAGAGAACACTGAATACTTTTGACTCAAGAGTACGTTTATTATATAACATGAATGAGGACAGAGTACAAAAGATGAGACTGACTACTAACTAAAAAAGTCATGCTACGCGTAGAATCTGTGCAGATGCTCTATGTTCTAGGAGTTCCCAACTGGTGTTCCATCCATTTGAGACAGACGATATGAGCCCAGACAAGTGACCTCTGTCACGATGTATGGGCCTTTCCAGGGAGGCGATAACTTATGTTGTCCCGCAGTTTTGAGCACCCTGCGTAGCACCAGGTCCCCGATTGAGAAGGAACGAGGCCTCGTGTACCGATCATGGTAACGACGCAAAGTCTGTTGATATCGAGCCGAGTGAACAACAGAGTTAAGACGCTCCTCCTCGAGTAGGTCGATCTCCTCAAGTCGGGTTGCTTCAGCCTCAGCATGCTATTGAAGACCAAACGTGGAGCTCCAATCTTGAGGTCAGCAGCTAAGACTGCTTCTGATCCATACACCATGAAGAAAGGCGTGTTTCCTGCGAGAGCTTTGCTAGGTTGTGTTCGGAGGCTCCATACCAGGTATGGCAGTTCGCGTATCCACTTCCCAGCCAGCTTCTTATCTTTGTCGAAGATCTTTTTCTTGAGTGCATCCAATATCATGCCATTAGCTCGCTCGACCTGCCAATTAGCTCTAGGGTGGGCCACTGAGACATACTTGACACGGATGGACCTTTTTCACAGAAATCGAAGAATTTAGAGCCCGTGAAGTTGGATCCCAGATCTGTGATAATGGAGTTCATGACCCCAAAACGAAAGATGATGTCTTGAATAAACTCCGCCGCTTTGGCAGATGTTAAAGAAGCAATTGGCTTGAACTCGATCCATTTGGTGAACTTGTCAATGGCAACCAACACATGAGTGTATCCACCTTGGGCTCTCTTGAAAGGCCCTATCATATCCAGCCCCCAGCAGGCAAAAGGCCATGAGACCGGTATATTCTGCAACTGCTGTGCTGGAAGGTGATGTTGCTTGACGAGGAACTGACAAGCTTCACAATGCTGCACTAACTCGGCAGCGTCCTTCTTCACTGTGGGCCAATAGAAACAACCCTAAATGCCTTCCTGACTAATGTGTGTGAGGCGGCATGAATTCCACAGATTCCAGCGTGTATCTCTTGTAGCAAACTCTGCCCTGATGAGGTACTTAGGCATTTTAACAAAACTCCTGAGGCGGCTCACTTGTATAACTCGTTATTGATCAGAGTATAGCTGGAAGATCGTCTTGCTATTCGCTCAGCTTCTGCTTTGTCCTCTGGAATTTCTTCGTTCAGGATGTACTTGATGATAGGGGCCCTCCAATCAGTCGGCATATCCAGAGTTAAGATATGCCGGTCGAGAGGCGTGCTCAGTTCGTCTAGCTGAACAGAAGGATGATGCAGCTCTTGGACAAAGACGCCAAAAGGTACCTTGGCACGTGACGAACCCAACTTGGACAGAATATCAGCGTCCACATTGCGATCTCGATCCACGTGAATATACTCAATGCTCTGAAATCTACCTTCCAGCTTACGAACTGCCTCGCAGTATTTGTCCATACTTTCTGTGGATCGATCCCACTCCTTGTTGACTTGGTTAATGACCACCAAGGAGTCACCGTACGCCATTAGACGCTGGATCCTGAGTGATATGGCGATCCGTAGGCTGTGGCTGCGTTGTTAGAAACCGGAAAAAGAATCTATAATACATACTTGAGTTATTATCAAAAAAAATACATACTTGAGTTTTTCCCCTACTGGCGAGGTGAAGACGACACTAGCACCAGCTCCTTCCAACTTCAACGAGCCATCAAAATACATCTTCCAAATCTCCATGATTTCAGGTTTGTCCGGCACTTGATGCTCAGTCCACTCGAAGACGAAATCGACTAGTGCTTGAGTCTTGATCGCAGTACGAGGACGGAATTCGATGTCGTCAGGCCCCAGCTCACAAGCCCACTTGGCGATACGTCTTGTGGCCTCTCGGTTATGCAAGACCTCCCCGATTGGGAATTCCGTGATGACTATGATCTTATGTTCCTCAAAGTAATGGCGCAGCTTGCGTGCGGTAATGAGAACTGCGTATAATAACTTCTGTACTTGAGGATACCTGATTTTGGAGGGACTGAGGACCTCGCTGATGAAGTAGACCGGGTGTTGTCTGGGCACCATGTGCTGCCCATCCGGTCGCTCTACCACCAATGCGGTACTGACCACATGAGTCGTGCAGGAGATGAAGAGGAGCAGATCTTCCACCGGTGAGTCGGCAGTGGCACGATCAGGAGACTTGAGTACAGGAGGCGACGTGAGGAACTTCTTCAAAGCATCCAATGCTTCAGAGCCTCTGTGGTCCACTGAAACCTGTCCACCTTTTTGAGTAGCTTGTAGAAAGGCATACCACGTTCACCGAGCCGTGATATGAATTGGCTCAAGGCTGCCATGCACCCAGTTAGCCTCAGTGCGTCTTTCTGCGATCTGGGAGGGTGCATGCGCAGAATAGCCTTGATTTTCTCGGGGTTGGCTTCTATTCCCCTGTTGCTGACGACAAAACCGAGTAACTGACCTGCGGGAACACCGAAGACGCACTTGGTGGGGTTGAGCTTCCATCGGAACTTCCTCAAGCTGTCGAACACCTTGCGCAGATCGTCAATGAAATCCTCTTTGTTCTTAGTCTTGATTACAACATCATCAACGTAGGCCTCAACACGCTCGCCCCAGTGATCGGCGAGGCAAGCTTGAATCGCCCTTTGGTACGTTGCTCCTACGTTTTTCAAGCCGAAAGGCATTGAGGTATAGCAGTAGGCACCGAAAGGCGTACTGAACGCTGTCTTCTCCTGACCTTCAGGCGCTAGGCTAATCTGATGATATCCCGAGTAACAATCAAGGAAGGCAAGTAGAGCGCAGCCGGCCGTAGAGTCAACGACCTGATCAATGCGCAGCAACCTGAACGGGTCCTTAGGGCAGTGCATATTGAGATCGGTATAATCAACACACATCCACCAATCTTTTTTATTCTTTCTGAGAACGAGTACAGGATTTGCAAGCCACTCGGGATGCATGACCTCTCTAATGAAACCGGCAGCCTTCAGCCGGGTTAACTCTGCCCTAATAGCCTCTCGCTTTTTCGGAGTAAATCGCCGCAGCCTCTGCTTGATGGGCTTGGCGTTGGGGAACACTTTGAGTCGGTGCTCGTCCAATTCCCTCGGGACCCCAGGCATATCCGCTGGCTTCCATGCAAATATGTCGCGATTGGCCCTCAGGAACTGGATGAGCGCGTCTCCCTATTTGGAAGAAAGGAGAGCATTGATGGCGGTCGTCTTGGTCACGTCCGAGGGGTCGAGACTTATCTCTTTCGTCGGGACACCCGGCTGAATCGCAGCGCTGGAGGCCACCTCTTGAGTCGGAATCTGGAGGTCTTTCTGTGACATGCCGGTTTCATCTGCCTTAAGCTTCTTCTGAGCCACCATGTGGTTCTGCTCAAGGGCCATTTGCATGGCCTCTTGCACGCACTCCGATGCTCCCTTGAAATCGGCGCGTATGGAGAGAGTGCCGCCTTGAGCTGGCATCTTGAGGACGAGGTACGGATAATGTGGGATAGCCATGAACTTGGCTAGCCTTGGACGCCCGATGATGGCGTTGTAGACGCAGTTGAAGGTCGGGACTTCAAAATCTCAACGTCTCGATGCGAAAATTCTCTGCCGTGCCAAAAGCGATCGGCAGATAGATGTGTCCAAGCGGGTATTCACCCACACCTAGGACAATGCTGAAGAATGGGATATCTGATCTTTTGAGATCACTAAGTGGGATCCCCATCTCCTGCAGAGCCCTGGGGAATACCACGTTGATGCTGGCCCCTCCGTCGATCAGAACCTTCTTGAGTCGGGCGTCGCCGACTATGGGAGTCACCAGCAGCGGGACTGAATGAGACCGGCTCGTGGGACAAATCGTATGGCTGCGGCGGCTCTGAGGTGGCTGCATTGATCCGCCGATCTTCCAGCTTCTGCTGGCGTTTGCTCGAGTACGCTCCGTGCCCTCCTAGGATGAAGTTGACCTCCTTGTTGACGTTGGGGAAGCGCTGATTACTGCCTCCGGCCGGCCACTGCGGTGGCTGGTTCCGTGGTGGGGGAGGCGGCGGAGGAGCTTGCATCGTCGGAAACTGACCACGATTCAGCATGGCCCTGAAGTCGCGGCAATGCCTAAGAGTGTGGTGCATATCCTTGTGCGCCGGGCATGGCTCGTCGAGGAGTTGATCAAGAGTTCGAGCTTGGGCTGGAGGTGGGCCACGTGGTCGTACCGGGGCTGGAGCCATGGCTCGGACCTCCTCCTGAGGCCTCTTGTCCCAGAGCCGATCTTGTCGCGGAGGTTCTTCATGCTTCTCCTGCTTGCCCTTGCCCCGGTCGTCTTGCCGAGGGCGAATGAAGTCGCGAGCTCGTTCATCCGCCGTGATGTAGCAGTCCGCTACCTGGAAGAGACGCTCCGAGGTGGTGGACGCCCTCTCCAGTATGTGCTTGACGAAGACTTGGTCATTGGAGCCCTGAAGGAAGTCATCGATCACTGTGTCCTCAGATATGTTGGGGATGCGATTCCTGAGAGCCTGGAACCGCTTGAGATACGATCGCAGGCCTTCTGAGTCCTTGCGCCGGATGGCCTTGAGATCCCACCGCTGCGTCGGCTTATCGGAGAGGGACTGGAAATTGGCGATGAACAAGCGACGGAAGTCACCCCAGTCCTCGATGCTGCCCCGCTTGAGGTGGCGAAGCCATTGAAGCGCGTCCTGTCCCAGCTTGATGGGGACATATGCTGTCATGAGATCCTTCAAGGCATTGGCCGCTCGGGCCACGGTAGTATACACGGCCAGCCAATTCTGCGGGTCCATCTTCGTATCAAATTTTTCAATGTTTGAGATTTTGAAGTTGGGTGGCCACTCGACATCTTGAATTCTCCGACCGAAGGCGGCTATAGCTGCTTCGGCGATGCCAGCCGAGTTACCACGATCCTCCACTGGGCGACGAGGCGAGGATTGAGGTCGACGGTCCCGCTCGGATCTGTCTCGGGGGCAGAGCTGTTCTCGGAGACAGCCCCCGAGTGACACCTGGCGGCTGGAGCGCACTGCGGGGGACCGAAGTCTCGGCCGTAGTTCGCGCGTCGATCTATCTCGAGCTGGTGTCTCTGAGCATGAGATTGCTCAATGCTGTGGTGCGCGTCGCGGTTGCCGTTGATGATTTGTCGCGCGTCGGCAATGTCCGGTTGCCTGGGCATGAGGTGGTCGGCTGCTCGAGCGAGAACGGTCTTGATGGCCATCCCATCTTCATTGTCGGGGATAAGTTCGCAGAGCTTGACCAATGCCCCTCCAGCTTGACTCGGGGTCGCCATGACCCCCTTGAACTACTTCAGGAGATTGCGCGCAGGGATTGTCGCCCCGCGCTGTCGCCTGGCTTGACCAGCCTGCCAGTCGCGGCGCCGCTGCCGTGTCTGGTTCCTGCGTCTGTGGCTCTGTACTTCCTGCTCATTTTCGCTCGCCCGAGTTACCTCGTCGTTCGAGACAAGCAGCGTAGGGTCCTTGTTTCCCAGGATGTGGCGGCGCCGGATGTTACGGATGCGGTTCGCCCTCTCCCTTCTGTGATGATCTTGTGAGGTCTCGGCGAGGACGGGTTGCTCATCATCCGAGACCACTTCGTCGATTTCATTCCCCACACCGCTGATGACAAAGACCTCGGGGAAGCAGAGGGCGCAGTCAGAAAACGATCCTTGGGACCTGCTGGTGGTCGTGGCTGCTGTCTCCATGGCGGCGTCTGAGGTAGGGACCGTAGATGCCATGGTCGTTGTGGGCGTTGCAGCGTGTTCGGAGACCGTAGGAGTGTCGATACTGTAGATCATATGAGGGCGCCCCGAGTTATGAGCCCTCTCAATGGTCTCTAGGCGACGGCGAGCCTCGCGAGCTGGCGAGGTGTTCCGGCTAACGGATCTTCCCGCCGGTGCGGGATCGATGACAAGTCGTGGGCGATGACCCGCCGACGGCGCGTCGCGCCCATTGTAGATGTGATTGTCCGGAAGAGGCACGGACTGTCTCGAGCTGGGCGCCCCCCGCGCACCCTCGTCGTTGTTGCGGGGAGCCGAGGCACGGGAGAGAAGCCCCTGGTACATAGCAGCAGAGTTACAGAGACCAAACGGGATGGAAGGAACGGCAGGCTCCACCCGAGTCTTCTTTCGGCCCTGGGCGGGTGATGCCGGTCAGGCCCGCTTCAATGATGGCGGAGGTGGAGGGACCCGTAGCGGACGTGGTACCCAGGAACGAGTGTCAACCGGGACTCGCCCTGGGCCTTGTGGAGTGTTACCTGAGGCGCGGGCCCTCTGCGGGCCTTGCATTCCCTGAGGAACCTGATCTCGACCCCCGACTAATCCGAGTCCAGATTTGAGTCGGAGAGGTTGAGAGCGCCGTACGACGAGTCAGAGTCGGAGTGGTGGTGGTCGCAGGTTCCACTCGAGTTGGCGTGGTCGTTGTAGATCCAACTCTGAAGGTGACCCTGCAGTTGCTTCGCGCTTCCGAGTCACGGCGACCGCGAGGAGCCCGACCTGACTCAGCGCGACGTGGAGCCGGATTTGGGCGGGGGGGCCGGCGCCTCGCGCCGAGGTGCTGGAGCTTGGCGCAGAGTCGATGGATGCTGATGAGGTGCCGGTCCCTGGCGACGATCTGACGACGCAGGTCGCCCTGAAGTGGTTGATGGTCGCACGACGATGCGCGGTTGCATCGGCGCGCTGTGAAGCTGGTAGAGGTCGCCGCTTCGATCGGCGATGAAGGTGATTGATCCAAACTGGATCATGTCGCCTGGAGCGAAGCTGTTGACGAGACGATTAGACATGGAGCTAGCTGATGCTGATTTCGCCTGCCCCTACCTGGCGCGCCAACTGTCAGGATTTGATGCCGACAATGCACCACAGGATGTGTTATGTGATGTTCTTGGGGTGGCGAGATCGGCATAACTCGATGGTTTGCGTTGAGATGCAACAAAACAAAGGGGTTTATACAGGTTCGGGCCGCAGTAAGCGTAACACCCTACGTCCTGTTTGAGGTGAGTTGTATTGATCTGAGTTCTCGAGGTTACAACAAGGGTTTCGAGGTCTGGTGGCTGGTATGCGATGAGATGTTCGATGATCTACGTAGGGGTCCCTCACCCGCCTTATATAATCCGACCGGGCTTGGGTTACAAGTCAAGTTCTCTCTATGAGTCCTACTCTGTTTGAAAACCTAAAGAATACAAAGAATACACGATTACATGTTTCCTTCCTTGAGTCTCGCTATTCCTGTTACGCAGAATCTGAACCAACTCCTCCGTGTCTTTCCCAAATTATAGCACCTTTGACCTAGTCTTCAAGCTTGTCATCCGTTCTTGGGCCCATGAGACCAGTCAGCACCCTGAAATGGGCCGGCTGTCTCTACTGGGCCTTCCAAAGGCCCATGTACTGAATCCGCGCCGTGAGGGCCCAGGGGATATCTATCCCCCACAGTACCAACCGAAGGCTGGCCCAGTTAGTGACATAGAAAACAGCCGAATTTTCATATGTTCGGCCCTTGATGCAATCCCAGTTGTGCCAAATACCCGTTGACATGCTCCACGGTACTAGCCCCGTCATTGCCACTGAACTTGGTGAAGTCGGGGATCTTGAATTTAGGGGGTGCCTCGAGGTGATCATACACCTCTGGATACGCCTTTGCGTTGGTGATGGCATCGCGCAAAGGTGTGATGCTGTACTAGTTCTTCAAAATTTCAGAAAGGTTTTTCTGAGACATATCGAAACCTGCTCCTGCCGTGTACACGGCCTGATCGTTATGGATCGGCCTGGCTCCATAGGTGTGTTGCCAGTCAAGCACCTCCTGATCCGCTGTCTTCACTACTCCTTGTGTGGGCCGAGCTTCTGGCGGGTTTTGCTTTGGCCCTCGTGGTGGGTTAACAAGGATCGGGTTAGGGTACGGGGAAGGATGTAACACCCTATTTGAAATTCCAGCATTTTATAATAAATTCTAAGTAATTTATTTAATTTTCTAAGGCTTATGTGCTTAGTTGCATTTTAAATGATTTATTTAAAATCAATACTTGTATAAAATAAATCATAGGCCAAACTTTCTTGTGCATACATGCTGGTGCATCCTCTTTTGGTTGTGTGAATTAAGGACTCAAATTCAAATTTATTTGAATTTTAGAACCATTTCTATCTCCATTCAAAAGAATTCAGAAAAAGAAAAAAAAAGAAAAGGGGGCAACCAAGCCAGACCAGGTCGCTGGCCCAGCCCAGCTCGGCGCCGCCCTTCCCGCCTGGGCCGAAGTCGGCCCAGCCGCCGCGCGCACCCTTCCTTCCACCTGGGCCAAAAGGCCGGCCCAAGGCCGCGCCTCCCTCCTCTCTCTGCGCCTAGCCGACAGGCGGGCCCGCGCCCACGTCCCGCTGACCGCCCGGTCCCACCTGGCAGATCCTTCTCCCACCTCCCGCCGGAAATCTCGCGCGCCTTCCTTCCTCCGCTCGGCCATGTCAGCGCCCGAGCCTTGAAGGCCGAGTCGAATCCGCGTCCCGCTCCCTCCCTTAATCGTTCCGCCATCAATCCCTAAGGTCTCGCGACCCATTTACTCCCCTTCCTTCCGTGCGCCGCGGCGAGTTCAAAACGCTGGTCACCCCCTCTCGTCCGACGCCCTCGGCTCGCTAGAACCCCATAAAACCCAACCCCGAGCATCGCCCTGGGTTTCCTCCGCCACACCCCAGAGCAATTCCTCTTCCGTGCCCCGACGCGTCCGCATTTCACCGCCGGAGTTCCGCCCTGGTGAGCCACCGCAACGCCAAATTCATCGCCGTTGCTCCCTCTCCGAGCGCTCTAACTCCTTCATCGCTTTCGCAGGTGGCTCACGGAACTTCCCCACCGGCCCTAGGCGCCCCGGAGCCGCTCTAGCCCGCCATCCCGCGACGCCGAACCTCGCCGTCCGCTTTCTCCCGTCGCCAACCCTCCTTCGGTCATATCCCGACGAATCCAAGCCCTCGGTGAGCTTCGCCATGCCTCTCTCCCCCTCCTGAGCTTGCTCTAGGCCAGCACGGCGAGCCCTAGGCTCCGGCGCGCGCCGCTCCGGCAAGCCGCCGCCGCGCGGGGCAGACTCCGCCCTGGGGAATGGTCACCGCCGGCGCCATGTGCTTGTTTCCCATCCAAGCCATCCGATCCGTGATCAGCGGCCGCGATCTTAACGTGAGGATACCCCTCCGCGGACCAATCACAACGCGCCATGCGTTCCACTTAATCCCAGTCAGCACCGGCCCCGCACGTCAGCGGTGACGTGGCCGCCACCTCACCACACACGCAAGCGCCGCGTCGGCGTAGACCGAGTCAGCCGCGGGACTTTTGCAGAAAGGCCCCCGCGTTCCCCTGAAATCAACCCGCAGTCCATCCCCATTGAAAAGTATTTAGATTTTAGTCCTGTTTTCTTCGTTTTGGCCCCTGATCTTTCCGGGAATTGAACCCGCGGTCCAGGCTATGGAGATTTTGCTCCAGAGCCCTTGGCGACTACGTTTAATTACGGTTAGGTCCTCAGTTTTTCAAATCTAGCCCCTGGGTTAGTTGTTTCTATCACAGTTATGCCCCTAGGAGCCCGTTTTATGCATAACTTTCACGTTTTAACTCCGATTTGAGTGATTCTTGCGCTCACACGACCGTAGAAACATGTAGAATGTTTTTAGTACAGTTTTATCTTCTGTTTTTATGATATGATGTACTGTTTCTCACCTTTGGGTAATTGTTTGCATGTATGTATGCGTGGAAATGCTTGTACGTTGCCGTGAACGTGGTTAGACGGTGAGCAGTTTGTTGGTGACGAAGAGCAGCAGTTTGAGGGTGTTGAGCAGCAGACTCAAGACCAGTTTGAGCAAGGCAAGTATAACATGGACACAACCCAATAACCACTTAATCACTTCATATGCATGTGTCTAATTTTTTGTATGCCAATAAGGACTGTACCTAGCTTCTTTTATCGATATGTTACCTATGGGTTGCTTGTTGGTTAAGTTTTGCTAGTTGCTGCGCGAACTCATGTATCCTTGTTAATAATCTTGTTAATGGATCTATGCAATCAAATCTTGAGCTTGACCCTCTGTGGTTCATGTTCCTTTAAAAATGGCTTTTTAGCAACTTGGTTTAGGGGGCATGAGCAGGTGTTTTGCTTATGGCCACTCTCCTTAAGGACCGGTTCGCAAAGCGACAACCTGGGATAACAGTGCTACCATGAGACTGGAATGGGACGGTCTTGGCTAATTAATTAGGTTGCATTGGTTTGGGGGTAACTTACCGACGGGGCAAGAGGGGAGGTGAGCTTCTGTGGCCCTCGCGCTACTTGGGTTGAGTGCGTTTATCTCCCCTTGAGGCTTGCTCCACAGCTGCGGACCCTAAAACCTTAGCGGTTACACCTTACCAACGTGATCTTTGTAAAGGCCTCGTAGTGTGCTTGCTAGCCATCTCATCTACGGTAATGTGGTGGACCACTAGCGTAGCCCACGACTCATGGGTAAAGATGTACGACCTCTCGAGAGTGTAAAACTGACATGTCAGCCGTGCTCACGGTTATGAGCGGCCCAGATCCTTTATGCAGATTAGTGGTTCTGTTGGGTTTTGAAAGTGGTTCTTAGGTTAATGTTGTTGTTTAAATCTTTTATGCTATACCTTGGGTTAATGGTTTATCAACTCACCTGTAGTAATTAGTCGCTTAATAAAACTTGACCAACTAAAAGCTCATGCTAAGTGTCAGCCAACCCTAGATGCCTCATAGTTCATGTTGTGCTTGTTGAGTATGAAATACTCACGCTTGCTTTACTTTAAACCTACTGTTGGCTGGAACCCAACCGCTGCTCAACTCCAGAAGACTTCGAAGAGTATGTTCAGGACTTCAACGAGTTCTAGGCGTACCGGTCCACCAGTCGACGTCCCTGTGGCGGCTCGTTCATCTTCGTTTTCGCTTCCGCTATGACTCTGGTTTAAGGACATGTTGTCTTATTGTAATAAAGTGATGTTATACTCTATGTAAACGTTTTAATTATCGTTATGCACGTTCTGTGATGTCACTATTGTCATGATATATGTGAGACACGTTCCTGGCACATATATGTTGTTTCGGTTCCGTTGGTTGAGAACTGGGCGTGACAAAGTGGTATCAGAGCCGTGTTGACTGTAGGACGGAAGCCTAGTTAGAAATGGACGTAAATAAGGACCTCATTCCCCTTTGCCCTCTTGCTGTTTTATGAAAATTTTATTTTTGCTATCAAACTATATGTTCACCCTATGTTAAATTATTACCTTTTGCTTTATTCATTCAATCATATAGAACTGATCTCCATCTTACTCCATCCTCCTTATAGGTCATGGCACGCAGCAAGCAAACCGCCCGCAAGAGTACCGGGGGCCGCCTTCGCCGTGTTGCACCACCGACCCCACGACGCACCCCAGTACCTCGTCCACCACAGCAGGTTGAGCCTCCGTCACCGGAGCTGCCCGAGCCGTTGCCACCACCACCCTTCGAGTATGCTCCCATGGACCAGGCGCCACACCCCTTTGAGGGGAATGGTCTGCTTCCGGCGGACACTGACCCTGAGGAGGAGGAGGAGGAGGAGGACCCAGTGGAGGTAGTTTACTACCTCGACTCAGACGACGATGGTCATGCGCGGGAGGAGGCTCCATCGCCACGCCTGCCGACACCGACACCTCCTTCCCCGCATGCGCCGACACCACCACCTTCTCCAGCGGCACCTGCAGCTTCACCGGCACCCCCACCGCCACCGCTTGCCGCACCCGAGTGGCCGTTCCGTGTGGCTGTCCCTTCCGACGAGGGTGGCCAGCGGGAGGTTGACGCCTGGGTCGACCTGACGCACCCACACCACGGTGCTGACCTGGAGTTCCCGGGGCTACTCCGCGACTGCCTCTACGACCTGGGTTACACTACCCATGAGGTCGTCTACCAGGTCCGGCAGCGAGCGCGCCCGGACCACACCACCCTCTGGTCCGCCGGTGCGCAGATCCTGGAGCCCAACCCCAACCATGGGGGACACACCGTGCTGCGCCAGCACTACAGCATCGCGGAGCACGAGACCATGGAGATGGCCATGGAGGATGCTGCTCAGCAGGCTCTTGGGGTCCTCTGCCAGCACTACCACACTCCGCTCTGCCAGACTCAGTACCGCTACTTTCCCCGCCGGCAGTCCGGGGATACTAAGCACGAGATCGCGTCCATCCGGGGTGAGGACAACCGACAGCTGTTGAAGCTGGTCCGGTATGTGTCAGCCCTGATCACTGCTTACGTCAGGGTGTCCGAGGAGCTCCATCACCGGAACGGTGAGGTGTTCCACCTTCAGGCACAGCTGGACCGAGTGGCAGGTCCACCACCCCAGGTGCCAGTGGTGGATCCAGCTCAGACTCCACCTCGCAGGAGGCCTGGCACGGGAGAGTTAGGTGGTGCCACCAGGATACTCCCTCGGGATGACTAGTCGTCCTCATGTATCGCGTTAGCACGTTGTTTAAGTTGTCATGTTGAGTTGGTCGTGTGGAACTTAAGTTAAAGTGTGTTGGCTGGTTGATTGTTATTTTGAACCATGTTTGATTTGGATCTTTGGTTGTGTGCTATCCAGCTGTGGGGATTTGTCCCAGCATGAGCAAGTTAATGTTATAAGTTAGTTCGTGGGGTTAACACTATATCCACTCTATTGATCTTACTACTTTATCTTTAGTCGCTATTGCTTGTGCACCCATATGTGGCTATGTGCTTACGGTGTCTCTGTTACAAACAGATGGTTAACACAAGGCGCAACGCTGCTGGTGGCAATGCTAGCCAGGGTAACCAGGGGGGTGGCAACCCGCTGCCCAACCCTCCACCACTGACGCCGGAGCAGTTCTACAACCTCCAGATGCAGATGATGGCGACAATGACCAACGCTGTGCATGTTCTTCAGCAGGCTCAAGCTCAGCCTCCACCCCCACCACCTAGGGACCGGCGTGGAGATTTCCTGAAGGGTCATCCACCCACCTTCTCTCATGCCACAGAGCCACTACAGGCTGATGACTGGCTTCGTGCTGTGGAACGCCAGTTGGATATAGCACAGTGCAATGATAGGGAAAGGGTCCTGTATGGTTCTGGTCAGTTGAGGGGTGCAGCACTGGACTGGTGGGAGTCTTACAGAGTCCAGGATAGGGAAGCTTTCACCTGGGCACAGTTCAGGGAAAACTTCCGCAACCACCATGTGCCTGCAGGGCTGATGAAGATGAAGAAAAAGGAGTTCCTTTCCCTGAAGCAGGGCAGCATGTCTGTGACTGAGTATAGGGATAAGTTCCTTCAGTTAGCCAGGTATGCCACTGCAGAGGTGGCAGAGGACAGGGAGAAGCAAGAATACTTCCTGGAGGGTTTAAATGATGAGCTCCAATACCAGTTGATGAACCATACCTTTCCTAGCTTTCATCAACTGGTAGACAGGGCGCTTTTCACTGAAAGGAAGCGCCAGGAGATCGAAGAAAGGAAGAGGAAGTACAACAACTCTTCATCAAGCAGCAACACCCGCCCCCGTTTCTCTCAGGGTCCGAGCTCACAGCAGCAGCGGGCTCAAGGACAGCAAGGCTACCAGTACCAGCAGCGCTACCAGGGTCAGCCAGCTCGTCCTATGTATCCAGCTCAGCGCCAAGTGCAGACCACCCCTCCCACCACAAACCAGACTACAGGTGTTGGGCCTTGCTACAAGTGTGGTGGAGCGGGCCACTATGCTAATGCTTGTCCCCGTAAGGTGCAAGGTAACCAACAGGGGCAGCAATCGGGCCAAAGGCAGAACCCTCCCCAGCCGCAGCAAGGGCGCCCCAATCAACAGGGCAAGGCGCCGTGGCAAGGGAAGGTGAATCATGTGACAGCTGAGTCTGCAGCTGAAGCCCCTAACGTCGTGCTTGGTACGTTCCTGGTCAACTCTCACCCCGCTACAGTTCTTTTTGATACCGGTGCCACGCATTCATTTATTACCAAATCATATGCTGAGCAGTACAATATTCCTATAAGGTCTACAAGTAGACCCATGGTAGTAACCACACCGGGGGGAACGTTGAGCACCAGTTTAATATGCCCTCGAGTTAGCATAAACATAAGGGGGGTAGAATTCTGCACCAAGTTGATAATCATTGGTTCCGCGGGGATTGATATCATCTTGCGAATGGAAACGCTTGCTAAGTGGGATGTCAGAATTGATTGTGCCAAGCGAACCGTCCACTTAATAGCTCCTGATGGTCAGAAAGTGGAAGTCAGTGCCACAGAACCTTCTGGTTGTCTGCATCAGATGGAGGCGAAGCCCACGGAGGGAATTCGAGTAGTGT
Source organism: Paspalum notatum (assembly GCA_022530915.1). Taxonomy (NCBI): domain Eukaryota; kingdom Viridiplantae; phylum Streptophyta; class Magnoliopsida; order Poales; family Poaceae; genus Paspalum; species Paspalum notatum. Next base: position 29,613,033 of record CM039688.1, on the reverse strand, counting down.
GCGAGTACCCGGATGTCTTCCCAGAAGAGTTACCAGGTATGCCACCTGACCGAGAAGTTGAATTTTTAATAGAACTTTTACCTGGTACAGCCCCTATAGCAAAAAGGCAATATAGAGTGGCACCCAAAGAACAAGAGTTAATAAAGGAAAATATAGATGAGTTGTTAGGAAAAGGGTTTATACGGCCTAGTTCTTCACCTTGGGCTTTCCCAGTTCTGTTTGTTGATAAGAAGGATGGGTCAAGAAGGATGTGTGTGGATTATAGGGCTTTGAATGATGTCACCATCAAAAACAAATACCCCTTACCTCGGATAGATGATTTGTTTGATCAGTTGCAAGGTGCATGTGTGTTCTCAAAAATTGATTTGAGGTCGGGTTATCATCAAATGAAGATTCGTCCATCCGATATTCCAAAGACTGCTTTCATTACCAGATTTGGGTTATATGAATATACAGTGATGTCTTTTGGGTTGACAAATGCTCCTGCTTATTTCATGAATCTTATGAACAAGGTGTTTATGGAGTATCTTGACAAGTTTGTTGTGGTGTTCATTGATGATATATTGATCTATTCCAAGACGGAAGAAGAACATGAGGAACACTTGAGGTTAGTTTTGCAGAAGCTGAGAGACCATAAGTTGTATGCAAAGTTGAGCAGTGTGAGTTTTGGCTTGATCAAGTGCCTTTCTTGGGACATATAGTCTCGAAAGGTGGAATCATGGTGGATCCTAGCAAGATCAGCAGTGTCATGGATTGGAAGGTGCCAGAAGTTGTGAAAGAAGTTCGTGGATTTTTGGGTCTAGCAGGATATTACAGAAGGTTTATTGAGAGTTTCTCCAGGATTGCAAAACCAATGACATCATTGCTCGAGAAGGGTGTTCCATTTAATTGGACTAAGGAGAGGCAAGCTGCATTTGATGAACTAAAGAAGAGACTCACCACAGCCCCCGTGCTTACTCTACCGGACTTAACCAAGAGTTTCACCGTGTATTGTGATGCCTCTAAGGAAGGTTTGGGTTGTGTGCTGATGCAGGAGGGAAAGGTGATTGCTTATGCTTCACGCCAGCTAAGAAAGCATGAGGTCAATTATCCCACTCATGATCTGGAGTTAGCAGCTGTTGTGCATGCTCTGAAGATCTGGAGGCATTATTTGTTCGGGAATAAATGTGAGATATACACCGACCACAAAAGTCTTAAATATATCTTCACACAGAATGAGCTGAATATGAGGCAGAGAAGATGGCTAGAGTTGATTAAAGATTATGACCTGGAGATACATTACCATCCAGGGAAAGCTAATGTGGTAGCGGATGCCTTAAGCAGAAAAAGTTATGTTAATATGGCAGTTGCTTTTCTGATGCCCTTTGAGCTGTGTGTGGAATTTGAGAGTTTGAATTTGGGATTCGTGCATCACACCACAGTAGCAACATTTGAAGCAGAGCCTACCCTGGAACAAGAGATAAGGAACCATCAGAAAACGGACGAGAAAATCCAGGAGATCCGGGAACAGATCAAGTTGGGCAAGGCACCACACTTTCGTGAAGATGAACAAGGTACTGTATGGTACAAGAATCAGATCTGCGTGCCAGATGTGGACAGTATCAAGAAGTTAATACTCAGTGAGGCTCACGACACTGCTTACTCAATTCACCCGGGCAGTACAAAGATGTATCATGATCTGAAGGAAAGGTTCTGGTGGTATGGAATGAAGAGAGCAGTGGCAGAATATGTCGCAGTGTGTGACACTTGTCAGCGTGTGAAGGCCGAACATCAGAGACCTGCAGGTTTGTTGCAACCTTTGAAAATCCCAGAGTGGAAATGGGAGGAAATAAGTATGGATTTCATTGTGGGGTTACCCAGGACTCAGAAAGGTTACAACTCGATCTGGGTAGTTGTTGATCGGTTGACCAAGGTTGCTCATTTCATTCCGGTGAACACTACCTATTCGGGTGCAAGGTTAGCAGAATTGTACATCTCCAGAATCGTTTGCTTGCATGGAGTGCCTAAGCGGATCATATCTGATAGAGGTTCACAGTTCACATCTCGTTTCTGGGAGCAGTTGCATGATTCTTTGGATTCCAAGCTTCGGTTCAGTACGGCATATCACCCACAGACAGATGGTCAGACGGAAAGAACAAATCAGATTCTAGAGGACATGTTGAGGGCATGTGCTATACAATACGGAACCAGTTGGGATAAGAGTCTGCCTTATGCTGAGTTCTCCTATAACAACAGCTACCAAGCCAGTCTGAAGAAGTCACCGTTTGAGGCACTGTATGGCATAAGGTGCAGGACACCGCTATTTTGGAACCAAACAGGAGAGAAGCAGGTGTTCGGGCCCGACCTTATCAAGGATGCTGAACAGCAGATCAAGATGGTACGTGAGAATTTGAGAGTTGCTCAGTCTAGACAGAAGAGCTATGCAGATGTGCGACGCAGGGACTTGACCTTTAAGGTTGATGACTTTGTGTATTTGAAGGTGTCACCAATGAGAGGTATCCGGAGGTTTAATATGAAAGGAAAGCTGGCACCAAGATACATCGGTCCATTCAAGATAGTGGAAAGGAAAGGCGAAGTGGCTTATAAGTTGGAGTTGCCACCAAACCTATCTGGCATACACAATGTGTTCCATGTGTCCCAACTAAAGAAGTGTTTAAGGGTGCCGGAAGAACAAGCACCACTGGAAGGTCTAGATGTGCAGGAGGATCTGACATATACCGAACACCCAGTGAAGATTCTTGAAACATCTGAAAGGGTTACCAGAAACAGGAGGGTCAAAATGTGCCGAGTGCAGTGGAATCATCACACAGAGGATGAAGCAACTTGGGAAAGAGAGGAAGAGTTGAGAGCCGCCTATCCTGATCTCTTTGCTAGCCACCTATAAGAATCTCGGGGCGAGATTCCTGTTAAGGGGGGTAGGTTTGTAACACCCTAGTTGAAATTCCAGCATTTTATAATAAATTCCAAGTAATTTATTTAATTTTCTAAGGCTTATGTGCTTAGTTGCATTTTAAATGATTTATTTAAAATCAATACTTGTATAAAATAAATCATAGGCCAAACTTTCTTGTGCATACATGCTGGTGCATCCTCTTTTGGTTGTGTGAATTAAGGACTCAAATTCAAATTTATTTGAATTTTAGAACCATTTCTATCTCCATTCAAAAGAATTCAGAAAAAGAAAAAAAAAAGAAAAGGGGGCAACCAAGCCAGACCAGGCCGCTGGCCCAGCCCAGCTCGGCGCCGCCCTTCCCGCCTGGGCCGAAGTCGGCCCAGCCGCCGCGCGCGCCCTTCCTTCCACCTGGGCCAAAAGGCCGGCCCAAGGCCGCGCCTCCCTCCTCTCTCTGCGCCTAGCCGACAGGCGGGCCCGCGCCCACGTCCCGCTGACCGCCCGGTCCCACCTGGCAGATCCTTCTCCCACCTCCCGCCGGAAATCTCGCGCGCCTTCCTTCCTCCGCTCGGCCATGTCAGCGCCCGAGCCTTGAAGGCCGAGTCGAATCCGCGTCCCGCTCCCTCCCTTAATCGTTCCGCCATCAATCCCTAAGGTCTCGCGACCCATTTACTCCCCTTCCTTCCGTGCGCCGCGGCGAGTTCCAAACGCTGGTCACCCCCTCTCGTCCGACGCCCTCGGCTCGCTAGAACCCCATAAAACCCAACCCCGAGCATCGCCCTGGGTTTCCTCCGCCACACCCCAGAGCAATTCCTCTTCCGTGCCCCGACGCGTCCGCATTTCACCGCCGGAGTTCCGCCCTGGTGAGCCACCGCAACGCCAAATTCGTCGCCGTTGCTCCCTCTCCGAGCGCTCTAACTCCTTCATCGCTTTCGCAGGTGGCTCACGGAACTTCCCCACCGGCCCTAGGCGCCCCGGAGCCACTCTAGCCCGCCATCCCGCGACGCCGAACCTCGCCGTCCGCTTTCTCCCGTCGCCAACCCTCCTTCGGTCATCTCCCGACGAATCCAAGCCCTCGGTGAGCTTCGCCATGCCTCTCTCCCCCTCCTGAGCTTGCTCTAGGCCAGCACGGCGAGCCCTAGGCTCCGGCGCGCGCCGCTCCGGCAAGCCGCCGCCGCGCGGGGCAGACTCCGCCCTGGGGAATGGTCACCGCGCCATGTGCTCGTTTCCCATCCAAGCCATCCGATCCGTGATCAGCGGCCGCGATCTTAACGTGAGGATACCCCTCCGCGGACCAATCACAACGCGCCATGCGTTCCACTTAATCCCAGTCAGCACCGGCCCCGCACGTCAGCGGTGACGTGGCCGCCACCTCACCACACACGCAAGCGCCGCGTCGGCGTAGACCGAGTCAGCCGCGGGACTTTTGCTTCGGCGATGCCAGCCGAGTTACCACGATCCTCCACTGGGCGACGAGGCGGGGATTGAGGTCGACGGTCCCGCTCGGATCTGTCTCGGGGGGCAGAGCTGTTCTCGGAGACAGCCCCCGAGTGACACCTGGCGGCTGGAGCGCACTGCGGGGGACCGAAGTCTCGGCCGTAGTTCGCGCGTCGATCTATCTCGAGCTGGTGTCTCTGAGCATGAGATTGCTCAATGCTGTGGTGCGCGTCGCGGTTGCCGTTGATGATTTGTCGCGCGTCGGCAATGTCCGGTTGCCTGGGCATGAGGTGGTCGGCTGCTCGAGCGAGAACGGTCTTGATGGCCATCCCATCTTCATTGTCGGGGATAAGTTCGCAGAGCTTGACCAATGCCCCTCCAGCTTGACTCGGGGTCGCCATGACCCCCTTGAACTCCTTCAGGAGATTGCGCGCAGGGATTGTCGCCCCGCGCTGTCGCCTGGCTTGACCAGCCTGCCAGTCGCGGCGCCGCTGCCGTGTCTGGTTCCTGCGTCTGTGGCTCTGTACTTCCTGCTCATTTTCGCTCGCCCGAGTTACCTCGTCGTTCGAGACAAGCAGCGTAGGGTCCTTGTTTCCCAGGATGTGGCGGCGCCGGATGTTACGGATGCGGTTCGCCCTCTCCCTTCTGTGATGATCTTGTGAGGTCTCGGCGAGGACGGGTTGCTCATCATCCGAGACCACTTCGTCGATTTCATTCCCCACACCGCTGATGACAAAGACCTCGGGGAAGCAGAGGGCGCAGTCAGAAAACGATCCTTGGGACCTGCTGGTGGTCGTGGCCGCTGTCTCCATGGCGGCGTCTGAGGTAGGGACCGTAGATGCCGTGGTCGTTGTGGGCGTTGCAGCGTGTTCGGAGACCGTAGGAGTGTCGATACTGTAGATCATATGAGGGCGCCCCGAGTTATGAGCCCTCTCAATGGTCTCTAGGCGACGGCGAGCCTCGCGAGCTGGCGAGGTGTTCCGGCTAACGGATCTTCCCGCCGGTGCGGGATCGATGACAAGTCGTGGGCGATGACCCGCCGACGGCGCGTCGCGCCCATTGTAGATGTGATTGTCCGGAAGAGGCACGGACTGTCTCGAGCTGGGCGCCCCCCGCGCACCCTCGTCGTTGTTGCGGGGAGCCGAGGCACGGGAGAGAAGCCCCTGGTACATAGCAGCAGAGTTACAGAGACCAAACGGGATGGAAGGAACGGCAGGCTCCACCCGAGTCTTCTTTCGGCCCTGGGCGGGTGATGCCGGTCAGGCCCGCTTCAATGATGGCGGAGGTGGAGGGACCCGTAGCGGACGTGGTACCCAGGAACGAGTGTCAACCGGGACTCGCCCTGGGCCTTGTGGAGTGTTACCTGAGGCGCGGGCCCTCTGCGGGCCTTGCATTCCCTGAGGAACCTGATCTCGACCCCCGACTAATCCGAGTCCAGATTTGAGTCGGAGAGGTTGAGAGCGCCGTACGACGAGTCAGAGTCGGAGTGGTGGTGGTTGCAGGTTCCACTCGAGTTGGCGTGGTCGTTGTAGATCCAACTCTGAAGGTGACCCTGCAGTTGCTTCGCGCTTCCGAGTCACGGCGACCGCGAGGAGCCCGACCTGACTCAGCGCGACGTGGAGCCGGATTTGGGCGGGGGGCCGGCGCCTCGCGCCGAGGTGCTGGAGCTTGGCGCGGAGTCGATGGATGCTGATGAGGTGCCGGTCCCTGGCGACGATCTGACGACGCAGGTCGCCCTGAAGTGGTTGATGGTCGCACGACGATGCGCGGTTGCATCGGCGCGCTGTGAAGCTGGTAGAGGTCGCCGCTTCGATCGGCGATGAAGGTGATTGATCCAAACTGGATCATGTCGCCTGGAGCGAAGCTGTTGACGAGACGATTAGACATGGAGCTAGCTGATGCTGATTTCGCCTGCCCCTACCTGGCGCGCCAACTGTCAGGATTTGATGCCGACAATGCACCACAGGATGTGTTATGTGATGTTCTTGGGGTGGCGAGATCGGCATAACTCGATGGTTTGCGTTGAGATGCAACAAAACAAAGGGGTTTATACAGGTTCGGGCCGCAGTAAGCGTAACACCCTACGTCCTGTTTGAGGTGAGTTGTATTGATCTGAGTTCTCGAGGTTACAACAAGGGTTTCGAGGTCTGGTGGCTGGTATGCGATGAGATGTTCGATGATCTACGTAGGGGTCCCTCACCCGCCTTATATAATCCGACCGGGCTTGGGTTACAAGTCAAGTTCTCTCTATGAGTCCTACTCTGTTTGAAAACCTAAAGAATACAAAGAATACACGATTACATGTTTCCTTCCTTGAGTCTCGCTATTCCTGTTACGCAGAATCTGAACCAACTCCTCCGTGTCTTTCCCAAATTATAGCACCTTTGACCTAGTCTTCAAGCTTGTCATCCGTTCTTGGGCCCATGAGACCAGTCAGCACCCTGAAATGGGCCGGCTGTCTCTACTGGGCCTTCCAAAGGCCCATGTACTGAATCCGCGCCGTGAGGGCCCAGGGGATATCTATCCCCCACAGTACCAACCGAAGGCTGGCCCAGTTAGTGACATAGAAAACAGCCGAATTTTCATATGTTCGGCCCTTGATGCAATCCCAGTTGTGCCAAATACCCGTTGACATGCTCCACGGTACTAGCCCCGTCATTGCCACTGAACTTGGTGAAGTCGGGGATCTTGAATTTAGGGGGTGCCTCGAGGTGATCATACACCTCTGGATACGCCTTTGCGTTGGTGATGGCATCCCGCAAAGGTGTGATGCTGTACTAGTTCTTCAAAATTTCAGAAAGGTTTTTCTGAGACATATCGAAACCTGCTCCTGCCGTGTACACGCCTGATCGTTATGGATCGGCCTGGCTCCATAGGTGTGTTGCCAGTCAAGCACCTCCTGATCCGCTGTCTTCACTACTCCTTGTGTGGGCCGAGCTTCTGGCGGGTTTTGCTTTGGCCCTCGTGGTGGGTTAACAAGGATCGGGTTAGGGTACGGGGAAGGATGTAACACCCTAGTTGAAATTCCAGCATTTTATAATAAATTCTAAGTAATTTATTTAATTTTCTAAGGCTTATGTGCTTAGTTGCATTTTAAATGATTTATTTAAAATCAATACTTGTATAAAATAAATCATAGGCCAAACTTTCTTGTGCATACATGCTGGTGCATCCTCTTTTGGTTGTGTGAATTAAGGACTCAAATTCAAATTTATTTGAATTTTAGAACCATTTCTATCTCCATTCAAAAGAATTCAGAAAAAGAAAAAAAAGAAAAGGGGGCAACCAAGCCAGACCAGGCCGCTGGCCCAGCCCAGCTCGGCGCCGCCCTTCCCGCCTGGGCCGAAGTCGGCCCAGCCGCCGCGCGCACCCTTCCTTCCACCTGGGCCAAAAGGCCGGCCCAAGGCCGCGCCTCCCTCCTCTCTCTGCGCCTAGCCGATGAGGCGGAACCGCCCTGCTTAATCTAGACTAAGCACACCTGCCACCTCTGGCTCGCAGTGCACTTAGGCCAGACTAAACCCGGTAGTCCGTCGAGAGTACTACAGCTCTCGATAACACCAAATCCCAGAGGAACCGACATCAAACACATCCGACTCTCGAAGGAGCCACAACAATTACATCATCACAGTCAGTTGAAATAGAGAATAATAGATTTAATTTACAACTCAATTGTATGAAATCAAATACATGTTCAAATATAGCGGAAGCGACTTCAGAGTATATACATAAAGCGGAAGCATTTTCAAAACATCTCGCAGCGGAAAAATATACTTGAGTAGTCTTCAGGAAGAGATGACAAGGCGAATAGCACCGAGCCCACCGGTACTACCACCTCCAACACAGTTGTCCGGAATCGTCGGTACCTGTAATCCAAAAGTGGGGGCAAACCCTGAGTACTAATTACTCAGTAGGACTTAATGGACGGGGCTTACGGCTGACGCAAAGCATGCTTACTAATCATGTGGATCCTTAGCTGTTGATTCTTAAACCAAAATCATGTTGACCTAAGATAGCAAGATTTGACAACTGCTATTCATTAATCATGAAGATCATTTATAACATAAAAATAAACATTTGCATGAAAGTAAAGTAATGAACACATGTCCCGTCCCAAGATTCACAGCGCCTCCATCCCACCCCTTGGGAGTAGCCGTCTCAGGAGCGATACCACGGTACGTCGGGTCAACCCTCCCTCGACCTCTAAGCATCTCCCAAGTCCATCGACCTCCTAGCAGTGGATGGGCGACACCCTGAATAGTGTGACGGATCATACACATCCAAGCATGTTGTATAAAAAGGTGTGACTTAGTAAACAGCATGTTACAGTTATTACTACGTTGCCCGTGTGCGATATCTGGCATTCTCACACCTAGTGAGCATCAGCGATTCGAATCGATTTGTTAATTCCTGGGAATAACTAAAAATGCCAAGTGATATATGCTTACTAGCCATCGCGTTCCACACATATATCCCTCATCTCCACCTGTCCCGTCCCAAGATTCACAGCGCCCCCACCTAACCCTTGGGAGTAGCCGTCTCAGGAGCGATACCACGGTACGTCGGGTCAGCCCTCCATCGACCTCCAAGCACCTCCCAAGTCCATCGGCCCCCTATCAGTGGATGGGCAGCACCATGAATAGTAGGACGGGGCCGGTAAGACTTTCACCGGTCCCACGACCCGGATAAGCACTCTAGCAATGGTATGCCGATCAGCAGGCGAACAGCGAACGGGCCTTATGCGACTCGGGCGGAGTCCACCATACCTTGCCACGTCATCATTTTTCTTATAATATTCCCATAACTCCGCCCGGTCTCTATTTAACATCAGCAATAATAATCATAAATTGTGTCATAGTAAGATTTCTGAGGTTTGTAAAATCACCTACGCGACGAGTGACTCCATTCACTCGTTTCTACTCGTACCTAGCAATTCTAGGCACTCGTCCTACGAATTCTATGTATAGGTGCTAGGGCCAGGGCGGCCAGGATGTCTAATGCAGTTGGTTCCAAACAACTCCTGATGCACATGCCTAATCATCAAGACATAAGATGTTTGCTGGGTATAGTATGGTCCTGCCTACCTTTGATTCACTTCAATAGAACCAACAAACTAAGCTACTGTTAGTTTGCCGGGTTGTGAGGCTTTGCCCCAGGCAACCCCTTGATCCCTTGGACAACTCCTCCTTCCAAACACGACTGATGGGCCCTCCAGGTCGTGAATGGGTCTTAGTTGGTCTTTTGGATCACCGTTGGTTGAAGTAGTTCCACGCGCTAATTTCTCGATCGCGTATCTGCAAATAGCGTCACTATATGAATGATATGCAGGATGCAATGATCGAGATGCATGAATATTAACCACACACATGAATAACCATTTCATGGACGTACCGGAATGGTGATTGGTAGAGTATTTAAATGTAGAGCATTCTTATGGACCTTAAGCAAATACACAATCATTCGGCCACACCTATACAAGTTACTAATCATATTCATCTTGACAACATGGTAATGCGATGACTTGATGAGATCATGCAATAGCTACCTGGATCGCTAAGATACATGCACAAAGTATGACGGTGTTTTAACCTCTCTTAGCAAGACAAACATATCGGATGGAGTACTTAAAAGAAACACATGTTAGTTCTTTAGACTGAGAGCACTTTTTATTATACCTATTGTATACAAGCATATTAATGAACTAGCTATAAATAAATACCTTATCTTAGGTCATTGTTAATTGCACTAAGGATTTGCAAACTAGGCATATGAGGATGGATCATGCATGTGGAATATATAGCCATCTAGCTTACAAGGTTTCATTTTTGGCATAGCAAGTTAACTATAGCAATTGGAGTTTACAAGAGCAGATATGAGTACATTACATCCCCTTTTTATTTCCTTCACATTTGTTCCTATTTAAGTGACCATTTATGAATCCTTCATGAAACAACAACCACAATACACGAATGATTCACATAAGCATGCTTACAGGGTAACATAGCTATATGAATTTTGGTGAAATCCTTAGAGCATGGTGAATAGCACTTTTCTATTTTTGATTAAATCACCATAACACTTGTCATTTTCATAACGGCAGCTAAAACATGCATGCACAAACTCATACTTTACCAGTGAACTACTCATACTATATAAAGTACATGAAAAATACTAGATGTCGTATTTGAGCATATTTTTGTATGGCCTTCATCGTCCAAGTTAATTAAATACACAATTCACATGCATAAGGGCAAAACAGTCATTTACCAACCAATGCTAGGGCTACCAAAAATCACACAGTACCTAGATGCCATAATAAAGCTACTGTCCAAGTTTCATAATTTTTGAAGTTCATTTGGTTCACTTTTACCATTTATTTACCTACACCATGCATGCACTAAACCAGGGGTAAAACAGTCTTTTTACACATCCACATCATACTCATCCTGTAGACCTATTCACACTGAGTTCATAGCAACTGAGTTTGTCTTTTTATGATTTTTATTTGATTTATTATGATTTTTGGAGTTTTCAGCCTAAATATGCATATTAACCATTAGATCTAGGACTTAAACGTAAATAACCATAACTTCCGAGGGCTAGCATGCAATATCTACCAGACTCCTTCAACAGCGCTCAGGACCTAAACATAAAAACACGAAAACACAGGGGCTAAATCAGAAAACCTCCTCTTCTTCTCCTTCTTCCTCCGGACGGGGAGAAGGGCGCGCGGCGGCCGACGTTCCGGCGCTCGCGCCGGCGCGTAGAGGCGGGAGCTTGGAGCCGAGCGGCACTGGAGACGCGTCCCGGTCAACGGGGATCTCGCCCCCGTAGGTCTCGTCGCGCGGGGTGCCTCGGTCAAGCGACGCGGGGCGGTGAACCGGGGATGAACCCGTGGCGAGGCCGCGGCGGGGCGACTCGATTTCCGGCGGGCGCAAGGCGGATCGGCTGCCCCGGTGAGCGCGTGAGCTGCGCGGCGTGGTGGGGAGTGCAGCGCCGGAGGTCCGAGCGTAGGGAGGGCGCCGGTGGGGGCTGTCCGCGGCGAGGCCGTGGACGGCGCTAGCGCACGCGAGGGGCACTCGGGGGAAGAGATGGAGGAGGCGGCGATGGCAGCCGAGGGTGCTGGGGTTCGGTGGAGGGGACCAAGGCGCTCGTGTTGCGCGGGTTTGGAGGGCGGGAGGAGGCTCGGAGCGGCGGTGGCTGTGAGCTCTTCTCCGAGCTGCTCCAATGGCGGCCGGTCCGGGGAGAGGGAAAAAGAGAGAGGGAGAGGCGAGGGTGAGACTGCGGGAGTGAGGAGAACGAGGACGCGTTGGCGTCCAGGTTCAGGAGCCGGGGCGCGGGCGCGATCCGTGGTGTCGCGCAGTGCCCGGTCGCCGGCGTCCACGCGGCGGCCGCGTTCTGAGCGCGGCGCGGCGCTGCGAGTGGGCCCGGGGTGTCAGTGAGTCAGAGATTGGAAAAATCCAAAGTGTGTTTTCTCCCTCCCTGAAAATCGCCATTTTGACCAATTTATAGGCCGATTTTGGAAAAACCCCAATTGAATGAAATGTTCTACACTTTGAACTCTGCAAGTTTGTCAAAAGGCTTAACACCAAATTCTAAGTAGAAATATGAATTTCATTTGAATTTAGGTTGCAGCTCCCAGTTTGGACAGGGTACCTCTACTGATTGTGAGACTCAAAAGTCCTATTTCTGGTCTTTACCACCCAAAGTGTATATTGAAAAGTTTGTTTAGAATTTCAATATCTAAAACTTCTCTAATTTGATCCTTGCATGAAAGTGGCTGTAGGTCATATAAATATTGAGATTACTAAACAGGTCAGATTTGAACTGGTTTTCTGTGTTGGTAGAAAATGACCTTAAACTCCATTTAAACCTCAGTTTGTGATCAAACTCCAATTACCAAAGTTGTTCTCCAGGAAAATATCTATGACTTTGGTAATATAACTTTGGTCTGAAACCCATCAGATTTTGAACTATGGATGCAAGTGTGTTCTAAGATTTGTTAAAACAGAAATTTCACTTTGTGTAGAGACTTTCTTGTTTCAAACTTTTGGAGTATCAAATGAAATCCAACCACTTCCACAATAGGTGCATTTGAAAGGTGATAAGTTTAATTTCACTTCATAGAAAGGGAGATTTTGAAGTTGTATAGTGAAATCAAAAGTAATTTCAGAATCAACTTAGGGAAAAGCTGAAAATCCATACGTGGGAAAATTCTAAGTGTGGGTTGATCTAGTTGTTTCCATGAGATATGTAGGTGAAAATTTGAGTGAGTAGACGATAGTTTTGATCCATGCTCAATGTAGCAAAAGGATAGTCCATAGCATGTACAACAAGTTTGTCAACGGAGTTGAGCTCGGGTACTTAATGAATTTGAAAGCTTTATTAGGGCTCAAGTTTGCTCACGATCACAACTGGCACTTATCAAGGAACTTTGGATTGGGCCTTTTAAACCTCCTGTCTTTAGATTTTTGAACTTTGTCCAACAAAAGGTTTAGGGCTACTTTTCTTATCTGAGGTTTGGCATTTGGAGTTGAGCTCAAAAGCATGTGAGTGTTGACTTATTCAACCACGAAATGTGTGGTCTTGTATCTTGTGTAGAAAATTTTGATTTAGTGGCTCCTCCACGTGCTTCCTGTTAATCACTAAGCATGATTAAGCCTTAATTTATCGTTAGCCTTCATCTAACCGTGTGTTAAGGCTTCTGAGATGCCAGGAGCATCACAACCCACCCCCCTTAAAGAAATCTCGTCCCGAGATTTGGAGGAAGCGGGGTTCTAGGGCTTACTGCGTAATGAGAAAGGTTTTGGCCTCGTTGATCGGGTGCTTCTGTCACACATGGTAACACTTACTTCTTCATCATTTTGCTTTGTTAACTGGCTCGTGAATGGTTAGTGCCTCCTTAACACAAGTGAGTTACAAAGCTTTTGAATACGTCCAAGGTGGTCCTTCCCAGGTGCTCGGCAAGTCGTGTTTCTTATGAGAGCGAATGAACACTCCTCATAGACGGTGTGGCCAATGTGAAAACGGCAGTGCTTTACTCGAATAATGGAACAGGGTTACTCCCTAACTTTGACACCAAGATTTTATAAACGTGATGAATATATAGGTATTAGAACAATTAGAAGCAAGGGGTACACAATCGGAGGACCGAACCACGAAGGCTCTTTGGGATTCAAAGGGTTATCGATGGATGTGCTTTTGAGAGACACATTCATTTCCTTTGATAGGGACTGTGTACACATATAAGATATTTAAATCCGAACATTCTTCAAAGAGTAAGATGTGGTGATACATAACACATTCTACTCATTGTTTCAAGAAAGATGCCGTGGAAAGAGGATAGGACATATTCACCTAGATAAGGTGATGGTTTGTATGATTTCATATAATTGATCAAGATTGGCCACGAAAAGTACAGGCAGAGGGCTTATGCTTACTAACCGATCACCCAGGTTAGTGAGCCCAACTCTGAGGATAATTTCAAAAGAAGAGTGAAACAACTCTTGAAAAGGACAATGCGATGAAAGCACTAGCTGAGAACTAAAGCTTAGTGCAGTGGACGATGCTGAAGTTCTTCTTTAGGAGATAAGATTCAATTTGTACAAAGGAAGAATTCATAAGATAGAGTGGTGGAAACAGAGTTGAGTGCTCCCCACAAATCAAGCGAGGCAAATTGGAAAAAGGCAATGGAATGATGTAGCAAAACAGTGGAAATGGAACTAAGCATTTCCACAGATACGGACGTTAAAGCTGATCAAGGTAAGCATAGAGGAGTCCGAGACTAGGACCAATGGTTGTAATCGTACCATGGAGATTAGAATTGATCATCTCCATGAAGCACGACTAGCAAGGATAAACAAAGTCAACGAAAAGATGTGGACGAGTGGAACCACAGAGTCGATCCGTCTCCACTGATCAAGAAGAACATGATTCAACAAGGCGAGGCAAGGTGTGAACGATACGGGGATTGAGACGGATTATTCCCACAGATCAAGAAAGGCAAGGTGAAACAAAGCAAAGAAACGATACTAGGCGGCAGTGGAAATAGAGTGAATTATTTCCACGAATTAGAGGGATAGAGGTCAACAAGGCGTTAGAAGTTGGGTAGGAATGTTCCACAATTATAGCGGTGTCATGCCTTTGCATGCCTTGATACCAGCGCGCACCTCGTGACACAACCGAGTGACGGCCGTACACACGGGACCCTAGGTTCCGTCGCGGCACCACAGACAGCTCGGGTAAACACTACATCAAGAGTGGCACAACTATCCAATTTCAGGAGATGCGAACAATATCAGGTTACATAAAGACCTGAACAAGTAGTATGTATGACATGAATCCCGATGTATTGGTGACGTAGACTAAGGAGTCGAAAGCTCATAGATTCCAAAGGTTGGAAACACAAGAATCATGAGAACGAGAGAAATAGGACCCATCAACTGTTGAGTTGGGGTGGTGACATAGACTCAGAAGTACATGAATTTGGCGTGAACCCAAAGCATGTGGACTACAAAAGTTTGAAATGCGTGGAGTGCAAGAGCTTGAAATGCACAGGACAGTGGAGCTTGGAACTCAGGTCTTGCAATTTTTGGGAAAAGCATGATACACTAGAGTTGATTCCACGAAGTTAGGATCAAATGGCGCAGTGAACCGTACTTATTCAATGTGCAGCCAATACATGACATAGCTAAACATTGTTACTACACCTATCGGTACCCGTACGGTTTGCCTAATCGTAGGATTTAAAAACATTTTTGGTCGACAGTTAGCTTCTTCTTCCAGTCATGTCGATGCAGCGCGGAGCTTCACGTGGGTGACACCATGGTGTTGGAATCTTGATTAGGCACTGAATCCGAGGTCGTTGCTGGAGTCGGGGTGGAGTTTCAAATTGTATCAGCGTAGATGTTGACGCTGTGTATGTTGGTTTGATTGGAGAAAAGTCTCCGATGACGAAAGCTTGGGCATTCTTCTCAGAGACCTCTTGGAGGCTTGCTTATTGTTCCAGTAGTTAAGCCTATAGAATCCTAAGGACCCAGTATGTAAAGGTAATCATGTATGAGCTATCCTGACTTCATCTCCAGGCTTGGCGATTCCCTTCAGTAGGATCCTCTCGAGTCACAGACGTTGAATTGAAACCGCAGCTATGAAGTATTCTTCATCTTCATCTTCTCATTCCCTTGTTGTGATACCTCTGGTGAGGGCAGCCAGGCCTAAGAGCAGTGGTGATTTGATTTCAAAGCCATAAGAAAATGTGCCAAATGGTGGGCCTATAAAGCCTAACATGCGAACGATATAAATCCATGAAACGAGGCATGAGGTCCTCAGGGTTTTGGGGCATCGCCATAACTAGAATTTTGAAACATCATGACGACAAAGTAGAGCATCACGGTTTACAAAGACTGAAGTTCCGGAATGCTAGAGCTCGGAACATGACGACTTAGGAATTCAGAATGCATTACAGGACAAACAAGATACGCTAGTCACGAGGATTGGGTACATATTGATTCTAAGGAGCTAGGTACAGGGGACACCTATCAGCTATGATAATCAGAATCCTTGGATTACAGCAGCTCACGATGATCGCCCCCCCGTACGAATTGGTACCTAGCTAATACTGCCTAAATGTAAAATTGATGCGTCCCGGACGAATGCCCGTTTCTTCTTTCAACCAACTTGGTGCAGTGTTGGTCTTCACATGGGAAATGCCATGAAACAATAGTCTTGATTCTCCACCGAGTATGAGAACGTCACCAGATTTGAGGTGGATCTTGGTCGCTTGGTCTTTGTCTCTCGTGTCGCCGAACAAGAACTCGGCAGTGTCTCCTATGGAGATGGATATGAAAGGTAAACCTTTGCTAAGGCTACTCTCTGACTCGTCCTTGTCTTGGTGAAGTCCGAGCTTTCCAGAGTTGGTGTAGTAGTTGACGATGCATATGTCCGGGTTAATCTGAGGAAACTCGCCTGCAGTGGAGTTCGCAGTTTGAGCAATCATCTTGAAAGCGTCTGGTATTGTTGGGGCTTGTGCTCCATCGAATGGACGTGTGGGTCCATATGAGCGTGCCGTCGGATCCCAGTTCTTTCCCAGAGACATCATCCACAAATTCAGCTTGGCACCATTCTTGAGGCTAGGCCTATAAAATCCTCCTGGGCCCTTACCCAGTTGCCGACACATACGAACCATCTCGATTTGATCTTCAGGTTTGACAAATCCTTTCAATAGAACCATCCCGGGTCGCAGATGTTGAACTGAGGCTACCTCAGTGGAAGACTCTCCCGCTTTTCTCTTCTTAAGACCTCGAGGTACTATTCTTTTAGCCTTCGTGGACTCCTGGCAATTAGGGCATAAGTCGAAGGGTTGCGACATCTGTAGCAGGAAGAATAAGGTCTGTGTCAATACAAGAATCTGAAAATCTTGGTACGGTCATAGTGCGATCGTACTCCCTTGCTCGAGAAAGTGTAATGAAAACGATCCTATCACAACGTGTGACACAACTATTTATCGCCTTCTCTCTAATGTGAACAGGTTGCGGTTAGCTTTTGGGAAAAAAAACCAAAAATGGATCTCGAGCATTCGTATTCGGAGTTTTTACCAAACACCTTCCGGTCAATTCTCTATTCAAAGGTCCCAAACTTGAAGTTACCAGATTTTTGGCGTAATGGTCCCAATGTGGAGTTCTGACTTAAAGTGACTGTGAGTTGCCTTTTACAAACACCTTTGAATCAAACCTAAGAGGGACAATTACTTGTTTCGTTGTTCTCTACAGCTTTGTTAAAGAAAGTTTCCAGCAAAAACGTTTGTATTAATGCAAAGGTACAATCTTCGGCAAAGGTCATAACTTCACGTCTTATAAGCACCTTATTCAACATTTCAACTTGTTCTTTTTGGATTTCCATTCACATACCATCGTTAGCATCATGCATGAAATTCTCATGTTAATTTGTTATTCCTAACAACCATGCGTACGATAACATATATATCAAGTCATTTTCAATCCCACACATAGCAAAGCACATGAGATGAGATGAATGATGCATGATTCATCCTATCCGGTCTCACTTCACACATCCTATGTATTTTATATATAGCTAGCGATATTTCGGTGACATATATGCACGTCTCTCCTTAATGCAACTAGTCGTTCTTAGTTTCGCACGTACTTAGTGTACCTGCAGAAGAATGCATGCTCATACATTACCACCTAGTGTGGCATCCACGCGTGACCGCTGCGTGGACAACGTTGGTGGGCCGATGCACCTTTTCCTCAAAGCTTGACTTTCCACCAGTACTGGGGATTGTTGAGAAAAAGGTGGATCCCAAAACCAAATGTAAGTGTGGTGGCCATGAAAGCATCCAAAGCATGCCCACCACCCTTAAAGAGCTTTTACTACGGGGCATGAATGCAGGGTTTACAACCATTCGCAAATCCCAGTAGCTTCCACCAGTACTGGGGACAGCTATGGCCGAAAAGTTGCTTCCCAAAGCGCCGAATATGCATATGAGTTCTATCTAGGTTAGAATGTCAGTGATGTCACCTGAATAACACTAACATCCTTATACGGGCATATCGCATACTCTCATTTTTGAATTACGTGAAAAGAGGCTTTCGAAAATAGTTTGGTAAACCAAAACTTGATGATATAACTGTTGTTTGTGTATGATCGGCTCTGATACCAGCTGAGGCGGAACCGCCCTGCTTAATCTAGACTAAGCACACCTGCCACCTCTGGCTCGCAGTGCACTTAGGCCAGACTAAACCCGGTAGTCCGTCGAGAGTACTACAGCTCTCGATAACACCAAATCCCAGAGGAACCGACATCAAACACATCCGACTCTCGAAGGAGCCACAACAATTACATCATCACAGTCAGTTGAAATAGAGAATAATAGATTTAATTTACAACTCAATTGTATGAAATCAAATACATGTTCAAATATAGCGGAAGCGACTTCAGAGTATATACATAAAGCGGAAGCATTTTCAAAACATCTCGCAGCGGAAAAATATACTTGAGTAGTCTTCAGGAAGAGATGACAAGGCGAATAGCACCGAGCCCACCGGTACTACCACCTCCAACACAGTTGTCCGGAATCGTCGGTACCTGTAATCCAAAAGTGGGGGCAAACCCTGAGTACTAATTACTCAGTAGGACTTAATGGACGGGGCTTACGGCTGACGCAAAGCATGCTTACTAATCATGTGGATCCTTAGCTGTTGATTCTTAAACCAAAATCATGTTGACCTAAGATAGCAAGATTTGACAACTGCTATTCATTAATCATGAAGATCATTTATAACATAAAAATAAACATTTGCATGAAAGTAAAGTAATGAACACATGTCCCGTCCCAAGATTCACAGCGCCTCCATCCCACCCCTTGGGAGTAGCCGTCTCAGGAGCGATACCACGGTACGTCGGGTCAACCCTCCCTCGACCTCTAAGCATCTCCCAAGTCCATCGACCTCCTAGCAGTGGATGGGCGACACCCTGAATAGTGTGACGGATCATACACATCCAAGCATGTTGTATAAAAAGGTGTGACTTAGTAAACAGCATGTTACAGTTATTACTACGTTGCCCGTGTGCGATATCTGGCATTCTCACACCTGGTGAGCATCAGCGATTCGAATCGATTTGTTAATTCCCGGGAATAACTAAAAATGCCAAGTGATATATGCTTACTAGCCATCGCGTTCCACACATATATCCCTCATCTCCACCTGTCCCGTCCCAAGATTCACAGCGCCCCCACCTAACCCTTGGGAGTAGCCGTCTCAGGAGCGATACCACGGTACGTCGGGTCAGCCCTCCATCGACCTCCAAGCACCTCCCAAGTCCATCGGCCCCCTATCAGTGGATGGGCAGCACCATGAATAGTAGGACGGGGCCGGTAAGACTTTCACCGGTCCCACGACCCGGATAAGCACTCTAGCAATGGTATGCCGATCAGCAGGCGAACAGCGAACGGGCCTTATGCGACTCGGGCGGAGTCCACCATACCTTGCCACGTCATCATTTTTCTTATAATATTCCCATAACTCCGCCCGGTCTCTATTTAACATCAGCAATAATAATCATAAATTGTGTCATAGTAAGATTTCTGAGGTTTGTAAAATCACCTACGCGACGAGTGACTCCATTCACTCGTTTCTACTCGTACCTAGCAATTCTAGGCACTCGTCCTACGAATTCTATGTATAGGTGCTAGGGCCAGGGCGGCCAGGATGTCTAATGCAGTTGGTTCCAAACAACTCCTGATGCACATGCCTAATCATCAAGACATAAGATGTTTGCTGGGTATAGTATGGTCCTGCCTACCTTTGATTCACTTCAATAGAACCAACAAACTAAGCTACTGTTAGTTTGCCGGGTTGTGAGGCTTTGCCCCAGGCAACCCCTTGATCCCTTGGACAACTCCTCCTTCCAAACACGACTGATGGGCCCTCCAGGTCGTGAATGGGTCTTAGTTGGTCTTTTGGATCACCGTTGGTTGAAGTAGTTCCACGCGCTAATTTCTCGATCGCGTATCTGCAAATAGCGTCACTATATGAATGATATGCAGGATGCAATGATCGAGATGCATGAATATTAACCACACACATGAATAACCATTTCATGGACGTACCGGAATGGTGATTGGTAGAGTATTTAAATGTAGAGCATTCTTATGGACCTTAAGCAAATACACAATCATTCGGCCACACCTATACAAGTTACTAATCATATTCATCTTGACAACATGGTAATGCGATGACTTGATGAGATCATGCAATAGCTACCTGGATCGCTAAGATACATGCACAAAGTATGACGGTGTTTTAACCTCTCTTAGCAAGACAAACATATCGGATGGAGTACTTAAAAGAAACACATGTTAGTTCTTTAGACTGAGAGCACTTTTTATTATACCTATTGTATACAAGCATATTAATGAACTAGCTATAAATAAATACCTTATCTTAGGTCATTGTTAATTGCACTAAGGATTTGCAAACTAGGCATATGAGGATGGATCATGCATGTGGAATATATAGCCATCTAGCTTACAAGGTTTCATTTTTGGCATAGCAAGTTAACTATAGCAATTGGAGTTTACAAGAGCAGATATGAGTACATTACATCCCCTTTTTATTTCCTTCACATTTGTTCCTATTTAAGTGACCATTTATGAATCCTTCATGAAACAACAACCACAATACACGAATGATTCACATAAGCATGCTTACAGGGTAACATAGCTATATGAATTTTGGTGAAATCCTTAGAGCATGGTGAATAGCACTTTTCTATTTTTGATTAAATCACCATAACACTTGTCATTTTCATAACGGCAGCTAAAACATGCATGCACAAACTCATACTTTACCAGTGAACTACTCATACTATATAAAGTACATGAAAAATACTAGATGTCGTATTTGAGCATATTTTTGTATGGCCTTCATCGTCCAAGTTAATTAAATACACAATTCACATGCATAAGGGCAAAACAGTCATTTACCAACCAATGCTAGGGCTACCAAAAATCACACAGTACCTAGATGCCATAATAAAGCTACTGTCCAAGTTTCATAATTTTTGAAGTTCATTTGGTTCACTTTTACCATTTATTTACCTACACCATGCATGCACTAAACCAGGGGTAAAACAGTCTTTTTACACATCCACATCATACTCATCCTGTAGACCTATTCACACTGAGTTCATAGCAACTGAGTTTGTCTTTTTATGATTTTTATTTGATTTATTATGATTTTTGGAGTTTTCAGCCTAAATATGCATATTAACCATTAGATCTAGGACTTAAACGTAAATAACCATAACTTCCGAGGGCTAGCATGCAATATCTACCAGACTCCTTCAACAGCGCTCAGGACCTAAACATAAAAACATGAAAACACAGGGGCTAAATCAGAAAACCTCCTCTTCTTCTCCTTCTTCCTCCGGACGGGGAGAAGGGCGCGCGGCGGCCGACGTTCCGGCGCTCGCGCCGGCGCGTAGAGGCGGGAGCTTGGAGCCGAGCGGCACTGGAGACGCGTCCCGGTCAACGGGGATCTCGCCCCCGTAGGTCTCGTCGCGCGGGGTGCCTCGGTCAAGCGACGCGGGGCGGTGAACCGGGGATGAACCCGTGGCGAGGCCGCGGCGGGGCGACTCGATTTCCGGCGGGCGCAAGGCGGATCGGCTGCCCCGGTGAGCGCGTGAGCTGCGCGGCGTGGTGGGGAGTGCAGCGCCGGAGGTCCGAGCGTAGGGAGGGCGCCGGTGGGGGCTGTCCGCGGCGAGGCCGTGGACGGCGCTAGCGCACGCGAGGGGCACTCGGGGGAAGAGATGGAGGAGGCGGCGATGGCAGCCGAGGGTGCTGGGGTTCGGTGGAGGGGACCAAGGCGCTCGTGTTGCGCGGGTTTGGAGGGCGGGAGGAGGCTCGGAGCGGCGGTGGCTGTGAGCTCTTCTCCGAGCTGCTCCAATGGCGGCCGGTCCGGGGAGAGGGAAAAAGAGAGAGGGAGAGGCGAGGGTGAGACTGCGGGAGTGAGGAGAACGAGGACGCGTTGGCGTCCAGGTTCAGGAGCCGGGGCGCGGGCGCGATCCGTGGCGTCGCGCAGTGCCCGGTCGCCGGCGTCCACGCGGCGGCCGCGTTCTGAGCGCGGCGCGGCGCTGCGAGTGGGCCCGGGGTGTCAGTGAGTCAGAGATTGGAAAAATCCAAAGTGTGTTTTCTCCCTCCCTGAAAATCGCCATTTTGACCAATTTATAGGCCGATTTTGGAAAAACCCCAATTGAATGAAATGTTCTACACTTTGAACTCTGCAAGTTTGTCAAAAGGCTTAACACCAAATTCTAAGTAGAAATATGAATTTCATTTGAATTTAGGTTGCAGCTCCCAGTTTGGACAGGGTACCTCTACTGATTGTGAGACTCAAAAGTCCTATTTCTGGTCTTTACCACCCAAAGTGTATATTGAAAAGTTTGTTTAGAATTTTAATATCTAAAACTTCTCTAATTTGATCCTTGCATGAAAGTGGCTGTAGGTCATATAAATATTGAGATTACTAAACAGGTCAGATTTGAACTGGTTTTCTGTGTTGGTAGAAAATGACCTTAAACTCCATTTAAACCTCAGTTTGTGATCAAACTCCAATTACCAAAGTTGTTCTCCAGGAAAATATCTATGACTTTGGTAATATAACTTTGGTCTGAAACCCATCAGATTTTGAACTATGGATGCAAGTGTGTTCTAAGATTTGTTAAAACAGAAATTTCACTTTGTGTAGAGACTTTCTTGTTTCAAACTTTTGGAGTATCAAATGAAATCCAACCACTTCCACAATAGGTGCATTTGAAAGGTGATAAGTTTAATTTCACTTCATAGAAAGGGAGATTTTGAAGTTGTATAGTGAAATCAAAAGTAATTTCAGAATCAACTTAGGGAAAAGCTGAAAATCCATACGTGGGAAAATTCTAAGTGTGGGTTGATCTAGTTGTTTCCATGAGATATGTAGGTGAAAATTTGAGTGAGTAGACGATAGTTTTGATCCATGCTCAATGTAGCAAAAGGATAGTCCATAGCATGTACAACAAGTTTGTCAACGGAGTTGAGCTCGGGTACTTAATGAATTTGAAAGCTTTATTAGGGCTCAAGTTTGCTCACGATCACAACTGGCACTTATCAAGGAACTTTGGATTGGGCCTTTTAAACCTCCTGTCTTTAGATTTTTGAACTTTGTCCAACAAAAGGTTTAGGGCTACTTTTCTTATCTGAGGTTTGGCATTTGGAGTTGAGCTCAAAAGCATGTGAGTGTTGACTTATTCAACCACGAAATGTGTGGTCTTGTATCTTGTGTAGAAAATTTTGATTTAGTGGCTCCTCCACGTGCTTCCTGTTAATCACTAAGCATGATTAAGCCTTAATTTATCGTTAGCCTTCATCTAACCGTGTGTTAAGGCTTCTGAGATGCCAGGAGCATCACAGCCGACAGGCGGGCCCGCGCCCACGTCCCGCTGACCGCCCGGTCCCACCTGGCAGATCCTTCTCCCACCTCCCGCCGGAAATCTCGCGCGCCTTCCTTCCTCCGCTCGGCCATGTCAGCGCCCGAGCCTTGAAGGCCGAGTCGAATCCGCGTCCCGCTCCCTCCCTTAATCGTTCCGCCATCAATCCCTAAGGTCTCGCGACCCATTTACTCCCCTTCCTTCCGTGCGCCGCGGCGAGTTCAAAACGCTGGTCACCCCCTCTCGTCCGACGCCCTCGGCTCGCTAGAACCCCATAAAACCCAACCCCGAGCATCGCCCTGGGTTTCCTCCGCCACACCCCAGAGCAATTCCTCTTCCGTGCCCCGACGCGTCCGCATTTCACCGCCGGAGTTCCGCCCTGGTGAGCCACCGCAACGCCAAATTCATCGCCGTTGCTCCCTCTCCGAGCGCTCTAACTCCTTCATCGCTTTCGCAGGTGGCTCACGGAACATCCCCACCGGCCCTAGGCGCCCCGGAGCCGCTCTAGCCCGCCATCCCGCGACGCCGAACCTCGCCGTCCGCTTTCTCCCGTCGCCAACCCTCCTTCGGTCATCTCCCGACGAATCCAAGCCCTCGGTGAGCTTCGCCATGCCTCTCTCCCCCTCCTGAGCTTGCTCTAGGCCAGCACGGCGAGCCCTAGGCTCCGGCGCGCGCCGCTCCGGCAAGCCGCCGCCGCGCGGGGCAGACTCCGCCCTGGGGAATGGTCACCGCCGGCGCCATGTGCTCGTTTCCCATCCAAGCCATCCGATCCGTGATCAGCGGCCGCGATCTTAACGTGAGGATACCCCTCCGCGGACCAATCACAACGCGCCATGCGTTCCACTTAATCCCAGTCAGCACCGGCCCCGCACGTCAGCGGTGACGTGGCCGCCACCTCACCACACACGCAAGCGCCGCGTCGGCGTAGACCGAGTCAGCCGCGGGACTTTTGCAGAAAGGCCCCCGCGTTCCCCTGAAATCAACCCGCAGTCCATCCCCATTGAAAAGTATTTAGATTTTAGTCCTGTTTTCTTCGTTTTGGCCCCTGATCTTTCCGGGAATTGAACCCGCGGTCCAGGCTATGGAGATTTTGCTCCAGAGCCCTTGGCGACTACGTTTAATTACGGTTAGGTCCTCAGTTTTTCAAATCTAGCCCCTGGGTTAGTTGTTTCTATCACAGTTATGCCCCTAGGAGCCCGTTTTATGCATAACTTTCACGTTTTAACTCCGATTTGAGTGATTCTTGCGCTCACACGACCGTAGAAACATGTAGAATGTTTTTAGTACAGTTTTATCTTCTGTTTTTATGATATGATGTACTGTTTCTCACCTTTGGGTAATTGTTTGCATGTATGTATGCGTGGAAATGCTTGTACGTTGCCGTGAACGTGGTTAGACGGTGAGCAGTTTGTTGGTGACGAAGAGCAGCAGTTTGAGGGTGTTGAGCAGCAGACTCAAGACCAGTTTGAGCAAGGCAAGTATAACATGGACACAACCCAATAACCACTTAATCACTTCATATGCATGTGTCTAATTTTTTGTATGCCAATAAGGACTGTACCTAGCTTCTTTTATCGATATGTTACCTATGGGTTGCTTGTTGGTTAAGTTTTGCTAGTTGCTGCGCGAACTCATGTATCCTTGTTAATAATCTTGTTAATGGATCTATGCAATCAAATCTTGAGCTTGACCCTCTGTGGTTCATGTTCCTTTAAAAATGGCTTTTTAGCAACTTGGTTTAGGGGGCATGAGCAGGTGTTTTGCTTATGGCCACTCTCCTTAAGGACCGGTTCGCAAAGCGACAACCTGGGATAACAGTGCTACCATGAGACTGGAATGGGACGGTCTTGGCTAATTAATTAGGTTGCATTGGTTTGGGGGTAACTTACCGACGGGGCAAGAGGGGAGGTGAGCTTCTGTGGCCCTCGCGCTACTTGGGTTGAGTGCGTTTATCTCCCCTTGAGGCTTGCTCCACAGCTGCGGACCCTGAAACCTTAGCGGTTACACCTTACCAACGTGATCTTTGTAAAGGCCTCGTAGTGTGCTTGCTTGCCATCTCATCTACGGTAATGTGGTGGACCACTAGCGTAGCCCACGACTCATGGGTAAAGATGTACGACCTCTCGAGAGTGTAAAACTGACATGTCAGCCGTGCTCATGGTTATGAGCGGCCCAGATCCTTTATGCAGATTGGTGGTTCTGTTGGGTTTTGAAAGTGGTTCTTAGGTTAATGTTGTTGTTTAAATCTTTTATGCTATACCTTGGGTTAATGGTTTATCAACTCACCTGTAGTAATTAGTCGCTTAATAAAACTTGACCAACTAAAAGCTCATGCTAAGTGTCAGCCAACCCTAGATGCCTCATAGTTCATGTTGTGCTTGTTGAGTATGAAATACTCACGCTTGTTTTACTTTAAACCTACTGTTGGCTGGAACCCAACCGCTGCTCAGCTCCAGAAGACTTCGAAGAGTATGTTCAGGACTTCAACGAGTTCTAGGCGTACCGGTCCACCAGTCGACGTCCCTGTGGCGGCTCGTTCATCTTCGTTTTTGCTTCCGCTATGACTCTGGTTTAAGGACATGTTGTCTTATTGTAATAAAGTGATGTTATACTCTATGTAAACGTTTTAATTATCATTATGCACGTTCTGTGATGTCACTATTGGCATGATATATGTGAGACACGTTCCTGGCACATATATATTGTTCCGGTTCCGTTGGTTGAGAACTGGGCATGACAAAGGAGGAGCTTCCCCTTCTTCCAGCTGACGGTACCTCATCTGGCATACAAAACCGTCAGGTATGACCAAGGGTGGAGTGGAGTACACCTTGGTCTCTAGAGGAAGTTTGTCACGCAGAGGATGCATGACAAATTATGCAACATTGTCCCCCTGTACCTTAATGCGGATTGGTACGAACGGCCTGGAGTAAAACATGGCTTCTCCAACGTGGCCATTCAGCTCGGGGCCGATGATATGAAGAGGCTCACCGGCTAAAGCTGCTCTGACCGTCTTGACCATGATATTGTCCATGCGATTTATGACCGCCTCGGATTGCCTCATCAAAGCGTGCGCTGTGATCCTGTGTATCTCCTCGCAAAACGCGTCAGTACGCTGCTGCGAGGGAGTCATGAGGTCAACTTCGTCAAGATGTGACGAAGGGACTCCATGTATCTTGACACCGCCGTGGCGAGACCTCCCGTACATAGCGAGCACTTTAGCCCTGAGTTCATCCACGATCTCAGCGTAGCGCCTCTAGCGAGGTTCGGGAAGATCTTTGGGCTTGTCGATAGGGGTGTATTCCTCGCCGTTCTCGTCGATGAACTTGCTGTGTTCTTTCCCAACCATGCGTAAGTTGAGATCTGCGTGTCGCACCGGGAGTGCCAAAAATGTGTTGCACCAGGAAACCGTTGAGGGGTCCCCTGGAGAGCTTCACACAACAGGGCCGAGAGGTGTATGTGGACCGTAGGGATCGCCCCTCCTTACTGCGACCCACGACCAGCTAAACGACTCAGCGGATCATCTTGGCTTGGTGGTGGTTGGACGTGCCACCTGGCTAGTGACCTAGCTAGGGAGGTTGTGGTGGTGGTGATGGCGTTGGTCGGCCCCTGTTTCCCCTGCATAAACAGACAAAACAGAGCAAAAGTTAAGTACTAGCCGGATCGCTCGGATCGGCTCATACTGGATCGGATCTTCTGCGTCGGCAAGGCCCTGCTGTCTTACCAGTAGCATATCTAGATATAATATACAAAGTACTTAAATAAAGGAGAAAGAAGCACGACCAGATCTATTCCAGACGGCTAAAAATCCAGATGAACATCAATCACGCCTTAAGATCTACTATTACACCAAAGACTACACAGGAAAGCTATAAAAGCAGATGCATCTTTGATAAAAATCGACAAAAGGCATAGCAAGGTACACATCGGATCTTCCTAATAACATGTGATCTGTAGATAAAACTGTAAGAACAGATCTAATCTATGCTCTAAGCTTGTGCTATGCTAATCTAGTAATGAAACAGCAGTGTGAAAGCACGCATTATGGAAGATGTTAACATAACAGCAAGTTGTACATGAGTCGATATGTAAGCATATCGACTCATACACACGATGGATCTCGCACCAAGCTAGGCTTGACGTGAGATTCATCAGGATAACTAATGGATCTTGCATAGGCTAAGCTTAGCGCGAGATTCATCATGGTAACTAGCAAACCGTGCCATAAAAAACGCTTCAGTACACGATCTGCCAGGCGACTAACGTCGTAATGCCCATAGCGAAGTAAATCGTTAGGGCAGCATGACGATTACCTGAAACTCTAGTCGCTAGAGGTGGCGATGCGCCGAGGGAATATGGAGACAACCGCTGCTTGATGAACGTGTGTCGTCAATCTTTATTCAATAACAAAGGGTACATATTTATAGTCCGAAGACTTGGGCGGCAAGCCTGCCCTTCCTTAATTAAACTACAAACCCTAACTGACTCGAACTGGACTCTTTCAACTAATCATTAATCTACGATACAAGGCCCAATGGCCTGCCTTTACACGCGCCGTCGCTTCCTTGGACAGCCTTTCCTCGGCCCAAAGCCGATTTTGGCCCATTAACAGGGACGGCCAAATTCCGATGTCAACATTTCCCTTCCCTAAACCTGGCACGCCTACATGGTTAGACTGAACCTAGTCGCTACAGTACTGGGCGCCCTCTTCTCACTCCCATCGTCTTGCTCCTTGGGCCGCTCTCATCTCACTCTACCTTCGCTGTCCCTGTTCGAACCCTAGGCATGGGGTCGAGCTCCCAATCATCCCTTGGTTTGGATCTGTGTGATGCTCCAGCATCACAAGTGCATTCTCATCATTCATACATGCAACATTCATCATAAAGCATCATACATTGGCATGCATTTGAACCCTAGTTCAAACTTGGTTGAAATGCAACTTGTTGAAACCTGTTTTCTGCATATATGTCTCTATTACCCATAACTTTGATCCTATTTAGATTTGGGAGAAACTCATATTGACAAACTTGTAGACAATTTGATGATAAACAACTTTGGTAATTGGTGCTTTGACATGCATTGACCTATTCCACCAAGTGGGATGAATGTCTCCCCTTGGCGGAGTTTGTTTACAACAACAGCTACCAAAGGAGTTTGGAAATGGCACCTTTCGAAGCTCTTTATGGTAGACAGTGTAGAACGCCACTGAATTGGTCTAAACCAGGTGAGCGTGTCACATTTGGTCCTGACTTGGTAACACAGGCAGAAGAGCAAGTTAAATTCATACACAGCAATCTGAAGAGAACACAGTCTAGGCAGAAGAGCTACTCAGATAAGAGGAGGAGACCAGTAGTCTTTGAGAACGGTGATCATGTGTATCTCCAGGTGTCACCAATGAAGGAAGTACATCGGTTCGGTGTAAAAGGCAAGTTAGCACCACGGTACGTTGGTCTGTTCAAAATCACAGAGCAATGTGGGCCAGTTGCTTACCGGTTAGAGCTACCACCACATCTTGCTGCGGTCCATGATGTGTTTCATGTCTCGCAACTCAAGAAGTGCTTACGAGTGCCAGAGGAAGTGATTGATACATCTCAGATCCAGATCGAACCTGATCTCACTTATGAAGAGAAGCCCATAAAAATCCTTGACCACAAGCAGCAAACAAGACGAAGAGCTATTAACTTTTACAAAGTGCAATGGAGTAATCACTCCGAAGAAGAGGCAACATGGGAACAAGAGGAATTTTTGCAAACTAAGTATCCCGGATTTCTTCCATCTGCTTCAAATGAGTATGTCACATAGTTTTAATTTTCAGATTCGTAATCGAATACATACACAATGCACTCTCTTTCTCATTTAACTTATCCACCCACATCACATCAAAAATCTTTCTCATTTAACTTATCCACCCACATCACATCAAAAATCTCAGGATGAGATTTCTTTAAGGGGGTGGGTTGTGATGCTCCAGCATCTCAAGTGCATTCTCGTCATTCATACATGCAACATTCATCATAAAGCATCATACATTGGCATGCATTTGAACCCTAGTTCAAACTTGGTTGAAATGCAACTTGTTGAAACCTGTTTTCTTCATATATGTCTCTGTTATTGTGCCCATAACTTTGATCCTATTTAGATTTGGGAGAAACTCATATTGACAAACTTGTAGACAATTTGATGATAAACAACTTTGGTAATTGGTGCTTTGACATGCATTAAGGTTTTCATAGAGTTTTGGTGTTTTTTCTGTCAGCATGTGAATTCTGACCTAGCTCTTGTTCAGTAATTTCAAATTTTGTTTGGTCTACAGCCATAATATTGCAAAACTCTAATCGAATAAGTTATAGATCATGAAATTCTGAACAATATTGGTTTAAAACTCCTTGAGTGAATGTGAACAGAAAATGGACTTTTAGAATTTCTAAACTTATGGGTTCTGTTGGTCAAACCTTGGTCAGCAGTTTACATTCAAATTTAAATCATATTTTTTAATAGAACATGGTATGAAAGTTTATAAGAAAGTTGTAGAGCTCGAAATTTAGAACATTTCATCAAATTGCGGAATATTCAAATTTGGCCCCTAAGTTGGTCAAATAGGCAAATTTCAGAAGCATGTTTCCTTAGTCAAAGCTGACTTTTCCATTTTCGGATTTGGAATTTCCTTTTGACTCTATGACGCGCGGGCCCCACCTGGCAGACCAGCGCCGGGTTCCCGCCCGCGCTGAACGAAAACCAGACCGGTGGGTCCCACCCCGCACGTTGCCCAGTGCACCTAGTCCAGTGGACCCCCCTCTCTCTCTTTCACGCCCCGACCCCACCTGTCATTGATTCCCGGCCACTAGACCGAGTCCACCCACCGCGTCTTCTCCTTCCTCCCCGCTCCAACGCCTCCACGCAGCGTCCACCGTCTGCCGCGCCACGCCGACGCCGACCGAGGGCCGCACCCCCACCCCCGCACCTGGACGCCATCCCGGCCTTAAGGCCTCTTCGCCCCGAGGCAACTGGCCGCCCTCAACCCCGCCTCGCTCCCTCCTTATCTCGCTTCCCCCCTCCCCTGTTTTCTCTGCCCAGAGCCGCACCGAACGCCGCCGCCATTACAGAGCTCGGAGCTCGAGCTCCCGCGGTCGCTCCGCTGCTCCCCGCGCCTCCAGATCAACGCCATTTCACTCGCCGTCACCTTCCGCGTCCAACGCGCTAGGCCTCGTCGCCTCCTTCCGCCTCTTCCTCCATAAGCGCAGCACACCCGCCCCATTGCCGCCGCGGCGAGCTCACAACGCCGGCCACCTCGGACTACCTCTCGCCCCGCCGAAGCGCGTCCCACACTCGCCTCGACTTCCTCCACCACCCCCGCGCAATCTCGCCCCTCGCCCTCGCCTCCATCACCTCTCTTCGCGTGCGCGCTCACGTGACCGCAATCGCGGCCGGCCCCTCGCTGTGGACGGCCACCTTTCGGCCCTCCCCACGCCTCCACGACCCAACCACCGAAACCGTCG
This sequence comes from Paspalum notatum, assembly GCA_022530915.1. Classification (NCBI taxonomy): domain Eukaryota; kingdom Viridiplantae; phylum Streptophyta; class Magnoliopsida; order Poales; family Poaceae; genus Paspalum; species Paspalum notatum. The sequence continues at coordinate 29,582,235 of CM039688.1, read as the reverse complement.
CGCCGTCACGCAGCTTCCACGCCCGACGGCGAGCCCTACTGTGCCCTACCCCGCCGGATTGGAACGGAGCCACCGCGCACCACCGCGCCATCGCCGCTCCGGTTCACCCTCGCCGCGACTCCTCTCCTCTCCACCCCAGCGACGAGACCTTAGGGGAAAGTCTCCCCATCGCCGGCGACACCGACCGCCACCCCCGTCAGCGTCAAGTCCTCGCCCCACGCGCCAGCGCAACCTGGCCAACAACCGGCCGCCGCGCGTGCATCGGCCAAGCCGAAGGTAGAAGAAGGCCGCGAGTTTTGCGGTTGAGCCCCTAGGTTTCCCTCTTTTCGCATTCCATTTTCTACGCTGTGCACTGAGTCTTGTACATTTCACGTTCTAGTCCCTAGAGATTATGGATAATTACGTCTAAGTCCTAGATCTAGGGTTAATATGCTATTTTCAGCTTAGAACTTTGAAAAAACGTATAAAATTGTAGAAAAATCCAAAATGGGTAAACTCAGTTGCGTTGGACTCCTCTTGAGTAGATCTACAGAATGAGTATGATGTGGATATGTGAAAAGACTGTTTTGCCCTCAGTCTAGTGCATGCATGATTAGGGTAAATAATTGGCAAAAGTGGACTAAATGAACTCCTAAAATGTTGAAACTTGGACAGTGGCTTTAGTATGACATTTAGGCACTGTGTGAATTTTTCTTGCAGTAGCACTCACTGTTAAATGACCGATCTATCCCTAGGCTTAGATTTTTGCAATAAAAATGCATGGAAAGTACTCACCATATGAAACTTGCTCCAAAGGTTGGACTAGATTTTTAGGACACACCTTATGCTACATATAACTTGCTGGTAAAGTTTGAGGCCTTGCATGTTAAGTTTGAGTGGTGATTTGAAAATGACAAAGCATCACATGCCTAACTAAATAAAAGGAAAAAGTGGTCTTAGGATGCATAATTAATTCCATGAAAAATTTGGTAGCTTGCTAATGATGCATAGGTTCCAAAAAGTATCTTTGTGAAGCTTGTAAGTACTGTCTTGATGTGCGTTTAAAATAGACCTTGATAATTATATGGAAAATAGATGTTCTATGAAACTATGGATTTTGTGCCTGCTGATTTTTGTTTATGATGTTCATGCAATGAAATGCTTGCTGTAGAAATTTCAAGTCCAGAACTCACTCCTGCAAATTATGAAAAATCTGAGAAGCTATAGGGCTGGTAACTTGCTGAAATTTTAATACATTAATTATAACTTGTATGCAGCTGAAATTTTGGCAGTAGCATCATGCAGTATGTTTCTGCATGTGGTAAGAGTTTGGGGTCAATTGGAGTTGTCTAACTACAAGAACTCATAGGGGTATTTTTATTCATAAAGGAAGCATGTGCATTGATGTGGTGTTTGTATGTTTACCCACAAGCGACCTCTTTGTTGTGCGTCTGTAGAGATTCTTTCTGGATACCATCAAATGCATATAAGCTGTACCAACTTCAGCTTCCTGTCATAGTATATAGGTTCGTTTGGAGTGGTATTACAGTAGGGTCTTAGTCTGAGCACGTTAAATCAACAATTGTTAAACCTATATAACCAACCTAAGTGCATAACATGTGAATATGAATGTGTCTCGATACTCCCTATCATTTGCCACTAAGGCTCTTTTGTGATGTCATACAAAGTAGGTTGAAGTAGCTTTTGTTGATGGTTTGTATGATTTCTTAGTGGTGGTTTGTACGATTTCTTAGGAAAGTTATTTTCTTATTATGGGATGTGTTTAAACTGAGAGTACTCGAATCAATTCTTCACAAACTGCTTGATCATGCGTTATGTTTCACTCGCACCTCATGCATACATTTGCAATTCGTTGCACTCATGAATGCACTATTTCATGCATATAACCTGTATCCTATGCATGTATTTGCATTTTCTTGCACTCACTTGCATATTATATCATGCATATAGATTCCGCGAAGGAAGGATCAACACAGGAGCTGCTATTGATCGATAAGCCGAACAACGAATTGCACCAAGAGCAAGAAGACAACGTGTCGCTGATTGTACCTGTCCCTGTTTCAAGGGGTTGCCTGGGGCAAAGCCCCACAACCCGGCAAACTAACTTAGATTAGTTGGTTGGTTTTCATAATTACAATCAAAGGTAGGCAGGACCATGATCTTCCCAGCTAATATGATTATGATTGATGATTACGCATCTGCATTAGGAGTTGATCGGAACCAATTGCATTAGATTCCCTAGCCGCCCTGGCCCTAGCACCTATACATAGAGTTCGTAGGACGAGTGCCTAGCAATGCTAGGTGCGAGTAGACACGAGTGAATGGAGTCACTCGTTGCGTAGGTGATTTCAATCACAAAAATCTTACTATTATGGAAATCATTATGCTTATGTTTTAAATGGAGATTGGGCGGAGATTTTATGAGTTATTGGTTGTTTATGGTATTGTGCATTGGACTCTGCCCGAGTCGCATAAGGCCCATTCGTTGTTCGCCTGCTGATCGGCATAACATTGCTAGAGTGCTTATCCGGGATAATGGACAGGTGAAAGTCTTACTTGTGCCATCCGAAGAACAGAGACAGACTCCTACTGTGACACCTTTGGGAGCTTGTAGTTGAGACAGGGCTAACCCGGTGTGACCGTGGTATCGCTCCTAAAGCGGCACAACCTGGGAACAACGGAAGGATTGAATCGAACTTGGGATGAGACAAGTGGAGATGGGGGAAGCATATGTGGGAACGCCGGGGGTTAGTAAGCATATGCCATCCTGGTACTTCTAGTTATTCTTGGGAATTAACAAATCGATTCGAATCGCTGATGCTCACTAGGTGTGAGAATGCCAGATATCGCACATGGGCAACGTAGTAACTATCTAAACATATTACATTATTATTCATGCTTTCAAATACTACATGCTTGTATTTGTATACTTACTTTTCTGCAAGTTATCATGGTTATGATGGTATATGCAAGTGAGGAAATGTTACTTTATGTCAATATCTCTTTGCTAAAATCAATGGCTAAGGATCAAACATTAGTAAGCAAGCTTTGCGTCAGCCGTAAACTCTTTCATTAAGTCCTACTGAGTAATTACTACTCAGGGTTTGCCCCCATTTTTAGCTTACAGGTACTGATGACTTTTGGACCACCGCTTGAAGGAGGGTAGAACCGGTGGGCTCGGTGCTACTCACCTTGTTTATCTCTACATGAAGACTAGTTGAGTTTGTTTCCGCTGCAAGGTGTTTTGAAAACGCTTCCGCTATATATATACTCCAAAATTGCTTCCGCTATAGTTTGAACATGTATTTGATTTCATACATTTGGATTGTAAACTAAGTCTATCTATCTTATAGTTCAACTGCCTGTGATGATGTAACTGTTGTGGCTCTTTCAAGAGCTGAATGTGTGTGATGTCGATATTCTAGGGCAATGGTTACATCGAGTGCCCTTTTGGGTAGCTCGACGGACTACCGGGTTTAGTCTGGCCTAAGTGCACTGCGAGCTAGAGGTAGCAAGTGTGCTTAGTCTAGATTAAGCAGGGCGGTTCCGCCACAATCTAGGCCATCTGTTGGCTCCATTTCGGGACGAGGAAGGCTTCTTGCCACTACTAAAAAATGCCCCTAATGTCACCAAATACATTGCAACCACATGCAATTTGGGTGCAATAGGAGAGTGCTATTGCCTCCATTTGCAAAATTGGTGGTAATATGTGAACAATAACGCCACCAAATTATTTTCGCTGTGATTCTCTAATATTTCGTTGCATTAGAATGGCATATTGCTTCCAATTTTAAATTGGTGGCGATATGTAAGGGATATCGCAACAAAAGTATTGTGGTTGCAATATCACAAAAGCATAGTTGCAATAGGTAGGTGTTATTGCCTCCAATTGTTTTTTGTTGCAATAAGTGGCCAATCTCGCAACCGAATATTTGCGTTGGTGTAGTTCGTTGCTATAGGTAGGTGCTATTGCCTCCATTTATATTTTGGTGGCAAAATTTGATATTATCGCAACGATTTATGTTTCATGGCATAATATAAGAAAAGTCGTTGCGGTAGGTAAACAGCATTGCCTCAATTTATATTTTGGTAGCAAAATTTGGCATTATCGCAACGACATATGTTTAGTGGTATAATATAAGAAAAATTGTTGCGATAGGTGGATTGGGAACGGAGACGACGGAGGCCATGCGACGTGTGTGAGATCCGAGAGTGAGGCGTCGAGGCGAGACAGGCAGGCGTCGACCCGAGAAGGAGGCATGCGATATTTTTTTATGGGCCGTAGGAAAATATTTTCTCACAATGGTATAGATAGGCCCATATCGACCCTGTTCGGCTTGGCTCTGGACGCTAGCATCGGCAATGGCAAGATGGCACACAGAGCGAACCTTGGAAACAGAACAGGACAGCCAGGTCCAGCCACTTGGACCGGTTCAAGTCTATCTAGAATACTTTCTGCAGGATGTACTCCCCAGAGATCTTGGGCAGCTCGTTGTTCTGGTTGTCAAATACCAGGCCCTTCAGATCGTTCTGGTACTGCCCCTGCAACATCCACCGATCAACAAATTCGTCATTCCAGTCTTTCATGTAGATCAGCAGTAGTATTTGCTTTTTTTATATAATCGATCTATCTGCAAGTCCCTTTATTTTTGTTACCTGCAATGTCCAGTAGTGGAAGCTGATGTATGACTAGCAGAGTACCCGTGCCTTGCTACGGAACATGAAGCTACCTTGGTAATAAAATCATCTTTTTTCTTAGTGATGCTTTGTCAACCAATAAGAAACAAGTCCCCAGAACAATTGTATTGAGGAACAGGACATAGAAAGATATATTAAAAAACCATGGAAAAACGGAGCATGGTCCATGTATAACTGGAACCATGTCCCAGAGTGAAAAGACACAATTACATACTAGGAGGAAGTTAAATCACTAAATTCTAAATCTAAAAGAATCGCAAAACACATAACGTTCAAATAAACTTCTATCAAAGCTAAGTCCAAATTAAGTGACGGCAAGAAGAAGAAGCAGACTACTTAGCACTTACACCTAAACTAATCCCTAGCATAAAGCAGTGACGACAGCCGCAATGTCATTTCATCCTTTGTGTGCTCCATCCAGCTCCGCTCCTTGTTCAGAATGTTCCATCTCTAATTTAAAGGTTCAGTAAACTATAAACTCCCACATCCTAAAAACATAATAGTTCTAAACATAAAATAATTTTAGGTCAGCTACAAACTCCAGTGCACCCACCCAGGCCAGCTACGAATCACTTCTCCATCCCACACAAATTTGATCCTTGAAGCTGTAACACCATCAAGAACTTAACCATCCAAAAATATCTCTATATGTACCAAAAATAAACATGTATTTTCAGATATGTTGGCTCTATTCCCATACAATTTACATATTTTAAATTTTGCCAGTGAAATACAAGAAGTAGTGCAACGATAAGTAAGAAGGTATGGATGGATAATGGAACTTACCTAGCTAGTCATCGGTGCAGCTGCTGCTGGTGCACTGCCACTGGTGCTGTCTCCGCTGCTTGCCTGCTCGCAGCAGCAGTAGCGGCAGTTCTCCAGTGCCGCCGATGATGATGGCTGAAATCATAGGAGAGCACTAGCAGCAGCCTCTAGTGCCACCTAAATTGAATGGCAAGATTGAACATATCTTTAAATACACTATTTAAGATCAATAAGTAACACTATAGAGATGTATGTAGTTCTGAATGTTACCTTCAAATGATTTCTAAATTTCCTTGCCTACACACATAACCTCCTACGGATCCTGCTGGAACCCCCTGCAGATGCACACAGCACACATATTTTATAAAGACAGCACTCAACTGTAATAATAAATTGACACAATCAACACATCATAAATACTACACCTTATAATGGCCAAAGACTGTATATTGCTAAATTCTATCCTCTTGGTTACAGCAGCGCATCTCTTGAGTTACATACTGAAGATTCATGTGATTCAGAGAGCAAAGGTGGAGCACAAAATGAGTCAGCTGCTGAGAATGGACACTCTAAGTTGATGTTAACACACAGTTAGTGATTTCATTCAGTTTTTGACAGATTCAGCATATGATTACAGTTGTGAGACCATTCTACAGCTCTCTGCTCACACAGGCCTTGTTATCTAGGAAATCCATTTGCGCAAGGATTAACCAATGTTGCAGCTCCGTGGCGCGACGGGAGGGCGGCGACGGCGCGGCGTGTAGGTCTGTAGCTGCGCGAGCAGCTCCATGGCGCAGAGGGAGGGCAGCGGGAGGGGTGCGATGGGGTCAGTGGTGGCGTGGCGGCTACATGACGCGGCGGGAGGGCTGGACGGCACGGCGGCGCTGTGGCGCACCTGGAGGCGGGCGTCGGGTCTGATGCTGCAAGGACGGGAGCGATTGCTGGGCTGGATCGGACGCACGGAGGGAGACGTCGGTGGTTGGGCTGCATCGGGACGGACAGCCCAATCTGGGAGCCGATGCACTGCACAGAATTTAACTGTGGCAGATCAGCTCCTACTCCGGCAGATGATGGGTACCGAAACTAAAGGAGATGAAGTAAAAGTGCATGCCTGTCGAGGCCACTGGTGTGGTCGTCTAGGAAGAGCAGCCTTGGCCTCATGAGTATCTCCAGGGCAATGCTGACCCTCCTCTTCTCGCCGCCACTGATCCCCCTCAGGTGCCAGTTGCCGATGACGCTGTTGGCGCAGTCCTGCAGCCCCATCTCGATGATGGTGCCCTCCACCAGGGCTTGCTTCTTCTCCATGGGCATTTTGTCTGGGAGGCGGAGGCGTGCCGAGTATGAGATCGTCTCCCTCGCCGTCACTGTGCCGATCAGGTTGTCATCTTGCGTCACATAGGCCTGAAATTGCAGGTTGACTTGCTCAAAAAAAATGCAGATTGTCTGTAGTTTTTGGTGCCAAGGTGAGAATCCATGGTGTGAATTCTCAGATTGAATTCCAATCGGGAGCTTATATTATAGCATGTCAATCTAATATTCAGATACATATGCCACATTTCAAAAACCAGGATCCACATTTTCTTTACTGCCGTGAATTTATTTTTACAAACCAACAATCTAAACTAGACTAGAAACAATAAAGACTCCAGAGAAATGACTTCATCAAGGTATTAGCTTCATCTTTGAAAAGACAGCATGCATCGATGTCTAGCTAATGCAGTTGGCATTCATCTTGCAAAAAGCATGCATCAGTCTCTTGTGAATCCAGTTGGCTGCAAGGATAACATATAAGAGTGCATTAGCACAACTAATAAAACGACAAATTAAACTAATAAACTATACAGGCATCAACAAGACACAAAATATCACTGACAAAAAAAAATGTTCATTCTTCCGGACAGCTGTAAAGTTTCAGTAAAAACAATAAGCATCATGTAGGATCTAGCAATTTCATATTGCCCTGAAATTAAATTACAAATCACAATATTCAGAGATCAAATTATAATCAACGTACCTCAAACAAAACAATGGGACCACATGTCTAAACAAAGAATTCATCATCCACTTCTTGTGCTACCGAAACTGCCGGAGCAACATGACCATCATCAATGTAGGTGTCATCCTCTTCCTCATCATCTTCAAATTGCAAATGACATGGCTCCTCTTGGCATTCTACATGTGCCTTTTCAATAACTGAAACATCACCGGTTACCCATTCCAAGTTAGACCTGCTCCAAGTTGTCATATCAAGTTCTGTGTGTGCTATATTCATGTCTTGGACTCCGACATCCAGTGCGTCAGAGTCAAGTTCACCCTCATTATCCACATCTAGTGCATCGGGCATGGCAAAAAGGTTTCTAGGCTTCAATCTTACAACAGTTGACCAGTTTGGATTCTTTGTGCCTTTCACATAAAACACTTGCTCAGCCTGTGTCCCAAGAATATAAGGATCTTCTAAATATCGTAATCGAGTCGTGTCAATGTCAATAATGCCATACTTATCCTTTTTTAATCCTCTTCCTATGTTTCTATTGGCAGCAGGGACTTCGTACCAATCACACTTAAACAACACGACCTCCTTTTCATTTGGAAAATCTAGCAAGATTATTTTTTTGACTACACCATACCAATCAATGTTGCCGGTACTCTCGTCGCCTTTAACAACGACACCACTGTTTTGTGTAGTTAGCCTATTCTCCACATGGACTGTCCGAAATAGAAAACCATTGATGAAGCAGCGGTTGTAAACACGTGCCCGATGATCAGGTCCTTGGGATAGGCCATACATAACATCACTTATTTTTCCTTCTCTATGTAATTGAGTTGCCTACATAAATAAGAAGTTTATACACAAATATTACTTACCAGCACATACAAAGTACCAATATATACCAATGTAATCGCTAACCTTGCGCTCAAACCAACCAACAAATTGTTCTCTGTGCCTCTTTGGAACATTCTGATGATTAATCCTTTTGACTTCATCCAAATGTTCACTATACAGAGGGAAACAAAGATTTTAGTAAAGAGTGATACATATGTACAAAATGTATGAATGGCATTGTTTATTACTTGATATATGCAGTAACTTCATCACAATTTGTCAATAAGTAGTGTCTAATCTGCTGCATCTCATACGTTGAAAGTGTCTCGATAGTAGCTCCTTTCTTATTGTAGTCAATCTTGCCAAAAATGCTGAGCTCAGATGGAGGTTCAACCACTGCCGCGCTTTCATGCCGCTCTGGACGATTAAGCTTGGTATCTACATCCTCCAAGAATTGAGAGCAAAACGTCATGCACTCCTCCGATATATATCCCTCCGCAATGGAACCTTCAGGGTGGCTCTTATTGCGAACATAGCCTTTAAGCGTCCGTAGATATCTCTCAACTGGGTACATCCATCTATAGCACACAGGCCCTCCAAGCTTAGCCTCTTTGGCAAGATGAACCGGCAAATGCATCATGATATCAAAAAATGCTGGTGGAAAGACCATCTCAAGCCGGCATAGGGTTTCTCCAATCGATTTGCTCATACTCTCTAAGTCATCCATACTCAGTTCCTTAGAGCAAATGGCATTAAAGAACCTACTAAGCTCAATCAGTGGGATAACAACATCATCTGGTAGTCGAGGCCAAGATCACGAACAACCTTTTGTATTTTGTCCAAAGTGTTTGGAATACAGTGGCCTTCAGGGAGCATCACGGAAAACAAATGAAGTACCATGCCTAAAGCCGTGTTACTCAGACCACACATGCACTTGAGTTGGAATAGCCTGACAATGAAAGATAACTTGGTAGCTTCCTTGCAGCCTGGGTACAATTCTTTCTCGGCCTCTTTTAATAAGTGAAAGAACTTCTTGGCCTGTTCATTTGGCTGTTCATCGGTACTTTTGATCTCTCCATGTATAGCACCTTTGATTAGTGTCGAAAGCATCTCATTAATACCAGCACCATCACCTGTCTGCCCAAGTACTCCATTGTTGTCCTCTTCTTCATAATCACCAATGCCTTCCCCTTTGATGAAACTTTCATCAAACCCTCTATTAATCACATGCTTTTGAACAATAATACGAGATTCGAATAACATGTTACGACAGTCTGGACAAGGACATGCTGCTGTTTCTCCTTGATATGTTCCTTCAAAAATACTATTCAAATATTCCTTAATTTTTTTCTGCCATTCATCTGAAGACCTAGGCAGTCGCATCCAATTCCTATCATCATGTGCCATGGTTCCGGAGGATGTCAACAAATGTGCAAGAAGTCACTCATGAACAGTCCCCTTGCTTCCTGCATACGCGAAAACCAAGAGAAACACGTGTGAATTAATGCTTGCATATAATAAGCACCAGGGCTGCATTGCAAGTATAAAAGATCAAGGTTACTTTATGTCTGAATCGTAACATATTTTTCCTTCATTCATTTTTTATACTCCTACAACATGTGTATGGAATCTAAAGAGGAGAGAGGTGAAAACCTTTCTCTATAAATATTTTCAATTCACATGTAAAAGCGAGGAGAGTAGTACTCACGCTATGGATGGGACAGCACCAAATCACGTTGCTAGTTCCAATGGTTGTTGATTCGTTGAAGAATTGACGTGCGTAGCACCAAATCACTCGGCCTGCAAGAGTGCTCACCAAATTAAATTGCATCCATGAATAACTAATTCATCCTATCAATTGCATCAAATAAGCAGAGGAACATTACTACACGCTAATCATACGGATCAGAAACCTGTACCGATTGTTCCCAGCAATAGCCTGTACGGATGATCAGCTGCAGCTGTAGCCCCAGCAGAAGCAACCTTTGCCGATCACCAGGGGCGGATGCAAAGAGACACCAGCGAGAGCCGAGATTTTGTTAAACCAATTTCTTCTGAAAACTGAAAAGTGAAAACTTGTTAAGATTTCAGCTTCATGTAGACAGATTTTGATGGCAACAGATGCTAAAGTGGTCAAGTGGATGGAAATAGATTCAATCAAACCTGAACCCGATTTTTGAAAAATGGAGCATCGAAGAAGTACATATACTTTGTTAAAGGAGGGTGGCCAGGCTGCCAGGCAGGGCGAGGCGACGTGCCTGCGCGGTTGTAACACCCCAGCTATCCACGCAGCTAGGTGCTATCAAACAAAGCATATAAAATCAAACAACACACTTTGCGGCTAAATGTAGCTAATTATTGACAATTTCGGCACAGTCTCCCCTATATATCAGCTGTCCGGAATCAAGAACATATAGATAATAAGACACAAATGAATCACCAAGCATCACAGCCCAAACCCCAAACTTAGGATAATCAGCCAACCATCCAAAAACATCCACAACCACAACGTTAATTTTAATTGGACTGACCACTAACAGGTTAAGTCAACTATTCCTAGGCTGTTTCTTATTTCGACCATATCTTTTGATCCGCCATACCAAATATAGCAAATTAATACATCTGAGGCATCTACAGAAAATTCTCTACAACTTATCTATTATCGTCTTGGGCAAAATCGAAGTCTAACTGGGTCAAACAGGAACGATTAAGCTGCTGCGCAGAAACGTCCCCTATCCCAGGGCAGCAGCACCGTTTTCGCTATTACTTCTAAGCCACTAACCGTATTCCAATGAAACCAGCGGCGTTCGAAAGATATCAACAAAATCTACAACTTTTGTATGAACCAAGTTTAGAGATTATGCACGGATTAATCCCAAAAATTAAGTGAACCTGTTGCCTCTAAATTGATCAGACGATCAAAGTCCCCTTCTGAATTAAATCTGCCTAACAATCTCACGGCATCTGGAAACTACAGCGAGGTCCCCTCAGCATCCAAGGCCAAAACTCGTGAAGAGATCTATACAAATGTGTGGGGATCGAACCTGCTGTTCCCTTCCTGCGCTAATCTCCTTCACAGCCCAGATCAGATCACTCCCTTGAATCAGCAGCACACCGCACCACAGGTTCCAGATGTACGAGCTTCCAACTTCCAACTACACATGAAGAGTCTCCCCGCTCAGCCCTCAGAAACGCAGAGGAGCTGTGGTAATCCCGGCAGGCTGTAGAGGAGGATGGATTAGGGAAGGAACTTACGGTGGCTCGTCCAGCAGGAAGACGGCATTACGGCAACCTCGGCAGACGGCAGCGGAGGAGCAACGGCGCCGGGGCGGGGCAGCGGGCCGCCGCCGTAAGGGCAGTGGCGGAGGGAGATTGGGAGAACGGGAGGGAAGACTTCCGATCGATTTAGGGAAAGGGAGGGCGAGGACGTGGGTGTTGTCGAAGGAACGGAGAGAAGGCAAAGTCAAATTGCACGAGGTCTTGCGGCTGATCTCTGTTTTGGAATTTTTTAAGTCGTTTATTTTTATTAGGCTTCATTTAAATTTGATACTCATTTCATGCTTGAATCATTTGTATTATAAACACATATGCTTAATTTTAGACAATAATTTATATTTAACACGCATGTCCTTTGGACAAAACTTTACATTAAAAGCACTAATATTTTATTTTATTTTTATCTATATGTAGCATTAAAATGTCATTGTCTTTTGTGTTGTCATATACTCTCCGCATTTGCCTATATACCATTCTTTGTGTGGTTAACCATGCAGATCACTACTGGCCAGATTTTGACGAGCTCATTCCTTCCAACTTACTATATGGTATGGAATGAGAGCAATGTGCATCTTTCATCGGCAGTCCGCTTTGCCTTGGGTTCTCGTCTATTGGTTGATTGAGGGTTCCCTCTCGGTGGGTGTTAGATGGCACTAATACAACAAGTCTTGAGGTGATTGGTACGCAAAAATAAGCATGAGCAATGATAGAAAACACTGAGGTGGAGAGGTCAATACGGCTAATGATGACGAAAAAAACCACCAACAGAGCTGTAGGTGAGCATAACTCCTGTAAAGCGCCTTAGGGAGCAAGAAATGAATGAGCAACCTCCAAAGGGGCTCTTGGGGGAGAACGGGAGGGAAGATCCGATCAAAATTGGGGTACATAGGAAAGGGTGCGAAGGTTTCGTCCAGGTGACACAGGCTTTGGTCCTCTCGGGGACCTTCAAATAGTGTTAGGAGACCTTCAAATAGTGTTTCATTCGGGTGACATATGGCTTTCCTCCTCTTGGCAACCTTTGGAACAGTATTTTCAGCAAGGTTATCCTAAACGGTAATGCTAAACAGTCGATCACCAATCGTTTAGCAAGTAGTCAGACTACACAGCTGATTAAACGAACTAATAACAGATATATAGAGATTAAACGGTCTTCACTGCTAAGACATTTGTCTATTGAGTAGCGTGTACACGGGTCACATGACCGTTTGCTTGGTTTTCGGGTGATCGGATCTCTTCTTTATTGTTTCTTGTGTTCTAGTAAATTACTAGGTGGCTTGATTGACCTCCTCCAAGCCTTTGATTACAAGAATGAAATCTTTGTACTCCTAAAAAGTATCGTTACCAAAAGTTGATTGAAGAATAAGTACGTTGTACGATCATGTGAAAATTGAAATCGGAATAGGAAGATACTAGGAGTAAAGCTTTAGTCTAATTTTTGTGAATCAACGTTGATTTTGGAGACTTGTCTATTAACATTTTTAAAATTGTAGCTTGGTTAATTTGGGGTATAATATTGGTTACATCATTAATTTATGGAACTAAATAAGTTCAGAAAAATTAATACCCACGCAAAAAAAATATTACATATGCTTATTAAATAGCTGACTATTAATTTGGTTTGTTAAAGTTGAATACCTGCATGTAATAGTGGGTATTAATTTGATTGACCAGATAAAATGGTTTTTGTCAACATTAATAGCGAGGCTGCCGTAGAATTGATTTTTTCAACGTTAATAGAGAGGCCGCCAGAATTAACCAAATAAAATTGATTTTATCACTGGGCATTAATTTGATTAACAATGTAACAGTGGCCCACCAGCCCAGCCTCTCTCTCAGCCCCATGATTGTTCGGCATCAGAAAATAGGCAGGCGCAGGTATGGAAACCTCCGATCCGCATCTCCTGACGTGGGATTCGCTCGCCGCCGGAGTTCATCGCAAAACCACCCACGCACGATTCGCCCTCCCGCGCCTCTTTCTGCCCCGCGTGATTCGCCACCATCTCCCTCTAGTGCAGGCACCATGCTAGAGCGCGCGCCTATTCCATCCACAAATCCCCCCAAATTATTTTTCCCACCAAAACGCCGGCCGCATCTACATCGCCCCATAAATACGTACAGCTTTCTCCCTACAATCTCGTGATCTATTCGCCTTGTTTCCCCATCATCTAATGCCATCTATAGCAGACCCTACTATGGCTGCCACCGATGATGGACGCGAGAAGGATGGTGACGATGCTCCGCTTGAAACCCTGTCACTCGATCTACCGCCGGGCGGGTAAGTTATCTGTATACGTCTATACTGATTCGGGACTGATGTACCTTTGGTTTTTTAGTAGTAATTATGGCGCTTACATTTCGATTGAGGAAGCATTTTGTGGTCCTTCGCTCATTCCCACACTCCTTTTTCCAGTGTTTTTTGTGTTTGTTCCTTCCGATTTGTTTGATGTAGACTAAAGTGTTTGTAGTATCCGTTGATTTATTTTGTTTTGGTACTTAAATCGTACTTGACATTGTTGCCCAAAATGGAACCATATCAGATAGAAGACTAATTGTTAAATTAGGTTTCAAGTGTAGTCACTGTAAAATAGGTACTATACGTGTAACTTTTTTATAATCTTTCATGTAACTTGATATCAAATATGCCTTATGGTTATTACTTCCCTGACTCAATTTGCTCAAGTCTTGCATGTGTACGTTCATTTACAGTATATTTAAGTTGATCTTACAGTGATCATATAATGGTAAATTTAGTTTTGTGGAACTGTAACTTCAATAAAAAAAATATGCTGGTGTATGAAATGTATTTGTTTGTATCAATCACATGTTATTATATTTTTATTCTATCAGATTCTCATGTGCCTTTTTGACTCCTTATTCGATTATAAATGTGCTAGATAAAGCATATATGAATAGTGTGCTTTCACTGTTATTTTAATAGCCTACCACAAGCTTATACTTACAGCTAAGGGTTATATACCATCATATCAATGCCAATTTAGAATTATTTCATTGGCCTTTTTACAGACAGTAAGGCATACTAATCTTCTATTTCATGTATCTTTGTTTATGCCTTATGGTTATTACTTCCCTGACTCAATTTGCTCAAGTCTTGCATGTGTACGTTCATTTACAGTATATTTAAGTTGATCTTACAGTGATCATATAATGGTAAATTTAGAAACTTCAATAAAAAAAATATGCTGGTGTATGAAATGTATTTGTTTGTATCAATCACATGTTATTATATTTGTATTCTATCAGGTTCTCATGTGCCTTTTTACTCCTTATTCGATTATAAATGTGCTAGATAAAGCATATATGAATAGTGTGCTTTCACTGTTATTTTAATAGCCTACCAGAAGTTTATACTTACTGCTAAGGGTCATATACCATCATATCAATGCCAGTTTAGAATTATTTCATTGGCCTTTTTACAGACAGTAAGGCATACTAATCTTCTTTTTCATGTATCTTTGTTTATATGTGTAACTAATTCCCTCTAAATTTAGGTTCAGATAGATTATGTTTATGAAACTTGTTCCTTTTTTACTGGTCTATGTTTAGCTGAGTAATAATTCTTGAGAAGAAAAAAGGAACAACTGATCTTTCCTTTTCCTTTTGCCTAACGACTTGTGCATTCGTTTTATACCACTAAATATTTTATTCATAGACTCATCTCTATATATCTATTCCCTTTTTTCAGACCAACATCTCTGCAGTCATTTATTCACATGACAGTGTTTGCTACTTGTGCTTCGAAACATTTATTCAGATGCTAACAGTTAAGATAGGAACGAGTAGGTTCTTATCTGCATGTGTTGTGTGCGTGTTTAGATTGACCGTGAGATGTGAATCTAAAGGATCATAATTCGTGTGCCATGTCTGTTGAAAACACCTGCTTTTTGTTAAGCTATATAAATTTCTCATAGCAAGTTTTACTGCAATAGGTATCACACTTTCTGTTTGTAATGCTAAATTTTTATTGTAGCAAGAAGGGTGAGCTGTGGAATATATTATTTGAATGCATTGGGGCACCACAAGATAGAGATTTCGTCGAGCTTGGACTTGATAGGGCATTCATTTCATTTTTTTAACTTGCTTCGCCTGCAAGAACAGTTGGGGTACTCTTTGAGGGACTATATGTACCATAAGAAGCGATGTGGCAAGAATGTTGCAAGTCTAGAGGTGATTGATACACAACGCAAGGCACGAGAAATGGTAGAAAGCAATGAGACAGAAAGGAGAATACGAATAACAATGACAAAGGATCCATTGACAGAGCTGCAGGTGAGCATAAGTCCTGTAAAGCAGACCAGGGAGACAACAATGAATGAGGAACCTCATGTGGAGGAAGATATTAATGAGTACAAGATATGGCTTGCAGAGATGGTGCATGTATATCCAGAAATGGGTAAGGGTAAGTTTTGTT
The DNA here is from genome assembly GCA_022530915.1 of Paspalum notatum. Taxonomy (NCBI): domain Eukaryota; kingdom Viridiplantae; phylum Streptophyta; class Magnoliopsida; order Poales; family Poaceae; genus Paspalum; species Paspalum notatum. Next base: position 29,566,243 of record CM039688.1, on the reverse strand, counting down.
GCCCCTGTACAGCTACATATATGATATATGTTGTTGTGTGCAGCGTACTAACGTATCAATGAATAGCAGAATACAAGGATGACTACAGGCAGGCAATAATCAAAACATACAAACAATGGCTAACAACTCAGAACAAGCTTACTGGTATTAATTATTTTTTTATCTACTACTTCATAGACAGATTGAATCGATATTGAAAACTCCTTCAGTACTAACAATTTATTTCTTTTTTACTGTTTTGTATTTAGATGATAATACCAATGATGATCCTACCATTCCGGAGGATGAGACCCAGGACAGCACGCCATCTCTAACGAAGTGGCTTTCTCACGCTCGGCGGCATAAGGAGAAAGTAAATGGTATGCTATGTTTGTAAAAGATAAATATGTAGTGTCATCTATTCCTTCATGAATATATATGTTGATCTGATTCTCATGCAACAATAGGAGTTTGTGGGCAAGGCTCTAAAAAACGTGGCCGGGGAACACTCAAAGGTTACACTGGAGCATACAAGAGAATTAAGAGTGGATCTCAGAAACTGCAAATTCAATTCTCATCTAGGCTCGGTGGTCCCATTGGAATAAACCACCGCACTTTTGTGGACGAAGTTACCATTCACAAGGATGAGGGCACCACTCATTGGTGTTAAAAGCTGGAAAGATGTAATGGATAATGTAAAAGAATCTATTGCGTCCTATGTGCTGGTACGTATAGTTTGTTCATTGCTCATGTTTATACTTATTACCAAACACCTTACATCCTCTTTGTTTTCATTAACAACAGAACAAGTGGGACCTTCAAAACATTGATAATGCAGAGCAAAAGATCTTGGATATTGCTAGGGAACGGTATAAAGGATGGCGAGGAACACTTAGTGCTACATACCAGGCCTACAAAATTGACGCCGACAGAATGAAGAATAAGCCTGAAGATGCAGATACTATTGAGTGGTATTACTTGTTGAAGTATTTTGCAACTGAGGAATTCAAGGTTACATGGTATTTAGTTTTAATCTCTCTACTATTTATTATGTTGTGAACGATATGTGCAATGCGTTTGTAATGCATTTTGTACTATCTTATTTGGCAGCAAATTAACAGAAAGAACACCGGGTGCTGTAAGGAAAAAAAGTCCAAGCATTGTACGGGTTCCACATCTTTTTCTCAGCGTAGCTTTCAACAGGTGATGTTACGATATGCCGTTATAATCTTTATTTATACAGTAATGATATAGTATTCATTTCGTGCACCTTTTGATTTTTAGAGAGACCAAGAGACGGGTGAAGAGCCTGATGATATAGAATTGTGGCTGAGTACTCATACGAGGAATGGAAGATGGACAAACTCTGCATCTCAAGATGTCTATGTTAATACAACTTTGCTTGTGCCTCGCTCTTGAATATACTGTGAAACATTTCATATCAGAATTGTTTACTTCAGTCGGTTTGTATCCTCAGGATAATGCTATATCTAGACTGAGTGAAAGAGAAATAGAGCAGGAAGGAAGTAACCCTACACGCAAAGAGAGAAATGATATTTTTCAGAAAACCTATAAGGAAACCATAGGATGCAAGACAACCAGAATTTATGGTCACGGAGCTTTAGCAAAATATCCAACAAGAGCTCAGCTGATGGTTGCTTAGATCGAACATTCCCGTGTTATAGCTGCAGACCAACAAAAAAGGATAGAGCTTGAAGCTAATGTTCAGAAATTAAAAGAACAGGTTGCAAGAGACGTTGCTGAAAGGGAAAAGTTTGCACGAGAGGTTGAAGAGCGAGAGCAGCTTAAATGGGAGGAGTTAAGGGAACAACTCAGGGAGGACTTTAGAGCACAGCTTAGGAAGGAGATGCAGTCAATGTTTGCAGCAAAACAACAGGTAAAAAAACCAACATGTAATTTTTCTTTCTGGTTTATGCACTGTATGGTTCGTATGTGGGCTGAATCTAGTTTCTTTTTTCCTATATAGAGTAACCCACCTAGCAATACTGAGAATGATGGCACACCTGTGCCACCTGTGGGTAAGAATAATAACAAGAACCAATTGGCTCGCAATTTGTTCAACAACAAGAATAGCAATAGCAATGTGACACCAACTTATATATCTTCGGAACAACTCAGGAAATCAACGAGGACAAGGAATCGTCAGGTAGTAATTGACTGGATCTTTTTTCAGCATGGTCTTCGTTTCATTTTCTGCTTTGCTAGACTGATTTTCTAACTTCAAAACTTTCCATGGACAGAAAGATACAGATTGAGTGGAGCACTGGGTGGTCAAGCATCACATTCTGCTATTGTTTTGTGGGTAAGCCCTTTTTAGTTTAGCTCTAAAAGCTTCATGGTTAATTACTGTCATCAAACAAGCAAATAACTGGGTGGCAAGATTTCAGATGGTTTGTAATTGCTGATTGCTGTCCATAAATGTGGTCTTGGTACCCATAGAATAAATAGCTTGTTAGAGAGAATGTGACCTCTCAGTAATATAATTTCTGCAGTGAAATCATCAACATACTTGTGCAGACATCTCTCTATGTAAGTAGTAGTAGCAAGATAGGCTCTGAACTTGATCGGGTTGCATAAGGAAAAAAAAAATGAAAAGTCCCACCCTCCCGCTGTGATGCTCTGTAACATATTGCTGCAGCAAACAAGCTTGTGTTCTGTGTGCTGAAATGAACATAAGATATCTGCAAGTTTGGCAAGACTTCAATTAATTATTAGTTTATATCTAGTCACTCGGAATCGAGACGAATCTCTAGAGTTTTTCAGTGCTTTTCAATTAATTATTAGTTTCTAAATTAGATCCTTTTCGTCAACTGTAGGAAAGTACAGGTTGGACGTAGACGACCCTCGACAAAGTCAAGCAAAGGAGCTGCACAATAAGGGCCAAGATATTGCAATATTTCCAAGTCTTTAGTTGATAGTTAATTACTTTAGTCCCATTCTTAGTTACGGCCTCCATTGTTTGTGTGTGCATTGTTTTGCTTCACGTTTGTATCGGTTACTTGAACGGTTGTTACAGCACTCTTTATATGTGATAATGAATTTCTGATTGGTGTTATTTGTGCCAATTCTAATTTGGTGTATGAGCACAACAATAATATTAATAGCTTGTTTGAAATGTATATTATATTATGGATGCAATATAGTTTTATCTCTATGATTTTGTTTGGTTACAACATTGTTTTTTTCCAATGAATTATTTGTGGTTGCAACATTGTTTTATTGCAACTATTTAATTATGGTCGCAGCATCGGGTTTTGGCTTTACTCGTTAGTGGTTGCAATATGAGTTTTCGCCATTAGTTATAAGTGGTGGCAATATTATTTTATCACCATGAATTTGTTATGGTTTTGTTTGCCATTAATTATTTGTTGTTACAGTATTGGTTTCTGGCCATTGTTTTATTTTGGTTGCTAACCTTTTTTTTCGCCATCACTGTATTCTGGTTGCCAGATGACTAATTGCACCAAAATGCCTTAGTGGCAATATGTATTATTACCACGGCTTTCATCGTAGCAACTAAAGGCTATATGGTTGCAATACATATTATTGCCACTCCTTTCATAGTGGCAATTAAAGGCTACAGGTAGCAATACATATTATTGCCTTGACTTTTATAGTGGCAACTAAATGTTATATGGTTGCAATACATATTATTGCCACGGCATTGGTCGTGGTAATTGATGATCGAGCTCGTGGCAATACAATCTATTGTAACGCTATCTTTGGTTGTAATTAGTGTATAATGCAACAAGTAATTTGGTGGCAATTACTATGTCTAATGCTACGAAACATCAGTTCATCACATCAACTTTAGACGCCTTGGTTAATTACAACGGCTACCAACGAACTTCATTTGGTAGCTAATTGCACATATTGCAACCATTTGGCACATATTGCAACCTCGAAGCGTTGCAATAGACCCTGATTCTAGTAGTGTGCTCCTAGCGGCGTGCTCCAAGTGCCGCACCAGGGTAATCGGGCGCGTGTCAAATAAGCCGCGTAGCAAGGGGCAGAGGTTCTACAAGTGCACATCGTTCGAGCATGTAAGTGTGTGATCACGCTCGTGCTTCTCACGTTGTGCTTTATTGCGTTTGATTTTGCCTTGATTTATTGCTAGAGTTAGGGCTTCTCAGATTGGAGAATCATTGTTTTGCAGACACCCATGGCTTATGATTTTTACATGTTTGAAGAACAGTACGTGCAGTACTTGGCCACCCTAGGCCTCCTTCCTTCAGGATTCAGAAGAAACCCAAGGCTAGATCAAAGGGGGATATCAGGTGTAGGAGTCGAGCATTTGAGTGGAGAAATGCAAACGACAGTCAAGGCTCTGAAAGAAGCAGAGGCCGCTATGAGGGAAGCTGAGGCCGCGATAAGAGGCAGAGTCTTCTTTGTAACTTGCTGCTGAGAGCAAGATGGCAATATCCAGGAAGATAGAAAGGGTAGGAGAACTTGTAGTTGTTCTAGGTCTGGCCACCCTGTTCATGTTAGTTCTTGTTCTGTTGGTGTTGTTGGTTAAGTGAAGGCCACAATGTATCCAGTTGCATGCCATGTATTAATTGTGTGTTATAGTTAGTTCTTGTCCCAGTTAATGAACTGAGTGTTGTTGCTCTTTAATTCTTGTTTGTGAATTGCTCTTGTTTGATGTCCACATAAATTGGCATGAAAGCAGCATTACATAACAGCATAAGTCTGTTTGTAGATAGATAGCAGCATGCAACATAAAGTCAGTACATATCACCATTACATAACAGCATAAGTCTGGCATAACTGGACTTAAGTGAGAGTTAGTCTGACATAACATACCCACCTTACATACTAGCACTGAATTTAGTTTGACAATCCAGCCTAGTGGAATTAAGTCTGGCATAACATTTGCCATTACATTGCCAAAACATAGCATAAAGTAATGATTAAATGATGTCAAGATTGATCTTTCTCTTTGCTGTCTTCTGATTCTTTCCAGCCTTCTTTGTCGCCTTCTTGTCCATTGCAGCAGCGTTCTTCTGGTTCTTCTTGGTCTTTTCAACCTTCTTTTTTGTCTGGCCATTAGGTCTTGGTGAGCTAGATCCTTCTCCAATCTCTAACTTTCTCTTACGGCTGTATCAAGTGTAAGACAATTGCAAATTATAATCAAATCAGCAAGGGAAAATGGAATTGAGATGAGAATAAGGGTACCACCTCCTAGTATTGGCTGCTGGACTATTGGTCAGTAGGGGAGTTACATTGCTTGATATGGCTGCTCTAGTCTGTGATTGTTGGGTTGATGCAGTGTTTTCAGGGTTTGTTGAGCTCTTCTTCTTCACTCTCTTAGGCTTAGGTGGTGCTGGAGGGGGTGCATCTGAGTCATACACCGTTTCATTGCAAGTTTTCATCATATGGCCAAACTGACCACACCTCTTGCACTGCATCATTCTTTTAGTTGGCTTTCCACCTTCTTCAACTCCTTTGAATCTGCGCTCCCTTGGGCGACCAGCAGCCCTTTTCAGCAATGGTGGCCACAATTTGAATCCCATGTCAACCTGTGGCCATTGATTTCCATCTGTCATAGGCATAACAGTTCCAGCATATGCTTTCTTGAACATGTCCACAGAATAATATTCATGTACATAGTTTTCTACTGATCTACCACACAGAGAGTTGATAAAACACAATGCATGCATGCAAGAAAGTCCAGTTATCTGCCATCAGTTACAGCTACATGTCCTATTATCATGATCAACGGTGTGTCTCCAAGTCTTTAGTTGTTGTGTTGTTCCCTCCACCTCAGCAGTATTGTTGTGGCCTTTGTGAATGACATATTTCAGATTCCTGCTCTGTGCATGAAGTTCCTTTATGATGTGGGGCAGTATTTTGTCATACATCTTCATGGCCAAATTCCTCCTCAAATTATGCTTCTCCATTATTAACTGCCTAATCCTATCCATCAGCTGGATTACATGCTGACATTTTTCTTTTCTAACCTAGCTGTTGAAAGTTTCTGAAGTATTGTTTGTGACATAGTCACACTTACTCAGGATTGAGAACTTCCACCTATTCCAGAGGTGTTTGTGGTTGTCCTCTATCCACCTAATGGCATTTGGGGAGGCCTTCTTCATGATATTATAGTGGTGCTCATAGTGCTTCTTGTTGTATGCTCTACATGCTGGCCACAAATGCTTTTTGAACGCGGCACCCCTATATCTCTTCTGGAAGTTCTTCACTAGATGCCTCATGCACTCCCTATGCTCTACTCCATCGGAGAAAACTGTGGTCACTGCTGAGTCAATGCCCTTCCCAGTATCTGTTGATATCACTAGACCTACAAGTGATCCTATGGCCTTCTAAAGCATCTCAAAGAACCATTTCCAACTCTCAGCAGACTTAGATTGGAAAACACCATATGCAACTGGATACAACCAGTTGTGTCCATCTACAGATGAAGCTGTTGATAATTGACCCCCTCCATCTTCCTGTTAACACAGTTGAGTCCACACCAAGGAAGGGCCTACATCCATTAAGGAAACCATCTACACAACTCTTCAAAGCTACAAACATGGCTTTAAATCTTTTTTTCTTTCCAACTTGTTCATAGCTTATCTCCACCAAACTACCAGGATTGGTCCTCTCTACCACTGCCTTGAATCTGAAAGCATCATCAAAGCTGTCATCCCACTTTCCCATGAGTTCTTCCAATGTCATGTTCCTTCCATCCCAAACCACATAGTATGACAGCTTTATGTTGTACTTCTTCTCCAACTCTGCCTTAAGAGCCCCGGCACCTGTTGTTGGTTTCTCTCTCAAGGTATCAATTACCCTATCTCTTACCCAAGCATTAGCAGCCATACTGTTCTGGTCAAGCTTGGCAGTGCTTGAACATGTATGCTTGTTATGCAACTTCTTTATCTGCAACGCACAAGCCAAGGCAAACAATATTCACAATGCATATGGTACAGTGATATAACTCAAAGATGGCAATGTAACACACCAAAAAGACAAGGCAATACTCACCTGCCAAGTAAGTCCATCCTGTAACTGCGAAGCATGAATCCTCCATCCACATGGCTTGTTCTTGCTCCTAAAACCTTTGCAATGACCTCTGTATCTTGTGGCCTCACTGTAAGGAGCTGCAATTTCAAACTCATTAAGTACTGCATATTGCCTTATAGCCTTCTTAAATGTATCCCCATCCTCAAAAGTAACACCAACAGTAATGGTAGGATTCTCAAGATTAGTAACATGCTCAACAACTTCACAACCTTTTCATCATCAACAGCTAAATCATCATGCAAACCTGAGTCAGTCTCATCATACCCTGAAGTAATATCTACCTCCTCAGCATCAGACATATATGCACCCTCATCATTTAATCCCACATACTCTTCTTCATCTTCAACCCATGGTTCTTCATCATCAATAAGGTCTGTGCCTTTCTTTGCTTGTCTGTGCCTTTCTTTGCTTCCGTTCCTTTAGCCTTACCGTTGTCACATTCTGGCACAAGTATTTCTGATGTACCCACATCAACAGATGTCCCAGCGGCATGAGTAGGTGCAAGAGCAGTAACAGGACTGTTGTTAGGAACCAGGGCAGAGTTATTGTGATCCACATTTAGACATGAATCAAGACAAGTCTGCTCCTCGTGGCTATAAGTCATGGCAATTGTGTCATAAACATTCACGCTGATATGTAACATTCTAATCTCCCAGTACATGCCAAATGCATCCATCAATTAAGAGTCGGAGGTTAGAGTACAGTAGGCATGTGTGTTCTTGTTCCAAAAAGTCAGTGAAAAGCCCTGACTGCTCCCATGCTTCACCAACTCAGCTATTTCATTTGATAGATCCTTGAAATTTGATGTATCCCTATCCACAACTAGATGTAAATCAACAGTTTCGTGATTCACATGCCTACCGTCATCGCAGGTCTCATTATATGATGGAACACGCAATAAGATTCTACAAGCAGTACTAGCATCCATCCTAAAGAAAAGAAAAATGGACATAAAACACTGCATCACTTGATTCTAACATGGCGCAATCCCAAATCCCAGTGAAATTCATGGCAAACACACACAAATCAAACAACATCGAAGAGACAAGCATACCCGGCAGGGACCCAATCTAGATTCACCAGCTTGGATGGCGAATCCGTGCTCGGGCACAGCAGCTGCTTCCTCCCACCCGGTGACACCATCTTCTGAGTGATAGATCCAGCTTCATCCGTGGCTGGGCGCAGCAGAGGGGGCGTCGATTTCTTGCTGAGTTCGGTAGCTGGCGGCGGCTATGGTTTCACGCCAGATGGCTGGCGGCGACGGCTAGGGTTCGACGGGCAGCCTAAAGGGGCACCAAATACTGCCGCCGAGGGCCCAGGGGCAAAATCCGTCATTTCTAAATGTTTCTCTCTCCCCGATTGAGGATATGAATATTTTATGGGCGGCGGTGTGTTGCAGCAAAGGAACGCATTTTTGTAATGGTACCCAGCCAATTTTGGCGTTTGCGGTGTGTTCCGGCATATTACACAAAATTACAGTGTCCCACAGCAAAATTTGCCTAGGATTTACTATCTTCATCATTTCATTCTCCCACACATCACCTGAAATTAGCCAAAATTTCTCAAGTACCTCTCTAGAGATGGACATATTTTTTAGGAGCATTTTCCTGAAATCCTAGTAATATCCCAACATAACTTAGAGACACTACATTCCAATTTTTTCTCACTCTAAACCTCAGACTAGGCACTTGATCAGATTATTGCACTATATACTAGAAAACAATGCTATTACCATGAAATTTATTGCAATGCCATAAATTTTGTTGCATTAGTGATGTTATTGCCTCATTTTATAAAATTGTGGGATCTGACAAATCTATTGCCACAAATTATTTTCTATTGTCGCACCATTACTTACCTTTGCAAAAAATTTGGCCTATTGCAACAAAAATAAAATCATGACATTAGATAAGAAATATCACTATACAATTTTTATCGTTTGATTAAATTTTCGTTGCATTAGGTGAGCCCCCTATTGCAACCAAAAATAAAATCATTGCATTATATAACATATATGGCTACACGATTCTATCATTGCAACTAGATGTGGCTTCTGTTGCAAAAGGTGAGTCTATTGCAACAATAAATAACTAAATCGTGGCATTAGATAAACTTAACTCTTTATATCAATATAACCTATAATGTAAAAAACATAATTGAGAATAAGTTCGGTTGGTTAGAAGGGTAGGGACATGTCCTTTGGAGACCGGCATCTTGAATTCGAATCCTAATAGGTGCATTTTTCCTTTTTTTGCCTAATTGGCATGGTTTCTTGTCATTGCAATCATTACCAATTGGCATGGTTCCTTGTCATTGTAATCATTACCTAATGCAACATCTCATGCATGGCGATTGGAACAACTAGTGCAGCGAAATGAAAATTGTGGTCATGAGTACTTGTCACGCCAGTCAATGATCTTGAAGTTGTTGCTATTTGTATCAAATACTACGATTTGGGCCCAATTGCAACGATATTTCACCGTTGCAATAGGCCAATTTTCTAGTAGTGATATCCATAGTAGTCATTATTTCTAATGCAAGGTTCTTTTGATAGATAGCAATTATGTGAATAAAATTCTTCCACCCAATATGAGCAAAATGCTAACTAAAAACCTAGGTGAAATCCAAGGACTCTTAGGAGATCGAAATCAATATAAAAAATTGAAGTGTTAAGGAACATGAATTATACCTCTACTTTTCAAGATCACTCCTCAAAGTAAAACCTTCATCAGCATACTTCCAATATTCATCAATCTCCATTTCTTCAGCAGTTTGTGCTTGAATGGGAGCATGTTCATGGCCTTCTCACTTTTTTAGCTACATCATCCATATTAATGGAGAATCAAGAGGAACTGCTCCTCAGTCCTCCTTATAGAACTTTATCTTGACGGAGACTCCAATCAGATTCAGAATTTCTCATCTTCGAGACAAAATGTCTCCTCGATGAAAATCTTGATGGCATATCCTCGGTATCATGACTAGAACTTCTTGATGATGACCCTTTGCAGGCTATCTTGAAGAACTTACTTGTCTTCATCCTCTTGTCTCAAGAATTTTTATCTTCTCGCTTTTTCAATCCTCTCTTCTTCCTTGAATTTTTTCTCTGGCTATGGCCTCTGATTATCGATGAATTATTACCCATTCTACCATCTGATTTATAGTTGACCAATGTGACCAATCATCTTGATCACATGAGGACTGACTACACTACCTTCAACTAGCTTACAACTGAACAAGGCGTTTGAAGTATTATACCTCTCTACCCTTGCTTGGTTATCAAACATGCCACTGAGCCCTACAATGATAGTATAGGCTTTCGAGTCCTCATATTGCTTCTAAAGCTCAAGGTATCGTGGCAAGCATGAGGCAGCTGACATCAAGCGAGTCATTGCAGTGCTTCTCATAAGCCCTACAGCCAGCGGCACTAGCATCATCCTCAAGTTCGTCATGACATGGCTCCTTAAGAACATATTCCTTCATCTCTTGCTTGAGAACAATTCTTGAGTTTCGGTAACAATTAGTAAAAATTGTTCCAAGTAACTTCTTTTTATCAAGAATAGATCACAAATTAATACCAGAACTCGGAGTAGGATTAGCGGCCACCATCACACACTACAACAGGAAGTAAATATGCAAAGTCTTAGAACAATGTTTTATTTGGATATTTCATTAAAACAATTTTAACAAAAGATACTCCTGCTGTATTTTGCAATCGTTTTCCCTTCAATGACACAGTGTGATGCCCCTGGCATCTCAAAGGCCCTAACACACAATGTGACATGTCACTACAGGAACCTAGTTAAATATACCCACGAATTTTGGCCAAATAAAGCATAATCTTTACTTGGGTGGCATCTCCAACAGGGGGCTTGGCCAGAGAGGACCAGTTAGGAGGAGATTGAGAACCCTGAGCATCTCCAAGTGGTGGTCCTTGGGTGATAGGAGTGCTGAAGTAGTAAGGTGGAACCTATAAAACATGTATATCAATAGATTAGGTGGTTCGGAGGCACTAACTAATACAACTAGAATTTACCTGTGGGAAAGTTGTGGAGGTCGAAACTTAGGGTCACTTGCAACTTGTAGATTGAAACGGTCCAAGGCATGCCACACCTCGCCATCTGAAGGATGTATCGTTATATTGTTGTCATGCTCGCATTCTCTCTCCTTATGCCACCTTATATGTCTTCTTTGACATGTACAACCGTTTGAGCCTTGTAGTGATGGGCATGTAACGGAATTGTTTAACCAGAAGATGAAGTTGTAGAATGGAGATGATGCAGTTGTATATTAATTGCACAAAGGAGATTAACATTTTTTTTGAAACAAAGGGTGATATTTATTTGCAATGTTTGTACACTATATATGGATTAAGCTTAAGTCAGGGCTGAAGCAGTTTTTAGATAGCGCCAAATAAATCAATCACTTGCAAAAAGAGGATACCCAACATCAAATGATATAATGAATTTTGTGTACATTCTAACATTCTTAAAAATGGTAGAGACCAAATCTATTTAAATATGCCATATAGCTACATTTTTAACTTAAGTTGTTATAATTGATGTTTCGGCGCATGCTTGTATATCATTCTTAGTTACTAACAAAACCTTCCATTGGCAAGTTTGAGAAATCAGGGTATATATCAACAAATGAGAAAAATGGACATACACAGTACGGTGCCCTTCTGCCTTGTCGTCCCAATAATCGTTGGGGTACCATTGAAGTTAGGATCAATACAATCTATCGCACGAATAATAATTATATAAACCTCTGAGGAATACTGATCCATTAATTGGTAGTATGTGGTACCTGATGTTTGTTTCTATATATATAAGACATACACTACTGGTACAGTTTCAATCTTCACAAAGCAGGTCAACTGAGTAGTGAGGCGATGAACTAATAAACTAATCATTGGTTCCTAATTACCAACATTAAATACTTTGTCAAGATCTGAGGTACTGGGATGCCAAAATCTCAGTTTAGGCATTCAGTGAAAATAGGAGAGGGGCACATGTTAGTACCTGAGAGTCTTGGTGTTGGGGGAACATAATCTTGTTGTCGAGCCATATAACAACCAGGAAGGGGGGCAGTTGGTTAGGAAGTGTTCAAAGCACAGAAGAGGTCAAGAATAAAGAAGTAACAACAATTATGAGCAGCGTGAACCGACGGACGGGGCTCCCTATGCGCTGGTTCCGTGGGGGCTCCTGCTCCAGAGGCACGCTACGAGAGGCAGCTATTGGTGGTTCTTAGTCTAACAGATTTTACTCCGCAAGTGCACGGAGACCGCTGTAGCTTTCACCCGGGAGTATTCCAGGTATCGTATTTATTTTCACAGGGAAGCATCGAGAAGAACACAAATTCATTGTTGATCATCTAGCTACTACTAACTCATTCATTCCAAAGGATAACAAGAAAAGATAAGGACCAAACACCATGTGATACAAACCAAACACCGTTGGTCCGAACTCAAGTTTAAGCTTGGAGGACAACGAGTTGAGGGCTAAGGTTCAGTCTTCCATCTCTACTAGCATACAAGAGCTATCCGTACTAAGGTCGAAAGCATTGAACAGAGCTATGGTCTTGCGTCGAGCGAAATTCTAGACTACACCGAGGAGGCCAGGGGGTAGGTAGGAGGCCAACCGAACGCAACTGGCTAACGCCTACGAGCTTACCGAACGACGGGATTAGAATACTAAGACCCATAATGCTGTCACCAATATGGGCTACCAACAAGAGCTGTGTGGGTAAGATAGCACGCTAAACTAGTTCTCAAGAGCTTTCACCACGAAAGTGATTGAGCACTAAAGCTCGCCCTTAATTAGAGGGTGAGAGCTAGCTTACCTCCTAGATCTAAGTCTAGGAGGGGCTTATAGCACCGGCAATTATAACAAAGCTCGATCAAATCTAACTTAGCACAACTCAGGCCTCGAACTTGGCATGCCCAAATGGAAAAGGTCCTAGCAAATTAATGCAGCCGCATACATACCAAACTTGAGTAACTAAATAGAGCAGAAGATAAGTGCATAAAGTAGGAAAGTAAAGTACTCGCACTTGTCATAAATCAAAAAGTAATGCTTGAGATAAGATAAGAAAATAAAGTACATTACCCAGGTTTCCAACCGACTCCGAAGCATCCGAGCCTGCTCTAACTCCTAACTAAACAAAAGTTCTAAGAGTGGAGGCACCACCCGAGGGGTGCCTCCTAGAGAGGAAGAGAGTGATTACATGGTGAGGTGCAAGTGACAGTGAGGGGGTGTTGACGGCACTTAAGCACACCAAACCTTATACTGCAAGCGCACAGTATTGGTGTAGCCTTTTCCCGAAATGAGTATCAAGGGTTTTGTCAATCCGTGGAAAACTAGGTTTAAACTACTATTAATCAAGGATTAATCAATTACTAATTAGCTCTAATAGATCTAATAAACTAAAGGATAAAAGAGAGTCTAATTACTGACTAATCTATATCTAAACTAAAGGATGATAAATGATATTCTAATCACAAACTAGATAAAGCTAACTGTAGCATAAACTAGATCAAGAACAAAAGATTAATAAGATCAAAAGCAAGATCAATAAAGAAGCTAATACGGCTAAGGGATTAGCAAGAGATATGAGACAACTTCTTATAAACTATGAACCACCCTAAGCACGGATCTAACGTGAAACATAGAATAAAAATAATCATGAATGTCAAAAGCTTACTCAAACCTTTCTCCAGCCGTACTGTCACTGGAACCAGCTAATCGACGAACTAGTAAACCTTAACCATCTCTAAGCATGAGCAGATTCAATCAACTAATTAAAGTAAAAAGATCTACTAAAAGACATGTGGATATATCAACCAGGCTTGATCACATGTAAAGATGAAGCATTACAAAGACATGGATAATAGATCATGTATAAATAAAGAACTAATAGCAAAAAGACTATTTCATTGATCGAACTCAAGGTTTAACATAGTAAAATAAGAAGAACAGAGAGTTACTCGAGATACATCATGAATTTGAAGCGCATAGTGTAATGGCCTAGGTGTTTTAATCGTGATTATGGCGAGCATGTGCATCATTCACTCATCAAATGCATCATTTTAGTCAATTCTATGTTTAAGCATCTTGGTTTGAATGTTGGGAATGAAACTAGGATGGAAAATGTTGAGTGAGGACAGTTAACTCGTTTTTTGGGGTTTCGAACTGCGGACTCTCCGCCGCCTTGGGGCGGACTGTCCGAGAACCAACCCAGGAAGGTCTGTAGGGTCTGGTAATTTTGACGTCTAACGGCGGACTGTCTGGTCTTGTCGAGCGGACTGTCCGCATTACTAACTGGGAATTGACTTGAAACCAAGCTAGATTCTATTGATTTTCTTCTTCTAGCGGCGGACTGTCCGGCCTTTGGGGGCGGATTGTCCGGCCCCTTAAGGGTGGACTGTCCGCAGTGTTAATCTGGAAAACCGGCAGTGACTCGGGAAGTTTCTGACCGAAGTTTTATCTATAAGGGCGGATTGTCCGCCCCCGGCCCTATAAAGGCGGACTGTCCGCAGTACAAAAATTTTGGGACTTAGAATTTTCTGCGATGTGCGTTTTATCAACGACGGATAGTCCGAGGTTGGTGCCCGGACAGTCCGTAATGCATTTTAGATGACCTAAAAGTTAACGGGACTGTCTTTGACCGTGGTGGGAGTTATAACGGCGGACTGTCTGCACTTAAAGTGCAGACTGTCCATGAGGGTCGTGCTGCACCAGATTGTTGCGCTGTCGTGCGTACGAGGGTAGGGAAGGGGGTGCGTGTCGCCCCTTCGCTCCAATAACCCGAGGGAGGGGGTTTTCAGTCCCTCCTCTCCCTCATTTACCCCTCTCCTCCCTCTCTCTCAAGCTCAAGAAAGAAGAGAGCTCTCCTCTTATGTTCTTTCCTCAAGATCCACCATTGGAGGCCATTGAAGACCTTGGGAGCTCCTCTCCTCCTCCTCCTCCAAGGTGATCTTCCCCCAATCTCTTTCATTTTCCCCAAGTTTCCATGGTGGGAAACCCTAATCCCTCTCTCTCCATGGTTTTCTCTCTCTAGGTCAAGAAGAGCTCGTGACCCGATCTCTTTCCCCTTCGATTTCCATCACTTGAGGGTTGTTCTAATCACTTCCTTCACCCTAGGTAAGCACGATTTCGTGGATGGGATGACCTACATTGGTGTGTTCATGGTGTTCATGGTGACCATGGAGCTCTCATGTTCATGGTGAAGTAGGAGTTTCCAACCCTAGGGAGGTAATGTAGATGTGGTTTTAGGATGAGTTAACATGATGTTGAGTTGTAGGATGACAATACCTAGGTAGCTTCACCATGGGTTAAATGTGGATGTATTCTTGATTAGAAAGAACTAGTGTTTTCTATGCTTAATGTGAGATAAGCGAAGGGACTTAGTTAGTATTGTCTTTGTTAAAATGCATTGTTCACATTCCATGCATAAAACATTATTATTGCATCATGAGCATGGCATTGTTCTTATATTTTGCATCATATGCACTCGTGTAGAGACCGCGCCGGTGATTCAAGGGGAGCTTGAACCCACACTGGAGCCCGTGAGCGACGCTCCTCCCGTTGAACAACAAGGCAGACACCTGTTTCTCACCCTATTTTGGATCAAAATGAGTTATTATATATTGTTTGTGCATGTTTATATGTGATGTGTAGAACCTATTTGGCATTTTCCCTAGTTCTAGCTTATTTACTTGATTGAATATGTTTGATAGGTGTCTCAATGCTTAGCCATGCTTAGGATCGGTAGAAGTCGAGTGATGGCAAGGTCACCACCACTTGCGAGATTTAGGAGTTGTTTTTAAATTCATCTTCATATCGGAATGGTAAAATTGGAGCTATGTTAATGTTTAAGATGATTCGGGCTTGGTGCAATGCGATGCTTGCTCAAGTCACATAAGGTTGCTAGTGGTCGCATTCAGTTTTGAGCACCATTCCATACTCACCACATACTAAATATAATGGTACGGGAAGCCAAGTAGCATAAGTCGCCCGGTTCACCCGATGGATTCGGATGAGATAGTTGAGATGTAGCTGGAGTTGACCTAACATACTTGGGGCTCAGTGCATCTAGCCATTCCCATCCGTTCAGAGGGCGTGTGGGGCGGGTATGTGAAAAGTCAAGGGCATGAATCAACCCTTATCCTAGGCCAAGGATATAGAGGTTCGGTCTTATGCCTCGTGTGGGAAAAGGAGTACACCCCGGCCGGGTAAAAATCTATTTGAATAGCCGCGCTCTCGGTCATTGAGCACGCTCATTTCAGTTGACTTCAACATAGAGTTTCGTATGTGAGCTATGGAAGATTGGCTCTTGATCATGTTATTATTCTTACACAATTGTTTTGATGTATGTGTAGAGAAAGAACAGAAGCTTTGTCTTTTGCTTATCATAACTTAATCAAATGCTATTGCTTTCACAATGTGCAAATTCAAATTGGTAGAGCCTACTTGCATCCACCATATTTATTTTTGGGATAAGCCCTGCTAGTACGAAATGTACTAACGGTGATGTCGTTAAGTCATTTTCAGGTGAGCCTAAGGCCGTGTATGGCTAATTCTTTCCCGCCGAGGGTGGCGAAGGCCAAGAGTGATAAGCTTGAGTTGTGTTTGGAATGTGTCACGGCATGAGACACGTTCCCTATTTTGTCGTATGTCATATGTGAGGGCAACGATGAAACTATTCCGCTACAAAACTCTGAAAACCTTTTATATAATTTGAACCTTGGTTTGTAAAACTTAATGATCCGTCGTGATGATGTATGATGTGCAACGTGGTTATGGAAGATCCTTGTGTTGGGAATTGTGGAATACCGGGGTAATCTCGTTTAATTGAGTGTGTCACTGGATGACATCTTGATTAAATGTAGGTAATCTGGGCGGTCCCTCACACATAGTTGTCGAATTCGGCAAGATGAACAACATATCAGAAGATGAACTCGAATCTCCCCGGGAATAGGTGAGGTCGGCCAAACCTATGGCCCCCTCTGGTCCTGCCTCCTCTCGCTGTCTCCTTTCGCCGAGATCTCCTTCTCGACGAGTCTTGCGAAGATGGACCCTAAACCCTAACTTTGGAGCGCTGGTTTACACTGAATTGGATGTCCTTCCCTCTAGGGAGGCCATATATTTATACTCCAGAGGGTTCCCTATACATGGAATCTAATAGGTCGGTTATAAGAGTCCTAATAGACCTATTTCTATGTATATGCAAGAGTCTTCAAGGTTCTTGGGCGTCCATGAAGCTTCCTTGCTTGGAGAAGAAGTCCCCGTCCTATTCCTTCTCAAAATCAGCTTTCCATATTCTGCAGCTTTTAGTATTTCGACCATAACTTCCTCATCCGGAGTCCAAATAAGGCAAACTCGGAATCTAAATTGTAGAGCTCGAAGAGATCTACAACTTTGGTATTCAAAATTTGACGTCATTAAGCTATCCGAATTGGGCCCACAAAGTGCTGCTATCCTGAAATCCGAGAATATCTCGAGATTTAATTGGGGGTTGGATTGGACTCTTGATAGACCTTTCTTATCTTCATATTCTTCTTACTCAAGCAATCTTTAAGCCTTCGGAACCTTCTCCATAATGGGCTTGGGCCTTCCCTTTGGGCTTTAATTGTTATTTTTTTATTAATCATCTCACCTCGCTGTACTTGTAGCATAAATCCTTTATTCGAGAAATCCTCAAATTTATCACAATTATACCTATTTTTCTGCAAAAATCAATATTGCACAAAAACAAAGAGCATTATTGAAAATGGGGTTATTTGTTAGCAAAACAAGACTAAATCATAAGATTAACTTCTGAAAAGGCATAATAAAAATAGAGCATAATTTTAGTCAATATCTTGCGTCAACAACATCCCCACACTTAGATCTTGCTAATCCTCGAGCAAAGAGATCGATCAAAAACTCAACTAAATTTAAACCAGTAACTTAACTCAACTAAATTTAAGCTAGTTCTAAACAATCACTTCTCAAACTAATCAAGTTCAGAATTCAATTCAATCTCAATATGGCATTTTAATCAACTTTCATGCATAGAGATCCCCACAGAAATTTTTGAATCAAACGAATCATAGCAAAACCAAGACTTCTTTTAGAATCAAATGGAGGGGGGTTTTGTATGAAAAATAATCTCCATGGATCAAAAAATTACATTGGTCTTTCTTTGTCAAGCTCACATGTAGGCACTCATATTTTGTGGCTATCCTAAAAATTATATAAAAACACTTTCTCTCATATCTCACAGGAGTTTAAGAGGAGCTTGGTAAAGGCTAGTGTTCAGCTAAGACATCTCCCTAAAGATCATTTAATCACCTTGAATTAACTTGGTCATCAGAAATAAGAAAATATATATGCATAAACAGAGAGAAGGAAAAAGAAGATATAGGTAGTGGACATGTGCAATATTGAATAAATAAAGTGGGATAATTCCCGGAAATTGCACATGGTTGGAAAATTGAAAGCTTTTGTTCATTACACTAATAAACACTAAACCTCTCTTTCTCATTTCCAAAACTTTCCTAATTCTACTTTCTTTTCCTCTCTTTTTTTTCTTTCTTTTTTTTACTTGGGCGCCACCTTCTTTTCTTTTTCCTTTTTCCTCTTTTTTTTCTTTTTTTTCTTTTTTTCGCCCCCTCTGAGTCTCTCTTCTCCTCTTTTTTTTTCAACTTATATTCCTTTTTATTCTACCTTTTTGATGTGATGCTTCAGCATCTCAAGTGCATAATCATTCTCCATATGTGCAGTATTCATCATGAAGTATCATACATTGGCATGCATTTAAACCTTAGTTCAAATTTGGTTGAAATGCAACTTGTTGAAACCTGTTTTCTGCATATATGTCTCTGTTAATGTGCCCATAACTTTGATTCTATTTTGATTTGAGTGAAACTCATATTGACAAACTTGTAGACAATTTGATGATAAACAATTTTGGTAATTGGTGCTCTAACATGCAGTAAGGTTTGCATGGAGTTTTGGGGCTTTTTCTGTCAGCATGTGTTTTGTGTCCAAATCTGGTCTGATTAGTAATTCTACATTTTCTCTCACCTAAAGCCATTTTCATGCAAAACTCTAATTGAATAAGTTGTAGATCATGCAATTACGAACAACATTGGTATAAAACTCCTTGAGTGAATGTGAACAGCAAATGGACTTTTAGAATTTCTAAACTTATGGGTTCTGTTGGTCAAACATTGGTCAGCAGTACAAATTCAAATTTAAACCATATTTTTGAACACAACATGTTATACAAGTTTATAAGAAAAATGTAGAGGAACAAATTTAGAACATTTCATCCAATTGGGTCCTTTTCAAATTCGGCTTCTAACCTGTGAAAAACTAGAAATACAAACGAGGGTTCCTGCGGTCAAACTTGGATTTTTCAATTTCGGAAATTTTCCTTTTCTCAGAGTCAATGACAAGTGGGTCCCACTTGACAGCTCCATCGGATTCCCGCCCGCGGGATTGGAAACTTGGGCCGGTGGGTCCCACACCTTTTTCCCTTTCATGCACTCGGTCTCCTGGACCACTCCTTCTCCAGGTCGCCCGGTCCCACCTGTCGGTGCCGCTTGGTCCGTGGACTAAGTCCATATCGTGCCACCATCTCCCTTCTCCATCTCCCTCGCGTCCACGCGGCGAACACCGCCTGCGCGCGCCGCGCCATGGCCGTCAGCGCGCCCCGCCCGGACTACCCCTGCCGCGCCCTTAACCTGGACGGGAATTCGGCCTCCTGCGCCTCCCTCTCCATCACTCAGCCCCTCGCCGAAGCCTCCCCTCCCTCTTCCTCTTGTTCCCGGAGCGCGGTGCACCGGCCGCCATAGCCGCCGAGGCAAGCTCGCCCCGCCACTGCCTCGGGCCACCTTCTTCCTATCCGACACGCGCCTCACGCTCGCCTCGCGACCCTCCACCAACCCCGCACGGCCTCGCCGCTAGCCCTCGCCTCCTTCGCCCTTCCCCGCGTACGCGCTCCCCCGGCCGCCATCGCCGCCGGCCCCTCGCCATGGGAGGCCACCTTCGGGCCCTCTCCCCGCCTCCAGGACACCACCCCGCCTTCGCCTCATCCTCGCGCACCTTCCACGCTAGACGTCGTCGCCATTGCCCTCCACCATCGCCGGATCCGCGCCCGCACCGCCGTCGGTGCACGCCACCGCCGCTCCGGTTCGCCACTGTCGTCCCGCCTCTCCTTTTCACCGCCGGCGACGAGACCTAGAGGGTCGGGTTCGCCGTCGCGGGAGGCACAACCCTGGGCCACCTCGGCGTCAAATCGCCGCCCCCACGCGCCGGCGCACACGCGGGAACGCGGACCTCCGCGCGCGGTCCGCCGCCGTCGGGAGGTAGAAGAAGGGCTCTGCCCTTTTTGCCAAAAGCCCCTCCCTCTTTTGCTTTTCACGCGCTCAAATTTTTGTACTATGCACTGAGTCGTGTAAACGTCGCGTTCTAGCCCCTGTAAGTTATAGTTAATCGCGTATGAGTCCTAAATCTAGGGTTTATGTGTTAAATTCGGCTGAAACTTTGGAAAACCATATAAAATCGTAAAAAAATTCAAAGTGGGCAAACTCAGTGGCTATGGACTCCTTGTGAGTAGATCTACAGAATGAGTATGATGTGGATGTGTGAAAAGTCTGTTTTGCCCCTAGTCTAGTGCAAGCAAGTTGAGGGTAAATAAATGATAAAAGTGGACTAAATGAACTCCAAAAAATTATAAAACTTGGACAGTAGCTTTGTTATGGCATCTAAGTACTGTGTGATTTTTGGTAGCCCTAGCATTGGTTGGTAAGTGACTGTTTTGCCCTTATGCATGTGATTTGTGTATTTATTCCACTTGGAAAATGAAGGCTATATAAGCATGCTCAAATATAACCTCTGGTATTTTTCATGTACTTTATATAGTATGCGTAGCTCACTGGTGAAGTATGAGGTTGTGCATGCATGTTTTAGCTGCTGTTTTGAAATTGACAAAATGATACTTACTAAACTTGGTAATTGGAAAAAGTGAATTTAGGATGCAGAGATAATTCTACGAAAAATCTGGTATGCTGCTAGTATGATAGGGAGTCCAGAAAGTATTTTTGCAGAATTTATTAACACTGTTCCTAAGTACATCTTAAATTGCATAGGATAAATATATGGAAAATAGATGTCCTGTTGAACTGAGGGTATTTCACTTGCAAATTTTTGTACATGCTACTGATGTCAAATACTGCTCACTGCATAAATTGCATGTCCAAATTCCACTCCTATAAATCATGAAAAATCTGAAAATTAAAAGGCTGTCATATTGTTAGAATTTTAATAAAATGATTATAAGTCTTTTGTTGCTGAAATTTTGGCTGTAGCTTATTGTGATATATTTCTTCATGTCATAAAAATGTGAGCTCATTTGGAATTGTATAATAGCATAAACTTGACATGAGCACTTTAATTCAATAAATATGTCAACTCACATGATGAACCTAAGTGCATTTCATGTAAGAGTGTAATGTTGCTTGCTACACCATGTTACTTGCTGTAAGTTCTTTGTGATATCATGAATGATGGGTTGAACTTGCTTTTAATGATGGTTTGTATGATTTCTTAGTAATGGTTTGTATGATTTTTTAGTGATGGGTTGTATGATTTCTTAGCAAAGTTGTTAAGTTTCCTAGTATGGGATGTAATTGGACTAAGTATGCTTGAGTCATCTCATCACTAGCTACTTGACATACATTGTGTTTATTTGCACCTCATGCGTACAATTGCATTCGTTGCACTCATGGATGCACTATGTCATGCATATAACCTGTACCCTATGCATGTAATTGCATTCTCTTGCACTCACTTGCATATTGTACCATGCATATAGATCCCGCGAATGAAGGACAAACGCAGGAGCAGCCGCTGATCAAACAGCCAGACGAAGAGCCCCTGCACTAGGAGTTGATTTTTCCTCAACCTGAAGACGAAGGGTCGCTGATTACATCCGTCCCTGTTTCAAGGGGTTGCCTGGGGCAAAGCCCCACAACCCGGCAAACTAACTTAGATTAGTTTGTTGGTTTTCATAAGAACAATCAAAGGTAGGCAGGACCATACTATACCCAGCAAACATCTTATGTCTTGATGATTAGGCATATGCATTAGGAGTTGTTTGGAACCAACTGCATTAGACATCCTGGCCGCCCTGACCCTAGCTCCTATGAATAGAGTTCGTAGGACGAGTATGCTTAGAAATGCTAGGTACGAGTAGACACGAGTGAGCACTTTTACTCGTCGCGTAGGTGGTTTTGCAAATCTCAGAAATCTTATTATGATGAAACTTTATTATATTATTGCTGATGTTAAATGGAGACCAGGCAGAGCATAAGTTTACTTTTCGTGGTGTGCGTTGTTGTTATTGGGCTCCGTCTGAGTCGGATAAGGCTCGTCCGCTGTTCGTCTACTGATTGGCATAACATTGCTAGAGTGCTTATCCAGGACATGGGCCTGGTGAAAGTTTTACTTGTGCCATCCGAAGAACAGAGACTTGGTCCTACCATGGGGCCTAGTGGCACTTGACTCATGGGAGGGCTGACCCGGTGCGCCGTGGTAACGCTCCATGGGGGCTAAACCTAGGGAATGGCGGGTTGGAATCGAACTTGGGATGGAAAAGTGGATATGGGGACTATATGTGGGAACGCGATGGCTAGTAAGCATATACCCCTGGCATTTTTAATTATTTCCGGGAATTAAAAATCGATTCGAATCGCTGATGCTCACCAGGTGTGAGAGTGCCAAATATCATTGTCGGCCAACGTAGTAACAATTTAAATACTTTATGCTATATCCATGTTTTTCAATACAACATGCTTGAATATGTATGATATACTGTTATGCAAGTTACTGATGGGTACTCATGCTTTACTTTCATGCAAGTATTTACTTTATGATGTAAGTGACCTTCATGATTAAGGGATAGCAGCTGTCAAATCCTACTATCCTATGTCAGCATGACCTTGTTTAAAATCAATGGCTAAGGACTCACCTGACCAGTAAGCTAAGCTTTGCGTCAGCCGTAAGCCCCGTCCATTAAGTCCTACTGAGTAATTAGTACTCAGAGTTTGCCCCCACTTTTGGTTTACAGGTACTGAGGATTTCTGGCCAACCGCTTGAAGGAGGGTAGAACCGGTGGGCTCGGTGCTACTCGCCTTGTTGTTATCTCTATGAAGACTGCTTAAGTATTATGTTTCCGCTGCGAGATGTTTGAAAACGCTTCCGCTATATATATACTCTGAAATCGCTTCCGCTATATTTTGAACATGTATTTGACTTCATATATTTGGTCTGTAAATTTAAGTCTATTACTCTCTGTTTCAACTGCCTGTGATGATTGTAACTGTTGTGGCTCCTTCGAGAGTCGGATGTGTTTGATGTCGGTTCCTTTGGGAATGGTGTTATCGAGAGCCGAAGGACTCTCGATGGACTACCGGATTTAGTCTAGTCTAGGTGCACTGCGAGCCAGAGGTGGCAAGTGTGCTCAGTCTGTATTAAGCAGGGTGGTTCCGCCACATTTGATTTGCTAGATCAAGATAACTATAGAACTTTCCCTCGTGATTAGCAAATGAGCAAAAACTTCACTATGTAGATAATGAGTGTCGAAAGATCAAAAGGTTTAAAGATATGGAATTCAGGAAATGCTAGTGCTCTAATGTAGAACAACTAGTACCGAATATATATGCGGAGGCTAGCAATCAAGAGATAAAAATAGATGACCAAATTTTTCAAAGGATCAAACTTTCTAAAGGAATCAATCTTAACCAAACTCATTTGAGATAACCAGCTTATAAACTATGTTTTCGACTAGGCTCTAATAGGATTTATCCTCTCTCTTGACAAAGGGGTGGAATTGATCATAAGAGTTTTTTTTAAATAAATAAATCAACCTCTAAATCTTTTCCTAAAGAAGCTTAGCAAAGCTATAAAACATTATCTCTTTAATCAAATCATGGGTTATGCACTACTAATCAATCCTTTAAGCACCACAATAAACATATTATGGATCTGGACAAGATTAATCTTTAAAGTAATCATAAAGAACAAACTTAAATTAAGCGAGAAATTTTATTTCAAACACACTAAGTAAGACTTACAAAAAATTTATTTTATAAACAAAGCAAAAACACATTTGATGATTAACCTCCCCATACTTAAACAATGCAATATCCCCATTGTTATTCACTCAAAGCATAAGATATAATCATCAAATAGATAAATGAAAGCATAATAGTAGGTAAAGTATGAATACAGAGAGGAGGATTAAGAAAATGTTACCGTCCGTTTGATGAAGTTTAGCCGAATCTCTCTTATCATGGAAGGACGAAAATTAGATGGTCTTCTAGGCTTCTTATTGGTTGCTTGCTAATGTACAAGCAATCTCATCTTCACACAATTCACTTGTTCATCATCCACCAATCTTCAAGCTTCCCATTTGTGGCTTCACCATATATAGAAAGTGTTGATGTAATTGATCTGATGCCTCTTCATGTTGTTTATGTTGCTTCTCTTATGGCATCTTCAAATGTTGCACCACCTTCTTGAATGTCCAACTCATGGAGTCCTTTGAAATGACTATGGTCCTCTGAATTGGCTCAAGAGTCTTCTATGTAAGCATTGCCCATACTTTCTTCCTCGTAATTGCCATCATCTTCTTCCTCTAGTCATCACCATTGTAGCTGGCCTCCTATTCTTCATGGAATATCTCCTTGATCTTGAGCATAACATGCCTTTTATAATAGATCTATTGGATATCTCTTGAAATTATCTTTCCAACGAGTACTCATGCACCAAAATCCGATTTCGAATGAAGGAGTTATGCCATCTTTACTCCATAGACTTTGTGCTGTCAGAACTGTTTCCAGCTCGAGTCACGTTCAATGTTTTGGACATAAATCCTCGTAAAAAATTTTAAATGAAGCTCCGTTTGATCCGTTGGAAAGCTAACTTGATGGGTCTTCCAAATATAAGAAAATATTCTGCTTTTATCTTTGTGGAGTCGACCCGAAAATTGACGACTTCTTTAGGATCCAGATTTGAACTTCAGAGATGTTGACAATTTTCAATCCTTCAATCCTTGGGCACCATGGTAGCATATGTATTGGTTCTTGAAACACTTTTCTAAATGTTTTCCTCCATCTTCATAACAAAAGGTTCCTCCAATCCTCATGAACACACTCTATCCCTACAAAACAATTTGAGCGCACAAATCTACTCCCGGGGTGATAATCGGGAAGTAGATAGAATCTACCTTCATCTAACACATCCAATGATTCCTAACTTGTGGCTTAATTACTCTAGTTGAAACAAGGATTAGTAAAACCTATATGAATGTATAAATGTGCAAATGTAAATGCATACATGACATAAACATATAAACAAAGACAATGACTAAATCAAGCTCTAAGCACCACGTCTACAACAAGATTGCTAAGTCTCTCTATAACCATAAAGATTTAACTAACCAAGATTAAAACACCATGTTTTATCAAGATTAACAACTCATAACAGCACAAGAAAGCCAAAGCGCATTGCAAAGCTTATAAACTAATCAACGAAATCATCGATAACTAGCAAGGTTTAATTGAACTTCATCATAATGAACAACAATCTAGTCTAGGCACCATGCTTACACAAAATTGCTAAGGAAAACACCATCAAAATGTTATTATGGACATGAAAGTATACATCATGAAGTTAATTAATCAAATAATTCAATCATAATGCAAACATGCAAGCCTAATCTACGCAACAGGGTGATATATGCAAAAATGCAATCTAAATTAAACATGAGATATGATATGAATGCAATCTAAATCAAATTTTTCTAGGTAATTAGCCACAATTTGTCATCATAGGAAGGTGTTTAAGCTAACAAAAAACAAAAACAAAAACTAACTAAAAACGGATTGTCTCCCGAAAAGCGCTTAATTTATAGTCTAGAGA
Organism: Paspalum notatum; assembly: GCA_022530915.1. Classification (NCBI taxonomy): domain Eukaryota; kingdom Viridiplantae; phylum Streptophyta; class Magnoliopsida; order Poales; family Poaceae; genus Paspalum; species Paspalum notatum. Next base: position 29,540,246 of record CM039688.1, on the reverse strand, counting down.
TAGACTAATTACTATCACAAGTTTAATAATATTAACAGGATCTGGATTTACAAAACTTGTGATAAGCATAAGTATTCATAACCACAATTATGATCAATTTACAAAAGCAAAGGAAATTGTGGTTACTAGAGCATGGATTATATGATCAGCATTAATCTTTTTATCCAACTCAGGTTTATTAGGCATAAAATTATCAAAGTCAAAACTAATAGCCTCATTTTCATTTTCAAAAAAATCTAGCCTATAAACATAATTATTATCAAAATAAGACTTAACATCGTGATTGAAATATTCATTAAAACAATTGAAATTATGAGAAAGATTTGTGTACCTTGGGTTCGAATTTTCAAAGAGCTCATCCCTTAGCATCTCAATGCGAATTTCAATTTTAATATCTTGAAATGAATTCACATTAATTTGAAGATCTTCAATTTCACCACTGAGTTGTCCTTCTAAATCTTTACTCTTGAGCATGGTTGATGTTGAATCAGTCTCTTCATCTTCAAGCTTCATCACATACTAATTCTCTGGAGTGAGATCTTGAGCAGCACATACAGTGTTGTCGAATGGAGAAGTAGCTAAATATCTGGAGTCTTACTTGAGTGAGCTACTACAAGTTGAGTGACTCCAATCTGATTGATAGCTGCTCTTTCACTCATTATCACTCCAGTCTTCATCAAATGCCATTGTTTCTCTCTCAAATGATATGCCATAGAATTCATCTTCACTTTCTTCAGTTGTGTCAGCTGCCACTGAGTGAGGATAGCTTTGCTCATTGACTTGAAAATTCAGCAGGATTTCTCTTGTAATAAATTCATAGACTAGCTTGTCTGATGGAAGTGATTCTTCAATGTATATTGATGGTAACTCTGACGTCTTCACTTCCACTAAGCTTGAGCTAGCTTCAGTTGTCTTGAAGGCAAGTAGCCGGTCTTCTTCCTCAAATATGCTGACACTTCTCTTCTGTGGAGTAGTCTTGAGCATCTTCTCCTGTTTTGGCTTGAACCATTTCGGCAGCATCTCTACTGTACTCTGGTCTTGTGGGAGAGATCCTTTACTCTTGAGTGGTTCTCCAAAATCAGCAAGCATCCAGTGTAAATCTTCATCGAATGCAAATGACACTAGAGTATGGAATGTTGGTAGTTAAGCTTCTGGTGTAGACACCACCTTTGCTCCTTTGGCTTCTCTTTCTCTCCTTTTTCTCTCTTCCTTGGAGGTGAAACAGATATTGGATAAGATCTCATTGGCTTCACTGGTTGTGTTGCTCATAAGTGATCCTCCGGCGCATACGCTCACATATCTGAAAGCTTGTGAAGTTAATCCAAAGTAGAATGTCTGCAATGCCGTATCAGATGTCACTCCAAGCCTCGGTCCTTGAGTAAGCAGATTGTTGAATCTTTCCCAAACTTTGTCGATGTCTTCACTTTCTTCTTGTGCAAAGTTCCACACTTGCTTTCTCAACATGTGCACCTTGAGAATGGGGAAGAACTTGGTGACGAATTTTTCCACTAGCAACCCCCAGTCTCCTTGAGCTTCTCCTGCAGCAAGTTGGTACCATCTCTGGGCTTTATCGACGAGTGTGAATGGAAAAAGATTCCACTTAACCCACTCAGCTGGAACTCCGTCTTGTTGGAATGTGTGGAAGATCTCACTGTACTTCTCTAAGTGCTTGTATGGATTTTCTGAATCAGCTCCACTCAAAGAAAGTTTGGCAGCAATTCTGATGATTCCTGGCTTCAGCTCATAGGATTTGGCTATTAGCTTCACATTTGATTCTTGTGGCTTCAGCTCTTGAATTGTAGACTCCCTCAACATTAAGCTCATCCAATCTTCTAGTAATGTTGTCATATCTAACATAAGAACACAAAGAAAAAAACACAAAAACAAAAATTTAATGACAGCAAAGTTGCTGGGTTAGTCTAAAACACAAGAACGAACGATGAATATAAGAACAGAATTAGATAACAAGAATGTAATTAGAGTACACTAAGCAATTTAAAGACTATGATTACAAATCACTAGGCAATTAAAGACTAAGTTTAGAGAACACTAAACAATTAGACTAAGATTAAAACATAAAGACTAAACACAAACTAGAGAATTAAAACACACTAACTAATTAAAGCACAACTAGAAAACTATTAGCACACAACTAGAACAAGACTATCACACGATCAGAACTAAATTAGCACACAATTAGAACTAATTAGCACACAATTAGAAGACACACACTAACTATCAAAACTAGTAGTAAAATGCTAATACAAGATTAATAATAATCTAAACGATAGTTTTCTCTGGCAACGGCGCCAGAAAAGCTTGTTGACGGCACTTAAGCACGCCAAACCTTATACTGCAAGCGCACAGTATCGGTGTAACCTTTCCCCGAGATGAGTATCAAGGGTTTTGTCAATCCGTGTAAAACTAGGTTTAAACTACTATTAATCAAGGATTAATCAATTACTAATTAGCTCTAATAGATCAAATTTACTAAAGGATAAAAGAGTGTCTAATTACTGACTAATCTATATCTAAACTAAAGGATTATAAACGATATTCTAATCACAAACTAGATATAAAGCTAACTATAGCATAAACTAGATCAAGAACAAGAGATTAATAAGATCAAAAGCAAGATCGATAAAGAAGCTAATACGGCTAAGGGATTAGCAAGAGATATGAGATAACTTCTTATAAACTATGAACCACCCTAAGCATGGATCTTACGTGAAACATAGAATAAATATGATCATGAATGTCAAAAGCTTACTCGAACCTTTCTCCAGCCCTACTGTCACTAGAACCAGTTAATCGACGAACTAGTACACCTTAACCATCTCTAAGCATAAGCAGATTCAATCAACTAATTAAAGTAAAAAGATCTACTAAAAGATATGTGGATATATCAACCAGGCCTGATCACATGTAAAGATGAAGCATTACAAAGACATGGATAATAGATCATGTATAAACAAAGAACTAATAGCAAAAAGACTATTTCATTGATCGAACTCAAGGTTTAACATAGTAAAATAAGAAGAACAGAGAGTTACTCGAGATACATCATGAATTTGAAGCGCATAGTTGTTGAATTCAGCGAGACGAACAACATATCAGAAGATGAACTCGAATCTCCATAGGAACAGGTGAGGTCGGCCGACCCTAGGGGGTTGGTCAGCCGACCCCTCTGGTCCTGCCTCCTCTCGCTGCCTCCTTTCGCCGAGATCTCATTCTCGACGAGTCTTGCAAAGATGGACCCTAAACCCTTACTTTGGAGCGCTGGTTTACAATAAATTGGATGTCCCTCCCTCTAGGGAGGCCATATATTTATACTCCGGAGGGTCCCCTATACATGGAATCTAATAGGTCGGTTATAAAAGTCCTAATAGACCTATTTCTATGTATATACAAGAGCCTTGAAGGTTCTTGGGCGTCCATGAAGCTTCCTTGCTTGGAGAAGAAGTCCTTGTCAAGTCCTTCCCGAAATTAGCTTTCCATATTCTACAGCTTTTAGTATTTCGACCATAACTCCCTCATCCGGAGTGCAAATATGGCAAACTCAGACTCTAAATTGTAGAGCTCGAAGAAATCTACAACTTTAGTATTCAAACGTTCTTCATTTGATGTCGTTAAGGTCTCTGAATTGGGCCCACAAAGTGCTGCTGTCCTGAAATCCGAGAATATCTCGAGATTTAATTGGGGGTTGAATTGGACTGTTGATAAACCTTCCTTATCTTCGTATTCTTCTTACTCAAGCAATCTTAAGCCTCCAGAACCTTCTCCATAATGGGCTTGGGCCTTCTCTTTTGGCTTTAATTATTCTTTTTTATTAATCATCTCACCTTCCTGGACTTGTAGCATAAATCCTTTATTCGAGAAATCCTCAAATTTATCACAATTATACATATTTTTCTGCAAAAATCAATATTGCACAAAAACAAAGAGCATTCTCAAAAACGGGGTTATTTGTTAGCAAAACAAGACTAAATCATAAGATTAACTTCTGAAAATGCATAAAATTATATAAAAATAGAGCATAATTTTAGTCAATATCTTGCGTCAATAGGGGGGTGCCTCTCTATTTATAGTGGAGGAGGTGCTTTGGAGAGGTGAATATGCTCCCTTGATCATAGGGAATATTCCTTCTAATGCATGGCTGCTTAGGAGCAAAGGAACTTGCATGCGGATGACATGTGGGGCCAGGTGACCACTCTCCATGCCAGGCGACCTGCATGAGGGGCCGGACGGCTTGCATGTGGGGCCTGGAGGCCTCCCCTTAGTCGGCCGGCCCTTGGATCCACCGCCTTCACCTCATCAACGGTCAAGGTTGCCTCCCCATGGTCGGTAACAGTTATATATGTTTTGCACATGCCGGGCGGCCAAGTTAGTTGGTCGGGCGGCCATTGTGCTTCCTCCTTAGCTATCCGATTAACCGCCTTAGTGTTGGATGTTACGGATTGAACGCTGTCGGATTGATGACGTCACTAATCCATTGTATTCTTGCATGTAGGTGACGTGGCATGGTTGAAGGCAGGACAAAGGGGTCGGGCGACCTTAGTGGAGGTCGGCCAGCCTGCATGTGGGGCCGGGCGACCTGAGGTGGGGTTGACCGGCCTGCATGTGGGGCCGGACGACCCTGGCCTTTTGTCCATTTTACACCTTGCTCCATATGATGTATATTTCTGTGGAATTTGAGCGTCCTCCTACAAATTTAGTCACAACCAAAACTCGTCGAAGCTATTAGTTCAAAGTAAATAATGCAAAGACTTTGGCTTATACCCCATTTATTCACTGAGGAATTGGCGGTCAAAATAGAGAAATAACGACCACCAACAACAGCGCAGTCCAGTAGTGCGGGTGGTGCTGAGGCAGCGTGATCCGAAATCATGTGGGGGCAGCGGCGTCGGGCTCCTGCTCCGATGGCACGCGGGGAGAGACGACGCGCTCCGAAGTCTTGGGCGACGGCGAGATAGCGAGTGGCAGCACAAGGTGGTTTGCGGGGTGGCACCGTGGTGAGGGAGCGGGGTGATGGCGCATCCGATGGCGAAGGAAGAGGGGCAACGCTGGTAGGCTGCGGAGCCATGCATGTCGTGGGGGAAGGCGGCGGCAGTCGATGGACCAGGGGAGGACACTGGATCTGTGTGTGTGTCGGCTATGGTCGATGACGCAACTGAGGGAGCCGGTTCTATGGCGGTCGACGACGTGGTGGAAGGTGCATGTGCCGGTGGAGGTCGACGACCCGGGGGAAGGACACCGAATCTGCACGGAGGACGGCGTGGTAGATGGTGGAGATCAACGAGTGATGGCGGCCCATGCCGCGACGCGTGGGGGAAGGAGGCAGCGGTCTCGGTCGGCGCTGCTGGAGGTGATGGAGATGTGCCCGGTGTGGCAATTTCTAGGTCCGACTCCAAACCTGATTGGCTCAGGCATGAGCCGATGCAAAGTCCAACTGGGACTCGACCTTCATGGTATGGTTTGAATGCTCGCATATGGTATGCGCAGTTGGACTTCAATTGGGACTCAGATACTTGATTTGCAAGCAATTAAAATCCTAATGGGATTTTACGTGTTGAAAGGCCCATGTCGAGACTATAAATATACATGATAGGGCACGTTGGTAGACTTAATTGGTGTGAGTGAGAGCGATCGCAGAAAAGGTTTCTGCGAAACCGTAGCCATGCTCCAGTCCAATCTCTCAAGATCCTCCACCAAGTTTGTGGTGTGAAGGGATCTAGGCCCTATTTTGTGTTTTGGTAATTATGACAACGTTGTGTGGACTAATGGTTCAATTGAGTATATTGAAGGGAATTAAGTCCATGAACAAATGAGCTCGGTTGATATACATTAACCATGATGAATGCTTCATGGATGGATAGCTCAAAGTAAAGGTATAAAGATAGGTTTTGAGTTTTGCCGGTCAAATGGAGATTAGAGGATGAAAACTGACCAGGTTAAGTAGGCCAGATAGCCATACTATTGTTGACGCGAGATATTGACTAAATTTATGCTCTATTTTTATATGATTTTATATCTTTTCGGGAGTTAATCTTATGATTTAGTCTTGTTTTTATAACAAATAACGCCATTTTCGAGAATGCTCTTTGGTTTTGTGCAATATTGATTTTTGTAGGAAAATAGGGTATAATTGTGATAATTTTGAGAATTTCTCGAATCAAGGATTTATGCTACAAGTCCAGGGAGGACAATTAAAGCCCAAAAAGAAGGCCCAAGCCCATTACGGAGAAGATTTCAGAGGCTAAGGATTTCTTAATTTGAAGAATATAAAGATAAGGAAGGTTTATCAAGAGTCCAATCCAACCCCCAATTAAATCTCGAGATATTCTCGGATTCCAGGACAACAGCAACTTGTGGGCCAAATTCAGAGACCTTAACGACATTAAATGAAAAAAGTTTGAATACCAAAGTTGTAGATCTCCTCGAGGTCTACAATATAGAGTCTGAGTTTGCCTTATTTGGACTTCGGATGAGGACGTTATGGTCAAAATACTAAAAGCTGCAGAATATGGAAAGCTGATTTCAGGAAGGAATAGGACAAGGACTTCTTCTCCAAGCAAGGAAGCTTCATGGACGCCCAAGAACCTTCAAGACTCTTGTATATACATAGAAATAGGTGTTTTAGGTGTCTTAGGACTCTTATAACCGACCTATTAGATTCCATGTATAGGGGACTCTTCGGAGTATAAATATATGGCCTCCTAAGGGGAGAGGCACCATTGTCCACCACAAATTCATTGTAAGTCGAGAGTCTAAGGCAGAGGTTGGGGGCCAAAGGCGTTCAACTCGGCGAGAAGGACATCTCAACGAAAGGAAGAAGCGAGAGGAGGCAGGATCCAGGGGGTCGGCCGACCCCTGGCATCCCGAGGGAGAATCGAGTTCATCTTTTGTCGAGTTATTCGTCGAGTCTGTCTCGACGACTATGCTTCAAGTTCATGATGTATCTCAAGTAATTTCTCGTACTTCTTATGTTACTTTGATAAAGCCTTGATGATTCGATCAATAAAGTTTGTCTTTTAGACTTAGCTTCTTGTTTATGCATAGTATATGATCCATATCTTTGCAATGCTTAATGCCAACATGATTGATCTGGCCAGATTTAAACATTTTCATGTTTTTTTAGTAGATCTTTTTACTTTAATTAGTTGATTGAATCTACTCATGCTTAGAGATGGTTGAGATTTACTAGTTCGTCGATTAACTGGTTCTAGTGACAGTAGGGCTTGAGAAAGGTGCGAGTAAGCCTTTGACATTCATGATTATGCTTAATCTTTGCTTAATGATTAGATCTTATCTCAAGGTGGTTCTTAGTACATAGGTTGTTTGTCAAATATCTCTTGTAGATCCTTTTGCCATGTTAAACCATATCTATCTCGTTTATAACTTAATACTTGTTCTATCATTTATGCTATAGTTTAGATCTCTTTTAGACCGTATTTAGAGTATAATTAGAGTACAATTAGAATAGTCCATAATCTTTTTTAAGCTTGTTTTAGATCTATTAGAACTAGCTAGTAATTAAGTTAATATTAGATTAATAATAGCCTAAGCGTAATTATCCTTGGATTGACAAAACCCAAGATACTCATCCTAGGGAAAAGCTACCACGATATTGTGCGCTTGCAGTATAAGGTTTGGCGTGCCTAACTGCTGTCAACAAGCTTTTTTGGCGCCGTTGCCGGGAACAATTATTCTTTAAGTTATTGTAATCTTTTATTAACCTTTTTACTACTAGTTTTGATAGTTAGTTAGTTTGCTAATTGTGTGTTAATTATGTTCTAATCGTGTGCTAATTGTTTCTTCTAATTGAGTACTAGTTCTTTAACTTGTGTTTGAGAGCCAATGGACTGGCCTCATTGCTCTCCTAGTGTGATGAGTGATTGTCAACGAGCTCAAACCCTCCGATGGACTGGAGGCCCTCCGATGGATTGGAGGTAGATGATGAAGACCTCGATGGACTGAGGCAAAAGCCCTCCAATGGACCGGAGGCAATGCTCGGCGTCGGTCGGCCATGGAAGCTCGGTACACAGAGGGGTGGTTCGGCAACGGTGGTGTAAGCCCTCCGATGGACTGCGAGGCGACTCCGATGGACTGGACAAGCTGGGTGTGATGCCCCAGGCATCTGAAGTGCATTACAATTGCATTATTGACATATGTGCATCATCTCATGAACATTTCCTAATTAGTGCATGAGTAGACCAAGTCATTTGAACCAATTAAACCCAGTTTTCCTGAACAGGCCTATACTTTTGTCACTATAACTTTGAATCTGTTGTGAATTTGAAGAAACATGATATACCAAACTTGTAGATAATTTCATGATGAGGAACTTTGATAATTGGTGCTTTGACATGCAGTAAGGTTTGCATAGAGTTTATGGTCACTTTATGTCAATTTATGAAATCTGTCCAAACCTGACCTGTAAAGAAAATTCAAATTTACTTGATTTTAATGCCAAAATCTTGCAAAACCATAGTTGATAAAGTTGTATATCATACAATTCTAAACAACATTTGTATAAAACTCTTTGAGTGAATGTGACTAGAAAATAGATTTTTAGAATTTCTAAACTGGAGGGTTTTGTTGGTCAAACTGGGGTCAGCAGTTTAAATTCAAATTTAAACCATAATTTTGAATATAACATGGTATGCAAGTTTATAAGACAATTGTAGAGGAACAAATTTAGAACATTTTATCCAATTGGGTCCTTTTCAAATTCGGCCCCTAAGTTGGTCAAATAGGCAAATTTCAGAAACACATTCTTTGGTCCAAACTAGTTTTTCCATTTCTGGATTTTTCCTATTACCTTTGTCTCTATGACAAGTGGGTCCCACGTGTCAGCCCATTTCAGATTCCCGCCCGGGACGGACGAAACCGTCAGTTGTGGGTCCGCAGTACGCGTCACTCACACACCCGGTCCATAGACCTCTCTCTCCCTCCAACCTCGCCGGTCCCACCCGTCAGCTGCTCATGGTCTATAGACCAATTTCACGCACCGGCCACCTCTCTCCTTCCCCTACCCGTCGCCTCCACGCGGACGACGGCCAGCCGAGGCCGAGGCCGCGCCGCGCCCCTGCCCCTTGTCCCGATCCCTTTAAGGAGAAGTGAAGCGCCTTTCTCCTGCTCTCTCTCCCTCACTAACCCTGTGTCTTCCTCCCCCTCCTCTCGGTCTCGATCCAGAGCTACAGAGCTCCGCCCGCCATTGGAGACCGAGCGTGAGCTCGTGCGTCGGCCACCTCGGCCCCGTCCTCGTGCCTCCAATTCCCACCTCCGGGTTCCCCTCGTTGCCGCTCAGCTTCCGCACCTAGCCGCGGCTTCCGCCCCCTCCAGTGCTGAGAGATCAAGCCACGGCCGCTCGTCACCGCCGCACAGCCGTCGCCGCGGTTCGCGCCGGTTCACGGCGCGCTCCCCGCGAACTTCGGTGTTTCCCTGCCTCGACACCGCCACCATCGCGTTTGCCTTGGCCGCACGCACCTGGGGCACCGGCTCGCGTCGCCGTTCCCCCCCCAAACGTCGAGTCCGAGGTCGCTCGATGTCCACGTCGCGCCGATTCGCCGCCGATTCATCCTCAGTTCGTCACCACCACCGCCTCATCCGCGCCACCTTCGATGACGACACCCACTGGAGGTAGTGCGCCGCGACCGGCGGCACCTTCCCCGACCCACATCGCGGGCGCGAAGGCCCTGTGGCCGTCGGCACACGCACGCCGCCGCCGGGTTCATCCCCCGATCTAGAGGTTGAAGAAGGGTGAGGAAGGGGATGCACACTTTGCACTTTAGCCCTCATCGTTTTGTGTTTTTACGATTCCATATCGAACGTTGTATGCTGTTTCTTGCAAATTTCACAATCTAGCCCCTGGAAGCAATGGTTAATAACGTTTAAGTCCTAGATCTAGGGTTAATATGCATATTTCGGCCGAAACTTTGAAAAATCATAGAAAAATCCAAAATGGACAAACTCAGTTGCTTGCACTCCTCCTGAGTAGATCTACAGGATAGGTATGATGTGGATCCATGAAAAGACTGTTTTGCCCTCGGTCTAGTGCATGCATGTTGTGGGTAAATAAATAGCAAAAGTGGACTAAATGAACTCCTAAAATGTTAAAACTTGGATAGTGGCTTTAGTGTGATATTTAGGCACCGTGTGATTTTTTATTGCAGTAACACTTGTTCTTAAATGACTAATCTACCCCGAGGCTTAAGTTTTTGCAATAAAAATGCTTGGGGAGTACTTACCATATGAAACTTGCTCCAAAGGTTGTACTAGATTTTTGGGACACACCTTATGCTATGTATAGCTTGCTGGTAAAGTTTGGGGCTTTGCATGTTGAGTTTGTATAGTGATTTGAAAATGACAAAATGTTACATGCTTAACTAAATAAAATGAGAAAGTGGTCTTAGGGTGCATAAATAATTCCAGGAAAAATTTGGTAGCTTGCTAATGCTATATAGGTTCCAAAAAGTATTTTTGTGAAGCTTGTGAGCACTGTTTTGATGTGCATTTAAAATAGACCTAGATAAGTATATGGAAAATAGGTGTCCTGTCAAACTATGGATTGATTATAACTTGTTTGTAGCTGAAATTTTGGCAGTAGTTTTATGTGATATACTTCTTGTCATAAATATTTCAACTCATTTGGAGCTGTGTAACAGTATGGGCTTGGCATGAGTACTTTAAGTCAATAAATGAATAAACTTGTATAATGGGTCTAGGTATATTTCATATGAGAGTATAATATTGCTTGCTACACCATGTGCCATGCGACAAGTTTCTTCTGATGTTATAAATGATAAGTGGAACTAGATTCAGTGATTGTTTGTACGATTTCTTAGTGGTAGATTGTACGATTTCTTAAATGATGGGTTGTACGATTTCTTAGTAAAGATATTAAGTTTTCTTATCATGGGGTGTGTTTGGGCTAAGAATACAAGAGTCATTTCGTCACAAGCTATTTGACCATGCATTTTGTTTCACTTGCACCTCATGCATACATTTGCAATTCGTTGCACTCATGGTTGCACTATGTCATGCATATAGCCTGTACCATATGCATGTATTTGCATTCTCTTGCACTCACTTGCATATTATACCATGCATATAGATCCCGCGAACGAAGGAAAAACGCAGGAGCAACCGCTGATCAAACAGCCAGACGAAGAGCCCCTGCACCAGGAGTTGATTTTTCCTCAACCTGAAGACGAAGGGTCGCTGATTACATCTGTCCCTGTTTCAAGGGGTTGCCTGGGGCAAAGCCCCATAACCCGGCAAACTAACTTAGATTAGTTTGTTGGTTTTCATAAGAATAATCAAAGGTAGGCAGGACCATGCTATCCCCAGCAAATAAAATAATTGTTGATTACGCATATGCATTAGAATTGATTGGAACCAACTGCATTAGATTCCTTGGCCGCCCTGGCCCTAGCACCTATACTTAGAGTTCGCAGGACGTGTGCATAGAATGGTTAGGTGCGAGTAGATACGAGTGAATAAAGGCCACTCGTCCCGTAGGGTTTACTTTTCAAAAGAAGAAATCTCACTGCTATGGAATTTAGTTTGATTATGTTATGTTTTAAATGGAGACCGGGCGGAGATATGGATCTGTATGATGAGAACTGGAATAATGTGCGGTGGACTCCGCCCGAGTCGCATAAGGCCAGTCGTTGTTCGCCTATTGGTCGGCATAACATTGCTAGAGTGCTTATTCGGGATAATGGACTGGTGAAAGTCCTACTTGTGCCATCCAAAGAACAGTGACAGACTCCTACTGTAACACCTTGGGGAGCTTGTAGTCGAGGGAGGGCTGACCCGGTACGCCGAGGTATCGCTCTTAAGGTAGCACAACCTGGGAACCACAGAAGGATTGAATCGAACTTGGGATGAGACAAGTGGAGATGGGGGGACATATGTGAGAACACCGGGGGTTTGTAAGCATATGTCACCTAGTACTTCTAGTTATTCTCGGGAATATAAAAATCGATTCGAATCGCTGATGGTCACCAGGTGTGAGAATGCCAATACCACTGACGGGCAAAGTAGTTAGCCCCGCACATGGGTGGATTTAAATGGATATGGGTGGGTTACGTGGGTGGAAATCGGCACAGCTAGATAAATGGTTCCAGGGTGATTTGGGTGGGTTAGATGGATTAATAGCGATTTTGGTTCATGGGTGGGCTGGGTTGGATCGGATGGGTACACGGGTCAACAAATTGGGTCAACAAATTGCACGGATCAATAGTGTAAGAAATTTCAGTTCATCCTTGCACCCAAAAAAAGAAGGAAACAGTATTAGCTAGCATCGGCAATATTAGCAATCTCAATCAATGGTGCCTGCTGTTCACGACGGACTAAATATTGGAGAGAACATGGCCCTCACCTTGGTCCGCACTGGAGACGACGTGGAGCTGCCGCTAGATTTGCACCGAGTTGCCGACAGGGAGGCAGCATGTAGGGGCCGTGGAGCTATGCCGAGCCACCGACGGGAAGGCAACGTGGAGGAGCCGCCGGACCTTCGCCGCCGACGGGGACCAGCGTGGAGGGGGGCACCGGACCTTCGCGGAGCCACCAACGGAAAGACAGCGTGGAGGGGCGCTAGACCTTGACCGAGCCGTCGCCGCCCGGGAGGCAGCGTGGAGGAGCCGCTGGACCTTCACCAGGGGCTCGCCGATGGGGAGGCAGCGTGGAAGGGACCTTCATCGGGCGCCGGACCTTCACCAGGGCGCGGGGCGCCGCCGCCGGGGAGGCAACGACCGTAAAGTTGAAGAATCGCGTAGAAGGGGATGGGGATCCGTGGATTTGTAGGATTTCAACCGTACCCATCCAGTAAAAAAAAATAGACGGTTGGCCTGCTAACCCAACCCAACCTATGGATAAAAAGGCTTTCGTGGTTTTAATTGGGTCAAGGCGGGTGGTTTGGGTGGGCCGTGCGACCCACGTGCAGGACTAAAAGTGGTAATTCACTTGAATATGTTGTATTATGAATTCATAGTTTTGAATACTACATGTTTGAATATACATTCTTTACTTTCATGCAACTTATTACTGCACTCATGATTAGTATTATTGATAAATTGTCACGCCCGGTTTCAACGAACAAAACCGTGCAACATATATATGCGCCAGGAAACGTCTCGCATATACATGACAAATTACAGAATACCACAACACATGCCATAGAATAAAAAACGTGCATAACATTAAATATATCATTTATTACACTGTGACACAAGTGTTTAACTCAGAGTATAACGTAGCATAGCAGAAACATAAATCATAAACATAACGGGCACCACAGGGACGTCAACTGGTGAACGAAACGCCTAATACTCGTCGTAGTCTTGCACATAGTCTTCATTACCACCATCATCTGAACAGCGGTTGGATTTTTCCCTCCAATCAAGGAATAAATATAAAGAAACAAGCGTGAGTACAGAATACCCAACAAATATAACAAAAACCATGAGGCTCTATGGTTAGCTGACAACTGCATAAGCTTTTAATGTAAAACATTTATTTAAAGCCTATTTACTATGAATTAATAACAAAACCATTAGCCCAAAAGATATTGCATAAGAATTAAATAAGATTAAACTGATATAAACATTATCATAAACAAAACTAAAATCAAGGAACCTTAGCCAAGGATCCTTCTAATCACTGGGAAGGGTCTGGGCCACTCATAACCGTGAGCACGGCTAACATGTTAGTTTTACACTCTCGAGAGGTTGTACATCTTTACCCACAAGTCGTGAGCTACGCTAGAAATTCACCACATTACCGGAGATGAGATGACTAGCAAGCGCACTACGAAGCCTTTACAAAGATCACGTTGGTAAGGTGTAACCGCTAAGGTTTCAGGTTCCGCAACAGTGGAGCAAGCCTCAAGGGGAGAAGCACATACATATAACGTAAAGCACACTCAACCCAAGCAGCGCGAGGGCCACAGAAGCTCACCTCCCCTCTTGCCCTGCAGGTAAGTTACTCCCAAACCAAAACAACCTAATTAATCAGCTAAGTCTGTCCCATTCCAGCCTTGTGGTAGCACTGTTGTCCCAGGTGGTCACTTTGTGATTCGGTCCTTAGGGAGAGAACCAACAAAAGCACACGAGCACATTGCCCAAGCTTCCTAAACCATGTTGCTAAAAAGCTATATTAAAATGGACATGAACCGATCAGGGTCAAGCCCAACAATTAATTGCATAAGATTATTAATCAAAATTAAATTAACAAGGATAAGAGTTTGCGCAGCACCTAGCACAACTTAACCATATGCATCCCAAAAGGTAGATATATAAGGATAAAAGTAGCTAGGTAAACCTTACAGGCATATAAATTAAAATGCACATGCAGAAATTAAAAAGTTATTAGGTGTTGTTTATGTTATACTTGCCTTCCTCAAAATTTATTCCTTGCTGCTGCTCAGAGGCTTCTGGAGGTGGTTCTTCGAACTCAACAGGCGGATCAACGTCTACGCACGGTATACGGCACCAAACAAGCATACACACGATCACACATGCAAGCAAACAAATGCAAAAAATAAGAAATAGTATATCATAACATAAAAACAAAAGGTAAAACATATTTAAAATTATACTACACATTGCTACGGTCGCGTGGGCGCAAGAATCGCCGAAAACGGATTTAAAACGGGGAAATTATAGCCTTTTAAAGATGATAGGACCTATCTGTAATTATTTTTCGAAAACCCGGGTTTAAAAGATAAAAACAGGGCCTCCGTTCTCAAAGGAAAGGACTGCAGGTTGATTCACTGAAACCCGAGGGGCTTTCATGCAAAATGGCGACGGCTGACCGGAGTTTGACTCGGTTGACCGGTATTGACCCAGCGGTTGACCGGTCACCGGCGACGGTCGGCCCTTGGATCGGGATCCAACGGCTCAGAGAGGGAGGGAGAAAGGGGTAGCCGACGGCAACCACGGGAGATGGCGGAGTCCGCCTCCCCACGGCGGCGCCTCGCCGAGGAGCGGTGCTTTGGGAGCTGTGGGGTACGGCGCGGGACGAGGGCAGGTCGAGGAACGGGAGGAGACGACGGCGAACTCACCGAGGGGCTCGGAGCGAGCGGAGGCGCACTGGAGGTGGCCCGCGACGGACAGTTGTGGACGGCGGTGGTGGGTGCGCGTGGAGCGGCGTCGAAGAGCGGAATCGGGGCCCAAGAACCAGCGGGAAGGGTCGCCAAGTCACTGCGATGGAGGCTGCGGTGGTTAGAAGACCGGAGGAGCCCCGTAGGCGGCCAATTTGGCGGCGGCGGGTGAACTCACCTTGCGGCCTCGGTGAGGGAAATCAAAGGCGGCGGTGCACTAGGGTTGGGGCCGGTGGCTTGGAGGAGAAAAAGGAGCGGTGTTGGATCCAGGAGATACCGTTATTGGGGCTAAGATGGGGAGACGGCTCGGAATCGAGTCCGACCCGAGGAGGAATGCGACGCGAGCTTCACCCGGTTCGTCTTGGACTCGAGTCTGTATTGCGCCACGTCGCCCGTGCGCAAAAAGGGGAGCGGGAAGCTGGGCCATCGGCAGTAGGGGTCGGGGAGTGGGACCACGGTCAGAGGAGGGGTTCGACGCATGAAGGGAGGCACGGTCCACCTGCAGCGTCGCGAGGAGGAAGAAGACCCTGACCGACGGGGCCGGCGCGATAGAGAGAGAGGGGGGCCGTAGGGAGGAGTTGGGCCGGTCCGGCTGCTTGCTGGGCCGGGCACGAGCGGGAGAGGGGGAAGGGGTTTTGAGACGGGCTGGGCCGGCCGGGGTGCTTGGCTCGGCTAGCTCCTCCTCTCTTCTTTTTTTTTCTATTTTGAATACGCTTTTGAATTGAGAAGGTAAAAAGCTTTATTGATTCAAATCAATTTAATCCTGCATCCTTAAGTCATTCAAACAAAAACAATGTACCAGCATGAATGCACAACCAAAGTTGGCCTATGATGAATTTAAATTACTTGTTTAATAAAATAAATCATGAAATGCAGGCCTAGGCATATTAAACCTTAGAAAATTAAATAAACCATATTAAATTTATTGTAAAATACTGGAATTAAAAATTAGGGTGTCACAAACCTACCCCCTTAACAAGAATCTCGCCCCGAGATTCAGATAAGCTAGTTAGCAAAAAGAGCGGGGTATGCTGCTTTTAATTCATTCTCTTGTTCCCATGTTGCCTCTGCCTCTGTATGATGACTCCATTGCACACGGCACATCTTGATCTTTCTGTTTCTGGTATTCCTCTCAGATGTGTCTAAGATTTTCACTGGATGCTCTGTGTATGTCAGATCCTTCTGTACCTCCAATCCTTCTAGCGGCGCTTGCTCTTCGGGTACTCTCAAACACTTCTTCAACTGAGACACATGAAACACATCATGCACACCTGACAAACTGGGAGGTAATTTCAGGCGGTAAGCTACTTCACCTTTCTTTTCCAGTATTTTAAATGGCCCAATGTATCTTGGCGCTAGCTTTCCTTTCATGTTGAAACGGCGAATACCTCTTATTGGTGACACCTTCAAGTACACATGGTCATCCACTTTAAAGGACAAATCCCTCCTGCGGACATCAGCATAACTTCTCTGTCTGGACTGAGCAACTCTCAAATTTTCCTGAACGATCCGCAATTGTTGCTCAGCATCCTGTACTATGTTAGGTCCAAATACCTGCTTCTCACCTGTTTGATTCCAGAACAATGGCGTTCTGCACCTCTTGCCATACAGTGCTTCAAACGGCGACTTTTTCAGACTGGCTTGGTAACTGTTATTATAGGAAAAATCAGCATACGGCAGACACTTGTCCCAACTAGTGCCGTACTGTATGGCACAAGCTCTCAATACATCTTCAAGTATCTGATTATTTCTTTTTGTCTGCCCGTCTGTCTGAGGATGGTACGCTGTACTGAATCTGAGCTTTGTGTCCAATGAATTATGCAACTGCTCCCAAAAGCGAGAAGTAAACTGCGAACCTCGATCAGATATAATTCTCTTAGGCACGCCGTGCAGGCAGACAATTCTGGAGATATACAGCTCAGCTAACTTAGCACCTGAATAAGCAGTGTTAACCGGTATAAAATGAGCTACCTTGGTTAAACGATCCACTACTACCCATATTGAATTATAACCTTTCTGAGTACGAGGCAAACCCACAGTAAAATCCATGGTTATTTTTTTCCACTTCCATTCTGGTACCTTCAATGGTTGTAATAAACCTGCGGGTCTCTGATGTTCAGCCTTCACACGCTGACATGTATCACAAATAGCTATATATTCGGCCACGGCACGCTTCATACCGTACCACCAAAATCTTTTCTTCAGATCATAGTACATCTTAGTGTTGCTGGGATGAATAGAATAAACCGTATCATGAGCCTCACTCAAAATTAATTTTCTGATGCTATCCACATTAGGCACACATATTCTGTTCTTGTACCATAAAGTTCCCTGTTCATCTTCCCGAAAGTGAGGTGCCTTGCCTAATTTGAGCAACTCACGAATTTCCTGCAATTTCTCATCATCCTTCTGGTGCTCCTGAATCTCTTGTTCTAAAGTCGGCTCTGCCTCAAATGCTGCGGCTGTAGTGTGATGTAGGAAACCCAAGCTCAATCTTTCAAACTCTTCACATAACTCATGCGACATCATGAAACACAAAGCCATATTAGCATAACTCTTCCTACTCAGAGCGTTTGCCACCACATTAGCCTTGCCAGGATGATAATGAATTTCCATATCATAATCCTTAATTAATTCCAACCATCTTCGCTGCTGCATATTCAACTCGTTCTGTGTGAAGATATATTTGAGACTCTTGTGATCAGTATAAATTTCACAACGCTGCCCGTACAAATAGTGACGCCAAATCTTCAGTGCGTGCACTACTGCTGCAAGTTTCAGGTCATGTGTCGGATAATTCAACTCATGCTTGCGCAACTGCCGTGAAGCGTAGGCAATCACTTTGCCTTCCTGCATCAGAACACATCCCAAACCATCTCTGGAAGCATCACAATAAACTATGAATTTCTTCTGCTGGTCAGGCAATGTCAACACAGGTGCTGTAGTCAATCTTTTCTTCAACTCATCAAAAGCAGCTTGCTGTGCATTTGTCCATCTAAATTCCGCATCCTTCTCCAATAGGGAAGTCATGGGCTTCGCAATTCTTGAAAAATTTTCAATAAATCTCCGATAATAACCAGCTAAACCAAGAAATCCACGAACCTCTTTTGGTATTTCGAGCACCTTCCAGTTCGTTACCGTACTGACCTTGCTTGGATCCACTGCAATTCCTCCTTTGGAGACAACGTGACCAAGGAAACGCACTTCATCAATCCAAAATTCACATTTGCTGAACTTGGCATACAGCTTGTGTTCTCTCAGTCTCTGAAGAACTAACATTAAATGCTCCTCATGTTCTGCTTCAGTCTTGGAATAAATCAGAATGTCATCAATAAAAACCACCACAAACTTGTCTAAATAATCCATAAATACTGAATTCATCAGTTGCATAAAATAGGCAGGAGCATTGGTGAGGCCGAAATCATTACTGTATACTCATACAAGCCGTACTTAGTGGTGAAGGCAGTTTTAGGAATATCTGAGGGATGAATTTTTAACTGATGATAACCAGATCTCAAATCAATCTTGGAGAAAACACAAGCACCCTGAAGCTGATCAAACAAATCATCAATGCGGGGGAGTGGGTACTTGTTTTTAATGGTGACTTTATTTAGAGCTCGGTAATCCACACACATCTTTTTCACATCAGTATCCTTTTTCTCAACAAGCAAGACTGGAAAAGTCCAGGGAGAGGAACTAGGGCAGATATATCCTTTAGCTAGCAATTCATCTATATTCTTTTTAACGTCCTCATGCTCTATAGGTGCCATTCTATATTGCCTCATTGCTATGGGTGCAGTGCCAGGTAAAAGCTCTATTAAAAACTCAATATCTCTGTCAGGCGGCATACCTGGCAATTCATCAGGGAAGACATCTGGATAATCACACACTATCCGAATACCGTCTGTAGGTCTAACCTCCATCTGGTGCAAATAACCTAAAGGACTTGATGCGCTGATTCCCACTTCCTGGCCATCTGATGCTGCTAGGTGAACTGTCCGTTGAGCACAATCAATTTTGACACCCCACTTCTCCAGAGTGTCCATGCCCAAGATTATATCAATATCCATGGAATCAATAACTAGCAACCCAGTGTGAAACTCTACCCCCCTTATGTTGATACTAACTCTGGTACAGACTGTGTTGGTAGTTATCTTTCCCCCCGGTGAATTAATTACCATAGGTCTTTTCATGCAGCTTAAGGGGAGGTTATGTTTTTCAGCAAAAGATCTTGTAATAAAAGAATGCGTAGCACCAGTATCAAAAAGTATTGTAGCAGGGTTGGAGTTGACTGTAAACGTACCAAGCACAACGTTTGGGGCTTCTGCTGCAGTTTCTGCCGTCACATGATTGACCTTGCCCTGAAGTGGTGCCTTATGCTGCTGGTTGGGGCGCCCCTGCTGCTGCTGTTGTGGGGCGTTCTGTCTGGCCTGCTGCTGCTGCTGCTGTTGCCCCCTCTGAGGGCAGTTGTTGGCGAGGTGCCCATTGTCGCTACATTTGTAGCAGTTACGAACCACGGGAACAGTAGCCTGATTTTGGGCAGGTGGGTTGGACTGCCCCTGTGGCATAGCTCTGTAGGTAGGGCGTTGGTTTTGATTCTGGTAACGCTGACCCTGACCTGTCTGTTGCTGGTACTGCTGCTGCTGTGGTTGCTGACGCTGCTGGTACTGCTGCTGCTGGTACTGCTGGGGGTAGCGGGGGCGGGTGTTGCTGTTGGAGGATGCAGGGTTGAGCTTTCTTTTCTTCTCATCAATCTTCCTGCGCTTCTGCTCTGTAAACAAGGCACGATCTACCAAGTGATTGAAATTATTGAACGTGTTGTTCATCAGCTGTAACTGGAGGTTGTCATTAAGGCCCTCCAGGAAGTGCTCCTGCTTGTCACCATCTTCTGCAACTTCTGTGGGAGCATAGCGAGCAAGCTGCAGAAACTTGTCACGGTACTCCGTGACTGACATGTTCTCCTGTTTTAGAGAGAGGAACTCCTTCTTCTTCATCTTCATCTTCATTATGCCCGCAGGCACATGGTGGCTTCTGAATCTCTCACGGAACTGAGCCCAGGTGAAGCGCTCTCTGTCCTGCTGACTGTGAGACTCCCACCAGTCCAGAGCTGCACCTCGAAGCTGTCCTGCTGCATACAGGACCCTCTCTTGATCATTGCACTGCGCAATGTCAAGCTGTCGCTCCACTGCACGGAGCCAGTCATCTGCCTGAAGAGGATCAGCAGAATGGGAAAAAGTAGGCGGATGTCCCTTCATAAAGTCTCCACGCCTGTCCCTCTGCTGCGGCTGCGGATTGGCTTGAACATTCTGCAGAGCTTGTACTGCATTGTTGAGAGTAGCCATCATCTGCATCTGAAGCTGAAAAGACTGATCTGCTGTCAGCGGCGGTGGGTTCTGCGGTGGGTTTTGCGGTGGGTTGCCATTAGCCTGATTCCTAATGTTTACCATCTGTTGGCAGCAGTTGAAACAATATCAGTAAGCAATTGTTGCACATATCCAGGATGATGAATAACGGTGACCGATAAAGTAAAGAGAAAGGAGTAGATGGCTATTTATAACCCCAAACGATCTAATCTTTATTAATTAATTTATATAATTAATTTAATCTTCATAGTGGTTTATACTGTGGACATATATCACAGCTAGACTATCAATCAATCAAAGAACCAAATCAAACATAGTTTACCATGACAAGCATTCACACACCAACACAAAACGTGCTAACGAGACATTGTAAGGGTAATCTAATATATAAAAACACCCTAATGATGACATCTATAGAAACGATAGAAATATTTGAGTAAAGTTCTATATGATAGAATGAATAAATAAAAATTTTCGAACATAATGTGAGCAATTAATTAGTAAAACTAAAATAAAGACAAAGCATTTAAAAGTCAGCAGTTACGACAAGGAAAGTGAAGTCCTTAAACACGACCAGTCTAACTAGGCTTTCATCCTACAGTCAACACGGCTCTGGTACCAAATTTGTCACGCCTGATTTCAACGAACAAAACCATGCAACATATATATGCGCCAGGAAACGTCTCGCATATACATGACAAATTACAGAATACCACAACACATGCCATAGAATAAAAAACGTGTATAACATTAAATATATCATTTATTACACTGTGACACAAGTGTTTAACTCAGAGTATAACGTAGCATAGCGGAAACATAAATCATAAACATAACGGGCGCCACAGGGACGTCAACTGGTGAACGAAACGCCTAATACTCGTTGTAGTCTTGCACATAGTCTTCATTACCACCATCATCTGAGCAGCGGTTGGATTTTCCCCCCAATCAAGGAATAAATATAAAGAAACAAGCGTGAGTACAGAATACCCAACAAATATAACATAAACCATGAGGCTCTATGGTTAGCTGACAACTGCATAAGCTTTTAATATAAATAATTTATTTAAAGCCTATTTACTATGAATTAATAACAAAACCATTAGCCCAAAAGATATTTCATAAGAATTAAATAAGATTAAACTGATATAAACATTATCATAAACAAAACCAAAACCAAGGAACCTCAGCCAAGTATCCTTCTAATCACTGGGAAGGGTCTGGGCCGCTCATAACCGTGAGCACGGCTAACATGTTAGTTTTACACTCTCGAGAGGTTGTACATCTTTACCCACGAGTCGTGAGCTACGCTAGGAATTCATCACATTACCGGAGATGAGATGACTAGCAAGCGCACTACGAAGCCTTTACAAAGATCACGTTGGTAAGGTGTAACCGCTAAGGTTTCAGGTTCCGCAACCGTGGACCAAGCCTCAAGGGGAGAAGCACATACATATAACATAAAGCACACTCAACCCAAGCAGCGCGAGGGCCACAGAAGCTCACCTCCCCTCTTGCCCCGTAGGTAAGTTACTCCCAAACCAAAACAACATAATTAATCAGCTATGTCTGTCCCATTCCAGCCTTGTGGTAGCACTGTTGTCCTAGGTGGTCGCTTTGTGATTCGGTCCTTAGGGAGAGAACCAGCAAAAGCACACGAGCACATTGCTCAAGCTCCCTAAACCATGTTGCTAAAAAGCCATATTAAAATGGACATGAACCGATCAGGGTCAAACCCAACAATTAATTGCATAAGATTATTAATCAAAATTAAATTAACAAGGATAAGAGTTTGCGCAGCACCTAGCACAACTTAACCATATGCATCCCTAAAGGTAGATATATAAGGATAAAAGTAGCTAGGTAAACCTTACAGGCATATAAATTAAAATGCACATGCAGAAATTAAAAAGTTATTAGGTGTTGTTTATGTTATACTTGTTTTCTTCAAAATTTATTCCTTGCTGCTGCTCAGAAGCTTCTAGAGGTGGTTCTTCGAACTCAACAGGCGGATCAACGTCTACGCACGGTATACGGCACCAAACAAGCATACACACGATCACACATGCAAGCAAACAAATGCAAAAGATAAGAAACAGTATATCATAACATGAAAACAGAAGGTAAAACGTATTTAAAATTATACTACACATTGCTACCGTCGCGTGGGCGCGAGAATCGCCGAAAACGGATTTAAAACGGGGAAATTATAGCCTTTTAAAGATGATAGGACCTATCTATAATTATTTTTCGAAAACCCGGGTTTAAAAGATAAAAACAGGGCCTCCGTTCTCAAAGGAAAGGACTGCGGGTTGATTCACTCAAACCTGAGGGGCTTTTATGCATAATGGCGACGGCTGACCGGAGTTTGACTCGGTTGACCGGTATTGACCCTGCGGTTGACCGGTCACCGGCGACGGTCGGCCCTTGGATCGGGATCCAACGGCTCAGAGAGGGAGGGAGAAAGGGGTGGCCGACGGCGACCACGGGAGATGGCGGAGCCCGCCTCCCCAAGGCGGCGCCTCGCCGAGGAGCGGTGCTCTGGGAACTATGGGGTACGGCGCGGGATTAGGGCAGGCCGAGGAGCGGGAGGAGACAACGGCGAACACACCGAGGGGCTCGGAGCGGGCGGAGGCGCACTGGAGGTGGCCCGCGACGGACAGTTGCGGACGGCGGTGGTGGGTGCGCGTGGAGCGGCGTCGAAGAGCGGAATCGAGGCCCAAGTACCAGCGGGAAGGGGTCGCCAAGTCACTGCGATGGAGGCTGCGGTGGTTAGAAGACCGGAGGAGCCCCGTAGGCGGCCAATTTGGCGGCGGCGGGTGAACTCACCTTGCGGCCTCGGTGAGGGAAATCAAAGGTGGCGGTGCGCTAGGGTTGGGGCCGGCGGCTTGGAGGAGAAAATGGAGCGGTGTTGGATCCAGGAGATACCGTTATTGGGGCTAAGATGGAGAGACGGCTCGGAATCGAGTCCGACCCGAGGAGGAACGCGACGCGAGCTTCACCCGGTTCGTCTTGGACTTGAGTCTGTATTGCGCCACGTCGCCCGTGCGCAAGAAGGGGAGCGGGATGCTGGGCCATCGGCAGCAGGGGTCGGGGAGTGGGACCACGGTCAGAGGAGGGGTTCGACGCGTGAGGGGAGGCGCGGTCCACCTGCAGCGTCGCGAGGAGGAAGAAGACCCTGACCGGAGGGGCCGGCGCGACAGAGAGAGATAGGGGGGCCGTAGGGAGGAGTTGGGCCGGTCCGGCTGCTTGCTGGGCCGGGCACGAGCGGGAGAGGGGGAAGGGGTTTTGAGACGGGCTGGGCCGGCCGGGGTGCTTGGCTCGGCTGGCTCCTCCTCTCTTCTTTTTTTTTCTATTTTGAATACCCTTTTGAATTGAGAAGGTAAAAAGCTTTATTCATTCAAATCAATTTAATCCTGCATCCTTAAGTCATTCAAACAAAAACAATGTACCAGCATGAATGCACAACCAAGGTTGGCCTATGATGAATTTAAATTACTTGTTTAATAAAATAAATCTTGAAATGCAGGCCTAGGCATATTAAACCTTAGAAAATTAAATAAACCATATTAAATTTATTGTAAAATACTGGAATTAAAAATTAGGGTGTTACATATGATGAACTAAGCGGCCGTCAAATCTTACTTCTATATAATAAATCAAGCAGCTGTCAAATCCTGCTTCCACATGTTAACTTGATCCTGTTTAAAATCAATAGCTAAGGATCAAATTCTTAGTAAGCAAGCTTTGTGTAAGCTGTAAGCCATTTCCATTAAGTCTTACTGAGTAATTAGTACTCAGGGTTTGCCTCAACTTTTGGCTCACAAGGTACTGATGACTTCTGGACAACCGCTTGAAGGAGGGTAGAACCGCTGGGCTCGGTGCTACTTGCCTTGTTTATCTCTACATGAAGACTATTTTAGTTTGTTTCCGCTGCGAGATGTTTTGAAAACGCTTCCGCTATATATATATTGCAATCGCTTCCGCTATATGTTGAACATGTATTTCACCACATACGCTGATTTATAAACAATGTCTATCTATCTTATATATTTCAACTGCCTGTGATGATGTAACTGTTGTGGCTCCTTCGAGGGTCAGCTGTGTTTGACGTCGGTTCCTCTGGAAATGGTGTTATCGAGAGCCCGAAGGACTCTCGACGGACTACCGGGTTTAGTCTGGCCTAAGTGCACTGCGAGTCAGAGATGGCAGGTGTGCTTAGTTTGGATTAAGCAGGGCGGTTCCGCCACAGCTGGTATCAGAGCCGATCATACATAGAAAACAGTCATATCATCATGTTTTGTTTTGCAAACTATTTTCAAGTATACGATATGCCCATATTAAGGATGTTAGTGGATATCAGGTAACATCACTGAGATTCTGACCTAGATAGAACTCATATGCATATTTGGCGTTTTGTGAGGCAACTTTTCGGCCATAGCTATCCCCAGTTCTGGAGGAACGCTATCGGGGTTTTGCGAACGGTTATAAACCCTGCATTCATGCTGTATAAGTAAAAGCTCTTTAAGGGTAGTAGGCATGCTTTGGAGCTTTCATACCCACCACACTTACATTTGGTTTTGGGATCCACCTTTTTCTCGACAATCCCCAGTACTAGTTGAAAGTCAGGCTTTGAGGAAAGGTGCAACGGCCCACTCAACGTTGTCCACGCAGCGGTCACGCGTGGATGCCACATTAGGTGGTAATGAGCATGCATTTTTCTGTAGTTATACTAACCACGTGCGAAATTAAGAACGACTAGATAACGACTAGTTGCATTAAGGAGAGACGTGTATATATGTCACCGAATTATCGCTAGCTATATATAAAATACTGTTGACGGCACTTAAGCACGACAAACCTTATACTGCAAGCGACAATATCGTGTGTAGCTTTTCTCTAGGATGAGAATCATGGGTTTTGTCAATCCAGGAAACGAACTAATTAAGAACTAATTAACAAGAGTTTATGGTAAACTAAAGGTATAAAACAGGGTTCTAAACTACCTCTAAACTAGCCCTAAACTATATCTAATCTACGTCTAAACTATACTAATATTATAAGATAAGCAATTAGAACAGAACTAGAACACCAATTAAGGGGTATTAACTGGAGTCTAATTAAGCTCTAATTGGATCCAAGACATGCATGATATAGGCACCACAAATAGATAAGAGCTACGAGATAACTAGCAGCTCAAGGTAGACAAGCATGATCAAGCATAAACTTCATAGCATAATTAAATCAAGATCAATCAACCTAACCCCCTAGATCAAGTTTACCTTTCCCCGGGCTCTACTGTCACTAGTACCCAAGTAATCGACGAGAAACCCTCAACAGGCATACATGATTAGAGAAGGCCCTTCTAATCACTTTTACATAGTCTAATAACATAATTAGCACAACTAGAACCTCTAATCATGATGATCAAAAGAACTAGATATACAACTATATCATTAGTAAGCTAGATCAACGATCAAGAACGCTAGAAGAATATAACCCTCAAAGACATGCTCTAATCAACAAGCATCGAGATGTAAAACTAATTAGAGCTAGAACAAGCATAATTAGAACAAGAACATGATAATTAGACAAGAACAATGCTCATTAATAAATTGTATCATAGTTACAACTATGATCATACCTTCCCTTGATGATATAATTAGACCTCTGGAGCTAAGTAATTAGAGCACCATGCAAGGGCTCTAATCACCTCTAGAAACTAGAAGAACTCTAAACCTAGACTAGAAACTCGACCCTCTACTGTCATCTAGTTGTGTCCCTCTACATCGTGTCGCCTTGATAAATTGGAATGAATTGGATAGCCTTGGGGGTCTCATGGGGGTTTGTATTTATACCTCGGAGGTGCCTTGGGGCGCCCCCACCTCCCCCTTGCTTGGAGTTGGAGGAGGACTCTTGTTTCTCCCAAAATAGGACTTTCCTATTTTCTGCACCTTTCGTATTTCGACCATATCTCTGTCATCCGGAGTCCAAATAAGGCAAACTCGGACTCTAAATTATAGAGCTCGAAGGGATCTACAATTTTGGATTTAAACTTTCTCCATTTGACGTTGTTTAGGTCTCTGAATTGGGCCCGCAAGGTGCTGCTGTCCTAGAATCCGAGAATATCTCGAGATTTAATTGGAGGTTGGATTGGACTCTTGATAAATCTTCCTTATCTTTAATTCCCTCGCACCCAAGTAATCTTTATCTCCTTGGAATCTTCCTGGAAGAAGCGTGGTAGAAAGGGGAACACCAGACAGCGCCTGGAGGGGGCGGTTGGCCGACTCAGGGGGGTAGGGTCGGCTGACCCGACCTTTTCGTTCGCCCGGTGGTTTCCATCTTTCGCGGAGACGTTCCTTGTTACCTAAGAAATACTTGTACGGGGCCTCTTGGACTCTTGGGCTTTTGGAATCTTCGATATGGGCTGAGATATGACGGAGTCTTCTAGTCTTTGACATATTTGATGATTTTATTGAATAATTATCTCCAATTTCTAATAGCTTTTGACACGTACTTGAAACTTCTGATTAGGAAACCTTGATTAACACAGTGGGGAGTATGAGTCAACCATGCCTTCTTTGATCATCATCTTCAATGAATGTCGATTTAGAGGTCCTTTCTTACTCGGCGTGGATCATTGTGAATTTCGCGAAAAATAGGTCAAAAACCTATAAAAATCACGTACAGCATATTTTCAAGGCAATGTTGCAAAATCCACAATAATCGGTGATAAATATTAGTAAAAGATATAGTTGACGCATAAAAACAGTGAAAAACCATATAAAATGATATAAAATATTCGTACATAAGCCGCGTCAACAACATCCCCATTTTTAAACCTTGCTCATCCTCGAGTAACTCAAGAATCAGCATTGCCCTACATTAACTTTTTCATACATTAATCTTAATTAATCAAACTAACAAGCTCTCTATTAAAATTTTACTGTGAACCATTAAATCATGAAAGAAAAGATATTCAACTAAGCTCATCCCACAACAAAAGAATTAGCAAGAGTTTAAATCTATCAATGACACATCTCCTTATTTTAGCAATAAGTTTTTGAAAAAGATAATCAAATATTAAGAGAAAAAATCTTGCAAAGCCAAAGGAACACACTCAACTCTCCAGTCCCTCAAAATGATACTTAATAAACACATATATATATATATAAAGTGGAAGCTTATCTGGACCTTAGTATGAATCCTAATCAAATAATGTTGAGGGAAAGGATGTAACACACACATTTAGAAGAGTGGACATGTGCAAGTGTCAATGGATGATTTCAAGACACAAATGAAGTCCTTGCTATCGGATTGCACATGGTTGGAATATTTTCTAGAGTATAAATAGGATATACCTTACTAATACTAAATAAAAACTAAATATAAAACTTTCTAAAAACTTAGAAGATTATTGATGGGCAACTCTCTTTATTATTATTTTTTTACCTTTTTTTTTCTTTTGGGTGACCACTTGGTCTTCCCCCCCTTTTTTTTGCCCCCTCAAAAATCTAAAAACACATAACGTAAAACAAGGTAGCTCTCCATCCCCACTCTTGAATAATACTCACCCTTGCCCTTGAGTATATATCTAAAACAATTTAATTTAGAGGATAGAGCTGTCTAATAAAAGAATAATATTTAATCCCTTAAATATTTCAGAAAATAATGGGTTGTGGTCAAGGAGGATACACAAAAAGATAATCTTGATTTAAGGATGGATATCCAGCGAAGTTTGTACTCTCTTCAATGTAGAGGGATACAATGTATGGATAGAAAGGCTAGCAAAGAAAAGATACGCAAAAATGAATGACCAGCTTCTAAGTCTCATACCCTAGATCACAGTCTTGATCCAACTCATTTGAAAAACAAATTTGATAAATCTAAGATTCAAAAATATATGGCTCTGGTAGGTATGGCTATTCCAAGATAATCTCATAAAGTTGATCATGGAATTTATAAGCAGTAAAAATAAACAAGGAGATGATCATGATAAAGATTAAACCTTGCAAACATTAAATCATATGGGTCTTTATGAAAAATCATAATCAATCACAAAATTGCTGACTAGTTCAATTAAACATGTATTATGAGAGCTCGCTAATTTAACTAATCAAAACCAAAGCATGATAAAGATAAAGCGACAACTTTCATCATTTTCTTGAATGTATTAATTAATTAAGCATGGACCATGGTTATAGTATTAATCACAATAAATCTAAAATAATACACTAAAAACAAGAGAAACACAAAGGGAACACCAAATTGATAGATATAGGTAAATATTTGCAGAATTTAAAATGAGAAATGAAGGTGTTCGAAATATGTTATCGGATATTCCTTCAATTTTTTTGTCATTAAATAATTCCCTGCAAAACAATTCAAGTGCACATACTACACTCGAGGTAACGGTCGAAAGCAGAAGCAATTTACCATAATCTAATAATATCCCCATTAATTTTGAACTTGTGGCATAATTAATCTTAATAAAAGAAAAACAAAAACTTAACGAGTGTATGCAAGAGTGTAATTATGCAAGAGATAAGCGTATAAACAAAGACAATGATTAAATCAAGTTCCAAACACCATGTTTACAACATGATTGCTAAATCTCTCTTATAGCCATCAAAATTTTAATTAACCAAAATTAAAACACCATGTTTTATCAAGGTCATCAACTCATAACAGCAAAACACATTGCAAAGTTTATAAACTAATCGAATGAAATTATGGATAACTAGCAGGGTTAATTAACTTCATCATGATGATCAACAATTTAATCTAAGCACCATGCTTACACAAATTGCTAAGTTATAACACTTGATCAAATGTTATTATGAACATGAAAGCACATATCATAAAGTTAATTAACAACCAAACCAATTATAAACATGCAATTCTAATCTAAATGTAACAAATGCAGAAAGTTTATCCACAGGAGACATGATTAGCAAGAAACTTTCAATTAAACCTAATGATGACGGTCTCAAATTAAATTTAAACACCATATTTACATTTAATTTATCAAGAAAAACTCTGTTGAGTAAAATAAAGTATCCATCATGAAGTTTATGAAAAATTTTAAAACTAATAAAACAAGTATGGAGAAACAAATGATAAAGCAAACGCAAGGTGAAAAACATAAAATGAAGTGATGTGATGGTGATTATCTAGATTAATCTTGCCACAAGCTAAAGATTCAAAGGGTGGTGTCATGCTTCCCATTTCTCTATTAAAAGACTCTAAGACTCTTAACACTAAAAAGAACGGGTTGCCTCCCGAAAAGCGCTTAATTTAAAGTCATAAAGCTAGACTTCTTACTTGCCTCTGTTGAAGTGAAGCCATGGTCCTTGGAGTAAGAATCCAAAGTGTCCATGCAGCTTGATAACTTGATTGTGCAGTTTCATCGTTTCTTGATCATAGCATCACTTGTGTGCACAATCCTCCCCTTGTGTGTTCATGTGCCAATGTCTTCGAAGCTCCTTGCAACTGAACTTGATCATAAAAATCTCATAGAAGCACTGCCCAAGCCTTATTCATTGTTGTTGCTATCATCTTCCTCAAGTAGACATCACCGTTGTTGCTGCCACCTCCTTCCTCATGGTATATCTTATTAATTTCGAGCATAACATACCTCAAACAATAGATCCATTGGATAGCCTCTGAAATTATCTTTCCAACGAGTACTTATGCGTTAAAATCTGATTCCACGTGAAGGAGTTATGCCCGTTTTACTCAAGCACTATGTTCTGTCTAGACTTCAATTTAGCTCGCGCAGCCTTTAATGATTTGCACATTGCTCCTCGTAGAAATCTCCAAATTGAGTGATTCTTATTGCGTTGGAAAGAGAACTTCATGGGCTTTCCAAATATAAGAAAATATTCTGTCTTTGCCTTCTAAGGTCGAGCTCCACATTGATGACATCTTCAGCTTTCTATTTTTAGCTCTCCAATGTTGACAATCTTCAACCTTTTGGACTTAGATCTTGATCGAAATTGTGTAAGTCCACCATTGTTGATCTTGAAGCTTCATGGGCTTGATTCTTGTCTTCAATTCCTTTTTCATTTAGTCCACTCACTCTTCAACTTAAAACTCAATCAAACTTTTGCAAATTCTGATGATGTCTTCAAATCTTGCCAAATCCTTGTATCAATCATCATGAATCTGTCTTTTACTCTTTCACACATTGGTCTCGTTGTTTCAAATGAATTGTGAATTTCTCTGCATGGTTAGCTCATAGTGCACACATATATAATATAATAGCATCATGGCAATGATTAGAGATAAAAGCAGAGTCACATGGTTGATTGGTTTAAACAAACATTTGATTCATGAATCAAAGACAACTATAAATTAAATTGAAAACACATAGCAAAACACTAAGGCATGTATATTTCATAGATGAACATGATTCATAAAATCAAACAAGAGATAAACAAAATGATGGGTTTCTAATGATTTTGGCCAAATTAGAGAGAAGATTTTAAAAGAAATAAAATAAAATTAGGATCAGATAAAATTCTAACAAGGGTTCTTTTTGTAAAAAGATCAAACGCTTTGAATTTTAAAATTTCAAAAATAATATTTTGCACAAATAATAAGTCATGAGAAACATGCACATGTTTATGTTTAAAATTTCAAAAGCAATTTGCACAACAATTAAACCTGGATCGAACCACTTATGGGGGAATAAGCGGCCGGTCCCCTTCTACTTTTGCACAAACCTTGACTCTTAGTTTTTTATTTATATCCAACCTTAAACTTGAGATTCGACCAACTAGCAAACCTTAACCATCTCTATGCATGAGTAGATTCAATCAACTAATTAAAGTAAAAAGATCTACTAAAAGATATGTGGTTTAAACAATAGGCCAGGCCACATGTAGAGATGAAGCATTGCAAAGCCATGGATCAAAGGTTATGTAAAGAAACTAGTCTAAAGACAAACTTTATTAATCGAATCTCAAGGTATGGATTAAGGGAACAAAACTAAAAACTAAAAACAAAACACAAGAAAGGATAGGAAGATAACAATCAACCAAACAACATTTTAATGATCATTATGAAACATCTCTAATCAAATATAGTTAAACTTTAATTATATTTATGATTAAAACAAGAATTACCTTAATCTTGAAGAAGTGAACTTCAAATCTTGACTTCATGGTAGCTTCATCTTTTTTCTTGGAATACCATGATTGCATGCACCATCAAGTGTTGGAGAAAAATACTTCTTGTCTTTCTCGAACTTCAGCTTCCCTTGCTCTGCCCTTTTAGTATTTCGACCATAACTTCCTCATCTGAAGTCCAAATAATGCAAATTCAGACTCTATCTCGTAGAGCTCGAAAAGATCTACAACTTTGGTCTTCGAATTGGCTCCACAAGGTGTTGCTGTTCTGAATTCCGAGAGTAGTTCGAGATTTGGTTGGGACTTGGACTGGTCTTGAGATAAACCTTCCGTGTCTTCATCTTCCTTGTACTCAAGCAATTTAGCCTCCGAAACCTTTTCAGCTAATCATGTTTGTCTCCATTATCTGTAGCTTAGAACAAACAAACTCCAAAGAACATTAGTCTTAAAAACTTAATTGACACAGCAGACATACCTTTAATACCATAGTTATTCCTTCGTGATAGCTGTAGAAAAACTCAATAACAGATCATAAGCCACTAACAGCGTTAGCACCTACTATTAAAGAGTTAGAATGAAAAATATTTTTTTTATTGGACCGAGGTCCATTTTTCATGTAATGTTAGGTAAAACAATATATATAAAGAGAAATTATATTCTAATAGAGTTTATAAAAAATTAAACTAATAGAAGAGCTAAACTTATTCTAAACAAAACTATCTAATTATAAAATTAAATGCAAGAAAGTAAATAAAATAGAATAAACTAAAATAAAGTAAAATGCATACAATAAAAGATAAAAGGCTAAATTAAGAAAAACACAAAAACAAAAATCTAATGACAGCAAAGTTAATAGGCTAGTCTAAACTATGAGCGAACATAAGAACGAACGACGAACAGAAGAACACAATTAGAGAAACTAATTACCACACGACTAGAACTAGATTAGCACACAATTAGCAAACACAAAATTAAAACTAACATTAAAATTCAAAATTAAACAGATATATAAACTCAAGTTAATTAGGACTCGATTAATTAGTTCCCCGGCAACGGCGCCAGAAAAGCTTCTTGACGGCACTTAAGCACGGCAAACCTTATACTGCAAATGACAGTATCGTGTGTAGCTTTTTCCTAGGATGAGAATCATGGGTTTTGTCAATCCAGGAAACGAACTAATTGAGAACTAATTAATAAGAGTTTATGGTAAACTAAAGGTATAAAACAGGATTCTAAACTACCTCTAAACTAGCCCTAAACTATATCTAATCTACGCCTAAACTATACTAATATTATAAGATAAGCAATTCGAACAGAATTAGAACACCAATTAAGGGGTATTAACTGGAGTCTAATCAAGCTCTAATTGGATCCAAGACATGCATGATATGGGCACCACAAATAGATAAGAGTTACGAGATAACTAGCAGCTCAAGATAGACAAGCATGATCAAGCATAAACTTCATAGCATAATTAAATCAAGATCAATCAACCTAACCCCCTAGATCAAGTTTAACCTTTCCCAGGGCTCTACTGTCACTAGTAACCAGGTAATCGATGAGAAACTCTCAACAGGCATACATGATTAAAAAAGGCCCTTCTAATCACTTTACATAGTCTAATAACATAATTAGCACAACTAGAACCTCTAATCACCATGATTAAAAGAACTAGATATACAACTTTATCATTAGTAAGCTAGATCAACGATCAAGAACGCTAGAAGAATATAACCCTTAAAGACTTGCTCTAATCAACAAGCATCTAGATCTAAAGCTAATTAGAGCTGGGACTAGCATATTTAGAACAAGAACATGATAATTAGACAAGAACAATGCTTCATTAATAAATTGTATCATACTTACAACCATGATCATACCTTCCCTTGATGATATAATTAGACTGGAGCTAGGTAATTAGAGAACCATGCTAGGGCCCTAATCACCTCTAGGAACCGGAAGAACTCTAATCCTATACTAGAAACTCGACCCTCTACTCTCATCTAGTTGTGTCCCTCTACATCGTGTCGCCTTGATGAATTAGAATGAATTGGATAGCATTGGGGGACTCATGGGGTTTGTATTTATACCCCGGAGGTGCCTTGGGGCGCCCCCACCTCCCCCTTGCTTGGAGTTGGAGTAGGACTCTTGTTTCCCCCGAAATAGGACTTTTCTATTTTTTGTACCTTCGTATTTCGACCATATCTCTGTCATCCGGAGTCCAAATAAGGCAAACTCGGACTCTAAATTGTAGAGCTCAAAGAGATCTACAACTTTGGATTCAAACTTTCTCCATTTGACGTCGTTAAGTCTTCGAATTGGGCCCGCAAGGTGCTGCTGTCCTGGAATCCGAGAATATCTCGAGATTTAATTGGAGGTTGAATTGGACTCTTGATAAATCTTCCTTATCTTTAATTCCTTCGCACCCAAGTAATCCTTATCTCCTTGGAATCTTCTATAAGAGGCGTGGTAGAAAGGAAAACACCAGACGACGCCTGGAGGGGGGCGGTCGGCCGACTCAGGGGGGGTAGGGTCGGCCGACCCGACCTTTTCCTTTGCCCGGTTGTTTCCATCTTTCACGGAGACGTTCCTTGTTACCTAAGGAATACTTGTACGGGGCCTCTTGGATTCTTGGGCTTCTGGAATCTTCGATATGGGCTGAGATATGACGGAGTCTTCTGGTCTTTGACATATTTGATGATTTTATTGAATAATTATCTCCAATTCCTAATAGCTCTTGACACCTTCTTAAAGCTTCTGATTAGGAAACCTTGATTAACACAGAGGGGAGTATGAGTCAACCATGTCTTCCTTGATCATCGTCTTCAATGAATGTCGATTTAGAGGTCCTTTCTTATTCGACGTAGATCATTGTGAATTTCGCGAAAAATAGGTCAAAAACCTGTAAAAATCATATAGAGCATATTTCTAAGGCAATGTTGCAAAATCTACAATAATCGGTGATAAATGTTAATAAAAGATATAATTGACGCATAAAAACAGTGAAAAACCATATAGAATGATACAAAATATTCGTACATAAGCCGCGTCAACAAATACATAGGATGTGTGATGTGAGACCGAATAGGACGAATCATGCATCATGTATCTTTTGTTATCATTTTGGGGATATTACTAAAAGACAAATGGAATGAATCGTGAATTAAACATACCTTCTGCACGTTTCACTACACAATCTGTCAATTGTATGCAACTAATACAATTCGCTAATTAAAAGCCCCTCGTATGGAAACAGATGGCTGAGAACAACCCAAACGTGCACGGTCAGAAGCAGCCCTATCCCCGTACCGATTCACTTGCCCACGGTTCAGGAGAATAGGTGGCGTCATATGAGTTGTCAGGACACTAATATTGAGTGACGTTAGAACCTTTTAGATATGCACCTGAAGACGTATTTCGTAATTAGGTGTAATCTGAAAATGAATGACAAGGGCAACAAATTTGAAACTATACTCCAAGTTCGACCTCAACTTGCAGTCTGAAATTTTTATAGAGCTGCAACAAAAACTGAGGATAACTTGAAATCTGGAAGAAACTGGGGCAAGAGTTGTATACCAAACTTGTAGAATACTTCTAGGTGCACAACTTTGTCAATTAGAGATTTTTCCGATTGTGCTTCTAATCAGAGCTATACTCAGATTTCTTAAAATTTGAGTTCTGAATTTCAGTAGCACCTGAAGGGAAATTGCACCTTCCACACAATTAGTGAGAGATTTGATCTGAGAGTTACATACCAAAGTTGTAGAGGACTAATCGTTGAACAACTTCTGTGTTTGGACCTCCACCCAAATCGATTGTTTCGACGCCCATATCGACGAGATTCGGAAGTGCTGTCCTGCATCTAAAGCTGCACACGAGTTTTCCATTTCGCATATGCGATCGTCTAAACCTACAAGATGATGGCTAACGCTTCATGAGCAATCGAGTCATTCTGTTCACTTATATGCTTTCATGTATTCAGAATATAATTATGGTGCTACGATCTTTTTATCACCGCCTTGATAACATTAAAGTTGTTGGACTAATCACATTCGGCCTCATTCATGTAGATGGTTACTCCACCAGAGACGTCTGCACAAGGGGCTGCCCATGGGGCACAATTTCCTCCTGAGTTGGCTGCTCTGGTCACTCAACAAGGTCAAATCATCAACATGCTCGTTCAAGAGCAACAACGGCGCAATCCGCAAGAGATCAGTTACACTGAATTTGCAGTACTACAACCGCCGATCTTCACCACTGCCACGGATCCCTTGGATGCTGATGACTGGCTTCGGATCATCGAATCCAAGTTCAGTCTACTACCCCGCCTCACTGAGCAATAGAAGGCTCGCTTCGCGGCACAGTGTCTACATGGTCCCTCGGGGGCCCAGTGTGCTTCATTCCTGGCAATGCAACCAGCCAGGCACCAGGTCACGTTGAATGAGTTCCAAGTGGCTTTTCAGGCCCACTATCTCCCGCCTAGCCTCATCGAGCTCAAGCAATGGGAATTTCGTGCACTTTAGTAAGGGAACATGTTGGTACTCGAGTACGTGCAGGCTTTCATCCGCCTGTCCCAGTACTCCCCCGAAGACGTCGACACTGACTCACGTAGGGCTGCCCGTCTGTTGGGTGGATTCGATTCCAATCTGCTGACTCACTTGGGTCGCCGCTATGACAGCTTCACCGAGTTGGTAGATGCAGCCATCGTCATGCAGCATCGCCTCCGCGAAGCCCATGAGGATCAGAGGAGTAAAAGACTTGCAAGCACACTTTCGTCGGGTTCATCTCAGCGGCAATGGGTCGTGCATCGCCCACCGCCGCGCATCTGTTACATCGACATGCCCCAACAGCAAGAGCAACACAGCGAGGCACAACAACCCTATCTTCATGTCGTATACCGCCTCATCCACCTGTTTCAGTGCCACCGGCCAAACTAAGTGCCAAATACCCCTGCTACAAGTGTGGGAAGACCGGCCACTTCAGCAAGAATTGTCTTGCCCTTCCACGAACCTAGGCACCAGTGTTGATTAGAGGCAACCAACGCCAGAATAAGAAGAAAGGACCAAAGCGAGATCCAACCCCAAGGGAGGGTCGTGTGCACTATACCCACGTAGATCAGATTCCAGAAGGTGAACCAGTATTAGCAAGCACGTTTCTTGTCAACGAGCACCCCACAGTGGTTTTGTTTGACTCCGGAGCAACACACACCTTGATCAGCAGGTCATATGCAACAAAACATGGGTATCACATCGATAATATGAAGACAAAATACCACATCACAGCCCCGGGGTCACCAATTGACACAAATCAGATTGTGAGAAACTTACGCTTGTGCATAGGCACAGAGGATTTCTATGTTGATCCTATAGTACTTTCTAATCAAGGGATTGACATTATCTTAGGGATGGATTGGATGAAAGAGCACAACGTCTTGTTGGATATTACTAGCAGGACAGTTCAAATGAAGTCTAGAAGGAGTGGAAAAATCATGCACATTCATTTGCCAATTCACAAACAGCTGTCACACACAGTAAATGCCATAGAAGCTCAGCCGATCAAGAAGATACCGGTGGTTTCTGATTTTCCAGATGTGTTTTCGGAAGAGCTTCCCGGACTTCCACCGGATAGAGATGTCGAGTTTGCCATCGAGTTTGTACCTGGCACCGTGCCTGTCTCTCGAAGACCCTACAGAATGGCACCTGATGAGTTGAAGGAGCTAAAAGGTGCAGCTTCAAGAACAGCTAGATAAAGGGTTCATTCGACCTAGCTCATCACCTTGGGGTTGCCCAGCCCTCTTTGTTGAAAAGAAGGACCAAGGTGGGAAAAGGCTATGTGTTGATTACCGGCCGCTCAATGCAGTGACCGTCAAAAACAAATATCCACTGCCACACATTGACACCTTGTTTGATCAGTTAGCTGGAGCTAAGGTCTTTTCAAAAGTCGATCTGAGGTCTGGCTACTATCAAATAAAGATCAGAGAAGAGGATATACCCAAGACAGCTTTCTTGACCAGATATGGCTTGTATGAGTATTTGGTCATGTCCTTTGGGTTAACCAATACACCGGCTTTCTTCATGTACATGATGAATTCGGTGTTCATGAACGAACTTGATAAGTTCATAGTAGTGTTCATTGATGACATATTAATCTACTCTAAAAGTGAGGAAGAACACAAAGAGCACTTGAGGATAGTACTCACTCGGCTTAGAGAGCACAAGCTCTATGCCAAGTTCAGTAAGTGTGCATTCTGGCTGAAGAAAGTGAGTTTCTTAGGTCACATTCTGTCTGAGAAGGGGGGTAGTAGTTGATCCTAGCAAGGTAAAGGATGTTCTGAATTGGAAGCAACCCGAGACAGTGACTGAGATTTGGAGTTTCCTTGGTTTAGCAGGCTACTACCGCCGCTTCATTAAGGACTTCTCCAAAACTACGAAGCCAATGACCTCACTAACAAAGAAGAATGTGAAGTATGTGTGGAGCTCGAATTGTGAGGAAGCCTTTCAGACGTTGAAGAAATTGTTAACATCTGCACCAGTGCTAGCACAACCAGACGTCACTAAACCATTTGATGTGTATTGTGATGCCTCCGGCAATGGGCTTGGCTGTGTCCTAATGCAAGAAGGGAGAGTAATTGCCTACGCCTCACGCCAACTGAGAAACATGAAGCCAACTACCCAACACATGATCTTGAGCTTGCTGTAGTTGTACATGCGTTGAAGATATGGAGACACTATCTGCTAGGCAATACGTGTCACATCTACACTGACCACAAGAGTCTCAAATACATCTTCACCCAACCGGAATTAAATATGAGGCAAAGACGGTGGTTAGAGTTGATAAAAGATTATGACCTAGAGGTTCATTACCATCCTGGTAAGGCTAATGTAGTAGCTGATGCATTGAGCCGTAAGGCTCATTGCAATGTGATTGAGGCCCGCCCTACATGAGAGTTATATGCTGTGAGATGGATGAGATCGAAATGCCGGCAGAACAGCACGCTGAACTCTACAGCCTCATCATTGAACCTACAATAAAGGATCAAACCATAGCAGCACAAAAGAAAGACAAGGGTATGCTGCACATTCGAGATGGGATCAATGAAAAGAAGATGGCTTGTTTTAGGCTTGACGAAAAGGGCGTCCTATGGTTTAAAAATCCCTTAGTGGTACCTAAGGACATGGAGTTGAGAAAGAAAATCTTGGATGAAGCTCACACCTCCATGTTCACCATGCACTCGGGCAACAATAAGATGTACCAAGAGTTAAAGCAGAAATTTTGGTGGATCCATATGAAACGGGAGATCGCCAAATATGTGTCCGAATGTGACGTGTGTCAGAGGGTAAAAGCTGACCACTTAAAGCCTGCGGGTATGCTTCAACCACTAGCAGTTCCAGCCTGGAAATGGGAGGACATACATATGGACTTCATTGTGGGTTTGCCTCGCACACAGAAGGGGTATGATTCCATTTGGGTTATCATTGACTGCTTCACAAAATCAGCCCACTTCATTCCTGTGAAAACAGTTTACCATGCCAAGACCTATGCCGAACTTTATATAGCCAGGATTGTCTCCTTGCACGGTGTTCCTCAAACAATCACTTCGGATAGAGGCTCATTGTTTGTGTCCCACTTCTGGGAGCAATTGCAAACTGCTCTTGGAACCAACTTAATTCGAAGTTCAGCATACCACCCTCAAACTAGTGGCCGAGTTGAAAGAGTGAACCAGATTTTAGAAGACATGTTGAGGGCATGTGCTTTGACTTATTTCACCAAGTGGGATGAATGTCTCCCCTTGGTGGAGTTCGCCTACAATAACAGCTACCAGAAGAGCTTGGAAATGGCTCCTTTTGAGGCCCTATATGGTAGACGATGCAGAACACCACTCAAGTGGTCTGAACCAGGTGAGCGTGTCACATTCGATCCTGACTTGGTAACACAGGCAGAAGAGCAAGTTAAATTCATACACAGCAATCTGAGGAGAGCACAGTCTAGGCAGAAAAGCTACTCGGATAAGAGGAGGAGACCCCTAGTCTTTGAGAAGGGTGATCATGTGTATCTCTGGGTGTCACCAATGAAGGGAGTACATCGATTCGGAGTAAAAGGCAAGTTAGCACCATAGTACGTTGGTCCGTTCAAGATCACAGAGAAATGTGGGCCTGTAGCTTATCGGTTGGAATTACCACCACACCTTGCTGCTGTTCATGATGTATTTCATGTCTCGCAACTTAAGAAGTGTTTACGAGTGCCGAAAGAAGTGGTAGATACCTCTCAAATTCAGATCCAACTAGACCTCACTTATGAAGAGCAGCCCGTGAAAATCCTTAACCAAAAGCAAAGATCAACATGACAAAGAACCATTAACTTCTACAAAGTACAATGGAGTAATCACTCCGAAAAAGAGGCAACATGGGAACAAGAGGAATTTTTGCAAACAAAATATCCTGGTTTTCTTCCATCCACTTCAAACGAGTATGTCACAGTGGTTTTAAATTTCCAGATTCGCAATTAAATGCATTACACAATGCAATCACTTCTCATTTAACTATCCACCCACATCACATCAAAAATCTTAGGACGAGATTTCTTTAAGGCGGTGGGTTGTGATGCCCCAGGCATCTCAAGTGCATTACAATTGCATTATCGACATATGTGCATCATCTCATGAACATTTCCTAATTAGTGCATGAGTAGACCAAGTCATTTCAATCAATTAAACCTAGTTTTCCTGAACAGGCCTATACTTCTATCACTATAAATTTGAATTTGTTGTGAATTTGAAGAAACTTGATATACCAAACTTGTAGAGAATTTCATTATGAGCAACTTTGATAATTGGTTCTTTGACATGCAGTAAGGTTTGCATAGAGTTTACGGTCACTTTATGTCAATTTATGAAATCTGTCCAAACCTAATGTGTAAAGAAAATTTAAATTTACTTGATCTTAAAGCCAAAATCTTGCAAAACCATAGTTTAGAAAGTTGTAGATCATAAAATTCTAAACAACATTTGTATAAAACTATTTGAGCGAATGTGACTAGAAAATAGATTTTTAGAATTTCTAACTGGATGGTTTTGTTGGTCAAACTGGGGTCAGCAGTTTAAATTCAAATTTAAACCATAATTTTGAATATAACATGGTATGCAAGTTTATAAGACAAATGTAGAGGAACAAATTTAGAACATTTTATCCAATTGGGTCCTTTTCAAATTCGGCCTCTAAGTTGGTCAAATAGGCAAATTTCAAAAACACATTCTTTGGTCCAAGCTAGTTTTTCCATTTCCGGAATTTTCCTATTACCTTTGTCTCTATGACAAGTGGGTCTCACGTGTCAGCCCATTTTGGATTCCCGCCTGGGACGGACGAAACCGTCAGCTGTGGGGCCCACAGTCCGCGTCACTCACGCACCCGGTCCACAGACCTCTCTCTCCCTCCAACCTCGCCGGTTCCACCCGTCAGCTGTTCATGGTCTATCGACCAATTTCACGCACCGGCCACCTCTCTCCTTCCCCTACCCGTCGCCTCCATGCGGACGACGGCCAGCCGAGGCCGAGGCCACGTCGTGCCCCTGCCCGTCGTCCCGATCCCTTCAAGGAGAAGCGAAGCGCCTTTCTCCTGATCTCTCTCCGTCACTCCCCCTGTGCCTTCCTCCCCCTGCTCTCGGTCTCGATCCAGAGCTACAGAGCTCCGCCCGCCATTGGAGACCGAGTGCAAGCTCGAGCGTCAGCCACCTCGGACCCATCCTCGCGCCTCCAATCCCCACCTCCGGGTTCCCCTCATTGCCGCTCAGCTTCCGCACCTAGCCGCGGCTCCCGCCCCCTCCACTGCTGAGAGATCAAGCCACGGCCGCTCGTCACCACCGCACAGCTATCGCCGCGGTTCGCGCCGGTTCACGGCGCGCTCCCTGCCAACTCTGGTGTTTCCCCGCCTCGACACCGCCACCATCGTGTTCGCCTTGGCCGCGCGCACCTGGGGCACCGGCTCGCGTCGCCGTTCCCCTCCCCGAACGCCGAGTCCGAGGTCGCTCGACGTCCACGTCGCGCCGGTTCGCCGCCGATTCATCCTCAGTTCGTCGCCTCCACCGCCTCGTCCGCGCTACCTCCGACGACGACACCCACTGGAGGTAGTGTGCCGCGACTGGGGGCACCTTCCCCGACCCACGTCGCTGGCTGTCGGCGCATGCACGCCACCGCCAGGTTCATCCCTTGGTCTGGAGGTTGAAGAAGGGTGAGGAAGGGGATGCACACTTTGCACTTTAGCCCTCGTCATTTTGTGTTTTTATGATTCCATACCAAACGTTGTACGCTGTGTTTTGCAAATTTCACAATCTAGCCCATGAAAGCTATGGTTAATCACGTTTAAGTCCTAGATCTAGGGTTAATATGCATATTTCGGCCGAAACTTTGGAAAATCATAGAAAAATCGAAAATGGACAAACTCAGTTGCGTTGCACTCCTCTTGAGTAGATCTATAGGATAGGTATGATGTGGATCCATGAAAAGACTGTTTTGCCCTCAGTCTAGTGCATGCATGTTGTGGGTAAATAAATAGCAAAAGTGGTCTAAATGAACTCCTAAAATGTTGAAACTTGGACGGTGCCTTTAGTGTGATATTTAGGCACCATGTGAATTTTTGTTGCAGTAACACTTGTCGTTGAATGACTAATCTACCCCTAGTCTTCAGTTTTTCCAATAAAAATGCTTGGGGAGTACTTACCATATGAAACTTGCTCCAAAGGTTGTACTAGATTTTTGGGACATACCTTATGCTATGTATAGCTTGCTGGTAAAGTTTGGGGCTTTGCACGTTGAGTTTGGATAGTGATTTGAAAATGACAAAATGTTACATGCTTAACTAAATAAAATGAGAAAGTGGTCTTAGGGTGCATAAATAATTCCAGAAAAAATTTGGTAGCTTGCTAATGCTATATAGGTTCCAAAAAGTATTTTTATGAAGCTTGTGAGCACTGTTTTGATGTGCATTTAAAATAGACCTTGATAAATATATGGAAAATAGGTGTCCTGTCAAACTATGGATTTTATGCTTGCTGATTTTTGTGCAGGTTGGTTATTTTAAATAATGCTCACTGGTGAAATTTCATGGTCAGAAACCATCTCTACAATTTATGAAAAATCTGGAAAATAACGGGCTGATAACTTGTTAGAATTTTAGTAAATTCATTATAACTTGTTCGTTGCTGAAATTTTGGCTGTAGCTTTATGTGATATACTTCTTCTTGTCATAAATATTTCAACTCATTTGGAGCTGTGTAACAGTATGGGCATGGCATGACTACTTAAAGTCAATAAATGAATAAACTTGTATAATGGGTCGGTATATTTCATGTGAGAGTATAATATTGCTTGCTACACCATGTGCCATGCGACAAGTTTCTTGTGATGTTATAAATGATAAGTGAAACTAGATTCGGTGATGGTTTGTATGATTTCTTAGTGGTAGGTTGTACGATTTCTTAAATGATGAGTTGTACGATTTCTTAGTAAAGGTATTAAGTTTTCTTATCATGGGGTGTGTTTGGGCTAAGAATAGTTGAGTCATTTCGTCACAAGCTATTTGACCATGCATTTTGTTTCACTTGCACCTCATGCATACATTTGCATTTCGTTGCATTCATAGTTGCACTATGTCATCCATATAGCCTGTACCATATGCATGTATTTGCATTCTCTTGCACTCACTTGCATATTATACCATGCATATAGATCCCGCGAACGAAGGACAAACGCAGGAGCAGCCGCTGATCAAACAGCCAGACGAAGAACCCCTGCACCAGGAGTTGATTTTTCCTCAACCTGAAGATGAAGGGTCGCTGATTATATCCGTCCCTGTTTCAAGGGGTTGCCTGGGGCAAAGCCCCACAACCCGGCAAACTAACTTAGATTAGTTTGTTGGTTTTCATAAGAATAATCAAAGGTAGGCAGGACCATGCTATCCCCAGCAAATAAAATAATTGTTGATTACGCATATGCATTAGGATTGATTGGAACCAACTGCATTAGATTCCTTGGCCGTCCTGGCCCTAGCACCTATACTTAGAGTTCGCAGAACGTGTGCATAGATTGGTTAGGTGCGAGTCGATACGAGTGAATAAAGGCCACTCGTCCCATAGGGTTTACTTTTCAAAAGAAGAAATCTCACTGCTATGGAATTTACTTTGATTATGTTATGTTTTAAATGGAGACCGGGCGGAGATATGGATCTGCATGATGAGAACTAGAATAATGTATGGTGGACTCCGCCCGAGTTGCATAAGGCCGGTCGTTGTTCACCCATTGGTCGGCATAACATTGTTAGTGTGCTTATCCGGGATAATGGACCGGTGAAAGTCTTACTTGTGCCATCCGAAGAACAGAGACAGACTCCTACTGTAACACCTTGGGGAGCTTGTAGTCGAGGGAGGGCTGATCCGGTATGCCAAGGTATCGCTCCTAAGGTGGCACAACCTGGGAACCACAAAAGGATTGAATCGAACTTGGGATGGGACAAGTGGAGA
The DNA here is from genome assembly GCA_022530915.1 of Paspalum notatum. Classification (NCBI taxonomy): domain Eukaryota; kingdom Viridiplantae; phylum Streptophyta; class Magnoliopsida; order Poales; family Poaceae; genus Paspalum; species Paspalum notatum. The sequence goes on along the minus strand of CM039688.1, from coordinate 29,496,132 downwards.
TAGGGGGACATATGTGAGAACACTGGAGGTTAGTAAGCATACGTCACCTGGTACTTCTAGTTATTCCCGGGAATATAAAAATCGATTCGAATTGCTGATGCTCACCAGGTGTGAGAATGCCAATACCACTGATGGGCAAGGTAGTAATTCACTTGAATATGTTGTATTATGAATTCATGGTTTTGAATACTACATGCTTGAATATACATTCTTTACTTTCATGCAACTTATTATTGTACTCATGATTAGTATTATTGATATGATGAACTAAGTAGTGTCAAATCCTGCTTCTATATAATAAATCAAGCAGCTGTCAAATCCTGCTTCCACATGTTAACTTAATCCTGTTTAAAATCAATAGCTAAGGATCAAATTCTTAGTAAGCAAGCTTTGCGTCAGCCGTAAGCCATTTCCATTAAGTCCTACTGAGTAATTAGTACTCAGGGTTTGCCCCCACTTTTGGCTCATAGGTACTGATGACTTCTGGACAACCGCTTGATGGAGGGTAGAACCGGTGGGCTCGGTGCTACTCGCCTTGTTTATCTCTACATGAAGACTATTTGAGTTTGTTTCCGTGCGAGATGTTTTGAAAACGCTTCCGCTATATATATATTTTTCGCAATCGCTTCCACTATATGTTGAACATGTATTTGGCCACTTACCCTGGTTTGTAAACTATGTCTATCTATCTTATATATTTCAACTGCCTGTGATGATGTAACTGTTGTGGCTCCTTCAAGGATCAGATGTGTTTGATGTCGGTTCCTCTGGGAATGGTGTTATCGAGAGCCCGAAGGACTCTTGATGGACTACTGGGTTTAGTCTGGCCTAAGTGCACTGCGAGTCAGAGGTGGCAGGTGTGCTTAGTCTAGATTAAGCAGGGCAGTTCCGCCACATCGGGTGCCATCGTGGTGCTCCAACCCGAGTGCATGGCGCAAAGACGTGCGACGGAGGCTTTGGCGGCTTCGGCTCAAAACCGCCACCAAAGTTCAAATGACTTGGTGGGTTGGGCTCCGACTCGCCAAGATAGAAGATTGGGCCAAGACCCGGCCCAGGAAGCCCACAAAATAAAGTTTCCCGGTTTCTGACTTCAAAACCAGGGGAAGCTTCCGGACTACTGGCTACGTGGCGTACATCCAAGCGAGGGGTGGAGAAGAAGAAGATCAAAGCGTCATCGTAGTCGTTCGATTGTATCATTTTCATTTCAGCCCCTTCCGGGCTTTCTAGAGTAGGGTTCTTAGTGTTAAATGGTGTCGTTAGGTCTGGGATATAAATAGCCTTGTGGCTGGTCATCTAGGTGACTGTTCCACGATTAGAAAACCCTAGGCTTAGTTTCCAAACAGCCAAGTGCCAAAGAGAGAAAGGAGAGCTTTAGGCTAGGATTTGAGCCCCTGGCTAGGGTTCTTCACATCAAGAGGAAGGATGAAGGGTGGTAGGCTGTAGGGACCTTTGTATGCACTCAATTTTGTGATTAATCCAGCAATATTCCTCTGAAATTGGAGTACTTGTGTGCAGCCCTCTCCCTTCCCCTTCTCTAGTCTGGTTTTTGGGTGATTTCTCAAAGGCTTTTGGTGCTTTGCTTTGCCTATGACTTTTCTCCACTTCTTTTGGTGTTTTTGACTTGCAAGGACGTGGAGATTATGACTTAGATCATCTCAAACCTGCAGGTTTGTCACGAGCAAGTCGAATTTGAGTTTTCCCCTTTTCTTGCCCAAAGTTTGCCTCTTCACGAGATCTGAAATTTCCGCTAATCCCTTGATCTTTTTCCATCGATCTTTTGGGAATAGCTTTGGAATAGTGCTTAGATAGCCTGTGTCAATTTTCGTGAAGATTGAACAAGGTTTGGTCAGGTTTTAGGTTTGGGAACTCAAGTTCCAGGGTGCTACCGGACTATCCGGTGCAACCACCGGACTATCCGGTCCTCCACCGGACAGTCCGACAGCGTGCACCGGACAATCTGGCTCTGACCCTCGTCCCAGCCTTTACCGGACTATCCGATGCAGGTCACCGGACTATCTGGTTTCTACCCGATTGTCCGGTGAAGTGCACTGGACTATCCGATTTGTGGCTGTGCAGTTGATTTTGGTTGGAGTTTTTGCCGTTTGGGTTTTGCTTCGTCCTTGCCCGAGTGATTCTCACCATTGGCCCATACTCTTCGCTCTCTGTTCATCAGTGAGACGCATTTAGGTGCAGAGTGGCTACGTGAGATCCTCTTTTGCAAGAGACATTATTTCACTTGACTAGCGATCTTGTGGTCGTTTAGTCTTGTGCTTCCGCTCGCTTGGTGTATACCCGTTCAGTGGGCGACACCAAGTGCTTGTTAGCCACATTTCCTTTCAGTGGACGGTGCCTAGCGTTTGTTGTGTGAAGTGTGGTAGTTTGCACAGGGGGTTGTGAGTTTGAGTTTTTAAGTGCTCCTATTCACCCCCTCTATTCGCACGTCTCGGTGCTACAAGTGGTATCAGAGCCGGTTAGGTTTCCCTTACCTTAACCGGTGAAGAAACCGTAGCGACTATGACTTACTGTGGGAAGATTTCCGTCCTTGGCTTCGATGGCTATCCCTACTAGAAGGGTAGGATGGAGGCGTTCCTTGTTAGCCAGAGTTAGGACATATGGGATGCTACTCAGAGTATGACTTTTGAGGTGCTTCTAGTCGCTGAGCGTACTACGCCTGAGATCGTGGCTCAGCATGAGGCGAATGCCAAGGCTGTTAACTTTCTCTTTTCTGGGCTTGGTCCCATGGATTATGAGAGAGTGAGTCACCTCAAGACGGCGCGTGAGATATGGTCACTGCTTAGTGCACACCAAGAGGGTACCGCGACCATTAAGGCTAGGCTTGTGGAGACTTACCGGCATGAATATGAGAATTTTGTCCAGAAGCCGGGAGGGTCAGTAGACGACATGTTTGGTCGCTTTCAGTCGATCATTAACAAGTTGCGTGTCAACTCCGCCCCCACTGAGCTCCCATACATCGATCATCAGCAGCTGTCAAATTGCTGTATGCTTTGGATAGAAAAGTATGGGAGATCAAGGTGAACTCAATCATTGAGTCGGCAAGGTATGATACGATAGGAGTAGAGGCGCTCTATAGTAAGCTTAAGGCCACAGAAGTAGATTACAAGATGAGGGATTCCCTCGCCTGTACAGGTTCCAAGAATCTGGCCTTGGCTACCCCCTCTAGTGAGTCTGCTACTAACCCCCTATTACACAACTTCTCGTTTTCTGCTTTGATGTCTGTTACAGAGGAGCAGTTGGCGATGCTTGGGGATGATGAGCTTTGTCTGGTGTCTAGTCGCTTTCAGCGCGCCTATGACAACCGGATGAGCAAGAAGAGGGGCGAGAGGCCCAAGTGCTTCGAGTGCGGAGAGGTCGGCCACTTAATCGCCGAGTGCCCCAACAAGAACGGCTACTACAAGAAGGACAAGAGCTACTTCCGCGACTCTGACAAGTACCACTCCGGCAAGCCAAGCTTTGACAAGCACCGCTCCGGCAAGCACAGCTTCGGCAAGCATCCCTTCGGCAAGAAGAACTTCTGGAAGGCTTTCAAGAGCTACCAGAAGGACAACCGGAAGCTGGACAAGGCGTTCTTCGCCGAGATCAGGTTCTGCAGCAGCGGATCTTCTTCGTCTTCGTCCTCGTCGAGCTCAAGTGATGAGGAGATCACATACAAGAAGAACAAGAGGAATGATCAAGGAGGTCCAGCTGGCATGTGCTTTGTCTCCACCAAGTCCAAGCATAAGCACAAGTTCAAGAGGAGCTCGGTTTGCTCCATGGCGCTTGAGGACAAGGAGAACGAGGATGACGGCAGCAACTCTTCTTCTGATGATGAGGTAACTCCTAAGCAAGCCAAAATCCTTGAGATACTAGAGCAGAACAGCCGAGAGCTAAAAGCCCAGGATAAGATGTTGGAGAAGGCAGCTAAGAAGCTGCAGAAGTTGAAAGCGCCCAACTTGCTGAGGCTTTAGAGGAGAATGAGAGGTTGAGGAGTGTGAGACCACAACCCAGTGAGTTTGAGTGCCCTACCTGCGAGTCTTTCATGACGGAGCTTGGTGACTAGAGAGATAGGTATGCCAAGCGGGTAGAGGAGATAGATGGGCCGAAAGTTGAGTTAGGCAAACTCCAGTCCAAGCTGGATGAGCCTACTTTGAGTGGAGAGCTTGAGTATGAGTCTTGCCCCTGTTTAGTTAGAGAGCTAGTTGTGCTGAAGGATAAGTTTGAGGGGTAGCTCAAGGAGCTTGAGGAGCTTAGGGCTAGACCTGCGCTTTTGTGTGCGTGTATGGTCTGTCCTACTTTGAGAGGTGAGTTGGAGCAGTTGAGAGCTGACTTTGAGGTGCTTTCAGCACCTACTGACACTTGTGAGAACTGCTTGACCCTTAGGATGCAGCTGGTGGATAGAGATGCCACCATTAAGAAGTTGTAGAAAGGTACTCCTATGATACCCTCCCAAGACTGTGACACTTGTGCTGCCCAGACTATAGTTTTGGAGGATCTGAGGGAGGAGGTGTTGTCTTTACGAGATGACAACAACAGGTTGAGAAGTGCTGAGTTGGGTGTATGCGAGGCAACCCCAACTAGAGATGATTATAGAGAGCACCAAGAGAGACGAGGGTGACATGAGTGGTTTTGGGTTTGGAGAGTGCAATACCTCGGGTGAGAAGAGTGCCCCAATTAAGATCAAGACTGCGCCTACCCAGCCAGGTGAGACTGTTGATGGGGTTTACCATGAGCCACCCAAGGCTGCCCCAAAGAAACAGTACTGGACACCCAAGCCTCCTAAGGCTAAGCTGGACAAGATTATAGAGGAAGAGTTTAAGTCCAAGGGCAAGAAGCCAGTCCAGCAGCCTAAGCCACCCAAGGCCACACCACCTAAGCCCAAGTCCCAGCCTAACCCAATTCCAAGGAGGCTTGTCTACCACTGTGAGTTCTGCCAGCGGAATGGCCACCTAGAGGAGTTTTGCTTCAGGAGGAAGCGAGTTGAGAGGCAGGAGAGAGCTTGGGGGAAACAGGATCAGTTCTACCAGGGTGGTAGGCAAGATCCTTCCCACCGCGGTGAAATGAAAGACCGCTTTGCTGGTGGTAAGAGAGGAGGCGGCTTTCAAGCCCGTGCTCCTGGTGGTGAGAGACGCTTTGTCGGTCGAGCTCCTAGTCATTTTCAACGCGGCTACAGGCCTCGTGACCGAGGGTTTGTGAGAGAGCTTGAGAAGCCACGCTTTGAGGGCTGTGGTTACTCCAGTCGTGGTGATCTCTTTGACTGTGCTTACCCCACTTTTGAGCAGATGGCTCGGCACTGGTACAACAGTTTTGGTACTAAACCCAGTGCCGGACCGTTTGCTCACCATCGCTTTACTTGACTTTGCAGGATCGAGGCATGGAGAACGTGTGGATCATGGATTCCGGTTGCTCTAGGCACATGACAGGGCACCGCAAGTGGTTCTCCAGCCTCAACCCCGTGAGCACCAAGGAGTACATCACATTCGGGGACAATGGTCAAGGTAAAGTGTTAGGTGTTGGTTCTGTTTCGCTCTCTGCTAAGCTTTCCCTAAGAAAAGTTGCTTTTGTGCGGAATCTGGGGTTCAATTTGGTCTCTGTTTCACAACTTCTAGATGAAGGATTTGAGGTTCGTTTTAAGAAGGGTGTGTGCCGCGTTCTTGATGATGAGGAGACCCTTGTTTGCTCTTTGCTGCCTTTTGGTTAGGTTTTTAGGGTCGACCTCGCATCTGTTTCTGGCCCTGCGCGTTGTTTGGTTGCTAGTCCCTCTGCTGATATATGGAAGTGGCATAGAAGACTTGGTCACTTGAGCTTTGATCTGCTAGTTAAGTTGAATTCAATGGCCCTAATCTGAGGATTGCCCAAATTGAAAGCTGAGAAGGACTTAGTGTGCCATCCCTATCGTCAAGGCAAGATGGTTGCTGTTTCTCACACTCCTGTGTCTTAGGTTATGACCTCCTGTCCGAGTGAGCTACTCCATATGGATACAGTAAGCCCCGCTCGGGTAGCGTCGGTCAGTGGGAAGTGGTACGTGCTTGTCGTTGTGGATGACTTTTCGTGGTTCTCGTGGGTATTTTTCATGGAGTTTAAGGATGAGGCGTTTGGTTTTATTAGGGATCTGGTACTGAGGTTAAGAAACAAAAGTCATAAGGCCATGAGGGCTATCCGCAGTGACAATGGCGGTGAATTCAGAAACTCTCTTTTCGAAAACTTCTGTCGTGACCTAGGTCTTGAGCACCAGTTTTCTTCTCCATATACCCCACCGCAGAACGGTGTTGTGGAATGCAAGAACCGTACATTGGTTGAGATGGCATGGACGATGCTCGATGAGCACAGGACTCTGAGGCGTTTATGGGCTGAGGCAGTGAATACGGCCTATTACATTGCGAACTGGATCTTCTTGCGAGCTTTCCTTGGGAAGACCTCGTATGAACTTCGGTTTGGTAGGCAGCCCAGCGTCAAGCATTTGCAAGCGTTTGGCTGCAGGTGCTTTGTGCTTAAGAAGGCGGGGCATTTGGACAAGTTTGAGTCTCGTTGTTTGGATGGGATTTTTCTGGGGTATGCTTCTAGTTCTAGGGCTTTTCGTGTGTGGATTTTGGAGGCCAAGCAAGTTGTTGTGACTTGTGAGGTTTCTTTTGATGAAACTATGCCCTGGACAACCCCTGCCTTTGAGCTTTCAGGTGATGATGAAGAAGGCACCCCCATCTTTGAAGATGAGGAAGGTGCAGATGATGTTGGTGATGTAGGAGCCACTACACCGGCTGCAGCTCCTGCCCCCTCTGCTACGAGCTCTAATGATGAAGGAGGACCTTTGCCTACGGCCTCCTTCTCACTCCCTCGACAGCAAGCTCATGCAGAGGCTGGCCCCGCTGAGGACGCAGGGGAGGTGACCTTTGAGATTGTTTTATCTCGGCAGGTCTAGCGAGATCACCCTCCACACATGATCATTGGAGATCTTCACTAGCGTATCTCACGCTCTTCGGTTAACTCTCTAGCCTTTTTCTCCCACTCTGCATATGTTGCTTCTTTTGAGCCCGGGATGTTTCACATGCATTATCTGATCCTAACTGGGTGAACGCCATGCATGAGGAGTTGGAGAACTTTGAGAGAAATCATGTCTAGGATTTAGTTGAACCTCCACCAAACTGCCGCCCTAAAGGAACCAAGTTTGTCTTCAAGAACAAACAGGGTGAGAATGGGATGGTTGTGAGAAACAAAGCGAGATTGGTAGCCCAGGGTTTCTGTCAGAAGGAGGGGATAGATTATGAGAAGACCTTTGCTCCTGTAGCTCGTTGGGAAGTCATTAGGATTCTGCTTGCTTTTGCTGCCTCCAAAGGCTTCAAACTGCAGCAGATAGATGTCAAGTCAGCCTTCCTAAATGGGTTTATAGAGGAGGAGGTTTATGTGAGACAACCTCCTAGCTCTGAGAGTGTCAAGTTTCCAGACTGGGTGTATAAATTGAGGAAAGCCCTTTATGGTCTGAAGCAAGCTCCAAGAGCTTGGTATGCTAGATTGAAGAGTTTCCTGCTCAACTCTGGGTTTGTGATGGGTTCAGTAGACAAGACCTTGTTTTTGTTGAGTCGTGGCGGTGATACCCTGATAGTTCAGATATATGTTGATGACATAATCTTTGGTGGTTCATCTCACGCTTTGGTGTCTAGTTTTGCTGAACAGAGGAGCAGGGAATTTGAGATGAGTCTCATGGGTGAGCTTCAGTTCTTCCTCGGGCTGCAGATCAAGCAAGGCCCTGAGGGTACCTTTGTCCATCAAGCCAAGTACACAAGGGATATACTCAAGAAGTTTGACATGGGTAACTCTAAACCCATGACAACTCCTATAAATACAAACACGGCACTTGATGCGGATGAAGATGGGGTGACGGTGGACTAGAAGGAATTTCGAGGTATGATAGGCTCACTTCTGTACCTAACGGCGACTAGACCGGACATTCAGTACGCGGTTTGCCTTTGTGCGCGTTACCAGGCTTCTTCCAGGACATCTCACCGTCAAGCGGTGAAGCGTATTTTCAGGTATCTCAAGTTCACTCCTAAGTTTGGTCTTTGGTACTCCTCGGGTTCTTCTCTTTCTCTTAGAGGGTTCTCAGATGCTGACCATGTTGGCTGCCAGATTGATCGCAAGTCAACCTCTGGCACATGCCAACTCTTAGGAACCTCCCTTGTCTCTTGGTCCTCTCGTAAGCAAGCTAGCGTATCCCTGTCTACCACAGAAGCAGAGTATATCGCTGCTGCTAGTTGCTGCTCCCAGCTCTTATGGATGAAAGCCACCCTTAGTGATTTTTGCCTTAGGTTTGGGAGGATCCCTCTTCTAGTGGACTCTACTTCTGCTATCTCTGTAGCTAAAAACCTCCTTTTGCACTCTAGAACCACACACATAAACATGAGGTTTCACTTTCTGAGAGACCACTATGAGAAAGGTGATATTGACTTAGTCCATGTTGTAACCCAAAATTAGTTGGCTGATATCTTTACTAAGCCCCTAGAGTTCAGCGCTTTTGTGCGCTTGAGAGGTGAGCTTGGAGTGTGTTATCCCTTTTAGTCAGGGATAACTTTAGTAGTTTAGGTTTTGTCTTTGTTTGTTTTTGTTTTTGTTTCTTTCTTGTTTCTTTTGCATTCTGTATCATATCATGCATTACATTGTATCATATGCATTTTCACTTCACTAGCACTAGAGCTCTTTTGGAATGATGAGTTAGTACTTGCTTGTGCTAGATTGTACATATGCTTGCTTGATCATGGTTGGCTAGGCTCTCTTGAGTCTGTTGAACACTAATTGTGAGCTAAGTCTTTTGCTTTCCTGAAAATCAAAAACATGATCACCACTTGACTTGGCTACCTAGCATGTGTAGAAGTGTTGAATGCTATGCTATCTTTTCATACCTGGATATGCTAGTTGTATGCCTTTGCTAAATTAATGCATAAGCTTTTATGACACCTTGCTTAAAGAGAAATCTAGGTAGTAATGTATGAGCATGCATTCTTCTATAGGTACACTAACCATGTGCGAAACTAAGAACGACTAGAGAACGACTAGTTGCATTAAGGAGAGACATGTATATGTGTCACCGAAATATCGCTAGCTATATATAATGTACAAGGAGGTGTGATGTGAGAACGAATAGGACGAATCATGCATCATGGCATTCATGCTTCTCTCATCTATACCTTAAGTTCTCTCTTTCCATCAATCTTGTTCTTTAAAAGTCGAAAGAGAAATCGAATAAGAATGAAGACAGCACCCCTCACATTTCACCCACCTAATTCAAAACTTGCACGAAAATATAACAGTTTGATTTTAAAACCAGTGACTGTCCTAGGTGGAGCTAAAGATCCGAGTGCAGTTAGTAAATCGATTTTTACGTCGTTGTTCCAGTCAGATGGATAGAAGTGTTGTCCTGCACCTAAAACAACACACAAGTTTTCCATTAGCAGATACGCTTGTCCAAACCTACGAGAAGTTGGCTAACAATTTATGTGCAATTAAGTTATTCTGTTCACTTACATGCTTTCATGTGAAAGGATCAAGATGTCCAAGAGGGGGGTGAATTGGACTTCTAATTTCGAAACTCAAAATTAAATCCTATCGCACAAGTTCCAATTCACCCTAGTGCCTAAACAAGTGATCCTAATGAACTACACGCACAAAAGGTTTGCAACCTAGAGCCAAGCATGCAATTTTAGGAAAGTAAAGAGCGGAAAGTAAATGCGGAAATGTAAAGAGAAGACACAAGGATTTTTTCTCGAGGTTCGAGGAGACACACGGTCTCAACCCCCTACTCCTCGTTTGACGCCCCTCGCAAGGCTTTGCTCTCGCGGGCTCCTCGTAAGGATCCCGGCCTCAAACCTCGCAAGGAATGAGGTTGGCAAAGTGACCTTTGCAAAGGTCAAGCAACCCCTTGATCCGCGGACCAAGTGCTCTCTTCTTGATGAAGCTCTTCTCCGCTCCGGACCGGCGAGCTTGAGCCGGTTACAATCCCCTCGCAAAGGGCTTGCTCCGCTTCTCCCACAAGCTCTGGGAGCTCGCAGAACGCACGACCGCAGCCGTCTAGGTGATCGCAATCACCAAGAGTAATAAGCTTTGGCTTCACTTGAATCAGCCTCACTCAATAAGTTCTCTTCTCTCAAGTCTCTAGCCCAAAGCTCAAGAGTTTAAGGATTTTTGTTATGGTGGTGACCTTTGAGTGTATAGAAGTGTTCCTGGGTTGCAAAGGTGGGAAATGAGGGGAGGGGAAGCATTTAAATAGAGGAGAGCTCAAAAACTAGCCGTTACTGTACGAATTAGCTCTCTGCGCAAACCATCGGACGGTCCGGTGCATGTTAAATTCAAATTCTCGATTTCGCGCCACTGCCCTGAGACCATCGGACGGTCCGATGGTTAGTCCATCGGACGGTCCGATGCACGTAAACGCCCAAACCAAGCAACAGCCACCCTCCCTGTCCAACTGGTCTGGTGGACCATCGGACGGTCCGATGGTGCAACCATCGGACGGTCCGATGGCGCACTTGACCTAAAACTAAGTTGGACAGGCCTCCCTGTCTAACCTGTCCGAAGGACCATCGGATGGTCCGATGGTACAAAAAAAAAGGCTTTTGAACGGTTTTGAAGGAGGAAGAAGATTATGGGAGACTCTTTTGGTTTTGAGGAAAGGGCTGAGTGATTTAGGCTAAGTTTTGAGTGATTGAGCTTTGAGACTAAGATGCACTCGAGTGGAGTAAACTTTTGAATTAGAAATTGTTCAAGCTACTCACCTTGGCCCCTCTTGATAGTACGGCCCAACTAAAACTAGCAAAAGGAATCCTAAGTACCCTTCTTTCAACTTTACAGTACTTAGGGCTAATGAAGCTCGTTCTTTTCGCTAGGCATTCAATCCGAGGGCCATCATTCGTAAGATAGGGAATTGAATTTGATGGAGGGGTCTCATTTCAATAACCAATGAGCAAGATATTAAATAAAACACCTTTATGTCATGAGCTTGTTAGTAACACAATAAGGTTGTCATTAATCACCGAAACCTCTACCTCTTAGGGTCATGTTTCTCACAATCTCCCCCTTTTTGGTGATTGATGACAACACAAGAGTAGTGCTAGAAGAGTAAAACGCGAACAAGGCTCAAAAGAAAACATGCATATACACACAAGGTCAATCACAATCAAGGACCAACGTCATGATCAACAACCGGCAAGCTCAAAAGCAAATAGTCATGACATGGATCAATATCCAAAATAAATATCCAACATACATCAAAAGATAAGACTCTCAAGCTCCCCCTAGCTCTAAGCTAGCTCCCCTAGCTCTACTCACCCTCTAACACTCCTATACATATCTCCCCCTTTGGCATCAAGCACCAAAAAGGAAGCAGTCTACGACCTCGACGGAGGAGGAGTGCCGTGAGGAAAGCCCATCGTCGCCGCACGGATGTGGAAGTCAAGATCGGCGTCATCAGGGGACTCTGCAGCGGCCTCGTCAACTACCTGCTGAGCATCGGGAGAGAGCGTCTAACTGGGAGGTGCAAGCGGAGCAGAAATAGTCTGGGTAGCCTCAGCTGTCGTCACAGGAGCTGTCGCTGCAGTCGTCGAACCGTTGATGGAAACGGTGTCCGAGCTCGGGTCCGTCGACTGAGTATCAACCTGTGTCTACACCAGACCAGTAGCGGAGAGCTCGGGCAGCGCGGAGCTGGGTGCAGCTGTTGAACTGTGAGGTGGCTGCCCTGAAGTGAGATCCTGCAAAATAGGAGTAGGAGCTGAAAGAGCAGAGGCAGCTGGTAACTCAGGCAGTGCCGGCGGCGTGGAGTCAAACTCTAGAGTGCGGGCCGGCAACTGACTCATCTCCGGTCGAAAACTGCTTCCAAGTAGCTCGGTATACTAGAAGTGTATCTGCGACGTGCTGAGCGTGCCAAGGGTGGAGAGAGGGCTCTCATGACTCCTGTCTGTGGGAGGCAGCTGAGACTGAGAAGCCATCGGCAGAGGAGAAGCTGAAAACTGCTGACGCAGCGTATCAAGCTGCCGCTGAGTGTCGGTGCGGAGTTCTGCCACAAGGGTGTGGACAGTCTCGAGAATCTGAGCCTGAGACTCTGTCTGCTGCTGCTGCACCTAGGCAAAACGATCATCACTGCACTGCTGCTGCTGTAAGATGGCCTGCTGTCGCTGGGTCTGCTGCTGAATCAGGGCCTCAAAGCGCTGATCGCTTCTCTGCTGTTGTGCCATCATCACCTAAAGTATGGAAGCTAGGTCGGTGGCGGTGGCAACCTAAGCAGCTGTGACCTGCGGTGGTGGAAAAGGAGGAGGTGGAGGGTCACGCGAGCTACCGGCCTTACTGTCGTGAGCCAGAGGTGTCGGAGGTCACGGGCGCTCGTCATCCGAGTCGGTGCTGTTGTCCTCACTCTCCTCCTCTACGGCAGCGTCGTCTCCTGTCTGTGGCGGCGGCCTCTCTGGTGGAGCATCACGCACTGGGTGCACTAACTGGGCATTGGCCTTGTAGATCCTATAGTAAGAACGAATGGTGTCCTGAAACAGAGTGAAGTGTGGCGGAGGTCGTTGAGGATCATATGCAATCCGACTAAGCATATGTGATATGAAGTGAGCATAGGGGAAGCTCCGGTGCATCCATATCCCATCAGTAATAACATCCTCAATCTCTGCCAGGAGAAAGTCCACCATACAAAACTGAATCCTCTCAACAAGAGCTCGGAGGAGGTGCTGCTGCAGGTTCGTGAGACGCTCACGAGCTCCCTTCCGCGGAAGTAGAGTCTTGGCCATGGCCCCATGCAAAGCGTCAGCGAGAGGAGTGAGCTCGGACAGCAGCCTCTCACGGTACCCCTCTCTGAAGATCGCTCGGGCCTCCTCCAGTAAGAGAGGATTCCCCCTGACCTTGGAGCATCGAGGTGGCTCCGAATCTCCGTAGATGTCGAAGTATAAGCGCCTGTCAAAAAGTGTAAGGCCTAGGAGCTGGGCCACCTCCTGCCTTGAAAGCTTGACGCGCTGACTCCCAAACATAAACTGAATATACTGACGGCCCCCCTCCACAAATAGTGTAGCATAGAATACTCGAACCCACTCCTCACTGTACTTGAACCTGTGCTCGAGCAGATCTGTCAAACCAGGTATGTGCTGAAAGAATGGATAGACATTCTGACCAAGCACTGTCCCTATCCTCAGCAGACTCAGTACTGCATGGGGAAACATGTCCATCCCTGCTCTCCGGTAGCTCTGGTAGAGTGAGGCCTGGACGAGAGTCCAGAACCTCCTGTTGACATGGGGGTCTCACTGCTCTGGGAACCATCTGCTGGAGGTGATAAGATATTTGATCTTCTTTTGCTTCTCACCACTGTAACCCTGGTAGCTGACCAACTGAGCGTCTCCAGAGAGGATAGGAGCTGTGGACTGGATAGGTAGAATAATCTCGTCCTCACAGGACTCACACTCAAGCTCAGCCTCAGACTCTGACTGGAGAGTGGGCTCTGGAATTGGCTGAGGGACCGCTCTCGGGGTAGCCTTGGCCTTCTTCCTGGCCTCCGCCCTTTGTCGGGCTATGATCTCAGCAGCCGAGGTCGTTTGCCCACTCTGTCGCTTGGGAGTGGGGAACTTGGTGCGACCCTTGTACCCCTTCGGTGGCTTAGGGTCCACCGGAATCTGTGTCGGTCTGCCAGAGCGGGGAGGATTTTGCCTCGGCTCTGCAATCCTTATGCCTCCCGCTCGACGACTCTCCATAGCATCATAGGCATCCGCAACCTTCTCGGCGGCCTCGGCCTCTCGCTGCTCCTGAGTTTTCTACTTTTTCTTAGCGGGCTCCTGAGCGACGGCCTTTCCCTTGTCCTTGCCAGGATCCTTATCCCTGCCTTCTCTAGCCATCTGCGTAACTATCATAGAGAAAAAGATAGACGAGAAGAATTAGGTACGAGGAACACACCTAGACAAGATAAGATCCTAAAGCATAGAATTGGAGTTGGAAAATGTGGCATGCATGTTGATTTTCAAGTCTAGAGAGATTGAGATAATGGTGCATGACCATCTCACACCAAAATCCAATCTACTCGTGTCCAATAAGCGTAATCAACATTAAGTTTTAATCCATCTTAGTGCCACATGCCACGAATTCAACGGAATTGAAACCCTAGGTGCATGGTGAGCTAGGTATCATGGGAAGAGGAAGGAATGAAAGCTCACCAAGGTTGGAGGGAGAGGAGACCGAGGACGAGGAGCCGGCGGTGATGGTGCGGCTAGTGGCGCGGGCTGCACAAGATGGCGAGCTAGAGCACGGGCACGGGCACAGGCTCGGGATGAGCAGCGTCGAGCGGCGGCGCGGAGTGCGGCGAGATGGTGGAGAATCGGCGGCGGCGTGGAGGAGCAGCGGCGACGCAGGGCGATGCTGTGGCGGCGCAGGGTGGCGGTGGCGCGGCAGCGAAGAGGCGGCGGCGGCGGCGCAGGGCGGCACGGCGCGATGTGGTGGCGCGGCAGCGAGGCGGCGGAGGTGCGGCGCAGCGGCGCGGCGGTGAGGCAGCTCAGTGGTGAGGTGTTAGGGTTAGGAGGCACGGAGTGAGTGTGGACGCCGGTAGGTGAAAAGAAAAGGAGAAAGACGGGCCCACGACTTAAAGGGGAACCCTAGCCGTCCGAGGCCATCGGACGGTCCGATGGTCCAGTCTGATGGACCACCGGACGAGCTGGGCAGAGGGGTGACAAAGGATTCGAGCACCATCGGACGGTCCGAAGATCAGACCATCGGACGGTCCGATGGTGTGTCGGACGAGATAGACAGAAGGGTCTGCCTGGAGGAGAAAAGCCGAGGGACCACCGGACGGTTCGATGGTTAGACCATCGGACGGTCCGATGGTTCACTGGATGATTAAACAGACCGGTCGAACTTTGAGGAGGAGACGTGAAGGACCATCGGACGGTCCGATGGTAAGACCATAGGATGGTCTGGTGGTTGAGAAAGACGCTGAGACAGTTGAAAAACTCCTTTCTTGCCCAACCTTAGATATCCCCTGGGCCCTCATGGCGTGGATTCAGTAAATGGGCCGTTGGAGGGTGTAACACCCTAGTTTAAATTCCAGCATTTCACAATAAAATTCAAGCAATTTATTTAATTTTCCTAAGGCTTATATGTTTAGTTTGCATTTAACAGGTTTTATTTAAAATAAATACTTGTATAAAATTTATCATAGGCCCAACTTTCTTGTGCATTACATGCTGGTGCATTATCTCTTGTTTGCTTGAGTTAAGGATTCAAATTCAAATTCATTTGAATTTTAGAACCATTTCTATCTCCATTCAAAATAATTCAAAAACAGAAAAGAAAAAGGGGAAAAAAAGGGAGGGGCCAAGCCAAGCGGCCGGCCCAAGCCGCCCGGCTCGGCCCAGCCACCCCGGCGCCGCGCCTCTCCCGCCTGGGCTCGGCCCAGCCAACCCCGCCCCCTTTCCCGCCTGGGCCGAAGGCCGGCCCAACCCGCGCCTCCCTCTCTCCCCTCCTCAGCGCGCCGCCCGACCTGCAGCGTCCGCGCCCCGTCCCCCCTCTCACAGTCGGGCCCTACTGGTCAGACCCATCCCCTTCCTCCCGCCGCGATCCACGCCCGCCTACCTTTCTCTCCGCTCGGCCACGTCGACGCCCGAGTAAAGGAAGCTTCCTCCGAACCCTCACCCGCTCCCTTCCTTAAACCCTCGCCTTCAATCCCGCACCCGCCGCGCCGGTTTCCCCCTTTTCCCTCCTTTCCCTCACTGCGCCTTGACGGGTTTCAAAGCCGCCGTCCACCCCCTTTCTGTACACCGCGTTCTAGCGTCCTAAACCCCTATAAAACCCGACCCCGAGCGTCGCCCCGAGCCCCTTTACCACGCCTCCACTCCAATTCTGCTCCCGTGCACCGACGCGCTTGCATTCCGCCGCCGGAGCTTCGCCTCGGTAAGACGTTCTGCCGTTCGATTCATCGCCGTGGATCCATCTCCGCCCTTCTAACCGCACCCCTCTCATTCGCAGGAACACCGCGGCGCCGTTCCGTGGGTTTTGGGTGCAGAAACTTGGCGCCAGAGCCCCTTCCCACGAGCACCGCCCGAGCCCGTCCGCCGGTCGCTGTCGCCAAGCCCCGCCGCCCATTCTCCGACCTCGCTGGACCCTCGGTGAGCTCCGCCTCAGCCACCTCTCTCTCCCGAGCTAGCTCTAGGCCAGCGGGACCGCCTACAGGCCCCGGCGTGCGCCACGCCGGCGAGCCTCCGCCGCGCGGGCCGAACCCCGCTGTGGGTTTTGGTCGCCGCCGACGCCTCCCCATCCCCTCTGTTCCCTGCCGTCCGATCTGAGATGCGCGGCCACGATTAGAACGTGCCATACCCCTTCACGGGCCAATCACGTCGTGCCACATAGCCTTCACTTATCCGACTCAGCCCGACCCCGCGCGTCAGGCCGCGCGCCACGCCACGCGCGTGCCGCGTCAGTGCCGCGCCAGCGCCGACCCGGTCTACCGCGGTCCTTTGCGTTTAAGCCCCTGCCTTTTCCGGTTATCAACCCGCAGTCCAGCCTTGTGGAAAAATAATTAGAGTTAGGTCCTGTTTTTTTCGGTTTGGCCCCCGGACTTCCCGGTTTTCGAACCCGCAGTCCAAGTCTCGGGTTTTTGCCCTAAAACCCTCGGCGGCTATGGTTATTTACGTATAAGTCCTCGGTTTTTCAAATCTAGCCCCTGGGTTCACTGTTTCTATCACAGTTATGCCCCTAGAAGCCCGTTTTATGCATAACTTTCGCGTTTTAACTCCGATTTGAGTGATTCTTGCGCTCACGCGACCGTAGAAACACGTAGAATGTTTTCAGTACAATTTTATCTTCTGTTTTTATGATATGATGTACTGTTTCTCACCTTTTGATAATTGTTTGCATGTATGTATGCGTGGAAATACTTGTATGTTGCCGTGAACGTGGTTAGACGGTGAGCAGTTTGTTGGTGACGAAGAGCAGCAGTTTGAGGGTGTTGAGCAGCAGCCTCAAGACCAGTTTGAGCAAGGCAAGTATAACATGGACACAACCCAATAACCATTTTAATCACTTCATATGCACGTGTCTAATTTTGTATGCCACTAAGGACTGTATCTAGCCTCTCTTACCGGTATGTTTACCTATGGGTTTGCATGTTGGTTAAGTTTTGTTAGTTGCTGCGCGAACACATGTTACCTTTGTTAATAATGTTGTTAATGGATCTATGCAATCAAATCTTGAGCGTGACCCGCTGTGGTTCATGTTCCTTTAAAAATGGCTTTTTAGCAACTTGGTTTAGGGGGCATGAGCATGTGTTTTGCTTATAGCCACTCTCCTTAAGGACCGGTTCACAAAGCGACAACCTGGGACAACAGTGCTACCATGAGACTGTAATGGGACGGTCTTGGCTAATTAATTAGGTTGCTTTGGTTTGGGGGTAACTCACCGATGGGGCAAGAGGGGAGGAGAGCTTCTGTGGCCCTCGCGCTACTTGGGTTGAGTGCGTTTATCTCCCCTTGGGGATTGCTCCACAGTTGCGGACCCTGAAACCTTAGCGGTTACACCTTACCAACGTGATCTTTGTAAAGGCCTCGTAGTGTGCTTGCTAGCCATCTCATCTAAGGTAATGTGGTGGACCACTAGCATAGCTCACGACTCATGGGTAAAGATGTACGACCTCTCGAGAGTGTAAAACTAACATGTCAGCTGTGCTCACGGTTATCAGCGGCCCAGATCCTTTATGCAGATTAGTGGTTCTTATGCTAATGTTGTTGAATAATGTTCTGATACAATAACTTGGGTTAATGGTTTACCAACTCACTTGTAGTAATTTAGTCGCTTGATAAAACTTGACCAACTAAAAGCTCATGCTAAGTGTCAGCCATCCCTAGATGCCTCATAGTTCATGTTATGCTTGTTGAGTATGAAATACTCACGCTTGCTTTACTTTAAACCTATTGTTGGTTGGAACCCAACCGCTGCTCAGCTCCAGAAGACTTCGAAGAGTATGTTCAGGACTTCAACGAGTTCTAGGCGTACCGGTCCACCAGTCGACGTCCCTGTGGCGGCTCGTTTATCTTCGTTTACGCTTCCGCTATGACTCTGGTTTAAAGACATGTGGTCTTATTGTAATAAAGTGATGATATACTCTATGTAAACATTTTATTTATCGTTATGCACGTTCTGTGATGTCACTATTGTCATAATATATGTGAGACACGTTCCTGGCACATATATGTTGTTCCGGTTCCATTGGTTGAGAACTGGGCGTGACAAAGTGGTATCAGAGCCGTATTGACTGTAGGACGGAAGCCTAGTTAGAAACGGACGTAAATAAGGACCTCATTCCCCTTTTGCCCTCTTGCTGTTTATGAAAATTTTATTTTTCCTATCAAACTATATGTTCACTCTATGTTAAATTATTACTTTTTGCTTTGTTCATTCAATCATATAGAACTGATCTCCATCTTACTCCATCCTCCTTATAGGTCATGGCACGCAGCAAGCAAACCGCCCGCAAGAGTACCGGGGGCTGCCTTCGCCATGTTGCACCACCGACCCCACGGCGTACCCCAGTACCTCGTCCACCACAGCAGATCGAGCCTCCGTCACCGGAGCTGCCCGAGCCGTTGCCACCACCACCCTTCGAGTATGCTCCCATGGACCAGGCGCCACACCCCTTTGAGGGGAATGGTCTGCTTCCGGCGGACACTGACCCTGAGGAGGAGGAGGAGGTGGAGGAGGATCCAGTGGAGGTAGTTTACTACCTCGACTCAGATGACGATGGTGATGCGCGAGAGGAGGCTCCACCGCCACGCCTGCCGACACCGACGCCTCCTTCCCCGCGTGCGCCGACACCACCACCTTCTCCAGTGGCACCTGCAGCTTCACCGGCACCCCCACCGCCACCGCCTGCCGCACTCGAGTGGCCGTTCCACGTGGCTGTCCCTTCCGACGAGGGTGGCCAGCGGGAGGTTGACCCCTGGGTCGACCTAACGCACCCGCACCACGGTGCTGACCTGGAGTTCCCGGGGCTGCTCCACGACTGCCTCTACGACCTGGGTTACACTACCCATGAGGTCGTCTACCAGGTTCGGCAGCGAGCGCGCCCGGACCACACCACCCTCTGGTCCACCGGTGCGCAGATCCTGGAGCCCAACCCCAACCATGGGGGACACACCGTGCTGCGCCGGCACTACAGCATCGCGGAGCACGAGACCATGGAGATGGCCATGGAGGATGCTGCTCAGCAGGCTCTTGGGGTCCTCTGCCAGCACTACCACACTCCGCTCTGCCAGACTCAGTACCGCTACTTCCCCCGCCGGCAGTCCGGGGATAATGAGCACGAGATGGCGTCCATCCGGGGTGAGGACAACCGGCAGCTGTTGAAGCTGGTCCGGTATGTGTCAGCCCTGATCACTGCCTACGTCCGGGTGTCTAAAGAGCTCCATCACCGGAACGGTGAGGTGTTCCACCTTCAGGCTCAGCTGGACCGAGTGGCGGGGCCACCACCCCAGGTGCCAGTGGTTGACCCAGCTCAGACTTCACCTCGCAGGAGGCCTGGCATGGGAGAGTTAGGTGGTGCCACCAAGATACTCCCTCAGGATGACTAGTCATCCTCATGTATCGCGTTAGCACGTTGTTTAAGTTGTCGTGTTGAGTTGGTTGTGTGGAACTTAAGTTAAGTTGTGTTGGCTGGTTGTTTGTTATTTTGAACCATGTTTGATTTGGGTCTTTGGTTGTGTGTTGTCCAGCTGTGGGGATTTGTCCCAGCGTGAACAAGTTAATGTTATAAGTTAGTTCGTGGGGTTAAACACTATATCCACTCTATCGCTCTTACTACTTTATCTTTAGTCGCTACTGCTTGTGCACCCATATGTTGGCTATGTGCTTACGGTGTCTCTGTTACAAACAGATGGTTAACACAAGGCGCAACGCTGCTGGTGAAAATGCTAGCCAGGGTAACCAGGGGGTGGCAACCCGCTGCCCAACCCTCCACCACTGACGCCGGAGCAGTTCTATAACCTCCAGATGCAGATGATGGCGACAATGACCAACGCGGTGCACGTTCTCCAACAGGCTCAAGCTCAGCCACCACCCCCGCCACCTAGAGATAGGCGTGGAGATTTTCTGAAGGGCCACCCTCCCACTTTCTCTCATGCCACAGAGCCACAACAGGCTGATGACTGGCTTCGTGCTGTGGAACGCCAGTTAGATATAGCACAGTGCAACGACCGGGAAAGGGTTCTGTATGGTTTCGGTCAGCTAAGAGGTGCAGCCCTGGATTGGTGGGAATCTTACAGACCCCAAGATAGGGACGCTTTCACTTGGGCACAATTTAGAGAGAATTTTCGCAACCACCACGTGCCTGTGGGGTTGATGAAAATGAAGAAGAAGGAGTTTCTTTCCCTGAAGCAGGGCAGCATGTCTGTGACTGAGTATAGGGATAAGTTCCTTCAGTTAGCCAGTTATGCCACTGCAGAGGTGGCAGAGGACAGGGAGAAGCAAGAATACTTCCTGGAGGGTTTAAATGATGAGCTCCAATATCAGTTGATGAATCACACCTTCCCCAGCTTTCATCAATTGGTGGATAGGGCGCTTTTCACGGAAAGGAAGCGCCAGGAGATTGAAGAAAGGAAGAGGAAGTACAACAACTCTTCATCAAGCAGCAACACCTGCCCCCGCTTCTCTCAGGGTCCGAGCTCACAGCAGCAGCGGGCTCAAGGACAGCAAGGCTACCAGTACCAGCGGCGCTACCAGGGTCAGCCAGCCCGTCCTATGTATCCAGCTCAGCACCAAGTGCAGACCACCTCCCCACCACAAACCAGACTACAGGTGTTGGGCCTTGCTACAAGTGTGGTAGAGCGGGCCACTATGCTAATGCTTGTCCCCGTAAGGTGCAAGGTAACCAACAGGGGCAGCAATCGGGCCAAAGGCAGAACCCTCCCCAGCCGCAGCAAGGGCGCCCCAAGCAACAGGGCAAGGCGCCATGGCAAGGGAAGGTGAATCATGTGACAGCTGAGTCTGTAGCTGAAGCCCCTAATGTCGTGCTTGGTACGTTCCTGGTCAACTCTCACCTCGCTACAGTTCTTTTTGATACTGGTGCCACGCATTCATTTATTACCAAATCATATGCTGAGCAGTACAATATTCCTATAAGGTCTACAAGTAGACCATGGTAGTATCTACACCGGGGGGAACGTTGAGCACAAGTTTAATATGCCCTCGAGTTAGCATAAACATAAGGGGGGTAGAATTCTGCACAAAGTTGATAATCATTGGTTCCGCGGGGATTGATATCATCTTGGGAATGGAAACACTTGCTAAGTGGATATCCCACTTAACGGCTCTTGATGGTCAGAAAGTGGAAGTTAGTGCCACAGAACCTTCTGGTTGTCTGCATCAGATGGAGGCGAAGCCCACGGAGGGAATTCGAGTAGTGTGCGAGTACCCGGATGTCTTTCCAGAAGAGTTACCAGGTATGTCACCTGACCGAGAAGTTGAATTTTTAATAGAACTTTTACCTGGTACAGCCCCTATAGCAAAAAGGCAATATAGAGTGGCACCCAAAGAACAAGAGTTAATAAAGGAAAATATAGATGAGTTGTTAGGAAAAGGGTTTATACGGCCTAGTTCTTCACCTTGGGCCTTTCCGGTTCTGTTTGTCGATAAGAAGGATGGGTCAAGAAGGATGTGTGTGGATTATAGGGCTTTGAATGATGTCACCATCAAAAACAAATACCCCTTACCTCGGATAGATGATTTGTTTGATCAGTTGCAAGGTGCATGTGTGTTCTCAAAAAATCGATTTGAGGTCGGGTTATCATAAAATGAAGATTCGTCCATCCGATATTCCAAAGACTGTTTTCATTACCAGATTTGGGTTATATGAATATACAGTGATGTCCTTTGGGTTGACAAATGCTCCTGCTTATTTCATGAACCTTATGAACAAGGTGTTTATGGAGTATCTTGACAAGTTTGTTGTGGTGTTCATTGATGATATACTGATCTATTCCAAGACGGAAGAAGAACATGAAGAACACTTGAGATTAGTTTTGCAGAAGCTGAGAGAACATAAGTTGTATGCAAAGTTGAGCAAGTGTGAGTTTTGGCTTGATCAAGTGCCTTTCTTGGGACATATAGTCTCAAAAGGTGGAATTATGATGGATCCTAGCAAGATCAGCAGTGTCATGGATTGGAAGGTGCCAGAAGTTGTGAAAGAAGTTCGTGGATTTTCGGGTCTAGCAGGATATTACAGAAGGTTTATTGAGAGTTTCTCCAGGATTGCAAAACCAATGACATCCTTGCTCGAGAAGGGTGTTCCATTTAATTGGACTAAGGAGAGGCAAGCTGCATTTGATGAATTAAAGAAGAGACTCACCACAGCCCTAGTGCTTACTCTACCGGACTTAACCAAGGGTTTCACCGTGTATTGTGATGCCTCTAAGGAAGGTTTGGGTTGTGTGCTGATGCAGGAGGGTAAGGTTATTGCTTACGCTTCACGCCAGTTAAGAAAGCATGAGGTCAATTATCCCACTCATGATCTAGAGTTAGCAGCTGTTGTGCATGCTCTGAAGATCTGGAGGCATTATTTATTTGGGAACAGATGTGAGATATACACCGACCATAAGAGTCTTAAATATATCTTCACACAGAATGAGCTGAATATGAGGCAGAGAAGATGGCTAGAGTTGATTAAAGATTATGACCTGGAGATACATTACCATCCAGGGAAAGCTAATGTGGTAGCAGATGCCTTAAGCAGAAAAAGTTATGTTAACATGGCAGTTGCTTTTCAGATGCCTCTTGAACTGTGTGCAGAATTTGAGAGTTTGAATTTGGGATTCGTGCACCACACCACAGTAGCAACTTTTGAGGCAGAGCCTACCCTTGAACAAGAGATAAGGAACCATCAGAAAATGGACGAGAAAATTCAGGAGATCCAGGAACAGATCAAGTTGGGCAAGGCGCCACACTTTCGTGAAGATGAACAAGGTACTGTATGGTACAAGAATCGGATCTGCGTGCCAGATGTGGACAGTATCAAGAAGTTAATACTCAGTGAGGCTCACGACACCGCTTACTCAATTCACCTGGGCAGTACAAAGATGTATCATGATTTGAAGGAAAGGTTCTGGTGGTATGGAATGAAGAGAGCAGTGGCAGAATATGTTGCGGTATGTGACACTTGTCAGCGTGTGAAGGCTAAACATCAGAGGCCTACGGGTTTGTTGCAACCTTTGAAGATCCCAGAGTGGAAATGGGAGGAAATAAGTATGGATTTCATTGTGGGGTTACCCAGGACTCAGAAAGGTTACAACTCGATCTGGGTAGTTGTTGATCGGTTGACCAAGGTTGCTCATTTCATTCCGGTGAACACCACCTATTCGGGTGCAAGGTTAGCAGAGTTGTACATCTCCAGAATCGTTTGCTTGCATGGTGTGCCTAAGCGGATCATATCTGATAGAGGTTCACAATTCACATCTCGTTTCTGGGAGCAGTTGCATGATTCCTTGGATTCCAAGTTTCGGTTCAGTACAGCATATCACCCACAGACAGATGGTCAGACAGAAAGAACAAATCAGATTCTAGAGGACATGCTGAGGGCATGTGCTATACAATACGGAACCAGTTGGGATAAGAGTCTGCCTTATGCTGAGTTCTCTTATAACAACAGCTACCAAGCCAGTCTGAAGAAGTCACCGTTTGAGGCACTGTATGGCAGAAGGTGCAGGACACCGCTATTTTGGAACCAAACAGGAGAGAAGCAGGTGTTCGGACCCGACCTTATCAGGGATGCTGAACTGCAGATCAAGATGGTACGTGAGAATTTGAGAGTTGCTCAGTCCAGACAGAAGAGCTATGCAGATGTGCGACGCAGGGACTTGACCTTTAAGGTTGATGACTTTGTGTATTTGAAGGTGTCACCAATGAGAGGTATCCGGAGGTTTAATATGAAAGGAAAGCTGGCACCAAGATACATCGGTCCATTCAAGATAGTGGAAAGGAAAGGCGAAGTGGCTTATAAGTTGGAATTGCCATCAAACCTATCTGGCATACACAATGTGTTCCATGTGTCCCAACTAAAGAAGTGTTTGAGGGTGCCGGAAGAACAAGCACCACTGGAAGGTCTGGATGTGCAGGAGGATTTGACATATACCGAACACCCGGTGAAGATTCTTGAGACGTCTGAAAGGGTTACCCGAAATAGGAGGGTCAAAATGTGCAGAGTGCAGTGGAAACATCACACGGAGGATGAGGCAACTTGGGAAAGAGAGGAGGAGTTGAGAGCAACTTATCCTGGTCTCTTTGCTAACCACCTACGAGAATCTCGAGGGCGAGATTCCTATTAAGGGGGGTAGGTTTGTAACACCCTAGTTTAAATTCCAGCATTTCACAATAAAATTCAAGCAATTTATTTAATTTTCCTAAGGCTTATATGTTTAGTTTGCATTTAACAGGTTTTATTTAAAATAAATACTTGTATAAAATTTATCATAGGCCCAACTTTCTTGTGCATTACATGCTGGTGCATTATCTCTTGTTTGCTTGAGTTAAGGATTCAAATTCAAATTCATTTGAATTTTAGAACCATTTCTATCTCCATTCAAAATAATTCAAAAACAGAAAAGAAAAAGGGGAAAAAAAAGGGTAGGGCCTAGCCAAGCGGCCGGCCCAAGCCGCCCGGCTCGGCCCAGCCACCCCGGCGCCCCGCCTCTCCCGCCTGGGCTCGGCCCAGCCGACCCCGCCCCCTTTCCCGCCTGGGCCGAAGGCCGGCCCAACCCGCGCCTCCCTCTCTCCCCTCCTCAGCGCGCCGCCCGGCCCGCAGCGTCCGCGCCCCATCCTCCCTCTGACAGTCGGGCCCCACTGGTCAGACCCATCCCCTTCCTCCCGCCGCGATCCACGCCCGCCTGCCTTTCTCTCCGCTCGGCCACGTCGACGCCCGAGCAAAGGAAGCTTCCTCCGAACCCTCACCCGCTCCCTTCCTTAAACCCTTGCCTTCAATCCCACACCCGCCGCGCCGGTTTCCCCCTTTTCCCTCCTTTCCCTCACTGCGCCTTGATAGGTTTCAAAGCCGCCGTCCACCCCCTCTCTGTACACCGCGTTCTAGCGTCCTAAACCCCTATAAAACCCGACCCCGAGCGTCGCCCCGAGCCCCTTTACCACGCCTCCACTCCAATTCCGCTCCCGTGCACCGACGCGCTTGCATTCCGCCATCGGAGCTTCGCCTCGGTAAGACGTTCCGCCGTTCGATTCATCGCCGTGGATCCATCTCCGCCCTTCTAACCGCACCCCTCTCATTCGCAGGAACACCGCGGCGCCGTTCCGTGGGTTTTGGGTGCAGAAACTCGGCGCCAGAGCCCCTTCCCGCGAGCACCGCCCGAGCCCGTCCGCCGGTCGCCGTCGCCAAGCCCCGCCGCCCGTTCCCCGACCTCGCTGGACCCTCGGTGAGCTCCGCCTCGGCCACCTCTCTCTCCCGAGCTAGCTCTAGGCCAGCGGGACCGCCTACAGGCCCCGGCGTGCGCCCCGCCGGCGAGCCGCCGCCGCGCGGGCCGAACCCCGCCATGGGTTTTGGTCGCCGCCGACGCCTCCCCATCCCCTCTGTTCCCTGCCGTCCGATCTGAGATGCGCGGCCACGATTAGAACGTGCCATACCCCTTCGCGGGCCAATCACGTCGCGCCACGTAGCCTTCACTTATCCGACTCAGCCCGGCCCCGCGCGTCAGGCCGCGTGTCACGCCACGCTGCGCCAGCGCAGACCCAGTCTACCGCGGTCCTTTGCATTTAAGCCCCTGCCTTTTCCGGTTATCAACCCGCAGTCCAGCCCTGTGGAAAAATAATTAGAGTTAGGTCCTGTTTTTTTCGGTTTGGCCCCCGGACTTCCCTGTTTTTGAACCCGCAGTCCAAGTCTCGGGTTTTTGCCCTAAAACCCTCGGCGGCTATGGTTATTTACGTATAAGTCCTCGGTTTTTCAAATCTAGCCCCTGGGTTCACTGTTTCTATCACAGTTATGCCCCTAGAAGCTCGTTTTATGCATAACTTTCGCGTTTTAACTCCGATTTGAGTGATTCTTGCGCTCACGCGACCGTAGAAACACGTAGAATGTTTTCAGTACAATTTTATCTTCTGTTTTTATGATATGATGTACTGTTTCTCACCTTTTGATAATTGTTTGCATGTATGTATGCGTGGAAATACTTGTATGTTGCCGTGAACGTGGTTAGACGGTGAGCAGTTTGTTGGTGACGAAGAGCAGCAGTTTGAGGGTGTTGAGCAGCAGCCTCAAGACCAGTTTGAGCAAGGCAAGTATAACATGGACACAACCCAATAACCATTTTAATCACTTCATATGCATGTGTCTAATTTTGTATGCCACTAAGGACTGTATCTAGCCTCTCTTACCGGTATGTTTACCTATGGGTTTGCATGTTGGTTAAGTTTTGTTAGTTGCTGCGCGAACACATGTTACCTTTGTTAATAATGTTGTTAATGGATCTATGCAATCAAATCTTGAGCGTGACCCGCTGTGGTTCATGTTCCTTTAAAAATGGCTTTTTAGCAACTTGGTTTAGGGGGCATGAGCATGTGTTTTGCTTATAGCCACTCTCCTTAAGGACCGGTTCGCAAAGCGACAACCTGGGACAACAGTGCTACCATGAGACTGGAATGGGACGGTCTTGGCTAATTAATTAGGTTGCTTTGGTTTGGGGGTAACTTATCGACGGGGCAAGAGGGGAGGTGAGCTTCTGTGGCCCTCGCGCTACTTGGGTTGAGTGCGTTTATCTCCCCTTGAGGCTTGCTCCACAGTTGCGGACCCTGAAACCTTAGCGGTTACACCTTACCAACGTGATCTTTGTAAAGGCCTCGTAGTGTGCTTGCTAGCCATCTCATCTAAGGTAATGTGGTGGACCACTAGCATAGCCCACGACTCATGGGTAAAGATGTACAACCTCTCGAGAGTTCAAAACTGACATGTCAGCCGTGCTCACGGTTATGAGCGGCCCAGATCCTTTATGCAGATTAGTGGTTCTGTTGGGTTTTGAAAGTGGTTCTTATGCTAATGTTGTTGAATAATGTTCTGATACAATAACTTGGGTTAATGGTTTACCAACTCACTTGTAGTAATTTAGTCGCTTGATAAAACTTGACCAACTAAAAGCTCATGCTAAGTGTCAGCCAACCCTAGATGCCTCATAGTTCATGTTATGCTTGTTGAGTATGAAATACTCACGCTTGCTTTACTTTAAACCTATTGTTGGTTGGAACCCAACCGCTGCTCAGCTCCAGAAGACTTCGAAGAGTATGTTCAGGACTTCAACGAGTTCTAGGCGTACCGGTCCACCAGTCGACGTCCCTGTGGCGGCTCGTTTATCTTCGTTTACGCTTCCGCTATGACTCTGGTTTAAAGACATGTGGTCTTATTGTAATAAAGTGATGATATACTCTATGTAAACATTTTATTTATCGTTATGCAGATTCTGTGATGTCACTATTGTCATAATATATGTGAGACACGTTCCTGGCACATATATGTTGTTCCGGTTCCGTTGGTTGAGAACTGGGCGTGACAGAGGGCCCAGAAGAGACAGCAGGCCCTTTTCAGGGTGCCGACTGGTCTCATTGGCCCGAGACGGATGGTGAGCTTGAAGACCAAGTCAAACGCGCTATAATTCAGGAAAGGCGCAAGGGAGTTGGTTCGGACTCTGGATTGCGGGAGCAACAGGACTCAAGGAAGGAAACATGTAATCATGGATTCTGTGTACTCTTTAGGCTTCCAAATAGAGTAGGACTCGTAGATAGAAATTGACTTGTAACCCATGCCTGGCCGGATTATATAAGGCGGGTGAGGGACCCCTACGTAGATCATCTATCATCTCATCGCACACCAGCCACAAAGCCTCCAGACCCTCATTGTAACCTCGAGAACTCAGATCAGTACAACTCGCCCCAAACAGGACATAGGGTATTATGCTTATTGTGGCCTAAACCTGTATAAACCCTTGTGTTTTGTTGCATCTCAATGCAAACCATCGAGCTACGCCGATCTCGCCACCCCAAAAGCATCACGTGACACACCCCATGGTGCATTGCCGGTATCAAACACCGACAGTTGGCGCGCTAGGTAGGGGTTGGCGAAATCAGCATCAGCTAGCTCCATGGCCAATCGTCTCGTCAATGGCTTCACCCCAGGTGACATGATCCAGTTCGGATCGATCACCTTCATCGCCGATCGGAGCGGCGACCTTCACCAGCTTCGCAGTGCACCGGTGCGACCGCGCATCGTTGTGCAGCCGTCGACCACCCCAGAGCGGCCTGCACCATCGGATCGTCGCCAGGGACCAGCGCCTCATCAGCATCCACCAACTCCGCGCCAAGCTCCAGCACGTCGGCGCGAGGCGCCCGCCCCTCGCCGAAATCTGCCTCCGCGTCCTGCTGAGTCAGATCGGGCTCTCTGTGATCACCATGACTCGGGAGCGCGAGCCAACCGCATGGTCTCCTTCAGGGCTGGATCTGCATCGACGACGCCAGCCCAAGCGAAACCTGTGGCGACCACCGCTTTGGCCCCGACCCGTCACACGGCGCTCTCAACCTCCCCGACTCAAATTTGGACTCGGATTAGTCGGGGGCCAAGACCAGGTTCCTCAGGGAACCCCTCACGAGATTCGCAGCAAACCCACGCCTCAGGCAGCACTCCACAGGGCCCGAGGCGAGTCCCTGTTGATACTCGTTCCTGGGTCCCACGTCCGCTACGGGTCCCACCACCTCCGCCAGCAATGAAGCGAGCCCGGCCGGCCTCGCCCGCCCAAGGCCAAAAGAAGACTTGGGTGGAACCTGCCGTTCCCTCCGTCCCGTTCGGTCTCCGCAACTCTGCTGCCACATACCAAGGGCTTCTCTCCCGTGCCTCGGCTCCCCTCAACAACGACGAGGGTGCGCGGGGGGCACCCGACTCAAGACAGTCCGTGCCTTTTCTAGACGATCGTATCTATAGTGGGCTCAACGCACCGCTGGTGGGTCGTCGCCCACGACTCGTCATCGATCCCACGCCGGCGGGAAGATCCGTTCACCAGAGCACCTCGCCGACTGGCGAGGCTTGCCGTCGCCCAGTGAACACTGAGAGGGCTCGTGATGCGGAGCGCCCTCATATGATCTACAGCATCGATACTCCTATGGTCTCTGAACATGTTGCAACTACCGCAACGACCACGGTGTCCATGGTCCCTGCCTCGGACGCCAGCGTAGGGGTGACAGCCACGACCACCAGCAGGTCCCAGGGATCATTTTCCAGTTGCACTCTTTGCTTCCCTGAGGTCTTCGTGATCAGCGGTGCGGCGAACGAGATCAACAAAGTAGTCTCGGACGATGAGCAACCCATCCTCGCCGAAACCTCACAAGATCGCCACAGGAGGGAAAGGGCGAACCGTATCCGTAACATTCGGCGCTGCCACATCCTGGGGAACAAGGATCCTACGCTGCCTGTCTCGATAGACGAGGTAACTCGGGCAAGTGAGGATGACTAGGAAGTGCAGAGCCACCGACGCAGGAACCAGGCACGGTAGCGGCGTCGCGATTGGCAGACTGCTCAAGCTAGGCAACAGCGGGTGGCAGCGCTTCCCGGACGCAACCTTCTGAAGGAGTTCGAAGGAGTCATGGAGACCCCGAGTCAAGCAGGAGGGGCGTTGGTCAAGCTCTGCGAACTCATCCCTAACAACGAAGATGGGGTGGCCATCAAGACCGTCCTCGTTCGAGCGGCAGACCACCTTGTGCCCAGGCAGCAAGAGGTTGCGGACGCACGACAGGTCATTAACGGCAACCGCGACGCATGTCACAGCATTGAGCAATCTCGCGCTCAGAGACACCAGCTTGAGATGGACCAGCGCGCAAACTATGACCGAGACTACGGCCCCCCGCAGCGCGCTCCAGCCGCTAGGTATCACTCGGGGGCTGTCTCCGTGAACAGCTCCGCCCCCCGAGTCAGATCTGAGCGGGATCATCGACCTCAGTCCCGGCCTCGCTAACCAGTGGAGGATCGCGGCAACCCGGCTGGCACCGCAGAAGCTGCTATAGCAGCCTTCAGCAAGAGAATTCAAGATGTCGAGTGGCCACCCAACTTCAAAATCTCAAACATTGAAAAATTTGAGACGAAGATGGATCCGCGGAACTGGTTGGCAGTGTACACTACCGCGGCCCGTGCGGCCAATGCCTCGGAAGATCTCATGACGGCCTATGTCCCAATCAAGTTGGGGCAGGACGCGCTTCAATGGCTTCGCCACCTCAGGCATGGCAGCATTGAGGACTGGGGCGACTTTCGTCGCCTATTCATCGCCAACTTCCAGTCACTCTCCAACAAGCCGGCGCAACGGTGGGACCTCAAAACCATCAGGCGCAAAGATTCGGAAAGCCTACGATCGTACCTCAAGCGGTTCCAGGCCCTCAGAAACCGCATCCCCGACGTATCTGAGGATACAGTGATTGACGACTTCCTCCAGGGGTCCAACGACCAGGTCTTCGTCAAGCATATACTAGAAAGGGCGCCCACCACCTCGGAGCGTCTCTTCCAGGAAGCGGACCGCTACATCACAGCGGATGAACGAGCTCGCGACCTCGTTCGCCCCCGGCAAGATAATCGGGGCAAGGGCAAGCAGGAAAGGCATGAGGAACCCCCGCGGCAAGATCGTTGCTGGGACAAGAGGCCCCAGAGGAGGTCCGTGCCATGGCTCCAGCTCCGGTACGACCACGCGGCCCACCTCTAGCCCAGGCTCAAACCCTTGATCAACTCCTCGACGAGCCATGCCCTGCACACAAGGATATGCACCATACTCTCAGACACTGCCGCGACTTCAAAGCTATGCTGACACGCGGCCAGTTCCCGATGGCGCAAGCTCCTCCGCCTCCTCCACCACGGAACCAGCCGCCGCAGCAGCCGGCTGGAGGCAGTAATCAACGCTTCCCCAACATCAACAAGGAGGTCAACTTCATCCTAGGAGGGCACGGAGTGTACCCGAGCAAGCGTCAGCAGAAGCTGGAGGATCGGCGGATCAACGCGACCACCTCAGAGCCGCCGCAGCCATACGATTGGTCCCACGAGCTGATCTCGTTCAGTCGGGCGGATCAGTGGCTCAACTTCAACGAGCTGGGCAAGTACCCTCTGCTGGTAACCCCCATAGTCGGCGACACCCGACTCAAGAAGGTTCTGATCGACGGAGGGGCCAGTATCAAAGTGGTGTTCCCCAGGGCTTTACAAGAGATGGGGATCCCGCTCAGTGAACTCAAGAAATCAGATACCCCGTTCTTCGGGATTGTTCCGAGAGTAGGCGAATACCCGCTCGGACACATCTATCTGTCGATCGCTTTTGGCACGGTAGAGAACTTTCGCATCGAGATGTTGCGATTTGAAGTCCCGACCTTCAACTGCGTCTACAACGCCATTATCGGGCGTCCTGGGCTAGCCAAGTTCATGGCTATCCCACATTACCCATACCTCGTTCTCAAGATGCCAGCTCCAGGTGGTACTCTCTCCATACGCGCTGACTTCAAGGGAGCCTCGGAGTACGTACAAGAGGCCATGCAAATGGCCCTTGAATAGAATCATATGGCGGCACAGAAGAAGTTTAAGGCGGACGAAGCTGGCATGTCGCAGGAAGACCTCCAGATTTTGACTCAAGAGGCGGTCTCTAGCGCGGCAATTCAACCAGCCATCCCGACGAAAGAGATAAGTCTCGACCCCTCGGACGCGACCAAGACGACTGCCATCAACGCTCTTCTTCCTACCAAATAGGAAGACGCGTTCGTCTAGTTCCTGAGGGCCAACCGTGACATGTTTGCATGGAAGCCAGCAGATATGCCTGGGGTCCCAAGGGAATTGGCCGAGCAGCAACTCAAAGTGTTCTCCAATGCCAAACCCCTCAAGTAGAGGCTGCGGCGGTTCACTCCAGAAAAGTGAGAGGCCATTAGGGCAGAGTTAACCCTCTGAAGGCTGCCGGTTTTATTAGAGAGGTCATGCATTCCAAGTGGCTTGCAAATCCTGTAATCGTTCTTAAGAAGAATAAAAAGGACTGGCGGATGTGTGTTGATTATACCGATCTCAATAAGCACTGCCCTAAGGACCCGTTCGGGTTACCTCGCATTGACCAGGTCGTTGACTCTACGGCCGGCTGCGCTTTGCTCTCCTTCCTCGATTGTTACTCGGGCTATCATCAGATTAGCCTAGCAACCGAAGATCAGGAGAAAACAGCGTTCATTACGCTTTTCAGTGCCTACTGCTATACCTCAATGTCTGAGAGCCAATGGACCGGCCTCATTACTCTCCTGGTGTGATGAGTGATTGTCAACGAGCTCAAGCCCTCCGATGGACTGGAGGCCCTCCGATGGACTGGAGGTAGATGATGAAGACCTCGATGGACTAAGGCAAAAGGCCTCCAATGGACCGGAGGCAATGCCTGGCGTCGGTCGGCCATGGGAGCTCAGTACACGGAGGGGTGGATTGGCAATGGTGGTGTAAGCCCTCCGATGGACCGCGAGGCAACTCCGATGGACTGGAGAAGCCGGGTGCCACCGTGGTGCTCCAACCCGAGTGCATGGCGCGAAGGCGTGCGAGGGAGGCTTTGGCGGCTTCGGCTCAAAACCGCCACCCAAGCTACCCAAGACTTGGTGAGTTGGGCCACGACTCGCCAAGATAGAGAAGATGGGCCATGTCCGGCCCAGACGGAGACTTCCTAAAGTTTCCCGGTTTCTGACTTCAAAACCGGGGGTGCAAAGGTGGATTGGACTACTGGCCATGTGGAGGACATCCAAAGATTGCGTGGAATCTAAGAAGATCAAGTCTTCATCGTGATCGTCCGTCCCTGATATTTCGGGTTCTTTTTTGTTTTAGCCCCTCCGTGCGTTTCTAGTGTTAGGGATCTTTGTGTAAAAATGCCAAAACTGAACCGGTGTATAAATAGCCTAAGAGCTGGTCATTAGAGGGAGTCTTGGCAGCTAGGTTTTCATTTGCTTAGGGTAATTTTCGTCCTCAAGCTTTGAGCTCGAAGTTTAGGAGGGTTAGGGTGAGATCTAGCCTCCAAATCAAGAGGAAAGGTGAGGGTGGTTGCTTGGGACGAAATCCTTCATTGTAATCTGACCTAAGACCTCTTTTGAGGCTCATAATCAAAGTGGTTTCATGCAGCAACTTTGTGTGCTTCTCCTCCCTTTGTTCTCTTTGGTTTTTGGCTTCAATCCTTGGCCTTTTGGATGTTTGTTTTGGCTAAGGTTGAATCCTTTGTTTTCCTTATGCTTTGGACTTGCAAGGACATGGAGATTATGTCTTAGAACATATCAATCCCAAAGGATTGCCACGAGCAAGTTGTTCTTGAGCTTTTCCCTTCTTGCCCAAATATTCACCTCTTCACGAGATCTGAAATTTCCGCTAATCCCGTGATCTTTTTCCATAGATCTTTTGGGAATAGCTTTGGAACGGGGCTAGGATAGCCTGTACCAATTTTCGTGATGTTTGGAGAAGGTTTGGTCAAGTTTCGGATTGCTTTTGTGTGAGGCTTCCTGCTGTCCAGTTTTCCTGCTGGTTCTGTCCACTTTCAAGTCTTGTTTGGTTTAGGGGTCAAACCTTCGAATTTTGGGCTGAAATTTGGTGGAGCTTTTTATCAGTGAATCATAAAGCTCCCATAAAACTTTCAGATCATTTGGAGGTGTTTTGACCTGGTTTTGGTATTTTTCTTGTAAGGTTAGTCTGTCAGTTTTTAACCACCGGACAGTCCGGTGGTTAACCACCGGACAGTCCGGGGGCTCTAGAAATTTTATTCCTTGTCCAATTGAGCTGAAAATTTGTGGAGTTGTTCCTTGGCCCCTTCTTAACCTCCAATAAACATTTCATAATTTTTGGAGTTGGTTTGATAGGGTTTTGGTCCGAATCTTTTTGGAGTGTCAGGCTGTAAGCACCGGACAGTCCGGTGGTTAACCACCGGACAGTCTGGTGGTAAAAACTTGCTCCAATTGGCCTAAAATTTTCTGGAGTTATTCCCTATTTCTTTGTGAAGGTGTGGTAATTTTGGGGGAATTTTTGGAGCTTCTCTTGAGGGGTTTTGAGATTTTTCTTTGCAGCCCTGTCTGTCTGAAATCTGCAGTTCTCCGGAGTTGGTTCCTTTTGCGCTCCTTTTCTTAGCCATTTGTGCGTGTGCTTCCGCTTGGTGCTTGGTACGTATCTGTTCAGTGGACGGTACCAAGCACGTGTTGTGAGCTAGATACGTATCCTCTCAGTGGACGGTGTCTAGTTTCGTTGTGGGCGTTGTTTCCGTTCTGCACTGCGATGGGGGTTTGAGTTTGAGTTTTCAAGTGCTCCTATTCACCGCCCCTCTAGTCGCATGTCTCGGTCCTACAATGTCTTTCGGGTTGAAGAGCGCAGGAGCAACGTATCAAAGGGCAATTCAAACTTGCCTCGCCGATCACTGGGGCGAACGCGTCGAGGCTTACGTTGATGACGTTGTAATCAAGACCAAGAACGAAGAAGATTTCATCGATGATCTGCGCCAGGTGTTTGACAGCCTGAGGAAATTCCGGTGGAAGCTCAACCCCACCAAGTGCATCTTCGGCATCACCGCAGGCTAGTTGCTCGGTTTGGTCGTCAGCAACAGAGGAATCGAAGCCAACCCCGAGAAGATCAAGGCTATTCTGCGCATGCACCCCCAGATCGCAGAAAGATGCTTAGAGGCTGACTGGGTGCATGGCAGCCTTGAGCCGATTCATATCACGGCTTGGGGAACGTGGCATGCCTTTCTACAAACTCCTCAAAAAGGTCGACAGGTTTCAGTGGACTATAGAGGCTCAAGAAGCGTTGGACGCCTTGAAAAAGTTCCTAACGTCACCCCCTGTACTCAAGTCTCCCAATCGTGCTGAGAGCCAATGGACCGGCCTCATTGCTCTCCTGGTGTGATGAGTGATTGTCAATGAGCTCAAGCCCTCCGATGGACTGGAGGTAGATGATGAAGACCTCGATGGACTGAGGCAAAATCCCTCCAATGGACCGGAGGCAATGCTCGGCGTCGGTCGGCCATGGAAGCTCGGTACACGGAGGGACAGTTCGGCAATAGTGGTGTAAGCCCTCCGATGGACTGCGAGGCGACTTCGATGGACTGGAGAAGCCGGGTGCCATCGTGGTGCTCCAACCCGAGTGCATGGTGCGAAGGCGTGCGAGGGAGGCATTGGCGGCTTTGGCTCAAAGCCGCCACCCAAGTTCGAATGACTTGGTGGGTTGGACTCTGACTAGCCAAGATAGAAGACTGGGCCAAGACCCGGCCCAGGAAGCTCGCAGAATAAAGTTTCCCGGTTTCTGACTTCAAAACCGGGGGAAGCTTTTGGACTACTGGCTACGTGGCGCACATCTAAGCGAGGCATGGAGAAGAAGATGATCAAGTCGTCATCGTAGTCGTCCGATTGTATCTTTTCGGTTTGGCTCCCTCCGGGCATTTTTAGACTAGGGGTCTTAGTGTAATTGTGTCGTTTAGGTCCTAGGGTATAAATAGACTTGCTCCCTTGGAGCTCATGTTGGCAACCACCATACCCTAGTTTCCCTAACCCTAGCAGCCAAGGTCCAAAGAGAGAAAAGAGAAGAGATTAGCTAGGATATGAGTGCCTAGTTTAGTCAAATCTTGTCATTAGTGGGAGGATGATGGGTGGTAGGCTCTAGGGAGTCTTGTAAGACTTGATTTCATGATTCAATCCAAGATTACTCCTTGAGAAATCCATGTCTTGAGCAGCTCATTTTCGTCCTCCGTTTCCCTCCACGTTCTAGTTCGTTTTTGGTTCCAATCCTTGGATTTTGGTGTGTTTCGGTTTGTCCAAGGTTGGAATCTTTCTTTTGCTGGTATTTTGCCTTGCTATGATGTGGTGAATCTCACTAGCCAAGTGCTAGAATCATTGAACCACGAGCAAGGGCCGTTCTTTCCGTTTCTCGGTTTTTCGGAGTCAACTCACCTACCTCACAAGATCTGCAATTCCCGTGTATCCCTTGATGTTTTGGAGCTGATCTTTTGGGATTTGCTAGGGAAGGTCCTTAGGATTATCCTGCAAATTTTTGTGAAGTTTCGTTGACATTTGACCCCATTTCGATCGATTTTTCGAAAGGGTGTCGGGATGTTTTTGAGTGCAGTTTTCTGCTGTGTTAAATAGGACGGTCTGGAGTTAAATAGGACAGTCTGTAGAGACCGGATAGTCCGGTCTGCAGTGTTTCTAGGCTATTTTCAACCTCTTCTTAACTTAGTACGATCTAGGCCTTTTGGGGGGTTCGGATAGTACGGTCTGTACATTTTTAGGTTGTTTTCCTGTGTTAGTTCCTCCTCTTCTTCCTTGGTCCTTTCTCCTTGGTTTTTTTGGTCTTTAGAGTTTTGTTGTTTGCTTCAAACTTGTTTTGTGTCAACCACTACATGCCCATACTCTTCACTCACTGTCCTTAAGTGAGACACGCTTCGGTGTGTTGAGTGAGTGTGTGACACTTGCAAGCTTTGTAGCTTGTCTTGTTTTGTTTGTGCCTTATCGTTTTCGCTTGTCTTGTTGCGTGCTTTAGTGTTTTTTCCATTTAGGGTTTCTCAATGTGTCCTAGGGTTGGTAGCGTGTCTATGCTACGTGACTCTGCACATTAGAGAGGTGTAGTTTTAGGGGTTGTGTGTGTTCGTCTAGGTGTAGTGTGTTTGTTCATTTAGGTGTAGTTTGGTTGCTCGTCTTACGTCCATTTTGTTGGGCGTTAATTCGAGTGCTTCCGTTTTTCACCCGATACGTATCTGTTCAGTGGACGGTATCGGGTCTGCGTGTGTTTGTGAGAGCGCACTTTGGGGGTTTGAGTTTGAGTTTTTCAAGTGGTCCTATTCACCCCCTCTAGTCGCACGTCCCGATCCTACAAATGGTATCAGAGCCGGTTAGGTTTCCCATACCTTAACCGGTGAAGAAACCGTAGCAACTATGACTTACTCTGGGAAGATTCCCGTCCTTGGCTCCGATGGCTATCCCTACTGGAAGGGTAGGATGGAGGCATTCCTTGTTAGCCAGAGTCAGGACATATGGGATGCTACTCAGAGTATGACTTTTGTGGTGCTTTCAGTCGCTGAGCGTACTACGCAAGATATCGTGGCTCTGCATGAGGCGAATGCCAAGGCTGTTAACTTTTTCTTTTTCGGGCTTGGTCCCATGGATTATGAGAGAGTAAGTCACCTTAAGACTGCGCGTGAGATATGGTCACTGCTTAGTGCACACCATGAGGGTATTGCGACAATTAAGGCTAGGCTTGTCGAGACTTACCAGCGCGAATATGAGAATTTCGTCCAGAAGCCGGGAGAGTCAGTAGACGACTTGTTTGGTTGCTTTCAGTCGATCATCAACAAGTTGCATGTCAACTCTGCCCCCGCTGCCCTCCCATATACCGATCATCAGCAGGCTGTCAAGTTGTTGTATGCTTTGGACAGAAAAATATGGGAGATCAAGGTGAACTCAATCATTGAGTCGGCAGGGTATGATATGATTGGAGTAGAGGCGCTCTATAGTAAGCTCAAGGCCACCAAGGTAGATTACAAGATGAGGGATTCCCTCGCTTGTACAGGTTCTAAGAGTCTGGCCTTGGCTACCCGCTCTAGTGAGTCTGTCACTAACCCCCTGTTACACAACTTCTCGTTTTCTGCTTTGATGTCTGTGATAGAGGAGCAGTTGGCGTCGCTTGGGGATGAGGAGCCATGTTTGGTGTCTAGTCGCTTTCAGCGCGCCTATGACAACCGGATGAGCAAGAAGAGGGGCGAGCGGCCCAAATGCTTCGAGTGCGGAGAGGTTGACCACTTCATCGTTGAGTGCCCCAATAAGAACGACTACTACAAGAAGGGCAAGGGCTACTCCCATGACTCCGACAAGTACCACTCCGGCAAGCCAAGCTTTGACAAGCACTGCTCCGGCAAGCACAAATTCGGCAAGCATCCCTTCGGCAAGAAGAACTTCCGAAGGGCTTTCAAGAGCTACCAGAAGGACAACCGGAAGCGGGACAAGGCGTTCTTCGCTGAGATCGGGTTCTGCAGCAGCGGATCTTCTTCCTCTTCGTCCTCGTCGAGCTCAAGCGATGAGGAGATCACGTATAGGAAGGACAAGAGGAACAATCAAGGAGGTCCAGTTGGCTTGTGCTTCGTCTCCACCAAGTCCAGGTGCAGGAACAAGGAGAAGAGAAGCTTGGTTTGCTCCATGGCGCTTGAGGACAAGAAGGACAAGTATGACGGCAACAACTCTTCTTCCGATGATGAGGTAACTCCTGAGCAAGCTGAAATCCTTGAGATGCTAGAGCAGAACAGCCGAGAGCTTAAGGCCCAGGATAAGATGCTGGAGAAGGCAGCCAAGAAGCTGCAGAAGTTGAAAGCCCAACTTGCTGAGGCTTTAGAGGAGAATGAGAGGTTGAGGAGTGTGAGACCCCAACCCAGTGAGATTGAGTGCCCTACCTGCGAGTCTTTCATGATGGAGCTTGGTAACCAGAGAGATAGGTATGCCAAGTGGGTAAAGGAGATAGATGAGCTGAAGGCTGAGCTAGACAAACTCCAGTCCAAACTGGATGAGCCTACTTTGAGTGGAGAGTTTGAGTGTGAGTCTTGCCCCTGTTTAGCTAGAGAGCTAGCTGTGCTAAAGGATAAGTTTGAGGGGCAGCTCATGGAGCTTGAGGAGCTTAGGGCCAGACCTGCTCTTTTGGGTGCGTGTATGGTCTGTCCTACCTTGAGAGGTGAGTTAGAGCAGTTGAGAGCTGACCTTGAGGTGCTTTCAGCACCTACTGACACTTGTGAGAACTGCCTAACCCATAGGATGCAGCTGGTGGATAGGGATGCCACCATTAGGAAGTTGGAGAAAGCTGTTGTGGTTCCCTCCCTAGACTGTGACACCTGTGCTGCCCATACTGTGGTTCTGGAGGACCTGAGGGAAGAGATGTTGTCTTTGCAAAATGACAACAACAAGTTGAGAGAGGTGCTCAGTTGGGTATATGCTAGGCAACCCCAACTAGAGATGATCATAGAGAGCACCAAGAGAGCCGAGGGCGAGGGTGAGACGAGTGGTGTTGGGTTTAGAGAGTGCAGCACTTCGGGAGAGAAGAGTGCCCCAGTTAAGATGAAGACTGCACCTACCTAGCCAGGTGAGACTGTTGATGGGGTTTACCATGAGCCACCCAAAGCTGCCACAAAGAAGCAGTACTGGACACCCAAGCCTTCCAAGGCTAAGCTGGACAGGATTGTTGAGGAAGAGCTTAAGCCCAAGGGCAAGAAGCCAGTCCAGCAGCCTAAGGCAACCAAGGCCACACCACCTAAGCCCAAGTCCTAGCCTAACCCAGTTCCTAGGAGGCTTGTCTACCACTGTGAGTTTTGCCAGTGGAATGGCCACCTAGCGGAGTTTTGCTTCAGGAGGAAGCGGGTTGAGAGGTAGGAGAGAGCTTGGGGGGAACCAGGATCAGTTCTACCAAGGTGGTTGGCAAGATCCTCCCCATCGCGGTGAGAGAAAAGACCGCTTTACTGGTGGTGAGAGAGGAGGCGACTTTCAGGCCCGTGCTCCTGGTGGTGAGAGACGCTCTGTTGGTCGAGCTCCTAGTCGTTTTTAGCGCGGCTATGGACCTCGTGACCGAGGCTTTGAGAGAGCTTTTGAGGGTTCACGCTTTGGAGGTCGTGGTTACCCTAATTAACGTGATGGTTTTGTTGATTGTGCTTATCCTACTTTTGAGCAGATGGCTCGGCACTGGTACAACAGTTTTGGTACTAACCCCAGTGCCGGACCGTTTGCTCACCATCGCTTTACTTGACTTTGCAGGATTGAGGCATGGAGGACGTGTGGATCATGGACTCCGGTTGCTCTAGGCACATGACAGGGCACCGCAAGTGGTTCTCTAGCCTCAACCCCGTGAGCACCAAGGAGTACATCACATTCGGGGACAATGGTCAAGGTAAAGTGCTGGGTGTTGGTTCTGTTTCACTCTCTGCTAAGCTTTCCTTGAGAGAAGTTGCTTTTGTCCAGAATCTGGGGTTCAATTTGGTCCCTGTTTCGCAACTCCTCGATGAAGGATTTGAGGTTCGTTTTAAGAAGGGTGTGTGCTGTGTTCTTGATGTTGAGGAGACCTTTGTTTGCTCTTTGCTGCCTTTTTGTTAGGTTTTTAGGGTCGACCTCACATCTGTTTCTGCCCTGCTCATTGTTTAGTTGCTAGTCCTTCTGCTGATATTTGGAAGTGGCATAGGAGGCTTGGTCACTTGAGCTTTGATCTGCTAGTCAAGTTGAGTTCAATGGGCCTAATCCGAGGATTGCCCAAGTTGAGAGCTAAGAAGGACTTAGTATGCCACCCCTGTCGTCATGGCAAGATGGTTGCCGCTTCTTACATTCCTGTGTCTCAGTTTATGACCTCCTATCCGGGTGAGCTACTCCATATGGATACAGTAGGTCCCGCTCGGGTAGCGTCGGTCAGTGGGAAGTGGTACGTGTTTGTCGTTGTGGACGACTTTTCGCGGTTCTCGAGGGTATTTTTCATGGAGTTTAAGGATGAGGCATTTGGTTTTGTTCAGGATCTGGTACTGAGGTTGAGAAATGAGAGTCATAAGGCCATGAGGGCTATCCGCAGTGACAATGGTGGAGAATTCAGAAACTCTCGGTTCGAAAACTTCTGTCGTGACCTAGGTCTTGAGCACCAGTTTTCTTCTCCATATACCCCACCGCAGAACGGTGTTGTGGAACGCAAGAACCACACACTCGTTGAGATGGCACGGACGATGCTCTATGAGCATAGGACTCCGAGGCGCTTTTGGGCTGAGGTAGTGAATACGGCCTGTTACATTGCGAACTGGATCTTCTTGCGAGCTTTCCTTGGGAAGACCTAGTATGAACTTTGGTTTGGTAGGCAACCCAGCGTCAAGCATTTGCGAGCGTTTGGCTGCAGGTGCTTTGTGCTTATGAAGGCGGGGTATTTGGATGAGTTTGAGTCTCGTTGTTTGGATGGGATTTTTCTGGGGTATGCTTTTAGTTCTAGGGCTTTTCGTGTGTGGATTTTGGAGGCCAAGCAAGTTGTTGAGACTTGTGAGGTTTCTTTTAATGAAACTATGCCCTGCATAACCCCTGTCTTTGAGCTTTCAGGTGATGATGAAGAACGCACCCCCATCTTTGAGGATGAGGAAGGTGCGATTGATGTTGGTGATGCAGGAGCCACTGAACCGGCTGCAGCTTCTGCCCCCTCTACTATGAGCTCAGATCATGAAGGAGGACCCTTGTCCACGGTTTCCTCCTCACTCTCCCGACAGCAAGCTCATGCAGAGGCTGGCCCCGCTGAGGACGCAGGGGAGGTGACCTCCGAGATTGTTCCATCTCGGCAGGTCCAGCGGGATCACCCTCCACACAGAATGATTGGAGACATTCACCAGCGTGTCACACGCTCTTCGGTTACTTCTCTAGCCTTTTTCTCGCACTATGCATATGTTGCTTCTTTTGAGCCCCGGGATGTGTCACATGCATTATCTGATCCTAACGGGGTTAACGCCATGCATGAGGAGTTGGAGAATTTTGAGAGAAACCATGTTTGGGATTTAGTGGAGCCTCCACCAAACTGTCGCCCTATAGGTCCCAAGTGGGTTTTCAAGAATAAACAGGGTGAGGATGGGATGGTTGTGAGGAACAAAGCGAGATTGGTAGCCCAGGGTTTCTGTCAGAAGGAGGGGATAGATTATGAGGAGACCTTTGCCCCTGAAGCTCGTTTGGAAGCCATTAGAATTTTGCTTGCCTTTGCGGCCTCTATAGGCTTGAAACTGTAGCAAATGGTTGTCAAGTCTGCTTTCCTAAATGGGTTCATAGAGAAGGAGGTATATGTGAGACAACCTCCTGGCTTTGAGAGTGCCAAATTTCCAGATCAGGTGTATAAGTTTAGGAAAGCCCTTTATGGTCTGAAGCAAGGTCCTAGAGCTTGGTATACTAGGTTGAAGAGTTTCCTGCTCAAGTCTGGGTTTGTGATGGGTTCAGCAGACAAGACCTTGTTTTTATTGAGTCGTGGCATTGACACCCTAATAGTTCAGATATATGTTGATGACATAATCTTTGGTGGTTCATCTCACGCTTTGTTGTCTAGTTTTGCTGAATAGATGAGCAGGGAATTTGAGATGAGTCTTATGGGTGAGCTCCAGTTCTTCCTCGGGCTGCAGATCAAGCAAGGCCTTGAGGGTACCTTCGTCCATCAAGCCAAGTACACAAGGGACAGACTCAAGAAGTTTAACATGAATGACTCTAAACCCATAACAACTCCTATGAGTACAAACACGGCGCTTGATGCGGATGAAGATGGGGAGGCGGTGGACCAGAAAGAATTTCGAGGGATAATCGGCTCACTTCTATACCTGACGACGACCAGACCGGACATTCAGTTCGCGGTCTGCCTTTGTGCGTGCTACCAGGCTTCTCCTAGGACTTCTCACCGTCAAGCGGTGAAGCGCATTTTCAGGTATCTAAAATTCACTCCTGCGCTTGGTCTTTGATATTCCTCGGGTTCTTCTCTTTCTCTTAGAGGGTTCTCAGATGCTGACCATGCTGGCTGCCGGATTGATCGCAAGTCAACCTCCGGCACATGCCAACTCTTAGGAACCTCTCTTGTCTCTTGGTCCTCCCTCAAACAAGCTAGTGTAGCTCTTTCCACCACTGAAGCAGAATATGTTGCTGCTCCCAGCTTTTATGGATGAAAGCCACCCTTAGTGATTTCGGCCTTAGGTTTGGTAGGATCCCTCTCCTAGTTGACTCTACTTCTGCTATTTCTGTAGCTAAGAACCCCGTCTTGCACTCTAGAACCAAACACATAGACGTGAGATTTTACTTTCTGAGAGATCACTATGAGAAGGGGGGACATAGACTTGATCCATGTAGTATCTGCAAACCAGTTGGCCGATATCTTTACCAAGCCCCTAGAGTTTGACGCTTTTACGCCTTTGAGAGGTGAGCTTGGAGTATGCTATCCCTTTTAGTCAGGGATAGTGTGCTATTCCTTTTAGTAAGGAAGAGCTTCTGTAGTTTAGATTTTGCTTTTATCTTGTTTTTATTTCTCTTTAGTTCTTTTGCATATTGTAACATATCATGCATTGCACTATATCATATGCATTTTCACTTCACTAGCACTAGAGCTCTTTTGGAATGATGAGTTAGTATTTGCTTGTGCTAGATTGTACAGATGCTTGCTTGATCATGGTTGGCTAAGCTCTCTTGAGTCTGTTGAATACTAATTGTAAGCTAAGTCATTTTATTCTTTGCAAATCAAAAACCATGATCACCACTTGATTTGGCTACCTAGCATGTGTAGGAATGTTGAATGCTATGCTATCTTTTCATACCTGGATATGCTAGTTGTATGCCTTTGCTAAGTTAATGCCTAAGCTTTTATGATACCATGCTTAAATTTAAATCTAAATCAAAATGCTTACAAGTGGTGTCTTATGTGCTAAATTAAGAAAGATTCAGGTGGGTTTGCTTGTCACACTAATCTAGTTTGAGACTGCTTATCATTGCACTTTGACATGAACTTGGACTAGGCTGTGTATGACCAAAACCTTGTCTTAAGCTTCTGATGGTTCTTTGAGCCTAGACTTGGCATTGGTTGGTAAGAAGTGGCAAAAGACAAGTAAATAACCCCTGGCACAAAAAGAACTTGCTTATGGATACAAATGTTTAAATCTGAAATTTGCAAGTTTCTAAAATGCTTATGGCTAGTTGTATATGCTTTGGTTGAGAATAGCACACCTTGTATGCATTGCTAGCATCTTGCTGTTCATGCCTATTTTGCTAGGTGCTATTCATGTTGGTGATGCTTTCTTTTAAACTACCCTGAAAAACATGCTAGCTCCTGATATGTGTAAGATAGATCCATTTGAGCTTGTTGCATGCTTCCTTGCCCTCACTTGCTCTGTATGCTAGAACTTGTATTTACTAGCTTTCCATCCCTTCTGAGCTCTTTAAGTTACACTCCTTGCACATCATGGCATATTTTGAGGGGGAGTTGCTTAGTTCAGGGGGAGTCCTAGGAACCCTTGATGTGTCCATTGTCAACAAGGGGGAGAGATTTTGGAGTATTGGACAAAGTGGGAGGACTTCGGGAGAGATTTAGAGAGATTTAGTTGAGGCGGAGCTTTGCATTTATTTTGCATTTGTGAGGATGCATTTCAGAGGGAGTTGAGCTTTTAGCATGCTCTTTGCATCGGTGCGTTGAGCCTTTTGCCTCAGTCTTGAGGAGCCGATGCTTTGTTTTCTTTTGTTGTCTCATTGTGCCCTGTTTCTTTGCTTGTATATGGTTCTTGGGCATTTTGAGCAACTTTCTTTTTCGGTTTTACGCTTTTCTTTTGCCTTTGTTCTATTTCAGGTTACAGGTTGGAGAGGTATTGACAATGCACTCATCAATGGGGAGATTGAGAGCCAATG
Organism: Paspalum notatum; assembly: GCA_022530915.1. Taxonomy (NCBI): domain Eukaryota; kingdom Viridiplantae; phylum Streptophyta; class Magnoliopsida; order Poales; family Poaceae; genus Paspalum; species Paspalum notatum. Next base: position 29,451,762 of record CM039688.1, on the reverse strand, counting down.
GACTGGCCTCATTGCTCTCCAGGTGTGATGAGTGATTGTCAACGAGCTCAAGCCCTCCGATGGACTGGAGGCCCTCCGATGGACTAGAGGTAGATGATGAAGACCTCAATATACTGAGGCAAAAGCCCTCCAATGAACCGGAGGCAATGCTCAGCGTCGGTCGGCCATGGAAGCTCGGTACACGGAGGGGCGGTTCGGCAACGGTGGTGTAAGCCTTCCGATGGACTGCGAGGCGACTCCAATGGACTAGAGAAGCCGGGTGCCATCGTGGTGCTCCAACCTGAGTGCATGGCGCGAAGGCGTGTGAGGGAGGCTTTGGCGGCTTCGGCTCAAATCCACCACCCAAGTTCGAATGATTTGATGGGTTAGGCTCCGACTCGCCAAGATAGAAGATTGGGCCAAGACCCGGCCTAGGAAGCTCGCAGAATAAAGTTTTCCGGTTTCTGACTTCAAAACCGGGGGAAGCTTCCGGACTACTGGCTACGTGGCGCACATCCAAGCGAGGCGTGGAGAAGAAGATGGTCAAGTCGTCATCGTAGTCGTCCGATTGTATCTTTTCGGTTTGGCCCTCTCCGGACATTTTTAGACTAGGGTCTTAGTGTAATTGTGTCGTTTAGGGCCTAGGGTATAAATAGACTTGAGAGGCTCCCTTGGAGCTCATCTTGGCAGCCACCGTACCCTAGTTTCCCTAACCCTAGTAGCCAAGGTCCAAAGAGAGAAAAGAGAGGAGATTAGCTAGGAGATGAGTGCCTAGTTTAGTCAAATCTTGTCATTAGTGGGAGGATGATGGGAGGTAGGCTCTAGGAGGTCTTGTAAGACTTGATTTCATGAGTCAATCCAAGATTACTCCTTGAGAAATCCATGTCTTGAGCAGCTTATTTTCGTCCTCCTTTTTCCCTCCCCGTTCTAGTTCGTTTTTGGTTCCAATCCTTGGATTTTGGTGTGTTTCGATTTGTCCAAGGTTGGGATCTTTCTTTTGCTGGTATTTTGCCTTGCTATGATGTAGTGAATCTCACTAGCCAAGTGTTAGAATCATTGAACCACGAGCAAGGGCCGTTCTTCCCATTTCTCGGTTTTTCGGAGTCAACTCACCTACCTCACAAGATCTGCAATTACCGTGTATCCCTTGATCTTTTGGAGCTGATCCTTTGGGATTTGCTAGGGAAGGTCCTTAGGATTATCCATGCAAATTTTTGTGAAGTTTCGTTGAGATTTGACCCCATTTCGATCGATTTTTTGAAAGGGAGTCGGGCTGATTTTTAGTGCAGTTTTCTGCTGAGTTCAATAGGACGGTCTGGAGTTAAATAGGACGGTCTGTAGAGACCGGATAGTCCGGTCTGTAGTGTTTCTAGGCTGATTTCAACCTCTTCTTAACTTAGTACGGTCTTGGCCTTTTGGGGGGTTCGGATAGTACGGTCTGTACATTTTTACGCTATTTTCCTATGTTAGTTCCTCCTCTTCTTCCTTGGTCCTTTCTCCTTGGTTTCTTTGGTCTTTAGAGTGTTGTTGTTTACTTCAAACTTGTTTTGTGTCAACCATTGAATGCCCATACTCTTCACTCACTGTTCTTTAGTGAGACACGCTTCGGTGTGTTGAGTTGCAAGCTTTGTAGCTTGTCTTGTTTTGTTTGTGCCTTATCGTTTTCGCTTGTCTTGTTGCGCGCTTTAGTGTTTTTTCCATTTAGGGTTTCTCAATGTGTCCTAAGGTTGGTAGCGTGTCTATGTGTCACACCCTGGTTTTAAAAACACAAACCAGAGCAAAACTATATGTGTGCCAGGATCTAATCTCACATATATAGAGACAATAAACAGTGATATAACAGAACATGCTTTATTATATAACGTTAAACAACATAAAACATAAGACATACACAGAGTAGCGGAAAGTGTAACTAAATCTTCGAGCTATCCACAGGGAAACCAACTGGGGGTCGCACGCCTAGAATTTCACGAACCTTCATTTGTACACCTTCAGGCCTTCATCTTTCTGAGCAGCGGTTGGAATTCCCCCCCCCCCCCCAACAAGGAATAAATATAAAGAAGCAAGCGTAAGTACATCTCGCACTCAACAAATATAACATAAACCATGAGGCTCTAAGGTTGGATGACAGACTGCATGAGATTGCAGTTCGTCAAATTTTATTAACAACTATTTACGAAACATGAGTAGATAAACCATTAACCCAAAAGATATTGCATAAAGAATTAGATAGGATTAAACAGATATAACCATTATCAAAACCACAACTAAAACTAAGGAGCCTTAGCCAAGGATCCTTCTAATCACTGGGAAGGGTCTAGACCGCTCATAACCGTGAGCACGGCTAGCATGTTAGTTTTACACTCTCGAGAGGTTGTACATCTTTACCCACAAGTCGTGAGCTATGCTAGGAGTTCATCACATTACCGGAGATGAGATGACTAGCTAGCGCACTACGAAGCCTTTACAAAGATCACGTTGGTAAGGTGTAACCGCTAAGGTTTTATGTTCCGCAACCGTGGAGCAAGCCTCAAGGGGAGAAGCACATACATATAATGTAAAGCACACTCAACCCAAGCAGCGCGAGGGCCACAGAAGCTCACCTCCCCTCTTGCCCCGCTGGTAAGTTACTCTCAAACCAAAACAACCTAATTAATCAGCTAAGTCTATCCCATTCTAGCCTTATGGTAGCACTGTTGTCCCAGGTGGTCGCTTTGTGATTCGGTCCTTAGGGAGAGAACTAGCAAAAGCACACGAGCACATTGCTCAAGCTCCCTAAACCAGGTTGCTAAAAAGCCATATTAAAATGGACATGAACCGATCAGGGTCAAGCCCAACAATTAATTACATAAGATTATTACTCAAAATTAAATTAACAAAAGATATGAGTTTGCACAGCACCTAGCACAACTTAACCATATGCATCCCAAAAGGTAGACACATAAGGATAAAAGTAGCTAGGTAAACCTTACAGGCATACAAATTAAAATGCACATGCAGTGATTAAAAGGTTATTGGGTGGAGTTTATGTTATACTTGTCTTCCTTTAAAGATACGCTGCTCAAAGTCTTCTGTATGTTGATCTTGATGTTGCACATGAGATTCCACATACAAGACCATCGTCTACGCGATCATCGGAACACCACACAGGCATACAAACTCATACATGCAAGCAAACAAATACAAACTATAAGAAACAGTACACCATATCATTAAAACAGAAGATAAAAGGTTTATAAATCTATTCTACGCGTTGCTACGAACTCGTGAGCGCAAGAATCGTCGAAAACGGGTTTAAAACGGAGAAGTTATGAGCTTTTGAGGGTTGCAAGGGCTAGTATGTAAATACTTTTTGTAATCTGGGGTTTAAAACCTTAAAACAGGGGACTAGCATTGTTGAAGCGGACTGCGGGTTTATTTCTGAGAACTGCAGGGGCCTTTCTGCAAATGTGCGTGGGCAGCGGCCACGTGGCACAGCTTGGTTGGTTGCGCCGGAAGACATACAGTGGCCTGCAGAGTTGCGGCTGTAGAAGATCTTGGCGGATCCGGTGTGGGCAGATCGGGATCCTATGCGGACGGCCGAACGGGAAATGGCGAGGGGCGGCCACTGGTGCGGCGACACGTGGCGTTGGAAAGGCAGGCAGGCGGGCGGCGCTCGCTCGGCTCGCGCGCTTCGGGCGGGAAGGCCGGCGGCCGTACGGGGCGGTGGAGTCCAGGCACGGGAGCGGGAAAAGGACGGGGGAGCAGGGGGCATGCGGGGCCCAGCCGGGAGCGCATCATGAGCGCGGCCGGCTCAGAACCGTGGTGGTGGCGGCGCACTACTTTGGGTGCATGAAAAGCAGTGCAAGTGCACTAGTTACGGTGGAGAGAGGAAAATCTCACCGGAGGTTAGGGTTTTTTCACCGGAGTTGAAGAAGGAACTTAGATCTACAGAGCACCGGTAACGTCCTCGCAAAACGGAGACCATGCCGATGAAGAGCTCGACGAGACGAACGTCGTGGCACCCCTGGATTTCGCCGGAGACAAGCGGACATGGAGAAAATCGCCGCCGAACGTTGGCCGGAGTTGGAGAAGACTTCGACCTTCCAACACAGATCTAGGGAGTTCGGGTTTTGGGATTGAAAAATGGAGACCAGTTCTGGAAAGAGGACGACGAGAGGATTTCGGCGAGTATATATATGCACGGGTTTGGGGCGAGTTAGATTTGGACTATTTTCGAAATAATGAATTTTGGGTATTAAAATAATTCCAGAATATGTAGAATTATTGTTCGTGCCGTGAAAAATACTCCGATGGCTCCAAAAATTCCAGAAAAATTCCCGGATATGTTTTGGCACCCAATGAACTCAAATAAAATAGTTAGAGCTCATGAAAAGATTGTCAATAGCCTCCAATAAATGGAACTTGCTCTAGGAAAAAAGAGAAAAGCTCCCAGATAAATCCAGAAACTTTCCAGAAATAACATGATGATCAACAAAGATACTTAGAAGGATTTTAACACTCAAAACATGCCAACCTAGCATGGAGTGATGAGATGGTCGGCAAGATTTGTGGCGAGATGCAAGATAAGCATGACGAGCAGGGTCCGCATGACAAAGAAAAAAGTGGGGAGGGAGACCACTCGACAAAGGGACAGGGTAAAGGCACAGGAAAGCGAGAAGAGGTGAGTCGATTCCAACTTCGGTTGGCTGTTGGACCGAAAAACAAAAAGGAAAGAGTTGGGCCAAAAGTGCAGGTGAAAAGAGGAGGAGATTTATGGTCTTTTGTTTTGAAAACTTTTCCAAACTCTTTTATTTAAAAGGAGTTAAACACTATAAAAGGCAACCACTCAACATAAAACCAATGCAACGGCATGATTGCAACAACATGTTGTCCTAAATTGATTTTATTTGCTTTAAACTTTATTTTATAAAATCATTTAAATGCTCATTCTAAACACGAAAAATCCTTAGTAAATTGAGAAAAACATTTTAACTATTTTAAATTCGGAAAATAAAATTTAGGTTGTTACAAATCTACCCCCCTTAATAGGAATCTCGTCCCCGAGATTCGGGTTGGCTAGCAGAGAGAACAAGGTTAAGGTGCTTCAACTCTTGTGCCTGCCCATTGGTGATGATGTGGAGTTGTCTTTCTGACAGTTGGCATTGCTACTGCTTGATCGTCCATAGCCCATCCATCTGATCCGGCAACACTTATGATATGAGTGGAAGGGAGCAAAAGAGAGTGTATGGTTTACCCCAACGATCTAAGTTTTAAAGCAGAACTTTTAAAACACGTTTAAGTCATGGACATTACTCCACAACTCAAACACACACAATACAAAGATCCAAATCAATCATAATCACAAAGACAAACATCATGACAAACATCACAAGCACACCACATCACATCGTGTCTAGTCGATCTAACAACTATAAGGTAGGACCTCCTATAAACCAACTTAGCAAAAACCAACTACCAATTCAGCATAGGAGAGGTAGGGACAATTCTAAAGGAAAAGACCAACAAGATATAGGATAAGAGAGCAACAAGACATAGGTCAGGAGAGCAACGAGGTATTGGACAAGAGCGTAGTGAAAAGATATTAGACAGAGAGGAGATAAGCAAGAAAAAGATAAGAGGTATAGCAGGGATGGAAAGACCAAAGATCATATATAGAAATTTTGACCTTAAAACGACCAATTCTATCTAGGCTTGCGTCCTACAGTCAGCACGGCTCTGATACCACTTTGTCACACCTTGGTTTTAAAAACACAAACCAGAGCAAAACTATATGTGTGCCAGGATCTAATCTCACACATATAGAGACAATAAACAGTGATATAACAGAACATGCTTTATTATATAACGTTAAACAACATAAAACATAAGACATACACAGAGTAGCGGAAAGCGTAACTAAATCTTCGAGCCATCCACAGGGAAACCAACTGGGGGTCGCACGCCTAGAACTTCACGAACCTTCATTTGTACACCTTCAGGTCTTCATCTTTCTGAGCAGCGGTTGGAACTTTCCCCCCAACAAGTAATAAATATAAAAAAGCAAGCGTAAGTACATCTCACACTCAACAAATATAACATAAACCATGAGGCTCTAAGGTTGGATGATAGACTGCAAGAGCTTTTAGTTCATCAAATTTTATTAACAACTATTTACGAAACATGAGTAGATAAACCATTAACCCAAAAGATATTGCATAAAGAATTAGATAAGATTAAACAGATATAACCATTATCAAAACCATAACCAAAACTAAGAAACCTCAGCCAAGGATCCCTCTAATCACTGGAAAGGGTCTGGGCTGCTCATAACCGTGAGCACGGCTAACATGTTAGTTTTACACTCTCGAGAGGTTGTTCCCACAAGTCGTGAGCTACGCTAGGAGTTCATCACATTACCGGAGATGAGATGACTAGCAAGCGCACTACGAAGCCTTTACAAAGATCACGTTGGTAAGGTGTAACCGCTAAGGTTTCAGGTTCCGCAACCGTGGAGCAAGCCTCAAGGGGAGAAGCACATACATATAACGTAAAGCACACACAACCCAAGCAGCGCGAGGGCCACAGAAGCTCACCTCCCTTCTTGCCCCGCAGGTAAGTTACTCCCAAACCGAAACAACCTAATTAATCAGCTAAGTCTGTCCCATTCCAGCCTTGTGGTAGCACTGTTGTCCCAGGAGGTCGCTTTGTGATTCGGTTCTTAGGGAGAGAACTAGCAAAAGCACATGAGCATATTGCTCAAGCTCCCTAAACCAGGTTGCTAAAAAGCCATATTAAAATGGACATGAACCGATCAGGATCAATCCCAACAATTAATTGCATAAAATTATTACTCAAAATTAAATTAACAAAAGATATGAGTTTGCACAACACCTAGCACAACTTATCCATATGCATCCCAAAAGGTAGACATATAAGGATAAAAGTAGCTAGATAAACCTTACAGGCATACAAATTAAAATGCACATGCAGTGATTAAAAGGTTATTGGGTGGAGTTTATGTTATACTTGCCTTCCTTTAAAGATACGCTGCTCAGAGTCTTCTAGATGTTGATCTTGATGTTGCACTTGAGATTCCACATACAAGACCATCGTCTACGCAATCATCGGAACACCACACAGGCATACAAACTCATACATGCAAGCAAACAAATACAAACTATAAGAAATAGTAAACCATATCATTAAAATAGAAGATAAAAGGTTTATAAATCTATTCTACGCATCGCTACGAACTCGTGAGCGCAAGAATCGTCGAAAACGGGTTTAAAACGGAGAAGTTATGAGCTTTTGAAGGTTGCAAGGGCTAGTGTGTAAATACTTTTCGTAATCTGGGGTTTAAAACCTTAAAACAGGGGCCTGGGACTGTTTAAGTGGACTACGGGTTTATTTCTGAGAACTGCAGGGGCTTTCTGCAAATGTGCGCGGGCAGCGGCCACATGGCACAGCTTGGTTGGTTGTGCCGGAAGACATACGGTGGCCTGCAGAGTTGCGGATGTAGAAGATCCTGGCGGATCCGGTTTAGGTAGGTCGGGATCCTATGCGGACGGCCAAATGGGAAATGGCGAGGGGCAGCCACTGGTTGTGGCGACACGTGGCGGTGGAAAGGCAGGCAGGCGGGTGGCGCTCGCTCAGCTCACGCGCTTCGGGCGGGAAGGCCAGCGGCCGTACGGGGCGGTGGAGTCCAGGCGCGGGAGCGGGAAAAGGACGGAGGGAGCAGGGGGCATGCGGGGCCCAACCGGGAGCGCATCACGTGCGCGGCCGGCTTGGAACCGTGGTGGTGGCGGTGCACTATTCTGGGTGGCACGGAAAACAGTGCAAGTGCACTGGTTACGGTGGAGAGAGAAAAAACTCACCGGAGGTTAGGTTTTTTTCACCGGAGTTGAAGAAGGACCTTAGATCTACGGAGCACCGGTAACGTCCTCGCAAAACGGAGACCATGCCGATGAAGAGCTCGACGAGGCGAACGTCGTGGTACCCCTGGATTTCGCCGGAGACGAGCGGACGTGGAGAAAATCGCTGCCGAACGTTGGCCGGAGTTGGAGAAGACTTCAACCTTCCAACTCAGATCTAGGGAGTAAGGGTTTTGGGTTTGAAAAACAGAGACCAGTTCTGGAAAGAGGACGACGAGAGGATTTCGGCGAGTATATATATGCACGGGTTTGGGGCGAGTTAGATTTGGACTATTTTCGAAATAATGAATTTCGGGTATTAAAATAATTCCAGAATATCTAGAATTATTGTTCGTGCCTCGAAAAATACTCCGATGGCTCCAAAAATTCCAGAAAAATTCCCGGATATGTTTTGGCACCCAATGAACTCAAATAAAATAGTTAGAGCTCATGAAAAGATTGGCAAGAGCCTCCAATAAATGGAATTTGCTTTAGGAAAAAAGAGAAAAGCTCCCAGATAAATCCAGAAACTTTCCAAAAATAACATGATGATCAACAAAGATACTTAGAAGGATTTTAACACTCAAAACATGCCAGTCTAGCATGTAGTGATGAGATGGTCGGCAAGATTTGTGGCGAGATGCAAGATAAGAATGACGAGCAGGGTCCGCATGATAGAGAAAAGAGTAGGGAGGGAGGCCACTCGACAAAGGGATAGGGTAAAGGCACAGAAAAGCGAGAAGAGGTGAGTCGATTCCAATTTTGGTTGGCTGTTGGACCGAAAAATAGAAAGGAAAGAGTTGGGCCAAAAGTGCAGGTGAAAAGAGGAGGAGATTTATGGTCTTTTGTTTTGAAAACTTTTCCAAACTCTTTTATTTAAAAGGAGTTAAACACTATAAAAGGCAACCACTCAACGTAAACCAATGCAACGGCATGAATGCAACAACATGTTGTCCTAAATTGATTTTATTTGCTTTAAACTTTATTTTATAAAATCATTTAAATGCCCATTCTAAACACGAAAAATCCTTAATAAATTGAGAAAAACATTTTAACTATTTTAAATTCAGAAAATAAAATTTAGGGTGTTACACTATGCTACGTGACTCTGCACATTAGAGAGGTGTAGTTTTAGGGGTTGTGTGTGTTCGTCTAGGTGTAGTGTGTTTGTTCATTTAGGTGTAGTTTGGTTGCTCTTCTTTTGTCCGTTTCGTTGGGCGTTAATTCGAGTGCTTCCGTTTTTCACCCAGTACGTATCTGTTTAGTGGACGGTATCGGGTGTGCGTATGTTTTCGTGAGAGCGCACTTTGGGAGGTTTGAGTTTGAGTTTTTCAAGTGCTCCTATTCACCCCCCTCTAGTCGCACGTCTTGGTCCTACACGAGCCACTGACGACTCACCGGCGGAAGATCTGCTCCTCTACATCTCCTGTACGACTCACGTGATCAGTACCGCATTGGTGGTCGAGCAACCGGATGGACAGCACACGGTACCCAGGCAACATCCGGTCTACTTCATCAGCGAGGTCCTATGTCCCTCCAAAATCAGGTATCCTCAAGTACAGAAGTTACTATACTCAGTTCTCATTACCGCACGCAAGCTGTGCCATTACTTTGAGAAACATCAAATCATTGTGGTTACGGAGTTCCCAATCGGAGAGGTCTTGCGTAATCGAGAGGCCACAGGGCGTATCACCAAGTGGGCTTGTGAGCTGGGGGCACATGACATTGAATTCCGTCCTCGTACTGCAATCATGACTCAAGTACTAGTCGATTTCGTCTCTGAGTGGACTGAGCATCAAGTGCCTGAGAAGCCAGAAATCATGGAAGTTTGGAAGATGTATTTCGACGGCTCATTGAAGTTGGAAGGAGCTGGCGCTGGCGTCGTCTTCACAGAAAGTATGGACAAATACTGCGAGGCAGTCCGCAAGCTGGAAGGCAGATTTTAGGGCCTCGATTACATTCATGTAGATCGGGATCGCAATGTGGACGCTGACATTCTGTCCAAGCTGGGCTCGTCACGTGCCAAGGTACCCTCCGGCGTCTTTGTCCAAGAGCTTCATCATCCTTCTGTTCAGTTAGACGAGCTGAGCATACCTCCCGACCAGCATATCTTAACTCTGGATGCACCGACTGATTGGAGGGCTCCCATCATAAAGTACATCCTGAACGAAGAAATTCTAGAGGATAAAGCAGAGGCCGAGCGAATAGCGAGACGCTCTTCCAGCTATACTCTGATTAATAATGAGTTATACAAGTGAGCTGCCTCAGGAGTTTTGCTGAAATGCCTAAGTACCTCATCAGGGCAGAGTTTGCTAAAAGAAATACACGCTGGAGTATGTGGAATTCATGCCGCCTCACGCACATTGGTTGGGAAGGTGTTCAGGGCTGGTTTCTATTGGCCCACAGCGAAGAAGGACGCTGCCGAGTTAGTGCAACACTGCGAAGCTTGTCAGTTCCTCGCCAAGCAGCATCATCTTCCAACACAGCAGTTGCAGAATATACCGGTCTCATGGCCTTATGCCTGCTGGGGGCTGGATATGATTGGGCCTTTCAAGAAAGCTCAAGGTGGATACACTCATGTGCTGGTTGCCATCGACAAGTTCACCAAATGGATCGAGTTCAGGCCCATTGCTTCTTTAACGTCTGCTAAAGCGGTGGAGTTCATTCAAGACATCATCTTTCGCTTTGGGATCATGAATTCCATTATCACAGATCTGGGGTCCAACTTTACAGGCTCTGAATTCTTCGATTTCTGCGAACAAAAGTCCATCCGTGTCAAGTATGTCTCGGTGGCTCACCCAGAGCTAATGGGCAGGTCGAGCGGGCCAATGGCATTATATTGGATGCACTCAAGAAAAAGATCTTTGATAAGGATAAGAAGCTGGCTGGGAAGTGGATACGCGAATTGCCATATGTGGTCTGGGGCCTTCGAACACAACTTAGCAAAGCTCTCGCAGGGAACACGCCGTTCTTCATGGTGTATGGATCAGAGGCAGTCTTACCTGCTGACCTCAAGTTTGGAGCCCCACATCTGGTTTTTAATAGCATTGCTGAGGCTGAAGCAACCCGACTCGAGGAGATCGACCTACTCGAGGAAGAGCGTCTTAACTCTGTCTTTCAGTCGGCTCGATATCAGCAACGTCGTTATCATGATCGATATACGAGGCCTCGTTCCTTCTCAATCGGGGACCTGGTGCTGCGCAGGGTGCTCAAAACTGCGGGACAGCATAAGTTATCTCCTCCTTGGGAAGGCCCATACATCGTGACAGAAGTTACTCGTCCAGGATCATATCGTCTGTCTCAAATGGATGGGACACCAGTCGGGAACTCCTGGAATATAGAGCATCTGCGCAGATTCTACGCATAGTCTTTTTCTTTCTCTATGATTTTTAGAGTTAGCAGTTAGTATTATCTTTTGTACTCTGTCCTCATTCATGTTCTATAAATAAACGCACTCTTGAGATAAAATATTCAGTGCTCTCTTTCCAACTTTTTACTCACGATATTCACTCGTTGTATACGGGCAATCGACCTAGGTCAGTCGACCGACAGTACGGTGCTACATGCCCACTCTTACTCTTGATGGGGATATCTTCGGCCCCAACCACGAGAGCAATCGGCCTAGGTCAGTCGACCGACAGCACGGTGTTACATGCTCTCGTTCGAACTCATAATAGGGCAGCACTCAAGGCCCCAACAAAACAAAGGCAATCCGCCTAGGTCAGATGACCGACAGCACGGTGCTACATGCCTTTGCAGGACCTCATAATTGGGGAGCATTCAAGGCCCCGACTGAACAAAGACATAAGGGCCTAGGTTTTGACGACCTACAGCTCGTTACGGCATGTCTTTGCTTCATCGCCATACTCTATCTTATAGTATTTGTGTTTTTTACTCTTACATGTTGTTTTTCTTGTATTCGGTTCAAACTCAGATCGTGATAATGCCGCTTGTTTCCTCTGCATAGGATTAACTCTCAGGTACGTATGGCATATTTTGATTTGCTCTCTAAATTTAACTCGGTTTTGCAGAGTAAATAGTCAAGACTGTCGACACAGAATGCAAAATACATACATACAGCATTCAGTTCATTATGTTACATGGGGGATCATTGTTTACTCATTGTCACCTACAAGGAGTTCAACAATCACTCGGGCCTCATCTTCATGCTCAACACCTCGGTTCTCGTTTACTATCTTTCCTGGTAAACCTTCCAAGTTAATCTCAGGTTGTGAACTCTTGATGACCATAAGGGCGTGAATAAGAACTGTTTTTACTCGCTCAGAAACCTTAGACTTCATATCATCCATGAAAGTTGTTATTCGATGACTCAGAGGACGAGGTGCAGCTTTTTCTGGCACACAGATGTCCAGGATCTTGATCAAGGCAGTATTGGCATTCAAGGCAGCCTCTTTTGCCTTCTCAAAGGCATCTTTCAGCTTGTTGCAGTTCTTCTTGCTAGTCTCATAGTTCTTTTTCAAGACCTCTGATACTTGAGCCTGATGAACAGCATGGTCTTGGGATTCTTTAAGTGCAGACCTTGTGGAGGCTAGTACCTTCTTCATTTTCTCATGGGCGCTTTGAGATTTAGCCAGTTCAGTTTCTTTGTCCTTAAGCGCTTGCCGTGTTAAAGAGTGGCTATTTCTCAAAGACTCCAAGGAACTGGCAGTCTCACAGAATGACTTCTCAAAGCCATCTCGCGATTTTTGCAGCTGTTGGTACTCGTCATTTCTTTGGCGCATCTTCTCCTATGGAACGATACAGTTCATATGCTTCTGTGAGCAAAGAATAGGCTAGTTGAGATTCTTGACGGGTTACCTCATGGTTTTTCTTCTCAATATCCAGCTGTCAGCGCAGGTTTGCTGCTAGGTCTCTAGCTTGATCTCTGTCAGCAATAGCATTGTGGTGCTCTGTCTCTCGAGCCATAGCCGTTTGTTTCAGGCGAGCAATCTCAGCAACAGCAGCTGGCAGCAAGTCCACAATTCAGTTTGAGATCTCGGTAATTGGAGTATGGAACAGTTGCATGCGTACCTATTGTTTCAGCTTTTCGTGCGGCCTTAGAGTCAGCCAGTTGTTGCCTCAGAGTAGTAACCTCCAAGCTGGATAGTGCAGCAATCTTCTCATGGATCAAGTTGGCCTGCTTCACTCCACCTTGGAGCGTCTTCAGCATAGCCTGTAGAGAGTAATTTGAGTTGCTCAAACAACAGCAAGGTCAATACAGGATATGTGCACAATTAGCATACCTCGAAAGCTGTTGTGGCGGAACCGCCCTGCTTAATCCAGACTAAGCGCACTTGCCACCTCTGGCTCGCAGTGCACTTAGACCAGACTAAACCCGGTAGTCCGTCGAGTGGCCTTGGGCCCTCGATAACACCATTCCCAGAGGAACCGACATCAAACACATCCGACTCTCGATGGAGCCACAACAATTACATCATCACAGGCAGTTGAAATAGATAGTAATAGACTTAATTTACAAACCAAATGTATGAAATCAAATACATGTTCAAATATAGCGGAAGCGAATTCAGAGTATATATATAGAGGAAGAGTTTTTCAAAACAACTCGTAGCGGAAGCAATATACTTAAGTAATCTTCACGAAGAGATGAACAAGGCGAATAGCACCGAGCCCACCGGTACTACCACCTCCAGCACAGTTGTCCAAAATCGTCGGTACCTGTAATCCAAAAGTTGGGGGCAAACCCTGAGTACTAATTACTCAGTAGGACTTAATGGACGGGGCTTACGGCTGACGCAAAGCATGCTTACTAATCATGTGGATCCTTAGCTGTTGATTCTTAAACAAGGTCATGTTGATATCAGATAGCAGGATTTGACAGCTGCTATCCACTATTCATAAAAAGTCATTTATATCATAAGGTAAATACTTGCATGAAAAGTAAAACATGAAAACATGTCCTGTCCCAAGATTCACAGCGCTTCCATCCAACCCCTTGGGAGTAGCCGTCTCAGGAGCGATACCACGGTACGTCGGGTCAGCCCTCCCTCGACCTCAAAGCATCTCCCAAGTCCATCGACCTCCAACCGGTGGATGGGCAACACCCTGAATAGTAGGACAGATCATACACATCCAAGCATGTTGTATTAAAAGCGTGACTTTATAAACAGTATGTTCCAATTATTACTACGTTGCCCGTGTGCGATATCTGGCATTCTCACACCTGGTGAGCATCAGCGATTCGAATCGATTTGTTAATTCCCGGGAATAACTAGAAGCACCAGGATGGCATATGCTTACTAACTCCCAGCGTTCCACATATGCTTCTCCCATCTTCACTTGTCCCATCCCAAGTTCGATTCAATCCTTCCGTTGTTCCCATGTTGTGCTGTCTTAGGAGCGATACCACGGTCACGTCGGGTCAGCCCTCCCTCGACTACAAGCTCCCCAAGGTGTCACAGTAGGAGTCTGTCTCTGTTCTTCGGATGGCACAAGTAAGCTTTCACCGGTCCATTATCCCAGATAAGCACTCTAGCAATGTTATGCCGATCAGCAGGCGAACAGCGAACGGGCCTTATGCGACTCGGGCGGAGTCCAGTGCACAATACCATAATCAATAAATAACTCAATAATTCTCCGCCCGGTCTCCATTTAAACATAAGCATGTATAGTAACTTCCATAGGTGAGATTTCTGTCACTTTGTAAAGCCGTACCTATGAGACGAGTACAATCACTCGTATCTACTCGTACCTAGCAATTCTAGGCACTCGCCCTACGAACTCTACGTATAGGTGCTAGGGCCAGGGCGGCCAGGAAGTCTAATGCAGTTGGTTTCAAACAACTCCTAATGCATATGCGTAACCATCAAACAAGAGTTGTATTTGCTGGGAGAAATCATGGTTCTGCCTACCTTCGATTGATCTTAAGAAAACCAACAAACTAAACTAGGTTAGTTTGCCGGGTTGTGAGGCTTTGCCCCATGCAACCCCTTGAAGCAGGGACGGATTTAATCAGCGACCCTTCGTCTTCTTGCTCCGTATATAGCCTGTCGTCCGTTTCCTTGATCACTGGTTTCTCCTGTGTTGATAGCTCTTTGCACGCGGGGTCTATATGCATGATAAAATGCAAGTGAGTGCAAGAGAATGCAAATGCAGGCATATGATACAAGTTATATGGATGACATAGTGTAAACATGAGTGCAACGAATTGCAGATGTATGCATGAGGTGTCAATGAAATATAAGGCATGATCAAGTAGCTTGTGAAGAATGGGTTCGGGTACTCTTAGTTTAAACACATCCCATAACAAGAAAACTTAACGACTTTGCTAAGAAATCATACAGCCCATCACTAAGAAATCGTACAAACCATCACTATATTGTTATCTTTGAAGTTATCAGGAGTTACTGTCTTATATGTGTACGCAGTCCCTATCAAATGAAAAGAAGTAGTTTCATGAAAACACCTTTATGAATATAAAGCACTCATGGGTTCAGGTAGTTGGACAACTCAATTGATCTCAAATTTTTACCACATGCAGACACATACTTCATAGAGCTACTGTCAAAATTTTAGCTACAACCAAGTTATAATTAATTTATTAAAATTCCAGCAAGTTATCAGCCCTATAGCTTCTCGGATTTTTCATAATTTATAGGAGTGAGTTCTGGACTTGAAATTCCTACAACAAGTATTTCATGGCATGAAAATCATATACAAAAATCATCAAGCCCAAAAATCCAAAGTTAATAGGACTTCTATTTTTCCATATTTTATTTCACCATGAAAATCATATAAGTCAAAACAGCAGTAATAAGGTGCACAAAATCACTTTCTGGAATCAAGACATCACTAGTAGGCTACTAGATTTTTCCCAAAATTTTCCTAGCAGTTTAAATACACTTTTTCCTATTATTTAGTTAAACATGTGACACTTTGTCATTTTCAAATCACCACTCAAACTTAACATGCAAGGCTTCAAACCTTACCAGCAAGCTATATGCAGCATAATGAGTGTCCTAAAAATCTAGTATAACATTTGGAGCGATTTGCATAAGACTAAGTACTTCCCATACATTTCTATTATAAAAACGTAGGCCTAGGGGTAGATCGGTCATTTAACAACAAGTGCTACTGCCATAAAATTTCACACAGTGCCTAATTACCATAACAAAGATACTTTCCAAGTTTCATAATTTTTGGAGTTCATTTGGTCCATTTTTACTATTTATTAACCTACACCATGCATGCATTAAACCAGGGGCAAATCAGTCTTTTCACACATCCACATCATACCTATCCTGTAGATCTACTCAAGAGGAGTCCATAGCCACTGAGTTTGCCCATTTTGGATTTTTATTTTAATTGTTATGATTTTTCAAAGTTTCAGCCGAAATAAAGCGAAAATAAATGGAAAAACATTAGATCCAGGGACTTGTACGCAATTAACCGTAGATATCAGGGACTAGACCGTAAGATTTCCGAGACTCAGTGTACAGCGCTTTGGATCTAACCGCAAAAAGCCAAAACTCTGAGGGCCAAAGTGTAAAAAGACGTCCTTTTCTTACCCTCGCGGTAGGGGGTAAGAAACTCCGAGGGGCAAATCCAGGTAGGGGGTGACTGTCGCGGCGGCGCGCGCGGGATTCCGGCCGCGCGGGCCCGGCGGCTCGCCGGCGGTGGCCGAGGAGAGGGAGAGGGGCATGGGGAATCTTACCCTCTACCTGGATTCGACGGAGGAGCGTCGGAGGAGGCCGGCGACAGTGACCCAAGGAGGTGGAGGTCCAGCGGCGGAATGCGCGGCAGTGGGGTAACGCCGGCGGGCTAGAGCTAGGGGAAACGGCGGAGGGGAGGCTGAGGAGTGTCGGCATGGTGGTGTGGAGGAGCGGAGACGAGCTTGACGGCGGGCCCGAGCTCGACCCCGAGCTTCGCAGCTATGGCGGTTCGGCGGCGGAATGTACGGCAGTGGAGAGACCATGGTGGCCTATACCTAGGCGGTGCGGTGTAGCGGAGGCTGGGGAAGAGCGGCAAGGTGCCGTGGGGCGCGGGGATGGGCGGAGTGGCCGGCGCAGCTCGCGCACCGTGTGTGCATCAATGGCGGCGGCGGTGAGAGGCAGTGGAGAGGAGGCAGAGACAGGCGAGCAGCTCGGTGGAGTGAGTGAGCAGGGAGGGGTGCTCTCCTCAGCTTAAGGCCGAAGGAAAGGGCCTTGGCCGGAAACCCGTCCAGGTGCGCAGACGAGGCGCGGCATCAGCTTTGGCCGGCGCGGCAGAGCGCGGCCGCCGCGTGCGCGTCGCGGAGAGAGGAGGAGAGGCGGTGGCTGTTGGGTGTACCGGGTCTATGGACCAGTCGCCATGACAGGTGGGGCCGGGGTGAGGGGAAAGAGAGAGGGGTCCAGTGGACTGGACGCACAGACAACGCGAGAGGTGGGGCCCACCGTCGGGCCGTTCCAATCCCGCGGGCGGGAATCCGTCCGGTGGGGCCCGGCTGTCATAGACTCAGGGAATGGGAAAATCCCGGAAAATGGAAAAATCCCAGTTTGACCAGGGAACAGGTTTCTGAACTTCACCTATTTGACCACCCTAGAAGCCGAATTTGACAAAACCCTAATTGGATGAAATGTTCTAAATTTGTTCCTCTACAACTTTCTCATAATATTTCATACCATGTTATATTCAAAAATATGGTTTAAATTTGAATTTAGTCTGCTGACTAAGGTTTGACCAACAAAACCCTCTAGCTTGTAATTTCTAAAAGTCTATTTTCTAGGCACTTTCACAAAAGGAGTTTTATACCAATGTTGTTCATAATTTCATGATATACAACTTACTCAATTGGAGTTTTGCAAGATTATGGCTGTAGACCTGTTTAAATTTGAAATTACTAAACAAATCAAGTTTGGGCAGATTTCACATGCTGACAGAAAAAGCCCCAAAACCCTATTCAAACCTTCATGCATGTCAAAGCACCAATTACCAAAGTTGTTCACAACAAAATTGTCTACAAGTTTGTCAATATAAGTTTCACCCAAATCTAAATAGAATCAAAGTTATGGGCTCAAACACAGAGACATATATGCAGAAAACAGGTTTTTTAACAAGTGGCATTTCAACCAAGTTGAATTAGGGTTCAAGTGCATGTCATTGCATGATGTATTATGATGAATGTTGCATGTATGATGAATAATTATGCACTTGAGATGCCGGAGCACCACAGCTGTCAGTAGCCCTGAGCTTGGGGGCGCTGGTACTATTTGGTGACTGTTATCACCTGCCTCAATT
Organism: Paspalum notatum; assembly: GCA_022530915.1. Taxonomy (NCBI): domain Eukaryota; kingdom Viridiplantae; phylum Streptophyta; class Magnoliopsida; order Poales; family Poaceae; genus Paspalum; species Paspalum notatum. The sequence continues at coordinate 29,433,655 of CM039688.1, read as the reverse complement.
GGAGGGGGTTGGGTGCTGCCTAGCTCAGTTGTGGCTAGGGAGTCTGATTGTCCCTTTTCGACTTGATCAGCATCCTTTGGTTCTTCAGTTTCTTTCTCTTGGGCCGACTCATGAGCTTCAGACGAGTGATGAGGAGTATCACCTGTATCGATCTCAGTTAGGTGCTCCTGTTAGATAGCGGCTTCAAGCAATGGCTCAGTTGCAGGTTTTTGTTGTTTCTCTTTTGAAGCTGCCCCGGTTAATGCCTGTTGCCAGTTCTTAGATGGCATTGGAACCTTATGCACAGTTTCAGTAGCTTTATTCGTATGAGCAATCTCATCTTCAGGTATACCTACTGATGTTGGGCTTGCGGGGTTTTCAGACTCTAAACTCTTCGATCCTAGCTCTGTTTTCGATCGAGGGCTTGTGGTCTCAGTTTGTTTTCCCCTGGAGCATGTTGACAGTGACTCTATATCTTCATCAGAGCATATGGTGAAAGGGAGTTTACACGTATCTTTGATAATTCGGTCTAGATCAATATCTTTTGCCGTCAGATCAATTTCATCTTCCTCAGGCGGCAGTATGGATGCAGAAGGGGCTGATATAGTGTCATCATGATGTTTCTTGGATCGCCTCTCACGATGAGATAATTGAGCTTGCTCTTCTTCTTCTACTTCGTCCTCATCAACCAAGCTACTCCAGTCAACCCCAATTACGGTGTTGTCAGTTTTAGCTGCAGTATGGGAGGAATATCTAGATTTCTTAGCTTTGTCTGCTGACTCTGGAGAGCTTGTCAGATCTTTGATTGCCCTCTTGTGTGTCCTCTGTCTACGTGTCACCACAGTGCGAGTTGCTTTTGCCTTGATGCGCCCCTAGCTGGTTGCAGCTCGTGTCCTCATACCACTTGGAGAAGCTGTTAGCTCGGGGGCTGCTTTGGCGATACACTGAGCTCTTCGGCGGTCTGGGCTGTACGTGGTATCACAATGAATGTATGCTCTTCATTGTTTCCTGCACCATGGGCAGTAGCAACAACAGCTTTCATCTCTTCAGTGGATAACTCGGATTGTCGTTTGGATAGCCCAGCAGCTTCAGAGGGTGCAGGGTCTGACAGAAACTTGGATATATTACTCTGCAGTAATCTCGTGAATTAGAATGTGATTATGTGCAAGGATACTCAAGGAAATCATAGTAAGGTTACTTACAGTGGGAGTTGGATTCCATGCAGAATATGGCTTGGGAGTACCCTCATTGTGAGCTTCACCTCAAAGTATCAACTCCACTCGGGCCTTGACATCATCCTCAGTAATAGATCGAGCTGTCTCTCTAGTTGGATCGCTAGCTCCGACATACAGATAGGCGGGGTAGATTCTATCCTTTAGAGGTTGAATGCAGCAATACACAAAATCTATAACCACAGCATGAGCAGTGAGGCCTCTTTCCTTCAGATTGGCTATTTCTTCCAGCAGTGTGTCAACCTCAGCCTGCTCCTCAACAGTTGGGCCTTCTTCCCAGCTGGGCAGCTTGCTGTCAGGTTGTCTCCCAAACCTTGAGGGGAGAGAGTTTCCATGATTTTCAATGTAAAACCACTCAGAGTGCCATCCTCTGTTGTTATTTGGGAGAGGGATATCCAAATAAACAGCTTTGCGATTCTTTCGCAACTCAAAGCTGGCCCCTCCAGTTACTTGTAGCACTCCGTCTCTCAGACCGGCTTTGCAGTGGTAAAGATACTTCCACAAGCCAAAGTGCGGGACAATTCCAAGAAACGCCTCGCAGAGGTGGATGAAAATTGAGAGTTGAAGAATTGAATTGGGATTCAGATGGGTCAGATTGATGGCATAGAATTGCAAAAGGCCTCGTGCGAATAAGCAGATGGGGAGACCTAACCCACGGATGAAGAATGGCATGAACACCATTGCCTCATAAGTGTCCTCAGTTGGAGCAGCATCATCCTTCTTCTCGCACACCCTCCAGTTTGCCACTTCCTTCAGAGGCAGGACGCCCATATCCACCAAGGATTGTAGCATGGGCTCGGTGACAATGGAGGGGTGGTACTCTAGGTATGGTGAAGGTATCTGCCGGTTCTCGTTGTGCGGCAGGCTCTCAGTGGTGTTTCCGCGCTCGCTCAAGGTTTTCTTCTTGGGAGCCATATCTCTGTTTGGATGGGGATTCGAGAAGAAGTGGATGCAGTGGCACTTTGATTTCAAACAACAATGGCGGCGGTCTCAGTAGGGAAGAATGGCAGTACAGGTCTCGGATAAGAGAACTTCTGGTTCAGGGTATAGATCTCAAAATAACCCTGACGCCGTTAGTAACAGTTCGCGTGGACTGACGGAACTGGCGGATATCGTTAAGATTAACTCGGATCTCTTGACGGTAGCGTTTGAGTCGGATTGCACTGGAATTAAGTCGTCTATTTCAGTCGGGATGATTTCTTAAGCATAGTTATTCAGTGGGTATTCACAAGTACAGGTTCATGTTCTCTATTACTCGGAGAATGAGTTTTCCAATCAGACCTAGCAGTTTAAGTCTTGCTTGAACTCTGGGCATAAGCGAAGTGTGATTTCTTTTGCTGTATGACGATCTTGGTTTTAGTTCAAAGAACTCAAAAGATGCATTTGACTCGGATGCAAGATTTTCAAGATAAAAACATACAGAAGAACTCAGGAACGAAGGATAATACGATGGATTTCATTACATAAGAACACAGTTCATCAAGGTGGATTATACATATAGGGGAGATTATCCTAATCTACTACTAACTACTACTACTATGGTGGCGGTGGTGGTGGCCTATACGCCGGTGGAGGGCTCGGCCGAGGGCCCAATGACGTGGCGGCGCTTGGAAGCCGGAGTGTCGGCCTCATCACCGCCGTCGTGGCCGCCATCGCCGCCAGGGCCGTCTTGGCCGTCGGGGCATCGTCGTCGTCGTCGTCGTCGTCGGAGTCCTCCTCGCTGTCCTTCTCCTCGTCATCGTCGGACTCCTGCAGGGCGGCGTGGCAGAGGCTGCGCGGCTTGGCGCGCTCCTTGTGGCTGTACCCCTAGGAGTCGTCGGTGTTGGGCCTCGAGTCGTCTTCCCGGGGCGGGGTATCCTTGGGGGCTTCCTCCTCCTCGCTGGAGGTGAAGTCCTCTGAGGACTCCTCGTCGTCGTAGGTGCCGCCGAAGAATGCGTCGTCGGAGTCCTCATACTCCGACCACGGTGGCGAGCGCGCGCTTCTTCTCCTTACCTCTGGCCATGGCTGAGAGCGTGATGGTGGGGAGTTCGTGGGGATTTTTTGAAAAAACTGGTACTCAGTGGAGGCGTAATGATGGACGGGTGATGGCTTTGCTCTTATAGTACGGCCGCTTCGCTTCGATCTCTGTGAATATGATTCAATAGGCTGTGTCGTTTCGACTTCCTCCACGCGTCAATTATCGCGTGGGAGAGCAGTGGCTGTTGCGTGTTTGAAAGTTTCCTGTTTCCTTGGGCCTTTTTTGGGTAACTCCTCGGTGCCCTCTGCTCGTTCCCTTTGGGTTAACCCCATGAGGTGCGGGATTTGTGGGAAAATTATTCTTTTTCCTAAAATCCGAGAAAGCAGGAAGCTTGAGTCGGTTTTCTAAAACTTGGAAAACTGGGAATACATGGTAACTCGGATAAGAGGATTTGCTATTCCTCAAGTTGATTCGGCGCTTGAGGATTGCATACTCAAGTCAACTTGAAGCTCGGGGGCTACCCCATGGGGTGCACCTGGCGGTGCACCGTGAGAATCAGTATGTTGCTAACTCAAGCGTGGAACTCATGAACAGTATGATACTCTTGTTGGAGCCTCGAGTCAATTAATCTCTAAATTAACTCGAGCCTCGGGGGCTTGTGGGGGATAGATATCCCCTGGGCCCTCACGGCGTGGATTCAGTACATGGGCAGTTGGAGGGCCCAGTAGAGACAGCAGGCCCTTTTCAGGGTGCCGACTAGTCTCATGGGCCCGAGAACGGATGGTGAGCTTGAAGACCAAGTCAAAGGCGCTATAATTCAGGAAAGGCGCAAGGGAGTTGGTTCGGACTCTGGATTACGGGAGCAACAGGACTCAAGGAAGGAAACATGTAATCGTGGATTCTGTGTACTCTTTAGGCTTCCAAACAGAGTAGGACTCGTAGATAGAAATTGACTTGTAACCAAAGCCTGGCCGGATTATATAAGGCGGGTGAGGGACCCCTACGTAGATCATCTATCATCTCATCGCACACCAGCCACAAAGCCTCCAGACCCTCATTGTAACCTCGAGAACTCAGATCAATACAAATCCCCAAACAGGACGTAGGGTATTACGCTTCTTGTGGCCCGAACCTGTATAAACCCTTCTGTTTTGTTGCATCTCAACGCAAACCATCGAGCTACGCCGATCTCGCCACCCCAAAAGCATCACGTGACACACCCATGGTGCATTGCCGGTATCTGACACCAACAAAACCCTTGCCTCTCAAACCCTCTAAAATAGGTGCATTTTCTCATGCCATACATATAGTTTTGATTTTTTAAGCATAAACTCCAAATCCAATAAAATTTTCAATTAAGATCCAAGAAATGTATGGGTCTATCCGTAGGAGAACTAGAGATGATTGACTCCTGTCCCGGAGGGATTTGACCCAATAAGCATGAAGAACAATGCTAGACCTTTGCTTTATTCTCTTTTCATGACTTGAGAAGCTTGTACATGAAACAAGTCTCCATATCAACAAGAGTGCTCCTTTGTGACACTACGGAATGCAATGCAAATGCAGGCTACAACAAGCATGGATGGGAATTGAAACATGCGTGCACATCTATATGATAAGGAATGCAATGCACGCGGAATTTAAAATCTACACTTGCCACATTTACTCCCCCCGCAAGCTTCTTCAAGAGGAGCCTTTCAACAAGCCATGAGCGAAACCAAGTTCCACCAGCTCATGCTAGATCCTTGCTCCTCTCTATCTTGCAGCAGTTAGGCAAGCACTTACTCCTATATGATGCAAATTATATGGCAAGGCAACTTACATGATCGTTCTAGCATCTAGCACGTTGAGCTCACTTCGAAGTCTACAAAAGTTACTCTTATCTAGTGGCTTAGTGAAGATGTCCGCCAATTGCTCCTTAGTACCCACATTTCGCAAGAGGATGTCTCCCTTTGCGACGTGGTCCCTAATGAAGTGATGGCGAGTATCTATGTGCTTGGTTCGAGAGTGTTGGACCGGGTTGTTGGCAAGCTTAACCGCGCTCTCGTTGTCACAAAGGAGAGGGATCCTAGTAAGCTCCACTCCGCAATCCTTGAGCGTTTACTTCATATATAGAAGTTGGGCACAAGAGGACCCGGCCGCTATATATTCCACTTCCGCGATGGACAAGGATACGCAGTTTTGCTTCTTAGAAGACCATGAAACGAGCGAGCACCCTAGCAAGTAGCAACCCCCGGAGGTACTCTTACGCTCAACACGGCATTCGGCAAAGTCCGAATCCGAGTAGCCCAAGAGTTCAAAACTAGCGCCCTTGGGGTGCTACAAGCCTATGCTAGGGGTGTGCTTGAGATACCTAAGGATTCTCTTCACTGTGGTGAGGTGAGACTCCTTGGGATCGGCTTGAAACCGGGCACACAAGCACACACTAAACATGATATCCGGCCTAGAAGCACACAAGTAAAGAAGCGAACCTATCATGGACCGATATAGAGTTTGGTCCACCTTGATACCACTTTCATCGGCTTCGAGCTTTGCATTAGTTGCCATTGGGGTTTCAATTGACTTGCAATCATCCATCTTGAATCTCTTGAGTAGATCCCTTGTATATTTTTCTTGATAGATGAAGGTCCCTTCTTTTAATTGCTTGATTTGAAACCCAAGGAAGAACATGGGCTCGCCGATCATTGACATCTCAAATTCCTTTGCCATCATATTGCCAAACTCCGTGCAATACTCTTCATTTGTCGAGCCAAAGATGATATCATTAACATACACTTGGCAAACAAAAAGATCATTGTCCGTCTTCTTGGTGAATAGGGTGGTGTCAACTCGGCCTATTGTAAAACCTTTGTCAATGAGGAAGTCCCTAAGCCTCTCATACCAAGCTCGAGGTGCTTGCTTTAATCCATACAAAGCTTTGGACAACCTATATACATGATCGGGATTGCTTGGATCTTCAAAGCCGGGTGGTTGCTCAACATATACTAGCTCATTGATATAGCCATTGAGAAAGGTGCTCTTCACATCCATTTGATATAGCTTCATGTCGTGATGGGTGGCATAAGCCAATAGGAACCAAATAGCCTCCAATCTTGCAAACGGTGTAAAGGTCTCTCCAAAATCAATTCCTTCAACTTGAGAGTATCCCTTTGCTACTAGCCTTGCCTTGTTTCTCACAATATTGCCTTCAACATCTTGCTTGTTCCTAAAGACCCACTTTGTTCCAATCACTCCAGCACCCTTTGGTTTAGCTTCAAGTGTCCAAACTTCATTTCTTGTGAATTGTTGAGCTCTTCATGCATGGCATTCACCCAATCCGGATCACTTAAGGCTTGATCAATTGTTGTAGGCTTGATGCTAGAGACAAAAGAGTAGGCTTGAACAAATGCGGCCATATTGCAAGACCTTGTTGTCACACCTCTTGTAGGACTACCAATGATGAGTTCCTTGGGGTGTCCACGTGTGGGTTGACTTCTTCGTTGAGGTGCCACTTGAGGTGCTTGAACTGGTGCATCAACATCTTGAGCCTGCTCATCAATTTGCTCTTGAGGTACATGAACATCTTCATTTGGAATTATTTTATCTTGTTCACTACCATCTTGAGGTGCCATGGAAGAGGATGGTTGATTAACAATTTGTACTTCATCTTCGTCCTCTTTTGGCTTGATGTCACCAATTGGCATATTTTTCATTGCCTCTACAAGTGGTTCCTCATCTATATCCACAACATCAACATGTGCTCCTTGGGAGCCATTAGATTCATCAAATTCCACATCATACGTCTCTTCAATTAAGCCGGTGGCTTGATTGAATATGCGGTATGCTTTGGACTTTGATCAGTAACCAAGTAAGAAACCAATATCACAACGCCTTTGAAACTTACCTAAGTGTTGGCGCTTCTTCTAGATATAGCATTTGCATCCAAACACCTGAAAGTATGAGATATTGGGTTTTCTCCCATTGAGCAATTGTAACACCCTAGTTTAAATTCCAGCATTTTACAATAAAATTCAAGCAATTTATTTAATTTTCTAAGGCTCATGTGTTTAGTGGCATTTAACAGGATTTATTTAAAATAAATACTTGTATAAGATAAATCATAGGCCCAACTTCCTTATGCATACATGCTGGTGCATTATTTTTTGTTTGATTGAATTATGGATTCAAATTCAAATTTATTTGAATTTTAGAACCATTTTCTATCTCCATTCAAAGGAATTCAAAATCAGAAAAGAAAAAGAAAAAGAGAAAAAAAAAAGAGGGCCAAGCCGACCGGACGGCCCAAGCCGACCGGCCAGCCCAGCTCCCCGCCCCTCTCCCCACCTAGGCCCCCGCCCGGCCAACTCCGCCCCCTCTTCCCGCCTGGGCCGAAAGGCCGGCCCAGCTCGACGCGCCCCTCTCCCCTTCTGAGCGCGTCGCCCGGCCCGCAGTGCCCCGCGCCCCATCCCCCACTGACAGTCAGGCCCCACCCGTCAGCGCCTCCTTCTTCCTCCGACCGCTGTCTCCGCCGCGTCTTCCGCTCTGCCACGTCGGCGCCCGAGGCAAGGGAGGTTCGAATCCCAGCCCCCGCTCCCCTTTCCTTCGCACCGCGCCTCAATCCCGCTTATGCCACCCCGGTTTCCCTTTCTCCCACCCTTCCTTCACTGCGCCTTGACGAGCGTTCAAAGCCGCCATCCACCTCCTCCGTGTACACAGCGTTCTAGCATCCCAAACCCCTATAAAACCCGACCCCTAGCGTCGCCCCGAGCCCCTTTACCACTCCACCGCTCCAATTCTTCTCCCGTGCACCGACGCGCTCTCTTTTTGCCGCCGAAGCTCCGCCTCGGTAAGTCGCGGCGACGCCGAATTCGCCGCCGGCGTAGTCTCTTCGGCCTTCTAACCACCCCCAGCGTGTTCGAAGGGCCTTCGCGGTGCCGTTCCAGGAGCTCTTGACGCAAGGACGAGCCTCAGACACCCGTGTCCGCGAGCGCCGACCTCTCCCGTCCGCCGTCCTCCGTCGCGAGCTCTCTCCGCCGCTCCTTCGTCCGAACCGAGCCCCTGGTGAGCTTCGCCGAGACCCCTTCTCTCTCCCGAGCTAGATCTAGTCCAGCGGGACCACCCCTAGGCCCCAGCGTGCGCCACGCCGGCGAGCCACCGCCGCACGGGGCGGGCTCCGCCGCAGGGGAAGGTCGCCGCCGGCGCCTCATCCATCCCTTTCCACCCTGGCCGTCCGATCCGTCGTCAACGGCCAGGATTATATCGTGGGATACCCCTTTGCGGGCCAATCGGAACGCGCCACGTCGCCCACTTAATCCCAGTCAGTCGCCGGCCCCGCTTGTCAGGCCACGTGGCTAGCCCTGTCATGGCCACGTCGCGCTGACCGAGTCCACCGTGGAACTTTCACAGAAAGGCCCCTGCATTTCTCTAGAATCAACCCGCGGTACAGCCCTATTGAAAAATATTTAGGTTTTAGTCCTGTTTTTATCGGTTTAGATCCTGAGCTTTCTGGTTTTCGAACCCACGGTCCAGGTCTCGGGTTTTTGCCCTAAAACCCTCGGTGGCTATAGTTATTTATGAATAGGTCCTCGGTTTTTCAAATCTAGCCCCTGGTTTCTTTGTTTCTATCACAGTTAAGCCCCTAGAAGCTTGTTTTATGCATAACTTTCACGTTTTAACTCAGTTTTGAGTGATTCTTGCGCTCATGCGACCGTAGTAATGCGTAGAATGTTTTTAGTACAGTTTTATCTTCTGTTTTTGTGACATGATGTACTATTTCTCACCTTTGGATAATTGTTTGCATGTATGTACGCGTGGAAATGCTTGTATGTTGCCGTGAACGTGTTTAGACGGTGAGCAGTTTGTTGGTGAAGAAGAGCAGCAGTTTGAGGGTGTTGAGCAGCAGCCTCGAGACCAGTTTGAGCAAGGCAAGTATAACATGGACACAACCCAATAATCATTTAATCACTTCATATGCATGTATCTAATTTTTGTATGCCAATAAGGACCGTACCTAGCCTCTTTTATCGCAATGTTTACCTATGGGAATGCATGTTGGTTAAGTTTTGCTAGTTGCTGCGCGAACTCATGTGTCTTTTGTTAATAATTTTGAATAATGGATCTATGCAATCAAATCTTGAGCTTGACCCTTTGTTGTTCATGTTCCTTTAAAAATGGCTTTTTAGCAACTTGGTTTAGGGGGCATGAGCATGTGTTTTGCTTATAGCCACTCTCCATAAGGACTGGTTTGCAATGACAACCTGGGACAACAGTGCTACCATGAGACTAGAATGGGACGGTCTTGGCTAACTAATTAGGTTGCATTGGTTTGGGAGTAACTTACCGACGGGGCAAGAGGGGAGGTGAGCTTCTGTGGCCCTCGCGCTACTTGGGTTGAGTGCGTTTATCTCCCCTTGGGGCTTGCTCCACAGTTGCGGACCCTGAAACCTTAGCGGTTACACCTTACCAACGTGATCTTTGTAAAGGATTCGTAGTGTGCTTGCTAGCCATCTCATCTAAGGTAATGTGGTGGACCACTAGCGTAGCCCATGACTCATGGGTAAAGATGTACGACCGCTCGAGAGTGTAAAACTGACATGTCAGCCGTGCTTACGGTTATGAGCGGCCCAGATCCTTTATGTAGATTAGTGGTTCTGTCAGGTTTGAAGGTGGTTCTTATGATAATGTTGTTGTTTAATGTTCTTATGCAATATCTTGGGCTTAATGGTTTATCTACTCACCTGTAGTAACTAGTTGTTTAATAAAAACTTGACCAACTAAAAGCTCATGCTAAGTGTCAGCCAACCTTAGATGCCTCATAGTTCATGTTATGCTTGTTGAGTATGAAATACTCACGCTTGTTTACTTTCAACCTACTGTTGGCTGGAACCCAACCGCTGCTCAGTTCAAGAAGACTTCGAGGAGTATGTTCAGGACTTCAATGAGTTCTAGGCGTACCCGTCCCCCAGTTGACGTCCCTATGGCGGCTCGTTTTGTTCCGTTTACGCTTCCGCTATGACTCTGGTTTAAAGACATGTTGTCTTATTGTAATAAAGTGATGATATACGCTATGTAAACGTTTTATTTTATCTTTTATGCACGTTCTGTGATGTCACTATTGTCATAATATATGTGTGACACGTTCCTGGCACATATATGTTGTTCCGGTTCCGTTGGTTGAGAACTGGGCGTGACAAAGTGGTATCAGAGCCGTGTTGACTGTAGGACGGAAGCCTAGCTAGAAACAGACGTAAATAAGGAACTCACTCCCCTTTTTCCCTCTTGCTGGTTTATGAAAAATTTATTTTCGCTATCAAATTATATGTTCACTCTATGTTAGATTATTACTTTTTGCTTCATTCATTCAATCATATAGAACTGATCTCCATCCTACTCCATCCTCCTTATAGGTCATGGCACGCAGCAAGCAAACCGCCCGCAAGAGTACCGGGGGCCGCCTTCGCCGTGTTGCACCACCGACCCCACGGCGCACACCAGTACCTCATCCACCACAGCAGATCGAGCCTCCGTCACCGGAGCTGCTCGAGCCGTTGCCACCACCACCCTTCGAGTACGCTCCCATGGACCAGGCGCCACACCTCTTTGAGGGGAATGGTCTGCTTCCAGCGGACACTGACCCTGAGGAGGAGGACCCAGTGGAGGTAGTTTACTACCTCGACTCAGAAGGCGACGAAGACGCACGAGAGGAGGCTTCATCGCCACGCCTGCCGACACCGACACCTCCTTCCCCGCGTGCGCCGACACCACCGCTTTCTCCAGCAGTACGTGCAACCTCACCGACACCTCCACCGCCACCACCTGCCTCGCCGGAGTGGCCGTTCCGTGTGGCCGTCCCTTCCAACGAGGGGGGTCAGCGGGAGGTTGACGCCTGGGTCGACCTGACGCACCCACACCACGGTGCCGACCTGGAGTTCCCAGGGCTACTCCGCGACTACCTCTACGACCTGGGTTACACTACCCACGAGGTTGTCTACCAGGTCCGGCAGCGAGCGCGCCCGGACCACACCACCCTCTGGTCTGCGCGTGTGCAGGTCCTGGAGCCTAACCCCAACCATGGGGGACACACCGTGCTGCGCCGGCACTACAGCATCGCGGAGCACGAGACCATGGAGATGGCCATGGAGGATTCTGCTCAGCAAGCTCTCGGGGTCCTCTGCTAGCACTACCACACCCCACTCTGCTAGTCTCAGTACCGCTACTTTCCCCGTCGGCAGTCTGGGGATACAGAGCACGAGATAGCATCCATTTAGGGTGAGGACAACCGGCAGCTGCTGAAGCTGGTCCGGTATATGTCAGCCCTGATCACTGCCTACGTCAGGGTGTCCGAGGAGCTCCATCACCGGAATGGTGAGGTGTTCCACCTTCAGGCTCAGCTGGACCGAGTGGTGGGGCCACCACCTCAGGTGCCAGTGGTGGACCCAGCTCAGACTCCCTCTCGTAGGAGGTCTGGCACTGGAGAGTTAGGTGGTGCCACTAGGATACTCCCTTGGGAGGACTAGTCATCCTCGTGTATCGCGTTAGCACGTTTGTTAAGTCGTCTTGTCGAGTGGTTGTGTTGAACTTGAGTTAAAGTTGTGGTGTCTGGATGTTTGTTATTTTGAACCATGTTTGATTTGGATCTTTGGTTGTGTGTTATCCAGCTGTGGGGAATTGTCCCAGCATGAACAAGTTAAAGTTATCAAATAAAGTTAGTTCGTGGGGTTAAATACTATATCCACTCTATTGCTCTTACTACTTTATCTTTAGTCGCTATTGCTTGTGCACCCGTATGTTGGCTATGTGCTCATGGTGTCTCTGTTACAAACAGATGGTTAACACAAGGCGCAACGCTGCTGGTGGAAATGCTAACCAGGGTATCCAGGGGGGTGGCAACCCACTGCCCAACCCTCCACCACTGACACCGGAGCAGTTCTATAACCTCCAGATGCAGATGATGGCAACAATGACCAACACTGTGCAAGTTCTCCAGTAGGCTCGAGCTCAGCCACCGCCCCCGCTACCTAGAGATAGGCGTGGAGATTTCCTGAAGGGTCACCCTCCCACTTTCTCTCATGCTACAGAGCCATTACAGGCGGATGACTGGCTTCGTGCTGTGGAACGCCAGTTAGATATAGCACAGTGCAACGACCGGGAAAGGGTCTTGTATGGTTCTGGACAGCTGAGGGGTGCAGCACTTGACTGGTGGGAATCCTACAGACCCCAAGATAGGGATGCATTGACCTAGGCACAATTCAGGGAGAATTTTCGCAACCACCATGTGCCTGCGGGGTTGATGAAAATGAAGAAGGAGTTCCTTTCCCTGAAGCAGGGCAACATGTCCGTGACTGAGTATAGGGACAAGTTCCTTCAGTTGGCTAGATATGCCACTGCAGAGGTAGCGGAGGACAGGGAGAAGCAAGAATAATTCCTGGAAGGTTTAAATGATCAGCTCCAATACCAGTTGATGAACCATACCTTTCCTAGCTTTCATCAACTGGTAGACAGGGCGCTTTTCACTGAAAGGAAGCGCCAGGAGATCGAAGAAAGGAAGAGGAAATACCACAACTCTTCATCAAGCAGCAACACCCGCCCCCGTTTCTCTCAAGGTCCGAGCTCAAAGCAGCAGGGGCAGCAGCAGCGAGCTCAAGGACAGCAAGGCTACCAGTACCAGTAGCGCTACCAAGGTCAGCCAGCTCGTCCTATGTATCCAGCTCAGCGCCAAGTGCAGACCACCCCTCCCACCACAAATCAAACTACAGGTGTTGGGCCTTGCTACAAGTGTGGTGGAGCGGGCCACTATGCTAATGCTTGTCCCCGTAAGGTGCAAGGTAACCAACAGGGGCAGCAACCGGGCCAAAGGCAGAACCCTCCCTAGCCGCAGCAAGGGCGCCCCAATCAAGGCAAGGCGCCGTGGCAAGGGAAGGTGAATCATGTGACAGCTGAGTCTGCAGCTGAAGGTCCTAACGTCATGCTTGGTACGTTCCTGATCAACTCTCACCCCGCTACAGTTCTTTTTGATACCGGTGCCACGCATTCATTTATTACCAAATCATATGCTGAGCAGTACAATATTCCTATAAGGTCTACAAGTAGACCCATGGTAGTATCTACACCGGGGGGAACGTTGAGCACAAGTTTAATATGCCCTCGTGTTAGCATAAACATAAAGGGGGTAGAATTCTGCACCAAGTTGATAATCATTGGTTCCGCGGGAATTGATATCATCTTGGGAATGGAAACGCTTGCTAAGTGGGATGTCAGAATTGATTGTGCCAAGCGAACCGTCCACTTAACAGCTCCTGATGGTCAGAAATTGAAAGTCAGTGCCACAGAACCTTCTGGTTGTTTGCATAAGATGGAGGCGAAGCCCACGGAGGGGATTGTGCGAGTACCCGGATATCTTTCCAGATGAGTTACCAGGTATGCCACCTGACCAAGAAGTTGAATTTTTAATAGAACTTTTACCTGGTACAGCCCCTATAGCAAAAAGGCAATATAGAGTGGCACCCAAAGAACAAGAGTTAATAAAGGAAAATATAGATGAGTTGTTAGAAAAAGGGTTTATTCGGCCTAGTTCCTCACCTTGGGCTTTTCCGGTTCTATTTGTTGATAAAAAGGATGGGACCTGAAGGATGTGTGTGGATTATAGAGCCTTGAATGATGTCACTATCAAGAACAAATGCCCCTTACCTCGAATAGATGATTTGTTTGATCAATTGCAAGGTGCATGTGTGTTCTCAAAAATTGATCTGAGGTCAGGTTATCATCAAATGAAGATTCGTCCTTCCGACATTCCAAAGACTGCTTTCATTACTAGATTTGGGTTATATGAGTACACAGTGATGTCTTCTGGGTTGACCAATGCTCCTGCTTATTTCATGAATCTTATGAACAAGGTGTTTATGGAGTATCTTGACAAGTTTGTTGTGGTGTTCATTGATGATATATTGATCTATTCCAAGACGCAAGAAGAACATGAAGAACACTTGAGATTAGTTTTGCAGAAGCTGAGAGAACATAAGTTGTATGCAAAGTTGAGCAAGTGTGAGTTTTGGCTTGATCAAGTGCCTTTCCTAGGACACATAGTCTCAAAAGGTGGAATAATGGTAGATCCCAGCAAAATCAGCAGTGTCATGGATTGGAAGGTGCCAGAAGTCGTGAAAGAGGTTCGTGGATTTCTGGATCTAGCAGGATATTACAGAAGGTTTATTGAGAGTTTTTCCAGGATTGCAAAGCCGATGACATCATTGCTCGAGAAGGGTGTTCCATTTATTTGGACTAAGGAGAGGCAATCTGCATTTGATGAATTAAGAAGAGACTCACCACAGCTCCAGTGCTTACTCTACCTGACTTAACCAAGAGTTTCACCGTGTACTGTGATGCTTCCAAGGAGGGATTGGGTTGTGTGCTTATGCAGGAGGGTAAGGTGATTGCTTATGCTTCACGCCAGTTAAGAAAGCATGAGGTCAATTATCCCACTCATGATCTGGTGTTAGCAGCTGTTGTGCATGCTCTGAAAATCTGGAGGCATTATTTATTTGGAAATCGGTGTGAGATATACACCGATCATAAGAGTCTCAAATACATCTTCACCCAGAATGAGCTGAATATGAGGCAGAGAAGATGGCTGGAGTTGATTAAAGATTATGACTTGGAGATACATTACCATCCAGGGAAAGCCAATGTGGTAGCAAATGCTTTAAGCAGAAAGAGTTATGTTAACATGGCAGTTGCTTTTCAGATGCCCCTTGAGCGATGTGCAGAATTTGAGAGTTTGAATTTGGGATTCGTGCATCACACCACAGTAGCAACTTTTGAAGCAGAGCCTACCCTTGAACAAGAGATAAGGAAACATCAGAAGACGGACGAAAAAATTCAGGAGATCCGGGAACAGATCAAGGTGGACAAGGCGCCACACTTTCGTGAGGATGAACAGGGTACCGTATGGTACAAGAACCGGATCTGTGTGCCAGAGGTGGACAGTATAAAGAAGTTAATACTCAGTGAAGCTCATGACACCGCTTACTCCATTCACCCGGGCAGTACCAAGATGTATCATGACTTGAAGGAAAGGTTCTGGTGGTATGGGATGAAGAGGGCAGTGGCAGAATATGTCGCAGTGTGTGACACTTGTCAGCGTGTGAAGGTTGAACATCAGAGACCTGCAGGTTTGTTGCAATCCTTGAAGATTCCAGAGTGGAAATGGGAGGAAATAAGCATGGATTTCATTGTGGGGTTACCCAGGACTCAGAAAGGTTACAACTCGATCTGGGTAGTGGTGGATCGATTGACCAAGGTTGCTCATTTCATTCCTGTGAACACTACTTATTCGGGTGCCAGGTTAGCAGAGTTGTACATCTCCAGAATCGTTTGCTTGCATGGTGTGCCTAAGCGAATCATATCTGACAGAGGTTCACAGTTCACATCTCACTTTTGGGAGCAGTTGCATGACTCCTTGGATTCTAAGCTTCGGTTCAGTACAGCATATCACCCACAGACAGATGGTCAGACTGAAAGAACAAACTAGATTCTGGAGGACATGTTGAGGGCGTGTGCTATACAGTACGGAACCAGTTGGGATAAGAGTCTGCCTTATGCCGAGTTCTCTTATAACAACAGCTATCAAGCTAGTTTGAAGAAGTCACCATTTGAGGCACTATATGGCAGAAGGTGCAGGACACCGCTATTTTGGAACCAAATAGGAGAGAAGCAAGTGTTCGGACCCGATCTTATCAGGGATGTTGAACAGCAGATTAGGATGGTACGTGAGAACTTGAGAGTTGCTCAGTCCAAACAGAAGAGCTATGCAGACGTGCGACGCATGGACTTGACCTTTAAGGTCGATGACTTTGTGTATTTGAAGGTGTCACCAATGAGAGGAATCCGGAGGTTTAATATGAAAGGAAAGCTGCCACCAAGATACATCGGTCCATTCAAGATAGTGGAAAGGAAAGGCGAAGTGGCTTATAAGTTGGAGTTGCGATCAAACCTATCTGGCATACACAATGTGTTCCATGTGTCCCAACTAAAGAAGTGTTTGAGGGTGCCAGAAGAACAAGCACCACTGGAAGGTCTGGATGTGCAGGAGGATCTGACATATATCGAACACCTAGTGAAGATTCTTGAAACTTCTGAAAGGGTTACCAGAAACAGGAGGATCAAAATGTGCAGGGTGCAGTGGAAACATCACACAAAGGATGAGGCAACTGGGAAAGAGAGGAAGAGTTGAGAGCCACTTATCCTGGTCTCTTTGCTAGCCACCTATGAGAATCTCGGGGGCGAGATTTCTGTTAAGGGGGTAGGTTTGTAACACCCTAGTTTAAATTCTAGCATTTTACAATAAAATTCAAGCAATTTATTTAATTTTCTAAGGCTCATGTGTTTAGTTGCATTTAACAGGATTTATTTAAAATAAATACTTGTATAAGATAAATCATAGGCCCAACTTCCTTGTGCATACATGCTGGTGCATTGTTTCTTGTTTGATTGAATTAAGGATTCAAATTCAAATTTATTTGAATTTTAGAACCATTTTCTATCTCCATTCAAAGGAATTCAAAATCAGAAAAGAAAAAGAAAAAGAGAGAAAAAAAGAGGGCCAAGCCGACCGGCCGGCCCCCGGCCGGTCGGTCCAGCTCCCCGCCCCTCTCCCCTCCTGGGGCCCGGCCCGGCCAACTCCGCCCCCTCTTCCCGCCTGGGCCGAAAGGCCGGCCCAGCTCGGTGCGCCCCCTCTCCCCTCCTCAGCGCGTCGCCCGGCCCGCAGCGCCCCGCGCCCCGTCTCCCACTGACAGTCGGGCCGCACCCGTCAGCGCCTCCTTCTTCCTCCGACCGCCGTCTCCGCCGCGTCTTCCGCTCTGCCACGTCGGCGCCCGAGGCAAGGGAGGTTCGAATCCCAGCCCCCGCTCCCCTTTCCTTCGCACCCCGCCTCAATCCCGCTTATGCCGCCCCAGTTTCCCTTTCTGCCTCCCTTCCTTCACTGCGCCTTGACGAGCGTTCAAAGCCGCCGTCCACCTCCTCCGTGTACACAACGTTCTAGCATCCCAAACCCCTATAAAACCCGACCCTGAGCGTCGCCCCGAGCCCCTTTACCACTCCACCGCTCCAATTCTTCTCCCGTGCGCCGACGCGCTCGCTTTTTGCCACTGGAGCTCCGCCTCGGTAAGTCGCGGCGACGCCAAATTCGCCGCCGGCGTAGTCTCTCCGACCTTCTAACCACCCCCATCGTGTTCGCAGGGCCTTCGCGGTGCCGTTCCAGGAGCTCTTGACGCAAGGACGAGCCTCCGACACCCGTGTCCGCGAGCGCCGACCTCTCCCGTCCGCCGTCCTCCGTCTCGAGCTCTCTCCGCCGCTCCTTCGTCCGAACCGAGCCCCTGGTGAGCTTCGCTGAGACCCCCTCTCTCTCCCGAGCTAGATCTAGTCCAACAGGACCACCCCTAGGCCCCGGCGTGCGCCACGCCGGCGAGCCACCGCCGCACGGGCAGGCTCCGCCGCAAGGGAAGGTCACCGCCGGCGCCTCATCCGTCCCCTTCCACCCTGACCGTCGGATCCATCGTCAACGGCCAGGATTATATTGTGAGATACCCCTTCGCGGGCCAATCGGAACGCGCCACGTCGCCCACTTAATCCCAGTCAGCCGCCGGCCCTGCTTGTCAGGCCACCTGGCCAGCCCCGTCACGGCCACGTCGCGCTGACCGACTCCACCACAGAACTTTCGCAGAAAGGCCCCTGCATTTCTCTGGAATCAACCCGCGGTACAGCCCTGTTGAAAAATATTTAGGTTTTAGTCCTGTTTTTATCGGTTTAGACCCTGAGCTTTCTGGTTTTCGAACCCGCGGTCCAGGTCTCGGGTTTTTGCCCTAAAACCCTCGGTGGCTATAGTTATTTACGGATAGGTCCTCGGTTTTTCAAATCTAGCCCCTGGTTTCTTTGTTTCTATCGCAGTTAAGCCCCTAAAAGCTTGTTTTATGCATAACTTTCACGTTTTAACTCTGTTTTGAGTGATTCTTGCGCTCACGCGACCGTAGTAATGCGTAGAATGTTTTTAGTATAGTTTTATCTTCTGTTTTTGTGACATGATGTACTATTTCTCACCTTTGGATAATTGTTTGCATGTATGTACGCGTGGAAATGCTTGTATGTTGCCGTGAACGTGTTTAGACGGTGAGCAGTTTGTTGGTGAAGAAGAGCAGCAGTTTGAGGGTGTTGAGCAGCAGCCTCGAGACCAGTTTGAGCAAGGCAAGTATAACATGGACACAACCCAATAATCATTTAATCACTTCATATGCATGTATCTAATTTTTGTATGCCAATAAGGACCGTACCTAGCCTCTTTTATCGCAATGTTTACCTATGGGAATGCATGTTGGTTAAGTTTTGCTAGTTGCTGCGCGAACTCATGTGTCTTTTGTTAATAATTTTGAATAATGGATCTATGCAATCAAATCTTGAGCTTGACCCTTTGTGGTTCATGTTCCTTTAAAGATGGCTTTTTAGCAACTTGGTTTAGGGGGCATGAGCATGTGTTTTGCTTATAGCCACTCTCCATAAGGACTGGTTTGCAACGACAACCTGGGACAACAGTGCTACCATGAGACTAGAATGGGACGGTCTTGGCTAACTAATTAGGTTGCATTGGTTTGGGAGTAACTTACCGACGGGGCAAGAGGGGAGGTGAGCTTCTGTGGCCCTCACGCTACTTGGGTTGAGTGCGTTTATCTCCCCTTGAGGCTTGCTCCACAGTTGCGGACCTTGAAACCTTAGCGGTTACACCTTACCAACATGATCTTTGTAAAGGATTCGTAGTGTGCTTGCTAGCCATCTCATCTAAGGTAATGTGGTGGACCACTAGCGTAGCCCACGACTCATGGGTAAAGATGTACGACCTCTCGAGAGTGTAAAACTGACATGTCAGCCGTGCTCACGGTTATGAGCGGCACAGATCCTTTATGCAGATTAGTGGTTCTGTCGGGTTTGAAGGTGGTTCTTATGATAATGTTGTTGTTTAATGTTCTTATGCAATATCTTGGGCTTAATGGTTTATCTACTCACCTGTAGTAACTAGTTGTTTAATAAAAACTTGACCAACTAAAAGCTCATGCTAAGTGTCAGCCAACCTTAGATGCCTCATAGTTCATGTTATGCTTGTTGAGTATGAAATACTCACGCTTGTTTACTTTCAACCTACTGTTGGCTGGAACCCAACCGCTGCTCAGTTCAAGAAGACTTCGAGGAGTATGTTCAGGACTTCAATGAGTTCTAGGCGTACCCGTCCCCCAGTCGACGTCCTTATGGCGGCTCGTTTTGTTCCGTTTACGCTTCCGCTATGACTCTGGTTTAAAGACATGTTGTCTTATTGTAATAAAGTGATGATATACGCTATGTAAACGTTTTATTTTACCTTTTATGCACGTTCTGCGATGTCACTATTGTGATAATATATGTGAGACACGTTCTTGGCACATATATGTTGTTCCGGTTCCGTTGGTTGAGAACTGGGCTTGACAGCAATTCATATGGAGTCTTGTCAAGGAGACGGTGAGGATATAGCCGGTTAGAGGCATAGCAAGCGGTGTTAATAGCTTCAGCCCAAAACTTCTCATCAGTGCCATATTTATCAAGCATTGACCTTACGAGAGTGATGAGGGTCCTATTCTTCCTCTCCACTACACCATTTTGTTGAGGAGTGTATGAAACGGAGAACTCATGTTTGATTCCAACCTTATCACAATACTCTTCAATGTTGGTGTTGTCAAACTCTCTTCCATTATCACTTCTAATCTTTACAATTGAAGTGTTGAATTCATTTTGAGCTCTCTTGGCAAACTTGCTAAAGACATGAGCCACTTCGGTTTTGTCCTCAAGAAAATAGACCCATGTGTATCTTGAGAAGTCATCAACTATCACAAAACCATAATTATTGCCACCAATGCTTGTATAAGTGGTAGGACCAAAGAGATCCATATGAAGTAGTTCTAGTGGCCTTGAAGTAGACATGAATGTCTTGCTAGGATGAGTGTTTGCAACTTGTTTGCCGGCTTGACATGCACTACACAAGTTGTCCTTCTCAAATGTGATATCCTTTAACCCTCGGACTAGATCCTTCTTCATGATTTTCTTGAGTGTGCTCATTTCAACATGAGCTAGCCTTCTGTGCCACAACCAACCCATTGAGTTCTTGGAGAACAAACATGCTTGCAAATTGACTTTCTTGAAGTTGACAACATAGAGATTGTTGTGCTGAAATCCCTTGAAGACTTCTTCACCACCATCAATTTTGTTCACAATTACTTCATCTGGCTTGAATAGGCATTGTAAACCCAAATCACACAATTGACCAACCGACCAGAGACTAAAGTTCAAAGAATCAACTAGCAACACATTGGAGATTGAATATTCACTTGATATCTCAATCTTGCCCAATCCTTCAACCTTGCCCTTAGAGTTGTCACCAAATGTGATCCTGTCATAATCTTTCACATTTTCACTAAGTGAGGTAAACATCCGGGAATCACCGGTCATATGTTGAGTGCATCCACCATCCATCACCCAATGTGATCCTCCAGTCTTGTAGTTCACCTACACACAAGCAAATCAAGCTTGAGACTTGGGCACCCATCTAAGAATAGGTGCAACTTTAGACTTGGGCTTAGGTGTCCATTTCTTATTTGGATCAACAATCTTGGGTATGACTGTCTTGGGCACCCATAGCTTCTTGAGTCTTGTCTCATCCTTCTTGCCTAGGAATTGGACCTTCACTTGTCCATTTGACAATCTCTTGACCAAGTAGGGAGCATCAAAAGCAAATGCCCTCAATTGCTTGTTGAGTTTCTTGGGCGGTGCTTTGCACTCAAACATGAAATGACCCTCGGTAAAGCACTCGGTGCACCACTTAGGCTTCTCAATCTTGATGGAAGGTGGTGGCTTCTAAGTGTCCTTGAACGGTGGGTAGCCAAGACCATTCTTCTCAAAGTTCATGGCTTGGAAAGACAACATCTCATGATACTTGGTGTTGCCCTTAAGCAAAGAACCATAGCCGGATTGCACACTTTTTATTTCTTACTTGAGTTTGTCATTCTCATCCTTGAGCTTGATAAGAATACTTGCATCTTTCTCATTTGTAGCCTTGTTCTAGCATTGAGTACAACTCTCGGCTTGTTTGAGTGCATTGGGAGATTCACTCTTCTTGTTCTTGAGCTTCTCAAATTCAATCACAAGCTTCTCATGCTCACTGTTGGGCACACATGTTTTCTCACAAGACTTGATGTGATTGGGAGATTCATCATTCTTGTGAATTGAGTTGATTTCTTGAAGTATTGCCTCTAACTCTTTTCTGGCTTCATCAAGCTCAATGCTATGGAGTTGCAATATGTGATTTCTTTCACAAAGCTCCTCATGAGAGGTTGCCAACTCCCTATAGCACTTGTTCACCTCATCTAATGTCTCATTGAGCTCTTTGATTTCTTGAGCTTGCTCAATATGAGACTTCTTGATTATATTGTAGCCCTTGTCTTGTGTTTCTTTGATCACTTCAAGCTCCTTATTGTTTGATGCAAGCTTCTTGTTGACCTCCTCAAGACAAGCAATTTTCTTCTCCATTTGATCAAACTTCCCATGATCATAGCTTGTCATTATCTCATTGCACTTGACTTTGAGACTCTTGTTCTTGTCCTTTTGCCTTGTCAAGTTTAGCACTCAACTTGCTAAGAGCCTTGTTTTGTTCTTGGACCAAGCTAGCAAGTTCATCATAGGAAGGCAAGTCATCATCATCATCAGAAGAATCATCAAAGGTTTTTACCTTGTCTCCCTTGGCCATAAGGCATAGGTGAGATGTGGATGAAGAAGTTGGTGACGCCGGAGTTGGTGTAGTGGTGGTGGCAATGGCAAGCCCGGCAACAACTTCACTTTCATCTTCACTTGAGTCCAATGAGTTGCTTGAAGAGTCCTCATTGGTCATCCACTCCCCTATATAAGCTTTGCCTCTCTTCTTGAAGAATTTCTTCTTGAATTGTTTGGGGGCCTTCTTCTTGTTCTTCTTCTCATCATTACTTGACTCATCACTTGAGTCATTCTTGTACTTCTTCTTTTCTTGCTTCTTCTTGGTGGCAACTCGGCATTGATATGAGAGATGGCCAAGTTTGCCACACTTGTAGGACCCTGTTTCTTCAAGCTTCTTCTTGGATGGGAAGAACTTCTTCTTGCTTGAGGAGTACTTGATGCCCTTCTTGTCAAGGCGACCCAAGGCACAAGTGACCTTGTGCACAAGTCGGGCCACCTCATCATCGCTATCCTCTTCTTCTTGCTCATCTTCTTCTTGGGTGTCCACCACAATGATTTTCTTGGGGGTGGACTTTTTTTCTTTTGATGAGCTTGCCTTGAGGGCAATGTCCTTCTTGCTTGGAGGCTCCGCATCTGGAGTGATGTGCATGTACATTTCATGAGCATTGATCATGCCAAGCACATCGGACGGAGTAGCCTTGGAGAGGTCGGTTTGGTGAAGAACCGTGACAATGTGGCCATATTTGTCGACCGGAAGGAGGTCCAATATCTTCCTTGCCACATCATCTTCCTTGATTTGAGTCAAACCAAGACCGTTGATCTCCTCTACAAGCACATTCAAGCGAGAATACATTTGATTAGCATTTTCATGTGAAAGCATGCGGAAATCACTTAGCTTCTTGCTAAGAGTGCTATGGCGTTGCTCTCTCTCACTTAAGGTTCCCTCATGGAGTGCACAAATCTCTTCCCATAGCTTGTGCGCGTCCTTGATAGTTCTCACGCGATTGAAAACCTCTTTGCACAAGCCACGGAAGAGAACATTACGAGCCTTGGCATTCCACTTCTCGTAATTTTGCTCCGACATTGTGGGCTTATCCTTATCGACCACGGCGGGAAAGCCGATGACGGCCGCGGTATAGAGAAGTGGGTCAATGGCTTCCACGTACGACTCCATATGGACCTTCCAATATGGGAAGTCATCACCATTGAACACGGGCGGAGGACGTTCCCCACTAGACATCTTGCTCAAGGCGGTGAAGCCTCAACCAATGAGCACTCTGCTCTAATACCAATTGAAAGGATCAAGATGTCCAAGAGGAGGGGGTGAATTGGACTTCTAATTTTGAAACTCAAAATTAAATCCTATCGCACAAGTCCCAATTCACCCTAGTGCCTAAACAAGTAATCCTAATGAACTACATGCACAAAAGGTTTACAACCTAGAGCCAAGCATGCAATTCTAGGAAAGTAAAGAGCGAAAAGTAAATGCGGAAATGTAAAGTGAAGACACAAGGATTTTTCCTGAGGTTCGGGGAGACACAGGTCTGAACCCCCTACTCCTCGTTTGGCGCCCCTCGCAAGGCTTTGCTCTCGGGGCTCCTCGTAACGATCCCGGCCTCAAACCTCGCAAGGAATGAGGTTGGCAAAGTGACCTTCGCAAAGGTCAAGCAACCCCTTGATCCGCGAACCAAGTGCTCTCTTCTTGATGAAGCTCTTCTCCGCTCCGGACCGGCGAGCTTGAGCCGGTTACAATCCTCTCGCAAAGGGCTTGCTCCGCTTCTCCCCGGGAGCTCGCGGCATGCACGACCGCAGCCGTCTAGGTGATCGCAATCACCAAGAGTAATAAGCTTTGGCTTCACTTGAATCAACCTCACTCAATAAGTTTTTTTCTCTCAAGTCTCTAGCCTAAAGCTCAAGAGTTTAAGGATTTTTGTTATAGTGGTGACCTTTGAGTGTATAGAAGTGTTCCTGGGTTGCAAAGGTGGGAAATGAGGGGAGGGAGAGCCTTTAAATAGAGGAGAGCTCAAAAACTAGCCGTTACTGTACGAATTAGCTCTCTGCGCAAACCATCGGAGGGTCCGATGGTCGGACCATTGGACGGTCCAATGCGTGTTAAATTCAAATTCCTGATTTTGCACCACAGCCCTGAGACCATCGGACGGTCCGATGGTTAGTCCATCGGACGGTCCGATGCACATAAACGCCCAAACCAAGCAACGATGACCCTCCCTGTCCAATTGGTCCATCGGACGGTCCGATGGTGCAACCATCGGACGGTCCGATGGTGCACTTGACCTAAAACTAAGTTGGACAAGCCTCCCTGTCTAACCTGTCCGAAGGGGTACAGAAAAAAAGGCTTTTGAACGGTTTAGAAGGAGGAAGAAGATTGCGGGAGACTCTTTTGGTTTGAGGAAAGGGTTCAGTGATTTAGGCTAAGTTTTGAGTGATTGAGCTTTGAGACTAAGATGCACTCGAGTGGAGTAAACTTTTGAATTAGAAATTGTTCAAGCTACTCACCTTGGCCCCTCTTGATAGTATGGCCCATCTAAAACTAGCAAAAGGAATCCTAAGTACCCTTCTTTCGACTTTACGGTACTTAGGGCTAATGAAGCTCCTTCTTTTCGCTAGGCATTCAATCCGAGGGCCATCCTTCGTAAGATATGGAATTGAATTTGATGGAGGGGTCTCATTTCAATAACCAATGAGCACAATATTAAATAAAACACCTTCATGTCATGAGCTTGTTAGTAACACAATAAGGTTGTCATTAATCACCGAAACCTCTACCTCTTAGGGTCATGTTTCTCACAATCTCCTCCTTTTTGGTGATTGATGACAACACAAGAGTAGTGCTAGAAGAGTAAAACGCGAAAGAACAAGGCTCAAAAGAAAACATGCATATACACACAAGGTCAATCACAATCAAGGACCAACGTCATGATCTACAACCGACAAGCTCAAAAGCAAATAGTCATGACATGGATCAATATCCAAAATAAATATCCAACATACATCAAAAGATAAGACTCTCAAGCTCCCCCTAGCTCTAAGCTAGCTCCCCGTAGCTCTACTCACCCTCTAACACTCCTATACATATCTCCCCCTTTGGCGTCAAGCACCAAAAAGGAAGCACTCTACGAGCTCGACGGAGGAGGAGTGCCGTGAGGGAAGCCCATCGTCGCCGCATGGATGTGGAAGTCAAGATCGGCGTCATCAGGGGACTCTGCAGCGGCCGCGTCAACTGCCTGCTGGCATCGGGAGAGAGCGTCTGACTGGGAGGTGCAAGCGGAGCAGAAACAGTCTGGGTAGCCTCAGCTGCCGTCACAGGAGCTGTCGCTGCAGTCGTCGAACCGTTGGTGGAAACGGTGTGCGAGCTCGGGTCCGTCGACTGAGTATCAACTGTGTCTGCACCAGACCAGTAGCGGAGAACTCGGGCAGCGCTGAGCTGGGTGCAGCTGCTAAACTGTGAAGTGGCTGCCCTGAAGTGAGATCCTGCGAAACAGGAGTAGGAGCTGAAGGAGCAGAGGCAGCTGGTAACTCAGGCAGTTCTGGCGGCGTGGAGTCAAACTCTAGAGTGCGGGCCGGCAACTGACTCATCTCCAGTCGAAAACTGTTTCCAAGCAGCTCGGTATACTGGAAGTGTATCGGCGACGTGCTGAGCATGCCCAGGGTGGAGTGAGGGCTCTCGTGACTCCTTTCTGTGGGAGGCAGCTGGGACTGAGAAGCCATCGGCAGAGGAGGAGCTGAAAACTGCTGACACAGCGTATCGAGCTGCCTCTGAGTGTCGGTGCGGAGCTCTGCCACAAGGGTGTGGACAGTCTCGAGAATCTGAGCCTGAGGCTCTGTCTGTTGGTGCTGCACCTGGGCAAAACGATCATCACAGCGCTGCTGCTGCTGTAAGATGGCCTGCTGTAGCTGGGTCTGCTGCTGAATTAGGGCCTCAAAGCACTGATCGCTCCTCTGCTGCTGTGCCCTCATCACCTGAAGTATGGAAGCTATGTCAGTGGCGGTGGCAACCTGAGCAGCTGTGACCTGCGGTGGTGGAGAAGGAGGAGGTGGAGGTCACGTGAGCCACTGGCCTCACTGTCGTGAGCTAGAGGTGTCGGAGGCCGCGGACGCTCGTCATCCGAGTCGGTGCTGTTGTCCTCACTCTCCTCCTCTACGGCAGCTTCGTCTCCTGTCTATGGCGGCGGCCTCTCCGGTGGAGCATCACGCACTAGGCGTACTGACTGGGCATTGGCCTTGTAGATCCTGAAGTAAGAATGAATAGTGTCCTGAAACAGAGTGAAGTGCGGCGGAGGTTGCTGAGGATCATATGCAATCCGACTAAGCATATGTGATATGAAGTGAGCATAGGGGAAGCTCCGGTGCATCCGTATCCCATCGGTAATAACATCCTCAATCTCTGCCAGGAGAAAGTCCACCACACAAAACTGAATCCTCTCAACAAGAGCTCGGAGGAGGTCTTGCTGCAGGTTCGTGAGACGCTCACGAGCTCCCTTCCGCGGAAGTGGAGTCTTGGCCACGGCCCTGTGCAAAGTGTCAGCGAGAGGAGTGAGCTCGGACGGCAGCCTCTCACGGTACCCCTCTCTGAAGATCGCTCGGGCCTCCTCCAGTAAGAGAGGATATCCCTCGACCTTGGAGCGTTGAGGGGGCTCCGAATCTCTGTAGATGTCGAAGTGTAAGCGCCTATCAAAAAGTGTAAGGCCTAGGAGCTGGGCCACCTCCTGCCTCGAAAGCCTGACGTGCTGACTCCCAAACATAAACTAAATATACTGACAGCCCACCTCCACAAACAGTGTAGCATAGAATACTCGAACCCACTCCTCACTGTACTTGAACCTGTGCTCGAGCAGATCTGACAAACCAGGTATGTACTGAAAGAACGGATAAACGTTCTGACCAAGCACTGTCCCTATCCTCGGCAGACTCAGTACTGCATGGGGAAACATGTCCATCCCTGCTCTCCTGTAGCTCTGGTATAGTGAGGCCTAGACGACAGTCCAGAACCTCCTGTCGACACGGGGGGTCTCGCTGCTCCGGGAACCATCTGCTGGAGGTGATAAGATGTCTGATCTTCTTTAGCTTCTCACCACTGTAACCCTGGTAGCTGACCAACTGAGCGTCTCCAGAGAGGACAGGAGCTGTGGGCTGCATAGGTAGAATAATCTCGTCCTCACTGGACTCACACTCAAGCTCAGCTTCAGACTCTGACAAGAGAGTGGGCTCTGGAACTAGCTGAGGGACTGCTCTCGGGGTAGCCTTGGCATTCTTCCTGGCCTCCGCCCCTTGTCGGGCTATGATCTCAGCAGCTGAGGTCGTTCGCCCACTCTGTCGCTTGGGAGTGGGGAACTTGGTGCGAGCCTTGTACCCCTTCGGTGGCTTAGGGTCCACCGGAATCTGTGTCGGTCTGCCAGAGCGGGGAGGATTCTGCCTCGGCTCTACAATCCTTATGCCTCCCGCTCGACGACTCTCCATAGCATCATAGGCATCTGCAAACTTCTCGGCGGCCTCGGCCTCTCGCTGCTCTTGAGTTTTCTGCTTTTTCTTAGCGGGCTCCTGAGCGACGGCCTTTCCCTTGTCCTTGCCAGGATCCTTATCCCTGCCTTCTCTAGCCATCTGCGTAACAATCATAGAGAAAAAGATAGATGAGAAGAATTTGGTACGAGGAACACACCTCGACAAGATAAGATCCTAAAGCATAGAATTGGAGTTGGAAAATGTGGCATGCATGTTGATTTTCAAGTCTAGAGAGATTGAGACAATGGTGCGTGACCATTTCACACCAAAATCCAATCTACTCGTGTCCAATAAGCGTAATCAACATTAAGTTTTAATCCATCTTAGTGCCACATGCCATGAATTCAACGGAATTGAAACCCTAGGTGCATGGTGAGCTAGGTATCATGGGAAGAGGAAGGAATGAAAGCTCACTGAGGTTGGAGGGAGAGGAAACCGAGGACAAGGAGCCGGCGGCGATGGTACGGCTGGTGGCGCGGGCTGCACAAGATGGTGAGCTAGAGCACGGGCACGAGCATAGGCTCGGGATGAGCAGCGTCGAGCGGCGGCGCGGAGTGCGGCGAGATGGTGGAGAATCGGCGGCGGCGTGGAGGAGCAGCGGCGACGTAGGGTGGTGCTGCGGCGGCACAGGGTGGCGCGGCAGTGGAGAGGCGGCGGCGCAGGGTGGCACGGCAGCGAGGCGGCGGAGTTGCGGTGCGGCGGCGTGGCGGTGAGGCGGCTCAGTGGTGAGGTGTTAGGGTTAGGAGGCACGGAGTGAGTGTGGACGCCGGTAGGTGAAAAGAAATGGAGAAAGACGGGCCCACGACTTATAGGGGAACCCTAGCCGTCCGTGGCCGTCGGACGGTCCGATGGTCCAGTCCGATGGACCACCAGACGAGCTGGGCAGAGGGGTGACAAAGGATTCGAGCACCATCGGACGGTCCGAAGATCAGACCATCGGACGGTCCGATGGTGTGTCGGATGAGATAGACAGAAGGGTCTGGCTGGAGGAGAAAAGCCGAGAGACCACCGGACGGCCCGATGGTTAGACCATCAGACGGTCCGATGGTTCACAAGACTATTAAACAGACCGGTCGAACTTTGAGTAGGAGACGTGAAGGACCATCGGACAGTCCGATGGTAAGACCATCGGACGGTCCGGTGGTTGAGAAAGACGCTGAGACAACTGAAAAACTCCTTTCTTGCCCAACCTTTTTGAAGATTCAAACAAACACAAGTATGGGCAATCGAAGGTGAAACCCTTACCTCTCAAACCCTCTAAAATAGGTGCATTTTCTCATGCCATACATATAGTTTTGATTTTTTTAAGCATAAACTCCAAATCCAAGAAAATTTTCAATTAAGATCCAAGGAATGTATGGGTCTATCTGTAGGAGAACTTGAGATGATTGACTCCTGTCCTGGAGGGATTTGACCCAATAAGCATGAAGAACAATGCTAGACCTTTGCTTTATTCTCTTTTCATGACTTGAGAAGCTTGTACATGAAACAAGTCTCCATATCAACAAGAGTGCTCCTTTGTGACACTACGGAATGCAATGCAAATGCAGGCTACAACAAGCATGGATGGGAATTGAAACATGCATGCACATCTATATGACAAGGAATGCAATGCACGCGGAATTTAAAATCTACACTTGCCACATTTACTTCCCCCGCAAGCTTCTTCAAGAGGAGCCTTTCAACAAGCCATGAGCGAAACCAAGTTCCACCGGCTCATGCTAGACCCTTGCTCCTCTCTATCTTGCAGCGGTTAGGCAAGCACTTACTCCTATATGATGCAAATTATATGGCAAGGCAACTTACATGATTGTTCTAGCATCTAGCACGTTGAGCTCACTTCGAAGTCTACAAAAGTTACTCTCATCTAGTGGCTTAGTGAAGATGTCCGCCAATTGCTCCTTAGTACCCACATTTCGCAAGAGGATGTCTCCCTTTGCGACATGGTCCCTAATGAAGTGATGGCGAATATCTATGTGCTTGGTTCGAGAGTGTTGGACCGGGTTATTGGCAAGCTTAACCGCGCTCTCGTTGTCACAAAGGAGAGGGATCCTAGTAAGCTCCACTCCGTAATCCTTGAGCGTTTGCTTCATATATAGAAGTTGGGCACAAGAGGACCTGGCCGCTATATATTCCGCTTTCGCGGTGGACAAGGATACGCAGTTTTGCTTCTTAGAAGACCACGAAACGAGCGAGCGCCCTAGCAAGTAGCAACCCCCAGAGGTACTCTTACGTTCAACACGGCATCCGGCAAAGTCCGAATCCGAGTAGCCTAAGAGTTCAAAACTAGTGCCCTTGGGGTACCACAAGCCTATGCTAGGGGTGTGCTTGAGATACCTAAGGATTCTCTTCACCGTGGTGAGGTGAGACTCCTTGGGATCGGCTTGAAACCGGGCACACAAGCACACACTAAACATGATATCCGGCCTAGAAGCACACAAGTAAGGAAGCGAACCTATCATGGATCGATATAGAGTTTGGTCCACCTTGATACCACTTTCATCAGCTTCGAGCTTTGCATTAGTTGCCATTGGGGTTTCAATTGACTTGCAATCATCCATCTTGAATCTCTTGAGTAGATCCCTTGTATATTTTTCTTGATAGATGAAGGTCACTTCTTTTAATTGCTTGATTTGAAACCCAAGGAAGAATGTGGGCTCGCCGATCATTGACATCTCAAATTCCTTTGCCATCATATTGCCAAACTCCGTGCAATACTCTTCATTTGTCGAGCCAAAGATGATATCATTAACATACACTTGGCAAACAAAAAGATCATTGTCCGTCTTCTTGGTGAATAGGGTGGTGTCAACTCAGCCTATTGTAAAACTTTTGTCAATGAGGAAGTCCCTAAGCCCCTCATACCAAGCTCGAAGTGCTTGCTTTAATCTATAGAGGGCTTTGGACAACCTATATACATGATCGGGATTGCTTGGATCTTCAAAGCCAGGTGGTTGCTAAACATATAGTAGCTCATTGATATAGCCGTTGAGAAAGGCGCTCTTCACATCCATTTGATATAGCTTCATGTCGTGATGGGTGGCATAAGCCAATAGGAACCGAATAGCCTCCAATCTTGCAACCGGTGCAAAGGTCTCTCCAAAATCAATTCCTTCAATTTGAGAGTATCCCTTTGCTACTAGTCTTGCCTTGTTTCTCACAATATTGCCTTCATCATCTTGCTTGTTCCTAAAGACCCACTTTGTTCCAATCACTCTAGCACCCTTTGGTTTAGCTTTAAGTGTCCAAACTTCATTTCTTGTGAAATTATTGAGCTCTTCATGCATGGCATTCACCCAATCCGGATCACTTAAGGCTTGATCAATTGTTGTAGACTCGATGCTAGAGACAAAAGAGTAGGCTTGAACAAATGCGGCCGTATTGCGAGACCTTGTTGTCACACCTCTTGTAGGACTACCAATGATGAGTTCCTTGGGGTGTCCACTTGTATGACTTCTTCGTTGAGGTGCCACTTGAGGTACTTGAACCGGTGCATCAACATCTTGAGCTTGCTCATCAATTTGCTCATGAGGTACATGAACATCTTCATTTGGAAGTAGTTTATCTTGTTCACTACCATCTTGAGGTGCCATGGAAGAGGATGGTTGATTAATAATTTGTACTTCATCTTCATCCTCTTTTGGCTTGATGTCACCAATTGGCATATTTTTCATTGCCTCTACAAGTGGTTCCTCATCTATATCCATAACATCAACATGTGCTCCTTGGGAGCCATTAGATTCATCAAATTCCACATCATACGTCTCTTCAACTAAGCCGGTGGCTTGATTGAATACACGGTATGCTTTGGACTTTGATGAGTAACCAAGTAAGAAACCAATATCACAACGCCTTTGAAACTTACCCAAGTGTTGGCGCTTCTTGTAGATATAGCATTTGCATCCAAACACCCGAAAGTATGAGATATTGAGTTTTCTCCCATTGAGCAATTCATATGGAGTCTTGTCAAGGAGACGGTGAGGATATAGCCGGTTGGAGGAATAGCAAGCGGTGTTAATAGCTTCGGCCCAAAACTTCTCATCAGTGCCATATTCATCAAGCATTAACCTTGCGAGAGTGATGAGGGTCCTATTCTTCCTCTCCACTACACCATTTTGTTGAGGAGTGTATCAAGCGGAGAACTCATGTTTGATTCCAACCTCATCACAATACTCTTCAATGTTGGTGTTGTCAAACTCTCTTCCATTGTCACTTCTAATCTTTACAATTGAAGTGTTGAATTCATTTTGAGCTCTCTTGGCAAACTTGCTAAAGACATGAGCCACTTCGGTTTTGTCCTAAAGAAAATAGACCCATGTGTATCTTGAGAAGTCATCAACTATCACAAAACCATAATTATTGCCACCAATGCTTGTATAAGTGGTAGACCAAAGAGATCCATATGAAGTAGTTCTAGTGGCCTTGAAGTAGACATGAATGTCTTGCTAGGATGAGTGTTTGCAACTTGTTTGCCGGCTTGACATGCACTACACAAGTTGTCCTTCTCAAATGTGATATCCTTTAACCCTCGGACTAGATCCTTCTTCATGATTTTCTTGAGTGTGCTCATTCAAACATTTGCTAGCCTTCTATGCTACAACTAACCCATTGAGTTCTTGGAGAACAAGCATGCTTGCAAATTGACTTTCTTGAAGTTGACAACATAGAGATTGTTGTGCCGAAATCCCTTGAAGAATTCTTCACCACCATCAATTTTGCTCACAATTACTTCATTTGGCTTGAATAGGCATTGGAAACCCAAATCACACAATTGACCAACCGACAAAAGATTGAAGTTCAAAGAATCAACTAGCAACACATTGGAGATTGAATATTCACTTGATATCTCAATCTTGCCCAATCCTTCAACTTTGCCCTTGGAGTTGTCACCAAATGTGATCTTGTCATAGTCCTCCACATTTTTCACTAAGTGAGGTGAACATCCTGCAATCACCGGTCATATGTTGAGTGCATCCACTATCCATCACCCAATGTGATCCTCCGGTCTTGTAGTTCACCTACACACAAGCAAATCAAGCTTGAGACTTGGGCACCCATCTAAGAATAGGTGCAACTTTAGACTTGGGCTTAGGTGTCCATTTCTTATTTGGATCAACAATCTTGGGTACGAGTGTCTTGGGGACCCATAGCTTCTTGGGTCTTGTCTCATCCTTCTTGCCTAGGAATTGGACCTACACTTGGATTGCACACTTTTTACTTCTTGCTTGAGTTTGTCATTCTCATCCTTGAGCTTGATAAGAATACTTGCATCTTTCTCATTTGTAGCCTTGTTCTTGCATTGAGTACAACTCTCGGCTTGTTTGAGTGCATTGGGAGATTCACTCTTCTTGTTCTTGAGCTTCTCAAATTCAATCACAAGCTTCTCATGCTCACTATTGAGGACACACTGTTTAACTGCAAGTAACAACACTTTTGTGCATATATAAAGTTACTTGCTGCACACCATCAAATACATCTTGTGATTCTAAGGGTATTCAATGGAGGTGTTTTTGAGAGACAACTTCTTTTCATTTGATAGGGACTGTGTACACATATAAGACAGTAATTTATGATAACTTCAGAGATAAAATGTGGTGATGGTTTGTATGATTTCTTAGTGATGGGTTGTACAATTTCTTAGCAAAGTTATTAAGTTTCCTATTATGGGATGTATTTAAACTAAGTCTACTTAAGTCATTTCGTCACAAGCTACTTGACCATGCATATTTTTGCACCTACACCTCATGCATATATTTGCATTCGTTGCACTCACGGTTGCACTATGTCATGGTTATGACATGTATCATATGCATGTATTTGCATTCTCTTTCACTCACTTGCATATTATATCATGCATATAGATTCCGTGAAAGAAGGATCAACACAAGGACTACTATTGATCGAGAAGCCGGACAACGGATTGCACCAGGAGTTGGTTTCTCCTCAACCTGAAGACGAAGGGTCACTGATTATATCCGTCCCTGTTTCAAGGGGTTGCCTAGGGCAAAGCCTCACAACCCGGCAAACTAACTTAGATTAGTTTGTTGGTTTTCATAGGAATACTCAAAGGTAGGCAGGACCATGATTTCTCCCAGCTAATACAATCTTGTTTGATGATTACGCATCTGCATTAGGAGTTGTTTGAAACCAATTGCATTAGACTTCCTGGCCGCCCTGGCCGTAGAACCTATACTTAGAGTTCGTAGGACGAGTGCCTAGTAATGCTAGGTGCGAGTAGACACGAGTGAATGGAGTCACTCGTCGCGTAGGTGGTTTCAAAACTCACAGAAATCTCACTGAGGTAAGTTATTATATATGCTTCTGATTTAAATGGAGACCGGGCAGAGATTTTATGAGTTATTTACTGTTTACTATATTGCGTATTGGACTCCGCCCGAGTCGCATAAGGCCGGTCGTTGTTCGCCTATTGGTCGGCATAACATTGCTAGAGGTGTTTATCCAGGATAATGGACCAGTGAAAGTCTTACTTGTGCCGTCCGAAGAACTGAGACTTGGTCCTACCATCCGGCCCAGGGGCGCTTGGGTGTTGACTCATGGAGGGCTAACCCAGTACGCCGTGGTAACCCTCCATGGGGGCTAAACCTGGGGAATGGCAGGTTGGAATCGAACTTGGGATGGGACAAGTGGAGATGGGGGCTATATGTGGGAACGCGATGGCTAATAAGCATATACCCCTGGCATATGTAGTTGTTCCCGGGAATTAACAAATCGATTCGAATCGCTGATGCTCACCAGGTGTGAGAATGCCAATGCCACTGACGTCCAATGTAATAATCAACATGAATATTATTATGCTTGTAAATCATGATTTTGTATATCTACATGCTTGTATATGGATGTTTTATATCATGCAAGTTATCATGTTATGATGACCTTATTTATGCAAGTTACATATATATTTATGATCATGTTATTGTTAAAAGAGAGCTAGCAGCTGTCAAATCCTACTGTCTCATATCAATCTAGTTTTGTTAAAATAAATGGCTAAGGACCCACATGATTAGTAAGAAAGCTTTGCGTCAGCCGCAAGCCATTTCCATTAAGTCCTACTGAGTAATTAGTACTCAGGGTTTGCCCCCACTTTTGGATTACAGGTACTGATGACATCTGGGCATCTGTGTTAGAGGTGGTAGTACTGGTGGGCTCGGTGCTACTCGCCTTGTTTATCTCTGCATGAAGACTATTTGAGTTGTTTCCGCTGCGAGATGTTTTGAAAATGCTTCCGCTATATATATACTCTGAAATCGCTTCCGCTATATTTTGAACATGTATTTGACTTCATATATTTGGTCTGTAAATTAAAGTCTATTACTCTCTGTTTCAACTACCTGTGATGATCGTCACTGTTGTGGCTCCTTCGAGAGTCGGATGTGTTTGATGTCGGTTCCTTTGGGAATGGTGTTATCGAGAGCCGAAGTACTCTCGACGGACTACCGGGTTTAGTCTAGCCTAGGTGCACTGCGAGCCAGAGGTGACAGGTGTGCTTAGTCTGGATTAAGCAGGGTGGTTCTGCCACAATTATGACTTATATCATCTCAAACCTGTAGATTTGCCACGAGCAAGTCGAATTTGAGTTTTTCCCTTTTCTTGCCCAAAACTTGCCTCTTCACGAGATCTGAAATTCCCGCTAATCCTTTGATCTTTTTTCATGGATCTTTTGGTAATAGCTTTGGAATAGTGCTCAGATAGCCTGTGTCAATTTTTGTGAAGATTGGACAAGGTTTGGTTGGGTTTTAGGTTTGGGAACTCAAGTTCCAAGGTGCTACCGGACTATCCGGTGCAACCACCGGACTATCCAGTCCTCCACCGGACAGTCCAACGGCGTGCACCCGACAATCTGGCTCTGACCCTCGTCCCAGCTTTTATCGAACTATCCGGTGCAGGTCACCGGACAGTCCGGTGAAGTGCACCGAACTATCCGGCATGTGGCTGTGCAGTTGGTTTTTGTTGGAGTTTTTGCCGTTTGGGTTTTGCTTCGTCCTTGCTCGAGTGATTCTCACCACTGGCCCATACTCTTCGATCTCTGTTCATCAATGAGACGCATTTAGGTGCGGAGTGGCTACGTGAGATCCTCTTTTGCAAGAGACGTTGTTTCACTAGACTACCGATCTTGTGGTCGTTTAGTCTTGTGCTTCTGCTCGCTTGGTGTGTACCCGTTCAGTGGGCAACACCAAGTGCTTGCTAGACACGTTTCCATTCAGTGGACGGTGTCTAGCGTTTGTTGTGTGAAGTGTCGTTTGCACCAGGGGTTATGAGTTTGAGTTTTTAAGTGCTCCTATTCACCCCCCTCTAGTCGCACGTCTCGGTCCTACGGTGTTTAGATTTTATGTGTTAAAGTTTTGTTCAAGTTAATTAGAGTTATCTAATTACGTTCTTGTTTCTCTAATTTAGTTTTTTGTTTTCATCGTTTGTTCTTGTGTTAATTTTTAATTCAAACTAACCCAGTAACTTTTCCTATCATAGATCTTTTGTTTGTGTTTTATTTTTATTTTTGTGTCAGATATGACTACGTTCCTTGAAGATCTTTGGCACTTAACACTTAGAGAGTTTTCAACTCCAAAAGCTAAAGACTTGAAGTTTCAAGAATCAAACAAGAGGCCAGAAGCAGAATCCTACGAGCTCAAGCTAGGAATCATCCAGATTGCTGCTGAAAATCTGTTCAGTGGAGAAGACGATGAGAATCCCTACAAACACTTGGAGAAGCTCAACCAAGTGTGCCACACTTTCCACCAAGACGGAGTCCTAGTGGAGTGGGTTAAGTGGAACCTCTTTCCATTTACCCTTGTCGATAAAGCCAAAAGATGGTATCAAGTTGCCGCAATTGAAGCTCAAGGAGATTGGGAAATGCTTGAACAAAAGTTTCTCACCAAGTTCTTCTCTATACTTCGAGTGCACAAGTTGAGGAAGGAGGTTTGGAACTTTGAGCAGAAGGAGGATCAAGACATCGACGAAGCCTGGGAGAGACTCAACGATCTACTACTGCAAGGACCACTACTTGGAGTGACGCCAGAAATGGCTATTCATATATTCTTCTTTGGTCTGACGTCAGAAGCCTTCAAGCATGTGAACATGTGTGCAGAAGGATCACTCATGAGCCACTCAAGCAGTGAAGCCACCAGAATCCTATCCAACATTTTTCTGACTTCCAAGAGTGAAAGAGAGAGAAAAGACACAAGAGTGAAGGAGCCAGATGAGGAGCTCATGGCGCCTACACCTGCCATGATTGAAGACTAGCTACCTATCAAAAAGACTTCAGTCTCATATGCATTTGATGAGGAAGAGTTTGAAAGGTTTGCACCTCAAGAGGATATCAAGAGTGTGGAGTACAAAAGTCTTGCCAGTTCGAAGCCTTTAACAGAGTTCGAGAGAATGAGCTGGATGCTAGTGGATTTTGGAGATACACTCAAATGTGCAGGACCACTCCCACCAGAAGACTTAGTGGTGGAAGAAGAGCTGTTTCCACTAGAAATTCCACTAAGGAAGAATTCTGATAGCCAAGATATAGGGGAGATGCAACAGAAATTATTCCAAGAGAAGGAGCTGGATAGTGACTTTGTCTCTAAAGTGAAGCGAGTGATTGGAGTCAAGCCGGAGTCATCACTTATTGAGGAGGTTATCGTCCATCTACCAGCTGAGGAATCTTCAACTGGAATTTCATGCTCCATCAACAAAGAAGACTTCAACAACATAGACTGCTCTATGGAAGCCCAGGTAAGTACAATGAGCTATGAAGTTTATTCTAAGTTATGTGATAAATCATGTCTAGTTTCTACTAATCTTAAGATTAAACTTTCTAGTAATGAAATAATTAAACCTGTAGGCTTAATTAAAAATGTTGAAGTTAACTTTGCTAATAAAATTATACCAACTGATTTTTATGTGATTAATGTCTATGATGATAATGTTAATTTAATCTTTGGTAGACTTTTTCTTAAGTTGGTTAATGCCGTAGTTAATAATGAAAAAGGAAAAGTCACACTTAATATTAATGGTTTAAAATGTGACTTTGAGTGCCTATTAATCTCACTCCTGATATAGAGGAGATAGAGAGTATTAATTATATAAATGCTTTTAGAGAGCCTTTAAAACTAGTCTTAGAAGGAGAAGAGGAAGGTTTCTTCTTCGAGGAAACAACCATTGCCACTAATCAACTTGAACAAAATATAGAGGAAACCCGAGACACTGTAGTAGAGCTACTAGGTGACCTTAACTTTCATGAGGCGCCAGATGTAGAGCTAAAGCCACTACCTGACAGACTTAAGTATGAATCCTTGGGAGAGGACAAAACATATCCAGTAATCGTTAGTGATGAGCTGAGTCCAGAGGAAATAGAGAGGCTGCTGGTAGTGTTAAGGAAGCATAAGAAGGCAATTGGTTATTCTCTAGCAGATCTAAAAGGAATTAGCCCAGCATTTTGTACTCACCGGATTCCAATGGAGGAAGATCACAAGCCAGTGGTTGACAGTCAAAGGAGGCTGAGTAATGAGATGAGGTCTGTAGTGAAAAAGGAAGTTATCAAGCTTTTAAACGCTAGAATTATCTACCCAGTACCAACCAGTGAGTGGGTAAGCCCAGTCCATTGTGTGCCTAAAAAGGGATGTTTAACCATAGTTAAAAATGATAAAAATGAATTAATTCCCCAAAGAACAGTGATTGGTTGGAGAATGTGCATTGACTACCGGAAGCTCAATAAAGCCACTAAAAAAGATCACTTCCAACTACCCTTTATAGATGAGATGCTAGAGAGACATGCAAAGAATACCCATTTTTGCTATTTAGATGGATATTCTGGTTTCTTCCAAATCCCTATCCATCTAGATGATCAACACGAGACTACATTTACTTGTCCATAATGGTAATATTCTCAAATTTTATTGAAGATATTATGGAGGTTTTTATGGATGACTTCTCAGTCCATGGCACTAGTTTTGACCACTGCTTAAGGAATTTAGAAAAGTTCTTAAGAGGTATGAAGAGGTTGACTTAGTGTTAAACTGGGAGAAGTGTCACTTTATGGTTAGAAGAGGACTTGTGTTGGGACACATCATATCCGAGAAAGGAATTGAAGTAGACAAAGCCAAAATAGAGATGGTAGAAAAATTGCCACCACCCACTGATATTATGTCTCAAAGAAGCTTTCTTGGACATGCTGGATTTTATAGAAGATTTATTAAGGACTTTTCAAAGATAGCTAAGCACCTTACTTATCTACTTCAAAAGGATATTCCATTTGAGTTTACTGAGGAGTGTGAGGTTGCCTTTAGAAAGATTAAGGAATTACTTATTAGTGCGCCAATCATTCAACCACCAGACTGGAATCTTCCTTTTGAGATCATGTGCGATGCAAGTGATTATGCAATAGGAGTCGTGCTGGGACAATGGAAAAATGGAAAAGTACATGCCATTTATTATGACAGCAAGACTCTCAATGAGGCTCAAGTAAATTATGCTACTCTTTCCGTCCTAGAAAACAAGTCGTTCTGGATTTGTCCTAAGTCAAACTTCATAAAGTTTGACTAAATTTATAAAGAAATATATCGTCATTTACAGAACCAAATTGATACCTAATGAAAATATATGTGACAAGGAATCTAACAATACTCATTTGGTATTATAAACATTTACACATTTTCGTATAAATTTGGTCAAACTTTAAAAATTTTGACTTAGGACAAACCCAGAACGACTTGTTTTCTAGGACAGAGGGAGTACTACGGAGAAGGAGTTGTTAGCAGTAGTTTTTGCCTTTGAGAAATTTAGATCCTATATAGTTAATTCGAAGGTTATAGTCTACACTGATCATGCTGCTATCAAGTACCTACTTACCAAAAAGGATGCTAAGCCTCGTTTAATTAGATGGATATTAACGCTGCAAGAGTTTGATGTAGAGATCAGAGACAAGAAGGGAGTTGAGAATATAGTGGCAGATCACTTATCAAGGATGAACCATGAAAGGGATGGTGCACCAATTGAAAATGCAATAAGAGATGATACTCTTTATGCGGTCCTAGATAAGGATTCATGGATGAGAGATGTAATAAGATCTATAAGAGGGGAACCACTACCACACCTCAACTATAATTCCAAGAGAAGAGTTCTGGCTGAAGCTAAGAAATACTATTGGAGTGCTTCCTACTTATATAGATATGGATCTGATGAAGAACCACTACCACACCTCAACTATAATTCCAAGAGAAGAGTTCTAGCTGAAGCTAAGAAATACTATTGGAGTGCTTCCTACTTATATAGATATGGATCTGATGAAGTCCTTAGAAGATGTGTGCCAGCAGCGGAGAGAAAGGAAATTTTGAAGAAATGCCATTGTCCAGAATACGGAGGACATCATGGTCATTTCAGAACTCAAGCCAAAGTATGGGGGAGTGGATTTTATTGGCCAGAAATGCATGAAGATGCAAGGAAGTTTGTCACCACTTGTCCTGAGTGTCAGAGGTCTAGAAATATAACTGCAAGAAATTCAATGCCTCTGACGTATAATTTGCAAATTAATTTATTTGATGTCTCGAGAATGGATTTCATGGGACCTTTTAAAAATTCACATAGATATGAGTACATTTTAGTAACTGTGGATTATGTTTTAAAATGGGTAGAAGCTATACCTTGCAAAAAGGCATCTACAAGGGAATTAATTGAAATGATTCAAGATAATATTTTTTCAAGATATGAAGTTCGTAGAGTTATTATCTCAGATGCAGGATCGCACTTGTTGGAAAAGAATTTACTATTTATCTAGCAAAGATGGGAATTGAGCATAGAGTTTCTACATCCTATCATCTACAGACAAATGGTCAGGCTGAGACATCAAATAAACAGTTAAAAGACATTCTTAAGAAAACGGTGATTAAAGGAGGTAAAAATTGGTCAAACGAGGTTAATGACGCTCTTTGGGCTTATAGAACTGCATTTAAAGCCCCTTTTGGAATGACATCCTATCAGCTTGTTTATGGAAAGACATGTCATTTACCAGTTGAGATGGAGCACAATGCTTATTGGGCAATTAAGGAATTAAATTTAGATTTAGATGCTGCTTTGATCAAAAGAAGGATTCAACTTAGTACCCTTGATGAAGCTAGATTACGAGCCTATCATAATGCCACTATTTATAAGGAAAGGGTTAAGAGATGGTTTGATAAGAGAATCCAAAAGGAGTTTAAGGAAGGTGATAAGGTTTTTCGTTACAATTCAAGATTCAAATTATTTGGAAAAGGAAAACTACAAAGTAAATGGGATGGACCTTATACAGTACATGATGTATCACATACTAGGACAGTTACAATAATGCATTTAGATGGGAATCGATTTATGGTCAATGGTCAAAGACTTAAGGTTTTCTTTCAAGAGGACAAATTTCAAATCAATTATATTGATACATATGAATTCAAGGAAGTAAAGGTACGTTACTATGATATAAATCCTTAGTTTTATTTAGTTTTCGCACTTTTGTATATAAATAGTAGAGTTTAGTTTCATGTTTTTCAAAATTTTCTATCTATATTTATTTTAAATTAGGAAATAAAGTTACCGACGAAATATGGGGCTTTTTGGCCAAGGAAAAGCCCCAGGTTGGCCGACCAGAGGGGTCAAAGTCGGCCGATCCAGGGTGTTTCCGAGTCGGTTTATATTCAAATTTTTATGGCATAGTCTCTGACGTTTTCCATATAATTTTTGAGGTAGAGTTCGGTTCAGACGACGAGGATTAGTCAAAATTAGGAGCTTTGCTTAGTTCTAGTGTGTGGAGGTTAGTAGAGTCTCCCCACTTCTAAATAAAGCGTTTGATAAAAAACGTCTAAAATAAATAAATTTTATATAGAGTTTTATGTGTGATTTTTTATTATAGTCTTTTAAAAAGGTTGTTATCTTTTATATTTGTGTTTTAAAAAAATCTATGAAAACGTCTTATTATATTAATTAAGTGTGTAATTTAATATTTGTTTCGCTTTATTTAAGTTTGTTCTTTATTTTTACTTTGATATTTAATCTTGCTTAAGTTTTCATGATTCGATTAATGTGGTGATTACTAGATTGATTAGTAATGCATAATCCATATGTTTATTAGAGGATTACATTTTATAGCTTTGCCAAGCTTTTATTAAGAAAAAGATTAGAGGTGTATTAATCTTTCATTTATAAAATATCTCTTCTATGATCAAGTTTTACATCCCTTTGTTAAGAGATAGTTAAAATTTCTAGTAGACCTTGGATTATAAAAACCAGTTTATAAGCAGGTTATCTCATATGAGTTTGGTTAAGTTTGATCCCTAGAAAATTTGATCTCTCAAATAATCTTGGTCATCTTTAT
The DNA here is from genome assembly GCA_022530915.1 of Paspalum notatum. Lineage (NCBI taxonomy): Eukaryota > Viridiplantae > Streptophyta > Magnoliopsida > Poales > Poaceae > Paspalum > Paspalum notatum. Next base: position 29,391,879 of record CM039688.1, on the reverse strand, counting down.
TTCATCTTTTTGCTAGCCTAATATTATATTCCAATTGCTTACATCAATAGAGCAATTTCCATTACCCTTTAAACCATTTTATCTCATTATTTATCTTTACCTATTTAAGTAAAGTTTTTGCTCATTAATTAGTTATGGGTAGAATCAAAGAGTTGTTTAGAAATCATTTTAAGAAAGAAGGGGAGGCGCAAGTATTTTTTTGAGGCGCCAAGCTAAGTTTAAAAAAAAGAAACGAGAATGAGAGCCAATGGATCGGCCTCATTGCTCTCCTGGTGTGATGAGTGATTGTCAACGAGCTCAAGCCCTCCGATGGACTGGAGGTAGATGATGAAGACCTCGATGGACTGAGGCAAAAGTCCTCCAATGGACCGGAGGCAATGCTCGGCGTCGATCGGTCATAGAAGCTCGGTACACGGAGGGGCGGTTCGGCAACGGTGGTGTAAGCCCTCCGATGGACTGCGAGGCAACTCCGATGGACTGGAGAAGCCGGGTGCCACCGTGGTGCTCCAACCCGAGTGCATGGCGTGAAGGCGTGCGGGGGAGGCTTTGGCGGCTTCGGCTCAAAACCGTCACCCAAGCTACGCAGACTTGGCGAGTGGACCGAAACTCGTCAAGATAGAAGATGGGCCCAAGACTCGGCCCAAGAAGCCCACAAAATAAAGTTTCCCGGTTTCTAACTTCAAAACCGGGGGAAGCTTCCGGACTACTGGCTACGTGGCGCACATCCAAGCGAGGCGTGGAGAAGAAAAAGATCAAGTCGTCATCGTAGTCGTCCGATTGTATCTTTTCGGTTTGGCCCCCTCCGGGCATTTTTAGACTAAGGGTCTTAGTGTAATTGTGTCGTTTAGGGCCTAGGGTATAAATAGACTTGGGAGGCTTCCTTGGAGCTTATCTTGGCAGCCACAAACCCTAGGATTTCCTAACCCTAGCAGCCAAGGTCCAAAGAGAAGAAATAGAGAGGATTAGCTAGGAGATGAGTGCCTAGTTTAGTCTAATCTTGTCATTAGTGGGAGGATGAAGGGAGGTAGGCTCTAGGGAACTCTTGTAACCTGAATTTCGTGGTTAATTCAAGGTTCTTTGTTGTGAAATTCCAAGTCTTGAGCAGCAATCTCGTCCCTCCCTCTTTGCCCCTTTTCTAGTTTCGTTTTTGGTCCCGTTTCTTGGATTTTGGCTTGTTTTGTGTTGTCCAAGAATGAGACCTTTCTTTTGCCGGTATTTTGCCTTGCTAGGACGTGGTGCATCTCACTAGCCAAGTGCTAGAATCATCCAACCACGAACAAGGGCCGTTCTTGACGTTTCTAGGTTTTTCGGGTTCAACTCACCAACCTCACGAGATCTGAAATTCCTGTGCAACCCTTGATCTTTTCAAGTGGATCTTTTGGGGTTTGCTAGGGAAGGTACTTAGGATCATCCATGCAAATTTTCGTGAAGTTTCGTTGAGAATTGACCCGGTTTTGGTTCGGTTTTTGGAGTGCCTGCGTGCAGTTTTTCGGTTGTCAACTCACCTACCTCACGAGATTTGCAATTCCCATGTATCCCTTGATCTTTTGGAGCTGATCTTTTGGGATTTGCTAGGAAAGGTCCTTAGGATTGTCCATGCAAATTTTCATAAAGTTTCGTTGAGATTTGACCCCGTTTCGATTGTTTTTCGTAGAGGTGTCGGGCTGTTTTCTGCGCGCAGTTTTTCGGAGAACTGACAGTACTAATCGTTTGTCCTTAGGTTTGTCCGAACCCTATACTTTGGATTGTCCGATCCCCTTCCCTCGGATTGTCCGGTCTATAGGTTTTTAGGGCTATTTCAGCCCCTTTCTTTGGGTTTGTCCGGTCAGTTCTTTTGGTTGAGACAGTATTGTCCGGTCTAGTGTATTTAGGGGGCTGTTTTTGCGTGTTTCTTGCTCCGCTTATTTTGGGGTTTGTTTTTCTTGGTTTTTTGGTTTTTTGGAGTGTTGTGGTTTGCTTCAAGCTTGTTTTGTGTCAACCACTGCATGCCCATACTCTTCACTCACTATTCTTAAGTGAGGCACGCTTCGGTGTGTTAAGTGGCTAGTGCGCGACGCTTGCAAGCTTTGTAGCTTGTCTTGTTTTGTTTGTGCCTTGTTGTTCTTGTTTGCTTTGATGCTGCTTTAGTGTTTTCAGTTTAGGGATTCTCAATGTGTCCTAGGGTTAGTAGCTTGTCTATGCTACGTAACTCTGCACATTAGAGAGGTGTAGTTTTAGGTGTTGTGTGTGTTTGTCTGGGTGTAGTGTGTTTGCTCGTTTAGATGTAGTTTGGTTGCTCGTCTTACGTCCTTTTCTTTGGACGTTAATTCGAGTGCTTCCGCTTTCCACCCGATACGTATCTGTTCAGTGGACGGTATCGGGTATGTGTGTTTTCGTGAGAGCGCACTTTGGAGGTTTGAGTTTGAGTTTTTCAAGTGCTCCTATTCACCCCCTCTAGTCGCACGTCTCGGTCCTACAGAGAAAAGAAAAAAAAAGGACCAAGTGGTTGAAATAAAAAAAGAGATAAAGTAGAATTAGGAAAAGGAGAAAGGGAAGAAAAAGAAAAAGGTAGAATTAGGAAAGTTTGGAGAAGTGAAGAAAGGGTCTAATAGTCTTATCAGTGTAATGAGCAAAAACTTTCACTTTTCCAACCATGTGCAAATTTCGGAAATTATTCCACTTCATTATATTATTGCACATGTCCACTATCTATATCTTTTTTTCCTTGTCTCTATATATTTATTTAGTCCCTAATTTCGATGACCAAGTTAATTTGAGTTGATTAGATGATCTTTAGAGAGATACCTTAGCTAGACAATAAGGTGAGTAGCTTTGCTAAGCCTGTACCAAGCTCCTCATATATTCCCGTGAGAAGAGAGAAAATAGAGTAAAATTTAATAGGATAGCCACTTATAAAGAGTGCCTTTTGAGAGCTTAATAGAAGAGATTAGTAATTTCTTGATCTTTGAATAATTTTTATTTTCTAAAAACCCTCTTTTATGATTCTAAAATAAAGCTTTGGCATTGCTATGACTCGTTTGACTTTGATAAATTTTTGTGGGGATCTATGCATAAAAGTAGATTTAAAGTCCCATATTATGATTTGATTGATTTCTAAAGTAAGATTATATTGAGAAGTAATTATTTAGAATTTTCTTAAATTTAGTTGAGATTCAATTAAGTTTTATCGATCCTTTGCCGGGGACTAGCAAGATCTAAGTGTGGGGATGTTGTTGACGCGAGATATTGACTAAATTCATGCTCTATTTTTATATGATTTTATATCTTTTCAGGAGTTAATCTTATGATATAGTCTTATTTTGCTAACAAATAACCCCATTTTCGAGAATACTCTTTGGTTTTGTGCAATATTGATTTTCGTAGGAAAATAGGGTATAACTGTGGTAATTTTGAGGATTTCTCAAATCAAGGATTTATGCTACAAGTCCAGGGACGACAATTAAACCCCAAAAAGAAGGCCCAAGCCCATTATGGAGAAGGTTCCAGAGACTAAGAATTTCTTAAGTATGAAGAATATGAAGATAAAGAAGGTTTATCAAGAGTCCAATCCAACCCCCAATTAATCTCGAGATATTCTCGAATTTCAAGACAACAGCAACTTGTGGGCCAAATTCAGAGACCTTAACGACGTCAAATGAAGAACATTTGAATACCAAAGTTGTAGATATCCTTGAGCTCTACAATTTAGAGTCTGAGTTTGCCTTATTTGGACTTCGGATGAGGGAGTTACGCTCAAAATACTAAAGGCTGCAGAATATGGAAAACTGATTTCGGGAAGGAATAGGACAATGACTTCTTCTCCAAGCAAGGAAGCTTTATGGATGTCCAAGAACCTTCTAGACTATCGTATATACATAGAAATAGGTGTTTTAGGTGTCTTAGGACTCTTATAACCGACCTATTAGATTCCATGTGTATAGGACTCTCCGGAGTATAAATATATGGCCTCCCAAGGGGAGAGGCACCATTGTCCACCGCCTTCACCTCATCAATGGTCAAGGTTGCCTCCCCAAGGTCGGTAACAGTTATACATGTTTTGCACATGCCGGGCGGCCAAGTTAGTTGGTCGGGTGGCCGTTGTGCTTCCTCCTTAGCTGTCCAATTAACCGTCTTAGTGTTAGACGTTGAGGATTGAACGGTGTCGGATTGATGACGTCACTAATCCATTGTATTCTTGCATGTAGGTGATGTGGCATGGTTGAAGGCAGGACAAAGGGGTTGGGCGACCTTTGTGGAGGTCGGCCAACCTGCATGTGGGGCCAGGCGACCTGAGGTGGGGTTGGCCGGCTTGCATGTGGGGCCGGACGACCCTGGCCTTTTGTCTATTTTACCCCTGGCTCCATATGATGTATATTTCTGTGGAATTTGAGCATCCTCCTACAAATTTAGTCACAACCACCAAAACTCGTCGAAGCTATTAGTTCAAAGTAAATAATGCAAAGACTTTGGCTTATACCCCATTTATTCACCGAGGAATTGGCGGTTGAAATAGGGAAATAACGACCACCAACAACAGCGCAATCCAGCGGTGCGGGCGGTGCTGAGGCAGCGTGATCCAGAGTCATGTGGGGGTAGCGGCGTCGGGCTCCTGCTCCGGGGGTGCGCGGGGGAAGGCGACGCGCTCCGGAGTCTTGGGCGGCAGCGAGATAGCCAGTGGCAGCACAGGGTGGTTTGTGGGGTGGCACCGCGGTGAGGGAGTGGGGTGGTGGCGCATCCGGTGGCGAAGGAAGAGGGGCAACGCCAGTAGGGTGTGGTGCCGTGCACGGTGTGGGAAGGGCGGCGGCAGTCGACGAACCAAGGGAGGACACTGGATCTACGTGTGTGTCGGCTGTGGTCGACGACGCGACTAAGGGAGCAGGTTCTATGGCGGTCGACGACGTGGTGGAGGGTGCATGTGCCGGTGGAGGTCGACAACCTAGGGGAAGGACACTGAATCTGCATGGAGGACGACGTGGTAGATGGTGGAGACCAACGAGTGATGGCGGCCCATGCCACGACGCGTGGGGGAAGGAGGCGGCGGTCTCGATCGACGCCACTGGAGGTGATGGAGATGTGCCCGGTGTGGCAATTTTTAGGTCTGACTCCAAACCTGATTGGCTCAAGCATGAGCCGATGCAAAGTCCGACCGGGACTCGACCTTCATCGTCTGGTTTGAAAGCTCGCATATGGTATGCGCAGTTGGACTTCAATCGGGACTCAGATACTTGATTTGCAAGCAATTAAAATCCTAATGGGCTTTTACGTGTTGAAAGGCCCATGTCGAGACTATAAATATGCATGATGGGGCACTTTGGTAGACCTAATTGGTGTGCGTGAGAGCCATCGCAGAAACCTTTTCTGCGAAACCCTAACCATGCTCCAGTCCAATCTCTCAAGATCCTCCACCAAGTTTGTGGTGTGAAGGGATCTAGGCCCTATTTTGTGTTTTGGTAATTATGACAACGTTGTGTGGACTCAATTGAGTATATTGAAGGGAATTAAGTCTATGAACAAATGAGCTCGGTTGATATACATTAGGTATAAAGATAGGTTTTAAGTTTTTCCGGTCAAATGGAGATTAGAGGATGAAAATTGACCGGGTTAAGTAGGCCAGATAGCCATACTATTGTTGACGCGAGATATTGACTAAATTTATGCTCTATTTTTATATGATTTTATATCTTTTTAGGAGTTAATCTTATGATTTAGTCTTGTTTTTCTAACAAATAACCCCGTTTTCGATATTGCTCTTTGGTTTCGTGCAATATTGATTTTTGTAGGAAAATAGAGTATAATTGTGATAATTTTGAGGATTTCTTGAATCAAGGATTTATGCTACAAGTCCAGGGAGGACAATTAAAGCCCAAAAAAAAGGCCCAAGCCCATTATGGAGAAGGTTCCGGAGGCTAAGGATTTCTTAAGTATGAAGAATATGAAGATAAGGAAGGTTTATCAAGAGTCCAATCCAACCCCCAATTAAATCTCGAGATATTCTCGGATTCCAGGACAGCAGCAATTGTGGGCCAAATTCAGAGACCTTAACGATGTCAAATGAAGAACATTTGAATACCAAAGTTGTAGATCTCCTCGAGCTCTACAATTTAGAGTCCGAGTTTGCCTTATTTAGACTTCGGATGAGGGAGTTATGCTCGAAATACTAAAGACTACAGAATATGGAAAGCTGATTTCGGGAAGGAACGGGACAAGGACTTCTTCTCCAAGCAAGGAAGCTTCATGGACGCCCAAGAACCTTCAAGACTCTTGTATATACATAGAAATAGGTGTTTTAGGTGTCTTAGGACTCTTATAACCGACCTATTAGATTCCATGTATAGGAGACTCTCCGGAGTATAAATATATGGCCTCCCAATGGGAGAGGCACCATTGTCCATCGCAAATTCATTGTAAGTCGAGAGTCTAGGGTAGAGGTCGGGGGCCAGAGGCGTTCAACTCGGTGAGAAGGACATCTCGGTGAAAGAAGGAAGCGAGAGGAGGCAGGATCTTGGCCGACCCCTGGCATCCCGAGGTAGAATCGAGTTCATCTTCTGCCGAGTTCTTCGTCGAGTCCGTCTCGACGACTATGCTTCAAATTCATGATGTATCTTGAGTAATTTCTCATACTTCTTATGTTACTTTGATAAAGCCTCGATGATTCGATCAATAAAGTTTGTCTTTTAGACTTAGCTTCTTGTTTATGCATAGTTTATGATCCATATCTTTGCAATGCTTAATGCCAACATGATTTATCTGGCCAGATTTAAACGTTTACATGTTCTTTTAGTAGATCTTTTTACTTTAATTAGTTGATTGAATCTACTCATGCTTAGAGATGGTTGGGGTTTACTAGTTCGTCGATTAAATGGTTCTAGTGACAGTAGGGCTGGAGAAAGGTTCGAGTAAGCCTTTGACATTCATGATTATGCTTAATCTTTGCTTAATGATTAGATCTTATCTCAAGGTGGTTCTTAGTATATAGTTTGTTTGTTTCATATCTCTTGTGGATCCTTTTGCCATGTTAAACCATATCTATCTCATTTATAGCTTAATACTTGTTCTATCATTTATGCTATAGTTTATATCTCTTTTAGACCGTAATTAGAGTATAATTAGAGTACAATTAGAATAGTTCTTAATCCTTTTTAAGCTTGTTTTAGATCTATTAGAACTAGCTAATAATTAAGTTAATATTAGATTAATAATAGCCTAAACGTAATTATCCTTGGATTGACAAAACCCAAGATACTCATCCTGGGGAAAAGCTACCACGATACTGTGCGCTTGCAGTATAAGGTTTGGTGTGCTTAAGTGCCGTCAACAACTATCAAGAGGGGTCAATGTCTTTTACTTCATGATCTTGTACTGCCTCATTGCTCATATGGTAGATGCATTTGGATGAGGGCTAACAGCGGTTCGATTTGCAAAAGAAAACTCTAATTCAAAAGTTGTTTTTGAATGAGCCAAAATTCAGAGTGGTGGACAGTCCAGCCTTGTGTGGCGGATAGTCCGCAATTTAGAGCAAAATTTCTCCTAGAGTTTGTCTGCTCCCTGAGTTGTTTTTGAGACCCAATGGCGGACAGTCCAGCCTTGAAGGGCAGACTGTCTGCAGCACTAATTGGAACTTGGGTCAGGGAGCTGGAGTTTTTTACCGGTGGTTTTTCACTTGAACGGCGGATTGTTCAGGCCTGTAGGGCGGACTGTCCGTCGGTCATTTGACCCGACACCCCAGAGCAGCAGAGTCTTTGCATTAGTAAATGAGTGAATGACGGACTGTCCGAACCTTGTGAGGCGGATTGTCCGCCATACTAATTTGAGTGACTCTGATGAGTATTAAATGCAAAACTAGCCGTTGGTTTTCAAGTGCGGATAGTCTGGGCTTTGTACTGCAGACTGTCCGCCAACTCCCAGTTTGTGAGTTTTGTACATAACAGCTAGCTAAGGAATGGAGGGCTATATATTGTGGGTGGCCGGCGCTTGACTACCTCTCTTGGCCATTTGGAACACTTATTGAGCATTCTTGAGCCTTCTTCTACCTCTCTCTCACTCATATTGGTTGTGTGAGCTTTGAGGCACTAGGAGTCCATCAAGCAAGTGTCATCGGCTTGTTACTCTTGGAGGTTGCCGCCTCCTAGACGGCTTGGTGGTGGTTCCCCGTCGAGCTCTTTAATGAAGATTGTGAAGGAGCCGCGGTGGTGATTGTGAGAGGCGTTGTGCTTGCCTCGCCAGAGCGTCAAAAAGCAACTCTGGTGGATACCGAGGTTTGGAGAGGTTCTTTGGTCCTAGCCAGCTCATATGCCAAGTGGATTCTATGGCGGAACCGCCCTGCTTAATCCAGTCTAAGCACACCTGCCACCTCTGACTCGTAGTGCACTTAGGCCAGACTAAACCCGGTATCCCGTCGAGCTACCCAAAGGGCACTCGATGTAACCATCGCCTGAGGATACCGACATCACACACATTCAGCCCTCGAAAAATCCACAACAGTTTCATCATCACCGGCAGTTGAGTTTGAGAATAGATAGACTTAGTTTATAGTCCAAATATATATGTAATCGAATACATTTCAAAATATAGCATAAGCGATTTCGGAGTATACATATATATAGCGGAAGCATTTTCAAATCCTCTCGCAGCGGAATCAAACTCAAAAAAAATCTTCATGTAGAGATAAACAAGGCGAGTAGCACCGAGCCCACCGGTTCTACACTCCTTCAAGCGGTTGTCCAGAAGTCATTAGTACCTGTGAGCCAAAAGTGAGGGCAAACCCTGAGTACTAATTACTCAGTAGGACTTAATGAAAATGGCTTACGGCTGACGCAAAGCTTGCTTATTAAGAATTTGATCCTTAGCTGTTGATTTTAAACAGGATCAAGTTAACATGTAGAAGCAGGATTTGACAGTGCTTGATTTATCATATAGAGGCAAGATTTGACAGCTGCTTAGTTCATCATGTCAATAAATACTAATCATAAGTACCATAATAAGTTGCATGAAAGTAAAGCATGTAAAACCAAGCATGTAGTATTCAAAACCATGAAATCATAATACAACATATTCAAGTGGATTACTACTTTGCCCGTCAGTGGTATTGGCATTCTCACACCTGGTGAGCATCAGCGATTCGAATCGATTTTTATATTCCCAGGAATAACTAGAAGTACCAGGATGGCTTGTGCTTACTAACCCACGGCGTTCCCACATATGCTTCCCCCATCTCCACTCGTCCCGTGTTAAGTTCGATTCACTCCCGCTTGACTCCCGGAGCGCGTTGTCGCAGGAGCGTTACCACGCAATGGGTCAGCCCTCCCTTGACACCCGCCTCCGCGGCCACCTTCCTCTCAACCAGTGGGTAGGAACGTGTCTCTGTGCTTAAGACGTCACAAGTAAGACTTTCACCGGTCCATTATCCCGGATAAGCACCCTAGCAATGTTATGCCGACCAATAGTCGAACAACGACCGGCCTTATGTGACTCGGGCGGAGTCCACCAAACCATCCACATCATTTTTCAACATAATATACCCATATCTCCGCCCGGTCTCTATTTTTAAACCATAAGCATCCTCATAGCTTCCATCATAGTAATATTTCTTGTGACTTTTGAAAATCACCTACGCGACGAGTGACTCCATTCACTCGTGTCTACTCGTACCTAGCAATTCTAGGCACTCGTCCTACGAACTCTATGTATAGGTGCTAGGGCCAGGGCGGCCGAGAAGTCTAATGCAGATGTTTCCAATCAACTCGTAATGCAGATGCGTAACCATCAAACAACATTGTATTAGCTGGGAGAAACAATGGTCCTGCCTACCTTTGCTTTAATTTAATAAAACTAACAAACTAAGCTAATGTTAGTTTGCCGGGTTGTGAGGCTTTGCCCCAGGCAACCCCTTGATCCCTCAGACAACTCCTCTGTCCAAACACGACTAATGGGCCCTCCAGGTGGTGAGTGGGTCTTAGTTGGTCTTTTGGACCACCGTTGCTTGAAGTAGTTCGACGCACTTGTTCTTTGATCACGTATCTGCAGCAAGTGTTTCTACATGAATGATGCGCATGATGCAATGAACGAGATGCATAAGTATTAAACACATACATGAATAACCATCTCATGCATGGACAGAAAGGTGATCGATCATCTTTATGTATACATGAATAACCAGGAGTGGCTGCATGCATCTAGGACAATAACACACCTAAGAAATCAATCATTCACATGGCAAGATATAATTTTTTACATGATCAAGTATTAAGTTGCATTGCCTCGTTTCACACTACATGCAAGCGAAGTACTAGTCAATCATATATTTACACATGCAATGGATTACTAGTTCAAGACATCACTCTTAGCACTGGTAATTGTAGTATTTTTCTTGACTTAGAGCAGGCATACACTCAAACAATCGCATAACACATATAAATTTCCATGTATTGAATATCTAGTAACATCACTGTATTATTGGTGACACAGAAGTACCTTTATGGGCCTAGAGTAAGCATGCAATAAGATATTCTTAATGCAACACATGGAATTAATATATGATTAAGTATCAATAGGAATGCCCTTTATTACACCCTATGCAAGCAAAGCATAGAACTAGCATATAATTATACATGCAAGGCATTACTAGTTTGAAACATCACTCTTAGCATATTGATAGTAGCACTTAGAGGCCTAGTTGTCACATCCATAAACTAATGTACAAGGTGACAGCAAATAAAACGTTCCATATAGTGCGCACATGAGAAATTTCAAATTCATTTGAGTCTATTAGCCCCTTTCTAGTTTCTCCACTACTGACTTTATTAAATAGCTACTTGTAAATCCCTCATGAGTTAGCTACCAAAGCGCATGAATGAAGCACAATAGCATAATTACACAGTAACATAGCTACAGGAATTTTGGTGACATTTTCGTCTTGCATTAAACCGCACTTTTCTATTTTATTGATTACAGTAGCAAAGCATTTCTTATTTTCAAGACACATAGCAATCAACATGGAAAACACATGGGACTTTATTTCTATACTGCACCGGACCAAATGAATGCACTATAATTTCTATGTACTTTTCTAGGCAAATTTTTATGTAGCCTGCATTTTCATATTCCAAAAATACACTAAATGGCAACCTAGGGGTAAACTGTAATTAAACAGTGCAAGATGGGGTTGCAAAAATCACAACAGAGCCTAAATATCCTATAAAAGCTACTGTCCAATTTTCATAATTTTTGAAGTTCATTTAGACCACTTTTACCATTTATTTACTCCTCGCTTGCATGCAATAAACCAAGGGCAAAACAGACATTTCACACATCCACATCATGACCAATCAGTAGATCTACTTAAGTGGAGTCTAATGAAACTGAGTTTGCCTTTTTAGGATTTTTCTATGATTTGTTATGATTTTCTGAAGTTTTAGCTCAAGAAATTATTTTTAAACCCTAGGTCTACACAGTCGAAGGACTTATATGTAATTAACTATAGCTTCCAGGGGCTTGCACGGGAGAGATCCATGACTGAATGAACAGAGCGCGTAAATAGAACAAAATCGAGGGGCTAGATCTGCAAAATGCAAAGGCTCGGGTTAAAATGCGAAACTCTAATAGATCCAGGGGTGTTTTCACAGTTTATGCAAGAATAAGCAATAATCAAAGGGGTTTTTCTGCAAAACTGTGCCTTCATCTTCTACCTCGCGCAGGGCGAACGCCACGTGGTAGCCGGCGTTCGGCGGCTCGCGCTGGCGCGTGCAGGTGGGGACTTGAGGCCGATTGGCTCCCGGAGGACGCTCCCGGTGACGACGAACGCTTTCCCGTAGACCTCATCGCACGGGGAGGTCCGGGTCGATGGGGAACGCACGTGAACCGAAGCAATGAGGATGACACAGAGCGTGGCGGCGCATCGCTCAATTCAGCGGTACCGGCGAAGGAAGGCGGCCACGGTTGGCCGTGTGAACTGCGCGAGGATGAGTAGAGGCCGGTGGGGTTGAAGTGGAGGCGCGGGAGGTGCCGGAGGGTAGCCATCCACGGCGAGCGTGGTGGCGCGGCACGGCCATGGTGAGGGAAAGCCTGAGGTGGCCAGTGGCACGAGCTCGAGCTCGCGGTGTCCATGGCGACCGTGGCTCTGCGCGTAGCGAGAGCGAGGTATAGGGAGAGGGGGAGTGAGAGCGAGTGGAGGAGGGAGCTGGCCGGTGCCTTCGTCTGGAAGGGAGCCAGGGGAAGGAGAGAGGGGGCGAGTCCTCGGCATATGGCCGGGATGGAGGCCATGGCGCAGAGCTTGGGCGCCGCGTGGGCGTGCGGGAGCGGAGGAGGATGGAGGTGGCCTGTGCGTGAACCAAGTCCGTAGACCATATGACGCTGATAGGTGGGGCCAAGAGGAGGGGTGAAGGTGTTGTCTATGGAACCGAGTCCATGGAAGGCAAAAGTGGTTTTCCAAAACCGGGAGCGGATGGCGGTTTCCGGTCTGCTTGGATGTGAGGGCCGGCTGGTTGGACCGACACGTCATAGAGACAAGGGAAGACTAAAAATCCCGAAAATGGAAAACAGAGTTTGACTGCAGAAGCACTCGTTTGAATTTCAACATTTTGGACTCCCTAGAGGCCGAATTTGATAAAACACAAAATGCAAGAAATGTTCTAAATTTTGTACTCAACAACTTCAATATAAACTTGAATACTAGGTTCTGTTGAAGTTTGTGGTTTAAATTCGAATTTAATTTGCTGACCCAAGTTTGACCGACTGTACCCATCAATTAGAAATTCTAAAACTCCATTTTCTACTCTCTTTCATAAAAAGAGTTTCATACCAATGTTGTTCAGAATTTCTTGAGATATAAACTTCTCATATAAAGTTTTTCAAGATTAAGGCTGTAGTTTAAGTAAAGTTGAATTTATTAAATAGGCCATGTTTGGACAGAATTCATAGGTTTACATAAAAAGACCCAAAGCACCATCCAAATCACTGTGCATGTCAACACTCCAATTACCAAAGTTGTTCCTAATAGAATTATCTACAAGTTTGGTATATAAAGTCAGGCTTGGATCACCACAGATTTTGAATTACAACCACAAACATTGTTGAAGGTTTGGTAAAACTGCAGCTTCAATTTATGTAGAGTCTTCCTTGTTTCAAACTTTTGAATACTCAAATGAAGTCCAAACCCTTACACTATAGGTGAATTTTAAAGGTGATAAGTTAAATTTCACTTCATAGAAAGGAAGATTCTGAAGTTATACAGTGAAATCAAAAGTAATTTTAGATTCAAATTTGGGATGAGCTGAAATTCAGACTTGGGAATTTTTTTGTGTAGACTAGCTTGGGGCTGATTTCATGAGGTATTTGAGGTCAAAATTTAAAATAGCTAAAGGCAGTTTTTAACCATGCTCAGGGTAACAAAAGTGAAGTTCACAGTATGTACGACAACTTTGATAATGGAGCTAAGCTCTGTTTCTTAATGAATCTAAAAGTTTAATTAGGGTCTAAATTTGGTCACGATCACGATGGGCACCTTTCAAAGGACTTCTGGTTTGGTTTGGCCTCGACTTATAGACCCCATAACATATGATTTTAAGATGGTCACATTATCAAAGTTGAAGGTAACATTCCGAACTAAGACTTTTCTATTTGGGGTTTTGCATGAAATCTTGTGGGTGGTGACTTAAACAACCAAACCACATAGAGTTTTGTATTCTTCCTAAAAATTTTTGACTTTGTGATTTCTCTAGCTAGTCCTTTTTGCTCTCTAAACATAATCAAGTCTTAATTCATTATTAGTTTGTCTCTAACTGTGTGTTAAGGCTTTTGAGATGCCGGGGGCATCACAGATTCTTGGTTGGCCAAGTGGATTTTTGGTTGGGAGCGGTAGGATTTCATTGAATCCACCTCAACGTGGATTAGGGGTGACCGGCAAGTCACCGAGACCACAGGAAAAATTTTATGCCTTGTGTTGTAAGTTTTCTCTTACTCATTTACGTTCAAGATTTTCTTTGTGCTTTACTTTACTAGAGATTGAATTGTTATCTTGTCACCCTAGGTTGCAAACCCACTTAGCTCAACATAGGCTAGAAGATTTATTTCTCTTGTGGTTCTAATAAAATTTGCCTAGTGTCTTTGATTTTAGTTGTTACCGTCTATTCACCCCCTCTAGCCGGTAATCTCGATCCTACATGGTGCTAGCACGCTAGAACTTGGTGTCGCCTTCCCGCACGTGTGGATACCGTATCGGCGTTGCTGCGACTGCTACGCTCATCAACTGACTGGTTTCGAGGGCAACCAAGTGGTTTCTGATTAGTATTGACTTGACGAATTGGCATTGGCTCTTCACCGCATCGACTCAGTGCGCACGACTCGGCACTCAGTTGCTTCGCCTCATCTTCCGCTGCACTGTGCATCTAGTGGTAACAATGTATGATCCCTTGCTTGTATGAGTTCTTGTGTTTACGAGATAGTAGAAAAAGGTTTACATGCTATGCTAGCCTATCCCGTATCCCTAAAGTGGTATCAGAACCGATCGTATATAACTTTTTGATCTAGATCGATGTAATAGATTGGATCTATTATCGTTGTAGATTGGATCTACTGTGGCTCCATGATAACAGATTGTATCAATTATAGGCTCTATGCATCGATTCATTGGATGGATTGATGATAACAAATTTGTTTTGTTATAAGCTATATGCATTGGTTCATTGGATGAGCCTATGCGATGTACATGGATGAAACTTGCACTTGGCTTGATTGGATCAACACGATGAGTTCTCGTAGATTCGATCTATGGTCGTAAGGACAGGTAAACATGCTCTTACTCTGGTCATATAGGTGAATTGGGATTTGGTGATAACGGGAGTAGCCATCGAGATAGCAGAAGAAGGAATGGTTGGCCAGTCTTTCAAGCATTTCGTTAATAAAGGGGAGAGGGAAGTGATCCTTCCGGGTGGTAGAGTTGAGCTTTCTATAGTTAATGCACATTTTCCATCCCGTGATTCGTTCTTATTCCTCTTCAAGCGAATGTTGGACCTCGATCATAGTTGAGTGGGGAAGTAGGTGTCGACAATATATTTGGCAATTGTGGGAGTCATATGCCCCCGGGCGCCCTATGACGACAGATTATGTCATCCTGATGGGTGGGCCGAGTGGTATGACCCCCGGCCCATGGCAACAAAAAGTGTGGGGCTTGAGCAAGCCACTCGAATCATCTTGGAACCAGTTTGTCAGGATTTTATCATGTATATTCAGCATGTTGTGGCAAAACCATCCAAGTTAACCTAGAATTAGTACACTTAGACTAATCTTAGTTAACCTTGGTAGTTCCTCAAGATTTAACATCCTGAAAAGCCTTCCCATCTGGATCGAGCTTAAGGGGCGACTCTCGAAGGAGTCCACAGATTACATCCTGTTACAAAACTGTACCTCTTTATTCCAGAGAAAACTTAGAGTTTATTACAAACCTTGTTCTCAAATAATTATACATAAAAGGAGTATAACTTTTGAAACTAGAAAAAGGTTGTTCTACTCTAGCATTAACAAGAGTGTTCTTCAAAATTAACCTTGCATCATGCCCAATGATGCAAGATTACTGAGGAGCGGAGGAAGCAGGATCATACTCGAAGAGAAGATATTCAGCACCTGAAGAAAACATAAGAGAAGAAGCCTGAGTACTAATTACTCTGCAAGACTTACCCGACCACTGGGTCTAAGCCCGACTTCTAACCTATAGTTGATTTGGTTAGGTCAATTCACACTGCAGCAGGCCTACAAGTGAGTCCTTAGCTTTTAGGGTGTCAACTTCTTTTAGTTATTTCCTATATACTAAGTTGTACCTAATGTGACGCCCCCGGCATCTCAAGAGCCTTAACACGCAGCTAGAGACAAGTTAATAATGAATTAGGACTTGATGATGTTTAGAGAGTAACGAAGACTAGATGGAGAAGTCACTAAGTCAAAATTTTTCTAGGAGAATACGAAACTCTACGTGATTTGGTTGTTTAAGTCACCACCCACAAGCTTTTATACAAAGCACTAAATACAAAAGCTCTAGTTCAGGATGTGACCTTCGACTTTGATAATATGACCATCTTAAAAATCATATGTTACGAGATTTAAAAGTCGAGACCAAGTCAAACTAAAAATTCTTTGGAAGGAACCAATTGTGAGTGTGACCAAATTTGGACCCTAATAAAACTTTCAGATTCATTAAGCAACTGAGCTTAGCTCCATTATCAAAGTTGTCGTACATACCGTGAACTCCACTTTTGTTACCTTGAGCATGGTTGTTGACGCTCGTTATGTACTAAAAATATGCTCTATTTTCATATGATTTTATGTATTTTCAAGAGTTAATCCTATCATTTTATCTTGTTTTGCAAACAAATAACCCCGTTTTCGAGAATGCTCTTTGTTTTTGTGCAATATTGATTTTTGCATGAAAATAGGTATAATTGTGACAATTTTGAGAATTTCTCGAAGAAAGGATTTATGCTACAAGTCCAAGGAGGTGAGGTGATTAATAAAAGAAGAACAATTAAAGCCCAAAACAAAGCCCAAGCCCATTATGGAGAAGGTTCCGGTGGCTAAGGATTGGTTGAGTATAAAGAATATGAAGATAAAGAAGGTTTATCAAGAGTCCAATCCAATCTCCAAATAAATCGCGAGATATTCTCGGATTCCAGGATAGCAGCACCTTGTGGGCCCAATTCGAAGACATTAAAGATGTCAAATGAAGAAAGTTTGAATACCAAAGTTATAGATCTCTTCGAGCTCTATAATTTAGAGTCTGGGTTTGCATTATTTGGACTTCGGACGAGGGAGTTATGGTCGAAATACTAAAGGCTGCACAATATGGAAAGCTGATTTCGGGAAGGACTAGGATAAGGACTTCTTCTCCAAGCAACGAAGCTTCATGGACGCCCAAGAACCTTCAGGACTCTTTTATATACATAGAAATAGGTCTATTAGGACTCTTATAACCGACCTATTAGATTCCATGTATATGGGAATCTCCAGAGTATAAATATATGGCCTCTCTAGGGGGAGAGGCATCTAATTCATTGTAAACCAACGCTCTAAAGTTAGGGTTTAGGGTCCATCTTCGCAAGACTCGGCGAGAAGGAGATCTCGGTGAAAGGAGGCGGCGAGAGGAGGCAGGATCAGAGGGGGTCGGCAGACCAACACCCCTAGGATCGGCCGGCCCCAGCTGTTCCCGGGGAGTTACGAGTTCGTCTTCGGTTATGTTGTTCGTCTCGTCGAGTTCGACAACTATGCGCTTCAAGTTCATGATGTATCTCAAGTAACTCTCTATTCTTCTTATTTTACTATGATAAACCTTGAGTTCAATCAATGAAATAGTCTTTTTACTATTAATTCTTTGTTTATACATGATCTATGATCCATGTCTTTGCAATGCTTCATCTCTACATGTGACTAGGCCTAGATTGATTAATCCACACGTCTTTTAGTAGATCTTTTTACTTTAATTAGTTGATTTAATCTGCTCATGCTTAGAGATGGTTTATGTTTGCTAGTTTGTCGATTACATAGTTACTAGTGACAGTAGAGCCCAGGGAAAGGTTCGAGCAAGTCTATGACATTCATGATCATGTTTATTCTATGTTTCACGTTAGATCCATGCTCAGGGTAGTTCATAATTTATAAAAAGTTTGTCTTACATCTCTCGCTAATCCCTTAGCCGTATTAGCTTCTTTATCGATCTTGCTTTGACCCCATCAAGCCTTTTGTTTCTGATCAACTATATGCTATAGTCTAGTTTTATATCCAGTTTATGCTTTAGTTAGTTTCTTATCTACTTTTTGATTAGATTATCGTTTATCATCCTTTAACTAAGTTTAGATATAGTTTAGTCAGTAATTAGACTCTCTTTTATCCTTTAGTTTATTAGATCTATGTCACGCCCAGTTCTCAACCAACGGAACCGGGACAACTAATATGTGCCAGGAACGAGTCTCACATATATTATGACAATAGTGACATCACAAACGTGCATAAAAGATAAAATAAAACGTTTACATAGCGTATATCATCACTTTAGTACAATAAGACAACATGTCTTTAAACAAGAGTCGTAGCGGAAGCGTAAACGGAAACAAAACGAGCCGCCACAGGGACGTCGACTGGGGACGGGTACGCCTAGAACTCATTGAAGTCCTGAACATACTCCTCGAAGTCTTTTTGAACTGAACAGCGGTTGGGTTCCAGCCAACAGTAGGTTGAAATAAAAGAAACAAGCGTGAGTACTTCAACTCATACTCCACAAGCATAACATAAACTATGAGGCTCTAAGGTTGGCTGACACAAAGCATGAGCTTTTAGTTGGTCAAGTTTTTATTAAACA
This sequence comes from Paspalum notatum, assembly GCA_022530915.1. Lineage (NCBI taxonomy): Eukaryota > Viridiplantae > Streptophyta > Magnoliopsida > Poales > Poaceae > Paspalum > Paspalum notatum. The sequence goes on along the minus strand of CM039688.1, from coordinate 29,373,563 downwards.
ACTAGTTACTACAAGTGAGTAGATAAACCATTAAGCCCAAGATATTGCATAAGAACATTATTCAACAACATTAACATAAAAACCACTTTCAAACCCAACAGAACCACTAATCTGCACAAAGGATCTGGGCCGCTCATAACCGTGAGCACGCCTAACATGTCAGTTTTACACTCTCGAGAGGTCGTACATCTTTACCCATGAGTCGTGGGCTACGCTAGTGGTCCACCACATTACCTTAGATGAGATGGCTAGCAAGCACACTACGAGGCCTTTACAAAGATCACGTTGGTAAGGTGTAACCACTAAGGTTTCAGGGTCCGCGACTGTGGAGCAAGCCTCAAGGGGAGATAAACGCACTCAACCCAAGTAGCGCGAGGGCCACAGAAGCTCACCCCCTCTTGCCCCGTCGGTAAGTTACTCCCAAACCAATGCAACCTAATTAGTTAGCCAAGACCGTCCCATTCCAGTCTCATGGTAGCACTGTTGTCCCAGGTTGTCGCTTTGCGAACCGGTCCTTATGGAGAGTGGCTATAAGCAAAACACATGCTCATGCCCCCTAAACCAAGTTGCTAAAAAGCCATTTTAAAAGGAACATGAACCACAAAGGGTCAAGCTCAAGATTTGATTGCATAGATCCATTAATCAAAATTATTAACAAAAGATACAAGCGTTCGCGCAGCAACTAGCAAAACTTAACCAACATGCATCCCATAGGTGAAAATATCGATAAAAGAGGCTACGATACCGTCCTTAGGGCATACAAGTTTAGACACATGCATATGAACTGATTAAATGGTTATTAAGTTGTCCAGGTTATACTTGCCTTGCTCAAACTGGTCTTGAGGCTGCTGCTCAACACCCTCAAACTGCTGCTCTTCTTCACTAACAAACTGCTCACCGTCTAAACACGTTCACGGCAACATACAAGCATTTCCACGCATACATACATGCAAACAATTATCAAAATGTGAGAAACAGTACATCATATCATAAAAACAAAATATAAAACTGTACTAAAAACATTCTACGCATTTCTACGGTCGCGTGAGCGCAAGAATCACTCAAATCGGAGTTAAAACGCGAAAGTTATGCATAAAACGGTCTCCTAGGGGCATAACTGTGATAGAAACAACTAAACCAGGGGCTAGATTTGAAAAACCGAGGATCTATCCGTAAATAACCGTAGCCGCTGAGGGTTTTCAGGCAAAACCACCGAGGCTTGGACCGCGGGTTCAAAAACCGAAAAGTCCAGGGGCTAAACCGAAGAAAACAGGACCAAGATCTAAATACTTTTCCACAAGGCTGGACTGCGGGTTGATAACCGAAAAAGACAGGGGCTTAAACGCAAAGTACCACGGTTGACCGGGTCTGCGCTGGCGCGGCGCTGACGTGGCACGCTCATGGCGTGACACGTCGGCCTGACGTGCAGGGCCGGCTGAGTCGGATTAAGTGGGCCGCGTGGCGCGACGTGATTGGTCCACGAAGGGGTATGGCACGTTTTAATCGTGGCCGTGCATCTCAGATCGGACGGCCGGGAACCAAGGGGATGGGAAGGTATCGGCGGCGACCAAAACCCACGGCGGGGTTTGGCCCGCGCGGCGGTGGCTCGCCGGCGTGGTGCACGCCGGGGCCTAGGGGCTGTCCCGCTGGACTAGGTCTAGCTGGAAAGAGAGAGGAGGCCGAGGCGGAGCTCACTAAGGGATCGAGGGAGACGGGGAGGCGGCGGTGAGAGCTCACGACGTAGGCCGGCGGATGGGCTCGGACGGCGCTCGCGGGAAGGGGCTTCGGAGTGGCGTGTTCACGACTAGAACCCACGGAGCGGCTCCCTGAAACTCCTGCGAGCAAGATGGCAGGGGTTAGAGGGCCGAAGATGGCTCCCCGGTGAGGAATTGGGCAGCGGAGCGGCTTACCGAGGCGGGACTCCGGCGGCGGATTGCGGACGCGTCGAGGCACGGGAGTGGAATTGGTGAGGTGGAGAGGTAAAGGGGACGGAGGCGAGCCTTGGGGTGGGTTTTATAGGAGGCTAGGTGAGGCGGAGTGACGCGAGCGCTGTGATTTCGCCCGCGGCTTGAAAGCTTGCGCCGGTCAGCGAAGGAAGGTGGGGGAGAGGGGAAACTAGCGCAGCGAGTGCGGGATTGAAGGCGGGGGTTTAAGGAAGGGTGCGGGTGGGGATTCGGAGGAAGCTTCCTCTCCCCCAGGTGGCCATTGAGGCCGCGCAGAGAAGGAAAGAGCGCGCGGAGAATCCGGCCGAAGGAGGAAGACGGGGCTGACAGGTGGGGTTAGGCGGTCAGCGGCGGATGGGGCGTGGGGGCGCTGCGGGCCGGGCACGCTGAAGGGGAGAGGCGCGGCTAGGTGGGCCGGAAGCCGGCCCAGGCGGGAAGGGGACGGGGTGGCCGGCCGAGTGGGCCTTTGGCCCAGGTGGGAGGGAGCGGGGTGGCCGGGCCGAGCCGGGCCTGGCAGGTCTGGATGCCTCCCCCTGTTTGTTTTTTTTTTTTTGAATTCCTTTGAAAGGAGATAGATTTAGTTCTAAAATTCAAATGAATTTGAATTTGAATCCTTAATTCAATCAACCAAGAAACAATGCACCAGCATGTATGCACAAGCAAGTTGGGCCTATGATTGATTTTGTACAAGTATTTATTTTAAATAAAACTTGTTAAATGTAAATTATGCATATGAGCCTTAGAAAATTAAATAAATTGCTTGAATTAAATTGTAAAATGCTGGAATTTAAACTAGGGTGTTACAAACCTACCCCTCTTAACAGGAATCTCGCCCCCGAGATTCTTATAGGTGGCTAGCAAAGAGACCAGGATAAGTTGCTCTCAACTCTTCCTCTCTTTCCCAGGTTGCTTTATCCTCCGAGTGATGTTTCCACTGCACCCTGCACATTTTGACCCTCCTGTTTCTGGTACCCCTTTCAGAAGTTTCAAGAATCTTCACTGGGTGCTCGGTATATGTCAGATCCTCCTGCACATCCAGACCTTCCAGTGGTGGTTGCTCTTCCAGCACCCTCAAACACTTCTTTAGTTAGGACACATGGAACACATTGTGTACGCCAGATAAGTTTGATGGCAACTCCAACTTATAAGCCACTTCGCCTTTTCTTTCCACTATCTTGAATGGACCAATGTACCTTGGTGCCAGCTTCCCTTTCATATTAAACCTTCGAATTCCTCTCATTGGCGACACCTTCAAATACACAAAGTCATCAACATTAAAGGTCAAGTCCCTGCGTCGCACATTTGCATAACTCTTCTGTCTGGACTAAGCAACTCTCAAGTTCTCTCATACCATCTTGATCTGCTGTTCAGCTTCTCTGATAAGATTGGGTCCGAACACTTGCTTCTCTCCTGTTTGGTTCCAAAATAACGGTGTCCTGCACCTTCAACCTCAAATGGTGACTTCTTCAAACTAGCTTGATAGCTGTTGTTATAAGAGAACTCAGCGTAAGACAGACTCTTATCCCAACTGGTTCCGTACTTTATAGCACACGCCCTCAACATGTCCTCCAGAATCTGGTTTGTTCTTTCAGTCTGACCATCTGTCTGCGGGTGATATGCCGTACTGAACCGAAGCCTGGAATCCAAAGAGTCATGCAACTGCTCCCAAAAATGGGATGTGAACTGTGAACCTCTATCGGATATGATCCGCTTAGGCACACCATGCAAGCAAACGATTCTGGAGATGTACAACTCTGCTAACCTTGGTCCAGAATAGGTAGTGTTCACAGAAATGAAATGAGCAACCTTGGTCAACCGATCCACGACTACCCAGATCAAGTTGTAACCCTTCTGAGTCCTGGGTAACCCCACAATGAAATCCATACTTATTTCCTCCCATTTCCACTCTGGAATCTTCAAGGGTTGCAACAAACCTGCAGGTCTCTGATGTTCAGCCTTCACACGCTGACAAGTGTCACACACCGCGACATATTCCGCCACTGCTCTCTTCATTGCATACCACCAGAACCTTTCCTTCAAGTCATGATACATCTTGGTACTGCCCGGGTGAATGGAGTAGGCGGTGTCATGAGCCTCACTAAGTATTAACTTCTTTATACTGTCCACATCTGGCACACAGATCCGGTTCTTGTACCATACAGTACCCTGTTCATCCTCACGAAAGTATGGCGCCTTGCCCACCTTGATCTATTCCCGGATCTCCTAAATTTTCTCATCTGTCTTCTGATGTTTCCTTATCTCTTGTTCAAGAGTAGCCTCTGCTTCAAAAGTTGCTACTGTGGTGTGATGCATGAATCCCAAATTCAAACTCTCAAATTCTGCACATAGCTCAAGGGGCATCTAAAAAGCAACTGCCATGTTAGCATAACTTTTTTGGCTTAAAGCATCTGCTACCACATTAGCTTTTCCTGGATGGTAATGTATCTCCAGGTCATAATCTTTAATTAACTCCAGCCATCTTCTCTGCCTCATATTCAGCTCATTCTGGGTGAAGATGTATTTAAGACTCTTATGATCGGTGTATATCTCACACCGATTCCCAAATAAATAATGCCTCCAAAATTTTAGAGCATGCACAACAGCTGCTAACTCCAGATCATGAGTGGAATAATTGACCTCATGCTTTCTTAACTGGCGTGAAGCATAAGCAATCACCTTACCCTCTTGCATCAGCACACAACCCAATCCTTCCTTAGAAGCATCACAGTACACGGTGAAACTCTTGGTTAAGTCAGGTAGAGTAAGCACTGGGGCTGTGGTGAGTCTCTTCTTTAATTCATCAAATGCGGCTTGCCTCTCCTTAGTCCAGATAAATGGAACACCCTTCTCAAGCAATGATGTCATCGGCTTTGCAATCTTGGAAAAACTCTCAATAAACCTCCTGTAATATCCTGCTAGACCCAGAAATCCACGAACCTCTTTCACAACCTCTGGCACCTTCCAATCCATGACACTGCTGATCTTGCTGGGATCCACTATGATTCCACCTTTTGAGACTATGTGTCCCAAGAAAGGCACTTGATCAAGCCAAAACTCACACTTGCTCTGCTTTGCATACAACTTATGTTCTCTCAGCTTCTGCAAAACTAGTCTCAAGTGTTCTTCATGTTCGTCTTCCGTCTTGGAATAGATCAATATATCATCAATGAACACCACAACAAACTTGTCAAGATACTCCATAAACACCTTGTTCATAAGATTCATGAAATAAGCAAGAGCATTTGTCAAACCAAAAGACATCACTGTGTACTCATATAACCCAAATCTCGTAATGAAAGCAGTCTTTGGAATATCAGAAGGGCGGATCTTCATTTGATGACAACCTGACCTCAGATCAATTTTTGAGAACACACATGCACCTTGCAACTGATCAAACAAGTCATCTATTCGAGGTAAGGGGTATTTATTCTTGATGGTGACATCATTCAAGGCTCTATAATCCACACACATCCTTCGGTCCCATCCTTTTTATCAACAAACAGAACCGGAAAAGCCCAAGGTAAAGAACTAGGCCGAATAAACCCTTTTCCTAACAACTAATCTATATTTTCCTTTATTAACTCTTGTTCTTTGGGTGCCACTCTATATTGCCTTTTTGCTATAGGGGCTGTACCAGGTAAAAGTTCTATTAAAAATTCAACTTCTCGGTCAGGTGGCATACCTGGTAACTCATCTGGAAAGACATCCGGGTACTCGCACACTACTCGAATCCCCTCCGTGGGCTTAGCCTCCATCTGATGCAGATAACCAGAAGGTTCTGTGGCACTGACTTCCACTTTCTGACCATCAGGAGCTGTTAAGTGGACGGTTCGCTTGGCACAATCAATTCTGATATCCCACTTAGCAAGAGTTTCCATTCCCAAGATGATATCAATTCCCGCGGAACCAATGATTATCAACTTGGTGCAGAATTCTACCCCCCTTATGTTTATGCTAACTCGAGGGCATATTAAACTTGTGCTCAACGTTCCCCCCAGTGTAGATACTACCATGGGTCTATTTGTAGACCTTATAGGAATATTGTACTGCTCAGCATATGATTTGGTAATAAACGAATGCGGGCACCGGTATCAAAAAGAACTGTAGCAGGTGAGAGTTGACCAGGAACGTACCAAGCACGACGTTAGGAGCTTCGGCTGCAGACTCAGCTATCACATGATTCACCTTCCCTTGCCATGGCGCCTTGCCTTGTTGATTGGGGCGTCCTTGCTGCAGCTGAGGAGGGTTCTGCCTTTGGCCCGGTTGCTGCCCCTGTTGGTTACTTTGCACCTTACGGGGACAAGCATTAGCATAGTGGCCCACTCCACCACACTTGTAGCAAGGCCCAACACCTGTAGTCTGGTTTGTGGTGGGAGGGGTGGTCTGCGTTGAGCTGGATACATAGGACGAGCTGGCTAACCCTGGTAGCGGTGCTGGTACTAGTAGCCCTGCTATCCTTGAGCCCGCTGCTGCTGCCCCTGCTGCTGTGAGCTCGGACCTTGAGAGAAACGGGGGCGGGTGTTGCTGCTTGATGAAGAGTTGTTGTACTTCCTCTTCCTTTCTTCGATCTCCTGGCGCTTCCTTTCAGTGAAAAGCGCCCTGTCTACCAATTGATGAAAGCTAGGAAAGGTATGGTTCGTCAACTGGTATTGGAGCTCATCATTTAAACCCTCTAGGAAGTATTCTTGCTTCTTCATGTCCTCTGCCACCTCTGCAGTGGCATATCTGGCCAACTGAAGGAACTTGTCCCTATACTCAGTCACCGACATGCTGCCCTGCTTCAGGGAAAGAAACTCCTTCTTCATTTTCATCAACCCTGCAGGCACATGGTGGTTGCGAAAGTTCTCCCTGAACTGTGCCCAAGTAAAAGCTTCCCTATCCTGGACTCTGTAAGACTCCCACCAGTCAAGTGTTGCACCCCTCAACTGTCTAGATCCATACAAGACCCTTTCCCTGTCATTGCACTGTGCTATATCTAACTGGCGTTCCACAGCACGAAGCCAGTCATCAGCCTGTAGTGGCTCTGTAGCATGAGAGAAAATGGGAGGATGGCCCTTCAAAAAGTCTCCACGCCTATCTCTAGGTGGCGGGGGTGGTGGCTGAGCTTGAGCCTGCTGGAGAACTTGCACATCATTGGTCATTGTTGCCATCATCTGCATCTGGAGGTTATATAACTGCTCCATGTGTCAGTGGTGGAGGGTTGGGCAGTGGGTGGCCACTCCCTTGGTTACCCTGGTTAGCATTCCCACCAGCGGCGTTGCTCCTTGTGTTAACCATCTGATTGTAACAGAGACACCATGAGCACATAGCTAACATATGGATGCACAAGCGGTAGCTACTAAAGATAAAGTAGTAAGAGCAATAGAGTGGATAAGTTATTTTAACCCCGCGAACTAACTTTATTTTATTATTGATAACATTAACTTGTTCGTGCGGGGACAAATCCTCACAGCTGGATAAACACTCAACCAAAGATCCAAATCAAACATGGTTCAAAATAACAAACATCCAGACATCACAACTTAACTCAAGTTCAACACAACCAACTCAACACGACGACTTAATCAAACGTGCTAACACGATACATGAGGACGACTAGTCATCCCGAGGGAGTATCCCAGTGGCACCACCTAACTCTCCCATGCCAGGCCTCCTGCGAGGGGGAGTCTGAGCTGGGTCCACCACTGGCACCTGAGGTGGTGGCCCCGCCACTCGGTCCAGCTGAGCCTGAAGGTGGAACACCTCACCGTTCCGGTGATGGAACTCCTCAGACACCCTGACGTAGGCAGTGATCAGAGCTGACACATATCGGACCAGCTTCAGTAGCTGCCGGTTGTCCTCACCCTAAATGGACGCTATCTCGTGCTCAGTATCCCCGGACTGCCGATGGGGAAGTAACGGTACTGAGTCTGGCAGAGTGGGGTGTGGCAGTGCTGGTAGAGGACCCCAAGAGCCTGCTGAGCAGCGTCCTCCATGGCCATCTCCATGGTCTCGTGCTCGGCGATCCTGTAGTGCTTGCGCAGCACGGTGTGTCCCCATGGTTGGGGTTAGGCTCCAGGACCTGCACACCGGCAGATCAGAGGGTGGTGTGGTCCGGGCGCGCTCGCTGCTGGACCTGGTAGATGACCTCGTGGGTAGTGTAACCCAGGTCGTAGAGGCAGTCACGGAGAAGCCCCGGGAACTCCAGGTCAGCACCGTGGTGTGGGTGCGTCAGGTCGACCCAGGCGTCAACCTCCCGCTGACCCCCCTCGTCGGAAGGGACGGCCACACGGAATGGCCACACGGAACGGCCACTCAAGTGCGGCAGGTGGTGGCGGTGGAGGTGTCGGTGAAGCTACAGGTACCGTTGGAGAAGGCGGTGGTGTCGGCACACGCGGGGAAGGAGGTGTCGGTGTCGGCAGGCGTGGCGGTGGAGCCTCCCTTGCTCATCATCATCGTCGTCTGAGTCGAGGTAGTAAACTTCCTCCACCGGGTCCTCCTCCTCCTCCTCCTCCTCAGGGTCAGTGTCCGCTGGAAGCAGACCATTCCCCTCAAAGGGGTGTGGCGCCTAGTCCATAGGAGCGTACTCGAAGGGTGGCGGTGGCAACGGCTCGGGCAGCTCCGGTCATGGAGGCTCGATCCGCGGTGGTGGCCGAGGTACAGGGGTGCGCCGTGGAGTCGGTGGTGCAACACGGCGAAGGCGGCCCCCGGTGCTCTTGCGGGCGGTCTGCTTGTTGCGTGCCATGACCTATAAGGAGGATGGAGTAAGATAGAGATCAGTTCTATATGATTGAATGAGTAAAGCAAAAAGTAATAATTTAACATAGAGTGAACATATAATTTGATAGCGAAAATAAATTTTTTATAAAACAGCAAGAGGGCAAAGAGGAGTGAGATCCTTATTTACGTCCGTTTCTAACTAGGCTTCCGTCCTACAGTCAACACGGCTCTGATACCACTTTGTCACACCCAGTTCTCAACAAACGGAACCGGGACAACTTATATGTGCCAGGAACGAGTCTCACATATATTATGACAATAGTGACATCACAGAACGTGCATAAAAGATAAAATAAAACGTTTACATAGCGTATATCATCACTTTAGTACAATAAGACAACATGTCTTTAAACAAGAGTCGTAGCGGAAGCGTAAACAGAAACAAAATGAGCCGCCACAGGGACGTCGACTGGGGGACGGGTACTCCTAGAACTCATTGAAGTCCTGAACATACTCCTCGAAGTCTTCTTGAACTGAGCAGCGGTTGGGTTCCAGCCAACAGTAGGTTGAAATAAAAGAAACAAGCGTGAGTACTTCAACTCGTACTCCACAAGCATAACATGAACTATGAGGCTCTAAGGTTGGCTGACACAAAGCATGAGCTTTTAGTTGGTCAAGTTTTTATTAAACAACTAGTTACTACAGATGAGTAGATAAACCATTAAGCCCAAGATATTGCATAAGAACATTATTCAACAACATTAACATAAGAACCACTAATCTGCATAAAGGATCTAGGCCGCTCATAACCGTGAGCACGGCTGACATGTCAGTTTTACACTCTCGAGAGGTCGTACATCTTTACCCATGAGTCGTGGGCTACGCTAGTGGTCCACCACATTACCTTAGATGAGATGGCTAGCAAGCACACTACGAGGCCTTTACAAAGATCACGTTGGTAAGGTGTAACCGCTAAGGTTTCAGGGTCCGCGACTGTGCAGCAAGCCTCAAGGGGAGATAAACGCACTCAACCCAAGTAGCGCGAGGGCCAGAGAAGCTCACCCCCCTCTTGCCCCGTCAGTAAGTTACTCCCAAACCAATACAACCTAATTAGTTAACCAAGACCGTCCCATTCCAGTCTCATGGTAGCACTGTTGTCCCAGGTTGTCGCTTTGCGAACCGGTCCTTATGGAGAGTGGCTATAAGCAAAACACATGCTCATGCCCCCTAAACCAAGTTGCTAAAAAGCCATTTTTAAAGGAACATGAACCACAAAGGGTCAAGCTCAAGATTTGATTGCATAGATCCATTAATCAAAATTATTAACAAAAGATACATGCGTTCACGCAGCAACTAGCAAAACTTAACCAACATGCATCCCATAGGTGAAAATATCGATAAAAGAGGCTACGATACCGTCCTTAGGGCATACAAGTTTAGACACATGCATATGAACTGATTAAATGGTTATTAGGTTGTCTAGGTTATACTTGCCTTGCTCAAACTGGTCTTGAGGCTGCTGCTCAACACCCTCAAACTGCTGCTCTTCTTCACCAACAAACTGCTCACCGTCTAAACACGTTCATGGCAACATACAAGCATTTCCACGCATACGTACATGCAAACAATTATCAAAAGGTGAGAAACAGTACATCATATCATAAAAACAGAAGATAAAACTGTACTAAAAACATTCTACGCATTTCTACGGCCGCGTGAGCGCAAGAATCACTCAAATCGGAGTTAAAACGCGAAAGTTATGCATAAAATGGGCTCCTAGGGGCCTAACTGTGATAGAAACAACTAAACCAGGAGCTAGATTTGAAAAACCGAGGATCTATCCGTAAATAACCGTAGCCGCCGAGGGTTTTCAGGCAAAACCACCGAGGCTTGGACCGCGGGTTCAAAAACCGAAAAGTCCAGGGGCTAAACCGAAGAAAACAGGACCTAGATCTAAATACTTTTCCACAAGGCTGGACTGCGGGTTGATAACCGGAAAAGACCGGGACTTAAATGAAAAGTACCGCGGTTGACCGGATCTGCGCTGGCGCGGCGCTGACGTGGCGCGCTCGTGGCGTGACACGTCGGCCTGACGTGCGGGGCTGGCTGAGTCGGATTAAGTGGGTCGCGTGGCACGACGTGATTGGTCCACGAAGGGGTATGGCATGTTTTAGTCGTGGCCGTGCATCTCAGATCAGACGGCCGGGAACCAAGGGGATAGGAAGGCGCCAGCGGCGACCAAAACCCATGGCGGGGTTCGGCCCGCGCGGCGGTGGCTCGCTAGCGTGGTGCACGCCGGGGCCTAGGGGATGTCCCGCTGGACTAGGTCTAGCTGGAAAGAGAGAGGAGGCCGAGGCGGAGCTCACCGAGGGATTGAGGGAGACGGGGAGGCGGCGGTGAGAGCTCGCGACGTAGGCCGGCGGACGGGCTCGAACGGCGCTCACAGGAAGGGGCTTCGGAGTGGCGTGCTCACGACTAGAACCCACAGAGCGGTTCCCTGAAACTCCTGCGAGCAAGATGGTGGGGGTTAGAAGGCCAAAGACGGCTCGCCGGTGAGGAATTGGGCGGCGGAGCCGCTTAACGAGGCGGGACTCCGGCGGCGGATTGCGGACGCTTCGAGGCACGGGAGTGGAATTGGTGAGGTGGAGAGGTAAAGGGGACGGAGGCGAGCCTCGGGGTGGGATTTATAGGAGGCTAGGTGAGGTGGAGTGACGCGAGCGCGGTGATTTCGCCCGCGGCTTGAAAGTTTGCGCCGGTCAGCGAAGGAAGGTGAGGAAGAGGGGAAACTGGCGCTGCGAGTGCGGGATTGAAGGCGGGGGTGTAAGGAAGGGTGCGGGCGGGGATTCGGAGGAAGCTTCCTCCCCCAGGTGGCTGTTGAGGCCGCGCGGAGAATCCGGTCGATGGAGGAAGACGGGGCTGATAGGTGGGGTCGGGCGGTCAGCGGCGGATGGGGCGCGGGGGCGTTGCAGGCCAGGCGCGCTGAAGGGGAGAGGCGCAGCCAGGTGGGCCGGATGCCGGCCCAGGCGGGAAGGGGGCGGGGTGGCCGGCAGAGTGGGCCTCTGGCCCAGGCGGGAGGGAGCGGGGTGGCCGGGCCGAGCTGGGCCTGGCCGGTCGGGTTGCCCCCCTGTTTGTTTTTTTTTTTTTTGAATTCCTTTGAAAGGAGATAGATTTAGTTCTAAAATTCAAATGAATTTGAATTTGAATCCTTAATTCAATCAACCAAGAAACAATGCACCAGCATGTATGCACAAGGAAGTTGGGCCTATGGTTGATTACATTCTAGTCCCCAGATCTAGTGAAAAATGGGGCATGCAAACATAGACACCAAAGTTGTAGGACCACTACCAGGCACCAAAGTGCTGAACACCCAGCTGAGATAACAAAGTTCCTATAAACAGATAATTATAAGACTAAGTATGAAAGTAAAGTAAGAATGAAATAACAAAGGTAGAGAATGAGGGACTTTACTCAATCAAAGAATCAAATATCCTTCCTTTGAGATTACAAGTCTGGGAGAGAAGAGAATTCCCACTTTTTCACACTTCACCTCACTACTCTTCTTGATACAAGAGGCACTCTCTCTACAAGCTAAGGAAAAGCTTCACTTCTCCAAGACTGCACACTTCACACTTCTCCAACACCACTACACACCACACTCTTACCAAGACCAAAGGGGTATTTATAGGTGCTTTAGGACGATTATTGCAGTTAAATCGGTGGGGGATGGGACAGGTGGCAGGCCGAGGGGGCCACAGCATGGCTGACGGCCTAGATCATGGCCGAGCAGCCCTCCGATCCACCGACCTTGTGCATCCAACGCTCCAGGGTCCTTGGTCGAGGCAGTTGACAGTTATTCTTGTGACTTTTTTGCATGTGTCATTGGATTTGTCTTGTGTTTCTTCCTTGGCCTGGATCACATTCCCCTGGATCGCTGACTTCACCAATCCATGGGCTGGATCGATGAGGTGGAGGCCTTCCAGGTGTTTGTGCTTTCTCTCTCGGTTTTCACCTTGGATTTGCACTTGACACGTTGTATGTTGGATGTCGGTCGAATGGCATGGCAATTGGAGACATAAGTGGGCCGGACAGCCACCTAAGTAAGCCGGGTGGCCTAACACTTGGCCCTTGGTGTCAGCCCTTGGTGCTGAGGGGGATAAAGCGCTAGGCGACCTGGTCACCTAGTCGGCCGGCCCGGGGATTCGGTCGATCAACCATGGTTTAGCCAAGGTTACCCTCTTTGCCATATTTCTGACATGTTTCAAGTGTATATTGTCTTCCTACATGAACTTATACACAACTCATGGAACCGGTTAGACAACATGAACTTTGCATAAAAAATCACCCTCAAAGCATGAAATGTTGGTGGCCAAACAGGTCATAATGACCGCCAAAACCCGTTAACCCGCAAGAAGATGCATCGAACTAAATGAGCCGAATGGCACAGGACGTTGAAAGTTAATCCTAGCGATCCAGCTAGAATTTAATGTTTAGTTGTGTTTGATGAGAACAGGCCTACGATGCCCAAGTATTTTTTTTTTCCCAATCTTTCATGGCACTGGATACAAATAGCTAGCTATATTTTCTCCAAACACGAGCAAATGTGGGTCGTCCAATACAGATAGAATGATACTGATATCACCAAAACAATAATTGTGGATGCAAGTCACGAATACTCTGATGGCAGAGCAAGGGTATAGCAAATGTTTAACTGAGCCCTAAGCAATCTGGCACAGCAAACAAATGTTTTATTTTCTTAACCTCAGGGCTAGTTTAGGAACCACATTTTCCAAGGGATTTCCATTTTTTCAAAGGAAAATGAACTATTTTCTCCTTAATTTTCCAAAATCCCTTGGGAAAATGGGGTTGCCAAACTAGCCCTCAATGAGACAGGACAATGTTTTTTCCAGCACTTCGGATCCTTAGATTGTCCAACGCTAGAGATTAAATTAATTGGATATAGAGATTAAATTAATTGGATATTAAAACCACACGGCAGAACAGATATACGAAGATAAATCCAACCAGTGAATCAAGTGTTCCCAGGGTAGCTCGAATATAAAAATCTCACGGCAATCACACCGGTCGAAAGACAGAGCTATATAATCCAATATCCAAGAATAATTCCGTTGATAAATCAGACACAACGACTAGTAATTGATAGGAGAAGGGATCGGCTTACAGTCAATGACAACCAAACCCTAGATAGATATAGATTCTTTCACCCGCGGCCACGAACCACGATCAGAAGAGAGGATTTCCAGGAGGAATCCCAGACGTACTCCAGCAGCGACAGCGGCTTGATCATGTGCTCTCCACAATCCTTGGAGGATCGGCAAGATAGATGAGAGGAGACGTCCTCTCATGTTTTTGGGAGAAACCCTCGACCAAAACGGTGGCACAAAATAATTTCCAGTCTGCCCCTTACAAGCGAGGGCCCAGGCTATATGGTTCGCAGGTCGCTCTACCCATCAACTCAAAGCTGGACCTAGGCCTAATTACATTCAGACTCAACCAGGACACAAGCGATGTATGGATCCTGACGCATAGACCTGACAAATAGGCCAGCCCAGAAATAAACGACAACCGACATGACTCACAAACCTAATTAACCAGATAAGTGAACCTGACCTCTAGCTTCAATAAAAAATGCTAAAATAATATTGCACCTTGTCTAATGCTCATGAATAATTACTTGCATGCCAGCTCCAATAAAAACTATGCATGGCGATGTATCAGCTGCAGCCATGCTTAGCTTTTTTTTTTCATCTCTTTGTTTCTTCTGTACTGCATCTTTAAAAGTGTCATTCGACACCAGCCCAACAGCACAAATATTTTATCATGCTGCTTGACATATTTGTCATTAATAGGAAAAGCACCAAATTGAAGAAAATCGCATTCGGTAGAATAAATTTGAGGAGCCATGGGCTCATCATCCTCTCTCCCTTGAAACAAAGCCGTCCTCGGCTTTGATATAAATTTAACTACCTCTGTAGTCAAATGATTAGCATGATTTATTTGAAACTTGCAAAGCATAGAGACAACCAAAATCTGCCCCTTATCTTTCAGACCAAGTGGATTAAAATCCAACTTTGATAATTCTTTAGAGGACTCATTAACATTCACGCCAACTGAGGTTCAACATCAGCCAATAAACCTCCTGCAGCTAATGGAGAATTGACAACCACACCATTCTCTCCCTCTTGAAGCAAAATCGTCCTCGGCTTTGGTGTAATTGCAGCAGCCTGCATTTTCTTCTTTTTCACCAGACCAAACACCTCAGCATGGATAGCACTCTGTAGGATGGGTTTAAGCACATGATTTATCCCTTTATGCATAAATGAATAACAATTGGACCACCCACCATGTGAAGCATCAAGATCAAACTGTCATGGTCGACCCAACAATAAATGACACGCACTCATGGGCGCAATATCACAATCAACGGTATCAATATAATTTCCAATAGAAAATTTAACTCTAGCCTTATGAGTAATTTTCAGCATACCACTTTGGTTCATCCATTGCATATAACACGGCGTTGGAAGCCATCGCATAGACAAGGCTAAAGAATGCACTAAATCTGAACTAATCGCATTGGTAAAACTGCCACCATCAATAATTAGTTTGCAACCTTGTCTTGAATTTGGCATGCTGATTCAAAAAAAGCTTGAACGCTGCCCTTTAACAGCAACAACCGTACCATTAGATTGTACTTCTTGTGCCATTATAGACAAGCCATTTGATGCGTCATCAATAAGATCAATTTGAGATTTAATAATGCCATCACCATGCAACATTGGAGCAACTTTCATTTCTTCACTAGGAGTAGCAGCTTCCTTTATCAACTCTCTAGAAGAAAATTTGCTATTAGTCACAATCTTCTTTGTAGCACGACACAGGTTCACATATATATTTCTGATCAGTATAGGTTCGATCTTTGCAATCACATCACTCACGTCCTTACGGTATCACGAACCAGCCACTGGTTGTACCGTTCACTGCTTTGCATCGGTAAAAACAGTTGTAAGAGCTTGGTAAGACGCTTGAGATTGTGTTATTTTATTCCTTTACCACATCCTAATAGATAATAGGTATTTGAGAGCCATTTGACTTCGAGAACATCATTTTCAGAAAGTTCAGGTTATATCGTACCACATCTTCCTTCGTACGATGGTTTTGATTCAGATGAGTACATAAATTGGGAAAGTGAAATGGATAAAGTCTTTGCACAATATTGTTTATGTGATAAAAGAAAGATAAAAAATATCACTAGTTCTTCAACCTCTTATGCTTCATTATGGTGGAAAAATCTTTGTTACTACGATAAAAATCCGCAAACTTGGAAAGATATGAAATAAGCTATGAGAGGTCAATTTGTTTCTGATTCTCATTCTACAAAGTTAATTTGTGAATTGAAATATCTACAACATGATAAGTCTGTTAAGAAGGCTGAGCTACATACATTGTTGTTGTATTGTGGATTATATGAATCTGAGAAGGAAAAAATAAAAAGATTTTTAAATAGCCTTAATAGTGATATTTATGATGTTTTTGGTGATATGCAATATAAGTCTCTCTATGATTTATTTATTCTTGTTTGTAAGATTGAGGAAAAATTAAATATGGGGGATAACCGTTTGAAAATTATGACCCACATCTCGTAGAGGTTCCGCTTGCTACTAATTTTACACAGGATGTTGAAATCAAAGATGAGAAAGAACACAAACTGAAGAAGAAAGAACATGAATTGGTTTCTATTCCAAGCTTGTCTCTATGTACCAAACATGTAAGCCAAGGTAATGATATGGGTGCAAAAATCACACAAGGTGAGCAAAATTTTGATGTTCCGCATTCAACCACAATCGAAGATGATTGTATTGGTACTTCATGTCATAAAAAAGAGTTGTGCGATGATATTACTATTATTTCCATACCAAAATTTGTGAAGAAGCATGATTTTGTTGTTTCCGAACCAATTATTTGTGTTGAAAATAAACCCTTTCTTCCTATTAATAGTGTGCAAGATGAGCTGAAATTGTTATATTCATTGAATATTTTGGGTTATATTGAATTTGATATTCTTTGTAATCTAAATAATTTGAATGAAAAGCTTTTTGTGCATACTGATTTTTTATGGTTATCTAAATACACATACCATGTAATTAGCAAATATGGTTCATGGAGTTTATATCTGCTTAAATCTAAAGTACTCTTATGTTGTGCAACAATTCGATGAATTAGAAGATTGTTTTATCACAATAGGTTCAATTTTAAGAAGAGAAGCAACGCTGGATCATGTCAAGAATTGGAACAACTATTTCCGCAAGCATCGATGACTTTGAGTCGAGGACGACTCAAAACAAAGAAGGGGAGAATGATGAGGACATAACTAATACGCATACGACCTCAAGCGAAGATGGAGTTTAAAGCCCAATCCACATTGAGGTCCAATTTATTCGCGAGGCCGGTTCGGACTGCAGGAGTAGACCTCACAAAAACGGATGCCCAGATCACATACGGGCTCCGTTTTGGACGTTCTACATATCGACGGAAAGTTAAGGAGATAAGCTTTCCAACCAAAGTGGTTCCATGCCGAAATACGCTCCGAGTGAACAGGAATCGACGACGCAAGTGGACACCCAGAATCTGCGCAACATCTTTTTTTGGGCCTGAGGCTATCCGCACTCATCTCACCCTATTTCTCTACCTAAAAGAAATATTCTGTCCTGGTCAGCCAGATTTCCTACCATATATTACAATCCTCCGTAGCCATACTTACCCTATATCTCAACCCTATACAAACTACCCCAATTTTTATTATTTTTTTTATATACCTCCCCCCACCCCATCTTTCTGCCTTTCCTCAACCTTCACACCCACCCCCCACCCGCGCACCTCTCTCCGGCTCTCCCTCCCCGCCTCTCCCTCTCTCTCGCCGGGCGCCGCCTCCTCTCCGCCTCACCGCCGGCGCCTCCTCTCCACCTCGCCGCCGGCGACGGCCTCATCCCCCCCTCGTCGCCGGCCGTGGCTCGCATTCTCCCCGCCTCGTCTCCCTTCCCGCCGGCACCGTGTCTCCCTTCCTCTTCCGGCCGCGCCACCATGGAGATCCCCTCCGGTCGGGCCTCCCCCTTCCTCCTCCTACGCCGCGCCGCGCCGCAGAGCGACTTCGACCTCCGACGGCAAGGGGCGACGTCGGCGCAGATCCAAGGCCACCTCGCCTCGTCGCCGGCCATGGAGCTCCGGCCGCGCCGCCATCGAGCAGGCACGGCGGCCTCCTCCTTCCCCCTCCTCTACTCGCCTGCAGATCCACCGGCGTTGGGGCGGCGTCAGCGTAGATCCAAGGCCACCACGCCTCGTCGCCGGCCATGGAGCTCCGGCCGCGCCGCCATCAAGCAGGCACGGCGGCCTCCTTCTTCCCCCTCCTCTACTCGCCTGCGGATCCACCGGCGCCTTCTCTCCTTCCCATGGGGAGAACGAGGTCGTTTGCCATGTGGAGGAGAGAGAGACGATAGGGTGGGTACGGGATCCACCCCACATTTGGAGTCGGAGGCCGGCAATTGGATGGTAGGGTCGGTGATAGGGTGCACCACTGTGGGCCTCCATTCGACTCTAAACCTTTAGGGAGAGGTTTGGAGTCCATGACTGCGGATAGTCTGAAGGCCTTGTACTCCCTAGGGTTGCCCGGCCACCCCCCTTGGCTGCCCCTAGCCCTCTCTCTTGTATATATTCAGTAGCCGTCACTAGAATTTGCTTAGATTATTCTGTCGTTATGAACAGTTTCGCCGTGTGAGAATATTCCGGTTTGTGAAACCCCAACTTGTGAGCTTAATCCTTTCTATTCACAATTTTAGTTTGCATTCTTGCTTGTGTTCTTTGATTCGCAGGCAGGGATAAACCTTCGTGGTGAGGTCAATCATGTGTGCATGGTTGATAACCAGAGGAGACGTGGTGCTGCGATTGCAGAGTTCGAATCGTGTTGATTGGAAGCCAGATCGCGTGTATCGTGCATCCGCCAAATCGATAGTTATCTCCACCTGACGGAAGATCGGAACCTCAATCCCCATCAGTGTTGTGCCTTTGTTGAGCAATTCCCCAATGACCTAAATGCTCATCGCACCCCTTCCTGGCTAGCAGGTCAAGCCAGGTGGCACACCCGCATCCACCACAAGCCGAGCTGTCCCCTAACTGCGGGGTCGATCGAGCCGTATCCCAGAAGAGCTAAGCTGCCTTACGATCGCCCATCGATTTCTTCTGACGACAATGTTTGGTATCCATGTTGACATCGGTAAGGCTCTATGTAGAACGTCTAAGGCTCTATGTAGCCTTTGTACTTGACCTGTGGGAAAACAATATCGCCCAGTCCAGAAACCTCCTGTCCAAGGCCATTTCCTCGACCACATTGCTGCCTGCCCACATCCATGTCCACCTCTGCCCTCGTTGCGCTCTCCGCCATAGTGGCCGGCGGTGGCAAGCACCTCGTCCTCATGCGCCCACCTCATTCTCCTCCTTCTCATTCGCATCACAGCACCTTGGTGCCACAACCCCTTTCATGGATTCCTAGGCGTGCCAGTCGTCCGCTTGGCAGCTCCCGCGGCGGCAGCCAAGACCAACACGGTCAAGGACTAGCTGCCCGACGCAACACTCTCCTACTTCAACATCTTCTCCCCCTATGGTGAGCTCAAGACGGTGATGGTCCAGAGCTTGATCGTGAGGAAGAAGACGGTGCTCTACGCGGTGCCCACCTACACCAGAAGCACCTATGGGGGTTAGGCTCCTACCTCCTTCACGGTGAGGTCGCCTAGCTATGTCACTATGTGTGATCCAGTAGCTTAGTTGAGATGTTGCAACAATCGAACTTTGATGTTGCATGTTCTTTTATAACAAGTTCAGTCCATAATGATTTGCGTTTTTGCAAAAATGTTGATGTTGCTATTGTTCAATACCAATGTTGTAGTAATACCTCTCTGAATGTTGCAAACAAGTATCCTAGAATATCCTAGTTGTTTCTTGTGATGTTGTAATAATTATCTAGTGATGTCGCATGATTGGGTTTTTGATGTTTTTTTATCCTATTAAAAAGATTATTGTGTTATTTCAGTCGATTCTTAACCTGTTTTAGTTCATATTTTTATGCTGCAGAAGTTAATTTTCAATGTTGCATAAATTATTTTTCATTTTCTGTAGGTATTGTTCTTCTGGGTTTCCTATTCCTGCGTTTAGATCTCAATCAAACATCTTTCAATACTTTTGCGAACTGGAGGATGCGGGCGCAAGAGCAGCCAGTATACAACGTGATGCAGCAGGCTTGCAGCGTGCGGGTGGGTAAGCTGGGTGGGACTCATCGTCCAATGGCCAGCACCCGGATCAGACGTCCAGACGCTAGCAGCACCGTGTTGACATTGTTCCCTAAAAACTTGGTCTAGTTAAAGAGATTGTTTGACTTTGGACATTAACACAACGTTACACCGAACATTAACGCATGGGTATCGCATAAATCCATTCCACAACAGATGATAACAGCCGTAACATTCAGTGTCCTGATAAACAGAACTGGACCTAATGATCAGGATAAATACGAGATGAAGATGGCACCTTTGTTGATGCATATCTGACAGTTCAAGGGCTGACAGCTTGACTTCCAGAAAATAAGATATAAAATTATTAGCAAGAATTGTCCAGTTCCGGTTCCTTGTTATTTGCCTATATGCTCCGGTGCAACACCACTGCCAGCGCAAGTACTACAACCCACTCCACGCAACACGATTGTTGCTGAACTTTCACATAATTTGCATGAAATATTAATGGCACATTACCCAAAAAGAAAGAAAACTATTCCTTCCGGATAAGCCATGCAAAGCTGTACAGACCAAAATTACTATGATTTCACCTTGGCTAAATACTTACAACTAATGTTACGGCCCTGACTGCAGACAAAAATACAAATAAATTTTCCAACCAAGTTCAAAATTGGGGAACTGAATTATACAGCATGGGTAGAAGAGGCACATCATCGTTGTCGGGTATCTTCTGTTTGCAATCTTTGGTCTTTTTTCGACAGTGCATGGATCTGCTGCTCAAGCTGTTGTGCAGATAAATGTTTGTAAATTAAGTTTTTAAATCTGAAGTTAAAGCTCAGACAACTTTAGGACTGAACTCATTTTTAAATATCAGAGAAACCCTCAGTTCACTTTTTTGCAAACTTATCAGCAAAGTGCCACTGTGAAAAGAATAGATCAAAAATAATATATTTGCTGACAATTTTATTACCTGAATATTTTGGAGCTTTAATCTTTGCACTTCCCCAGCGAGTTCAGCGACACTGCAAATTTCGACAAAACAAGTAAAGTGTCTGCAAATATGCTGAACTTCATCACAAATTTGTCATACCATCGCTCCAATTGGACAATATACGACTGCAATTCCTTTTCTCTGACAGGCCATCCAGAAAGCTGCACATATATCAAATACTTATTGTAGCATGTAAGTAAGAACTTCTAACACGAGAATTGCTAAAACAAGTCACAAGTGATTCGACTGGTCTGTGACTGCTTAACAGTTTTTAAAGTGCATGTCAAATAAAACAGAAAACGAAAGGAGATTACAAGCCACTTTCAATATTCCGCACCTGAGATGAACCACTTGTACTTGCTTCAGAATCATCTGTCCAACAATAGCCCCAGATAAGACCACAATATCAGTACAGAGAAAGTATTTGACTAAACCATAAACCATTGCATTCATCCATACCAGATGTTTCAATTGAAGAAATCAGTCTACATAACACGTCCTGCAAAAACAAAGAATTGTGAAAATGCCAAATAATTCTTCATTTCTGAAATAAATGATAGACGTAGTAATACCTTCTGCATAGAATTTTGCTGCATTAAGAATTCCAGTGTTGGAAGAATTGCAGACGACTTGAGATTCACCCTGTTGCTGGAAGCTGAAGTAGCTACCTATGAAGTAAAACAATGTTGAATTTACTTGCATCCAATTTATTTTACATTGACAGTTATATAAAGTAGAATACACCAAAAACACTTTAACTAAGATGGACAGAAGAGTTGAGTTGAAACCCAAACCAAACCGCTAGAAGGGGGAATTTTTTAAACTTTAGAAAGCAAAAGTTTTATTTGGCAAGAAGCACAAGGAAGAGCCTAATCAAGGCTCAGGCATGTGGATAGCTGCTTTCCAAGCAGCTATATCCAAGGCTAACTCTTTCATTATATTCCAATATTATAGTTCCCTCTTTAACTGTCTCCTCCCAGCTCAAATTTGGCCGGCCCCAACCTCTCTCCATCTCATTGTTCTGCCTTATGATGCCGTTGTGCACTGGTGCCTCTGAGGTCTTCGTTGCACATGCCCAAATCATCTTAGTCGGTGTTGTACAAATTTTTTCCAAATTAGGGCTACCCCTAGACGATCTCGTATCTCATCGTTTCGAACTCGATCCATCCTTGTATGTCCACAAATCCAACGCAACATACGCATCTTCGCAACACTTAGTTGATGAATATGTCTTCTTTCAGTGGGCCAACATTCTGCACCATACAACATCGAAGGTCTAATAGCCGTCCTATAGAACTTGCCTTTTAGCTTTTGTGGTACCCTCTTGTCACATAGAACACTGGATGCTTGACGCCATCTCATCCATCCCGCTTTGATTCTATGGCTAACATCTTCATCGACATCCCCGTCTCTTTGTAGCATCAATCCCAAGTATCGAAAAATAGCCTTCTTGGGCACTACCTGACCTCCAAACTCACATCTCCTTCCTCCTGTTTAGGAGTACCGAAAGTCACATCTCATATATTCAGTTTTAGTCCTGCTAATTCTAAAACCTTTCGACTCTAGAGTCTCTGCCGCCACAACTCTAGTTTCCTATTTACTCCCGCCAGGCTTTCATCCACTGGTACTACATCATCAGCAAACAACATGCACCATGGGATATGTCTTTGTATATCCCTTCTGACCTCATCCATCACCAAGGTAAAAAGGTAAGGGCTCAAAGCTGATCCTTGATGTAGTCCTATGTTAATTGGGGAGTCACTTGTGTCACCGTCAGTTGTTGGAACACTAGTCACCACCTTGTTGTACATGTCCTTAACGAGGGCCACATACTTTGTTGGGACTTTATGCTTTTCCAAAGCCCACCACATAATATTCCTTGGTATCTTATCATAGGCCTTCTCCAAGTCTATGAAAACCATGTGTAGGTCCCTCTTCTGCTCCCTATACCGCTCCATAACTTGTCTTAAAAGGAAAATTGCTTCTATGGTTGATCTCCCCGGCATGAATCCAAATTGGTTCCTGGTGTTTTCTCTCGCGAAGTTTGGGCCAAAGTATTCACTCACCTGGGGTTGCCAGCTCTTATCCCGCAGCCCGATGGAAGGAGTTTCTCTGGCTGGTGGTCAGTGGCAGTCAATCAAGTTCCTAAGGAGGTCAAGAAGGGTCTAAATTCTTTGATCATTTTGGCAGGCTGGGGGGTTTGGAAGCACAGGAACGATTGTGTTTGAGGGGATTAGCCCCAGTGTTTCTTAAGTCTGCCGAACGATTGTGTGTTTGAGGGGATTAGCCCCAGTGTTTCTTAAGTCTGTCGAAAAATAGCGCTGGAAGGCAACCTGTGGTGTCTCGCTGGTAATTCAGCCCTTAGCTTTCTACGTGCGAGGTTGGTGGGACTGGGTTTTTGAGCAGTCCACCCTATGTTTAGGTCGTTCTTTTTTCCTATGTGTGGCGCGCCTGTGTCTGATAGACTGTGTGGTGTTGGCCTCGGCCCCCACGTGTATTTGTTCTCCTTGCTTAATAAAATGACATGCAGCTCTCCTGCGTCGTTCGGGAAAAAAAAATACACATCAATCTTCTCAAACGATGCTCTATAACTCTCTCCCACAGCTTCATCGTGTGGCTCATCAGCTTAATCCCTGTGTAGTTAGTGCAGCTTTGAATATCTCCCTTGTTCTTGAAGATTGGTACTAATATACTTCTCCACTCTTCGGGCATCTTGTTCGATCGCAAAATCTAGTTGAAAAGCTTTGTTAGCCAAACAATAGCTATATCTCCTAGGCATCTCATCAGGGGGCCCACTGCCTTGCCCTCTTTCATCCTTTTTATGGCTTCTCTAACCTCAGACTCTTGAATCCTACGCACAAAGTGTCTATTGGCATCATCTAAGGAGTCGTCCAACTCAATGGACACGCTCTCACTCTCCCCATTGAACATGTTGTCAAAGTACTCACGCCACCTTAGTTTGATGTCCTCCTCACCCTTGCATCCTTAATACACTTGACTTGATTGAGGTCCCTTGTCTTCCTATCACGAAACCTAACCATCTTGTAGACGTCCTTCTCTCCTTCCTCTGCTCGCTTTGCAATCTTCTTTGCCACCTTGTACCTCTCTATGTTATCTGTACTTCTATCATGGAACACGTGTTTGTAGCATTCTTTCTTCTCCTTAAGGGCCTGTTGTACATCCTCGTTCCACCAAAAAGTATCTTTAGTTGCACCTTTGCTTCCTTTGGTCACACCAAGCACTTCCGCGGACACCTTCCTAATACAAGTTGCCATCTTCCTCCACGTGTTGCTTGCATCTTTCCCTTCTTCCCAAGAGCCCTCCGTGATAACCCTTCTCTTAAAGTCTTCCGACACCTCCCCTTTGAGTTTCCACCATTTCGTTCTCATGACTTTGGTTTGTTTATCCCGTCAGACATGCAGACAAAAGCGGAAATCAGCCACCACAAGCTTGTGTTGAGAGACAACACACTCTCCCGGTATTACCTTACAATCCAAGCATGTCCTCTTATCCTCTCTTCTTGTGAGAATGAAGTCAATCTGGCTAGCGTGATGGCCACTACTAAAGGTCACCAAGTGGAATTGTCTCTTCCTAAAGGTGTTGGCTACCATCATATTGTTAGCTATAGCAAAGTCTAAGACTTCCTCTCCCTCCCGATTCCTACTACCAAACCCAAACCCTCCATGTGCCACCTCGTAACCTGCATTTGACGACCCTTCATGGCCATTGAGATCCCCTCCTATGAAAAGCTTCTCCCTGGTGGGTACCGCTCTAACCATGCTATCTAGGTCTTCCCAAAACTGCCTCTTCGTACTCTCATCATGGCCTACCTAGGGAGCATACGCACTTATTACGTTGAAGACTAAGTCACCAACAACAAGCTTGACTAGGATGATCCTATCCCCATACCTCGTGATGTCCACCACTCTATCTCTCAGACTCTTGTCAATCAAGATGCCCACTCCATTTTTGTTTGCAACTGTTCCTATGTACCAAAGCTTGAAGCCCATGTTCTCCACCTCCTTCGCTTTCTGACCCTTCCATTTAGTCTCCTGGACGCATAGGATATTTACATGTCTCCTAATCGCTGAGCCAACTAACTCTCTTAACTTACCTGCGAGGGACCCTACATTCCAACTGCCTAGACAGATCCTAGTTGGCTCGACTACGTTCCTTACCCCTCGCACCAGCCGAGTCAGGTGTGAAGACCCTTGCTCATTTATCACTACACCCAGGCGCCGATGTAGCGCGCCACTAAGGAAGAGACGACCCGATCCTTGCTCACTTAACACCATGTCCAGATCACGACATGGCGCGCCACCAAGGGGATGATGGCCCAGCCCTTGCCCATTTATCACCATACCCGGGTTTCGATATGGCGCATCGCTAAGAGGGTTACGCCCTAACAGATTTTTCTTGGGTTTCATCTCCATAAGAGTAGCTGGGTTTTTATGTTGGCTCGCCACGCCTATCACAACCTTTAAGGGCCGGAACCCCCCTCACCCTTTATCCGGGCTTGGGACCGGCTATGTTGAGACAACAACATATTTAAATCAGAAAACAACACTTCTCATGTTTACTTCTGATACAGGACAATGTAAATATTTATGTGCCTTACCAAGGTAGAAAATAGATTATCATTTCAGAATATAGAGAATGTCCCAAATCTGGGAAATGCAAAGGCCCCAAGGGGATGACAGCCTTACAATTTTGTATGCGCCATGTAGTGATTTTTCTGACCATGTTTATATGGATGCTGATGAATCTAGACACATATACAAAACAAACACATGGAAAATTATATGCATATACTCAAAACCTAAAACCCCTTACAATTTTGAACGGAGGGAGCAATAAATTATTCAGTATGCTTATTTCAGCAGAGCAATTACAATTCAAATCACTCAGAATTAATCGAAGACCTTGGCGAAGGTCTTACTCTTGAGTCTTGACTTCAAAAATATGTCACAAGTCAAAGCCAGTGAATAAACAAGAAAAAGGAAATGGAACAAAAAATTTATTATGCTAACGAACAAATAATACAGTACCTTATGAGAAATATTATCTGATGTAACCTGAAAGCGTCCTCTTCGATGGATAATTTTTCCTTCTGATGGCTCTTCAGATGCAACTGCTTTCAAGAATTGTAGTGATAAGCCATTTGAGCATCAAACATTACATGTAAAATCAAGATCATATCCCAGCTTCCAGTTATTTCTAAAATCCACAACTGTAGAACTCGTTAGTTGCCAGATCATGCTATTCCAGAAATCTTCCCGAACATCTAGATGGAGGAAATTATTTTTCTTCCATCCACCATTGGCTTGCTTGGAGTGCAGGTGAGTTTCAACCCCTGGGTGTCAGGCTTGCTACGACCTGCCGGCATATGGCGTTGGAGTCATCGCCTAGGCGTGGTTTGGCGTTGCTTTTGCACCAAGCGGACACCACACAAGCGAAATTGGGGAGGGGAGTTGCATGAGACATGTGCACAGGAAGCAGAGGGGAGTTGTTTAACCCATGGAGGGAGGCGGATGGGATGTGCACGTGGGAAGCAGAGCGTAGTTGTGTGCACGTGAGAAATCACAAGCATACACCTCTGTGAGGCCACAAACCTTGTCCAATGCATCAGTTGAGTGGGGGATGAGAAGAGGGCGGCAGGGTGCACCTGGAATCCTCGGCACAGCATGCTGCCTCCATCCAGCTGCTCCCGTCCCTTCTGCTCGTCTTTGCCAATTCATCCCTCTAATTGACAGACCTTTCCTCTGCTTTGGCAATTCATGTCCCCATTTGACAGTTGGTGCAAGCTCTGGGCGGTGCAGCACACAAGTACCCTTTGGCTCTTCCTCTCTAGGTTCCCCTATTCTGTTTGAATTATGCTCTTCCTTGCCTCGCTTGTGCTATACTGCTATTGCTATGTGCTCGGGATGGTTTGATCTATGACTGTGATCACCTCTGTTCTGAAATGATATTGTGATCTATTGCTATTTGATTCCTAGCTTGGATAATTTGCTTAGATTGTTGGTGTATAGCTTAGGACATGTATGGTGTTGCCTTTATTTATTTATTTATTTTTTTTTGAACGACGCAGGAGAGCTGCGTGCCATTTCATTAAGCAAGGAGAAAAAACAAGTGGGGGCTGAGGCCACCACACACTTACAGTCTTACAGACATATGCGTGCCACCCAAAAGAAGAAACGACCTAAACACAACGGGGGGGGGGGGGGAGGGGGGTGGGTGGGTGGTAGCTTAAGAACCCAACCCCACCAACCTCGCACACAGAGAGGCAAGGGCTGCATTGCCAGCGAGACACCACAAGTTACCTTCCTGTACAATGCTACGGCAGACCACAGAAACATTAGGACTAATCCCCTCAAACACGCAATCGTTCCTGTGCTTCCAAAGTGCCTAGCTATCTGGAAGGGGGTGGGTCAAGGCACCTCGTCATACCACCATAATAACACTAGCCAAAACTTGTTCCTCTTCTTTTTCCTTTGACAATTTGTTTCTCTGTGTTTTTTCTTTGCTAATAAATGTTTTTTCCTTTGTACATTTGTTTTTTAATCTGTTTCCCTTTTCATTAAAATATATTTTCCTTTTATTTTTTCATTCCTCCTACAAAAATTATTATTAAGAATCTAGAACATTTATTAAAGATATGAGAACATCCTACTTGTGAAGTTGGAACATTTTGTTCGTCAAGCTAGAAAAACTTCATATGAAGCTGGAACATTGTTTCTGTGAACCCTAAAGTTTTTTTTTCATGAATTTAGAACATCCACCTCGTAAAGCTTGAACATTTTGTTAGTGAAGGTGGAACATTTTTCCCGTGAAGGAGGAATAGTTATCCTGAATCTGGAACATTTTCTTGTGAAACTAAAATATTTTTTTGGTGAAGAAGGAACATTTTGCTAGTGAAGCTAGAATATTTTTATTGTAAACAAGAAACATGGTTTAGAACATTATCTTATAAATCTAGAACACTTTCTTATAAATCAAGAACATTAATTTCGAGATGGAGTGGAAGGTTGACAAGGGTGGGTGGTGGA
This sequence comes from Paspalum notatum, assembly GCA_022530915.1. Lineage (NCBI taxonomy): Eukaryota > Viridiplantae > Streptophyta > Magnoliopsida > Poales > Poaceae > Paspalum > Paspalum notatum. Next base: position 29,345,587 of record CM039688.1, on the reverse strand, counting down.
ATTCTTCCACACAGGTGGACCTTAACAGCCCCCTCCCCCTCTTGATTCATACAGCCACACAGATGAAAGCAAAAAGAGACAAACAGAGACAGCGAGGGATTGATCAAGTGTCAGAGTAATCTTACCAGATAGATGGTTGCGTGAATCCTTCATTTGACGGAACAATAAAGGACCACTACGGTTCCTGTTGCTTGAATTTTTTTGACAATCATCCCTTTCATGGAACAAAACCACAAGTGTTACCAGCCTAGAATAGTTATTTTGAAAGGCCTAAGACAACATACAGATTATAGAATAAGGAACACTGCTGTCAAAAGAAGTATGGGTAGACCATGGCCTTTTTCATTATGTTCTTAGTTTCCAGATCCACTAGAGTGCCTTAGTGGACAATGATCTACCAACTTAGTTGCCAGATCAAATACTGAAACTGGTCTATTCTGCAAAGTATAAAAAGATCATTGGACTAGGCCAGGAGTTGACAGTTTTAAAGTAGTGCAGAAAAAGACAAGGCTAGGAGATGATTACACTTAAAACTTAAATATGACAGAGTGTCTTTGAAGGGGCTCAACCGAACATCCGTAAGATTCTAAGTGATTTTCGTATGGAGAGGCAGCTCTGGCACTTAGCAGGAGCTAGCTCTCTACGAGCTCTTGGTCACGGTGTTGATCCAGATTAGGATTAGTTAGTTTACTTGGTCAAGTTTCCTTTTTGTGTTTTTATCTAAGTTAAGCCTCTATGTTTTTCAACCCCTCACGGCTCGGTTTGGGGTGAGGTGGTGGTGGTTGTAAGGAACCGTTTTTTCTCTCCTCTTAATACAAAGATACGCAGCTCTCCTGCGTATTCGAGAAAAAAAAAACTTAAATATGAATCCACACTAAGCAGATATAGGCACTCTGAGTGTAGCATAAGACTATCTTCTAGTGGTAGCAACCTTATTTGTTATTATTTTCATTCAATACTTTGTTTTGCCTCTTAAGGAGAAAAAAAAAAAGAGTGCTATAAGTGAGTGCAAGCAGAAGAATAGATAAAGCTAGAAGGAAAGATTTCAATAGCGCTGTGATCTTAGGGGTCTGGATGTTGGGAACTCGAATTTGGGAGCTTTAATTAGATAGATGGAAAGATTACAACAGCAGATTAGACCCAGCTTGCCCCCCACCCCACCACCCCCCCCCCCCACCCCCCCACCTCCAGGAGGCTCAGAACTTCAAATGTAACTCTGCTTGCTCTCCTCCTCTCCCTTCCTGTGGCTTATATAATCTCTGACGCCTAACAACCCTAGGAGTTTCAGTTAAACTCTTAACTAATCTGTAGCCTGTGCCTGAGCCTTTCTTGGGCGCCTATGCTGATAGGTGCGGATCACAAATGAATCACCCACTTCCTCCCTCCCTATAAAACAGCTAATCCTCGAGCTGAATGTCAGGATAGTGTTCCTTGAAGTCCTTCACCAGTTCCCAAGTAGCATCCAAAGCAGAACAGCCAACCCATTGGACCAAGATCTGCCAGCCCCCACGATTGAGGCAAGCACGAACAACTTTTAGGGGTGTTGGCAGAGCGCGACCATGTTTGATGGGAGGCAAAGGAGAAACCTCTGACGGCGGAGTACCCACAAATTTCTTGAGGAACAACACATGAACACATCATGGATGTGAGCACGAGGAGGCAACGCCAAGCGATAGGAATGGTTGCCAATGCGCTCCTGCACCTGAAAAGGCCCATAAAACTTGGGTGCCAATTACCCAGCAGATTTGTCAGTGATCACTGCAGCCTGACTGATGTAATCGGAGCCAGACCCAGTCTCCCACATCAAATGAAACATCGTGTCAACTGCTATCATAGTGCTGCTTCCTAAGATCTTGAGCATGCCGCAACCTCTCCTTGATTTCTTGTAGAAAGACATCCCAATCAATCAGCTGTCTATCAACCGCCTGAACCTTGGCACGCCCCTCAATGTAAGACATCAAAGGCAGTGGCCAACCATAGACAACCTGAAATGGTGTAGCTTTGAGGGCCGACTGATATGATGAATTATAATAATAATCCACCCACGGCAGCCACCAGAGCCAACGCTTAGGACGATCACCAGCAAGACAGCTCTGCAGAAGAGAATCCGGAAAAATCTCCTCCCAGTCCGTGCATCAAAAAACTCGATCCAAGCGCACAAGAGTCGGATCAGCTCTCTCATTGGACCAAGTGAGTTTCCTACCCACCAGTGGTAACTCCTTAACCTCCACATCATCCAAAAATCTTCGAAACCTCCCCATCAAGGCGTGGTTTAGATTAGCGTTGTTTTTATCCTCAGCCTGATAAATAAGGATGAAATCGCCGGCGATCAACCAAGGTCCTACCCTGTCATCATCTTGAGGGCCATAGACGCCTGTAAACCACCAGTTCCTACCCTCTTGTTCCATGATTTGCACTGATACAGAGAAGGTATCAACCCGAGTAGCAACTATTTGGCAAACTGAGCTCTTCCAAGCGATTATGACACCACCACGCGTTCCAACAGCCGGCAGAGCCACAAATTTATCAATTTCAGACCCAAAAACAGACAGAAAAATTCCTTGAGTCAGAACCTCGACCTTAGTTTCTTGGAGGTCACAAAATCAGCCCCCGAGGATAGCACCACATCACGGATAGAATTGCGCCGGTCCCGCTGATTAAGACCACGCGCATTCCAAACAAGGATCGAAGAGGGGTTCGTCATTGAGCAACAGAATGGACACGACCACGTAAAAAGCTACAGCTAGACACCCAAAGACAGGTGTCTAACCAAAAATTGCAGCCAGCGCAGCAAGGCGAACATCAGTGAGGGGCTGGTCTATGAGTTTGAAATATTCATCTTGGGCAGCGGTACTAATTTTCTCCAAGGAATCAGAGAAACCAAGGTTTCGAATAAGCCGCCTTTGAGCATCAGTGGTCACCGGGCTTGGAGAGCAGGGACCCGCACCCGCCACCCTTCTACTGCGCCGCGGCGCAGAGGATGAGGACGGTGCTTTAGGTCTTCTCCTGGAAACCACGGGCATTGGCAGCACTTGATCGACTTGCTTGGTGTGTTCATCAACGAAGGCCTGCACAGCATCAGCCACCGAGGGCACAGCAACAGCCACCGGGGAGGTCAGCGTGCGCGGCTGCCACCTGGAGTAGACCCGTAGAGAGGAACCCTCCACCGCCGTCGATAAACCCTCCACAACCGTCGGGCGTACAGGAGGTGGAGAATGTAGACGATCATCCAGCAGACCCTCAACCATTCCACGGGCTGCGAGAGTTAGTTCATCAGCCGGCAGAAACTCCTGGAGATCGGACTCTGGCGCTTCCGGATCATCAGCTGTGACCACGGGATCGGCTGGGTGGGGAGACGGATGCTCCACTAACTCTGGCGCTTCCGAGGCTATCAGCTGCCGAACTCAAAGGAAATTCCTCGAATCCAGCACCGTAATTAGGAGGAACGGGAGCCGAGGAAACGGCCCCCAAGGATGCGCCAGCAGCCGCCTATTGCACCGCTCCCGAAGGGGTCTGCACCCTTACCCAGGCGCGCGTGCTCTGGACTAGGGACGATGCCATGTGGCAAGCATCGGATTGGCGCAGCCCTAGGCGTGCATGCACCGGCCCGCGAGCACTGCTGGCCTCCGTTCGCAAATAGCCAGCCCCCAACGACACGGAATCCGAAGGAAACTGCCGCCACTGCTTGCACTGATCGTGGCCACCATCATCGCCGGAGTTGACCGCAGGTGTCGGCGAAGGTAGGTCTTACTCCGTTGGTGGGACGGCCATGGACGTCAAGATAATGATGGGGTAGATCAAAGTGCAGAATTCCGCCGCTTCCCCACCAGCCATCAGCGGCTCCACGATATGAAGGCCCATCTAGGATGGACTCCGGCATGGCGCACTAGGCTTGCAGCTTGAACGAATGAAGATCCAAAAGATTCGCGGTATCCAGCCCATGAACCAGGCAGTAGTCACTGAGGAGTAACTCCGCCGTCTCGATCATCCAGGCATGCGCCGCGATTCCACGAAGCACGACATCGACGAAGAAAGGCAGGGCACCACCACCGGCGGCGAAAGCCTGCGACTCCACCTCCAGATGTGCAGACACAATTTTTTTTTTTTTTGAACGTAGTGCAAACTCAAATTGTTCTCAACGAATGCCCTGCCCTCGTTGTACACACGGACGGCGAGGTCTTCATCAGGCAGGAGAGCGATGAATGTGTTTGGCTCTGCACGTCGGAGGTCGAGCGCATCAGCCTCAAATGTGAAACCTTAAGGCGAGCACGTCTGAGACATCAACGACACAGCCCATGTCTTCCCGGCCCACCACAGAAACAATCAGGGCACGCCGAAGCTCGTCCTCTGCGCGAGCAATGCTCGTCGAACACCGCAGGACACGCCTCGGCCATTCCCCAATCACCGGGAGTGGATCAGCGGCGCTCACCGACAACAACGGGGTCTCACCATCACCATCGTCGGGCTCGTGGCGACCCGAGGGAGGGGAACCGTTCCCACGGCCAGCACCGAGCTTCCTCCTCCCACGGTGCGTACGCTTCTTTCCGCTTCCAGCATCTCCCGAAATAGCAGCACCGGCGGCACAATAGCGGCAGACATGGCGGGCGCAGGCACAACCTGGGCGATTGGACGCCACTCCAGGTCGCGTCCTCCTGCCGACGCGGGCACACACGAGCGCGGTGCCCAAGCGAACGGCAACAGAAACACCACACGCGCCGATGGTAGACCGCCGCCCGATGCGACGGCGAGAAGCAGTTGAAACACCGCCCAGGCAAGTCGCTGGGGATCAGCCTAGAAGGCGGCTTCAGGGGGCGGAGGCGATTCCTGCGCGCACGCTGGTCTTCCACCGTCACCCAGTCTCAATCATCCAGCGCTTAGACGCTAGCACAGGCCGAAGCCTTGCTAGCGAGTAGCACGTCCTTCAAGGAGGCCTGCATGGTGGCGTCGGCGGCGGGACTGCCATCGTCACTCCATCTCTGGGCCTTAGAGCCCCCGCCGCGCGATGGGGAGAGAGAAAGGGAAGCCCCCGGTGCCGGGGAGGGGGGAAGGAAGGCTGCACAGGGAAGCCTGCCGAGGAGGAGGCCGCCGGGCCCGTAGTTGACGCCGACGTGGGGCTGTGGAGGGATGGGGTGCCGGGGAGGTGGGGGAGCCGAGGAGACGGGAGAGTCGAAGAGGTCATCTCGTCCAATGCTCCCACTGTACCAATGAACAGCCTATTTGATAATGCCCGGGTGGTGGGCTGCCTCCTTACGTAAACCGTCAAAGAGCTAGCACGTCCGTCTGGACGGCATGGACACACTAGACTGATCTTCATCACCGTGTGATAATACGTCCAACAAAGTGTTAGATTTGCCAGGATTAAACTCAGACACTGAAATCATAGCCAAAGAGCTTGCTCACCTGTGTGTTGACGTATTGTGGAGAGGCGCTGATCCAGGAGGAACTTGAGGTTGTAGAGGTCGGTGTGGACGACGAAGGGGCATGCCCACAAGTACGTACACCAATGCTGTACTGCTTTGACAAGGCCAATGAGTTCACATTTGTAGGCCACAAGCTTAGCATGCTGGGGCACCACGGGACAGCTGTAGCACCTCCTGATGGAGCACAGCACCAAAGCCAGACCCGGCTGCATCGCAATTGACGATGAATGGCTCGACAGCAATGGGTGGTGTCTTGGGCAGCAGATGAATGGTGATCGAGGGGCCGAGATGGAGCAAATCCGTTGGCTCGGCAAAGATGTCTGCAAATTCCACAATAAGGAGCTGCAGGAGGTCTTCTGTTGCAGCGTTGTGGATGCACTGTGGATGCGAGGCACACGTGCTGAAGCTATCCTATGCCACTGTATGCGATGATCAACCCTCCAGAAGGATATGGAGAGTGCGTCAAAGTCTGACAACACAGGTCCAAGTGTGCGCAGCCATTGGCAGCCCAGTACCACCTCAAAGCCATCAAGAGGGATGATGTAGAAGTCGATGACAAATGGCTCCTGACCAATGGTGATAGGAATCCCCGGGCAGATATCGATGCAGGATACACAGTCGCTACTGGCCACACCTAGGGGTGGTTAAGGGCCCTCAAATTTGCCTAAACATTTTAAGGGTTTGGCCCAAAACGAATCGGATCACATTCCTATTCATTTTTGAATTAAAACTCATCAAGGGCTCATTTGGATTGTGAAGAAACATTTGCATCACGACCCACTACTACCCCTAGCCAGACCCACATTCATGCCATGGCGTGACTGTGTGCAAAACAAGGTGCCATCAGTGTTACATGGACTCGCATGCCCGAAATTTTTCAGTCGCGTCGGTGCGTGTCTGACACGTCTGGACGCGGATTGATGAAAAAGAATCCCACAGTAGACGATAGAAGCAGCTCTTGTGCATCAATTGGGGAGAGAGAAGCTGCAGCTTTTGATGTAGCTTTGACCTTTGAAGCAATCCATGCACCGAATGGTGCTGTTCTGCAGCTTTTTGGTCACACAACTTAGTGGGATCTTTTGTGGCATTTCAGTTTGTGTTCCATGTGGGTTGAATGGAAATACATTAGTCGAGTCCCCGAATCCTGTTTTTTAGGATTTGCCGAATCGGACACCCGTACCCGTGTCCGACTCCGACACCCGCACCCGTGTCCATGTAACACTGGGTGCCATGCTGTAGTTGTGGTGACGAAGCAGTGGGTTAACCTGGAATCCACAAGGGTGCTCATGGTGTTGTCTGCAACCACTACCTCTAGGCTCAGTGCTGGAGTCCTCTTCAGTTTCCATGTCGCAATCCATCTCCAGGAATATAGATGCCACGCATGCTGCAGTGCTTGAGGTGGTCACGAGAAAACTTTCTGGGACAATTGAAGCAAAGGCCCTCCTCACGGCAGCGTGCCTGGGCTGCCTATGATATTAGGGGCCGTGGTAGAGCTCCCACATCTCCATTCCTAGGCAGAATCACTCTCGTTGAGCCAAAGAGCAAAAAGGTGAGCGGATTCACTGAGGGAGCAGATTGAATCACTTGTCCATTTTGTGCTAGAGAGTAGGAGTCGAAAAAACCTGCTCCCCAGCTCCCAACCCGCTCCCAAGTATAAACGCACATACATGGATCACTTCATAGACATACGGCCAAAAGGTTCATCAGACAGATTCACTCTCAACAAAGAATCACTCCACTAGAGAATTAGGTCCCGCAGCTAGAGAATTTGGTAGCAGAGCTCTACCAAACGGGCCCTAGTGAGCCACCGCTCATACGCCCGTGCGAGACCCATTGCGCAGATGGATTCTAAAGTTCAATGTCGATGTGCAGAAGGTCATCAAGGCCGGCCATGAAGATGGCAATTTGTTGTGGCATAGAAACCCCATCGCAGCGGGCGAGCATGGTCAGGAACTCCGCTTGGTAGTCCGCCACTGAACCGCTGCAGCGAAGGTGGCACAGCTCGCCGGGTGGATTGCTGCACGTTGGGGGGCCAAAGCGGGTTGACGAGGTCGCAGAAACTCGCCTAGGCTAGTAGCGCCTAATTACTGGCTTGGCAATTGCGTTCAAGCAGGTAATACCATTGTTGCATGGAAGAATTGGCCACAGCGGTGCAGCCATGGCAGCGGGCCCTCCAACTCATCATATCATACTTGGGAAAGCAGAGCTTATGCGAGGCAACATTGAGGCGCCTCCGATGAAAGAGGAGCCGTTGGAGCCATGGGACCCGGAGTTGGCGTCATGCTCCATCTGCTTGGTCTGGACGGCATTGACAGCAGCATGGAGGCGGCCTTGATCGGCCCGGACAGAGGCGACCTCGCCATCCAATGAGGAGACCTTGCCATCCACTGTGGTGACTGGTGAGGCAGTCCTCAACAGCAACCGTCTTGCTTTCTAGGGCATTGACCTTTGACCAGCACATCTTGGAGTAGTTTGATGTAGTTGAGCAGAGTCCCCCATGGTGACAGCTTGAGCGAGGGTGGTGATGGCTGGGATTGTGCACTAAAGCCAGGGGGTGGGTGATGGGTGGAAGCGCATGGAGAAGTAGGGAGTGGGCAACGGGTGGAAGTGCAAGGGGAGGCAGGGGCTGGACAATGTGTGGAAGGGGAGGGCGATAGATAGGAGTACCCAGGGAGGCTGGCACCTGGAGGGTTGCGTCACAGGGAAGGGCAAAATAACCTGCTCTGAGTACCAGGATGTTAGGAACTTGAACTTGGGAGCTTTATTTAGACAGATGGAAAGATTGCAATAGCAGATAAGACAACGCCCCCGACGCAGGTAGGAACAATGCTTTCTTCGGAGAAAATTCCGGCCATCCGGACACTAAAACAACTACTAACTAATCTACTCCATACTAACTATCAGTGGGGAAAAAAGAGGGGCCGGCCCACCTCCCTCCCACCGCCGGCAAGCCAACGGCAAAGGAAGGGGGTCGGAAAGCTTGGGACTTCTGGCCGCTGCTGCTGTGACTGAGTGGGTTGCATGCCCTTCCTCCCTCCATATAACAAGAGTTGGCCTTGGATAGAAGTGCTTGGAAAGCAGCTACCCACATGTTGACATGCCTGAACCTCTATTAGGCTTATGCTACGTACCATTATCTCTCCGTCCTCTCTCTCCCCCTGTTGTCGGTGGCTTTATTGGGTTTCAACTCTAGCCTACCCCAACTCGCTTGGGAATAAAAGGCATTGTTCTTGTCGTCTGTTTATTACTTTGTTTTGCCTCCACCACAAGAGAGCATGTACAACCAGCACCACTGCTCCAAAAGGCACCTAGTACTAGATATAGCATAGTAGAGTTTTTAGGCTTTTGGCAGTGATATAATACTGAGTTAAGACTTCCTTTATGGGTAAGTGAATATAATCCAGCCCAAACGTCCATTATTCTGGGACATGGGTACAAGTAAGACAATATAATTGCTAGTTTTCTTTTAGCACATATGAATAGGAGTAAAATACATGGGCAGTCCTTGAACTTGGAACTGTGTGTCAACTAGGTCCCCGAACTCATAAAACCTGATATTTTGGTTGCAGAACTTGGGGAACCATATCATCTGGGTCCCTAAAGTTGTCTTGAGTGCCACTCGGGTCCCAAAACCCCTAATCTACTCGTTGACTATGCATTGACCATGGTTTTTTAGGTAAGAACTAGAAATTGGGTTCAAAGTTGGCTTGAGTGTCACCCAGATCGCAAAACCACCAATCCACGTGTTAATTGTGCGTTGCATGTAGTTTTTATTAGTAGGATCCATTTGTCATGTCCACATTTATTTTCTTTTTCTTCGGCTATGACATGTGGAACCCATTTGTGAGTAAAATAGTTTTCTAAATTTTTGAGGAGAGAGAGCATGATGAAAAAAAGAATTATTTCACATACAATGGGATCCACGAAGAGAAAAGAAACCTGAACCTAACATATAGGACACACTTATGAAAACCATGGTCAACACATAATCAACATGTGGATTGGTGGTTTTGGAGTTGGGTGACAATTATAGATGGGCGTGGTGCGGGTCGAACCAGCGGTTCGACGAACCGATTTGTAAATACAATCCAAACGGAGCCCTTATTCGATCCATGGTAAAAAACCAAGCACCAAAGGTTCGCGCGGTTCGATCCACCACGATCGGCTCGGCAGCACGCGTCCACCCCATGAACTTCGTCATCGCTAACGATGTCCGAGTGCCCCGGCTCCCCCAACAGCGGCGCGGCCACGTCGTCGTCTGATTCGTCCCTACGAGAAGAAGGCAGCACCGCTGCAGCAGAAGAAGCGGCGGCAACGAGTCCGAGGCCGAGCTCGAGGAGGCGCCACTTACCACCGCCATTGATGACCAGCAGCCGCAGGAGGCGTCCTGTTACACGATTGCCACCATGGACCAGCTCTGGAACGAGATCGCAGCAGCCGATGTGGAGGCATATATGTGATCCACAGCTGGGAATCCTGCTGCTTCCTCGCGCGAGCCATCGATGATGCCTCCGCCGCCGGTCTGCGACTACTGCTCGGATTACTGTTCACTGGAAGATCAACGACAAAGAGTACTACAAGAAGATGCTCGACGCATCCTGATCAATCCAGTGCTAGACGTATGGATCCAATCTACCCATCCATCCATCCTATATATAGCTTCATTTATCATCTCTTGTGAGAAATGAGGGGTGTTAGATATATCTGTATATCTATGCATTTCCTATGTATTGTAGAGGGTTATGTGTATATATCCCTTCATATACTGGTGTATATATATCGGCCTACGGGCCTCATAATGAATACAAGTGCTATTCATAACATGGTATACAGAGCCACAAATTAGGGTTAGGTTTTTCTTCCTCCCCTAATCGATCTTTGACACGCCGCACTGCGTGTTTTCATCGTCGCCAATCTCTTCGTGCTGAGATTGCCGACTTCTTGCTGCCGCCGTCGGGGCTTGTCTCGCCCGCCGCCGGCTCCCTGCTGCCGCCGTCGGGGCTTGTCTTGCCCGCCGCCGGCTCCCTGCTGCCTCTTCCCCGCTCGGCGCGCCTCGATCCGTCGCCGCCCGCGCCGATTCGCCGTCATCCGCCGTCCGCGCTGCCGGCTCGTCCGTCGTCCGCGCCGCCGGCTCGTCCGTTGTCCGCGCCGCCGGCTCGTCCGTCGCCGGCCCGCCGGCTCGTCCTCCGCAGACGTGCGCCGGCTTCCTCTGCCCTGCTGGTTCGTCGGCCGTTCGTCAGCTCGCCTCTCTGGGGCTCTCGCCTACCCGCCTGCCTGGTGCCTCGTCTTGCGCTGGCTCGTGGTTGGGGAGTCATAGGATAGGATAAGGGGTCCGAGACCCTCTGAAAAAAAAAACTGCTGGTTGCGCCGCTTTGTCTGCTGTGCTCTCGATGTTCGCCTGTTGCTGATTGTTTGAGATGGTGCCTTCGGCTTCTTCCAACGGTGGTGTTCCTATCCGTGTCTGGGTTCCTCGTATGCGCTGGAACATGCATGGTCTGCGTCTCTGGGAGTTTCTTACTAGCGAGCTTCCATGTCCGCCTTGTCCTACAGCTCCGGCGTGCCCTACAATTCCAGAGAAAGCAACTGATGAAGCTAAGAAGGAGCTGCTTGACGAGTTTGCTGATCTTATGAAATCCTATGAATCTCAGTTCAGTGCTTACAGGTGTTGGTTGGATGAGGATGCTCGTGCCGGGTCTATTCTTACTGCTAGTATGGAGGATCAATTTGCTGCAGAGATTGTTGATTCTGATCGGTCACATCAGATGTGGTCTTTTCTTCGTGATCGCTATGAGCCCTCTGGTCACTCTGCTTATTTTACTGCTATTCGTCAAAAGCAGTTGTTATGTCATGGCGACCTTACTGTTGATGAGCTCTATACTCAGTTGTGTGCTATCTGGCATCAGATTGATTCACTGCGTCCTTCACTGTCACCGAGTACTTGTGAGTTCTGCCAAGGCCACCAGTCAGATATTGAGCTTCAGCGCACATATGCATTTTTGACTCGTCTCCGTGATGAGTATGAGCCTCTTCGTGCCCAGCTTCTTGCTCGTCATCCTTTTGTCTCCTTGAAGGATGCTGTCGCTGTTGTTCGTAATGAGGAGACTCGACTTCATAGTGCTGGGTTGTTACCATCTGCGACTGTTTTGGCTGCTCGTTCTTCGCCCTCACGGCCGGCTGTTCCTCCATCGTCAGCACCTGCGCCCCCTCCTTCTGCACGTGGTGGGGGTGGTCTTCATTGTGATTACTGTGGGAAGGATGGGCATGTTGAGGCCTTCTGTTACAGGAAGAAGGTGCAGCGATCTCAGGCTCGTCAGGCTTCACCGACTTTACAGGCTTCTGGTAGTGCTAGTGCTGGAGTGTCTCAGAGGAGTTTTACAGATCCAGCTACCTAGGAGATGTTGATGCTTCTTTGTCGCCTTGCTGCCTCTTCACCGTCTGGGACTGCTAGTAATGTGAATCTGCCTGCTGGCTCACCAGGTCCTGCTGCTGCTTCTCAGTCTTCCACTCAGGGACCACCAGGATGCATGGATTCTTGATTCTGGTGCCTCTTTTCATATGACTCCTCATCGTATGTTTCTTTCTTCCATACACTCTCCATCTCGTTCTCTTACTGTTCATACTGCTGATGGGTCCTCTCTTTCTGTTGCTGGAAAGGGCACTCTATTGTATTCCTCTTTTCATGTTCCTGATGTTTTCTATGTTCCTGATCTCACCATGCAGCTTATGTCCGCTGGTCAGCTTACTGATCATGGTTGTCGTGTTATCCTTGATTCTGACTTTTGCTATGTTCAGGATCATCACACGGGTCACCTGGTTGGTACTGGCCCTCGTCGTCGTGATTCTAGCGTCTTTGGGAACTTGACTGGCTTCGTCTTCCTTCCGCTGCATCTGCCAGTTCTGATGGCTCCGTTTTGGCTGCTTCATCCACTTCGTCTTTTGCTCAGTGGCATCATCGGTTGGGTCACCTTTGTGGCTCCCGTCTGTCTATTTTGATTCGTCATGATCTCTTAGGTTCGGTTTCAGATCATGAGTCTTTAGCTCAATGTTAGGGTTGTCATCTGGGAAATCAGATTCAGCTTCCCTATAATTCTATTGAGTCAGTGTCTGAGCGTCCTTTTGATCTTGTCCACTCAGATGTATGGGGTCCTGCTCCTTTTGTTTCCAAAGGGGGTCACAGATATTATATAATTTTTATAGCTGATTTTTCTCGCCACACATGGATTTACTTTATGAAAAATCGTAGTGAGGCTTTATCCATCTATAAGAATTTCTCTGCTATGGTTCGCACTCATTTCGACACTTCTATTCGTGTGTTTCGTGCTGACTCTGCAGGTGAATACCTTTCTTCTGCTCTTCGTTAGGTTCTTTTTGCGCAAGGTTCTCTTGCTCAGTTTTCTTGCCCTGGCGCTCATGCTCAGAACGGTGTTGCTGAACGCAAGCATCGTCATCTCCTTGAGAAGGCTCGTGCTCTTATGCTTGCATCTTCGGTTCCCCCTCATTTTTGGGCTGAGGCTGTTTCTATTGCCACATATTTAATTAATATTCAGCCTTCTTCTGCTCTTCGTGGGGGCATTCCACTTGAGCGTCTTTGTGGCAAGGCGCCTGATTATTCTGGCCTTCGTCTTTTCGGTTGTGTTTGCTACGTGCTTCTTGCACCTCGTGAACGCACCAAGTTGACTGCACAGTCAATTGAGTGTGTCTTTTTAGGATATAGTGCTGAGCATAAGGGATATCGTTGTTGGGATCCGGTTGGTCGACGTATGAGGATTTCTCGGGATGTTATCTTTGATGAGTCTCGTCCTTTCTATCCTCGTCCTTCCTCGGATGCTTCTTTAGCATCTTTAGTTGATCCTCTCTCTTTTTTGTTTATCCCTGACACTGCTATTGCACATATACCTTCTCGCTTAGTGCCCTCTCCTACTGTGCCTTCTTCAGGAGTTGTGCCTCCTTCTGTAGTGTCACCTGTAGAGTCTCCTTCGGAGTCTTCTTCTTTGCCTCCTTCGGAGTCTTCTTCTTTGCCTCCTAACTATACTACAAAGCCTCCTGTGACCCAGGTTTACACATGCCGTAGTGCTTTGACCTCTTCTGAACCTTCCGATGAGCCATCTTCTAGCCCTTCTGAGCCTTTTTCTGATGAGCCTTTGCCTGCTACTTCTTCCCCGGAGCAGCTTACTCGTCGTGGTCATCGGTCTCGTCAGCCTGTTCATCGGTATGGTTTTGGACGTGTTACTTGGCAAGGTTTTGCCGGTACTGTCCTTTCTGAGCGGCTTTCTTATCGTGATGCTATTCTTCATCCAGAATGGCAACTTGCGATGGCTGAGGAGATAGCTGCACTAGAGCGCACGGGCATGTGGGATCTTGTTCCGACTCCCTCTCATGTTCGTCCTATCACCTGTAAGTGGGTCTATAAGGTTAAGACTGCTCTGATGGATCTCTTGAGCGTTATAAGGATCGTCTCGTTGCTCGTGGCTTTCAGCAGGAACATGGTCGTGATTATGATGAGACCTTTGCTCGTGTTGCTCATATGACCACTGTTCGTGGTCTTTTTGCTATGGCCTCTGTTCGTGAGTGGTCCATCTCTCAGCTTGATGTAAAAAATGCCTTTCTTAATGGTGAGTTGCGTGAGGTTTATATACAGCCACCGCCTGGGTATTCTGTTCCTGAGGGTATGGTTTGTCGTCTTCGTCGCTCTCTCTATGGTTTTAAGCAGGCTCAGCACTTTGCGTCTGTGGTCACAGCTACTGGTTTTTCTGCCAGTGCTCATGATCCTACTCTGTTTGTACACACATCATCTCGTGGTCGTACTCTTCTTCTTCTCTATGTTGATGATATGATTATCACTGAAGATGATCCTCGGTTCATTGCCTTTGTCAAGGCACGTCTGAGTGAGCAATTTCTTATGTCTGATCTTGGCCCTCTTCGTTATTTTCTTGGGATTGAGGTTTCCTCTACACGTGAAGGATTTTATCTCTCTCAAGAAAAATATGTTCAGGGTCTTCTTGATCGTGCTTCTATGACTGATCATAGGACTGAGGAGACTCCTATGGAGCTCAATCTCTACCTCTGCCACTGATGGTGAGCCGCTTGATGATCCTACTTGTTATCGGCACATCATTGGTAGTCTTGTCTGTCTTGATGTTACTCGTCCTGACATTTCCTATTCTGTGCATATTCTGAGTCAGTTTGTTTCTGCTCCCACTCAGCTCCACTATAGTCACCTTCTTCGTGTCTTACGTTACCTTCGTGGGACTATGTCACGTCGTTTGTTCTTTCCACACTCCTGCTCTTTACAGCTTCAGGCTTACTGTGATGCTACTTGGGCTAGTGATTCCTCTGATCGTCGATCTCTTTCTAAAGCAGACAGCAATTTCTCGTTCGAGTACAAAGGCTGAGTTGTATGCTATGGCTCTTAGTGACGGCAAAGGTGACTTGGTTACCGTGGTTGCTTGCAGATTTTGGTGTTTCTGTTTCTATACCGGCTCCTCTTTTGACTGACAGTACAGGTGCTATTAGTATTGCTCGTGATCCGATGAAGCATGAGCTTACTAAGCATATTGGAGTTGATGCATATTGCACGCGTGCACAGGTTCAGGATGGTGTGGTTACTCTTCGCTACGTGCCTTCGGAGTTACAGTTGGCTGATTTCTTCACGAAGGCACAGACCAGAGCTCAGCATAGTTTTTATCTCTCCAAACTCAGTGTGTTTGATCCACCTTGAGTTTGAGGGCGGGGGGGGGGGGGGGTGTTAGATATGTCTGTATATCTATGTATTTCCTATGTATTGTAGGGGGCTATGTGTATATATCCCTTCATGTACTGGTGTGTATATATCGGCCTACGGGCCTCATAATGAATACAAGTGCTATTCATAATAAGGGGAACACCGGACGCGTCGCTCCGCATCGGTCCGAGTCGCAATCGCCGGACGCCGGGACGGTCGAGGCCAGAGGATCGGGACGGTGGCCTAGACAGCTGCGACGCGACTGGGCGGGTAGGCGCATGCGGCATCCGGCAGAGGCGCGCGACGGGAAGGCAGCCAGCCGCCGCCGGCGGGAGGCGGCTCCGGCCTCCGCGGCTCGCCGGATCCGAGCTCCGCCTCGCCGCCCGCTACCTGGACGCCAAGAATAACCATCGAACTTGCGCAGACTTCGTTGGCTAAGACTCTGGACTAGCAAAGGGGTGGGCTAGACCGCTAGAAAATGGTCTGATCCATGATATCCATCGGATCACGTGGAGCGAACCAAATGATCCTCTGCGCAGTAAATGGATCAGTGGTTCGAGTCCGGTTCGCTCCACGGGTTAACCACGCCCACCTTTAGTGACAATCAAGCCAACTTTAGAGACCCAAATTTATAGTTTTTACTTGAAAAAACCACGGTCAATGCATAGTCAAGGAGTGGTTGGCACTCAAGCCAACTTTAGGTACTCAGATGACATGGTTTCTAATAGCAAATTGTATGGCTTAAGGCCTTTGTATTCTGATCGCCCTTTTGGGCTTAGGGTATGGCGTGGCTAACAGGCCTAATATGGGTGCCGCCCCCTATGATAGAATAGGTCAGGGACTCAAATCCTAGTAGGGATAGGACTCTCCTCCTCTGGAGTATATATATGTATACATATACCCCTGTTCTATCAATCAATCATTATTCGATTGCCCTACTTTCAGTTTCAGTTAACAGACCGTGCCAAGTTCAAGAAGCGCTTGTGTATTTTACTCGATGAATAGAATCCACCCTATACCATAAACATGGAAAAAGATAAAATTGAGCAAAATCATTACCTTTCCGGATCAATAATCAGGTAAGGAGAAAGAACTTCCTCAGGTATAAGAGAACCACTTGAATGTTTGTGGTATCCACCAGTGCCCAGGTTCATGGGTACAGAAATGCTTCTTTCTAAACTTTCACCGTTACAGCTGGCACTTTTAAGATGCTCAACTTTTGGGAATCGCTGTACAGGTACAGATCTGACACTTGGTTGAACTCTCAAATCAGTAGTAATAGAATTCGGATCATCAGCATCACAAACATCAAAGCAAGATCTGTATCATTAATCAGTGATCACTGATCATCCTTCATAATTCACTAATACTTTTACAATATAGTGTACAATGCATGTCAAAGATAGCATCATAACGGCGATACAGGAAAGAAAAACAGTCAAGGTAACAGCCACTATTCTGAAACAGTTCCAGAAGGATTGTACGTTCCGATTTTCCACCACTCAACATCGAATCATGCATGATAACTCCAGACAAGAATATATTTGCATCCAAAACAAAAACAAGACATATATTCCTCGGTGTGTTTTATTTCTGCGTGTGTGTAGGCAGGTATAAGTTGCATAAACAAACAAAGCAATTTATCAAACGGATAGCTGAAGGCACAACCAAATCACAGAGAATAAAGATATGTTCAATATGGTGAGAAAACTGCAGTTTTGAAGAGGTTACTTTAGTGCCTCAAGGGGGCGGCTTGGAAAAGAAGAGGAGAGAGTATCATTCAAGTCTTCGACTTCTTGAATCTCATCCTGCTAAGTTGGAACCATGAGGCAATATTATTAAATCTTAAGGTCAGTTTATGATGTCTCAATTGAGTCACTATGATTAAGATATGAAAATCTAGTACCTCTTCATGCCTTCCAGAAGCAATATGGTTTATCCTTCCCTCAAAAATATGTTCTGGGTTATTACAAGCATCTTTTGAGTCATTGTTAACTCTGTTATCCCTGTCATCTAAATGACAAATGCCATTCGAACTGTCTATCTGCCAGAGAATACATCCTCAGATTAGAGAACACAGAATTTTGGCAATCAGTTGTTCTTTTGGCTGATTTCTGTCAACCCTTAGCAGCAAGTAGAATTTAGCATCCAAAATTCAACTCTTACAAGGGCAGCTGCATTTTTCAAGTCCTCTAGATTGAAGTTCCAACCACTGATGCCTCGTATGTACTCTTTCTGAAAGGGAAATAATTGCATCTGTAAGTAATAGCAAAGACACAACTGTACGTATAGTTCAATTCCTAACCAAGAAGGGCAGATGGTGCATTCCAAAAGATAAAGGAATGATAAATGCAAGTAGGTGGTTGATAACATCATAGTTCCAAGCTCCAAACAATTCTACAAAAATGCGTTGCAGCAAAAAAAAAAATTCAAACGAGATTCATCTTCCTGAAAACTTCACAAAAGCCTTAATTCAAGTGATTGTCACTTACAACAGAAAAAATGTTTAACTTGCTTAGAAATAAGCACAACTGCAAGGCAATCCTCAATACCACAGATCTCAAACCTAAGATCATTTGGAATTCCAGCAGAGAAGACAGATACAAACACTAACTTCTTTTATTTGTGAAGATGTAAGATATCAAAGAACAAAAGAACAGACTCAAACCTGTGATAGCTGCTCCTTACTCTCTTGACCAAGCTTGTTGTTGAGAAGTAACTCAGCCTCTTTGCTCTACAAAGGAATTAAAACAAAGGTCATAACCCCGTTAACTGCAATGTTATGACACATCATGAATACTTATTTGCACCTTCAATTCCCTAAAACGTTCACCCAGCGTAGGGAGGCCATGAAGAATACTCCGTGCTAGAAATTCAGCAGAGCGAGCATGCTTAAAGAAAGAATGCTTCAAAAGCCTTTCTGAGGAAGGACGCTTGCGTGGATCCTTGACTAAGCATGTAGCAACCAAATTCTTGAAAGACTACAAATAAGAATATATTAACATAGAATCTTTAGACAAAGGAAAGGAACTCAGTAAATAGAATAAACCTTTGAAAACCGTTTGTCCCTCTCATAGTCTAGACCTGGTGGTGCATTTTGCAAGGTCATAAGCAACACCTATATAAAAAGAAAAGTATTTACTTGTTATGAATAGCGCTAGCAAGTGTATTCATTATGAGGCCCTTAGGCCAGAGTATGTACACAAGTACAGGAGGGTATATATACACATAAGCCCCTATAATACAAAGGAAACACAAAGATATACACATATATCTATTCTTAAAAACACACACCCCTCAAACTCAAGGTGGAGAGATACATATATCTAACATATATCAGATACACTGAGTTTGGAGAGATAAAAACCATAGCCAACTAAAGCTCTGAAGGCACATAGCGAAGAGTAATCACATCATCCTGAACCTAGGCACTGTTAGGAATAAAAGAGGATGATTAGATTATGGTATTGAGACCCAATGGGGACTATTATATAGAGTACATGAGGGAAGCCCTAGACCAAGGATATTCTTTGTCTGACTGACAATGGATTTGTGGACTTGCACAGCTTTGATAAACAGGAGACTTACATTTGGACTTGGATTGACACCAATGGAATTGAATTTAGGCCTTAACACATTACAGCAGTGAAACAAAGGTAATAGCAGCAGCAATTCAAGGGACACACGACTAACGGGCAGAAGTCAGCAGGCCAATGCTGCAGCACAGCAGCAATCAAAACAGCCACCAGAGCTGCGGACGATGACAAGATTAGCTAAATCGACGTGACTCAGCTAACCATAAAATGGAGGATAATTGGTTGTTTGACAATGAATTTGTGGACTGCATAGCTTGGATGAATGGGAGGCAACAATTGGACTTGGATTGACACCAATGGAATGGAAAGTAGAAAGTAGGCAGCCTCAACACACTATAGCCAAATGAATGATAGCAGCAGGAAGACACTACAATGTTTCGTAAAGTAAATATATGTGTGGTGAGAAAATCATCTATAAAAATTATATAACAGCGATAACCTCCATTTGAAACAAACAGAGCAAGGCCGCATACATCAGTGGACAAGATCAAAAGGGCGATGAGACACTGACTCAGTACAATGATAGGGAAGCTGAGCTGATTCTGCTTTCCAACTCATGACCTGAAACTGATCCTAACAAACCACGACAAACTAACGTAGAAAGACATGAGGCACAAAAATGACCAAGCCTATGATGCTAATGCCACATAGCAGAAGTCGAAGTCGAGGAAGCAGCCAAAGCGGAGCATCAGGCGCAGCGGAAGGAAGATGAAGCCAGTCAAGCTCCCAAAGGCGCTGAGACTGAGACTCACAATGGCTAAGGCTGAGACTCACGATGGCTAAGGCTAGTACCAACCAGGCGACCCGTGCTGTGATCCTGAACATAACAAAAATCAAGATCAAGGATGACACGACAGTCATGATCAGTAAGCTGACTAGGGGACCTAAGCTGCATAATTAGATTAGGAATATAGGAAACATTAGGAACATGAAAAGAGGTAGTCAAGAGAGTGCCCCCTCCAGCAACAGAAAGAGGGTACCCATCGATAGTATGAACAGTGAGAGAACGAGGTGGAGAGTGCAAATCAAGAATCCATGCATTAGTACCTGTGGTCGGTCCCTAAGTGGAAGACTGAGAAGCAACAGCAGAACCTAGCGAGCCAGCAGGCGAAGTCACAACACTGCGAAGTCACAACACTAGTAGTAGCAGCCCCGAACAGTGAAGCAGCAGCAAGGCGACAAACAAGCATCAACATCTCATGGGCAACTAGATCTATAGAACTCCTCTCAGACACTCCATGAGACACTCCAGTACTAGCACTACTTGAAAGTTGCGAATGCTACTATTGCCAGCGAATGCGACGAACCCAGTAGTTGGTCTCATCAAAGAGCAACGAAGATCGAAGGACAGGGACACCACCATTAGGAAGAGTCAAAGCCACCATCCGAAACGGGCGACAATAGAAGAGACAAACAGGAGCCTCTCTCACTCACTCTCTTTTTTTTTTTTTCCTACTCAATCAAAATCAAGAAAAGAGGACGTGGACGGAGAATAGAGTCGACCTGCCGGGAAAAACACGCGGTCAAGCAGATGGGCGGGCGAGCGATGAGTCATGTCGGTGGCCAGGAGATGGCGATGGGACACCGCAGCATGGGGCGGTCAGGCGATTTGGCTCCACAGCGTTGGGTCATTGACAGCAACGGGGCTTCGTAGCACCGCGCGGCGAGTGACGACAACAGAGTTGTGTGGCAGCGCGCGGACGGAATCCACCGAGAGCAAGGGCGGACGAGGCTTTGGATAGGGGGAAGGGGGATGGGCTCCGGTGCTCCTCACGGCAGATGGGATCCACCATGAGTACAAGTGCGAGCACAAGCGGGTGAAAAGCACACACCGACAAAGTGCTTTGAATGGACGTCGATCTTCAAAACCGAAGAAAATTAGTGGCGAAATTTGTGGATCTAAAAGGGAGAGGAGAAAGACCTAAGCCTAAATTAAGCTCAGCATACCATGTTATGAATAGCACTTGTATTCATTATGAGGCCCTTACGCCAGAATATATACACAAGTTCAGGAAGGGATATATACACATAACCCTCTATAATACAAAAGAATAAAAAGATATACACATATATATCCAACATATATCTAACATTACTAATTTACTATCATTACGTAGTTTTGAGATAAATTGCTAATGCAAAATAAATATGATTCGGTGCTAACCTTCATTGGAGGGTACTTTGAAAATGGAGCATGACCATGAGCTAGTTCTAATGCCGTTATCCCAAAGGACCAAATGTCAGCTCTGTTTGTGAATCATAAAGGAAAATATCAGAAAATAATATGTATATGTATATGTATATGTATACGTATACGCGCATCTGCTAGTGTCAATGCGCACAAGTATGCATGCTTGCTGCAACTGCTACATGTCACAACTCGTATAGCAAGCCTATTCGGGCTATATATATATATATGAATGCCACCCCTAGTGTGAGGTGTTCCCCTATTTCTCTATATGGTATCATGAGTCCGGGTCCCCTCCGGCTCCATCCTCTCTTCCGCAAGCGTGCCCTAGCCGCCACCGCAGCCCATCCCACCGAAACCCCTCCTTCCCCCTCGCGCGATCTCATCTACTCGCGCGGCTTTCCCTGCCCGGCGTCCTGCCCATCTCCACACCAGCCCCTCCCTCTCATTGGTCATGGCATCTATGGACTCCACCAATTCCAGTACCATCGACCCCCTCCTCGCGAAAACTCATCTGATCCCCCCCCCCTCCCTCGTGCGATCTCATCTGCTCACGCGGCTTCCCCTGCCTGGCGTCCTGCCCCTCTTCACACCAACCTCTCCCTCTCGGTGGTCATGGCACCTACGGACTCCACCAACTCCAGTACCGTCGGCTCACTCAACAACCACAGCAGCGGCGATGTCATCAACGCCAACCCCCCCGGCGATCATCCACGCCTGCGCTACTGTCTTAACTCCAACTACACGAAGTGGGCATCCTACTTCAAATTGATGTGCGGCAAGTTCGGCCTCAAGCAACACATCGACGCCTTCGTCCATGCTCATACTGCCGACACAATGGGATCAGGTAGATTGTTCCGTCCACAGCTGGCTCTTCGGCTCCGTCTGCGACTCCGTCCTTGACCTCGTCATGAAGAGCAACGATCAGACCACACGCGCTCTGTGGGTGGCCATCGAAGACCTCTTCCGCGCCAACAAGGAACCTCATGCCATCTTCCTCAGCCACGAGTTCCACTCCATGCAGCAGGGCGACTCTACCATCGCTGATTACTGTCAACGCATGAAGACAACGGCTAACGCTCTCCGCGACGTCAGCCATCCCATGCAAGATTCTCAGCTCGTCCTCAACGGCGTCAACTCTCGCTGCTTCAACACAGTGGACGACATCACCAACGCCGATGTCCTCTCCAACTTCGCCAAGGCACGGGACATGCTCGCCCTCAAGGAACTTCTCGCAAACGAGGCCAAGGTCGCTGACGGGACCGCACTCCTCGTTGTAGGCTCCTCTTCTACCACTTGTACTGCTCCAAGAGGGTGCCGGTCGACCTCAGCTGGTGCTACTTGGGTGACACCGGCAACGGCACAGGCGGGCGCGATCCGGACAGTAAGAAGAAGCGCTGGACCAAAAGGCAAAGGCCGAGGACAGGGCGGCTCCTCCAACCAGCAGCAGGTCGAAGCGCCCTGGCAGCCGCGCCCTATAGGCCCATGGATTTGCATCAATCCTTGGGCCGCGCAGCAGCTCGAGGCTGCATCCTTCGGTCAGGTCAGGCTGAGCACAGAGCGGCTCCTCCAACCAGCAGCAAGTCCAGGCGCCCTAGCAGCCGCACCCTACAGGTCCATGGATTTGCATTAATCCTTGGGCCATGCATCAACTCAGGGATGCCTCCTTTGGTCAGGTCGGCTCGGGCCTTCCGAGGGGCTCTGGTGGCTGGCGGTCACCTTTCCTTGGCCTGCTTGGCCCCGCGCCTTAGGCTCACATCGCCTTCGCGCCTTTCCAGGTGTCTCCTCTGTCCTAATCCTGGGATCAGGCTGGGCTTGTTGCTGCCTTCAACCATCTCATGTCCAGAACCCTGGTCCTTGGGTTATGGACTCCGACGCCACCAACCATGTGATGCCTTCGAAAGGTATACTCCTCTCCCGCCAACCCCCCCTCCCATCCCTTCATCACAGTAGGCAATGGCACACAGGTTCTTGTCTCGTGCCGTGGCAATTCAGCTCTTCCCACCACACAAGCTCAATTTGCCTTAAACAATGTTCTCGTTGTACTCTCTAGTTCATAATCTTCTTTTTTTTTCTCGAACCACACAGGAGAGCTGCACGTCATTTCATTAAGAAAGCAAAGAGGGAGGCCGTGGGGGAAAATAATCCCCCAAGGCCAAAAAGTACAACAACACCCACGCTTACATAATACAAAGGATACACACGACCACGACCTCTAAGAGCCAGCCCTTAGGACTAAGTCCTGGAGGGCTTTTGCCCCCGCCAAGCACCACAAATGCCCTTCATCAACTACTGCCTGAACCACCAACCGTGCGTCTGGCCTGATATTCTCAAAAATGCAAGCATTCAGATGCTTCCATAGCTCCCAAGTAACTAGAATCACCAGGGAGTTAAAACCTTTCCACATCACCTTAGGTAGGGAGCTAACAGCTCTACACCACCAAAAATTCAGGCGACTGTCAGGATCCAGAGGTCTCAACATTATCCAACCTTTGCTGAACCAAGGTCCAGACCTCCCTAGCCAACACACACGACGAGAGCACATGGTATTGTTTAAGCCTGGTCACAGAAGGGACAAGCCGGCTGATGGGGCAGCCCGCGTTTGGCCAGCCGATCTGAAGTCCAGCAACGGTTATTGATGGCCAACCAAATAAAAAATCTGCAATTTGCCGGAGCCCAAGTCTTCCACATCCGCTTCCATGGGGAGAATTTAATGGTGCCAACGAACATCGCTTCATAGGCTGATTTGCTGTTGTAAAAGCCCGAGGACGAGAGCCTCCAAACAGGGGTATCCGGGGTATCAGGTTGTAGTACCACACCCTCCAGCAACTCCGAAATGTGGAGGTATTCAACTAAAACCTGAACTGTGAGAGCACCCTTGATATCTGAAACCCAACATCTATTGGAAAGAGCCTAACTCATTGTACGCCTTTTAGCCACCCTTTTGGGGATTGCACGGAGAAGGTTAGGAGCTAAATCAGCCACTCTCTTATCATGCAACCACCTATCTGTCCAGAATTTCGTGTTCTCTCCATTACCCACAGTGATTTCAACTGCCATCTCAAAAAAGGCCTTCGCTTGACTAGGGATCTGAACTGGAAGACCAGCCCAAGGTCTCGAGGCGTCGGCCTTCATGAACCAGAGCCAACGCATGCGTAAGGCCCACCCCATTCTTTCCAAGTCATGAACACCAAGACCACCGTATAGGTATGGCTGCTGCACCTTCGCCCAAGAAACCATGCAGTTACCACCATTGGCCTGTTCTTGGCCTTTCGAAAGGAAGCCTCGTCTCCTCTTGTCCATGGACTTAAGGCTATTCGTAATGGGGTGCCTCAAACCCCTCCTAAAAACACTGTTTTGCACTGTTTGACATAAATGTTGCACTGTGGACAGAGAGAGGGACGGTAGGTATAGTGATAGGGAATGAGATTTGAGGAGTGTCGACAGCCTAATAACCCACTTGGGCAGGTCCAACGCAATCATCAGGTGAATAGGAGTGGCTGAGAGGACTGACTTAACCACCACCAGACGCCCAACTTTGCTCAATAAGGGGGCCTTCCATCCTAGCAGTTTGCTAGAAACTTTATCAATCAAGGGCAGCAGGTCCGCTTTAGAAGGCTTCTGAATTGTGAATGGTGTGCCTAGATACGAACAAGGAAAGCTTCCAACGGAGCAGGAAAAGGATTTCTGAAGTATGCGCCATGTCCTCTTCTGAGCACTGGATGGGGTCGCAGAGCTCTTCATCGGGTTGGTTTTGAGCCCAGTTACCGCCCCAAAGCACTGTAACAGATCCCTCACAACAGATAAATCCATGAGTTCAGGCTTCACAAAGATGACTACTCGCCTGCATATAGAGAAATCCGGGGCCAGGAGCATTGTCCAGCAAGGGGCATCAGCAGATTGCTTGAATAAGCCATATGGATCAGTGAGTTAAGCACATCCATAACCAAAATAAAGAGCATGGGGAAAAGGGGTCGCCTTATCTAACCCCGCGACGGCGGTAGATGAAACGGCCAGGGACGCCATTCACCATCACTTGCGTGGTGGAGGTAGATGGCAGCAGGCACATAAGATTACACCACCGCCTTCCAAATCCCTGGTGCTGTAGAACCTCAATTAGGAAAGACCAGGAAACCATGTCAAATGCTTTCGAAATATCAAGCTTCAGAAGGATGTGAAGCTCTTTGCTTCTATGCAAGGCTCTGGCAAGTTGCTGTACAAGCAGGAAGTTGTCGTGAATATTCCTTCCTCGAACGAACGCACTCTGGTTGTTAGAGACTAACTTGGGCAAGTATTGGAGCCAATCGAGTAGCAAGAATCTTGGTGACCAACTTAGCAATGTGTCCGTCAGTTTGAGACAACCCCTGTTCCATAGAATTCGATGCATTTGGTTTTTCTGTTAAGGATAGCAAGACTCGACGCCTAATTCTTTTCTGCAATAGTTCAGGCAACCTCTACACCATCTCACCAGAAGCCCCGTCGGTCGCCCCGCACACCAGCAACGCCGTCTCCTTCACGCTTGGCACCGTCTTGGTCATCTAGGATCCTCGGCTATCGATGTTCTTAGGAATAATTCTCTCATTTCATTTAATAAAGTAGCTTCCACCCTCTGCTATGCTTGTCAGCTAGGGAAACATGTACCTTTCGCTAGTTTTTCGTTGCAAACATTCACCGCTTTTGAGTTATTACATTGTGATGTTTGGACCTCTCCCATTACTAGCTTCTCTGGTTGTATGTTATTTGATGATCATCAATGATTTTTCACATTAATGTTGGACCTTCCCCCTTAAATGCAAATCTGAAGTACGTCACCATTTAACCAATTTCCTGACCTACGCCAAGGCCCAATCCCAGCTCCCGGTCAAAGGCAATCCAAGCTGACAACGAGCGTGAGTTCATCAAGCACGCCCTCCAAACCACCCTTGACACCTCCGATGTTCTCCTTCGTCTCTCTTGCCCCTACACATCCCCCCAAAATGGCAACACTGAACGTGTTTGAATAATCAGTCGCACCCTCCTAATTCATGCTCATATGCCCCCTACCTACTGGGCTGAAGCTCTGACATCTGCCACATATCTTCTAAACCAGCGGCTCTACTCAACCATTGGAAATTCCATCCCATATGAACGTCTCTTCAAGCGTGCCCCTAATTATAGCAATCTCCGTGTCTTTGGTTGTCTATGCCATCCCAACCTCACCGCCTTTACACCACACTAGCTGGCTCCCCGCACGACAGCATGTGTCTTTCTTAGTTATCCCTCTTCTCACAAGGGCTCTACCACTGCCTTGATATCTTTTCTCGGCGTATTATCATCTCCAGTCATGTGGTCTTTGATCAGTCCTCCTTTCCCTTCGGACACACCACGACTTCCTCCCTTCTTTGGCTTTTGACTCTCTTGCAGGATGATCATCGTACGGTCGCTCCGTCTACGGGCATCGAGCAGCCGTAGGTCACCCTGACGTCGGACGATCCAACTATCCTACTGCGCGGCCCTGTCGTCGGTCACACCCTAGCTGGGCCGGCTCTTGCACATGTGCTAGCGTTCCAAGGAGCTACGCCGACTCCTACAGCAGCTCCACCAACAGCAGGGGCAGCGGCACCTGCAGTAGCTCCAGCTCCACCAAGAGCAAGGGTGGTGACACCAGTAGCGGCTACTCCGGCTGCTGTCCAACCAGCCCGATATGGTCTCATGTACGCATGCTGGCCTCCACCACCCTAAGATCCATCAGCGGCACCTCCTGTACGTTACTGCGTCGTCTACATCCGAAGTCGTCCAGGCCGTCTCATGGACCTCTAGCTCCGTCGGCGCCTCCATCGCGCCCAATGCAGGGGCCTCCACCTCCTGCGACTCTTCGTCTTGGACTCTCTCGGCGGCCTCGTGCTACCTCCATGTAGCAAGGGCCCCAGCTGCACCTCACCACCTCGACGTCCATCTCGCCGATACCGTCTAACTATTGCAGCGCCCTCGCCGACGACAATTGGCGCGCTGCAATGGTTGACGAGTATTAGGCACTCTGCACCAACAATACATGGCGCTCTGTTCCCTGCCCAGCCGGTGCCAATGTCATGAGTCGTGACGGGAAAGTGGATTTTCAAGAATAAGTTTCATGCCGATGTATTTCTTGCCCGCCACAAGGCGCGTTGGGTGGTTCGTGGCTACTCCCAGCAACACGGCGTCAACTACGACACGACGTTCAAGCCGGTTGTCAAGCCGTCCACCAATCGTGTTGTCCTCAGCATTGCTGCCTCCCAAGACTAGCCGATTCACCAGCTTGACGTGAAGCATGTCTTTCTTCACGGGCACCTCGATGAGACGGTTTATTGTCAGCAACCTCCAAGCTCCATCGACCCTGCTGCCCCCGATCATGTCTATCTCCAGCAAAAGTCTCTCTACGGTTTGTTACCAGCAGTTTGCTACATACATCCTCCGTGTCAGGTTCATCGCGTCGACTTCGGACACTTCTCTCTGTCTTCAAGGAGGGCAGTGCCACCGCCTATATGTTGTTGTACGTCGACGACATCATCCTCACTGCTTCCTCGATGGCGCTTCTTCAGCGTGTCACAAGGCTTCTGCGACCGGAGTTCGCCATGACTAACCTCGGCGTGCTGCACCACTTCCTCACTATCTCCGTCGCTCAGTCCTCCTCCGGCTTGTTTCTGACGCAGCGTCAATATGCGGTGGATCTCCAGCATGCCGGTATGGCCGAGTGTACATCAACACATATTGACACTTCGGCCAAACTCTCCGCTACTAACGGTGCTCCAGTTGCCGATCCCTCTGAGTTCAGGAGCCTTGCCGGTTCACTCCACTACCTGACCCTGACTAGGCCGGATTTTGCCTATGCAAGGTGCGCGCGCTTGATCATCCGCGCGAGCTTCGTTTGGCTCTGATCAAGCGCACCTTGCACTATGTGAAGGGCACCTTGGCTACTGGTCTTCACATCGGCACCTCATTACCTCATGACGGCATACTTAGATGCAGACTGGACAGGCTGTCCCACCTCCAGGGAGTCCACCGCTGGCTACTACGTCTTTCTCGGTGACAACCTTGTTTCTTGGTTTTCCAAGCATCAGACCACAGTCTACCGTTCCAGTGTTGAGGCGGAGTACCATGCTATTTCGCACGCTGTGGCGGAGTACTGTTGGATTCATCAGCTTCTTCAGGAGCTTCACGTTCCGCTTGCTTCGGCGACTGTTGTCTACTGTGATAATGTCACTACTGTCTATATGACTGCAAATCCAGTACATCACCGGCGCACGAAGCATATTGAGATTGACATTCACTTTGTCCACGAAAAGGTGGCTTTGAGACAAGTTCGGGTGCTACACATTCCGTCATCTCACCAGTTCACAGACATTATGACAAAAGGACTACATGTACAGTTGTTTACTAACTTTAGGAATAGTCTGTGTCCCTGATCCTCCTGTTGTGGCCCGGGCGGGTATTAGGGATTATGTATAGGCTTTAGGAAGTGTATTGTATGATATCTTGTACAGCACCCCATCAAGGGTGTGCACGCACACGCACACACATATATACATATAGCATCTGCTAGTGTCAGTGCGCACATGCATGCTCTGCATGCAGTTGCAACAGCTAGAAAGCTGCAGCTGCAGCTGCTGCAGCTCAGAAGTTGCCACTGTTCTACAGTGCATGTGCTACAGTACAGAAAGTTGCAACAGCTATAGCTACAGTACGCGCGCTGCAGCAGAGGTTGCAACAGCTACCGTACACGTGCTACAGCAGAAGTTGCAACAGCCAGAAAGTTGCAACAGCTACAGCTTAGATGTTCCAGCTGCTGCATGTGCGCACCATACATGGGCTATGTGCACGGGCGCACAATAGAAATTCTGTATATATGTATACATATTACATGAGATCCGCTGATTGCCATGGACTTACTTGTAATCATAACCATGCAGTTGCTGCATGACTTCAGGAGCCATCCTAAATATGCAGTTATGAAAGATCAACATTATGTCATTAAAGCAGAGAATAAAAATGGCATTACACACTAAAAATAAAGATACATTCTAATTGGCTGGTACAAAATATTCACCAGCAAGGTGTTCCAACGAATGTATTTCTTGCTCTTTGCCTATTTCCAGTATCAAACATGCAGGCTGACACTCCAAAGTCTGCTAGCTTAACAGCTCCATTGGTATCTATTAAGATATTTCCAGCCTGAAATAGATTAGTAATGTGCAACATAATTTAGAACATGCACCACATGAATATTAAAGAAAATAGAGACATATGATGATTTATGTTAGGTATATACAAGTCATACAAATAAAAAATATAATATAATATAAAAAATATTATAAATCAGATATGATAGGTACTATGATATTCGGCAGACGTGGACTCGTGCATCGATACTAAGAAAAAAAGGCGCGAAGCAAAATAGCGAAAGCACACAAGCCAGCTGAGAAATTGTTTGTGCACTTTAAATATCTTAATCAAACCCGAAGGGGCCTTTCTGGTAGAGTTGCTCCGAGTCCACCCGCGATCTACCACTTGGAGAAGGCAGAACATAGAGAAGCAATGGACATGGGCGGGCATTGGCTATGTACTCACTAATCCCTATTAGCAGGAAACTACTAGCAGCATGAAAAATGAACGCACTTCCAGTCCTTGATCTTCAGCTTGGGATATTCTGTACACATGTCTGGATATAATATTCTTTTGTCTCTTTGTAATTAGGGTATGTGTATAAAATATTCTGCGCAGGTTCTATGCCAGGAAAATATGATGTGCAATTATGAATACAGTATGTTCTGTCTTTATATGCTTATTAAAGGCTTCGTCTTATATGACCGTTGAATATTCAGGATCTTCTAGGGCTGGTGAGGTTATTCTGGATGGCCGGTGTGTACAATTGTGTGATCCTACTTGGTACTCGCCATACTCATCGCACACACTCAAAAGGGTGCAACGACTCTCTCTCTCTCTCCTTCCCTGAACTCCTACGATCACAGCTGTTAGATGTGTATGTATATTTGTATTTTCCCCATCTATAAGGGGGTTTTGTGCATATTTGCTAACTCTTGTACCTATATACATTCGGGCCTAGATCCCTCATTGAATACAAGTGCTACTCATAACATGGTATATAGAGCCAAAATTAGGATTAGGTTTTCCTCTCTCTCCCAAATCGTTCCTTGCACGTTGCACTACATGTCCCCACCAAAATTTTGTCGCCTTCTTCTTGAAGCTGGTGTCGATTTCTTGACAATCTGCTCGTTCCACACATTGATCGGCATCTACTGCACCTACCTACCCGCCGTCCGCTCGTCGCACGCGGGGCCGCCGCCCAGTGGCGGACCTAGGATTATTCATAGACTAGGGCCAAGTTATAAGTCTAATATGGCTTTATGCATAGTTAGGTCTGAAAAACGGAAAATCTATCCAGAATTCTGGACTTTCTGATCGGAAAGGTTTTCCCAGTAACCATATATATGTTAGCACATCAAAAAGTCAATACAATGTTCTATAAAATAACCATGTGATAATATGCTTTTTCAAAAAAATCTTGAAAAGCGTACAAGTGTTGGTCAATTCTATAAATTCTGATGTGTAGCCCTATAACTCAAATGTGACCAATTGAGTGGCCTAACTAAGGATATCCTCTATCAAGGAAGGAAGGAGAATGCAGAGCGATCTACGTGCGTGATATTTGGGTGTTCTAGTTCAAGAGAAGTGGATGGTTACGAAGTGGTCAATGAACGGCATAGAGATGGTGGTGCTCTAACAATGGTCGGGGTACTAGCAATTGAGTCCTGAGGAGCAGAGTAGTCATAGTGGGTGTCATCTTAGCTCTAGTTAAGTTAGATGGAATTATTTGCACTGAATCCCTCAGGGGAGTTTTCTCGTTATGTAGAACTATAGAAGGATTTGAGTAAAAAGATGACATTTAATACCACCTCCGTTCTCAAATATTTGTCGCTAGCTAGTTCATTCTTCAACTATAAAACATCAAATAAAAAAGAATGGAAAGAGTACAATGCAATACACATCAGCCTAATTATGATAGAAACAAAACAAGGTGATAAATTGTACTTCATATTGTTTAACTTGCTAACACATAATTGATAATTTTTTTTCGAACAACGCAGGAGAGCTGCGTGTCATTTCATTAAGAAAGAGAGTACACAGAGTACAAGAGAGGGTGGAACCC
This sequence comes from Paspalum notatum, assembly GCA_022530915.1. Taxonomy (NCBI): domain Eukaryota; kingdom Viridiplantae; phylum Streptophyta; class Magnoliopsida; order Poales; family Poaceae; genus Paspalum; species Paspalum notatum. The sequence continues at coordinate 29,314,479 of CM039688.1, read as the reverse complement.
TCTAGACGAAACAAAAACTGAAAATAACTAAAAACAAGACACGACCACGACTAAGGGGCGGGGCCTGCAGCATTGAGGAGGATGTCTTGCAGGTCAGAAGCTCCTGCTTCACACCACAGACTACCCTCCGCGGCCACCGAACATAGCACTGCTTGTAAATCTGGGTGACGACCCTCAAAGATGCATGCATTTCTATGCTTCCAAAGTTCCCAGGAAATAAGAAATACCAGGGAATTAAAACCCTTCCGGAGCTGTTTAGGAATAGATCTTGTGGCTTCAATCCACCAGGAATTAAAGCGACTAGCAGAGGTTGGAGGTGCTACCCAAGCAAAATTGAGGCTGCTCAACACCCGAGTCCAGACCTCCCTGGACAGCACACAGGAGGTGAGGATGTGGTTAATCGTTTCCTCTTCTGGATCGCAAAAGATGCAGGCTGACTGGTGAGGCAATCCTCGCTTGGCCAACCGATCAGACGTCCAACAGCGGTTCAAAATGGCCAACCAGATAAAGAACTTGCAATTTGGGGGTGCCCAGCTCTTCCAGATTCTTTTCCAAGGAGAGAAATTGATCGTCCCCACGAACATAGTGAGATAAGCTGATCTGCTGCTGTAGGTGCCCGAGGAGGAAAACTTCCACCGATGTTGGTCTTGGACGCCATCTTGGAGGGTCACCTCATCGACCAAGTCCCAGATAAGAAGATATTCTCTTAGCACCTGGACTGTTAGGGCTCCTTTGATATCTGTCACCCAGCCACGGTTAATAAGTGTCTGACTCACTGTACGATCAGTCCACCGTCTTGGGACTGTACGCCTTTTTACAATTTTTTTAGGATTGCATTGAGGAGGTTAGGAGCTAGTTCAGCCACCGTCTTCCCCTGCAGCCAGCGATCAGTCCAGAAATTTGTAGATTCTCCATTACCGACGGTGGTTACTACAGCCATATCAAACAAGGCACGCGCATTTCTTGGTACCTGGATAGGCAGTCCAGCCCAAGGCCTAGAGTCATCAGTCTTGAGTAACCAAAGCCACCGGATACGCAGAGCCCAACCCAGCCGCTCTAAGTCATGAATGCCAAGGCCACCATACATCAAAGGCCTTTGAACCCGAGTCCAAGAAACTAGGCAATTACCACCATGAGCTTGTTCATGTCCCTTCCAGAGAAAACTTCTCCTCAACATGTAACATGGACCATGATTAGAGCCATAGCCCTAGTGGCAAGTCCACCTCTGCCGCTGTCCGTGGCCGCCCGCTCGTCCGTGCGGAGACGCTTGACCGCAGCTCGCTCGTCCGCGCGGAGACGCCCGCCTCCTGCCTGACGTGCGGGGAAGCTCACCCGTCTCCGTGTTCCTGCTGCGTCGCCGGGAACGGTGTCATGATTGGCTTTATCCTGCCGTCTTGGCGCTTCCCGTGACGATCCATCGGATCCTTTCGTAAAAAAAGGCAAAAAAAACTGCTACTTGGGCCACTTGTTCATGTTGCCATTCGTCGTCGCCCGTTGCTGATTATGATGTCGCCACTTTCCTCTAATAGTGGTGTCCTCATCCTTAATTATCTTTGATGGGATCAACTACCATGCCTAGGTTCCTCGCATGCGCCGGCACATGCATCGTCTGCATCTCTAGAAGTTTCTTAGTGGTGAGCTTCCACGTCCACCTTGCTCTACTGCTCCGGCGCGCACTATACGATTCAGCACAAGGTACTCTTGTTTAGTTTTCTTGATTCAGCACAAGGTACTCTTGTTTAGTTTTCTTGTCCTAGTGCTCATGCTCAGAACGCAAGCATCGTCATTTTCTTGAGACTCGTGCTCTTATGCTTGCTTCTTCTGTTCCATCTCATTTTTGGGTTCCACCTCATTTTGGGGCTCAAGGGTTCTCCACTGCCACATATTTGACTAACATTCGGCCTTCATTGTGGTATTCCATTTGAGCATCTCTGTGGCAAGATGCCTGATTATGACAACCTTCGTCAAAGGCCTTGTTTGGTAGTAAGCTAGCTGAGGGGAGTCCAATCAGCCCTCATGTGATTAAGATGATTAGTCACATTGAGGCACTCGACAGACTTGGTTTTGAGCTTGATCCAGAGCTTGCGACGGATGTGATCCTCCAATCTCTGCCTCCCAGCTTCGAGCCATTCATCATGAACTTTCATATGAATGGCTTGGATAAGACCTTAACCGAGTTGCATGTGATACTGAAAACTGCCGAGGATAGCATCAAGAAAACCTCAAATCATGCGATGATGATCCAAAGGGATAGTAAGAAGAGGAAGCGCAAGGGCAAGGGTAAGGCTGACGACAGGATCCAAAAGCCGAGAACTGATGCTAAGCCTAAGGCTGGTCCCTCTCCCTCGGACAAGTGCTTCAACTGTGGGCTAGTGGGCATTGGTCGAGGGACTTCTGGAAGAGAGAAAAAGAACAAAAAGGAAAGTGAGACTTCCGCTTTAGGTATTAATGTAATTGAAATTAATCTTGCAACTTCTAGTGAATCATGGGTATTTGATACCGAGTCGATGATTCATACCTGCAAATTGTTACAGAGACCAAACTAGAAGCTTTGTAAGAGGCGAGTTGGATGTGTCAGTCGGCAATGGAGCAAAGGTTGTTGTATTGGCGGTCGGCACATATCACTTGTCGCTTTCTTCAGAATTAGTCATGGAGTTAAATAATTGTTATTTTATTCCAGCGTTGAGCAAAAACATTATCTCCTCTTCATGTTTATGGGAGGATGATGATTATGAGATAATAATAAAAAATAAGTGTTGTTCTATTCATTTGAATAAATAGCTCTATGCACATTGTCCATTAATGAATGGATTGTATGTTCTTGATCTTGAGGATAGCCGATTCTTAACATTAATGCTAAACGACTCAACCCGAGTGGTCTCAATCCTGCTTATGTCTAGCATTGTCACCTTGGCCATATTAATAAGTAACGCGTGGAGAAGCTCCATAAGGATGGACTACTCGACTCATTTGATTATGAATCATTTGAGACATGTGAATCTTGTTTACTTGGCAAGATGACAAAGGCACCCTTCACTGGTCAAGGTGAGAGGGCGTCCGAGTTATTGGCCCTTGTACATAATGATGTATGCGGTCCAATGAGCTCAGTAGCCAGAGGCGGTTTTCAGTATTTCATTATTTTTACTGATGACTTCGGTAGGTATGGCTATATCTACTTGACAAGACATAAGTCCGAGTCGTTTGAAAGGTTCAAATAGTATCAGAATGAAGTTACAGAACTACTCAGGCAACATGATAAAATTCCTACGATCGGATCGTCGTGAGAATATCTGAGCCAAGAGTTCGATGACCATCTAAAAAGTTGTGGAATTGTTCCACAGCTGACTCCACCCGGAACGCCACAATGGAATGGTGTGTCGGAGGAGAAACCAAACCTTGTTGGACATGGTGAGGTCAATGATGAGTTAGACTGATCTTCCGTTGTCCTTTTGGGGTTACGCTCTAAAAACTGCTGCGTTTACACTGAACCGAGTTCCGCCGAAGTCTATATGGACTGGGATCCCAGATTGTCTTTCCTTAAAATTTGGGGTTGCGAGGCTTATGTCAAACGTTTGACGTCTGACAAGCTTCATCCTAAGTCAGACAAATGCTACTTTGTGGGCTATCCTAGAGAAACCAAAGGATATTATTTTTATAACCAGGAGAAAGCAAAGTGTTTGTTGTCCAGAATGGTGTTTTTCTGGAGAAAGAGTCTCTTGAAAGGTGAAACCAGTCAGAAGTTCGAGAAACACTGGAGAATGGTTCTGATCCGACAGATTTCCAACAGGATGAGTCAAGTGTTGAGCACTCTGTTGAAACACCATTAGCCCCGCGTAGGTCACAAATGGCACATCGTGCACCCGACCGCTATATGTTCCTCACCATGAGTTGGCATGATATATTTTTGTTGGACAATGATGAGCCTAAGACTTACAAAGAAGTTGTGATGGGGACCCGACTCTGAGAAATGGTTGGAGGCCATGAGATCCGAGTTGAAATCCATGGCTGACAACCGAGTTTAGAATTTGGTCGAGCCACTTGATGAGGTGCGACCTATCAAGTGCAAGTGGGTTTTTAAGAAAAAGATAGACGCCGATGGAAAAGTTCACATCTATAAAGCACAGCCTGTGGCAAAAGGGTTTCATCAGATTCAAGGTGTTGATTATCGTGAAACATTTTCATCCGTAGCTATGCTAAAGTCTATCCAAATCCTCCTAGCAGTTGCCGCATATCATGACTGCATATCATGACTATGAGGTGTGGCAAATGAATGTCAAAACGGCTTTCCTTTATGAAAACCTAAATGAGGATGTGTAAACGACACAGCCTGAAGGTTTTGTCGATCCACAGAATGTTGGAAGGTGTGCAAGCTTTTGAAATCCATTTATGGACTCAAGCAAGCATCTCGAAGTTGGAATCTACGTTTTGATGAAGTGGTCAAAGGGTTTGGTTTTATCAAGAATGTAGGAGAACCTTGTATACTTGTGTATACAAGGTCAATGGGAGCGTGCTCGTCTTTCTGATCTTATACGTAGATGACATATTGTTGATCGGAAAAGACATTCCTCTGTTGAAAGCTGTGAAGGATTCATTGAGAAAGAGTTCCTCGATGAGAGAAGCAGCTTACATCTTGGGGATAAAGATCTAAGCGCTTAATTAGTTTATAAGCCTAAGTACATATATTGACAAGGTGTTAAACGGTTCAACATGCATGATTCCAAGAAAGGTTTCTTGCCCATGTTACCTGGCACGATCTTGAGCAAGACTCGGTGTCTACCGACTACTGATGAGCAAAAGATGATAAGTGAGACCCCGTATGCCTTCGCAATTGGATCCATCATGTATGCCATGATATGTACCCGCCCAGATGTCTCCTTCGCTCTAAGTGTTACGAGCAAATACCAAAAGTGACTGGATTGCTTTAAAGAATATCCTTAAGTACTTGAGAAGGACTAAGGATGCGTTCCTAAGCTCGTTGTAAAGGGTTACACCGATGCTGGTTTCCAAATAGACAAAGACGACAGTAGATCGCAAGCTGGATTCGTATTCTGCCTCAATGGTGGAGCGGTTAGTTGGAAGAGTTCCAAGCAAGATAACGTAGCTGATTCTGCAACAGAAGCTGAGTGAGTATATTGCAGCTTCGGAAGCTGCTAAGGAGGCAGTTTGGATCAGAAAGTTTATTTCTTAGTTAGGTGTTGCTCCGAGTGCTTCGAGCCCGTTGGACCTTTATTGTGATGATATCGGTGCCATTGCTCAAGCTAAGGAATCTAAATCACACCAAAAATCCAAACATATACTTAGGCGATATCACCTGATCAGAGAGATTATTGATAGAGGTGATTCGAAGATGTGTAAAGTGCACACGGATCTAAATGTAGCTGATCTGTTAACGGAGCCTCTCCCACAATCCAAGTTTGAGGCACACACGAAAGCAATGGGTATTAGATACCTGAGTTGACTCTAGTGTACGTGGGATGAGAATTTGTTATATTTTATTTCGAATAAATGTTATTCATTTTGTTCCTTGAACTTACTGCTGTAAACAATGGATCAACGAGTGCGTGACTCGTTCGTGAGACTCTTGATTAAATGCCATGTTCTAAATGGTCCCTAGCCTATACTCCTTATTTGGGACAATAATGATTCAAGGACTAGCACATGGATTGATTAATGATCATGTCTTGCGGATCATGGATATTGGATATTAAATCAATGATGTGGACAGATGTTAGAGAACATGGTGTCGGATCTAAGTCACTCCGAGACATTGCTGGGATTGTTATGTTTATGTGCCATCAAGCGATCTTGCAGTGATATACCCACTAAATCCTTTGACCTGAGATCACCATTGTTTCTCACTTTGCGTAGTGATGTACTTAGGGGTTACCAAATGCTATTCCGTAACTGGGTAGTTATAAAAGTAACTTTCGGGTGCATTGCGAAACATGGATTGGGATGTGAGTGGATCAAGATGGAATTTGCCCCTCCTGCATTGCGAAACATGGATTAGCATGTAAGTGGATCAAGATGGAATTTGCCCCTCCTACATAACGGGAGAGATTGCCTCTGGGGCCCCTCGAGGTGGCTGGATTAGAAAATGTATGGCCGTACTATGTGATTAATGATTAATCACATTTGGACTAATGGTTAGTCCAGTAATCTACCATTGACGAGTGAAATTAGTCTGACTATTAAACAAGGGTGGTACAAATCTCGCCTTGGGTCGGATTGGCGTCGCGTGGCAAAAGGATATAGGACGAGTAGTATATCAAGGTTCCGTTGATATGATCATTATGCTTTCGGGGGTTAACATGTGCTGCTAGGCGCCGCTGTTGATCGATTGGCTTGAGAAAGGGTTTTTCGCCATGGCCAACTTCATGAGAATCTACAGGGTCACACACTTAAAGGGATTGGTGACACTAGGATATTGCCCCTTGGGCAAGTAGGAGATTGATGGAGATGTGCCCGACGCGGCAATTTCTAGGTCTGACTCCTAGTTGAATCGGCTCTGCAGGTTTGACTCGGAAGTTCGCATATGGTATGCGCAGTTGGACTTCTATTGGGACTCAAGCCACAGAATCCTAATGGGCCTTTACTTGGCTAAAGCCCATTAGTGGAGATTATATGTATGCATGAGGGGTCACGGCTTCGATAGACCCGATCGGTGCGCGTGAGAGCCATCACAGAAAAGATTTCTGCGAAACCCTAGCCATGCTCCGATCCAATCTCTCAAGATCCTCCGCCAAGTTAGTGGTGCTAGCACGCCAGAACTCGGCGTCACCTTCCCGCACGTGTGGATACCGTAGAGGCGTTGCTACTACTGCTGCGCTCATCATCCAACTGGTTCCCGACTGACTGCGAGGTTGGCCGACTAGTTCTTGGTCGAGGTTGGCTGGACAAGTCGGCATCGGATCTTCTTCACCACATTGACTCAGCGCGCTTGATTTGACACTCGGCTGCGTTAACTCGGCACCCGGCTGCATCGACTCGTCTTCCGCTGCACTGCGCGTCTAGTGGTAACGATCTATTATCCCTTGCTTGTACGAGTTCCTGTGTTTACGCGGTAGTAGAAAAACGTTTTCATGCTATGGTAGCCTACCCCGTAACCCTACAAATCCTCCCACACATCAAACATTTAAGCTCTAGTATAACGGTGGAATAGGCGGTCCGGTGAGCTCAGCCGAAGTTCGGCCTGACTCAGGCGGTCAACAAGCCGAGCCAAGTTCACCTCGCCCTTGCGAGCTCACGAATGAGGCTCGGAGATGGCAAGCTAGCTAGTGAGCTCACGTGTCAACTAGAATCATTCTTGAATTGAAGAAACTAGAATGTTTTTTACTAACAGTTGTTCAAGGTACAAGGGTATTAGTGTAATCTCCTAGTCTCAATTTTATCCTCAACGAAAACGCTAAACAGTCGGTCACCCTAACCCTCCATTTAGTGATTAGTTAGACTATACGTGCATTTAAACCTAAGAAGCCGAGATCGCGGAACCATTTAGGGTTCCTCGTTCCGAGGAACTTTGTTCCAAATCGAGAAACAGGAACGAAGTGGAACAACGCACGGATCGATGGGTGGGACGTCTTCCTCACTCGCAGGTTCGGTTGGCGGGAGGCACTTAACTCGGCAAGGACCATCTCCTCTATGGCGAAGAAGGTAGAGACCGGATCCAAGGTTGGCCGGCGGCGGAGGGTCCGGGAGGCCGCTGCAGGGCCGGATCTGCCGAGGTGCGCCCGGGGGGAAGCCGCGGCACGGAGCCAGCGGCGGCGCGTGGATGATAGATGGGGCGCCGAGCTGACTGGCTGAGATGGGAGGGAGAAGGGCGCAGCCGGCGGAGTAGGAGGAGGTGGAGCTGATGGGGTGGAAGGCCGGGGACATGAGGAGGCTACCGGCGGAGGAGGTGGTTGGGGGCGAAGGCGGGGGAGGCGGACATCATCCCGCGCAAGCAAGGCGCTGAGCTCACGGAGGCGATGGTGGATGGCGAAGGGCAAAGGTGGACAAGGAGATGGCAAACAGGCGGCGACAGACACAAAGGATAAATTGAAGCATTAGCAATAGGGTTTGCAATGTTGAATGGATGATCCTGATTGATTGTATGGAAATCTAATGGCTGCAAATTAATAACTGCTTGTGTGGAAAAAAAACAAGTTCCTCGTTCCGCGAACATCATTCCACTTTATCGTTCCAAAATTACATTGTTCGCGTTCCAGTAATCGAATAAACCATATGAGGTATACCCTCTTCGTTCCATGCCTCCAAAAAATGGGGATCGTCATACCACGTCCCCGTTCCTCGATCCCATCATTCCAGGAACATGGCTTCTTAGGTTTAATATTAAACATACTACAGGGCCAACACAGTTGACGGCTAAGTAGCGCTTAAATGGCGTGTAAATGGTCTACACGGCCGTGTAGGCGAACAATGCCTAGTCTAGGCTTTCTCCCTGTTGTCTCTCATGTACTCTATATATAGTTTCCATTGGGCCTCAACATGATGAATCTATTCAACCTCTATTATTCGTAGCTTAATATCAAAGTTCTAGGACTGGAATAGAATTTCTCGAGTGGTAGTCCTTTAAAGCAAAGATGCGTGTTATGTAGCTAAATTTCACAATTTCCCTGCTCTAAACATAAATAGAGATTTGAAGGACTATTGCACACATTACCTTAACATCTCTGTGAATATGCCCTTGAAAATGTAGGTAGACAAGAGCTTTTAGAACTTCCCGCAAAAGAGTAGCAATGACTGGCTCATCAAACCCTTCTGGAAACGAAGTTTTCATTATGTGGAGCGCAGATCCAGCAGCCATGTAAGGCATGACAACCCAGAGCTGATGTCCATTTGTAAACGAGCAATATGCACGGAGAAGATTAGGGTGATCAATCAAACTCATGGTTTGCACTTCCCGCCTTATCCCATCCTAAACAATAATAATTCCAATACAATGAGAAACACAAGGCACAAAAAACATGAACAGCTTCACATTAGATTGATGTTGTCAGGCTCACATAGAAAATAAGTAGCAGTCATATGAAAGGATAAAAGATGAATGCTACTTGGTGAAACGCACAACAAACATTCACAAAAACTGAAAAAGTCTATATAACCACTACCCCCCCCCCCCACACCAAATGTATAGAGGTCCGTTTACGTGAACTACAAAGCCGAATGTTTAGCACCTTATTGAAAACTAGGCAAATAACCTACTAAGTGGTTTTACTATGTAGGGTCCACATAATAGGTTTTTTAATTTTTCTCATTCTCTCTTATATCATGGCACGTATGTCGGGTGCATCTTCCTCCTCAGCCTCCTTCCTTCAACTCGCACCGAGTCGAGATCCCCCCTACACCATGGCTGTTGCCTCCACTACGGGCACATCACACCATCCTCCATGTCGATGTTGAACTTGCACAGCATGGCTGAGAGAAAGATGATCTTCCATGTAGCCCCAGCAAAGAGATTCGTGACTGCAGAGGCTGCCTCGTCAAAGCGCTCCAGCACGTCCCAGACATCATCCTCTGCCATGTCCACAAGGCATGACTCGCAAGCTAGGTCCACCTCCAGCTACAACTTTGAGGATGGGAGCTCCACGAACACTGGCTATGTAAGCCGTACTGCCTATGTGAGCTCCATAAACATTTAGGAGGGTTGTTAAAGATTAGATGGAACTCAACAAATACGAATGAATATTCTTCCTCTCTACCTCTCCCCTTGCTCTCCACCATTGCTACGGGATGGTGACGCAACAACCTCACCCGGCCATCAAGCACAACTACACCCTTCACCGGTCGTAGTCCTACGCTACCCAGCCATAACAGCACGCAGGTTTACATGTAGTAAAAAGATGCATATAGTGAAATGCATGGACAAGCTCGAATACTCCATTTAACAAAGATATTGTTCTATCCTCCAAATACAGAACAAGGTAACAAATCAATTCTTCCACCCGTGAAATATCTACCTTAGGTCCCCAAACTTAGAAAACCACGAATCTGGGACCCAGATTCGTGGTTTTCTGAGTTTGGAGACCTAGGCGACACATGCTGCAAAGTTTAAGGACCACGCATGTATTTTACTCTTTTTATCTTTTGGAACGTCAGCATCATTTTATGCTAGAGAAACAAGAATTTAAATTTGTTCGTCCAAAAAAGTTTTTGACAAGGAAATATCAATTTCCACAACTGAATCAAATGAATTTTGTAATGGAACATAACTTACCAGGTCATTGTTGCATTTCTCTAGGTCGAGAACTTTGATGGCAACCATAATGTCAAGTGGGACACAAAGAGCTCGGTATACTGTGGCACTAACGCCTTCTCCAATTTCCTCATATAATTTATACTCATTTGCATCTGTTGGAAACCTTTGGCTAAGTACTGCATGCTCCATGGCCCAAATCTAGAGAGCACTAGAAGTTAACAGTACTCTTAAAATTTGCATAGCATAGGAACACAGTAGTAAATGGCAAGAACACCGGATAGGTGTGCCTGAGAACAGCATCCAGCATTGTGAGGTTTGATTTGTAAATACTTAAGACCAATATAGAATCATTGACTTCATAGGGTTTTCATGCACTCTTTGCTCCAGTGGGTTATATTGGCAGACACGAGAATGAAGTATACACCAGAAATCTACCCAAAATTGTTTCACCAAGAGTATTGTGGCAGAATCCTATAAGCTGCAAAGCAAGGAATAAGAAAGCATCAACATTGCGGAGCAACTAGGATAGAAAAAGGCCATAGTTGCATTAAAAGGAACACACATCGCAAACAGCATAGCACCATCCAGATGTAACTATGTGCTTAAATGCTCTACGGGAGATGAGCAACTATACAACTCGGTTATGCAACATAGCCCATGTATTAAATCAAGACCGCAAAGTCATCAAATAAGCTCAAGGATTCACAAAAAGAAACGAAATACAGAAGCACTGAAGTGCTGATCCTCTAATACTAAGCCATAGAGCCTAGTTCCAACCTAAACAAAAATCAACCCAAAAATGCAGAGTTTAGTTAAGTGCGAAGTTCAATTAATCAAGCTTAGGGGGTCCGTCTAGCGCTTAGCAGGTGTCACACACAGAGCTTAGTTGAGCTTTAAACTCAGCTCATACTTAAGCAAGCCCGGGAGCCAACCGTTTCACAGCAGCAAGCAATCACTTCGGACACAAGCTGAAGCTGAATCCACAACCACGTCGGACGAACGATCCTAGATGCCCTTCCCACGGCACCTAAGTCTAAAATTTCATCCATAAGCTTCACCACCGCGCTACGACATCACAACGCGCGATGCCCCGACGAGCAGCGTTACCTGGATACGGTGCGACGAAGCGCTCCGGGCGGCGGGACCGGCGAGACAGTGGCGGATCGCGGCACCGGCGGGACAGTGGCGGATCTGAGGGGCAACGAGGTGGGAGCGGCGAGCCGCGCGAATCTCGGAGGAGGAAGGCCGTTAGCGGCGAGGAAGGCACGGGCGACTGCGAGGCGGACACGGGACGAGGACGAGGAAGCGCACCAGCGGCCAGCGGCAGCGTAACGGGCTAGGGAAGGCGAAGCCGGGAACGGGGAGAAGGCGAAGTGGAGGTCTGTCCTCTTTCTTAGCCCGCTGATTTTCTGTGGCCACCGCATGACAGGGCGTCGCTGCCTGCCTACACTGTCTCAATGCTAGAAAAAAAAAAAAGTCATTCCCCATCCCACCGTGGCCCAAACAGCTTTGGATGTCTAGTCTTTTAGTTTGGAAGCTCGGGCATTTCAGCCCAACGAAAATGAGCACACGCGCGGGATTTTTTGGATTTGCGGGATCCCCTCTCACCCCAGGAGAGATGCCCCTGTTCCGCACTACTGTTTGGAGGTCTGTACCCAGGGACCAGGGTAGCGCCGTGGAGACGGGAAGGGGGAGCAGCGCTGAGACGAGGAGGGGGAGTCATCGAGACAAGAACGGCGACTACCTCCGGTGAGGGGAAGGAGAGGCGGAGTGGCCTGACTCGGACGTCGGCTCGGGAGATCGCCCCAGCAGTGGCGGCGGAGAGTTGGGCGACGTCGAGGACGGGGAAAAGCGCCTGACCTCCCAAGGTCGGGGTTATTTACGCGTGGAAAATGGACTCTCCCTGGCGAAGCTCCCCGCTCTAACGGGCTGCCAAATATCACGGATGGATGGCCCGTGAAAAATCTCCGCGTGGGCTTTCTCCCCGGGAAAAAGGTCGGGAACCCGGCAAGGTTCGCTGTTGCCAAACCAGCCTTAAATGGTTTCCTTGTGTATTTTCTTGTGCTCAAGAATACCATGTAATGTAATACCACTCAAGACTGTTATTCAAATAAGAAGAAAAAGAAGTCCAATATTCATATGGTGAGCGCAACTGCCCGCTGCGCCACCGCTCGATCATCACGCGGCTGCCGTCGACGAGCATCTCCTCCTCTAGAACGTCCTCCACCGTGGCGTCGTCCACAGCCGCAACACGGGGCACCACCAGCCTGTGTAGGACAACGCGCCGTCGAGGAAGATGGCGCTGGTGCAGGAGGGCCACGGCGTCATGGCATCCGCATCCGTGGACCAGCTAGATATCGCCACTTGGATCGACATGGTTTGGACAAGCTGGGCTGAGCGGAGGTGACGTCGAGGCTGTGAGGTCGCTGAGTTTGCAGACGAATCGATGTCGACAGGTGGTGGAGGTGGTAGTCGTCGCCGTTTCGCTTCGGGATTCAATCGAGGCAGCGAGGTGGTCTGAGGGCAAGGTTCCGGCGCAAGTCCGCCGCCAGGACTCGGGCGGTGGGCAGCGGTCGAGGGAAGGACGAGGAGAGTAGAACCTGATGTTTCTTTTTTTTTTTTCCAGGCCTGTTATGGTGTCATTTTTTTCCACTGATTTTGGCCTAATCCAGATGTAACTATTGGGCTTACACACCATCCAAGCGGCTCTTTTGGATCCAACCCAGAAAAATATGGGCCTGTATTTTACACCGGTTTCTGAGCCCAAAACAAGGCTTCCAAACAGGCCCTAGGTTTGGATTGGGATTGGAACATGGACAGGGAAACAAAGAATTGCATAAATCTTATACCCTGTTTCGTTAAAAGATAAAGAAATGATTGTGAGCAGTGGGATGAATATAAGTATGTGAATATGATTTCCCAATCCCATTCCCTATCCCTCTCCAATCCAAATAGCCTCTAAATTTTACAAAACCGGACAAATCGTCCCTATGCGGTTTTGATGATGTGGCGCGACATGTCATTTGTTTTCTATCCTCCCTCCGTCAAACCATGGACTAGTGTGCGGGAGGGTGGGCAGCTACTACGGCCTACGGCGTGATTGGTTTGCTTACGGGCGTGAATTGGGACAAGCCTAACACGTGCAATATGCTGCTATTTGGTTAAATGGATCCCCATGATAGATGTAGCAGTTGTTTGGTTGGTTGTATTAGACGTTTGGCAAAGCAACTTCAGTCACCCATGTGCCTACTCACGGACTACGCAAGCCAGGCTTCCATGAAACGGATTCTATTTTCATTTCTTGTGAGCCAGCCACGGTGAGGACATTTGCATGCATGGGGCTAGGCCCAACTAAATATCTGTTGGTGGCTCTTAGCCTACCAGATTTTACTCCGCAAGCACACGGAGACCGCTCTAGCCTTTCACCCGGGAGTATTCCAAGGTATCGTATTTATCCACAGGGAAGCAGTGAGATAGAGATATCAAACTATCATTCATCCAGCTGTTACTACTCTCTCACGTCAACCGATAACTAGGAACGATTAACACCAAGCACCATGGGATACAAGCCAAGCACCGTTGGCAAGAAAGCAGGTAAAGTTAGGAGGACAACGAGGTGAGAGCTCAGATTCCTGATAAGAACTTTCTATACTAAGCCACCAAGGTGAACCAGACAGACTAAGCTATATCAACATGTTGCTCTGACAGAGGTAATGACTTATCTAGTTGTCTAAGATACTTACTTCGCCACCGTGCCTGCTAACCACTTCCGGGCACCAGAGTGCTGATAACCCAGACGAGAAAGGCGGGTGTCGCAGTGACTCAGCTATGCGGCTACAAGCGACCCGAACGACGGGGGTGGACTACACAGGGTACACTCCCGCTGTCACCAAGACGACCTACAAAGCGGGGTGCGCCTAGTCTACATGCACACCGACTATCCAAAACTGCGTGGGGTCTAATCACTTGCGAAACCAAGGTGACCGCAATTGTAGACACCACGTCTACGCTTGCAGGCACTACTTCTACTGGTACTAACAGGTAGAAGTATACACAACCGTATAGTCAAATGCTATAAAGAGCATACGAGGAATCTATAAGCATGACAAACTAAATATTCATTATCCCTTAGAGCAACTCTAACTAAAGTCTAAAAGACATTACTACGCTAAGGCATGAATAATACCAAAAGCAAGAGTAATGTAAATGTTCACAAAAGTAAAGAAAGATAAATATATTAAATAACTCAAGTCTTACAGGAAAGAAAAGATACAAAAGAATTCATACCGAACTCTTGAAGACAGCTCCAGAACGACGGAGCCCTACCTCTAACTCCTACCTAAACACTACTTTCAGAATGGAAGCACCTCCCGTGGGGCGCCTCCTAGAGGGAGAAAGAGAGAATTCACATGGTGAATGGTACATTTTAGGAGTGGGGGAGTACCCCTCTATTTGTAGCTTGAGGTGAGGGGGTCTTACATGAGTTTCCAAGGTGGGATTAACCCCTAAACCATGCATGGCCTGCTGTTGGGCACCACCTGGCCCTGTTGGGCCATGGCAGCCTGTGCTGTACGCACAGGGGGTGGTGCTGACGTCATCATGACATCAGCACTGCCCCCTAATTTTGTATTTTCCATATATTTTCCGTACGAACTCCAAACGATGCAAATAATATGGCCGTTGAAATCGTCTCGACGAGCTCTACGTAATGGTGTAGTCCTTGAGTGCATTTGAGATACTTTGTAGTGATGGAATTTGAAAATCTTATCTCAAGCCTTTTTGTGTGTGTTTTCTCTCCTGCTCCAAATGATGTTCTTTTACAAGGAATATGAGCTTCTCCCTATGATACATCGAAAACTACCAAAACTCATGGAATTCGTCAGTATTAGGTAAATAATGCACAGAACTTTATATATACCCCATTTATTCACCGAGGGATTGACGGTCGAAATGGTGAAATAACGACCGTCAACACCCCCCCAGCTTGAACTTTTACTCGTTCTTGAGCAAAGCTAAGACTTAGGCTCGGCGGATCAGGAGTTGCGTCGATGTCAATGTCCTGCAAGTATTAAGTGCACAACCCAACATTCTACCTTTATGTTCGAACAAACTGGCATAAGTGTACCCCAACCTTTTTATCCATACCTGTGGGGCTTCTGTCATTTCTTATCTCGTCTTCGGCGGTTGAGAGATGGAACAATCTCAGTAGAGTGTCACCGAACTCTATCTCTTTTTTGGTTTCATACTCGGAGGGAACCAAGTTCCTCAAATGGTACTCTCGATCGCTCAAGTGGTTTTATATTTCCTCACCAGGCCATTGGCCAAACTTTTCCCTATCAACTAAAAGGCTTATGTGGAGCTCAAGGTAGGGATAAAGTTAGCTTACCTATGTCATGTATATTGCAAAGTCAAAGATTGGTCCTAGCGAAGTTTGTGATACCTCTCATCCCGATCAAAGGATGATGTGTTTGTTTTGTGGATGGATATGGTCTATGGATGAAAACTCCTTATTTGATGAGTCCCCTTTTGAAACTTTGAAGCTTTTTGCGTACATGGAGCTATCATTCTCTTTTTCTCTCTCTTTTTTTTTCTCTCACACACTTTTTTTCTTTTCTCTCTCTTTTTTTCCGATAGCCTCTCTTTTTTTTCTCTCACACACTTTTTTTCTTTTCTCTCTCTTTTTTTCCGATAGCTCCATGTCTCCTTCTTGTATAAAAACTTTGGGGATATTGCTGGAATATGATTGGAGTATTTATTTGTAAGACCATATTTGTGGATAGGTATGTAGATGATGGATATGGTGGAGAAATATCTAGTGTAAGAGAATGCTCGAATCCAGTGTAGATTTAAGCATGACCAGACGAAGAAAGGCTAGCAAATGGATGTGGATGTGAGGGATTTTGATCGGGATTTGAAGTGTCACTACCTCATAAGAACTCAAGATTTGACAAAACTCAACATAACAATAGGAAGCATATGTATAGTTTTTGTCATGTAAAGTATTTGGCTCTGGATAGGTATTTAAACCATTGAGGAACTTTCTCATTTTAATTTTCAAAAAGAAAATCCCGAGAATTCACCTTATTAGGATCAAGATGGGTTAAACTCATACTTTGATTATATCACATCTCACAACAACTTAGACTTGGTTTGAAAGCACTTGCAACCACAAGGTTAAAGATTAAAGGTAGGATCACGACAAAAACCAATAAGCTCAAATTTTAGAAGAGTGTCAAGTTGTAAACAAAATACTTACAGGAAATTAACAGAGCAACTATTCATCATTTCCTTTAAGCAAGGGTATAAACAAAGTTCTAGCATTATAGGAGTTAGTTTATTCATGGTAAAGACCAAATCTTTTTGTAGTTTTTGAATTATGCAAATTTTTTGTAACTTTTCTTTTATTCAGGATACCAAGAAGTAAATATTTTTGGTGTCATGGCAGTTTTCAGGATTTAAGATATCAAATTGATACAGAGCATTCGGGGTACTCACCGGGTGATCTTCCCCCAAGCTTAGTTCTTGCAAGTGATTGCCAAGAAACTGAGCTTCAACATTACCTGGCATTGCCTCTCGCAAGCTTGTTTCTTTCCTGGGTGACGACGATGTTGCTTGTGTTGCTCACCTGTGTTAGGCGAATTCGCTTCACTCTCTACTCTTGTTTTCCCTCCTCTATTTCTATAATGACTGTCTGATGCGCAGTTCTCGTGCTGCTGTTTGGACCGTCTGCAAAGTGTCGGGAGCTTGAATTTATCCGATCTGATGATACTACTCCCGTGGATGAATGTCTCTTGTTGGATCTCCCATTCCAACATCATATTTTTGCCTTTAGCCTGACATTCTTCCAAAGTGACACCGTTTCGGTCGCGGCCAGCTGTTTATTCCCAAACAGACTGCGTGGAATGATAGAGGTGGATGTTTGTTGGAGTTGACTCCTTTACATCTTTGGCAGTTTGCCACCAATCTTCGGGAGATGGCTATTCGCCATGTTTGTGATTGGCGTGCTGACTCATGTTGCGCCATGCTTGTGATGTCAGGTGGCTCATTGGCGCATTGACTCATGAGTAGAGTAGATCAACCTGGTCTCTGATGAACTGTTTTGTCATGTTGTGTGACGGACCAGGGGAAGTGAATTAAGGAATGCTCACTCGTAGTGTTCCTCCATACTTGAGTGATGTCACTACATAGATCTTATGCCAATTGCAACCTCATACTATAGTGACATCTGGTCTTGTGGTGTTCCAGAAGTACTCTCAAGATGAGAGATAGCCTTTATGTTAGCTTCCCAAGTGATGCAGAGCATGGTCAATGTTTTGCAGCGATCAACCACTGTTGTAGGTTGAATGTCGAAGTTCTTCCTCTCAGGGGTTGGGTTGGAGGATGTATGATATCACTTGGTATATCCTCCCCCAAGCTTGATTCTTGAGTTGTCATGAAACAGTCCTTCTGTCGAAGTTTTCATTTTCCGCTTTGACCTTTGTTCAGATTCCAGTGGAAGGCGTTGTCCAATCATGGCGCGAAGAGATACATAAGATCGAGAGTGGATGATGTGATGGAATTTTTGTTCCTCCATTCTTATCTCCGAAAACCTCCTTCTACCTTTCCCTACATGTTAGGGTTCAACACACGTCTACCTAACAAGATTTTTCCTAGGTTGGGCAAGGTAGAGGGCTAGCTTAACCGATCAGGATAAGCTAACCTAAGATAGCACTATTGGAAGATATTATGGTAGCAGGATCTTAGCATGAATGTTTGGTTTCAAGTGCTACCATGATAGCACTACTAGAAGATCCTAGCACAATGAAAGTTTTGCTCCAAGGGCTATCACTAACAGGCATTTTAAAACAACCTCTAAAAAGAGAATGTTGAAAACAGCTGTTAGAGGGGGTTACCTTCATTGACGTTGGAAGTAACGATGCTAAAGGATCCATCTCGGCAGTAGGTACATTGGGTTCTCGCTCCATGGTTGGTCATTGGAATGTTGATGTAGCGGATATTCAATAAGTGCTGCTTCGTTGACTTGGAAGTTTTGGTTGTTTCTCTTGAAGCTTGTCAAATGCCAGACAATTTTCTCCCCCAAGCTTGATTTCTGCACTGGGTACTGATTCCAGACTAGCTCCCTATCATACTCTTATTGGGCTTGATACTTGTCGGACATGACATGTGCCACCAGTCGTTGACTGCGTAGAAGTGAAGGAGTTGGATTTTTCTTTGGTATTCTATTCCCAAGCTCTTACTCTCAGACGAAACATTACTCTATTTCCAAAATATAGTAAAGTTCCTTGCCCCCTTCTTTATTTATTACATACTTTCTTTATTTATTTGCTCATTTCTCTACTTAATAGTTTATGGGTGCCAAGTGTGCTCTGTGTAGTTTAGCTATACAGTTGTGCTTGCTCTTTGACTTTGAACCAATGTAGTAGTAAACTCGTCCATGTAGACATGGTGTCTAGACTAGTGTTTGCCTTGGAAGGTATCTTGTCCCACACAATTTTGGTTGGTAGTCCCACTTGGTGACAACGGGTGTGTGTCCTATGTAGTCCAACCCCATCATTCGGATAAGTAGTCATCGACGCATAGCTGAGAACCTGTGGCACCCACCTTTCTCATCTGGGTTATCAGCACTCTGGTGCCCGGAAGTGGTTCTGTAGTATCGGTGTCCAAGTAACCTCGTTGAGTAGAGGACTAGTTTGTTGAGTAAAGTTAATTTGTTATATCTAAAGTAGTGATCTCGCTCTCCTCTGTTAATTATCTTTACAATTGCTGGCTTTACTGTTCGGTTCTATCTGTTCTATGTTGACTTACTCCTTGTTCCTCGTGGATTTCGATACCCTGGAATACTCTTGGGTGAAAGGCTACAACGTGTTTCCGTGCTCTTGCGGATTTATATCAGTAGGCTAAGAAAGGCCAACAAGCTTTTCTGGCGCCGTTGCCGGGGAATGGTAGCTAATTCAACTAGAACCTATGATCATCCATACTCACACCATACGCAACCACCACATACATCCCCACCAAATACCACATATCATATACCACCATATTGATTCCACGCCTATCTATCAACTCATCGCTCCAAAGGGTGATTATTTGGAGCCTCCATCATCATCCACACCCATCACCACATATGGCTATCAGCTACGTCCCAACATGATAGCCATGGTTCGGGATCAATCATTCAAAGGAATGGAATCTGAATGCCCCTACTGACACTACCGGGAGTTCGAGCAGTTATGCAGCTGCTTGGTCATCTTGGGAATGTCCAGTGAAACACTACGATGGTTGCTTTTTCCATTCTCACTAACGGGAGAGGCAAAGATCTGGTGCAATCAGACAGTTGGCAAAGTAGAAGGGAGTTAGGAAGAATTGGAATCAAATTTTTGTCTGCACTTCTTTCTGCCAAATAAGGTTGTCAATCTCCGTTGCGAAGGTCTTTCGCTCCGACAAAGAGACATAGAATCCTTGGGGGCAGCTTGGGCATGCTTCAACCGTCTGGTCTCCTCAGGACCAGATTTGGCTATTCTAGAGACAATGTTGATGCAGCACTTCGTCCGACATCTCTCACCTGGTGCTGATCACTGCCTTGACTTAGCCTCTGGAGGATCATTCTCACACTTAAAGGCATGTGACGGTAGAAAAATTCTTGACAAAATTCTTGAGAAGGCTTCTGACCTCGACACATTAGAAGAACAACCCCCTGAACAAATTGCAAGCGAAGAGCGACAAATCACACATCATCCCGCTCCACTACCACATCCTCGAATCGAAGAGATCACAGAACCATCATCACGGCAAATTGAGAGGGTCAGTTTGGCCTTGACGATTCCTCCATTGGCACCCCTGTTCTCTTTCGAGGATGAGCTCTTGATGGAATTTGGTAATGCCTCCCGGTTGCCTAAACAAGACCGACTGTTGGCGGTCGTTATTTTACGGTTTCGACCGCCAATTCCTCGCTGAATAAATGGGGAATACATAAAGTTCTGTGCATTATCTACCTAACACTAACGAATTCCATGAGTTTTGGTGGTTTTCGATGTATCACAGGGAGATGCTCATATTCAATACAAAAGTATACCATATGGAGCAAGAGAGAATTCACGCACAAAGGGCTTGAGAATGATTTGAAAATAACATCACTATGAAGTATCTCAAATGCCCTCATGGACCAAACCATTGCAAAGATCTCATCAAAATAATCAAAATGGAGTTTTGGTTCACTCAATTCGGAGTCCGGATGCAAAAGTTATGGCCGTCGCAAAAATTGACAATGCTGAGAAGATGGACCATGGCCGCCCGGCCACCTTACATGGCCGGCCGGCCATCCCCATGGCCGCCTGGCCACCATCTTGGCTGCCCGGCTACTACCCATGGTCGCCCGGCCAGCACCTTGGCTTCCCAACCATGCCATATGGTTCCCCAACGCAAAGAAACACAAAAGGAGATGAATCCGGCCGTACAGTCAAGTATCCGATGAAACCAAGGGTTGGAAGGCCATCGCACGAGGATTGCAATCCAAGGGATATAGCTTGCAGCCAATCCGGGAGAAACATGTGGCCGCCCGGCCATTGACCATGGCCGGCCGACCACTATTTTTTCCCGTTTTGCACGTGCACCGACTTTGGCAACCGTCACCAGCCCTGGGAAAGCATTTCCAGTCGTTGGATCACACAAGTCGGTAAAATGGGTGGCCGCCCGACCACATGACTTAACCGTTTTACATGCAAACCGACTTGGGATACTACTACCGACCTTGGGGAATGAAGATCAGCGGTCAGATGTACAAAGGCGGTTAATCGAGTGGCCGCCCGACCATCCCTCATTGCCGCCTGGCCATGCACAGTGGCCGTCCGGCCACCGACTTACCTTCTCCACCGACCTTACCACTCCTAAAAGTAGAGGGGCACTCCCCCACTCCAAAAATGTACCTTTCACCATGTAATCTCTCTGTCCCTCTCTAGGAGGCGCCCCGCGGGTGGTGCCTCTACTCTGAAAATAGTGTTTGGTTAGGAGTTAGAGAAGGGTTTGCTATATCGGAGTCAGTTGGAATATTCGGTAATGTATCATGTGCTTTCTTTCTTACTTTTCGACTATTGACAAGTGCAAGTACTTTACTTACTTACTTTATGCACTTATCTTCTGCTCTAGTTAGTTACTAGCTTGGTATGTATGCAGCTGTTAAGCACCTTTTTCCTTTTGGGCATACCAAGTTTGAGGCCTGAGTTGTGCTAAGTTAGATTTGATTGATCATTGTTATGCTTGCCGGTGCTACAATTCAACCCTAGACCTAGACGCTAAGCTCTAGTTAGCTCCTCTCCTCTTGCAAAGGACGAGCTATTGTTGTTCAAGCGAGTTTCGCTTGAACACGTTTGTAGCGTGCCATCCTCTCCACGTAGCTTTGCTTGGTAGCCCCACTCGGTGACAGCGTGTGGTGTGCCTGTGTAGTCCAGGCCTGTCGTTCGGGAGGCCCGTAGGTGTGAGCTAGGCTCTCTTTCAGAACCTACTATCTACCCCCTGGTACCCTCGAGATTTTGGAATTTCGCTCGACGCAAGTCATAACTCTGTTGAGATCCTTTTGACCTTTAGCACAGATAGCTCTTGTATGTTAGCAGAGATAAAAGACAGTAACGCAGTCCCTAACTCATTGTCCTCCTAGCTTTACCTATTTTCTTGCCAATGGTGCTTGGCTTTTACCCCATGGTGTTTGGTGTCAACCTTTCCTCGCTATCGGTTAATAGAATATGTAGTGACAGTTGGATGAATGATAGTTCGATATCTCTATCTCAATGCTTCCCTGTGGATAAATACGATACCTTGGAATACTCCCAGGTGAAAGGCTACAACGGTCTTCGTGCGCTTGCGGAGTAAAATCCGATAGGCTAAGAGCCGCCAACAAGCTTTTCTGGTGCCGTTGCGGGGGAAGCGCCGAGTTAGAATATCATTCTATTATTCATCCTTTTGTTATTGCTCTTTCTTTTTTCTGAAAAATCCAAAAAAATGAAAAAAAAGAAAACCATCTCTTTAGTTTTGCTCTATCCGTTGAGTAAATCTTGATCATGTTTTTCATGCTACCCAAAGTTTACAGTGCAACACGGCTTTTCAAAAACATAGCTTGGGCATGTGTGTGTCCAGAGGCTGATTTACAAATTAAGCATGGTGCTTAGGTTGTTTTAGCCTATTTTCATCAAACGATATGTCGGGATGAATGAGCTATGTATAGACTTTGGTAGTGATGTTCCGTTACTAGTTCATGAGCCGCAATTCTTGAACTAGCCGGATCGCTCAAGTTCAATGGAGACACAAATCCAGGCGTTCAAAATTCGACCCTTTTTTTTTAAAGACTGGATTAAGTAAAAATTGGGAGATGGAAGTCATGGTTTAGCAACATGGTTTGTGCTATGTGTTGATTGAGAACTTTCGCTAGCACTTGGTCAACAATGGGCCCGATGATCAACACTCTTTATACATATTTTGGACCCTTGTATTTGTTGTACACTAACCTGTTGTAGGAGGCATTCAATCCCCACACGAGAAGAAAGGCCCTGTGGCCGACACTCGTGCTCAGACCTCTTGTTGGCTATCTAGCCCCTTTCTTGGGAAATGAAGGCATCATGATATGCATGCCAAAGTAAATGGTGGTAGTGAGCAATGGAGAAATCTTGGATAACTTCTGCACTACAAGAACACACCATATCAGAGTCACATGACAAGGCGTATCACATTATGCTATCATCCAGTGCTTGAAGTTGCAAGCTAGTAGACCACTGGTCTACTGCCCCACGGGAAATCTGCGTACCCAATGGAGTTGTGGCGCAAACCCCAAAAGCGCAGGAAGAGATGTCTCTTATTGCGGGAGAGTTCCCTCTTAAGCACCACAAAGGCAAACACAATGACTATCAAGCAAGGTGAGGAACGTCGACGTCATGACATGCAGTCGATGGTTGTGTGGCACAAAGGCAGGCAATGACTAGTGGCACATGTCATGCATGACAAGTACCAGCCCAAGAAAAACATGATAGGGAATCAACATTCAGTGCAGAAACCAAGCTTGGGGGAGAAAATTGTCTGGCATTTGACAAGCAATCAGTGGCAAAGAGAAACAACCTACATCACCACTCCTACAAAGCAGCACTCATGCCAGCTACTCCAACATTCCAGTTGACCAACCATGGAAAGAGAAGGAGCAAAAGGTTCCTCATGAATCATATCCTCCGCGACGCCCGACCCCGATGGACCTCTCAAGAGGCACGTCCATAGTTGAGATGGAGATTTTAGCATTGATTCATGCTCGATGAAGGTAAACCCCTCTAACAGCTATTTCTAGCATTCTCTTTTTAGAGGTTGTTTTAAATTATAAGCTTGTTAGTGATAGCATGCTAAAGATTCTATGGCCATAGGATCAACTAGTAGTGCTGTATAGTTACCATGCCCCACCTTGTTGAGTATTTGTTAGGTAGACAAGTGCACGTGTCAGATCCTAACATGCAGGGAAGGTAGAAAGAGGTTTTCTAGAGATCATGAAGAAAGATGAAAAAGCCATCATGAACCCATTTCCTGACATCCTGGGTGTCTCTCTACACCATGATTGGACAACGCCTTCCACTGGAAACAAAGAAAAAATCAAAGCAGAACTTCATCATTCACAGACGAAGACGTGCTCTCAACAAGAAGTTGTTTCATCACACCACAAGAATCAAGCTTGGGGGAGGATATGCCAAGCGGCACCCATTCTCTGACCCAACCCCTGAGAGGAAGGACCTCGATATTCAATGTACGACAATGGTTGAGCGCTTGAAGAAATTGAAAATGCTCTGCACTAAGTTGAGTAGAGTGTTAACATCGATGATCTACTCTACCCGTCGGATGCAATAGGGACTCAATTCCAACATATATCCGTCAATCAAAGATTTGTGCTACATTGATTGGATGGATATTAGAGTTGACCCCGCCATAGCGTCCGCCTCTATCTTTCCCACTCAGTCTGTCTGGGAAAGAAGAGCATTCTCGAGTACTTTTTTGAGGGACCAAGGCTATGCGAAACATGATCACAAGCCCCAACAGCCTATGATATGACAGTAACAGCAGCAGAAGAGCCTCTTTAGAAGTACCTGACCACGATCGCAATAGTGTCACTTTGGAAGAATGTAAGACTCCATGCAAACATGATGGAACGAGAGATCCAACATCAACGCAGGAGACGTTCACCAAAAGGGAACAATACCATGGGACCGAATTGACACTCCCAAAACTATGCAGACGATCCAAAAGGCAGCATGACGGAACATGAGTAGAGAGATGTGGACCCAAAATAAGTGAGCATACACAAGCAGCATCGTCGTCACCCAGGGACCAAGCAAGCTTGGGGAGGCAATGCCAGGTAATATTGAAGCTCAGTTTCTTGGCAATCACTTGCAAGAACTATGCTTGGGGGAAGATTACCAGGTGAGTACCCGAATGCTCTATACTGAATTGCATATCTTAAATCCTGAAAACTGCCATGACACCAAAAACATTTACTTTCTGTTATCCTAAATAAAAGAAAAGCTATAAAAATTTGCATAATCTAAAAACTACAAAAAGATTTTGTTTTTTTGCTATGAATAACCTAACTCCTAGCCATAATGCTAGAACTTTGTTTATACCCTTGCTTAAAGGAAATGATAAATAGTTGCTCTGTTAATTTCTTGTAAGTATTTCGTATACAACTTGACACTCTCCTAAAATTTGAACTTATGGGCATTTGTCGTGATCCTACCTTTAGTCTTTAACCTTGTGGGAGCAAGTGCTTTCAAACCAAGTCTCAGTTGTTGTGAGATGTGATATAATCAAAGTATGAGTTCAACCCATTTTGATCCTAGTAAGGTCAATTCTCGGAGTTTTCTTTTTGAAAATCAAAATGAGAAAGTTCCTCAGTGGTTTTAAATACCTATCCAGAGCCAAATCCTTTACATGATGAGACCTCTACATATGCTACCTATTGTTTTGTTGAGTTTTGTCAAATTTTGAGTTCTTATGAGGTAGTGACACTTCAAGTCTCGATCAAAATCCCATACATCCACCGTCGTTATGCTAGCTTTTCATTTGTCTGGTTATGCTTAAATCTACACTGGATTCAAGCATCCTCTTATACCAGATATTTCTCCACCATATCCATCATCCACCTTCCTACCCACAAATATGGTCTTACAAATAAATACTCCAGTCATATTCCAACAATATCCCCAAAGTTCTGATATAAGAAGTGATGAGGACATAACCAATACACATACGACCAAGACCCAAACGAAGATAGAGTTCAAAGCCCAATACACATTGAAGTCCTATTTATTCGCGAGTCCGGTTCGGAGTGCTAAAGCAGGCCTCATGAAAACGGAAGCACAGGCCGCATACGGGCTCCGTTTTGGACGTTTTACATATCGTTGGAAAGGTAAAGAGATAAGCTTTCCAACCCAACTAGTTTCACCTCAAAATTCGGTCGGAGTTGATGGGAATTGCTGTCGCAAGATGACGCCCAGAATCTGTCCCGCACCCGTTTTTGGGCCTAAAGGCCTTGTACTTCCTAGGGTTGCCCGGCCACCCCCTTGGCCGCCCCCTAGCCCTCTCTCTTCTATATACACAGCCACAATCATTAGATTAGATGGATTTGCTTAGATTATTCTGTCGTTATGAACAGTTTCGCTGTTTGAGAATACTCCGGTTTGTGAAACCCCAATTCGTGTGCTTAAACTTTTGTTTTGCAATTTGAGTTTGCATCTACCGTGTTCTTGCTTGTGTTCTTCGATTCGCAGGTAGGGATAAGCCTTCGTGGCGAGGTCAATCGTGTGTGCACGGTTGATAACCAGAGGAGACGTGGTGCTGCGATTGCAGGGTTCGAATCGTATTGATTGGAAGCCGGATCGTGTGTGTTGTGCCTCCGCCAAATCGATAGTTATCTCTACTTGACAGAAGATCGGGAACCCCCGTCCCCATCAAGAAGGAGACATGGAGCTACCAAAAAAAAGTGGAGAAAAAGAAAAAAAGGAAAAAAATGAGAAAAAAGTATATAAAAAAAGAGAAAGGAAAAGGATAGCTCTATGTACTCAAAAGCTTCAAAGTTTCAAGGGGGATACGTCAAATAAGGAGTTTTCATCCATAGACCATATCCATTCACAAAACAAGTCCATTCTCCTTTGATCGGGACGAGAGGTATCACAAGCTTCACTAGGACCAATCTTTGACTTAGCAATATACATAGCACAGGTAAGCTAACTTTATCCCTACCTTGAGCTCCACATAAGCTTTTTAGTTGATAAGGAAAAGTTTGGCCAATGGCCTTGTGAGGAAACACAAAACCACTTGAGTAATCGAGGGTACCATTTGAGGAACTTGGTTCTTTCTTTCCAAAATTTTCAAAACCCTCCGACCATGAAACCAGAAATGAGATAGAGTTCGGTGACACTCAACTAAGATTGTTCCATCTCTCAACTGCCAAAGTAAAGGTAAGAAATGCCAGAAGCCCCATAGGTATGGATAAAAAGGTTAGGGTACACTTATGCCAGTTTGTTCAGACATAAAGGTAGAGTGTTGGATTGTACACTTAATACTTGCAGGACATTGACATTGATGCAACTCCTAATCCGCCGAGCCTAAGTATTAGCTTTGCTCGAGGACGAGCAAAAGTTCAAGCTTGGGGGCGTGTTGGCGGTCGTTATTTCACGGTTTCGACCACCAATTCCTCGGTGAATAAATGGGGTATACATAAAGTTCTATGCATTATCTACCTAACACTAATGAATTCCACGGGTTTTGGTGGTTTTTGATGTATCACAGGGAGATGCTCATATTCCATACAAAAGTATACCATATGGAGCAAGAGAGAATTCACGCACAAAGGGCTTGAGAATGATTTGAAAATAACATCACTATGAAGTATCTCAAATGCCCTCATGGACCAAACAATTGCAAAGATCTCATCAAAATAATCAAAATATAGTTTTGGTTCACTCAATTTGGAGTCCGGATGCAAAAGTTATGGCCGTCGCAAAAATTGACAACGCTGAGAAGATGGACCATGGCCGCCCGACCACCACCCATGGCCACCCGGCCACCACCCATGGCCGCCCGACTACCATCTTGGCTGCCTGGCCACTACCCATGGTCGCCCGGCCATCAGCTTGGCTTCCCAACCACGCCATATGGTTCCCCCAATGCAAAGAAACACAAAAGGAGATGAATCCGGCTGTACAATCAATTATCCGATGAAACCAAGGGTTGGAAGGCCATCGCATGAGGATTGCAATCCAAGGGAGATAGCATGCAGCCAATCCAGGATAAACACGTGGCCGCCCGGCCATTGACCATGGCCGGCCGACCACTATTTTTTCCCGTTTTGCACGTGCACCGACTTTGGCAACCGTCACCAACCCTGGGGAAGCATTTCTAGTCGTTGGATCATACAAGTCGGTAAAATGGGTGGCCGCTTGACCACATGACTTAACCGTTTTAGATGCAAACTGACTTGGGCGACTACACCGACCTTGGGGAATGAAGATCAGCCATCGGATGCACAAAGGCGGTAAATCGAGTGGCCTCCCGACCACCCCTCATGGCCGCCCGGCCATGCATAGTGGCCGCCCGGCCACCGACTTACCTCCTCCACCGACCTTACCACTCCTATAATTAGAGGGGCACTCCCCTACTCCAAAAATGTACCTTTCACCATGTAATCCCTCTCTCTCTCTCCCTCTCTAGGAGGCGCCCCGCGGATGGTGCCTCAACTCTGAAAATAGTGTTTGGTTAGGAGTTATAGAAGGGTTTGCTATATCGGAGTCAGTCGGAATATTCGGTAATGTATCCTGTGCTTTCTTTCTTACTTTTCGACTATTGACAAATGCAAGTACTTTACTTACTTACTTTATGCACTTATCTTCTGCTCTAGTTAGTTACTCGCTTGGTATGTATGCAGCTGTTAAGCACCTTTTTCCTTTTGGGCATACCAAGTTTGAGGCCTAAGTTGTGCTAAGTTAGATTTGATTGATTGTTGTTATGCTTGCCGGTGCTCCAATTCAACCCTAGACCTAGACGCTAGGCTCTAGTTAGCTTCTCTCCTCTTGCAAAGGACGAGCTATTGTTGTTCAAGCGAGTTTCGCTTGAACACGTTTGTAGCGTGCCATCCTCTCCACGCAGCTTTGCTTGGTAGCCCCACTCGGTGATAGCGTGTGGTGTGCCTGTGTAGTCCAGGCCCGTCGTTCGGGAGGCCCGTAGGTGTTAGCTAGACTCTTTTTCAGGACCTACTGTCTACCCCCTAGTACCCTCGAGACTTTGGAATTTCGCTCAACGCAAGTCATAACTCTGTTGAGATCCTTTCGACCTTTAGCGCAGATAGCTCTTGTATGTTAGCAGAGATAGAAGACCGTACCGCAGTCCTTAACTCGTTGTCCTCCTAGCTTTACCTATTTTCTTGCCAATGGTGCTTGGCTTTTACCCCATGGTGTTTGGTGTCAACCTTTCCTAGCTATCGGTTGATAGAATGAGTAGTGACAGTTGGATGAATGATAGTTTGATATCTCTATCTCAATGCTTCCTTGTGGATAAATACGATACCTCGGAATACTCCTGGGTGAAAGGCTACAGCGGTCTCCGTGCGCTTGCGGAGTAAAATCCGGTAGGCTAAGAGCTACGATGCCCTTTTCATAGTTATCTCTCAAAAAGTGATACCTCACATCTATGTGCTTAGTCCTAGAATGAAGTACTGGATTCTTAGCAACACTAATGGCACTAGAACTATCACACAAGATAGGAATCCTCCCATAGGTAAGGCCATAGTCTCTCAAGGTAGCAAGCATCCAAAGAATCTGGGAGCAGCAGCTAGCAGCGGCAACGTACTCTGCCTCACAAGTGGATGTGGCTACACTAGACTGCTTACGAGAAGACCAGGAGACTAGAGAGGTACCCAAAAACTGACAAGTACCAGAAGTAGACTTTCGGTCTATCCGGCATCCAGCGTGATCAGAATCCGAAAAGCCAAGGAGGGAAAGAGAAGAATCCGCAGAGTACCAGGGGTTAACTTGATGTACCTTAGGATCCACTTGACAGCGGTGCGGTGTGACTCCCTTAGAGACGCCTAAAAACTAGCGCACAGACCTACAGCGAACTATATATCCGGCCTCGTAGTAGTCAAGTACAACAGCGACCCGATCATCCCTCGGTACACCTTCTGATCAACCTCTTTGCCATATTCATCAGCGTCCAGAGCAGTAGACGTACTCATCAGAGCCATCTGAGGCGAAGCATCTGCCATCTCGAACTTCCAGAGTAGGTCCCTTGTGTACTTGTTCTGGTGGACAAAAGTACCCTGTGGGGTCTGCCTGATCTAAAGCCCAAGGAAGAACTAAAGTTCTCCCATCATGCTCATCTCGAACTCTCTGCTCATCTGCTCAGAAAACTTGCTACACAAAGCATGAGAAGAGCCACCAAAGATGATGTCATCCACGTAAATCTGAACAATCAAAAAATCTTTGCCATGCTTAAGAAGAAAAAGAGTCTTGTCTACACTCCCCATCTGGAAACTCTGGTCAACTAGGAATTTCCTAAGTCTCTCATACCAAGCCTGGGGAGCTTGCTTCAGACCATACAAAGCCTTCTGCAATTTGAACACTCGGTTAGGACATTTGGAATGCTCAAGACCTGGGGGTTGCTTTACATAGACCTCTTCCTCTATATACACATTTAGGAATGCACTCTTCACATCCATTTGAAACAGCTTGAACCCTTTTGAAGCTGCAAAAGCTAAACGAATGCGAATGGCTTCTAATCTGGCTACAGGGGGCAAAGGTCTCTTCATAGTCTATCCCCTCTTTTTGGCAAAAACTTTGAGCAACAAGTCTTGCCTTGTTTCTCACCATAACTCCATCCTCTGCCTATTTGTTTTTGAAAACCCATTTGGTTCCTATAGGATTGCAGTGTGGGGGAGGCTCAACTAAAATCCAAACTTGGTTCCTCTCAAATCTTTCCAACTCCTCATGCATGGCATTAACCCAGTTTGCTTCAGATAAAGCATGTCCAACATCATGGGGCTCAAAAGAAGCAACAAATGCAGAATGTGCAAAGTGAGCAAGAGAAGTGGACTTAGATCTAATAACTCTCTCATTCAGGCCACTGTAACACCCTAGTTTAAATACCAGCATTTTTTTTTTACAATTTATGGCAAGCAATTTATTTAATTTTCTAAGGCCCATGTGTTTAGTTTGCATTTAACATGTTTTATTTAAAATAAGCACTTGTATAGAATAAATCATAGGCCCAACTTCCTTGTGCATACATACTGGTGCATTGTTTCTTGGTGGTTGGAATTAAGGATTCAAATTCAAATTCATTTGAATTTTAGAACCACTCCTACCAAAATTCAAAAGAATTCAGAAAAGACAAAGAAAAAGAAAAAAAAAGTGGAAAGGGGGCACCAGGCCCGCTAGCCGCCGGCCCGGCTCCCGCCCGCCTAGGCCGAAAGCCGGCCCACCGGCGCGGACACGCTTCCCCCTCCCTCAGCGAGCTGCTGACAGGCGGGCCCCGCGCCTCGCGCCCGCTGACCGCCCTGTCCCGCCTGGCAGGCCCGTCTCCCTCCTTCCGCCGGAGATCCCGCGCGCCTTCCCTCCCCCGCTCGGCCACGTCGACGCTCGAGCAAAGGAAGCCGAATCCATGCCCCACGTCCCCCTTCCTTTAGTGCCCCCATCAATCACGCACACGCCTCGCTGGTTTCCCCTTCTCCCTCCCTTCTTTCACTGCGCCTTGACGAGCTTTCAAATCCGCCGACCACCTCTTTCGCGTACGCAGCGCTGTAGCGCCCTAAACCCCTATAAAACCCGATCCCGAGCGTCAACTGGAGCCCCCTCTTGCCACTTCACCACTCCAATTCTGACCCCATGTACCGAGGAGCCCGCATTCCGCCGCTGGAGCTCCGCCTCGGTAAGTTGCTACGACGTCGAATTCGCCGTCGGTGCAGCCTCTCCGGCCTTCTAACCACCCCCATCGCGTTCGCAGGGTTTTCGTGGTGCCGTTCCAGGAGATTTTGACGCGAGGACGAGCCTCCGACGCTCTTGTCCACGAGCACTGACCAACCCCATTCGCCGTCCTTCGTCGCAAGCTTTCTCCGCTGCTCCTTCGTCCGAACCGAGCCCCTAGTGAGCTTCGCCGAGGCCCTCTTTCTCTCCTGAGCTAGATCTAGGCCTCTAGGACCAACCCTAGACCCCAGCGCGCCCTACTCTGGCGAGTCACCGCCGCGGGGAGCGATCACCACCGCGCACAGTGGTCACCGCTGGCGCCCCCTTTGCCCTCTTCATCCTGGCCGTCCGATCGGATCCGCACGGCCACGATTAAAACCCAGCGTACCCCTTCGCTAGCCAATCACTGAGCGCCATGTCGCACCGCTTAATCCAACTCAGCCCGGCCCCGCTTGTCAGGCCACGTGGCCGGCCACGCCGCAGCCACGTCGCGCTGACCGAGTCCACCGCGGAACTTTCGCAGAAAAGCCCCCGCGTTTCCCTGTTATCAACCCGCAGTTCTCCTACGTTGAAAAATAGTTAGGTTTTAGTCCTGTTTTTATCGGTTTAGACCCTGAGCTACCAGGGATTTGAACCCGCAGTCTAGGCTCTCGGGCTTTTGCCCTAAGACCCTCGGCGGCTAGGGTTATTTACGGTTAGGTCCTCGGTTTTGCAAAACTAGCCCCTGGTTAGTTGTTTTTATCACAGATTTGCCCCTAGGAGCTTGTTTTATGCATAACTTTCACGTTTTAACTCCGATTTAAGTGATTCTCGCGCTCACGTTGTGGCGGAACCGCCCTGCTTAATCCAGACTAAGCACACCTGCCACCTCTAGCTCGCAGTGCACTTAGGCCAGACTAAACCCGGTAGTCCGTCGAGAGTACTTCGGCTCTCGATAACACCATTCCCAAAGGAACCGACATCAAACACATCCGACTCTCGAAAAAGCCACAACAGTTACAATCATCACAGGCACTTGAAACAGGGAGTAATAGACTTTAATTTACAGACCAAATATATGTAATTGAATACATTTTAAAATATAGCGGAAGCGATTTCAGAGTATATATATAGCGGAACCGTTTTCAAAACATCTCGCAGCGGAACAATCTCAAGTAGTCTTCATGCAGCGATAAACAAGGCGAGTAGCACCGAACCCACCGGTACTATCACCTCCAACACAGATGCCCAGATGTCGTCAGTACCTGAAATCCAAAAGTGGGGGCAAACCCTGAGTACTAATTACTCAGTCGGACTTAATGGAAAAGGCTTACGGCTGACGCAAAGCTTGCTTACTAATCATGTGGGTCCTTAGCCATTGATTTTTAACAAAACCATATTGATATGGGATCGCAGGATTTGAGAGCTGCTAGCTCTCTTTTTTAACAATAACATGATCAGAAATATATATAACTTGCATAAATAAGATCATCATAACATGATATCTTGTATGATATAAGGCATCCATATCCAAGCATGTAGATATACAAAATCATGGATTATTAATACAACATATTCAAGTGAATTACTACTTTGCCCGTCAGTGGTATTAGCATTCTCACACCTGGTGAGCATCAGCGATTCGAATCGATTTGTTAATTCCCGAGAACAACTAAAAATGCCAGGGGTATATGCTTACTAGCCATAGCGTTCCCACATATAGTCCCCATCTCCACTTGTTCCATCCCAAGTTCGATTCCGACCCGCCATTCCCTAGGTTTAGCCCCCATGGAGCGTTGCCACGGCGCACCGGGTCCAGCCCTTCACGAGTCAATACCCAAGCGCCCCTGGGCTCGATGGTAGGACCAAGTCTCTGTTCTTCGGATGGCACAAGTAAGACTTTCACCGGTCCATTATCCCAGATAAGCACCTCTAGCAATGTTATGCCGACCAATAGGCGAACAACAACCAGCCTTATGCGACTCGGGCGGAGTCCAATGCACAATATAGTAAACAGTAAATAACTCAAAAAATCTCCGCCCGATCTCCATTTAAATCAGAAGCATATATAATAACTTACCTCAGTGAGATTTCTGTAAATTTTGAAACCATCTATGCGACGAGTGACTCCATTCACCCGTG
The DNA here is from genome assembly GCA_022530915.1 of Paspalum notatum. Classification (NCBI taxonomy): domain Eukaryota; kingdom Viridiplantae; phylum Streptophyta; class Magnoliopsida; order Poales; family Poaceae; genus Paspalum; species Paspalum notatum. The sequence goes on along the minus strand of CM039688.1, from coordinate 29,281,191 downwards.
TCTACTCGCACCTAGCAATTACTAGGCACTCGTCCTACGAACTCTAAGTATGGGTTCTAGGGCCAGGGTGGCCAGAAAGTCTAATGCAGTTGGTTTCAAACAACACCTAATGCATTTGCGTAATCATCAAACAAGATTTGTATTAGCTGGGAGAAATCATGGTCCGGCCTACCCTTGAGTATTCTTATGAAAACCAACAAACTAATCTAAGTTAGTTTGCTGGGTTGTGGGGCTTTGCCCCAGGCAACCCCTTGAAACAGGGACGGATGTAATCAGCGACACGTCGTCTTCTTGCTCTTAGTGCAATTCATTGTTCGGCTTATCGATCTAAAGCAGCTCCTGTGTTGATCCTTCCTTTGCGGAATCTATATGCGTGATATAATATGCAAGTGAGTGTAAAAGAATGCAAATATATGCATATGCTACAAGTTATACGTATGACATAGTGCAACGACATGCAATTGTAGTCATGAGGTACAAATGAAACATAATGCAGGTCAAGCGTCCTGGGACGAATATCTCGTGTCTACTTAGTTCAAACACATCCCATAATAAGAAACTTAACAACTTTGCTAAGAAATCAAACAATCTATCACTAAGAAATCGTACAAACCATCACTAAAAATTAGTTCGACCCATCATTCATGATATCACGTGGACTTGCAGCAAGTAGCATGATATAGCATACAACATTACACTTTTACATGAAATGCACTTAGGTTCATTACGTAAATTTATCTATTTATTGAATTAAACTGCTTATGTCAAACCCTCCCGTTATATAGTTCTAAATGAGCTCAAATTTTTATGTCGCGAAGAAGTATATCACATAAAGCTACAGCCAAAATTTCAGCTACAACCAAGTCATAATTAATTTATTAAAATTCCAGCAAGTTATCAGCCCTATAGCTTCTCAGATTTTTCATAATTTATAGGAATGGTTTCTGAACTTTAGCTTCTCAGATTTTTCATAATTTATAGGAATGGTTTCTGAACTTAAAATTTCTACAGCAAGCATTTCATTGCACAAACATCATATACAAAAATCAGCAAGCACAAAATCCATAGTTTTGTAGGACATCTATTTTCCATATATTTATCTTATGCAAATTAAGATGCACTTATAATCAGAGTTAATAAATTCTCCAAAATTACTTTCTGGACTCCCTATCATACTAGTAGCATACCAGATTTTTCATAGAATTATCTTTGTATTCTAAAGTCACTTTTTCTAATTATCAAGTCTGGCAAGTATCATTTTGTCAATTTCAAAACAGCAGCTAAAACATGCATGCACAAGCTCATATTTCACCAGTGAGTTACTCATACTATGTGAAGCACATGAGAAATACCAGAGGTCACATTTGGCTACCAAAAATCACACAGTACCTAGATGCCATAACAAAGCTACTGTCCAAGTTTCATAATTTTTGGAGTTCATTTGGTCCACTTTTACCATTTATTAACCCTCACATGCACGCAACTTAAACAAGGGCAAAACAGACTTTTCACACATCCACATCGTATCCATCCTGTAGATCTACTCACAAGGAGTTCATAGCCACTGAGTTTGCCCATTTTGGATTTTTATTTGAATTGTTATGATTTTTCAAAGTTCAAAACCGAAATATGCACATTAACCCTAGATCTAGGACGTAGACGGAATTATCCATAACCTCCAGGGCTAGACCAGAAGATTTGCGAGGCACAGTGCACAGCGCTTGGATTTTGAATGGAAAATGCCGAAACGCCGAGGGCCTAAAAGCAAAGCGACCATCGTCTTCCTCCTGACGGGGGGAAATGACCAGCGGCGGCGCGTGGCACGCCGGCCATGCGGGGTACGGCGAGCTCGCCGGCGGTGGTCGGGGAGAGAGAGAGGAGGACGGCGAATCTCACCCGCTACCTTGCCGGTAACGGTGAGCCGAGGAGGCAAACGACCGGCGGGGTAATGCGGGTGGGTGGAGGAGCGTGGGTGGACTAGATCTAGGGGGACCGGCGGAGGGGAGGGTGAGGACGCTCGACGTGGTGGTGTAGAGGCACGGAGGTGCGAGGAACGACGGGCCCGAGCTCGAGCTTCGAGCTCGCGGCTATGGCGGGCGGAGACCTTCGGCATGGCAATGCGCTGCGCGGGTGGGGAGGTTACGGCCTAGGATTAGGGGTACCGGGGGAGCGGAGGATGGGGAAGCGCGGCGCGGTATCGTGGCGGCGCGATAACGGCCGAAGCGGCGGCCGCAGGGTCGGCCGAGCTTGCGGCAATGGCGGCGGCGTGGGGAGGCAGTGGAGAGGGAGAAAGAGAGCGAGCTGAGGGAGAGTGAGGCGAGGAGAGTGGAGGGGGGCGCCCTCTTGGCTTAAAGCAGAAGGGAACGAGCAAGGGCCTCGGCCTCGGCTGGCCGCCGGCAGGCGGTGCCTGCCGCGTGGTGACGCGGGAGAGGGGAGGAGAGGAGGTGGCGCATCGGTGAACCGGGTCTATGGACCGGTCTCTCTGACAGGTGGGGCCGGGGCGGGGTAAAGGGAAAGGTGGTCCACAGACCGGTTGTATGGAGGCGCGTGGATGGTGGGACCCACCGGCCAGTTTTCCAATCACGCGGGCGGGAATCCGACGCGGCTGACATGCGGGACCCACACGTCATAGAGACATTGAAAAAGGAAAAATCCCGAAAATGGAAAAATCAGCTTTGACCGCAGAGACCTTCGTTGTTATTTCGTGTTTTTGAATAGGTTAGGGGCCGAATTTAAAAATACCCCAATTGGATGAAATGTTCTAAATTTCGAGCTTTACAACTTTCTTAGAAACTTTGATACCATGTTTGTTTGAAACATATGGTTTAAATTTCAATTTAATCTGCTGACCAATGTTTGACCAACTGAACCCATAAATTTAGAAATTCCAAAAGTTCATTTTCTGGTCACATTTACTCAAGGTGTTTTATACCAATGTTGTTCACAATTTCATGATCTACAACTTATTCAATTAGAGGTCTGCAAGATTATGGCTGTAGACCCAACAAAATTTGAAATTACTAAACAAGTCAAGTTGGTCAGAATTCACATACTGACAGAAAAAGCCCCAAAACTCTATACAAACCTTCTTGCATGACAAAGCACCAATTACCAAAGTTGTTTATCACCAAATTATATACAAGTTTGTCAGTATGAGTTTCACACATATCTAAGTATTTTCAAAGTTATGGGCACAATCACTGAGTCATATATGCAGAAAACAGGTTTCAACAAATTGCATTTCAACCAAGTTTGAACTAGGGTCAAATGCATGCCAATGTATGATGCATCTTGATGAATGTTGCATGTATGTGAGATGAAAATGCACTTGAGATACCGGAGCATCACAACCCACCCCCTTTAAAGAAATCTCGTCCCGAGATTTTGATGGGATGTGGATGGATAAGTTAAATGAGAAGAAAGTGCATTGTGTATGAATTTGAAACCTTAAACTGCGGTGACGTACTCATTCGAAGTGGATGGAAGAAATCCGGGGTATTTAGTTTGCAAAAATTCTTCTTGTTTCCATGTGGCCTCTTCTTCGGAGTGATTACTCCACTGCACTTTGTAGAAGTTAGTAGTCCTTCTTCGTGTTGACCTTTGCTTTTGATCAAGGATTTTTATGGGTTGCTCTTCACAAGTGAGGCCTGGTTCAATCTGGATCTGAGACGTATCAATCACTTCCTCTGGCACTCATAAACACTTCTTGAGTTGCAAGACATGAAACACATCATGAACCGCAGCAAGATGTGGTGGCAACTCCAGTCGATAAGCAACTGGCCCATATTGCTCTGTGATTTTGAACGGACCAATGTATCTTGGCGCTAGCTTTCTTTTTACTCCGAACTGATGCACTCCTTTCATAGGTGACACTCGGAGATACATATGATCATCCTTCTCAAAGACTAAGGGTCTTCTCCTCTTATCTTCTGTCTAGACTGTGCTCTTTTTAGATTGCTATGTATGAATCTTACTTGTTCTTCAGCTTGCGTTACCAAGTCAGGACCAAATGTGACACGCTCACCTGGTTCGGACCAGTTGAGTGGCGTTCTACACCGTCTACCATATAGGGCCTCAAAAGGAGCCATTTCTAAGCTCTTCTGATAGCTGTTGTTATAGGCGAACTCCACTAAGGGGAGACATTCATCCCACTTGGTGGAATAAGTCAAAGCGCATGCCCTCAACATATCTTCTAGGATCTGGTTCACTCTTTCAACTTGGCCACTTGTTTGAGGATGGTATGCCGAACTGTGAATTAAATTGGTTCCAAGAGCGATTTGCAGTTGCTCCCAGAAGCGAGACACAAATAGTGAGCCTTTGTCCGAAGTGATGGTTTGAGGAACACCGTGCAAAGAGACAATCCTGGCTATATAAAGTTCAGCATAGGTCTTGGCATGGTAAATTGTCTTCACAGGAATGAAGTGAGCTGATTTCGTGAATCAGTCAATGATCACCCATATGTAATCATACCTATTGGGAGTGCGAGGCAAACCTACAATGAAATCCATATGTATGTCCTCCCATTTCCAGGCTGGAACTGCTAGAGGCTGAAGCATACCCGCAGGCTTTAGGTGGTCAGCTTTCACTCTTTGACACACGTCGCACTCGGACACATATTTGGCGATTTCTTGTTTCATACGAGTCCACCAAAACTTTTGCTTCAGATCATGGTACATCTTGTTGCTGCCCGGGTGCAAGGTGAACATGGAGGTGTGAGCTTCATCTAGGATTTTCTTCCTTAGCTCCATGTCCTTTGGTACCACTAAGCTGTTTTTAAACCACAAGACTCCCTCTTCGTCAAGCTTGAAACAGGCCTTCTTCTTGTCATTGATCTCATCTCGAATATGTGCCATGCCCTTATCTTGTTTTTGTGCTGCTATGATTTGATCCTTGATGGTTGGTTCAAGGACAAGGTTATAAAGTTTGGCTTCCAGCACCGTTGGCATTTCTATTTCCCCAATCTCACAACATAGCACTCTCACTGTTGGACGAGCTTCAATGAAGTTACAATGAGCTTTATGGCTCAATGCATCTGCTACCACGTTTGCTTTACCAGGGTGATAATGGACTTCCAAGTCATAGTCTTTTATCAACTCTAACCACCGTCTTTGTCTCATATTTAATTCAGGTTGGGTGAAGATATATTTGAGACTCTTGTGGTCAGTGTAGATGTGACATGTATTGCCTAGCAAGTAATGCCTCCATTTCTTCAGTGCATAGACAACCGCAAGTAGCTCAAGATCGTGAGTTGGATAATTCACCTCATGTTTCCTTAGTTGGCAGGATGCATATGCAATCACTCTCCCTTCTTGCATCAGGACACAACCGAGGCCACTACCAAAGGCATCACAATACACGTCAAACGGCTTGGTGATGTCTGGTTGAGCAAGAACAGGTGCTGAAGTTAGGAGTTTCTTCAACGTCCCAAAGGCTTCTTCGCATTTTGGGCTCCATGCAAACTTTGCATTTTTCTGGGTCAACGCTGTCATAGGCTTTGCAATTTTAGAGAAATATTTGATGAAGCGGCGGTAGTACCCCGCTAAACCAAGAAAACTCCATATCTTTGTCATAGTTTGTGGTTGCTTCCAATTCAGCACATCTTCCACCTTGCTGGGATCGACAGCCACTCCCTTCGCTGACAAGATATGGCTAGGAATGCCATTTTCTTTAGCCAAAAAGCACACTTGCTGAACTTGGCATAGAGTTTATGTTTTCTAAGGCGAGATAGCACTATTCGCAAATGCTCTGCGTGTTCCTACTCATTCTTGGAATAAACCAAGATGTCATCAATGAATACTACCACGAATTTGTCAAGCTCATTCATGAACACCGAGTTCATCAAGTACATGAAGAAAGCCAGTGCAATAGTCAACCCGAAGGACATGACAAGATATTCGTAGAGCCCATACCGCGTGGAGAAAGCAGTCTTTGGTATGTCTTCCTCTCGGACCTTAATTTGATGGTACCCGGACCTAAGATCAATCTTGGAGAAAACTGTGGCTTCCCCAAGCTGATCAAATAGGATATCAATGTGTGGCAGTGGGTACTTGTTCTTGACTGTAACAGCATTCAATGGTCGATAGTCCACGCATAATCTCTTACCACCTTGGTCTTTCTTCTCAACAAAGAGGGCAGGACAGCCCCACAGTGACGAGCTGGGCCGAATGAACCCTTTGTCTAACTGCTCTTGCAATTGTGTTTTCAGTTCCTTCAGTTCATCAGGCGCCATCCTATACGGCCTCTTGGAGACAGGTGCCGCGTCTGGAACAAGGTCTATTCTGAACTCTACATCCCTATCTGGTGGTAGTCCAGGAAGCTCTTCTGGAAACACATCCGGATATTCGCAAGCTACAGGGATCTTTGCTAGTGCTTGTGTCTCAACGTGGGCCTCTACCACATTGACCGTGTGATGCACGTGCTCCTGAAGTGGCACATGTATAATCACATCGATCCCACTGCTTGAGTGCAACTGGACGGTTCTACTCCCAACATCTATCACAGCATTGTGTTGTTTCAACCATTCCATCCCAAGAATAATATCAATCCCTAGTTGTGGGAGTACTATAGGACTGATAAACAAACTTTCCCTTCCAACTTGCAAACGCAAGTCCCTCACTATGTGATTGGTATTGATAGATGACCCTGCAGCTGTGATGTTGTATTTCTGTTTCAACTCTATAATTTCATACCCATGCTTCAGTGCATAAGCTTCGCTGATGAATGAAAAAGTTGCTCCAGAATCAAACAAAACAACCGTAGGGTGGTCATTGACAAGAAATGTGCCTGACGGGTTCACCCTCCAGAACTTGCTCAAGCTGACTATAGTGCAGTTGGCCCATCTTTGGGGCTGATTTCTTCCCTTCGCCCGTAGGCACTGATCCTGAAGTCTTTCGGTGCGTGTGACAGGTGCGCCTAAAATGTTCAGCCTTCCCACATTTGAAGTAGGTATAGCCGGTGCTTGGTTTGGCGGGTGGCACTGAAGCAGGTGGAGGAGGTGGTACATGGCAGGATGACATGTGTTGTTTTGCCCCACTGTGTTGTTCTTGTTGCGGAGGCTCTTCTAGGTAATATACGTGCGGTGGGGATTGATGCTCAACCCGTGGCCGCTGAGATGGACTCGATGGAGGTGTACTTGCAACTCTTTTCCTCTGCTGGTCCTCATGGGCCTAACGGAGGCATTGCTCCATGCCGATGGCGACGTCTACCAACTCGGTGAAGCTGTCGTAGCAGTGCCCCAAGTGATTTAGCAAAGTGGGATCAAACCCTCCCAACAGACGGGCAACCCTACGTGGGTCGGTGTCGACGTCTTCAGGGGAGTACTGCGACAGGCGGATGAAGGCTGAGAGCCAATGGACCGGCCTCATTGCTCTCTTGGTGTGATGAGTGATTGTCAACAAGCTCAAGCCCTCCGATGAACTGGAGGCCCTCCGATGGACTGGAGGTAGAGGAAGACGAAGACCTCGATGGACTGAGGCAAAAGCCCTCCAATGGACCGGAGGCAATGCTCGGCGTCGATAGGTCATGGAAGCTCGGTACACGGAGGGGCGGTTCAGCAACGGTGGTGTAAGCCCTCCGATGGACCGCGAGGCAACTCCGATGGACTGGAGAAGCCGGGTGCCACCGTGGTGCTCCAACCCGAGTGCATGGCGCGAAGGCGTGCGAGGGAGGCTTTGGCGGCTTTGGCTCAAAACCGCCACCCAAGTTCAGATGACTTGGTGGGTTGGGCTCCGACTCACCAAGATTGAATATTGGGCCAAGACTCGGCCCAAGAAGCCCGCAAAATAAAGTTTCCCGGTTTCTGACTTCAAAACCGAGGGAAGTTTCCGGACTACTGGCTACGTGGCGCATATCCAAGCGAGGCGGAGAAACCGAAGATGATCAAGACGTCATCGTAGTCGTCCGATTGTATCTTTTCGGTTTGGCCCCCTCCGGGCATTTTTAGAGTAGGGGTCTTAATGTAATTGTATCGTTTAGGGCCTAGGGTATAAATAGACTTGAGGGGCTCCCTTGGAGCTCATCTTGGCAGCCACAAACCCTAGGATTCCCTAACCCTAGCAGCCAAGGTCCAAAGAGAAAAAAAGAGAGGAGATTAGCTAGGAGATGAGTGCCTAGTTTAGTCTAATCTTGTCACTAGTGGGAGGATGAAGGGAGGTAGGCTCTAGGGAACTTTTGTAATCTGATTTCATGAATTAATCCAAGGTTCCTTGTTGAGAAATTCTTTGTCCTAGAGCAGCAATTTCGTCCCTCCCTCTTTGCCCCCTTTCTAGTCTCGTTTTTGGTCCCATTTCTTGGATTTTGGCTCGTTTTGTGTTGTCCAAGGATGAGATCTTTCTTTTGCCGGTATTATGCCTTGCTAGGACGTGGTAAATCATGCTAGCCTTGTGCTAGAATCTTTCAATCACGAGCAAGGGTTGTTCTTGGTGTTTTTCGTCTTTTCGGTCTTTTTCCACCATCTCCGCGAGATTTGCAATTCCTGTAAGTCCCTAGATCATTTTGAGTTGATTCTTTGGGGGTTTACTTTGGAATGGATTCAAGATCCTCTGTGCAAATTTTCGTAGAGTTTGGTTGAGTTTTAGTTTGGATTTGGTCGTTTTTTGGTGGGTTCTTGGGTTGTTTTCTCAGTTCCAGACTCGGGCCAGCAGCGAGAACTGACCGGACAATCCGTCCGTTTGTCCGGTCTCTTCAAGCGGATTGTCCGGTCTGTGTGACGGAGAAACCGAGGTTCAGTCACCTCGTGTGAGTGTCTCAGGTTTGTTTGTCCGGTTTGCCAAACCGGACTCTCCGGTCTGCTGTTTTTCTGTGTGCGTGGTTCGTTTCTTTCTTGTTTTGTCCGGTCAGGTCTTCTGGGGAAGACTGGACTGTCCGGTCCGTTGTTCTCTTCGGTACTTAGCGAGTTGAGTTGATTTGTCCGAAGCTTTGTCCGGTCAGTTCTTTTGGTTGAGACAGTATTGTCCGGTCTAGTGTATTTAGGACTGTTTTTGCGTGTTTCTTGCTCCGCTTGCTTTGGAGTTTGTTTTTCTTGGTTTCTTTGGTTTTTTGGAGTGTTGTGGTTTGCTTCAAGCTTGTTTTGTGTCAACCACTGCATGCCCATACTCTTCACTCATTGTTCTTAAGTGAGGCACGCTTCGGTGTGTTGAGTGGCTAGTGTGCGACGCTTGCAAGCTTTGTAGCTTGTCTTGTTTTGTTTGTGCCTTGTTGTTCTTGCTTGCTTTGATGGTGCTTTAGTGTGTTTGCTCGTTTAGGTGTAGTTTGGTTGCTCATCTTACGTCCTTTTCTTTGGGCGTTATTTCGAGTGCTTCCGCTTTCCACCTGATACGTATCTGTTTAGTGGACGGTATCGGGTGTGCGTGTGTTTTCGTGAGAGCGCACTTTGGGGGTTTGAGTTTGAGTTTTTCAAGTGCTCCTATTCACCCCCTCTAGTCACACGTCTCAGTCCTACAAAGGCTTGCACGTATTCGAGTACTGACATATTCCCTTGTTGAAGTTCACGAAATTCCCGTTGCTTGAGCTCGATGAGGCTAGGCAGGAGGTAGTGTGCCTGAAAAGCCGCACGAAACTCATCCCACGCGACCTGGTGCCGAGGGACCATGTAGACACTGTGCCGCAAAGCGAGCCTTCTGTTGCTCACTGAGACGGGGCAGTTGATTGAACTTGGACTCGATGATCCGAAGCTAGTCATCAGCATCCAACGGGTCTGTGGCCGTGGTGAAGATTGGCGGTTGTAGCGCTGCAAAGTCAGTGTAACTGATCTCTTGCGGGTCGCGCCGTTGTTGCTCTTGAGCTATCAGGTTGATGAGTTGCTGAGCGACCTAAGTGGCCAACTTAGAAGGAGATGGTGCTCCATGAGTAGCCCCCTATGCAGATGTCTCTAGTGGGGTGACCATCTGCAGAAATAAGCCAATCGGGTTTAGTCCAATAACTTTTGTGCAACCGATGTGGTGAAAAAAAAGGTCATAGCACCATAAATATATTCTGAATACATGAAAGTATGTAAGTGAACAGAATAACTGGATGGCACATAAAGTGTTAGCCGTCATCTTGTAGGCTTGGGCAATCGTATTCGCTAACGGAAAACTTGTGCGCTGTGTCTCGTCGGTATGAGTGTGCAGATTTTTGAACCTAAAGGTTTTTAGTCATAACTCTCGAACAAAACACTTTTCCGGGAAACTCCATAGGAGAGGCTTTTACTTAGCGAATTGTGTTAGTTGCTTACAATTGACAGATTATGTAGCGAAACGTATAGAATGTTTGCTTAAGTCACGATTTATTTCATTTGTCTTTTAGTAATGTCCCACAAAATTAATCAAAAGATACATGATGCATGATTCGTCCTATTCGGTCTCACATCACACATCCTATGTATTTCATATATAGCTAGCGATAATTCGGTAACATATATGCACGTCTCTCCTTAATGCAACTAGCTGTGGTCTAGTCGTTCTTAGTTTTGCACGTGGTTAGTGTACCTGCAGAAGAATGCATGCTCATACATTACCACCTAGTGTGGCATCCACGCGTGACCGCTGCGTGGACAACGTAGGTGGGCCGTTGCACCTTTTCCTCAAAGCCTGACTTTCCACCAGTACTGGGGATTGTCGAGAAAAAGGTGGATCCCAAAACCGAATGTAAGTGTGGTGGGTATGAAAGCCTCAAACATGCCCACCACCCTTTAAGAGCTTTTACTTATACAGCATGAATGCAGGGCGTACCACCATTCGCAAATCCCGATAGCTTCCACCTGTACTGGGGACAGCTATGGCCGAAAAGTTGCCTCCCAAATCGCCGAATATGCATATGAGTTCTATCTAGGTCAGAATATCAGTGATGTCACCTGATATCCACTAACATCCTTAATATGGGCATATCGTATACTCTCATTTTCAATTACTTGGAAGGGGTTTTCGAAAATAGTTTTGTAAACAAAAACTTGATGATATAACTGTTGTCTGTGTATGATCGGCTTTGATACCAGCTGTGGCGGAACTGCCTTGCTTAATCTAGACTAAGCACACCTGCCACCTCTGGCTCGCAGTGCACTTAGGCCAGACTAAACCCAGTAGTCTGTCGAGAGTACTTCGGCTCTCGATAACACCATTCCGAAAGGAACCCACATCAAACACATCCGACTCTCGAAGGAGCCACAACAGTTACAATCATCACAAGCAGTTGAAACAGGGAGTAATAGACTTTAATTTACAGACCAAATATATGTAATCGAATACATTTCAAAATATAGCGGAAGAGATTTCAGAGTATATATATAGCGGAAGCGTTTTCAAAACATCTCGCAGCGGAACAATCTCAAGTAGTCTTCATGCAGCGATGAACAAGGCAAGTAGCACCGAGCCCACCGGTACTACCACCTCCAACACAGATGCCCAGATGTCGTCAGTACCTGTAATCCAAAAGTGGGGGCAAACCCTGAGTACTAATTACTCAGTAGGACTTAATGGAAAAGGCTTACGGCTGACGCAAAGCTTGCTTACTAATCATGTGGGTCCTTAGCCATCGATTTTTAACAAAACCATGTAGATATGAGATAGCAGGATTTGACAGCTGCTAGCTCTCTTTTTTAACAATAACATGATCAGAAATATATATAACTTGCATAAATAAGATCATCATAACATAATATCTTGCATGATATAAGGCATCCATATCCAAGCATGTAGATATACAAAATCATGGATTAATAATACAACATATTCAAGTGGATTACTACTTTGCCCGTCTGTGGTATTGGCATTCTCACGCCTGGTGAGCATCAGCGATTCGAATCGATTTGTTAATTCCCGGGAACAACTAAAAATGCCAGGGGTATATGCTTACTAGCCATCGTGTTCCCACATGTAGTCCCCATCTCCACTTGTCCCATCCCAAGTTCTATTCCAACCCGCCATTCCCTAGGTTTAGCCCCCATGGAATGTTACCACGGCGCACCGGGTCCAGCCCTCCATGAGTCAACACCCAAGCGCCCCTGGGCCCGATGGTAGGACCAAGTCTCTGTTCTTCGGATGGCACAAGTAAGACTTTCACCGGTCCATTATCCCGGATAAGCACCTCTAGCAATGTTATGCCGACCAATAGGCGAACAACGACCGGCCTTATGCGACTCAGGCGGAGTCCAATGCACAATATAGTAAACAGTAAATAACTCAAAAAATCTCTGCCCGGTCTCCATTTAAATCAGAAGCATATATAATAACTTACCTCAGTGAGATTTCTGTAAATTTTGAAACCACCTACGCGACGAGTGACTCCATTCACCCGTGTCTACTCGCACCTAGCAATTACTAGGCGCTCGTCCTACGAACTCTAAGTATGGGTTCTAGGGCCAGGGTGGCCAGAAAGTCTAATGCAGTTGGTTTCAAACAACTCCTAATGCATATGCGTAATCATCAAACAAGATTTGTATTAGCTGGAAGAAATCATGGTCCTGCCTACCTTTGAGTATTCTTATGAAAACCAACAAACTAATCTAAGTTAGTTTGCCGGGTTGTGGGGCTTTGCCCCAGGCAACCCCTTGAAACAGGGACGGATGTAATCAGCGACACGTCGTCTTCTTGCTCTTGGTGCAATTCGTTGCTCGGCTTATCGATCAATAGCAGCTCCTGTGTTGATCCTTCCTTTGCGGAATCTATATGCGTGATATAATATGCAAGTGAGTGCAAGAGAATGCAAATACATGCATATGCTACAAGTCATATGTATGACATAATGCAAAGACATGCAATTGTAGTCATGAGGTACAAATGAAACATAATGCAGGTCAAGTGTCCTGGGACGAATATCTCGAGTCTACTTAGTTCAAACACATCCCATAATAAGAAACTTAACAACTTTGCTAAGAAATCATACAACCTATCACTAAGAAATCGTACAAACCATCACTAAAAACTAGTTCGACCATCATTAATGATATCACGTGAACTTGCCGCAAGTATCATGGTATAGCAAGCAACATTACACTTTTACATGAAATGCACTTCGGTTCATTATGTAAGTTTATCTATTTATTGAATTAAACTGCTTATGTCAAACCCTCCCGTTATATATTTCCAAATGAGCTCAAATTTTTATGTCATGAAGAAGTATATCACATAAAGCTACAGCCAAAATTTCAGTTACAACTAAGTCATAATTAATTTATTAAAATTCTAGCAAGTTACCAGCCCTATAGCTTCTCAGATTTTTCATAATTTATAGCAATGGTTTCTGGACTTGAAATTTCTACAGGAAGTATTTCATTGCATAAACATCAAATACAAAAATCAGCATGCAAAAAATCCATAGTTTTGTAGGACATCTATTTTCCATATATTTATCTTATGCAAATTAAGATGCACTTATAATCAGTGTTAATAAATTCTCCAAAAATACTTTCTGGACTCCCTATGATACTAGTAGCATACCAGATTTTTCATAGAATTATCTTTGCATTCTAAAGTCACTTTTTCTAATTATCAAGTCTAGCGAGTATCATTTTGTCAATTTCAAAACAGCAGCTAAAACATGCATGCACAACCTCATATTCCACCAGTGAGTTACCCATACTATGTGAAGCACATGAGAAATACCAGAGGTCATATTTGAGCATATTTTATGTAGCCTTCATTTTCCAAGTTAATTAAATGCACAAAACATATGCATAAGGGCAAACCAGTAATTTACTAGTCAATACTAGGGCTACCAAAAATCACACAGTACCTAGATGCCATAACAAAGCTACTGTACAAGTTTCATAATTTTTGGATTTCATTTGGTCCACTTTTACCATTTATTAACCCTCACATGCATGCAACTTAAACAAGAGCAAAACAGACTTTTCACACATCCACATCATACCCATCCTGTAGATCTACTCACAAGGAGTTCGTAGCCACTGAGTTTGCCCATTTTGGATTTTTATTTGAATTGATATGATTTTTCAAAGTTCGAAACCGAAATATGCACATTAACCCTAGATCTAGGACGTAGACGGAATTATCCATAACCTCCAGGGGCTAGACCAGAAGATTTGTGAGGCACAGTGCACAGCGCTTGGATTTTGAATGGAAAATGCCGAAACGCCGAGGGCCTAAACGCAAAGCGACCATCGTCTTTCACCCGACGGGGGGATATTTGGCGGCGACGCGTGGCACGCCGGCAACGCGGGGCACGACGAGCTCGCCGGCGGTGGTCGGGGAGGGAGAGAGGAGGACGACGAATCTCACCCGCTACCTTGATTCGATGGAGGAGCGTTGAGGAGTGCCGGCGACGGTGAGCCGAGGAGGCGAACGATGCGGGTGGGTGGAGGAGCGTGGGTGGATTAGATCTAGGGGGACCGGCGGAGGGGAGGGTGAGGAAGCTCGGCATGGTGGTGTGGAGGCATGGAGGTGCGAGGAACGGCAGGCATGAGCTCGAGCTTGGAGCTCGCGGCTATGGCGGGCGGAGACCTTTGGCGTGGCAATGCGCCGCGCGGGTGGGGAGGTGACGACCTAGGCTTAGGGGTACCAGGGGAGCGGAGGATGGGGAAGCGCGGCGCGGTATCGTGGCGGCGCGAGAACGGCCGGAGCGGCGAGCGCAGGGTCGGCCGAGCTTGCGGCAATGGCGGCGGCATGGGGAGGCAGTGGAGAGGGAGAAAGAGAGCGAGCTGAGGGAGAGTGAGGCGAGGAAAGTGGAGGGGGACGCCCTCTTGGCTTAAAGCCGAAGGAAACGGGCAGGGGCCTTGGCCGGGCGTCGGCCTCGGCCGGCCGTCGGCAGGAGGCGCCTGCCGCGTGGTGACGCGGGAGAGGGGAGAAGAGGAGGTGGCGCATCGGTGAACCGGGTCTATGGACCGGTCTCTCTGACAGGTAGGGCCGGGGCGGGGTAAAGGGAAAGGTGGTCCACAGACCGGTTGTATGGAGGCGCGTGGATGGAGGGACCCATCGGCCGGTTTTCCAATCCCACGGGTGGGAATCCGACGCGGCTGACATGCGGGACCCACGCGTCATAGAGACATTGAAAAAGGAAAAATCCCGAAAATGGAAAAATCAGCTTTGACCGGAGAGACCTTCATTTTTATTTCACGTTTTTGAATAGGTTAGGGGCTGAATTTGAAAATTCCCCAATTGGATGAAATGTTCTAAATTTTGAGCTAACTTTCATACCATGTTCTATTGAAACATATGGTTTAAATTTGAATTTAATCTGCAGACCAATGTTTGACCAACTGAACCCATAAATTTAGAAATTCCAAAAGTCTATTTTCTGCTCACATTCACTCGAGGAGTTTTAAACCAATTTGTTCAGAATTTCATGATATACAACTTATTCAATTAGAGTTTTGCAAGATTATGGCTGTAGACCCAACAAAATTTGAAATTACTAAACAAGTCAAGTTTGGGCAGAATTCATATGTTTACAGAAAAAGCCCCAAAACTCTATGCAAACCTTCATGCATGTCAAAGCACCAATTACCAAAGTTGTTTATCACCAAATTATGTACAAGTTTGTCAATATGAGTTTCACCCAAATCTAAGTAGAATCAAAGTTATGGGCACAATCACAGAGACATATATATGCAGAAAACAGGTTTCAACAAATTGCATTTCAACCAAGTTTGAACTAGGGTCAAATGCATGCAATGTATGATGCATCTTGATGAATGTTGCATGTATGTGAGATGAAAATCCACTTGAGATGCCGGAGCATCACACACGTGATCGTAGCAGTGCGTAGAATGTTTTTAGTACAGTTTTATCTTCTGTTTTTATGAGATGATGTACTGTTTCTTATCTTTTTGTTCTTGTTTGCATGTATGCGTGTTTGGGAATGCTTGTATGTTGCCGTGATCACGTTTAGACGGTGAACCTTTTGTTGGAGAAGGCGAGCAGCAGTTTGAAGGTGTTGATCAGCAGCCAGAACAGTTTGAGGAAGGCAAGTATAACATGAACACAACCTAATAACCATTTAATCACTTCATATGCATGTGTCTAATTTTGTATACCCTAAGGACTGTACCGTAGCCTCTTTTATCGATATGTTTACCTATGGGAATGCATGTTGGTTAAGTTTTGTTGGTTGCCGCGCGAACTCATGTATCTTTTGTTAATAATTTTGATTAATGGATCTATGCAATCAAATCTTGAGCTTGACCCTCTGTGGTTCATGTTCCTTAAAAATGGCTTTTTAGCAACTTGGTTTAGGGGGCATGAGCATGTGTTTTGCTTATAGCCACTCTCCGTAAGGACCGGTTCGCAAAGCGACAACCTGGGAAAACAGTGCTACCATGAGACTGGAATAGGACGGTCTTGGCTAACTAATTAGGTTCCATTGGTTTGGGAGTAACTTGCCGACGGGGCAAGAGGGGAGGTGAGCTTCTGTGGCCCTCGCGCTACTCGGGTTGAGTGGGTTTATCTCCCCTTGAGGCTTGCTCCACAGTTGCGGACCCTGAAACCTTAGCAGTTACACCTTACCAACGTGATCTTTGTAAAGGCCTCGTAGTGTGCTTGCTAGCCATCTCATCTAAGGTAATGTGGTGGCCACTAGCGTAGCCCACGACTCATGGGTAAAGATGTATGACCTCTCGAGAGTGTAAAACTGACATGTCAGCCGTGCTCACGGTTATGAGCGGCCCAGATCCTTTATGCAGATTAGTGGTTCCTGGTTTGGTTTTGGGAGCTGTTTCTTGTGTTAAAATTGTTGAATAATGTTCTTATGCAATATCTTGGGCTTAATGGTTCCTCTACTCACTTGTAGTAACTAGTTGTAAAATAAAACTTGACCAATTAAAAGCTCACGCAATATGTCAGCTAACCTTAGAGCCTCATAGTTCATGTTATGCTTGTGGAATATGAGTTGAAGTACTCACGCTTGTTTCGTTTATTTCAACCTACTGTTGGCTGGAACCCAACCGCTGCTTAGTTCAAGAAGACTTCGAGGAGTATGTTCAGGACTTCAAAGAGTTCTAGGCGTACCAGTCCACCAGTTGACGTACCTGTGGCAGCTCGTTTTGTCTTCGTTTGCGCTTCCGCTATGACTCTGGTTTAAAGACATGTTGTCTTATTGTAATAAAGTGATGATATACGCTATGTAAACGTTTTATTTTATCTTTATGCACGTTCTGTGATGTCACTATTGTCATAATATATGTGAGACTCGTTCCTGGCACATATATATTGTTTCGGTTCCGTTGGTTGAGAACGGGGCGTGACAAAGCGGTATCAGTGCCGTGTTGACTGTAGGACGGGAGCCTAGTTAGAAATGGTCGTAATTAAGGATTTCCCTTCCCTTGTCCTCCTGCTGATTTATAAAGTTTATTTTTGCTATCAAAATTATATGTTCGCCTTATGTTAAATTATTACTTTTGCTTTATTCATTCAATCATATAGAACTGATCTCTATCTCATTCTATCCTTCTTATAGGTAATGGCACGCAACAAGCAGACCGCCCGTAAGAGTACTGGAGGCCGCCTTCGCCGTGTTGCACCACCGACTCCACAGCGTACCCCTGTACCTCGGCCACCACAGCGGATCGAGCCTCCATCACCGGAGCTGCCCGAGCCGTTGCCACCGCCGCCCTTCGAGTACGCTCCCATGGACCAGGCGCCACATCCCTTTGAGGGGAATGGGCTGCTCCTGGCGGACACCGACCCTGAGGAGGAAAAGGAGGACGACCCGGTGGAGGTGGTTTACTACCTCAACTCGGATGATGATGATGCACAAGACGAGGCTTCCCCGACACGCCTGCCGACGCCGACACCTCCTTCCCCGCGTGCGCCGACACCACCGCCGTCTCCGGTGGTACCTGCAGCTTCGCCGACACCTCCACCGCCACCACCTGCCGCACCCGAGTGGCCATTCCGCATGGCCATCCCTTCAGACGAGGGGGACAGCGGGAGGTTGACGCCTGGGTCGACCTGACACACCCACACAACGGTGCTGACCTGGAGTTCCCTCAGCTACTCCGCGACTGCCACTACGACATGGGCCATGGGGTCGTCTACCAGGTTCGACAGTGGGCGCGCCCAGACCACACCACTCTCTGGTCCGCCGGTCTACAGGTCTTGGAGCCCAACCCCAACCATAGGGGACACACTGTGCTGCGTAGGCACTACAGCATCGCGGAGCACGAGACCATGGAGATGGCCATGGAGGACGCTGCTCAGCAGGCCCTTGGGGTTCTCTGCCAGAGCTACCACACGCCACTCTGCCTGTCTCAGTACCGTTACTTTCCCCGTCGGCAGTCCGGGGAGATGGAGCACGGATAGCGTCCATTCGGGGTGAGGACAACCGGCAGTTGCTGAAGTTGGTCCGGTATGTGTCGGCTCTGATCACTGCCTACGTCAGGGTGTCCGAGAAGCTCCATCACCGGAACGATGAGGTGTTCCACCTTTAGGCTCAGCTGGACCGAGTGGTGGGACCACCACCTCAGGTGCCAGTGGTGGACCCAGCTCAGTCTCCTTCTCGCAGGAGGCCTCGCACCAGAGGGTTAGGCGGTACCACTAGGATACTCCCTCGGGATGACTAGTCATCCTCATGCATCGTGTTAGCACGCTTGAGTGAGTCGTTGTGTTGAGTTGGTTGTGTTGAACTTGAGTTAAGTTGTGGTGTCTGGATGATTGTTATTTTGAACTATGTTTGATTTGGATGTTTTGTTGTGTGTTATATCCAGCTATGGGGATTTGTCCCAGCATGAACCAGTCAATGTCATCAATAATAAAATAAAGTTAGTTCGTAGGTTAAAATATCATATCCACTCTTTTGCTCTTGCTACTTTATCTTAGCCGTTATCGCTTGTGCATCCATATATTAGCTATGTGCTTATGGTGTCTCTGTTACAATCAGATGGTTAACACAAGGAGCAATGCTGCTGGTGGGAATGCCAACCAGGGGAATCAAGGAGGTGGCCAACCACTGCCCAATCCACCACCATTGACCCCTGACCAGTTTTACAATCTCCAGATGCAAATGATGAATACTGTGACCATTGCCATGCAAGTCCTTCAACAAGCTCAGGCACAACCACCACCCCCACCACCTAGGGACAGACGGAGAGATTTCCTGAGGGGTCATCCACCAACCTTCTCCCATGCTACAGAGCCACTGAAAGCCGACGACTGGCTTCGTGCTGTGGAACGCCAGTTGGAGATTACACAATGCACTGACAGGGAGAGGGTCTTGTATGGGTCCGGACAGTTAAGAGGCGCAGCCCTAGATTGGTGGGAATCCTACAGACCACAAGACAGGGATGCATTCACTTGGGCACAGTTCAGGGAGAATTTTCGCAACCATCACGTGCCTGCGGGGTTGATGAAAATGAAGAAGGAGTTTCTTTCCCTGAAGCAGGGCAGCATGTCTGTGAGTGAGTATAGGGACAAGTTCCTTCAGTTGGCCAGATATGCCACTGCAAAGGTGGCGGAGTACAGGGAGAAGCAAGAATACTTCCTGGAAGGTTTAAATGATGAGCTCCAATACCAGTTGATGAACCATACCTTCCCTAGCTTTCATCAACTGGTGGACAGGGTGCTTTTCACTAAAAGGAAGCGCCAGGAGATCGAAGAAAAGAAGAGGAAGTACATCAACTCTTCATCAAGCAGCAACACCCGCCCCCATTTCTCTCAGGGTCCGAGCTCACAGCAGCAGGGGCAACAGCAGCGTGCTCAAGGATCAGCAAGGCTACCAATACCAGCAGCGCAGTCAGGGCCAGCAGATGAGCCAGGGACAACGCTATCAGGGTCAGCCGACTCGTCCTGTGTATCCAGCTCAGCGCCAAGTGCAGACTGCCTCTCCTGCAACAAATCAGACTGCAGGTGTTGGGCCTTGCTACAAGTGTGATGGAGCAGGCCATTATGCTAATGCTTGCCCCCGTAAGGTGCAGAGTAATCAATAGGGGTAGCAATAGGGCCAAAGACAGAACCCTCCCCAGCAGCAGCAAGGACACCCCAATCAGCAAGGCAAGGCGCCGTGGCAAGGGAAGGTGAATCATATGACAGCTGAGTCTGCAGCTGAAGCTCCTAACGTCGTGCTTGGTACGTTTCTAGTCAACACTCACCCTGCTACATTTCTTTTTGATATCGGTGCCACGCATTCCTTTATTACAAAATCATATGCTGAGCAGTACAATATTCCTATAAGATCTACAAATAGACCATGGTAGTATCTACACCGGGGGGAAAGTTGAGCACAAGTTTAATATGTCCTCGGGTTAGCATAAACATAAGGGGGGTAGAATTCTGCACCAAGCTGATAATCATTGGTTCCGCGGGTATTGATATCATCTTGGGAATGGAAACTCTTGCTAAGTGGGATGTCAGAATTGATTGTGCCAAGCGAACCATTCACCTAACAGCTCCTGACAGTCAGAAAGTGGAAGTCAGTGCCACAGAACCTTCTGGTTATCTGCATCAGATGGAGGCTAAGCCCACGGAGGGGATTCGAGTAGTGTGCGAGTACCCGGGTGCCTTTCCAGATGAGTTACCAGGTATGCCACCTGACCGAGAAGTTGAATTTTTAATTTTTAATAAAACTTTTACCTGGTACAACACCTATAGCAAAAAGGCAATATAGAGTGGCACCCAAAGAACAAGAGTTAATAAGGGAAAACATAGATAAGTTGTTAGGGAAGGGGTTTATTCGGCCTAGTTCTTCACCTTGGGCTTTTCCAGTTCTGTTTGTTGATGAAAAGGATGGGACCCGAAGGATGTGTGTGGATTATAGAGCCTTGAATGATGTCACCATCAAAAATAAATATCCCTTACCTCGAATAGATGATTTGTTTGATCAGTTGCAAGCTGCATGTGTATTCTCAAAAATTGATCTAAGGTCTGGTTATCCTCAAATGAAGATTCGCCCCTCTGACATTCCTATGACTGCTTTCATTACTCGCTTTGGGTTATATGAGTATACCGTGATGTCCTTTGGTTTGACAAATGCTCCTGCTTATTTCATGAATCTTATGAATAAGGTGTTCATGGAATATCTTGACAAGTTTGTTGTGGTGTTCATTGATGATATATTGATCTATTCCAAGACGGAAGAAGAGCATGAAGAACACTTGAGACTAGTGTTGCAGAAGCTGAGAGAACATAAGTTGTATGCAAAGTTGAGCAAGTGTGAGTTTTGGCTTGACCAAGTGCCTTTCTTGGGACACATAGTCTCAAAAGGTGGAATCATGGTGGATCCCAGCAAGATCGGCAGTGTCATGGATTGGAAAGTGCCAGAGGTTGTGAAAGAGGTTCGTGGATTTCTGGGTCTAGCAGGACATTACAGGAGGTTTATTGAGAGTTTTTCCAAGATTGCCAAGCCGATGACATCATTGCTTGAGAAGGGTGTTCCATTTATTTGGACTAAGGAGAGACAAGCCGCATTTGATGAATTAAAGAAGAGACTCACCACAGCCCCAGTGCTTACTCTACCTGATTTAACCAAGAGTTTCACCGTGTATTGTGATGCTTCCAAAGAAGATTTGGGTTGTGTGCTGATGCAAGAGGGTAAGGTGATTGCTTATGCTTCACGTCAGTTGAGAAAACATGAGGTCAACTATCCTACTCATGATCTGGAACTAGCAGCTGTTGTGCATGCTCTGAAAATTTGGAGGCATTATTTATTTGGAAATCGATGTGAGATATACACCGATCATAAGAGTATTAAATATATCTTTACACAGAATGAGTTGAATATGAGGCAGAGAAGATGGCTAGAATTGATTAAAGATTATGACTTGGAAATACATTACCATCCAGGAAAAACTAATGTGGTAGTGGATGCCTTAAGTAGGAAGAGTTATGTTAACATGGCAGTTGTTTTTCAGATGCCACTCGAATTGTGTGCAGAGTTTGAGAGTCTGAGTTTGGGATTTGTGCATCACACCATAGTAACAACTTTTGAAGCAGAGCCTACACTAGAACAAGAGATAAGGAAACATCAGAAGACGGATGAGAAAATTCAGGAGATCCGGGAACAAATCAAGGTGGGCAAGGCGCCACAGTTTCATGAGGATGAACAAGGTACTGTATGGTACAAGAACCGGATCTGTGTGCCAGATGTGGATAGTATAAGGAAGTTGATACTCAGTGAGGCTCATGATACAGCCTATTCCATTCACCCAGGCAGTACAAAGATGTATCATGACTTGAAGGAAAGGTTTTGGTGGTGTGGAATGAAGAGAGCAGTGGTAGAGTATGTTGCAGTATGTGACACCTGTCAGCGTGTGAAGGCTGAACATCAGAGACCCGCTGGTTTGTTGCAACCATTGAAAATTCCAGAGTGAAAGTGGGAAGAAATAAGTATGGATTTCATTGTGGGGTTACCCAGGACTCAGAAAGGTTACAACTCGATCTGGGTAGTTGTTGATCAGTTGACCAAGGTTGCTCATTTCATTCCTGTGGACACTACCTATTCTGGTGCAACGTTAGCAGAGTTGTACATCTCCAGAATCGTTTGCTTGCATGGTGTGCCTAAGCGGATCATATCTGATAGAGGTTCTCAGTTCACATCTCGTTTTTGGGAGCAGTTGCATGATTCCTTGGATTCTAAGCTTCGGTTCAGCATAGCATATCACCCACAGACAGATGGTCAGACGGAAAGAACAAATCAGATTCTGGAGGACATGCTGAGGGCGTGTGCTATACAATACGGAACCAGTTGGGATAAGAGTCTGCCTTACGTTGAGTTCTCTTATAATAATAGCTATCAAGCTAGTTAGAAGTCACCATTTAAGACACTATATGGTAGAAGGTGCAGGACACCGTTATTTTGAAATCAAACCGGAGAGAAGCAAGTGTTCGGACCTGATCTTATCAGGGATGCTAAACAACAGATCAAGATGGTACGTGAGAACTTGAGAGTTGCTCAGTCCAGACAGAAGAGTTACGTAGATGGGCGACGCAGGGACTTGACCTTTAAAGTTGATGACTTTGTGTATTTGAAGGTGTCACCCATGAGAGGAATTCGGAGGTTTAATATGAAAGAAAAACTAGCACCAAGATACATCGGTCCATTCAAGATAGTGGAAAGGAAAGGTGAGGTGGCTTATAACCTGGAGTTGCCATCAAACCTATCTGGCATACATGATGTGTTTCATGTGTCCCAATTAAAAAAGTGTTTGAGAGTGCCGGAAGAACAAGCACCACAAGAAGGTTTGGATGTGCAGGAGGATTTGACATATACAGAACACCCAGTGAAGATTCTTGAAACATATGAAAGGGTTACCAGAAACAAGAGGATTAAAATGTGCAGGGTGCAGTGGAAATATCACACAGAGGATGAGGCTACCTGGGAAAGAGAGGAAGAGTTGAGAGCAACTTACCCTAGTCTCTTTGCTAGCCACCTATGATAATCTTGGGGACGAGATTCCTATTAAGGGGGTAGGTTTATAACACCCTAGTTTAAATACCAGCATTTTTTTACAATTTATTGCAAGCAATTTATTTAATTTTCTAAGGCCCATGTGTTTAGTTTGCATTTAACATGTTTTATTTAAAATAAGCACTTGTATAGAATAAATCATAGGCCCAACTTCCTTGTGCATACATGCTGGTGCATTGTTTCTTGGTTGTTTGAATTAAGGATTCAAATTCAAATTCATTTGAATTTTAGAACCACTCCTACCAAAATTCAAAAGAATTCAGAAAAGAAAAAGAAAAAAAAGAGGAAAGGGGGCACCAGGCCCCCTAGCCGCCGGCCCGGCTCGGCTCCCGCCCGCCTGGGCCGAAAGCCAGCCCACCGGCGCGGACGCGCTTCCCCTTCCCTCAGTGAGCTGCTGACAGGCGAGCCCCGCGCCTCGCGCCCGCTGACCGCCCGGTCCCGCCTGGCAGGCCCGTCTCCCTCCTTCCGTCGGAGATCCCGCGCGCCTTCCCTCCCCCGCTCGGCCACGTTGACGCTCGAGCAAAGGAGGCCGAATCCACGCCCACGTCCCCCTTTCTTTAGTGCCCCCATCAATCACGCACACGCCTTGCCGGTTTCCCCTTCTCCCTCCCTTCCTTCACTACGCCTTGACGAGCTTTCAAATCCGCCGACCACCTCTTTCGCGTACGCAGCGCTCTAGCGCCCTAAACCCCAATAAAACCCGACCCCGAGCGTCGCCTGGAGCCCCTCTTGCCACTTCACCACTCCAATTCCGACCCCACGTACCGAGGAGCCTGCATTCCGCCGCCGGAGCTCTGCCTCGGTAAGTCGCTACGACGTCGAATTCGCCGTCGGTGCAGCCTCTCCGGCCTTCTAACCACCCCCATCGCGTTCGCAGGGTCTTCGCAGTGCCGTTCCAGGAGGTTTTGACACGAGGACGAGCCTCCGATGCTCTTGTCCGCGAGCGCCGACCAACCCCGTCCGCCGTCCTCCGTCGCAAGATCTCTCCGCCGCTCCTTCGTCCAAACCGAGCCCCTGGTGAGCTTCGCCGAGGCCCTCTTTCTCTCCTGAGCTGGATCTAAGCCTCTAGGACCAACCCTAGACCCCGGCGTGCCCTACTCCAGCAAGTCGCCGCCGCGGCGAGCGGTCACCGTCGGCGCCCCCTTTGCCCTCTTCATCCTGGCCGTCCGATCGGATCTGCACGGCCACGATTAAAACCCAGCGTACCCCTTCGCTAGCCAGTCACCGAGCGCCACGTCGCACCGCTTAATCCAACTCAGCCCGGCCCCGCTTGTCAGGCCACGTGGCCGGCCACGCCGCAGCCACATCGCGCTGACCGAGTCCACCGCGAAACTTTCGCAGAAAAGCCCCCGCGTTTCCCTGTTATCAACCCGCAGTCCGCCTACGTTGAAAAATAATTAGGTTTTAGTCCTGTTTTTATCGGTTTAGACCCTGAGCTTCCTGGGATTTGAACCCGCAGTCTAGGCTCTCAGGTTTTGCCCTAAGACCCTCGGCGGCTAGGGTTATTTACGGTTAGGTCCTCGGTTTTGCAAAACTAGCCCCTGGTTAGTTGTTTTTATCACAGTTTTGCCCCTAGGAGCTTGTTTTATGCATAACTTTCACGTTTTAACTCCGATTTAAGTGATTCTTGCGCTCACGTGATCGTAGCAGTGCGTAGAATGTTTTTAGTAAGTTTTATCTTCTGTTTTTATGAGATGTGTATTGTTTCTTATCTTTTTGTTCTTGTTTGCATGTATGCGTGTTTGGGAATGCTTGTATGTTGCCGTGATCACGTTTAGACGGTGAACCTTTCGTTGGAGAAGGCGAGCAGCAGTTTGAAGGTATTGATCAGCAGCCAGAACAGTTTGAGGAAGGCAAGTATAATATGAACACAACCTAATAACCATTTAACCACTTCATATGCATGTGTCTAATTTTGTATGCCCTAAGGACTGTAACGTAGCCTCTTTTATCGATATGTTTACCTATGGGAATGCATGTTGGTTAAGTTTTGCTGGTTGCCGCGCGAACTCATGCATCTTTTGTTAATAATTTTGATTAATGGATCTATTCAATCAAATCTTGAGCTTGACCTTCTGTGGTTCATGATCCTTAAAAATGGCTCATTAGCAACTTGGTTTAGGGGGCATGAGCATGTGTTTTGCTTATAGCCACTCACCGTAAGGACCGGTTCGCAAAGCGACAACCTGGGACAACAGTGCTACATGAGACTGGAATAGGACGGTCTTGGCTAACTAATTAGGTTGCATTGGCTTGGGAGTAACTTACCGACGGGGCAAGAGGGGAGGTGAGCTTCTGTGGCCCTCGCGCTACTCGGGTTGAGTGGGTTTATCTCCCCTTGAGGCTTGCTCCACAGTTGCGGACCCTGAAACCTTAGCGGTTACACCTTACCAACGTGATCTTTGTAAAGGCCTCGTAGTGTGCCTGCTAGCCATCTCATCTAAGGTAATGTGGTGGACCATTAGCGTAGCCCACGACTCATGGGTAAAGATGTACGACCTCTCGAGAGTGTAAAACTGACATGTCAGTCGTGCTCACGGTTATGAGCGGCCTAGATCCTTTATGCAGATTAGTGGTTCCTGGTTTGGTTTTGGGAGCTGTTTCTTATGTTAAAATTGTTGAATAATGTTCTTATGCAATATCTTGGGCTTAATGGTTCCTCTACTCACTTGTAGTAACTAGTTGTAAAATAAAACTTGACGAATTAAAAGCTCACGCAATATGTCAGCCAACCTTAGAGCCTCATAGTTCATGTTATGCTTGTGAAATATGAGTTGAAGTACTCACGCTTGTTTCGTTTATTTCAACCTACTGTTGGCTGGAACCCAACCGCTGCTCAGTTCAAGAAGACTTCGAGGAGTATGTTCAGGACTTCAAAGAGTTCTAGGCGTACCAGTCCACCAGTTGACGTCCCTGTGGCAGCTCGTTTTGTCTTCGTTTACGCTTCCGCTATGACTCTGGTTTAAAGACATGTTGTCTTATTGTAATAAAGTGATGATATACGCTATGTAAACGTTTTATTTTATCTTTATGCACGTTCTGTGATGTCACTATTGTCATAATATATGTGAGACTCGTTCCTGGCACATATATGTTGTTCCGGTTCCGTTGGTTGCGAACTGGGCGTGACAGCCACTAATGATGTTCCTTGAAGGGTGATCCCATTGGACCATCTAGACGGCTGTGGCTCGGTGGTCACCTCCCCTACGTCCTCAGCGGGCCCTGCTGCATGTACAGGTGGATCGAGTGGAGGTTGTTCCCATGTAGTCGAAGGAGAAGATACTGGAGCTCCCTCATCGTCCTCTGAAAGTGAAGCAGCAGGTTCTGGAGCTGCAGCCGGCGTAGTATCACCAGAAACACCAACATCTTCCTCATCATCCTCAAAGATGGTAGTACCTATCTCATCATCACGTACAAGCTCAAAACCAGGGGTTGTGCAAGGCATAGTTTCATCAAAAGTAACTTCACAAGTCTCTACAATCCTGCCGGAGTCCAAGAGCCAAACGCGGTATGCACGCGAGTGCGTGGCATAACCAAGAAAAACTCCATCAGAACTGCGAGGTTCGAACTTGTCCAAGTTCCCCTGCTTGAGCATAAAGCACCTATAGCCGAACACCCACAGGTGGCTCACTTTGAGCTGCTGCCCAAATCGTAGCTCATACGATGTCTTGTTAAGGACAGCTCGTAGGAAAATACGATTTGACACGTAGCACGCGGTGTTGATTGCCTTGGCCCAAAACTTCCTAGGAGTCCTATGCTCATTGAGCATCGTCTTGGCCATTTAAACAAGGGTCCGATTCTTGCGCTCAACCACCCCGTTCTGCTGGGGAACATATGGAGACGAAAACTAGTGTTCAAGACCTTGGCTATGGCAAAAAGTTTTGAAACGATCATTCTTGAATTCTGAGCCATTGTCACTGCGTAAAGCTCTCATGGCATGTCCAGATTCGTTTCTCAACCTCAAAACCAAGTCATGAACAAACTCAAAAACCTCATCCTTACTCTCCATAAAATGCACCCAAGACCAATGAGAAAAGTCGTCCACGATCACAAGAACGTACCGCTTCCCACCAACAGGTTGTGATGCTCCGGCATCTCAAGTGCATAATCACTTATCATACATGAAGCATTCCCTCCTTGAGCATCATGCCATAATATGTGTTTGTGCATTGGAAAAAAATTTGGTATAAACTACAAGTTCAAAACCTTGTTATTTCATGTGTGATGCTATGTTTATAGTCATATCTTTGATTCTGTTGAGATTTGGGTGAAGCTCATATTGGCAAAACTGTAGGCCTATATGAGATAAACAACTTTGCTAATTGGGGTCTTCTCATATAATGAGGTTTACAAGGTGATTAAAGTCATTCAATGTCAGCACAGAAAACCAGTTCAAATCAGTCCTGATTTGAAATCTCAAATTTACTCTAACCTACAGCCACTATCATGCAATACTCAAATTGGAAAAGTTGTAGGCTTTGAAATTATAAACAAACTTGTCAAAAGGAACCTCATGAGGTAATGCCCAGAAATAGGGGTTTTGAATTTCCCAAGTAATAAAGGTCCCCTGTCCCCATCTAAGGCTGCTATATAAATTCAAGTTTAAATCATATTTGCAAACTGATTTTTGGTTGAAACTTTTGACAAAGTTGTAGAGCTTGAAGAGTAGAACATTTCATTCAATTACCACTTTTCCAAAATCAGATTCGAAATAGCCCAAAAAGACGATTTACAGAGGGAGAGAAAACACAAATACATTTGGTTTTTCCCGGAGCCTATGATAGGTGGGTCCCACCTGTTGGGTGGCCACCCTGTCCGGGCCGCCGCACGCCACGTGGCCGGCGACGTACGGTCGACGCCGCGCTCCCACGGATTGAGCCCCCCGGCCGCGCTTTTAAGTGGTGAACGACGCGCCTCGCTTCCCTCTTTCAGCCGCCGCACTCCACTGCCCCACCCAAACTCTCCTCGCCCCTCTCTCGCCGCGCAACGCCGAGCCGCCATTGACGGCTCAAGCTCAAGCTCGAGCTCGCGCCGCCCCCCTACCCCCCCCCCCCGTCGCCTCCCGCGCCTCGAGAGCCACCTCACCGCACTCACCGCTCCACCACGCACCCGCTGACCTAGACCTCATCGCCATCCCACCTTCCACCCCCGAGATCGACGCCGACGCAACGCCCTCGCCGCGCCAACGCCGTCCCGGTTCAAGCCCAGTTCACCGCCGTCCACACCTCGTCCACACCACCTCCGCTGACGACGTCTACCCGAGGGTGAGCACCACGCTCGGGCGCGCCTTCCCCGACCAACGTCGCGGCCCCGGTGAGCCAGAGCTCGCTGGCGCGCGCGTCTCCTCGCGCCGGCAATGACGAAGGCCTCGGCCTTTTTTCGATCTAGCCCTCGGGCTTTCGCGCTTTTACGAATTGATCCATGCGCTATTCACTGAGTCATGAGAATCTTATGTGCTAGCCCCTGTATCTTATGTTTAATCACGGATAGGTCCCTGGATCTATGATTTATCCACTTATTTTGTGATTTTCGGCTGAAACTTTGAAAAATCATAATAAATCAAATAAAAATCGTAAAAAGGTAAACTCAGTAGCATTGTACTCTTTGTTAATAGATCTACACAGTGGGTATGATGTGGAGATGTGCATTTACGGTTTTGCCCCTGTTATTGTGCAAGCATGTTAAATCAAGGTAAAATGGAAAACATGGTCTTAGTGAAATCCTAAAATGGTGAAACTTGGTTAGTAGCTTCCTTAGGACATTTGGACACTGTGAGAATCTTGGTGACCCTAAGTCTTACTGTTCATTCACTGTTTTATCATTTTACATGTACTTTATGCATTATTTAATAACTTGGAAATGAGGCATATGCAAAGTATGATAAATATGACTCACTAGTATTTTTCTTATGTCCTATATAGCTTGTGAATCTCACTGGTAAAATATGAGTCCCTGCATATTAAGTTTTAATAGTGATTTGAAAATAATAAAATACTAAATGTTGGAAATGATAAATAGAAAAAGTGGTCATAGCTTGCTAGAAAAATTCTCTGGAAAATTTGGTAGCTTAATGTTGATGCATAGGGTCTAGAAAGTATATTCGAGAAGGCTATTTACACTATTCACATGTATATCTTAAATCGCACAAGATTAATATATGGAAAATAGATGTCCTGTTAACTTATAAATTTTTGTGCATGCAGTTCATGCTGAGTATAGCTCACTGGTAAAATTTCACTTTCAGAAACCATTCCTAAAATTTATGAAAATTCTGACAATGCGTAGGGCTGAGAACTTGTTATAATTTTAATAAAATAATTATAACTCCAATTGAACTGAAATTTTGGCAGTAGCCTTGGGTATGCAGAATCTGTATGTCATAAAAGTTTGATCACATTTAGTTATATTTTACTGCTACAACTCAGGTGCATAAATTAATTCATAAATGAGGATAAATTACCCTAAGTGTAAGCATATGCAATATGTAAAACTACTATACCATGTTATTTATCCATGAAATACCTGCTGCATTCTATCATTCGCATTTCGTCTACATCCATTGCAAGCATATGCATTCTTGTGCACTCATTCGCATATGATGTCATGCATATAGATCCAGCAAGCGAGTTGCCGACGCAGGAGCAGCCACTAATCGAAGAGCCGGACGATCAGAAGCAGGAGTCCCAACAGCAGGAGGAGAGCTCTCTGCCAACCTCTGACTTGACCGTTGAGACCGCTGACCTGACCGAAGAAGATAGGCAGGACCATGCTATTCCCAACAAATAAAATAACTGTTGATTACGCATATGCACTAGGAGTTGATTGAAACCAATTGCATTAGATTTTTTGACTGCCCTGGCCCTAGCACCTATACCTAGAGTTCGTAGGATGAGTGCCTAGAATGGCTAGGTATGAGTAGACACGAGTGAATAAAGGTCACTCGTCTCGTAGGGGTTACTTTTTAAAAAAAAGAAATCTCACTATGAAAGTTATTGTTATTATGTTATGTTTTAAATGGAGACCGGACGGAGATATGGGTTTGAATGATGAGATCCGGAATAATGTGTGGTGGACTCTGCCCGAGTCGCATAAGGCCGGTCGTTGTTCGCCTATTGGTCGGCATAACATTGCTAGGGTGCTTATCCGGGATAATGGACCGGTGAAAAATCTTACTTGTGATGTCTCAAGCACAGAGACACGTTCCTACCTACTGGTTGAGAGGAAGGTGGCCGCGGAGGCGGGTGTCAAGGGAGGGCTGACCCATTGCGTGGTCACGCTCCTACGACAACGCGCTCCGGGAGTCAGGCGAGAGTGAATCGAACTTGAGACGGTACAAGTGGAGATGGGGGAAGCATACGTGGGAACGCCGGGGGTTAGTAAGCATATGCCATCCTGGTGCTTCTAGTTATTCCCGGAAATATAAAAATCGATTCGAATCGCTGATGCTCACCAGGTGTGAGAATGCCAATACCACTGATGGGCAAAGTAGTAAACTACCTGAATATGCTGTATTATGAATTCATGGTTTTGAATACTACATGCTTGGATATACCTGATTTATTTCATGCAATACTTGTCACACTCGTGATGGTTTACCGGATTTATTTTCGTACCATACTTTGTCACACTCATGATGTTTCTACAAATATGATGCCTTGAGAAGCTGTTAAATCCTGCTCGGGTGCAATAGATCAAGCAACTGTCAAACCCGGCTTGTAGACAACTAATCTAAGCAGCTGTCAAATCCTGCTTCCACTTATTAACTTGATCCTGTTTAAAAGCAATAGCTAAGGATCCAGATGTTAGTAAGTAAGCTTTGCGTCAGCCGTAAGCCCCGTCCATTAAGTCCTACTGAGTAATTAGTACTCAGGGTTTTGCCCCCACTTTTGGCTTACAGGTATGGAGTTCCTTTTATGTGCCTGTGTTGGTGGCGGGCCGTGTTATCATCAGGAATGAGAAGGGTCATGATCTGGTAAGGAGCGGCATCAGTGGGCTCGATGCTCGTTCTATTTTTGCAAGCCTTTTGGTTACCGTGAAACATGAACTGTAAAAATTTCCTCTGTGAGAGACTATTTGAACTATGTTGTTGTGTGAAACTATGTTGAACTCTATTCGATTTCGAACTGGTTTGTAACTTAAAGTCTAAGTAGTATCTGTATTCAACTGCCTGAGATGATGTAATTGTTGTGGCTCCATCGAGGGTCAGTGTGTGTGATGTCGGTTCCTCTAGAAATTGGTGTTTTCGAGGGCCGAAGGCCACTCAACGGACTACCGGGTTTAGTCCAGCTTAAGTACACTGCGAGCCAAAGGAGGCAGGTGTGCTTAATCTGGGTTAAGCAGTGCGGTTCCGCCACACAGATCGCACCCGAAAAGGTCCACAGTATCCAAGTGGAGCAACTCCCCAGGACGAGCTGTCATCACCTGATTAATAGGTGAGTGAGAAGCAGCCACCATCTTCTCGTGGCGACACGGATGGCACACAAGATCACGCTCACTCTTCAATTTGGGCAATCCTCTGATTAGATCAAGTGAGCTAAGCTTTGCAAGCAAATCAAAGCTCAAATGACCAAGCCTTCTATGCCACTTCCACAAATCAGGGGAGGGACCAGACATCAAACATCTAGAAGGACCAGAGGAGCTCAAGAAGTCAACACGAAAAACCTTCCCAAAAGAAACAACAGGTCAAACCAAAGACTCTTGAGCATCCAAAACACGAGAAAAGCCCTTCTTAAAGCGCACCTCATATCCTTCCTCGAAAAGTTGCGAAACAGATAGAACAACCAAGGTTACCAACCAAAGCAACATTTCTCAGGATAAAACTCTCAGAAACTGAAACAGCACCAACACCCTTTACCTTACCTGTGCCTTTATCCCCAAAAATGATATGCTCGCTAAACTCACTGCGGTGAGACTGGAGAACCATCTGAGATTTCCGGACATGTGGCGCGAACATCCGGAATCCATTAGCCATATGTTCTCTAGACCTCCATCCTGCATCAATAGCGGTCATGAGGTGAGCATATGGTCGCACACTGGGGTTAGTCACCGAGCCATCTGCTCAAAAGAAGGGTTAGCAAAGTCACAATCAATCATCCCTTGTCCCCAACCCCGCAGAAACTGTGTCTTCCTATCACCACGTCTATCAAAACATGGTCTCTCAAAACCTCGGTCAGGTGAACTGTAGCCGTACTGCTCACGACCCGGTGCCCTACTAGCAAAACCTCTACCACCACCTGGAGCACCACGAGGAAAGTGGTCTCCTTTACCTCCACCTACATGACGTGGCCAGCGGTCTCGCCTATCCTCACACTGAGTCTCAACAGCAGGTTTACCACCCTGGTAGTACCTATCCTCTTTCTTCCACTCAACCTCCCTATGCTCAGCCCTCAACCTCCGATAGCAAAACTCCACAAGGTGACCCTCCCTATGGCAGTAGTCACACACGTACCTCTTGGGTGGAGCACCCTTAGGTTGGTTTTGGTTCTTGGGCTGGCTTTTTGGCTCTGGAGTGGGCTTAGGAGAAGCATTCCTCTTAGCACCTTGCTTGAAACTCTCAGGAGGTGTATTTCTCACCGCTAGAGTGTCAAGTGGGTTCCTCACAAAGTTAGGCTTGGAAGTCCACACCTGTTTCTTAGGTGGCTCCCTAGGCTTGTCAGTCCACACACCATCCCTAGGGTTGTTGGTCTAGAAATTTGGCTTGTTATGGGTCACAGGAAACTTCTCACTTACAGGTACCCCACTCAAGTCACCAATCTTCCCATATAACTGATCAAAATCAGCCTGGGTGTAGTGATAGACAACCCCTAACTTGTCACTAAACTTGAAAGAGGAAACAATCATGCCAAGCTGTGGTTCCCTAGCAGAAATCCTACTGAGAATGGTTCTAACATAGGTGTTCTCATCCTCCAACTGAACCTTCTCAATGGCTAACGCATCAA
Source organism: Paspalum notatum (assembly GCA_022530915.1). NCBI lineage: Eukaryota > Viridiplantae > Streptophyta > Magnoliopsida > Poales > Poaceae > Paspalum > Paspalum notatum. Next base: position 29,247,925 of record CM039688.1, on the reverse strand, counting down.
GTAAATCTCCAAGATCCTTACACTTGGAACAATCAGCACTATCAAGGCTAGCCGTCTTTTCAAACTTCCTCAAAGCAGCCCCAGTTTCTTTCAACTCCTTTCTAAGAGTATGGCAGGCATCACACTTGGCAAGCAAAGTTGGCCTAGCCTTCAACTCCTCTAGCGTTGCGGTAGTAGAATGAAGCAAATCTACATTACTAGCATGCTTAGCACGGGGATTAGCAATTTCAATAGCTAGAACCTAACAATCAGTGCATTCAATATCATTTGCAACAGCACAAGCTTCCTTAGCAACAGACAAATCATTCAAAGCACAATCAAGTTTAGACTTCAAAATCTCAAGCTCAGCCTCTAGAGTAGCAACCTTAGCATTTGCAGCTCTAAGATCCTTAGCCGCTGCTCTAAGCAAACGATCCTGGTTTTGCAAAGCAACAAACATAGCATCCTCCTCATTCTCATCATCGCTCACCTTGGGCTCGGTGGAGGAACTGTTGCAGACACCAGAGTCGGTGGAGCCAGCTTGATCACCCTTGATCGCCATGGTACAATAGCCGATCTCGTCACCAAAGAAGTAGAGTCCAGCGTGCCCGACGATCTTCTTCTCACCATCATCGTCGTTGTCGGAGCTGGAGTCGCTGGAGCTGCCATCGCAGTCACTCAAGTTGGCGAGGAAAGCATGATCTCGCTCTTGGGCATTCTTCTGGTACCGCTTCACGAACTCCCTCTTGCTGAAGTACGGCTGCTTCTTCTTGTCGCCCTTGTACTTGCCCTTCTTCTTGTCGGCGATGTACTCGCCCTTGTACTTGTGGTCACTCTTGCCGGCGGAGTACTTCTCCTAAGCTCTCCTCTGGAGGCAGTGTGGCGGAACCATCCTGCTTAATCCAGGCTAAGCACACCTGCCACCTCTGGCTCACAGTGCACTTAAGCTGGACTAAACCCGATAGTCCGTCGAGCTACCCAAAGGGCACTCGATGTAATCATCGCCCAAGGATACCGACATCACACACATCTAGCCCTCGATGGAGCCACAACAGTTACATCATCACAGACAGTTTAATAGTGGAAATAAGATAAAGTGATTACAAACCCAATACAAGTAGTCAAATACATATTCAAATCAAAAGCGGAAGCGATTCCAAAAACATCTCACGGCGGAAACAAAGTACTTAAGTAGTAGTCTTCATGTACTAATGAACAAGACGAGCAGCACCGAGCCCACCGGTACTACCCTTCTCCAAGCAATTGTCCAGATGTCAATGGTACCTGCGCTCCAAAAGTGGGGGCAAACCCTGAGTACTAATTACTCATTTAGGACTTAATGGAATGGCTTACGGCTGACGCAAAGCTTGCTTACTAATAAGTTGATCCTTAGCCATTGATTGTTAAACAGTGATGAGTTAACCATAAAGTAACAAGTTCCATCATTTGCATGTATCAACATAATCATAGTAACTTGCAGGAATGTAAACATATAATACAAGCGTGAGGCATTTGAAAACATGATTAATAGGCATAAAGTATTCCAGTTGTTACTACGTTGCCCGTATGCGATATCTGGCATTCTCACACCTGGTGAGCATCAGCGATTTGAATTGATTTTTTTTCTAGGGAATAACTATCATGCCAGGGGTATATGCTTGCTAGCCATCGCGTTTCCACATATAGCCCCCATCTCCACTTGTCCCATCTCAAGTTCGATTCACTCCCGCCTGACCCTCGGGTTGTGCCCCCATGGAGCCTGCTGACATCTCGGTCTCCACACCATGAGCACCAAGCTCCCCCGGGCCACCTTCCTCTCAATAAGTGGGTAGGAACGTGTCTCTGTTCTTCGGATAGCACAAGTAAGATTTTCACCGGTCCATTATCCCGGATAAGCACTCTAGCAATGTTATGCCAATCAGCAGGCGAATAGCGGACGGGGTCTTAAACGACTCGGGCGGAGTCCACCAACCATTCATATACTCATCATCATCATTTATTTTCTTATATACCCATATCTCCGCCCGGTCTTCATTTAACTTATAAACATAAATGTAACTTCCATCATGGTGGGATTTTTGAAATCTTTGAAAGATCACCTACGCGACGAGTGACTCCATTCACTCGTATCTACTCGTACCTAGCATTACTAGGCATACTCGTCTTACGTACTCTATTGTAGGTGCTAGGGCCAGGGCGACCGAGGAGTCTAATGCAATTGGTTTCAAACAACTCCTACTGCAGATGCGTAACTATCAACCATAATATGTTTGCTAGGAAAAGCATGGTCCTGCCTACCTTTGCAGTATTTCAAGAAAAGCAACAAACTAAGCTGAGGTTAGTTTGCCGGGTTGTGAGGCTTTGCCCCAGGCAACCCCTTGATCCCTTGGACAACTCCTCCTTCCAAACACGACTGATGGGCCCTCCAGGTCGTGAGTGGGTCTTAATTGGTCTTTTAGACCACCGTTGCTTGATGTAGCTCCACACACTTGATCATGTATCTGCAATGGTGTTGCTACATGAATGATATCCATGATGCAGGGAATGGGTTGCATGAATATTAAACACACAGGAATAATCAATTCATGGACGTGCAGAAAAGTGACTAACAAACTACTTAAACGAAGAGTAGTCCAATGGTCAAGGAACCAACGCACAACCATAAGATCACCCATATACGAGCTATTGAACATGTCAATGATGTGATCCGATAACAGCAAGCGTTATATTTTAGAACACTGAGATGGGTGGGGTGGTGTTCATTTCCATTTGTTGGCGTCTCTTAGCCTTAAAAGATTTTACTCCGCAAGCGCACGGAGACCGCTGTAGCTTTTCACCCAGAGTATTCCGGGAATCGTATTTTTATCCACAAGGAAGCGGCAGGCGAGAGAGTATAATTGCATAAACTCAAATTGAATGATCTATACTTAAATAAATATACCAGCTAGTCACTAGACAGGGGTAAGTCTAGTAAACGGATAGGTGTATGGTGGAAAGAAGTAAATTAAACTACCTAAGATACACGTAGAAAGTTATAGTTGCCTGGGAGGACAACGAGTGAGATAAAGTTCTCAAACTCTATTCTGTTTAGCTGCAAAGACTATGTCGTGGTTAACTAAGAAACTCAAGTAGCAAGTCAGGGTCTCGCGACGAGCGAAATTCCGGCGCCTCGAGGGGTCAGGGGGTAGATAGTAGACCACCAAAGGAGACCAGGCTAACGCCTACGGGCCTACCGAACGAAAGGGCCTGGACTACAAAGGCACACCACACGCTATCACCGAGTGGGGCTACCAAGCAAATCTGCGTGGGTAGGATGGCACGCTATAAACGTACTCAAGCGAAACTTGAGTAACAATAGATCGTCCTTGATTAGAAGAGAGGACCTAACCAGAGCCTGGCGTACAGGTTGGATTATAGCACCGGCAAGAATAACAAGACTTCACTAACTAAGATAACCACAAGTCTAAGCCAAGCAAGTGTGCAAAATAAAGGGTACACCACACTTGCAAGAGATAGAAGTCAAGTAAAATATAACTGAATTATATTGAAGATACGAGTATAAAAGATACAAGAGCTTTTACCGTAGATCAGAAGAATCTCTGAGAACTCCGACGCAAAGCCTGACTCACTCTAACTCCCAGGACTATCCTAACTACTAAGATGTGAAAAATGACACTCTCTAAGGTAGAATATGGCCCTCAACTTCTCCACACCTTTACAAATGAGCTCTACAGGCCTATTTATAGTCCCATATGTGAGGGGGTTATTTGTAGGAGGCTTAGGTCAGTGGGAGGACGAAGTCAGTGGTCGGCCAACCTAGGGGGAGGTCGGCCGACCTAGCCCAAGGTCGGCCGACCACCCGATCCACCGCCTTTGCACTCCAACGGCTTGATCTTGCATCCCCATGGCGGTTGGCAGTTAGGACGGTTGTTGCATGTGTAAAATGCCTCCGAGGGTAGGTCAGCCGACCTTGTAGGAGGTCGGGCGACCACGTGTCAGCCTTGCATTGGCCTCTTTGCTCTTCCCTCGGATTGTTGACGTTGTGGATCCGTGACTTGGTGCATTTTCGGCCTTTGGATACACTGGATGCTTGGTCTTGCGGTTGGATTTGAGTGCGCTTGCGTTTTCTTCGTGATGTGGATCGATGAAGTGGCAAGTGGCTCACTTGGGAGGCAGGCCGTCCTGGCTCAGGGTCGGCCGACCCTGTCAGTGGGTCGGGCGGCCAGCCTCCTAGTCGGCCGACTTGGCTGAGTTAGGCTCAGCCTGGCCCTGGTCGGCCAACCTAGGGGTGGGTCGGCCGACCTGGCCACCTTGGCCAGTGGTCTCCATCTTTGATCCTTGGCATGTTTTCAACTGTTTTATGTGCATTTTGGTACCTGCATCCAAATATTCATACAAAACTTGTGGAACTCGTTAGTAGAGGGGTTAGTCCATATTTATTCACTTGTATAGCTCCATTTGGTTGGTAATTGACGGTAGATATCATGAGATTATGACCGTCAACATCCCCCCAAGCTTAACCTTTTTCTACAATATTGAAGATGAAGGGAAATTCTTATACATGACTCAATACTCATGCTTTTGTTTTGAGAAGTGAAATAATTGAAGCTCACCTTGTGTACTACTTGTGGTGCATCTTTTTGTTTACCTTGCCTTGGGCGGTTGAGAGATGGAACGGCCATTGTACAGGAGTTCTTCTAACTTGCTCTTTTTGGATGTCTTTCTCAGGAGTTTTCAAGATTTTTTTTCAAAACAAAAGTAGCTTCCCCAAGGTGCTCTCAGGCGCTCAAGTGTGTTTCCTCACCAAGGGCCAAGATTCGGCCTACACTTTCCTACACTAAGGCCTTTGTGGAGCTTTAGGTGGGGAGAATGTGGCACATTTAGGATATTTATTTTGCTAAGCCAAAGATTGGACCAAAGAGTATACTCTATCACTTCTTCTAATTTATCACTGGAGTATGAGTGGTGGTGCTTTGTATGCCTCGTTCTCTTGGTATTCATCCCTTGTAGCCTTTTGTAGATTTGGAGTGGATATGGAGCTTTTATTTATTTTTGCCATGCTTGAACTTGCATGCTTTTTATTTTGCTGTGCCTTTGCACGCATTTTTTTTTTGCCATGCTTCTGCTTGCTTTTCTTTTTGGGTTCCATACCCTTACTCCTTTTGATTTGAAGGCTAGGGATTATTAGAAGTATTTGGAGACATTTTGGTGGATGCAAAGTCCGGAATGGATCACTTGCATTTTTGTTTTTTTGTACTCTAGCTATCAACAGAAGGTGATATTTCTACTCAAAGAGACTCAAAATTTGACAAAGCTCAAAATATCACTAAGCAGCTCTTTGTAGCAGTTAAAATAATTGAAGCATTTTTGGCTCTGGTAGGTATTTTTGACCAAGGGGAGCTATATTTTGTTATTTTCAAAATAAAAGCTGAGATGTTCATCTTACTAAGAGCATGAAAGAATTATCCCATATTCAAGTCATATCATTCATCTCACAACAACTTAGGCTTGTTATCACAATGGGCAACCACAAGATAGAACTTTGGTTTACTTCTTTTACTTGATAGAGCAACTATTCATCATTTCTAAAATAAAGCTAGCATGTGAACTTATCGTTAAAGCATGGGAGTTATATTATTATTATTTTTATATACTGAATTAAACAAACTAAGTTAAACAAACTGAATTAAACAAACTAACAAACTCTCAAAGCAAAGATACATGGGTGGTGCAGAAATCGGGGGACTGTCATACATACCCAGCTGTCGATTTGGGTCCCCCCCAAGCTTCAACGAAGCTACTCGGGGTAGTACCCGTAGTACTGGAAGAATCGTTGGGACTCATCAAAGGTGCGCTGAGCCGTCGCTTCTATTTCTAGGAGGCGGTTGTACTGTTCGTCCTGGGTCTGCTGGATGACCTGAGTGTGCTCATCTACTTAATTAAGCTCCTGGGCCATCCGAGCTATGCGCTGGTCCTGAATAGTCATGGACCCAAAGATGGCACTCAAAGGGTCTCCTGCAAAGCGTGCAGAGGCAAATGGTCCTGCCTCATATGGTGCTGACCCATACCGATAGAAGGTTCCTCCTCCTTGCTACATGAATGATATCCATGATGCAGGGAATGGGTTGCACGAATATTAAACACACAGGAATAATCAATTCATGGACGTGCAGAAAAGTGACTAACAAACTACTTAAACGAAGAGTAGTCCAATGGTCAAGGAACCAACGCACAACCATAAGATCACCCATATATGAGCTATTGAACATGTCAATGATGTGATCCGATAACAGCAAGCGTTATATTTTAGAACACTGAGATGGGTGGGGTGGTGTTCATTTCCATTTGTTGGCGTCTCTTAGCCTTAAAAGATTTTACTCCGCAAGCGCACGGAGACCGCTGTAGCTTTTCACCCAGAGTATTCCGGGAATCGTATTTTTATCCACAAGGAAGTGGCAGGCGAGAGAGTATAATTGCATAAACTCAAATTGAATGATCCATACTTAAATAAATATACCAGCTAGTCACTAGACAGGGGTAAGTCTAGTAAACGGATAGGTGTATGGTGGAAAGAAGTAAATTAAAATACCTAAGATGCACGTAGAAAGTTATAGTTGCCTGGGAGGACAACGAGTGAGATAAAGTTCCCAGACTCTATTCTGTTTAGCTGCAAAGACTATGTCGTGGTTAACTAAGAAACTCAAGTAGCAAGTCAGGGTCTCGCGACGAGCGAAATTCCGGCGCCTCGAGGGGTCAGGGGGTAGATAGTAGACCACCAAAGGAGACCCGGCTAATGCCTACGGGCCTACCGAACGAAAGGGCCTGGACTACAAAGGCACACCACACGCTATCACCGAGTGGGGCTACCAAGCAAATCTGCGTGGGTAGGATGGCACGCTATAAACGTACTCAAGCGAAACTTGAGTAACAATAGATCGTCTTTGATTAGAAGAGAGGACCTAACCAGAGCCTGGCGTACAGGTTGGATTATAGCACTGGCAAGAATAACGGGACTTCACTAACTAAGATAACCACAAGTCTAAGCCAAGCAAGTGTGCAAAATAAAGGGTACACCACGCTTGCAAGAGATAGAAGTCAAGTAAAATATAACTGAATTATATTGAAGATACGAGTATAAAAGATACAAGAGCTTTTACCGTAGATCAGAAGAATCTCCGAGAACTCCGAGGCAAAGCCTGACTCACTCTAACTCCCAGGACTATCCTAACTACTAAGATGTGGAAAATGACACTCTCTAAGGTAGAATATGGCTCTCAACTTCTCCACACCTTTACAAATGAGCTCTACAGGCCTATTTATAGTCCCATATGTGAGGGGGTTATTTGTAGGAGGCTTAGGTCAGTGGGAGGACGAAGTCAGTGGTCGGCCAACCTAGGGGAGGTCGGCCGACCTAGCCCGAGGTCGGCCGACCACCCGATCCACCGCCTTTGCACTCCAACGGCTTGATCTTGCATCCCCATGGCGGTTGGCAGTTAGGACGGTTGTTGCATGTGTAAAATGCCTCCGAGGGTAGGTCAGCCGACCTTGTAGGAGGTCGGGTGACCACGTGTCAGCCTTGCATTGGCCTCTTTGCTCTTCCCTCGGATTGTTGACGTTGTGGATCCGTGACTTGGTGCATTTTCGGCCTTTGGATACACTGGATGCTTGGTCTTGCGGTTGGATTTGAGTGCGCTTGCGTTTTCTTCATGATGTGGATCGATGAAGTGGCAAGTGGCTCACTTGGGAGGCTGGCCGTGCTGGCTCAGGGTCGGCCGACCCTGTCAGTGGGTCGGGCGGCCAGCCCCCTGGTCGGCCGACTTGGCTGAGTTAAGCTCGGCCTAGCCCTGGTCGGCCGACCTAGGGGTGGGTCGGCCGACCTGGCCACTTTGGCCAGTGGTCTCCATCTTTGATCCTTGGCATGTTTTCAACTGTTTTATGTGCATTTTGGTACCTGCATCCAAATATTCATACAAAACTTGTGGAACTCATTAGTAGAGGGGTTAGTCCATATTTATTCACTTGTATAGCTCCATTTGGTTGGTAATTGACGGTAGATATCGTGAGATTATGACCGTCAACATCCCCCCAAGCTTAAACTTTTGCTACAATATTGAAGATGAAGGGAAAGTCTTATACATGACTCAATAATCATGCTTTTGTTTTGAGAAGTGAAATAATTGAAGCTCACCTTGTGTACTACTTGTGGTGCATCTTTTTGTTTACCTTGCCTTGGGCGGTTGAGAGATGGAACGGCCATTGTACAGGAGTTCTTCTAACTTGCTCTTTTTGGATGTCTTTCTCAGGAGTTTTCAAGATTTTTTTTCAAAACAAAAGTAGCTTCCCCAAGGTGCTCTCAGGCGCTCAAGTGTGTTTCCTCACCAAGGGCCAAGATTCGGCCAACACTTTCCTACACTAAGGCCTTTGTGGAGCTTTAGGTGGGGAGAATGTGGCACACTTAGGATATTTATTTTGCTAAGCCAAAGATTGGACCAAAGAGTATACTCTATTACTTCTTCTAATTTATCACTGGAGTATGAGTGGTGGTGCTTTGTATGCCTCGTTCTCTTGGTATTCATCCCTTGTAGCCTTTTGTAGATTTGGAGTGGATATGGAGCTTTTATTTATTTTTGCCATGCTTGAACTTGCATGCTTTTTATTTTGCTGTGCCTTTGCACGCATTTTTCTTTTTGCCATGCTTCTGCATGCTTTTTTTTTTGGGCTCCATACCCTTACTCCTTTTGATTTGAAGGCTAGGGATTATTAGAAGTATTTGGAGACATTTTGGTGGATGCAAAGTCCGGAATGGATCACTTGCATTTTTGTTTTTTTGTACTCTAGCTATCAACAGAAGGTGATATTTCTACTCAAAGAGACTCAAAATTTGACAAAGCTCAAAATATCACTAAGCAGCTCTTTGTAGCAGTTAAAATAATTGAAGCATTTTTGGCTCTGGTAGGTATTTTTGACCAAGGGGAGCTATATTTTATTTTCAAAATAAAAGCTGAGATGTTCATCTTACTAAGAGCATGAAAGAATTATCCCATATTCAAGTCATATCATTCATCTCACAACAACTTAGGCTTGTTATCAGAATGGGCACCCACAAGATAGAACCTTGGTTTACTTCTTTTACTTGATAGAGCAACTATTCATCATTTCTAAAATAAAGCTAGCATGTGAACTTATCGTTAAAGCATGGGAGTTATATTATTATTTTTATATACTGAATTAAACAAACTAAGTTAAACAAACTGAATTAAACAAACTAACAAACTCTCAAAGCAAAGATACATGGGTGGTGCAGAAATCGGGGGACTGTCATACATACCCAGCTGTCGATTTGGGTCCCCCCCAAGCTTCAATGAAGCTACTCGGGATAGTACCCGTAGTACTGGAAGAATCGCTGGGACTCATCAAAGGTGCGCTGAGCCGTCGCTTCTATTTCTAGGAGGCGGTTGTACTGTTCGTCCTGGGTTTGCTGGATGACCTAAGTGTGCTCATCTACTTAATTAAGCTCCTGGGCCATCCAAGCTATGCGCTGGTCCTGAATAGTCAGGGACCCAAAGATGGCACTCAAAGGGTCTCCTGCAAAGCGTGCAGAGGCAAATGGTCCTGCCTCATATGGTGCTGACCCATACCGATAGAAGGTTCCTCCTCCTTGCTACTGGGAGAATGCAACGCTCGGCTCGTGTCCCCAATGTGTATTCGCAGATCCTCCGTGGGGTTGCCACGTCGGGTCTGTTCCCTGGGTGTGCCAGGATGTGCCAGTCGAGGTATGGAACCAGGTAGGTCCCGTCCCGGCGGTTTGTGCGTCTTGTGTTTGCTTCTGTAAGCGCTCTTGGGCTGCCCTCCTCTATGCCCTGGTCATGACTCCCGCTACACAATGTCTGGGCTCCTCTAAAGGTTCTTCCTCCGGGACGCTCTCTATTGGCATAGAGAGTGTGTCCACATGGTAGATTTAGAACTGTGGTGCTGGCAGAGGCACTTTAATGTTGTACCTCTATAGATCATGATATAGGTGTCTATGCTGGGGTTCTTGCGCAGAAAGTGTCCCCAGATAAAATGGCTCTTTGTGACTAGGTTGGGTGTGTCTAGGGGTAAGAATGCCACCTGGGCATTTGCTAAGACCCCGAGCTCGGATGCAATCCTCGTCACGAATGACGTGATTGAAATGGAATTTTTATCCCAAACTAGTTTCATCCCGTGATAGAGCATGGCGGTGACAGGTGCATATTTCTGTTTATGCCACATGGCATAGAGGATTTTTAAGTCCTCTATGGTCACACAGCGTGTGTCATCGCGGGGAAGGACTACGATGGTAATCCAACGGGCCATGAACCGCATGGTGGGGTGCTTAATGTTTGTGATACTTTTCTTCCCCTTATAATCCAGCCCGGCTAGTTTCTTCCAGAACTCTGTTGCATTGAAGCCTACGGATTCGGCTGCTATGGAGCAGCGAGGTGAGAACCCGATAGCATTGCTGAACTGACGGAGTGTCAGTTCATGCTCAGATTTAAAGAGTCTGAAATGAACAGTTGTGTCAGACTGCAATGATACTACTCGGAGGGTCATCAGAAACTCCTTGGTGAGGAGGACTATGCCTCCCTCGCTAACATTTGCAAAATTTTCCCAGCCTACCATACTGAAAATTTCATCAAATTCATCATCCATACCTGTGCTTGTTATGAGTACCTCATCGAAGCACTTGGTGAGGGTGATAGGTTTGGTGTGGAGTCGCCTCAGCAAGTCGGCTTCATCTTGATTGTGCGTTTGGATTTGGGAATCCAGCAGTAATACGGGCCCGGTGATGGAGGATGACACTTCTTCTCCTCCTGGTCCAGCACTTGATGAGCCTCTGTCGGACATCGTCCACGAGTTCTGTGAGCTGGAGGACGTCGGGAACCATATGTGCTGTCCCGCTTTGCTGATGGCACTTTTGGCCCTCTTGAGAGCGCGCTTCATCCTGCACAAAAAATGACCACAAAAACTACGAGACGACAAAATACAATTAGCGTTAGTCATTAGTCGTCCTTGCGGGGCGTGACACAACCACAACTCGTTTGTGGTCTTGCCAAAGGAGAGGGGCTAGTAGCTAATTTATTTACTCAACTAGATTTTTATTCGGACATTACTTTGGCTAAGCAAAGGGCTAAACTACTACTAAGCAAAGAGATTAAGAGAGGGAGAAAGGGAGATGTTTGCTGCTGCTTGGTGCATTGGAGAAGGGAGCTCAAGGGTTGTATTTATAGCCAAATGGGCAGGGGGGTCGGGCGACCGGAGCTGGAGGTCGGCCGACCTCGGTTGCTGGTCGGCCGGCCTTAGCTGGGTGGTCGGGCGACCTTGCGTGAGCATGTAGCAAAGGGAGAAGAGGCAGGTCGGTCGGCCATGAGGAGCTGGTCGGGCGACGACTCGAGTGTGTTGCTTTGAGTGTGTTGGAAGCAAGGGAGCTGCGTACGCCGAAAGCAAGAGAAGGAGAGGTCGGGCGGCCGAGTGTGGGGGTCGGCCGACCAGGGAGCTTGGTTGGGCGGCCGGTGATGTGGTTGGCTGGCTTGACCAAAGCACCGAGTGCTTTGTTCCTTGCGTGAGAGAACAGCAAGGGAAGAGGTTGAGTGCCTTGGTGCTGTACTTGGTCGGGAGTTTTGGAGCAAAGTATGTGAGAGAGAGCTATGAGGCTTGCTTTCATCGAAAACAAGGTTATGGGGCCGGGCGACCTCATCACTTGGTCGGGCGACCTGGTGCCTTGTTGCTCTGCGCGGTGGAGTGAGCATCATCGAATGTAGAGAGGCAGAGGGTGAGAGTGGGAGGTTGGGCGACCTGCATGGGGGTCGGCCGGCCTGGCCTCTTGATCATGATGGTGCTGCTGCTTTCGGTGGGCGCTAAGAATGATGAAAAGGAAAGAGAGGATGAAAGAGAAAGAGGAAAGAATAAAGAATAAAGAGAGAGAGAGAGATGGAGTGAGAGGAAGGGAGAGGGGAGGCGTGCTCGGTCGGGCGGCCTGACCAACTGGTCGGCCGACCTTGGCCAGTGCCCCTCTGCTCCCTTGTGCATGCAAAGCTAAAGAGAAGAGGGTGAAAGGAAAAGAAAAGAGAAAGGTGAAAGAAGAAGAGAGAGAGGAGGAGAGAAAAAGAGGGGGTAAGAGGGGAGCTTGGTCGGGTGACCTGACCTGGTGGTCGGCCGGCCCTGACCAGTGCCCCCTTCCCTACTTAGCTGTACAGGGTGGTCGGCTGGCCCTGGTCTAGGGTCGGCCGACCCTAAAAAACACTTTTTATATGCATAAGAGTGAGAAATAAAAGTTGAGAAATTAAAACTATGCAAGGCAAAAATTAGATATGCAGTGGAGTATGAAAGTTAAAGAGGCGGAAAATAAGCCGTCGAAGGATAATGACAATTTTACCTCTTGGCGGGAGCGAACCATTTACCGCCCTTCGGGATGTCGCGTGAGCGTATGTACGGGGAGGTAAGCGGTACCTTTGCGAGCCACTTGGAATTCGTCGTGGATGGGTCCTGGGCGCGCTTGTCGTCAACATGCCCCATAGTATTTGTCCTAGGGTCTCCATGGGTATGCTGATTTTTGTTGCACCCTTGGTTGATGGGTCTTGTAGAATCATGGGTGCCGACCTTCTTAATAGGAGCTTTGCCTCCTGTTTCCTGGTTCTTGTGGTTAGCCTTCATGGCTTTTGCCTTCTTCCATTCGTCTTCTTCCCGTTGTCGGATGGCAGGCTCGGTGGCTAACTTCCGTTTCATGAATGCTACAAGACTGTCCATCTCTTTCCCGGAGGCGTCGTAGACTGGTGGCTTCGGCACATACTTTTGGCACTTGAAAATCTTTACTTGGCTACATTGTTCCACTTTTGGTTTGAAGGAGAACGTTTCCCTCATCCCATTGATGTTGAGGTGGACTTCTCCAGCTCCAACATCAATGCTTGCTTCCGCGGTGCTCAGAAACGGCCGCCCAAGAATGAGCGGTGTCTTGGCATAAATCTCCATGTCCAATACCACAAAGTCCACGGGAATAAGGAAATTCTGGATCTTCACTGGAACGTCCTCGGCGATTCCCGTGGGGTGTCGGATGGACTGGTCCGCAAGTTGCAGGCACATGCTTGTGGGGATGAGTGCCGCGTGATTGAGTTTGTCGAAGACAATTTTAGGCATGACACTGACGCTTGCTCCGAGATCACATAAGGCTTGATTGAAGACTTGGTTCCCAATTGAGCATGGAATGGTAGGACTGCCAGGGTCCTTCTTCTTCTGTGGAGGTTGGTTGAGTATAGCTGCGCTACACTCTTCGGTCATATGCACAATTTCCGCTGATGGCAGTGGTTTCTTATTGTTGAGTATATCTTTCAAGTACTTTACATATGTCGGTACCTGTATAACATCTAGCAGGAGTATATTGACATATAATTTCTTAATATCCTCAACAAACTTACTATATTGTTCATCTGCGGCAGCCTTCTTGTTGTGCTGAGGGAAGGGCAACACCGTTATGTCATAAAACTCATGTGGAAGAGTTTTTGATGGTGCCTTCTCCTTCGCGGCACCAGTGCTAGTTTCTGGGTCATCATTCTCCTCCGTTTTGGTGGTCTTCTCATGTTCCTTGCCTATATGGTTAGTGCGTGATGCACCACTAGAATGTGGAGGGTCCTGAGTGGACTTACCACCCCTAGTGGTGACGGCATTAATGTGCTCTTTGGGAGGAGGTTCCTGTTGTCCCGGAAGCTTTCCCGCATTAGCATTAGGCAAAGAGGCAGCCAACTGAGCTATTTGTGTTTCTAACATTTAATTGAAACTCAGTTGATTTTTCATAGCACTGTTAAAAGTTTTCATTTGTAAAGAAATAGACTCAAAAAGTCTATCATTTGCATGAAACTTTTTACTAATGCTATCATACACAGCTTTAGGGTCAAACGAGCTAGGCTTATTGAATTGCTGTGAATTACCAGAGGAGTTACCTTGTTCGGAGAATGGCATATATGGGCGCGAATTCCAGCCTGGTTGGGGACGATTCCCATTATTGAAGTTGCTAGAATTACCGATGAAGTTGGCGTCTTCCAGTCGCGTTTCAGGGCAGCTGCTCCCTGAATGCCCCGTGTTCCCGTAGACTTCACAAGTCATGCGAGTGTCGAGGGCCTATACTGGTGCGGTCTCAGGATTGTCTTCTAGCTTCTTTAAAAGCAAGTCCATCTTGGCGGCCAGCATATCCGTGCTATCGATGTGATGGACTCGACGAGATCGTGTGTGTGACCTATCTTCCTTCCATCCCTGGTTAGTGGCGATCTTCTCAATCAGATTTTTGGCCGCTCTCACACTTTGGGATAGGAAAGATCCTCCAGCGGCTGCATCCAGGTGCTCTTGAGCAGTACGGTTTAACCCGTGAAAGAAGCTCTGAATGATCAGCCATTCTTCGATGCCATGGTGGGGGCAGGCTGCTATGTATTCCTGTAATCTTTCCCAGGCCTCCACCACCGTTTCATCTGCGAGCTGTTGAAAGCTCGAGTTCTAGTTCCTCAACGCGTTGGTCTTTCCCAGAGGGAAGTACTTGGCAAGGAATGCGTTTGAGCACGCATCCCACGTTGTCAATGTTGCACGGTTGAGATAGAACCATTGCTTTGCCTTTCCGACAAGTGAAAATGGGAAGAGGCGTAACTTGACAGCATCGGCGGACGCACCTTTCATGGTAAAAGTACTGCAGATTTCCAGGAATTGCTGCAGGTGATTGTTGGCATCCTCCGTTGCTAATCCGCAAAAGGGAATGGCTTGAACCATATGAATGACTCCCGGCTTGAGTTCGAAGTTCTCCCCTGTGTTGACTGCTGGTCCCTTAGGGACATTGCTGTTGAATGGGGTGGAGAACTCACAGATGGTCTTCTCAGGAGCTGCGGCCATGTCGTCGGTGTTCGAAGAAATGCTTGACGAGTCAGTGTTCGAGGAACTACTTGACGTGGCCGTTTCAAGGTTCAATTCCCTTGGAACAGGTCTCTGCCCGTGAACGGTCTTGGGACGGACCCTCCTAAGCAGAGACTCTGGATTATTGTGGAAGTCTTCCGGCAGGTCGAAACCGGTCATACACCTCTCTGTTGCAACCATAACATAAACAACAGAGACAAGTGAGCCTACTAAAGACTAGTTGGAATTTTTATAAAAGACACGGGGTTTGAAAAGAGATTATCAATTATATCTCTGCCTATTGCTTCCCCGGCAACGGCGCCAGAAAAGCTTGTTGGTGTCTCTTAGCCTTAAAAGAATTTACTCCGCAAGCGCACGGAGACCGCTATAGCTTTTCACCCAGAGTATTCTGGGTATCGTATTTTTATCCACAGGGAAGTGGCAGGCGAGAGAGTATAATTGAATAAACTCAAATCGAATGATCCGTACCTAAATAAATATACCAGCTAGTCACTAGACAAGGGTAAGTCTGGTAAACGAATAGGTGTATGGTGGAAAGGAGTAAATTAAACTACCTAAGATACACGTAGAAAGGTATAGTTTCCTGAGAGGACAACGAGTGAGATAAAGTTCCCAAACTCTATTCTATTCGGCTGCAATGACTATGTCGTGGTTAACTAAGAAACTCAAGTAGCAAGTCAGGGTCTCGCGTCGAGCGAAATTCCGGTGCCTCGAGGGGTCAGGGGGTAGATAGTAGACAACCGAAGGAGACCCGGCTAACGCCTATGGGCCTACCGAACGAATGGGCCTGGACTACATAGGCACACCACACGCTATCACCAAGTGGGGCTACCAAGCAAATCTTCGTGGGTAGGATGGCACGCTACAAACGTACGCAAGCGAAACTTGAGTAACAATAGATCGTCCTTGATCAGAAGAGAGGACCTAACCAGAGCCTGGCGTATAGGTTGGATTATAGCACCGGTAAGAATAACGGGACTTGATTAACTAAGATAACCACAAGTCTAAGCCTAGCAAGTGTGCAAAATAAAGGGTACACCACACTTGCAAGAGATAGAAGTAAAGTAAAATATAACTGAATTATATTGAAGATACGAGTATAAAAGATACAAGAGCTTTTACCTCAGACTCAGAAGAATCTCCGAGAACTCCGAGGCAAAGCTCGACTCACTCTAACTCCCAGGACTATCCTAACTACTAAGTTGTGGAAAATGACACTCTCTAAGGTAGAATATGGCTCTCAACTTCTCCACACCTTTACAAATGAGCTCTACAGGCCTATTTATAGTCCCATATGTGAGGGGGGTATTTGTAGGAGGCTTAGGTCGGTGGGAGGCCGAAGTCGGTGGTCGGCCGACCTAGGGGGGAGGTCGGCCGACCTAGCCCGAGGTCGGGCGACCACCCGATCCACTGCCTTTGCACTCTAACGGCTTGATCTTGCGTCCCCATGGCGGTTGGCAGTTAAGACGGTTGTTGCACGTGTAAAATGCCTCTGAGGGTAGGTCGGCCGACCTTGTAGGAGGTCGGGCGACCACGTGTCAGCCTTGCATTGGCCTCTTTGCTCTTCCCTCGGATTGTTGACGTTGTGGATCCATGACTTGGTGCATTTTCGGCCTTTGGATACATTGGATGCTTGGTCTTGCGGTTGGATTTGAGTGCGCTTGCGTTTTCTTCGTGATGTGGATCGATGAAGTGGCAAGTGGCTCACTTGGGAGGCTGGCCGTCCTGGCTCAGGGTCGGCCGACCCTGTCAGTGGGTCGGGCGGCCAGCCCCCTGGTCGGCCGACTTGGCTGAGTTAAGCTCGGCCTAGCCCTGGTCGGCCGACTTGGGTCGGCCGACCTGGCCACTTTGGCCAGTGGTTTCCATCTTTGATCCTTGGTATGTTTTCAACTGTTTTATGTGCATTTTGGTACCTGCATCCAAATATTCATACAAAACTTGTGGAACTCATTAGTAGAGGGGTTAGTCCATATTTATTCACTTGTATAGCTCCATTTGGTTGGTAGTTGACGGAAGATATCGTGAGATTACGACCGTCAACACCATTCAACGGTTAACAACAAGTCAAAATCATATTCTTCATGCATTCAAAGGAATCATGCACTAGGTATATCTTGCACTATGCTTTTATTTAATGGATTTAATCCCTATATTGACATAAGGTGGTTTACGCGAGTAAGTAAATAAATTCTTAAACTTAAACCAGTGTTATCTAGAGGATAGTAGATATTATTCAGCAGGAATCGACCACATTCGCAACAATACCATTTGTAAACAAACACCTACCCATGAAATCGATATACATGCTCATTTTATGAATAAAAATGCTCATCTAAGTTCATATAGTTAGACAGTCCCAAATGAGCTTAGTTTTTATAATATGTAGAATGGTAGTACACTATGCTACTGCCAAAACTTCAGCCACATAGGAGTTATAAATTAATTATGAAAATTCTAGCAATTTATCAGCCCTATAGCTTTTAAGATTTTTCATAATTTATAGGATAAGTTTCTGGTTCTGAAATTTACTTAGTAAACAACACAGGACGTAAACAAGATGTACAAAAATCAGCAAGTGAAATATCCATAGTTTGATAGGACATCAATTTTCCATATAAATAATAGGGTCTAATTCAATTTGCACACCGAAACAGTCCTCACAATTTCCACAAAAGTATTTTCTAGAACCTATACACCATCAGTATACCACCATATTTTTCATGTATTTATTCTTGCACTTTAGAACCTCTTTTTCCTATTATTTTGTTAATCAAGTCATTACTTGTCATTTTCAAATCACCACACAAACTCAACATGCAGAGTCTCAAACTTTACTAGCTAGCTAAATATACCACAAAGAGTGTCCATAAAATTCAGTACAGCATTTAGAGCAAGTTTCATATGTCAAGTATTTTTCTCATGCATTTTATTGCAAATACCAAGCCTAGGGTTAGATCTATCAATTAACAGCAAGGACTACTGCTACCAACATTCACCACAGAATCCAAGTTTCATGTCATTTGCAGCTCGTTTAGACCATTTTTGCCATTTATCTAGGTTTAACATGCATGCACTAAACTATGGGTAAAATGGTCTTTTCATGGATCCACATCATAACCATTCAATAGATCTACTGAAGGGGAGTCAAACGCAACTAAGTTTGCATTTTTAGGATTTTTATTTGATTTGTTATGATTTTTCAAAGATCCCAGCCGAATTAAATGCATTTAAATGGAAAACATTAGATCTGGGACTAGAACGTAAATAACCATAGTTTCTAGGGGCTAGCGTGTAAGATTAGCTAGACTCATGTTACTGTACGCGGGACTGGAGTGCGAAAACGCTGAACTAGGAGGGCCAGACCGCAAAAGTCTCGTCTCCTCCTTCCCGTCGTCTTCTTTCTCGCGACGGGAGGAAGGAACGGCGACGGCGCGGCCCAATCCGGCCTGTCGGGGCTTCGGGGACCCACCGCCAGAGGTCGGAGAGAGGGAGAAGAGGGCGGGGAACACTTACCCCTTACCTGCAATGACGGAGGAGGCGCAGAGGCGCGCCGCGACGGCGAGGTACGCGGGCCGGACTCCGGCGAAGGAATGCTGGGTGGTGGGCCGGAGATGGTAGCCTAGATTAGGTTGAGGAGGTGGAGTTAGGGTCGAGGGTGGATGGCGCAGTGGTGGGGAGGTGCAGGGAGCAGCGGAGTAGCGGGGCAGCGGCCGCAGCTCGAGGTCCGAGAGGTGGGATCTTCGGCGGCCAAATGCAGGGCGGTGAAGTGAAATCGGAAGCCTAGGCCTAGGCGAACCGGTGGAGTGGAGGGTGGCGCAGCCCGACACGGTGACCTGGGGCCGCAAGGAGGAGGGGAACGGCAGGCACGACGATGGTGAACTAGGCATGAACCGGCATGGCGGGGACGTCGAGTGGCGGCTCAGTCTGCTTCTCAGGGTGGAGAAAGGCGGCGACATCAAGCGTCACGGGGGCGCGAGGTCGTGGCGATGGTGGTGGTGGCGGTCTAGTAGCACGGGAAGGAGAGGAACGGCCGGCGCAACGAGCTCAAGCTCGGGCGGCCATGGCGGAGCGGAGCGCGCTGGCGCTGTGCGCGAGCGGGGAGGGCGAGCGCAGAGGGGGCAGGAGCGGGTGAGCGAGCGGAGTGAGGAGGTGGGCGTAGGGCCGGGATCCCGTCCAGGTGCGGGCGCGGCCTCACCCTTATGGCTGAGCCGGCGGCCATGGCGCAGTGCGGGCAGGGTGAGCCTGCTGCGTGCACGCAGGGGAGAGGGGAGGAGAGGAGGGGTGCGGTGCGTGGGCGCTGTCCATGGACCAAGGGAGGCCGACAGGTGGGACCGGGAGAGAGGGGAGGGGTAACGGTCCAATGGGCCGAGTGCATGAGGCGGGGGAGACGATGGGGCCCACAACTGCTGTCGTCCCGCGTGGATCCAAGGGCGCTGCGAAGTGGGGCCCATGTGTCATAGACTCAGAAAGAAAGGAAAAATCCTGAAATTGCAAAAGGGTGGTTTGACTACAGAAGGCTCCGTTTTAATTTCAATGTTTTGGACACCCTAGAGGCCGAATTTGATCAAACCCAAAATACAAGAACTGTTGTAGATTTTGTACTCTACAACTGCCTTATAGACTATGGCACCCAGTTCTATATACAAATATGTTTTAAATTTGAAATTGAATAAGTGACCCCGGTTTGACCAATGCAACCCACCAGTTTGGAAATTCTAGAAGTCTATTTTCTAGTTACTTACTAAAAAGAGTTTTATGCCGAAGTTGTTAAGAATTTCATGAACTATAACTTTCTCAATTAAAGTTCTGCAAGATTGGGGCTGTAGGTCAAAGAAAAATGTAATTTACTAATCAGGTCAGGTTTTGACAGATTTGCTAGTTCAACAGAGATCAAGCTAAAACACCATGTAAACCTTAAAGCATGTCAAAGAACCAATTAACAAAGTTGTTCATCATGAAATGTCCTATAAGTTTGGTATATTAAGTTTTGTCTATATCACAACATATTTTGAAATACAAACACAATTGTGCTCAAAGGTTTGGTCAAATAGTAAATTTATCTGATGTAGAGACTTTCTTGTTTTCAAATTTTGAAGTATCAAATGAAGTCCAATCACTTCTACACTGGGTGCATTTGAAAGGTGATAAGTTTAATTTCACTTCATAGAAAGGAAGATTTTGAAGTTGTATAGTGAATTCAAAAGTAATTTCAGATTCAGATTTGGGATGAGCAGAAAATCCAGATTTGAGAATTTTTCCAAGTGTAGACTGACTTGGGCTGACCTCAAGAGACATTTAGGTTCAATTTGAACTAAGTAGATGACAGTTTTGATCCATGCTCTGTGTAGCAAAAGTGTAGTACATAGAATGTACAACAACTTGGATAATGGAGTTGAGCTCAGGCGCTTTATGAGTTCAAAAGTTCCATTAGGGTCCAAGTTTGGTCATGATCACAATTGGCACCTTTCAAAGAATTTCTAGTTTGATTTGGTCTCGACTTTTAAACCTCATAACATATGATTTGAAAGATGTTCATAATATCAAAGTTGAAGGTAACATCCCGAACTAAGACTTTTGCATTTGGTATTTTGAATAAGAGCTTGTGGGTGTTGACTTACTCAACCAAGTAACGTGTGGTTTTGTATTTTAAATACAAAAATTTTGACTTAGTGACTTCTCCACCTAGTCCTCGTTACTCTCTCCTAATTCATCACTAGCTTGTCTCGAACCGTGTGTTAAGGCTTTGGAGATGCCGGGGCATCACAGGCAGTCGGTGATGAAGTGGTCTGTCTTCCCACACTCGTAGCACTAGAGCTTGTCACCTCTTCTGCGGCTCATCCTGTTGGAGTAGAGGCGCTGGAACTTGTTGGAGAGTAAGCACAACTGATCATCATCAAGAGCCTCCAGTTCCCCCTCCTTAGCTGAAATCAAAGACAAAGCATAGCCAATAGAAAGGTTAGCGTTAGCAGCACCGCCACTACTAGGGCCAAACATAAGAGCTAGGGACTTAGGAGTTGGCCCGCTCATTCTGGACTGCACCTGAGCGTCAACCTCCGAAGCCTTCAACTTGCTATACAGCTCGTCTGTGGTGAGAGTCTCATAGCCACTTGACTCGATTATAGACTCCTTTATTTGCCAAATACTACGATCCAAGGCAAAGAGTAGCTTGCAAGCCTACTCATGGTTGTCGTACGGCAAAGCCCCATTTCTTGCATTAGCATGAATCTTGTTGGCAATCGATTGAAACAGACTGAACAAGTCATCAATGCTCTCACCAGGTTGCTGGGAGAAGTTCTCATACTCTCGCTTGTAGGTCTCGTACATCCTAGCCTTGACCTGACTTGTCCCCTCATGGAAATTTGCAAGGGTAGTCCAGATCTCATGAGCCGTCTTAAGATGACTCACTCTATTGAACTCAGAACGGCTCAGGGCTGTCAAGAGGAAATTCCTAGACTTGTTGTTCGCTTCGTGTTCCTACTGCTGCAGTTGGGTCACACGCTCCTCAAGCACCTCAAGATCAGCACGCTGACAAATATCCCAGACGGACGAATGTCGGCTCTGGAGGAATGCCGACATGCGGATCTTCTAATATGAGTAATCGGAGCCATCGAACCCTGGAATCTTGCCAACGGACTGATCTATGGTCGCCCTTGATGGATCTAGAACCAGTTAAGGTATAGAAGACCCTAACTTGGCTCTGATACTATGATGCTCCAGCATCTCAAGTGCATAACTATCATTCGTACATGCATCATTCATCATGGAGCATCATGCAATAGCAAATAATTGAACTACATGATCAACCTTGGGTAGGATGCAACTTGATGAGCCCTGTTTTATGTTTGTTTGTCACTATGTTTGTAGTCATAACTTTGATTCCATTGAGATCTAGGTGAAGCTTATATTACCAAAATTGTAGACAAGGATATGGTGAACAAATTTGATAATTGGACTTGGTCATATATTGAGGTTTACAGGGTGATTAGGGTCATTTTCTACCAACACAAAAAACGAGTTCAAACATGACCTGATTAGTAATCTCAAATTTTCTCTAACCTACAGCCACTTTTATGCAATGCTCAAATTAGATAAGTCGTAGGCCTGAAAATCATAAGCAACATTTCCAAAAGGCACATTGGGTGAAAATGCTTAGAAATAGGACTTGAATTTCCCAAGCAATAAAGGTCCACTGTCCAAATTGGGGGCTACAGGGTAAATTGAAACTTAAATCGCATTTACGAATAGATTTTGACACCAAGCCTTTTGACAAAGTTGTAGAGCTTAAAGAGTAGAAGATTTCAATCAGTTGGCACTTTTTCAAATTCGGCTCCTAAATAAGTCAAAAATGTGATTTACAGTGGAGGAGAAAACACATTTTTTCCTGGTTTTTCCCGGAGTCACTGACTGGTGGGTCCCACCCGTCAGCGCCGCCCGTTTTCCCCAGGCCACGCACGCCACGTGGCTGGCGGCGTATGGCCAACGCGGCGACGCCGCGGATTGCCCCCGTGGCCGCATCCTTAAGCGGAGGCCGAGGCCTCGGGCTTCCTTCTTTCTTCCTCCTTCGCCTCGCCCATGCCTCGCTCTCACCCTCCTCCGTCCACGTCCGCCATTGCCGGCCCGAGCTCGAGCTCGAGCCCGCCGCCGCCTCCGTCCACCACCGAGCCTCTAGGCCACCACCATCGCATCCGCCGCTCCACCGCACACCTCCCCCACTAGCTCTCGTCGCCATTCACCTCGCCGTCGCCAAGATCCGCCCTCACCTCGCCGTTGGTTCACGCCATCGCCGCCGCGAGTTTACCTTCGGTTCACCGCCATTTTCGCCTCGACCGCAACTCCATCCTCGACAAGACCTAGCCGAGGTAGTAGCCTCGGGTGAGGGCCGCCGCCCGCACCCTGTGTCGCAGCTCCGGCGAGCCCCAGCTCACCGGCGCTCGCGCGGCCTCGGCCGGCGCGAGGTTGAAGAAGGGCGGGGGCAGATTTTAGATCTAGCCCCTGGAGTTTCTCGTTTTTACGATTTAGTCTGAGTCCTATTCCCTGAGTCTTACAAATCTTGCATGCTAGCCCCTGGAAGTTAGGTTTAATTGTGATCTAGCCCCTGGATCTATGGATTTTGTTTTATTTAGTTAATATTCGGCTGAAAGTTGAGAAAATCATAATAAATCAAATAAAAATCTAAAATGGACAAATTCGGTGGCTATGAACTCCTTGTGATTAGATCTACAGAATGAGTATGTTGTGGAGATGTGCATTGTCTGTTTTGCCCTCAATATTGTGCATGCATGTTAATCTATCTAAAAGGAGAAATATGGTCAAAATGAACTCCAATTGAGCTGAAACTTGGACAGTAGCATTCTTAGGGTATTATTGCACTATGGAAAGTTTGGCAGTCCTAGCACTAACTGTTTATTCACTGTTTCGACTTTTGCATGTAAATTATACATTTTATTAACATGGGAAATGGATACTATGTGAAACAGGCTTAAAATGGCTCTCTGGTATTTTTCCTGTGCTTTATATAGTATAAGTAGCTCACTGGCTAAATATGAACCTATGCATGTAAAGTTTAGTGGGTGATTTAAAAATGATAAATTGTGCCTTGTTTAACTAAATAATAGAAAAAAGTGGTTCTAAACTACTGGAAAAATTCTAGGAAAAATCTAGTAGCTTACTAATGATGTCTTAGTTTTAGAAAGTATTTTTACAAATTTTCATGCCAATGTTTTACTTTATAAGAATATTGTGATGAATTTAAATATGGAAAATAGATGTCCTATGAATACGTAACTTTTGAGCTCGCTGATTTTTCTGCATACTGTTCATGCTAAGTTGTGCCATTTGTGAAAAATTCAGGCCCAGATTCTTTTTCCACAAATTAGGAAAAATCTAGAAATTTAAAAGGCTGTTAACTTCATAAATAGTTGAACTTATTTGGAGCTGCATAATAGCATGAACTTGACATGAGTATTTTGAATTAGTAAGTGGATAAGCTTGTATATTGAACCTAAGTGCATTACATGTGAGTGTGTAATATTAGCTTGTTACACCATGTCCTTTACTACAAGTTCCTGGTGATATTATGCATGATATTTTGAACTAAATTTAGGTGATGGTTTGTACGATTTTTTAATAATGGTTGTGTGATTTCTTAAGTAAAGCTTGTAAGTTTTTCTTGTTGTGGTATGAGTTTCAAAATAAGGGTACTTAGGCCTCGTGTCATATGATACTCACCATGGTTATATTTTCTTGCACCCTATGCCTGCATTTGCATACATTTGCACTATGTCATCGCATAGAGATCCCGCGAATGAGGTGCTGACGCAGGAGCTGCCATTGATCGAAGAATCCGACGACTAGGAGCCAGAGGAGCAGCAGCAGGAGGACCCACCGCAGGCCATTGACCTTGCATCTGAGGAAGCTAACCCTAGCGAAGAAGATAGGCAGGACCATAGTTCACCCCAGCAAATAATATATGATTTAAATTACGCATATGCATTAGGAGTAGTTTGAAACCCATTGCATTAGACTTCCCGGCCGCCCTGGCCCTAGCACCTATACATAGAGTTCATAGGACGAGTATGCCTAGTAATGCTAGGTACGAGTAAACACGAGTGAAAGGAGTCACTCATCGTGTAGGTGACTTTTCAAAAATCACAGGAAATCTCATCATTGTGGAAGTTATTATTATGCTCGATATTCAAATGGAGACCGGGCGGACATTTTATTCAGTATTTACTTTTCATGATGTCACACTATGGACTCCACCCGAGTCGCATAAGGCCCGTCCGCTGTTCGTCTGCTGATTAGCATAACATTGTTAGAGTGCTTATCCTGGCCATGTGACTGGTGAAAGTCTCTCCTGAGACGCCCGGAGTTTTCGGGATGCCGCCCATCCACTTGCTGGAGGCCGATGTACTCGGGGGCGCTTGTAGTCGAGGGAGGGCTAACCCGGCATACGTGGTATCGCTCCTAAGACGGCACAACCCGGGGGTTTAGGTGGGGGCGTTTTGAATCTTGGGACGGGTTAGGTTGGGATGGGGGCTATATGTGAGGAACACGATGGCTAGTAAGCATATATCCCCTGGCATTTTTAGTTATTCTCGGGAATTAAAAATCGATTCGAATCGCTGATGCTCACCAGGTGTGAGAGTGCCAAATATCACTGTCGGGCAACGTCGTAACTACTTGAATACCTTATGCTTATATTTATGTTTTCAAATACCACATGCTTGATTATATATATCCTGATGTCTTACTTTCAGCAAGATCGTTTATTCAGAATATGGATCAATCAAGATGAAAGATGGGCTCTCAAATCCTGCCATCTTGTATAATCGTGACATTGTTTAAAATCAATGGCTAAGGACTTACATGATTAGTAAGCAAGCATCGCGTCAGCCATAAACCATTCCATTAAGTCCTACTGAGTAGTTAGTACTCAGGGTTTGCCCCCACTTTTGGATTACAAGTATGGAGTTCGTCGTATGTGCCTGTGTAGGCGGGGGTGTCTGTTCTCACCAGGGCTGATGACTTTCTTACGTGACTGCGAGGCAACATCGGTGGGCTCGATGTTGTCTCGATGTTTCAAGGCTTTTGATTGTCATGGACCATGAACTTTAATTTCCGCTGCAGGATACTTTTGAGAACTCATTCTATCTTATGACATTATGTTGAGATTTGTACTTTAAATTCGAACCCAATTTGTAACCCTAAAGTCTATTATTCTTACTCTATTCAACTATCTGTGATGATGAAATTGCTGTCGCTCCTTCGAGAGTCTGATGTGTATGATGTCGGTTCCTCTGGATTGGTGTTATCGAGAGCCTGAAGGACTCTCGACGGATTACCGAGTTTGGTCTAGCCTAAGTGCATTGTGAGCCAGAGGTGGCAAGTGTGCTTAGTCTGGATTAAATGGGCGGTTCCGCCACAGATACCAATTGAAGGACCAAAATAGCGACCTAGAGGGGGTGAATAGGTCGACACCAAAAACCTACAACCCTAAAACCCTCTCTTCTCACACCGTGCAAGATCACGTGGCAACAAGTGCTACTAACCCTAGGACATGTCGAGGAAAGCCTTGTGGAAGCACTTGAATCAACGCCCAGAAGAACGGACGCAAGACGAGCAAAAACACCAAACCAACAGCAAGCAGCCAGACCTGCCGGATTGTCCGGTAGCACGCCGGACTGTCCGGTATAGCACGTCGGACTATCCAGTGAGTCAACCGCACAGCCTGGCATCAGACTGTCCGGTAGCATGCACCAGACTGTCCGGTAGCACGCCGGACTATCTGACAGAACTGCTGCAAAAAGAGTTCTCAAACCCTAAACTTGACTAAATCTTGTCCAAACTTCACAAAACTTTGCACAGTCTATTCTGACCCTATTCCAAAGCTTTTCCCAAGAGATCAACTTAAAATGACCACAGGAGGGAATTTCAGATCTCGTGAAGAGGGCAATATTTGGGTAAGAAAGGGAAAAACTCAAATCTGACTTGCTCGTGGCAATCCAGCAGGATTGAGATGCACTAGGGTATAATCTCCACGTCCTTGCAAGTCCAAAACACCAAGAGAGAAGGGGAAATCTCGTAGGCAAACCAAAACACCAAAAGCCCTTGAGAGTTCACCAAAAACCAAAAGGAAGGGGAGGGAGAGGAATTCTGCACACAAGCTCAAGACATGGCCACGAAACTCCCACTTCCAAACCCTCTTAATTTTGGGGCTAGATCACTCCAAACTCTCTAGAAATTAATGCTCTTGCTTGGTGACGAGATTAGGACTCAAAACCAAACCCTAAGCACAATACAACCAGCTAAGAGAGAGTGTCTAATGACCTGCTCTTATGCTATTTATACCAAGACTCAATAGTGGCAGTTTTACACATAGACCCTTAACACTGGAAATGCCCTGAGGGGCTTAAATGAAAAGATACAAGATATTTCGGGACGGACGACCACGATGAAGTCCTCGACGTCTTTGGTTTCTCCACCTTCACTAGATGTCCTCCACGTGGCCAGTAGTCCAATCCGCGAATCACCCCCGGTTTTGAAGTCAGAAACCGGAAAACTTTAGGAAGTCTCCATCAGGGCCGGATTGGGCCCATCTCCTCTATATTGGCAAGTCTTGATCCAACTCACCAAGCCGATGATAACTACCGGTTTTGGGATGCCGGCAACCAACCCCTGGTTTTGATGATGGAACCAGGAAACGCTCATGGGCCCCAGTTTTGACGCTCGAACCGGGAAACGATTGTGGGCTTCATTTGTAGAGGTGATTTTATGGCTCACTACACCGTTCCTGTGGCGGAACCGCCGATTTAATACGGGCTAAGTACACCTGCCACCATTAGCTTGCAGTGTACTTAGACCGTACTAAACCCGGTCGTCCGTCGAGAGGCCTTCGGCACTCGATAACACCATTTCCCAGAGGAACCGACATCATACACATCCGACTCTCGATGGAGCCACAATAGTTACATCATCACAAGCAGTTGAAATATAGAATAGATAGACTTAGTTTACAAACCAAGAATGTATATAGTCATATACATGTCCAAATTATATATAATGCGGAAGCGTTTTCAAAACATCTCGCAGCGGAAACCGAATACTTGAGTAGTCTTCATACAGACGAACGAGGCGAGAAGCACTGAGCCCACCGGTGCTACCCTCCTCCAAGCAGCTATCCAAATGCCGCCAGTACCTGTGAGCCAAAAGTGGGGGCAAACCCTGAGTACTAATTACTCAGTAGGACTTAATGGACGGGGTTTACGGCTGACGCAAGGCTCAGCTTACTAGCAAGTAGGTCCTTAGCCATTGATTTTAAACTGTAAACTGTTGCCATAGGATAGCGGGATTTGACCGTCGCTATCCTTTAATTATGATTATCCACTATGTTTTAGTGTCATGCTATAGCGGGATTTGACAGCCGCTAGTCCTTATCCTGAATATCATTGGTACTATAAAGTGAATAATTTGCATGAAGTAAAGCATGTATATCCGTTGTGTAGTATCAAATTATCGATTCCATAAAACATCATGCCTCAAACAGTTCTACGTTGCCCATCAGTGATATTTGGCATTCTCACACCTGGTGAGCATCAGCGATTTGAATCGATTTTTATATTCCCGGGAATAACTAGAAAATGCCAAGGGCCCATATGCTTACTAACACGACGGCTTTCCCACATATAGTCCCCCTTCTCCACTTGTCCCATCCCAAGTTCGATTCACTCCCACCTGACTCCCGGGTTGTGCCCCCATGACGAGCCTGCCAACATCTCGGTCTCCCCGTCATGAGTACCAAGCTCCCCCGGGCCACCTTCCTCTCAACCAGTGGGTAGGAACGTGTTTCTGTTCTTCGGATGGCACAAGTAAGGTTTCACCGGTCCCATTTCCCGGATAAGCATTCTAGCAATGTTATGCCGATCAGCAGGCGAACAGCGAACGGGCCTTATGCGACTCGGGCGGAGTCCACCATACCATCCACATCATTTTTCAACATAGTAATCCCATATCTCCGCCCGGTCTCAATTGAAAGCATAACATAGCAATAATAAATTCATAGTAATGAGAATTCATCATTTGAAAGTAAACCCTACGAGACGAGTGACAGTGCTCACTCGTGTCTACTCGCGCCTAACCATTCTAGGCACTCGTCCTACGAACCCTAAGTATAGGTGCTAGGGCCAGGGCGGCCGGGGAGTCTAATGCAATTGGTTTCAATCAACCCTAATGCATATGCGTAACTCAAAATACTTTGTTTGCTGGGATTTGCATGGTCCTGCCTACCTTTGCTTGTCTCTACCAAAACCAACAAACTAAACTATGTTAGTTTGCCGGGTTGTGGGGCTTTGCCCCAGGCAACCCCTTGATCACTTGGACTACTCCTCCTTCCAAACACGACTGATGGGCCCTCTAGGTCGTGCTTGGGGCTTAGTTGGTCTTTTGGACCACCGTTGCTTGATGTAGACCCGTGCACTTGTTTCTTTATCACGTATCTGCAATAAGCGTCGCTATATGAATAATATGCATGATGCAATACACGAGACGCCTGGAGATCATACACGCATAACTAATCATTCCATGGATATGCAGAAAAGTGATTGATAAACATACTCATAGGGCAGTATAGCTATAGGAGTTTTGGTGGAATTTCTTCTACCATAGCGGATGGCATTTTCTTATTTCATTGATTTAATCATCATATCACTTGTCATTTTTAAGACACATAGTAAACAGCAAGCAAAGCACATGGAATTTTATTTCTAGGCTATACTGGACCAAAGGAGTGCAATATAATTTCTATAGATTTTTCTGGACAAATGTTATTTGGTATGTATTTCTTCGTTCAATAAATATACTAGTTAATAGGAATAGGGCAGATCTGTAATTAAACAGTGGATTCTAGGGTTGCCAAAAATATATGTGAACACCTATACTGCAATATACTCACTGACCAAGTTTCATCATTTTTGGAGGTCATTTGATCCACTTTTACTAATTATCTCATTTTAACATGCATGCACTGGACCGAGGGCAAAACAGTACTTTCATGGATCCCCACCCTATTCATTCTGTAGATCTATTAACAAAGAACACAATGCCACTGAGTTTACCCATTTTGGATTTTTATTCTATTTACTATGATTTTCTAAAGTTCATAGCCAAAATAATACATTTAAATGGAAAACTCATAGATCCAGAGACTATATTCGCGAATACTAATAGATCCAGGGGCCTGCATAGAAGTTATCAATGACTTAGTGAATAGTAAATAAAAGAGGGCGCGGGAAAATAAAATATTGCAGGGGGTTTTGGGGAAAACTCCCTTTCTTCTTCAACCTCCGGCGGGAGGGGGGGGGAGACGGCACGCGCGGCCGCGCGTTCCCGCATGGCGCCAACGGCGATGAGGCCGGCCTTGAGGCCGATGGGGGCGGGGAAGATGTTCCCATCAACGGTCCACCCGTCCCCCAAGACGTCGTCGCCCGGGGTGGAGCGGGGAGGCGACGCGGCGGCGATGAACCAGCGCGGCGCGACGGCGCGCGGAGGCGGCGGCGCGGCTCTGATTCCGGCGGCTCGGGCACCGAGAGGCGGCGAGGGTGGGCTCGTGAGGTGCGCGGCGGGGTGGCGAAGCCGGCGGTGGTAGAGTGGAGGCGCGGTGGTGGCCCGAAGGGGGTGTCCCACGGCGAGCCTGCCGGCGCGGCGTGGCCATGGTGGGGGACGCAGTTGGGGAGGCGGTTAGGGCCGATGGCGGCGGCCGAGACTTTGGGAGTTCGGTGGAGGGCATCGAGGCGGGCACGAGACACGCGGCGTCGCCGGGGAGGAGGGCCAGAGACGGCCGGCGCGTGGGCTCACCATCGGTTTCGTCCATGGTGACCACGGCGTGCACGCACACAAAGTCGGGGCTGGAGGTGGCGTAGGGCGCCACGGGTATGGGGGAATCGGTGGAGGGAGGTGCCGCGATGGTGGTGCTTGCGGTGGAGCGACGGGAGGAGCATCGGAGGAGGCGGCGGCGAGCTCGAGCTCGAGGCAAGACCGGCAATGGCGGCCGGTGCTCCACTCGGCCCTGCTCGAGATGGGGACGCGCAGTGGAGGCAGAGACTGAGCAGGGAGCTCAGGCTTCCTTCCATCCGGAGGGAGTAGAGGGAGAGGGCGTCGGGGCAGCGCGGGCAGGGGCAGGGCGCGGCGGCAGAGCCTGTCGGCCATGTGGCCTTGGCCGTGTAGGGCGCCGGACGGCCGGGTACGCGCGGGAGCAGGAAGAAGGGGAGGTGACGCGGCGTGGACTGGGTGTTTGGGCCTCGCGCCGATGACAGGTGGGACCGGGTGAAGTTGAGAAGAGAGGTGTCCACGGACTGGGTGCACGTACTGATGGGCGCGGGACCGAGTGGGGCCCGCAACTGCTGTCCGCGCGGGATGGGATCCAATGGGCTGACGTGTGGGGCCCGCATGTCATAGACAGAGGCCTGGGAAAAAAAAGAAAAACCCAGTTTGACTGCCTGAACACATGTTTTTAGTTCGCATTTTTGAGCACTTTAGAGACCGAAATTGGGAAAGCTCCAATTGGAAGGGTTGTTGTCAATTTCGTGGTCTGCAACTTTGTCAAAACACATGATACCATGTTCTGTGTAAAAATATGGTTTAAATTTGAATTCAAACTGTTGACCACAGTTTGACCAACAGAGCCTATTAGTTTAGAAACTCTAAAAGTCCATTTTGTGTCCACTTTCATACAAAGAGTTTTATATCAATATTGTTCAGGATTTTACTATCCACATTGTTGTCAATATAACTATTTCAAGATTATGGCTGTAAGACCAATGAAATTTGAATTTACTAAGTAGGTCAGATTTGGGCAGATTTCACAGATTTACAAGAAAACACCCAAAACACCATCCAAACTACTGTGCATGTCGATACTCCATTTACCAAAGTTGTTCAACACCTCTTTGTCCACAAATTTGGTAATATAAGTTTCACCTAGATCACCACAGATTTCAAACTACAAGCGCAATTGTATTCAGGGGTTTAGTCAAATAGCGGGTTTACCTTGTGTGGAGCCTTTCTTGTTTTCAATTTTTGAAGTATCAAATGAAATCTAAACACTTCCACTCTAGATTCATTTGAAAGGTGGCAAGCTTAATTTCATTTGATAGTAAGGAAGATTTTTAAGTGATATAGTGGAATCAAAATTAATTTTAGTATGAAGTTTGGTGACAAGCTAAAAATCTAGACTTTTTGTATTAGGATAGAAAAATTTTGATTTAGTGGTTTCTCCACCTAATCCTTGTTACTCTCAAAGCGTGACTAAACCCTAATTCATCATTAGCTTGTGTCTAACTGTGTGTCAAGGCGCTTGAGATGCCAGGGGCATCACAACCCACCCCACTTAAAGAAATCTCGTCCCGAGATTTGATGGAAGCGAGGTTCTACGGCTTACTGCGAAGTGCAAATTGTTTTGGCATCGTTGTTCGTGTGCTTCTGTCATACATGGCAACACTTAATCCTTCATCCATTTGCTTTGTTAACTGGCTCGTGAATGGTTAGTGCCTCTTTAACACAAGGTAGTTACAAAGCTTTTGAATACGTCTAAGGTGGTCTTTCCCAGGTGCTAGGCAAGTCGTGGTTTTTATGAGAGCGAATGAACAAACCGCAAAGACGGTGTGGCCAACGCGAAAACGACAGTGATTTACTCGAATAATGGAACATGGTTACTCCCTGACTTTGACACCAAGATTTAGAAACGTGATGAATATATAGGTCTTAGAACAATCAGAAGCAAGGTGTACACAATCGGAAGACCGAACCACGAAGGCTCTTGGGATTCAATGGGTTATCAATGGATGTGCTTTTGAGAGACACATTCATTTCATTTGATAGGGACTGTTTACACATATAAGATATTAAATCCAAACATTCTTCAAAGGGTAAGATGTGGTGATACATAGCACATTCTACTCATTGTTTCGAGAAAGATGCCGTGGAAAGAGGATAGGACATATTCACCTAGATAAGGTGATGGTTTGTATGATTTCATAGAATTGATCAAGACTGACCAAGAAAAGTATAGGCGGAGGGCTTGTGCTTACTAACAGAACACTTATCAAGGTTAGTGAGCCCAACTTTGAGGATAATTTCAAAGAAGAATAAAGCAACTCATGAAAAGGACAATGCGATGAAAGCATTAGCCGAGAACAAAAGCTTAGTGCAGTGGATGATGCTGAAGTTCACCTTTTGGAGATAGGATTCGACATATACGAAGGAAAATAACCTAAGATGAAACGGTGGAAACTGAGTTGATTGTTTCCCACCATTCAAAAGAGGTAAATTGGAAGAAGGCGATGGAATGATGTAGCAAAACAGTGGAAGTGGAACCAAGCATCCCCACAGATATGGACGTTAATGCCGATGAAGGTAAGCATAGAGGAGTCCGAGTGATCACCCCCATGAATCACGACTAGCAGGGATAAACAAAGCAACAAAAAGATGTGGGGGAGTGGAACCATAGATTTGACTCGTCTCACGGATCGAGAAGAACATGGTTCAACAAGGCGAGGCAAAGGTGTGAACGATACTAGGACTGAGAGGGATTTTTCCCCACAGATCAAGAAAAGCAAGGTGAAACAAAGCAAAGAAACGATACAAGGCGGCAGTGGAATTAGAGTAACTTATTTCCACGAATTAGATGTATAGAGGTCAACGAGGTGTTAGAAGTTGGATAGGAATATTCCACAATTGCAGCGGTGTCATGCCTTTGCCTGTCTTGATACCAGCGCGCCCCTAGTGAAACCGAGTGACGGCCGTACACACGGGACCCTAGGTTCCGTCGCGGCACCATAGACTCCTCGGGTAAACACCCCATCAAGAGCGGTATTTCCATCCAACCTCAGGGGATATGCGAATAACACAAGGTTATAGAAAGACATGAACAAGGAGTCTTACATGCCATAGCACAATGTTTTCGAAGGTATAATTTATCGGATTTATTTGAATCGGGAACAGGGTAACAACAACTAAAGTGTCATGGATTACAAAGATTGAAGTGCCTGAATGACAAGAGCATGAAGCGTGAGAACTACAAGAGTTTGAAATGCTCCATTGAAAACAGAGATACCTTAAACATGAGGGTTGGACACATGTTGACTGCAAGGAGGTAGATACATGGGAAACTCAAGAGTTATGAGAGTCGACCTCCTCTCATTACAAAAGTTTGCGAAGACTGCTAGCACACCAACTAGTATCAAGCTAGTACTGCCTAAACGTAAGATTGATACGTCCAGGACGAATGCCCGTTTCTTCTTTCAACCAACTTGGTGCAGTGTTGGCCTTCACGTGGGAAACGCCATGAAACAACAGTCTTGATTCTCCACCGAGTATGAGAACGTCACCAGATTCGAGGTTGATCTTGGTCGCTTGGACTTTGTCTCTCGTGTCGCCGAACAAGAACTCGGCGGTGTCTCCTATGGAGATGGATATGAAAGGTAAACCTTTGGTAAGGCTACTCTCTGACTCATCCTTGTCTTGGTAAAGTCCGAGCTTCCCGGAGTTGGTGTAGTAGTTGACGATGCATATGTCAGGGTTAATCCGAGGAAACTCGCTTGCAGTGGAGTTCGCAGTTTGAGCAATCATCTTGAAAGCGTCTGGTATTGTCGGGGCTTGTGCTCCATCAAATGGACGTGTGGGTCCATATGAGCGTGCCGTCGGATCCCAGTTCTTTCCCAGGGACATCATCCATAAGTTCAGCTTGGCACCATTCTTGAGGCTTGGCCTGTAAAATCCTCCTGGGCCCTTACCCAGCTGTCGACACATACTAACCATCCCGATTTGATCTTCAGGCTTGACAAATCCTTTTAATAAAACCATCCCGGGTCGCAGATGTTGAACTAAGGCTACCTCAGTGGAAGATTCTCCCGCTTTTCTCTTCTTTTGTTCTCGAGGTATCGTTGTTTTAGCTTTTGTGGACTCTTGGTAATTAGGGCATAAGTCGAAGGGCTGCGTCGAGGGTTGCGACATCTGTAGCAGGAAGAATAAGGCTCCCATCAATTTGATAGTTTCGAAGGCCAAATGTGGTCATATGGCAATTTGTATTCATGTACCATTTAGGTTACGTCCCGAACTTCATCTTCTAAACTTCGTACTTGCTAACTAGATTTAAGCTTCGACTTAAAATGATTGTAGGTTAATGCCCAGAGTATTTTGCCGAAGGGTCATTATAGATAAGTTTGTTTGGTTGAATTTTTCCCACTACAACTTTTATATATAATACTTGTTTTAAATGGATATAAGACATGTCCTAAACTGGTACCTCGCTCGTATTCACTTTCAGAGAAAGTAATCTATACATAAGTTGTTAGAAATTTCTTGTACTACTAGGTTCTTATAATAAGTTTCTGTTGATTCTATTTGCAATTTGAAATACATCTTAAAACAGCAGACATGATTCATATGCAAATTGTTACTACCCAACAAGTATACTTATAGATGCAGTAAGAATCTAGTTATCTTCAAGCAAATACAAGTAAGGCACATGAGATGAGATGGAATGATGTATGCTCGTCCTATCCGTCTCACATCACACTTCCTATGTATACAACTAGCGATATTCGGTGACATATATGCACGTCTCTCCTTAATGCAACTAGTCGAGTCCTAGTCGTTCTTAGTTTCGCACGTGGTTAGTGTACCTGCAGAAGAATGCATGCTCATACATTACCACATAGTGTGGCATCCACGCGTGACCGCTGCGTGGACAACGTTGGTGGGCCGCTGCACCTTTTCCTCAAAGCCTGACTTTCCACCAGTACTGGGGATTGTCGAGAAAAAGATGGATCCCAAAACCGAATGTAAGTGTGGTGGGTATGAAAGCCTCAAACATGCCCACCACCCTTAAAGAGCTTTTACTTATACAGCATGAATGCAGAGATTACAACTGTCCGCAAAACCTAATAGCTTCCACCAGTACTAGGGACAGTTATGGCCGAAAAGCAGCTTCTCAAAGCGCCGAATATGCATATGAGTTCTATCTAGGTCAGAATGTCAGTGATGTCACTAACATCCTTAATATGGGCATATCGTATACTCTCATTTTTTTAATTACTTGAAAAGGGCTTTCGAAAGTAGTTTTGTAAACCAAAACTGGATGATATAACTGTTGTCTGTGCATGATCGGCTCTGATACCAGCTGTGGCGGAACCGCCGATTTAATATGGGCTAAGTACACCTGCCACCACTAGCTTGCAGTGTACTTAGGCTGTACTAAACCCGGTCGTCCGTCAAGAGGCCTTCGGCTCTCGATAACACCATTTCCCAGAGGAACCGACATCATACACATCCGACTCTCGATGGAGCCACAATAGTTACATCATCACAAGCAGTTGAAATATAGAATAGATAGACTTAGTTCACAAACCAAGAATGTATATAGTCATATACATGTCCAAAATATATATAATGCGGAAGCGTTTTCAAAACATCTCGCAGCGGAAACCGAATACTTGAGTAGTCTTCATACAGACGAACTAGGCGAGAAGCACTGAGCCCACCGGTGCTACCCTCCTCCAAGCAGCTATTCAAATGCCGCCAGTACCTGTGAGCCAAAAGTGGGGGCAAACCCTGAGTACTAATTACTCAGTAGGACTTAATGGACGGGGTTTACGGCTGACGCAAGGCTCAGCTTACTAGCAAGTAGGTCCTTAGCCATTGATTTTAAACTGTAAACTGTTGCCATAGGATAGCGGGATTTGACAGTCGCTATCCTTTAATCATGATTATCCACTATGTTTTAGTGTCATGCTATAGCGGGATTTGACAGCCGCTAGTCCTTATCCTGAATATCATTGGTACTATAAAGTGAATAATTTGCATGAAGTAAAGCATGTATATCCATTGCGTAGTATCAAATTATCGATTCCATAAAACATCATGCCTCAAACAGTTCTACGTTGCCCG
Source organism: Paspalum notatum (assembly GCA_022530915.1). Classification (NCBI taxonomy): domain Eukaryota; kingdom Viridiplantae; phylum Streptophyta; class Magnoliopsida; order Poales; family Poaceae; genus Paspalum; species Paspalum notatum. The sequence continues at coordinate 29,211,598 of CM039688.1, read as the reverse complement.
TCAGTGATATTTGGCATTCTCACACCTGGTGAGCATCAGCGATTCGAATTGATTTTTATATTCCCGGGAATAACTAGAAAATGCCAAGGGCACATATGCTTACTAACACGACGGCTTTCCCACATATAGTCCCCCTTCTCCACTTGTCCCATCCCAAGTTCGATTCACTCCCACCTGACTCCCGGGTTGTGCCCCTTTGACGAACCTGCCGACATCTCGGTCTCCCCGTCATGAGTACCAAGCTCCCCCGGGCCACCTTCCTCTCAACCAGTGGGTAGGAATGTGTTTCTGTTCTTCGGATGGCACAAGTAAGGTTTCACCGGTCCCATTTTCCGGATAAGCATTCTAGCAATGTTATGCCGATCAGCAGGCGAACAGCGAACGGGCCTTATGCGACTCGGGCAGAGTCCACCATACCATCCACATCATTTTTCAACATAGTAATCCCATATCTCCGCCCGGTCTCAATTGAAAGCATAACATAGCAATAATAAATTCATAGTAATGAGAATTCATCATTTGAAAGTAAACCCTACGAGACGAGTGACAGTGCTCACTCGTGTCTACTCGCGCCTAACCATTCTAGGCACTCGTCCTACGAACCCTAAGTATAGGTGCTAGGGCCAGGGCGGCCGGGGAGTCTAATGCAATTGGTTTCAATCAACCCTAATGCATATGCGTAACTCAAAATACTTTGTTTGCTGGGATTTGCATGGTCCTGCCTACCTTTGCTTGTCTCTACCAAAACCAACAAACTAAACTATGTTAGTTTGCCGGGTTGTGGGGCTTTGCCCCAGGCAACCCCTTGATCACTTGGACTGCTCCTCCTTCCAAACACGACTGATGGGCCCTCTAGGTCGTGCTTGGGGCTTAGTTGGTCTTTTGGACCACCGTTGCTTGATGTAGACCCGTGCACTTGTTTCTTTATCACGTATCTGCAATAAGCGTCGCTATATGAATAATATGCATGATGCAATACACGAGACGCCTGGAGATCATACACGCATAACTAATCATTCCATGGATATGCAGAAAAGTGATTGATAAACATACTCATAGGGCAGTATAACTATAGGAGTTTTGGTGGAATTTCTTCTAGCATAGCGGATGGCATTTTCCTATTTCATTGATTTAATCATCATATCACTTGTCATTTTTAAGACACAGTAAACAGCAAGCAAAGCACATGGAATTTTATTTCTAGGCTATACTGGACCAAAGGAGTGCAATATAATTTCTATAGATTTTTCTGGACAAATGTTATTTGGTATGTATTTCTACGTTCAATAAATATACTAGTTAATAGGAATAGGGCAGATTTGTAATTAAACAGTGGATTCTAGGGTTGACAAAAATATATGTGAACACCTATACTGCAATATACTCACTGACCAAGTTTCATCATTTTTGGAGGTCATTTGATCCACTTTTACTAATTATCTCATTTTAACATGCATGCACTGGACCGAGGGCAAAACAGTACTTTCATGGATCCCCACCCTATTCATTCTGTAGATCTATTAACAAAGAACACAATGCCACTGAGTTTACATATTTTGGATTTTTATTCTATTTACTATGATTTTCTAAAGTTCATAGCCAAAATAATACATTTAAATGGAAAACTCATAGATCCAGGGACTATATTCGCGAATACTAATAGATCCAGGGGCCTGCATAGAAGTTATCAATGACTCAGTGAATAGTAAATAAAAGAGGGCGCAGGAAAATAAAATATTGCAGGGGGTTTTGGGGAAAACTCCCTTTCTTCTTCAACTTCCGGCCGGGGGGGGGGGGCGGGGAGACGGCACGCGCGGCCGCGCGTTCCCGCGTGGCGCCTGCGGCGGTGAGGCCGGTCTTGAGGCCGACGGGGGCGGGGAAGATGTTCCCATCAACGGTCTACCCATCCCCCAAGACGTCGTCGCCCGGGGTGGAGCGGGGAGGCGGCGCGGCGGCGATGAACCGGCGCGGCGCGACGGCGCGCGGAGGCGGCGGTGTGGCTCCGATTCCGGCGGCTCGGCACCGAGAGGCGGCGAGGGTGGGCTCGTGAGGTGCGCGGCGGGGTAGCAAAGCCGGCGGTGGTAGAGTGGAGGCGCGGTGGTGGCTCGAAGGGGGTCTCCAACGGTGAGCCTGGCGGCGCGGCGTGGCCATGATGGGGGATGCAGTCGGGGAGGCGGGCGCGAGACGCGCGATGTCGTGGGGGAGGAGGGCCAGAGACGGCCGGCGCATGGGCTCGCCATCGGTTTCGTCCATGGTGGCCACGGCGTGCACGCACACAAAGTCGGGGCTGGAGGTGGCGTAGGGCGCCACGGGTATGGGGGAATCGGTGGAGGGAGGTGCCGCGATGGTGGTGCTTGCGGTGGAGCGATAGGAGGAGCATCGGAGAAGGCGGCGGCAAGCTCGAGCTCGAGGCGAGACCGGCAATGGCGGCCGGTGCTCCCCTCGGCTCTGCTCGAGATGGGGACGCGGAGTGGAGGCAGAGAGTGAGCAGGGAGCTCAGGCTTCCTTCCATCCAAAGGGAGTAGAGGGAGAGGGCGTCGGGGCAGCACGGGCAGGGGCAGGGCGCAGCGGCAAAGCCCGTCGGCCGCGTGGCCTCGGCCGTGCAGGGCACCGGACGGCCAGGTACGCGCGGGAGCAGGAAGAAGGGGAGGTGACGCGGCGTGGACCGGGTGTATGGGCCTCGCGCCGATGACAGGTGGGACCGGGTGAAGTTGAGAAGACAGGTGTCCACGGACTGGGTGCACGAACTGATGAGCGCGGGAACGAGTGGGGCCCGCAACTGCTGTCCGCGCAGGATGGGATCCAATGGGCTGACGTGTGGGGCCCGCATGTCATAGACAGAGGCCTGGGAAAAAAAAGAAAAACCCAGTTTGACTGCCTGAACACATGTTTTTAGTTCACGTTTTTGAGCACTTTAGAGACCGAAATTGGGAAAGCTCCAATTGGAAGAGTTGTTGTAAATTTCGTGGTCTGCAACTTTGTCAAAACACTTGATACAATGTTCTGTGTAAAAATATGGTTTAAATTTGAATTCAAACTGTTGACCACAGTTTGACCAACAGAGCCTATTAGTTTAGAAACTCTAAAAGTCCATGTTGTGTCCACTTTCATACAAAGAGTTTTATATAAATATTGTTCAGGATTTTACTATCCACATTTTTGTCAATATAACTATTTCAAGATTATGGCTGTAAGACCAATGAAATTTGAATTTACTAAGTAGGTCAGATTTGGGCAGATTTCACAGATTTACAAGAAAGCACCCAAGACACTATCCAAACTACTGTGCATGTCAATACTCCATTTACCAAAGTTGTTCAACACCTCTTTGTCCACAAATTTGGTAATATAAGTTTCACCTAGATCACCACAGATTTCAAACTACAAGCGCAATTGTATTCAGGGGTTTGGTCAAATAGCGGGTTTACCTTGTGTGGAGCCTTTCTTGTTTTCAATTTTTGAAGTATCAAATGAAATCTAAACACTTCCACTCTAGATTCATTTGAAAGGTGGCAAGCTTTATTTCATTTGATAGTAAGGAAGATTTTTAAGTGATATAGTGGAATCAAAATTAATTTTAGTATGAAGTTTGGTGACAAGCTAAAAATCTAGACTTTTTGTATTAGGATAGAAAAATTTTGATTTAGTGGTTTCTCCACCTAATCCTTGTTACTCTCAAAGCGTGACTAAACCCTAATTCATCATTAGCTTGTGTCTAACTGTGTGTCAGGGCAATTGAGATGCCAGGGGCATCACAGTTCCGCACCCACGGTCACACTTGTGGGCCAAGCCTAACTTGGGCCTCAACCCAAGCCACCTGCCAGTCCACTCGGCAGGGCTTTTGTCACGCCAAGTCCACTCTGGTGCCGTCTCTCAGTCCACTCAAGAGGGCTTCTCCTCCAGGTCACGAATAGGAGGTGCTCGCTCTTCCTTCAGCAAGACTTTGGTGTTGACAAGCTCTCATCACAGCCAGGATGAAAGACCAGACTCGGTACACTTGAGTCCCTCAAATTGGAGTGAACATAATTCCTAAGTATGTGATGGACAGTTATTACCCCACACAGCCGCTGTCAAGATCCACCATGCGTCTACAATGGGCAGGTGGCAGATTTTTCAAGTGCGACGGTGTGGTTAGGGTAATTACAACTACCCTGTGAGAAACTCAGGTGTTCTTAGACTTCCACGTCTTCGACATCCCCGAGGAGTCCCCGCCGTTGATTGTGGTTGGGATCCCAATTGCTTCCCTCACTAGCTCAGATATATACAGTGAGAGACTGCATCTTTAGTTAGGTAGAAAGGAAATTAATGCGAACATTGATAGATCACTCAACGCCAAAACAGAAGCAAAGCCAGAGGTTGATCCTTTAGAAGAAGTTATGAGCCTTTCACTTGAGGAGATGGGTCAACACAACAGCCTAGAAGAAGAGGCTATTAGCGACTTCACTGCTGTAGAGGAGTCGCTTGAGTTCCAAGAAGTTAGTGAATCATTGTGGCCCGAAGCTCCAAAAATAGAGCTGAAGCAACTACCGCCTGGCCTGAAGTACGCCTTCCTCCATGGGAAAGAGGAATCACCAGTGATCATCAACGACAAGCTGACAGAGTGAAAGCCGGTGATTACTTTCAGTTCTAGAGAAGTATAGAACCGTGCTTGGATACTCACTCAAAGACCTAAAAGGAATCAATTCCAACTTGTGCACCCATCGCATCCCTATGGAGGTTGATCACAAACCGACAAGGGAACCCCAAAGGCGACTCAACAACGCGATGAGGTCGGCAGTAAAGAAGGAAGTATTAAAACTTCTACACACGGGTATTATCTACTTCGTACAAGATAGTGAATGGGTCAGCCCCGTACAAATTGTACCTAAGAAGGGAGGGATGATAGTTGTCAAGAATTAGAACAATGAACTAATCCCGCAGAGAATTTTCACCAGTTGAAGGATGTGCATTGACTACAGAAAACTTAACTCCGCCACCTGGAAGGATCACTTTCCTCTTCCCTTCATTGACGAAATGCTAGAGAGGCTGGCAAATCACTCTTTCTTCTGCTATCTCGATGGTTACTCTGGCAACCACCAGATTTCGATTCATCCTGAGGACCAGAGTATGGCCACATTCGCTTGCTATTATAGAACCTTCGCTTACCGGTGAATGTCGTTAGGGTTGTGCAATGCTCTAGCATCATTTCAGCGGTGCATGATGGCAATCTTTTCTGATTTCATTGAAAATATCATGGAAGTATTCATGGACGATTTCTCAGTATATGGCAAGAGCTTCGATGAATGTCTAGAGAACCTTGAAAAAGTTCTCCAGAGATGCAAAGAAGTCTACCTTGTCCTAAATTGGGAGAAATGTCACTTCATGGTAAGAGAAGGAATTATGCTAGGCCATAGAATCACAGAAAGAGGCATACAGGTAGATCGTGCGATCGAGGTCATCGAACAAATACCTCTGCCTACAAACATCAAGGCCATCTGAAGCTTCTTAGGCCATGCTGGGTTCTATAGGAGATTTATCAAAAGTTTCTCCCATATAGCCTGGCCTTTAACTAGCCTGCTAGCCAAGGATGCTCCATTTGTGTTGGACGAGGATTGTCTTGACGCTTTTCACAAGATCAAGAGAGCACTGGTCACAGCACCAATCATTCAACCGCCCGATTGGAACAAACTATTCGAGATTATGTGTGATGCAAGCGACTTTGCTGTTGGAGCAGTACTGGGCCAAACCAAAGATAAGAAGCATCATGCCATATCTTATGTGAGCAAAACTCTTACTGGCCCTGTTGGGGTTAAGTCTAGCTTCGTACATACCCGAGAGTAGACCTTCGAATTGATCACATACCTTAGCTCCGAAGCTTGTATTATGAGTAGCTTCGAACTTCAAAGGAGAGTAACTTCGAATTTCATACCAGGGGTAGTTTTGGAATTTCACCAACATGTGTAGAAACATAGTTGATGAGGGAGAGGGAAGAAGGTCCATCATTCATTCCTCCAACCCCCCTTTCTCATACTCCACCTCCCCTTTTATAAGCAAGAAGGGGAGGCCTTGCCACTTAGAGTGGCAAGGTGGGACAAAACATGAATTACAAGTGTTACATGGACCTCTTGGGCATTTTTCCCTAAGGGAGGAAAGGCACCCTTTGCCATTTCCCCCAACAGTAGCCCCTTATCTACTAGGTTTTGGCCGGTTCAACCAGATGTCCAGACCTAGTAGATGCTCAAATAAGGAAAAAGGCCAATTTACACTACAACATGAGTTGTAAGATGAGGTTCTCACAACCTCCACCTGTGTGCCTCATTAAAAACTCCACCCCAAAAACCCAGTGAGAAAAAAGAGTGTGGAGAAAAGAGTACACATATCCTGTGGGCTAAACTAAACAAAGTATGTCTACGCTTCGTCTTGACGATGTCTTTGAGCTCTTTGAAGTTTCTTTAGTTGCAATGCCAAAGTTGCTTTAGTTTCCTTCATCTTGGTAGAGTCTTTGAATTCTCCGCTCTTTATGCCCGAACTTGTTCTTACGCAACGCCGAAGTAGTAGAGGCCCATATCTTTGGGTGGTTGATGTAGCCGACGAAGATGTAGTAGAGGTGGTCGATGAAACGTTCTTCACTTATGATCTTTGGGCAAGCTCGAAGAATCAGCACCCCTGTGCTCCCCGAGCCCCTCTTGTCTGGAAAGCGTGAGTGAAGACGTCGAAGTTTGCTTGAGGTTGTTGATGCTACAATCGCATGAGACCCCTTGGGCGAAGTTGATTATGACGGAGCCCCTTGTCCAAAGTTGAGGAAAGTGATGCCTCCTAGGCCGAAGTTGTTGGTTATCTGCCAATCCTAAAAGCATTTGTCTCATCCAGCCCCTTAGGGTGTGAGAAGATACAATAAATGTTTAAACATATATTTGTATGCGTAAAATGGACTTCGTATGATTTACTCTATGGAGATTGGTCAATGTGGTGTAAAAAGAAATACTTACAGTGGTAGGAAGCTGCATTGTTAACATTGTTAGCAGAAGGAATATTTTGATGGAAACAGCAATGCATATGAAAACATGCTGCATCATGCATTCGAAGCTTATTTCGAATAATTTGGAAAGTTTTGGCTTTAAGTAAACTAAAATCTCTCCCTTGGGAGCTCTGGCCACAACCACTTTTTTCACTGCACAACGATGCATGCTTGGAATGATTGAATGAATATATATGTCTCAACAAAGTAAAGAATTCATATTGGTATAGGAAACTGTGAATAGAAAGGAATACTTACAATGTTGAAAATCTGCAAAGTTAATGAATGCAATATATATATTGGTACTGGTTGCTTAAACACATGCAAAAGAACAAGTAGAAAGGAATAGGATACTTATATTATTCAACCTGCGTGGTTAGTCAGAAAAAATAGTTTGACACAATAACAGTAAGAATTTAGACAAGTGCAAAGAAGTAACTTATGAGGGAGAAAATATCCACATTAGAGGGAAAATTGCATGGTTAGTAAAGAGAAACAATATAATTCAATATTAATGTATATGAGGACATATTATGACTTTCACAAAACTGAACAATTGCAAGAGCATTGTTATGAAGGAGAAGACAATACTCACATTGGAGATTTGGCTCTTCGGAGCCCCTTAGGCCCTTAGTGCGATTCAACTATTGACAACATCGATGAGGACTGAGCCCCTCAGCCCCTAAGGCCGATTCAGTGTGTTAGAACTCTTTGCAGCTATCGGTGGTAAGCACCGAAGTTTCCTTGCGGGCCCGCAAGGAATCTCCTCAAGTTTTACGGTCGATATCCATCCTTTAGGAATGTTTCGACTTGGTCCTGAAAAGAAAAATTTGTGATATCTGAAAGGATGATAGATCAAAGACACTTTTTTGCGCGCTCACAGCAGCCTTGGCCGACTTTCATGAGATATTGCCTTGGAAGGTCTTTTATGAAATTAGCTTCTCCTTATGGGAGAAGGTAAACAAGTAAGTAGCTTTTCCTACAAGATGAAGTTAGCTTCTCCTCATGGGAGAAGGAAGACAAAGAAGAAGCTTTTTCCTGCAAAATGTAGTTAGCTTCACCACATAGGAGAAGGTAAACAAGAAAGGAACGTTTTTCCTACAAGAAGTTAGCTTCTCTTCACGGGAGAAGGTAAATAAGATAAAAGCTATTTCCTGTGAAATGAAGTGAAATTCTCCTCATGGGAGAAGGTGAACACCTACAAGATGAAGTTAGCTTCTCCTCATGGGAGAAGGTGAACACCTGCAAGATGAAGTCTTATCCTCATGGAAGAAGATGAACACTTATGAAGAAGCTCGATATGAAGAAGCTCGATATGATGAAGCTCAATATGATGAAGCTCAATTTTAATAATATACAAATGCAATTCAAAGCTCAATTTGATGTTGATATAGAAATGCAATTCGAAGCTCAATTCAAAAATGATATCCAAATGCAATTCGAAGCTCAATATGAACTCCGAAGCTCAATATGAAGCTGAATATGAACAAGCTCACTCAATACAAAGAAACTCACTGAATGTGAAGAAGCTCACTTAATGTGAAGAAGCTCACTGAATGTGAAGAAGCTCACTTAGTGTGAAGATCAATATGAAGCTTGATCCGAAGCTTGATCTAAAACTCAATATGAGACTCAGTTCGAAACTTGATGTGAAACTCAGTATGAAGCTCAATCCAAAACTTGATCAAAAGCTTGATATGAAGCTTAATCCGAAACTTGAAATGAAGTTTCATGTGAAGAAACTCATTCAACATGAATAAGCTCTCTCAACATGAAGAAGCTTTCTCAATATGAAGAAGCTCATTATGATGAAACTCAACCTGGAGAAGCTCAATATGAAGAAGCTTAATATGATGAAACTCAATATGGAAAAGTTCAGACAATATGATGAAGCTCATCTGAAGAAACTCGTAATCGGAAGATCAATGTGAAGAGGCTCATTTGAAGAAACTTGTAATCCGAAGTTCAATGTGAAGAAGCTCGATATGAAGCTGACTTAGAAGCTCAATATGAAGCTGACTCCGAAAATCAATATAAAGCTGACTCTGAAGCTCAATATGAAGGTGACTCTGAAGCTTTATATCAAGCTGACTTCAAAGCTCAATATGAAACTAACTTTGAACCTCAATATGAAGGCGACTCTGAAGCTCAATATCAAGCTGACTCCGAAGCTCAATATGAAACTAACTTTGAACCTCAATATGAAGGTGACTCCGAAGCTCAATATCAAGCTGACTCCGAAGCTCAATATGAAACTAACTTTGAACCTCAATATGAAGGTGACTCCGAAGCTCAATATCAAGCTGACTCCAAAGCTCAATATGAAACTAACTTTGAACCTCAATATGAAGGTGACTCCGAATCTCAATATCAAGCTAATTCCAAACTCGATATGAAACTAACTTTGAACCTCAATATGAAGGTGACTCCGAAGCTCAATATCAAGCTGACTTCGAAGGTCAATAAGAGTTTCACTCCAAAGCTCAATATGAGGCTGACTCCGAAACTCAATATAGAGTCAACTCTGAAGCTCAATATAAAACCGACTCCGAAGCTCATTATGAAGCTAATTCTGAAGGTCAATATCAAACTTAATTCGAAGTCCAATATGTAACTTAGTTCGAAACTCAATGTGGAGAAGCTCATGAAGTAGCTCAATGATGAAGCTCAAATACAAAGTTCATTTACGAAGCTCAATATGAAACTCAATGAGGTAGCTCAAATGATGAAGCTCAATTTGAAGAAACTCACTGTGAGGAAGCTCATTATTAAGCTTACTCCGAGGCTCGATATGACTTATTGATGTTGCATGGCTCCTTAAATCCGAAGCACTATAGCACCTTCTACCTTTCGTTTTGAAACCCAACAAGCAACTGAAGATGATCTAGTCTGAAGTTATACAATTCTCTTTCTGAGAAAGTTGGAAGTTGAACTCCGAAGTTCCATGAAAGCCCGTAGGATCGGCTCAGGAATCAATGTTAGGAGACTACAAAGAAATGGGATGATGACAAAGGTTTATCATGTAAACATATAGGGTGGACAAGGTAATGCTTAAGAATGATTAGAGAAGGCAATAACCCAAAAAATATGCATATAAGTCCATGCCTGCAAAACTAGAATAAATGGCTTAGCGTTTAGTTAGCAAAAATTATTCAAGAAACTGAACCCAAAAACTTCAGAGGACAAAAACTCAATCTTCCAGGCCGAATTTCGCAAAAATAGATTTGCTGAACCCAACAAGTCGGGGATAACGAGATGCGAAAATTTCTACATACTTCCAAAATGTACTTATTTGCCATGTTTCGAGTCCGTATGAGAAAGTTATGGTCGTTTACTGAAAGGGTATGAAAAAGAGCTCACTATGAGAAATATGACATGCAATAAAGGATGGCTTCTTCTCAAAACATGTAGAGGTACTTGGGGATACATATCTGGGCCAAAGGGATGATCAGTTTTGAGCCGAAGCTATCAATTCCAAAGCTCATATGTTTCAAATGCCAATGTTGTGAGATCCGAAAATGCAAAATCCGAAGCACCAAGTACTTCTCCGAAGTAATCAACTCCGAAGCACCAACTTCAAATGTCAAAGCTATGAACTCCGAAACTCATATGTTTCAACTGCTGAAAGATACAAAGTCTTGCTTGTGGCAATTACTCTAAAGGATATAAAGAAAATTTCTGAAGCTTATGAATTCCGAAGTTTAGATATCCACATTCTTGGCAGTGAAATCCAAAGACAATAAATCCGAAGATGTAAATCTTAAGCAGCAAATACTCAACCCCCAAAGAAGTTAATTCTATAGCTCATGTACTCAAATTCCGAGGGTGCAATGGTTAACCAAATTCTTCAAAATCCGAAGCTCATTGACTCCGAAGCTCATATAACTGGAATGCCTAAGCTATGAAGCCCCAAATGTACCGAGGTTGCACCAAGTAATTGAAATCCGAAGCACTAAATCAATATCTCATATATTTCAATGGAAGAATAGAACCCTCTTCGGGAGTGTTAGTTTTGATGGACATGATAATATAAGAATGATCTAACTTTATCATGCATAGCAAAATTACGAAGCTAAAGCTTAGATTGAAACATAGAAAGCATGATATAAATATACATGACACGAAGTTTGAAACTGATGCAAAAAGTTGGATCCAAAGCTCATGTAAAATGTAGCTTCGGACACACTATTTAACCGTGATAAAGAGTGATCCAACTTCGAAATTTCACTAGGGAGAAGCATCGAAATAAACCTAGCTATCCTTGTTACTTCTAGGGAGAAACAGAATCTATTTTGGACCAAAAAAGGCCAACTTTTTATTTCAAAGCTTGGTCACATTGTTAGTTCGAAGCTCATATTATAGAGAGAGGAAAAGAGATATCGCCATGCCCCCCTGTTGACGGCACTTAAGCACGCCAAACCTTATACTGCAAGTAACAGTATCGTATGTAGCTTTTTCCAGGATGAATATCATGGATTTTATCAATCCAAGGAATGAACTAATTATGAACTAATTAACAAGAGTTTATAGGAAACTAAAGAGTAAAAAGGTAGTCTAATCTATCTCTAAACCCATCCTTAATCTATACCAATCCTTAGCCTAATCTAATTAGAAACTATACTATATAAATATAAGATAGGCAATTAGAACATAACTAGAACACTAATCAAAGGGTAATTACTAGGTCTCTAATCAAGCTCTAATTGGATCCAAAGCATATGCGATATATAGGCAAAAATAGAGTAGCGAGATAACTAGTAGCTTAAGGTAAGCAAGCATGTTCAAACATATTCATTATAGCATGATTAAATCAAGATCAACCAATCTAATCCCCTAGATCGAGTTTAACCTTTCCCCGGGCTCTACTGTCACAAGTAACCAGGTAATTGCCGAGAAACTCTCAACAGGCATACATAATTAGAGAACGCGCTTCTAATTACTTCACATAGTCTAATAACATAATTAGAGCAACTAGAACCTCTAATCACCAAGATTACAAGAACTAGAAACACAACCATATCATTAGTAAACTAGATTAGAGATCAAGAACGCTAGATGAATAACACCCTTAATGGCATGATCTAATCAACAAGTATCTAGACATAAAGTGAGTTACAGCTAGAACATGTGTAATAAGAACAAGAACATGATAATTAGACAAGAACAATGTTTCATTAATAAATTGTATCAAGATTACAACCATGATCATACCTTCCCTTGATGATACAATTAGACCTCTGGAGCTAGGTAATTAGAGCACCGTGCAAGGCCTCTAATCACCTCTAGGAACTAGAAGAACTCTAATCCTAGACTAGAAACTCGACCCTCTACTCTCCTCTAGTTGTGGTCCCTCTTGCCGCCGTCTTCACGCCTTGGTAATGAATTGGATGCCTCGTCTCGGGGCCTATGCTTGCTATTTATACCCTAGAAATGCCATGGGTAAAAGGAAAACTCCAACCGACATAAGGAGTCCTGGGGTCGGCCGACTAGGGGGGTCTGGGTCGGCTGACCTGGACTCTCCCTGCGTCCAGTCGTTTCCATCTTTTGCAGGGACATTGCTTGATGCCTAAGTAATGCTTGTACGGAGCCTTTCGGACAGTTGGGCTTCTGAAATCTTCGATATGGGCCGAGTCATGACTGAGTCTTCTAGTCTTTGATATATTTGATATATGTATTTAATAATTATCTCTAATTTCTTGTAACTCTTGACACCTTCTTGAAGCTTCTGATTAGAAAGCCTTGATCAACACAGAGGGGGTCATGAATTAACCAAGCCTTCCTTGTTCATCATCTTCGATGAATCTCATCTTAGCGGTCTTTTCTCACTCGACGTAGATCGTTGTGAATTTCACGAAAATTGGTCAAAAACCTGTAAAAATCACATATAGCATATTTCCAAGACAATGTTGCAAAATCCACAATAATCGGTGATAATTGTTAATAAATGATATAGTTCACGCTTAAAATTCATAAAAAACTATGTAAAATGATACAAAATATTCGTTCATAAGCCGCGTCAATGACATCCCCACTTTTAAACATTGCTTGTCCTCGAGTAAGTCAAATTTTATAATTAAGTCAACTTATAAGCTATCAAATAATCAAACTAAATGTAAACTCTCAAATTGTTCTATGTTTTAGACTAACAATTTATATAGATAAATAGATATTCATGTAAGCATACCCCACAATATATAAGAAGAAATCAAATTCATCAATAACAAATCTCCTCACTTTTCAAATAAATTTTTCAAAAAGGATGAAGTATCAAAGATCAAAATATATAAGGCCCAAGAATTACTCTCATCTTTCCAGACTCTCAATATATGTGTGGAAATAAACTAAACAATAAGAATATATATAAGTGTAAGCTTATGTGGAGCTTGGTAAGAATCTAATCAAAATTTAATCTCAATATATTATCAAACTAAGAAAAGAATCTGCTGGTATTACTGAGACTTCTCAAAAAGGTCATGGAAATCATAATGATTAAAGGATAAGAAGAAATATATAAAGAAAAAGGGACATATGCAAATAAATTAGTGATCTCAAGGCACAAATAAAGTCCTTGTTATCGGATTGTATATGGTTGGAAAATTTTCTGGAGTATTTCTAACAAACTAAGTCATATACCATGAATAAGATATAGGAAATCAATTAGGAGCAATATATATAATATATTTTTTTAGACAACTAATTCTACTTTGACCACCTGATCTCTTTATATATATATATAAATTGCGACCACATAGTCCCTTCTGTCTTTTTTTTTTTACTTTTGCCTCCTCAAAGACCCTTACATATGACAGCTCCATCCCCACTCTTAGATAATACTTATCCTTGAGTACTAATGATAACAGGGGGAATATTACTGTCTAAAAAAAATCCCTCTTTTTCTTTTTTTTATTTAAATACTCCAGAAAATAATAGGTTGTGGCCAAGAAAGATATATGAAATGTTAATCTTGGTTTAAGGATGGATATCCAGCGAAGTTTGCAATCTCTCCAATGTAGAGAGTTACAATGCATGGATAACAAGGCTAGCAAATGAAAAGATAAGCAAATATGAATTGACCAGCTTTGAAATCTTAATCCCTAGATTCAAATCTTAATCCAACTCAATCAAGAATCAAATTTGATCAAACTATGGTTTAAAAATAAAGCTCTAATATGTAGGGCCTATATAAAACAATCATCAAAAACTTGATCATAAAGTTGATAGCACAAAATAAAATTTTAAGGTGATTCATTATGACAAAAATGAAATCTAAACATGAATAACACGTGGGTCTTTATGAAATATCATATCTACTGTATAAATGTTAATCATAATTTCAATTAAATTGCATTAATGAGAGCATAAATTAGCTTAATTAATAACATCATATTATAAGAAAACAAACATTTTATTTTATTTCGCCATAGGATGATACATGATCACGATTAAACTAACTCACAAAAGATAACTTAAATTCACTCATAATTATATATAAATAGATAATAAAGATAAAATAAAATAAAATAAAGATAAAGATAAAGAAATAAATGAAAATAAAAATACATAAATGAAATAAAAATAAAATCAAACCGAAATCTTCAGCGTCCTTGATTCCACATGCGAAGATTATAGAGTTGTTCTTCAATGCCCTAAGTATTTTTTTCATATTGATCAATATTCTGCCTCATATTATCAATGATCTGATAGTTTTCTGCCAACATATTCTCCATGACATAAAAAGCTTGTTGTGGCATACCCTGCGCTGCAACTTCTTCAGCAGTGTAAGTCCTTACTCTTCTCGGAATGAACGTTGCAGGTTGAGGGATATAAGTTGATGACTGGAACACTGGTGTGGAGATAGGATCGTAAGAGCTAACTAGTCTTGGATTGTAAATTGGACCTTGGGATGATCCTGCCCCCCTAAATTGTTCATTCATAAATTGTTGGCCAAGTTGTGCAGGGGAAGGCTCCCAGGCGCCCCATCCAGATGATGGTGGTTGTTGGCTTGATTCCCCTTTCTCATACATGAATTTCTCTAACCAATCAGTTCTCCCTTGAGCAAATAGAGCAAGCCTCTGATCGGAAATTCTGAAATTGGTCTTGCTAACAAAGAAACCACTAGTCTTGTTTCCATAAATATATTTCCCTTTCCATAAGGAATTTTCATCAATATTGGCTGGTGTTTTTGTAAAGAGTGGATTGAACACTAAATCAGGCTTTAATGAAGAAGCAATGATAGTTAAATAGTGCCCAAATCTAAGTAATCCAGTACTTCTATTCCTTTGGATAATCCATTGATTGACCATAGAATGAACTGGATTAATGCCCATAGGCTGACGAAGTGTAACATAAAACCATTTTAATTCAGAAGACTGCACTTTGGTGTCATCTAGCCTTTCTAAAACTCTAACAGTCATGTATCTATGAATAATTCTGATTATAGGATTAACTATCCGCATTCTTTCCTTGGAAGAATTAGAAGCAATCTGCAACCAGAAACTATCCAGGACATCTTGATTCACTTCAATACTATCAGGTGCATTCTCCCAGAATCCCAATAATGAACCAATCACACCAAAAGATATATCTGCCCACTCCTCCTTGATTCTAAATCTCAGGGTATAATTTAAATAAGAGGATTGAACAAAATCCATAGTTGTCATGATTTCTAGTGTTATGTCCCGCTGATATATAGCACTAAGGTGAATAAAATTACTCCAGCCCAAATTATGGAAAGTTTTCTCTATGCTTGGAGTAAAATCTAGATAACTCATGAAGTCAAAATTCAGATCAAAGTTGGATGTAATTCGGCCTTGACAATTGTCATACCTATGTTCTTCAATGGAGGTCTGCAGTGAAAAATCTTCTGGAGAGAACTTCCACTCTTCTTCATCAACATTCATAGGTTGAGAGTCTTGATCTTGAGCTCGAGTAGAAGAACAGGTTCTCGGCCTCCTTACCGGCTCCAAAACATCATGAACATTAAAAGAGAAGCGAGAAGAACAACCTCGTAGGCCTTGATTGCGACGAAGGGACCTCCCAAAATCGGAGCTTTCCATCTCGGAGACGGAGTGTCTTCTTGATGAGTACCTTGATGAATCTTTCTCCTCTCTACGGGAACCCTCTCTTGATGAAGAACCTTTGAAGGTCTTCCTGAGAAACTTGACGATTTGCTTCATCCTCTCAAATTTTTTCTCTCAAAAACTCTACTTCTTCTCTTCTCCTTGGGAAAACTGGGCTCTGGTGGTGATAAAATGATACAACTATTCCATATATATAGGCAAAGAAGGGGTGCGAAGGGGAGGTGTGAGAGCCAATGGACCGACCTCATTGCTCTCTTGGTGTGATGAGTGATTGTCAATGGTACAAGTCCTCCAATGGACTGGAGGCCCTCCGATGGACTGGAGGTAGATGATGAAGACCTCGATGGACTGAGGCAAAAGCCCTCTAATGGACCGGAGGCAATGCTCGGCGTCGGTCGGCCATGGAAGCTCGGTAGACGGAGGGGCGAATCGGCAACGGTGGTGTAATCCATCCGATGGACCGTGAGGCAACTCCGATGGACTGGAGAAGCCGGGTGCCACCGTGGTGCTTCAACCCGAGTGCATGGCACGAAGGCGTGCGAGGGAGGCTTTGGCGGCTTCGGCTCAAAATTGCCACCCAAGCTACCCAAGCCTTGGTGAGTTGGGCCATGACTCGCCAAGATAGAGAAGGTGGGCCAAGTCCGGCCCAGACGGAGACTTCCTAAAGTTTCTCGGTTTCTAACTTCAAAACCGGGGGTGCAAAGGCAGATTGGATTACTGGCCACGTGGAGGACATCCAAAGATTGCGTGGAAGCTAAGAAGATGAAGTCTTCATCGTGGTCGTCTGTCCCCGATATTTCGGGTCCTTTTCTATTTTAGCCCCTCCGGGCATTTCTAGTTTTAGGAGTCTATGTGTAAAAATGCCAAAACTGAACCGGTGTATAAAGAGCCTAAGAGCTGGTCATTAGGACTCCTCTTGGCTGCTAGGTTTTCATTTCCTTAGGGTAATTTTCGTCCTCAAGCCTTGAGTACAAAGTTTAGGAGGGTTAGGGTGAGATTTGGCCTCCACATCAAGAGGGAAGGAGAGGGTGGTTGCTTGGGACGAATTCCTTGGTTGTAATCCAATCTTGAGACCCATCTTGGGCCATTAATCCAAGTGATTTTGTGCAGCAACTTGTGTGCTTGTTCTTTCCCTTTTTCCCATTTGTTTTTGGACACAATTCTTGGCTTTTCGGGTGTTTGCTTTGGCCAAGGTTGAATGCTTTCATTTGGTTGTGTTTTGGACTTGCTATGATGTGGTGAATCTCACTAGCCAAGTGCTAGAATCATTGAACCATGAGCAAGGGCCGTTCTTGTTGGATTTCGGTTTTTCGGTGTCAACTCACCTATCTCACGAGATTTGCAATTCCCGTGCAACCCTTGATCTTTTCAAGTGGATCTTTTGGGGTTTGCTAGGAAAGGTCCTTAGGATTATCCATGCAAATTTTTGTGAAGTTTCGATGAGTCCGTTTCGATTGATTTTTCGATGGGGTGTCGGGCTGTTTTTCTGCGCAGTTTTTTGGAGAACTGACAGGACAACTTAGGATTGTCCGAAGTAGGGACTTCGGACTGTCTGGTCCTTGTACCTCGGACAGTCCGGTCTGTAGGGTTTTAGGGCTGTTTTAACCCCCTTCTTTGGGTTTGTCCGGTTAGGCCTTTTGGTGGAGAGAGGATTGTCCGGTCTAGTCATTTCGGGGCTGTTTTTGCGTGTTCCTTGCTCCGCTTCTTTCCTGGTCCCTTCTTCTTGTTTTCTTTGGTGTTTAGTGAGTTAGTTTTTGCCACGTCTTCGTGTTTGAGTGTTCTCACCTCTGGCCCATACTCATCGCTTGCTATTTTTCGGCAAGACGCACTTAGGTGTGGAGTGGCTACGTGGTTTCCTTATTGTGCGAGGCGTTGCTTGGTTTGTCTTGTTCTCCCTTGTTTGTTTTGTCCGGTCTGTGTTCCTAGTTGCTGTTCATTTGTGCCTTGTTATTTTCGCTTGCTTTATTACGTGCTTTAGTGTTTTTCTGTTTAGGGTTTCTCAATGTGTCCTAGAGTTAGTAGCTTGTCTATGCTACGCAACTCTGCACGTTAGAGAGGTGTAGTTTTAGGTGTTGTGTGTGCTCGTCTAGATGTAGTTTGTTTGTTCATTTAGGTGTAGTTTGGTTACTCGTCTTACGTCCGTTTCGTTGGGCGTTAATTCGAGTGCTTCCGCTTTCCACCCGATACGTATCTGTTCAGTGGACGATATCGGGTGTGCGTGTGTTTTTGTGAGAGCGCACTTTGGAGGGTTTGAGTTTGAGTTTTTCAAGTGCTCCTATTCACCCCCTCTAATCGCACGTCTCGGTCCTACAAGGTGCATCTGGTGCAGGAACACCTGGGGTCGGCCGAGCCAGGCTCCATCTAGCCCTGCTGGCTCCCAATCTTCACTCATACGCTACCCATAGGATTCCTTGCAATCATAGCTAGCTTACACAGCAAGATTATCGACATTCATGCAGGCTTTGACTGAAATTCAATCAAGGTTTAAAGTTTGTCCCCTTGGATGCTTGTCCTTTGATTCTTTCCTATTCAAATTTTTAATCATATCCCATGTTTCTATGTTTGCTGATTATATTATAATCAAAGAAGGATCCTATTTTGCCTAATTGACTTTCTTTATTAAGTAGTTGATTATCTTCACTAATTCTATGTCCTTAATTTGCAATTATTGCAACATAAATATATAAATATACCTACTGTGGTAGGTTTAAAAGCACTCAATAAGACAAAGTTTATTTTTATGATAAAAGATATTCTTAAATTGCTATTCTTAAAATAAACCTATGTTATGTTTTGTATAAAAAACAATTGTTCGGTTATTCAATCGAATTAATTTCAGAATAAAGACAAGCAACTCAATTCATGAATTGAATTGAATTTACTCACCTTATTTCTTTAGCGTGGCTTAGGTGTACGCCTAGTTTTTGGATAAAATAGAGAGAAAATTTTGAAATCATAAAATGATACCGAGATTAAAATCTAAAAAAAGTGTCTCTCTTTTTATTTTATAAAATCGAACCGAATTCAAAAAAAGAAAAACGACAAAAGCTTCGTAATTTTTTTTTCAAAGTCAGACATAAGTGAGAGTAGCCATCTTTTTACTAATAAATTTCTAAATTCAAATTCAAATTTTAACTAATATAAACACTTCATTAATTTAACCATGGTTCATTAAAACACTGAAGTTTTCAAACTAGAACTCTCTAAGAAAAGCTAATAAATTAAATTAAACTAAAAACTTTCTAAAAATACCTGGGTCGCCTCCCATAAAGCGCTTGAGATAAGTCCTTCAGCCAGACTCTACTGGGCGCCATCCAATGTCTCGTGTAGACATTGCAGTTGAGTCTTCATCTTCAAGCTTTGTCCTCTTCAATTGCTCGACACACTTCATATCTTGGACGAAATTTGAATGAGCTTGATTCTCCATTAATGTTGAACTTGATCATTCCTTCTCTCACATTAATGTTGGCTTGAGCTGTCTTGAGAAAAGGTCTTCCAAGTATCAATGGTGATTTCAAGCTTCCTCCCATTTCCAGAATAACGAAATCAACTGGTATAAGATTTTCTCCAATTTTGATTGGCACGTCTTCCGCTATTCCTTCTGGATATCTTACTGAGTGATCTGCTAGCTCTAGACACATGGATGTAGGCTCGGGATTTGGCAGCTTCAGCTTGTCAAACACTGACTTAGGCAAGACACTCACACTTGCTCCTAGATCACATAAAGCCTTGTCAATGTTGAGTGCACCAATAGAGCATGGGATAGTGGGACATCCCGGATCTGCCTTCTTCTGCAAAGGAGCATCCAAGATAGCTGCACTACACTCAGTTGTCAACTTCACATACTCAGATGGCATTTCTCTCTTATTAGCTAGTATATCCTTGAAGTACTTGGCATAAGTGGGAACTTGAAGTGCATCCAATAATGTCATATGCATATATAGCTGCTTGATCACTCCAAGGAACTTGTTGAAATGCTCATCTATCTTGTTCACTCGAACCCTGCTCTTTTCTGGTGGTACCCTTGTGTCTTCCACTGTCACTTCAGGTTCGTCTTCACTCTGAGCTTCTGCTTCCACTGTACTGGCAAGACTTGTAGTCATTTCTAGGTCTCTTGTCTCCCTTCCAGATCTGGTAGTGACCGCTTTAAGTGACTCTTTAGACCATGGTTGTCCAAGCAACTTTCCTTCATTCTTGTTCGGGAGATGCTCCGCAAGTTGAGAGAGTTGATTCTCCAAAATCTTCATCATCCCCACTAACTGTTGATTTGGACTTCCCACATTGTTGATCTTGCCGTTGATGTTCTCCAGCACCTTGTCCATAGCCTTGAACTTGGAGTGTGTATCCTTATTGATCTTTGCTTGCTCTTCCATAAAGTCTTTAAGTTGAATCCGTAGAGGAATGGAATTTTGAATAGCTCATCCGGCAGTGAACTGTTGTCGATTCTGTCTATAGTTGGACGGAGGAATCCAACCTTCCTTTCTTGCATAGTCCAAAGCCTTAGCTTCCTCTGGGCAACTTTCCTTTGAATGGCCATATTCTCCACACTCTTCACAAGTCATTATGGCTTCTGTAGACTTCACTTCCTCTGCTCTGCCGCTTTCCATCTTCTCGATCCTTCTCATGAGTGAGTCGATCTTTCCACCTAGGATCTCTATCTTCTCCACTTCTAGCACACTCTTCACAACTCTAGTGGATGTAGTGGTGGTAGGCGCCACCACCCTATTTGCTCCCCAAGTTCCATTCTCGGCGATCTTCTTAAACAAAGTTTCGGTCTCTATAGGAGTAAGATTGAGAATTGATTCTCCGGACGATGCGTCAATCTGAGCTCTACACACTGCATTGAGTCCATAAAATTTCTGAACTAAATCCCATTTCTGAAAGTTGTGGTGAGGGCAAGCTGACACATAGTCGTTGAATCTCTCATGGCTTCATCGAATGTCTCCGTGGGGTATTGCACAAATGTTGAGATCTTGTTGCACAGAGCTTGAATCTTTCCCGGTGAAAAGTACTTGGCGATGAAAGCTTGTTGTAACTGCGGCCAGTTGTTGACTGTATCTTGTGGAAGTGTGGACAGCCACTGATAAGCTTTCCCAATTAGTGAGAATAGGAACAACCTTTCTCTAATCTGATCGTTAGTGACTCCATCGATGTTGAGAGTATTGCAAATTTGCAGAAACGTCTTCAAGTGTTGATTCGGGTCTTCCTTTCCACTGAATGGTTGATTCTGCACCATGCTGATCACTCAGCTTCCGATCTCGAATGCTTTCTATGGTGGAGTGAGGTCTCTAATCTTCAGATCCGCTGAGGTTGGCACACACAGGTCCAGGAGCTTCCTTTCGACTTGTTCACTCAATTCCGATAGAATTCGTCTTGCTTCCGTAAAAATTTGGCAGAACTTCGGGGCTTTTTCAATAACTTCTCTGGATCATCCACATAATTAATTGTTTTGTTGGACAGTGATCCATCCATTCCTGCTTATGTTAGTGGCAAAGAATGTATACGAAGAAAAACTATATTCTAGAAAATTTACACTAAACTAGAAAGCAATATTTTAACTATATATAAAGATTATTATACAAAAGATAATAAATAAAATAAATAAATAAAAATACAATAAAACAAAAAGGAAAAGAAAATGTCATATATGGCGCAAGAAATAAAATAAAATAAAAACTAAAATAAATAAATAAATATAGATAAATAAATAAAAACTAAAATATATATAAAACTAAAATTATATGTAAAAGATAAAAGCAAAATACATATAAACTCAAGTTAATTAGAAAATGACTAATCAGTTCCCCGGCAACGGCGCCAGAAAAACTTATTGACGGCACTTAAGCACGGCAAACCTTATACTGCAAGCGACAGTATCGTATGCAGCTTTTCCCCAAAATAAGTATCTTGGGTTTTGTCAATCCAAGAAACGAACTAATTATGAACTAATTAACATGAGTTTATAGGAAACTAAAGGGTAAAAAGGTAGTCTAATCTATCTCTAAACCAATCCTTAATCTAAACCAATTCCTAGCCTAATCTAATTAGAAACTATACTATATATATATATAAGATAGGCAATTAGAACATAACTAGAACACTAATCAAAGGGTATTAACTAGGTTTCTAATCAAACTCTAATTGGATCCAAAGCATATGCGATATATGGGGGCCACTTCAAGAATAGAGTAGCGAGATAACTAGTAGCTTAAGGTAAACAAAAATATTCATTATAGCATGATTAAATCAAGATCAACCAATATAATCCCCTAGATCGAGTTTAGCCTTTCCCCAGGCTCTACTGTCACTAGTAACTAGATAATCGACGAGAAACTCTCAACAGGCATACATAATTAGAGAACGTGCTTCTAATTACTTCACATAGTCTAATAACATAATTAGAGCAAAGAACCTCTAATCACCATGATTACAAGAACTAGAAACACAACCATATCATTAGTAAACTAGATTAGAGATCAAGAACGCTAGATGAATAACACCCTTAATGGCATGATCTAATCAACAAGTATCTAGACATAAAGTGAATTACAGCTAGAACATGTGTAATTAGAACAAAAACATGAAAATTAGACAAAAACAGTGCTTCATCAATAAATTGTTGTAGGACCGAGACGTGCGACTAGAGGGGGGTGAATATGAGCACTTAAAAACTCAAACTCATAACCCCCTGGTGCAAACTGACACACTTCACACAACAAATGCTAGACACCGTCCACTGAAAGGAAACATGTCTCACAAAAACTTGGTGTTGCCCACTGAACGGGAATACACCAAGCGAGCGGAAGCACAAGACTCAACGATCACGAAATCGCAAGTCAAGTGAAACAACGACTCACGCACTAGTGTCTTGCCCGCCACTCAACGCACCGAAATGCACCTCACTGGTTCACAGCAAGTTAAGAGTATGGGCAGCAGCAAGAAACACTAAAAGCGAGGTCGAAGCAAAGAACCGAACATCAAAAACACCAAAGAAAGGCAGGGCTGCCTAGGAACACCGGATGATCCGGTAGGTGTTATCGGATGTTCCGGTAGGCTCTACCGGATGTTCCGGTAGCCAGTATCGGATGTTCCGATAGACACTCCCAAGGCTGAACAGCCGGATGTTCCGATAGGGGCTACCGGATGTTCCGGTAGTTCCCACCGGATGTTCCGGTCGGTCTTACCGGATATTCCGGTGGTGTCAGAAATAGACCTTGTTCTTGAGCTCCCAAACCTCAAACTTGACCAAATCTTCTCCAAACTTCACGAAAATTGGCACAGGCTATCCTAGCTCCATTCCAAAGCTATTCCCAAAAGATCTATGGAAAAAGATCACGGGATTAGCGGGAATTTCAGATCTCTTGAAGAGGTGAATATTTGGGCTAGAAAGTGAAAAACTCAAGAACGACATGTTCGTGGTAATCCAACGGGATTGAGATGAACTAGGTCATAATCTCCACGTCCTAGCAAGTCCAAACCACCAAAAGAAGAGGATTAACTCGTAGGCAAACACAAATCACCAAAAGCCTTTGAGTATCATCCAAAATCCAAATTAGAAGGGGGAAGAGGAAGGGGCTGCACACAAGGACACAAATTGCTGCTGAATCTTGATGTATAGAAGATGGGAAATCAGTTCATACAAGGTTCCTACAGCCTACCACCCTTCATCCTCCCTCTTGATGTGAAAAGCACTAGCTAGGGGACTCAAATCCTAGCCTAAAGCTTTCCTTTCTCTCTTAAGTACTTGGCTGTATGGAAACTAAGCCTAGGGTTTTCTAATGGTGGAAGAGTCACCTAAATGACCAGCCACTTAGGTATATATAGCACAGGCCTAACGACACCATTTAACACTAAGACCCCTACTCTAGAAAGCCCGAAAGGGGCTGAAATGAAAATGATACAAACGGACGACTACAATGACGCTTTGATCTTCTTCTTCTCCACGCCTCGCTTGGATGTACGCCATGTAGCCAGTAGTCCAGAAGCTTCCCCCGGTTTTGAAGTCAGAAATCGGGAAACTTTATTTTGCGGGCTTCCTGGGACGGGTCTTGGCCCAATCTTCTATCTTGGCGAGTTGGAGCCCAACCCACCAAGTCATTAACTTGGGTGGCGGTTTTGAGCCGAAGCCGTCAAAGCCTCCCTCACACGTCTTCGCACCATGCACTCGGGTTGGAGCACCACGGTGGCACCCGGCTTCTCCAGTCCATCGGAGTCGCCTCGCGGTCCATCGGACGACTTACACCACCGTTGCCGAACCGCCCCTCCGTGTACCGAGCTTCCATGGCCGACCGACGCCGAGCATTACCTCCGGTCCATTGGAGGGCTTTTGTCTTAGTCCATCGAGGTCTTCATCATCTACCTCCAATCCATCGGAGGGCCTCCAGTCCATCGAGATAATTAACAATCACTCATCACACCAGGAGAGCAATGGGGCCGGTCTATTGGCTCTCAATTGTATCAAGATTACAACCATGATCATACCTTCCCTTGATGATACAATTAGACCTTGGAGCTAGGTAATTAGAGCACCGTGCAAGGCCTCTAATCACCTCTAGGAACTAGAAGAACTCTAATCCTAGACTAGAAACTCCACCCTCTACTCTCCTCTAGTTGTGGTCCCTTTTGCCGCCGTCTTCACGCCTTGATAATGAATTGGATGCCTCACCTCGGGGCCTATGCTTGCTATTTATACCCTGGAGATGTTGTGGGTAAAAGGAAAACTCCAACCGACGTAAGGAGTCCTGGGGTCGGTTGACCAGGGGGGGTCTGGGTCGGCCGACCCGGACTCTCCCTGCGTCCAGTTGTTTCCATCTTTTGCGGGGACATTGCTTGATGCCTAAGTAATGCTTGTACGGAGCCTTTCTGACTATTGGGCTTCTGGAATCTTCGATATGGGCCGAGACTTGACGGAGTCTTCTAGTCTTTGATATATTTGATATATTTATTTAATAATTATCTCCTATTCCTTGTAGCTCTTGACACCTTCTTGAAGTTTTTGATCAGAAAGCCTTGATCAACATGGAGGGGGTCATGAATTAACCAAGCCTTCATTGTTCATCATCTTCAATGAATGTCATCTTAGCGGTCTTTTCTCACTCGACGTAGATCGTTGTGAATTTCGCGAAAATTGGTCAAAAACCTGTAAAAATCATATATAGCATATTTCCAAGACAATGTTGCAAAATCCACAATAATCGGTGATAATTGTTAGTAAAATATATAATTGACGCTTTATCCATGAAAAACTATGTAAAATGATACAAAATATTCGTTCATAAGCCGCGTCAACACCCCCTCAAGCCGAAGCACGGTGGGTGCCAAATGTTGAGGTTAAGTCTAGCTTCGTACATACCCCAGAGTAGACCTTCGAACTGATCACATACCTTAGCTCCGAAGCTTGTATTATGAGTAGCTTCGAACTTCAAAGGAGAGTAACTTCGAATTTCATACCAGGGGTAGTTTCGGAATTTCACCAACATGTGTAGAAACATAGTTCGTAAGGGAGAGGGAAGAAGGTCCATCATTCATTCCTCCAAACCCCCTTTCTCATACTCCACCTTCCCTTTTATAGGCAAGAAGGGGAGGCCTTGCCACTTAGGTGGGATAAAACATGAGTTACAAGTATTACATGGGCCTCTTGGGTCCTTTTCCCTAAGGGAGGAAAGGCACCCTTTGCCCTTTCCCCCAATAGGCCCGCAGCTGAACTACTCCACCCCCAAGAAAGAACTGTTAGCAGTGGTCTTTGCAATCGACAAGTTTAGATCATACTTGGTAGGAGCAAAAGTAATCACCTACATAGATCATGCAGCTCTCAAATACATCCTTACCAAGAAAGATGCAAAGCCGCGCTTAATCCAGTGGGTCCTATTACTCCAAGAGTTTGGTATCGAGATCAAAGATAACAAGGGAGTAGAAAATTCAGTTGTAGATCACCTCTCACGAATGAAATTTGAGGAAACATCGCCATTGCCAATCGATGACTACATGAGAGATGACAATAGCCCAACCTTGGTATGCCAATCTGGTGAATTACATCATTGCTGGCTATGTCCCAGAAAGGGATGACATGAGCAAATTGACCCACGATAGTTGATTCTATCTCTGGGATGACCCCTACCTATACAAACTCTTCACAGACAGACTGCTATGTTGCTGCATTCTAGCTTGTGAAGCACCGCAAGTCCTTGATAGATGTCATGCATTCTCTTATGGAGGTTACTATGGGGCTTATCGGACTCATGCGAAAATCTAGCAGAGTGGGTTTACTGGCCCACCATGTATGAGGACGCAAAGGAGTTCGTGCCGCGGTGTCCAAGGTGCCAGCGCCAAGGGAACATAAATCCAAGAGATGCTATGCCACTCACAAGTAACCTTCAACTTGCACAAGTAACCTTCAATTGACATATTCGATGTGTGGGGCATAGATTTCATGGGACCTTTTCCCAAGAATGGAGACAAGAAGTACGTCTTGGTCGTAGTCGACTATGTATCGAAATGGGTAGAGGCAATACCGTGTCCTGCAGCGGACTCAAGACACTCCATTAAGATGTTATGGGAGACCATCTTTCCTCATTTTGGAGTACTGCGGGTCATCATCAGTGATGGAGGCGCACACTTCATGGACAAGCACTTTAGGAAGTGTCTCGCTGACCTCTATGTGGACCACCATGTCACCACCCCTTACCATCCGCAGACAAGTGGCCAAGTTGAGACATCAAATAAACAAATCAAGAACATATTGCAAAAGATAGTCAAGGCTATGGAAAAGAATGGGTATCCAAGCTACCGGATGTTCTCTGGGCATATCGCACAACGTACAAGACTCCCATTGGCATGACACCATACCAATTGGTATACGACAAGACTTGTCATCTTCTAGTGGAACTCGAATTAAAATCTCACTGGGCGGTGAAGAGGTGGAACATGGATCTCCAGTCGGCAGGCGTAAGAAGACAAATACAACTAGCCGAACTGGAGGAATAGAGGGAGAAGGCATACCACAGTGCCAAGCTATACAAAGAGCGCACCAAAAGAAGGCACGATAAGTGAATCAAGATCAAAACATTCAAGGAGATAAGGTACTACTCTTTAATTCTTCGTTCGTTTATTTGGCCATAGGAAGCTTAGAAGTAAGTGGGAAGGACCCTTCACGGTCCTTGAACCCACCGATCATGACACCATCACCCTCTAGGATGATGACAGAAGGGTTTTTAAGGCGAATGGGCAACGCCTTAAAATCTTTCTTGAGCCCAAAATGCCTCCGCTCGAAGAAATGGATGTCTTTAAGCGGCACGAGGTCATTTGATCACTCATCCATGGTTGAGCTCAGGGCTTAAAAGAAGCCGTGTACACTATTTGCTTTTTCTCCCTTGAAATTCTATCTAATCTCAACTTTTGCTTAAAATCTCAACAAAACCAACAAGCAGAATTGAGTTTGAAACTTAAGCTCACTAGAAAAAAGGGGTACCCCCAACTTTTGGCCCATCCAACCAAGTTGGCGTGGTCAGCCGACCTTTGGGTCCGGTCGCCCGACCCCATGCTGCAATCGCCTGGCACGGGAGATGGCCGCCCGACCTCCTAGTGTGTCCGGCTGACCTTTGGCTCAGGTTGCCCGGCCTAGGGTCTGGTCGCCCAGCCACATCTCCTTGCCGCCCAGCCATCCAAAATTCAAGTTTTGAGTTTTGGAGCGCTTTTCCCTTCACATTCGACGTTGTTTAGAGGATGAGATCAGAGAAGTCCAACATTTTAAAGGAGAAGGTCATCTTCCTCAGATATCAACACTCTCATCTCATCTCATCTAGAACTCAGCAATTGCACTCCCCTCTCCTCCCAACTTGCCATCGTCTCCATCACCTCGGACACCACTGCTTCCTACACCCCGATGTATAAGGATTCGTTGTTGACGTCTCTTAGCGCAATAGATTTTACTCCGCAAGCGTACTAAGATTTGTTGTAGCTTTTTCACTCAGAGTATTCCAAGTATCATAAAATCCACAGGGAAGCAAGGGCGAATAAGTGGAATGATCTGTCGAACTTTCACGCAGTACTCTATAACTTGGATAAACTCCCGCTATTCTTACACCGGGGGTAAGATAAATAAGATAGTGTATGGTGGGAAGAGTAAACAAGGACCAAAGCAGTAAACAACTAGGTATAGTTGCCTTGGAGGACAACGAGTGAGATTAAGATATCCAAACTCTATTTCTTAACTGCTACAAAGGAGTATTTGCGGTTGAACTAAGTTAATTAAACACAAACTAGGGTCTTGCGTCGAGCAAAATTCCAGACTACACCGAGGAGGCCAAGAGGTAGATAGGAGGCTAGCCGAACGGCAACTAGCTAACGCATACAACTTACCGAATGACGGGATTGGAACACTGAGACCTCTAAAGCTGTCACCTAGAGAGGCTACCAACCAGAGCTGCGTGGGTAAGATGGCACGCTAAACTAGTGTTCAAATGAGAACTTGAACACTAAAGTTCTTCCTTGATCAGGGGGTGAGAACTACTTAATCTTATATCAGAGCCTAAGACAAGCTTATAGCACCGGCAAGTCTAGCAAGATTCAGATAACTTAAGGACAACAAAAACCTAAGCCTTGGTCTAGTATGCAAAAGAAAGTACACGACACTAATCAAGTGTAAGAAATAAAGTAAAGTATAACTCAAAAGATAGATCAACGATGTATATTATATTGGAGTAGTAAGAGTACAAAAGCTAGAAAGATACAAGAACTTTACCAAGACTCAAAGCTAACTCCGGAATCCCTGAGGCAAAGACTCAGACTCAACTCTAACTCCCAGGACTAACCTAGTGCTACTAAACTAAGCAATGATGTGTTCCACTCAACTTCCACACTTCACAAGTGAGGTCTAGGGACCTATTTATACCCACTCGAGCAAGAGGGGTATTTATACATGGTGTAGGACAGTTGTAGGTCGGTAAGGCGGTTAAGGAGGGCAGGTGGTAGGTCGGGCGGCCTCGGAGGAGGTCGGGCGACCCCACTCCAGGTCAGGCGGCCTGGTCTCCCCTTGGATCCACTGTCTTCCAGCATCCAACGCTCCATATCGACTCCCTAAGGCGGTTAGAGGTCGGTTGGCCATTAAAACATGTGCTTTTCCTTGAGACATTGGATCTTCACTTATGTTCGTTCCTTAGCCGCAGGATTGAAGTCCCTCGGATTGTTGACTTCACCAATCCAAGTGCTGGATCGATGAGGTGGCAAGCCTTCCGGTACTTAACCTATTGGATTCTTGGCTTGGACCCTAGAATTGTGTTGACACGTCTCTAATGTCCATGCAGGTCGAAAATGGTGCATTTTGGCCACATTGTCAGGTCGGCCGGCCTAGGGTATGTCGGGCGGACTGACCCACTTGGCAGTGACCTTCTTGACTTAGCCATATTTTGTCTGTTTTCAGCTGTTCTTCTACCTGCAATCAAATATTCAACACAACTCATGGAACTATGTTAGTAGCAAGGGTTAATCTCCATTTTGATGTATTTTCATTCATATTCATGGATAGTTGATGGTCATAGGTAGTGCAATAACGACCATCAACACCCCCCAAGCTTAGACCTTTGCTCGTCCTCGAGTAAAACTAAGATGGGTGGATAAGGAGTTATTACAAATATCAATGTCCAAGGATAGAAGCTATACATAGCCAACACTCAAGCTTTGGTCTCGAGATGGAGATGGTCTTAGACGACCATACACGATGGTCTGGCCTTGCTCTAAGACTCTCCAACGGTAGTTCGCAAAATAGGGATCCTACCACTGTTCGGCACTATAGATGACATGACACAGAGGGGAGTGGGGTTTGGGAAATGGGATGGGCATGCCCATTGGAGAGAGTGTGCCCTCATTTCCTATCCCCATCACTCATAGAGAGAACGGGTTTGAGATGGAGAAAATTCCCTATTTGGACCTTCTAAAGTTGTGGTTCTTATTTTGGCCTCAAAAGTTTAGATCTTCCCTATTTGGCCTCAGGTGAAAGTTTTTGTTCCTTATTTGAGCTTTCCGTCCATTTGGGCAGTTAGCAGTGTTAGCAGCATGGTATAAAGACAAAAATACCCCTTGTTATACCTAGCTGTCTAGATTTCAACATTGATGCAATTTTCGCTTGATAAACACAGATTTGTGCTAGTAATTTTGTTCAGCCTAAGTATTTCAAGTTTTTGATGAGCATTATTCAACAAATTTCAAAAATTGACGTGCTTTTTAAAGCTAATCATGGAATATTGTGTAAATTTCAATATGTTCACTGCACATTTGGATGTATAAATTGAGCAAAAGTGTTGGTAGATAGTAAAACCAAATGCAGGCGACACAAATATAACGAAGCACAGAATATGATAGGTTCCAACAAATAAAAAAGTCCACATCCATCTAGGTCCAACATTCAACAGGTTATATAGTCTCAACATCCAACTGCATACATGTTCAACATCCATCGTCACAAATAAAATGAGAGTTGACCACATACAGGTCCGAATGGTTCAGCATCGAAGGTCACAGGTAAATGAGAAATGACCACAGACATACAAGTCCACATGCATTAAACCAGATACAGATTTGACTTCTACAAATTTTTCATCATAAGCTAAGCCTTCTTTTGCTTCTTGTGCTCATTGCAGGACTACTAGAGTCAATTCTTCTACTCCTTGTTCCCATAGCAGAGCTATCATCAAATAATGGCATAGGAATGTCAGGTTTATGTTTAGCAATCTCTTTCTTCTTTGTCTTGTGCTTCACCTTCGTAGGTGCAGGTCTTTGCTCAGTGGATGATTGAAATTCAATAGAAATTGGTTCGAGTTGGTTGGAGCCCTCCTTGATTTGTGCATGTACATGTATGTCAGCCATGGTAGTATTGGAGGATTAAAAATTTAAAAAAGACATGATAGCACTAACAAAGCATACATACCTTGTTGATGGACCAGAACTAGAGTTGTCATGGGCTCCCTTTGTGTTACTTGTAGCTACCGATCGTTGGCTATGAATGTTATATGAAATTTAGAATCAGTAGAAGTAAGCATTGTAGTGGTATAAAAGGTGTGAAATTACCAACCTTGGTGGAAAAGACATAGAGGCTGCAGGTTGCCCTTTTTTTTACACCCTAAAGTTTTTAAAACCTGACAAAACACCCCCTGAATTGTTTTCATGGGTGGTTTCACTAACGTGGATGTCATCTGATTTTCATTTTATCCTCCCTCCTCTCCCCAGTCCCCTCCCTCCGCCGAAGCCTTGCAGCTACTGTGTGCGCCAGCCGCCAGGGTCACGGCCTGCAACGCCACGACTACCAAGGACAGCATCGAGTCTGCCTTCTCCCCTTCCTGTTCATCGCTGCCTATGGCAGCACGCTCATGCTAGGAGCTGTACGCGGGTGCCGTGACTGTGCTGTTGTGGGCCGTGGGGCCGTGGCCGTCGGGCACTATCTAGCGCATGCGAGGTGCTGCAGGCCGCACAGCATGTCGCCATGGGATGCAAGGGCATGCCAGGCGACGCAAACGCAGACTCCGCACTCCTGCACTAGCAAGTGCCGTCTGATCTGCACCAGCCATTGTACACAGCAGATCCAGAATCGTAGATTAGCTGACTATTATGATGGAGAATTGATTGTCAGCTCAGCCTCCGAAAGGCGACCGTTGCGACAAGAAGACAACAGGCGTCGCCTACCAACATTGCGCAACCATCATGGAGCCCCCCCGCGTCAAGTAAACGCCCACCAGCCAATGCCGCTGTTGCACCAGAAAACCGATGGGTAATATCCTGGAGAGCTTCACATAATAGGGCCGGGAGGTGTATGTGGACCGTAGGGATCGCTCCTCCTTGCTGCGACCCACGACCAGCTGAACGGCTCAGCCGATCGTCTTGGCTTGATGGTGGTTAGGCGTGCCACCTGGCTGATGACCTAGCTAGGGAGGTTGTGATTGTGGCGATGGCGTTGGTCGACTCCTGTTTCCCCTGCATGAACAGACAAAATAGAGCAAACATTAAATACTAGCCGGATCGCTCAGATCGGCTCATCTTGGGTCGGATCTTCTGCGTCGGCAAGGCGCAGCTGTCTTACCAGTAGCATATCCAGATATAATATACAACGTACTTAAATAAAGGAAGAAGAAGCACGACTAGATCTATTCCAGACGGCTAAAATCCAGATGAACATCAAACACGCCTTAAGATCTACTATTGCACCAAAGATTACACAGGAAAGCTATAAAAGCATATGCATCTTTGATAAAATCGACAAAAGGCATGGCAGGGTATACATCGGATCTTCCTAATAACATGTGATCTGTAGATGAAACTGTAAGAACAGATCTAATCTATGCTCTAAGCTTGTGCTATGCTAACCAATAACGAACCAGCAGCGTGAAAGCATGCATCGTGGAAGATGTTAGCATAACATCAAGTTATACATGAGCCGATGTGCAAGCATATCGACTCATGCATATGATGGATCTCATGCCAAGCTAGGCTAGACATGAGATTTATCGGGATAACTAATGGATCTCGCACTAGGCAAAGCTTAGCGCGAGATTCATTATGGTAACTAGCAAATCGTGCCATCAAAAACGCTTCAATACACGATTTGCCGGGCGACTAATGTCATAATGACTATAACGAAGTAAATCATTAAGGCAGCATGACGCTTAGCTGAAACTCTAGTCACTAGAGGTGGTGTTGACGATCATTATTGCACTACCAATGACCGTCAACTATCCATGAACATGGAGGAAAATATGCCAAAGTATGGATAAACCTGTGCTACTAACACATTTCCACAAGTTGTGTTGAATATTTGATTGTAGGTACAAAGATCAGCATAAAATAGGCAAATTTGGCTAAGTCACAGGGTCACTGGCCAGTGGGCCAGGTCGCCCGGCTCCAAGCTAGGCTGCCCGGCACAATGCCAAGCCGCCCGGCCTGACTCAGGAGCCAAATCAGCTCATCTTCGACCTGCATGTGCTTAAGTGACGTGTCAACACACTTGTGAAGTCCAAATGCCGAATGCACCACGTCAAGTACCGGAAGGCTTGCCACATCACCGATCCAACACTTGGATTGGTGAAATCAGCAATCCTGGGCACTTCAATCCTGCGGCTAAGGAAGAAACACAAGTGAAGATCAACGGTTGAGGAAAAAGCACACTTCTAACCGCCATAACCGCCATGCAACCGACTTGGGAAGGTAATATGAGCCACAAGATGGAGAAAGGCGGTGGATCCGACGGTTCCCCTGGCCGCCCGGCCCCACTTGGAACCGCCCCGGCCCCACCTCGGCGCCTTCCAGTTGTAACCGCCTCTCTAACTGCCTCACCGACCTTAGAAGCTATAAATACCCCCCTAGACTTCACTTATAGAGCGTGGAAGTTGAGTAGCTCATACTATCGCTTAGTCTTGTATCACTAGGTTAGTCCTGGGAGTTAGGGATGAGTCTGAGCTTTTGCCTCAGATATTCCGGAGTCTTCTTCGAGTCTCTGTAAAGCTCTTGTATCTTTCTATCTTTGTACTCATTACTCCTGTATAATATATTTTATTGCTCTATCTTTTGTTATACTTTACTTTACTTCTTAACGCTTGCCTAGTGTGGTGTACCTTTATTGCACACTAGATCCAAGGCTTAGGTTTGTGTTGTTCTTTAGTTATCCGAATCTTATTAGACTTGCCGGTGCTATAAGCTTGCCTTAGGCTTTTGATCTAAGATTAAGTTAGTTCTCACCCTTTGATCAAGGAAGAGCTTTAGTGTTCAAGTTCTCACTTGAACACTAGTATAGCGTGCCATCTTACCCACGCAGATCTGGTCGGTAGCCTCTCTAGGTGACAGCTCTAGAGGTCTCAGTAATCCACCCCATCGTTCGGTAAGCCCGTAGGCATTAGCCGGGTCTCCTTCGGAGGTCTACTGTGTATCCCTTGACCCCTCGAGGCGCCGGAATTTTGCTCGACGCAAGATCCTAGCTTGTATCCAGTTAACTTAGTTCAACCACGAATACTCCTCTGCAGCGGTTAAGTAGTAGAGTTTCGAAATCTAATCTCACTCGTTGTCCTCCCAGGTAACTACCTAAGTGTTAGGCTTCTTTAGTCCCTGTTTTACTCTTCCCACCATACACTATCTTTATCTTACCCCTGTTGTAAGAATAGCTGGTATTTTATCAAAGTTATAGTACTGCTTGAAGGTTCGACATTTCATTCCACCTATTCGCCCTTGGTTCCCTATGGATTTTTACGATACTCGGAATACTCTGAGTGAAAAAGCTACAGCGAATCTCCGTGCGCTTGCGGAGTAAAATCTGTTACGCTAAGAGACGTCAACAGTGGCGATGCGCTGAGGGAATATGGAGACAACCGCTGCTTGATGAACGTGTGTCGTCAACCTTTATTCAATAACAAAGGGTACATATTTATTGTCCGGAGACTTGGGCGGCAAGTGTGCCCTTCCTTAATTAAACTACAAACCCTAACTGACTCAAACCGGACTCTTTTAACTAATCATTAATCTACGATACAAGGCCCAATGGCCAGCTTCAACGCGCGCCGTCACTTCCTTGGATAGCTTCTCCTCAGCCCAAAGCCGATTTTGGCCCATTAACAGGGACGGCCAAATTCCGATGTCAACACATGCCCCCCTGGTTTTGTCAAATAAAGATTTGTTTATTTCAAAACCAGATAAGTGTGAAACCTAGCCATGCACGTCTCATCAACCTGCACCGCCACACGGTCTTCCATGGCAACCGTCATGATGATCCGCGCGACCCTGCGGCTTCCCATACGACGCTCCTTCACCTTCCATCGCCTCACACTTAACAAAAGGCAGGGCTCCCTCGTTTTCCCCCAATCGGCATGTGCTCTTCTTCTTCCTTAAGCCAACAAAGAGCCGAGCAAAAACCCCTTTCTCACTATGTCTTCCATCGGTAGCAATGATCCACCATCGCCACCTTCCTCCTTCTCTGCGATGGGGCCTCGAGCACCTACACCACCTTCTTCACCCTCCATTGCCTTTGCTCCAGGTGCGGCGGCCAATGCGCTAGCGCCGCGACCGCCCTGCCCGGCCGTACCGCCGAGCTTTGCTCCGTTGTCGGCAGCAGGAGCCAATCAGGCTCCTCCTGCCGCTCCAGCGGCCGATGAGAGACGGTCCCTAGACCAGGCCACCAAGGCTTGGCTAAAGGTCTGGGGCGAGGACATCCCGTCCCCTCCGTTGCTTCCCCTCCATAGATCCCTCATCCTGACCACCAGTTACCTGAGCGCCCTGCCAAGAGGAGGCGCTTGGGGGTGCCACCCTCCGATGATGAAGAAGAGGGCGACGAGGACGAGGAAGACGAGGAGGAGGCCAGCGACGAGGAGGACGGCGCCGACGAGCCGGAGTACTCCTCCGACGAAGCTGAGCCTGAGGAGCCGAACGAGGATGAAGACCTCGCGGCTCAGTAGAGGAAAGCTCATCCGACCTTGCTCCTACTGAGAGCGAAGACGCCGGCAATGAAGTTGACGGCGAGGACAAGGAAGCCGATGAAGAATCAGCTGATGATAGTGATGTCAGCCGTGATGTCGGCTCTTGGGGATGTAATCATATTTTACTATGTAAATTAATGAAATTTCCTTCCTAAACCTCTGTTATTTTTCCTTTTTGCGATTTCCCTTTTGCCTTGGTGTTTTCAGCAATACGAAAATCGGCTCAGTAGCATCGCGCTAACTCAAGAACTCCCAAGATCGGTTCTGAGTAACGACACAACAAGCCGATCCGCTTAATCAGCCGATTCTTAGTAAAAATCGGCATGTTAGCAAACTCCCAATCGGCTCTGACTCACTGACATAGTCCTAAATAACGCGACGAGCGGATTCAGCCAAAGGCACGCTTCCTCCGGCCGAAATTTCCAAATCCCGCGTGGGCTAGCAACTCATAAAAGTATATGTACCGAACCCAAAGCACGTCTTCTTTCCTCTTGCCGCTGACAAACACTTTTCCACCACTTCCTTGCTCCAAGCAATTTGCGGAATGGCGGCGTCCAGCAGCACGACAGAAGAATTGACCTTTTGCGAGCGCGTATTTGGATTGAAGGTAAAGACCTCGCCCATTTCTGAAATTACGATCCTCGTATAGCTTTTCTCTTTACCTTGTACTTGTTTTTAATCATCCAGGCCGATGAGATACTGATCCCAACCTCGGCCAACTCCAATTCCTTCAGTTTAGGACCCAAATCCTATGAACCCCCATATGACCTTGTTAGAACAGAAACCAAATGCTTGCCTTTTCTTCATGCCGATCCAGACCTAGATCTATGGACAGACCAGCTCCGCGCTTGGCCATTCCCTATGGATGGGTGGGTTGATTTGTACAAACGTGTTGAGAGTGCATACAGCTCAACTTGGCAAACCGTCCGCTTAGCCGATGCCCTGACTCTATCCCTTTCTCCCATGGAGAAGGATGATAACCTGCTTAGATCCATCGGCTAAATTTGGTCAGATAGCCTGAACTACTTCTTGTTTGGCTCTGGCCCCATGACACCCACTCTGATGGACGTCGTCATGATCTTTGGGCTAGATGTACAGTCCACCTGTCCTTCTCCTTTCCATCTAGCTGAATGCCCTCATAAGAAAATAGTGGAGAAGAGTAGCACCCGAAACTGGAGCCAATACATTGCCCAGCACAACAAGCACTCTGGCTCAGTTTCAGAGAAAGAACACATCGCCTTTCTGAACCTCTGGCTTGACCATTTTCTCTTTAATGGTCCTTCTTTGGCCCCGACCAAGAATTATCTCAACATAGCCACTGCCCTAGCCAAAGGCCAGACTCTTGCCCTAGGAAAGCTTTTCCTAGGCGTGCTGTACCGCCATCTTTCTTTGAACACCCAGCGCATTCTAGCTGGACAAAGTATCAAGACAGGCGGACCCTGGTGGTTTGTTCAGCTCTGGAGTCAGCTGTACTTTCGTAATGAAATTCCAAACTTTCCTCAACTTGAGTCTCAGTCTTTCCCAGATCTTTCAGGCAAATCTATCCGTTTTACTTCATTTGGCCAGGCCTTGTATCAATTGCCCATAACCCAAACCGATGCAGCTGAAACAGCCAAATGGTACAAATGCTTCTACAGCTCTCAAACCACCCCTGCATATGATGCATATGCCGAATCTGAGTAATTTGAGAATCCATCCTTCTTCAGACTAGACATCTTTAGTGATGACGAAGAAACTCGTGCTATATTCGGCATCATGGCTACTCCTTGCCTTCTTCCAGTCAGCATGAGCACTAGTAACAGAATTAACAAGCCAGGGTACGAATCATACCAACCTGTTCTAGCTGCTCACCAACTCGGCTTGAACCAGACTTCTCCCCGCCTGATTATCCATGAGAAAATCCAAAGCTGAGCTGATATAGCCAACTCCTTGGTAGCCACTAAAACATACTCCATCTTTTCTGAACTGAAGCTGAATATACCCGACATGATGGAGTTCGTGTATACAGCCGATGGCTTCAACACCTGGTGGAATTTCTTGAGGCCCCACCTTTTTCAAAATGCCATGGCAACGGCTCTTATAGCTATCAATCCAGAGCATGAGGCTACACCAGAGAAGGTAATCCCATGCTCAGTTCGGTCTTCTTTCTGCCTCGTTGTCTTATGATGTAACCGAACTTCCTGCTTATAGATGCAAGCAGGACCTATTCCAACTGATGATGCAGGCCAGCCATTCGAATACTTGCAAAAGGCACCACTGCCCGTGTACCAGGCCGACATGCCCTCTTTTGACAAGGTCATCTTTTCACCCCCTAGGATGAAGCGCAAGAGGGAGGGCAAAGGATTTCGTCAACCAAGGTTCAAGAAAGCCGCCATCAAGCCCAAGTCCACTGTCTCGGCTCAACCTCCTCCCTTTGAATCACCAGTAAGCTCCCCTTCTGTCATCCAGGCTTCAGTAACGAGAACTGTACTAAACATATCTCTCTCTTTTTTTATCACGCAGGAACACAGCTCTCACAATCGAGAACAGGAGGGTGCTGGAGAAGAGAGCTCTCCAGAACATCGTAGTTCTTCTCCAAAGGACACATCCGGCCGCATGGACGAAGTTCACAGTATGGAAGTCAGCCATCCTTAGGTGTGTTTCTGCCCGTACACTTCCTTCGTCCATAGTTAGTGAACTAACCATGTTGTTGCCAGAAGTTTGATGTTGCAACCTTGCTGAACTTTGATCCCTCAACCATCGGCGAATCCTTGGTGACTGAGAGTCCTCCCACGTCCCCCCATAACTGCAGCCGATGTTACCTCGAACCTCGAGGAAATCGCCAAGCAACTGGAAGCCCCAATTGAGAAATTGGCCGTTGCATGTGATAGAGTTCGCACAGCCTTTGAGCCGATCGCTGACGTGCTGCCTTTAGGCCTGAAGCAAGTGCTTCGGCCAACAGCTTACCTTGTATTTCTTCGTGAGGATGTGTTGGCCGCTACGTCACGCATAGCTTCTCGCAACAACCAGCCAGCCCTGAAAGAAGAGATCACTAAGGAGAGCGCAGCAGCGAACCAGTTCAAGGCAGACCTGGATGACAAGAGTGAAGAGGCACGACTAAAAACATCTAGACAGGCGCTTGATGCAAAGAAGGCAAAGATTACTAAAGAAATCAAGCGCCTTGAGGAAGAGCTATCTCAGGTTGATGCCATCATCCTAGCCAACGATGCAGGCATGAAGGCACTTGCAGGCAATAAGCAAAAACAATCAACATCGCTCAAAGCCAGCATCGCGCGCATCCTTGAGTTGAACAAGGGACTGGTTGTCGGCTCTGATGAACCAGATCGGCAAATCATCAACTTCGCCGAGGAGGTCAGGACAGAGGCTTTGACTGCTGTTCGCCAATACCTTCAGAGACTGTCAGCATCTTCCTCTGTGTAACTTTTTCCTAATCGCTGAACACTGTCAGTCGTGCCCCCCGAGCGTGTAGCTCGGTCAAGAACATTATGCTTTTTGTATATCGCACTAAAGGCGATGGCTAGCATCGGCTTTTATCTAAGGCCAATGGCACACGTTGGCCCTGCCACTCACAGTTTGCTTTTTCACTATTTTCCTAAAGGCGATGCCTCAATACATCGGCTCTTACTAAGACCAGATGGCAACGCACCGGTCTATTTTTTTCTACTAGAGGTGATTCTGATGCATCGGCTATCCCAAGCCCAGGTGTTGCTACACCGGCTCTCACATAAGTTATGACCCGATCCATAGGCTAGGATAATATTTTTTTAAATATTTACCATTGACGTTTCTGAAGAACCGGACCCCTTCTAGTGTCTCCATTCTGTAGGAATTTTCTGGAGCAGTCTCCACTATGCGATAGGGCCCATGCTAGTTAGGCGACCACTTTCCAAATGCTAGATCCTTCGTTCCGATCGTCTATTTTGAAATTCTTTGGCTTTACCTTCTTGTTATAGGCTTTTGCTACCCTGGCTTTGTTGTCTCTAATTTTCTCAAAAGCCCATAACCGAAGTTCTGTTAAATCATCCATGTTGATGTTTATGAGAGATGCGTATTCACCGACTGACAGATCATTTTGAAACTGAACTCTACGAGAGCCGACGTTGACCTCCCATGGCGTGATGACCTCCTAGCTGTATACCAACTGATATGGAGTGCATTTAGTCGCCCCGTGACATGACATCATGTGTGCCAACAATGCCTCCGCGAGCCGATCATGCCATTCCTTAGGATATTCATCTATCTTTCTTTTGATTAGCTTGATGAGACTCTTGTTCGACACCTCGGCCTGCCCGTTGGCCTGAGCGTAGTAGGGTGAAGACTGCAACAACGTGATGCCCATTTCTTTGGCAAAATTTTTAAATTCCTCAGCCAAAAAGATGGTACCCTGATCCGTGGTGATAGTTTATGGGATGCCAAACCGATAAATAATATGTTCTTTAACAAAATGCACCACATCCTTAGCCGTGACGTTCTTCATTGGCACGGCCTCCACCCACTTGGTAAAGTAATCGGTGGCAACCAGGATCCACTTGTGTCCCTTGCTGGTCGGAGGATTAACTTGCCCAATCATGTCCATACTATGGCGGAACCGCCCTGATTAATCCAGGCTAAGCACACCTGCCACCGCAGTGCACTTAAGCTGGACTAAACCCGGTAGTCCGTCGAGCTACCCCTGAAGGGCACTCGATGTAACCATCGCCCATGGATACCAACATCACACACGTCTAGCCCTCAAAAGAGCCACAACAGTTACATCATCACAGGTAGTTTAATAGTGAAACTAAGATAAACTTCTTACAAACCAAAAATATGTAGTCAAATACATGTTCAAAATATAGCGGAAGCGATTTCAAAAACATCTCGCAGCGGAAATAAAATACTACCACCTCCAACACAGGCGCATATGAAGAACTCCTCACCTATAATCCAAAAGTGGGGGCAAACCCTGAGTACTAATTACTCAGTAGGATTTAATGGAAATGGCTTACGGCTGACGCAAAGTTTGCTTACTAAGGATTGGATCCTTAGCTGTTGATTTTAAACAGAGTCAGGTTAACATGTGGAAGCAGGATTTGACAGCTGCTTGATTTATTCTATAGAAGCAGGATTTGTCAGCTACTTAAATTCATCATACCAATAATACTAATCATGAGTACAATAATAAGTCGCATTAAAGTAAAGCATGTATATCCAAGCATGTAGTATTCAAAACATGAATTCATAGTACAACATATTCAAGTGGATTACTACATTGCCCGGCAGTGATATTGGCATTCTCACACCTGGTGAGCATCAGCGATTCGAATCGATTTATAATTCTCGGGAATAACTAGAAAAACTAGGTGACATATGCTTACTAACCCCCGACGTTCTCACATATGCCCCCCACCTCAATCTGACCCATCCCAAAGGTCAAAACTCCCACACCTAACCCCTAGAGGATAGCCGCTTCAGGAGCGTTATCACGGCGTACCGGGTCAGCCCTTCCTCGACTACAAGCGCCCCCCGAGTCCATCGGCCCCCTATCAATGGATGGGCAGCATCTTGAACAGTGGGACGGCTCAGAAAAGGCTTTCACCAGTCCCATGGCCTTGATAAGCATCCTAGCAATGTTATGCCGATCCCAAGCGAACAACGGCCGGCCTTATGCGACTCGGGCGTAGTCCACCACACATTATCTCAATTCTCATCATAAACAAACCCATATCTCCGCCGGGGCTCCAATTTAAAGCATAACATAACAATAGTAAATAGCATAATAACAACTTCCATAGTATTGAAATTTCTGCCATTTTAAAAGTAATCCCTACAGGACGAGTGATCTTTATTCACTCGTATCTACTCACACCTAGCCATTCTAGGCACTCGTCCTACGTACTCTCGGTATAGGTGCTAGGGCCAAGGCGACCAAGGAATCTAATGCAATTGGTTTCAACCAACTCCTAATGCAGATGCGTACTCATCAAACACGATTATATTAGCTGGGAGAAATCATGGTCCTGCCTACCTTTGCCTTATCTAAGAAAGCCTACAAACTAAGCTACTGTTAGTTTGTCGGGTTGTGAGGCTTTGCCCCAGGCAACCCCTTGATTACTTGGACAACACCTCCTTCCAAACACGACTGATGGGCCTTCTAGGTCATGTTTGGGGCTTAGTTGGTCTTCTGGACACCGTTGATTGAAATAGCTCCACGCACTTGCTTCTTGATGACGTATCTGAAATAAGCGTCGCTACATGAATGATATGCATGATGCAATGTATGAGGTGCACGAATCATCAATAACACATATGAATAATCATTTCAAGGACAGGCAGATGGGTGGTTGATAAAATACTAAACAAGGAATACTTTCACGTGGATTAGTATAAATACAATTACACAATCAGGTGTGCACAAGACAACGCAGGTAATAAGCTCACGAGTATGCATCAATTCTTATAGCTTCCTTTTATCATGTCATATTCAAGCATGGCATATCACTCAAGCACGTGTTTAGATACGGTTTGAACTACTAGTTCCAATAATTACTCTTTGCACTAATGGCAGTATTGTCTCCTTGGGATTAAGGTTTAGTGACCCGTAGACATAAGAAGACACCTTTTTATTATTTGCTTAGCATGTGTTGCTTTATGGTTTCAATCATAACATGCATGCATGAAGTGTGGTGGTGTTTAATTTCTCTTAGCAAGTCAAACATATTACACAGAGTGCTTAGTGAGAAATACATGATAGATTTCTAATTCCAAAATGCTCTTATCATACCAAATGCGCGCAAGCATATAAGTGAACAAGTTATATGTGTTGACCTACTTTGGGTAATTGTTATTTACAATTTAACACGTAGTACTTTTATGGTTAAGGATTTGCAACCTAGGCATATAAGAAGGAAACATGCATGTGGAGTATACAGAGCCATCCATCTTATAAGGTTTCATTTTTAATACTTGCAATAATGAATATACAAAGTGGGTTAACCAGAGCAATCGCGAGTTCACATGAGTACATTAACATCCCATTTCTTATTTCCATCACCATTGACCCTATGTAAATAGCTACCTATAATCCCTCATGAGCAGCAACCAAAATGCCTGAACAGCATAATCTTACCATAATATGGTTGCAAGAAATTTAGTGGAATTTTTGGAGCCTATTAAACCCTACTTTTCTATTTTATTGATTAAATCATCGTAGCACTTGTCATTTTCAAATCACTACTCAGCTTCAGATTTTACCAGCAGGCCAAATATACTATAGAGAGTGTCCATAAAATATAGTACAATATTTGGAGCATAATTCATATGGCAAGTGTTTTCCATGCTAATAAAACACAATAATACCTGCATGAGGGCAAATCAGTAATCAACCAGGCAGTGATAGGGTTACCAAAAATCACACAGTGCTTAAATACCCTATCAAACCTACTGTCCAAGTTTCATGCCATTTGAAGTTCATTTAGCCCACTTTTGTCATTTATCCTAATTAATCATGCATGCAACAAACCAAGGGCAAAACAGTCCTTTTACACATCCACATCATAACCATTCAATAGATCTATTTAAGAGGAGTCTACTGCAACTGAGTTTGCCTTTTAGAATTTTTATTTGATTTGTTATGATTTTCGAAAGTTCACAGCCGAAATAAACACATTTAAATAGAAAAACATTAGACTGGGGGCTAGATTGTGAATAACCATAGCTTCCAGGGGCCTGTACAGAAGTGTGCATACACTCAGTGAATAGTACATAACAGAGAAAAACAAAAAGTGAAAAGGACAGGGGGTTTTGGGGAAGATTCCCCCTTCGTCTTCTACCTTTGGCTGGGGGATTGGCCGGCGCGCAGGGAGAGAAAGGCGCCACTGTGCCAACGGCGGTGGGGCCGGTCTTGGAGTCGAGCGGGGCCGGGGACATGTTCCACGCCGCGGGCTTCCATTGCCCTTAGATCTCGTCGCGGTTGGTGGAGTGGAGAGGCAGCGCTGCGGCGGTGAACCGGGGGCGTACTCGCTTGGCCCGGGGTGGCGACGCGGGCTCGATTTGGCGGTATCGGCGGAGGAAGGAGGCCACGGTTGGGCGTGTGAGCTGCGCGGGGATGTGGCGAGTCCAGGGTGTGGAAGTGGAGGCATGGGGATGGCCCAGAGGGTGTCCTCCACGGTGAGCATGGTGGCGGCCGGTGCGGCACGCGACGGCGCACGTGGGGCGGGGAACTGGAGGTGCTAGAGGGGCCGAGGAGTAGTGGGGACGGTGGAGGAGGGCCACGCGGGCGTGGTGACGGGGAAGGCATGGAGGGAGAGGGCCAGAAGCGGCCGAGATGCAAGCTTGCACTCTCGTAGCCATGGCGGCGTTCATGGCGGACACGAGTGGAGGCGGGGGTTGAGGGAGAAATTGATGCCTACTTCATTGGGGAATCGGTGGAGGGGACCACGACGGTGGTGGCCGACACGACGGCTGGTAGGAAGGCAGCCCGAGGCAGTCGGGATAGCGAGCTCGAGCTCCACGGTGTCATTGGTGGCCGCGGCTCTACGCGTGGGGAGTGTGAGATACAGGGAGAGGGAAGACGGCAAGTGAGCTAGGAGAAGAGGAACGGGGTCGTGTTCCCGTCTA
This sequence comes from Paspalum notatum, assembly GCA_022530915.1. NCBI lineage: Eukaryota > Viridiplantae > Streptophyta > Magnoliopsida > Poales > Poaceae > Paspalum > Paspalum notatum. The sequence goes on along the minus strand of CM039688.1, from coordinate 29,167,481 downwards.
GATGAAGAGAGCGGATGCGGCAGAGGCGAGCTGGGGCGCGGCCAGCGCGTGGCCATGGTGGTCAGAGCGCCGGTGCGTGTCGTCCACGTGACGTGGCTTGGCAGACCGCGGCGCGCGCCGGTTGGGGAAGAAGGGAGGAGGCCGCGCGTGGACCGAGTCCGGTGAGCCGGTGAGACCGACAGGTGGGGCCAGGGTGAGAGAAGAGGGGTAGTCTATTGGACCGAGTGCACGGAGGTGGAAATCAGATGGGACCCACAGGGATGTCGTCATCCAAGCCTGGGCGGGAATACAACGTGTGGCGCCCGCACGTCATAGGCACAGGCTTTGGGAAAATGGAGAAAAAATGGAAAAACCCAGTTTGACTGTCCAAACCCTTGTTTTAAATCATTGTTTTTGAATAAGTTAGAGACCGATTTAGGCGAAACTCGAAATACAAGAAGTATTGTAAATTTGTCATTCTACATCTTTGTTATAATCTTTTATACTATGTTCTGCAGTAAAAATTGGTCTAAATTTGGATTTACTCTGCTGACCCAAGTTTTACCAACTCAACCCCTCAGTTTAGAAATTCTAAAAGTCTATTTTAGGTTCACTTTCATACAATAAGTTTTATGCCAAGGTTGTTCAGGATTCCATGAGCTACAAACTTCTCATATAAAGTTTTGCAAGATTAAGGCTGTAGTTTAAGTAAATTTGAACTTATTAAATAGGCTAGGTTTGGACAGAATTCACAGGTTTGCATAAAAAGACCCAAAACACCATCCAAATCACAGTGCATAGCAACACTCCAATTACGAAAGTTGTTCCTAATAGAATTACCTACAAGTTTGGTATATAAAGTTTTGCTTGGATCACCACAGATTTTGAATTACAAGCACAAACATTGTTAAAGGTTTGGTAAAACTGCAGCTTCAATTTATGTAGTCTTTCTTGTTTCAAACTTTTGAATACCCAAATGAAGTCCAAACACTTCCACTCTAGGTGAATTTGAAAGGTGATAAGTTTAACTTCACTCCATAGAAAGGAAGATTTTAAAGTTATATAGTGAAATCAAAAGTAATTTCAGATTCAAATTTGGGATGAGCTGAAATTCAGACTTGGGAATTTTTCTATGTAGACTGGCTTGGGGCTGATTTCATGAGGTATTTGGGGTCAAAATTTAAAATAGTTAAACACAGTTTTAAACCATGCTCAGTGTAGCAAAAGTGAAGTTCACGGTATGTACGGCAACTTTGATACTGGAGCTAAGCTCAGTTACTTAATGAATATAAAAGTTTCATTAGGGTCCAAGTTTGGTCACGATCACTATTGGCACCTCTCAAGGAATTTCTGGTTTGATTTGGTCTCGACTTTTAAACCTCCTAACATATGATTTTAAAAATGGTCATAATATCAAAGTTGAAGGTAACATCCTGACTTTTGTATTTGGGGTTTTGCATGAAAGCTTGTGGGTGGTGACTTAAACAACCAACCACGTAGAGTTTTGTATTCTTTCTAGAAAAATTTTTGACTTAGTGATTTCTTTAGCTAGTCCTCATTGCTCTCTAAGCATAATCAAGTCTCAATTCAATATTAGTTTGTCTCTAACTGTGTATTAAGGCTTTTGAGATTCCGAGGGCATCACAACCCACCCCCCTTAAAGAAATCTCGTCCCGAGATTTGGTGGAAACGGGGTTTTACGGCTTTCTGCGTAATGTGAATGGTTTTTGGCTTGCGGTCCGTGTGCTTCTGTCACACATGATAACATTCGATTCTTCATCTATTAGCTTCGTTAACTGGCTCGTAAATGGTTAGTGCCTCTTTAACACAAGGTAGTTACAAAGCTTCTTTTAATTGGTCCATGGTGGCCTTTTCTATGATACTCACCAAGTCGTGTTTTATAGGAGAACGAATGAATAACCCACAAAGAAGGTGTGGCCACAGTGCGAAAGCGACAATCGATTGATTCGAACAATAGAACAGGGTTGCTCCCTGACTTTGACACCAAGGCTTAGAAACATGATAAAGATACAAGTCTTAGAACAATAGAAACAAAGTGTACACAATTGGGAAAATCGAACCATAAAGGGATCTTGTGATTCAAAGGGTTATCAATGGATGTGTTTTTGAGAGACACATTCATGTCATTTGATAGGGACTGTGTACACATATAAGACAATAAGTTAGAACATCCTCAAAGAAAAAAGGTGGTGAAGCATAGCACATCCTGCTCCTGGCAGCAAGAAATGTACATGAGGACCAGATAGACTGGACAAGGTGATGGTTTGTACGATTTCTTAGTATTGGACAAGACTGATCCAGTAAAGTCTAGGGGATGATATGTGCTTACTAACAAAATGATCAGCAAGGTTAGTAAGCCCATCATTGAGGAGAATTTGAAGAAGACGTAAACAACTCATTGAGAGGGCGGCATATCCGCAGCACCAGCTGAGACAAAAGCGAGTGTAGAAGGTGACCCTGAAATTCACCTTCGAGGAATCAGGTTCATAAAGTGGAAAGAAAATAAACAAGTGAAATAGTGAAGCAGAGTTGATTGTTTGCTCAAATTAACAAAGGCAGGGTTATAGCAAGAGGAAAAGATGTAACCGCTAGGGGGATCGAGGTAATCTTTCCCATGAGTCGAGAAAGTAACGTGAAACTACATAACGAAAATGTGCAAACAAGGAATCAACATAGGACTGTTCATTCACGAAGGTCAAGAAAGACATCGTAAAACAAGTAATGAAAGATATGAACAAGTTGTGGGATTTAGGTGGATCACTCCCATGGATCAAGAAAGGCAAGGTGAAACAAAGCAATGAGATGACATATTGAGGTGGTGGAAATGGATTCAAGCATTTCCACGGATCAAGACTAGCGAGTTCCATGGAGTAAGAAGAAGTGGATATGAATGTTCCGCACTTGATGCTATGTCTAGCCCTCGCATGTCCTGATACCAGCGTGCCCCTAGTGGCACCGCTATGGGATGGCCAATCTCATAGGACCCTAGGTTCCGTCGCGGCACCATTGACTGCTTAGGTAAACACCACATTAAGAGCGGCCCAACCATCCAGTCCAACCCCATGGGACACGAATGCTACGAGATCATGGCAACGAATTAATCAATGAGTGATATGTTTAGTTAAAGGAGCTTAGAGCCCGTGACGTATAATAACCGGGCGGTATGACTCAAGGAAACAAGATATAGTTGTTTACTTTTCACAAATGGTTTTAAGTATGGGAATCACGAGGAACATATGGACAACACTCTGAGTCATGGCGGTTACATAGATTCAGTAGGACATTAATTGGCACGAGTTTGAAGCATGAAGATTACAAGAGTCCGAAATGCATGGTATGCAAAAGCTTGGAATGCCGGGAATACGAGAGTTTGGAACCAAAGGGTTGTAACGGTTGGAAAATTCATGATACTCTAGAGGTGATTCCAAGGAGTTAGGATCATGTGGCGTAATGAACGATGCTAATACAAAGTCCAACCAATATGAGTCCAAGCTACATGTTGTCACTACGCTAATCGATATCCATTTCACTCTCCAAACTAGTTTCTTTTTCCAACTTGGTTGATGCATCATCGAGCTTCACATGGGTGACACCATGGTGATTGTTGTCTTGATGGACCATCAATTTGCAGAATATTGCTGGAGTCGAGGTTGACCTTGAAAGCTTCCTCTATATCTCTCATGTCATCAACTAAGAACTCTAAGTGTTGCTAGGGGTATGTAAGCGATGGTAGAATCTTGCCCGCGGTATCTTTTGAACTCAGTCTTGTCTTGGTGGAGCTCCCGCTTCATGTGCCGGGGTAGAAGTTGGCGTTGCGTACGCCGGGTCAATTTGAGAAGAGTCCTCCTACTCTAGTTATGAGGTGTTGAGAAATCCTCTCAAACGCTTTTGGTATTGCCGAGGCTCGTGCATCAATCTTGTAGATGTAGATATACCTATTGATTTCTACCAAACGAGCACCTAAAATTTAACATGCTAGAACTATCTTGACTTGATCTTCAAGCTTGTCGAGTTCAGACAGTAGAATCATCCCGTGTAGCAGATGTTGAACCGAAGCCGCATCAATGGTGTACCCTTCAGCTTTGTCTTCTCATTCTCTTGTTGTGATATCTTTGGTGAGGGCAACAAGGCTCAGAGCAGCGGTGATTTGGTTTCTAAAAACTCTTTTGGCATGATACGGTTGTGTTACATTTACTAGCTCAAAAGAGTTCGTCAACAAGGGTGAGACTATTGCATTTTCGAGGTATGATTACTATCTTTTCTTAATAACGTGTACAGTTTGCAACCAATTACTAGACGTGAATTAAGAGAACCTACAGAAAACTTAGAATGTCATGGTTATGCCCAAGTTTATACTCTACCCGTTGCATGGAAGATGCTTGCTACTTCTACCCTGAATGGCCCAGAAGCTCAAGTTTTTCAACTAGTTGAAACCTGTCCAGCTTTCGAATTTCAGCTTAGAGTGTCTGCAAGTCATTGGTAAGAGCGCCTATGCAAAAAGTCCAATATAGAAAAGTTGCACATTCATCCTTCAGCTACAACTCTTGCATATGAAGTTTCTACTAAAAGTGCTTAGATCAACACCATATTCAATTATCCAACAGCAGGTCACAGGTGTGTAGATTTCATTTTCTAACATGTTTAGCTTCCACCCCACAACCAACACCTTGTAGAGAAAGAGTTACATAGCAAAATGATCACAAATTTAGTATTCTATAATCATCTTATATGAAGTTTGTATTGATTGTATTTGTACCTTTGTACCACCCACCAAAACATTAACAGCGCATACAAAGCTCATGTGAAACTTCTTATAACCAAACAAGCATATGTACAGATGTAGTAAGAATCTAGTTACTTTCAAGCAACACATAGTAAAGCACATGAGATGAGATGGAATGATGCATGCTCGTCCTATCCGGTCTCACATCTCACATCCTAGGTATATTATATATATAACTAGCGGTATCTCGGTGACATATATGCACATCTCTCTCTAATGCAACTAGTCGTTCTCTAGTCGTCCTTAATTTTCGCATGTGGTTAGTGTACCTGCAGAAGAATGCATGCTCATACATTACCACCTAGTGTAGCATCCACGCATGACCGCTGCGTGGACAATGTTGAGTGGGCCTTTGCACCTTCTCCTCAAGGCCTGACTTTCCACCAGTACTGGGGATCGTCGAGAAAAAGGTGGATCCCAAAACCAATTATAAGTGTGGTGGGCATGAAAGCTCCAAGCATTCCCACCACCCTTAAAGAGCTTTTACTTATATAGCATGAATGCAGGGTTTACAACCGTTCGCAAATCCCAATAGCATTCCTCCAGTACTGGGGATGGGATAGCTATGGCCGAAAAGTTGTTTCCCAAAGCACCGAATATGCATATGAGTTCTATCTAGGTCAGAATGTTAGTGATGTCACCTGATATCCACTAACATCCTTAATACGGGCATATCGTACACTCTCATTTTTGAATTACCTAAAAAGGGGTTTTCGAAAATAGGTTTGTAAAACAAAACCTGATGATATGACTGTTGTCTGTGTATGATCGACTCTGATACCAATTGTGGCCGAACCGCCCTATTTAATCCAGGCTAAGCACACCTGCCACCTGTTCACGGTCGTTATTGCACTACCAATGACCGTCAACTATCCATGAACATGGAGGAAAACATGCCAAAGTATGGATAAACCTGTGCTACTAACATATTTCCACAAGTTGTGTTGAATATTTGATTGTAGGTACAAAGATCAGCAGAAAACAGGCAAATTTGGCTAAGTCATAGGGTCACTGGCCAGTGGGCCAGGTCGCCCGGCTCCAAGCTAGGCCGCCTGGCACCACTCCAAGCCGCCCGGCCTGACTCAGGAGCCAAATCAGCTCATCTTCGACCTGCATGTGCATAAATGATGTGTCAACACACTTGTGAAGTCCAAATGCCGAATGCAACGTGTCAAGTACCGGAAGGCTTGCCACATCACCGATCCAACACTTGGATTGGTGAAGTCAGCAATCCGCGAGACTTCAATCCTGCGGCTAAGGAAGAAACACAAGTGAGATCAACGGTTGAAGGGAAAACACACTTGTAACCGCCATAACCGCCATGCAACCGACTTGGGGAGTCAAGATGGACCGTAGGATGAAGAATGGCGGTGGATCCAAGGGCTGGCCAGGCCTCCCGGCTTGAGGTGGGGCCGCCCGGCCTCCTACCAGGCCGCCCGGCTTGCCACCTGTCCCCTTAACCACCATACCGACCCTATAAGTAACCCCACTCACTTGGTGACTATAAATACCCCCTAGCTCTCATTTGTAGAGTGTGGAAATTGAGTATCTCACACTATCGTTTAGTCTTGTATCACTAGGTTAGTCCTGGAAGTTAGAGTTGAGTCTGAGCTTTTGCCTCAGGGATTCCGGAGTCTTCTTCGAGTCTCGGTAAAGCTCTTGTATCATTCTATCTTTTGTACTCGTTAATCCAGTATAATATTTATCATTGTTCTATCTTCTGTTATACTTTACTTTACTTCTTAACGCTTGCCTAGTGTGGTGTACCTTTATTGCACACTAGATCCAAGGCTTAGGTTTGTGTTGTTCTTAAGTTATCTGAATCTTGTTAGACTTGCCGGTGCTATAAGCTTGTCTTAGGCTTTTGATCTAAGATTAAGTTAGTTCTCACCCTCTGATCAAGGAAGAGCTTTAGTGTTCAAGTTCTCACTTGAACACTAGTATAGCGTGCCATCTTACCCACGCAGATCTGGTCGGTAGCCTCTCTAGGTGACAGCTCTAGAGGTCTCAGTAATCCACCCCGTCGTTCGGTAAGCCCGTAGGCGTTAGCCGGGTCTCCTTCGGAGGTCTACTATCTACCCCTTGACCCCTCGAGGCGCCGGAATTTCGCTCGACGCAAGACCCTAGCTTGTATCCAGTTATCTTAGTTCAACCGCGAATACTCCTCTGCAGCGGTTAAGTAGTAGAGTTTGGAAATCTAATCTCACTCGTTGTCCTCCCAGGCAACTACCTAAGTGTTAGGCTTCTTTAGTCCCTGTTTTACTCTTCCCACCATACACTATCTTTATATCTTACCCCCGTTGTAAGTTTAGCTGGTATTTTATCTAAGTTATAGTATTGCTTGAAAGTTCGACATTTCATTCCACCTATTCGCCCTTGCTCAGATTTTTACGATACTCGGAATACTCTGAGTGATACAGCGAATCTCCGTGCGCTTGCGGAGTAAAATCTGTTACGCTAAGAGACGTCCACAAGCTTTTTCTGGCGCCGTTGCCGGGGAAGCAATTGGCAATTGAAGTTTTATTTGTCGAACCTAGGTACTTATAACTTGATAACATACCGCTATTTCTTAGCGGGCTTATTTGCCTCTGTCTACTTTATTGTTGGGTGACAGAGAGGTGTATGACCGGTTTTGACCTACCGGCAAACTTTCACAACAATCCGGAGTCGCTGCTCACAAGGAGACTCCGTCAGAAGACGATCCACGGGCGTGCCAGCTACACTGGAGTTTGGATCCACAAGCACAACCGACACGACACATATGGCTGAGAAGACCATTCGCGAATTCTCTATCCCATCCAGCAACAACATCCCCACTGGACCCAGTGTGACTGTTGGAGATGGATTCGAGCTCAAGCCAGGTGTCATCCACATGGTCCAAGCTAGCCCATTCTGCGGATTAGCGTCGGAGGATGCAAACAGCCATCTCCAGCAATTCCTGGAGATATGCAGCACTTTCAATATCAAGGGTGCAACCACCGATGCTGTTCGGCTTCGCCTCTTCCCATTCTCCCTGATTGGGAAGGCAAAACAGTGGTTCTACCTGAACCGCAACAACTTGGCGACTTGGGAGGCATGCTCTAATGCCTTCCTTGCAAAGTACTTCCCGCTGGGGAAGACAAGCTCACTGAGGAACCGAATCTCGAGCTTCAAGCAGCTCGCTGATGAGTCCGTGGCGGAGGCATGGGAGAGACTACAAGAATATATCGCCGCCTGCCCCCACCATGGTATGGAACAGTGGTTGATAATCCAGAATTTCTTCCACGGACTACACCGGTCTGTGCAAGAACACCTAGATGCAGCCGCTGGAGTATCATTCTTGTCCTTGAGCGTTGCCGCTGCCCGCACTCTCATCAAAAAGATGGCAAGCAACCAAGGATGGAGAGAGGAGAGGGCGAACAATAAGCCCCGTGGAGTCCACCATATTGACGGCTCCGACATGCTTGCCGCCAAAATGGACCTCCTGCTAAAGAAACTGGAGGGCGCTCCTGAAGCTGTGCCGGTCCAGACACTGGATTCTCGCATGACTTGCGAGCATTGTGGGAACAAAGGCTACACGGGGAACAGCTGCCCCAAAAATGGGTCGGAGGACGTTAATTCCATCAACAACAATAGCTTCAACAACGGGCCTCATCCTCAACTAGGTTGGAATTCACGCCCCAACTTACCTTTCGCTGGTCAAGGTATGTCTTCTAGCAGTTCTCAGCAGTTTACTAAAAATTCTTTCGATCAAAAAGCTGTGAGTAAGAAGTTCCATGCGAATGATAGAGTTCTTGAAACTTTGTCAAATCAATTGGAAACTCTGAATAGTGCCATGAAGAACCAGCTGAGCTTTAATAAAATGCTAGAAACCCAGATAGCTCAGCTTGCCGCCGCTCTACCTAGTCCTACTTCGGGGAAGCTTCCAGGACAGCCCGACCCACCCCCGAAAGAACATATAAATGTTGTAACCACTTGGGGTGGAAGGTCTACACAAGACCCCCCACATCCTAGAGTTGCAGGAAAAGAACAGGGAAAGCAGGCCGCACCAGAGGAGGAAGATGAGGTAGATTGTGAACTACCACTGGTGAAGGAAGCACCAAAGTTAGCTCCGCACGAGTTTTATGACAACACAGTGCTCCCTTTTCCTCAAAGGCAGAAGAAGGCCTCGGTCGACGATCAGTTCGGCAAATTTGTTGAGGTAATCAAGAAATTATATGTCAATATCCCATTGGTAGATGCGATGCAGGTGCCTACGTACGCTAAGTACCTGAAGGACATTCTCAACAACAAAAAGCCGCTGCCATCGACCGAAGTTGTGCACCTCATGGAGGAGTGTAGCGCTGCTATACTCAATCAGCTACCTGAAAAGAAGAAGGATCCTGGGAACCCCTCCATATCATGCTCAATCGGAACCTAGAATTTTGATCAAGCTCTCTGTGATCTGGGAGCAAGCGTCAGCGTCATGCCAAAGGTAATCTTTGATAAACTTACGCATGCTACACTTGCCCCTACTGCTATGTACCTGTAGCTAGCGGATCAATCGATTCGCTACCCCGTCGGGATCGCCGAAGATGTCCCGGTGAAAATCTGGAACTTCATCGTCCCAGTGGATTTCGTGGTGCTAGATATGGAGGTAGACACGAAGACGCCGCTCATCCTTGGGCGACCATTCCTAAGCACCGCTGAGGCCAACATTGATGTTGGAGCTGGAGAAGTCCACCTCAACATTAATGGCAGACAGGAGACGTTCGCCTTCAAACCAATGGTCGAACAGTGCCGACAGGTAAAAACTCTCAAATTTAAATGTCAGGCACCCCGGGAAACACCAAGAGAGAAGATTGAGCTTTCGCCAAGCAAGCCAAAAATGGACTCTCTCCTCGTAGCCATGGAAAAGCTCCTGTACAATGGGAAAGCTCGCAAGCTCAAAGCTGATCGCAGAGCCGAGTCACTGAAACGTGCCTCACTAGCCCAGCCGCCGACAAAGGACTCAGGAGGCAAAGCTCCTGAGATAAAGGTCACCGCCAAGGCAACGAACACATCTCAAGAATGGCAGAAGAAAGAGGAAACGCCAAAAGCCCAGCCAGAAAAGAAGACTAAAACTCAGAAATAAAAGGCTGTGGCAACCAAGAAGGTTTGGCGAGCAAAAGTTGCAGCACAGACGGCTGCTAAGTCTCCGTCGAGCGCTGACACCAAACCAAAGGTATGACTTGCCCTCACCAGGAGGTAAACTGGTCTTATCCTCCACTGCATATTTAATTTTCCGCGTTACAATTTTCCTATCTTTCATGCATCTATCTTTGAATTTCACCACTGCATGTTTAATTTTTTCTTATGTTTGCATTTAGTTAGTTCAATTTTGCGAAAAAAAATCTTTGGAGCCGCTCGGCCCCACCAGGAGCCGGCCGGCCCCCCTTCTGCTCCCTTCTGTGCGCGCGCAAGTGGCTAAGCCACTGGAGGCCGCCCGGCCTCCCACCGGCGCCGCCCGGCTTCCTTGAGCCGCCCGCGTCCCGTCTTCACCTGCCAGCCTAGGAGCTAGGCTCCTGCTCCACCCACCAAGCCACCCGGCGCCTGCCTCTGGCCGCCCGGCCCCACACCTGTGTCGCCCGGCCTGGCCCTAAGCCGCCCGGCCTGGTGCTGCCCCCTGCTTGCCTCCTCGCACGCCTATAAATACAAGTGCATGCATGCACTTGCTCCTTGCACCGCTCAGCAGCGTGAGCATTCTCTTTCTCCCCTCTAATCACTCTCTTAAGCTTAGTTTAGCACTTAGTTTAAAATCCAGCACTTAGATGAAGTTCTGCCCAATAAAATAAGTGCTACACCGTCGGTTTTTGGACGTTTTGTGGAGGCTCTGCCCCGCAAGGACGACTAACCCTTGGACGACTGACTTCTGGACGACTAACCACTAACGCTAATACTTGTGTCTGCTTTGTCCCCTGTGTAGTATATTGTCTACCATTGCAGGATGTCTTCTTTCTTCAGGAAAGCGAAGAAGGCCCTGAGCAACACAGGGAAGGGACTGCACCTGAAGTTCCCGTCTTCGTTGGACGAGCGCTCGCGCTCTCGTTCACAAAGCGGAAGCTCCATGACCCCAGCAGCATCCGACAGGACTCCCGCAGTGTCCGACAGGATGTCTGTCAGCGGTTCACGCAGCCGCCAGGATCAGGAACAAGATGAAGGAGTTTCTTCTCAGCAACAACCGCAGCGCCGACTGATGAACCTGCAGGATATCAACATCCAAGGCGATGAGGAAGACCAGGTGTTACAAGCCCTTACCACCAAGACCTTTTGGAGGACCAAGTGCTTCGACGCCTTCTTCATCGTCGAGATAGGTATGTTGGACCCGTTCATTAAAGCATTTGATTATGTAGGTTGGTCGGATTTCGCTAACATTACAGAGGAAGGATCCGTTCTTCTCACACAAGAGTTCCTGATGACTTTCCGCGTGGACAAGCGTACAACAGGTACGTTCATAAATTTCCGCATGTTTAATACTGAATTCTCTGTCTACCCGCGGTAGTTTGCCGACCTCCTGGGTTTCCACTCCATCTGCTCGTTGAGTGACCCAGCCGGGTATGACATGAAATCTTTTTGGGTGGAAATATGTGGAGAGTACGGAAAGGGGAAACACAGCACCACCAAAATTCACAATCCCACTCTAAGACTCTTAGCTCGCTGGGTCTCGCTCATCGTCTTTCCAAGAGGCGAGGTTCGTTGTGCACCCAACGCAGACCTCAAGTACCTCTATGCCATGGTCAAAAAGAAGCGCTATACTCCGGTCCTTGACATTGTCCACCACTGGATGGGCATGAGAGCGACCAACACCCCTATAAGCATCACTTCCTTTGTCACCAGGATAGCAGCCAACTTGGGCCTCCTAGAGAATGCCCAACTTGACTATCTTTCCGACGACACATCACACTATGTGGGGGAGCAGCACTTTGTCCAGGCACATTTCATGAAGCGAGACGCCGCAACTAGAAAATTGGTCATGACATGGTTCGGGCATATCCAGCACCGCAGTTCGACATGTATACCATCAGGAGCCTAACCATGCAGCTAGATGTGGAGGCACCACGCCAAAGCATCGGTGGTGTCATGACCAAAGCCCAGAGACGGCGAGCGGTGGAGTCACACCGCAGAGCCCGAGGAGAAGATTCTGAGGAACCCATCCATGCTTCCATACCAGCTGAGCCGTCCTGGTACTTCTCCAGTACCGGTGGCGAGAGTTCCTACCAGCCTTCCCATAGTGCACAACACTACGGAGGCGGTAGTGCATCACGTGCACTCAGCCGAGACTTAGGTCACTCTGCTTCAACCCGGTACCGAACACATAACATGGCCGACATCAACTCCGCAATGGAGGGGATGAACTTGGGCCAATACGATCAAAGGTTGTATCAGCAGGTAGGTGACATCTACCAACGCACGGAAGAGATGGGTCAATGGCTCCAAACCAACACGGAAATGTTCCAGAACGTGAACGAGCAAGTTGGAGCTGGCTTCCTCAATGCTCAAAACTTCTACAACTACTACTACCAAAACCCCTAGCTTCATTGAAGCTTGGGGGGGATGGTAGACCGTTATGAGCATACCTTCTCGCACCTGTGTCTCCTCAGAGTAAGGTGTCCCCGTCTCTTGTCCTTGTCTCCTCCCATGTGCACCAGCAGTACCCCTGTCCGACCAAGCAGCAGCATCACCTGTCCTACCAGTACCAGCAGTACCCCGTCCGACCGAGCAGCAGCATCACCGTCCTACCGAGGTAAGTACTTTCAATAATGTTTTATTTATTTTCCTTTTTATTGCTTTATCTAAAAAAAAGTGTCAATAAAAACAACTCCCAACTTTGATGCATATATCCTTCATATGGAAATGATGAATAGTTCCTCTATTATGTTCATGCTTAGTTGTTTATGCACGTTCTACACATAGCTTAATTTCGAGCTTGTGTGTATAAGTGGAAATCTTGATCTTGTACTTAGTGGATGCCATTTGCATAACCTTGCCTAAGTTGTTGTGAGAAATGATATGGCTAAACACTAGGTTTTCTCCACATGTCCCTAGTAAGATAAACATCTCAGTTTATTCTTTTGAAAAATGAAATAAAGTTCCCCCATCGGTTTTTGAATACCCACCAGAGCCAAATACATTGAAATATCTGAGCCTAGCTTGTTTAAGCTACTTAAAGTTGTTTTGAGTTTTGTCAAATTTTGAGTCTCTTAGAATGGAATCATCTCTATCTTGTGAATTGTTGGAGCAAAAATCCACCACCACAAATGCATTAACCTATCCTAGGTATGCATCCATATATCTCCAAAATAATACCCTTAGCCTTACTCCTTCCAATCAAAAAGAGGTAGAGTATGGAGCCAACAAAAATATGAGAAAAAGAAAAGCATGCTAGTCAAGCATGGCAAAAATATGAGAAAAAGAAAAGCATGCTAGTCAAGCATGGCAAAAAGAGAGAAAAATAAAGGCTCCATATTCATACCTAGCAATCTAAAAGGAGAAGGAAAGGAAACAAGGAGATTCATCCATCCACCCACCAAATAAAGCTCCAACAATGAATAAGGCTAGATGATGTAGTACATTTCTTTGGTCCAATCTTTGGCTTTGCAAAACAAACAACTTAAGTAAGCTAAGTTCTTCCATGACCCTGAGCTCCACATAAGCTTTAGTATAGGAAGTTCTTAGCCATGCTCTTGGCTTCAAATGGTGAGGATACACTTTGAGCGATCAAGAGTACCTTTGGGGAAACTTATTTTCTTTTGAAAAAATCTTTAAAAACACCTGAGATGTGAATCCCAAAAGACATGCTTGGAGCAGAACCTGCAGCTAAGTCGTTCTTCCTTTCAACCGCCCAAGACATGGTAAGACAAAAAGATGCACCACAGATATGAGTGAGAGTGATCATTGCATACACTATGGTTCGAGGTAAGAGCATGAGTGTCGTTTGTGCATAACTCCTATTCATGAGCATCGATATTGCAGCAACTCCTGATCCATAACCCATCTTGGCTTTACTCGAGGACGAGCAAAGGTCTAAGCTTGGGGGGTGTTGACGGTCGTTATTGCACTACCAATGACCGTCAACTATCCATGAACATGGAGGAAAACATGCCAAAGTATGGATAAACCTGTGCTACTAACATATTTCTACAAGTTGTGTTGAATATTTGATTGTAGGTACAAAGATCAGCAGAAAACAGGCAAATTTGGCGAAGTCATAGGGTCACTGGCCAGTGGGCCAGGTCGCCCGGCTCCAAGCCAGGCCGCCCGGCACCACTCCAAGCCGCCCGGCCTGACTCAGGAGCCAAATTAGCTCATCTTCGACCTGCACGTGCATAAATGATGTGTCAACACACTTGTGAAGTCCAAATGCCGAATGCAACGTGTCAAGTACCAGAAGGCTTGCCACATCACCGATCCAACACTTGGATTGGTGAAGTCAGCAATCCGCGAGACTTCAATCCTACAGCTAAGGAAGAAACACAAGTGAGATCAACGGTTGAAGGGAAAACACACTTGTAACCGCCATGCAACCGACTTGGGGAGTCAAGATGGACCGTAGGATGAAGAATGGCGGTGGATCCAAGGGCTGGCCAGGCCGCCCGGCTTGAGGTAGGGCCGCCCGGCCTCCTACCAGGCCGCCCGGCTTGCCACCTGTCCCCTTAACCGCCATACCGACCGTATAAGTACCCCCACTCACATGGTGACTATAAATACCCCCTAGTTCTCATTTGTAGAGTGTGGAAGTTGAGTATCTCACACTATCGTTTAGTCTTGTATCACTAGGTTAGTCCTGGGAGTTAGAGTTGAGTCTGAGCTTTTGCCTCAGGGATTCCGGAGTCTTCTTCGAGTCTCGGTAAAGCTCTTGTATCTTTCTATCTTTTGTACTCGTTACTCTAGTATAATATTTATCATTGTTCTATCTTCTGTTATACTTTACTTTACTTCCTAACGCTTGCCTAGTGTGGTGTACCTTTATTGCACACTAGATCCAAGGCTTAGGTTTGTGTTGTTCTTAAGTTATCTGAATCTTGTTAGACTTGCTGGTGCTATAAGCTTGTCTTAGGCTTTTGATCTAAGATTAAGTTAGTTCTCACCCTCTCATCGAGGAAGAGCTTTAGTGTTCAAGTTCTCACTTGAACACTAGTATAGCGTGCCATCTTACCCACGCAGATCTGGTCGGTAGCCTCTCTAGGTGACAGCTCTAGAGGTCTCAGTAATCCACCCCGTCGTTCGGTAAGCCCGTAGGCGTTAGCCGGGTCTCCTTCGGAGGTCTACTATCTACCCCTTGACCCCTCGAGGCGCCGGAATTTCGCTCGACGCAAGACCCTAGCTTGTATCCAGTTATCTTAGTTCAACCGCGAATACTCCTCTGCAGCGGTTAAGTAGTAGAGTTTGAAAATCTAATCTCACTCGTTGTCCTCCCAGGCAACTACCTAAGTGTTAGGCTTCTTTAGTCCCTGTTTTACTCTTCCCACCATACACTATCTTTATATCTTACCCCCGTTGTAAGTTTAGCTGGTATTTTATCAAAGTTATAGTACTGCTTGAAAGTTCGACATTTCATTCCACCTATTCGCCCTTGCTTCCCTGTGGATTTTTACGATACTCGGAATACTCTGAGTGTAAAAGCTACAGCGAATCTCCGTGCGCTTGCGGAGTAAAATCTGTTACGCTAAGAGACGTCAACACCACCGCTGGCTCGTAGTGCCCTTAAGCTGGACTAAATCCGGTAGTCCGTCGAGCTACCCCTGAAGGGCACTCGATGTAACCATCGCCCAAGGATACTGAAATCACACACGTCTAGCCCTCGAAAGAGCCACAACAGTTACATCATCACAGGCAGTTTAATAGTGAAACTAAGATAAAGTTCTTACAAACCAGAAATATGTAGTCAAATACATGTTCAAAATATAGCGAAAACGATTTCAAAAACATCTCGCAGCGGAAATAAAATACTTAAGTAGTAGCCTTCATGTAGAGACGAACAAGGCAAGTAGCACCGAGCCCACCAGTACTACCACCTCCAACACAGGCGCACACGAAGAATTCCTCACCTGTAATCCAAAAGTGGGGGCAAACCCTGAGTACTAATTACTCAGTAGGACTTAATGGAAATGGCTTACAGCTGACGCAAAGCTTGCTTACTAAGGATTGGATCCTTAGCTGTTGATTTTAAACAGAGTCAGGTTAACATGTGGAAGCAGAATTTGACAGTTGCTTGATTTATTCTAAAGAAGCAGGATTTGTCAGCTGCTTAAATTCATCATACCAATAATACTAATCATGAGTGCAATAATAAGTTGCATTAAAGTAAAGCATGTATATCCGAGCATGTAGTATTCAAAACATGAATTCATAGTACAACATATTCAAGTGCATTACTACATTGTCCGGCTGTGATACTGGCATTCTCACACCTTGTAAGCATCAGCGATTCGAATCGATTTCTAATTCCCTGGAATAACTAGAAACACCAGGTGACATATGCTTACTAACCCCCGGCGTTCTCACATATGCCCCCCACCTCAATCTGACCCATCCCAAAGGTCAAAACGCCCCCACCTAACCCCTGGAGGATAGCGCCTCAGGAGCATTACCACGGCGTACCAGGTCAGCCCTCCTTCGACTACAAGCGCCCCCCGAGTCCATCGGCCCCCTATCAATGGATGGGCAGCATCTTGAACAGTGGGACGGCCTAGGAAAGGCTTTCACTAGTCCCATGGCCTGGATAAGCATCATAGCAATATTATGCCGATCCCAAGCGAACAACGGCCGGCTTATGCAACTCAGGCGGAGTCCACCACACATTATCTCAATTCTCATCATAAACAAACCCATATCTCCGCCCGGTCTCCAATTTAAAGCATAACATAACAATAGTAAATAGCATAATAACAACTTCCATAGTATTGAAATTTCTGCCATTTTAAAAGTAATCCCTACGGGACGAGTGATCTTTATTCACTCGTATCTACTCGCACCTAGCCATTGTAGGCACTCGTCCTACGTACTCTAGGTATAGGTGCTAGGGCCAGGGCGGCCAAGGAATCTAATGCAATTGGTTTCAACCAACTCCTAATGCAGATGCGTACTCATCAAACAAGATTATATTAGCTGGGAGAAATCATGGTCCTGCCTACCTTTGCCTTATCTAAGAAAACCAACAAACTAAGCTACTTTTAGTTTGTCGGGTTTTGAGGCTTTGCCCCAGGCAACCCCTTGATTACTTGGACAACTCCTCCTTCCAAACACGACTGATGGGCCCTCCAGGTCGTGTTTGGGGCTTAGTTGGTCTTCTAGACACCGTTGATTGAAATAGCTCCACGCACTTGCTTCTTGATGACGTATCTGAAATAAGCATCGCTACATGAATGATATGCATGATGCAATGTATGAGGTGCACGAATCATCGAGAACACATACGAATAATCATTCAAAGGACAGGCAGATGGGTGGTTGATAAAATACTAAACAAGGAAAACTTTCACGTGGATTAGTATAAATACAATTACACAATCAGGTGTGCACAAGACAACGCAAGTAATAAGCTCACGAGTATGCAACAATTCTTATAGCTTCCTTTTATCATGTCATATTCAAGCATGGTATATCACTCAAGCACGTGTTTAGATATGGTATGAACTACTAGTTCCAATAATTACTCTTTGCACTAATGGCAGTATTGTGTCCTTGGGATTAAGGTTTAGTGACCCGTAGGCATAAGAAGACACCTTTTTATTATTTGCTTAGCATGAGTTGCTTTATGGTTTCAATCATAACATGCATGCATGATGTGTGGTGGTGTTTAATTTCTCTTAGCAAGTCAAACATATTACACAGAGTGCTTAGTGAGAAATACATGACAGATTTTTAATTCCAAAATGCTCTTATCATACCAAATGCACGCAAGCATAAAAGTGAACATGTTATATGTGTTGACCTACTTTGGGTTATTGTTATTTACAATTTAACACGTAGTACTTTTATGGTTAAGGATTTGCAACCTAGGCATATAAGAAGGAAACATGCATGTGGAGTATACAGAGCCATCCATCTTACAAGGTTTCATTTTTAATACTTGCAATAATGAATATACAAAGTGGGTTAACCAGAGCAATCGCGAGTTCACATGAGTACATTAACATCCCATTTCTTATTTCCATCACCATTGACCCTATGTAAATAGCTACCTATAAATCCCTCATGAGCAGCAACCAAAATGCCTAAACAACATAATCTTACCATAATATGGTTGCAAGAAATTTAGTGGAATTTTTGGAGCCTATTAAACCCTACTTTTCTATTTTATTGATTAAATCATCGTAGCACTTGTCATTTTCAAATCACTACTCAAACCTTACATGTAGAGTTTCAAATTTTACCAGCAGGCCAAATATACTGTAGAGAGTGTCCATAAAATCTAGTACAATATTTGGAGCATAATTCATATGGCAAGTGTTTTCCATGCTAATAAAACACAATAATACCTGCATGAGGACAAATCAGTAATCAACCAGGCAGTGATAGGGTTACCAAAAATCACACAGTGCTTAAATATCCTATCAAAGCTAATGTCCAAGTTTCATGCCATTTGAAGTTCATTTAGCCCACTTTTGTCATTTATCCTAATCAATCATGCATGCAACAAACCAAGGGCAAAGCAGTCCTTTTACACATCCACATCATAACCATTCAATAGATCTATTTAAGAGGAGTCTACTACAACTGAGTTTGCTTTTTTAGAATTTTTATTTGATTTGTTATGATTTTCCAAATTTCACAGCCGAAATAAACACATTTAAATAGAAAAACATTAGACTGGGGGCTAGATTGTGAATAACCATAGCTTCCAGGGGCCTGTATAGAAGTTTGCATACACTCAGTGAATAGTACATAACAGAGAAAAGCAAAAAGGGAAAAGGACAGG
Source organism: Paspalum notatum (assembly GCA_022530915.1). Taxonomy (NCBI): domain Eukaryota; kingdom Viridiplantae; phylum Streptophyta; class Magnoliopsida; order Poales; family Poaceae; genus Paspalum; species Paspalum notatum. The sequence continues at coordinate 29,148,780 of CM039688.1, read as the reverse complement.
AGGTTTTGAGGAAGATTCCCCCTTCGTCTTCTACCTTTCCCCGGGGGATTGGTCGGCGAGCAGGGAGAGAAAGGCGCCGCTGCGCCGACAGCGGTGGGGGCCGGTCTTGGAGCCGAGCGGGGCCGGGGACGTGTTCCACGCCGTGGGCTTCCATTACCCTTAGATCTCGTCGTGGTTGGTGGAGTTGAGAGTGTAGGATTGAGATTACCGGCTAGAGGGGGGGTGAATAGACGGTTTTAACTAAAAACAAAGACACTAGGCAAATTTAATTAGAAACACAAGAGAATTAAATCCTCTAGCCTATGTTGAGCTAAGTGGGTTTGCAACCTAGGGTGACAAGTACTCAATTCAATTTCTAGTAAAGTAAACGCTCAAGTAAATGCAAGAAAGTAAATTGAGCTAAGAGATCACCACAGAAGAGACCGAATTTTTTTCCGTGGTGTCGATGACTTGCCGGTCACCCCTAATCCACGTTGAGGTGGATTCAAAGCATCCAACCGCTCCTCTAACAAGACTCCACTTGATCTTTGAGCCGGTCGGTCAATGAACCTCTCAAACCTAGATTCCACTATGGTTGCTTTTCACCACTCTGGTGAGGCAAGCACCTAGCCCCTCACAATCACCACCGCGGCTCCTTCACAATCTCCTTTGAAGAGCTCGATAGGGAATCACCACCAAGCCGTCTAGGAGGCGGTAACCTCCAAGAGTAACAAGTCGATGACGCTTGCTTGATGATCTCCTAGTGCCTCAATGCTCACACAATCAATCCCAAGCACTAGGAAGCTCTCAATCTCACTAGAATGCAATCCCAAGCAATGTGAGTGAGAGAGAGGTGGGAGAAGGTTCAAAGATGCTCAACAAGTGTTCCAAATGGCCAAAAGGAGTGCCCAAGCCCCGGGCACCCACTATATATAGCCCCTCACCTCTCAACTAGCCGTTAGGTGTAAAATTCATGAAAACTGGGAGTTCGCGGACTGTCCGCAGTACAAACCTCGGACAGTCCGCACTTGAAAACCAACGGCTAGTTTCGCATTTAATGCTGGTCAGAGTCACTCAAATTTTGAACTGCAGACAGTCCGCCTCACAAGGCCCGGACTGTCCGCCGTTCACCCACTTTCAAACAGGGGACTCTGCTGCTCCGGGGTTGCCGGGACAAATGACCGGCGGACAGCCGCCCCCAAGGGCCAGACAGTCCACCGTTCAAGTTAAAAACCCCCGGCAGAAACCAAACCTCCCTGACTCCAGTTTCCAGTTAGTACTGCGGACAGTCTGCACTCCAAGCCCGGACTGTCCACCGTTAGGGCTGAAAACTAGTCAGGGAGCCGGCCAACTCTGGTGAAATTTTCCTCGTAACTGCAGACAGTCCGCCACTCAGGGCCGGACAGTCCGCCACCTTGATTTTCAATTCTTTCAAAATAGCTTTTGAATTGGAGTTTTATTTCGTAACCTCGTATCGCTATTAGCCCTCATCCAAGTGCATCTACCATATGAGCAATGAGGCACTACAAGACCGTCAAGTAAATAACATTGACCCCTCTTGATAGTACGGCTATCTAGCCTATTAATCCGGTCAATTCTCTTCTTAATCACCACTTGACCGGTCAAAATAAAAGCTTATCCATATACCTTTGCCTTGAGCTTTCCATCACCGAGGATAGGAACACATCATCAAAGCTTCCACACAGCTTTTACTTTGTATGGACCAACCTACATTCTCAATACTCTCAATGGAATTGTTAGTCCACACATGTTGTCATTAATTACCAAAATACCAACTAGGGGCCTAGATGCTTACAGAGAGGCGACGCGGCGGCAGTGAACCGGGGGCGCACTCGCTTGGCCCGGCGTGGCGGCGCGGGCTCGATTTGGCGGTACCGGCGGAGGAAGGAGGCCACGGTTGGGCGTGTGAGCTACGCGAGGATGTGGCGAGTCCAGGGGTGTGGAAGTGGAGGCATGGGGATGGCCCAGAGGTGGTCCTCCATGGTGAGCATGGTGGCGGCCGGTGCAGCACGCGACGGCGCACGTGGGGCGGGGCCCTGGAGGTGCTAGAGGGGCCGAGGAGTAGCGGGACGATGGAGGAGGGCCACGCGGGCGTGGTGACGGGGAAGGCATAGAGGGAGAGGGCCGGAGGCGGCCGGGATGCTAGCTTGCACTCTCGTAGCCATGGTGGTGTTCATGGCGGATACGAGTGGAGGCAGGGGTTGAGGGAGGAATTGACGCCTACTTCATTGGGGAATCGGTGGAGGTGACCACGTCGGTGGTGGCCGACGCGACGGCCGGTGGAAAGGCATCCCGAGGTGGCCGGGATAGTGAGCTCGAGCTACACGGCGTCAATGGCGGCCGTGGCTCTGCGCATGGGGAGAGCGAAGTACAGGGAGAGGGGAGACGACAAGTGAGCTAGGAGAGGAGGAACGGGGTTGGGCTCCCATCTAGATGAAGAGAGCAGACGCGGCAGAGGCGAGCCGGGGCGCGGCCAGCGCGTGGCCATGGCGGCCAGAGCGCCAGTGCGCATCGTCCGCGTGGCACGGCTTGGCAAAGCGTGGCGCGCGCCGGTTGGGGAAGAAGGGAGGAGGCCACGCGTGGACCGAGTCCGGTGAGCCGGTGAGACCGACAGGTGGGGCTAGTGTGAGAGAAGAGGGGTAGTCTGTTGGGCCGGGTGCACGGAGGTGGAAATCAGATAGGACCCACGGGGATGTCCTCATCCAAGCCTAGGTGGGAATCCGACGTGTGGGGCCCGCACATCATAGGCACAGGCTTTGGGAAAATGGAGAAAAAAAATGGAAAAACCCAGTTTGACTGCCCAAACCCTTGTTTTAAATCCTTGTTTTTGAACAAGTTAGACAGATTTAGGTGAAACACGAAATACAAGAAGTGTTTTAAATTTGTCATTCTACATCTTTGTTATAAACTTTTATACTATGTTCTGTAGTAAAAATTGGTCTAAATTTGGATTTTCTCTGCTGACCCAAGTTTGACCAACTCAACCCCTCGGTTTAGAAATTCTAAAAGTCTATTTTAGGGTCACTTTCATACAATAAGTTTTATACCAAGGTTGTTCAGGATTCCATGAGCTACAAACTTCTCATATAAAGTTTTGCAAGATTAAGGCTGTAGTTTAAGTAAATTTGAACTTATTAAATAGGCCAGGTTTGGACAGAATTCACAGGTTTGCATAAAAAGACCCAAAACACCATCCAAATCATAGTGCATGTCAACACTCCAATTACTAAAGTTGTTCCTAATAGAATTACCTACAAGTTTGGTATATAAAGTTTTGCTTGGATCACCACAGATTTTGAATTACAAGCACAAACATTGTTGAAGGTTTGGTAAACCTGCAGCTTCAATTTATGTAGATTCTTTCTTGTTTCAAACTTTTGAAAACTCAAATAAAGTCCAAACACTTCCACTCTAGGTGCATTTGAAAGGTGATAAGTTTAACTTCACTCCATAGAAAGGAAGATTTTGAAGTTGTATAGTGAAATCAAAAGTAATTTTAGATTCAAATTTGGGATGAGCTGAAATTTAGACTTGGGAATTTTTCTAAGTGTAGACTTGCTTGGGGCTGATTTCATGAGGTATTTGGGGTCAAAATTTAAAATAGTTAAAGACAGTTTTAAACCGTGCTCAGTGTAACAAAAGTGAAGTTCACGGTATGTACGGCAATTTGATACTGGAGCTAAGCTCAATTGCTTAATGAATATAAAAGTTTCATTAGTGTCCAAGTTTGGTCACGATCACTATTGGCACCTCGCAAGGAATTTCTGGTTTGATTTTGTCTCGACTTTTAAACCTCCTAACATATGATTTTAAAGATGGTCATAATATCAAAGTTGAAGGTAACATCCTGACTTTTGTATTTGGGGTTTTGCATGAAAGCTTGTGTGTGGTGACTTAAACAACCAACCCACGTAGAGTTTTGTATTCTTCCTAGAAAAATTTTTGACTTAGTGATTTCTTTAGCTAGTCCTCGTTGCTCTCTAAGCATAATCAAGTCTCAATTCAATATTAGTTTGTCTCTAACTGTGTGCTAAGTCTTTTGAGATGCCGGTGGCATCAAACATACCCCAGCCCCTGAATGGCCATGGCTTGACAATAGGATTCAATGGCCCAGCAGGCGCCATCTGGACAGCTCTAAATCTCTGACAATCCTGGCAACCTTTATAATATTTGAAGCAATCCTCCAACATGGTTAGCCAGTAATACCCTGACCTTCTAATTAGCCACTTCATTTTATGAGCCGATTGGTGAGTACCACACACTCCTTCATGGACATCGTTCATAACTTTGAGCGCTTCCGTTGGTCCCAAGCATTTTAGCAACAGCCCTTCCATGGTTCTAAAGTATAACTCATCACCAACAAGCACGTATTTCAAAGCACGATGCCTTATCTTCTTATCTGCCTCCCGAGCCGGATCCCTCAAGTAAATGAGAAGATCGGCTCTTCAATCGTTTGTATCGATCGGCATGACGTCAACACAAACATCATCGTCTTGTTCTGCGTATCCAGAAGCTATTGGTACTAACTTGTTGGCCTCCATGTTGTTTTTCCTAGGTATCTGTTGACAGCACTTAAGCATGGCAAACCTTATACAGCAAGTGACAGTATCGTATGTAGCTTTTCCCCAAGATGAGTATCGTGGGTTTTGTCAATCCAAAAAACGAACTAGTATACTTTAATTAACAAGAGTTTAAGCTAAACTAAAGGTAAAAAGATAGTCTAATCTATATCTAAACCGGTCCTTAATCTAAACCAATCCTTAGCCTAATCTAATAGAAACTATATTATATAAACATAAAATAAACAATTAAAACATAATTAGAGCACTAATTAAAGGGTATTAACTAGCTCTCTAATCAAGGTCTAATTGGATCCAAAGCATATGCGATATATGGTGCCACTTCAAGAATAGAGTAGCAAGATATCTAGAAGCTCAAGGTAGACAAGCATGTTCAAGCATATCTATCATAGCATGATTAAATCAAGATCAACCAATCTAATTCCCTAGATCGAGTTTAACCTTTCTCCGGGCTCTACTGTCACTAGTAACCAGGTAATCGACGAGAAACTCTCAACAGGCATACATAATTAGAGAACGCGCTTCTAATTACTTCGCATAGTCTAATAACATAATTAGAGCAACTAGAACTTCTAATCACCATGATCATAAGAACTAGAAACACAACCATATCATTAGTAAACTAGATCAGAGATCAAGATCGCTAGATAAACATAACCTTCAAAGACATGATCTAATTAACAAGCATCTAAATCTAAATCTAATTGGAGCTAGAACAAGCATAACTAGAACAAGAACATGATAATTAGACAAGAACAATACTTCATTAATAAACTGTATCAAGATTACATCCATGATCATACCTTCCCTCGTTGATACAATTGAACCTCTGGAGCTAGGTAATTAGAACACCGTGCAAGGCTTCTAATCACCTCTAGGAACTAGAAGAACTTCTAATCCTAGACTAGAATCTCGACTCTCTACTCTCCTCTAGTTGTGGTCCCTCTTGTCGCCGTCTTCACGCCTTGATAATGAATTGGATAGTTTGCCCCGAGGCCTAGGCTCGCTATTTATACCTTGGAGATGACGTGGTAGAAAAAGAATCTCGAACCGACGTAGTAGGGGGTGGGGTCGGCCAACCAGGGGGGTCTAGGTCGGTCGACCCGGACTCTCCCGGCGTCCTCTTCTTTCCATCGATTTAGAGGTCCTTTCTTACTCGACGTAGATCTTCGTGAATTTCGCGAAAAATAGGTCAAAAACCTGTAAAAATCACATACAGTATATTTCCAAGACAAAATTGCAAAATCCACAATAATCGGTGATAAATGTTAGTAAAAGATATAGCTGACGCTTAAAATCAATGAAAAACCATATAAAATGATACAAAATATTCGTACTTAAGCCGCGTCAACAACATCCCCACTCTTAAATCTTGCTCGTACTCGAGTAAGTCAAATTTTACAAATAAGTTAACTTATAATCTAACATCAAATAATCAAACTTAATTTAAACTCTCAATTTTCTCATGTTTTCGACTAACAAATCATATAGATAAATAGATATTCATATAAGCATACCCCACAACATATATATAAAGAAATCAAAATTATCAATAACAAATCTCCTTGTTTTTCAAATAAAATTTTTTCAAAAAGGATCAAGTATCAAAGATTAAAATATTTAAGACTCAAGAATTACTCTCATCTTTCTAGGCTCTCAATATATGTGTGGAAAATAAACCTAAACCATAAGAATATATAAGTGTAACCTTATCTGGAGCTTGGTAAGAATCATAATCAAAATTTAAACTCAATATATTATCAAACTAAGAAAGAATTTGCTGGAATTACTGAGACTTCTCAAAAAGGTCATGGAAATCATAATGATTAAAGGATAAGAAGAAATATATATAGAAAAGTGGACATATGCAAATAAACTATTGATCTCAAGGCATAAATGAAGTCCTTGTTATCGGATTGCATATGGTTGGAAAATCTTCTGGAGTATTTCTAATAAGTTAACCCATACACCATGAATATAGAAAATCAATGAGGAGCAAAATATTTTTATTTATTTTTTTGACAACTAATTCTACTTTGACCACTTTGTCTCTTTTTTTATATGTGTGGGGTGTCCACATACCCTTCTTCTTTTTTTACTTTACCTCCTCAAAGATCCCTAAAAAGGTAGTCCAACATCCCCACTCTTAAATGATACTCATCCTTGAGTATTTTAAACATTGATAACAGGGAAAAACACTTATTCAAAGAATTCTTTCATACTCCAGAAAATTAATAGGTTGTAGCAAAGGAAGATATATGAGATGATATTTTTGGTTTAAGGATGGCGAAGTTTGCAATCTTTCCAACGTAGAGAGTTACAATGCATGGATAAAAAGGCTAGCAAATGAAAAGATAAACAAATTTGAATGACCAGCTTTGAAGTCTCAAACCCTAGATTCAAATCTTAATCCAACTCAATCGAGAATTAAATTTGATCAAACTATAGTTTCAAAAATAAAGCTCTAATAGGTAGGGTCTTTATAAAATAATCATAAGAAACTTGATTATAAAGTTGATAGCTCAAAAATAAAAATTAAAGAGGTTCATTATGACAAAAAATGAAATCAAAACATGAATAACATGTGGTTCCTTATGAAATATCATATGTACTACATAAATGTCAATCATAGTTCAATTAAGTTGCATTAATGAGAGCATAAACTTAGTTTAATTAATGACATCAGATTACAAGAAAACAAACATTTTATTTCATTCCAACAAGGGAAAATACATGACCATGAACTCTTAAAAGAAATAAAAGCACTCATAATTATACATAGATAAAATAAAAAGAAAAAGATAAAAAGATAAAATATATGATAGAAATAAAAAAACTGAAAATACAAAAGCAAACCAATAGCCTTCACTGTTGATGCCTCTGGTGCCATAACCTCAGATTATGCAGCTGCTCTTCTATGGTCTGTGTGTTCTGCTCGAACTGGTTGGTGTTTGTTCTAATCTGATCAATGATCTGGTAGTTCTCCTCAGTCATGTTTTCTATGCCATAGAATGCTTGCTGAGGCATATTCTGAGCTGAAATAAATCCAGGCGCATGAAATCTAGCACTCCTTGGAGCAAAAGCTAGAGGCGGGGGAAATTGTGCTGAGGGGTTGAACACTGGGGTAGTAGTGGGATCAAAAGAGCTAATTGGCCTTGGATTAAACACAGGCGTATAAGATGATGATCCTGCTCTAAATTCTTCACCCTAAAATGCTAACTCGGCTGTGCAGATGGTGTCTCCCAGGCGCCCCATCCAGATGATGGCGATTGTTGGCTCGATTCCTCTTCCTCGGTCATGAATTTTTCCAACCAATCAGTTCTCCCTTGTGCAAATAAAGCAAGCCTGGGACTAGGGATTCTGAATTTGGTCTTACTAACAAAGAAACCAGTATTTTTGTTCCCATAAATATACTTTCCTTTCTTCAAGGATTTTTCATCAATATTAGCGGGTAACTTTGTTTGACTTGGATTAAACACTAAATTTGGGTTCAAGGTTGAAGCAATGATAATGAATTAATGCCCAAATCCAAGCAATCCAGTGTTTCTATTCCTTTGAATAATCCAATGATTGACCATGGAATAGATTGGATTAATTCCCATAGGCTGACAAAGTGCAATATAAAGCCATTTCAATTCTGCATTTTGCACCTTTGTATCATCTAGCCTTTCTAAGACTCTGACAGTCATGAACCTATGAATGATTCTGATTATAGAATTCACTATTCTCATTCTTTTTTTGGAAGAATTCTCAGCAATTTGTAACCAAAAACTTTCTAAGACATCTTGGTTAACTTCAATAGTTTCAGGTGTATTCTCCCAAAATCCCAACAAAGAACCAATCATACCAAAAGATGTTTCCACCCAGTCCTCTTTTAATCTAAATCTCAGGGTATGGCTCGAATAAGAGGAACTGACTATATCCATGGTGGTCATAACCTCTAGTGCTATATCCCTCTGATATGTAGCACTAATATGAATAAAATTACTCCAGCCCAAATGTTTGAAAGCTTTCTCTATGCTTGGAGCAAAATCTAGACGGCCCAGGAAATCAAAGTCTAGATCAAAATTGGAGGTTATGCGGTTCTGGCAGCTATTATACCTCTGTTCTTCAAGATTTGTCCGGATTTAAAATCCTTCCGGCATGAACTTCCACTAGTCTTCATCAACATTCATGGGTTGAGGGACTTGATCTTGAGCTCGGGTAGAAGAACGAGTCCTCCTTCTTGACGGCTCCAAAACTTTATCAATGTTGACGGCGAAACTGGAAGAACACCCATGTAGGCCTTGATCCTGACGAAGGCTTCGATTGGAGTCAAAACTCCCCATCTCGGAGACGGAGTATCTCCTTGGTGTAGGCCTTGATGAACCTTCCTCCTCTTGGGAAGAGTTTCCTCTAGATGAGGTACTATTGAAAGCCTTCTTGAAGAACTTCTTCATCTTTCTCTCAATTTTTTTCTCTATACTACTACTCTTTTCCTTCTCCTGGGTGTTTTCGGTCTACTGGTGGTTGTTCTGGTGATGAAACGCAGCAGCATTGGCTTCTAATTTATAGGCAAAGAGGTGGCTCAAAGGGGAGAGTGATCTGGTGAAGGGCTACCTGGGGTCAGCCGACCCAGGGGGGTCTGGTCGGCCGAGCTAGGTGCCTTCTGGCCCTGCTCACGTCCAAACTTCACCTATAAGCTACCTCTAGGATTCCTGATGAAAATGGATGGCTTCCACAGCAAGATTGTCGACATGCATGCAGGTTTTGTGGGAAAAATAATCAAAGGTTTAAAGTTTGTCTCCTTGGATGCTAGCCATTTGATTCTTTCCTACCAAACTTTCAATTATTACCCATGTCCTATTGTTTGCTGGTTATATTATACCAAAAGAGGATCCTATGTTGCCTAATTTAACCTTTCCTTATTAAGAAGTTGATTATCTTCACTAATTTTATGTCCTTAATTTGCAATTATGCAATATAAATATATTTATTAATATGCCTACTATAGTAGGTTTTTATACACACAAAGTTTATATCACTCAACATAGGTTTTAATTTTCAAGATAGTTTTTATTTGCTACTCCTAAAACCCATGTTTTATTTTGCATAAAAACAAATGTTTGGTTATTCAACCAAATTAATTTCAGAATAAAGATAAGTAACTCAATTCATGAATTGAATTGAATATACTTATCTTATCTCTTTACTGTGGCTTAGGTATACGCCTAGTTTTTTTTTGAATAAATTAGAGAGAAGATTTTGAGATCATATAATAATTTAGAGATTAAAACCTAAAAAAATGTCTATCTTTTTCATTTTATAAATCGAATTTAAAAAATCGAATCAAATCCAAAAACCGGCAAAGACTTCGTAAATTTTCAAAATTTAGACAGCTACGTAAGTGAGAGTAGCCATCTACTATTATGAAGATTCAAAATCAAATTTTAACTAAACAAAATCCTTCATTAATTTCGACCATGGTTCACTTTAACACTTAGAGTTTTTAGACTAAAATCTATTTCTAAGGAAAAAGCTAATAACTAAACTAAATAAAACTTTCTAAAAATACCTGAGTTGCCTTCCATAAGCGCTTGAGATAAGTCTTTCAGCCCGACTTCTTCTTCCTCTGGGAGATGAGTTTTCGTCTTCAAGCTTTGTCCCCTTCAATGGCTTGACACACCTCAAATCTTAGACGGAACTTGAACGAGCTTGATTCTCCATTGATGTTGAACTTGATCATCCCTTCTCCCACATTGATGTTGGCTTGAGCTGTTCTGAGAAAAGGTCTTCCAAGTATCAATGGTGATCTTGTGCTTCCTCCCATCTCCAGAATAACGAAGTCAGCTGGTACAACATTTGCTCCGATCTTGACTGGCACGTTCTCAGCTACTCCTTCTGGATATCTGACTGAGTGATCTGCTAGCTCTAGACACATGGATATAGGCTCTGGCTTTGGCAGCTTCAGCTTGTCAAACACTAACTTAGGCATAACACTTACACTTGCTCCGAGATCACAAAGAGCCTTGTCAATGTTGAGTGTACCAATAGAGCACGGGATAGTGGGACATCCCGGATCTGCCTTCTTCTGTAAAGGAGTATCCATGATAGCTGCACTACACTCAGTTGTCAACTTTACACACTCAGATGGCATCTCCCTCTTGTTAGCTAGTATATCTTTGAAGTACTTGGCATAAGTGGGAACTTGAAGTGCATCTAGTAATGGCATATGAATATAAAGCTGCTTGATCACTTCAAGAAACTTACTGAAATGCTCATCTGTCTTGTTCACTCGAACCCTGCTCTTTTCTGGTAGTATCCTCGTGTCTTCCACTGTCACTTCAGGTTCGTCTTCACTGTGTGCTTCGGCTTCCACTGAACTGGCAAGTCTTGTAGGTATTTCTGGGTCTCTCGTCTCCTTTCCAGATCTGGTAGTGACTGCGTTCAGAGATTCTTTAGGCTGTGGTTGTCCAGGCAACTTTCCTTCGTTCTTGTTCGGGAGATGTTTCGCAAGTTGAGAGAGTTGATTCTCCAAAATCTTCATCATCCCCATCAGCTGTTGATTTGAACTTCCCACAGTGGTGATCTTGCCATCAATGTTCTCCAGCACCTTGTCCATAGCCTTGAACTTGGAGTGTGTATCCTTGTTGATCTTTGCTTGCTCTTCCATAAAATATTTAAGCTGAATCCGTAGAGGAATGGCATTCTGAATAGCAGATCCGGCAGTGAACTGTTGTCGATTTTATCTATAGTTGGATGGGGGAATCCAACCTTCCTTCCTTGCATAGTCCAAAGCCTTAGCTTTCTCTGGGCAACTTTCCTTTGAATGTCCATTATCCACACTCTTCACAAGTCATCCTGGCTTCTGTGGACTTCACTTCCTCTGCTCTGCCATTTTCCATCTTCTCGATCCTTCTCAGGTGTGAGTCAATCTTTCCACCTAGAATTTCCATCTGTTCCACTTCCAGTACGCTTTTCACTACCCCAGTAGATGGAGTAGGCGCCACCCTGTCTGCTACTGTCTCCCAAGTTCCATTCTCTGCAATCTTCTTGAACAAAGCTTCGGTCTTTGTAGGAGTGAGACTGAGAATTGATCCTTCGGACGATGCGTCGATCTGAGCTCTACACACTACATTGAGTCCACCATAGAACTTCTGGATTAAGTCCCACTTCTGAAAGTTGTGATGAGGGCAGGCTGACACATAGTCGTTGAATCTCTCGTAGGCTTCATCGAATGTCTCCGTGGGGTACTACACAAATGTTATGATCCTGTTGTGCAGAGCTTGAGTCTTCCCAGGTGAAAAGTACTTGGCGATGAAAGTTTGTAGCAACTGCGGCCAGTTGTTGATTGTAGTCTTGTGTTGACAGCCACTGGTGAGCCTTCCCAATCAGTGAGAATGGGAACAACCTTGCTCTGATCTGATCATTAGTGACTCCATCGATGTTGAAGGTGTTGCAGATCTGCAAGAACGTCTTCAAGTGTTGATTTGGATCTTCCTTCCCACTGAACGGTTGATTATGCACCATGCTGATCACTAAGCTTCTGATCTCAAATGCTCTCTGAGGTGGAGCGAGGTCTCTGATCTTTAAATCTGCTGAAGTCGGCACACATAGCTCCACGGGCCTCCTCTCTTGAATGTTGTCGTCTTCCATCTCCGGCAGAGTTTCGTCTTGTTTCCGAAAAAATTGGGCAGAGCTTCGGGACTTTCTTAGTAACTTCTCTGGATCATCCACATAATAAGTTGGTTTGTTGGACAGTGGTCCATCCATCCCTGCTAATGTTAGTGGCAGAGAATATATATATATACACAAAGAAAAAGTAAGTCTAGAAAAATTACACTAAAAGCAATATTATAACTATACATAAAAATTATTATACAAAAGATAATAAAGACAATAAATAAAGAAAATAATATAAAAGAAAAAGAAAAACATATATACATATATGGCACAGGAATAAAAGAAAAGAAAAAGCTAAAATATACAAAAACCAAAATTATATACAAAAGATAAAGAAAAACTAAATACATACAAACTCAAGTTAATTAGAGGATAACTAATTAGTTCCCCGGCAACGGCGCTAGAAAAGCTTGTTGACAGCACTTAAACACGGCAAACCTTATACTGCAAGCGACAGTATCGTACGTAGCTTTTCCCCAAGATGAGTATCGTGGGTTTTGTCAATCCAAGGAACGAACTAGTATACTTTAATTAACAAGAGTTTAAGCTAAACTAAAGGTAAAAAGATAGTCTAATCTATATCTAAACTGGTCCTTAATCTAAACCAATCCTTAGCCTAATCTAATAGAAACTATATTATATAAACATAAGATAAACAATTAGAACATAATTAGAACACTAATTAAAGGGTATTAACTAGCTCTCTAATCAAGGTCTAATTGGATCCAAAGCATATGCGATATATGGTGCCACTTCAAGAATAGAGTAGCAAGATATATAAAAGCTCAAGGTAAATAAGCATGTTCAAGCATATCTATCATAGGATGATTAAATCAAGATCAACCAATCTAATCCCCTAGATTGAGTTTAACCTTTCCCCAGGCTCTACTGTCACTGGTAACCAGGTAATCGACGAGAAACTCTCAACAGGCATACATAATTAGAGAACGCGCTTCTAATTACTTCGCATAGTCTAATAACATAATTAGAGCAACTAGAACATCTAATCACCATGATTACAAGAACTAGAAACACAACCATATCATTAGTAAACTAGATCAGAGATCAAGATCGCTAGATAAACATAACCTTCAAAGACATGATCTAATTAACAAGCATCTAGATCTAAATCTAATTAGAGCTAGAACAAGCATAATTAGAACAAGACATGATAATTAGACAAGAACAATACTTCATTAATAAACTGTATCAAGATTACATCCATGATCATACCTTGCCTCGTTGATACAATTGAACCTCTGGAGGTAGGTAATTAGAACACTGTGCAAGACTTCTAATCACCTCCAGGAACTAGAAGAACTTTTAATCCTAGACTAGAATCTAGACCCTCTACTCTCCTCTAGTTGTGGTCCCTCTTGTCGCCGTCTTCATGCCTTGACAATGAATTGGATGGTTTGCCCCGAGGCCTAGGCCCGCTATTTATACCCTGGAGATGACGTGGTAGAAAAGGAATCTCGAACCGACATAGTAGGGGGTGGGGTCGGCCGACCAGGGGGGTCTGGGTCGGTCGACCCGGACTCCCCCGGCGTCCTCTTCTTTCCATATTTTGCGGGGTAGTTCCTTGATGATTAAGTAATGTTTGTGCGGAGCCTTTATGAACTTTTGGGCTTCTAGAATCTTCTTAATGGGCCAAGGTTGACGAAATCATCTAGCCTTTGACATATTTGATAATTATATTAAATAATTATCTTCAATTTCCAATAGCTCTTGACACCTTCTTGAAGCTTCTAATTAGGAAACCATGATTGACACAGAGGGGGGTATGAGTCAACCAAGCCTCCTTGATCATTGTCTTCAATGAATGTCGATTTAGAGGTCCTTTCTTACTCGACGTAGATCTTTGTGAATTTCGCGAAAAATAGGTCAAAAACCTGTAAAAATCACATACATCATATTTCCAAGACAAAGTTGCAAAATCCACAATAATCGGTGATAAATGTTAGTAAAAGATATAACTGACGCTTAAAATCAAAGAAAAACTATGTAAAATGATACAAAATATTCGTACTTAAGCCGCGTCAACAGTATCCATTTCAACTGGATAAACCTGAATTTTGCCATCAACTCTTGACAACGCAGGAGATAAGGATATAATAAATTACTGGCACAATTAAAATCCTCCGTTGACTGATTGATGACAACCCTGGAATCGCCAAAAGCTTCCACTGCTTCGGCTCCTGCTTCTAGCAATAACTCAAGGCCCTTGGACAAAGCTTCATACTTTGTTTGTTGTTAGTGCGTCGCTCGCTGAGGCGAAAAGCAAATTCATATTGTGCCCCCTGAGGGGAAATAATTAGAAGCCCAACACCACAGCCAACATCACACGCAGAACCGTCAAAAAACAAAGCCCAAGATAATATGCCGATGAAATTTTGTTGTGGAGCTGATCGTTCAGTAATGAGATCGGCTAATGCTTAACCTTTCACAGCCCTGGCTAGCTTGTACCTAATATCAAATTCCGAGAGAGCAAGCATCCACTTGCCGAGCCTTCCTTTAAGGATTGGGGCTGACAGCATATGCTTAATAATATCGGCTTTACACACTACCCATGTTTCAGCATTGAGCAAGTAATATAGTAATTTGGTGCATGTAAAGTATAAACATAAGCATAAACGCTCCATCTCAGAGTACCTGGTCTCCGCGTCAAGCAACCATCGGCTGAGGTAGTAGATAACCAGCTCCTTCCCATCGACTTCTTGAATCAGTATAGAGCCGATGGTCGTCTCGTCAGTCGACAGATAAACGATAAACGGAACATCGAGACGAGGTGGAGCCATCATTGGTGGCGCCGTTAGATATTTCTTCAAATTATCAAACACCAACTGCTGATTAGGCCCCCATATGAAATTGTCGCTCTTTTGTGTCGTGATCAACGACATCAACTGGACTCTTTTAACTAATCATTAATCTATGATACAAGGCCCAATGGCCTGCTCGCTTCCTTGGACAGCTTCTCCTCAGCCCAAAGCCGATTTTCGCCCATTAACAGGGACGGCCAAATTCCGATGTCAACAGCCGCCAACAACAAAGCTTGTAGGGCACTCGCAAACACTCACTTGAGATAGAGAAGCCATCACGCATCAGCTATGAGCAGGAGGATCACCGCGCTCCTTACCGTGGCTGCCGCACTCTGCCTCATCGTGGGCGCCACACTCTACTAGTACGACATCGCCGGCGACACCGTGTCCAACTCGTGCGACTCGATCCGTGACTTCGTGGACATGGGCTTCTACGCATCGTGGCTGCAGTCTGTGCTGAGCGTGGCCACAACGGACCAACATGGACACCAACTCATGGTGGTGGACCTAGCGGCGGCGAGCGGCTGCGGCTCCGCTGTGCGCAACGACACGGCGGGGATGGCGCGCAGCAATGGGGAGGCCGACCCAACCGCGCGAGACGCGCCGGAGGCGTGCGGCTGTACGGTCCGGCGTCCATGCCCGCGCTGTGGCTCAGGCGCGGCGGCACGCGGCTGGGGCGCCGCACGTGCTGTTGCTGCTCACGAGGCAGGCTAGCATCGGTTCGACTCACGCTTGCGGGCTCCAACTCCAAGGCCGCCACGGCAACCATGGCCGCAGCCAAGTAGGCAACCGTGAGGTGTGAGATCAACCAGCTCTCAGCATGGCCCCCATATGAACTCGTCGCTCTTTTGCGTCCCCATATGAACTCGTCGCTCTTTTGCGTCCTGATCAACGGCATAAATGCTTCAAGTTTGGCAGACAAATTAGGAATAAACCTTCTGATATAATTGATCTTGCCAATTAGGTTTTGAAGCTTGTGCTTGGTTTTAGGCGGCACCATTGTCTCGATGGCGTCTTTACTCTTTGAGCCAATTTCTATTCCTCTTTCGTGGATCATTAAGCTAAGAAATTGGACAGCCGTGACACCGAAAGCGCATTTATCAGGATTCATCCTCGTCCCGTGCTTCCGAGTGCGCTCGAGAACTTGGCGAAGATCGGCTAAATGATTTTCTTGTAGAGCCGATTTCACCACTACATCATCAATATAAACCTCTACAAGCCGGCCGATCAAGTCGTGGAAAATATAATTCATGGCTCGTTGGTAAGTAGCTTCAGCATTGCGCAAGCCAAAAGTCATAGCCACAAACTCAAATAAACCTTGAGGGCAACGAAAAGTTGTCTTGTAGACATCTTCTTCGGCCATGAATATCTAGTTATACCCAGCATTACCATCAAGGAAGCTCATCATTTTATGGCCGGCTGCAGCATCAACAAGTGATTCAGCAATGGGCATGGGATACTCATCCTTTGGGGTAGCTCTATTCAAATCTCTGAAGTCAATACAGATCCTAAGCTTCCCGCTTTTCTTCCACCCAGGAACAATGCTCGATATCTAGGTGGCGTATCGGCAACGATGAATAAACCCGGCACGAATCATCTTCTCTATTTGCTCCTTGACTGTATCTACAATCTTCACATCGATTTTTCTGGGATGTTGTGCAAATAGTCAAAACCCGGGCATTGTTGGCAACCGATGTTCAACAATAGATCGATCAAGGCTAGGCATCTCATGGTACTCCCAGGCAAAACAATTAGGAAACTCCCTAAGCAGTTCTATCAATTTAGCTTTAAATTCTGGGTCAAGCTTTTTACTCACCCACATGAGCTTGGGACGATCGCCTGGACCAATGTCAACCACCTCGAGCTCATCAGAGGGAGTAAAACCAAAACCGAGCTTACCCTCCTTGGCAAATTCCTGAGTAGAGCTTGATGGTGCTGGAGATGGATGGGAGGTGCGATCTCGGGTTTCTCCTCATCATCAAACGATCGACCGTCGAATGACAAAACATCTTTGTTAGAAGAAGCATAAATTAGATTGATGTTTTGTGACCAATCAACTTTATTGGCCAATACAGAATTGTTACAAAATATATGATTACAAAGAAGTCTCGGCCAAGAAGTCTCCGCACACAGCAGTTGGCATGAATCCAGTCTCAGCCAAGAAGAGCCGAGTAAGGACCATGATTATCGACCACAAAGAAGGAAGTATTCAGTGTCTTGTCGCCAATTGTCAGCTCGACGTTAAGGACCCCTTTGACCTACGACGAATTTCCCTTGAAATCATTAAGGGTGACGTTGGTCGTCACAAGATCTTCGACGGACCTCCCAATTTTGTGGCACAAAGAGTATGGCATGATGTTGACAGTTGTGCCCGCCTCGACGAGCATCCCGCCAACTGGTTGCCGTTGATGAAACCTTTCACGTAGAGAGGCTTGAGGTGCCGATATTTCTTGTCAATCAGCTTTTCAAAAATTGCAGCGGCGGGGCCGAGACTGAGTTGTGCCATCAACTCGGCCATCTGTTCACTGCTGGGAGGACGGAAATCTTTAGGGAGATAGAAGACCATGTTCATTCCTGTTGCGGCCTTCTTAATCACCTCGTTGACTTCATCTTCGATGTCGTCCTCGTCGCTGGATGGATCATCACTAACCATGTGCGACGGACCTTCTCGTGGATCTTCTTTAGCCGGCTCAGCCGATGCCGGCTTTGTCGATGCTTCAGCAGCATCGGGTTGTGGCTTCCGTTTCCAAACGAGATTACGCTCAGGGTGCAGGCTTGGAATCTGCATGATGCCCACGACCTTCTTGAGCAGCCGGAGATATTCCTCTTCGGCTTGTTCTAGGCTGTGCAAGCGCTGAACCCTATGCATCTGCATTTTTGATAGACCCTCAGGGCACCACCTTGGGAAGTGGTACTCTACACGACGTCGATCGTCCTCCGGGTCGTCCTGCCTTGCTAGAGAGGGCGAGCGCACCGGCGATGGAGACGCAGGTCGCTGCTTTGGCGGCGGAGATGGAGGCCGACGTGGCAGAGGAGTAGGGTCCCGGGGACGGCGTGGTGAGGCTGTGCGATATCGTCGTGGCGATGGTGCACGTTGTAGACGTTCAAACACAGAGGTTTTGCCATGGCTCCCCCTGTGGTCAGAACTTTCTAGACAATCATCAATGGTAGGGAGCCTCTCCATACCTTGTGTCCAGCAAAAGTGAAAGTAAGGGCAGCGCTAATGCTCCTCGCTGTTCATGGCATCGCGACGCTCCTTGTACCGGCGTTGATCCTCGCAGCGCCTCTCCTCGCGCCACTCGTCCTGGCGACGTCGTTCTTCATGATGGCGCCGTAGTTTGCGGTGCTACGTCTCCTCTTCTTCAGCCCGACGCCGCTCCTCGTTCCGTTGATAGTGGCGCGCGTACATGCCAATCAACACTCCCGAGTTTGGGCGGCATCGTCGATTTCTCTGAATCGTCCTGACGGAAGTATGCTCTTCGGCCCTGAATTCTAGGGGGAGGTCATCACGAGGGTCCACCTTGGCCTTCCCCTTCTCATCCTTGGATGCATGGACCATGTTGATCGAAGCAGCAGAACCTCGGAGGAGATGAGAATATTGATCTTGATTACCCCGGCGCAAGACCTTGCCCATAGAAATAGCCTTGCCCAGGCGCGCTCAGAACATCGACTCGGATACGAATTCCGAGTAGCACTCTTCAGGCAACGGACTCGTGGTGTAGACTGGGAACGGCATCGTGTCTATCTTCATTGGAGCGCGAGCAAAAACCAGTCTTCCTTGCTCGATGGCCTTCTGGATTTCAGACCGCAGAACCCTGCTGTCAACCGTGTTGTGACCGTCTAACTTGTTGTGCCACTTGTAGTATTTACGGCCATGCATCTCCTCGACCGTGGGGGTTTGATGCCCCGGAAGCGACACTAGCAACTTCTCTTTGATGAGCATGTCAAAGATAGCTTAGGTCTTTGAGACATCGAAGTCAAAGCCTGGGATAGGCTCTGGCTGCTTTACCCATTGACACTGCAAGGGCTTGTTAGTCCTTGCCCATTGAACGAGGTAAGCATCGGCATCATCCAAGGCATCATCTTCCTCGGTCTGAATACAGCCGATGTTTCATCTCTGCCTTTCTTGCAAAGCCTCTAGATGGCTACGTTCATAGGCAGAGACCTTTGACACTAGATGGCCGATGGAGTCAAAATCGGTCGGCCCGTATACTGCCTTGACGGCCTTGCTCAGGCCGTTGTATGCTATCTGTGCGAGGATCTTCTTCTCAAGATGGAGAGAGTAGCATCGGTTCCTCAACTCGCGGAACCGCTGGATGTACTTATGGACCGGCTCTCCTAGGAGTTGGTGGATATTATTCAGGTCTGTGAACGTAGCTTTGTCAGACCCAGAGAAGAACTGTGCATGGAACCTCTCTTCTAGTTGCTTCCAGGTAGTAATAGATCCGGGGGCCAGCGTGGTGTACCAACCGAAGGCTGGCCCAGTTAATGACAGAGAAAACAGCCGAATTTTCATATGTTCGGCCCTTGACACAATCCCCAGATGTGCCAAGTACCGGCTGACATGCTCCACGGTACTAGCCCCATCATTGCCACTGAACTTGGTGAAGTCGGGGATCTTGAATTTAGGGGGTGCCTCGAGGTGATCATACACCTCTGGGTACGGCTTTGCGTAGGTGATGGCAGCCCGCAGAGGTGTGATGCCGTAATGGTTCTTCAAAATCTCAAAGAGGTTTTTCTGAGACATATCAAAACTGTTCCTGCCGTGTACATGGCCTAATCGTTATGGATTGGCCCGTCTCCATAGGCGTTTTGCCAGTCAAGCACCTCTTGATCCGCTGTCTTTACTACTCCTTGTGTGGGTCGAGCTTCTGGCGGATTTTGCTTTGGCCCTCGTGGTGGGTTAACAAGGATCGGGTTAGGGTACGGGGGAGGAGGAGCTTTCCCTTCTTCCAGCTGACGGTACCTCATTTGGCATACAAAACTGTCAGGTATTGTAGGACCGAGACGTGCGACTAGAGGGGGGGTGAATAGGAGCACTTGAAAAACTCAAACTCAAACCCCCAAAGTGCGATCTCATGAAAACACACACACAACACCTAAAACTACACCTCTCTAATGTGCAGAGTTACATAGCATAGACAAGCTATTAACCCTAGGACACATTGAGAAACCCTAAACTGAAAACACTAAAGCAACATCAGAGCAAGCAAGAACAACAAGGCACAAACAAAACAAGACAAGCTACAAAGCTTGCAAGTGTCACACACTAGCCACTCAACACACCGGAGAGTGCCTCACTTAGAAAAGTGAGTAAAGAGTATGGGCATGTAGTGCTTGACACAAAACAAGTTTGAAGCAAACACCAACACTCCAAAGACCAAAGAAACCAAGAAAAACAAACCCCAAAGCAAGCGGAGCAAAGAACACACGAAAACAGCCCCAAAAAGACTAGACCGGACAGTCCTCTCTCCACCAAAAGACCTGACCGGACAAACACAAAGAAGGACACAGAAACAGCCCAAAAACCCTTCAGACCGGACTGTCCGAGGTCTATAGACCGGACAGTCCGAAGTCCCTACTTCGGACAAACCTAAGGACAATTGATTTGTCCGGTCAGTTCTCCGAAAAACTGCGTAGAAAAACAGCCCGACACTCCATCGAAAAATCGATCGAAACGGGGTCAAATCTCAACGAAACTTCACAAAAATTTGCATGGATAATCCTAAGGACCTTCACTAGCAAATCCCAAAAGATCAGCTCCAAAAGATCAAGGGATGCACGGGAATTGCAAATCTCGTGAGGTAGGTGAGTTGACTCCGATAAACCGAAAAATGGGAAGAACGGCCCTTGCTCGTGGTTCAATGATTCTAGCACTTGGCTAGTGAGATTCACTACATCATAGCAAGGCAAAATACCAGAAAAAGAAAGATCCCAACCTTGGACAAACCGAAACACACCAAAATCCAAGAATTGGAACAAAAAACGAACTAGAACGGGGAGGGGAAAGGGAAGGACGAAAATTGCTGCTCACTCCATGGAATTTCTCAACAAGGAACCTTGGATTAAACATGAAATTCAGGTTACACAAGTTCCCTAGAGCTTACCTCCCATCATCCTCCCACTAATGACAAGATTAGACTAAACTAGGCACTCATCTCCTAGCTAATCACCTCTATTTCTTCTCTTTGGACCTTGGCTGCTAGGGTTAGGAAATCCTAGGGTTTGTGGCTGCCAAGATCAGCTCCAAGGGAGCCTCTCAAGTCTATTTATACCCTAGGCCCTAAACGACACAATTACATTAAGACCCCTACTCTAAAAATGCCCGGAGGGGGCCAAACCGAAAAGATACAATCGGACAACTACGATGACGTCTTGATCATCTTCGGTTTCTCCGCCTCGCTTGGATGTGCGCCACGTAGCCAGTAGTCTGGAAGCTTCCCCCGGTTTTAAAGTCAGAAACCGAGAAACTTTATTCTGAGGGCTTCCTGGGCCGGGTCTTGGCCCAATCTTCAATCTTGGTGAGTCGGAGCCCAACCCACCAAGTCATCTGAACTTGGGTGGCGGTTTTGAGTCGAAGCCGCCAAAGCCTCCCTCGCACGCCTTCGCGCCATGCACTCGGGTTGGAGCACCACGGTGGCACCCGGCTTCTCCAGTCCATCGGAGTTGCTTCGCGGTCCATTGGAGGGCTTACACCACCGTTGCCGAACCGCCCCTCCGTGTACCGAGCTTCCATGGCCGACCGACGCCGAGCATTGCCTCCGGTCCATTGGAGGACTTTTGCCTCAGTCCATCGAGGTCTTCATCGTCTACCTCCAGTCCATCGGAGGGCCTCCAGTCCATCGGAGGGCTTGAGCTCGTTGACAATCACTCATCACACCAGGAGAGCAATGAGGCTGATCCATTGGCTCTCAGGTATGACCAAGGGTGGAGTGGAGTATACCTTGGTCTCTAGAGGGAGTTTGTCACGCGGAGGATGCATGACAAATTCTGCAATATTGTCCCCTTGTACCTCAATGAGGATTGGTACGAGTGGCCTGGAGTAGAACATGGCTTCTCCAACGTGGCCGTTCAACTCGGGGCCGGTTATATGAAGAGGCTCACCGGCCAAAGCTGCTTTGACCGTCTTGACCACGATATTGTCCATGCGATTTATGACCGCCTCGAATTGCCTGATCAGAGCGTGCGCCGTAATCCTGTGTATCTCCTCGCGAAGCGCGTCAGTATGCCGCTGCGAGGGAGTCATGAGGTCAACTTTGTCGAGAAACGACGAAGGGACTCCATGTATCTTGACGCCACCGTGGCGAGACCTCCTGTACATAGCGAGCACTTTAGCCCTGAGTTCATCCACGATCTCAGCGTAGCGCCTCTGGTGAGCTTTGGGAAGATCCTCGGGCTTGTCGATGGAGGCGTATTCCTTGTCGTTCTCGTCGATGATGGTGCTGCGTCCTTTCCCAGCCATGCATGAGTCGAGACCTGCGTGTCCCACTAGGCGTGCCAAAAAATGTGTTGCACCAGAAAACCGATGGGTAGTACCCTGGAGAGCTTCACACAATAGGGCCGAGAGGTGTATGTGGACCATAGGCATCGCTCCTCCTTGCTGCGACCCACGACCAGCTGAACGGCTCAGCCGATCATCTTGGCTTGATGGTGGTTGGGCGTGCCACCTGGCTGATGACCTAGCCAGGGAGGTTGTGATTCTGGTGATGGCATTGGTCGACTCTTATCTCCCTTGCATAAACAGACAAAACAGAGCAAACATTAAATATTAGCCGGATCGCTCGGATCGGCTCATCTTGGGTCGGACCTTCTACGTCGGTGAAGTACTTAAATAAAGGAAGAAGAAGCACGACTAGATCTATTCCAGACAGCTAAAATCCAGATGAACATCAAACACGCCATAAGATCTACTATTGCACCAAAGATTACACAGGAAAGCTATAAAAGGAGATGCATCTTTGATAAAATCAACAAAAGGCATGGCAGGGTATACATCGGATCTTCCTAATAACATGTGATCTGTAGATGAAACTGTAAGAACAGATCTAATCTATGCTCTAAGCTTGTACTATGCTAAACCAATAATGAACTAGCAACGTGAAAGCATGCATCGTGGAAGATGTTAGCATAACAGCAAGTTATACATGAGCCGATGTGCAAGCATATCGACTCATGCATATGATGGATCTCATGCCAAGCTAGGCTTGACGTGAGATTCATCGGGATAACTAATGGATATCACACTATGCTAAGCTTAGCGCGAGATTCATCATGGTAACTAGCAAACCGTGCCATCAAAAATGCTTCAATACACGATCTGCCAGGCGACTAACGTCATAATGCCGATAACGAAGTAAACCATTAAAGCAGCATGACGATTACCTGAAACTCTAGTTGCTAGAGGTGGCGATGCGCCGAGGGAATATGGAGACAACCGCTGCTTGATGAACGTGTATCATCAATATTTATTCAATAACAATGGGTTCATATTTATAGTCCGGAGATGTTGACAGCAGAATTTGGCCGTCCTTGTTAATGGGCCAAAATCGGCTTTGGGCTAAAGACAAGCTGTCCAAGGAAGCGACAGTGTATGGTAAAGCAGGCCGTTGGGCCTTGTATTGTAGATTAAAGATTAGCTAAAAGAGTCCAGTTTAAGTCGGTTAGGTTTTGTAGCTTAATTATAGAAAGGGCAGGCTTGCCGCCCGAGTCTCCGGACTATAAATATGTACCCTTGTTATCGAAATAAAGTTGACGACCTACGTTCACCAAGCAGCGGTTGTCTCCACATCCCCTCGGCGCATCGCCACCTCTAGTGACTAGAGTTTCAGGTAATCGTCATGCTGCCTTAACGATTTATTTCGTTATAGGCATTACGACGTTAGTCGCCTGGCAGATCGTGTACTGAAGCGTTTTTTATGGCACGGTTTGCTAGTTACCGTGATGAATCTCGCGTTAAGCTTAGCCTAGCGCAAGATCCATTAGTTATCTCGATGAATTTCATATCAAGCTTTGCTTGGCATGAGATCCATCATGTGCATGAGCCGATATGTTTACACGTCGGCTCACGTACAACTTGCTGTTATGCTAATATCTTTCGTGTTGCATGCTTTTACACTGCTGGTTCGTTATTAGACTAGCATATCGCAAGGCTCGAAGAATAGATTAGATCTGTTCTTATAGTTTTACCTACAGATCACGCGTTATTAGGAAGATCCGATGCATACCTTGCCATGCCTTTTATCGTTTTATCAAAGATGCATCTGCTTTTATAGCTTTCCTGTATGATCTTTCGTGCAATAGTAGATTTAAGGCACGTTTGACGTTCATCTGGATGTTTTAGCCGACTAGAATAGAACTAGTCGTGTTTCCTCTTCCTTTTTTTAAGTACTTTTATATATTATATCTGGATATACTACTGGTAAGACAGCAGAGCCTCGCCGACGCAGAAGATCTGACCCAGGATGAGTCGATCCGAGCGATCCGGCTAGTATTTAATGTTTAATCTGTTTTGTCTGCTTGTACAAGGGAAACAGGAACCAACCAATGCCATCACCACCACCACAACCTCCCTGGCTAGGTCATAAGCCAGGTGGCATGCCCAACTAACACCGATCCAAGACGATCAGTAGATCCGTTCAGCTGGTCGTGGGTCGCAGCAAGGAGGAGCGATCCCTACGATCCACATACACCTCTCGGCCCTATTGTGAGAAGCTCTCCAGGGTGCTACCCGTTGGTTTCCTGGTGCAACACATTTTTGGCACGCTCGGTGGGACACGCAGATCTCAACACAGGCATGGCTTCCAAAGGACGCGGGTACCGGCACCGATGAGAGTGGTAAGGAGTTCGCCCCCATCGACAAGCCCGAGGATCTTCCCGAAGTTCACCAAAGGTGCTACGCTGAGATCATGGACGAACTCAAGGCTAAAGTCCTTGCCATGTACGGGAGGTCTCGCCACGGCGGCATCATGATACGTGGGGTCCCTTCATCGCTTCTTGACGGAGTCGATCTCATGACTCCCTCACAGCGGCGCATTGAAGCGCTTCGCGAGGAGATACACAGGATTACCGCGCACGCTTTGATCAGACAGTCCGAGGCGGTCATAAACCGCATGGATAATATCGTGGTCAAGACGGTCAGAGCAGCATTAGCCGGTGAGCTTCTCCACATCACCGGCCCCGAGTTGAATGGCCATGTTGGAGAAGCCATGTTCTACTCTAGGCCACTCGTTCCAATCCGCATCGAGGTGCAGGGGGAAAATGTCGCAGAATTTGTCATGCATCCTCCGCATGACAAGCTCCCTCTAGAGACCAAGGTATACTCCACTCCACCCTTGGTCATACCTGATGGTTATGTATGCCAGATGAGGTACCGTCAGCTGGAAGAAGGAGAAGCGCCTCCTCCCCTGTACCCTAACCTAGTCCTCGTCAACCCACAAAGAGGGCCAAAGCAAAGTCCGCCAGAAGCCAGGCCTACGCACGGAGCAGTTCTGCACGGGGCAGCAAAGATAGCGGATCAGGAGGTGCTTGAATGGCAAAACACCTACGGAACCGGGCCGATCCATAGCGATCAGGCCATGTACACGGCAGGAGCGGGCTTCGACATGTCTTGGAAAGACCTTTCTGAGATTTTGAAGAACCAGTATGGCATCACACCTCTACAGGGTGCCGTTACCTACGCGAAGCCGTATCCAGAGGTGTACGATCACCTTGAGGCGCCTCCTAAGTTCAAGATCCCTGACTTTACCATGTTCAGTGGCAATGATGGGGCTAGTACCATGGAGCATGTCAGCCGGTACCTAGCACAACTGGGGATTGCATCAAGGGCCGAACATATGAAGATTCGGCTGTTCTCCCTGTCGTTGACCGGGCCAGCCTTCAGTTGGTACACACTACGCTGTGAGGGACTCAAGTGTTCCGAGTCTGGTCTTTCGTCCTGGCTGTGATGAGCGCTTGTCAACACCGAAGACTTGCTGAAGGATGAGCGAGCACCTCCTAAGTGTGACCTGGAGGAGAAGCCCTCTCGAGTGGACTGAGAGGCGGCGCCAGAGTGGACTTGGCATGACAAAAGCCCCGTCGAGTGGACTGGCAGGTGGCTTGGGTTGAGGCCCAAGTTAGGTTCGGCCCACAAGTGCGACCGTGGGTGCGAGACGGTGTCGTGAGCCGTAAAATCACTCAAGTGGAGGCCCAACAATCGTTTCCTGGTTCCACCGTCAAAACCATGGGCTGGTTACCGGTATCCCAAAACCGGTAGTTATCCAAAGGAATGAGTGTTGGCGTTCCTTAGCCTATTAGATATAAATCCGCAAGCGCACGAAAAACGCGTTGTAGCCTTTCACCTAAGAGTATTCCAGGGTATCGAATCCACGAGGAACGAGGAGTATAATAATCACACAACACAATGGCCAAATTAGCGAAGCTAGCAAGTAGAGGATAAAAGACGGGAAAGCAGGTTCTCAACAGATATTAAAGCACCTTACTATACTAAGCATGCAAAGCACTATACTCGTCATGTAAACATAGACACCAAAGCTGCAGAGCCACTGCCAGGCACCAGAGTGCTGATAACCCAGCCGAGAAAGGCGGGTGCTACAGGTTTCGGCTATATCGTTAGCAAGTCTATCTGAACGAACGAGATTGGAACACTGAGAACACAAAAGCTGTCATCTAGTGTGTCTACCAACCAGAGCTGCGTGGGATAGCCGACCAACCAATGCAAACTCTAAGTATGAACACCATCGTGCCACTCAGAGAGTTTACTACTTACTGGTAATGAGCCAAAAAAGCAAGCACTACTATATAGCCAACACTATAAGCATGCACAAGGTTCCCGTAAACAGACAAGTATAAGACTAAGTATGAAAGTGAAGTAAGAATGAAATAACAAAGGTGAGAGACAAGGAACTTTACTCAATCCTAGAACTGAATATCCTTCCTCTGATAATACGAGCTTGGGAGAGAAGAGAAATCCCACTCCCGAACTCTGCACTCACTACTCTCCTTGATACAAAAGGAACTCTCTCTACAAGCTAAGGGAAAGCTTCACTTCTCCACACTATACACTCTACCACTACATTTATCCACTAATCCACACCTCAAAAGAGAGGTTTAAGGGGGTATTTATAGTGCTAAGTGATGGAGAAAGGCGGTTGTGGCGGTTGGAGACGGTTAGAGGCCGGGCGGCTTGGGTGCCAAGCCGGGCGGCTCGGGGTGGAGCCAGGCGACCTGGTCCCATGCCGGGCGGCCTGGCCAACCCTTGGATCCACCGCCTCACTTCATCCCACGGTCCATATTGCTCCTCCAAGGCGGTTATAGGTCGGTTGGCGGTTATTCTTGTATGCTTTTGCCTCAACCATTGGATCCTTTTGTGTTTCTTCCTTAGCCATTGGATGGAACTCCCTTGGATTGCTGACTTAGCAATCCGTGGGCTGGATTGATGAAGTGGCAAGGCCTTCCGTGGCATGGTGATTGGTTCTCTCGGATTCCACCGTGGAGTTGTATTTGACACGTTGTATCTTGTATGCAGGTGGAAGATGGCGGCATTTGGCGATTTTCATAGGCCGGGCGGCTTGGGCCTGAGCCGGGCGGCCTAGGTCCTTAGCCCATATCCAGCCCTTCTCTCTGGTTCACATGTTTTCTCCATGTTTTCTATGTTTTTGCACTGTGACATGTGTTCCTGCAAGATCTTTGTACACAACTCGTGGAACTGGTTAATATGTATGAAACTTGCATGAATTTACCCTTGAAACATGAAGTATTGGTGGTCGAAATAGGTTATAACGACCGCCAACACCCCCCCACACACTTAGACTTTTGCTCGTCCTCGAGCAAAACAAGAGTTAAGCATGGTGTAGAGGGCATATGACAACTGTAGCCTCAGCAAGTACAAAGGTTACTCCCAAGTTGGTTCATCTTACCCAGGATTTCAAAGGTGGCTACACTTAGATTTTGAGATGTTGAAACTGAGAACAAGTTGCAGGTATCACACTAGTTTTCTCCCAGCTAAGAGCAACAGAGGTTTTTCTCTTTTCAAAAGACATAGTGTCCACACTTTTGTTCTCAAGGTCACCTCTCAATCACTCGAAGGATGAGAATCCTTGTGTTTCCTCTCCTCCTAATCTAAGTTTTGGGTGGAGTTGAACGAGAGTGAGACTATCTCATCATGTTTGTATCACCAAGTCAAAGCAAGTGTCAAATCAAAGAGTATGAATCAAATCAAAAATTTTGTCTATGTGCAAGTGTGGCGGAAAGTTATCGGTAAGTGTGCTTTGATATTCCCCTTTTTTATGTGAGAGAGGGCATGGTATTTTCCTTCTTTTTCTTTCTTTCTTTCTTTCTCACTTTTTTTTCTTCTTCTTTTTTTCAATTCAATTCCATGCCTCTTTTCCTCTCTCTTTTTGCATGATTGATAACTGGGGAATTGGAACTGGCATAGCACAACTTATTGGAACTTTGTGGTATGAACGTGTATGTGATAGCCAAAAGTCATGAATGATTTTAACTCATTTGATGGCACAAGGTCTGACAAAGTTCAAAACACTCAAAGATGTCTTTGATACACATTGTATTTGTGGCACTGGTAGGACATGTGACTTGAGAACATTGGAGTAGCTCACATTTTTAAAATTTTAACAAAACAAAAGCTCTTTGCCTTAGCGGGGGATCACTGCTATGTATCCATGTTACTTATATCTCATGAATCAACAACTTAAATCAAAGCGGGTCCCTAAACAGAAGGTATCCACGGGCAAATTTACTTCAACAAAGGGAGTAAAATTTGTACAAGCATAGACACAAGCTATCAACATGATCATGTAGAGTAAAATTTATCCAATTTTCATGTATAGAATGGAATATATGGACCAAAATTGAAATTTTTCGCGATAATACCTGGTCCTTGTGCAGGGTCGACATGAAGATGGGCCAACTCAGCCCAGGACTGAGCCAGGCGGCCTGGTGGCAGGCCGGGCGACTTGGTCAGGAGCCGGGCGGCCTGACATGTGGGTCTTTCAACCCTTGCACCGATCATGTTGAGTGGAGGAGTGCTTTGGGACACCATTTCTACGTGTGGTACATTTTTCACCGTCCTGATAGGCCGGGCGACCTAAAATAGGCGCCGGGCGACCTGGGTGCCAAGCCGGGCGGCTCGGGGTGGAGCTGGACGGCTTGGGTTTGGCTCGGTTTGTCCCAAATTTTTGTGTGCAGCGCGATCTAACCTTGTACATCGTGTTTCTTTGTTTGTTTCTGCAGGGTTAGTGACGAGAGAAGGGGGAGGCTAATTGTAATCCTTCCCCCCCACATTTGTACTCAAAGTAGGGTAAACAGAAACTTTATTGAACTATCATTAAGATTGAAATAACATAGGCGCAAATCATACAAAGAAAGAAATAAAACAAACTAAGCACTAAGAAAGCAAAAAGGGCGCCTATACTAAAATTTTATTCTAACGCCATGGGCATCTATGGCATAGGTGGATCATAGATGTCAGGATGCCCAGTGGCGTTGGCAAGGCGGCGGAACTTGGAAGAGAAACCATTCCTAAGGATTTCTATTTTGTCATTGATCTCTCACTTCCAAAGTTCTCCTTCTGCGCAGCGTTCTTCAAGCATGATGAACTTTTTGTTCATGGCTGCGAGCCCCGCCTTGTGAGACTCAACGCTCTCTTCCTTCCCCTCCTCCTCCTTATCTGATTCTTCAAAATGTCCAGGAGGAGCCCGGATCGGAGGGGGTTTGATGGTCTTCTTCACGGTCCCCCTAGGGGGAGTAGAGTCAATGGACTCATCAATTGATGCGTCCCCCCTAAGGAGGTTCTCCCTGTGCTTCGGGATCAAAACCTTCCCCCACCCTCCATTGGGAGTAGGTCCTCCCCGGATCGTGCAGGATGGCGACCCCAGATTTTTGGGCTCTCCATTGCCCTCATCCTTCACGGAATCTTCCGAGAAGAGTTTCCGGATGGGCACCGCCTTCGGAGTGATCTTCCCCACGTTGGGCCGAGGTGAACCACCCCGAAACGTCTTCTTCGCGATGGTGCGTGTAACACCCTAGTTTAAATTCCAGCATTTCACAATAAAATTCAAGCAATTTATTTAATTTTCCTAAGGCTTATATGTTTAGTTTGCATTTAACAGGTTTTATTTAAAATAAATACTTGTATAAAATTTATCATAGGCCCAACTTTCTTATGCATTACATGCTGGTGCATTATCTCTTGTTTGCTTGAGTTAAGGATTCAAATTCAAATTCATTTGAATTTTAGAACCATTTCTATCTCCATTCAAAATAATTCAAAAACAGAAAAGAAAAAGGGAAAAAAAGGGAGGGGCCAAGCCAAGCGGCCGGCCCAAGCCGCCCGGCTCGGCCCAGCCACCCCGGCGCCCCGCCTCTCCCGCCTGGGCTCGGCCCAGCCGACCCCGCCCCCTTTCCCGCCTGGGCCGAAGGCCGGCCCAACCCGCGCCTCCCTCTCTCCCCTTCTCAGCGCGCCGCCCGGCCCGCAGCGTCCGCGCCCCATCCCCCCTCTGACAATCGGGCCCCATTGGTCAGACCCGTCCCCTTCCTCCCGCCGCGATCCACGCCCGCCTGCCTCTCTCTCTGCTCGGCCACGTCGACGCCCGAGCAAAGGAAGCTTCCTCCGAACCCTCACCCGCTCCCTTCCTTAAACCCTCGCCTTCAATCCCGCATCCGCCGCGCCGGTTTCCCCCTTTTCCCTCCTTTCCCTCACTGCGCCTTGACGGCCGCCGTCCACCCCCTCTCTATACACCGCGTTCTAGCGTCCTAAACCCCCTATAAAACCCGACCCCGAGCGTCGCCCCGAGCCCCTTTACCACGCCTCCACTCCAATTCCGCTCCCGTGCACCGACGCGCTTGCATTCCGCCACCGGAGCTTCGCCTCGGTAAGACGTTCCCCCGTTCGATTCATCGCCGTGGATCCATCTCCGCCCTTCTAACCGCACCCCTCTCATTTGCACGAACACCGCGGCGCCGTTCCGTGGGTTTTGGGTGCAGAAACTCGGCGCCAGAGCCCCTTCCCGCGAGCATCGCCCGAGCCCGTCCGCCGGTCGCCGTCGCCAAGCCCCGCCGCCCGTTCCCCGACCTCGCTGGACCCTCGGTGAGCTCCGCCTCGGCCACCTCTCTCTCCCGAGCTAGCTCTAGGCCAGCGGGACCGCCTACAGGTCCCGGCGTGCGCCACGCCGGCGAGCCGCCGCCGCGCGTGCCGAACCCCGCCGTGGGTTTTGGTCACCTCCGACGCCTCCCCATCCCCTCTGTTCCTTGCCGTCCGATCTGAGATGCGCGGCCACGATTAGAACGTGCCATACCCCTTCGCGGGCCAATCACGTCGCGCCACGTAGCCTTCACTTATCTGACTCAGCCCGGCCCCGCGTGTCAGGCCGCGTGTCACGCCACGCGCGTGCCGCGTCAGCGCCGCGCCAGCACAGACCCGGTCTACCGCGGTCCTTTGCGTTTAAGCCCCTGCCTTTTTCGGTTATCAACCCGCAGTCCAGCCCTGTGGAAAAATAATTAGAGTTAGGTCCTGTTTTTTTCGGTTTGGCCCCCGGACTTCCCGGTTTTTGAACCCGCAGTCCAAGTCTCGGGTTTTTGCCCTAAAACCCTCGGCGACTATGGTTATTTACGTATAAGTCCTCGGTTTTTCAAATCTAGCCCCTGGGTTCACTGTTTCTATCACAGTTATGCCCCTAGAAGCCCGTTTTATGCATAACTTTCGCGTTTTAACTCCGATTTGAGTGATTCTTGCGCTCACGCGACCGTAGAAACACATAGAATGTTTTTAGTACAATTTTATCTTCTATTTTTATGATATGATGTACTGTTTCTCACCTTTTGATAATTGTTTGCATGTATGTATGCGTGGAAATACTTGTATGTTGCCGTGAACGTGGTTAGACGGTGAGCAGTTTGTTGGTGACGAAGAGCAGCAGTTTGAGGGTGTTGAGCAGCAGCCTCAAGACCAGTTTGAGCAAGGCAAGTATAACATGGACACAACCCAATAACCATTTTAATCACTTCATATGCATGTGTCTAATTTTGTATGCCACTAAGGATTGTATCTAGCCTCTCTTACCGGTATGTTTACCTATGGGTTTGCATGTTGGTTAAGTTTTGTTAGTTGCTGCGCGAACACATGTTACCTTTGTTAATAATGTTGTTAATGGATCTATGCAATCAAATCTTGAGCGTGACCCACTGTGGTTCATGTTCCTTTAAAAATGGTTTTTTAGCAACTTGGTTTAGGGGGCATGAGCATGTGTTTTGCTTATAGCCACTCTCCTTAAGGACCGGTTCGCAAAGCGACAACCTGGGACAACAGTGCTACCATGAGACTGGAATGGGACGGTCTTGGCTAATTAATTAGGTTGCTTTGGTTTGGGGGTAACTTACCGACGGGGCAAGAGGGGAGGTGAGCTTCTGTGGCCCTCGCGCTACTTGGGTTGAGTGCGTTTATCTCCCCTTGAGGCTTGCTCCACAGTTGCGGACCCTGAAATCTTAGCGGTTACACCTTACCAACGTGATCTTTGTAAAGGCCTCGTAGTGTGCTTGCTAGCCATCTCATCTAAGGTAATGTGGTGGACCACTAGCATAGCCCACGACTCATGGGTAAAGATGTACGACCTCTCGAGAGTGTAAAACTGACATGTCAGCCGTGCTCACGGTTATGAGCGGCCCAGATCCTTTATGCAGATTAGTGGTTCTGTTGGGTTTTGAAAGTGGTTCTTATGCTAATGTTGTTGAATAATGTTCTGATACAATAACTTGGGTTAATGGTTTACCAACTCACTTGCAGTAATTTAGTCGCTTGATAAAACTTGACCAACTAAAAGCTCATGCTAAGTGTCAGCCAACCCTAGATGCCTCATAGTTCATGTTATGCTTGTTGAGCATGAAATACTCACGCTTGCTTTACTTTATACCTACTGTTGGTTGGAACCCAACCGCTGCTCAGCTCCAGAAGACTTCGAAGAGTATGTTTAGGACTTCAACGAGTTCTAGGCGTACCGGTCCACCAGTCGACGTCCCTGTGGCGGCTCGTTTATCTTCGTTTACGCTTCCGCTATGACTCTGGTTTAAAGACATGTGGTCTTATTGTAATAAAGTGATGATATACTCTATGTAAACATTTTATTTATCGTTATGCACGTTCTGTGATGTCACTATTGTCATAATATATGTGAGACACGTTCCTGGCACATATATGTTGTTCCGGTTTCGTTGGTTGAGAACTGGGCGTGACAGTGCGCGTAGGGGATAGCCCCCGTGCCGGCCTTCCTGCATTGCGTGAGCGCGCAGGGGAAGCCGGGCGGCCCTCTCTGAGCCGGGCGGTCTGACATCAAGCTGGACGGCTTGGAGTGGAGGTCGAGCGGCCAGAGGGGTGACGCTGAGCACCATGGAAGGGTTGATCTCGTGGTTGGATCACGGCGTGTAGGTTGCCGTGGTGCCGGAGGTGATGGCAAGGCTCTTGGGAGAGGTGTTGTTGGAGGCCATGACTTAGGTTTTTCGAGGTGGAGATGAGATGGGAGTGATGAGAGTGGTGGAAGTGAAGAACTCTCGTCCTTAAGTCGTGAAAGCTCGATCTCATCCACTCAATAGAGTCCGGCGGCTAAGGGATCAGTTGAACTCGAAAAATTTCGAATAGAGGCGGCCGGGCGGCAAAATTTGAGGTCGGATGGCCTCATCCAGGTCAGGCGGCCTGACCAGGAGCCGGGCGGCTCCACCAGGGGGTCGGGCGGCTTGCACCTGCCTCGCCGACTCTGGTTTGGCAGACTAGAAGTCGGTTTTACCCTTCTAGGTGGACTGAAACCCTTTTTCATCGTGATGTGTCGGCTCTTTGTTGAGATTTTTGGTGGTATGGAAGCACAAGATGAGATAAGACAGAAAAGTGAGGAGAATGGTAGTGTACATGGCTCGTTTTAGGTCGTCGCTAAACCGTGGATGTGTGATCATGCCGTTCCTTGCAGCTCGTAGACGTCCACCTCTTCGAGCTGAGGCATTTCGGGCTCTAGGAAGACTTTTAAGCGTTGCCCATTCGCTTTAAAGACCTTCTCATCTTCATCCTAGAGGGTGATGGCACTGTGATCGGCAGCATCAAGGGCCAAAAAGGGTCCTTCCCACTTCTAAGCTTACCATGACCAAACAAACGAACGCGAGAATTAAATAGTAATACCTTGTCGCCTGGTTTGAATGTCTTGATCTTGATACGCTTATCGTGCCATCTTTTGGTTCGCTTCTTGTACAGCTTGGCACTGTGGTAGGCCTTCTCCCTCCATTCCTCCAATTCAGCGAGTTGGATCTGACGTCGAACTCCTGTCGATTGGAGATCCATGTTCCACTTCCTTATCGCCTAATGCGACTTAAACTCAAGTTCTACTGGCAGGTGACAAGTCTTGCCGTACACCATCTGATATGGTGTCATGCCAATGGGAGTTTTATATGCTGTGCGGTATGCCCATAGAGCATCGGGTAGCTTGGATACCCAGTCTTTTCCCATAGCTTCGACAGTTTTTTGCAGGATATTCTTGATCTGCTTATTTGATGTCTCAGCTTGGCCACTTGTCTGCGGGTGGTAAGAAGTGGCAACACGGTTGTCCACACCGAGTTCTGCGAGTCACCTCTTGAATCTTTTGTCAATGAAGTGTGGGCCTCCATCACTGATAATGACCCTTGGCGTACCAAATCGAGGAAATATGGTGTCATAGAACATTCTGATAGAATGTCTTGAATCTGCAGCGGAACACGGCAGCGCCTCTACCCACTTTGACACATAATCCACTGCGATGAGGATGTACTCTTTGTCTCCACACTTGCGAAATGGCCCCATGAAGTCTATGCCCCACACATCGAATACATCGAGTTGAAGATTGTTGGTGAGTGGCATAGCATCCCTTGGATTTATGTTTCCTTGTCGTTGGCACCTTGAACAACTTCTCACGAACTCCTTGGCATCATCGTACATATTTGGCCAGTAGAATCCACTTTGCCAAATCTTTGCATGAGTCCAGTAGGCTCCATAGTGACCTCCGTAGGAAGATGAATGGCATCTGTCAAGGATCTGGGGGGCTTCACAAGCGGGAATGTAGCGACGCAAGAGCCCGTCTTCACAGAGCTTGTATAGGTAGGGGTCATCTCAGAGATAGAACCGGCTATCATGGACCAGTTTCCTCTTGTCAACTTCCTTAGGTACGTATCCCGTGACCATGTAGTTGACAAGATCTGCATACCATGGTTGAGATGTCGTAACATTCAGAAGTGTGTCGTCTCTCATATAGTCATCAATCGGCAAGGATGATGTTTCTTCAAATTGCATCCTTGAGAGATGATCAGCAACTGAGTTTTCTACTCCTTTCTTGTCCCTGATTTCAATGTCAAATTCTTGAAGTAGCAGGACCCACCGTATTAGTCGTGGCTTTGCATCTTTCTTGGTGAGGAGGTACTTGAGAGCTGCATGGTCTGTGTATATTATGACCTTGGCTCCTACCAAGTATGATCTGAATTTGTCAATGGCAAAGACAACGGCCAATAACTCTTTCTCAGTGGTGGAGTAGTTCAGCTGCGGGCCAGTCAGCGTCTTGCTAGCATAGGATATGGCATGATGTTTTCTATCCTTGCTCTGGCCTAGGACTGCTCCTACAGCATAGTCGCTGGTATCGCACATGATCTCAAATGGAGCATTCCAGTCTGGTGGTTGGATGATGGGTGATGTGACAAGAGCTTTGTTGAGTGTATGGAAGGCTTCTAGGCATGCGTCATCAAACACAAAGGGTGTATCCTTAGCCAACAAGTTGGACAGTGGTTGGGCAATAAAGGAGAAGTTTTTGATAAATCTCCTATAAAACCCAGCATGACCAAGGAATCTTCGGAGTGCCTTGAGGTTTGTTGGAGGTGGGAGTTGCTCAATAACTTCAATTTTTGCATGATCCACCTCTATGCCTCTCTCTGAAACCTTGTGTCCTAGCACAATCCCTTCTCTGACCATAAAGTGACATTTCTCCCAGTTTAGGACAAGGTCTACTTCTTTGCATCTCTGGAGAACCTTTTCTAAGTTCTGAAGGCATCCATCAAAGGTCTTGCCATAGACTGAGAAATCGTCCATGAATACTTCCATTATGTTCTCTATAAGGTCAGAGAATATGGCCATCATGCAACGCTAGAACGATGCTGGAGCATTGCATAGCCCAAATGACATTCGCCGATAAGCAAAAGTGCCATAGGGACAGGTGAATGTGGTCTTACTCTGGTCATCCGGGTGAATGGGGATCTGGTGATAACCAGAGTAGCCATCAAGATAGCAGAAGGAGTGATTGGCTAGTCTCTCGAGCATTTCATCAATGAAAGGAAGGGGGAAGTGATCTTTTCGGGTGGCTGCATTGAGTTTTCTGTAGTCGATACACATACGCCATCTAGTGATAGTGCGCTAAGGAATTAGCTCATTGTTCTGGTTCTTCACAACTGTCATTCATCCCTTCTTTGGTACAACGTGGACTGGACTGACCCATTCACTATCTTGCACCGGGTAGATGATACCCGCGTGTAGGAGTTTAGAAACCTCCTTCTTGACTACCTCTCTCATCGCTTGATTGAGTCTTCGTTGAGGTTCCCGTGAAGGCCGGTGCTCGGTCTCCATCGGGATGCGATGAGTGCACAGGTTCGGACTGATTCCCTTCAGATCTTGGAGTGAGTACCCAAGCACTGATCTGTACGTCTCCAAGACTACAATTAATCGCCGGCTCTCATTCTCGATCAGCTTGTCGCTGATGATTACCGGTGTGTCTAGATTCCTGTTGAGGAAGGCATACTTCAGGCTAGGCGGTAGCTGTTTGAGCTCAATTTTTGGGGGGTTGGGCTGCAAGGATTCACCTAGTTTTTCAAACTCAAGCGGCTCTTCTACCGCACTAAAGTCGCTAGCCTCTTCCTCTAGGCTTTGTTGATCTTCCTCTTCCTCCAGTGAAATACCTATCACTTCTTCTAGGAGATCAACCTCTGGCTTAGCCTCCGTTTTGGTGTTCAGTTGAAACGCCCCAGTTTCCATAATGGGACTAAAATGTGCTTTATTACCATCCCAGAGTTTGGTAATCACATTATTACATCAGAGTGATACAAATCCGCCCTAACGGGTCGGACAATAAAGGGGCGCAACCCTTGGAGACTAAGCAGCGGGATATAAAACGTAGGCCCAAGCTTTCCCACGTCGCGGTTGCGAAGTAGGTCGTAGCCCTTAATCGCTGTCGTACATGGTGCACTCATTGCTTCCACTGGAAAAACATCAACAAAGCAAGGGTGAGTACATTTGTACTCCGCAAGCCCACCTTCCTCCGTAAGGAGTGGGGGTATAGCTACCTCTGCATGCAGGATATATCTGGAGCTTAGGGAGGTTTTGCATAAAAACACTTTGTATGCGGGGTTCGAGATAGTCTAACAAGTTTTAATCATTTAGAAATAGGGTTTTTCTCAAAAAGGGGTGCCACTAGACTTGCCGGTCCGCATGGCCAATGACTTTCTAGCCATCACACTTTTCACACCGCTATCGGGTTCTACCCTGTAGCTTAACTTCCACCCAAAAACCATTCCACCAAAACCACACCTTTTCCCACAGTTTTAGTTTATGAAAAGTGCTAATTGAAGAACCAAGCCGTAACTCATCCATACCAGTAGACTCGGACTATTCGAATAGGTTTTACTCTGATCAGAGGTTGTACTAATTCCCACAAGTTGGACTCAGCGACACTTACGGCCAAATAAGCGTCCGAATTCCAAACCAAACCGTTGCCTTTGTTCCATTGCCTAGCAGTACTTTAGAGGTTCGGGCCACCGAGCCGCACCTTGGTGTCCCCCGACATCCCCTCGGCACACCACCCCTTCCCTTGCCCTTTGTACGCCAGCACAGAAGCTACTAGGCTATCCACTCCTGCTCGGGCTTAGTAAGTGCCTCATACAGAGCGAGTGGTTGTACTAAAAGAGTTAGGCCAGATGAAAATCAACGCGGTCCTTACAGAGTGCAGGTAGAACCGTTCCAACTTTTCACTGCTTGACATCGCGAGCATCTACCTACCCGGTCGTCTCCACAACTCCCGGGACTTAGGTAACCGCGGGTTGCTAAATTACCGTTCATACCCTGCCCTTATATGGCGTATCCCGACCTGTGGGTCGTTTGCCGGGGTTCTTCCCCATTTTATTTTAAAACACGCACACCTATCCTCATCCTCAAACCCATCAAGTTCCACAACCATAATCCCAACTTAACATCAAGATTATGATAGATATAATTAAGTGAGCGATCCTACCTATGCGCACTACATCTAAAATAGGCTTAGGTGGCGGTATTTTTGTGGGGTTACCTTAGCAAGCAAAACATGCAAGTTTTATGTGCTTATCAGGCCAAGGGTTGTGTTTGCAAAACATAGGAATTTTATGCATCAAGTGGGGATTCCAGTGGACTTGCCGTGGTCCTCCCATTCGCTGGATAACACGTCGGCGTAATGCCCAATATTGGACATACTCGTGCTCCTGCTGTCGCTGCCGATAACGCGCTAGCCACTGGTGGCGGAGGTATGCCATCTGCCGAATGCGTTGGTATTCCAACTGCTGGGCATGATGGTTCCTCAACCACTGGGCATGCCGAGCACGTTGTTGTGCGCGGTGGCGCGCCATCCATTGTGCGTGCTCAACTAGCATCTGCTGTAATCGCCGGGCGTAGGCCTCGAGTCTCATGGAAATCCTTGCGAAAGACGTACCGGCTATGATACCCGGTATAACCTACGCACACAAACAAGGAAGCACACATATCGAGTGTAAACATGAGCTCAACATAAATCTTAGGAGGAGGAAGTTTGGTGTTTATTTGGATGGTCGGATTTTACCAGAGGGGTTGGCTCTGGAAAGTGGTGGAGGGGAGCTCCCCTCGTGGTGGTGCGGGTTGTTGGTTTTGCTGACGGGCATGGTGGCGGCTATGGATATATTGCCATGGTAGCGGGTCGGGGCGGTTAGGGTGATGACGGGAATGGCGACATGGCGGTCGCATGGTGGCGTTGGAGGGGGGAAGGTCTTTGGTGGAGTGTATGAATGGTTAGAGCTTGTTTTTAGATGAATTTAGGCGCGAGAATCACCCAAATCGGAGTTCCAACGGAGGAGATATGGAGTATTTAGTGGTGAGGGGGGTAGATTTAATCACTGGAGATAGTTCGAAAGGTAGAAAGGGACTTTTTCTTGGCAAACTATTGAGTCTGGCCTGGAAGGAAAGCAACTTGGGCCGGGGTGGGATTTGGCCCGGTGAGGCCCACGCAAAACGCGCGCGCCACGCGGCCGCTGGGCCGGCCCAACTGTGTAGGGGCGCGGGGCGACGGCGCGGTGACGCCGTTCTGCGCGGGGCCCGCGAGGCAGCGACGGGGAGGCAGTACGGCGTCATGGGGTGACGGCGGCGGCTCGGTTCGGGGCCAACTCGGGGCGGCGACGGTCGGCGCCGGTTCACCGGCGGTTCTCACCGCCGGTGACGGTTCCGGCGACGAGGGTGACGGCGCAAGCACCAGGGCGGAGGGGCGAACCCGGTGGCGGTATCATGGAGGTGGTTTGGCTACGGGGACGGGGGTCTCTACGGCGCGGCGGTGCAGGCGCACGTCGGCGACGCGGGGCACGCGCGTGGCGGTGGCGTTGTGGTGCGGGAAAGGGGCGGTGATTGCCGGCGGCGGTGGAGATAGGTAGGGCGGAGCTCGGGGCGATCCTAATCGAACTCCGGTGGTCAGGAAAGGGGGGAAGTTTGGCTAGCGAGGCTCGCGGTGATGGTGGAGCACCGGAGCGGAGGGAGGGAGGGAAGGGCGGTGGTGGCCATGGCGCGGCACCGAGTCGGAGAGGAGTGGTGTGCGAGTGGGACGGCGAGGGTGGCGGCTATTTATAGCCGGGAGCTCGGTGGCCGGGGCTTGGCGCGATGGCGACGTGGCGAGGCGAGGAGGCGCGGTGACGGGCACGGGCGCGGCGGTAGGGTCGGTCGTGGCACAGCGGTGCGATAGGGTCCTGGGAGGCGGGGCCTGTGCGAGGACCGGGCAGAGGCGCGGTGGGGATCCGGCGGGGCGCAACGCGTGGGCGCGGCGGCAGCGGGGTCCGTGCAGCGCGCGGCGAGGCGGTGCGGAGGCGGGCCGTACGTGTCCTGGGCCGGAGTACGGCGAGGCGGCGGATGGCCGCGGGGCCTGGCAGCACGCGACAAGGCGCGACGTGTGGGCGCGGCACGCCGGGGCCGGCGCGGCGCGGAGGAAGGAGGAGGGGGAGAGGATGACCGGCGGGGCCCGCTGGCAGTGAGGGGGGATGAGGAGGCGGGCTGCCTCGTCTTGGGCCGGGGAAACGGGCCGAGGAGAGGGAGGGGAGGGGGGCTGGGGCCGGCCGGGCCGAGTGAGGGGAAGAGAGAAAGGAGATGGGCCGCGGTTGGAATGGTGGCCCAAGGAGGAGAAAGAGGTTTTGTCTTTTTCTTTTTGGATTTCTGGGTTGGATTTTGAATAGGAATTCGGAGAAAAGTTTTGAGGGAATTTTGGTAGGGTGTTGTGGGAATATTTGGAGATTTTCATTGAGCTCATATTACCACACTCAAACAAACAAACAATGTTTTCGGAAATCAATTTTGAATTAGGGGGATTAGGAGAAAATTTCTGGGCCTAAATTTCAGGGTGTCACAGATCTACCCCACTTAAAATGAATCTCGTCCTCGAGATTCGGTTAGAAGGTTTACAGGGATAGCTTTACTTCAGCTAAACTAGCTTTACAATGGAAGCTCTATTCTTACATAAAATGGCAGGTGAAACAACCAATGACTCAGCTTTTATTTGGCTACTTGTTTCTTTATTGGTGCCGTTGTGTAAGCCTTCTACATACAAAGAGGTATTTCTATCTCTTTGACCTCATGAACTTGGAAGGTTGAACCATTGCCTGGTAGCTTCAGACGGGACTTTCTAGAGAGTGCCAAAAATTCAGCAAGGCACTTTCTCCTCTCTAGATGGTAATGTAATCTGGGCAGCCCGTCCATAATTAGAGGAGTTGCTTGCCTTAGGGAGCCAGATTATCCTACTCCAAAATCTACAGAAGGGTGACTACCCCACTTAAATAGGGCGGAAGCCCCTACTTGAGTAGGTTAGGCACTCCTCTGGGAGTGGGGAGCTGCTGCTTTTTGGTCAGTTTTGGGCTTCTTCATCTTGGCACGTCTTTGCTAGCAAGAAGCATCTTTTAGCTTCTGCTCTGCTCGTGGGAGAGTTATCAACCGGAGGAGGATTAGGAGGCATAGGACTAGGGTTGTGGCGAAGATTATGTAGTGGAGCGGGATGCAGACTCGGGGTTCTAGGTTCATGTTTCGGAAGAATCTGGGGGGTAGTGTGCGAGAACCTGGCTTATGCGGTCTTGGAATCTGACTGTGCTGCGCGCGAGCTGGAGGAGAACCTTGGAGATCTTGTAGAGGAAGGCGCACTGGATGAGAAAGAGTGTGATGATGGCTAGGTCCATCATCTGGTGGTAGAGCGGGAGGGTGGTTTGGGATGATTTAGTTCCGAGGGAAGGGGGCAATGGATTATCCAAAGGAAGAGGAAACCGAATGGAAGGGCGAAGGCAGCGAAAGTGTAGAAGCCTAGGAGAATATGTCCTAACCAGGAATCTCCGAACATGGGGGAAACATATTGGTGGTTCCAACGGGGGAGAGATGGTGGTGGGTTTGCTCTGCGAGGTGAGTGCGGAGCTGAGCTCGGGGGAGGGGGGTTTTAATGGCGCTGGGGAGCGGTAGGCGCGGTGCGGCGGCTCGTGCACCGAGGTGGTAGAGCTGGAGCACGCGGCGGTCGGTGGGGAGTGGTTGCAGGGCCGGGCATCCACTGACGACGGATACGCGACACGCGGAGGCGTGCGATTACCGGGTGTAGGGGCCGGGCACTGGCTGCCGATGGGGTGAGGACATGCGGCGGGGGGCAGTGTGTAGGGTCGGTTATGGCCGACAGGGGGCGGTGGGTGCACTGCCAAAGGCGGCACGCAGGGCAGGCGGCGTGTGCTGATGGCAGGGAGGCGGGTGGGTGGTAGGGCCAGGGCATTGGATGCGACTGACGCGGCAGAAAAGCGGCAGGGGCGGTGGAAAGGTGTGAGCAGTGGGGATACTGTTTGTAGGGTTACTGTTTGTGGTACTGGACGTTTTTCTCCAGTGTTATCCAATTTTCCCAGGGCTACTGTTTCCTATTGCTGCGCCGTCTTATCTCTGGTCTTTTGTCTGTTACGGTGCCGTTCCTTGGGCAGAGTCTCGTCAGTTTTTCTATGACCGAGATTCCTTCTTGGGTGGCTTCTCTCGGAAGGCGCACCCCTCTTTTGAGCGGATGGTGGGAAGGAGACAGCAGGGGTGAGGGTTGGTTCTAATAGGTGATTTTATTAGCACACAAACGAGACAACTTCAAAACAAGCATAAGCAAAGCACTACAAACACGGAGACGGATATTCTAACGTGACTACTTGAGCCAAAACGGCCTCGTCTTCTGGCTGCTGGTGGCTTCATCTGATGGTGGTCACTGGCTGCTGGATCCTCCTCTGGGGGATGAGAGCGTCAGGAATGCTCCCATGCTTGCTCTGTCTTCTGGGTGAACGGGGTTATGTGGGATCCTTTCTTGGGCTTGTAGCTGACGAAGGAAGGATTGCTGGAGACTTGCTGGGGGAGCGGGCACTGATAAGTCTGGAGGGTTTGATGCTCCTCCAATGTGAGAGAAACCGGACAAACTTCTTTTCCCTCTTCCTTGGTGGCTTGGGGAATTGCGGTATTGGCTGACCCGGAGGTGGATTAGCTCCGCTTCCATTTCACGGTTCCGAGTTATCAGCCTATTGTGTAGGCTACTCAACTTATCATACTCTTCATCCAAGGCGTCCACATACAGGGCGAGGTAGGCTATGGTGGGATCCTTGGATTCACTGATCTGTGCCAGGACTGCAGTTCTCTTGCGCCACGCGGGAGCCATTTTGTTCATGGGTGGGTAGAATCTCATGGGTGAGTGCTGCACCATGCCCCGGTACGTGGAGCATATCTTTTTCATGGCGTCGCGCGTGGCGATGCGGCATGCATCCAAAAACTCC
The DNA here is from genome assembly GCA_022530915.1 of Paspalum notatum. Taxonomy (NCBI): domain Eukaryota; kingdom Viridiplantae; phylum Streptophyta; class Magnoliopsida; order Poales; family Poaceae; genus Paspalum; species Paspalum notatum. Next base: position 29,105,648 of record CM039688.1, on the reverse strand, counting down.
TTCCTGACGACTGTGGTGTACCATCCGGTAAGTGCAGGGCTATCCCGGATGTATAACGTATAACGTGACCATCCATTCAGGCCCTTCTTTTCTAGGAAGTGCTAGCCCGCAGTATTCTGGGTATCCTTGGACCTCAAGGCACCGCATAGTGTCCCTTAGAAGCTTTGGGAATCCTTTCACATCTTCGCAGTAGCTGACCCGGCGGTCACTAGCCATCGTAAGGCTCGATCTACGCTAACTAACTCAACACACAAACAAGCAAAGAAACAAGACAAATGAACACAACGCACGCAATCTACACGACTCACTGTTACAAGGGTGCTAACCAAAGTGAAGGAAAAATCTCCACTACCCAAATGTAAGAGAGACACTGGATACTACTACTTCGGACCATGCTGCTTCATCCCTTGCCAAACACAGCGGCTTATTCTAAAGAGGGGTTGGTGGTTTCTTCAGAGGTCTCTTCACTGGAGAATTCTCCGCCGGAAGATTCCTCGCTGGAGCTGATGATGATGACTCCGGACGTTGACTGGGCCAAGACCGGGAGGTCATCTTCTTCAGTCAATCCCCAGGGCGAAGCGAGACCCGATGCTTCAGGCTTTAGGGATGTTGGTGGAACTCTTGGTTGGCTGGGAGAGGTCGGGCTTGGGGATGGCCCTTTAGGTAGTTCTTCCTTCTCTAGATACTCTAGCTCGGGAGCTGGGGTCTCTTGGGTGAGGGTTTCTGCTAGCTCTTGTGGAGGATTAGGAAGGGGCTCTGGTGGAACTGGTTGGCTATCTGGCTGGGGTGAGAGAACTGGTATACCGTCATACCATGGGATATCTATGGTGAGGTCGATGCGCCTCCTCTTTTTAAGGGGCATGGGGCGACCGTCAAGAATAGGCTTTTCTTCTGCCATTGTTGCTTGCAATAGAGCGGTCCCGGTTCTCTTTTGCTTCCTGACGGGCCTTTAAATAGCTTGGTTGGAGCGTCCTTTTAGTGCCAATATTATATTGTCTGCCCGAGAAGTCACTTGTCAACTGTGCTGCATTGATAGCAATGTGCCGTGTAGGGGCCATATCCTGGGTTCCTGAGGTATAGGCCCTGGCCATCCATAGGGCCAAATGCTTTGACCAGGGTGGTCCATACCTTAGGGCCATGCCATGTGTCTCTATGATGGTGATATTTCCGTTCTGTGAGCACTGGCTCCTTTAATATCGATCCATCACGTCCATCTGGTCCAGGCACTGTACTCATGTCCATTATTTCCTGGCTTACATGGAAAGTGGTGTTTCCTTCTGGCAGAAGCTTTGACTGTCCTTGGTGGCGGCCGTTGGGGTAAGAAAGGGCCAAAACATTTTTGAAATTGAGTAGGTTGAGGAGCAGAGGTGTTTTTCAAACGGATTTTGGACTCAAAACATTTTCCAACCTTAGGGTTACGTCCTATGGCCAACTACGGCTCTGATACCACCCGAAACGCCCCAGTTTCCATAATGGGACTAAAATGTGCTGTATTACCATCCTAGGGTTTGGTAATCACATTATTACATCAGAGTGATACAGATCCGCCCTAACGGGTCGGACAATAAAGGGGCGCGGCCCTTGGAGACTAAGCAGTAGGATATAAAACGTAGGCCCAAGCTTTCCCACATTGCGGTTGAGAAGTAGGTCGTAGCCCTTAATCGCTGTCGTACGTGGTGCACTCATTGCTTCCACTGGAAAAACATCAACAAAGCAAGGGTGAGTACATTTGTACTCCGCAAACCCACCTTCCTCCGTAAGGAGTGGGGGTATAGCTACCTTTACATGCAGGATATATCTGGAGCTTAGGGAAGTTTTGCATAAAAACACTTTGTATGCGGGGTTTGAGATAGTCTAACAAGTTTTAATCATTCAGAAACAGGGTTTTTCTCAAAAAGGGGTGCCACTGGACTTGCCGGTCCGCATGGCCAATGACTTTCCAGCCATCACACTTTTCACACCGCTACCGGGTTCTACCCCGTAGCTTAACTTCCACCCAATAACCATTCCACAACCAAAACCACACCTTTTCCCACAGTTTTAGTTTATCAAAAGTGCTAATTGAAGAACCAAGCCGTAACTCATCCATACCAGTGGACTCGGACTATTCGAATAGGTTTTACTCTGATCAGAGGTTGTACTAATTCCCACAAGTTGGACTCAGCGATACTTACGGCCAAATAAGCGTCCGAATTCCAAACCAAACCGTTGCCTTTGTTTCATTGCCTAGCAGTACTTTAGAGATTCGGGCCACCGAGCCGCACCTTGGTGTCCCCCGACACCCCCTCAGTACACCACCTCTTCCCTTGCCCCTTGTGCGCCAGCACAGAAGCTACTAGGCTATCCACTCCGGCTCGGGCCTAGTCAGTGCCTCATACAGAGCGAGTGGTTGTACTAAAAGAGTTAGGCCAGATGAAAATCAACGCGGTCCTTACAGAGCGCAGGTAGAACCGTTCTAACTTTTCACTGCTCGACATCGCGAGCATACACCTACCCGGTCGTCTCCACGACTCTCGGGACTTAGGTAACCGAGGGTTGCTAAGTTACCGTTCATACCCTGCCCTTATATGGCGTATCCCGACCCGTGGGTCGTTTGCCGGGGTTCTTCCCCATTTTATTTTAAAACACACACACCTATCCTCATCCTCAAACCCATCAAGTTCCACAACCATAATCCCAACTTAACATCAAGATTATGATAGATATAATTAAATGAGCGATCCCACCTATGCGCACTACATCTAAAATAGGCTTAGGTGGCGGTATTTTTGTGGGGTTACCTTAGCAAGCAAAACATGCAAGTTTTATGTGCTTATCAGGCCAAGGGTTGTGTTTGCAAAACATAGAAATTTTATGCATCAAGTGGGGATTCCAGTGGAATTGCCGTGGTCCTCCCATTCGCTGGATAACACGTCGGCGTAATGCCCAATATTGGACATACTCGTGCTCCTGCTGTCGCTGCCGATAACGCGCTAGCCACTGGTGGCGGAGGTACGCCATCTGCCGAATGCGTTGGTATTCCAACTGCTGGGCATGATGGTGCCTCAACCACTGGGCATGCCGAGCACGTTGTTGTGTGCGGTGGCGCGCCATCCATTATGCGTGCTCAGCTAGCATCTGCTGTAATCGCCGGGCGTAGGCCTCGAGTCTCATGGAAATCCTTGCGAAAGATGTACCGGCTATGATACCCAATATAACCTATGCACACAAACAAGGAAGCACACATATCGAGTGTAAACATGAGCTCAACATAAATCTTAGGAGGAGGAAGTTTGGTGTTTATTTGGATGGTCGGATTTTACCAAAGGGGTTGGCTCTGGAAAGTGGTGGAGGGGAGCTCGTGGTGGTGCGGGTTGTTGGTTTTGCTGACGGGCATGGTGGCGGCTATGGAGATATTGCCATGGTAGCGGGTCGAGGCGGTTAGGGTGATGACAGGAATGGCGACATGGCGGTCGCATGGTGGCGTTGGAGGGGGGAAGGTCTTTGGTGGAGTGTATGAATGGTTAGAGCTTGTTTTTTGATGAATTTAGGCGCGAGAATCACCCAAATCGGAGTTCCAACGGAGGAGATATGGAGTATTTAGTGGCGAGGGGGTAGATTTAATCACTGGAGATAGTTCGAGGGATAGAAAGGGACTTTTTCTTGGCGAACTATTGAGTCTGGCCCGGAAGGAAGGCAACTTAGACCGGGGTGGGATTCGGCCCGGCAAGGCCCACGCGGAACGCGCGCGGCGCGCGGCCACTGGGCCGGCCCAACTGCGCGGGGGCATGGGGCGACGGCGCAGCGACGCCGTTTTGCGCGGGGCCCGCGAGGCAGCGACGGGGAGGCAGGACGATGTCACGGGGTGACGGCGGCGGCTCGGTTCGAGGCCGACTCGGGGCGGTGACGGTCGGCGCCGGTTCACCGGCGGTTCTCACCGCCGGTGACGGTTCCGGCGACGAGGGTGACGGCGCAAGCACCAGGGCGAAGGTGCGAACTCGATGGCGGTATCGTGGAGGTGGTTTGGCTACGGGGAGGGGGGTCTCTACGGCGCGGCGGTGCGGGCGCACGTCGCCGATGCGGGGCACGCGCATGGTGGCGGCGTTGTGGTGCGGGAAAGGGGCGGTGATTGCCGGTGGCGGTGGAGATGGGTAAGGCGGTGCTCGGGGCGAGCCTAATCAAACTCCGGTGGTCGGGAAAGGGGGGAATTTTTGCTAGCGAGGCTCGCGGTGATGGTGGAGCACCGGAGCGGAGGGAAGGGAGGGAAGGGTGGTGGTGGCCATGGCGTGGCACCTAGCCAGAGAGGAGTGGTGTGCGGGTGGGACGGCGAGGGTGGCGGCTATTTATAGCCGGTAGCTCGGTGGCCGGGGCTTGGTGCGACGACGGCGTGGCGAGGCGAGGAGGCGCGGTGACGGGGCCGGGTGCGGCGGTAGGGTCGGTCAAGGCACGGCGGTGCGACAGGGTCCTAGGAGGCGGGGCCTGTGCGAGGACCGGGCAGAGGTGCAGTGGGGGTCCGGCGGGGCGCAACGCGTGGGCGCGGCGGCGGCAGGGTCCGGGCAGCGCGCGGCGAGGTGGTGCGGAGGCGGGCCGTACGTGTCCGGGGCCGGAGTATGGCGAGGCGGCGGACGGCGGCGGGGCCTGGCAGCGCGCGGCGAGGCGCGATGCGTGGCCGCGGTACGCCGGGGCCGGCGCGGCGGGACGCGACGGCGCTCGGTGCGTGGCGTGCGCCGTGCCGATGGAGGAAGGAGGAGGAGGAGAGGATGACCGGCGGGGCCCGCTGGCAGTGAGGGGGGAAGGGGAGGCGGGCTGCCTCGTCTTGGGCCGGGGAAACGGGCCGAGGCGAGGGAGAAGAGGTGGCCTGGGGGTGGCCGGGCTGAGTGAGGGGAAGAGAGAAAGGAGATGGGCCGCGGTTGGAATGGTGGCCCAAGAAGGAGAAGGTGGTTTTCTCTTTTTCTTTTTGGATTTTTGGGTTGGATTTTGAATAGGAATTCGGAGAAAAGTTTTGAGGGAATTTTGGTAGGGTGTTGTGGGAATATTTGGAGATTTTCATTGAGCTCATATTACCACACTCAAACAAACAAACAACGTTTTCGGAAATCAATTTTGAATTAGGGGGGGATTAGGAGAAAATTTCCGGGCCTAAATTTCGGGGTGTCACATCAGTGCTCGACTCATGCCAACTTCGAACACTTCTTTGCCAAACTGGAGCTGTGGCTGCCCTGGAGTTGCTGTAGTTTTGATCAGGGACGCAATAGGGATCCCAACCAGTATGAGTGGCATGGGTTCCTCGGGTATGTCAAAGATGTGGAAATCTAAGAACATCCGCTAGTCCCGCAAGGTTACTGGTATGACCTTGATAACTCCATGATTTTCCAACGATTCATTCTTGTTCCACTTCAAGCGAATGTCAGATTTTGATCATGGGAAAGTGGGGAATTGGGTGTCTACAACATGTTTAGGAATGATGTTCACCTCAACTCGTGGGTTGTACAAGATATCTTGTGGGAACATGTCGGATACATGGCCAGAGACGAGAGATGGTCCTGGGTAGAACCTAACCATTTTCGTGTCAAGTCGTCTCTCTTCTAGCCATTCCCGATTCAGCACAGCTGTAAGCCAGAGAAGGTCCTCTCTCATTTGATGTGTTTGTTCTGGGAGTAGATATGCTTGTTGCGAGGTCCTTTTGAAGCGTTGCTTTCTTTGGGAACCGAGATGTTTTGCCAAAGCCCGTTAGTAGCTCGTCATCAAACGAGAACGGGGGAACCGACGGAGGATTCGTCACGGATTCACTGACCCTCTCAGTGTCCTGTGACGTGCTAGGTTCGGGGACATCTGTGATCATGAGAGTTTGTGGAGATGGCGTATGGGTATTCTGGCTCTCTTCTTGGTAGCTGGGTTCAGGTGGATCTTATGGATGTGAGCGTGGTTTCTCGATCGTACTGCCATCAGAAGCTTTTTCAAGGAGTTTATCAAGGACTCTTCGTCCTTTTGGGGCAGATAGGTGAGAAAATGATCCTCCTAAAGCCAAGTCCAAACACAGTCCTACGCCTGGTGAAAGGCCTCGGTCAAAGTGCTGCAAGAGCATGGACTCTTGGATCGTTAGATCTGGGCCAAATGCGACCAGACCGGTGAAACGTGACGAGGCTACCACCAAAGTCTTGTCGCTTCCTTGACGAAAGTTGAGAACTTCAAATCGGAGGTCAACGACTCAATTTGGTGGGAAGAAGTGCAGACAGAATTTGATTTGGAGTCTCTCCCAACTCCCCTCTACTGCACCGACTGCTCGGTTGTACCACGATTTTGCTCCTCCCGTCAGTGAGAACGGAAATAGCAACCATCGGAGGGTTTCTCCAGGCATACCCGAGATGGAGATACAGCTGCAGAGTTGCTCAAACTCTCGGAGGTGTGTGTAGGGACTCTCTGATTCCAATCCTGCGAAGGATTGGTCCCGAACCATGGCTATCAAGCCGAGACATAGCTGATAGCCATCTGTGATGATGGGGGCGGATGATGGTGGAGGCTCCAGAAAATTGCCATTCGGAGCCGATAACTCACAGATAGGCATGTGATCCATGGGGTGGTATGGTGATATGGTGGGATAGTGGTATAGTGGTTGTATAGTGGGAGATAGGATGACCTTGGTTCTGTGTTAAGATAGCTACCGTTTCCCGGCAACGGCGCCAGAAAAGATTGTTAGCGTTCCTTAGCCTATTAGATATAAATCTGCAAGCGCACGGAAAACGCGTTGTAGCCTTTCACCCGAGAGTATTCCAAGGTATCGAATCCACGAGGAACGAGGAGTATAATAATCACACAACACAATGGCCAGACTAGTGAAGCTAGCAAGTAGAGGATAAAAGATAGGAAAGCAGGTTCTCAACAGATATTAAAGCACCTTACTATACTAAGCATGCAAAGCACTATACTCGTCATGTAAACATAGACACCAAAGCTGCAGAGCCACTGCCAGGCACTAGAGTGCTGATAACCCAGCCGAGAAAGGCGGGCGCTACAGGTTTCGGCTATATCGTCAGCGAGTCTATCCGAACGAACGGGATTGGAATACTGAAAACACAAAAGTTGTTACCTAGTGTGTCTACCAACCAGAGCTGCGTGGGATAGCCGACCAACCAAGGCAAACTCTAAGTATGAACACCGTCGTGCCACTCAGAGAGTTTACTACTTACTGGTAATGAGCCAGAAAAGCAAGCACTACTATATAGCCAACACTATAAGCAAGCACAAGGTTCCCGTAAACAGACAAGTATAAGACTAAGTATGAAAGTAAAGTAAGAATGAAATAACAAAGGTGAGAGACAAGGAACTTTACTCAATCCTGGAACTGAATATCCTTCCTCTGATAATACGAGTTTGGGAGAGAAGAGAAATCCCACTCCCGAACTCTGCACTCACTACTCTCCTTGATACAAGAGGAACTCTCTCTACAAGCTAAGAGAAAGCTTCACTTCTCCACACTATACACTCTACCACTACATTTATCCACTAATCCACACCTCACAAGGGAGGTCTAAGGGGGTATTTATAGTGCTAAGTGATGGAGAAAGGCGGTTGTGGCGGTTGGAGATGGTTAGAGGCCGGGCTGCTTGGGTGCCAAGCCGGGCAGCTCGGGGTGGAGCCAGGCGACCTGGTCCCATGCCGGGCGGCCTGGCCAACCCTTGGATCCACCGCCTCACTTCATCCCACGGTCCATATTGCTCCTCCAAGGCGGTTATAGGTCGGTTGGCGATTATTCTTGTGTGCTTTTGCCTCAACCATTGGATCCATTTGTGTTTCTTCCTTAGCCATTGGATGAAACTCCCCTGGATTGCTGACTTAGCCAATCCGTGGGCTGGATTGATGAAGTAGCAAGGCCTTCCGTGGCATGGTGACTGGTTCTCTCGGATTCCACCGTGGAGTTGTATTTGACACATTGTCTCTTGTATGCAGGTGGAAGATGGCGGCATTTGGCGAGTTTCACAGGCCGGGCGGCTTGGGCCTGAGCTGGATGGCTTGGGCCTGAGCTGGGCGGCCTGGGTCCTTAGCACATATCCAGCCCTTCTCCCTGGTTCACATATTTTCTCCATGTTTTCTATGTTTTTGCACCGTGACATGTGTTCCTGCAAGATCTTTGTACACAACTCGTGGAACCGGTTAATATGTGTGAAACTTGCATGAATTTACCCTTGAAACATGAAGTATTGGTGGTCGAAATAGGTTATAACGACCGCCAACAATGAGCTACTGACCACGTGGAGGACATCGGGAGATTACTTCGAGCCGAAGAAGATCAAGGACTCCATCGTGACCGTTCATCTAAGTTTCCTGCGTCTTTTCTGGCCTCTACAGGCATTTTAGTGTAATTGCATCCATATCTTAGGGGGCAGTTTGCAAAACAGCCTAGGATGAGTCTTGTAGTATAAATAAGGGAGATGGTTGTCTAATCTCTCTCTCTTGGCTGGTTGAGTTGTGCTTAGGGCTTAGAAAACCCTAGGTTTTAGGTTTCCAAGCAAGAGCATGAAGGTCCAGTGAGGTTTGAGTGATCTAGCTCCACAAAAAATGGGTAGGATGAGGGTGGCTGCTTGGTGAACGTGATTCATCTTGTAATCTGGATCTAAGACCTCTTTGAGGCTATCAATTGATGGGTTTCGTGCAGCACCTTGTGTGTTCTTCTTTCCCCCTCTCTTGATTGGTTTTTGATCTTCGCTTTCTTGCCTTTTTGGTGTGTTTGGCTTTGGGCAAGAGCAAGATCATTCTATTGCTGGTGTTTTGGACAGCTAGGACGTGGTTTTGATTGTGGTTGTGTTGCCCAATCTTTGAATCCACGAGCAGCCCCTTCTCTTTCGTTCTTGGCAAGTGGACTTCGAGGGGCAAGTCAAATCCGTGGAGAAAAACTTAAGCCTAGGGCTTGATCTGTTGGGAAGAGCATCTCCATAGATTAGACAAAGTCCTTGCAAATTTTGGTGAAGTTTGGAGTCCATTTGACCGAGATTTGGATCGATTTTGAGGATTCTCGGGCTGTTTTTCTCACCTCGGACTGCCCTGTTTCATACCACTGGACTGTCCGGTGAGTAGGCACCGGACTGTCCGGTGGCCTAGGGTTTAGCCCGGGTGGAGACTACGAGACTCGGCCTCTAAGGCTTTTAGCTGCCACCGGACTGTCCGGCGGTGGTGCTAGAGGGTCAAGCCCTCAGCCTATTTCGTCCGGTGGGTGGCACCGGACTGTCCGACGGTTGGGTGTCGGACTGTCCAGTGGTGCACCGGATTGTCCGGTGGGTTGGACTCAAGGGTCAAGCCCTTAGTCTTTACCGTCCGTTGGGTGGCACCGGACTGTCCGACGCTTAGGCACCAGACTGTCCGGTGGTACCGTCGGACTGTCCGGTGCGTTAGCATCGGACTGTCCGGTGGTTCCTGCTCTTGGCGGTTCTAGGCTCGTTTTGCGTCGTTTTCTCTCGGCGTTTGAGCGAGTGCTGTGTAGTGCTTCCGTAGTGCTTTCCTCAACGTGTCTTAGGGTTGGTAGCTTGTCCTAGCTACGTGATCCTACACGGGTGAGAAAAGATGGTTTTTGGGGTCATAGGTTTTTAGGTGTCGACCTATTCACCCCCCTAGGTCACTCTTTCGGTCCTCAATTGGTATTAGAGCCAAGTTAGGGTCTTCTATACCTTAACCGGTTCTAGATCCATCAAGGGCGACCATGGATCAGTCCATTGGCAAGATTCCAGGGTTCGATGGCTCCGATTACTCATATTGGAAGATCCGCATGTCGGCATTCCTCCAAAGCCAACATTCGTCCATCTGGGATATTTGTCAGCATGCTGATTTTGAGGTGCTTGAGGAGCATGTTACTCAGCTGCAGCAGTGGGAACACGAAGCAAACAACAAGGCTAGGAATTTTCTCTTGACAGCCCTAAGCCGCTCTGAGTTCAATAGAGTGAGTCATCTTAGGACGGCTCATGAGATCTGGACTACCCTTGCAAACTTCCATGAGGGGACAAGTCAGGTCAAGGCCAGGTTGTACGAGACGTACAAGCGAGAGTACGAGAATTTCTCCCAACAACCTGGTGAGAGCAATGACGACTTGTTCAGTCGATTTCAATCGATTGCCAACAAGATTCGTGCTAATGCAAGAAATGGGGCTTTGCCGTACGACGACCATGAGCGGGCTTGCAAGCTACTCTTTGCCTTGGATCGTAGTATTTGGCAAATGAAGAAGGAGTCTATAGTCGAGTCAAGTGGCTATGAGACTCTCACCACAGACGAGCTGTATAGCAAGTTGAAGGCTTCGGAGGTTGACGCTCAGGCGCAGTCCAGAATGAGCAGACCAACTTCAAAGTCCCTAGCTCTTATGTCTGGCCCTAATGGTGGTGGTGCTGCTAACGCTAATCCTTCTGTTGGCTATGCTTTGTCTTTGATTGCAGCTAAGAAGGAGGAACTGGAGGCACTTGATGATGATCAGCTATGCTTACTGTCCAACAAGTTCCAACACCTCTACTCAAACAGGATGAGCCACAGAAGAGGTGACAAGCTCCAGTGCTACGAGTGTGGGAAGACAGACCACTTCATCACCGATTGCCCCCAGAGGAGAGCTCAGGAGAAGTACTCCCCCGGCAAGGATCACAAGTACAAGGGCGAGTACACCTCCGACAAGAAGAAGGGCAAGTACAAGGGCGACAAGAAGAAGCAGTTGTACTTCAGCAAGAGGGAGTTTGTGAAGCAGTACCAGAAGCACGCGCAAGAGCGTGACCGTGCTTTCCTCGCCAGCTTGAGTGACTACGACGGCACTTCCAGTGACTCCGACTCCGACAGCGACGATGATGGTGAGAAAAAGATCGTCGGGCACGCTGGGCTCTGCTTCTTTGGTGACGAGATCGGCTACTGTACCATGGCGATCAAGGGTGATCAAGCTGGCTCCACCGACTTTGGTATTCGCAACAGCTTCTCCACAAACCCCAAGGTGAGCGATGATGAAAATGATGAGGATGCTATGTTTGTTGCTTTGAAAAACCAGGATCGCTTGCTTAGAGTAGCAGCTAAGGATCTTAGAGCTGCAAATGCTAGGGTTGCTACTTTAGAGGCTGAGCTTGAGACTTTGAAGTCTAAACTTGATTGTGCTATGAATGATCTGTCTGTTGCTAAGGAAGCTTGTGCTGTTGCCGATGAGATAGAATGCACTGATTGTTAGGTTCTAGCTATTGAAATTGCTAATCTCCGTTCTAAGCATGCTAGTAATGTAGATTTGCTTCATTCTACTACTGCAGCGTTAAAGGGGTTGAAGGCTAGGCCGACTTTGCTTGCCAAGTGTGATGTTTGCCCTACACTTAGAAAGGAGTTGGAAGAAACTAGGGCTGCTTTGAGGAAGTCTGAAAAGACTGCTAGCCCTACTAGTGTTGCTTGCTCTAAGTGTAAGGATCTTGGAGACTTGCTAGATGCTTTAACCATTGAGAAGGTTCAGCTGGAGGATGAGAACACCTATGTTAGGACCATTCTCAGTTGGATTTCTGCTAGGGAACCACAGCTTGGCATGATCATTTCCTCTTTCAAGCTGAGTGACAAGTTGGGAGTTGGCTATCACTACACCCAGGCTGATTTTGATCAGTTGTATGGGAAGATTGGTGACTTGATTGTAGTACCTTTGAGTGAGAAGTTTCCCTTGACCCACTACAAGCCCAACTTTCAGTCTGACAATCCTAAGGAGGGTGTGTGTGGACTGACAAGCCTAGGGAGCCACCTAAGAAACAAGTGTGGACTCCCAAGCCTAACTTTGTGAGGAACCCACTTGACACTTTGCCCAAGAGAAACCCATCTGAGATACCACCTGAGAGCTCCAAGTAAGGTGCTAAGAGGAATGTTCCTTCTAAGCCCACTCCAGAGCCAAAGAGCCAACCCAAGAACCAAAACCAACCAAAGGGTGCTCCACCCAAGAGGTACGTGTGTGACTACTGCCATAGGGAGGGTCAACTGGTGGAGTTTTGCTACCGCAGGTTGAGGGCTGAAAGGCATGAGGTTGAGATGAGGAACGAGGACAGGTACTACCAGGGTGGTAGGCCTGCTGTTGAGACTCAGCGTGAGACCGCTGGCCACGTCGTGTAGGTGGAGGTAGAGGAGACCACTTTCCTCGTGGTGCTCCAGGTGGTGGTGGACGTTTTGCCGGCAGGGCACCAGGTCGTGAGCAGTACGGCGACGGTTCACCTGACCGAGGTTTTGAGAGACCACGTTTTGATAGACGTAGTGATAGGCAGTTTCAGGCTCCGCGGAATTGGGGACAAGGGATGTTTGGTTGTGATTTTACTAACCCTTCTTTTGAGCAAATGGCTCGGCACTGGTTTGCTTCTTTTCAGATTAACCCCAGTGTCCGACCATATGCTCACCCTATGAACCGCTATTGATGTAGGACGGAGGCCTGGAGAACATATGGCTAATGGATTCCGGTTGTTCGTGCCATATGACCGGTAATTACAGATGGTTCTCCAGTCTCACCCCAGTGAGCTCCAGCGAGCACATCATTTTCGGGGATAAAGGTACAGGTCAGGTAAAGGGTGTTGGTGCTGTTCCTATTTCTGAGAGTTTTATCCTGAGGGATGTTGCTTTAGTTGGTAACCTTGGTTACAACCTTCTGTCTGTTTCGCAACTTCTCGAGGAAGGATATGAGGTGCACTTTAAGAAGGGCTTTTCTCGTGTTTTGGATGCTCAAGGGTCTTTGTTGTGTCCTCTTGTTCCTTTTGGGAAGGTTTTTCGTGTTGACTTCTTGAGCTCCTCTGGTCCTTCTCGGTGTTTGGTGGCCGGTCCCTCCTCTGTTTTATGGAAGTGGCATAGGAGGCTTGGTCATTTGAGCTTTGATTTGCTTGCAAAGCTTAGCTCACTTGATCTAATCCGAGGATTGCCCAAATTGAAGAGTGAGCGTGATCTTGTGTGCCATCCTTGTCGCCACGGGAAGATGGTGGCTGCTTCTCACACACCTGTTAATCAGGTGATGACGGCTCGTCTTGGGGAGTTACTCCACATGGATACTGTGGGACCTTCTCGGGTGCGGTCTGTTGGTGGGAAGTGGTACGTTCTTGTGATCGTGGATGACTTTTCTCATTGGTCTTGGGTGCATTTTATGGAGAGTAAGGGTGAGGCTTTTGAGTTTGTTCATGACTTGGTTTTAAGGTTAAGAAACGAGTCTGGTCATGCCATGAGAGCTTTACGCAGTGACAATGGCTCAGAATTCAAGAATGACCGTTTCAAAACCTTTTGCCATAGCCAAGGTCTTGAACACCAGTTTTCGTCTCCATATGTTCCACAGCAGAACGGGGTGGTTGAGCGCAAGAATCGGACCCTTGTTGAAATGGCTAGGACGATGCTCGATGAGCATAGGACTCCTAGGAAGTTTTGGGCTGAGGCAATCGCCTTGCACAACCCCTGGCTTTGAGCTTGCAGGTGATGATAAGATAGGTACTACCATCTTTGAGGATGATGAAGAAGATGTTGGTGTTTCTGGTGATACTGCGCCGGCTGCAGCTCCAGAACCTGCTGCTTCACTTTCAGAGGACGATGAGGGAGCTCCAGTACCATCTCCTTCTACCACATGGGAGCAACCTCCACTCGATCCACCTGTACATGCAGCAGGGCCCGCTGAGAACGTTGGGGAGGTGATCACCGAGCCACAACCGCCTCGGATGGTCCAGCGGGATCACCCTTCAAGGAACATCATTGGTGGCCTGAATGAGAGAGTTAATTGATCCAGGTCTACTTCTCTTGCTCACTTTGCACATTCTGCATTTGTTGCTTCTTTTGAGCCACATGATGTTGGACATGCTTTATCTGATGCAAACTGGGTCAATGCCATGCATGAGGAGCTAGAAAATTTTGAGAGGAACCAAGTTTGGGTCTTAGTTGAGCCTCCACCACACTGCAATCCTATAGGAACCAAATAGGTTTTCAAAAACAAACACGGAGAGGATGGAGTTGTGGTGAGAAACAAGGCAAGACTTGTTGCTCATGGTTTTTGCCAGATTAGAAGCCATTCGCATTCTTTTAGCCTTTGCAGCTTCGAAAGGGTTCAAGCTGTTTCAGATGGATGTGAAGAGTGCCTTCCTAAATGGGTTTATAGAGGAAGAGGTCTATGTGAGGCAACCCCCAGGCTTTGAGCATCCTAAATTTCCTAACCGAGTGTTCAAGTTGCAGAAGGCTTTGTATGGCCTGAAGCAAGCTCCCCGGGCTTGGTATGAGAGACTTAGAAAATTTCTAGTTGACTAGGGTTTTCAGATGGGGAGTGTGGACAAGACTCTGTTTTTACTCAAGCATGGCAAAGATCTTTTGATTGTTCAGATTTACGTGGATGATATCATCTTTGGTGTCTTTTCTCATGCTTTGTATAGCAAGTTTTCTGAGCAGATGAACAGGGAGTTCAAGATGAGCATGATGGGAGAACTTCAATTCTTCCTTGGGATCCAGATCAGGCAGACTCCACAGGGTACCTTCGTCCACCAAAGCAAGTACACGAGGGACCTACTCCGAAAGTTTGAGATGGCAGATGCTTCGCCTCAGATGACTTTGATGAGTACGTCTATTGCTTTGGACGCTTATGAAGATGGCAAGGATGTTGACCAGAAGGTGTACCGAGGGATGATCGGGTCGCTGCTGTACTTGACTGCTACGAGGCCAGATATACAGTTCGCTGTAGGTCTGTGTGCTCGTTTTCAAGCGTCCTCAAGGGAGTCACACCACACCGCTGTCAAGCGGATCTTGAGGTACATCAAGTTCACCTCGGAGTTTGGGCTTTGGTACTCCGTGAACTCTTCTCTTTCCCTCCTTGGCTTTTCGGATTCGGATCATGCTGGGTGCCGGATATACCGCAAGTCTACTTCTAGTACTTATCAGTTTTTGGGTACTTCTCTAATCTCCTGGTCTTCTCGTAAGCAGTCTAGTGTAGCCACTTCCACATGTGAGGCAGAGTATGTTGCCGCTGCTAGCTGTTGCTCCCAGATACTATGGATGCTTGCTACCTTGAGAGACTATGGCCTTACCTATGAAAGGATTCCCATCTTGTGTGATTGTTCCAGTGCTATTAGTGTTGCTAAGAACCTAGTTCTTCACTCTAGGACTAAGCACATAGATGTGAGATATCACTTCTTGAGAGATAACTATGAAAAGGGCATGATAGATATAGTGAAAGTGGCGAGTGAAAACCAAGTGGCTGATATTCTAACCAAACCCCTAGATTTAGAGACCCTTGCTAGGTTGAGAGGGGAGTTAGATGTTTGCTTTTCCTTTTAGTCAGGGGGAGTTTTGGTAGCTTCTAGGTTTTCTTTTGGTTTTTCCTTTGCTTTTGGCTTTCTTTTGCTTTTTTATGCATCTTGTATCATATTCATGCATTGCTTCATGTACATTTGTAGTTACACTAGCACTTGAGCTCTTTTGGTATGAGTAGTTAGTATTTACTTGAGCTAGATTGTACATTGCTTGCTTGATCATGGATGGCTTGAGCTCTTTTGGATCTATTGAATGCTATTTGTAAGCTAAGTCATTTTGTTTTCCTGAAAAATTTTGAACATGATCACCACTAGTCTTGGATACCTAGCATGTGTAGAAATGTTGAATGCTTATGCTATCTTTCCATGCTTGGTTGTGCTTGTTGTCTACCTTTGCAAGTTGTTTGCCTAAGCATTTATGATACCTTGCCTAAATCTGAAAATTTGAATTGAAATATCAAGTATTTGGTATCTTTTAAGCTGAAATGAAAAGATCCAGGTGAGTTTGCTTTGTCACACTGACTTGGCATGAGATTGGTCATCTTTGCACCTTGATGAGAACTTGGCCATGACTGTGAATGACTAAAACCTTGTCTTAAGCTCCTGATGGTCTTTCTAGGCCTAGGCTTGGCATTGGTTGGTAAGAAGTGGTCCGACAAGCAAATAACCCCTGGCACCTAAGTGAAACTTGCTGAAATTTAATTGGTATCAAATTCAAAAGTGCAAGTCTCAAAATGCTTATGGCTATGTTTATGTATGCTTTGGATAGGATTAGCTCCCCTTGTATGCATTGCTAGCATTTTGTGTTATTGCCTATCTTGCTAGATGCTATTCTTGTGGTGATGCTTTCTTTTAACCAAACCTAAACCACATGCTTTGCTCCTGACCTGTGTGAAATAGGTTCATTTGATCTTGTTGCATGCCCCGTAGCCCTCACATGCTCTGTATGCTAGAACTTGTATCTACTAGCTTTTCATCCCTGAATGAGCTCATTTTGTTCACTTGTGACATTTGCACTTCATGTTTTGGGTGAGAGATACCTTGATGTGTGCATTGTCAACAAGGGGGAGAGATTTCACCAACCTTGGACAAGGGGGAGAGACCTTGTACAAGGGGATCAGTGTTTCAGGGGGAGGGCTGCATTGTCCTAGGGGGAGCACCACTCCAGGGGGAGAGTTGCATTGTGAGATGGGCTGAAATGCAGGGGGAGTTGGAGTCTTAGCATGCTCAGGGGAGAGACCTTGTACAAGGGGATCAGAGTTTCAGGGGGAGAGCTGCATTGTCCTAGGGGGAGCACCACTCCAGGGGGAGAGTTGCATTGTGAGATGGGCTGAAATGCAGAGGGAGTTGGAGTCTTAGCATGCTATTTTGGCCAGCTGTGTCGAGCCTTTGCCTCTTTCTGGAGGAGCTGGTCCTTTGCTTCTAGCATGACTGTGTTGAGCCTTGCCTCTTTCTTGTGGGGTCATGCTTTGTTGATCGTCTGCGTTGAGCTGTTTCCCTTGTCTTAGGGGCCCGATCTTTTGGCTTTGCTTTGTTCACTACTTGTGCCCCCGTTTCTGCCTTTTTTTGGATTTTAGGCACTTGAGTGGATTTTCTTTGTTTTTTCTTTCTTCTGTTGTTCTTTGCTACGCTTTTCTTTTCTTGTCTATGATTTTAGGTGGTTGGTGAGGGTGTTGACAAGGCACTCATCAAGGGGGAGATTGAGGGACTCAAGTGTACCGAGTCTGGTCTTTCATCCTGGCTGTGATGAGCGCTTGTCAACACCGAAGACTTGCTGAAGGATGAGCGAGCACCTCCTAAGTGTGACCTAGAGGAGAAGCCCTCTCAAGTGGACTGAGAGGCGGCGCCAGAGTGGACTTGGCGTGACAAAAGCCCTGCCGAGTGGACTGACAGGTGGCTTGGGTTGAGGCACAAGTTAGGTTCGGCCCACAAGTGCGACCGTGGGTGCGGGACGGTGTCGTGAGCCGTAAAATCACTCAAGTGGAGGCCCAACAATCGTTTCCTGGTTCCACCGTCAAAACCAGGGGCTAGTTGCCGGTATTCCAAAACCAGGAGCTACTGACCACGTGGAGGACATCGGGAGATTACTTTGAGCCGAAGAAGATAAAGGACTCCATCGTGGCTGTTCATCTGAGTTTCCTGCATCTTTTCTGGCCTCTACAGGCATTTTAGTGTAATTGCATCAGTATCTTAGGGGGCTGTTTGCAAAACAGCCTAGGATGAGTCATATAGTATAAATAAGGGAGATGGCTGTCTAATCTCTCTCTCTTGGCTGGTTGAGTTGTGCTTAGGGCTTAGAAAACCCTAGGTTTTAGGTCTCCAAGCAAGAGCATGAAGGTCCAGTGAGGTTTGAGTGATCTAGCCTCCACAAAAAGTGGGTAGGATGAGGGTGGCTACTTGGTGAACGTGATTCATCTTGTAATCTGGATCTAAGACCTCTTTGAGGCTATCAATTGATGGATTTCGTGCAGCACCTTGTGTGTTCTTCCTTCCCCCTCTCTTGATTGGTTTTTGATCTTCGTTTTCTTACCTTTTTGGTGTGTTTGGCTTTGGGCAAGAGCAAGATCATTCTATTGCCGGTGTTTTGGACTGCTAGGACGTGGTTTTGATTGTGGTTGTATTGCCGAATCTTTGAATCCACGAGCAGCCCCTCCTTTTTCGTTCTTGGCAAGTGGACTTCACTTCTGGGGGCAAGTCAAATCCGTGGAGAAAAACTTAAGCCTAGGTCTTGATCTGTTGGGAAGAGCATCTCCATGGATTAGACAAAGTCCTTGCAAATTTTGGTGAAGTTTGGAGTCCATTTTACTGAGATTTGGATCGATTTTGAGGATTCTCGGGCTGTTTTTCTCACCTCGGGCTTCCCTGTTTCATACCACCGGACTGTCCGGTGGGTAGGCACCGGACTGTCCGGTGGCCTAGGGTTTAGCCCGGGCGGAGACTACGAGGCTCAGCCTCTCAGGCTTTTAGCAGCCACCGGACTGTCCGGCGGTGAGCCACCGGACTTTTCGGCGGTGGTGCTAGAGGGTCAAGCCCTCAGCCTATTTCGTCCGATGGGTGGCACTGGACTGTCCGACGATTGGGTGCCGGACTGTCCGGTGGGTTGGACTCGAGGGTCAAGCCCTCAGTCTTTACCATCCGGTGGGTGGCACCGGACTGTCCGACGCTTAGGCACTGGACTGTCCGGTGGTACCGTCGGACTGTCCGATGCGTTAGCAACGGACTGTCCGGTGACTCCTGCTCCCGGCGGTTCTAGGCTCGTTTTGTGTCGTTTTCTCTCGGCGTTTGAGCAAGTGCTGTGTAGTGCTTCCGTAGTGCTTTCCTCGACGTGTCTTAGGGTTGGTAGCTTGTCCTATCTACGTGATCCTACATGGGTGAGAAGAGAGGGTTTTTGGGGTCGTAGGTTTTTAGGTGTCGACCTATTCAGCCCCCCTAGGTCGCTCTTTCGGTCCTCACGCTGACCCCTGGATCTATTACAACCTGGAAGCAACCGGAAGAGAGTTTCCATGCATAGTTCTTCTCTGGGTCTGATGAAGCTACGTTCATGGACCTAAATAGTATCCATCTGCTCCCAGGGGAACCGGTCCACAAGTACATCCTGCGGTTCCGCGAGTTGAGGAACCGATGCTACTCTGTCCATCTTGATGAAAGGATTCTTGCCTAGATAGCATACAACGGTCTGAACAAGGCCATCAAGGCAGTATACGTGCCGACCGATTTCGATTCCATCGGCCATTTAGTGTCAAAAGTTTCTGCCTATGAATGGAGCCATCCAGAGGTTTTGCAGGAAAGGCAAAGACGGAGTATCGGCTGTATCCAGACCGAGGAAGATGATGCCTTGGACAATGTTGATGCCTACCTCGTTCAGTGGGCAAGGACCAACAAGCCTCTGCAGTGCCAATGGGTAAAGCATCCAGAGCCCATTGTTGGCGTCTCTTAGCCTTAAAAGATTTTACTCCGCAAGCGTACGGAGACCGCTGTAGCTTTTCACCCAGAGTATTCCGAGTATCGTATTTTTACCCACGGCGGCAGGCGAGAGAGTATAATTGAATAAACTCAAATCGAATGATCCG
Source organism: Paspalum notatum (assembly GCA_022530915.1). Lineage (NCBI taxonomy): Eukaryota > Viridiplantae > Streptophyta > Magnoliopsida > Poales > Poaceae > Paspalum > Paspalum notatum. The sequence goes on along the minus strand of CM039688.1, from coordinate 29,086,369 downwards.
TACTTAAATAAATATACTAGCTAGTCACTAGACATGGGTAAGTCTGGTAAACGGATAGGTGTATGGTGGAAAGAAGTTAATTAAACTACCTAAGATAAACATAGAAAGGCATAGTTCCCTGGGAGGACAACGAGTGAGATAAAGTTCCCAAACTCTATTCTATTCGGCTGCAAAGACTATGTCGTGGTTAACTAAGAAACTCAAGTAGCAAGTCAGGGTCTCGCGTCGAGCGAAATTCCGGCGCCTCGAGGGGTCAGGGGGTAGATAGTAGACCACCGAAGGAGACCCGACTAACGTCTACGGGCCTACCAAACGAACGGGCCTAGGCTACACAGGCACACCACACGCTGTCACTGAGTGGGGCTACCAAGCAAATCTGCGTGGATAGGCTGACACGCTATAAACGTACTCAAGCAAAGCTTGAGCAACAATATATCGTCCTTGATCAGAGGAGAGGACCTAACCAAAGCCTGGCATACAGGTTGGATTATAGCACCGGCAAGAATAATGGGACTTGACTATCTAAGATAACCATAAGTCTAAACCTAGCAAGTATGCAAAATAAAGGGTACACCACACTTGCTAGAGATAGAAATAAAGTAAAATATAACTGAATTATATTGAAGATAAGAGTACAAAAGATACAAGAGCTGTTACCGCAGACTCAGAAGAATCTCCGAGAACTCCGAGGCAAAGCTCGACTCACTCTAACTCCCAGGACTATCCTAACTACTAAGATGTGGAAAAGGACACTCTCTAAGGTAGAATATGGCTCTCAACTTCTCCACACCTTTACAAATGAGCTCTACATGCCTATTTATAGTCCCATATGTGGGGGTGGTACTTGTAGGAGGCTTAGGTCAGTGGGAAGCCGAAGTCGATGGTCGGCCGACCTAGGGGGAGGTCGGCCGACCTCGCCCGAGGTCGGGCGACCACCGGATCCACCGCCTTTGCACTCCAATGGCTTGATCTTGCGTCCCCATGGCGGTTGGCGGTTAGGACGATTGTTGCCCGTGTAAAATGCCTCCAAAGGTAGGTTGGCCGACCATGTAGGAGGTCGGGCGGCCACGTGTCAGCCTTGCATTGGCCACATTGCTCTTCCCTCGGATTATTGACGTTGTGGATCCGTGACTTGGTGCATTTTCGGCCCTTGGATACATTGGATGCTTGGTCTTGCGGTTGGATTTGAGTGCACTTATGTTTCTTTGTGATGTGGATCGATGAAGTGGCAAATGAGTGGCTAGGCGGCCTGAGCCAGGGTCGGCCGACCCTGCTGGTGGGTCGGGCGACCATGCCTCAGGTCGGCCGACCTGGGTTTGGGTCGGCCGACCTGGGCATTTTGCCCGGTGAGCCTGTTTTCGATCCTTGATGTGTTTTCAGCTGTTTTATGTGCATTTTGGTACCTGCATCCAAGTAATTATGCAAAACTAGTGGAACTCATTGGTAGAAGAGTTAGTCCATATTTATTCACTTGCATTGCTCCATTTGGTTGGTAGTTGACGGTAGATATCATGAGATTACGACCGTCAACACCCCCAAGCTTAAACTTTTGCTCGTCCTCGAGCAAAGCTAAGACTGAAAGTGGATCAGGAATTGCTACAATATTGAAGATGAAGAGAAATTTTTACACATGACTCAATACTCATACTTTTGTTTCAAGTAGTGAAATAATTGAAGCTCGCCTTGTGTACTACCTATGGTGCATCTTTTTGCTTACCTTGCCTTGGGCGGTTGAGAAATGGAATGACCATTGTATAGGAGTTTCCTCTAACTTGCTTTTTTTGATGTCTTTCTCAGGTGTTTTCAAGATTTTCAAAACAAAAGCAGCTTCCCCAAGGTGCTCTCAGATGCTCAAATGTGTTTCCTCACTAAGGGCCAAGATTCGGCCAACACTTTCCGACACTAAGGCCTTTGTGGAGCTTTAAGTAGGGAGAATGTGGCACGCTTAGGATATTTATTTTGCTAAACAAAAGATTGGACCAAAGAGTGTACTCTATCACTTCTTCTAATTGATCACTGGAGTATGAGTGGTGGTATTGTATGCCTCCTTCTCTTGGTTTTCATCCCTTTTAGCCTTTTGTAGATTTGGAGTGGATATGGAGCTTTTATTTATTTTTGCCATGCTTGAACTTGCATGCTTTTTATTTTGCCGTGCTTTCGCACGTATTTTTTTCTTTTTGCTATGCTTTTACATGCTTTTCTTTTTGGACTCCATACCCTTACTCCTTGAGATTTGAAGGCTAGGGATTGTGAGAAGTATTTAGAGACATATTGGTGGATGCAAACTGTTTCACATGCATTTTTGCTTTTGTACTCCAGCTATCAACAGAAGGTGATATTTCTACTCAAAGAGACTCAAAATTTGACAAAGCTCAAGATATCACTAAGCAGCTCTTTGTAGCAGTTTCAACTAATTGAAGCATTTTTTGCTCTCGTAGGTATTTTTTGACCAAGGGGGCTATATTTTGTTATTTTCGAAATAAAAACCTGAGATGTTCATCTTACTAAGAGCATGAAAGAATTATCCCATAATCAAGTCATATCATTCATCTCACAACAATTTAGGCTTGTTATCACAAATGGCAACCACAAGATAGAACCTTGATTTACTTCTTTTATTCACAAACTCAAAACTAAGCTAAACATAAGTCACATGCAAGAATTAAATCATTCACTTAATAGAGCAACTATTCATCATTTCCAAAATGAAGCTAGCATGTGAACTTATCGTTAAAGCATGGGAGAGTTTTTTTAAATATAACTGAATTAAACAAACTAAGCAAACTAAATTAAACAAACTAGCAAATGTAGGACCGAGACGTGCGACTAGAGGGGGTGAATAGGAGCACTTAAAAAACTCAAACTCAAACCCCCAAAATGCGCCCTCACGAAAACACACGCACACCCCATACCGTCCACAGAACAGATACATATCGGGTGGAAAGCGGAAGCACTCGAATTAACGCCCAACGAAACAGACGTAAGACGAGCAACCAAACTATACCTAAACGAACAGACACACCACTTAAAACTATACCTCTCTAATGTGCAGAGTTGCGCAGCATAGACAAGCTACCAACCCTTGGACACACTGAGGAACCCTAAACGAGAAAACATTAAAGCACACAACAAAACAAGCGAAAACAACAAGGCACAAACAAAAAGGCAACTAGGAACACAGACTGGCCAAAACAAAACAAGACAAGCTACAAAGCTAGCAAGTGTCGCACACTAGCCCCTCAACACACCGAAGCGTGCCTCACTTAAGATTAGTGAGTGAAGAGTATGGGCTTGCAGTGGTTGACACAAGACAAGTTTGAAGCAAACAACAACACTCCAAAGACCAAAGAAACCAAGGAGAAAAGACCAAGGAAGAAGAGGAGGAATAACACAAGAAAACAGCCTAAAAATGTACAGACCGTACTATCCGAACCCCCCCAAAAGGCCTAGACCGTACCAAGTAAAGTGGAGGTTGAAAACAGCCCAAAAATACTATAGACCGGACTATCCGGTCTCTACAGACCGTCCTATTTAACTCCAGACCGTCCTATTAATCTCAGCAGAAAACTGCACTAAAAAAACAGCCCGACACTCTTTCGAAAAATCGATCGAAATGGGGTCAAATCTCAACAAAACTTCACGAAAATTTGCAAGGATAATCCTAAGGACCTTCCCTAGCAAATCCCAAAAGATCAGCTCCAAATGATGAAGGGATACACGGGAATTGCAAATCTCATGAGGTAGGTGAGTTGACTCTGAAAAACCGAGAAATGGGAAGAACGGCCCTTGCTCGTGGTTCAATGATTCTAGCACTTGGCTAGTGAGCTTCACCACATCATAGCAAGGCAAAATACTAGCAAAAGAAAGATCCCAACCTTGGACAAACTGAAACACACCAAAATCCAAGGATTAGAACCAAAAACGAATTAGAACGGGGAGGGGGAAAGGAGGACGAAAATGAGCTGCTCAAGACATGGATTTCTCAAGGAGTAATCTTGGATTGAATCATGAAATCAAGTCTTACAAGACCCCCTAGATCCTACCTCCCATCATCCTCCCACTAATGACAAGATTTGACTAAACTAGGCACTCATCTCCTAGCTAATCTCCTCTCTTTTCTCTCTTTGGACCTTAGCTGCTAGGGTTAGGGAAACTAGGGTATGGTGGCTGCCAAGATGAGCTCCAAGGGAGCCTCTCAAGTCTATTTATACCCTAGGCCCTAAACGACACAATTACACTAAGACTCCTACTCTAAAAATGCCTAGAGGGGGCCAAACCGAAAAGATACAATCGGACGACTACGATGACGGCTTGATCATCTTCTTCTCCACGCCTCGCTTGGATGTGCGCCATGTAGCCAGTAGTTCGGAAGCTTCCCCCGGTTTTGAAGTCAGAAACCGAGAAACTTTATTTTGCGGGCTTCCTAGGCCGGGTCTTGGCCCAATCTTCTATCTTGGTGAGTCACAGCCCAACCCACCAAGTCATTTGAACTTGTGTGGCGGTTTTGAGCTGAAGCCGCCAAAGCCTCCCTTACACATCTTTGCACCATGCACTCGGGTTGGAGCACCACGGTGGCACCCAGCTTCTCCAGTCCATTGGAGTCGCCTCGCGGTCCATCGGAGGGCTTACACCACCGTTGCCAAACCGCCCCTCCGTATACCGAGCTTCCATGGCCGACCGACGCCGAGACTTGCCTCCGGTCCATTGGAGGGCTTTTGCCTCAGTCCATCGAGATCTTCGTCATCCTCTACCTCCAGTCCATTGGAGGACTTGTACTGTTGACAATCACTCATCACACCAGGAGAGCAATGAAGCCGGTCCATTGGCTCTCAGCAAACTCTCAAAGCATGATACATGGGTGGTGCAGAAAATGGGGGACTGTCATACGTACCCAGCTGTCGATTTGGGTCCCCCCCAAGCTTCAACGAAGCTACTCAGGGTAGTACCCGTAATACTGGAAGAATCGCTGGGACTCATCGAAGGTGCGCTGAGCCGTCGCTTCTGTTTCTAGGAGGCGGTTGTATTGTTCGTCCTGGGTCTGCTGGATGACCTGAGTGCGCTCATCGACCTGATTAAGCTACTAGGCCATCCCAACTGTGCGCTGGTCCTGAATGGTCAGGGACCCAAAGATGGCGCTCAAATGGTCTCCTGCAAAGCGTGTAGAGGCAGATGGTCCTGCCTCATACGGTGCTGACCCATACCCATAGAAGGTTCCTCCTTCTTGCTGCTAAGAGAATGCAGCACTCGGCTTGTGTCCCCATGGTGTGTTTCCAGATCCTCCGTGGGGCTGCCACGTTGAGTCTGTTCCCTAGGTTTGCCAGGACGTGCTAGTCGCGGTATGGAACCAGGTAGGTCCCGTCCCGGTGGTTTGTGTGTCCTGTGCTTGCTTCTGTAGGCGCTTTTGGGCTGCCCTCCTCTGTGCCCTGGTCATGACTCCCTCTACACTATGTCTGGGCTCCTCTAAAGGTTCTTCCTCCGGGACACGCTCTATTGGCATAGAGAGTGTATCCATGTGGTAGATTTTAAACTGTGGTGCTGGTAGAGGCACTTCAAAGTTGTACCCCCTATAGATCATGACATAGGTATCTGTGCTGGGGTTCTTGCACAGAATGTCTCCCCGGATAAAATGGCTCTCTATGACTAGGTTGGGTGTGTCTGGGGGTAAGAATGCCACATGGGCATTTGCTAAGACCCCTAGCTCGGATGCAATCCTCGTCACGAAGGATATGATTGTTATGGAATTTTCATCCCAAACTAGCTTCATCCAGTGATAGAGCATGGCGACGACAGGTGCATACTTCTGCTTACGCCACATGGCATAGAGGATTTTTAAGTCCTCTATGGTCACACAGCGTGTGTCATCACGGGGAAGGACTACGATGGTGATCCAGCAGGCCATGAACCGCATGGTGGGGTGCTTAATGTGTGTGATACTCTTCTTCCCCTTATAGTCTGGACCGGCTAGTTTCCAGAACTCTGTTGCATTAAAGCCTACAGGTTCGGCTGCTATGGAGCAACGAGGTGAGAACCCGAGAGCATTGCTGAACTGACGGAGTGTCAATTCATGCTCAGAGTTAAAGAGTCTGAAATGAACAGTCGTGTCGGACTGCAGTGATACTACTCGGAGGGTCATCAGAAACTCCTTGGTGAGGAGGACTATGCCTCCCTCACTAACATGTGCAAAATTATCCCAGCCTACCATACTGAAAATTTTATCAAATTCATCATTCATACCTGTGCTTGTCATGAGTACCTCATCGAAGCACTTGGTGAGGCTGATAGGCTTGGTGTGGAGTCGCCTCAGCAAGTCGGCTTCATCTTGATTGCGCGTCTGGATTTAGGAATCCAGCAGCAATACGGGCCCGGTGATGGATGATAAAGCTTCTTCTCCTCCCGGTCCAGCACTTGATGAGCCCCTGTCGGACACTGTCCGCGAGTTATGTGAACTGGAGGACGTCGGGAACCGTATGTGCTGTCTCGCCTTGCTGATCGCACTTCTGGCCCTCTTGAGAGCGCGCTTCATCCTGCACAAAAATGAACACAAGAACTATGAGACGACAAAATAAAATTAGCGTTAGTCGTTAGTCGTCCTTGTGGGGCGTGACACCACCACGACTCGTTCTTGGACTTGCCAAAAGAGAGGGGATAGCAGCCAATTAATTTGCTCAACTAGATTTTTATTCGGACATTATTTTGGCTAAGCAAATAGCTAAATTAACTACTAAACAAAGAGATTAAGAGAGGGAGAGGGGAGATTGCAGTGTTGGTGCATTAAGCAAGAGGAAAAGGGTTGTGGCGGAACCGCCCTGCTTAATCCAGACTAAGCACACCTGCCACCTCTAGCTCGCAGTGCACTTAGGCCAGACTAAACCCAGTAGTCCGTCGAGAGTCCCTCGGGCTCTCGATAATACCATTCCCAGAGGAACTGACATCAAACACATCTGACTCTCGAAAGAGCCACAACAATTACATCATCACAGGCAGTTGAAATAGAGAGTAATAGACTTAATTTACAAACCAAACATATGAAATCAAATACATGTTCAAATGTAGCGAAAGCGTTTGCAAAATTATATATAGCGAAAGCGTTTTCAAAACGTCTCGCAGCGGAATCATGATACTTAAGCAGTCTTCACGAAGAGACAAACGAGGCGTGTAGCACCGAGCCCACCGGTACTACCACCTTCCACACGGTTGTCCAGATGTCATCAGTACCTGTAATCCAAAAGTGGGGGCAAACCCTGAGTACTAATTACTCAGTAGGACTTAATGGAATGGCTTACGGCTGACGCAAAGCTTGCTTACTAAGGATTGGATCCTTAGCTGTTGATTTTAAACAGAGTCAGGTTAACATGTGGAAGCAGAATTTGACAGTTGCTTGATTTATCATATAGAAGCAGGATTTGACAGCTGCTTGATTTATCATATAGAAGCAGGATTTGACAGCTGCTTGGTTCATCATATCAATAATACAAATCATGAGTACAAAGATAAGTTGCATGAAAGTAAAGCATATATAACCAGGCATGTAGTATTCAAAACCATGAATTGATAATACAACATATTCAAGTGGATTACTACTTTGCCCGTCAGTGGTATTAGCATTCTCACACCTGGTGAGCATCAGTAATTCGAATCGATTTTTATATTCCTGGGAATAACTAGAAGTACCAGGATGGCATATGCTTACTAACTCCCGGCATTCCCACGTATGCTTCCCCCATCTCCACTTGTCCCATCGCAAGTTCGATTCAATCCTTCCGTAGTTCCCAGGTTGTGCCGCCTTAGGAGCGTTACCTCGGTGTACCGGGTCCAACCCTCCCTCGACTACAAGCTCCCCAAGGTGTTACAGTAGGAGTCTGTCTCTGTTCTTCGGATGGTACAAGTAAGACTTTCACCGGTCCATTATCCCGGATAAGCACCCTAGCAATGTTATGCCAACCAATAGGCGAACAACGACCGGCCTTATGCGACTCGGGCGGAGTCCACCACACATTATTCCAATTCTCATCGTACAATTCCATATCTCCGCCCGGTCTCCATTTAAAACATATCATAATCAAAGTAAGATTCATAATAGTGAGATTTTTTTTCTGAAAAGCAATCCCAACGGGACGAGTGACCTTTATTCACTCGTATCTACTCGCACCTAACCGTTCTAGGCACACGTCCTGCGACTCTAGGTATAGGAGCTAGGACCAGGGCGGCCAAGGAATCTAATGCAATTGGTTTCAACCAACTCCTAATGCATATGCGTAATCAACAATTATTTTGTTTGCTGGGAATAGCATGGTCCTGCCTACCTTTGATTGTTCTTATGAAAACCAACAAACTAAACTAAGTTAGTTTGCCGGGTTGTGGGGCTTTGCCCCAGGCAACCCCTTGAAGCAGGGACGGATTTAATCAGCGACCCTTCGTCTTCTTGCTCCGGATATAGCCTGTCGTCCGGTTCCTTGATCACTGGTTTCTCCTGTGTTGATAGCTCCTTGCACGCGGGGTCTATATGCATGATAAAATGCAACATGAGTGCAAAAAAATGTATTGACATGCATATGGTGCAGGTAAAAGGTAATTCATGGTGAGTAGCAATGTGACAAAAGACGTAAGTGTTCCCATTCTAATTTATAGCATAAGAAAGGAAACCCTACAAACTTTTTATTAAGAAATCATACAATCCATCACTAAGAAATCATACAAACCATCACTCAAGCCTAGTATAATCTATCATACTTAACTAATCAGAAACTTTCAACAAAATACATGGTATATTAGTCTAACACGTGTATAAGCATTCAATTAGGGTAATTTATTCTCATTTGTGAATTAATCTAAGCAACTAAGTTACAGTAGTAAAACGTAGCCAATTGAAACCAAACTTTTATGGCATACAGATCCTGCATACCCAAGACTACTACCAAAATTTCAGCGCAATTAGAGCTGTAATTATTTAATTAAAAATACAACAAGCTCTCAGCCCTTTACATTGTCAGAATTTTTATAAATTATAGGAATGGTTTCTGGAAGTGAAACTCTACCGGTGAGCTATAGTAGGCATGACCTGCCTCTACAAAAATTGGCAAGTGAAATTCTCTCAATTTAGTAGGACATCTATTTTTCAAATTTTATTTCACTATGAAAATCATATAAATCAAAACAGCAGTAATAAAGTACACAAAATTACTTTCTAGAAATCAAGATATCACTAGTAGGCTACAAGATTTTTTCCATAATCTTCCTAGCAATTTAAATACACTTTTCCTATTTTCTTTTTCAACTAATAGCATTTTATCATTTTCAAATTTCCATTCAAATTTAACATGCAGAGGCTCATATTTTACCAATGAGATTCACAAGCTATATAGGACAAAGAAAAAATACTAGTGAGTGTGATGCCCCTGGCATCTCAAAAGCCTTAACACATGGTTAGATGAAAGCTAACGATGGATTAAGGCTTGATCATGCTTAGTGATTAACAGGAAACACGTGGAGGAGCCACTAAATCAAAATTTTCTACACAAGATATAAGACCACACATTTCGTGGTTGAATAAGTCAACACTCACATGCTTTTGAGCTCAACTCCAAATGCCAAACCTCGGATAAGAAAAGTAGCCCTAGACCTTTCTGTTGGACAATGTTCAAAAATCTAAAGACAGGAGGTTTAAAAGATCCAATCCAAAGTTTCTTGATAAGTGCCAGTTGTGATCGTGAGCAAACTTGAGCCCTAATAAAGCTTTCAAATTCATTAAGTACCCGAGCTCAACTCCGTTGACAAACTTGTTGTACATGCTATGGACTATCCTTTTGCTACACTGAGCATGGATCAAAACTATCGTCTACTCACTCAAAATTTCATCCAAATATCTCATGGAAACAACCAGATCAACCCACACTTAGAAATTTCCCAAGTATGGATTTTCAGCTTTTCCCTAAGTTGATTCTGAAATTACTTTTGATTTCACTATACAACTTCAAAATCTTCCTTTCTATGAAATGGAATTAAACTTATCACCTTTCAAATGCACCTATTGTGGAAGTGATTGGACTTCATTTGATACTCCAAAAGTTTGAAACAAGAAAGTCTCCACACAAAGTGAAATTTCTGTTTTAATAAACCTTGGAACATATTTGTGTCTATGATTCAAAATCTGTTGGGATTCAGGCCAACTTTATATTATCAAACTTGGAGTAAAGTACTGTTGAACAACTTTGGTAATTAGAGCTTGGTAACATACTGAGGTTTAAATGGAGTTTAGTGTCATTTTCCTCCAACACAGAAAACCAGTAGAAATCTGACCTGTGTAGTAAACTCAGTGTTTCTATAAACTACGGCCATTTTCATGTGAAGATAAAATTGAAGAAGTTGTAGGTTATGAAATTATAAACAAACTTGTCAAAAGGAACCCTGGGAGGTAAAGCCCAGAAATATGAGTTTTGAATTTCCCAAGCAATAAAGGTCCCCTGTCCTAATTGATGGCTGCTATATAAATTCATATATAAATCGTATTTCCACTTGGAATTTGATGTTAAACCTTTTGACAAAGATGTAGAGTTCTAAGAGTAGAACATCCTTCAATTGGCACTTTTCCAAATTTGGCTCCTAAGAAGGTGAAAAGTGCGATTTACAGCACTGGTAAAAACACACTCCTCTTTTCTCAGCCTTTCGGTCACTGACCAGTGGGCCCGCAGCGTCAGCGCCGCCGCGGCTCCCCAGCCGGCGGACGCCGCGTGGACGCCGGCGTACGGCCAGACGCCCGCGCCCACGGATCGCCACCCCGCGCCCGCGCCCTCGGCTTCACCTAGACGCCATCGCGGCCGCGTCCACGCTCACTCCCTCACTCTCCCTGCCCTGCCTCTCTCTGCCTCTACTTGCGCGGAGCGCAGTGCGCCGAGCCGCCATGGCCTAGCTCGCGGCGAGCTCGCGACGCGGCCACCGCAGGCTACCTCCACCCCGTCCACTGCGCGTCCCGCACTCGCCTCGCACTCCTCCATCGTTCCCGCACATCCTTGGCCTCCACCAGTACCTCCCTCACCCTTCCCCACGTGCGCGCTCACCCCGGCCGCCATTGCCGCCGCCCCTCACCGTGGGAGGCCATCTCCCGGCCCTTCCCTCACCTTCACTTCACCACCACCGCCTTCGCCTCGTCCTCGCGCAGCCGACGCGCTAGGTCTCGTCGCCGTTCCACCTCGAGGCCGCCGAATCGAACTCGCGACGCCGCGTCCTCGGCCTTCGGTGCGCCTCCGGTCCACGCGAGCTCCCAGGCCGCTTTGACCTCCTCCCTCCTCAAGACCTAGCGGGTCGGGGTCGCCGTCGCCTAGAGCACCCCGGCCACCCCGTCGGCTCCAACTCGCGGCCCCTACGCTCCGGCGTGCGCGCCGAAACATCGGCCGCTGCGCGCGGTTCGCCACCGTCCAAAGGTAGGAGAAGGAGGGGCTTTTGCAGATAGAACCCTCCCTTTATCGTTTATTATTTCACTATTTGATGTGTCTCGCGAAAACTATGAAAACACCCCTGGATCTATTAATTCCGTGCAAATTAACCCGAACCCTTGCATCTTTGCAGATCTAACCCTGTGCTCTGCGGATTTCACGCGCACTGTTCGCTGAGTCTAGCCCTACTTGTCCTCTACCCCCTGAAATCTATAGTTAATTACGTTCTAGTCCCTAGTCTGAGTGATTTTCCATTTAAATGTATTTGAATTAGCAGTGAACTTTAGAAAATCATAACAATTCAAAGAAAAATCCAAAATGGACAAACTCAGTTGCGTTAGACTCCTTGAATAGATCTACATGACTGGTATGATGTGGAAGTATGAAATGTCTGTTTTGCCCTTGGTTTGTTGCATGCATGATTAATTAGGATAAAAGTCAAAAGTCGACTAAATGAACTCCAAATGGCATGAAACTTGAAGAGTGAAATTCTTGTGGCACTATAATATTATGTGAATTTTTGTAGCCCTAGCATTGACTGGTAAATTACTGTTTTGCCCTTATGAATGTGATTTGTGTATTTATTCAACTGGAAAATGAAGGCTACATAAAATATGCTCAAACATGACCTCTAGTATTTTTCATATACTTTATATCGTATGAGTAGTTCACTGGTAAAGTATGAGGTTGTGCATGCATGTTGTAGCTACTATTATGAAAATAACAAGTGTTATGATGATTTAAGCAATAAAATAAGAAAGTGCTATTTACCATGCTCTAAGAATTCCACCAAAATTCATGTAGCCCTGTTACCCTATAAGTATGCCTAGGTGAATTATTCGTGTATTGTGGTTGTTGTTTCATGAAGGGTTATAAGTGGTCATTTAAATAGGATCAAAAAGTGAAGGAAATAAAAAGGGGATGTTATGCACGCACATACACTCATGGTTGCTCTTGTAAACCCCAGTTAGTATATTTGGTTTTTCTATGTCAAAATAAAACCTTATAAGATTGATGACTCTATGTACTCCGCATTCATGTTTCATCCTCATATGACTAAGTTGCAAGTCCATAACCATAAAAGTATTTCATCATTGAAAGGTAGATAGCAATAACTTAATTTAGGTCAAATTGTATGTAACCTATTTACTTAATGCTTGTGTACATTTGGTATGATAATAGTGACTGGTAATTTAAGTCTTATCGTGTGTTTCTCTCATGTACTTTGTCTGATATGGTTGACTCACTAGGAGGGATTAAACATCACCCCACCCCATGCATGTATCTTAGTAATCTAAATAGCTATTGCTTATTTTATCGGGTCACAGCATTGTCACGTTTCCTTTACGGTCGATGAGTTGATAGTTATATACGTATGATTGTTCGAGGGTATGCTTGCTCTAAGTTTATAACAATGCTACTGTCGCGAATGCTAAGAATGGTAATTCAAACTAGTAGTCCTCTACATGGGGAAATATATGCCTGATTGATTCTTGTTTGCATATGGTAAGATAAAGGACAATTTAAGTTGATACTTGAGCAAGTATTAAATCCATGTGTTCCACTGTGCATATCTAATTGTCTGTGTGCATACTTACTTTAGGTTCATAGAGGAACTCGTTGTTTAAGTAGTTTATTAATCGTTTTTCCGTCTGTCCACGGAATGAGAGCCCATATATGTGCTTGATGATTATGCATCTCATTCCTTGCATCACCATGCATGTCATCCATATAGTGGCGCTTATTGCAGATACGTGATCCAGAAACGGGCGCGTGGAACTACCTCAACCAACGGTGATCCAGAAGACCAACTAAGACCCACTCACGACCTGAAGAGCCCATCAGTCGTGTTTGGAAGGAGGAGTTGTCCAAGGGATCAAGGGGTTGCCTGGGGCAAAGCCTCACAACCCGGCAAACTAACATTAGCTTAGTTTGTTGGTTTTCTTAAAGTAAAACAAAGGTAGGCAGGACCATGCTTTACCTAGCAAATGATTTTTGTTGAATGCTTACGCATCTGCATTAGGAGTTGTTTGGAACCCATTTGCATTAGACTCCTTGGCCGCCCTGGCCCTAGCACCTACAATAGAGTGCGTAGGGCGAGTATGCCTAGTAATGCTAGGTACGAGTAGACACGAGTGAATGGAGTCACTCGTCGCGTAGGTGATTTTTCAAAAGTCACAAGAACTATTACTATGATGAAAGCTATGAGGATGCTCATGGTTTTAACTCGAGACCGGACGGAGATATGGTTATATGAGAAAAATGATGATGATGATATGGATGATATGGTGGACTCCGCCCGAGTCGCATAAGGCCGGTCATTGTTCGCCTATTCGTCGGCATAACATTGCTAGGGTGCTTATCCGGAATCTATGGGCCGGTGAAAGTCTTACTTGTGACGTCTCAAGCAAGGGGCACGTTCCTACCCACTGGTTGAGAGGAAGGTGGCCGCGGAGGCGGGTGTCAAAGGAGGGCAGAACCCAACGTAACCGAGGTACCGCTCCTGCGACAACGCGCTCCGGGAGTCAGGCGGGAGTGGTCATCGAACTTGAGACGGGACAGGTGGAGATGGGGAAGCATATGTGGAACGCTGGGAGTTAGTAAGCATATGCCATCCTGGTGCTTCTAGTTATTCCTGGGAATATAAAAATCGATTCGAATCGCTGATGCTCACCAGGTGTGAGAATGCCAATACCACTGACGGGCAAAGTAGTAATCCACTTGAATATGTTGTTTTATGAATTTATGGTTTTGAATACTACATGCTTGAATATACATGCTTTACTTTCATGCAACTCATTATTGTACTCATGATTAGTATTATTGATAGGATAAACAAAGTAGCTGTCAAATCCTACTTCTACATGATAATCAAGCAGCTGTCAATCCTGCTCCCACGTGTCAATTCGATCCTGTTTAAAATCAACAGCTAAGGATCAAATTCTTAGTAAGCAAGCTTTGCGTCAGCCGTAAGCCAATTCCATTAAGTCCTACTGAGTAATTAGTACTCAGGGTTTGCCCCCACTTTTGGCTTACAGGTACTGAAGACAACTGGATGACTGTGTTGGAGGTGGTAGAACCGGTGGGCTCGGTGCTACTCGCCTTGTTTATCTCTTCATGAAGACTATTTAAGTATATCGTTTCCGCTGTGAGATTTTTGAAAATGCTTCCGCTATACATATTCTGAATTCGCTTCCGCTATACATGTATATTTTTATATCGTTTCCGCTATCTTTGAGCATGTATTTGACTATTATCTTCGGTTTGTAAACTAAGTCTACTTATTCTCTACTTCAACTGCCTGTGATGATGTAATCTGTTGTGGCTCTTTCGAGGGCTGAATGTGTGTGATGCCGGTATCCTCGGGCGATGGTTTTATCGAGTGCCCTTTGGGGTAGCTCGACGGACTACCGGGTTTAGTCTGGCCTAAGTGCACTGCGAGCCAGAGGTGGCAGGTGTGCTTAGCCTGGATTAAGCAGGATGGTTCCGCCACAGTGAGTCATATTTATCATACTTTATGTAGATTCCATTTTCCAAGTCAAATAAATACACAAAACACATGTATAAGGGCAAAACAGTAATTAAACAGCCAATGCTAGTGCTATCAAAAATCATACAGCACCTAGATGCTATAACAAAGCTACTGCCGAAGTTTCATAATTTTTGGAGTTCATTTGGTTCACTTTTACTATTTATTAACCCTCACATGCATGCAACTTAAACAAGGGCAAAACAGACTTTTCACACATTCACATCATACCTATCCTGTAGATCTCCTCACAAGGAGTGCATAGCCACTGAGTTTGTCTATTTTGGGTTATTATTTGAATTGTTATGATTTTTCAAAGTTCAAACCGATTAATTAACAAAATAATAAAAGATAAACCTGGATCTGGGGACTCAAACGCTATTTCCCGAGCTCTCAGGAACCTGCACAGAAGAGTTTATAGACTCAGTGCATAGTGGTCGTAACAGAGCGATGAATACTCAAAACTGCAGGGGGTTTTGTGCAAGACTTCGGGTCCTTCTTCTACCTCGGGACGACGGCGAGGGGAGGCGCGACGCCCGGCGTTCCCGAGCTCGGCGACGCGCGAGGAGGCGCGCGCTTGGAGCCGAGAGGGCTCTGGAAGGTGGGCTCGGCCTCAGGGATTGCTTTCCCCAAGATCTAGCCTCGCGGGGTGGCGTGGACGAGCAGCACGGAGGCGGTGAACCGAGACGCGTCGGCTCGGCGTGGCGTGGCGTCGCGGCGACTCGATCTGGCGGTCGCGGGGTGGAATGGCCATGCCGGCGGGCGCGTGAGCTGCGCGGTGGAGCGGCGGTTCCGGCGGTTGGGCCATGGAGGCAAGGGAAGGGCCGGAGGGTGGCCTTTCACGATGAGGGGCGGCGGCAATGGCGGCCGGGGTGAGCGCGCATGCGGAAAGAGGTGAAGGAGCCGATGGCGCAGGGCGAGGCGGTGCGGAGGTGGTGAAGGACGGTGAGGCGAGCGCGAGGCGCTCTTCGGCAGGGCGGGAGGCAGCTCAAGGCGGCTAGCGCGTGAGCTCAGAGCTCGTGGCCATGGCGGCTCTCATGGCGGACACGCCCTCGGTGCGGCGATTGAGATTCGGAGGCGCGACGAGATCTAGGGCGTTGGATGCGGGAGGTGGTGGCGAACGTAATGGCGGTGGTCTAGAGGCGCGGGGAGTGGCGGAGGCAGTTGCGGAAGCTCGAGCTCCAAGGTTGGTAATGGCGGGTCGGCGCTCCAGCACGGCCCTGGGCAGAGGAAACAAGGAGAGAGCGAGGCAGTGAGTGGAGGGGAGCTCTCTGCTTTGGCTTAAGGCCGAAGGAGAAGGGAGGCCTTGGCCGGGAAAACGTCCAGGTGCGGAGGCGGGGGCGCGGCATCGGCGTCGGCCACACGCGGCCCGGGCAGGCGTCGTCCGCCGCATGGGCGCGCTAGAGCGGGGAAAGAGACGGTGGCGCGAAGAAATGGACAAGGTCCATGGACCCTGTGTCAATGCCACGTGGGGCCGGGGCGGGAGAGAGAAGGTGCGGTCCACAGACCGAGTGCACGGAGGGAAAAATCCAAGCGGGGCCCACTGCTGACGCCGTTCCCGCCGGACGCGAGGACCTGACATATGGGGCCCGGCTGTCATAGACTCAAGAGGAAAAATCAAATTCCGGAAATGGAAAAACCAGCTTTGACCAGGAAACCTACTTCTGAAATTTGCCTATTTGGTCAACCTAGGGGCCGAATTTGAAAATACCCCAATTGCATGAAATGTTCTAAATTTGTTTCTCTATATTTCCCTTATAAACTTGTATACCATATTATATTCAAAAATCTGGTGTAAATTTGAATTCAGGCTGCTGACCAAGGTTTGACCAACAAAACCCATAAGTTTAGAAATTCTAAAAGTCTATTTTCTATTCACATTCACCCAAAGAGTTTTATATCAATGTTGTTCAGAATTTGAAGATATACAACTTTCTCAATAAAACCATTTCAAGATTTTTGGCTTTAAGATCAAGAAATTTAAATTTACCAAACTATTCATGTTTGGACAGAATTCACATGCTGACAGAAAAGGCCCCAAAACTCTATGCAAACCTTAATGCATGTCAAAGCACCAATTACCAAAGTTGTTCATCATGAAATTGTCTACAAGTTTGGTATAAAAAGTTTCACCTAGATCACAACCCATTCCAAGTTATAGTGACAAGTTTGGAGGACTACTCAGGAAAAACTGAATTTAATTGATTCAAATGACTTGGTCTACTTATGCACTCAATATAAAATGTTCATGAGATGATGCACATATGTCAATGATGCAATTGTAATGCACTTGAGATGCCTGGGGCATCACAACCCACCCCCCTTAAAGAAATCTCGTCCCGAGATTCTTGATGTGATGTGGGTGGATAAGTTAAATGAGAAGAGAGTGCATAGTGTATGAATTTGAAACTTTAAGCTGCTGTGACGTACTCATTTTGAAGTGGATGGAAGAAAACTAGGATATTTTGTTCAAAAGAATTCTTCTTGCTCCCAAGTTGCCTCTTCTTCGGAGTGATTACTCCATTGAACTTTACAGAAGTTAATAGTCCTTCTTCGTGTTGAGCGTTGCTTTTGGTCGAGGATTCTTATGGGTTGCTCTTGATAGGTGAGGTCTGGTTGAATCTGAATTTGAGATGTATCAATCACTTCCTCTGGCACTCGTAAACACTTCTTGAGTTGAGAGACATGAAACACATCATGAACCGCGGCAAGATGCGATGGTAGCTCTAATCGGTAAGCCACTGGCCCACATTGCTCTGTGATCTTGAACGGACCAATGTATCTTGGTGCTAGCTTTCCTTTTACTCTGAACCGATGTACTCCTTTCATAGGTGACACCCGGAGAAACACATGATCACCCTTCTCAAAGACTAGTGGTCTCCTCCTCTTATCTGAGTAGCTCTTCTGCCTAGACTGTGCTCTTTTCAAATTGTTGTGTATGAACTTAACTTGTTCTTCTGCTTGTGTTACCAAGTCAGGACCAAATGTGACACGCTCACCTGGTTTAGACCAGTTGAGTGGCGTTCTACACCATCTACCATATAGGGCCTCAAAAGGTGCCATATCTAAGCTCTTCTGATAGCTGTTGTTGTAGGCAAACTCCGCTAAGGGGAGACATTCATCCCACTTGGTGGAATAAGTCAAAGCGCATGCCCTCAACATATCTTCAAGGATCTGATTCACTCTTTCAACTTGGCTGCTTGTTTGAGGATGGTATGCCGAACTGTGAATTAGATTGGTCCCAAGAGCAATTTGCAGTTTCTTCCAGAACCGGGACACAAACAATGAGCCTCTGTCTGAAGTGATGGTTTGAGGAACACCGTGCAAGGAGACAATCCTGGCTATATAAAGCTCGGCATAGGTCTTAGCATGGTAAATTGTCTTCACAGGAATGAAGTGAGCTGATTTCATGAATCGGACGATAATCACCCATATGGAATCATACCCCTTTTGAGTGCGAGGTAGGCCTACAATGAAATCCATGTGTACATCCTCCCATTTCCAGGCTGGAACTGCTAATGGCTGGAGCATACCAGCAGGCTTTAGATGATCTACCTTGACTCTCTGACACACGTCGCACTCAGACACATACTTCGCGATCTCACGTTTCATACGGGTCCACCAGAATTTCTGCTTTAAGTCTTGGTACATCTTATTGCTACCCAGGTGCATAGTGAACATGGAGGCGTGAGCTTCATCCAGGATTTTCTTTCTCAACTCGATGTCCTTAGGTACCACTAAGCGATTTTTAAACCATAGGACGCCCTCTTCGTCAAGCCTAAAACAAGCCTTCTTCTTTCCATTGATCTCATCTCTAATGTGGGCCATGCCCTTATCCTGCTTTTGTGCTCCAATGATCTGATCCTTTATTGTAGGCTCAATGATGAGGCTATATAGTTCAGCGTGCGCCTCTATAGGCATTTCGATCTCATCCATCTCACAACATATAACTCTCACCGTTGGACGAGCTTCAATGAAGTTGCAATGAGCCTTACGGCTTAATGCATCCGCTACCACATTTACTTTCCCAGGGTGATAGTGGACCTCCAAGTCATAGTCTTTGATTAACTCCAACCAACGACGTTGCCTCATGTTTAGTTCTGCTGTGTGAATATGTATTTTAGACTTTTATGATCGGTGTATATGTGGCAAGTGTTGCCCAACAAGTAATGCCACCATTTCTTCAGTGCGTAAACAACTGCAAGCAGCTCAAGGTCATGAGTCGGATAATTCACCTCATGTTTCCTCAGTTGGCTAGATGCATAGGCAATAACTCTGCCCTCTTGCATTAAAACACAACCGAGACCACTACCAGAAGCATCACAATACACATCAAATGGCTTGGTGATGTCTGGTTGAGCAAGAACAGGTGCTGAAGTTAGGAGTTTCTTCAACGTTCCAAATGCTTCTTCACATTTTGGGCTCCACGCAAACTTTGCATTTTTCTGGGTCAACGCTGTCATAGACTTTGAAATTCTTGAGAAATCCTTGATAAAGCGGCGGTAATACCCCGCTAAACCAAGAAAACTCCGTATCTCTGTCACAGTTTGTGGCTGCTTCCAATTCAACACATCTTCCACGGGAGCCGCTATTTCGCAAACGCTCGCCAGGGAGAAATCGCGCGAGCGACGGTCCAACGCTTTTCCCGCACTAGTTTTCGGTTTCCCGCCCGCCCGGCTGCATGCACGGAACCTTTCCCGCCAGGCCGGCTGCATGCACGGAAGCTTTTCCCGCCCGCCCCGGCTGCATGCACACACAAAAAAGAAAAGGCCAAAATGATCACACAGTTGTGATTCGAACCCCCAACCTCACAAGTAGACCAAACACTGCATTACCACTACACCATTCGCTCCATTGTTTCATAAGTGCTTAAAATATTCTTGTATTTGAACACCGGTAGAAAATTATGTTAGCACAATTCTCCTAAAAATAAATTATGTTAGCATAATTTTATGCCATACAGTTATGATAAAAAATGTTAGCATAATTTTATGTCATACAACTATGATATTATGTTAGCATAAAATTATCGTGATAAGTTATGGTTACATAAAATGTTCGTGATAAAGTTACTTTTACATAAAATTATCGTGATAAGTTATGGTTGTATAAAATATTCGTGATAAAATTATGCTTACATAAAGTTGTCGTGATAAGTTACGGTTACATAAAATATTTGTGATAAAATTATGCTTACGTAAAGTTGTCGTGATAAGTTACGGTTGCATAAAATATTCGTGATAAAGTTATGCTTACATAAAATTATCATGATAAATTATGGTTGCGTAAAGTTATCTTGTTAAAATTATGTTCTATAAAATTGTCGTAAAAAAGAGAGAAAAACAAAAAAGAAAAAAGGTAAAAAAAAATAAACAAACAGAAAAAAGAAAACATGAAAAAAACCAAAAAAGACACTACCGTGGGTGCGCGCGGGAGAGGGGGACCGCTCACTCGATTGGCTCCGAGCGAGCGGTCACAGAACAGACATTGCGATCTTCCACCTTGCTGGGATCAACAGCCACTCCCTTTGCTGACAAAAAATGGCCTAGGAATGCCACTTCCTTTAGCCAAAACGCACACTTGCTGAACTTAGCATAAAGTTTATGTTCTCCAAGACGAGATAGCCTATCCGCAAGTATTCTTCGTGCTCTTTTTCGTTCTTGGAATAAACCAAAATGTCATCAATGAATACTACCACAAATTTGTCAAGCTCCTTCATGAACACCGAGTTCATCAGGTACATGAAGAAAGCCGGTGCATTAGTCAACCCGAAGGACATGACAAGATACTCGTAAAGGCCCATACCGCGTGGAGAAAGCAGTCTTTGGTATGTCTTCCTCTCGGACCTTAATTTGATGGTACCCGGATCTAAGATCAATCTTGGAGAAAACTATGGCTCGCCCAAGCTGATCGAATAGGATATCATTGTGTGGCAGTGGATACTTGTTCTTGACAGTAACAGCATTCAGTGGTCGATAGTCTACGCATAACCTCTTACCACCTTGGCCTTTCTTCTCAACAAAGAGAGCGGGACAGCCCCAAGGTGATGAGCTAGGCTGAATGAACCCTTTGTCTAATTGCTCTTGCAGTTGAGTTTTCAGTTCCTTCAGTTCATCAGGTGCCATTCTATATGGCCTCTTGGAGACAGGAGCGGTGCCAAGTACAAGCTCGATGGCGAACTCAACATCTCTGTCCGGTGGGAGTCCCGGAAGCTTTTCCGGAAACACATCTGGAAAGTCGGAAACCACCGGTATCTTCTCAATCAACTGAGCTTCTGTGGCATTTACTGTGTGTGAAGAATGCTTGTGACTTGGCAGATGAATGTGCATAACTTTCCCATTCTTGCTAGACATCATTTGAACTGTCCTACTAGCAATGTCTAACAAGACGTTGTGCTCTTTCATCCAATCCATCCCTAAGATGATGTCAATCCCCTGGTTAGGAAGTACCACAGGATCAACATAGAATTCCTCTGTGCCAATGCACAAGCGTAAGTACCTCACAATCTGATTTGTGTCAATTGGTGACCCCGGGGCTGTGATATGGTACTTTGCCTTCATATTATCTATGTGATAACCATGTTTGGCTGCATATGACCTGCTGATGAAAGTGTGTGTTGCTCCGGAGTCAAACAAAACCACTGTGGGGTGTTCGTTGACAAGAAACGTACTTGCCAACACTGGTTCACCTTCCGGAATCTGATCTATGTGGGTATAGTGCACACGACCCTCCCTTGGGGCCGAGTCTCGCGCTGGTCCTTTCTTTTTATTCTGGTGTTGGTTGCCTCTAATCAACACTGGTGCCTGGCTTCGTCGAAGGGCAAGACAATTCTTGCTGAAGTGGCCGGTCTTTCCACACTTGTAGCAGGGGTATTTGGCACTTGGTTTAGCCGGTGGCACTGAAGCAGGCGGATGAGGCGGTACACTGCAGGAGGAGGGATGGTGTTGCATCCCACAGTATTGTTCTTGCTGCTGGGGCATGTCAATGTAACAGATGCGCGGCGGTGGGCGATGCACCACCCGTTGCCGCTGAGATGAACCCGACTGAAGTGTGCTTGCAATTCTTTTCCTTCGCTGGTCCTCATGGGCCTGACGGAGGCGTTGCTCCATGTCGATGGCGATGTCTACCAACTCGGTGAAGCTGTCGTAGCGGCGCCCCAAGTGAGTCAGGAGAGTGGGATCAAACCCATCCAACAGACGGGCAGCCCTACGCGGGTCGGTGTCGACGTCCTCAGGGGAGTACTGGGACAAGCGGATGAAAGCCTGCACATACTCGAGTACCGACATGTCCCCTTGTTGAAGTGCACGAAACGTTGCTTGAGCTCGATGAGGCTAGGAGGGAGGTAGTGAGCCCGATAAGCCGCACGAAACTCATTCCACGAGACCTGGTGCCCGGCTGGTTGCATTACCAGGAATGAAGCACACCAGGCCCCCGAAGGACCATGTAGACATTGTGCCGCGAAGCGAGCCTTCTGTTGCTCAGTGAGTTGGGGCAGTAGACTGAACTTGGACTCAATAATCCGAAGCCAGTCATCAGCATCCAAGGGATCTGTGGCAGCAGTGAAGATTGGCGGTTGCAGCGCCGCAAAGTCAGTGTAGCTGATCTCTTGCAGTCACGCCATCGTTGTTCTTGAGCTATTAGGTTGATGAGTTGCTGAGCGACCTGAGTGGCCAGCTTAGAAGGAGATGGTGCTCCAGGAGCAGCCCCCTGTGCAGATGTCTCTGGTGGGGTGACCATCTGCAGAAATAAGCCAATCAGGTTTAGTCCAAGAACTTTTGTGCAATCGATGCGGTGATAAAAGGTCATAGCACCATAAATATATTCTGAATACATGAAAGCATGTAAGTGAACAGAATAACTCGTTTGCGCATAAAGTGTTAGCCAACATCTTGTAGGTTTGGACCAGCGTCTTTGCTAATGGAAACTTGTGCGTCGTTTTACAGGCAGGACATCACTTCTATCAATCTGACTAGGCCAACGGCGTAAAGTCGATTTACTAACTGTACTCAGGTTCTCAGCTCCACCTAAGTCAGTCACTAGTTTAAAAATTAAATTGTTCTTCTTCTGTGCATTTTTCCCGTGATATCACCTATAACAAAGTTGTTCCATATGTCGTGCTTTCTAACTTTGTTACATAGAGTTCCGACTAATTCCTTTCGCAAATCGGTCGAGTTCCACTGTTTGTCCGGGTATGTTGTTGGGAACCCCTCTTCATAAAATTAACTGTATTATGAGAGTGAAACATGCAGAAAGTTTGTTTGACGATTTAAGATACATGATGCATGATTTGTCCTATTCGGTCTCACATCACACACCCTATGTATTTTATATATAGCTAGCGATAATTCGGTGACATATATGTACGTCTCTCCTTAATGCATCTAGTCGTTGTCTAGTCGTTCTAAATTTCGCACGTGGTTAGTGTACCTGCAGAAAAATGCATGCTCATACATTACCACCTAGTATGGCACCTACGCGTGACCGCTGTGTGGACAACGTTGGTGGGCTGCTACACCTTTTCCTCAAAGCCTGACTTTCCACCAGTACTGGGGATTGTCGAGAAAAAGGTGGATCACAAAACCAAATGTAAGTGTGGTGGGTATGAAAGCCTCAAACATGCCCACCACCCTTAAAGAGCTTTTACTTATACAGCATGAATGCAGGGCTCACAACCGTTTGCAAATCCCAATAGCTTCCTCCAGTACTGGGACTAGCTATGGCCGAAAAGTTGCTTTCCAAAGCGCCAAATATGCACATGAGTTCTATCTAGGTCAGAATGTCAGTGATGTCACCTGTCTAACACTAACATCCTTATACGGGCGTAACGCATACTCTCATTTTTGAATTACTTAAAAAGGGGATTTCGAAAGTAGTTTTGTAAACCAAAACTTGATATAAGTGTTGTCTGTGTATGATCGGCTCTGATACCAGCTGTGGCGGAACCACCCTGCTTAATCCAGACTAAGCACACCTGCCACCTCTAGTTCACAGTGCACTTAGGCCAGACTAAACACGGTAGTCCGTCGAGAGTCCCTCGGGCTCTCAATAACACCATTCCAAGAGGAACCGACATCAAACACATCCGACTCTCGAAAGAGCCACAATAATTACATCATCACAGGTAGTTGAAATATAGAGTAATAGACTTAATTTACAAACCAAACATATGAAATCAAATACATGTTCAAATATAGCGAAAGCGTTTGCAAAATTATATATAGCAGAAGCGTTTTCAAAACGTCTCGCAGCGGAATCATGATACTTAAGCAGTCTTCACGAAGAGATGAACGAGGCGTGTAGCACCGAGCCCACCGGTACTACCACCTTCCACACGGTTATCCAGATGTCATCAGTACCTGTAATCCAAAAGTGGGGGCAAACCCTGAGTACTAATTACTCAGTAAGACTTAATGGAATGGCTTACGGCTGACGCAAAGCTGGCTTACTAAGAATTGGATCCTTAGCTGTTGATTTTAAACAGGATCAAGTTAACATGTGGAAGCAGGATTTGACAGTTGCTTGATTTATCGTATAGAAGCAGGATTTGATAGCTGCTTGGTTCATCATATCAATAATACAAATCATGAGTACAAAAATAAGTTGCATGAAAGTAAAGCATGTATAACCAGGCATGTAGTATTCAAAACCATGAATTGATAATACAACATATTCAAGTGGATTAGACTTTGTCCGTCAGTGGTATTGGCATTCTCACACCTGGTGAGCATCAGCGATTCGAATCGATTTTTATATTTTCGGGAATAAATACCAGGATGGCATATGCTTATTAACCCCCGGCGTTCCCACATATGCTTCCCCCATCTCCACTTGTCCCATCCTAAGTTCGATTCAATCCTTCCGTAGTTCCCAGGTTGTGCCGCCTTAGGAGCGTTATCTCGGCGTATCAGGTCCAGCCCTCCCTCGATTACAAGCTCCCCAAGGTGTTACAGTAGGAGTCTGTCTCTGTTTTTCGGATGGTACAAGTAAGACTTTCACCGGTCCATTATCCCGGATAAGCACCCTAGCAAGGTTATGCCGACCAATAGGCAAACAACGACCGGCCTTATGCGACTCGGGCGGAGTCCACCACACATTATTCCAATTCTCATCATACAATTCCATATCTCCGCCCGGTCTCCATTTAAAACATATCATAATCAAAGTAAGATTCATAATAGTGAGATTTCTTTTCTGAAAAGCAATCCCTACGGGACGAGTGACCTTTATTCACTCGTATCTACTCGCACCTAACCGTTCTAGGCATACGTCCTGCGACTCTAGGTATAGGAGCTAGGACCAGGGCGGCCAAGGAATCTAATGTAATTGGTTTCAACCAACTCCTAATGCATATGCGTAATCAACAATTATTTTGTTTGCTGGGAATAGCATGGTCCTGCCTACCTTTGATTGTTCTTATGAAAACCAACAAACTAAACTAAGTTAGTTTACCGGGTTGTGGGGCTTTTGCCCCAGGCAACCCCTTGAAACAGGGATGGATTTAATTAGCGACCCTTCGTCTTCTTACTCCGGATATAGCCTGTCGTCTAGTTCCTTGATCACTGGTTTCTCCTGCGTTGATAGCTACTTGCACGCGGGGTCTATATGCATGATAAAATGCAACATGAGTGCAAAGGAATGTATTGACATGCATATGGTGCAGGTAAAAGGTAATTCATGGTGAGTAGCAATGTGACAAAAGACGTAAGTGTTCCCATTCTAATTTATACCACAAGAAAGGAAACCCTTCAAACTTTTTATTAAGAAATCATACAATCCATCACTAAAAAATCATACAAACCATCACTCAACCCTTGTATAATCTATCATACTTAACTAATCAGAAACTTTCAACAAAATACATGGTATAGTAGTCTAACACGTGTATATGCATTCAATTAGGGTAATTTATTCTTATTTGTGAATTAATCTAAACAACTAAGTTACGGCATTAAAACGTAGCCAATTGAAACCAAACTTTTATGGCATATAGATCCTGCATACCTAAGACTACTACCAAAATTTCAGCCCAATTGGAGTTGTAATTATTTTATTAAAAATACAACAAGTTCTCAGCCTTACATATTGTCAGAATTTTTACAAATTATAGGAATGGTTTCTGGAAGTGAAATTCCCTCAATTTAGTAGGACATTTATTTTTCAAATTTTATTTCACCATGAAAATCATATAAATCAAAACAGCAGTAATAAAGTGCACAAAATTACTTTCTAGAAATCAAGACGTCACTAGTAGGCTACTAGATTTTTCCCATAATCTTCCTAGCAGTTTAAATACACTTTTTCCTATTTTTTTTAACTAGTAGCATTTTATCATTTTCAAGTTTCCATTCAAATTTTACAGGCAGAGGCTCATATTTTACCAGTGAGATTCACAAGCTATATAGGACATAGTAAAAATACTAGTGAGTCATATTTATCATACTTTATGTAGCTTCCATTTTCCAAGTTAAATAAATACACAAAACACACGCATAAGGGCAAAACAGTAATTAAACAGCCAATGCTAGTGCTACCAAAAATCACACAGTACCTAGATGCCATAACAAAGCTACTGCCCAAGTTTTAGAATTTTTGGAGTTCATTTGGACCACTTTTACCATTTATTAACCCTCACATGCATGCAACTTAAACGAGGGCAAAACAGACTTTTCACACATCCACATCATACCTATCCTGTAGATCTACTCACAAGAAGTCCATAGCCACTGAGTTTGTCCATTTTGGATTTTTATTTGAATTGTTATGATTTTTCAAAGTTCAAACCGATTTATTAACAAAAGAATAAAAGATAAACCTAGATCTGGGGAATCAAACGCTATTTCCCAAGCTCCCAGGGACCTGCACAGAAGAGTTTATAGACTCAGTGCGTAGTAGTCATAACAGGGCGATGAATACTCAAAACTGCAAGGGGTTTTGTGCAAGACTTCGGGTCCTTCTTCTACCTCGGGACGATGGCGAGGGGAGGCGCGACGCCCGGCGTTCCTGAGCTTGGCGACGCGCGCTTGGAGCCAGAGGGCTCTGGAAGGTGGTCTCGGCCTCGGGGATTGCTTTCCCCAAGATCTAGCCGCGTGGAGTGGCGTGGATGAGCAGTGCGGAGGCGGTGAATAGGGACGCGTCGGCTCGGCGTGGCGTGGCATCGCGGCGACTCGACCGCCGGTCGCGGGGTGGAACGGCCATGCCGGCGGGCGCGTGAGCTGCGCGGTGGAGTGGAGGTTCCGGCGATTAGGCCTTGGAGGCCAGGGAAGGGCCGGAGGGTGGCCTTCCACGATGAGGGGCGGCGGCAATGGCGGCCGGGGTGAGCGCGCACGCGGAGAGAGGTGAAGAAGCCGATGGCGCAGGGCGAGGCGGTGCAGACGTGGTGAAGGACGGTGAGGCGAGCGCGAGGCGCTCTTCGGCGGGGCGGAAGGCGGCTCGAGGCGGCTAGCACGTGAGCTCAGAGCTCATGGCCATGGCGGCTCTCATGGCGGACACGCACTCGGTGCGGCGATGGAGAGGCGGAGGGGCGACGAGATCTAGGGCGTTGGATGCGGGAGGTGGTGGCGAATGTAATGGCGGTGGTCTGGAGGCGCGGGGAGCAGCGGAGGCGGCCGCGGAAGCTCGAGCTCCAAGCTTGGTAATGGCAGGTCGGCGCTCCGGCTCGGCTCTGGGTAAAGGAAACAGGGAAAGAGCGAGGCAGTGAGTGGAGGGGAGCTCTCCGCTTTGGCTTAAGGCCGAAGGAGAAGGGAGGCCTTGGCCGGAAAGACGTCCAGGTGCGGAGGTGGGGGCACGGCATCGGCGTCGGCCGGCATCGGCCACGCGCGGCGCGGGCAGGCGTCGTCCGCCGCGTGGGCGCGCTAGAGCGGGGAGAGAGACGGTGGCGCGGAGAAATGGACAGGGTCCATGGACCCTGTGTCAATGCCAGGTGGGGCCGGGGCGGGAGAGAGAAGGTGCGGTCCACAGACCGAGTGCACGGACGGAAAAATCGAAACGGAACCTGCTGCTGACGCCGTTCCCGCCGGACCCGAGGACCTGACATGTGGGGCCCGGCTGTCATAGACTCAAGAGGAAAAATCAAATTCCGGAAATGGAAAAACCACCTATGACCAGGAAACCTACTTCTGAAATTCGCTTATTTGGTCAACCTAGGGGTCGAATTTGAAAATACCCCAATTGCATGAAATGTTCTAAATTTGTTCTTCTATATTTCCCTTGTAAACTCGTATACCATTTTATATTCAAAAATCTAGTGTAAATTTGAATTTAGGCTGCTGACCAAGGTTTGACCAACAGAACCCATAAGTTTAGAAATTCTAAAAGTCTATTTTCTAATCACATTCACCCAAAGAGTTTTATACCAATGTTGTTCAGAATTTCAAGATCTACAATTTTTTCAATAAAATCATTTCAAGTTTTTGGCTTTAAGATCAAGAAAATTTAAATTTACCAAACTAGTCATGTTTGGACAGAATTCACATGCTGATAGAAAAGACCCCAAAACTCTATGCAAACCTTAATGCATGTCAAAGCACCAATTACCAAAGTTGTTCATCATGAAATTGTCTACAAGTTTGGTATAAAAAGTTTCACCTAGATCACAACCCATTCCAAGTTATGGTGACAAGTTTGGAGGCCTACTCAGGAAAAACTGAATTTAATTGATTCAAATGACTTGGTCTACTTATGCACTCAATATAAATTGTTCATGAGATGATGAACATATATCAATGATGCAACTGTAATGCACTTGAGATGCCTGGGGCATCACAAGGGTGCTATTTATAGGCAAATGGGCAGAAGAGGGAGGTCGGGCGGCCAAGCATGGAGTCGGTCGGCCGGCCCCTGGTGAGGATGCTGGGCGACCTAGTGTGGTCGGGCGGCCATGATGCATGGTCAGCCGGCCTTAGATGCTACCCCTCTCCACTTTACCTTGCTTAAGAGTGAAGCAAAGAGCAAAAGAAAAAGAGAAAGAAAGGGAAAGAGAAAGAAGAGAGAAAAAGAAAAGAGAAGGGTAAAGAAAAAAGGAGGGAGATGAAGGAGACACGAGAGGGGGGGCAGGCTTGGTCGGCCGGCCTGGCACAGCGGTCGTCCGGCCCCTGCCTTGCTCTGGTTGGAAGTAAAGGGGAAAGGGAAAAAGAAAAGAAGAAGAAAAGAGGAAGAGAGTGGGGGGTGGTCGGCCGGCCTCAGGGTGTGGTCGGCTGGCCACCTGAGTGCCCCCTCCCTGCCTTACCTGTCGGTGGTGGTCGGCCGACCAGTGTTGGGGTCGGCCAACCCCACTAATTTTTTTTCTTTCAAAAATTTCAAAACTAAACAAGGTAGATGCATAAAAATTGAATTTATGCATTGCAAAAATTTAAATATGCAGTAGAGGATGAGAAATAAAACTAGCGGGAAATAAATATGCCATCGAATGGTAATGCCAGGTTTACCTCTTGGCGGGAGCGAACCATTTACCGCCCTTCGGGATGTCGCGTGAGCGTACGTACGGGGAGGTAAGCGGTACCTTTGCGAGCCACTTGGAATTTGTCGTGGATGGGTCCTGGGCGCGCTTGTCGTCAACATGCCCCATAGTATTTGTCCTAGTTTCTCCATGGGTGTGCTGATTTTTGTTGCACCCTTGGTTGATGGGTCTTGTAGAATCATGGGTGCCGACCTTCTTAACAGGAGCTTTGCCTCCTGTTTTCTGGTTCTTGCGGCTAGCCTTCATGGCTTTCGCCTTCTTCCATTCGTCTTCTTCCCGTTGTCAAATGGCAGCCTCGATGGCTAACTTCCGTTTCATAAATGCTACGAGACTGTCCATCTCTTTCCTGGAAGCATCGTAGACTGGTGGCTTCGGCACATACTTTTGGCACTTGAAAATCTTCACTTGGTTGCACTGTTCCACTTTTGGTTTGAAGGACAATGTCTCCCTCATTCCGTTGATGTTGAGGTGGACTTCTCCGGCTCCAACATCAATGCTTGCTTCCGCAGTGCTCAGAAATGGCTGCCCAAGAATGAGCGGTGTCTTGGCATCAATCTCCATGTCCAATACCACAAAGTCCATGGGAATGAGGAAATTCCGGATCTTCACGGGAACGTCCTCGGCGATTCCCGCGGGGTGTCAGATAGACTGGTCCGCAAGTTGCAGGCACATACTCATGGGAACGAGTGCCGCGTGATTGAGTTTGTCGAAGACAATTTTAGGCATAACACTGACGCTTGCTCCGAGATCACATAAGGCTTGATTGAAGACTTGGTTCCCTATTGAGCATGGAATGGTAGGACTGCAAGGGTCCTTCTTCTTCTATGGAGGTTGGTTGAGTATAGCTGCGCTACACTCCTCGGTCATGTGCACAATTTCCACTGATGGCAGTGGCTTCTTATTGTTGAGTATATCTTTTAAGTACTTTGCATATGTCGGTACCTGCATAGCATCTAGAGGGGTATGTTGACATATAATTTCTTAATGACCTCAACAAACTTACTATATTGTTCATCGGCAGCAGCCTTCTTGTTGCGCTGAGGGAAGGACAACACCGTTGTATCATAAAACTCATGTGGAAGAGTTTTCGATGGTGCCTTCTCCTTCGTGGCACCAGTGCTGGTTTCTAGATCGTCATTTTCTTCCGTTTCAGTGGTCTTCTCCTGTTCCTTACCTGTATGGTTAGTGCGTGACGCACCACTAGGATGTGGAGGATCCTGAGTGGACTTACCACCCCTAGTGGTAACGGCATTAATGTGCTCTTTGGGAGGAGGTTCCGGTTGTCCCGAAAGCTTTCCCGCATTAGCATTAGGCAAAGAGGCAGCCAACTGAGCTATTTGTGTTTCTAACATTTTATTGAAACTCAGCTGATTTTTCATAGCGCCGTTAAAAGTTTCCATTTGTAATGAAATAGATTCAAAAAATCTATCATTTGCATGAAACTTTTTACTAATGCTATCATACACAGCTTTAGGATCAAAAGAGCTAGGCTTATTAAACTGCTGTGAATTGCCAGAGGAGTTACCTTGTCTGGAGAATGGCATATATGGGCGCGAGTTCCAACCTAGTTGGGGACGATTCCCGTTGTTGAAGTTGCTAGAGTTACCGATGAAGTTGGCGACTTCTGGTCACGTTTCAGGGCAGCTGCTCCCTGAATGCCCCGTGTTCCCGCAGACTTCACAAGTCATGCGGGTGTTGAGGGCCTAGACTGGTGCGGTCTCAGGATTGTCTTCCAGCTTGTTTAGAAGCAAGTCCATCTTGGCGGCCAGCATGTTCATGCTGTCGATGTGATGGACTCCACGGGACCGTGTGTGTGACCTTTCTTCCTTCCATCCCTGGTTAGTGACGATCTTCTCAATCAGATTTTTGGCCGCTCTCACACTTTGGGATAGGAAAGATTCCCTAGTGGCAACATCCAGGTGCTCTTGAGCAGTACGGTTTAACCCGTGAAAGAAACTCTGAATGATCAGCCATTCTTTCATGTCATGGTGGGGACAGGCTGCTATGTATTCCTGTAATCTTTCCCAAGCCTCCGCCACCGTTTCATCTACGAGCTGTTGAAAGCTCGAGATCTTGTTCCTCAACGCATTGGTCTTTCCCAGAGGGAAGCACTTGGCGAGGCATGCGTTTGAGCACGCAACCCATGTTGTCAGTGCTGCGCGGTTGAGGTAGAACCATCGCTTCGCCTTTTCGACAAGTGAAGATGGGAAGAGGCGTAACTTGACAGCATCGGCGGACCACCTTTCATGGTAAAAGTACTGCAGATTTCCAGGAATTGCTGCAGGTGATTGTTGGCATCCTCCGTTGCTAATCTGCAAAAGGGAATGGCTTGAACCATATGAATGACTCCCGGCCTGAGTTCAAAGTTCTCCCCTGCGTTGACTGTTTGTCCCGTAGGGACATTGTTGCTGGATGGGATGGAGAACTCACGGGTGGTCTTCTCAGGAGCTGCGGCCATGTCGTCGGTGTTCGAAGAACTACTTGACGTGTCAGTGTTTGAGGAACTACTTGACGTGGTCAGTTCAAGGTTCAGTTTCCATGGAACAGGTATCTGCCCGTGAACAGTCTTGGGACGGACCCTCCTGAGCAGAGACTCTGGATTATTATGGAAGTTTTCCGGCAGGTCGAAATTGGTCATACACCTCTTTGTTGCAACCACAACATAAACAACAGAGACAAGTGAGCCTGCTAAAGACTAGTTGGTATTTTTATAAAAGATACGGGGTTCGAAAAGAGATTATCAACTATATCTTTGCCTATTGCTTCCCCGGCAACGGCGCCAGAAAAGCTTGTTGGCGTCTTTTAGCCATAAAAGATTTTACTCCGCAAGCGCACGGAGACCACTGTAGCTTTTCACCCAGAGTATTCCGAGTATCGTATTTTTATCCACAGGGAAGCGGCAGGCGAGAGAGTATAATTGAATAAACTCAAATCGAATGATCTGTACTTAAATAAATATACCAGCTAGTCACTAGACAGGGGTAAGTCTGGTAAACGGATAGGTGTATGGTGGAAAGAAGTAAATTAAACTACCTAAGATACACGTAGAAAGGTATAGTTGCCTGGGAAGACAACGAGTGAGATAAAGTTCCCAAACTCTATTCTATTCAGCTGCAAAGACTATGTCGTGGTTAACTAAGAAACTCAAGTAGCAAGTCAGGGTCTCGCATCGAGCGAAATTCCGACGCCTCGAGGGGTCAGGGGGTAGATAGTAGAGCACCGAAGGAGACCCGGCTAACGCCTACGGGCCTAACGAACGAACGGGTCTGGGCTACACAGGCACACCACACGTTGTCACCGAGTGGGGCTACCAAGCAAATCTGCGTGGATAGGCTGGCACGCTATAAACGTACTCAAGCAAAGCTTGAGTAACAATAGATTGTCCTTGATTAGAGGAGAGGACCTAACTAGTGCCTGGCGTACAGGTTGGATTATAGCACCGACAAGAATAACGGGACTTGACTAACTAAGATAACCACAAGTCTAAGCCTAGCAAGAATGCAAAATAAAGGGTACACCATACTTGCCAAAGATAGAAATAAAGTAAAATATAACTAAATTATATTGAAGATAAGAGTACAAAAGATATAAGAGCTGTTACCACAAACTCAGAAGAATCTCCGAGAACTCCGAGGCAAAGCTCGACTCACTCTAACTCCCAGGACTATCCTAACTACTAAGATGTGGAAAATGACACTCTCTAAGGTAGAATATGGCTCTCAACTTCTCCACACCTTTACAAATGAGCTCTACAGGCCTATTTATAGTCCCATATGTGAGGGGGGTACTTCTAGGAGGCTTAGGTCGGTGGGAAGCCGAAGTCGGTGGTCGGCCGACCTAGGGGGAGGTCGGCCCACCTAGCCCGAGGTTGGGCGACCACCCGATCCACCGCCTCTGCACTCCAACGGCTTGATCTTGCGTCCCCATGGCGGTTGGCGGTTAGGACGGTTGTTGCACGTGTAAAATGCCTCCGAAGGTAGGTTGGCTGACCTTGTAGGAGGTCGGGCGACCACGTGTCAGCCTTGCATTGGCCACATTGCTCTTCCCTCGGATTGTTGACGTTGTGGATCCGTGACTTGGTGCATTTTCGGCACTTGGATACATTGGATGCTTGGTCTTGCGGTTGGATTTGAGTGTACTTGTGTTTCTTTGTGATGTGGATCAATGAAGTGGCAAATGGGTGGCTGGGCGGCCTGAGCTAGGGTCGGCCAACCCTGCTGGTAGGTCGGGCGACCAGGCCTCAGGTCGGCCGACCTGGCCTGGGTCAGGGTCGGCCTAGTTTGGGTCGGCCGACCTGGGCATTTTGCCTAGTGAGCCTGTCTTCGATCCTTGATGTGTTTTCAGCTGTTTTATGTGCATTTTGGTACCTGCATCCAAATATTCATACAAAACTAGTGGAACTCATTAGTAGAAGGGTTAGTCTATATTTATTCACTTGCATTGCTCCATTTGGTTGGTAATTGACGGTAGATATCGTGAGATTACGACCGTCAACACCATCCCAGGCTATGACTTCGATGTCTCAAAGACCGAATCCATCTTTGACATGCTTGTCAAAGAGAAGTTGTTAGTGCCACTCCCTGGGCATCAAACTCCTACGGCCGAGGTGATGCGTGGCCGCAAGTACAGCAAGTGGCATAACAAGCTAGACGGGCACAATACGGGCGACTGCAGGATTCTGCGGTCTGAAATCCAGAAGGCCATCGAGCAAGGAAGGCTAGTTTTTGCTCGCGCTCCAATGAAAATAGACACGACGCCTTTCCTAGTCAACGCCATCTACGCCACGAGTCCGTTGCCTGACGAGTGCTACTCGGAATTCGTATCCGAGTCGATGTGCCGAGCGCGCTTGGGCAGAGCTTTTTCTGTGGGCTGGATCCTCCATCGGGGCAATCAAAATCAATATTCCCATCTCCTCCGAGGTTCTACTGCTTCGATCAACATGGTCCACGCATCCAAGGATAAGAAGAGGAAAGCCAAGGCAGATCCTCGTGATGACCTCCCTCTAGAATTCAGGGCCGAAGAGCATACTTCTGTCGGGATGATTTAGAGGAATCGACGGTGTCGCCCTAACTCGGGAGTGTTGATTGGCATGTACACACGCCACCATCAACAGAATGAGGAGCGGCGTCGTGCTAAAGAGGAGGAAGCATACCATCGCGAACGACACCGTCATCTTGAAGAACGATGTCGCCAAGAACCGCGAGGAGCATTGGCGGTACAAGGAGCGTCGTGATGCCATGAACCGCGAGGAGCATTGGCGCTGCCCCTACTTTCACTTCTGTTGGACACAAGGTATGGAGAGACCCCCCACCCTTGATGATTGTCCAGAATGTTCCGACCGCAGGGGTCGCCATGGCAAAGCGTCCGTGTTCGAACGCCTAGAACGTGCGCCATCACCACGACGGAATCGCACGGCCTCGCCACGCCGTCACCGGGACCCTACTCCTCCGTCACGACGTCCTCTGTCTCCGCCACCAAAGTGGCAATCTGCGTCTCCACCGCCGGTGCGCTCGCCCTCTCCAGCAGGGAAAGATGGCCCGGAAGATGTTCACGCTGCCTACAGTGCCACCTGGCGAGGTGGTGCCCTGAGGGTTTGTCAAAGACACAAAAGCATAGAGTTCAGCGCTTGCGTAATCCAGAACAAGCCGAAGAGGAGTACCTTCGGCTGCTCAAGAAGGTTGGGGGCATCATGCAGATTCCAAGCCTGCACCCCGAACATTATCTTGTTTGGAAGCGGAAGCCCCAACCTGATATTGCTAAGACATCGACCAAGCCGGCGTCGGCTGAGCCGGCTAAACAGACGCACGGGAAGGTTCGTCGCGCATGGTCAGTGATGACTCATCTAGTGACGACGATGATATTGAAGACGAAGTCAACGAGGTGATTAAGAAGGCCGCAACAGGAATGAACATGGTCTTCTATCTCCTTGAAGATTTTCGTCCTCCCAGCAGCGAACAGATGGCCGAGTCAATGGCACAGCTCAGCCTCGGCCCCGCTGCTGCGATTTTCGAAAAGCCGATCGACAAGAAGTATCGGTACCTTAAGCCTCTCTACATGAAGGGTTTCATCAACGGCAAGCCAGTTGGCGGGATGCTCGTCGACGCGGGCGCGACTGTCAACATCATGCCGTACTCCTTGTGCCGCAAAATTGGAAGGTCCATTGAAGATCTTGTGAAGACCAACGTCACCCTCAACGACTTCAAAGAAACTTTGTCCTAGGTCAAAGGGGTCCTTAATGTCAAGCCAACAGTTGGCCACAAGACACTCAATACCTCCTTTTTGGTGGTCGATGATCATGGTCCTTACTCGGCTCTTCTTGGCTGAGACTGGATTCATGCCAACTGCTGCGTGCCTTCCTCAATGCACCAATGTTTGATCTAGTGGGATGGCGACAACATTGAGGTGGTGCCCGCGGACGACTCTCGCAGCGTTGCACAATCCTCTACATCAGACGAGGCAGAGTGTCTGTCAGCTAGGAAGGAATTGAACTGGAGCTTTGTAGAAGAGGCAAAAAACGTGATTACGCCGGTTCTGGCAATCGACGTTCACTTGTAAACAGTAGGCTGCTCCAGCCGATAGCATCGGCCGATTTTCATCGGCTAGTGGATGCTAGCGGCCTATCTACGGACGCACGGGCCGTAGTGGCCGACCTGCGCGATTGGCCCCAAAAAATTTGTAATCGTATTGGCTAATCCTGGTGATTGGTCGCAAAACATCAATTTGATTTATACTTCTTCTAACAAAGATGTTTTGTCATGCGATGATCAACTGCCCGATGATGAGGAAAAACCTGAAATCGCACTTCCCCATCCATCTCCGGCATCATCAAGCTCTACTCAGGAATTTGCTGAGGAGGGTAAACTCGGTTTTGGTTTCACTCCTTCTGATGAGCTTGAAGCGGTTGACATCGGTCCAGGCGATCGTCCCAGGCTAATATGGGTGAGTAAAAAGCTTGACCCAGAATTTAAAGCTAAACTGGTAGAACTGCTTAGGGAGTTTCCTGATTGTTTCGCCTGGGAGTACCATGAAATGCCTGGTCTTCATCGATCTATCATCGAACATCGGTTGCTAACAAAGCCTGGGTTTCGTCCGTTTGCACAACACCCAGGAAGATTGATGCGAAGATTGTAGATACGGTCAAAGAGAAAATAGAGAAGATGATTTGTGCCGGGTTTATTCGTCCTTGCTGATATGCCACTTGGATATCAAGCATTGTTCCTGTATAGAAGAAAAATGGGAAGCTCAGAATCTGTATTGATTTCAGAGATTTGAACAGAGCTACCCCAAAGGATGAGTATCCCATGCCTATTGCCGAATCACTTGTTGATGCTGCAGCCGGCCATAAAATGATGAGCTTTCTTGATGGTAATGCTAGGTATAACCAGATATTCATGGCCGAAGAGGATGTCTACAAGACAGCTTTTCATTGCCCTCAAGGTTTATTCGAGTTCGTGGTTATGACTTTTGGCTTGCGTAATGCTGGAGCTACTTACCAACGAGCCATGAATTATATTTTCCACGACTTGATCAGCCGGCTTGTGGAAGTTTATATTGACAACGTAGTGGTGAAATCGGTTTTCTAAGAAAATCATTTAGCCGATCGGAAGCACGGGATAAGGATGAATCCAGATAAATGCGCGTTTGGTGTCACAGCTGGCCAATTTCTTGGTTTTATGATCCATGAAAGAGGGATTGAAATTGGCTCAAAGAGTAAGGACGCCATCGAGACAATGGTGCCACCAAAACCAAGAACGAGCTTCAGAAGATGATTGGCAAGATCAACTATATCAGAAGATTTATTCCTAATTTGTCTACCGAGCTTGAAGCATTCATGCCGTTGATCAGGACGCAGAAGAGCGAAGAGTTCATATGGGGGCCTGATCAACAGCTGGCGTTTGATAATTTGAAGAAGTACCTAATGGCGCCACCGATGATGGCTCCACCTAGTCTTGATGTTCCGTTTATAGTCTATCTTTCGACTGATGAGACAACCATCGGCTCCGTGCTGATTCAAGAAGTCGATGGGAAGGAGCGGGTTGTCTACTACCTGAGCCGACGGTTGCTTGACGCGGAAACCAGGTATTCTGAGATGGAGTTTATGCTTATGTTTATACTTTACATGCACCAAATTACGACATTACTTGCTTAATGCTGAAACTTGGGTAGCATGTAAAGCCGATATTATTAAGCATATGCTGTCAGCCCCTATCCTTAAAGGGAGGCTCGGCGAGTGGATGTTTGTTCTCTTAGAATTTGATATCAGGTACAAGCCAGCCAGGGCCGTGAAGGCCAAGCATTAGCCGATCTCATTACTGAACGATCGGCTCCACAACAAAATTTCCTCGGCATATCGTCTTGGGCTTTGTTTTTTTACGGTTCTGCGTGTGACGCTGGCTGCAGTGTTGGGCTTCTTATTATCTCCCCTCGAGGGGCACAATATGAATTTGCTTTTCGCCTCAGCGAGCGATGCACTAACAACCAGATAGAGTATGAAGCTTTGTGCAAGGGCCTCGAGTTGTTGCTAGAAGCAGGAGCCGAAGCAGTGGAAGCGTTCGGCGATTTTAGGGTTGCCATCAATCAGTCGATGGAGGATTTTAATTGTGCCAATGATTTATTATATCCTTATATCCTGCGTTGTCAAGAGTTGATGGCAAAATTCAGGTTTGTTCCGCTAACATGGATACTAAGGGAAAACAACATGGAGGCCAACAAGTTAGCACAAATAGCTTCTGGATATGTGGAACAAGACGATGACGTTTGTGTTGACGTCATGCCGATTGATACAAACGACTGGAGAGCCGATCTCCTCAATTACTTGAGGGATCCGGCTCGGGGGGCAGATAAGAAGACAAGACATCGCGCTTTGAAACACGTGCTTATTGGAGATGAGTTATACTTCAGAACCATGGATGGGCTATTGCTAAAATGCTTGGGACCGACAGAAGCACTTGAGGTTATGCACGATGTCCATGAAGGAGTGTGTGGTACCCATCAATCGGCTCATAAAATGAAATGGCTGATTAGGAGGTCGGGGTATTATTGGCCAACCATATTGGAGGATTGCTTCAAATATTATAAAGATTGCCAAGAGTGTCAGATGTTCGGAGCCGTCCACATGGCGCCAGCTGGGCCATTAAATCCTATCGTCAAGCCATGGCCATTCAGAGGCTGGGGCATGGATATGATCGGGCAAGTTAATCCTCCGATCAGCAAGGGACACAAGTGGATCCTGGTTGCCACTGATTACTTTACCAAATAGGTGGAGGCCGTGCCGATGAAGAACGTCACAGCCAAAGATGTGGTAAACTTTGTCAAGGAACGTATCATCTACCGGTTTGGCATCCCACAAACTATCACCACGGATCAAGGAGCTGTCTTTTTGGGTGAGCAATTCAAAAATTTTGCCAAAGAGATGGGTATCACGCTGCTACAGTCGTCCCCATACTACGCTCAGGCCAACGGGCAGGCCGAGGCATCAAACAAGAGTCTCATCAAGCTGATCAAAAGAAAAATAGACGAATATCCCAAGTAGTGGCATGATCGACTTGCGGAGGCATTATGGGCATACAGGATGTCATGCCACGGGGCGACTAAGTGCACTCCATATCAGTTGGTGTACGGCCAGGAGGCCGTTATGCCATGGGAGGTTAACATCGGCTCTCGTAGAGTTCAGTTTCAGAATGATCTGTCAGCCGATGGTTACGGTTCTCTCATGAACATCAACACAGATGATTTGATAGAGCTTCGGTTGTGGGCTTTTGAAAAAATTAGAGATAACAAAGCCAGGGTAGCAAAAGCCTACAACAAGAAGGTGAAGCCGAAGAATTTCAAAATAGGTGATCTCGTTTGGGAATTAGTCTTGCCAGTTGAAACAAAGGATCCAGCATTTGGAAAGTGGTCACCAAACTGGCATGGGCCCTATCGCATAGTAGAGACTGCCCCAGGGAATTCATACAGGATGGAGACGTTGGAAGGGGCCCGATTCTTCAGAAAAGTTAATGGTAAATACCTGAAAAGATATTATCCTAGTATGTGGATCAGATCTTAATCTATGCGAGAGCCGATGTGGTAACATCTGGGCGGGAATAGCCGATGCCTTAACATCGCCTTTAGAGAAAAATTTGACCGATGCGTTGCCATTTCGTCTTAGCATGAGCCGATGTAATAAAGCATCGCCTTTAGAAAAAAATAAATAAGCAAATTATGAGTGGCAGGGCCAACGTGTGCCATTGGCCTTAGATAATCGTCTTTAGTACAAAACACAGAAAAGGAATAATGTTCTTGACCGAGCTACACGCTCGGGGGGCACGACTGACAATGTTCAAGTAAGCAAATGAATCATGCAGAGGAAGATGATGATAGTTTCTGAAGGTATTGACGGACTGCAGTCAAAGCCTTTGTTCTGACCTCATCAGTAGAATTGATGATTTGGCAATCTGGTTTGTCAGAGCCGACGATCAGGCCCTTGTTTAGCTCACCGATGCACGCGATGCTGGCTTTAAGCGATGTTGACAGTTTCTGCTTGTTATCCGCAAGCATCTTCATGCCTGCATCGTTGGCTAGGATGGCGGCGTCAACCCGAGATAGCTCTTCCTCAAGGCGCTTGATTTCATCAGTTATCTTCATCTTCTTTGCATCAAGTGCTTGTCTGGACGCTTTCAATCGCGCCTCTTCACTGTTGTCATCCAGGTCTGCCTTGAACTGGTTTGCTGCTACACATTCCTTGGTGATCTCTTCTTTCAGGGCCGGTTGGTTGTTGTGGGAAGCCATGCGTGACGTGGCGGCCAACACATCATCGCGAAGAAATTCAAGGTGGGCTGTGGGCCGGAGCACCTGCTTCAGGCCTGAAGGCAGCATGTCGACAATCGGCTCGAGGGCCGTGCGGATGCCGTCACATGCAACAACCAATTTCTCAATTGGAGCTTCCAGTTGCTTGGCTATTTCCTCGAGGCTTGAGGTCACATCGGTTGTAGGAGACGAGGGAGGACTCTCAGTCACCAAAGATTCGCCGATGGTTGAAGGATCAAAGTTCAACAAGGATGCAGCATCAATGGTCTGGCAACAATATGGTTAGTTTACAAACTATAGATGGAGAAAACATGCAGTTAGAAATGCACCTGTGGAGGGCTGACTTCCGTACGACGAAATTCGTCTGTGCGGTTCGGGAGAGCTCTCTTCTTCAGCACCTTCCTGCTCCTGGCTGTGAGAGCTGTGGTCCTGCATATGGAAAATGATCAGTACGGCTATCGTTACTGAAGCCAAGACAAAGGGGAGATTACTGGTGATTCAGAGGAAGGAGGTTGAGCCGAGACGGTGGGTTTGGGCTTGATAGCGGCTTTCTTAAACCTCGGCTAGCAAAATCCTTTGCCCTCTCTCTTGCGCTTCATCCCAGGGGGTGAAAAGATGACCTTGTTAAAAGAAGGCATGTCGGCCTGGTACATAGACAGTGCCTTTTGCAAGTATTTGAACGGTTGGCATGCATCGTCAATAGGAACAGGTCCTACTTTCATCTGTAAGCAAGAAGTTCGGTTGTATCATAAGGCAACAATGCAAAAGAAGACCGAATTGAATGAGAGGTTACCTCTTCTGGTGTGGTTTCATGCTCTGAATCGATGGCTAGAAGAGCCGATGCCACAACATTTTGAAAAAGATGGGGCCTCCAGAAATTCCACCAGGTGTTGAAGCCATCGGCTGTGTACACGAATTCCATCATGTCGGGTATATTCAGCTCCAAGTTGGAAAAGATGGAGTATGCTTTGGTGGCTATCAAGGAGTTGGCTATATCAGCTCGGCTTTAGATTTTCTCATGAATGATCAGGCGAGGTGAGGTCTGGTTCAGGCCGAGTTGGCGAGCAGCTAGAACAAGTGGGTATGCTTCATATCCTGATTTGTTAATTCTGTTACTAGTACTCATGCTGACTGGGAGAAGACAAGGGGTAGCCACAATGCCGAATATAGCACGAGTTTCTTCATTAGTGCTAAAGATTTCTAGTCTGAAGAAGCATGGGTTCTCGAATTGCTCAGATTCGGCATATGCACTATATACAGGGGTGGTTTGAGAGCTGTAGAAGCATTTGTACCATTTGGCTATTTCAGCTGCATCGATTTGGGTTATGGCCAGTTGATGCAAGGCCTGGCCAAATGAGGTACAATGGATGGATCTGCCTGAAAAGTCTGGGAAAGACTGAGACTTGAGTGGTGGAAAGTCTGGGATTTCATTACGGAAGTACAATTGACTCTAGAGCTGAACAAACCACCACAGGCCGCT
Organism: Paspalum notatum; assembly: GCA_022530915.1. Lineage (NCBI taxonomy): Eukaryota > Viridiplantae > Streptophyta > Magnoliopsida > Poales > Poaceae > Paspalum > Paspalum notatum. The sequence continues at coordinate 29,044,688 of CM039688.1, read as the reverse complement.
GGTCTTAATACGTTGTCCAGCCAGAATGCGCTGGGTACGCCTAGGAAAAATTTTCCTAGGGCAATGGTCCGGCCTTGAGCTAGGGTAGTGGCCAGGTTGAGGTAGTTCTTGGTTGGGGCCAGAGAGGGACCATTGAGGAGGAAATGGTTAAGCCAGAGATTCAAGAAGGCGATGTGTTCTTTCTCTGAAACTGAGCCAGAGTGCTTGTTGTGCTGAGCGATGTATTGGCTCCAGTTTCAGGTGCTGCTCTTCTCCACTATTTTCTTATGAGGGCATTCAGCCAGATGGAAAGGAGGACAGGTGGACTGCACATCTAGCCCAAAGATCATGACGATGTCCATCAGAGTGGGTGTCATGGGGCCAGAGCCGAACAAGAAACAGTTCAGGCTGTCTGACCAAAATTAGCTGATGGATCTAAGCAGATTATCATCCTTCTCCATGGGAGAAAGGGATAGAGTCAGGGCATCGGCTATGCGGACGGTTTGCCAGGTTGAGCTGTATGCGCGCTCAACGCGTTTGTACCAATCAACCCACCCGTCCATAGGGAATGGCGAGGCGCGGAGCTGGTCTGTCCATAGATCTAGATCTGGATTGACATGAACAAAAGGCAAGCGTTTGGTTTCTGTTCTAACGAGGTCGTATGAGGGTTCATAGGATTTGGGTCCTAGATTGAAGGAATTGGAATTGGCCGAGGTTGGGATCAGTATCTCGTCGGCCTGGATGATTAAAAAACAAGTGTGAGGTAAAGATAACAGCTTTACGAGGGTCATGACTGCAGAAATAGCCAAGGTCTTTACCTTCAATCCAAATACGCGCCCGCAAAGAGTTTGTTCTTCTGCTGTGCTGCTGGACACCATCATTTCGTGAATCGCTCGGAACGAGGAGTGGTGGAAAAGTGTTCGTCAGTGGCAAGAGGAAAGAAGACGTATTTTGGTTCGGTACGTATGCCTTTATGAGGTGCTGACTTGCGCGGGATTTGGAAATTTTGGTCGGAGGAAGCATGCCCTCTAGCTAGTCAGCTTGTCACGTCATGTTTGACTAAGTCAATGAGACGGAGCCGATTCGATGTTGGCGAACAAGCCGATTTTGGCTAAGTGAGCAGATCGGCTTGTCATGTTGTTATTTAGAGCCGATCGTGGAGGGTTTCGAGTCAGCGCGATGCTGCTGAGCCGATTTTCATATTACAGAAAACATAAAGGTAAAAGAGGAATCGGCAAAAGAGAAGAAACAGAGATTTGGAAGGGGAAATTTCATTAATTTACATAGCAAAATATATTTACATCCCTAAGCCGATATTACGGCTGTTAACCTCCAAAAGTTAGGGATTCTTCTTCCAAAGAGCCGATGCAACGGCTGATTCTAAATACCTAGCTAATCCTATTACTACTAAGATAGGATGCTCTAAGCATCACTATCATCGGCCGACTCCTCATCGGCTCCTTCCTCGCCTCCGGCGGCTTCGTCGCCGGTGCCCTCGTCTCCAGAGGAGCCGAGGTCAGACGGGCCCTCCTCGTACTGAGCGAGGAAGTCCGCGTCTTCGTCTGGCTCCTTTGGCGCGGCGTCGTCATCCGACTCCATCGGCTCGTGTCGTCGTCGTCGTCCTCTTCCTCCTCGTCGTCGACGGGCGGTGCCTCTACCCGCCTCTTCTTGGCAGGGCGCTCCGATGTTGGTGAACGCCGTGGCAGGGGAGGGTTCCACGGAGGAGACGCTATAGCGTCCTTCGGGTCCTCGACGCATCTGAGGTTCACCCACATCCCAGACGGTTGGTTTGGGATGTTCGGACCGAAGAACTTCAACCAGGCCATGGTGGCCTGGTCTGGCGACTCCTTATCGCTGTCCGCCGATGCAACCGGAGGAGCTTGATCGGCTGCCGCCACTGGCAAGTGAGCCGAGCTCGGCGGCGCAATAGGACACGGCGGCGGCGGCGCTGGTACATTGGCGGCTGTAGGAGCCGCTAGACCCTCAATTGAGGCGATGGAAGGCGAAGGGACGCTGTACGGGAAACCGCAGGGTCGCGCGGGTCATCATGGCGGTTGCCATGGAAGAACGCGTGGCAGTGCAGGTTGATGGAACGTGCGTGACTAGGTTTCACACTTATTTGGTTTTGAAATAAATGAATCTTTATTTGCCAAAACCAGAGGGCATGTGTTGACAGCAGAATTTGGCCGTCTCTGTTAATGGGCCAAAATCGGCTTTAGGCTAAAGGCAAGCTGTCCAAGGAAGCGACGGCGTATGGTAAAGCAGGCCATTGGGCCTTGTATCGTAGATTAAAGATTAGCTAAAAGAGTCCAGTTTAAGTCAGTTAGGGTTTGTAGCTTAATTATAGAAAGGGCAGGCTTGCCGCCCGAGTCTCTGGACTATAAATATGTACTCTTGTTATCGAAATAAAGTTGACGACATACGTTCACCAAGCAGCGGTTGTTCTCCACATCCCCTCGATGCAACGCCACCTCTAGCAACTAGAGTTTCAGGTAATCGTCATGCTGCATTATGACGTTAGTCGCCTGGCAGATCGTGTACTGAAGCGTTTTTGATGGCACGGTTTGCTAGTTACCGTGATGAATCTCGCGTTAAGCTTAGCCTAGCGCGAGATCCATTAGTTATCTCGATGAATTTCATATCAAGCTTTGCTTGGCGTGAGATCCATCATGTGCATGAGCCGATATGTTTACACGTCGGCTCACGTACAACTTATTGTTATGCTAATATCTTCCGTGTTGCATGCTTTTACGCTGCTGGTTCGTTATTAAACTAGCATATCGCAAGGCTCGAAGCATAGATTAGATCTGTTCTTATAGTTTTACCTACAGATCACGTGTTATTAGGAAGATCCGATGCATACCCTGCCATTCCTTTTATCGTTTTATCAAAGATGCATATGCTTTTATAGCTTTCCTGTATGATCTTTGGTGCAATAGTAGATTTAAGGCATGTTTGACGTTCATCTGGATGTTTTAGCTGACTAGAATAGATCTAGTCGTGTTTCCTCTTCCTTTATTTAAGTATTTTTATATATTATATCTGGATATATTACTGGCAAGACATCAGGGCCTTGCCGACGCAGAAGATCCGACCCAGGATGAGCCGAACCGAGCAATCCGGCTAGTATTTAACGTTTAATCTGTTTTGTCTGCTTGTATAGGGGAAACAAGAACCAACCAACGCCATCACCACCACCACAACCTCCCTGGCTAGGTCATAAGCTAGGTGGCACGCCCAACTAACACCGAGCCAAGACGATCGGTTGATCCGTCCAGCTGGTCGTGGGTCGTGGGTCGCAACAAGGAGGAGAGATCCCTACGATCCACATACACCTCCCGGCCCTATTGTGTGAAGCTCTACAGGGTGCTACCCGTCGGTCTCCTGGTGCAACAGGAGACTTGGGCGGCAAGCCTGCCCTTCCTTAATTAAACTACAAACCCTAACCGACTCGAAGTGGACTCTTTTAACTGATCATTAATCTACGATACAAGGCCCAATGGCCTGCTTCAACGCGTGCCGTCGCTTCCTTGGACAGCTTCTCCTCAGGCCAAAGCCGATTTTGGCCCATTAACAGCGACAGCCAAATTCCGATGTCAACAGCCGCCAACAACAAAGCTTGTAGGGCGCTCGCAAACACACACTTGAGACAGAGAAGCCATCACGCATCAGCCATGAGTAGGAGCAACACCGCGCTCCTCGCCATGGCCGCCGCACTCTGCCTCGTCGTGGCCGCCACACTCTGCTGGTACGGCGTCGCCAGCGACACCGTGTCCAACTCGTGCGACTCAATCTGTGACTTCGTGGACGTGGGCTTCTGCACGTCGTGGCTGCGGTCTGTGCTGAGCGTGGCCACAACGGACCAACATGGACACCAACTCATGGTGGCGGACCTAGCGGCGGCGAGCGGTGCGGCTCCGCTGTGCGCAATGACATGGCGGGGATGGCGCGCAGCAATGGGGAGGCCGACCCGGCCGCGCGAGACGCACCGGAGGCATGCGGCTGTACGGTCCGACCGGCTGTACGGTCCGACCGGCTGTACGGTCTGGCGTCCATGCCCGCGCTGGGGCTCATGCGTGGCGGCACGCAGCTGGGGCTCCGCACGCGCTGTTGCCGCTCACGAGGCAGGCTAGGATCGGTTCGAGGTCACGCTCGCGAGCTCCAACTCCAAGGCCGCAGCCAAGTAGCCAACCGTGAGGCGTGAGATCAACCAGCTCTCAACATGGCTACTCTGCTCAACAAGCAGGTCACCTAGGCTATGCAGAGATAACCATGCTACTCGGCGGAGAGACAAAGAGAACCGAAGAGACCATAACAAAAGAAAAAAAAACAGATGACATGGGGCCCACAGCCACGTGGCACGCTACATGAGCGAAACCACTCATGAAAACCATTCTAAGGGGTGTTTTGTCCGGTTTTAAAAATTTTAGAGTGTAAAAAATCCAATTATGTATCTGTCTCATTGAATTTTAGGGGTTATATAGACTTTTTCATACGGAGTGTGCCCCTGTTTCCTATCCCATGACTATGGCCCTGTTTGTTTTTGCTTTTGTGGATCTTGATTATCTGTAGAGCAAGTTTTCCACAAAAGTGGCTCAGTGGAGAATCGCTGTGTGAAAAATCGAGGAGTTTGGCCATCTAGATTATTACACCTCCGGTACCCTCTCTCCCATCCTCTTTCGTCTTTCCCGCCGAGCAGCCTCTCTCGGCTCCTCTCCCTGCTCGTGCCGTCACTTGCCCCGCCGCCTGCCCCGCCTCCTCTCCTCCCTGGCGAAGCCGGCGCCGGCACGGCAGCCGCGTCCCGAGGCGGAGGCGGCAGCATCCAGAGGCGCCGACGCGGCGAAGGCGCCATTGGGGGCGGGTAGAGCAGCCGGAGGGGAGAAGCTTCGGTGGCGGAGGAGGCGGCTCGGCGGGGGAGGAGCTGCGGCGGCGGAGGACGGTGGCGGGGAAGGAGCTTCGGTGACGGAGCAGGCGGTTCGGCGAGGGAGGAGCTGTGGCGGCAGAGGACGGCGGCAGGGGAGGAGCTCCGGCGATAGAGGGCGGCGGCGGGGTAGAAGCTCCGGCGGCGGAGGACGGCGGCGGGGGAGCAGCTCCGGCGGGGGAGGACGGCGGCGGGGGAGGAGCTCCGGCGGGGAAGGATGGTGGCAGGGAAGGACCTCGGTCACGCGGAGGGGGAAAGGGGAGAATCGAACTCGCGTTAGGCGAGAGGGGCGCTCAGTGCGGCCGGCCGAGAAAAGAGAAAAATGTACTGCGAGGTGATTTAGAGTGCAGCGGGCTCCGGAGAGAATCAACCCGTTCAGGTGGGCTTTTCACGGTGAATGGCCCGTAATCGGATTTTAAGCGAATCCACAGGTACAGCACTCCCCTTCCTGTCCTTCTCCTGACCGTCCCTGCTTGCTTCTCGCAAGCCTTCTCTCTCTCCCCCCCCTTTGTCTGCCTCCTCGGGAGACGCGAAGCGGCGCTCTTGGCCTAATGCCGATTGCCGCTGCCTCTACGGAGGAGCTGCACTGCGGCGAGGTAGCGGCAGGTGACGACGAGGAGGAGAAAGTGGAGAGGGAGAGGGCAGATGCCGATGCGCGGCAGTTCTCGGACCGGGAGCTGCTGGAGAAGTTGCAGCGCATACAGACCGCGCTCACCAGTGGCATGGCTTGCCGCCTCCGTGACCGCGGCAGGAAGCTACGCGCCACGCTCGATGGCATCCACCGGGAGCAAGAGCGCCGCAAGGCCCACCGAGGCGGGGCACGAGGGCCGGTAAGTCGCTCGTATTCTTTCCCGGTTCTTTTGTCTTCGTGGGCGAGGGAGTTGCCTAAATATTCGCTTTCTGGTACCTTTGCTCCGAGCTGCTGTTAACGTTTTTGTACGGCATGGATTGGGGGAGGATGTAGGGGGTTGTGCTTCACTTCAAGCTCCTATATTCGACGAAATGCCTCCAGGGCGTGTGCAGTGTATATGGAAGTGACGCTTGCTATGTAATCTTGGACATACACAAATGTGTTCACTGAAAAAAGAATCTGAAATTAAAATCGTAACTTGCTGGAGTGTATGATCAATTTGTCGTACCGTCTGGTTATACCTAGCATATAGAAATGCATATATAGCTGTAATTGTGTCCCTTAGAGCCATGTAAGTAGCCAAAAGGAAAGTCTTAGCAATATAATGAAGTAGAATTATGACAGTGGGGATCTCTTGAGTCCTGAACAGTGGAATCTGTAATGCCATTATTGTACGAAGTAGCACGTGTTACAAGTGGATATGGACCCCTGGAAAGCCTTATTTTGGAATTGTTTCCTGCAGGGTAATGACAGATGTGAAAGGGTAATCCAATCAAGGCGTGCTGAATCATCTGGTATGTTACTTATGTATGGTTTTAGCAACTGTTTAAGACTTGAAAGTTTTAAATACCATCTTGTAGAAATTGATGTTCATAACAAGGTTCATGCTCTGAATTAGCAAAATGCAAGATATATACTTTCATGTCTGCATCTGCGCATATTCAGTGTCATTATATTATTACTTAATGGTGATGAATTTCCATTCTATTTTTTTCATATTCTGCAGTTAGTGCTGTTGCTTACAGGAGTGCCAGTATTGGCTGTCTCTGTTAGCTTTGGGCTTTATAATTGTTTGTCACTATTTTATTTTTATAATTATCACTTTGCTGACATGTTTTTCATGTGCATTTCTTTCCTTAAGAATTAAGATATAGGTTCCCTGTTCTTAGAATTATTATTTTGGCAGATTAAAGTGTTTATACTTTGTACCATTTCCATGCCCTTTATTAAAAATCTTTGTTTTTTCATGATTGATTTCTCTGTTCAGATTTGTATTTCCTAACTTCCTGTAGGTTTTCCTAGTGAGGCCAACAGTAAAGTATCATTGGCTGATTTCAAGTCTTCATTTGGGATGGATAAGAAGGTGAATATTGTATTTTGGGTACTTAATATCATTTCTCCTTTGCAAATGTTTATGTTCTGTACATCAGGCAGGCATCGACGTATCTAGTTTGAAAATAACAAGCAGGAGCCCAGACATGCCTAACACTTTAATAGAAAATGAGGGCAAGTTGTGCAAAGAGAAAGATACTTGTGAATCCTCTTCACAGCCAACGAATTCATTTCATGAAGAATTGCATCTGGACACCTCAGCCAACATTGAGAGGACATCTGATGATAATGTTACTATTAACAATGGCCGCAACAGAACGTGCGAAGTGGCTCCCACATCCTCTCGCAAAAGGTGGGTATGCTCTTGTGTAAACCTTCTAAAGATGCGCATCTTTTTATAGTTTTGGAACTACATTTAATTAAGTAACATTCCATAAAGTTGCTTATGATTTTGAGACAAGTTTTTGCTAGCCCAACCTCTAGGCTCTAGCTCACCCACACCCCTGATTACTCACACACACAGAGCAATCTGGGAAGGTGATGAGAGCACAGCACACACTAGAGCTTGCTGCTGGTTCACCCTGGCTGCAGCAACACCTACTGCTGCCTTGCTGTGGTGGAAGGGAGAACACAAAGACTCAAACTTAGTGTTGCTGAACTGCTGCAGCCATAATTCTTCCTCTTATTTAAAGAGTTCAGGGGGAGCAAGTTACATGTGCTCTTAGTGTAACTACTGTGGCTATTGCTGCTAGTCAGCATGTCTACACCTAGGTATTCTACTTATGCCATGTGCAAGGCATGGCCAATTACTGATATAACCAGCTGCAGTAAAAAATGACATGTTGTGCATGGCCCAAGTTTGAAATGGAGCTGAGCTCCTTGACTAGAAACAACACAAGAGCAGCCTGATTAAATCCATCAGTTTTCAGGCTTTGCAACTGATATCTTATAAAAAAATGCATGCAATGCTCAGCATAGTTTGACTTGTATACATTTGCAATTGAAATACGAACAAGACTCAAGAAAAATAATTGATTAAATCTTTTTTAAATATTTATCAATCTGTAAATGCTAAACTGTAGTCATTCAGTCACCCCTTTGATTAGCGAACAGGGCATGTACTTGGCATTTACATGGCTTTGTATCATAGCAATAAAAAACCTTATACCTGTGCAATCATGCAAATGAAAATCATACATATTTCATAGTTCTCACTTCTCAGTGTCAATTGCATGAGTCCATTAGTGATGAACGTACTAGAGAGAGAAAGACACTCCATGCGTGGAATACATGAGTTGGTTCATGCCTAAAGGCAATCATGGATGTTCTCACTTGATCGCATCAACATCAATACATGAATGACATGTTACAATACATTAACACTATGACATGGTCATATAAGTTGAACTGATACTAGAGACGAGCTAGAGGACATGTCTTGATGCCATGGCGCTAGGGGGTAATACACACCACAAATGCATGGGTACGCTGGGTCTTGGTGCCAGTATGCTGAGAGAACAGGGAAATGAGAGAGCGGGGTGGCTGCAGACTGGGACTTGACAAATTGGAGAACCCGAAACCGGCATTACATATATAGGTACCGTGTGGTGGGCATGCACCCGGTACTAAAGATATCTACTGGCATATATACCATGTGTATAGCTTTACTTCTACACCAAGCCACTCGGCCTTTACTTGTGTACAAGGGTGTGAGGTGTTTTCCTATCTCTCTACATGGTATCACGAGTCTGGGCCCCCTCTCCCGCTGCTCTAATCCCCTCTCTCAACCCTAGCTGCTAGCAGGCCCCTCCCGGGCTCCTAGTCGTGATCTCATCTAAACCGCGCCCCCTCACGTCCTGTCCCGCGACCCCTCCGAGCACGTGATCCCAGAACAGCGCAACCCCCTCCTCCCACCGCTCCAGAACTGCACGCCCCTCTCCCTCCCCCGACATGCCCTCCACCATGACTTCCTCTACTTCCTCTGCGATCAGTCCAATGGGACGGACAACACCCTACCGCGGGTGGTGATCCACCCCTACGCCACCGTCTCCGTCAAGTCTCATGTCCTTGTGACGCTGCAGATGAAGAATTCCAACTAAACCAAGTGGGCATCCTACTTGAAGTCCATGTGTGGCAAATTCAGCCTCAAATCGCACATCGACGGCTCCCTTCCTCCTTGGCCTGATGATCATCAGGCGGACTGCTGCCTCTGCAATTGGATTTTCAGCTCCGTCGACGACTCTGTCCTCGACCTTGCCATGGACAGCGACGACCAGACCACCCATGCCTTATGGGTGTCCATCGAGCATCTCTTCAGCGCCAACAAGGAACCTCGGACGATCTTCCTCCTCAACGAGTTCCACTCCATGCAGCAAGGCAACTCCTCTGTCGCCGAGTACTGCCAGCGCATGAAGACTGTGGCCAACGCTCTTCGTGACTCTGGCCCTGTCTAGGGCACCACCAGCAGCACTATCGCGCACGTCCCAGTTGGCTAACCGATTGGCTCCGCATCTCAAAGATTTGGTTTCTCTGAATCACAGCGCATTTGTGAAAGAAAGGTGCATCGTTTGAACTTTATTTTGGTGCAACAAACAACCAAAGTGATCCATAGACAAAAGGAACCTAGAGTTCTCAAGTTGGATATCACAAAAGCTTTTGATTCTATATCATGGGCATTCTTGCTACAGGTTTTGAGGCACTTAGGTTTCGGGCCAGTGTGGTGCAATATTATGTCCAAGCTGTTGAGATCCTCCACGACAAGGATTTTGGTAAATGGAGTACCCGGTGAACCAATTCAGCATCAAAGAGGTCTTCGGCACGGCGACCCTCTGTCCCTTATGCTTTTCATTATTGCCATGGATGTTCTTAACTCCTTGATAAACCGAGCAAGTGACTCTGGTCTGCTGCAACCCATCCTAACCCGCGTCTCTACTCAACAGGTGTCCTTATATGTAGATATGCAGATGATGTGGTGCTTTTCCTTCGACCTTGCACAGATGACCTGGTTTTGACAAAGGAGATCCTTAGAATTTTTTTGAGAAGCATCAGGACTGGTCACCGACATTAGCAAATGTTCCGTGACTGCGATCCATTGTCAAGAGCAAGACACTGCAGATGTGCAATTTTCTCTTCCCTGTAAGGTGCAGGAATTTCCGTGCCATTATTTAGGACTGTCCCTATCAGTGAAGAAACTTCCAAAGGCTGAGTTTTATGCAATAAATAGATAAAGTTGCTGATAAGGTATTAGGGTGGAAGGTTGCCATGATGAATCCGGCTGGTAGAGTAACACTTGTTCGAGCAGTGTTAACAGCTATACCCATATATCAGCTTATTGCCCTGGAACTCCCCAAGTGGGTCATCAAAGCCATTGACAAGATACGGAGAGCTTTCTTATGGAAGGGTCGGAAAGAAAGCTCTCCATATGAGCGCTTCTGTTGCTCATACCAGAGAGGAAGGAGAGATTGTGTATAATGGATTGGTTGTATGGCATTGAGCCCTTGGGCCGTATATACAGGATTACAAAGGCAAGACACCTCCCTGGATACATATGAGCATCTCTTTCGTTGCCATATGAGCGTCTCCGGTGTTTAAAAACCGCGATTAGGATTCTAGTTGCCTGGGCACCGATTAGTCGCGATAAGTTTGGGCTAGTCGAACAATTCGATAAATCGAACTAGGCAATATATTACAGTACTAAGCCTTATCAATTTAGGGCATAAAAATAGAGTAGAAGTAGAACAAATTAACATGAAGTTCAAGAGTGGGTCCCTTGGTTTGGAGACTGAAAGTAATAGCGTTTTGCGTCTTAGTCTGCTTGAAATTGGCAAGCGGGGAAATGACTGGAGTATTCTAGGTCAAATGACTGGGAACAGTATATATATGGTCCTAGACTGGGCTAGCCCTTGTGTGTTGGTGGGCTGAAGGCCCAATGTGTTGGCCCCCAAGCTAGTCGAACGATTAGACACGCCGACTAGTCATGATTAATCAACGACTAGATGACTAGTCGCTCGACTAGGTGAACTAATTGAATCGAAGCACCTGATCGATATCGATTTGTCGATTAATCATTGATAAATCGTGATTAATCGAGCGATTTTTAAATACTGCGTCTCTTTCGTCGCCATATGAGCGTCTCTTTCGTCGCCATATGAGCGTCTCTTTCGTCGCCATATGAGCGTCTCTTTCGTCACCATATGAGCGTCTCTTTCGTCCCATATGAGCGTCTCTTTCGTCGCCCTCCTGATTACAGCTGTCTATTAGGGAATATGTATAGGCTTTAGGAAAGTGTATATCTTGACTTGTAACTTTCTTGTACATCAAGCCTGTACGGGCTATATCCTTTGTTACCCTAACCTCATCACCACAACCCCTCACAAGCTCGCACCTCGCTCCACAGCTTGTGCTCAGGTATCCCTCTTCCCACAAAGGCTACTGCTGCCTTGACCTCTCCTCCACATCACTATCACCGGCTGGGCAGGCCACCACTCTGCCAATTTTTTGTCTCCTTCCTAAACACTATCATCACCATGTTGATTAGCTTCTGTAATCTATTTTTTGGTGCTGTGGCTTTTTGTTGTTGCTGACTCATGGAACTGACTTTATTAGAAAAGGAGCTGATCCTGTCAACTTTTCAATGCGACTGCGATCAAGAAAGGTCAGTATGGACTTTCGACATTCTTGGTTTTATGATTCTGTACTTAGTTCTTTTTGGCCAGCAAACTCCTATATTTTTGCTTCATTTATGCTCAATATTGCAATTTGAGTACTATAATTGGTCGATCCTCAATTGTTTCAGTTTTGAAGTGTATAATGCAGTTTGTTTTGTTTGTGCTTGCTCCTTATGCTGGTTGATAATGTGGAAACAATTACTAGATTTTCAAATTATGGGTAAAGATATACTGACTTATAGGTGTTTATGCTGTCTCTGCTCATGTCCATAGAACCATGAACTTTCAAGCCCTGAGATAATTTTCAAATTGTACTAGTTACACTTGTTTTCTTTTAAATTCAGAATTACTTGATTTTTTTAATGAAAGTTAGTTTCAGCATAGCTTATTAGGCTCGGTTTGAAGTTAGTTCTCAAATGGTACATGAGGCTATAATAAAAATAAAAGGAAAAAGTCTATATAACCTCCTGATGTATGGTTGGTCGTCTATATCACCCCTTGAACTATAAAATCAGATATTTTACACCTTAAACTATTGAAAACCGGACAAATAACCCCCCTGAGTGGTTTTGCTAGGTGGACGTGGCAGTGGGGTCCACATGTTAAGTATGGAAGTTTGTTCAGATAACCCCTCAAATTAATTTTGTATCCCTCAAAGGTGTAATCTCCTTTTTTTGCATCTGTCCCTCTTGTTGCCGTAGGATATAGGCTATTTTGTTTTTCTTTGTATGGTGGCTGTAACTATTTCTTGTAAGTACGTTCTCTCTTTCTGAATAAAATACCTTTTTACTAGAGTATCTGGACAAAATTAACATGTGGGCCCCATTGCCACGTCATCAAAACCACCTAGCAAAACCACTTAGTGTTATTTGTCTGGTTTTCAATATCCAGTTTGTAGTTCAAGTAGTGATGCAGATGACAAACTATAGATCAGGGGTTATATGGACTTTTTTCTAAATAAAATAAATTAGTTTTGAAGAAAGCTTAAAATAATTGTTTGTGTATTTACATGTGTATACATTAGTTCTGTAGTTTCCCTAGTGTATAGGGTCTCTTTGTAACTCTACATGTGTACATTTGGCGTTTGGGCCCTTAGGAATAGGAATAGATGAGCTGCCATTCTTCCTAATATGGTACAGAGCTAGGGTTTCCTTCCTCCAGCTCCTTTGCCATCGCCGCCCGTCGGCCGCCCGTCGCCGGCCGCCGCTTGTGCAAGCGTCCCTGCCGCGTGCGGGCCTTCCGCATAAGAAGGGAGGATTGCGTATAATGGTTGGATGTATTGCATAGAGCCCTTGGGGCGAATATATAGGAGTACAAGACTTTGGGGGCAAGGCACCTCCCCGGATACATATGGCAATCCTAGATAGATACTCCTAAACACATACGATATCTAATACTGCCAATTGTACTCTAACATCCCCCGCAGTCGTAGATGGAGCATCGCATACGGTCATACTGGAGAACAAGCCAAAGAGCTGACATCCCCCCGCAGTCGTAACTGTGTCGGGGTGCAGAGGCAACAACTGGAGAAGAAAACCTTAAAGGAGCTGATGCTGACGATAGCCTTTTGTGCCGATAATGTCGAGGTAGCCAAGTACGAGTGCGCGGAGCCGTTTTCGAGGTGCCGTGCATAGGGTAGCTAGCTGTCGAGGTTGCCGAAGAAGAAAAGCCGCACAAGTCGTGGGTGTAGGCGCATCATGCGGTAAGGCCCGCAATGCAGCAAGGGGCGCTGGGGCAGGTGGTGGCGCAGAAGCAGGGAGCCATAAAGGAAGACGACGATGCAGTCGATGAGGAAGAAGGCGATGCCAAGGAAGATAGTGTCAAACAGCCGTGGGCGAGGCGTACTCTAGGTTTGCCAGACCCGGATACGCGTCGTAGATGAAGGCATGCGCCGGTGTTGCCAGTACCAGACATACTATGTAGAGGGCCCCAACCTTGCATCAACGTCTGAAGGGACCAGTAAAGAAGCCTCAATGACGTTTGCAGTGCGCAGAAAGACGGCGAGGAAGAAGATACCGATGCAGCCTGCGGTCGTCGGAGTGGACGAAGAAGGCGAGGAGGTAGTCGTGGCGACGCATCGAGGTTCCTAGAGTTCACGCGTCGAGAGAGCCACGACGCAAGAAGGTCCTTGATAATGCCACTGTAGTGTGACGGCGGTGCTTGAAGTTGGCGAAGAACTCGAACAGCCGAAGTAGACCATGCGTGAGGATGACGACAGCGCACCGATAGAGTCGACATCATCTAGATGCAACGGCGAGGATGACGATAGGCGACGACGATGCTGCCCGAGGAGGCCACGCAGAGGCAGCCCTCTTGCTTGGCGAAGCATCGCGTGATAGCCGACAAACGTCACAAGGTGGTTTGCGTGTGATCGGTTGATCAAGTCGATGGCGTGCGAGGCGGAGACGATGGCGAAGGCGATGTCGAAGATGGAGCCTCCCGATCGGTGGTGGCGATGACGAACCAACGTAGGTTGATGTGCAGACGAAGGGGTACGACATAGCAGGCGTTCTAGGTACGTCGCAGGCCATGCCAGCTGCATGGTCGAAGAAGATGAGGAAGCTGGCATTGTCGATGCTGATGTTGATGACGAGTGAGTCGATGGGCGATGGGGACGCAAATCCGTTCACAGATCGAAGGAAAAAAAAAACACATAGCAACAACAACAGATCTGGGTACATCACTGGGGTACGCATAGCCTTGCCCTTTACCTATTGCTCCTCGAGTCAGACAAGGAGGTAGAGTCCCCATGGGCCATGGCCCCGTCCACCACAGGCGAAGCGAGACAGAGGCAGACCCGGATGAAGCGGAGTGGCGGCGGCGGCGGCCCACGGCTGCCGTACCCGGGCAGTGTGGAGGGGCGCTCTCGGCCCACGGCCAACGGCCTCGGGCGGCATGACAGGGGACAGAGGAGCGGAGACGGCATGCTGTAGCCGGATCTGGGTGGCGCGAAGGGGTGCCCTCCGCCCGTGGCCTCTGGACCTGGACGACAGCGCGAAGGTTCGACGTGGAGTGGTGCTGATGGATCTGAGCGCGAGCAGCCCACATGCAGCCGTCACCACGATGACATGCGAAAAGAGCTTGGTCGTAGTCAGCCTGACAGCGAGTAGAGGGACATGTGCGACCGACAGCGAAGCTTAGGACTCGTCCGACAGAGAAGGCTACGATGACGCGGAAAGCAGACGGTGAGTTCCCGATCTGTTGTGCTTGAGGACGACGACGGACCGACGGCGGTTCGAACGGGGAACCACCGTCGGAACCTTAACTACGGGGGTGACGAGCGCGACGGATCGGAGGGATCCGCAGCACATCCTTGGAGGGCGCTATCCTCGGCGGAGATCGATCTCCTCGGGGGTGGCGCGGTGGCGACAGTGTAAGCTAGGTCTAGGATTAGAAACCCTAGTCTCGTGATGCCATGTAGGAAGGAGAGGATTGCTTATAATGGTGAACAATTCCCTCAATGCCACCAGAAATTTTACATTTTACATGTTTCTTCATTGACATCGAAATTCTCCGATTTCCTTGACTGCCATTACAAAATTTTTACATTCCCTTGATTGCCACTCCGTTTGCCTGGTGTTAAAGTTTAACTCGCTGACGAGTAGGTCCCACAAACGGAGAGGACATACGCCGTCCGCTTGTCCCCGTCACCGCCCGAGGAGCTCGGCCTCGGCGCCCAGTACAAGCCGGACTTGCTCGTCACCCACTTCGGCAGCCTCCGGCCGGGCAGCGAGGTCCTCGCACCGCTCATGGAGGGCCTGCATGTCGCCGACGACGACACGTTCGCTGAGGAGTTCGGGCCATGCGGTGGGTTCAGGCAGTGAGTCTGGCCGGCCGCTTGCCCCCATCGTCGGGCTCTTGCTCCTGTCTCCCCCTGGAGAAGCAGCACCAACGACGCAGCAGACAACATGATGGCGTGTACGCGAGGCCGGAGCCGTTGCCGGCCTGTGAGAGGGCAAGTGTGGACACGAAGCCCACTATGGCTAGCCGCCCGTTGATCCGCTCCAGCGCATCCCAGAGCCCTGGCTTCTTAGACGTCGCGGCGGCCGCCCTAGTCATCGTCTCTGCGCCGTCGTCGCTTGTGTGGGCCCTGACGAGCAGCGCGCGCCAGTGGAGGTCGCGGCGGAGGGGCTGCATGGGGCCCTTGGCTGCGTGGGCGCCGAGCCACGGCGTGTGGTGCCGGTGTTGCAGCCGGTGTGGACCTTGCTGCCACTCGGAGAGATGCCGTTGACGGAGAGATGCGGCAGCGGCTCGGCGGCGAAGTCCAATACGGGCGCAAGCGGCGCGCCCATGACGCCGAGGAGGAGGTGGAGGTCAGACCAGCGAAACGACCCGCCGCCTCCATCGCCGGCCACGAGCCGGGCGTTGACCAGGTGGCCGCGCGGACCCACTGCCCGAACCCGTCGCGCCGCTTGAGCTCCTGGACGAACGCGTCATCGTCGGCGACGTCTGAGCCTCCATGTGCGGCTCCAAGACTTCGCCGCCCGGCTGAAGGCTGCAGGGGCAACGAGCGGGTCCGGCGCGTACTGGGCGCCGAGGCCGAGCTCCTCGGGTGGCGACGGGGGCAAGCGGCCGACCATCTATCCTCTCTGTTTGTGGGACCCACTTGTCAGTGAGCTAAACTTTAACACTGGACAATCAGAGTTGCAATCAAGGAAACGTAAAAGTTTTACAGCGGCAATCAAAGAAATTGGAAAATTTCAATGACAATGAAGGAACATGTGAAATTTCCGATGGCACTGAGGGAATTGACTCTATAATGGTTGGATGTATTGCATAGAGCCTTTGGGGCGAATATACACGAGTACAAGACTTGGGGGGCAAGGCACCTCCCCGTATACATATGGCAGTCCTAGATAGATAGACTCCTAAACACATACGATATCTAATACTGTCAATTGTAAACATTCCACGCGCCCCCTGCGCCCGTGCCATCTCCGCGCGCCCTTGCCGCCCCTGCGCCATCGCCGGCCGCCGGCCACCGCCTATCTACGCCCTTCCACGACCGCGCCCGCACCCACGTGTGCGCCCGTGGCCCTCCAAGCCCGCGCCTCTGCTCCTCCGCGTGCCCGTCTGCGCTCGCTTCTGCGCCGCCGCCCTCCCTTCATGCCCGCTTCCTCCCTCTGCCACGCCTATGCCCTCTGCCACATCGGCGCTCCTACTCCCATCCACCACAGTAGCCATGTCACCTCCTTTCTCTCCATGTCCAGGGCCCTCCTCCATGCGCCATCCTCATCCTCCTTCCGGCACTTCCTCTAGCTTGACGCCCCCTGCTGCTCCCTCTCCACACTGGTTCTCGTTCCTACTCCTCAGCAGCCATGGCGACGCCTCTTCATCCTTCTGTTCTTGGACCGCTTCCTTTGCCATCCATGGTTGAGGCGGTCACCTTGACCGGGGCTAAGGATCTTCGTCTTCGTGGCGTGTTGTCATCCTCCTTGTCAGTTCTCATTGCTCCCGCTACTGCCCCTCCTGCCACGCACCAACCACCCCCTGACTGGCCCTCGACTTGATTCGGCACATGGAGCGTCTTTGCATCGCTTCGTCATCTCCCTCCGTGGTCTCCTCAGTTGCTACTCGTGTGCCACAGTCAGGTGTCCTATCGTCTTCGTCAGGTCCTCAAGCACCTTGGGTTCTGGACTTTGGAGCTTCTTTTCACATGACCCATGATTCTACTCATCTTTGCTCCTTGAGTCCGTCGTTAGCTTCTTTATTTGTCAACACAGCTGATGATACCTCAAATCCTGTTCTCAGTCATGGCACACTTCACATTCCTCGGTTTCATGTTCCTTCTATTTCTCATGTCCTTGATCTTAAATTGCAGTTGTTGTCAGCTGGTCAGATCACTCATGATTGTCGTATCATTCTTGAGTTTGATTCTTGCTATGTTTAGGATCGTTGTACGGGAACCTTGGTTGGTACTGGCCGCCGGCTCCATGATCCTCCTCGTCTTTGAGAGCTCGACTGGCTTTGTCTTCCTTCAGCTTCTACTCTATGTCGGTCTTTCTCCACTGATGCTGCCACAACTTTTGCTGCCACCACTTCAGTCAGCTTCGCTCGGTGGCACCATCGTTTAGGTCACATGGGTGGGTCCCGTTTGTCATCTCTAGTCAGTAGTGGTGTTCTTGGGAAGGTTTCTGGTGATACCTCTCTACCTTGTATGGGCTGGAAGCTTGGCAAGCAGCTACAACTTCCATATCCTAGTAGTCAGACTATGCCTACTCGACCTTTTGATCTTGTTCACTCTGATGTATGAGGCCTGCTCCTTTTGTTTCAAAGGGGGGACATCGCTATTATGTGATCTTTATTGATGATTTCTCTCGTTTCACATGGGTGTATTTCTTAGATTCTAGAGATCAGGTGCTCACCGCATATTAGGCCTTTGCTACTATAGTTTACACCCAGTTCGATTCTCTCATTCGTGTTTTCTGAGCTGACTCTGCAGGAGAGTATTTGTCTCTCTCTTCGTCAGTTTCTCTCGGAGCAGGGTACCCTTCCTTGGTATTCTTGCTTTGGTGCTCATGCTCAAAACGGTGTTGCTGAGCGCAAGCACCGTCACCTTCTTGAGACTACTTGTGCATTATGGCTCGCCTCCCCAGTTTTGGGCTGAAGCGGTCTCTACAGCTGTTTACCTTGTTAACATTCAGCCTTCCATAACTCTTCATGGTGACAATCCTCTTCAGTCATTTTTGTGCTTTCAGTTGTATTGCCTTTGTTCTTCTTCAGCCTCGTGAGAGGACGACTGCGCAATCAGTGCAATGTGTCTTCCTTGGCTATGACTCTGAGTGCAAGGGCTATTGTTTTTGGGATCGTGTTGCTTGTCGCATTCGAGTCTCTTGAGATGTCACCTTTGATGAGTCTCGTCCATTCTTTGCTTTTGATTCTTCCTCTTCTTCCACTCATTCTTCTGATTTTGACTTTCTCAGTTTAGTTGGGCCACACTCCACCACCTTGTCTCCACCGTTCTCGCCTATTCCATCTATTCCACCTTTGTCACCTCTACCTTCACCTCAACTGCCTCCACCTTCACCTCCACCGCCTCCACCTTCACCTCCACTGCCTCCATCTCCACCTCCACTGCCTCCTTCACCTTCACTGCCTCCATCTCCACCTCCACTGCCTCCTTCACCTTCACTGCCTCCACTTCCATCACCTTCGTCACGTCCTCCAATTCTCTTCCACTACACTCAACATTGTGGTGGAGGGGAGCAGGAGCGCTGCTGTGGTGGATGGGGGACGTGAATGCACGGAACGGGAGGGGCCTGAGCGGCGAAAACGGGAGAGGGCGGGGGCGGGGATGGAGGCGGATGGCGGCAAGGGTGAGCAGCGCGAGCGTGCCCGGACGACCGCGCAGGTGGCCCTGCGGCGTCGGTAGGAGGCCTCGTGGCCGGCGGGGCGGGAGGAGACGGCGCGGCCGGCGGGGTGGCGCGGGAGGAGGCCGCACAGAGACAACTAATGTACAACTAATGTATATACATGTAAATACACTAACATCAAAGAAGCCTCCGATACATAATACGGGGTCAAACCCACGTATCCAGGTAACAGAGCATGCAGTTATTAGGGAAAGTGTATACTGTATAGGCATATCAACATGTGATATGTACCTTGTCAAACTGTATTTACAGCTGGCAAAGATGCCATTTACGATGCTAATGTCATTTCAATGGAAGTAAACCAGGGCTACATGCAGAAACCTATTGGAGAGGACAAATGTACAAGCAAAGTTTAGATATTTGGTGTAACGGCTCATATGAGCACAAAATCAAGTTCATAAATTTATCACATGTCAACATTCTTTTTGGATGGGAAATCAGTGACTGGTATTTTGGATTTGTAGTAACCCGAACATCTTCAATGTCATTATCGCGAATTTTAGGAGTATCAGAGGAGAATATTTGCCTGAAAGATTTCAATATTTTCAATGTGTAGGATAGATGTTAGTTTGAAGTCAGAATATGCTGTATCCTATTTGCCTTACTTCTAACCCCTTCTCTTTGTTATTTCTTGATTGTTCATCAAATGAATCCTGTGGTATCTGTATTAGAGATCTTCACATGTGAATTGTGAACTTCTAGAGACTGTTAGTATTAAATAAGTTCTTTTTTTCTTTCTTGCACACATTATTTATCCATTAGATTGCTCTTCCCACAAAGCGTGATCTGATTTTTGTATTGTCATTCAGGAAGAGGTCGTTCTTCTGGATGGAGACGTGTCCATTCCAAAATATGCTCAAGAAACATCCTATAACTGGTAAATGTATAGATGCAACTTGTCATTTTGCTCATGTCAATTTGCATACCATGCTTCATTGGCTGTTAACTATGTGTGTGTTATGGGGTATCAGCTGGGGACCCAGCGGCCATAGGATTAGTCAAAGAGATTATTTTTTTCGAACAACACAGGAGAGCTTCGTGTCATTTCATTAAGAAGAATAAAGCGATACAAACACCTAGGAGGTGGAAAGACCCCCTAGGTGCAAAACTCCACTTACAACACGGATCACCAACTAAACCAAACTCACTCCGACTAAACACACACAGGGCAAGATCAGGGTCCTGGGACGGCTCTCAGGAGGAGCTCCTGTAGCCCGGACGCTCCTGCCCTGCACCAAAGAAGCCCCTCACTAGCCACCGTTGTCAGAACAGTCTGCAAATGGGGCTACGCTCCTTCGTAAACACAAGTGTTTCGATGTTTCCAAAGTTCCCAGGAGACAAGGATGACCAGGCTGTTGAAGCCCTTACGCAGCCCCTTAGGAAGAATTCTCGAAGCCTGACACCACCAAGAATTAAACCTGCTCAAAGCGTCTGGAGGAGTTACTACTGTAAGGTTCAGATTCTGGAGCACCAAGTCCAGACCTCCCTGGAGAACACACACGCCGTAAGGATATGATGAATAGATTCCCCATCCTGATCACAGAAGGGGCAAGCAGGCTGATGAGGTAGCCTACGCTTGGCCAACCGATCGGAGGTCCAGCAGCAATTATTAATGGCGAGCCAGGTAAAGAATTTGCAGTTGGGTGGCGCCCAACTCTTCCAGATCCTTTTCCAAGGAGAGAACTTGATGGACCCAATAAACATGGCCCTATAGGCTGTCTTGCTGCTATAGATACCTGAAAAGAGATATGACTAGTTAGATAAGGATTATAAAAGAGATTAGAGTAGCTTGTTAGAATAATTATCAGGTTATTAGGGCTGACTCTATATATACAGAAGCACAAAAAACATTTGGCTGAAGCAAGAATCAATCTATTGTTATCCCACTTCTATCCCTGCCTTATGATGCAGCTGCCGCCCTCGGGCGAGGCCGTGTTGCTTGGGTTCAGGGACATCGAGATCAAGATACATAACATCTGGTATCAAATTGCTTAGGTTGTGACTCCATGTCAAAGCCTAGGAAACAATCAGATGCTCCAAAGAAGGCCGTGGAACACAACTGAACACAGCGGTCTCTGTGATCAATATGATGGTTGCCATGATCACCAAAATGGTGCATATCTTGGGACCCCTGGTTCCATGTGCCACTGCTTTGGCCATGCTGTCGGAGACTATGCACCGGCTAGACGAAGCTGCCAAGCTGGACTGACAACAGGTGGTGGCCCTCAAACTGAAGTTTTCCAAGCTCAATTCTGCAGGGTCTATGGCGGAGTCTAGTGCTGAAGCAGCGTCTTGAAACCAATCGTCGCAGGATCGCTTCTACTGCCGTCGTGGAGCTCCTCTCTGGGCCATGATGCTATGGGTTGTTCGAGCTCATGCTTCTGGTGGCCACCCTCCGGTTCCCGCTTGATAGTACTTCCTCTCCTCTTTAGCGGATGATGCCATCTTCAACACAACTTGTGGTGGCAGTTGTGGATCCCAAACCGTTCGGGCCTAGCTGCCGAGCAGGGAGGTGGACCTGTGCTGAATTGCCATGTTGACTAGTGGGTAGCCATGACTTGGCCTTCTCAGTCCATAGGAATCCAATATTGGGGCTATTTCAATGGGACCCAGGTGGCAGATTGTCTTTTTTTTGTCCTGGCTCTGCAAGGGGATCAACTGAAGGTACCCAGTGGTCTCCCATGGCTTATTTTCGAAAATAAGCAGAGATGTAAAAGGCTTATTTTAAATAATAGGGTTGTGCCAAGTCTTGTCATCGTTGTGAGAGTTTTTTTTCCCCGAACAACGCAGGAGAGCTGCGTGTCATTTCATTAAGAAAGAAAAGTACCAAGTACAAAGAGAGGACTGAGACCTCGCTGAACTCTTAAACACACATACACAACACCTCTAGAGAACGACCACGACCACCTAGCTAGCAGCTATGGGGCAGGTTCACTCCTTAAGAGGAGCTCTTGCAGGCTCGAGGCCCCGGCTAGACACCACATGTGACCCTCGACAACCGCCTGAGAAAGAACTGTTTGTGCCTGAGGTCGGACACCATCGAACACGCAGGCATTCCTGTGCTTCCACAATTCCCAGATGACCAGGATAACCAAGGAATTGAAGCCCTTCCTCAGACCCTTCTCGAGAGAAGCGTCTGCCTTACTCCACCAAGAACAGAATCGGCTTGAGAAGCTGGGTGGCAAGGCCACATCCAGCCTGAGCTCCCTCAAGACCCATGCCCAAACCTCCCTGGAGAGGACACAAGCGGAGAGAATGTGTTTGATGGATTCCTCCGCCTTGGTCACAGAAGGGGCAGGCCGCCTGGTGGGGCAAACCCTGCTTCGCCAGGCGATCAGAAGTCCAACACTTATTAATGATGATCAACCAATAAAGAATTTGCAGTTAGGAGGCGCCCAAGTTTTCCAGACCCGCTTCCAGGGAGAAAAACTGATGGTCCCTGCAAACATAAAGCTGTAAGCCAACTTGCAACTATAGGTACTGGAGGAGGAGAATTTCCAATGGTGTTGATCTGGGGTATCAGGTTGCAGCTCCAGCCCATCGACCAAGTCCCAGATAAGCAAATACTCTGCAGATGAGCAAATACTCTGCAATAACCTGTACTGATAGCGCTCCTTTGATATCGTCCACCCATCTCCTGTAATTGAGAGCCTGACTCACTGTACGCCGTTGCACAGCCTTGTAGGAATCGCACTGAAGAGATTAGGAGCCAATTCTGCCAGCGAACCTTGGAGCCAGCGGTCAGCCCAGAATTTCGTGGAGCTCCCATTCCCAACAGTGGTGTCGACCGCAATATCAAACAGAGCCATAGGATTAGTCAAAGAAATAGGATTATTTGGAGAGATAAGGATTAGGATAGTAGATTAGATGGGCAGTTTGTTATGAAATGGTCAGGTTATGGGCTGTCTCTATATATAGAGAGGCAAGAAGCATATCAATCTATTGTCCCAGTTCCCTCCTGAATCTATTATCCCAGTTCCCTTCTCCTAGCCCTGCCCTGTGGCTGCTGCCCCCTGGTGAGGTCCTGTTGCTTGGGTTCAAGGCCATCTAGATCAAGATATGATCTAGGTCTTGTCTATATCTTGGTGTATGCAACTGTATTTAGGGTTTGCGTTAGTATTTTCCGTAAGGTATTGACTTCTGTTGACTAATGCCCGCACACCATTTTTTCAGCGATGCATCCTTCAAGGTTAGCAGTTAAACTAAAGTCTTTAACCTTCTTTTGACACATAGTTCATGCTATTTTTCTGCCTTACAGGGTACACCTTAATTCTGTTGAGATTTCTTCTGATGACAGCAAATGTCTTGAGCCTGAATCATTGCTTTCCTCACCTATAATGAACTTTTACATTATGTAAGCACTGTTCTTTGCCTCCGAAAAGCATTGTTCTTATATTTTATTAACTAATAATGGGTGTAACGTTCAGTTGCTCTAATTGAAGTTGAAGATGTATTCATGAGTTAATACACATCTGACTGGATTTAGTATTCTAGTTCACCTTTAGCATATGCAGCAGCAGCATTTAAAACCTGAGAGTTGTGTAACTTCTGTTATGTGGGGCCACACTTATAGCCGTTGGCCCAGGATAAGCCAAAGTGGCTAAGAGATTGTTTATATTTGATTAGATTAGATTGGATTTGCTCCAAGTTTGTAGTAACCTTTTTCTGGCCTGTTTCATATACCATAACAAGACTTTATTGTAGGTACCTACAGGGACCATCGTCACCAATTGTTAGACCAAGAGGCGAATATCACATTTTCAACACATACTTCTTTAGCAAACTTGAAGCCATGAAATCGAAGGTAACCTTTTCTACGAAACCATGTACTTAATGCTTTTCTTGTCAGAATTCAAAAATATATGTTGCATTTTTGTGCTTGATAGTGTAATCTTGCACATGATCCATATTATATGAGAATGAACAACTAAATAGGCAAGATGATTCTCGACAAAAGCAATTCAATATAGGAATAAGCAGAATATGTTGATGTTCATAGCTGTTTTTTATTGGCTTACATTTATATACTAACTCAATAAAGTTATAACATTTTGAAATACTTATCAAGACAAGTCTCTTGGCTTTTCACAGGAGGAAAACACACAAAAACGTTTTTTTTTCTCGAACCACGCAGGAGAACTGCGCGTCATTTCATTTAAGAAAGAAACAGAAGTTACATCAGGCAGGCAAAGGGTGCCCACCCGAACCCAAACCCACACAACACTACCGACTTCTCACAAAACACACAAAAACGTGAAAACATAAGAACACACAAATTCCCAATGTTTGTGACAGCTTAGCCTTTTCCTTCTCTATTCCCAATTTCCCACAGTACATGACTGGCCAAAGCTATGACGTACCTACTCTTATTTAGATTCTGTTTAGGATCGACACGTGGACTATTGCAAGCATACGACAGAGTCTGACTAGAACTTGATCAGCTGCTGGATTTCACCTACTTGTAATCCTATCGAAGTATGTGTATGGTAACTGGCCAACAAAAATCTATCCAGCTTGCAATCCTTTTCTATTAGAGACAACCTTTATTTCCTAAATACACAATAGGATTGATTCCAATATTTACTCCCTTATTCTTATTATCCTATTTTTAGCACGTTGAAGCAATCGGATCCATCTTCAACATGATCGGGGATGACGGAGTTTACAACACAATATCATCCGTCATGTTGCACCAAATCCATACGTTTGTTTTCACATCTTCACCTTACCTCTACTCCAATTGTCTTTCCACCATTGAGCGCTGATAGCGACAAAAGACTCTGAGTGTAACTGATATATAAGTTCTTGAACACGTAGGAAAAAAACACTCACAAACACATCGAATTGCACAAATTTGCACCACGTGCTTGTAAAGGCTACGTACGATCCATCAATTTTTCTTCGCGTGCTCGTGCCGCTAGTCGCGGCCATGCCTGCCCAAGTCACTGCGTCTTTGTCGCCTGTCGTACGACTCTTCGCGTGGTCCGTCGCCCGCGGCTCGTCACCTGTATCCGCGTCATCTGTCACGTCGCCCATCGCCACTCGCACGTCATCAGTTCATTATGGTCATTTGGTTTGAGTGCTAACATACTTACGTGGGACAACATCTCAATGTTTGTTTTATGCTCATGATAGTCCGCTTCAGCTTCACACTTACTGAGACTCCACTTGGGCGAGTGATCCCATAGATTGTCGTTCTATTACAGGCTATTGTATTCTTGGTTCTTCTCCCATTGCATGGAAGTCCAAGAAACAGGCTACTATGTCCACTTCAGATATATATGGCTGCGGTGGTTGTTAGCTGATTTTGCTATCTCTTGTGATGGTCCCACACCTCTTCTTTGTGATAATACTAGAGCCATACAGATTGCCAATGATCCGAAGCACCAACGTACGAAGCATATTGGTGTTGATGCTTCCTTCACTCGTTCTCATTGTCATCAGAAAATAAGTAATCTTCAATATGTGCCTTTGGACCTGCAATTGGCAGATTTCTTCACAAAAGCACAAACTAGAGAGCAGCATCGGCATCACATGCTCAACTCATTCAAGAGCACAAACTAGCCGCATTGGCTTCGCATGCTCAAACTCAATGGCTTCACATCCTCCAATGAATTTGAGGGGGGGGGGGGGGGGGGGGTTTGCAATGTTAGGCCTAGTAACAGTGAGATAAAGAAGGCTGATGAGAGGTACCCTCAAGAGGCGAGCCATTCGTAGATTGAAACCGGAGGCGAGGAATGGTCAATAAAGTCTTGTGTATATTTGGATTGAGAAAGGTAGTATCCCTTTGCAGAGGGCATCACCTCAATACCTAGGAAATAAATAAGAGGAACATAATATGACCTATGAAAGTGCTCATTAAGTTGCTTGTTCACATGGCAGATGTGCTCCACGTCATCATTGTGAATAACTTATCATCAATAATAGCGAAATTATAGGCTTAAGGCCTTTGTACTTAGGTACCGCTGATCAATCAATCAATGTCATATTGCCCTACTTTCATGGTATCACTAGACTAGGTTTTACCCTAGTTTTTTTTTTCTCGCTTCCGCTCCCCTCGGCTGCCCTAGCGCTGCCTCCCTTCTGCGCGTGGGCGCGCCTCCTTCCCTCGGCTGCGCCCAGCCGTCAACCCCAGCAGCGCAGGTGCGTCTTCATCGGCTGCACCTAGCGGCCGCCTCTGGTGCCCCCTATGCGCGTGCGATCTCCGCACAGCAGCTATGACGGGCACCCGAAGCCCTTCGACAATTAGTCTGCCATCGGCAGCGCGAAGGCCCGGCGCGACCAGCAACGCGATGCTGCCATCACTGCAGCACAGCAGGCTGATCGCGAGGCTGCTGAAGCCATCCAGCAGCGCGGCGCTGCCATCGCCCGTGCCCGCGATGCTATTGCGTGGGTTGCGCTCGCCCACAAGGCAGTGGCCGGTGGCGCCCCCGATGGTGACCCCAAGGACGACGACACTGACAACAAGGACGACGACGCCAAGGACGATGACGCTGAGTCCTCCACTGACTCACCCGATCTGGACCCCATGCAGTTCCATGAGGCTGCCGCCCTCCTAAGTCTCCACTCCCAGGCGGTGGCTGTCCAGAATGTCTAGAGTCACGTCCCAATCGATCTCGACGCCGGCTCTGACGACTACAGCCGTTGGCGCGAGCAGATGTTGCTCACCCTCGGCAAGTTCTCCCTCAGCGACCACGTCCTCACCTCCAAGAAGGCGCCTTCCCCCTGACTGGACTCACATGGATTGCGTTGTCAAGTCATGGATCTACGACTCTCTCCCCACCGACCTCGCCAACATTGTGATGGAACGCGGATCCACCGCACGTTCCGTCTGGTTGGCCGTCGAAACACAGTTTCTCGGCAACCGGGAGCATCGTGCACTTCTCCTCGATGCTCAGTTCCGAACCTTCATCCAAGGCGATCTCTCAATCACCGACTATTGCCGTCGCCTCAAGGGCATGGTCGACGCTCGGTGATCTTGGCGAGACAGTCACAGACCGCACCCTCGTCCTCAACGTCATCCGCGGCCTCAACGAACGCTTCACCAACATTGGCCGCCACCTCCAACGCGGACGCCCTTTCCCCACCTTCATTGAAGCTTGTTCTGAACTCCTCGAAGAGCTCACTGCCTCCAGCGCACCTGCACCACCTTCTACTGCCCTGGCGGCTTCTACCACATCCACGGCGCCACCACCATCGCAGCCACCTCCATCGACACCGCATGCTCCCCCGGCTCCAACGCTGGTGGCAGCAGCAAGTCGAACAAGAAGCGAGGCAAGCGCGGTGGCAAGGGAGGCCAATGCGGCAGCGGCGGGACAAGGCAGCAACGGCGGCCAGGTTGTGCAGGGCCCTTGGCCCTCCCTCTACAATCTGTGGACCGGGTCCATCCAGATGTGGCCCGACCCGCGGCCGCCCCTCGCTCCCCTTCCGGTGCCTCGTCTAGTGACGCACCTTCCTCAGCATCAGGCGTACGTGGCGCAGCAGCACCTCCTGCAGCCTACTGGTGCCTCGGCTGGGTGGGCTCCTCCGCCCTATGGCATGTCCCGTCCCGCTCTCCTGGACCAGCAGTCACTTGCCTCCGCCTTCAACACTGTCTCCCTGCAACAGCCCTAGCAGCATGAGTGTTATTTTGATTTAGGCGCTAGTTCCCACATGACTTCTCATCCTAGCACTCTCTCACATTAATCATCCTAGCATCGTCGCCTCGGTCATCGTGGACACGAAGCTCTTGGACACCTTGCTCGATCAACCCTCATACCACCCGCTGCTGCTACTGCCTCACATTTGTGTCATGCATGTCAACTAGGGCGCCATTGTCGGCTGTCGTTTCCTATTTCTAGTTCTCGTGCTACTCGTCCATTCGACCTCATACATTGTGATCTGTGGACATCCCGAGTCCTTTACAAATATTATTTGGTTCTTGACGATTGCATTCAATACCTCCGGACTTTTCTCTCCGTCTTAAGTCCGACACATTCCCACCCTTTCTATTTTCTTTCAATATGCAGGCACCCAGTTTAACACCTCAATTACATCAATTCAATGCGACAACGGACGTGAGTTTGACAACTCTACATCCCGCAATTTTTTTGCCTCTCCTGGTGTTCATCTTCGGATGTCGTGTCCTTACACGTCGGCTTAGAATGGTCGAGTTGAACGCATGATTCGTTCTATCAACAATATCATCCGCTCGCTCCTCTTCCAAGCCGCCATGCCTCCTTCTTACTGGGTTGGAGCTCTGCATATTCCACCCACCTTGTCAACCTTCTCCCTACTAAAACTCTTCAAATGTCCACACTCCACGAGGCCCTCTTCGGTTCTTCCCCGTCCTATGAGCATATTCGTGTTTTCGGGTGTCTTTGCTTCTTCCCCGTCCTATGAGCATATTCGTGTTTTTGGGTATCTTTGCTACCCCAACACAGTCTCTACTGCTCCCCACAAACTCGCTCCCCACTCTGTGCGCTGCGTCTTTCTTGGCTTTTCTCCACATCACAAAGGTTTTTGCTGCCTCGATCTATCCTCCAACCGTGTCATCATCTCCCGACACGTTGTGTTCGACGAGAGGAGTTTTCCCTTTGTTGATCACCGTGACGGGTGCACCTCTAGCAATCTCGAGTTTCTGGACACACCTGACCCGCAGCCAGTCCACTTCGGAACGCTGCCCTCTCTGTCTTTTGCAGGGTCACCTCCTGGTCCGCTGAGTGTGGCCCCTTCGTCGCCAGCGCCGAGTGTGGCCATCCCAACGCCTGCGTCACGCGCGGCCATGCCAAGCACTGCGCCACGCGTGGCCTCTTCGGCGCCACCCGCAGCCTCGCCGGGCTCAGTATCGCAGTCGTCTTGAGCTTCGCTTGTGCCACACGCGATCTCGCCTGTGCCACGCGCGGCCACGCCAAGCGCCGCGCCACGCGCGGCCTCGCTGGCGCCCCCTTCTGTCCAGTCCGTGCCACGCGCGGTGTTGCCTGCATCGGCTGTGGCTGCATCTGCGCCACCCTCTGGCACGGCATCACCTCCTGTTGGGCCAACTGGTCCTTCCGGTAGGCAACCTCTGCTGGTCGCTTCGGCGTTGTGTACGGGCGTCGTCCGCGCCCCGCTGAAGCTCAAGCGCCGCTGCCCACCAGCATCCATGCGCCGTTGCCCATTCGCCGTGTCCATATGGCACCGTCTCCATCGACACTGCGATCACCGGCCCCGGCACAGCGACCTATGCAGGGTGCTCCACCCGGCGCTGCTCTTCGTCACATTCTTCCCAAAGTTGCCGTACCAGCTCCTCCGGTTGTTAACAACCACCGGATGATGACCTGTGGGAAGCTGGGATTTCGACAGCCGGCTCTGTTTCATATAGCACAATTGTCGCCAGTGCCTTATTCCTATAGGACTGCGTTTGCCAACCCCAATTGGCACGCGGCTATTGAAGATGAACATGCTGCTCTATTGCGTAATTCCACCTAGGAGCTCGTGCCTTGGCCACCGCGTGCCAATGTGGTGTCTGAAAAGTGGATTTTCTAACATAAGTTCCAGGCTGATGGTTCTCTTGAGCGGTATAAGGCCAGATGGGTTCTACGAGGCTTCACTCAGCGTCCTGGCATCGACTACACTGATACTTTCAGCCCTGTTGTCAAGCCTGCCACTGTTCGCACTGTGTTGTCTTGGCTCTCTCTCGGTGTTGGCCCATTCATCAGTTAGACGTCAAGAATGCGTTTCTTCATGGAACCCTGTTCGAGACAGTCTACTGCCTTCAACCTTCTGGATTTGAGGATCCGGCGCATCCTGATTATGTTTGCCGTCTCAACAAGTCTCTGTATGGTTTGAAGCAGGCACCTCGAGCTTGGTACAGTTGATTTGCTGCCTGCCTCATCTCTTTAGGCTTTGCGGAAACCAAGTTAGACACTTCCCTGTTCGTTTACTGGCGTGGATCAGATATCCCCTGCTTGCTAGTCTATGTTGATGATATTGTTCTCACAGCTTCATCTTCCGACTTGCTTCAAGGCACCATTCGTGCGTTACAGCACCAATTCTCCATGTCCGATCTTGGTCCTTTACATCACTTCTTGGGGATGCACGTTCAACTGTTCCTTTCACAACGTCAGTATATGTTGGATATCTTAGCTCACGCTGGCATGTCTGAATGCAAGCCATGCACTACACCAGTGGACACCAACCCCAAGCTCTCAGGTGTAGATGGTGCTCGCCTCCCGGATGCCACAGATTTTCGAAGCCTTGCTGTTGCTCTACAGTATCTCACGTTCACCAGGCCGGATATTGCTTATGCGGTACAGCAGGTCTGCCTTCACATGCATGATCCGCGGGAACCTCATCTTGCTGCTCTAAAGCGCATTCTTTGCTACGTCCGGGGTACTCTAGACTTGGGATTGTTACTGCGGCCTTCTGCTTCTTCGGATCTGGTGGTATATTCCGATGCTGATTGGGCTGGATGTCCCAACACCCGCAAGTCTACTTCAGGATATGCGGTGTTTCTAGGAGATAATCTCATCTCTTGGTTGTCCAAGCGTCAAGTGACGGTCTCTCGGTCCAGTGCCGAAGCCGAGTATCATGCCGTGGCTAATGCAGTTGCTGAAGTTTGCTGGCTGTGGCAGCGTCTTCTGGAACTTCATGCACCTCTCCGCCGGTCTACCCTTGTTTATTGTGACAATATTAGCACAGTGTACATGGTCTCCAACCCCGTATAGCATCAGCACATGAAACACATCAAGATTGATCTTCACTTCGTCCGAGATAAGGTGGCCCTTGGTGAAGTCCGGGTTCTTCATGTTTCTTCGTCACTACAGTTTGCTGACGTCTTCACAAAAGGACTGCCGTCCCTTGTGTTCACGGAGTTTAGGACCAGTCTTAATGTTCGCAGTGCTGCCGTTCTGACTGCGAGTGGGGAGGGGGGGGTGGGGTAGGGTGGGGAGGGGTAATAGCGAAATTATAGGCTTAAGGCCTTTGTACTCAGACTGCCTGTATGGGCCTAGGATTGGGCGTGGATGACTGGCCCATTGTGGCCGTCGCCCCCTTGATAGATCAGGATAGGGACTCAGAGTCCTATAGGGATAGGACTCTTCCTTTCAACTGTATATATATGTACATG
Source organism: Paspalum notatum (assembly GCA_022530915.1). Classification (NCBI taxonomy): domain Eukaryota; kingdom Viridiplantae; phylum Streptophyta; class Magnoliopsida; order Poales; family Poaceae; genus Paspalum; species Paspalum notatum. Next base: position 29,013,697 of record CM039688.1, on the reverse strand, counting down.
TACCCCTGATCAATTAATCAATATTCTATTGCCCTACTTTAAATCAACATGGAGAAGAAGCAGAGTACGACCATTCTGAGATGTTTGAGTAAAGAGAGTACGATCATGATCACTGAATGAAAAAACAGCAGCTTGTAGAGACACAAAGCCCTGAAACCAAGCACAAGGAGCCTGCTTAAGACCATGTAGAGCATGACAAAGGCTTTGTTTGTTTAGCGCTGCGTTTCCGGGCAAACCCTCGCGCCTCTTTGCCCGCGCTCTTCGGTTGTGTGATTCCCAGAAACACAATACGAAAAGAACGGTGCCGAAGGCGACATACATATCCTAGGTGGCATCAACACCAGGAGGTGGATGCATATAAACTTTTTCACATAAATCGCCATGAAGAAAGTCACCTTTTTCATCCTTCTGATAGAAACTCCACGAGGAAGAGGCTGTGGCTGCAACCAAAGTGTGAACATTGGTGATATGAGCATCAGGTGCAAATTTCTATTCATAATCCCGTCCCCGAGTCTGCTGAAAACCTCTAGCAACAAGACGAGCTTTATAACGTTCAATAGAGCCATCACACTTCATTTTAATAATGAACACCCACTTGGAGGTAATAGGTATGACGTGTGGTGGCAGTGGAACAAGATCCCAAGTACCTGTATGATCAAGGGCGGCCAGCTCCTCAGACACAGCAAGCTGCCATTCCGGAATACTAGAAGCTTCGTGGTAAGTGGATGGCTTAGGAATAGCAATATAAACACGTGAGTACCCAAATACACTATGGTCTCGAAGATTGTACTGCTGACGAACCTGTAATTCATGTGGAGCAATATGTGACTCATCAATGTTAGTGAAATCGTCAACAATAGGATCATTAGAACTGTCCATGGTGGTAGAGCTTGAAGGACGAGTGTCAATTTGTATGATACGTGGTTTAGAAAAAGAATGTGAAGGTGGTGTAGGAGTAGGCGGAGGTGGCATTTGGGAAGGTGGTCTAATGGAAATAGGAGCAATAGGAGTGGGTGTAGTGGATGAATATGAAGAATGTGTTGATCAATGGATGATCTTCAGCAAAAGTCATCTCGTGAGATATGAATGCGATGAGAACATGGATCATAACACCTATAACCTTTGTGCTCAAGACTAAACCCTAGGAAAACACAATCAACAAATTGTGCACTCAATTGAGTCCCCTCATGAGGTGCAAGCAAGACATAGCTTGTACATCCAAAAACTCGAAGATCATATCTTGGAGTACTAAAAAGTACTTCACTAGGACATTTGCCAGAGAGCTTAGCTGATGATTATCTATTTATGAGATAGACCGCACACCCAAAGAATGAGAAGGAACAAAAGAGCATCAAAAGGGTGCGAGCACTTTCTATAAGATGGCGGTGTTTACGTTTAGCAACTCTGTTCTAACTTGAGCATCAGCCCCGGAACAAGATAGCTGAGCTAGATAAATATTCACCACCAGTGTCAGAGCGAAAAACTTTGATGCGAGGAGAAAACTGAGTATGAACCATTCGAACAAAAGACTGATAAAGGGAGCTCAACTAAGCTATTTTTTATAAAATAAATCCAAGTATAACGAGAATGATCATCAATAAAAATGATAATATTTATGACTATCTTTCGAAACTAAAGAAGTAGGGCCCAGACATTAGAGTGAATAAGATCAAACGGTCTAGCAGAATGAGAAACACTAGGTGAATATGTGAGTTGTATTTGTTTGGCAAGCAGCAAGCTTACAACCCTTACAATTAAAGCTAGACTTCATAGATGTATCACGGAAACAAACTAATTGTATTAAGGTGGATAAACGAGACCCACGAAGGTGACCAAGACGATAATGCCACTAGTCAATTGATGACGCAAAGACCAATGCAGCCGAAGACACACAAGCTGGAGACGTTGTGGATGATGGAAGGCGCAAGTTGTCTAGAATGTAGAGGCTAGGTGTGCCTTTACGGCAATGGCCAGTCCCAATCATAGCCCCTCTTCGACAATCCTGCCTGATGAGTAATGTCATAAGATGTACCATCAACGGTCTGAATGCAAGCACCGTCCAAGACTGGCGTGCAAGAATCTAACTGAGATGTCACGTGAAAGTAGGCCCTTGATTCAAGAACCCAAGATGATGACGGAGCACACGTGCAGCAGCCGCAACCGACACTGAGCCTCTAGAAATGGAACTTGTACCACGGTCTCGAGTAACATGGCGTGCACGAAAATCAGCCAACTTCTCTAGATGCTGAGAAAAACAATTCTCTGAAATGTGATTGGTCTTTCCACAATGCTTACACGGCACTGAAGATGAGGCCTTTGTGCACCATTCCTCTGAGAAGCAGCAACACTATGAGTGCCTGAACCAAGAGCCACAGACATGGACTTAAGACGAGTCTCTTTGTCAAGTAAGTCAGATAAAGCCTGTGACATGGTGAGGGTAGAAGAACTCTGAAGTAGCCATGTATGAATAGAATCATATTTAGTTTATGCTCCCATAACGAATCTATATGTAAGAAGCTTCTCAATGAGCTGGTGGGCTAGACATGGATCGCTAGTACACTCAGGTGACATGGATAGACACGAAAGGGACCAAGAGGGCAAGGTCGCATCAAGGACGATGGATTAGCTAAATCGACGTGACTCAACCATAAATGAAGGATAATTGGTTGTTTGACAATGAATTTGTGGACTGTATAGCTTGGACGAATGGGAGACAACAATTGGACTAGGACGGACACTAATGCAATGCAATGGACCTCAGCACACTATAGTAGCAACAAAGCAAACTAAAAGATGATACTATGATAGCAGCAACAAACGAATGGAGACTCCATGGACTCAGAGGGAGAGGCAGCAGGACTTGTGCATCCTACAGTAGGAACAAAACCGAGTGGCCTTGAATTGATAGGTCCCTCAGCCACAACAACAACTGGTGAACAGCAGCAAGGGCAGAAGAAGGCCGACGAAGACGCTGCGCGATGTGGACGCGAGCATGAGCCATGACATGCGACGTCGGGGAAGGGTGGCCCTGCTGCTGATGAAGGAAGATGATACAACGATGAGGATGGGCCGCGACCCCGCTTCCGAACGGTGCAGGAAGGTGAGCGCATCCCGGGGGTGGATGGAGATGACGAGATGGCCAGCGCAAACCGCACAGACGAGACGACCATAGATGAAGCGGACGGTGCGTGGCTGCTTCCACGACGTATGGAAACGACTTGCAAGGTCCAATGGTGGACAGAAGTGACTCCCCACATGACGGAGAAATCCTCGATAGGCAGACGGGGAAGGCCGCGACGGAGGCGGGCAGATGGAGATGAGGCCACGATGGGCAGACCTTCACTGAGCTGCCGTCGGGGAGGCAGCGAGCGACCATAAGGTCGAAGAACTATGTAGAAGGGGATATATGGACCGTTGGATGTGAACCGTACCCATCTGATAAATTAGAAATTAGATGGGTGGGCATGCCAACCCAACCCAAGCCATGGGTACAAAGGCTTTCGTGGTTTGCATTGGGTTAGGGCGGGTGGTTTTGGTGGGTCGCGCGACCCATGTGCAAGCCTAACGTAGAGATGGAGATATTGATGAAGATGTTAGTTCAAAACGGGATGGTTGAAAGGGCGCGAAGCATCTGGAGTTCTGTGACAAGGTCCCATAGAAGCTACAAGCCAAGTTCTATAGGTTGACAACTAGACCAGTGGTGTTATATGGGGAGAGTGTTAGCTCAAGAATTGAGTGTTGTAGAGATATGTATATGTTGGATTGGCTTTGTGGGCATACAAGGTTGGATCGAGTGAGAAATAATGATACAAGTGATCGGCTAGGAGTAACTCCAATTGAAAAGAAAACTTATATAAAATCAGTTGAGATGGTTTGGACATGTCCAGCGAAGACCTCCAAGCACCAGGGGGCATGGAGGCATTGTTAGATGGGACAATAATGTGAAGAGACGTAGGGGTCGGCCAAACTTGACATGGGATGAGGCAATCGAAAGAGGATTCAAAGAATGGGATGTTATGAAGTTGTGTTCAGATAGAAGTGCTCGGAATGAAGGTATCCATGTGCCTAAACCATGATTAGGCCCTATTCCCTTTGTCCTTTAAAGCCCTTTTCCTCACTATTCTATCAGTTTCTCCTTCTATCGGTGACTCGAGGTTTCAACTCTAGCCTACCCCAACTTGTTTGGGACTAACAGGCTTTGTTGTTTTTGTAAGGCTGTCTAGAAATTCCCTTCTCCGGAACCCAATTGTCCGAAAACTTTTAGCACTTGTCCTTTGCCCCTATGTAATGGAGGCTTTGTGCCTAAGCCAAGCATTTTTATTTAATGCAAGGGTGGGTGGTGGTGGGCACATTCAATTATGGTAAATGATTTGAGTGTTCTTGCCACAAAATGCAAGATTTTTCTGCCATGTACTAGGAACAATTCAGTCACTTTTATATTTTATTTTCACACACGACATTCAATACTTGATGTATGTATCAACATATTTTGAGTGGTATATGTGTGTTAAACTGTTAATTGTTCTGTTGGTTTTGTTTCTTAATCTCAAGGAGGACAAGACCACTTATTTTTTGAAGTTGAGAAGATGGTGGAAGGGTGTAGCTATATTTCGAAAGGCATATATACTGATGCCTGTGCATGCAGAGTAAGTATTTTGTTCACTGTTGCTGAGGGCCTGAGATATGTTGTATAGTTGATACATTCTCTAGCATCCTTTCTTTTACTAGGTGTACCAATTACAATTTCTAAAACAGACCACAAAAGTGGTTTTACCATAAAAAATGGAGATTCCTGGTGTAGTCCGTTTTGACATAGAAACCACCCCTGCATGTGGTTGACATGAAGTAGTCAAATTTGGCAGTTTTCCAGTAAATAACAAATTAATTATATAGTTGTCAATAAGAACATCTAATTGTCCCCTAATGAAGCAGCATTGCAATTCAAATGGTACTCTCTTAGTCGTCAGCCACGGAGTTTGTGCGGCCTTACCAACCTGTACTTGAACTAGAACTTGTTTGGATTTTTTTCTATAAAGTTTTTTTATAAGGAACTTTGATAAAAACCGAAGTGGGGTTTTTGCCGATCTTCCGATGAGAGATGGGGATAACTCGATTGGTGGATAGGAACGACGTTCTCGGTCCAACTACAACTATCCAAGACGCTGCTCCTTAGCAACCGATATAACACCACCTCCAATGGTTCCGTGATCTTGTGGAGCGCGACCACCGGCCACGAGGGCACTCGTCGTGCAAGCAATCGAAAAACTTGCAAGAACAAGTAAACAAGCACTGATCCAACATGAAATTGAAGTTCAGGAATAGAGAAAAATAAACTATGGCGGGGTTCCAGAAACAAGAAGAGGGCGGTTTATCCAACTCATGCGCTTCTAGGAAGTAGCAATCGCTAACTAAACAAAACCCGAGTCTTCTTGGCGCTGGCCAAGGGTATTAGTAAAATGGGAGCGCGACCATAGGGGTGCTAGGGTCGTGCTCCAACCCTAGGATGCCTCCTTAGTGGAATCAACTTGATACACGGTCCATTGGGCCAAAATAGGTTGTCGTAGCACCATGGACAGAAAAAGGTCTCTAGGTAATCAATGATTGCGGCCGACTCGGAGCAGATATGGACGTGGGTTCAGATCCGTTTGAAAGTAGACTTTATAAGCTTTCCATGATGTACTTGAACGCCCCAAACGGATTCCGTAAGAAGTCACAGCGGCCGTCACAAGTTGATATTGTCCTGCAGTCCGAATCCGGTACTCGCGAGCCCACCTCCCTTTTGATCCTTTCCATCATTCTTAAGCAAAACAATAGCACCCACGTCTCCATTGTATAAATATAGCGGACAAGAGCTTAAAATGAACTTACATGATGGTTAAGTTGACGAGCACGAGGGCGAGTCAAACGACCAAAGGGTGTTTGGTGCTGCTGTGGGTGTATAGATGGTGTTGATGTCCTCATTAAACTTATTTGGAAGTGAGATAATGAAGTAGCGATACTGCTTTTGCATAATCCACTCTGCGTGATGGGTAAATGGTATGTCAGCGGTGAGGCCATATCAAACCTCCACCACATAGCTATTGACCAAACAAAGCTGTTCCTAAATCCTGACTGTTGCTTATATCATTAGTGCCATCAGAAGATTCCATCCGTGCTTTCAGGACTTCCTTGAACTAGCCATGTATCATTTCATTATAGAACAAAGAAAGTGAGTACAACACACACAGACCCCCCCCCCCCCCACACACACACACAACACACACACACCCACACCCACCCCACCCACCCACTAGAAAAAAACAAAAACATATGCAGCACTGGTCTAGCTAAAAACAATCACAGCCTAGACTTACATAATTAGACAGAGTAATAAATTTTCTGGCCTAAATTTAGGAGATATCATGTACATTGATAATATGAAGTCACGAAACAAATATATTTCATGCCATGTGCTTTGTGTTGTCTAATTGATTGTGCAAATAACACAATGATTATATACTCCCTCTGGTTCCAAATATAGGTCCATCTAGTTGTCACAATTGACCAAATATAAGTTTATTAGCAACTCCAATGCACCTATCATTTATGTCTGTTTTCATCTTTTGCCCCTATCATTGATGGATTAATCAAGTGAACCTCCTTGACATGACAATAATTGAAGGGCAATAGGGTTCACCACCTACTTTAATTCTAGTGCATAGGTTTAGACTTACGTGCTGTTTGGTTCGCAGTTTTTAGACCCGTAACCGTTCGCACCGCTATCTGATGTCGTTGCTTTCTGTTTGGTTGAGGCAGCCCGTAATCCATCACGGTGGGAGCGGATACGGTCCTGTAGGATCTCGTTACCCCTCCCCCGGCAGCGCTAACCAATCCCGTAGGCCACCGTGAATCTCCCCTCCCTCCTCCCGTCACTGTCTTCTTCTCCGCCACCGCCACCGCGCGTTTTGCTGCGGTCGACAACCACCTCCTCGTGTGCGGTGCGGCGGGGCTCGCAGTCCTCCCCGACAGCCGCCGCTTCGTCCCGGACTCCTGCTGTGCCTTCACCCGCCTCCGGTCCTCCGCGACCCTCTCCTCCGCCGCACCGTCCGGTTCCGTGCCCGTAGGCCACCGTGGACTGTCTTCTCGAGAAGGCCGGCCGTTGCCCGCCGCCACAGCACACGGTTGCCGTCCCTCGCCGCGGAGGAGGCGGATCTTGCAGATCCAGGGGTGGCGGCCGTGCAGAAAGGGGCGGTGGCGGCCGTCGCCGATTGCCGCCACGAGACAGGCAGAGTTGGAGGTCGTCGGGAGGGAGGAGACCGGCGGTGAGGCGGGGATTGGGTGGCGCCAGATTCGCCCTACCCTGCTGTGGGAGGAGAGAGGGCAGCTCTCGCGGAGGAGGCAGGGGAGACGACGACCGTGCACATACGTGGAGGAGGAGGAGGCGGTCGCGCACGTACGTGGAGGAGGAAGAGGCGGATGGGGAAGAAGCAAGGCCGACGGGGAGAGGAAGTGGAGCGGCGGCTGGCGAGAAGGAAGAAGGAAGAGGAACCGGTGACGGGAATAGAAAATGAACCAAACAAGTTCGCTTTCTGTTGCAATGTAACAAGTCCCACCGTCTACCAGTTCCTTTGATGTTACCGTTCCCACGGCCGAACCAAACAACACCTTGGTTTAGGGTTGCAGAAAACATCATTCACTTTGTTGAATAATGTTGTTTGGGGCATGCAAAATCCATATTTATAATTTTATCACTTATAGAAACACTGACCAAACTAACAATCTTCATTTGACTTTTCCCAACATAATTTATTGTTTACAACTCATACAATTGTGAAGAAACATTGTGTCTAAAATTTAGTTTTTACTCCCTTCGTTGTTTTTTATTTGACGCTTATTAGTTCAAAAAAGAACAACAATAACAACAACATAGCCTTTTAATCCCAAGCAAGTTGGGGTACGCTGAGTTGAAACCCAAACCTAACCGCTAGAAAGAGGAAAGTGTTTTTTTTTTTTTTGAAAATTTGAAAACAAGGGTTTTAAAAGATTTTGGAAAGAAGCACAAAGAAGAGCCAGGCATGTGGATAGCTGCTTTCCAAGCAGCTCTATCCAAGGCTAACTCTCTCCCTATATTTCAATCTCTTAGGTCTCTCTTAACTGCCTCTTCCTAGGTCAAATTTGGCCTGCCCCTACCTCTCTTTACATCATTGTTCCGCCTTATGATGCCGCTATGCATTGGTGCCTCTGGAGGTCTTCGTTGCACATGCCCAAACCATCTTAGTCGGTGTTGCACAAGCTTCTCTTCAATTGGAGCTACTTCAAGATGATCCCGTATCTCGTCGTTTCGAACTCGATCCATCCTTGTATGGCTACAAATCCAACGCAGCATACGCATCTCCGCAACACTTAATTGTTGAATATGTCTTCTTTTAGTGGGCCAACATTCTGCACCATACAACATCGCAGGTTTTATAGCTGTCCTATAGAACTTGACTTTTAGCTTTTGTGGTACCCTCTTGTCACATAGAACACCAGATGCTTACGCCATTTCATCCATCCCGCTTTAATTCTATGGCTAACATCTTCATCAACATCCCCGCCTCTTTGTAGCACCGATCCGAAGTAACGAAAAGTATCCTTCTTGGGCACTATCTGGCCTTCCAAACTCACATCTCTTGCCTAATGTCTAGTGGAACCGAAGTCACATCTCATATATTCAGTTTGTCCTGCTAATTCTAAAGCCTTTTGACTCTAGAGTCTGTCTCCACAACTCTAGTTTCCTATTTACCCCCTCCTGGCTCTCATCCACTAGTACAACATCATCAGCAAATAACATGCACTATGGGATATCTCCTTGTATATCCCTTGTGACCTCATCCATCACGAAGGCAAAAAGATAAGGGCTCAAAACTGATCCTTGATGTAAACCTATGTTAATTGGGAAGCCAGTTGTGTCACCATTAGTTGTTCAAACACTGGTCACAACCTTGTTGTACATGTCCTTAATGAGGGTCACATACTTTGTTGGGACTTTATGCTTTTCCAAAGCCCACCACATAACATTCCTTGGTATCTTATCATAAGCCTTCTCCAAGTCTATGAAAACCATGTGTAGGTCCTTCTTCTGCTCCCTATACCGCTCCATAACTTGTCTTGAAAAGGAAAATTGCTTCTATGGTTGATCTCCCCGGCATGAACCCAAATTGGTTCGTGGTAATACACGTTAATCTTCTGAGACGATGCTCTATAACTCTTTCCCACAGCTTCATCGTGTGGCTCATCAGCTTAATTCCTCTGTAGTTAGTGCAGCTTTGAATATCTCCCTTGTTCTTGAAGATTGGTACTAATGTACTCCACTCTTGAGGTATCTTGTTCGATCGTAAAATCTGGTTGAAAAGCTTTGTTACCCAGACAATAGCTATATCTCCTAGGCATCCCCACACCTCGATTGGGATCGCATCAGGGCCCACTGCCTTGCCCCTTTTCATCCGTTTTATGGCTTCTCTAACCTCGGTCTCTTGGATCCTACGCACAAAGTGTCTATTGGCATCATCAAAGGAGTCGTCCAGCTTAATGGACGTGCTCTCACTCTCCCCATTGAAAAGGTTGTTAAAGTACTCATGCCACCTTAATTTGATGTCCTCCTACTTCACCAAGAGTTGATCCCTTGCATCCTTAATGCACTTGACTTGATTGAGGTCCCTTGTTTTCCTATCACGAAACCTAGCCATCCTGTAGACGTCCTTCTCCCCTATGCTCTGCCCTTTGCCTCACTCACTGCTCGCTTTGCTGTCTTCTTTGCCACCTTGTACCTCTCTATGTTATCAGTACTGTCATGGAACACTCGTTTGTAGCACTCCTCCTTAAGGGCTTTTTGTACATCCTCGTTTGACCACCAAGTATCTTCAGTTGCACCTTTGCTCCCTTTGGTCACACCAAACACTTCCGCAGCTACCTTCCTAATGCAAGTTGCCATCTTCCCCTACTTGTTGTCTGCATCTTCCCCTTCTTCCCAAGAGTCCTCCGCTATAACCCTTTTATTGAAGTCTTCTGACGCCTCCCCTTTGACACTTCGTTCTCACGACTTCAGCTTCCATATCCCTTCTGGCACGCAAACGAAAGCGGAAATCAGCCACCACAAGCTTGTGTTGAGAGACAACACACTCTCCTAGTATTACCTACAATCCAAGCATGTCCTCTTATCCTCTCTTTTTGTGAGGACGAAGTCAATCTGGCTAGCGTGATGGCCACTACTGAAGGTCACCAAGTGGGATTCTCTTCCTGAAGGTGTTGGCTACCATCAGATTGTACGCTATAGCAAAGTCTAAGACTTCCTCTCCCTCCCGATTCCTACTACCGTACCCAAACCCTCCATGTGCCACCTCATAACCTGCATTTGACGACCCCACATGGCCATTGAGATCTCCTATGAAAAGCTTCTCATTGGTTGGTACCGCTCTAACCATGCTATCTATGTCTTCCCAAAATTGCCTCTTCGTTCTCTCATCGTGGCCTACCTTGGGAGCATACGCACTTATTACGTTGAAAACTAAGTCACCAACAACAAGCTTGACTAGGATGATCCTATCCCCTCGCCTCTTGACACCCACCACTCCATTTGTCAGACTCTTGTCAATCAAGATGCCCACTCCGTTTTTGTTTGCAACTGTTCTTGTGTACCAAAGCTTGAAGCTCGTGTTCTCCACCTCCTTCGCTCTCTGACCCTTCCATTTCGTCTCTTGGACGCATAGGATATTTACATGCCTTCTAATCGCTGTGTCGACTAACTCTCTTAACTTACCTGTGAGGGACCCTACATTCCAGGTACCTACACGGATCCTAGTTGGCTCGACTAGCTTCCTTACCCTTCGCACCTGCCGAGTTTGGTGTGAAGACCCTTGCTCATTTTTCACTACACCCGGGTGCCGATGTAGCGCGCCACTAAGGAAGCGACGACCCGATCCTTGCTCACTTAGCACCATGTCCAGATCACGACATGGTGCGTCACCAAGGGGATGAAGGCTCGGCTTTCGATATGGCGCGTCACTGAGAGGGTTATGTCCCACGGATTGTTCTTGGGTTTCATCTCCATAAGAGTAGCTTGGTTTTTATGTTGGTTCGCCACGCCTATCACAACCTTTAAGGGCCGGAACCTCCTCCTCCTTTATCTGGGCTTGGGATCGGCTATGTTGAGACAACATAGGCGGAGTTAGTTCAAAAAAGAACTAGTCGGTGACAAATATTCAAGGACAGAGTTAGTACATGATCTCATCACTGATTACCGACATGTTTTTTTTAGAATAAGGAAAAATTTTATTTCAGTCTTTGCAAGAGGTTTGCACTTAACCACACTTATTACAACCTAAGCGAACAACAATAAACTCTCAAAGAGTTATTAAGAACAAATTCTTTTAAAAGACGACCATCCATGCTTGGCGAAAATCTCCATGGCCATAGTTTCTAGCGCTCGACACGCCCACTTCAAGATCAACTTGTTCTTCTCTTTCTGTAGTAAACTCCAAAAATGAGTCCAATAGGAAGCTCTGAAAATGACCTGTAGATAAGAGAATTTTTTTTATTAAAAACAATGTCATTCCTGCAAAGCCAAATAGACCGTAAAATTGCACTTGCACCCACACAAACTTGGGAGCGCAAATGTTGGCCTACTTGGCTAAACCAAGTCCCAAAAAGAGCAGCCACGTTTTTGGGAGAATGTAAACCAAATGCCATAGTAAAAGCTCTTCAAACAAATCTTGCTACATGACAATCAAAGAAAAGATGTTCGATAGTTTTCTTATTGTCACAAAAACAACACCGATTGTTCCCCTTCCATCTTTTTTTTAACAGATTATCTTTAGTCAGGATTACCTTTTTAAGTACAAACCAATTAAAAATCTTGATTTTAAGAGGCAGTCTCAATTTCCTCAAAGATTTATTTAGAGGTAAAGCCATTTGGTTAACAAGAAATTTATACATGGATTGTACAGAGAAGAAACCATGTTTGAAGAGCGTCCAATGAATCGAATCATTATAATTGTCTAAATGCACGAACGCAACTTTTGCAACTAATTCCACTTAAGCAAATTGTCCCCCACAAGAGCTCTCCTAAAAGAAATATTAAGAGGAGTGCCACTAACAACATTTGCAACCGAAATATGTTTCTTTCTAGCAATATTATACAAAGAAGGAAACTGGTCTTTGTGGGCAAACTTCCCAAGCCATCTATCCTCCCAAAACCTACATTGAGTTCCACTATGGACGTTGAAGGTCGCAATGCTAAGAAAACTATTTTTGACCTTCATAAGGCCTAACCAAAATTGTGAATCACCTGATTTCCATTGTACCTCACCAATGGTTTTATCTTTTATATACTTCTTCCTAAGAAGTTGTTGCCACAATCCATCCTCATTTAATAATTTGAAAAGCCACTTACTAAGTAAACACTTATTTTGTATTTCTAAATTCAAGATTCCTAAGCCCCCTTGATCTTTGGTTAAACAAAGTATATCCCACTTGGAGAGCCTATATTTTTTCTTATGGTTATCCCCTTGCCAAAAGAAGGTAGATCTATAAAAATCTAGTTTCTTAAGAATGCCCTTTGGTACCTCAAAGAAGGACATCATAAACATCGCTAAGCTACTCAAAACAGAATTAATTAAAACAAGGCGTGCACCATATGAAAGGAGCTTTCCTTTCCAGCTACTCAACTTTTTCTGGAAACGGTCTTCAATCACTTTCCAATCTTTGTTTAGAAGCCTCTTGTGGTTCATTGGTATTCCTAGATATCGAAACGGGAAGCAACCCATGCTACACCCAAAGATTTGAGAATACTGTTCAAAATGAGATTTTGCTTCACCATAGCAAAACAACTCGCTCTTGTGAAAATTAATCTTTAAACCTGAAAGTTTCTCAAAGGCACATAGAATTATCTTCAAATTTTTGGCTTGCTCCAAGTTGCGTTCCAAGAAAAGGATTGTGTCATCAGCATATTGGAGAATAGAAAGGCTTCCTCCACTAGATGAGGTATCAATCCTTGAATCTGGCCATTTTCTTTAGCCCTTTTTATGAATACAGCTAACATATCCGCTACAAGGTTAAAGAGAATGGGTGACAAAGGATCCCCTTGGCGAAGTCCTTTTTTAGTTTGGAAATACCTTCCTATATTATTGTTTACTTTCACCGCAACACTTCCGCCGGATACAAATTGTTGGATCCAATTGCACCACAAAGGTGAGAATCCTTTCATCCGTAATGTTTGTTGCAAGAAAGGCCACTTTACTTTGTCATAGGCTTTCTCAAAGTCTATCTTAAAAATAACCCCATTAAGTTTCTTATGGTGTAGTTCATGAATGGTCTCATGCAAAATAGTGACCCCTTCTAAAATATATCTTCCAGGAAGAAAAGCAGTCTGGGTCGGTTGAATTACTTTTTGGGCCACTTTATTTATCCTACTTGTCACAACTTTTGTGAAAATTTTAAAGCTCACATTTAGCAGACAAATAGGTCTAAATTGTTGAACTTTGATCGCCTCTTGGCATTTAGGCAGAAGAGTTATAATACCAAAATTTAGAGAGAACAAAGAAAGATTCCTTTTGGAGAAGTCATGAAACATAGCCATCAAATCAGCCTTTATGATCTCCCAAAAGACCTGATAAAATTCAGCTGGAAAACCATCAGGACCAAGTGCCTTATTGTGTTCCAAACTAAAAATTGCCTCTTTAACCTCTTGTTCAGAAAAATCTGCCGTTAAAATAGAATTGTCTAACTCGGAAACCTGTGGAATATCATCCACTCTGCTCTCTATCATAGGGAAGCTATTTTTCTCTGGGGCTCCAAACAGACCCTGGTAATAAGAGGTGATGTGTTCTCTTAACTCAGATTCTTCCTTTATAATCTTATTGTCACTTTCCAACTGAAAGATTCGTGTTTTCCTATGCTTTCCGTTAGCCACTAGATGGAAGTATTTTGTGTTGTTATCACCTTCTAACAGGTGCTTACACTTTGAACGTTGAAACCAAGCTATCTCTTCTTCTCTTAACAAATGTGAAATTCTATCTCTCAAACAATGAAGCAGATCTTGCTCACTCGGAGATAAAACCGAAGTCTTTCCCTTTTTGTGAAGAAAATCAATTTTATTTTTTAGTTCCTCTTTTTCTTTCTTATTGTGACCTTTGATATGTTTGGCCCACCCCCTCAAATATTGTCTTGTCTGACATATCTTGTTTTGCCAAGTTTGTAAAGAATTAGAACCTCTCTTTTCACTCCCCCACACCTCTGCTACTTGAGCAAAGAACCCATCTTTAATCAACCAACACAGTTCAAAATGAAACTGAGATGGGCTGACTTTAGTAGTGGGTATTCTGTAGTCCAAAAGGATTGGAGTATGGTCTGAGATATCTCTAGTGAGAGCCTGCACAGTTGCTAAAGGGAATTTCAACTCCCATTCTGTGCTAACCAAAACTCTGTCTAACTTTTCAAAAGTTGGCAAGTCCAAAGAGTTTGCCCAAGTAAACTTGCGGCCTGAGAGGTCTAATTCTCTCAAGTCTAGACTATCAATGCAAGCATTAAAGAGAAAAGGCCATTTATCATTATACCTGTTATTGTTCTTTTCAAGGTCTAATTCTCTCAAGTCTAGACTATCAATGCAAGCATTAAAGAGAAAAGGCCATTTATCATTATACCTGTTATTGTTCTTTTCAAGGGGTCTTTTGATAATATTAAAATCTCCACCTATCAGAGTGGGTTTTTCACAAGAGTTATGTTATGAATAGCACTTGTATTCATTATGAGGCACTAAGGCCGATATATATATACCAGTACATGAAGGGAAATATACACATAAGACATAACCCCCTACAATACAGAGGAAATACAAGTATATCTAACACTCCCCCTCAAACTCAAGGTGGATCAAACACACTGAGTTTGGAGAGATAAAACCTATGCTGATCTCTGATCTGTGCCTTCGTCAAGAAATCAGCCAACTGTAACTCCGAAGGCACGTAGCGAAGAGTAACAACACCGTCCTAAACCTGTGCACGCGTGTAATATGCATCAACACCAATATGCTTAGTAAGCTCATGCTTCACCAGATCACGAGCAATATTAATAGCACCAGTACTGTCAGTCAAAAGAGGAGTCGGTATAGACACAGAAACACCAAATTCTGCAAGCAACCACCGTAACCAAGTCACCTCTGCCGTCACAAGAGCCATAACACGCAACTCAGCCTCTGTACTCGAACGAGAAATTGTTGTCTGCTTAGTCTTCCAAGCAATAAGAGAACCACCAAGGAAAACACAATAAGCAGAAAGAGATCGACGATCAGAGGAATCACTAGCCCAAGTAGCGTCACAGTAAGCCTAAAGCTGTAAAGAGCTAGAGCGTGGAAAGAACAAACGACGTGACATAGTCCCACGAAGATAACGTAAGACAAGAAGAAGGTGACTATAGTGGAGTTGAGTAGGAGTAGAAACAAACTAATTCAGAATATGCACAGAATAAGAAATGTCGGGACGAGTAACACCAAGATAAACAAGACTACCTACGATGTGACGATAACGAGTAGGATCATCAAGAGGCTCGCCATCAGTGAGAGAGGTGAAGATTTAGCTCCATGGGAGTCTCCTCAGCCTTGTGATCAGTAATAGAAGCACGATCAAGAAGACCCTGAATATATTTTTCCTGAGATAGATAAAATCCCTCATGTGTAGAGGAAACCTCAATCCCAAGAAAATAACGAAGAGGGCCAAGATCAGACATAAGAAACTGCTCACTCAGACGTGCCTTGACAAAGGCATTGAACTGAGGATCATCTCCAGTGATAATCATATCATCAACATATAGGAGAAGAAGAGTACGATCATGAGATGATATGTGTACAAACAAAGCAGGATCATGAGCACTGGCAGAAAAACCAGCAGCTGTGACCACAGAAGCAAAGTGCTGAAACCAAGCCCGAGGAGCCTTCTTAAAACCATAGAGAGAGCGACGAAGACGACAAACCATACCCTCAGGAACAGAATACCCAGGCGGTGGCTGCATATAAACCTCCTCACGCAACTCACCATTAAGAAAGGCATTCTTTACATCAAGCTGAGAGATGAACCACTCACGAACAGAGGCCACAGCAAGAAGAGTACGAACAGTGGTCATATGAGCAACAGGAGCAAAGGTCTCATCATAATCACGACCATGTTCCTGCTGAAAACCACGAGCAACAATACGAGCCTTATAGCGCTCAAAAGATCCATCAGAGCGAGTCTTAACCTTATAGACCCACTTACAAGTGATAGGACGAACATGAGAGGGAGTCGGAACAAGATCCCATGTGCCCGTGCGCTCAAGTGCAGCTATCTCCTTAGCCATCGCAAGCTGCCATTCAGGATGAAGAATAGCATCACGATAGGAAAGCGGCTCAGAAAGGACAGTACCTGCAAAACCTTGCCAAGTAACACGTCCAAAGCCATACCGATAAACAGGCTGACGAGACCGATGACCACGACCAAGAATCTACTTAGGGGAAGAAGCAGCAGGCGATGGTTCATCAAAAGAAGACTCAGAAGGGGTCGAAGCACTACGGCGTGTGTAAACCTGGGTCACAGGAGGCTTTGTAGTATAGTCAGGAGGCAAAGAAGAAGACTCCGAAGGAGACTCTACAAGTGGCACTACAGAAAGAGGCACAACTCCTGAAGCACGCACAGTAGGAGAGGGCACCAAGCGAGAAGGTATATGTGCAATAGCAGTATCAGGAATAAACAAAAAAGATAGAGGATCCACTAAAGATGCTAAAGAAGCATCCGAGGAAGGACGATGATAGAAAGGACGAGACTCATCAAAGACAACATCCCGAGAAATCCTCATACGTCGACCAACCGGATCTCAACAACGATATCCCTTATGCTCAGCACTATATCCTAAAAAGACACTCAACTGACTCTGCAGTCAATTTGGTGCGTTCACGAGGTGCAAGAAGCACATAGCAAACACAACCAAAAAGACGAAGGTCAGAATAATCAGGTACCTTGCCACAAAGACGCTCAAGTGGAATGCCCCCACGAAGAGCAGCAGAAGGCTGAATATTAATTAAATATGTGGTAGTAGAAACAGCCTCAGCCAAAAAATGAGGGGGAACAGAAGAAGCAAGCATAAGAGCACGAGCCGTCTCAAGGAGATGACGATGCTTGCGTTCAGCAACACCATTCTAAGCAAGAGTACCTTGCGCAGAAAGGACCTGACGAATAGCATCAGAAAGATATTCACCTGCAGAGTCAGCACAAAAAACACGAATAGAAGTGTCGAAATGAGTGCGAAACATAGCAGAGAAATTCTTATAGATGGATAAGGCCTCACTACGATGTTTCATAAAGTAAATCCATGTGTGGCGAGAAAAATCATCTATAAAAATTATATAATATCTGTGACCCCCTTTTGAAACAAAGGGAGCAGGACCCCATACATCTGGGTGGACAAGATCAAAAGGACACTCAGACACTGACTCATTAGAATGGTAGGGAAGCTGAATCTGCTTTCTCAGACAACAACCCTGACACTCAGCTAATGACTCACGACCTGAAACCGAACCTAAGAGACCACGACGAATCAAAGTAGACAAACGGGAGCCACACAGATGACCCAACCGATGGTGCCACTGATCAAAAGACGAAGTGGACGAGGCAGCCAAAGCGGAGCCGTCAGAACTGGCAGACGCAGCGGAAGGAAGACAAAGGTAGTCTAGCTCCCAAAGGCGCTGAGTCACGACGACGAGGGCCAGTACCAACCAGGTGACCCGTGTGATGATCCTGAACATAGCAGAAGTCAGAATCAAGGATAACACGACAACCATGATCAGTAAGCTGACCAGCGACATAAGCTGCATGGTTAGATTAGGAACATAGGAGACATTAGGAACATGAAAAGAAGTAGATAAGAGAGTGCCCTCCCAGCCACAGGAAGAGAGGACCCATCGGCAGTATGAACAGTGAGAGAACGAGATTGAGAATGAATAGAAGAAAGAAAAGTGCGATCAGGAGTCATGAAAAGAGGCACCGGAATCAAGAATCCATGTATTAGTACCTAGTGGTCCTTGAGTGGAAGACTGAGAACAGCAGCAGAACCTGGTGAACTAGCCGGTAGAGTCGCAATACTAGCAGTCCCAAACGGTGAAGAAGCGGCAAGGCGACGAAGAAGCATCAGCATCTCCTGAGTAACTGGATCTGTAGAACTCCTCTGAAACACCCCAGCACTAGCACTACCAGAAGACTGTGAAACCGGTAGAGTCTGTGAAGCCGGACAATTCTGAGAGCGCTGCGCCTTCTTCTTCCTGTAACAGAAGGCCTCGACATGGCCGTCCTTCCCACAATAATCACAATGAAGACCACCACCCCCTCCACATGCAGAAGGAGAGGGCACAGGCGCTGGTGAGGGCAAAGACAGTGGAGTAACAGCCGGCCGTGAGGGCGCAAAACGAGCAGCCAACGCAGACACAGATGGTAACAATCCAGCAGAACGAAGCCGAATCTCCTCATTACGAACAGCAGCAAGAGCATCAATCAAAGAGAAACGGATGACGAGCAAGAAGCTGCGCACGAAGAGGCTCATACTCATCTCGGAGACGGGTCAAAAGAACATATGTACGCTGAAGCTCAATATCAGACTGCTGACCCTGGCAAAACTCACAAGTATTCGGTGATAAAGGATGACGCAGAGAATCAATCTGACGCCAAACAGCAGACAGCTGAGTGTAGAGCTCATCAACAGTAAGGTCACCATGACATAACAACTGTTCCTGACGAATGGTGACAAAATAAGCAGACTGACCAGTGGGCTCATAGCGATCACGAAGAAAAGACTACATCTGATGAGATCGATCAAAGTGAGCAATCTCTGCAGCAAACTGATCCTCCATACTAGCAACAAGGATAGAACCAGCACGAGCATCCTCATCCAACCACAGCCGGTAACCACTGAACTGAGCCTCATATGACTTCTCAAGAGCAGCAAAATCTTCCAGAAGCTTCGTCTTGGCCTCATCAGTAGCCTTCTCCGGAATCTCAGGGGGCACAGGAGCCGTAGGAGAATGCGGGCATGGAAGTTCACCAGTGAGGAATTCCCAGAGACGCAGACCCCGCATATGCCAGCGTATACGAGGAACCCAGACACGGTAGTTGGTCCCATCAAAGAGCAGCGGACATCGGAAGACGGGAACACCACCATTAGAAGGAGTCGAAGGAGCCATCAGAAACGAGCGGCAACAGTTTTTTTTTGGCTCGGTCAGACTCAAAACAGAGTCAGACCCGACTCGGGTCAGACCGAAGCATGCGGAGGCGAGGCCGAAGCAGAGAAGGGCCGGCGGCCGGCGACGGGCGTAGCAAGGCCGGCGGCCGGCGACGGGCGGAGCAGATCCGACGACCGGCGGCGGGCGGAGGACAGCCGAGACGACGGCGGGCAGAGGACAGCCGGCGGCCAGCGGAGAGGAACCGGTGCGAGATGAGCTTCCGATGCAGGGGCACCGGCGCGCGGGCGAGGACCCCACGCAACGAGCAGACGGCGGCGGCGGGCAGAGGGAGGCTGACGGCGCGCGACGGCGGGCAGAGGAGCCGGCGGCGCGCGAATGACATGCTGACGAGAGCTGGCGCCGGACGATGACGACGACGGGCAGACGAAGATCCGGACGAGAGGAATTGCAACGCTCAAGATGAAGAGCACAAGCAATCCAATCCAAAAAAAAAACGATGATGGTGAAAGTGCAGCACCAGGATCGTTGTATTTAGGAGAGGATGGAAAACCTAACCCTAATTGTGGCTCTGTATACCATGTTATGAATAGCATTTATATTCATTATGAGGCACTATGGCCGATATATATAAACCAGTACATGAAGAGAAATATACACATAACCCCCTACAATACAGAGGAAATACAAGTATATCTAACAAGTTACAGAATTGGACCATCTCAGTAAGGAAGGCTTCTTTTAAATCATCTTGTGCGGCTCCATAAGCCGCAATGAGGGCCCATCGAAACCATCGGCCTTGTTCCTAATGTTGAATTTAATGTGAAAATCTCCTAAAGAAATAGCTCCAACATAAAAAACAAGTAAATTTATTCCCAACAGGATTCCACCAGATTGACCTCGAGGTGATGTCCAATGCCAAAAAAACTCTTGACCCCCACAAAAAAGATCAAGATCAGCATTGGTAAA
This sequence comes from Paspalum notatum, assembly GCA_022530915.1. Lineage (NCBI taxonomy): Eukaryota > Viridiplantae > Streptophyta > Magnoliopsida > Poales > Poaceae > Paspalum > Paspalum notatum. The sequence goes on along the minus strand of CM039688.1, from coordinate 28,993,518 downwards.
ATCATCTCTACGGGTTTCTAAAATAGCCACAAAGTCTAAATGATAAGCAAAAGAGGTATCAAAAAGAAAATTGTATTTAGCCAAGTCTCGAAGACCTCTGCTATTCTAGAATAAACCTTTCATTTTGATAACTTCTTATTTATATTGGCTACTTTACATCTCTTTTTTTTCCTAAATGATCCTTTTTTCTTGGATATAGTTTGCCATTCACTACCTCAGTGTTCAGCATCGAAGTCCTCTTGATCCTCCAAAATGCCACTACGTAAGTGAGCTACAGTAATATTTTCTAACTCTAAATCATCATCGTCCGATAAAATTTCCTCCTCTGTGGGAGAGATCTTACTAGATAACTGAGAGTTTAACCTATCTAGTTCCTCACATTTAATTGAAGAAATAGAGTTGAAAACCTCATTCTCTTTAGAACCCATCAAAATACCAATGCTAGTAGTATTAGAAGCAAAAATTGAATCAGGAATTGAAGCAATCGTGTTACTTGAGAATTTACCATTATTTGCCGGGACTTCCAAGTTCTTAATAGCCACCAATCGCTTTGCTCTCTCTAATGAGTGTTCATCAGCAGTGAAGAGTTTTCAATGACAGTATCGTCATTGAATACCCAATTAGCAGTTTCATCAATCTGTTGTGTAACCACCTTGTCCATAACTTTGTCTGCCATAAGTACCAAGTCTTCTTCAGATGGCCTGCTAGCAGAAACAGGAAGAACCCCAACCTGCTGCAAATTTGTCCCAGTCGCATCTTGCTGCCCATAAAAAATGCTTGGCTCTGTAGCATGCTGTTCATGGTGCGCACTAGGCTGCTGCCCAGGAGCATGCAGCCCAGCACCACCTTGCATATGCAACCCACCTCCCTCATGTGTCCTTATTTCTCCCAAGTTGGACTGAACCCCACCTGATTGGAGAGGAACCTGATGCAGCTCTGCTTGAATAGGAGCTTGTTTGCCTGCCACTGAATTTGAAGCATTCAAATTACTTTGTTCCTTCTGTGAACTGTCACTGGTGGGTGTTTTTTTATTTTTCCTCATATCTTTCTCCTCATCCCCCAACATATCATCCTCGTCATCCTCATCCATAGGATCATTGCCAGAATCAGCTTTAGAGTTTGTGGCAGTACCTTTAGCATCCCCTTCTTCAATAATGAAATAAATAGCATGCAAGTACTTTCCAAAAGCTACCTGAATTGTCTCTGGGATGCTTTTGGGGTCAAGGACAGCGACCCTAATTCTAGCCAAATCACCTGCTCTGGTAAACACCATATCCACCATTTGTGTTGCTCCAATTAAAGTTCCCACTGCCCAAAGATCAAGGTAATTCTTTCTTAGTTGTTTAGGTATGCCACCAACTTGTACTCAGACTTCAGGTAATTAAAACTTGACTTCCTCATGTGATCCCCAAATCTTACACTCAATAAAGATCCCTGGGTGATTTTTCACCTTAGCCTCACCAAACTCCTGTAGACGAGCCAACTCCTGAGCACTTGTAAAATTTGTCAGAAATTGATTTTCCTTGTGCTCTTTAACCTCCCACTGCCAAGATACAGGAACAAGTCTTTCAAGTTCACCTTTAACTTGCTCTGCACTAAGTACCCCTCCTGATACAGTGACAAGTGCCCAGGTGGAAGTCTCCTTTGTGTCATTGTACTCCCGGTCAGACACGGGAATGTAATGAAAACCAAGTCTTGGTGCACCAAAGCCCACACATTGCGCCACAGGTTTGGGAGCTTTCAACATGTGACAACGATGTGTTACATGAGTTTTGCTTTCACAAATGGCACAAGACAAAGGAACTGGGCAGCTTTCAACCACGTGCCCTCTTCTTCGACATTGTGTACACTGCAACTTTGCTTTTAGCCCCTTCAGCTCCATGGGAAGTTAAAGCATCATTTCCAGAACTTGGGACAACCTTCTCTCTACCTCTCCCTCCAACTGAACTAGAGTTGGGAGCATTATCCTGACCGGCAACCGTAGCTGTCTGACCGGCTACTGCATCCGACTGAACGGCAACCGAAGTAGGCTGAGTAGCAAAAGATGCATTGAACTGAGTACCTGTGTTGCTGTCTTTGGCAGCACGATGTTGGTGGTATTGTCTCTTTGGTCTATACTGCTTGCGCTCCCGATCGGCATTGTAACCCGGGTGAAACTCTCCATTGAAGTTACCTCCGTTAAAAGCAGTGTTGCCGCGGTTATATCCCCAGTCACGACCTGCGGCACCACGTCCATCTTGCCATGCACCATGTCCAACAACGTGTTGTCGGCCGTTGTTGTGGAAACGCGTGCCTCCAGCCGCCACAAGATGAGCCTGCCCAGTTCCTTGTGGGACTCCACGTCCCCGAGGAGCAGTTGGATCAGCCATGGAAGGGCAGCAACGAACGGCGTCTGCGTACGAGCGGCGGCGGGGGCACAGAATGGATGATCTAGGTTTTGCTGTGGTCCCAGAATTAGCGAAAAAGGTACGATTACCAATAGGCTCAACATACGTGAAACGGTGTATCCCATTAGACAAAAGGATCGGACGGCCCAAAACTTTCCTAAATTCTGAATTGTGAGTCATCGTTATTTCGGGGCCCAACAAAGAGACCGACGTAGGATCCGCATTATCAGCACCGCGATATTTGCGGTCCGTAAATGTCGTTAAATTCGAAAATTGAATTTTATCCATCTTGTTCCTTGTATGTGCGGACACCATGGAAGCCGAGAAATCATGTTCATGGCTGGATTGCACAGAAGGATAAGAAGGAGCAGATCGGCACTTGTTTGCTGATTTTGATATGGTGACTCGAATGTCACCTAGCGTCCTCGGTGGAGAGACTCGTGGTTTAGGCAAAGGCCCATGCCAAGGCTTCATCTGGTATTTGCCAATGTATTAACAATCCTAGCTGCCAAAGGGCAGCGTGTTAAAGTAGGAGAAAGCTCAGTCTCCTTTGCGACCGAAAGTTGATTTTCAGCTCTCACCAAATCGCTCATTGTAAAACCCGCTTGTAAAGCAGAGTTGATGAAATCTGGTGTTGAAGGACTGTCAAAGTCCTCAAGGCCATCAGAATTTGAGTCAGTTTGCGTACCTTCACACGTCAGGGTTGTGAGGTGCTCATCCGTCCGGCCATCGAGGCCGGCGAGCGCGTCGCGAAGTGTTGTTGGTGCCGAGGTAAGGCGTCGAGGTCGCCGGAGCATGTGTGGCTCACGTACAATAGTTACTTGTTACTTATAATATTTTTTTTTTAAAACTGAACTCTACTCATAATGTACTAATTGGTCAGGACACATTGGAGTCTGATTATTATATGCATGCCAGCAAAAGAAAATCAAACAGGACCCATCATACTTCATTTGGATTCATTGAAGGTTCATAGTAGTAGACTGATTTTCAGTGTCGTCAGCAGGTAAGCAATCTTCAAAGCTTTGTGCCATTGTATTCAACTTTCATGTACTAATATTGCTTTATTTATGGCCCTTATGTACAAAAACAAAAGAATGCAATGATTTTCGTGTTGTTTTTGCATAACTGATTTCCAAAACATGAGCACTATTGTTTGCTGATGTCATCAGTGCCACCTGTCTAGGTGTTAAGATGTCTAGGTGTTAAGAGTTCAGACATTCATGATATGCTCATTGTTACAAGTTTTATAGTTGTTGGATCGCCGGGGCGTATGGGGATAGGGTGTATTGGGTCGCTATTTGCTTCTAAAACCTAGGGTTTAATCTGTTCCATTAGATAAACCTAGAACGTAGTAAATGTGCTAGCCATCACTAAGGTTTATTTCTGGGCTCTCTACGTACCCAAAGAGACTTGCAGCTCTATACCTAAACATAATCAAACTAACCAGGAAAGATAAAGGCACACAAGATATGCGGTAGGTAAAGAGATGAGAGGAAATACAAACTTCCAAGAAGACCCAGAAGATTTGACCCTTAGTTCGCCACTAAGGCTATGTCCACGTTGGCTTGCCACCGAAGCAACTTATCTAGGCACCAAGGCTCCTGATCACCATCTTGCAGACCACCAAGGCACTTCGGTACGAATAATCTAAATGCCACAAGGTCAAAAAGACAAGGCTACTGCCACCGTCTCTCTTTGTCAGAAGGCACCGTCTTCACTTCTCAGTCACAAGGCATTGTCTCACTACAGAGTTTTTATCACACAGAAGGGGTTACTCCTAATCACCACACAAAGTGTTGCACCACTCCACACCAAGTCAGAGGGTCCAACGATGAGCACAATTGCTTGTTGCAGCAAGGCTTCTTTCTTGGCAAGCACTCACACAGATGTAACAAAGCTCTCACAAGCTTAGCTATGACACTGAACTCACTTTATGGTTGGAATGGATAGTAGACTTGGGTAGCAAAGCTCTCACTAAGCTTGGAAACCGGAACATGGGACGCTACTTTCAAAAACCATGGTGGAGTATACCTATTCGGATTGTTCCTTCAAGAGATGGAACACGTTCCAAATATAGAAGGAACTATAGTTTGGAACTATGCTCCCATGAGAGAGGTGGGAAGAGAAAGAAAATATAAATAAATAGAGAGAAAATGGATTGAAGAAGGCAAAGGACATGTCCAGCCCACCAACTGACTTGTTACTCATCTTCTCATCCAACCCTATTCCGGATGATGTGCTCCCAACATCTGTTGTATGTTAGTGTTTGTTTTATGCTCATGATAGACAGCTTTAGCTTCACGCTTACTCGGACTCCACTTGGGTGAGTGATCCCACATATCATAGTTCTCTTACAGGAGATTGTATTATTCTTGGTTCTCCTATTGCATTGAAGTCTAAAAATAGGTAACTATATCTATGTCTAGTACTAAGGCTGAGCTCTGAGCACTTGCTGCCACCACTTCAGTGGTATCAGAGCCGTTCTAGAGGAGAGGAGTGATTGGAGAGCGCACCGGCGATGTCGGAGGCCGACTACTCGTCATCCTCGTCCGAGGGCAGCTCTCATCCATCGCTGTTTGTTGGTGCACCTTCTCTGCGGTCCGGCGGCGCTACGTCGCGACGGACCGGCCGCACTCCGTCACTGCGATCCGGCGCCTCGTCGCTGGGCTCGAGCTGTGAGAGCAGGAGGTCACCAAGTCGCCGGAGGACGGTGCGGGAGGTGGAGAGCGCCTAGTTCCCACTGCTGACGCGCTCGAACTACACGGACTGGGTCGTGATGATGAAGGTGATGCTGAAGGCCTAGGGCCTTTGGTCCGTCATCAAGCACGGCACCTGAAGGGAGTGCCCGAGGAGTACCGCAGTACTCTTGGGAGGAAGACGGCGAGGCTCGCGTGGAAGAGCCTGGAGGCCATGAGGTTGGGAAATGATCGCGTCAAGAAGGCGCGGGTGCAGCAGCTACGTCGAGAGTACGAGGCTCTCAAGTTCCGCGACAGGGAGAAGGTCGAGGATTTCGCTCTACGGCTGCAGGCCCTGGTGAGCGTGCCGCTGCGCTAGGCAAGAAGATAGACGACGAGGAGGTTGTGGGCAAAGTACCTGCGGGCGGCGCCGAAGAGGCTCGAGCCGGTGGTGTCCATCGAGAAGCTCCTCAATCTGTCTGAGCTCACCATCGAGGACGTAACGGGGCGGCTGAGGTCGTACGAGGATTGCCTCGATCTCCCACCGGAGCCGCCTACGGAAGGCGACAAGCTCCTGCTTGGGAAGGAGGACAAGACCACTCAGGGCGGTGGCGCCTCATCATCGGGAAGAGGCGGCCGACGGCGCGGCAAGCCATGGCGGAAGAGCGGCGGCGCCGAGCCCAGGGAAGACGGAGGAAGCCGCGCCGAGCCCAGGGAAGACGGTGTGCCTGGCAGCGAAGCAGGAGGAGGCGTGGAGGTGGCACGCGAGGTTCGGCCGTATCAGCTTCGACGCATTGGAGAAGATGGCCAAGAAGGATATGGTGCGCGGGCTCCCGACGATTGAGCACGTTGGGGAGCTCTGCGACAGCTACCTCGCCTGGAAGCAGAGGAGGCAGCCGTTCCCTAAGAAGGCAAAGTTCCGAGCCCAGGACCCCCTGGAGCTGGTCCATGGAGATCTTTGCGGGCCAATCCGGCCGGCGACGCACGGCGGCAGGCGGTTTTTCCTCCTGCTCGTGGATGACCATAGCCGCTACATGTGGCTGCGGTTGCTCACGACCAAGAATCAGGTGGCCGAGGCGATCAAGGCGAGGGCGGAAGTAGAGACGGGGAAGAGGCTGCAGGTGCTGTGGACGGACAAAGGAGGCGAGTTCACGTCTTTGGAATTCGGCCAGTACTACGCGAAGGAGGGCGTGGGATGTCATCTTTCTGCGTCCTACTTGCCCCAACAGAACGGGGTGGTGGAGAGAAAGAACCAGACCGTCGTCGGCATGGCGCGATGCATGCTCAAGGCGAAGGGCATGCCACCGGCGTTCTGGGGAGAAGCAGTAGCGACGGCAGTGTACATTCTTAACCGTGCGTTGACGAAGGCCCTGGATGGGCAGACACCATTTGAGGCGTGGCATGGGCACAAGCCCGAGGTCTCGCACCTGCGCTCCTTCGGGTGCATTGGCCATGTGAAGGTGAGCAAGCCAGGGCTGTCCAAGCTCGAGGACAGGAGCAAGCCCATGGTGCTCCTGGGGTACGAGGCGGGGAGCAAGGCGTACTGCCTATATGACCCAGTGGAGCGGCGGGTTGTGATCTCGCGCGACGTCGTGTTCAACGAGTCGGCGAGCTGGAGCTGAACGGAGCCCGGAGCAGGGACACGGGGTTGTGCTGGACGAAGGCGTAGAGGTAGTCGTGGCGACGCATCGAGGTTCCTAGAGTTGCAGCGGCGAGACGGCCACGACGCTCAGGGAGGAGGTCCTCGACGGCGCCACTGTAGCGCGACGACGGTGCTTGAAGTTGGTGAAGAACTTGAACAGCCGAAGAAGACCATGCTTGAGAGACGCGCACCGATAGAGTCGACGGCGTGTAGATGCAACGGCGAGGACAACGATAGGCGGTGACGCTGCTGCTCGAGGAGGCGATGCAGCAGCAGCCCTCTTACTTGGCGAAGCATTGCGCGATAGACGACACACGTCTAATCGGTGGTGGCGATGACGAGCCGATGTAGGTCGATGTGCAGACAAAGAGAGGCGCGGCACAGGCAGGCGTTCCGGTTACGCCGCAGGCCACGCTGGCTGCACAGTCGAAGAAGATGAGGAAGCCGGTGTTGTCGAAGCCAATGTCGATGACACGCGAGTCGACGGGCGGTGGGCGGTGGGGACGCAAACCCGATTACGAATCGGGAAGAAAAAAAAAATACAGCAGCAGCAGGTACCATAGCCTTGCTCTCATCTCTTGCCTTCCTCGGTCAGAAAGACGGAGAGAGGGAGAGAGGGAGCAGATCACAGGGAGCGGAGGGGCGACGGTGTTGGCGGCGGAGGGGCAGCCACCCGCCAGGGGGCGGCGTGACCAGTAGTAGATGGGCTGCCACCCGCCATGGAGCGGCGCGACCCATGACCACCCGCCAGCCACCCGCCGGAGAGGAGATGCGACCCGCGGCCACCCGTCGGAGAGGAGGCGCGCGACCCGCTGCAACGGGCGCAGCCGCCGACGGCAGGATCTGGCGCGGGTGGCCCTCGATGGCGAGAGGAGAGGCGGCACGTGCAACACCGAGGAGGGGCGTGGCGGCGACGTCGGATGGCGGACGGCGGCCGCCAGCACGAAGACGGATGACGGCGGCCACTAGTGCGAAGACGGATGACGGCGGCCGGTATGGAAGCGGAGGGGCAGGAGCAGGCGCCGGATCTTGTCGGAAAAAAACAGCCGCCACCATGGCGGCGCACGACCCTGCGGACGGCGGGATGTGGCCTACTGCAGCCTTCACCATGACGGCAAGCGATACGGCGAACTCCAGCTAACACGCCTGGTGATGAACGAGGACGACGACTCGATAGGGTGCTTCCCGATCTGTTGCTGCTGAAGACTTGACGACGACGGGCGGCGAGATCAGATGGATCTGCCGCGGACGCGAGGACGACGACGGGACCGGCCGCGCATCTAGGAGGGCGCTGCCCCCGGCGGAGATCAATCTCCCCGAGGGCGCGCGGCGATGACGCGAAAGCTTGGTCTAGGATTAGAAACCCTAGTCTCGTGATACCATGTAGGAAGATAGAATTGCGTATGTGGATTGATGTATTGCATAGAGCCCTTGGGGCGAATATATAGGAGTACAAGACTTGGCAAGGCACCCGGATACATATGGCAGTCCTAGATACATAAAACTCCCAAGACTCCTAAATATACACGACATCTATTCCTGCCAATTGTACTCTCTAACAGCGACGATGTGGAGGGCTGCCGTTGGGGGAAGATCCGACAGGGTGGCGGCGGGCATTGTGGAGAGCCGGCGAGCGGCGACAAGGACTCCGGGCGTGGACGCACCGGATCGAGAGAGGAACCATGGTGATGCAAAGGAAGAGCACAAGCAGAACCTCGACCCAGAAAGGAAAAAATGAAAAAAGTGCAAGTGCAACAACAAGATCGTTGTTTAGGGGTAGGAAGGAAAAACCGAATCATAATTGTGGCTGTGATACCATAATGAATAGCACTTGTATTCAAGGCTGTCGACAAGGGCACGCGAGATGAGTGATAGCACAGAGCTTGTGCTTTCACTTCTCATCGGGCAGCAGTTCATGCACAACAACACACGTAGCAGAAGTGATCAGGGTGCTAGCCGCCAACAACCAACACTGTCCCAGTGTCCCTACATCTAAAGACATTTTTATACTAGTACTTCTTTATGTAAGTGTCCATCTATCTGCATATTGTTTGCTCCGAAGTAAGAATTTACTACTTCGTCTGTCTAAAATAGCTGTCGTTTTTTAGTCAACTGTAAAAGTTTGATCCTTCGTCTTTTTTGAAAATGTTTTATAAATATGATTTCATTTACAATAATAAGTATTTCAAATGAACTTATATTTTTTGGAAATACAAGCAATGCAATGTTTAAAAGTATTTATAATTTCGATTTCTGTGACTTAACGTATGCAATGTTTTTTTATGGTCTTCAGATAGGGTATCACTTAAAATCCCAGAACAACATGCCGAAAATCATCTAGCTTCATAAATTTCTAGGCCTCAATATATATTTTGCTCCTGGGCCCCGAATTGCTGGAGATGGCCCTGCTTGTATTCATTATGAGGCCCAAGGACCAATATATATATATATATACACCAGTACAGGGGGGAAATATGCACAAAACCCCTTATACAAAATAATAAATACAAAAGAGTATAAATACATCTAACAGTTCTCATTGTCATCAAAAAACAATTGATCTTGAATATGTGCCCTTGGAACTGCACCCCTCCAGCTAGCGTTGTGGGCATGGAAGATGACTTGCGGCAGGCCATCATTGTTACGGTTGTCGGATCATGTGACGATGACGCTGTGGAGTCCGTTTCGGTTCTGCTCGTCCGGAGGTTCGGCCTTTCTAGGGAGTCCATGATCTTCTGGCGACTTTCGCAAGCGGAGCTCCTACTCCTGCCTGATGAGGCTTCTGCTGTTCATATTTTCAGCGGGGGACGTCTGGTTGTTGCCCCCTCCATCCGGCTGCACATCGCTCACTGGAGGCAGCACTTCCGGGCTGCGGGTGCCGTGCTTCCCCAGAGCATCTACATTGAAATCTGGGGACGCCAAAGTATTGATACAGTGTCTCGGTGCAAATCTGTCCTGCAGACCAGCAGCTGTGGTGGTTAACTTGTGTTTATGGGCCACAAGGAAATGACAACAAGATTGCATTTCTTCAAGAACTCCGTGAGATCCGTGCCGCTTGCTTGGGGCCATGGGTAATTTTGGGAGACTTCAATCTGATTTATAAGGAGGAGGACAAGAATAATGACAATCTGAACCGCGCCATGATGGGGAGATTTAGGCGGCTTATCGATAATCTGGCACTCAAGGAGCTACCTCTTCATGGGAGGAAGTTTACTTGGTCGAATGGACAAGACTCACCTACGCTGGTCAAACTGGATCGGGTACTTAGTACAGTTGATTGGGAGGAGCTCTTTCCTAACTGCCTTCTGCAAAGTGCAGCTTCCAGCGATTCAGACCACTGCCCATTAATCCTAGGATTGAAAGACCATGCTGCTGGTAGGAGATTTCATTTTGAATCATTTTGGCCATCCTTGGATGGTTTCCTTCAGGAAGTTGAGCTTGCTTGGGCCTCTGAACCCGCACGCTCCTGCCCCATGGAAAACCTGTCATTTAAGTTCAGAGCAGTGGCAAGAGGCCTACAGAGCTGGAGTCAAAAGAAAGTTGGCCATGTGCGCTCAAAGCTTGCATTGGCCAACGAAATTCTGCACCAATTCGAAATAGCGAAGGACAGCAGGACCCTTTCTCCTGGGGAGAGCTGGCTGAAGAATAATATCAAAAAGCATACCGTTGCTTTGGCCTCTCTCCTGCGGACAATTGCTAGGACTTGATCACAGATTAATCTGCTCAGGGATGATGACGCCAACACAGCTCTGTTCCATATTCATGCCTGACACTGGAAGAAAAAAATTATATGAGTAAGCTCATCTCTGATGATCAGATCTTCACCAGCCATGCTGACAAGGAAAATGTGATTCATGATTTTTACAACAGCTTACTTGGTGAAAGTCTTGACAGAACCGTACAGTCAATCGAGACATGTTGGACATCCTCACTTGGGATCTTGGTGAGCTAGAAGCACCCATATCAGAAAAAGTTTGGAATGCAATTAAAGAACTTCTTTCTGACAAAGCTCCAGGTCCGGATGGTTTCACAGGGCGATTTTATATATCTTGTTGGCACATCATTAAGGATGAGGTGATGTCTGCTATTTCAGAAATCTAGAGCACAAAATTCAGAAATTTTTGGCTGCTGAACTGTGCGTTTATCACTCTCCTTCCTAAAAGAGATGATGCTACTAGCGTCAAGGACTTTAGTCCTATTAGTTTCGTGCACAGCTTTGCTAAATTGGTCACCAAGATTATGGCGAATCGTTTGGCCGGTCAGCTCAACCAGCTTGTTTCTCCTAACTAAAGTGCGTTTATCAAGGGGCATTTTATAAAGGATAATTTCATGCTTGTCCAGCAGACTGCAAGATTCCTTCATCAGAAACAGCCTCGAATCCTCCTCAAATTGGACATCTCTAAAGCATTTAATTCAGTATCATGGCCCTTTCTCTTGGAAGTTCTTCAGAAGTTTGGCTTCGAACCGGTGTGACGTGATATAATCAGTGAACTGCTCTCTACTTCAATACAGGTCCTGCTCAATGGAGTTCCTGGGGAGACGATTACGCATCGAAGGGGCCTGTGGCCGGGAGATCCCTTGTCCTCGATGCTTGTTGCTGCACCACCGCATATCACTTTATGCTGATGATGTGGTGCTGTTCCTCCGACCTGTAGCCAATGATATTGAAGTCCTACTAGATATTTTAAATCTCTTCGGAGATGCTTCTGGCCTGCCGATGAGTGTTCAAAAAAGCAGCGTGCTCCGGGTTCAGTGCACTGAGGAAGATATGAATGTGACCCAGGACAATCTGCCTTGTGAAATACATGATTTCCCCTCCAAGTACCTTGGAATTCCCCTCTCCCTCAAGAAGTACAAAAGTAACAAAAGCGCAAATACAGCCCATAATTGATAAAATTGCACATCAACTCTCTGGATAGAAGGCAGATTTGATGGCCCGTGCTGGCAGGGTTGTGCAGGTTCAGTTTGTACTTACTGCTATGCTGGTGTATCTCATCATGGCCATTGATCTTCTACCCTGGGCAATTAAGGCGATTGATAAAATCAGAAGACGTTTTGGCCATTGATCTTCTACCCTGGGCAATTAAGGCAATCGATAAAATCAGAAGATTTTTTCTTTGGAGGGGAAGAAAAGAAGCTAAAGTTGGCCATCGTCTAGTTGCTTGGGCTCAAGTGCAGCAGCCTAAAGAGCTTGGTGGATTGGGAATTTCTAACCTGCAAACTCTTGGCTGGGCACTAACAATGAGATGGTTGTGGTTGCAAAAGATAAACCCCGATAGGCCATGGACTCTATTCCCATTCAAGTTGCATGATTCTGTTCTTGCATTTTTTTCAATACATCCGATTTTTAGAAGTTAAGGGTGAATGAAATCCTGTTTTATGGGTTGAGGGGTGAAGTAGACAACTATGCATACGTTATGGGGTTATATAGACTTTTTCCTACCAAATATGTATGTCTCGTACCAAAATAGGTGGGTCCAATACCTCCATAAATGAAAGGACCAACGGCTAGCAAAAATGAATGGGAAAAGGTACCGGAAATACCTTTCAATCATTATAACAAAGCTTATTTTTGATATATGGTGTTTTCTCAGAAATACACAGTAGGCACATGGTGTTTTATTTTCACTAGCATAGATGTACGTAACACATACGTGTTGTGAGATGATCGAGCAGACAATAGAAAGGAGAAAAAGGAAAATAGAATTAAAAGGAAGGAGACCTGATTGATTGACTCATTCCTTTCTCATTAAAACCAAGAGAACGAAAGTAACACGTGGGTGTGGGTATAAAATGAGGTGAGAAATAAAGAGACAAAGTGGATGAAACATTTTCCATCTATGGGTTTTGGGCCTTTTCACTCCTTTCCAACCTTTTCCAAACTGCACAGTGGGACCAGCGTGAGGGGTATACCTATGCCTTTCTAGGTAAAAAAAATTTTTAGAAAACTTGCTCTTTTATAGTGTAGATTCTGTTTGTAGCTCACATATTTGTTTGCAGATTTCTCAGTGAAGAATGGAACTACCTAAATGAGAATATTTCTTCAGAAGAATGTCCCTTACCAGAAACAGTGTGGAAGAATCTTCCTCGCAAAGTCCGAAAGAAAACAATTGAGGTAATCCTTTGAAATGCTTTCCGTACGAAAACTGAATGCGTGGTCCATTGAGATGCATTACTGCAGTGTGCAGCAAAATGTGTATTTTATGCAGCAGTTTGCTATAGTCTGCATTTCTAGTTTGTAAGTAGACATGGGGATGGCTATGGTACAAACAATAGTATCTACAAAATGTATCTCCAGCTTTTCCTCCCCATGTATTTTCCACCTTCTATCCTCTTCAAGTGTGGGTGGTGGAGAATATCTGAATGTGTAGTGTTAGCATACACAAAATATGGAAACTACTAAGTATAATAATATACTACTACCTCCGTTTCAATTTTTTTTTCTCGAACACGCAGGAGAGCTGCGCATCTTTTTATATATAAGAGAAAAGAGGGGGGAAAAGAGCCCCGTACAAAACAACCATTCTAATCCTCCATGAGGATTTACGTGTTTGGTTCAGGGGTCAGTCGGTCCGGTATGGGAGGGTCTAACATGCAGTCGTCCTGTGATTTTGTGAGCAACCAACCTGTCTTTATGATTTGAAGGCTGTTACTTTGTGGGAACACTACGCAGGATGCCTTGATGATGGATGACTCGAACCTGTTGTGCAAACCAAATGGCACAATTAGCTTCACTTTCTTTTTTTTTTTTCCTCGAACACGCAGGAGAGCTGCGCATCATTATATTAAGAAGGAAAAAGGAGTCTAAATGACTCAAACAGCCCTTAAAGGGCAAGACCCCACACTAGAAACTCACCACACACACACTAGAACTCGACCAACACCAAGGAGGAGCGTCATGGCCATAAGCTACGGAGCCCTGCCATGCACCAAAGACGATCCTCATCTTTTACATTGCTCAAGATGCTATCCAAACTAGGTGAGGCTCCCTCAAACACACATATTTCTATGCTTCTAGATCCACCAAGCCACCAAAACCACCAAAGAATTAAATCCCTTGCGTGATTGCCTTGGTAATTGCTGCGTAGCCTAACGCAACCACTCTATAAAAATGTTGTCACTTAAGCTTGGGGCATACTGCTGTAGGCCAGCCATCCTTAGGACTGAACCACACATTTCGTGCGAAAACGCAAGAGGTGAGTAAATGTTGCATATTCTCCTCTTCTTGGTCGCACAACGGACAACGCTCAGGGTGTTCAAGCCCCCGACGAGCCAGCCTATCCGCAGTCCAACATCAGTTCAGAACAGCTAACCATATGAAAAACTTACATCGAGGTGGAGCCCAAGTCTTCCAGATTTCTTTCCATGGCTCAACCAACAGCCCCGACAAGGAAGGAGCGGTAAGCAGATTGGGTCGAAAACTCCTGTAGATGAAGGAGTCCAAATGTGTTGATCTTCAATTCCAGGATGAAGTTCAAATTCTGCTAGGGTATCCCAAAGTTGGAGATATTCCACCAATGCTGCAGCTGATACTCCTCCCCTAATGTCCCTTACCCATGCATTACTGTCCAAAGCATCCTGCAGAGTTCTTCTCTTGACAGTTCTCATTGCCACATATGAATAAAGTGATGGAGTGAGATCAGCTAAGGATTTTCCATGAAACCATTTGATAAGGACACGCCTACGCTGCCCAAATATTTCTCAATCTTTCACAGTACAAATCAGGTTAACTAGCTTCTCCAAAATTTGTTCAACCGAAATCACCACTAGTATGCAACGAGGGAAAATAAATCCAACTCTGAATATAACTTGTGACCGATTCAATATTCAGGAAAGAACAGCTAGGGAACAATAGATTAATCTCAATGATGATTGATCTGTAGGTAATCAACCACAACCCGCACGACACACTACTATGTAGATATTCTGTAGCCGAAATGAAACTCCAGCAGCCACACAACTTGAGATGATCACACACAAAAATAGTTGAAGGCGATAATTGGACTCCTCAATAATAAGTACTCTTGTTTAGATCAATCAACCACAAGCAGTAGCAACAATAGAGACGTAGATGGGATCAACTTACAAGAGATGCAAACCAAACCCTAGATAAATTTTTCCAACCGCGTCCACGATGCGCCACGATCAGAAGATGGAGATCCCAGCAGAAATCCGATGCACACCAAGCAGCAGCAGCTCGATCACGCACTCCACACAATCCTTGAAGGATCAGCAAGAGGTAGATGAGAGGAACACCCTCTCGTTCTTCATAGGAGAAATCCTAGACGAAAAGACACGACAAAAGACGAAAAGACGCGTCCGAGATAGAGTCTCACACGACATGGACCAATGGCCCAAATTGGTGGCGCAGCACCCTAGACAGATTCTGTAGGTCGACTTGCGACGCGATTTCCCGTCGACTCCAAAACCCAACAAGCCTGAAACCAGTGCCATTGGAAAGTTTATGTTTTATCTTTCCAAGCATGTATGGATCACCGAAAACGGAGCCCGTTTGTGGCCTGGGCGATGATTTTATTGCGCGCTGGTCCTGGAGGCCGAGGTGACCGACTCCAAGATGTATTGGGCCTCCAACTTGACTTGGACGCCCTCCTTGCTTCGTGCCTTGCCCTTGCTGGTTCCCAAAGCCTTCATGATCCCCTCCAATATCATTTCCATGCTTCTTCTCTTGGATATTCACCTGCATAGTTCCGACACGTATATATTTTCTTGCCTTTATATCTTCTTCTTTCTTGAGCAATGTCTCCAAAACATGTTCTTGATGACAGACCAGCATGAGTGAACAATGTATCATTCTTCATATATTTTTCATCAAATGGAAATGCACCAAATTGAAGACCAGCACAAGGACTTTTAGTAGAATTAATTTGAGGAGCCATGGGCTCATCACCATTTATCCCTCCAAAAAAAGGTGTTGCTTCCATCACCTACAATGGATGAAATTGAAATGTGGAACATGGCCATTGAATTGGGGTGAACCTGTATATCCAAAATTTCGGCCGCTGCAAGCCTACTCGGCTGGCCCCGTCGTTGTGTGCCGCCGACCCCGCCGTCCCGTCGTCACCCGCCAGCGTCGTCCGCCGGCCCGTCGCCATCGCTTGCCTGCTCGCTCGCCCGCCTGCTGGCTCGTCTGCGCCGGCTAGCCGCCCGTCGGCTGCTGTCGCTCGCCTGCTGGGTCGTCGTCGGCTCTCCTCCGCCAGCCGACTCGTCGTAGTCTGCCCGCACACCGGCTTCCTGCTCATGTTGGCTGTGTCTGTCGTTGCATTTTGACTGCTCTAGACTTTTAGATAGGTAAAAAGAAGAGCAATAAAAAAAAGCTTGTGTTGCTTTTCTTGTTGCGTTCTCGATGTTGCATATTGCTGATTGTCTCAAATGGCGCCTGCGGCTCCTTCCAATGGTGGGGTTCCCGTCCTTGTTGTCCGCTGCTATTTGATGGCACTAATTGCCGTGCCTAGGTTCCTCGCATGCGTTGGCACATGCGTGGTCTACGTCTTTGGGAGTTTCTTACTGGCGAGCTTGCATGTCCGCCTTGTCCTAAGGCTCCGCCGGCAGACCCTGTGATTCCAGAGAAGGCAACTGATGAAGCTAAGGAGAAGTTGCTTGTAAAGTTTGCTGATCTTAAAAAATCCTATGAATGTCAGTTAGTGCTTACAGGTGTTGGTTGCATGAGGATGCTCGTGCTGAGTCTATTCTTACTGCTAGTATGGAGGATTAGTTTCCTGCAGAGATTTCTCATCAGATGTGGTCTTCTCTTCGTAATCGCTATGAGCCCACTAGTCACTCGCTTATTTTGCTGCTATTCTCCAGGAGCAGTTGTTATGTCATGACGATCTTACTGTTGACGAGCTCTACACTCAGTTGTCTGCTATTTGGCGTCAGATTGATTGCTTGTGTCATCCATTGTCACCGAGCACTTGTGAGTTATGCCAGGGCCATCATTCAGATATTGAGCTTCAGCGCACATATGCTTTTTTGACCCATCTTTGGGATGAGTACGAGCCTTGCCTAGCTTCTTGCTCGTCATCCATTTGTCTCCTTGATGGATGCTCTTGCTAATGTTCGTACTGAGGAGACTCGGCTTCATATTGTTGGATTGTTACCGTCTGCGTCTGTGTTGGCTCCTCATTCTTTGCCCTCAGCTGGCTATTCCTCCACCGTCTTTGCCCTCGTCAGCGCCTGCTCCCTCCCCTCCTGCTCGTGGAGGGGGTGGTGGTGGTCTTCATTGTGATTATTATGGGAAGGACGGACATATCAAGGCCTTCTGTTATAGGAAGAAGGCACAACGATCTGAGACTCGCGGCTTCATAGGCTTCTGGTAGTGCTAGTATTGGATTGCCTCAAAGGAGTTCTATAGTTCTAGTCGTCGCCTTGCTGCCTCTTCATCGTCTGGGACTTCTAGTGTTGTGACTCTACCTGCTGGCTCCAGGTTTTGTTGCTTCTCAGTCTTCCACTCAGGGACCACCAGGTACTAATACATGGATTCTTGATTCTGCTCATCGTACTTTTCTTTCTTCTATGCATTCTCCATCTTGGTAGTGCTAGTATTGGAGTGCCTCAAAGGAGTTCTATAGTTCTAGTCGTCGCCTTGCTGCCTCTTCACCGTCCGGGACTTCTAGTGTTGTGACTCTACCTGCTGGCTCCAGGTTTTGTTGCTTCTCAGTCTTCCACTCAGGGACCACCAAGTACTAATACATGGATTCTTGATTCTGCTCATCATACTTTTCTTTCTTCTATGCATTCTCCATCTTGGTAGTGCTAGTATTGTAGTGCCTCAAAGGAGTTCAATAGTTCTAGTCGTCGCCTTGCTGCCTCTTCACCGTCCGGGACTTCTAGTGTTGTGACTCTACCTGCTGGCTCCAGGTTTTGTTGCTTCTCAGTCTTCCACTTAGGGACCACCAAGTACTAATACATGGATTCTTGATTCTGCTCATCGTACTTTTCTTTCTTCTATGCATTCTCCATCTCATTCTCTCACTGTTCATACTGCTGATGGGTCTTTTTTTTCTGTCGTTGGAGAGGGCACTCTCGTGTCTACCTCTTTTCATGTTCCTAATGTTTCCTATGTTACTGATCTAACCATGTAGCTTATGTCTGTTGGTCAGCTTACTGATCATGGTTGTCGTGTTATCCTTGATTCTGACTTTTGCTATGTTCAGGATCATCACACGGGTCACTTGGTTGGTATTTGCCCTCGTCGTCGTGACTCTCAGCGTCTTTGAGAGCTTGACTGCCTTCATTTACCTTCCGTTGCCCTTGTCTTGCTCCTTTTATTTCAAAAGGGGGTCATCGATATTATATAATCTTTATAGATGATTTTTCTTGCCACACATGGATTTACTTTATGAAAAATCGTAGTGAGGCTTTATCCATCTATAAGAATCTTTGCTGCGGTTCGCACTCATTTCGACACTTCTATTCGTCTATTGGTGTGTTTCGTGCTGATTCCGCAGGTGTGACTCTTTGTCAGGTTCTTTCTACGCAAGGTACTCTTGCTCAGTTTTCTTGTCCTGGTGCTCATGCTCAGAATGGTGTTGTTGAACACAAGCATTGTCATCTTCTTGAGAATCGTGCTCTTATGCTTGCTTCCTCTGTTCCACCTCATTTTTGGGCTGAGGCTGTCTCCACTGCCACATATTTGGCTAACATTCAGCTTTCTTTAGCTCTTCATGGTGGTATTCCTTTTAAGCGTCTCTGTGGCAAGACGCTTGATTATGACAACCTTCGTCTTTTTGGTTGTGTTTATTATGTGCTTCTTGCACCTCGTGAGCGCACGAAGTTGATCGCGCAGTCTGTGGAGTGTCTTTTTAGGATATAGTGCTGAGCATAAGGTATATCGTTGTTGGGATCCGGTTGGTCAACGGATGAGAATTTCTCTGGATGTTGTCTTTGATGAGTCTCATCCTTCCTCTGATGCTTCTTCAGCATCTTTAGTTGATCATCTCTTTTTTTTGTTTATTCCTAATCCTGTTATTCCTCGTATATCTTCTCACTTGATACCCTCCCTACACTGCCACCTGTAGCATGCGTCCGTCTCATTATGTAGTGCCACATGTCGAGCCACCTTCGTGGTCTTCTTTGCCTCCTGACTATACTACAAAGCCTCCTGTGACCCAGGTCTACACACGTGACACGTCGTCGTGCTTCGACTTCTTCCGCTCCTTCTGATGAGCCATCTTCTGGCCCTTCCAAACCTTCTTTTGATGAGCCATCCTCTGTTGCTGCTTCTCCTAGTCTCGTGGGCCTGTTGATCGATATGGCACCTTTTTGAGCCACTTTCCTAGTGTGATGCTATTCTTCAACTTGAATGGCAGCTTGCAATGGCTGAGGAGATAGCTGCACTTGAGCGTACGGGCACGTGGGATGTTGTTCCGACTCCTTCTCATGTCCGTCCTATCACATGTAAGTGGGTCTATAAGGTTAAGACTCGCTCTGATGGATCGTGCTATAAGGGTCGTCTTGTTGCCCGTGGTTTTCAGCAGGAACATGGTCATGATTATGATGAGACCTTTACTCCTGTTGCTCATATGACCACTGTTCGCACTCTTTTTGCTGTAGCCTTTATTCGTTAGTGGTCTATCTCTCAGGTTGACGTCAAGAATGCCTTTTTTAATGGTGAGTTGCGTGAGGAAGTTCTTATGCAACCACCGCCTGGGTATTTTGGGTATTTTGTTTCTGAGGGAATGGTTTGTCGTCTTCGTCGCTCTCTCTATGGTCTTAAGCAGGCTCCTCGAGCTTGGTTTCAACGCTTTGCTTCTGTGGTCATGGCTGTTGGTTTTTCTGCCGGTGCTCATGATCCTGCTCTGTTTGTACACACATCATCTCATGGTCGTACTCTTCTTCTCCTGATATGATTATCACTGCCGATGATACTCAGTTCATTGCCTTTGTCAAGGCACATCTGAGTGAGCAGTTTCTTATGTCTGATCTTGGCCCTCTTCGTTATTTTCTTGGGATTGAGGTTTCCTCTACACATGATGGATTTTATTTGTTCTCAAGAAAAATATATTCAGGGCTAAATATATTCAGGGCTTTCTTGATCGTGCTTCTATTACTGATCACACGACTACTACTGAGACTCCCATAGAGCTCAATGTTCAGCTTTCTGCCACTGACGGTGAGCCTCTTGGCGATCCTACTCGTTATCGTCACATCGTAGGGAGTCCTCTTTATCTTGGTATTACTTGTCCTGACATTTTCTATTTTGTGCATATTCTGAGTTAGTTTGTTTCTGCTCCCACTCAGCTCCACTATAGTCACCTTCTTCGTGTCTTACATTATCTTCGTGAGACTATGTCACGTTGTTTGTTCTTTCTACACTCTAGCTCTTTAATACTTTAGGCTTATTGTGATGCTATTTGGGCTAGTGATTCCACTGATGGTTGATCTCTTTCTGTTTATTGTGTTTTTTCTTGGTGGTTCTCTTATTGCTCGGAAGACTAAGAAGCAAACAGCAGTTTCTCGTTTGAGCACCGAGGCTGAGTTGCGTGCTATGGCTCTTCTGACGGCAGAGGTGACTTGGTTACAGTGGTTGTTTGCAGATTTTGGTGTTTCTGTTTCTGTACCGACTCATCTTTTGACTGACAGTTTAGGAGCTATTAGTATTGCTCATGATCCGGTGAAGCTGAGCTTACTAAGCATATTCGTGTTGATGCCTATTACACACGTGCAAAGGTTCACGATGATGTAGTTACTCTTCGCTACGTGCCTTCGGAGTTACAGTTGGCTGATTTCTTCACGAAGGCACAGACCAGAGCTCAGCATAGCTTTTATCTCTCCAAACTCAGTGTGTTTGATCCACCTTGAGTTTGACGGGGAGTGTTGGATATATTTGTATACCTCTGTATTTTCTATGTATTGTAGGGGGTTATGTGTATATATTTCTTTATGTACTGGTGTATATAATATTGGCCTTAGGGTCTCATGATGAATACACGTGCTATTCGTAACAACTGAAACCTTTGAAATTATTTTTGGCTGCCTTTAGAAAATTGCTTAGAAGGAAGAAAGAGGGAGATTCTTTTGTGCTCCCTCGTTTTCTTTATTTGACACTTTTAGTTCAAAAATGAACTAGTGACCACAAAATATTTGAAACCGGAAATAATATTAGACAGGATGGGGATGAACAACCTCTGTACTATAGTGTATCCACACTAAAGAATTAAGAAATTGGGTAAATTTCTAGACACGCATGTGCGATATGGTACCAATTTACAGAACACTCTTTTTTTAGACTCCAAAGTATTGTCAACTCTCCATGGTTTTTATACATTGCCACTTGTCAAAATGAACACCCCCACATCTCTCCAAATGGAAATCCCTTTTATTTTTACATGCTTGTATCTTCTGGGCTTCCTAACATTCTGTCTCAACCCTTATGCCCCTGACCTTTTGTTACCAGGTGCCACAGCAGCAAAACGACTACGATTGTGGCCTGTTTGTGTTGTACTATATGCAGCGCTTTATTCAGGAAGCGCCTGAAAGGTTTCTGGAGAAAGACTTTTCTATGGTCAGTTACCATTTGATAGTGTTTCTCACGACGTTTGCAGCTAGCACTCTGGCCTGCCCTAGATGTGTTTGACTCACTTGTGCTTTTTTTTGTCTTTTCACTTAGTTTGGGAGACGGTGGTTTCAACCTGAAGAGCCATCTCAGCTTAGAGATCAAATTCGTGGTTTACTCCAATCGTGTAAGGAAGCTAAACCGAAGAACGAATTAACTGAGTCATGTGGGGAAGCTCAGCCTAAGAATGATGCAACTTAGCCAGCAATGCCGAAGCATCTGCTGAATAAGGTCGATGTTGCTTTTGCAGAAGAGTCAGGTACTGAAGAAACCTGTAGAAGCGTCATGCTGACAGAACTGGCTAGCAGGACTCTGGATTTTGCTGTAAAGGGTCGCGAGGTTGTGGCCTTAGGCTCTCTCCGCCACTCCTCAAATCCTATTCTCCATCACTGTTCCAACTACTGCAGCGTTTATGTTAAACATGCAAAACAGTATTTTGATGAATCAATTTGAGGCATATCATTGGGGATAGCCTTAGGTCCTACATGAGGAAGCTTGACGGTGTGCGTATATAATTGTGTACTTCCCGTGTCTGGAAAATGCCATGTATCGTTCATTACTACAGGCCAGTTCTCTCTCGGAATGAATGACATCTTAAAATCCATAATCCATGTTGCTTTCCGTTACTTCTCTGTTGTTGGCTTAACATCCTTCGCCTTCATCTCCTTTTGGTTCACCGTGTTCACCGACGGCTGATCAAATTAGATAATCAAGTTTGTTACTAGGACGACGTAAACGCGTGACTCTCCGTCGTGCGATCGCGACCCCGTCCTTGACCGCACCCCCGGCTGGGAGAAGCCGCACCACCTCCCTCCGCGGCCGCCTGCGACCTCCTCCGTGCCGCGCCACCTCCCTCCCCGGCTGCGCCGCCCGGCCGCGGCGCCTCCACGACCTCCTCCGCGCTGGGCCACCTCCCTCCATGGCCGCGGCGCCTCCATGCCGTCGTCGTGCGACCTGTGCTTTCGTCCTCGGCCGCAACCCTTCCATCCTTGGAGCCCCCCTTCCCCTGCCGCGACGCCTGCCTCTTAGAAACATGCTGCCCCTTCCATCGACAGATGGCAGCGCCGCTCCCTGTCTGTGGCAAATTCTAGCATGTTATGTACAGAAGAATGTAGCAAGTTATGTAGGGAAGATGTAGCAAGTTATATAATGTCTAGCAAATTCATATGATTGTGTAGCAAAGTTCATAGGAAGGTATAGCAAAGTTCTATTACGTAAAGTCATATAATGTCTAATAAGTTCATGTGATTATGTAGCAAAAAATTCATGGCATCTATAGCGAGTTTTCCTTGTTGTATCAAATTCATGTGATTATGTAGCAAGTTTATGTAATGTGTATCAAGTTTATACGATTATGTAATAAGTTTGTGGGAGTTATGATGTTTTTAAAATCAACAACAAAGTTGTGTGGCTAGCAAGCCATGGGGGTTGCGTGCTCGCCTTCCGCGGGACCCCGGCGCGCCTTTGCGTTGTTACTATATTGTTCTAGGATCTTCGGGAAGCCTCCAATTCGGCCCAATAATGGCCCATTTCTCCTCCTTCTGACACCTCTTGTCGTGGTTCCGGGAACCGGGGTGACACAAGCAGTAGATTTGTTGTCCGGCGGGGGATGTCAGCACGGACTCGCTCCGAATGGTGAGCCAGTAGACTCGAAAGTTTATACTGGTTCGGGATGAATCCCTACGTCCAGTGGAGTGTGTTTCTTGTATTATGAGGTGTGTGGAGGTGTTACAGTGGGCGCAAGCGCAGCGGAGGGGGGTCTCCCTGTTACTTGGCCTCTGTGTTCTTTGTGGTGTTCCTTGCTATCCTTGCCCTTACTCATGAGCGCTTACAGTTCCAGGGAAAGAGAAGAAGGGATACAAAGGGGAGGGGGACCCTGACACGTGGGTCCCCTTGCTACAAGAGTTCTGTCAGAAGCCCGTGCGTTCCTGGCACGCCTTTGTCACGCGCGATGAGGTCGTCTGTCCGGGATCCTATAGCTGAGCTGTGCCGGGGGTTCGGTGTACCTGTGAATGCTTCTATTCTCACGGAGTCAGAGAGCCGCATGGGGAGGGTGTTCAGTTCCGTCCGTCCTGTCCTCCTTTCTTTAGCTCTTGGCGTCAGACGGGCGTGGTGTTAGGTGGTGGATTATCCGGCTACGGAGCGTTGCTGCCGAGTCGTTCCGTCGGTCTGTAATGGTGCACCGTGTATCATCGTGCCCTGCCGAGGGGTGAAGGTCGGTCGGTTGCCTCCCGCCTCGTAAGTCCGTACGAGGCGGGGCTCGGTGGTCCTGTCTCTTGCGCTTGTTCGGTTTTGCCGGCCTCGCCACACCCTGCTAGGTATCTCGTTTTATAGGGTCAACCTATATCCGGCGTCACCCCCTTAGCCCCGTCCTGGCGGGGTGTTCCAGGCGAGCGGCGTCAAGTGGTTGATGGCACATCTTGTCGCAAAGAGTACGCGTGTAGGCACGCGCCTGGCAGGCGGTGGCAGCGAGACGCCGTTCCATCGTAGCAGGCGTGGGCGCAGGAGGGCAGCGTGTCGTCCCATCATCCGGATCCATGAGTGGACTTTCGGCTGCCTGGTTGTGGGCCGCATGCCGGTGGGTCCCAACGTCGGGCGCGGCATCGGTCGGGATTCACCGCCTCGCCCGAGCCTTGATCTGAGGATCGGCCGCCTCGTGGGAAGGTCGGCCGCCCCCGTCCCATACGAGCGTACGGGGCGAGGGTCGGATCGGCTCATTTCCCCGGTCGTTGTGCATTGGGTAAGGCTGTGGGCCTTCGATCTGGGCCTGTGTAGGCCTTTCTTGGGCTTCTTTCCTCTGGAGGTTTTGTATTCTCCCCTGTCAGTAGCCCCCGAGCCTTCGATCAATCCTTTGTGGTTGGTCGGAGGCTTACTCTAGGGGGAGGCGCGCAAGCGCATCCGTGGGATGTAGCCCCCGAGCCTTCGATCAATCCTTTTGTGGTTGGTCGGAGGCTCACTCTTGGGGGAGGTGCGCAAGCGCATCCGTGGGATGTAGCCCTTGAGCCCCCGAGTGATTTCGTGAGGAATCGCTCGGGGGTTGTCAAGGACCCATGTGTGTAAAGCCGTTATGGGTATTGCACAGGTTTTGCCTTTTAAGCCCATCGTCAGGTTTTCAGGAGAGTTTCCTGAGTACCTAGTTTCGAACGGGATTCTTAGCGCGACCCCCTCCGGAAGGCCTGTCCGTTTGACCTTTTGAAGGTTGGGCCGACCATCACCAGCCAGGTTGGCGCGGGTGCGGCGGCCGTTGAGCTAATAGCGGGTAGTCCGAGTGAGATCCGACAGTTCTTCCGGTTTAGAACGGTCGTGGCGAGTTATCCCGTTGAGGGGCTCGACCCGCTGGGGGCATCTCATTGAAAGAACCTTTCCTTACTCGGTCTTGTTCCGGCCCTTTGGTCAGGAGTCTGTCCAAAGGGGGCCATGTGGCCACCCCATCAGCTGGGTTACCGCAAGAGAGTTTGAGGTATGGTCTCGGATACGATCGGGGCAAATGGCCTTATGCCGGCTCACTTGGCATGTAGCTCGCTTGGGAGCTTGCCTGCCGACCGTCCCTTGCTCTATGCGCTGGATCATGCATTGGTTTGCAGTCAGGTTTATGCTTACCCTAGGATCGCTCTGGCGTAAAGGACCCGTCCGCGTGTCGTTCCGTCGACGCCGGCTCCCTGCCATCTCATTTAATGCAAGCGGGGTAGCTTAGGGGTCGTACCTTTTGAGGGAGGTGGGCCATCCCGTCTCTCTGTCTTCTCGCACCGTTCGAGAGAAGCCGGGGCGCGATCGTGGCCCCGTTTTCGAGGAGACGCCGGGGGTCGTGGTAGTAAATGCGTAGTGGTGGGCCCGTCGACGGCCCTCCACGTCCACTTGTTCCTCGTTTCCTCGTTATCCTCTGCGCGGGTTTATAAGGGAAAAGGAGAGAATTAGATCGTTTACTTGCCTCTTTTCAGCCTCTGCTGTTTGCCTTCTCCTTCCTCGCGTTCCTCGTCGGTTCCTGCGCGCTTCTTCGCCGCCGCTGATGGCTTCCTTCCCCCGGTGCACGACTCCCAGGACGCGCCTGGCGCTCTTGGAGAAGAAAGGCTTCCTCCCCCCCAGACGGTGTCGGGATCGCGGCTGCCTGAGCTCGGTAGCCTGCCTGATCCCCGGGGGAACAAGATCGTCGTTCTCGCGCCCTTCTACGAGCGCGGGTTTGGTCTCCCCCTGCATCCGTTTGTGCGGGGGCTCCTCTTCTTTTACGGCTTGGAGATTCAGCACTTGAATCCCAACGCCGCGCTTCACATGGCGTGCTTCATCACGCTGTGCGAGGCCTTTCTCGGGATAGCGCCGCACTTCAAGTTGTGGTGCTACCTGTTTCGTCCCCAGCTCTCGCAAGGGCAAGGCGGGCAGTCCCTTGTCGGCGGCGTGACCATCCAGCTGCGCAACGGCCGTCGGCAAGACTACCTTCAGATCCCCTTCCCGTCTTCCATCCATGCGTACTCGGGGGAATGGTTCTATGTTCAGAACCTAGGCGACCCTCCCCTAGCGGACGGGGTCATGCCCCCGCCCGGATACATCGGGAGGGCCCCCGCCTTTACCGGTGCCGCCCCCTCGAGGCGGGTCCAATGGGACTGGGGTCGTGAGAAGAAGGGCGCCAACCAGGTAGGGTTCCTCTTAGAGAAGATAGGGCTCCTCCGTCACCGCGGCTTGACCGGCGTGGTGCTGGTTTCGACCTTCATTCGGAGGGCCGTCCAACCGCTTCGGTTCCGTCGTTTTCCCATGTGAGAGTATACCGGCGCGGCTGATCCGGACCGAATCTCTAGCGAGGAGCTTACTCCTGCAGAGATCCGGCTCCGTGTGATCGCCATCACCGAGGGGACCTCGACAGCGAACTTCTTTGGCGGTCCTCTGGCCCTCAACCATTCGATCAAAGAGGACTTGGTGAGTCTCTTTTACCGGGTTGTGTGATGGGTGCTTCTAGGCTTACTAATGCCACACCTCGTGTGGTTTCAGGGCATTGGTTCTATGAAGCCGTCCCCAGCCCCTCTTCCTGAGGATGTCGCCGTGAAGGCGGACCGGAAGTGAAAGAGGGAGGCGGAGGCGTACTTGGCAGACGAGCGCGAGAAACGCCATCAGCTCGTCCGCGATAAAAAGAAGAGGGAGCGCGATCAGCGCGCCCGGGAGGAGGGTCGCTCGCCAACTCCTTCTACCGCATCATCCGACGAGGAGTGGTCCTCGGATGATACGCTTGAAGCCGTGCCGCTCGCTGCCGAGATTGGGGAGAGTTCTGGCTCGGGCGTCCTCCCTAAGGCGATGCTGATCATGACTCCGCCGGCGGCGAGCGCCGTGGCCCCGTTGAGAGGGTCTCAAGGGTTGGCGGGGGAGTCTCAGCGCGTTCCCGTTCCGGCTATGGTGGTTCAGGCGCAGGTGGAGCTGGTCGTGGAAGTGCCGTCCTCACCGGAGCCGGAAGGGTCCGGCATCCCTGTCGCAGTCTCGACGTCGACGTCCGTGGCATCGCCAGGAACCGTGCCGGTGGAGGCGTCCGGAGGCTCGGGGGCGCCTGTGTTGCCATCAGGGGCGTCGGCCGAGCTCGCTGTCGGCTCTTCTTTGGGTGCTTTGGTAACAGCGTCCGTCCAGGGGTCGCCTCCTGGGTCGGAGTCGTCGCTGCCAGTGGGGGCGAGCGTGGCCCCCGTTGCTTCTCATGCGCCAGGGCCGCCCTTGAGGGTCGACGCGCCGTCCGTCCCCTCGCCAGCAAGTGCGAACGTGCCGCTGGGGACGGCGTCTCGAGGTTGGAGGCGTCTCTTTCCCACGCCGCGGTCTTCTCGGTGAGCGATCTTCCCGCCTCTCTGTCGTGGTCGTGGTTTCCTCCGTTCTTGTTTTACATGGTTGAATGCTTTTGGTGTAGTCGTTTTATCCCACATAAGTCGCTCTCGGAGGCCGCACGGGCTGCTTGCCAGGGGGCGTCATCTGCGGCGGCGGCGTCCGCGGCGGCTCCTTCCTCGCCGGGGGCATCGACCCTCCAACCCCTTGTTGCATCGCCGGCGGACCCGAGGGTCGCCGCGGCGGATCCGGTGGGGGAGGCGGTGCCGGAGCGGCTGGAGCCTGCTCGCGAGGGTGCCGCGGACTCGGGTGGCGCGATGATTCCGCTAACGTCACCCCCTCCTGGGCCTCCTCCATCGGGTGCCGTCCGTCTGTTTACCCCTCCCCGGTTGCTTCCAGCTGTCCGGGAGGGGTCTCCGTCTCTCTCCGCGGAGCAGGAGGCGATGGATTGGGGGATCGTGCAGGAGGCGTCCACTAGCGCGGCCATCGACGTGGGGACGGTTTTGGAATCCCTCTGGACGGCGCTGGCAGCGGCGAGCCGTGCTGAGGAAGCGATCTCGCAGCGCGTGCTTCGTCATGGGGCGGTACGTGATCTCCTTTCGTCCTCCTTGGTATCGGTGTCTCTTTGGATCTTTTCTATCCGTGGAACCATTTTTTGTTGTAGGCTCTGTTGGCGCGGGCTACCGAGCGCATCTCTTCGCTCGGCGCTGCCCAGGCTGAAGCGGCGCAGGCGCGCACGGATGCCTTGCGCTCATAGGAGGCGAGGGCCGCTGCCGTCCGGCAGGCAAGCACGTTGGCCATGCGTCTTGACAGTGTTTCGGCTGAAGCGTCCTCGCTGCGCGCCGAGGCGGGGAGCCTCCGTCGAGAGACAGAGCCGCTTTGAGCGGAGCGCACCGCCGCCCTGAACGATACCCTGGCATTGTGCCGGGAGCTCACGGCCGCGACGCGGCGGGCCACTGAGGCGGAGCAGGCCCTGCTTGAGGTGACGGGCTCGCTCGAGCGGTCCCGCACGGAGCTTTCTGCCCAGGCCTCCGTCATTGCCAGTGAGCGGTGTTTTGAGGCGGTTTCTTGATTTCGCTTGAGGGCCGCTCGTGATTTTGTTGTGCTTTTCTTTTCAGAGCTGCGAGGGGAGCTCCAGAGCCTTCGGGAGGCGGTTGGCTCGGCGTGCGCCTGGCTTTCGCCGCTGTCGCCCGCGCCGCTGCTGGAGCGGGTGGCGGGGCTTCGGGAGCACGTCGAGCGCGTTATGCGGCAGGCTGCCTTCTTTGGGAGCAGCCTGTCCTTTGCGCAGGTGGTTTCCCACTTTAGGGAGCTCCGTCCAGTGCTCGCGCCGATCGCGGAGAGGTTCGCCGCTGGGGTCGCCGATGAGGAGGTGGAGAGGATTGAAGACGGAGTCCGCCCCCACGCCCTGATGGTCTCGAGCCACGTCGATCCGCCGGCCCTCCTGCGAAACCCATTGGCGGACTAATTTCTTGTCAGGAATTTGAACAATGTGTTTGTAATTAACTTTCGTTATTATTGGTGGCTGGCGTACTTTTAATTTAATCCTGTACCTTTGCCCTTTGTTTCTAAAAATTCGCACATGTTTTGCCGTTGCAATCATGTGCCTCGCCTTAGGCTGCCGTAGCCGCGCTCGCTGGGACCTTTGAGGCGTAGGCGGGCCTTTGGGGGCTGATCTAGGCTCAGGGAATTTTTAGAGGAAAGGTCGGGGGACGGGGATTAAAGAAAAAGGTACTGAGTTGAGGGGGAGGTCAGGCAGCTAGGCCGGCCCTCCTCTTTTTTTTTGTGAGGGTAAGGGAAAACGTGTATGGATAGTACGTTCCCAGCCCCCGAGTAAAGCAAGGTGACCTTGTTCGGTCACTTTGTTTTACTGGTACGCGAGTAAAAATCGAATGAAACAGCTAGGGGTAGAGTTTCCTTATGTTTCAACATCCCGTGTGCGGGTGAAGGGGTCACCTCCGTCCGCGTCGCTCTTGCCGTGGCCCTTACGCGCCTCATGCCGACCTATGCCGGGGGCCATCTGACATGGCAATCCGGGGACCCATCTCGTTTCCCCTGTTTTGCCCGGTTATCCGAGTGCATCTCTGGTACCGCTCTTTTTATTGGCCCGAGGCGCGTTGTGGCCGTGGCAGCGCCGGACATAGCGCGTGGTATCTTTGCGTATTTTTTGTTTCGAGTAATCGCGTCGTCTGCAACGGGTCAGGGCATCGGATGCCTCTGCGCCCCTTGACAGGGCCGTCGTGTCTCCAGAGCGAGGCAGAGGTGCGCCCCTTGGCAGGGCCGTCACGTCTCCAGAGCGAGGCAGAGGTACGGCGAGCCCCGATAGCGTCTGTTGGACCCTCTACAGGGAACTTGTGAGGCCGGCCGGGGTGCTCGCCCGCTGTCCGCCGTGACTATAAATAGGGGGGATTCCTCCCAAGGAAAGCATCTAGAGCCAGACAGCCAAAGCCTCTCGAGTCCCTACAAACCATGGGGTTTGCTTGTTCCATGGGAGAGCGACTTTCCTTCCTTTGTAGCGAGCAGGGTTGCCTGGGTTCAAGGTTTTTGTCCCGGGCGGGGAAAGCCGACCTTAGGATAGCCTGGTCTTCCCCATGATTCCTGCGTCTTTGGCTATGAGTGTCTTCGTATGCGCGCCGGGTTTTGGCTACGAGTGGCTTCGTATACGCCACCTGTACCCAGAACACCCTCCTGTGACCTCGTACCTGTGCGCCTCCTGCGCGGGCGGGCGTTCTACCTCGGGTCCTCTCGGGAGAGGCTTTAGTGGTTGCCTAGGTGAGGTTATCCATGAGGATCCGGCGCCGGACGGTGGTGCGGGGGTTTTGCCCTGCCACCGCCTGGTGGGTCACGCGTCCTGCCGTCGGCGGGAGCCGGAGCTGAGAAGTCGCCGGCGTGACGGTGGTAAGGGGGGCGACTGTCAAAGTCTAGCCCTCCGCTCAGCAAACTCTCAGTGGCTTTCTAGCCACCCTCTCCTTGGTTCAGGTGCGTCGTTGGGTGCCTGACCCCCACGTTGAGCTCCCAAAAGAGCATGCTCATTGGTGGCGACAGGCCCTATGTGGTGGAGCGCCGAGGAGGGTTCCCCCCTTCTTTGACGCTCACCGCACGGCGAAAACACCTCACAAGGAAGGGGTGATGGCTCTTGTTGAGTGGGAAGGTTCTTGAGTAGGGAGATTCGTGACCTTCCCTGCCGTAGAGGCATCGAGAACCTGACTCCAACAAGAGCCAACGTCCGGGGGCCATCTTCGCCGGCGCAAGATGCGCGCGACCCTTTTCCAACTCTAGCCCAAGGAGGCGGGGCCCAGAGCTCCCTTTGATCCAAATATTGATGTAATGAAAGTTTTTCGAATCAAAAGAATAAATAGCTCCCGTACTTGTCTTGTAATTTTGATTTTCATCAATTTTTGCGACTTGTGGAGGCTCCAGGGCAGTGCCTGGACTCCCGCGAATTGACCTTTTGGGTTGGGCAGTATGTCTATCTGGTTCACTCCCAGCCCCCGAGTTGGGCAAGGCGATCGATAGGTTGGTTTGGCCAACTTAGTCATGTGGGGGAGCGAACAGTAGTCTACGGATAAAATCTCCTCAGGTTTTCAATGTTCCATGCGTTGGTGAAGATGTTACCGTCGGAGTCTTTGAGTTTGTAGGAACCTGGCCGTAGGACCTTGGCGATGATGTAAGGTCCCTCCCATGGCGGGGTGAGTTTGTGCTTGCATCTGGTGTCCATGACCCTTCTTAGTACTAGATCACCAAGGTTGAGGGACCTGCTGCGGACCTGACGGTCGTGGTAGCGTCGCAGGTCTTGTTGGTATTTGACCGACGTGACGACTATTGGCTCTCTTGCCTCGTCTAGGAGGTCATTGGCGAGTTCGGCGTCCGTCGTTTGTCGCTCGCTGTCGTATGCTCGGACCCTAGGGGATCCATATTCGAGCTCCGTGGGGAGTATGGCTTCAGCGCCGTATGCCAAGAAGAAGGGGATGCATCCAGTGGCTCTAGATGGGGTTGTGCGCAAGCTCCAGAGGACGGCGGGAAGCTCGGCCACCCATTTTCTGCCGAACTTTTTCAATCTGTCGAAGATTCTGGGCTTGATCCCTTGTAAGATCATGCCGTTGGCTCACTCAACTTGGCCGTTGGTCCGTGGGTGCGCCACGGCGGCCCATTCGACCTTGATGTTGAATTGGTCGCAGAACTGGAGGAAGTCATGACCCTTGAATTGGACTCCGTTGTCGGTTATGATGGAGTTTGGTACTCCGAACATGTAAACGATGTCACATAAGAAGGAAGCGGCGTTCGCCGCCGTGAGCAGCGCGATGGGTCTGGCTTCTATCCACTTGGTGAATTTGTCGACAGCGACGAACAAGTGGGTGAAGCCCCCTGGCGCTTTTTTGAAGGGTCCAACCATATCCAGGCCCTAGACCGCAAAGGGCCACGTGATGGGGATAGTTTGGAGTGCCTGCGCAGGCATGTGAATCTGCCTGGCAAAAAATTGGCATCCTTCGCAGGTCCGCACGACCTGCTCGGCGTCAGCCATGGCTGTCGGCTAGTAGAAACCTTGCCGGAAAGCCTTTCCTACCAGTGCCCTTGGGGCCGCGTGGTGCCCGCAGATGCCTCCATGGATCTTGGCCAGGATCTGCTTCCCCTCATCAGTGGGGATGCACCTCTATTTGATCCCGGAGGCGCTCTTTTTGTAGAGCTCTCCATTAACAATAACGAAGAACTTTGCTCTGCGGGCCATGCGTCTAGCCTCGGTCGTGTCCTCGGGTAGATTGCCGTCGGAGAGTCGGTTCATGATGGGGAGACGCCAGTCTGGACCCCCGACAACAGCTACCAGCCCCCGAGCCTGTGTGGCAGCGTCGGGGGGGAATTGCCGTTGGTTCCTCGTCCGACGATTCGGTTGTGACGGAAGGTTTATAAAGGTCGGAGGCGAAAACTCCGTCTGGAACGGGTTCCCGACCGGACGCTATGGTTGAGAGTCGGTCGGCTTCCTCGTTGAAGCGTCGATAGTTGTGCTCGAGCTCGAAACCTTTAAATTTTTCTTCCAGCTTGCGTACCTCTTTATAGTAGGCACACATCCTGGGGTCGCGAGGCTCGGCCGCCTTCATGACTGGTCGACCACGAGCTTTGAGTCTCCTCGCATGAGGAGGCGCCTTGCCCCCACCTCTGCTGCTATACGGAGCCCGTTTACCAAGGCCTCGTATTCGGCCACGTTGTTGGTGGATGGAAAGTGGAGGCGTATGGTGTACCGCAGCCTATGTCCCTGCGGGGAAATGAGGACAATGCCTGCCCCGCTGCGGGTCTTGAGATAGGACCCGTCGAAGTACATGATCCAGTACTCCGGATCCTCGACTGGCGGTGGTTCTTGTGCTTCGGTCACGTCGATCGAAGGTGATCGGCTCTTCCGACCATCGGAGGTATTCAGGGACGCCGGGATTTACGGCATTTACCTCGCGGTTTGCAAGCTTGAGCTTGCGCTTGTCGCCGTAGGACTCCGGCCCCCCGAAGATCATGAGGCATCCCGTCATCTCGGGGAATGCCTCGGCGCCGTCCTTTTTCTCCGCCATCTGGGCGGCCTCCTCCGTCTTTGCCTTCTTCTGCGAAGGGTTGCCGACGAAGCGCTTGAGGAGTTCGCATTCCCGGAGCTTGTGACGCACCGGGAACCCATGGTTCTGGCACGGCCCGTCCATGAGCTTTTGGAAGTGCTCGTTGCTGGACTTGGCCAGAGGCTTGGGAGGTCGGTCGGCTGCGGCGACTTCATTTCTCCCGTGGTGTGGGCGCTCGTCCCTCTGATGCCTTTCGTCCCTCTGGCGCTTGCCACGGCGCTCGCGCCGGTCTTTTTTGGCGCCGCTTGTTCCCTCCCCGTCATCATGGGAGGTTCTTCCCTTGCGGAAGATGGCGCCGACCGCGTCCTCGCCATCGGCAAACTTGGTGGCGATGTCGAGGAGATCGGCCGTTGTCTTGGGGCGCCCACGACCGAGCTCGTGGACGAGCGCCTCGTTCGTAGTGCCGTAAGTGAAGGCACTGATGACGTCGGCGTCAGTGATGTCTGGGAGCTCATTTCTCTTCTGAGAGAATCTCCGGATGTAGTCCCGGAGACTTTCTCCAGACTTCTGGGTGCAGCTCTTGAGGTCCCAGGAGCTCCCGGGGCGCTTGTACGTCCCCTGGAAGTTTCCTACAAAGACCTTCTTGAGGATGGTGTCCTCGGGCAAGTGCTTGAGCCACGCTCGAGGCGCGTCCCCAAGGTGGATGGGGAGATACTGGATGATCAGAGAATCATCCCTGATCCCTGCTAGTCGGCAGGCGAGTCGATAATCCTCGAGCCATACAGCCGGGTTCGTGGACCCGTCATACCTGGTGAGGTTGGTGGGTGCACGCACTCGTGAGGGGAACTGCGCCTCGAGGATCGCGTTCCCAAAAGCACGTGGCCCTGGTCTAGTTGGACCGGATCCATACTCGCGTCTTGCGTCCGGGGTGCGCGAGTGTACGATGTTGTCCCGCTCCCTTCGGCGGGCATTGAGGGTGTCGCGGGCGTCACGCTTGTCGCCCAAGCGATCCTTGACGGGTCTCGCGGACGCCCGTGCCCCATTACCCTGTGTGGTCGCCGTCTGCGTGGTGCGTGCATCCGTATCCGCCGTTGGCTGATTTGCCAACTCGGCCTGTTGCACCGCTGCCCTTTGCACGAGGCTGCGAAGGTTTTGGAGCGTGGCCTTGGCGGTAGGTTTGCTGGGCTCCGGGATTGCCTGGAGCATCATGGCGGCGGCGGCGATATTTTGATCGGGGCGCGGGAAATATGGGGTCCCGTCGCTCCCTTGAAGGAGCTAATTGTTGACGTGGCGCCCGCGGGGCCCTTCGCCCTTATGCTGGCGTCGCCCCACCTCATTGTGGAGCTCCTCGAGCCTATATTCGAGTTCGTCGATCTCCTTCTCCTTCTGGCGGAGCTCGTTTTCGCGCGCGAGGGTGCGCGCCTGGCGTTCACGCTGGTACTCCACCTCTTGGCTGGGGGTCTTTTGACCTCCAGCATCTCCGCCTACGGGAGGGGCTGCCACGAGGCATGCCCTTCCGATCGCAGCGGGGTGATTTTCGTCCGAGCTAATGACGGACCCACTGCTGGAAACATCTTCCAGGAGGTCATGGACGGACGTCGGGTAGTGGCCCACCATGGCCACGAGGGTCGATTGACGAGGCGTCCCGTCCTCGTGGATTGCGATGCGCGCCTCGGGGCGGCGCTTGAGCGCAGCAGTGCGTCACTTCAGCCTTCGCTTATCTGCCTTGATTCCGGCAGGAGCGGGGCGTATGGGTCCTTCCTTTCTCGCTGCGAGGGGCGAGTCCGGGGCAGTCCCTTGGAGCGCCGCCATGGACGGCAGCGGTGGGTTCCCATGCAGCTGGGTTACCACATTCGCGAGTGCATAGAGCACTTGATCGCGATCCTCACAAGTGGAGGTCGAGCGGAGGAGCGCGTTAGCGCAATCGGCGAGCGCCTCCATGTTGAGGTCGGCGGGCGTCGAGTGCACGGCTTCTCCCATCGTCGTGTCGCGCGGAGCGTCCACGATTTGGAGGTCATCCATGCCCTGAGTGAGGGCGCAGATGGATGGAGTAGGGTCGACGAGGCGGAGCTCGGCGGCGGCGGTGGCAACGAAGGTGAAGGTGCCGAAGGTGATGCGGCTCCCTGGTGCGAGGACCTTGTTGCCGACGGAGGTGGATGATGATGCCATCGGAGCGATGATGTCGCTTAGGCGCGCTGAAGATCCCCTACCTGGCGCGCCAACTGTCGTGATTCCGGGAACCGGGGTGACACAAGCAGTAGATTTGTTGTTCGGCGAGGGATGTCAGCACGGACTCGCTCTGAATGGTGAGCCGGTAGACTCGAAGGTTTATACTGGTTTGGGATGAATCCCTACGTCCAGTGGAGTGTGTTTCTTGTATTATGAGGTGTGTGGAGGTGTTACAGTGGGCGCAAGCGCAGCGGAGAGGGGGGGTCTCCCTGTTACTTGGCCTCTGTGCTCTTTGTGGTGTTCCTTGCTATCCTTGCCCTTACTCATGAGCGCTTCCCCTCCTTTTATAGTTCAAGGGGGGAGTTTACAGTTCCAGGGAAAGAGAAGAAGGGATACAAAGGGGAAGAGGGACCCTGACACGTGGGTCCCCTTGCTACAAGAGTCCTGTTAGAAGCCCGTGCGTTCCTGGCACGCCTTTGTCACGCGTGATGAGGTCGTCTGTCCGGGATCCTGTAGCTGAGTTGTGCCGGGGGTTCGGTGTACCTGCGAATGCTTCTATTCTCACGGAGTCAGAGAGCCGCATGGGGAGGGTGTTCCGCCCCGTCCATTCTGGCCTCCTTTCTTTAGCTCTTGGCGTCAGACGGGCGTGGTGTTAGGTGGCGGATTATCCGGCAACGGAGCATTGCTGCCGACGTTCCGTCGGTCCGTAATGGTGCACCGTGTATCATCGTGCCTTGCCGAGGTGTGAAGGTCGGTCAGTTGCCTCCCGCCTCGTAAGTCCGTACGAGGCGGGGCTCGGTGGTCCTGTCTCTTGCGCTTGTTCGGTTTTGCCAGCCTCACCACACCCTGCTAGGTATCTCGTTTTATAGGGTCAACCTATATCCGGCGTCACCCCCTTAGCCCCGTCGTGGCGGGGTGTTCGAGGCGAGCGGCGTCAAGTGGTTGATGGCACATCTTGTCGCAAAGAGTACGTGTGCAGGCACGCGCCTGGCAGGCGGTGGCAGCGAGACGCCGTTCCGTCGTAGCAGGCGTGGGCGCAGGAGGGCAGCGTGTCGTCCCATCATCCGGACCCATGAGTGGACTTTCCGCTGCCTGGTCGTGGGCCGCATACCGGTGGGTCCCAACGTCGGGCGCGGCATCGGTCGGGATTCACCGCCTCGCCCGAGCCTTGATCTGAGGATCGGCCGCCTCGTGGGAAGGTCGGCCGCCTCCGTCCCGTACGAGCGTACGGGGCGAGGGTCGGATCGGCTCATTCCCCCGATCGCTATGCGTTGGGTAAGGCCGTGGGCCTTCGATCTGGGCCTGTGCAGGCCTTTCTTGGGCTTCTTTCCTCTAGGGGTTTTGTATTCTCCCCCGTCACCTCTCCCTTGGGCGCTGATTTAGATAATTTGATCTCGAAGAATTTGGTCACCTATTTTTATCTCTTAAATGCTAGCCTCCATATATATTCAGCACTAGTTGTTCTACACCGGAGCACTATAATTGTTGAATTCCATATCTTTTAAACTCTTTCATATTTTGACACTGGAGCACTAGAATTAGTGAATTTCATATCTTTTAAACCCTTTGATATTGACACTCATTACTTACGTAGTTAAATTTTTGTTCATTTGCTAATCACGAGGAAAAGTTCTATAATTATTTTGATCTAGCAAACCAAATGGAGAGTGAAGAAAGAAGAGGAAGAGACTGAAAAAGGAAAAAAAAGGATAGGGATGAAAAAGAAAAAAGAAAAAAGAAAAAGAAAAGAGAGATAAAAGATAATTTAGAGGTGATATTTTGGAAAGTGAAGAGTTGTGTTAATGTCTATCAGTGTATTGAATGAAAATTTTCATTCTTTTCTAACCATGTGCAATGCTTTATTGGAGTCGTGATGTCCTGTATTTTTCATCCTACAAAATGCACATATTCACTTTCTATATCTTCTTTTCCAACTTTCTACTTTATTATCTATTTACGAAGACCAAATATATTCAATATGATTGGATAATGGTGAGATATCTTAGCTGAATAATAAGTTGATTTCACTTTGCTAGCCGTTACCAAGATCTACATATAAATCCAGAAGAGGTGAGAGGTGAACAATAATGAATAGAATAGCCACAAAATATGAGTGCCTACATGTGAGCTTGATAAAGGAGGGATGTAATTGCTTGATCCTTCTAGATTATTTTACATAAAAACCCTTCCATTTTGATTTTGAAAAGAAGTTTTGGTATTGTCATGATTCGTTTGATTTTGAAAATTTCTATGGAGATTTCTATGCATAAAAGTTGATTAAAATGCCCATATCAGGTTGAGTTGAATTCTTAGCTTGGTTAGTTTGAAAAGTGATTCTTTAGAATTTCCTTAAATTCAGTTGAGTTTTTAATCGATCTCTTTGCTCGAGGACTACCAAAATATAAGTATGGGGATGTTGTTAGCATAAGATAACGACGATATTTATGCTCTTTATCGATATGATTTCATGTGTTTTCAAAGATAAATCATACGATGAAGTCATCTTTTACTAACAATTAACTCTATATTGAGTATCCATGTTGTAAGGAAAATGGGCCATAAGCCTTTTGCTTAGTTTTCTAATGGGATTTTGGTGGTTGAAGTGACAACACATGTCATGAGATTAATATTTTTGTGGCTAAGTTCCAGGGTGCAAAAGGTGGATTTCTAGTACAAACACCTCAAAAGAGGACTTAAAAAAACACAAGAAAAGACCCAAGTCGCCATCAAGTTGCAAGCTGGAGCCCTGACTCGGCGGTCCCGCTGGCTGGTTGTAGGCATCTAGGCCATAAGGTGAGTTTCGGTGATTGAATGAATAGCTTAATTGTGGTCTTATGAGCTATTGAGTGCAGGTTTAATAAATCACGCTGATACGGTTGCTCATTGGATATGTATATGGCCCCTTAGTTTGAAGGTTAAATTTCATGAAGGCGGATTTGGTTTTCATCCGTATCTCGAAGGCTAAGGACTCTTCTAGGTCAAGGATAATTGGTGTCGAGAGATCCTTGCGTAGTTAGGGTTTATAGCTTCTTAGATTCCGCACTATTAAGGGGGGTCAATGGTTAGTAGCTTGATCAAGTGAATTGCTAAAGTATGGATGCACACACAAGCCAAATCTTTCAAGGACAACGAAGGTGTAAGGTACATAGGCTCAAGGTCCAAGAAAATCAAAGTTCATCAAAATACTTGAAGAAAACACAAAACCAGAAAATGAAGTGTGGACCGGACAGTCCTATCTGAGCAAAAACAAGGGAGCGAACAATATGAGATCATAGTGAAGTTTTTTGGTCTAAAGGTCATGCAAATCAGTAGACCGGACAATCATGTTTAGTGTAACCGGGCAAACCTAAGGACAAAGTATCCCGAGGCTTTGAACTTGAGAAGAATCAACAAAAACATGGACCGGATTGTCCTAACCTCATACTTCGAACAAATGGAAGGACAATTTTGAAGCAAATAGAGCTCCAAAGCTAGGGTTAAGGGTCCATCTTTGCAAGTTTAGTTGAGATAGAGTTCTCTATATAAAAGGGTGAAGCAAGAAGAGGCCGGAGAGCATAGGGTCGGCCGACTCTAGGGTGTAAGGATCGGATGCCCAAGAGGGGGGTGAATTGGGCTAATTTCAAACTCTAATCAAAAGTCCTTAACCTAGCGACACTACAAATTAGCCCACTTCACCTTCTACACATAGCTAGACTACTCAACAACGAAAGGAAAGCCTACACATACTAGCTGAAAGGAAAATGACAACAAACTCTACCACTAGCAACACCAATGACCATAAGAACAAGGGAGATACTAGCCAAAAAGAAGACTAAGCATGGTGACTACAAGATGCAATCCATGAAAATACGCAAAGAAGCAAGAGCATCAAGTAAAGGAACAAGGGGAAGAGACAACCGGATTTTTTCCCGTGGTGTCGGAGGTTTGGCACCATCCCCTAGTCCACGTAGCAGCACACCCTAGAGTGTATTGCTGCCTCCCATGCTTGTGGGCGCTCACTAAGAGTCTCCGTTCGCCATCCTGGCAAGGTGGAGCTCAAGCCTTGTACACCTTTGTTCGTCGGGCTTACACAATCTCCTTGGCAAGCTCCGAGAACGAACCCCGGTCACCAAGTCCGCCTAGGTGCTGCCAATCACCAAGAGTAACAAGTCGCCGGTCTTTACTTGATCTTCATCCTCACCAAGATGGGATGCACACAAGCCCTTCACCTCGATCTTGCTCTCAAAGTTAATTTGTGAGTGGCTGATGCAAAGAGTTGAAGCATCATGGCTCTCTGAGTGTAAGTAGTAGCTGGAGTGTCAAAGAGCACCAAATGAACCGAAGGAACCCGTATTTATAGCCTCCCCAAATTAGTAGAGCCGTTGGAGAAGAGGGGGCTAACGCAATGAAGACCGGATGGTCCGCTCTGGCCGAAAAGTGAAGACCGAACCATACGGTCCATGCACTTTACCAACGGTCACTTATGCATTGCGTCATTGTACTATAGTCCGGTCTATAGTCCGCTCTTAAGGGACCGTACTATACAGTCCATTGTAGATCAAATTCCTCCGAGTCCAATGCCACTAGGTTTCTTGGTACGGTCCTGTTACGGTCTCACAAACCGTCCTATCTTATCTTCATCCGAAGGTTTGCACCCCTCTAGTTGTTTAGTACGGTCTGTGTACGGTTTACTCAAACCGTACTTTCCGGTCTAGCATTTTCATTTCTTTCCTCCAATTGCTTGTGCTGAGTTTCTTTGTCCGTTGAATGGTATGTAATCACTAGTTCGGACCATCCTGTTGAACTGATTTGTATGGAGTTCAAACCATGTATGAAAATCTCTTTCAATAACTTGGTACGCTCTGCC
The DNA here is from genome assembly GCA_022530915.1 of Paspalum notatum. Taxonomy (NCBI): domain Eukaryota; kingdom Viridiplantae; phylum Streptophyta; class Magnoliopsida; order Poales; family Poaceae; genus Paspalum; species Paspalum notatum. The sequence continues at coordinate 28,953,909 of CM039688.1, read as the reverse complement.
CATTTTCTTCAGACCGGACCATCCGGTCCATGCATTTTCTGCTGGATTTGATTTTCTTCAAGTGCTTTGAAGTTTCCTTGAGTTCCTTTGGACCATGTACCTTTGTAGCTTGCATCTTTGATGTATTTGAGACTTAGGCTTGTGTGTGCATCATTAACTTGGTGTTTCACTCGATCAAGCTACTAGCCATTGACCCCCCCTTAATAGTGCGGACGCTAAAAAGCTAGAAAACCCTATCTAAGCAAGGATCCCTCATCTCCTTTGATCTTTGACTCTAGAAGAGTCCTTAGCCTTTGAGATATGGATGAAAACCCTGTCCACTTCCAAGTGATGAAACCATTTACATAGGGGCCATGCACAATATCCAATGAGCAACCATTTTATTAAACCTGCACTCATGAGCTCATTAGATAACAAATAATCTTGTCAATCAATCACCAAAACTCACCATAGGGCCTAGACGCTTACAATCTCCCCCTTTTTGGTGATTGATGACAAGTAAAAGACGGCAAGAGTAGAGATGGAAAATAAATTAAGAATAACGTCAACTACTCTAACCTTAGACAAGAAATTAAACACACGGAGCTCGAAGGCTCACCCAGAGTGATATAGACATGATAACAAAGACCATACACAAGTACCAAATGTCATGTCCATCCACAAAAGCCAAAAGATGCAAATATCATACAAACCAAGTCTAATAGCATGTCACGTCTGTCCAAAAGGCCACAAAGCAAAAGATAGACCTACCCCTCTACCATCTCACTCCCATCCTATCTCCCCCTTTGTCATCAATGACCAAAGATGGGAACTAAGCACTCGGAGGAGAAGAAGGCTGGGATGGCTCGGTGTGGAAGTGAGAGGGGTCGTCGTCATCAGAGCTCTCCATCTCTGTAGCTGCCTTGTCAACCGGGTCAGGTGCGGTGCCGGTGGTCTCTGTGACAGTAGGCTGCTTCTCTGTACTCTCAGGCTGCGTGCTCTGCTCTGTCTCTACTGCCTGCTGTGCCTCTGCCTGCTGAGTGTCTAGCTCTGGTGCCTCTGGTGTCTCAGGTACGTCCTCAGTGCTAGGCTCGGCAGCTGCTGAATCTGGCCGTGTGAGCTCCTCGAGAATAGGCTGCACTGACCGCTGAAGGATCTCACGCCTGGAGGGAATCCCTATCTCAGTCTGGCCGGAGGAGGTAGGAGCAAGAGCAGTGGTGACAACTGGAGCCTGGACCAGTGACTCAAAAGACAGTGTAACTCTCGGCAGTGGAGAAAGTACTGGTCGCAGGTCTGTCCTAAGTAGTGGTGACAGAGGGAAGGTCCCTAGAGTGGTAACTCCTGCTGCTGGAGCTAGGGTCAGGTGAAGTTGAGGTGTAGTGGTCTGTGCAGGAGCTGGTATCAGCTGAGACAGAGGTGGAGTGGCCTGTCCTGGAGCAGGCAGTGAGCGACCAAGTGCTCCTCGCACTTCTGCCCTCAAAAAGTCTATCTGCTGCCAATACTCCTGACGCTGCTCCCTGAGTGACGTCCGGATCTCCTCAAGGATCACCGTCTATCTGTCTGTGGTCTGTTGCTGGAACTGGAGCTGCGCCTGCCGCAGGGCCACCAACTGAGCAGTCTGCTCTCTTTGTGCCCTAGCCTGCTCTGCCTGCTGCTGCACCAGTGTCTGAAGAATGCTCGCAAGAGCATTAGGCTGAGTGACCTGTGACTGGGTGACCTGCGGGGCCGGAGGTGGTGAAGGTGAACGTGGAACTCCTGATCCTCCGGCCTCGTCGTCGTGTGTTGGCGTCTCTTAGCCTTAACAAGTAAAATATAGCCTTAACCGTTGTAGCCTTTCACTCAGAATATTCCGAGTATCGTAAAATATCCACAGGGAAGCGGTTGGCTCAAGAGTATAATTGAATAAATTCAAATCGAATAAACTGTAAACTTGGATAAATTATACCAACTAGTAGTCTACAGGAGTAAACGTGATAACGATAGGTGTATGGTGGAGTGGTAAGCGTATCAAAGAATCCGTAGAAAGATATAGTTGCCTGGGAGGACAACGAGTAAGATAAAGTCACCAAATCTTAGTCTAGCGGCTGCAAAGATCTTCTGTGTCTAACTAAGCTATTCAAACAAACAAGTCAGGGTCTTGCGTCGAGCGAAATTCCAGAGTCTCGAGGGTACCAGGGGGTAGATAATAAGTCCGGAAAGAGAGTCTGGCTAACACCTACGGGTCTCCCAAACGACGGGCTTGGACTACACAGGCACACCACACGCTGTCACCGAGTGGGGCTACCAAGCAAAGCTGCGTGGAGAGGATGGCACGCTATAAACACCAATAGGCTTTCCTGGATCAGAGGAGAGGGTCTAGCCAGAGCCTAGCGTCTAAGTCTAGGATTGGGTTATAGCACCGGCAAGAGTATCAAGGTTTGAAGTAACTAAGTAAAACACAATCTAGGCCTAGCAAGTATGCAAAGAAAGGTACACCACACTTGCAAGAGTAAGAACCAAAGTAAAATATAACTGAATTATATTGAAGATAATCTGAATCCAAAAGATACAAGAGTTTTACCACAGACTCGAAAATAACTCCGAAGACTCCGAGGCAAAGCTCGACTCAACTCTAACTCCCAGGACTATCCTAACTACTAAGAAAAGAGTGAAGCACTCTAAGATAGCTCTTGAACTCAACTCCACTCCACACCTTGCAAATGAGCCCCAGGGGCCTATTTATAGCTTGTACAAGTGTGGGGGGGCATTTGCAGGCAGGGAAGGTCGGTTGGGTGCAGAAGTCGGTGGCCGGCCGACCATGGGGGGTGGTCGGGCGGCCACCCGATGTGCCGACTTTGCACATCCTACGGTTGATCTTTGCCCTAGAAGTCGGTTAGAAGCTTCCCATGTCGGTTTGCATGCAAGTCGGTAAAGTCAAGTGGTCGGCTGACCACTTGATTCACCGACTTTGTACATCTGACGGCTGAGAAGACCTCCGCAAGTCGATTGACAGTTAGAACGGTTGTTTCACGTGGAAAATGCCGCCGAGGGGTGGTCGGCCAGCCACACTAAGTGGTCGGGTGGTCACGTGTTTTGCTCCAATTTGTTGCATGTTGTTCCCCTCAGATCCTTGATATCACCAATCCTTGTCCCGACGCATTGTGACCATTGGATACATTGGATGCTCTCTTGGGTGGTTGGATCTTCACCATTTTGTGTTTGTTTGCACATAGGATCAAAGACGTGGCAAGTGAAGTGGTCAAGGGACCATTCCACGTGGTCAGGAGTCCAAATCCCCACTGGTGGGTGGCCGGGCGACCACTAGGGGTGGCTGGGCAGCCAGGGTACATGGCTGGGTGGCCATGGCCCTATCACCAATGTTGCCCATCTTTGGTAGTTGGTGTGTTTTCAACCATTTTGTGTGCATTTTGGTATCTGCATCCAAATATTCATGTACATCTTGTGAAACTTATTAGTAGTAAGGGTTAGTCCAAATCTATCACTAGTTTAGCTTTATTTGGTGGATAATTGACGGTTGAAATCGTGGAATTACGACCGTCAACACCCCCCCAAGCTTAGACCTTTGCTCGTCCCTGAGCAAAGCTAAGGCTGAAAGTGGATCAGGAGTTGCTACAATATCCAAGATGAAGGAAAATTCTTAAATGCATCTCATTACTCAAACCTTCGCCTCAAGTAGTGAAATAATCAAAGCTCACCTTAGGTAATACCAGTGGTGCATCTTTTTGCTTACCTTGCCTTGGGCGGTTGGGAGATAGAACAACTTTGCTGTAGGATTTGTTCTGACTCATTCTTTTTGGATGTTTGCCTCAGGTAGTTTTAAGACTTTACAAAACAAAAGAAGCTTCCCCAGGTACTCTCGATCGCTCATAAGTGTTTCCTTTCCAAGGGCCATTTATGCGGCCAACATTTTTCCTACACTAAGGCTTTTGTGGAGCTTTAGGTGGGGATAAATGTGGCATGCTTAGACTGTTTGTTTTGCGAAGCCAAAGATTGGACCAAAGAGTGTACTTTATCATTCCTTCTATTTGATTGCTTGAGTAAGAGTGGTGGTGCATTGTTGTCTCCTTCTCTAGATTTTCTTCCCTTGTAGCCTTTGATGAATTTGGAGGGGATATGAAGCTTTCATTCTTTTTTTGCCATGCTTTTTATTTTGCCGTGCACTTGCACGCATTTTTCTTCTTTTGCCATGCTTTTGCATGTTCATTTTTTTAGCTCCATACCCTTCTCCTTGAAGTTTGAAGGCATAAGGGAAATTGAGAAGTATTTGGAGACTTTTTTGATGGATGCAAAGTCCGGAATGGATCACTTCACTTGCATTTATTTGGGTACTCTAGCTATCAACAGAAGGTGGTATTTCTACTCAATGCGACTCAAAATTTGACAAGGCTCAAAACATGTCTAAGTAGCTCTTTATAGCTGGTTTGATTCACATGAAGCATATTTGACTCTAGTAGGCATTGTAATCATGGGGAGCTTGATTTGTTATTTTCAAAATAAAGGCCTGAGACATTCATCTTACTAGGAATTTGAAAGAATTCTCCCACGTCTCAGTCATATCATAATCTCCCAACAACTTAGGCTAGTGATCACAATTGGCATCCACAAGGTAGAACTTTTGGTTCACTTCTTTTATTCACCAACATGAGACTAAGCTAAGCATAAGTTGTCATGCAAGAATTAAACCATTCACTTGATATGGCAACTATTCATCATTTCTCAAAATGAAGCTAGCAAGTGACTTTAACAATTAAGCATGGGAGTTATTATCACACACGTTTTTTTTAGTATAACTGAATTAAAACATGCATGAAAGGGAAAGATACATTACTACTCTCTAGGTGGGATAGACATGATCATGGATAAGCTCAGATAAAGGTACAGGGGTAGACAAGGGTCAACACATATACCTCAGTTTCAGTGGGTATTTCCCCCCAAGCTTCAATGAAGCTAGCTGGGATAATACCCTCGCCAGTTATAGTACTGGAGGTTTTGCTCTTGAATGCGGTCGACTGTCGCTCTCGTCTCCAGGATCAAATTGTGGTCGACTCCTTGTTGTTGTTGAATGTCAGCCAAGCTGTCCATCATCCCCAGGGTGCGATGCTCTTGGAGGTCTAACGCCCCGAAGAGGGCGTTAATGTTTCCCTCAAGCTTACCACTAGTGTAGCGGGCAGAATGGGACGAACTTGCACCATGACCATAAGAATACTCACCTCTGCTATAGTGTTGGCTGGACTGTGTCGGATGTGCGGAGGGCACAATGGTGTCCCATGAGCTGTGCCATGACCCTTGTGGGATGGCCTCCCAAGCGGGTGTGCCGCCCTGGTTTTCCTAGGTGGGTCCAGCGCTAGGATGAGCCCATGCAGGTTCAGCACCTGGCTGCTGTGCATCTTCATAGGCCTTGCGGATTTGTTCCTCAGCTCGACGTTTTTGGGCACGAGTCATCACTCCAGAGACACTATTTCTTGGTGGTTCGAGTTCTAGCTGAAAGTTTAGTGATCTCATGGAGTATAATTTGAGCGGTGTTGCCGGAAGCGGCAGCTCAAAGTCGCTACCCTTAAACGTCATGATATATTTCCCTTCTGTGTCTTTTCGCAAAAAGTGTGCATGGATGAAACAAGACTCTTTGACTACTCGTGTAGGGTCATTAGGCATGAAAGAAACGGAAGCATTTGCTAACACTCCCAACCCATTGGCAATCCTTGTCACGAATGACGTGATCGAGATGGTATGACCACTCTGAGCTAGTCCTTGCCAGTGGCGGATCATGCTAAGCATAGGAGCAAACTTAATTTTCTTCCATATGGCATAGAGACATCTAACATCCTCTATTGTGGCACAGCGGGTGTCATCCTGCGGGAAAACAACCATGGTGAGCCAGCGGGCTAAAAACCGTATAGTGGGGTGCCTAATGTGAGCGATGCTCTTTTTCCTGGGAGCATCTAGGCCAACCAGTTCTTTCCAAAACTCTACTAAATTAAACCCCACAAGATCCTCACTCACAGTGCATTGTGGCAAGAAATCCAGCAAGTTGCTAAATTGGCATAGAGTAAGCTCATAATCAGTATTGAAAAGATGGAACCAGACATATGTACCTTCTCTTTGGGTGTTGGTTCAGAGCGTCACGAGGAATTCTTTGGTGAGGAGGACGATTCCTCCTTCTGGAATTTCTGCAAAGTCACCCCAACCCACGGCCTGGAACACCTTGTTGAACTCCTCCCGCATGCTGGTGTCGACGAGGAGGTCCTTGTCGAAGCATTTGGTCAAGGCATAAGTGTTGACGTCTCTTAGCGTAACAGATTTTACTCCGCAAGCGCACGGAGATTCGCTGTAGCTTTTTCACTCAGAGTATTCCGAGTATCGTAAAAATCCACAGGAAAGCAAGGGCGAATAGGTGGAATGAAATGTTGAACTTTCAAGCAATACTATGACTTAGATAAAACACAGCTATTCTTACAACGGGGGTAAGATAACAAGGTAGTGTATGGTGGGAAGAGTAAAACAGGGACTAAAGAAGCCTAGCACTTAGGTAGCTATCTGGGAGGACAACGAGCGAGATTAGATTTCCAAACTCTACTACTTAACCGCTGCAGAGGAATATTCGCGGTTGAACTAAGTTAACTGGAAACAAGCTAGGATCTTGCATCGAGCGAAATTCCGGCGCCTCGAGGGGTCAAGGGGTAGATAGTAGACCTCCGAAGGAGACCCGGCTAACGCCTACAGGCTTACCGAACGACGGGGTGGAATACTGAAACCTCTAGAGCTGTCACCTAGTGAGGCTACCAACCAGATCTGCGTGGGTAAGATGGCACGCTATACTAGTGTTCAGGTGAGAACTTGAACACTAAAGCTCTTCCTTGATCAGAGGGTGAGAACTAACTTAATCTTAGATCAGAAGCCTAAGACAAGCTTATAGCACCAGCAAGTCTAACAGGATTCAGATAACTTAAGAACAACACAAACCTAAGCCTTGGATCTAGTGTGCAATAAAGGTACACCACACTAGGCAAGCGTTAAGAAGTAAAGTAAAGTATAACAGAAGATAGAACAATGAAATATATTATACTGGAGTAACAAGAGTACAAAGATAGAAAGATACAAGAGCTTTACCAAGACTCGAAGAAGACTCCAGAATCCCTGAGGCAAAAGCTCAAACTCAACTCTAACTCCCAGGACTAACCTAGTGCTACTAGACTAAGCGATAGTATGAGCTACTCAACTTCCACACTTCACAAGTGAGCTCTAGGAGGGTATTTATAGCTTCCAAGGTCGGTGAGGCAGTTAGGATGGCGGTTACAGGCCGGGCGGCCTGAGGTGGGGCCGGGCAGCCTCCCTCAAGGCCGGTCGGCCCGGAGAGCCCTTTGATCCACCGCCTTTCTTGATCTTCTGGCTGGTATTCACTCCCCATGGCGGTTGCATGGCAGTTATGGCGGTTATGCATGTGTTTCCTTGTCAACCTTTGATCTTCACTTGTGTTTCTTCCTTAGCCGCAGGATTGAAGTGTCGAGGATCGCTGACTTCACCAATCCAACTGCTGGATTGATGATGTGGCAAGGCCTTCCGGTACTTTGCCTGTTGCATTCGGCATTTGGACTTCACAACTGTGTTGACACATCACTCAGGTGCATGCAGGTCGAAGATGAGGTGTTTTGGCCACTTTGTCAGGCCGGGTGGCCTGGGGGTGAGGCCGGGCGGCCTGGCCCACTGGTCAGGGCACTCCTGGCTTAGCCATATTTCTCCTGTTTTCAGCTGATCTTGTACCTACAATCAAATATTCAACACAACTTGTGGAACTATGTTAGTAGCAAGGGTTATCCTATACTTTGATGTATTTTCCTTCCATGCTCATGGACAGTTGGCGGTCGAAATGGTGCAATAACGACCGTCAACAATAAGACTTTTGATTCAAAAGCTTAATGCCTTGGCTTCATCTTGACCACGCAGTACGAGCTGCGAATCAAGGAGTAGTACCGGCCGGTGGGTGGAGGATATTGGAATTTCCTCTAGCTCCTCCGTGCTGATGGACATCCTCTCGGAGGCAGCATGCCGGCTTGCCGGGCTGGAGCCATCGGAGGACGACCATCGGATGTGTTGTCCTGCCTTGCTAACGGCCTTCTTCGCCTTCCTGAGTGCATTCTTCATCCTGCAAGACAGAGCAAAGCAACACGCAATACCCGAAGGACAGACGACAAAATAACGTTAGCGTTAGCGGGTTAGTCGTCTATAAGAAAATGGTCCTTGTGGGGCAGAGCCTCCACAAACGTTCTTGTTTCTTCCCAACAAGCGAGAGAGTAACGTCGGAATTTTATTTGACTAACCAAAATTTATTCGGACATTATTTTAACTAAGCATAGGGGCTTAATTAAGTACTAAGTGAAGGATTTTAAGGGGGAGAAGTGAGTGCAACTGCATTGCTGCTTGGTGCACTGGGCTAGGAGGCAAGGGCACGTATTTATAGGCGAGGAGGGAGCAGTGGGGTGGTCGGGCGGCTAGCTGGGGTGGCCGGGCGGCCATGAGCCCCGGTCGTCCGGCCATGCCAAAGTGCCAGGCGCACTTGGTCCTTCATGCAGGTGAACAGAAGGAGAGGTGGAGGTGGCATGCGCCGAAAGGAAAAGAGTGGAGGGACTGGGCGGCCACTAGTGGCGGTCGGCCGGCCATGGCTCGAGTTCAAGCTGCCTTGCCTCTGCATGGGTGAGCACTTGAGTGACTGGAATGAGTAGGGTTGGTGTCTTTTGCACCGAAAGCTAAAGATAGTGCTTAGGAAGCCATTTATGGCGGTAGGCCGGCCCGGGCAATGGGTCGGGCGGCCATGGCGCTGCCTCTAGTGCGAACAGAGCTAAGAGAGGGCAGGGGGTGCAGTGGCGTGCCGAAAGCACCGACAAGGTGGCCGGGCAGCCACTCCCCGAGGTCGGCCGGCCATGGCCCTTGGCCAGGCGACTGCAGCCTGACCTCTCTGCCTCTCCCTCAGTAATGGTGAAGGGAAAAGCTAAAAAGGAAAAAATGGAAAGAGAAAGGAAAAGAGAGAAAGAAAAGGGGAAAAAAAGGAAAAGAGGGTAAACGGAAAGAAGAGAAAAGGAGTAGGGGCGTGCTGGTGCTAGTGCCCTACGCCACTAGGGGAGAAAGGGGGCTAGTCGGCCGGCCAAGTCCGGCCACCCAAAAGTTTTTGCCGGACACCCAAAAGTTTTTTTTTCGAAAATGCATAGCTCAGGAAATTAAACTAATGCAAAAAGAAATTAAAGTGTGAAAATTTTAAACATGCAGTGGATTGCAAAAATTAAAATTGGCGGGAAATTAAATATGCCGTCGGACGATAATGCCAATTTACCTTTTGGCGAGGGGAGCCCATGTCTTGCCCTTTGGAGTTTTGTCAAAACTGTAGCTGGGGGCAACCTTGATCTGTGGCGTGTTTCTTCTGGTCCTCCTTGGTGTAGTCGGTGTATTTTGGGCGCCGACCTCTTTCTCAGGTGTTTGCTTAACTTGCCATCTCGGCGTGGGCCATTTGTGTGCAGTACCTAATCATCTCTCAGGAGCTTTGCCTCCTGGTGCAGGTCTGGGCCTGTCGTACCATGTCTCTTGTCTTCTCGATCTTCTGTTTTGCATTGCCCACTCATACTCCTTCTGCTGGATTTCAGCCTCCATTTTCAGCTTCCTCAACATGAATGTTACGAGGCTGTCCTCCTTGGAATTTGATTGATTGGTTCCACTCTTGTCCTTGGGTTCATTCTTTTTGGCTTGGCACTTGAAAGTGAACACCTTGTTGCACTGTTCTACCTTTGGCTTGAAGGCGAAAGTCTCCTTCTTACCATTTATGTTCAGGTGAACCTTTCCTGCCCCAACGTCGATAGTTGCATCGGCGTGCTCAAAAACAGACGCCTAAGAATAACCGGGTTTTTTCGGTCAATCTCCTTGTCCAGTACCAGAAAGTCCACTGGGATGAGGAAGTTCTGGATCCTCACTGGAACATTTTCTGTGATTCCTTCGGGGTAGCGAACGGACTGATCCGCAAGCTGTAGACACATAGCTGTGGGGGCGAGTGCATCATGATTCAGCTTGTCAAAGATAACCTTTGGCATTACACTAACACTGGCTCCAAGGTCGCACAACGCTTGGTCGAAGTGCTGGGTTCCAATCGAGCATGAGATGGTGGGGCTTCCAGGGTCCTTTTTCTTGAGTATTGCTGCACTACACTCTTCTGTCAAATGCACAATCTCCATTGACGGCAGAGGCTTTTTGTTATTGAGGATATCTTTCAGATACTTCGCATATGTCGGTACCTGCATAGCATCTAGCAGAGGTATGTTGACATAAAGCTTCTTAATTACCTCAACGAACTTACTGTATTGTTCGTCAGCGGCAGGCTTCTTGTTGCGAGGAGGAAATGGTAGCACCGTTGTATCATAGAATTCATGGGGTAGATGTTTCGATGCTGGTCTTTCCTCCTTCCTAGGTGTACTTTAATCTACAACCTTATCCTCGGGTTCAGGTGTCTTCTTATGCTCTTTACCTGTACGATTTGGAGATGGGGGGGGTCCTGTGTGGACTTTTCACCCCTAGTGGTTACTGCAATTATGTGCTCCTTGGGAGGAGCTTCAGGTTGCCCAGGCAGCTTACCCGCAGTTGGGTTAGGTAAAGCAGCAACCAATTGAGCTATTTGAGTTTCAAGCATTTTGTTGAAGCTAAGTTGGTTTTTCATGGCACTGTTCAAAGTTTCCATTTGTAAAGATATTGATTCAAACAACCTATTGTTAGCATAAAACTTTTTACTAATGCCATCGTACACAGCTTTAGGATCAAAGCTATAATTACTCTTACAAAATTGCTGTGTACCTGAAGAGTTACCTTGTCCGGAGAAAGGGAGATTTGGTCATGAATTCCACCCTGGTTGAGGACGATTCCCGTTGAAGCTGTTGGTACTGTTACCAATGAAGTTCGCATCTTCGGGTCGCGTTTCGGGGTAGCTGTTCCCTGAATGCCCCGTATTCCCACAGACTTCACAAGTCATGTGAGCATCAAGGGCTTACACCGGAGCGGCTTCTGGGACATCATTCAGCTTCTTGAGTAGCAAGTCCATCTTTGCGGCTAGCATGTATGTGCTTTCAATTTGATGGATGCCACGGGAATAGGTGATAGACCTCTCTTCTCTCCATCCTTGATTGGTGGCCATCTTGTCGATGAGATTCTTGGCTGCCGTGATACTTAAGGAGAGGAAGGATCCTCCAGTGGTTGCATCCAGGTGTTCTTGAGCTGAGCGGTGAAGCCCATGAAAGAAGCTCTGGATGATCAGCCATTCTTGCATTCCGTGGTGTGGGCAGGCTGTAATGTACTCTTGCAGGCGTTCCCAACCTTCAGCCACGGTCTCATCGGTGAGCTGTTGAAAGCTCGAGATCTTATTCCTCAACGCGTTAGTCTTTCCTAGTGGAAAATACTTTGCAAGGAAAGCGTCGAAACATGCGTTCCAAGTTGTCAATGTTGCTCGGTTGAGGTACAACCACTGTTTGGCTTTCCCAATAAGAGAGAAAGGAAAGAGACGAAGTTTGACGGCGTCAGGTGATGCTCCTTTGATATTGAATGTGCTGCAGATTTCTAGGAATTGCTGCAGGTGATTGTTGGCATCTTCTATAGCCAGTCCGCAGAAAGGGATAGCTTGAACCATATGGATCACCCCCGGTTTGAGCTCAAATTCCTCTCCCACTTGAACATCAGGACCCTTGGGGATGTTGCTGCTCGAGGGGATGGAGAACTCGCGGATAGTCTTTTCGGTCATGGTGGTGAAACGTGGAGCACTGGTTGAAGTACTTGGTTGCAGCTCCCTTGGTACAGGTCTCTGTCCGTGAATAGTCTTGCGACGGACTTTCCGGAGCAGTGACTCTAGGTTGTCGTGGAAATTTGCCGGCAGGTCGAAACCGGTCATACACCTCTCTGTTGCAACCACAACAAGACAATAGAGCAAAGTGAGCCTGCTAACAACCAGTGGTAAAATTTATCAAGTATACAGATTCAAAATGAGAAATCAATTATCCCTTGGCCAATTGCTTCCCCGGCAACGGCGCCAGAAAAGCTTGTTGGCGTCTCTTAGCCTTAACAGGTTTTACTCCGCAAGCACACGGAGACCGCTGTAGCCCTTCACCCAGAGTATTCCGAGTATCGTAAAATATCCACAGGGAAGCGGTAGGCTCAAGAGTATAACTGAATAAACTCAAATCGAATAAACTGTAAACTTGGATAAATTATACCAACTAGTAGTCTACAGGGGTGAACGTGATAACGATAGGTGTATGGTGGAGTGGTAAGCGTATCAAAGAATCCGTAGAAAAGTATAGTTGCCTGGGAGGACAACGTGTGAGATAAAGTCACCAAACTTTAGTCTAGCAGCTGCAAAGATCTTCTGTGTCTAACTAAGCTATTCAAACAAACAAGTCAGGGTCTTGCGTCGAGCGAAATTCCAGAGTCTTGAGGGTACCAGGGGGTAGATAGTAGGTCCCGAAAGGGAGTCTAGCTAACAGCTACGGGCCTCCCGAACGACGGGCTTGGACTACACAGGCACACCAAATGCTATCACCGAGTGGGCTACTAAACAAAGCTGCGTAGAGAGGATACACGCTATAAACGTGTTCAAGCGGAGCTTGAACAACAATAGACCTTCCTGGATCAGAGGAGAGGGTCTAGCCAGAGCCTAGCTTCTAAGTCTAGGATTGGGTTATAGCACCGGCAAGAGTATCAAGGTTTGAAGTAACTAAGTAAAACACAATCTAGGCCTAGCAAGTATGCAAAGAAAGGTACACCATGCTTGCAAGAGTAAGAACCAAAGTAAAATATAACTGAATTATATTGAAGATAATCTGAATCCAAAAGATACAAGAGTCTTACCACAGACTCAAAGATAACTCCGAAGACTCCGAGGCAAAGCTCAACTCAACTCTAACTCCCAGGATTATCCTAACTACTAAGAAAAGAGTGAAGCACTCTAAGATAGCTCTTGAACTCAACTCCACTCCACACCTTGCAAATGAGCCCCAGGGGCCTATTTATAGCTTGTACAAGTGTGGGGGGGCATTTGCAGGCAGGGAAGGACGGTTGGGTGCAGAAGTCGGTGGCCGGCCGACCATGGGGGGTGGTCGAGCGGCCACCCGATATGCCGACTTTGCACATCCGACGGTTGATCTCTGCCCTAGAAGTCGGTTAGAAGCTTCCCATGTCGGTTTGCATGCAAGTCGGTAAAGTCAAGTGGTCGGCTGACCACTTGATTCACCGACTTTGTACATCTGACGGCTGAGAAGACCTCCGCAAGTCGGTTGACAGTTAGAACGGTTGTTGCATGTGGAAAATGCCGCCGAGGGGTGGTCGGCCAACCACACTAAGTGGTCGGGTGGCCACGTGTTTTGCTCCAATTTGTTGCATGTTGTTCCCCTCGGATCCTTGACATCACCAATCCTTGTCCTGACACATTGTGACCATTGGATACATTGGATGCTCTCTTGGGTGGTTGGATCTTCACCATTTTGTGTTTGTTTGCACATAGGATCGAAGACGTGGCAAGTAAAGTGGTCAAGGGACCATTCCACGTGGTCAGGAGTCCAAATCCGCACTGGTGGGTGGCCGAGCGGCCAGGGTACTTGGCCGGGCGGCCATGGCCCTATCACCAATGTTGCCCATCTTTGGTAGTTGGTGTGTTTTCAACCATTTTGTGTGCATTTTGGTACCTGCATCCAAATATTCATGTACATCTTGTAGAACTCATTAGTAGCAAGGGTTAGTCCAAATCTGTCACTAGTTTAGCTTCATTTGGTGGATAATTGACGGTTGAAATCGTGGAATTACGACCGTCAACAGTGTGCAGCAGGTGGAAAGTACCGTGTCGGCTCCTCCTCCTCCTTCTCCTCCTCATAGTCTGAGTCTGAGCTGGTAGAGAGAAAGAAAGTCTCCACAGCCTCCTCAATCCTATCAAGCTCCTCATTCTCCTGCTGCTGCTCTGCCGTCTCCTCGGTAGTGAACTGCTCACGAACAACTCTCGCTGCCCTGCCTCCTCGGCGACTGCCATCCCTCAACGTTGGCCTATACAAGGGGAAGGTAGTACGAGTGTCGCGGTACAGGTCACGCGTGGGGGCATCCTGCTCTCCGAGCTGACTAAGGATCCTGCAGATCCAGCGTGCTTATGGCATCTGCCTCTTGGTAGGCATGCCGTCGACTATCATATCCTCCATCTCTGCTATCATCAGGTCAATGAGATCAATATCATGCTCGAGGGAGATGCAGGTCAACACTGCCTGTTGTAAAGCTGTCAGGCCCTCCGTGTATCCCGCCTTAGGGATCAAGGTCCTCCTCAGACACTGCAGAAGAAGGTATAACTCCGGGCCCAATCTGTCTGGAGTCCTAGGTGTGTCGGCTGTCAGTGTGCCTCCGAACAGGTGTCGCACGTGCTCAATCTCTGGAGCCTGTCCTGGGTGTCCCCTGTAGGGTGGTGTGGTGGCCTCATACACACAGGAGTGTACTGAGATCCCACGACGCTCAATCCCCAGCAGCTCGGCGATCCTGGCTGGTAGTAACTTGTACTGGGTCCCATCAAACATGAACTGAATGAAGGAGCACTGGTACCCGATGTACAGTGTGGCATAGAAGACTCTGACCGAGTCCTCAACGTAGGTGCAAACCCGGGAGACCAGCTCGTCAAGGCTCTCGTACTGAGCAAAGAAGGGCCTGAAGTCCATGCCACTGACTGTCCGCAGTCTGCTGAAGTCTAGTGCAGCATGTGGCATAAGCGTGTGACCTCCTCTCAAAGCACTCTCGTATAGGCTCGCCTGTGCCAGTGTCCAAAACCTCCTGTCGATCCTCGAATCTCGGAGCTGGGGGTAGAACTCATAGGCCGTCATGTCATACCTGATGGCCTTGATCTGCTTGGTCGTCTTGGACCTCAGATCAATAAGCTGAACTCCAGCCTCTCCTGTCACCCTGCGGGGTCCGGTGTGAGGAGTGTCCTGAAGCTCGGCCTCTCCCTCTTCCTCAGACTCAACCTCCTGGCCTATCTCGCCAGCTGAGGGAGTAGCACCCCTCGTGCGCGAGGACGACCACCTCGACTCTGTGGTGTACCCCCGCCTCGAGTGCGAACGCGGGAAGTGCTCTGTGGTGTTAGTGTCGCTGGCTGCGGTGCTGCAGGGCGTCTCTCTTGGGTGGATCTGCATGGTCCTCCTATCTGCAGACTGCCCCCTACTCCCCTTGCCTCAGCTTTCTCAGCTGCCTCTACCACTGCCCGTGCTATCGCTGCCCCTCTCTCTGCTGCAGTCTTCTTCTTCTTCCTCGGCTCTTGCGGAGCTATCTCCTTTCCCTTCCTCTTGTCACCTGCCATCTGTCAAATTCAAACACAAGATAGACAAGAAGATTACAGATGAGTATATGAGATAGCTAGACATAGGAAAGATCCTAAATCAAAGAAATTGAATTGTGATAGCCTAGCATGTCATGTTGATCGTCAAATATTAGACATTTTAGCTAAAATTGCGTGACCATCTCACAATTAGAGCCAAATTTCCTTGTCCATTCTTAATCAACATGAAAACTTCAATCCTTAATAATAAATCATGCTAGGACCATCATGCTCCCCCTAGAAACAAGCACATTTGATATAAAACTTTGATTCTAGTGCTAGGGGCCTTCCAAACTTATCAAAGACATCTCCAATTTCATGAATCTAGTGCCAAAATCTTGAATTAGGGCCTAGGGTTTCAAGAATTTTGGGGAAAAATGAACCAAACCCTAGGTAGACAAGGAAGGGTGCCAAAGCTCACCACCGGAGCTTGAGGACGAGGTCACCGGCGGCGGACTGACGGTGTGGCGGCACTGGAGAGGGCCGGCGTCTGCGCGGAGGCGGAGGCGACGCGGCTGAGCGGTCCTACGGTGTGGAGCGGCGAGGGTGGCGCGGCGGCGAGGGGAGGTGCGGCGGCGACAGCGAGGTGCGGTGGTGCTCGGGGACGAGAGAGGTAGTTGCGGTGGTGGCGTACAGAAGTGAACGAGGAGAAAAAATGATTGGATGAGTTCATATGAGGTGGCCCTACCTGTCACTAACCCTAGAAGACCGGAAGGTCTGCTCCAATAGGACCGTACCATACTCCGTCTAAAATAACCTCAGATTTGGGGAAGAAATTCTGGATCACAGACCGTATCGTCCGCTCTAAGAAAAAAGGCCAGACCGTACTAATAAACCAACTTGTCCTGTCTTTATAAGTTTTGCCTTTTCCACCTGTGTGGGGTAAAAAGGTACGGTCTCTTCAAACCGTACTTGGACCGTTCCAATAAACCCAAGACAACTAAACCTTCGGACACCACAAAACATAGGATGGTCCCTCCAGACGGTACTATACTTCGTCCGAATTTAGTCAAGATTTCCATTTTCCCTTAAAAGTTCCATCTTCCATGGACCGTATGGTCCGCTCTAAAGAAATTGGCCAGACCGTACCATGTTACTCTCTGGTTCGGTCCTCTCTTCTCAGACCGTATGGTCTGGACCATGTCCCTCAGTGCAAAGCGGATGGTACGGTCTTCACTGAAATTGGGTTTTTCGCTGAAATGCATTCCCACTTGGCCTTCCACATATAAAATTCAAATAAACACATGTGTTGGGCTAGCAGGAACGAAACCCTCACCCCCAAAATAGTTTGCACCAAACTTGTGCATATAGATTTGTTTTTGTAAAGAGGCAAATGAGGATTTGAAAAGAACCAAAGGAAATGTATGAGTCTTTTCCAAAGAGCTCAATAGAGATGGATGCTCTAGTCCTTCGGGAACATGACTCAATAAGCGTTAAGCACTTATAAAACATTACTTTGCCCACTCTTATGAGTTGAAAGAATTGCATTAAGGGCAATATTTCTTTCTCATTTAGTGGCTCCTTTGTGACACTACCGCATGCAATGCCAAACAAGCTACCATGCAATACAAGAATTTAAATATGCGTGCACATCTACATGACAAGAAAAATGCATTGCAAGAATTTGAATCTAACTTGTCAAGTTTGAACCCCCCACAAGCTTCCTCAGGGTGAGCCCAACTACAAGCCTTGAGCAAAACCAAGTACCACCGGCTCAAGCTAGACCCTGCTCACCCCTATCTTGAAGGAGTTAGACAAGCACTTACTCATGGCAAAATGCATGCAATGCAAGATTATATGGCATGGCAACTTACATGAAGTTGGACCAATCCAACATGTTAAGCTCACTTCGCAACCTACAAAAGGTCTCCTCTCCTAAGGGCTTAGTGAAGATATCCGCCAATTGCTCCTCGGATCTCACTCCGGTTATGGTGATATCAGCTTTGGCCTCATGATCACGCAAGAAGTGATGGTGAATATCAATGTGCTTAGTACGAGAGTGTTGGACAGGGTTTTTAGCTATTTTAGCGCCACTCTCATTGTCACAAAGGAGAGGCACAGAGCCACGAACAACACCAAAGTCCAAAAGGGATTGCTTCATATATATAATTTGGGCACAACATGCACCGGCCGCTATATATTCTGCCTCCGCAGTGGACAAAGCCACACAGTTTTGCTTCTTACTCGACCACGAGACTAGGGATCACCCAAGCAAATGGCACCCCCCGGAGGTACTCTTGCGATCAACACGGTATCCGGCGAAGTCCGAATCTGAGTATCCCAAGAGTTCTAACTTAGCGCCCTCAGGGTACCATAGGCCTATACTTGGGGTGTGCTTGAGATACCAAAGTATCCTTTTCATGGCCGTAAGGTGGGATTCCTTAAGAGCCGCTTGGAAGCGAGCGCACAAGCACACAATAAACATTATATCTGGCCTAGATGCGGTGAGATAGAGTAGCAAACCGATCATGGAGCGATAGGTGGATTGATCAACGGGCTTCCCGTCCACGTCGATGTCGAGATGTTCATTCGTAGACATCGGAGTGCTAATCGGCTTGCAATCACCCATCTTGAACTTCTTGAGAAGGTCTCTACAATGTTTTTCTTTATGGATGAATATTTCTCCCTTCACTTGCTTGATTTGAAACCCAAGGAAGAAATTTAGCTTGCCGATCATGGACATCTTGAACTCCCTAGACATCATATAACCAAACTCATGGCTTAGTTTCTCGTTAGTACAACTAAAGATAATATCATCAACATAGATTTGACAAATGAAAAGATCCCCATTGATGTCTTTGGTGAACAATGTCATGTCGACTTTGCCGATCTTGAATCCTTGCATGATGAGGAAGTCCCTTAGCCTTTCGTACCACGCCCTTGGAGCTAGTTTAAGTCCATACAAGGCCTTGTTTAACCTATAGACATGATTAGGCTTCCTCGGATCTTCAAATCCGGGCGGTTGGTCAACATAAACAAGTTCATTAATGTAGCCATTGAGAAAGACGCTCTTCACATCCATTTGATAAAGTTTTATCTTATGATGTGAAGAGTAAGCAAGAAGGATATGGATGGCTTCAAGTCGTGCAACCGAGGCAAATGTTTCCCAAAATCCAAACCTTCAACTTGTGCAAATCCCTTTGCCACAAGCCTTGCCTTGTTACGCACCACCACACCATGTTCATCTTGTTTGTTGTGAAAGACCCACTTGGTGCCAATGATGTTCTTGTCCTTTGGAAGCTCTTCTAGCACCCATACTTCATTGCGAGCGAAGTTGTTCCACTCATCTTGCATGTCTACGATCCAATCGGGGTCCGCAAGAGCTTCCTCTACACAAGTAGGCTCCACACAAGAAACAAACGAGAAATGTTCACAAAATGAGACAAGGTTACGAGAACGAGTTCTTACTCCCCTTGAAGGACTCCCAATCACTTGGTCAATGGGATGATCCTTAGAGATGTGTCCATGTCTCACTAGTGGCCTTCTTGGTGCCATGGGTGGTCATGACTCATCATTTGATGCTTGTGGCACTTGTCCGGCACTTCATTAACTCCACCTTGTTCTAGCTCTCTTTCTTCATTTTATCCACTTGAGGTGACATGGAGGTGCTTGGTCTTGATGGAGAATTTCCTCCCCCTTGATCATTGTCTTCATGCACCTCCTCCGGCTTTACATCCCCTATAGTCATGTTCTTCATAGCATCGTGTAGTGGTTCATCATCTACATCATCATGAGAGAACATCTTCCCTTGGGAGCCATTAGTCTCATCAAACTCTACGTCACATGTTTCTTCAATCATTCTGGTGGTTTGATTGAATACACGATATGCCTTCGAGTTTGATGCATAACCCACAAAGAAACCAACATCGCAACGTTATTCTACCGAGCCTTTTCTTTTTGTAGATGAAGCACTTGCAACCGAAGACCCAGAAGTAGCAGATGTTGGGTTTCCTCGCAATGAGGAGTTCATATGGTGTCTTGCCAAGTAGCCGATGGAGATAAACATGATTTGAAGCATGACATGCCGTGTTGATTGCTTCCGCCCAAAAATCTTCTGATGTGCCATAGTCATCCAACATGGCTCTTGCAAGAGTGATCAACGTCTTATTCTTCCTCTCAACAACTCCATTTTTTTGAGGTATAGGTGGTGGAGAATTCATGCTTGATGCCTTCTTCATCACACCATTCATCCACCTTATAATTCTTGAACTCGGAGCCGTTGTCACTCTAGACCTTCACAATGTTGAGCCCAAACTCACGTTGAGCCCGCTTGGTGAAGATCATGAACTTGTCCAGAGTCTCACTCTTATCACCTAGAAACAAGGTCCAAGTATACCATGTAAAATCATCAACAATGACTAGGCAATAGAGATTACCACCAATGCTCTCATAAGTAGTGGAACCGAATAGATCCATGTGAAGAAGTTGGAGCGGCTTGGAGGTTGAGACACAAGTCTTCATTGGATGGTGACTTGCAACTTGCTTGCCAGTTTGACATGCGCTACAAAGCTTGTCCTTCTCAAATGTGACGTCCTTCACGCCGGTCATCATTCCTTTCTTGACAATCTTCTTGAGTTGGCTCATTCCAATGTGTGCAATGCGCTAGTGCCAAAGCCAACCCAAGGAAGACTTGGAAAAGAGGCATGTTGTTGATGAAGTCTCCATGTTGCTAAAGTCAACAAGATAGAGATGGCCATGCCGGAACCCTTGAAAAACCATAGACTTGTCTTTTTCACTCCTTAATACAACACTATTCTTGTCAAAAGCACACGTTAGACCAAGATCGCACAATTGTGCGATTGAGAGAAGATTAAAACTCAAAGACTTGACAAATAAGACATTAGAAATAGACAAATCGTTAGAGATAGCAATTTTACCCAACCCAATGACTTTGCCCTTTGAATTATCACCAAAGGTGACTTGCTCTTTGTCTCCGGGGTCTTCTAGTGAGGTGAACATACCATCATTGCCGGTCATATGTTGTGTGCAACCACTATCAAGTACCCAATGCTTTCCACCGGCTTTGTAGTTCACCTACACATAGAGAAGTCATTTTTTAGTTTTGGGCACCCACGCAAGCTTTGGTCCTTGCACGTGAGTGACTAGAATTTTTGGAACCCAAAGTTGCTTGGGGAGCTCTCCCTTCTTGCTCTTGATGTCCTTGCCAATGAACTTTGCCTTCACCTTGCCATTAACCTTGCTCAACAAGTAGATGTTATTATCATACATAGATTTGAAGTTGAAAGGCAATTTAGGAGGAGGTCAATGATTATCCAATGAAGACTTGTGTCTCAACCACCGGTGATCATGCAATAGGAGCCTTTGGCGGTATGAGCCTCCAGTTATCACGCATAGTTGCAATAGGAGCCCACTCCCTTGATGTAGCTATCATTGACCTCCGGTGAAGAATTGTCATCCACCTTTGGCGGCTCGGGGTAGGATCCAAGCCCTCTTCCATCATACAAGCGGAGATTGTGGAACAATATTTCATGGTGAAGACATTGTCCTCTATTAAGCTTAGCAAGCCCATTTTTCAATCCTTCAATTTGAGCCTCCAATTCTTTCACCCTTTCTCCTTCACACTTAGGCAAGTCATTAGTAGCAAGGGGATCGGGAGCAAGGTCCTCACAAGAGGTAGAGGCATTGACTTTGACCACATGGGAAGTGGTAGAGTGCTCAAGACTTGAGTCAATTCATAGGCAATTTCAAGCTCTTGATACTTGTGAGTCAACTCTCTATGCTCTTGCGCAAGCCTCTTGTACTTCTCCTCATTTATCTTGCCAATGTCGTGAGTTTTGGAGTGGACCTTGACAAGGTCTTCATGTTTGGCAAGTAATGAGTTATGAGAAGCCTCGAGATCAATGTGCAACTTCTTTAGAGTTGAGTTGCCCTCCTCAATTTGCTTGACATATGCTTTGGTCTTAACTTGCTCTTTAAGCAAGGCATTATGTTTTTCAAGCAAATCATGGTGGGTCTCCTCTAGTTTAGCAAGAGTGCTCTCAAGATGCTTTACATTGCCTTTTTCCCTCTTGATCAAGGAAACATACTCATCAATCAAAGAAGCAAGTTCATCGGGAGAAAGCTCATCATCACTATCATCTACTTCTATTTCACGTACCTTGGAGCTCTTAGTCATGAGACACATGGGTGGCGGAGGAAGTGTTGGCCCCTTGGTGGAGATAGCAAGCCCGGCAAAGTCATCAGCATCACTTGAGCCTTCACTTGTTTCTTCATCGGTCACCCATTCATTTGTTTCACTTTCTTCTTCTTTGGAAAGAGCTTTGCCTTGGAATCATTCTTCTTCTTGTAGAAGGGCTTGCGCTTGGGCTTCTCTTCCTTTTCATCATCGGACTCATCTTTCTTGATCTTGCCCTTGCGCTTGTTCGGTTTGGGGCACTCATAAGAGATGTGCCCATTTTCACCGCAATTGTAGCATTTCTTCTTGTCATCTCTCCTTGGCCGGAATGCCTTCCTCTTGGAGTCAAAGTTGAACCCCTTCTTGTTGATCTTTGCATGAAGGCGGTTGAACTTCTTCATCAATAGAGCGAGTTCGGCATCATCCTCATCATCACTTGAGTCATCATCTTGCTCATCTGGCTCTTCTTCGCTTGAGGAGCTTAGAGGTGGAGGTATCACTTTTTTGGGAGTATGGGCTTTCTTGGTCTTGGCCTTGAGTGCCACAGTCTTGCTTGGGGAAGACTCTTCCGTAATGCCAAGAACCCCCATCTCATGAGCTCGAATTTGGCTCACCACCTCACTCACTTCAAGTGTGTCAAGATTCTCCTTTTGAAGCATAGTGTTGATGATGTTGTACTTGGGCTTGATGAGGATGCGGAGGATCTTCCGGTT
The DNA here is from genome assembly GCA_022530915.1 of Paspalum notatum. Taxonomy (NCBI): domain Eukaryota; kingdom Viridiplantae; phylum Streptophyta; class Magnoliopsida; order Poales; family Poaceae; genus Paspalum; species Paspalum notatum. The sequence goes on along the minus strand of CM039688.1, from coordinate 28,931,726 downwards.
GATAGTGCCCTTGTCAAGTTTACAAACATCAAGAGCATTAATGTTCTCAATGATGACATTCAAGCGTGAATACATGGAATGGCAATTTTCATAACAATGCATCTTGAAGTCATCATATTTAGCCTTAAGCACATGATACTTTTGCTCTCTAACTTTAGTGGTGCCCTCATGAATTTCAACAAATTCGGCTCAAATATCACAAGCCTTAAGTTTGCTCGAGACCCTAGCAAATACTTCTTGGCTAATGCTCTCAAAGATAGCATTTCGGGCCCTAGCATTCCACTTGATTTAGTCATTGGTGTGAGACGCAACGAAACCATGCTAGGTAGCTTCCCATACTTCGGGGTCAATAGACTCAAGGTATGCTCGCATGCGAGCTTTCTAATAGCTAAAGTTGTTGCCCTCAAAGTAGGAGACCGAGCCACCCATCTACGACATCTTGCTCTAAGCGGTGAAGCTCAGTGATCCAATGAGTAACGAGACTGATACCACTTGTAAGGATCGGATGCCCAAGAGGGGGTGGTGAATTGGGCTAATTTCAAACTCTAATCGAAAGTCCTTAACGACACTACAAATTAGCCCACTTCACCCTCTACACGTAGCTAGACTACTCAACAACGAAAGGGAAGCCTACACATACTAGTTGAAAGAAAAATGGCAACGAACTCTACCACTAGCAACACCAATGACCATAAGAACAAGGGAGATACTAGCCAAGAAGAAGACTAAGCATGGTGACTACAAGATACAATACATGAAAATACGCAAAGAAGCAAGAGCATCAAGTAGAGGAACAAGGGGAAGAGACAACCGGATTTTTTCCCGTGGTGTCGGAGGTTTGGCACCCTCCCCTAGTCCACGTAGCAGCACACCCTAGAGTGTATAGCTGCCTCCCATGCTTGTGGGTGCTCACTAAGAGTCTCCGTTCACCATCCCGGCAAGGTGGAGCTCAAGCCTTGTACACCTTTGTTCGTCGGGCTTCCACAATCTCCTTGGCAAGCTCTGAGAACGCACCCCGGTCACCAAGTCCGCCTAGGTGCTACCAATCACCAAGAGTAATAAGCCACCGGTCTTCAATTGATCTTGATCCTCACCAAGATGGATGCATACAAGCCCTTGACCTCGATCTTCCTCTCAAAGTGAATTTGTGAGTGGTTGATGCAAAGAGTTGAAGCACAATGGCTCTCTGAGTGTAAGTAGTAGCTGGAGTGTCAAAGAGCACCAAATGAACCGAAGGAACCTGAATTTATAGCCTCCCCAAGTTAATAGAGCCATTGGAGAAGAGGGGGCTGACGCAGTGAAGACCGGATAGTCGGCTCTGGCCGAAAAGTGAAGACCGAACCATACGGTCCATGCACTTTACCAACGTCACTTATGCATTGCGTCACTGGACCGGACTATACGGTCCATTGTAGATCAAATTCCTCCGAGTCCAATGCCACTGGGTTTCTTGGTACGGTCCTGTTACGGTCTCATAGACCGTCGTATCTTATCTCCATCCGAAGGCTTGCACCCCTTGGGTTATTTAGTACGGTCTGTGTATGGTTTACTCAAACCATACTATCCGGTCCAGCATTTTCATTTCTTTCCTCCAATTGCTTGTGCTGAGTTTTTTTGTCTGTGGAATGGTACGTAATCACTTGACCGGACCATCCTGTTGAACTGATTTGCATGGAGTTCAAACCGTGTATGAAAACCTCTTTCAATAACTTGGTATGCTCTGCCCATTTTCTTCAGACCGAACCATCCGGTCCATGCATTTTTTTGCTGGATTTGATTTTCTTCAAGTGCTTTGAAGTTTCCTTGAGTTCCTTTGGACCATGTACCTTTGTAGCTTGCATCTTTGATGTATTTGAGACTTAGGCTTGTGTGTGCATCATTAACTTAGTGTTTCACTCGATCAAGCTACTAGCCATTGACCCCCCTTAGTAGTGCGGACACTAAAAAGCTAGAAAACCCTATATAAGCAAGGATCCCTCATCTCCTTTGATCCTTGACTCCAGAAGAGTCCTTAGCCTTGAAGATACGGATGAAAACCATGTCCGCTTCCAAGTGATGAAACCATTTACATAGAGGCCATGCACAATATCCAATGAGCAACCATTTTATTAAACCTGCACTCATGAGCTTATTAGATAACAAATAATCTTGTCAATCAATCATCGAAACTCACCATAGGGCCTAGATGCTTACATAGGGGTCAAAGTCGGCGGACCTAGGGTCTTCCCGGGGAGTTTCGAGTTCATCTTTTGCTTTGTGCTTCATCTTGTCCAAATCGATAACTTTGTTCTTCATGTTCATGATGATTCTCGAGTAAACTCTCTGTTCTTATTTTGCTATGGTAAACCCTAAGTTCGATCGATGAAATTGTCATTTGGCTACGAGTTCTTTGTTTATACATGATCTTTGATCCATGTCTTTGCAATACTTTAACTCTACATATGTCAAATGTGAGAACGAGGAAGTGGAGGCTAGAGGGAGTTAGGGTTTGCTTTTTTGGGCTTGATGGGCTAAGTTGGGATGCACAGGGTTTGGGCTCAGCTCGGCTCGGTGTTTTGGCGAACCAAGAAAACCGACTTTGCTCGGATCGTTCCAGGCTCGTGAGCCAAGCCGAGCCGAGCCGTTCTGAGCCTGAACCCGAGCCGAGCTTCGAGCCGCGAGTTAGATTTCCAGCCCTAATTGTGAGTAGATGTGAGCTATAGGACAAAGCGAATGAATGTTTTTTCTACCACCACTCCTTTGAAGAGGTATTCCAAACCAAAAGGATGCCCCTAGAAGCTCCACAAGAAGGGACAAATCAAAGGCATCAAACATATTCTGAGCAAAATGTTGGTTAAGCTCCACATTTTTTTATCAAAAAAAACCACTGTCCTTAATTTTGTTCATTTATAGCTACTTTCGTGCATGATATAGTTTAAGCTCCCTCATATCTTTATTGGCTAGATGTGCATATGCTTTGCCTTCCACCATATTTATGCACACTTTAGGTGGAGTTTAGTCTATGTTATGCGAGTCTCATGTATTGTGATCCACTCGCATTCCAACTCATAAGGGTCACAGTATGTTGAACTCTTCCTTGTTTTTTTAGTGCTTTTCCTTTTTGGTGTTTGATTCCAAAAGGGGGAGGGGAGAAATTGTGGACCCAAGTAAGCAATGAGTTGAACATGAAGAAAAAGGGAGATCAAAAGAGGACCAAAAAAGGGTTGCCAAGTAATCAAGAACTATATGGGACAAATGAAGATCAATATCAAGGCAATGGTTCTAGAAAAAAAAAGGGATGTGGCAATGGAGTATGGGGGTTTTATGACCATTAGTCAAAAGAAGGGACAAGATTGTGGAAAGGACAATATATGCACACCATTGCGTTCAAAATGGTATCAATTGGTATCATTGCATATCTTAACCACCATCATTTTGCCTTGCCTTTGAATTGCATCCTAGCAAGTAGTTTATTCTTACTTTCAAATGGTTTAATTATTGCTTGTTTGATCGTGTTGTCATCAATTACAAAATGGAGGAGATTGTAAGACAAATGGGCCATAAGCCTCGTGTTTATTTCTCTAAATGTGATTTTGGTGGTTGTAGTGACAACATGGACCATTCGGGACTAATGCGTGTGCATGTATATTTGTTTAAGTTCCAGTAATGCAATTGATGGACTTGGGCAACAGACATCTCAAAGGAGTAATGGAAGAACACAAGAAAAGACCCAACATATCATCAAAGACATGAAGTCCTAACACAACAGTCCCAATATATCGTCCAGTCAGCGGGACTGCCGTATCAGGACTTCACATCTTTGATCATTGATGTCTTAGGTATGATGTGCTTGTACTCCATATCCATCACTTGCATCCCTATAACTTAGATAAATATATTTGCACATGCATTAGCTCCACCAATACTCTATGTTATCACTTCAACCACCACAATCACATTAAGCATAAGGCTTAAAACCCATTTTCACTGGAACTCTCTTAGTTCTTGTAGTGCTAGTTTTCTCGTGTGATAGAACCCCTCTAGTATAGTTGCTCTAGCTTGTTTAACTCACCACAATTTACTCTTTTCCTTGGTTTATCTTTTGATGTAAAAATCAAGTGACAGTTATTTTTAACGCTTCCACAAAGCTTTTTTTTTTGTAGGTTCAACCATTCACCTGTAACCGACATTGGTCAACCCAAAGATCCTTTCACTTTTCAAACCATGGAATTGGCATCCAGGCAGTCAAGATGTTCCAGGCGAGACAAACGACAGCGCACGCAGTTCGATGATATATTAAAGGAAGAAAATAACTTATTCTTTTTTTTTTGAGGGTGCATTGCCAGCAAGGCACACTTTTATTTCCGTTGACCGCCGAAACACTACTCATACAGCAAGGGAATAGCGGTTGCTTCCTCAGCCTCTCGTCAGAAAAGCCACATCACTGGTACTGGCTGGCGAGCTGGCCTTCTTTGACGATGTAGTTGTGCACCGGGAAGTCCTCGCCCTTGAAATACCTGTCCAGCATGTCCCTCACACCATCGGCGTACCGCAGCTACAAATATTGTTTGTTTGTCAGCAACAGTCAGCAGCATGTATGACAAAAGATAACAAATATTGTGCATGTTACGGATAATACAAGATGAATGGATGGTTGTATTGAGGCTCAATGGGACATTTATATAGAGTACACAAGGGAAACCTTAGACTAGAAGATTACACTAATACCCTTAACACCCCTCTCAAACGCAACCTGAATGCCATGGCGTTGCATTTGAGGAGTTGATACTAAGTACATGACTTGGAAAAAAATGAAATTAACACATCCAAAGTCTAAAAGAACACAAAGATGTCGCCAAAGCTTGCAACTCTTTGATCATGTCATGTACAACGATTTCCTCCAGAAGTGGTGAAATACAATCACTACGTCGACTCTTCAAACGGGAAGTTTGCTTTGGAGACTTTGAGCTTGACAATATATGAGATGTGTCAAATCAAACCAAATGAATGATGAATAAACCACTGTTGCAAAACGGCAGTGAGTCGTGATGACGAGGAAAAAGGCCATTGGTCATTGACATGTAGCAAGACAGCTACGGAAGGGACCAAGAAGGCAAGGTCGCATCAACGACGATGATAGAGATTGGCTAAATCGACAGGGCTCAGCTAACCATGAACAGAAAGAAATAATTGGCTGACTGACAATGGATTTGTGGACATGCACAGCTTTGATAAACGGGAGACTTGCATTTGGACTTGGATTGGCACCAATGGATTGGAATTTAGGCCTTAACACATTACAGCAGCGAAGCAAAGGTAATAGCAGCAGCAATTCAATGGACACCACAAACAAGGGCGGGCCTAGGGGTGATCATGGGTATTCAAGCGAATACCCAAGATCCCCGTAAATACAATGTATGCATGTATTTTGTAAGGGTAAAGTTAGTGTATCTTTTGAAATTTTGAGTCTTCGTTGTATATTTGAATACCCAATGTCTGAATCCTAGGCCCGCCTTTGACCACAAACGGGCAGAAGTCAGCAGGCCAATGCTGCAGCACAGCAGCAATGAAAACAGCCACCAAAATCCACGTAGGAGCTGCGGACAACAATGGAAGCAGCAATTCCACAGACTCCACACGACAGACAAGCAACGGACAGCAGGAGAAACTGGACCCACAGGCGAGCAGCCGGGCAGACACACGACGGGGACAAGTCATGCGGGTGGCGCGGAACTGGAGGCACGGCCCCACGGGCGCCCCGCGACGGGTGGTGGCGAACGGGCACGGACAGCGGATGGGCGCCGACACGCGTGCAGACTCACGGCTCGCGGCGATGGACCCGCGATGGTTAGCCGCGGACGGGCAGCGACAGATGGGCCACGGAGATGGGCGGTGACAGGGACAGGATGGGAGGATGTTTCTGGAGATGCCGAAGGAGATCGACGACGGGGCAGGCACACGTGTGAAGGACGGCCGCGTGACGGCACGGACAATGGGGAAGGCGGTGAGGCAGGTGCTGCGGACAGCTGCACGATGGAGGCGGCGGCCGCGACGCGGATGGGCGGCAACCGCGACCGCGACGATGGGCGGTGACGACGAGCCACAGAGGCGTCGTGGGTGGCAGCGACGGGCAATGAGTGGCTGGGTCTGTGAAGGAGCGGTGGTGTATCTCAGGCTCTGGGCAAGGATAACCTGTTGTCTGCTGCATGATTGTGCATGATTGAAGATTTTTCTGCTGCGATGATGATAGGGGAAAAACGTAGATGGATGTTGCTGATCGATCCCCTACCGGGGGCAGTGCAGCGAAGAGTGGTGGTGACAGCTAGATCTAAACCTAGAGCTGTGATACCATATTACGAATAATACGGGATGAATGGATGATTGTAATGAGGTCTAATGGGGACTAAGTACATGAGGAAAACCCTAAACCAGGAGATTACACTAATACCCTTGACTATTATACCCTTAACAGTGCAAACTCATAGAAAACAGAGCAGTACATATAGCCCAATTGCTCTATGGTACTCCCTCTGTCCCAAAATTGAAGTCATATTCATAGATTTCTGTGCACGGTTTATCACTCGTCTTATTCAAAAAATATTTAATAATCTTATTTATTTTTATGATTACATTTGAAATATGATTACAAACATAATCAATAAAGAATAAATAATATTAGCAAATATTTTTTGAATAAGACGAGCGAGTAACAGTACACACAAATTCAAAACGATTACAATTTTGGGACAGAGAGTGTACATGTGATCCTAGTAATTTTCGTCCAGGTAAGTAGAGTTGTATACAGTATGAATTTCGAATTTTAGGATCTGGTGGCTCTTCTTTAGTTAGATCTCATAAATTTACTCCAGTTCCGAGTACAACTTTTTTAATCCAGTAAAACCTTAAGGTTTAAGATGATTGCCATTCTAACAAGAATTCGGCACTAGTAGTACGATCAAGTGCCACTCTTGTGCTCCCAGCGTGCATTCTTTCTTGATGTGTCACGTAAAAGCAACAGCAACCACATCTGAGTTCAACCATATACATTAGCCATATATTATGGTAGGATCTGATCATGTTAGTGTGGTGACACATTGAAACGATGCTCCTTATAAGCTAATTCAGGAAACAGACAGTCCCTGGGAGGCATTGGAGTTCAGACTCAGGTAGTGCAGAGAACTCAGAAAAAGATAGCTGACCTGTGCATCAATTGTAGTTCCAGAGATGTGAGGGGTCATGGCATGGTTAGGCATGTAGCGCCAGGGGTGTTCCTTCGGTGCTGGTTGAGGGAACCACACATCGCCACCGTACCCTGAGAATGCGAGTGAGATGGTCCACATGAGTAAATACTGGTCAATACTCAATATAGGAATCAAGATTGCACTGTTTCCCTATTCTTCAACTAAAAACTGTAACGAACCAAATTAATTAAGCTTGCTATGAAGCATACACATGCATCATATTTATCATCCATTAAAGTTTTGAGTACGATTTGAAAGAGTTCGAATTAAAAACATTATTTTTAAGTTAAGACATGGTATGGTAAAATTCTACTTATCAAAATAAAAATTTAGCTATCTTAATTTTTTTGGAGTTCGTTTAGGGGCTAAACAGGAGGTTCAAAGAATTTATATTTCAAAACCATAAAAGTATTCATGGCCAAACAAAGCCAAATGGTATATTCTTAGTCCTACTTGAAAATTTCCAAAATTTTTGGAGACCTCTAAGTGGTCCGTATGATTTTAGTAAGAAAAACATATTACATGTTTATTTTAGTCTATGCTTGGACAAAGACCGAAAAGGTCGTCTAGAGCATACCTTAGTAACGCTCATTTTTCATCTACTTGAAAATTTTCAAAATTTTTAGAGACCTCTAAGTGGTCCGTACGATTTTAGTAAGAAAAACATATTACATGTTTATAGACCCAAATGGTCGTCTAGAGCATATGAATCACCATCTGAGTAGCACTCTATTTTCCAATATAGATCTTGCTTGGATCCTCCGAGTCTCCATCTGGGTCTACCTCTATCTCCAAGGTGGACAACGTTATGACTCAATGTTCACGAGCCAATTCTTGTTGGGGCGGTGGGCCTGCAACATCCCTTGCGCTACGCATCCCCTATCCGCTCGCCTCTTAGGCTCTCACCTAAGCTCTCTTGTATTATCTCCCTCTCCCTCGTCATTCTATCCGCCCTATCTCCCTCCATTCTCGTTCTACTCGCGCAGGCTGCCTCTCTATATGCCGCATCGAGCCCTAACATGTATCCTCTCCCTCTCCCTCTCCCTCACTATTCTCTCCCCCTCGTCCTTCTCTCCACCCTATCTCGCTGTTCTCATTCAACTCGTATAGAAGCACGCTCAAAGAGAGTCGCATCTTCTCGTGACATACCTCGTAGGCATGCGGCACTGCTCCAACCATTGTCCCTGGCTAAAGCCACCCTTGTTGAGCTCCCCTACTCATCTCCTCTCTTCCCCACACTAGAATGCCCCCCATGGCTAATTGTACGCTTCATCATCTACTTTGAAACCAAGAATGCCTTCAGCCCTATCTCCTCCACCGGCGCTCTTGAGGGACTCAAGTGTAACGAGTCTAATCTTTCGTCCAGGCTGTGATGAGCGCTTGTCAACATTGAAAACTTGCTGAAGGAGAAGCGAGCACCTCCTTAGTATGACCTAGAGAAAAAGCCCTCTCGATTGAACTGATAGACGCCGCCAAAGTGGACTTAGCGTAACAAAATCCCTGTCAAGTGGACTGGCAGGTGGCTTGGGCTGCGGTCCAAGTTAGGCTCGGCCCATAAGTCTAACCTTGGGTGCGGGATGGTGTAGTGAGCCGTAAAATCACCCCAAGAAGTGAAGCCCACAATCGTTTTCCGATTCGAGCGTCAAAACCGAGGACCAAGATCATTTTGTGGTTCTATCGTCAAAACCAAGGATGGTTGCCTTCCCGGTTCAAGCGTCAAAACCGGGGCCCAAGATCGTTTTCTGGTTCAATCGTCAAAACCAAGGCTGGTTGCCGGTATCCCAAAACCGGTGGTTATCCAAAGGGATGAGCTACTGGAGAAGTGGAGGACATCCGGGCGAGGCGGAGAAACCGAAGAAGCCTTGGACTCCATTGTGTTCGTTCATCCGAGTTTCTCGGCGTCTTTTCTAGCCCCTATGAGCCTTTTTAGTGTAAGAGTCTGTAATATAGGGGGTTAAGTGGAAAACTGCTAGGGTTATGAGTCTGTAGTATAAATAAGGAGTTGGCTGCCTTAGGCTAACTCTCTTGGCTGGTTAGACTTGTGTTTAGGGCTAGTAAACCCTGGATTTTCGTCCCCAAGCAAAGAGCTTCAAGAATAGTGACATTAGAGTGATCTAATGCCCATTGTAAGAGAGTAGGAGTAGGGTGGCAGCTTGGGCACGAATTTCCCATCTTGTAATCAGATCTTGAGACCATTTTGTGGCAGCAATAGATGGATTTCGTGCAATTCCTTTGTGTGTGCTTCCTTTTGCCTCTCTTGATTGGATTTTGATCTTTGTTTCTTGACCTTTTGGACTGCTAGGACATGGTTGAATTGTGGTTTTCCTTGCCCAATCTTCATATCCACGAGCAGCCCCCTTTTCTTCACGTTCTTGCCTAGTGAGCTTCACTTCGGGGAGAGTTGGATCCGTGGAGAAATCTTAGAGCCTTGGCCGATCTTTTGGGAAAAGCTTCTCCATGGGTTAAACTAGGTCCCTACAAAGTTTGGTGAAGTTTGGAGTTCATTTGGGCAAGTTTTGGATCGGTTCTTGAGGTTTTTCTCGGTCTGCACTTTGTCGGCCCATATCGTCCGGTGGTACCACAGGACCGTACGGTGGTTCACAATAGGACCGTCCGGTGGTAGCCTATACCGTCCGGTGGCTCACCACAGGACCGTCCAGTGGCTCACCACAGACCGTCCGGTGGTAGCCTATATCGTCCGATGGCTCACCACAGGACTGTCCGGTGGTTCACCACAGGACCGTTTTGTGCTCTCTGGTTCGTCGGTGTTTTGGCTTGTTTTGCGCCATTTTTTTTAGCGTTTGAGCGAGTGTTGTGTAACGTTTCCGCGTAGCTTTCCTCTTCATGTCCTAGGGTTGGTAGCTTGCTCTTGCTACGCAAACTTGCATGGTAGAGAAGAGAGAGATTTTGGGCTGTAGGTTTTAGGTGTCGACCTATTCACCCGCTCTCTAGGCATTGTTCGCCTAAACGGTCGTTTAGCCCGTTTAAACACCGTTTAAACGCTAAACAGTGGCTGGCCGTTTCCGTTTAATTGGTTATTTTCACCGTTTAAACGGGTTTAAACGGCCGTTTAGCACCGAATAATGGCTAAACGGTAGGTGACCGACTGTTTACCGTTTACCGTTTAGGCTAACACTGCCTCTAGGTCGCTCTTTCGGTCCTCAATTGGTATCATAGCCAAGTTAGGGTCTTCTATACCTTAACTGGTTCTAGATCCACAGAGAGGCGACCATGGATCAATGTGTCTTGCTAGCTTGAAAATAATATTTGTGGGGAATAGACCCCATATGGTGTGCCATCTATCAGTAAGCGATCACTTGATAGGTGGTATCGGTTAGTGGAATGGAGTACGACTCACGAACAAATGAGGTACACCAAGCGTGGAGGCCATCAATAACCAGTACTGGACCCATCAGTCATCATGCCCTTTATGTGAGCAAGCACTAGAAACGATCAATCACGTACTCTCTTCCTGTGTTTTGGCTAGGGAGGTCTGGCTACAAAGGCTGAACCAGGTTGTGCGACCACCCGACCCTGATAGTCAGCTCAATTCTTGTTGGTGTTGGACAGTAGGCTCGCTGCCTAAGGCCTTGTTCGTTTGGGCTGGTATTGCCTAGTATTGGGGTTCAAACCATGTGGAATATCCCGGCCCAAACTGAATCCTGGCCCACGAAAAAACTGCACGTTCGATTAAGCCCAGCTCGGGTTGTAAACCATCCCTACCTGGTAACGCATCCCTACCTCCGGTGGTTGGGAACGAATCCACGCGACGCGGCGCGGTGACGGAGCAGGCGCAGGGCACCGGATCCGGCCTCCCTCCGCAACGGCGCCGCAAAGCCCTCCGTCCGGCGTCGATCTCATTCCGTCCGGCGCGGTGGCGTCCCGTCCCTTCATCCGGCGTCCATCCCCTTCGGTGGCCACTTCTCTCCGATGATCACGTCCTTCTTCACTTTCTTTCCATCTGCTCACCATGAACTAAGGATTTTGATGCTAGGGTTATGGATTATTGAGTCCTAGGGTTCCTCACGATTCTTGGAATTCTTCCTGCTAGTGTTCTTGGTTCTTGGTTCTTGGTTCTCCAGGCTCCTCATGATTTCTCCTATACTCATGAGACCAACGGTTTACTTCTGTATAAATTGAGTATTACCTGGTTGTTTTTCTCCTCACAAACAATATTTGTTAGCTGATCTCTTTGATCTTTGAACCTGTCGAATTGTTTTTTGGGAGATTTTAGCCAAACCAGAGGGATTAAACGAACAAGTATTTGAGGGCATTTAAACCTCCAAAGGGATTAAATCCCCACAGGGTTCAAGTGACAAGCCTGGGTTTCACTCAATCCCAGCCTGGGTTAGTTCCCCTCGGGGAATCAATCCACAACAACCGAACAAAGCCTAAGGAGTTGCGGAAGGGATTTAATTCCCTGGTGGTGCTCGTCTCTTGGGAGATATGGAAGCATAGGAATGCCTGTGTCTTTGAGAAAGTCACGCCGAACGCACAAGCCGTGGTGCTTCCTGTGGCTACCGAAGGGCATTTGTGGTGTCTGGCGGGGGCGAGAGCACTCGTGAGGGCTGTCCCCTAGAGGTCGTGGTCGTGTATCACCTTGACTCTTTAAGTCTGTAAGTGTGTCATTGCACTGTTCACCCCAGGGGGAGCCTAATCCCTCGGGGGTTATCTCTCAGCTTTCTTAATGAAATGACGAGCAGTTCTCTTGCGTGGTTCGAGAAAAAAAAATGAGGTACACAGACTCCTAATCATATACAAAGAAGAAGGCCTCCAGCTGGCAAGCTCTAGGGCAGAAGGACACCTCAAACAACGAGCCCCTTGAGATGAGACTCCGTGAACCACGACGACTTCATGATCGATGATGCTCGCTGGTGCCGGGTGTGGGTAGTTGTATGCCCACTGTGATGTTGCCCATATGGTTAAAACTATCTTTTCTTTGAGGCCATCAGCGGAAGTGGTGAAAGGTGACAAGGGACTTCTTGCACATGAAGAGGAGGATGAACTAAGGACTTGTTCGGGGAGGAAGACGATGGAGAACAGCGGCAAATATAACCCTAACTTGAGATTTTGGAGAACTGTTTGCATATAGAGTTGCGGCACGATGTTGAAGAAGACGACAGGGTGAATGTGCATGTCGTTTCATTCAAATAAGCAACAACGTCATGAGTTAACCTGATAGAGTGATGAATAATTAGAGGAATTGTCAGGTGCAGACATGAGAGATCAAGGGTGAATACCCAAGTGGTAGTTGATGGATAAGAAAAGCATTCTTGACATCAAGTTGAGAGATGGACCATGGACCACTCACAGACGCTGCCCTCAAGATTGAAGACGCCTATGATGAAGCTGGTGGTGATCACCCCCTCCCATTCCATGAGGCTGCCGCCCTCATCAACTTGCACGCCTAGTCCGCTATTGTCCAGAACATCCGAACCTAATTCCGGTCGTTTTGGATCTCGCCTCCGACCATTATCTTCATTGTCGCAAACACTTTCTCCTCAGCTTAGGAAAGTACTACCTCTACTCCCACATCCTTGTTGATCCTCCCGTGGCCATCTCCGCGAACTGGACTCGCATGGATTGCGTCGTCTGTTCCTGGATCTACGTCACCATCGCCTAGGACCTGGTCCAGACCATCATGGAGCGCACCGTGACAGCACGTCATTCCTGGCTCATTGTTGAGTCCCAATTCTTAGGCAACCACAAGGCCAAGGCCCTCTGCCTCGACGCCCAGTTCCGCAACTTCGAGCCAAGGTGACCTCTCCATCATCGACTACTACCGCAAGCTCAAGGGCATGGCCGATGCCCTCTCCATCCTCAGGGAGGCCGTCTCCAACCGCACCCTCATCCTTAACCTGCTCCGTGGTTTATGAGAAGTTCAACTCCATCGGTCGTCACCTGAAGCGCGGTCGGCCCTTCCCTACCTTCCATGAAGCGCGTGCCGATCTTCTTCTAGAGGAGCTCACCATGTCCTAGCGCTCCACTGCCACACCATCGTCAAACTTCGTCTCCTCAGCCGCCCCTCCTTTAGGCTCCACCAGCACATTCCCCCTCTACCCCAGTTGCCGGCGGCCCCCCAAAGACCAACAACTCCAGGGGTTGCCGCGGCAAACGTAGCAAAGGGGGCAATGCCGGTGGTCAACCTGGACCGACGGCACCTACTCCTAGCCAGCCAACTCCGAGGACGGGCAGGGTGGTGCTGGATAGCCATAGCCCTCCTTCTAGAACCTCAGCCAACTCCGAGGCGGCGACTGCCTTTGGCCCCCATCCCGCGCCCCACCCAGCCTCAATAATGCCTGGTCGCTAGGGCCAGGTACTAGGCTCCGAAAGCACCTCCATCCCTGGCGTCATCCTACTACGACGGGGCCCTTCCCTTCTGTGACCAGTAGAGCCTTGCCAACTCCTTCGCTACCCTATTGCTCCCTTAGCCACAGCATCAAGAGTGATTCCTAGATTCGGTGGCCACCTCTCGCATGACCTCAATCCTAGTACTCTCTCTTTGACCGCTCCCTCCCACTTTAGCTCCATTGTTGTCAGCAATGGATCTCTCTCTTCTTCCGGTCACTGCCTCCGGTATCGCCCACCTCCCATGTCCCTTTCATCTTAATGATGTCCTTGTTGCACCCCATCTGATTAAGAATCTTATTTCCATTTGTTGTTTCACTACTGAGAATTCCTGTTCCATCGAGTTTGATCCTTTTGGTTGCTCTGTGAAGGATCTTCAGTATCGGAACATTGTCGCCAGGTGCAATAGCTCTAGATCCATGTACCCCCTATGTCTGCCAGGCTCGATGCACCCATCGTTGGCTCTCCATGCTGTTGCCGCTGCCTCTACCACTCTGTGGCATCATCGTCTTGGTCATCCCGGTGATGATGTATTGTCTCGCCTAGCTCGTGTCAACATGTATCCCTAGCATTAAACATTCTCCTAGTGTATGCTATGCTTGTCAGTTAGGTCATCATGTTCATCTCTTGTTCCCTATGTCGTCCTCAAGAATTTTCAGTTAATACATTGTGACTTGTGGACATCGCCTGTTGTCAGCGTCCCTGGCTACAAGTATTATCTGGTCATTCTTGATGACTGTTCCCACTACCTTGGACATTTCTGCTTCGTTTAAAGTCCGACACCTTGCTTACGTTGCGACAAAATTTGATACCTTCGCCACGCGCGGCCACGAGCTCGGTGACGGCTTTGCCAGTGCCGACGTAGGTGCCTGCTCCTCCTGCTCTAGTGTCACCTATAGGCCTGGACCGTGCTCTACCTCGATGGTTTAATGGCCAAGCGTAAGGAAAATGGCCTCTTATGCCATATTGCTATAGTTGTGTTTTGGTGATGATTGACAAACAACACTTACTAATAAACTTGTCTAAATGCACATTTTCAGGTGCTTAGGTTCAAGGGACGAAGAGAAGAAGAAAAGCCGAAGGCAAGGCCCAAAGTGCCGCCCTAACACGGTCTCTAACATTAGCGGGTCTCAGGTCAGCGCCCTGAAACCTCAGGGGCATTTTGAGGATAGGAATGTATGGTCTATGAGACCGTCTTATTGGTCGGACCATGTTTCCCGGGAAGATGATTTGGAAGACTAGCGATTTGTGAGGACCGGATGGTACGGTCTCAAAGAATTGAATGGACCTATCCATTCCAGTAGAAGATAGTTGAAGAGAGCAAGGATACAACGGACCAAACAGTACGGTTTCAGACCATCCTAAGGATCGGACCACCATCCTAAGGATCGGACCAATTTGGCCGAAGGTGTAAATATTGCAGCAGTCGAGGACTTCAATCGACCGGATGGTGCAGTTTGCTAGACCGTACTATCCATCGGGCATATTTTCCCAAAGTTGTGGAATTCGAAGAAGTGGATGAGTTCAACACATATGGTTTGTGAGACCGTCCTATACATCGTACCTTTGGCAACGTCTAGTTAGCAAGTACAACAATGGTCTGAAGAATGCCAAAGTGTATGGATTGTACCATACGGTTAGGCACTTTCTGGCAGCATTTTGGCTAACGGCTAGTTCGTGTTTGGGGGCTGTATAAGCCACCCCACCTGGCCATTTCAATGGTGTTAGCTACTGAAGACCACAACAAGTGTAGAGAAATATTCCAAGCATCTTAGTGCTTAATCCAAGCTAGATTAGAGCCTTGAGACGGTGAGCTTGCGAGCTCTTCTTGATTGTAGCTCCTGCGTGAGCTATTGGGAAGCCTTGGCTGCGGTAAGCCACATTGTACTCGTTGCTAGACCCTCCTTAGTGTGGAGCAACAGCGACACCTTGTGCGGGGATGAGTAGACCCTACAAACTCCATAGTAAAGAATCCAGTGACTTGTGACCGAGAGAGACAGTGGTGGTAGTTGAGCCTTGGTGGTCATGATCCATTACTTTAGACTTCATACTGGTTCATTGACCCATTACGCTTGAGGTCATGATCCATTACTTTAGCCTTCATACCGGGTCATCGACCCATTAGACTTAGGGTTGTGACCCTCGACTCTATGGTTTGAACCAGGGTCGTCGACCTAAATACAATGGAGTCACGTACCAATTTTCTGGTTCTCGTTCCATAGGGGTATACCTTCTTTGTACCATGTTTTTTTAATGTCGACCCTTGTCCACAACCTTGTTCCAAAAGGATGAGCTGGAGCGACGTTGCGACGACATGCTTCGCGCTAATGTGATTCATCCCACCACTTCGGCCTTCTCGTCGCCAACCTTCTTGATCAAGAAACGGGACGGCTTGTGGCGCTTTTGCGTGGACTATCGCGCTCCCAACGACAAGACCATCAAGGATAAGTTTCCCATCCCTGCCGTAGAAGAACTGCTCGATGAACTGCGTGGCACCAAGTTGTTCACCAAGCTGGACATGCGATCTGGGTACCATCATGTCCTCATGCACCCCGACGATGTTGAGAAGGCTATGTTACATAATAGCAAAATGTATTTGGGCCTAAAGCCTTATTTACTTAGCTGCCCATATGGGCCCAGGGTTTGGGCGTGGCAGGCTGACCTTCCTAGTCGCCGCCCCCCTCAGTAGATTAGGATCAAGACTCGAGTCCTCTAGGGATAGGACTCTTCCCTTGACCTGTATATATATGTACATGTACTCCTGATCTACTATCAATCAATCATTCGATTGCCCTACTTTCATGGTATCACGAGACTAGGTTCTTTTGCCCTAGTTTTTGCTTCCACCCCTCACCTGCCCTAGGCGCTAATTCTCCCCAGCTGCGCCGGCGCGCCTCCCCTCGACTGCGCCCTGCTGCTGCCGCCTCCCTCCTGGTGCTTCGCCTACGCGCGTGCCCCCTTGCACTGCAGCCATGGCACCCTCCCCAAGCCCTCCGACGCAGCCTCCGTCGCCACCGATGACCCCCGTCGCGCCCAACGTGACGCCGCCATCGCTGCCGCTGAGGCGGCTGATCGTGAGGCCGCCGCCGCGATCAAGGAGCGCGACGCCGCCATCACCCGCGCCCGCGATGCCGTCGTGCGGGCTGCGCTCGCTCACAAGGCAGTGGCTGGTGGCGCCTCTGACGGTGCTCCCAAGGACGACGACGCTGACGGCAAGACAAACGCCGACGCCAAAGATGATGACGCCGAATCCTCTGCTGACTCGCCTGATCCCAATCCCCTGGCACACCATGAGGCTGCTGTTCTCCTCAGCCTTCACTCCCAAGTGGTGGCCGTCCAGAGCATCCGGAGTCATGTCACCGTCGTCCTCGACGCCTGCTCCGACGACTACGGCCGTTGGCGCGAGCAGATGCTGCTCACCTTCGGCAAGTTCTCCCTCAGCGACCACGTCCTCTCCTCCAAGAAGGCACCTTCCTCCCCCGACTAGACTCGCATGGACTGCGTTGTCAAGTCCTGGATCTACGACACCCTCTCCAACGACCTCGTCAACATGGTGATGGAACGCGCGTCCATCGCGCGTTCAGTCTGGTTGGCCGTTGAAACTCAGTTCCTCGGCAACCGGGAGCATCGTGCTCTCCTCCTCGACGCCCAGTTCCGTACGTTCGTCCAAGGCGAGCTCTCCATCACTGACTACTGCCGTCGCCTCAAGAGCATGGCCGACGCTCTCGGTGACCTTGGCGAGAAAGTCTCGGACCGCACCCTCGTCCTCAACATCATCCGCGGCCTCAATGAACGCTTCACCGACATTGGCCGCCACCTCCGACTCGGACGCCCCTTCCCCACCTTCCTTGAGGTGCGTTCTGAACTCCTCCTTGAAGAGCTCACGTCCTCCAGCGCGCCTCTCCCGCCGGCTACTGCCCTGGCGGCCTCTACAGCAGCCACGGCGCCCCCACCATCGCAGCCGCCTCCATCTACACCGACTACGCCGCCGACATCAGGCTCTGGTGGCAGCAACAAGTCCACCAAGAAGTGAGGCAAGCGCGGGGGGAAGGGCGGCCAAGGCGGCACCAGTGGCCAGGGAAGCAGCGGCGGCCAGACTCCAGGGCAAGGCCCCTAGCCTTCCATCTACAATCCGTGGACCGGGTCCATCCAGATGTGGCCCGGCCGCCACGCCTCTTCCTCAACATCAGGCATACGTAACACAGCAGCACTTTCAGCAGCCTGCTCTTGGTGCCTCGGTTGGATGGGCGCCTCCTCCCTATGGTGCGTGTACTGTCCCGCTCCCCTGGGATCAGCAATCCCTTGCCTCCGCCTTCAACACTGTCTCCCTGCAGTAGCCTCAGCAGCACGAGTGGTATTTTGATTCAGGTGCTACCTCCCACATGACTTCTCATCCCAGCACTCTCTCTCACATTACTTCCTCTGGTCACAATTTCGACGACTCCATTGTAGTTGGTAATGGTTCGTTGCTCCCTGTAACAAACTGTGGTTCCACCACCTTTCCTGGCAACCTTTACTTGTCTAATGTGCTTGTTTCCCCACAGCTCATTAAGAACCTTATATCTGTTCGCCAGTCTACCATCGATAATAAGTTCTGTCGAATTTGACCCCTTTGGTTGTTCTGTGAAGGATCTTCGGTCTCGGAGGAAAATCATCAGGTCCAATAGCACCGGTCCCCTGTACCCGCTCCGTCTTCCGGCTTCTTCGTCCAGTTCCTTTGTTGCCACAGTCAACGGTGCTGCAGCCTCCCTCTGGCATCGTCGCCTCGGTCATCCTGGACACAAAGCTCTTGGACAGCTGGCTCGATCATCCCTCATACCACCTGCCGCTGCTGCTACTGTCCCTCATTTATGTCATGCATGTCAATTAGGGCGCCATTGTCGGCTGTCGTTTCCTATTTCTAGTTCGTGTGCTAGTCGTCCTTTCGACCTCATACATTGTGATCTATGCACATCTCCAGTTCTTAGTGTTTCGGGTTACAAATATTATTTGGTTGTTCTCGACGATTGCACTCACTATCTCTGGACTTTTCTGCTCCGTCTTAAGTCCGAGACTTTCCCCACCCTATCTACCTTCTTTCAATACGCAAGCACCTAGTTTAACACCTCGATTAAGTCAATTCAGTGCGACAACGGACGTGAGTTTGACAACTCTACATCCCGCCACTTCTTTGCCTCTCGTGGTGTTCACCTTCGCATGTCTTGTTCTTACACGTCGGCTCAAAACGGTCGAGCTGAACGCATGATTCGTTCTATCAACAACATCATTCGCTGGCTCCTTTTCCAAGCCGCCATGCCTCCCTCTTACTGGGTTGAAGCTCTGCATATGTCTACCCACCTCCTCAACCTTCTTCCCACTAAGACTCCGCATCTGTCCACCCCACACGAGGCCCTTTTCGGTTCTCGCCCATCCTATGAGCACATTCGTGTGTTCGGTTGCCTTTGCTACCCCAACACAACCCCCACTGCTCCCCATAAGCTCGCTCCCCGCTCTGTACGCTGCGTCTTTCTTGGCTTCTCTCCACATCACAAAGGTTTTCGCTGCCTCGATCTATCTTCCAATCGAGTCATCATCTCCCGACATGTGTTCGACGAGAGCAGTTTTCCCTTTGCTGATCGCCGCGACGCTTGCACACCTAGCAGCCTCGAGTTTCTAGACACATCTGACCCGCAGCCAGTCCACATCGGAACGCTGCCTCCTCTGTCTTCTGCAGGTTTACCTCCTAGTCCGCCGAGCGCGACTACGCCTTCGCCGAGCGCGGCCCCGTCCGCGCCAAGCGCGGCCACCTCACCTGCGCTGAGCGCGGTCACGCCTCGCCTGCGCCAAGCGCGGCAGCCACCCCAGCTTCGTCCGCGCCACGCGCGACCACGCCCTCACCACGCGCGGCCACGTCGGCGGCCCCTTCTGTCCAGTCCACGCCACGCGCGGCATCATCTGCATCAGCTGTGGCTGCTCCTGCGCCCCACTCCGGCGCAGCATCATCTCCTGTTGGGCCAGTCGGTCCTTCCGGCGGACCACCTCGGCCTGCCGGTCGCTTTGGCATCACATATAGGCGTCGTCCGCGCCCGGCTGATGCTCAGGCGCTGCTGCCCACCAGCATCCATGCGTCGTTGCCGACTCGTCGCGCCCGTGCTGTGCCGTCTCCATCACCACTGCGACCACCGACGCCGGCTCAGCGTCCCATGCAGGGTGCTCCTCCCGGCACTGTGCTGCGTCGCATTATTCCTACAGGAGCTGTGCCAGTTCCTCCGGTTGTTAATCAGCATCGAATGTTGACGCGAGGCAAGCTGGGTTTTCGACAGCCGGCTCTATTTCATACTGCACAGTTGTCGCCGGTGCCTACTTCCTACAGAACTGCGCTCGCCGACCCCAATTGGCACGCGGCGATGGAGGAAGAACATGCTGCTTTGCTGCGCAATTCCACCTAGGATCTCGTACCACGCCCTCAACAGGCTAATGTTGTTTCCGGCAAATGGATCTTTAAGCACAAGTTCTGTGCTGACGGTTCTCTTGAGCAGTACAAGGCTAGATGGGTACTTTGTGGCTTTACACAGCGTCCCGGCATCGATTATGCAGAAACTTTCAGCCGGGTTGTCAAGCCAGCCACGGTTCGTACTGTTCTCTCTCTGGCTTTATCTCGGCAGTGGCCAGTTCATCAGTTGGATGTCAAGAATGCGTTTCTCCATGGAACTCTCACCAAGACTGTCTATTGTGTTCAGCCGTCTGGATTTGAGGATTCAGCGCATCCTGATTATGTTTGTCGCCTTAACAAATCTTTGTATGGACTTAAGCAGGCACCTCGCGCTTGGTACAGCCGCTTTGCTGCTTACCTCCTCTCCATTGGTTTTGTGGAAACCAAGTCTGACACATCTCTTTTTGTCTACCGGCGAGGATCTGACATGGCTTATCTCTTGGTTTACGTTGATGACATTGTTCTTACAACCTCTTCTTCACAACTTCTGCGCGGGATCATCAGTGCCTTGCAGCGGGAGTTCTCTATGTCAGATCTGGGTCAGCTACATCACTTCACTTTCTTGGTATGCATGTTCAGCCTCATGAGGGTGGTCTCTCTCGCAGCGACAGTACATGCTGGATATTCTTGCTCGTGCTGGGATGTCCGAATGCAAGCCCTGTATCACACCGGTTGACACCAATCCAAAGCTTTCTGCTGCTGAAGGTGATCTTGTCCAGGATGCTACGGATTTCCGAAGTCTTGCTGGGGCACTTTAGTACTTGACCTTCACCAGGCCAGACATTGCATACGCTGTTCAGCAGGTGTCTTCACATGCATGCCCCGCATGAGCCTCATCTTGCTGCTTTGAAGCGCATTCTTCAGTACATTCGAGGTACTCCGGATTTGGGTCTCTTATTGCGGCCGTCTGTGTCTCATTATACTCTGATGCTGATTGGGCGGGTTGTCCTGACACACAGAGGTCCACTTCTGGCTATGCTGTGTTTCTTGGAGATAATCTAGTGTCCTGGTCTTCCAAACGTCAGAATACTGTCTCTCGGTCCAGTGCAGAGGCTGAATATCGTGCTGTAGCTAATGCCGTTGCTAAAGTTTCATGGCTGTGCCAGCTTCTACAGGAGCTTCATGCGCCACTTTGCCGGTCTACTCTTGTCTATTGTGACAATATCAGTACAGTTTACATGGCTTCTAATCCCATCCAGCATCAGCGCACGAAGCATATTGAGATTGATCTCCACTTCGTCCGGGATCGCGTGGCTTTAGGTGAAGTTCGTGTTTTGCATGTTCCTACATCATTGCAGTACGCTGATATCTTCACTAAAGGTTTACCATCTCCTGTGTTCACGGAGTTCAGATCCAGTCTTAACATTCGCCAAGCTGTTGGTTCGACTGCAGGAGGTAATAGCAAATTGTATTTGGGCCTAAGGCCTTCTGTACTTAGCTGCCCATATGGGTCCAGGGTTTGGGCGTGGCAGGCTGACCTTCCTGGTCGCCGCCCCCCTTAGTAGATTAGGATCAGGACTCGAGTCCTCTAGGGATAGGACTCTTCCCCTGACCTGTATATATATGTACATGTACTCTTGATCTACTATCAATCAATCATTCGATTGCCCTACTTTCATTATAGACACAACAAGGCCTCTTTGAATTTCTGGTTATGCGTTCGGCTTGACACTTTCAGGCTGTCGGGGTTTTGTACCGGCAATGCACCATGGGATGCCTCAGTAGTGCTTTTGGTGGTCGGCGAGATCAGCTGTAGCTCGATGGTTTGCACGGAATGCAAAAAGACACGAGGTTTATACAGGTTCGGGCCGCCGGAAAGCGTAACACCCTATGTCATGTTTGTGGCGAGATTGTATTGCTGCGAGTTCGAGGTTACAATGAGCGTTAGGGCTTTTGTGGATGATGATGCAAGAGAGATTAGAGAGAGATGTAGGGTTCTCTCACCCGCCTTATATAGGATGACGGGTTCTTGGGTTACAAGTCAGGTTTCCTTCTAAATCTCCTAGACGGTTTTGATTACAACAGATCAAATAGAATCCGCGAGCATATATTTCTTTCCTTCGAGTCCCGCATGATCCGAAGTTTGAATCTGAGTCACACACCCTTCGGTGCTTTCCTGAATTACGAGTCCTTCGCCTTGATTGCCAAGTTTTCCTTGCCGCCACCACTTTTGGGCCTAGGTCAGTTGGCCGGTCCATGAAATCAACCGTCCGACCTCTTTAGGCCCTCCAGTGGCCCACGTCTAGAATCCACGCCATGAGGAGCTAGGGGATATCCATCCCCCACACAGGCGCTTGAACGATATCCTGCTCCCATATAGAGATGGCAGTGGGTACCCGATACCCGATGGGTTTCTACCCATTAGGGTACGGGTATGGAGTAGGCTTTATAGCCGCAGGTGTGTTCATGGAAAGAAAGAACCCATCAGCTAGAGCGGGTATGGGTACGAGTGCGGGTGCCGACCACCCGAACTCACATACCAATGGGTAATGTATACCCGGTTGTGCTATGTACAGAGCCTATTATAGAATCTATCGCAAACTTAGCCCCAAAAGGCATTTCCAGCCCAGCCCAACTATGCGCATATATATAACGATCGAAACCCTAGCCTTTCCTATCATCCTCCTCCCTAGCTCCCCTTCCCTCCTTTCCCTTGCAAGCCGCCGCCACTTCTGTTGGACACCACCATGGAAAGTTTATTTTTTAATTCCATTAGTAGCATCCAACAATCAACATGTACTAGTATATTATATGTGCAATATTTGGATCTGCTCACTGTTTTTGATTTGTGATATTTCATTTGGTCAGCAAAGCTGCGTATTTGTGCCTGGTTCTTGAAATTTCTGATTGATTCTTGCTAAGATACTATAAGGTTTAACCTAACGCAGCTTTTTATTTACCAGGTATGGGTAACCCACCGGGTACTGCTACCCGTACGGGTGCGGGTATAGGTAAACATCTAAACCCGAGGGCGGTATGGGTAAACATCTAAACCCGAGGGCGGGTACGGGTATACTAATGGGTAGAATTTTTTCTAGCGGGTGTAGGTATGGGATGGTATTACCCACCAGGTGTGTACTCATTGCCATCCCTACTCCCATACATACGCCGGTTTGTCCTTGTTCTTCGATGATATTCACATTTACAGATCCTCCTCGGCGAGCACCTCTGTGATGTCTGTGCGGTGCTACACACCATGCAGGACAGGAACATCAACTTTTCCTCAAACGATACAAATGCGAGTTTGGATTGACGTCGGTGCCTTACCTCGGCCACGTGATCTCTGCGGGCAGTGTCGCCATAGATCGCAGAAGGTACATGCCGTACTTTGACCAATCGTTGCCAACATCAGTCAAGGTACTGCAAGCCTTCTTGGGGCTCGCGGGCTACTACCGGCGATTCATCAAGAACTTCAGCGCCTTGGCCTCACTGATCACGGCGTGGTTGCGCAAAGAGGGCTTCAAGTGGGAGGGCTCCAAGTAGGGGACTGACACTGAGGTGGAGTTCCTAATCCTAGCACTTCAACAAGCTCTCAAGGTAGTGGCTGTCCTCCAGCTACTTGTTTTCGACCGCGACTTCATCGTGGAGTACGACGCGTCTGGATCCGGGTTCGGCACCATGCTTCACCAAGGAGCAGGTGTTCTAGCCTTATTCAGAATCCCATCGCCCCGTGGCACACGAAGCTCGCCGGCTATGAAAGGGAACGGATCGGCCTCATCTACGTTGTCCAGCACTGGCGCATGTACCTATGGGGACAACGCTTTATTGTCCGCATCAACCACTCCTCGACCAGCGACTCACCACCATTCCCCAACATTAGTGGGCGAGCTAGTTGCTTGGCTTTGATTTTGCATTGGAGTACAAGCCGGACGCGTCCAATGTGGTGTCCGATGCACTATCACGTCGGGACGAGCATGGGTCTGCACTCCTTGCGATATCGGTTCCCCAGTTCTCGTTGTTCAACGACTTGCGCCAAGAGATCACGACGTCGCCCGATCTCGCGGGATTCCACGACGACATCCTCGCTGGGCTCAAGCCATCGACCTGGACTGTGGTGGATGGTCTCCTTCTCTTCAACAAACGAGTCCACGTGCCATCAACGGCGTGTCCATGCCACTGTGCTCCAGCTCGCTCATGGCCAAGACCATGAAGGGGTGCAAAAGACGCTCCATCAACTACACGCCGACTTCCACATAACAATAATCGCGCGACGGTGCTCGACTTCGTCAAGGCATGCATTGTCTACCAGCACAACAAGATAGAACACTTACAACCAGCTTCTTCAGCCACTTTGTCCCAGATGCGGTCTGGGCGGATATCGCAATGGATTTCATGGAGGGGCTTCCGCGTGTGCACGACAAGACCGTCATCCTGACGGTGGTATACCACTTCAGCAAGTTAGCTCACTTCATCCCCATGGCACACCTATACATGACGTCGTCGATGGCTAGAGCCTTCTTCGACGAGCTGGTCCACCTACATGGGATTCCGGCGTCCATTGTCAGTGACCGCGACCATGTGTTCACCGGCTCGTTTTGACTGGAGCTCTTTCAAGCTCAATTTCACCTCCGTCTTTCATCCTAAGTCAGTTTGAAGCCACCAACAAGATCATCGTGATGTATCTCCGTTGCTTCGTTCACGGTAGTGGTTACAATGGCTGCCCTGGGCTGAATTTGGTTACAACTCTGCCTTCTAGACGTCATTGGGCACTTCTCCGTTCAAGGTGGTCTATGGTGGGAGCCTCCTACCATCCGTGCCTACAAAGAGGGCTCCGGTCATGGCTAAGGCTTGGGCTGAGCGGGATGAATTCATCAGCGAGGTTCGCGAGAGGCTCAAGCATGCGTAGCAGCACTATAAAGAACAATATGACAAAGGACACATACTTCTCGAGTTTCAGGTTGGAGATTGGGTCTGTGCCTCCTGCACCGTCTAACGGCCGCCATGTCCATCCTAGCAAACTCAGGCCTAAGTTCTACGGCCCGTTCCAAGTGGAAGCTCGCATTGGAGATGTCTATAGCTGCGCCTCAACGCATTTCGGGGAGAACCAGCTAGCTCTGGGTTCGAGTGGCATTTCACCCCCTAACCACAACTCATCCGCTGATTCTTGAACATCAGTCGGTTCGGACCTCTACTTAGTTTCATCCAAGCTTCATTCCTACCACTTGCGTCTACCAGACGGCTCGTACCTACAGCTCGTACCTGCATCTAGGGCTGGAAAAATAGCTCGAAGCTCGTGGCTCGGCTCAGGCTCGGAACAGCTCGGCTCAGCTCGGAGCGGCTCGCGAGCCTCCAACGAGCCGAGCCGAGCCTGATTTTTTGGCTCGCTAGCCGAGCCGGCTCACTTAGGCTCGCGAGCCGGCTCGTGAGCTCGGTCCAAAACAGCTCAACAATAATTATACGATGATTGATGAATTAACTCTTCATTATTAGTGTTATAAATTAATATTTATATACATAACATAGCAATTTATATATACATAAGAAATATGTGACACATAATTATTGTTATCATTCAAAAAATATATAAATTAATTTGTTTTGAGCTTAATTCGCATTTTTTAGCGCGGCTCGCGAGCCGGCTCGAGCTGGCTCGCGAGCCTCCACCGAGCCGAGCCGAGCCTCATTTTCTGGCTCGCAAAAATAGCGAGCCCAGCCGGGCTCGGCTCGTTCACTTACCGAGCCGCACCGAGCCGAGCCGGCTCGGCTCGTTTCCAGCCCTACCTGCATCCAGTGTTTCATGTGGGACTATTGAAATGCCTCACCAGCACTCCTCCAGCGACGCTGCCCGCTTTGTCCCCCACACACATTGGCAGAGCTTGTGTCTTGCCGGCAGCAGTACTCCACAGCCGCCTTGCTAGGGGGCACAATGAATTGCTAGTCAAGTGGACGGGAGCTCCTGCACAAGATACATCGTGGATGCTGTTGGAGGAATTCAGAGCCCAACTCCCTTCCTTCCAACTCGAGGACAAGCTGCTCGTTAAGGGGAGGAGAGATGTCATGTGGGGACTTACCTACGACCGGTGCCGCAAGCAACAGAAGGGCCAGCAGGCGACAAGAGATAAGGATTAGCTTTGAGATAGTTTAGGGGAGAGTTTGTTAACATTGTTAGTGGGTCCGGCTGGCAGTATATAAGTTGGCTAATAGATCGGTTTTAGGATATCAGTTTTAGTCGAGTCCTATATCGCGTCCTGCCTCGCCGGTGCGCTGTCGAGCTTCAGTCATAGCTCCACCGCGCCGATGAGGGCTAGGGCCGCATCTGTTTACTTCCTTTGAATACAATCTTCGTTGTTTTCCTCTGTCCAACATCCCAACCCGTGAATGTGTTGGGACTTACAATGCAAAACCCAAAACTTATATTTAAACTTGAAATATGGTTTTGAAATTAATGACTCGTTGTGATGGTGTATTGATTGCAACTTGGTCTTGTGAGGTGTGCGATGGCGTATCATCAGAAATAACAGGATTATTGGGGTTAAATTGAGTGAATCAATGGACATGGCGTATCATCAGAAATACTAGGATTATTGGGGTTAAATTGAGTGAATCAATGGACAACAGCTCAATTTATCAGGAATAATTTGGACGGCTCTGTCACAAAAATGTAGTAATGATTTGTATTTTCTGATAAGCGTAAGGGATGTAATTAGTATCTAACAGAACAATGTCACTACAAGAATACTTATATAGGCACAGAGTGCTTATAGTAGTACCTCAGCAAACTTTTAAAATAAATACCATATAGTTGTATTCAACACATTTGAAGGCAAAACTCAGACAGGAAGGCTGCTAGGTCGGCATGCACACAACTGTTAATCGGGTTAAGAAGGACCGAACCACAGGCCTAAGAATTCTCGCGAACCTTGGACTCCCATCCCAAATGATCTCACTCCGCAACTGTGGACCCAAGCAGGAGGGTCGTAAAGTCAGATGCAGGAGAGTGTTAGCCCTAATTGGATCACTAAGCAGCTCCTAGAGCTGGTGCAGCTACCTAGGCACACACACACACTCGGCTGAAAATGGAGGGAAAGGAGAACAGAGAAACACAAGTTCTTTGTGTGCGGCTGAACTGAGTTGCAGCTTGGCTGCTCTTCTATTTATACAGGAATGAAAATACACTCTAGTACATACATGGTACATCTACTCTCAGCCACTACCAACTATGGTACTACTACCAACTACATACTCATTCTCCTACTGCCCTCTTCCTGCATACAGCAGGGGCAAAAGTCCACTGGCCGTATGGCCTATGTATAGAGCACTAGCTCTACCAAATACCTAATACTAGGATACATAGCTCTACCAACTACCTAATACTAGGATACAAGATATCAATGGAAGTGCTTGATTGATTAAGTTCATCAATCCTTCCCCTAATCAGCAAGCACTTTCTTGACCCTCATGCTTGATTTCCTCGACCCCGATCTTGATCATCAACTGCACAAGGCGTTTCTGACCAAGAGGTTTGGTGAGAATGTTCGCGAGCTGCTGGCCAATCTCAACATGCCCGAGAACAATCCGCCCTCCATTGACAGTCCTTGATGAAGTGAAAAAGGATGTCAATGTGCTTGCTCCTGTTGTGGAGGATGGGATTCTTTGCCAATTCGATGGTGGACTTGTTGTCCACCTTCAGGACTCGCGCGCGGTGATCATCTCCGGTGATCATCTGCAGCAGCCGCCTGAGCCAAACCCCCTTGGCAGCACGCCGTCACTGCCGCGACGTACTCTACTTCACATGTGGAGAGGGCGACGATCCTCTGTTTCTGTGACTGCCAGGAGATGGGACACCCGCCGAGGAAGAAGATCAAGCCCGAGGTGCTCTTCCTTCCATTGACGTCACCACCCATGTCGCTGTCGCTGTAGCCAATCAGCTCTGCCTTGCCTCCGCCGTGCCTTGGATAGACTATCCATAGTCCACTGTCCCGGCGACATAGCGAAGGAGATGCTTGACGGCGGTGAGGTGATCTTCTCGCGGATCTTCCATGAACCGGCTGACGTAGCCCACGGCGAACGCCAAGTCCGGCCGCGTGTGCACCGGATAGCGCAACCTGCCGACGATGCTCCTGTAACCCGTCGCGTCCACCTTTGCCGCCGTGCTTGCCTTGCTCAGCTTGATCTTCTCCTCCATCGGCGTCTTGTTGGCCCTGCATCCCGCAATGCAGCTCCGCTCGAGCAATTTCCTCGCGTAGGCACTCTGGCGGAGGGTGATGGAGTCGGTTCCCTGCTCCACCTCTATGCCGAGGTAGTAGGTGAGCAGACCAAGGTCGCTCATGCGGAAGAGCTTCTTCATCTCCTGCTTGAAGGCGATGATGTCGTGCTCGCTAGCGCCCGTGACTACCAAGTCGTCGACATAGACGCCGACCAACAATTGTCCGCGCTCCGGCCGCCATGTGTACAGAGCATGCTCTGTTTCGCACCTGGCGAACCCGAGCCGCGTCAACCTCGCGTCCAGCTTGACGTTCCACATTCGTGGGGCCTGCCGTAGGCCGTAAAGGGCCTTGCGCAGGTGGAGCACCCTGTGCTCTTGGCCGGCGACAACGAATCCCAACGGCTGCTTGACGAAGACCTCCTCCTTGAGTTCCCCGTTCAAGAACGCGGACTTGACGTCCATGTGGTGGACGTTCTAGCCGCGCGTGGCTGCAAGCGCGAGCACCAGCCGCACAGACTCCATCCTCGCCACCGGCGCAAAGACCTCGAAGTCAATGCTTTCCCGCTGCACGAACCCGCGTGCCACCAGCCTCGCCTTGTGTCGCACAACGTCGCCGCGCTCGTCCCGCTTCACCTTGTAGACCCATTCGAGTCCAATTGGGCGGCAATTCGCCGGCGGATCCACCAGCTCCCAAGTCTGGTTCTCCTGGATGGAGCTCATCTCCTCCAGCATCGCCCGCCGCCAGCTCTCGCCCTGCTCTGCCACGGCGAATGACGGTGGTTCCTCCGCGCTGCTGAAGTGCAGCTCGCCATCGTCCAGAGCCTGGGCCACCGAGCCGGGAGGCGTCGTGTCGCCGATGATGTCGTCCACGGTGCGGAATAGCCTTCATGCTCGGCATCGAGGTATGGCGATGCGTCGGGCGGAGGCGTGGCGTAGCGGACCGGCGCTTCCATCGGGGTTGCAGGCGACGCTTCCCTTGCGCTAGGCACGGGTGAGCCCCCTCCTTGTTCGCCGCCATCGTTCTCCACGTCGTGCGTCGGCTGTCCGCGGGCCTGCGCTTCCCCGTCTTGGTACTCCTCGTACTCGATGGTGAAGACGCTCGAGCTTCCGCCGGTCGCCCCTTCCCCGCCGCTTGGACGCGCCCAGCCCAGCTTGCAGCTTCGTCGAACACGACGTCGCACGAGATGTGGACGCGTCGCTCCACTGGGTCGTAGAGCTGGTAGGCCTTGCTGCCCGCCTCGTAGCCGAGGAAGACCATCGGCTTGCTCCTGTCCTCCAGCTTGGCGAGGTTGGGCCGCGTCACCTTGACGTGCCCAATGCACCCGAAGGTGCGCAGGTGCGCGACGTCGGGCTTGCGCCCATGCCACGCCTCAAACGGTGTCTTGTCCTCCAAGCTCTTCGTGGGGGAGCGGTTTACGATGTACGCCGCAATGCTCACCGCCTTGCCCCAGAACACCGCCGGCATTCCCTTTGCCTTCAGCATGCTCCTAGCCATGCCGACGACCGTCTGATTTCGCCGCTCAACGATGCCATTCTACTGCGGGGAGTAGGGGCTGAGAGGTGGCGTTCCACGCCCACGCCGGCGCAGTAATGGGAGAACTCCTCGGAGTCGAACTCACCGCCGCAATCTGTCCGCAGCACCTTCAACTTCTTCCCCATCTCCATCTCCGCCCGAGCCTTGATCTCCTTGATTGCCTCCACCGCATGGTCCTTGGCCGTGAGCAGCCGCAACCACATGAAGCGGCTGCTGTCATCCACAAGCAGGAGGAAGTACCTCCTGCCGCCGTGCGTGGCCGGCTTGATTGGCCCGCACAGGTCATCGTGGACCAACTCCAGCAGGTCCTGGGCTCAATAGCTCGTCGCCTTGGGGAAGAGAGCTCGTCGTTGCTTGCCGGCGAGGCAACTGTCGCACAACTCGCTGACGTGCTCGATCGCCGGTAGCCCGCACACCATGCCCTTGCGCGCCATCCAGCCCAAAGCATCAAAGCTCAGGTGACCGAACTGCGCGTGCCAGTGCCACGGAATGTAGTAGACTCCGGTGAGCGCTCGGTGGCCGCCATTGCTGCAGCTGAAGAGGATGGTCCCTTTGCCGGCGATGTCGACGACGGAGTTGTCCCCGAACTTTGACGGTGCCGGTGATTGAGGAATCAAGCTTGGAGAAGGCCCCACGCCTCCCAGTCATGTGGTTGCTCGCGCCGCTCATCCTCGTCTCCTTCCTCCTTGCCGAGGTTGACCTGCGCTCGGGGCTCCTCGAGCCGCACCGGCGCGCCCTTTGGCTCCTCTGCTCTGCTGCCGAACGCGCACGCCTACGCCATCAGCAGAGCAGGCTCCTCTGCTCCTTCCTCTGCGCTGCAGGAGCGCGCGAGGAGCAGCTCAGGCTCTTCCTCCTCTTATTGCGCCAAATTGGCCTGCTCGCGGCGTCGGGGAGCGCGGCAATTGCGCGCCCAATGCCCAAACTTGCCGCAATTGAGGCATTTGTCCTTTGCCACGGTCTTGCCACCTTCCTCTTTGGGCTCGCCGATGTCTGCCTTCTTTCAGGGCTTGCCAGTGCCGCGGCCTCTGCTCGAGGATGCGACGGCATCTCCACATTGCCGCTCCTTCATCCAAGCCGTCCACTCTTCCTCAGTGAAGAGGAGCTGCCCTTTTGGGCCTTCACCTATCGGCGCGTCCGCGCGATCCTCGACCGCCTTCAGCCGCCGAGGTCGAGCAAAGTCTCGATGGAGACTGCGACGTGCGCGTACTTGGACAGCATGACACGCAGGTACTTGGCCACCACTGTCTCCTCCTTGATCTCCTCGCCCAGCGTTCCGAACTGGCTCACCAGGAAGGTGAGGCGTAGCGCGAAATCCTCCACCACCTCTCCATAACGGAATGAGATGGTCTCGAATTCACGCTGCAACTGCTGTACCTTCGCCTTCTTCATGCGGTCTCTACCGACGCGGATGGCCTCCAAGCTGGTCCGGCTTCCTTGGCGGACTTCTTGCTCCCCAAGGTGGTGATGTACTTAGGGAGAACCCCCTTGAAGATGGCCTCCATGGCCATCAGGTCTTCTTGCTCATCGTCAGTGCCGTCCTTGACGACCCGCCAAAGGCCCCTCGCCTTGAGCATGACCATCATCACCGTCGCCCACTCGCCATAGTTGGTGCGCGTTAGGAGTGGGAACTATGCTCCTCCCACCTCACGCACCGTCTTCACCACGACCCGCGGGCGGGTCGGTGAACGGGTCGGCCGCCTCGCCGTTCTGGACGCCCTGCGCCCACGGCCATCGGCAGTGTGGGTGGTTTCGTCGGTCTAAATGGCCGACATACTCACAGCTCACCGCTAAAATGGCTCTGATGCCACTTGTTAAGCCTAATTGGATCACTAAGCAGCTCCTAGAGCTGCTGCAGCTACCTAGGCACACACACACTCGGCTGAAAATGGAGGGAAGGGAGAACAGAGAAACACAAGTTCTTTTTGTGCTGCTGAACTGAGTTGCAGCTTGGCTGCTCTTCTATTTATACAGGAATGAAAATACACTCAAGTACATACATGGTACATCTACTCTCAACCACTACCAACTATGGTACTACTACCAACTACATACTCATTCTCCTACTGCCCTCTTCCTGCATACAGCAGGGGCAAAAGTCCACTGGCCGTATGGCCTATGTATAGAGCACTAGCTCTACCAAATACCTAATACTAGGATACATAGCTCTACCAATTACCTAATACTAGGATACAAGATCAATGGAAGTGCTTGATTGATTTAAGTTCATCAGAGAGACAGTGAGGTCCTGAGGGGAATTTTTTGCGTGGCCCTGGTTGGTAGCCTCACAACTGGAGGCCCTACCACCGTGCTATGAGCATGTTCTCTCTACAAATTTGAAGTCATGATATTTATTCCACAAATTGGAAAGCATGAGAAGATTAATGAAATACTGATATGTAAAAAGCTAAACAAAATAACAAATAGACATAAGTACCAGCAATGTGACCACTGGAACAAGCATCTGCGACTGCCTGAGTATCCATGATTGCTCCTCGAGCATTATTGACGACAATTACACCTTTCTTCATCTTTGCAATCTTCTCTTTGTTAAACATGCCTCTGAACAAAGGAGCAACCAAAAACTCAGAAAAGACGTGTGCCAAAATATTATGGAGAGGACAAGTACTTGATGAATCCAGACCTTGTTTTCTCTGTAAGTGGGGTGTTGATCACAATCACATCACACTTGGGAAGCATAGCATCCAGGTCCTCTTCAAACTTGGCCCCAATTTCTTTCTCAAGCTCTGGGTCAATCTGAAGTCTGTCATGGTAAAGCAGGTTGCAGTTGAAGGGCTTAAGACGCTGAAGCAAGAGTTTGCCAATACGACCAGCCCCGACAGTTCCGACAGTCTTTCCTTCAAGATCATAAGCTCTGTGGGCAATGCCTGCCACATTCCACTCACCCTGAACCACCTGTTGATACCCAGGCAAGAAGTTCCTAAGAAGAATCAGAATGCGTAAGAGCTCATCCTCTGCCACAGAGACGGTGTTACTTCCAGTAACCTCTGCCACAGTTAAGCCTGCAGCAGCGGCTGCTGGCAAATCAATATGATCAGAACCGATTCCAGCCGTCAGAAGAAGCTCAAGGTTTTTTGCTTTCTTTATCCTCTCTGCTGTAACATAAGCGGGGTGGAAAGGGGTGGTTATCAGGACATGCATGTCTTCAATGTGCTTCTCCAGTTCTGGGAACACAAACAAGAATCATTTAGTGAAAACAAGCACAAAACCAGAGCCTCGTGAAATCCACACCTATTTTATATAAGAAAAATATGAATAGAAGTTTTTTCATGGACAAGAAAAGGGGATGGGCAGCAGGCATCACAGGTGGTCCTAGGACTCAAAAATCGTGAAAAAGCAATGTGTGGGGGCAGGTTAGACTAACACCTGCCAATATTAGGCCACTGGCTTGTGTCCCTCTCCATCATAACATCAACCAGAGCAACAAATCTATGTAGAAACAATTGTCTGCTATCATATTCCATCTTAGTATGAGCTGAAGCAGAAAAAAAATGAAGGTTAAAACGCAGATGCAGAATTGGCATGGATGAGCATCTACAACGACACAGGCAGTGGCGCAGCCAGTGAAAGAAGGTGTGGCTCGGAAAGTAAGATAGATTGATTGAGGATCAATGGTACATATATATACAGCGAGGGGATAGAGTCCTAATCTAGGAAGGAATAGATAAGAGTACTAATCTACCCTCGGCTGATCCTAATCAATCTAGGGGAAGGCGCAGGCTTATCCAGCCGCTGCCATACAAGCCCAATAGGGCTGCACCGAACCAGGTCCAAGAGGACCGAAATACATATTCTTATCAGCCAGGAATAATATATAGGAGGGGCCAAACAACCCAATATATACTAGTAGAGAATTTAATAATTGTAGGTATCAATCATATGTTATATAGAAAAAGGTTTTAATGATTTTGCATGTACTCCCTCCGTATTTAAATATAAGTCGCGGTTGACTTCTTTTCAAAACTTCGATCATTTGTCTTATTCAAAAAATTTGATGAATTATCATTTATTTTGTTGTGATTTGTTTTATCATAGTATAGAGTTTAAGCATGACTTGTTTCCTTGTATGTTTACATAAATTTTTTGAATAAGACGAGTGATTGAAGTTTTGAAAAAAAGTCAACCGTGACTTATATTTAAATACGGACGGAGTGTATAGTTTAAATCTAATTGATAGGACTTCATCTACTTCGTAGATTATAGCTGTGGCTGATGGTTGGCCGAGGTTGCAATACCCGGCGGCAAGGGGGCACCGTGCTGGCGCACGGCGAGTGGATGCGTTGGTGAGAGTAGATTCGTTTGGGCGAGATGGAAGCGGGTACAGCAGCCGATCAACCTTTACGTTGATCCTGCTTGCCTGCGAACTTGTTTCTCATTCAATATATAAGCCTAGTACAAACTAACTTCCTGATTTCCATGTTATGAAAAACCCTAACCCTAATTTTTGGCTCTGTATACCATGTTCTGAATAGCACTTGTATTCAATATGAGGGCTCTAGGCCCGAATATATACAGGTACAGGAATTAGCAAATATGCACAAACCCCCCTTATAGATTGGGGAAATACAAATATACATATACATCTAACAGTGACAACACCAGCGCCGTTTACATGTCTTCTAATCCATTATAGCACCAAACACATTGAGATCGACCTCCACTTCGTCCGGGAGCGAGTTTCCTTTGGTGATCTTCGTGTTCTTCATGTGTCGACATCCTCACAGTATGCAGACTTCACCAAGGGCTTGCCTTCCACAGTTTTCACGGAGTTCAGCAGTCTCAACGTCTGCAGTGCACACGATAAGACTGCAGGGCGTGTTAGAAATATGTGTTTAGGGTCCCTTGGACCTCGTTCGGTTCAGCCCTGTTGGGCGCGTATTGGCTGCGGCTGGATAACACCCTGCGCCTCCCCTGGACTGATTAGGATCAGCCGAGGGTAGATTAGGACTCTATCCTCTTCTTCCTAGATTAGGACTATCCCCGGTGTATACACATATTTACCCATGATCCTCAATCAATCTAACTTTCCGAGCCATACCTTCTAAATTCATGGAGTTAATGCATCAGTGGTTTGGTTTGGTTTGGTTTGGTTTGGTTTGGTTTGGTTTGGTTCCATGAAACAACTAAGTGGATTGTGGTGGATCAGTAGAAGATGTAATTAACCGCATGGTGTGAGGTGGTTTCAGTTTGGTTTCTAGACCATTACGAGGTTTGATTATAATATATAGACATTTAATTTGTTGTATTCCATACTTATTTCAATCTAATAGAGTGACTTTTTTAAGTTTATTGTATTAACCTCCATTTCAAATACTTGGCCACTTCATGTTTTAACACACTTTCTTATGTTGCCCCTTCAAAATACTAACAGAATGTTCTATAAGCACTTAAAAGTAACTTTACAACTTGATTTTAGTTGTTTCATTATAGAAAATAAAACACCTCAGTATCCATGCCTTAACCAAAGTGGCCAAGTATTTGAAAAAGAAGTTAGTATTTGATTAAATATTACTAAAATATTAATGTTATTTAATATATGGAATAGATAAAAACTTTTAAAATAGTATAAAGTATAGTTTATGCTGTTAAAAAAGTGACATCATTGGCTATTTCTCATGGATCCGCCCTGCACCGCTCTATAAGGTAAGGTAGTGTTTTGTTGGTGGGATGGGATGGAATTGAACCATCCCATCTCATCAATTCCAATTTTTGGTTTGGTTGAAAATCGAAGGAATGTATCAATTCATGAAAAGAGAATATCGTCTCCAAATTCGGTTCCAACTTCCAAAAAATTCAGAGACCGATTGTAGGCCTAGGCTCAGAATCTGGAACAAAACCATTCTATCCCTGAAATCTAGGATGAAACCATTTCATCTCTGTAAAGAAACAATTCCATTCTACCTCCCTCTCCAACCAAACGCTACCTAAATAATAAGGCAAATTCTACGAGCTGAGAAGTACTGTAGACATGAGAGGGGTTGCAAAGATCCTTGGGCTACTACTGACCGCTGTTGGGGCCCTCCTTGTCATCGGTAACAATGTACCGATGTCCCTGCGACTCGAGCCAGTCGCGGATGCCGAGAGCGCGCTCGACGCAGCCGACGAAGTTGGGGTTCTTGTCAGCGTCCTCACCGGCCTTGTAGAACACCCCCACGATCTTCTTGCTGACTGCAGATGTCTGCGTAACAAATAGAGGAACCAAAAGAGGGTAGTCATGAGAGTTTGCTCCATAGACCGGTCAGCGTCAGCATCCAAAACTGACGGCGGAAACAATACGCTCCAAGATCCCGTGTTAAAAAATTATCTAGAGCGGCTGGGGGGAACCACGATGAATCAACAAATATGAGACAAATACGAGAGGAACCCGCAGCGAGAAGCGGATCAACAAAACGAGCACGCATCGAGAAAGGGGAAGGTTGATTGGAGGATTATTGGATTACGTGGGCCGCCCTTGAGCCGAATCCCCGATCGACCAGCTGCCTCGCAGCCGCCTTCCACATCGCCATTAATGAACCGCGAAGACAAACAAGTATGACGGGGAAGGAACTGCACGGCGAGGAAGCGGAGGGGCAGTGAGCCAGAAGCTCGGAACCGGGAAGGGGAGGACAGGAGCGTGGAGTGCCGGATTAGCAGGAGGCGAGAGATGGCAATGGGGTGAAATGCGGTGCGGGTGAAGCAAACACCCACCCCTCCGGTGCAAGTCATCCATCTATGGGCGTTTGGCTAACGGTGGGACCGAGTCATGGAGAAAGGATAGGGAAATCATCTCCCACGCTCCCATCCATTTAATATCTTAATCTATCCATACTCGTATTTATTTTTTATCTCAAAATGGAAACAAAATATAAAACTTATCACACCCCATATTTTTCCATCCCACCTTACATTTCATATCCCTATCACATTTCAAACACCACCTTAGGCTGCTGTCACCAAGTGGTCAGAAAAAAAAGCCTAAAACACTGTTTTGCACTGTAGACAAAGAGGGAGATAGTTGGAATAGTGGATAGGCGGGGTTGGATAGGCTCACTGGTGACAGCAGCCTTAACGGATTGATTTTCACATCCACATCTGCAACCGTTGGATACCCGACATCCGATGGATGCCCACCGGGTGTGAAGGCTATCCACAAATAACAAAAAAACCAGAACTCCAAAAACTCTATAATAACACACTTATACTTTGTTTGGATATTGCAGTTTCGAGAAACTGTGGTATGACAAAACTGTAGATTTAAAACAAGGGACATGTAAAACTATGGTTTAGAAGAAAGAGGTCTAGAGTAGAGTTTTTAAAACTTCAAAAATACTTTAGTTTTAGCAATACGATTGTAAAACTACAATTCTTATTCCATCCAAACACCCCATCTCTTTCTAAAACCAAAGTATTTTTGAAAAACTCTAAACATATTTAGTATCATTAGTCAACTACATAGATTTAAATAATATAATCACAAGTTTAAATAACTAATGGGTAGTAAAGGTAGGTGACTCCCTGCCATAGTTCAGCTACAGGCTATCAAATTTATGACAGTTACTAGACTATACTCTTGTAATCTAGGCCCATTAGACACCTATGGATGAAAACTCATACCCACGCCCATGTAGTTACGGGTCAAGTTGGCTAGACCCATAGATGGGAATTGACACCCATATCAGTATATGTTGGGTGTAAAACCTATAGGCACCCACACATATGGGTGTCACTACCATGCCATCCCTATCTATATGGCATTTCACATACCATGCTATTTCCTCCGTCCAGAAATCTTAGGCGCATAAGCTCATTTCACATAGACCAAGGAAAATTAATACCCCACAAAAATTTCCTGGGTTTCTACAACACATGCATCTGAAACAAAGGAAATTATGCGCATGCATCCCACAACCTCTTGCATGCGCCATGCATCTGCCAGTCATGCATCGTTTGGCATCCCAAGACCTCCATTGAATGTGCATGTAGACTACGAGAAGCCCCCACCCTTATACGTCTAAGAAATTTGGATGCTTTTCATGTGCTTAGACGCCTAAGATTTCTGGATGGAGGGAATAGCTTGTCTAAGATAGGTTACTCTGAAACGGTAATTTTACAGAAAGTTCACGAGATTTTTGTAGAAAATAGAAAAATTTCCACGGCTCAAACAAACACACGTGGATGGACGAGCGAGACTGTACATCGCGTAGACAATCAAGATAATCAGGTCCGGACAAAAAGGTATCCTCTGTCACGGGGTGTTTGGATACCGGACTAAATTTTAGTCTCAATCACATCGGATGTCTGACACTGGTTAGAATTATTAAATATAGTCTAATTATAAAACTAATTATACAGATGAGGATTAAACAGTGAACGAATTTATTAAGCCTAATTAATCCATAATTAGAAAATGTGATGCTGCAGTAACTAGTCATTAATTATGCATTAATTAGGCTTAGTAAATTCGTCTCGCCATTTAGTCCTCGTCTATGTAATTAGTTTTCTAATTAAATCATGTTTAATACTTCTAACTAATGTCCGAACATCCGATGTAACACGGACAAATTTAGTCCCTGGATCCAAACACCCCTTCAATCAATGATATTCAGGACCGCAGCGTCTGTTCAGCGATCAGTCATTCATTCAGAATCGAGCGACTAATGCATTTAATCAACTCTCCGAAGTAACTCGGCTGATTTGGCCCCACAATTATGATTTCCATCCCCTTGGTCTTCCTCACGTGGGCTTTGTTTCATTTTTCTTTCTTTCGAACGTTAGCAAGGCCCTCTGTATAGGATTGTGAGGACAGGATAGTACGGTCTGTGAAGACCGGACTAACTTCCGTACCAAGTTTCTTGAAGGGGTGAAGGAACAAAGCCTGGTACGGTCTATGAATACCGGACCACGTTTCTTAAGGAGACTGAGAAGTGAAGGCTTTGGAAGATACGCAGACCGGAAGTGTCTAGAAGACCGTCCAAAGAGCGTACCAAATAACCCGTGGGTACCAAACCCTCGGACAGGCAGTAAGATAGTACGGTCTTTGAAGACCGTCCATGGACCGTCCTAAGAAACTCAAGGCTGAGGACTTTGAAGGACTTGCAGTGCACAATGGACCGGACGGTACGGTCTCTGTAAACCGTACTAACCTTCGGACTAAAATACAATACAGTGACGTGGGATTTCAGTGACCGTTGAGAAAGTGAACGGACCGGATGGTCCTGTCTATGAAAAATGCCTGGAGCGGATAGTATAGTCTACACTGCTTCAGCAGCCCGTTGGAGCAGCGGCTAGTTCGTGTTTGGGGGCTATATAAGCCACCCCACCCGGCCATTTCAAAGTAGTTGGATACACTGAAGATCAGAGCAAGTGTAGAGGAGGTTTCCAAGCATATCCATCACTCCAACCACCATATGAGAGCTTAGAGCATCATCCAAGCTAGGTTAGAGCTTAGAGAGAGTGAGCTTGCGAATTCTTCTTGAGTGTAGCTCCTGCGCGAGCTATTAGAGAAGCTTTGGTTGTGGTCAAACCACTTGTACTCGTTGCTAGACCCTCCTTCTTGGTGTGGAGCGGCGGCGAAAACTTGTGCGGGGACGAGGAGACCCTATAAACTCCATAGTGAAGAATTCGGCGCCTTGTGACCAAGAGAGACGGTAGCGGTGGCTAAGCCTTGGTAGCTTGGTGGCACTTAGCCTTTACTTGCCGTGAGCCATTTGGTGGTGAGCGCAAGATGGTGATCGGGAGAGTCTTGGTGCTTAGCTCGGATATTGCCTTTGGTGGCTAGCCCGTAGACGTAGCCCTTAGTGGTGAACCACATTAAATCTCTGTGTCTCTTCAGAAGTTTGCATCCCCTTGCCCTTACCTCTTTACTTACCGCATTTACGTTTCCGCTTGATCTTGCTTGTGTGCCTTTAGATTTTCTAGTTAGTTTGATTAGGTTTGGCTCTTGGTTGCAAGTCTTTTAGGTAAGTTAGAGAGCGCATAGATAAACCTTAGACTTAACTAATATGTGTAGGATGCGATAGGTTTATCTTTATGCACTAGATAGCCCTAGGTTTTAGTTGAGCGATTAGCGACCCAATTCACCCCCTCCCCCTCTTGGGTTGGATACCCTGGCACATTCCCTTTTAGCTATACGGTTGTGTTTGCCCGTTGGCTTTGAACCAGATTAGCAGTAAACTCATTCGTGTAGACGTGTTTTGGCGGTTCTTAGCCTAACAGATTTTACTCCGCAAGCGAACGGAGACCGCTGTAGCTTTCACCCGGGAGTATTCCAAGGTATCGTATTTATCCACAGGGAAGCATTGAGATAGAGATATTAACTTATCAAACATCTTGTTATTTCACTCTTTCATTCTAAACGATAAAAGGAAGGATAACGGCACACTGACACACTCCACACGGATACATAGCTCAACGATAAGCTAGGAGGACAACGAGACAGGGTCTGGTTCCTGATGAGATCATCCTTTACTAAGGTCAAGCTCAAAGACAAAGCTAGCTCCAACAATGTCACTCTACTAAGGTCATGACATGACTGAGGTTATGGTTTGGTCTAGACATATTTACTGCTTCGGACATCGCGGCTATAGAACCACTGCCAGGCACCAGAGTGCTGATTACCTGGCTGAGAAAGGCGGGTTCTTGGGAGCCCGACTATGCGTCTACATACAAGTTGGAACACAACCTGGCGCCAGCCCGAACGACGAGGTGGAATACACAAGGTACGCGCTCGCTGTCACCAAGCGGACCTACCACCAAAGCTACGTGAGGCTGGTTGCAAACCAAGGTGAACTTCCAGAGTAAACTCTGGTTGCTCACACCTCGACTTGTTGCGCAAGTGAAAGCATCACCACTGCTACGACTTAACTAACAACATGAACAAGGAACCCGCAAGTAAATAGACTAGATTAACCATAACCTCATAGAGTAACGCTAACTATAGTCTAACGACATACACTATGATCATGCATTATCATAAAGGCAGGAATGTAAATGCTTGAACTTATACACAAAGTCTTACAGGAAAAGAAAGATACAAAGGACTTATACCAGACTCCTGAAGACCGCTCCGGAACAGACAGAGCCCGACTCTAACTCCTACTAAACATTGAACTAGAAGGGGTAGAGCCACCCAAAAGAGTGTACAAGTGCGAGTTTGGAGTGGGGGAGTGACCCTCTATTTATAGGAGGCTGTAGGTCGATGAAATGACTAAGTCTACAAGCCGGGCGGCCTAGCATTGTGGCCTTTCGGCCCTTCGATGCACCGACCTTGCTTTGGACGGCTTGATCTTCCATCTTTGAGGCGGTGGCGATTGATTCGGTTAGAGCACGTGCCGGAAGGCCTAACTCCTTGGCCGGGCGACTACGTGGCAAGCCGGGCGGCCTTCCAAGAAGCCGGGCGGCCAAGTCTCAGGTCGAGAGGCCCACCTCCCAGGTCGGGCGGCCTGCAACTTTGGCCCTTAACCCTCCGATCCACCGACTATGTTGATCCCACGGTTGATATACCTTCTGACCAGGCATGGCGGTTAAGTCCGGTGTGCTTCTTCCTTGGTCATTGGATTTAGAGTGTGTTTCTTCCTTAGCCACAGGATGGGACTCCCTCGCTGACTTCACCAATCCAAGGCTTGGATCGGTGAAGTGGCGGTCTTTCGGTCCTTTGCATGTTGATTGCTTGGCTTCCACCGTGGGACTATATTTGACATGTGTCCTTGTGCATGCACGCCGAAGATGAGCACATTTGGAGACATTTGTATGCCGGGCGACCTAGAGTGGGTGGTTGGGCGGCCTGGCTTTTCCTGACTTAGTCAATTTCTTCTCCATATCATGGCCTTCCGACATTGTATTCGACTTATGCTTGTTCCCACATGTGTATATGAGACCTTGGTACCTTCCTTGGTTGAAAAAGATGAAGCGTGACACATTTTGTACACTTGTCTGGCCGGCCGGCCAGGTCCTAGGTCACCCGGCATAGGGTCTGGCCGCCCGGCCACTCTCTTGTGAGCCAGCAATGTCCATCTTGTAAAGGTCATATCTTTTGCATCCGAACTCCAAATTGAGTGAACCAAAGCTCCATTTCAATTATTTCGACGAGCTCTTCGCAATGGTTCAGTAATTGAGGGCATTTGAGATACTTTATAGTGATGCTATTTGTAATCCATTCTCAAGCCCTTTTGTGCCCACTTTATGCTTGCTCCAAATGATGTAACTTTGCAAAGAATTTGAGCATCTCCCTATGTAACACCGAAAACCACCAAAACT
Source organism: Paspalum notatum (assembly GCA_022530915.1). Taxonomy (NCBI): domain Eukaryota; kingdom Viridiplantae; phylum Streptophyta; class Magnoliopsida; order Poales; family Poaceae; genus Paspalum; species Paspalum notatum. The sequence continues at coordinate 28,889,754 of CM039688.1, read as the reverse complement.
CATGGAATTCATTAGTTCAAGGTAAATAATGCATAGAACTTTGTTTACACCCCATTTATTCACCGAGGAATTGGCGGTCGAAATCGGGAAATAACGACCGCCAACAACGTGGTGTCTAGATAGCCCTAGGTTTTAGTTTGCCTTGGAAGGTGTCTTGTCCCACACAGTTTTTATTGGTAGCCCCACCTAGTGACAGCGGGTGTGTGTCATGTGTAGTCCAACCCCGATGTTTGGATAAGTAGTCATCGATGCATTGTTGAGTCCTGTAGCGCCCGCCTTTCTCGTCTAGGTTGTTAGCACTCTGGTGTCCGGAAGTGGTTCTACATCCTCGATGTCCAAGTAAACCTATTAAGCAGGATTCTAGTTTCCTTAGTAAAAGTTAAGTTGTTGTACCTAAAGTAGTGATCCTGCTCTGCTCTGTTAATTATCTTTACAATCGCTGGCTTTACTATTCAGTTCTATCTGTTCTACGTTGAGTTACTCCTCGTTCCTCGTGGATTTTGATACTGTTGACAATGGAATTTGGCCGCCCCTGTTAATGGGCCAAGATCGGCTTTGGGCTGGAAAGAAGTCGTCCAAGGGAGCGACGGCGGAAAGATAGAACAGGCCAATGGGCTTTGTATCGTAGATTAAAGAGTCCAGTTTTAGTTAGTTAGGGTTTGTAGCTTAATTTCGGAAGGGCAGGTTTGTTGCCCTAGTCTATGGACTATCGAAATAAAGTTGACGACATACGTTCATCGAGCAGCAGCTGTCTCCACATCCCCTCGGCGCATTGCCACCTCTAGCGACTAGAGTTTTAGGTAATCGTCATGCTGCCTTAACGATTCAATTCGTTACAGGCATTGCGATGTTAGTCGCCTGGCAAATCGTGCTGAAGTGTTTTTTATGGCACAGTTTGCTAGTTACCATGATGAATCTCGCGATAAGCTTTGCTTAGCGCGAGATCCATTAGTTACCTTGACAAATCTCGTGTCGAGCCCAGCTCGGCATGAGATCCGTCACGTGTATGAGCCGATGTGCTTGCACGTCGGCTTGTACACAATTTGTTGTTATGCTAATATCTGTTGTGTTGCATGCTTTTATGCTGCTAGTTTATTGTTGATTTAGCATATCACAAGGTTTAGAGCTTAGATTAGATTTGTTCTCATAGTTTTATCTACAGATCATTCGTTAGTAGGAAGATCCGATGTATACCATGTCTTGCCTGTTATCGCTTTATCAAAGATGCATCTGCTCGTATATGGTTCCTATAGAATCTTTGGTGAGTTTAGTAGATTCAGGGTATGTTTGACGTTCATCTGGATGTTTTAGCCGACTAGAATAGATCTAGTCGTGCTTACTTTTCCTTTATTTAAGTACTTTTGCATATTATATCTGGATATACTATTGGTAAGACAACAGGGCCTTGCCGATGGAGAAGATCCGATCCAGGATGAGCCGATCCGAGTGATCTGGCTAGCATTTAACGTTTAATCTGTTTTGTCTACTTATACAGGGGAAACAGGAGCCAACCAACGCGAACACCATCACCATAACCTCCCTGGCTAGGTCATAAGCCAGATGGCACGCCCAAGCAACACCAAGCCAAGAACGATCGGCTGATCCGTGCAGCTGATCGTGGGTCGCAGCAAGGAGGAGCGATCCCGACGATCCACATACACCTCCCGGCCCTATTGTGTGAAGTTCTCTAGGGAACTACCCATCGGTTTCCTGTAGCGACACGTTTTTGGCACGCTCGGTGGGACATCTCTCGATCCATCTACATGGCTGGCGGCAAAGGAAATCGCGACGCCAGCACCGATGAGGGCGGAGAAGAACTCGCCCCGATCGAGAAACCTGAAGACCTGCCTGAGATGCACCTAAGCATTACGCCGAAATCATCGAGGAACTCAAGGGCAAAGTACTCGCCATGTATCAGAAGTCCCGCCATGGCGGCATCGTGTTACATGGATGCCCTTCGTCTCTCCTTGACGAAGTGGATCTCCTGACCCCCTCGCAGCGGCGCACTGAAGTGCTCCGCGAGGAGATAAACAGGATCACTGCGCATGCTTTGATCAGACAGTCTGAGGTGGTCATAAACCGCATGGATAACATCGTGGTCAAGACGGTCAGAGCAGCGTTGGCCGGTGAACCGCTTCACATCACCGGCCCCGAGTTGAACGGCTACGTGGGGAAAGCAATGTTTTACTCCAGGCCGCTCACGCCCATCCACATTGAGGTGCAGGGGGATAACATCGCAGAATTCATCATGCATTCTCCACGTGATCGGCTTCCTCTACAGACCAAGGCTTACTCAACTCCGCCCTTGGTCATACTTGACGGTTTCGTATGCCAGTTGAGGTACCGACAGCTGGAGGAAGGAGATGCGCCTCCTCCCCCGTACCCTAACCCAATCCTCGTCAATCCATCGCGAGGACCAAAGCAAAACCCTCCTCCGAAAGCTAGGTCTACGCATGGAAGCGCATTACATGGAGTAGCAAAAGTGCCGGACCAAGAGTTAGCTGAATGGCAAAACGCCTATGGGACTGGGCCGATCCACAACGATCAGGCCATGTTTGCTATAGGGATGGATCTCAATATGTCTCGGAAAGATCTTTCTGAGGTTTTGAAGTACCAATATGGTATTACACCTCTACCGGGGGCCATCACTTATGCAAAGCCTTACCCAGAGGTATACGATCACCTCGAGGCCCCTCCCAAGTTCAAGATCCCTGATTTTACCAAGTTTAGTGGCAGCGATGGGGCTAGTACCGTAGAGCACGTCAGCTGGTACCTCGCACAGCTAGGGATCGCATCAAGGGTCGAACATATGAAAATTCGGCTGTTCTCTCTATCGCTGACCGGGCCAGCCTTCGGTTGGTACACCACGTTGGCCCTTGGGTCTATCACCACTTGGAAACAGCTGGAGGAAAGTTTCCATGCTCAGTTCTTCTCGGGATCCGACAAAGCCACGTTCACAGACTTGAACAGCATCCACCAACTCCCGGGAGAAACGGTACACAAGTACATCCAACGGTTCCGTGAACTGAGGAACCATTGCTACTCCCTCCACCTCGACGAGAAGATTCTGGCCCAGATAGCGTACAACGGGTTAAATAAGGCCATCAAGGCAGTATACGGGCTGACCGATTTCAATTCTATCGGCCATCTGGTGTCAAATGTTACTGCTTACAAGTGGAGCCACCCAGAAGTCTTGCAGGAGAGGCATAGACGGAGTATCGGCTATATCCAAGCCAATGACGATGACGGCCTAGATGATGCTGACGCTTACCTTGTTCAGTGGGCAAGGGCTAACAAGCCTCTATAGTGCCAATGGGTGAAACAACCTGAGCCGATCTCGGGCTATGACTTCGATGTCTCAAAGACCGAAGCCATCTTTGATATGCTCGTCAAAGAAAAGCTGTTAGTACCGTTGCCTGGACATCAAGTCCCTACGGCTGAAGAGAAATGCGTGGCTGTAAATACTGCAAATGGCATAATAAGTTGGACGGGCACAACACCGGTGACTGCAGGATCCTGCGGTCTGAAATTCAGAAGGCCATAGAACAAGGCAGGCTCGTGTTTGCTCGCGCTCCAATGAAGATAGACATGATGCCTTTTTCGGTCAACGCCGTGTCCATTGCCCGACGAGTGTTACTCGGAGTTCGTATCCGAGTCGATGAGCTGAGCGCGCTTGGGCAAAGCTATTTCTTCCGGCCGGGTCCTGCACCGGGGCAATCAACATCAGTTTTTGCATCTCCTTCGAGGTCCTGCCGCGTCGATCAACATAGTTCACGCATCTAAGGACGAGAAGGGCAAGGCTAAGGCGGATCCTCTCGACGATGTCCCTCTTGAGTTTAGGGCCGAAGTGCATACTTTGGTCAAAACGGTGGAGAGGAATCGATGATGTCGCCCCAACTCCGGAGTGCTGATGGGCATGTACGCACGCCATCATCAACGAAACGAGAAGCGACGTCGTGCTGAAGAGGATGAAGCCTATCATTGTGAACGTCGCCGTCATCTGGAGGACCGACGCCGCGAAGAACAGCGCCACAAGGATCGGCACTGTGAAGAACAAAGGCGGCACCAGTCACGCCGCGACGCCATGAACCACGACGAGCACTGGCGCTGCCCCTACTTCCACTTCTGCGGGACGCAAGGTATGGAGAGGCTACCCACCATTAATGATTGTCCAGAGTGTTCCGGCCGCAGGAGTTACCGTGGCAAGACGTCCGTGTTCGAACGTTTAGAGCGCACGTCATCACCACGACGACGTCGCACGACCTCGCCGCGCCGCCATTGTGATCCTACTCCTCCACCACGACGTCCCCCGTCTCCATCACCAAAGCGGCGCTCTGTGTCCCCACCACCGGCGCGCTCACCTCCTCCGGCAAAGCGGGACGACCCGAAAGACTCCCGGCGTCGTCTAGAATGCCACCTGGAGAGGTGGTGCCCCGAGGGTCTGACCAAAATGCAAAAGCGCAGAGTTCAGTGCTTACGCTGCCTGGAGTTAGCCGAAGAAGAATATCTTCGGCAGCTCAAGAAGATTGGAGGCATCATGGGTATTCCAAGCTTACAGTCCAGACGAAATTTTGTTTGGAAACGGAAGCCTCAGTCTGACGCTGCAGAAACGTCAACGAAGCTGGCACTAGCCGAGCCGGCGAAGCCAGACGCACAGGAAGGCTCGTCGGGCATGGCCAGCCATGGGTCCACCAGCGACGATGATGACATGGAAGATGAAGTCAATGAGGTGATCAAGAAGGCCGCAACAGGTATAAATATGGTCTTTTATTTACCTGAAGATTTTCGTCCTCCTAGCAGTGAACATATGGCCGAGTCAATGGCGCAGCTTAGCCTCGGCCCCGCTGCTGCAATCTTTGAAAAGCCGATCGACAAGAAGTATCGGTATCTGAAGCCTCTCTACGTGAAAGGTTTCATCAATGGCAAGCCAGTTGGTTGGATGCTCGTCGACGCAGGCGCAACCGTTAATATCATGCCGTATTCCTTGTGCTGCAAGATTGGGAGGTCTGCCGACGACCTTGTGAAGACCAACGTCACCCTCAACGACTTCAAGGGCGCTTCATCTCAGGTCAAAGGGGTCCTTAACGTTGAGCTAGCAATCGGCCATAGGACACTGAACACCTCCTTCTTCGTGGTCGACGATCATGGTCCTTATTCGGCTCTCCTTGGCCGAGAGTGGATTCATGCCAACTGCTGTGTACCCTCTTCAATGCATCAATGCTTGATCCAATGGGACGGTGACAACATTGAAGTTGTACCTGCGGACGATTCTCGCAGCATCGCACAATCGTCCACGTCAGATGAAGTAGAGTGCCTCTCGGATCGACAAAAGCTGAACTGGAGTTTTGTGGAAGAGGCAAAAAACGTGATCATGCCGGTTCTGGCAATCGGCACCCATCTATAAATGGTGGGCCACTTCAGCCAACGACATCGGCCGATTCTCATCGGCTTGTAAATTCCGATAGCGTGTCTACAGCCTCACAGGCCGTAGTGGCCGATCTGCGTGATCGGACCCAAAAAATTTATAATCATATTTTTGGATGTAACATAGGATTGGCCAATCTGGGTGATCGGCCACAGAACATCAACGTAATTCATACTTCATTTAATAAAGATGTGTTGACATGTGATGACCAATTGCCTGATGACGAGGAAAAACCCGAGATTGCACCCCCCTCATCCAACCCCGGCGTCATCAAGCTCTACCTAGGAATTTGCCGAGGCAGGTAAACTCGGCTTTGGATTTACCCCCTTTGACGAGCTTGAGGCAGTTGACATCGGTCCAGGCGATCAACCTAGGCTAACATGGGTAAGTAAGAAGCTTGACCCAGAATTCAAGACTGAATTGATAAAACTGCTTAGGGAGTTTCCTGATTGTTTTGCCTGGGAGTACCACGAGATGTCTGGGCTTGATCGATCTATCGCCGAACATTGGTTGCCAACGAAACCTGGGTTTCGTCCGTTTGCACAACACCCCAGGAAGATCGATGCGAAGATTGTAGATACGGTCAAAGAGGAGATAGAAAAGATGATTCGTGCTGGTTTTATTCGTCCCTGCCGATACGCCACCTGGATATCAAGCATTGTTCCTATGTGGAAGAAAAATGGGAAGCTCAGGATATGTATTGACTTCAGAGACTTAAACAGAGCTACCCCAAAAGACGAATATCCCATGCCTATTGCCGAATCGCTCGTCGATGCTGCAGCCGGCCACAAGATGATGAGCTTCCTTGATGGTAATGCCGGATATAACCAGATATTCATGGCCGAAGAAGACGTCTACAAGACAGCTTTTCGTTGCCCTTAAGATTTATTTGAGTTCGTGGTTATGACCTTTGGTTTGTGTAATGCTGGGGCCACATACCAGCGGGCCATGAATTATATTTTCCATGACTTGATCGGCCGGTTTGTAGAGGTTTATATCGACGACGTAGTGGTGAAATCGGTCTTGCAAGAAAATCATTTAGCCGATCTTCGCCAAGTTCTCAAGCGTACTCGGAAACACGGAATGAGGATGAACCCAGATAAGTGCGCATTTGGTGTCACGGCTGGCCAATTTCTTGGTTTCATGATCCATGAGAGGGGAATCAAAATTGGTTCAAAAAGCAAAGATGCTATCGAAACAATGATGCCACCGAAGACCAAGAAAGAGCTTCAGAAACTCATTGGCAAGATTAATTACATCAGGAGGTTCATCCCTAACCTATTTGCCAAGATTGAAGCATTCATGCCATTGATCAGGACGCAAAAAAGTGAAGAATTTATTTGTGGACCTGATCAATAGCTGGCGTTTGATAATCTAAAGAAGTATCTTACAACGCCACCTATGATGGCACCGCCCTGTCTTAATGTCCCGTTTATTGTTTATCTGTCGACAGACGAGACAACCATCGGCTCGGTGTTGATTCAAGAAGTCGATGGAAAGGAGTGAGTCATCTACTACCTGAGCCGACGATTACTTGATGCTAAGACCAGGTATTCTGAGATGGAGCGTTTATGCTTATGTTTGTACTTTACATGCACCAAACTGCGCCATTACTTGCTTAATGCTGAAACTTGGGCAGTATGTAAAGCCGATGTTATTAAGCATATGCTGTCAGCCCCTATTCTTAAAGGGAGGCTCGGCAAATGGATGTTTGCTCTCTCAGAGTTCGATATCAGGTACAAACCGGCCAGGGCTGTAAAAGGCCAAGCATTAGCCGATCTCATTACTGAGTGATCGGCTCCACATCAAAATTTCGTCGGCATATCGTCCTAGGCTTTGTTTTTTGATGGTTCTGCGTGCGACCCTGGCTGCGGTGTCGGTTTGCTCATCATTTCCCCTCGGGGGGCACAATATGAGTTTGCCTTCCGCCTCAGTGAGCGGCGTACTAACAATCAAACGAAGTATGAAGCTTTGTGTAAGGGCCTCGAGTTGTTGCTGGAGGCAGGGGTCGAAGTAATGAAAGCTTTCGGCGATTCTAGGGTTGCCATCAATCAGTCAACAGAAGATTTTAATTGTGTTAGCGATTCATTGTATCCCTATCTTCTACGTTGTCAAGAATTGATGGCAAGATTCAGATTTGTTCGATTAACATGGATACCAAGGGAGGACAATCTTGAAGCCAACAAACTTACGCAAATAGCTTCTAGATATGCCGAACAAGACGATAGCGTTTGTGTTGACGTCATGCCGGTTGATGCAAATGACTGGAGAGTCGATCTCCTCAACTACTTGAGGGATCCAGCTCGGGGGGCAGATAAGAAGACAAGGCATCGTGCTTTGAAACATGCGCTTATTGGTGATGAGCTGTACTTTAGGACCTTGGAAGGGTTATTGTTAAAATATTTGAGGCCATCAGAAGCGCTAAAGGTTATGCACGATGTCCACGAAGGAGTATGTGGTACCCACCAATCGGCCCATAAAATGAAGTGGTTGATTAGAAGATCAGGGTATTATTGGCCAACCATGTTAGAAGATTGCTTCAAATACTACAAAGGTTGCCAAGAGTGTCAAAGGTTTGGAGCCGTTCAGATGGCACCGGCTGGACCGTTGAATCCTATTATCAAACCATGGCCATTCAGAGGCTGGGGTATGGATATGATCGGTCAAGTTAATCCTCCGACCAGCAAGGGACACAAATGGATTCTGGTTGCCACTGATTATTTTACCAAATGGGTAGAGGCCGTGCCAATGAAAAACGACACGGCCAAGGACGTGGTGAATTTTGTCAAGGAACATATTATTTACAGGTTTGGTATTCCACAAACTATCACCACGGATCCAGGGACTATCTTTTTGGCTGAAGAATTCAAAAATTTTGCCAAAGAGATGGGTATCACGCTGCTGCAGTCGTCCCCTTACTACGCTCAGGCCAATGGTCAGGCTGAAGCATCGAACAAGAGTCTCATCAAGCTGATCAAAAGAAAGATAGACGAATATCCTAAGCAATGGCACGATCGGCTCGCAGAGGCGTTATGGGCGTATAGAATGTCGTGTCACGGGGCGACTAAGTGCACTCCATATCAACTGGTGTATGGCCAAGAGGCCGTTATGCCATGGGAGGTTAACATTGGCTCTGGCATGGTTCAATTTCAGAATGATCTATCGGCCGATGATTATACATCTCTCATGAACATCAACACAGATGATCTAACGGAGCTTCGGTTGTGGGCTTTAGAAAAGATTAGAGACAATAAAGCCAGAATAGCGAAGGCCTACAACAAGAAAGTAAAGCCGAAGAACTTCAAGGTAGGCGATCTTGTTTGGGAGTTAGTCTTGCCAGTTGGAATGAAAGATCCAGCGTTTGAAAAGTGGTCACCTAACTAGCACGGGCCCTATCACATAGTGGAGACTGCTCCAGGAAATTCGTATAGGATGGAAACATTAGAAGGGGTTCGGTTCTTTAGAAACGTCAACGGCAAATATTTGAAAAGATATTATCCTAGCATGTGGATCGAATCGTAACTTAAGCAAGAACTGATGCAATAAGATCTAGATGGAAGTGGCCGATGCCTTGCTATCGCCTCTAAAGAAAATTTGACTAATGCATTGCCATCTGGTCATAGCAAGAGCCGATGTACCAGGACATCGCCTTTAGAAGAAAAATAAGAGTAACAATAATAATATAAAGCAAGTAACTATGAGTAGTAGGGCCAACGCGTGCCATTGGCCATAGCCGATATTAGGCATCGCCTTCAGTACAAAAAATAAGGACAAACATAATGTTCTTAACCGAGCTACACGCTCGAGGGGCACAATTGACAATGTGCAAGTGATTCGATGAGTCATATAGAGGAAGATGCTGGTAGGCTCTGAAGATATTCGCGGATTGCAGTCAAAGCTTTCATTCTAACCTTGTCAGCGGAGTCGATGACTTGATGATCTGATTCGTCAGAGCCGATGATCAAGCTTTTGTTTAACTCACGGATGCGTGCGATGCTGCCTTTGAGTGACATGGACAGATTTTGCTTGTTATTTGTGAGCGTCTTCATGCTTGCATCATTGGCTTGGATGGCTGCGTCAACCTGAGATAGCTCTTCCTCAAGACGCTTGATTTCATCAGTTATCTGTGATTTTCTCGCATCAAGTGCTTGCCTGGACGTCTTCAGCCTTATTTCTTCACTGTCATCATCCAGGTCTGCCTTGAATTGATTTGCTGCTATACATACCTTGGTAATTTCCTCATGCAGGGCCGCCTGGTTGTTACGAGTAGCTATCCGTGACGTAGCGGCCAACACTTCTTCTCGAAGGAATCCAAGGTGAGTTGTTGGCCGGAGCGCTTGCTTCAGGCTCAAAGGCAGCATATCAATAATCGCCTCGAGGGCCGTGCGGATGCCATCACACGTAACGACCAATTTCTCAATTGGGGTCTCTAGTTGCTTGGCGATGTCATTAAGGTTCGAGGTCACATCGGTTGGTGGAGTCAAAGGAGGACTCTCAGTCACCAAAGATTCACCGATGGTCGAAGGATCAAAGTTCAACAAGGATGTAGCATCAAAGGCCTAAAAGCAGCATGGTTAGTTTACAAACTATAGACGAAGAAGACTTGTAGTGCAGAACACACCTGTGGAGGGCTAACTTCCATATGGTCTTCGTCTGTCCGGCCTGATGTGTCCTTAGGAGAAGAATTGGGAAGTTCAGGGGAATTCTCTTTCTCGGCCTCCTCTTGTTCCTGGCCATGCGAGCTATGACCCTGTATATAGAAAACGATCAATATAACTTCCAATACTATATGCAAGGCAAAGTGGAACTTACTAGTGAATCAGAAGAAAGGGTCTGGACCGGGACGACTGGCTTGGGTTTGATGGCGGCTTTCTTGAACCTCGGCTGGCGAAGTCCTTTTCCCTCGCTCTTGCGTGTCATCCCAGGGGAAGAAAAGATGGCCTTGTCAAGAGAAGACATGTTGGCCTGGTATAAAGGCAGTGCTGCCTTTTGCAGGCACTTGAACGGCTGGCTGGCATCGTCGGTAGGAACAGGCCCTGTCTGCATGTGTGTTCAAGAAACTCGGTCATATCATGAAGCAACAATACACGAAAAGAGGTCGAATCAAATGGGAGATTACTTCTTCTGGTGTGGTTTCGTACTCGGGGTCGATGGCTAGAAGAGCCGATGCCACGACATTATGAAAAAGGTGGGGCTTCCAGATATTCCACCAGCGGTCGAAGCCATCGGCTGTGTATACGAACTCCATCGTGCCGGGTATGCTTAACTCTAGGTCGGAAAAGATGGAATATGCTTTGGTGGCTACCAGGGAGTCAGATATGTCAGCTCGGCTTTGGAATTTCTCATGAATAATCAGGCGAGGAGAAGTTTGGTTTAGGCCGAGCTGGCGAGCAGCTAAAATAGGTTGGTATGATTCGTATCCTCGCTTGTTGATTCTATTACCAGTGCTCATGCTGACTGGAAGGAGACAAGGGATAGCCATTATGCCGAATATGGTTCGAGTTTCTTCATCAGTGCTAAAGACATCTAGTCTGAAAAAGGATGGATTCTCGAATTGTTCAGATTCAGTATATTCTCGAATTGTTCAGATTCAGTATATGCATTATATGCAGGGGTGGTTTGTGAGTTGTAGAAACATTTGTACCATTTGGCCGTTTCAGCTGCGTCGGTCTAGGTTATAGGCAATTGGTGCAAGGCCTGGCCAAATGAGGTGCAATGGATGGATTTGCCCGTGAGGTCTGGAAAAGATTGAGACTCGAGTGATGGGAAATCTAGAATTGCATTACGAAAGTACAGTTGACTCCAGAACTGAACAAACCACCGAGGACCGCTTTGTCTTGATGCGTTGTCTAGCCAATATGCGCTAGGTGTTCATAGAAAGATGATGGTACAGTATGCCTAGAAAGAGTTTGCCTACGGCAATGGACCGACCTTGAGCCAGTGCGGTGGCCAAGTTGAGGTAATTCTTGGTCTGGGCTACAGAAGGACCATTGAAGAGGAAATGGTCAAGCCACAAGTTCAGGAAAGCGATGTGCTCTTTCTCTGAAACTGAACCAGACTGTTTGTTGTGGGAGCGATATACTGGCTCCAGTTTCGGGTACTGCTCTTCTCTACTATTTTCTTATAAGGGCATTCAGCTAGATGGAAGGGAGAAGAACAGGTAGATTGCACATCTAGTCCTAAGTTCATGACAACGTCCATGAGGGTGGGTGTCATGGGACCAGAGCCGAACAGGAAGCAGTTTGTGGCGGAACCGCCCTGCTTAACCCAGATTAAGCACACCTGCCTCCTTTGGCTCGCAGTGCACTTAAGCTGGATTAAACCCGGTAGTCCGTCGAGTGGCCTTCGGCCCTCGATAACACCAATTTCCAGAGGAACCGACATCACACACATTGACCCTCGATGGAGCCACAACAATTACATCATCATAGGCAGTTGAATATAGATAGATAATAGAATTAGTTTACAGACCAGTTCAAATTAAAGTTTCAAGTCCAACATAGTCATAAAATAATATAAGTTCTCAAATATCTCGCAGTGGAAATAGAAGTAGATCAGTGTTTATGATAAAGCAGCGGAATTGCAAAAGTGAATCAAGATCAAGCCCACTGATGTTGTCCTTGTACCACAAGTGTCATCCTCTAGTCATGTTGCACACATGTGCCCCCTTCAACGCAAGGGCACATGAGAAACTCCATACCTGTGGGACAAAAATGGGGGCAAACCCTGAGTACTAATTACTCAATAGGACTTAATGGACATGGCTTACGGCTGACGCAAAGCTTAGCTTACTAATCAATGTATGTCCTTAGCCATTGTTTTTTAACCATCAAAGTGTTAAGAGAAGATAGCAGGATTTGACAGTTGCTATCTTAATCTTATCAAGAACAGATTATGATAGTAGTAATAAAATCCTTGTAGGAAAGTAAACCATAACAACTTGCTTGAGAGTAATCCATCATAACTTGCATATAAGTAATCCATCGTATACGCCAGACATGTTGTATTTGAAAACATGAACATAAGCATAGTATTGAGGTTGTTACTACGTTGCTCGGCAGTGATACTTGGCACTCTCACACCAGGTGAGCATCAGCGATTCGAATCGATTTCTAATTCCCGGGAATAACTAAAAAAATGCCAAGAGATATATGCTTACTAGCCATCGCGTTCCTCACATATACCCCTCATCTCCACCTGTCCCGTCCCAAGATTCACAACACCCCCACCTAACCCTTGGAAGTAGCCGTCTCAGGAGCGATACCACGATACGTCGGGTCAGCCCTCCCTCGACCTCAAAGCACCCCCCAAATCCATCGGCCCCCTATCAGTGGATGGGCAGCACCATAAATAGTGGGACGGGGCCGGTAAGACTTTCACCGGTCCCATGTCCCGGATAAGCACTTCTAGCAATGTTGTGCCGATCCCAAGTGAACAGCGAACGGGGTCTTATACGACTCGAGCGGAGCCAGAGAACAACAACGCACACCCCAAAAGTAAACTTACGCTCCGTCCGGTCTCGATTTAACATCAACATAAAATAATCATAAATTGTATCATAGTAAGATTTCTGAGATTTTAAAATATCACCTACGCGACGAGTGATAGTGCTCACTCGTGTCTATTCGTACCTAGCATTTCTAGGCATACTCGTCCTACGAACTCTATTCATAGGATCTAGAGCCAGGACGGCCAAGGAATCTAATGCAATTGGTTTCTTCCAACTCCTAATGCATATGCGTAATCAACAATTTTTTATTTGCTGGGAATAGCATGGTCCTGCCTACCTTCTTCAGTTGGGTCAGCGGTCTCAACGGTCAAGTCAGAGGTTGGTAGATAGCCCTCTTCCGGCTGCAGCTCGTCTTCAGGCTGCTCGATCAGCGGGGGCTCTTGCGTCAGCTCCTTGTTCGCGGGATCTGTATGCATGACATCATATGCGAATGAGTGCACAAGAATGCATATACTTGCACTGGATGTAGATGGAATGCAAATGATAGAATGCAGTAGGTATTTCATGGATAAATAACATGGTATAACAGTTTAACACATTGCATATGCTTATACTTAGGGTAATTTATCCTCATTTGTGAATTAATTTATGCACCTGAGTTGTAGCAGTAAAACATAACCAAATGAGACCAAACTTTTATGACATACAGACTCTGCATACCCAAAGCTACTGTCAAAATTTCAGTTCAATTAGAGTTATAATTATTTTATTAAAATTATAACAAGTTCTCAGCCCTACAAATTGTCAGAATTTTTATAAATTATAGGAATGGTTTCTGAAAGTGAAATTTTACCAGTGAGCTATACTTAGCATGAACTGCATGTTCAAAATTTTACAAGTTAAAATTCCCAAGTTTGACAGGACATCTATTTTCTATATATTAATCTTGTGCAAATTAAGATGTACATATAAACAGCGTCAATAGCCTTCGTAAACATACTTTCTGGACTCTATGCATCAACATTTATCTACCAAATTTTCCAGAGAATTTTCCTAGCACTTTATGACCACTTTTTCTAATTATCATTTCCAACATGTAGCATTTTATCATTTTCAAATCACCATTGAAACTTAATATGCAGGGGCTCATATTTCACCAGTGAGATTCACAAGCTATATAGGACATAAGAAAAATACTAGTGAGTCATATTTATCAAACTTTGCATAGCCCTCATTTCCGAGTTATTTAATAATGCATAAAGTACATGTATAATGATAAAACAGTGAATGACCAGCAAGATCTAGGGTCACCAAATTTCTCATGGTATCCAAATGTCCTAAGAAAGCTACTAACCAAGTTTCATCATTTAAGGATTTCATCAAGACCATATTTTCCATTTTTCTTGATTTAACATGTTTGCACAATAACAGAGGCAAAACCGTACATGCACATCTCCACATCATGCCCACTATGTAGATCTATTAACAAGGAGTACAATGCAACTGAGTTTACCTTTTTACGATTTTTATTTGATTTATTATGATTTATCCAAGTTTCAGCCGAAATAAATCAAAATAAATAGAGAAATCATAGATACAGGGACCTATCCGTGATTAAACCTAAGATACAGGGGTTAACATGATAGTCCTGCAAGACACAATGAATAGCGCATGGACTAAAACGTAAATACAACAAAACTCGGGGACTAGATCTAAAAAGATCCGCCTCCCTTCTTCTTCCTCCCGACGCGCGCGGCGCGCGGCGGGACGCGCGCGGCGCGCGGCGGGACGCGCGTGCGCCGGCGAGCTCCGGCGAGCGACACGGAGTCGGGCTGGTGCGCACGAGCGCGGCGCACTACCTCGAGTAGGCGTCGTCGGCGGAGGAGGCGAGGACAAGGTGACAGAGGCGGTGAACGGAGCGTGAACGGTGGTGACGATGGCGCGGTGAGGACGTCGCACCGAGGTCGATCTCCGCGGTGGAGAGAAGAACGACGACGAGGTATAGCGGAGGAGGTGCGCGGTGGAGCGGCGAGTGCGGTGGTGGGGTTCTTGTGGCGCGGGGAGGACGGAGTCGCACGGCGCGAGCTCGAGCTCGAGCTCGGGCCGGCAATGGCGACCGTGGACGGCGCGTGCGAGAGAGAGGCAGGGGGCGGCTCGGGTGATGCGAGAGTGAGGCCGGGGGAAAAAGTGAGGCCGAGGGCTTCGCCTCCACTTAACGCGCGGCCTGGGGAGGGCTCGATCTGTAGGAGCGCGGCGCTGCCCGTACGCCGGCGGCCACGCGGCGCGCGCTAGCTGGGGAGTGCTGGCGGCACTGACATGCGGGCCCCACTGGTCAGCGACTCAGGAATTAGGAAATTGCAAATGTGTTTTCCCTCCTCTAAAAATCGCCCATTTGACCTACTTAGAGCCTGAATTTGGAAAAGTGCCAATTTAATGAAATGTTCTACTCTTCAAGATCTACAACTTTGTCAAAAGGTTCAACTCCAAATTCAGTTTGCAAATATGATTTAAACTTGAATTTATGTAGCAGCCTTATATGGGGACAGAGAACCTTTATTACTTGGAAAATTCAAAACTCCTATTTCTGTGCATTATCCCCCATGGTTCCTTTTGAAAAGTTTGTTTATAATTTCGAAATCTACAACTTCCCTAATTTGAGCTTTGCATGAAAGTGGCTGCAGGTTAGAGCAAATTTAGGATTTCTAAACAAGGCTGATTTGAGCTGGTTTTCTAGGCTGATGGAAAATGGCCTTAATCACCATGTAAACTTCATTATATGGCTTGGCCCCAATTAGCAAAGTTGTTCAACTCATGCAGGTCTACAGTTTTGTCAATATGAGCTTCACCCAGATCTCAACAAAATCAAAGTTATGACTATAAACATAGCATCACACATGCAATGAACAAGGTTTTGAACTTGTAGTTTAAACCAAATTTGTTTCCAATGCACAAACACATGTTATGCCATGATGCTCAAGGATGAATGTTTCATGTATGATGAGTGATTATGCACTTGAGATGCTGAAGCATCACACAGTTCAGGCTATCCGACCAGAAATAGCCGATGGATCTAAGCAGATTGTCGTCCTTCTCCATGGGATAAAGAGATAGAGTCAGAACATTGGCTATGCGCATGGATTGCCAAGTGGAACTATATGCGCGCTCAACACGTTTGTACCAATCAGTCCACCCGTCCATGGGGAACGGCCAGGTGCGGAGTTGGTCAGTCCACAGATCTAGGTCTGGGTCGACGTGAACAAAAGGCAAGCGTTTGGTCTCTGTTCTAACAAGGTCATATGGGGGCTCGTAGGATTTGGGCCCTAAACTGTAAGAATTGGAATTGGCCGAAGTCGGGATCAGTATCTCGTCGGCCTGGATGATTGAGGAACGAATGCAAGGTAAAGATAACAGCTTTGTGAGAAGCATAATTGCAGAGGTAGTCAAAGCCTTTACCTTCAATCCAAATACGCGCCCGCAAAGAGTCTGCTCTTTCGTTGTGCTGCTTGACACTGCCATTTTCGCAAGTCACTCGGAGCTGGAAGCGGTGGGAAGATGTTTGTCGGCGGCAAAGAGGAAGGGAGGTGAGTTCTGGTTTGGTATAAGTCTTTATGAGATACTGACTTACGCGGGATTTGGAAATTTTGGTCGGAGGAAGTGTGTCCTCTGAGTCGTCGGCTTGTCGAGTTATGTTTTATTAAAGTCAACGAGTCAGAGCCGATTCAACGATTGACCGGTGAGCCGATTGTCTACAAGGAATCGGCTAAGAAAAACATATCGGCTTGTCATGCTAAATTAAAGCCGATTGAGGGATTTTTCGAGTCAGCGCGATGCTGCTAAGCCGATTGTAGTATGAGGGAGAATCGGCAAGAAAATGAAAAAAAGGGGGACAGAAGTTCAGAAAGGGGATTTCATTAATTTACATAGCAAAATACATCCTTGAGCCGATACTACGGCTATTGATCCCGAAAGCTAAGGATTATCTTACAAGAGGGCCGATGCAACGGCTAAACTACAACTTAAAGCTAATCCTAACTACTGCTAAGACAGGATGGTCTAAGCATCACTGTCATCAGCCGATTCCTCATCGGCTTCCTCGCCCACACTGTCGTCGTCCTCGTCGTCGGCGTCCTCGCTCTCGGTCGGAGCAAGGTCAGACGAGCCCTCCTCGTATTGAGCCTCGAGGTCTTCATCCTCACCTGGCTCCTCCGGCTCGACTTCGTCGGAGTCCTCCAGCTCGTTGGAGTTCTCTTCCTCGTCACTAGCATCCTCGTCTTCTTCGTCGCCCTCTGCCTTGCCGTCGGAGGGCGGTGTCCCCAGGCGCCTTCTCTTGGCGGGACGCTCGGGCGAATCATGGTCTGGGCGAGGGACCCATGGAGGGGAGGCGATGGCGTCCTCCGGGTCCTCGGAGCAGCGGAGTTTGATCGCTCCGCGCGGAGGGAACGGAATGTCCAGCCCCCACCTCTTCAGCCAAGCCTTGGTGGTTGGGCTTAGGGACCGCTCCTCGTCATCCGATGGAGCGGCCAGGGGAGCTTGGTCGGCTCCCACGATCGGCAGTGGAGCGAAGCCCGGCAGCACGTCCGGGCAGGGCGGCAATGGCGCCGGCGCGTCGGCTGCCGCGCCTGGAGCAGAGGCGATGGTGGGGGAGAAAGGAGGAGTGAGAGCTCGCGGCCCAGCCATAGAGGAGAAGAAATGCGGCGATGGTGGGTGGTTGCTGCCAGAGGAAGACATGGCTGAAAACGGGGGTTTTCTTGGTTTTGTTGGCTGAAGGAGGGGGAAGGCTGGATGTCGATTTGAGTGGAACAGGGGAGATGCCCTGCCTTTTATTAAGCGTGAGGCGATGGAAGGCGAAGGGGCGCCGTACGGGAAGCCAAGGGGTCACACAAGCCATCATGGTGGTTGCCATGGAAGACCGTGTGGCGGTTCAGATCAATGGGACGTGCATGGTCAGGTTTCCCACTTCTCTGGTTTTGAAATAAATAAATCTTTATTTGCCAAAACCAGGGGGGCATGTGTTGACAACGGAATTTGGCCGCCCCTGTTAATGGGCCAAGATCGGCTTTGGGCAGGAAAGAAGTCGTCCAAGGGAGCGACGGCGAAAAGATAGAATAGGCCAATGGGCTTTGTATCGTAGATTAAAGAATCCAGTTTTAGTTAGTTAGGGTTTGTAGCTTAATTTCGGAAGGGCAAGTTTGTTGCCCTAGTCTACGGACTATAAATATATACCCTTACTATCGAAATATAGTTGACGACATACGTTCATCGAGCAGCGGCTGTCTCCACATCCCCTCGGCGCATCGCCACCTCTAGCGACTAGAGTTTCAGGTAATCGTCATGCTGCCTTAACGATTCAATTCGTTACAGGCATTATGACGTTAGTCGCCTGGCAAATCGTGTGCTGAAGCGTTTTTGATGGTACAGTTTGCTAGTTACCATGATGAATCTCGCGATAAGCTTTGCTTAGCGCGAGATCCATTAGTTACGTTGACAAATCTCGTGTCGAGCCCAGCTCGGCATGAGATCCGTCATGTGTATGAGCCGATGTGCTTGCATGTCGGCTTGTACACAATTTGTTGTTATGCTAATATCTGTTGTGTTGCATGCTTTTATGCTGCTGGTTTATTGTTGATTTAGCATATCACAAGGTTTAGAGCTTAGATTAGATCTGTTCTCATAGTTTTATCTACAGATCATACGTTAGTAGGAAGATCCGATGTATACCCTGTCTTGCCTATTATTGCTTTATCAAAGATGCATCTGCTCGTATATTGTTCCTATAGAATCTTTGGTGAGTTTAGTAGATTTAGGGTATGTTTGACGTTCATCTGGATGTTTTAGCCAACTAGAATAGATCTAGTCGTCCTTACTTTTCCTTTATTTAAGTACTTTTGCATATTATATCTGGATATACTATTGGTAAGACAATAGGGCCTTGCCGATGGAGAAGATCCGATCCAGGATGAGCCGATCCGAGTGATCCGGCTAGCATTTAACGTTTAATCTGTTTTGTCTACATATACAGAGGAAACAGGAGCCAACCAACGCGAACACCATCACCATAACCTCCCTGGCTAGATCATAACCTAGGTGGCACGCCCAAGCAACACCAAGCCAAGAACGATCGGCTGATCCGTGCAGCTGATCGTGGGTCGCAGCAAGGAGGAGCGATCCCGACGATCCACATACACCTCCCGGCCCTATTGTGTGAAGGTCTCTAGGGAACTACCCGTCGGTTTCCTGGTGCAACAAGGACTCTCGACAGACTACCGAGATTAGTTCAGCCTAAGTGTACTGCGAGCCAGAGGTGGCAGGTGTGCTTAGTCTGGATTAAGCAGGGCGGTTCCACAACAATATTGCTTTCGAATTAAACTTTTTGTAAAACATTTTTGAGCCCTGTCATCTTGTGAGTGAATATGTTCACTCGACTTCTACCATCTAAGCATAGCTAAGCATAGACTTCAATCTATTCATACTACATAGGATATCAAGGGTTTATGCATGTGAGGTTTCATACAACTCCTAAACGTAATGCACAAACAAATATAGGGTGGTGGAACTCCCTAAATAGGTGTAGATGCCTAAGGGGCCTACCTTTGTTGTTGAACACTTGAACAAACTAATCTAAAGTTAGTTTGTCGGGTTGAGGCTTTACCCCAGGCAACCCCTTGATCACTTAGGCTGGTCCTCCTTCTAAACACGACTGATGCGCCCTCCAGGTCGTGAGTAGGTCTTAGTTGGTCTTTTGGACACCGTTGCTTGATATAGCTCCACGCATTTGCTTCTTGGTCACGTATTTGCAATGAGCGCTACTATATGAATGACATGCATGATGCAGTGAATGAGATGCATGAATAACGAGCACACATATGAACAATTAGTTTATGGGCAGATGAAAAGGGATTGCTTAACCATTTTAACAAAAAGTGCTTATATGCCTCTAGGACTAGCATACAAAAATGCAATCAACATTCACAATGTAACATAGGAATTTATTTCATGATCAAGTATTAAGTTAAGTTGTCCTTTTTCATAACACATGCAAGCAAACCATCACACAAACATATATTTACACATGTATGGACTGCTAGCAACATCATTCTTAGGAACATCGGGTAAGCACACAATCATACAATCACACTTAGACAAGCTAATAATCATATTGACAATATGTTAACACGGTGATCCAATAAAACAAACGATAGTTGTTATTAGGATTATTAAGACACATGAATGAAGTGTGGTGGTGTTTATTTTCGTTCAACAAGTCATACATATCATGCAGTGTATAGGTGAGGAGCACATGATAGATTGATAATTCCAAGTCATCTGTATAATACTCAATATAAACAAACATTGCCCAGCATATAAGTAAACTAGCTATATATAATTTGGTTTACGAGTTATCGTTATTTAGCTACATTCAAACCCTTCGTGGCTAAGGATTTGTAACCTAGGCATGTGAGAATGGAATGTGCATGTGGAGCATATAGTGTTATCTATCTTCCAAGTTTCATTTTGATATTGCAATATTAAATATATGCAGCAGATTTCACAAGAGCAATCATAAGTTCATGAGTACATTAACGTCTCCTTTTAATTCCCATTCCCTTTAAGCTTAATAAAGTAACTATTAGTGGACCCCTCAAGTAAAGGCAACCACAAATGCATCAAAACTCACATAATCATACTTGTGCAGTAACATGGCTGTATGAATTTTGGTTGGATTTTTAGAGCATATTGAATATCACTTTTCTATTTTATTGTTTAAATCACCATAGCAACTGTCATTTTCAAAATACATAGTAAACAGCAAGAAAAACACATGGAACTTTATGTCTAGTCTACACTCGACCAAATGAGTACAATATAATTTATATGGATTTTTCTGGACACATTTCATATAGTAATCATTTTCATACTCATAAAATGCACAAAATACATACACGAGGGTAAAACAGTAATATGGAAGATGTGCTAGGGTTGACAAAAATCACACTGAACCTAAATAACAAGTTAAAACTACTATCCAAATTTCATCGCATTTAGAGTTCATTTGGTTCACTTTTGAAATTTCTTTTGTTTTAACATGCATGAGCAACACCAAGGGTAAAACAGTCAATGCACATCTCCACATCATACCCATTCTATGGATCTACAAAAGAGGAGTCCATAGATACTAAGTTTGCATTTTTATGATTTTTTTGATTTTTTTATGATTTTCCAAAGTCCATAGCTGAAGTAAATGCATTTTTAACAAGAGAATCCTAGATCTAGGACTTAAACGTGAATAACCATAACTTTCAGGAGCTAGCATGCAAGATCTATAAAACACATTGAACAGTGATCATAAGTATCTAGGAGCTGAGGGGGTTAACCCCCTCCTTCTACCTCGGACCAGGGGAGACCGCGCGCGGCGGCCGGCGTCCCTGGGCTCGGCAACGCGCGAGGAGATGGGCACTTGGAGCCGAGTTGGCTCCGGAAGGTGCTCCAGGCCGCGGCGAACCCGACCCCCTAGGTCTTGACAAGAGAGGAGGTCGGAGCGACCCGGGAACATGCGTGAACCGGAGACGAACCGTGTGCACAGCTTGGTGGAGGCTGCAGCTCGATCTCGCCGTGGGGAGAGGGAACGGCGCCACGGGGTAGTGAGAGAGATGCGCAGTGAGTTTAGAGGAGGTGGAGTGGAGGTGCGGGGACGGCCCGAAGGGGGCTGTCCATGGCGGACATGGTGGCGCGGTGCGGCCATGGTGGTGGCACCCGTTGGAACGGAGGGTTGGAGGCGATGCTGGCGCACTAGGGTCGGCGGGGAAGGTGGACGGAGGTGAGGCGGGGCTGGCGCATGCTGTGGACAGAGGAAAGGCGTGCAGGAGGTGGCGGCGCTGCGAGCTCAACCGCACAGCATCAATGGCGGCTGCGGCTCGCGAGTGAGGCGGAGGAAGAGGGAGAGTGAGGCGTGAGAGGCAGAGTGAGAGGGCAGAGCGCAATGCGGCGCGGGATCCTATCCAGCTGAAGCCAGGGTGGAGGCCGAGGCGCCGTGGCACCGGCCGTACGCCGGCGTCCACGTGGCGCGCGCATGCTGGGCAGTGGCCGCGCCCCCGGATCGCGGGGCCCACCCGTCGGTGAGAGGGGAAAAAGAAAATAGAGAAAATGAGAAAACACACCTAGTTTGGTTTTTCTCCCTGCTGAAAATCGCTTATTTGACCTAGTTAGAGGCCGAATTTGACAAAACCCCAATTGGAAGAATTGTTGTACTCCTTGTGATCTACAACTTTGTCCCAAACCTGGAAACCATGTTCTATGTCAAAATATGGTTTAATTTGAACTTAACACACTGACCCCGGATTGACCAACAATTCCCTTGATCTTTAAAATTCCATTAGACCTACTTGTGGTCATTTTCATAAGAAGTCAACTATACCAATGTTTTTTAGAATTTAGTGATCTACAACTTTGGTATTCGAGTCATGGCCAAACTCAGAAATTTTTTTAACAAAAATTTGAATTTGCTAAACTGCCCTATGCTTGGCAGATTTCACGGTTTTGCATAAATCACTCTAAAACTCCTAGCAAACCTTTGCGCATGTCACTACTCACAATAGCAAAAATTGTTCTTCATGAAATTGTATACAAGTTTTATATAAATAGTTTGGTCTATATCACAATATATTATGAACTACAGGGACAAACAGATTCAAGGTATGGTCAAATGGCAGATTTTGCCCCTGTAGGTTCTTTCTTGTTTCAAATGTTTGAATATTCAAATGAGGTCCAACTACTTCAAGGTCAGGTGCATTTGAAAGGTGACAAGTTTAATTTCATTTCATAGAAAGGATGTTTTTGAAGTACTATAAAAGAATTGAAAGTAATTGCAGAAGCAAGTTTTGGGGAAAAGTTGAAAAACCTAGACTTGGGGATTTTTCCTTCTAGGCACGGCTGGTTCTTACTTGAACTTGTGGACCTAGTTATTGTTAGATTCTCGAGTTGGTCATATTAGCAAAGTTGAAAGACACTTATTGAACTACAACTTTTGTATTTGATGTTCCTCATGAAAGCTGGTGGGTTTTGAATTATTTGAGTATCAATATGAATGTTTCCTGTCCTTGTATAGACAATTTTTTGTCTTAGTGATTTCTTCACCTTAATTCTTTCCCTCTGTCAACATGATTTAGTTATAAATCCTCCTTGTCCTTGGTCTAGATGTGTGTTAAGGCCCTTGAAATGCCAGGGGCATCACACGAGTAAAATCCTGCAGTTTGTGCATGATCTCCTTGGATCTTGACTTGTACAAGGATTCATACCTCCCCCAATAAATAAAAAGGGACATGACTGATTGGGCATCACCCAATCGATCAATCAACTAACTTTTAATTTACTTTCATGTTAGCTATATTCCCAAACCCTAATTGTTTTCTCTCTTTGGCTCTACGTTGACCAGAGGGGTTCTTGGTAGCATGGCGACCTTACAATAACCCTAGATTTCATCCTCCATAATGGGGTCCCTCCTGGGGGGTTGAATCTAGGTTTTATTCGAGAGCTCACCGCTCACCGGACTGTCCGGTGGCCATCATCGGACTTTCTGGTGCTGGCGGTTGAACCCCGAGGCGCCTTGTTCATCGTGTGCAAGCCCTAGGGTTCGTTTAGTATTTAGCACCAATCCATGCCAACAAACACCTTGCTACCAATGTGAGTTGGGTGTCTTTCATGTCAGTGCACAATTGTAATCCCCAATATTAAGGAGCTCTGCAAGGAATTAAATTTGGTGGGGGGGTGGGGGGGAGGAATCATTGTGGTAACACAAAGGAAAATGGTTAGCATTTTTTTAGAAAAAGTCTAGCGTTGTATGAGCTACCAAAACTATCTGTTAGGATAGCCAAAGATACATTCTCATGTGCATACTTTTAATCTCAACTTACGCATCCACACAAACACATAAGAAACAGTATGGAGTTGTGATCACTGTGAAAAGAATAACAAGGATTTAATACATAACAAGAACAAAAATCATCGCAAACCGCTAGAGGAAGCGCAGTGGAAAAAGCTTTACATATTTCATGGCTACAAATCCCTCTTGTTGCCTATGCTTGACCTGGACTGGATTAATCCGAGCTGAAGTCCTGGCTGCCGAACGCCATCCTCTGAAACTGCATGATGTCTGCAGTGTTCGCGACGTTGAACATCTGGCTCTTCCCCGGTTGCACACCATTACTTAGATCAACATCTGTCAGGCTGTCGAGGACCCTGACGACCTGGATGAAGCCAGTGTAACGCTTAATTTGATGAGTAACAATTGAAAGCTCATTTAGGAAAGGAGTGCAGAGTGTGCTTTCAGTCTTATCAGATTTGCTACAGTACAAAATAAGGTTTTGTTGTTGTTCAGTAGTACCTGCCCCATCTTCGGCCTTCTGGCAGCTGAGTGCCGGATACACGCTGCAGCAGCCTCAATCACACGGAACATTTCGACATCGTCATAGTTCCCGTCGAGGTGGGGATCTACTAGCTCATCAAACTCCTGGTTCTCAATTGCACGGTTCAGTAGGGGTCTTGACTGTAAGATGGGTTGTCATTTGGAACAGCATGTTGTCAGTCCTTTGTACAACAGTGAACTTTGCATAATTGCATATGGTTGTGGTAACACTAGTAGCAGAAGTGGCCATGTGGTAGCTTACCCACTCCACAAGGCTCTCGTCGCCTAGAGGACGCGACGAATCAACAGGTTTCCGACCGGTGATTAGCTCAAGAAGAACCACACCGAAGGAGAACACATCTGATCTCTCTGTCAGCTTCCCCGTCGATGCATACTCTGGAGCCAAGTACCTGTATACATCAAAGATGCATAATTGGTTCTGATGCTATTCCTTCTACCTTTCCGCCCTTGATCAGATGAACATGATGTGCTAGAGCTTATGCAAAGATGTATTACCCAAATGTGCCCATCACACGCGTTGAAATGTGTGTGACATCATTCTCCGCTAGCCTTGCAAGCCCAAAATCTGCAACCTGATGGACACAATTCAAGTATCATTAGGAGATTAACACACTATCCCTACAGAAAGGAAATGGTCATAGTTCTAAAATAAATGATATTTTCATGTGAGAACAAACCTGTGCCTCAAATTGGTCATCAAGTAAGATGTTTGACGACTTGATGTCCCTGTGAATGATCCTTGGATGACCTATAAAAACAAACATTAAGATCAAGATCCCTTTGTTATATATCAAGTTCTTCAAATCAAAGAAATTGAAGTCTAAACGCAATCCATCTTACAATCCTCATGCAAGTAGGCTAACCCGCGAGCTGAGCCCGCCGCGATCTTGATCCTTGTCGACCATTCCATCATTGGTCTTCCTCTCCCTACATTTGTGACACTGTAGCACTGAGACACAAGACAACACTAATCTAGAAGAAGTAAAAATGTATTCTTACCATGGAGGTGATGATGCAACGTATTATTGGAGACAAAGTCGTAGACAAGGAGGCGGTGGTCCTCGGCGATGCAGTAGCCGACAAGAGAAACGAGATGGCGGTGGTGGACACGACTGATGATCTCCACCTCTGCCTGGAACTCGCGCTCGCCCTGCCCACCGCCGCCCTTGAGCTGCTTCACAGCCACCACTTTGCCGTCACCGAGTGTGCCCTTGAACACAAACCCGAACCCACCCTCGCCGAGGATGTTTTCCCGTGCAAACCCGCCGGTGATGTCATATAGCTCGTCAAACGAGAACGCCTTGGTGTTGCCCACGCTCAAGTCACCAGACGCCATCGTGGCAATGCTGCGCGCCGGGCCTTGGCTTCCCGTAGTTACATTGTAGTTGGCTGACTGGGCCCATGGCTGCTGACTGTATGTGTAGCACATCGGTGTTGACATGCCTGGGCCAGCCCCGGTGCCCATGCTGAAGTTCATCGATCCTAGGTTTGATGGCGGGTGTAGGAATGGTGCCTCGCCGGACAAGTGCTGCGGCGTGTAGGATGGCACGGCGAACCCGCCATAGTAACGGTCGGCCTGCTTCTGTCTCCGCCGCTTTGACAGGCAGACGAACACGCTAGCGAAGCCGACGATGATGATCACCACCACGATCGCAACAGCGGCTATGGCACCAGAACTCAGCCCGCTATTGCTGGACGGCGGTGGTGTGGAACTACTATCAACTGCCGTAGGAGAGTGCATAACAGGTGTTGAGCTCGTTCGAGTCGGTGGAGGAGGGGCATAATCCACGGTGGAGTGCAGTGGTGGTGGTGGCGGCGGCGCGGTGGCTGTGGGAGATACGACTGGTTGTGCAGCGGGTAGCGGAGGAGGCGAGCTTGAAGAAGGTGGCGTGGCAGGGGAGTGCCCCTGAAGGGGAGCGGAAGGCGGTGGTGGCACCTGCATGGAGGAAAGCGGAGGTGCAGAATTGTCCGATGGGGGAGGGACAACGGCGAGCGGAGTCGGCGGGGTGGCTGTTGGCACCGGGGCCGATGACTGGGGCGACAATGCTGCCGGTGGAGGCTGAGATGCCTCCA
Source organism: Paspalum notatum (assembly GCA_022530915.1). NCBI lineage: Eukaryota > Viridiplantae > Streptophyta > Magnoliopsida > Poales > Poaceae > Paspalum > Paspalum notatum. Next base: position 28,863,387 of record CM039688.1, on the reverse strand, counting down.
ACGGCAGAGGAGAACTGGCAGCTGGTGAAGGAGGGGGTGGTGCAGCAGCGGGTGCCGACGGCGGTTGTGTCGAAGGAGAAGGCCGCGGCGGAGTAGATGAAGATGGGGAAGGTGGCGGCGGATCAGAGGACGGTGACGCTGGAGGAGGGTCAGATGTGGAAAAAGAGAAAGACGTGTTAGTAGGTGGCAGCGTGGTGCTCGTCGGTGTCAACTGTGACGATGAGGATGGTTGAGGACCAGAGCCCGAGGTTGCCAATGTGTTTGCTCCGCTGCCAACGGCGCCAGTGGCAGCACTGCCGACGGGAGACTGGAGCAGAGTTCTCATTCTATTGTACTACACAATGATGAAATTGGAAAGGAAACTGTTAGAATCAAATTGTTCAAAAAAGCATTCGGCCATGATTTTTCATAACCGTAATTTTTCAAACTTGTTCCAAGTCAACTTCTAAGTAATCTAGATGCAATGCCATTTCTAATCTTTTGGACTGAAACAATAACACCAGTGCGATGAGCCAAGATTGATTATAAACTGAGCGGGAAAACAGGTTGAGGTTTTCACATTTTTCAAGAATCTCAATGATTGGTGCATAAATGTCCTACGGGCTGCAGCTGACTTCCAATTGAAGCAAGTTCTTCTTTCATGTCAGGATGATGAGCGTAAATCGTAATAAACTTGCAAAACAGACCCCGTTCGAGAGGGCTGGTAACTGTGATAAAGAACACATGATATGCTTGCTCAGAAAAAAAAAAAAACTCGGGATACATGTAGCTGAAAGACTTGGAGGTTCATCAGATTCTAGCATCATGAGCAAAATACAAATGAACTGGTTCTACTAAACTACTTCCTCCGTTTTTGTTTATTTAACGTTGTGTTGTGCAGTACAAAATTGAACTACCGGGCGTCAATTATTAATTATTAATAAATAGAGGTAGTAGAATTTCTACAGCTCGTAAAAGCCGTGTTTTGTGGCTGTTTGCTTTCATCGACGCGGCGATATTACAGACGCGGAGCTGTGGTGTGCTACAACGCTCCATGGCGCTATTGGATTAAATCCATCTGGCCATCGATCATCATCATACTAGCTCTTCTCTAGTGTCTATGGGAGGTGTGGAACAACAAAATCTTTAGGGATACTCCAACGTTAGGAGCACTCCGAGGTTGATCGTGACGAGAGTGAGAGTATATGATTATTTCATGATTGGTATATTTGGTGACACCTTTTTCCCTTCTAGTCTCAAGGATTGTTTGGATCGATTATTTTCTATTGGAATTGGAGGAGAATGGAGGGGATTGAGGAAAAAATTAGTTCATTGCTTTCTCAATTTCCTTCAACCGCCTCCAATTGCGATCAAAATTGAGTTTTACCGAAGGAACCCTCGGAGAGGATGTCCTGCAGTGGTGGCATGGCGCACGTACCTCACTCATGTTACCTGAAACGATCTCTGGTGCTGTTTGGTTCGCGCTTTTTCACCCGCCATCAATTCACGGAGGGAACAAATCACGTTGCCCCTTGCTTGGTTCAGTTAGAACGGTATCAATTAACGCGTTAACAGATCCGGCCTTTCGCTCCGCTTCGGAGTGGCACTATCGCCCATTCCCAGGGCGAGTCGATTGCGCCCCCTCTCGTAGCTCCTCGCATCGTACGCGCAACCAGCAACGCATGAATGGACAGCGATAAATGTTCCAACCAAACAAAACACATCATCCGTTGAACTGTAATAACTAACGCTTTTTCCATTCCCATTAACGTTGCCCCTCTCTAGAACGAACCAAACAGCGTCTGTGCATAAACTTCCCTTGTGGTTTTTTGAATGATAATACAGGTGGGGAAATCTACTCCGATTCCGATACATGGTCAACGTTCAAAACATATCTTTAAGGTAATAAATAAATAAATAAATAAATAATAGGAATTCCTTTGGCTCTAGAAAAGGGGAGAACTAAGTTTATGGAAACTTCCTTTGTTCCTGAACATATTACATGGTCTATTTTAAGGTCCAAGCAGGAATGAATATCGCCAAGATAAAATAATCTGATACAAGCATGGCGAACTCCGAAGAATAGTGGGTTCACAATTCTCGAATAATAAGGTACAACAATGCCAGAAGAAGATGAGAAGAAGCCATACCGTACCTTGAATCACAATTCACAATCAGGAAGCTGGTACCATCTCCCAATCTCAGACCGAGAACCAGCTAAGCAACGCCCGCACCAGGACGAGTTGATCAACCAGGCAATGCAGCTCAAATCCCATGCCGCAGTTGTGCCCGATAAGGAAGGGAGAGGGCCGGGGCTGTTAGCAGGCGTTGATGGAGGCCTGGAGAGTGGAGATTTTCAAGAACGTGTTGCCATCCGCCACCACCTACCAGCCTCTAGGGGTCTCTTGCTGTTAGGGGCTCAAGAACGTGGTGACGACTCCTCTCTCGGCTTTATGTGCTTGCTGGAGCACTACAACCGGAGTTTTTAATGCAGGGCTTATTAATCTACATATACGCGCAACGGCTGGTGAAGAGGATGGAAATAAGCAACAACGAAGTAGTCGCCTCCCTGCCATTCTCAACTGCGCACTGCTTCCGTACTTCTAATCAAGTCGTTTGACTTTTGACGCTAAATTTGATTTGCACGTTTTATTTAAAAAATTTATAAAAATAATAAAAATTTGAATCATAGTTATATTATATACTAAACTAAATCACGATAACATAAAAATAAATGATAATTATGAATTCTTTTGAATAAGATGAGACTATAAATTGAGATGGAAGGAGTAGAAGACGATTGAGCACAAATGATGAGCTGTTGGTGGTGCTCTTGCTAGGTGATGGCGTACACTCGCACAAACTGTCATACACATAGGAAAGCAGATCCTACAATATACGAGACAACATTAAGGCAGAGTCTGCTATACGAGTAGAAGATGGCAACTGGCTCAAAGCAAGAAGCCGATTCATTTGTGTTGAGTCTAGTTTTAAAATGGACAGCTAGGAGGAAGAGCCGATGCATGCATCCCAGATTAGTTTCGGGATGAACGAGTCATCGTCAAAACTAGGGGAACGTGTGTTGCCACCAGATCCTTGCTGAACTAGAATTTATCATCGGATCGGCTGACTACGCTTGATGGGCCATCTGTGCAGTGGTGGCGTCATGTATCATTGGGCCCGGTCGGGCCATGTATCTTAGAAAGTAATGTAGGGTTTGTTTAGATGAGACGGACGTGTTGTCCAAACCTAAGGGCTATAAATATGTAACTCCTTTTTCGTAATAAACACGACGGCATACGTTCCAAGCAGTGCATGTCTCGTCAACTCAATCTCAATGCATCGCCACCCCTGGCTCCCAGTGTTTTTATCTAGGTAAGCGACATGCGGTTCTAATCATTCCATCTTGGTCGTTTCAGGGTGCATTAAGCGTTTGCTTACCTGGTAGATCCTATACTAAAGCACGTTTTTATGCCGGAATCTGCTAGTTATCACCATGAATATTGCGTCAAACCATGCTTGGCACGAGATCCATCAGATATCATGCACGTTGTGGATCTATCTGTCTGTTTGTACTTCACGTAAACAGATTGGCAATGTGCGGCCAAGAACGCATAGCTCGTCCAATTACTACATATCACGACATGTGCCACAACATGTGCATACGGAAATTCGAGAGATTGATATACGCTTGGCATCCTGTTTTACATGCTTTAGATCGTATCTGAGTTCGTGGGTGAACCCCCTTGGGGTTCCGATTTTCTTTCACTCGTGTGGTCAATGGTTTAGTTGAGTCTGTCCTTTGCTAGATCTATCTGATCATACTCGTAACAAAATCAACCTCGTCTGGATCATGCTTTAAGCAGGGTTTTATCTTCTTCTTGTATGTGCTTTTATCGTTGAACTAACCAACTGAAACACAAGGAGGCAATCGGCTCCTATGGGCCGATCCACGGAGATGCCTTAAGCCGATCGCAGCGATCTAGTTGGAATATAATGCCGATCTGTTGTTTTTGTATCTATAGCAGGATTCTCCGACCACGCACACCCAACACCAACATCCTCCCTAGCTAGAAAGTCAAGCCACGTGGCATGCCCAGGATCCTCATGGAACCACCGCTAGGAGGGGTCAACTGCAGCGGTAGCGTACCTCCCACTTCCCTTGTTGTGCCGCCCGCCTAGGACACAGGATCGTCGGTTCTACGCGAGGACACATCTTTTGGCACGCTCAGTGGGACCACACACCATCAACTTCTTCACCAAGCAATGGCACTTACCGCGTCCAAGAACAAGGACACTATGGTTCTTTCAGCCCACCATGATCCTAATCAATGGCCGAAAGACAAAGACATGCCACCAAGCTCGACGAACTTCCACTAGAGCATAGAGAGATCTATGATCGCATCCTCTCCCACCTGTCCAAGAAACTCCATGGCCACTTCACCTAGACTCGGAACAGCGGCGTCAAGACCGTCAGCTATCCAGATGCTCTACTCAAAAGTGTCAACATGACTGTTCCCTCGGAAGAACGTACCTAAGCTCTATGGGATGAGAACAACTATATGATCCACCATGCTTGGATACGTCAATCCACAGTTCTCATCAACTCCATCAAAGATGTCGTTGCAAGGATTGCCAAGGCTATCCTAGCCGACAATTATTAGGTTCAGGGGCCTACTTTTGGGTGCTACAAGGGGGAGGAGATGTTGGACGATCGGCCATTGGAGCCTATTCAGTTCGAGGTACCAGAGGCCACGAAAGCGGAATTCACCATCTACTACCCTGATGCTCCAACATATGACAAGCCTTTAGTGTTTATACCCAAGGGATACGAGTGCAAGGTGTAGTACATGCCATTACAGGAGGGCGAGAAACCATATCGGCGATTGACAAAATCATCTCATGAAAAAACCAAAGTTGCCTGCAATAGAAAGCCATGTACGGCCCTAGGCCGACTCCTAGCAGTCAGGCTAGTTTTTTCGGGTCAACTGGCATGTTTACTTCAGAAGATCAAATCGCTAGTGTCTTGGAAAACCGATATGGGACAAAGCCCAAGTTCCCGATGATTAGCTACTCGAAGCATACCCTGAGGAGTTTGATCGACTTCCACCACTCCCCAAAGTTCAAGGTACCAGGGTTCTCCAAGTTCAGTGGTACTGGCAATACAAACATCATTGAACATATCAGCTGATATACTACTCAGCTTGGAGTACCAACTACAGCCGAACATATGAAGGCCTGGCTCTTCTTAGCATCTTTATTAGGTCCTGCATTCGGATGGTATACATCACTATCACCAGGATCTATCACCTCATGGAAGCAATTGGAAGATCAATCCCATGCTCACTTTTCTCCGGCTCCAGCGAAATGATTCTCGACGACCTCATCGCCCTTCGCCAGCAAAGGAGGAGTCAGTTGCCTAGATGCAACATTTTAGGGAGGTGCAGAGAAAGTGCTATTCATTGCATATCTTACTGAGAACAAATGGTAGGTCTGGCTTACTGAGGATTGATGCCAATAACGAAGAACACATATGGGTGTGTCGATTTCGACACAATCAACGAACTTTTAACAAAAGTGTCGGCTTATGAGAGGCAACATCTACAAGAATACATAGAGAGGTATAGAAAGCCGATCTCGTACGTATACTCTTGAGAGAATGAAGAATCGGCTGATGAAGCCAATGTCGCGGTAGTCACCTGGGCTCTGGCGGCAAATCCGGTCTCATGCTAGTGGGTAAAATCACCCGAAGCTCCATGAGGTTTAACTTTAATCTCTCCAAGACCGAGCAGATTTTTGATCTACTCCTCAAGGAAAAGTAGCTTACCCTATCAGCCAATCATCGTATTCCAACGGCTGAGGGTCTTAAAGGATGCAGATATTGCAAGTGGCACAACTCCGACACACATACAACCAATGAATGCAAGGTGTTGCGTCAGCATATCCAATATGCTATCGAGTAGGGCTGGCTGATTTTTGGAAGAAGACAAGGGAAGGTCGGCACTCACCCTTTCCCAATCAATATGGTTAACATATCTTCAGACTCCAAGGGCAAGGCCCAGGCTGATTCTAGAAATTGGTCCGAGACGTGCGACTAGAGGGGGGTGGTGAATAGGAGAACTTGAAAATTCAAACTCAAACCCCCCACGGTGCAAACTGAACAACACCCACAACAACTACTAGACACCGTCCACTAAAAGGAAATGTGTCTAGCAAGCACTTGGTGTCGCCCACTGAAAGGGAACACACCAAGCGAGCGGAAGCACAAGACTCAACGATCACACGATCGCAAGTCAAGGCAAGTGAGCAACAACACTTGCAAGGAGTGTCTCACTTAGCCACTCCGCACCTAAATGCGTCTTACTGACTAGCAGCAAGCAAAGAGTATGGGCCAGTGGTGAGAAACACAAACAACAAGGTTGAAGCAAAGACCCGAACACAAAAAGCACAAAAGAAAGGCAGGGCTGCCTGAGAACACCGGATATTCCGGTAGTAGCTGCCCGATATTCCGGTAGTGCACACCGGATATTCCGGTAGTGCACACCTGATGTTCCAGTCGCTATAAGGGACCCGAAGCTGCCGGATGTTCAAATAGTTGCTATCGGATATTCCGGTGGCACTTGACTCAGCCCCAAAACTTGAGCTCCCAAACCTCAAACTTGACCAAATCTTCTCCAAATATCACAAAAATTGGCACAGGCTATCCTAGCTCCATTTCAAAGCTATTCCCAAAAGATGTATGGAAAAAGTTCATGGGATTAGCGGGAATTTCAAATCTCAAAAAGAGGTGAATATTTGGGCAAGAAAGTGGAAAACTCAAGAACGACTTGCTCGTGGCAATCCAACAGGATTGAGATGAACTAGGTCATAATCTCCATGTCCTAGTAAGTCCAAAACACCAAAAGAAGAGGATTAACTCATAGGCAAACACAAATCACCAAAAGGCTTTGAGTTTCATCCAAAATCCAAACTAGAGAGGGCAAAGGGAGAGGGCTGCACACAAGTACTCGAATTGAGGATGAATCTTGCTTGGATTGAAGTGGGAAATCACTTCATACAAGATCCCTATAGCCTACTACCCTTCATCCACCCTCTTAATGCAAAGCCCTCACACTTAGGCTCTCAAAACCTAGTCTAAGTACACGATTTTCTCTCTAAGCACTTGGCTGCAAGGAAGAGCTAAACCTAGGGTTTGTAGCCAGCAAAGATAGGTTCTAATGACCATCTCTTAGGTTATTTGTACCCTGGTTCAATTATGGCAGTTTTACACATAGACCCCTAACACTAGAAATGCCCTGAGGGGCTAAAATAGAAAAGGACCCAAAATATCGAGGACGGATGACCACGATGAAGACTTGATCTTCTTAACTTCCATGCAATCTTCGGATGTACTCCATATGGCCAGTAGTCCAATCCACCTTTGCACCCTCGGTTTTGAAGTCAGAAACTGGGAAACTTTAGGAAGTCTCTGTTTGGGCCGGACTTGGCCCATCTTCTCTATCTTGGTGAGTCGTGGCCCAACTCACCAAGGTTTGGGTAACTTGGGTGGCGGTTTTGAGCCGAAGCCGCCAAAGCCTCTCTTGCAATCCTCGCGCCATGCACTCAGGTTGGAGCACCACGGTGGCACCCGGCTTCTCCAGTCCATCGACGTTGCCTCGCGGTCCATCGGAGGGCTTACACCACCGTTGCCGATCCGCCCCTCTGTGTTCCGAGCTTCCATGGCCGACCGACGTCGAGTTCTTGTGCCTCTGGTCCATTGGAGGACTTTTGCCTCAGTCCATCAAGGTCTTTCTCCTTCTTCTACCTCCAATCCATCGGAGGGCCTCCAATCCATCAGATGACTTGTACCGTTGACAATCACTCATCACACCAGGAGAGCAATGAGGCCAATACATTGGCTCTCAATCTTCGATGATCGAGTTCACCTTGATCTCCAATACTTTTCTATCCAAAGCATACAACAATTTCACAGCCTGTTGATGATCGGTGTATGGGAGCTCAGTAGGGGCGGAGTTGACATGATTGGAGTGGAGGCTCTTTATAGTAAGCTCAAGGCCACGGAAGTGGATTTCAAGTTGAGGGATTCCCTTGCTTGTACTGGCTCCAAGAGCCTGGCCTCTGCTACTCCCTCCCGTTTGGTTGCTACTAACCCCCCATTACACAACTTCTCCTTTTGTGCCTTGATGTCTGTGATAGAGGAGCAGTTGGCGTCATTTGGGGATGATGAGCTTTGCTTGGTGTCTAGTCGCTTTCAGCATGCCTATGACAACCGGATGAGCAAGAAGAGGGGCGACAGGCCCAAGTGCTTCGAGTGCGGAAAGCTCGGCCACTTCATCGCCGAGTACCCCAACAAGAACAACGACTACTACAAGAAGGGCAACAACTACTCCCGCGACTCTGATAAGTACCATTCTGTCAAGCCCAGCTACGACAAGAATCACTCCGGCAAACACAGCTCCGGCAACCATCACTTCGGCAAGAAAAACTTCTGGAAGGCTTTCAAGAGCTACGAGGACAACCAAAAGTGAGATAAGGCGTTCTTCGCCGAGATCGGGTTCTGGAGCAGCGGATCTTCTTCCCCTTTGTCCTCATCAAGCTCAAGTGATGAGGGGATCACGTACAAGAAGGACAAGAGGAACGATCAAGGAGGTCCAGCTGGCTTGTGCATTGTCTCCACCAAATCCAAGCGCAAGAACTAGATCAAGAGGAGCTCGGTTTGCTCCATGGCGCTGGAGAACAAGGATGACAGCAAGAACTCTTCCTCCGATGATGAGGTAACCCCTGAGCAAGCTGAAATCCTTGAGAATCTAGAGTAGAATAGTCAAGAGCTGAAAGCTCAGGATAAGATGCTGGAGAAGGCAGCCAAGAAGCTGCAGAAGTTGAAAGCCGAGCTCGCTGAGGCTTTAGAGGAGAATGAGAAGTTGAGGAGTGCGAGATCCCAACCTAGTGAGTTTGAGTGCCCTACCTATGAGTCTTTCATGACGGAGCTTGGTGACCAAAGAGACATGTATGCCAAGCGGGTAGAGGAGATAGATGGGCTGAGAGCTGAGTTAGGCAAACTCCAGTCCAAGCAGGATGAGCTTACTTTGAGTAGAGAGCTTGAGTGTGAGTCTTTTCCCTGTTTAGCTAGTTAGCTAACTGTGCTGAAGGAGAAGTTTGAGGGGCAGCTCAAGGAGCTTGAGGAGCTTAGGGCTAGACCTGCACTTTTGGGTGCGTGTATGGTCTGTCTTACTTTGAGAGGCTAGTTAGAGCAGTTGGGAGCTGACTTTGTGGTGCTTTCAGCACTTACTAACACTTGTGAGAACTGCCTGACCCTAAGGATGCAGCTGGTGGATAGGGATGCCACCATTAAGAAGTTGGAAAAAGCTACTCCTATGATTTCCTCTTTAGATTATGATACCTGTGCTGCCCAGACAGTAGTTCTAGAGGACCTGAGGCTATAAGTGTTGTCTTTGCAAGATGACAACTACAAGTTGAGAGAGGTGCTGAGTTGGGTGTATGCGAGGCAACCCCAATTAGAGATGATTATAGAGAGCACCAAGAGAGCCGAGGGTGACACGAGTGGCTTTGGGTTTGGGGAGTGCAGTACTTCGAGAGAAAAGAGTGCACCAATTAAGATCAAAACTGCTCCTACCTAGCCAGGTGAGACTGTTGATGGGGTTTACCATGAGCCACCCAAGGCTGCCCAAAGAAGCAATACTGGACACCCAATCCTCCTAAGGCTAAGCTAGACAAGATAATTGAGGAAGAGCTTAAGCCCAAGGGCAAGAAGCTAGTCTAGCAGCCTGAGCCACCCAAGGCCACACCACCTAAGCCCAAGTTCCAACCTAACCCTATTTCTTGGAGGCCTGTCTACCACTGTGGGTTCTGCCAGTGGAATGGCCACCTAAAGGAGTTTTTCTCTAGGAGGAAGCGGGTTGAGAGGCAGGAGAGAGCTTGGGGGAACCAGGATCAGTTCTACTAGGGTGGTAGGCAAGATCCTCCCCACCGTGGTGAGATGAGAGACCGCTTTGCTGGTGGTGAGAAAGGAGGCGGCTTTCAAGCCCGCACTCCTGGTGGTGAGACACGCTTTATCGGCCGAGCTCTTAGTCGTTTTCAGCGCGGCTATAGACCTTGTGACTGAGGCTTTGAGAGAGCCTTCAAAGGTTCACACTTTGGAGGTCGTGGTTACCCTGATCATCGTGATGATTTCTTTGATTGTGCTTACCCCACTTTTGAGCAGATGGCTCGACACTGGAACAACAGTTTTGGTATTAACCCCAATGTCGGACTGTTTGCTCATCGTCGCTTTACTTGATTTTGCAGGATCGAGGCATGGAGGACATGTGGATCATAGACTCCGGTTGCTCTAGGCACATGATAAGGCACCGCAAGTGGTTCTCCCGCCTCAACCCCATGAGCACCAAGAAGTACATCACATTCGGGGACAATGGTCACGGTAAAGTGCTGGGTGTTGGTTCTATTTCGTTCTCTGCTAAGCTTTTCTTGAGAGAAGGTGCTTTTGTCCAAAATCTAGGGTTCAATTTGGTTTCTATTTTGCAACTTCTCGATGAAGGATTTGAGGTTCATTTTAAGAAGGGTGCATGCCGCATTCTTGATGCTGAAGAGACCCTTGTTTGCTCTTTGCTGCCTTTTGGTCAGATTTTTAGGGTCGATCCCACATCTGTTTCTGGCTCTACGCATTGTTTGGTTGCTAGTCCCTCTGCTGATATATGGAAGTGGCATAGGAGGCTTGGTCGCTTGACCCTTGATCTGCTAGTCAGGTTGAGTTTAATGGGCCTAATCCAATGATTTCTCAAATTGAAAGCTGAGAAGGACTTAGTGTGCCACCCCTATCGTCATGGCAAGATGGTTGCTGCTTCTCACACACATGTGTCTCAGGTTATGACCTCCTATCCGGGTGAGCTACTCCATATGGATACAGTAGGTCTCACTCAGGTAGCGTCGGTCAGTGGGAAGTGGTATGTGCCTGTCATTGTGGACGACTTTTCTCGGTTCTCATGGGTATTTTTTATGGAGTTTAAGGATGAGGCTTTCGGATTTGTTCGGGATCTGGTATTGAGGTTGAGAAACGAGAGTCATAAGGCCATAAGTGCTATCCGCAGTGACAATGGTGGAGAATTCAGAAACTCTCGGTTCGAAAACTTCTATCGTGACCTAGGTCTCGAGCACCAGTTTTCTTCTCCATATACCCCTCCTCAGAACGGTGTTGTGGAACACAAGAACCGCATACTCATTGAGATAGCACGGACGATGCTCGATGAGCACAGGACTCCTAGGCGCTTTTGGGCTGAGGCAGTGAGTATGGCCTGTTATATTACGAACTGGATCTTCTTGCGAGCTTTCCTAAAAAGGACCTCGTATGAACTTCGGTTTGGTAGGCAGCCCAGCATCTAGCATTTGAGACTGTTTGGGTGCAGGTGCTTTGTGCTTAAGAAGGCGGGTCATATGGATAAGTTTGAGTCTCACTGTCTGGATGGTGTTTTTCTAGGGTACGCCTCGAGCTCTAGGGCTTTTTGAGTGTGGATCATAGAGACCGAATAGGTAGTTGAGACTTGTGAGGTTTCTTTTGATGAATCTATGCCTTGCACAACCCCTGTCTTTGAGATTTCAGATGATGATGAGGAAGGCATGTGATGCCCCTAGCATCTCAAGAGCCATAACACACAGTTAGACAAGTTAATAATGAATTAAGACTTAAACATGTTCAGAGTAGGGATGAGGAACTTGATAGAAAAGTCACTAAGTCAAAATTTTATAGAAAAATATAAGACTTTAGGTGGTTTGGTTGTTTAAGTCACCATCCACAAGTTTTTATGCAAAACACCAAATACAAAAGTCTTAGTTCGGGATGTTGCCATCAACTTTAATATTATGACCATCTTAAAAGCATATGTTATGATGTTTAAAAGTCAAGATCAAGTCAAACCAAAAGTTCTTTGAAAGGTGCCAATTGTGATCGTGACCAAATTTGGGCCCTAATAAAACTTTTAGATTCATTAAACAACTAAGCTTAGCTCCAATATCAAAGTTGTCATACATACTGTGAACTTCACTTTTGCTACACTGAGCGTGGCTCAAAACTGTCATCTACTTATTGCAAAGTTAACCTAAATGCCTCTTGAAGTTAGCCCAAATCAGCCCAAAACTCTTGTCTGAATTTTCAGCTCATCCCAAACTTGAATCTGAAATTACTTTTGATTTCACTATACAACTTCAAAATATTTCTTTCTATGAAGTGAAATTAAACTTAGCACCTTTCAAATGCAATAGACCTTGAAGTGATTGGACTTCACGTGATACTTCAAAAGTTGAAACTAAGAAAGACTCTACACAAGATGAAATTTCTGTTTTACCAAACTTTGTAACACATTTGTATCCATAGTTCAAAATCTGTTGGGAATCAGACCAAAGTTATATTACTAAACTTATAGATAATTTATTGCTGAACAACTTTGGCAATTAGAGCTTAGTCACATACTAAGGTTTAAAAGGAGTTTATAGTCATTTTCTACCTGCACAGAAAACCAGTTCATACCTGACCTGTTTTGAAATTTCAAATTTTCTCTAACCTGCTCACTTTCATGCAAGACTCTATTTGGATGAGTTGTAGATCAAGAAATTCTAAGCAACTTTGTTAAGAAGCACTTTGGGTGAAAACACACGGAAATAGGACTTTTGAAGTTTTCAAGCATTAGAAGTCCATTGTCCAAACTGGGAGCTGCAAGAAAGATTCAAATTTAAATCCTATTTGCAAACCGATTTTGATATATGACCTTTTAACAAAGTTGTAGAGTTCAAAGAGTAGAGCATTTAATTCAATTGGAGTTTCTCCAAATTTGGCTTTTAAGTAGGTCAAAATAGCGTTTTACAGAAGGTGAGGAAACACATTTTTCAAAATTCACATTCTCTACCTTTTCTTCGGTCACCGACAGGTGGGCCCGTGACCCCGCGCGGCAGCCATGGCCAAGCCGGTGGCCGCCACACGGACACTGATGTACGGTCACCATCCCGCGCCCACGGATCGCCACCCCGCACCGCGCCTTCTTCACCTGGACGCGAAGCCGGCCTCGTTCCCCCTCGCCCGCACTCCCTCTGCCTCACTTTGCCTCTGCTTGCGCAGAGCGCGGACGCCGGCCGCCATTGGAGCTCCCACGGCAAGCTTGCGCGCCGGCCGCGTTGGGCTGCCTCCCATCCACTCGTCGCATCGGCTACCATCGCCTTGGTCCCCTCCACCGTTTCCCCAATGAAGTAGGTGTCCATTTCTCCCCAACCACCGTCTCCACCCGCGTCCGCCATGAACGTCGCCGTGGCCAAGCGCGCGGCGAACTCGCGTCACGGTCGCCTTGAACCGCCTCCCCTCCCTCCGCGACACACACCACCATCGCCACGCCTCCCTCCACCTATTTCCCAAATCCTAGTCCACAGCCATTGCCTCTAAAGACCTAGTCCATGCACACCACCGCACGGCGACCCGGCTCACCGCGCCATCACCGTCGAGGGCCACCACCCACGCCTCCTACCGCCTCCAGACCACCACTGCCGGGTGCGCTACCTCGCCGTGCAACTCACGGGCCCAGCCGTGGCCCCTCTCCTCCGCCGCGGCCTCCAAATCGAAGCCGCGCCGCCGCGCCACGCCGACCTCTCGCTGCTCTGGTTCACCGCCGCCGTCTCGCTTGTCCTCTACACCTCCGACCACTAGACCAAGGGGGAAAGGTAGCCCGTGGGCCAAAACACCATCCCCGACCACGTCGGCTCCAAGTCCGGCCCCACCGCCGCCGGCGCAGCCGCGCCTTTCCCTCCTGCGCGCGCCGGTCACGCCCGTGGCGAGAGGTAGAAGAAGAAGAAGGTTGAATCTCGATTTAGCCCCTATGGTTTCGGAGTTTTGCATTTCAGTTCATAAGCTATTCGCTCAGTCTCGGGGATCTTACACGCTAGCCCCTGGAAACTAGGGTTAATTGCGTTCTAGTCCTCAGGTCTACTGTTTTTCCATTTAAATGCATTTGAATCGGCTGTGAACTTTGGAAATTCATAACAAATCAAGGAAAAATCTTAAAAAGGCAAACTCAGTTGTGTTAAACTCCTCTTAAGTAGATCTATTGAATGGTTATGATGTGGATATGAAAAAGGACTGTTTTGCCCTTGGTTTGTTGTATGCATGATTAATTAGGATAAATGACAAAAGTGGGCTAAATGAACTCCAAATGGCATGAAACTTGGACAGTAGCTTTGATAGGGTATTATAGCACTATGTGAATTATTGTAGCCCTAGCACTTGCTGTTAATTACCCTTTTACCATTATACATGTGTTATGTGCATTTGTTTAACTTAGAAATTGGAGGCTACATAGAATATGCTCAAAATGACAATCTGGCACTTTTCATATACTTTGGGTAGTATAAGTAGCCCACTGGTGAAATATGACATTGTGCATGTAAAGTTTGAATGGTGATTTGAAATTAACAAGATATGGCTTGCTTATTTAAATAAATGGAAGAGGTGATTTTAGAATGCAAGGAAAATTCTCTAAAAAAGTTGGTAGCTTAATGTTGGTGTATAGAGTCCAGAATGTATATTTGAGAAGGCTAATTACACTGTTCATATATACATCTTAAATTCACACAGGGTTAATATATGGAAAATAGATGTCCTGTCAAACTTCGGAGTTTTAACTTGTAAATTTTTGTACATATAGTCCATGCTAAGTATAGCTCACTGGTAAAATCTCACCTTTGGAAACTATTCCTATAATTTATGAAAAATCTGAGAAGCTATAGGGCTGATAACTTGCTAGAATTTTCATAATTAAATTATAGCTCCTTTATGGCTGAAATTTTGACAGTAACATAATTTAGTATAAATCTGCATGTCATAAAAATCTAATCTCATTTAGAGTTGTAAAACTACATGAACACAAGTAATGCTTTTTATTCATAAAGTGGGCATGTGTTATTTAATTATATGTATAGGTGTTTATTTACAATTGGTATCATTGTGAATATTGAATGATTTCTCGCTGCATACCATCTACTATTTTTTTATGTCACACTTGTTAAGAAATTAAGTTACCTACTCCTGTAAAACACCTGTGGTTAATATAGGGCCTTAATCCATTAGATAACAAAATGTGTGATATCATTAGTGAGTGTTTCCCTGTGAATGCATGAAGTAGTCTTTTCATGTTAAATGACTCATTCCAAACAAAATACTTAATAATGTTTTAACTTTGCATCATCCTGGTGTGGTTTTCATCCACTTAGTACCCAACATGTCTTCTGTACGATAAATAACTTACTAGTTAGGCATGTGATTGGATATGCTTGTTATCAGTTCATGAAGGTATTACTGTTACTAATGCTAGGAGAGTGGTGTAGTAGTCCACTACATGTGTAATCATATACTTATGTGATGTTTTGCTTACATATGAAATGATAAAGAACCAGTTAAATTGATAACTTGCTCATGTACTAATTTATGTATTGCACTGTTTATATTTAATTGTATGAGCGTATGCTAGGTTTATACCAATAAAAGTAATCTCGTTTAAGTAGTCTATTGTTCACCTTTCTGCCTAACCACGAAACGATTTTCTAAGTGTGTGCTTGTCATTCATGCATCCCATTCACTGCATCGTGCATGGCATTCATATATTGACGCTTAATTGCAGATACGTGATCAAGAAACGAGCGTGTAGAGCTACTTCAATTAACGGTGGTCCAAAAGACCAACTAAGCCCCAAGCACGACCTGGAGGGCCCATTAGTTGTGTTTGGACGGAGGAGTTGCCAAGGGATCAAGGGGTTGCCTGGGGCAAAGCCTCACAACCCGGCAAACTACCAATTAGCATAATTTGTTGGTTCTCTTAAAGTAAAGCAAAGGTAGGTAGGACCATGCTATTCCCAGCAAATAAAATAATTGTTGATTACGCATATGCATTAGGAGTTGATTAGAAACATATGCATTAGACTTCCCGGCCGCCCTAGCGCTAGCACCTATACATGGGGTTCGTAGGACGAGTGCCTAGAATTGCTAGGTATGAGTAGACACGAGTGAATGGAGTCACTCGTCGCGTAGGTAATTTTCAAAAGTCACAAGAAATATTACTATGATGAAAGCTATGAGGATGCTCATGGCTTAAATCGAGACCGGGCGGAGATATGGATATATAAGAAAAATGATGAAGATGATGTGGATGGTATGGTGGACTCCGCCCGAGTCGCATAAGGCCGGTAGTTGTTCGCCTATTGGTCGGCATAACATTGCCAGGGTGCTTATCCGGGATAATGGACCGGTGAAAGTCTTACTTGTGACGTCTCAAGCACAGAGACACGTTCCTACCCACTGGTTGAGAGGAAGGAGGCCGCGGAGGCGGGTGTCAAGGGAGGGCTGACCCATTGCGTGGTAACGCTCCTGCGACAACGCGCTCCGGGAGTCAGGTGGGAGTGAATTTGAACTTGAGACGGGACAAGTGGAGATGGGGGAAGCATATGTGGGAACGCTGTGGGTTAGTAAGTGTCACACCTTGGTTTTAAAAAGACAAACCAGAGCAAACCTATATGTGTGCTAGGATCTAATCTCACACATATAGAGACAATAAACAGTGATATCACATAACATGCTTTAATATATATCGTTAAACAACATTTACATTAAGACATTAAGTCTTTAACACAGAGTAGCGAAAGCGTAACTAAATCTTCGAGCCATCCACAGGGAAACCGACTGGGGGTCGCACGCTTAGAACCACATGATCCTTCATTTGTACTCCTTCAAGCCTTCATCTTTCTAAGCAGCGGTTGGATTTGTCCCCCCAATAAGGAATAAATATAAAGAAGCAAGCGTGAGTACATCTCGCACTCAACAAGTATAACATAAACCATGAGGCTCTAAGGTTAGCTGACAAACTTCATGAGCTTTTAATTAAGTAAAATTTTATTTCAGCCTAGTTACTAAAGTTCAGTAGAAGAAACCGTTAGCCCAAAGTTATTGCATAAGGAAAGTAACCATATTAAAGAACATAACCATAAACAAAACCATGTCCAAGGAACCACTAATCAAAAGGAGGATCTGGGCCGTTCATAACTGTGAGCACGGCTGACAGGTCAGTTTTACACTCTCGAGAGGTTGCACATCTTTACCCACAAGTCATGAGCTACGCTAGGTGTTCATCACATTACCGGAGATGAGATGACTAGCAAGCACACTACGAAGCCTTTCCAAAGATCACGTTAGTAAAGAGTAACCGCAAGGAATCAAGCGCCGCAATGGTGGGGCCCACCTCCAACGGGAGAAGCACATGCATGTAATGTAAAGCACACTCAACCATGAGGTAGCGCAGGGACCACTGAAGCTTACTCCCCCTCTTGCCCCGCAGGTAAGTTACCCCAAACCAAAATGACCTATTTACTGAGCTAAGACTGTCCCATCCCAGTCTTGTGGTAGCGCGGTTGTCCTAGGTTGTCGCTCTATGAACAGGTTCTTACGGAGAGAACCGCAAAAGCACACGAGCACATTGCTCAGGTTCCCTAAACCATGTTGCTAAAAAGCAAGTTTTAAACGAGACATGAACCACTCAAGCACACAGTACAGAGGGTCAAGCTCACATTAATTGCATAGAATCATTAACAAAGTTAATTAACAAAAGGTATGAGAGTTCGCACTGCACCTAGCATAACTTAACCCAAATGCATCCCAAAAGGTAGATATAAAGGATCAAAGTAGATAGGTAGACCTTAAAGGTACGCAATATTAATGCACATGCAATGATTAAGAGTTATTGGGTGTTGTTCATATTATACTTGCCTTCCTCGGGGTTATCCTGCTGCTGCTCAAAGAATTCAGGAGGCGGCTCTGCAAACTCCACGGACTGATCAACGTCTACTCGCGAACATAGCACCATACAAACATCCATGTACATACATACATGCAAACAAAAGCAAAACTATAAGAAACAGTACACCATTACATAAAACAGAACATAAAACTCATATAAAACTAATCTATGTACTGCTACGAACACATGAGCGCAAGAATCACCCTAATCGGATCTAAAACATGAAAGTTATGAGCATTTGAAGGTGTAGGGGACCAATCTACGAGGAATAAAGGATGAATATGTAAAGTTGCAGAGAGGATGAAAGAGTGTGAGAGAGCTCACAAATGGAGGCATCGCTAGAGTTGACGAATAATGTGGCGTTAATGACGCAACAATGGATCTTTCAAAAGAAGATCAGCACGGCATAGAAAATGACGAAAACAACACCATAGTAAAGTTTAGATTTCACTGGAGATGAACGAATATGAATTAATTGCTCATCAAAGTTGAATAAGAATATGGCTAGAATAGAAAAACCTTACCGAAGAAAAGAAACTTGTAGGTTTACGGCGAATCGAAGATCTCCTCACCAAACCAAGGACAGTAAGATGAAGAGGCGCGTAGATTGCCGCAGCCGAGGCGTAGCACCCGGCGGTGCACCCAAAATATGGGGGATGGGGGAAAATACCTTAGGGTTCCCAAACTAGGGGCCCCATGCAAAGGAGTCTTTGGTGCACTTATTCACTTACGGGTGGTCCAAATATATAAGGTTGTGAACCCTTCACTTTTCCATCAAAAAGCAAGGTGGGACAAATCTGGGCAGAATTGGATGGCAGTATTGTTTCTAGAATTCCCGTCGATCTAGAAGGGCTTTCGACGTGATTCCACTTGGGTTGGAAAGGGCCCGTCGTTAGCTTTCCGAAAAGTGGTGGAACAGCCCAAACGGACTCCGTATAAGGGAGATGTGGCCCAAACGGTGCAGCATGGTCCTGGTGGACGAGGTGGCTCGGGAATTAAATGGGCCTTGGCCCAAAAATATTGCAAATACTCCAAAAATTATAGAAAAAATCCTATAAATGTTTTTGGACCCAGTGAACTCAAATAAAATGTTTAGAGCTCATAAAAAGCTTGGAAAGAGTCTCTAAATGAATCCAGAAAATTCTCAGAATCAACACGACGATGATGAAACGCATTTAGAAAGGTTGTCACGGTCAAAACACTAAGCATGCCAACTTGGTATGGTGGGATGAGATGATCGACATGATTGGAATGACGAGTAGAAGGATAAAGCATGATGAGCAGGCCTGGCATGACAAAGAAAAGAGTGGGAAGGGAGACTAACTCAATCATGGTGGTTCCACTTGATGGTGGCAAGAAGGGTGATAAGGCCACTGGTCAGAGAGAGAAACGATGGGGAGCTGAGTCGCTTGGTGAAGGGGTGGAAAGCTATGTTGTTTGGCCTAGGTGGGAGAGAAGAAGAGGGCGAGGATAGGTGGGCAATTCCAACTCCCGAAAGAGAGAAGGGAGTAAGAGAGGAAAATGCGGTAGGCCGAGCTTAGAAGGAGAATGAGGGCTGGACCAAAAGCGATGGTGAAGAAACAAGGGGATTTTTTTTGGACTCTTTTACTTGAAGGGTTAAGCACTCTATAAATTTAGTCCTTAAGCCACCACTCAACATAAAACCGATGCAACAACATGAATGCAACAACAAGTTAGCCTAAATTCATTTTATTTACATTATAAAATCATTTAAATGCTCATTCTAAACACGAAAAATCCTTAATAAATTAAGAAAGCATTTTATTTATTTTAAATTCCGAAAATGAAATTTAGGGTGTTACAGTAAGCATATGCCATCCTGGTGCATTAGTTATTCCCGGGAATATAAAAATCGATTCGAATCCCTGATGCTCACCAGGTGTGAGAATACCAATACCACTGACGGGCAAAGTAGTAATCCTCTTGAATATGTTGTATTATGATTTCATGGTTTTGAACACCACATGCTTGGTTTTACATGCTGTACGTTCATGGAACTTATTATGGTACTCATGATTAGTATTTACTGTCATGATGAACTAAATAGCTGTCAAATCCTACTTCTATATGATAAATCAAGTAGCTGTCAAATCCTAGTTCCACATGTAACTTGATCCTGTTTAAAATCAACAGCTAAGGATCAAATTCTTAGTAAGCAAGCTTTGCGTCAGCCGTAAGCCACTTCTATTAAGTCCTACTGAGTAATTAGTACTCAGGGTTTGCCCCCACTTTTGGATTACAGGTATTGACGACACCTGGACAACTGTGTTGGAGGTGGTAGTACCGGTGGGCTCGGTGCTACTCGCCTTGCTTACCTCTACATAAAGACTAGTTGAGTTTTATATCCGATGTGAAATGTTTTGAAACGCTTCTGCTATATATATACTTTGTAATCGCTTTCGCTGTATTTTGACCATGTATTTGATTACATATATTTGTTTGTAAGAACTTTATCTTATTTTCACTATTAAACTGCCTGTGACGATGTAACTGTTGTGGCTCTTTCGAGGGCTGAATGTGTACGATGTCGGTATCCTCGGGCGATGGTTACATCGAGTGCCCTTTTGGGTAGCCTGACGGACTACCGGGTTTAGTCTAGCCTAGGTGCACTGCGAGCCAAAGGTGGCAGGTGTGCTTAGTCTGGATTAAGCAGGGCGGTGTAGGACCGAGACGTGCGACTAGAGGGGAGGGGGGTGAATAGGAGCACTTGAAAAACTCAAACTCAAACCCCCAAAGTGCGCTCTCACGAAAACACACACACACGATACCGTCCACTGAACAGATACGTATCGGGTGGAAGGCGGAAGCACTCGAATTAACGTCCAAAGAAAAGGACGTAAGACGAGTAACCAAACTACACCTAAACGAGGAAACACACTACACCCAGACAAACACACAAAACACCTAAAACTACACCTCTCTAATGTGCAGAGTTACGTAGCATAGACAAGCTACTAACCCTAGGACACATTGAGAAACCCTAAACTGAAAACACTAAAGCAGCAACAAAACAAGCGAGAACGACAAGGCACAAAGAAAATAAGACAAGCTACAAAGCTTGCAAGTGTCGCACACTAGCCACTCAATACACCGAAGTGTACCTCACTTAAGATCAGTGAGTGAAGAGTATGGGCATGCAGTGGTTGACACAAAACAAGTTTGAAGCAAACACCAACACTCCAAAGACCAAAGAAACCAAGAAAAACAAACCCCAAAGCAAGCGGAGCAAAGAACACGCGAAAACAGCCCCAAAAAGACTAGACCGGACAGTCCTCTCTCCACCAAAAGACCTGACCGGACAAACACAAAGAAGGACACAAAAACAGCCCAAAAACCCTTCAGACCGGACTGTCCGAGGTCTATAGACCGGACAGTCCGAAGTCCCTACTTCGGACAAACCTAAGGACAATTGATTTGTCCGGTCAGTTCTCCGAAAAACTGCGCAGAAAAACAGCCCGACACCCCATCGAAAAATCGATCGAAATGGGGTCAAATCTCAACAAAACTTCACGAAAATTTACATGGACAATCCTAAGGACCTTCCCTAGCAAATCCCAAAAGATCAGCTCCAAAAGATCAAGGGATGCACGGGAATTGCAAATCTCGTGAGGTAGGTGAGTTGACACCGAAAAACTGAAATTGGACAAGAACGGCCCTTGCTGGTGGTTCAATGATTCTAGCACTTGGTTAGTGAGATTCACCACATCATAGCAAGGCAAAATATCAGCAAAATAAAGATCCCAACCTTGGACAAAAGGAAACACACCAAAATCTAAGGATTGGAACCAAGAACGAACAAGAACGGGGAGGGGAAAGGGAAGAACGAAAATTGCTGCTCACTCCATGGGATTCTCAAGGAAGGAAACTTGGATTAATCCCGAAATTTAAGTTACAAAAGTTCCCTAGAGCCTACCTCCCTTCATCCTCCCACTAATGACAAGATTAGACTAAACTAGGCACTCATCTCCTAGGAGAGATTTCGATATTTGACACCGAATTCGCAAGCCTCACTCTATTTGACACCCAATTCACATACCTTTCAATATTTGACACCCAAACTGCGAATTTCTTTGTTTTGGGGGACTCCTTCTATTTTCTCCTTTTCTTTCCCACGTTTACCCCTCTGGCCACAGCCCATTGTGCGCTGGCCGTCCACCGGCGCCGCCGCTCGCCTCCCTCTGCGCCGCTGCCGGCCTCACCCGAGCCGCCGCCCGCTCGCCCTGCAGTATCGCGCGCCGCCACACCGCCGCCTACCTCGCCCTGCACTGCAGCACCACGCGCCACCGCAGACACTCGAGCGGATAAAGGGTGCCGCCCGCCGGACCTCCGCGAGCCGGTGAGCAGGGCGGGCGCAGGGAAGCTCCCGCCGGAGGGGAGCCGAGCACAGGGAGGTGTGATGCGTGTGCCAGCGAGGAGCCGAGGAGGCGGGCACGGGGCGATGGGTAGGCCCGACGCCGCTAGTGCGGCGTCCTCTGTTGGCCAGCAAGGAGGAGGATGGCGCGGTGGAGGAGAGGCAGCGCAGCGGAGGGAGAAGTGAGGGTAGAAAGGTCTATTAACGTGGTCTGGAGAGTAGGAGTCCCCCAAATCGAAGAAGTTCGCATGACTGGTGTCAAATTTCGGAAGTGCTGCGAACTGAGTGTCAAATCTGGTGAGGCGTGCGAATTCGGTGTCAAATATCGAAATCTCTCATCTCCTAGCTAATCTCCTCTCTTTTCTCTCTTTGGACCTTGGCTGCTAGGGTTAGGAAAACTAGGGTTTGTGGCTGCCAAGATGAGCTCCAAGGGAGCCCCTCAAGTCTATTTATACCCTAGGCCCTAAACGACACAATTACATTAAGACCCCTACTCTAAAAATGCCCGGAGGGGGCCAAACCGAAAAGATACAATCGGACGACTACGATGACGTCTTGATCATCTTCGGTTTCTCCGCCTTGCTTGGATGTGCGCCACGTAGCCAATAGTCCGAAAACTTCCCTCGGTTTTGAAGTCAGAAACCGGGAAACTTTATTTTGCGGGCTTCTTGGGCCGAGTCTTGGCCCAATCTTCTATCTTGGTGAGTCGGAGCCCAACCCACCAAGTCATTTGAACTTGGGTGGCGGTTTTGAGCCGAAGCCGCCAAAGCCTCCCTCACACGCCTTTGCGCTATGCACTCGGGTTGGAGCACCACGGTGGCACCCGGCTTCTCCAATCCATCGGAGTTGCCTTGCGGTCCATCGGAGGGCTTACACCACCGTCGCCGAACCGCCCCTCCGTGTACCGAGCTTCCATGGCCGACCGACGCCGAGCATTGCCTCCGGTCCATTGGAGGGCTTTTGCCTCAGTCCATCGAGGTCTTCGTCATCCTCTACCTCTAGTCCATCGGAGGGCCTCCAGTCCATCGAAGGGCTTGAGCTCGTTGACAATCACTCATCACACTAGGAGAGCAATGAGGCCGGTCCATTGGCTCTCAGGCGGTTCCGCCACAAGGCACCCCTATTTTTGAAGATGTGGAAGGTGCAGAAGACGTTGGTGATGCAGGAGCCACTGCACTAGCTGCAGCTCCTGCCCCCCTTTGCTACGAGCTCTGATGATGAAGGAGAACCCTTGCCTACGGCTTCCTCTTCACTCCTTCGACTGCAAGCTCAAGCAGAGGCTGGCCCCACTAAGGATGCAAGGGAGGTGACCTCCAAGATTGTTCCATCTCAGCAGGTCCAGCGGGATCACCCTCCACATAGGATCATTGGAGATCTTTACCAGCGTGTCAGACACTCTTCGGTTAACTCTCTAGCCTTTTTCTCCCACTCTGCATTTGTTGCTTCTTTCGAGCCCCGGGATATGTCACATGCATTATCTGATCCTAACTGGGTGAATGCCATGCATGAGGAGTTGGAGAACTTTGAGAGAAACCATGTCTGAGATTTAGTTGAACCTCCACCAAACTGTCGCCCTATAGGTACCAAGTGGGTTTTCAAAAACAAACAGGGTGAGAATGGGATGGTTGTGAGAAACAAAGCGAGATTGGTAGCACAGAGTTTCTGTCAGAAGAAAGGGATAGACTATGTGGAAACCTTTGCTCCTGTAGCCCATTTAGAAGCCATTAGGATTCTGCTTGCCTTTGCAGCCTCTAAAGGCTTCAAACTGTAGCAAATGGATGTCAATTGAGCTTTCTTAAATGGTTACATAGAGGAGGAGGTGTAAGTGAGACAACCTTCTGGCTTTGTGAGTGCCAAGTTTCCAGACCGGGTGTATAAATTGTGAAAAGCCCTTTATGGTCTGAAGTAAGCTCCAAGAGCTTGGTATGCTAGATTGAAGAGTTTCCTGCTCAAGTCTGGGTTTGTGATGGGTTCAGTAGACAAGACCTTGTTTTTGTTGAGTCGTGGCGGTGACACCTTGACAGTTCAGATATATGTTGATGACATAGTCTTTGGTGGTTCATCTCACGCTTTGGTGTCTAATTTGCTGAACAGATGAGCAGTGAGTTCGAGATGAGTCTCGTGGGTGAGCTCTAGTTTTTCCTCGGGCTTCAGATCAAGCAAGGCCCTAAAGGAACCTTCGTCCATCAAGCCAAGTACACGAAGGACATTCTCAAGAAGTTTGACATGGGTGACTCAAAACCCATGACAACTCCAATGAGTACAAACGCAATGCTTGATGCTGATGAAGATGGGGAGGCAGTGGACTAGAAGGAATTTTGAGGAATGATCGGCTCACTTCTATACCTGATGGCGACCAGATCGGACATTCAGTTCGCGGTTTGCCTTTGTACGCGTTACCAGGCTTCTCTTAGAACATCTCACCATCAAGCGGTGAAGCGCATTTTCAAGTATCTAAAGTTCACTCCTGAGCTTGGTCTTTGGTACTCCTCGGGTTCTTCTCTTTCTCTTAGAGGGTTCTCAGATGCTGACCATGCTGGCTGCCGGATTGATCGCAAATCAACATCGGTACTTGCCAATTCTTAAGAACTTCTCTTGTCTGTTGGTCCTCTCGCAAGCAAGCTAGTATCTCCTTGTCTATCATAGAAGCAGAATACATAGCTGCTACAAGCTGCTGTTCCCAGCTACTTTGGATGAAAGCCACCCTGAGCAACTTTGGCCTGAATTTTGGGAGGATCCCTCTTCTAGTGGACTCTACTTCTGCTATCTCTATAGCCAAGAACCCCGTCTTGCACTCTAGAACCAAACACATAGATGTGAGGTTTCACTTTTTAAGAGATTACTATGAAAAGGGAGATATAGACTTGATCCATGTAGAAACCCAAAACCAGCTAGCTAATATCCTTACCAAGCCACTAGAGTTTAGCGCTTTTGCGCACTTGAGAGGTGAGCTTGGAGTGTGTTATCCCTTTTAGTTAGGGTTAGCTTTAGTAGTTTAGGATTTGCTCTTTATTTGCTTTGGTTTTTGTTTTTTCTTTTTTTCTTTTGCATTTTGTATCATATCATGCATTATACTGTATTATATGTATTTTCACTTACACTAGCACTAGAACTCTTTTTGGTATTTTGAGTTAGTATTTGCTTATGCTAGGTTGTACAGATGCTTGCTTGATCATGGTTGGCTAAGCTCACTTGAGTCTGTTGAGTACTAATTGTGAGCTAAGCCCTCACTACAAGAATTTCGTTGATACATGACGATGCTGAATGCAAAAACATGATCATCACTTGACTTGGTTGCCTAGCATGTGTAGGAGTGTTGAATGTTATGCTATCTTTTCATATCTGGATATGCAAGATGTATGCCTTTGCTAAATTAATGCCTAAGCTTTTATGACATCTTGCTTAAATTGAAATCCGAATTAAATGTTTATAAGTGGTGTCTTGTGCTGAAATGACAAGATCCAGGTGGGTTTGCTTGTCACACTGATCTAGTTCGAGACAGCTTGCCTTTGCACTTTGGCATGAACTTGGACTAGGCTGTGTATGACCAAAACCTTGTCTTAAGCTCCTGATGGTTCTCTGACCCTAGGCTTGGCATTGGTTGGTAAAAAGTGGCAAGATGAGCCAATAACCCCAAGCACAAAAAGAAAAGCTTGCTTAAGTCTGAAATGTTGAATCTGAATTTTGCAAGTCTCTAAAATGCTTATGGCTTGTTGTATATGCTTTGGTTGAGAGTAGCACACCTTGTATGCATGCTATCATCTTGTTGTTCAAGCCTATTCTTGTTAGATGCTATTCATGTTGGTGATGCTTTCTTTTATACAACCCTAAAAATATGCTTACCCCTGATCTGTGTAAGATAGATTCATTTGAGCTTGTTGCATGCTTCCTTTCCTTTCCTTCACTTCCTTTCCATCCCTTTTGAGCTCTTTCTGTTACACTCCTTGCATTTCATGGCATATTTTGATGAGGAGTTGTCTAGTTCAGGGGGAGTCGAGTTCTATGAATCCTTGATGTGTCCATTGTCAACAAGGGGGAGAAATTGGGAGAAATATTGGACAAAGGGGGAGGACTCGGGTGAGATTTAGTTGAGGGGGAGCTTCGCATTTGCGAGGATGCATTTCAGGGGGAGTTGAGCTTTTAGTATGCTCTTGCATCAGTGCGTTGAGCCTTTTGCCTTTGTTTTGAGGAGCCGATTGTTTTCTTTTGTTGTCTCAACATGCCCTGTTTCTTTGCTTGACTTTGGCTTTTGGGCATTTTGAGCACTTCTTGTTTTCTCTTTCTTTTTCAGTTTTAAGCTTTTCTTTTGTCTTTGTTCTATTTCAGGTTATATGTTGAAGGTGTTGACAATGCACTCATTATGGGGGAGATTGAGAGCCAATGGACTGGCCTCATTGCTCTACTGGTGTGATGAGTGATTGTCAACGGTATAAGTCCTCCAATGGACTGGAGGTAGAAGAAGAAGAGAGACCTCGATGGACTGAGGCAAAAGTCCTCCAATGGACCGGAGGCACAAGAATTCGACGTCCATCGGCCATGGAAGCTCTGTACACGGAGGGGTGGATCGGCAACGGTGGTGTAAGCCTCTGATGGACCGCGAGGCAACTCAGATGGACCTGAGAACCCGGGTGCCACCGTAGTCCTCCAACCCAAGTGCATGGTGTGAGGATGTGCTAGAGAGGCTTTGGCAGCTTCGGTTCAAAACTGCCACCCAAGTTATCCAAGCTTTGGTGAGTTGGGCCACGACTCGCCAAGATAGAGAAGATGGGCCAAGTCCGGCCCAAACGGAGACATCCTAAAGTTTCCTAGTTTCTGACTTCAAAACCGGGGGTGCAAAGGCGGATTGGACTACTGGCCATGTGGAGGACATCCGAAGATTGTGTGGAAGCTAAGAAGATCAAGTCTTCATCGTGGTCGTCCATCCCCAATATTTCGGGTCCTTTTCTATTTTAGCCCTTCAGGGCGTTTCTAGTGTTAGGGGTCTAGGTATAAAACGCCAAAACTGAACTAGGGTATAAATAGCCTAAGAGCTAGTCATTAGAACCTATCTTTGCTGGCTACAAACCCTAGGTTTAGCTCTTTCTTGCAGCCAAGTGCTTAGAGAGAAAATCGGGTCCTTAGACTAGGTTTTGAGAGCCTAAGTGTGAGGGCTTTGCATCAAGAGGGTGGATGAAGGGTGGTAGGCTGTAGGGATCTTGTATGAACTGATTTCCCACTTCAATCCAAACGAGATTCATGCTCAATTCGAGTACATGTGTGCAGCCCTCTCCCTTTGCCCTCTCGAGTTTGGATTTTGGATGAAACTCAAAGGCTTTTTGGTGATTTGTGTTTGCCTACGAGTTAATCCTCTTCTTTTGGTGTTTTGGCCTTGCTAGGACGTGGAGATTATGATCTAGTTTATCTCAATCCTGTTGGATTGCCACGAGCAAGTCGTTCTTGAGTTTTCCCCTTTCTCGCCCAAATATTCACCTCATCACGAGATCTAAAATTCCTGCTAATCCTGTGATTTTTTTACATAGATATTTTGGGAATAGTTTTGGAATGGAGCTAGGATAGCCTGTGCCAATTTTTGCGGAGTTTGGAGAAGATTTGGTCAAGTTTGAGATTTGGGAGCTCAAGTTTTGGGACACCCACAACAACCGCTAGACACCGTCCACAGAAAGGAAACTTGTCTAGCAAGCACTTGGTGTCGCCCACTGAAAGGGAGACACACCAAGCTAGCGGAAGCACAAGACTCAACGATCACAAGATCGCAAGTCAGGCGAAATAATGTCACTCGCAAACAATGATCCCACGTAGTCACTCCGCACCTAAATGCGTCTCACTGATGAATAGAGAGCGGAGAGTATGGCCTAGTGGTGAGAAACACTCAAGCGAGGACGAAGCAAACCCCGAACAGCTAGAACTCCAACAAAAGCCGACTACACAGACCCATGCCGGATAGTCCGGTGCACTTCACCCGACAGTCCGGTAAAAATCGGATAGTCCGGTCACCTGCACCAGATAGTCCGATACGGGCTGGGACGAGGGCCTTCGCCGGACAGTCCAGTGCACGCCGCCGGACTGTCCGGTGGTTGCACCGGATAGTCCGTTGGAACCCTGGAACTTGAGTTTCCAAACCTAAAACCTGACCAAACCTTGTCCAAACTTCACAAAAATTAACACAGGCTATCTGAGCACTATTCCAAAGCTATTCCCAAAAGATCCATGGAAAAAGATCAAGGGATTAGCGGGAATTTCAGATCTCGTGAAGTGGTAAGCTTTGGGCAAGAAAAGGTGAAAACTCATGAATGACTTGCTCGTGGCAATCCAACGGGATTGAGATGAACTAGGTCATAATCTCCATGTCCTAGCAAGTCCAAAACACCAAAAGAAGAGGATTAACTTGCGGGCAAACACAAATCACCAAAAGCCTTTGAGTTTCATCCAAAATCCAAACTAGAAGGGGGAAGAGAAAGGGGCTGCACACATGCACACGAATTGCTGCTGAATCTTGATGTATAGATTATGGGAAATCAGTTCATACAAGGTTCCTATAGCTTACCACCCTTCATCCACCCTCTTGATGCAAAGTCCTCACACTTAGGCTCTCAAAACCTAGTCTAAGGACCCGATTTTCTCTCTAAGCACTTGGCTGCAAAGAAGAGCTAAACCTAGGGTTTTTAACCAGCCAAGATGGCGATCTAAGACAGCCATCAAGTATATTTATACCCTAGGCCTAACGACACCATTTAACACTAAGACCCCTACTTTAGAATGCCCGGAAGGGGCTGAAATGAAAAATGATACAATCGGACGTCGACGATGGCGCTTTGGTCTTCTTCTTCTCCACGTCTCGCTTGGATGTACGCCACGTAGCCAGTAGTCCGGA
Organism: Paspalum notatum; assembly: GCA_022530915.1. Taxonomy (NCBI): domain Eukaryota; kingdom Viridiplantae; phylum Streptophyta; class Magnoliopsida; order Poales; family Poaceae; genus Paspalum; species Paspalum notatum. Next base: position 28,834,332 of record CM039688.1, on the reverse strand, counting down.
AGCTTCCCCCGGTTTTGAAGTCAGAAACCAGGAAACTTTATTCTACGGGCTTCCTAGGCCAGGTCTTGGCCCAATCTTCTATCTTGGCGAGTCGGAACCCAAGTCATTTGAACTTGGGTGGCGGTTTTGAGCCAAACCCGCCAAAGCCTCCCTCGCATGCCTTCGCGCCATGCACTCGGGTTGGAGCACCATGGTGGCACCCGACTTCTCCAGTCCATCAGAGTTGCCTTGCAGTCCATCGGAGGGCTTACACCACCGTTGCTGAACCGCCCCTCCTTGTACCGAGCTTCCATGGCCGACCGACGCCGAGACTTGCCTCCAGTCCATCGGAGGGCTTTTGCCTCAGTCCATCGAGGTCATCATCATTCTCTAACTTTAGTCTATCGGAGGGCCTCCAGTCCATCAGAGGGCTTGAGCTCGTTGACAATCACTCGTCACACCAGGATAGTATTGAGGCCGAATCATTTGGTCTCAATATCCCCCTTGATGAGTGCATTGTTAACACCTTCAACGTGTAACCTAATATAGAACAAAGATAAGAGAAAAGCGTAAAACTGAAAAAGAAAGAAGAAAAGAAGAAGTTGCTCAAAATGCCCAAAAGGCAAAGTCAAGCAAAGAAACGGGGCATGTTGAGACAACAAAAGAAAACAAAGCATCGGCTCCTCAAGACAGAGGCAAAAGGCTCAACGCACCGATGCAAAGGGCATGCTAAAAGCTCAAACTCCCCCTGAAATGCATCCTCACAAATGCAATATGAATGCAAGACTCCCCCTCAACTAAATCTCTCCCGAGTTGTCCCCCTTTGTCCACATTGCAAAATTTCTCACTCTGGGAAGCACAATTTCTCCCCCTTGTTGACAATGGACACATCAAGGGTTCCTTGAACCCAACTTCCCCTGAACTAGACAACTCCGCTTCAAAATATGCCATGAGATGCAGAGAGTGTACCAGAAAGAGCTCAGAAGGGATGGAAAGCTGGTATTCACAAGTTCTAGCATACAGAGCAAGTAAGGGCAAGGAAGCATGCAACAAGCTTAAATGAATCTATCTTACACATATCAGGGGCTAGCATGTTTTTCAAGGTAGTATAAAAGAAGGCATCACCAACATAAATAGCATCTAGCAAGAATAGGCATGAACAATGTTGACGTCTCTTAGCGTAACAGATTTTACTCCACAAGCGCACGGAGATTCGCTGTAGCTTTTTCTCAGAGTATTCCGAGTATTGTAAAAATCCATAGGGGAGCAAGGGCGAATAGGTTGAATGAAATGTCAAACTTTCAAGCAGTACTATAACTTAGATAAAACAACAACTATTCTTACAACAGGGGTAAGATAACAAGGTAGTGTATGGTGGGAAGAGTAAAACAGGGACCAAAGATGCCAACACCTAGGTAGCTATCTGTGAGGACAACGAGTGAGATTTAGATTTCCAAACTCTATTCCTTAACCGCTGCAGAGGAGTATTCGCGGTTGAACTAAGTTAACCAAACACAAATTAGGATCTTGCGTCGAGCAAAATTCTAGCGCCTCGAGGGGTCAGGGGGTAGATAGTAGATCACCAAAGGAGATCCGGCTAATGCCTATGGGCTTACCAAACGACGGGATTGGAATACTGATACCTCTAGAGCTGTCACCTAGAGAGGCTACCAACCAGAGTTGCGTGGGTAAGACGGCAGTATGGCACGGTATACTAGTGTTCAAGTGAGAACTTGAACACTAGAGCTCTTCCTTGATCAGAGGGTGAGAGCTAACTTAATCTTAGATCAAATTTCTAAGACAAGCTTATAGCACCGGCAAGTCTAGCAAGATTCAGAAAACTTAAGAACAACACAAACCTAAGCCTTGGTCTAGTATGCAATAAAGCTACACCACACTAGGCAAGTGTTAAGAAGTAAAGTATAATAGAAGATAGAGCAATGATGTATATTATACTGGAGTAACAAGAGTACAAAGATAGAAAAATACAAGAGCTTTACCAAGACTCGAAGATAACCCCGGAATCCCTGAGGCAAAGACTCAGACTCAACTCTAACTCCCAGGACTAACCTAGTGCTACTAGACTAAACAAAAGTATGATCTACTCAACTTCCACACTTCACAAGTGAGGCCTAGGGACCTATTTATACCCACTCGAGTGAGAGGGGTATTTATACATGGTGTAGGTCGGTATGGCGGTTATGGGGGCACATGGCAGGTCGGGCGGCCTGGTCGGAAGCCGGGTGGCCCCACCTCAGGCTGGGCGGCCTGATGCACCCTTGGATCCACCGCCTCTTGTCATCCAACGCTCCATATTGCCTCCCAACGTCGGTTAGAAGTCGGTTGACTATTAAACTTGTGCTTTTCCTTGAGCCATTGGATCCTCACTTGTGTTTCTTCCTTAGGCGCAGGACTTAAGTTCCTCGGATTGCTGACTTAACCAATCCGAGTGAAGTCCCTCGGATTGGTGAAGTTGGTGACTTCACCAATCCAAGTCCTGGATCGGTGATGTGGCAAGCCTTCTGGTACTTGACATGTTGGTTTCGGCATTTGGACTTCACAACTGTGTTGACACATCATTGTTGTGCATGTAGGTCGAAGATGAAGTGTTTTGGCCACATTGTCAAGCCGGGCGGCTCGGGGTGGAGCCGGGTGGCCTGGCCTACTTCCCAGTGTCCTGTGACTTAGCCAAATTTGGCCTGTTTTTTTGCTGATCTTGTGCCTGCAATCAAATATTCAACACTACTTGTGGAACTATGTTAGTAGCATAGGTTATTCCATACTTTGATGTATTTTCTATCATATTCATGGATAGTTGATGGTCATAGGTAGTGCAATAATAACCGTCAACACCTCCCCAAGCTTAGACCTTTGCTCGTCCTCGAGTAAAACCAAGATGGGTTATAGATCAGGAGTTGTTGCAAATATCAGTGCTCAAGAATAAAAGCTATGCATAGACATTACTCATGCTTTGGTCTCAAACCATAATGTAAGTACTGATTACCATTTCTCATATCTGTGGTGCATCTTTGTGACTTACCATGTCTTGGGTGGTTGAGAGAAAGAACGACTCCGTTGCAGACTCTAGCTTAGAACATCTCTTTTGGGATTTCTATCTCAGGTGTTTTTGTTGTTTTTTCAAAAGAAAACAAGTTTCCCCAAAGGTACTCTCGATCGCTCGAAGTGTATCCTCACCATTTTCGGCCAAGAGCACGGCCAAGAACTTCCTATCTACTAAGGCTTATGTGGGGCTCAGGGTAGGAAAGAACTTAGCTTACTTAGTATGTTTATTTTGCAAAGCCAAAGATTGGACCAAAGAGATGTACTACATCATCTAGCCTTGTTCATTATTGGAGCTTTATTTGGTGGTTGGGTGGATGGATCTCCTTGTTTCCTTTCCTTCCCCTCCTTTTTGATTGATAGGATGAGTATGGAGCCTTTTTGTATTTTTCTCTCTTTTTGCCATGCTTGCCTAGCATGCTTTTCCTTTTCTTATATTTTTGCCATGCTTGACTAGCATGCTTTTCTTTTCTCATATTTTTGATGGCTCTGTACTCTCCCTCTTTTTGACTTAGGAAGGAGTGAGGTCAAAGCTATTAATTTGGAGATATTTGGATTCATACCCAGCGTAGGTAAATTCATATGTGATGATGGTTTTGCTCCAATAATTCACAAGATAGAGATGATTCCATTCAATGAGACTCAAAATTTCACAAAGCTCAAAACAACACTAAGCTGGGCATTCTCTAGGAGGCCCAGATTGGTTGCAATCCTGGTGACTAGGGAGGTGATGTTTATAGGGGTCTTGGTGTTTAACATTCCTGACCAATGTCGGACAATGTCGAGCACCAGAGCATAGGTCTTCTTTTTCAGCATGGCAAAGAGGCATTTGAGATCTTCATTGGGTGGACAACAAACATCACTCCTTGGGAAAACTATGAGCGTCTGTCGAGTCGGAGGGTCATCAAGAACTCTTGAGTAAGAAGGACGGATCCTTCTTCTATAATGTGAGAGAAATCCGACCACCCCACATAATCAAAAGCTTGTGTGAATGGATCCAACATACCTATCACAACGAGAAAGAAGGCGTCGAAGAACCGGGTCCATTCAAAGGACATGGTGGTGGCTTCTGAGCCTCCTCATCGCTCTGGATTTGGATGTCGCTCAACTCCAGCAGTCGACGCTGTGGTTGTGGCTATGATGACACTCCCTCATCTTGATCCTGCCGGCTATGTGCACCACTGACGGACATCCGGTCGGATGGCACCGGGGTCCTAGAGCTTTTGCTCTGTGAATGGCATGAACGCTCATCGGACGAAGACAGGAACCTCATGTGCAGACCCTTCCCTGTGTTGCTCAGGGCCTTCTTCGCTTTCTTGAAAAACGATGACATCCTACCAAATAAACAGTGTACTACACAGGAAACACAAGTAGTTATGAATGTCAACGTTAGCGGTTAGTCGTCCAGAAGTTAGCCGTCTAGATGTTAGCCATCCTTGTGGGGCAGAACCTCCACAAACCGTTCAAAGACCGAGAGTATAGCACTTATTTTACTGGGCAGAATTTTGGCTAAGTGCTGGAATTAAAACTAAGCACCTAACTAGTGCTTAAGAGAGTGATTATGGGGGAGAAGGAGAATGCTCACACTGCTGAGCGGTGCAAGGAGCTGAGGGTGTGTGTGCACATATTTATAGGCGTGAGCGTGTGCATGCATGCAGGCAGGGGAGGCCGGGCGGCTCAGGTAGGGGGCCGGGCGGCTTGGTGCCTAGAGGAAGTAAGGTGGTGGGTGTTGTGCGCAGGCAATGGGACGTCAACGGCACGAAGAGGAGGGCTGGACAGCATCGGCAAGAGGCCGAGCGGCCTGGTGGCTTAAGTGCCTTTGGCACTTAGCCTCTGGGTGCGCCCATGAGTGGGTCAGAGGGAACAAGGGGGGCCGAGCGGTGCATCAAAGGGTCGGGCGGCTTGGTGCTCTGCATTGGTTGAGCTGGCTTGTGCATAGGAAGGCAACGGGGGTCGGCCGGCCCCTAGTGGGGCCGGGCGGCCTCGATTTTTCGCAAAATAGGCTTAACTAAATGCAAACTTAAGCAAAATTTTGAAATTTAAACATGCAGTGATGAAAACTAAAAGATAAATTAAGTGCAAGAAAGTAACTGTGTGGAAAATTAAATATGCAGCGGGGATAATGCCAGTTTACCTCCTGGCGAGGGCAAGTCACACCTTTGGTTCGGAGTCAGCACTTGACAGAGACTTAGCGGCCGTTTGTGCTGCAACTTTTGCTCGCCACACCTTCTTGGTTGCCACAGCCTTTTGTTTTTGAGTTTTTTTCTTCTCTGGCTTGGCTTTTGGCATTTCCTCTTTCTTCTGCCATTCTTGAGATGTGTTTGTTGCCTTGGCAGTGACCTTTGTCTCAGGAGCTTTACCTCCTGAGTCCTTTGTCGGTGGCTAGGCTAGTGAGGCACGTCTTAGTGACTCGGCTCTGCGATCGGCTTTGAGCTTGCGGGCTTCTCTGTCGTATAGGAGCTTTTCCATGGCTACGAGGAGAGAATCTGATGAGCACATGACCAGTATGCATACGACCAAGGCTCAAGCGAAGACAGAGTTTAAAGCCCAATCCACGTTGAAGTCCTATTTATTCGCGAGTCCGGTTCGGACTGCTGGAGCAGGCCTCATGAAAATGGACGCCCAGGCCACATACGGGCTCCGTTTTGGATGTTCTACATATCAACGGAAAGCTAAGGAGATAAGCTTTTCAATCCAGGTGGTCCCATGCCAAAAATACACTCTGAGTCGATAGAAATCGTCAAAACAAGTTGACGACCAGAATCTGTCCAACACCTGTTTTTTGGCCTGAAGGCCTTGTACTCCCTAGGGTTGCTCGGCCACCCCCTTGGCCACCCCCTAGCCTTCTCTCTTGTATATATTCTGTAGCCATCATTAGATTAGATGGCTTTTGCTTAGATTATTCTGAGTTATGAACAGTTTCGCCATGTGAGAATACTCCGGTTTGTGAAACCCCAACTTGTGAGCTTAATCTTTCGATTTGCAATTTCAGTTTGCATCTACCGTGTTCTTGCTTGTGTTCTTCGATTTGCAGGCAAGGATAAGCCTTTGTGGCGAGGTAAATTGTGTGTGCATGGTTGATAACCAGAGGAGACGTGGTGCTGCGATTGCAGGGTTCGAATCGTGTTGATTGGAAGCTGGATCGTGTGTGTCGTGCCTCCGCCAAATCGATAGTTATCTCCACCTGACGGAAGATCGGGCTCCGAAATCAAATTATGCAACGGCTAAACTTGGTTATGGGACAATGGAAACTACGAACCCTAATTTTTGTATGGCTTTTATGTGGACCGTGGGACGAAACGAAACTAATCTACTAAGGATAAATGCAGGCAAACCTGACGGTAAACCTTGCTCTGATACCACTTGATGGGGACAGGGGTTCTCGATATTCCATCAGGTGGAGATAACTATCGATTTGGTAGAAGCACGACACACACAATCCGGCTTCCAATCAACACGATTCGAACCCTGCAATCGCAGCACCACGTCTCTTCTGGTTATCAACCGTGCACACATGATTGACCTCACCAAGAAGGCTTATCTTTGCCAGCGAATCGAAGAACACAAGCAAGAACACGGTAGATGCAAACTGAAAGTGCAAATCGAAAGATTAAGCTCACAAGTTGGGGTTTCACAAACCGGAGTATTCTCACACGGCGAAACTGTTCATAATGACAGAATAATCTAAGCAAAACCCATCTAATCTAATGACAGTTATAGAATATATACAAGAGAAAAGGCTAGGGGGTGGCCGAGCAACCCTAGGCAGGCCCAAAAACAGGTGTTGGACAGAATCTAGTCGTCAAATTGTTTCGACGATTTCTGTCGACTCGGAGTGTATTTTGGCATAAGACCACCTGGGTTGGAATGCTTATCTCCTTAGCTTTCCGTTGGTATGTAGAACGTCCAAAACGGAGCCCGTATGTGGCCTGGGCGTCCGTTTTCGTGAGGCTTGCTCCAGCAGTCCGAACCGGACTCGCGAATAAATAGGACTTCAACGTGGATTGAGCTTTGAACTCTATCTTCGCTTGGGCCTTGGTCGTTTACGTACTGGTCATGTCCTCATCAGAATCCATCTTCAGGTTACTTGGCAAAAGCTCGATCTTCTCTCTGGGTGTCTCTCGGGGTGCCTGACACTTAAATTTGAAAGTTTTTACCTGTCGGCACTATTCGACCTTCGGTTTGAAGGCAAATGTCTCCTGTCTGCCATTGATGTTGAGGTGGACTTCTCCAGCTCCAACGTCAATGTTGGCCTCAGCGGTGCTTAGGAATGGTCGCCCATGGATGAGCGGCATCTTCGTGTCTACCTCCATGTCCAGCACCACAAAATCCACCGGGATGATGAAGTTCCAGATTTTCACCGGGACATCTTCGGCGATCCCAACGGCGTAGCGAATCGATTGATCTGCTAGCTGCAGGTACATAGCAGTAGGGTCAAGTGTAGCATGCGTAAGTTTATCAAAGACTACCTTTGGCATGACGCTGACACTTGCTCCCAGATCATAGAGACCTTGATCAAAGTTCTGGGTTCCGATTGAGCATGATATGGAGGGGTTCCCAGGATCCTTCTTCTTTTTAGGCGGTTGGTTGAGTATAGTAGCACTACACTCCTCCGTGAGGTGCACGACTTCGGTTGACGGTAGCGACTTTTTGTTGTTGAGGATGTCCTTCAGGTACTTAGCATACATAGGCACCTGCATTGCATCTAACAATGGAATGTTGACATATAATTTTTTATTACCTCAATGAATTTGTCGAACTGATCGTCGACCGAGGCCTTCTTCTGCCTTTGAGGAAAAGGGAGCACTGTGGTGTCATAGAACTCATGTGGAGCTGACTTCGGTGCTTCCTTCACCAATGGTGGTTCACGATCCACCTCATCTTTCTCCTCTGCTGCGGCCTGCTTTCCCCGTTCTTTTCCTACAATTCTAGGATGTGTGTGTCTTGTGTAGACCTTCAACCCCTAGTGGTTACAGCATTTATATGTTCCTTCGGGGGTGGCTCGGGTTGTCCCGGAAGCTTCCCTGAAGTAGGACTAGGTAGAGCGGCAGCGAGCTGAGCTATCTGAGTTTCTAACATTTTGTTAAAGCTCAGTTGATTCTTCATGGCGCTGTTTAGAGTTTCCAATTGATGCGACAAAGATTCAAGAACTCTATCATTTGCATGGAATTTCTTACTAATGCTATCGTTCACAGCTTTCTGATCAAAAGAATTTTTATTGAACTACTGAGAACTACCAGAAGACATACCTTGGCCAGCGAAAGGTAAGTTGGGTTGTGAGTTCCAAGCTGGTTGAGGACGAAGCCCGTTGCTGAAGCCATTATTGTTGATGAAGTTGACGTCCACCGATCCATTTTCAGGGCAGCTATTCCCCATGTGGCTGGTGTTCCCGCAATGCTCGCATGTCATGCGAGAATCTAGTGCCTGGACCGGCACAGCTTCAGGAGCAACCTGGTGGACTCCTGGACCAGCACATCTTTAGCAAGAGGTCTATTTTGGCGGCAAGCATGTCAGTACCGTCAATCTGGTGGACTCCACGGGGCTTATTATTTGCCCTCTCCTCTCTCCATCCTTGGTTGTTTGCCGTCTTCTCGATGAGAGTGCGGGCAGCGGCAACGCTCAAGGACAAGAATGATCCTCCAGCAGCTGCATCGAGATGTTCCTACACAGACCGGTGTAGCCCGTGGAAGAAATTCTGGATTATCAGCCACTATTCCATACCGTGGTGGGGGCAGCCTCCGCCACGGACTCATCAGCGAGCTGCTTGAAGCTCGAGATCCGGTTCCTCAGTGAGCTAGTCTTCCCTAGGGGGAAGTACTTTGCAAGGAAGGCATTGGAAAATGCCTCCCAGCTCATCAAGTTGTTGCAGTTCAGATAGAACCACTGTTTCACCTTTCCTTCAGTGAGAATGGGAAGAGGTGAAGCCGAACAACATCAGGGGTTGCGCCTTTGATGGTGAAAGCGCTGCATATCTCCAGGAACTGCTGGAGGTGGCTGTTCACATCCTCTAACACCAATCCGCAAAATGGACTAGCTTGGACCATGTGAATGACACCTGGCTTGAGTTCAAATCCCTCTCCAACAGTCACATTGGGCCCAGTGGGGATGTTGTTGCTGGATGGGACAGAGAACTCGTGAATGGTCTTCTTAGCCATGGGTGTTGTGTGGGATGTGCTTGTTGATCCAAACTCCAGTGTATCTAGCACCGGCCTCTGCCCGTGGATTGTCTTCTGACGGACTCTCCTCCTGAGCAGCGACTCCGGATTGTTGTGAAAGTTTCCCGGTAGGTCAAAACCGGTCATACACCTCTCTGTCACCCAACAATAAAGTAGACAGAGGCAAATAAGCTCGCTAAGAAATAGCGGTATGTTATCAAGTTATAAGTACCTAGGTTTGAACAAATCAAACTTCTATTGCCACTTGCTTCCCCGGCAACGGTGCTAGAAAAAAACTTGTTGACGCCTCTTAGCGTAACAGCTTTTACTCCGCAAGCACACGGAGATTTGTTGTAGCTTTTTTCATTCAGAGTATTCCGAGTATCGTAAAAATCCACAGGGGAGAATGAAATGTCGAACTTTCAAACAGTACTATAACTTAGATAAAACACCAACTATTCTTACAACGGGGGTAAGATAACAAGGTACTGTATGGTGGGAAGAGTAAAACAGGGACTAAAGAAGCCAACACCTAGGTAGCTATCTGGGAGGACAACGAATGTGATTTAGATTTCCAAACTCTATTCCTTAACCGCTGCAGGGGAGTATTCACGATTGAACTAAGTTAACCAAACACAAACTAGGATCTTGCGTCGAGCGAAATTCCGGCGCCTTGAGGGGTCAGGGGTAGATAGTAGACCACCGAAGGAGACCTAGCTAATGCCTACGGGCTTACCGAACGACAGGATTGGAATACTGAGACCTCTACAGCTGTCACCTAGAGAGGCTACCAACCAGAGCTGCGTTACTAGTGTTCAAGTGAGAACTTGAACACTAAAGCTCTTCCTTGATCAGAGGGTAAGAACTAACTTAATCTTAGATCAAAAGTCTAAAACAAGCTTATAGCACCGACAAGTCTAGCAAGATTCAGATAACTTAAGAACAACACAAACCTAAGCCTTGGTCTAGTATATAATAAAGGTACACCACACTAGGCAAGTGTTAAGAAGTAAAGTAAAGTATAACCGAAGATAGAGCAATGATGTATATTATACTGGAGTAACAAGAGTACAAAGATAGAAAAATACAAGAGCTTTACCAAGAGTCGAAGATAACTCCGGAATCCCTGAGGCAAAGACTCAGACTCAACTCTAACTCCCAAGACTAACCTAGTGCTACTAGACTAAACAAAAGTATGATCTACTCAATTTCCACACTTCACAAGTGGGGACCTATTTATACCCACTCGAGTGAGAGGGGTATTTATACATGGTGTAGGTCGGTTGTAGGTCGGTATGGCGGTTAAAGGGGGCATGTGGCAGGTTGAGCGGCCTGGTAGGAAGCCGGGCAGCCCCACCTCAGGCCCAGCGGCCTGGTGCACCCTTGGATCCACTGCCTCTTGTCATCCAACGCTCCATCTTGCCTCCTAACGTCGGTTGACAGTTAAACTTGTGCTTTTCCTTGAGCCATTGGATCCTCACTTGTGTTTCTTCCTTAGCCACAGGATTGAAGTCCCTCGGATTGCTGGCTTCACCAATTCAAGTGCTGGATCGGTGATGTGGAAAGCCTTCCGGTACTTGACGTGTTGGTTTCGGCATTTGGACTTCACAACTGTGTTGACACATCATTGTTGTGCATGCAGGTCGAAGATAAAGTGTGTTGGCCACATTGTCAAGCCGAGCGGCTCGGGGTGGAGCCGGGCGGCTTGGCCTACTTGCCAGTGTCTTGTGCCCGTAATCAAATATTCAACACAACTTATGGAACTATGTTAGTAGCATAGGTTATTCCATACTTATATTTATTTTCCTTCATATTCATGGATAGTTGATGGTCGTAGGTAGTGTAATAACGACCATCAACAAACATCAAGATACTAACAATGCATACAAGGTGTGCTACTCTCAACCAAAGCATATACAACAAGCCATAAGCATTTTAGAGACTTGCAAATTTCAGATTTAACATTTCAGAGTTAAGCAAACTTTTCTTTTTGTACCAGGAGTTATTTGATCATCTTGCCACGTCTTACCAACCAATGCCCAGCCTAGGGTCAGAGAACCATCAGAAGCTTAAGACAAGGGTTTGGTCATACATAGCCTAGTCTAAGTTCATGCCAAAGTGCAAAGGCAAGCTGTCTCAAACTAGATTAGTGTGACAAGCAAACCCACCTGGATCTTGTCATTTCAGCACAAGACACCACTTGTAAATATTTAATTCAGATTTTAATTTAAGCAAGGTGTCATAAAAGCTTAGGCATTAATTTAGCAAAGGCATACAACTAGCATATCTAGGTATGAAAAGATAGCATAGCATTCAACACTCCTACACATGCTAGGCAGCCAAGTCAAGTGGTGATCATGTTTTTGGATTTTCAGGAAATAAAAGTGCTTAGCTCTCAATTAGTATTCAATAGACTCAAGTGAGCTTAGCCAACCATGATCAAGCAAGCATCTGTACAACTTAGCACAAGCAAATACTAACTCAACATACCAGAAGAGCTCTAGTGCTAGTGTATGTGAAAATGAATATGATACAGTGCAATGCATGATATGATACAAAATGCAAAAGAAGCAAAGAAGAAACAATAACAAAAGCAAATAAAGAGCATATCCTAAACTACTAAAGCTATCCCTGACTAAAAGGGATAACACACGCCAAGCTCTCCTCTCAAGCGCGCAAAGGCGCTAAACGTAGGCTTGGTAAGGATATCAGCTAGTTGGTTCTGGGTTTCTACATGGATCATGTCTATATCTCCCTTCCCATAGTGATCTCTCAGAAAGTGAAACCTCGCATCTATGTGTTTGGTTTTAGAGTGCAAGACGGGGTTTTTAGCTACAGAGATAACAGAAGTAGAGTCCACTAGAAGAGGGATCCTCCCAAAACTCAGGCCAAAGTCACTTAGGGTGGCTTTCATCCAAAGTAGCTAGGAACAGCAGCTAGCAGCAACTATTTATTCTGCTTCTGTGGTAGACAAGGAGACACTAGCTTGCTTGCGAGAGGACCCGGAGACAAGAAAAGTTCCTAAGAATTGGCAAGTACTGGAGGTTGATTTGCGATCAATCCGTCAGCCAGCATGGTCAGCATCTGAGAACCCTCTAAGAGAAAGAGAAAAACCCGAGGAGTACCAAAGACCAAGCTCAGGAGTGAACTTCAGATACCTAAAGATGCACTTCACTGCTTGCCGGTGAGATGTTCTAGGAGAAGCTTGGTAGCACTCACTAGTGGCGGAGGACCTGATATGGAGAGGTGTGGCAGCTGCCATACCTCACCATATAAAACCGTGTACATTTGGATCAAAACTAAAGCATTCCTCTGGTTGCAGTGTAGCTTGTTTCGCTGCTAGTTAGCGCCTCTTGGGTTTGATTCTTGGTGTAGGCTCTTCTTTCCGCCTCTTTCTTTTCATATTTCTTGACTTTTTTTCCATTTTCTTTTTTCTAAGCACCATTTTGTCTTTCTGTTTTTATTTTTTTCCTTCGCCATACCTTGTTTTTGTTCGTCCTCCACCACTAGCACGCACAAAGGCAAACCGCGAACTGAATGTCCAGTCTAGCTGCCGTCAGGTACAAAAGTGAACCGATCATTCCTCAAAATTCCTTTTGATCCACCGCCTTTCCATCTTCATCAGCATCAAGCGTCGTGGTTAACTAAGAAACTCAAGTAGCAAATCAGGGTCTCGCTTCGAGTGAAATTCCGGTGCCTCGAGGGATTAGGGGTAGATAGTAGACCACCGAAGGAGACCCGGCTAATGCCTACGGGCCTACCGAACGAACGGGCCTGGACTACACAGGCACACCACACGCTGTCACCGAGTGGGGCTACCAAGCAAATCTGCGTGGATAGGCTGGCATGCTATAAACGTACTCAAGCAAAGCAAAGCTTGAGTAGCAATAGATCTGTGGCGGAACCGCCCTGCTTAACCCAGATTAAGCACACCTGCCTCCTTTGGCTCACAGTGCACTTAAGCTGGACTAAACTCAGTAGTCCGTCGAGTGGCCTTCGGCCCTCGATAACACCAATTTCCAGAGAAACCGACATCACACACACTGACCCTCGATGGAGGCACAACAATTACATTATCTCAGGCAGTTGAATATAGATAATACTTAGACTTTAAGTTACAAACCAGTTCGAAATCGAATAGAGTTCAACATAGTTTCATACAACAGCATAGTTCAAATAGTCTCTCGCAGCGGAAATTTTTAAAGTTCATGTTTCACGGTAACCAAAAGACTTGCATAAATAGAATGAGCATCGAGCCCACTGATGCCGCTCCTTGCCAGATCATTCCTGATGATAACACGGCCCGCCACCAACACAGGCACAAAAGAGGAACTCCATACCTGTAAGCCAAAAGTGGGGGCAAAACCCTGAGTACTAATTACTCAGTAGGACTTAATGGACGGGGCTTACGGCTGACGCAAAGCTTGCTTACTAACATCTGGATCCTTAGCTATTGCTTTTAAACAGGATCAAGTTAATAAGTGGAAGCAGGATTTGACAGCTGCTTAGATAAGTTGTCTACAAGCAGGGTTTGACAGCAGCTTGATCTATTGCACCCGAGCAGGATTTAACAGCTGCTCAAGTCATCATATTTGCAGAAACATCATGAGGGTGACAAAGTATTGCTTGAAAATAAATCCGGTAAACCATCATGAGTGTGACAAGTATTGCATGAAATAAATCAGGTATATCCAAGCATGTAGTATTCAAAACCATGAATTCATAATACAGCATATTCAAGTAGTTTACTACTTTACCCGTCAGTGGTATTGGCATTCTCACACCTGGTGAGTATCAGCGATTCGAATCGATTTTTATATTTTCAGAAATAACTAGAAGTATCAGGATTGCATATGCTTACTAACCCCCGGCGTTCCCACATATGCTTCCCTCATCTGTACTTGTCCCGTCTCAAGTTCGATTCACTCCCGCTGACTCCCGGAGCGCGTTGTCGCAGGAGCGTTACCATGCAATGGGTTAGCCCTCCCTTGACACCCGCCTCCGCGGCCACCTTCCTCTCAACCAGTGGGTAGGAACGTGTCTCTGTGCTCGAGACGTCACAAGTAAGACTTTCAGCGGTCCATTATCCCGGATAAGCACCCTAGCAATGTTATGCCGACCAATAGGCGAACAACGACCGACCTTATGCCACTCGGGCGGAATCCACCACACATTACTCCGGATCTCATCATTCAAACCCATATCTCCGCCGGATCTCCATTTAAAACATAACATAACCATAACATAATAACAATAACTTCCATAGTGAGATTTCTTCTTTTGAAAAGTAACCCCTACGAGACGAGTGACCTTTATTCACTCGTGTCTACTCGTACCTAGCTATTCTAGGCCCTCGTCCTACGAACTCTAGGTATAGGTGCTAGGGCCAGGGCGGCCAAGGGATCTAATGCAATTGGTTTCAATCAACTCCTAATGCATATGAGTAATCAACAATTATTTTATTTGTTGGGAATAGCATGGTCCTGCCTACCTTCTTCGCTAGGGTTAGCTTCCTCGGTGACACACTGAGAGCTCTACTGCGGGTTCTCCTCCTGCTGCGGAGATTCCTGCTCCTAGTCGTCCGGCTCTTCGATTAGGGGCTATTCCTGCGTCGGCAACTCGCTTGCTGGATCTATATGCATGACAATATATGCAAATGAGTGCAGAAAAATGCAAATGCCGGAATTAGGATGCAAAAGGACCATAAAGTATTTAATTTACTTTATAAAGCGTCATTTTCTCAAAAGAAGACCCTACATGCTCTCTTAAGAAATCATACAAACCATCGATAAGAACTTATACAAACCTTCATTAAAACTTAGTATAACATATCATGCCTAACAAGAACCAGAACTTTCTAGTAAGAAACATGGTATAGTAGTTTAACACATTGCGTATGCTTATACTTAGGGTAATTTATCCTCATTTCTGAATTAATTTATGCACCTGAGTTGTAGCAGTAAAACATAACCAAATGAGACCAAACTTTTATGACATACAGATTCTACATACCCGAGGCTACTGTCAAAATTTCAGCTCATTTGGAGTTATAATTATTTTATTAAAATTATAACAAGTTCTCAGTCCTACACATTGTCAGAATTTTCATAAATTATAGGAATGGTTTCTGAAGGTGAAATTTTACCAGTGAGCTAGACATAGCTTGGACTGTATGTACAAAAATTTATAAGTTAAAACTCCCAAGTTTGATAGGACATCTATTTTCCATATATTAATCTTGTGCGAATTAAGATGTACATATGAGTAGTGTAAATTGTAGGACTGAGACGTGCGACTAGAGGGGGGTGAATAGGAGCACTTAAAAACTCAAACTCAAACCCCCACCGCAGTGCAAAACGGAAACAACGCCCACAACGAAACTAGACACCGTCCACTGAGAGGATACGTATCTAGCTCACAACACATGCTTGGTACTGTACACTGAACATATACATACTAAGCACCAAGCGGAAGCACACGCTCAAACGGCTAAGAAAAGAGCGCAAAAGGAACCAACTCCAGAAAACTGCAGATTTTCAGACTGACAGGGCTGCAAAGATAAATCTCAAAACCCCATAAGAGAATCTCCGAAAAATCCCCCAAAATTACCACACCAACCACTGGACTATCCGGTGCTTACAGCCTGACACTCCAAAAAGATTCGAATCAAAACCCTATCAAACCAACTCCAAAAATTATGAAATTTTTACTGGAGGTTAATAAGGGGCCATGGAACAACTCCACAAATTTTCACCTCAATTGGGCAAGGAATAAAATTCCTATAGCCACCGGACCGTCCGGTGGTTAACCATCGGACCGTCCGGTGGTTAAAAACTGACAGACTAACCCGAAAAGAAAAATACCAAAACCAGGTCAAAACACCTCCAAATGATCTGAAATTTTTATGGGAGCTTTATGATTCCGTGACAAAGAGCTCCACAAAATTTCAGCCAAAAATTCGAAGGTTTGACTCCTATACCAAACAAGACTTGAAAGTGGACAGAATCAGCAAGAAAACTGGACAGCAGGAAACCTTACGCAAAAGCAATCCGAAACTTGACCAAACCTTCTCCAAACATCACGAAAATTAGGACAGGCTATCCTAGCCCCATTCTAAAGCTATTCCCAAAAGATCTATAGAAAAAGATCACGGGATTCGCGGGAAGTTCAGATCTCGTGAAGAGGTGAATATTTGGGCAAGAAGGGAAAGCTCAAGAACAACTTGCTCGTGGCAATCCTTTGGGATTGAGATGTTCTAAGACATAATCTCCACATCCTTGCAAGTCCAAAGCATAAGGAAAACAAAGGATTCAACCTTAGCCAAAACAAACATTCAAGAGGCCAAGGATTGAAGCCAAAAACCAAAGAGAACAAAGGGAGGAGAAGCACACAAAGTTGCTGCACGAAACCACTTCGATTATGAGCCTCAAAAGAGGTCTTAGGTCAGATTACAACGAAGGATTTCGTCTCAAGCAACCACCCTCACCTTCCCTCTTGATTTGGAGGCTAGATCTCACCCTAACCCTCCTAAACTTGGAGCTCAAAGCTTGAGGACAAAAATTACACAAAGCAAATGAAAACCTAGCTGCCAAGACTACCTCTAATGACCAGCTCTTAGGCTATTTATACGCCGGTTCAGTTTTGGCATTTTTACATAGAGACCCCTAACACTAGAAACGCCCGGAGGGGCTAAAACAGAAAAGAACCCGAAATATCAGGGACGGACGACCACGATGAAGACTTGATCTTCTTACCTTCCACGCAATCTTCGGATGTCCTCCACGTGGCCAGTAGTCCAATCCGCCTTTGCACCCCCGGTTTTGAAGTCAGAAACTGGGAAACTTTAGGAAGTCTCCGTCTGGGCCGGACTTGGCCCATCTTCTCTATCTTGGCGAGTCGTGGCCCAACTCACCAAGCCTTGGGTAGCTTGGGTGGCGGTTTTGAGCCAAAACCGCCAAAGCCTCCCTCGCACGCCTTCGCGCCATGCACTCGGGTTGGAGCACCACGGTGGCACCCGGCTTCTCCAGTCCATCGGAGTTGCCTCGCGGTCCATCGGAGGGCTTACACCACCGTTGTCGATCTGCCCCTCCGTGTACCGAGCTCCCATGGCCGACCGACGCCGAGCATTGCCTCCGGTCCATTGGAGGGCTTTTGCCTTAGTCCATCGAGGTCTTCATCATCTACCTCCAGTCCATCGGAGGGCCTCCAGTCCATCGGAGGGCTTGAGCTCGTTGACAATCAGTCATCACACCAAGAGAGCAATGAGGCCGGTCCATTGGCTCTCAATCTCTCCCTTGATGAGTGCATTGTCAACACCTTCAACCTGTAACCTGAAATAGAACAAAGACAAGAGAAAAGCGTAAAACCGAAAAAGAAAGAAAGAAAGAAGAAAGTTGCTCAAAATGCCCAAGAACCAAATACAAGCAAAGAAACAGGGCACAATGAGACAACAAAAGAAAGCAAAGCATCGGCTCCTCAAGACAGAGGCAAAAGGTTCAACGCACCGATGCAAAGAGCATGCTAAAAGCTCAAACTCCCCCTGAAATGCATCCTCACAAATGCAATATGAATGCAAAGCTCTCCCTCAACAAAATCTCTCCTGACTTCTCCCCCTTGTCCATATTTTTAAATTTCTTCCCCTTGGAGACGTACACTAATCTCTCCCCAAATTTCTCCCCCTTGTTGACAATGGACATATCAAGGGTTCCGTGAACTCAACTTCCCATAAACTAGACAACTCCCCCTCAAAATATGCTATGAAATGCAAGGAGTGTAACTGAAAGAGCTCAGAAGGGATGGAAAGCTAGTAATCACAAGTTCTAGCATACAGAGCAAGTGAGGGCAAGGAAGCATACAACAAGCTCAAATGAATCTATCTTACACATATCAAGAGTAAGCTTGTTTTTCAGGGTTAATGAAAAGAATGCATCACCAACATGAATAGCACATAGCAAGATAGCCATGAACAACAAGATGCTAGCAATGCATACAAGGTGTGCTACTCTCAACCAAAGCATATACAACTAGCCATAAGCATTTTAGAGACTTGCAAATTTCAGATTTAAACATTTGTATTCATAAGCAAGTTCTTTTTGTGCCAAGGGTTATTTACTTGTCTTTTGCCATTTCTTACCAACCAATGCCAAGCCTAGGTTATATAACCATCAGAAGCTTCAGACAAGGTTTTGGTCATACACAGCCTAGTCCAAGTTCATGGCAAAGTGCAAAGACAAGCTGTCTCGAACTAGATCAGTGTGACAAGCAAATCCACCTGGATCTTTCTCAATTCATCACATCAGACACACTTGTAAGCATTTTGATTCAGATTTCAATTTAAGCAAGGTGTCAGAAAAGCTTAGGCATTAACTTAGCAAAGGCATACAACTAGCATATCCAGGTATGAAAAGATAGCATAACATTCAACAATCCTACACATGCTAGGTAGCCAAATCAAGTGGTGATCATGGTTTTTGATTTACAAAGAATAAAATGACTTAGCTCACAATTAGTATTCAATAGACTCAAGAGAGCTTAACCAACCATGATCAAGCAAGCACTGAACCATCTAGCACAAGCAAGTACTAACTCTGCATTCCAAAAGAGCTCTAGTGCTAGTGAAGTGAAAATGCGTATGATACAATGCAATGCATGATATGATACAACATGCAAAAGAGACAAAGAGAAATAAAAGCAAGATAAAAGCAAAATTTAAACTACAGAAGCTATTCCTTACTAACAGGAATAGCACTCTATCCCTGACTAAAAGGGATAGCACACTCCAAGCTCACCTCTTAGACGCGTAAAAGCGTCAAACTCTAGGGGCTTGGTAAAGATATCGGCCAACTGGTTTGCTGATACTACATGGATCAAGTCTATATCTCCCTTCTCATAGTGATCTCTCAGAAAGTGAAACCTCACGTCTATGTGTTTGGTTCTAGAGTGCAAAACGGGGTTCTTAGCTACAGAAATAGCAGAAGTAGAGTCAACTAGGAGAGGGATTCTACCAAACCTAAGGCCGAAATCACTAAGGGTGGCTTTCATCCATAAAAGCTGGGAGCAGCAACTAGCAGCAGCAACATATTCTGCTTCAGTGGTGGAAAGAGCTACACTAGCTTGCTTGCGGGAGGACCAAGAGACAAGAGAGGTTCCTAAGAGTTGGCATGTGCCGGAGGTTGACTTGCGATCAATCCGGCAGCCAGCATGGTCAGCATCTGAGAACCCTCTAAGAGAAAGAGAAGAACCCGAGGAATACCAAAGACCAAGCTCAGGAGTGAATTTCAGATACCTAAAAATGCGCTTCACCGCTTGACGGTGAGAAGTCCTAGGAGAAGCCTGGTAGCGCGCACAAAGACAGACCGCGAACTGAATGTCTGGCCTGGTCGCCGTTAGGTATAGAAGTGAGCCGATCATTCCTCGAAATTCCTTCTGGTCCACCACCTCCCCATCTCCATCAGCATCAAGCGCCGTGTTTGTACTCATGGGAGTTGTCATGGGTTTAGAGTCACCCATGTTAAACTTCTTGAGTATGTCCCTTGTGTACTTGGCTTGATGGACGAAGGTACCCTCAAGGCCTGGAGGAAGAACTGGAGCTCACCCATAAGACTCATCTCAAATTCCCTGCTCATCTGTTCAGCAAAACTAGACACCAAAGCGTGAGATGAACCACCAAAGATTATGTCATCAACATATATCTGAACTATCAGGGTGTCACTGCCACGACTCAACAAAAACAAGGTCTTGTCTACTGAACCCATCACAAACCCAGACTTGAGCAGGAAACTCTTCAACCTAGCATACCAAGCTCTAGGAGCTTGCTTCAGACCATAAAGGGCTTTTCTCAACTTATACACCCGGTCTGGAAATCTGGCACTCTCAAAACCAGGAGGTTGTCTCACATATACCTCCTCCTCTATGAACCCGTTTAGGAAAGCAGACTTGACATCCATTTGCTGCAGTTTGAAGCCTTTAGAGGCCGCAAAGGCAAGCAAAATCCTAATGGCTTCCAAACGAGCTACAGGGGCAAAGTTCTCCTCATAATCTATCCCCTCCTTCTGACAGAAACCCTGAGCTACCAATCTCGCTTTGTTCCTCACAACCATCCCATCCTCACCCTGTTTGTTTTTGAAAACCCACTTGGTACCTATAGGGCGACAGTTTGGTGGAGGTTTAACTAAATCCCAGACATGGTTTCTCTCAAAGTTCTCCAACTCCTCATGCATGGCGTTCACCCAGTTAGGATCAGATAATGCATGTGACACATCCTGGGGCTCAAAAGAAGCAACATATGCAGAGTGGGAGAAAAAGGCTAGAGAGTTAACCGAAGAGCGTGTGACACGCTGGTGAATATCTCCAATCATCCTGTGTGGAGGGCGATCCCGCTGGACCTGCCGAGATGGTACAATCTCGGAGGTCACCTCCCCTGCGTCCTCAGCGGGTCCAGCCTCTGCATGAGCTTGCTGTCGGGGGAGTGAGGAGGAAGCCGTGGGCAAGGGTCCTCCTTCATCATCTGAGCTCGTAGCAGAGGGGGCAGGAGCTGCAGCCGGTGCAGCGGCTCCTGCATCACCATCATTAACTGCACCTTCCTCATCCTCAAAGATGGGGGTGCCTTCTTCATCATCACCTGAAAGCTCAAAGGCAGGGGTTGTGCAGGGCATAGTTTCATCAAAAGAAACCTCACAAGTCTCAACAACTTGCTTGGCCTCTAAAATCCACACACGAAAAGACCTAGAACTAGAAGCATACCCCAGAAAAATCCCATCCAAACAACGAGACTCAAACTTGTCCAAATGCCCCGCCTTCTTCAGCACAAAGCACCTGCAGCCAAACGCTTGCAAATGCTTGACGCTAGGCTGCCTACCAAACCGAAGTTCATACGAGGTCTTCCCAAGGAAAGCTCACAAGAAAATCCGGTTCGCAATGTAACAGGCCGTATTCACTGCCTCAACCCAAAAGCGCCTCGGAGTCCTATGCTCATCGAGGATCGTCCGTGCCATCTCAACAAGTGTGCGGTTCTTGCGTTCCACAACACCGTTCTGCGGAGGGGTATATGGAGAAGAAAACTGGTGTTCAAGACCTAGGTCACGACAGAAGTTCTCGAAACGAGAGTTTCTGAATTCTCCGCCATTGTCACTGCGGATAGCCCTCATGGCCTTATGACTCTCGTTTCTCAACCTCAGTACTAGATCCCGAACAAAACCAAACGCCTCATCCTTAACTCCATGAAAAATACCCACGAGAACCGCGAAAAATCGTCCACAATGACAAGCACGTACCACTTCCCACTGACCGACGCTACCCGAGCGGGACCTACTGTATCCATATGGAGTAGCTCACCCGGATAGGAGGTCATAACCTGAGACACAGGAATGTGAGAGGCGGCAACCATCTTGCCATGACGACAGGGGTGGCAAACTAAGTCCTTCTCAGCTCTCAATTTGGGCAATCCTCGGATTAGGCCCATTGAACTTAACCTGACTAGCAGATCAAAGCTCAAGTGGCCAAGTCTCCTGTCACGCCTAGTTCTCAACCAACGGAACCGGAACAACATATATATGCCAGGAACGTGTCTCACATATATCATGACAAAAGTGACATCACAGAACGTGCATAAACGATAAATAAAACGTTTACATAGAGTATAACATCACTTTATTACAATAAGACAGCATGTCTTTAAACCAGAGTCATAGCGGAAGCGTAAACGAAGATAAACGAGCCGCCACAGGGACGTCGACTGGTGGACCGGTACGCCTAGAACTCGTTGAAGTCCTGAACATACTCTTCGAAGTCTTCTGGAGCTGAGCAGCGGTTGGGTTCCAGCCAACAATAGGTTTAAAGGAAAGCAAGCGTGAGTATTTCATACTCAACAAGCATAACATGAACTATGAGGCATCTAGGGTTGGCTAACACTTAGCATGAGCTTTTAGTTGATCAGGTTTTTATTACACAACTAGTTACTACAGGTGAGTTGATAAACCATTAACCCAAGATATAGCATGTGAACATTAGTCAACAACATTAACATAAGAACCACTTTCAAAACCCCACAGAACCACTAATCTGCATAAAGGATCTGGGCCGCTCATAACCGTGAGCACGGCTGACATGTCAGTTTTACACTCTCGAGAGGTCGTACATCTTTACCCATGAGTCGTGGGCTACGCTAGTGGTCCACCCCATTACCTTAGATGAGATGGCTAGCAAGCACACTACGAGGCCTTTACAAAGATCACGTTGGTAAGGTGTAACCGCTAAGGTTTCAGGGTCCGCAGCTATGGAGTAAGCCTCAAGGGGAGATAAACGCACTCAACCCAAGTAGGGCGAGGGCCACAGAAGCTCACCTCCCCTCTTGCCCCGTCGGTAAGTTACCCCAAACCAATGCAACCTAATTAATTAGCCAAGACCGTCCTATTCCAGTCTCATGGTAGCACTGTTGTCCCAGGTTGTCGCTTTGCGAACCGGTCCTTAAGGAGAGTGGCCATAAGCAAAACACATGCTCATGCCCCCTAAACCAAGTTGCTAAAAAAGCCATTTTTAAATGAACATGAACCACAGAGGGTCAAGCTCAAGATTTGATTGCATAGATCCATTTAAACAAATTATTAACAAAAGATACATGAGTTCGCGTAGCAACTAGCAAAACTTAACCAACATGCAACCCATAGGTAAACATATCGATAAAAGAGGCTAGGTACGGTCCTTATTGGCACACAAAATTAGACACATGCATATGAAGTGATTAGGGGGTTGTTAGGTTGTGTTCATGCTATACTTGCCTTGCTCAAACTGGTCTTGAGTCTGCTGCTCAACACCCTCAAACTGCTGCTCTTCGTCACCAACAAACTGCTCACCGTCTAACCACGTTCACGGCAACGTACAAGCATTTCCACGCATACATACATGCAAGCAATACCCAAAGGTGAGAAACAGTACATCATATCATAAAAACAGAAGATAAAACTGTACTAAAAACATTCTACGTGTTTCTACGGTCGCGTGAGCGCAAGAATCACTCAAAACGGAGTTAAAACGTGAAAGTTATGCATAAAACGGGCTCCTAGGGGCATAACTGTGATAGAAACATTGAAACCAAGGGCTAGATTTGAAAAACCGAGGACTTAAACGTAATTAACCGTAGCCGCCGAGGGTTTCCAGGCAAAACCGCCGGGGCCTGGACGGCGGGTTCTATTTTCCAAAAGCACAGGGGCTAAAACGCTAAAACTAGGACTAAAATCTAATTACTTTTCAACGCTGGTGGACTGCGGGTTGATTTCCCGAAAGTCCAGGGGCTCTTTAGCAAAACTATCGGCGCTGACCGGTATTGACCTGTCATCGGTGCGTGTGAGCGGTTGGATCCCGATCTAAAGGGTGACGTTAGATCGGATCGGGCTCTGATCTCGTGCGTCGGATCGAGATCCGACGGCGCAGAGAGGCCGGGGCCGAGGGCGACGGTGACCACGCCCATGGCGTTCTCGTCGCGCGGTGGGGCCGGCGGCGCGGCGGCGTTCCGGCTCGGAGAGGGTGCTAGGCTCGACTAGAGCTAGCCCAAAAGAGCGAGGGTGTTGCGGCGAGCTCACCGAGGGCTTGAGGGCGGTGGGAGATGGTCGGTGGCGGTCCAATGACGAGCGGCAGCGGCGTCGGTTCACGGGCGGTGTTCGTCCGCGTGGAACGTCAGGATGGAGCGTCTCCGGGACTCCGAGGATGGGCGGCGAAGCTTCGGGGTGCTCCTGCGACACGAGAGGGGAAGGAATCAGGGCCGGAGGGGCTACACCGACGACGAATTTGGCGTCGGGGCGGCTTACCGTGGCGAGGCTCCAATGGCGGTTGCGAGCTCGAGAGGGCACGGGAGTGGAATTGGTGAGATGGGGAGGTAAAGGGGACGGATGCGAGCCTCGGGGTGGGTTTTATAGGACTCTAGGTGGCCGAGGGTGATGGGCGCGGTGTTGGGGCGGAAGACCGGGGCGTTCATCACTGGGCAATGAAGAGAGAGGGAGGGGAAAGGGGAAACCGGGCGGATTTTTGGGGGATTGGAAGCGGGGCGAGCAAGGAAGGAGAGCGGGGTGCGGATTCGGGGAGGGATCCCCTCGGTTAGCCGTTGTGGCCGAGCGAGGATGAGAGCGGGGCGAGCGAAATCACCGGCGGGAGGAAGGGGATGGGTATGACAGGTGGGGTCAGCCGGTCAGTGGGGGAACGGGGCGCGGACGTTGCGGGCCGGGCGGCGCGCTGAGGAGGGGAGAGAGGGAGGCGCGGGTTGGGTCGGCCTTCGGCCCAGGCGGGAAAGGGGGC
This sequence comes from Paspalum notatum, assembly GCA_022530915.1. NCBI lineage: Eukaryota > Viridiplantae > Streptophyta > Magnoliopsida > Poales > Poaceae > Paspalum > Paspalum notatum. Next base: position 28,809,853 of record CM039688.1, on the reverse strand, counting down.
GGGGTCGCGGGGCCGAGCCCAGGCGGGAGAGGCGGGGCGCCGGGGTGGCTGGGCCGGGCCCAGGCGGGGAGAGGGGGCGGGGGCTGGGCTGGCCGGTCGGCTGGGCCGGCCGGTCGGCCTGGCTCTCTCCCTTTTTTTTTCTTTTTCTTTTCTGATTTTGAATTCCTTTGAATGGAGATGGAAATGGTTCTAAAATTCAAATGAATTTGAATTTGAATCCTTAATTCAAGCAAACAAGAGACAATGCACCAGCATGTAATGCACAAGAAAGTTGGGCCTATGATAAATTTTATTCTAGTATTTATTTTAAATAAAACCTGTTAAATGCAAACTAAACATATAAGCCTTAGGAAAAAAAATTAAATAAATTGCTTGAGTTTTATTGTGAAATGCTGGAATTTAAACTAGGGTGTTACAAACCTACCCCCCTTAATAGGAATCTCGCCCCCGAGATTCTCATAGGTGGTTAGGAAAAAGACCAGGATAAGTTGCTCTCAACTCCTCCTCTCTTTCCCAAGTTGCCTCGTCCTCCGTGTGATGTTTCCACTGCACTCTGCACATTTTGACCCTCCTGTTTCGGGTAACCCTTTCAGATGTTTCAAGAATCTTCACCGGGTGTTCGGTATATGTCAAATCCTCCTGCACATCCAGACCTTCCAGTGGTGCTTGCTCTTCCGGTACCCTCAAACACTTCTTTAGTTGTGACACATGGAACACATTGTGTATGCCAGATAGGTTTGATGGCAACTCCAACTTATAAGCCACTTCGCCTTTCCTTTCCACTATCTTGAATGGACCGATGTATCTTGGTGCCAGCTTTCCTTTCATATTAAACCTCCGGATACCTCTCATTGGTGACACCTTCAAATACACAAAGTCATCAACCCTAAAGGTCAAATCCCTGCGTCGCACATCTGCATAGCTCTTCTGTCTGGACTGAGCAACTCTCAAATTCTCACGTACCATCTTGATCTGCTGTTCAGCATCCCTGATAAGGTCGGGTCCGAACACCTGCTTCTCTCCTGTTTGGTTCCAAAATAGCGGTGTCCTGCACCTTCTGCCATACAGTGCCTCAAATGGTGACTTCTTCAGACTGGCTTGGTAGCTGTTGTTATAAGAGAACTCGGCATAAGGCAGACTCTTATCCCAACTGGTTCCGTATTGTATAGCACATGCCCTCAACATGTCCTCTAGAATCTGATTTGTTCTTTCCGTCTGACCATCTGTCTGTGGGTGATATGCTGTACTGAACCGAAGCTTGGAATCCAAAGAATCATGCAACTGCTCCCAGAAACGAGATGTGAACTGTGAACCTCTATCAGATATGATCCGCTTAGGCACACCATGCAAGCAAACGATTCTGGAGATGTACAACTCTGCTAACCTTGCACCCGAATAGGTAGTGTTCACCGGAATGAAATGAGCAACTTTGGTTAACCGATCAACAACTACCCAGATCGAGTTGTAACCTTTCTGAGTCCTGGGTAACCCCACAATGAAATCCATACTTATTTCCTCCCATTTCCACTCTGGGATCTTCAAAGGTTGCAACAAACCCGCAGGTCTCTGATGTTCAGCCTTCACACGTTGACAAGTGTCACATACTGCAACATATTCTGCCACTGCTCTCTTCATTCCATACCACCAGAACCTTTCCTTCAAATCATGATACATCTTTGTACTGCCCGGGTGAATGGAGTAAGCGGTGTCGTGAGCCTCACTGAGTATTAACTTCTTGATACTGTCCACATCTGGCACGCAGATCCGATTCTTGTACCATACAGTACCTTGTTCATCTTCACGAAAGTGTGGCGCCTTGCCCAACTTGATCTGTTCCCGGATCTCCTGGATTTTCTCGTCCGTTTTCTGATGGTTCCTTATCTCTTGTTTCAGGGTAGGCTCTGCGTCAAATGTTGCTACTGTGGTGTGATGCACGAATCCCAAATTCAAACTCTCAAATTCCACACACAGCTCAAAGGGCATCTGAAAAGCAACTGCCATATTAACATAACTTTTTCTGCTTAAGGCATCCGCTACCACATTAGCTTTCCCTGGATGGTAATGTATCTCCAGGTCATAGTCTTTAATCAACTCTAGCCATCTTCTCTACCTCATATTCAGCTCATTCTGTGTGAAGATATATTTAAGACTCTTGTGGTCGGTGTATATCTCACATTTATTCCCGAACAAATAATGCCTCCAGATCTTCAGAGTATGCACAACAGCTGCTAACTCCAGATCATGAGTGGGATAATTGACCTCATGCTTTCTTAACTTGCGTGAAGCATAAGCAATCACCTTACCCTCCTGCATCAGCACACAACCCAAACCTTCCTTAGAGGCATCACAATACACGGTGAAACTCTTGGTTAAGTCCGGTAGAGTAAGCACTGGGGCTGTGGTGAGTCTCTTCTTTAGTTCATCAAATGCAGCTTGCCTCTCCTTAGTCCAATTAAATGGAACACCCTTCTCGAGCAATGATGTCATTGGTTTTGCAATCCTGGAGAAACTCTCAATAAACCTTCTGTAATATCCTGCTAGACCCAAAAATCCACGAACTTCTTTCACAACTTCTGGCACCTTCCAATCCATGACACTGCTGATCTTGCTAGGATCCACCATGATTCCACCTTTCGAGACTATATGTCCCAAGAAAGGCACTTGATCAAGCCAAAACTCACACTTGCTCAACTTTGCATACAACTTATGGTCTCTCAGCTTCTGCAAAACTAACCTCAAGTGTTCTTCATGTTCTTCTTCCGTCTTGGAATAGATCAATATATCATCAATGAACACTACAACAAACTTGTCAAGATACTCCATAAACACCTTGTTCATAAGATTCATGAAATAAGCAGGAGCATTTGTCAACCCAAAAGACATCACTGTATATTCATATAACCCAAATCTGGTAATGAAAGCAGACTTTGGAATATCGGATGGACGAATCTTCATTTGATGATAACCCGACCTCAAATCAATTTTTGAGAACACACATGCACCTTGCAACTGATCAAACAAATCATCTATTCGAGGTAAGGGATACTTGTTCTTGATGGTGACATCATTCAAGGCTCTATAATCCACACACATCCTCCGTGTCCCATCCTTTTTATCAACAAACAGAACTGGAAAAGCCCAAGGTGAAGAACTAGGCCGTATAAACCCTTTTCCTAACAACTCATCTATATTTTCCTTTATTAACTCTTGTTCTTTGGGTGCCACTCTATATTGCCTTTTTGCTATAGGGGCTGTACCAGGTAAAAGTTCTATTAAAAATTCAACTTCTCGGTCAGGTGGCATACCTGGTAACTCATCTGGAAAGACATCCGGGTACTCGTACACTACTCGAATTCCCTCCGTGGGCTTCGCCTCCATCTGATGCAGACAACCAGAAGGTTCTGTGGCACTGACTTCCACTTTCTGACCATCAGGAGCTGTTAAGTGGACGGTTCGCTTGGCACAATCAATTCTGACATCCCACTTAGCAAGCGTTTCCATTCCCAAGATGATATCAATTCCCGCGGAACCAATGATTATCAACTTGGTGCAGAATTCTACCCCCCTTATGTTTATGCTAACCCGAGGGCATATTAAACTTGTGCTCAACGTTCCCCCCGGTGTAGATACCACCATGGGTCTACTTGTAGACCTTATAGGAATATTGTACTGCTCAGCATATGATTTGGTAATAAATGAATGCGTGGCACCGGTATCGAAAAGAACTGTAGCGGGGTGAGAGTTGACCAGGAACGTACCAATCACGACGTTAGGAGCTTCAGCTGCAGACTCAGCTGTCACATGATTCACCTTCCCCTGCCACGGCGTCTTGCCCTGTTGATTGGGGCGCCCTTGCTGCGGCTGGGGAGGGTTCTGCCTTTGGCCCGATTACTGCCCCTGTTGGTTACCTTGCACCTTACGGGGACAAGCATTAGCGTAGTGGCCCGCTCCACCACACTTGTAGCAAGGCCCAACACCTGTAGTCTGGTTTGTGGTGGGAGGGATGGTCTGCACTTGGCGCTGAGCTGGATACATAGGACGAGCTGGCTGACCCTGGTAGCGCTGCTGGTACTGGTAGCCTTGCTGTCCTTGAGCCCGCTGCTGCTGTGAGCTCGGACCCTGAGAGAAACGGGGACGGGTGTTGCTGCCTGATGAAGAGTTGTTGTACTTCCTCTTCCTTTCTTCAATCTCCTGGCACTTCCTTTCAGTGAAAAGAGCCCTGTCCACCAGTTGATGGAAGCTAGGAAAGGTATGGTTCATCAGCTGGTATTGGAGCTCATCATTTAGACCCTCCAAGAAGTATTCCTGTTTCTCCCTGTCCTCTGCCACCTCTGCAGTGGCATATCTGGCCAACTGAAGGAACTTATCCCTATACTCAGTCACCGACATGCTGCCCTGCTTCAGGGAAAGAAACTCCTTCTTCTTCATCTTCATCAACCCTGCAGGCACATGGTGGTTGCGGAAGTTCTCCCTGAACTGTGCCCAAGTGAAAGCATCCCTATCTTGGGGTCTGTAAGATTCCCACCAATCCAGGGCTGCACCTCTTAGCTGACCGGAACCATACAAAACCCTCTCCCGGTCATTGCATTGAGCATGTCCAGCTGGCGTTCCACTGCGCGAAGCCAATCATCAGCTTGCAGTGGCTCTGTGGCATGGGAGAAGGTTGGTGGATGACCCTTCAGGAAATCTCCACACCTGTCCCGAGGTGGTGGGGGTGGTGGTTGAGCTTGGGCTTGCTGGAGAACGTGCACCGCGTTGGTCATTGTCGCCATCATCTACATCTGGAGGTTGTAGAATTGCTCCGGTGTCAGTGGTGGAGGGTTGGGCAGCGGGTTGCCACTCCCTAGTTACCCTGGCTAGCATTTCCACCAGCAGCGTGGCGCCTTGTGTTAACCATCTGTTTGTAGCAGAGACACCGTAAGCACATAGCCAACATATGGGTGCACAAGCAGTAACGACTAAAGATAAAGTAGTAAGAGCGATAGAGTGGATATAGTGTTTAACCCCTCGAACTAACTTATAACATTAACTTGTTCATGCTGGGACAAATCCCCACAGTTGGATAACACACAACCAAAGATCCAAATCAAACATGGTTCAAAATAACAAACAACCAGCCAACACAACTTAACTTAAGTTCCACACGACCAACTCAACACGACAACTTAAACAAACGTGCTAACGCGATACATGAGGACGACTAGTCATCCCGAGGGAGTATCTTGGTGGCACCACCTAACTCTCCCGTGCCAGGCCTCCTGCGAGGTGGAGTCTGAGCTGGATCCACCACTGGCACTGGGGCGGTGGGCCTGCCACGCGGTCCAGCTGCGCCTGAAGGTGGAACACCTCACCGTTCCGGTGATGGAGCTCCTCGGACACCCTGACGTAGGCAGTGATCAGGGCTGACACATACCGGACCAGCTTCAACAGCTGCCGGTTGTCCTCACCCCGGATGGACGCGATCTCGTGCTCAGTATCCCCGGACTGCCGGCGGGGGAAGTAGCGGTACTGAGTCTGGCAGAGCGGAGTGTGGTAGTGCTGGCAGAGGACCCCAAGAGCCTGCTGAGCAGCATCCTCCATGGCCATCTCCATGGTCTCGTGCTCCGCGATGCTGTAGTGCCGGCGCAGCACGGTGTGTCCCCCATGGTTGGGGTTCGGCTCCAGGATCTGCGCACCGGCGGACCAGAGGGTGGTGTGGTCCGGGCGCGCTCGCTGCCGGACCTGGTAGACGACCTCATGGGTAGTGTAACCCAAGTCGTAGAGGCAGTCGCGGAGTAGCCCTGGGAACTCCAGGTCAGCACCATGGTGTGGGTGCGTCAGGTCGACCCAGGCGTCAACCTCCCGCTGGCCACCCTCGTCGGAAGGGACAGCCACACGGAACGGCCACTCGGGTGCGGCAGGCGGTGGTGGTGGGGGTGCCGGTGAAGCTGCAGGTGCCGCTGGAGAAGGTGGTGGTGTCGGCGCACGCGGGGAAGGAGGTGTCGGTGTCGGCAGGCGTGGCTATGGAGCCTCCTCTCGCGCATCACCATCGTCGTCTGAGTTGAGGTAGTAAACTACCTCCACTGGGTCCTTCTCCTCCTCCTCCTCCTCCTCAGGGTCAGTGTCCACCGGAAGCAGACCATTCCCCTCAAAGGGGTGTGGCGCCTGGTCCATGGGAGCATACTCGAAGGGTGGTGGTGGCAACGGCTCGAGCAGCTCTGGTGACGGAGGCTCGACCTGCTGTGGTGGACGTGGTACTGGGGTGCGCCGTGGGGTCGGTGGTGCAACACGGCGAAGGCGGCCCCCGGTACTCTTGCGGGCGGTTTGCTTGCTGCGTGCCATGACCTATAAGGAGGATGGAGTAAGATGGAGATCAGTTCTATATGATTGAATGAACAAAGCAAAAGGTAATAATTTAACATAGGGTGAACATATAGTTTGATAGCAAAAATAAACTTTTCATAAAACAGCAAGAGGGCAAAGGGGAATGAGGTCCTTATTTACGTCCGTTTCTAACTAGGCTTCCGTCCTACAGTCAACACGGCTCTGATACCACTTTGTCACGCCCAGTTCTCAACCAACGGAACCGGAACAACATATATGTGCCAGGAACGTGTCTCACATATATCATGACAAAAGTGACATCACAGAACGTGCATAAACGATAAATAAAACGTTTACATAGAGTATAACATCACTTTATTTCAATAAGACAGCATGTCTTTAAACCAGAGTCATAGCGGAAGCGTAAACGAAGATAAACGAGCCGCCACAGGGACGTCGACTGGTGGACCGGTACGCCTAGAACTCGTTGAAGTCCTGAACATACTCTTCGAAGTCTTCTGGAGCTGAGCAGCGGTTGGGTTCCAGCCAACAATAGGTTTAAAGGAAAGCAAGCGTGAGTATTTCATACTCAACAAGCATAACATGAACTATGAGGCATCTAGGGTTGGCTGACACTTAGCATGAGCTTTTAGTTGATCAGGTTTTTATTACACAACTAGTTACTACAGGTGAGTTGATAAACCATTAACCCAAGATATAGCATGTGAACATTAGTCAACAACATTAACATAAGAACCACTTTCAAAACCCCACAGAACCACTAATCTGCATAAAGGATCTGGGCCGCTCATAACCGTGAGCACGGCTGACATGTCAGTTTTACACTCTCGAGAGGTCGTACATCTTTACCCATGAGTCGTGGGCTACGCTAGTGGTCCACCACATTACCTTAGATGAGATGGCTAGCAAGCACACTACGAGGCCTTTACAAAGATCACGTTGGTAAGGTGTAACCGCTAAGGTTTCAGGGTCCGCAGCTATGGAGCAAGCCTCAAGGGGAGATAAACGCACTCAACCCAAGTAGCGCGAGGGCCACAGAAGCTCACCTCCCCTCTTGCCCCGTCGGTAAGTTACCCCCTAACCAATGCAACCTAATTAATTAGCTAAGACCGTCCCATTCCAGTCTTATGGTAGCACTGTTGTCCCAGGTTGTCGGTTTGCGAACCGGTCCTTAAGGAGAGTGGCCATAAGCAAAACACAAGCTCATGCCCCCTAAACCAAGTTGCTAAAAAAGCCATTTTTAAATGAACATGAACCACAGAGGGTCAAGCTCAAGATTTGATTGCATAGATCCATTTAAACAAATTATTAACAAAAGATACATGAGTTCGCGCAGCAACTAGCAAAACTTAACCAACATGCAACCCATAGGTAAACATATCGATAAAAGAGGCTAGGTACAGTCCTTATTGGGACACAAAATTAGACACATGCATATGAAGTGATTAGGGGGTTGTTAGGTTGTGTTCATGCTATACTTGCCTTGCTCAAACTGGTCTTGAGTCTGCTGCTCAACACCCTCAAACTGCTGCTCTTCGTCACCAACAAACTGCTCACCGTCTAACCACATTCACGGCAACGTACAAGCATTTCCACGCATACATACATGCAAGCAATTACCCAAAGGTGAGAAACAGTACATCATATCATAAAAACAGAAGATAAAACTGTACTAAAAACATTCTACGTGTTTCTACGGTCGCGTGAGCGCAAGAATCACTCAAAACGGAGTTAAAACGTGAAAGTTATGCATAAAACAGGCTCCTAGGGGCATAACTGTGATAGAAACATTGAAACCAGGGGCTAGATTTGAAAAACCGAGGACTTAAACGTAATTAACCGTAGCCGCCGAGGGTTTCCAGGCAAAACCGCCGGGGCCTGGACGGCGGGTTCTATTTTCCAAAAGCACAGGGGCTAAAACGCTAAAACTAGGACTAAAATCTAATTACTTTTCAACGCTGGTGGACTGCGGGTTGATTTCCCGAAAGTCCAGGGGCTCTTTAGCAAAACTATCGGCGCTGACCGGTATTGACCGGTCATCGGTGCGTGTGAGCGGTCGGATCCCGATCTAAAGGGTGACGTTAGATCGGATCGGGCTCTGATCTCATGCGTCGGATCGAGATTCGACGGCGCAGAGAGGCCGGGGCCGAGGGCGACGGTGACCACGCCCATGGCGTTCTCGTCGCGCGGTGGGGCCGGCGGCGCGGCGGCGTTCCGGCTCGGAGAGGGTGCTAGGCTCGACTAGAGCTAGCCCAAAAGAGCGAGGGTGTTGCGGCGAGCTCACCGAGGGCTTGAGGGCGGCGGGAGATGGTCGGTGGCGGTCCAACGACGAGCGGCGGCAGCGTCGGTTCACGGGCGGTGTTCGTCCGCGTGGAACGTCAGGATGGAGCATCTCCGGGACTCCGAGGATGGGCGGCGAAGCTCCGGGGTGCTCCTGCGACACGAGAGGGGGAGGAATCAGGGCCGGAGGGGCTACACCGACGACGAATTTGGCGTCGGGGCGGCTTACCGAGGCGAGGCTCCAATGGCGGTTGCGAGCTCGAGAGGGCATGGGAGTGGAATTGGTGAGATGGGGAGGTAAAGGGGACGGATGCGAGCCTCGGGGTGGGTTTTATAGGACTCTAGGTGGCCGAGGGTGATGGGCGCGGTGTTGGGGCGGAAGACCGGGGCGTTCATCACTGGGTAATGAAGAGAGAGGGAGGGGAAAGGGGAAACCGGGCGGATTTTTGGGGGATTGGAAGCGGGGCGAGCAAGGAAGGAGAGCGGGGTGCGGATTCGGGGAGGGATCCCCTCGGTTAGCCGTTGTGGCCGAGCGAGGATGAGAGCAGGGCGAGCGAAATCACCGGCGGGAGGAAGGGGATGGGTATGACAGGTGGGGTCAGCCGGTCAGTGGGGGAACGGGGCGCGGACGCTGCGGGCCGGGCGGCGCGCTGAGGAGGGGAGAGAGGGAGGCGCGGGTTGGGCCGGCCTTCGGCCCAGGCGGGAAAGGGGGCGGGGTCGCGGGGCCGAGCCCAGGCGGGAGAGGCGGGGCGCCGGGGTGGCTGGGCCGGGCCCAGGCGGGGAGAGGGGGCGGGGGCTGGGCTGGCCGGTCGGCTGGGCCGGCCGGTCGGCCTGGCTCTCTTCCCTTTTTTTTCTTTTTCTTTTCTGATTTTGAATTCCTTTGAATGGAGATAGAAATGGTTCTAAAATTCAAATGAATTTGAATTTGAATCCTTAATTCAAGCAAACAAGAGACAATGCACCAGCATGTAATGCACAAGAAAGTTGGGCCTATGATAAATTTTATTCTAGTATTTATTTTAAATAAAACCTGTTAAATGCAAACTAAACATATAAGCCTTAGGAAAAACATTAAATAAATTGCTTGAGTTTTATTGTGAAATGCTGGAATTTAAACTAGGGTGTTACATCTCCTATGCCACTTCCATATATCAGCAGAAGGACTAGCAACCAAACAGCGCGCAGGGCCAGAAACAGATGTGAGGTCGACCCTAAAAACCTGACCAAAAGGCAGCAAAGAGCAAACAAGGGTCTCCTCAGCATCAAGAACGCAGCACGCACCTTTCTTAAAACGAAGCTCAAATCCTTCATCAAGAAGTTGCGAAACAGAAACCAAATTGAACCCTAGATTCTGGACAAAAGCAACTTCTCTTAGGGAAAGCTTAGCAGAGAGTGAAACAGAACCAACACCAACACTTTACCTTGACCATTATCCCCGAATGTGATGTACTCCTTAGTGCTCATGGGGTTGAGGTTGGAGAACCACTTGCGGTGCCCTGTCATGTGTCTAGAGCACCCTGAGTCCATGATCCACACGTCCTCCATGCCTCGATCCTGCAAAGTCAAGTAAAGCGACGGTGAGCAAACGGTCCGGCACTGGGGTTAGTACCAAAACTGCTGAACCAGTGCTGAGCCATCTGCTCAAAAGTGGGGTAAGCACAATCAAAATCATCACGACGATCAGGGTAACCACGACCTCCAAAGCGTGAACCCTCGGAAGCTCTCTCAAAGACTCGGTCACGAGGTCCATAGCCGCGCTGAAAACGACTAGGAGCTCGGCCGGTAAAGCGTCTCTCACCACCAGGAGCACGAGCCTGAAAGCCGCCTCCTCTCTCACCACCGGCAAAGCGGTCTCTCATCTCACCGCGGTGGGGAGGATCTTGCCTACCACCCTGGTAGAACTGATCCTGGTTCCCCCAAGCTCTCTCCTGCCTCTCAACCCACTTCCTCCTGAAGCAAAACTCCTCTAGGTGGCCATTCCGCTGGCAAAACTCACAGTGGTAGACAGGCGTCCTAGGAACTGGGTTAGGCTGGGATTTGGGCTCAGGTGGTGTGGCCTTGGGTGGCTCAGGCTGCTGGACTGGCTTCTTGCCCTTGGGCTTAAGCTCTTCCTCAACAATCTTGTCCAGCTTAGCCTTAGAAGGCTTGGGTGTCCAGTACTGCTTCTTTGGGGCAGCCTTGGGTGGCTCATGGTAAACCCCATCAACAGTCTCTCCTGGCTGGGTAGGTGCAGTCTTGACCTTAATTGGGGCACTCTTCTCACCCGAAGTGCTGCACTCTCCAAACCCAACACCACTCGTCTCACCCTCAGCTCTCTTGGTGCTCTCTATGATCATCTCTAGTTGGGGTTGCCTCGCATATACCCAACTGAGCACCTCTCTCAACCTGTTGTTGTCATTCTGCAAAGACAACACCTCCTCCCTTAGATCCTCCAGAACTACAGTCTGGATAGCACAAGTGTCACAGTCTAGGAAGGGAACCGCAGCAACTTTCTCCAACTTCCTAATGGTGGCATCCCTATCCACCAGCTGCATCCTAAGGGTTAGGAAGTTCTCACAAGTATCAGTAGGTACTGAAAGCACCTCAAAGTCAGCTCTCAACTGCTCTAACTCACCTCTTAAAGTAGGACAGACCATACACGCACCCAAAAGCGTAGGTCTAGCCCTAAGCTCCTCAAGCTCCATGAGCTGCCCCTCAAACTTCTCCTTTAGAACAGCTAGCTCTATAGCTAGACAGGGGCAAGACTCACACTCGAGCTCTCCACTCAAAGTAGGCTCATCCAGTTTGGACTGGAGTTTGCTCAGCTCAGCCTTCAGCTCATCTATCTCCTCTACCCGCTTGGCATACCTATCTCTCTGGTCACCAAGCTCCGTCATGAAAGACTCGCAGGTAGGGCACTCAATCTCATTGGGTTGGGGTCTCACACTCCTCAACCTCTCATTCTCCTCTAAAGCCTCAGCAAGTTGGGCTTTCAACTTCTGTAGCTTCTTGGCTGCCTTCTCCAGCATCTTATCCTGGGCCTTCAGCTTTCAGCTGTTTTGCTCTAGCATCTCAAGGATTTCAGCTTGCTCAGGAGTTACCTCATCATCGGAAGAAGAGTTGCTGCCGTCATCCTTGTCCTCCTTGTCCTCAAGCGCCATGGAGCAAACCAAGCTTCTCTTCTCCTTGTTCCTGCGCCTGGACTTGGTGGAGACGAAGCACAAGCCAGCTGGACCTCCTTGATCGTTCCTCTTGTCCTTCCTGTACGTGATCTCCTCATCGCTTGAGCTCGACGAGGACGAAGAGGAAGAAGATCCGCTGCTGCAGAACCCGATCTCGGCAAAGAAGGCCTTGTCCCGCTTTCGGTTGTCCTTCTGGTAGCTCTTGAAAGCCTTCCGAAAGTTCTTCTTGCCAAAGGGACGCTTGCCGGAGCCGTGCTTGCTGGAGCGGTGCTTGTCAAAGCCTGCCTTGCCGGAGTGGTACTTGTCGGAGTCGCGCGAGTAGCTCTTGCCCTTCTTGTAGTAGTCATTCTTGTTGGGGCACTCGGCGATGAAGTGGCCGACCTCTCCGCACTCGAAGCACCTGGGCCGCTCTCCCCTCTTCTTGCTCATCCGGTTGTCATAGGCGCGCTGAAAGGGACTAGACACCAGACACAACTCGTCATCCCCAAGTGTCGCTAGCTGCTCCTCTGTAACAGACATCAAAGCAGAAAACGAGAAGTTGTGTAATATGGGGTTAGTGACAGACTTACTAGAGGGGGAAGCCAAGGCCATACTCTTAGAACTTGTACACGTGAGGGAATCCCTCATCTTGTAATCTACCTCGGTGGCCTTGAGCTTACTATAGACCGCCTCTACTCCAATCGTATCATACCCTGCCGACTCAATGATTGAGTTCACCTTGATCTCCCATATTTTTCTGTCCAAAGCATACAGCAACTTGACAGCCTGCTGATGATCGGTATATGGAAGACCAGCAGGGATAGAGTTGACATGCAACTTGTTGATGATCGACTGAAAGCGACCAAACAAGTCGTCTACTGACTCTCCCGGCTTCTGAACGAAATTCTCATACTCGCGCCGGTAAGTCTCCACAAGCCTAGCCTTAATCGTCGCAGTACCCTCATGGTGTGCACTACGCAGTGACCATATCTCACGCGCAGTCTTAAGGTGACTCACTCTCTCATAATCCATGGAACCAAGCCTAGAGAAGAGAAAGTTAACAGCCTTGGCATTCGCCTCATGCTGAGCCACGATATCCTGCGTAGTACGCTCAGCGACTGGAAGCACCACAAAAGTCGTACTCTGAGTAGCATCCCATATGTCCTGACTCTGGCTAACAAGGAACGCCTCCATCCTACCTTTCCAGTAGGGATAGCCATCGGAGCCAAGGACGGGAATTTTTCCGGAGTAAGTCATCGTCGCTACGGTTTCGTCACCGGTTAAGGTATAGGAAACCTAACCGGCTCTGATACCACTTGTAGGACCGAGACGTGCGACTAGAGGGGGGTGAATAGGAGCACTTGAAAACTCAAACTCAAACCCTCACCGCAGTGCAAAACGGAAACAACGCCCACAACGAAACTAGACACCGTCCACTGAGAGGATACGTATCTAGCTCACAACACGTGCTTGGTACCATCCACTGAACAGATGCGTACCAAGCACCAAGCGGAAGCACACGCTCAAATGGCTAAGAAAAGAGCGCAAAAGGAACCAACTCCGGAGAACTGCAGATTTTCAGACTGATAGGGTTGCAAAGATAAATCTCAAAACCCCTTAAGAGAAGCTCCAAAAAATTCCCCAAAATTACCACACCTTCACAAGGCAATAGGGAACAACTCCAGAAAATTTCAGGCCAATTGGAGCAAGTTTTGACCACCGGACTGTCCGGTGGTTAACCACCGGACTGTCCGGTGCTTACAGCCTGACACTCCAAAAAGATTTGAAATCAAAACCCTATCAAACCAACTCCAAAAATTATGAAATTTTTACTGGAGGTTAATAAGGGGCCAAGGAACTACTCCATAAATTTTCAGCTCAATTGGGCAAGGAATAAAATTCCTAGAGCCACCGGAACTTCCGGTGGTTAAGCATCGAACTGTCCAGTGGTTAAAAACTGACAGACTAACCCGAAAAAAAAATACCAAAACCAGGACAAAACACCTCCAAATGATCTGAAATTTTTATGGGAGCTTTATGATTCCCTGATAAAGAGCTCCACAAAATTTCAGCCCAAAATTAGAAGGTTTGACTTCTAAACCAAACAAGACTTTAAAGTGGACAGAATCAACAAGAAAACTGGACAGTAGGAAACCTCATGCAAAAGCAATCCGAAACTTGACCAAACCTTCTCCAAACATCACGAAAATTGGCACAGGCTATCCTAGCCCCATTCCAAAGCTATTCCCAAAAGATCTATGGAAAAAGATCACGGGATTAGCGGGAAGTTCAGATCTCGTGAAGAGGTGAATATTTGGGCAAGAAGGGAAAAGCTCAAGAACAACTTGCTCGTGGCAATCTTTTAGGATTGAGATATTCTAAGACATAATCTCCACGTCCTTGCAAGTCCAAAGCATAAGGAAAACAAAGGATTCAACCTTAGCCAAAACAAACATCCAAAAGGCCAAGGATTGAAGCCAAAAACCAAAGAGAACAAATGGAGGAGAAGCACACAAAGTTGCTGCACGAAACCACTTCGATTATGAGCCTCAAAAGAGGTCTTAGGTCAGATTACAACGAAGGATTTCGTCCCAAGCAACCACCCTCACCTTCCCTCTTGATTTGGAGGCTAGATCTCACCCTAACCCTCCTAAACTTGGAGAGCTCAAAGCTTGAGGACGAAAATTACACAAAGCAAATTAAAACCTAGCTGCCAAGACTACCTCTAATGACCAGCTATTAGGCTATTTATACACCGGTTCAGTTTTGGCATTTTTACATAGAGACCCCTAACATTAGAAACGCTCGGAGGGGCTAAAACAGAAAAGAACCTGAAATATCGGGGATGGACGACCACGATGAAGACTTGATCTTCTTAGCTTCCACGCAATCTTCGGATGTCCTCCACGTGGCCAGTAGTCCAATCCGCCTTTGCACCCCCGGTTTTGAAGTCAGAAACCGGGAAACTTTAGGAAGTCTCCGTCTGGGCCGGACTTGGCCCATCTTCTCTATCTTGGCGAGTCGTGGCCCAACTCACCAAGCCTTGGGTAGCTTGGGTGGCGGTTTTGAGCCAAAGCCGCCAAAGCCTCCCTCGCACGCCTTCGCGCCATGCACTCGGGTTGGAGCACCACGGTGCCACCCGGCTTCTCCAGTCCATCGGAGTTGCCTCGCGGTCCATCGGAGGGCTTACACCACCGTTGCCGATCTGCCCCTCCGTGTATCGAGCTCCCATGGCCGACCGACGCCGAGCATTGCCTCCGGTCCATTGGAGGGCTTTTGCCTCAGTCCATCGAGGTCTTCATCATCTACCTCCAGTCCATCGGAGGGCTTGAGCTCGTTGACAATCACTCATCACACCAGGAGAGCAATGAGGCCGGTCCATTGGCTCTCATAAATAGCCTTCTCGAATATACTTTCTGGACTCTATGCATCAACATTAAGCTACTAATTTTTCCAGAGAATTTTCCTAGAAAGTTATGACCATTTTTTCTAATTATCATTTCTAACATGTAGCAGTTTATCATTTTCAAATCACCATTAAAACTTAACATGCAGAGGCTCATATTTTACCGGTGAGATTCACAAGCTATATAGGACATAAGAAAAATACTAGTGAGTCTTATTTATCATACTTTGCATAGGCCTCATTTCCAAGTTATTAAATAATGCATAAAGTACATGTAAAATGATAAAACAGTGAATGAACAGTAAGAACTAGGGTCACCAAGATTTTCACAGTGTCCAAATGTCCTAAGAAAGCTACTAACCAAGTTTCATCATTTTAGGATTTCACTAAGACCATGTTTTCCATTTTTTCTTGATTTAACATGCATACACAATAACAGGGGCAAAACCATACATGCACATCTCCACATCATACCCACTATGTAGATCTATTAACAAGGAGTACAATGCAACTGAGTTTACCTTTTTATGATATTTATTTGATTTATTATGATTTTCCAAAGTTTCAGCCGAAAATCACAAAATAAAATAGAAAAATATTGGATCAAGGGACCTATCCGTGATTAAACCTAAGTTACATGGGCTAGCACAGAAGATCGGCAAGACTCAGTAAATAGGCGCATGGATTAAATTGTAAATGCAAGAAAACCGAGGGGGTAGATCCAAAGAATTCCCCCTTCGTCTTCCCCCCGCCGCGCGCGGGGCGCGCGACGCGGGGTGCGGGAGGTGCGCGCGGCGCTCACCCTGAGGTAGGTCTCGACGGCGGAGGTGGCGTGGACGAGGCGGGGTTGAGGCGGGAACGGCCGTGAACTGGAGGCAAACCGCGGCGGTGTTGGCGTGGCCGCGACATCGAGGCAGAGTCGATCTCGGTGGATGGGGGCGGACAAGCGATGAGGTCAAGCCCCGCGGGTGCACGGCGGAGCGGCGAAGGTGGTGTTGGGGTTCTAGTGAAGCGAAGGGCGACAGAGAGCGTGGCGCGAGCTCGAGCTCGAGCTCGGGCCGGCAATGGCGAGCGGGGACGGCGCGGGCGAGAGAGAGGCGACGAGTGGCTCTGGCGAGGCGAGAGCGAGGGGAAGGGAAAGAGTGAGGCCGAGGCTTCGGCCTCCTCTTAAGCGCGCGGCCGGAGGGGGTCGATCCGTGGGCGCACGGCGTTGGCTGTACGCCGGCGGCCACGCGGTGCGCGGCGGTCCAGACAGAGTGGCCGCCCGACATGCGGGACCCACCTGTCATAGGCTCCAGGAAAATCCAAGTATATTTGTGTTTTCTCTCCCTCTATAAATCGCCTTTTTAACCCATTTAGAGCCTTGTTTTGGAAAAGTGGTAATTGGATGAAATGTTGTACTCTTCAAGCTCTACAACTTTGTCAAAAGGTTCAACACCAAATTCTAAGTGGAAATATGATTTGAATTTGAATTTAACTAGCAGCTCCCAGTTTGGACAGTGGACCTTTATTGCTTGGGAAATTCAAAACTCCCATTTCTGGGCATTACCTCCCAAGGTTCCGTTTGACAAGTTTGTTTAGAATTTCAAAACCTACACCTTTTCTAATTTGAGTATTGCATGATAGTGGCTGTAGGTTAGAGTAAATTTGGGATTTCAATTCAGGACTGATTTGAACTGG
Source organism: Paspalum notatum (assembly GCA_022530915.1). Lineage (NCBI taxonomy): Eukaryota > Viridiplantae > Streptophyta > Magnoliopsida > Poales > Poaceae > Paspalum > Paspalum notatum. The sequence continues at coordinate 28,793,023 of CM039688.1, read as the reverse complement.
TTTTCTGTACTGACATTGAATGACCTTAATCACATTGTAAACCTCATTATATGACAAGACTCCAATTAGAAAAGTTGTTGATCTCCTGTCTACCTACAGTTTAGTCAATATGAGTTTTACCCAGATCTCAATGGAATCAAAGTTATGAGCATAAACATAGCATCACACATGCAGAAAACAGATTTCTAGGGATTTGCATAACAACCTTGATAGATCATAGCTCAATTATATGCAAACATATGATGCTTTATGATGCTGATTGATGAATGCTGCATGTGAGAACAATGATTATGCACTTGAGATGCTGGAGCATCACAACCCACCTCCCTTAAATAAATCTCGTCCCGAGATTGTTGATGTGATGTGGGTGGATAAGTTAAATGAGGAGATAGTGCATTGTGTAGGGTTTCGAGAAAATCTGAATTTAGATGGTTATACATACTAAAATCTGAATTTAGATGGTTATACATACTCGTTTGCAGTAGTCGAAAGAAAGCCCGGATATTTGGTTTGCAAGTATTCTTCTTGCTCCCAAGTTGCCTCCTCTTCGGAGTGGTTACTCCATTGCACTTTGTAAAAGTTGATTTTTCTTCTTGTTGTTCTTTGCTTTTGATCGAGGATTTTTATAGGATTTTCTTCATATGTGAGGTCCGGTTTGATCTGAATTTGGGATGTATCAACCACTTCTTTCGGTATTCTCAAACATTTCTTAAGTTGCGATACATGAAACACGTCATGAACCGCAGCTAGATGTGGTGGTAGCTCAATCGGTAGGTAACTGGCCCACATTGCTCAGTAATCTTGAACGGGCCGATGTATCTTGGTGCCAACTTCCCTTTCACACTAAAACGATGTACTCCTTTCATCGGTGATACTCGAAGGTACACATGATCGCCTACTTCAAAAACCAACGGTCGTCTCCTCTTGTCAGAGTAGCTCTTTTGTCTGGATTGTGCCCTTTTTAAGTTACTGTGTATGAGTTTAACTTGCTCTTCGGCTTGTGTTACCAAATTAGAGCCAAAGGTGACCCGTTCTCCCAGTTCGGACCAGTTGAGGGGTGTTCTACATCTCCTACCATATAGAGCCTCGAAAGGAGCCATTTCTAAGCTCTTCTAGTAGCTGTTGTTATAAGCGAATTCAGCTAGAGGAAGACACTCATCCCATTTGGTGGAATAAGTTAATGCACAAGCCCTCAACATATCTTCTAAGATTTGATTTACTCTTTCTACTTGGCCGCTGGTCTAGGGATGATATGCGGAACTGTGAATCAAAGTGGTGCCAAGAGCGGTCTGTAAATACTTTCAAAAGCGGGATACAAACAGAGAGCCCCTATCTGAAGTGATCGATCGAGGAACACCGTGCAAAGAGACTATCCTTGCGATGTATAGTTTGGCATAGGTCTTGGCATGGTAAATTGTCTTCACGAGAATAAAGTGGGCTGATTTTGTGAGCCGGTCAATAATCACCCATATGGAATCATAACCTTTCTAGGTGCGGGGCAAACCCACAATAAAATCCATGTGAATGTCCTCCCACTTCCAGGATGGTATGGCTAGAGGCTGAAGCATTCCTGCTGGTTTTAGGTGATCGGCCTTCACTTTCTGGCATACATCACACTCGGATAAGTATTTGGCGATCTCCCGTTTTATGCGGGTCCACAAAAACTTTTGTTTCCGATCTTGGTACATCTTGTTGTTACCCGGATGCATGGTAAACATGGAGGTGTGGGCTTCGTCTAGGATCTTCTTTCTCAACTCCATGTCCTTAGGTACCACTAAGCGACCCTTGAACCATAGGACGCCTTGGTCATCAAGCGTGAAACATGCCCTCTTCTCATCATCTATACCCTCACGAATGTATGCCATACCTTTATCTTGTTTCTGCGCTGCTATAATTTGCTATTTGATGGTGGGTTCAATGATGAGGTTATAGAGTTCTATTAGTTGCTCGGTGGCCATTTCGATTGCATCTATCTCACAACATATCACTCTTGCCGTGGGTCGGATTTCAATTATGTTGCAATGTGCCCGACGGCTTAGTGCATCAGCTACCACATTAACCTTCCCAGGGTGGTAGTGAATCTCTAAATCATAATCTTTTATTAATTCCAGCCACCGTCGTTGCCTCATATTTATCTCAGGTTGTGTAAACATGAATTTTAGGCTCTTATGATCAGTGTAGATGTTACAAGTGTTGTCTAGGAGGTAGTGCCTCCATATTTTCAAAGCATGAACAACTGCCGCTAACTCAAGATCATGTGTCGGATAGTTGGCTTCATGTTTTCTCAATTGACGGGAAGCGTAAGCAACTACCCTCCCTTCTTGCATGAGAACACAGCCTAGTCCATTACCGGAGGTGTCACAATACACATCAAAAGGTTTAGCGACGTCAGGTTGCGCTAGCACTGGCGCAGTTGTTAGTAATTTCTTTAAACTCTGAAAGGCTTCCTCACAGTGTGGACTCCACGAATACCTGGCATTTTTCTTGGTCAGTGAGGTCATTGGCTTTGTAGTTTTGGAGAAATCCTTGATAAAGCGGTGGTAGTAGCCCGCCAAACCGAGGAAACTCCGGATCTCAGTTACAGTTTCGGGTTGCTTCCAATTCAGTACACACTCTACCTTGCTTGGATCGACTGCTACTCCCTTCTCCGATAGAATGTGACCTAAGAAACCCACTTCTTTCAGCCAGAATGCACACTTGCTAAACTTGGCATAGAGCTTGTGTTCTCTAAGCCGGGTGAGTACTGTCCGCAAGTGCTCCTCGTGCTCTTCCTCATTCTTAGAGTAGACTAGGATGCGTCAATGAACACGACTACAAATTTATCCACCTCGTTCATGAATACTGAATTCATCATATACATGAAGAAAGCCAGTGCGTTGGTTAACCCAAAGGACATGACCAGATATTCGTACAAGCCATATCTGGTAGAGAAGGCTATTTTGGGTATATCTTCTTCCCTGATTTTTATTTGGTTGTAGCCTGACCTTTGATCAATTTTTGAGAAAACTTTAGCCCCTGCTAGTTGATCGAACAAAATGTCAATGTGAGGCAGTGGGTACTTATTTTTAATTGTGACTACGTCTAACGGTCTATAGTCCACGCACAATCTCTTACCACCTTGGTCTTTCTTCTCCACGAAGAGAGTAGGACAGCCCTAAGTGATGAACTAGGACGAATGAACCCTTTATCCAACTGTTCTTGCAGTTGTGTTTTCAATTCTTTAAGTTCATCTGGTGCCATTCTGTACGGCCACCTCGAAACAGGTGTTGTTCCTGGAATGAGGTCTATCTTAAACTCCACATCCCTATCTGGAGGAAGCCCAGGAAGCTCCTCCGGAAATACGTCAGAGAATTCACACACTACCGGTATCTTTTTAATCTCTTGAAGTTCGGTGGTGTTTACTGTGGCCTCTATATGTTTCTGTTCTGGTATGTGCACCTTTAGTATCTTGCCAGTAACCTTAGACTTTAATTGCACTTCCCTGCTGCCAACATGTAGGACTGCATCGTTTTCTGCCATCCAATTCATACCCAAAATGACGTCAATCCCTTGGTGTGGCAGCACCACGGGATTGATGACAAAACTCTCAGGACCGATGTCCACTTTCAATTGTGTGGCCATCAAACCAGTAGTGACAGGGGAACTCGGTGCGGTGATGTGATAATTTTCCTTTAACTTGTACATTTTTATCCCGTGCCTCAATGCATATGACTTGCTAAGAAATGTATGTGTGGCTTCGGAATCAAATAACACGACAGCCGGGTGACCGTTGACTATGAACGTACCAGCAAGTACCGGCTCTCCGGCCGGAATTTGGTCCATGTGGATGAAGTGAACTCGACCCGTCTTAGGCGCGGACCCCTTCTGCTTTCCCTGGCTGCCACCCGCAGGGGTGGGACCCTAGATGCGACGAGGTGCCCTGCAGTCCCTGCTGAAGTGCCCGGTCTTGCCGCAGTTAAAGCAAGGACCCCAAGCTCCCGGTGTGAAAGGAGCACGGGGTGCAGGAAGCTGCGCCGGCTGTGGTGGTGCACTGTAGGTGGGGAACCTCTGTTGCTGCGGTGCCCTGTGGATCCAACCCGACTGATTGGGCCTGACCACAAAGCGAGACTGCTGGTGGTACTGCTGTGGCTGCTGGTAGTTGGCCTTCTGCTTCTGAGATGACCCAGGTGCATTGTTGGCCTGACGTTTCCGCTTTTGATCCTCATTTGCAACACGGAGGCGGTTCTCAATGTCTAGTGCTGTGTCCACCAATTCTATGAAGCTCTGGTAATGACGCCCCAAATGCGTCATGAGTGTGGAGTCAAACCCGCTCAAGAGTCTAGCTGCCCTGCTAGGATCATCAGCAATGTCCCCAGGTGAATATTGTGACAGATGTATTAAGGACTGCACGTACTGCATCACCATCCTGTTACCTTGCTTGAGTTCCCTAAACTCTCGTTGCTTTTGCTCCATAAGACTCTTCGGGCTATAGTGGGCCCAGAAAGCTGTACGGAGCTCCTCCCATGTGATCATGTGACCCTGCGGCTGCATAGCTTGGAACGTGGCATACCATGCTCCTGCTGGCCCCTAGAGTAGCTGCGCAGCAAACCGAGTTTTCTCCTGCTCGGTCAACCCAGGAAGCAGTGTGAACTTGGATTCTATCGTGCGGAGCCAGTCATTCGCAGCAAGAGGCTCAGGACATGTCGTGAAGATAGGAGGGCGCAGCCCCTCGAAGTCCTGGTAGGTGATGCCGCGGGGCTGGTGTTCCCGTGGCCGCTCTTGCCCCTGAGCTTGGCGTTCATCCCTCATGAGGCGGATCAGCTCGCCCTGTTGCATGACCAGGGTGGCCAATTCCGGCGGAGGTGGTGCATCGTGTGGTTGCTGACCCGAGGTTTGTCCTTGATGAGTGTTCACCATCTGCAAGAGTGAAGCTAACAGTGTTTAGTCCAACTACTTTAAAGCAATTAGATGCGCCAAAACACAGTTACTTGAAACATGTAAGACGGAAACATGTAATTGCAGTAAAGTGTTAGCTTCCTTCTTGCAGTGGTTCGTGTGGCGGAACCGCCCTGCTCAATCCAGACTAAGCACACCTGCCACCTCTGGCTTGCAGTGCACTTATGCTAGACTAAACCCGGTAGTCCGTCGAGAGTCCTTTAGGCTCTCGATCACACCATTTCCTAGAACCAACATCATACACATCCGACCCTCGATGGAGCCACAACAGTTACAACATCACAGGCAGTTGAATAGGTATTATATAGACTTTAGTTACAAACCAGTTCGAAATCAAATAGAGTTCAACATAGTATCATTTAACAACATAGTTCAAAATAGTCTTTCACAGCGGAAATTTTTAAAGTTCATGTTTCATAGTAACCAAAAGACTTGCATAAATAGAACGATTATCGAGCCCACTGATGCCGCTCCTTGCCAGATCATGACTCTCCTCATTCCTGATGGGGACACGACCCTCCACCAACATAGGCACAGAAGAGGAACTCCGTACCTGTAAGCCAAAAGTGGGGGCAAAACCCTGAGTACTAATTACTCAGTAGGACTTAATGGATGAGGCTTACGGCTGATGCAAAGCTTGCTTACTAGCATCTGAGTCCTTAGCCATTGCTTTTATACAGGATCAAATAAATTAGTGGAAGCAGGATTTGACAACTGCTTATATTGTTGCACCCGAGCAGGATTTAACAGCTGCTCAAGTCATCATAATTTGGTGGAACATGTTGGATATGGCATAGCATGGCATGAAAGTAAAGCATGTATCATGAATGTGACGAGTATTGCATAAAGTAAATTAGACATATCCAAGCATGTAGTTTTCAAAACCATGAATTCTTAATACAGCATATTCAAATGGATTACTACTTTGTCCGGCAGTGATACTGGCATTCTCACACCTGGTGAGCATCAGCGATTCGAATCGATTTTTATATTCCCGGAAATAACTAGAAGCACCAGGATGGCATATGCTTACTAACTCCCAGCGTTCCACATATGCTTCCCCCATCACCACTTGTCCCGTCTTAAGTTCGATGACCACTCCCGCCTAACTCCCGGAGCGCGTTGTCGCAGGAGCGTTACCTCGGTTACGTCGGGTTCTGCCCTCCTTTGACACCCGCCTCCGCGGCCACCTTCCTCTCAACCAGTGGGTAGGAACGTGCCCCTTGCTTGAGACATCACAAATAAGACTTTCACCGGCCCATAGATTCTGGATAAGCACTCTAGCAATGTTATGCCGATCCCAAGCGAACAACGACCGGCCTTATGCGACTCGGGCGGAGTCCACCACACATTATTCCAAATCTCCTCATTCAAGCCCATATCTCCGCCCGGTCTCCATTTAAAACATAACAAAATCATAGCATGGTAACAATAACTTGCATAGTGAAAGTTTTTCTTTTGAAAAGTAACCCCTACGAGACGAGTGACCTTTATTCACTCGTGTCTACTCGTACCTAACCATTCTAGGCACTCGTTCCTATGATCTCTAGGTATAGGTGCTAGGGCCAGGGCGGCCAGAGAATCTAATGCAATTGGTTCCATTCAACTCCTAATGCATATGCGTAAACAACAGATATATTATTTTATTTGCTAGGAATTGCATGATCCTGCCTACCTTTGATTTAATAAAACCAACAAACTAAGCTAATGTTAGTTTGCCGGGTTGTGAGGCTTTGCCCCTGGCAACCCCCTGATCCCTTGGACAACTCCTCCGTCCAAACACGACTGATGGGCCCTCCAGGTCGTGAGTGGGTCTTAGTTGGTCTTTTGGATCACTGTTGCTTGAGGTAGCTCCAAGCACTTGCTTCTTGGTCACGTATCTGCAATGAGCGCCACTATATGAATGACATGCATAATGCAATACGTGAGATGCATGAAGATCACGCACACAGTGAATCATTTCAGGGATCAACAACATGGTGATTTATAATCTACTTTAACAAAAGTACCAGTATGGATCTAGAGCAAGCATTCACTCAATCACTCTTACAATACAACCTCACGTGCACTTATCAAGTTACTGATCATATAGCTCTCATGTTGATGTTACGACCCGATAAAATAAGCATTACCTTCGTGAAGGGTGGTGGTATTTATTTTGGTTCAACAAGTTAAATATATCAAGTATATGAATAAGCATCACAAAGGCTACACTTTCTCCTATCATGTTACTTACAAGCAGCAAGCATCAGTCAAAGCCCACATTTAGATATGAAAAGAACTACTAGCTTCGACTAATTACTCCCAGCACTACTAACCACAGTATTGTTTCAAGACCATGGTTTAGTGCCCGAAAAACAGAATAAGGACACATTTTTTATTATTTAGCTAGCAGCTAGCTATTTAATTATCCAAGTTATAGTTAATGTACAAGGTGTATAATGGACTTGGTGCAGCAAGAAAATCATAAGAGTAACATGAGGTTACCTAAACAATAACACCAACATCCCTCTTTTATTCTTTTACCTTTTTATTTAGTTAAGCATGTGACACTTTGTCATTTTCAAATCACCACTCAAACTTAACATGCAAGTCCCCAAACTTTACCAGCAAGCTATATGTAGCATAAGGTGTGTCTTAAAAATCTTGTTCAACCCTTGGAGCAAGTTTCATATGGTGAGTACTTTCTATCCATTTTTATTGCAAAAACTCAAGCCTAGGGGTAGATTAGTCATTTAGCAGCAAGAGCTACTGCAACAAAATTTCACACAGTGCCTAGATGCCATAACAAAGCTATTGACCAAGTTTCATAATTTTTCGAGTTCGTTTATATCCCTTTTTCCCATTTATTTACCCTCAACATGCATGCACTAAACTAGGGGCAAAACAGACTTTTCACGCATCCACATCATAACCATTCGATAGATCTACTTAAGAGGAGTCCAATGCAACTGAGTTTGCCTTTTTAGAATTTTTATTTGATTTGTTATGATTTTCCAAATTTTCAGACCTAGAAAATACATTTAAATGGAAAACTCTATAGATCCAGGGACCTAACCGCGAATAAACCTAACTTCCAGGGGCCTGCACAGAAGATACACAAGACTCAGTGCATAGTACTAAAACAGAGAAACGAAAAGGGAGGAAGGTCAGGGGGTTTTCTGCAAAACTTCCTTCGTCTCCTTCTACCTCTAGACGGGAGTTTGGCCGGCGCGCACAGGAGGGAAGGCGGTGCTCCGCCGGCGGCGTGGGGGCCCGTCTTGGAGCCGAGCGGGGCCGGGAACGTGTTCCCCACCGCGGGCTTCCCTTTCCCCCAGATATCGTCGCATGGGGTGGAGTGAGCAAGCGAAGCGGTGGCGGTGAACCGGAGCGTGCAATGGTGGCGGGGTTGCGGCGTGCGGTCGATTCCGGCGCGGGGAGTGGAGCAACGACGTGACCGAGGAGCCTGTGAGACGCGCGGTGAAGTGGCGAAGCCGGTGGGGTCAAAGTGGAGGCGCGGGAGGCACCGGAGGGTAGCCGTCCATGGCGAGGCCGTGGCGCGGCGCGGCCATGGCGGGTGGCGCAAGTGAAGCGGAGCACTGGAGGTGCGGGAGGGGCCGAAGTCGGGCCTCACGGCTGCGCGAGGACGAGGGGAACCCAGCGGAGGCGGAGTGGAGGCGAGAGGAGGGCTCGAAGGTGGGTCTCCACGGCGCGGTTCAGCGGTGTGCACGGCGCGCACAACGCGCGTCATCGAGGTGGGTGGGGGAGGCGCTGGTGAGGGCCGAGGAGCACCGGGGACGGTGGAGGAGCTCGAGGTGAGCGCGGGACGCGTGTTGTGGCGGAGGGAGAGGCGGTCCGAGGCAGCTGGCGCGTGAGCTCAGAGCTCGTGGCCATGGCGGCTCTCCTAGCGGACACGCACTGGGTGCGGCGATGGAGAGGCAGAGGGGCAACTAGATCTAGGGTGTTGGACGCGGGAGGTAGTGGCGGTTGTAATGGCGGCAGTCTGGAGGCGCGGGGAGCAGCGGAGGCGACCGCGGGAGATCGAGCTCCAAGCTCGGTAATGGCTATGGCGGTTTGCTTCTGGGCGCGAGAGAGCGAGGGGGAAAAAGGCATCGCCGAGGGCGCGGGGTAGAGGAGTGAGACGCGGTGAACCTCGCCGAGAGAGCGTCCAGGTGCGGAGAGGGCCAGAGCACGGCGCTCGACTGGCGTCGGCGCGGCGCGGCAGGAGGCGCTCGCCGCGTGGTGGCGTCGGAGCGGGGAAGAGGAAGGGCGCGCGGTGGGTGGACTCGGTCCGTAGACCGGTAGTCAGTGACAGGTGGGACCAGGGTGAGGAATTGAGTGACCGGTCCATGGACCAAGCCTTCGAACGCGCAGAGATGGTGGGACCCGCCGGCCGGGTTTCCAATCCCGTGGGCGGGATCCGGCGCGGCTCTAGCGCGTGGGATCCGCGCGTCAGTGACACAAGGAAGGAGGGAAAATCTTGAAAATGGAAAAATGGAGTTTGACTGCAGATACACTTGTTTGAAGATCACGTTTTTGCGCAGGTTAAGGCCGAATTTGACAAAACTCTAATTGGATGAAATGTTCTAAATTTATTCCTCTACAACTTTCTTATAATCTTTCATACCAGGTTATATTCAAAAATATGGTTTAAATTTGAATTTAAGCTACTGACCAAGGTTTGACCAACAGAACCTTCCAGTTTAGAAATTCTAAAAGTCTATTTTCCAGTCCCATTCACTCAAAGAATTTTATACCAACGTTGTTCAAAATTTTGTGATCTACAACTTTCCCAACTAATGTTTTGCATGAAAATGGCTCTAAGATCAAGAAAACTTAAAATTACTAAACTGATCATGTTTGGACAGAATTCACATGCTGACAGAAAAGGTCCCAAAACACTATCCAAATCACTGTGCATGTCAACACTCCAATTACCAAAGTTGTTTCTAATATAATTTTCTACAAGTATGGTATATAAAGTTTGGCTTGGATCAGCATAGATTTTGAATTACAAGCACAAACATTGTTGAGGGTTTGGTAAAACTGCAGCTTTAGTTTAGGTAGAGTCTTTCTTGTTTTCAACTTTTGAAGTATCAAATGGAACCCAATCACTTCCACAATAGGTGCATCTGAAAGGTGATAAGCTAAATTTCACTTCATAGAAAGGAAGGTTTTGAAGTTGTATAGTGAAATCAAAAGTAATTTCAGATTTAAGTTTGGAAGGGCTGAAATTCAGACTTGGAAAAATATTCTAAGTGTAGGCCGACCTGGTTGTTTCCATGAGATATTTGGGTGCAATTATGAATGAGTAGATGACAGTTTGATCCATGCTCAGTGTAACAAAAGCGTAGTACATCTTCTGCACCACAAGTTTGATATAAAGTTTAAACAAAGGTGCTTAATGAATTTGAAAGTTTTATTAGGGCTCAAATTTGGTCACGACCACTATTGACACCTCTTCAGGAATTTCTGATTTGATTTGGCCTCGACTTTTAATCCTAATAGCTTATGATTGTAAGGATGATCATAATACCAAAGTTGAAGGTAACATCCTAAACTAAGACTTTAGTATTTGGTGTTTTGCATAAAAGCTTGTGGGTGGTGACTTAAACAACCAAACCACGTAGGGTTTCGTATTCTTCCAGAAAATTTTTGACTTAGTGATTTCTCTAGCTAGTCCTCATTGCTCTCTAAGCGTAATCAAGTCTCAATTCATTATTAACTTGTCTCTAGTTGCGTGTTAAGGCTCTTGAGATGCCAGGGGCATCACAGTTCGACCATCGTCACATCTAGCATAGCCCGTGCTTGTAGACTCTTAATATTCGACAATCACGTGGATTTTTGGACAGTAATGACTTTAACGGAGAGCTCCCCTTAAACCGTGCATCTTTTGATTAAGATCCCTTTAGCAAAGTTATTCCTCAGTCTGTGTTCTTTAACTTTCGTATAAAAAGTTTCTGGTGATTCCATTTTGTATCTCGATCAAAATTCAGTGTACGTCAGTATATATCAATTTGGTTCAGATTTCTGAGTCTGCATGATTTCAGCTATAACTTTGTATAACAAAGTTGTTCTACACAACCCGTTCTACAACTTTGACAATACACTCCCAGTTCAATTCCTGCACTAAGAGTGTGCAAAATGGGGTTTTTCTACTAGTGCTGCTTCAGTCCAGATTACAGGCTCATGAAAGATTCGACCATAACTCCAGATCTGAGCACACTTAGAGAAAGCTCCAATTGACAAAATTTTACACCAGACAGCTCTCTACAACTTTGCTATTCAACTCTTGGCTCAAATCCCTACACATTCTAAGATATTATCAGTTTTAGCTGCAGCTATGTGAAATTTCAGATTGCAAGATGCAATCCAAAACGAGTGCAAACCCAAATTTCATTCACGCAACCATCTCAAATGCCACCACGATGTAGAACTAACATTAGCGCCACTTAGAAAGGTTCGAATACCACTAAAGTGTCTTAAGATTACATCATGGGATGGTGGCTACATCAACCAACCATCAAATAGTGCATAATAAGATAACCATCACGACATCAAATGGCATACCGAATGACCTCTCACAACTCACTAATGTTTTAGTACAGCCATGAATCTAAAACGCGGAGCGGAATATTACAAAACATCGCTTTCAACGCGTCACTAACTTAAAGCTTACTTCCCTTCATCCATCAATCAGTCACCCTACACCCTAGAGTTCGCGTCAGACGGAACGTTCTCCTCCTTCTCCTCCATTTCCATGGACTCCGAGGACTCTTCCTCCAAAGGGGCTGGTGCAAGTGGGGGCTGCTGCGGCGGCTCGTACTCTGCCAGACGCTGCTGCAGCTGCACCACCTGGGCCTCCAACTCCTCCACCTGGGTACGGGTCTCCGTGTACCTGTCAAAGTAGAAACGGCTCCGGTCCTCCGCACGGTGGTACATCCCACGCGCCTCACGTGCATAGTCCATGCACACTACCAAGGGCCAGAAGCCGTTCCTATCCCGGAGCTGCTCGCGGCGGTCTAGCCAAGTGTGGTCAAGGTCGTTGGTGGGAAGGTAGCGCAGGACCGTGTGGCCTGCCTCCCACCCGGAGCTCAGCGAAGTGAGGGCTGCCATCACCGCCTTACGGTAAGCCTCCTCCTCGTTGGCCGCGTAAGTGGTGATGGTCTCCTGGCCCATGAACGCCCCTCATGGAAGGACAACCTGGGCCATGCAGTCTCCCTCCTCGTGCACTGTCTGCACCAAGATGAAAGGACAGGGACGGCGCCCCATCTCCCTTAGGGCCTTGCATAGCAACTGTGATGCCCCCGGCATCTCAAAAGCCTTAACACACAATTAGAGACAAGCTAATAATGAATTAGGACTTAATGAGGCTTGGAAAGTAATGTGGACTAGGTGGAGGAATCACTAAGTCAAAATTTTGTATCCAAGAAGACGAAATCTCACCTTGGTTGGTTGAGTAGCTCGAAATATACACACTTTCATGCAAAACATGAAATGCAAAACTCTTAGTTCAAGGTGTAGCCTTCAACTTTGCTATGATGACCATTTTTGAAATCAGAAGTTAAAAGGTTCAAAAATCCAAACCAAGTCAGCCTACATTTGAAATAATTTTCCCAAGAATTAGTTTCTAGCTTGTCCCCAAACTTCACTCTGAAATTACTTTTGATTTCACTATAACACTTCAAAATCTTCCTTTCTGTAAAATGAAATTAAACTTGTTATCTTTCAAGTGCATCTGGTGTGGAAGTGTTTGGATCTCGTTTAATACTTCAAAGGTTGAAAACAAGGAAGACTCCACATGAAGTTTAAATGCTGTTTTACCAAACCCTTGGGTATGATTGTGCTCGTAGTTTAAAATCTGTTGTGAATTAGGTGAAGCTTTTTATACCAAATCTGTAGACAATTTAATGATGAACAATTTTGATAATTGGTTCTTTGACATGCACGGTGATTTTGGTGGTGTTTTGGGTCTTTTTATACAAACCTGTGGGTTGTGTCCAAACCTGACCTATGTAGTAAATTCAAATTCCCTTAGTCTTACGGCCAAAATCGTGCAATGGTCATATTAAGAAAGTTGTAGCTCATAAAATTCTAGACAAAGTTAGTATAGAACTCATAATATGAAAGTGGCCCTAAAGGGAACTTTTAGAATTTCTGAACTGAAAGGATCATTTGGTCAAACAGGGGTCAGCAGTTTAAATTCGAATTTAAACCATATTTTTACACATAACGTGATATCAAAGTTTATAACAAAGTTGTAGATCAATAAAGTTTGAACACTTCTAGTATTTGGGGTTTGCCCTAAATCAGCTTCTAGGATGCTCAAAAATGCCACATACAAACAAAGCTTCCAGCAGTCAAAGGGACTTTTCCATTTTATCCAATTTTCCTTTTGGCCTGAGTCAATGACGTGTGGGCCCCACCAGCGTGCCCTCAAACCCCAGCAGACCGAAAACCATCGTCCGCTCCCAGTTTTGGAAAACCACTTCCGCCTTCCATGGACTCGGTTCCATGGGCCATGCCTTCATCGGTTCCGGTCTATGGACCATGTCCATGCGCAGCCACCTCCCTTCTCTCCCCGCTCACGCACGCCCACGCGGTGGATGCCGCCTGCCCGCACCGCGAGTGGCCGGCCAAAGCCGATGCCAAGGCCGCGCCCTGCCCCGGGCGCCCTCCTGCCCACGCCCTCGGCTTAATCTGGACACCATCGCGGCTCCATTCACTCCCTCCCCACTCCAGTTGCTCCTCTCCCTCGCTCTCCCCTCGCACACAGCAGCAGCAGGGCACCTGGCTGCCATGGCCAAGCTCGTCTCGAGCTCGCACCGTGACCTCTCCGGGCTCCTTCCCGCCCGACCAGCAAGCACACTGCAACCACCACACTCCGTCCTCCATTTTCCCCAAGAAATAGACGTCGATTACGTCCCCCACCACCGTCTTCCACGGGTGAACGCTGTCGGCGAGCCCATGACGAACTCTGAGTGCAAGCACACGTACCGGTCGCCACCGACCCTCTCCCTCCACGCATCCACCGTTACCACGCTCGCACGACCCTCCTCCACCATTCCCACTGCTTCTCGGCCCCTCCAGCACCTCCTACTCCCTCCCCAACCACGCCGCCGCCATGGCCACCATGCCAAGCTCGGCATCGCCGTGGAGGACCCTATTCGGGCCGACCCGCACCTCCACACCCCCACCACTAGGTTCCCCTCGCCCTAGCACGGCCGTAAGGCCCAACCCCAGCTCCTACATCCTCCTACCCCGGTGGATTGAGCTATGCCGCCGCCACCATGGTCGAGTCGGCGCCGTCCAGTTCACCGCCTCCACGCCCCTCGTCCTCTCCACCTCCAGCGACGAGATCTGGGAGAAGTGGAAGCCCGCGGCGGCGAACGTGTCCCCGGCCCCGCTCGGCTTCAAGCACGAGCCTCCACACGCCGGCGCAACCCCGTCAAGCTCGGCCCACCGCGCGCCCCGTTCCCAGTCGGGAGGTAGAAGAAGCCCCGGCATTTTGCACAAAACCCCTGCCCTTTTCCCTTTTTATTTCCCTCTATTACGTACTATTCACTGAGTGTAAGCAATCTTCCTTGCAGGCCCCTGGAGTCTACGGTTAATTTGGTATAGGTCCTTGGTCAGTGGGTATTTTGATTTAAAAGCATTTATTGATCGATGAAAACTTTGGAAAATCATAACAAATCAAAGAAAAATCCTAAAAAGGCAAACTCAGTTGCATTAGACTCCTCTTAAATAGATCTATTGAATGGTTATGATGTGGAGATGTAAAAAGACTGTTTTGCCCTCTGTTTAGTTGCATGCATGTTAAAACAACATAAATGTCAAAAGTGAATCAAATGAACTCCAAATGCTATGAAACTTGGACAGTGGCTTTAAGTATGATATTTAGGCACTGTGTGAATTTGAGTTGCAGTAGCACTTGCTGTTAAGTGACTAATCTACCCCTAGGCTTATGTTTTTGCAATAAAAATGCATGGGAAGTACTTAGATTTTTGAGACACACCTTATACTATGTATGGCTTGCTGGTAAAGTTTGAGGCTTTGCATGTTGAGTTTAAATAGTGATTTGAAAATGACAAAATGTCATATGCTTAACCAAATAAAATGAGAAAGTGGTTTTAGGGTGCATAAATAATTCTATAGAAAATTTTTAGCTTGCTAATGATATATAGGCTTCAAAAAGTACTTTTGTGAAGCTTGTGAGCACTGTTTTAATGTACATTTAAAATGGACTTAGATAACTATATGGAAAATAGATGCCCTATCAAACTAGGGATATTTCACTTGCTAATTTTTGTACATGTTGTTTATGATGAATAATGCTCACTGGGTGAATTTCATGGCCAGAAACCATTTCTATAAATTAAGAAAAATCTGGAAAGATAAAGAGCCGATAACTTGCTAGAATTTTAATAAATTAATTATAACTTCAATATAGCTGAAATTTTGCCAGTGACATTGTGTAGTTAGTTTCTACATGTCATAAAAATTTAAAGTCATTTGGCCCTATGTACTTACCAAAAGTTAGGGTGTCTTTTTGAATAGTAAATGATCAATTTATATAAACCATTAATATTGTTTCCTTGTTTTTGCATCATCCTTGTGTGTCTTTCATCTATATGTTGCTATACTTGATCATGTAAACAATTCTATGTTGCCTTGTGAATGGTTGATTGCATAGCTGTGTGATTGTCCTCGATGCATACAGTCATTTCTTATTAGTATAAGTTTGTCGATCACTTTTCTATCCATCCATGAAATGGTTACTCATGTATGTTCTTAATACTCATGCATCCATTGATTGCATCATGCATGTCATTCATGTAGTGACGCTTATTACAGATGCGTGATCAAGAACCAAGTGCGTGGAGCTACATCAAACAACGGTGGTCCAGAAGACCAACTAAGCCCCAAGCATGATCTGGAGTGCCCATCAGTCGTGTTTGGAAGGAGGAGTTGTCCAAGTAATCAAGGGGTTGCCTGGGGCAAAGCCTCACAACCCGGCAAACTAACTTTAAATTAGTTTGTTCAAGTTTTCAACAACAAAGGTAGGCCCCTTGGGCATCTACACCTATTTAGGGAGTTCCACCACCCTATATTTGTTTGTGCATTACGTTTAGGCATTGTATGAAACCCCACATGCATAAAACCCTGATATCCTATGTAGTATGAATAGGTCGAAGCCTATGCTTAGACGGTAGAAGTCGAGTGATGATATTCACTCGCGAGATGGTAGGGCTCAAAAATGTTTTTCCCAAAAATTTAACTCGAAAGCAATATGATATGATGTGATGGAAAAGTTGAGACCGGGCGGAGATATGGATATATTATGTTGAAAACTGATGTGGATGGTTTGGTGGACTCCGCCCGAGTCGCATAAGGCCCGTCTGCTGTTCGCCTGCTGATCGGCATAACATTGATAGAGTGCTTATCCAGGAAATGGGCCTGGTGAAAGTCTTACTTGTGCCATCCGAAGAACAGAGACTTGGTCCTACCATGGGGCCTAGGGGCGCTTGACTCATGGGAGGGCTGACCCGGGACGTGGTAACGCTCCATGGGGGCTAAACCTAGGGAATGGCGGGTTGGAATCGAACTTGGGATGGGACAAGTGGAGATGGGGGCTATATGTGGGAACACGATGGCTAGTAAGCATATACCCCTGTCATGATAGTTATTCTCGGGAATTAAAAATCGATTTGAATTGCTGATGCTCACCAGGTGTGAGAATGCCAAGTATCGCACACGGACGACGTAGTAATAACTTTAATATGTTATTTACTTAATTATGCTTTTTATATTACATGCTTGTACTTGTATGTTTACATTTCTGCAAGTTACTTTATGATGCTATATATGTTGAAATGATGAGATACATGGAGGATGGATCGTGATGATAAAATGAATAAATTGAGGCTTATGGTTCAATATTGAATGAAACATGAAAGTAAGGATTCACTTATAGTAAGCTGATGCGGGTTAGAAGTCAAATCCACAAAAAGCCTTGCATACTCTCAAATGTGTTGGGCTGATACCGCCCTCGGGTAAGTCCTACGAGTACCCCACGTACTCATCGTTTGTTGTTGATATTTCTTTTAGGTACATGTCAGTTTGTGAGCAAGGATGACCACGGTGGGCTCGGTGTCATGCCTTGACATTTCTATTCTTCCGCTGCAATCTATCTGTATACCATATGTTTTCCACTGCAAGATCACTTTGAAACTTTGCTTCACTACATTTATACATTATTTTGAACAAAGTATTTGTAACCGATGAAACTATGTTTGTATGAAATGATGGGTTGTTGTAATTGGTGTGGCTCTTTCGAGAGCTTAACGTGTGTGATGTCGGTATCCTCGGGCGATGGTTACATTGAGTGCCCTTTTGGGTAGCTCGACGGACTACCGGGTTTAGTTTGGCCTAAGTAAACTGCTTAATCCAAATTTATGCAACTCTTTTGGCAAGGAGCGGCAACTGTTGGCTTACTAACATCTGGATCCTTAGCTACTGCTTTTAAATAGGATCAAGTTAATAAGTGGAAGCAGGATTTGACAGCTGCTTAGATTAGTTGTCTACAAGCAGGGTTTGACAGCTGCTTGATCTATTGCACCCGAGCAGGATTTAACAGCTGCTCAAGTCATCATATTTGTAGAAACATCATGAGTGTGACAAAGTATTGCATGAAAATAAATCCGGTAAACCATCGTGAGTGTGACAAGTATTGCATGAAATAAATCAGGTATATCCAAGCATGTAGTATTCAAAACCATGAATTCATAATACATCATATTCAAGTAGTTTACTACTTTGCCCGTCAGTGGTATTGGCATTCTCACACCTGGTGAGCATCAGCAATTCGAATCAATTTTTATATTCCTAGGAATAACTAGAAGTACCAAGATTGCATATGCTTACTAACCCCCAGCGTTCCCACATATGCTTCCCCCATCTCCACTTATCCCATCTCAAGTTCGATTCACTCTCGCCTGACTCACGGAGCGCATTGTCGCAGGAGCGTTACCATGCAATGGGTCAGCCCTCCCTTGACACCCGCCTCCGCGGCCACCTTCCTCTCAACCGGTGGGTAGGAACGTGTCTTTGTGCTCGAGACGTCACAAGTAAGACTTTCACCGGTCCATTATCCTGGATAAGTACCTTAGCAATGTTATGCCGACCAATAGGCGAACAACGACCGACCTTATGCGACTCGGACGAAGTCCACCACACATTACTCTGGATCTCATCATTCAAACCCATATCTCCGCCGGGTCTCCATTTAAAACATAACATAATCATAACATAATAACAATAACTTCCATAGTGAGATTTCTTCTTTTGAAAAGTAACCCCTACGAGACGAGTGACCTTTATTCACTCGTGTCTACTCGTACCTAGCCATTCTAGGCACTCGTCCTACGAACTCTAGGTATAGGTGCTAGGGCCAGGGCGGCCAAGGGATCTAATGCAATTGGTTTCAATCAACTCCTAATGCATATGAGTAATCAATAGTTATTTTATTTGCTAGGAATAGCATGGTCCTGCCTACCTTCTTCGATAGGGTTAGCTTCCTCGGTGACACACTCAGAGCTCTACTGCGGGTTCTTCTCCTGCTGCTGAGATTCCTGCTCCTGGTCGTCCGGCTCTTCGATTAGGGGCTATTCCTGCGTTGGCAACTCGCTTGCTGGATCTATATGCATGACAATATATGCAATTGAGTGCAGGAGAATGCAAATGCCGGAATTAGGATGCAAAAGGACCATAAAGTATTTAATTTACTTTATAAAGCATCATTTTCTCAAAGAAGAAGACCCTACATGATCTCTTAAGAAATCATACAAACCATCGATAAGAACTTATACAAACCTTCATTAAAACTTAGTATAACATATCATGCCTAACAAGAACCAGAACTTTCTAGCAAGAAACATGGTATAGTAGTTTAACACATTGCGTATGCTTATACTTAGGGTAATTTATCCTCATTTGTGAATTAATTTATGCACCTAAGTTGTAGCAGTAAAACATAACCAAATGAGACCAAACTTTTATGACATATAGATCCTACGTACCCGAGGCAACTGTCAAAATTTCAGCTCATTTGGAGTTATAACTATTTTATTAAAATTATAACAAGTTCTCTGTCCTACACATTGTCAAAATTTTCATAAATTATAGGAATGGTTTCTGAAGGTGAAATTTTACCAGTGAGCTAGACTTAGCTTGGACTACATGTACAAAAATTTACAATTTAAAACTCCCAAGTTTGACAGGACATTTATTTTCCATATATTAATCTTGTGCGAATTAAGATGTACATATAAACAGTGTAAATAGCCTTCTCGAATATACTTTCTGGACTCTATGCATCAACATTAAGCTACTAAATTTTCCAAAGAATTTTCCTAACAAGTTATGACCATTTTTTCTAATTATCATTTCCAACATGTAGCATTTTATCATTTTCAAATCACCATTAAAACTTAACATGCAGAGGCTCATATTTTACCAGTGAGATTCACAAGCTATATAGGATATAAGAAAAATACTAGTGAGTCTTATTTATCATACTTTGCATAGGCCTCATTTCCAAGTTATTAAATAATGCATAAAGTACATGTAAAATGATAAAACAGAGAATGAACGGTAAGACCTAGGATCACCAAGATTCTCACAGTGTCCAAATGTCCTAATGAAGCTACTAACCAAGTTTCATCATTTTAGGATTTCACTAAGACCATGTTTTCCATTTTTCCTTGATTTAACATGCATACACAATAACAGGGGCAAAACCGTACATGCACATCTCCACATCATACCCACTGTGTAGATCTATTAACAAGGAGTACAATGCAATTGAGTTTACCTTTTTATAACTT
The DNA here is from genome assembly GCA_022530915.1 of Paspalum notatum. Taxonomy (NCBI): domain Eukaryota; kingdom Viridiplantae; phylum Streptophyta; class Magnoliopsida; order Poales; family Poaceae; genus Paspalum; species Paspalum notatum. Next base: position 28,773,224 of record CM039688.1, on the reverse strand, counting down.
TTATTTGATTTATTATGATTTTCCAAAATTTCAGCCGAAAATCACAAAATAAAATGGAAAAACATCGGATCCAGGGACCTGTCCGTGATTAAACCTAAGTTACAGGGGCTTGCACGGAAGATCGGCAAGACTCAATAAATAGGCGCATGGATTAAATTGTAAATGCAAGAAAACCGAGGGGGTCGATCCAAAGAATCCCCCTTTTGTCTTCATCCCGCCGCGCGCGACGGCGCAGTGGCGCGTGCGTGCGCTGGCGAGCTCGGGCTCGCCAAAGCCGCGACGCGGGGTGCGGGAGGTGCGCATGAGCGCGGCGCTCACCCTTAGGTAGGTCTCGACGGCGGAGGTGGCATGGACGAGGTGGGAACGGCCGTGAACTGGAGGTGAACCGCGGCGGTGTTGGCGTGGCTGCGACGTCGAGGCAGAGTTGATCTCGGTGGATGGGGGCGGACCGGCGACGAGGTCAAGCCCCGCAAGTGCGCGGCGGAGCGGCGAAGGTGGTGGTGGGGTTCTAGTGGAGCGGAGGGCGATGGAGAGCGCGGCACGAGCTTGAGCTCGGGCAGGCAATGGCGAGCGGGGACGGCGCGAGCGAGAGAGAGGCGAGGAGTGGCTCGGGCGAGGCGAGAGCGAGGGGAAGGGAAAGAGTGAGGCCGAGGCTTCGGCCTCCTCTTAAGTGCGCGGCCGGAGGGGGTCGATCCGTGGGCGCACAGCGTTGGCCGTACGCCGGCGGCCACGCGGTGCGCGGCGGTCCAGACAGAGTGGCCGCCCGACATGCCGGACCCACCTGTCATAGGCTCCAGAAAATCCAAGTATATTTGTGTTTTCTCTACCTCTGTAAATCGCCTTTTTGGCCCATTTAGAGCCCAATTTTGGAAAAGTGGTAATTGGATGAAATGTTGTACCCTTGAAGCTCTACAACTTTGTCAAAAGGTTCAACACCAAATTCCAAGTGGAAATATGATTTGAATTTGAATTTAACTAGCAGCTCCCAGTTTGGACAGTGGACCTTTATTGCTTGGGAAATTCAAAACTCCCATTTTTGTGCATTACCTCCCAAGGTTCCTTTTGACAAGTTTGTTTAGAATTTCAGAACCTACAACTTTTCCAATTTGGGTATTGCATGATAGTGGCTGTAGGTTAGAGTAAATTTGGGATTTCAATTAAGGGCTAATTTGAATTGGTTTTCTATACTGACATTGAATGACCTTAATCACCTTGTAAACCTCATTATATGACAAGACTCCAATTAGCAAAGTTGTTGATCTCCTGTCTACCTACAGTTTAGTCAATGTGAGTTTCACCCAGATCTCAATGGAATCAAAGTTATGAGCATAAACATAGCATCACACATGCAGAAAACTGATTTCTAGGGATTTTCATAACAACCTTGATAGATCATAGCTCAATTATATGCAAACATATGATGCTTCATGATGCTTATTGATGAATGCTGCATGTGAGGACAATGATTATGCACTTGAGATGCTAGAGCATCACAAGATCATCCTTGATCAGAGGAGAGGACCTAACCAGAGCCTGGCATACAGGTTGGATTATTGCACCGGCATGAATAACGGGACTTGACTAACTAAGATAACCACAAAGCTAAGCCTAACAAGTATGCAAAATAAAGGGTACACCACACTTGCAAGAGATAGAAATAAAGTAAAATATAACTAAATTTTATTGAAGATATGAGTACAAAAGATATAAGAGCTGTTACCGCAGACTCAGAAGAATTTCTGAGAACTCCGAGGCAAAGCTCGACTCACTCTAACTCCCAGGACTATCCTAACTACTAAAATGTGGAAAATGACAATCTCTAAGGTAGAATATGGCTCTCAACTTCTCCACACCTTTACAAATGAGCTCTATAGGCCTATTTATAGTCCCATATGAGAGGGGTACTAACTCAAGTAGTTCCTCGAACACCGACTCGTCAAGTGGTTCCTCGAACACCGACGACATGGCCGCAGCTCCTGAGAAGACCATCCGTGAATTCTCCATCCCATCCAGCAGCAATGTTCCTACAGGACCAGCAGTCAACGCAATGGAGAACTTCGAACTCAAGCCGGGAGTCTTCCACATGGTTCAAGCCATTCCCTTTTGTGGATTAGCAACGGAGGATGCCAACAATCACCTATAGCAATTCTTGGAAATCTGCACCACATTCACCATGAAAGGTGCATCTGCCAATGCTGTCAAGTTACGCCTCTTCCCATTTTCACTTGTCGAAAAGGCGAAGCAATGGTTCTACCTCAACCGCGCAACATTGACAACGTGGGATGCGTGCTCAAACGCATTCCTCGCCAAGTACTTCCCTCTGGGAAAGACCAACGCGTTGAGGAACAAAATCTCGAGCTTTCAACAGCTCACAGATGAAATGGTGGCGAAGGCTTGGGAAAGATTACAGGAATATATAGCAGCCTGCCCCCACCATGGAATGGAAGAATGGCTGATCATTCAGAGTTTCTTTCACGGGTTAAACCGTACCGCTCAAGAGCACCTGGATGCACCCGCTGGAGGATCTTTCGTATCCCAAAGTGTGAGAGCGGCCAAAAATCTGATTGAGAAGATCGCCACTAACCAGGGATGGAAGGAAGAAAGGTCACACACACGATCCCGTGGAGTCCATCACATCAACAGCACGGACATGCTGGCCGCCAAGATGGACTTACTTTTAAAGAAGCTAGAAGACAATCCTGAGACCGCACCAGTCCAGGCCCTCGACACTCGCATGACTTGTGAAGTCTGTGGCAACACGGGGCATTCAGGGAGCAGCTGCCCTGAAACGTGACCGGAAGACGCCAACTTCATCGGTAATTCTAGCAACTTCAACAACGGGAATCGTCCCCAACCAGGCTAGAATTCGCGACCATATATGCCATTCTCCGGACAAGGTAACTCCTCTGGTAACTCACAGCAATTCAATAAGCCTAGCTCTTTTGATCCAAAAGCTGCGTATGATAGCATCAGTAAAAAGTTTCATGCAAATGATAGACTTTTTGAATCTATTTCTTTACAAATGGAAACTTTTAACAGTGCTATAAAAAACCAACTGAGTTTCAATAAAATGTTAGAAACACAGATAGCTTAGTTGGCTGCCTCTTTGCCTAATACTAATGCGGGAAAGCTTCCGAGACAACCGGAACCTCCTCCCAAAGAGCACATTAATGCCGTCACCACTAGGGGTGGTAAGTCCACTCAGGACCCTCCACATCCTAATGGTGTGTCACGCACTAACCATATAGGCAAGGAACAGGAGAAGACCACCGAAACGGAAGAGAATGACGATCTAGAAACCAGCACTGGTGCCGCAAGGAGAAGGCACCATCAAAAAGTCTTCCACACGAGTTTTATGACACAACGGTGTTGCCCTTCCCTCAGCGCAACAAGAAGGCTGCCACCGATGAACAATATAGTAAGTTTATTGAGGTCATTAAGAAATTATATGTCAATATACCCCTGCTAGATGCTATGCAGGTACTGATATATGCAAAGTACTTAAAAGATATACTCAACAATAAAAAGCCACTGCCATCAGCGGAAATTGTGCACATGACTGAGGAGTGTAGCGCAGCTATACTCAACCAACCTCCACAGAAGAAGAAGGACCCTGGCAGTCCTACCATTCCATGCTTAATAGGGAACCAAGTCTTCAATCAAGCCTTATGTGATCTCGGAGCAAGCGTCAGTGTCATGCCTAAAATTGTCTTCGACAAACTTAATCACGCGGCACTCGTCCCCACAAGCATGTGCCTGCAACTTGCGGACCAGTCCATCCGACACCCCGCGGGAATCGCCGAGGATGTCACGGTGAAGATCCGAAACTTCCTTATTCCTGTGGACTTTGTGGTATTGGACATGGAGATTGATGCCAAGACACCACTCATTCTTGGGCAGCCGTTTCTGAGCACCGCGGAAGCAAGCAGAGATGTTGGAGCCAGAGAAGTCCACCTCAACATCAACGGAATGAGGGAGACATTCTCCTTCAAACCAAAAGTGGAACAGTGCAACCAAGTGAAGATTTTCAAGTGCCAAAAGTATGTGCCGAAGCCACCAGTCTACGACGCTTCCGGGAAAGAGATGGACAGTCTTGTAGCATTCATGAAACGGAAGTTAGCCATTGAGGCTGCCATCCGACAATGGGAACAAGACGAATGGAAGAAGGCGAAAGCCATGAAGGCTAGCCGCAAGAACCAGGAAACAGGAGGCAAAGCTTCTGTTAAGGAGGTCGGCACCCATGATTCTACAAGACCCATCAACCAAGGGTGCAACAAAAATCAGCATACCCATGGAGACCCTAGAACAAATACTATGGGGCATGTTGAAAACAAGCGCGCCCAAGACAAGTGGCTCGCAAAGGTACCGCTTACCTCCCCGTACGTACGTCCATGCGACATCCCGAAGGGCGGTAAATGGTTCACTCCCGCCAAGAGGTAAACCTGGCATTATCATTCGATGGCATATTTATTTCCCACTAGTTTAATTTCTCACCCTCCACTACATATTTAAATTTTTGCAATGCACAAATTCATCTTTTCATGCATCTACCCTGTTTATTTCTGAGATTTTCAAAAAAAATAGAGCAGGGTCGGCCGACCGAGCCACCTGGCCAGCCGACCACCCTACCCAGAGGTAAAGAAGGAGGCAGCCCAAGGGTCGGCTGACCCTATGGTCAGGTCGCCCGGCCTCCCCTCGCTTTCTCGTCTCTCGCTATTTCTCTTTACCCCTCTCCTTTATTTTTCTCTTTTCTTTCTTCTTTCCTATTTCTCTTTTCTTTTCCCCTTTCTTTTTTTTCTCTTTGCTTCCATCTGAAGCGAGCATAGAGGGCAGCACCGCCAGGGGCCGGCCGACCATGCCCCCAGGCCGGCCGACCCGATGATGAGGCCGGCCGACGCTCCCCGTGGTCGCCCGACCACGTACCTGGTCGCCCGACCGAGTGCATCACCTCCTTTCTCTTTTAAAGGGATAGGGGCATTCTCATGAGGTCGCCCGACCAAGAAATGAGCCGACCGACCACCCCTTTCGCGCTTTCAGTGCATCCTCTCCTCTCTACTTTACCCTCACGAAAAGAACAAAGTACCCAACACTTGGAGCAGGCCGGCCGACCAGCTCCTCAGGACGGCCGACTAGGGCCTCGGTCGCCCTACCTACATGCTTAGCCGCCCGACCTCCCTCTTCTGCCCTTTTGCCTATAAAAGGCACCCTTCACTCCCTTGCTCAATGGACCAGCAGCACACACTACAATCTCCCTTCTCCTAATCTCTTTGTTTAGTAGTTAATTTAGCTCTTTGCTTAGCCAAAATAATGCCGAATAAAAATCTAGTTAAGCAAATAAATTAGCTACTAGCCCCTCTCTTTTGGCAAGACCAAGAACAAGTTGTGGCGGTCTCATGCCCCACAAGGACGACTAACAACTAACGCTAATTTTATTTTGTCGTCTCGTAGTTCTTGTGTTCATTTTTGTGCAGGATGAAGCGCGCTCTCAAGAGGGCTAGAAGTGCCATTAGCAAGGCGGGACAACACATACGGTTCTCGACGTCCTCCAGTTCACAGAACTCGCGGATAGTGTCCGATAGAGGCTCATCAAGTGCTGGACTGGGCGGAGAAGAAGCTTCATCATCCATCACCGGGCCCGTATTGCTGCTGGATTCCCAAATCCAGACACACAATCAAGATGAAGCCGACCTGCTGAGACAACTCCACACCAAGCCTATCAGCCTCACCAAGTGCTTAGATGACGTACTCATGACAACAGGAATGGATGACGAATTTGATGAAATTTTCAGTATGGTAGGTTGGGATAATTTTGCAAATGTTAGTGAGGGAGGCATAGTCCTCCTCACCAAGGAGTTTCTAATGACCCTCCGAGTAGTATCACTGCAGTCCGACATGACTATTCATTTCAGACTCTCTAACTCTGAGCATGAGCTGACACTTCGTCGGTTCAGTAATGCTCACGGGTTCTCGCCCTGCTGCTCCATAGCAGCCGAACCTGTAGGCTTTAATGCAACAGAGTTCTGGAAAGAACTAGCCGGTCTGGACTATAAGGGGAAGAAGAGTATCACACACATTAAGCACCCCACCATGCGATTCATGGCCCGTTGGATTACCATCGTAGTCCTTCATCGTGATGACACACGCTGTGTGACCATAGAGAACTTAAAAATCCTCTATGCCATGTGGTGTAAGCAAAAGTATGCACCTATCATCGCCATGCTCTATCACTGGATGAAACTAGTTTGGGATGAAAATTCCATAACAATCACGTCATTTGTGATGAGGATTGCATCCGAGCTAGGGGTCTTAGCTAATTTCCAGGTGGCATTCTTAGCCCCAGACACACCCAACCTAGTCACAGAGAGCCATTTTATCCTGGGACACTTTCTGCGCAAGAACCCCAGCACAGATACCTATGTCATGATCTATAGGGGGTACAACTTTGAAGTGCCTCTACCCGTACCACAGTTCAAAATCTACCACGTGGACACACTCTCTTTGCCAATATAGAGCATCCCAGTAGAAGAGCCTGTAGAGGAGCCCAGACATAGTGTAGCAAGAGTCATGACCAGGGCACAGAGTAGGGCAGCCCAAGAGCGCCTACAGAAGCAAGCACAGGACGCACAAACCACCGGAACGGGACCTACCTGGTTCCATACCACGACTGGCACGTCCTGGCAAACCCAGGGAACAGACCCAATGTGGCAGCCCCACAGAGGATCTACGAACACACCATGGGGACACGAGCCGAGCGCTGCATTCTCTCAGCAGCAAGGAGGAGAAACCTACTTTGGGTATGGGTCAGCACCATATGAGGCAGGACCATCTGCCTCTGCACGCTTTGCAAGAGATCCTTTGAGCGCCATCTTTGGGGCCCTGACCATTCAGGACCAGCGCATAGCTGGGATGGCCCAGCAACTTAATCTGGTCGATGAGCGCACTTGGGTCATCCAGCAGACCCAGGACAAACAATACAACTGCCTCCTAGAAATAGAAGTGACGGCTCAGCGCACCTTCGATGAGTCCCAGCGATTCTCCCAGAACTACGGGTACTACCCCGAGTAGCTTCGTTGAAGCTTTGGGGGGCCCAAATCGACAGCTGGGTACGTATGACAATCCCCCATTTTCTGCACCACCCATGTATTGCTTTGAGAGTTTGCTAGTTTGCTTAATTTAGTTTGTTTAATTCAGTTATAGTAAAAAAACTCCCATGCTTTAATGATAAGTTCATATGCTAGCTTCATTTTGGAAATGATGAATAGTTGCTCTATCAAGTGAATGATTTAATTCTTGCATGTGACTTATGCTTAGCTTAGTTTTGAGTTTGTGAATAAAAGAAGTAAACCAAGATTCTATCTTGTGGATGCCATTTGTGATAACAGGCCTAAGTTGTTGTGAGATGAATGATATGACTTGAATATGGGATAATTCTTTCATGCTCTTAGTAAGATGAACATCACAGGTTTTTATTTCGAAAATAACAAAATATAGCTCCCCTTGGTCAAAAATACCTACCAGAACCAAAAATGCTTCAATTAGTTTAACTGCTACAAAGGGCTGCTTAGTGATATTTTGAGCTTTGTCAAATTTTGAGTCTCTTTGAGTAGAAATATCACCTTCTGTTGATAGTTGGAGTACAAAAGCAAAAATGCAAGTGATCCATTCCGGACTTTGCATCCACCAAAATGTCTCCAAATACTTCTCATAATCCCTAGCCTTCAAATCTCAAGGAGTAAGGGTATGGAGCTCAAAAAAAAAGCATACAAAAGCATGGCAAAAATAAAAATGCGTGCAAAAGTATGGCAAAATGAAAAGCATCCAAGTTCAAGCATGGCAAAAATAAATAAAAGCTCCATATCCACTCCAAATCTACAAAAGGCTATAAGGGATGGATACCAAAGGAGGAGGCATACAATACCACCACTCATACTCCAGTAATTAATAGAACAAGTGATAGAGTACACTCTTTGGTCCAATCTTTGGCATAACAAAATAAATATCCTAAGTGTGCCACATTCTCCCTACCCAAAGCTCCACAAAGACCTTATTGTAGGAAAGTGTTGGCCGAATCTTGGCCATTGATGAGGAAACACATTTGAGCGCCTGAGAGCACCTTGGGGAAGCTACTTTTGTTTTGAAAATCTTGAAAACACCTGAGAAAGACATCCAAAAAGAGCAAGATAGGAGAACTCCTATACAATGATCGTTCCATCTCTCAACCGCCCAAGGCAAGGTAAGAAAATAGATGCACCACAGGTAGTACACAAGGTAAGCTTCAATTATTTCACTACTCGAAACAAAAGCATGAGTATTGTGTCATGTATAAGAATTTCTCTTCATCTTCGATATTGCAGCAACTCCTGATCCACTTTTAGTCTTAGCTTTGCTCGAGGACGAGCAAAAGCTTAAGCTTGGGGGGTGTTGACGGTCGTAATCTCACGATATCTACCGTCAATTACCAACCAAATGGAGTAATGCAAGTGAATAAATATGGACTAACCATTCTACTAATGAGTTCCACTAGTTTTGTATGAATATTTGGATGCCGGTACCAAAATGCACATAAAACAGCTAAAAACATGCCAAAGATCAAAGATGGGGCCCACTGGTCAAAATAGCCAGGTCGGCCGACCAAGGCTAGGCTGACCCTAACTTAGCCAGGTCGGCCGACCTGGGGCCTGGTCGCCCGACCCACTGACAGGGTCGGCCGACCATGAGCTAGGCCGCCCGGCTACTCAATCCACCCATTTGCCACTTCATCGATCCACATCACAAAAAAACACAAGTGCACTCAAATCCAACCGCAAGACCAAGCATCCAATGTATCCATAGGCCGAAAATGCACCAAGTTACGGATACACAACGTCAACAATCCGAGGGAAGTGTGGCGGAACCGCCCTGCTTAATCCAGACTAAGCGCACCTGTCACCTCTGGCTCGTAGTGCACCTAGGCTGAACTAAACCCGGTAGTCCATCGAGAGTCCTTCGGGATCTCAATAACACCAAATCCCAAAGGAACCGACATCAAACACATCCGACTCTCGATGGAGCCACAACAGTTGCATCATCACAAGCAGTTGAAATATAAGAGAGATAGTCATAGCTTACAGACCAACATAAGTGGTCAAATACATGTTCAACATATAGCGAAAGCGATTTCAGAATATATAGATAGCGGAAGCATTTTCAAAAACATCTCGCAGCGGAAACAAAACTCTACTTGTCTTCATGCAGAGATAATCAAGGCGAGTAGCACCAAGCCCACCGGTACTACCACCTCCAACACCGTTGTCCAGATGTCGTCAGTACCTGTAATCCAAAAGTGGGGGCAATCCCTGAGTACTAATTACTCAGTAGGACTTAATGGACAGGGCTTACGGCTGACGTAAAGCATAGCTTACTAGTCAAGTGGATACTTAGCCATTGATTTTTAAACAAGGTCATGTGGACATAAGATAGCAGGATTTGACAGCTGCTATCTCTTAATCATGAAGATCATTTACATCATAAAGTAAATACTTGCATGAAAGTAAAGCATGAATACCCATCAGTAACTTGCATAATAGTATATCATACACATCCAAGCATGTTGTATTGAAAAACATGAATATAAGCATAAAGTATTTAAATTGTTACTACGTTGTCCGTATGCGATATCTAGCATTCTCACACCTGGTGAGCATCAGCTGATTCGAATCGATTTCTAATTCCCGGGAATAACTAAATATGCCAGGGGTATATGCTTACTAGCCATCGCGTTCACACATATAATCCACATCTCCACTTGTCCCATCCCAAGTTCGATTCCAAGCAGCCATTCCCTAGGTTTAGCCCCCATGGAGCGTTACCACGGCGCACCGGGTCAGCCGTCCCATGAGTCAAGCGCCCCTAGGCCCCATGGTAGGACCAAGTCTCTGTTCTTCGGATGGCACAAGTAAGACTTTCACTAGGCCCATGTCCTAGATAAGAACTCTAGCAATGTTATGCCGATTATCAGGCGAATAGCGGACGGGCCTTATGCGACACGGACGGAGCCCAATAACAACAACGCACACCATGAAAAGTAAACTTATACTCCGCCCGATCTCCACTTAATATCAGCAATAATATAATAAAGTTCTATCATAGTGAGATTTTCGAGATTTGTAAAATCACATACGCGACGAGTGACAGTGCTCACTCGTGTCTACTCGTACCTAGCATTTCTAGGCATACTTGTCCTACGAACTCTATTCATAGGAGCTAGGGCTAGGGCGGCCATGATGTCTAATGCAGTTGGTTCCAAACAACTCCTGATGTATATACCTAATCATTAAGATATAAGATGTGTGCTGGGTATAGTATGGTCCTGGCTACCTTTGAGTATTATTATAAAACCAACAAACTAATCTAAGTTAGTTTGCCGGGTTGTGGGGCTTTGCCCCAGGCAACCCCTTGAAAGAGGAACGGATAATCAGCGACCCTTCATCTTCAGGTTGAGAGAAAACCAACTCCTAATGAAGTCCGTTGTCCGGCTTCTCGATCAATAGTAGTTCCTATGTTGATACTTCTTTCGCGGAATCTATATGCATGATATAATATGCAAGTGAGTGCAAGAGAATGCAAATACATGCATATGGTACAGGTTATATGTATGACATAGTGCAACCATGAGTGCAACGAATGCCAATGCGTGCATGAAATGCAAGTGAAACGTAATTGCCTGGTCAAGTAGATTGAAATGACTTAAGTATTCCTAGCTTGCAACATACATCCCATAATGAGGAAACTTATCAACTTTGCTAAGAAATCGTACAACCCATCACTAAGAAATCATACAAACCATTACCACATTTTTATCTCAGAAGTTATCATGAATTACTGTCTTATATGTGTACGCAGTCCCTATCAAATGAAATGAAAGTGTCTCTCAAAAACACCTCCATTGATAACCCTTGGAATCACACGATGTACTTGATGGTGTGCAGCAAGAGTCTTGACAATATGCAGTAACGATGTTCCTCGTGGGTAAACACATTCACATCAAATTAATGCACATGCTTCTCTTATGAAGAAAAATTGCCTATGAGTTCATATATTTAGACAACTCTATTTCATCTCAAACTTTTATTACACGCAGAAACATACTACATAATGCTATAGCCAAAATTTCAGCTACAACCAAGTTATAATTAATTTATTAAAATTCTAGCAAGTTATCAGCCCTATAGCTTCTCAGATTTTTCATAATTTATAGGAGTGAGTTCTGGACCTAAAATTTCTACAGCAACCAACACATTGCATCAACATCATGTGCAAAAATCAGCAAGCACAAAATCCATAGTTTGATAGGACATCTATTTTCCATATATTTATCTTATGCAAATTAAGATGCACTTATAAACAGTGTTAATAAATTATACAAAAATACTTTGTGGACTCTCTATCATACTAGTAGCATACCAGATTTTCCATAGAATTATCTTTGCATTCTAAAGTCACTTTTTCCAATTATCAAGTCCAGTAAGTATCATTTTGTCAATTTCAAAATAGTAGCTAAATCATGCATGCACAACCTCATACTTCACCAGTGAGCTACTCATACTATATAAAGCACATGAAAAAAAAAATACCAATGATCATATTTGAGCATATTTTATATAGCCTTCATTATCCAAGTTAAATAAATACATAAAACTCATGCATAAGGGCAAAACAGTCATTTACCAACCAATGCTAGGGCTACCAAAAATCGCACAGTACCTAGATGCCATAACAAAGCTACTAGCCAAGTTTCATAATTTTTGGAGTTCATTTACATCACTTTTTCTATTTAACATGGGTTAACATGCATGCACACAAGCAGGGGCAAAACTGACTTTTCACACATCCACATCATACTCATCCTATAGATCTACTCACAAGGAGTTTATAGCCACTGAGTTTGTCTATTTTTGGATTTTTATTTGAATTGTTATGATTTTTCAAAGTTCAAAACTGAAATATGCATATTAACCCTAGATCCGGGTCCTATACGTAATTAACCATATAGTTCACGAGCTAGAACGTGAGATTTACATGACTCAGTGTACAGCGCGTTGGATTAAAACAGAAAACGCCGAGACGCCGAGGGTTAAAGTGCAAAACTTCCCTCCTTCAACCTCCCGCCGGGGGGGGGTTTGACCGGTGGCGGCGCGCGCGGAACCGGCCGCGCAGAGCCTTACCCCCTACCTAGATCGCTGGGAGAATGGCGCGGAGAGGCCCTCGACGGAGCTCGCAGACGGGGAAACTCCGGCGACGAATGGTGGCACGGTGGAAGGGATCCGGTGGCCTAGAGCTACGGGAGGTGGTGGAGTGGAGGCCGAGGAGCGTCGGCGCGGTGATATGGAGGCGTGAGGGTGAGCGGAGCGGCGGGCCCGAGCTCAAGCTTCGAGCTCGCGGCTATGGCAGGTCCGGCGGCGAAATGCGCGGCAATGGGAAGGCCGCGGTGGCCTAGACCTAGGTGAATGGGTGGAGCGGCGCGTGAGGAAGAGCGGCGCGGGGTTCTGGGGAAGCGAGGGTGGCCGGAGCAGCAGGCGTGTGATGCCCTCGGCATCTCAAGAGCCTTAACATGCAGCTAGAGACAAGTTAATAATGAATTATGACTTGATGATGCTTAGAGAGTAGCGAAGACTAGATGGAGAAGTCACTAAGTCAATTTTTCTAGGAGAATCCGGAACTCTACGTGGTTTGGTTGTTTAAGTCACCACCCACAAGCTTTTATGCAAAACACCAAATACAAAAGTCTTAGTTCAGAATGTTACCTTCAACTTTGATAATACGACCATCTTAAAAATTATATATTATGAGGTTTAAAAGTCGAGACCAAATGAAACCAAAAATTCGTTGGAAGGTGCCAATTGTGATCGTGAACAAATTTGGACCCTAATAAAACTTTTAAATTCATTAAGCAACTGAGCTTAGCTTCATTATCAAACTTGTTGTACATACCGTGAACTTTACTTTTGGTACACTGAGCATGGTTTAAAATTGTCTTTAACTATTTTGATTTTTTACCCCAAATACCTCATGAAATCAGCCCCAAGCTAGTCCACAAAAATTCCCAAGCCTGAATTTCAGCTCATCCCAAATTTGAATCTGAAATTACTTTTGATTTCACTATACAACTTCAAAATCTTCCTTTCTATGAAGTGAAACTAAACTTATCGCCTTTCAAATGCACTAGAGTGGAAGTGTTTGGACTTCATTGGGTACTCAAAAGTTTAAAACAAGAAAGACTCTGCTTAAATTGAAGCTGCAGTTTTACCGAACCTTCAATAATGTTTGTGCTTGTAATTCAAAATCTATGGTGATGTAAGCCAGACTTTATATACCAAACTTGTATATAATTCTATTAGGAACAACTTTGGTAATTTGAGTGTTGACATGCACTATGATTTGGATGGTGTTTTGGGTCTTTTTATGTAAACCTGTGAATTCTGTCCAAACCTGGCCGATTTAATAAATTCAAATTTGCATAAACTACATCCATTATCTTGCAAAACCTTTCTTGAGAAAGTTGTAGATCAGAAAATCCTGAACAGCATTGGTATAAAACTTATTGTATGAAAGTGACCTAAAATAGACTTTTAGAATTTCTAAGCTGACAATGTCAGTTGGTCAAACCTTGGTCTGCTCTTTAAATTTAAATTTAAACAATATTTTTGCATAGAACATGGTATAGAAGTTTATAAGGGAGTTGTAGATATATAAATTTACAACACTTCTTGTATTTCGAGTTTTATCTAAATCAGTCTCTAACTTGTTCAAAAACAAGGATTTCAGACGTGAGTCTTTGCAGTCAAACTGAGATTTCTCAATTTCGCATTTTCATTTTCTCCCTTCAGTCGCTGACGGGTGGGACCCGTCCAACCGCGCGCAGACGATGATCCTAAATACCTCATGAAATCAGCCCCAAGGTAGTCTACACAAAAATTCCCAAGCCTGAATTTCAGCTCATCCCAAATTTGAATCTGAAATTACTTTTGATTTCACTATACAACTTCAAAATCTTCCTTTCTATGAAGTGAAACTAAACTTATCACCTTTCAAATGCACCTAGAGTGGAAGTGTTTGGACTTCATTGGGTACTCAAAAGTTTGAAACAAGAAAGACTCTGCTTAAATTGAAGCTGCAGTTTTACCGAACCTTCAATAATATTTGTGCTTGTAATTCAAAATCTGTGGTGATCCAAGCCAGACTTTATATACCAAACTTGTATATAATTCTATTGGGAACAATTTTGGTAATTTGAGTGTTGACATGCACTGTAATTTGGATGGTGTTTTGGGTCTTTTCATGTAAACCTGTGAATTCTGTCCAAACCTGGCCGATTTAATAAATTCAAATTTGCATAAACTACATCCATTATCTTGCAAAACCTTTCTTGAGAAAGTTGTAGATCAGGAAATCCTGAACAGCATTGGTATAAAACTTATTGTATGAAAGTGACCTAAAATAGACTTTTAGAATTTCTAAGCTGACAATGTCAGTTGGTCAAACCTTGGTCTGCTCTTTAAATTTAAATTTAAACAATATTTTTGCATAGAACATGGTATAGAAGTTTATAAGGGAGTTGTAGATATATAAATTTACAACACTTCTTGTATTTCGAGTTTTATCTAAATCAGTTTCTAACTTGTTCAAAAACAAGGATTTCAGACGTGAGTCTTTGCAGTCAAACTGAGATTTCTCAATTTCGCATTTTCATTTTCTCCCTTCAGTCGCTGACGGGTGGGACCCATCCAACCGCGCGCAGACGATGATCCTAAATACCTCATGAAATCAGCCCCAAGGTAGTCTACACAAAAATTCCCAAGCCTGAATTTCAGCTCATCCCAAATTTGAATCTGAAATTACTTTTGATTTCACTATACAACTTCAAAATCTTCCTTTCTATGAAGTGAAACTAAACTTATCACCTTTCAAATGCACCTAGAGTGGAAGTGTTTGGACTTCATTGGGTACTCAAAAGTTTGAAACAAGAAAGGCTCTGCTTAAATTGAAGCTGCAGTTTTACCGAACCTTCAATAATATTTGTGCTTGTAATTCAAAATCTGTGGTGATCCAAGCCAGACTTTATATACCAAACTTGTATATAATTCTATTAGGAACAATTTTGGTAATTTGAGTGTTGACATGCACTGTAATTTGGATGGTGTTTTGGGTCTTTTCATGTAAACCTGTGAATTCTGTCCAAACCTGGCCGATTTAATAAATTCAAATTTGCATAAACTACATCCATTATCTTGCAAAACCTTTCTTGAGAAAGTTGTAGATCAGGAAATCCTGAACAGCATTGGCATAAAACTTATTGTATGAAAGTGACCTAAAATAGACTTTTAGAATTTCTAAGCTGACAATGTCAGTTGGTCAAACCTTGGTCTGCTCTTTAAATTCAAATTTAAACCATATTTTTGCATAGAACATGGTATAGAAGTTTATAAGGGAGTTGTAGATATATAAATTTACAACACTTCTTGTATTTCGAGTTTTATCTAAATCAGTATCTAACTTGTTCAAAAACAAGGATTTCAGACGTGAGTCTTTGCAGTCAAACTGAGATTTCTCAATTTCGCATTTTCATTTTCTCCCTTCAGTCGCTGACGGGTGGGACCCGTCCGACCGCGTGCAGACGATGATCGACACGTGGCCGGCGACGTACAGACGCGCTGCGCGGTGCCTCAGCCCCTGTCCTAACCGGCTGCGGCCCTCACGTTAAGGCGAATGGGTGGAGCGGCGCGTGAGGAAGAGCGGCGCGGGGTTCTGGGGAAGCGAGGGTGGCCGGAGCGGCGGGCGTGTGATGCCCTCGGCATCTCAAGAGCCTTAACACGCAGCTAGAGACAAGTTAATAATGAATTAGGACTTAATGATGTTTAGAGAGTAGCGAAGACTAGATGGAGAAGTCACTAAATCAAAATTTTTCGAGGAGAATACGGAACTCTACGTGGTTTGGTTGTTTTAGTCACCACCCACAAGCTTTTATGCAAAACACCCAATACAAAAGTCTTAGTTCGGAATGTTACCTTCAACTTTGATAATACGACCATCTTAAAAATTATATATTATGAGGTTTAAAAGTCGAGACCAAATCAAACCAAACATTCGTTGGAAGGTGCCAATTGTGATCGTGAACAAATTTGGACCCTAATAAAACTTTTAAATTCATTAAGCAACTGAGCTTAGCTTCATTATCAAAGTTGTCGTACATACCGTGAACTTTACTTTTGGTACACTGAGCATGGTTTAAAATTGTCTTTAACTATTTTGATTTTTTACCCCAAATACCTCATGAAATCAGCCCCAAGCTAGTCCACAAAATTCCCAAGCCTGAATTTCAGCTCATCCCAAATTTGAATCTGAAATTACTTTTGATTTCACTATACAACTTCAAAATCTTCCTTTCTATGAAGTGAAACTAAACTTAACACCTTTCAAATGCACTTAGAGTGGAAGTGTTTGGACTTCATTGGGTACTCAAAAGTTTGAAACAAGAAAGACTGCTTAAATTGAAGCTGCAGTTTTACCGAACCTTCAATAATGTTTGTGCTTGTAATTCAAAATATGTGGTGATCCAAGCCAGACTTTATATACCAAACTTGTACATAATTCTTTTAGGAACAACTTTGGTAATTTGAGTGTTGACATGCACTGTGATGTGGATGGTGTTTTGGGTCTTTTTATGTAAACCTGTGAATTCTGTCCAAACCTGGCCGATTTAATAAATTCAAATTTGCATAAACTACATGCATTATCTTGTAAAACCTTTCTTGAGAAAGTTGTAGATCAGGAAATCCTGAACAGCATTGGTATAAAACTTATTGTATGAAAGTGACCTAAAATAGACTTTTAGAATTTCTAAGCTGACAATGTCAGTTGGTCAAACCTTGGTCTGCTCTTTAAATTCAGTTTTAAACCATATTTTTGCATAGAACATGGTATAGAAGTTTATAAGGGAGTTGTAGATATATAAATTTACAACACTTCTTGTATTTCGAGTTTTATCTAAATCAGTATCTAACTTGTTCAAAAACAAGGATTTCAGACGTGAGTCTTTGCAGTCAAACTGAGATTTCTCAATTTCGCATTTTCATTTTCTCCCTTCAGTCGCTGACGGGTGGGACCCGTCCAACCGCTCGCAGACGATGATCGACACGTGGCCGGCGACGTACAGACCGCTGCGCGGCGCCTCGGCCCCTATCCCGACCGGCCACGGCCCTCACGTTAAGGCGAGCGCCCTTCCCTTCATTTTCCCCTTCCCCTCACTCGGTTTCCATCCACCGAACGCCATTTTTTCCTATTCTCCATTGCCGGCCGCCATTGACGACGGCTCGAGCTTGGGCTGCTATCTCCGGCCGTCCCCGCAGCTCTAGGATACCACGACGCCTTTCCCCATCCTCCACTCCACCAGCCCGTCCAGACCTCGTCAGACATAGGCTCTCCACCGTGCTGCATCTCGCCACCGAACGTTCCCTGTCTGTGAAGCTCGCTGCGCGCCGTCTCCAAGCCCTCCCCATCGCTGCAGGTAGTAGGGGTGAGACCCCCGGCCTCCCCTCTCTCTTCCTGACGCCTCCGGCAAGGCGCCGGGCCCCTCCGGGCTGGTTCCGGCGTGTGCCGTCGCCCGCTCACATTCCTGCTCGAGGTTGAAGAAGAAGAGAGGAAGAAGATGACATGGTTGCGATTTAGCCCCTCTGTTTTCTTGTTTTGTCATTTCCATCCCGTGCGCTGTAGTATGAGTCTTGTGTTTCTTACACGCTGGCCCTTGATCTAGGTAAACAATAGCGTTTAGCTCCCTATCAGCGATGATTTTCGATTTTTAGGCATTTCCTAGTTCTAAGAACTTTGAAAATTCACAAGAAATAGAATAAATGATAAAAATACAAACTGAGTTGCATTGTGCTCCTATTTAGTAGATATACAGAATGGTTTAGATGTGGATCCGTGAAATGACCATTTTGCCCCTCTTTTCTTGCATGCATGTTAAAACTAGATAAATGTTAAAAGTGGGCTAAATGAACTCCAATTAATGTGAAACTTGGATAGTAGCATGGTTAGGGTATATTGACACTATGTGAATTTTTGTAACCCTAGCATTGCTCATCTACTTGCTGTTTTTCATTTATCTATTTGTTTCTTGCATTTCTACACCATAGAAATTACTTGCCATATAAAGTGTATTTGAATGGACTCCCTGGCATTTTTCATGAGCTTTAGTTAGTAAAAGTAGCTCACTGGGAAATTATGAAGCTGTGCATGTTTGATTTGAGTGGTGATATGAAAATGACAAAATGATATTAGCTAGGAAAGAGAATAGGAAAAAGTAGGGTTAAATGGCTAAGAAAATTCCAAGAAAAATCGGGTAGCTTACTAGTGATATACTTGTTCCAGAAAGTATTTTTGTGAAATTTATGGTCACTGTGTTACTATGCATCTAATATAAGCTAAATAGAATATAGGAAAAAATAGATGTCCTGTAAAACTAGAGATTCTTCACTTTCTAATTTTTATACATGATATCCATGCCATATAATGCTTGCTGTAAAAATACTAGGTTCTGAAGCCTTTTCTATAACTTCTAATGAATTTGCAAAGTTAAATGCCCTACAAATTGCTAGAATTACTATAATTAGTTGATAACTCCTTTGTGCCTGAAATTTTGGGCAGCAGCTTAGTATAGTATGTTCCGGCGTGTCATAAGTATTTGAGCTCATTTAGGATTGCCTAACTACATGAACTGCTATGTGCATTTTTATTCATATAATAGGCATGTTGCAGTAAATGGTGTATGTAGGTGTTTACTCACGAGCTACAATCATGATTGCACCATTCTTAAACATTATGCGGCATGCTATTTACTACTTCTCATGTCACACTTGTGAAGAGATAAAGGCAACTTAAGTTAATACTTGATCATATATCAAATCCATGTGTTGCATACCAATATATGATTATATGGGTGAATGCTTGTTCTATGTCTATAAACATACCCCTTGTCTGTGTAATCTCTCAATCGTCAAATTGTTCATCCAGGAAAGGATTGTTCCCATGTGTGCTTGTTATTCATGCATCCGTTTGTTACATCATGCATATCATTCATATAGTGACGCTTACTGCAGATACGTGATCAAAAGCAAAAGCATGGAACTGCGTCAAACAGCGGTGTCCAGAAGACCAACTAAGACCCAAGCACGACCTGGAGGGCCCATCAGTCGTGTTTGGACGGAGGAGTTGTCCAAGGGATCAAGGGGTTGCCTGGGGCAAAGCCTCACAACCCGGCAAACTAACATTAGCTTAGTTTGTTGGTTTTATTAAATTAAAGCAAAGGTAGGCAGGACCATGATTTCTCTTAGCTAATATAATCTTGTTTGATGAGTACGCATCTACATTAGGAGTTGCTTGAAACCAATTGCATTAGATTCCTTGGCCGCCCTGGCCCTAGCACCTATATATAGAGTACGCAGGACTAGTGCCTAGAATGGCTAGGTGCGAGTAGATACGAGTGAATAAAGATCACTCGTCCCGTAGGGATTACTTTTAAAATGGCAGAAATTTCAATACTATGTAAGTTGTTATTATGCTATTTACTATTGTTATATTATGTTTTAAATTGGAGACCGGGCGGAGATATGGGCTTGTTTATGATGAGAATTGAGATAATGTGTGGTGGACTCCACCCGAGTCGCATATGGCTGTCCATTGTTCGCTTGGGATTGGCATAACATTGCTAGGGTGCTTATCCAGGAAAATGGACCGGTGAAAGTCTTACTTATGACGTCTTAAGCACAGAGACACGTTCCTACCCACTGGTTGAGAGTAAGGTGGCCACAGAGGTGGGTGTCAAGGGAGGGCTGACCCATTGCGTGGTAACGCTCCTGCGACAACGCGCTCCGGGAGTCAGGCGGGAGTGAATCGAACTTAAGACGGGACAAGTGGAGATGGGCGAAGCATATGTGGGAACGCCGGGGGTTAGTAAGCATATGCCATCCTGGTACTTCTAGTTATTCCCGGGAATATAAAAATCGATTCGAATCGTTGATGCTCACCAGGTGTGAGAATGCCAGTATCACTGCCGGACAATGTAGTAATCCACTTGAATATGCTGTATTAGAATTCATGGTTTGAATACTACATGCTTTACTTTCATGCAACTTATTATTGTACTCATGATTGGTATTATTGATATGATGAACTAAGCAGCTGTCAAATCCTGCTTCTATATAATAAATCAAGCAGCTGTCAAATCCTGCTTTCACATGTTACTTTGATCCTAGTTAAAATCAACAGTTAAGATCCAATTCTTAGTAAGCAAGCTTTGCGTCAGCCGTAAGCCATTTCCATTAAGTCCTACTGAGTAATTAGTATTCAGGGTTTGCCCCCACTTTTGGATTACAGGTATGAAGTTCTTCGTGTGCGCCTGAGTTGGAGGAGGGTAGTACCGGTGGGCTTGGTGCTGCTCGCCTTGTTCATCTGCATGAAGACCCTTAAGTATTTTTGTTTCCGCTGCGAGATATTTTGTTAAAAATGCTTCCGCTATATTTCAAACATGTATTTGACTATTCATCTTTGATTTGTAAACTAAGACTATCTAATTTCTATTTCAACTGCCTGTGATGATGTAATGTTGTGGCTCTTTCGAGGGTTGGATGTGTGTGATGTCGGTATCCTCGGGTGATGGTTACATCGAGTGCCCTCTTTGGGTAGCTCGACGGACTACCGGGTTTAGTCTGGCCTAAGTGCACTGCGAGCCAGAGGTGACAGGTGCGCTTAGTCTGGATTAAGCAGGGCGGTTCCGCCACAGGTCGCGGGGTTGGCCCGAACGCCGTCAATGGCGGCGGCGGGGGAGAAAGCAGAGAGAGAGAGGCAAGAGGGCTCGGTGGAGCGAGTGAGAGGGAAAGGGTGAGGCGGGGAGTGGAGGGGAGTGCCCTCCGCTTTGGCTTAAGGCCGAAGGAAACCGGGCAGAGTGGCCGCGGCGGGCATCGGCCTCGGCCGGCCGCCGGCAGGCTGCACCTGCCGCGTGGTCGCGCGGGAGAGGGGAGGAGGGCCGGTGGGAAATGGGTGGATGCGGTCTATAGACCGTTAGAGGCCGATAGGTGGGACCCAGACGCGGTGGACCGGTGGACCGGGTGCGCAAAGGGGTGAAAGTGGTGGGGCCCACAGCCGTCGGTTCCGTCCCGCGCGGGTGGGAATCTGAGGGCGGCTGACGCGTGGGACCCGCGTGTCAGTGAGACAAAAGAGGGAAACCAAAATCCGAAAATGAAAAAGCCCAGTTTGACCAAGGAATGTGTTTCTGAAATTTGCCTATTTGACCTATTTAGGGGCCGACTTTGAAAATATCCCAATTGGATGAAATGTTCTAAATTTGTTTCTCTACATTTGTCTTATAACTTGTATACCATGTTATATTCAAAAATATGGTTTAAACTT
Organism: Paspalum notatum; assembly: GCA_022530915.1. Lineage (NCBI taxonomy): Eukaryota > Viridiplantae > Streptophyta > Magnoliopsida > Poales > Poaceae > Paspalum > Paspalum notatum. Next base: position 28,751,783 of record CM039688.1, on the reverse strand, counting down.
GAATTTAAACTGCTGACCCATATTTGACCAATAGAACCTTCCAGTTTAGAAATTCAAAAAGTATATTTTGTGACCACTTTCACACAAAAAGATTTATACCAATGTTGTTTAGAATTTCAAGATCTATAATTTCTCAATAAAAGCATTGCAAGATTTTGACTTTAAGATCAAGAAGATTTGAATTTACTTTACAGGTCAGGTTTGGACAGATTTCATCTATTGACCTAAAATGCCCCAAAACTCTATGCACCAATTAGCAAAGTTGTTCATCATGAAATTGTCTACAAGTTTTGTATATTCAGTCTCTTCAAATTCACAAAAGATTCAAAGTTATAGTGACGAAGGTATAGGCCTATTCAGGAAAAACTGAGATTAATTAATTCAAATGACTTGGTCTACTCATGCACTTATGATGAAATATTCATGAGATGATGCTCATATGTCAATGATGCAAATGTAATGCACTTGAGATGCCTAGGGAATCACAGGAAGAGCAATGTGGCCAATGCAAGGCTGACACGTGGTCGCCCGACCTCCTACAAGGTCGGCTGCCCTACCCTTGTAGGCATTTTACACGTGCAACAATCGTCCTAACCGCCAACCGCCATGGGGACGCAAGATCAAGACGTTGGAATGCAAAGGCGGTGGATCGGGTGATCGCCCGACCTCGGGCTAGGTCGGCCGACCTCCCCCTAGGTCGGCCGACCACCAACCTCGGCCTCCCACCGACCTAAGCCTCCTACAAGTACCCCCCTCTCACATGGGACTATAAATAGGCCTGTAGAGCTCATCTGTAAAGGTATGGAGAAGTTGAGAGCCATATTCTACCTTAGAGAGTGTCATTTTCCACATCATAGTAGTTAGGATAGTCCTGTGAGTTAAAGTGAGTCGAGCTTTGCCTCAGAGTTCTCGGAGATTCTTCAGAGTCTGCGGTAACAGCTCTTGTATCTTTTGTACTCATATCTTCAATATAATTCAGTTATAGTTTACTTTATTTCTAACTCTTGCAAGTGTGGTGTACCCTTTATTTTGCATACTTGCTAGGATTAGACTTGTGGTTATCTTAGTTAGTGAAGTCCCGTTATTCTTGCCAGTACTATAATCCAACCTGTACGCCAGGCTCTGGTTAGATCCTCTCCTCTGATCAAGGACGATCTATTGTTACTCAAGCTTTGCTTGAGTATGCTTATAGCGTGCCAGCCTATCCACCCAGATTTGCTTGGTAGCCCCACTCGGTGACAGCGTGTGGTGTGCCTGTGTAGTCCAGGCCCGTTCGTTCGGTAGGCCCGTAGGCATTAGCCGGGTCTCCTTCGGTGGTCTACTATCTACCCCCTAACCCCTCGAGGCGCCGGAATTTCGCTCGACGCGAGACCCTGACTTGCTACTTGAGTTTCTTAGTTAACCACGACATAGTCTTTGCAGCCGAATAGAATAGAGTTTGGGAACTTTATCTCACTCGTTGTCCTCCCAGGCAACTATACCTTTCTACGTGTATCTTAGGTAGTTTCATTTACTTCTTTCCACCATACACCTATCCGTTTACCAAACTTACCCCTGTCTATTGACTAGCTGGTATATTTATTTAAGTACGGTTCATTCGATTTGAGTTTATTCAATTATACTCTCTCGCCTGGCACTTCCCTGTGGATAAAAATATGATACTCGGAATACTCTGGGTGAAAAGCTACAGCGGTCTCCGTGCGCTTGCGGAGTAAAATCTTTTAAGGCTAAGAGACGCCAACAATGTTCATCTTACTAAGAGCATGAAAGAATTATCCCATATTCAAGTCATACATTCATCTCACAACAACTTAGGCTTGTTATCACAAATGGCATCCACAAAATAGAACCTTGGTTTACTTCTTTTATTCACAAACTCAAAACTAAGCTAAGCATAAGTCACATGCAAGAGCTAAATCATTCATTTGATAGAGCAACTATTCATCATTTCCAAAATGAAGCTAGCATGTGAACTTATCATTAAAGCATGGGAGTTATTTTTAAAGTATAACTGAATTAAACAAACTAAATTAAGCAAACTGAATTAAGCAAACTGAATTAAGCAAACTGCTGAAAGAATGCAGCGCTCAGCTCATGTCCCCATGGTGTGTTTGTAGATCCTCCGTGGGGCTGCCACGTTGGGTCTGTTCCCTGGGTTTGCCAGGATGTACCAATCGTGGTATGGAACTAGGTAGGTCCCGTCCCGGTGGCTTGTGCGTCCTGTGCTTGCTTCTGTAGACGCTCTTGGGCTGCTCTCATCTGTGCCCTGGTCATGACTCCCGCTACACTATGTCTGGGCTCCTCTAAAGGCTCTTCTACCGGGACGCCCTCTATTGGCATAGAGAGTGTGTCCACGTGGTAGATTTTGAATTGTGGTGCTGGTAGAGGCACTTCAAAGTTGTACCCCCTGTAGATCATGACATAGGTATCTGTGCTAGGGTTCTTGCGCAGAAAGTGTCCCCGGATAAAATGGCTCTCTATGACTAGGTTGGGTGTGTCTGGGGTAAAAATGCCACCTGGGCATTTGCTAAGACCCCTAGTTCGAATGCAATCCTCATCACAAAGGACGTGATTGTTATGGAATTTTCATCCCAAACTAGTTTCATCCAGTGATAGAGCATGGCGATGACTGGTGCATACTTCTACTTACGCCACAAGGCATTGAGGATTTTTAAGTCCTCTATGGTCACACAGCGTGTGTCATCACGGGGAAGGACTACCATGGTAATCCAACGGGCCATGAACCGCATGGTGGGGTGCTTAATGTGTGTGATACTCTTCTTCCCCTTATAGTCCAGAATGGCTAGTTCTTTCCAGAACTCCATTGCATTAAAGCCTACGGGTTCAGCTGCTATGGAGCAGCGAGGTGAGAACCCGAGAGCATTGCTGAACTGACGAAGTGTCAGCTCATGCTCAGAGTTAAAGAGTCTGAAATGAACAGTCATGTCGAACTGCAGTGATACTACTCTGAGGGTCATTAGAAACTCCTTGGTGATGAGGACTATGCCTCTCTCACTAACATGTGCAAAATTATCCCAGCCTACCATACTGAAAATTTCATCAAATTCATCGTCCATACCTATGCTTGTCATGAGTACCTCATCGAAGCACTTGGTGAGGCTGATAGGCTTCGTGTGGAGTCGCCTCAGCAAGTCGGCTTCATCTTGATTGCGTGTATGGATTTAGGAATCCAGCAGCAATACGGACCCGGTATTGGATGATGTAGCTTCTTCTCCTCCTGGCCCAGCACTTGATGAGCCTCTGTCGGACACTGTCCAAGAGTTTTGGCCCTGTGAACCAGAGGACGTCGGGAACCGAATGTGCCGCCCCACCTTGCTGATCACACTTCAAGCCCTCTTGAGAGCACGCCTCATCCTGCACAAAAATAGACACAAGAGCTACGAGACGACAGAATAAAGTTAGCGTTAGTCGTTACTCGTCCTTGTGGGGCATGACACCGACACAACTCGTTCTTGGTCTTGCCAAAAGACAGGGGCTAGTAGCTAATTTATTTGCTCAACTAGATTTTTATTTGAACATTATTTTAGCTAAGTAAAAGAGCTAGATTAACCACTAAGCTAGGGAATTTGAGAGGGGGAGAAGAGTGCTTGTGCTTGGTGCATTGAGCAAGAGAACAAGGGGTGCTATTTATAGGACAAGAGGCAGAGGAGGAGGTCGGGCGACCTCATGGGCAGGTCGGCCGACCTGAGGAGTTGGTCAGCCGGCCCTATGCCATGGTCGGCCGGCTTTGCGTGAGGGTGCAGTAAAGAAGAGGAGAGTGCACTGAAAGCAACGGTGGTCGAGTGATGAGGAGGTGGGTGGTCAGGCAGCCTTATGGCGTGGTTGGCCGGCCACCGAGTGCTGCCCCTCTCCTCTTTTGTGCTTGCTTCGGGAGAGAGCGAGAAGAAAAGAGAAAGAAGAAAGAAAAAGAAGGGAAAAGAAAAAGAGAAAGGAAAAGAGAAAGAGGGAAAGAGAGAGGAGAGGAAGGAAAAGAAAGGAGCAAGAGGGAGAAAGGAGGGTGGTCGGGCGGCCTCATGACGTGGTCGGCCGGCCACCCCCCCTTGCCTTACCTTTGGAAGATGGTCGGCCGGCCCTAGGTAGGGTCGGCCGACCCATAATAAAAGTTTTTTTCTTTTTTTTGAAAGTAAAAGGGATGTTAAACTAAATGCAGGAAATTAAATTTGTGCATGGCAGAAATCTAAATATGCAGTGGAGAACTGGAAACTAAAACTAGCGAGAAATAAATATGCCGTCGAATGATAATGCCAAATTTACCTCTTGGCGGGAGCGAACCATTTACCACCCTTCGGGATGTCGCATGGACGTACGTAGGGGGAGGTAAGTGGTACTTTTGCGAGCCACTTAGAGTTTGTCGTGGATGGGTCCTGGGCACGCTTGTTTTCAACATGCCGCATAGTGTTTGTCCTAGATTCTCCATGGGTATGCTGATTCTTGTTGCACCCTTGGTTGATGGGTCTTATAGGCTCATGGGTGCCGACCTTCTTAACAGAAGCTTTGCCTCCTGTTTCCTCTTTCTTGCGGCTAGCCTTCATTGCTTTTGCCTTCTTCCATTCGTCTTCTTCCCGTTGTCGGATGGCAGCCTTGGTGGCTAACTTCCGTTTCATAAATGCTACGAGACTGTCCATCTCTTTCCCGGAGGCGTCGTAGACTGGTGGCTTCAGCACATACTTTTGGCACTTGAAAATTTTCACTTGGTTGCACTGTTCCACTTTTTGTTTGAAGGAGAATGTCTCCCTCATTCCGTTGATGTTGAGGTGGACTTGCCCGGCTCCAACATCAATGCTTGCTTCCACGGTGCTCAGAAACGGCCGCCCAAGAATGAGCGGTATCTTGGCATCAATTTCCATGTCCAGTACTACAAAGTCCACAGGAATAAAGAAGTTCTAGATCTTCACCGGGACATCCTCAGCGATTCCCGCGGGGTGTCGGATAGACTGGTCCGCAAGTTGCAGGCACATACTTGTGGGGACGAGTGCTGCGTGATTGAGTTTGTCGAAGACAATTTTAGGCATGACACTAACGCTTGCTCCAAGATCACATATGGCTTGATTGAAGACTTGGTTCCCAATTGAGCATGGAATGGTAGGACTACCAGGGTCCTTCCTCTTCTGTGGAGGTTGGTTGAGTATAGCTGCGCTACACTCCTCGGTGATGTGCACAATTTCCGCTGATGGTTGTAGCTTCTTATTGTTGATTATATCTTTTAAGTATTTTGCATATGTCGGTACCTGCATAGCATCTAGCAGGGGTATATTGACATATAACTTCTTAACAACCTCAATAAACTTACTATATTGTTCATCGGTGGCAGCCTTCTTGTTGCTCTGAGGGAAGGGCAACACTGTTGTGTCATAAAACTCGTGTGGAAGAGTTTTCGATGGTGCCTTCTCCTTCGCAGCATCAGTACTGGTTTCTGGATCGTCATTCTCTTCCATTTCAGTGGTCTTCTCTTGTTCCTTGCCTATATGGTTAGTGCGTGATGCACCACTAGGATGTGGAGGGTCCTGAGTGGATTTACCACCCCTAGTGGTGACGGCATTAATGTGCTCTTTGGGAGGAGGTTCCGGTTGTCCCGGAAGCTTTCCCGCATTAGCATTAAGCAAAGATGCAGCCAACTGAGCTATTTGTGTTTCTAACATTTTATTGAAGCTTAGTTGATTTTTCATAGCACTGTTAAAAGTTTCCATTTGTAATGAAATAGATTCAAAAAGTCTATCATTTGCATGAAACTTTTTATTGTGCTATCATACACAGCTTTTGGATCAAAAGAGCTTGGCTTATGGATTTGCTGTGAATTGCCAGAGGAGTTACCTTGTCTGGAGAATGGGATATATGGTCATGAATTCCAGCCTGGTTGGGGGCGATTCCCGTTGTTGAAGTTGCTAGAATTTCTAATGAAGTTGGTGTCTTCAGGTCGCGTTTCAGGGCAGCTGCTCCCTGAGTGCCACATGTTCCCGCAAACTTCACAAGTCATGCGAGTGTCGAGGGCCTGGACTGGTGCGGTCTCAGGATTGTCTTCCAGCTTCTTTAAAAGCAAGTCCATCTCGACGGCCAGCATGTCCGTGCTGTCGATGTGATGGACTCCACGGGATCGTGTGTGTGACCTTTCTTCCTTCCATCCCTAGTTTGTGGCGATCTTCTCAATCAGATTTTTGGCCGCTCTCACACTTTGGGATAGGAAAGATCCTCCAGCAGCTGCATCCAGGTGCTCTTGAGCGGTACGGTTTAACCCGTGAAAGAAACTCTGAATGATCAGCCATTCTTCCATTCCATGGTGGGGGCAGGCTGCTATATATTCCTGTAATCTTTCCCAAGCCTTCGCCACCGTTTCATCTGTGAGCTGTTGAAAGCTCGAGATCTTGTTCCTCAACGCGTTGGTCTTTCCCAGAGGGAAGTACTTGGCGAAGAATGTGTTTGAGCACGCATCCCATGTTGTCAGTGTTGCGCGATTGAGGTAGAACCATTGCTTCGCCTTTCCGACAAGTGAAAATGGGAAGAGGCATAACTTGACAGTGTCGGCAGATGCAGCTTTCATGGTGAATGTACTACAGATTACCAGAAATTGCTACAGGTGGTTGTTGGCATCCTCCGTTGCTAATCCGCAAAAGGGAATGGCTTGAGCCATGTGGATGACTCCCGGCTTGAGTTCAAAGTTCTCCCCTGCGTTGATTGCTGGTCCTGTAGGGACCTTGTTACTAGATGGGATGGAGAACTCACGGATGGTCTTCTCAGGAGCTATGGCCATGTCGTCGGTGTTCGAAGAACTACTTGACGTGGCTGCTTCAAGGTTCAGTTCCCTTGGACCAGGTATTTGCTCGTGGATGGTCTTGGGACGGACCCTCCTGAGCAGTGACTCTGGATTATTGTGGAAGTTTTCCGGCAGGTCGAAACCGGTCATAAACCTCTCTGTTGCAACCACAACATAAACAACAAAGACAAGTGAGCCTGCTAAAGACTAGTTTGTATTTTTATGAAAGACACGGGGTTCGAAAAGAGATTATCAACTATATCTTTGCCTATTGCTTCTCCGGCAACGGCGCTAGAAAAGCTTGTTGGCATCTCTTAGCCTTAAAAAGATCATACTCCACAAGCGCACGGAGACCGCTATAGCTTTTCACCCAGAGTATTCCGAGTATCGTATTTTATCCATAGGGAAGCGGCAGGCGAGAGAGTATAATTGAATAAACTCAAATCGAATGATCCGTACTTAAATAAATATACCAACTAGTCACTAGACATGGGGTAAGTCTGGTAAACGTATAGGTGTATGGTGGAAAGAAGTAAATTAAACTACCTAAGATACACGTAGAAAGGTATAGTTGCCTGGGAGGACAACGAGTGAGATAAAGTTCCCAAACTCTATTCTATTCGGCTGCAAAGACTATGTCGTGGTTAACTAAGAAACTCAAATAGCAAGTCAGGGTCTCGCGTCGAGCGAAATTCCGGCGCCTCAAGTTGTCAGGGGTAGATACTAGACCACCGAAGCATACCCGGCTAACGCCTACGGGCCTACCGAACGAACGGGCCTAGGATACATAGGCACACCACACGCAGTCACCGAGTGGGGCTACCAAGCAAATCTGCGTGGATAGGCTGGGACGCTATAAACGTACTCAAGCAACAATAGATCGTCCTTGATCAAAGGAGAGGACCTAACCAGAGCCTGGTGAGAGGCAATGGACCGGCCTCATTGCTCTCCTGGTGTGATGAGTGATTGTCAACGAGCTCAAGCCCTCCGATGGACTGGAGGCCCTCCGATGGACTGGAGGTAGATGATGAAGACCTCGATGGACTGAGGCAAAAGCCCTCCAATGGACCGGAGGCAATGCTCGGCGTCGGTCGGCCATGGAAGCTTGGTACACGGAGGGGCGGATCGGCAACGGTGGTGTAAGCCCTCCGATGGACCGCGAGGCAACTCCGATGGACTGGAGAAGCCGGGTGCCACCGTGGTGCTCCAACCCGAGTGCATGGCGCGAAGGCGTGCGAGGGAGGCTTTGGCGGCTTCGGCTCAAAACCGCCACCCAAGCTACCCAAGGCTTGGTGAGTTGGGCCACGACTCGCCAAGATAGAGAAGATGGGCCAAGTCCGGCCCAGACGGAGATTTCCTAAAGTTTCCCGGTTTCGTACTTCAAAACCGGGGGTGCAAAGGCGGATTGGACTACTGGCCACGTGGAGGACATCTGAAGATTGCGTGGAAGCTAAGAAGATCAAGTCTTCATCGTGGTCATCCGTCCCCGATATTTCGGGTTCTTTTCTATTTTAGCCCTTCTGGGCGTTTCTAGTGTTAGGGGTCTATGTGTAAAAATGCCAAAACTGAACCGGTGTATAAATAGCCTAAGAGCTGGTCATTAGAGGAAGTCTTGGCAGCTAGGTTTTCATTTCCTTAGGGTAATTTTCGTCCTCAAGCTTTGAGCTCCAAGTTTAGGAGGGTTAGGGTGAGATCTAGCCTTCAAATCAAGAGGAAAGGTGAGGGTGGTTGCTTGGGACGAAATCCTTCGTTGTAATCTGACCTAAGACCTCTTTTGAGGCTCATAATCGAAGTGGTTTCGTGCAGCAACTTTGTATGCTTCTCCTCCCTTTGTCCTCTTTGGTTTTTTGCTTCAATCCTTGGCCTTTTGGATGTTTGTTTTGGCCAAGGTTGAATCCTTTGTTTTCCTTATGCTTTGGACTTGCAAGGACATGGAGATTATGTCTTAGAACATCTCAATCCCAAAGGATTGCCACGAGCAAGTTGTTCTTGAGCTTTTCCCTTCTTATCCAAATATTCATCTCTTCACGAGATTTGAAATTCCCGCTAATCCCGTGATCTTTTTCCATAGAACTTTTGGGAATAGCTTTGGAATGGGGCTAGGATAGCCTGTGCCAATTTTCGTGATGTTTGGAGAAGGTTTGGTCAAGTTTCGGATTGCTTTTGTGAGAGGTTTCCTGCTGTCCAGTCTTCCTGCTGGTTCTGTCCACTTTCAAACCTTCGAATTTTGGGCTGAAATTTTGTGGAGCTCTTTATCAGTGAATCATAAAGCTTCCATAAAAATTTCCAGATCATTTGGAGGTGTTTTGACCTGGTTTTGGTATTTTTCTTTTCAGGTTAGTCTGTCAGTTTTTAACCACCGAAACCACCGGACGGTCCAGTGGCTCTAGGAATTTTATTCCTTGTCCAATTGAACTGAAAATTTGTGGAGTTATTCCTTGGCCCCTTATTAACCTCTAGTAAAAATTTCATAATTTTTGGAGTTGGTTTGATATGGTTTTGATTCGAATCTTTTTGGAGTGTTAGGCTGTAAGCACCGGACAGTCCGGTGGTTAACCACCAGACAGTCCGGTGGTCACAACTTGCTCCAATTGGCCTGAAATTTTCTGGAGTTGTTCCCTATTGCCTTGTGAAGGTGTGGTAATTTTGGGGGATTTTTTGGAGCTTTTCTTGAGGGGTTTTGAGATTTTCTTTGCAGCCCTGTCTGTCTGAAATTTGCAGTTCTCCGGAGTTGGTTCCTTTTGCGCTCTTTTTCTTAGCCATTCGAGCGTGTGCTTCTGCTTGGTGCTTGGTACGTATCTGTTCAGTGGACGGTACCAAGCACGTGTTGTAAGCTAGATACGTATCCTCTCAGTGGACGGTGTCTAGTTTCGTTGTGGGCGTTGTTTCCGTTTTGCACTGCGGTGGGGGTTTGAGTTTGAGTTTTCAAGTGCTCCTATTCACCCCCCCTCTAGTCACACGTCTCGATCCTACAAGTGGTATCAGAGCCGGTTAGGTTTCCCATACCTTAACCGGTGAAGAAACCGTAGCGACTATGACTTACTCTGGGAAAATTCCCGTCCTTGGCTCCGATGGCTATCCCTACTGGAAGGATAGGATGGAGGCGTTCCATGTTAGCCAGAGTCAGGACATATGGGATGCTACTCAGAGTATGACTTTTGTGGTGCTTCCAGTCGCTGAGCGTACTACGCAAGATATCGTGGCTCAGCATGAGGCGAATGCCAAGGCTGTTAACTTTCTCTTCTCCGGGCTTGGTCCTATGGATTATGAGAGAGTGAGTCACCTTAAGACTGCGCGTGAGATATGGTCACTGCTTAGTGCACACCATGAGGTACTGCGACGATTAAGGCTAGGCTTGTGGAGACTTACCGGCGCGAATATGAGAATTTCGTCCAGAAGCCGGGAGAGTCAGTAGACGACTTGTTTGGTCGCTTTCAGTCGATCATCAACAAGTTGCGTGTCAACTCTGCCCCCGCTGCCCTCCCATATACCGTTCATCAGCAGGCTGTCAAGTTGCTGTATGCTTTGGACAGAAAAATATGGGAGATCAAGGTGAACTCAATCATTGAGTCGGCAGGGTATGATACGATTGGAGTAGAGGCGCTCTATAGTAAACTCAAGGCCACTGAGGTAGATTACAAGATGAGGGATTCACTCGCTTGTACAGGTTCTAAGAGTCTTGCCTTGGCTACCCCTTCTAGTGAGTCTGTCACTAACCCCATGTTACACAACTTCTCGTTTTCTGCTTTGATGTCTGTTACAGAGGAGCAGCTAGCGACGCTTGCGGATGATGAGTTGTGTCTGGTGTCTAGTCCCTTTCAGCGCGCCTATGACAACCGGATGAGCAAGAAGAGGGGAGAGCGGCCCAAGTGCTTCGAGTGCGGAGAGGTCGGCCACTTCATCGCCGAGTGCCCCAACAAGAACGATTACTACAAGAAGGGCAAAAGCTACTCCCGCGACTCCGACAAGTACCACCCCGACAATGCAAGCTTTGACAAGCACCGCTCTAGCAAGCACGGCTACGGCAAGCGCCCCTTCGGCAAAAAGAACTTCTGGAAGGCTTTTAAGAGCTACCAGAAGGACAACCGGAAGCAGGACAAGGCCTTCTTCGCCGAGATCGGGTTCTGCAGCAGTGGATCTTCTTTCTCTTCGTCCTCGTCGAGCTCAAGCGATGAGGAGATCACGTACAGGAAGGACAAGTGGAACGATCAAGGCGGTCCAGCTGGCTTGTGCTTCGTCTCCACCAAGTCCAGGCGCAAGAACAAGGACAAGAGGAGCTCGGTTTGCTCCATGGCGCTTGAAGACAAGGAGAACAAGGATGACAGCAGCAACTCTTCTTCCGATGATGAGGTAACTCTTGAGCAAGCCGAAATCCTTGAGATGCTAGAGCAGAACAGTCGGGAGCTTAAGGCCTAGGATAAGATGCTGGAGAAGGCAGCTAAGGAGCTGTAGAAGTTGAAAGCCCAACTTGCTGAGGCTTTAGAGGAGAATGAGAGGTTGAGGGTGCGAGACCCCAACCCAGTGAGATTGAGTGCCCTACCTGCGAGTCTTTCATGACGGAGCTTGGTGACCAGAGAGATAGTTATGCCAAGCGGGTAGAGGAGATAGATGAGCTGAAGGCTGAACTAGGCAAATTCCAGTCCAAACTGGGTGAGCCTACTTTGAGTGGAGAGCTTGAGTGTGAGTCTTGCCCCTGTCTAGCTAGAGAGCTAGCTGTTCTGAAGGAGAAGTTTGAGGGGCAGCTCATGGAGCTTGAGGAGCTTAGGGCTAGACCTACGCTTTTGGGTGCGTGTATGGTCTGTCCTACCTTAAGAAGTGAGTTAGAGCAGTTAAGAGCTGACTTTGAGGTGCTTTCAGCACCTACTGACACTTGTGAGAACTGCCTAACCCTTAGGATGCAGCTGATGGATAGGGATGCCACCATTAGGAAGTTGGAGAAAGCTGTTGTGGTTCCCTCCCTAGACTGTGACACCTATGCTGCCCAGACTGTGGTTTTGGAGAATCTGAGGGAAGAGATGTTGTCTTTGCAAAATGACAATAACAGGTTGAGAGAGGTGCTCAGTTGGGTATATGCTAGGCAACCCCAACTAGAGATGATCATAGAGAGCACCAAGAGAGCCGAGGGTGAGACAAGTGGTGTTGGGTTTGGAGAGTGCAGCACTTCGGGAGAGAAGAGTGCCCCAGTTAAGATCAAGACTGTACCTACCCGGCCAGGTGAGACTGTTGATGGGGTTTACCATGAGCCACCCAAGGCTGCCCCAAAGAAGCAGTACTGGACACCCAAGCCTTCCAAGGCTAAGCTGGACAAGATTGTTGAGGAAGAGCTTAAGCCCAAGGGCAAGAAGCCAGTCCAGTAGCCTGAGCCACCCAAGGCCAAACCACCTAAGCCCAAGTCCCAGCCTAACCTAGTTCCTAGGAGGCCTGTCTACCACTGTGAGTTTTGCCAGCGGACTGGCCACCTAGAGGAGTTTTGCTTCAGGAGGAAGCGGGTTGAGAGGTAGAAGAGAGCTTGGGGGAACCAGGATCAGTTCTACCAGGGTGGTAGGCAAGATCCTCCCCACCGCGGTGAGATGAGAGACCGCTTTGCCGGTGGTGAGAGAGGAGGCGGCTTTCAGGGTCGTGCTCTTGGTGGTGAGAGACGCTTTACCGGCCGAGCTCCTAGTCGTTTTCAGCGCGGCTATGGACCTCGTGACCGAGGCTTTGAGAGAGCTTTCGAGGGTTCATGCTTTGGAGGTCGTGGTTACCCTGATCATCGTGATGATTTCTTTGATTGTGCTTACCCCACTTTTGAGCAGATGGCTTGGCACTGGTACAGCAGTTTTGGGACTAACCCTAGTGCCGGACCATTTGCTCACCGTCGCTTTACTTGACTTTGCAGGATTGAGGCATGGAGGACGTGTGGATCATGGACTCCGGTTGCTCTAGGCACATGACAGGGCACCGCAAGTGGTTCTCCAGCCTCAACCCCGTAAGCACCAAGGAGTACATCACATTCGGGGACAATGGTCAAGGTAAAGTGATGGGTGTTGGTTCTGTTTTGCTCTCTGCTAAGCTTTCCCTGAGAGAAGTTACCTTTGTCCAGAATTTGGGGTTCAATTTGGTTTCTGTTTCGCAACTTCTCGATGAAGGATTTGAGGTTCATTTTAAGAAAGGTGCGTGCTGCGTTCTTGATGCTGAGGAGACCCTTGTTTGCTCTTTACTGCCTTTTGGTCAGGTTTTTAGGGTCGACCTCACATCTGTTTCTGGCCCTGCACGCTGTTTGGTTGCTAGTCCTTTTGCTGATATATGGAAGTGGCATAGGAGACTTGCTCACTTGAGCTTTGATCTGCTAGTCAGGTTAAGTTCAATGGGCCTAATCTGAGGATTGCCCAAATTGAGAGCTGAGAAGGACTTAGTTTGCCACCCCTGTCGTCATGGCAAGATAGTTGCCGCCTCTCACATTCCTGTGTCTTAGGTTTTGACCTCCTATCCGGGTGAGCTACTCCATATGGATACTGTAGGTCCCGCTTGGGTAGCGTCGGTTAGTGGGAAGTGGTACGTGCTTGTCGTTGTGGACAATTTTTCGCGGTTCTCGTGGGTATTTTTTATGGAGTTTAAGGATGAGGCGTTTGGTTTTGTTCGGGATCTGGTACTGAGGTTGAGAAAAGAGTCATAAGGCCATGAGGGCTATCCGCAGTGACAATGGCGGAGAATTCAAAAACTCTCGTTTCGAAAACTTCTGTCGTGACCTAGGTCTTGAACACCAGTTTTCTTCTCCATATACCCCTCCGCAGAACGGTGTTGTGGAACGCAAGAACCGCACACTTGTTGAGATGGCATGGACGATGCTCGATGAGCATAGGACTCCGAGGCGCTTTTGGGCTGAGGCAGTGAATACGGCCTGTTACATTGCGAACCGGATTTTCTTGCGAGCTTTCCTTGGGAAGACCTCGTATGAACTTCGGTTTGGTAGGCAGCCTAGCGTCAAGCATTTGCGAGCGTTTGGCTGCAGGTGCTTTGTGTTGAAGAAGGTGGGGCATTTGGACAAGTTTGAGTCTCGTTGTTTGGATGGGATTTTTCTGGGGTATGCTTCCAGTTCTAGGGCTTTTCGTGTGTGGATTTTAGAGGCCAAGCAAGTTGTTGAGACTTGTGAGGTTTCTTTTTATGAAACCATGCCCTGCACAACCCCTGCCTTTGAGCTTTCAGGTGATGATGAAGAAGGCACCCCCATCTTTGAGGATGAGGAAGGTGCAGTTAATAATGGTGATGCAGGAGCCACTGCACCGGCTGCCGTTCCTGCCTCCTCTGCTCCGAGCTCAGATGATGAAGGAGGACCCTTGCCCACGGCTTCCTCCTCACTCCCCCGACAGCAAGCTCATGCAGAGGCTGGACCCGCTGAGGACGCAGGGGAGGTGACCTCCGAGATTGTACCATCTCGGCAGGTCCAGCGGGATCACCCTCCACATAGGATGATTGGAGATATTCACCAGCGTGTCACACGCTCTTCGGTTAACTCTCTAGCCTTTTTCTCCCACTCTGCATATGTTGCTTCTTTTGAGCCCCGGGATGTGTCACATGCATTATCTGATCCTAACTGGGTGAACGCCATGCATGAAGAGTTGGAGAACTTTGAGAGAAACCATGTCTGGGATTTAGTTGAACCTCCACCAAACTGTCGCCCTATAGGTACCAAGTGGGTTTTCAAGAACAAACAGAGTGAGGATGGGATGGTTGTGAGGAACAAAGCGAGATTGGTAGCCCAGGGTTTCTGTCACAAGGAGGGGATAGATTATGAGGAGACCTTTGCCCCTGTAGCTCGTTTGGAAGCCATTAGGATTTTGCTTGCCTTTGCGGCCTCTAAAGGCTTCAAACTGCAGCAAATGGATGTCAAGTCTGTTTTCCTGAACGGGTTCATAGAGGAGGAGGTATATGTGAGACAACCTCCTGGCTTTGAGAGTGCTAGATTTCCAGACCGGGTGTATAAGTTGAGGAAAGCCCTTTATGGTCTGAAGCAAGCTCCTAGAGCTTGGTATGCTAGGTTGAAGAGTTTCCTGCTCAAGTCTGGGTTGTGATGGGTTCAGTAGACAAGACCTTGTTTTTGTTGAGTCGTGGCGGTGACACCCTGATAGTTCAGATATATGTTGATGACATAATCTTTGGTGGTTCATCTCATGCTTTGGTGTCTAGTTTTGCTGAACAGATGAGCAGGGAATTTGAGATGAGTCCTATGGGTGAGCTCCAGTTCTTCCTCAGGCTGCAGATCAAGCAAAGCCTTGAGGGTACCTTCGTCCATCAAGCCAAGTACACAAGGGACATACTCAAGAAGTTTAACATGGGTGACTCTAAACCCATGACAACTCCTATGAGTACAAACACGGTGCTTGATGCTGATGAAGATGGGGAGGCGGTGGACCAGAAAGAATTTCGAGGGATGATCGGCTCACTTCTGTACCTGACGGCGACCAGGCTGGACACTCAGTTCGCGGTCTGTATTTGTGCGCGCTACCAGGCTTCTCCTAGGACTTCTCACCGTCAAGCGGTGAAGCGCATTTTCAGGTATCTGAAATTTACTCCTGAGCTTGGTCTTTGGTATTCCACGGGTTCTTCTCTTTCTCTTAAAGGATTCTCAGATGCTGACCATGCTGGCTGCCGGATTGATCGCATGTCAACCTCCGGTACATGCCAACTCTTAGGAACCTCTCTTGTCTCTTGGTCCTCCCGCAAGCAAGCTAGTGTAGCTCTTTCCACCACTGAAGCAGAATATGTTGCTGCTGCTAGTTGCTGCTCCCAGCTTTTATGGATGAAAGCCACCCTTAGTGATTTCGGCCTTAATTTTGGTAGGATCCCTCTCCTAGTTGACTCTACTTCTGCTATTTCTGTAGCTAAGAACCCCGTTTTGCACTCTAGAACCAAACATATAGACGTGAGGTTTCACTTTCTGAGAGATCACTATGAGAAGGGAGAAATAGACTTGATCCATGTAGTATCAGCAAACCAGTTGGTCGATATCTTTATCAAGCCCCTAGAGTTTGACGCTTTTACGCATCTAAGAGGTGAGCTTGGAGTGTGCTATCCTTTTTAGTCAGGGATAGAGTGCTATTCCTTTTAGTAAGGAATAGCTTCTGTAGTTTAAATTTTGCTTTTATCTTGCTTTTATTTCTCTTTATCTCTTTTGCATATTGTATCATATCATGCATTGCATTGTATCATATGCATTTTCACTTCACTAGCACTAGAGCTCTTTTGGAATGCAGAGTTAGTACTTGCTTGTGCTAGATGGTACAGTGCTTGCTTGATCATGGTTGGCTAAGCTCTCTTGAGTCTATTGAATACTAATTGTGAGCTAAGTAATTTTATTTTTTGTAAATCAAAAACCATAATCACCACTTGATTTGGCTACCTAGTGTGGCGGAACCGCCGATTTAATCCGGGCTAAGTACACCTGCCACCATTAGCTCTCCGTGTACTTAGGCCGTACTAAACCCGGTCGTCCGTCGAGAAGCCTTCGGCCCTCGATTCGTACCAAAACCCCAGAGGAACCGACATCACACACATTCGACCCTCGATGGAGCCACAACAGTTACATCATCACAGGTAGTTGAATAGATGTTACATAGGAAGTTAGGTTACAAACCAGTTCGAAATAAAATAGAGTTCAACATAGTCTCATACGTAACTTAGCGTTCAAATAGAGTCTCGCAGCGGAAATCTTTAACCATCATAGTTCATGACAACCAAAAGACTTGCAGAAGTAAAGTAGCATCATGCCCACTGATGTCACTTCATTCGCCAGCTCAACACGCTTCTTACTCCTGATGATAACAAGTCCCTCCGCCAACACAGGCACAGAAGAGGAACTCCATACCTGTAACTCAAAAGCGGGGGCAAACCCTGAGTACTAATTACTCAGTAGGTCTTAACGGATGTGGTTTACGGCTGACGCAAAGCTTGCTTACTAGAGAGTTGGTCCTTAGCCGTTGCTTTTATAACAAGTTATGATCATAGGGTAGCAGGATTTGACAGCTGCTATCCCTACATGATAACCGAGCCAATTGCAATAGAGGAATTCATAAAAACTTGCATGAATAGAAAGCATGTCATAGTCAAACATGTAGCATTCAAAAACATGAATCATAATACATCAAATTAGAGTTATTACTACGTTGCCCATGTGCGGTATTTGGCATTCTCACACCTGGTGAGCATCAGCGATTCGAATCGATTTCTAATTCCCGGGAATAACTAAAAATGCCAGGGGCCCATATGCTTACTCACACGACGGCTTTCCCACATATAGTCCCCCTCCTCCACCTGTCCCATCCCAAGTTCGATTCACTCCCACCTGACTCCCGGGTTGTGCCCCCATGACGAGCCTGCCGACATCTCGGGCTCCCCGTCATCAGTACCAAGCTCCCCCGGGCCACCTTCCTCTCAACCAGTGGGTAGGAACGTGTTTCTGTTCTCCGGATGGCACAAGTAAGGTTTCACCAGCCCCATTAACCGGGTAAGCACTTTAGCAATGGTATGCCAACCAGCAGGCGAATAGCGAACGGGCCTTATGCGACTCGGGCGGAGCCATTACACTGCAACAACGCACACCGCAAGAATATAACTTAATCTCCGCCCGGTCTCCAGTTAATCCTCATCATAATACCATCTTAGCATAAACAGTGTTCTCTTTCTTTTCAAAACACCTACGTAACGAGTGACCTCTCACTCGTATCTAGTCGAGCCTATCATTTCTAGGCAACTCGTCCTACGTACCTAGTGTAGGTGCTAGGGCCAGGGCGGCCAAGGGTCTAATGCAATGGGGTTCCAATCAACACCTAATGCATATGCGTAATCATAAAACAATATTAGCTGGGAGAATATGGTCCTGCCTACCTTCCTCGCTAGGGTTAGCTTCCTCGGATGCGAAGTCAGGTGCGGCCTGCGGGTACTCTTCTGGCTGCGGGTCCGGCTCCTGGTGTTCTGGCTCCTCGATCAGCGGCTGTTCCTGCCTCTGCTCCTCGATCCCGTGGTCTATATGCATGCCATCATATGCAAAATGAGTGCGATGAATGCAGTGCAGGACAGAGCGCAGTAAACATATAACCCGCAGTGGAAATAAGGCAAAGTAAGTAAACATTTCTATTTAACGATCTATCTCCCGAGGGGGAGAAAAATCAAACTCTCCGATAAAATATACAGCCCATCATCTAAACTTAACCAAGGACCCACCACGTAACCCATGTATCCATGTCATGACCATGCATTTTTATGATGTGGCATTTTTGACCCCATCTACCATCTCTTCCATTTACAATTTGGTCGTTTTTTCCATTTACTCGAGCCTCTGAGTTTAACTAGTTCTACTGCTCCAATTGACTTAAAATTTTTACAGCATGCACATATCATGTACGGGAAACTACCGACAAAATTTCAGCTCAAAAGGAGTAAAAATGAATTTATTAAAATCCTAACAATTTAACAGCCCTTTTCCTTCTCGGATTTCTCATTAATTATAGAAAGTGAATCTGACCATGGAATTTGACCAGTGGTGATGATAGGCTATGAACTAACTACACAAAAATTTTCAAGTGAAATACTTTCCAATTCGCAGGGTATCTATTTTTCATTTTTAATTATAGAGGAAATGAACACGCATGACAAAGCAGTACATAAGACCTGCACATATATACTTTCTGGACTTTAGAAACCATGTGCAAGCCACCATATTTTTCTTATAATTTTCCTAGTAATTTAAATACACCTTTTCCTATTTTCCTTTCTCAACTAGCATCTTTTGTCATTTTCAAAAAACCATCATAAACTAACATGCAAGGTCTCATATTGTAATAGTAGACTACCCATGATGTGCGATGTCCATGAAAAATACTAGGGAGCCATTTTGAGCCTCTTTTATTTAGCACCCAACTCCCATTACAATAAATCATATATTTATCATGGAAAAAGAAAAACATCAATCAAATGAACAATGCTAGAGCCAAGAAAATTCACACAGGGCCTAAACATCACTAATATACTACTTTCCAAGTTTCACACATGTTGAAGTTCATTTACCCCACTTTTGGTATTTATTTTGCTTTAACATGCATGCAACAAAACCGAGGGTAAAAATGTCTTTTCACATGACCACATCATACCTAGCCTGTAGATCTACTCAAGAGGAGTTCATAAGTACTGAGTTTGTCCATTTTGGATTTTTCTTTGAATTTATATGATTTTTCAAAGTTCAAACCGAGAAAAAGGTAAATAGAAAAAGAAAAACCCAGATCTAAGGACCTCTACGTAATTAACCATAGTTTCCAGGGGCTAGCGTGTAAGATCTGCAAGAATCAGCCCCTGTGCGGGAGGACCGGGTTGCAAATATGGAAAAGTCCGGGGGCTAGATCTAAAAAGATCTGGCCCCCGTCTTCTTCCTCGCGCCGGCCGCGGCCGCGCGGCGCGGCCCGCGTGCGCCGGCGAGCTCCGGAGCCGCGACGAGGGGCGCGGGGGATGCGCGGGAGTTAGGGCGTCAACCTTGGGTAGCTCTCGTCGATGGTGGCGGCGCGGTCGAGGCGGAACGGCGGTGAACCGGGGCGTGGGCGACGGCGACGGTGGCGCGGCGAGGACGTCGCGCCGAGCTCAATCTCCTCGGGAGAGGGGAGTTTGACGACGAGGTCTAGGGGGAGAGGGGCGGCGTGGAGCGGGGAGTGCGGTGGTGGGGTCGGTTCGGCTCGGGAAGGCCGGGAGGCGGCGGCGTGAGCTCGGCCCGAGCTTGCCGGCGTCAATGGCGGCTCGGGTTTAAGCGGCGCGCGCGGGGCGGAAACGGGACGGGGATTGCAGGGAAAAGGGCTAGGGTTTGGGCGCGGGACCTCCCCCTCCTTTTGACGCGCCCAGACGGCCGCCGCGGGGCTCGCCGTACTCCCTGTACGCCGGCGAGCCATGCGGCGCGCGCCGGTTCGCGCCGTGGGCGCGACGCGGATCGCGGGCCCCACCTGTCAGCGACTCAAAACTGGGAAAAAGAATTGTGTTTTCTAGGCCTCTGTATTTCGCGATTTTAGCTCATTTCTAGGCCGAATTTGGAAAAAGCCCAATTGGAAGAAATGTTCTACTCAGAGAGATCTACAACTATGTCGAAGTGAACAACCCCAAAATCCAAGTGTAAATATGGTTTAAATTCAAATTTTGAAATCAGCCCTAGGTAAGAACAGGGTACCTTTATTGTTTGGAAAAAGGAAAACCCCTATTTCCAAGCCTTTTCACCCAAAGTACCTTTTGGGTAACTTGCTTAGAATTTTAATACCTACAACTTATTCAATGGAAGTGTTGCATGAAAGTGGTTGTAGGTTTGTGCAAACTTATGGTTTTTAAACAAGGCTGATTTGAGTTGGTTTTCTGCACTGACAAAGAAAGACTCCAAACCCTATGTAGCCTTCATTATCTGGCCAAACCCCAATTATGAAAGTTGTTCAAAACTTCATTATCTACAAGTTTGGTAATATGAGTTTCTCCTAGATCCTAATAGATTTGGATTTATGAACAAGAACATAACAGAACACATGCATAAAATTCAGATTTCAAGCATTCCATCTCATCCAAATAAGTCATAGCCTAATTATATGCAATCACATGATGCTAAATGATGCTTAGTGCATGATTAAGATATGATAATGCACTCGAGATGCTGGAGCATCACACCTAGCATGTGTAGGATTGTTGAATGCTATGCTATCTTTTCATACCTGGATATGCTAGTTGTATGCCTTCGCTAAGTTAATGCCTAAGCTTTTCTGACACCTTGCTTAAATTGAAATCTGAATCAAAATGGTTACAAGTGTGTCTTATGTGATGAATTGAGAAAGATCCAGGTGGGTTTGCTTGTCACACTGATCTAGTTCGAGACAGCTTGCCTTTGCACTTTGGCATGAACTTGGACTAGGTTGTGTATGACCAAAACCTTGTCTTAAGCTTCTGATGGTTATATAACTTAAGCTTGGCATTGGTTGGTAAGAAGTGGAAAAAGACAAGTAAATAACCCCTGGCATAAAAAGAACTTGCTTATGAATACAAATGTTTAAATCTGAAATTTGCAAGTCTCTAAAATGCTTATGGCTAGTTGTATATGCTTTGGTTGAGAGTAGCACACCTTGTATGCACTGCTAGCATCTTGTTGTTCATGCCTATCTTGCTAGGGGCTATTCATGTTGGTGATGCTTTCCTTTTATTAACCCTGAAAAATAAGCTTACTCTTGATATGTGTGAGATAAATTCATTTGAGCTTGTTGTATGCTTCCTTGCCCTCACTTGCTCTGTATGCTAGAACTTGTGATTACGAGCTTTTCATCCCCTCTGAGCTCTTTCAGTTGCACTCCTTGGATTTCATGGCATATTTTGAGGGGGAGTTATCTAGTTTAGGGAGAGTTGAGTTCAATAAACCCTTGATGTGTCCATTGTCAATAAGGGGGAGAAATTTGGGGAGAGATTAGTGTATTTCTCCAAGGGGAAGAAATTTAAAAATATGGACAAGGGGGAGAACTCACGAGAGATTTAGTTGAGGGGGAGCTTTGCACTCATTTTACATTTGTGAGGATGCATTTTAGGGGAGTTAAGCTTTTAGCATGCTTTTTCATCGGTGCGTTGAGCCTTTTGCCTCTGTCTTGAGGAGCCGATGCTTTACTTTTTTTTGTTGTCTCATTGTGTCCTGTTTCTTTGCTTGTATTTGGTTCTTGGGCATTTTGAGCAACTTTCTTCTTTCTTTCTTTCTTTTTCGGTTTTACGCTTTTCTCTTGTCTTTGTTCTATTTCAGGTTACAGGTTGAAGGTGTTGACAATGCACTCATCAAGGGGGAGATTGAGAGCCAATGGACCGGCCTCATTGCTCTTCTGGTGTGATGAGTGATTGTCAACGAGCTCAAGCCCTCCGATGGACTGGAGGCCCTCCGATGGACTGGAGGTAGATGATGAAGACCTCGATGGACTGAGGCAAAAGCCCTCCAATGGACCGGAGGAAATGCTCGGCTTCGGTTGGCCATGGAAGCTCGGTACACGGAGGGGCGGATCGGCAACGGTGGTGTAAGCCCTCCGATGGACCGCGAGGCAACTCCGATGGACTGGAGAAGCCGGGTGCCACCGTGGTGCTCCAACCCGAGTGCATGGCGCGAAGGCGTGCGAGGGAGGCTTTGGCGGCTTCAGCTCAAAACCGCCACCCAAGCTACCCAAGGCTTGGTGAGTTGGGCCACGACTCGCCAAGATAGAGAAGATGGGCCAAGTCCGGCCCAGACGGAGATTTCCTAAAGTTTCCCGGTTTCTGACTTCAAAACCGGGGGTGCAAAGGTGGATTGGACTACTGGCCACGTGGAGGACATCTGAAGATTGCGTGGAAGCTAAGAAGATCAAGTCTTCATCGTGGTCGTCTGTCCCAGATATTTCGGGTTCTTTTCTATTTTAGCCCTTCTAGGCGTTTCTAGTGTTAGGGGTCTATGTGTAAAAATGCCAAAACTGAACCGGTGTATAAATAGCCTAAGAGCTGGTCATTAGAGGAAGTCTTGGCAGCTAGGTTTTCATTTCCTTAGGGTAATTTTCGTCCTCAAGCTTTGAGCTCCAAGTTTAGGAGGGTTAGGGTGGGATCTAGCCTCCAAATCAAGAGGGAAGGTGAGGGTGGTTGCTTGGGACGAAATCCTTCATTGTAATCTGACCTAAGACCTCTTTTGAGGCTCATAATCGAAGTGGTTTCGTACAGCAACTTTGTGTGCTTCTCCTCCCTTTGTTCTCTTTGGTTTTTGGCTTCAATCCTTGGCCTTTTGGATGTTGGTTTTGGCCAGGGTTGAATCCTTTGTTTTCCTTATGCTTTGGACTTGCAAGGACGTGGAGATTATGTCTTAGAACATCTCAATCCCAAAGGATTGCCACGAGCAAGTTGTTCTTGAGCTTTTCCCTTCTTACCCAAATATTCATCTCTTCACGAGATCTGAAATTTCTACTAATCCCATGATCTTTTTCCATAGATCTTTTGGAAATAGCTTTGGAATGGGGCTAGGATAGCCTGTGCCAATTTTCGTGATGTTTGGAGAAGGTTTGGTCAAGTTTCGGATTGCTTTTGTGTGAGGTTTCCTACTGTCCAGTCTTCCTGCTGGTTCTGTCCACTTTCAAGTCTTGTTTGGTTTAGGGGTCAAACCTTCGAATTTTGGGCTGAAATTTTGTGGAGCTCTTTATCAGTGAATCATAAAGCTTCCATAAAAATTTCAGATCATTTGGAGGTGTTTTGACCTGGTTTTGGTATTTTTCTTTTCGGGTTAGTCTGTCAGTTTTTAACCACCGGAAGGTCCGGTGGCTCTAGGAATTTTATTATTTGTCCAATTGAGCTGAAAATTTGTGGAGTTGTTCCTTGGCCCCTTATAAACCTCCAGTAAAAATTTCATAATTTTTGGAGTTGGTTTGATAGGGTTTTGATTCGAATCTTTTTGTAAGCACCGGACAGTCCGGTGGTTAACCACCGGACAGTCCGGTGGTCACAACTTGCTGCAATTGGCCTGAAATTTTCTGGAGTTGTTCCCTATTTCCTTGTGAAGGTGTGGTAATTTTGGAGGATTTTTTGGAGCTTTTCTTGAGGGGTTTTGAGATTTTTCTTTGCAGCCCTGTCTGTCTGAAATTTGCAGTTCTCCGGAGTTAGTTCCTTTTGTGCTCTTTTTCTTAGCCATTTGAGCATGTGCTTCCGCTTGGTGCTTGGTACGTATCTATTCAGTGGACGGTACTAAGCACGTGTTGTGAGCTAGATACGTATCCTCTCCGTGGACGGTGTCTAGTTTCGTTGTGGGCGTTGTTTCCGTTTTGCACTGCGGTGGGGATTTGAGTTTGAGTTTTCAAGTGCTCCTATTCACCCTCCCTCTAGTCGCACGTCTCGATCCGACACCTGGCATACAGGTTGGATTATAGCACCAGCAAGAATAACGAGACTTGACTAACCAAGATAACCACAGCCTAAGCGTAGCAAGTATGCAAAATAAAGGGTACACCACACTTGCAAGGGATAGAGATAAAGTAAAATATAACTGAATTAGATTGAAGATACAAGTAGAAAATATACAAGAGCTTTTAATGCAGACTCAGAAGAATCTCCGAGAACCCCGAGGCAAAGCTCGACTCACTCTAACTCTCAGGACTATCCTACTACTAAGATATGGAAAAGAACTCTCTAAGGTTTCCACACTTTTACAAATGAGCTCTATAGGCCTATTTATAGTCCAATATGTGAGGGGGTACTTGTAGGAGGCAAAGGTTGGTGGGAGGCCGAGGTTAGTGGTCGGCCGACCTAGGGGGAGGTCGGCCGACCTAGCCCGAGGTCGGGCGACCATCCGATCCACCGCCTTTGCATTACAACGGCTTGATCTTGCGTCACCATGGCGGTTGGCGGTTAAGATGGTTGTTGCACGTGTAAAATGCCTCCGAGGGTAAGTCGGCTAACCTTAGAGGAGGTCGGACGACCACGTGTCAGCCTTGCATTGGCCACATTGCTCTTCCCTTGGATTGTTGCCATCATGGATCTGTGACTTGGTGGACTTTCGGCCTTTGGATACTTTGGATGCTTGATACAATGGTTGGATTGACTTGCACATGTGTTTCTTTACATGCAGGAGTGGAAGTGGGCAAAACCGGCTCGGTGAGGTGGCTGGGCGGCCAGCCTGGTGGCCGGCCGACCTGGCAGTGGGTCGGGCGGCCACCAGCATTTGGCCTGGTTGTTCCTTTTTCCTTCCATTGTATTGTGTCATCCATTTTTACATGTAAATGTGTACTTGCAACCAAATATTTATGTACATCTTGTGGAACTCATTAGTAGAAGGGTTAGTCCATATTTATTCACTTGCATTGCTCCCTTTGATTGGTAATTGACGGTAGATATTGTGAGATTATGACCATCAACACCCCCCCAAGCTTAAACTTTTGCTCGTCCTTGAGCAAAGCTAAGACTGAAAGTAGATCAGGAGTTGCTGCAATACCGAAGATGAAGAGAAATTCTTATATGTGGCTCAATACTCATGCTTTTGCTTTGAGTAGTGAAATAATTGAAGCTTACCTTATGTACTACTGTGGTGCATCTTTTTGCTTACCATGCCTTGGGCGGTTGAGAGGTGGAACGACCATTGTGCAGGAATTCTTCTAACTTGCTGTTCTTTGGATGTCTTCCTCAAGTCTTTTCAAGATTTCCAAAACAAAAGTAGCTTCCCCAAGGTGCTCTCAGGCGTTCAAATGTGTTTCCTCACCAAGGGCCAAGATTCGGCCAACACTTTCCTACACTAAGGCCTTTGTGGAGCTTTGGGTAGGGAGAATGTGGTACACTTAGGATATTTATTTTGCTAAGCCAAAGATTGGACCAAAGAGTATACTTTATCACTTCTTCTATTGATCACTGGAGTATGAGAGGTGGTACTGTATGCCTCCTTCCCTTGGTTTTCATCCCTTGTAGCCTTTTGTTGATTTGGAGTGGATATGGAGCTTTTATTTATTTTTGCTATGCTTGAACTTAGCATGCTTTTCATTTTGCCGTGCTTTTGCACGCATTTTTCTTTTTGCCATGCTTTTGCATGCTTTTTTTTGAGCTCCATGCCCTTACTACTTGAGATTTGAAGGCTAGGGATTATGAGAAGTATTTGGAGACATTTTGATGGATGCAAAGTCCGGAATGGATCACTTGCATTTTTTGTTTTATACTCTAGCTATCAACAGAAGGTGATATTTCTACTCAAAGAGACTCAAAATTTGACAAAGCTAAAAATATCACTAAGCAGCTCTTTGTAGCAGTTTAAACTAATTGAAGCATTTTTGGTTCTGGTAGGTATTTTTGACCAAGGGGAGCTATATTTTGTTGTTTTCAAAATAAAAACCTAAGATGTTCATCTTACTAAGAGCATGAAAGAATTATCCTATATTCAAGTCATATCATTCATCTCACAACAACTTAGACTTGTTAGCACAAATGGCATCCACAAAATAGAACCTTGGTTTACTTCTTTTATTCATAAACTCAAAACTAAGCTAAGCATAAGTCACATGCAAGAACTAAATCATTCATTTGATAGAGCAACTATTCATTATTTCCAAAATGAAGCTAACATGTGAACTTATCGTTAAAGCATGGGAGTTTTTTTTAAAGTATAACCGAATTAAACAAACTAAATCAAGCAAACTGAATTAAGCAAACTAGCAAACTCTCGAAGCATGATACATGGGTAGTGCAGAAAATGGGGAACTGTCATACGTACCTAGCTATCAATTTGGGTTCCCCCCAAGCTTAAATGAAGCTACTCGGCGTAGTACCCGTAGTACTGGAAGAATCGCTGGGACTCCTCGAAGGTGCGCTGAGCCGTCGCTTCTATTTCTAGGAGGCAGTTATATTTGTAACACCCTAAATTTTATTTTCTGAATTTACAATATTTAAAATGCTTTTCTCAATTTATTAAGGATTTTCATGTTTAGAATGAGCATTTAAAAGATTTTATAAAATAAATTTTAAAACAAATAAAAAGAACTTAGGACAACATGTTGTTGTATTCATACCGTTGCATTGATTTTATGTTGAGTGGTTGCCTAAGGATTCGAGTTCAAATTTTATTTGAATTCATAGTGTGTTTAAATCCTAAAAATAACCGAGTTTGAAAAGTTTTCAAAAGAAAAAGGCCGGAAATCCCCTTCTGTGTTCCCTCCTCTGTTTCGGTTCAACAACCAACCAAAGTTGGATTCGACCCGACTCTCATGCTTCTCTGCCCTTTCAATGTCTCTTTATCGTGTGGTCTCTCTCCCCGCTCTTTTCTTTGTCATACATGTCCCGCTCGTCGCACTTCCCCTTGCCATCAATCCCGCTGACTATCTCGTCCCATCATGCTGAGCTAGCATGGATGTTTTGAGTGTGAAAACCCTTCTAAATATCTTTGTTCATCGTCAAATTGTTTCTGAGAATTTTTAGGATTTATCTGGAAACGTTTCCCTTTTTCCTAGAGCAAACTCCATTTATTGGAGGCTTTTCTGAATCTTTTTATGAGCTCTAAATATTTTATTTGAGTTCATTGGGTGCCAAAACATATCTAGGAATTTTTGGAGCCATCGGAGTATTTTTCGGGGCACGAACATTAATTCTAGATATTCTGGAATTATTTTAATACCCGAAATTCTTTATTAGTCCAAATACAACTCGGCCCAAACCCGTGCATATATATATATATCCACCGAAATCCTCTCGTCGCCCTCTTTTCAAAACCGGTATCCGTTTTTCAATACCGCAACCCTAGCTCTCTAGATCTGAAAAGGAAGTTTCAAGTTGGGTTCAACTCCGGCGAACGTTCGGCGTGAATTTTCTCCGCGTCCGTCCATCTCCGTCGAAATCCAAGGGTACCACGACTTTCGTCTCATCGAGATCTCCATCGGGGTGGTGTCCGTTTTGCGAGGAAATATTCGATGCTCCGTAGATCTAAGTTTTTCTAAACTCCTGTGAGCCTTTTCTCCTTTCTTTTCCACCTCAGGTCGCCTCGGTTCGTGCGCTTCTACGCACTTTTCCCGCTCACCTCTGACCGGCCGAGCGCCTGGATCCTATGCCGGGCCCCACGTCGCCAGCCGGGCCCCGCCCAGTACGGCTGCCGCCCACGTCCACGCGGAAGCGCGCAGCGAGCGAGAGCGCCAGCGCCCGTCCCATCCAGTCCTCCCTCCGCCACGTGTCACCCCCACATTGGCTGCCTTCACCGTTTCCTGTTCGCCAAGCCGCATGGGTCCCGATCTCGCCACACTAGATCCAGAGGATTCTTTGCATCCGCTTCTCCGCAGCCCACCGTATGTCGTCTGATCCATCCACTCAGATACCGCCACCTCATCGCTGCCAGGACGCTTTGCAGAAAGACCCATGTGCTCTTAAGGAATCAACCCGCAGTCCTTCTTGCAGTGACCAAGCCATGTTTTTAGTGTTTTCAACCTCGGTTTTTGAAAAGTATTTACAACTAAGCCCCTACCACATTAAAAAGCTCATATCTTCTCCGTTTTAAATCCGTTTTCGATGATTCTTGTGCCCACGAGTTCGTGGCGATGAGTAGAACAGTTTTATGAACCTTTTATCTTCTGTTTTTGATGTATGATGTACTGTTTTAGCTTATATTTGTTTGCTTGCATGTGTGAACCTGTGTGCATGTGTGGAGCCCCGATGAACGTGTAGACGCTAGTCTCTTCGTGCAAACTCAAGTGCAACTCAAGATTAACATCCAGAAGACTCTAAGCAGCAGCAAGGAATTTTTAAAGGAAGGCAAGTATAACATAAACAACACATAATAACCTTTTTATTTACTGCATGCGCATTTTAATATGAATGCTTGTAAGGTTTTACCTAGCTACTTTTATCCTCATATATCTACCTTTTGGGAAGCATATGGTTAAGTTGTGCTAGGTGCGGCATGAACACATACTTTCATGTTAATTAATGTTGACTAATGGTTCTATGCAATTATGTGAGCTTGACCCTTTGTGCTGTGTGCTTGAGTGGTTCATGCCTCTTGTAAAACTGGCTTTTTAGCAACATGGTTTAGAGAGCTTGAGCAATGTGCTCATGTGTTTTTGCTAGTTCTCTCCGTAAGGACAGAATCACAAAGCGACCACCTGGGACAACAGTGCTACCACAAGATTGGAATGGAACGATCTTAGCTGACTAATTAGGTTGTTTTGGATTAGGAGAAACTTACCTGCGAGACAAGAGGGGAGGTTAGTATCAGTGGTCGCTGCACTACCTTATGGTTGGTTGTGCTTTACGTTATATGTATGTGCTTCTCCCTTTGGAGGCGGACACCACCGTTGTGACCCTGAAACCTTAGCGGTTACACCTTACCAACGTGATCTTTGTAAAGGCTTCGTAGTGCGCTTGCTAGTCACCTCATCTCCGGTAATGTGATGAACTCCTAGCGTAGCTCACGACTTGTGGGTAAAGATGTACAACCTCTCAAGAGTGTAAAACTGATATATCAGCCGTGCTCACGGTTATGAGCGGCCCAGACCCTTCCCAGTGATTAGAAGCAGCCTTGGCTGAGGTTCCTTGGTTTTGGTTATGGTTTTGATAATGGTTATATCTGTTTAATCTTATTTAATTCTTATGCAATATCTTTTGGGTTAATGGTTTATCTACTCATGTTTAGTAAATAGTTGTTAATAAAATATGACGAATTAAAAGCTCATGCAGTCTGTCAGCTAACCTTAGAGCCTCATGGTTTATGTTATATTTGTTGAGTGCGAGATGTACTCACGCTTACTTCTTTATATTTATTCCTTGTTGGGGGGAAAATTCCAACCGCTGCTCAGAAAGACGAAGGCATGATGGAGTACAAATGAAGGTTCATGAAGTTCTAGGCGTGCGACCCCCAGTTGGTTTCCCTGTGGATGGCACGAAGATTTAGTTACATTTCGGCTACTCTGTGTATGTCTTATGTAAATGTTGTTTAACGTTATATAATAAAGCATGTTCTGTTATATCATTGTTTATTGTCTCTATATGTGTGAGATTAGATCCTAGCACACATATAGTTTTGCTCTGGTTTGTCTTTCTAAAACCAGGGTGTGACAATATTGTTCATCCAGGGTCTGCTGGATGACCTGAGGGCGCTCATCGACCTGATTAAGCTATTGGGCCTTCCCAGCTGTGCGCTGGTCCTGAATGCTTAGGGACCCAAAGATGGCGCTCAAAGGTTCTCCTACAAAGCATGCAGAGGCAGACGCTCCTACCTCATATGGTGCTGACCCAAACCCACAGTAGGTTCCTCCTCCTTGCTGCTGAAAGAATGCAGCGCTCGGCTCGTGTCCCCATGGTGTGTTTGCAGATCCTCCGTGCGGCTGCAACGATGGGTCTGTTCCCTGGGTTTGCCAGGATGTGCCAGTCGCGGTATGGAACCAGGTAGGTCTCGTCCCAGTGGCTTGTGCGTCCTGTGCTTGCTTCTATAGGCGCTCTTGGGCTGCTCTCCTCTGTGCCCTGGTCATGACTCCCGCTACACTATGTCTGGCTCATCTAAAGGCTCTTCAACCGGGACACCCTCTATTGGCATAGAGAGTGTGTCCACGTGGTAGATTTTGAATTGTGGTGCTGGTAGAGGTACTTCAAAGTTGTACCCCCTGTAGATCATGACATAGGTATCTGTGTTGGGGTTCTTGCGCAGAAAGTGTCCCCAGATAAAATGGCTCTCTGTGACTAGGTTGGGTGTGTCTGGGGGTAAAAATGCCACCTGGGCATTTGCTAAGACCCCCTAGTTCGGATGCAATCCTCGTCACAAAGGACGTGATTGTTATGGAATTTTCATTCCAAACTAGTTTCATCCAGTGATAGAGCATGGCGATAACTGGTGCATACTTCTGCTTATGCCACATGGCATAGAGGATTTTTAAGTCCTCTATGGTCACACAACGTGTGTAATCACGGGAAAGGACTACCATGGTAATCTAATGGGCCATGAACCGCATAGTGAGGTGCTTAATGTGTGTGATACTCTTCTTCCCCTTATAGTCCGGACCGGGTAGTTCTTTCCAGAACTCTGTTGCATTAAATCCTACGGGTTCGGCTGCTATGGAGCAGTGAGGTGAGAACCCGAGAGTATTGCTGAATTGACGAAGTGTCAGCTCATGCTCAGAGTTAAAGAGTCTGAAATGAACAGTTGTGTCAGACTGCAGTGATACTACTCTGAGGGTCATTAGAAACTCCTTGGTGATGAGGACTATGCCTCCCTCACTAACATGTGCAAAATTATCCCAGCCTACCATACTGAAAATTTTATCAAATTCATCGTCCATACCTGTGCTTGTCATGAGTACCTCATCGAAGCACTTGGTGAGGCTGATAGGCTTGGTGTGGAGTCGCCTCAGTAGGTCGGCTTCATCTTGATTGTGTGTCTGGATTTGGGAATCCAGCAGCAATACGGGCCCAGTGTTGGATGATGTTGCTTCTTCTCCTCCTGGCCCAGCACTTGATGAGCCTCTGTCGGACACTGTCCGAGGGTTTTGGCCCTGTGAACTGGAGGACGTCGGGAACCGAATGTGCTACCCCGCCCTGCTGATCGCACTTCTGGCCCTCTTGAGAGCACGCCTCATCCTGCACAAAAATAGACACAAGAGCTACGAGACGATAGAATAAAGTTAGCGTTAGTTGTTAGTCGTCCTTGTGGGGATGACACTGACACAACTCATTCTTGGTCTTGCCAAAAGAGAGGGGCTAGTAGCTAATTTATTTGCTCAACGAGATTTTTATTTGAACATTATTTTAGCTAAGTAAAAGAGCCAGATTAACCACTAAGCTAGGGAATTTGAGTGGGGGAGAAGAGTGCTTGTGCTTGGTGCATTGAGCAAGAGAACAAGGGTTGCTATTTATAGGACAAGGGGCAGAAGAGGAGGTCGGACAACCTCATGGGCAAGTCGGCTGACCTGAGGAGTTGGTCAGCCGGCCCTATGCCATGGTCGGCCGGCTTTGCGTGAGGGTGTAGCAAAGAAGAGGAGAGTGCACCGAAAGCAACGGTGGTTGAGTGATGAGGAGGTGGGTGGTCGGGTGGCCTTATGGCGTGGTCGGCCGGCCTCCGAGTGCTACCCCTCTCCTCTTTTGTGCTTGCTTCGGGAGAGAGCGAGAAGAAAAGAGAAGGAAGAAAGAAAAAGAAGGGAAAAGAAAAAGAGAAAGGAAAAGAGAAAGAGGGAAAGAGAGAGGAGAGGAACGAAAACAAAGGAGCAAGAGGGAGAGAGGAGGGTGGTCGGGCGGCCTCATGACGTGGTCGGCCGGCCACCCCGCCCCCCTTTTGCCTTACCTTAGGAAGGTGATCGGCCGGCCCTAGGTGGGGTCGGCCGACCCCTAATAAATTTTTTTTCTTTTTGTTTGAAAGCAAAAGGGGATGTTAAACTAAATGCAGGAAATTAAAGTTGTGCATTGCAGAAATCCAAATATGCAGTGGAGCATGGGAAATTAAAACTAGCGGGAAATAAATATGCTGTCGAATGATAATGCCAAATTTACCTCTTGGCGGGGGCAAACCATTAACCACCCTTCGGGATGTCGCATGGACGTACGTACGGGGAGGTAAGTGGTACTTTTGTGAGCCACTTGGAGTTTGTCGTGGATGGGTCCTGGGCACGCTTGTTTTCAACATGCCCCATAGTGTTTGTCCTAGATTCTCCATGGGTATGCTGATTCTTGTTGCACCCTTGGTTGATGGGTCTTATAGGCTCATGGGTGCCGACCTTCTTAACAGGAGCTTTGCCTCCTGTCGCCTGGTTCTTGCGGCTAGCCTTCATTGCTTTTGCCTTCTTCCATTCGTCTTCTTCCTGTTGTCGGATGGCAGCCTCGGTGGCTAACTTCCGTTTCATAAATGCTACGAGACTGTCCTTCTCTTTCCCGGAGGCGTCGTAGACTGGTGGCTTCGGCACACACTTTTGGCACTTGAAAAACTTCACTTGGTTGCACTGTTCCACTTTTGGTTTGAAGGAGAATGTCTCCCTCATTCTGTTGATGTTGAGGTGGACTTGTTCGGCTCTAACATCAATGCTTGCTTCCACGGTGCTCCGAAATGGCCGCCCAAGAATGAGTGATGTCTTGGCATTAATTTCCATGTCGAGTACTACAAAGTCCACGGGAATAAGGAAGTTCTGGATCTTCACCGGGACATCCTCGGTGATTCCCGCGGGGTGTCGGATAGACTGGTCCGCAAGTTGCAGGCACATACTTATGGGGACGAGTGCCGCGTGATTGAGTTTGTCGAAGACAATTTTAGGCATGACACTGATGCTTGCTCCGAGATCACAAAAGGCTTGATTGAAGACTTGGTTCCCAATTGAGCATGGAATGGTAGGACTGCCAGGGTCCTTCTTCTGTGGAGGTTGGTTGAGTATAGCTGCGCTACACTCCTCGGTCATGTGCACAATTTCCGCTGATGGTTGTGGTTTCTTATTCTTGAGTATATCTTTTATGTATTTTGCATATGTCGGTACCTGCATAGCATCTAGCAGGGGTATATTGACATATAACTTCTTAATAACCTCAACAAACTTACTATATTGTTCATCGGTGGTAGCCTTCTTGTTGCGCGGAGGAAAGGGCAACACCGTTGTGTAATAAAACTCGTGTGGAAGAGTTTTCGATGGTGCCTTCACCTTCGCAGCATCAGTGCTGGTTTCTGGATCGTCATTCTCTTTCGTTTCAGTGGTCTTCTCCTGTTCCTTGCCTGTATGGTTAGGGCATGATGCACCACTAGGATGTGGAGGGTCCTGAGTGGACTTACCACCCCTAGTGGTGACGGCATTAATGTGCTCTTTGGGAGGAGGTTCCGGTTGCCCCAAAGCTTTCCCACATTAGCATTAGGCAAAGAGGCAGCCAACTGAGCTATTTGTGTTTGTAACATTTTATTGAAACTCAGTTGATTTTTCATAGCACTGTTAAAAGTTTCCATTTGTAATGAAATAGATTCAAAAAGTCTATCATTTGCATGAAACTTTTTACTGATGCTATGATACACAGCTTTTGGATCAAAAGAGCTAGGCTTATTGAATTGCTGTGAATTTCCAAAGGAGTTACCTTGTCCGAAGAATGGGATATATGGTCATGAATTCTAGCCTAGTTGGGGGCGATTCCCGTTGTTGAAGTTGCTAGAATTTCCAATGAAGTTGGCGTCTTTTGGTCGCGTTTCAGGGCAGCTGCTCCCTGAATGCCCCGCGTTGCCGCAGACTTCACAAGTCATGCGAGTGTCGAGGGCCTGGACTGTTGTGGTCTCAGGATTGTCTTCCAGCTTCTTTAAAAGCAAGTCCATCTCGGCGTCTAGCATGTCCGTGCTGTCGATGTGATGGACTCCATGGGATCGTGTGTGACCTTTCTTCCTTCCATCCTTGGTAAGTGGCGATCTTCTCAATCAGATTTTTGGCCGCTCTCACACTTTGGGGTAGGAAAGATCCTCCAGCGGCTGCATCCAGGTGCTCTTGAGCGGTACTGTTTAACCCGTGAAAGAAACTCTGAATGATAAGCCAGTCTTCCATTCCATGGTGGGGGCAGGCTGCTATATATTCCTATAATCTTTCCCAGGCCTCCGCCACCATTTCATCTGTGAGTTGTTGAAAACTTGAGATCTTATTCCTCAACGCGTTGGTCTTTCCCAGAGGGAAGTACTTGGCGAGGAATACGTTTGAGCACGCATCCCATGTTGTCAGTGTTGCGCGGTTGAGGTAGAACCATTGCTTCGCCTTTTCGACAAGTGAAAATGGGAAGAGGCGTAACATGACAGCGTCGGCGGATGCACCTTTCATGGTGAATGTATTGCAGATTTCCAGGAAGTGCTGCAGGTGGTTGTTGGCATCCTCTGTTGCTAATGCGCAAAAGGGAATGGCTTGAACCATGTGGATGACTCCCGGCTTGAGTTCAAAGTTCTCCCCTGCGTTGACTGCTTGCTGGATGGGATAGAGAACTCACGGATGGTCTTCTCAGGAGCTGTGGCCATGTCGTCGGTGCTCGAAGAACTACTTGACGTGGCCGTTTCAAGGTTCAGTTCCCTTGGAACAGGTATCTGCCCGTGGATGGTCTTGGGACGGACCCTCCTGAGCAGTGACTCTGGATTATTGTGGATGTTTTCCAGCAGGTCGAAACCGGTCATACACCGCTCTGTTGCAACCACAACATAAACAACAGAGACAAGTAAGCCTGCTAAAGACCGTTTGTATTTTTATGAAAGACACGGGGTTCGAAAAGAGATTATCAACTATATCTCTGCCTATTGCTTCCGTGGCAACGGCGCCAGAAAAGCTTGTTGGCGTCTCTTAGCCTTAAAAAGATTTTACTCCGCAAGCGCACGGAGACCGCTGTAGCTTTTCACCCAGAGTATACTGGGTATCGTATTTTATCCACAGGGAAGCAGCAGGCGAGAGAGTATAATTGAATAAACTCAAATCGAATGATCTGTACTTAAATAAATATACCAACTAGTCACTAGACAGGGGTAAGTCTGGTAAACATATTGGTGTATGGTGGAAAGAAGTAAATTAAACTACTTAAGATACACGTAGAAAGGTATAGTTGCCTGGGAGGACAACGAGTGAGATAAAGTTCCCAAACTCTATTCTATTCGGCTGCAAAGACTATGCCGTGGTTAACTATGAAACTCAAGTAGCAAGTCAGGGTCTCGCGTCGAGCGAAATTTCGGCGCCTCATGGGGTCAAGGGGTAGATAGTAGACTACCGAAAGAGACCCGGCTATCGCCTACGGGCCTATCGAACGAATGGGCCTGGGATACAAAGGCACACCACACGCTGTCACCGAGTGGGGCTACCAAGCAAATCTATGAGGATAGGCTGGCACGCTATAAATGTACTCAAGCAAAGGACCTAACCAGAGCCTGGCGTACAGGTTCGATTATAGCACCGGCAAGAATAACGGGACTTGACTAACCAAGATAACCAGGCTGGTTCTTGATTGATTTTCAAGCCCAGCACGTGGAGAACTGTTCCACCGACCTTCCTATGTCGGTTGGGGGCCAGGTGGCGCGCCAGGAGCAGTTTGGGGAAGGAATCATGCATGGAAGCCATAGAATATTTCCTCTGCCTCCACCTATAAATAGAGGGACACACCCCCTCTCATCCTTGTACCTTTCACCATATAACTCTCTCTCCCTCTCTAGGAGGCGCCCCACAGGAGGAGCTTCCATTCTGAAAGCAGTTTTTAGTTAGGTGTTAGAGAAGGTCTGCTGTATCGGAGTCAGTCAAAAGTACTCAGTAATGTATTTCATTTGCTTATCTAGAGCATTACTTTCCTATTATTGACAAGTGCATGTACTTCATGTTTCTATTTTATGCGCTTATCTTTCTGCTCTACTTAGTTACTCGCTTGGTATGTATGCAGCTGTTAAG
This sequence comes from Paspalum notatum, assembly GCA_022530915.1. Lineage (NCBI taxonomy): Eukaryota > Viridiplantae > Streptophyta > Magnoliopsida > Poales > Poaceae > Paspalum > Paspalum notatum. Next base: position 28,716,182 of record CM039688.1, on the reverse strand, counting down.
CACCTTTTTCCTTTTAGGCATACCAAGTATGAGGCCTGAGTTGTGTTAAACTAGAATAGATTGATCATTGTTATGCTTGCCGGTGTACCTACTGCCGAGATGGAATTTTTAGCATCGTTACTTCCAACATCAATGAAGGTAACCCTCTAACAGCTGTTTTCAACATTCTCTTTTTAGAGGTTGTTTTAAATCAAATGCCTGTTAGCGATAGCTCTTGGAACAAAACTTTCACCATGCTAGGATCTTCTAGTAGTGCTATCATGGTAGCACTTGAAACCAATATTGCATGCTAAGATCCTGCGACCATAAGATCTTCCAACAGTGCTATCATAGGCTAGCTTATCCTGATCAATTAAGCTAGTCATCTACTCTTCCCAACCTAGATCTTGTTAGGCAGACAAATGCGCATGTCGACCCCTAACATGCAGGGAAAGGTAGAAGGAGGTTTTCGGAGACCATAAAGAAGGAACGAAAATGCCATCACGCCATCGACTCTCGATCTTGAGTATTTCTTCGCTCCCTGATTGGACAATGCCTTCCACTGAAATATGAATAAAGGGTCAAAGCGGAACATGAAAACTTCAATTGACGGTTTGTTTCATGACAACACAAGAATCAAGCTTGGGGGAAGATGGGCCAAAGACCCATCCTCCAACCCAACCCCTAAGAGGAAGGACCCCGATATTCAACCGACAACAGTGGTTGATCGCTGCCAGACATTGACCAAGCTCTGCATCACTTGGGAAGCAAACATAAAGGCCATCTCTCATCTCGAGAGTACTTCTTGAACACCACAAGACCAGATGTCACTATAGTATGAGGTTGCAACTAGCATAAGATCTATGTAGTGACATCACCCCAAGTATGGAGGAACGCTACGAGTGAGCATTCCTTAATTCCCTTCCCCTGGCTAGACTTCCAACAAGGCAAAATGGTTTACCAGAGGCCAAGTTGATCTACTCTACTCATGAGTCAATGCACCAATGAGCCACCTGACATCACAAGCATGGCGCAACATGAGTCAGCACGCCAATCACAAACATGGTGAATAGCCATCTCCCGAAGATTGGTGGCAAACTGCCAAGGATGCAAAGGAGTCAACTCCAACAAACATCCACCTCTATCATTCCACGCAGTCTGTTTGGGAATAAATAGCTGGCCGCGACTGAAACGGTGTCACTTTGGAAGACTGTCAGGCTAAAGGCAAAAATATGATGTTGGAGCGGGAGATCCAACAAGACATTTATCCATGGGAGTAGTACCATTAGATCAGATAAATCCAAGCTCCCAACACTTTGCAAATGGTCCAAAAGCAGCAGAGAGAAACAACTGCTCAAACAGTCATTTCAGAAATATTGGAGGCAAAACAAGGGTAGAGAGAGAAGGAAATTCGCCTAACATAGGTGAGCAACACAAGTAGCATCGTCGTCACCCAAGGAGCAAGCAAGCTTGCGGGAGGCAATGCCAGGTAATGCTGAAGCTCAGTTTCTTGGCAATCACTTGCAATAACTAAGCTTGGGGGAAGATGACCCGGTGAGTACCCCGAATGCTCTGTATCAATTTCATATCTTAAATCCTAAAAATTGCCATGACACCAAAAAGATTTACTTCTTGTTATCCTTAATAAAAGAAAACACTTATAAAAATTTGCATAAACAAAAAGATTGCTTTTACCATGAATAAACTAACTCCTATAATGCTAGAACTTTGTTTATACCCTTACTTAAAGGAAATGATGAATAGTTGCTCTGTTAAATTCTTGTAAGTATTTCGTATATAGCTTGGCACTCTCCTAAAATTTGAACTTATTGGCTTTTGTCGTGATCCTACCTTTAATCTTTAACCTTGTGGGTGCATGTGCTTTCAAACCAAGTCTAAGTTGTTATGAGATGTGATATAATCATAGTATGAGTTTAACCCATCTTGATCCTAGTAAGGTGAATTCTCGGAGTTTTCTTTTCTGAAAATTAAAATGAGAAAGTTCCTCAATGGTTTAAATACCTATCCGGAGCCAAATGCTTACATGATGAAACCTTTGCATATGCTACTTATTGTTATGTTGAGTTTTGTCAAATTTTGAGTTCTTATGAAGTAGTGGCACTTCAAATCCCAATCAAAATCCCTCACGTCCACTTTCATTGCTAGCCTTTCTTTGTCTAGTCATGCTTAAATCTACACTGGATTCAAGCATCCCCCTACACTAGATATTTCTCCACCATATCTATCATCCACTTACCTATCCACAAATATGTTCTCCAAATAAATACTCCACCATAATCCAGGAGTATCCCCAAAGTTCTCATACAAAAACGAGACATGGAGCTATCAAAAAAAAAAGAGAGAGAAAAAAGTGACAAAAAAAGAAAAGAAAAATGACAGCTCCATGTACTCAAATGCTTTAAAGTTTCAAGAGGGGATTCATCAAATAAAGAGTTTTCATCCAAGACCATATCCATTTACAAAACCAATCCATTATCCTTTGATCGGGATGATAGGTATCACAAACTTTGCTAGGACCAATCTTTGACTTAACAAAATACATGACATAGGTAAGCTAACTTTATCTCTACCTTGAGCTCCACGTAAGCCTTTTAGTTGATAAGGAAAAGTTTGGCCAATGGCCTAGTGAGGAAATATAAAACCACTTGAGCGATCGAGGGTACCATTTGAGGAACTTGGTTCTTTCTTTTCAAAATTTTCAAAACCCTCCGAGCATGAAGCCAGAAAGGAGATAGAATTTGGTGACACTTAATGAGATTTTTCCAGCTCTCAACCGCCAAAGACAAGGTAAGAAATGCCAAAAGCCCCATAGGTATGGATAAAAAAGTTAGTGGTACACTTATGCTAGTTTGTTCGAACATAGAGGTAGAATGTTGGGTTGTGCACTTAATACTTGTAGGACATGGACATTGATGCAACTCCTGATCTGCCGAGCCTAAGTCTTAGCCTTGCTCGAGGACGAGCAAAAGTTGAAGCTTGGGGGGTGTTGACAGTCGTTATTTTCCTATTTCGACTGTCAATCCCTCGGTAAATAAATGGGGTACTGTGCATTATTTACCTAACACTGACAAATTCCACGAGTTTTGGTAGTTTTCGATGCATCACAGGGAGAAGCTCAAATTCCATACAAATGAAGACCATTTGGAGCAGGAGAGAAATCACGCATAGAAAAGGGTTTGAGGCAAGATTTGCAAAGTCCATTACTACAAAGTATCTCAAATGCCCTCAAGACCTACACCATTGCGTAGAGCTCATCGAGGCGATTCCAACGGATATATTATTTGCATCGTTTGGAGCTCGGATGGAAAAGTTATTGGAAATACAAAATTATAGGGGATGCTGACGTCATCGCTGACGTCAGCAACCCATCCGTACAGCACAGCGGGCGGGAACTCACCAAGGCGTGACATGTGGCAGCCAATCATTCGCAGCGGGGGCGCGCCGCGGATCACGATCCAACCGGCTGGCAGCGCGGCCAACCAGAGCGCGCCACGTGGCGGCTCGGTGGAGCGCGCGCGACCGCGCACGGGAGGAACCCACGGCTCGGTCGCTTCCTTGCCACGTGGTGGCCCGAGAGAAGGCGCGAGGCGGGTTTGACCGGGTGGAGGCTGGTTGGCCCGTTTGACCACCCGATTTGCACCCATTTGGACCGGTTTTGCGACCCAGATCACTTCCAGCCGGTTCACCGCCTTCTAGGCCAGTTCTTGACCGGTTTTCAAACCCAGCATGTGGAGAACTGTTCCACCGACCTTCCTATGTCGGTTGGGGGCCAGGTGGCGCACCAGGAGTAGTTTGGGGAAGGAATCATGCATGGAAGCCATAGAATATTCCCTCTACCTCCTCCTATAAATAGAGGGGCACACCCCCCTCTAATCCTTATACCTTTCACCATGTAACTCTCTCTTCCTCTCTAGGAGGCGCCCCACGGGAGGTGCTTCCATTCTAAAAGCAGTGTTTAGTTAGGAGTTAGAGAAGGTCTGCTGTATTGGAGTCAGTCGAAAGTACTCGATAATGTATTTCATTTGCTTATCTAGAGCATTACTTTCCTATTATTGACAAGTGCAAGTACTTCATGTTTCTACTTTATGCGCTTATCTTTCTGCTCTAGTTAGTTACTTGCTTGGTATGTATGCAGCTGTTAAGCACCTTTTTCCTTTTGAGCATACCAAGTATGAGGCTTGAGTTGTGTTAAACTAGAATAGATTGATCGTTGTTATGCTTGCCGGTGTTACAATCCAACCTATACGCTAGGCTCTGGTTAGTTCCTCTCCTTTGGCCAAGGATGAACTATTGTTATTCAAGCTTCCTTTGAACAGGTTTGTAGCGTGCCAGCCTATCCACGCAGATTTGCTTGGTAGCCGCACTCGGTGACAGCATGTGGTGTATAGACCTGTAGGCGTTAGCTGGGTCTCCCTCGGTGGTCTACTATCTACCCCTTGACCCCTCGAAGCGCCGGAATTTCGCTCGACGCAAGTCATAACTCTGTTGAGATCCTTTCGACACTTAGCACGGATAGCTCTTGTATGCTAGCAGAGATAGAAGACCGTATAGTAGTCCCTATCTCATTGTCCTCCTAGCTTTACCTGTTTTCTTGCCAACGGTGCTTGGCTTGTATCCCATGGTGTTTGGTGTCAACCTTTCCTAGCTATCAGTTGACGTGAAAGAGTAGTAACAACTGGATGAATGATAGTTTGATATCTCTATCTCAATGCTTCACTGTGGATAAATACGATACCTTGGAATACTCCTGGGTTAAAGGCTACAGCGGTCTCCGTGCGCTTCCGGAGTAAAATCCGGTAGGCTAAGAACCGCCAACAGAAACATAAACCAAATTGAACCCCAGATTCTGGACAAAAGCAACTTCTCTCAGGGAAAGCTTAGCAGAGAGCAAAACAAAACCAACACCCAACACTTTACCTTGACCATTGTCCTCGAATGTGATATACTCCTTGGTGCTCACGGGGTTGAGGCTGGAGAACCACGTGCGGTACCCTGTCATGTCCCTAGAGCAACCGGAGTCCATGATCCACACGTCCTCCATGCCTCGATCTTGCAAAGTCAAATAAAGCGATGGTGAGCAAACGGTACGGCACTGGGTTAGTACCAAAACTATTGTACCAGTGCCGAGCCATATGCTCAAAAGTGGGGTAAGCACAATCAAAGAAATCATCACGACGATTAGGGTAACCATGACCTCCAAAGCGTGAACCCTCAAAAGCTCTCTCAAAGCCTTGGTCACGAGTTCCATAGCCGTGTTGAAAACGACTAGGAGCTCTGTCGGTAAACCGTCTCTCACCACCAGGAGCACGGGCTTGAAAACGGCCTCCTCTCTCTCTACCAGCAAAGCGGTCTATCATCTCACCGTGATGGGGAGGATCTTGCCTACCACCCTGGTGAACTGATCTTGGTTTCCCCAAGCTCTCTCCTGCCTCTCAACCTGCTTCCTCCTGAAGTAAAACTCCTCAAGGTGGCCATTCTGCTTGCGGAACTCACAGTGGTAGACAAGACTCCTAGAAATAGGGTCAGGCTGAGACTTAGGCTTAGGTAGTGTGGCCTTGGGTTGCTTAGGCTGCTGGACCAGTTTTTTGCCCTTGGGCTTAAGCTCTTCCTCTATTATCTTGTCCAACTTAGCCTTAGAAGGCTTGGGTGTCCAGTATTGCTTCTTTGGGGTAGCCTTGGGTGGCTCATGGCAAACCCCATCAACAGCCTCACCTGGCTGGGTAGGAGCAGTTTTGATCTTAACTGGTGTACTCTTCTCACCTGAAGTACTACACTCCCCAAACCCAAAGCCACTCATGTCACCCTCTGCTCTCTTGGTGCTCTCTATAATCATATCTAGTTGGGGTTCCCTCGCATACACCCAACTCAGCACCTCTCTCAACCTGCAGTTGTCATCTTGCAAAGACAACACTTGCAGCCTCAGATCCTCTAGAACTACTATTTGGGTAGCACAGGTATCACAATATAAAGATGGAATCACAGGAGCAGCTTTCTCCAACTTCTTAATGGTGGCATCCCTATCCACCAGATGCATCCTAAGGGTCAGGCAGTTCTCACAAGTGTCAGTAGGTGCTAAAAGCATCTCAAAATCACCTCTCAACTGCTCTAACTCGACTCTCAAAGTAGGACAGACCATACACGCACCCAAAAGTGCAGGTCAAGCCCTAAGCACCTCAAGCTCCTTGAGCTACCCCTGAAACTTCTCCTTCAGCACCGCTAGCTCACTAGTTAAACAGGGGCAAGACTCACACTCAAGCTCTCCACTCAAAGTAGGCTCATCCACCTTGGACTGGAGTTTGCCTAACTCAGATCGCAGCCCATCTATCTCCTCTACCCGCTTGGCATATCTGTCTCTCTGATCGCCAAGCTCCGTCATAAAAGACTCACAGGTAGGGCACTCAAACTCACTAGGCTGGACTCTTGCACTTCTTATCTTATCATTCTCCTCTAAGGCCTCAGCAAGTTTGGCTTTAAGCTTTTTCAACTTCTTGCCAGCCTTCTCCAACATCTTATCCTGAGCCTTCAAAACTTTACTATTCTCCTTTAACATCTCAAGGATCTCAGCTTCCTCAAGAAATACCTCATCATCGGAGGAAGAGTTGTTGTCGTCGACCTTGTTATCCCCCACCAGTGCCATAGAGCAGACTTGGCTCCTCTTGATCTTGTGCTTGCGCTTGGACTTGGTGGAGACAAAGCAGAAGCCAGTTGGACCTCCTTGATCATTCCTCTTGTTCTTCTTGTACGTGATCTCCTCATCACTTGAACTTGACGAGGATGAAGAGGAAGAAGACCCGCTGGTACAGAGCCTGATCTCGGTGAAGAACACCTTGTCCCGCTTTCGGTTGTCCTTCTGGTAGCTCTTGAAAGCCTTTTGAAAGTTCTACTTGCCGAAGTGGCACTTGCCGGAGCTGTGCTTGCCGGGGCAATGCTTGTCGTGGCTGGGCTTGCCGAAGTGGTACTTGTCAGAGTCACGGGAGTAGCTCTTGCCCTTTTTGTTGTAGTCGTTGTTCTTGTTGGGGCACTTGGCCATGAAGTGGCCGACCTCTCCGCACTCAAAGCACTTGAGCCTTTCACCCCTCTTCTTGCTTATCTGGTTGTCATAGGCATGCTGAAAGCGACTAGACACCAAGCAAAGCTCATCATCCCCAAGAGACGCCAACTGCTCCTCTGTCACAGACATCAAAGCAAAAAACGAGAAGTTGTGCATTAAGGGGTTAGTAGCAACCTCACGGGAGGGAGTGGCCAAGGCGAGGCTCTTGGAGCCAGTACTGTCAAGAGACTCTGTCATCCGGTAATCGACCTCTGCGGCCTTGAGCTTGTTATATAGCTCCTCCACTCTAATTGTGTCATATCCTACTGACTCAATGATTGAGCTCTTCTTAATCTCCCACACTTTCCTGTCCAAGGCATACAACAGCTTGACAGCCTGTAGATGGTCAGTGTTTGGGAGCTCAGTAGGTGCGGAATTGGCCCGGAGCTTGTTAATGATCGATTGAAACCGAGAAAACAAAGCATCCATAGATTCACCCGCCTTTTGCATGAAATTTTCATATTCGCACTGGTAGGTCTCAACGAGACGGGCCTTAATCGTAGCTGTGCCTCATGGTGTGCACTAAGCAGGGACCATATCTCTCTCACCGTCTTAAGGTGGCTCACCTTCACATAATCAATGGGACCAAGCCCTGAGAAGAGAAAGTTAATAGTCTTGGCATTCACCTCATGCTAAGCCACAATCTCAGGCATCGTATGCTCTGCAGCTAGATGCAGCACAAAAGTTGTACTCTGGGTAGCATCCCATATGTCCTGGCTCTGGCTAAGCAAGAAAGCCTCCATCCTACATTTCCGGTAGGGATAGCCATCCTGGCCAAGGACTGGAACATTACCAGAGTGCGTAATCGTCGCTATGGTTTCGTCACTGGTTAAGGTATGAGGAAACCTAACTGGCTCTGATACCACTTGTAGGACCGAGACGTGCGACTAGAGGGGGCACTTGAAAAACTCAAACTCAAACCCCCTGGTGCAAACTGATACACAACCTACAACAACCACTAGACACCATGTTGACATCGGAATTTGGCCGACCCTGATAATGGGCCAAAATCGGCTTTGGTTGAGAAGAAGTTGTCCAAGGAAGCGTTGGCGCGTATCGTGGTGGGTAGGCCAGCGGGCCTTGTATCGTAGCTTAATGTTTAGTTAAGGAGTCCAAGTCGAGTCGGTTAGGGTTTTAGCTTAATTATGGGAAGGGCAGGCTTGCCGCCCAAGTCCACGGGACTATAAATATGTACCCGTACTATTGGAATAAGATTGACGACACAAGTTCATCAAGCAACGGTTGTCTCCACATCCATTTGGTGCATCGTCGCCCCTAAGCAATTAGGTTTTTTCAAGGTATATCGTCATGCTGCTCTATGAATCTCTTTAGTAGATGTTGGTAGGGCATCGCGGCGTTCTGCCAATATAGTTCTTGTACTAAAGCATTTTTGATAGCAAGATCTACTAGTTATCCCGTGCATTGAGTTAATATGCTTGCATATCAGCTCATGCACAACTTGCTTCATGTTAATAATCGTTAAGATGCATGTCTTTGCGCTGCATGGTGTATACTGTAAATTTAGCATGATGCAAGCTTCATATCTAGGTTTGATCTGCCCTTAGAAGATATATCCACAGATCGTTTCCTGCTAGAAAAGATCCGATGTTCTTCGTGCCATGTTTTATCTTTGCCGATCTTAACAAAGATTCGTTCTTTTATGATTGTTTTCTTTGTTTAATGATTAGCACGAGTTTATTTTTAAAGCATCGGGTAGATCTTGACTGTCTAGAGTAGATCTAGATAGGTTTTATTTTCCCTTTACTGCATATTTGTATATTCTATTCTTGGATGTGTCGTCGGCAAAATAGCAGGGTCATGCCGATGTTGAAGATCCGACGTGTGAAGAGCCGATCCAAGCGATCTGGCTAGCATTTAATGTTTGCCTTGTTTTTGTATGTCTTTGCAGGGGAAACAGGAGCTAACCGTCATCACCACCCTCATCACAACGTTCCTGGCTATGTCATCCGCCAGGTGGCATGCCCGACCACCATTGCCAGACGATCGGCTAACTGCTTAACCGATCGTGTGCCGCAGCAAGAAGGAGTGACCCTTACGTCCACATACACCTCCCGGCTCTCATTGTGTTGGCTCACCAAGGGTACTACCCGTCGGTTTCCTGGTGCAACACATTTTTGGCATGCCTAGTGGGACGAGAAGCAAAGATCACCAGTCGATCGCCATGGCGACAATGGGAAGAAGGCCGGCGATGACCAAGATATCTGTTGCCGTTTCTTAGCCTACTGATATAGATCCGCAAGCGCACGGAAACATGTTGTAGCATTTCACCCAAGAGTATTCTAGGGTATCGAAATCCACGAGGAACGAGGAGTAACTCAACGTAGAACAGGTAGAACCGAACAGTAAAGCCAGCAAGGTAGAGGTAAAGGGCAGAGCAGAGCAGGTTCACTACTTTAAATAAAACAACTTAACTTTACTAAACAAACTAGTGTTCTACTCAGCAGGTTTACTTGGACACTAAGCATATAGAACCACTTCCGGGCACCAGAGTGCTAATAACCCAGACGAGAAAGACGGGCACTATAGAACTCAGCTATGCATCGATGACTACTTATCCGGACGACGGGATGGAGTACACAGGGTACACGCTCGCTGTCACCAAGCAGACCTAGCACCAAAGCTGCGTGGGACAAGACACCATCCAAGGCAAACTCTAGTCAAGACACCACGTCTACACAACCGAGTTTACTACTACATAGGTTCGATGCCTGAGAGCAAGCACAACTGTATAGCTAAACTACACAGAGCACACTTGGCACCCATAAACTACTAAGCAAAGCACTGAGTATGTAAATAAAGTAAGTATGAAATAAATAAAGAAGGGAGCAAGGAACTTTACTGTATCCTGGAAATAGAGTAATAATTCATCTGAGAATAAGAGCTCGGGAATAGAAGACCAAATAGAATTCTGACTCCTTCACTCTACAACTCACTACTTACTCTTGATACAACTTGGCTCTCTCTACAATGCCAAGGGTGGCTTCACTACTATACTCTACACTCAACTACACAACCACACTAGTGTTATCTTGATCCACCACACCTTGCAAATGACCTCCCGGGGGGTATTTATAGCCTGGATGGACGAGGGGGGTATTTGTAGGTGTGCAAGGTCGGTTGGGCATAGGTCGGTGGTCGATCAACCTGGGGGGTAGGTCGGCCGACCCTGGGGTAGGTCAGCCGACCAGCCCGGGGGGTCGGGCGGCCACCCGATGCACCGCCTTCCTTGATCCTTCGGCTGTGACATGCTCCGAATGTCGGTTGGCGGTTGTGGCGGTTGAGGTATTTGTAATACGTGGTCGGTACTAGGTCGGCCGACCTTGGGATAAGGTTGGGCGACCTCTGGTTGGCTGCATGTTCTCTCCCTTGGATTGCTGACGTCATCGATCCCTTGTGCGAAGTCCTTTGGCCCTTGGATGCATTGGATTCTTGATCTGACGGTTGCATTTAACATGTTTTGTGTTTCTTTGCATGCAGGTCGAAATTGGCAACGTGGCAAGGTCGGGCAACCAGGGGGGGAGGTTGGCCGACCTGGGCCTGTGGTCGGCTGACTTGGCCCCTGGAGCTGGTGGGCCTCAGGTCGGCCGACCTGTGATGGTGGTCGGCCGGCCTGGTTTTCTGGCCCATAGCTCTCCTTAGCTTCATTGCCTTTGTCTTATCCATTTTCATGTGGTTTTGACTATGTAAAGCTCCTGCATACAACCTTTGTGCACAACTCGTGGAACTAGTTAGAGATTAGTGAAAACTTGGTAAAGTATATACTCTAAAACATGAAATGTTGGTGGTCGAAATGGGTTTTATCGACCGCCAACACCCCCCCACACACACACTTAAACCTTTGCTCGTCCTCGAGCAAAGAAGAGAGTTAAGCGCAAGTGGAAAGGGCATAACATCAACAACCACCATAGCAAGCACAAGGTTACTCTAGACTATTTCATCTTGCCTAGGATTTCAATGGTGTCTACACTTAGGTTTTGGAATGTTGAGACATGGAACAAGAATATATCAGAGTTAACTTCAGGTTCCCACACCACATGAGTAGAGAGGTTTTCAAGATTTTCAAAACAGGGCATGCCAACTTTTCTGATCCCAAGTCTAGCTCTCAGTCACTCATAGGACAAGGTGTCCTTGCAAAGAGTTTTGCATTCCTCACATTCTATACTACTAAGGCTTTTGCAGAGTTTTTGGTAGTTGAACGGATGATGCTATCCTGTCATGCTTATGTTGTCGAATCAAGTCAAGTGTCAACGAAGAATCCATAATCAAGTGAGATTTCGCTAAGTGCAAGTGCAATGTAGGGACTTGTCTCTTGCAGGTGCTTGTTTTAAATCCCATGTTTGAGTAGAGGACATGGAGTCTTTTTCTTTTTCTCATCATTTTTCTCTCATAGTTTTCTCTTTTTTTTTCTTTTTTTTTTCTTTCGACTTCCATGCCTCTCTTTCTTTCAAACAAAACTTGGATGGAATCATTGACATTTTACTGCACACCTTTTTGAGAGACTTTATTTCATGGAACGTGCGTGTGAAGGCCAAGATTCTCACATGATTCGTACTCTTTTAATGGCACAAGACTTGATAGGACTCAAAGCAATCAAGGAAGCATGAATGTATAAAAATCTCTTTTTTTTTCATATGTGGCACTGGTGAGATGGGATCGGAACTTGAGATCATCCCAGAAGGAGCCCTCTTTTTATTTTGCAAATAAAACTCTTAACTCATGTGGGATGTACCTTTGGTTATATCCAATTATCTCATCTCTCATAACTCATCAAACTAAACATAAGTGGTTCCCTATTCATAAAAGTATCCAAAGGCAAGATTACTCTAGCATGAGGAATAACATGGTGCAAGCACAAGTGAAATGTGACATCATGATCATGTAGAGCATCATTTACCAAGGTTTCATGTAAAACAAACGCAAAATTTGAGAGGTACAAATAATAAAATGTGCAAACCTGAACTCCAAATGCGTGTTTGAGATGGGAGTGGGCCAGCCAGCCCATAGCCAGGGTCGGCCGACCCTGTCACCAGGTCGGGCTACCAAGGGCTAGGTCGGGCGGCCACCCCTCTTCATGTTTTGACCCGTGCGCTTGTTTGTTTCGGATGAGAGAGCCTTGGGGAGACGTGACAATGCGGTGTACCATATTTCTGTGCAAGTCACGTGGTTGGCCATCCCGGACCAAGGTCGGGCGACCTAACCAGTAGGTCGGGTGGCCTGATCCTAGGTCGGCCGACCTACACTATATCCATTTTTCCCCTGAATTTTTCTGAGTAGTGTTGTGGCATCCTGCATAAGATGTTTCTTGCGTGGTTTCTGCAGGATTAGTGGCTGGAGGTCGAATGGCTTTGGCCATTCCACCCAAACTTTATTGGAACAAAGAAACTATCCTACCTTTATTGAATTCAATCAAATTGGAGGCGCATGTTACAAAAAGGGAAATTTAAACAAACAAAAACTTATTCAACCTAAGAATTAAACTAATGCGCCTAAGATAACAAGAAGCAAGGGCATCTATGGCTGAGGTGGGTCATAAAGTTCTGGATGCCCCATTGCTTCCGCAAGGCGGCGGACCTTGGCAGACAGTCCCTTCCTAAGGACATCAATTTTATCATTTATGTCCATCCGCCAAAGTTCGCCTTCAGCACAGCGCTCCTCTAGATTCTGCAGTTTGGCCCGGAGCGCTATGTTTTCCTCCCTAAGAGAGGCCATAGTGTCTTCATCACCGGATGAGTCTTCGAACTTCCCAGGCGGCCCTCGGATGGGAGGTGGTACAGCCACCCTATTCACCGTCCTCTACGGTGGAGTGGAATCAATGGACTCATCTATGGATGAATCCGGGATGGCCACCCTTGGCACAAACACCTTAGCATGGCCGCCCGTGGGAGTTTTCATCCCACGGAGCGTATGGGTGGAGTGAGTAGGGAAGACCGGTTCCCTAGATGGTCCAGCGGCCTCCTCTTAGAAGAGGCACTTGACGCACTTCACAGGGGCGATGGCCCCCATGGTAGGACGTGGCGATGGGCGCGCCACCTTCTTGGCAATGGCCTTGGTGGGGGACAGACTGCGAGGGGGCCTGTCCACACTGTGGGAGCGTCGGGGGGAGTCCGGGCGACCTACACGGGAGGCTGGCCGGCCACGGGGGCTGTCACCCATGGTCGGCCGACCTGCATCAAGGGTCTGGCAACCCTGACCAGAGGTCGGCCGACCCTGGGGACCTAGTCCCGTCAGCTAGGGTGAACTCCGTACGAGTCTCTCTGGGCTCTCCTCCCATGGGATGGACTGGAGAGGTCGTGGTGAGTCCTCGGATGCCGGGGTGTATGTGGCGGTGGTGTACGAGGTGATGGAGACGATGGCCTTGCCATTGTTGCGTGGAGAAGGTGGTGCCATGGCTGAGTTCTAGATGGAATGAGATAGGAATGTGATGTGGGAGAAAGAAGATGGCCGCCTTTACCTTAAAACGTTGGAATCCCGATCTCATCCACTCAACAGAACCGGAAAGGCTGGGGAAAGCGCTCCAAAATCTAAAAATCAAATTTTGGCAGTCGGGCGACCCGACACTAGGGTCGGGCGACTCGTGCCCTAGGTCGGCCGACCCGGCCTCGCGCCTGGTGGCCTGGCTGCTGCACCAGGGGGTCGGGCGACCTGACCCTGAGGTTGGCCGACCACTCCAACCCTTGGCTGGATGTGCCAAGAGTTGGGATTACCCCCATTAGGTGGCCTTTACCCAAAAACATGTGTTGGACATTGGTTCTATTGAAATTTTAAAGCAAAAGGTGAGATTAGAGGAGTTTTAAGGGAGAGAAAGCAAGTAGTGTACATGGCTTCATTTTAGGTCTGAGCTCGACCATGGACATGTGATCAAACTACCTCGTGCAGCTCGAAGACGTCCACTTTTTCGAGCTAAGGCATTTCAGGCTCAAGAAATATTTTAAGGCATTGCCCATTCGCCTTGAAAACATTTTCGTCATCGTCCTAAAGGGTGATGGCGCCGTGATCGGTGGCTTCAAGGACCTTAAAGGGTCCTTCCCACTTACTCCTAAGCTTACCATGACCAAATAAACGAATGCGAGAGTTAAAGAGTAGTATGTTATCTCCCGGTTTGAATGATTTGATCTTAATCCGCTTATCATGCCATATTTTGGTGCGCTCCTTTTATAGCTTGGCACTGTGGTATGCCTTCTCCCTCCATTCCTCCAGTTGGGCCAGTTGCATTTGCCTTCGTACGCCTGCCGACTGGAGATCCATGTTCCACCTCTTCACCGCCCAGTGAGATTTGAATTCGAGTTCCACTGGAAGATGACAAGTCTTGCCGTACACCAATTGATATGGTGTCATGCCAATGGGAGTTTTATATGCGGTGCGGTATGCCCAAAGAGCATCGTGTATCTTGGATACCCATTCTTTTCCCATAGCCTTGACTGTCTTTTGCAATATGTTCTTGATTTGTTTGTTTGACGTCTCGGCTTGGCCACTTGTCTGTGGATGGTAAGGGGTGGCAACACGGTGGTCCACACCGTGTTCAGCGAGACACTTCCTAAAGCGCTTGTCAATGAAGTGGCTGCCCCCATCGCTGATGATGACCCGCGGTATTCCAAAATGAGGAAAGATTGTTTCCCAGAACATCTTAATGGAGTGTCTTGAGTGCGCTGCAGGACACGGCATTGCCTCTACCCATTTTGATACATAGTCGACTGTGACTAGAATATACTCCTTGTTTCCATTCTTGGGAAAAGGTCCCATGAAATCTATGCATCACACGTCGAATATATCAAGCTGGAGATTGCTTGTGAGTGGCATAACATCTCTCAGATTTATGTGCCCTTGGCGCTAGCACCATGGACACTGTCGCACGAACTCTTTTGCATCCTCGTACATAGTGGGCCAGTAAAACCCACTTTGCCAGATTTTTGCATGAGTCCGATAAGCCCCATAGTGACCTCCATAGGAGGATGCATGGCATCTATCAAGGACTTGCGGTGCTTCACAAGCTGGAATGCAGCGACGTAGGAGTCCGTCTGCGCAGAGTTTGTATAGGTAGGGGTCATCTGAGAGATAGAATCAGCTGTCGTGGGCCAATTTCCTCTTGTCTGCTCCTTCAGGGACATAGCCGGCAACGATGTAATTCACCAGATTAGCATACCAAGGTTGGGCTGTTGTCACCTTTAGGAGCTGATCATCTCTCATATAGTCATCGATCGGCAAGGGCGATGTTTCTTCAAATTTCATTCGTGAGAGATGATCTGCAACTGAATTCTCTACTCCCTTTTTGTCTCGGATTTCGATATCAAATTCTTGGAGTAGCAGCACCCACCGGATCAGTCGTGGTTTTGCATCTTTTTGGTTAGGGGGTATTTGAGATCTGCATGATCTGTGTAGATGATGACTTTCAATCCTACCAAGTATGATCTGAACTTGTCGATTGCAAAGACCACTGCCAAGAGTTCTTTCTCGGTGGTTGAGTAACTCAGTTGTGGGCCAGTGAGCGTTTTGCTTGCATAAGAGATAGCATGATGCTTTTTATCCTTGCTCTGACCCAATACTGCTCCAACAGCGAAGTCGCTTGCATCACACATGATTTCAAAAGGTAAGTTCCAGTCGGGTGGCTGAATGATTGGGGCTGAGACCAGAGCCTTCTTGAGCGTGTGAAAGGCCTCGAGACATTCTTCGTCGAACACAAAGGGAACATTCTTAGCCAACAAGTTGGTCAGAGGCCGGGCTATATGGGAGAAATTTTTGATAAATCTCCTATAAAACCCTGCATGGCCTAGGAAGCTTCGGATGGCCTTTATGTTGGTGGGTGGAGGTAGTTGTTCAATGACCTCGATCTTTGCACGATCTACCTCTATGCCTCTTTCTGAAATTCTGTGTCCCAGAACGATTCCTTCTCTGACCATGAAGTGGCATTTCTCCCAATTTAGGACAAGATCAACTTCTTGGCATCTTTTGAGAACTTTTTCAAGGTTCTCTAAACATCCGTCGAAGTTCTTGCCGTATACTGAGAAATCATCCATGAATACTTCCATGATATCTTCGATGAAATCAGAGAATATTGCTATCATACACCGCTGGAATGATGCTGGAGCATTGCACAGCCCGAACGACATTCGCCTGTAAGCGAAGGTTCCGTAAGGGCATGTGAAGGTCGTCTTACTCTGGTCCTCCAGGTGAATCAGAATCTGGTGGTATCCAGAGTAGCCGTCGAGGTAGCAGAAGAAGGAGTGTTTTGCCAGTCTCTCCAACATTTCATCAATGAAAGGAAGAGGAAAGTGATCTTTCCTGGTGGCGGCATTAAGCTTTCTGTAGTCAATGCACATCCGCCAACCCGTGACAGTCCTCTGTGGTATGAGCTCATTGTTCTGATTCTTGACAACTGTCATCCCTCCTTTCTTTGGCACAACTAGTACTGGACTGACCCATTCGCTGTCACTCACGGGGTATATGATTCCCGCGTGAAGTAGTTTTAGTACTTCCTTCTTGACCACCTCTCTCATCGCGTTGTTAAGTCGACGCTGCGGCTCCCCAGTTGGCTTGTGATCAGCCTCCATAGGGATACAATGAGTGCATAGGTTGGGACTGATTCCTTTCAGGTCTTGAAGAGAGTATTCAAGCACAGATCTATACTTCTCCAGAACTAAAAGTAATCGCTGGCTCTCACTCTCTGTCAGCTTGTCGCTGATGATCACCGGTGTGCCCTCATTTCCGTTGTGGAAGTCATACTTCAGGCCAGGCGGTAGTTGCTTTAGTTCTATCTTCGGAGCTTCGGGCCGTAAGGATTCACCAAGTTCTTCGAACTTCCATGGCTCCTCTACCGTACTGAAGTCGCTAACAGCCTCTTCCTCTAGGCTATCTTGACCCATTTCCTCAAGTGCAAGGCTCATCACTTCTTCCATAGGGTCAATCTCTGGCTTTGCTTCAGTCTTGGCATTGAGCGACCTATCGACGATATTGACATTGATTTCTTCATTGCCGAGCTGAAGCTGCAATCTCCCTCTGTATATATCCGAGCTGGTGAGGGCGGCGATTGGGATCCCAACCACGATTAATGGTGGAGACCCCTTGGGGATGTCAAAGACGTGAAAGTCTAAGAACACCTGCGTATCCCGCAAGGTTGTTTGGATTACCTTTAGAACACCCTCGCATCTCAAATAGCTGCCCTTTGTCCATTGTAGACGCATGGCAGATCTTGATAGCGGTTGTGTCGGGTAGTACTCGTCCATTACGTGCTTAGGGATTATATTGATTCCTACCCTTGGGTCATATGTAATATCTTACGGTTGAAGCCTTGATACTTGGCCTGGGATGACGCTGGGGTTTGGATAAAATTTGATCGTGTTCGTGTCTAGTCATCTCCTCTAGCCAATCCCGATTGATTGCTGCTGAAAGCTAGAGTAGGTCCTCCTTCATATGCATTTTATGATCTGGTAGTACGTATGTTGGTTTGGAGGTCCTAGTGAAGCGTCGGTCTTGTTTTGGTAATCGAGAGGCATCACCAAAATCCATGAAGAGTTCGTCCTCAAAAGAGAACGGAGGTGCCGACGGAGGAACCGTCAAGGCTAAACTGACCCTCTCAGTTTGCCTAGACGATGGTTCTAGGATTTCCTCGATTCAGAGGGGTACTGGTGGAGATGGGGTATATGATGTTTGTCTCTCTTCAGTTTCGAGTGTCTTGGGTGGCTTCTGTGGAGGTGGTTCTTCAAATGTACCGAGGTCAGAAGCTTTCTCGCGGATTTTGTCGAGAACTCTTCTTCCCTCGGATGGTGTCAAGTGGTAGAACGACCCTCCTGAGGCTAGGTCGAGACAAAGATCCGCTCCGGGTGTAAGGCCCCGAACGAAGTGTTGAAGCAATCAAGCCTCAGAAATATCCAAATCCGGCCCTGAAAAGGCCAGACCATTGAAGCGTTCCCAAGTTGCCCCCAAGGATTCTCTCTCGCGCTGTCGGAAGTTGAATACTTCGCAGCGGAGGTCGATAACCTTATTTGGCGGAAAGAAACGGAGACAAAAACTATTTTTCAAGACCTCCCAACTCCCTTCTACTTTACCAACTGCCTGCTTGCACCAGATTTTTGCCTCCCCCGTGAGTGAGAATGGGAAAAGCAACCATCGAAGTGTGTCGCCAGACATTCCTGGGATGACCAGGCAGCAGCATAGCTGCTCGAACTCCCGGAGGTGTGCATAGGGACATTTTGATTCGTGTCCTCCGAATGATTTGTCCTGAACCATGGCTATCAAGCCGAGACGTAGCTGATAGCCTTCTACGGTGATAGGTGCGAATGATGGTGGAGGCCCCAAATAATCGCCTTTTGGAGCAGCGAGTTGAAAGATAGGCGTGAAATCCATATGGTAGATGGTATGTGGTATTTGGTGGGGATATATGTGGTGGTTGTGTATAGTGTGAGTATGGACGATCCTAGGTTCTAGTTGAATTAGCTACTGTTCCCTGACAACGGTGCCAGAAAAGCTTGTTGGCGTTTCTTAGCCTACTGATATAGATCCGCAAGCGCACGAAAACACGTTGTAGCTTTTCACCCAAGAGTATTCCAGGGTATCGAAATCCACGAGGAATGAGGAGTAACTCAACGTAAAACAGGTAGAACCGAACAGTAAAGCTAGCAAGGTAGAGGTAAAGGGCAGAGTAGAGCAGGTTCCCTACTTTAAATAAAACAACGTAACTTGGACACTAAGCAGGTTTACTTGGACACTAAGCCTATAGAACCACTTTCGGGCACCAGAGTGCTGATAACCCAGACGAGAAAGGCGGGCACTATAGAACTCAGCTATGCATCGATGACTACTTATCCGGACGACGGGGTGGAGTACACAGGGTACACGCTCGCTGTCACCAAGCGGACCTACCACCAAAGCTGCGTGGGACAAGACACCTTCCAAGGCAAACTCTAGCTAAACTACACAGAGCACACTTGGCACCCGTAAACTACTAAGCAAAGCACTGAGTATGTAAATAAAGTAAGTATGAAATAAATAAAGAAGGGAGCAAGGAACTTTACTGTATCCTGGAAATAGAGTAATAATTCCTCTGAGAATAAGAGCTCGGGAATAGAAGACCAAAGAGAATTCCGAATCCTTCACTCTACAACTCACTACTCACTCTTGATACAACTTGGCTCTCTCTACAATGCCAAGGGTGGCTTCACTACTATACTCTACACTCAACTACACAACCACACTAGTGTTATCTTGATCCACCACACCTTGCAAATGACCTCCCGGGGGTATTTATAGCTTGGATGGATAAGGGGGTATTTGTAGGTGTGCAAGGTCGGTTGGGCATAGGTTGGTGGTCGGCCGACCTAGGGGGTAGGTCGGCCGACCAGCCCGGGGGGTCGGGCGGCCACCCGATGCACCGCTTTCCTTGATCCTTCGGCTGTGATGTGCTTCGAATGTCGGTTGGCGGTTGTGGCGGTTGAGGCACGTGCAAAACGATGTCGGTACTAGGTCGGCCGACCTTGGGATAAGGTTGGGCGACCTCTGATTGGCTGCATGTTCTCTCCCTCTGATTGCTGACGTCATCGATCCCTTGTGCGAAGTCCTTTTGGCCCTTGGATGCATTGGATTCTTGATCTGACGGTTGCATTTAACATGTTTTGTGTTTCTTTGCATGCAGGTCGAAATTGGCAACGTGGCAAGGTCGGGCGACCAGGGGGAAGGTCGGCCGACTTGGGCCTGTGGTCGGCCGTCCTGGGCCTGTGGTCGGCCGACTTGGCCCCTGGAGCTGGTAGGCCAGGTCGGCCGACCTGTGATGGTGGTCGGCCGGCCTGGTTTTCTAGCCCATAGCTCTCCTTTGCTTCATTGCCTTTGTCTTATCCATTTTCATGTGGTTTTGACTATGTAAAGCTCCTACATACAACCTTTGTGTACAACTCATGGAACTAGTTAGAGATTAGTGAAAACTTGGTAAAGTATACTCTAAAACATGAAATGTTGGTGGTCGAAATGGGTTTTATCGACCGCCAACAATGTCACGCCCATCGAGAAGGTCGAGGACCTGCCGAAGAATCACCAGAAGCAGTACGCTACGATAGTGGACGATCTGAAGAAGACGCTGCTCACCATGTATGGGCGATCTCGCCATGGCCATATCTGAGAGCCAATGGACCGGCCTCATTGCTCTCCTAGTGTGATGAGTGATTGTCAACGAGCTCAAGCCCTCCGATGGACTGGAGGCCCTCCGATGGACTAGAGGTAGATGATGAAGACCTCGATGGACTGAGGCAAAAGCCCTCCAATGGACTGGAGGCAATGCTCGGTGTCGGTCGGCCATGGAAGCTCGGTACACGGAGGAGCGGTTCGGCAATGGTGGTGTAAGTCCTCCGATGGACCGCGAGGTGACTCCGATGGACTGGAGAAGCCGGGTGCCACCATGGTGCTCCAACCCGAGTGCATGGCGCGAAGGCGTGCGAGGGAGGCTTTGGCGGCTTCGGCTCAAAACCGCCACCCAAGTTCAAATGACTTGCTGGGTTGGGCTCTGACTCGCCAAGATAGAAGATTGGGCCAAGACCTGGCCCAGGAAGCCCGCAGAATAAAGTTTTTCGGTTTCTGATTTAAAAACTGGGGGAAGCTTCTAGACTACTGGCTATGTGGCGTACATCTAAGTGAGGCGTGGAGAAGAAGAAGATCAAAGCGTCATCGTAGTCGTCCGATTGTATCATTTTCATTTCAGCCCCTTTCGGGCATTCTAGAGGAAGGGTCTTAGTGTTAAATGGTGTCGTTAGGCCTAGGGTATAAATAGACTTGTGGCTGGTCATTTAGGTGACTCTTCCACCATTAGAAAACCAGGGCTTAGTTTCCATACAGCCAAGTGCCAAAAAGAGAAAGGAGAGCTTTAGGCTAGGATTTGAGTCCCCTAGCTAGTGTTCTTCACATCAAGAGGGAGAATGAAGGGTGGTAGGCTATAGGAACCTTGTATGAACTGATTTCCCATCTTCTTTACATCAAGATTCAGCAGCAATTCGAGTGCATGTGTGCAGCCCCCTCCTCTTCCTCCTTCTAGTTTGGTTTTTGAATGAAACTCAAAGGCTTTTGGTGATTTGTGTTTGCCTTCGAGTTAATCCTCTTCTTTTGGTGTTTTGGACTTGCTAGGACGTGGAGATTATGACCTAGTTCATCTCAATCCCGTTGGATTGCCACGAGCAAGTCGTTCTTGAGTTTTCCACTTTCTTGCCCAAATATTCTCCTCTTCACGAGATCTGAAATTCCCGCTAATCCCGTGATCTTTTTCCATACATCTTTTGGAAATAGCTTTGGAATGGAGTTAGGATAGCCTGTACCAATTTTCGTGAAGTTTGGAGAAGATTTGGTCAAGTTTGAGGTATGGGAGCTCAAGTTTTGGGGCTGAGTCCAGTGTGCACCGCCGGAATATCCGGCAGCTACTACCGGAACATCCGGTGTTCCTAGGCAGCCCTGCCTTTCTTTGGTGTTTTTGGTGTTCGGTTCTTTGCTTTGACCTTGTTTTTAGTGTTCTTTGCTGCTGCCCATACTCTTAACTTGCTGTGAACTAGTGAGGTACATTTCGGTGCATTGAGTGGCGGGCATGACGCTAGTGCATGAGTCGTTGTTTCGCTTGACTTGCGATTTCGTGATCATTGAGTCTTGTGCTTCCGCTCGCTTGGTGTGTTCCCGTTTAGTGGGCAACACCAAGTTCTTGCTAGACACGTTTCCTTTCAGTAGACAATGTCTAGCGTTTGTTGTGTGAAGTGTGTCAGTTTGCACTAGGGGGTTGTGAGTTTGAGTTTTTAAGTGCTTCTGTTCACCCCCCTCTAGTCGCACGTCTCAGTCCTACAAGTGGTATCAGAGCCAGTTAGGTTCCCATACCTTAACCGGTGAGAAACCGTAGCGACTATGACTTACTCTGGGAAGATTTCCGTCCTTGGCTCCGATGGCTATCCCTACTGGAAGGGTAGGACGAAGGCATTCCTTGTTAGCCAGAGTCAGGACATATGGGATGCTACTCAGAGTACAACTTTTGTGGTGCGTCCAGTTGCTGAGCGTACTACGCCTGAGATCGTGGCTCAGCATGAGGCGAATGCCAAGGCTGTTAACTTTCTCTTTTCCGGGCTTGGTCCCATGGATTATGAGAGAGTGAGTGTGATGCCCCTGGCATCTCAAGAGCCTTAACACGCAGCTAGAGACAGGCTAATAATGGATTAAGACTTAATCATGCTTAGAGAATAACAAGAAACAGGTGGAGAAATCACTGTAAAAAATTTTCTATACAAGATGCAAGACCACACATTTCGTGGTTGGAAAAGTCAACACTCACATGCTTTTCCGCTCAACACCACGTGCAAAACCGCAGATAAGAAAGTAACCCTAGACCCTTCTATTCGACCATGTTCAAAAATCTAACGACAAGAGGTTTAAAAGATCAAACCAAATCCAACTAACGTTTCTTCCGAGGGTAGCAAGTGTGATCGAGACCAAACTTGAGCCCTAATAAAACTTTCAAATTCATTAAGTACCTGAGCTCAACTCCATTGTCAAAGTTGTTGTACATGTTATGGACTGCCCTTTTGTTACACTGAGCGTGGGTCAAAACTATCATCTACTCACTCATAATTGGACCCAAATCTCTCATGGAAACAACTAGGTCAGCCTACACAGAATATTTTCCCAGGTCTAAATTTCAGCTCTTCCCAAACTTGAATCTGAAATTACTTTTGATTTCGCTATACAACTTCAAAATTCCCTCTTTCTATGAAATGGAATTGAACTTATCACCTTTCAAATGCACCTATTGTGGAAGTGATTGGACTTCATTTGATACTTCAAAAGTGGGAAACAAGAAAGCCTCTACATAAAGTGAAATTTGTGTTTTACCAAACCTTGGAACATAATTGTGTCTATAATTCAAAATCTGCAGGGATTCAGGCCAACTTTATATTATCAAACTTCGAGATAAAGTGCTGGGTAACAACTTTGGTAATTAGAGCTTGGTCACATATTGAGGTTTAAATAGAGTTTAGGGTCATTTTCTACCAACACAGAAAACCAGTCCAAGTCTGACCTAATTAGTAATCTCAATGTTTCTATGACCTACAACCATTTTCATGCAAATATAAAATTGAAGAAGTTGTAGGTTATAAAACTCTAAACAATGTTGTCAAGGGGCACTTTGGGAGATAATGCCCAGAAATAGGAGTTGTGAATTTCCCAAGTAATAAAGGTTCCCTGTCCAAATTAAGGGCTGCTATATAAATTCATGTATAAGTCATATTTCCACTTAGAATCTGGCAATTTGCCTTTTGACAAAGATGTAGAGCTCATAGAATAGAACATTTCATTCAATTGGCACTTTTTCAAATTCGGCATCAAAAGTGGTCAAATAGACGATTTGCAGCAGGGTAGAAAACCAGTCAAAGGGGATTTTTCCTTTTCTCCATTTTTCTCCCCCTCCGTCTCACTGACAGCGGGCCCCGCGATCCGCGGGAACGGCCGTTGCCCAGCCCATGGCGGCCACGCGGCCGCGACGCACCGGCAGTGGCGCGCGGCGCCTGCGATGCCGTCCCGGCCTCCGCCCGACCGGCTCTCCTCTTCACTTAGACGGGAATGCGACCTCATTCTCCCTCGCCCACCTCTCTGCCTCTGCTACGCGTCAGGCTCGCGCGAGCGGAGCAAGCCACCATGGCCGTCGAGCTCAGAACTCACTACGCCGCCTCCTCTAAGCCCCCATCCGCTTCGCCTGCATGAGGACTCATCTCCCCGTTACACCCTCCGCGTTTCTCCCAAGGCATTGACATCAATTTCCACCTCTATAGCCACCGTCCCCGCAAGAACGCCGTCGCCGAGTTCACGGTGAACACCGAGCGCGAACTCGCGTCCCGGTCGCCTCCGCCCCTCTCCCTCCAAACCATCGTCGGCATCACGCTCGCGCGACCTCCCTCCACCAAATCTCCAGGTTCTCGTCCCCCGCCATTGCCTCCTCGACCCTCTTCCACGCGACGCCGAGCGCCGCCCCGGCGTCCAACTCGACCCCGCCGTGGAGACCACCTTTCGGGCCATCCCCACGCCTCCACTTCGCCTCTGCTGGGTTCGCCTCGTCCCCGTGCAGCTCGAGCGCCCTTTGGCCCCACCATTCGCCGCCTCGACCGCCGGATCGACCCCGAACTGCCGCGCCATCGCCGCTCCGATCCACCGCCGCTGTCTCGCCTCTACAGTCCACTCCGCACAACTAGACCAAGGGGTACGGGTTTGCCGTGGTCGGGAACGCCCTCGACCACCCTCTCGTCTCCAAGACCGGCCCACCGCCGCCGGCGCAGCCGCGTCGTTTTTCCCCCGTCGCGCGCCGTCGTCCGCCGGACCGAGGAAGAAGAAGAAGAAGGGTAGATTCGCATAAATCCCCCTGCGCTTTTGTCTATTTCGTTTCAAGATTCAATGCGCTGTTCACTGAGTCTGTGCTTATTTCCTCGCAGGCTGCTGGAATCTATGGTTAATTACGTTCTAGCCCTTAGATCTAATGTTTTTCATTTAAATGCGTTTAATTGAGCGGTGAACTTTGGAAAATCATATAAAATCACAGAAAAATCCAAAATGGACAAACTCAGTTGCATTGGACTCCTCTTGAATAGATCTACATGATAGGTATGATGTGGGAGTGGGAAATGTCTATTTCGCCCTTGGTTTGTTGCATGCATGATTAATTAGGATAAAAGTCAAAAGTGGACTAAATGAACTCTAAATGGCATGAAACTTGGACAGTAGCTTTCTTGTGGCATTGTAGCACTATATAAATTTTTGTAGCCCTAGCACTTACTGTTTATTTACCCTTTTACGATTATACATGTGTTAGGTGCATTATTTAACTTGGAAATTGGAGGCTACATAGAATATGCTCAAATTGACTCTCTAGAATTTTTCATATACTTTAGGTAGTATAAGTATCTCACTGGTAAAATATAAGCCCCTGCATGTTCAGTTTTAATGGTGATTTGAAAATGATAAAATGCTACATGTTAATAGAGATAATTAGGAAAAGTGGTCATAAATGGCTAGGGAAATTCTCTGGAAAATATGGTAGCTTAATGTTGGTGCATGGAGTCTAAAAAGTATATTCAAGAAGGCTAATTACACTGTTCATATGTACACCTCAAATTCACATAGGATTAATATATGGAAAATAGATGTCCTGTCAAACTTGGGAGTTTTAACTTGTAAATTTTTGTACATGCAGTCCATGCTAAGTATAGCTCACTGGTAAAATTTCACCTTCGGAAACCATTCCAATAATTTATGAAAAATCTGAGAAGCTATAGGGCTGATAACTTGCTAGAATTTTCATAATTAATTTATAACTCCTTTATGGCTGAAATTTTGACAGTAGCATAATGTAGTGTAATTCTAGATGTCCCAAAAATCTGAGCTCAATTGGAGTTGTCTAACTACATGAACACAAGTAATGCTTTTTATTCATAAAGTAGACATGTGTTAGGTAATTATAAGAGTATGTGTTGGTTGCTATTGATATCCTTATGCATGTGGGTTGATTTCTAGCTGCACGCTATCTACTGTTGTCTATGCCACACTTGATTGAGAAGATGAACTCATTTGCTGTGTAAAACATTTAAGGTTAATATAGGGCCTTAATCCATTAGATAACCGGAATGTGTGATGTTATTAGTGAATGTTCCCCTATGTGTGCATGAAGTAGTCTTTTTCTGTTAAATAACTCATTCCAAGCAAAACATTTAATAATGTTTTAACTTTGCATCCCATTCCTTGCATCATCCCGCATGTCAATCATATAGTGGCGCTCATTACAGATACGTGATCAAGAAACGAGTGCGTGAAACTACTTCAACCAACGGTGGTCCAAAAGACCAACTAAGACCCACTCACGACCTGGAGGGCCCATCAGTCATGATTGGACGGAGGAGTTGTCCAAGGGATCAAGGGATTGCCTAGGGCAAAAGCCTCACAACCCGGCAAACTAACAGTAGCTTAGTTTGTTGGCTTTATTAAAGTGAATCAAAGGTAGGCAGGACCATGCTTTACCCAGCAAATGTACTTGATGAGTGCTTACGCATCTGCAATAGGAGTTGTTTGGAACCAATTGCATTAGACTCCTTGGCCGCCCCGGCCCTAGAATCTATAATAGAGTACGTAGGACGAGTATGCCTAGTAATGATAGGTACGAGTAAACAAGAGTGAATGGAGTCACTCGTCGCGTAGGTGATTTTTCAAAAGTCACAAGAATATTATTATGATGAAAGCTATGAGGATGATCTTGGTTGTAACTCGAGACCGGGCGGAGATAGGGTTATATAAGAAAAATGATGATGATGACGTGGATGGTGTGGTGGACTCCGCCCGAGTCGCATAAGGCCGGTCGTTGTTCGCCTATTGGTCGGCATAACATTGCTAGGGTGCTTATCCGGAATCTATGGGCCGGTGAAAGTCTTACTTGTGATGTCTCAAGCAGAGGGGCACGTTCCTACCCACTGGTTGAGAGGAAGGTGGCCACGGAGGCGGGTGTCAAAGGAGGGTTGAACCCGACATAACCGAGGTAACGCTCCTGCGATAACGCGCTCCGAGAGTTAGGCGGGAGTGGTCATCGAACTTGAGACGGGACAAGTGGAGATGGGGGAAGCATATGTGGAATGCTAGGAGTTAGTAAGCATATGCCATCCTGGTGCTTCTAGTTATTCCCGGGAATATAAAAATCGATTCGAATCGCTGATGCTCACCAGGTGTGAGAATGCCAATACCATTGCCGGGCAAAGTAGTAATCCACTTGAATATGTTGTATTATGAATTCATGGTTTTGAATACTACATGCTTGAATATACATGCTTTACTTTCATGCAACTTCTTATGGTACTCATGATTAGTATTTATTGACATGGTGAACTAAGTAGCTGTCAAATCCTGCTTTCATATGTTAACTTGATCATGTTTAAAAGCAACAGCTAAGGATTAAATTCTTAGTAAGCAAGCTTTGCGTCAGCCGACAATTGCATGAAGGAGGGTAGAACCGGTGGGCTCAGTGCTACTCACCTTATATATCTCTACTTGAAGACTAGTTGAGTTTTATTTCCGCTGTGAGATGTTTTGAACGCTTCCGCTATAAATGTATACTTTGCAATCGCTTCCGCTGTATTTTGAACATGTATTTGATTACATATATTGGTTTGTAAGAACTTTATCTTATTTTCACTATTAAACTGCCTGTGATGGTGTAACTGCTGTGGCTCTTTCTAGGGCTGAATGTGTGTGATGTCAGTATCCTCGGGCGATGGTTTCATCGAGTGCCCTTTTGGGTAGCTCGACGGACTACCGGGTTTAGTCTAGCCTAAGTGCACTGCAAGCCAGAGGTGGCAGGTGTGCTTAGTCTGGATTAAGCAGGACAGTTCCGCCACAGTGAGTCACCTCAAGACGGCGCGTGAGATATGGTCACTGCTTAGTGCACACCATGAGGGTACCGCGACCATTAAGTCTAGGCTTGTGGAGACTTACTGGCACGAATATGAGAATTTCGTCCAGAAGCCGGGAGAGTCTGGCCTTGGCTACCCCCTCTAGTGAGTCTGCTACTAACCCCCTGTTACACAACTTCTCGTTTTCTGCTTTGATGTCTGTTATAGAGGAGCGGTTGGTGATGCTTGGGGATGATGAGCTTTGTTTGGTGTCTAGCCGCTTTCAGTGCGCCTATGACAACCGGATGAGCAAGAAGAGGGATGAGAGGCCCAAGTCCTTCGAGTGCGGAGAGGTCGGCCACTTCATCGCCGAGTGCCCTAACAAGAACGACTACTACAAGACGGGCAAGAGCTACTCCCGCGACTCCGACAAGTACCACTCCGGCAAGCGAAGCTTTGACAAGCACCGTTCCGGCAAGCACAGCTTCGGCAAGCGTCCCTTCGGCAAGAAGAACTTTCGGAAGGCTTTAAAGAGCTATCAGAAGGACAACCGGATGCGGGACAAGGCATTCTTCGCCGAGATCGGGTTCTGCAGCAGCGGATCTTCTTCCTTTTCGTCCTCGTCGAGCTCAAGTGATGAGGAGATCACGTACAAGAAGGACAAGAGGAACGATCAAGGAGGTCCAGCTGGCTTGTGCTTTGTCTCCACCAAGTCCACGCGCAAGCACAAGTTCAAGAGGAGCTTGGTTTGCTCTATGGCGCTTGAGGACAAGGAGAACAAGGATGACGGCAGCAACTCTTCCTCCGATGATGAGGTAACTCCTAAGCAAGCCGAAATCCTTGAGATGCTAGAGCAGAACAGCCGAGAGTTAAAAGCCTAGGATAAGATGATGGAGAAGGCAGCTAAGAAGCTGCAGAAGTTGAAAGCCCAACTTGCTGAGGCTTTAGAGGAGAATGCGAGGTTGCGGAGTGTGAGGCCCCAACACAGTGAGTTTGAGTGCCCTACCTGCGAGTCTTTCATGACAGAGCTTAGTGACCCGAGAGATAGGTACGCCAAGTGGGTAGAGGAGATAGATGGGCTGAAAGTTGAGTTAGGCACACTCCAGACCAAGCTGGATGAGCCTACTTTGAGTGGAGAGCTTGAGTGTGAGTCTGTTGACGGCACTTAAACATGGCAAACCTTATACTGCAAGCGACAGTATCATGTGTAGCTTTTCCCCAGCATGAGTATCATGGGTTTTGTCAATCCAGGAAACGAACTAATTGCGAACTAATTAACAAGAGATTATAGTAAACTAAGGGTATAAATCGGGGCTCTAATCTAACTCTAAACTAGTCTAAACTATACTAATACTATAAGATAAGCGATTAGAACAGAACTAGAACACTAATCAAAAGGTATTGACTAGAGTCTAATTAAGCACTAATTGGATTCAAGACATGCATGATAACGGGCATCACAACAAGATTAAAGTAGCGAGATAACTAGTAGCTCAAGGTAAACAAGCATGTTCAAGTATATTCATCGTAGTATAATTAAATCAAGATCAATCAATCTAACCCCGGCTTAACCTTTCCCCGGGCTCTACTGTCACTAGTAACCAGGTAATCGACAAAAAACTTTCAATAGGCACATAATTAGAGAACTAGCTTCTAATTACTTTTATGGTCTAATAACATAATTAGCACAGCTAGAACCTCTAATCACCAAGATCACAAGAACTAGATATGCAACTACATCATTAGTAAGCTAGATCAATGACCAAGAACGCTAGACGAATATAACCCATAATAACATGCTCTAATCAACAAGCATCTAGATCTAAAGCTAATTAGAGCTGAAACAAGCATAATTAGAACAAGAACATAATAATTAGACAAGAACAATGCTTCATTAATAAATTGTATCATACTTACAACCATGATCATACCTTCACTTGATGATACAATTAGACCTCTAGAGCTAGGTAATTAGAGCACCATGCAAGGGCTCTAATCACCTCTAGGAACTAGAAGAACTCTACTCTTAGACTAGAAACTCGACCCTCTACTCTCATCTAGTTGTTGTCCCTTATCTCTACATCTTGTCGCCTTGATAATGAATTGGATGCCTTGTTTCGGGGGCTATGGTCACTATTTATACCCTGGAGAAGACGTGGTATAAAAGAAAACCTCGAACCAACGTACGGATAGGTGGGGTCGGCCGACCCAGGGGGGTCTGGTCGGCCGACCAGTACTCTTTCTGCGTCCAATTGTTTCCATCTTTCGCGGGGACGTTGCTTGATGCCTAAGTAATGTTCATGCGGGGCCTCTCGTACTAATGTAACAAAATTAATCAAGCTCCAAAGACCATGTTTACAACATGATTGCTAAGTCTCTCTATAGCCATCAAAATTTTAAACAACCAAAATTAAAACACCATGTTTTATCGAGGTCATTAACTCTTAAAAGCACAAAAAAACAAAGCACATTGCAAAGCTTATAAACTAATCAAATGAAACTATGGAAAACTAGCAAGATTAATTAACTTCATCATGATGATCAACAATTTAATCTAAGCACCATGCTTACATAAAATTACTAAGGAAAACATCGTACTTATGTTATCATAAACATTAAAGTACACATCATAAAGTTAATTTAAACAACCAAACCAATAATAAACATGCAACTTTAATCTAAATGTAACAGGGTGGTTTATGCATGAAATTAGTAACATGAAAGGTGGAAAAACATGTTAACATAACGAAGATGGAAAGTTTATCCACAAGAGACATGAGAAACTTTCGATTAAACCTAACGATGATGGTCTCATATTAAATCTAAATACCATGTTTACACTTAATTTTCAACAAGAAAACTCTGTCGAGATTCAACATAAATATAAGGCTTCCATCATGAAGTTTATGAAAAATTCAATACTAACATAGCAAGTGTGAAGAAATAAATGATAATGCAAATGCAAGGTGAAAAACATAAATTAAAAAGATGTGATGGTGTTAACTAAAACAAAGGTTAGATTAAGCTAACTAGCCACAAGCTAAAGATTCAAAGGGTTGTGTCATGCTTCCCATTTCTCTATTAAAAGACTCTAAGACTCTTAACACTAAAAACAAATGATTAAACGGGTTGCCTCCCAAAAAGCGCTTAATTTAAAGTCATAAAGCTAGGCTTCTCACTTACCTTTGTTGAAGTGAAGCCATGGTCCTTGGAGTAAGAATCCGAAGTGCCCATGCAGCTTGATAACTTGATTGTGCCGCTTCATCGTGTCTTGATCATAGCATCACTTATGTGCACAATCTTCTGCTTGTGTGTTTATGTGCCAAAGTCTTTGAAGCTCCCTGCAACCGAACTTGATCATGAAAATCTCATAGAAGCACTGCCCAAACCTTCTTCATCATTGTTGTCACCATCTTCCTCAAGTATTCATCACCATTGTTGCTGCCACCTCCTTCTTCATGGAATAACTCATTGGTATTGAACATAACATACCTCAAATAATAGATCCACAGGATAGCCTCTGAAATTATCTTTCCAACCAGTACTTATACGTCAAAATCTGATTCCGTATGAAGGAGTTATGCCCATTTTACTCAAGCACTGCGTTCTGTCCAGATTTGAATTTAACTCGCGCAGCCTTCAATGATTTGCACATTGCTCCTTGTAGAAATCTCCAAATTGAGTGATTCTTGTTGCGTTGGAAAGAGTACTTCATGGGCTTTTCAAATATAAGAAAATATTCTGCCTTTGTCTCTTGAGGTCGAGCTCGATGTTGATGACATCTTTAGCTTCCTATTTTCAACTCTCTGATGTTGACAATCTTCAACCTTTTGGACTTGGATCTTGGTGGAAATTGTCTAAGTCCACCATTGTTGATCTTAAAGCTTCATAGCCCTGATTCTTGTCTTCAATTCCTCCTCCATTCAGTCCACTCACTCTTCAACTTGAAACTTAATCAAACTTTTGCAAATTCTGATGATGTCTCCAAATCCTTATATCAGTCATCATAACTTTCACACATTGGTCTTGTTGTTTCAAATGAAGTGTGAATTTCTCTGCATGGTTAGCTCATAGTGCACACACATATGTACAATATAATAGCATCATGGCATGATTAGAGACAAAAGTAGAGTCACATGGTTGATTGGTTTAAACAAGCATTTGATTCATGAATCACAGACAACTATAATTTAAATTGAAATCACATAGCAAAACACTAAGGCATATATATTTCATAGATGGACATGATTCATAAAATCAGACAAGAGATAAACAAGACGATGGGTTCCTAATGATTTTGGCCAAATTAGATAGATGATTTTGAAAGAAATAAAATAAAATTAGACTTAAATAAAATTCTAACAAGAGTTCATTTTTAGAGAGACCAAACGTTTTGAAATTTTAAAATTTCAAACATAATTTAGTGCACAAATAATAAGTCATGATAAACATGCACATGTTCATGTTTAAAATTTCAAAAGCAATCTGCACAAAAATTAAACCTGGACCGAACCACTTACGGAGGAATAAGCGGTTGGTCTCCTTCTACTTTTGCACAAACCTTGGCTCTTAGTTTTTATTTTATTTATATCCAACCTTAAACTTGAGAAAAAAACTTAACCATTTCTAAGCATGAGCAGATTCAATCAACTAGTTAAAGTAAAAGGATCTACTAAAAGACATGTGGTTTAAACAACAGGCCAGGTTACATGTAGAGATGAAGCATTGCAAAGCCATGGATCAAAGGTCAGGTAAAAAAACTAGTCTAAAGACAAACTTTATTAATCGATTTCCAAGGTATGGATTAAGAAAACAAAACAAAAAAACAAAAAACAAAACACAAAAAAGGATAGGAGGATAACAATCAACCAAACAACACTTAGGTAAACTTTAATTATATTTATGATTAAAATAAGAATTACCTTAATCCTAAAGAAGTGAAATTCAAATTTTGAATCCATGGTGGCTTCGTCTTCTTCCTTGGAATGCCATAATTGTATGCACCATCAAGTGTTGGAGAGGAATACTTTTGTCTTTCCCGAAATTCAGCTTCGCTTGCTCTGTCCCTTTAGTATTTCGACCATAACTTCCTCATCTGAATTCCAAATAATGCAAATTCGGGCTCTATCTTGAAGAGCTTGAAAAGATCTACAACTTTGGTATTCGAACTTCCTTTATTTGTTGTGTTAAGGTCTTCAAATTGGCTCCACAAGATGTTGCTGTCCAGAATTCCGAGAGTAGCTCGAGATTTGGTTGGAGCTTGGATTGATCTTGAGATAAACCATCAGTGTCTTCATCTTCCTTGTACTCAAGCAATCCGTAGCTTCCGAAACCTTCTCAGCTAATCATCTTTGCTTCCATTATCTGTAGCTTAGAACAAACAAACTCCAAAGAACATTAGTCTTAAAAACTTAATTGACGCAGTAGACATATCTTTATCAGCATAGTTACTCCTTCGTGATAGTTGTAGAAAAACTCAATAACAGATCATAGGCCACTAACAGCGTTAGCATCTACTATTAAAGAGTTCTAAACCTAGCTCTCTTTTTTTATTGTTGGACCGAAGACCATTTTTCTATAATGTTAGTCAAAGTAAATATACAAAGAAAAACTATATTCTAAAAGGGTTTATAAAAGATTAAACTAATAGAAAAAGCTAAACAAAACTATCTAATTATAAAATTAAATGCAAGAAAGTAAATAAGGTAGAATAAACTAAAATAAAAGACACAATAAAAGTAAAAGGCTAAATTAAAAAACACAAAAACAAAAATGTAATGACAGCAAAGTTACTGGGTTAGTCTAAACTATGAATGAACATAAGAATGAACGACGAACACAAAGATTAGAACACGAAGACAAAACACAAACTAGAGAATTAAAACACATTAACACAATTAGAAAAACTAATTAGCACACAATTAGCAGACACACACTAACTATTAAAACTAGAAATAAAAGACAAAATTAAGTGTATACATAAACTCAAGTTAATTAGGACTCGACTAATTAGTTCCCTAGCAACAGCGCCAGAAAAGCTCGTTGACGGCACTTAAACACGGCAAACCTTATACTGCAAGCGACAGTATCGTGTGCAGCTTTTCTCCAGGATGAGTATCATGGGTTTTGTCAATCCAGGAAATGAAATAATTGAGAACTAATTAGCAAGAGTTTATGGTAAACTAAGGGTATAAATCAGGGCTCTAATCTAACTCTAAACTAGCATAAACTATATTAATACTATAAGATAAGCAATTAGAACAGAACTAGAACACTAATCAAAGGTATTGACTAGAGTCTAATCAAGCTCTAATTGGATCCAAGACATGCATGATAACGGGCATCACAACAAGATTAAAGTAGCGAGATAACTAGTAGCTCAAGGTAAACAAGCATATTCAAGCATATTCATCATAGCATAATTAAATCAAGATCAATCAATCTAACCCCCTAGATCGGCTTAACCTTTCCCCGGGCTCTACTGTCACTGCTAACCAGGTAATCGGCGAGAAACTTTCAACAGGCACATAATTAAAGAACTAGCTTCTAATTACTTTTATGGTCTAATAACATAATTAGCACAACTAGAACCTCTAATCACCAAGATCACAAGAACTAGATATGCAACTACATCATTAGTAAGCTAGATCAATGATCAAGAACGCTAGACGAATATAACCCTTAATAACATGCTCTAATCAACAAGCATCTAGATCTAAAACTAATTAGAGCTAGAACAAGCATAATTAGAACAAGAACATGATAATTAGACAAGAACAATGCTTCATTAATAAATAGTATCATACTTACAACCACGGCCGTAGCTCTTGATGATACAATTAGACCTCTAGAGCTAGGTAATTAGAGCACCATGCAAGGGCTCTAATCACCTCTAGGAACTAGAAGAACTCTAATCCTAGACTAGAAACTCGACCACTCTCATCTAGTTGTTGTCCCTCATCTCTACATCTTATTGCCTTGATAATGAATTGGATGCCATGTTTTAGGGCCTATGGTCACTATTTATACCCTGGAGAAGACGTGGTATAAAAGGAAACCTCGAACCGACGTACGGATAGGTGGGGTCGGCCGACCCAGGGGGGTCTAGTCGGCCGACCAGGACTCTTACTGCGTCTAATTGTTTCCATCTTTCGCGGAGATGTTGCTTGATGCCTAAGTAATGTTCATGCAGGGCCTCTCGGACTCTTGGGCTTCTGGAATCTTCGATATGGGCCGAGATTTGACGAAGTCTTCTAGTCTTTGACATATTTGATGATTTTATTGAATAATTATCGCCAATTCCTTATAGCCCTTGACACCTTCTTGAAGCTTCTGAATAGAAAGCCTTGATTAATACAGGGAGAGGTATGAATTAACCAAGCCTTCCTTGTTCATAGTCTTCAATGATTGTCATCTCAGAGGTCTTTTCTCACTCGACGTAAATTGTTGTGAATTTCACGAAAATTGGCCAAAAACCTGTAAAAATCACATATAGCATTTTTCCAAGACAATGTTGCAAAATCCACAATAATCGGTGATAATTGTCAGTAAAAGATATAGTTGACGTATAAAAACAGTGAAAAACCATATAAAATGATACAAAATTTTCATTCATAAGCCGCGTCAACAGAGTCTTGCTCCTGTTTAGCTAGAGAGTTAGCTGTGTTGAAGGATAAGTTTGAGGGGCAGCTCAAGGAGCTTGAGGAGCTTAGCGCTAGACCTGCGCTTTTGGGTGCGTGTATGGTCTGTCCTACTTTGAGAGGTGAGTTAGAGCAGTTGAGAGCTGACTTTGAGGTGCTTTCAGCACCTACTGACAATTGTGAGAACTGCCTGACCGTTAGGATGCAGTTGGTGGATAGGGATGCCACCATTAAGAAGTTGGAGAAAGGTACTCCTGTGATACCCTCCTTAGACTGTGACACTTGTGCTGCCCAGACTGTAGTTTTGGATGATCTAAGGGAGGAGGTGTTGTCTTTGCAGGATGACAACAATAGGTTGAGAGAGGTGCTGAGTTGGGTGTATGCAAGGCAACCCCAACTAGAGATGATTATTGAGGGCATCAAGAGAGCCGAGGGTGACATGAGTGGTTTTGGGTTTGGAGAGTGCAGTACCTCGGGTGAGAAGAGTGCACAAGTTAAGATTAGAACTGCTTCTACCAAGCCAGGTGAGACTGTTGATGGGGTTTACCATGAGCCACCCAAGGCTGCCCCAAAGAAGCAGTACTGGACACCCAAGCCTTCCAAGGCTAAACTAGACAAGATTGTTGAGGAAGAGCTTAAGCTCATGGGCAAGAAGCTAGTCCAGCAGCCTGAGCCACCCAAGGCCACACCACCTAAGCCCAAGTCCCAGCCTAATCCAGTTCCTAGGAGGCCTGTCTACCACTGTGAGTTTTGCCAGCGGAATGGCCACTAGAGGAGTTTTGCTTCAGGAGGAAGCGGGTTGAGAGGCAGGAGAGAGCTTGGGGGAACTAGGATCAGTTCTACTAGGATGGTAGGCAAGATCCCCCAACCGTGGTGAGATGAGAGACCGCTTTGCTGGTGGTAAGAGAGGAGGCGGCTTTCAGGCCCGTGCTCCTGGTGGTGAGAGATGCTTTGTCGGTCGAGCTCCTAGTCATTTTCAGCGCGGCTACGAACCTCGTGACCAAGGGTTTGTGAGAGAGCTTAAGAGGCCACCCTTTGAGGGTCGTGGTTACTCCAGTCGTGGTGATTTCTTTGACTGTGCTTACCCCACTTTTGAGCAGATGGCTCGGCACTGGTACAGCAGTTTTGGTACTAACCCCAGTGCCGGACCGTTTCCTCACTGTCACTTTACTTGACTTTGCAGGATCGAGGCATGGAGGACGTGTGGATCATGGACTCCGCTTGCTCTAGGCACATGACAGGGCACCGCAAGTGGTTCTCCAGCCTCAACCCCATGAGCACTAAGGAGTACATCACTTTCAGGGACAATGGTCAAGGTAAAGTGTTGGGTGTTGGTTCTGTTTCGCTCTCTGCTAAGCTTTCCCTGAGAGAAGTTGCTTTTATCCGGAATCTGGGGTTCAATTTGGTCTCTGTTTCGTAACTTCTCGATGAAAGTTTTGAGGTTCATTTTAAGAAGGGTGCGTGCCGCGTTCTTGATGCTGAGGAGACCCTTGTTTTCTCTTTGCTGCCTTTTGGTCAGTTTTTTAGGGTCGACATCACATCTGTTTCTGGCCCTGCACATTGTTTGGTTGCTAGTCCTTCTGCTGATATATGGAAGTGGCATAGGAGACTTGGTCACTTGAGCTTTGATCTGCTAGTCAGGTTGAGTTCAATGGGCCTAATCCGAGGATTGCCCAAATTGAAAGCTAAGAAGGACTTAGTGTGCCACCCCTGTCTTCATGACAAGATGGTTGCTGCTTCTCACACTCCAGTGTCTCAGGTTATGACCTCCTATCTGGGTGAGCTGCTCCATATGGATACAGTAGGTCCCTCTCGGGTAGCTTTAGTCAGTGGGAACTGGTACGTGCTTGTTGTTGTGGACGACTTTTCGCGGTTCTCATGGGTATTTTTCATGGAGTTTAAGGATGAGGCGTTTGGTTTTGTTCGGGATCTGGTACTGAGGTTGAGAAACGAGAGTCATAAGGCCATGAGGGCTATCCGCAGTGACAATGGCGGAGAATTCAGAAACTCTCGTTTCGAAAACTTCTGTCGTGGCCTAGGTCTTGAGCACCAGTTTTCTTCTCCATATACCCCACCGCAGTACGGTGTTGTGGAACGCAAGAACCGCACACTCGTTGAGAGGGCACGGACGATGCTCGATGAGCACAGGACTCCGAGGCGCTTTTTGGATGAGGCAGTGAATATGGCCTGTTACATTGCGAACCGGATCTTCTTGCGAGCTTTCCTTGGGAAGACCTCGTATGAACTTCAGTTTGGTAGGCAGCCCAGTGTTAAGCATTTGCGAGCGTTTGGCTGCAGGTGCTTTGTGCTTAAGAAGGCAGGGCATTTGGACAAGTTTGAGTCTCGCTGTTTGGGTGGGATTTTTTTGGGGTATGCTTCTAGTTCTAGGGCTTTTCGTGTGTAGATTTTGGATACCAAGCAAGTTGTTGAAACTTGTGAGGTTTCTTTTGATGAAACTATGCCGTGCACAACCCCTGTCTTTGAGCTTTTAGGTGATGATGAAGAAGGCACCCCCATCTTTGAAGATGAGGAAGGTGCAGATAATGTTGGTGATGCAGGAGCCACTGCACCGGCTACAGCTCCTGCCCCCTCTGCTACGAGCTCTGATGATGAAGGAGGACCCTTGCCCACGGCTTCCTCCTCACTCCCCCGACAACAAGCTCTAGCAGAGGCTGGCCCCACTGAAGACGCAGGGGAGGTGACCTCCGACATTGTTCCATCTCGGCAGGTCTAGCGGGATCACCCTCCACATAGGGTCATTGGAGATCTTCACCAGCGTGTCACATGCTCTTCGGTTAACTCTCTAGCCTTCTTCTCCCACTCTGCATATGTTGCTTCTTTTGAGTCCCGAGATGTGTCACATGCATTATCTGATCCTAATTGGGTGAATGCTATGCATGAGGAGTTAGAGAACTTTGAGAGAAACTATGTCTGGGATTTAGTGGAGCCTCCACCAAACTATCGCCCTATAGGTACCAAGTGGGTTTTCAAGAACAAACAGGGTGAGAACAGGATGGTTGTGAGGAACAAAGTGAGATTGGTAGCCTAGGGTTTCTGTCAAAAGGACGGGATAGATTATGAGGAGACTTTTGCCCCTGTAGCTCGTTTGGAAGCCATTAGGATTTTGCTTGCCTTTGCGGCCCCTAAAGGCTTCAAACTGCAGCAAATGGATGTCAAGTCTGCTTTTTTGAATGGGTTCATAGAGGAGGAGGTATATGTGAGACAACCACTTGTCTTTGAGAGTGCTAGATTTCCAGACCGGGTGTATAAGTTGAGAAAAGCCCTTTATGGTCTGAAACAAGCTCCTAGAGCTTGGTATGCTTGGTTGAAGAGTTTCCTGTTCAATTCTGGGTTTGTAATGGGTTCAGTAGACAAGACCTTGTTTTTGTTGAGTCGTGGCGGTGACACCCTGATAGTTCAGATATATGTTGATGACATAATCTTTGGTGATTCATCTCACGCTTTGGTGTCTAGTTTTGCTGAACAGATGAGCAGGGAATTTGAGATGAGTTTCATGGGTGAGCTCCAGTTCTTCCTCGGGCAGCAGATAAAGCAAGGCCTCGATGGTACCTTCGTCCATCAAGCCAAGTACATAAGGGACATACTCAAGAAGTTTAACATGGGTGACTTTAAACCCATGATAACTCCTATGAGTACAAACACAGCGCTTGATGCGGATGAAGATGGGGAGGTGGTGGACCAGAAGGAATTTTGAGGGATGATCGGCTCACTTCTGTACCTGACGGCGACCAGACCGGACATTCAGTTCGCGGTTTGCCTTTGTGCTCGTTACCAGGCTTCTCCCAGGACATCTCACCGTCAAGCGGTGAAGCGCATTTTCAGGTACCTAAAATTCATTCCTGAGCTTGGTCTTTGGTACTCCTCGGGTTCTTCTCTTTCTCTTAGAGGGTTCTCAGATGCGGACCATGCTAGCTGCCGGATTGATCGCAAGTCAACCTCCGGCACATGCCAACTCTTAGGAACCATCCTTGTCTCTTGGTCCTCTCGCAAGCAAGCTAGTGTATCCCTGTCTACCACAGAAGCAGAGTATGTAGCTGCTGCTAGCTGCCGCTCCCAGCTCTTATGGATGAAAGCCACTGTTGACAATGGAATTTGGCCATCCCTATTAATGGGCTAAAATCGGCTTTGGGCTAAAGAGAAGCTGTCCAAGGAAGCGACGATGGATGGTAAAGCAGGCCATTGGGCCTTGTATCGTAGATTAAAGAGTCCAGTTTAAGTCAGTTAGGGTTTGTAGCTTAATTATAGAAGGGCAGGCTTGCCGCCCGAGTCTACGGACTATAAATATGTACCCATTGTTATTGAAATAAAGTTGACGACATACGTTCATCAAGCAGCAGTTATCTCCACATTCCCTCAGCGCATCGCCACCTCTAGCGACTAGAGTTTTAGGTAATCGTCATGCTGCCTTAACGATTTATTTCGTTATAGGCATTACGTCGTTAGTCGCCTGGCAAATCGTGTACTGAAGCGTTTTTGATGGCACGGTTTGCTAGTTACCATGATGAATCTCGCGATAAGCTTAGTGTAGCGCGAGATCCATTAGTTATCCTGATGAATCTCATGTCAAGCTCATGCACAACTTGCTGTTATGCTAATATCCATTAGCTAGGCATTAGCTAGGCATGAGATCCATCACGTGTATAAGCCGATATGCTTGCACGTCGGCTCATGCACAACTTGCTATTATGCTAATATCTTTTGTGGTACATGCTATTGTGCTGCGGTTTGTTATCAGGTTAGCATATTGCTAGGCTCAAGGCATAGATTAGATCTGTTCTTACAGTTTTATCTACAGATCATGTGTTATTAGGAAGATCTGATGTATACCCTGCCTTGCCTTTTGTCGTTTTATCAAAGATGCATCTGTTTTCATATCGTTCCTATATAATCTTTGGTGTAATGGTAGATTTAAGGTATGTTTGACGTTCATCTGGATGTTTTAGCCGGCTAGAATAGATCTAGTCGTGTTTCTTCTTCCTTTACGTGAATGCTTTTATATATTATATCTGGATATAACATTGGTAAGACAGCAGGGCCTTGCCGACGAAGAAGATCCGATACAGGATGAGCCGATCCGAGCGATCCGGCTAGTATTTAATGTTTAATCTGTTTTGTTTGGTTGTACAGGGGAAACAGGAGTCAACCAACACCATCACCATCACCATAACCTCCCTGGCTAGGTCTTAAGCCAGGTGGCATGCCTGACTAACACTGAGCCAAAGACGATCGGCTGATCCGTTCAGTTGATCGTGGGTCGCAGCAAGGAGCGATCCCTACGGTCCACATACACCTCCCGGCCCTATTGTGTGAAGCTCTCCAGGGTGCTACATGTTGGTTTCTTGGTGCAACACATTTTTGGCACGCCCGGTGGGACACAGATCTCAACACATTGGCATGGCTACTAAAGGACGCGGTGCCAGCACCGATGAGAGCGGTGAAGAGTTCGCCCCCATCGACAAACCCGAGGATCTTCCCGAGATTCACCAAAGGCGCTACGCTGAGATCATGGATGAACTCAAGGCTAAAGTGCTCGCCATGTACGGGAGGTCTCGTCACGGCGGCGTCATGTTACGTGGAGTCTCTTCGTCGCTTCTCGACAAAGTCGACCTCATGACTCCCTCACAGCGGCGTACGGAAGCGCTTCGCGAGGAGATACACAGGATCACCGCGCACGCTTTGATCAAAAAGTCCGAGGCAGTCATAAACCGCATGGATAACATCATGGTCAAGATGGCCAGAGCAGCGTTTGCCGGTGAGCCCCTTCACATCACCAGCCCTGAGTTGAACAGCCATGTTCTACTCCAGGTCGCTCACTCCAATCCGCATCGAGGTACAGGGGGATAAAATCGCAGAGTTTGTCATGCATCCTCCACGTGATAAGCTCCCTCTTGAGACCAAGGTATACTCGACTCCACCCTTGGTCATACCTAGCGGTTTTGTATGTCAGATGAGGTACCGACAGCTGGAAGAAGGAGAAGCACCTCCTCCCCCGTACCCTAACCCAATCCTCGTCAACCCACCATGAGGGCCAAAGCAAAGTCCGCCAGAAGCCAGGCCCACGCATGGAGCGGTTCCACACGGAGCAGCAAAGACGGCAGACCAGGAGGTATTGATTGGCAAAACGCCTATGGGATCGGGCCAATCCATAGCGATCAGGCCATGTATACTGTAGGGGCGGGCCTCGACAGTCTCGGAAAGACCTTTATGAGATTTTGAAGAGCCAATACGGCATTACACCTCTGCGGGGTGCCGTCACCTACGCGAAGCCGTATCCGGAGGTGTATGACCATCTCGAGGCGCCCCCCAAGTTCAAGATCCCTGACTTCACCAAGTTCAGTGGCAATGACTGGGCTAGTACCGTGGAGCATGTTAGCCGGTACCTCGCACAGCTGGGGATTGCATCAAGGGCCGAACATATGAAAATTCGGCTGTTTTCTCTGTCACTAATCAGGCCAGTTTTCGGTTGGTACACTACGTTGGTCCCTGGGTCCATCACTACTTGGAACCAACTGGAGGAGAGTTTCCACGCGCAGTTCTTTTCTAGGTCTGATGAAGCTACGTTCATAGACCTGAATAGTATACACCAGCTCCCAGGGAAACCAGTTCACAAGTATATCCAATGATTCTGCGAGTTAAGGAACCGATGCTACTCTCTCCATCTTGATGAGAGGATCCTGGCCTAGATAGCATACAATGGGCTGAACAAGGCTATCAAGGCAGTATACGGGTCGACTGATTTCGATTTCATCGGCCATTTAGTATCAAAAGTCTCTGCTTATGAGCGGAGCCATCCAGAGGTTCTGCAGGAAAGGCAAAGATGGAGTATCGGCTGTATTCAGACCGAGGAAGACGACGCCTTAGACGATGGCGATGCCTACCTTGTTCAGTGGGCAAGGACCAACAAGTCTCTGTAGTGCCAGTGGGTGAAACAGCCTGAACCCATCCCAGGCTATGACTTTGACATCTCAAAGACCGAAGCCATCTTTGACATGCTTGTCAAGGAAAAGCTGTTGGTGCCATTCCCTGGACATCAAACTCCTACGACCAAGGAGATGCATGGCCGCAAGTACTGCAAGTGGCATAACAAGCTAGACGGGCACAATACGGGTGACTCCAGGATTCTGCGGTTTGAGATCCAGTAGGCCATCGAGCAAGGAAGGCTGGTTTTTGTTCGCGCTCCAATGAAAATAGACACGACGCCTTTCTCGGTCAATGCCGTCTATGCTGCGAGTCCGTTGCCCGACGAGTGCTACTCGGAATTCGTA
Source organism: Paspalum notatum (assembly GCA_022530915.1). Lineage (NCBI taxonomy): Eukaryota > Viridiplantae > Streptophyta > Magnoliopsida > Poales > Poaceae > Paspalum > Paspalum notatum. The sequence continues at coordinate 28,673,782 of CM039688.1, read as the reverse complement.
TCCGAGTCGATGTGCTGAGCGCGCTTGGGCAGGGCTATTTCTACGAGCAAGATCCTACACCGGAGCAATCAAGATCAGTATTCCCATCTCCTCTGAGGTTCTACTGCGTCAATCAACATGGTTCACGCATCCAAGGATGAGAAGGGAAAGGCCAAGGTGGATCCTCTTGATGACATCCATCTAGAATTTAGGGCCGAAGAGCATACTTCGGTCAGAACGGTTCAGAGGAATCGGCGATGCTGCCCCAACTTGGGGGTGTTGATTGGCATGTACGCATGCCATCATCAGTGGAACGAGGAGCAGCGTCGAGCTGAAGAGAAGAAAGCCTACCATCGCGAACGTCACCGTCATCTTGAAGAACGACATCTCCAAGACTGATGGCGCGAGGAACAGCGTCGCGAGGAACAGCGGCGGTACAAAGCGCACCGTGACGCCATGAACCACGAGGAGCATTGGCGCTGCCTTTATTTTCACTTCTGTTGGGCGCAAGGTATGGAGAGACTCCCCACCCTTGATGATTGTCCAGAATGTTCCGACCGCAGGAATCGCCGAGGCAAGGCGTCTGTGTTCGAACGCCTGGAACGCGCACCATCATCGTGACGGTATCGTACGACCTCGCCATGCCGTCGCCAGGACTCTACTCCTCCACCATGACATCCTCCGTCTCTGCCGCCAAAGCTGCGATCCGCGTCTCCACCGCTGGCGCGCTCACCCTATCCAGCAAAGCAGGACCACCTAGAGGATGTTCAGCATCGACTAGAGTGCCACCTGGCGAGGTGGTGCCCTGAGGGTTTGACAAAGATGCAAAAGCGCAGGGTTCAGCTCTTACGCAGCCTAGAACAGGCCGAAGAGGAGTATCCTTGGCAGCTCAAGAAGATTGGGGGCATCATGCAGATTCCAAGCTTACGCCCCGAACATAATCTAGTTTGGAAATGGAAGCTCCAACCCGAGTTGCTGAGACATCGACAAAGCCGGCGCCAGCTGAGCTAGCTAAACAAGATGCACGAGAAGGTTCGTCGCGCATGGTCAGTGATGATTCATCTAGTGACGACGACGATATTGAAGACGAAGTCAACGAGGTGATTAAGAAGGCCGCAGTAGGGATGAACATGGTCTTCTATCTCCCTAAAGATTTTCGTCCTCCCAGCAGCGAACAGATGGCCAAGTCAATGGCGCAGCTCAGCCTCAGCCCCGCTGCTGCGACTTTGGAAAAGCCGATCGACAAGAAGTATTGGCACCTTAAGCCTCTCTACGTGAAGGGTTTCATCAACGGCAAGCCAGTTAGAGGGATGCTTGTCGATGCGGGTGCAACTGTCAACATCATGCCGTATTCCTTGTGTCGCAAGATTGGAAGGTCTGTTGAAGATCTTGTGAAGACCAACGTCACCCTCAACGACTTCAAGGGAACTTCGTCCCAAGTCAAAGGGGTCCTTAATGTCGAGCTAACAGTTGGCCACAAGATGCTGAATACTTCCTTTTTCGTGGTCGATGATCATGGTCCTTACTCGGCTCTCCTTGGCCGAGACTGGATTCATGCCAACTGCTGCGTGCCTTCCTCAATGCACCAGTGTTTGATCTAGTGGGATGGCGACAACATTGAGGTGGTGCCCGCGGGCGATTCTCGCAGCGTTGCACAATCATCCACATCAGACGAAGTAGAGTGTCTGTCGGACAGGCAGGAGTTGAACTAGAGTTTTGTAGAAGAGGCAAAAAACGTGATCACGTCTGTTCTGGCAATCGACATTCACTTGTAGACAACAGGCTGCTTCAGCCGACGGCATCGGCCGATCTTCATCGGCTAATAGATGCTAGTAGCTTATCTGCGAACGCACGGGCCGTAGTGGCCGACCTGCGCGATCGGCCCCAAAAAATTTGTAATCATATTTTTTGTAACAGTTCTGAATTGGCCAATCTGGGTGATTGGTCGCAAAACATCAATTTAATTTATACTTCTTCTAACAAAGATGTTTTGACATGCGATGATCAACTGCCCGATGATAAGGAAAAACCTGAGATCGCACCTCCCCACCCATCTCTGGCATCAAGCTCTACTCAGGAATTTGCCGAGGAGGGTAAACTCGGTTTTGGTTTCACTCCTTCTGATGAGCTTGAAGCGGTTGACATCAGTCCAGGCGATCGTCCTAGGCTAACATGGGTAAGTAAGAAGCTTGACCTAGAATTTAAGACTAAATTGGTAGAACTGCTTAGGGAGTTTCCTGATTGTTTTGCCTGGGAGTACCATGAGATGCCTGGTCTTGATCGATATATCGTCGAACATCGGTTACCAACAAAGCCTGGGTTTCGTCCGTTTGCACAACACCCCAGAAAGATCAATGCGAAGATTGTAGATACGGTCAAAGAGGAAATAGAGAAGATGATTCATGCTGGGTTTATTCGTCCTTGCCGATACGCCACCTGGATATCGAGCATTGTTCCTATGTGGAAGAAAAATGGGAAGCTTAGGATCTGTATTGATTTCAGGGATTTGAACAGAGCTACCCCAAAGGATGAATATCCCATGCCTATTGCCGAATCACTTGTTGATGCTACAGCGGCCACAAAATGATGAGCTTTCTTAATGGTAATGTTGGGTATAACTAGATATTCATGGCCGAAGGGGACGTCTACAAGACAGCTTTTCGTTGCCCTCAAGGTTTATTCGAGTTCGTGGTTATGACTTTGGCTTGAGTAATGCTGGAGCTACTTACCAGCTAGCCATGAATTATATTTTTCACTACTTGATCGGCCGGCTTGTAGAAGCTTACATCGACGACGTGGTGGTGAAATCAGTCTTACAAGAAAATCATTTAGCCGATCTTCACCAAGTTCTCGAGCGCACTCGGAAGCACGGGATGCGGATGAATCTAGATAAGTGCGCGTTTGGTGTCACAGCTGGCCAATTTCTTGGTTTTATGATCCATGAAAGAGGGATTGAAATTGGCTCAAAGAGTAAGGATGCCATCGAGACGATGATGCCACCAAAGACCAAGAATGAGCTTCAGAAGCTGATTGGCAAGATCAACTATATCAAAAGATTTATCCCTAATTTGTCAGCCAAGCTTGAAGCATTCATGTCGTTAATCAGGACGCAAAAGAGTGAAGAATTCATATGGGGGCCTAATCAACAGCTGGCGTTTGATAATTTGAAGAAGTACCTAACAACACCACCAATGATGGCTCCACCTCGTCTTAATGTCTCATTTGTTGTTTATCTCTCAACTGACGAGACAACCATCGGCTCTGTGCTGATTCAAGAAGTCGATGGGAAGGAGCGGGTTGTCTACTACCTGATCCGACGCTTACTTGACGCAGAAACCAGGTACTCTGAGATGGAGCGTTTATGCTTATGTTTATACTTTACATGCACCAAACTACGACATTACTTGCTTAATGCTGAAACTTGGGTAGTATGTAAAGCCAATGTTATTAAGCATATGTTGTCAGCCCCTATCCTTAAAGGGAGGCTCGGCAAATGGATGTTTGCTCTCTCAGAGTTTGATATCAGGTACAAACCAGCCAGGGCTGTGAAAGGCCAAGCATTAGCCGATCTAATTACTGAACGATCGGCTCCACAACAAAATTTTGTCGACATATCGTCTTGGGCTTTGTTCTTTGATGGTTCTGCGTGTGACGCTGGCTGCGATGTTAGGCTTCTTATTATCTCTCCTTGGGGAGCACAATATGAATTTGCTTTTCGCCTCAGTGTGCGACGCTCTAACAATCAGACAGAGTATGAAGCTTTGTTCAAGGGCCTTGAGTTGTTGCTAGAAGCAGGAGCCGAAGTAGTGGAAGCTTTTGGCGATTCTAGAGTTGCCATCAATCAGTCAACGAAGGATTTTAATTATTCTAGTGATTTATTATATCCTTATCTCGTGCGTTATCAAGAATCGATGGCGAAGTTCAGATTTGTTCGGCTAACATGGATACCAAGGGAGCACAACCTTGAAGCCAACAAGCTAGCACAAATAGCCTCTGGATACGCGGAACAAGACGACAGCGTTTGTGTTGACATCATGCCGATTGATACAAACGACTGGAGAGCCAATCTTCTCAATTATTTGAGGAATCCGGCTCGGGGGGCAGATAAGAAGACAAGACATCATGCTTTGAAACACGTGCTTATGAGTGATGAATTATACTTCAGGACCATGGAAGGGCTATTGCTAAAATGCTTGGGGCCGACAGAAGCACTTAAGTTATGCACGATGTCCATGAGGGAGTGTGCGGTACCCACCAATCGGCTCATAAAATGAAGTGGCTGATTAGGAGGTCAGGGTATTATTGGCCAACCATATTGGAGGATTGCTTCAAATACTATAAAGGTTGCCAAGAGTGTCAGAGGTTTGGAGCCGTCCAAATGGCGCCGGCTGGACCGTTGAATCCTATTGTCAAGCCATGGCCATTCAAAGGCTAGGGCATGGATATGATCGGTCAAGTTAACCCTCCGACCAGCAAGGGACACAAGTGGATCCTGGTTACCACTGATTACTTTACCAAATGGGTGGAGGCCGTGCCAATGAAGAACGTCACGGCCAAAGATGTGGTGAACTTTGTTAAGGAGCATATCATCTACCGATTTGGCATCCCACAAACTATCACCACGGATCAAGGGACTGTCTTTTTGGCTGAAGAATTCAAAAATTTTGCCAAAGAGATGGGTATCACGCTACTGTAGTTGTCCCCCTACTACGCTCAGGCCAACGGACAGGCCGAAGCGTAGAACAAGAGTCTCATCAAGCTGATCAAAAGAAAGATAGACGAATATCCTAAGCAGTGGCATGATCGACTTGCAGAGGCGTTATGGGCATACAGGATGTCGTGTCACAGGGCGACTAAGTGCACTCCATATCAGTTGGTGTACGGCCAGGAGGACGTTATGCCATAGGAAGTTAACATCGGCTCTCATAGAGTTCAGTTTTAGAATGATCTGTCAACCGATGATTATGCGTCTCTCATGAACATCAACACAGATGATTTAACAGAGCTTCGGTTATGGGCTTTTGAGAAAATTAGAGACAACAAAGCCAGGGTAGCGAAAGCCTACAACAAGAAAGTGAAGCCGAAGAATTTCAAAATAGGTGATCTTGTCTGGGAGTTAGTCTTGCCAGTTGGAACGAAAGATCCAGCATTTGAAAAGTGGACACCTAACAGGCACGGGCCCTATCGCATAGTGGAGACTGCCCTAGGCAATTCATATAGAATGGAGACGTTAGAAGGGGTCCAGTTTTTCAGAAACGTCAATGGTAAATATTTGAAGAAATATTATCCTAGTCTGTGGATCGGATCTTGACTTATGTGAGAACCGATGGGGTAACATCTGGGCTGGAATAGCCGATGCCTTGACATCGCCTCTAGACAAAAATTTGACCGATTTGTTGCCATCCGGTCTTAACAGGAGCCGATGTATTAAAGCATCGCCTTTAGAAGAAAAACTAATATAAACAAGCAAACTATGAGTAGCAGGGCCAACGTGCGCCATTGGCCATGGATAATAGCCGATGCTAGGCATCGCCTTTAGTACAAAATACAGAAAACCATAATGTTCTTGACCGAGCTACACGCTCGGGGGGCACAACTGACAATTTTCAAGTAATTGAATGAATCATGCAGAGGAAGATGCTGGTAATCTCTGAAGGTATTGGTGGATTGCAGTCAAAGCCTTTGTTCTGATCGCATCGGCGGAGTTGATGATTTGGCGATCTGGTTCGTCAGAGCTGATTATCAGTCCTTTGTTAAGCTCTCGGATATGCACGATGCTGGCTTTGAGCGACGTTGACAGTTTCTGCTTGTTATCAACAAGCATCTTCATGCTTGCATCGTTGGCCAAAATGGCAACGTCAACCTCAGATAGCTCTTCCTCAAGACGCTTGATTTCGTCAACTATCTTCATCCCCTTCGCATCGAGCGCTTGCCTAGACGTCTTCAATCTCGCTTCTTCACTGTCGTCGTCCAGGTCCGCCTTAAACCGGTTTGCTGCTGCACATGCCTTGGTGATCTCCTCTTTCAGGGCCGGCTGGTTGTTACGGGAAGCTATGCATGACTCAGCGGCCAACACGTCCTCACGGAGAAATCCAAGGTGAGCTGTGGGCCAGAGCACCTGCTTTAGGCTCGAAGGTAGCACATCGGCTATCGACTCGAGGGCCGTGCAGATTCCATCACATGCAACAACCAATTTTCCAATTGGAGCTTCCAGTTGCTTGGCGATTTCTTTGAGGTTCGAGATCACATCGGTAGGAGGAGTCATGGGAGGGCTCTCAGTCACCAAAGATTCGCCGATGGTTGAAGGATCAAAGTTTAGCAAGAATGCAGCATCAAAAGTCTGGCAAAAGCGTGGTTAGTTCACGAACTATAGACGAAAAAGACATGCAGTTAAAGACACACCTGTGGAGGGCTGACTTCCATACTGCGAGCTTCGTCTGTCTGGCTAGATGTATCCTTAGGAGAAGACTTAGGAGGTTCAGGAGAATTCTCTTTTTCAGCTCCTTCCTACTCCTGGCCGTGAGAGCTGTGATCCTGCATATAGAAAATGGTCAGTACGACTCTTATTACTGAATCCAAGACAAGATGGAGATTACTGGTGATTCAAAAGAACGGGGTTGAGCCGAGATGGTGGGTTTGGGCTTGATAGCAGCTTTCTTAAACCTCGGCTGGCGAAATCCTTTCACCTCCCTCTTGCGTTTCATCCCGGGGGATGAAAAGATCGGCTTGGTACAAAGGAAGTGGTGCCTTTTGCAAATATTTGAACGGTTGGCCTGCATCATCAGTGGGGACAGGTCCTGCTTGTATCTGTAAAGCAAGAAGTTCGGTTGTATCATAAGGCAACAATGCAAAAGAAGACCGAATTGAGCGTAAAGTTACCTCTTCTGGTGTGGTTTCACGCTCTGGATCGATGGCTAGAAGAGCCGATGCCACAACATTGTGGAAAAGGTGGGGCCTCCAGAAGTGCCACCAGCGGTCGAAGCCATCGGCTGTGTACATGAATTCTATCGTGTTGGGTACACTCAGCTCCAAGTCAAAAAAGATGGAGTACGCTTTGGTGGCTACTATTGACAGTCGTAATCTCACGATATCTACCGTCAATTACCAACCAAATGGAGTAATGCAAGTGAATAAATATGGATTAACCCTTCTACTAATGAGTTCCACTAGTTTTGTATGAATATTTGGATGCAGGTACCAAAATGCACATAAAACAGCTGAAAACATGCCAATGATCAAAGATGGGGCTCATTGGTCAAAATGGCCAGGTCGGCCGACCCAAGCCCAGGTCGGCCGATGTCACACCCTGGTTTTAAAAACACAAACCAGAGCAAAACTATATGTGTGCCAGGATCTAATCTCACACATATAGAGACAATAAACAATGAAATCACAAAACATGCTTTAATATATATCGTTAAACAGTATTTTCATTAAGACATTAAGTCTTTAACACAGAGTAGCGGAAGCGTAACTAAATCTTCGAGCCATCCACAGGGAAACCGATTGGGGGTCGCACGCCTAGAACTCCATGATCCTTCATTTGTACTCCTTAAGGCCTTCATCTTTCTGAGCAGCGGTTGGATTTGTCCAGAAGAAGAATGAGGGCTGGACCAAAAGCGATGATGAAGAGACAAGGGGATTTTTTTTGGACTCTTTTACTTGAAGGATTAAACACTCTATAAATTCAAATAGAATTTGAATTTGAGTCCTTAAGCCACCACTCAACATAAAACCGATGCAACGACATGAATGCAACAACAAGTTGGCCTAAGTTCATTTTATTTACATTATAAAATCATTTAAATGCTCATTCTAAACACAAAAAATCCTTAATAAATTAAGAAAGCATTTTATTTATTTTAAATTCTGAAAATGAAATTTAGGGTGTTACAACTCTACCCCCCTTAACAAGAATCTCGTCCCGAGATTCGGGTTGGCTAGCAAAGAAAGGATAAGGGTAAGATGCTTCAACTATTCGGCTCACCCATTGGTGGCTCTATTCAACTTCACCCATCTTGATTGCCTTACTTCTGGTATTGACCATCTGATGCAGAGAAGATAACATCAGCATGGGTTCAACGGTTGAGAGAAGGATGCACGGGTATAGGTAAGGTTGAGAACTAAACAGAAAGAAACCCAACCCACTAACTACACTGTCCTACAAGCTTGATGTAGTAGTAGACATCACTCCACTACACATCACAATCAAACAAAGAACCAAATCAATCATGCTCATAATGACAAACATCACAAGCACAACACATTACATCGTATCTAGTCGATCTTACAACTATAAGGTAGGACCTCCTATAAACCAACTTAGCAAAAACCAACTACCGAGTTCTAAAAGAAAATATCACCAAGATGACAAGAGAGCAACAAGATATAGGACCTGAGAGCGACGAGGTATTGAAAAGTGGAGTCAAAAGATATTAGACAAAGAGAAGATAGGCAAGCAAAAGATAAGATGCAAGAAGGGTAGAAAGACCAAGGGCCATAAGCCAAGTTAGAAAGACCAAGAGTGGAGAACAAGAGACAAGCAACCATAAGGTAAGGAGCAGCAAGGATAGGAAGGCCAAGGATCATATATAGGAATTTTGACCTTAAAACGACCAGTTCTAACTAGGCTTGCGTCCTACAGTCAGCACGGCTCTGATACCACTTTGTCACATCCTGGTTTTAAAAACACAAACCAGAGCAAAACTATATGTGTGCTAGGATCTAATCTCACACATATGGAGACAATAAACAGTGATATCACAAAACATGCTTTAATATATATCGTTAAACAATATTTTCATTAAGACATTAAGTCCTTAACACAGAGTAGCGGAAGCGTAACTAAATCTTCGAGCCATCCACAGGGAAACCGACTGGGGGTTTCACGCCTAGAACTCCATGATCCTTCATTTGTACTCCTTAAGGCCTTCATCTTTCTGAGCAGCGGTTGGATTTGTCCCCCCAACAAGGAATAAATATAAAGAAGCAAGCGTGAGTACATCTCGCACTCAACAAGTATAACATAAACCATGAGGCTCTAAGGTTAGCTGACAAACTGCATGAGCTTTTAATTAAGTAAATTTTTATTTCAGCCTAGTTACTAAAGTTGAGTAGAAGAAACCGTTAGCCCAAAGTTATTGCATAAAGAAAGTTAACCATATTAAAGAAACATAACCATAACCAAAACCAAGGAACCACTAATCAAAAGGAGGATCCGGGCCGCTCATAACCGTGAGCACGGCTGACATGTCAGTTTTACACTCTCGAGAGATTGCAATCTTTACCCACAAGTCATGAGCTATGCTAGGTGATCATCACATTACCGGAGATGAGATGACTAGCAAGCACACTACGAAGCCTTTCCAAAGATCACGTTAGTAAAGAGTAACCGCAAGGAATCAAACGCCGCAACGGTGAGGTAAGCCTCCAAGGGGAGAAGCACATACATATAACGTAAAGCACACTCAACCCAAGGAGCGCGAGGTTCACTGAAGCTTACTCCCCCTCTTGCCCCGCAGGTAAGTTACCCCAAACCAAAATGACCTAATTACTGAGCTAAGACTGCCCCATACTAGTCTTGTGGTAGCGCGGTTGTCCCAGGTTGTCACTCTGTGAACAGGTCCTTACGGAGAGAACCGCAAAAGCACACGAGCACATTGCTCAGGTTCCCTAAACCATGTTGCTAAAAAGCAAGTTTTAAGCGAGACATGAACCACTCAAGCACACAACACATAGGGTCAAGCTCACATTAATTGCATAGAATCATTAACAAGGTTAATTAACAAAAGGTATGAGAGTTCGCGCTGCACCTAGCATAACTTAACCCCAAATGCATCCCAAAAAGGTAGATATAACGGATAAAAGGTAGCTAGGTAAACCTTAAAGGTACACAAAATTAGTGCACATGCAGTGATTAAGAGCTATAGGGTGTTGTTCATATTATACTTGCCTTCCTCGGGGTTATCCTACTGCTGCTCAAAGAACTCAGGAGGTGGCTCTGCAAACTCCAAGGACTGCTCAACATCTACTCATGAACATAGCATCATACAAACATCCACGTACATACATACATGCAAGCAATGGCAAAACGATAAGAAACAGTACACCATTACAAAAAAATAGAACATAAAACGCATGTAAAACTAATCTACATACAGTTATGAACATATGAGTGCAAGAATCACTCTAATCGGATCTAAAACGTGAAAGTTATGAGCATTTGAAGGTGTAGGGGACCAATCTACGAGGAATAAATGATGAATATGTAAAGTTGCAGAGATGATGAGAGAGTGTGAGAGAGCTCACAAATGGAGGCATCCCTAGAGTTGACGAATAATGTGGCGTTGATGACGCAGCAATGGATCTTTCAAAAAAAGATCAGCACGGCGTAGAAAATGACGAAAAGAACACCTTAGTAAAGTTTAGATTTCACTAGAGATGAACGAATATGAATTAATTGCTCATCAAAGTTGAATAAGAATATGGCTAGGATAGAAACACCTTACTGAAGAAAAGAAACTTGTAGATTTATGGTGAATCGAAGACCTCCTCACGAAACAAAAGATAGTAAGATGAAGGGGCGCGCAGATTGCCGCAGTTGAGGCGCAGCACCCGGTGGTGCGCCCAAAATATGGGGATTGGGGAAATACCTTAGGGTTCTCAAACTAGGGGCCCCTGCAAAGGAGTTTTTGGTGCACTTATTCACTTTGGGGTGGTCCAAATATATAGGGTTGTGAACCCTTCACTTTTCCATCAAAAAGCAAGGTGGGACAAAACTGGGCAGAAGTGGATGGCAGTATTGTTTCTCAAATTCCCGTCGATCTAGAAGGGCTTTCGACGTGATTCCACTTGGGTTGGAAAGGGCCTGTCGTTAGCTTTCCGAAAAGTGGTGGAACAGCCCAAACAGGCTCCGCATGAGGGAGATATGGCCCAAACGGTGCAGCATGATCCTGGTGGACGAGGTGGCTCGAGAATTAAATGGGCGTTGGCCCACAAATATTCCAAATACTTCAAAAATTATAGGAAAAATTCTATAAATGTTTTTGGACGTAGTGAACTCAAATAAAATGTTTAGAGCTCATAAAAAGCTTGGAAAGAGTCTCTAAACGAACCCAGAAAATTCCCAGAATCAACATGCCGATGACGAAACGCATTTAGAAAGGTTGTCACGGTCAAAACACTAAGCATGCCAACTTGGTATGGTGGGATGAGATGATCGACATGATTGGAATGACGAGTAGAAGGATAAAGCATGATGACCAAGCCTGGCATGACAAAGAAAAGAGTGGGAAGGAGACTAACTCAATCATGGTGGTTCCACTTGATGGTGGCAAGAAGGGTGATAAGGCCACTGGTCAGAGAGAGAAACGCTGGGGAGCTAAGTCGCTTGGTGAACGGGTGGAAAGCTATGTTGTTTGGCCTGGGTGGGAGAGAAGAAGAGGGCGAGGATAGGTGGGCGATTCCAACTCCCGAAAGAGAGAAGGGAGTAAGAGAGGAAAATGTGGTAGGCCGAGCCCAGAAGAAGAATGAGGGCTGGACCAAAAGCGATGGTGAAGAGACAAGGGGATTTTTTTTGGACTCTTTTACTTGAAGGATTAAACACTCTATAAATTCAAATAGAATTTGAATTTGAGTCCTTAAGCCACCACTCAACATAAAACCGATGCAACGACATGAATGCAACAACAAGTTGGTCTAAATTCATTTCATTTACATTATAAAATCATTTAAATGCTCATTCTAAACACAAAAAATCCTTAATAAATTAAGAAAGCATTTTATTTATTTTAAATTCCGAAAATGAAATTTAGGGTGTTACAACTCTACCCCCCTTAACAAGAATCTCGTCCCGAGATTCGGGTTGGCTAGCAAAGAAAGGATAAGAGTAAGATGCTTCAACTATTCGGCTCACCCATTGGTGGCTCTATTCAACTTCACCCATCTTGATTGCCTTACTTCTGGTATTGACCATCTGATGCAGAGAAGATAACATCAGCATGGGTTCAACGGTTGAGAGAAGGATGCACGGGTATAGGTAAGGTTGAGAACTAAACAGAAAGAAACCCAACCCACTAACTACACTGTCCTACAAGCTTGATGTAGTAGTGGACATCACTCCACTACACATCACAATCAAACAAAGAACCAAATCAATCATGCTCATAATGACAAACATCACAAGCACAACACATTACATCGTATCTAGTCGATCTTACAACTATAAGGTAGGACCTCCTATAAACCAACTTAGCAAAAACCAACTACCGAGTTCTAAAAGAAAATATCACCAAGATGACAAGAGAGCAACAAGATATAGGACCTGAGAGCGACGAGGTATTGAAGAGTGGAGTCAAAAGATATTAGACAAAGAGAAGATAGGCAAGCAAAAGAAAAGATGCAAGAAGGGTAGAAAGACCAAAGGCCATAAGCCAAGTTAGAAAGACCAAGAGTGGAGAACAAGAGACAAGCAACCATAAGGTAAGGAGCAGCAAGGATAGGAAGGCCAAGGATCATATATAGGAATTTTGACCTTAAAACGACCAGTTCTAACTAGGCTTGCGTCCTACAGTCAGCACGGCTCTGATACCACTTTGTCACATCCTGGTTTTAAAAACACAAACCAGAGCAAAACTATATGTGTGCTAGGATCTAATCTCACACATATAGAGACAATAAACAGTGATATCACAAAACATGCTTTAATATATATCGTTAAACAATATTTTCATTAAGACATTAAGTCCTTAACACAGAGTAGCGGAAGCGTAACTAAATCTTCGAGCCATCCACAGGGAAACCGACTGGGGGTTTCACGCCTAGAACTCCATGATCCTTCATTTGTACTCCTTAAGGCCTTCATCTTTCTGAGCAGCGGTTGGATTTGTCCCCCCAACAAGGAATAAATATAAAGAAGCAAGCGTGAGTACATCTCGCACTCAACAAGTATAACATAAACCATGAGGCTCTAAGGTTAGCTGACAAACTGCATGAGCTTTTAATTAAGTAAATTTTTATTTCAGCCTAGTTACTAAAGTTGAGTAGAAGAAACCGTTAGCCCAAAGTTATTGCATAAAGAAAGTTAACCATATTAAAGAAACATAACCATAACCAAAACCAAGGAACCACTAATCAAAAGGAGGATCCGGGCCGCTCATAACCGTGAGCACGGCTGACATGTCAGTTTTACACTCTCGAGAGATTGCAATCTTTACCCACAAGTCATGAGCTATGCTAGGTGATCATCACATTACCGGAGATGAGATGACTAGCAAGCACACTACGAAGCCTTTCCAAAGATCACGTTAGTAAAGAGTAACCGCAAGGAATCAAACGCCGCAACGGTGAGGCAAGCCTCCAAGGGGAGAAGCACATACATATAACGTAAAGCACACTCAACCCAAGGAGCGCGAGGTTCACTGAAGCTTACTCCCCCTCTTGCCCCGCAGGTAAGTTACCCCAAACCAAAATGACCTAATTACTGAGCTAAGACTGCCCCATACTAGTCTTGTGGTAGCGCGGTTGTCCCAGGTTGTCACTCTATGAACAGGTCCTTACGGAGAGAACCGCAAAAGCACACGAGCACATTGCTCAGGTTCCCTAAACCATGTTGCTAAAAAGCAAGTTTTAAGCGAGACATGAACCACTCAAGCACACAACACATAGGGTCAAGCTCACATTAATTGCATAGAATCATTAACAAGGTTAATTAACAAAAGGTATGAGAGTTCGCGCTGCACCTAGCATAACTTAACCCCAAATGCATCCCAAAAAGGTAGATATAACGGATAAAAGGTAGCTAGGTAAACCTTAAAGGTACACAAAATTAGTGCACATGCAGTGATTAAGAGCTATAGGGTGTTGTTCATATTATACTTGCCTTCCTCGGGGTTATCCTACTGCTGCTCAAAGAACTCAGGAGGTGGCTCTGCAAACTCCAAGGACTGCTCAACATCTACTCATGAACATAGCATCATACAAACATCCACGTACATACATACATGCAAGCAATGGCAAAACGATAAGAAACAGTACACCATTACAAAAAAATAGAACATAAAACGCATGTAAAACTAATCTACATACAGTTATGAACATATGAGTGCAAGAATCACTCTAATCGGATCTAAAACGTGAAAGTTATGAGCATTTGAAGGTGTAGGGGACCAATCTACGAGGAATAAATGATGAATATGTAAAGTTGCAGAGATGATGAGAGAGTGTGAGAGAGCTCACAAATGGAGGCATCCCTAGAGTTGACGAATAATGTGGCGTTGATGACGCAGCAATGGATCTTTCAAAAAAAGATCAGCACGGCGTAGAAAATGACGAAAAGAACACCTTAGTAAAGTTTAGATTTCACTAGAGATGAACGAATATGAATTAATTGCTCATCAAAGTTGAATAAGAATATGGCTAGGATAGAAACACCTTACTGAAGAAAAGAAACTTGTAGATTTATGGTGAATCGAAGACCTCCTCACGAAACAAAGGATAGTAAGATGAAGGGGCGCGCAGATTGCCGCAGTTGAGGCGCAGCACCCGGTGGTGCGCCCAAAATATGGGGATTGGGGAAATACCTTAGGGTTCTCAAACTAGGGGCCCCTGCAAAGGAGTTTTTGGTGCACTTATTCACTTTGGGGTGGTCCAAATATATAGGGTTGTGAACCCTTCACTTTTCCATCAAAAAGCAAGGTGGGACAAAACTGGGCAGAAGTGGATGGCAGTATTGTTTCTCAAATTCCCGTCGATCTAGAAGGGCTTTCGACGTGATTCCACTTGGGTTGGAAAGGGCCTGTCGTTAGCTTTCCGAAAAGTGGTGGAACAGCCCAAACAGGCTCCGCATGAGGGAGATATGGCCCAAACGGTGCAGCATGATCCTGGTGGACGAGGTGGCTCGAGAATTAAATGGGCGTTGGCCCACAAATATTCCAAATACTTCAAAAATTATAGGAAAAATTCTATAAATGTTTTTGGACGTAGTGAACTCAAATAAAATGTTTAGAGCTCATAAAAAGCTTGGAAAGAGTCTCTAAACGAACCCAGAAAATTCCCAGAATCAACATGCCGATGACGAAACGCATTTAGAAAGGTTGTCACGGTCAAAACACTAAGCATGCCAACTTGGTATGGTGGGATGAGATGATCGACATGATTGGAATGACGAGTAGAAGGATAAAGCATGATGACCAAGCCTGGCATGACAAAGAAAAGAGTGGGAAGGAGACTAACTCAATCATGGTGGTTCCACTTGATGGTGGCAAGAAGGGTGATAAGGCCACTGGTCAGAGAGAGAAACGCTGGGGAGCTAAGTCGCTTGGTGAACGGGTGGAAAGCTATGTTGTTTGGCCTGGGTGGGAGAGAAGAAGAGGGCGAGGATAGGTGGGCGATTCCAACTCCCGAAAGAGAGAAGGGAGTAAGAGAGGAAAATGTGGTAGGCCGAGCCCAGAAGAAGAATGAGGGCTGGACCAAAAGCGATGGTGAAGAGACAAGGGGATTTTTTTTGGACTCTTTTACTTGAAGGATTAAACACTCTATAAATTCAAATAGAATTTGAATTTGAGTCCTTAAGCCACCACTCAACATAAAACCGATGCAACGACATGAATGCAACAACAAGTTGGTCTAAATTCATTTCATTTACATTATAAAATCATTTAAATGCTCATTCTAAACACAAAAAATCCTTAATAAATTAAGAAAGCATTTTATTTATTTTAAATTCCGAAAATGAAATTTAGGGTGTTACAACTCTACCCCCCTTAACAAGAATCTCGTCCCGAGATTCGGGTTGGCTAGCAAAGAAAGGATAAGAGTAAGATGCTTCAACTATTCGGCTCACCCATTGGTGGCTCTATTCAACTTCACCCATCTTGATTGCCTTACTTCTGGTATTGACCATCTGATGCAGAGAAGATAACATCAGCATGGGTTCAACGGTTGAGAGAAGGATGCACGGGTATAGGTAAGGTTGAGAACTAAACAGAAAGAAACCCAACCCACTAACTACACTGTCCTACAAGCTTGATGTAGTAGTGGACATCACTCCACTACACATCACAATCAAACAAAGAACCAAATCAATCATGCTCATAATGACAAACATCACAAGCACAACACATTACATCGTATCTAGTCGATCTTACAACTATAAGGTAGGACCTCCTATAAACCAACTTAGCAAAAACCAACTACCGAGTTCTAAAAGAAAATATCACCAAGATGACAAGAGAGCAACAAGATATAGGACCTGAGAGCGACGAGGTATTGAAGAGTGGAGTCAAAAGATATTAGACAAAGAGAAGATAGGCAAGCAAAAGAAAAGATGCAAGAAGGGTAGAAAGACCAAAGGCCATAAGCCAAGTTAGAAAGACCAAGAGTGGAGAACAAGAGACAAGCAACCATAAGGTAAGGAGCAGCAAGGATAGGAAGGCCAAGGATCATATATAGGAATTTTGACCTTAAAACGACCAGTTCTAACTAGGCTTGCGTCCTACAGTCAGCACGGCTCTGATACCACTTTGTCACATCCTGGTTTTAAAAACACAAACCAGAGCAAAACTATATGTGTGCTAGGATCTAATCTCACACATATAGAGACAATAAACAGTGATATCACAAAACATGCTTTAATATATATCGTTAAACAATATTTTCATTAAGACATTAAGTCCTTAACACAGAGTAGCGGAAGCGTAACTAAATCTTCGAGCCATCCACAGGGAAACCGACTGGGGGTTTCACGCCTAGAACTCCATGATCCTTCATTTGTACTCCTTAAGGCCTTCATCTTTCTGAGCAGCGGTTGGATTTGTCCCCCCAACAAGGAATAAATATAAAGAAGCAAGCGTGAGTACATCTCGCACTCAACAAGTATAACATAAACCATGAGGCTCTAAGGTTAGCTGACAAACTGCATGAGCTTTTAATTAAGTAAATTTTTATTTCAGCCTAGTTACTAAAGTTGAGTAGAAGAAACCGTTAGCCCAAAGTTATTGCATAAAGAAAGTTAACCATATTAAAGAAACATAACCATAACCAAAACCAAGGAACCACTAATCAAAAGGAGGATCCGGGCCGCTCATAACCGTGAGCACGGCTGACATGTCAGTTTTACACTCTCGAGAGATTGCAATCTTTACCCACAAGTCATGAGCTATGCTAGGTGATCATCACATTACCGGAGATGAGATGACTAGCAAGCACACTACGAAGCCTTTCCAAAGATCACGTTAGTAAAGAGTAACCGCAAGGAATCAAACGCCGCAACGGTGAGGCAAGCCTCCAAGGGGAGAAGCACATACATATAACGTAAAGCACACTCAACCCAAGGAGCGCGAGGTTCACTGAAGCTTACTCCCCCTCTTGCCCCGCAGGTAAGTTACCCCAAACCAAAATGACCTAATTACTGAGCTAAGACTGCCCCATACTAGTCTTGTGGTAGCGCGGTTGTCCCAGGTTGTCACTCTATGAACAGGTCCTTACGGAGAGAACCGCAAAAGCACACGAGCACATTGCTCAGGTTCCCTAAACCATGTTGCTAAAAAGCAAGTTTTAAGCGAGACATGAACCACTCAAGCACACAACACATAGGGTCAAGCTCACATTAATTGCATAGAATCATTAACAAGGTTAATTAACAAAAGGTATGAGAGTTCGCGCTGCACCTAGCATAACTTAACCCCAAATGCATCCCAAAAAGGTAGATATAACGGATAAAAGGTAGCTAGGTAAACCTTAAAGGTACACAAAATTAGTGCACATGCAGTGATTAAGAGCTATAGGGTGTTGTTCATATTATACTTGCCTTCCTCGGGGTTATCCTACTGCTGCTCAAAGAACTCAGGAGGTGGCTCTGCAAACTCCAAGGACTGCTCAACATCTACTCATGAACATAGCATCATACAAACATCCACGTACATACATACATGCAAGCAATGGCAAAACGATAAGCAACAGTACACCATTACATAAAAATGGAACATAAAACGCATGTAAAACTAATCTACATACAGTTATGAACATATGAGTGCAAGAATCACTCTAATCGGATCTAAAACGTGAAAGTTATGAGCATTTGAAGGTGTAGGGGACCAATCTACGAGGAATAAATGATGAATATGTAAAGTTGCAGAGATGATGAGAGAGTGTGAGAGAGCTCACAAATGGAGGCATCGCTAGAGTTGACGAATAATGTGGCGTTGATGACGCAGCAATGGATCTTTCAAAAAAAGATCAGCACGGCGTAGAAAATGACGAAAAGAACACCTTAGTAAAGTTTAGATTTCACTAGAGATGAACGAATATGAATTAATTGCTCATCAAAGTTGAATAAGAATATGGCTAGGATAGAAACACCTTACTGAAGAAAAGAAACTTGTAGATTTATGGTGAATCGAAGACCTCCTCACGAAACAAAGGATAGTAAGATGAAGGGGCGCGCAGATTGCCGCAGTTGAGGCGCAGCACCCGGTGGTGCGCCCAAAATATGGGGATTGGGGAAATACCTTAGGGTTCTCAAACTAGGGGCCCCTGCAAAGGAGTTTTTGGTGCACTTATTCACTTTGGGGTGGTCCAAATATATAGGGTTGTGAACCCTTCACTTTTCCATCAAAAAGCAAGGTGGGACAAAACTGGGCAGAAGTGGATGGCAGTATTGTTTCTCAAATTCCCGTCGATCTAGAAGGGCTTTCGACGTGATTCCACTTGGGTTGGAAAGGGCCTGTCGTTAGCTTTCCGAAAAGTGGTGGAACAGCCCAAACAGACTCCGCATGAGGGAGATATGGCCCAAACGGTGCAGCATGATCCTGGTGGACGAGGTGGCTCGAGAATTAAATGGGCGTTGGCCCACAAATATTCCAAATACTTCAAAAATTATAGGAAAAATTCTATAAATGTTTTTGGACGTAGTGAACTCAAATAAAATGTTTAGAGCTCATAAAAAGCTTGGAAAGAGTCTCTAAACGAACCCAGAAAATTCCCAGAATCAACATGCCGATGACGAAACGCATTTAGAAAGGTTGTCACGGTCAAAACACTAAGCATGCCAACTTGGTATGGTGGGATGAGATGATCGACATGATTGGAATGACGAGTAGAAGGATAAAGCATGATGACCAAGCCTGGCATGACAAAGAAAAGAGTGGGAAGGAGACTAACTCAATCATGGTGGTTCCACTTGATGGTGGCAAGAAGGGTGATAAGGCCACTGGTCAAAGAGAGAAACGCTGGGGAGCTAAGTCGCTTGGTGAAGGGGTGGAAAGCTATGTTGTTTGGCCTGGGTGGGAGAGAAGAAGAGGGCGAGGATAGGTGGGCGATTCCAACTCTCGAAAGAGAGAAGGGAGTAAGAGAGGAAAATGCGGTAGGCCGAGCCCAGAAGGAGAATGAGGGCTGGACCAAAAGCGATGGTGAACAGACAAGGGGATTTTTTTTTGGACTCTTTTACTTGAAGGATTAAACACTCTATAAATTCAAATAGAATTTGAATTTGAGTCCTTAAGCCACCACTCAACATAAAACAGATGCAACGACATGAATGCAACAACAAGTTGGCCTAAATTCATTTTATTTACATTATAAAATCATTTAAATGCTCATTCTAAACACAAAAAATCCTTAATAAATTAAGAAAGCATTTTATTTATTTTAAATTCCGAAAATGAAATTTAGGGTGTTACAGCCGACCAAGGCCAGGTCGACCCTGACTCAGCCAGGTCGGCCGACCTGGGGCCTGGTCGCCCAACCCACTGACAGGGTCGGCCGACCATGAGCCAAGCCGCCCGGCCACTCAATCCTCCCATTTGCCACTTCATCGATCCACATCACAAAGAAACACAATTGCACTCAAATCCAACCGCAAGACCAAGCATCCAATGTATCCAAAGGCCGAAAATGCACCAAGTCACGGATCTACAACGTCAACAATCTGAGGGAAGAGCAATGTGGCCAATGCAAGGCTGACACATGGTCGCCCGACCTCCTATAAGGTCGGCCGACCTACCCTCAGAGGCATTTTACACGTGCAACAACCGTCCTAACCGCCAACTGCCATGGGGACGCAAGATCAAGCCGTTGGAATTCAAAGGCGGTGGATCGGGTGGTCGCCCGACCTCGGGCTAGGTCGGCCGACCACCGACCTCAGCCTCCCACCGACCTTAGCCTCATACTAGTACCCCCCTCTCATATGGGACTATAAATAGGCCTGTAGAGCTCATTTATAAAGGTGTGGAGAAGTTGAGAGCCATATTCTACCTTAGAGAGTGTCATTTTCCACATCTTAGTAGTTAGGATAGTCCTGAGAGTTAGATTGAGTCGACCTTTGCCTCGGAGTTCTCGAAGATTCTTCTGAGTCTATGGTAACAGCTCTGGTAACTTTTGTACTCATATCTTCAATATAATCTAGTTATATTTTACTTTACTTCTATCTGTTGCAAGTGTGGTGTACCTTTTATTTTGCATACTTGCTAGGCTTAGACTTGTGGTTATCTTAGTTAGTCAAGTCCCGTTATTCTTGCCGGTGCTATAATCCAACCTGTACGCTAGGCTCTGGTTAGGTCCGCTCCTCTGATCAAGGACGATCTATTGTTACTCAAGCTTTGCTTGAGTACATTTATAGCGTGCCAACCTATCCACGCAGATTTGCTTGGTAGCCCCACGGCGTGTGGTGTGCCTGTGTAGTCTAGGCCCGTTCATTCGGTAGGCCCATAGGCGTTAGCCAAGTCTCCTTCGGTGGTCTACTATCTACCCCCTGACCCCTCGAGGCGCCGGCATTTTGCTCGATGCGAGACCCTGACTTGCTACTTGAGTTTCTTACTTAACCACGACATAGTCTTTGCAGACGAATAGAATAGAGTTTGGGAACTTTATCTCACTCGTTGTCCTCTAGGCAACTATACCTTTCTACGTGTATCTTAGGTAGTTTAATTTACTTCTTTCCACCATAACCTATCCGTTTACCAGACTTACCCCTGTCTAGTGACTAGCTAGTATATTTATTTAAGTACGGTTCATTCGATTTGAGTTTATTCAATTATACTTTCTCGCCCGCCGCTTCCCTGTGGATAAAAATACGATACTCGGAATACTCTGGGTGAAAAGCTACAACGGTCTCCGTGCGCTTGCGGAGTAAAATCTTTTAAGGCTAAGAGACGCCAACAAGCTTTTCTGGCGCCGTTGCCGGGGAAGCAATAGGCAGAGATATAGTTGATAATCTCTTTTCGAACCCCGTGTCTTTCATAAAAATACCAACTAGTCTTTAGCAGGCTCACTTGTCTCTGTTGTTTATGTTGTGGTTGCAACAGAGAAGTGTATGACCGGTTTTGACCTGCCAGAAAACTTCCACAATAATCTAGAGTCTCTGCTTAGGAGTGTCCGTCCCAAGACCGTTCATGGGCAGAGACCTGTTCCAATGGAATTGAACCATGAAATGGCCACGTCAAGTAGTTCCTCGAATACTGACTCGTCAAGTGGTTCCTCGAACACCGACGACTGTTGGCGTCTCTTAGCCTTTACAGGTTTTACTCCGTAAGTGCACGGAGACTGCTGTAGCCTTTCACTCAGAGTACTCCGAGTATCGTAAATTTCCACAGGGAAGCGGTAGGCTCAAGAATGTAATTGAATAAACTCAAATCGAATAAACTGTATACTTGGATAAATTATACCAACTACTAGTTGAACAGGGGTAAACGTGATAAAGATAGGTGTATGGTGGAGGAGGATATCTATCTAGGTATCTGTAGAAAGTTATAGTTGCCTGGGAGGACAACGAGTGAGATAAAGTCACCAAACTCTATTCTAATAGGCTGCAAAGATTATCCATGTCTAACTAAGCTATTCAAGTAAACAAGCCAGGGTCTTGCATCGAGCGAAATTCTAGAGTCTCGAGGGTACCAGGGGGTAGATAGTAGGTCCCGAAAGAGAGTCTGGCTAACACCTATGGGCCTCCCGAACGACGGGCCGGGACTACACAAGCATACCACACGCTGTCACCGAGTGGGGCTACCAAGCAAAGCTGCGTGGAGAGGATGGCAAGCTATAAACATGTTCAAGCGAAGCTTGAAAAATGATAGATCTTCCTGGATCAGAGGAGAGGATCTAGCTAGAGCCTAGCGTCTAAGTCTAGGGTTGAGTTATAGCACCCGCAAGAATAACAAGACTTGAATAACTAAGTGAAACACAATCTAAGCCTAGCAAGTATGCAAAATAAAGGTACGCCACACTTCCAGGAGATAGAAATAAAGTAAAATATAACTGAATTATATTGAAGATAATCTGAATCCAAAAGATACAAGAGTTTTACCACACACTCGAAGATAACTCCAGAGACTCCGAGGCAAAGCTCGACACAACTCTAACTCCCAGGACTATCCTAACTACTAAGAAAAGAGTGAAGCACTCTAAGATAGAACTCTCTACTCAACTCCACCCTTTACAAATGAGCTCTCGGGGACTATTTATAGCCTAGAAAGTGAGGGGGTATTTATATGTGTACTAGGTCGGTGGAGGGACCAAGTCGGTGACCGGCCGACCTAGGTGGGTGGTCGGACGGCCACCCCCCATGGCCGCCGCCTTAGTTGATCCAACGGCTGACCTTGCTCCCCGATGTCGGTTCGCAGTTAGGACGGTTGGTTCCACGTGAAAAATGCGTCGAGGGGTGGTCGGCCGGCCATGGCACGTGGTCGGGCGGCCATGTGTCTGCCTCCGATTTGTTGCATGTTGCTTCCCTCGGATCCTTGGCATCACCAATCCTCGTCACAACACTTTGTGACCCTCGGATACATTGGATGCTCTCTTGTATGGTTGGATCTTCACCATTTTGTGTTTGTTTGGCACCGGATCGATGACATGGCACATGAAGTGGTCAAAGGACCATTCCATGTGGTCGTGGACCCAATTCCACCCTAGAGGGTGGTCGGCCGGCCACCAACCATGGTTGGCCGGCCATGGTGTATGGTTGGGCGGCCATGGCCCAGTCACCAATGTTGCCCATCTTAGATATTTGGTGCATTTCCAACCTTTTTGAGTGATTTTTGGTACCTGCATCCAAATATTCATGTACATCTTGTGGAACTCATTAGTAGCAAGGGTTAGTCCATATATTTCACTTGTTTAGCTTCATTTGGTGGATAATTAACGGTTGAAATCGTGAGATAACGACCGTCAACACCCCCAAGCTTAGACCTTTGTCCTCGAGCAAAGCTAAGACTGAAAGTGGATCAAGAGTTGCTGCAATATCCAAGTGAAGGAAAATTCTTATATGCAACTAGGTACTCAAACTTTTGCCCCAAGCAGTGAAATAATCAAAGCTTACCATATACAATACCTGTGGTGCATCTTTTTGTTTACCTTGCCTTGGGCGGTTGGGAGATAGAACGACTTTATTGCGGGAGTACTTCTAACTCATTCTTTTTGGATGTCCTTCTCAGGTGTTTTCAAGATTTTCAAAACAAAGAAGCTTCCCCTTGGTGCTCTTGATCACTCAGAAGTGCTTCCATACCAATGGCCATGATTGTGGCCAACATTTCTCCTACACTAAGGCCTTTGTGGAGCTTTAGGTGGGAAAGACGTGGCACACTTAGAATGTTTATTTTGCTAAGCCAAAGATTGGACCAAAGAGTATACTTTATCAATTCCTCTGTTTGATCATTGGAGTATGAGTGGTGGCACAAGTTGTCTCCTTCTCTGGATTTTCATCCCTATAGCCTTGTATAGATTTGGAGGGGATATGGAGCCTTTATTTCTTTTTGCCATGCTTGAACTTGCATGCTTTTCATTTTACCGTGCTTTTACACGCATTTTTTTTTCTTTTCTTTTTGCCATGCTTTTGAATGCTTTTCTTTTTGGCTCCATACTTCCTTGAAATTTGAAAGCTATGAGATTATGAGAAGTATTTGGAAACTTTTGGTGGATGCAAAGTCTGGAATGGATCACTTGCATTTGATTTTATACTCCAGCTATCAACAGAAGATAATATTTCTACTCAATGAGACTCAAAATTTGACAAAGCTCAAAACATATCTAAGTAGGTCTTTGTAGCTGGTTTTGAACATGTAAAGCATATTTGGCTTTGGTAGGAATTTTTGAACCATGGGGACCTTATTTTGTTATTTTCAAAATAAAAACCTGAGATATCCATCTTACTAGGAACTTAAAAGAATCATCCCACGCTAAGTCATATCATCATCTCACAACAACTTAGGCTTGTTATCACAAATGGCATCCGCAAGGTAAAACTTTTGGTTTACTTATCTTTATTCACCAACATAGGACTAAGCTTAGCATAAGTTGTCATGCAAGAATTAAACCATTCACTTGATAGAGCAACTATTCATCATTTTCAAAAGGAAGCTAGCAAGTGAACTTGACATTAAGCATGGGAGTTATTTATTAGGATACACATTTTTTTTAATATAACTGAATTAAAAGATACAACGGGTATTTCTCTCATGGTAAGGCAGATAGAACTAGACATGTTCAAGGCAAAGGTACAGGGGTGAACAAGGCAACGATGGAACACACATACCTTAGCTGTTGGGTTCTCCCCCAAGCTTCAATGAAGCTCACTCGGGATAGAACCCTTTCTAGTTGTAGTACATCAGGTTCTGCTCTTGCATGCGGTCGACAGTCGCTCTTGTCTCCAGGATCAAGTTGTGGTCGACTCCTTGTTGCTGCTGAATGTCGGCGATGCTGTCCATCATCCCAAAGGTGCGATGCTCCTTGAGATCTAACGCCCCGAAAAGGGCGGTGAAGTTCCCATCGAGTTCGCCACCGGTGTAGCGGGCAGAATGGGACGGACCTGCACCATGACCAGAAGAGTACTCACCTCCGCTGTGATATGACGGTGTTGGGTTGGCGGGGGGCACAATGGAGTTCCACGAGCTGTGCCAGGAACCCTGTGCGTTGGCTTCCCAAGCAGGTGTGTTGGGATGAGCCCATGCAGGTGTGGCTCCTAGTTGTTGTGCATCCTCGTTGGCCTTGCGGATTTGCTCCTCTGCTCGGCGTCGTTGGGCGCGAGTCATGACTTCGGAGACACTGTTTCTTCCTGGTTTTGGCTCAGACTCCAGCTGCATGGTTAGTGTTCTCACAGAGTATAATTTGAGCTGCGGTGCTGGGAGTGGCAGCTCAAAGTCGCAACCTCTAAACGTCATGATGTATTTCCCGTTTGTGTCCTTCCTCAAAAAGTGTGCATGGATGAAGTGTGACCCTTTGACTACTCATGTAGGGTCATTTGGCATGAAGGAAACGGTAGCATTTGCTAGCATTCCCAACCCGTTGGCGATCCTTGTCACGAATGATGTGATCGAGATGATACGACCACTCTGAGCTAGTCCTTGCCAGTGGCAAACCATGCTAAGTGTAGGAGCAAACTTTATTTTCTTCCACATGGCATAGAGACATCTAACATCCTCTACTGTGACACAGCGGGTATCATCCTGCGGGAAAACAACCATGGTGAGCCAGCGGGCTAAAAACCGCAAAGTAGGGTGCCTAATGTGAGCGATGCTCTTTTTCCTGGGAGCATCTGGTCATACCAATTCTTTCCAAAACTCTGCTGAATTAGACCCTGCTAAATCCTCACTCAAAGTGCATTGAGGCGAGAAATCAAGCAAGTTACTAAATTGGCACAGAGTAACCTCATAATCAGTATTGAAAAGGCGGAATCAGATGTACGTACCATCCCTTCGGGTGTCGGTGCGAAGTGTCATGAGGAATTCTTTGGTGAGGAGGATGATTCCTCCCTCTGGGATTTCTGCAAAGTCGCTCCACCCAATGGCCTGGAACACCTTGTTGAAGTCCTCCCGCATGCCGGTGTTGATGAGGAGGTCCTCGTCGAAGCATTTGGTCAAGGCATAAGTCTTTTGATTCAAAAGTCTTAATCCCTTGGCCTCCTCCTGAGTGCGCGGCACGAGCTGTGAGTCAAGGATGAGTATTGGCCGACGAGTGGATGACGTCTGGAATTCTTCAGGCTCCTCCGTGCTGATGGACATCCTCTTGGAGGCAGCATGCCGGCTTACCGAGCCGGAGCCACCCTCCGAGGATGACCAGCGGATATGTTGTTCTGCCTTGCTAACGGCCTTCTTCGCCTTCTTCAATGCATTCTTCGTCCTGCTAGGCACACAAACAATAATACACGATACCCGAAGGATAGACGACAATAAAAATTAGTGTTAGCCGGTTAGACGTCTAAAAACAGCGTCTTTGTGGGGCAGAGCCTCCACAAAACGTTCTCGTCCTGCTTCAATTGAGAGAGAGTTGCTGGAATTTTATTTGGCTAACCAAATTTTATTCGGGCATTATTTTCACTAAGCTCTTGAGCTTAATTAAGCACTAAATGAGAGATTAGAGAAGGAGAAGGGTGTTGCTGCGTGGTGCACTGAGCTAGGAAGCAGGGGACGTATTTATAGCCGGAGGCGTGCATGCAGAGGGCCGGGAGGCCATGCATGGTGGCCGAGCGGCCATGAGCCCCGGTCGGCCGGCCATGTCAAAGTGGCAGGCGTGCTTGATCTTTCATGTGGGAGAAACGGAGATGGCGTGCGCCGAAAGAGAGGAGGTGGGGGGTCCAGGCGGCCATCACCATAGGCTGGGCGGCCACTATTGTGGTGCTAATGCACCTGGCTTTCGCATGGATGAGCACTCGAGAGCAGGGATGGATGAGCATGTGAGTGGAGGCTTCAGCATGCATGCACCGAAAGTGCATGAGCCATGGCCAAGTGGCCGAAGTGCTGCCTCCATTTGAGAGAGTGGGGAGTGATTAGCAAAAGGGAAAGAGGGAGGTGATTAGCAAAGGAGAAAGTTAGGGAGAGGCAGAGGGGTGTGGCCGGGCGGCCCACACCTATGGCCGGCCGGCCATAGGGATGTGTCCCCTTCTGGTGCTTACTTTGGTATGGGGTAAAGGAAGGTGAGTGGAGAGGAAAGGAAGAGAAAAAGAAAGAAAAGGGGGGAGTGGCCTGGTCGGCCGGCCACTCAAAATTTTTTTCAAAAAAAGCAAGGTTTAAGAAATTAAACTAATGCAATAAAAAAATTAAATGCGAAAATTTAAACATGCAGTGAGTTGTAAAAACTAAACTTTGGCGGGAAAGTAAATATGCCGTCGGAAAGGTAATGCCAATTTACCTGTTGGCGAGGGGAGCCCATGTTTTGCCTCTTGCGATTTTGTCACCACCAAAGCTGGGGGCTATCTTTCGATGTGGCTTCTTTCCTCTGCGCCGGCTTGGAGTAGTTAGCTCGTTGTCAGTGCCGACCTTGTTCTCAGGAGCTTTGCCTCCTGGTGCGGGACTGGGCTTGCCATGGCTTGTCTCTTCTTTTCTCGATCTTTTGCTTTGCATTGCTCTCTCATATTCTTTTTGTTGGAATTAAACCTCGAATTTGAGTTTCTTCTTCATGAATGTAACAAGGATATCTTTCGTTGAGTTCTGATCATTGGTCTCATCCTTGACCTTGGGGGCGTTCTGTGAAGCTTGGCACTTGAAAGTGTGCACCTTGTTGCATTGCTCAACTTTTGGCTTGAAGGCAAAAGTCTCCTTCTTGCCATTGATATTTAGGTGGACTTTTCCTACTCCGACGTCAATGTTCGCTTCAGAAGTGCTCAAAAACGACTGCCCAAGAATGAGTGGGGTCTTTGAATCGATCTCCATGTCAAGTACTACGAAGTCCACCGGGATGAGAAAATTCTAGATTCTCACCGGGACGTTCTCAGCGACTCCTTCGGGGTGTCGAACGGACTGATGTGCAAGCTGAAGGCACATAGCCATGGGGACGAGTGACTCATGATTCAGCTTGTCGAAGATGACCTTCGGCATGACACTGACACTAGCTCTAAGGTCACACAACGCTTGGTCAAAATGTTGGGTTCCAATTTAACATGAGATGGTGGGACTGCCAGGGACATTTTTCTTGAGTATAGCTGCGCTACACTCTTCTGTTAAGTGCACAATTTCCGTTGACGGTAGCGGTTTCTTGTTGTTGAGGATATCTTTCAAGTACTTTGCGTATGTCGGTACCTGCATAGCATCTAGCAGGGTATGTTGACATAAAGCTTCTTAACGACCTCAACGAACTTACTATATTGTTCGTCAGCGACAGCCTACTTGTTTCTTGGAGGAAATGGTAGCACTTGATGATGACTTTTCGTCCTTGCCAGGCGTATCTTTCTCTGCAACCTTGTCTTCGGGCTCGGCTGTCTTCTCCTGCTCTTTACCAGCACGACTAGGAGGAGGGGGGTCCTGTGTGGACTTTTCACCCCTAGTGGTTGCTGCATTTATGTGCTCTTTGGGAGGAGCTTCAGGTTGCCCAGGCAGCTTACCCGGATTTGTGTTAGGTAAAGCAGCAGCTAACTGAGCTATTTTAGTTTCAAGCATTTTGTTGAAGCTAAGTTGGTTTTTCATAGCACTATTCAAAATTTCCATTTGTAAAGATATAGACTCAAACTTCCTATCATTAGCATGGAACTTTTTACTAATGCTATCATTCACAGCTTTCTGATCAAAGGTGTAATTACTTTTAGGAAATTGCTACTAATTTGAAGAGTTACCTTGCCCAGAGAAAGGGTGATGTGGTCGTGAATTCCATCCTGGCTGAGGACGATTCCCATTGTTGAAGCTATTGTTACTATTACCGATGAAGTTCGCATCTTCGGGTCGCGTCTCGAGGCTGCTGTTCCCCGAGTGCCCCGTATTCCCACAGACTTCGCAAGTCATGTGAGCATCGAGGGCTTGCACCCGAGCGGCTTCTGGAGTGTCGCTTAGCTTCTTTAATAGCAAATCCATCTTTGCGGCGAGCATGTCAGTGCTCTCGATCTGATGGACGCCTCGGGAACGGGTACTTGACCTCTCTTCTCTCCATCCTTGATTGGTGGCGATCTTCTCTATGAGGTTCTTGGCCGCCGTGATGCTCAAGGAGAGGAAGGATCCTCCAGCAGCTCCATCCAGGTGTTCTTGAGCTGAGCGGTGAAGCCCATGAAAGAAGCTCTGAATGATCAGCCACTCTTGCATCCCATGGTGTGGGCACGCTGCAATGTACTCTTGCAGACGTTCCCAAGCTTCTGCCATGGTTTCATCAGTGAGCTGTTGGAAGCTCGAGATCATATTCCTCAACACGTTAGTTTTCCCTAGCGGGAAATACTTCGCTAGAAAAGCATCGGAACATGCGTTCCAAGTTATGAGTGTTGTTCTGTTGAGGTAGAACCACTGTTTGGCTTTCCCAATAAGAGAGAATGGGAAGAGACGAAGTTTGACGGCATCCGGTGATGCTCCTTTCATGTTGAACATGTTGCAGATCTCTAGGAACTGCTGCAGATGATTGTTGGCATCTTCCGTAGCCAGTTCGCAGAAAGGATAGCTTGAACCATATGAATCACCCCCGGTTTGAGCTCAAAATCCTCTCCCACTTGAACATCAGGTCCCTAGGGGATATTGCTACTCGAGGGTATGGAGAACTCACGGATAGTCTTTTCGGCAATGGTGGTGAAACGTTGAGTACTGGTTGAAGTACTTGGTTCTAGCTCCCTGGGCACAGGTCTCTGTCCGTGAATAGTCTTGCGACGGACTTTCCGAAGCAGTGACTCTGGGTTGTCGTGGAAATTTACCGGCAAGTCGAAACCGGTCATACACCTCTCTGTTGCAACCACAACAAAACAACAGAGCAAAGTGAGCCTGTTAATGACTAGCGGTAAAACCTATCAAGTATACAGGTTCGAAATGAGCTATCAATTATCTCTTGGCCAATTGCTTCCCCGGCAACGGCGCCAGAAAAGCTTGTTGGCGTCCCTTAGCCTTTACAGGTTTTACTCCGTAAGCGCACCGAGACCGCTGTAGCCTTTCACTCAGAGTATACCGAGTATCGTAAATTTCCACAGGGAAGCGGTAGGCTCAAGAGTGTAATTGAATAAACTCAAATCGGATAAACTGTATACTTGGATAAATTATACCAACTAGTAGTTGAACAGGGGTAAACGTGATAAAGATAGGTGTATGGTGGAGGAGGATATCTATCTAGCTGTCTGTAGAAAGGTATAGTTGCCTGGGAGGACAACGAGTGAGATAAAGTCACCAAACTCTATTCTAATCGGCTGCAAAGATTATCCCTGTCTAACTAAGCTATTCAAGTAAACAAGCCAGGGTCTTGCATCGAGCAAAATTCCGGAGTCTCGAGGGTACCAGGCGGTAGATAGTAGGTCTCGAAAGAGAGTCTGGCTAACACCTACGGGCCTCCCGAACGACGGGCCTGGACTACACAGGCACACCACACGCTGTCACCGAGTGGGACTACCAAGCAAAGCTGCGTTGAGAGGATGGCAAGCTATAAACGTGTTCAAGCGAAGCTTGAAAACGATAGATCTTCCTGGATCAGAGGAGAGGATCTAGCCAGAGCCTACCGTCTAAGTCTAGGGTTGAGTTATAGCACTCGCAAGAATAACAAGACTTGAATAACTAAGTGAAACATAATCTAAGCCTAGCAAGTATGCAAAATAAAGGTACACCACACTTGCAGGAGATGGAAATAAAGTAAAATATAACTGAATTATATTGAAGATAATCTGAATCCAAAAGATACAAGAGTTTTACCACAGACTCGAAGATAACTTCGGAGACTCTGAGGCAAAGCTCGACTCAACTCTAACTCCCAAGACTATCCTAACTACTAAGAAAAGAGTGAAGCACCCTAAGATAGAACTCTCTACTCAACTCCACCCTTTACAAATGAGCTCTCGGGACCTATTTATAGCCTAGAAAGTGAGGGGGTATTTATATGTGTACTAGGTCGGTGGAGGGACCAAGTCGGTGGTCGGCCGACCTAGGTGGGTGGTCGGGCGGCCACCCCCCATGGCCGGGCGGCCATGGGATCCACCGCCTTAGTTGATCCAACGGCTGATCTTGCTCCCCGATATCGGTTGGCAGTTAGGACGGTTGGTTGCACGTGAAAAATGTGTCGAGGGGTGGTCGGCCGGCCATGGCACGTGGTCGGGTGGCCACGTGTCTGCCTCCGATTTGTTGCATGTTGCTTCCCTCGGATCCTTGACATCACCAATCCTCGTCCCAACATTTTGTGACCCTCGGATACATTGGATGCTCTCTTGTATGGTTGGATCTTCACCATTTTGTGTTTGTTTGACACCGGATCGATGACATGGCACATGAAATGGTCAAGAGACCATTCCATGTGGTCGTGGACCCAATTCCACCCTGGAGGGTGGTCGGGCGGCCACCAACCATGGTCGGCCAGCCATGGTGTATGGTCGGGCGGCCATGGCCTAGTTACCAATGTTGTCCATCTTTGGTATTTGGTGCATTCCCAACCTTTTTGAGTGGTACCTTGGTACCTGCATCCAAATATTCATGTACATCTTGTGGAACTCATTAGTAGCAAGGGTTAGTCCATATATTTCACTTGTTTAGCTTCATTTGGTGGATAATTGACGGTTGAAATCGGGAGATAACGACCGTCAACACCGACATGGCCGCAGCTCCTGAGAAGACCATC
Organism: Paspalum notatum; assembly: GCA_022530915.1. Lineage (NCBI taxonomy): Eukaryota > Viridiplantae > Streptophyta > Magnoliopsida > Poales > Poaceae > Paspalum > Paspalum notatum. The sequence continues at coordinate 28,642,327 of CM039688.1, read as the reverse complement.
CGTGAGTTCTCCATCCCATCTAGCAGTAATGTCCCTACGGGACCAGCAGTCAACGCAGGGGAGAACTTCGAACTCAAGCCGAGAGTCATCCACATGGTTCAAGCCATTCCCTTTTGCGGATTAGCAACGGAGGATGCCAACAATCACCTGCAGCAATTCCTAGAAATCTGCAGCACATTCACCATGAAAGGTGCGTCCGCCGATACTGTCAAGTTACGCCTCTTCCCATTTTCACTTGTCGGAAAGACGAAGCAATGGTTCTACCTCAACCGCGCAACATTGACAACATGGGATGCGTGCTCAAACTCATTCCTCACCAAGTACTTCCCTCTGGGAAAGACCAACGCATTGAGGAACAAGATCTCGAGCTTTCAACAGCTCGCAGATTAAACGGTGGCGGAGGCTTGGGAAAGATTACAGGAATACATAGCAGCCTGCCCCCACCATGGCATGGAAGAATGGCTGATCATTCAGAGTTTCTTTCACGGGTTAAACCGTACTGCTCAAGAGCACCTGGATGCAGCCGCTAGAGGATCTTTCCTATCCCAAAGTGTGAGAGCGGCCAAAAATCTGATTGAGAAGATCGCCACTAACTAGGGATGGAAGGAAGAAAGGTCACACACACGATCTCGTGGAGTCACTTCGACAGCACGGACATGCTGGCCACCAAGATGGACTTGCTTTTAAAGAAGCTAGAAGACAATCCTGAGACCGCACCAGTCCAGGCCCTCGACACTCGCATGACTTGTGAAGACTGCGGGAACACGGGGCATTCAGGGAGCAGCTGCCCTGAAAAGCGACCGGAAGACGCCAACTTCATCGGTAATTCTAGCAACTTCAACAACGGGAATCGTCCCCAACCAGGTTGGAATTCGCGACCATATATGCCATTCTTCGGACAAGGTAACTCCTCTGGTAACTCACAGCAGTTCAATAAGCCAGCTCTTTTGATCCAAAAGCTGTGTATGATAGCATCAGTAAAAAGTTTCATGCAAATGATAGACTTTTTGAATCTATTTCTTTTATGGAAACTTTTAATAGTGCTATGAAAAATCAACTGAGTTTCAATAAAATGTTAGAAACACAGATAGCTCAGTTGGCTGCCTCTTTGCCTAATGCTAATGCGGGAAAGCTTCCGGGACAACCGGAACCTCCTCCCAAAGAGCACATTAATGCTATCACCACTAGAGGTGGTAAGTCCACTCTGGACACTCCACATCCTAGTGGTGCATCATGCACTAACCATACAGGCAAGGAACAGGAGAAGACCATCGAAACGGAAGAGAATGACGATCCAGAAGCCAGCACTGGTGCTGAGAAGGAGAAGGCACCATCAAAAACTCTTCCAAACGAGTTTTATGACACAACGGTGTTGCCCTTCCCTTAGCGCAACAAGAAGGTTGCCGCCGATGAACAATATAGTATGTTTGTTGAAGTCATTAAAAAAATTATATGTCAATATACCCCTGCTAGATGCTTTGCAGGTACCGACATATGCAAAGTACTTAAAAGATATACTCAACAATAAGAAGCCACTGCCATAACATGACTAAGGAGTGTAGCGCAGCTATACTCAACCAACCTCCACAGAAGAAGAAGGACCTTGGCAGTCCTACCATTCCGTGCTCAATTGGGAACCAAGTCTTCAATCAGGCCTTATGTGATCTCAGAGCAAGCGTCAGTGTCATGCCTAAAATTGTCTTCGATAAACTCAATCACGCGGCACTCGTTCCCACGAGTATATGCCCGCAACTTGCGGACCAATCTATCCGACACCCCGCGGGAATCACCGAGGATGTCCCGGTGAAGATCCAAAACTTCCTTATTCCTGTGGACTTTGTGGTATTAGACACGGAGATTGATGCCAAGACACCGCTCATTTTTGGGCGGCCTTTTCTGAGCACCGCGGAAGCAAGCATAGATGTTGGAGCCGGAGAAGTCCACCTCAATATCAACGGAATGAGGGACACATTCTCCTTCAAACCAAAAGTGGAACAGTGCAACCAAGTGAAGATTTTCAGGTGCCAAAAGTATGTGCCGAAGCCACTAGACTACGACGCTTCCGGGAAAGAGATGGATAGTCTCGTAGCATTCATGAAACGGAAGTTAGCCACCGAGGCTGCCATCCGACAATGGGAAAAAGACGAATGGAAGAAGGCGAAAGCCATGAAGGCTAGCCACAAGAACCAGGAAATAGGAGGCAAAGCTCCTGTTAAGAAGGTCGGCACCCATGATTCTACAAGACCCATCAACCAAGGGTGCGACAAAAATCAGCATACCCATGGAGACCCTAGGACAAATACTATGGGGCATGTTGAAAACAAGTGCGCCCAGGACCCATCCAGGACAAACTCCAAGTGGCTTGCAAAGGTACCGCTTACCTCTCCATACGTACATCCACGCGACATTCCGAAGGGCGGTAAATGGTTCGCTCCCGCCAAGAGGTAAACCTGGCATTATCATTCGACGGTATATTTATTTCCCACTAGTTTAATTTCTCACCCTCCACTGCATATTTAAATTTTTGCAATGCACAAATTCCTCCTTTCATGCATCTACCCTATTTATTTCTAAGATTTTCGAAAAAAATAGAGCAGGGTCGGCCGACCGAGTGTTGACGGCACTTAAGCACGACAAACCTTATACTGCAAGCGACAGTATCATGTGTAGCTTTTCCCCAGGATGAGTATCGTGGGTTTTGTCAATCCAGGAAACGAACTAATTGAGAACTAATTAACAAGAGTTTATGGTAAACTAATGGTATAAAAGATAAACTAATCTACCTCTAAACTAGCCTAAACTATATCTAATCTACACCTAAACTATACTAATACTATAAGATAAGCAATTAGAATAGAACTAGAACACTAATTAAAGGGTATTGACTAGAGTCTAATCAAGCTCTAATTGGATCCAAGACATGCATGATAACGGGCATCACAACAAGATTAAAGCAGTGAGATAACTAGTAGCTCAAGGTAAACAAGCATGATCAAGCATATACTTCATAGCATAATTAAATCAAGATCAATCAACCTAACCCCTAGATCGAGTTTAACCTTTCCCCGGGCTCTACTGTCACTAGTAACCAGGTAATCGACGAGAAATTCTCAACAGACATACATGATTAGAGAAGGCCCTTCTAATCACTTTACATAGTCTAATAACATAATTAGCATAGCAAGAACCTCTAATCACCAAGATCACAAGAACTAGCTAAACAACTATATCATTAGTAAGCTAGATTAACGATCAAGAACGCTAGAAGAATATAAGTCATAATAACATGCTCTAATTAACATGCATCTAGACCTAAAGTTAATTAGAGCTAGAACAAGCATAATTAGAACAAGAAGATGATAATTAGACAAGAACAATGCTTCATTAATAAATAGTATCATACTTACAACCACGGCCGTAGCTCTTGATGATACAATTAGACCTCTGGAGCTAGGTAATTAGAGCACCATGCAAGGGCTCTAATCACCTCTAGGAACTAGAAGAACTCTAATCCTAGACTAGAAACTCGACCCTCTACTCTCCTCTAGTTGTTGTCCCTCATCTCTACATCTTGTCGCCTTGATAATGAATTGGATGCCTTGTCTCGGGGCCTATGGTCGCTATTTATACCCTGGATAAGACGTGGTAGAAAGGAAACCTTGAACCGACATAGGAATAGGTGGGGTCGGCCGACTTAGGGGGGTCGAGGTCGGCCGACCCGGACTCTTCTTGCGTCCAATTGTTTCCATCTTTCGCGGGGACGTTGCTTGATGCCTAAGTAATGTTCATACGGGGCCTTTTGGACTCTTGGGCTTCTGGAATCTTCGATATGGGCTGAGATTTGATGAAGTCTTCTAGTCTTTGACATATTTGATAATTATATTGAATAATTGTCTTCAATTCCTAATAGCTCTCACCTTCTTGAAGCTTCTAATTAGGAAACCTTAATTAATACAGAAGAGATCATGAATCAACCAAGCCTTCCTTGATCATCATCTTCCATGAATGTCGATTTAGAGGTCATTTCTTACTCGACGTAGATCATTGTGAATTTCGCGAAAAATAGGTCAAAAATCTACAAAAATCATATATAGCATATTTCCAAGACAATGTTGCAAAATCCACAATAATCGGTAATAAATGTTAGAAAAAGATATAGTTGACGCTTAAAATCAATGAAAAACTATGTAAAATGATACAAAATATTTGTACATTAGCCGCGTCAACAACATCCCCATTCTTAAACCTTGCTCGTCCTCGAGTAAGTCAAGAATCAGCATTACACTACATTAACTTTTTCATACCTTAATCTTAATTAATCAAACTAACAGACTCTCTCAAAATTTTAGTGAGCACCAGCAAATCATGATAGAAAAGATATTCAGCTAAGCTCATCCCACAACAAAAGAATTAGCAAGAGTTCAAATTTATCAATGACACATCTCCTTATTTTAGCAATAAGTTTTTGAAAAGGATAATCAAACATTTAAGAGATAAATTCTTGAAAAGCCAAAGGAACACACTCAACTCTCCAGTGTCTCAATATTTAAATGGTATTCAATAAACATATATATAAGGTGGAAGCTTATCTGGAGGTTGGTATGGATCCTAATCAAAATTTGTTTTCAAAATATTGTGAAACCAAGAAAGAAATCTGCTGATTTTACTGAGACTTGTCAAAAAGGTCATGGAATAAAATAATGTTGAGAGGGAAAGGATGGAACACACACATTTAGAAGCGTGGACTTGTGCAAGTGTCAATGGATAATCTCAAGGCACAAACGAAGTCCTTGCTATCGGATTGCACATGGTTGGAATTTTTCTGGAGTATATATAAACAGGATATCCCTTACTAATACTAAAGATAAACTAAATATAAAACTCTAAAAACTTAGAAGATTATTGAGGGGCAACTCTCTCTCTTTTTTTTTACTTTTTTTTGTCTTTTTGGGCGACCACTTGGTCTCCTTTTTTTTTTTTGCCCCTCAAAAATCTAAAATCACATAGTGTAAAACAAGGTAGCTCTCCATCCCCACTCTTGAATAATACTGACCCTTAAGTATATATCTAAAACTATTTCACTTAGAGGATAGAGCTGTCTAATAAAAGAATAATATTCAATCCCTTAAATACTCCAGAAAATAATGGGTTGTGGTCAAGGAGGATGCACAAAAAAGATAATCTTGGTTTAAGGATGGATACCCAGCGAAGTTTGTAATCTCTCCAATATAGAGAGACACAATGAATGGATAGAAAGGCTAGCAAAGAAAAGATATGCAAAAATGAATGACCAGCTTCTAAGTCTATGTTGGCGTCTCATAGCCTTATAAGATTTTACTCCGCAAGCGCATGAAGACCGCTATAGCTTTTCACCCAGAGTATTCCGAGTATCGTATTTTTATCCACAGGGAAGTGGCAGACGAGAGAGTATAATTGAATAAACTCAAATCGAATGAACCGTACTTATATAAATATACCACCTAGTCACTAGACAGGGGTAAGTCTGGGAAACGGATAGGTGTATGGTGAAAAGAAGTAAATTAAACTACCTAAGATACACGTAGAAAGGTATAGTTGCCTGGGATGACAACGAGTGAGATAAAGTTCCAAAACTCTATTCTATTCGGCTGCAAAGACTATGTTGTGGTTAACTAAGAAACTCAAGTAGCAAGTCAGGGTCTCGTGTCGAGCGAAATTCCGGCGCCTCGAGGGGTTAGGAGGTAGATAGTAGACCACCGAAGGAGACCCGGCTAACGCCTATGGGCCTACCGAACAAACGGGCCTAGACTACACAGGCACACCACACGCTGTCACCGAGTGGGGCTACCAAGCAAATCTTCGTGGATTGGCTGGCACGCTATAAACGTACTCTAGCAAAACTCGAGTAACAATAGATCGTCCTTGATCAGAGGAGAGGACCTAAACAGAGCCTGGCGTACAGGTTGGATTATAGCACCGGCAAGAATAACAGGACTTGACTAACTAAGATAACCACAAGTCTAAGCCTAGCAAGTGTGCAAAATAAAGGGTACACCACACTTGCAAGAGATAGAAATAAAGTAAAATATAACTGAATTATATTGAAAATACGAGTACAAAAGATACAAGAGCTGTTACCGCAGACTCAGAAGAATCTCTGAGAACTCCGAGGCAAAGCTCGACTCACTCTAACTCCTAGGACTATCTTAACTACTAAGATGTGGAAAATGACACTCTCTAAGGTAGAATATGGCTCTCAACTTCTTCACACCTTTACAAATGAGCTCTACAGGCCTATTTATAGTCCCATATGAGAGGGGGGTACTTGTAGGAGGCTTAGGTCGTTGAGAGGTCGAAGTCGGTGGTCGGCCGACATAGGGGGAGGTCGGCCGACCTACTCCGAGGTCGGGCGACCACCCGATCCACCGCCTTTGCACTCCAACGGCTTGATCTTGTGTCCCCATGGTGGTTGGCGGTTAGGATGGTTGTTGCATGTGTAAAATGCCTCCGAGGGTAGGTCGGCCGACCTTGTAGGAGGTCGGGCGACCACGTGTCAAGCCTGCATTGGCCATTTTGCTTCTCCCTCGGATTGTTAACGTTGTGGATCCGTGACTTGGTGCATTTTCAGCCTTTGGATACATTGGATGCTTGGTCTTGCGGTTGGATTTGAGTGCACTTGTGTTTCTTCGAAATATGGATCAATGAGGTGGCAAGTGGCCCACTTGGAAGGTTGGGCGGCCTGGCCAGGGGTCGGCCGACCCTGTCAGTGGGTCGGGCGGCCAGACCCTTGGTCGGTCGACCTAGCCAGTTTGGCCAGTGGACTCCATCTTTGATAATTGGCATGTTTTCAGCTATTTTGTGTGCATTTTGGTACCTGCATCCAAATATTCATACAAAACTTGTGGAACTCATTAGTAGAGGGGTTAGTCCATATTAATTCACTTGCATAGCTCCATTTGGTTGGTAATTGACGGTAGATATCGTGAGATTACGACCATCAACACCCCCCAAGCTTAAACTTTTGCTCATCCTCGAGCAAAGCTAAGACTGAAAGTGGATCAAGAGTTGCTGCAATATCGAAGATGAAGAGAAATTCTTATATGTGACTCAATACTCATGCTTTTGTTTCGAGAAGTGAAATAATTGAAGCTCACCATGTGTACTACCTGTGGTGCATCTTTTTGTTTACCTTGCCTTGGGTGGTTGAGAGATAGAACGACCATTGTACAGGAGTTCTTCTAACTTGCTCTTTTTGGATGTCTTTCTTAGGAGTTTTCAAAATTTTCAAAACAAAAGTAGCTTCCCCAAGGTGCTCTCAGACGCTCAAATGTGTTTCCTCACCAAGGACCAAGATTCAGCCAACACTTTCCTACACTAAGGCCTATGTGGAGCTTTAGGTAGGGAGAATGTGGCACACTTAGGATATTTATTTTGCTAAGCCAAAGATTGGACCAAAGAGTGTACTCTATCACTTCTTCTATTGATCACTAGAGTATGAGTGGTGGTACTTTGTATGCCTCCTTCTCTTGGTATTCATCCCTTGTAGCCTTTTGTATATTTGGAGTGGATATGGAGCTTTTATTTATTTTTGCCATGTTTGAACTTACATGCTTTTCATTTTGCCGTGCTTTTGCACGCATTTTTTTCTTTTGCCATGCTTTTGCATGCTTTTTTTTGGGCTCCATACCCTTACTCCTTGAGATTTAAAGGCTAGGGATTATAAGAAGTTTTTGGAGACATTTTGATGGATGCAAAGTCCAGAATGGATCACTTGTATTTTTTTTTTGCTTTTGTACTCCAGCTATCAACAGAAGGTGATATTTCTACTCAAAGAGACTCAAAATTTGACAAAGCTCAAAATATCACTAAGCAACTCTTTGTAGCAGTTTCAAACTAATTGAAGCATTTTTGGCTTTGGTTGGTATTTTTGACCAAAGGGAGCTATATTTTGTTATTTTCAAAATAAAAACCTGAGATGTTCATCTTACTAAGAGCATGAAAAAATTATCCCATATTCATGTCATATCATTCATCTCACAACAATTTAGGCTTGTTATCACAAATAGCATCCACAAAATAGAACCTTGGTTTACTTCTTTTATTCACAAACTCAAAACTAAGCTAAGCATAAGTCGCATGCAAAAATTAAATCATTCACTTGATAGAGCAACTATTCATCATTTCCAAAATGAAACTAGCACGTGAACTTATCATTAAAGCATGGGAGTTTTTTTTTGTATATATACTGAAATAAATAAACTAAATTAAGCAAACTAAATAAAACAAACTAGATTGAGCAAACAAACTAATAAACTCTCAAAGCAATGTCATACATACCCAGCTGTCGATTCGGGGCCCCCCTAAGCTTCAATGAAGCTACTCGGGGTAGTACCCATAGTACTGGAAGAATCGCTAGGACTCATCAAAGGTGCTGAATGACCTAAGTCTGCTTCTATTTCTACGAGGCGGTTGTACTGTTCGTCCTGAGTCTGCTAGATGACCTGAGTGCGCTCATCTACTTGATTAAGCTGCTGGGCCGTCCTAGCTGTGCGCTGGTCCTGAATGGTCAGGGATCCAAAGATGGCACTCAACGGGTCTCCTGCAAAGCGTGCAGAGGCAGACGGTCCTGCCTCGTATGGTGCTGACCTATACCCATAGAAGGTTCCTCCTCCTTGCTGCTGTGAGAACGCAACGCTCGGCTTATGTCCCCATGGTGTGGTTCCAGATCTTCTGTGGGGCTGCCACGTCGGGTCTATTCCCTGGGTGTGCCACGACGTGCCAGTCGCGGTATGGAACCAGGTAGGTCCCGTCCCGGCGGTTTGCGTGTCCTGTGCCTGCATCTGAAGATGCTCTTGGGCTGCTCTCCTCTGTGCCCTGGTCCTGACTCCCGCTACACTATGTCTAGGCTCCTCTAAAGGCTCTTCCTTTGGGACGCTCTCTAATGGCACAGAGAGTGTGTCCACGTGGTAGATTTTGAACTGCGGTGCTGGTAGAGGCACTTCAAAGTTGTACCCTTTATAGATCATGATATAGGTGTCCGTGCTGGGGTTCTTGTGCAGAAAGTGTGCCCGGATGAAATGGGTCTCGGTGACTAGGTTGGGTATGTCAGGGGGTAAGAATGCCACCTGGGCAATAGCTAAGACCCCTAGTTCGGATGCAATCCTCGTCACGAATGACGTGATTGATATGGAATTTTCATCCCAAACTAGCTTCATCCAGTGATAAAGCATGGCGGTGACAGGTGCATATTTCTGCTTACACCACATGGCATAGAGGATTTTTAAGTCCTCTATGGTCACGCAACGTGTGTCATCGCGGGGCAGGACTACGATGGTTATCCAGTGGGCCATGAACTGCATGGTGGGGTGCTTGATGTTCGTGATGCTTTTCTTCCCCTTGTAGTCCGGCCCGGCTAGTTCTTTCCAGAACTCTGTTGCATTGAAGCCTACGGGTTCGGCTGCTATGGAGCAGCGGGGTGAGAACCCGAGAGCATTGCTGAACTGACGGAGTGTCAGTTCATGCTCAGAGTTAAAGAGTCAGAAATGAACCGTCGTGCCAGACTCCAGTGATACTACTCGGAGGGTCATGAGAAACTCCTTGGTGAGGAGGACTATGCCTCCCTCACTAACATTTGCAAAATTTTCCCAGCCTACCGTACTGAAAATTTTATCGAATTCATCATCCATACCTGTGCTTGTCATGAGTACCTCATCGAAGCACTTGGCGAGGGTGATAGGCTTGGTGTGTAGTCGCCTCAGCAGTTCGGCTTCATCCTGATTGCGTGTCTGGATTTGAGAATCCAGTAGCAGTACGGGCCCGGTGACGGAGGATGAAGCTTCTTCTCCTCCCGGGCCAGCACTTGATGAGCCTCTGTTGGACACCGTCCACGAGTTCTGTGAGCTGGAGGATGTCGGGAACCGTATGTGTTGTCCCGCCTTGCTGATGGCACTTCTTGCCCTCTTGAATGCGTGCTTCATCCTGCACAAAAAGTGACCACAAAACTACGAGACGACAAAATAAAGTTAGCGTTAGCGGTTAGTCGTCCTTGCGGGTTGTGACACCACCACAACTCGTTCGTGTCTTGCCGAAGAGAGAGACTAGTGGCTAATTTATTTTTGCTCAACTAGATTTTTATTCGGACATTACTTAGCTAAGCAAAGAGCTAATTCAACTACTAACCAAAGGAATTTTTAGAGGGAAAGAAGGGAGTTGTGTTGTGCATTGAACAAGGGAGTGAAGGGGGCTATTTATAGCTGAATGGGGCAGCATGGGAGGTCGGGTGACCAGGCATGGGCATCGGCCGGCCCTTGGCCGTGGTCGGCCGGCCCTCTCCCGTGGTCGGGCGACCATGTGTGGGCATGCAGCAAAGGGAGAAAAAGGGCAGGCCGGTCGGGCGACTGTTGACGATCGTTATTGCACTACCAATGACCGTCAACTATCCATGAACATGGAGGAAAATATGCCAAAGTATGGATTAAACCTGTGCTACTAACACATTTCCACAAGTTGTGTTGAATATTTGATTGTAGGTACAAAGATCAGCAGAAAATAGGCAAATTTGGCTAAGTCACAGGGTCACTGGCCAGTGGGCCAGGTCGACCGGCTTCAAGCCAGGTCGCCCGGCTCCACTCCAGGCCGCCCGACCTGGCAAAGTGGCCAAATCAGCTCATCTTCGACCTGCATGTGCCTAAGTGACATGTCAACACACTTGTGAAGTCCAAAGGCCGAATGCACCACGTCAAGTACTGGAAGACTTGCCACATCATCGATCCAACACTTGGATTGGTGAAGTCAGTAATCATCGGCACTTCAATCCTGCAGCTAAGGAAGAAACACAAGTGAAGATCAACGGTTGAGGGAAAAGCACACTTCTAACCGACACAACCGCCGTCAACGGACTTGGGGAGGCAATATGAGCCATAAAATGGAGAAAGGCGGTGGATCCGACGGTCACCCGGGCCACCCGGCCTAGGGTGGAGTCGCCCGGCCCCACCTGGAGCCGCCCGGCCCCACCTCGGCGCCTTCCGGTTGTAACCGCCTCTCTAACCGCCACACCAACCTTGGGACCTATAAATACCCCCTAGACTTCACTTGTAGAGGGTGGAAGTTGAGTATCTCACACTATCGTTTAGTCTTGTATCACTAAGTTAGTCCTGGGAGTTAGAGTTGAGTCTGAGCTTTTGCCTCAGGGATTCCGAAGTCTTCTTCGAGTCTCGGTAAAGCTCTTGTATCTTTCTACTTTATACTCGTTACTCCAGTATAATATATTTCATTGCTCCCTCTTTTGTTATACTTTACTTTACTTCTTAACGCTTGCCTAGTGTGGTGTACCTTTATTGCACGCTAGATCCAAGGCTTAGGTTTGTGTTGTTCTTAAGTTATCTGAATCTTGTTAGACTTGCCGGTGCTATAAGCTTGTCTTAGGCTTTTGATCTAAGATTAAGTTAGTTCTCACCCTCTGATCAAGGAAGAGCTTTAGTGTTCAAGTTCTCACTTGAACACTTTTATAGTGTGCCATCTTACCCACGCAGATCTGGTTGGTAGCCACTCTAGGTGACAGCTCTAGAGGTCTCAGTATTCCACCCCGTCATTCGGTAAGCCCGTAGGCGTTAGCCGGGTCTCCTTCGGAGGTCTACTATCTACCCCTTGACCCCTCGAGGCGCCGGAATTTCGCTCGATGCAAGATCCTAGCTTGTATCCAGTTAACTTAGTTCAACCGCGAATACTCCTCTACAGCGGTTAAGTAGTAGAGTTTGGAAATCTAATCTCACTCGTTGTCCTCCTAGGCAACTATCTAAGTGTTAGGCTTCTTTAGTCCCTATTTTACTCTTCCCACCATACACTATCTTTACATCTTACCCCCGTTGTAAGATTAGCTGGTATTTTATCTAAGTTATAGTACTACTTGAAAGTTTGACATTTCATTCAACCTATTCGCCCTTGCTTCCCTGTGGATTTTTACGATACTCAGAATACTCTGAGTGAAAAAGCTACAGCGAATCTCCGTGCGCTTGCGGAGTAAAATCTGTTACGCTAAGAGACGTCAACAAGCTTTTTCTGGCACCGTTGTCGGGGAAGCAATTGGCAATAGAAGTTTGATTTGTTTGAACCTAGGTACTTATAACTTGATAACATACCGTTATTTCTTAGCGGGCTTATTTGCCTCTGTCTACTTTATTGTTGGGTAACAGAGAGGTGTATGACCGGTTTTGACCTACCAGCAAACTTTCATAACAATCCGGAGTCGCTGCTCAGAAGGAGAGTCCGTCAGAAGATGATCCACAGGTAGAGGCCTGGGCTAGCTACACTGGAGTTTGGATCATCAAGCACATCCGACACGACACATATGGCTGAGAAGACCATTCGTGAGTTCTCTGTCCCATTCAGCAGTAGCATCCCTATGGGGCCAAGTGTGACTGTTGGAGATAGATTCCAGCTTAAGCCAAGTGTCATCCACATGGTCCAAGCTAGCCCATTCTGCGGATTGGCGTTGGAGGATGCAAACGGCCATCTCCAGCAATTTCTGGAGATATGCAGCACTTTCACTATCAAGGGTGCAACCACCGATGCTGTTCGGCTTTGCCTCTTCCCATTCTCTCTGATTGGGAAGGCGAAACAGTGGTTCTACCTGAACCGCAACAACTTGACGACTTGACAATACACATCAAATGGCTTAGTGACGTCCGATTGAGCCAGCACTAGTGCAGAGGTTAACGATTTCTTCAGCATCTGAAAGGCTTCCTCACAGTTCGAACTCCATACATACTTCGCATTTTTCTTTGTTAGTGAGGTCATTGGCTTCGCAATTTTGGAGAAGTCCTTGATGAAGCGGCGGTAGTAGCCCGCTATACCAAGGAAACTCCGGATCTCAGTCACTGTCTCTGGTTGTTTCCAGTTCAGAACATCCTTTACCTTGCTAGGATCGACTGCTACCCCCTTCTCAGACAGAATGTGACCTAAGAAACTCACTTCCTTCAGCCAGAATGCACACTTACTAAACTTGGCATAGAGCTTATGCTCTCTAAGCCAAGTGAGTACTATCCTCAAGTGCTCCTTGTGTTCTTCCTCACTTTTAGAGTAGATTAATATGTCATCAATGAACACTACTACAAACTTATCCAGTTCATTCATAAACACCGAATTCATCATGTACATGAAGAAAGCCGGTGCATTGGTTAACCCAAAGGACATGACCAAATACTCATACAAGCCATATCTGGTCGAGAAAGCTGTCTTGGGTATATCCTCTTCTCTGATCTTTATTTGATAGTAACCAGACCTCAGATCGATTTTTGAAAAGACCTTAGCTCCAACTAACTGATCAAACAAAATGTCAATGTGTGGTAGCGGGTATTTATTCTTGATGGTGACAGCATTCAAAGGCCGGTAATCAACACATAGCCTTTTACCACCTTGGTCCTTCTTTTCAACAAAGAGGGCTAGGCAACCCCAAGGTGATGAGCTAGGTCGAATAAACCCTTTATCAAGCTGCTCTTGCAACCGCACTTTCAGCTCTTTCAATTTATCCGGTACCATTCTGTATGGCCTCCGGGAGACAGGTGCGGTGCCAGGTATAAGCTCAATGGCGAACTCAACATCTCTGTCCGGTTTGAGCCCGGGAAGCTCTTTTGGAAACACATCTGGAAAGTCAGAAACCACCGGTATCTTCTCGATCAACTGGGCTTCTGTGGCATTTACTGTGGGTGGCGAATGCTTGTGACTTGGCAAGTGAATGTGCATAACCTTCCTACTCTTGCTAGACTTCATTTGAACTGTCCTACTAGTAATGTCTAACAAGACATTGTGCTCTTTTATCCAATCCATCCCTAAGATAATGTCAATCCCCTGGTTAGGAAGTACCACAGGATCAACGTAGAATTCCTCTGTGCCTATGCATAGGCGTAAGTGCCTCACAATCTGATTCATGTCAATTGGTGACCCCGGGGCTGTGATATGGTATTTGCCTTCATATTATCAATGTGATAACCATGTTTGGTTGCATATGACCTGCTGACGAAAGTGTGTGTTGCTCCGGAGTCAAACAAAACCACTGTAGGATGCTCATTGACAAGAAATGTGCTTGCTAACACGGGTTCGCCTTCTGGAATCTGATCTACGTGGGTATAGTGCACACGACCTTCTGTTGGGGCTGGATCTCGCTTGGGTCCTTTCTTCTTATTCTGGCGTTGGTTATCTCTAATCAACACTGGTGCTTGGCTTCGTCGAAGGGCAAGACAATTCTTGCTGAAATGGCCGGTCTTTCCGCACTTGTAGTAGGGGTATTTGGCACTTGGTTTGGCCGGTGGCACTAAAGCAGGTGGATGAGGCGGTACACTGCAAGAGGAGGGATGGGGTTGCGTCCCACAGTGTTGTTCTTGCTGCTGGGGCATGTCAATGTAACAGATGCGCGGCGGTGGGCGATGCACGACCCGTTGCCGCTGAGATGAACCCGACTGAAGTGTGCTTGCAAGTCTTTTCCTCTGCTGGTCCTCGTGGGCCTGACTGAGGCGATGCTCCATGTCGATGGCGGCATCAACCAACTGGGTGAAGCTGTCGTAGCGGTGCCCCAAGTGAGTCAGCAGAGTGGAATTGAATCCATCTAACAGACGGGTAGCCCTACGTGGGTTAGTGTCGACGTCTTCAGGGGAGTACTGTGACAGGCAGATGAAAGCCTGCACGTACTCAAGTACTGACATGTTCCCTTGTCGAAGTGCATGGAACTCCCGTTGCTTGAGCTCGATGAGGCTTGGTGGGAGATAGTGAGCCCAAAAAGCCGCACGGAACTCATCCCACGTGACCTGGTGCCCAGCTGGTTGCATTGCCAGGAATGAAGCACACCAGGCCCTCGAGGGACAATGTAGACACTGTGCCGCGAAGCGAGCCTTCTGTTGCTCAGTGAGTTGGGGCAGTAGACTGAACTTGGTCTCAATGATCCGAAGCCAGTCATCAGCATCCAAGGGATCCGTGGCAGTGTTGAAGATTGGCGGTTGGAGTGCCGCAAATTCAGTGTAACTGATCTCTTGCGGATTGCGCCGTTGTTGCTCTTAAATGAGCATGTCGATGATTTGACCTTGCTGAGCGACCAGAGCAGCCAACTCAGGAGGAAATTGTGCCCCATGGGCAGCCCCTTGTGCAGACGTCTCCGGTGGAGTAACCATCTTCATGAATGAGGCCAAATGTGAGTAGTTCAACAACTTTAATGCAACCAATATGGTGATAAAAAGACCATAGCACCATAATGACATTCTGAATACATGAAAGCATGTAAGTGAACAGAACAACTTGATTTCACATAAAGTGTTAGCCATCATCTTGTAGGTTTGGACACGGGACAACACTCCTATCAATCTGACTGGGCCGATGCCATAAAGTCTATTTACTAGCTACAGGTGTGCATGACTTCAGATTGCAGCCGGAACCAAATTGGCAATGCAGCTTCACACTACGATCCACTCCATCCATTTTAGATCACTCATGAGTACTGTACCTACTTCAAATGCCGTTCCAAGGTTTCAATTCAATCCCAAGGGTCTCTCCTTAAGGCTTTTAATTTAGCAAGGTGAAATAGGTTCCTACAATCCAATGTTTCCATTAGTGAAACATGTAGAAGGTATAGTTAAGTCACGATTTATTCCATTTGTCTTTTAGTAATATCCCCAAAATGATAGCAAAAGATACATGATGCATGATTCGTCCTATTCGGTCTCACATCACACATCCTATGTATTTTATATATAGCTAGCGATATTTCGGTGACACATATGCACGTCTCTCCTTAATGCAACTAGTCGTTCTGAATTTCGCACGTGATTAGTGTACCTGCAGAAGAATGCATGCTCATACATTACCACCTAATGTGGCATCCACGCGTGACCGCTGCGTGGACAACGTAGAGTAGGCCGCTGCACCTTTTCCTCAAAGCCTGACTTTCCACCAGTACTAGGGATTGTCGAGAAAAAGGTGGATCCCAAAAACCAAATATATGTGTGGTGGGTATGGAAGCCCGAAGCATGCCCACCACCCTTAAAGAGCTTTTACTTATACAGCATGAATGCAGAGTTTACAACCGTTCGCAAAACCCAATAGCTTCCTACAGTACTGGGGACAGCTATGGCCGAGAAGTTGCTTCTCAAAGCGCCGAACATGCATATGAGTTCTATCTAGGTCAGAATGTTAGTGATGTCACCCGGATAACACTAACATCCTTAATATGGGCATATCGCACACTCTCATTTTTGAATTACTTGAAGATGGGTTTTAGAAAATAGTTTTGTAAACCAAAACTTGATGATATAACTGTTGTCTGTGTATGATCGACTCTGATACCAGCTGTGGCGGAACCGCCCTGCTTAATCCAGACTAAACCCGGTAGTCCGTCGAGAGTCCCTCGGGCTCTCGATAACACCATTCCCAGAGGAACCGACATCAAACACATCCGACTCTCGAAAGAGCCACAACAATTACATCATCACATGCAGTTGAAACAGAGAGTAATAGACTTAATTTACAAACCTCATATGGAATCAAATACATGTTCAAATATAGCGGAAACGTTTGCAAAATTATATATATAGCGGAAGCGTTTTCAAAACATCTTGCAGCGGAATCATGATACTTAAGCAGTCTTCACGTAGAAACGAACGAGGCTTGTAGCACCGAACCCACCGGTACTACCACCTTCAACAACAAGTTGTCCCGATGTCATCTGTACCTGTAATCCAAAAGTGGAGGCAAACCCTGAGTACTAATTACTCAGTAGGACTTAATGGACGGGGCTTAAGGCTGACGCAAAGCTTGCTTACTAATCATGTGGATCCTTAGCCATTGATTTTTTATACAAGGTCATATTGACATAAGATAGCAGGATTTGACCGCTGCTATCCCTTAACCATGAAGATCATTTACATCATAATGTAAATACTTGCATGAAAGTAAAACATGAGTATCATCAGTAACTTGCGTAATAGTATACCATACCCATCCAAGCATGTTGTATTTAAAACATAAATATAACCATAAGATATTTAACTTGCTACTACGTTGCAGAAACATACTTCATAGTGCTACTGCCAAAATTTCAGCTACAAATAAGTTATAATTAATTTATTAAAATCCGAGCAAGTTATCAGCCCTATAGCTTCTCGGATTTTTCATAATTTATAGGAATAGGTTCTGGACTTGAAATTTCTATAGCAAGCATTTCATTGCATGAACATTATATACAAAAATCAGCAAGCCCAAAATTCATAGTTTGATAGGACATCTATTTTCCATATAATCAACTTATGCAAATTAATATGTACTTAAAAACAGTGTGAATAAATTCTCTAAAAATATTTTCTGGTCCCCCTACCATACTAGTAGCATACCAGATTTTTCATTGAATTAACTATGTATCCTAGAACCACTTTTCCTTTTTTATTTAGTTAAGCATGTGACACTTTGTCATTTCCAAATCACCACCCAAACTTCACATGCAAGGCCTTAAACTTTCCAGCAGGCTATCCATACCATATACAGTACATGAAAAATACCAGAGGGCATATTTGAGCATATTTTATGTAGCCTTCATTTTCCAAGTTAATTTAATACACAAAACACATGCATAAGGGCAAAACAGTAATTTACCAATCAATGCTAGGGCTACCAAAAATCACACAGTACCTAGATGCCATAACAAAGCTACTGTCTAAGTTTCATAATTTTTGGAGTTCATTTGGTCCACTTTTACCATTTATTATCCCTCACATGTATACAACTTAAACAAGAGCAAAACAGACTTTTCACACATCGACATCATACCTATCCTGTAGATCTACTCAAGAGGAGTCCATAGCCACTGAGTTTGTCCATTTTGAATTTTTATTTGAATTGTTATGATTTTCTAAAGTTTCAGCCGATTTATTAATGAAATAAATGGAAAAATTTATAGATCAAGGATTTGTACGAAATTAACCGTAACTCCCAGGGGCTAGATCGTGAAACCTGCAAGACTCAGTGCATAACGCTTTGGATTTGAACGGAAAACGAATAAAGCGCAGGGGCCAGGATGCAAAATCACCGTCGTCTTCCTCCGGCTCGTCCCGATACACGCGCGGCGGCCGGATTTTGGCCGGGCTGCACCGGCGCGT
Organism: Paspalum notatum; assembly: GCA_022530915.1. Lineage (NCBI taxonomy): Eukaryota > Viridiplantae > Streptophyta > Magnoliopsida > Poales > Poaceae > Paspalum > Paspalum notatum. Next base: position 28,624,217 of record CM039688.1, on the reverse strand, counting down.
GGGGGCCGGCACTTGAAGCCGAGACGGCGGCGGTCGTTGTCGCCGGCGACGGGGAAACTTTCCCCTTTGGTCTCGTCGGTTGGGGTGGCGAGGAGGAGCAATGCGGAGGTGGTGAACTGGGGCGGCAACGGTGAACGCCGACGGCGGCGCGGGCGCGGATCCGGCGAATGGGTGGGGCAAAGGCGGCGAGGGTTAGCGCAAAAGATGCGCGAGGACGAGGCGAAGGCGGTGGGGGTATCCTGGAGGCGTGGGGAGGGTCAGGAGGTGGCCTCCCACGGCGAGGGGCCGGCGGCAATGGCGGCAGTGAGGGTACGCGCGCGGGGAATGGTGCTAGAGGCACCGGCGGTGGACGAGGGTTTGGGGAAAACGTGGAGGACAGCGAGGCGAGCGCGAGGCGCGCGTCGGTGGGGCGGGGGGATAGCCCGAGGCAGTGGCAGCGGGAGCTCCGATGGCGGGTGGCGCACTGCGCTTGTGGAGGAGAGGCAGTGGGAGAGTGAGAGGGGCAGGGCGACGAGTGCGAACGAAGCCGGGATGGCATCCGGGTGCAGGCGCGGCCTCGTCTCTTGACCCTGGGAGCGGCAGGGGCGCGTCGGCAAGGTGCACTGTCGGCCATGCCGCGCACTGGGCGCCGCGTGCGCGCGAGGGAGAGGAGGAGGGAGACGGTGGCGCGGGCGGTGGACTGGGTCCATAGACCCCGTGCCAATGACAAGTGGGACCGGCCCCGATGGAGAAAAGGGGGTCCACGGACTGGGTGCATGGGCGGTGAAAACGGTGGGACCCACTGCTGCTGCCATTTGCCGCCGGACGCGAGGACCCGACATGTGGGGCCCACACGTCATAGACCCAAGAGGAAAATTCAAATTTTAGAAATGGAGAAACCAGCTTTGACCGCAGGAAGCTCCGTTTGTAATCTCAGTTTTTGAACAAGTTAGACGCCGAATTTGAAAAGGACCCAATTGGATGAAATGTTCTAAATTTCGAGCCCTACAACTTTCTTATAATCTTTCATACCAGGTTATATTCAAAATTGTGGTTTAAATTTGAATTTAAGCTGCTGACCAAGGTTTAACCAACAGAACCCTCCAGTTTTGAAATTCTTAAAATCTATTTTCTAGACACTTTCACAAAAAGAGTTTCATACCAGTGTTGTTCAGAATTTCAAGATCTACAACTTTCTCAATACAAGCATTTCAAGATTTTGGATTAATATCAAGAAAATTTGAAATTACTAAACAGGTCATGTTCGGACAGAATTCACATGCTGACAGAAAAATCCCCAAAACCCTATGCAAACCTTCATGCATGTCAAACGGTCCGGCACTGGGGTTAGTACCAAAACTGCTGTACCAGTGCCGAGCCATCTGCTCAAAAGTGGGGTAAGCACAGTCAAAAAAATCACCACGACTGGAGTAACCACGACCCTCAAAGCGTGGCCCCTCAAGCTCTCTCACAAACCCTTGGTCACGAGGTCCAAAACAGCGCTAAAAACGACTACGAGCTCAACCGACAATGCGTCTCTCACCACCAGGAGCACGGGCTTGAAAGCCGCTTCTTCTCTCACCACCAGCAAAGCGGTTTCTCATCTCACCACAGTGGGGAGGATCTTGCCTACCACCCTGGTAGAACTAATCCTGGTTCCCCCAAGCTCTCTCCTGCCTCTCAACCCGCTTCCTCCTGAAGCAAAACTCCTCTAGGTGGCCATTCCACTGGCAGAACTCACAGTGGTAGACAGGCCTCCTAGGAACTGGGTTTGGCTAGCACTTGGGCTTAGGTGGTGTGGCCTTGGGTGGTGCAGGTTGCTAGGCTGGCTTCTTGTCCTTAGGCTTGAGCACTTCCTCAACAATCTTGCTCAGCTCAGCCTGAGGAGGATTGGGTGTCCAGAACTGCTTCTTCTTAGTTGGGGCTGCCCTGGGTGGCTCATGGTAAACTCCATCAACAGTCTCACCAGGCTGGGTAGGTGCAGTCTTGATCTTAATTGGGATACTCTTCTCACCCGAGGTGTTGCACTTTCCAAACCCAATACCACCCAAGTCACTCTCAACTCTCTTGGTGCCCGCTATGATTATCTCTAGTTGGGGCCTCCTTGCCCAAAACCAACTGAGCACATCTCTCAACCTACTGTTGTCATCTTGTAAAGACAACACCTCCTCCCTCAGATCCTCCAGAACTACAGTCTGGGCAACACAAGTATCACAGTCTAGGAAGGGTATCACAGGAGTACCTTTCTCCAACTTCTTAATGGTGGCATCCCTATCCACCAGCTGCATCCTAAGGGCCAGGCAGTTCTCACAATTATCAGTAGGTATTGAAAGCACCTCAAAGTCAGCTCTCAACTGCTCTAACTCATCTCTCAGGGTAGGACAGACCATACACGCACCCAAAAGCGCAGGCCTAGCCCTAAGCTCCTCAAGCTCCTTGAGCTGCCCCTCAAACTTATCCTTCAGCACAACTAGCTCTCGAGCTAAACAGGAGCAAGACTCACACTCAAGCTCTCCACTCAAAGTAGGCTCATCCATCTTGGACTAGAGTTTGCCTAACTCAACTTTCAGCCCATCTATCTCCTCTACCCGCTTGGCATACCTATCTCTCTGGTCATCAAGCTCTGTCATGAAAGACTCACAGGTAGGGCACTCAAGCTCACTGGGTTGGGGTCTCACACTCCTCAACCTCTCATTCTCCTCTAAAGCCTCAGCAAGTTGGGCTTTCAACTTCTACAGCTTCTTAGCTGCCTTCTCCATCATCTTATCCTAGGCTTTTAGCTCTCGGCTGTTCTGCTCTAGCATCTCAAGGACTTCGGCTTGCTTAGGAGTTACCTCATCATCAGAAGAAGGGTTGCTGCCGTCATCCTTGTTCTCCTTGTCCTCAAGCGCCATGGAGCAAACCGAGCTCCTCTTGAACTTGTGCTTGCGCTTGGACTTGGTGGAGACAAAGCACAAGTCAGCTGGACCTCCTTGATCGTTCCTCTTGTCCTTCTTGTACGTGAGCTCCTCATCACTTGAGCTCGACAAGGACGAAGAGGAAAAAGATCCGCTGCTGCAGAACCTGATCTTGATGAAGAACGCCTTGTCCCGCTTCCGGTTGTCCTTTTGGTAGCTCTTGAAAGCTTTCTGGAAGTTCTTCTTGACGAAGGGGCGCTTGCCGAAGCTGTACTTGCCGGAGCGGTGCTTGTCAAAGCTTGGCTTGCCGGAGTGGTACTTATCGGAGTCACGGGAGTAGCTCTTGCTCTTCTTGTAGTAGTCGTTCTTATTGGGGCACTCGGCAATGAAGTGGCCGACCTCTCTGCACTCTAAGCACTTGGGCCTCTCGCCAATGAAGTGGCCGACCTCTCTGCACTCGAAGCACTTGGGCCTCTCGCCTCTCTTCTTGCTCATCCGGTTGTCATAGGCGCGATGAAAGCGACTAGACACCAGACAAAACTCGTCATCCCCAAGCATCACCAACTGCTCCTCTGTAACAGACATCAAAGCAGAAAACGAGAAGTTGTGTAACAGGGGGTTAGTAGCAGACTCACTAGTGGGGGTAGCCAAGGCCAGACTCTTGGAACCTGTACAAGCAAGGGAATCCCTCATCTTGTAATCTACTTCTGTGGCCTTGAGCTTACTATAGAGCGCCTCTACTCCTATCGTATCATACTCTGCTGACTTAATGATTGAGTTCACCTTGATCTCCCATACTTTTCTATCCAAAGCATACAACAATTTGACAGTCTGCTGATGATCGGTGTTTGGGAGCTCAGCGGGGGCAAAGTTAACACCCAACTTGTTAATGATCGACTGAAAGCGACCAAACAAGTCATCTACTGACTCTCCCGACTTCTGGACGAAATTCTCATATTCGCGTTGGTAAGTCTCCACAAGCCTAGCCTTAATGGTCGTGGTACCCTCATGGTGTGCACTAAGCAGGCACCATATCCCACACGCCGTCTTGAGGTGACTCACTCTCTCATAATCCATAGGACTAAGACCGGAAAAGAGAAAGTTAACAGCCTTGGCATTCGCCTCATGCTGAGCCACGATCTCAGGCGTAGTACGCTCAACAATTGGACGCACCACAAAAGTTGTACTCTGAGTAGCATCCCATATGTCCGGACTTTGGCTAACAAGGAACGCCTCCATCCTACCCTTCTAGTAGGGATAGCCATCGGAGCCAAGGATGAGAATCTTCCCAGAGTAAGTCATAGTTGCTACGGTTTCTTCACTGGTTAAGGTATGGGAAACCTAACCGGCTCTGATACCACTTGTAGGACCGAGACGTGCGACTAGAGAGAGGGTGAATAGGAGCACTTGAAAACTCAAACTCAAACCCCCAAAGTGCTCTCTCACACAAACTCAACTCACCCGATACCATCCACTAAATAGATACGTATCGGGGACAAGCGAAAGCACTCGAATCAATATCCACAGAAAAGGACACAAGCCGAGTCAACACACACTCTACATAACCGTGCAGAGTTGCATAGCACGGACAAGCTATCAACCCTAGGACACGAAACCGACTCCTAAACAAACACACACGACTCCTGAACACTACTACCAAACTAACACAAAAAACTAAACTAAACTCATGTGCAAAGTTGCGTAGTATGAACAAACTACCAACTTTAGGACACACAAGAGTTTACCTCTCAGGGGAAAACACAAGCAAGAAACAAACCACAAGAGAACACAACAAAACCGATGGGAAAAGCAAAGACCAGACATCACAAACCCTAAACCGGACAAAACTTCGGAACAAACAACTTAAAACGCAAAGCACAAAAGAGGAACAAGGGACCGGACAGTCCGATCTTGGGCAAAAGACTAGACCGGACAAACGCAGGACAAGGAAGAAAAGCAGGCGAGAGAGAAAGAGAGACCAGACAGTCCGGTCTACCAGACCAGACAGAACTTCAGACAAAGAAACCCGAGACACACCGACTGGAGGCCGAACCTCGGTTTCCCTGCTACCTAGACCGGACAATCCATTCTGTATGGACCGGACAAACACCCTGATAGTCCGGTCTATAGAAAACCGCTGGTCCAAGTCTGCACCGAGGAAACAGCCCACCAATCCCCCAAAAACTGACCAAAACCTGACCAAACCTCAAACAATTTCTACGAAAATTTGCACAGGGTATCTTAAATCCATTCCAAAGCAAACCCCCAAAGAATCAACTCAAAATGATCTAGGGATTTACAAGAATTGCAAATCTCGCGGAGATGGTGAGAAAAGACCGAAGAACCGAAAAACCCCAAAAAAGACCCTTGCTCGTGATTGAAAGAAACTAACACTAGGCTAGTGAGATTCACCACATCATAGCAAGTCCAAAACACAAGAAAATGAAAGGATTCAACCTCGGCCAAAGCAAAAACCTGAAAAGCCAAGAATTGAATCCAAGAACGAAAGGAAAAAAGGGGGAAGAACAATCACACAAGTTGCGGCACAAAATCACTTAGATTAATGGCCCAAGATGGGTCTTAAGATCAGATTACAACCAAGGAATTCGTCCCAAGCAACCACCCTCTCCTTGCCACTTGATGTGGATGCTGATCTCACCCTAACCTTCCTAAACTTTGTGCTCAAGGCTTGAGGACGAAAATTACCCTACGAAAATGAAAACCTAGCAGCCAAGAGAGGTCCTAATGACTAGCTCTTAGGCTATTTATACACCGGTTCAGTTTTCGCATTTTTACACATAGACCCCTAACACTAGAAACGCCTGGAGGGGCTAAAACAGAAAAGGACACGAAATATCGGGGACGAACGACCATGATGAAGACTTGATCTTCTTAGCTCCCACGCAATCTTCCAATGTCCTTCACGTGGCCAGTAGTCCAATCGGCCTTTGCACCATCGGTTTTGAAGTCAGAAACCAGAAAACTTTAAGAAGTCTCCGTCTGGGCAGGACTTGGCCCATCTTCTCTATCTTGGCGAGTCGTGGCCCAACTTACCAAGGCTTGGGTAGCTTGGGTGGCGGTTTTGAGCCGAAGCCGCCAAAGCCTCCCTCGCACGCCTTCGCGCCATGCACTCGGGTTGGAGCACCACGGTGACACCCGACTTCTCCAGTCGATCGGAGTTGCCTCGCGGTCCATCGGAGGGCTTACACCACCGTTGCCGATCCGTCCCTCCGTGTACCAAGCTTCCATGGCTGACCGACGCCGAGCATTGCCTCCGGTCCATTGGAGGGCTTTTGCCTTAGTCCATCGAGGTCTTCATCATCTACCTCCAGTCCATCGGATGACTTGTACCATTGACAATCAGTCATCACACCAAGAGAGCAATGAGGCCGGTCCATTGGCTCTCAGCTGCATCAACCTCGGTCAATTCTTCTTGAAGGCGCTTGATTTCTTCATTGATCTCATTCTTCCTCACGTCAAGTTTCTGCCTGGCCATCTTTAAACGTGTCTCGGCCCTTTGGTCATTTAGAGCTGCCTTGAACTAGTTTGCCGCAGAGTACTTTTTGGCAATTTCTTCCTTCCGGGTTGGCTGGTTATTGCGGGAGGCGATGCACAATGTGGCTGCCAACACATCTTCATGGAGGAAGCCGAGATGAGCTGTAGCCCGGACCGCTTGCTTCAGGCTTGGGTGCAGCGCGTCGGCTATCGACTCGAGGACCGTACAAATCCCATCATAGTTGATGACCAGCCGATCGATTGGGGCTTCTAGCTACTTGGCGATGTCGCCAAGTTTGGCAATTATGTCAGCTGTAGTTGAAGGCGACGTGGGAGGACTCTCGGTTGCCAAGGATTCACCAATGGACGAAGGATCAAAATTCAGCAGTGCTGCCACATCAAAAGTCTAACAGCAAAGGGAAGTCAAGTTGAATGGTTTCAGGCACGGGAGAAGTTGTGCATGGGAAGGCGTACCTAAGGAGGATCAACTTATGTGCTGTGTCCTTTGTCCACATCACCTGATATCTCTTTGGGAGAGGCGCGAATTTGGTCATGAGAGACCTCTTCTCCGTCTACTTCCTCCTCTTTACTGTGAGAGCTATTGTCCTGTATGGTGAATAAGATGCGTAATTAACATAGGGTTTAGTAGCAAAAAAGGTTCAAGTGATAGAAGGAAATTTACTTCTATGGTTGAGCTGAGGCAACAGCTGGAGTCAAGGAAATTTTTTCAAAAAAAAAACAGAAGGAAATTTACTAGTGAATCAGAGGAAGGTGGTTGAGCTGAGGTAACAGCTGGAGTCTTGGTAGGAGTCTTCTAGGGCCTCGGCTGCCGGAATCCTTTCCCCTCTCGTTTGCGCTTATATCCAGGAGTAGCAAAGATGATCTTGTCAAGGGAAGGTGTTTTGGCTTGGTATACAGGCAGTAGAGCCATTTGCAAATATTTAAATGGCTGACCTGCCTCGTCAGTTGGAATAGGGCCTTCCTGTAGCTATATGGAGAAGTTCAGTTAAGACAAAGCAGTGAGGTGAAAGGAGGATAAACCGAACGTAAACTTACCTCTTCTGGTGTTGCCTGGTGCTCTAGGTCGGTCGCAGTAAGAGCCGATGCAGCTGCGCACTCGAAGAGGTGGGGTCTCCAGTAGTCCCACCAAAGGTTGAAGCCATCGGCAGTGCGCACAAACTCCATTTCATCGGATATGTTCAGTTTTAGGTCAGAAAAAATGGAGTAGGCTTTGGAGGCTACAAGGGAGACGGTCAGCTCGGCCCGGCTCTAAATTTTCTGATGAATAATCAGGCAAGGAGAGGTCTGATTGAGGCTGAGCTGGCGAGCAGCTAGAGGTTGGTCAGACTCGTACCTTAGCTTGTTAACCTTGTTGCTAGTACTCATGCTGACTGAAAGGAGGCACGGAGTGGCCATAATGCCTAATAAAGCATGGGTTCCGTCATCAAACCCAAAGGTATGTAGCCTAAAGAAGGATGGGTTCTCAAAATGTTCAGATTCGGCATATGCATCATATATAGGGATGGTCTTCGAACTGTAGAAGCACTGGTACCACTTGGCTGTTTCAGCCGCATCAGTTTGGGTTATGGGCAGATGATATAGGGTCTGGCCAAAAAGAGTGCAACGGATAGACTTGCCAGAAGAGTCAGGAAAGGATTGGGATTCAAGCTTTGGAAAATCTAGAATTTTATTGTGAAAGTATAGCTAGCACCAAAGTTGAACAAACCACCAAGATCCTCTTGTTTTGATATGTTGTCCAGCCAGGATACGCTGGGTACGCATGGAGAGATGGCGGTACAGGACGCCTAGAAAGAGTTTTCCTAGAGCAAGGGTTTCGCCTTTGGCTAGAACAGTGGCCAGGTTGAGATAATTCTTCGTCGAGGCCAAAGATGGACCATTGAAGAGGAAATGGTCGAGCCAAAGGTTCAGAAAAGCGATGTGCTCTTTTTCTGTGACTGAGCCAGTTTGTTTGTTGTGTTGACTAATATACTGGCTCCAATTTCGTGTGCTGCTTTTCTCTACTATCTTCTTGTAAGGGCATTCAGTCAAGAAAAGGGAGAAGGACATGAAGAATGCACATCTAGACCAAGGATCATGACAACATCCATCAGAATGGGTGTCACGGCGTTTTAGCGTGAGAAATACGCTTGGATTCTCTCAGCGCAATGCCGTACAATTGCAGCCATCATTTGATCCTGCTGCTCGGGACGAAAGCGCCTCGACAACTGATTTGCCGGCCGTAATTTGCTAATGGGCGTCGTAAAAGGTATGGTCATAAAGCTTTCCAATGACCCATAACCCAACTAGCGCGTCAGGACATTTTGTTTATTTATTTTAATATACGGACGTATACGAGATACGCGGCCGTATGGCATGCATGCCTGGTCGTTCTGAATGGGAAGCAAGTGCGTACGTACATGCAGCTCTTGCCGTTTCAATCAAAATACATGCATGCACGTGATTTCGGTGGTGTACATTGGAATCATCGAAAGGATAAGCTTCCAATTCGGGGGCGCTCCTACTTCGACTTTGTGTAGTAGTGGCCATGCATCACCCACCAGGAAACACTGCCATGCGCACCACGGAGAAGAACAGTGGCACCGTCGAGTTGATGCCGTGGACGAACTCCAACCTGCGATTCGGCTTGTGGCAGAGGATTGAGGCGAGATGTAATCTCAGGAGTGGATGAGAGAGGAACTGGAGCCGGACGGATGGCCGGTCTGGAGTCGAACGGGTGGAATGGAACTGGTTTGGAACCCCCTTCGCCCCTGCGAGGCAGCAGTGAATATATAGTGGGTAGGGAGGGGGTCACTCGTGGCTGAAGGCGCGACACGCAGTTGCTCCAGGTGCGATTCCTACGGATCCTTCCGCATGAGAGGGTCAAGTTGCAGCTGCGCGTGTTTCGTCGAGTTCAAAATTTGAACTGGAAGCTTATCCTTTTGATGATTCCAATGTACGCTACCGAAATCACGTGCATGCATGTATTTTGATTGAAACGGCAAGAGCTGCATGTACGTACGATCTTGCTTCCCATTCAGAACGACCAGGCATGCATGCCATACGGCCACGTATCTCGTATACGTACGTCCGTATATTAAAATAAATAAACAAAATGTCCTGACGCGCTAGCTGGGTTATGGACCATTGGAAAGCTTAATTACTGACCAAACCTTTTACGAAGCCCATTAGCAAATTATGGCCGGCAAATCAGTTGTCTCATGCTTGCCCAAATAAAATATCGATTAATTATGAGCCCGCCTCTTTAACTATATGCCACATTGGCATGTCTAATTATTTGGAATATTTTGACCCAATAATATTGTCATCATTGATTAATCCACGGGTTTTTCATACTGACCAGCCTGCTCCAAATACTTCATCATATAAATTGCATGCTATTTATAAACTGATAAATTTATAGCCAAACACATGGGTCCAGAGCCGAACAAAAAATAGTTCAGACTATCCGACCAAAAATAGCCGATGGATCTAAGAAAGTTGTCATCTTTCTCTATGGGAGAAATGAATAGAGTCAAGGCATCGGCTATATGGGTCGATTGCCATGAAGAACCTTGTGCCCGTTCAACACGTTTGTACCATTCAACCCACCCGTCCGTAGGGAATGGCCAGGCGCAGAGTTGTTCTGTCCACAGATCTAGGTCTAGGTCAGTGTGAACAAAGGGCAAGCGTTTGGTCTCAGTTCTCGCAAGTTCATAAGGGGGTTCGTAAGATTTAGGCCCCAAACTAAAGGTTTTGGAATTGGCCGACGTTGGGATCAGCATCTCATCGGCCTAGTTAATGAAAGAAAACAAAATCGAGGTAAAGAGAACGACCATGCGAAGAAATACGGCGAAATACTAGAAGGAGTGGATATTGGATTCTTTACCTTTAATCCAAAGACGCGCTCGCAAAGGGTCTGTTCTTCCATCGTGCTGCTGGAGGCCGCGATTTAGCGAACTGCTTGGTGCTAAGTCGTGGTGGCAAGGTGTTTTTAGTGTCAAAAGATGGGGAATGAGTTTTAGGTTCGGCACGCGTGTTTTTATAGACAATGACCTGCGCGGGGTTTGAAAATTTTGGCAAAAAGGGGGTGCGCCTTTGGCCGGTCGGCCGTTGCATTTTTTTTGGTGAGCCGATGTCTGGCTAATGCCGATTTAACTGACTTGCTAAATGAGTAGACTTCAGACTGGATCGGCTAATGGAAGCAAGATGGATCGTCTTGTTCTCACAATGCTGGGAGTTAATTTTGGAGTGTATGAGCCAGTGCAAGGCCACTGAGCCGATGTTTATTGCGGTCAAATTCTCAAAGCAAAGAAAGATCGGCAAAAGAAAAAAGGGTAATTTTTAGATAAGAAACTTAATTTACATATTTTCCATTGAGTGGCAAAAGACAAGGGATTCCCCAAGAGCCGATCACGGCTGCTAACTGAGAGCCAATGAACCGGTCTCATTGCTCTTCTGGTGTGATGAGTGATTGTCAACGAGCTCAAGCCCTCCGATGGACTGGAGGCCCTCCGATGGACTGGAGGTAGATGATGAAGACCTCGATGGACTGAGGCAAAAGCCCTGGAGGCAATGCTCGGCGTCGGTCGACCATGGGAGCTCGGTACACGGAGGGGCAGTTCGGCAACGGTGGTGTAAGCCCTCCAATGGACCGCGAGGCGACTCCGATGGACTGGAGAAGCCAGGTGCCACCGTGGTGCTCCAACCCGAGTGCATGGCGCGAAGACGTGCGAGGGAGGATTTGGTGGCTTCGGCTCAAAACCGCCACCCAAGTTCAAATGACTTGGTGGGTTGGGCTCCGACTCGCCAAGATAAAAGATTGGGCCAGGACCCGGCCTAGGAAACTCGCAAAATAAAGTTTTCCGGTTTCTGACTTCAAAACCGGGGGAAGCTTCCGGACTACTAGCTACGTGGCGTACATTCAAGCGAGGCGTGGAGAAGAAGAAGATCAAAGCGTCATCATAGTTGTCTGATTGTATCTTTTTCATTTCAGCCCCTTTCGGGCATTCTAGAGTAAGGGTCTTAGTATTAAATGGTATCGTTAGGCCTAGGGCTATAAATACCTAAGTGGCTAGTCATTTAGGTGACTCTTCCACCATTAGAAAAGCCTGGGCTTAGTTTCTATTCAGCCATGAGCCAAAGAGTGACTGGAGAGCATTAGGGTTAGGATTTGAGTCCCCTAACTAGTGTTCTTCACATCAAGTGGAAGGATGAAGGGTGGTAGGCTGTAGAAACCTTTGTATGAACTCAATTTCGTGATTAATCCAGCAGTATTCCTCTGAAATTCGAGCTCGTGTATGCAGCCCTTTCCTCATTCCTCTTCTAGTTTGGTTTTTGGGTTCAATCCTTGGCTTTTGGGTGTTTGCTTTGGCCATGGGTGAATCCTTTCTTTTGCCAGTGTTTTGGACTTGCAAGGACGTGGAGATCATGCTCTAGTGCATCTCAAACCTGCAAGTTTGCCATGCGCAAGTTTGGCTTGAGTTTTCCTCTCTTCTTGCCCAAAGCTCGCCCTTTACAAGATCTGAAATTTCCACTAATCCCGTGATCATTTTGAGTTGATCTTCTGGGAAAAGCTTTGGAATAGGGTCAGAATAGCCTGTGCAAAATCTCGTGAAGTTTGGACAAGATTTGGTTAAGTTAGGGTTTGATTTACTCAAGTTAGGGTTTTCCACCAGACAGTCCGACGGCGTGCACCAGACTATCCAGCTACTGCCCCTGTCCCGGCCTCTGTCGGTGTCGGTGTTTGATACGTGCAATGCACCACGGGGTGTATTACTTAGTGCTTTTGTGGGCGTCTGCGTCAACCGTAGCTCGATGGTTCGCTTTGAGATGCGACGAAAAACATAAAACACAAAGAAGACAAGATTTATACAGGTTCGGGCCGCGAGATGCGTAATACCCTACGTCCTATTTGGGGCTGATTGTATTGATCTGAGCTCTCGAGGGTACAATGAGGGCGTATGAGGTTGAGGGAGTCGGAGAGTTGGGGGTTGAGTTCCTATGGGGTTGAGGAGTTATGTTGTTGAGAGGGATCCCTAGCCCGCCTTATATAGTCCGGCGTAGCTTGGGTTACAAGTCGAGTTCTAGTCCTACTAGGATTGGTTACATCTCCTACGAGGATTCTTCTTAGATCTTCCTTGTGCACGTCAAGTCCTTGTCTTGTGCGCCGAGTCAGTCAATCGTCTTTTGGATCGGGCCCTCCGACGGCCCAGGTTGAAAATACCCTCCATGAAGACCCAGGGGATATCTATCCCCCACAAGCCCCCAAGCTTCAAGTTGATTTGAGAAACAATCAGCTTGAAGGTCAAAAATCATCTTTCTAAATGTCTTGCTTTATAACTTTGTAGTCTTCGAAAAAAATTTTGATAGTATCCTCCATGCAGCCCCCGAGCCTCAAGCTGATTATCATAATCAGGTTGAGGATCAAGTAGTCGAGTGGTCTTCAGAAATTCTAAGTGAGTCGTCGAGGCGCGCGGCGGCGCAGCCCCCGAGTCGATAAAGTAGTAAGTCAGTGAAGAAGTGAGTCAGCGAGGCGCACGGCAGCGCAGCCCCCGAGCTGACGAAGTGGTCTGCGAGGCGGGCAACAGCCCAGCCCCCCGAGCTGTCAAAGTAGTGACTCGGCGCGGTGCGCGACGGCGTAGCCCCCGAGCAGACGAAGTAATGAGTCGGCAAGGCGTGCAGCAGCGCAGCCCCCGAGTAGACGAAGCAGTGAGTCGGCGAGGCGGGCAACAGCCCAGCCCCCCGAGTCGACAAAGTAGTAAGTCGGCGAGGTGCGAAGTGGCGTAGCTCCTGAGCCGACGAAGTAGTCGACGAGGCGGGCAGCATAGCCTCCCTGAGTCGGCGAGTCGGTGGCGAAGCCTCCTTTGAGTCGGTGAGTCGGTGGCATAGCCTCCCTGAGTCGGCGAGTCGGTGGCATAGCCTCCCGAGCTAACGAAGTAGCGAGTCGGCGAAGCGCATGGGAGCGCAGCTCCCGAGTCAACGAAACAGTGAGTCGGCAAGGTGCGCGGCGACGCAGCCCCTGAGTCAACGAAGCAGTGAGTCGGCAAGGTGGACAGCAGCCCAACCCCTGAGCTGATGAAGCAGTGAGTCGGCGAGGCGCGCGGCGGCGCAGCCCTCGAGCCGACGAAGTGAGTCGGCGAGGCGGACAACAGCCCAGCCCCCGAGTCAACGAAGTAGTGAGTCAGCGAGGTGGACAGCAGCCCAGCCCCCGAGCTGGCGAAGTAGCGAGTCGGCGAGGTGTGCGGCAGTGCAACTCCCGAGTCGACGTAGTAGTGAGTCGGCAAGGCGGACAACAGCCCAGCCCCCGAGCTGACTAAGTAGCGAGTCGGCGAGGTGCACGGCGGCGCAACTCCCGAGTCGACGAAGGAGCGAGTCAGCCAGGTGCGCGGTGGCGCAACTCCCGAACTGTCGAAGTAGCGAGTCAGCGAGGTGCACGGCGGCGTAGCCCTTGAGCCGACAAAGTGAGTCGGTGAGGCGGACAACAGCCCAGCCCCCGAGCTGACTCAACGTACTGTTGGCTAGCCCCTGAAACGATATTCAAGAGACAACCCGAATAGTATTGATCGGAGAGAAAATATGCTCAAATAATATTGAAACAACAGAGCAAACCAATTGGATAAATGGCTTATGTGCAAATATAGAGGTAACTTAACTGACGGAGATAGAGTGAACTCCCTGTTCGAACTCTGAGTATAGCGAAGGCATTAAGCGTCGGTGGGCCAGACTGACTACCCCATATAAGCAAGCAAGAGCATGTAACACCAGCTGTAGGTTAGGTAACGACCGGAGTAGAGGGCCAGAATGCACCCTGATATGAGTTTTGCAAAGACATGTAGCACCGTGCTATCGGTCACCCGACCTAAGCCAATTTTCTTTGTTTTGTTGGGGCCCTGAGTGCTCCCCGATGTGAGGTCTGCAAAGGCATGTAACACCGTGCTGTCGATCATCCGACCTAGGCCGATTGCCTTTGTTTTTGTGGGGCCCTAAGTGCTCCCCGACACGAGTACGAACGAAAGCATGTAACACCGTACTGTCGGTCGTCTGACTTAGGTCGATTGCTTTCATAGGTGGGGCCGGAGGTATCCCCGTCATGAGTAGGAGTGGGCATGTAACACCGTACTGTCGGTCATACGACCTAGGCCGATTGCCCTATACGAAGAGTGCGAAGGGATAGAGGACACCTTGTTACTGAATGAGCGAAGGCATGTAGCGCCGGTTGGCCAGACCGACTGCTCCATCGTCACGATGGTCATGTAGAGTTCATGACGCCCGCCGTAATAGATCTTGCCAAACATTGAGACTTGTCAAAGCACGAGATGCGACAGAAAAGGTTCGACTCGGCGAAACACGAGATACGACAGAAAAGATTCGACTCAGCGAAACACGAGATGAAAAGAATTGACTCGGCGAAACCCGAGATGCAAAGAATTGACTCGGCGAAACACGAGATGCAAAGAATTGACTCGGCGAAACACGAGATGCAAACGATTCGAGAAAGAACATGAAGTAGAAAATGTTTCAGCTTACTGAGGTGCATAATGCACGGTTTGAATGACCAGAAATAATCTGAGTAATATGAAACCCCGGGTAATCCAGAAATAATCTGAGTGATCTGAAGTAATATGTCTGGTCTAGAAATAATGATGATAAACTAGTATGAGTGATCCAAAATAATGATCCTAAAATCAATATGAATGATCCGAAATGATTTGAGTAATCTAGAATTGATCCGAGTCATCCCGAGTGATCCAAGATGATTGACCTGAGCAAGTATGAATAAATCAGAGATGATTCGAAATCCCGAGTAATCTAGAAATAATCCGGGTGATCCAAAAATAATATAGATAATTCGAGTGACCCATGAATAATCAAATTGATCCAATAACTCGAACATTGCAGAAGTAATTCAATTGCGATCCAATAGTCAGATGATTCAGAAATAATTTAATTGATCCACAGCCCGGATGATTGAGAAATAATATGAGTAATAATAGCAGATCACTTGGATCGGATGACTCACTGGGCGCGACATAGAGTTTATAGTGAGAGAGAAAATATTTTCCTAAAATAAAAATCAGGGAACAGATGCGAGTAGTATAGTTTGCAGAGAGAATACTCGAATATAAATAATATTGGATGGAGTGAACAAACGACATGGTCGAATTGACGAAAATAATTAGCATAATTAAATGCGTAATTTAAATATTAAGACGACCTAGCTGTTTGGCGCGAGTCATCATGCGGTCAACTGATTTCAGTAGACCAAACTATTGGGCGTAATATGCACGTATCCTTAGAGACCAAACTCGAGTTGATCGGTCCTGGCTTCGTTGCATGGCTTTCGTAACCGGGTTGGAGTAGTGAACAGGCTGATAGATGGAATCCCATTGATCACGAGTAGGATGATCACGTTCAAGGGCGGCGCTCGGAGTAGTATCATGTATACGACGATAGAAACAGCAGGGCACCGGACGATAGCCAGCATGGCAGCCCTGCAGGCTAAGAGCCTGACTTGATCTCGGAGAAGGAAATTCATGTTGACATCTCGACCAGCTAACAAACCATGCATAGTCCGAACAGAATCCGACGTAGAAACCGCTTTATAAGGAAATTAATGCTGAGTGGTCTGCCATATTTGCTTGCATGCACGGCTAATTGATGCTTGCTGTACGAGCATATTTGTGTCCGCAACTCCTTGATCAACGATAGGTGCTTGAGGGCCCGACTCCGCTTTTAGCTCTCGTCAGGTAGCAACAGACATGGTAGATGGATCTGATTAATAGATGAATCCGATACGATGTTGAATTCTGCAACAATTAATTCTTTGCTGATCTGTATGACGAGTGATATGCACGTTCTGAGAGCCCAGGTTTGACATGATTTCACTATGCCGTATCACCGATCGGTTGTTCGATCCTGTGGTTTGGCAACGTTATTATGTTTGATTCAGTAGACAGCAAATACCGAATTTCACATGGCGCGGATGACGATGACGGTGATGCGAACTCCTGATGCTTTGCTCGCACCAATCTAGAACTCGAAGAAGATAATCTTGCCGATGACGATGTTGACGGCGCTAATTCCGGGCATCAAACTTGCCGATGTCGGTCAACCCAGAATTTCCTCCGGTGAGAACTTATTGTTGAAGATGATGGCCAGTGAGCTAGCGACGTTGTTGAAGCAGACCCCCTACCTGGCGCGCTAACTGTCGGTGTTTGATACCGGCAATGCACCACGGGGTGTATTACGTAGTGCTTTTGTGGGCGTCTGCGTCAACCGTAGCTCGATGGTTCGCTTTGAGATGCGACGAAAAACATAAAACACAAAGGAGACACGATTTATACAGGTTCGGGCCGTGAGATGCGTAATACCCTACGTCCTAGGTTGTCACACCCCAAAATTTCTAATTTTGGGATGTGAATAGATAACAATGAATAAAATGAAGGATTTCTAAATTTTCTAAAATTTTCGAACTTGTAAGTTTTGCTGGATTGAAAGAAGCGTATGCTTTTGAAAAGTTTTTCCAATGAGAACTCATTTGTTTGTTGCATTCATGCCGAATTGCATAGTGTTTATGTGTGTAAAATGAGGTTTCAAAATTTTTCAAAACCGGCTAGGTTTCAAGTCCATCTCAATTCATATCTCTAAAATCCTAGTCCTTTGCTTCCTTGCCAACTCGAGTTGTATCTCTATAGTTTCACCGACTCAAAACTATAAACCAATCTTGTTGACCATCCTCTACACTAAGTCACGTCTTTCAATTTATCTAAGTCGTTCTTAAAACCTTTGATGATATCACCCGACCTCACTCTTTTTGCCTCTTTTGAAGTCAACATTTCGACATCCTGTTTCCATGTTACCTTTTCATCATTTCTTTCCATTGACATCATTTGGTAAAGCCCAGTGTCATTCTCAAGCTCATGTCCCACTGAATGCTCTTTTTCCTCTCTCTTTCGATAGACACGAGAAATTCCGAATTCGGACCCAATTGATGCCATCAAATTTTTCTTCTTTTCTTTTTCTCTCGCGTGCATGAAAAGCCCAAGATCCATTCTAATATCACTAAGGGTCGGAGACAAACATTACTCTCATTTGGCCTTGGGCCAAGGCGCGGAATACTTTCTTCCTTTCTTCACCTCTCTCCATAGCTTGGGCCCGCCCTGAACCTTCACAAAACAGCCCAAAACAGCACCTTCCCTCCCCTCCTCCTCTCTTCCCTTCTCCCTGCGCCCCCTCACATGGAGAAAGACACAGAAACGGCGCCTCCCTCCCTGCTGGGCGCCCATTCACATCCCCTCACTCCCACATTCATTTCCCCATCAATTGCTCTCCTTTATTTCCTAAAATCCCTCCCTCTTTCCTTCCCCTTACCCTTGGACGCCCCTCTCCCTCTCCTCATGACCAGATCAGGAGGAGGAGAAGCCATGGCTGCCTCTCTTTCCCCCATGGCGCCCCCTCACCTCCCTCAACATTCCCCCACCACCGAAACATGAAAACGGAGTGCTCCCGCCTCAGTGAAGATGATCCCCTGCTGCGTTCTTCGATCCACGCTCAAGCATGCCATGGAGGTTGTCTCCTTGCTGCTGCCTCTGCTGTCCATGGTGTGGAGACCATGGAGGGTGCCCCCGACGATCCCCAACGCTGAGGCAAGGCTGCAGCCCTACGGGATCGTGTGCGCAGCCGCATCACCGCCTTGATGTCGCCCATGTCGCCTCTTCCACCACCAAACCCTAGGTGATGACACCCCACATATGTTCCTCTATGTTTCCTTGTTTTCCGCTGCAAATCATGTTCCATAAATCGAATCCCATCAAGGTCCGGCAAGGTTTACCCATGTGACATCTTGCTGCAGTCATGGACAGCCAAGTTGCCCTAGTTGGCACGGGTGTTTTCCGTTGTTCCAGTGACCTAATGGTCATGCCCTTCAACCAAATCTTGTATCTTGTCCTTGAATACATGCCCATAAAATGGTTTTGCCATCGGAGCCATGAAGACCAGCTTTTCGGTGGTCGACGTGTCCGATGTTCCTGCTGTCCAAGACAGCCGTGTTGCTGCCTTTCGTTCATGTTTTGCCGGTGATCCGGTAGTCTAATGGTCGAGCCCTTCTACGGAGATGTGCATAATATCCCTGTACACACCTCCATAAAATGGTTTGTCCATAGGTGCAGCGACGTGAGAGTTATCACCGTCGCCATGCTCGCTGCCACAACAGTCCAGACAGCAGCAGTGCTGCCATTTTGGCGCATGTTTTCTCAATGATCCGGAGGTCCAATCAGCGAGCCCTTCGACCGAGATGTGTATTATATCCTCAATCATGCCCCTATAAATTGGTTCTGCCATAGGAGGCACAGGTCCGGAAATTTTAGCGTTACCGTGAACACATATCTGCAGCCTGGACAGTCGAGCTTCTACCAAATGCAGGGGTCTTTTCTTTTAATCATCTTCTCCAATCATCAAATCCTTTTGCCATATCATGTATATCGTAGTACCACATATTTCTGTAAATTTTGGCAGCCTTTGGATCAGTTTAGGCCAGGTATTGGATGGTCTTTCCGATTGGTGCACTTGCTGTCCCTCCTGTAGAAAAGAGGCTACATAACTCTACGTCGCGCCTTCTTTTGTCATTGACCCGTTGGTCGAATCTCAGCACCCTTTGATCAGAATTTAGTCCACATATCCTTTATCAATTCCTCAAATAGGGTCCTTAAATGGTGTGTCATGGGAAGAGTTCCGGTGCCCACATTACCATTGTCCTATCATGTGCAGTTTCAGCACAAACACCACTGCAAGATCAACCGTATTCCTCTCTCAATTGCACCCTGGTTCCTTCTCAACCCCTCATATTCTCCACCACAATAATATCTCTATGCAAACCATGGCCTGGCAACATCTTTCACATTTTCATGTTTATATCTCTTAACACCTAGTCCTACCATATCATTTTGTTCCTACCTTCATATCCTTCCTCATGTATTATTAGTAACGACTAGTGTTCTTTTTATGTTCTTTATAAAATCATTTATTTGTATGGTGTATTGTTCTTAGTTCCCCTTTGTTTGTTGTTACAGTTGTTTGCGCTGAGGCTCGATGTGTGTGAGGAGCAGCAAGAGTACCTTTGAGGAAGGCAAGTATAGCATGAGCACAACCTAATAACCATTTAATCAGTTCATATGCATGTGTCTAAACTTGTATGCCAATAAGGACTGTACCTAGCCTCTTTTATTGCTATGTTCACCTATGGGATGCATGTTGGTTAAGTTTTGCTAGTTGCTGCGTGAAAACATGTTACTTTGGTTAATAATCTTGTTAATTGATCTATGCAATATAATTGTTGAGCTTGACCCTCTGTGCTGTGTGCTTGAGTGGTTCATGTCTCGTTAAAACTTGCTTTTTAGCAACTTGGTTTAGGGGGCGTGAGCATGTGTTTTGCTCATAGCCACTCTCCTTAAGGACCGGTTCGCAAAGCGACAACCTGGGACAACAGTGCTACCATGAGACTGGAATGGGACGGTCTTGGCTAATTAATTAGATTGCATTGGTTTGGGAGTAACTTACCGACGGGGCAAGAGGGGAGGTGAGCTTCTGTGGCCCTCGCGCTACTTGGGTTGAGTGCGTTTATCTCCCCTTGAGGCTTGCTCCACAGCTGCGGACCCTGAAACCTTAGCGGTTACACCTTACCAACGTGATCTTTGTAAAGGCCTCGTAGTGTGCTTGCTAGCCATCTCATCTAAGGTAATGTGGTGGACCACTAGCGTAGCCCACGACTCATGGGTAAAGATGTACGACCTCTCGAGATTGTAAAACTGACATGTCAGCCGTGCTCACAGTTATGAGCAGCCCAGATCCTTTATGCAGATTAGTGGTTCTGGGTTGGGTTTGGAAGTTGGTTCTTATGTTAATAATGTGGTTTAATCTTTTATGCAATATCTTGGGTTTAATGGTTTATCTACTCTCTTGCAGTAGTTAGTTGTTTAATAAAACTTGACCAACTAAAAGCTCATGCTTTGTGTCAGCCAACCTTAGAGCCTCATGGTTCATGTTATGCTTGTTGAGTATGAGTTGAAGTACTCACGCTTGTTCCTTTACTTTTATCCTTGTTGGGGGGAAAATTCCAACCGCTGCTCAGAAGATGAAGGCCTAAAGGAGTACAATTGAAGGTTCATGGAGTTCTAGGCGAGCGACCCCCAGTTGGCTTCCCTGTGGACGGCTTGGAGTTTTAGTTATGCTTCCGCTACTCTGTGTATGTCTTATGTATATGTTGTTTAACGTTATATAATAAAGCATGTTCTGTTATATCACTGTATATTGTCTCTATATGTGTGAGATTAGATCCTGGCACACATATAGTTTACTCTGGTTTGTCTTTTTAAACCAGGGTGTGACAAAGTGGTATCAGAGCCGTGCTGACTGTAGGACGCAAGCCTAGGTAGCAATGGTCGTGACTAAGGTTATATTTTCTCTATATTTTGAAAACTTTCAACTATTTGACCTTTCCCTATCTCTTGTTGTTCAAAACTCATCTTTTGCTCTCAATTGATAAAACAATCACCCTCTCTCATCTTTATTTAAAATATTTAGTCTTTGGCCAATACGATATACAAGGCAACTGAAGATGTTCGTGAAGTTCGAGCTCAACATATCATCATCAACTGAAGAACGCCAAATGTGAAGTTGATGAGTGCGTGGGATGAAGTGTCTTCCCGAACTTTCAAGTCTACAAGAACGTATACCCACTCGGTAGTTTAGTGATTTGTGTTATATAGGTTTCACCTAAGCCTTTTATATCGCTAGATAAATGATGTTAAGGTTGAGTGCTAGTGTGGTTTCATAAGGACCTAATCATGTTAGTGTGATCGTAAGTTGTTGTTTTGTTATTGTGCTGTATGTTTGATTTGGTTCTTTGTAATGACTGTTGATGTGTTGTTGACCTTTCTGGTCTACAATGGCATCGATAGATAGGTGGGTTTCTTCTATCCATGTCCTTGCTTTGTTGTCTTCCTTGTCCCTCTGTCTATTCAATATCTTGATGTTATGAGAGCACCCGAGAAGAATACATACGACAAATGGTGACAAGTTAACATTCTAATCTTATCTCCTTTCTTCAAGTGTGAAGAGGAACTATACCAGACTGTTTGCAAGTATCATTTTGTTAAGGGGGGTAGATCCCAATTACCGGCAAGATTCATGAATGGCAGCGGAATATGAAATAAGCTGGAACTGTGGTTGAAAAACAAGAATAAATGTTGGAAGAATGGAAAATACCTCAAGATGTGAAGGACATCAGAAGCTTCCTTAATATAGCATGGTATTATTGGAGGTTCATTAAGGATTCTCAAAGATTCCAGAGCAACCGATAACCTTGTTCGAGAGAAATGCTAAGTTTCTACGGACTTCAAATCACTGAGATACATCCGAATTGTTGAAGAGAAGGTTGACTACCACACCAGTTTTATCTCAGCCAGATGTCCACAAGAGATCTCAGTGTATGGGGATGCATCATGACAAGGTCAAAGATGTGTTTTGATACAAGTCATAGTTCTTGCATCTGAAGGAACATGAAGGGAATGACTGAACTCATAATCTGGAGTAGCAGGTGTTGTTCATGCTTTAGAGATTTGTAAAGTTACAACAATAAGTTTTGGGTTTTCATATCCCATTCAAGTGACGTGTGGAGTCAAAAGATTCTGTTTCGGATTTCTGAATATAACCAAGAGATTACCTTAGATGTAGAACCTACCTTGAAGCATGGGATCGGAAAAAAAAAGTTAGTCAGAGGGTAAAAAGATCAATGGGATCAAGGAACAACTTGAAGAAGGTAATACATCAGTCGAGGCATTATATGGTAGAAAGCACATATCATCATTACACTTGAGCACCTGCTTAGAGAGGAACATTTGCTTGGGCCAAGAGTTATAAAAGATAAAGATAAAGAAGTGCAAACCATCAGAGAGAATCCAAGAGTAACTCAGTCTAGGCAAATAATTGGTATCTGCCGATTGAAGGTTGAAGAAGAGATATCACTCAAATACTTTGAACCACTCAGGATCCTTGCAAGAAGAACTGAAGTTGTTTATTAACTTGAGTCACCAGCCAGATTGTTAGATGTGCATAATGTGTTTCATATCTATCAATTGAAGAAGTGCATCAAGGTACTAGAAGAACAAATGCCGCTTGAGGAGCTCAGTTTGCAAGGTGACCTTAGCCATGCAGAACATCCAACTCAGACCAGAAACATAAAGTTGTAGAAGATTTACAAGAATCAAGGTGATAAAAAGATGCAAAGTTAAATGAAGCCACCCCGAGGCAAGAAGCGTTGAAAAGTATCTTACCCTTATCCTCTTTGCTAGCAAACCTTGAATCTCGGGACGAGATTCTTGTTAAGGGGGGTAGGTTGTCACACCCCAAAATTTCTAATTTTGGGATGTGAATAGATAACAATGAATAAAATGAAGGATTTCTAAATTTTCTAAAATTTTCGAACTTGTAAGTTTTGCTGGATTGAAAGAAGCGTATGCTTTTGAAAAGTTTTTCCAATGAGAACTCATTTGTTTGTTGCATTCATGCCGAATTGCATAGTGTTTATGTGTGTAAAATGAGGTTTCAAAATTTTTCAAAACCGGCTAGGTTTCAAGTCCATCTCAATTCATATCTCTAAAATCCTAGTCCTTTGCTTCCTTGCCAACTCGAGTTGTATCTCTATAGTTTCACCGACTCAAAACTATAAACCAATCTTGTTGACCATCCTCTACACTAAGTCACGTCTTTCAATTTATCTAAGTCGTTCTTAAAACCTTTGATGATATCACCCGACCTCACTCTTTTTGCCTCTTTTGAAGTCAACATTTCGACATCCTGTTTCCATGTTACCTTTTCATCATTTCTTTCCATTGACATCATTTGGTAAAGCCCAGTGTCATTCTCAAGCTCATGTCCCACTGAATGCTCTTTTTCCTCTCTCTTTCGATAGACACGAGAAATTCCGAATTCGGACCCAATTGATGCCATCAAATTTTTCTTCTTTTCTTTTTCTCTCGCGTGCATGAAAAGCCCAAGATCCATTCTAATATCACTAAGGGTCGGAGACAAACATTACTCTCATTTGGCCTTGGGCCAAGGCGCGGAATACTTTCTTCCTTTCTTCACCTCTCTCCATAGCTTGGGCCCGCCCTGAACCTTCACAAAACAGCCCAAAACAGCACCTTCCCTCCCCTCCTCCTCTCTTCCCTTCTCCCTGCGCCCCCTCACATGGAGAAAGACACAGAAACGGCGCCTCCCTCCCTGCTGGGCGCCCATTCACATCCCCTCACTCCCACATTCATTTCCCCATCAATTGCTCTCCTTTATTCCCTAAAATCCCTCCCTCTTTCCTTCCCATTACCCTTGGACGCCCCTCTCCCTCTCCTCATGACCAGATCAGGAGGAGGAGAAGCCATGGCTGCCTCTCTTTCCCCCATGGCGCCCCCTCACCTCCCTCAACATTCCCCCACCACCGAAACATGAAAACGGAGTGCTCCCGCCTCAGTGAAGATGATCCCCTGCTGCGTTCTTCGATCCACGCTCAAGCATGCCATGGAGGTTGTCTCCTTGCTGCTGCCTCTGCTGTCCATGGTGTGGAGACCATGGAGGGTGCCCCCGACGATCCCCAACGCTGAGGCAAGGCTGCAGCCCTACGGGATCGTGTGCGCAGCCGCATCACCGCCTTGATGTCGCCCATGTCGCCTCTTCCACCACCAAACCCTAGGTGATGACACCCCACATATGTTCCTCTATGTTTCCTTGTTTTCCGCTGCAAATCATGTTCCATAAATCGAATCCCATCAAGGTCCGGCAAGGTTTACCCATGTGACATCTTGCTGCAGTCATGGACAGCCAAGTTGCCCTAGTTGGCACGGGTGTTTTCCGTTGTTCCAGTGACCTAATGGTCATGCCCTTCAACCAAATCTTGTATCTTGTCCTTGAATACATGCCCATAAAATGGTTTTGCCATCGGAGCCATGAAGACCAGCTTTTCGGTGGTCGACGTGTCCGATGTTCCTGCTGTCCAAGACAGCCGTGTTGCTGCCTTTCGTTCATGTTTTGCCGGTGATCCGGTAGTCTAATGGTCGAGCCCTTCTACGGAGATGTGCATAATATCCCTGTACACACCTCCATAAAATGGTTTGTCCATAGGTGCAGCGACGTGAGAGTTATCACCGTCGCCATGCTCGCTGCCACAACAGTCCAGACAGCAGCAGTGCTGCCATTTTGGCGCATGTTTTCTCAATGATCCGGAGGTCCAATCAGCGAGCCCTTCGACCGAGATGTGTATTATATCCTCAATCATGCCCCTATAAATTGGTTCTGCCATAGGAGGCACAGGTCCGGAAATTTTAGCGTTACCGTGAACACATATCTGCAGCCTGGACAGCCGAGCTTCTACCAAATGCAGGGGTCTTTTCTTTTAATCATCTTCTCCAATCATCAAATCCTTTTGCCATATCATGTATATCGTAGTACCACATATTTTTGTAAATTTTGGCAGCCTTTGGATCAGTTTAGGCCAGGTATTGGATGGTCTTTCCGATTGGTGCACTTGCTGTCCCTCCTGTAGAAAAGAGGCTACATAACTCTACGTCGCGCCTTCTTTTGTCATTGACCCGTTGGTCGAATCTCAGCACCCTTTGATCAGAATTTAGTCCACATATCCTTTATCAATTCCTCAAATAGGGTCCTTAAATGGTGTGTCATGGGAAGAGTTCCGGTGCCCACATTACCATTGTCCTATCATGTGCAGTTTCAGCACAAACACCACTGCAAGATCAACCGTATTCCTCTCTCAATTGCACCCTGGTTCCTTCTCAACCCCTCATATTCTCCACCACAATAATATCTCTATGCAAACCATGGCCTGGCAACATCTTTCACATTTTCATGTTTATATCTCTTAACACCTAGTCCTACCATATCATTTTGTTCCTACCTTCATATCCTTCCTCATGTATTATTAGTAACGACTAGTGTTCTTTTTATGTTCTTTATAAAATCATTTATTTGTATGGTGTATTGTTCTTAGTTCCCCTTTGTTTGTTGTTACAGTTGTTTGCGCTGAGGCTCGATGTGTGTGAGGAGCAGCAAGAGTACCTTTGAGGAAGGCAAGTATAGCATGAGCACAACCTAATAACCATTTAATCAGTTCATATGCATGTGTCTAAACTTGTATGCCAATAAGGACTGTACCTAGCCTCTTTTATTGCTATGTTCACCTATGGGATGCATGTTGGTTAAGTTTTGCTAGTTGCTGCGTGAAAACATGTTACTTTGGTTAATAATCTTGTTAATTGATCTATGCAATATAATTGTTGAGCTTGACCCTCTGTGCTGTGTGCTTGAGTGGTTCATGTCTCGTTAAAACTTGCTTTTTAGCAACTTGGTTTAGGGGGCGTGAGCATGTGTTTTGCTCATAGCCACTCTCCTTAAGGACCGGTTCGCAAAGCGACAACCTGGGACAACAGTGCTACCATGAGACTGGAATGGGACGGTCTTGGCTAATTAATTAGATTGCATTGGTTTGGGAGTAACTTACCGACGGGGCAAGAGGGGAGGTGAGCTTCTGTGGCCCTCGCGCTACTTGGGTTGAGTGCGTTTATCTCCCCTTGAGGCTTGCTCCACAGCTGCGGACCCTGAAACCTTAGCGGTTACACCTTACCAACGTGATCTTTGTAAAGGCCTCGTAGTGTGCTTGCTAGCCATCTCATCTAAGGTAATGTGGTGGACCACTAGCGTAGCCCACGACTCATGGGTAAAGATGTACGACCTCTCGAGATTGTAAAACTGACATGTCAGCCGTGCTCACGGTTATGAGCAGCCCAGATCCTTTATGCAGATTAGTGGTTCTGGGTTGGGTTTGGAAGTTGGTTCTTATGTTAATAATGTGGTTTAATCTTTTATGCAATATCTTGGGTTTAATGGTTTATCTACTCTCTTGCAGTAGTTAGTTGTTTAATAAAACTTGACCAACTAAAAGCTCATGCTTTGTGTCAGCCAACCTTAGAGCCTCATGGTTCATGTTATGCTTGTTGAGTACGAGTTGAAGTACTCACGCTTGTTCCTTTACTTTTATCCTTGTTGGGGGGAAAATTCCAACCGCTGCTCAGAAGATGAAGGCCTAAAGGAGTACAATTGAAGGTTCATGGAGTTCTAGGCGAGCGACCCCCAGTTGGCTTCCCTGTGGACGGCTTGGAGTTTTAGTTATGCTTCCGCTACTCTGTGTATGTCTTATGTATATGTTGTTTAACGTTATATAATAAAGCATGTTCTGTTATATCACTGTATATTGTCTCTATATGTGTGAGATTAGATCCTGGCACACATATAGTTTACTCTGGTTTGTCTTTTTAAACCAGGGTGTGACATGTTTGGGGCTGATTGTATTGATCTGAGCTCTCGAGGGTACAATGAGGGCGTATGAGGTTGAGGGAGTCGGAGAGTTGGGGGCTGAGTTTCTATGGGGTTGAGGAGTTGTGTTGTTGAGAGGGATCCCTAGCCCGCCTTATATAGCCCGGCGTAGCTTGGGTTACAAGTCGAGTTCTAGTCCTACTAGGATTGGTTACATCTCCTACGAGGATTTTTCTTAGATCTTTCTTGTGCACATCAAGTCCTTGTCTTGTGCGCCGAGTTAGTCAATCGTCTTTTGGATCGGGCCCTCCGACGGCCCAGGTAGAAAATACGCTCCATGAGGACCCAGGGATATCTATCCCCCACAGTCGGATCATCCGGTGCGGCTCGCCGGACTATCCGGCTTTCTACCGGACTGTCCGGTGAGGTGGAACGGACTATCCGATGCAGGTCTGTGCTGCCGGTTTTCATTGGTGCGTTTGCCGTTCGGTGTTTTGCTTTGACCTTGCTTTTAGTGTTCCTTGCTGCTGCCCAAACTCTTAACTTGCTGTGTTCCAGTAAGGCGCATTTTGGTGCGTTGAGTGGCGAGCAAGACGCTAGTGCGTGAGTCGTTGTTTCGCTTGACTTGCGATCTCGTGATCATTGAGTCTTGTACTTCCGCTCGCTTGGTGTGTACCCGTTCAGTGGGCGACACCAAGTGCTGCTAGACACGTTTCCTTTCAGTGGCGATGCTTGGGGATGATGAGCTTTGTCTGGTGTCTAGTCGCTTTCAGCGCGCCTATGACAACCGGATGAGCAAGAAGAGGGGCGAGAGGCCCAAGTGCTTCGAGTGCAGAGAGGTCGGCCGCTTCATCGCCGAGTGCCCCAACAAGAATGACTACTACAAGAAGAGCAAGAGGTACTCCTGCGACTCCGACAAGTACCACTCCGGCAAGCCAAGCTTTGACAAGCACCGCTCCGGCAAGCACAGCTTTGGCAAGCGTCCCTTCGGCAAGAAGAACTTCCGAAAGGCTTTCAAGAGCTACCAGAAGGACAACCGGAAGTGGAACAAGGCCTTCTTCGCCGAGATCGGGTTCTGCAGCAGCGGGTTTTCTTCCTCTTCGTCCTCGTCGAGCTCAAGTGATGAGGAAATCACGTACAGGAAGGACAAGAGGAACGATCAAGGAGGTCCAGCTGGCTTGTGCTTCGTCTCCACCAAGTCCAGGCGCAAGAACAAGGACAAGAGGAGCTCGGTTTGCTCCATGGCGCTTGAGGACAAGGAGAACAAGGATGACGGCAGCAACTCTTCTTCCGATGATGAGGTAACTCCTGAGCAAGCCAAAATTCTTGAGATGCTAGAGCAGAACAACTAAGAGTTGAAAGCCTAGGATAAGATGCTAGAGAAGGCAGCTAAGAAGCTGCAGAAGTTGAAAGCCCAACTTGCTGAGGCTTTAGAGGAGAATGAGAGGTTGAGGAGTGTGAGACCCCAACCTAGTGAGCTTGAGTGACCTACCTGTGAGTCTTTCATGACGGAGCTTGGTGACCAGAGAGATAGGTATGCCAAGCGGGTAGAGGAGATAGATGGGCTTAGAGTTGAGCTAGGCAAACTCCAGTCAAAATTGGATGAGCCCACTTTGAGTGGAGAGCTCGAGTGTGAGTCTTGCCCCTGTCTAGCTAGAGAGCTAGCTGTTCTGAAGGATAAGTTTGAGGGGCAGCTCAAGGAGCTTGAGGAGCTTAGGGCTAGGCCTGCGCTTTTGGGTACGTGTATGGTCTGTCCTACTTTGAGAGGTGAGTTAGAGAAGTTGAGAGCTGACTTTGAGGTCCTTTCAGCACCTACTGACACTTGTGAGAACTGCCTAACCCTTAGGATGCAGCTGGTGGATAGGGATGCCACCATGAAGAAGTTGGAGAAAGTTGCTCCTGTTTTTCCCTCTCTAGATTGTGATACCTGTGCTGCCCAGACAGTAGTTCTGGAAGATCTGAGGATGTAGGTGTTGTCTTTGCAAAATGACAACAGCAGGTTGAGAGAGGTGTTGAGTTGGGTGTATGCGAGGCAACCCCAACTAGAGATGATCATAGAGAGCACCAAGAGAGCCGAGGGTGACACGAGTGGTGTTGGGTTTGGAGAGTGCAGCACCTCAGGTGAGAAGAGTGCTCTAATTAAGATCAAGACTGCACTTACCTAGCCAGTTGAGACTATTGATGGGGTTTACCATGAGCCACCCAAGGCTGCCCCAAAGAAGCAGTACTGGACACCCAAGCCTTCCAAGGCTAAGCTGGACAAGATTGTTGAGGAAGAGCTTAAGCTCATGGGCAAGAAGCTAGTCCAGCAGCCTGAGCCACCCAAGGCCACACCACCTAAGCCCAAGTCCCAGCCTAATCCAGTTCCTAGAAGGCCTGTCTACCACTGTGAGTTTTGCCAGCGGAATGGCCACCTAGAGGAGTTTTGCTTCAGGATGAAGCGGGTTGAGAGGCAGGAGAGAGCTTGGGGGAACTAGGATCAGTTCTACTAGGATGGTAGGCAAGATCCCCCAACCGTGGTGAGATGAGAGACCACTTTGCTGGTGGTGAGAGAGGAGGCGGCTTTCAGGCCCGTGCTCCTAGTGGTGAGAGACGCTTTGTTGGTCGAGCTCCTAGTCGTTTTCAGCATGGCTATGGACCTCATGACCGAGGCTTTGAGAGAGCTTTTGAGGATTCACGCTTTGGAGGTCGTGGTTACCCTGATCGTCGTGATGATTTCTTTGACTGTGCTTACCCCACTTTTGAGCAGATGGCTCAGCACTGGTACAGCAGTTACTTGACTTTACTTGACTGTTTGCTGGACCGTTTGCTCACCATCGCTTTACTTGACTTTACAGGAGTTACTTGAGCAGATCGTCGGTACTAACCCCAGTGCTGGACCGTTTGCTCACCATCGCTTTACTTGACTTTGCAGGATCGAGGCATGTAGGACGTGTGGATCATGGACTCCGGTTGTCCTAGGCATATGACAGGGCACCGCAAGTGATTCTCCAGCCTCAACCCCGTGAGCACCAAGGAGTACATCACATTCGGGGACAATGGTCAAGGTAAAGTGTTGGGTGTTGGCTCTGTTTCGCTCTCTGCTAAGCTTTTCCTGAGAGAAGTTGCTTTTGTTTGGAATCTGGGGTTCAATTTGGTTTCTGTTTCGCAACTTCTCGATGAAGGATTTGAGGTTCGTTTTAAGAAGGGTGCATGCCGCGTTCTTGATGCTGAGGAGACCCTTATTTGCTCTTTGTTGCCTTTTGGTCAGGTTTTTAGGGTCGACCTCACATCTGTTTCTGGCCCTGCGCGCTGTTTGGTTGCTAGTCCTTCTGCTGATATATGGAAGTGGCATAGGAGACTTGGTCACTTGAGCTTTGATCTGCTAGTCAGGTTGAGTTCAATGGGCCTAATCTGAGGATTGCCTAAATTGAAAGCTGAGAAGGACTTAGTGTGCCACCCCTGTCGTCATGGCAAGATGGTTGCTGCTTCTCACACTCCTGTGTCTCAGGTTATGACCTCCTATCCGGGTGAGCTACTCCATATGGATACAGTAGGTCCCGCTCGGGTAGCGTCGGTCAGTGGAAAGTGGTACGTGCTTGTCGTTGTGGATGACTTTTCGCGGTTCTCATTGGTATTTTTCATGGAGTTTAAAGATGAGGCATTTGGTTTTGTTTGGGATCTGGTACTGAGATTGAGAAACGAGAGTCATAAGGCCATGAGGGCTATGCATAGTGACAATGGCGGAGAATTCAGAAACTCTCGTTTCGAAAACTTCTGTCGTGACCTAGGTCTTGATCACCAGTTCTTCTCCATATACCCCACCGCAGAACGGTGCTGTGGAACGCAAGAACCGCACACTCGTTGAGATGGCACGGACGATGCTCGATGAGCACAGGACTCCAAGGCGCTTTTGGGCTGAGGCAATGAATATGGCCTGTTACATTGCGAACCGGATCTTCTTGCGAGCTTTCCTTGGGAACACCTCATATGAACTTCGGTTTGGTAGGCAGCCTAGCGTTAAGTATTTGCGAGCGTTTGGCTGCAGGTGCTTTGTGCTTAAGAAGGCGGGGCATCTGGACAAGTTTGAGTCTCGTTGTTTGGATGGGATTTTTCTGGGTTATGCTTCTAATTCTAGGGCTTTTCGTGTGTGGATTTTGGAGGCTAAGCAAATTGTTGATGCTTGTGAGGTCTCTTTTGATGAAACTATGCCCTGCACAACCCCTGCTTTGAGCTTTCAGGTGATGATGAAGAAGGCACCCCCATCTTTGAAGACGAGGAAGGTGCAGATGATGTTAGTGATGCAGGAGCCACTGCACCGGCTGCAGCTCCTGCCCCCTCTGCTACGAGCTCTGATGACGATGGAGGACCCTTGCCTACGGCCTCCTCCTCACTCCCCCGACAGCAAGCTCAAGCAGAGGCTGGACCCGCTGAGGACGCAGGGGAGCTGACCTCTGAGATTGTTCCTTCTCAGCAGGTCTAGCAGGATCACCCTCCATACAGGATGATTGGAGACATTCACCAGCGTGTCACACGCTCGTCGGTTGCTTTTCTAGCCTTTTTCTCCCACTCTGCATATGTTGCAACTTTTGAGCCCCGGAATGTGTCACATGCATTATCTGATTCTAACTGGGTGAACGCCATGCATGAGGAGTTGGGGAACTTTGAGAGAAACCATGCCTGGGATTTAGTTGAACCTCCACCAAACTGTCGCCCTATAGGTACCAAGTGGGTTTTCAAGAACAAACAGGGTGAGAATGGGATGGTTGTGAGGAACAAAGATAGATTAGTAGCCCAGGATTTCTGTCAGAAGGAGGGGATAGATTATGAGAAGACCTTTGCCCCTATAGCTCGTTTGGAAGCCATTAGGATTTTGCTTGCCTTTGCGGCCTCTAAAGGCTTCAAACTGAGGAAATGGATGTCAAGTCAGCCTTCCTAAATGGGTTTATAGAGGAGGAGGTTTATGTGAGACAACCTCCTAGCTTTGAGAGTGCTAGATTTTCAGACCAGGCGTATAAGTTGAGAAAAGCCCTTTATGGTCTGAAGCAAGCTCCTAGAGCTTGGTATGCTAGGTTGAAGAGTTTCCTGCTCAAGTCTGGGTTTGTGATGGGTTCAGTAGACAAGACCTTGTTTTTGTTGAGTCGTGGTGGTGACACCTTGAGAGTTCAGATATATGTTGATGACATAATCTTTGGTGGTTCGTCTCACGCTTGGGTGTCTAGTTTTGCTGAACAGATGAGCAGGGAATTTGAGATGAGTCTTATGGGTGTGTTTCAGTTCTTCCTTGGGCTGCAGATCAAGCCAGGCCCTGAAGGAATCTTCGTCCATCAAGCCAAGTATACAAGAGACATACTTAAGAAGTTTGAGATGGGTGACTCCAAGCCCATGACGACTCCTATGAGTACAAACACGGCGCTTGATGCTGATGAAGATGGAGAGGCGGTGGACCAGAAGGAATTTCGAGGGATGATCGGCTCACTTCTATACCTGACGGCGACCAGGCCGGACATTCAGTTCGCGGTCTGCCTTTGTGCACAATACCAGGCTTCTCCTAGGACTTCTCACCGTCAAGCGGTGAAGCGCATTTTCAGGTATCTGAAATTCACTCCTGAGCTTGGTCTTTGGTATTCCTCGGGTTCTTCTCTTTCTCTTAGAGGGTTCTCAGATGCTGACCATGCTGGCTGCCGGATTGATCACAAGTCAACCTCTGGCACATGCCAACTCTTAGGAACCTCTCTTGTCTCTTGGTCCTCCCGCAAGCAAGCTAGTGTATCCTTGTCTACCATAGAAGCAGAGTACATAGTTGCTGCTAGCTGCTGCTCCCAGCTCTTATGGATGAAATCCACCCTTAGTGATTTCGGCCTTAGGTTTGGAAAAATCCCTCTTCTAGTTGACTCTACTTCTGCTATTTCTGTAGCTAAGAACCCTGTCTTGCACTCTAGAACCAAACACATAGACGTGAGGTTTCACTTTCTAAGAGACTACTATGAGAAGGGGGACATAGACTTGATCCATGTAATATCTGCAAACCAGTTGGCCGATATCTTTACCAAGCCCCTAGAGTTTGACGCTTTTACGCGCTTGAGAGGTGAGCTTGGAGTGTGCTATCCCTTTTAGTCAGGGATAGTATGCTATTCCTTTTAGTAAGGAATAGCTTCTGTAATTTAGTTTTTTCTTTTATCTTGCTTTCATTTCTCTTTGTTTCTTTTGCATATTATATCATATCATGCATTGCATTGTATCATATGCATTTTCACTTCACTAGCACTAGAGCTCTTTTGGAATGATGAGTTAGTACTTGCTTGTGCTAGATTGTACGGATGCTTGCTTGATCATGGTTAGCTAAGCTTTCTTGAGTCTGTTGAATACTAGTTGTGAGCTAAGTCATTTTATTCTTTGCAAATCAAAAACCATGATCACCACTTGATTTGGCTACCTAGCATATGTAGGAGTATTGAATGCTATGCTATCTTTTCATATCTGGATATGCTAGTTGTATGCCTTTGCTAAGTTAATGCCTGAGCTTTTATGACACCTTGTTTAAATTGAAATCTGAATCAAAATGCTTACAAGTGGTGTCTTATGTGCTAAATTGTGAAAGATCTAGGTGGGTTTGCTTGTCACACTGATCTAGTTTGAAACTGCTTGTCATTGCACTTTGACATGAACTTAGACTAGGCTGTTGTCTTAAGCTTTTGATGGTTCTTTGAGCCTAGGCTTGGCATTGGTTGGTAAGAAGTGGGAAAAGACAAGTAAATAACCCCTGGCACAAAAAAAACTTGCTTATGAATATACATGTTTAAATCTGAAATTTGCAAGTCTCTAAAATGCTTATGGCTAGTTGTATATGATTTGGTTGAGAGTAGCACACCTTGTATGCATTGATAGCATCTGGTTGTTCATGCCTATCTTGCTAGGTGCTATTCATGTTGGTGATGCTTTCTTTTAAACTACCTTGAAAAACATGACTAGCTCTTAATATGTGTAAGATAGATTCATTTGAGCTTGTTACATGCTTCCTTACCCTCACTTGCTCTATATGCTAGAACTTGTGATTACTAGCTTTCCATCCCTTCTGAGCTCTTTCAGTTACACTCCTTGCATTTCATGTCATATTCTGAGGGGGAGTTGCTTAATTCAGGGGGAATCCTAGGAACCCTTGATGTGTCCATTGTCAACAAGGGGGAGAGATTTTGGAGTATTGGACATAGGGGGAGGACTTCGAGAGAGAATTAGTTGAGGGGGAGCTTTGCATTCATTTTTGCATTTGTGAGGATGCATTTCAGGGGGAGTTGAGCTTTTCGCTGCTTTGAGCCTTTTGCCTCTGTCTTGAGGAGCCGATGCTTTGTTTTCTTTTTGCTTCAAGCTGCCTTGTGTTTTGCCTTTGTTTGGTTTTGCACAGCTTGTGCATTTCTTTCTTTTTCCTTTCTTTTTGGGTTTTACGCTTTTCTTTTGTCTTTGTTCCATTTCAGATTACAGGTTGGAGATGTGTTGACAATGCACTCATCAAGGGGGAGATTGAGAGCCAATGGACCGGTCTCATTGCTCTCCTGGTGTGATGAGTGATTGTCAACGAGCTCAAGCCCTCCGATGGACTGGAGGCCCTCCGATGGACTGGAGGTAGATGATGAAGACCTCAATGGACTGAGGCAAAAGCCCTCCAATGGACCGGAGGCAATGCTCGGCGTTGGTCGACCATGGGAGCTCAGTACACGGAGGGGCGGTTCGGCAACGGTGGTGTAAGCCCTTCGATGGACCGCGAGGCGACTCCGATGGACTGGAGAAGCCAGGTGCCACCGTGGTGCTCCAACCTGAGTGCATGGCGCGAAGACGTGCAAGGGAGGTTTTGGCGGCTTTGGCTCAAAACCGCCACCCAAGTTGAAATGACTTGGTGGGTTGGGCTCCGACTCACCAAGATAGAAGATTGGGCCAAGACCCGACCCAAGAAGGCCGCAGAATAAAGTTTTCCGGTTTCTGACTTCAAAACGGGGGGAACCTTCCGGACTACTGGCTACGTGGCATACATTCAAGCGAGGCGTGGAGAAGAAGAAGATCAAAGCGTCATCGTAGTCATCCGATTGTATCTTTTTCATTTCAGCGCCTTTCGGGCCTTCTAGAGTAAGGGTATTAGTGTTAAATGGTGTCGTTAGGCCTAGGGCTATAAATACATAAGTGGCTGGTCATTTAGGAGACTCTTTCACCATTAGAAAACCCTAGGCTTAGTTTCTATTCAGCCATGAGCCAAAGAGTGAAAGGAGAGCATTAGGGTTAGGATTTGAGTCCCCTAACTAGTGTTCTTCACTTCAAGTGGGAGGATGAAGGGTGGTAGGCTGTAGAAACCTTTGTATGAACTCAATTTTGTGATTAATCCAGCAATATTCCTCTAAAATTCAAGCTCATGTGTGCAGCCCTCTCCTCCTTCCTCTTTTAGTTTGGTTTTTGGGTTCAATCCTTGGCTTTTGGGTGTTTGCTTTGGCCATGGGTGAATCCTTTCTTTTGCCGGTGTTTTGGACTTGCAAGGATGTGGAGATCATGCTTTAATGCATCTCAAACCTGCAGGTTTGCCACAAGCAAGTTTGGCTTGAGTTTTTCTCTCTTCTTGCCCAAAGCTTGACCTTCACAAGATCTGAAATTCCCACTAATTCCATGATTATTTTGAGTTGATCTTCTGGGAAAAGCTTTGGAATAGGGTCAGAATAGCCTATGCAAAATCTCGTGAAGTTTGGACAAGATTTGGTTGAGTTAGGGTTTGATTTACTCAAGTTTCTAGGTGCTATCGGATCATCCGGTGCAACTATCGGAACATCCGGTTTTCCACCGGATAGTCCGACGGCGTGCGCCAGACTATCCGGCTCCTGCCCTTGTCCCGGCCTCTGTCAGATCATCCGGTGCACCTCACCGGACTATCCGGCTTTCTACCGGACTGTCCGGTGAGGTGGACCGGACTATCCGGTGCAGGTCTGTGCTGCTGGTTTTCATTGGTGCGTTTGCCGCTCGGTGTTTTGCTTCGACCTCGCTTTTGGTGTTCCTTGCTGCTGCCCATACTCTTAACTTGCTGTGTTCCAGTAAGGCGCATTTCGGTGCATTGAGTGGCGAGCAAGATGCTAGTGCGTGAGTCGTTGTTTTGCTTGACTTGCGATCTCGTGATTGTTGAGTCTTGTGCTTCCGCTCGCTTGGTGTGTACCCGTTCAGTGGGCGACACCAAGTGCTGCTAGACAAGTTTTCTTTCAGTGGATGGTGTCTAGCGTTTTTTGTGTGTGAAGTGTGCAGTCTGCACCAAGGGGTTGTGATTTTGAGTTTTAAGTGCTCCTATTCACCCCCCTCTAGTCGCACGTCTCAGTCCTACACTAACCTCCAAAATTTGGGGATTTTTGCCTAAGAGCCGATGCAACGGCTGGATCTAAGAGCAAGCTAACTAATCTAATTATTACACGATGCTTTAAGCATCACTGTCGTCGGCCGACTCGTCGTCGTCGGCTTCCTCGTCGTCGCCGTCAGCTTCGTCGTCGGCTTCTTCACCATCAGAGGCCTTAAGATCCGACGGGCCCTCCTCGAGCTGCGCAAGAAGGTCGTCGTCCTCGTCCGGCTCCTCCGGCTCGTCGTCGTCGTCATCGTCCTCAGCCTCCTCCATCTCCTCGTCCTCCTCCTCCCCTCCGTCCCAAGAGAAGAGGTTGTCGTCACTGGAGGAGACGAGGGGACCGAAGTAGAAGTCGGCGTCGAGCTCCTCACCGTTAGTCAGCATGTCACTCGGGCCGCTGGACCCAAAGGACCCGGAGCCCCATGGCATTGCGTCGTGGTAGAACTCCGGGAGTTCCAGCGGGACGATCGGCGTCGGCGGCGCCATTTTATCATCGTGGACGAGCATCGTCGGAGGCGGAGTGCTCGCCCCACTTGAGCTGCTGCCGGAGCTGCTGATGGAGCTGCTGGAGCCACTCTCGGAGTCTGATGATGATGACTTCCGGCGGTGCAGGAGCAGCGGCTAGAGGCGGTGGGGGGGGCTGCATGGAAGCAGCGCCTGGAGGCGTGGGTGGAGGCTGTGCGGCCGCGGGAGCCGCGGGTCCCGCCATGCCCTCAATGAAGGCAAGGACGGAGGAGGTTCCTGGCGAAAGGGTTAAGTGGCTCATTACAGAAGACGGCGAGGATGGCACTTGAAGATTGTTGCTGCCGACGGAAGACATGGCGGAGGGAAACGGGGTTTTCTTGGCTTTCTTGGGTTTTTTGCCAGAGGAGGAAGAAGATGGCTGCCGATTGGTGGCGAAAAGCAGGGGAGCCCTGCCCCCTATTAAGATGGAATTGTTGAGGACATGATCAATACACATACGGCCAAGGCCCAAGCGAAGATGGAGTTTAAAGCCCAATCCACATTTAAGTCCAATTTATTCGCGAGTCCGGTTCGGACTGCTAGAGTGGGCCTCACAAAAACGTATGCCTAGACTACATACGGGCTCCGTTTTGAGCGTTCTACGTATCGTTGGAAAGCTAAGGAGATAAAATTTCTGACCCAATTGGTCTTACGTCATTTGGACTTCGGAGTCGACAGGAAATCACGTTGCAAGTTGACAAACAGAATCTGCCAGGGTGCTGTGACGCAGGTTTTTGGACCCACTGGCCTTGTATGCCCTAGGGTTGCTCGGCCACCCCCTTGGCCGCCCCTAGCCCTCTCTTGTATATATTCTGTAGCTGTCATTAGAGTAGATGGGTTTTTCTTCGATTATTCAGTCGTTATGAACAGTTTCGCCGTGTGAGAATACTTCGGTTTGTTGAACCCCAACTTGTGAACTTAATCTTTCGATTTGCAATTTTAGTTACATCTACCGTGTTTTTGCTTGTGTTCTTCGATTCAAAGGCAAAGATAAGCCTTCGTGGTGAGGTCAATCGTGTGTGCACGGTTGATAACCAGAGGAGACG
The DNA here is from genome assembly GCA_022530915.1 of Paspalum notatum. Lineage (NCBI taxonomy): Eukaryota > Viridiplantae > Streptophyta > Magnoliopsida > Poales > Poaceae > Paspalum > Paspalum notatum. The sequence continues at coordinate 28,586,586 of CM039688.1, read as the reverse complement.
TGGCGCTGCGATTGCAGGGTTCGAATCGTGTTGATTGGAAGCCAGATCGTGTGTCATGCCTCCGCCAAATCGTTAGTTATCTCCACCTGAAGGAAGATCGGGAACCCCTGGTCCCCATCAAGTGGTATCAGATCAAGGTTTACCATCAGGTTTGCTTGCCGTTATCCTTAGTAGATTAGTTTGTTTCATCCCATAGCCCATAAAAAGCCATATAAAAGTTAGGGTTTGTAGCACATCTTGTCCTATCGCTAAGTTTAGCCTTTGCACCTTTTGATTTTGGAGTCTGCAACATTGAGTTTGTGTCCATAGTCATGATCTTGTTGCTGGTTTAGATCTTGTTCTTCGATTGGTTTGAGTTTTGCATCGTGTCACTGTGTCTGTTTTCATCACGTCATCACGTCCGATTCGGAATTGTTTCTGTCCAGTTCGGTATTTTGATGATATCTTCCACATATGAACTCAGATTTTAGTGTTCTAATACTTTCTAGAAAGCTTGAGATATTGTCTACAACGTTACCAACTGCGACATTTTCAATAAAAATCGTTATCAGGGCCTAATCTGTGTTGAAAGCAAATCTGTTTGTGACCTAGAATTTTCTGAACAGTCTATATTTCGGGGTACATATCTCCTGCTTCATTTATCGAAAAAAGGTGTTCCATATATTTTTTGGAACGAGAAAAAGTATATCTACAATTTTTGTGTTGTAAGTTTTGGCATTTGAGATAATTAAGGGTGTGAAATCATCTATGCAAGTTTGGGTAGAAATCTATGATTTACAGACAAAAATTTTGTGATAGTATGGAGTTATATCTTACTCTTGCGGCACTTTTGATTAAAAAAATAAAGAGATAAAATAAAGAAAAAAGGCAAGTGCATAAAAAGAGCCGCACCAAAAGAACATAATAAAAAGAAAAAAATTAGAAGTGCTTGCATCCTTTGTGTACTTTGTACTTTGTATATGTGACTTGCTTGTTTGAGCTAGTTATAGGAACAAGTTTAGGCCAGCAACATTGACAAATACTTTGGACACTTATTCAATTTTGCTATCTGATTTCACTTTGTGCTGATCCTTGCTACCATATAAAGCCTCCCAAATCTCCACGTATATACTTCTGATCAGTATAGGTTCAACCTTTGCAATCGCATCGCTCACGCCCTCACGGTATCACGAACCAGCCACCTGTTGTACCATCCACTGCTTGCATTGGTAAGAACATTTGTAAGAATTTGGTAAGACGTTTGAGAGTGTGTGATCTCATCACATAACATAGTAGTTGATAGGAAAATATACTTCTCGTATGTTTTCTTGTTTTCTGCTAATAATGACAGGATAAAGCACTACTTGGAAGGGAAATATGAAGAAATCTGAGAGTCATGCTACTTTGAGAACATCATCATCAAAAGGTTCAAATTATATAATACCACATCTTCCTTCTTACGATGGTTTTGGTTCGGATAAGTACATTGATTAGAAAATGGTGATGGATAAAATTTTTACACAAAATCGTTTATGTGATAGAAGAAAGATTAAAAATGCTGCTAGTGCTCTAAAATCATGTGTTTTAATTTGGTGGAAAGATATTGTGATTATGATGCAGATCCACAAACTTGGACATATATGAAAAAGATCATGAGAGATGAATTTGTTTCTGATTCTCATTCTATAAAGTTAATTTGTGAATTGCAATATCTGCAACAACATAATAAAACTGTTAAAGAGTATTACGATGAGCTGCATAATTTGTTGTTGCGTTGTGGTTTACATTAATCTGAAAAAGTAAGAATAAAAAGGTTTTTAAATGGTCTTAATAATGATATCTATGATGTTCTTGGCGATATACAATATAATTCTCTCCATGATTTATTTACTCTTGCTTGTGATATTGAAAATGAAATTAAATATTCGATACAATAATCTACAAAGATTGAATATGATGTATGTGTTGCTGAAATTGAACATCATGACACACAATATTAGAGTCCTCGTTTGCTACTAACCATGAGCAGGACATTGAAATTAATGATAAGAGAGACAACATGCTAATGGAGGATGAGCATTGCACCAATCATGTATACACAGGTAATGACATAGGCGCAAAGATCACAAAAGGTGAGGAAATTTTTGATACACCAAATATGTCCACAAATCATGTTTGTGAAGAACAATCCACTGTGGAATCTTGTGATAATTTTCTTTTGCCACAAGATGATTGTACCGCTCTTCCTTGTGATAAAAAAGAATTATGTGATAATGCTTGTGCTATTTCTATGCCATCACATATGAATAAATATGATTTTGTTGCTCCCGAACTAATTACTTGTGCTGAAAATAAATATTTTCTTCCCATTGCTAGTGTGCAAGATGAGCTGATGTTGTTATTTTCATTAAATATTTTAGGTTATATCGAATTTAATATTCTTTGTAATCTGAATAATTTAAATGAGAAGCTTTTGTGCATGCTGATTTGCCATGGATATCTAAATATACATATCTTTTCATTGGCAAGTATGATAGTAAAGGGGAGTATATGGTTCATCGGGTTTACATTTGTTCAAAGCTAAAATCCCCTTTTGTTGTGCAATATTTTGATGAAATAGAAGGTTGTTTGAAGACTAATCCTATCACGCCGAGTTTCTCTTGTTATTTTTTTTGTTTGTTTTATCACAATAGGTTCAATTTTAAGAAGGGGAGCAACACTGCATCATGCCATGAACGGAAACAACTACTTCTTCAAGCATCAGCGACTTTGAGTCGAGGACAACTCAAAACCAACCAGTGGAGAATGATGAGGACATGATCAATACGCATACGGCCAAGGCCCAAGCGAAGATGGAGTTTAAAGCCCAATCCACATTTAAGTCCAATTTATTCGCGAGTCCGGTTCGGACTGCTGGAGTGGGCCTCACGAAAACGTATGCCCAGACTACATACGGGCTCCGTTTTGAGCGTTCTACATATCGTTGGAAAGCTAAGGAGATAAACTTTCTGACCTAATTGGTTTTACATCATTTGGACTTCGGAGTCGACAGAAAATCGTGTCGCAAGTTGACGGACAGAATCTGCCAGGGTGCTGCGACGCCGGTTTTTGGGCCCGCTGGCCTTGTACGGCATAGGGTTGCTCGGCCACCCCCTTGGCCACCCCTAGCCCTCTCTCTTGTTTATATTCTATGGCCGTCATTAGAGTAGATGGGTTTTGCTTAAATTATTCTGTCGTTATGAACAGTTTCACCTTGTGAGAATACTCCGGTTTTGTTAAACCCCAACTTGTGAGCTTTATCTTTCGATTTGCAATTTTAGTTGCATCTACCGTGTTCTTGCTTGTGTTCTTCGATTCGCGGGCAGGGATAAACCTTCGTGGCGAGGTCAATCGTGTGTGCACGGTTGATAACCTGAGGAGACGTGGTGCTGCGATTGCAGGATTTGAATCGTGTTGATTGGAAGCCGGATCGTGTGTGTCGTGCCTCCGCCAAATCGTTAGTTATCTCCACCTGACGGAAGATCGGGAACCCGTGGTCCCGATCAGGAATCGACAGAAGACGGAAGGGCACTGTACAGGATGCTGAAGGGTCTGCACGATCATCATTGCGGTTGCCATGGAAGACCGTGTGGCGGTTCAGTTCGATGGGACGAATTTGGCCAGAGTTCACACGTATATGGTTTTGAAATAAAAAGTCTTTATTTGCCAAAACCAAGGGGGCATGTGGACACCAAGATTTGGCCGATCTTGTTTAATGGGCATGGATCGGCTGAGAGCAGAAAGGAGCTGCCCAAGGGAAAGGTGCCGAGTTTTGTGTCTTTGGGCCGTGAGGCCCTATATCATAGGAAATTCGTGTTTAGGTAAAAGAGTCCATTTAGGGACAGAGTCAATTAGGCCTTGGAGTTTAATTAGGAAAGGGTAGACTTGCTACCATGGACTATAAATATGTACCTGTGCTATTGAATAAAATTTGACGACACACATTCATCAAGCAGTGGTTGTCTCCACATCCCTTTGGCGCATCGCCGCCCCTAAGCAATTAGGGTTTTCAAGGTATATCGTCATGCTGCTCTATTGATCTCTCTAATAGATGTTGATAGGGCATCGCGGCATTTTGCCGATGGTAGTTCTTGTACTAAGCGTTGTTGGCATGATCTACTAGTTATCTCGCGCATCGAGTTGACATGATTGCATATCGACTCATGCACAAATTGATTTCTGTGATGCATGTTACTACGCTGCATGATTAATATTGTAAGATTAGCATGATGCAGACTTCGCATCTAAGATTGATATGTCCTTAGAAGATATATCTACAGATCGCCTCCTGCTAGAAAAGATCCGATGCTCTCCTTGCCATGGTCTATCTTTGCCGATCTTAACAAAGATTTGTTCTTTTATGTTATTTCTTTGTTTAATCTTTGGCATAAGTTTATTCTCAAAGCAAGATGAGTATTTGGATGGATCTTGACTGTCTAGAATAGATCTAGATAGGTTTCTCTTTCCCTTTATGCATATTTGTGCACATTATGTGGATATACCATCGACAAGACAGCAGGATCATGCCGATGTTGAAGATTCGATGCAGGGGGAGCTGATCCGAGCGATCTGGCTAGTATTTAATGTTTCCCTTGTTTTGTCTGTCTTTGCAGGGAAAGCAGGAGCTAACCGCCATCACCACCATCACTACAACCTTCTTGGCTAGGTCTTCAGCCAAGTGGCACGCCCAAGCACCATTGCCAAACGATCGGCTAACCGCTTAGCCGATCGTGAGCCGCATCTTGGAGGAGCGACCCTTACGTCCACATACATCTCCCGCCTCGCATTGTGTTGACTCACCAAGGATACTACCCGTCGATTTCCTGGTGCAACATGTACTCAAAGCAATACAAACCACTGCACATAGGACATAGGGTATTATACGATTTAGTGGCCTGAACCAGTATAAATCTTGTTTTTTGTCACGTTTCAACCGAACCATTGAGCTTCGTGTTGAACTAGACGCCCACAAAAGCATCCTGTGGTATATCCTGTGGTGGATTGCTAGTACAAAACACCGAAACTAGGGAACAATGTTGTCGTGTTTATCATGGATGAAAGGTTACATATTTATAGCCCAGAGGCTTAGACAACAAGTCCAACTCGTTTTACTAAACCCTAGGATACTTTGTATATTTTAAGCTAGGATACATGGCCCGACGGGCCCAAACGATATACGTTGCCAGCACTGTGCGAGTGCCCCATGAGTGTTGGCCGATCGGAAGGAAATCTTAGGCTGGCAAGGATTTGGTGGCAACAGGTGCAAACTCGGAGTTGGATGGTGGTTTTGAGGAAAGCCACCAAACCATCTTGATGTTGGCCTGTGTCCAAAGGCCAAGCCCCTTGGCTCCTCTAAGGCCAGTCCCACGATGCCTTATCCTCATTCAATTGTGTTGAGCCCAAACCACCAAACTTTTCACTGAAATCCTTTAGGGTTTGTATTGGATGGAAATGGAGAGCATCCCCTTCTTCTTCATTCGCATCCACTAGAAAACCACATATTGCAATTTGGTGATAGGTATGTTGCAATAAATCACTTTGCTCAGTGAAGCCTCATTGAACATGGGACCGGAAGCAGGCATTTCTGCTTGCTAAATTCTTTAATCACATTGGCGACTAGATTTCTCGATGTTCTAGCTATGGATGGCTGGTGTGTTGCAGAATGAATATCATCAATGAGTTCTTGCATCTTGCCATCTAATGGAGTCAAGAGATCAACTTCAAACAACTTAGACAGGTTGGCAAAACCCTTGTAGATTCGTGTACCACCACTGGTATGGGAAAAAGAATCAAGTTGTGATTTTCACCGTTTTTCTATTTCAGCTTCTACCTTCTTGTAGACTAAAATGAGCTTGTTGTATTTGGCATGACCTGTGGGAATTGGTTATCCATTATGACCCAGTTTTGGTAGAGCGTCACCATTAGGACCTAGTTTTGGTAGAGCGTATCATCTTGGGCCCACCGGGTGTGCCAAAAAGTGTGGTGATGTGGAGTTCGGATAGGGGGCGCCACACGATCAACTACAGAATCGAGATTTTTCCTTTATCATGTGAAGCAAGTTCCAGTTGTAGCTCTTTGGCTGGTGATGCTTGGTGCTAGGCGTGCCACTCAGTTTGACCTAACCAGAAAAGTGTTATCACATAGGCGAATCGCTCTGCCTGCAAAGGCATATAAAAAGCATTAAATCAGTTGATCATGGCCAAAGGGCAAATCGGCTATCATTGTGAATCAATCAGCTAGTAAGCCACTTGCATGTGTCAATCTAACATAAGCATTAAGCAACAATCGAAAACCTAACTAGGACAAAAACACAAGCCAATCTAGCATGATGTCGCAACTCACATGGCGACTGGAACTTCCTTCTGCATGCAAACTTAACACTTCACACATAAGATGATCAGAATTTCCCACTTAAGAGGGCCAAATCAGTCCTACACGAAGTACCGATCTAAAACCACTCATGTAGGTATAAACATCATGGCAAATGGATTTATGAGTATGAACTATGAACCAGCTAGGGCACATGACCCTAGATCAAGAGATAATAAGCATGCCTACCAGCAAAAGCACATAACCTAGATCATGCAATCATACTATGAACACAACATTACTGCTTTACATTAAGATACATCACAAAATTGCATCAATCCAAAGAACAAAACATGATGATACTAATGATTCCACGCACTAAAACATACAAAATAAAACCACCAAGGTGGTAGTAACATGACGCTCCAAAGGTCCTAAGATACATCTTGGATAAACATGGCACTTACCGTGCAAACCCTAAACAGGGGTGGCGATGCGCCTTAGGTAGATCGATCAATCAAAAGATCCCTTCCACAATACCAGAGACAAGTTATAGCCTCCAAACACTAACCTAACTCTACACATAAATTGCAGTGACTTTGTGCTGCCTCCTAAAGCTTTGTCAGGCCTGATTCTTGCTTCCTTCATCGACTCTTTATTCATTTTGGCCTGCCTAACCAAGGGGCTAAAATATGGTGTCAACAAGCTCGAATACTAAGAGAGGTGAATGAAGTAGCTTTATCACCTGCAATTCAAGATTTGGACACTTAATCAAGCCATTGAATAGCCCATAGGATCATAAGCCCACAAAAATTCCCAAACAAAGTCAATGGCTGTATTGAAGATTAGTGGAAAATATTTTGAGGAAAATCAGAATCAATTTGAAGTCAAAACAACTTAGTCTAGATAATTGTAATTTGTTAACACTTGACTATCCGGTGTCATGAAGTTTCTATAGACCAAACTAATCTTTTTGTATCTGGTTACATACATATGACAAATTACAGAGTTGAAGACTTCACTTAAATATTTTATATTCACTATACTGTCTTGTGATTAATCAATAGACAAGTCATCCTAGAGGGCACTATTTCTGAATCTAGGCAAAATCTATACACTGGACTGGCCAATTAATCATCTGACAAATGCACCAGACAAAAAGTACACTGTAATGGCAAATTTTGGAATTTGAAATATAGTATACACTAGATTATCCATTGCTAAGGGGCGTTATATACATGTATTGTATGGTGTTAGCAGAAAGTTTGACAATTTCTCTCTCCAACAACTATATTGTAAGAGTTCAATATATAAGAACTCCACTTTAGCCAACATTTGATGCCCTTGGCACTATGAAAACTCCACCAAGATACAAGTATTATTGAGCAACATTCTTCAAGCATCCCGTTACGGAGTTCAGACATAAGGGTATTTGAGAATGTGTGTGTGTGAAAGGCTTTGGCGCAAGGTTGATCAAGTAATGTCTATTACTCTTGGTAATCACAAGTGTCTAGACGACCAGGTGGCATGCCTCTAGGTGATCTTCATAGAGATTACTGAAGACATAAGAGAAGATGATTGAGTAGATATTGTACTTGGTCTGGAATCCACCTCTCTAGAGAAAAGATATGCACTAGAGAGCACTTCATCGTTGCATGGATCACGAGGAGCAACATCCTTGTGTGGATGTTCCAACGAGGACTATAGGAAGTCGCTACTCTTTGATACCTAAGGAAGAAATGGGCTTGCCTCACTATCTCCTTTTATTTTTATGCAATTTACATTCTATATGTGTATTCCTCAAAATTACATGCTAGTATATAGGATTGTTGTATGTGAATAATACACCCCCTCTCTTGGGCATCTTAATCCTTTCACCTATGAAGCACTAGTGACTATGTAGGATGGTATCCTTTTAAATTCACAATTTTAGTATAGCATATTTAGAGTTCAAATGATCTTCAATGAAAAAGCTTGGCAATTATAAAGTAGTAGATTTCATGAAACACTACAACCTTGAGAGCTTTTCTTCATATGAGATCTTTTAAAAAATTGATAGCTTATTTTTTAAAAAGTTTAAGCACCTAAATGATTCCACTTGAAAATTTTTATTTTTATACACTCAATTTTAAGAAATGGACTCTCTCAAGAGAATTGTCTTTAGAAATCGATTTTCTGACACTACTACAAATACTTGCAATAGGAGCGGTGGAAGACCCCCTTATAGGATTAGTTTCTCGAAGCGTTCCAACGAGTGGGTTCCTAAATCAACACCCACTGTAGGAGCGGTTCGTGGACCGCTCCTGCAATATCCATAGCATGAGTGGGCCATGTTTTGAGCCGCTCCTACTGAGGTTAATTGCTAGCAGGAGCGGTTCGAAGAGTCCACCGTTCCTAAGTTTGATTAAAAAAACAAAAAAAGCACCTGCCAAGCGCCGCTCACCGCCGAGCGCCACCCGCTGCTCGGCCGCCGCCGACGCGCCTAGCCATCACCGCCACATGCCTGGCCAAGTCGCGCCCACCGCCGCTGTCTGTGGTAGAACCGCCCTGCTTAACCCAGACTAAGCACACCTGCCACCGCTGGCTCGCAGTGCACTCAGACTAGACTAAACCCGGTAGTCCGTCGAGAGTCCTTCGGGCTCTCGATAACAGCATTTTCCAGAGGAACCGACATCATACACATCCGACCCTCGATGGAGCTACAACAGTTACAACATCACAGGCAGTTGAATAGATATTACATAGACTTTAGTTACAAACCGGTTCGAAAATTTAAATAGAGTTCAACATAGTGTCATACAACAACATACTTCAAATAGTCTCTCGCAGCGGAAATTTTAAAGTTCAATTTTCACGGTAACCAAAAGACTTGCATAAATAGAATGAGCATCGAGCCCACTGATGCCGCTCCTTGCCAAATCATGACTCTTCTCATTCCTGATGGGGACACGGCCCTCTACCAACACAGGCACAGAAGAGAAACTCCGTACCTGTAAGCCAAAAGTGGGGGCAAAACCCTGAGTAATAATTACTCAGTAGGACTTAATGGATGGGCTTACGGCTGACGCAAAGCTTGCTTACTAACATCTGGATCCTTAGCCATTGATTTTAAATAGGATCAAGTTAATCATGTGGAAGCAGGATTTGACAGCTGCTTATGTTATTGCACCCAAGCAGGATTTAACAGCTGCTCAGGTTATCATATTTGTAGAAACATCGTGAATGTGACAAGTATTGCAGGAAAATAAATCAGGTATACCATCATGAGCATGATAAGTATTGTATGAAATAAACCAGGTATATCCAAGCATGTAGTGTTCAAAACCATGGCTTCATAATACAACATATTCAAATGGATTACTACTTTGTCCAGCAGTGATACTGACATTCTCACACCTGGTGAGCATCAGCGATTCAAATCGATTTTTATATTCCCGGGAATAACTAGAAGCACCAAGATGACATATGCTTACTAACTCCCAGCGTTCCCACATATGCTTCTCCCATCTCCACTTGTCCCGTCTCAAGTTTGATGACCACTCCCGCCTGACTCCCGGAGCGTGTTGTCGCAGGAGAGTTACCACGGTCACGTCGGGTCAGCCCTCCCTTGACCCCGCCTCCGCGGCCACCTTCCTCTCAACCAGTGGGTAGAAACGTGCCCCTCAGCTTGAGACGTCACAAGTAAGACTTTCACCGGTCCATTGATCCCGGATAAACACTCTAGCAATGTTATGCCGATCCCAAGCAAACAACGACCGGCCTTATGCGACTCGGGCAGAGTCCACCACACATTTTTCTAAATCTCATCATTCAAACCCATATCTCCGCCCGGTCTCCATTTAAAGCATAACATAATCATAGCATGGTAACAATAACTTGCATAGTGAGAATTTTTCTTTTGAAAATTAACCCCTACGAGATGAGTGACCTTTATTCACTTGTGTCTACTCGTACCTAGCCATTCTAGGCACTCATCCCTACGAACTCTAAGTATAGGTGATAGGCCCAGCGCAGCTAAGGAATCTAATGCAATTGGTTTCATTCAACTCCTAATGCATATGCGTAATCAATAAATAATTTATTTGCTGGGAATAGCATGATCCTGCCTACCTTCTTCTTCACTAGGATTAGTTTCCTTGGTGGCGGGGTTAGTGGTCGGCTGCTGGTTGTCTTGCTCTTCCTCGGGTTCTTCGATCAGATGTTGCTCCTGCACCGTCTCTTCTTCGATCGCGGAATCTATATGCAAGAAAGGTGCAGTCATGAGTGCATACGAATGCAGATGTATGCATTTGATGTAGATGAAATGCAGATAATAGTATGCGGTATATACTTCATGGAAAATGACATGTATGTAGTAGTTAAACTACTATATATGCATATGCTTAGTGTAAATCATGCTCATTTGTGAATTAAATTACGCATCTGTGTTCTACCAGTTTCACAACTTCAAATGAGACCAAACTTTTATGACATATAGATACTTCATACCTAAAGCTACTGCCAAAATTTCAGCCCAATTGGAGTTATAATTATTTTATAAAAATTCCAGAAAATTTTCAGCCCTACATCTTGTCAGAATTTTCATAAATAATAGGAATGGTTTCTGAAGGTGAAATTTTACCAGTGAGCTATAGTTAGCATGAACTACATGTACAAAAATTTACAAGTTAAAACTCCTAAGTTTGACAGGACATCTATTTTCCATATATAGATCTAGTGCAAATTAAGATGTACATATAAACAGTGTGAATAGCCCTCTAGCATATACTTTCTGGACTCTACAGCACTTCCATATGCTACTAGAATTTTGGTAGAATTTATCTTGCACATTAGAACCCATTTTTCCATTTATCTAGTTCTCCAAGTCAAGATTTGTCATTTTCAAATCACCATCAAAACTCAACACGCAGGGGCTCATATTTTACCAGTGGTGTTCACAAACTATGTAGGACCTAAGAAAAATACTAGTGAGTCATATTCAACATATTTTGCATGGGTCTCATTTTCAAGTTATCAAATAATGCATAAAGTACATGCAAAATGGTAAAACCGTGAATGAACAGTAAGATATTGAGACAGTAAAATTCCCACAGCGTCTAAACATCCTAAGAAGGCTACTGGCCAAGTTTCATCCCCTTTGAATTCCAACTAGACCATGTTTTCTATTTTTCATTGAATTAACATGCATGCACAATAACAGAGGCAAAACTGTACATGCACATCTCCACATCATACCTACTGTGTAGATCTATTTACCAGGAGTACAATGCAACTGAGTTTACCTTTTTACGATTTTTATTTGATTTTATATGAATTTCCAAAGTTTCAGCAGAAATATAGGAAAATAAAATGGAAAATTATAGATCCGGGGGTTAGAAGAGAAATAACCCTAGATTCCAGGGGCTAGCACGCAAGAATGCACAGACTCAGTGAATAGCGCTCAGTTTAAAATGCAAATACACAAAACCTGGGGGGGTAGATTCAAAAATCACCCCCCCCGTCTTCTTCCTCCCGCCGCGCGCCACTGCGCGGCGGCGCGCGCGTGCCGGCGAGCCTGGGCTCGCCGGGGCCATGACGCGGGGCGCGGGCGGTGTCCCTGGGTGAGGGCTACTACCTCCTCCGGTAGAAGTCGTCGGCAGCGGAGGCGAGACAAGGCGGCGACGGAGTGTGAACGGCGGTGACGGTGGCGCGGCCAGGACGTCGCGCCGGAGTCGGTTTCCGCGGTTGAGGGTGGAACGGCGACGAGGTCTAGGGTTTTGGGTGCGCAGGGGCGAGGCGAGTGCAATAGTGGTGGTCTAGGGGTGCGGGGTGGACGGAGACGGCCGGCGCGAGCTCGAACCGAGCTTTGCCGGGAATGGCGGCCCGCGTCGGTCGCTTCTCGATCTGGCGAAAGGGAGCGAGAGAGGCGACGAGGGTTGATGGAGGAGGTGCGGGGTGGAGCGGGGGTTGTAGCCGTGTAGCTCTCGTGGAGCAGGGAGGTCAGACGGTGGCGGCATGAGCTCGAGCTCAAGCTCGGCCGTCAATGGCAGCTTTGCTCGGCGCGGATGAACGAGGCAGGGGCAGGGCTCGGGAGTGGGAGTAAGTGTAGGGAATGGACGCGGACGGGGTCGCGGCCAGGTGAAGGGCGCGGGGCTTGGCCGGGAGGGGGCAATCCGGGGGCGAGGCGCCGTGGCCATACGCCGGCGGCCACGAGGCGCCCGCGTGCAGGGGAAGCTGGGCGGCCCCACTCGTCAGTGACCCATAAAAAAGAAATTTGAATTTGTGTTTTCTCCCTCTCTGTAATTCGCGTATTTGACCTATTTAGGAGCCGAATTTGGAAAAGTGCCAATTGATTGAAATGGTCTACTCTTTGTACTCTACAACTTTGTCAAAAGGTTCTACCCCAAAATCAGTTTTCAAATATGAATTACATTTGAATTTGTATAGCAGCCCCAAATTGGACAGGGAACCTTTATTGCTTGGAAAATTAGAAATTCCCATATATATGCATTTTCTCCCAACGTGCCTTTTGACAAGTTTGTTTAGAATTTCAAAACCTACAACTTCTCTAATTTGAGATTTGCATAAAAGTGGCTGTAGTTTAGAGTAAATTTGGGATTTCAAATCAGCCCTAATTTGAACTTGTTTTCTGTACTGACAATAAATGACCCTAATCACCTTGTAAACCTCATTATATGACAAGACCACAATTAGAAAAGTTGTTTATCTCATGTGGATCTACAGTTTTGTCAATATGAACTTCAACCAGATCTCAATAAAATCAAAGATACGACTATAAACATAGCATCACACATGAAATGACAAGGTTTTTCACTATGCAATATAAACCCAATTTGTTTCCAATGCACCAACACATGTTATGCCATGATGCTCAAGTATGAATGCTTCATGTATGATGAGTGATTATGCATTTGAGATATCGGAGCATCACACTGTCGAGCGCCGCCGAGCCCAGCGCCTCACCGCCGGCGTCGCGACGGGCGCCGCGCCCGCGCCACGGTGTCCGCCGCACCTAGGTCCCGGGATGAGGTGCTCCTGGTCCTGGTCGCGCTCGCCCGTAGGACGATGCCGTCGCCGCTGCCACGCTGGGCCGCCGCGCCGTCGCGTGCCCACCAGCTGCGCCCGCCCGGTGGCGCCCGCCCGGCCGTGCCGCCTGCTTGGCCGGGTCGCGCCCACCGCCGCTGCCGAGCGCCGCCGAGCGCAATGCCAAGCCGCCGGCGTCGCACAGGCCTGGCCGTCGCCACTATGCCGCCGTTGCCGTGCTGGCCCGCCGCCCTCGCAGTGCCGTCATGGCGCATTGTGCGCCTCGTTGCCGTGCCATCGTGCCCCGCACCATCGCTGCAAGCCCGCCGTGACCTGGCCGGCCACACCATGGCTGCACCTGGCCGCTGCTGCAACCAGCCAGAGAGAAGAGAAGAAAGGGAGGTGAAAGAGATGAAAGGTGGAAGACAACGGTAGAGATAAGGAAGAGAGAGAGGGGATATTTAATAAAAGGTGGTTGGGTCCCGGGCCGCGCATGCATGTAATTCTAATTTGGTGCGCGCATTGCTGTCTGCCAAAATTTTCGCTAGAAACGGACGATACTACAGAACACTTCTGCCAGTTCTATCATTAGAAGTTGTGGGAACCATCCAGCGCGCCTATAAACAAAACAGCAGGAGCAGTTGGTTCCGACCACCGCTCCTGCTAAAGAGTAGTCAGTAAGAGTGTTGCACTACACCAACCGCTCCTGCTAACTGCCCACAACAGGAGCGGTGCGTGTCATCAACCATTCCTGCTATTTGTAGGAGGGGTTGGTGGAATCCACCATTCCTACTGAGTTTATAATAGGAGCGGTGCACTTCGTGGGACCCGCCCATAGAACAACAGGAACCGCTCGTTATTGGAGCCGGGGTTCCCATAGTGGACTTTTGTAGCAGTGTGAGGGTGGCTATGGATTAGGACATTCAATATTCAGATGCATTAAGATGATGACTTAATAAGTCATTCTTAGTGGGTATGTTTTATTGTTTGTAAATGCTATAATATATCTACCTATTTGCATTGGTGACATTACAAGTTGATACCAAGAGAATTAGTCTAATGGTAGATGGGAAACTGATGATACATTATTACACAAACGTTTTTCGTAATCGTGGAATAAAACTTTCGATGGGGAATGGCCTTATAGAAAACATTTGTCACTATCTGATAACCCTGCACTGAATAGGTGGCAGGCGCTATGGACCGCTTGTGGAAAAAATGGCTGTTAGAAAAGTTGTTTTTTATTGTATTGTATAAAACATGCTGTATATTTTTGGATGGTGGGAGGAAAACATTGAATAGCATCGCATAATGCTAGAGGTGGTAGTTATCTCTGCTACTTAATCTCTACTACTTAAAAATACGAAGTGTTTCCCACTCTCCCCCTGCGCGTTCCGCTCCCCGTTCCGCCTGCCTCGCGCGGCCGTGCCCGCTCCCCGTCCTCGCGTGGCCCGCTCGGCCACGGCCATCTCCCCGCCGGCGCACCGCAGCCGCCCCACACCCCCACCCACGCCCACACGTGCACGCCATCTCGGCATCTCCACACCTTGGATCCGCCGTCGGCGCCTGCACTGCTCACCCTCGCCGTTGCACTAGCTTCTGCCCGTCTGTCTCTCTCCTTCCATCCCCACCATCACCCCTGCTCCTCTCTGCTTCAATTGACCCCGCTGACGCGCAGCCCATCCACCGTCGCCGCCGCTCGCTCCAGGGTCTGTGGCGCTGCCGGTCTACACGAGCAAGCCCCACGCCCTCCTCATCCTCTCGCACCCACGCCTTCGTCCGTGCCACCGCCTCTCCCACACGGACTCCTCCTCCAACAGGAGGTCTGCCGCGCCGTACAGCCTCCTCTGCATCTGGCAGTTGAGCTGCGGTTGCCATACGGTCTCCTCTGAACCTGGCAGTACAGCCACCGTCAGAGATCAACGATGGACTCCCCCTTTCTCCGGCAGCGGAGACGCCACAATGCTCCATCGATGGCCTACTCCTCCTCCGGTAGCGGGCCCTCCGCGGCCGCTCCTCGGCGGCCTCCTCCTCCTCCTTTAGCAGCAGGGCCGCCGCGGCAGCTCATCCCCATACTTCGCCTCCTCCCCACACTGCCTCCCCACCTCTCCGATAGGTGGGGGCATGCGCCGCCGCTGTCTTTCCCTCGTCGCCGACGTCGCCTCTGCCACTGCCATCACATTGGGCTTGAGATGGGTGTCCACTCCCACCCATGGCCCTGGACATCCGGCACCCCGACCCACCCATGGCCAAACCACGGTGCCACCCTCTACCTCTGCGCCTCCACCGGCGCCACCCTCACGGCCGCCGCGACTACCCTTGCCTCCGCAGCAGGCTGCTACTGCACTCACCTCATCGACGGCCTCCTCTTCCAATGGTGTTGCTGTTGACCTCGGCCGTCGTACACACCACAAACGATAAGCTGGGTGTAGGTATTGGCATCTGATGCAACATGTGTTGCCGCTGGTAGTGCACGCGAAGGACAGCAAGGTTGAGTTGAAGGCTGAAGCAGAGCAAGCAGAATAAATTACTCGAGCTCAGGAGCTGCTCCAGCTACTTCTTCTCCGAGGTATACCTCTATACTCTGCTCCCTACCGCACATTGGATTTTTAGGAGAAAATGACATGATGTGGGTTACAGGTTGCTTACTGGAGATTTAAGCTTATGTTTCTTCTACAAGATCCATTCATCAATTAATCTTCTATTTATATTTATTCATTTTTTGTTCTATTTATATTTGTTCATTTTTGGTCTGATTAAACTTCTCCTGGATGCAGTTGCGGCTTGATCTATGTTGCACCATCATAATTGAGCATGTGATTATTTTGTTTTTGCAAATATTGCACAAGCAGGTGCAAGTGACGGTCATTCAGCTAAGCTTATACTCCAACCACATTGACTATATGGTTGTCATGGTTGACTTGTTTTCTGCCTGCTGATGGATGGTCAGTCGTTTGGAGCTGCCAAGCTAACCGTCATGTGCGGTGCTTTTGTTATACCTGAATATACAAGGCCATGTTTTACCTGAAAAGTAAAAACTATGGTGAAATGTTTTCTTACCCTGCTATATCCTCATGGCTCAGCTATTTAGTCAATGGATCGTTCGAGCAGGCGGTATTGGCTGCTTTGTCCGTCTCAGATAAAGTATGCACGGCCTCTCTGGAGAATATGTGCGACCGTGATGAACTTCTAGAGGTGCTTGAATCGGCTCGATGGGTACTTGTGCAGGCACCAAAACCATTGCTAGCTTGATGTTTAATCTGTGATGATCATGTAGACCTGGTTGCTTACCCCGCTGTGCATGGCACATTTCCTTGATTCTCTTCACCGTTGTTGATGGCATTAGGATTCTAGGTAGCAGCTGATGGATTCATGGTTGACTTGTTTTCATTCTTCTTTCTTGGGCTGTTTGGTTCACTACTTCACTTCCAATTATCCAATGAGAACCGATAATTTCCTTAATGAGGAGGATGGCTTACAACAGACCCTACCAACTTTGCTTCCTCTTAATACCAATCATGATTTGCTTATGCAACTTTTAACAACAAAAATTGCACTGTAATGCAAGTTCTTTATCATCACTCTAGAGCTGACTAACAGGTACAGAAAGGAACAATAGATATACAGATGTTACCCACCACTCCTTCAGAAGGAGACGCTCCCACAGTCAATGAAACCGAGCTGCAACAGAATGAATCACAGGAACATTAGGTTAAGTGTCTTATAATGCTTCTATTCCCTCCGAAGAACAGGTTGATGGTACCTTACTGGAATTAGGTTACAAATAAAAAATATCCAATTATCAGGTTTTCCAAAAATATTAATTTCAGCTTAGGTATAGGAAGGCATTAATCCTCTAACTGTAGAAACTTTGGCTATGAAGCTTGCGCGGTCAAAATTATTCAATGTCTTGGAAAAATCATTATCCTACTTTTCAGATTCACAGGTTTTGGTGGATATCTCAATTCAAAGCTAGGGCTGTTAAGTTCTAGCAACTGGAGGATTAGACCTTTAATAGCTCAAATCAAAGAAGGATTCTCAGAAAAAGGAGCAGAGTTGCTTATAATCTAGCTAAGAGAGGTACTACTCTTTCTCTTGCAGCCACACTATTCATCATCAGGGCTGCAATATTTTAACCATGTTAAGACCACTTCTTGGGAAGAGTTCAATCTTTTGTATGTACAGTACTTTGCTGTTGAATGAATAAAGTTCCATGGACTAAAGAGAACAGAGAGAACATTCGAACCAATCCATTTCAGCAAGCTTTAGACCGTCTCCAATCGAGTGAGCAAAAAGATTGCCTATCACTATTTCAACTATCCTTTTCTGTCTACCGCAGAGGTACAGTGTCGATTTGTACTATAGACAGTTAATATACTAGCTCCATTGGAGTTAGTCTTAGCCCCCGTTACTACTTCCTGCTATTGCCACGCAGGAGCCAAATTAAGAGGATATATAACAGTAGAGGGATAATTAAGTCAGAGCTTGAAACAAACCAATCCATGCAGCATGTCACGAACCTTACCAGCTTTATCTACACAACACTACAATAAAAACCTTATATATTCCTTCTCATACTCAACTAATTGGTGCAAAGAAAGAAATAATTAAGAAATCATTTTATTATCTGATCTGACCAGCACAGCACAGTAGGACCACAGAATGTACTGTTGTTCAGACTTCAGACGATGCTGCACGCGTTGGGGTTCTCCTCGCTGAAGATGGTGCTGAGGCGGCCGTTGGCGTCTGTGGCGATGCTGTAGATTCCCTCGCGCACCGGGGTCGGGTAGTACCACCGGTACTCGCTGGAGAAGTACTCATGCCGCCTCGGCGTGCCCAGCATCTCCCACCGTGGCAGGGGCGACGGCACGTACCGCCCGTATCCGTACCCGTGGCCGTGTCCTGGTGGCGCCGGGGAGTACGACGACGGATGGACTGGGGCGTGGTGGTAGACGCTGCTGGCTGCACCGCTGCTTGCCACCTCCTCCGTATGCTGGTGGTCATGCGGCGACGGCGCATTATTGGCCGGCACCGGTGGCCCTGATGGCGTGAACTGGACGCGCTTCTTCTTCTTCTTCTTCTTGGACTTGCGAGGCATGGCGGCGCCAGCAGCAGGGAAGGGCGCGCTGGGGTTGGGCAGAGTCGTTGCATGAGGTTGCAGTGGCTCCGGCTGCATGGCGTGGGCGGAGTGACGGTTGTTGGTGGACAAGGTGACGATTTGCGCAGTTGGGCGCACGTAGCATGTCTGCGCGGGAGCGTACGCCAGAGAGTAATCCATCCTCTCGTCGTACCTGATACGTCCGTCTCGCCCTAGGATCGCAGTCGCAGGGGAGTGGATAGAAATATGATGAACTTGAATTATGCTAATGATGCGACTAATTAACCTTGACAAATTATTGGTGCATAAATATGAACATACCTTTGAGCAGTCTCGATATCATCCTGCCCAAAGGGCAACAACATGCCATCTGCCTCTCTGCCGTCTCCATCTTCTTCCTCGCACGCTCCTCAGCATGATATACCATCCGCGGATACATGCCTAACCACTGCGCCTCTCTGAACTCAAGGACCGCAGCTTATTAGAATAGAGACCATAGATCAATAGCTCCGATCCATCATCAATTGTAGGCGCAGCTCCCCTGAAATCGCTGGTGAACTAGTAACAGTGAGACCGAAGGACGATCTTTCAAGAAAGAACAGTCTTGGAGTGGTTAGTGCTAGGAAAAGCTAATATAAGCATGCAACTACAGTTCTTGAGAATCGAATAACAATGGTCTATTGCTCTCGCCTACACCTACCTAATTAAATGAGTATTGAATAGAATTAAATATGCAATGCGTTGCCCATGGGAGTGAGTTTCAGTGAAGAAGCATCTCTGCTGCCAGGAAGCAAAGCGCGTGGTCCTTGTTTTGGTGTGTACGCAGGGTTTGAGCAGACGGCAGATGCAGATGGTGAGAGATTGAGTGGCGTCAGAATATATGCGCCGCGGGAGAAACTTCAATTCATGCTTCAAAAGCGCCTTTGCATGGGATTCTTGTTTTCTCTAAATAAAAAGCTGAGTATAATGCACCATGTGTCCATCACTTTTCGCGTTGTGTCAGTTAGGTCCATCCATTTTCGAAGTGCATTTTAAGATCCATTAACTTTTTAAATGGTTCAGCATAGGTTCATACTCTTTCCTTTTATGTTTTATTTTCTATTTAGCATCTTGTATTTTTTTCTATGTTTCAGCATATGCCCTTCCTTCTCTGTCTACTTCCGGTGGCTCACTCACCAGCGCCTGTGCCACTTCCGCCTGCCGCCGCACCTGCACCCAGGCCTCGTTGGCCGCGCCTCCTCCTTCAGCCTTGCCGCTGCAGCCGACGCCGACATCTCGCCGCCAAACCCGACCGATAGTGAGGGCGTCCGCGGCCGTCCGACGGGGAGGGAGTGTGCACATCTCTGGTGGGGAGGGCTAGTGAGGGTGTCCGCGTCCGTTTGGCGGGGAGGGCACGCTTCTGGCGGGGAGGGCACGAGCGCGGCTGCGCGGGGACGACTAGCGAGGGTGGTTGCGTCCAGCAAAAAGGGGGCACACGTGGCCGTTGGCGAGGATAGCTATGTATGGCAAAGAGGGTGTGCGTGGCCGGCGTCGAGGGCGAGCGCAGTCGGTGTTGAGGTCAGCGTGTCTGGCGGGGAGAAGGTGCATGTGGCTGCGGCTCTGGCGGTTGTGAGGGTGCGCACAACGGCCTCCTCGTGTCTGTCCGCCTTGGCTGCGTCCGCGCCGTGGTGGCCTCATCGAGTGCCGCCGTGAGGGAGGTCCTGCAGGTGCACAACGCAGAGCTCGTCAGGCGCGGTGGCATGGCCTCGTGGCATGCATGCGGCCACCATGCCAACTCCATCATCGCGCTCCCGCCCCGCCGCAAGTGGCGCACGCTCAGGAGGCTGGGCGATGCTGGAGCCACAGCAGCTTGCTGAGCGGTGCGCACGCGGGAGGAGCAGGCCCGCGAGCTTGTGTGCGCCGTGGCCTAGGCCGTAAGGGAGCTCGCGCAGACCGCAGCCTCCTCGCGTGCGTCATGTTCCTCCATGGCAAGGACGAGCACTATGATGCGGACTGGGTGCCGCGCTGGGCGGAGCTGCATTGTGCACGGTGGGTGCACATGCACCCCAAAAATTGCAAATTCAGTTATAAAATCCAATTTTTCACCACATAAGCACTCTCCAGATTATACATGTATGCACCCACAAAATATTTGCACCTGCATCATGTTCGCTCTAGCTTCGCCACTCACATCATCGCTCGACTCGGCCACCTCGTTTGCAGTGACAGCAAGGCGTTGCACTGACTTGGTGCCGTGGGCCGCAGCTGGTGCTTGGTAGGAACCGGATCCGATGACTTAAAAGGCAGCGGGACACAGTGGCTGACGAATAGGCCACGTTTGTGTGGAGCCCACACGTCAGTGGGTCAAGTCCGGCTAACATAAAGTTAGCGGAGACTCATCCGCTTGGTGTGCATGCCGCCACACAACCATTGGGACACGGGGTGCAGGGCACATCACTGCGCTGGCGCGGCGCCGTGGGCCGCAGCTGGTGCACACTGACCGATCAGGCGACCAGGCAGCCAACGGCCTGCAACCGGGTGGCCGACGCCCGGAGAGACTGCGGGGAAACTGCTAGGCGGGGCGCCTGCGCTGAAGCAGTGTGTGACATAGGAAAAAATCTAGGGGGATAAATAGAAAATGAAAAATAAAATGAAGGGGTATGGAATTGCTGTGAACTACTCAAAAATTTAATAGACCTCAAAATACATTTGGAATGATGATGACCTAACCAATACAACGTGAAAAGTTAATGGACCTGCAATGTATTTTTTTACTCAAAAGCTAATAAGTATAACGAGGGAGGCTCCCGGTGGTACCCATGCGGCATGATTGGTAATTTTGTGCTGGTCTTCCTTTGATCCGGCGGCCTCAGGCGTCCTCAAACCGGCGACGACCTCCAACAATGACCTCCTATGATCCGGCATCCTCCGGCGACGACCTCCTCTGATCCGTGCATCCTCAGCCCCTCTCCGTACATCCTCAAGCCGATCCGCGCGTCCTAGGCCAGCTACCTCTGATCCGTGTATCCCAGGAGCATCCGTTTGGTCTTCTCCAAATCACATCTCCAGGTCCGGCGTGTCCCTCACTAGGCATTTCATGGGTAATCAATCTCTCTCTAACCCTTGAGTTGCATGCACGCATGACAGGAAACCCTTGTTTCTAGATCCACTAGATGCACACCAAATTAATCTAGATGCACTCCTTAACTAGATGTCAGTTTAGTTCCTTCTGTTAGTTTGTGAGTCATTCAGTTAGCTTGCAGTTGGTTAGCGAAGCATGTGCAATATCAAGTTTGTTCTGTGCTTGTAGGATAGAATAACTGGCAAGTTAAGCATATTGGTCCCTATATATTTTCAATAATATATACAACAGAAAACACTGTTGAGTTTGTTCTTTGTATTATTCTACAGTTTATATCACTTCTTTAGTTAGATGGCATGTATCTTCACTGAATTGGTGATTGATTCACTCAATAAAACATTTATTATTGCTAATTGTCATGAGATAATATATTGCTTCTTCAGGTTATATGATGAAGTGACAACCATATTTACTAATTGCTGCTAATTGGAACTTTTGTACCACAGCTCTAGTTTATAAAATAATATTGGTTCTAGTTTATAACCTGATGGAACTTCTTCTACTAGTTCTACTAGTTTATGTCTGAAATATTGGTTCTCTCTAGTTCAGTGCATATAGGTGTAAACTCAATCAGTACTTTTATATTTAATATACGCTAGAGTCTCAGCTTGTTACAAGTTCATTTTATATTTAATATACGCTACTTACCAGCTGTTAGAATGGCAGCTATCTATCATTTGCTAAGCGATGGTGACCTGATTTCTTTTGCATGTGTGTTTTAGATCCGTAGGAAGAAGAGAAAGAAAGTATCTGTTTTATTTGTTTTTGCTGCCATGAGCATGATTGCGCACTGGTATTATCGGAAAAGACCTAGACATATTATTGATCCGGATGAAGTGGTAGAGCGAGATGTTGCAAGAAGAAAACAAATGCTAAGGAATCTGTACCAAGGATCAAATGTTTATTGCTATGATAGTTTGCGCCTAACTAAGAGATCATTTTCGGACCTATGTGCTATCTTACGCGAGAGATGTGGTATGAGTGACACCGTAAATATGTCGGTAGAAGAAAAGGTGGTAATCTTTTTGCTTATAGTTGGCCATAGCACAAAGATGAGGATAATTCGTAGCACATATGGGTGGTCACTTGAGTCAATCAGCCGTTTCTTCAATAAGTATTGCGAGGTGTCCTAGTATTATGCCATGATTTTATTAAGCTACCTGATCCATCAGCCACACAACCTGAGGATTCCAAGTGGAAATGGTTTGAAGATTGCCTTGGTGCATTAGATGGTACAAACATTGATGTTTTGGTGCCTTGGGCTGACCCTAAGAAGCCAAGTTCCCGGAACGATGGGATCGAGGAACGGAAACGTGGGACGTGGAACGCTGCTTTTAAAATCTATGGAACGAAGAGGGTACACCTATTTAGATGGTTCCTTAAAGAGAAGGAACACGTTCCTAATATAGCCGGAACGATAGTCCGGAACGACGAGCGAATTCACATGGCAACAAGGTGAAGAAAACAAAAGATATAAAGAAAAAATAGAAAAAAGTAGAAGGAAAAAATACAGGCCCAGCCCATCAACCGGTGGCCCATTAATTAGCTACCCCCTCAACCCTAGTCCTTCTATCTGCTCTGTTCTCGACTCCCAAGTCCTCCCCAGCCGCCACCGCAGGCACCGTTGGCTAACCTCCCAGCAGCCCGCAGCCCTGTCCGTGCAGCCAGCTTCCTGTAGCCTACCTCCCCGTGCTGCCTGCTGCCTCCATGTCCATGCTCCCTATGCCTGCTACCTGCTGCCAGCATCGCCTGTCGCCGTCGGCGGATCGGCGGCCATCCGCCAGCGTGTATTCCGGCATCCGGTGGCCTGCCGGTGCCGCCACGGGAGCCCAAACGCACCTCAATCTGCGAGGGATGACGACCCAGAGGACGGAAGTAGATGCCCCTTGCCTGCGCGGGACGATGAACCTACTCGCGTTCCACTTGAGTGAGGAAGACGTCCCACCCATCGATCGGTACGTCGTTCCACTTCATTCCCGTTCCTCGATCTGGAATGAAGTTCCACGAAACGTGGAACCCCGAATGGTTCCGCGTTCCCGGCTTCTTAGGGCTGACCTGGGGAGGTATAGGAATAGAAAGCAGCGTATCACCACCAATGTTTTAGGGGTCTGTGATCGACAAATGAAGTTTGTTTATGTTTTAGCGGTATGGGAAGGCTCAGCATCAGATTCACGCGTGCTCCGTAATGCAATGTCTCGAGATGATTCACTAGTTGTTCCTAATGGTAAATATTATCTAGTAGATGCTGGGTACACCAATGGGCGAGGCTTTCTTGCCCCATATCGATCCACTCGTTACCATTTGAAAAAGTGGGCTGCACAAGGGCATAACCCATCTAGTGCTAGAAATGTGATAAGAGAGGTCATTGGATCTATTGAAGATGGGGTAGGCTATATTGAGAAATAACTCATATTTTGACTTACCAAATCAGGTATACTACAGTTGATAACTTAACTAAAAATTCAATTTCAAAGCAAAATCTGTTAATGCTTAGATTTATTTAAGCAAGCAAACTCATCTGAACTAAACTCATGCAGATCAGGATTATTAGTGCTTGCTGCATATTACACAACTTTGTAATTGATAGACAAAGAGACATGGATGATTTACTCATCATGGATGATTTACTCATACACCAACACTACACCACAGCCCCAGAACACCAATGGATTGTCCGTCGGTATAAGACCTTTTACCGACGAATGATCACTCGCTATACAGCTATACCGACGGACCCTATCCATCGATGTAAGTCCCGTCGGTAAAAAGTTTATACCGACAGACAACACGTATACCGACGGACAATCCAACGGAGCACGTTACAGTGACAGACGATCCATAAGTACTTTCACCGACGGACAATCCAAGGTTAAATGTGTTTTTGCCAACTGACCATCCAACGATATAGTGTCAATGAGAAAAAAAAATAAAAGCCAATTTGGCTACAATTTGGAATTAAAGTATGTTGCAACGATCACATCAACTATAAAACCACACACATTGATTCATCATCAAGTCCAAACATTTAATGATACGAGTCCAAACATAAACACTGGTTCCATGAGTACAAGTCTAAACTCTCATCTGACAGTTATATGTTTTTTCCAAGCATAACATAGCACAATGTCCATAGAACGTACGAAAGTCTACAAAAACTCAGGAATTACAACCACCGTGCATGCTTAATATATTGGTTGGATAGCTACACAACCATTAGCAGGTTTGTTGTACAAAAGACGATCTTTGATGAGTCCAAAAGAGATCAACAACCGGCACCATTAGCTTTGATGAGTCCAAAAGAGATCAACAACCAGCTACCTTGAACCCCCAACAGACCCTGAGTATCAGAGTTGGCATGCAATTAGGAACATGTTAATAACTCCAATTATTAGGTAATGTATGATGCTCAAACATACATGCTGCTCACGAATATTAACTATTTTTTTAGGCAACAAAGAATTAGTAATGTGCATCTCATCTCCTATATGCTTATACATGCTGCTTGTTACTTTCAGCAAGACAACCACACTCACACATAATGAAATTGAAAGTTACTATATGAATCTAGTTGTAAGCCCTAATGAAAAATGAAAAATTACTCTTTGGTAACAAATATATGGAAGTAATCAAAATTACTTGTATACATGCTGCATATTAGTTTTAGCATATAATGCTGCATTCAAGCTTTCTATACAACTAAGCCTATTAGAGCCATTATAGCAGATAGCAAGACATGAAGCATAGGTAGCAAAGTTGAAGCTCATAACTTTTTTAATTACCTGCAGCACCCTGGGATGAGTTTGATGCTCCACTGATAACCTTTAGCTGATACAATTACAAGCAATTAGAAAAATTGGCATGTCATCATAGTTCAAGAAACAAAGAAAAAAATCAAGTAGAATATTACCCTCTTATATGGCCATGCAATAGACATCATATAGGCACCAGCCATAGACTCCATATAGTCATAAGGGCGAGGAAGAATTGCATCCCTTTTCATCACAAGATTCACAATAACTTCACAAAATTCCTTTCCTAGAGGCTGACCTCCTACTATGGCTTTTGGATTGGTTGGAATGATTGTTCCTTTAGCTACAGGTACATCAGACCTCAACATAGCAAATAATATCACTTCTTTGCCAACCTGAAGTACATGTCACCTTTATGAGATAAGCTAATGGTGAGTAAATCAACTATTAAATCAATAATAGAATTTTTGCATTATGGATAAGAAGATTACCAGTGCGTCATGTGCATAGCGAGGAGCACCATCATTCCCTGGTGTGGTTGTAGTGTTTATGGTAGGCACAGATGGGGCTGCAACATGCATTTGGTCAACCAAGTTCTCATCATCAAAATGATCATAGCCTTCATTCTCTGCACAATCATCTAGTTAACTTTGCTGTTCCAGAAGTCAAGAACAATCTTTGCAGTCTTTTCTTTATTGGAAAGTAATGAAGAACCTTTCTAGGAACCTTGTATACATGCTTTCCATCTAGACTCTTCCTAACTAACTTCCACCTCGAAACCTTACACTTTGGGCATACATTAGATTTTTCATTCTCCTTCCAATAGAGAATGCAGTCATTTGGACATGCATGAATACTAATGTAGCCAAGTCCTATGGACTTAATCAATTTCTTAGCTTCATAGTAGTTTCTAGGTAGAGCTGAACCCTCAGGTAATGCATCATTAAGTAGATCTAGTAGCAGATCAAAACTCTTATCAGTCCATCCTCCAAGGAGTTTGATATGGAGTAATCTAATCAGAAAACGCAACTTTGTATATTTCTTGCATGTAGGGTATAGCTCTTGACTATTGGCCTCTACTAACCTCTGAAGGGCCAATAGTTCTTCGGTAGGTTGTGCAACAGAACTGTTGTCTTCAAAATCCCCTCTATCATCTAAACCACATGCTAGGTCTCTAAGCAATTCAGATATTTCATCTTCTTTATTTGACTCTTCCACAAGATTTGCACCCTCACTATTCCCATTATTCATATAAGAACTTGTTTCTCCATGTAAATTTCAGTTTGTATACCCTTTTAGAAACCCATTGCATATCAAGTGCTCATGTACATCACTAGCCTCTCTCCAAAATAAGTTAACACACTTTCTGCAAGGGCATAATATCTTGTTGCCTACTGCTGAATTTCTAAATGCATAACTTAGAAAACCATTGACACCTTGTAAATATGCCTTCGTGTGCCTACATGCAATTTTTAAGTTAAATCCCATGTTAACTACACAACAATCTTAGCATTTGTGAATTAGTTGTGCTGTACCTAGCCTCACTATTGATCCAAGTTTTATCCATGAACCATTACAAGGAGATCAAGCAGCCTTCAGACTATAACTTTTGACACTAAAAATTGCATAGCAGATAATACAATTAATCAACAAATCAGAATAATAAAATAGGGCTAGCGCTGTATGGCAATCAGGAAGCAACCACATACCTTGGAATTTCGTGGGGTAAAAACTTGTCGATCGGAGTCTAATAAATTCCAATACTCTGCATATTATAAATAAAAATACAAGACAATGTGCATCAAATCAACAAGATACCAACAAACATAAAAAAATATCCAATACTATAAAATCAGGAAGAAAATCATATATAGTAGCTGCAGCTAGGAGCAAACGAGATCTCTTAACATTCACCCATCTGAAGGTGCACATCATGACGTTACCAAGACAACACAGATCAGAGAGAGGGAGAGGGGGGAGAGAGCACGCACCAAGTATTGCCTGACTCTGATAGAACTCCAGCCGCTGCAGCTTCCTTGCAAACTTCTCTTAATTTCTGTAACAGCAGGCCTCTCAGAAGATGGCTCCTCCACCAGAATGTCCTCACGTCAGTGCAGCAATCCCTTTGAAGAATGGAGAGGTCACAACTTGAGTGGGTCACTGCTACATGGCTCAAGGTAGCACCAGCTTTGAGGGCAAATGGAGAGATGAGCAATCGATTTGGGGGCAGTTCTAGGATTCACGAATAGGGTGAACGAGATCTGACTGTGGGGAGGGGATGCACGCAGGATTTGGGTAAGGGGCGCAGGCGAGATTGAGCGTCAGAGGGCCAATCCGGGAGAGGATTCAAGGGGAACTTGGGGAGAGAAGAGATGCGAGGTGAAATTTGGGGGCGAGCGGCGGCGGCGTTCTGCGGGTTGAGGGCAGGGAGGGGTGGTGGCTGTGAGAGATTTTAGAGCTAGGGTTTGGCCCACGGTTGAAACATATATGAGACACGGTACAGGTGGGACCACATACCCAATTTTGCGCGCGAGTGGGCTGCTCCAGCGCGCCGAATGAGTGAATATTTTGGACCATTCTATACCGATGGAAGGTTCGACGCATAAACTAAATATACCGATGGATAGCACGATGCGAAACATAAATATCTATAGCGACGGACCGTTCATTGGTAAACATAGATATACCGACTGATGCTCTATGACAATGTTATACTGACTGACAGGTCATCGATAATATTCCATTTTTAGCGACTGATGTCCGACGCTGTTTTGGGGTTGTGGTATAGTGCAAGTTGATGAAGCGATATATGTTGAATTTGTTGAAGTTCAAAACGAAATGAGTATGATTACCCATGTTCAATCATCAAATGAGTGGAGTAATTAGGGACACCATGGCTAACCAAATGTTTGCTGATTATCAAGCTAGGCGTGGTCAATAAGTTCAGTTTAAATGTACGGTTAAAATTCCCCCTTTTGCAATTTGTATGTATATTGCTGAAATTTTTATAGGAGCTTTATGATTCACAGGATAAGAGCTCCACAAAAGTTTAGGTCATTTGGAGCATGTTTAATCACAGAACAACCACCGGACGAAATAGACAGCCACCGGACATTATAGACAAACAGAAAAACAGCCACACGAAACTTGAACTTCCGAAGCCAAAACTTGACCAAACATTCACTAATCTTCACGAAATTTTGCACACAGTAACTTAGCTCCATTCCAAAGCTATTCCCAAAAGATCTATTGAAAAAGATTAAGGGATTAGCGGGAATTTCAGATCTCGTGAAGAGGTGAATATTTGTGCAAGAAAGGAGAAAGCTCAAGAACAGCTTGCTCATGGCAATACTTTTGGATTGAGATGTTCTAAGACATAATCTCCACGTCCTTGCAAGTCCAAAACACAAGAAAAACAAAGGATTCAACCGTGGCTAAAGCAAACACCCAAAAAACCAGGATTGAAGCCAAAAACCAAAGAGAATAAGGGGAGGAGAAGCACACAAAGTTGCTGCACGAAACTACTTCAATTATGAGCCTCAAAAGAGGTCTTCGATCAAATTACAACGAAGGTTTTCATCCCAAGCAACCACCCTCACCTTCCCTCTTGATTTGGAGGCTAGATCTCACCTTAACCCTCCTAAACTTGGAGCTCAAAGCTTGAGGACAAAAATTACCCTAAGGAAATGAAAATCTAGCTGCCAAGACTCCATCTAATGACCAGCTCTTAGGCTATTTATACACCGGTTCAGTTTTGGCATTTTTACACATAGACCCCTAACACTAGAAACGCCCAGAGGGGCTAAAACAGAAAAAACCCGAAATATCGAGGACGGATGACCACGATGAAGACTTCATCTTCTTAGCTTCCACGCAATCTTCGGATGTCCTCCACGTGGCCAGTAGTCCAATCCACCTTTGCACCCCCAGTTTTGAAGTCAGAAACCAGAAAACTTTAGGAAGTCTCTGTCTGGGCCGGACTTGGCCCATCTTCTCTATCTTGGCGAGTCGTGGCCCAGCTCACCAAGGCTTGGGTAGCTTGGGTGGCGGTTTTGAGCCAAAGCCGCCAAAGCCTCCCTCGTACGCCTTCGCGCCATACACTCGGGTTGGAGCACCACGGTGGCACCCGGCTTCTCCAGTCCATCGGAGTTGCCTCGCGGTCCATCGGAGGGCTTACACCACCGTTGCCGATCCGCCCCTCCATGTACCGAGCGTCCATGGCCGACCGACGCCGAGCATTGCCTCCGATCCATTGGAGGGCTTTTGGCTCAGTCCATCGAGGTCTTCATCATCTACCTCCAGTCCATCGGAGGGCCTCCAGTCCATCGGAGGGCTTGATCTCATTGACAATCACTCATCACACCAGGAGAGCAATGAGGCCGGTCCAAGCTCTTCCTTGATCAGAGGGTGAGAACTAACTTAATCTTAGGTTAAAAGCCTAAGACAAGCTTATAGCACCGGCAAGTCTAGCAAGATTCAGAAAACTTAAGAACAATACAAACCTAAGCCTTAGATCTAGTGTGCAATAAGGGTACACCACACTAGGCAAGCGTTAAGAAGTAAAGTAAAGTATAACAGAAGATAGAACAATGATATATATTATACTGGAGTAACAAGAGTACAAAGATAGAAAGATACAAGAGCTTTATCAAGATTCGAAGAAGACTCCGGAATCCCTGAGGCAAAAGCTCAGACTCAACTCTAACTCCTTGGACTAAACTAGTGCTACTAGACTAAACGATATTATGAACTACTCAACTTCCACACTTCACAAGTGAGCTCTATGGGGGTATTTATAGCTTCCAAGGTTGGTGAGGCAGTTAGGATGGCGGTTACTGGCCAGGCGGCCTCCCTCCAGGCTGAGCGGCCCAGAGAGCCCTTTGATCCACCGCCTCTTGTGATCTTGTGGCTGGTATTCACTCCCCATGGCGGTTGCATGGCAGTTATGGCGGTTATGCATGTGTTTCTTTGTCAACTGTTGATCTTCACTTGTGTTTCTTCCTTAGCCGCAGGATTGAAGTGCCGAGGATCGCTGACTTCACCAATCCAAGTGCTGGATCGATGATGTGGCAAGGCCTTTCGGTACTTTACATGTTGCATTCGGCATTTGGACTTCATAGCTGTGTTGACACGTCACTCAAGTGCATGCAGGTTGAATGTGAGCTGTTTTGGCCACTTTGTCAGGCCGGGCGGCCTGGCCCACTGGTCAGGGTTTCCTGACTTAGCCATATTTCTCCTGTTTTCGGCTGATCTTGTACCTACAATCAAATATTCAACACAACTTGTGGAGATATATTAGTAGCAAGGGTTATCCTATACTTTGATGTATTTTCCTTCCATGCTCATGGATAGTTGGCGGTCGAAATGGTGCAATAACGACCATCAACACCCCCCAAGCTTAGACCTTTGCTCGTCCTCAAGTAAAGCCAAGATGGGTTATGGATCAGGAGTTGCTGCAATATCGATACTCATAAATAGGAGTTATGCACAGACGACACTCATGCTTTTACCTCGAACCATAGTGTATGTAATGATCACTCTTACTCGTACCTGTGGTGCATCTTTTTGTCTTACCATGTCTTGGGCAGTTGAGAGGAAGAACGACTTAGGTGCAGGTTCTGCTCCAAGCATGTCTTTTGGGATTCCCATCTCAAGTGCTTTTAAAGATTTTTGAAAAGAAAACAAGTTTCCCCAAAGGTACTCTTGATCCCTCAAAGTGTATCCACACCATTTGAAGCCAAGAGCATGGCTAAAAACTTCCTATACTAAGGCTTATGTGGAGCTCATGGTCATGGAAGAACTTAGCTTACTTAAGTTGTTTGTTTTGCAAAGCCAAAGATTGGACCAAAGAAATGTACTACATTATCTAGCCTTGTTCATTGTTGGAGCTTTATTTGGTGGATGGATGGATGAATCTCCTTATTTCCTTTCCTTCTCCTTTTTGATTGATAGGTATGAGTATGGAGCCTTTTTGTATTTTTTTTCTCTTTTTGCCATGCTTGACTAGCATGCTTTTCTTTTTCTCATATTTTTGCCTTGCTTGACTAGCATGTTTTTTTTTCTCATATTTTTGTTGGCTCCATACTCTACCTCTTTTTGATTGGAAGGAGTAAGGCTAATGGTATTATTTTGGAGATATATGGATGCATACCAGGATAGGTAAATGCTTTTGTGGTGGTGGATTTTTGCTCCAACGATTCACAAGATAGAGATGATTCCATTCTAAGAGACCTAAAATTTGACAAAGCTCAAAACAACTTTAAGTAGCTTAAACAAGCTGGTCTTAGATATTTCAGTTTATTTGGCTCCGGTAGGTAGTCAAAACCGATGGGGGAACTTCATTTTATTTTTTAAAAGAATAAACCTGAGATGTTTATCTTACTAGGGACAAGATTAAGCACTAGCTTAGCCATATCATTTCTCACAACAACTTAGACATAGTTATGCAAATGGTATCCACTAAGTACAAGATCAAGTTTTCAACTTATACACACGAGCTCGAAATTAAGCTAAGTGTAGAACGTACATAAATAACTATGTATAAACATAATAGAGCAACTATTCATCATTTCCATATGGAAAATATACATCAAAGTTGGGAGTTGCTTTTATTGACACTTTTTTTAATAAATCGAAATAAGCAAATATATAAAGAACATTATTTTATTAAACTTACTTACCTTCGGACGGGTGATGTTGCTGCTCGGTCGGACGGGGGTACTGTTGCTGCTCGGTCGGACAGGGTACTGCTGATACGGGTGATGCTGCTGGACAAGTACTGCTGCTGGGTCGGACAGGTACTGGTGCTGGGTCGGATAGGTACTGCTACTGGGTCATATTGCTACTGCACAAGAAAGGAGATAGGGGCACGAGATGGGGACACCTTACTCTGAGGGGCACGGGCACAAGGCGTCGAAGCACTTTGTCCTCCCAAAGGCCTTGGTGGTGAGAGTTTGTAACTTCTTGGCCTCCTCATCGCTTTGGATGTTGATATCCTGCAGGTTCATTAGTCAGCGCTGCTGTTGCTGCTGAGAAGAAACTCCTTCGTCCTGGTCCTGGCGGCTGCATGTACCGCTGACGGACATCCTGTCGGACATTGCTGGAGTCCTGTCGGATGCTGTTGGAGTCCTGGAGCTTCCTCTTTGTGAATGAGAGCAGGAGCGCTCGTCCGACAAAGACGGGAATTTCATGTGCAGCCCCTTCCCTGTGTTGCTCAGGGTCTTCTTCGCTTTCTTGAAGAAGGACGACATCCTGCAAAATGAACAATATGCTACACAAGGGACAAAGCAGTCACAAAAGATTCGCGTTAGCGGTTAGTCGTCCAGAAGTTAGTCGTCCTTGCGGGGCAGAGCCTCCACAAAACGTCCAAAAACCGAGGGTGTAGCACTTATTTTATTGGGCAAAATTTTTACTAAGTGCTGAAAATAAACTAGCTGCTGAAAATAAACTAAGTCCTAAACCAGTGCTTAAGAGAATGATTAGGGGGGAGAAGAGAGAGTGCTCACGCTGCTGAGTGGTGCGAGGAGCTGAAGGGGGCATGCATGCGTATTTATAGGCGCCGGGTGTGCATGCAGGTAGAGGCAGTAGGCCGGGCGGCTCGGGCTCCAGGCCGGGCGGCGTGCAGTAGGGGCCGGGCGGCTAGAGGCAGGAGTGGGGCGGCCTAGGGGCTAGGCCTCCTAGCCTGGTTGGTGTCATGTGCGCGAGGATGGGACCTGAACGGTGCAACTGAGCTGGGCGGCGTCGATGGCAGGGGGCCGGGCAGCCTGATGGCCTGGGTGCCTTTGGCACTTAGCCTTCTGGTGCATGCGTGGATGGAGCAGAGGTAGCAGCGGGGGCCGGGCGGCCTGCCCCGTGCTCTGGAACTTAGCGCGCAGGTGAACAGAGGGAGTGGGGCCGGCTAGCCCAGGTGGGGCCGGGCGTCTCCGAAAAACCCTTTTTTCTCGCAAGATAGTTTAGACTAAATGCAGACTTAAGCAAAAATTGATGAAAATTTAAACATGGAGTGGTGAAAATTAAAGTAGATGCATGAAAGAGAAGAAAAATATAACGCGGAAAATTAAATACGCAGTGGAGGGTAATGCCAGTTTACCTCCTGGCGAGGGCAAGTCATACCTTTGATTCAGTGTCAGCGCTTGACGGAGACTTAGCGGCCGTCTGTGCTGTAACTTTTGCTCGCCAAACCTTCATGGTTTCCACAGCCTTTTGTTTCTGAGTTTTGATCTTCTTTTCTGGCTTTGGCTTAGACGTCTCAGTTTTCTTCTTCCGCCATTCCTAAGATGTGTTCGTTGTTTTGGCAGTGACCTTCTTTTCAGGAGCTTTGCCTCCTGATTCTTTTGTTGGCGGCTGGGCTAGTGAGGCACGTCTCAGTGACTCGGCTCTGCGATCGGTTTTGAGTTTGCGGGCCTCTCCATCCAAGAAGATTTTCTCCATTGCTAGGATGAGAGAGTCCACCTTCGGCTTACTTGGCGAAAGCTCGATCTTCTCTCTTGGTGTTTCCCGGGGTGCCTGACACTTAAGGTTGAAAGTTTTTACCTATCGGCACTGTTCGACCTTCGGTTTGAAGGCGAATGTCTCCCGTCTGCCATTGATGTTGAGGTGGACTTCTCCAGCTCCAACATGAATGTTGGCCTCAGCAGTGCTTAGGAATGGTCGCCCAAGGATGAGCGGCGTCTTCGTGTCTACCTCCATGTCTAGCACCACAAAATCCACCGGGATGATGAAATTTCGGATTTTTACTAGGGCATCTTCGACGATCCCGATGGGGTAGCGAATCGATTGATCCGCTAACTGTAGGCACATGGCAGTAGGGGCAAGTGTAGCATGTGTAAGTTTATCAAAGATTACCTATGGCCTGACGCTGACACTTGCTCCCAGATCACAGAGAGCTTGATCAAAGTTCTAGGTTCCGATTGAGCATGATATGGAGGGGTTCCCAGGATCTTTTTTCTTTTCAGGCGGCTGGTTGAGTATAACAGCGCTACACTCCTCTATGAGGTGCACAACTTCGGTCGATGGCAGCAGCTTTTTGTTGTTGAGGATGTCCTTCAGGTACTTAGCATATGTAGGCACCTGCATCGCATCTAGCAATGGGATATTGACATATAACTTCTTGATTACCTCAACGAATTTGCCGCACTGATCGTCGACCGAGGCCTTTTTCTGCCTTTGAGGAAAAGGGAGCACTGTGCTGTCATAAAACTCATGCGGAGTTGATTTCGGTGCTTCCTTCACCGGTGGTGGTTCACGATCTACCTCATCTTCCTCCTCTGGTGGGCCTGTTTTCCCTGTTCTTTTCCTGCAGCTCTAGGATGTAGGGGGTATTGTGTAGACCTTTCACCCCTAGTGGTTACAGCATTTATATGTTCCTTCGGGGATAGCTTGGGCTGTCCCGGAAGCTTCCCCGAAGTAGGACTAGGTAGAGAGGCGGCAAGCTGAGCTATCTGGGTTTCCAACATTTTATTAAAGCTCAGTTGGTTCTTCATGACACTATTCAGAGTTTCCAGTTGATATGACAAAGATTCAAGAACTCTATCATTCGCATGGAACTTCTTACTAATGCCATCGTTCACAGCTTTTTGGTCGAAAGGATTTTTATTAAACTGCTGAGAACTGCCAGAAGACAAACCTTGACCAGCGAAAGGTAAGTTGGTCGTGAATTTCAACCTGGTTGAGGACGAGGCCCGTTACTGAAGCCATTGTTGTTGATGAAGTTGACGTCCTCCGATCAATTTTTGGGGCAGTTGTTCTCCGTGCAGCCGGTGTTCCCATAATGCTCGCAAGTCATGCGAGAATCCAATGTCTGGACCGGCACAGCTTCAGGAGCGCCCTCCAGCTTCTTTAGCAGGAGGTCCATTTCGGCGGCAAGCATGTCGGAGCCGTCAATATGGTGGACTCCACGGGGCTTATTGTTTGCCTTTTCTCTCTCCATCCTTGGTTGCTTGCCATTTTCTCGATGAGAGTGCGGGCAGCGGCAACGCTCAAGGAACAAGAATGATCCTCCAGCGGCTACATCGAGGTGTTTTTGCGCAGACCGGTGTAATCCGTCGAAGAAATTCTGGATTATCAGCCACTGTTCCATACCATAGTGGGGCAGGCGGCGATGTATTCTTGTAGTCTCTCCCATGCCTCCGCCACGGACTCGTCAGCGAGCTGCTGAAAGCTCAAGATTCGGTTTCTCAGTGAGCTGGTCTTGCCTAGAGGAAAGTACTTTGCAAGGAAGGCATTGGAGCATGCCTCCCAGTTTTTCAAGTTGTTGCGGTTCAGGTAGAACCACTGTTTCGCCTTCCCTGTCAGAGAGAATGGGAAGAGGCGAAGCCGAACAGCATCGGTGGTTGCACCCTTGATGGTAAAAGTGCTGCATATCTCCAGAAATTGCTGGAGATGGATGTTTGCATCCTCTAACGCCAGTCCGCAGAATGGGCTAGCTTGGACCATGTGGATGACACCTGGCTTGAGCTCCAATCCCTCTCCAACAGTCACACTGGGTCCCGTAAGGATGTTGTTGCTGGATGCGACAGAGAACTCGCGAATGGTCTTCTCAGCCATGTGTGTCGTGTCAGTTGTGCTTGTTGATCCAAACTCCAGTGTTGCTGCCACAGGCCTCTGCCCGTGGATTGTCTTCTAACGGACTCTCCTTCTGAGTAGTGACACCGGATTGTTGTAAAAGTTTGCCGGTAAGTCAAAACCGGTCATACACCTCTCTGTCACCCAACAATAAAATAGACAGAGACAAATAAGCCCGCTGAGAAATAGCAGTATGTTATCAAGTTATAAGTACCTAGGTTCGAACAAATCAAACTTCTATTCCCAATTGCTTCCTCAGCAACGGCGCTAGGAAAAAGCTTGTTGACATTTCTTAGCGTAACAGATTTTACTCCGTAAGCGCACGGAGATTCGCTGTAGCTTTTTTACTCAGAGTATTCCGAGTATCGTAAAAATCCACAGGGAAGCAAGGGCGAATAGGTGGAATGAAATGTCGAACTTTCAAGCAGTACTATAACTTAGATAAAATACCAACTAATCTTACAACGGGGTAAGATAACAAGATAGTATATGGTGGGAAGAGTAAAACAGGACTAAAGAAACCTAACACTTAGGTAGCTATCTGGGAAGATAACGAGTGAGATTAGATTTCCAAACTCTACTACTTAACCGCTGCAGAGGAGTATTTGCGGTTGAACTAAGTTAACTGGAAACAAGCTAGGATCTTTCGTCGAGCGAAATTCTGACGCCTCGAGGGGTCAAAGGGTAGATAGTAGACCTCCAAAGGAAACCCGGCTAACGCCTACGGGTTTACCGAACGACGGGGTGGAATACTGAGACCTCTAGAGCTGTCACCTAGAGAGCCTACCAACCAGATCTGCGTGGGTAAGATGGCACGCTATACTAGTGTTCAACTGAGAAATTGAATACTAAACCTCTTCCTTGACCAGAGGGTGAGAACTAACTTAATCTTAGGTCAAAAGCCTAAGACAAGCTTATAGCACCGGCAAGTCTAACAAGATTCACACAACTTAAGAACAACACAAACCTAAGCCCTGGATCTAGTGTGCAATAAAGGTACACCACACTAGGCAAGCTTTGAGAAGTAAAGTAAAGTATAACAGAAAATAGAACAATGATATATATTATACTGGAGTAATAAGAGTACAAAGATAGAAAGATACAAGAGATTTACCAAGACTCGAAGAAGACTCCGGAATCCCTGAGGCAAAAGCTCAAACTTAACTCTAACTCTCAGGACTAACCTAGTGCTACTAGACTAAGCGATAGTATGAACTACTCAATTTCCACGCTTCACAAGTGAGCTCTAGAAGGTATTTATAGCTTCCAAGGTCGGTGAGGCGGTTAGGATGGCGGTTACAGGCCGGGCGGCCTGAGGTGGGGCTGGGCGGCCCGGAGAGCCTTTTGATCCACCGCCTATTGTGATCTTTTGGCTGGTATTCACTCCCTGTGGGGGATAGATATCCCCTGGGTCCTCATGGAGCGTATTCTCTACATGGGCCGGCGGAGGGCCCGATCCGGAAAAAGACCGATCGACTTGACGCACAAGACAAGGACTCAGCGTGTATAAGGAAGGTATAAGAAGAATCTTAGTAGGAGATGTAACTAAACCGAGTAGGACTCATAGATGGAAACCGACTTGTAACCCAAACCACGCCGGACTATATAAGGCGGGTTAGGGATCCCTCTCAACAACACAACTCCTCAACCCCATAGGAACTCAACCCCCCAACTCTCCAACGCTCTCAACCTCATACGCTCTCATTGTACCCTCGAGAGTTCAAATCAATACAATCAGCCCTAAACATGACGTAGGGTATTACGCGTTTCGCGGCGCGAACCTGTATAGATCGTGTCTCCCTTGAGTTTTGTGTTTTTCGTCGCATCTCAAAACGAACCATCGAGCTACGGTTGACGCAGACGCCCACAAAAGCATCCCGTGGTATATCCCGTGATGTATTGCCGGATTAAAACCCCGACAGTTGGCGCGCCATGTAGAGGTATCTGCTTCGGCAATATCGCTGGCTCCATGGCCATCGTCTTCAACAAGTCAATCTGCAACGTCGTCATTCTCTGCGGCGTCATCTTTGGCGGTATCACACGTTGCCTCCATCGTCGAGTTCGTCAAGCGAAACAACTGCTGCGATCCGATCTACAGAAGAAAAATATTCTTACGTCAGTTTAGCCCAGCAAGGATCTTACTTCTACATCAAGCCATGGAAACGCATCTACTACTTGCACAATAGACCGTACAAAGTCTGTCAGGCTCGAGGGAATTCTTCGTCAGCAACTCCGATTGGATTCTCCAGTTGTCCAGCAGAACAGAAAAACCAGGTCACGGCGTCGCCTCTGCAACACGAGTCCGATCAGAATTAGCAGTCAGAAGTCGAATAGAAAGAAAGCTTACGTGCCGAGGGTTAGCGCTGCATGCAGATACGCAAAGGAAGGAGGGAATTAATTTCCAAAACTCATTACCGGACTCCGATCGATTCTCCAAAATCAAGATCAGTTGTCTGCTACTACACGTGAAAAAATATATATTATCTTGATCACCGATCAGAGGCCACCGAGTTCTCTCTCTCAGAAATTACTGTGGCAGACAAATACTCCATGGTTCTAGACATCCGGACCAAGTGCTGTATAATCACTTGGGTTTCGATCAAGACAAGCTGACACGCAGGACTATAAGCAGCTAAGTTATTTTTTAGTTATGCATTTAATTATGCTAGTTATTTTCCTTCTATTCGGATGGTTTGATTGAAGCAACCGTATTCTCTCTGCAAACGATACTATTCGATTTGTCTCCTAATTATTATTTTAAAAAAATAATTTCTGTCACCATAAATATCTACAACGCGCTGAAGCAGTCAGCTAGCACTGTTGTTAACTATCTATGATTTCTGCCAGAAAAGCGAGAGCTGCTGTCAACTAACCGCACAGTGAGTTATTCAGTCCAAGTGATCTGGGTATTGCTCATATTATTTCTTAATCATTCGGGCTGTGGATCTATTGAATTATCTCTTAATCATGTAGCTATTTGGATCATTAAATTATTTCTGGAATATCCAAGTTATTGGATCAATTGGATTTTCTATATATCACTCGGATTATCTATATTATTGCTGGATCACCCGGATAATCTTTGGATCACTCAGATCATCTCTGGATTATTCATACTGGTTCTGGTCACTCGTCCCGGATCACTTGGCATTATTCAGATCAACTCTGAATTACTTACATTGTTTCGGATCATTCATATTAATTTCAACATCATTATTTCTGGGTCATTCATATTATTTCAGGATCATTATTTCTGCATCATTCATATTATTTTGGGATCACTTGGCTACTCATATTATTTCAGCACCATTATTTCTGAATCAGTAATGTTACTTCAGATCACTTGGATTATTTCTAAATCATTCAGGGTTTCATATTACTTAGATTATTTCTGGTCTTTCAAACTGTGCATTATGCACCTCGGTAAGCTGAAACATTTTCTACTTCGTGTACTTTCTCGAATCGTTTGCATCTCGTGTTTCGCCGAGTCAATACTTTGCATCTCGTGTTTCGCCGAATCAATTCTTTTCATCTTGTGTTTCGCCGAGTCAATTCTTTTCATCTCGTGTTTCGCCGAGTCGAATCTTTTCTGTCGCATCTCGTGTTTCGCCAAATCGAATCTTTTCTGTCGCATCTCGTGTTTCGCTGAGTCGAACCTTTTCTGTCGCATCTCGTGCTTTGACAAGTCTTAGTATTTTTTGGTAAGATCTATGACGGCGGGTGTCATAAACTCTATATGACCACCGTGACAACAGGGTAGTCGGTTTGGCCAACCGGCGCTACATGCCTTCACTTATTCAGTAACGGGGTGTCCTCTATCCCTTCACACTCTTCGTATAGAGCAATCGGCCTAGGTCGTATGACCGACAGTACGGTGTTACATGGCCACTCCTACTCATGATGGGGATACCTCCGGCCCTACCCACGAAAGCAATCGGCCTATGTTGTATAACCGATAGTACGGTGTTACATGCTTTCGTTCGTACTCATATCGGGGAGCACTCAGGGCCCCACCAAAACAAAGGCAATCGGCCTAGGTCGTATGACCGACAGCTGGGTGCTACATGCCTTTTCAGTACTCATAACAGGGTGCACTCTGGCCCTCTACTCAGGTCATAACCTGACCTACAGCTTGTGTTACATGCTCTCGCTTGCTTATACGGGGTAGTCGGTCTGGCCCACTGACGCTCAATGCCTTCTCTATACTCGGAATTCAAACAGGGAGTCCACTCTATCTCCGTCAGTTAAGTTACTTCTATATTTACTTATGCATGTGCATAAGCTGTTTATCCAATTGTTTGCTCTGTTGCCTCGATATTATTTGAGTATGTTTTCTCTCCGATCAATACTACTCGGGTTGTCTCTTGATTAACGTTTCAGGAAAATACTACTCACTGCTTCGTCTACTCGGGGGCTGCGCCGCTGCGCACCTCGTCGACTCGGGGGTTGCGCCGCCGCGCACCTCGCCGACTCGCTGCTTCGTCAGCTCGGGAGTTGCGCCGCCGCGCACCTCGCCGACTCGCTGCTTCGTCAGCTCGGGAGTTGCGCCGCCGCGCACCTTGTCGACTCGTTGCTTCGTCAGCTCAGGAGTTGCGCCGCCGCGCACCTTGCCGACTCATTGCTTCGTCGCCTCGGGAGTTGCGTCGTCGCGCACCTCGCAGACTCACTGCTTCGTCGACTCGGGAGTTGTGCCATCGCGCACCTTGCCGATTCGCTACTTCGTCAGCTCGGGAGTTGCGCCGCAGCACACCTCACCGATTCGCTACTTCGTCAGCTCGGGAGTTGCGCCGCAGCACACCTCACCGACTCGCTGCTTCGTCAGCCCGGGAGTTGCGCCGCCGCGCACCTCGCCGACTCGCGGCTTCGTCAGCCCGGGAGTTGCGCCGCCGCGCACCTCGCCGACTCGTTGCTTCGTCAGCCCGGGAGTTGCGCCGCCGCGCACCTCGCCGACTCGTTGCTTCGTCAGCTCGGGAGTTGCGCCGCCGCGCACCTCGCCGACTCACTGCTTCGTCGCCTCGGGAGTTGCGCCGCCGCGCACCTCGCCGACTCACTGCTTCGTCGCCTCGGGAGTTGCGCCGTCGCGCACCTCGCAGACTCACTGCTTCGTCGACTCGGGAGTTGCGCCGTTGCGCACCTTGCCGATTCGCTACTTCGTCAGCTCGGGAGTTGCGCCGCAGCGTACCTCACCGACTCGCTACTTCGTCAGCTCGGGGGCTGCACTGTTGTCCGCCTTGCCGACTCACTTCTTTGTCGACTCGGGAGTTGCGCCGCCGCGTACCTCGTCGACTCGCTACTTCGTCCGCTCGGGAGTTGCGCCGCCGCGCACCTCGCCGACTCGCTACTTCGTCAGCTCGGGGGCGGGGCTGCTGTCCACCTTGCCGATTCGCTACTTCGTCAGCTCGGGAGTTGCACCGCCTCGAACCTCATCGACTCGCTACTTCGACAGCTCGGGAGTTGCGCCGCCGCGCACCTCGCTGACTCGCTACTTTGTCAGCTCGAGGGTTGCGCCGCCGCACACGTCGCTGACTCGCTACTTCGTTAGCTCGGGAGGCTTTGCCACCGACTCGCTGACTTAGGGAGGCTTCGCCACCGACTCGCCGACTTAGGGAAGCTTCGCCACCGACTCGCCGACTCAGGGAGGCTATGCCACTGACTCGCCGACTCAGGGAGGCTTCGCCACCGACTCGCCGACTCATGGAGGCTATGCCACCGACTCGCCGACTCAGGGAGGCTTTGCCACTGACTAGCCGACTCAGGGAGTGTGATGCCTGTTGGCGGTCGATAAAACCCATTTCGACCGCCAACATTTCATGTTTTAGAGTATACTTTACCAAGTTTTTACTAATCTCTAACTAGTTCCACGAGTTGTGCATAAAGGTTGTATGCAGGAGCTTAACACATTCAAAACTATATGAAAATGAACAAACGAAGACAATGTGGCAAGAAGGGGAGCAATGGGTTAGAAACCCTAGCCGGCCGACCACCATCCCAGGTCGGCCGACCAAGGGTGTGGTCGCCCGACCTGGTGGGCCGACCAGGGGCTACCAGTACCCAGAGGCCAGGTCGGCCGACCACAGGTCCAGGTCGGCCGACCTCCCACCTCGTTGGCTGACCAAGGTAGCCCACCAGGCAGCTTAGGGCCCAGGTCGCCCGACCTAGGCCCAGGTCGCCCGACCTTGCCACGTCGCCAATTTCGACCTGCATGCAAAGAAACATAAAACAAGTTAAATGCAACCGTAGGATCATGCATCCAAGGGCCAAAAGGACTTCGCACAAGGGATCAATGACGTCAGCAATCCGAGGGAGAAAACATGCAGCCAATCAGAGGTCGCCCAACCCTATCTCAAGGTCAGCCAACCTAGTACCGACCTCGTTTTGCACGTGCCTCAACCGCCACAACCGCCAACCGACATTCAGAGCAAATCACAGCCGAAGGATCAAGGAAGGCGGTGCATTGGATGGTCGCCCGACCCCCCGGGCTGGCCGACCGACACACCCCAGGGTCGGCCGACCTACCCCCAGGTCGGCCGACCACCGACAAACACCCAAGCCGACCTTGCACACCTACAAATACCCCCCTCGTCCATCCAAGCTATAAATACCCCCCGGGAGGTCAATTGCAAGGTGTGGTGGATCAAGATAACACTAGTGTGGTTGTGTAGTTGAGTGTAGAGTATAGTAGTGAATCCACCCTTGGCATTGTAGAGAGAGCCAAGTTGTATCAAGAGTGAGTAGTGAGTTGTAGAGTGAAGGAGTTGGAATTCTCTATTGGTCTTCTATTCCCGAGCTCTTATTCTCAGAGGGATTGTTACACTATTTCCAGGATACAGTAAAGATCCTTGCTCCCTCCTTTATTTAATTCATACTTACTTTATTTACATACTCAGTGCTTTGCTCAGTAGTTTACGGGTGCCAAGTGTGCTCTGTGTAGTTTAGCTATACAGTTGTGCTAGCTCTCAGGCTTCGAAACTGTGTAGTAGTAAACTCGGTTGTGTAGACGTGGTGTCTAGACTAGAGTTTGCCTTGGAAGGTGTCTTGTCCCACGCGGCTTTGGTGTAGGTCCGCTTGGTGACAGCGAGCGTGTACCCTGTGTACTCCACCCCGATGTTCGGATAAGTAGTCATCGACGCATAGCTGAGTTCTGTAGTGCCCGTCTTTCTCGTCTGGGTTATCAGCACTCTGGTGCCCAGAAGTGGTTCTATAGGCTTAGTGTCCAAGTAAACCTGCTGAGTAGAACACCAGTTTGTTTAGTAAAGTTAAGTTGTTTTATCTAAAGTAGTGAACCTGCTCTTCTCTGTCTTTTATCTCTACAATTGCTGGCTTTGCTGTTCGTTCCTACCTGTTCTATGTTGAGTTACTCCTCGTTCCTCGTGGATTTCGATACCCTGGAATACTCATGGGTGAAAAGCTACAACGTGTTTCCGTGCGCTTGCGGATCTATATCAGTAGGCTAAGAAACGCCAACAAACTTTTCTGGCGCCGTTGCCGGGGTAATTCAACTAGAACCTAGGATCGTTCATACTCACGCCATACACAACCACTAGATATATCCCCACCAAATACCACATACCATCTACCATATGGATTCCATGCCTATCTTTCAATTCACCGCTCCAAAGGGCGATTATTTGGGGCCTCCACCATCATCCGCACCCATTACCGTGGAAGGCTATCAGCTACGTCCCGGCTTGATAGCCATGGTTCAGGATAAATCGTTCGGAGGACATGAATCAGAATGTCCCTAAGCACACCTCCGGGAGTTCGAGCAGCTATGCAGCTGCCTGGTCATCCCAGGAATGTCTGGCGACACACTTCGATGGTTGCTCTTCCCGTTTTCGCTCACGGGGGAGGCAAAAATCTAGTGCAAGCAGACAGTTGGTAAAGTAGAAGGGAGTTGGGAGAACTTGAAAAACAGTTTTTGTCTCCGTTTCTTTCCGCCAAATAAGGTTATCAACCTCTGCTGCGAAGTATTCAACTTCCGACAGCGCGAGAGAGAATCCTTAGGGGCAGCTTGGGAACGCTTCAATCGTCTGGCCTTCCTAGGGCCGGACTTGGATATTTCCGGGGCATGGTTGCTACAACACTTCGTTCGGGGCCTTACACCCGGAGCAGATCTTTGTCTCGACCTAGCCTCTGGAGGGTCGTTCTACCACTTGACACCATCCGAGGAAAGG
Organism: Paspalum notatum; assembly: GCA_022530915.1. Lineage (NCBI taxonomy): Eukaryota > Viridiplantae > Streptophyta > Magnoliopsida > Poales > Poaceae > Paspalum > Paspalum notatum. The sequence goes on along the minus strand of CM039688.1, from coordinate 28,542,531 downwards.
AGAGTTCTCGACAAAATCCACGAGAAAGCTTCTGACCTTGGTACATTTGAAGAACCACCTCCACAGAAGCCACCCAAGACACTTGAACCCGAAGAGAGACAAACATCATATACCCCATCTCCACCATTACCCCTCCGAATCGAGGAAATCCCAGAACCATCGTCTAGGCAAACTGAGAGGGTCAGTTTAGCCTTGATGGTTCCTCCGTCGACACCTCCGTTCTCTTTTGAGGACGAGCTTTTCATGGATTTTGGTAACGCTTCTCGGTTACCAAAACAAGATCGACGCTTCACTAGGACCTCCAAACCAACATACGTACTACCGGATCATAAAATACATATGAAGGAGGACCTACTTTGGCTTTCAGCAGCAATCAATCGGGATTGGCTAGAGGAGAGACGACTGGACACAAACACGGTCGAATTTTATCCAGACCCCAGCGTCATCCCAGGCCAAGTATCAAGGCTTCAACCGCAAGACATTACATATGACCCGAGGGTAGGAATCAATATAATCCCTAAGCACATAATGGACGAGTACTACCCGACACAACCGTTATCAAGATATGCCATGCGTCTGCAATGGACAAAGGGCGGCTATTTGAGATGCGAGGGTGTTTTGAGGGTAATTCAAACAACCTTGCGGGATACGCAGGTGTTCTTAGACTTTCACCTCTTTGACATCCCCGAGGGGTCTCCACCATTGATTGTGGTTGGGATCCCAATCGCAGCCCTCACCAGCTCAGATATACACAGAGGGAGATTGCAGCTTCAGCTCGGCAATGAAGAAATGAATGTTAATATTGATAGGTCGCTCAATGCCAAGACTGAAGCAAAGCCAGAGATTGACCCTATGGAAGAGGTGATAAGCCTTGCACTTGAGGAAATGGGTCAAGATAGCCTAGAGGAAGAGGCTGTTAGCTACTTCAGTACGGTAGAGGAGCCATGGAAGTTCGAAGAACTTGGTGAATCCTTACGGCCCGAAGCTCCGAAGATAGAACTAAAGCAACTACCGCCTGGCCTGAAGTACGCCTTCCTCAACGGGAATGAGGACACACCGGTGATCATCAGCGACAAGCTGACAGAGAGTGAGAGCCGGCGATTACTTTCAGTTTTGGAGAAGTATAGATTTGTGCTTGGATACTCCCTTCAAGACCTGAAAGGAATCAGTCCCAACCTATGCACTCATCGTATCCCTATGGAGGCCGAGCACAAGCCAACTAGGGAACCACAGCGTCGACTTAACAATGCGATGAGAGAGGTGGTCAAGAAGGAAGTACTAAAACTACTTCACGCGGGAATCATATACACCGTGAGTGACAGCAAATGGGTCAGTCCAGTACAAGTTGTACCGAACAAAGGAGGAATGACAGTTGTCAAGAACCAGAATAATGAGCTCATACCACAGAGAACTGTCATGGGTTGGCGGATGTGCATTGACTACCGAAAGCTTAATGCTGCCACCAAGAAAGATCACTTTCCTCTTCCTTTCATTGATGAAATGTTGGAGAGACTGGCAAAACACTCCTTCTTCTGCTACCTCGACGGCTACTCTGGATACCACCAGATTCCGATTCACTCGAAGGACCAGAGTAAGACGACTTTCACATGCCCTTACGGAACCTTCGCTTACAGGCGAATGTCGTTCGGGCTGTGTAATGCTCCAGCATCATTCCAGCGGTGTATGATGGCAATATTCTCTGATTTCATGAAAGAGATCATGGAAGTATTTATGGATGATTTCTCAGTATATGGCAAGAGCTTTGATGGATGTTTAGAGAACCTTGAAAAAGTTCTCAAAAGATGCCAAGAAGTTGATCTTGTCCTAAACTGGGAGAAATGCCACTTCATGGTCAGAGAAGGAATCGTTCTGGGACACAGAATTTCGGAAAGAGGCATAGAGGTAGATCGTGCAAAGATCGAGGTCATTGAACAACTACCTCCACCCACCAACATAAAGGCCATCCGAAGCTTCCTAGGCCATGCAGGGTTTTATAGGAGATTTATCAAAAATTTCTCCCATATAGCCCGGCCTCTGACCAACTTGTTGGCCAAGGATGTTCCCTTTGTGTTCGACGAAGAATGTCTCAAGGCCTTTCACACGCTTAAGAAGGCTCTGGTCTCAGCCCCAATTATTCAGCCACCCGACTGGAACTTACCTTTTGAAATCATGTGTGATGCAAGCGACTTCGCTGTTGGAGCAGTATTGGGTCAGAGCAAGGATAAAAAGCATCATGCTATCTCTTATGCAAGCAAAACGCTCATTGGCCCACAACTGAATTACTCAACCACCGAGAAAGAACTATTGGCAGTGGTCTTTGCAATCGACAAGTTCAGATCATACTTGGTAGAATCGAAAGTCATCATCTACATAGATCATGCAGCTCTCAAATACCTCCTGACCAAGAAAGATGCAAAACCATGATTAATCCGGTGGGTGCTGCTACTCCAGGAATTCGATATCGAAATCCGAGACAAAAAGGGAGTAGAGAATTCAGTTGCAGATCATCTCTCACGAATAAAATTTGAAGAAACATCGCCCTTGCCGATCGATGACTATATGAGAGATGATCAGCTCCTAAAGGTGACAACAGCCCAACCTTGGTATGCTAATCTGGTGAATTACATCGTTGCTGGCTATGTCCCTGAAGGAGCCGACAAGAGGAAATTGGCCCACGACAGCCGATTCTATCTCTGAGATGACCCCTACCTATACAAACTCTGCGTAGATGGACTCCTACATCGCTGCATTTCAGCTTGTGAAGCACCGCAAGTCCTTGATAGATGCCATGCATCCTCCTATGGAGGTCACTATGGGGCCTATCGAACTCATGCAAAAATCTGGCAAAGTGAGTTCTACCGGCCCACTATGTATGAGGATGCAAAAGAGTTCATGCGACGGTGTCCAAGGTGCTAGCGCCAAGGGACTATAAATCCAAGAGATGCTATGCCACTCACAAGCAATCTCCAGCTTGATATATTTGACATGTGGGGCATAGATTTTATGGGACCTTTTCCCAAGAATGAAGACAAGGAGTACATCTTGGTCGCAGTGGATTATGTATCAAAATGGGTAGAGGCAATGCCGTGTCCTGCAGTGGACTCAAGACACTCCATTAAGATGTTTTGGGAAACGATCTTTCCTCGTTTTGGAGTACCGCGGGTCATCATCAGCGATGGGGGCAGCCACTTCATTGACAAGCGCTTCAGGAAGTGTCTCGCTGAACTTGGTGTGGACCACCATGTTGCCACCCCTTACCATCCGCAGACAAGTGGCCAAGCCGAGACGTCAAATAAACAAATCAATAACATATTGCAAAAGACGGTCAAGGCTATGGGAAAAGAATGGGTATCCAAGCTACCCGATGCTCTCTGGGCATACCGCACTGCATATAAAACTCCCATTGGCATGACACCATACCAATTGGTCTACGACAAGACTTGTCATCTTCCAGTGGAACTCGAATTCAAATCTCACTGGGCGGTCAAGAGGTGGAACATGGATCTCCAGTCGGCAGGCGTACGAAGGCAAATGCAACTGGCCAAGCTGGAGGAATGGAGGGAGAAGGCATACCACAGTGCCAAGCTATACAAGGAGCGCACCAAAATTTGGCACGATAAGCGAATCAAGATCAAATCATTCAAACCGGGAGATAAGGTACTACTATTTAACTCTCGCATTCGTTTATTTGGTCATGGTAAGCTTAGGAGTAAGTGGGAAGGACCCTTCAAGGTCCTTGAAGCCGCCGATCACGGCGCCATCACCCTCCAGGACGATGACGGAAATGTTTTCAAGGCGAATGGGCAGCGCCTTAAAATATTTCTTGAGCCCGAAATGCCTCAGCTCGAAGAAATGGACGTCTTCGAGCTGCACGAGGTAGTATGATCACACGTCCATGGTCGAGCTCAGACCGTAAAAGAAGCCATGTACACTACTTGCTTTTCCTTCCTTAAAGCTCTTCTAATCTCACCTTTTGCTGCAAAAATCTCAATAGAACCAATGTCCAACACATGTTTTTGGGTAAAGGCCACCTAATAGGGGTAATCCCAACTCTTGGCAAGTCCTGCCAAGGGTTGGCGTGGCCGGCCGACCTTAGGGTCTGGTTGCCCGACCCCTGGGTGCAACAGCCAGGCCGACCTTGGGCACGGGTCGCCCGACCTCAATGCTAGGTCGCCCGACCTTGGTCAGGTCGCCCGACCTCCGAACCAGGTCGCCCGACTGCCAAAATTTGATTTTCAAGTTTTGGAGTGCTTTCCCCAGCTATTCCGGTTCTGTTGAGTGGATGAGATCGGGATTTCGACGTTTTAAGGTGAAAGAAGTCCATCTTCTTCCTCCCACATCTCAATCCCATCTCATTCCATCTGGAATTCAGCCATGGCACCACCTTCTCCACACAACAATGGCAAGGCCATCGTCTCCATCACCTCGGACACCACCGCCACATACACCCCAGCGTCCGAGGACTCACCACAACCTCTCCAGTCTATCCCGAAGGAGAGCCCAGAGAGACTCGTATGGAGGTCACCCTGGCCGACGGGACTAGGTCCCTAGGGTCGGCCGACCTCTGGTCAGGGTCGCCCGACCTCTGATGCAGGTCGGCCGACCATGGGTGACAGCCCCCGTGGCCGGCCAGCCACCCGTGCAGGTCGCCCGGACTCACCCCGTCGCTCCCACAGTGTGGATAGGCCCCCTCGCGGTCTGTCCCCCACCAAGGCCATTGCCAAGAAGGTGGCGCGCCCATCGCCACGTCCTACCATGGGGGCCATCGCCCCTGTGAAGTGCATCAAGAGCCTCTTCCAAGAGGAGGCCGCTGGACCATCTAGGGAATGGGCCTTCCCTATCCACTCCACCCATACTCTCCGTGGGATGAAAACTCCCACGGGTGGGTATGCTAAGGTGTTTGTGTCAAGGGTAGCCATCCCGGATTCATCCATAGATGAGTCCATTTACTCCACTCCACCACATAGGACGGTGAATAGGGTGGCTGTACCTCCCCCCATCTGAGGATCGCCTGGGAAGTTCGAAGACTCATCCGGTGATGAAGACACGGTGGCCTCTCTTAGGGAGGAAAACATAGCGCTCAGAGCCAAATTGCAGAATTTAGAGGAGCGCTGTGCTGAAGGCGAGCTTTGGCGGATAGAGATTAATGATAAAATTGATGTCCTTAGGAAGGGACTGTCCGCCAAGGTCCGCCACCTTGCGGAAGCAATGGGGCATCCAGAACTCTATGACCCACCACAACCATATATGCCCTTGCTTCTAGTTATCTTAGGCGCATTATTTTCTTTAGGTTGAATATGTTTTGTTTGTTTTAATTTCCCTTTTGTAACATGCGCCTCCATTTTTATATGATTCAATAAAGGTAGGATAGTTTTCTTTGTTCCAATAAAGTTTGGGTGGAATGGCCAAAGCCATTCGACCTACTGTACTAATCCTGTAGAAACCACGCAAGAAAACACCTTATGCATGAACAACAACGCTACTCAGAAACATTCAGAGGAAAAACGGAGACAATGCAGGTCGCCTGACCTTGGTTCTGGCCGCCCGACCCACTGGTCAGGTCGCCCGACCATGGTCCGGGTCGGCCAACCATGCAACTTGCACAAAAATATGGTACACCGTGTTGTCACATCTCCCCAAGGCTCTTTCACCCGAAACAAACAAGCGCACGGGTCAAACCACGAAGAGGGGTGGCCGCCCGACCTAGCCCTCGGGCGCCCAACCTGGCTCCCGGTCGCCCGACCTGGTGACAGGGTCGGCCGACCCTGGCTATGGGCTGGCCGGCCCACTCCCATCTCAAACCCATATTTGGAGGTCAGGTTTGCACATTTTATTATTTGTACCTCTCAAATTTTATGTTTGGCTTACATGAAACCTTGGTAAATGATGCTCTACATGATCATGATGTCACATCTCACTTGTGCTTGCACCATGTTATTCCTCATGCTAGAGTAATCTTGCCTTTGGATACCTTTTTGGATAGGGAACCACTTATGTTTAGTTTGTTGTTTCATGAGAGATGAGATAATTGGAGATAACTAAAGGAACCTCCCACATGAGTTAAAAGTTTTATTTGCAAAATAAAAAGAGGGTTCCATCTTGGATGATCTCAAGTTTCGATCCCATCTCACCAGTGCACCATATGAAAAAGAGAATTTGTACATTCATGCATCCCTGATTGCTTTGAGTTTTATCAAGTTTTGTGCCATTAAAGAGTTCGAATCATTTGAGAATTTTGGCCTTCACATGCATGTTCCATGAAATAAAGTCTCTCAAAAAGGTGTGCACAAAATGTCAATGATCCCATCTTCTGTTTGAAAGAAAGAGAGGCATGGAAGTCGAAAAAAAAGAGAGAAAGAGGAAAGTATGAGAAAAGAAAAATGATGAGAAAAAGAAAAAGACTCCATGCCCTCTGCTCAAACACAGGATTCAAATCAAGCAACTGCAAGAGACAAGTCCCTACACTACACTTGCACTTGGCCAAATCTCACTTGATTATGAATTCTTTCTTGACACTTGGTTTGATTAGACAACATAAACATGACAGGATGGCATCTTTCGTTCAACTACCAAAAGCTCCATAGAAGCCTTAGTAGTATAGAATGTGAGGAATACAAAACTCTTACAAGGACACCTTGTCCTATGAGTGACTGAGAGCTAGACTTGAGATCAAAAAAGTTGGCATGCCCTGTTTTGAAAATCTTGAAAACCTCTTTACTCATGTGGTATGGGAACCTGAAGCTAACTATGATATATTCTTGTTCCATGTCTCAACATTCCAAAACTTAAGTGTAGACACCATTGAAATCTTGGGCAAGATGAAATAGTTTGGAGTAACCTTGTGCTTGCTATGGTGGTTGTTGATGTTATGCCCTTTCCACTTGCGCTTAACTCTCTTCTTTGCTCGAGGACGAGCAAAGGTTTAAGTGTGGGGGGGTGTTGGCGGTCGATAAAACCCATTTCGACCACCAATATTTCATGTTTTAGAGTATACTTTACCAAGTTTTCACTAATCTCTAACTAGTTCCATGAGTTGTGCATAAAGGTTGTATGCAGGAGCTTAACACATTCAAAACTATATGAAAATGAACAAACGAAGACAATGTGTCAAGAAGCGGAGCAATGGGCTAGAAACCCTGGCCGGCCGACCACCATCCCAGGTCGGCCGACCAAGGGTGTGGTCGCCTGACCTGGTCGGCCGACCAGGGGCTACCAGCACCCAGAGGCCAGGTCGGCCGACCATAGGTCCAGGTCGGCCGACCTAGGAACCAGGTCGGCCGACCTCCCACATGGTTGGCCGACCATGGTAGCCCACCAGGCAGCTCAGGGCCCAGGTCGCCCGACCTTGCCACGTCGCCAATTTCGACCTGCGTGCAAAGAAACACAAAACAAGTTAAATGCAACCGTAGGATCATGCATCCAAGGGCCAAAAGAACTTCGCACAAGGGATCAATGACGTTAGCAATCCGAGGGAGAAAACATGCAGCCAATTAGAGGTCGCCCAACCTTATCTCAAGGTCGGCCGACTTAGTACCGACCTCGTTTTGCACGTGCCTCAACTGCCACAACCGCTAACCGACATTCAGAGCAAATCACAACCGAAGGATCAAGGAAGACGGTGCATCGGATGGTTGCCCGACCCCCCGGGCTGGCCGGCCGACCTACCCCAGGGTCGGCCGACCTACCCCCAGGTCGGCCGACCACCGACATACACCCAAGCCGACTTTGCACACCTACAAATACCCCCTCGTCCATCCAAGCTATAAATACCCCCCGGGAGGTCATTTGCAAGGTGTGTCGGATCAAGATAACACTAGTGTGGTTGTGTAGTTGAGTGTAGAGTATAGTAGTGAAGCCACCCTTGGCATTGTAGAGAGAGCCAAGTTGTATCAAGAGTGAGTAGTGAGTTGTAGAGTGAAGGAGTCGAAATTCTCTATTGGTCTTCTATTCCTGAGCTCTTATTCTCAGAGGGATTGTTACTCTATTTCCAGGATACAGTAAAGTTCCTTGCTCCCTCCTTTATTTAATTCATACTTACTTTATTTACATACTCAGTGCTTTGCTCAGTAGTTTACGGGTGCCAAGTGTGCTCTGTGTAGTTTAGCTATATAGTTGTGCTTGCTCTCAGGCTTCGAACCTGTGTAGTAGTAAACTTGGTTGTGTAGACGTGGTGTCTAGACTAGAGTTTGCCTTGGAAGGTGTCTTGTCCCACGCAGCTTTGGTGGTAGGTCCGCTTGGTGACAGTGAGCGTGTACCCTGTGTACTCCACCCCGTCGTTTCGATATGTAGTCATCGACGCATAGCTGAGTTCTTTAGTGCCCGCCTTTCTCGTCTGGGTTATCAGCACTCTGGTGCCCGGAAGTGGTTCTATAGGCTTAGTGTCCAAGTAAACCTGCTGAGTAGAACACTAGTTTGTTTAGTAAAGTTAAGTTGTTTTATCTAAAGTAGTGAACCTGCTCTGCTCTGTCTTTTATCTCTACAATTGCTGGCTTTGCTGTTCGTTCCTACCTGTTCTACGTTGAGTTACTCCTCGTTCCTCATGGATTTTGATACCCTGGAATACTCTTGGGTGAAAAGCTACAACGTGTTTCTGTGCGCTTGCGGATCTATATCAGTAGGCTAAGAAACGCCAACAATGCCCCTGGCATCTCAAGAACCCTAACACACAGTTAGACAAGTTAATAATGAATTAAGACTTAGACATGTTCAGAGTGGTGATGAGGAAATTGATAAAGAAATCACTAAGTCAAAAATTTTCTATTCAACATACAAAACCACACGTTGTTCGGATGATTAAGTAGACAACCACAAGCTGTTGCCCCAAAACACCAGATACAAAACTTCTGGTCAAGGAATGTTCTTATACCTTTCTATTGCAACCATGTTAAAAAATCTAAGGACAAGAGGTTTAAAAGGTCAAACCAAATCCAACTAACACTTCCTATAAGGGTAGCAAATGTGATCGTGACCAAAACTTGAGTCCTAATAAAACTTTCAAAGCCATAAAGCACCTGAGCTCAACTCCATTATCAAAGTTGTTGTACACACCATGGGCTATGTTTCTGTTACACTGAACATAGCTCAAAAACTGTCTATTAACTATTTTAATCTGGCCCAAACATCTCTTGAAATCAGCTCAAGCTAGTCTATACTTAGAATATTTCCCAAGTCTAGATTTTCAGCCCATTCCAAATTTGAATTTGAAATTACTTTTGATTTCACTATACAACTTGAAAATATTCCTTTCTAGGAAGTGAAATTTAACTTATTACCTTTCAAATGCACCTAGTGTGGGAGTGGTTGGACTTCATTTGATCCTTCAAAAGTTGACAACAAGAAAGACTCTACATAAAATAACCCTGCTGTTGGATCCAACTTCTGACCATGATTGTACTTGTATTTCAAAATCTGTAGGGAGTTGGGTAGAACTTATTATACCAAAACTGTAGAAAATTGCGTGATTAACAACTTTGGTAATTAGAGCTTGGTCACATGCAGAGGTTTAAATGGGGTTTAGGGTCATTTTCTACCAACACAGAAAACCAGTTCAAACCAGACCTGTTTGGAAATTTCAAATTCTATCTAACCTACGGTCATTTTTATAAGATGCTCAAACTAGAAAAATTTGTAGGTCTTAAAATTCTAAGCAACATTTCCAAAAGGCACTTTGGGTGAAAATGCTTAGAAACTAGACTTTTGAAATTTCTAACAAAAACAGGTCTGCTGTCCAAATTTAGGCTGCTAAGCAAATTCAAGTTTAAATCATATTTCCACTCATATGTTGGCATTAGCCTTTTGACAAAGTTGTAGAGATCGAAGAGTAGAACATTTTTCCTAATAGGGGTTTGGTCAAATTCGGGCTCTAAATAGGGCAAACATATGATTTACAGAGATGAAGATAACACATTTCTCCATTTTCACATTTTCCATCTTTCCTCGTCTCACTGACGGGTGGACACGCGGACGCCGACGTACGGTCAGCCCGCTCGTCCCACGGATCGAGCCCCTGAGCACGGCGATAAGAGGAGGACGAAGCTCTCTCTCGTTTCCCCTTTCTCCCCTCGCCGTCCCTTCCACAGAGACTCTCTTCCTCGCCTCCGCAGTTCGTGGCCGCCATTGACGGGCAAGCTTGGAGCTCAAGCTCCGCCGCCACCCTCCGTCCTCCCCGCGCTCCTAGAGCTTCACCACCGCCTTCGCCGTTCCCCTGCGCACCCGTAGGGCTAATCCTCGTTGCCGTTCCGCCCTCCACCGCCTAGATCCACCTACACCGTGACGCCAGTTCACGCCGAGCGCAGCGAGTTCACCCCGGTTTGCCGCCGTCGCGCACCGCCTACGGGCGTCCCCATGCCTCTAAGACGCCACCGCCGGCTGTGCCTTGGATCCGCGCATCTCGCGGGCTAGGCAGCATCGCCATCTCTCCACTCCATTGCCGGGTTCAACGGCCGCGCGCCATCAGTTCGCGTCGTTGCGCCCGAGTTCACCGTGGTCGCGCGCCGGCTCTGAGCCCTCCCCGTCGCTGCAGGTAGTAGGGGTGAGCTCCCCGCGTCTTCCTCCCTCTCCCCGACCACCGCCGTCGAGCCATGGGGCTCCGCCCGGCGAGAACCGGCCGCGCGCCGCCGGCCTCACTTTCCCCCGGTGGGAGGTTGAAGAAGCTCGCAAGTCTCGCGTTTTAGCCCTCGGGTTTTGATGATTTTATGGTTTAATCCAGAGCGCTATTCATTGTGTCTTGCAGGACTTTCATGCTAGCCCTTGGATCTTAGGTTTAATCACGAATAGGTCCCTGGTTCTATTGATTTTTCATTTAAAATCATTATAGTTGGCGAAACTTTGGAAAATCCTATAAAATCAAAGAAAAATCATAAAAAGGTAAACTCAGTTGCATTGTGCTCCTATTTAGTAGATCTACAGGTTTGATATGAAGTGGATGTGTGAAATGACCATTTTACCCCTGTTTGGTTGCATGCATGTTAAAACAAATAAATGACAAAAGTTGGTCTAAATGAACTCCTAAAATGGTGATGCTTGGACAGTAGCCTTAGTGTGATATTTAGGCTCTGTAGGAATTTTGGTTGTAGTAGCACTTGCTATTAAGTGACAGATCTACACCTAGGCCTGATTTTGGAGGCTTAAAATACATGGAAAATACCCACCACACAAAATATGCTCCAAATATTCCACCATAAATTGTAGATGCTCTCTGTAGTATATTTAGCTTACTGTTAAAGTTTCAAGCTGTGCATGTTAGGTTTTGATGCTGTTTTCAAAATGACAAAATGTTGCATGATTAAATCAATAAATGGTAAAAGTGTATTAAATGGATCCCAAAAATTATGAAACTTGGACAAAAGTTATATCATGTTATTTAGGGCCCGTATAAGTTTTTAGTGACCCTAACATGCACTGCAATATTACTGTTTTACCCCTATGTATCCATTTAATGCATTTTTGAAATAGGGAAAAGTAAGCCATATAAAACTTGTCCAGAAAAATCCATAGAAATTATCTTGTACTAATTTGGCCCAGTGCAATCTATAAATAAAGTTTCATATGTTGTGCTTGCTGTTCTCTATGTGATTTGAAATTGACAAAGTGCTAGGTGCTTAAAACGATAAATTAGAAAAATAGTGTTTAATAGGCTCCAAAAAGTCCACTAAATTTCGTGCAGCCATATTATGGTAGGATTATGCTTGTGAAGTTTTTAGGAATTTTTGTTGTTGTTCATGAGGGGTTTATGAGTAGCTATTTACATAGGGTCAAAGGTGAAGGAAATAAGAATGGGATATTAATGTACCCACATGAACTCGCGATTGCTCTTGTTAACTTCACTTAGTATATTTCTTATTACAGTATTAAAATGAAACCTTGTGTGTCTTTTATCTACATGCTGCTGCACTTGACTTGTTCTCTTTATGGTAAACAACTTGCTAGGTGTTTATGTGCTTGTTCGGGATGTATGCTTAATATAGGCTAATAAAAGTACTGCTAGGTACCTAGCACTACAGTGATGCTACTAGATGTTCGATACATGAAAAATGTATATGTGACATGTGATTGTTTGAGTGTCTGCCTGCTCTAAGTCAAGAAAAATACTACAATTACCAGTGCTAAGAGTGATGTCCTGAACTAGTAATCCATTGCATGTGTAAATATATGATTGACTGGTACTTCGCTTGCATGTAGTGTGAAACGAGGCAACTCAACTTGATCATGTAATAAATTATATCTTGCCATGTGAATGCTTGATTGCATAAGCTGAATGATTGTCCTAGATGCATACGGTCACTTCTTGTTAAATAGTTGTCATTCACCTTTCTGTCCATGAAATGATTGTGCACACGTGTGCTTGATATTCGTGGATCTCATTCATTGCACCATGCATATCATTCGTATAGTGACGCTTATTACAGATACGTGATCAAGAACCAAGTGCGTGGAGCTACATCAATCAACGGTGGTCCAGAAGACCAACTAAGCCCCAAGCACGACCTGGAGGGCCTATCAGTCATGTTTGGATGGAGGAGTTGTCCAAGGGATCAAGGGGTTGCCTAGGGCAAAGCCTCACAACCCGGCAAACTAACATTAGCATAGTTTGTTGGCTCTCTTCACGTAAAGCAAAGGTAGGCAGGACCATGTTTTTTCCTAGCAAACATATTATGGTTGATGATTATGCATCTGCATTAGGAGTTGTTTGAAACCAATTGTACTAGACTCCCTGGCCGCCCTAGCCCTAGCACCTACATATAGAGTTCGTAGGACGAGTGCCAAGAATTTCTAGGTACGAGTAGACACGAGTGAATGGAGTAACTCGTCGCATAGGTGATTTTTCAAAAGTCACGAGAAATATTACTATGATGGAAGCTATGAGGATGCTCATGGTTTAAATCGAGACCGGGCGGAGATATGGGTATATTATGTTGAAAAATGATGTGGATGGTTTGGTGGACTCCGCCCGAGTTGTTTAAGACCCCGTCCGCTGTCCGCCTGCTGGTTGGCATAACATTGCTAGAGTGCTTATCCGGGATAATGGACCGGTTAAAGTCTTACTTGTGCCATCTGAAGGACAGAGACAGACTCCTACTGTTACACCTTGGGGAGCTTGTAGTCGAGGGAGGGCTAGACCCGGTACGCCAAGGTAACGCTCCTAAGGCGGCACAACCTGGAAACCAGAGAAGGATTGAATCGAACTTGGGATGGGACAAGTGGAGATAGGGGCTATATGTGGGAACGCGATGGCTGGTAAGCATATACCCCTGGCATTTTTAGTTATTCCCGGGAATTAAAAATTGATTCGAATCGCTGATACTCACCAGGTGTGAGAATGCCAGTATCACTGCCGGGCAACGTAGTAATGACTTTAACATATTGTTTATTAAATCATGCTTTTCATTACTACCTGTTTGTACTTGTATGTTTAAATTCCTGCAAGTTACTTTATGATGATATATGAGATGAGAATGTCGAGGTGAACTATGGATCATGATGATAACTATGAGGAAAACTGTTGCTTTATGACAGTATATCACTATTTAAAATCAATGGCTAAGGATCCACTGGTTAGTAAGCAAGCTTTGCGTCAGCCATAAGCCATTCCATTAAGTCCTACTGAGTAATTAGTACTTAGGGTTTGCCCCCACTTTTGGCTTACAGGTACCGAAGACTTTTGGACAATCGCTTGAAGGAGGGTAGAACCAGTGGGCTTGGTGCTACTCACCTTGTTTATCTCTAAATGAAGACTAATTGAGTTATTTCCGCTGTGAGATGATTTGAAAATGCTTCCGCTATACATGTATATTTTGAAATTGCTTCCGCTATATTTGAACATGTATTTGATTATTTATTTTCAGTTTGTAAACTAAGTATACCTATTCTCTACTTCAACTTCCTGTGATGATGTAATTGTTGTGGCTCTTTCGAGGGCTGAATGTGTGTGATGTCGGTATCCTCGGGCGATGGTTACATCGAGTGCCCTTTTGGGTAGCTCGACGGACCACCGGGTTTAGTCCGGCCTAAGTGCACTGCGAGCCAGAGGTGGCAGGTGTGCTTAGTCTGGATTAAGCAGGGCGGTTCTGCCATAGGGAGGCTTCGCCACCGACTCGCCGACTCAGGGAGGCTTCGTCAGCTCAGGAGCTGCGCCGCTGCGCACCTCGCCGACTTACTACTTCATCGACTCGGGGGGCTGGGCTGTTGCCCGCCTCGCCGACCACTTTGTCAGCTCGGGGGCTGCGCTGCCGTTTCTTCACCGACTCACTTCTTCACCGACTTACTACTTCGTCGACTCGGGGGCTGCGCCGCCGCGCGCCTCGCTGACTCACTTGGAATTTTTGAAGACCACTCGACTACTAGACCCTCAACCTAATTATACTAATCAGCTTAAGGCTTGGGTGCTGCATGGAGGATACCATCAGAAATTTTTCGAAGACAACAAAGCAAGATACTCGGAAGGCTACCAAGCAAGACATTCAGAAAGCAGAATTTGGATCTTCAAGCTGATTGTTTCTCAAGTCAACTTGAAGCTCGGGGGCTTGTGGGGGATAGATATCCCATGGGTCCTCATGGAGCGTATTCTCTACATGGGCCGGCGGAGGGCCCGGTCCAGAAGAAGACCGATCGACTTGACGCACAAGACAAGGACTCAGCGTGTACAAGGAAGGTCTAAGAAGGATCCTAGTAGGAGATGTAACCAAACCGAGTAGGACTCATAGATGGAAACCGACTTGTAACCCAAGCCACCGACTCGCCGACTCAGGGAGGCTTCGTTAGCTCAGGAGCTGCGCCGTTGCCCACCTCACCGACTTACTACTTCGTCGACTTGGGGGGCTGGGCTGTTGCCTGCTTCGCCGACCACTTTATCAGCTCGGGGGCTGCGCTACCGTGTGGCCCGCTGACTCACTTCTTCACCGACCTACTACTTCGTCGACTCGGGGGCTGCGGCGCCGCGCGCCTCGCTGGCTCACTCGGAATTTCTGAAGACCACTCGACTACTAGACCCTCAACCTAATTATACTAATCAGCTGTCACGCCCGGTTTCAACGAACAAAACCGTGCAACATATATATGCGCCAGGGAACGTCTCGCATATACATGACAAATTACAGAATACCACAACACATGCCATAGAATAAAAACGTACACTGTGACACAAGTGTTTAACTCAGAGTATAACGTAGCATAGCGGAAGCATAAATCATAAATATAACGGGCGCCACAGGGACGTCAACTGGTGAACAAAACGCCTAATACTCGCCGTAGTCTTGCACATAGTCTTCATTACCACCATCATCTGAGCAGCGGTTGGATTTTTCCCCCCAACAAGGAATAAATATAAAGAAAACAAGTGTGAGTACAGAATACCCAACAAATATAACATAAACCATGAGGCTCTATGGTTAGCTGACATCTGCATAAGCTTTTAGTTTAAAACATTTATTAAAGCCTAATTACTGTGAATTAATAACGAAACCATTAGTCCAAAAGATATTGCATAAGAATTAAATAAGATTAAACAGATAAAACATCATTATCATAACCATAACAAAAACCAAGGAACCTTAGCCAAGGGTCCTTCTAATCACTGGGAAGGGTCTGGGCCGCTCATAACCGTGAGCACGGCTAACATGTTAGTTTTATACTCTCGAGAGGTTGTACATCTTTACCCACAAGTCGTGAGCTACGCTAGGAATTCACCACATTACCGGAGATGAGATGACTAGCGAGCGCACTACGAAGCCTTTACAAACATGGCGTTAGTAAGGTGTAACCGCTAAGGTTTCAAGGTCGCAACGGTGGTGTCCGCCTCCAAAGGGAGAAGCACATACATATAACGTAAAGCACACTCAACCATGAGGTAGTGCAGCGACCACTGATGCTAGCCTCCCCTCTTGCCCCGCAGGTAAGTTACTCCCAAACCAAAACAACCTAATTAATCAGCTAAGTCTGTCCTATTCCAGCCTTGTGGTAGCACTGTTGTCCCAGGTGGTCGCTTTGTGACTCGGTCCTTAGGGAGAGAACCAGCAAAAGCACACGAGCACATTGCTCAAGCTCCCTAAACCATGTTTGCCAAAAAGCCATATTAAAATGGACATGAATCGATCAGGGTCACGCCCAACAATTAATTGCATAGGATCATTAATCAAAATTTAATTAACAAGAATAGGAGTTTGCGCAGCACCTAGCACAACTTAACCATAAGCATCCCACAAGGTAGATATAAAAGGATAAAAGTAGCTAGGTAAACCTTACAGGCATATAAATTAAAATGCACATGCAGTAATTAAAAAGATTATTAGGTGTTGTTTATGTTATACTTGCCTTCCTCAAAATTTATTCCTTGCTGCTGCTTAGAGGCTTCTGGAGGTTGCTCTTCGAATTCAACAGGCGGATCAACGTCTATGCACGATACACGGCACCAAACAAGCATAAACACGATCACACATGCAAGCAAACAAATGGAAAAGGTAAGAAACAGTACATCATGACATAAAAACAGAAGGTAAAACATATATAAAATTATTCTACACATCGCTATGGTTGCGTGGGCGTGAGAATCGCTAAAATCGGATTTAAAACGAAGAAGTTATGGCCTTTTGAAAGCTGTTAGGACTGAAATGTAAATATTTTCCAAAATTTTGGATTAAAACGATAAAACAGGCCCTTCTCTACTACTGGCCTGGACGGCGGGTTAAATCCAGAGAAACTAAGGGCCTCTTTTGCAAAACGTCGACGGCTGACCGGTGGTTTGACCCAATTGACCGGTATTGACCAAGTCACCGGTCTTGGGTGGCCCTTGGATCATGATCGGACGGCTCCAACCAAAGGGAGAGACAGGCCAACGACGACTTCCAGGGGCGGCGGCGCTGTGCGTGCCTCCGGTGGTGGCTCGCCGGAGCGCTTGCGCGGAGAGGCTCCAGGGCATGGCGCGCGACTAGGGTTAGCTCAGGAGAGAGAGATGGAGACGGCGAACTCACCTAGGGGATCGGGTAGGGCGGAGACGCACTGGAGAAAGCCGGCGGCGAGCGGGTGCGGATGGCGGCGTCGGGCGCGTGTGGAGCGGCATCGAGGAGAGGAATCGAGGCCCAAGAACCAGCGGGACGGGGTCGCCAAGTCACTGCGATGGAGGCTGCGGTGGTTAGAAGACCGGAGGAGCCCCATAGGCGGCCAATTTGGCGGCGGCCAAGCTCGCCTGTGAGCTCTGGTGATGGAAATTGTAGACGGCGGAGGGAGCTAGGGCTAGCTAGGGCCTGCGCGTGGGACGAAAGGGGTGCGGCGGCGGCCTCGGAAAGGGCTTTATAGGGCGGCGCAGGCACGGTTTCGAGCCGAGTTCGATGGAGTTTGGTGCACATCGTCCGGGGTCCGATTCCGCTCGGTCTCGGGTCGGACTCGTGTGGAGTCCTGGTGCGCCCAGGAGGAGAGGCTGGCAGGCAGGCCCTGTTTGTGGCGGCTCGGGACCATAGGCCAGAGATGGCGGCGTCCGGCTCGGTGGCAGGGCCACAAGCAGAGGCAGTGGTGGCCTCGGTCCATTGCCAGGGATGGCTCTGACCGGTGGCTCCCTCCCGTCATTGGCACATAGGCGCCGGGGCCACTGCGCAGTGAAGGTGAGAGAGAGAGAGGCGGGTGAGGGGCACTGCTGGGCCGGTGGTCTGCTGGGCCGGTCCGGCCGATTGGGCCCGGTGGTGCGGGGGTGACTGGGCCGAAGAGGGAGGGGTTGGCTGGGCCGGTTCGGCCCGGCCGGCCCCTCTGCTCTTTATTTTTTCCTTTTCTTTTCTCTTTTCCAAAACCAAGGTCAAAAACAAAATTTAAATATCCAAATACATTTGAATTTCAAACCTTAGACCATACAAGAAATAAAGCAATGCACCAGCATGAATGTACAACAAAAGTTGACCTAGGATAAATTTTAATTATTGTAGATAAAATAAATCATTAAATGCATGGCTAAGCATATAAAATCCTAGAAAATTAAATAAACCATATTTAATTTATTGTAAAATTCTGGAATTAAAATTAGGGTGTTACATCAGCTTAAGGCTCGGGTGCTGCGTGGAGGATACCATCAGAAATTTTTCGAAGACAACAAAGCAAGATACTCGGAAGGCTACCAAGCAAGACATTCAGAAAGCAGAATTTGGATCTTCAAGCTGATTGTTTCTCAAGTCAACTTGAAGCTCGGGGGCTTGTGGGGGATAGATATCCCCTGGGTCCTCATGGAGCGTATTCTTTACATGGGCCGGCGGAGGGCCCGGTCCAGAAGAAGACCGACGACTTGACGCACAAGACAAGGACTCAGCGTGTACAAGGAAGGTCTAAGAAGGATCCTAGTAGGAGATGTAACCAAACTGAGTAGGACTCATAGATGGAAACCGACTTGTAACCCAAGCCATGTCGGACTATATAAGGCGGGCTAGGGATCCCTCTCAACAACACAACTCCTCAACCCCATAGGAACTCAACCCCCCAACTCTCCAACGCCCTCAACCTCATACGCCTTCATTGTACCGTCGAGAGCTCAAATCAATACAATCAGCCCCAAACAGGATGTAGGGTATTACGCATCTCACAGCCCGAACCTGTATAAATCATGTCTCCCTTGTGTTTTGTGTTCTTCGTCGCATCTCAAAGCGAACCATCGAGATACGGTTGACGCAGACACCCACAAAAGCATCCAGTGGTACATCCCGTGGTGCATTGCCGGAATAAAACCCCGACACTCCCTATGGCGGTTGCATGGCAGTTATGGCGGTTATGCATGTGTTTCTTTGTCAACCGTTGATCTTCACTTGTGTTTCTTCCTTAGCCGCAGGATTGAAGTGCTGACTTCACCAATCCAAGTGCTGGATCGATGATGTGGTAAGGCCTTCCGGTACATTGCATGTTGCATTCGGTATTTGGACTTCACAGCTGTGTTGACACGTCACTCAAGTGCATGCAGGTCGAAGATGAGGTGTTTTGGCCACTTTGTGAGGCCGGGCGGCCTGGGATGAGGCCGAGCGGACTAGCCCACTAGTCAGGGTTTCCTGACTTAGCCATATTCAACACAACTTGTGGAGATATGTTAGTAGCAAAGTTATCCTATACTTTGATGTATTTTTCTTCCATGCTCATGGATAGTTGGTTGTCGAAATGGTGCAATAACGACCGTCAACACCCCCCAAGCTTAGACCTTTGCTCGTCCTCGAGTAAAGCCAAGATGGGTTATGGATCAGGAGTTTCTGCAATATCGATGCTCATAAATAGGAGTTATGCACAGATGACACCCATGCTTTTACCTCAAACCATAGTGTATGTAATGATCACTCATACTCATACCTGTGGTGCATCTTTTTGTCTTACCATGTCTTGGGCGCTTGAGAGGAAGAACGACTTAGCTACAGGTTCTGCTCCAAGCATGTCTTTTGGGATTCCCATCTTAGGTGTTTTTAAAGATTTTTCAAAAGAAAACAAGTTTCCCCAAAGGTAATCTTGATCGCTCAAAGTGTATCCTCACCATTTGAAGCCAAGAGCATGGCTAAGAACTTCCTATACTAAGGCCTATGTGGAGCTCAGGATCATGGAAGAACTTAGCTTACTTAAGTTGTTTGTTTTGCAAATGGATATGAAAAGTACTTTTCTAAATGGGTACATTAATGAGCTTGTCTATGTTGAGCAACCACCCGGATTTGAAGACCCCAACAATCCAAATCTTGTTTATTGGCTGTCCAAAGCACTCTATGGTTTAAAGCAAGCACCCCGAGCTTGGTATGAGAGGCTTAGGGACTTCCTCATTGAGAAAGGGTTCAAGATTGGCCGAGTTGACACCACCCTTTTCACCAAGAAGACGGATAACGATCTCTTTGTTTGTCAAGTGTACGTTGATGACATTATCTTTCGCTCAACAAATGAAGAGTATTGCATGGAGTTTGGCATGATGATGGCAAAGGAGTTTGAAATGTCAATGATTGGCGAGCTCACCTTCTTCCTTGGGTTTCAAATCAAGCAACTTAAAGAAGGGACATTCATCTATCAAGAAAAGTACACAAGAGATCTACTGAAAAGAATCAAGATGGATGATTGCAGGTGTTGACGTCTCTTAGCGTAACAGATTTTACTCCGCAAGCACACGGAGATTCGCTGTAGCTTTTTCACTCAAAATATTTCGAGTATCATAAAAATCCACAGGGAAGCAAGGGCGGATAGGTGGAATGAAATGTCGAACTTTCAAACAGTACTATAACTTGGAAAAAATACCAGCTAAACTTACAACAGGGCTAAGATATAAAGATAGTGTATGGTGGGAAGAGTAAAACAGGGACTAAAGAAGCCTAACACTTAGGTAGTTTCCTGGGAGGACAACGAGTGAGATTAGATTTCCGAACTCTACTACTTAACCGCTACAGAGGAGTATTCGCGGTTGAACTAAGTTAACTGGATACAAGCTAGGATCTTGCATCGAGCAAAATTCTGGTGCCTCGAGGGGTCAAGGGGTAGATAGTAGACCTCCGAAGGAGACCCGGCTAATGCCTACGGGCTTATCGAACGACGGGGTGGATTACTGAGACCTCTAGAGCTGTCACCTAGAGAGGCTACTTGAACACTAAAGCTCTTCCTTGATCAGAGGGTGAGAACTAACTTAATCTTAGATCAAAAGCCTAAGACAAGCTTATAGCACCGGCAAGTCTAACTGGATTCAGATAACATGAGAACAACAGAAACCTAAGCCTTGGATCTAGTGTGCAATAAAAGTACACCACACTAGGCAAGCGTTAAGAAGTAAAGTAAAGTATAACAGAAGATAGAGCAATGATAAATATTATACTGGAGTAACGAGTACAAAAGATAGAAAAGATACAAGAGCATTACCAGACTCGAAGAAGACTCCAGAATCCCTGAGGCAAAAGCTCAGACTCAAGTCTAACTCCCAGGACTAACCTAGTGCTACTAGACTAAACGATAGTATGAGCTACTCAACTTCCACACTCTACAAGTGAAGCCTAGGGGGGTATTTATAGCTTCTAAGGTCGGTGAGGCAGTTGGAGAGGCGGTTACAACCGGAAGGTGCCGAGGTAGGGCCAGGTGGCCTGAGGTGGGGCCGGGGGCTCCACCCAAAGTCGGGCGGCCCAGGGAACCGTCGGATGCACCGCCTTTCTCCATCTTGTGGCTGATTTTCACTCCCCGTGGCGGTTGCATGGCAGTTATGGCGGTTAGGCATGTGTTTCCTTGACAACCGTTGATCTTCACTTGTATTTCTTCCTTAGCCGCAGGATTGAAGTGCCGAGGATCGCTGACTTCACCAGTCCAAGTCCTGGATCGGTGATGTGGCAAGCCTTCCGGTCCTTGACGTGGTGCATTCGGCATTTGGACTTCACAAGTGTGTTGACACTTCACTTAGGCACATGCAGGTCGAAGATGAGCTGATTTGGCCACTTTGCCAGGTCGGGCGGCCTGGGGTGGAGCCGGGCAACCTAGTCCACTGGCCAGTGACCCTGTGACTTAGCCAAATTTGCCTGTTTTCTGCTGATCTTTGTACCTACAATCAAATATTCAACACAACTTGTGGAAATGTGTTAGTAGCACAGGTTTATCCATACTTTGGCATGTTTTTCTCCATGTTCATGGATAGTTGACGGTCATTGGTAGTGCAATAACGACCGTCAACACCCCCACAAGCTTAGAACTTTGTTCGACCTCGAGTAAAGCCAAGATGGGTTTTGGATCAGGAGTTGCTGCAATATCAATGCTCATAAATAGGAGTTATGCATATACGACACCCATGCTTTTACCTCGAACCATAGTGTATGCAATGATCACTCTCACTCATACCTGTGGTGCATCTTTTTGCCTTACCATGTCTTGGGCGGTTGAGAGGAAGAATGACTTAGCTGCAGGTTCTGCTCCAAGCATGTTTTTTGGGATTCACATCTCAAGTGTTTTTAAAGATTTTTCAAAAGAAAAATAAGTTTCCCCAAAGGTACTCTTGGTCGCTCAAAGTGTATCCACACCATTTGAAGCCAAGAGCATGGCTAAGAACTTTCTATACTAAAGCTTATGTGGAGTTCAGGGTCATGGAAGAACTTAGCTTACTTAAGCTGTTTGTTTTGCAAAGCCAAAGATTGGACCAAAGAAATGTACTACATCATCTAGCCTTGTTTATTGTTGGAGCTTTATTTGGTGGGTGGATGGATGAATCTCCTTGTTTCCTTTCCTTCTCCTTTTTGATTGATAGGTATGAATATGGAGCCTTTTTGTATTTTCTCTCTTTTTGCCACGCTTGACTAGCATGCTTTTCTTTTTCTCATATTTTTGCCATGCTTGACTAGTATGCTTTTCTTTTTCTCATATTTTTGTTGGCTCCATACTCTACCTCTTTTTGATTGGAAGGAGTAAGGCTAAGGGTATTATTTTGGAGATATATGGATGCATACCTAGGATAGGTAAATGCATTTGTGGTGGTGGATTTTTGCTCCAACAATTCACAAGATAGAGATGATTCCATTCTAAGAGACTCAAAATTTTACAAAGCTCAAAACAACTTTAAGTAGCTTAAACAAGCTAGGCTCAGATATTTCAGTGTATTTGAATCTGGTAGGTGTTCAAAAACCGATTGGGGAACTTCATTTTATTTTTCAAAAGAATAAACCTGAGATGTTTATCTTACTAGGGACATGTGGAGCAAACCAATGCTTGGCCATATCATTTCTCACAACAACTTAGACAAGATTATGCAAATGGCATCCATTAAGTACAAGATCAAGTTTTCAACTTATACACGCAAGCTCAAAATTAAGCTAAGTGTAGATCGTGCATAAACAACTAAGCATGAACATAATAGAGCAACTATTCATCATTTCCATATGAAAGATATATGCGTCAAAGTTGGGAGTTGATTTTATTGACACTTTTTTTTAGATAAAGCCATAAAAAGGGAATAAAAAAACATTATTGAAAGTACTTACCTCGGTAGGACGGTGATGCTGCTGCTTGTTCGGACGGGGTACTGCTGGTACTGGTAGGATGGGTGATGCTGCTGCTTGGTCGGACAGGGGTACTGCTGGGAGGAGACAAGGACAAGAGACGGGGACACCTTACTCTGAGGCGACACAGGCACGAGGAAATATGCTCATAACGGTCTACCATCCCCCAAGCTTCAATGAAGCTAGGGGTTTTGGTAGTAGTAGTTGTAGAAGTTCTGAGCATTGAGGAAGCCGGCTCCAACTTGCTCGTTTAGGTTCTGGAGCATCTCCGTGTTGGTTTGGAGCCGTTGGTCCATTCCTTCCATGCGTTGGTAGATGTCACCTACCTGCTGATACAGCCTCTGATTGTACTGGCCTAAGTTCATCCCCCCCATTGCGGAGTTGATGTCGGCCATATAATCTGGGTGGTACCGGGCTGAAGCAGAGTGACCTAAGTCTCGGCTGAGTGCACGTGACGCACTACCGCCTTCATAGTATTGTGTACTATGGGAAGGCTGGTAGGTACTCTCGCCACCGGTACTGGACAAGTACCAGGATGGCTCAGCTGGTGTGGAAACATGGACGGGTTCCTCACTATCTTCTCCTCGGGCACTGTGGTGTGACTCCTCCGCTCGCCGCCGCTGGGCTCTGGTCATGACGCCACCGATGCTTTGGCGTGGTGCCTCCACATCTAGCTTCATGGTTAGGCTCTTGATGGTGTACATGTCGAACTGCGGTGCTGGAAGCGGCAGCTCAAGGCTATGCCCGAACCATGTCACGACCAGTCTCCCAGTTGTGGCGTCTCGCCTCATAAAGTGTGCCTGGACAAAGTGCTACTCCCCCACATAATGTGATGTGTCGTCGGGAAGGTAGTCAAGTTGGGCATTCTCTAGGAGGCCCAAGTTGGTTGCTATCCTAGTGACAAAGGAAGTGATGCTTATAGGGGTGTTGGTCGCTCTCATGCCCATCCAGTGGTGGACAATATCGAGGACCAGAGCATAGCGCTTCTTTTTTACCATGGCATAGAGGCACTTGAGGTCTTCGTTGGGTGCACAACAAACCTCGCCTCTTGGAAAGACGATGAGTGAGACCCAGCGAGCTAAGAGTCTTAGAGTGGGATTGTGAATTTTGGTGGTGCTGTGTTTCCCCTTCCCGTACTCTCCACGTATTTCCACCCGAAAAGATTTTATGTCATACCCAGCTGGGTCACTCAACAAACAGTTGGAGTGAAAGCCCAGGAGGTGTAACACCCTAGTTTAAATTCCAGCATTTCACAATAAAACTCAAGCAATTTATTTAATTTTTTTCCTAAGGCTTATATGTTTAGTTTGCATTTAACAGGTTTTATTTAAAATAAATACTAGAATAAAATTTATCATAGGCCCAACTTTCTTGTGCATTACATGCTGGTGCATTGTCTCTTGTTTGCTTGAATTAAGGATTCAAATTCAAATTCATTTGAATTTTAGAACCATTTCTATCTCCATTCAAAGGAATTCAAAATCAGAAAAGAAAAAAAAAGGAGAGAGCCAGGCCGACCGGCCGGCCCAGCCGACCGGCCAGCCCAGCCCCCGCCCCCTCTCCCCGCCTGGGCCCGGCCCAGCCACCCCGGCGCCCCGCCTCTCCCGCCTGGGCTCGGCCCCGCGACCCCGCCCCCTTTCCCGCCTGGGCCGAAGGCCGGCCCAACCCGCGCCTCCCTCTCTCCCCTCCTCAGCGCGCCGCCCGGCCCGCAACGTCCGCGCCCCGTTCCCCCACTGACCGGCTGACCCCACCTGTCATACCCGTCCCCTTTCTCCCGCCGGTGATTTCGCTCGCCCCGCTCTCATCCTCGCTCGGCCACAACGGCTAACCGAGGGGATCCCTCCCCGAATCTGCACCCCGCTATCCTTCCTTGCTCGCCCCGCTTCCAATCCCCAAAAAATCCGCCCGGTTTCCCCTTTCCCCTCCCTCTCTCTTCATTGCCCAGTGATGAACGCCCCGGTCTTCCGCCCCAACACCGCGCCCATCACCCTCGGCCGCCTAGAGTCCTATAAAACCCACCCCGAGGCTCGCATCCGTCCCCTTTACCTCCCCATCTCACCAATTCCACTCCCGTGCCCTCTCGAGCTCGCAACCGCCATTGGAGCCTCGCCTCGGTAAGCCGCCCCGACGCCAAATTCGTCGTCGGTGTAGCCCCTCCGGCCCTGATTCCTCCCCCTCTCGTGTCGCAGGAGCACCCCGGAGCTTCGCCGCCCATCCTCGGAGTCCCGGAGACGCTCCATCCTGACGTTCCACGCGGACGAACACCGCCCGTGAACCGACGCCGCCGCCGCTCATCGTTGGACCACCACCGACCATCTCCCGCCGCCCTCAAGCCCTCGGTGAGCTCGCCGCAACACCCTCGCTCTTTTGGGCTAGCTCTAGTCGAGCCTAGCACCCTCTCCGAGCCGGAACGCCGCCGCGCCGCCGGCCCCGCCGCGCGACGAGAATGCCATGGGCGTGGTCACCGTCGCCCTCGGCCCCGGCATCTCTGCACCGTCGGATCTCGATCCGACGCACGAGATCAGAGCCCGATCCGATCTAACGTCACCCTTTAGATCGGGATCCAACCGCTCACACGCACCGATGACCGGTCAATACTGGTCAGCGCCGATAGTTTTGCTAAAGAGCCCCTGGACTTTCGGGAAATCAACCCGCAGTCCACTAGCGTTGAAAAGTAATTAGATTTTAGTCCTAGTTTTAGCGTTTTAGCCCCTGTGCTTTTGGAAAATAGAACCCGCCGTCCAGGCCCCGTCGGTTTTGCCTGGAAACCCTCGGCGGCTATGGTTAATTACGTTTAAGTCCTCGGTTTTTCAAATCTAGCCCCTGGTTTCAATGTTTCTATCACAGTTATGCCCCTAGGAGGCCGTTTTATGCATAACTTTCACGTTTTAACTCCGTTTTGAGTGATTCTTGCGCTCACGCGACCGTAGAAACACGTAGAATGTTTTTTGTACAGTTTTATCTTCTGTTTTTATGATATGATGTACTGTTTCTCACCTTTGGGTAATTGCTTGCATGTATGTATGCGTGGAAATGCTTGTACGTTGCCGTGAACGTGGTTAGACGGTGAGCAGTTTGTTGGTGACGAAGAGCAGCAGTTTGAGGGTGTTGAGCAGCAGACTCAAGACCAGTTTGAGCAAGGCAAGTATAGCATGAACACAACCTAACAACCCCCTAATCACTTCATATGCATGTGTCTAATTTTGTGTGCCAATAAGGACTGTACCTAGCCTCTTTTATCGATATGTTTACCTATGGGTTGCATGTTGGTTAAGTTTTGCTAGTTGCTGCGCGAACTCATGTATCTTTTGTTAATAATTTGTTTAAATGGATCTATGCAATCTGAGCGGGATCATCGACCTCAGTCCCCGCCTCGCCGCCCAGTGGAGGATCGCAGCAACCTGGCTGGCACCGCGGAAGCTGCTATAGTAGCCTTCGGCCGGAGAATTCAAGATGTCGAGTGGCCACCCAACTTCAAAATCTCAAACATTGAAAAATTTGAGACGAAGATGGATCTGTGGAACTGGTTGGCCGTATACACCACCGTAGCCCGGGCGGCCAATGCCTTGGAGGATCACATGATGGCCTATGTCCCAATCAAGTTGGGGCAGGACGCGCTTCAATGGCTTCGCCACCTCAGGCGGGGCAGCATCGAGGACTGGGGTGACTTTCGTCGCATGTTCATCGCCAACTTCCAGTCACTCTCCGACAAGCCAGCGCAGCGGTGGGACCTCAAGACCATCAGATGCAAGGATTCAGAAAGCCTGCGATCGTACGTCAAGCGGTTCCAGGCTCTCAGAAATCGCATCCCCGACGTATTTGAGGATACGGTGATTGATGACTTCCTCTAGGGCTCCAATGACCAGGTCTTCATCAAGCACATACTAGAAAGAGCCCCCACCACCTCAGAGCGTCTCTTCCAGGAAGCGGACCGCTACATCACAGCGGACGAACGAGCTCGCGACCTCGTTCGCCCCCGGCAAGACGACCGGGGCAAGGGCAAGCAGGAGAGGCATGAAGAACCCCCTCGGCAAGATCGACGCTGGGACAAGAGGCCTCGGGAGGAGGTCCGTGCTATGGCTGTAGCTCCAATACGACCACGCGGCCCACCTCCAGCCCAGGCTCGAACCCTTGATCAACTCCTCGACGAGCCATGCCCTGCGCATAAGGATATGCGCCATACTCTTAGACATTGCCATGACTTTAGAGCCATGCTGAACCGCGGCCAGTTCCCAACGGTGCAAGCTTCTCCGCCACCTCCCCTACCACGGAACCAGCCGCCGCAGAGGCCGCTAGAGGTAGTAATCAATGCTTCCCCAACGTCAACAAGGAGGTCAACTTCATCCTAGGAGGGCACGGAGCATACCAGAGCAAGCGCCAGCAGAAGCTGGAAGATTGGCGGATCAACGCGGCTGCCTCAGAGCCGCTGCAGCCATACGATTGGTCCCATGAACCGACCACGTTCAGTCGAGCGGATCAGTGACTCAACTTCGATGAGCCGGGCAAGTACCCGCTGCTGGTAACCCCTATAGTCGGCGACACCCGACTCAAGAAGGTTCTAATCGATGAAGGGGCCAGCATCAACGTGGTGTTCCCCAGGGCTCTGCAAGAGATGGGGATCCCGTTCAGTGATCTCAAGAGATTGGATACCCCGTTCTTTTGGATTGTCCCGGGCGTAGGCGAATACCCGCTCGGACAAATCAATCTGTCGGTCACTTTTGGCACGGTGGAGAATTTTCGCATCGAGACATTGAGATTTGAAGTCCCGACCTTCAACTGCGTCTACAATGCCATCATCGGGCGTCCAGGGCTAGCCATGTTTATGGCTATCCCACATTATCCATACCTCGTTCTCAAGATGCCAGCCCCGGGTGGTACTCTCTCTATACGCGCCGACTTCAACGGAGCCTCGGAGTGCGTACAAGAGGCCATGCAATTGGCCCTTGAGCAGAATCACATGGTGGCACAGAAGAAGCTCAAGGCGGACGAAACCGGCATGTCGCTGGAAGACCTCCAGATTCCGACTCAAGAGGCGGCCTCTAGCACGGCAATTCAGCCAGCCGTCCCGACGAAAGAGATAAGTCTCGACCCCTCGGACGCGACCAAGACGACCGCCATCAATGCCCTTCTTCCTCCCAAATAGGAAGACGCACTCATCCAGTTCTTGAGGGCCAACTGTGACATGTTTGCATGGAAGCCAGCAGATATGCCTGGGGTCCCGAGGGAATTGGCCGAGCACCAACTCAAAGTGTTCCCCAATGCCAAACCCATCAAGCAAAGGCTGCGGCGATTCACTCCAGAAAAGCGAGAGGCCATTAGGGCAGAGTTGACCCGGCTGAAGGCTGCCAGTTTTATTAGAGAAGTCATGCATCTCGAGTGGCTTGCAAATCCTGTAAAAGAATAAAAAGGACTGGCGGATGTGTGTTGATTATACCGATCTCAATAAGCACTGCCCTAAGGACCCGTTCGGGTTGCCTTGCATTGACCAGGTTGTTGACTCTACGGCCAGATGCGCTTTGCTCTCCTTTCTCGATTTTTGCTCGGGCTATCATCAGATTAGCCTGGCAGCCGAAGATTAGGAGAAAACAGCGTTCATCACGCCTTTCGGTGCCTACTGTTATACCTCAATGTCTTTCGGGTTGAAGAACGCGGGAGCAACGTACCAAAGGGCCATTCAAACTTGCCTTGCCGATCACTAGGGAGAGCGTGTCGAGGCTTACGTTGATGATGTTGTAATCAAGACCAAGAACGAAGAGGATTTCACCGACGATCTGCGCCAGGTGTTTGACAGCCTGAGGAAATTCCGGTGCAAGCTCAACCCCACCAAGTGCGTCTTCGGCGTCCTCGTAGGTCAGTTGCTCTGTTTTGTGTCAGGAACAGAGGAATCGAAGCCAACCCCGAGACGATCAAGGCTATTCTGCGCATGCACCCTCCCAGATCGTAGAAAGATGCTCAGAGACTGACTGGGTGCATGGCAGCCTTGAGCCAATTCATATCACGGCTCGGGGAGCGTGGCATGCCCTTCTACATGCTCCTCAAAAAGGTAGACAGGTTTCAGTGGACTACAGAGGCTCAGGAAGTGTTGGACGCTTTGAAAAAGTTCCTAACGTCACCTCCCGTACTCAAGTCTCCTAATCGTGCCACTGCCGGCTCACCGGCGGAAGATTTGCTCCTCTACATCTCCTGTACGACTCATGTGGTCAGTACCGCATTGGTGGTCGAGCGACCGGATGGACAGCACACGGTACCCAGGCAACACCCGGTCTACTTCATCAGCGAGGTCCTCAGTCCCTCCAAAATCAGGTACCCTCAAGTACAGAAGTTACTATATGCAGTTCTCATTACCACACGCAAACTGCGCCATTACTTTGAGGAACATAAAATCATAGTGGTTACGGAGTCCCCAATCGGAGAGGTCTTTCGTAATCGAGAGGCCACAGGGTGTATCGCCAAGTGGGCTTGCGAGCTGGGGGCTCATGACATCGAATTCCGTCCTCGTACTGCAATCAAGACTCAAGCACTAGTCGATTTCGTCTCCGAGTGGACTGAGCATCAAGTGCCTGAGAAGCCAGAAATCATGGATGTTTGGAAGATGTATTTCGACGGCTCGCTGAAGTTGGAAGGAGCTAGTGCTGGTGTCGTCTTCACCTTGCCAGCAGGGGAAAAACTTCAGTATGTATTACAGATTCTTTTCTCGGTTTCTAACAACGCAGCTGAATATGAGGCCCTCCTCCATGGCCTGCGCATCACCATATCACTTGGGATCCAGCGTCTAATGGCCTATGGAGATTCCTTGGTGGTCATTAACCAAGTCAACAAGGAGTGGGATCGCTCCACAGAAACTATGGAGAAATACTGCGAGGCAGTTCGTAAGCTAGAAGGAAGATTTCAGGGCCTCGAGTACATTCATGTGGATCGGGATCGCAATGTGGATACTGACATTCTGTCTAAGCTGGGCTCATCACACGCCAAGGTACTCTCTGGCATCTTTGTCCAAGAGCTTCATCATCCTTCCGTTCAGCTAGACGAGCTGAGCATGCCTCCCGACCGGCATATCTTAACTCTGGATACGCCGACTGATCAGAGAGCCCATATCATCAAGTACATCCTGAACGAGGAAATTTCAAAGGATAAAGCAGAGGCCGAGCAAATAGCAAGATGGTCCTCCAGCTATACTCTGATCAATAACGAGTTATACAAGCGGGCTGCCTCAGGAGTTTTGTTGAAATGCCTAAGTACCTCATCAGGGCAGAGTTTGCTAAAAGAGATACACGCTGGAATCTGTGGAATTCATGCCGCCTCACGCACATTGGTCGGGAAGGCGTTCAGGGCTGGTTTCTATTGGCCCTCAGCAAAGAAGGACGCTGCCGAGTTAGTGCAGCACTGTTAAGCTTGTCAATTCCTCGCTAAGCAGCATCACCTTCCAGCACAGCAATTGCAGAATATACCGGTCTCATGGCCTTTTGCCTGCTAGGGGCAGGATATGATTGGGCCTTTCAAGAAAGCTCAAGGTGGATACAGTCATGTGCTGGTTGCCATCTACAAGTTCACCAAATGGATTGAGTTCAGGCCCATTGCTTCTTTAACGTCTGCCAAAGCGATGGAGTTCATTCAAGACATCATCTTTTGCTTTGGGATCATGAATTCTATTATCACAGACCTAGGGTCCAACTTCACAGGCTCTGAATTCTTCGATTTCTGCGAACAAAGGTCTATCCGTGTCAAGTATGTCTTGGTGGCTCACCCTAGAGCTAATGGGCAGGTTGAGCGGGCCAATGGCATGATACTGGATGCACTTAAGAAGAAGATCTTCGATAAAGATAAAAAGCTGGCTAGGAAGTGGATACGCGAATTACCATATGTGGTCTGGAGCCTTCGAACACAACCTAGCAAAGCTCTCACAGGGAACACGCCCTTCTTCATGGTATATGGATCAGAAGTAGTCTTACCTGCTGACCTCAAGTTTGGAGCCCCACTTTTGGTTTTCAATAGCATTGCTAAGGCTGAAGCAACCCGACTCGAGGAGATCGACCTACTCGAGGAGGAGCGTTTAAACTCTGTTATTTAGTCGGCTCGATATCAGCAGACTTTATGTCGTTATCATGATCGATATATGAGGCCTCGTTCCTTCTCAATCGGGGACCTAGTGCTGCGCAGGGTGCTCAAAACTGCGGGACAGCATAAGTTATCCCCTCCTTGGGAAGGCCCATACATCGTGATGGAGGTTACTCGTCCAGGATCATATCGTCTATCTTAAATGGAT
This sequence comes from Paspalum notatum, assembly GCA_022530915.1. NCBI lineage: Eukaryota > Viridiplantae > Streptophyta > Magnoliopsida > Poales > Poaceae > Paspalum > Paspalum notatum. The sequence goes on along the minus strand of CM039688.1, from coordinate 28,511,325 downwards.
GGGACACCAGTCGGGAACTCTTGGAATATTGAGCATTTGCGCAGATTCTACGCATAGTCTTTTTTTTCTCTATGATTTTTAGAGTTAGCGGTTATTATCATCTTTTGTACTCTATCTTTATTCATGTTCTATAAATAAACGTACTCTTGAGATAAAGTGTTTAGTGTTCTCTTTCCAACTTTTTACTCATGATATGCACTCATTGTATACGGGCAATCGACCTAGGTCTTATGACCGACAGTACGGTGTTACATGCCCACTCTTACTCTTGACGGGGATATCTCCGGCCCCAACCACGAGAGCAATTGACCTAGGTCAGCTGACCGACAACACGGTGTTACATGCTCTCGTTCGAACTCATAATAGGGGAGCACTCAAGGCCCCAACAAAACAAAGGCAATCGACCTAGGTCAGTCGACCGACAGCACGGTGCTACATGCCTTTGCAGGACCTCATAATCGGGGAGCATTCAAGGCCCCGGCCGAACAAAGACAGAAGGGCCTAGGTTTTTGACGACCTATAGCTTGTTACTGCATGTCTTTGCTTCATTACCGTACTCTATCTTACAGTATTCGTGTTTTCTACTGTTATGTGTTGATTTTCTTGCATTCAGCTCAAACTCAGATCGTGATAATGTCGCTTGTTTTCTCTGCAAAGGAATAACTCTCAGGTACGTATGGCATATTTTGATTTGTTTTCTAAATTAACTTGGTTTTGCAGAATACAGAGTCAAGATCGTCGACACAAGATACAAAAATACATACACACATCATTCAGTTCATTATGTTACATGGGGATCATTGTTTACTCATTATCACCTACAAGGAGTTCAGCAATCACTCGGGCCTCATCTTCATGCTCAACAGCCTGATTCTCGTTTACTATTTTTCCTGGTAAACCTGCCAAGTCAATCTCAGGTTGTGAACTCTTGATGACCATAAGAACGCGAGTAAGTACGGTTTTTACTCGCTCAGACACCTTGGACTTCATATCATCCATGAAGGTTGTTATTCGATCACCCAAAGGCCGAGGTGCAGCTTTTTCTGGCACACAGATGTCCAGGATCTTGATCAAGGTAGTATTGGCATTCAAGGCAGCCTTCTTTGCCTTCTCAAAGGCGTCTTTCAGCTTGTTGCAGTTCCTCTTGCTAGTCTCATAGTTCTTTTTCAATACCTCTGATACTTGAGCCTGATGAACAGCATGGTCTTGGGATTCTTTAAGTGCAGACCTTGTGAAGGCTAGTACCTTCTTCATTTTCTCATGGGCGCTTTGAGATTCAGCCAGTTCAGTTTGCTTGTCCTTAAGCGCTTGGCGTGTTAAGGAGTGGCTATTCTTCAAAGACTCCAAGGAGCTGGCAGTCTCGCAGAATGATTTCTCAAAGCCATCTCGCGATTTCTGTAGCTGTTGATACTCATCATTTCTTTGGCGCATCTTCTCCTATGGAATAATACAGTTCATATGCTTCTGTGAGCAAAGAATAGGCTAGTTGGGATTCTTGATGGGTTACCTCATGGTTTTTCTTCTCAATATCTAGCTGTCTGCGCAGATCTGCTGCTAGGTCTCTGGCTTGATCTGTGTCAGCAATAGCATTGCGGTGCTCTGTCTCTCGAGTCATAGCTGTTTGTTTTAGGTGAGCAATCTCAGCAGCAGCAGCTGCCAGCAAGTCCTCAGTTCAGTTTGAAATCTCAGATATTGGAGTATGGAACAGTTGCATGCGTACCTGTTGTTTCAGCTTTTCGTGCAGCCTCAGAGTCAGCCAGTTGTTGCCTCAGAGTAGTAACCTCCACGCTAGATAGTGCGGCAATCTTCTCATGAGTCAAGTTGGCCTGCTGCACCCGACCTTGGAGTGTCTTTAGCATAGCCTGCAGAGAGTAATTCGAGTTCTTCAAGCAACAGTAAGGTCAATACAGGTTATGTGCACAATTAGCATACCTCAAAAGTTGTGAGCAACCCTGAGTTTGGGGGTGCCGGTACTATTTGGTGACTGTTATCACCTGCCTCAATTGGAGGGGGTTGGGTGCTGCCTGGCTCAGTTGTGGCTATGGAGTCTGATTGTCCCTTTTTGACTTGATCAGTATCCTTGGGTTCTTCAATTTCTGTCTCTTGGGCCGACTCATGAGCTTCAGATGAGGGAGGAGGAGTATCGCCTGTATCGATCTCGGTTGGACGTTCCTTAGAGCTGGTAGCTTCAGGCAATGGCTCAGTTGCAGGCACTTGTTGTTTCTCTTCTAAAGCTGCCCCGGTTAATGCCTGTTGCCAGTTCTTAGATGGCATTGGCACCTCATGCACAGTCTCAGTGGCTTTACTCGTATAAGCAGTCTCATCCTTAGGAATATCTCCTGATGTTGGGCTTGCGGGGTTTTCAGACTCTAAACTCTTTGATCCTAGCTCTGTTTTCACTCGGGGCTTGTGGTTGTTGACGGTCGTTATTTGTAACACCCTAATTTAAATTCCAGCATTTTACAATTAAATTCAAGTAATTTATTTATTTTCCTAAGGCTCATATGTTTAGTTTGCATTTAACAGGTTTTATTCAAAATAAATACTTGTATAAAATTAATCATAGGCCTAACTTTCTTGTGCATACATGCTGGTGCATTGTTTCTTGATTGTTGGAATTAAGGATTCAAATTCAAATTTCATTTGAATTTTAGAACCATTTCTGTCTCCATTCAAAAGAATTCAAAAACAGAAAAGAAAAAGAAAAAAAAAGAGAAAGGGGGCCAAGCCAAGCGGCCGGCCCAAGCCGACCGACTCGGCCCGGCCACCCCGGCGCCCGCTCCCCCGCCTAGGCCCCGGCCCGGCCAAACCCCGCCTCCCCTTCCCGCCTGGGCCGAAGGCCGGCCCAACCCGCGCCCTCTGTCACGCCCAGTTCTCAACCAACGGAACCGGAACAACATATATGTGCCAGGAACGTGTCTCACATATATAATGACAATAGCGACATCACAGAACGTGCTTAAACGATAAATAAAACGTTTACATAGAGTATAACATCACTTTATTACAATAAGACAACATGTCTTTAAACCAGAGTCATAGCGGAAGCGTAAACGAAGACGAACGAGCCGCCACAGGGACGTCGACTGGTGGACCGGTACGCCTAGAACTCGTTGAAGTCCTGAACATACTCTTCGAAGTCTTCTGGAGCTGAGCAGCGGTTGGGTTCCAGCCAACAGTAGGTTTAAAGTAAAGCAAGCGTGAGTATTTCATACTCAACAAGCACAACATGAACCATGAGGCATCTAGGGTTGGCTGACACTTAGCATGAGCTTTTAGTTGGTCAAGTTTTATTAAGCGACTAATTACTACAGGTGAGTTGATAAACCATTAACCCAAGGTATAACATAAAAGATTTAAACAACAACATTAACATAAGAACCAACTTTCAGACCCAACCCGGAACCACTAATCTGCATGAAGGATCTGGGTCGCTCATAACCGTGAGCACGGCTGACATGTCAGTTTTTACACTCTCGAGAGGTTGTACATCTTTACCCATGAGTCGTGGGCTACGCTAGTAGTCCACCACATTACCTTAGATGAGATGGCTAGCAAGCACACTACGAGGCCTTTACAAAGATCACGTTGGTAAGGTGTAACCGCTAAGGTTTCAGGGTCCGCAGCTGTGGAGCAAGCCTCAAGGGGAGATAAACGCACTCAACCCAAGTAGCGCGAGGGCCACAGAAGCTCACCTCCCCTCTTGCCCCGTCGGTAAGTTACCCCCAAACCAATGTAACCTAATTAATTAGCCAAGACCGTCCCATTCCAGTCTCATGGTAGCACTGTTATCCCAGGTTGTCGCTTTGCGAACCGGTCCTTAAGGAGAGTGGCTATATGCAAAACACACGCTTATGCCCCCTAAACCATGTTGCTAAAAAGCCAATTTTAAAGAATCATGACCCACAGAGGGTCAAGCTCAAGATTTGATTGCATAGATTCATTAACAACATTATTAACAAAAGATACATGAGTTCGCGCAGCAACTAGCAAAACTTAACCAACATGCATTCCCATAGGTAAATATTGCGATAAAGAGGCTAGGTACAGTCCTTATTGGCATACAAGAACAGACACATGCATATGAAGTGATTAAATGATTATTGGGTTGTGCCCTTGTTATACTTGCCTTGCTCAAACTGGTCTTGAGTCTGCTGCTCAACACCCTCAAACTGCTGCTCCTCGTCACCAACAAACTGCTCACCGTCTAACCACGATCACGGCAACGTACAAACATTTCCACGCATACATACATACAAAAAATTGGCCAAAGGTGAGAAACAGTACATCATATCATAAAAACAGAAGGTAAAACTGTACTAAAAACATTCTACGTGTTTCTGCGGTCGCGTGAGCGCAAGAATCACTCAAATCGGAGTTAAAACGTGAAAGTTATGCATAAAACGGGCTCCTAGGGGCATAACTGTGATAGAAACATTAAACCAGGGGCTAGATTTGAAAAACCGAGGACCTATACGTAATTAAACCTAGCCGCAGAGGGTTCTGATGCAAAACTCCAGGGTCTGGACGGCGGGTTCTAATTTTCAAAAGCACAGGGGCCAAAACGCCAAAACCAGGACTAAAACCTAATTACTTTTCAACGTCGGTGGACTGCGGGTTGATTTCCCGAAAGTCCAGGGGCTCTTTAGCAAAACGATCAGCGCTGACCGGTATTGACCGGTCATCGGTGGGTGTGAGCGGTTGGATCTCGATCCAACGGGTGACGTTAGATCGGATCGGGTTCTGATCTCGTGCGTCGGATCGAGATCCGACGGCGGAGAGAGGCCGGGGCCGAGGGCGACGGTGACCGCGCCCATGGCGTTCTCGCTGCGCGGTGGGCACGGCGGCGCGGCGGCGTTCCGGCTCAGGGAGGGTACTAGGCTCGACTAGAGCTAGCCTAAAAGAACGAGGGTGTTACGGCGAGCTCACCGAGGGCTTGAGGGCGGCGAGAGATGGTCGGTGGCAGTCTAGCGACGAGCGGCGGCGGCGTTGGTTCACGGGTGGCGTTCGCCCGCGTGGAACGTTGGGGTGAAGCGTCTCCGGGACTCCGAGGATGGGCGGCGAAACTCCGGGGTGTTCCTGCGACACGAGAGGGGGAGGAATCAGGGCCGGAGGGGCTACACTGACGACGAATTTGGCGACGGAGCGGCTTACCGCGGCGAGGCCCAAAGACGAAAGCGAGCTCGAGTGGGCACGGTGGTGAAATTGGTGAGGAGAGGCGGTAAAGGAGACGGAGGCGAGCGTCGAGGTGGGTTTTATAGGAGGCTAGGCGGGGCGGAGTGACGCGAGCGCGGTGATTCCGCCCGCGGCTTGAAGGCTCGCGTCGGCAGTGAAGGAAGGCGAGGGAGAGGGGAACCGGTGTGGGAATGGCGGGGTTTGACTGCGGGCGTTTAAGGAAGGGAGAGAGCGGCCTCGGATTCGGCTTCCCCGCGGGCGAAGCGCTAGCGTGGCCCGAGCAGAGAAGGAAGGTGTGGTGTTCACGGCGAGAGGAGGAAGAAGGGAGTGACAGGTGGGGTCCGCCTGTCAGCGAGACGCGGGGGGAGGGAGGCGCTGCCGCGGCCTGGTAGGCCGAACGGCGCGCTGAGGGGGAGGGGGCGCGGGGCGAACGGTCGGGCTGGGGCCCAAGCGGGAGGGAGCGGGGCGCCGGGTGGCTGGGCCGGGCCCAGGCGGGGAGAGGGGGCGCGGGAGCTGGGCTGGCCGGTCGGCCGGGCCGGCCGGTCGGCCTGGCTCTCTTTTCTTTTTTTTCTTTACTTTTTGAATTCCTTTGAAATGGGATAGAAAATGGGTCTAAAATTCAAATGAATTTGAATTTGAATCCTTAATTCAAGCAAACAAGAGGCAATGCACCAGCATGTAATGCACAAGGAAGTTGGGCCTATGTTACTTCTATGCATTATTTAATTTAAATAAATCAGGATAAATGCAAACTAACACAAAAACCTTAGGAAATTAAATAAATTGCTTGAAGTTTATTGTAAAAATGCTGGAATTTAAACTAGGGTGTAACACCCTCTCTCTCTCAGCGCGCCGATCCGCAGCGCCCTGCGCCCCGCCCCCACTGTCAGGCGGACCCCATCGGTCAGACCCATCCCCTTCCTCCCGCCGCGATCCACGCCCGCCTGCCTCTCTCTCCGCTCAGCCACGTCGACGACCGAGCAAAGGAAGCTTCCTCCGAACCCTCACCCGCTCCCTTCCTTAAACCCTCGCCTTCAATCCCACACCCGCCGCGCCGGTTTCCCCCATTTCCCTCCTTTCCCTCACTACGCCTTGACGGGTTTCAAAGCCGCCGACCACCCCCTCTCTGTACACCGCGTTCTAGCGTCCCAAACCCCTATAAAATCTGACCCCGAGCGTCGCCCCGAGCCCCTTTACCACGCCTCCACTCCAATTCCGCTCCCGTGCACCGACGCGCTTGCATTTCGCCGCCGGAGCTTCACCTCGGTAAGACGATCCACCGTTCAATTCATCGGCGTGGATCCATCTCCGGCCCTCTAACCGCCCCCTTCACACTCGCAGGGTCTTCGCGGAGCCGTTCTAGGAGGTCTTGACGCGAGGCCAAGCCTCCGATGCTCCCGTCCGCGAGCGCCGCCCGAGTCCGTCCGCCGACCTATGTCGCCAAGCCCCGCCGTCCGCTCCCCGTCTCCCTCGATCCCTCGGTGAGCTCCGCCTCGGCCTCCTTTCTCTTTTCCGCTAGGTCTAGTCCAGCGATACGCCCCCTAGGCCCCGGCGTGCGCCACGCCGGCGAGCCACCGCCGCGCCAGCCGGATTCCATCATGGGGAATGGTCGCCGCCGGCGCCCTCTTCTCCCGTTCAACCCTGGCCCTCAGATCTGATCTGGGCGGCCGAGATTAGAACGTGGCGTACCCCTTCGCGGGCCAACCAGAGTGTGACACATCGCGCTTCATAATCCGACTCAGCCTGGCCCCGCTCGTCAGGCCACATCGCGCTGACCGAGGCCACCGTGGGACTTTCGCAGAAAGGCCCCCGTGGTTCCCTGGAATCAACCCGCAGTCCACCTGCGTTGAAAAGTATTTAGATTTAGGTTCTGTTTTCTTCGGTTTGGCCCCTGGACTTTCCGGTTTTTAAACCCGCGGTCCAAGTCTCGGCGGTTTTGCCTAGAAACCCTCGGCGGCTATAGTTATTTATGTTAAGTCCTCGGTTTTTCAAATCTAGCCCCTGGTTTCAATGTTTCTATCACAGTTATCGCGTTTTAACTCCGATTTGAGTGATTCTTGCGCTCACACGACCGTGGAAACATGTAGAATGTTTTTAGTACAGTTTTATCTTCTGTTTTTATGATATGATGTACTGTTTCTCACCTTTTGATAATTGTTTGCATGTATGTATGTGTGGAAATGCTTGTATGTTGCCGTGAACGTGGTTAGACGGTGAGCAGTTTGTTGGTGACGAAGAGCAGCAGTTTGAGGGTGTTGAGCAGCAGACTCAAGACCAGTTTGAGCAAGGCAAGTATAGCATGAACACAACCTAACAACCCTTTAATCACTTCATATGCATGTGTCTAATTTTGTGTGCCAATAAGGACTGTACCTAGCCTCTTTTATCGATATGTTTACATATGGGTTGCGTGTTGGTTATGTTTTGCTAGTTGCTGCGCAAACTCATGTATCTTTTGTTAATAATTTTGTTTAATGGATCTGTGCAATCAAATCTTGAGCTTGACCCTCTGTGGTTCATGTTCCTTTAAAAATGGCTTTTTAGCAACTTGGTTTAGGGGGAATGAGCATGTGTTTTGCTTATAGCCACTCTCCGTAAGGACCGGTTCGCAAAGCGACAACCTGGGACAACAGTGCTACCATGAGACTGGAATGGGACGGTCTTGGCTAATTAATTAGGTTGCATTGGTTTAGGGGTAACTTACCGACGGGGCAAGAGGGGAGGTGAGCTTCTGTGGCCCTCGCGCTACTTGGGTTGAGTGCGTTTATCTCCCCTTGAGGCTTGCTCCACAGTTGCGGACCCTGAAACCTTAGCGGTTACACCTTACCAACGTGATCTTTGTAAAGGCCTCGTAGTGTGCTTGCTAGCCATCTCATCTAAGGTAATGTGGTGGACCGCTAGCGTAGCCCACGACTCATGGGTAAAGATGTACGACCTCTCGAGAGTGTAAAACTGACATGTCAGCCGTGCTCACGGTTATGAGCGGCCCAGATCCTTTATGCAGATTAGTGGTTCTGTTGGGTTTGAAAGTGGTTCTTATGTTAACATTGTTGAATAATGTTCTGATGCAATATCTTGGGTTAATGGTTTACCAACTCACTTGTAGTAATTAGTCGCTTAATAAAACTTGACCAACTAAAAGCTCATGCTACGAGTCAGCCAACCTTAGATACCTCATAGTTCATGTTATGCTTGTTGAGTATGAAATGCTCACGCTTGCTTTACTTTAAACCTACTATTGGCTGGAACCCAACCGCTGCTCAGCTCCAGAAGACCTCGAAGAGTATGTTCAGGACTTCAACGAGTTCTAGGCGTACCCGTCCACCAGTCGACGTCCCTGTGGCGGCTCGTTTATCTTCGTTTACGCTTCCGCTATGACTCTGGTTTAAAGACATGTTGTCTTATTGTAATAAAGTGATGATATACTCTATTTAAACGTTTTATTTATCGTTTATGCACGTTCTGTGATGTCACTATTGTCATAATATATGTGAGACACGTTCCTGGCACATATATATTGTTTCGGTTCCGTTGGTTGAGAACTGGGCGTGACAAAGTGGTATCAGAGCTGTGTTGACTGTAGGGCGGAAGCCTAGTTAGAAACGGACGTAAATAAGGACCTCATTCCCCTTTTGCCCTCTTGCTGTTTTATAAAAATTTTATTTTCGCTATCAAATTATATGTTCACTCTATGTTAAATTATTACTGTTTGCTTATTTCATTCAATCATATAGAACTGATCTCCATCTTACTCCATCCTCCTTATAGGTCATGGCACGCAGCAAGCAAACCGCCCGCAAGAGTACCGGGGGCCGCCTTCGCCGTGTTGCACCACCGACCCCACGGCGTACCCCAGTACCTCGTCCACCACAGCAGATCGAGCCTCTGTCACCGGAGCTGCCCGAGCCATTGCCACCACCACCCTTCGAGTACGCTCCCATGGACCAGGCGCCACACCCCTTTGAGGGGAATGGTCTGCTTCCGGCGGACACTGACCCTGAGGAGGAGGAGGAGGAGGAGGAGGAGGAGGAGGACCCAGTGGAGGTAGTTTACTACCTCGACTCCGATGACGACAGTGATGCGCGTGAGGAGGCTCCATCGCCACGCGTGCCGACACCGACACCTCCTTCCCCGCATGCGCCGACACCACCACCTTCTCTAGCGGCACCTGCAGCTTCACCAGCACCTCCACCGCCACCACCTGCCGCACCCGAGTGGCCGTTCCGTGTGGCCGTCCCTTCCGACGATGGGGGCCAGCGGGAGGTTGACGCCTGGGTCGACCTGACGCACCCACACCACGGTGCTGACCTGGAGTTCCCGGGGCTACTCCGCGACTGCCTCTATGACCTGGGTTACACTACCCATGAGGTCGTCTACCAGGTCCGGCAGCGAGCACGCCCGGACCACACTACCCTCTGGTCCGCCGGTCCGCAGATCCTAGAGCCTAACCCCGACCATGGGGGACACACCGTGCTGCGCCGGCACTACAGCATCGCGGAGCACGAGACTATGGAGATGGCCATGGAGGACGCTGCTCAGCAGGCTCTTGGGGTTCTCTGCCAGCACTACCACACCCCACTCTGCCAGACCCAGTACCGCTACTTTCCCCGTCGGCAGTCCGGGGAGACAGAGCACGAGATAGCGTCCATCCGGGGTGAGGACAATCGGCAGCTGTTGAAGATGGTCCGGTATGTGTCAGCCCTGATCACTGCCTAAGTCCGGGTGTCTGAGGAGCTCCATCACCGGAACGGTGAGGTGTTCAGCTGTTGAAGTTGGTCCGGTATGTGTCAGCCCTGATCACTGCCTACGTCCGGGTGTCTGAGGAGCTCCATCACCAGAACGGTGAGGTGTTCCACCTTCAGGCTCAGCTGGACCGAGTGGCGGGGCCACCGCCCCAGGTGCCAATGGTGGATCCAGCTCAGACTCCCCCTCGCAGGAGGCCTGGCACGGGAGAATTAGGTGGTGCCACCAGGATACTCCCTCGGGATGACTAGTCGTCCTCATGTATCGTGTTAGCACGTTTGCTTAAGTTGTCGTGTTGAGTTGGTTGTGTTGAACTTGAGTTAAGTTGTGGTGTCTGGATGTTTGTTATTTTGAACCATGTTTGATTTGGATCTTTGGTTGTGTGTTATCCAACTGTGGGGATTTGTCCCAGCATGAACAAGTTAATGTTATAAGTTAGTTCGTGGGGATAAACACTATATCCACTCTATTGCTCTTACTACTTTATCTTTAGTCGCTACTACTTGTGCACCCATATGATGGCTATGAGCTTACGGTGTCTCTGTTACAAACAGATGGTTAACACAAGGCGCAACGCTGCTGGTGGAAAGCTAGCCAGGGTAACCAGGGTGGCAACCCGCTGCCCAACCCTCCACCACTGACCCCGGAGCAGTTTTATAACCTCCAGATGCAGATGATGGCGACAATGACCAACGCGGTGCACGTTCTCCAGCAAGCTCAAGCTCAACCACCACCCCCACCACCTAGGGACAGGCGTGGAGATTTCCTGAAGGGTCATCCACCAACCTTCTCCCATGCCACAGAGCCACTGCAAGCTGATGATTGGCTTCGCGCAGTGGAACGCCAGCTGGAGATTGCTCAATGCAATGACCGGGAGAGGGTTTTGTATGGTTTCGGTCAGCTAAGAGGGGCAGTCTTGGATTGGTGGGAATCTTACAGACCCCAAGATAGGGATGCTTTCACTTGGGCACAATTCAGGGAGAATTTTAGCAACCACCACGTGCCTGCAGGGTTGATGAAAATGAAGAAGGAGTTTCTTTCCCTGAAGCAGGGCAGCATGTCGGTGACTGAGTATAGGGATAAGTTCCTTCAGTTGGCCAGATATGCCACTGCAGAGGTGGCAGAGGACAGGGAGAAACAGGAATACTTCCTGGAGGGCCTAAATGATGAGCTCCAATACCAGCTGATGAACCATACCTTTCCTAGCTTCCATCAACTGGTGGACAGGGCTCTTTTCACTGAAAGGAAGCGCCAGGAGATTGAAGAAAGGAAGAGGAAGTACAACAACTCTTCATCAAGCAGCAACACCCGCCCCCGTTTATCTCAGGGTCCGAGCTCACAGCAGCAGCGGGCTCAAGGACAGCAAGGCTACCAGTACCAGCAGCGCTACCAGGGTCAGCCAGCTCGTCCTATGTATCCAGCTCAGCGTCAAGTGCAGACTACCCCTCCCACCACAAACCAGACTACATGTGTTGGGCCTTGCTACAAGTGTGGTGGAGCGGGCCACTACGCTAATGCTTGTCCCCGTAAGGTGCAAGGTAACCAACAGGGGCAGCAATCGGGCCAAAGGCAGAACCCTCCCCAGCCGCAGCAAGGGCGCCCCAATCAACAGGGCAAGGCGCCATGGCAAGGGAAGGTGAATCATGTGACAGCTGAGTCTGCAGCTGAAGCCCCTAACGTTGTGCTTGGTACGTTCCTGGTCAACTCTCACCCCGCTACAGTTCTTTTTGATACTGGTGCCACGCATTCATTTATTACCAAATCATATGCTGAGCAGTACAATATTCCTATAAGGTCTACAAGTAGACACATGGTAGTATCTACACCGGGGGGAACGTTGAGCACAAGTTTAATATGCCCTCGAGTTAGCATAAACATAAGGGGGGTAGAATTCTGCACCAAGTTGATAATCATTGGTTCCGCGGGAATTGATATCATCTTGGGAATGGAAACGCTTGCTAAGTGGGATGTCAAAATTGATTGTGCCAAGCGAACCGTCCACTTAACAGCTCCTGATGGTCAGAAAGTGGAAGTCAGTGCCACTGAACCTTCCGGTTGTCTGCATCAGATGGAGGCGAAGCCCACGGAGGGAATTCGAGTAGTGTGCCAGTACCTGGATGTCTTTCCAGATGAGTTACCAGGTATGCCACCTGACCGAGAAGTTGAATTTTTAATAGAACTTTTACCTGGTACAGCCCCTATAGCAAAAAGGCAATATAGAGTGGCACCCAAAGAACAAGAGTTAATAAAGGAAAATATAGATGAGTTGTTAGGAAAAGGGTTTATTCGGCCTAGTTCCTCACCTTGGGCTTTTCCGGTTCTGTTTGTTGATAAAAAGGATGGGACCCGAAGGATGTGTGTGGATTATAGAGCCTTGAATGATGTCATTATCACGAACAAATACCCCTTACCTCGAATAGATGATTTGTTTGATCAGTTGCAAGGTGCATGTGTGTTCTCAAAAATTGATCTGAGGTCAGGTTATCATTAAATGAAGATTCGTCCTTCCGATATTCCAAAAACTGCTTTCATTACCAGATTTGGGTTATATGAATATACCGTGATGTCCTTTGGGTTGACAAATGCTCCTGCTTATTTCATGAATCTTATGAACAAGGTATTTATGGAGTATCTTGACAAGTTTGTTGTGGTGTTCATTGATGATATACTGATCTATTCTAAGACAGAAGAAGAACATGAAGAACACTTGAGATTAGTTTTGCAGAAGCTGAGAGAACATAAATTGTATGCTAAGTTGAGCAAGTGTGAGTTTTGGCTTGATCAAGTGCCTTTCTTGGGACATATAGTCTCAAAAGGTGGAATCATGGTGGACCCTAGCAAGATCAGCAGTGTCATGGATTGGAAGGTGCCAGAAGTTGTGAAAAAAGTTCATGGATTTCTGGGTCTAGCAGGATATTACAGAAGGTTTATTGAAAGTTTCTCCAGGATTGCAAAACCAATGACATCATTGCTCGAGAAGGGTGTTCCATTTATTTGGACTAAGGAGAGGCAAGCTGCATTTGATGAATTAAAGAAGAGACTCACCACAGCCCCAGTGCTTACTCTACCTGACTTAACCAAGAGATTCACCGTGTATTGTGATGCCTCTAAGGAAGGGTTGGGTTGTGTGCTGATGCAGGAGGGTAAGGTGATTGCTTATGCTTCACGCCAGTTAAGGAAGCATGAGGTCAACTATCCCACTCATGATTTGGAGCTAGCCGCGGTGGTGCATGCTCTGAAAATCTGGAGGCATTATTTATTTGGGAATCGGTGTGAGATATATACCGATCATAAGAGTCTTAAATATATTTTCACGCAGAATGAGCTGAATATGAGGCAGCGGAGTTGGCTGGAGTTGATCAAAGATTATGACCTGGAGATACATTACCATCCAGGGAAAGCCAATGTGGTAGCAGATGCTTTAAGCAGAAAGAGTTATGTTAACATGGCAGTTGCTTTTCAGATGCCTTTTGAGCTGTGTGTAGAATTTGAGAGTTTGAATTTGGGATTCGTGCATCACACCACAGTAGCAACTTTTGAAGCAGAGCCTACCCTTGAGCAAGAGATAAGGAAACATCAGGAAACGGATGAGAAAAGTCAGGAGGTCCGGGAACAGATCAAGTTGGGCAAGGCGCCACACTTTCGTGAAGATGAACAGGGTACTGTATGATACAAGAACCGGATCTACGTGTCAGATGTGGACAGTATCAAGAAGTTAATACTCAGTGAGGCTCACGACATCGCTTACTCAATTCACCCAGGCAGTACAAAGATGTATCATGATTTGAAGGAAATGTTCTGGTGGTATGGAATGAAGAGAGCAGTGGCAGAATATGTTGCAGTATGTGACACTTGTCATCATGTGAAAGCTGAATATTAGAGACCTGCAGGGTTGTTGCAACCTTTGAAGATTCCAGAGTGGAAATGGGAGGAAATAAGTATGGATTTCATTGTGGGGTTACCCAGGACTCAGAAAGGTTACAACTCGATCTAGGTAGTTGTTGATCGGTTGACCAAGGTTGCTCATTTCATTCCGGTGAACACTACCTATTCGGGTGCAAGGTTAGCAGAGTTGTACATCTCCAGAATCGTTTGCTTGCATGGTGTGCCTAAGCGGATCATATCTGATAGAGGGTCACAGTTCACATCTCGTTTCTGGGAGCAGTTGCATGATTCCTTGGATTCCAAGCTTCGGTTCAGTACAGCGTATCACCCACAGACAGATGGTCAGACGGAAAGAACAAATCAGATTCTAGAGGACATGTTGAGGGCATGTGCTATACAATACGGGACCAGTTGGGATAAGAGTCTGCCTTATGCTGAGTTCTCTTATAACAACAGCTACCAAGCCAGTCTGAAGAAGTCACCGTTTGAGGCACTGTATGGCAGAAGGTGCAGGACACCACTATTTTGGAACCAAACAGGAGAGAAGCAGGTGTTCGGACCCGACCTTATCAGGGATGCTGAACAGCAGATCAAGATGGTACGTGAGGGACTTGACCTTTAAGGTTGATGACTTTGTGTATTTGAAGGTGTCACCAATGAGAGGTATCCGGAGGTTTAATATGAAAGGGAAGCTGGCACCAAGGTACATCGGTCCATTCAAGATAGTGGAAAGGAAAGGCGAAGTGGCTTATAAGTTGGAGTTGCCATCAAACCTATCTGGCATACACAATGTGTTCCATGTGTCCCAACTAAAGAAGTGTTTGAGGGTGCCGGAAGAACAAGCACCACTGGAAGGTCTGGATGTGCAGGAGGATTTGACATATACCGAACACCCGGTGAAGATTCTTGAAAATCTAAAAGGGTTACCCGAAATAGGAGGATCAAGATGTGCAGAGTGCAGTGGAAACATCACTCGGAGGATGAGGCAACTTGGGAAAGAGGGGAAGAGTTGAGAGCAACTTACCCTAGTCTCTTTGCTAGCCACCTATAAGAATCTCGGGGCGAGATTCCTGTTAAGGGGGTAGGTTTGTAACACCCTAGTTTAAATTCCAGCATTTTACAATTAAATTCAAGTAATTTATTTATTTTCCTAAGGCTCATATGTTTAGTTTGCATTTAACAGGTTTTATTCAAAATAAATACTTGTATAAAATTAATCATAGGCCTAACTTTCTTGTGCATACATGCTGGTGCATTGTTTCTTGATTGTTGGAATTAAGGATTCAAATTCAAATTTCATTTGAATTTTAGAACCATTTCTATCTCCATTCAAAAGAATTCAAAAACAGAAAAGAAAAAGAAAAAAAAGAGAAAGGAGGCCAAGCCAAGCGGCCGGCCCAAGCCGACCGACTCGGCCCGGCCACCCCGGCGCCCCGCTCCCTCGCCTGGGCCCCGGCCCGGCCAAACCCCGCCTCTCTTTCCTGCTTGGGCCGAAGGCCGGCCCATCCCGCGCCCTCTCTATTTCTCAGCGCGCCGACCCGCAGCGCCCCGCGCCCCGCCCCCACTGTCAGGCGGACCCCACTGGTCAGACCCATCCCCTTCCTCCCGCCGCGATCCACGCCCGCCTGCCCCTCTCTCCGCTCGGCCACGTCGACGCCCGAGCAAAGGAAGCTTCCTCCGAACCCTCACCCGCTCCCTTCCTGAAACCCTCGCCTTCAATCCCGCACCCGCCGCGCCGGTTTCCCCCTTTTCCCTCCTTTCCCTCACTGCGCCTTGACGGGTTTCAAAGCCGCCATCCACCCCCTCTCTGTACACCGCGTTCTAGCGTCCCAAACCCCTATAAAACCCGACCCCGAGCGTCGCCCCGAGCCCCTTTACCACGCCTCCACTCCAATTCCGCTCCCGTGCACCGACGCGCTTGCATTTCGCCGCCGGAGCTTCACCTCGGTAAGACGCTCCACCGTTCAATTCATCGGCGTGGATCCATCTCCTGCCCTCTAACCGCCCCCTTCACGCTCGCAGGGTCTTTGCGGAGCCGTTCCAGGAGGTCTTGACGCGAGGCCGAGCCTCCGACGCTCCCGTCCGCGAGCGCCGCCCGAGCCCGTCCGCCGACCTACGTCGCCAAGCCCCGCCGTCCGCTCCCCGTCTCCCTCGATCCCTCGGTGAGCTCCGTCTCGGCCTCCTTTCTCTTTTCCGCCAGGTCTAGTCCGGCGAGATGCCCCCTAGGCCCCGGCGTGCGCCACGCCGGCGAGCCACCGCCGCGCCGGCCGGATTCCACCGTAGGGAATGGTCGCCGCCGGCGCCCTCTTCTCCCGTTCAACCCTAGCCATCAGATCTGATCTGGGCGGCCGAGATTAGAACGTGGTGTACCCCTTCGCGGGCCAACCAGAGTGTGACACGTCGCGCTTCATAATCCGACTCAGCTCGGCCCCGCTCGTCAGGCCACGTGGCCGGCCACGCGGCAGCCACGTCGCGCTGACCGAGTCCACCGTGGGACTTTCATAGAAAGGCCGCCGTGCTTCCCTAGAATCAACCCGCAGTCCACCTGCGTTGAAAAGTATTTAGATTTAGGTCCTGTTTTCTTCGGTTTGGCCCCTGGACTTTCCGGTTTTTAAACCCGCGGTCCAAGACTCGGCGGTTTTTCCTGGAAACCCTCGGCGGCTATAGTTATTTACGTTTGAGTCCTCGGTTTTTCAAATCTAGCCCCTGATTTCAATGTTTCTATCACAGTTATGCCCCTAGGAGCCCGTTCTATGCATAACTTTCGCGTTTTAACTCCGATTTGAGTGATTCTTGCGCTCACGCGACCGTGGAAACATGTAGAATGTTTTTAGTACAGTTTGATCTTCTGTTTTTATGATATGATGTACTGTTTCTCACCTTTTGATAATTGTTTGCATGTATGTATGCGTGGAAATGCTTGTATGTTGCCGTGAACGTGGTTAGACTGTGAGCAGTTTGTTGGTGACGAAGAGCAGCAGTTTGAGGGTGTTGAGCAGCAGACTCAAGACCAGTTTGAGCAAGGCAAGTATAGCATGAACACAACCTAACAACCCTTTAATCACTTCATATGCATGTGTCTAATTTTGTATGCCAATAAGGACTGTACCTAGCCTCTTTTATCGATATGTTTACCTATGGGTTGCATGTTGGTTAAGTTTTGCTAGTTGTTGCGCGATCTCATATATCTTTTGTTAATAATTTTGTTTAATGGATCTGTGCAATCAAATCTTGAGCTTGACCCTCTGTGGTTCATATTCCTTTAAAAATGGCTTTTTAGCAACTTGGTTTAGGGGGTATGAGCATGTGTTTTGCTTATAGCCACTCTCCGTAAGGACCGGTTCGCAAAGCGACAACCTGGAACAACAGTGCTACCATGAGACTGGAATGGGACGGTCTTGGCTAATTAATTAGGTTGCATTGGTTTGGGGGTAACTTACCGACGGGGCAAGAGGGGAGGTGAGCTTCTGTGGCCCTCGCGCTACTTGGGTTGAGTGCGTTTATCTCCCCTTGAGGCTTGCTCCACAGTTGCGGACCCTGAAACCTTAGCGGTTACACCTTACCAACGTGATCTTTGTAAAGGCCTCGTAGTGTGCTTGCTAGCCATCTCATCTAAGGTAATGTGGTGGACCGCTAGCGTATCCCACGACTCATGGGTAAAGATGTACGACCTCTCGAGAGTGTAAAACTGACATGTCAGCCGTGCTCACGGTTATGAGCGGCCCAGATCCTTTATGCAGATTAGTGGTTCTGTTGGGTTTGAAAGTGGTTCTTATGTTAACATTGTTGAATAATGTTCTGATGCAATATCTTGGGTTAATGGTTTACCAACTCACTTGTAGTAATTAGTCGCTTAATAAAACTTGACCAACTAAAAGCTCATGCTACGAGTCAGCCAACCTTAGATACCTCATAGTTCATGTTATGCTTGTTGAGTATGAAATGCTCACGCTTGCTTTACTTTAAACCTACTGTTGGCTGGAACCCAACCGCTGCTCAGCTCCAGAAGACCTCGAAGAGTATGTTCAGGACTTCAACAAGTTCTAGGCGTACCCGTCCACCAGTCGACATCCCTGTGGCGGCTCGTTTATCTTCGTTTACGCTTCCGCTATGACTCTGGTTTAAAGACATGTTGTCTTATTGTAATAAAATGATGATATACTCTATGTAAACGTTTTATTTATCGTTTATGCATGTTCTGTGATGTGACTATTGTCATAATATATGTGAGACACGTTCTTGGCACATATATGTTGTTCCGGTTCCGTTGGTTGAGAACTGGACGTGACATTATTTCACGATATCAACCGTCCATTATCCACCAAATGAAGCTAAACAAGTGAAATATATGGACTAACCCTTGCTACTAATGAGTTCCACAAGATGTACATGAATATTTGGATGCAGGTACCAAAATACACATAAAATGGTTGCAAACATGTCACATACCGAAGATGAGCAGAAATGGCAAAAGTAGGGTGGCCGCCCGACCACTTACCATGGCCACCCGACCACCCTCCAACTGGGTTTTGGGTCCACGACCATGTGGAATGGTCCCTTGACCACTTCATGTGCCATGTCATCGATCCGGTGTCAAACAAACACAAAATGGTGAAGGTCCAACCATACAAGAGAGCATCCAATATATCCAAGGGTCACAATATGCCAGGACAAGGATTGGTGATGTCAAGGATCCGAGGGGAACAACATGCAACAAATTGGAGCAAAACACGTGGCCGCCCGATCACATAGGGTGGTCGGCCGACCACCCCTCGGCGGCCTTTTTCACGTGCACCAACGGATTCAATCGCCAACCGACATGAGGGAGTGAGATCAACCGTTGGATGCTCAAGGTTGGTGAATCGGGTGGCCGCCCGACCACCCCCTATGGTCGGCCGGCCACCGACTTTGGCCGCCCGGCAACCGCCTCGGCCCCTTTACCGACCTAGTGCACATATAAATACCCCCTCACTTCCGAGGCTATAAATAGACCCTGGGAGCTCATTTGCAAAGTGTGGAGTGAAGGAGAGTTGAGTTGAGAGTCTACCTAAGAGTGCTTCACTCTTTCCTTAGTAGTTAGGATAGTCCTGGGAGTTAGAGTTGAGTCGAGCTTTGCCTTGGAGTCTCCGGAGTTATCTTTGAGTCTGTGGTAAAACTCTTGTATCTTTTGGATTCAGATTATCTTCAATATAATTCAGTTATATTTTACTTTATTTCTATCTCCTGCAAGTGTGGTGTACCTTTATTTTGCATACTTGCTAGGCTTAGATTGTGTTTCACTTAGTTATTCAAGTTTTGTTATTCTTGCGGGTGCTATAACTCAACCCTAGACTTAGACGCTAGGCTCTGGCTAGATCGTCTCCTCTCATCAAGGACGATCTATCGTTGTTGAAGCTTTGCTTGAACACGTTTATAGCTTGCCATCCTCTCCACGCAGCTTTGCTTGGTAGCCCCACTCGGTGACAGCGTGTGGTGTGCCTGTGTAGTCCAGGCCCGTCGTTCGGGAGGCCCATAGGTGTTAGCCAAACTCTCTTTCGGGACCTACTATCTACCCCCTGGTACCCCCGAGACTCTGGAATTTCGCTCGATGCAAGACCCTGGCCTGTTTACTTGAATAGCTTAGTTAGACACGGATAATCTTTGCAGCCGATTAGAATAGAGTTTGGTGACTTTATCTCACTCATTGTCCTCCCAGGCAACTATACCTTTCTACAGATAGCTTAGATAGATATCCTCCTCCACCATACACCTATCTTTATTACGTTTGCCCCTGTTCAACTACTAGTTGGTATAATTTATCCAAGTTTACAGTTCATTCGATTTGAGTTTATTCAATTACACTCTTGAGCCTACCGCTTCCCTGTGGAAATTTACGATACTCAGAATACTCCGAGTGAAAACTAAATAGTTCGCAATGCGTATGGCTACAGCGGTCTCCGTGCGCTTGCGGAGTAAAACCTGTAAAGGCTAAGAGACGCCAACAAGCTTTTCTGGCGCCATTGCCGGGGAAGCAATTGGCCAAGGAATAATTGATATCTCATTTCGAACCTGTATACTTGATAGGTTTTACCGCTAGGTGGTAACAGGCTCACTTTGCTCTGTTGTATCTTGTTGTGGTTGCAACAGAGAGGTGTATGACCGGTTTCGACTTGCCGATAAATTTCCACGACAACCCAGAGTCACTGCTCCGGAGAGTCCATCGCAAGACTATCTACGGACAGAGACCTGTACCCAGGGAGCTAGAACCAAGTACTTGAACCAGTACTCTACGTTTCACCACCATGGCCAAAAAGACTATCCATGAGTTCTCCATCCCCTCGAGCAGCAATATCCCCAAGGGACCTGATGTTCAAGTGGGAGAGGACTTCGAGCTCAAATCGGGGGTGATTCACATGGTTCAAGCTATCCCTTTCTGCGGACTGGCTACGGAAGATGCCAATAATCATCTGCAGCAATTCTTGGAGATCTGCAGTACGTTCAACATGAAAGGAGCATCACCGGATGCCGTCAAGCTTCGTCTCTTTTCCTTCTCTCTTGTTGAGAAAGCCAAACAGTGGTTCTACCTCAACCGAGCAACACGCACAACTTGGAACGCATGTTCCGATGCATTCTTGGCGAAGTATTTCCCGCTAGGGACAACTAACACGTTAAGGAACAAGATCTCGAGCTTCCAACAGCTCGCAGATGAAACCGTGGCTGAAGCTTGGGAACAACTGCAAGAATACATCGCAGCCTGCCCCCACCACGGAATGCAAGAGTGGCTGATCATTCAGAGTTTCTTTCATGGGCTCAACCGCTCAGCTCAAGAACACTTGGATGCAGCCGCTGGAGGATCCTTCCTCTCCTTGAGTATCTCGGCGGCCAAGAATCTCATTGAGAAGATGACCACCAATCAAGAATGGAGAGAAGAGAGGTCTAGTACCCGTTCCCGTGGCGTCCATCAGATCGAGAGCACTGACATGCTCGCTGCAAAGATGGACTTGCTGTTGAAGAAGCTAAACGACGCTCCAGAAGCCGCTCCGGTGCACGCCCTTGACTCTCACATGACTTACGAAGTCTGTGGGAATACAGGACACTCAGGGAACAGCTGCCCTGAGACGCAACCCGAAGATGCGAACTTCATCGGTAACAGTACCAATGGCTTCAACGGGAATCATCCTCAGCCAGGATGGAATTCATGACCAAATCTCCCTTTCTCTGGGCAAGGTAACTCTTCAAGTTCGTAGCAATTTTCTAAGAATAATTATAGTTTTGATCAAAAAGCTGTGAATGATAGCATTAGTAAAAAGTTCCATGCTAATGATAGGTTGTTTGAATCTATATCTTTGCAAATGGAAACTTTGAATAGTGCTATGAAAAACCAACTTAGCTTCAATAAAATGCTGGAAACTCAGATAGCTCAGTTAGCTGCTGCTCTACCTAACGCAAATGCGGGCAAGCTGCTGCACAACCTGAAACTCCTCCCAAGAAGCACATAAATCAGTAACCACTAGGGGTGGAAAGTCCACACAGGACCCCCCATCTCCCAGTCATGCAGGTAAAGCACAGGAGAAGGCTGCTGAGTCAGAAGACAAGGTTGGAGATGAAGATACACCTGGCAAGGAGGAAAAACCAGCATCGAAACATCTACCACATGAGTTCTACGACACAACGGTGCTGCCATTTCCTCCGAGAAACAAGAAGGCTGCCGTTGACGAACAATATAGTAAGTTCGTTGAGGTCATTAAAAAGCTTTATGTCGACATACCCCTGCTAGATGCTATGCAGGTACCGACATATGCCAAGTACTTAAAGGATATCCTCAACAACAAGAAACCCCTACCGTCAACGGAAATTGTGCACTTAACGGAAGAGTGTAGCATAGCTATACTCAAGAAAAAGGACCCTGGAAGCCCTACCATCTCATACTCGATTGGTACCTAGCACTTTGATCAAGCATTGTGCGACCTTGGAGCCAGTGTCAGCGTAATGCCGAAGGTCATCTTCGATAAGTTGAATCATGACACACTTGCTCCCATAGCTATGTGTTTACAACTTGTGGATCAATCCGTCCATTACCCCGAAGGAGTGGCAGAGAACGTTCCGGTGAGAATCCGGAATTTTCTCATTTCAGTGGACTTCATGGTGCTGGATATGGAGATTGACTCAAAAACCCCACTCATCCTTGGGAGACCGTTTTTGAGCACCGCCGATGCAACAATCGACGTTGGAGCAGGAAAGGTTCACCTGAACATTAACGGAAAGAAGGAAACATTTGCCTTCAAACCAAAAGTGGAACAATGCAACAAGGTGAAGACTTTCAAGTGCCAGGCCAAGAAAGATGAACCCAAGGCCAACACCGGGACCAATCCATCAAATTCCAAAGAAGACAGTCTCGTGACATTTATGCTGAAGAAATTGAAAATCGAGACTGAAATTCAACAAATGGAGTATGAGAGGGCAATGCAAAGTAGAAGATCGAGAAGCCAAGAGACGAGGTGCGACAGGCCCAGAACTGCACCAGGAGGCAAAGCTCTTGAGAAAAGACATGGTGCTGAAAGGAAATTGACTACGCCAAAGTGGCCAACCGAACCAGCACCCGAGAACAAGGTCGACGCCGAGGACAAATTGACATTAGTGCGGCGTAGAAGAAATAGAACACAGTGGAAGGCAGCCCCTAGCTATAGTTTCTACGAAACTCCGAAAGGCAAGACGTGGGCTCCCCTCGCCAAAAGGTAAATTAGCACACTACCCATCGGCGGCAAATTTATTTTTCCGCCAAGTTTGATTTTTAGCACCTCACTGCATGTTTATTTTTGCACGTCCAATTTTAACTTTTGCATTAGTTTAATTTCTTAAATTATGCATTTTTTTCGAAAAAAAATTCCGGCTTTGGTCGCCCGGCCTCCTGCCTGCTCTCCCTCGCCTATAAATGCTGCCCCTGCATCCTGGCTCAATGCACCACGCAGCAACACTCTTCTCCTTCTCTAATCCCTCTCCTTTAGTGCTTAATTAAGCTCTCTAGCTTAGTTAAAATAATGACCGAATAAAAGTTGGTTAGCCAAATAAAATTCCGGCAATACTCTCTCTTTTGTGAAGCAGGACGAGAACGTTTTGTGGAGGCTCTGCCCCACAAGGACGCTGTTTTTAGACGACTAACCCGCTAACGCTGATTTTTTTTATTGTCGTCTATCCTTCGGGTATCGTGCATTTGTTGTGTGTCTTGCAGGATGAAACGCATTTAAGAAGGCGAAGAAGGCCGTTAGCAAGGCAGGACAGCACATCCGCTGGTCATCCTCAGAGAGTGGCTCCGGCTCGGCAAGCCGGCGTGCTGCCTCCGAGAGGATGTCCATTAGCACGGAGGAGCCTGAAGAATTTCAGACGTCGTCCACCCGCCGGCCGATACTCATCCTCGATTCGCAGCTCGTGCCGCGTGGTCAAGATGAGGCCAAGGCATTAAGGTCTTTAAACCAAAAGACTTATGCCTTGACCAAATTCTTCGATGAGGACCTCCTTGTTGACACCGGCATACGGGAGGAGTTCAATGAGGTGTTCCAGGCCATTGGGTGAAGCGACTTTGCCGAAATCCCAGAGAGAGGAATCATCCTCCTCACCAAGGAATTTCTCATGACGCTCCGCACCGACACCCGAAGGGATGGTACGTACATCTGGTTCTGCCTTTTTAATACTGATTATGAGCTTACTTTGCGCCAATTTAGCAACTTGCTTGATTCCTCGCCTCAATACACTTTGAGTGAGGATTTAGCGGGGTTTAATTCAGCAGAGTTTTGGAAAGAGTTGGTAGGACCAGATGCTCCCAGGAAAAAGAGCATCGCTCACATTAGGCAGCCCACTTTGTGGTTTTTGGCCCGCTGGCTCACCATGGCTGTCTTCCCGTGGGATGATACCCACTGTGTCACAGTAGAGGATGTTAGATGTCTCTATGCCATGTGGAAGAAAATAAAGTTTGGCCCTACACTTAGCATGGTTCGCCACTGGCAAGGACTAGCTCAGAGTGGTCATGTCATCTCGATCACGTCATTCGTGACAAGGATCGCCAATGGGTTGGAAATGGTAGCAAATGCTACCGTTTCCTTCATGCCAAATGACCCTACATGAGTAGTCAAAGAGTCACATTTCATCCATGCACACTTTTTGAGGAAGGACACAAACGGGAATTACATCATGACTTTTAGAGGCTCCAACTTTGAGCTGCCGCTCCCAGCACCGCAGTACAAATTATACTTTGAGAGAACACTAACCATGGAGCTGGAGCCCGAGCTAGAACCAGGAAAAAACAGTGTCTCTGGAATCATGACTCGCGCCCAACGACGCCGAGCAGAGGAGCAAATCCGCAAGGCCAACGAGGATGCACAGCAGCCAGGACCGCACCTGCATGGGCTCATCCTAGCACACCTGCTTGGGAAGCCAACCCACAGGGTTCCTGGCACAACTCGTGGAACTCCATTGTGCCCTCCGCCAACCCGACACTGTCATATCACAGTGGAGGTGAGTACTCTTATGGTCATGGTGCAGGTCCGTCCCATTCTGCCCGCTACACCGGTGGCGAACTTGATGGGAACTTCACCGCCCTCTTTGGGGCGTTAGATCTCCAAGAGCATCGCACCTTGGGGATGATGGACAGCCTCGCCGACATTCAGCAGCAACAAGGAGTTGACCACAACTTGATCCTAGAGACAAGAGCGACTGTCGACCGCATGCAAGAGTAGAGCCTGATGTACTACAACTGGAAAGGGTTCTTTCCCGAGTGAGCTTCATTGAAGCTTGGGGGGGGGGGGGGAGAGAACCCAACAGCTAAGGTATGTGTGTTCCAGCTCGCCTTGTTCACCCCTGTAGCTTCGTGTCTAGTTCTATCTGCTTTACCCATGAGAGAAGTGCCCGTTGTATCTTTTAATTCTAGTAGTTTTATTTTACATTAAAAAATAATAAATATAAAAAAATGTGTATCCCAATAAATAACTCCCATGCTTAAATGTTAAATTCACTTGCTAGCTTCGTTTTGGAAATGATGAATAGTTTCTCTATCAAGTGAATGGTTTAATTCTTGCATGACAACTTATGCTTAGCTTAGTCCTATGTTGGTGAATAAAGATAAGTAAACCAAAAGTTTTACCTTGTGGATGCCATTTGTGATAACAAGCCTAAGTTGTTGTGAGGTCATGATATAACTTAGCGTGGGACGATTCTTTCAAGTTCCTAGTAGGATGAATGTCTCAGGTTTTTTATCTTTGAAAATAACAAAATAAAGCTCCCCATGGTTAAAAAGTCCTACCAGAGCCAAATATGCTTTACATGTTCTAAACCAGCTACATAGAGCTACTTAGATATGTTTTTAGCTTTGTCAAATTTTGAGTCTCATTGAGTAGAAATATCATCCTCTGTTGATAGCTGGTGTATAAAATCAAATGCAAGTGATCCATTCCGGACTTTGCATCCACTAAAAGTCTCCAAATACTTCTCATAATCTCATAGCCTTCAAATTTCAAGGAGTAAGGGTATGGAGCCAAAAAGAAATGCATGCAAAAGCATGGCAAAAAGAAAGAAAAAAAATGCGTGCAAAAGCACGGCAAAATGAAAAGTATGCAAGTTCAAGCATGGCAAAAAGAAATAAAGGCTGCATATCCACTCCAAATCTATAAAGGCTATAGGGATGAAAATTTAGAGAAGGAGACAACTTGTTCCACCACTCATACTCCAGTGATCAAACAGAAGAAATGATAGAGTACACTCTTTGGTCCATTCTTTGGCTTAGCAAAATAAGCATTCTAAGTATGCCACATTCTCCCCCACCTAAAGCTCTACAGAAGCCTTAGTGTAGGAAAATGTTGGCCAAAATCATGGCCTTTGGTGAGGAAACACTTCTGAGCGATCGAGAGTACCAAGGGGAAGCTTACGTTTGCTTTGAAAATCTTGAAAACACCTGAGAAGGACATCCAAAAAGAATGAGTTAGAATCAATCCTGCAAACAAGTTGTTCTGTCTCTCAACCGCCCAAGGCAAGGTAAGCAAAAAGATGCACCACAGGTATGACCGAGGTGAGCTTTGATTATTTCACTGCTTGGGGCAAAAGTTTGAGTATCTAGTTGCATATAAGAATTTTCCTTCACTTGGATATTGCAGCAACTCATAATCCACTTTCAGTCTTAGCTTTGCTCGAGGACAAGCAAAGGTCTAAGCTTGGGGGGGTGTTGACGGTCATTATTTCATGATATCAACCTCCATTATCCACCAAATGAAGCAAAACAAGTGAAATATATGGACTAACCCTTGTTACTAATGAGCTCCACAAGATGTACATGAATATTTGGATGCAGGTACCAAAATACACGTAAAATGGTTGCAAACATGTCACATACTGAAGATGAGCAGAAATGGCAAAAGTGGGGTGGCCGCCCGACCACTTACCATGGCCGCCCGGCCATGGGTGGTGGCCGCCCGACCACCCTCCAACTGGGTTTTGGGTCCACGACCATGTGGATGAGAGCCAATGGACCGGCCTCATTGCTCTCCTAGTGTGATGAGTGATTGTCAACGAGCTCAAGCCCTCCGATGGACTGGAGGCCCTCCGATGGACTGGAGGTAGATGATGAAGTCCTCGATGGACTGAGGCAAAAGTCCTCCAATGGACTGGAGGCAATGCTCGACGTCTGTCGGCCATAGGAGCTCGGTACACGGAGAGGCAGTTCGGCAACGGTGGTGTAAGCCCTCCGATGGACCGCGAGGCGACTCCGATGGACTGGAGAAGCCGGGTGCCACTGTGGTGCTCCAACCCGAGTGCATGGCGCGAAGGCGTGCGAGGGAGGCTTTGGCGGCTTCGGCTCAAAACCGCCACCCAAGCTATTCAAGGCTTGGTGAGTTGGGCCACGACTCGCCAAGATAGAGAAGATGGGCCAACTCCGGCCCAGACGGAGACTTCCTAAAGTTTTCCGGTTTCTGACTTCAAAACCGGGGGTGCAAAGGCGGATTGGACTACTGGCCACGTGGAGGACATCCGAAGATTGCGTGGAAGCTAAGAAGATCAAGTCTTCATCGTGGTCGTCCGTCCCCGATATTTCGGGTTCTTTTCTATTTTAGCCCCTCCGGGCGTTTCTAGTGTTAGGGGTCTATGTGTAAAAATGCCAAAACTGAACTGGTGTATAAATAGCCTAAGAGCTGGTCATTAGAGGCAGTCTTGGCAGCTAGGTTTTCATTTCCTTAGTGTAACACCCTAGTTTAAATTCCAGCATTTTATAATAAATTCTAAGTAATTTATTTAATTTTCTAAGGCTTATGTGCTTAGTTGCATTTTTAAATGATTTATTTAAAATCAATACTTGTATAAAATAAACCATAGGCCAAACTTTCTTGTGCATACATGCTGGTGCATCCTCTTTTGGTTGTGTGAATTAAGGATTCAAATTCAAATTTATTTGAATTTTAGACCCATTTTCTATCCCAATTCAAAGGAATTCAAAAAGAAAAAGGAAAAAAAAAAGAAAGGGAGCCAGGCCGACCGGCCGGCCCGGCGGCCGGTCGGCCGGCCAGCCCAGCCCCGCGCCCCCTCTCCCCGCCTGGGCCGGCCCAGCCATCCCGGCGCCCCGCCCCTTCCCGCCTGGGCCGCCTCCCGGCCCATTCGGCCGCGCCCTCAGCGCGCCGTCGGCCCGCGCCCCCACACCCGCTGACCGCCCGGTCCCACGCGTCAGTCCCGTCTCCCTCCTCCCGCCGCAGACACCGCGCCTTCCTTCTCTGCTCGGGCCACGCCAGCGCTTCGCCCGCGAGGAAGCCGAATCCGAGGCCGCTCTCTCCCTTCCTTAAGCGCCCGCATTCAAACCCCGCCATCCCCGCTCCGATTCCCCTCTCCCTCGCCTTCCTTCACTGCCGACGCGAGCTTTCAAAGCCGCCGAGCAGGATCACCGCGGCCGTGCTTATCCCCTTCGCCCGAGGCTCTATAAAACCCACCCCGAGGCTCGCCTCCGTCCCCTTCGCCTCTCCACCAGAGCTATTGCCCTCCCGTGCCCTCTCGAGCTTGCAATCGCCGCCGGAGCCCCGCCTCGGTAAGCCGCTCCGTCGCCGAATTCGGCGTCGGTGTAGCCCCTCCGGCCCTGACTCCTCCCCCTCTCGTGTCGCAGGAGCATCCCGGAGCTTCGCCGCCCATCCTCGGAGTCCCGCAGACGCTTCACCCTCACGTTCCACGCGGGAGAACGCCACCCGTGAACCGACGCCGCCGCCGCTCGTCGCTAGACCGCCACCGACCATCTCTCGCCGCCCTCAAGCCCTCGGTGAGCTCGCCGTAACACCCTCGTCCTTTTAGGCTAGCTCTAGTCGAGCCTAGCACACTCCCTGAGCCGGAACGCCGCCGCGCCGCCGTTCCCGCCGCGCGCTGAGAGCGCCATGGGCGCGGTCGCCGTCGCCCGCGGCCCCGGTCTCTCTCCGCCGTCGGATCTCGATCCGACGCATGAGAACAGAACCCTGATCCGATCTAACGTCACCGTTGGATCGAGATCTAACCGCTCCCACTCGCCGATGACCGGTCAATACCGGTCAGCGCGTTTCGTTTTGCTAAAGAGCCCCTGGACTTTCGGGAAATCAACCCGCAGTCCACCGACGTTGAAAAATAATTAGGTTTATGTCCTGTTTTCTTCGGTTTGGCCCCTGGGCTTTCCGGGTTTTGAACCCGCGGTCCAGGCTATGGAGATTTTGCTCCAGAGCCCTTGGCGACTACGTTTAATTACGTATAGGTCCTCGGTTTTTCAAATCTAGCCCCTGGTTTAATGTTTCTATCACAGTTATGCCCCTAGGAGCCCGTTTTATGCATAACTTTCACGTTTTAACTCCGATTTGAGTGATTCTTGCGCTCACGCGACCGTGGAAACACGTAGAATGTTTTTAGTACAGTTTTACCTTCTGTTTTTATGATATGATGTACTGTTTCTCACCCTTGGCCAATTGTTTGCATGTATGTATGCGTGGAAATGTTTGTACGTTGCCATGATCGTGGTTAGACGGTGAGCAGTTTGTTGGTGACGAGGAGCAGCAGTTTGAGGGTGTTGAGCAGCAGCCTCAAGACCAGTTTGAGCAAGGCAAGTATAACATGGACACAACCCAATAATCCTTTAATCACTTCATATGCACGTGTCTGTTTTGGTATGCCCATAAGGACTGTACCTAGCCTCTTTATCGCAATGTTTACCTATGGGAATGCATGTTGGTTAAGTTTTGCTAGTCGCCGCGCGAACTCATGTATCTTTTGTTAATAATTTTGTTTAATGGATCTATGCAATCAAATCCTGAGCTTGACCCTCTGTGGTTCATGTTTCTTTAAAAATGGCTTTTTAGCAACTTGGTTTAGGGGGCATAAGCATGTGGTTTGCTTATGGCCACCCTCCTTAAGGACCGGTTCGCAAAGCGACAACCTGGGATAACAGTGCTACCATGAGACTGGAATGGGACGGTCTTGGCTAATTAATTAGGTTACTTTGGTTTGGGGGTAACTTACCGACGGGGCAAGAGGGGAGGTGAGCTTCTGTGGCCCTCGCGCTACTTGGGTTGAGTGCGTTTATCTCCCCTTGAGGCTTGCTCCACAGCTGCGGACCCTGAAACCTTAGCGGTTACACCTTACCAACGTGATCTTTGTAAAGGCCTCGTAGTGTGCTTGCTAGCCATCTCATCTAAGGTAATGTGGTGGACTACTAGCGTAGCCCACGACTCATGGGTAAAGTTGTACGACCTCTCGAGAGTGTAAAACTGACATGTCAGCCGTGCTCACGGTTATGAGCGGCCCAGATCCTTTATGCAGATTAGTGGTTCTGTTGGGTTTCCAAAGTGGTTCATATGATCATGTTGTTAAATAATGTTCACATGTTATATCTTGGGTTAATGGTTATCAACTCTCTTGTAGATGCTAGTTGTTTAATAAAAACTTGACCAACTAAAAGCTCATGCTAAGTGTCAGCCAACCCTAGATGCCTCATAGTTCATGTTGTGCTTGTTGAGTATGAAATACTCACGCTTGCTTTACTTTAAACCTACTGTTGGCTGGAACCCAACCGCTGCTCAGCTCCAGAAGACTTCGAAGAGTATGTTCAGGACTTCAACGAGTTCTAGGCGTACCGGTCCACAAGTCGACGTCCCTGTGGCGGCTCACTCGTCTTCGTTTACGCTTCCGCTATGACTCTGGTTTAAAGACATGTTGTCTTATTGTAATAAAGTGATGTTATACTCTATGTAAATGTTTTATTTATCGTTAAGCACGTTCTGTGATGTCACTATTGTCATTGTATATGTGAGACACGTTCCTGGCACATATACGTTGTTCCGGTTCCGTTGGTTGAGAACTGGGCGTGACAAAGTGGTATCAGAGCCGTGTTGACTGTAGGACGGAAGCCTAGTTGGAAACAGACGTAAATAAGGACCTCTTTCCCCTTTGCCCTCTTGCTGTTTTATGAAAATTTTATTTTGCTATCAAACTATATGTTCACCCTATGTTAAATTATTACTTTTTGCTTTATTCATTCAATCAAATAGAACTGATCTCCATCTTACTCCATCCTCCTTATAGGTCATGGCACGCAGCAAGCAGACCGCCCGCAAGAGTACTGGGGGCCGCCTTCGCCGTGTTGCACCACCGACCCCACGGCGTACCCCAGTACCTCGTCCACCCCAGCAGATCGAGCCCCCGTCACCGGAACTGCCCGAGCCGTTGCCACCACCACCCTTCGAGTACGCCCCCATGGACCAGGCGCCACACCCCTTTGAGGGGAATGGTCTGCTTCCGGCAGACATTGACCCTGAGGAGGAGGAGGAGGAGGAGGATCCAGTGGAGGTGGTTTACTACCTCGACTCAGACGGCGATGGTGATGCACGGGGAGAGGCTCCATCGCCACGCCTGCCGACACCGACACCTCCTTCCCCGCGTGCGCCGACACCACCACCTTCTCCAGCGGCACCTGCAGCTTCACCGGCACCCCCACCGCCACCGCCTGCCGCACCCGAGTGGCCGTTCCGTGTGGCTGTCCCTTCCGACGAGGGTGGCCAGCGGGAGGTTGACGCCTGGGTCGACCTGACGCACCCACACCACGGTGCTGACCTGGAGTTCCCGGGGCTACTCCGCGACTGCCTCTACGACCTGGGTTACACTACCCATGAGGTCGTCTACCAGGTCCGGCAGCGAGCGCGCCCGGACCACACCACCCTCTGGTCCGCCGGTGCGCAGATCCTGGAGCCCAACCCCAACCATGGGGGACACACCGTGCTGCGCCGGCACTACAGCATCGCGGAGCACGAGACCATGGAGATGGCCATGGAGGATGCTGCTCAGCAGGCCCTTGGGGTCCTCTGCCAGCACTACCACACTCCGCTCTGCCAGACTCAGTACCGCTACTTCCCCCCCGGCAGTCCGGGGATACTGAGCACGAGATCGCGTCCATCCGGGGCGAGGACAACCGGCAGCTGTTGAAGCTGGTCCGGTATGTGTCAGCCCTGATCACTGCCTACGTCAGGGTGTCCGAGGAGCTCCATCACCGGAACGGTGAGGTGTTCCACCTTCAGGCGCAGCTGGATCGAGTGGCAGGTCCACCACCCCAGGTGCCAGTGGTGGATCCAGCTCAGACTCCACCTCGCCGGAGGCCTGGCACAGGAGAGTTAGGTGGTGCCACCAGGATACTCCCTCGGGATGACTAGTCGTCCTCATGTATCGCGTTAGCACGTTTGTTTAAGTTGTCGTGATGAGTTGGTCATGTGGAACCTAAGTTAAAGTGTGTTGGTTGGTTGTTTGTCATTTTGAACCATGTTTGATTTGGATCTTTGGTTGTGTGCTATCCAGCTGTGGGGATTTGTCCCAGCATGAACAAGTTAATGTTATAAGTTAGTTCGTGGGGTTAAACACTATATCCACTCTATCGCTCTTACTACTTTATCTTTAGTAGTTACCGTTCGTACACCCTTCTGTTGGCTATATGCTTACGGTGTCTCTGCTACAAACAGATGGTCAACACAAGGCGCAACGCTACTGGTGGAAGTGCTAGCCAGGGTAACCAGGGGGGTGGCAACCCGCTGCCTAACCCTCCACCACTGACACCGGAGCAGTTTTACAACCTCCAGATGCAAATGATGGCAACAATGACCAACGCGGTGCACGCTCTCCAGCAAGCCCAAGCTCAACCACCACCCCCACCACCTCGGGACAGGCGTGGAGATTTCCTGAAGGGTCATCCACCAACCTTCTCCCATGCCACAGAGCCACTGCAAGCTGATGATTGGCTTCGCGCAGTGGAACGCCAGCTGGACATTGCTCAATGCAATGACCGGGAGAGGGTTTTGTATGGTTCCGGTCAGCTAAGAGGTGCAGCCCTGGATTGGTGGGAATCTTACAGACCCCAAGATAGGGATGCTTTCACTTGGGCACAGTTCAGGGAGAACTTCCGCAACCATCATGTGCCCGCAGGTTTGATGAAGATGAAGAAGAAGGAATTTCTTTCCCTGAAGCAGGGCAGCATGTCTGTGACTGAGTATAGGGATAAATTCCTTCAGTTGGCCAGGTATGCCACTGCAGAGGTGGCAGAGGACAGGGAGAAACAAGAATACTTCTTGGAGGGTCTGAATGATGAGCTCCAGTACCAGCTGATGAATCATACCTTTCCTAGCTTCCATCAACTGGTGGACAGGGCTCTTTTCACTGAAAGGAAGCGCCAGGAGATTGAAGAAAGGAAGAGGAAGTACAACAACTCCTCATCAAGCAGCAACACCCGCCCCCGTTTCTCTCAGGGTCCGAGCTCACAGCAGCAGCGGGCTCAAGGACAGCAAGGCTACCAGTCCCAGCAGCGCTATCAAGGTCAGCCAGCTCGCCCTATGTACCCAGCTCAGCGCCAAGTGCAGACCACTCCTCCCACCACGAACCAGACTACAGGTGTTGGGCCTTGCTACAAGTGTGGTGGAGCGGGCCACTATGCTAATGCTTGTCCCCGTAGGGTGCAAGGTAACCAACAGGGGCAGCAGTCGGGCCAAAGGCAGAACCCTCCCCAGCCGCAGCAAGGGCGCCCCAATCAACAGAGCAAGACGCCGTGGCAGGGGAAGGTGAATCATGTGACAGCTGAGTCTGCAGCTGAAGCTCCTAACGTCATGATTGGTACGTTCTTGGTTAACTCTCACCCCGCTACAGTTCTTTTCGATACCGGTGCCACGCATTCATTTATTACCAAATCATATGCTGAGCAGTACAATATTCCTATAAGGTCTACAAGTAGACCCATGGTAGTATCTACACCGGGGGGAACGTTGAGCACAAGTTTAATATGCCCTCGGGTTAGCATAAACATAAGGGGGGTAGAATTCTGCACCAAGTTGATAATCATTGGCTCCGCGGGAATTGATATCATCTTGGGAATGGAAACACTTGCTAAGTGGGATGTCAGAATTGATTGTGCCAAGAGAACCGTCCACTTAACAGCTCCTGATGGTCAGAAAGTGGAGGTCAGTGCCACAGAACCTTCTGGTTGTCTGCATCAGATGGAGGCGAAGCCCACGGAGGGAATTCGAGTAGTGTGCAAGTACCCGGATGTCTTTCCAGATGAGTTGCCAGGTATGCCACCTGACCGAGAAATTGAATTTTTAATAGAACTTTTACCTGGTACAGCACCTATAGCAAAAAGGCAATATAGAGTGGCACCCAAAGAACAAGAGTTAATAAAGGAAAATATAGATGAGTTGTTAGGAAAGGGGTTTATACGGCCTAGTTCTTCACCTTGGGCCTTTCCAGTTCTGTTTGTTGACAAAAAGGATGGGACACGGAGGATGTGTGTGGATTATAGAGCCTTGAATGATGTCACCATCAAGAACAAATATCCCTTACCTCGAATAGATGATTTGTTTGATCAGTTGCAAGGTGCATGTGTGTTCTCAAAAATTGATTTGAGGTCGGGCTATCATCAACTGAAGATTCGTCCATCCGATATTCCAAAGACCGCTTTCATTACCAGATTTGGGTTATATGAATATACAGTGATGTCTTTTGGGTTGACAAATGCTCCTGCTTATTTCATGAATCTTATGAACAAGGTGTTTATGGAGTATCTTGACAAGTTTGTTGTAGTGTTCATTGATGATATATTGATCTACTCCAAGACGGAAGAAGAACACGAAGAACACTTGAGGTTAGTTTTGCAGAAGCTGAGAGACCATAAGTTGTATGCAAAGTTGAGCAAGTGTGAGTTTTGGCTTGATCAAGTGCCTTTCTTGGGACATATAGTCTTGAAAGGTGGAATCATGGTGGATCCCAGCAAGATCAGCAGTGTCATGGATTGGAAGGTGCCAGAAGTTGTGAAAGAAGTTCGTGGATTTTTGGGTCTAGCAGGATATTACAGAAGGTTTATTGAGAGTTTCTCCAGGATTGCAAAACCAATGACATCATTGCTCGAGAAGGGTGTTCCATTTAATTGGACTAAGGAGAGGCAAGCTGCATTTGATGAACTAAAGAAGAGACTCACCACAGCCCCAGTGCTTACTCTACCGGACTTAACCAAGAGTTTCACCGTGTATTGTGATGCCTCTAAGGAAGGGTTGGGTTGTGTGCTGATGCAGGAGGGTAAGGTGATTGCTTATGCTTCACGCCAGTTAAGAAAGCATGAGGTCAATTATCCCACTCATGATCTGGAGTTAGCAGCTGTTGTGCACGCTCTGAAGATCTAGAGGCATTATTTGTTCGGGAATAAATGTGAGATATACACCGACCACAAGAGTCTCAAATATATCTTCACACAGAATGAGTTGAATATGAGGCAGAGAAGATGGCTAGAGTTGATCAAAGATTATGACCTGGAGATACATTACCATCCAGGGAAAGCTAATGTGGTAGCGGATGCCTTAAGCAGAAAAAGTTATGTTAATATGGCAGTTGCTTTTCAGATGCCCTTTGAGCTGTGTGTGGAATTTGAGAGTTTGAATTTGGGATTCGTGCATCACACCACAGTAGCAACCTTTGAAGCAGAGCCTACCCTGGAACAAGAGATAAGGAACCATCAGAAAACGGACGAGAAAATTCAGGAGATCCGGGAACAGATCAAGTTGGGCAAGGCACCACACTTTCGTGAAGATGAACAAGGTACTGTATGGTACAAGAATCGGATCTACGTGCCAGATGTGGACAGTATCAAGAAGTTAATACTCAGTGAGGCTCACGACACTGCTTACTCAATTCACCCGGGCAGTACAAAGATGTATCATGATCTGAAGGAAAGGTTCTGGTGGTATGGAATGAAGAGAGCAGTGGCAGAATATGTCGCAGTGTGTGACACTTGTCAGCGCGTGAAGGCCGAACATCAGAGACCTGCAGGTTTGTTGCAACCTTTGAAGATTCCAGAGTGGAATTGGGAGGAAATAAGTATGGACTTCATTGTGGGGTTACCCAGGACTCAGAAAGGCTACAACTCGATCTGGGTAGTTGTTGATCGGTTGACCAAAGTTGCTCATTTTATTCCGGTAAACACTACTTATTCGGGTGCAAGGTTAGCAGAATTGTACATCTCCAGAATCGTTTGCTTGCATGGTGTGCCTAAGCGGATCATATCTGATAGAGGTTCACAGTTCACCTCTCGTTTCTGGGAGCAGTTGCATGATTCTTTGGATTCCAAGCTTCGGTTCAGTACCGCATATCACCCACAGACAGATGGTCAGACGGAAAGAACAAATCAGATTCTAGAGGACATGTTGAGGGCATGTGCTATACAATACGGAACCAGTTGGGATAAGAGTCTGCCTTATGCCGAGTTCTCTTATAACAACAGCTACCAAGCCAGCCTGAAGAAGTCACCATTTGAGGCTCTGTATGGCAGAAGGTGCAGGACACCGCTATTTTGGAATCAAACAGGAGAGAAGCAGGTGTTCGGACCCGACCTTATCAAGGATGCAGAACAGCAGATCAAGATGGTACGTGAGAATTTGAGAGTTGCTCAGTCCAGGCAGAAGAGCTTGCAGATGTGCGACGCAGGGATTTGACCTTTAAGGTTGATGACTTTGTGTATTTGAAGGTGTCACCAATGAGAGGTATCCGGAGGTTTAATATGAAAGGAAAGCTGGCACCAAGATACATTGGTCCATTCAAGATAGTGGAAAGGAAAGGTGAAGTGGCTTATAAGTTGGAGTTGCCACCAAACCTATCTGGCATACACAATGTGTTCCATGTGTCACAACTAAAGAAGTGTTTGAGGGTGCCGGAAGAACAAGCACCACTGGAAGGTCTGGATGTGCAGGAGGATTTGACATATACCGAACATCCGGTGAAGATCCTTGAAACATCTGAAAGGGTTACCCGAAATAGGAGGGTCAAAATGTGCAGAGTGCAGTGGAAACATCACACGGAAGATGAGGCAACTTGGGAAAGAGAGGAGGAGTTGAGAGCAACCTATCCTGGTCTCTTTGCTAACCATCTATGAGAATCTCGGGGCGAGATTCCTGTTAAGGGGGGTAGGTTTGTAACACCCTAGTTTAAATTCCAGCATTTTATAATAAATTCTAAGTAATTTATTTAATTTTCTAAGGCTTATGTGCTTAGTTGCATTTTTAAATGATTTATTTAAAATCAATACTTGTATAAAATAAACCATAGGCCAAACTTTCTTGTGCATACATGCTGGTGCATCCTCTTTTGGTTGTGTGAATTAAGGATTCAAATTCAAATTTATTTGAATTTTAGACCCATTTTCTATCCCAATTCAAAGGAATTCAAAAAGAAAAAGGAAAAAAAAAGAAAGGGAGCCAGGCCGACCGGCCGGCCCGGCCGACCGGCCAGCCCAGCCCCGCGCCCCCTCTCCCCGCCTGGGCCGGCCCAGCCATCCCGGCGCCCCGCCCCTTCCCGCCTGGGCCGCCTCCCGGCCCATTCGGCCGCGCCCTCAGCGCGCCGTCGGCCCGCGCCCCCGCACCCGCTGACCGCCCGGTCCCACGCGTCAGTCCCGTCTCCCTCCTCCCGCCGCAGACACCGCGCCATCCTTCTCTGCTCGGGCCACGCCAGCGCTTCGCCCGCGGGGAAGCCGAATCCGAGGCCGCTCTCTCCCTTCCTTAAGCGCCCGCAGTCAAACCCCGCCATCCCCGCTCCGATTCCCCTCTCCCTCGCCTTCCTTCACTGCCGACGCGAGCTTTCAAAGCCGCCGAGCGGGATCACCGCGGCCGTGCTTATCCCCTTCGCCCGAGGCTCTATAAAACCCACCCCGAGGCTCGCCTCCGTCCCCTTCGCCTCTCCACCAGAGCTATTGCCCTCCCGTGCCCTCTCGAGCTTGCAATCGCCGCCGGAGCCCCGCCTCGGTAAGCCGCTCCGTCGCCGAATTCGGCGTCGGTGTAGCCCCTCCGGCCCTGACTCCTCCCCCTCTCGTGTCGCAGGAGCATCCCGGAGCTTCGCCGCCCATCCTCGGAGTCCCGCAGACGCTTCACCCTCACGTTCCACGCGGGAGAACGCCACCCGTGAACCGACGCCGCCGCCGCTCGTCGCTAGACCGCCACCGACCATCTCTCGCCGCCCTCAAGCCCTCGGTGAGCTCGCCGTAACACCCTCGTCCTTTTAGGCTAGCTCTAGCCGAGCCTAGCACACTCCCTGAGCCGGAACGCCGCCGCGCCGCCGTTCCCGCCGCGCGCCGAGAGCGCCATGGGCGCGGTCGCCGTCGCCCGCGGCCCCGGTCTCTCTCCGCCGTCGGATCTCGATCCGACGCACGAGAACAGAACCCTGATCCGATCTAACGTCACCGTTGGATCGAGATCTAACCGCTCCCACTCGCCGATGACCGGTCAATACCGGTCAGCGCGGTTCGTTTTGCTAAAGAGCCCCTGGACTTTCGGGAAATCAACCCGCAGTCCACCGACGTTGAAAAATAATTAGGTTTAGGTCCTGTTTTCTTCGGTTTGGCCCCTGGGCTTTCCGGGTTTTGAACCCGCGGTCCAGGCTATGGAGATTTTGCTCCAGAGCCCTTGGCGACTACGTTTAATTACGTATAGGTCCTCGGTTTTTCAAATCTAGCCCCTTGTTTAATGTTTCTATCACAGTTATGCCCCTAGGAGCCCGTTTTATGCATAACTTTCACGTTTTAACTCCGATTTGAGTGATTCTTGCGCTCACGCGACCGTGGAGACACGTAGAATGTTTTTAGTACAGTTTTACCTTCTGTTTTTATGATATGATGTACTGTTTCTCACCCTTGGCCAATTGTTTGCATGTATGTATGCGTGGAAATGTTTGTACGTTGCCATGATCGTGGTTAGACGGTGAGCAGTTTGTTGGTGACGAGGAGCAGCAGTTTGAGGGTGTTGAGCAGCAGC
Organism: Paspalum notatum; assembly: GCA_022530915.1. Taxonomy (NCBI): domain Eukaryota; kingdom Viridiplantae; phylum Streptophyta; class Magnoliopsida; order Poales; family Poaceae; genus Paspalum; species Paspalum notatum. The sequence goes on along the minus strand of CM039688.1, from coordinate 28,473,250 downwards.
CTCAAGACCAGTTTGAGCAAGGCAAGTATAACATGGACACAACCCAATAATCCTTTAATCACTTCATATGCACGTGTCTGTTTTGGTATGCCCATAAGGACTGTACCTAGCCTCTTTATCGCAATGTTTACCTATGGGAATGCATGTTGGTTAAGTTTTGCTAGTCGCCGCGCGAACTCATGTATCTTTTGTTAATAATTTTGTTTAATGGATCTATGCAATCAAATCCTGAGCTTGACCCTCTGTGGTTCATGTTTCTTTAAAAATGGCTTTTTAGCAACTTGGTTTAGGGGGCATAAGCATGTGGTTTGCTTATGGCCACCCTCCTTAAGGACCGGTTCGCAAAGCGACAACCTGGGATAACAGTGCTACCATGAGACTGGAATGGGACGGTCTTGGCTAATTAATTAGGTTACTTTGGTTTGGGGGTAACTTACCGACGGGGCAAGAGGGGAGGTGAGCTTCTGTGGCCCTCGCGCTACTTGGGTTGAGTGCGTTTATCTCCCCTTGAGGCTTGCTCCACAGCTGCGGACCCTGAAACCTTAGCGGTTACACCTTACCAACGTGATCTTTGTAAAGGCCTCGTAGTGTGCTTGCTAGCCATCTCATCTAAGGTAATGTGGTGGCCTACTAGCGTAGCCCACGACTCATGGGTAAAGTTGTACGACCTCTCGAGAGTGTAAAACTGACATGTCAGCCGTGCTCACGGTTATGAGCGGCCCAGATCCTTTATGCAGATTAGTGGTTCTGTTGGGTTTCCAAAGTGGTTCATATGATCATGTTGTTAAATAATGTTCACATGTTATATCTTGGGTTAATGGTTATCAACTCTCTTGTAGATGCTAGTTGTTTAATAAAAACTTGACCAACTAAAAGCTCATGCTAAGTGTCAGCCAACCCTAGATGCCTCATAGTTCATGTTGTGCTTGTTGAGTATGAAATACTCACGCTTGCTTTACTTTAAACCTACTGTTGGCTGGAACCCAACCGCTGCTCAGCTCCAGAAGACTTCGAAGAGTATGTTCAGGACTTCAACGAGTTCTAGGCGTACCGGTCCACCAGTCGACGTCCCTGTGGCGGCTCACTCGTCTTCGTTTACGCTTCCGCTATGACTCTGGTTTAAAGACATGTTGTCTTATTGTAATAAAGTGATGTTATACTCTATGTAAATGTTTTATTTATCGTTAAGCACGTTCTGTGATGTCACTATTGTCATTGTATATGTGAGACACGTTCCTGGCACATATACGTTGTTCCGGTTCCGTTGGTTGAGAACTGGGCGTGACACTTAGAGTAATTTTCGTCCTCAAGCTTTGAGCTCCAAGTTTATGAGGGTTAGGGTGAGACCTAACCTCCAAATCAAGAGGGAAGGTGAGGGTGGTTGCTTGGGATGAAATCCTTCATTGTAATCTGACCTAAGACCTCTTTTGAGGCTCATAATCGAAGTAGTTTCGTGCAACAACTTTGTGTGCTTCTCCTCCCTTTGTTCTCTTTGGTTTTTGGGTTCAATCCTTGGCCTTTTGGATGTTTGTTTTGGCCAAGGTTGAATCCTTTGTTTTTCTTGTGTTTTGGACTTGCAAGGACGTGGAGATTATGTCTTAGAACATCTCAATCCCAAAGGATTGCCACGAGCAAGTTGTTCTTGAGCTTTTCCCTTTTTGCCCAAATATTCACCTCTTCACGAGATCTGAAATTCCTGCTAATCCCGTGATCTTTTTCCATAAATCTTTTGGGAATAGTTTTGGAATGGAGCTAGGATAGCCTGTGCGAATTTTCGTGATGTTTGGAGAAGGTTTGGTCAAGTTTCGGATTGCTTTTGTGTGAGGTTTTCTGCTGTCCAGTTTTCCTGCTGGTTCTATCCGTCTTCAAGTCTTGTTTGGTTTAGGGGTCAAACCTTCGAATTTTGGGCTGAAATTTTGTGGAGCTCTTTATCAGTGAATAATAAAGCTCCCATAAAAATTTCAGATCATTTGGAGGTGTTTTGACCTGGTTTTGGTATTTTTCTTTTGGGGTTGGTCTGTCAGATTTTTAACCACCGGACAGTCCGGTGGTTAACCACCGGACAGTCCGGTGGCTCTAGGAGTTTTATTCCTTGTCCAATGTAGGACCGAGACGTGCGACTAGAGGGGGGTGAATAGGAGCACTTGAAAAACTCAAACTCAAACCCCCAAAGTGCGCTCTCACGAAAACACACGCACACCCGATATCATCCACTGAACAGATACGTATCAGGTGGAAAGCGGAAGCACTCGAAATAACGCCCAAAGAAAAGGACGTAAGATGAGCAACCAAACTACACCTAAATGAGCAAACACACTTCACCCAGACAAACACACACAACACCTAAAACTACACCTCTCTAATGTGCAGAGTTACGTAGCATAGACAAGCTACTAACCCTAGGACACATTGAGAAACCCTAAACTGAAAACACTAAAGCACCATCAAAGCAAGCAAGAACAACAAGGCACAAACAAAACAAGACAAGCTACAAAGCTTGCAAGCGTCGCACACTAGCCACTCAACACACCGAAGCGTGCCTCACTTGAGAACAGTGAGTGAAGAGTATGGGCATACAGTGGTTGAAACAAAACAAGCTTGAAGCAAACCACAACACTCCAAAAAACCAAAGAAACCAAGAAAAACAAACCCCAAAGCAAGCGGAGCAAGAAACACGCAAAAACAGCCCTAAATACACTAGACCGGACAATACTGTCTCAACCAAAAGAACTGACCGGACAAACCCAAAGAAAGGGGCTGAAACAGCCCTAAAAACCTATAGACCGGACAATCCGAGGGAAGGGGATCGGACAATCCGAAGTATAGGGTTCGGACAGACCTAAGGACAAACAATTAGTACTGTCAGTTCTCCGAAAAACTGCGCGCAGAAAACAGCCCGACACCTCTACGAAAAACGATTGAAACGGGGTCAAATCTCAACGAAACTTCATGAAAATTTGCATGGACAATCCTAAGGACCTTCCCTAGCAAATCCCAAAAGATCAGCTCCAAAAGATCAAGGGATGCACGGGAATTGCAAATCTCGTGAGGTAAGTGAGTTGACAACCGAAAAAACTGCACGCAGGCACTCCAAAAACCGAACCAAAACCGGGTCAATTCACAACGAAACTTCACGAAAATTTGCATGGATGATCCTAAGTACCTTCCCTAGCAAACCCCAAAAGATCCACTTGAAAAGATCAAGGGTTGCACGGGAATTTCAGATCTCGTGAGGTTGGTGAATTGAACCCGAAAAACCTAGAAACGTCAAGAACGGCCCTTGCTCGTGGTTGGATGATTCTAGCACTTGGCTAGTGAGATGCACCACGTCCTAGCAAGGCAAAATACCGGCAAAAGAAAGGTCTCATCCTTGGACAACACAAAACGAGCCAAAATCCAAGAAACGGGACCAAAAACGAAACTAGAAAAGGGGCAAAGAGGGAGGGACGAGATTGCTGCTCAAGACTTGGAATTTCACAACAAAGAACCTTGAATTAACCACTAAATTCAGGTTACAAGAGTTCCCTAGAGCCTACCTCCCTTCATCCTCCCACTAATGACAAGATTAGACTAAACTAGGCACTCATCTCCTAGCTAATCCTCTCTATTTCTTCTCTTTGGACCTTGGCTGCTAGGGTTAGGAAATCCTAGGGTTTATGGCTGCCAAGATAAGCTCCAAGGGAGCCTCTCAAGTCTATTTATACCCTAGGCCCTAAACGACACAATTATATTAAGTCCCCTACTCTAAAAATGCCCGGAGGGGGCCAAACAGAAAAGATACAATTGGACGACTACGATGACGGCTTGATCTTCTTCTTCTCCACGCCTTGCTTGGATGTGCGCCACGTAGCCAGTAGTCCGAAAGCTTCCCCCGGTTTTGAAGTCAGAAACCGGGAAACTTTATTCTGCGGGCTTCCTGGGCTGGGTCTTGGCCCAATCTTCAATCTTGGCGAGTCGGAGCCCAACCCACCAAGTCATCTGAACTTGGGTGGCGGTTTTGAGCCGAAGCCGCCAAAGCCTCCCTCGCACGCATTCACGCCATGCACTCGGGTTGGAGCACCACAGTGGCACCCGGCTTCTCCAGTCCATCGGAGTCGCCTTGCGGTCCATCGGAGGGCTTACACCGCCGTTGCCGAACCGCCCCTCCGTGTACCGAGCTCCCATGGCCGACCGACGCCGAGACTTGCCTCCGGTCCATTGGAGGTCTTTTGCCTCAGTCCATCGAGGTCTTCATCTCCTCTACCTCCAGTCCATCAGAGGGCCTCCAGTCCATCGGAGGACTTGTACCATTGACAATCACTCATCACACCAGGAGAGCAATGAGGCCGATCCATTGGCTCTCATGCAATTGAGCTAAAAATTTGTGGAGTTGTTCCCTAGCCCCTTTTTAACCTCTAGTAAAAATTTCATAATTTTTGGAGTTGGTTTGATAGGGTTTTGATTCAAATCTTTTTGGAGTGTCAAGCTGTAAGCACCGGACAGTCCGGTGGTGTGGTTAACCTCCGGACAGTCTGGTGGTCACAACTTACTCCAATTGGCCTGAAATTTTCTATAGTTGTTCCCTATTGCCTTGTGAAGGTGTGGTAATTTTGGGGGATTTTTTGGAGCTTCTCTTGAGGGATTTTGAGATTTTTCTTTGCAACCCTGTCTGTTTGAAATTTGCAGTTCCCCGGAGTTGGTTCCTTTTGTGGTCCTTTTCTTAGCCATTTGAGCGTGTTCTTCCGCTTGGTGCTTGGTACGTATCTGTTCAGTGGACGGTACCAAGCATGTGTTGTGAGCTAGATACGTATCCTCTCAGTGGACGGTGTCTATGTTTGTCGTGGGTGTTGTTTCCGTTTTGTACTGCGGTGGGAGTTCGAGTTTGAGTTTTCAAGTACTCCTATTCACCCCCCTCTAGTCGCACGTCTCGGTCCTACAAGTGGTATCAGAGCCGGTTAGGTTTCCTATACCTTAACCGGTGACGAAACCGTAGCGACGATGACTTACTCCGGGAAAATTCCCGTCCTTGGCTCCGATGGCTATCCCTACTGGAAAGGTAGGATGGAGGCGTTCGATGTTAGCCAGAGTCAGGACATATGGGATGCTACTCAGAGTACGACTTTTGTGGTGCTTCCAGTCGCTGAGCGTACTACGCAGGATATCGTGGCTCAGCATGAGACGAATGCCAAGGCTGTTAACTTTCTCTTCTCCGAGCTTGGTCCCATGGATTATGAGAGAGTGAGTCACCTTAAGACTGTGCGTGAGATATGGTCACTGCTTAGTGCACACCATGAGGGTACTGCGACGATTAAGGCTAGGCTTGTGGAAACTTACCGGCACGAATATGAGAATTTCATTCAGAAGCCGGAAGAGACAGTAGATGACTTGTTTGGTCGCTTTCAGTCGATCATCAATAAGTTGCGTGTCAACTCTGCCCCCGCTGCCCTCCCATATACCGATCATCAGCAGGCTGTCAAGTTGCTGTATGCTTTGGACAGAAAAATATGGGAGATCAAGGTGAACTCAATCATTGAGTCGGCAGGGTATGATACGATTGGAGTAGAGGCGCTCTGTAGTAAGCTCAAGGCCACCGAGGTGATTACAAGATGAGGGATTCCCTTGCTTGTACAGGTTCTAAGAGTCTGGCCTTGGCTACCCCCTCTAGTGAGTCTATTGCTAACCCCCTTATGCACAACTTCTCATTTTCTGCTCTGATGTCTGTGACAGAGGAGCAGTTGGCGTCGCTTGGGGATGAAGAGCTATGCCTGGTGTCTAGTCGCTTTCAGCGCGCCTATGACAACCGGATGAGCAAGAAGTGGGGCGAGCGGCCCAAATGTTTTGAGTGCGGAGAGGTCGACCACTTCATCGCCGAATGCCCCAACAAGAACGACTACTAAAAAAAGGGCAAGAGCTACTCCCGCGACTCCGACAAGTACCACTCCAGCAAGCCAAGCTTTGACAAGCACCGCTCTAGCAAGCACGGCTCCGGCAAGCGTCCCTTCGGCAAGAAGAACTTTCGGAAGGCTTTTAAGAGCTACCAGAAGGACAACCGGAAGCAGGACAAGGCCTTCTTCGCCGAGATCGGGTTCTGCAGCAGTGGATCTTCTTCCTCTTCGTCCTCGTCGAGCTCAAGCGATGAGGAGATCACGAAAAGGAAGGACAAGAGGAACGATGAAGGAGGTCCAGCTGGCTTGTGCTTCGTCTCCACCAAGTCTAGGCGCAGGAACAAGGAGAAGAGGAGCTTGGTTTGCTCCATGGCGCTTGAGGACAAGGATGACGGCAGCAACTCTTCTTCCCATGATGAGGTAACACCTGAGCAAGCCAAAATCCTTGAGATGCTAGAGCAGAATGAGAGCTTAAGGCCCAGGATAACATGCTGGAGAAGGCAGCCAAGAAGCTGCAGAAGTTGAAAGCCCAACTTGCTGAGGCTTTATAGGAGAATGAGAGGTTGAGGAGTGTGAGACCCCAACCTAGTGAGATTGAGTGCCCTACCTGCGAGTCTTTCATGATGGAGCTTGGTGACCAGAGAGGTAGGTATGCCAAGCGAGTAGAGGAGATAGATGAGCTGAAGGCTGAGCTAGGCAAACTCCAGTCCAAACTAGATGAGCCTACTTTGAGTGGAGAGCTCGAATGTGAGTCTTGCCCCTGTCTAGCTAGAGAGCTAGCTGTTCTGAAGGAGAAGCTTGAGGATCTTAGGGCTAGACCTACGCTTTTGGGTGCGTGTATGGTCTGTCCTACTTTGAGAGGTGAGTTAGAGCAGTTGAGAGCTGACTTTGAGGTGCTTTCAGCACCTACTGATACTTGTGAGAACTGCCTAACCCTTAGGATGCAGCTGGTAGATAGGGATGCCACCATTAGGAAGTTGGAGAAAGCTGTTGTGGTTCCCTCCCTAGACTGCGATACCTGTGCTGCCCAAACTGTGATTCTGGAGGTTCTGAGGGAGGAGATGTTGTCTTTGCAAAATGACAACAACAGGTTGAGAGAGGTGGTCAGTTGGGTATTTGCGAGGCAACCCCAACTAGAGATGATCATAGAGAGCACCAAGAGAGCCGAGGGTGAGACAAGTGGTGTTGGGTTTGGAGAGTGCAGCACTTCGGGAGAGAAGAGTGCCCCAGTTAAGACCAAGACTGCACCTATCCAGCCAGGTGAGACTGTTGATGGGGTTTACCATGAGCCACCCAAGGCTGCCCCAAAGAAGCCGTATTGGACACCCAAGCCTTCCAAGGCTAAGCTAGACAAGATTGTTGAGGAAGAGCTTAAGCCCAAGGGCAAGAAGCCAGTCCAGCAGCCTAAGGCACCCAAGGCCACACCACCTAAGCCCAAGTCCCAGCCTAACCCAGTTCCTAGGAGGCCTGTCTACCACTATGAGTTTTGCCAGCGGAATAGCCACCTAGAGGAGTTTTGCATCAGGAGGAAGCGGGTTGAGAGGCAGGAGAGAGCTTGGGGGAACCAGTATCAGTTCTACCAGGGTGGTAGGCAAGATCCTCCCCACCGCGGTGAGTGGAGAGACCGCTTTGCTGGTAGTGAGAAAGGAGGCGGCCTTCAGGCCCGTGCTCCAGGTGGTGAGAGGCGCTTTACCGGCCGAGCTCCTAGTCATTTTCAGCGCGGCTATGGACCTCGTAACCGAGGCTTTGAGAGAGCTTTTGAGTGTTCACATTTTGGAGGTCGTGGTTACCCTGATCATCGTGATGATTTTGTTGATTGTGCTTACCCCACTTTTGAGCAGATGGCTCGGCACTGGTACAACAGTTTTGGTACTAACCCCAATGCCGGACCGTTTGCTCACCGTCGCTTTTCTTGACTTTGCAGGATCGAGGCATGGAGGACGTGTGGATCATGGACTCCGGTTGCTCTAGGCACATGACAGGGCACCGCAAGTGGTTCTCTAGCCTCAACCCCATGAGCATCAAGGAGTACATCACATTCGGGGACAATGGTCAAGGTAAAGTGATGGGTGTTGGTTCTGTTTCGCTCTCTGCTAAGCTTTCCCTGAGAGAAGTTACTTTTGTCCGGAATCTAGGGTTCAATTTGGTTTCTGTTTCGCAACTTCTCGATGAAGGTTTTGAGGTTCGTTTTAAGAAGGGTGCGTGCTGTGTTCTTGATGCTGAAGAGACCCTGGTTTGCTCTTTGCTGCCTTTTGGTCAGGTTATTAGGGTCGACCTCACATTTGTTTCTGGCCCTGCTCGCTGTTTGGTTGCTAGTCCTTCTGCTGATATTTGGAAGTGGCATAGGAGGCTTGGTCACTTGAGCTTTGATCTGCTAGTCAGGTTGAGTTCAATGGGCCTAATCCGAGGATTGCCCAAGTTGAGAGCTGAGAAGGACTTAGTATGCAACCCCTGTCGTCATGGTAAGATGGTTGCCGCTTCTCACACTCCTATGTCTCAGGTTATGACCTCCTATCTGGGTGAGCTACTCCATATGGATACAGTAGGTCCCGCTCGGGTAGCGTCGGTCAGTGGGAAGTGGTACGTGCTTGTTGTTGTGGATGACTTTTCGCGGTTCTCGTGGGTATTTTTCATGGAGTTTAAGGATGAGGCATTTGGTTTTGTTCGGGATCTGGTACTGAGGTTGAGAAACGAGAGTCATAAGGCCATGAGGGCTATTCGTAGTGACAATGGCGGAGAATTCAGAAACTCTCGTTTCGAAAACTTCTGTCGTGACCTAGGTCTTGAGCACCAGTTTTCTTTTCCATATACCCCTCCGCAGAACGGTGTTGTGGAACGCAAGAACCGCACACTTGTTGAGATGGCACAGATGATGCTCGATGAGCATAGGACTCCGAGGCGCTTTTGGGCTGAGGCAGTGAATGCGGCCTGTTACATTGCGAACCGGATCTTCTTGCGAGCTTTCCTTGGGAAGACCTCGTATGAACTTCGGTTTGGTAGGCAGCCCAGCGTCAAGCATTTGCGAGCATTTGGCTGCAGGTGCTTTGTGCTTAAGAAGGCAGGGCATTTGGACAAGTTTGAGTCTCGTTGTTTGGATGGGGTTTTTCTGGGGTATGCTTCTAGTTCTAGGGCTTTTCGTGTGTGGATTTTGGAGGCCAAGCAAGTTGTTGAGACTTGTGAGGTTTCTTTTGATGAAACTATGCCCTGCACAACCCCTGCCTTTGAGCTTTCAGGTGATGATGAAGAAGGCACCCCATCTTTGAAGATGAGGAAGGTGCAGATAATGTTGGTGATGCAGGAGCCACTGCACCGGTTGTAGCTCCTGCCCCCTCTGCTACGAGCTCAACTGATGAAGGAGGATCCTTGCCCACAGCTTCCTCCTCACTCCCCCGACAGCAAGCTCATGCAGAGGCTGGCCCCGCTGAGGACGCAGGGGAGGTGACTTCCGAGATTGTTCCATCTCGGCAAGTCCAGCGGGATCACCCTCCTCACAGGATGATTGGAGACATTCACCAGCGTGTCACACGCTCTTCGGTTAACTCTCTAGCCTTTTTCTCCCACTCTGCATATGTTGCTTCTTTTGAACCCCGGGATGTGTCACATGCATTATCTAATCCTAACTGGGTGAACGCCATGCTTGAGGAGTTGGAGAACTTTGAGAGAAACCATGTCTGGAATTTAGTTGAGCCTCCACCAAACTGTCGCCCTATAGGTACCAAGTGGGTTTTCAAGAACAAAGAGGGTGAGGATGGGATGGTTGTGAGGAACAAAGCGAGATTGGTAGCCCAGGGTTTCTGTCAGAAGGAAGGGATAGATTATGAGGAGACCTTTGCCCCTGTAGCTCATCTGGAAGCCATTAGGATTTTGCTTGCCTTTGCGGCCTCTAAAGGCTTCAAACTGCAGCAAATGGATGTCAAGTCTGCTTTTCTAAATAGGTTCATAGAGGACGAGGTATATGTGAGACAACCTCTTGGCTTTGAGAGTGCTAGATTTTCAGACCGGGTGTATAAGTTGAGGAAAGCCCTTTATGGTCTGAAGCAAGCTCCTAGAGCTTGGTATGCTAGGTTGAAGAGTTTCCTGCTCAAGTCTGGGTTTGTAATGGGTTCAGTAGACAAGACCTTGTTTTTGTTGAGTCATGGCGGTGACACCCTGATAGTTCAGATATATGTTGATGACATAATCTTTGGTGGTTCATCTCACGCTTTGGTGTCTAGTTTTGCTGAACAGATGAGCAGAGAATTTGAGATGAGTCTTATGGGTGAGCTCCAGTTCTTTCTCGGGCTGCAGATCAAGCAAGGCCTTGAGGGTACCTTCGTCCATCAAGCCAAGTGCACAAGGGATATACCCAAGAAGTTTAACATGGGTGACTCTAAACCCATGACAACTCCTATGAGTACAAACATGGCGCTTGATGCTGATGAAGATGGGGAGGCGGTGGACCAGAAGGAATTTTGAAAGATGATCGGTTCACTTCTGTACCGGACGGCGACCAGGCCGGACATTCAGTTCGCGGTCTACCTTTGTGCGCGCTACCAGGCTTCTCCTAGGACTTCTCACCGTCAAACGGTGAAGCGCATTTTCAGGTATCTAAAATTCACTCCTGAGCTTGGTCTTTGGTATTCCTCGGGTTCTTCTCTTTCTCTTAGAGGATTCTCAGATGCTGACCATGCTGGCTGCCGGATTGATCGCAAGTCAACCTCCGGCACATGCCAACTCTTAGGAACCTCTCTTGTCTCTTGGTCCTCCCGCAAGCAAGCTAGTGTAGCTCTTTCCACCACAGAAGCAGAGTACATTGCTGCTGCTAGCTGCTGCTCCCAGCTCTTGTGGATGAAAGCCATCCTTAGTGATTTCGGCCTTAAGTATGGAAGGATCCCTCTTCTAGTTGACTCTACTTCTGCTATCTCTGTAGCTAAGAACCCCATCTTGCACTCTAGAACCAAACACATAGACGTGAGGTTTCACTTTCTGAGAGATCACTATGAGAAGGGAGACATAGACCTAATTCACGTAGTATCTGCAAACCAGTTGGCCGATATCTTTACTAAGCCCCTAGAGTTTGACGCTTTAACGCGTCTGAGAGGTGAGCTTGGAGTGTGCTACCCCTTTTAGTCAGGGATAGTGTGTTATTCCTTTTATTAAGGAACAGCTTCTGTAGTTTAAATTTTGCTTTTATCTTGCTTTTATTTCTCTCTGTCTCTTTTGCATATTGTATCATATCATGCATTGCATTGTATCATATCCATTTTTACTTTACTAGCACTAGAGCTCTTTTGGAATGATGAGTTAGTACTTGCTTGTGCTAGATTGTACAGATGCTTGCTTGATCATGGTTGGCTACGCTCTCTTGAGTCTATTGAATACTAGTTGTGAGCTAAGTCATTTTATTCTTTGCAAATCAAAAACCATGATCACCACTTGATTTGGCTGCCTAGCATGTGTAGGATCGTTGAATGCTATGCTATCTTTTTATACTTGGATATGCTAGTTGTATGCCTTTGTTAAATTAATGCCTAAGCTTTTATAACACCTTGCTTAAATGGAAATCTGAATTCAAATGCTTACAAGTGGTGTCTTATGTGCTAAATTGAGAAAGATCCAGGTGGGCTTGCTTGTCACACTGATCTAGTTTGAGACTGCTTGTCATTGCACTTTGACATGAACTTGGACTAGGCTCTGTATGATCAAAACCTTGTCTTAAGTTTCTGATGGTTCTTTGAGCCTAAGCTTGGCATTGGTTGGTAAGAAGTGGCAAAAGACAAGTAAATAACCCCTGGCACAAAAAGAACTTGCTTATAAATACAAATGTCTAAATCTAAAATGTGCAAGTCTCTAAAATGCTTATGGCTAGTTGTATATGTTTTGGTTGAGAGTAGCACACCTTGTATGCATTGCTAGCATTTTGTTGTTCATGCCTATCTTGCTAGGTGCTATTCATGTTGGTGATGCTATCTTTTTATTAACCATGAAAAACAAGCTTACTCTTGATATGTGTAAGATAGATTCATTTGAGCTTGTTGTATGCTTCCTTGCCCTCACTTGCTCTGTATGTTAGAACTTGTGATTACTAGCTTTCCATCCCTTCTGAGCTCTTTCAGTTGCATTCCTTGCATTTCATAGCATATTTTGAGGGGGGGTTGTCTAGTTCAGGGGGAGTTGAGTTCAAGGAACCCTTGATGTGTCCATTGTCAACAAGGGGGAGAAATTTGGGGAGAGATTAGTGTACTTCTCCAAGGGGTAGAAATTTAAAAATATGGACAATGGGGAGAACTCAGGAGAGATTTTGTTGAGGGAGAGCTTTGCACTCATTTTGCATTTGTGAAGATGTATTTCAGGGGAGTTGAGCTTTTAGCATGCTCTTTGCATCGGTGCGTTGAGCCTTTTGCCTCTGTCTTGAGGAGCCGATGCTTTGTTTTCTTTTGTTGTCTCATTGTGCCCTGTTTCTTTGCTTGTAATTGGTTCTTGGGCATTTTGAGCAACTTTCTTCTTTCTTTCTTTCTTTTTCAGTTTTACGCTTTTCTCTTGTCTTTGTTCTATTTCAGAATAGAAAACAGGTTGAAGGTGTTGACAATGCACTCATCAAGGGGGAGATTGAGAGCCAATGGACCGGCCTCATTGCTCTCCTGGTGTGATGAGTGATTGTCAACGAGCTCAAGCCCTCCGATGGACTGGAGGTAGATGATGAAGTCCTCGATGGACTGAGGCAAAAGTCCTCCAATGGACTGGAGGCAATGCTCGACGTCAGTCGGCCATGGGAGCTCGGTACACGGAGAGGCAGTTCGGCAACGGTGGTGTAAGCCCTCCGATGGACCGCGAGGCGACTCCGATGGACTGGAGAAGCCGGGTGCCACCGTGGTGCTCCAACCCGAGTGCATGGCGCGAAGGCGTGCGAGGGAGGCTTTGGCGGCTTCGGCTCAAAACCGCCACCCAAGCTATTCAAGGCTTGGTAGAGAAGATGGGCCAAGTCCGGCCCAGACGGAGACTTCCTAAAGTTTTCCGGTTTCTGACTTCAAAACCGGGGGTGCAAAGGCGGATTGGACTACTGGCCACATGGAGGACATCCGAAGATTGCGTGGAAGCTAAGAAGATCAAGTCTTCATCATGGTCGTCCGTCCCCGATATTTCGGGTTCTTTTCTGTTTTAGCCCCTCCGGGCGTTTCTAGTGTTAGGGGTCTATGTGTAAAAATGTCAAAACTGAACCGGTGTATAAATAGCCTAAGAGCTGGTCATTAGAGGCAGTCTTGGCAGCTAGGTTTTCATTTCCTTAGGGTTATTTTCGCCCACAAGCTTTGAGCTCCAAGTTTAGGAGGGTTAGGGTGAGATCAAAAACCAAATCAAGAGGGAAGGTGAGGGTGGTTGCTTGGGACGAAATTCTTCGTTGTAATCTGACCTAAGACCTCTTTTGAGGCTCATAATCGAAATAGTTTCGTGCAGCAACTTTGTGTGCTTCTCCTCCCTTTGTTCTCTTTGGTTTTTGGCTTCAATCCTTGGCCTTTTGGATGTTTGTTTTGGCCAAGGTTGAATCCTTTGTTTTCCTTGTGTTTTGGACTTGCAAGGACGTGGAGATTATGTCTTAGAACATCTCAATCCCAAAGGATTGCCACGAGCAAGTTGTTCTTGAGCTTTTCCCTTTCTTGCCCAAATATTCACCTCTTCACGAGATCTGAAATTCCCGCTAATCCCGTGATCTTTTTCCATAGATCTTTTGGGAATAGTTTTGGAATGGAGCTAGGATAGCCTGTGCGAATTTTCGTGATGTTTGGAGAAGGTTTGGTCAAGTTTCGGATTGCTTTTGTGTGAGGTTTCCTGCTGTTCAGTTTTCCTGCTGGTTCTGTCAGTCTTCAAGTCTTGTTTGGTTTAGGGGGTCAAACCTTCGAATTTTGGGCTGAAATTTTGTGGAGCTCTTTATCAGTGAATCATAAAGCTCCCATAAAAATTTCAGATCATTTCGAGGTGGTTTGACCTGGTTTTGGTATTTTTCTTTTGGGGTTGGTCTGTCAGATTTTTAACCACCGGACAGTCCGATGGCTATAGGAATTTTATTCTTTGTCCAATTGAGCTGAAAATTTGTGGAGTTGTTCCTTGGCCCCTTCTTAACCTACAGTAAAAATTTCATAATTTTTGGAGTTGGTTTGGTAGGGTTTTGATTTAAATCTTTTTGGAGTGTCAAGCTGTAAACACCGGACGCTCCGGTGGTCACAACTTGCTCCAATTGGCCTGAAATTTTCTAGAGTTGTTCCCTATAGCCTTGTGAAGGTGTGTAATTTTGGGGGATTTTTTGGAGCTTCTCTTGAGGGGTTTTGAGATTTTTCTTTGCAGCCCTGTCTGTCTGAAATTTTGCGGTCCTTTTCTTAGCCGTTTGGGCGTGTGCTTCCGCTTGGTGCTTGGTACATATCTGTTTAGTGGACGGTACCAAGCACATGTTGTGAGCTAGATACGTATCCTCTCAGTGGACGGTGTCTAGGTTTGTCGTGGGTGTTGTTTCCGTTTTGTACTGCGGTGGGAGTTCGAGTTTGAGTTTTGAAGTGCTCCTATTCACCCCCCCTCTAGTCGCACGTCTCGGTCCTACAGTGGAATGGTCCCTTGACCACTTCATGTGCCATGTCATCGATCTGGTGTCAAACAAACATAAAATGGTGAAGATCCAACCATACAAGAGAGCATCCAATATATCCAAGGGTCACAATGTGCCGTGACAAGGATTGGTGATGTCAAAGATCCGAGGGGCACAACATGCAACAAATTGGAGCAAAACACATGGCCGCCCGACCACATAGGGTCGTCGGCCGACCACCCCTCGGCGGCATTTTTCACGTGCACCAACTGATTCGACCGCCAACCGACGTGAGGGAGTGAGATCAACCGTCGGATGCTCAAGGTTGGTGAATCGGGTGGCCGCTCGACCACCCCCTATGGTCGGCCGGCCACCGACTTTGGCCGCCCGGCAACCGCCTCGGCCCCTTTACTGACCTAGTGCACATATAAATACCCCCCTCACTTTCTAGGCTATAAATAGACCCTGGGAGCTCATTTGCAAAGTGTGGAGTGAAGGAGAGTTGAGTTGAGAGTCTACTTAAGAGTGCTTCACTCTTTCCTTAGTAGTTAGGATAGTCCTGGGAGTTAGAGTTGAGTCGAGCTTTGCCTCGGAGTCCCCGGAGTTATCTTCGAGTCTGTGGTAAAACTCTTGTATCTTTTGGATTCAGATTATCTTCAATATAATTCAGTTATATTTTACTTTATTTCTATCTCCTACAAGTGTGGTGTACCTTTATTTTGCATACTTGCTAGGCTTAGATTGTGTTTCACTTAGTTATTCAAGTCTTGTTATTCTTGCGGGTGCTATAACTCAACCCTAGACTTAGACGCTAGGCTCTAGCTAGATCCTCTCCTCTGATCAAGGACGATCTATCATTGTTCAAGCTTTGCTTGAACACGTTTATAGCTTGCCATCCTCTCCACGCAGCTTTGCTTGGTAGCCCCACTCGGTGACAGCGTGTGGTGTGCCTGTGTAGTCTAGGCCCGTCGTTCGGGAGGCCCATAGGTGTTAGCCAGACTCTCTTTCGGGACCTACTATCTACCCCCTGGTACCCTCAAGACTCTGGAATTTCACTCGATGCAAGACCCTGGCCTGTTTACTTGAATAGCTTAGTTAGACACGGATAATCTTTGCAGCCGATTAGAATAGAGTTTGGTGAATTTATCTCACTCATTATCCTCCCAGGCAACTATACCTTTCTACAGATAGCTTAGATAGATATCCTCCTCCACCATACACCTATCTTTATCACGTTTACCCCTGTTCAACTACTAGTTGGTATAATTTATCCAAGTTTACAGTTCATTCAATTTGAGTTTATTCAATTACACTCTTGAACCTACCGCTTCCCTGTGGAAATTTACGATACTCAGAATACTCTGAGTGAAAGGCTACAGCGGTCTCCGTGCGCTTGCGGAGTAAAACCTGTAAAGGCTAAGAGACGCCAACAGTGGTCCCAGTTTGTTTTCCCCTGGAGCATGTTGACAGTGACTCTATATCTTCATCAGAGCATATGGTGAAGGGTAGTTTGCACGTATCTCTGATAATTCATTCTAGATCCATATCTTGTGCTGTCAGATCAATTTCATCCTCCTCAGGCGGCAGTATGGATGCAGAAGGGGCTGATATAGTGCCATCATGATGTTTCTTGGATCGCCTCTCACGATGAGACAGTTGAGCTTCTTCTTCTTCTTCTTCTTCTTCTTCTTCTTCTTCTTCTTCTTCTTCTTCTTCTTCTTCTTCTTCTTCTTCTCCTCCTTCGTCCTCATCAACCACGCTACTCCAGTCAACCCCAACGGTGTTGTCAGTTTTAGCTGTGGTATGGGAGAAATATCTAGATTTCTTAGCTTTGTCCACTGACTCTGGAGAGCTTGTCAGATCCTTGATCGTCCTCTTGTGTGTCCTCTGTCTATGTGTCACCACAGTGCGAGTTGCTTTTGCCTTGATGCGCCCCTGACCAGTTGCAGCTCGTGTCTTCACACCACTTGGAGCAGCTGTTAGCTCAGGGGCTTTCGCAATGTTGCTCACACCGAGCTCTTGGGCGGTCTGAGCTGTACGTGGTATCACAATGAATGTATGCTCTTCATTGTTTCCTGCACCATGGGCAACAGCAACAACAGCTTCCATCTCTTCAGTAGATAACTTGGATTGTCGTTTGGATAGTCCGACAGCTCCTGAGGTTGTCGGGTCTGACAGAAACTTGGATATGTTGCTCTGCAGTAATTTCATGAATCCGAATGCGTTTATGTGCAAGGATACTTAAACAAATCATAGTAAGGTTACTTACAGTGGGAGTTGGATTACAGGCAGAGTATGGTTTGGGAGTACCCTCGTTGTGAGCTTCACCTCTAAGTATCAACTCTACTCGGGCCTTGACATTGTCTTCAGTCATAGATCTGGCTGTTTCTCTAGTTGGATCACTAGCTCCGACATATAGACAGGCGGGGTAAATCCTATCCTTCAGAGGCTGAATACAGCGATACACAAAATCTATCACCAGCAGTGAGGCCTCTTTCCTTCAGATTGGCTATTTCTTTTAGTAGTGTGTCAACCTCGGCCTGCTCCTCAACAGTTGGGCCTTCTTCTCAGCTAGGCAGCTTGCTGTCAGGTTGTCTCCCAGACCTCGAGGGGAGAGAGTTTCCATGATTTTCAATATAAAACCACTCGGAGTGCCATCCTCTATTGTTATCCGGGAGGGGGATATCCAAATAAATAGCTTTTCGATTCTTTCGCTGCTCAAAGCTGGCCCCTCCAGTCACTTGTAACACTTCGTCTCTTAGACCGGCTTTGCAGTGGTAAAGATACTTCCACGAGCCAAAGTGCGAGACAATTCCGAGAAACGCCTCGCAGAGGTGGATGAAAATTGCAAGCTGAAGAATTGAATTGGGATTCAGATGGGTCAGATTGATGGCATAGAATTGCAATAGGCCTCGCGCGAATGAGCAGAGGGGTAGACCTAACCCGCGGATGAAGAACGGCATGAACACCATTGCCTCGTAAGTATCCTCAGTTGGAGCAGCGTCATCCTTCTTCTTGCATACCCTCCAGTTTGCCACTTCCTTCGGAGGCAGGACACCCATATCCACCAAGGATTGTAGCATGGGCTCGGTGACAATGGAGGGGCGGTATGCCAGGTATGGTGAAGGTATCTGCCGGTTCTCGTTGTGCGGCAGGCCCTTAGTGGTATTTCCGCGCTCGCTCAAGGTTTTCTTCTTGGGAGCCATGGAAGTGGATGTCTCTGTTTGGATGGGGATTCGAGAAGCAGTGGATGCAGTGGGACTTTGATTTCAAACAACAATGGCAGTTCAGATCTTGGATAAGAGAACTTTTGGTTCAGGGTATAGATCTGAAAATAACCCTGACGCCGTTAGTAACAGTTCGCGTGGATTGACGGAACCGGCGGATATTGTTAAGATTAACTCGGATCTCTTGACGGTAACATTTGAGTAGGATTGCACTAGAATTAAGTCATCTATTTTAGTCGGGATGATTTCTTAAGCATAGTTGTTCAGTCGGTATTCACAAGTACAGGTTCATGTTCTCTATTACTCGGAGAATGAGTTATCCAATCGGACCTAACAGTTTAAGTCTTGCCTGAACTCTAGGCATAAGCAAAGTGTGGTTTCTTTTGCTGCATGATGCTCTTGGTCTTAGTTCAAAGAACTCAAAAGGGGCATTTGACTCAGACACAAGATTTTTAAGATACGGACACACAGAAGAACTCAGGAATGAAGGATAATAGATGGATTTCATTATATAATATATATAGTTCATCAAGGTGGATTACATATAAGAGGGGAGATTATCCTAATCTACTACTAACTACTACTACTAATATGGTGGTGGTAGTGGTGGTGGCCTACACGCCGGTGGATGGCCCGGCCGGGGGCCCGGTGACGCGGCGGCACTTGGAGGCCGGAGCGTCGGCCTCATCTCCGCCATTGTGGCCGCCGTCATCGCCGTCGTGGCCGCTGTCGCCGCCGTCGTGGCCGCCCGGGCCATCATGGCCGCCAGGGCCATCGTCGTCATCATCGTCGGAGTCCTCCTCCTCGCTCTCCTCCTCCTCCTCGTCAGCGGAGTCCTCGAAGGTGGTGCGACGGAGGCCCCGGAGCGTGGCGTGCTTCTTGGCGCTGTAGCCTTGGGAGTCGTCGGTGTTGGGCTCCGACTCATACTCCTGTGGCGGTGCCTCCTTGGGGGTTTTCTCCTCCTCACTGGAGAAGTCCTCCGAGGGCTCGTCGTACGCGCCGCCAAACAACGCGTCGTTGGAGTCCTCGTACTCCGATGGAGGTGGCGAGCGCGCGCGCTTCATGCCCTTCCCTCCGGCCATGGCTGAAAGCGAGGGAGTGGGGAGTTTCTTGGGGTTTTCTTGAAGAACTGGTACTCAGTGGAGGCGTAATGGATGGATGGGCAATGGCTTTGCTCTTATAGCACGGCCGTTTCGCTTCGATCTCTATGCAAACGATTCAATAGGCCGCGTCGTTTCGACTTCCGCCATGCGTCAATTACCGCGTGGGGGGTAATGGCTGTTGCGTGTTCGGAAGTTTCCTGTTTCCTGGAGCCTTTTTGGTAACTCCTCGGTCCCTCTGCTCGTTCCCTTTGGGTTAACCCCATGGGGTGCGGGATTTGTGGAAAATTATTCTTTTTCCTAAAATCCGAGAAAGCAGGAAGCTGGAGTCGGTTTTCTACAACTCAGAAAACTGGGAGTAGATGGTAACTCGGATAAGAGGATTTGCTATTCCTCAAGTTGACTCAGCACTTGAGGATCGCATCCTGTGAAGCCTGATCAGAAAGTTTAGCTTAATTGAATATCTTTTCTTTCATGATTTGCTGGTTCACACTAAAATTTTGAGAGGGCTTGTTAGTTTGATTAAATAAGGTTAAGGTATGAAAAAGTTAATGAAGGGCAACGCTGATTCTTGACTTACTCGAGGACGAGCAAGGTTTAAGAGTGGGGATGTTGTTGACGCGGCTTATGTACGAATATTTTGCATCATTTTATATGGTTTTTCACTATTTTTATGCTTCAACTATATCTTTTACTAACAATTATCTCCGATTATTGTGGATTTTGCAACATTGTCTTCGAAATATGCTATATGTGATTTTTACAGGTTTTTGACCAATTTTTCGTGAAACAATCTACGTCGAGTGAGAAAAGGCCTCTGAGATGACATTTATTGAAGATGATGAACAAGGAAGGCTTGGTTGATTCATGCCCCCCCTCTGTGTTAATCAAGGCTTTCTACCCAGAAGCTTTAAAAAGGTGTCAAGAACTACAAGGAATTGGAGATAATTACATAATAAAGAAGTCAATTATATCAAAGACTAGAAGACTTCGTCAAATCTCAGCCCATATCGAAGATTTCAGAAGCCCAAGAGTCCGAGAGGCCCCGTACAAGCATTACTTAGGCATCAAGCAACGTCCCTGCAAAAGATGGAAACAATTGGATGCAAGGAGAGTCCGGGTCAGCCGACCCAGACCCCCCTTGGTCGGCCGACCTCAGCCACCTGTACGTCGGTTCGAGGTTTCCTTTCTACCACATCTTCTCCAGGGTATAAATAGCGACCATAGGCCCCGAGACAAGGCATCCAATTCCTTATTGTGGATTTTGCAACATTGTCTTAGAAATACGCTATATGTGATTTTTACAGTTTTTTGACCAATTTTTCGCGAAATTCACAACGATCTACGTCGAGTGAGAAAAGACCTTTGAGATGAAATTCATTGAACGTGATGAACAAGGAAGGCTTGGTCGATTCATCCCTCCTCTGTGTTAATCAAGGCTTTCTACCCAGAAACCTCAAGAAGGTGTCAAGAGCTACTCAAGATTATGCGGGAAAGATACTACATATCTATCCAAATCTAGAAGACTTCATAACTCTCGGCCAACAACGAAGATTCCAGAACCCCAAGAGTCCGAGCACCATTGCAAAATCAATACTTAGGCAACAAGGAACGACTTCACAAAAGATGGAAGGAAACGGACGAGGGAAGAGTCCGGGTCGGCCGACCCGACCCCCCCACCCAAGTCAAGCGACCGGCTCCTCTCCAACGCCATCTCGTGTACCCCTTTCTACCATGCATCATCTAGAAGATTCTAAGGAGATAAGGATTATTTGGGTACAAAGAAATTGAAGATAAGGAAGGTATATTACGAGATCCATCAAAGCTCAAATGAAATCTCGAGATATTCTCGGATTCTAGGACAGCAGCACCTTGCGGGCCCAATTCGGAGACATAAACGATGGCAAATGGAGAAAGTTTGAGCACCAAAGTTGTAGATCTCTTCGAGCTCTACGATTTAGAGTCCGAGTTTGCCTTATTTACAGTCCGGATAACAGAGATATGGTCGAAATACAAAAGGTGCAGAAAACAGGAAAGTCCAGTTTCGGGGGAAACAAGAGTCCTACTCCAACTCCAAGCAAGTGGAAGGTGGGGGCGCCCTAAGGCACCTTCGGGGTATAAATACAAACTCCCATGAGACCTCCAAGGCCATCCAATTCATTCTAATTCATTATCAAGGCGACACGATGTAGAAAGACCACAACTAGAGGAGAGTAGAGGGTCGAGTTTCTAGTTTAGGATTAGAGTTCTCACTACAGGAAACACAGACAATTTTCGGCGGCCAAAAACCGCCGAAAATAAGGCTTTCCGACTATTTTTGCCTGTTCGTGTCCGCCGAACAAATATAGCCGGAAATAAGACTATTTTCGGCAGCTAACCGCCGAAATACTTATTTTCAGCGGTTCCATGGGCTGCGTTATTTTCGGCGGCTCGCCCGGACCGCCGAAAATTGTTTTGTCTATTTTCGGCGGCCAAGGCCCAGCCACTGAAAATTGTTTGGTCTATTTTCGGCAGCCAGGAGCCCAGCCGCCGAAAATTAGCCATTCCTGGGACCTATATTCAGCCCATACCCTTTCATCCTCCAGAATTTTATACAAATTTCAGATATATACATATTCACAACACATTCTCAAACAACATACACATAACATCTCAACAAGTCCATAACATACACATAATATCTCAACAAGTGCATCACAAATAACATCTCAACAAGTCCATAACAACACGAGTCCGCATACATAAGTCCATAACACAAGTCCAAAGATAGAAAGTGTAAGTCCATAACACAAGTCTCCATATACACAATCTCTCGCTCACTCAACTCACATGGCACCTGGGTCATTAGAGTTGTGGCCGCTACCTCTAGAGGCAAAGAGATTGTTGGCAAAGTCACCGAGTGC
Source organism: Paspalum notatum (assembly GCA_022530915.1). NCBI lineage: Eukaryota > Viridiplantae > Streptophyta > Magnoliopsida > Poales > Poaceae > Paspalum > Paspalum notatum. Next base: position 28,451,605 of record CM039688.1, on the reverse strand, counting down.
TGGATCGATGTTCTGTCCAGAGTGCTGACAAATAGAACAAATGACAATATAAGCCAAAAAGTTTATATAAGTGACAACACATAGACACAATATTAGCGAAGAATTTTAATGGCTCAAGTGACAAGACAAATCTCTTCGCCTAGTTGTCCTAATACTGGCAGAGGAGTTTGGTAAGGATTAAATGTATGGACTCCAGATCCCTATTACACGCAACTATAGCTTAATTAGAACATATTTAGCAATTTTACCTACTTGAAGTTATAATATACCAAAGTTTAGCAATGATAGCTATAGTTTGCTAAAGTGAACAATTTTAGCTAAAGTTGAGCAACTTTCACCTGAGCTGCTGGAGAAAAAGGCATCTGAGCAAACTGTCCCCACTGCGGCGGTACTGGTGGATGCCTAACTTCTGGCATGACAAACATCATCCCCTGCTGCTGGAACATTGACTGCAGAATGCAACACGTTAGTAACTCGTTTTGATAATGATAGGAATGATAATTGTTGACATTCATACTTACTTGAATCGCCGTCATCTGTTGTGCATTAACGTACTCGTGGTGAGCATCCCGCTGCCTCTGGTACTCTGCTTGGGCTTTGAGAAATGCATCACGCCTCTCTATCTCTTGCTTCAGGCTCTCTGTCTCCATGTCAGACGTGGTGCGGCGCTAGCGACTGCTACCACTGCCTGCGCTATGCGAGGAAGACCCCCTCTGAACTCCTCTCGAGTTGATCAGGCCGTTGAACATGGTGAACCTTTAAAATTCAAACATAGTGTTGACATTGATACTTTGTTACATAGAACACAACTAGGCAACACCGTGCATATCCTCTTACCGTCCATGTGACTTGCCGCTGCCGCTATCATACACAGCTTGAGAGTCAACTGGTGCACTCCTCCAATCATATTCTTCACCATGAAGTCTGACCATCTCTTGCCCATTGTCCTTCTGCAAGTAGAAACCAAATTTACAAGTTAGCTATGTATAATTATGTGAGAACTAATTTAAAGCCGCCGGCCAACTAACCAGTCGCTCTGTGGCCAACGGAGTAGACAACACCTCAGGCTAGGAAGGGTCTGGTCCCTTGTGTGCCATAATATATAGGTCTACGGCACTCGGCTCCTCTCCAGTTCTAGCAACCTGTATGTAGATGTTAGAATCATACCGAATAGTTGAGGGACAAAACATAAAGCGGTTTCTTACCATGCATTGAACCTTTCGACGATATCCGTCACCTCCAACCTTATGTGTTGCCTTCTTGGTCCTAGGATGTCTATGCTTTCTTGATTGCTCTTAAAATCTTTCAGAAGCCCACAGATCACAAAGTGCCTTGTAAGGCCCTAGCTGATCTTCAAACAGTCGATGTGTGACCTGCATGTACATGAGTTAGTATATCATAAAACAAATCACAATATCTAAAGCAACAACACAATTTCCAAAGGCCATTACCTGTCCGTACTGCTCAGCGGTCAGGTATATCTCTGAAGAATCACGAAAAGCCCCCCATTGCTTCCCTGGAGCCTTAAACCAAGCGTTTGTTACCTGGAGCCGAATGTTGGAGAATAAATCCTTGCATATCTTCTTCGCAGCTTGGTTAAGAACTCTATCTGCATGATCTTGCTGTGAGGGATCCACACGGTAATAGTTCTGCAACATTAAACAGTTCATATAAAGAATCAGCAGTCAACAATAGTAATCAGCATAATAGGAATCAAACAGTTAGTAGAAAGAAATTTACCCAAAATTTGTGTCTCATGAGGCCCTGAGCACTTCCATACGTAACATGTGGTGCAAATGCAAAATGCTTTCACGTTGTGACGGGTATAGTCTCACCATTCATTTCCACAACTCCTGGGTTGTTTACACGAATGATGTTACCTAGCAGGCCGTTAGGAGTCCTACGGTGACCTGTCCCATCCCAAGTCACGTCCTCCCATTGGCTTCAACACAAAATGACAGTGAAGACATGTCACGTGTACAAACTATTGAAGTTAAAAACTCATAATGATTGTACCTATCACCAATTGGTCTGATCAGTTTTCTGTCCGCGGGGGCAGAAATTGAAGGAGGGTGGACATAGTGGCTCTTCCTAGTCCCCCTGACCCATATCACCTCTTCTGAACCATCCCCACCCATCTGGTCCTCATTAGCTCCAGCCTCCTCATCCTCTTGCCCAGCTCCAGCCTCGTCCTCCTCATCCTCGTGCCCAGCTCCAGCCTCCTCCTCCTCATCCACGTGCCCAGCTCCAGCCTCCTCCTCCTCCTCATCCTTACCCTGCAAAAGTAAACATGAGGTAAGTTATTGAACATATATGAAAATTATACATATTGAACTCTATGCACATGCGTACCTCAGTTCTTTGAAGGGCGATAGGAACTCCCTCCAAGTTTGGGTCCACACACCTCAACAAAGCCTCACGCCTAGCGCCTTGTAACGTACTCCCCTGAAAAAGCCTCTCCTGGCTTCTCTCCAAGCTTTTCTTCTTGCTTGGGACCATCTTTCCCACAAACCCCTTTGCTACCTACTTGAACCTACGGTTCATCCTGTTACAGAAAGTACATATAAATGATTAGTGCACATAAAGTCTAGAAATACATAAAGTACATAAATAAATGATTAACAGTGCAAATAAAGTATAGAAGTGAATGATTTACTTGTCAAAACTCATCAACGTCATGATTAAGTTGTCCCCTCCGTGCTAAACCTGACCACTGAACTCTTTTCTTAGGTGCTTGTCGTTTCCGTTTGTTTGGAACACTAGCGGTTTCCTCACTTTCTCCGACCAAGGAATTAAGTTCCGGACTGAGCTCTACAACGAAAGATGTTGATAATTCTTCTTCTTGAAGAACCTCAACTTCCTCATCGAACTGACTAGCATAATAACCATCATGCCTAGGGGTGTATAAACTTTCACGGGAATTCACTTTGTAAACTACCCACCAAGCATGGAGCTTTTGACATGGATACGACAAATAGTAAACCTGTTCACATTGGTGTGCAAGGACCCAGTTGTCATTGCCCTTGAGCTTTTCATTGTGCTTGACTTCGACCATGCCATACTGGTTCTCTCGAACCCCTCTATTGGGTTCAAACCAATCACAAACAAAGAAGAATAACTTTAGTTCCTTATTGCTGATGAACTTGAACTCGAGAATTTTTTGAATGATTCCATAATAATTAGATTCCCTTCCATCCGTAGGACCGAGACGTGCGACTAGAGGGGGGTGAATAGGAACACTTGAAAAACTCAAACTCAAACCCCCAAAGTGCACTCTCATGAAAACACACGCACAACCGATACCGTCCACTGAACAGATACGTATCGGGTGCAAAGCGGAAGCACAAGCTACACTAACCAAGCTGAGACACTATGTCTAAAAGAACACGCACAAAAAGATTGCCCTCAGCTATGAGTCACTCACTTAGCCACTCCACACCTAAGTGCGTCTCACTGAGAATAGCGAGCGATGAGTATGGGCTAGCGGTGAGTGACATGTAACCAAGAACAAGACTCAAACGACCCACTCTCTCTAAAGCTAGATCACACAAACGAAACAACACTAAAAACCTAGACCGGACAAAAACACCAAAGCAGACCGGTCTAGCAAACAGCCTAAAAGAACAAACCAACAGCCCAAAAGAACAAAAACAGCGCCCAACCTAAACTGCAAACATGCAGCAAAAAAAACTTGCGCCCAGACTTGACAAGCACGCGGACAACAGAGAGAAAGACAAGCACAGAAAGAGTAGAGCTTGACCGGATAGTCAGCTCCCCACTGGAGAGATTTAACCGGACAAACACCTAGACTATAGACCCAACACGCTAGCAGAAAAAACTAACCACAGACTGGACTGTCAGGACTCTCCTTGAGAGCCTGACCGGACAAACCAGCAGGAAGAAGGAAACAAGCTGCAGAAAACAAAGACCGGACAGTCAGCTTGGCAAGATCGGGCAAAAGACCTGCCAAAACAACCTGAGAGAAGAGCCATGCAGCAGAAAAGAAAGCAGACTGGACAGTCAGGTTTGAGGGGTTTGGACAAAATACCTGACTGTCCTGTCCACACCCCGCAAACTCCCGAAACAGAAAAGATACAATCGGAGGGCCTCTCAAGTTTGAGGGGTTTGTGGCTGCCAAGTTGAGCTCCAAGGGAGCCTCTCAAGTCTATTTATACCCTAGGCCCTTAACGACACATTTATATTAAGACCCCTACTCTAAAAATGCCCGGAGGGGGCCAAACCGAAAAGATACAATCGGACGACTACGATGACGGCTTGATCTTCTTCTTCTCCACGCCTCGCTTGGATGTGCGCCACGTAGCTAGTAGTCCAGAAACTTCCCCCGGTTTTGAAGTCAGAAACCGGGAAACTTTATTCTGCGGGCTTCCTGGGCCGGGTCTTGGCCCAATCTTCTATCTTGGTGAGTCGGAGCCCAACCCACCAAGTCATCTGAACTTGGGTGGCGGTTTTGAGCCGAAGCCGCCAAAGCCTCCCTCGCACGCCTTCGTGTCATGCACTCGGGTTGGAGCACCATGGTGGCATCCGGCTTCTCCAGTCCATCGGAGTCGCCTCACGGTCCATCGGAGGGTTTACACCACCATTGCCGAACCACCCCTCCGTGTACCGAGCTTCCATGGCCGACCGACACCGAGTATTGTCTCCAGTCCATTGGAGGGCTTTTGCCTCAGTCCATTGAGGTCTTCATCATCTACCTCCAGTCCATCGGAGGGCCTCCAGTCCATCAGAGGGCTTGAGCTCGTTGACAATCACTCATCACACCAGGAGAGCAATGAGGCCGGTCCATTGGCTCTCAATCTCCCCCTTGATGAGTGCATTGTCAACACCTTGAACCTGTAACCTGAAATAGAACAAAGACAAGAGAAAAGCGTAAAACCAAAAAAGAAAGAAAGAAAAAAGAAAGTTGCTCAAAGTGCCCAAGAGCCAAATACAAGCAAAGAAACTGGGCACAATGAGACAACAAAAGAAAGTAAAGCATCGGCTCCTCAAGACAGAGGCAAAAGGCTCAACGCACCGATGCAAAGAGCATGCTAAAAGCTCAACTCCCCCTGAAATGCATCCTCACAAATGCAAAAATGAATGCAAAGCTCCCCCTCAACTAAATCTTTCCCGAAGTCCTCCCCCTATGTCCAATACTCCACAATTTCTCCCCCTTGTTGACAATGGACACATCAAGGGTTCCTAGGACTCACCCTGAACTAAGCAACTCCTCCTCAAAATATGCCATGAAATGCAAAGAGTGTAACTGAAAGAGCTCAGAAGGGATGGAAAGCTAGTAATCACAAGTACTAGCATACAGAGCAAGTGAGGGCAAGGAAGCATATAACAAGCTCAAATGAATCTATCTTACACAAATCAAGAGCAAGCTTGTTTTCCAGGGTACTTTTTAAGAGAAAGCATCACCAACATGAATAGCACCTATCAAGATAGGCATGAACAACCAGATGCAAGCAATGCATACAAGGTGTGCTACTCTCAACTAAAGCATATACAACTAGCCATAAGCATTTTAGATACTTGCAAATTTTAGATTTGAGGATGTAAATTCATGAGCAAGTTCTTTTTGTGCCAGGGGTTATTTACTTGTCTATTGTCACTTCTTACCAACCAATGCCAAGCCTAGGCTCAAAGAACCACCAGAAGCTTAAGACAAGGTTTTGATCATACACAGCCTAGTCCAAGTTCATATCAAAGTGCAATGACAAGCAGTCTCAAACTAGATCAATGTGACAAGCAAATCCACCTGGATGTTTCTCAATTTAGCACATAAAACACCATTTGTAAGCATTTTGATTCAGATTTCAATTTGAGCAAGGTGTCATAAAAGCTTAGGCATTAACATAGCAAAGACGTACAACTAGCATATCCAGGCATGAAAAGATAGCATAGCATTCAACAGTCCTACACATGCTAGGTAGTCAAGTCAAGTGGTGATCATGGTTTTTGATTTGCAAAGAATAAAATGACTTAGCTCACAACTAGTATTCAACAAACTTAAGAGAGCTTAGCCAACCATGATCAAGCAAGCATCTGTACAATCTAGCACAAGCAAGTACTAACTCATCATTCCAAAAGAGCTCTAGTGCTAGTGAAGTGAAAATGCATATGATACAATGCAATGCATGATATGATACAATATACAAAAGAGACAACGAGAAATAAAAGCAAGATAAAAGCAAAATCTAAACTATAGGAACTATTCCTTACTAAAAGGAATAGCACACTATCCCTGACTAAAAGGGATAGCACACTCCAAGCTCACCTCTCAGGCGCGCAAAAGTGTCAAACTATAGGGGCTTGGTAAAGATATCGGCCAACTGGTTTGCGGATACTACATGGATTAAGTCTATCCCTTCTCATAGTGATCTCTCAGAAAGTGAAACCTCACGTCTATGTGTTTGGTTCTAGAGTGCAAGATGGGGTTCTTAGCTACAGAAATAGCAGAAGTAGAGTCAACTAGGAGAGAGATTTTTCCAAACCTAAGGCCGAAATCACTAAGGGTGGCTTTCATCCACAACAGCTGGGAACAGCAGCTAGCAGCAGCTATGTATTCTGCTTCTGTGGTAGACAGGGATACGCTAGCTTGCTTGCGGGAGGACCAAGAGACAAGAGATGTTCCTAAGAGTTGGCATGTGCCAGAAGTTGACTTGCGATCAATTCGACAGCCAGCATGGTCAGCATCTGAGAACCCTCTAAGAGAAAGAGAAGAACCCGAGGAATACCAAAGACCAAGCTCAGGAGTGAATTTCAGATACCTGAAAATGCGCTTCACCGCTTGACGGTGAGAAGTCCTAGGAGAAGCCTGGTAACGTGCACAAAGGCAGACCGCGAACTGAATGTCCGGCCTGGTCGCCGTTAGGTACAGAAGTGAGCCGATCATCCCTCGAAATTCCTTCTGGTCCACCGCCTCCCCATCTTCATCAGCATCAAGCACCGTGTTTGTACTCATAGGAGTCGTCATGGGTTTAGAGTCACCCACGTTAAACTTCTTGAGTATGTCCCTTGTGTACTTGGCTTGATGGACTAAGGTACCCTTAAGGCCTTGCTTGATCTGCAGCCCGAGGAAGAACTAGAGCTCACCCATGAGACTCATCTCAAATTCCCTTCTCATCTGTTCAGCAAAACTAGACACCAAAGCGTGAGATGAACCACCAAAGATTATGTCATCAACATATATCTGAACTATCAGGGTGTCACCGCCACGACTCAACAAAAACAAGGTCTTGTCTACTGAACCCATCACAAACCCAGACTTGAGCAGGAAACTCTTCAACCTAGCATACCAAGCTCTAGGAGCTTGCTTCAGACCATAAAGGGCTTTTCTCAACTTATACACCCGGTCTGAAAATCTAGCACTCTCAAAGCCAGGAGGTTGTCTCACATATACCTCCTCCTCTGTGAACCCATTCAGGAAAGCAGACTTGACATCCATTTGTTGCCGTTTGAAGCCTTTAGAGGCCGCAAATGCAAGCAAAATCCTAATGGCTTCCAAACGAGGTACAGGGGCAAAGGTCTCCTCATAATCTATCCCCTCCTTCTGACATAAACCTTGGGCTACCAACCTCGCTTTGTTCCTCACAACCATCCCATTCTCACCCTGTTTGTTTTTGAAAAACAACTTGGTACCTTTAGGGCAACAGTTTGGTGGAGGTTCAACTAAATCCCAGACATGGTTTCTCTCAAAGTTCTCCAACTCCTCATGCATGGCGTTCACCCAGTTATGATCAGATAATGCATGTGACACATCCCGGGGTTCAAAAGTAGCAACATATGCAGAGTGGGAGAAAAAGGCTAAAGAAGTAACCGAAGAGCATGTGACATGCTGGTGAATGTCTCCAATCATCCTGTGTGGAGGGTGATCCCGCTGGACCTGCCGAGATGGAACAATCTCGGAGGTCACCTCCCCTGCGTCCTCAGCGGGGCCAGCCTCTGCATGAGCTTGCTGTCGGGGGAGTAAGGAGGAAGCCGTGGGCAAGGGTCCTCCTTCATCATCTGAGCTCGTAGCAGAGGGGGCAGGAGCTGCAGCCGGTGCAGTGGCTCCTGCATCACCAACATTATCTGCACCTTCCTCATCTTCAAAGATGGAGGTGCCTTCTTCATCATCACCTGAAAGCTCAAAGGCAGGGGTTGTGCAGGGCATAGTTTCATCAAAAGAAACCTCACAAGTCTCAACAACTTGCTTGGCCTCTAAAATCCACACACGAAAAGCCCTAGAACTAGAAGCATACCCCAGAAAAATCCCATCCAGACAATGAGACTCAAACTTGTCTAGATGCCCCGCCTTCTTAAGCACAAAGCACCTGTAGCCAAACGCTCGCAAATGCTTGACGCTGGGCTGCCTACCAAACCGAAGTTCCTACGAGGACTTCCCAAGGAAAGCTCTCAAGAAGATCCGGTTCGCAATGTAACAGGCCGTATTCACTGCCTCTGTCCAAAAGCGCCTCGGAGTCCTGTGCTCATCGAGCATCGTCCGTGCCATCTCAACAAGTGTGCGGTTCTTGCGTTCCACAACACCGTTCTGCGGTGAGGTATATGGAGAAGAAAACTGGTGCTCAAGACCTAGGCCACGACAGAAGTTTTCGAAATGAGAGTTTCTGAATTCTCCACCATTGTCACTGCGGATAGCCCTCATGGCCTTATGACTCTTGTTTCTCAACCTCAGTACTAGATCCCGAACAAAACCAAACGCCTCATTCTTAGACTCCATGAAAAATACCCACGAGAACCGCGAAAAATCGTCCACAACGACAAGCACGTACCACTTCCCACTGACCGACGCTACCTGAGCGGGACCTACTGTATCCATAAGGAGTAGCTCACCAGGATAGGAGGTCATAACCTGAGACACAGGAATGTGAGAAGCGGCAACCATCTTGCCATGACGATAGGGGTGGCATACTAAGTCCTTCTCAGCTCCCAATTTGGGCAATCTTCGGATTAGGCCCATTGAACATAACCTGACTAGCAAATCAAAGCTCAAGTGACCAAGCCTCCTATGCCACTTCCAAATATCAGCAGAAGGACTAGCAACCAAACAGTGAGCAGGGCCAGAAACAGATGTGAGGTCGACACTAAAAACCTGATCAAAAGGTAGCAAGGAGGAAACAAGGGTCTCCTCAACATCAAGAACGTAGCACGCACCCTTCTTAAAACCAACCTCAAATCCTTCATCGAGAAGTTGCGAGACAGAAATCAAATTGAACCCCAGATTCTGAACAAAAGCAACTTCTCTTATTGAAAGCTTAGCAGAGAGCGAAACAGAACCAACACCTAGCACTTTACCTTGACCATTGTCCCCAAATGTGATGTATTCCTTGGTGCTCACGGGGTTGAGGCTGGAGAACCACTTGCGGTGCCCTGTCATGTGCCTAGAGCAACCGGAGTCCATGATCCACACGTCCTCCATGCCTCGATCCTGTAAAGTCAAGTAAAGCGACAATGAGCAAACGGTCCAGCACTGGGGTTAGTACAAAAACTGCTGTACCAGTGCCGAGCCATCTGCTCAAAAGTGGGGTAAACACAATCAAAGAAATCACCACGGCTGGAGTAACCACGACCCTCAAAGCGTGGCCTCTCAAACTCTCTCACAAAGCCTCGGTCACGAGGTCCATAGCCGCGCTGAAAGCGACTAGGACCTCGACCAACAAAGCGTCTCTCACCACTAGGAGCACGGACCTAAAAGTCGCCTCCACGCTCACCACCAGCAAAGCGGTCTCTCATCTCACCGCGGTAGGGAGGATCTTGCCTACCACCCTGGTAGAACTGATCCTGGTTCCCCCAAGCTCTCTCCTGCCTCTCAACCCGCTTCCTCCTGAAGCAAAACTCCTCTAGGTGGCCATTCCGCTGGCAGAACTCATAGTGGTAGACAGGCCTCCTAGGAACTAGGTTAGGCAGGGACTTAGGCTTAGGTGGTGTAGCCTTGGGTGGCTCAGGCTGCTGGACTGGCTTCTTGCCCTTGGGCTTAAGCTCTTCCTCAACAATCTTGTCCAGCTTAGCCTTGGAAGGCTTGGGTGTCAAGTACTGCTTCTTTGGGGCAGCCTTGGGTGGCTCATGGTAAACCCCATCAACAGTCTCACCTGGCTGGGTAGGTGCAGTCTTGATCTTAACTGGGGCACTCTTCTCACCTGAGGTGCTGCACTCTTCTCTACCTCTCTAAAAGTTTACAAGGTTCCAATCCGTACTGAATCCGCCTCCGACCAGTTTTCGCTCCCCCACCCCACCGCCCGCCCGCCCGCCACCCCCATTCCACCGCCTCCTCCCTGGACCCACCACCTCCTTTGACTCACGCCCTCACCTCAGACGGATCCGCCGCCTCCCCGTACGCGTGGGGCCTGCTGGTGGCAAGGGAGAGGAGGCACGGCGGTGGGGCGTGCGGAGAGAAGGCGAGCCCGAGCGGCGAGAGGCGGCTGGTGCGCCGAGGAGGCTGGCGCGCGGAAGAGGGAGGAGACCGGCGGGGAGAGGCGGGGAGGAGACCAGTGGCGGCCGGCTCGAAGGGGAAATAGGCAGCCGACGGAGGAGGCGAATCTGGCCGGGCCGGAGGACGAGGAGGTGGTCGGCGGATGGAGAGGAGAGGGAGGCGGCGGCGCGTGTCTGCTTCCCGCTAACACGGCTACCCCGCACACCCGCTCCTCCGCCGGCGCCCTCCCTCCCCACCTGGCTGCCCCGTGCACTTGCTCCTCCGTCGGTGCCCTCCCTCCCGCGCGGCTGCTACGTGCGCCCGCTCCTCCGTAGCGCCCTCCCTCCCGCGCATCTACTCCACCACTGCCCTCCCTGTGCGACACACGCTTCCACCTTCGGCATCATCCACGGCCGATGGGCCCTTGCCCCCTGTCCGCAGCCGCAGCCCGCCACCGGACCAATCACTGAAGGATCCAGCTGCTCTCTAGGACGAGCAGCTCCATGTGGCCATGCCAATCCACGGCTCCAATCCTAGGTCCCTCCGACTGTAAGTTGTGCTATATAAATATCCTTAATGGTTCTCCAGGATGGTTTTGTTGCCTGCAAGATGAATTGCAGAATGCAATTCTTTCTCTAATAATGCGTGCTCTTTTAATTTGTGTTCATGTGTACAGAACCATCCACCCAAAATTGGAGTGAAATACTAAATGATGAAATCCTGAAGCCGTATCAACAAGCCTATGCCTAACCATGGGGTAGAGTAGATGACGTTGAGGTAAGCAATTTGATTTCTAATTGTACTGCATGCTCAAATTTGTGCATATGACTTAAAATGTTGGAAATGTCCGTGCATGATTATTCAATAAACAAAATTGACTACATTGAAGTAAAATGCTTGGGGGCCAACCTGCATGATTATTGGCTGCCTATCTAGCATATCAGCACTGCCATTATCAACATAATAGCTCTCTAGGCAACAAGCCCTAACTTCACTTGTAGAGAGCATCCATGGTTGCCTCAAAATTTTAATGGCATGGCCAATCTGCCTAGCTTTTTTTTTTTTTTGCTGCCGCAGAGTCGTGGATGATCATCATCGATTTGAACTAAGGAAAGTCAGGATGAAACGTCTATTCACTTTTCCTGCTTATTTACTACCCAACATCAATTTCTCCAGAAATTATAAGGTGTATGCTAATGTTCAGCTAAGGAATTGTTGAACCCCTCCACAGATGATACAATAGAAATCATGTTACTAAAGGGCATGCTCTTCATTACCTATCAGATGATACAATAATTACTATACATGGTTTGGTAAACAATTGTGGCACCCTCCTTGCCTTTTGATGGGAAAAGCATAGTAGACCCTTAGATGACTGAACCACAGTCAATGGACAATAGAGCATTTTGAATTCCTGAGCAGGACCTACCTGGTGATCTCTACTGGATCAAACAATAATGCAGTAGAACCTAACAAAGTATTTAGGATCATTAGGTTTTCTAACAAAGTATCCTCAACTTTTCTTCTCACCTAAATTTCCATTAACTTAATTCAAATCCTCTTGTTTTTTCCTTTTTAGAGTGAATCTTTTGTGATCTGATTGTCCACCTGATAGCTTTTCGTAAATGAACTTAATTCCAGTTGTTTTGTAATTGAAAACTGATGGTTGGAGCTATCTGCTATGCTATAGTTAACATTCCGTCATGCATCATATGGAAAACATTTTATATCATGGATTATAACGTACACTTTTTCACTAAGATAGTTGTCATTGGATATCCTCATTTATAATTGACTAACTTGTTTCCTGATAACCCTTGTTTTCTATAGACCTTTTCTGAATGTTTTGTGATGACTTGATGATAATAACAAATAGAAATTCCTTATGCGGTATGAACTGCAAAATACGTAGATTGATCCTTAGGCTATGTTTGAGTTTGTTGCTCATACATGCTGCCCTTTAACAATGATGAAGAAAGAAGAATAGTCTATCTGAACTTTAGAAAACATGTTTAGAAAAGATATCTCAAACATAGCAGAAGATTCTCTGAAGACAAAGCTGGTACCTATTACTTCATGCATGATTACTACTTTGCATGGTTCACTAATCTGATTAATTTATCAATTCTCCTCTCCTGTTTCACAGGATTATTCGTCCACATTACCCAAACCCATCTGCTCATTTCTGAGTGGCCGCCTTGATGATGGTCAAGATGATGGCTGAAGCTACTTTCACCATATGTTTTCTTTCAGATCTACATGGATAACATGTTTTGGAGAATATATATATATAGATACATAGATTTGAAGACATAGCGGAGCCAAGGTTCTATAGTGATTTCATAATCTGACTACACAACTCGTGTATAGTTTTCACAAGTTTGAGAGCACAATTTCACGTTATTTTTTGTCAAGTAGGGTTTAAGTACCAAGTGAAGTCCATGTGAATATTTACGATGTGAAATTGGTCAAAGTTGTGTAATTGGATTGTTATTGAAATATGAGGTGTGATATTTGTTGCCCGTAGCAACGGACGGGCCAATTGCTAGTCCAAACCTAAAACCACTCGTGTCACCCTCGGCTCTCTTGTTGCTCTCTATAATCATCTCTAATTGGGGTTGCCTCGCATATACCCAGCTGAGCACCTCTCTCAACCCGTTGTTGTCATCTTTCAAAGAGAACACCTCCTCTCTCAGATCCTCCAGAACTACAGTCTGAGCAGCACAGGTATCACAATCTAGAGAGGGACACACAGCAGCTTTCTCCAACTTCCTAATGGTGGCATCCCTATCCACCAGCTGCATCCTAAGGGTTAGGCAGTTCTCACAAGTGTCAGTAGGTACTGAAAGCACCTCAAAGTCAGCTCTCAACTGCTCTAACTCACCTCTCGAAGTGGGACAGACTATACACGCACCCAAAAGCGCAGGTCTAGCCCTAAGCTCCTCAAGCTCCATGAGCTGCCCCTCAAACTTCTCCTTCAGAACAGCTAGCTCTCTAGCTAGACAGAGGCAAGACTCACACTCGAGCCCTTCACTCAAAATAGGCTCATCCAGTTTGGACTGGAGTTTGCCTAGCTCAGCCTTCAGCTCATCTATATCCTCTACCTGCTTGGCATACCTATCTCTCTAGTCACCAAGCTCCGTCATGAAAGACTCGCAGGTAGGGCACTCAAGCTCACTGGGTTGGGGTCTCACACTCCTCAACCTCTCATTCTCCTCTAAAGCCTCAGCAAGTTGGGCTTTCAACTTCTGCAGCTTCTTGGCTGCCTTCTCAAGCATCTTATCCTAGGCTTTCAACTCTCGGCTATTCTGCTCTAACATCTCAAGGATTTCGGCTTGCTCAGGAGTTACCTCATAATCGGAAGAAGAGTTGTTGCCGTCATCCTGTTCTCCTTGTCCTCAAGCACCATGGAGCAGACCGAGCTCCTCTTCTCCTTGTTCTTGCGCCTGGACTTGGTGGAGACGAAGCACAAGCCAGCTGGACCTCCTTGATCGTTCCTCTTGTCCTTCCTGTACGTGATCTCCTCATCACTTGAGCTTGACGAGGACGAAGAGGAAGAAGATCTGCTGCTGTAGAACCCAATCTCGGCGAAGAAGGCCTTGTCCCGCTTCCGATTGTCCTTCTGGTAGCTCTTGAAAGCCTTCCGAAAGTTCTTCTTGCCAAAGGGATGCTGCCGGAGCCGCGCTTGCTGGAACGGTGCTTGTCAAAACTTGGCTTGCCGGAGTGGTACTTGTCGGAGTCGCCGGAGTAGCTCTTGCCCTTCTTGTAGTAGTCGTTCTTGTTGGGACACTCAGCGATGAAGTGGCCGACCTCTCCGCACTCGAAGCACTTGGGCCGCTCTCCCCTTTTCTTGCTCATCCGGTTGTCATAGGCGCGCTAAAAGCGACTAGACATCAGACATAGCTCATCATCCCCAAGTGTCGCCAACTGCTCCTCTGTAATAGACATCAAAGCAGAAAACGAGAAGTTGTGTAATAGGGGGTCAGTGACAGACTCACTAGAGGGGGTAGCCAAGGCTAGACTCTTAGAACTTGTACAAGCAAGGGAATCCCTCATCTTGTAATCTACCTCGGTGGCCTTGAGCTTACTATAGAGCGCCTCTACTCCAATTGTATCATACCCTGCCGACTCAATGATCGAGTTCACCTTGATCTCCCATATTTTTCTGTCCAAAGCATACAGCAACTTGACAGCCTGCTGATGATCGGTATATGGGAGGGCAGCGGGGGCAGAGTTGACACGCAACTTGTTGATGATCGACTGAAAGCGACCAAACAAGTCATCTATTGACGCTCCCGGCTTCTAGACGAAATTCTCATATTCACGCCGGTAAGTCTCCACAAGTCTAGCCTTAATTGTCGCAGTACCCTCATGGTGTGCACTAAGCAGTGACCATATCTCACGCACAGTCTTAAGGTGACTCACTCTCTCATAATCCATGGGACCAAGCCCGGAGAAGACAAAGTTAACAGCCTTGGCATTCGCCTCATGCTGAGCCACGATATCCTGCGTAGTACGCTCAGCGACTGGAAGCACCACAAAAGTCGTACTCTGAGTAGCATCCCATATGTCCTGACTCTGGCTAACAAGGAACGCCTTCATCCTACCTTTCTAGTAGGGATAGCCATCGGAGCCAAGGACGAGAATTTTCCCGGAGTAAGTCATCGTCGCTACGGTTTCGTCACCGGTTAACGTATAGGAAACCTAACCGGCTCTGATACCACTTGTAGGACCGAGACGTGCGACTAGAGGGGGTGAATAGGAGCACTTGAAAAACTCAAACTCAAACCCCCAAAGTGCACTCTCATGAAAACACACGCACAACCGATACCGTCCACTGAACAGATACGTATCGGGTGCAAAGCGGAAGCACAAGCTACACTAACCAAGCCGAGACACTGTCTAAAAGAACACGCACAAAAAGATCGCCCTCAGCTATGAGTCACTCACTTAGCCACTCTACACCTAAGTGCGTCTCACTGAGAATAGCGAGCGATGAGTATGGGCTAGCGGTGAGTGACGCCTAACCAAGAACAAGACTCAAACGACCGACTCTCTCTAAAGCTAGATTACACAAACGAAACAACACTAAAAACCTAGACAAGACAAAAACACCAAAGCAGACCGGTCTAGCAAACAGCCTAAAAGAACAAACCAACAGCCCAAAAGAACAAAAACAGTGCCCAACCTAAACTGCAAACATGCAGCAAAAAAAAACTCGTGCCCAGACTTGACAAGCACGCGGACAACAGTGTCACACCCCAAAATTTCTAATTTTGGGATGTGAATAGATAACAATGAATAAAATGAAGGATTTCTAAATTTTCTAAAATTTTCGAACTTGTAAGTTTTGCTGGATTGAAAGAAGCGTATGCTTTTGAAAAGTTTTTCCAATGAGAACTCATTTGTTTGTTGCATTCATGCCGAATTGCATAGTGTTTATGTGTGTAAAATGAGGTTTCAAAATTTTTCAAAACCGGCTAGGTTTCAAGTCCATCTCAATTCATATCTCTAAAATCCTAGTCCTTTGCTTCCTTGCCAACTCGAGTTGTATATCTATAATTTCACCGACTCAAAACTATAAACCAATCTTGTTGACCATCCTCTACACTAAGTCACGTCTTTCAATTTATCTAAGTCATTCTTAAAACCTTTGATGATATCACCCGACCTCACTCTTTTTGCCTCTTTTTAAGTCAACATTTCGACCTGTTTCCATGTTTACCTTTTCATCATTTCTTTCCATTGACATCATTTGGTAAAGCCCAGTGTCATTCTCAAGCTCATGTCCCACTGAATGCTCTCTTTCCTCTCTCTTTCGATAGACACGAGAAATTCCAAATTCGGACCCAATTGATGCCGTCAAATTTTCTTCTTTTCTTTTTCTCTCGCGTGCATGAAAAGCCCAAGATCCATTCTAATATCACTAAGGGTCGGAGACAAACATTACTCTCATTTGGCCTTGGGCCAAGGCGCGGAATACTTTCTTCCTTTCTTCACCTCTCTCCATAGCTTGGGCCAGCCCTGAACCTTCACAAAACAGCCCAAAACAGCACCTTCCCTCCCCTCCTCCTCTCTTCCCTTCTCCCTGCGCCCCCTCACATGGAGAAAGACACAGAAACGGCGCCTCCCTCACTGCTGGGCGCCCATTCACATCCCCTCACTCCCACATTCATTTCCCCATCAATTGCTCTCCTTTATTCCCTAAAATCCCTCCCTCTTTCCTTCCCCTTACCCTTGGACGCCCCTCTCCCTCTCCTCATGACCAGATCAGGAGGAGGAGAAGCCATGGCTGCCTCTCTTTCCCCCATGGCGCCCCCTCACCTCCCTCAACATTCCCCCACCACCGAAACATGAAAACGGAGTGCTCCCGCCTCAGCGAAGATGATCCCCTGCTTCGTTCTTCGATCCACGCTCAAGCATGCCATGGATGTTGTCTCCTTGCTGCTGCCTCTGCTGTCCATGGTGTGGAGACCATGGAGGGCGCCCCCGACGATCCCCAACGCTGAGGCAAGGCTGCAGCCCTACGGGATCGTGTGCGCAGCCGCATCACCGCCTTGATGTCGCCCATGTCGCCTCTTCCACCACCAAACCCTAGGTGATGACACCCCACATATGTTCCTCCATGTTTCCTTGTTTTCCACTGCAAATCATGTTCCATAAATCGAATCCCATCAAGTTCCGGCAAGGTTTACCCATGTGACATCTCGCTGCAGTCATGGACAGCCAAGTTGCCCTAGTTGGCACGGGTGTTTTCCGTTGTTCCAGTGACCTAATGGTCATGCCCTTCAACCAAATCTTGTATCTTGTCCTTGAATACATGCCCATAAAATGGTTTTGCCATCGGAGCCATGAAGACAAGCTTTTCGGTGGTCGACGTGTCCGATGTTCCTGCTGTCCAAGACAGCCGTGTTGCTGCCTTTCGTTCATGTTTTGCCGGTGATCCGGTAGTCTAATGGCCGAGCCCTTCTACGGAGATGTGCATAATATCCCTGTACACACCTCCATAAAATGGTTTGTCCATAGGTGCAGCGACGTGAGAGTTATCGCCGTCGCCATGCTCGCTGCCACAACAGTCCAGACAGCAGCAGTGCTGCCATTTTGGCGCATGTTTTCTCAATGATCCGGAGGTCCAATCAGCGAGCCTTTCAACCGAGATGTGTATTATATCCTCAATCATGCCCCTATAAATTGGTTCTGCCATAGGAGGCACAGGTCCGGAAATTTTAGCGTTACCGTGAACACATATCTGCAGCCTGGACAGCCGAGCTTCTACCAAATGCAGGGGTCTTTTCTTTTAATCATCTTCTCCAATCATCAAATCCTTTTGCCATATCATGTATATCGTAGTACCACATATTTTTGTAAATTTTGGCAGCCTTTGGATCAGTTTAGGCCAGGTATTGGATGGTCTTTCTGATTGGTGCACTTGCTGTCCCTCCTGTAGAAAAGAGGCTACATAACTCTACGTCGCGCCTTCTTTTGTCATTGACCCGTTGGTCGAATCTCAGCACCCTTTGGTCAGAATTTAGTCCACATATCCTTTATCAATTCCTCAAATAGGGTCCTTAAATGGTGTGTCATGGGAAGAGTTCCGGTGCCCACATTACCATTGTCCTATCCTGTGCAGTTTCAGCACAAACACCACTGCAAGATCAACCGTATTCCTCTCTCAATTGCACCCTGGTTCCTTCTCAACCCCTCATATTCTCCACCACAATAATATCTCTATGCAAACCATGGCCTGGCAACATCTTTCACTTTTTCATGTTTATATCTCTTAACACCTAGTCCTACCAAATCATTTTGTTCCTACCTTCATATCCTTCCTCATGTATTATTAGTAACGACTAGTGTTCTTTTTATGTTCTTTATAAAATCATTTATTTGTATGGTGTATTGTTCTTAGTTCCCCTTTGTTTGTTGTTACAGTTGTTTGCGCTAAGGCTCGATGTGTGTGAGGAGCAGCAAGAGTACCTTTGAGGAAGGCAATTATAGCATGAGCACAACCTAATAACCATTTAATCAGTTCATATGCATGTGTCTAAACTTGTATGCCAATAAGGACTGTACCTAGCCTCTTTTATTGCTATGTTCACCTATGGGATGCATGTTGGTTAAGTTTTGCTAGTTGCTGCGCGAAAACATGTTACTTTGGTTAATAATCTTGTTAATTGATCTATGCAATATAATTGTTGAGCTTGACCCTCTGTGCTGTGTGCTTGAGTGGTTCATGTCTCGTTAAAACTTGCTTTTTAGCAACTTGGTTTAGGGGGCATGAGCATGTGTTTTGCTTATAGCCACTCTCCGTAAGGACCGGTTCGCAAAGCGACATCCTGGGACAACAGTGCTACCATGAGACTGGAATGGGACGGTCTTGGCTAACTAATTAGGTTGCATTGGTTTGGGAGTAACTTACCGACGGGGCAAGAGGGGAGGTGAGCTTCTGTGGCCCTCGCGCTACTTGGGTTGAGTGGGTTTATCTCCCCTTGAGGCTTGCTCCACAGTTGCGGATCCTGAAACCTTAGCGGTTACGCCTTACCAACGTGATCTTTGTAAAGGCCTCGTAGTGTGCTTGCTAGCCATCTCATCTAAGGTAATGTGGTGGAACACTAGCGTAGCCCACGACTCATGGGTAAAGATGTACGACCTCTCGAGAGTGTAAAACTGACATGTCAGCCGTGCTCACGGTTATGAGCGGCCCAGATCCTTTATGCAGATTAGTGGTTCTGTTGGGTTTGAAAGTGGTTCTTATGTTAATATTGTTGACTAATATTCACATGCAATATCTTGGGTTTAATGGTTTATCTACCCACTTGTAGTAACTAGTTGTTTAATAAAACTTGACCAACTAAAAGCTCATGCAACGTGTCAGCCAACCTTAGAGCCTCATAGTTCATGTTATACTTGTGGAGTACGAGTTGAAGTACTCACGCTTGTTTCTTTTATTTCAACCTACTGTTGGCTGGAATCCAACCGCTGCTCAGAAGATGAAGGCTTAAAGGAGTACAAATGAAGGATCATGGAGTTCTAGGCGAGCGACACCCAGTTGGCTTCCCTGTGGATGGCCCGGTGTTTTAGTTATGCTTCCGCTACTCTGTGTTAAAGACTTGATGTCTTTATGTAATTCTTGTTTAAACGATATGTAATAAAGCATTGTCTATGATATCACTGTTAATTGTCTCTATAAGTGTGAGATTAGATCCTGGCACACATATAGATTTGCTCTGGTTTTTCTTTTGAAAACCAGGGTGTGACAAACAGAGAGAAAGACAAGCACAGAAAGAGTAGAGCTTGACCGGACAGTCCGCTCACCACTGGAGAGATTTAACCGGACAAACACCTAGACTACAGACCCAACACGCTAGCAGCAAAAAACTAACCACAGACCGGACTGTCAGGACTCTCCTTGAGAGCCTGATCGGACAAACCAGCAGGAAGAAGGAAACAACTTGCAGAAAACAAAGACCGGACAGTCAGCTTGGCAAGATCGGACAAAAGACCTACCAAAACAACCTGAGAGAACAGCCACGCAGCAGAAAAGAAAGCAGACCAGACAGTCAGGTTTGAGGGGTTCGGACAAAAGACCTGACTGTCCTATCCACACCCCGCAAACTCCCGAAATAGAAACCTGAAAACTGCACGCAGGCACTCCAAAAACCGAACCAAAACCGGGTCAAATCTCAACGAAACTTCACGAAAATTTGTATGGATGATCCTAAGGACCTTCCCTAGCAAACCCCAAAAGATCCACTTGAAAAGATCAAGGGTTGCACAGGAATTGCGGTTTTGAGCTTGGGTGGCGGTTTTGAGTCGAAGCCGCCAAATCCTCCCTCGCACATCTTCACGCCATGCACTCGGGTTGGAGCACCACGGTGGCATCCAACTTCTCCAGTCCATCGGAGTCGCCTCGCGGTCTATCGGAGGGCTTACACCACAGTTGCCGAACCGCCCCTCCGTGTACCAAGCTTCCATGGCCGACCGACGCCGAGTATTGCCTCCAGTCCATTGGAGGTCTTTTGCCTCAGTCCATCGAGGTCTTCATCATCTACCTCCAGTCCATCGGAGGGCTTGAGCTCGTTGACAATCACTCATCACACCAGGAGAGCAATGAGGCCGGTCCATGTACTGCAGATTTCCAGGAATTGCTGCAGGTGATTGTTGGCATCCTCCGTTGCTAAATCGCAGAAGGGAATGGCTTGAACCATGTGAATGACTCCCGGCTTGAGTTCGAAGTTCTCCCCCGCGTTGATGGCCGGTCCCGTAGGGACATTGCTACTGGATGGGATGGACAACTCATCGATGGTCTTCTCGGAAGGTACGGCCATGTCGCCGGTGTTTGAGGAACTACTTGACGTGGCCGTTTCAAGGTTCAATTCCCTTGGAACAGGTATCTGCCCGTGAATGGTCTTGGAACGGACCCTCCTAAGCCGAACCTCTGGGTTATTGTAGAAATTTTCCGGCAGGTCGAAACCGGTCATACAGCTCTCTATTGCAACCATAACATAAACAACAGAGACAAGTGAGCCTGCTAACGACTAGTTGGTATTTTTATTAAAGACACAGGGTTCGAAAAGAGATTATCAACTATATCTCTGCCTATTGCTTCCCCGGCAACAGCGCCAGAAAAGCTTGTTGGCGTCTCTTAGCCTTATAAGATTTTACTCCACAAGCGCACGGAGACCGCTGTAGCTTTTCACTCAAGTATTCCGAGTATCATATTTTTATCCATAGGGAAGCGACAGGCAAGAGAGTATAGTTGAATAGACTCAAATCGAATGAACCGTACTTAAATAAATATACCAGCTAGTCACTAGACAGGGGTAAGTCTGGTAAACGGATAGGTGTATGGTGGAAAGAAGTAAATGAAGCTACCTAAGATACACGTAGAAAGGTATAGTTGCCTGGGAGGACAACGAGTGAGATAAAGTTTCCAAACTCTATTCTATTCGGCTGCAAAGACTCTATCGTGGTTAACTAAGAAACTCAAGTAGCAAGTCAGGGTCTTGCGTCGAGCGAAATTCCGGCACCTCGAGGAGTTAGGGGGTAGATAGTAGACAACAGAAGGAGACCCGGCTAACGCCTACGGGCCTACCGAACAAACGGGTCTGGACTATACAGGCACACCACACGCTGTCACCGAGTGGGGCTACCAAGCAAATCTGCGTGGATAGGCTGGCACGCTATAAACTTACTCAAGCGAAGCTTGAGTAACAATAGATCGTCCTTGATCAGAGGAGAGGACCTAACCAGAGCCTAGCGTACAAGTTGGATTATAGCACCGGCAAGAATAACGGGACTTGACTAACTAAGATAACCACAAGTCTAAGCCTAGCAAGTTTGTAAAATAAAGGGTACACCACACTTGCAAGAGATAGAAATAAAGTAAAATATAACTGAATTATATTAAAGATTGAGTACAAAAGATACAAGAGCTGTTACCGCAGACTCAGAAGAATCTCAGAGAACTCTGAGGCAAAGCTTGACTCACTCAAACTCCCAATACTATCCTAACTACTAAGGTGTGGAAAGTGACACTCTCTAAGGTAGGACATGGCTCTCAACTTCTCCACACCTTTACAAATGAGCTCTACAGGCCTATTTATAGTCCCATATGAGAGGGGGGTATTTGTAGAAGGCTTAGGTCGGTGGGAGGCCAAAGTCGGTGGTCGGCCGACCTAGGGGGGAGGTCGGCCGACCTGCTCTGAGGTCGGGCGACCACCCGATCCACCGCCTTTGCACTCCAATGGCTTGATCTTGCGTCCCCATGGCGGTTGGCGGTTAGAACGGTTGTTGCACGTGGAAAATGCCTCCGAGGGTAGGTCGGCCGACCTTGTAGGAGGTCGGGCGACCACGTGTCAGGCCTGCATTGGCCACTTTGCTCTTCCCTTGGATTGTTGACGTTGTGGATCCGTGACTTGGTGCATTTTCGGCCTCTGGATACATTGGATGCTTGGTCTTGCGGTTGGATTTGAGTGCACTTGTGTTTTCTTCATGATGTGGATCAATGATGTGGCAAGTGGTCCACTTGGCAGGTTGCTGTCACTGGGTCGGGTGGCCAGCCCCCAGGTCGGCCGACCTGCTGCACCAGGTAGGCCTGACCATTGGTCGGCCGACCTGGTGATGTGGTCGGCCGACCTGGCCACTTTGGCCAGTGTGCCTCATATTTGATACTTGGCTTGTTTTCATCTATTTTATGTGCATTTTGGTACCTGGATCCAAATATTGATACAAAACTTGTGGAACTTATTAGTAGAAGGGTTAGTCCATAATTATTCACTTGCTTCATTTGGTTGGTAATTGACGGTAGATATCGTGAGATTACGACCGTCAACAGTTGAGCAGTTACCCTTGTCTTAGGGGGCCGATCTTTTGGCTTTGCTTTTGTTCACTTCTTGTGCTCCTGTTCCTGCCTTTCTTTGACCTTTGGGCACTTGAGTGGATTTTCTTTGTTTTTATTTTTTCTGTTGTTCTTTGTTACGCTTTTCTTTTCTTTGTCTGTGATTTCAGGTGGTTGGTGAGGGTGTTGACAAGGCAATCATCAAGGGGGAGATTGAGGGACTCAAGTGTACCGAGTCTGGTCTTTCGTCCTAGCTGTGATGAGAGTTTGTAAAGACCGAAGACTTGCTGATGGACGAGCAAGCACCTCCTAATGTGACCTGGGGGAGAAGCCCTCTCGACTGGACTGACAGGTGGCGCCAGAGTAGACTTGGCATGACAAAAGCTCGGCCGAGTGGACTGGCAGGTGGCTTGGGTGGAGGCCCAAGTTAGGCTCTGTGTCGGTGTTTGATACCGGCAATGCACCACGGGGTGTGTTACGCAGTGCTTTTTGGGGTGGCGAGATAGGCGTAGCTCGATGGTTCGCGTAGAGATGCGACAAAACACAAGGGTTTATACAGGTTCGGGCCGCGATATGCGTAACACCCTACGTCCTATTTGCTGCGAGTTGTATTGATTTGAGTTCTCGAGGTTACAATGAGGGCTAGGATATTCGGTGGCTGGTATGCGATGAGATGATTGATTGTCTACGTAGGGGTCCCTCACCTGCCTTATATAGTCTGGCATGGCTTGGGTTACAAGTCGGATTCCACCTATGAGTCCTACCCGGCCTGGAATCCTACAGAATCTACGATTATACGCTTTCCTTCCTGAGTCTTGCTGCTTACGAATACAGAGTCCAAACCAACTCCTTTATGCCTTTCCTGAATTACAGCGCCTTGACTTGGTCTTTAGACTCGTCATCCGTTCTAGCGCCCACGAGACCAGTCGGCACCTTATGAAGGAGCCTGCTACCTCTGTTGGGCCCTCCAACGGCCCATGTACTGAACCCACGCCGTGAGGGCCTAGGGGATATCTATCCCCCACAAGCCCCCGAGGCTCGAGTTAATTTAGAGATTAATTGACTCGAGACTCCAAAAAGAATAACATAATGCTCATGAGTTTCTCACCTGAATACATACTGTTTCTTTTGGTGCACCGCCAGGTGCACCCCATGTGGTAGCCCCTGAGCTTCAAGTTGACTTGAGTATCAATCAGCTTGAAGATCTAAGCCCTTTGATCAGATTTCACAAAATGCCTTAAGTGCTGAGTTAACTTGAGAAACACCAGATCCTTTTATCCGAGTTATCATCTGTACCCATTGTTCCGAGTCATAGAAAACCGACTCAAACCTCCTCTTTTCTCGGATTTAAGGAAAAATAACAATTTTCCCTCAAATCCCGCACCCCATGGGGTTAACCCAAAGGGAACGAGCAGAAGGTACCGAGGAGTTACCCGAAAAAACCCCAAGAAAACA
Organism: Paspalum notatum; assembly: GCA_022530915.1. NCBI lineage: Eukaryota > Viridiplantae > Streptophyta > Magnoliopsida > Poales > Poaceae > Paspalum > Paspalum notatum. Next base: position 28,427,396 of record CM039688.1, on the reverse strand, counting down.
GGAATCTTTCGAACACGCAACAGCCATTATTCGCCCAAGCGATGACTGACGCGTGGAGGAAGTCGAAACGACGCAGCTAATTGAATCGCGCTCATAGAGATCAAAGCGGGATGGCCGTACTATAAGAATAGAGGCATCGCCCATCCATCCATTACGCCTCAACTGAGCACCAGTTCTTCAAGAAAAAACCCCAAGAACTCCCCACCCCTCGCTCTCAGCCATGGCCAGAGGAAAGGGCAAGAAACGTGTGCGCTCACCACCGCCGTCAGAGTACGAGGACTCCGATGACGCGTTGTTCGGCGGCGTGTACGACGAGGAGTCCTCGGAGGACTTCGCCTCCAGCGATGAGGAGGAAGCCCCCGAGGATGCACCGCCGCGGGAGGACGAGTCGGAGCCCAACACCAACGATTCCCAGGGCTACAACCGCAAGGAGCGCGCCAAGCTCCGCGGCCTCCGCCGCGCCGCCCTCTAGGAGTCCTCCGACGATGATGTGGAGGAGGACAGTGAGGAGGAGGACTCTGACTCCGACGACGACGACGACGATGACGACGATGCCCCCGGCGGCCAAGATGGCCCGGGCGGCCATGACGGCGACGGCGGCGACCACGACGGTGACGGCGGTGGCCACGGCGGCGGAGATGAGGCCGATGCTCCGGCCTCCCAGCGCCGCCACGTCACTGGGCCCTCCACCGGCGTGTAGGCCACCACCACCACCACCACCACCACAGTAGTAGTAGTTAGTAGTAGATTAGGATAATCTCCCTCCTTATATGTAATCCGCCTTGATGAACCATATAGTATATAATGAAATCCATCATATTATCTCTTGCTATTGAGTTCTTCTGTATGTTTGTATCTTGAAAATCTTGCATCCGAGTCAAATGTGCCTTTAAATTCTTTGAAGTAAAGACGAAATCATCCCACAACAAAAGAAATCACACTGCACTTATGCCCAGAGTTCAGGCAAAACTCAACTCGCTTGGTTGAATTAGAAACCCCATTCTCCGAGTAATAGAGAACATGAACCTATGCTTATGAGTACCGACTAGAAATCATCCCGACTGAAAATCGACGACTTAATGTTAGAAAGATCCGACTGAACCCTTATCGTCATGAGATCCGAGTCAACGTTAATGATAACCGTAAATTCCGTCAGACCACGAGGACTATTACTGACGGTGTCAAGGTTGTTTGAGATCTATACCCTGAACCAATTTCATCCATCTGAGAGTTGTGCTACCATTCTTCCCCACTGAAACCGCCGCCATTGTTTGAACTCAGAACGCTACTGCGCCTGTCACTTTTCGAATCTCCAACTCAACAGAGACATCCACATCCATGGCTCCCAAGAAGAAAACCTTGAGCGAGCGCGCAAACACTAGTGAGGGCTTGCCGCACAACGAAAATTGGCAGTTACCTTCGCCATACTTAGCGTACCACCCCTCCACTGTCACCGAGCCTATGCTGCAATCATTAGTAGATATGGGCGTCCTGCCACCAAAGGAGGTGGCAAACTGCAGGGTGTGCGGGAAGAAGGATGATGCTGCTCCAACAGAGGACACCTACGAGGCAATGGTGTTTATGCCATTCTTCATCTGCAGATTAGGTCTCCCTGTCTGCTCATTCGTGCGAGGCCTATTGCAGTTCTATGCAATCAATCTAACTCATCTGAACCCCAATTCGATTCTTCAACTTTCGATTTTGGTCCATCTCTGCACTCCGAGTGGTTCTATATAGAAAACCATGGAAACTCTCTCCCCTCGAGGTCTGGGAGGCAACCTGACAGTAAGTTGGCAAGCTGGGAAGAAGGGCCAACTATTGAGGAACAAGCTAAGGTCAACGCCCTATTAGAAGAAATAGCCAATCTGAAGGAAAATGGCCTAACTGCCCATGCTGTGGTGATAGATTTTGTGTATCGCTGCATTCAGCCACTGAAGGATAGGATTTATCCTGCCTATCTGTACATAGGAGATAGTGATCCAACTAGAGAGACATCCCGAGCCATGACTGAAGATGATGTCAAAGCCCGAGTGGAGTTGATGCTCAGAGGTGAGGCTCAAAACGAGGGTACTCCTAAACCATATTCTGCATGGAATCCAACTCCCAATGTAAGTGATCTTACTATGATTTTTGTAAGTAACTTGACTTGCAATGAGCTGCTGACTTGTAGAGTTAATGCAGAGCAATATATCCAAGTTTCTATCAGACCCCACATCCTCTGGTACAGACAGGCTATCAAAACGGCAATCCGAGTTATCCACTGAGGAGATGGAGGCTGTTGTTGCTGCTGCCCATGGTGCAGGAAACAATGAAGAGCATACCTTCATTGTGATACAACGTGCAGCCCAACCCGCTCAAGAAACCAGTATGAGTGTGTAACACCCTAATTTTATTTTTAGTATTTTACAATAAATTTAATATGGTTTATTTAATTTTCCTAAGGTTTATATGCCTAGCCTTACATCCCATGATTTATTCATTTTAACAAGTAATTAAATGTATCATATATTAACATGTTGTGCATCCATGCTGGAGCATGTTTTATTTCCTGTGCGGTCTCCATCTTTGGAAATTCAGATCTGAATTTCTAAATGCAGTTTTTGGCTTTGGTTTAAATAGGAAGAAGGGAGAAAAATAGAAAAGAAAAAAAAAGAGGAGACGAAGGCAGCCAGCCAAGCCAGCCCACCTGGCCTTCCTCCCCTGGCCTGCTAGCATTCCCTCTTGGGCCACCCCATCCGCGCCCCCTCTTCCCCCTCTCTCCCATCGGCGCGCGGGACCCGCTAGCCAGGGTCGTCCCCGACCTTTTGCCCGCGCCGCTGCCTCTGATGGTGGACCACGCTTCGCCTCCCTCTTCCGCTTTCCTTGCCCTATGGACCCGCGCATCCGCGTCCCCTGCTGAGGTGCGCCCTGTGAACTCGCCCCTCTCCTCGACTCAGACCCGAGGTGGACCGGCGTGGACTCAAGCCCGAGCAGTCTTCCCTGCTTGAATCGGACTCGAGTCGAACTCATGTTTTCCGCCCAAGTTCTTCCCCTATAACGGAGTCGTCTAGCCCTGCCGCCACCTCTTTTTCGTCGCCTCACACGCGGGACCTAGCCCTAGCACTCGTCGTGCCACCATCTAATTTCACCCCGAGGCTCCCAAGGTGAGCTAGCCGCCGCCATTTAATTCGCCGCCTTCGGAGGGATTTCCGGTCGATAGACCCTGTAGCCACCTTCGCGGGACCTCAAGGAGGCTCGTCAGCCTGTCTGCGATGTCCCGGAGCCACTCCTCGATGCCCTCCACGTGCGTCCACCGTTGCCATCCGCCCCCTCCCGTCGAGCGCCCTCTCCGTCGATCTACAGCTGCCACCGAGCCGCGGGTGAGGTTCCCCATCAAGCCCTCTCTCCCCCCGGCCTGTTTCCGTGGCGAGCCGTGCCCTACAGCGCCCAGAGCGCCTATGCTCCGGCGAGCCACCGCTACAGCAAGGCGGGCTCCGCCGCGTCCCCTGGTTGCCGCCGGCAATGCCCATCTCCTCCTTTCCAGGCCGTCCGATCTTGACCCAATTGCCCAGGACCGCCGATGGCCGGTCAACAGGGGTCAAACTCCGGTCAGCCGGAGTAATTTTTGCTAAAGAGAACCTCGCCTTTCCCCGATTTGAGCCGCAGTCCAACCCAGTAGATGGAAGATCCTGTTTTTAGTAGTTTAGCCCTGGTTTTCGAAAATTGTTTACAACTAAGTCCTGTCAGTTTAAAAAGGGCATATTTTCACCGTTTTAAATCCGTTTTCGGCGTTTCTCGCGCCAACGCGACTGTAGCAAGGTGTAGAATAATTTTAAATACGTTTTACCTTCTGTTTTTATGTCATGATGTACTGTTTCTTACCCTTTTGCATTTGTTTGCTTGCATGTGTGATCATGTGTGTGCTTGTTGGTGCCGTGTATCGTGCGTAGACGTTGATTCGCCTGTTGAGTTCGAAGAGCAACCTCAAGAAGTCTCTGAGCAGCAACAAGGAATAAATTTTGAGGAAGGCGAGTATAACATGAACAACACCTAATAATCTTTTATTTACTGCTTGTGCATTTTATTTGAATGCCTGTAAGGTTTTCCTAGCTACTTTTATCCCTATATATCTACCTTTGGGATGCATATGGTTAAGTTGTGCTAGGTGCTGCGCAAACTCATGTCCTTTTGTTAATTTAATTTTGATTAATAATCCTATGCAATTAATTGTTAGGCTTGAACCTGATCAGTACATGTCCATTTTAATATGACTTTTTTTAGCAACATGGTTTAGGGAGCTTGAGCAATGTGCTCGTGTGCTTTTACTGGTTCTCTCCCTAAGGACCAAATCACAAAGCGACCACCTGGGACAATAGTGCTACCACAAGGCTGGAATGGGATGGACTTAGTTGATTAATTAGGTTGTTTTGGTTTGGGAGTAACATACCTGTGGGGCAAGAGGGGAGGTTAGCATCAGTGGTCGCTGCGCTACCGCATGGTTGAGTGTGCTTTATGTTATATGTATGTGCTTCTCCCTTTGGAGGCGGACACCACCGTTGCGACCTTGAAACCTTAGTGGTTACAACTTACTAACACAATCTTTGTAAAGGCTTCGTAGTGCGCTTGCTAGTCATCTCATCTCTGGTAATGTGATGAATTCCTAGCGTAGCTCACGACTTGTGGGTAAAGATGTACAACCTCTCGAGAGTGTAAAACTAACAAGTTAGCCGTGCTCATGGTTATGAGCGGCCCATACCCTTCCCAGTGATTAGTAGGACTCTTGGCTGAGGTTTCTTGGTTTTGGTTATGGTTATGATAATGTTTATATCTGTTTAATCTTATTTAATTCTTATGCAATATATTTTGGGCTAATGGCTTTGTTACTAATTCATAGTAATTAGGTCTTAATAAAAAGTTTTAAATTAAAAGTTTATGCAGTTTGTCAGCTAACCATTGAGCCTATTTGTTGGGTATTCTGTACTCACGCTTGTTTCTTTATATTTATTCCTTGTTGTGGGGAAAATTCCAACCGCTGCTCAGATGATGGAGGTAATGAAGACTATGTGCAATGCTATGACGAGTATTAGGCATTTCGTTCACCAGTTGACGTCCCTGTGGCGCCCGTTATATTTATGTTTTATGCTTCCGCTACGCTACGTTATACTCTGAGTTAAACACTTGTGTCACAGTGTAATAATGATATATTTAATGTTATGCACATTTTTATCTTTGGCATGTGTTGTGGTACTTTGTAATTTGTCATGTATATGCGAGACGTTTCCTGGCGGATATATATGTTGCACGGTTTTGTTCGTTGAAACCGGGTGTGATAAATTTGGTACCAGAGCCGTGTTGACTGTAGGACGAAAGCCTAGTTAGAACTGGTCATGTTTAAGGACTTTACTTTCCTTGTTCTTACCTGCTGACTTTTAAATGCTTTGTCTTTATTTTATCTTTTACTGATTAATTATACACTATGTTTGAAAATTTTTATTTATTCCTTCTGTCATATAGCACTTAACTCAAGTATTTCTATCGTTTCTAATAGATGTCATCACTAGGGTGCTTTTGTATGAGAATTAGACTACCCTTATAATGTCTCATTAGTACGCTTTGTTTTGGTGTGTGAATGCTTGTCATGGTGAACTATGCTTGATTTGGTTCTTTGCTTGATTGATAGTCTAGCTGTGTTATATGTCCACAGTATAAATAACTATGAAGATTAAATTAATTAAATAAATTAATTAATAAAGATTAGATCGTTGGGGGTTATAAATAGCCATCTACTCTTTTTTCTTTACTTTATCGGTCACCGTTGTTTATCATCCTGAATATGTGCAACAATTGCTTACTGACGTTGTCTCAACTGCTGCCAACAGATGGTAAACACCAAGAACAGAGTCAATGGACCGGAGGATCACAATCAGGCCAATGGCAATCCACCGCAGAACCCGCCGCCGCTGACCGCAGAACAGTCCTTTCAACTTCAGATGCAGATGATGGCTACTCTCAACAATGCGGTACAGGCTATACAAACTGTTCAAGCCAACCAACAGCCGCAGTAGAGGGACAGGCGTGGAGACTTCATGAAGGGGCACCAGCCAACTTTTTCTCATTCTGCTGATCCACTACAAGTAGATGACTGGCTCCGTGCGGTGGAGCGACAGCTTGACATTGCATAGTGTAATGATCAAGAGAGGGTCCTGTATGCAGCAGGACAGCTTCAAGGTGCTGCTCTAGACTGGTGGGAGTCGTACAGACCGCAGAACAGAGAATGCTTCACTTGGGCTCAGTTCCGTGAGAGATTCGGGAGTCACCATGTGCCTGCGGGCATAATGAATATGATGAAGAAGGAGTTCCTCTCTCTGAAACAGGGAAACATGTCAGTCACAGAGTACCGTGACAAATTCCAGCAGCTTGCTCGCTATGCTCCCACAGAAGTCACAGAAGATGGTGACAAGTAGGAGCACTTTCTGGAGGGTCTTAATGACAACCTTCAGTTGCAGCTGATGAACAATAATTTCAATAGCTTCAATCACCTGATGGACCGTGCCTTGCTTACAGAGCAGAAGCGCAGGGAAATTGAAGAGAAGAAAAGAAAGCTCAACCCTACTTCCTCCAATAGCAACACCCGCCCCCGTTACCCATAGCAGTACCAGCAGCGTCAGCAACCGCAGCAGCAGCAGTACCAGCAGCGACAGCAGCCCCAGCAGCAGCAGTACCAGCAGCAGACAGGTCAGGGTCAGCGTTACAGAATCAAAACCGACTCCCTACCTACCGAGCTATGCCATAGGGGCAGTCCAACTTACCTGCCCCAAATCAGGCTATTGTTCCAGTTGTTAGAAACTGCTACAAGTGTAGCGACAGTGGGCACCTCGCCAACAACTGCCCTCAGAAGGGACAACAGCAGCAGCAGGGCGCCAGGCAAAACGCCCCACAGCAGCAGCAGGGGCACCCCAACCAGCAGAATAGGGCGCCACTTCAGGGCAAGGTCAACCATGTGACTGCAGAAACCGCAGCAGATGCTCCAAATGTCGTTCTCGGTACGTTTACAGTCAACGCCAATCCTGCTATTGTTCTTTTTGATACTGGTGCTACATATTCTTTTATTACAAGATCATATGCTGAACAAAACAACATACCTATAAGTTCTATGAAAAGACCTATGGTAGTTGCATCACCAGGTGGAGAGATAAACACTAGTTCTATTTGTTCCAGAGTGGGGTATAAAAATAAGGGGGTAGAGTTCAGTGCCAAGTTAATAGTTATTGACTCTATGAGTATTGATATCATCTTGAGCATGGACACTCTGGAAAAGTGGGGTGTCAAAATTGATTGTGCTCAACGAACAGTTCATCTAGCAGCATCAGATGGCCAGGAAGTGGGAATCAGCGCGTCAAGTCCTTCAGGGTATTTGCATCAGATGGAGGCTAGACCTACAAACGATATTCGGATAGTGTGTGATTATCCAGATGTCTTCCCTGATGAATTGCCAGGTATGCCGCCTGATAGAGATATTGAGTTTATAATAGAGCTTTTACTTGGCACTGCACCTATAGCAATGAGGCAATATAGAATGACACCTATAGAGCACGAGGAGGTTAAAAAGAATATAGATGAATTGCTAGCTAAAGGCTATATCCGCCGTAGTTCCTCTCCTTGGGCTTTTTTAGTCTTGCTTGTTGAGAAGAATGATACTAATGTGAAAAGGATGTGTGTGGATTACCGGGCTTTAAATAAGGTCACCATCAAAAACAAGTACCTGCTCCTCCGCATTGATGACTTATTTGATCAGCTTCAGGGTGCTTGTGTTTTCTCTAAAATTGATTTGAGATCTGGTTGTCATCAGTTAAAAATTCGTCCCTCAGATATTCCTAAGACTGCCTTCACCACTAAGTACGGCTTGTATGAGTATACCGTAATGTCTTTTGGCCTGACCAATGCTCCTGTCTATTTTATGCAATTGATGAATTTAGTATTTATGGATTATTTGGACAAGTTTATGGTGATTTTCATTGATGACATTCTGATTTATTCCAAGACTGAAGCAGAACATGAGGAGCATTTAAGGTTAGTTCTTCAGAGATTGAGGGAACACAAGCTGTACGCCAAGTTCAGCGAATGTGAATTTTGGATTGATGAAGTGTGTTTCCTTAGTCACGTCGTCTCCAAAGGAGGAATTGCAGTGGATCCAAGCAAGGTCAGTACTGTCACGAACTGGAAGGCACCAGAAATACCAAAAGAGGTTCGTAGATTTCTTGGTCTAACTAGTTATTATCGGAGATTTATTGAGAATTTTTCAAAAATTGCGAAGCCCATGACTTCCCTGCTGGAGAAAGATGCAGAATTTAGATGGACAAATGCACAGCAAGCTGCCTTTGATGAGTTGAAGAAGAGATTAACTACAGCACCTGTGTTGACATTGCCTGATCAGCAGAAGAAATTCATTGTTTATTGTGATGCTTCCAGAGATGGTCTGGGATGTGTACTGATGCAGGAAGATAAAGTGATTGCCTATGCTTCACGGCAGTTGCGCAAGCATGAGATGAATTATCCGACACATGACTTGGAACTTGCAGCATTGGTACACGCACTGAAAATTTGGCGTCACTATTTATTCGGGCAGCGTTGTGAGATTTATACTGATCACAAGAGCCTCAAATATATCTTCACACAGAACGAGTTGAATATGCGGCAGTAAAGATGGCTGGAATTAATTAAGGATTATGATATGGAAATTATTATCATCCTGGCAAGGCTAATGTGGTGGCAGACGCTCTGAGTAGGAAGAGTTATGCTAATATGGATTTGGGTTTCATAATACCGCATGAGTTATGTGAAGAGTTTGAAAGATTGCGCTTGGGTTTCTTACATCACACTATAGCCGTAGCGTTCGAGGCAGAGACGACATTGGAACAAAAGATTCGGGAACACCAGAAGGATGATGAGAAATTACAGGAAATTCGTGAGTTGCTCAAATTAGGCAAGGCGCCTCACTTCAGGGAAGATGAACAGGGAACTTTATGGTACAAGAACTGGATCTGTGTGCCTAATGTGGACAGCATCAGAAAGTTAATTTTGAGTGAAGCTCGTGATACAGCTTATTCTATACATCCCTGCAGCACTAAAATGTACTATGACCTGAAGGAAAGATTTTGGTGGTACGGTATGAAGCGTGCTATGGCCGAGTATGTAGCTATTTGTGATACCTATCAGCGTGTGAAGGCAGAACATCAGAGACCCGCAGGTTTATTACAGCCGTTGAAGGTGCCAGAATGGAAGTGGGAAGAAATAACTATGGATTTCATTGTGGGTTTGCCTCGTACTCAGAAAGGTTATAATTCAATATGGGTAGTAGTGGATCGTTTAACCAAGGTAGCTCACTTTATACCGATTAACACTACTTATTCAGTTGCTAAGTTAGCTGAGCTGTACATCTCCAGAATTGTCTACCTACACGGCGTGCCTAAGAGAATTATATCTGATCGAGGTTTGCAGTTTACTTCTCGTTTTTGGGAGCAGTTGCATGATTCATTGGACACAAAGCTCAGATTCAGTACAACTTACCATCCTCAGATAGACGGGTAGACAGAAAGAACTAATCAGATACTTGAGGATATGTTGAGAGCTTGTGCCATACAGTACGGCACTAGTTGGGACAAGTGTTTGCCGTATGCTGAGTTTTCCTATAATAACAGCTATCAAGCCAGTCTGAAGAAGTCGTCATTTGAAGCACTGTACGGCAAGAGGTGCAGAACGCCGTTTTTCTGGAATCAGACTAGTGAGAAGCAGGTATTTGGACCTGACATAATACAGGATGCTAAGCAGCAATTGCGGATTGTTCAGGAGAATAAGAGAGTTGTTCAGTCCAGGCAGAGAAGTTATGCTGATGTTCGCAGGAGGGATTTGTCCTTTAAAGTGGATGACCATGTGTACTTGAAGGTGTCGCCAATGAGAGGTATTCACAGATTCAACATGAAAGGGAAGCTAGCGCCAAGATACATTGGACCAATTAAAATACTGGAGAAGAAAGGTGAAGTAGCTTACCGCCTGGAGTTGCCTCCCAGTTTGTCAGGTGTGCATGATGTGTTTCATGTGTCCCAGTTGAAGAAGTGTTTGAGAGTGCCCGAGGAGCAAGCGCCACTAGAAGGATTGGAGGTGGAGGAGGACCATCCAGTGAAAATTTTAGACACCTTTGAGAGGAATACTAGAAACAAAAGGATCAAGATGTGCCGTGTGCAGTGGAGTCATCATACAGAGGCCGAGGCAATATGGGAACGAGGGGATGAATTAAAAGCAGCATACCCCGCTCTCTTTGCTAACTAGCCTATCTGAATCTCGGGGCGAGATTCTTGTTAAGGGGGTAGGTTTGTAACACCCTAATTTTATTTTCAGTATTTTACAATAAATTTGATATGGTTTATTTAATTTTCCTAAGGTTTATATGCCTAGCCTTACATCCCATGATTTATTCAATTTCACAAGTCATTAAATGTATCATAGGTTAACATGTTGTGCATCCATGCTGGAGCATGTTTTATTTCCTGTGCGGTCTCCATCTTTGGAATTTCTAAATGCAGTTTTTCGCTTTGGTTTAAATAGGAAGAAGGGAGAAAAATAGAAAAGAAAAAAAAAGAGGAGACGAAGGCAGCCAGCCAAGCCAGCCCACCTGGCCTTCCTCCCCCGGCCTGCTAGCATGCCCTCTTGGGCCAGCCCATCCGCGCCCCCTCTTCCCCCTCTCTCCCACCGGCGCGCGGGACCCGCTGGCCAGGGTCGTCCCCGACCTCCTGCCCGCGCCGCAGCCTCTGATGGTGGACCAAGCTTCGCCTCCCTCCTCCGCTTTCCCTGCCCTATGGACCCGCGCATCCATGTCCCTGCTGAGGTGCGCCCTGTGCACTCGCCCCTCTCCTCGACTCGGACCCGAAGTGGACCGGTGTGGACTCAAGCCCGAGCCGTCTTCCCTGCTTGAATCGGACTCGAGTCGAACTCGTGTTTTCCGCCCAAGTTCTTCCCCTATAACGGAGTCGTCTAACCCTGCCGCCACCTCCTTTTCATCGCCCCACACGCAGGCCCTTGCCCTAGCACTCGCCACGCCACCATCTAATTTCACCCCGGGGCTCCCGAGGTGAGCTAGCCGCCGCCATCTAATTCGCCGCCTCCGGAGGGATTTCTGGCCGATTGACCCTGTGGCCACCTTCGCGGGGCCTCAAGGAGGCTCGTCAGCCTGTCCGCGACGTCCCGGAGCCACTCCTCGACGCCCTCCATGTGCGTCCACCGTTGCCGTTCACCCCCTCCGGTCGAGCGCCCTCTCCGTCGATTTACAGCTGCCATCGAGCCACGGGTGAGGTTCCCCATCACGCCCTCTCTCTCCCCCGGGCCTATTTCTGTGGCGAGCCATGCCCCGCAGCGCCCGGAGCGCCTGCACTCCGGCAAGCCACCGCCGTAGCCAGGCGGGCTCCGCCGGGTCCCCTGGTTGCCGCCGGCCAAGCCCATCTCCCCCTTCCTAGGCCGTCCGATCTTGATCCATTGGCCCAGGATCGCCGATGGCCAGTCAACAGGGGTCAAACTCCGGTCAACAGCGTTTCTCGCACCTACGCGACCGTAGCAAGGTGTAGAATAATTTTAAATACGTTTTACCTTCTGTTTTTATGTCATGATGTACTATTTCTTACCCTTTTGTATTTGTTTGCTTGCATGTGTGATCATGTGTGTCCTTGTTGGTGCCGTGTATCGTGCGTAGACGTTGATCCGCCTGTTGAGTTCGAAGAGCAACCTCCAGAAGCCTCTGAGCAGCAACAAGGAATAAATTTTGAGGAAGGCAAGTATAACATGAACAACACCTAATAAATTTTATTTACTGCATGTGGATTTTAATTTGAATGCCTGTAAGGTTTACCTAGCTACTTTTATCCTTATATATCTACCTTTTGGGATGCATATGGTTAAGTTGTGCTAGGTGCTGCGCAAACTCATGTCCTTTTGTTAATTTAATTTTGATTAATAATCCTATGCAATTAATTGTTGGCCTTGACCCTGATCGGTTCATATCCATTTTAATATGGCTTTTTTAGCAACATGGTTTAGGGAGCTTGAGCAATGTGCTCGTGTGCTTTTGCTGGTTCTCTCCCTAAGGACCAAGTCACAAAGCGACCACCTAGGACAACAGTGCTACCACAAGGCTGGAATGGGACGGACTTAGCTGATTAATTAGGTTGTTTTTGTTTTGGAGTAACTTACCTGCGGGGCAAGAGGGGAGGTTAGCATCAGTGGTCGCTGCGCTACCTCATGGTTGAGTGTGCTTTACGTTATATGTATGTGCTTCTCCCTTTGGAGGCGGACACCACCGTTGTGACCCTGAAACCTTAGCGGTTACACCTTATTAACGCAATCTTTGTAAAGGCTTCGTAGTGCGCTTGCTAGTCATCTCATCTCCGGTAATGTGATGAATTCCTACCGTAGCTCACGACTTGTGAGTAAAGATGTACAACCTCTCGAGAGTGTAAAACTAACATGTTAGCCGTGCTCACGGTTATGAGCGGCCCAGACCCTTCCCAGTGATTAGTAGGACCCTTGGTTGAGGTTCCTTGGTTTGGTTATGGTTATGATAATGTTTATATCTATTTAATCTTATTTAATTCTTATGCAATATCTTTTGGGCTAATGGCTTTGTTACTAATTCATAGTAATTAGGCCTTAATAAAAAGTTTTAAATTAAAAGCTTATGCAGTTTGTCAGCTAACCATAGAGCCTCATGGTTTATGTTATATTTGTTGGGTATTCTGTACTCATGCTTGTTTCTTTATATTTATTCCTTGTTGGGGGGAAATTCCAATCGCTGCTCAGATGATGAAGGTAATGAAGACTATGTGCAAGACTACGACGAGTATTAGGCGTTTCGTTCACCAATTGACGTCTCTGTGGCGCCCGTAATATTTATGTTTTATGCTTCCGTTATGCTACGTTATACTCTAAGTTAAACACTTGTGTCACAGTGTAATAATGATATATTTAATGTTATGCACATTTTTATCTTTGGCATGTGTTGTGGTATTTTGTAATTTGTCATGTATATGCGAGACGTTTCCTAGCGCATATATATGTTGCACGGTTTTATTCGTTGAAACCGGGTGTGACAGAGTGACATCACCAAGGCAGCCCTCGAGCTTATAACTGCTCCAAGTGGCGTGAAGACGCGAGCTGCAGTTGGCCAGGGGCGCACCAAGGCGAAGGCCACTCGTACCGTGGTGACACGGAGACAGAGGACAAACAAGAGGGCAATCAAGGATCTGACAAGCTCTCCCGAGTCAACAGACAAAGCTAGCAAGAAATCCAGGTATTCCTCACATACTACAGCTAAAACTGATGACACCTTAGTTGGGGTTAACTGGACTAGCTTGGTTGATGAGGACGATGAAGAAGAAGAGCAAGCTCAACTGTGTCATCGCGAGAGACGATCCAAGAAACATCACGATGACACCACAGTAGCCCCTTCTGCATCCACTCTATCACCTGATGAGCATGAAATTGATCTGATGGCAGAAGACTTGGACCTAGACCAAATTATCAAAGATACTTGTAAACTTCCCTTCACTTTGTGTTCTGATGAAGATATAGACCCACTGTCAGCATGCTCCAAGGGGCAACAACCTGAGACCACAAGCCCCTGAGCCTCAACAGAGCTAGCATCAAAGGACTTAGAGTCTGAAAACCATGCAGACACAATGCCAGGAGATATTCCTGAGGTTGAAACTGATGCTCACATGAATGAAGCCACTGAAACGGCGCATGAGGCACAAATACCATCTAACAACTAGTAGCAGGCACTAACCGGAGTAGCTCCAGAAGAACTGCAGCAAATGCCTGTAATCGAGCCATTACCTGAAGTCGTCATCACTCAAGAGGACCCAACTGAAGTTGATGTATACTCCCCAACCATCATCTGAGGCCCATGAATCGGCTCAAGAGAAAGAGACTGAAGAACCAATTCATACTGATCAAGTCGAAGGAGGACAATCAGACTCCCTGGCCACAACTGAGCCAAACAGCGCCCAACCCCCTCCAATTGAAACACGTGATAATAGTCGCCAACTAGTACCAGCATCCCCAAGCTCAGGGCTACTAACAGCTTTTGAGGTATGCCAACTTTGCAACTTACATATCCTGTATTGCCTTTGCTGTCGCCTAAACAACTCGAATTACTCTCTGTAGGCTATGCTGAAGACACTACAAGGTGAAGTTCAATAGGCCAACCTGATCCATGAGAAGATTGCTGCACTATCTAACCTTGAGGTTACCACTTTGAGGCAGCAACTAGCTGAGTCTGAGGCTGCACGCAAAGCTGAGGCAACAGGTATGCATTCAACCTTTCCATACACCAATATCTGAGGTCTCAAGCTGAACTATGTACTTGCTGCCAGCTGCTGCTGATGAAATTACTCGCCTGAAGCAAGCGGTTGTGACTCGAGAGACAGAACACCGTAACGCCATTGCTGATAGAGACCAAGCCAGAGACACAGCAGTAGACCTTCGCAGGCAGCTAGATATTGAGAAGAAAAACCATAAGGTAACCTGTCAAGAATCTCAACTAGCATATTCTTTGCTCACAGAAGCGTATGAACTGTATCATTCCACAGGAGAAGATGCGTCAAAGAAATGATGAGTACCGGCAGCTGCAAGAATCGTGAGACGACTTTGAGAAATCGTTCCGTGAGACTGCCAGTTCCTTGGAATCTTTGAGGAATAGCCACTCCTTAACACGCCAGGCGCTTAAGGACAAAGAGACTGAGCTGGCTGAATCCCAGAGCGCCCATGATAAAATGAAGAAGGTGTGAGCCTCTACAAGGTCCGCGCTCAAAGAATCCCGAGGCGAGGCTGCTCATCAGGCTCAAGTGTCAAAGGTTTTGAAAAAGATCTATGAGACCAGCAAGAAGAACTGCAACAAACTGAAGGACGCCTTTGAGAAGGCAAAAGAAGCTGTCTTGACTGCAAATACTGCTTTGATCAAGATGCTGGACATCTATGCACCAGAGAAAGCTGCACCTTATTCTCTGGGTGATCGAATAACCACTTTCATGGATGACATGACGTCCAAGATTTCTGGGCGAGTAAAAACCGTTCTTACTCGCGTTCTTATGGCCATCAAGAATTCAAAACTTGAGATCGACTTGGCGAGTTTACCAGCGAGGATAGTAAACGAGAACCAAAATGTTGAGCATGAAGATGAAGCCCGCATGATTGATGAACTCCTTGTAGGTGACAATGAGTAAACAATGATTCCCCATATAATATGACGAACTGAATGCTGTGTGTACGTATTTGGCTCTTTATGTCGACAATTTAACTATTATTTTGCAAAACAAAGTTAGTTTATAAATGAATCAAAACATTCTATGCATACCTGACAATCGTGTCTGTGTAGAGAAAAGAACAATGTTAAGTTGGTAATGCAACCTGAGTTTAAACTTATGATATAGCAGTAAATAAGAAAGTAAGATATAACGGTAATGAGCACGAGTACTGTAAGAAAGAGTAACATGATGAAGCAAAGACATGCAGTATCGAGCTGTAGGTCATCAAACCTAAGCCCTCTGTCTTTGTTTGGCTGGAGCCTTGAATGCTCCCCGGTTGTGAGGTCCTGCAAAGGCATGTAGCACCATGCTGTCGGTCGACTGACCTAGGCCGATTGCCTTTGTTTTGTTGGGGCCTTGAGTGCTCCCCGAATATGAGTACGAACGAGAGAATGTAACACCGTGCTGTTAGTCAACTGACCTAGGCCGATTGCTCTCGTGGTGGGGCTGGAGTTATCCCCGTCAAGAGTAAGAGTGGGCATGTAGCACCGTACTGTCGGTCGACTGACCTAGTTCGATTGCCTGTATACAGCGAGTGAGTAACATGAGTTAAAAACAGAGAAAAGAACACAGAATGCTTTATCCCAAGAGTACTTTTATTCATAGAGTATGAAGAGTACAATGAAGACAGAGGACGAAAAACGACACCGACTGCTAATTCTAGAGGTCACTGAAGAACATTACGCATAGAACCTGCGCAAATGCTCTATGTTCCAGGAGTTCCCGATTGGTGTCCCATCCATTTGAGATAGACGATATGATCCTGGATGAGTAACTTCTGTGACGATGTATGGACCTTCCCAGGGGGAGGTAACTTATGCTATCCCGCAATCTTGAGCATTCTGCGTAATACCAGGTCCCCTATTGAGAAGGAACGAGGCCTCGTGTATCGATCATGGTAACGCCGTAGGGTCTGCTGATAATGAGCCGACTGAATAACAGAGTTGAGACGCTCCTCCTCGAGTAAGTCGATCTCCTCGATGCGTGTTGCTCCAGCTTCAGCAATGTCCTTGAAGACCAGTCGTGGAGCTCCAAACTGCAGGTCGGCGGGCAAGATTGCCTCCGATGGCTCCACTGGGTTGTGTTCGAAGACTCCAGACCACATATGGCAATTCACGTATCCACTTGCCAGCCAGCTTCTCATTCTTGTCAAAGATCTTTTTCTTGAGTGCATCCAGAATCATGCCATTGGCTCGTTCAACCTGTCCATTGGCTCTGGGGTCGCCAACCGAGACATACTTGATGCGGATAGACCTTTGCTCATAGAAATCGAAGAGTTCCGAGCCCGTGAAGTTAAACCCCAAATCTGTGATAATAGAATTCATGATCCCAAAGCAAAAAATGATGTCTTGAATAAATTCCACTGCTTTGGCAGATGTTAATGAGGCAATGGGCTTGAAATCGATCCACTTGGTGAACTTGTTGATAGCAACCAACACATGATGTATCCACCTTGAGCTTTCTTGAAAGGCCCAATCATGTCCAGGCGCCAGCAGGCAAAGGGCCACGAGACCGGTATATTCTACAACTCCTGTGCTAGTAGATGATGCTGCTTGGCAAGGAACTGACAAGCCTCACAGTGCTGCACTAACTCGGCAGCATCCTTCTTCACCATAGGCCAATAGATGCCGGCCCTGAACGCCTTCCTAACCAATGTGCTTGAGGCAGCATGGATTCCACGGACTCCAGCGTGTATCTCCCTGAGCAAACTCTGCCCTGATGAGGTATCTAGGCATTTTAACAAAACTCCTGAGGTAGCACGCTTGTATAACTCGTTGTTGATCAGCGTATAGCTAGAAGACCGTCTTACTATTCACTCGGCCTCTGCTTTATCATCTAGAGTTTCTTCGTTTAGGATATACCTGATAAGGGGGGCCCTCCAGTCAGTCGGCATATCTAGAGTTAAGATATGCCTGTCAGGAGGTATGTTCAGTTCATCTAGCTGAACAGAGGGATGATGAAGCTCTTGGATGAAGATACCAGGAGGTACTTTGGCTTGTGACGAGCCCAGCTTGGACAAAATATCTGATCCACGTTCCGATCCCGATCCACATGAATATACTCGAGGCCTTGGAACCTGCATTCTAGTTTGCGAACTGCCTCACAGTACTTGTCCATACTTTCCATAGAGCGGTCCCACTCCTTGTTGACCTAATTGATGACCACTAAAGAATCTCCATAGGCCATTAACCGCTGAATCCCGAGCGATATGGCTATGCAAAGACCGTGAGGAAGAGCCTCGTACTCAGCTGCATTGTTAGACACCGGGAAAAGAATCTGTAGCACATACTTGAGTTTTTCCCTGTTGATGAGGTGAAGATAACACCAGCGCCAGCTCCTTCCAACTTCAACGAGCCATCAAAATACTTCTTCCAGACTTCCATGATTTCTGGCTTCTCAGGCACTTGGTGTTTAGTCCACTCCGAGACAAAATCAACAAGTGCCTGGGTCTTGATGGCAGTACGAGGACGGAACTCGATGTCGTGAGCCCCCAGTTCACAAGGCCACTTGGCGATACGCCCAGTGGCTTCTTGATTGCATAAGACTTCTCCGATTGGAAACTCAGTGACCACTATGATTTTATGCTCCTCAAAGTAATGACGCAGTTTACGTGCGGTAATGAGAACTGCGTATAATAACTTCTGAACTTGAGGATACCTGATTTTGGAGGGACTGAGGACCTCACTGATGAAGTAGACTGGATGTTGCCTGGGTACTGTGTGCTGTCCATCCGGTCGCTCGACCACCAACGCGGTGCTGATCACATGAGTCGTACAAGAGATGTAGAGGAGCAAATCTTCAGCCAGTGAGTCGGCAGTGGCACGATTGGGAGACTTGAGTACGGGAGGTGAGGTTAGGAACTTTTTCAGAGCGTCCAACGCTTCTTGAGCCTCTGTGTTCCACTGAAACCTGTTGACCTTCTTGAGGAGTTTGTAGAAGGGCATGCCACGTTCGCCGAGTCGCGAGATGAATCGGCTCAAGGCTGCCATGCACCCAGTCAACTTTTGAGCATCTTTTTGAGATCTAGGAGGGTGCATGCGTAGAATAGCCTTGATCTTCTCGGGGTTGGCTTCAATTACTCTGTTGCTGACGACGAAGCCGAGTAACTGACCTGCAGGGATGCCAAAGACGCACTTGGTGGGATTGAGCTTCCACCGGAATTTCCTCAGGATGTCGAACACCTAGCGCAGATCATCGATGAGTCCTCTTCGTTCTTGGTCTTGATTACAACGTCATCAACGTAGGCCTCGACACGTTTGCCACAATGGTCGGCAAGGCAAATTTGAATCGCCGTTTGGTACGTTGCTCCGGCGTTCTTCAACTTGAAAGACATGGAGGTATAGCAGAACGCACCGAAAGGCATGATGAATGCTGTCTTCTCCTCATCCTCGATTGCCAGGCTGATTTGGTGATAGCCTGAGTAACAATCAAGAAAATAAAGTAAGGCACAGCCGGCCGTAGAGTCAATGACCTGGTCGATGCGAGGCAACCCGAATGTGTCCTTAGGGCAGTGCTTATTGAGATCGGTATAATCAACACACATCCGCCAGTCCTTTTTATTCTTTTTGAGAACGAGTACAGGATTTGCAAGCCACTCGGGATGCATGACCTCTCTAATAAAACCGGCAGCCTTCAGCCGGGTTAACTCTGCCCTAATGGCCGCTCGCTTTTCTAGAGTAAATCACCGCAGCCTCTGCTTGTGTAACACCCTAGTTTACATACCAGCTTTTTACAAATTTTTTTTTGCAAGCAATTTATTTATTTCCTAAGGTTTATGTGCTAGTTTACATTTATCATGATTTATTTAAATTAAATAAATGCATAAAAATAACCTAGGCCTACCTTCCTTGTGCATACATGCTGGTGCATTGTTTGTTGTTTGATTGAATTAAGGATTCAAATTCAAATTCATTTGGATTTTAGAACCATTTCTATCTCCATTCAAAAAAATTAAAAAAAAAAGGAAAAAAAGGGGGGCAGCCAGGCCGACCAGGCCGGCTCGGCTCGGCCACCCCGCTTCCCCTTCCCGCATGGGTCGGAAGGCCGGCCCGGCTCGCCCGCGCTCCTCTCCCTCCAGCGCGCCGCTGGCCCGCAGCGCCCCACGCTCCGTCCCCCTCTGGCAGGCGGACCCCTCCGGTCAGGCCCGTCTCCTTCCTCTCGCCGCAAACCCCGCGCGCCTTCCTTCTCTACTCGGCTGCGTCAATGCTCGAGCAGAGGGACCCGAATCCTCGCCCGCACCCCTACCTTAAACCCCCGCCTTCAAATCCCGCACCCACAGCGCCGGTTTCCCTTTTCCCCTCCACCTTCCTTCACTCCGCTTCAAGAGCATTCAAACCCGAGCGGCATCACCGCGCCACGACCCCCTCGTCTCTCTCCGTGCCTATAAAACCAACCCCAAGCTTCGCCCTCGCCCTCTTTACCACGCCTCCACTCTAATTCCACTCCCGTGCCTCGACGTGCCCGCAATCCACCATCGGAGTTCCGCTTCGGTATGACGCTGCGACACCGAATTCGCCGTCGGTGTGTCCTCTCCGGCCTTCTAACCACCCCCATCGCGTTCGCAGGGTCATCGCGGAGCCGTTCCAAGAGGTCTTGACGCGAGGCGGAGCCTTCGACGCTCTCGTCCGTGAGCGCCGTCCGAGCCGTCCGCCGGCCTACGTCGTGAGCTCTCACCGCCGCCTCCCCGTCTCCCTCGACCCCTCGATGAGCTCCGCCTCGGCCTCTTCTCTCTTTCCAGCTAGGTCTAGTCCAGTGATTTCGCCTCTAGACCCCGGCGCGCCTTGCTCCGGCGAGCCGCCGCCGCGCTGGCCGGACTACACCATGGGGAATAGTCGCCGCTGGCGCCCCCTTCTCCCATTCAACCCTGGCCCTCGGATCTGATCTGGGTGGCCGAGATCATAACATGCCATACCCCTTCATGAGCCAATCATCGATCGCCACGTCGCCCTCACTTATCCGACTCAGCCGGGCCCCGCGCGTCAGGCCTCGTGTCACGCCACGCGCGCGCCGCGTCAGCGCCGCGCCAGCGTAGACCCGGTCAGCTGTGAGACTTTCGCAGAAAAGACCCCGCGTTTCTCTGGAATCAACCCGCGGTCCACCTGCGTTGAAAAGTAATTAGATTTTAGTCCTGTTTTCTTTAGTTTAGCCCCTGGACTTCCTGGTTTTTGAAACCGCAGTCCAAGCCTCGGCGGTTTTGCTTGAAAACCCACGGCGGCTACGGTTAATTATGGATAGGTCCTCAGTTTTCCAAATCTAGGCCCTGGTTTCATTGTTTCTATCACAGTTATGCCCCTAGGAGCCCGTTTTATGCATAACTTTTACGTTTTAACTCCGATTTGAGTGATTCTTGCACTCACGCGATCGTAGAAATGCGTAGAATGTTTTTAGTACAGTTTTATATTCTGTTTTTATGATATGATGTACTGTTTCTCACCTTTTGATAATTGTTTGCATGTATGAATGCGTGGAAATGCTTGTATGTTGCCGTGAACGTGGTTAGACGGTGAGCAGTCTGTTGGTGAAGAAGAACAGCAGTTTGAGGGTGTGGAGCAGCAGCCTCAAGACCAGTTTGAGCAAGGCAAGTATAACTTGGACAACCTAATAACCATATAATCATCTCATGTGCACGTGTCTAACTTGTTTACCAATAAGGACTGTACTTTGCCTCTTTTATCAATATGTTACCTTGGGATGCATATGGTTATATTTTGCTAGTTGCTGCACAAACACATGTTACCTTTCGTTAATAATTTTGTTAATGGATCTATGCAATCAAATCTTGAGCTTGACCCTTTGTGGTTCATGTTCCTTTAAAAATGGCTTTTTAGCAACTTGGTTTAGGGGGCATGAGCATGTGTTTTGCTTATAGCCACTCTCCATAAGGACCGGTTCGCAAAGCGACAACCTGGGACAACAGTGCTACCATGAGACGGGAATGGGACGGTCTTGGCTAACTAATTAGGTTGCATTGGTTTGGGAGTAACTTACCGACGGGGCAAGAGGGGAGGTGAGCTTCTGTGGCCCTCGCGCTACTTGGGTTGAGTGCGTTTATCTCCCCTTGAGGCTTGCTCCACAGCCGCGGACCCTGAAACCTTAGCGGTTACACCTTACCAACGTGATCTTTGTAAAGGCCTCGTAGTGCGCTTGCTAGCCATCTCATCTAAGGTAATGTGGTAGACCACTAGCGTAGCCCGCGACTCATGGGTAAAGATGTACGACCTCTCGAGAGTGTAAAACTGACATGTCAGCCGTGCTCACGGTTATGAGTGGCCCAGATCCTTTATGCAGATTAGTTGTTCTGTTGGGTTTGAAAGTGGTTTTTATGCTAATGTTGTTGGATAATGTTCTTATGCAATATCTTGGGCTTAATGGTTTATCTACACCCTTGTAGTAATTAGTTGCTTAATGAAACTTGACCAACTAAAAGCTCATGCAACGTGTCAGCCAACCTTAGAGCCTCATGGTTCATGTTATACTTGTTGAGTATGAAATACTCACGCTTGTTTTACTTTAAACGTATTGTTGGCTGGAACCCAACTGCTGCTCAGCTCCAGAAGACTTCGAAGAGTATGTTCAGGACTTCAACGAATTCTAGGCGTAGCAGTCCACCAGTCGACGTCCCTGTGGCGGCTCGTGTTATCTTCGTTTATGCTTCCGCTATGACTCTAGTTTAAAGACATGTTATCTTATTGTAATAAAGTGATGATATACGCTATGTAAACGTTTTATTTTACCTTTTGCACATTCTGTGATGACACTATTGTCATAATATATGTGAGACTCGTTCCTGGCACATATATGTTGTTCCGGTTCCGTTGGTTGAGAACTGGGCGTGACAAAGTGGTATCAGAGCCGTGTTGACTGTAGGACGGAAGCCCAGTTAGAAACGGACGTAATTAAGGATCCCGCTCCTCTTTGCCCTCTTGCTGTTTTATGAAAATTTTATTTTTTTCGCTATCAAATTATATGTTCACTCTATGTTAAACTGTTACTTTTTGCTTTACTCATTCAATCATATAGAACTGATCTCAATCTTACTCCATCCTCCTTATAGGTCATGGCACGCAGCAAGCAAACCGCCCGCAAGAGTACCGGGGGCCGCCTTCGCTGTGTTGCACCACCGACCCCACGGTGCACCCCTGTACCTCGTCCACCACAGCAGATCGAGCCTCCGTCACCGGAGCTGCCCGAGCCGTTGCCACCACCACCCTTCGAGTACGCTCCCATGGACCAGGTGCCACACCCCTTTGAGGGGAATGGTCTGCATCCAACGGACACCGACCCTTAGGAGGAGGAGGAGGAGGAGGACCCAGTGGAGGTAGTTTACTACCTCGACTCAGACGGCGATGATGATGCGCGAGAGGAGGCTCCATCGCCACGCCTGCCGACACCGACACCTCCTTCCCCGCGTGCGCCGACACCACCGCCTTCTCCAGTGATACCTGCAGCATCACTGTCACCTCCACCGCCACCACCTGTCGCACCCGAGTGGCCGTTCCGCGTGGCCGTCCCTTCCGACGAGGGTGGTCAGCGGGAGGTTGACACCTGGGTCGACCTGACGCACCCACACCACGGTGCCGACCTGGAGTTCCCGGGGCTACTCCGTGACTGCCTCTATGACCTGGGTTACACTACCCACGAGGTCATTTACCAGGTCCGGCAGCGGGCGTGCCCGGACCACACCACCCTCTGGTCTGCCGGTGTGCAGGTCCTGGAGCCTAACCCCAAGCATGGGGGACACACCGTGCTGCGCAGGCACTACAGCATCGCGGAGCACGAGACCATCGAGACGGCCATGGAGGATGCTGCTCAGCAGGCTCTTGGGGTTCTCTGCCAGCACTACCACACCCCACTCTGTCAGTCTCAGTACCGCTACTTTCCCCATCGGCAATCCGGGGATACAGAGCATGAGATAGCATCCATCCAAGGTGAGGACAACCGGCAGCTGCTGAAGCTGGTCCGGTATGTGTCAGCCCTGATCACTGCCTACGTCATAGTGCCCGAGGAGCTCCATCACCGGAACGGTGAGGTGTTCCACCTTCAGGCTCAGCTGGACCAAGTGGCGGGGCCACCACCCCAGGTGCCAGTGGTGGACCCAGCTCAGACTCCCCCTCGCAGGAGGCCTGGCACGGGAGAGTTAGATGGTGCCACTAGGATACTCCCTCGGGATGACTAGTCATCCTCATGTATCGCGTTAGCACATTTGATTAAATCGTCGTGTCGGGTTGGTCGTGTTGAACTTGAGTTAAGTTGTGATGGCTGGATGTTTGTTATTTTGAACCATGTTTGATTTGGATCTTTGGTTGTGTGTTATCCAGCAGTGGGGATTTGTCCCAGCATGAACAAGTTAATGTTATCTAATGAAGTTAGTTCGTGGGGTTAAAAATACTATATCCACTCTATTGCTCTTACTACTTTATCTTTAGTCACTACTGCTTGTGCACCAATATGTTGGCTATGTGCTCATGGTGTCTCTGTTACAATCAGATGGTTAACACAAGGAGCAACGCCGCTGGTGGAAATGCTAACCAGGGTAACCAAGGGGGTGGCAACCCACTGCCCAACCCTCCACCACTGACACCGGAGCAGTTCTATAATCTCCAGATGCAGATGATGGCAACAATGACCAATGCTGTACAAGTTCTCCAGCAGGCTCAAGCTCAGCCACCACCCCCGCCACCTAGAGATAGGCGTGGAGATTTTCTGAAGGGCCACCCTCCCACTTTCTCTCATGCTACAGAGCCACTACAGGCGGATGACTGGCTTCGTGCTGTGGAACACCAGTTAGATATAGCACAGTGCAACGACCGGGAAAGGGTCTTGTATGGTTCTGGAGAGGTGAGGGGTGCAGCACTTGACTGGTGGGAGTCTTACAGAGTCCAGGATAGGGAAGCTTTTACCTAGGCTCATTTCAGGGAGAACTTCTGCAACCACCATGTGCCTGCAGGATTGATGAAGATGAAGAAAAAAGAGTTTTTTTTCTTTGAAGCAAGGCAGCATGTCGGTGACTGAGTATAGGGACAAGTTCCTTCAGTTGGCCAGATATGCCACTGCAGAGGTGGCGGAGGACAGGGAGAAGCAAGAATACTTCCTAGAGGGTTTAAATGATGAGCTCCAATACCAGTTGATGAACCATACCTTTCCTAGCTTTCATCAACTGGTGGACAGGGCGTTTTTCACTGAAAGGAAGCGCTAGGAGATCGAAGAAAGGAAGAGGAAGTACAACAACTCTTCGTCAAGCAGCAACACCCGCCCCCGTTTCTCTCAAGGTCCGAGCTCACAGCAGCAGGAGCAGCAGCAGCGGGCTCAAGGACAGCAAGGCTACCAGTACCAGCAGCGCTACCAGGGTCAGCCACCTCGTCCTATGTATCCAGCTCAGCGCCAAGTGCAGACCAACCTTCCCAACACAAATCAGACTACAGGTGTTGGGCCTTGCTACAAATGTGGTGGAGCGGGCCACTATGCTAATGCTTGTCCCCGTAAGGTGCAAGGTAACCAACAGGGGCAGCAATCGGGCCAAAGGCAGAACCCTCCCCAGCCGCAGCAAGGGCGCCCCAATCAACAAGGCAAGGCGCCGTGGCAAGGGAAGGTGAATCATGTGACAGCTGAGTCTACAGCTGAAGCTCCTAACGTCGTGCTTGGTACGTTCTTGGTCAACTCTCACCCTGCTACCGTTCTTTTTGATACCGGTGCCACGCATTCATTTATTACCAAATCATATGCTAAGCAGTACAATATTCCTATAAGGTCTACAAATAGACCCATGGTAGTATCTACACCGAGGGGAACGTTGAGCACAAGTTTAATATGCCCTCGAGTTAGCATAAACATAAGGGGGGTAGAATTCTGCACCAAGATGATAATCATTGGTTCCGCAGGAATTGATATCATCTTGGGAATGGAAACTCTTGCTAAGTGGGATGTCAGAATTGATTGTGCCAAGCGAACCGTCCACTTAACAGCTCCTGGTGGTCAGAAAGTGGAAGTCAGTACCACAGAACCTTCTGGTTGTCTGCATCAGATGGAGGCTAAGCCCGCGGAGGGGATTCGAGTAGTGTGCGAGTACCCGGATGTCTTCCCAGATGAGCTACAAAGTATGCCACCTGACCGAGATATTGAATTTTTAATAGAACTTTTACCTAGTACGGCACCAATAGCAAAAAGGCAATATAGGGTGGCCCCCAAAGAACAAGAGTTAATAAAGGAAAATATAGATGAGTTGTTAGGAAAAGGGTTTATTCGGCCTAGTTCCTCACCTTGGGCTTTTCCGGTTCTGTTTGTTGATAAGAAGGATGGGTCAAGAAGGATGTGTGTGGATTATAGGGCCTTGAATGATGTCACCATCAAGAATAAATACCCCTTACCTCGAATAGATGACTTGTTTGATCAGTTGCAAGGTGCTTGTGTGTTCTCAAAAATTGATCTGAGGTCAGGTTATCATCAAATGAAGATCCGCCCTTCTGAAATTCCAAAGACTGCTTTCACTACCAGATTCGGGTTATATGAGTACACAGTGATGTCTTTTGGTTTGACAAATGCTCATGCTTATTTCATGAATCTTATGAACAAGGTGTTTATGGAGTATCTTGACAAGTTTGTTGTGGTGTTCATTGATGATATATTGATCTATTCCAAGACGGAAGAAGAACATGAAGAACACTTGAGACTAGTTTTGCAGAAGCTGAGAGAACATAAGTTGTATGCAAAGCTGAGCAAGTGTGAGTTTTGGTTTGATCAAGTACCTTTCTTGGGACACATAGTCTCAAAAGGTGGAATCATGGTGGATCCTAGCAAGATCAGCAGTGTCATAGATTGGAAGGTGCCAGAAGTCGTGAAGGAGGTTCGTGGATTTCTGGGTCTAGCAGGATATTACAGGAGGTTTATCGAGAGTTTTTCCAAGATTGCAAAGCCGATGACCTCATTGCTCGAGAAGGGTGTTCCATTTATCTGGACTAAGGAGAGACAAGCCGCATTTGATGAGTTAAAGAAAAGACTCACCACAGCCCCAGTGCTTACTCTACCTGACTTAACCAAGAGTTTCACCGTGTACTGTGATGCTTCTAAGGAAGGATTGGGTTGTGTGCTTATGCAGGAGGGTAAGGTGATTGCTTATGCTTCACGCCAGTTAAGAAAGCATGAGGTCAATTACCCTACCCATGATCTGGAATTAGCAGCTGTTGTGCATGCTCTGAAAATCTGGAGGCACTATTTATTTGGGAATCGGTGTGAGATATACACTGATCATAAGAGTCTTAAATATATCTTCACACAGAATGAGTTGAATATGAGGCAGCAAAGATGGCTGGAGTTGATTAAAGACTATGACCTGGAGATACATTACCATCCAGGGAAAGCCAATGTGGTAGCAGATGCTTTAAGCAGAAAGAGTTATGTTAACATGGTAGCTGCTTTTCAGATGCCCCTTGAGCTATATGCAGAATTTGACTTTGGGATTCGTGCATCACACCATAGTAGCAACTTTTGAAGCAGAGCCTACCCTGGAACAAGAGATAAGGAAACATCAGAAGACGGATGAGAAAATTCAGGAGATCCGGAAACAGATCAAGGTGGGCAAGGCGCCACACTTTAGTGAGGATGAACAGGGTACTGTATGGTACAAGAACTGGATCTGTGTGCCAGATGTGGACAGTATAAAGAAGTTAATACTTAGTGAGGCTCATGACACCGCTTACTCCATTCACCCGGGCAGTACAAAGATGTATCACGACTTGAAAGAAAGGTTCTGGTGGTATGGAATGAAGAGAGCAGTAGCAGAATATGTTGCAGTATGTGACACTAGTCAGCGTGTGAAGGCTGAACACCAGAGACCCGCAGGTTTGTTGCAACCCTTGAAGATTCCAGAGTGGAAATGGGAGGAAATAAGTATGGATTTCATTGTGGGGTTACCCAGGACTCAGAAAGGTTATAACTCGATCTGGGTAGTCGTGGATCGGTTGACCAAGGTTGCTCATTTCATTCCTATGAACACTACCTATTTGGGCGCAAGGCTAGCAGAGTTATACATCTCCAGAATCGTTTGCTTGCACGGTGTGCCTAAGCGGATCATATCTGATAGAGGTTCACAGTTCACATCTCATTTTTGGGAGCAGTTGCATGACTCCTTGGATTCCAAGCTTCGGTTCAGTACAGCATATCACCCACAAACAGATGGTCAGACTGAAAGAACAAGTCAGATTCTGGAGGACATGTTGAGGGCGTGTGCTATACAGTACGGAACCAGTTGGGATAAGAGTCTGCCTTATGCCGAGTTCTCTTATAACAATAGCTACCTAGCTAGTTTGAAGAAGTCACCATTTGAGGCACTGTATGGCAGAAGGTGCAGGACATCGTTGTTTTGGAACCAAACAGGAGAAAAGCAAGTGTTCGGACCCGACCTTATCAGAGATGCTAAACAGCAGATCAAGATGGTACGTGAGAACTTGAGAGTTGCTCAGTCCAGACAGAAGAGTTATGCAGATGTGCGACGCAGGGACTTGGCCTTTAAGGTTGATGACTTTGTGTATTTGAAGGTTTCACCAATGAGGGGAATTCGGAGGTTTAATATGAAAGGAAAGTTGGCACCAAGATACATCAGTCCATTCAAGATAGTGGAAAGAAAAGGCGAAGTGGCTTATAAGTTGGAGTTGCCATCCAACCTATCTGGCATACACAATGTGTTCCATGTGTCCCAACTAAAGAAGTGTTTGAGGGTGCCGGAAGAACAAGCACCACTAGAAGGTCTAGATGTGCAGGAGGATCTGACATATACTGAACACCTAGTGAAGATTCTTGAAACATCTGAAAGGGTTACCAGAAACAGGAGGGTCAAAATGTGCAGAGTGCAGCGGAAACATCACACGGAGGATGAGGCAACTTGGGAAAGAGAGGAAGAGTTGAGAGCAACTTATCCTGGTCTCTTTGCTAGCCACCTATAAGAATCTCGGGGTCGAGATTCCTGTTAAGGGGGGTAGGTTTGTAACACCCTAGTTTACATACCAGCTTTTTACAAATTCTTTTTTTTGCAAGCAATTTATTTATTTCCTAAGGTTTATGTGCTAGTTTGCATTTATCATGATTTATTTAAATTAAATAAATGCATAAAAATAACCTAGGCCTACCTTCCTTGTGCATACATGCTGGTGCATTGTTTGTTGTTTGATTGAATTAAGGATTCAAATTCAAATTCATTTGGATTTTAGAACCATTTCTATCTCCATTCAAACGAATTCAAAAACAAAAAGGAAAAAAAAAGGGGGGCAGCCAGGCCGACCGGGACGGCTCGGCCCGGCCACCCGCTTCCCCTTCCCGCATGTTCCGGAAGGCCGGCCCAGCTCGCCCGCGCTCCTCTCCCTCCAGCGCGCCGCTGGCCCGCAGCGCCCCGCGCCCCGTCCCCCTCTGGCAGGCGGACCCCACCAGTCAGGCCCGTCTCCTTCCTCTCGCCGCAAAGCCCGCGCGCCTTCCTTCTCTGCTCGGCCGCGTCAACGCTCGAGCGGAGGGACCCAAATCCTTGCCCGCACCCCTACCTTAAACCCCCGCCTTCAAATCCCGCACCCGCAGCGCCGGTTTCCCTTTTCCCCTCCACCTTCCTTCACTCCGCTTCAAGAGCATTCAAACCCGAGTGGCATCACCGTGCCACGACGCCCTCGTCTCTCTCCGTGCCTATAAAACCGACCCCAAGCTTCGCCCTCGCCCTCGCCCTCGCCCTCTTTACCACGCCTCCACTCCAATTCCACTCCCGTGCCTCGACGCGCCCGCAATCAGCCGCCGGAGTTCCACTTCGGTAAGACGCTGTGACGCTGAATTCGCCGTCGGTGTGTCCTCTCCGGCCTTCTAACCACCCCCATCGCGTTCGCAGGGTCTTCGCGGAGCCATTCCAAGAGGTCTTGACGCGAGGCCGAGCCACCGACGCTCTCGTCCGCGAGCGCCGTCTGAGCCGTCCACCGGTCTACGTTGTGAGCTCTCACCGCCGCCTCCCCGTCTCCCTCGACCCCTCGGTGAGCTCCGCCTCGGCCTCTTCTCTCTTTCCAGCTAGGTCTAGTCCAGTGATTTCGCCTCTAGACCCCGGCGCGCCTTGCTCCGTCGAGCTGCCGCCGCGCCAGCAGGACTACACTGTGGGGAATAGTCGCCACTAGCGCCCCCTTCTCCCGTTCAACCCTGGCCCTCGGATCTGATCTGGGTGGCCGAGATCATAACATGCCACACCCCTTCGTGAGCCAATCATCGATCGCCACATCGCCCTCACTTATCCGACTTAGCCGGGCCCCGCGCGTCAGGCCGCGTGCCACGCCACGCGCGCGCTGCGTCAGCGCCGCGCCAGCGTAAACCCGGTCAGCTGCGGGACTTTCGCAGAAAAGACCCCGCATTTCTCTGGAATCAACCCGCGGTCCACCTGCGTTGAAAAGTAATTAGATTTTAGTCCTGTTTTCTTCAGTTTAGCCCCTGGACTTCCTGGTTTTTGAACCCGCAGTCCAAGCCTCGGCGGTTTTGCTTGAAAACCCTCGGCAGCTACGGTTAGTTACGGATAGGTCCTCGGATTTTCAAATCTAGGCCCTAGTTTCATTGTTTCTATTGAAGTTATGCCCCTAGGAGCCCGTTTTATGCATAACTTTCACGTTTTAACTCCGATTTGAGTGATTCTTGCGCTCACGCGATCGTAGAAATGCGTAGAATGTTTTTAGTATAGGTTTATATTCTGTTTTTATGATATGATGTACTGTTTCTCACCTTTTGATAATTGTTTGCATGTATGAATGCGTGGAAATGCTTGTATGTTGCCGTGAACGTGGTTAGACGGTGAGCAGTCTGTTGGTGAAGAAGAACAGCAGTTTGAGGGTGTGGAGCAGCAGCCTCAGGACCAGTTTGAGCAAGGCAAGTATAACTTGGACAACCTAATAACCATATAATCATCTCATGTGCTTGTGTCTAACTTGTTTACCAATAAGGACTGTACTTAGCCTCTTTTATCAATATGTTACCTTGGGATGCATGTGGTTACGTTTTGCTAGTTGCTGCACAAACTCATGTTACCTTTCGTTAATAATTTTGTTAATGGATCTATGCAATCAAATCTTGAGCTTGACCCTTTGTGGTTAATGTTCCTTTAAAAATGGCTTTTTAGCAACTTGGTTTAGGGGGCATGAGCATGTGTTTTGCTTATAGCCACTCTCCATAAGGACCGGTTCGCAAAGCGACAACCTGGGACAACAGTGCTACCATGAGTCAGGAATGGGACGGTCTTGGCTAACTAATTAGGTTGCATTAGTTTGGGAGTAACTTACCGACGGGGCAAGAGGGAAGATGAGCTTCTGTGGCCCTCGTGCTACTTGGGTTGAGTGCATTTATCTCCCCTTGAGGCTTGCTCCATAGTCGCGGACCCTGAAACCTTAGCGGTTACACCTTACCAACGTGATCTTTGTAAAGGCCTCGTAGTGTGCTTGCTAGCCATCTCATCTAAGGTAATGTGGTGGACCACTAGCGTAGCCCGTGACTCATGGGTAAAGATGAACGACCTCTCGAGAGTGTAAAACTAACATGTCAGCCGTGCTCACGGTTATGAGCGGCCCAGATCCTTTATGCAGATTAGTTGTTCTGTTGGGTTTGAAAGTGGTTTTTATGTTAATGTTGTTGGATAATGTTCTTATGCAATACCTTGGGCTTAATGGTTTATCTACACCCTTGTAGTAATTAGTTGCTTATTGAAACTTGACCAACTAAAAGCTCATGCAACGTGTCAGCCAACCTTAGAGCCTCGTGGTTCATGTTAAACTTGTTGAGTATGAAATACTCACGCTTGTTTTACTTTAAACCTACTGTTGGCTGGAACCCAACCGCTGCTCAGCTCTAGAAGACTTCAGTCCACCAGTCGACGTCCCTGTGGCGGCTCGTGTTATCTTCGTTTACGCTTCAGCTATGACTCTGGTTTAAAGACATGTTGTCTTATTGTAATAAAGTGATGATATACGCTATGTAAACGTTTTATTTTACCTTTTGCACGTTCTGTGATGACACTATTGTCATAATATATGTGAGATTCGTTCCTAGTACATATATGTTGTTCCGGTTCCGTTGGTTGAGAACTGGGCGTGACAGCTTGATGGGTTTGGCTTTGGGGAACACCTTGAGTTGGTGCTCGGCCAGTTCACTTGGGACCCCAGGCATATTTGTAGGCTTCCATGCAAACATGTCGCGATTGGTCCTCAGGAACTGGATGAGCGCGTCTTCCTATTTGGAAGGAAGAAGAGCATTGATGGCAGTCGTCTTGGTCGCGTCCGAGGGGTCAAGACTTATCTATTTCATCGGGACGGCCGGTTGGATTGCCGCGCTTGAGGCCGCTTCTTGAGTCGGGATCTGGAGGTCTTCCTGCGACATGTTGGTTTCATCTGCCTTGAGTTTCTTCTGTGCCACCACATGATTCTGCTCGAGGGCCATCTGCATGGCCTCTTGCACACACTCCGAGGATCCCTTGAAGTCAGCACGTATGGAGAGAGCACCACCTGGAGCTGGCATCTTGAGGACGAGGTATGGGTAATGCGGGATAGCCATGAACATTGCTAGCCCAGGACGCTCGATGATGGCATTGTAGACGCAGTTGAAGGCCAAAACTTCAAAGCGCAGCGTCTCGATGCGAAAGTTTTCTGCCGTGCCAAAAGTGACCGGCAGATAGATGTGCCCGAGCGGATATTCATCCACGCCCGGTACAATTCTAAAGAACGGGGTATCCGACTTCTTGAGTTCGCTAAGCGGGATCCCCATGTCTTGCAGAGCTCTAGGGAACACCACATTGATGCTTGCCCCGCCGTCGATCAGCACCTTTTTGAGTCGGGTATCCCTGACTATGGGAGTTACCCGCAATAGGTACTTGCCTGGCTCATCGAAGTTGAGCCACTGATCTACCTGACAGAAGGAGATTGGCTCGTGGTACCAATCGTATGGTTGCGGCGGCTCTGAGGTAGCCGCGTTGATGCGTCGGTCCTCCAGCTTTTGCTGGCGCTTGCTCGCATACGCTCCATGCCCCCTAGGATGAAGTTGACCTCCTTGTTGACGTCGAGGAAGCGTTGATTATTGCCTCTGGTTGGTCGTTGCGGAGGCGGGTTCTGCGGTGGAGGAGGCAGCAGAATAGGCTGCGGCACTGGGAACTAGCTGCGTGTCTGCATAGCTTTGAAGTCGCGGCAATTCCGGAGAGTATGGCACATATCCTTGTGTGCAGGGCATGGCTCGTCGAGGAGTTGATCGAGGGTCCGAGCTGGGGCAGGAGGCGGGCTGCGCGGTCGTACTGAAGCTGGAGCCATGACTCGGACCTCCTCCCGAGGCCTCTTATCCCAGCGGCGATCCTGCCGCGAGGGTTCTTCGTGTCTCTCCTGCTTGCCTTTGCCCCGATCGTCCTGTCAGGGGCGGACAAGGTCGCGAGCTCGTTCGTCCACCGTAATGTAGTGGTCCGCTTCTTGGAAGAGGCGCTCTGAGGTAGTGGGCGCCCTTTCCAGTATGTGCTTGACGAAGACTTGGTCGTTTCAGCCCTGGAGAAAGTCTTCAATCACCGTATCCTCATATACGTCGGGGATACGATTCCAGAGAGCCTGGAACCGCTTGAGGTACGATCGCAGGCTTTTTGAATCCTTGCGCCTGATGGTTTTGAGGTCCCATCGCTGTGCCGGCTTGTCGGAGAGCGACTGGAAGTTAGCGATGAACGCCCCAATCTTCAACGCTACCCCGCCTGAGGTGGCGAAGCCATTGAAGCGCATCCTGCCCCAACTTGATTGGGATGTATGTCATCATGAGATCTTCTGAGGCATTGGCTGCCCGGGCCGCGGTAGTGTACATGGCCAGCCAGTTCCACGGATCCATCTTCGTCTCAAACTTTTCAATGTTTGAGATTTTGAAATTGGGCGGCCACTCGACGTCTTGAATCCTTCGACCGAAAGCCGCTATGGCAGCTTCGGCGATGCCAGCTGGGTTACCGCGGTCCTCATCTAGCCGGTGTGGTGGGGACTGAGGGTGGTGGTCCCACTCAGATCTGACTCGGGGAGCGGAGCTGTTCACGGAGACAGCTCCCGAGTGACCTTTGGCAGCAAGAGCACGCTGAGGGGGCCATAGTCTCGGTCGTAGTTTGCCCGCCGATCTATCTCAAGCTTGTGCCGCTGAGCACGAGATTGCTCGATGCTGTGACATGCGTCGCGGTTGCCGTTGATGACCTGTCATGCATTAGCAGCCTCTTGATGCCTGGGCACGAGGTGGTACGCTACCCGAGCGAGAACGGTCTTGATGGCCTCCCCATCCTTATTGTTGGGGAGGAGCTCGCAGAGTCTGACTAGCGCCCTGCCTGCGTGACTCGAGGTCTCCATGACCCCTTCGAACTCCTTCAGAAGATTGCGTCCGAGGAGCGCGGCCATCCGCTGGCGTCTGGCTTGACCAGCCAGCCAATTGCGACGCCGCTGCCGCGTCTAGTTCCTGCGCCGATGGCTCTGCACTTCTTGCTCGTCCTCGCTATCCTGGGTTACCTCGTCTATCGAGACGGGCAGCGTGGGATCCTTGTTGCCTAGAATATGATGATGTCGGATGTTATGGATGCGGTTCACCCTCTCCCTCCTATGGCGATCTTGCGAGGTTTCGGCGAGGACAGGTTGCTCGTCGTCCGAGACCACTTTTTCGATCTCGTTTGGTGCACCGCTGATCACGAGGAGCTTAGAAAAACAGAGGGTAGAGCTTGGAAGCGAACCCTCGGATCTACCGGTGGTCGTGGTCTCCACCCCCACAGTGGTGTTCGAAACAAGTACCGTGGTCGTCGTGGTGGTTGCGCTGTGTTCAGAGACCGTAGGAGTCTTGATGTTGTAGATCACGTGGGGATGCCCCGCATTGCGAGCCATCCGAGTGTCGGGGTTTGATGCCGACGATGCACCATGGGGTGTGTTACGTGATGCTTTTGGGGTGGCGAGATCGGCGTAGCTCGATGGTTTGCGTAGAGATGCAACAAAACACAATGGTTTATACAAGTTTGGGCCGCAATAAGCGTAACACCCTACATCCTGTTTGAGGCGAGTTGTATTGATCTGAGTTCTCGAGGTTGCAACGAGGGTTTCGAGGTTTGGTGGCTGGTATGCGATGAGATGTTCGATGTTCTACGTAAGGGTCCCTCACCTGCCTTATATAATCCGGCCAGGCTTGGGTTACAAGTCAAGTTCTATCTACGAGTCCTACTCTGTTTGGAAGCCTAAAGAGTATACGGAATCTACGATTACATGTTTCCTTCCTTGAGTCCTGCTGCTCCCGTAAAACAGAGTCCGAACCAACTCCCTTGTGTCTTTCCTGAATTATAGCGCCTTTGACTTGATCTTCAAGCTCATCATCCGTTCTCGGGCCCATGAGACCAGTCGGCACCCTGAGAAGGGCTTGCTGTCTCTACTGGGCCCTCCAACGGCCCATGTACTGCATCCATGCCGTGAGGGCCCAGGGGATATCTATCCCCCACAAGCCCCCGAGGCTCGAGTTAATTTAGAGATTAATTGACTTGAGACTCCAGAAAAAAATAACATACTGCTCATGAGTTCCTCACCTGAGTCCAAACTGTTTCTCATGGTGCACCGCTAGGTGCACCCCATGGGGTAGCCCCCGAGCTTCAAGTTGACTTGAGTATCAATCAGCTAGAAGATCTAAACTTTCTGCTCAGGCTTCACAGGATACGATCCTCAAGCGCCGAGTCAACTTGAGGAATAGCAAATCCTCTTATCCGAGTTATCATCTACTCCTAGTTTTCCGAGTTATAGAAAACCGACACAAGCTTCCTGCTTTCTCGGATTTTAGGAAAAAGAATAATTTTCCACAAATCCCGCACCCCATGGGGTTAACCCAAAGGGAATGAGCAGAGGGACCGAGGAGTTACCCCAAAAAGGGCCCCAGGATACAGGAAACTTCCGAATACGCAACAGCCATTACCCTCCCACACGATAATTGATGCGTGGAGGAAGTCGAAATGCCGCGGCCTATTGAATCGTTTGCACAGAGATCGAAGCGAAGCGGCCATGCTATAAGAGCAGAGCCATCGCCCATCCATCCATTATGCCTCCATTGAGTGCCAGTTCGTCAAGAAAGCCCCAAGAAACTACCCACTCCCCTGTTTTTAGCCATGGTTGGAGGGAAGGGCAAGAAGCGCGCTCGCTCGCCACCGTCGTCGAAGTACGAGGACTCTGACGACGCTTTCTTCAGCGGCGCCTACGACACCGAGGAATCCTCAGAGGACTTCACCTCCAGCGAGGAGGAGGAAGCCCCCGAGGATGCCCCACCCCGGGAGGATGACTCGGAGCCCAACACCGACGACTCCCAGGGCTACAGCGCCAAGGAGCGCGCCAAGCTCTGCTCTGGGGCCTCCGTCGCACCGCCTTTGAGGACTCCGCCGACGAGGAGGAGAAGGAGAGCGAGGAGGAGGACTCCGACGACGACGACGACGGCGGCCACGACGGCGGAGATGAGGCCGACGCCCCGGCCTCCAAGCGCCACTGCGTTACCGGGCACCCGGCCGGGCCATCCACCGGCGTGTAGGCCAGCACCACCACCACCACCATATTAGTAGTAGTAGTTAGTAGTAGATTAGGATAATCTTCCCTCCTATATGTAATCCACTTTGATGAACTATATGTATTATATAATGAAATCCATCTTTTATCCTTCGTTTCTGAGTTCGTCTGTGTGTTCTCATCTTGGAAATCTTGCATCCGAGTCAAATCCCCCTTTTGAGTTTTTTGAACTAAGACCAAGAGCATCATACAGCAAAGGAAACCACACTTTGCTTATGCCTAGAGTTCAGGCAAAACTTAAACTGTTAGGTCCGACTGAATAACTCATTCTCTGAGTAATAGAGAACATGAACCTGTACTTGTGAATACCGACAGAATGGCTATGATGAAGAAATCATCTCGACTGAAATAGACGACTTAATTCCAATTCAATCCGACTCAACTGTTACCGTCAAGAAATCCGAGTTAATCTTAATGATACCCACCGGTTCCGTCAATCCACGCGAACGGTTACTAACGGCGTCAGGATTATTTTGAGATCTATACCCTGAACCAAAAAATTCTCTTATCCAAAACCTGAACTATCCTTCTTCCCCACTGAGACCGCCGCCATTGATGTTTGAAATAAAAATCCCACTGCATCCACTGCTTCTAGAGTCCCCATCGAAACAGAGACATCCACTTCCATGGCTCCCAAGAAGAAGACCTTGAGCGAGCACGGAAACACCACTGAGGGCCTGCCGCACAACGAGAACCGGCAGATACCCTCACCATACCTGGCATACCGCCCCTTCATTGTCACCAAGCCTATGCTACAATCCTTAGTGGATATGGGCGTCCTGCCTCCGAAGGAAGTGGCAAACTGGAGGGTCTGCGAGAAGAAGGATGACGCTGCTCCACCCGAGGATACTTACGAAGCGATGGTGTTCATGCCATTCTTCATCCGCAGGTTAGGTCTCCCCATCTGCTCATTCGCGCGAGGCCTGTTGCAATTCTATGCTATCAACCTGACCCATCTTATTCTGCAACTTTCAATCTTCATTCATCTCTGCGAGGCATTTCTTGGAATTGTCCCGCACTTTGGCTTGTGGAAATATCTTTACCACTGCAAAGACGGTCTTAGAGATGGAGTGCTACAGGTGACTGGAGGGGCCAGCTTTGAGCTGCGAAAGAATCGCAAAGCTATTTATTTGGATATCCCCCTCCCAGATAACAACAGAGGATGGCACACCGAGTGGTTTTACATTGAAAATCATGGAAATTCTCTCCCTTCGAGGTCTGGGAGACAACCTGACAGCAAGCTGCCCAGCTAGGAAGAAGGCCCAACAGTTGAGGAGCAGGCCGAGGTCGACACACTGCTGGAAGAAATAGCCAACCTGAAAGAAAGAGGCCTCACTGCCCATGCTGTGGTGATAGAT
This sequence comes from Paspalum notatum, assembly GCA_022530915.1. Taxonomy (NCBI): domain Eukaryota; kingdom Viridiplantae; phylum Streptophyta; class Magnoliopsida; order Poales; family Poaceae; genus Paspalum; species Paspalum notatum. The sequence goes on along the minus strand of CM039688.1, from coordinate 28,390,148 downwards.
TCTGTGTACCGCTGCATTCAGCCTCTGAAGGATAGGATTTACCCTGCCTATCTATATGTTGGAGCTAGTGATCCAACTAGAGAGATAGCCTGATCTATGACTGAGGATGATGTCAAAGCCCGAGTAGAGTTGATACTTAGAGGTGAAGCTCACAACGAGGGTACTCCCAAGCCGTATTCTGCCTAGAATCCAACTCCCACTGTAAGTGACCTTACTGTGATTTCTTTAACTATCCTTGCACATAATCGCATTCTAATTCATGGAATTACTGCAGAGCAATATATCCAAGTTTCTGTCAGACCCTACAACCTCTGGAGCTGTCGGGCTATCAAAGCGTCAATCTGAGTTATCCGCTAAAGAAATGGAAGCTGTTGTTGCTGCTGCTGCCCATGGTGCAGGAAACAATGAAGAGCATACATTCATTGTGATACCAGGTACAGCTCAGATCACCCAAGAACCCAATGTGAGCAACATCACCAAAGCCCCCGAGCTAACAGCTGCTTCAAGTGGTGTGAAGACACGAGCTGCAACTGGCCAGGGCTGCATCAAGGCAAAAGCAACTCGCACTGTGGTGACACGCAGGCAGAGGATACACAAGAGGACGATCAAAGATCTGACAAGCTCTCTAGAGTCCAGGGCCGCATCAAGGCAAAAGCAACTCGCACTGTGGTGACACGCAGGCAGAGGACACACAAGAGGATGATCAAAGATCTGATAAGCTCTCCAGAGTCAGCAGACAAAGCCAAGAAATCCAGGTATTCCTCCCACACCACAGCTAAAGCAGACAACACCATAACTGGAATTGATTGGAGTAGCTTGGTTGACGAGGATGAAGGAGAAGAAGAAGAAGAAGCTCAACTGTTCATCGTGAGAGGCGATCCAAGAAACATCATGATGGCGCTGTATCAGCCCCTTCTGCATCCATACTGCTGCCTGAGGAGGATGAAATTGATCTGACAGCAGAAGATATGGATCTAGACCAAATTATTAGAGATAGATGCAAGCTCCCATTCACTATATGCTCTGATGAAGATATAGAATCACTGTCAACATGCTCCAGGGAAAAACGAACTGAGACCACAAGCCCCCGATCGAAAACAGAGCTAAGATCAAAAAGTGTAGAGTCTGAAAACCCCACAAGCCCAACGTCAGGAGATATTCCTGAGAATGAGACTGCTCATACGAGTAAAGCGACCGAAACTGGGCCTGAGGTGCCAATGCCATCTGAGAACTGGCAACAGGCACTAACCGGGGCAGCTCCAGAAGAAAAACAACAAGAACCTGCAACCGAGCCATTGCCTGAAGCTGCCAGCTCTAAGGAACGCCTGACTGAGATTGGTGCAGGGGATACTCATCCCCCGTCTGAAGCTCATGAGTCGTCCCAAGGGAAGGAAACTGAAGAACCAAAGGATACTGATCAGGTCGAAAAGGGACAATCAGACTCCCTAGCCCCGACTGAGCCAGGCAGCATCCAACCCTCTCCAACTGATGCAGGTGACAGCAGTCACCAGATAGTACCGGCACCCCCAAGCTCAGGGTTGCTTACAGCTTTCGAGGAATGCTAATTGTGCACATAACCTGTATTGACCTTACTGTTGCTTGAACAACTTGAATTACTCTCTGCAGGCCATGCTAAAGACATTCCAAGGTGGGATGCAACAGGCCGACTTAATCCATGAGAAGATTGCCGCACTATCCAGCCTGGAGGTTACTATACTGAGGCAACAACTGGCTGACTCTGAGGCTGCACGAAAAGCTGAGACAACAGGTACGCATACAACTGCTCCATACTCCAATATCTAAGATCTCAAACTGAACTGAAGACTTTCTACCAGCTGCTGCTGCTGAGATCACTCACCTGAAACAAACGGCTATGACTCGGGAGACAAAGCACCGCAATGCTATTGCTGACAAAGATCAAGCCAGAGACCTGGCAGCAGATCTGCGCAGACAGCTGGACATTGAGAAGAAAAATCATGAGGTAACCCGTCAAGAATCCCAACTAGCCTATTCTTTGCTCACAGAAGCATATGAACTGTATCATTCCACAGGAGAAGATGCGTCAAAGAAATGACGAGTATCAACAGCTACAGAAATCATGAGATGGCTTTAGAAGTCATTCCGTGAGACTGCCAGCTCCTTGGAGTCTTTGAAGAGCAGCCACTCCTTAACACGCCAAGCGCTTAAGGACAAAGAAACCGAACTGGCTGAATCTCAAAGCGCCCTTGAGAAAATGAAGAAGGTACTAGCTTCCACACGGTCTGCACTTAAGGAATCCCAAGACCATGCTGTTCAGCAGGCTCAAGTTTAAGAAGTCTTGAAAAAGAACTATGAGACTAGCAAGAAGAACTACAATAAGCTGAAAGACGCCTTTGAGAAGGCAAAGGAGGCTGCCTTGAATGCCAATGCTACCCTAATCAAGATCCTGGACATCTGTGTGCCAGAAAAAACTGCACCTCGGCCTCTAGGTGACCGAATAGCAACCTTCATGGATGATATGAAGTCCAAGGTGTCTGAGTGAGTAAATACCATACTTGCTCGCGTCCTTATGGTCATCAAGAGTTCACAACCTGAGTTCAACTTGACGAGTTTACCATAGAAGATAGTAAACACAAATCAGAGTGTTGAACATGAAGATGAGGCCCGAGTGATTGCCGAGCTCCTTATTGGTGACAATGAGTGAACAATGATCTCCCATGTAGTGTAATGAACTGAATGCTGTGTATATGCATTTTTGTATCTTGCGTAGACATTCTTGAGTATTTATTCTGCAAAACCAAGTTAGTTTAAAGAGCAAATCAAAATATGCCATACGTACCTGAGAATTATTCCTGTGCAGAGAAAACAAATGACATTATCATGATCTGAGTTTGCACTGAATATAAGAAAAACAACATATAACAATAAAAAAACATGAATATTGTAAGATAGAGTATGGTGATGAAGCAAAGACATGCAGTGACGAGCTATAGGTCGTCAAAACCTATGCCCTTCTGTCTTTGTTCAGCCGGGGCCCTGAATGCTCCCCAATTATGAGGTCTTGCAAAGGCATGTAGCACCTTTTGTCGGTCGACTGACCTAGGCCGATTGCCTTTGTTTTGTTGGGGCCCTGAGTGCTCCCCTATTATGAGTTCGAACGAGAGCATGTAACACCGTGCTATCGGTCATACGACCTAGGCCGATTGCTCTCATGGTTGGGGCCGGAGATATCCCCGTCAAGAGTAAGAGTGGGCATGTAACACCGTACTGTCGGTCATACGACCTAGGTCGATTGCCCGTATACAACGAGTGAATATCACCAGTAAAAAGTTGTAAAGAGAACACTGAATATTTTATCTCAAGAGTACGTTTATTTATAGAACATAAATGAGGACAGAGTACAAAAAGATGACACTGACTGCTAACTTAAAAATGATAGAGAAAGAAAAAAGACTATGCATAGAATCTGCGTAGATGCTCTATGTTCCAAGAGTTCCCGACTGGTGTCCCATCCAATTGAGACAGACGATATGATCCTGGACGATTAACTTCTATCACGATGTATGGGCCTTCCCAGGAAGGAGATAACTTATGATGTCCCGCAGTTTTGAGCACCCTGCGCAGCACCAGGTCCCCGATTGAGAAGGAGCGAGGCCTCGTATACTGATCATGATAGCGACGTAAAGTCTGCTGATATCGAGCCGACTGAATAACAGAGTTAAGACGCTCCTCCTCAAGTAGGTCGATCTCCTTGAGTCAGGTTGCTTCAGCCTCAGCAATGCTATTAAAAACCAAACGTGGGGCTCCAAACTTGAGGTCAGCAAGTAAGACTGCTTCTGATCCATACACCATGAAGAAGGGCATGTTCCCTGCGAGAGCTTTGCTAGGTTGTGTTCGAAGGCTCCATACCACATATGGCAATTCGCGTATCCACTTCCCAGCCAACTTTTTATCCTTGTCAAAGATCTTTTTCTTGAGTGCATCCAGTATCATGCCATGAGCTCGCTCGACCTGCCCATTAGCTCTAGGGTGAGCCACCGAGACAGACTTGACACGGATGGACCTTTGTTCGCAGAAATCGAAGAATTCAGAGCCCGTGAAGTTGGACCCCAGATCTGTGATAATTGAATTCATGACCCCAAAGCGAAAGATGATGTCCTGAATGAACTCCACCGCTTTAGCAGATGTTAAAGAAGCGATGGGCTTGAACTCGATCCATTTAGTGAACTTATCGATGGCAACCAGCACATGAGTGTATCCACCTTGAGCTTTCTTGAAAGGCCCAATCATATCCAGACCCCAGCAGGCAAAAGGCCATGAAACCGGTATATTCTGCAGCTCCTGTGCTGGAAAGTGACGCTGCTTGGCGAGGAACTGACAAGCTTCGCAGTGCTGCACTAACTCGGCAGCGTCCTTCTTCGCCGTGGGCCTATAGAAACCAACCCTGAACGCCTTCCCGACGAATGTGCGTGAGGCGGCATGAATTCCACAGATTCCAGCGTGTATCTCTTTTAGCAAACTCTACCCTAATGAGGTACAAAGGCATTTCAGCAAAACTCCTGAGGCGGCTTGCTTGTATAACTCGTTATTGATCAGAGTATAGCTAGAAGACCGTCTTGCTATTTGCTCGGCCTCCGCTTTATCCCTTGGAACCTCTTCGTTCAGGATGTACTTGATGATGGGGGCCCTCCAATCAGTCGGCGCATCCAGAGTTAAGATATGCCGGTCGGGAGGTATGCTCAGCTCGTCTAGCTGAACGGAAGGATGATGAAGCTCTTGGACAAAGACACCAGAAGGTACCTTGGCACGCGACGAGCCCAGCTTGGACAGAATGTCAGCGTCCACATTGCGATCCCGATCCACATGAATGTACTTGAGGCCCTGAAATCTGCCTTCCAGTTTACGGACTGCCTCGCAGTACTTGTCCATGCTTTCTGTGGTGTGGTTCCACTCCTTGTTGACTTGATTAATGACCACCAAGGAATCACCGTAAGCCATTAGACGCTGGATCCCGAGTGATATGGCGATGCGCAGGCCATGGAGGAGGGCCTCATATTCAGCTGTGCTGTTGGAAACCAGAAAAAGAATCTGTAAAACATACTTGAGTTTTTCCCCTGCCGGCAAGTTGAAGACGACACCAGCACCAGCTCCTTCCAACTTCAACGAGCCGTCGAAATACATCTTCCAAACCTCCATGATTTCTGGTTTCTCAGGCACTTGATGCTCAGTCCACTCAGAGACGAAATCAACTAGTGCCTGAGTCTTGATTGCAGTACGAGGACGGAATTCAATATCATGAGCCCCCAGCTCGCAAGCCCACTTGGCGATATGCCCTGTGGCCTCTCGATTACGCAAGACCTCTCCGATTAGGAACTCTGTGACCACTATGATTTTATGTTCCTCAAAGTAGTGGCGAAGTTTGCGTGCGGTAATGAGAACTGCGTATAGTAACTTCTGTACTTGAGGATACCTGATTTTGGAGGGACTGAGGACCTCGCTGATGAAGTAGACCGGGTGTTGCCAGGGTACTGTGTGTTGTCCATCCGGTCGCTCGACCACCAATGCGGTACTGACCACGTGAGTCGTATTGGAGATGTAGAGGAGCAGATCTTCCGCCGGTGAGTCGGCAGTGGCACGATTAGGAGATTTGAGTACGGGAGGTGACGTTAGGAACTTTTCAAGGCGTCCAACGCTTCCTGTGCCTTTGTAGTCCACTAAAACCTGTCGACCTTTTTGAGTAGTTTGTAGAAGGGCATACCACGTTCACCGAGCCGTGATATGAATCGGCTCAAGGCTGCCATGCACCCAGTCAGCCTCTGAGCGTCTTTCTGTGATCTGGGAGGGTGCATGCGCAGAATAGCCTTGATCTTCTTAGGGTTGGCTTCGATTCCCCTATTGCTGACAACAAAACCGAGTAACTGACCTGCAGGAACGCCGAAGATGCACTTGGTGGGGTTAAGCTTCCACCGGATCTTTCTTAGGCTGTCAAACACCTTGCACAGATCATCGATGAAATCCTCTTCGTTCTTGGTCTTGATTACAACATCATCAATGTAAGCCTCGATGCGTTCGCCCTAGTGATCGGCGAGGCAAGTTTGAATCGCCCTTTGGTACGTTGCTCCTGCGTTCTTCAACCCAAAAGGCATTGAGGTATAGCAGTAGGCACCGAAAGGCGTGATGAACGCTGTCTTCTCCTGATCTTCAATCGTTAGGCTAATCTGATGATAGCCCAAGTAACAATCGAGGAAGGAGAGCAAAGCGCAACAGGCCATAGAGTCAGTTGTAAGACCGAGACGTGCGACTAGAGGGGGGAGAATAGGAGCACTTGAAAAACTCAAACTCAAACCCCCAAAGTGCGCTCTCTTGAACACACGCACACCCGATACCGTCCACTGAACAGATACGTATCGGGTGGAAAGCGGAAGCACTAAATACACCTAGCAGAACAAGCACACTAGACCTAGACGAACAAAACAAAGCACGAACAAAACGAGACAAGCTACAAAGCTTGCAAGAGTCGCACACTAGCCACTCAACACACCGAAGCTTGCCTCACTTAAGAACAGTGAGTGAAGAGTATGGGCATGCAGTGGTTGACACAAAACAAGCTTGAAGCAAACCACAACACTCCAAAGACCAAAGAAACCAAGGAGAAAAGACCAAGGAAGAAGAGGAGGAACTAACACAAAAAAACAGCCTAAAATTGTACAGACCGTACTATCCGAACCCCCCCAAAAGGCCTAGACCGTACTAAGTTAAGAAGAGGCTGAAAACAGCCCAGAAACACTACAGACCGGACTATCCGGTCTCTACAGACAATCCTATTTTACTCCAGACCATCCTATTTAACTCAGCAGAAAAACTGCACTAAAAAACAGCCCGACACCCTTTTGAAAAATCGATCGAAACGGGGTCAAATCTCAATGAAACTTCACGAAAATTTGCATGGATAATCCTAAGGACCTTTCCTAGCAAGTCCCAAAAGATTAGCTCCAAAAGATCAAGGGATTCATGGGAATTACAGATCTCATGAGGTAGGTGAGTTGACTCCGAAAAACCGAGAAATGGGAAGAACGGCCCTTGCTCATGGTTCAATGATTCTAGCACTTGGCTAGTGAGATTCACCACATCATAGCAAGGCAGAATATCAGCAAAATAAAGATCCCAACCTTGGACAAAAGAAAACACACCAAAATCCAAGGATTGGAACCAAAAACAAACAAGAACGGGGAGGGGAAAAGGAGGACGAAATGGAGCTGCTCAAGACATGGATTTCTCAAGGAGTAATCTTAGATTGAATCACGAAATCAAGTCTTACAAGACCCCCTGGAGCCTTCCTCCCATCATCCTCCCACTAATGACAAGATTTGACTAAACTAGGCACTCATCTCCTAGCTAATCTCCTCTCTTTTCTCTCTTTGGACCTTGGCTGCTAGGGTTAGGGAAACTAGGGTATTGTGGCTGCCAAGATCAGCTCCAAGGGAGCCTCTCAAGTCTATTTATACCCTAGGCCCTAAACGACACAATTACATTAAGACCCCTACTCTAAAAATGCCAGGAGGGGGCCAAACCGAAAAGATACAATCGGACGACTACGATGACGTCTTGATCATCTTCGGTTTCTCCGCCTTGCTTGGATGTGCGCCACGTAGCCAGTAGTCTGGAAGCTTCCCCCGGTTTTGAAGTCAGAAACCGGGAAACTTTATTCTACGGGCTTCCTGGGCCGGGTCTTGGCCAAATCTTCAATCTTGGCGAGTCGGAGCCCAACCCACCAAGTCATCTGAACTTGGGTGGCGGTTTTGAGCCGAAGCCGCCAAAGCCTCCCTCACACGCCTTCGCGCCATGCACTCGGGTTAGAGCACCACGGTGGCACCCGGCTTCTCCAGTCCATCGGAGTTGCCTCGCGGTCCATCGGAGGGCTTACACCACCGTCGCTGGACCGCCCCTCCGTGTACCGAGCTCCCATGGCTGACCGACGCTGAGCATTACCTCTGGTCCATTGGAGGGCTTTTCCTTCAGTCCATCGAGGTCTTCATCGTCTACCTCCAGTCCATCGGAGGGCCTCTAGTCCATCGGATGGCTTGAGCTCGTTGACAATCACTCATCACACCAGGAGAGCAATGAGGCCGGTCCATTGGCTCTCAATCTCCCCCTTGATGAGTGCATTGTCAACACCTTCAACCTGTAACCTGAAATGGATCAAAGACAAAAGAAAAGTGTAAAACCGAAAAAGAAAGAAAATAAAAGAAATGCTCAAGCTGCCCAAAACCCAACAAAGGCAAAACACAAGGCAACTTGAAGCAAAAAGAACCAAAGCATCGGCTCCTCAAGACAGAGGCAAAAGGCTCAACGCACCGATGCAAAGAGCATGCTAAAAGCTCAAACTCCCCCTGAAATGCATCCTCACACATGCAATTTGAATGCAAAGCTCTCCCTCAACTAAATCTCTCCTGAGTCCTCCCCCTTGTCCATATTTTTAAATTTCTTCCCCTTGGAAAAGTACACTAATCTCTCCCCAAATTTCTCCCCCTTGTTGACAATGGACACATCAAGGGTTCCTTGAACTCAACTCCCCCTGAATTAGATAACTCCCCCTCAAAATATGCCATGAAATGCAAGGAGTGTAACTAAAAGAGCTCAGAAGGGATGGAAAGCTAGTAATCACAAGTTCTAGCATACAAAGCAAGTGAGGGCAAGGAAGCATATAACAAGCTCAAATGAATCTATCTTACACATGTCAAGAGCAAGCTTGTTTTTCAGGGTTATCGAAAAGAAAGCATCACTGACATGAATAGCACCTAGCAAGATAGGTATGAACAGCAAGATACTAGCAATGCATACAAGGTGTGCTATTTTCAACCAAAGCATATACAACCAGCCATAAGCATTTTAGAGACTTGCAAATTTCAGATTTATACATTTGTATTCATAAGCAAGTTCTTTTTGTGCCAGGGGTTATTTACTTGTCTTTTGCCACTTCTTACCAACCAATGCCAAGCCTAGGTTATATAACCATCAGAAGCTTAAGACAAGGTTTTGGTCATACACAGCCTAGTCCAAGTTCATGCCAAAGTGCAAAGGCAAGCTGTCTCGAACTAGATCAGTGAGACAAGCAAACCCACCTGGATCTTTCTCAATTCAGCACATAAGACACCACTTGTAAGCATTTTGATTCAGATTTCAATTTAAGCAAGGTGTCATAAAAGCTTAGGCATTAACTTAGCAAAGGCATACAACTAGCATATCCAGGTATGAAAAGATAGCATAGCATTCAACAATCCTATACATGCTAGGTAGCCAAATCAAGTGGTGATCATGGTTTTTGATTTGCAAAGAATAAAATGACTTAGCTCACGACTAGTATTCAACAGACTCAAGAGAGCTTAGCCAACCATGATTAAGCATGTAACTGTACAATCTAGCACAAGCAAGTACTAACTCATCATCTCAAAAGAGCTCTAGTGCTAGTGAAGTGAAAATGCATATGATACAGTGCAATGCATGATATGATACAACATGCAAAAGAAGCAAAGAAAAATAAAAGCAAGATAAAAGCAAATTCTAGACTATGAAAGCTATTTCTTACTAAAAGGAATAGCGTATTATCCCTGACTAAAAGGGATATCACACTCCAAGCTCACCTCTCAAGCGCACAAAAGTGCCAAACTCTAGGGGCTTGGCAAAGATATCGGCCAACTGGTTTTCAGATGCTACGTGGACTAAGTCTATGTCCTGGACTAAGTCTATGTCCCCCTTTTCATAGTGATCTTTTAGAAAGTGAAACCTCACGTCTATGTGTTTGGTTCTAGAGTGCAAGACGGGGTTCTTAGCTACAGAAATAGCAGAAGTAGAATCAACTAGAAGAGGGATTTTTCCAAACCTAAGGCCGAAATCACTAAGGGTGGCTTTCATCCATAAAAGCTGGGAGCAGTAACTAGCAACAGCTATATACTCTGCTTCTGTGGTAGACAAGGATACGCTAGCTTGCTTGCGAGAGGACCAAGAGACAAGAGAGGTTCCTAAGAGTTGGCATGTGCGGAGGTTGACTAGCGATCAATCCGGCAGCCAGCATGGTCAGCATCTGAGAACCCTCTAAGAGAAAGAGAAGAACCCGAGGAATACCAAAGACCAAGCTCAGGAGTGAATTTCAGATACCTAAAAATGCGCTTCACCGCTTGACGGTGAGAAGTCCTACGAGAAGCCTGGTAGTGTGCATAGAGGCAGACCGCGAACTGAATGTCCGGCCTGGTCGCCGTCAGGTACAGAAGTGAGCCGATCATCCCTCGAAATTCCTTCTGGTCCACCGCCTCCCCATCTTCATCAGCATCAAGCGCCGTGTTTGTACTCATAGGGGTTGTCATGGGTTTGGAGTCACCCATTTCAAACTTTTTGAGTTTGTCTCTTGTATACTTGGCTTGATGGACGAAGGTTCCTTCAGGGCCTTGCTTGATCTGCAGCCCGAGGAAGAACTGGAGCTCACCCATGAGACTCATCTCAAATTCCCTGCTCATCTGTTAAGCAAAACTAGACACCAAAGCGTGAGATGAACCACCAAAGATTGTGTCATCAACATATATCTGAACTATCAAGGTGTCACCGCCATGACTCAACAAAAACAAGGTCTTGTCTACTGAACCCATCACAAACCCAGACTTGAGCAGGAAACTCTTCAACCTAGCATACCAAGCTCTATGAGGTTGCTTCAGACCATAAAGGGCTTTCCTCAACTTATACACCCGGTCTGGAAACTTGGCACTCTCAAAGCCAGGAGGTTGTCTCACATATACCTCCTCCTCTATGAACCCATTCAGAAAAGCAGACTTGACATCCATTTGCTGCAGTTTGAAGCCTTTAGAGGCCGCAAAGGCAAGCAAAATCCTAATGGCTTCCAAACGAGCTACAGGGGCAAAGGTCTCCTCATAATCTATACCCTTCTTCTGACAGAAACCCTAGGCTACCAATCTCGCTTTGTTTCTCACAACCATCCCATCCTCACCCTTTTTGTTCTTGAAAACCCACTTGGTACCTATAGGGCGACAGTTTGGTGGAGGTTCAACTAAATCCCAGACATGGTTTCTCTCAAAGTTCTCCAACTCCTCATGCATGGCGTTCACCCAGTTAGGATTAGATAATGCATGTGACACATCCCGGGGCTCAAAAGAAGCAACATATGCAGAGTGGGAGAAAAAGGCTAGAGAGTTAACCGAAGAGCGTGTGACACGCTGGTGAATATCTCCAATCATCCTGTGTGGAGGGTAATCCCGCTGGACCTGCTGTAACACCCTAGTTTAAATTCCAGCATTTTATAATAAATTCTAAGTAATTTATTTATTTTTCTAAGGCTTATGTGCTTAGTTGCATTTTTAAATGATTTATTTAAAATCAACACTTGTATAAAATAAACCATAGGCCAAACTTTCTTGTGCATACATGCTGGTGCATCCTCTTTTGGTTGTGTGAATTAAGGATTCAAATTCAAATTTATTTGAATTCTAGACCCATTTTCTATCCAAATTCAAAAGAATTCAAAACCAGAAAAAGAAAAAGGAAAAAAAAAAAAAAAAGAGGGGGAGCCAGGCCGACCGGCCGGCCCGGCCGACCGGCCAGCCCAGCCCCGCGCCTCCTCTCCCCGCCTGGGCCGGCCCAGCCAGCCCCGCGCCCCCGCTCCTCCCGCCTGGGCCCCGGCCCGACCGGCCGCCGCGCGCGCCCTCCCTCCACCTGGGCCGAAAGGCCGGCCCAAGGCCGCGCCTCCGCGTCTCGCCGACAGGCGGACCCCACCAGTCAGGGCCGTCTCCCTCCTCCCGCCGGACATCTCGCGTGCTTTCCTTCCTCCGCTCGGCCACGTCCGCGCCCGAGCCTCCCGAGTCGAATCCGCGTCCCGCTCCTTTCCTTAAACGCTCCCCTCTTCAAATCCCGCAGCTCCCGCCCCGGTTCCCCCTTCTCCCTCGCCTTCCTTCACTGCCGGGTCCGGCCTTCAAAGCCGCCGAGCGGGATCACCGCGGCCGTGCTTATCCCCTTCGGCCGAGGCTCTATAAAACCCACCCCGAGGCTCGCCTCCGTCCCCTTCGCCTCTCCACCAGAGCTATTGCCCTCCCGTGCCCTCTCGAGCTCGCAATCGTCGCCGGAGCCCCGCCTCGGTAAGCCGCTCCGCCGCCGAATTCGGCGTCGGTGTAGCCCCTCCGGCCCTGAATCCTCCCTCTCTCGTGTCGCAGGAACATCCCGGAGCTTCGCCGCCCATCCTCGGAGTCCCGGAGACGCTTCACCCTCACGTTCCACGCGGGCGAACGCCACCCGTGAACCGACGCCGCCGCCGCTCGTCGCCAGACCGCCACCGACCATCTCTCGCCGCCCTCAAGCCCTCGGTGAGCTCGCCGTAACACCCTCGTCCTTTTAGGCTAGCTCTAGTTGAGCCTAGCACACTCCCTGAGCCGGAACGCCGCCGCGCCGCCGTTCCCGCCGCGCTCCGAGAGCGCCATGGGCGCGGTCGCCGTCGCCCGCGGCCCCGGTCTCTCTCCGCCGTCGGGTCTCGATCCGACGCACGAGATCAGAACCCGATCCGATCTAACGTCACCCGTTGGATCGAGATCTAACCGCTCCCACTCGCCGATGACCGGTCAATACCGGTCAGCGCGTTTCGTTTCGCTAAAGAGCCCCTGGACTTTCGGGAAATCAACCCGCAGTCCACCGACGTTGAAAAGTAATTAGGTTTTAGTCCTGGTTTTAGCGTTTTAGCCCCTGCGCTTTTGAAAATTAGAACCCGCCGTCCAGACCCTGGAGTTTTGCACCAGAACCCTCTGCGGCTACGTTTAATTACGTATAAGTCCTCGGTTTTTCAAATCTAGCCCCTGGTTTAATGTTTCTATCACAGTTAGGCCCCTAGGAGCCCGTTTTATGCATAACTTTCACGTTTTAACTCCGATTTGAGTGATTCTTGCGCTCACGCGACCGTGGAAACACGTAGAATGTTTTTAGTACAGTTTTACCTTCTGTTTTTATGATATGATGTACTGTTTCTCACCCTTGGCCAATTGTTTGCATGTATGTATGCGTGGAAATGTTTGTACGTTGCCGTGATCGTGGTTAGACGGTGAGCAGTTTGTTGGTGACGAGGAGCAGCAGTTTGAGGGTGTTGAGCAGCAGCCTCAAGACCAGTTTGAGCAAGGCAAGTATAACATGGACACAACCCAATAACCCTTTAATCACTTCATATGCATGTGTCTGTTCCTGTATGCCAATAAGGACTGTACCTAGCCTCTTTATCGCAATGTTTACCTATGGGAGTGCATGTTGGTTAAGTTTTGCTAGTCGCCGCGCGAACTCATGTATCTTTTGTTACTAATTTTGTTTAATGGATCTATGCAATCAAATCCTGAGCTTGACCCTCTGTGGTTCATGTTCTTTAAAAATGGCTTTTTAGCAACTTGGTATAGGGGGCATGAGCATGGGTTTTGCTTATAGCCACTCTCCTTAAGGACCGGTTCGCAAAGCGACAACCTGGGATAACAGTGCTACCATGAGACTGGAATGGGACGGTCTTGGCTAATTAATTAGGTTACATTGGTTTGGGGGTAACTTACCGACGGGGCAAGAGGGGAGGTGAGCTTCTGTGGCCCTCGCGCTACTTGGGTTGAGTGCGTTTATCTCCCCTTGAGGCTTGCTCCACAGTTGCGGACCCTGAAACCTTAGCGGTTACACCTTACCAACGTGATCTTTGTAAAGGCCTCGTAGTGTGCTTGCTAGCCATCTCATCTAAGGTAATGTGGTGGACCACTAGCGTAGCCCACGACTCATGGGTAAAGTTGTACGACCTCTCGAGAGTGTAAAACTGACATGTCAGCCGTGCTCACGGTTATGAGCGGCCCAGATCCTTTATGCAGATTAGTGGTTCTGTTGGGTTTTCAAAGTGGTTCTCATGATCATGTTGTTAAATAATGTTCACATGCTATACCTTGGGTTAATGGTTATCAAATCTCTTGTAGATGCTAGTTGTTTAATAAAAACTTGACCAACTAAAAGCTCATGCTAAGTGTCAGCCAACCCTAGATGCCTCATAGTTCATGTTGTGCTTGTTGAGTATGAAATACTCACGCTTGCTTTACTTTAAACCTACTGTTGGCTGGAACCCAACCGCTGCTCAGCTCCAGAAGACTTCGAAGAGTATGTTCAGGACTTCAACGAGTTCTAGGCGTACCGGTCCACCAGTCGACGTCCCTGTGGCGGCTCATTTGTCTTCGTTTACGCTTCCGCTATGACTCTGGTTTAAAGACATGTTGTCTTATTGTAATAAAGTGATGTTATACTCTATGTAAACGTTTTATTTATCGTTAAACACGTTCTGTGATGTCACTATTGTCATTGTATATGTGAGACACGTTCCTGGCACATATACGTTGTTCCGGTTCCGTTGGTTGAGAACTGGGCGTGACAGAGTGGTATCAGAGCCGTGTTGACTGTAGGACGAAAGCCTAGTTAGAAACAGACGTAAATAAGGACCTCTTTCCCCTTTTGCCCTCTTGCTGTTTTATGAAAATTTTATTTTGCTATCAAACTATATGTTCACCCTATGTTAAATTATCACTTTTTGCTTTATTCATTCAATCATATAGAACTGATCTCCATCTTACTCCATCCTCCTTATAGGTCATGGCACGCAGCAAGCAGACTGCCCGCAAGAGTACTGGGGGCCGCCTTCGCCGTGTTGCACCGCCGACCCCACGGCGTACCCCAGTACCTCGTCCACCACAGCAGCTCGAGCCTCCGTCACCGGAGCTGCCCGAGCCGTTGCCACCACCGCCCTTCGAGTACGCCCCCATGGACCAGGCGCCACACCCCTTTGAGGGGAATGGTCTGCTTCCGGCAGACACTGACCCTGAGGAGGAGGAGGAGGAGGAGGATCCAGTGGAGGTGGTTTACTACCTCGACTCAGACGGCGATGGTGATGCACGGGGAGAGGCTCCATCGTCACGCCTGCCGACACCGACACCTCCTTCCCCGCGTGCGCCGACACCACCACCTTCTCCAGCGGCACCTGCAGCTTCACCGGCACCCCCACCGCCACCGCCTGCCGCACCCGAGTGGCCGTTCCGTGTGGCTGTCCCTTCCGACGAGGGTGGCCAGCGGGAGGTTGACGCCTGGGTCGACCTGACGCACCCACACCACGGTGCTGACCTGGAGTTCCCGGGGCTACTCCGCGACTGCCTCTACGACCTGGGTTACACTACCCATGAGGTCGTCTACCAGGTCCGGCAGCGAGCGCGCCCGGACCACACCACCCTCTGGTCCGCCGGTGCGCAGATCCTGGAGCCCAACCCCAACCATGGGGGACACACCGTGCTGCGCTGGCACTACAGCATCGCGGAGCACGAGACCATGGAGATGGCCATGGAGGATGCTGCTCAGCAGGCCCTTGGGGTCCTCTGCCAGCACTACCACACTCCGCTCTGCCAGACTCAGTACCGCTACTTTCCCCGCCGGCAGTCCGGGGATACTGAGCACGCGATCGCGTCCATCCGGGGCGAGGACAACCGGCAGCTGTTGAAGCTGGTCCGGTATGTGTCAGCCCTGATCACTGCCTACGTCAGGGTGTCCGAGGAGCTCCATCACCGGAACGGTGAGGTGTTCCACCTTCAGGCGCAGCTGGATCGAGTGGCAGGTCCACCGCCCCAGGTGCCAGTGGTGGATCCAGCTCAGACTCCACCTCGCCGGAGGCCTGGCACAGGAGAGTTAGGTGGTGCCACCAGGATACTCCCTCAGGATGACTAGTCGTCCTCATGTATCGCGTTAGCACGTTTGTTTATGTTGTCATGATGAGTTGGTCATGTGGAACTTAAGTTAAAGTGTGTGGGCTGGTTGTTTGTTATTTTGAACCGTGTTTGATTTGGATCTTTGGTTGTGTGCTGTCCAGCTGTGGGGATTTGTCCCAGCATGAACAAGTTAATGTTATAAGTTAGTTCGTGGGGTTAAACACTATATCCACTCTATCGCTCTTACTACTTTATCTTTAGTCGTTACCTCTTGTGCACCCTTACGTTGGCTATATGCTTACGGTGTCTCTGCTACAAACAGATGGTCAACACAAGGCGCAACGCTACCGGTGGAAGTGCTAGCCAGGGTAACCAGGGGGTGGCAACCCGCTGCCTAACCCTCCACCACTGACACCGGAGCAGTTTTACAACCTCCAGATGCAAATGATGGCCACAATGACCAACGCGGTGCACGCTCTCCAGCAAGCCCAAGCTCAACCACCACCCCCACCACCTCGGGACAGGCGTGGAGATTTCCTGAAGGGTCATCCACCAACCTTCTCCCATGCCACAGAGCCACTGCAAGCGGATGATTGGCTTCGCGCAGTGGAACGCCAGCTGGACATTGCTCAATGCAATGACCGAGAGAGGGTCTTGTATGGCTCCGGTCAGTTAAGAGGTGCAGCCCTGGATTGGTGGGAATCCTACAGACCCCAAGATAGGGATGCTTTCACTTGGGCACAGTTCAGGGAGAACTTCCGCAACCACCATGTGCCTGCAGGGTTGATGAAAATGAAGAAGAAGGAATTTCTTTCCCTGAAGCAGGGCAGCATGTCTGTGACTGAGTATAGGGATAAATTCCTTCAGTTGGCCAGGTATGCCACTGCAGAGGTGGCAGCGGACAGGGAGAAACAAGAATACTTCTTGGAGGGTCTGAATGATGAGCTCCAGTACCAGCTGATGAATCATACCTTTCCTAGCTTCCATCAGCTGGTGGACAGGGCTCTGTTCACTGAAAGGAAGCGCCAGGAGATTGAGGAAAGGAAGAGGAAGTACAACAATTCCTCATCAAGCAGCAACACCCGTCCCCGGTTCTCTCAGGGTCCGAGCTCACAGCAGCAGCGGGCTCAAGGCCAGCAAGGCTACCAGTCCCAGCAGCGCTATCAGGGTCAGCCAGCTCGCCCTATGTACTCAGCTCAGCGCCCAGTGCAGACCACCCCTCCCACCACGAACCAGACCACAGGCGTTGGGCCTTGCTACAAGTGTGGTGGAGCGGGCCACTATGCTAATGCTTGTCCCCGTAGGGTGCAAGGTAACCAACAGGGGCAGCAGACGGGCCAAAGGCAGAACCCTCCCCAGCCGCAGCAAGGGCGCCCCAATCAACAGAGCAAGACGCCGTGGCAGGGGAAGGTGAATCATGTGACAGCTGAGTCTGCAGCTGAAGCTCCTAATGTCGTGATTGGTACGTTCCTGGTCAACTCTCACCCCGCTACAGTTCTTTTCGATACCGGTGCCACGCATTCATTTATTACCAAATCATATGCTGAGCAGTACAATATTCCTATAAGGTCTACAAGTAGACCCATGGTAGTATCTACACCGGGGGGAACGTTGAGCACAAGTTTAATATGCCCTCGGGTTAGCATAAACATAAGGGGGGTAGAATTCTGCACCAAGTTGATAATCATTGGTTCCGCGGGAATTGATATCATCTTGGGGATGGAAACGCTTGCTAAGTGGGATGTCAGAATTGATTGTGCCAAGCGAACCGTCCACTTAACAGCTCCTGATGGTCAGAAAGTGGAGGTCAGTGCCACAGAACCTTCTGGTTGTCTGCATCAGATGGAGGCGAAGCCCACGGAGGGAATTCGAGTAGTGTGCGAGTACCCGGATGTCTTTCCAGATGAGTTGCCAGGTATGCCACCTGACCGAGAAATTGAATTTTTAATAGAACTTTTACCTGGTACAGCCCCTATAGCAAAAAGGCAATATAGAGTGGCACCCAAAGAACAAGAGTTAATAAAGGAAAATATAGATGAGTTGTTAGGAAAGGGGTTTATACGGCCTAGTTCTTCACCTTGGGCCTTTCCAGTTCTGTTTGTTGACAAAAAGGATGGGACACGGAGGATGTGTGTATTATAGAGCCTTGAATGATGTCACCATCAAAAACAAATATCCCTTACCTCGAATAGATGATTTGTTTGATCAGTTGCAAGGTGCATGTGTGTTCTCAAAGATTGATTTGAGGTCGGGTTATCATCAACTGAAGATCCGTCCATCCGATATTCCAAAGACTGCTTTCATTACCAGATTTGGGTTATATGAATATACAGTGATGTCTTTTGGGTTGACAAATGCTCCTGCTTATTTCATGAATCTTATGAACAAGGTGTTTATGGAGTATCTTGACAAGTTTGTTGTAGTGTTCATTGATGATATATTGATCTACTCCAAGACGGAAGAAGAACATGAAGAACACTTGAGGTTAGTTTTGCAGAAGCTGAGAGACCATAAGTTGTACGCAAAGTTGAGCAAGTGTGAGTTTTGGCTTGATCAGGTGCCTTTCTTGGGACATATAGTCTCGAAAGGTGGAATCATGGTGGATCCCAGCAAGATCAGTAGTGTCATGGATTGGAAGGTGCCAGAAGTTGTGAGAGAAGTTCGTGGATTTTTGGGTCTAGCAGGATATTACAGAAGGTTTATCGAGAGTTTCTCCAGGATTGCAAAACCAATGACATCATTGCTCGAGAAGGGTGTTCCATTTAATTGGACTAAGGAGAGGCAAGCTGCATTTGATGAACTAAAGAAGAGACTCACCACAGCCCCAGTGCTTACTCTACCGGACTTAACCAAGAGTTTCACCGTGTATTGTGATGCCTCTAAGGAAGGTTTGGGTTGTGTGCTGATGCAGGAGGGAAAAGTGATTGCTTATGCTTCACGCCAGCTAAGAAAGCATGAGGTCAATTATCCCACTCATGATCTGGAGTTAGCAGCTGTTGTGCATGCTCTGAAGATCTGGAGGCATTATTTGTTCGGGAATAAATGTGAGATATACACCGACCACAAGAGTCTCAAATATATCTTCACACAGAATGAGTTGAATATGAGGCAGAGAAGATGGCTAGAGTTGATTAAAGATTATGACCTGGAGATACATTACCATCCGGGGAAAGCTAATGTGGTAGCGGAAAAGTTATGTTAATATGGCAGTTGCTTTCCAGATGCCCTTTGAGCTGTGCGTGGAATTTGAGAGTTTGAATTTGGGATTCGTGCATCACACCACAGTAGCAACATTTGAAGCAGAGCCTACCCTGGAACAAGAGATAAGGAAACACCAGAAAACGGACGAGAAAATTCAGGAGATCCGGGAACAGATCAAGTTGGGCAAGGCGCCACACTTTCGTGAGGATGAACAAGGTATTGTCTGGTACAAGAATCGGATCTGCGTGCCAGATGTGGACAGTATCAAGAAGTTAATACTCAGTGAGGCTCACGACACCGCTTACTCAATTCACCGGGGCAGTACAAAGATGTATCATGATTTGAAGGAAAGGTTCTGGTGGTATGGAATGAAGAGAGCAGTGGCAGAATATGTCGCAGTGTGTGACACTTGTCAGCGTGTGAAGGCCGAACATCAGAGACCTGCAGGTTTGTTGCAACCTTTGAAGATCCCGGAGTGGAAATGGGAGGAAATAAGTATGGACTTCATTGTGGGGTTACCCAGGACTCAGAAAGGCTACAACTCGATCTGGGTAGTTGTTGATCGGCTGACCAAAGTTGCTCATTTTATTCCGGTAAACACTACTTATTCGGGTGCAAGGTTAGCAGAGTTGTACATCTCCAGAATCGTTTGCTTGCATGGTGTACCTAAGCGGATCATATCTGATAGAGGTTCACAGTTCACATCTCGTTTCTGGGAGCAGTTGCATGATTCATTGGATTCCAAGCTTCGGTTCAGTACAGCGTATCACCCACAGACAGATGGTCAGACGGAAAGAACAAATCAGATTCTAGAGGACATGTTGAGGGCATGTGCTATACAATACGGAACCAGTTGGGATAAGAGTCTGCCTTATGCCGAGTTCTCTTATAACAACAGCTACCAAGCCAGCCTGAAGAAGTCACCATTTGAGGCTCTGTATGGCAGAAGGTGCAGGACACCGCTATTTTGGAATCAAACAGGAGAGAAGCAGGTGTTCGGACCCGACCTTATCAAGGATGCGGAACAGCAGATCAAGATGGTACGTGAGAATTTGAGAGTTGCTCAGTCCAGGCAGAAGAGCTATGCAGATGTGCG
Source organism: Paspalum notatum (assembly GCA_022530915.1). Taxonomy (NCBI): domain Eukaryota; kingdom Viridiplantae; phylum Streptophyta; class Magnoliopsida; order Poales; family Poaceae; genus Paspalum; species Paspalum notatum. The sequence goes on along the minus strand of CM039688.1, from coordinate 28,370,129 downwards.
ACGCAGGGATTTGACCTTTAAGGTTGATGACTTTGTGTATTTGAAGGTGTCACCAATGAGAGGTATCCGGAGGTTTAATATGAAAGGGAAGTTGGCACCAAGATACATTGGTCCATTCAAGATAGTGGAAAGGAAAGGCGAAGTGGCTTATAAGTTGGAGTTGCCACCAAACCTATCTGGCATACACAATGTGTTCCATGTGTCACAACTAAAGAAGTGTTTGAGGGTGCCGGAAGAACAAGCACCACTGGAAGGTCTGGATGTGCAGGAGGATTTGACATATACCGAACACCCAGTGAAGATTCTTGAAACATCTGAAAGGGTTACCCGAAATAGGAGGGTCAAAATGTGCAGAGTGCAGTGGAAAGATCACACGGAGGATGAGGCAACTTGGGAAAGAGAGGAGGAGTTGAGAGCCACCTATCCTGGTCTCTTTGCTAACCACCTATGAGAATCTCGGGGCGAGATTCCTGTTAAGGGGGGTAGGTTTGTAACACCCTAGTTTAAATTCCAGCATTTTATAATAAATTCTAAGTAATTTATTTATTTTTCTAAGGCTTATGTGCTTAGTTGCATTTTTAAATGATTTATTTAAAATCAACACTTGTATAAAATAAACCATAGGCCAAACTTTCTTGTGCATACATGCTGGTGCATCCTCTTTTGGTTGTGTGAATTAAGGATTCAAATTCAAATTTATTTGAATTCTAGACCCATTTTCTATCCAAATTCAAAAGAATTCAAAACCAGAAAAAGAAAAAGGAAAAAAAAAAAGAGGGGGAGCCAGGCCGACCGGCCGGCCCGGCCGACCGGCCAGCCCAGCCCCGCGCCTCCTCTCCCCGCCTGGGCCGGCCCAGCCAGCCCCGCGCCCCCGCTCCTCCCGCCTGGGCCCCGGCCCGACCGGCCGCCGCGCGCGCCCTCCCTCCACCTGGGCCGAAAGGCCGGCCCAAGGCCGCGCCTCCGCGTCTCGCCGACAGGCGAACCCCACCAGTCAGGGCCGTCTCCCTCCTCCCGCCGGACATCTCGCGTGCTTTCCTTCCTCCGCTCGGCCACGTCCGCGCCCGAGCCTCCCGAGTCGAATCCGCGTCCCGCTCCTTTCCTTAAACGCTCCCCTCTTCAAATCCCGCAGCTCCCGCCCCGGTTCCCCCTTCTCCCTCGCCTTCCTTCACTGCCGGGTCCGGCCTTCAAAGCCGCCGAGCGGGATCACCGCGGCCGTGCTTATCCCCTTCGGCCGAGGCTCTATAAAACCCACCCCGAGGCTCGCCTCCGTCCCCTTCGCCTCTCCACCAGAGCTATTGCCCTCCCGTGCCCTCTCGAGCTCGCAATCGTCGCCGGAGCCCCGCCTCGGTAAGCCGCTTCGCCGCCGAATTCGGCGTCGGTGTAGCCCCTCCGGCCCTGAATCCTCCCTCTCTCGTGTCGCAGGAACATCCCGGAGCTTCGCCGCCCATCCTCGGAGTCCCGGAGACGCTTCACCCTCACGTTCCACGCGGGCGAACGCCACCCGTGAACCGACGCCGCCGCCGCTCGTCGCCAGACCGCCACCGACCATCTCTCGCCGCCCTCAAGCCCTCGGTGAGCTCGCCGTAACACCCTCGTCCTTTTAGGCTAGCTCTAGTCGAGCCTAGCACACTCCCTGAGCCGGAACGCCGCCGCGCCGCCGTTCCCGCCGCGCTCCGAGAGCGCCATGGGCGCGGTCGCCGTCGCCCGCGGCCCCGGTCTCTCTCCGCCGTCGGGTCTCGATCCGACGCACGAGATCAGAACCCGATCCGATCTAACGTCACCCGTTGGATCGAGATCTAACCGCTCCCACTCGCCGATGACCGGTCAATACCGGTCAGCGCGTTTCGTTTCGCTAAAGAGCCCCTGGACTTTCGGGAAATCAACCCGCAGTCCACCGACGTTGAAAAGTAATTAGGTTTTAGTCCTGGTTTTAGCGTTTTAGCCCCTGCGCTTTTGAAAATTAGAACCCGCCGTCCAGACCCTGGAGTTTTGCACCAGAACCCTCTGCGGCTACGTTTAATTACGTATAAGTCCTCGGTTTTTCAAATCTAGCCCCTGGTTTAATGTTTCTATCACAGTTAGGCCCCTAGGAGCCCGTTTTATGCATAACTTTCACGTTTTAACTCCGATTTGAGTGATTCTTGCGCTCACGCGACCGTGGAAACACGTAGAATGTTTTTAGTACAGTTTTACCTTCTGTTTTTATGATATGATGTACTGTTTCTCACCCTTGGCCAATTGTTTGCATGTATGTATGCGTGGAAATGTTTGTACGTTGCCGTGATCGTGGTTAGACGGTGAGCAGTTTGTTGGTGACGAGGAGCAGCAGTTTGAGGGTGTTGAGCAGCAGCCTCAAGACCAGTTTGAGCAAGGCAAGTATAACATGGACACAACCCAATAACCCTTTAATCACTTCATATGCATGTGTCTGTTCCTGTATGCCAATAAGGACTGTACCTAGCCTCTTTATCGCAATGTTTACCTATGGGAGTGCATGTTGGTTAAGTTTTGCTAGTCGCCGCGCGAACTCATGTATCTTTTGTTACTAATTTTGTTTAATGGATCTATGCAATCAAATCCTGAGCTTGACCCTCTGTGGTTCATGTTCTTTAAAAATGGCTTTTTAGCAACTTGGTATAGGGGGCATGAGCATGGGTTTTGCTTATAGCCACTCTCCTTAAGGACCGGTTCGCAAAGCGACAACCTGGGATAACAGTGCTACCATGAGACTGGAATGGGACGGTCTTGGCTAATTAATTAGGTTACATTGGTTTGGGGGTAACTTACCGACGGGGCAAGAGGGGAGGTGAGCTTCTGTGGCCCTCGCGCTACTTGGGTTGAGTGCGTTTATCTCCCCTTGAGGCTTGCTCCACAGTTGCGGACCCTGAAACCTTAGCGGTTACACCTTACCAACGTGATCTTTGTAAAGGCCTCGTAGTGTGCTTGCTAGCCATCTCATCTAAGGTAATGTGGTGGACCACTAGCGTAGCCCACGACTCATGGGTAAAGTTGTACGACCTCTCGAGAGTGTAAAACTGACATGTCAGCCGTGCTCATAGTTATGAGCGGCCCAGATCCTTTATGCAGATTAGTGGTTCTGTTGGGTTTTCAAAGTGGTTCTCATGATCATGTTGTTAAATAATGTTCACATGCTATACCTTGGGTTAATGGTTATCAAATCTCTTGTAGATGCTAGTTGTTTAATAAAAACTTGACCAACTAAAAGCTCATGCTAAGTGTCAGCCAACCCTAGATGCCTCATAGTTCATGTTGTGCTTGTTGAGTATGAAATACTCACGCTTGCTTTACTTTAAACCTACTGTTGGCTGGAACCCAACCGCTGCTCAGCTCCAGAAGACTTCGAAGAGTATGTTCAGGACTTCAACGAGTTCTAGGCGTACCGGTCCACCAGTCGACGTCCCTGTGGCGGCTCATTTGTCTTCGTTTACGCTTCCGCTATGACTCTGGTTTAAAGACATGTTGTCTTATTGTAATAAAGTGATGTTATACTCTATGTAAACGTTTTATTTATCGTTAAACACGTTCTGTGATGTCACTATTGTCATTGTATATGTGAGACACGTTCCTGGCACATATACGTTGTTCCGGTTCCGTTGGTTGAGAACTGGGCGTGACACCTGCCGAGATGGTACAATCTCGGAGGTCACCTCCCCTGCGTCCTCAGCGGGTCCAGCCTCTGCATGAGCTTGCTGTCGGGGGAGTGAGGAGGAAGCCGTGGGCAAGGGTCCTCCTTCATCATCTGAGCTCGTAGCAGAGGGGGCAGGAGCTGCAGCCGGTGCAGTGGCTCCTGCATCACCATCATTAACTGCACCTTCCTCATCCTCAAAGATGGGAGTGCCTTCTTCATCATCACCTGAAAGCTCAAAGGCAGGGGTTGTGCAGGGCATAGTCTTATCAAAAGAAACCTCACAAGTCTCAACAACTTGCTTGGCCTCTAAAATCCACACACGAAAAGCCCTAGAATTAGAAGCATACCCCAGAAAAATCCCATCCAGACATCGAGACTCAAACTTGTCCAAATGCCCCGCCTTCTTAAGCACAAAGCACCTGCAGCCAAACGCTCGCAAATGCTTGATGCGAGGCTGCCTACCAAACCGAAGTTCATACGAGGTCTTCCCAAGGAAAGCTCGCAAGAAAATCCGGTTCGCAATGTAACAGGCCGTATTCACTGCCTCAGCCCAAAAGCGCCTCGGAGTCCTATGCTCATCGAGCATCGTCCGTGCCATCTCAACAAGTGTGCTGTTCTTGCGTTCCACAACACCGTCCTACGGAGGGGTATATGGAGAAGAAAACTGGTGTTCAAGACCTAGGTCACGACAGAAGTTTTCGAAACGAGAGTTTCTGAATTCTCCGCCATTGTCACTGTGGATAGCCCTCATGGCCTTATGACTCTCGTTTCTCAACCTCAGTACCAGATCCTGAACAAAACCAAACGCCTCATCCTTAAACTCCATGAAAAATACCCACGAGAACCGCGAAAAATCGTCCACAACGACAAGCACGTACCACTTCCCACTAACCGATGCTACCCGAGCGGGACCTACTGTATCCATATGGAGTAGCTCACTCGGATAGGAGGTCATAACCTGAGACACAAGAATGTGAGAGGCGGCAACCATCTTGCCATGACGACAGGGGTGGCAAACTAAGTCCTTCTCAGCTCTCAATTTGGGCAATCCTCGGATTAGGCCCATTGAACTTAACCTGACTAGCAGATCAAAGCTGAAGTGACCAAGTCTCCTATGCCACTTCCATATATCAGCAGAAGGACTAGAAACCAAACAGCGCGCAGGGCCAGAAATAGATGTGAGGTCGACCCTAAAAACTTGACCAAAAGGCAGCAAAGAGCAAACAAGGGTCTCCTCAGCATCAAGAATGCAGAACGCACCTTTCATAAAACGAACCTCAAATCCTTCATCGAGAAACAAAATTGAACCCCAAATTCCGGACAAAGGCAACTTCTCTCAGGGAAAGCTTAGCAGAGAGCGAAACAGAACCAACACCCATCACTTTACCTTGACCATTGTCCCCGAATGTGATGTACTCCTTGGTGCTTATGGGGTTGAGGCTGGAGAACCACTTGCGGTGCCCTGTCATGTGCCTAGAGCAACCGGAGTCCATGATCCACACGTCCTCCATGCCTCGATTTTGCAAAGTCAAGTAAAGCGACGGTGAGCAAACGGTCCGGCACTGGGGTTAGTCCCAAAACTGCTGTACCAGTGCCGAGCCATCTTCTCAAAAGTGGGATAAGCACAATCAAGGAAATCATCACGACGATCAGGGTAACCACGACCTCCAAAGCGTGAACCCTCGAAAGCTCTCTCAAAGCCTCGGTCACGAGGTCCATAGCCGCGCTGAAAACGACTAGGAGCTCAACCGGTAAAGCGTCTCTCACCACCAGGAGCACGAGCTTGAAAGCCGCCTCCTCTCTCACCACCAGCAAAGCGGTCTCTCATCTCACCGCGGTGGGGAGGATCTTGCCTACCACCCTGGTAGAACTGATCCTGGTTCCCCCAAGCTCTGTCCTGCCTCTCAACCCGCTTCCTTCTGAAGCAAAACTCCTCTAGGTGGCCATTCCGCTGGCAAAACTCACAGTGGTAGACAGGCCTCCTAGGAACTGGGTTAGGCTGGGACTTGGGCTTAGGTGGTGTGGCCTTGGGTGGCTCAGGCTGCTGGACTGGCTTCTTGCCCTTGGGCTTAAGCTCTTCCTCAACAATCTTGTCCAACTTAGCCTTAGAAGGCTTGGGTGTCCAGTACTGCTTCTTTGGGGCAGCCTTGGGTGGCTCATGGTAAACCCCATCAACAGTCTCTCCTAGCTGGGTAGGTGCAGTCTTGACCTTAATTGGGGCACTCTTCTCACCCGAAATGCTGCACTCTCGAAACCCAACACCACTTGTCTCACCCTCAGGTCTCTTGGTGCTCTCTATGATCATCTCTAGTTGAGGTTGCCTCGCATATACCCAACTGAGCACCTCTCTCAACCTGTTGTTGTCATTTTGCAAAGACAACATCTCCTCCCTCAGATCCTCCAGAATCACAATCTAGGTAGCACAGGTATCACAGTCTAGGGAGGGAACCACAACAGCTTTCTCCAACTTCCTAATGGCGGCATCCCTATCCACTAGCTGCATCCTAAGGGTTAGGCAGTTCTCACAAGTATCAGTAGGTGCTGAAAGCACCTCAAAGTCAGCTCTCAACTGCTCTCACTCACCTCTCAAAGTAGGACAGACCATACACGCACCCAAAAGCGTAGGTCTAGCCCTAAGCTCCTCAAGCTCTATGAGCTGCCCCTCAAACTTCTCCTTCAGAACAGCTAGCTCTCTAGCTAGACAGGGGCAAGACTCACACTCAAGCTCTCCACTCAAAGTAGGCTCATCCAGTTTGGACTGGAGTTTGTCTAGCTCAGCCTTCAGCTCATCTATCTCCTCTACCCGCTTGGCATACCTATCTCTCTGGTCACCAAGCTCCGTCATGAAAGACTCGCAGGTAGAGCACTCAATCTCACTGGGTTGGGGTCTCACACTCCTCAACCTCTCATTCTCCTCTAAAGCCTCAGCAAGTTGGGCTTTCAACTTCTGCAGCTTCTTAGCTGCCTTCTCCAGCATCTTATCCTGGGCCTTAAGTTCCCGGCTGTTCTGCTCTAGCATCTCAAGGATTTCGGCTTGCTCAGGAGTTACCTCATCATCGGAAGAAGAGTTGCTGCCATCATCCTTGTTCTCCTTGTCCTCAAGCGCCATGGAGCAAACCGAGCTCCTCTTGTCCTTGTTCTTGCGCCTGGACTTGGTGGAGACGAAGCACAAGCCAGCTGGACCGCCTTGATCGTTCCTCTTGTCCTTCTGTACGTGATCTCCTCATCGCTTGAGCTCGACGAGGATGAAGAGGAAGAAGATCCGCTGCTGCAGAACCCGATCTCGGCGAAGAAGGCCTTGTCCCGCTTTCGGTTGTCCTTCTGGTAACTCTTGAAAGCCTTCCGGAAGTTCTTCTTGCCAAAGGAGCGCTTGCCGGAGCCGTGCTTGCTGGAACGGTGCTTGTCAAAGCTTAGCTTGCCGGATTGGTACTTGTCGGAGTCGCGGGAGTAGCTTTTGCCCTTCTTGTAGTAGTCGTTCTTGTTGGGGCACTCGGCGATGAAGTGGCCGACCTCTCCGCACTCAAAGCACTTGGGCCGCTCTCCCCTCTTCTTGCTCATCCGGTTGTCATAGGCGCGCTGAAAGCGACTAGACACCAGACACAACTCATCATCCCGAAGCGTCGCTAGCTGCTCCTCTGTAACAGACATCAAAGCAGAAAACGAGAAGTTGTGTAACATGGGGTTAGTGACAGACTCACTAGAGGGGGTAGCCAAGGCCAGACTCTTAGAACCTGTGCAAGCGAGGGAATCCCTCATCTTGTAATCTACCTCGGTGGCCTTGAGCTTACTATAGAGCACCTCTACTCCAATCGTATCATACCCTGCCGACTCAATGATTGAGTTCACCTTGACCTCCCATATTTTTCTATCCAAAGCATACAGCAACTTGATAGCCTGCTGATGATCGGTATATGGGAGGGCAGCGGGGGCAGAGTTGACACGCAACTTGTTGATGATCGACTGAAAGCGACCAAACAAGTCGTCTACTGACTCTCCCGGCTTCTGGACGAAATTCTCATATTCGCGCCGGTAAGTCTCCACAAGTCTAGCCTTAATTGTCGCAGTACCCTCATGGTGTGCACTAAGCAGTGACCATATCTCACACGCAGTCTTAAGGTGACTCACTCTCTCATAATCCATGGGACCAAGCCCGGAGAAGAGAAAGTTAACAGCCTTGGCATTCGCCTCATGCTGAGCCACGATATCCTGCGAAGTACACTTTGCAACTGGAAGCACCACAAAAGTCGTACTCTGAGTAGCATCCCATATGTCCTGACTCTGGCTAACAAGGAACGCCTCCATCCTACCTTTCCAGTAGGGATAGCCATCGGAGCCAAGGACGGGAATTTTCCCGGAGTAAGTCATCGTCGCTACGGTTTCGTCATCGGTTATGGTATAGGAAACCTAACCGGCTCTGATACCACTTGTAGGACCGAGACGTGCGACTAGAGGGGGGTGAATAGGAGCACTTGAAAAACTCAAACTCAAACCCCCAAAGTGCGCTCTCTTGAACACACGCACACCCGATACCGTCCACTGAACAGATACGTATCGGGTGGAAAGCGGAAGCACTAAATACACCTAGTAGAACAAGCACACTAGACCTAGACGAACAAAACAAAGCACGAACAAAACGAGACAAGCTACAAAGCTTGCAAGCGTCGCACACTAGCCACTCAACACACTGAAGCGTGCCTCACTTAAGAACAGTGAGTGAAGAGTATGGGCATGCAGTGATTGACACAAAATAAGCTTGAAGCAAACCACAACACTCCAAAGACCAAAGAAACCATGGAGAAAAGACCAAGGAAGAAGAGGAGGAACTAACACAAGAAAACAGCCTAAAATTGTACAGACCGTACTATCCGAACCCCCCAAAAGGCCTAGACCGTACTAAGTTAAGAAGAGGCTGAAAACAGCCCAGAAACACTACAGACCGGACTATCCGGTCTCTACAGACCATCCTATTTTACTTCAGACCATCCTATTTAACTCAACAGAAAAACTACACTCAAAAACAGCCCGACACCCTTTTGAAAAATCGATCGAAACGGGGACAAATCTCAACGAAACTTCACGAAAATTTGCATGGATAATCCTAAGGACCTTTCTAGCAAATCCCAAAAGATTAGCTCCAAAAGATCAAGGAATTCATGGGAATTGCAGATCTCGTAAGGTAGGTGAGTTGACTCCGAAAAACCGAGAAATGGGAAGAACGGCACTTGCTCGTGGTTCAATGATTCTAGCGCTTGGCTAGTGAGATTCACCACATCATAGCAAGGCAAAATATCAGCAAAATAAAGATCCCAACCTTGGACAAAAGGAAACACACCAAAATCCAAGGATTGGAACCATAAACAAACAAGAACGGGGAGGGAAAAAGGAGGACGAAATTGAGCTGCTCAAGACATGGATTTCTCAAGGAGTAATCTTGGATTGAATCACGAAATCAAGTCTTACAAGACCCCCTAGAGCCTTCCTCCCATCATCCTCCCACTAATGACAAGATTTGACTAAACTAGGCACTCATCTCCTAGCTAATCTCCTCTCTTTTCTCTCTTTGGACCTTGGCTGCTAGGGTTAGGGAAACTAGGGTATTGTGGCTGCCAAGATCAGCTCCAAGGGAGCCTCTCAAGTCTATTTATACCCTAGGCCCTAAACGACACAATTACATTAAGACCCCTACTCTAAAAATGCCCGGAGGGGGGCCAAACCGAAAAGATACAATCGGACCGCCCCTCCGTGTACCGAGCTCCCATGGCTGACCGACGCTGAGCATTACCTCTGGTCCATTGTAGGGCTTTTTCCTCAGTCCATCGAGGTCTTCATTGTCTACCTCCAGTCCATCGGAGGGCCTCCAGTCCATTGGAGGGCTTGAGCTCGTTGACAATCACTCATCACACCAGGAGAGCAATGAGGCCGGTCCATTGGCTCTCATCAATGACCTGTTCAATGCGAGGCAACCCGAACGGGTCCTTAGGGCAGTGCTTATTGAGATCGGTATAATCAACACACATCTGCCAGTCCTTTTTATTCTTTTTGAGAACGAGTACAGGATTTGCAAGCCATTCGGGATGCATGACCTCTCTAATAAAACCGGTAGCCTTCAGCCAGGTTAACTCTACCCTAATGGCCTCTCGTTTTTCTGGAGTGAATCCCCACAGCCTCTGCTTGATAGGTTTGGCATTGGGGAACACTTTGAGTTGGTGCTCGGCCAATTCTCTCGGGACCCCAGGCATATTTGCTGGCTTCCATGCAAATATGTCGCGGTTAGCCCTTAGTAACTGGACGAGCGCGTCTTCCTATTTGGAAGGAAGGAGAGCGTTGATGGCGGTCGTCTTGGTCGCATCCAAGGGGTCGAGAGTTATCTCTTTCGTCGGGACGGCTGGCTGAATTGCCGTGCTAGAGGCTGCCTCTTGAATCGGAATCTGGAGGTCTTCCTGTGACATGCCGGTTTCGTCCGCCTTGAGCTTCTTCTGTGCCGCCATGTGATTCTGCTCAAGGGCCATTTGCATGGCCTCTTGTACACACTCCGAGGCTCCCTTGAAATCGGCGCGTATGGAGAGAGTACCACCTGGAGCTGGCATCTTGAGGACGAGGTATGGATAATGCGGGATAGCCATGAACTTGGCTAGCTCTAGACGCCCGATGATGGCATTGTAGACGCAGTTGAAGGTCGGGACTTCAAATCTCAATGTCTCGATGCGAAAATTTTCCGCCATGCCAAAAGCGACCGGCAGATAGATGTGTCCGAGCGGGTATTCACCTACGTCCAGGACAATCCTAAAGAATGGGGTGTCTGATCTCTTGAGATCGCTGAGCGGGATCCCCATCTCTTGTAGAGCCCTGGGGAACACCACGTTGATGCTGGCCCCTCCGTCGATCAAAACCTTCTTGAGTCGGGTGTCACCGACTATAGGGGTTACCAGCAGCGGGTACTTGCCCGGCTCATCGAAGTTGAGCCACTGATCCGCCTGACTGAACGAGACCGGCTCGTGGGACCAATCGTATGGCTGCGGTGGCTCTGAGGTGGCCGCGTTGATCCGTCGATCCTCCAGCTTTTGCTGGCGCTTGCTCGTGTACGCTCTGTGCCCTCCTAAGATGAAATTGACCTCCTTGTTGACGTTGGGGAAGTGTTGATTACTACCTCCAGCCGGCCACTGCGGTGGCTAATTCCGTGGTGGAGGAGGCGGTGGAGGAGCTTGCACCGTCGGAAACTGGCCACGGTTCAGCATGGCTCTGAAGTCACGGCAATGCCTGAGAGTATGGCACATATCCTTGTGCGCCGGGCATGGCTCGTCGAGAAGTTGATCAAGGGTTCGAGCCTGGGCTGGAGATGGGCCGCGTGGTCGTACCGAAGCTGGAGCCATAGCACAGACCTCCTCCTGAGGCCTCTTGTCCCAGCGTCGATCTTGTCACGGAGGTTCTTCATGCTTCTCCTGCTTGCCCTTGCCCCGGTCGTCTTGCCGAGGGCGAACGAGGTCGCGAGCTCATTCGTCCGCTGTGATGTAGTGGTCTGCTTCCTGGAAGAGACGCTCCGAGCTGGTGGGCGCCCTTTCCAAAAGGTCGGGACTTGGTCGTTGGAGCCCTGAAGGAAGTTGTCAATGACCGTATCCTCAGATACGTTGGGGATGTGATTTCTGAGAGCCTGGAACCGCTTGAGGTACGATCGCAGGCTCTTCGAGTCATTGCGCCTGATGGTTTTGAGGTCCCACCGTTGCGTCGGCTTGTCGGAGAGTGACTGGAAGTCGGCGATGAACAGGCGATGGAAGTCAACCCAATCCTCGATGCTGCCCCGCCTGAGGTGGCGAAGCCATTGAAGCGCGTCCTGCCCCAACTTGATTAGGACATAGGTCGTCATGAGACCCTCTGAGGCATTGGCCGCTCGGGCCGCGGTAGTGTACACGGCCAGCCAGTTCCGCAGATCCATCTTTGTCTCAAATTTTTCAATGTTTGAGATTTTGAAGTTGGGTGGCCACTCGACATCTTGAATTCTCCGACCGAAAGCGGCTACTGCCGCTTCTGCGGTGCCAGCCGAGTTGCCACGGTCCTCCACTAGGCGACGAGGCGGGGACTGAGGTCGATGATCCCGCTCAGATCTGTCTCGGGGGGCAGAGCTGTTCACGGAGACAGCCCCTGAGTGACACCTAGCTGCTGGAGCGCGCTGCGGGGGGCCGTAGTCTCGATCGTAGTTCGCGCGCCGATCCATCTCGAGCTAGTGTCTCTGAGCACGAGATTGCTCAATGCTGTGGCATGCGTCGCGGTTGCCATTGATGACTTGTCGTGCGTCAGGAACCTCTTGCTGTCTAGGCACGAGGTGGTCTGCTGCCCGAGCGAGAACGGTCTTGATGGCCACTCCATCCTCATTATTGGGAATGAGTTCGCAAAGCTTGACCAATGCCCCTCCAGCTTGACTCGGGGTCTCCATGACTCCCTCAAACTTCTTCAGAAGATTGCGCGCAGGGATTGCTACCCCGCGCTGTCGCCTGGCTTGAGCAGCCTGCCAATTGTGGCGCCGCTGCCGCGTCTGGTTCCTGCGCCAATGGCTCTGCACTTCCTGCTCATCCTCTGTGATGCTTCGGCATCTCAAGTGCATAATCATTCATCATATGTGCAGCATTCATCATGAAGCATCTTACAATGACATGCATTTGAGCCCTAGTTCGAACTTGGTTGAAATGAAACTTGTCGAAACCTGTTTTCTGCATATATGTCTCTGTGATTGTGCCCATAACTTTGATTCTATTTAGATTTGGGTGAAACTCATATTGACAAACTTTTAGACAATTTCGTGGTGAACAACTTTGGTAATTGATGCTTTGACATGCATGAAGATTTGCATAGAGTTTTTGTGCTTTTTCTGTCAGCATGTCAATTCTATCCAAACATGACTTGTTTAGAAATTTTAAATTTTCTTGATCTTAAATCCAAAACCTTGCAATGCTGGTATTGAGAAAGTTGTATATCATTAAATTCTGAAAAACATTGGTATAAAACGCCTTTTGTGAAAGTGTCTAGAAAATGGACTTTTAGAATTTCTAAACTGAAGGGTCCTGTTGGTCAAACCTTAGTCAGACACTTAAATTCAAATTTACACCAGATTTTTGAATATAACATGGTATACTAGTTTAGAAGAGAAATGTAGAGGAACAAATTTAGAACATTTCATCTAATTGGGGTATTTTCAAATTCGGCTCCTAAGTTGGTCAAATAGGCAAGTTTCTGAAACACCTTCTTTGGTCAAAAGCTAGATTTTCCATTTCCGGGATTTTCCAAATTCCTTTGTCTCTATGACGAGTGGGTCCCACCATGTCAGCCGTTTCAGAATCCCGCCCGCGGGATTGGAAATCCGGCTGGTGGACCCCACCACTTTCACAAGGTTCATACACTCGGTCCATGGACCACCCGCTCACCGTTCTCACGCGGGCCCACGTGTCATAGACACGGGGCCTATGGACCCTGTCTACCGCCCGGCCACCGCTCCTCCTCCCCTACCCGTCGCCTCCATGCGGCGAGAGCCGCCTACCGGCGTTCGGCCGAGGCCGACGCCCGGCCGCTCCCTGCCCCTTTCCAGCCCCCTTCAAAGCGAGGGAAACGGACGCACCTGGACGCCCTCCCGGCTCCGCTCCCACTCGCCCGAGCGCCTCGCCGCTCTCCCTCTGTTTCTCCATCCCCGAGCCGGCCGCCATTGGAGCCGACTGTGGAGCTCGAGCTCCTCGCGCTATGGCCGTCCCCGCTCCTCCACACCGCCGTGCCGTCCCTCCTCTGGCTCCGCTCCACCCATCCCCTTAGCTCTAGGGCACCGCGGTCTCTCCACCGTGCCGCATTTCGCCGCCGGATGCTTCCATCCATTTCCTCGCTCGGAAGCTCCATCGCCGGCCTCCTCCGGCCGTTCCCGAGCCATTACATCACCACGCCGGGCCTCCTCAGCCACCCCGCCACCGCATGCCGTAGCTCTAGGCCGCCAATTTCCTTCCACCGCGGCACACTGCGCCGCCAAAGGCCGCCGCCGCCTCGTCCCCACCGTCGCCGGCCTCCTTTGCCGCTCCTCCGTCGAATCAGGTAGCTGGGTGAGCATCCCTGCACTCCACTCCATCTCCCCGACCCCGCCGGCGAGCCCGCGGGCCCCGCGCGGCTGGTTTCCACGCGTGCCGTCGCCGGTCAACCCTCCCCCGGCGGGAGGTTGAAGACGACGGCCAATTTGCGTTTTAACCCTCCGCGTTTTGGTGTTTTACGTTTAGATCCGAGTCGCTGTGTAATGTGTCTGGCTGATCTTACTATCTAGCCCCTGAAAACTACGATTAATTGCGTACCAGTCCTTGATATATAAGTTTTTCCATTTATTTCATTAATAAATCGGCTGAAACTTTAAAAAATCACAACAATTCAAAGAAAAATCTAAAATGGACAAACTCAGTAGCTATGGACTCCTCTTGAGTAGATCTACAGGATAGGTATGATGTAGATGTGTGAAAAGTCTGTTGTGCCCCTGGTTTAGTGCATGCATGGTGTAGGTAAATAAATGGTAAAAGTGGACCAAATGAACTCCAAAAATTATGAAACTTGGACAGTAGCTTTGTTATGGCATCTAGGTGCTGTGTGATTTTTGGTAGCCCTGACATTGATTGGTTAATTACTGTTTTGCCCTTATGCATGTGTTTTGTGTATTTAATTAACTTGGAAAAATGAAGGCTATACAAAATATGCTCAAATATGACCTCTGGTATTTTTCATGTACTTTATATAGTATGGATAGCTTGCTGGTAATGTTTGAGGCCTTGCATGTTAAGTTTGTGTGGTGATTTGAAAATGACAAAGTGTCACATGTTTAACTAAATAAAATGAGAAAGTGGTTCTAGGATGCATAGTTAATTCTACGAAAAATCTAGTGTGCTACTAGCGTCATAGGGAGTCCAGAAAGTACCTTCGGAAGATTCAATAACACTGTTTATAAGTGCATCTTAATTCACATAAGATAATTATATGGAAAATAGATGTCCTATCAAACCATAGATTTTGTGGTTGCTAATTTTTGTACATAATGTTCATGCAATGTAATGGTTGCTGTAGAAACTTCCAGTCTAGAACTCGCTCCTATAAATTATGAAAAATCTGAGAAGCTATAGTGCTGATAACTTGTTGGAATTTTAATAAATTAATTATAACTTGTTTGTAGCTGAAATTTTGGCAGTAGCGATATGAAGTATGTTTCTGTATGTGGTAAAAATTTGAGATCAATTTGAGTTGTCCAACTACCTGAACTCATGAGTGCATTATATTTATAAAGGTGTTTTTAGGAGACAACTTGATTTCATTTGATAGGGACTGTGTATACATATAAGACAGTAACTCCTGATGACTTCAAAGACAAAATGTAGTGATGGTTTGTATGATTTCTTAGTGATGGGTTGTATGATATCTTAGAAAAGTCGTTAAGTTTTCTCATTTTGGGATGTGTTTAAACTAAGTATAATTGAGTCTTTTTGTCACAAGCTAATTGACATGCATTATGTATCATTTGCACCTCATGCATACAATTGCAGTCATTGCACTCATGATTTCACTATGACATACATATAACATGTAGCATATGCAGGTATTTGCATTCTCTTGCACTCACTTGACACAAGAGCTGCTATTAATAGATAAGTCGCACAGCGGATTGCACCAAGAGCAAGAAGACGACGTGTCGCTGATTTCCTCCATCCCCGTTTCAAGGGGTTGCCTAGGGCAAAGCCTCACAACTCGGCAAACTTACCTAGTTTAGTTTGTTGGTTTTCTTAAGATCAAGCAAAGGTAGGCAGGACCATACTATACCCAGCAAACATCTTGTGTCTTGATGATTAGGCATATGCATCAGGAGTTGTTTGGAACCAACTGCATTAGACATCCTGGCCGCCCTGGCCCTAGCACCTATACATAGAGTTCATAGGACGAGTGCCTAGAATTGCTAGGTACGAGTAGACACGAGTGAATGGAGTCACTCGTTGTGTAGGTGATTTTACAAATCTCTGCAATCTTACTATGATGCAATTTATGATTATTATTGCTGATGTTAAATAGAGACCGGGCGGAGCGTAAGTTTACTTTTGGGGTGTGCGTTGTTGTTATCCGGCTCCGCCCGAGTCGTATAAGGCCCGTCCGCTGTTCGTCTGCTGATTGGCATAACATTGCTAGAGTGCTTATCCAGGACATGGGCTTGGTGAAAGTCTTACTTGTGCCATCCGAAGAACAGAGACTTGGTCCTACCGGACTCTAGGGGCGCTCACTCACACGGAGGGCTGACCCGACGTACCGTGGTATCGCTTTGTGGGGGCTAAACCTAGGGAATGGCGGGTTGGAATCGAACTTGGGATGGGACAAGTGGAGATGGGGACTATTTTTGGGAACGCGATGGCTAGTAAGCATGTACCCCTAGCATTTTTAGTTACTCCCGGGAATTAAAAATCGATTCGAATCGCTGATGCTCACTAGGTGTGAGAATGCCAAATATCACTATCAGGCAATGTAGTAATAACTGTAACATGTTGTTTATTAAATCACGCTTTTCAATACAACATGTTTGGATGAGTATGAACTGTCCCACCATTCATGGTGCTGCCCATCTACTGGTAGGAGGTCGATAGACTTGGGAGGTACTTTGAGGTCGAGGGAGGGCTGACCTGATGTACCGTGGTATCGCTCCTGAGACGGCTACTCCCAAGGGTTAGGTGGAGGCGCTATGAATCTTGGAATGGGACATGTGTAGAATAGGGATATATCTTGGATATTATGCAAGTTATTGATGGTACTCATGCTTTATTTTCATGCAAGTATTTACTTTATGCTATAAATGATCCTCATGGCTAATGGATAGCAGCTGTCAAATCCTGCTATCTTATGTCAACATGACCTTGTTTAAAATCAATGGCTAAGGATCCACCTGATTAGTAAGCTATGCTTTGCGTCAGCCGTAAGCCCCGTCCATTAAGTCCTACTGAGTAATTAGTACACAGGGTTTGCCCCCACTTTTGGATTACAGGTACTGACGACATCCGGATATCTGTGTTGGACGTTGTAGTACCGGTGGGCTCGGTACTACATGCCTTGTTCATCTCTTCATGAAGACTATTTGAGTTTGTTTCCGCTGCGAGATGTTTTGAAAACGCTTCCGCTATATTTGAACATGTATTTGATTTCATACGCTTGGTTTGTAAATTAAGTCTATTATTCTCTATTTCAACTGCCTGTGATGATGTAATTGTTGTGGCTCCTTCGAGAGACGGATGTGTTTGATGTCGGTTCCTCGGAAATTGGTGTTATCGAGAGCCCGAAGGACTCTCGACGGACTACCGGGTTTAGTCTGGCCTAAGTGCACTGCGAGCCAGAGGTGGCAGGTGTGCTTAGTCTAGATTAAGCAGGGCGGTTCCGCCACAGCTGGAATCAGAACCGATCAAACACAGACAACAGTTATATCATAAAGTTTTGTTTTACAAACTTATTTTCGAAAGCCCTTTTCAAGTACTTCAAAAACGAGAGTTTACGATATGCCCGAATAAGGATGTTAGTGTTATCCAGGTGACATCACTGACATTCTGACCTAGATAGAACTCATATGCATATTCAACACTTTGGAAAGCAACTTTTCGGCCATAGCTGTCCCCAGTACTGGTGGAAGCTATTGGGATTTGTGAATGGTTGTAAGCCCTGCATTCATGCCCCGTAGTAAAAGCTCTTTAAGGGTGGTGGGCATGTTTGAGGTTTTCATACCCACCACACTTACATTCGGTTTTGGGATCCACCTTTTTCTCGACAATCCCCAGTACTAGAGGAAAGTCAGGCTTTGAGAAAAAGGTGCAGCGGCCCACCAACGTTGTCCACGCAGCGGTCACGCGTGGATGCCACACTAGGTGGTAATGTATGAGCATGCATTCTTCTGCAGGTACAGTAACCATATGCGAAACTCAGAACGACTGGAGCACGACTAGTTGCATTAAGGAGAGACGTGCATATATGTCACCGAATTATCACTAGCTATATATGAAATACATAGGATGTGTGATGTGAGACCAAATAGGACGAATCATGCATCATGTATCTTCTGTTTTCTTTCGGGGTATTACTAAAAGCCAAATGAAATAAATCGTGACTTAAGCAAACATTCTGCACGTTTCACTACATAATCTGTCCATTGCAAACAACTAATACAATTCGCTAAGTAGAAGCCTCTCCTATGGAGCTCCCGGAAAAGTGTTTTGTTCGAGAGTTATAACGGAAAACCTTCGGGTTCAAAATCTAGACACCCATACCGACGAGACACAGCGCACAAGTTTTCCATTAGCAAACACTTTATGTGCCATCCAGTTATTATGTTCACTTACATGCTTTCATGTATCCAGCATGTATTTATGGTGCTACGGTCTTTTATCACCGCATCAATCGCACGCAAGTTCTTGAACTAAACTCGACTGGCTTTATTTCTGTAGATGGTCACCCCACCAGAGACATCTGCTCAAGGGGATGCTCATGGAGCACCATCTACTTCTGAGTTGGCCACTCAGGTCGCTCAGCTCATCGACTTAATAGCTCAAGCGCAACAACGGTGCGACCCGCAAGAGATCAATTACACAGACTTTGCAGCGCTACTACCGCCAATCTTCACCGTTGCCACAGATCCATTGGATGCTGATGACTGGCTTCAGATCATCGAGTCTAAGTTCAGTCTACTGCCTCGACTCAGTGAGCAACAGAAGGCTCGCTTTGCAGCACAGTGTCTACATGGTCCCTCGGGGGCCTAGTGTGCTTCATTCCTAGCAATGCAACCAGCTGGGCACCAGGTCATGTGGGATGAGTTCCGTGCGGCTTTTTGGGCTCACTATCTCCCACCTAGCCTCATCGAGCTCAATCAACATGAATTTCGTGCACTTCGAGTACTCGAGTATGTGCAAGCTTTCATCCGCTTGTCCCAGTACTCCCCTGAAGACGTCAACACCAACCCGCGTAGGGCTACCCGCCCGTTGGATGGATTCAATCCCACTCTACTGACTCACTTGGGGCGCATCTACGACAGCTTCACCAAGTTGGTAGATGTTGCCATCGACATGGAGCAATGCCTCCGTCAGGCCCATGAAGACAAGTAGAGGAAAAGACTTGCAAGTACACCTCCATCGAGTCCATCTCAGCGGCAATGGGTTGAGCATCAATTCCCACCGCACATATACTACCTAGAAGAGCCTCCGCAACAAGAACAACACAGTGGGGCATAAACAACCGTCATCCCGCGGTGCACCACCTCGTCCACCTGCTTCAGTGCCACTTTCCAAACCAAGCGCGGGCTCCCCTTGCTTAACCTGCGGGAGGGCTGGACATTCTAGTCGCACATGTCGCACGCGCCAGAAGATTTCAGGATCAGTGCCTACGAGCGGAGAGAAGAAATCAGTCCCAAAGATGGAACAATTGCACTATAGTCAGCTTGAGCAAGTTCTGGAGGGTGAACCAGTCTTGGCAGGCACATTTCTTGTCAATGACCACCCTACAGTTGTTTTGTTTGATTCGGGAGCGACTTTTTCATTCATCAGCAAAGCATATGCACTGAAACATGGGTATGAAATTATAGAGTTGAAACAGAAATACCACATCATAGCTGCAGGGTCATCTATCAATACCAATCACATAGTGAGGGACTTGCGTTTGCAAGTTGGAAAAGAAAGTTTGTTCATCAGTCCTATAGTACTTCCACAACTAGGGATTAATGTTATTCTTGGTATGGAATGGTTGAAACAACACAACGCTATGAAAGATGTTGGGAGCAGAACCGTTCAATTATGCTCAAGCAGTGGGACGGATGTGACTATTCATGTGCCACTTCATAAGCATGTGTCTCACACGGTTAATGTTGCAGAAGCCCGAACCGAGGCACAAGCACTTGCAAAGATCCCTGTAGTCTGCGAGTATCTGGATGTGTTTCCAAAAGAACTTCCTGGACTACCGCCAGATAGGGATGTAGAGTTCAGAATAGACCTTGTTCCAGGCACGGCACCTGTCTCCAAGAGGCCGTATAGAATGGCACCTGATGAATTGAAAGAACTAAAAACACAGTTACAAGAGCAGTTAGACAAAGGGTTCATCCGACCAAGCTCGTCACCATGGGGCTGTCCCGCCCTCTTTGTTGAGAAGAAAGACCAAGGTGGTAAGAGGTTATGCGTAGACTACCGACCACTGAATGCTATTACTGTCAAGAACAAGTACCCCTTGCCACACATTGATATCCTATTCGATCAGCTTGGGGGAGCCACTGTTTTCTCCAAGATTGACCTTAGGTCTGGGTACCATCAAATTAAGGTCCGAGAAGAAGACGTACCAAAGACTGCTTTCTCCACGCGTTATGAGCTTTATGAGTATCTTATCATGTCCTTCGGGTTGACTAATGCATCGGCTTTCTTCATGTACCTGATGAACTCGGTGTTCATGCACGAGCTTGACAAATTCGTGGTAGTATTCATTGATGACATCCTGGTTTATTCCAAGAATGAGAAAGAGCACGAAGAGCATTTGTGGATAGTGCTATCTCGCCTTAGAGAACATAAACTTTATGCCAAGTTCAGCAAGTGTGCGTTTTGGCTAAAGGAAGTGGCATTCCTAGGCCATATCTTGTCAGCGAAGGGAGTGGCTGTCGATCCTAGCAAGGTGGAAGATGTGCTGAATTGGAAGCAGCCACAAACTGTGATAGAGATATGGAGTTTTCTTTGTTTAGCAGGCTACTACCGCCGCTTCATCAAGGATTTCTCAAGAATTTCAAAGCCTATGACAGCGTTGACCCAGAAAAATGCAAAGTTTGCATGGAGTCCAAAATGTGAAGAAGCATTTGGAACGTTGAAGCAGCTCCTGACTTTAGCACCTATTCTTGCCCAACCAGACATCACCAAGCCGTTTGACGTGTATTGTGATGCCTCTGGTAGTGGCCTCGGTTGTGTTTTAATGCAAGAGGGCAGAGTTATCGCCTATGCATCTAGCCAACTGAGCAAACATGAGGTAAATTATCTGACTCATGATCTTGAGTTGCTTGCAGTTGTTTACGCACTGAAGAAATGGAGGCATTACTTGTTGGACAACACCTGCCACATATACACCGATCACAAAAGTCTGAAATACATATTCACACAACCAGAATTAAACATGAGACAACGTCGTTGGTTGGAGTTAATCAAAGACTATGACTTGGAAGTTCACTATCACCCCGGTAAGGCAAACGTGGTAGCAGATGCATTGAGCCGTAAAGCTCATTGTAACTTCATTGAAGCTCGTCCAACCGTGAGAGTGCTATGCTGTGAGATTGGGGACATAGAAATGCCGACAGTGCTGGAAGCCGAACTTTACAACCTTGTCCTTGAACCAACCATAAAAGACCAAATCATTGCGGCACAAAAGCAAGATAAGGGTATGGCACATATTCCTAAAGGATTAGATGAGAAGAAAAGAGCGTGCTTCACACTTGATGACTAGGGAGTCCTGTGGTTCAAAAATCGCTTAGTTGTACCAAAAGACATGGAGCTAAGGAAGAAATTCTTGATGAGGCTCACACCTCCATGTTCACTATGCACCCAGGGAGCAATAAAATGTACCAAGACTTGAAACAAAAATTTTGGTGGACCCGTATGAAACGGGAGATCGCTAAGTACGTGTCTGAGTGCGACATGTGTCAGCGAGTCAAAGCCAACCACCTAAAGCCTGCTGGTATGCTTCAGCCATTAGCAATTCCAGCCTGGAAATGGGAAGATGTACACATGGACTTTATAGTGGGTTTGCCTCGCGCCCAGAAGGGCTATGACTCCATTTGGGTCATAATTGATCGTCTTACCAAATCCGCTCACTTCTTGCCTGTCAAAACTCACTACACTGCGGCCACTTATGCTGAGCTCTACATATCACGGATTGTATCCTTGCATGGTGTGCCACAGGCCATCACTTCTGATCGAGGATCATTGTTTGTGTCTCGCTTCTGGGAGCAATTGCAGACTGCTCTTGGAACCAACCTGATTCGTAGTTCAGCATATCATCCACAAACTAGCGGCCAAGTTGAAAGAGTGAACCAGATCCTAGAAGATATGTTGAGAGCCTGTGCCATGACTTACTCCACCAAGTGGGATGAATGTCTCCCCTTGGCAGAGTTTGCCTACAACAACAGCTATCAGAAGAGCTTAGAAATGGCACCTTTTGAGGCCCTATATGGCAGACGGTGTAGAACACCACTCAATTGGTCAGAACCAGGAGAACGTGTCACATTCCGTCCTGACTTAGTAACCCAAGCCGAAGAACAAGTGAAATTCATACACAGTAATATGAAGAGAGCACAGTCCAGGCAGAAAAGCTATTCAGATAAGAGGAGGAGGCCATTAGCCTTTGAAGAAGGCGATCATGTGTATCTTCGGGTGTCACCAATGAAAGGAGTACACCGGTTTGGAGTAAAAGGCAAGCTAGCACCAAGATATGTTGGTCCATTCAAGATCACAGAGAGATGTGGATCAGTAGCTTATAGATTGGAATTGCCACCACACCTTGCTGCGGTCCATGATGTGTTTCATGTCTCGCAACTCAAGAAGTGCTTACGAGTGCCAGAAGAAGTGATTGATACGTCTCAAATCCAGATCCAACTAGACCTCACCTATGAAGAGAAGCCCATAAAAATCCTTGACCAAAAGCAAAGATCAACACGACGAAGAACCATTAACATCTACAAAGTGCAATGGAGTAATCACTCCGAAGAAGAGGCACATGGGAACAAGAGGAATTTTTGCAAACAAAGTATCCTGGTTTTTTTCCATCCACCTCAAATTGAGTACGTCACATCAGTTTAAAGTTTCAAATTCATACACAATGCACTTTCTTCTCGTTTAACTTATCCACCCACATCACATCAAAAATCTTGGGACGAGATTTCTTTAAGGGGGGTGGGTTGTGATGCTCCGGCATCTTAAGTGCATAATAATTCATCATATGTGCAGTATTCATCATGAAGCATCTTACAATGACATGGATTTGAGCCCTAGTTCGAACTTGGTTGAAATGAAACTTGTCGAAACCTGTTTTCTGCATATATGTCTCTGTGATTGTGCCCATAACTTTGATTCTATTTAGATTTGGGTGAAACTCATATTGGCAAACTTGTAGACAATTTCGTGGTGAACAACTTTGGTAATTGGTGCTTTGACATGCATGAAGATTTGCATAGAGTTTTGGGGCTTTTTCTGTCAGCATGTGAATTCTGTCCAAACATGACCTGTTTAGTAATATTAAATTTTCTTGATCTTAAAGCCAAAAACATACAATGCTGGTATTTAGAAAGTTGTAGATCATTAAATTCTGAACAACATTCGTATAAAACTCCTTTTGTGAAAGTTTCTACAAAATAGACTTTTAGAATTTCTAAACTGAAGGGTCCTGTTGGTCAAACCTTAGTCAGCTGCTTAAATTAACATTTACACCAGATTTTTGAATAAAACATGGTATACAAGTTTATAAGACAAATATAGAGGAACAAATTTAGAACATTTCATCTAATTGGAGTATTTTCAAATTTGGCCCCTAAGTTGGTCAAATAGGCAAGTTTCTAAAACACCTTCTTTGGTCAAAAGCTAGATTTTCCATTTCCGGGATTTTCCAAATTCCTTTGTCTCTGACGAGTGGGTCCCACCATGTCAGCCGTTTCGGAATCTCGCCCGCGGGATTGGAAATCCGGCCGGTGGGCCCCACCACTTTCACTCGGTTCGTACGCTCGGTCCATGGACCACCCGCTCACCATTCTCACGCGGGCCCACGTGTCATAGACACCGGGTCTATGGACCCTGTCTACCGCCCGGCCACCGCTCCTCCTCCCCTACCCGTCGCCTCCATGCGGCGAGAGCCGCCTGCCGGCGTCCGGCCGAGGCCGACGCCCGGCCGCTCCCTGCCCCTCTCCAGCCCCCTTCAAAGCGAGGGAAACGGACGCACCTGGACGCCCTCCCGGCTCCGCTCCCACTCGCCCGAGTCCGCTCTCCCTCTGTTTCTCCATCCCCGAGCCGGCCGCCATTGGAGCCAACTGTGGAGCTCGAGCTCCTCGCGCTCTGGCCATCCCCGCTCCTCCACACCGCCGTGCCGTCCCTCCTCTGCCTCCGCTCCACCCATCCCCTTAGCTCTAGGGCACCGCGGTCTCTCCACCGTGCCGCATTTCGCCGCCGGACGCCTCCATCCATTTCCTCGCTCGGGAGCTCCGTCGCCGGCCTCCTCCGGCCGTTCCCGAGCCACTACATCACCATGCCGGGCCTCCTCAGCCACCCCGCCACCGCATGCCATAGCTCTAGGCCGCCAATTTCCTTCCACCGCGGCACACCGCGCCGCCGAAGGCCGCCGCCTCGTCCCCACCGTCGCCGGCCTCCTTCGCCGCTCCTCCGTTGAATCAGGTAGCTGGGTGAGCATCCCCGCACTCCACTCCATCTCCCCGACCCCGCCGGCGAGCCCGCGGGCCCCGCGCGGCCGGTTTCCACGCGTGCCGTCGCCGGTCAACCCTCCCCCGGCGGGAGGTTGAAGACGACGGCCAATTTGCGTTTTAACCCTTTGCATTTCGGTGTTTTACATTTAGAACCGCGTCGCTGTGTAATGTGTCTGGCTGATCTTACGATCGAGCCCCTGGAAACTACGGTTAATTGCGTACCAGTCCTTGATCTATAAGTTTTTCCATTTATTTTATTAATAAATCGGCTAAAACTTTAAAAAATCATAACATTTCAAAGAAAAATACAAAATGGACAAACTCAGTGGCTATGGACTCCTCTTGAGTAGATATACAGGATAGGTATGATGTAGATGTGTGAAAAGTCTGTTGTGCCCCTGGTTTAGTGCATGCATGGTGAGGTAAATAAATGGTAAAAGTGGACCAAATGAACTCCAAAAATTATGAAACTTGGACCGTAGCTTTGTTATGGCATCTAGGTACTGTGTGATTTTTGGTAGCCCTAGTATTGATTGGTTAATTACTGTTTTGCCCTTATGCATGTGTTTTGTGTATTTAATTAATTTGGAAAAATGAAGGCTATACAAAATATGCTCAAATATGACCTCTGGTATTTTTCATGTACTTTATATAGTATGGATAGCTTGCTGATAAAGTTTGAGGTCTTGCATGTTAAGTTTGAGTGGTGATTTGAAAATGACAAAGTGTCACATGTTTAACTAAGTAAAAATGAGAAAGTGGTTCTTGGATGCATAGTTAATTCTATGAAAAATCTGGTGTGCTACTAGCATGATAGCGAGTCCAGAAAGTACTTTTGGAAGATTCAATAACACTGTTTATAAGTGCATCTTAATTCGCATAAGATAATTATATGGAAAATAGATGTCCTATCAAACAATGGATTTTGTGCTTGCTAATTTTTGTACATGATGTTCATGCAATGTAATGGTTCCTGTAGAAATTTTCAGTCCAGAACTCGCTCCTACAAATTATGAAAAATCTGAGAAGCTATAGGGCTGATAACTTGTTGCAATTTCAATATATTAATTATAGCTTGTTTGTAGCTGAAATTTTGGCAGCAGCGATATGAAATATGTTTCTGTATGTGGAAAAAATTTGAGATCAATTTGAGTTGTCCAACTACCTAAACTCATGAGTGCATTATATTCATAAAGGTGTTTTCAAGAGACAACTTCATTTCATTTGATAGGGACTGTGTACACATATAAGACAGTAAGTCCTGATGACTTCAAAGACAAAATGTAGTGATGGTTTGTATGATTTCTTAGTGATGGGTTGTATGATTTCTTAGGAAAGTCATTAAGTTTTCTCGTTTTGGGATGTGTTTGAACTAAGTATAATTGAGTCTTTTTGTCACAATCTACTTGACATGCATTATGTATCATTTGCACCTCATGCATACAATTGCATTCGTTGCACTCATGATTTCACTATGACATACATATAACATGTAGCATATGCAGGTATTTGCATTCTCTTGCACTCATTTGCATATTATATCATGCATATAGATTCTGCGAAGAAGGATCAACGTAAGAGCTGCTATTGATAGATAAGTCAGACAGCGGATTGCACCAAGAGCAAAAAGACGACGTGTCGCTGATTTCCTCCATCCCTGTTTCAAGGGGTTGCCTAGGGCAAAGCCTCACAACCCGGCAAACTAACCTAGTTTAGTTTGTTGGTTTTCTTAAGATCAAGTAAAGGTAGGCAGGACCATACTGTACCCAGCAAACATCTTATGTCTTGATGATTAGGCATATGCATCAGGAGTTTTTTGGAACCAACTGCATTAGACATCCTGGCCGCCCTGGCCCTAGCACCTATACATAGAGTTCGTAGGACGAGTGCCTAGAATTGATAGGTACGAGTAGACACGAGTGAATGCAGCCACTCGTTGCGTAGGTGATTTTACAAATCTCAGCAATCTTACTATGATGCAATTTATGATTATTATTGCTGATGTTAAATGGAGACCGGGCGGAGCGTAAGTTTACTTTTGGGGTGTGCGTTGTTGTTATCCAGCTCCGCCCGAGTCGCATAAGGCTGGTTCGCTATTCGTCTGCTGATTGGCATAACATTGCTAGAGTGCTTATCCAGGACATGGGCCTGGTGAAAGTCTTACTTGTGCCATCCGAAGAACAGAGACTTGGTCCTACCGGACTCTAGGGGTGCTCACTCTCACGGAGGGCTGACCCGACGTATCGTAGTATCTCTCTGTGGGGGCTAAACCTAGGGAATGGCGGGTTGGAATCGAACTTGGGATGGGACAAGTGGAGATGGGGACTATATGTGGGAACGCGATGGCTAGTAAGCATATACCCCTGGCATTTTTAGTAATTCCCGGGAATTAAAAATGGATTCGAATTGCTGATGCTCACCAGGTGTGAGAATGCCAAATATCACTATCGGGCAACGTAGTAATAACTGTAACATGTTGTTTATTAAATCACGCTTTTCAATACAACATGTTTGGATGTGTATGAACCGTCCCACCATTCATGGTGCTGCCCATCTACTGGTAGGAGGTCGATGGACTTAGGAGGTGCTTTGAGGTCGAGGGAGGGCTGACCCGACGTACCGTGGTATCGCTCCTGAGACGGCTACTCCCAAGGGTTAGGCGGGGGCGCTGTGAATCTTGGGATGGGACATGTGTAGAGTAGGGATATATCTTGGATATTATGCAAGTTATTGATGGTACTCATGCTTTATTTTCATGCAAGTATTTACTATATGCTATAAATGATCCTCATGGCTAATGGATAGCAGCTGTCAAATCTTGCCATCTTATGTCAACATGACCTTGTTTAAAATCAATGGCTAAGGATCCACCTGATTAGTAAGCTATGCTTTGCGTCAGCCGTAAGCCCCGTCCATTAAGTCCTACTGAGTAATTAGTACTCAGGGTTTGCCCCCACTTTTGGATTACAGGTACTGACGATATCTGGACATCTGTGTTGGAGGTGGTAGTACCGATGGGCTCGGTACTACACGCCTTCTTCATCTCTTTATGAAGACTATTTGAGTTTGTTTCCACTGCGAGATGTTTTGAAAACGCTTCCGCTATATATATACTCTGGATTCGCTTCCACAATATTTGAACATGTATTTGATTTCATACGCTTGGTTTGTAATTTAAGTCTATTATTCTCTATTTCAACTGCCTGTGATGATGTAATTGTTGTAGCTTCTTTGAGAGTCGGATGTGTTTGATGTCGGTTCCTCGGGAATTGGTGTTATCGAGAGCCCGAAGGACTCTCGACGGACTACCGGGTTTAGTTTGGCCTAAGTGCGCTGTGAGCCAGAGGTGGCAGGTGTGCTTAGTCTGGATTAAGCAGGGCGGTTCCGCCACATCCTCACTTGCCTGAGTTACCTCCTCTATCGAGACAGGCAGCGTAGGATCTTTGTTCCCCAGGATGTGGCGGCGCCGGATGTTATGGATGCGGTTTGCCCTCTCCCTTCTGTGGTGATCTTGCGAAGTTTCAGCGAGAACAGGTTGCTCATCATCCGAGACCACTTCGTGAATTTCGTTCCCCGCACCGCTGATGACGAAGACCTCAGGGAAGCAGAGAGTGCAGCCAGAAAATGATCCCTGGGATCTGCTGGTGGTCGTGGCTACCACCCCCACACTGGTGTCCGAGGTTGGGACCGTAGACACCGTGGTCGTTGTGGGAGTTGCAGTGTGCTCAGAGACCGTAGGAGTATCGATGTTGTAGATCATATGAGGGCGCCTCGAGTTACGAGCCCTCTCAGTGTTCGCCGGGCGACGGGGAGCCTCGCGAGTCGGTGAGGTGTTCCGTTGAACGGATCTTCCCGCCGGCGCGGAATCGATGATGAGCCGTGGGCGACGACCCACCGGCGGTGCATCGAGCCCACCGTAGATGCGATCGTCCGAAAGAGGCACAGACTGTCTTGGCTGGGCGCCCCCCGCGCACCCTCATCGTTGTTGAGGGGAGCCGAGGCACGGGAGAGAAGCCCCTGGTACATGGCAGTAGAGTTGCGGAGATTGAACGGGATGGAGGGAACGGTAGGCTCCACCCGAGTCTTCTTTCGGCCCTGGGCGGGCAAGGCCAGCTGGGCTCGCTTCAATGCTGGCGGAGGTGGTGGGACCCATAGCGGACGTGGGACCTAGGAACAAGTATCAACAAGGACCCGCCCCGGGCCCTGTGAAGTGCTGCCCGAGGGGCGGGCCGCTGCGGATCTCGTGAGGGGTTCCCTGAGGAACCTGATCTCGGCGTCCGACTAATCCGAGTCCAGATTTGAGTCGGGGAGGTCGAGAGCGCCGTGCGACGAGTCGGGGTCGAGCGGTGGTGGTCGCAGGTTCCGCTCGGGTTGGAGTGGTCGATGTAGATCCAACCCTGAAGGAGACGCTGCGGTTGGCTCGCGCTCCCGAGTCATGGTGACCGCGGGGAGCCCGATCTGACTCAGCACAACGTGGAGCTGGATTTTAGTGAGGGGCCAGTGCCCCGGGCCGACGTGCTGGAGCCTAGCGCGGAGTTGGTGGACGCTGATGGGGTGTCGGTCCCTGGCGTCGATCTGATGGCGCGGGCCGCTCGAGAGTGGTCGATGGTTCCACGACGATGCGTGGTCGCACCGGCGTACTGCGAAGCTGGTGGAGGTCGCCGCTCCGATCGGCGATGAAGGTGATTGATCCGAACTGGATCATGTGGCCTGGAGTGAAGCCGTTGACGAGACAATTGGCCTTTTGGGGTGGCGAGATCAGCGTAGCTCGATGGTTTGCGTAGAGATGCAACAAAACACAAGGGTTTATACAGGTTTGGGCCACACTAAGCGTAACACCCTACGTCCTGTTTGAGGCGAGTTGTATTGATCTGAGTTCTCGAGGTTGCAATGAGGGTTTCAAGGTTTGGTGACTGGTATGCGATGAGATGTTCGATGTTCTACGTAAGGGTCCCTCACCCGCCTTATATAATCTGGCCAGGCTTGGGTTACAAGTCAAGTTCTATCTACGAGTCCTACTCTGTTTGGAAGCCTAAAGAGTATACGGAATCTACGATTACATGTTTCCTTCCTTGAGTCCTGCTGCTCCCGTAAAACAGAGTCCGAACCAACTCCCTTATGTTTTTCCTGAATTATAGCGCCTTTGACTTGATCTTCAAGCTCGTCATCCGTTCTCGGGCCCATGAGACCAGTCGGCACCCCGAGAAGGGCCTGTTGTCTCTACTGGGCCCTCCAACGGCCCATGTATTGAATCCATGCCGTGAGGGCCCAGGGGATATCTATCCCCCACACCGAGCGACCAATGAGTGGTGACGAGCCTCGTCGATCGACGAGGTGTACTGGTGAACAGATCTTCCTGCAGGGGTGGAGTCGATGACGAGTCGTAGGCGACGATCAATCGGCGGCTCATCAGACCCGCTGTAGATGCAACCGTCCGAAAGAGGCACGGACTATCTTGAGTTGGGCACCCTCCGCGCACCCTCGTCGTTGTTGAGGTGAGCCGAGGCACAGGAGAAAAGCCCCTGGTACATGGTGGCAGAGTTGCGGAGACCGAATGGGATGGAGGGAACGACGGGCTCCACCTGAGTTCTTTTGCGTCCCTGGACAGGCGAGGCCGGCCGGGCTCACTTCGGTGAGGGTGGAGGTGGTGGGACCCACAGTGGACGTGGGACCCAGGAACGAGTATCAATAGGAACCCGCCTCGAGCTCTATGGAGCGCTGCCTGAGGCGTGGGCCCGTCGTGGATCTCGAGAGGTGTTACCTGAGGAACCTGCTCTCGGTCCCCGATTAATCCGAGACCAGACTTGAGTCGGGGAAGTTGAGAGCACCGTGCGACGAGTCGGGGCCGAAGCGGTGGTCGTCGCAGGTGCTACTCGAGCCGGCGTGGTCGATGTAGATCCAGCCTTGAAGGAGACCCTCGGGTTGGTTCGCCTCCCGAGTCATAATGACCACGAGGAGCACGATCCGACTCAGCACGACGCAGAGGCGGATTCTAGCGAGGGGCCGGCGCCTCGTGGCGACGTGTTGAAGCTTGGTGCGGAGTCGGAGGAGGCTGACGAGATGCTAGTCCCTGGCGATGATCCGGCGGTGCAGATCATCCTGGAGTGGTCGATGGTCGCACAACGATGCGCGGTTGCACCGGTGCGCTGCGAAGCTGATGAAGGTCGCCGCTCCGATCGGCGATGAAGGTGATCGATCCAAACTGGATCATGTCACCTGGGGTGAAGCCGTTGGCGAGGTGATCGGCCATGGAGCTAGCTGATGTCGATTTTGCCGCCCCCTACCTGGCGCACCAACTGTCGGTGTTTGATACCGGCAATGCACCACGGGGTGTGTTACACAGTGCTTTTTGGGATGGCGAGATCAGCGTAGCTCGATGGTTCGCATAGAGATGCGACGGAACACAAGGGTTTATACAGGTTCGGGCCGCGATATACGTAACACCCTACATCCTGTTTGCTGCGAGTTGTATTGATCTGAGTTCTCGAGGTTACAATGACGGCTAGGATGTTCGGTGGCTGGTATGCGATGAGATGATTGATTGTCTACGTAGGGGTCCCTTACCCGCCTTATATAGTCCGGCTTGGCTTGGGTTACAAGTCGGATTCCACCTATGAGTCCTACCCGGCCTGGAATCCTACAGAATCTACAATCATACGCTTCCCTTCCTGAGTCCTGCTGCTTCCGAATACAGAGTTCGAACCAACTCCTTTACGCCTTTCCTGAATTACAGCGCCTTGACTTGGTCTTCAGACTCGTCATCCGTTCTCAGGCTCACGAGACTAGTCGGCACCTTATGAAGGAGTCTACTGTCTCTATTGGGCCCTCCAACGGCCCATGTACTGAATCCACGCCGTGAGGGCCCAGGGGATATCTATCCCCAACACTCGGCCCACAAGTGTGACCGTGGGTGTGGGACGGTGTCGTGAGTCGTAAAATCACTCAAGTGGAGGCCCAACAATTGCTTCCCGGTTAGAACATCAAAACTAGGGCCAAGATCATTTCCTGGTTCCACCGTCAAAACCAGGGGCTGGTTGCCGGTATCCCAAAACCGGTAGTTATCCAAAGGGATGAGCTACTGACCACATGGAGGACATCAGGAGATTACTTCGAGCCAAAGAAGGTCAAGGACTCCATCGTGGCCGTTCATCTGAGTTTCCAGCGTCTTTTCGGGCCTCTACAGGCGTTTTAGTGTAATTGAGTCTGTATCCTAGGGGGTTGTGATGCTCTGGCATCTTAAGTGCATAATCACTCATCATACATGAAGCATTCATCCTTGAGCATCATGGCATAGCATGTGTGTGTGCATTGGAAACAAATTTGGTTTGAAATACAAAGTGAAAACCCTTGTTATTTCATGTGTGATACTATGTTTATTATCATATCTTTGATTCTGTTGAGATCTGGGTGAAGTTCATATTGACAAAACTATAGATCTACATGAGATAAACAACTTTGCTAATTGGGGTCTTGTCATATAATGAGGTTTACAAGGTGATTAGGGTCATTCAATGTCAGTACAGAAAACCAGTTCAAATCAGAGCTGATTTGAAATCACAAATTTACTCTAACTACAGCCACTTTCATGCAAAGCTCAAATTAAAGAAGTTGTAGGTTTTGAAATTCTAAACAAACTTGTCAAGAGGCACATTGGGAGAAAATGCATATAAATAGGACTTCCTATTTTCCTAAGCAGTAAAGGTCCCCTGTCCAAATCTGGGGCTGCTATACAAATTCAAATGAAATTCATATTTGCAAACTGATTTGGGGTGTCGAATCTTTTGACAAAGTTGTAGAGTTCAAAGAGTAGAATATTTCATCCAACTACTACTTTTCCAAATTCGGACTCTAAGTGTGTCAAAATAGCGAATTACACAAGGTAAGAAAACACATTTTTCTTTTTTTTCCATTTTTCCCTCCCCCACAGACACTGACTGGTGGGGCCCGCACGTCAGCGCGTCCACCGTGTCGGGGACGACGGCCGCCACGTGGCCGGCGGCGTACAGTCACGCCGCGCGCCCACAAATCGCCCCCGGCCGCGCCCCGCGCCCTTCACCTAGCCGCGACCCCGTCCGCATTCATTCCCCTCCGTTTCCCCGCTCCATCACTCGCTCTCTCTCTCTCGCACTCGTACGCCGAATGCCATTGCTGCCGAGCTTGAGCTCGTTGCGCCGGTCGCCTCGATCCACCTCCGCGCCTCCAACTGCCGTCACCGAGTCTGCCTCGCCCTTGCGCACCCGCCGAGGTAGATCTCATCGCCTTCCCCACCCCATTTCCTAGATCGAGCCGTGCCCCGACACGACCGCCATGGCCGGGCCAAGCTCGGTCTCGAGCTCATGCCGGCCATCTCCGTCCACCCCACACCACTAGACCACTCTCACCGCACTCGCCTCGCTCCCGCGCACTCGACAAGCTAGACCTCGACGCCGTTCCCCCACCCAGCACCGAGATCCGCCACCGCCTTGACGTCGCGGCCGCGCCGTCGACGCCGTCGTCACCTCCGGTTCATCGCCTCCCCCGACTCACCCTCGCCTTCCCCGACGCCGAGACCTAGCTCAGGGTGAGCGCCGCGCCCGCGCGCACCCGACGCGCCTCGCGTCGATGCTCCGGCGAGCCCGAGCTCGCCGGCGCGTGCACGCCGCCGCGCGCGGCCGGAGGAAGGAGAAGACCCCGATTTGCAATCTAGCCCCCGGGATTTTTGCATTTCGCGTAGTGGATAGGTCGCTGTTCACTGAGTCTATGCATTCTTGCTTGCTAGCCCCTGGGATCTAGGTTTATTTATGATCTAGTCCCTGGACCTGAGATTTTTCATTTCATTTTGCTATATTTCGGCTGAAACTTTGGAAATTCATATAAAATCAAATAAAAATCGTAAAAAGGTAAACTCAGTTGCGTTGTACTCCTTATAAATAGATCTACACAGTGGGTATGATGCGGAGGTGTGCATGTACGGTTTTGCCCCTGTTATGGTGTATGCATGTTCATTCAAGGAAAAATAGAAAACATGGTCATAGTTGGAATCCAAAAATGATGAAACTTGGTTAGTAGGCTTCTTAGTTTGATTGGACACTGAAAATTTTGGTGACTCAATATATTACTGTTCATTCAATGTTTTACCATTTTACATGCACTTTATGCATTATTTGATAGCTTGGAAATGAGGCCTATGCAAAGTATGATAAATATGCCTCACTAGTATTTTTCTTAAGTTCTATATAGCTTAGGAATCTCATTGGTAAAATATGAGCCTCTGCATGTCAAGTTTGAGTGGTGATTTGAAAATGATAAAATGCTACATGGCAGAAAAATAATTAGGAAAAGTGGTCATAAATGGCTAGGAAAATTCTCTGGAAAATTTGGTAGCCTAATGTTGATGCAAAGAGTCCAAAAAGTATACGCTATAGGGCTATTCACACTGTTTAGATGTACATCTAAATTTCACACAAGAATAATATATGGAAAATAGTTGTCCTGTCAAACTTGGGAGTTTTAACCTATAAATTTTTGTGCATGCAGTTCATAGTGAATCTAGCTCACTGGTAAAATTTCATCTTCAGAAACCATCCCTATTATTTATAAGAATTCTGACAATGTGTAGGGCTGATAACTTGATGTATTCTTAATAAAATAATTATAACTCCATTTGGGCTAAAATTTTGACAGTAGTTTTGTGTATGCAGGATCTATAGGCCATAAAAGTTTGGGCTCATTTGGTTAAGTTTTACTACTACATCTTAGGTGTGTAAATTAATTCACAAAAGCGAATAAGTCACCCTGTGTATAAGCTTTTGCAATGTGTTAAACTCTATACCATGTTATTTATCCATGACATACCTGCTGCATACTATCATCTGCATGCCATCTACATCTGATACATTCATTTGCAATCGTGTGCACTCATATCTGCACCTTTCATGCATATAGATCCCGCGAACGAGGAGCTGCCACCAGAGCAACCCCTGATCGAGGAGCCCGACGAGCAAGAAGACCTGCAGCCTACCACTGATCACGTCATCGAGGAAGCACCCGCTAACCCGAGCAGAGAAGGTAGGCAGGACCATACTATACCCAGCAAACCTTTATGTTTTAATGATTAGACATATGCATTAAGAGTTGTTTGGAACCAACTACATTTGACATCCTGGCCGCCCTGGCCCTAGATCCTATGAATAGAGTTCGTAGGACAAGTATGCCTAGAAATGCTAGGTACGAGTAGACACGAGTGAGCACTGTCACTCGTCACGTAGGTGATATTTCAAAATCTCAGAAATCTTACTATGATGCAATTTATGATTATTTATGTTGATGTTAAATCGAGACTGGGCGGAGAGTAAGTTTACTTTCGTGGTGTGCGTTGTTGTTCTCTAGCTCCGCCCGAGTCGTTTAAAACCCCATTCGCTGTTCACTTGGAATCGGCACAACATTGCGATGAGTGCTTATAGGGGACATAGGACTGGTGAAAGTCTTACCGGCCCCGTCCTACTATTCATGGTGCTGCCCATCCACTGATAGGGGGCCGATGGACTTGGGAGGTGCTTGGAAGTCGAGGGAGGGCTGACCCGAAGCACCGTGGTATCAATCCTGAGACGGCTACTCCCAAGGGTTAGGTGGAGGATCTGTGAATCTTGGGACGGGACAGGTGGAGATGAGGGGTATATGTGAGGAACGCGATGTCTAGTAAGCATATATCCCTTGGCATTTTTAGTTGTTCCCGGGAATTAAAAATCGATTCGAATCACTGATGCTCACTAGGTGTGAGAGTGCCAAGTATCACTGCCGAGCAACGTAGTAACAACCTCAATACTATGCTTATGTTCATGTTTTCAAATACAACATGCTTGGCGTATATGATGGGTTACTTATATGCAAGTTATGATGGATTACTCTCATGCAAGATGATATGGTTTACTTTCCTGCAAGAGTATTATCATTACTACTGTCATGATCTATTCTAAATAGGATTAAGGTAGCAGCTGTCAAATCCTGCTACCTTTTCCTTACACTTTGTTGGATAAAATCAATGGCTAAGGACAAACATTGATTAGTAAGCTATGCTTTGCGTCAGCCATAAGCCATGTCCATTAAGTCCTATTGAGTAAATAGTACTCAGGGTTTGCCCCCCCTTTTTGGCTCACAGGTATGCAGTTTCTCATGTGTCCTTGCATTGGAGGGGGCACATGCGTGCAACATGACTAGAGGATGACGTTTGTGGCACAAGGACAACATCAGTGGGCTCGATGTTGATTCTTTTTGCAAATTCCGCTGCATTACCATGAACTCTAATCAACTACTATTACCGCTGCGAGACATTTGAGAACCTATGTTACTTTATGACTATGTTGGATTTGGAACTTTAATTTGAACTGGTCTGTAAACTAATTCTATTATCTATCTATATTCAACTGCCTGTGATGATGTAATTGTTGTGGCTCCATCGAGGGTCAATGTGTGTGATGTCGGTTCCTCTGGAAATTGGTGTTATCGAGGGCCGAAGGCCTCTCGACGGACTACCGGGTTTAGTCCAGCTTAAGTACACTGCGGGCTAAAGGAGGTAGGTGTACTTAATCTGAGTTAAGCAGGGCGGTTCCACCACAGCTGGTATCAGAGCCAATCACACATAGACAATAGTTATATCATCGAGTTTTGGTTTACAAAACTATTTTCGAAAGCCCTTTTCAAGTAATTAAAAAATGAGAGTATGCGATATGCCCGTATTAAGGATGTTAGTGTTATCCAGGTGACATCACTGACATTCTGACCTAGATAGAACTCATATGCATATTCGGCGCTTTGAGAAGCAACTCTTCGGCCATAGCTGTCCTCAGTACTGGTGGAAGCTATTGGGTTTTGCGAATGGTTGTAAACTCTGCACTCATGCTGTATAAGTAAAAGCTCTTTAAGGGTGGTGGGCATGTTTGAGGCTTTCATACCGACCACACTTACATTCGGTTTGGGGATCCACCTTGCTCTCGACAATCCCCAGTACTGGTGGAAAGTCAGGTTTTGAGAGAAGGTGCAAAGGCCCACCTACGTTGTCCACGCAGCGGTCACGTGTGGATGCCACATTAGGTGGTAATGAATGAGCATGCATCTTCTGCAGGTACACTAACTATGTGCGAAATTAAGAATGGTCAGGAAACGACTAGTTGCATTAGAGAGTGCCGTGCATATGTGTCACCGCAATATCGATAGCTATATGTACTTCTCTTTTTTAGATGTGTGATGTGAGACCGTTTAGATACGAATCATACATCATATTTACTGCTTTTATTCATGGTGGGATATTATTAAAATGCAATGAAATAAATCATGATTTTAAATTTACCTTCCCTACGATGCACTGTTGTACCCTTGTCATAATCTCTCACATGAAAAATATGTCCCTCACTAATGCACAACCTTGCTTATCCAAACAGATGGCCAGAACCAAGCAAACCACATGCAAGGCCACCGGAGCAAGGATCACTGTCCTCCCTGACGTGACTCATACTCCCCCTGTGGTGGAGGATGTGTTACTCCACACCCATTGCAGAGAGGAGTGTCCTCTGTCTCAGTTGCTGTGCAGGGCCCTGAGGGAGATGGGGCGTCGTCCCTGTCCCTTCATCTCGGTGCAGACGATACACGAGGAGGGCAACTGCATGGCCTAGGTTGTCCTTCCATGAGAGACGTTCGCGGGTCAGGAGACCCTCACCACTTACGGGGCCAACGAGGAGGAGGCTTACCGTAAAGCGGTAATGGCAGCCCTCACTTCGCTGAGCTCCAGGTGGGAGGCAGGCCACACAGTCCTGCGCTTCCTCCCCACCAACGACCTTGACCACGCTTGGCAGGACTGCTGCGAGCAGCTCCGGAACAAGAACGACTCCCGACCCTTGGTAGCGTGCATGGACTATGCACGTGAGGCGCGCGGGACGTACCACCGTGCGGAGAACCGGAGCCGCTTCTACTTTGACAGGTACACGGAGACCCATACCCGTGTGGAGGAGTTGGAGGCTTAGGTGGCGCAGCTGCAGCAGCGTCTGGTAGAGTACGAGCCGCCGCAGCAGCTTGCACCCGCCCCTTTGGAGGAGGAGTCCTCGGAGCCCATGGAGATGGAGGAGGAGGAGGAGAACGTTCCGTCGGACGCGAACTCCAGGGTGTAGGGTGGCTGATGGTTTGATGAAGGAAGTTAAGCTTTAAGTTAGTAACGCGTTGAAAGCGATGTTTTGTAATATTCCACTCCGCGTTTTAGATTCATGGCTGTACTAAATCATTGGTGAGTTGTGAGAGCTCATTCAGCATGCCATTTGAAGTCGTGATGGATTGTTTTATTATGCACTATTCGATGGTTGGTTGATGTAGCCACCATCCCATGATGTAATCTTAAGACTTTTTAGTGGTAATCGAGCCTTTCTAAGTGGCACTAATGTTAGTTCTACGTCGTGATGGCATTTGAGGTGGTTGTGAGTACGGATTTGTGAGTTGCACTTCGTTTTGGATTGCATCTTGCAATCTGGAATTTTGCATAGCTGCAGCTAAAACTGATATTATCTCAGATTTTGTAAGGAATTGACCCAAGAGTTGGTTAGCAAAGTTGTAGAGAACTGTCTGGTGTATAACTTTGTCAATTGAAGCTTTCTCTAATTGTGCTCAGATCTGGAATTACGGTTGAATTTTTCAAGAACTTGTAATCTGGACTGAAGCAGCACCCGTAGGAAAACCCCATTTTGCACATCCTTAGTGCAAGAACTGAACTGGGAGTGTATTGTCAAAGTTTTAGAACTTGAAGTATAGAACAACTTTGTTATACAAAGTTTCTCCTAAAAGCATCTCGTTTGGGAGTTATAGCTGAAATCGCGCAGT
Organism: Paspalum notatum; assembly: GCA_022530915.1. Lineage (NCBI taxonomy): Eukaryota > Viridiplantae > Streptophyta > Magnoliopsida > Poales > Poaceae > Paspalum > Paspalum notatum. The sequence goes on along the minus strand of CM039688.1, from coordinate 28,332,198 downwards.
CTCAGGAGTCTGAACTAAGCTGATATATACTGACGTACACTGAATTTGAACAAGATACTAATGGAATCACCAAAAACTTTTTATACGAAAGTGAAAGAACACAGAACGAGGAACAACTTTGCTAAGCGGGGTATAACCAAAAGATGCACGGTTTAAGAGCAGCGCGCTGTTAGATTCGTTGCTGTCCAGGAATCCACACGATTGTCGAGTATTAAACGCCAACAGGCCCGGGCTATGCTAGATGTGACAGTGGTCGAACCGCTGCAAGAAGGAAGCTAACACTTTACTGCAATTATATGTTTCCGTCTTACATGTTTTGAGTAACTGTGTTTCGGCGCGTCTAATTGCTTTAAAGTGGTTGGACTAAACACTGTTAGCTTCACTCTTGCAGATGGTGAACACTCGTTAGGGACAAACCTCGGGCTAGCACCCACATGATGCACCACCTCTGCCGGAATTGGCCACCCTGGTCATGCAATAGGGCGAGCTGATCCGCCTCATGAGGGAAGAATGCCAAGCTCAGGGGCAACAGCGGGCATGGGAACACCAGCCCTGCGGCATCACCTACCAGGACTTCGAGGGGCTGCGCCCTCCTGTCTTCACCACGTGCCCTGAGCCACTCGCAGCAAATGACTAGCTCCGCACAATCGAATCCAAGTTCACACTACTTCCTGGGTTGACCGAGCTGGAGAAAGCTCGGTTTGCTGCACAGTTGCTTCAAGGCCCAGCTAGAGCATGGTACGCCATGTTCCAGGCTATGCAATAGCAGGGTCACGAGATCACATGGGAGGAGCTCCGTACGGCTTTCCGGGCCCACTATATCCCAGCGAGTCTTATGGAGCAGAAGCAGCGCGAGTTCAGGGAGCTCAAACAGGGCAACCACACGGTGATGCAGTACGTGCAAGCATTCATCCAACTGTCGCAGTATTCGTCCGGGGATATTGCAAATGATCCTAGCAGGGCGGCCAGGCTCTTGCAGGGTTTCGACCCCACCCTCCAGACACATCTTGGGCGTCATTACCAGGGCTTCTCAAAGCTGGTCGACACTGCACTAGACATGGAGAATCGCCTCCGTGTTGCCAATGAGGACTAAAAGCGGAAGCGTCAGGACAGTAGTGCAGGGAGTGCCACGCTCCTCGCCGGATTCAAGGCCCAATCAATCGGGCTGGTTCCACTGAGCTCCACAGCAGCATACCCGGCCTACCGCGCACCCACGCAGCTTCCCGTCCCTCGTGCTCCCACCGCGCCAGGACCCGGGAATCCTTGCTTCAATTGTGGCAAGACAGGCCACTTTAGCAGGGAGTGCCGCGCTCCTCGCAGGATTCAAGGCCCCACTCCTGCGGGTAGCAGCCAGCAGAACAAGCCCAAGGGGAACACACCGCGGAAGGGCCAAGTGCACTATATTCACCTGGAGTAGATCCCTGTCGGAGAACCGATACTCGTTGGTACGTTCTCAGTCAACGGTCACCCAACTGTCGTGCTATTTGATTCTGGGGCCACTCACACCTTCATTAGTCAGTCATATGCATCGGGATAAAAACTTCCTGCATAAAAGAAAGCTAGAACATCTCTGCACCTGGAAACCCCATTAACACGAATTTGATAGTAAAGAGGTTACTTTTAAGTATGGGAGGGGAAGACTTCATCATCAGTCCTGTGGTGCTGCCACACCAAGGGATCGATGTCATACTTGGAATGAATTGGATGAACGAAAACCATGCAGTCCTGGATATTGGCAGCAGGACAGTGCAGTTAAAGTCTAATGTCAGTGGAAAGATTCTAAAGGTCCACATGCCAAATCAGAAGCACATCGAACCTACTGTGAATGCAACTGAAATCCAAGAAATCAAGAAGATACCTGTAGTATGTGAATTCCCAGATGTGTTTCCGGAGGAGCTCCCTGGTCTCCCACCAGATAGGAATGTCAAGTTTAGCATCGAACTAGTTCCAGGTATGGCACTCGTCTCCAGGAGACCGTACAGGATGGCACCAGATGAACTTAAAGAGTTGAAAACACAGTTGCAAGAGCAGCTAGATAAGGGTTTCATCCGCCCTAGCTCATCACCTTGGGGGTGCCCAGCCCTCTTTGTAGAAAAGAAGGACCAAGGTGGTAAGCGGCTATGTGTGGACTATCGGCCTTTAAATGTAGTCACAGTCAAAAAACAAATACCCACTGCCACACATTGATATTCTGTTTGATCAGCGACTTGAGATCTGGGTATTATCAGATAAAAATCCGAGAGGAGGATATCCCTAAAACGGCTTTCTCGACCAGATATGGCTTGTATGAGTACCTAGTCATGTCTTTTGGATTGATCAACGCACCGGCTTTCTTCATGTATATGATGAACTCGGTGTTCATGAATGAACTGGACAAATTTGTGGTAGTGTTCATTGACGATATACTAATCTACTCCAAGAATGAAGAAGAACACGAAGAGCACTTGTGGATTGTACTCACTCGGCTTAGAGAACACAAACTCTACGCCAAATTCAGCAAGTGCGCATTTTGGCTAAAAGAAGTAAGCTTCTTGGGTCACATATTATCCGAGAAGGGGGTAGCCGTTGATCCTAGCAAGGTAAAGAGTGTACTGAATTGGAAGCAACCCGAAACTGTAACTGAGATCCAGAGTTTCCTTGATTTAGCGGGCCGCTACCACCACTTTATCAAGGATTTCTCCAAGACAGCAAAGCCAATGACCTCGCTGACCAAGAGAAATGCCAAGTATTCGTGGAGTCCGAACTATGAGGAAGCCTTCTAGAGCTTAAAGAAATCATTAACAACCGCACCAGTACTAGCACAACCGGACGTCGCGAAACCTTTCGACGTGTATTGTGATGCCTCCGGCAATGGGCTTGGCTATGCCCTAATGTAAGACCGGAGGGTAGTCGCTTACGTTTTCCGTCAATTGAGAAAACATGAAGCCAATTATCGAACTCAAGATCTAGAACTGGCAGCAGTGGTACATGCACTGAAAATATGGAGGCACTATCTGCTAGGCAATACTTGTCATATCTGCACCAACCACAAGAGCCTCAAATACATCCTCACCCAACCCAAATTGAATATGAGGCAGCGACGGTGGTTAGAGTTGATAAAAGACTATGACTTGGAAATTCATTATCATCCTGGCAAGGCAAATGTAGTAGCGGATGCACTAAGCCGTCGGGCTCATTGCAATGTGATTGAAGCCCGGCCTACAGTAAGAGTGCTATGTTGTGAGATAGATGAAGTCAAATTGCCTACAGAACAGCTAGCTGAGCTCTATAACCTCATTATTGAGCCCACCATCAAGGAACAAATCATAACTGCACAAAAGCAAGATAAAGGCATGGCGTTCATTCATGAAGGAATGGATGAGAAGAAGAGAGCCTGCTTCACACTTGATGACCAAGATGTGTTGTGGTTTAAAAATCGATTAGTAGTGCCTAAGGATATGGAGTTGAGGAAGAGGATTCTAGATGAAGCTCACACGTCTATGTTCACTATGCACCCGGGCAGTAACAAAATGTACCAAGACCTGAAACAGAAGTTTTGGTGGACTCGTATGAAATGAGAGTTCGCCAAGTACGTGTCTGAGTGTGACGTGTGTCAAAGAATAAAAGCTGATCACTTAAAACCCACGGGAATGCTTCAGCCTTAGCATTTCCAGCGTGGAAATGGGAAGATATACACATGGATTTCATCGTGGGGTTGCCTCGCACTCAGAAGGGCTATGACTCCATCTGGGTTATCATTGACTGCTTCACCAAATCTGGTCACTTCATACCGGTGAAGGACCGATACAATGCACAGAATTGTGTAGAGATTTATATCTCCCGCACCCGAGAACCATCACCTCAGATCGTGGCTCGTTGATTGTGTCCCATTTCTGGGAACTGTTGCAAACCGCTCTTGGCACCACTTCGATTCACAGTTCAGCATACCATCCACAAACCAGCGGCCAAGTCAAGAGAGTAAATCAGATCTTAGAAGATATGTTGAGAGCATGTGCACTAACTTATTCCACAAAGTGGGATGAGTGTCTCCCTCTAGCAGAATTTGCTTATAACAACAGCTACCAGAAGAGCTTAGAAATGGCTCCTTTCGAGGCTTTATATGGTAGGAGATGTGGAACACCCCTCAACTGGTCTGAACCGGGAGAACGTGTCACCTTTGGCCCTGATTTGGTAACACAAGCCGAGGAGCAAGTTAAACTTATACACAACAACTTGAAAAGAGCACAGTCTAGACAAAAGAGCTACTCTGACAAGAGAAGACGACCGTTGGTTTTTGAAGTAGATGATCATTTGTACCTTTAGGTGTCACCGATGAAAGGGGTACATCGTTTTGGTGTGAAAGGGAAGTTATCACCGAGATACGTGGGTCCGTTTAAGATCATTGAGCAGTGCGGGCCAGTTGCTTACCGGTTGGAGCTACCACCATATCTAACTGCGGTTCATGACATGTTTCATGTCTCGCAACTTAAGAAGTGTTTGAGGGTGCCGGAGGAAGCAGTGGACACTTCTCAAATTCAAATTGAGCCTGACCTCACTTATGAAGAACGTCCCATAAAAATCCTCGACCAAAAACAAAGAACAACGAGAAGAATAACGATCAACTTTTACAAAGTACAATGGAGTAATCACTCCGAAGAAGAAGCAACTTGGGAGCCAGAAGAGTACTTGCAAACCAAATACACGGGTTTCCTTTCGACTACTACAAATGAGTATGTATAACCATCTAAATTCAGATTTGCACTCAAAACCCTACACAATGCACTATCTCCTCGTTTACCATATCCACCCACATCACATCAACAAATCTCGGGACGAGATTTCTTTAAGGGGGTGGGTTGTGATGCTCTGACATCTCAAGTGCATAATCACGCATCATACATGAAGCATTCAACCTTGAGCATCATGGCATAGCATGTGTGTGTGCATTGGAAACAAATTTGGTTTGAAATACAAAGTGAAAACCCTTGTTATTTCATGTGTGATACTATGTTTATTGTCATATCTTTGATTCTGTTGAGATCTGGGTGAAGTTCATATTGACAAAACTGTAGATCTACATGAGATAAACAACTTTACTAATTGCAGTCTTGTCATATAATTAGGTTTACAAGGTGATTAGGGTCATTTAATGTCAGTACAGAAAACCAGTTCAAATCAGAGCTGATTTGAAATCACCAATTTACTCTAACTACAGCCAATTTCATGCAAAGCTCAAATTAAAGAAGTTGTAGGTTTTGAAATTATAAACAAACTTGTCAAGAGGCACATTGGGAGAAAATGCATATAAATAGGACTTCCTATTTTCCTAAGCAGTAAAGGTCCCCTGTCCAAATCTAGGGCTGCTATACAAATTCAAATGAAATTCATAATTACAAACTGATTTAGGGGTTGAACCTTTTGTAAAAGTTGTAGAGTTCAAAGTGTAGAACATTTCATCCAATTACCACTTTTCCAAATTCGGACTCGAAGTGTTTCAAAATAGCGAATTACAGAAGGTGAGAAAACACATTTTTCCTTTTTTCCATTTTCCCTCCCCCGCGGTCATTGACCGGTGGGGCCCGCGCGTCAGCGCGTCCACCGTGTCGGGGACGACGGCCGCCGCGTGGCCGGCGGCGTATTGCAGTCTTGTCATATAATATGGTTTACAAGGTGATTAGGGTCATTTAATGTCAGTACAGAAAACCAGTTCAAATCAGAGCTGATTTGAAATCACAAATTTACTCTAACTACAGCCAATTTCATGCAAAGCTCAAATTAAAGAAGTTGTAGGTTTTGAAATTCTAAACAAACTTGTCAAGAGGCACATTGGGAGAAAATGCATATAAATAGGACTTCCTATTTTCCTAAGCAGTAAAGGTCCCCTGTCCAAATCTAGGGCTGCTATACAAATTCAAATGAAATTCATAATTACAAACTGATTTAGGGGTTGAACCTTTTGTAAAAGTTGTAGAGTTCAAAGTGTAGAACATTTCATCCAATTACCACTTTTCCAAATTCGGACTCGAAGTGTTTCAAAATAGCGAATTACAGAAGGTGAGAAAACACATTTTTCCTTTTTTCCATTTTCCCTCCCCCGCGGTCATTGACCGGTGGGGCCCGCGCGTCAGCGCGTCCCCCGTGTCGGGGACGACGGCCGCCGCGTGGCCGGCGGCGTACGGTCACGTCGCGCGCCCACGGATCGCCCCCGGCCGCGCCCCGCGCCCTTCACCTGGCCTCGACCCCGTCAGTGTTCATTCCCTTCCGTTCCCCCGCTCCCTCACTCACTCACTCTCTCTCGCAATCGCACGCCGAACGCCATTGCCGCCGAGCTTGAGCTTGTTGCGCCGACCGCCTCGATCCACCTCCGCGCCTCCAACCGCCGTCATCGAGTCAGCCTCGCCCTTGTGCACCCGCCGAGGTAGATCTCGTCGCCTTCCCCCTCCCCATTCCCTAGATCGAGCCATGCCCCGACATGACCGCCATGGCAGGGCCAAGCTCGGTCTCGAGCTCACGCCGGCCATCTCCGTCCACCCCACACCACTAGACCACTCTCACCGCACTCGCCTCGCTCCCACGCACTCGACGCGCTAGACCTCGACGCCGTTCCCCCACCCAGCACCGAGATCCGCCACCACCTCGACATCGCGGCCGCGCCGTCGACGCCGTCGTTCACCTCTGGTTCATCACCTCCCCCGACTCACCCTCACCTTCCCCGACGCCGAGACCTAGCTCAGGGTGAGCGCCATGCCCGCGCGAACCCGACACGCCTTGCGTCGCGGCGGGAGGAAGGAGAAGACCCGCGGGGATTTACAATCTAGCCCCCGGGGTTTTTGCATTTCGCGTAGTGGATAGGTCGCTGTTGACTGAGTCTATGCATTTTTGCTTGCTAGCCCTTGGGATCTAGGTTTATTTATGATCTAGTCCCTGAATCTGAGATTTTTCATTTCATTTTGCTATATTTCCGCTGAAACTTTAGAAATTCATATAAAATCAAATAAAAATCGTAAAAAGGTAAACTCAGTTGCGTTGTACTCCTTATAAATAGATCTACACAGTGGGTATGATATGGTGGTATGCATGTATGGTTTTGCCCCTGTTATGGTGTATGCATGTTAATTCAAGGAAAAATAGAAAACATGGTCTAGTTGGAATCCAAAAATGATGAAACTTGGTCAATAGCCTTCTTAGGTTGATCGGACACTGTGCAAATTTTGGTGACTCAATATATTACTGTTCATTCACTGTTTACCATTTTACATGCACTTTATGCATTATTTGATAGCTTGGAAATGAGGCCTGTGCAAAGTATGATAAATATGACTCACTAGTATTTTTTTTATGTTCTATATAGCTTAGGAATCTCACTGGTAAAATATGAGCCTCTGCATATCAAGTTTGAGTGGTGATTTGAAAATGATAAAATGCTACGAGCCAGAAAAATAATTAGGAAAAGTGGTCATAAATGGCTAGGAAAATTCTCTGGAAAATTTGGTAGCCTAATGTTGATGCATAGAGTCCAAAAAGTATATGCTATAGGGCTATTCACACTGTTTACGTGTACATCTAAATTTCACACAAGAATAATATATGGAAAATAGATGTCCTGTCAAACTTGGGAGTTTTAACCTGTAAATTTTTGTGCATGCAGTTCATAGTGAATCTAGCTCACTGGTAACATTTCATCTTCAGAAACCATCCCTAGAATTTATAAGAATTCTAACAATGTGTAGGGCTGATAAATTGATGTATTTTTAATAAAATAATTATAACTCCATTTGGGCTGAAATTTTGACAGTAGCTTTGGGTATGCAGGATCTATATGCCATTAAAGTTTGAGCTCGTTTGGTTAAGTTTTACTGCTACATCTTAGGTGCGTAAATTAATTCACAAAAGAGAATAAGTCACCCTGTGTATAAGCTTTTGCAATGTGTTAAACTCTATACCATGTTATTTATCCATGACATACCTACTGCATACTATCATCTGCATGCCATCTACCTCAGATACATTCATCTGCATTCGTGTGCACTCATATCTGCACCTTTTATGCATATAGATCCCGCGAACGAGGAGCTACCACCAGAGCAACCCCTGATCGAGGAGCCCGAGGACGAGCGAGAAGACCTACAGCCGATCACTGATCACGTCACCGAGGAAGCACCCTCTAACCCGAACGGAGAAGGTAGGCAGGACCATAATATACCTAGTAAACCTTTATGTTTTAATGATTAGACATGCATTAGGACACGAGTGAGCACTGTCACTCATCGCGTAGGTGATATTTCAAAATCTCAGAAATCTTACTATGATGCAATTTATGATTATTTATGTTGATGTTAAATCGAGACCGGGCGGAGCGTAAGTTTACTTTCGTGGTGTGCGTTGTTGTTCTCCGGCTCCGCCCGAGTCGTTTAAGACCCCGTTCGCTGTTCGCTTGGGATCGGCACAACATTGCTAGGAGTGCTTATCCGGGACATGGGACCAATGAAAGTCATACCGGCCCCGTCCTACTATTCATGGTGTTGCCCATCCACTGATAGGGGGCCGATGGACTTGGGAGGTGCTTGGAAGTCGAGGAAGGGCTGACCCGAAGCACCGTGGTATCGCTCCTGAGACAGCTACTCCCAAGGGTTAGGTGGGGGCGCTGTGAATCTTGGGACGGGACAGATGGAGATGAGGGGTATATATGAGGAACGCGATGGCTAGTAAGCATATATCCTTTGGCATTTTTAGTTATTCCCGGGAATTAAAAATCGATTCGAATCACTGATGCTCACCAGGTGTGAGAGTGCCAAGTATCACTGCCGGGCAACGTACTAACAACCTCAATACTATGCTTATGTTCATGTTTTCAAATACAATATGTTTGCATTGGCGTATATGATGGGTTACTTATATGCAAGTTATGATGGATTACTCTCATGCAAGATGATATGGTTTACTTTCCTGCAAGAGTATTATCATTACTACTGTCATGATCTGTTCTAAATAAGATTAAGGTAGCAGCTGTCAAATCTTGCTACCTTCTCCTTACACTTTGTTGGATAAAATCAATGGCTAAGGACAAACATTGATTAGTAAGCTATGCTTTGCGTCAGCCGTAAGCCTTGTCCATTAAGTCCTATTGAGTAAATAGTACTCAGGGTTTGCCCCCCCTTTTTGGCTCACAGGTATGGAGTTTTTCATGTGTCCTTGCATTGGAGGGGGCACATGCGTGCAACATGACTAGAGGATGACGTTTGTGGCACAAGGACAACATCAGTGGGCTCGATGTTGATTCTTTTTGCAAATTCCGCTGCATTACCATGAACTCTAATCAACTACTATTTCCGCTGCGAGACATTTGAGAACCTATGTTATTTTATGACTATGTTGGATTTGGAACTTTAATTTGAACTAGTCTGTAAACTAATTCTATTATCTATCTATATTCAACTGTCTGTGATGGTGTAATTGTTGTGGCTCCACCGAGGGTCAATGTGTGTGATGTCGGTTCCTCTGGAAATTGGTGTTATCGTGGGCCGAAGGCCTCTTGACGGACTACCGGGTTTAGTCCAGCTTAAGTACACTGCGGGCCAAAGGAGGCAGGTGTACTTAATACGGATTAAGCAGGGCGGTTCCGCCACAGGGGTGTTGACGGCACTTAAGCACGCCAAACCTTATACTGCAAGTGCACAGTATCAGTGTAGCCTTTCCCCGAGAAGAGTATCAAGGGTTTTGTCAATTCGTGGAAAACTAGGTTTAAACTGCTATTAGTCAAGGATTAATCAATTACTGACTAGCTCTAATAGAACAAATAAACTAAAGGATAAAAGAGAGTCTAATTACTGACTAAACTATATTTAAACTAAGCTAAAAGATGATAAACGATAATCTAATCACAAACTAGATAAGAAACTAACTAAAGCATAAACTGGATATAAAACTAGACTATAGCATATATTGGATCAAGAACAAGAGGTTGATAGGATAAAAAACAAGATCGAAAAGGAAGCTAATACGGCTAAGGAATTAGCAAGAGATATAAGACAAACTTCTTATAAACTATGAACTACCCTGAGCATGGATCTAACGTGAAACATAGAATAAACATGATCATGAATGTCATAGACTTGCTCGAACCTTTCCTTGGGCTCTACTGTCACTGGTAACCAGGCAATCGAGAACTAGCAAAGCTAAACCATCTCTAAGCATGAGCAGATTCAATCAACTAATTAAAGTAAAACGATCTACTAAAAGACATATGGATTAATCAATCTAGGCCTAGTCACATGTAGAGATGAAGCATTGCAAAGACATGGATCATAGATCATATATAAACAAAGAACTAATAGCAAAAAGACTATTTCATTGATCGAACTCAAGGTTTATCATAGTAAAATAAGAAGAACAGAGAGTTACTCGAGATACATCATGAACTTGAAGCGCATAGTTGTCGAACTCGATGAGACGAACAACATATCCGAAGACGAACTCGTAACTCCCCGGGAACAACTGGGGTCGGCTGACCCTAGGGGGGGTTGGTCGGCCGACCCCCTCTGATCCTGCCTCCTCTCGTCGCCTCCTTTCCCCGAGATCCCCTTCTCGCTGAGTCTTGCGAAGATGGACCCTAAACCCTAACTTTGGAGCGTTAGTTTACGATGAATTAGATGTCTCTCCCTCTAGAGAGGCCATATATTTATACTCCGAAGAGTCCCATATACATGGAATCTAATAGGTCGGTTACAAGAGTCCTAACAGACCTATTTCTATGTATATAAAAGAGTCCTGAAGGTTCTTGGGCGTCCTTGCTTGGAGAAGAAGTCCTTGTCCTAGTCTTTCCCAAAATCAGTTTTCCATATTCTACAGCCTTTAATATTTCGACCATAACTTCCTCATCCGAAGTCCAAATAATGCAAACTCAGCCTCTACATTGTAGAGCTCGAAGAGATCTACAACTTTGGTATTCACACTTTCTTCATTAGACGTCGTTAAAGTCTCCGAATTGGGCCCACAAGGTGCTGCTATCCTGGAATCCGAGAATATCTCGCGATTTATTTGGAGTTTGGATTGGACTCTTGATAAACCTTCTTTATCTTCATATTCTTCATACTCAAACAATCCTAAGCCTACGGAACCTTCTTCATAATGGGCTTTAATTGTTTTTCTTTTATTAATCACATCACCTCCCTGGACTTGTAGCATAAATCCTTTCTTCAGGAAATTCTCAAAATTGTCACAATTATACCTATTTTCATCCAAAAATCAATATTGCACAAAAACAAAGAGCATTCTCGAAAATGGGGTTATTTGTTAGCAAAACAAGATAAAATGATAGGATTAACTTTCGAAAATACATAAAATCATATAAAAATAGAGCATATTTTTAGTACATAATGAGCGTCAACAATATCCCCACACTTAGATCTTGCTAGTCCTCGAGCAAAGAGATCGATCAAAAACTCAACTAAACCTAAACTAATAACTCTATTAGATTCAAACAAATAACTCAACTAAATTTAAGCTAATTCTAAACAATCACTTCTCAAATTAAACAAGTTCAGAATTCAGTTTAACCTAAACATGGGCATTTTAATCAACTTTCATGCATAGAGATCCCCATAGAAATTTTTGAAATCAAACGAATCATAGCAAAACCAAGACTTCCTTTAGAATCAAATTGGAGGAATTTTTTTTATGAAAAATAATCTACATAGATCAAGAAATTACATCGGTACTTCTTTGTCAAGCTCACATGCGGGCACTCATATTATATGGCTATCCTATATATAAAAAGTAACTCTCTCTCACACATCTTACAGAAGTTTAAGTGGAGCTTGGTAAAGGCTAGCTAGGTTAAATCAACTTATTATTCAGCTAAGATATCTCCCTAAAGATTATCTAATCACCTTGAATTAATTTGATCATCGGAAATAAGAAAATAAACATGCATAAACAGAGAGAAGGAAAAAGAAGATATAGACAGTGGACATGTGCAATATAAATGAAGTGGGGTTATTCCCAGAATTTGCACATGGTTAGAAAAATGAAAGTTTTTGCTTATTACACTGATAAACACTAAGCCTCTCTTTCTCTTTTTTAAAATTTTCCTAATTCTACCCCTTTTTTTCCTTTCTTCTTTTCCTAATTCTACTTATCTCTCTTTTCTTTTTAATTCGACCACTTGGTCCTTTTTTTCTCTCTCTTTTTCTTTTCATTTCACTGGGCGGCACATCCCTCTTTTTTTTTTGATCGCCCCCTCTGTCTCTCTTCTCTTTTTTTTTAACCTCTATATTTGTACTCTACCTTTTGCTAGATCAAGATAATTATAGCACTTTCCCTCGTGATTAGTGAAGAGCAAAAACTTCACTATGTGGGTAATGAGTGTCGAAAGATCAAAAGGGTTTAAGGATATGGAATTCAGCGAATGTTAGTGCTCCAATGTAGAGCAACTAGTACTGAATATATATGTGGAGGCTAGCAATCAAGAGATAAAAATAGATGACCAAATTTTTCAAGAGATCAAACTTTCTAAAGGAATCAACCTTATCCAAACTCATTTGAGATAACCAACTTATAAACTGTGTTTTCAACTAGGCTCTAATAGGATTTATCCTCTCTCTTGACAATGGGATGGAATACTTGATCACAAGAGTTTTTTTATATATAAATAAATAAATCATCCTCCAAATCTTTTCTTAAAAAAGCTAAGCAAAGCTATTAAACATTATCTCTCTAATCAAATCATGGGTTATGCATTACTAATCAATCTTTTAAGCACCACAATATACATATTATGAATCTGAACAAGATTAATTTTCAAAGTAATCATAAAGAAGAAAAGCAAAAACACATTTGACGATTAACCTCCCCACACTTAAACAATGCAATATCCCCATTGTTATTCACTCAAAGCATAAGATATAATCATAAAATACATAAGTGAAAGCATAAAAGTAGGTAAAGTACGAATGCAGAGAGGAGGATTAAGAAAGGGTTACCGTCCGTTTGATGAAGTGTAGGCGAATCTCTCTTATCTTGGAAGGACGAAAATTAGATGGTCTTCTAGGCTTCTTATTGGTTGCTTGCTAATGTACAAACTTTACTTGTTCATCATCCACCAATCTTTAAACTTCCCATTTGTGGCTTCACTAAATATAGAAAGTGTTGATGTAGCTGAACTGACGACTCTACATGCTTCTCTTGGCATATTCAAATGTTGCACCACCTTCTTGAATGTCTAACTCATGGAGTCCTTTGAGATAACTATGACCCTCTGAATTAGCTCATGAGTCTTCTATGTAAGCATTGCCCCTCCTTTTTTCCTTGTTATTGCCATCATCTTTCTCCTCTAGTCATTACCATTGTAGCTGATCTCCTCTTCTTCATGGAATATCTCCTAGATCTCAAACAGAACATGCCTCCAATAATATATCTATTGGATAGCCCTTGAAATTACCTTTCCAACGAGTATTCGTGTACCAAAATCCGATTCCGAATGAAGGAATTATGCCATCTTTACTCCAGAGACTTCGTGCTGTCAGAACTGTTTACAGCTCAAGTCACGTCCAATGTTTTGGCCATAAATCCTTGTAGAAAATTCCAAATGAAGCTCCGTTTGGTTCGTTGGAAAGATAACTTGACGGGGCTTCCAAATATAAGAAAATATTCTGCTTTTATCCTATGGAGTCGACCAAAAACTTGATGACTTCTTCAGGTTCCAGACTTGAACTTCAGAGATGTTGGCAATTCTCAATCCTTCAGTCCTTGGGCACCATGGTGGTATATGTGTTGGTTCTTGAAACACTTCCCTCAATGTTATCTTTCATCTTCATCATAAAAGATTCCTCCAATCCTCGTGAATACACTCTATCCCTACAAAACAATTTGAGCGCGCAAATCTACTACTGGGTGATAATCGGAAAGTAGATAGAATCTACCTCCATCTAACACATCCAATGAATCCTAACTTGTGGCTCCATTACTCTAGTTAAAACGAAGATTAATAAAACCTATATGACTGTATAAAAGTGTAAAAGTAAATGTATGCATAAGATAAGCATATAAACAAAGACAATGATTAAATCAAGTTCTAAACACTATATCTACAACAAGATTGCTAAGTCTCTCTATAGCCATAAAGATTTTAATTAACCAAGATTAAAACACCATATTTTTATCAAGATCATAAATTCATAACAGCGTAAGAAAAACGAAGCGCATTGCAAAGCTTATAAACTAATCAACGAAATATAAACATGGATAACTAGCAAGGTTTAATGAACTTCATCATAATGATCAACAATCTAGTCTAAGCACCATGCGTACACAAAATTGTTAAGGAAAAACGCGGAACCAGCATTTAACATAAACATGAAAGCACATATCATGAAGTTAAATAAACAACCTAGCCAATTAAAATGCGAATATGCAACTTTAATCTAAATGCAACAGGGTGATATATGCAAAATGCAATCTAAATGAAACATGAGATATAATAGGAATGCAATCTAAACCTGATAATTAGCCACAAATTAGTCATCGAACGAAGGTGTTTAAGCATTCTAAACAAAACTAAAACAAAAACACAAACCAACTAAAAACAGGTTGCTTCCTAAAAAGCGCTTAATTTATAGTCTAGAGCTAGACTAATTATTATCACAAGTTTAAAAATATTAATAGGATCGGGATTTACAAAATTTGTGAATAAACATATGCATCCATAACCACAGTTATGATCAAATTACAAGGGCAAAGCAAATTGTGATTAACTATAGCAAGCATCATATATTTAGTATTAATCTTTTCCTCTAACCCAGGTTTATTAGGCATAAAAATTATCAAAGTTAAAACTAATAGCCTCATTTTCATTTTCAAGAAAATCTAACTTATAAACATGATTATCTAGCCTATAAACATAATTATTATCAGAATAAGGCTTAGCATCAAGATTTGACTTATTCAAATTAGAAGATTCATTAAAACAAATAGAATTTTAAGAAAAATTTGTGTACCTTGAGTTTGAATTTTCAAAGAGCTCATCCCTTGGCGTTTCAATTGAAATTTGAATCTCAACATCTTGAAATGAATTCACCTTAATTTAAAGATCTTCAATTTCACCACTGAGTGGTCCTTCTAAATCTTCAATCTTGAGCATGGTTGATGTTGAATCAGTCTCTTCATCTTCAAGCTTCGTCACATACTGATTCTCTGGAGTGAAATCTTGAGCAACACATAAAGTGTTGACAAATGGTGAAGTAGCTGAGTATCTGGAGTCTTCCTTGAGTGAGCTACTACAAGTTGAGTGACTCCAATCTGATTGATAGCTTCTCTTCCACTCATCTTCACTCTCTTCAGTTGCGTCAGCTGCCACTGAGTGAGGATAACCTTGCTAATTGACTTGAAAATTCTGCAGTATTTCCCTTGTACATTCATCCACTAGCTGGTCTGATGGAAGTGATTCTTCAATGTATGTTGATGGTAACTCTGATGTCTTCACTTCCACTAAGCTTGAGCTAGCTTCAGTTGACTTGAAGGCAAGTAGCTGGTCTTCTTCTTCCTCAAACATGCTGACACTTCTCTTCTGTGGAGTGGTCTTGAGCATCTCCTCTTGTTTTGGCTTGAACCAGTTCGGTAGCATCTCCCCTGTACTTTGGTCTTGTGGGAGAGATCCTTCACTCTTGAGTGATTCTCCAAAATCAGCAGTCATCCAGTGAAAATCTTCATCGAATGCAAATGACACTGGAGTATGGAATGTTGGTAGTTGAGCTTCCACTGTAGGCGCCACCTCTGCTCCTTTGGCTTCTCTTTCTCTCCGTTCTCTCTCTTCCTTGGAGGTCAAACAGATGTTGGATAAGATTTCTCTAGCTTCACTGACTGTTCTGCCCATAAGTGATCCTCCGGCACACATGTCGACATATCTAGAAGCTTCTGGAGTTATCCCGTAGTAGAATATACTTAGTGACTCATCAAGCGTCACTCCAAGATCCAGCACTTGACCAAGTGGATCATCATCAGACGTCACTCCAAGATTTGGCACTTGACTAGGCAGATCGTTGAGTCTTTCCCAAGCTTCGTCGATGTCTTCACCCTCTTTTTGCTCAAAGTTCCACACCTGCCTTCTCAAGTTATACACCCTGAGTGTGGAGAAGAATGTGGTGACGAATTTCTTCACTAGCAATCCCCAATCTCCTTGAGCTTCTCTTGAGGCAAGTCGGTACCATCTCTGAGCTTTATCGACAAGTGTGAATGGAAAGAGGTTCCACTTAACCCACTTTTCTGGAACTCCGTCTTGTTGGAATATGTGGAAGATCTCACTGAGCTTCTCCAAGTGCTTGAATGGATTTTCTGAATCAGCTCCACTGAAAGAAAGTTTAGCAGCAAGTTCGATGATCCCTGGCTTCAATTCGTAGGATTTGGCTGTTGGCTTCGCGTTTGATTCTTGTGGCTTTGGCACTTGAATCGTTGACTCACTCAACGTTGCTTTCATCCAATATTCTAGTAATGTTGTCATATCTAACACGAAAACACAAAGAAAAATACAAAAAGAAAAATCTAATGATAGCAAAATTGTTGGGTTAGTCTAAACTATGAATGAACACAAGAACAATCGATGAA
This sequence comes from Paspalum notatum, assembly GCA_022530915.1. Taxonomy (NCBI): domain Eukaryota; kingdom Viridiplantae; phylum Streptophyta; class Magnoliopsida; order Poales; family Poaceae; genus Paspalum; species Paspalum notatum. The sequence continues at coordinate 28,315,623 of CM039688.1, read as the reverse complement.
CATAAGAACGCAATTAGAGAACAAGAATATAATTAGAATACACTAAATAATTAAAGACTAAGATTATAAAACAATTAAACAACTAGAGACCAAGATTAGAGAACTTTAAACAATTAGAAAATAAGATTAAAACACAAAGACTAAATAAAAACTAGAGAATTAGATCACACTAACTAATTAGAATGCAATTAGAAAACTATTAGCACACAATTAAAACTATACTAGCACACGATTAGAACTAGATTAGCACACAATTAGTAAACACAAACTAACTATCAAAACTAGTAGTAAAAGGCTAATACAAGATTAATAATAATTTAAACGATAGTTTTCCCCGGCAACGACGCTAGAAAAGTTTGTTGACGACACTTAAGCACGCCAAACCTTATACTGCAAGCGCACAGTATCAGTGTAGCCTTTCCCCGAGATGAGTATCAAGGGTTTTGTCAATCTGTGGAAAACTAGGTTTCAACTGCTATTAATCAAGGATTAATCAATTACTAACTAGCTCTAATAGATCTAATAAACTAAAGGATAAAACAGAGTCTAATTACTGACTAAACTATATCTAAACTAAGCTAAAAGATGATAAACGATAATCTAATGACAAACTAGATAAGAAACTAACTAAAGCATAAACTAGATATAAAACTAGACTATAGCATATATTGGATCAAGAACAAGAGCTTGATAGGATCAAAAACAAGATCGAAAAGGAAGCTAATACGGCTAAGGAATTAGCAAGAGATATAAGACAAACTTCTTATAAACTATGAACTACCCTGAGCATGGATCTAACGTGAAACATAGAATAAACATGATCATGAATGTCATAGACTTGCTCGAACCTTTCCCCAGGCTCTACTGTTACTAGTAACCAGGTAATCGACGAACTAGCAAACCTAAACCATCTCTAAGCATGAGTAGATTCAATCAACTAATTAAAGTAAAAAGGTCTACTAAAAGACATGTGGATTAATCAATCTAGGCCTAGTCACATGTAGAGATGAAGCATTGCAAAGACATGGATCATAGATCATGTATAAACAAAGAACTAATAGCAAAAAGACTATTTCATTTATCGAACTCAAGGTTTATCATAGTAAAATAAGAAAAACAGAGAGTTACTCAAGATACATCATGAACTTGTAGCGCATAGTTGTCGAACTCGACGAGACGAACAACATATCTGAAGATGAACTCGTAACTCCCCGGCTCTGATACCAGTTCTGTCATACCAGGTTTTAGAAACAAAACCAAGTGCTAACCATGTATGTGCCAGGATCAGTTTAACCACATACACAGCATAAACAAAAGTAATAACACAACCAGTACTTTAACTCAAGAGTAATTACAGACCATAATGTCTTTATCGAAATCGAGTAACTTAACGGAAGCGAAATAACTAAATGACAGCGGAAGATGACCAATACTCCACAGGCGACTGACGGATGGCACACCAGCCTAGACCTCGTCGTGGTCTTGGAACTTCTGATTAGGGTTCATCACCATTCCCTTCTGGATCTAAGCAGCGGTTGCAATGGATGCAACGTGGTATAAAATAAGCAAGAATGAGTACATCCCGTACCCAGCAAGTATTCCGTTTAGGATAAAAGTGGACTGGCTTTATAGTGGACAGGCAATAGCGGTTGCTTTTAGTTGGTCAACTTTTATTTACTAACAATGAATTAGCATAACCCATCCCGTTATTATAAAGACAGTAAAACATATTAAATAAATAACCATGAACCATAACCATAACTGTTGTCATCATCACCATCATTATCATGATCTCCATGAGCCACCTTCTTTGAAAAACTCTAATCTGTGAGGGTCTAGGCCGCTCTTAACCGTGAGCACGGCTGATATATCAGTTTAAACACTCTCGAGAGGTTGTACAACTTTACCCACAAGTCGTGATTCCCATTTGCCTCGGGCTGTACGGGCCCTCAAACACTGACCTTTGGTGAGTCGGCAGGGTTTCACTACGAGACCTTTACAAAGAATTCCTAGAGTTATGGCCCACTCGTTATAGGTTACTCCAGTTAACTAAAGATATGAGAGTTCCGTTCCAAAGGGTGACAAATAAAAACTGCACCACATTGGCAAAGGGCAAAGTCCCATATCCCCCAGACCCCTCATACGCCATGTTTCAGGAAAGTAAGCCAAAACTCTAGTTCATCTAATTAATTAGTCAAGCCCAGTGCCCATGTGAGTCTTGTGGTTGTACTGTTTTCCTGGGTGGTCGCTCGGCGAACCGATCCTTAGGGTGAGGCCATCGAGCAAACCCACAAAACATGCTCAAATCCCCATGTTGCAAAGTAACCAAACTTCCATCAACATTATACCAGCGATTTAAACAAGATTTTAGCAACATGAGTAATGTTTGTAGAGCGCTAGCATTTATCTACACATCACAGCCCTCCCATAGGATGAAATATTGACAGGAAAATAAGTGGCAAGTCATCCTTAGGTTGAGAATTCAAATTGGGCTCTAGATTGTGTATTTAATGTAAATGGGACATAGGTCAAAGAATACTTGCCTTGATCCAAAAAAAGCTGCTCAGGGGCTTCCCAAGCTTGGTTTTCAGCAAACTCGGACGGAACGTCGGCTACGCGTTGCACACATACAAGCAATAAGTACAAACCATCTAAAACAGTACACCAAACATTATAAACCGAGAGTAAAAAAAGGCTTTAGATCTAATCTACGCATTATCACGGTTCCGTAGGTTCGAAAATTGCTCAAATCGGAGTTAAAACGCAAAAGTTATGCATAAAATAAGGAAGAAGGCTTAAAATAAAGAAGATTTTAAACTACAGGGATCTACCCGTAAAGATTTGGACCTAACCGTAACAAAAACTGGACCGCGGGTTGATTTGCGCAAAATGCAGGGGCTTTTTTGCAAAAACACCGGCGCTGACCGGTACTGACCGGGTCGCGCGGCCTGTGAACGGTTGGATCTTGATCCAACGGCTCTAAGCCGATCGGGGAAAGGGAGAGGGGGTTCGGTGGAGGACTTGACCGGCGCGGCCGACGGACGCGGCGGAGGATCGCCGGAGTTCCGTGATTTCACGGCTCCGGTGGACTAGAGCGTGCGGGGTTTGGCGTGGGAGCTAGAGGGGGATGCGGCGAAGCGGGTGGGATGGTTTAGGCGGCGGCGTATCGGCCGTAGATGGCCGGCGACAGAGCGAGGCGGAGGCGGAGCTCCGGCGAGCAATTGCCGCCGGGGTGGGGCGCGATTAGGGACTAGAGCTAACTAGGGAGGATCCTCACCTCAAGGCGAAGCTAGCAGTTTAGGTGTGGATAACGGAGAAGCGGCGACGACGAACAGCGACGTGCGGCGGCAATGGCGGCGTCTCTGCGTGAACCGGCAGCGCGGTGAGCTGAAACAGGCGAAACCGAGTACAAGAAGAGTCAGGTTTAGGCATTTAGAAGCTCTACCTCAAGGCGATGGTCGTGGTCTTGACCTCGTCGGCGTTGGAGTCTTGTAGATGCGGATTCGACGCGCGAATTCCGCGGTGGCGCGGCGCTCGGGTGCGCGAGCTAGGGCACAAGGCGGCTAGGGTTGAGGGCGTTTGAGGTGGCTACGGACGCCGAGATGGGGCAGCTTTTATAGGGTGGAGTCCGAAGCTTGCGGAGGGGGCAAGTAGAGGCGGCGCGTGATGGAGTCCGGCGCGAGTCGGACTCGGGTCCGCGTTCGGCGCGAGCGAGTTCGGGAAAGGAAAGGGAAGGGCGTGGAAAGAGAAGAACGAGGGCGGAGCGAAGAGGACGGGCGCGGGATTCCTTGGAGATTGTAACACCCTAGTTTTAATTCCAGCATTTTACAATAAAATTCAAGCAATTTATTTAAATTTCCTAAGGTTTATGTGTTAGTTTGCATTTATCATGATTTATTTAAATTAAATAAATGCATAAAAGTAACCTAGGCCTAACTTCCTTGTGCATACATGCTGGTGCATTGTTTCTTGTTTGATTGAATTAAGGATTCAAATTCAAATTTATTTGAATTTTAGAACCATTTTCTATCTCAATTCAAAAGTATTCAAAAACAGAAAAAGAAAAAGAAAAAAACAGGGGAGAGAGCTAGGCCGACCGGCCGGCCCAGCCCCCGCCCCTCTTCCCGCCTGGGCCTCGGCCCGGCCGCCCCGCCTCCTTCCCGCCTGGGCCGGCTTCCGGCCCAGCTCGCCCGCGCCCCCTCTCCCCTCAGCGCGTCGCCCGGCCCGCAGCGCCCCCGCGCCCCGTCCCCCCACTGACAGGCGGACCCCACCGGTCAGGCCCGTCTCCCTCCTCTCGCCGTAATCACCGCGCCTTCCTTCTCTGCCCGGGCCACGCGCGCCTTCCCACCCCCGTGCACCCTGGCTGTCCGATCTATCACCAACGGCCGTGATTAGAACACAGCGTACCCCTTCGCGGGCCAATCACAGAGCGCCACGTCGCCTCACTTAACCCGACAGCGCGGTCCCACCCGTCAGGCCGACGTGTCGCGCCACGCGCGCGCTGCGTCAGCACCGCGTCGGCGTAGACCCGGTCAGCGCGGGACTTTCGCAGAAAAGTCCCCGCGTTTCTCTGCAATCAACCCGCGGTCCTCCGGCTTTGAAAAATAATTAGATTTAGGTCCTGTTTTCTTCGGTTTGGCCCCTGGGCTTTCCGGTTTTTGAACCCGCGGTCCAGGTCTCGGCGGTTTTGCCTGGAAACCCTCGGCGGCTATAGTTAATTACGGTTAGGTCCTCGGTTTTTCAAATCTAGCCCCTGGTTTCAATGTTTCTATCACAGTTATGCCCCTAGGAGCCCGTTTTATGCATAACTTTCGCGTTTTAACTCCGATTTGAGTGATTCTTGCACTCACGCGATCGTGGTAATGCGTAGAATGTTTTTAATACAGTTTTATCTTCTGTTTTTATGATATGATGTACTGTTTCTCACCTTTTGTTAATTGTTGCATGTATGTATGCGTGGAAATGCTTGTATGTTGCCGTATACGTGTTTAGACGGTGAGCAGTTGGTTGGTGAAGAAGAGCAGCAGTTTGAGGGTGTTGAGCAGCAGCCCAAGACCAGTTTGAGCAAGGCAAGTATAACATGGACACAACCCAATAATCATTGAATCACTTCATATGCATGTGTTTAATTTTGTACGCCAATAAGGACTGTACCTAGCCTCTGTTATCGCAATGTTTACCTATGGGAATGCATGTTGGTTAAGTTTTGCTAGTTGCTGCGCGAACACATGTTACTTTTGTTAATAATCTTGTTAATGGATCTCTGCAATCTATCTCGGAGCGTGACCCTCTGTGCTGTGTGCTTGAGTGGTTCATGTCTCTTTAAAATTGGCTTTTTAGCAACTTGGTTTAGGGGGCATGAGCATGTGCTTAGTGGTTTGCTCATAGCCGCTCTCCATAAGGACCGGTTCGCAAAGCGACAACCTGGGACAACCGTGCTACCATGAGACTGGAATGGGACGGTATTAGCTGATTAATTAGATCATTTTGGTTTGGAGTAACTTACCTGCGGGGCAAGAGGGGAAGTAAGCTTTTGTGGTCGCTGCACTACCTTAGGTTGAGTGTGCTGTGTGCTTCTCTCTTTGTGAGGAGGACACCATAATTGCGGCGCTTGATTCCTTGCGGTTACTTTTTACCAACGTGATCTTTGTAAATGCTTCGTAGTGTGCTTGCTAGTCATCTCATCTCAGGCAATGTGATGAACTCCTAGCGTAGTACATGGCTTGTGGGTAAAGATGTACAACCTCTTGAGAGTGTAAAACTGACATGTCAGCCGTGCTCACGGTTATGAGCGGCCTAGATCCTTTATGCAGATTAGTGGTTCCTGGTTGGGTTTGGAAGTTGGTTCTAATGTTAATGTTGTTTAAATCTTTTATGCTATACCTTGGGTTAATGGTTTATCAACTCACCTGTAGTAAGTAGTCGCTTAATAAAACTTGATCAACTAAAAGCTCATGCTAAGTGTCAGCCAACCCTAGATGCCTCATAGTTCATGTTATGCTTGTTGAGTATGAAATGCTCATGCTTGCTTTACTTTAAACCTACTGTTGGCTGGAACCCAACCGCTGCTCAGCTCCAGAAGACTTTGAAGAGTATGTTCAGGACTTCAACGAGTTCTAGGCGTACCAGTCCACCAGTCGACGTCCTTGTGGCGGCTCGTTTATCTTCGTTTACGCTTCCACTATGACTCTGGTTTAAAGACACGTTGTCTTATTGTAATAAAGTGATGATATACTCTATGTAAACATTTTATTTATCGTTTATGCACGTTCTGTGATGTCACTATTGTCATAATATATATGAGACACGTTCCTGGCACATATATGTTGTTCCGGTTCCTTTGGTTGAGAACTGGGCATGACAAAGTGGTATCAGAGCCGTGTTGACTATAGGACGGAAGCCTAGTTAGAAACGGACGTGAATAAGGACCTCATTCCCCTTTGCCCTCTGCTGTTTTATGAAAATTTTATTTTTGCTATCAAATTATATGTTCACTCTATGTTAAATTATTACTTTTTGCTTTATTCATTCAATCATATAGAACTGATCTCCATCTTACTCCATCCTCCTTATAGGTCATGGCACGCAGCAAGCAAACCGCCCACAAGAGTACCGGGGGCCGCCTTCGCCGTGTTGCACCACCGACCCCACGGCGCACCCCAGTACCTCGTCTACCACAGCAGATCGAACCTCCGTCACCAGAGCTGCCCGAGCCGTTGCCACCACCACCCTTCGAGTACGCTCCCATGGACCAGGCGCCACACCCCTTCGAGGGGAATGGTCTGCTTCCGGCGGACATTGACCCTGAGGAGGAGGAGGAGGAGGAAGACCCAGTGGAGGTAGTTTACTACCTCGACTCCGACGACGACGGTGAGGCGCGAGAGGAGGCCTCACCGCCTCGCCTGCCGACACCGACACCTCCTTCCCCGCGTGCGCCGACACCAACACCTTCTCCAGCGGCGCCTGCAGCTTCACTGGCACCTCCACCACCACCACCTGCTGCACCCGAGTGGCCGTTCCGCGTGGTTGTCCCTTCTGACGAGGGTGGTCAGCGGGAGGTCGATGCCTGGGTCGACCTGATGCACCCACACCACGGTGCCGACCTGGAGTTCCTAGGGCTACTCTGCAACTGCCTCTACGACCTGGGTTACACTACCCATGAGGTCGTCTCCAGGTCCGGCAGCGGGCGCGCCCGGACCACACCACCCTCTGGTCCGCCGGTGTGCAGGTCCTGGAGCCCAACCCCAACCACGGGGGACACACCGTGCTGCGCCGACACTACAGCATCGCGGAGCACGAGACCATGGAGATGGCCATGGAGGATGCTGCTCAGCAGGCTCTTGGGGTCCTCTGCCAGCACTACCACACTCCGCTCTGCCAGACTCAGTACCGCTACTTCCCCCGCCAGCAGTCCGGGGATACTGAGCACGAGATAGCGTCCATCCGGGGTGAGGACAACCGGCAGCTGCTGAAGCTGGTTCGGTATGTGTCAGCCCTGATCACTGCCTACGTCAGGGTGTCCGAGGAGCTCCATCATCGGAACGGTGAGGTGTTCCACCTTCAGGCGCAGCTGGACCGAGTGGCAAGTCCACCACACCAGGTGCCTGTGGTGGACCCAGCTCAGACTCCCCCTCTCAGGAGGCCTGGCACGGGAGAGTTAGGTGGTGCCACCAGGATACTCCCTCGGGATGACTAGTCATCGTCATGTATCACGTTAGCACGTTTGTTTAAGTCGTCGTGTTGAGTTGGTCGTGTGGAACTTAAGTTAAGTTGTGTTGGCTGGATGTTTGTATTTTGAACCATACTTGATTTGGATCTTTGGTTGTGTGATATCCAGCTGTGGGGATTTGTCCCAGTATGAACAAGTTAATGTTATAAGTTAGTTCGTCGGGTTAAACACTATATCCACTCTATCGCTCTTACTACTTTATCTTTAGTCGCTACTGCTTGTGCACCCATATGATGGCTATGAGCTTACGGTGTCTCTGTTACAAACAGATGGTTAACACAAGGCGCAACGCTGCTGGTGGAAATGCTAACCAGGGTAAGCAGGGGGGTGGCAACCCGCTGCCCAACCCTCCACCACTGACACCGGAGTAGTTCTATAATCTCCAGATGCAGATGATGGCAACAATGACCAACGCTGTCCAAGTTCTCTAGCAGGCTCAAGCTCAACCACCACCCCTGCCACCTAGAGATAGGCGTGGAGACTTTTTGAAGGGCCATCCTCCCACTTTCTCTCATGCTACAGAGCCACTACAGGCGGATGACTGGCTTCGTGCTGTGGAACGCCAGTTAGATATAGCAAAGTGCAATGACAGGGAAAGGGTTTTGTATGGGTCTGGGCAGCTGAGGGGTGCAGCACTGGACTGGTGGGAGTCTTACAGAGTCCAGGATAGAGAAACTTTTACCTGGGTACAGTTCTGGGAGAACTTCCGCAACCACCATGTGCCTGCAGGGCTGATGAAGATGAAGAAAAAGGAGTTTCTTTCCTTGAAGCAGGGCAACATGTCTGTGACTGAATATAGGGACAAGTTTCTCCAGTTGTCCAGATATGCCACTGCAGAGGTGGCGGAGGACAGGGAGAAACAAGAATACTTCCTGGAGGGCTTAAATAATGAGCTCCAATATCAACTGATGAATCACACCTTCCCCAGCTTTCATCAATTGGTGGATAGGGCACTTTTTACCGAGAGGAAGCGCCAGGACATCGAGGAAAGGAAGAGGAAGTTCAATAACCCCTCATCAGGCAGCAACACCCGCCCTCGCTTTCCCTAGGGTCAAGGCCCTCAACAGCAGGGTTACCAGCAGCAGCGCAGCCAGGGTCAACAGGTTGGCCAGGGGCAGCGTTATCAAACTCAGCCTAATTGTCCTGCTTACCAAGCTTAGCACCAGGTGCAGTCCAACCCTACCCCAACGAACTAGGCACAGGTTCCCTCAGGCAGGAACTGCTACAAGTGTGGAGGTATAGGGCATTATGCCAATGTCTGCCCCCAGAAGACGCCAGTGAACCAACCGGGTCAGCAGGGCCAGAGGCAGAATCCTCCGCAGCAGCAGCAAGGGCGCCCCAATCGACAAGCCAAGGCACCATGGCAAGGAAGGGTGAACCACGTGACTGCTGAGACTGCATCGGAAGCTCCTAACATCGTACTTGGTACGTTCCTCGTTAAAAACCATCCTGCATCCATACTTTTTGATACCGACGCAACTCACTCTTTCATTTCAAAGGCATATGCTGAGAAACACAATATAGATATAAGCCCCATGAAAAGGCCTATGGTAATCTCATCACCTAGGGAAAAGATAAATACCGACTTGATATGCTCCAGGGTTAGCATCGTCATAAGGGGGGTTGAGTTTTACACTAAGCTAATAGCAATGGACTTAGTGGACATTGATGTCATTCTGGGTATGGAAACTCTTAAAAAGTGGGGTGTCAAAATAGATTGCGCCAGACGAACTGTTCACCTTACAGCTTCAGATGGTCAGGGGGTAGAAATCAGTGCAACAAGTCCTTCTGGTTACCTGCATCAAATGGAGGTTAAACCCACGGATGGGATTAGAGTGGTTCGTGAGTTTCCAGATGTCTTTACAGATGAGTTGCTAGGTATGCCACCTGACCGAGATGTTGAATTTTTAATAGAACTTTTACCTGGTACAGCACCAATAGCCAAAAAGCAATATAGAGTGGCCCCCAAAGAACAAGAGTTAATAAAGGAAAACATAGATGAGTTGTTAGGAAAGGGGTTTATTCGGCCTAGTTCTTCACCTTGGGCCTTTCCAGTTCTGTTTGTTGATAAGAAGGATGGGTCAAGAAGGATGTGTGTGGATTATATGGCTTTGAATGATGTCACCATCAAAAATAAATACCCCTTACCTCGGATAGATGATTTGTTTGATCAGTTGCAAGGTGCATGTGTGTTCTCAAAAATTTATTTGAAGTCGGGTTATCATCAAATGAAGATTCGTCCTTCCGATATTCCAAAGACTGCTTTCATTACCAGATTTGGGTTATATGAATATACAGTGATGTCCTTTGGGTTGACAAATGCTCCTGCTTATTTCATGAATCTTATGAACAAGGTTTTTATGGAGTATTTTGACAAGTTTGTTGTGGTGTTCATTGATGATATACTGATCTATTCCAAGACAGAAGAAGAACATGAAGAACACTTGAGATTAGTTTTGCATAAGCTGAGAGAACATAAGTTGTATGCTAAGTTGAGAAAGTGTGAGTTTTGGCTTGATCAAGTGCCTTTCTTGGGACATATAGTCTCAAAAGGTGGAATCATGGTGGACCCTAGCAAGATCAGCAGTGTCATGGATTGGAAGGTGCCAGAAGTTGTGAAAGAAATTCGTGGATTTTTGGGTCTAGCAGGATATTACAGAAGGTTTATTGAAAGTTTCTCCAGGATTGCAAAACCAATGACATCATTGCTCGAGAAGGGTGTTCCATTTATTTGGACTAAGGAGAGGCAAGCTGCATTTGATGAATTAAAGAAGAGACTCACCACAGCCCCAGTGCTTACTCTACCAAACTTAACCAAGAGTTTCACCGTGTATTGTGATGCCTCTAAGGAAGGTTTGGGTTGTGTGCTGATGCAGGAGGGTAAGGTGATTGCTTATGCTTCACACTAGTTAAGAAAGCATGAGGTCAATTATCCTACTCATGATCTGGAGTTAGCAGCGGTTGTGCATGCTCTGAAAATCTGGAGGCATTATTTATTTGGGAATCGGTGTGAAATATACACCGACCATAAGAGTCTTAAATATATCTTCACACAGAATGAGCTGAATATGAGGCAGAGAAGATGGCTAGAGTTGATTAGAGATTATGACCTGGAGATACATTACCATCCAGGGAAAGCTATTGTGGTAGCAAATGCTTTAAGCAGAAAAAGTTATGTTAACATGGCAGTTGCTTTTCAGATGCCTCTTGAGCTGTGTGCAGAATTTGAGAGTTTGAATTTGGGATTCGTGCACCACACCACAGTAGCAACTTTTGAGGCAGAGCATACCCTTGAACAAGAGATAAGGAAACATCAGAAGACGGACGAGAAAATTCAGGAAATCCGGGAAAAGATCAAGGTGGGCAAGGCGCCACACTTCTGTGAAGATGAACAGGGTACTGTATGGTACAAGAACCGGATCTGCGTGCCAGATGTGGATAGTATAAAGAAGTTAATACTCAGTGAGGCTCATGACACCGCTTACTCCATTCACCAGGGCAGTACCAAGATGTATCATGACTTGAAGGAAAGGTTCTGGTGGTATGGGATGAAGAGAGCAGTGGCAGAGTATGTTGCAGTTTGTGACACTTGTCAGCGTATGAAGGCTGAACATCAGAGGCCTGCAGGTTTGTTGCAACCCTTGAAGATTCCAGAGTGGAAATGGGAGGAAATAAGTATGGATTTCATTGTGGGGTTACCCAGGACTCAGAAAGGTTACAACTCGATCTAGGTAGTTCTTGATCGATTGACCAAGGTTGCTCATTTCATTCCGGTGAATACTACTTATTCGGGTGCCAGACTAGCAAAGCTATACATCTCCAGAATTGTTTGATTGCATGGTGTGCCTAAGCGGATCATATCTGATAGAGGTTCACAGTTCACATCTCGTTTTTGGGAGCAGTTGCATGACTCTTTGGATTCCAAGCTTCGGTTCAGTACAGCATATCACCCATAGACAGATGGTCAGACGAAAAGAACAAATCAGATTCTAGAGGACATGTTGATGGCATGTGCTATACAATACGGAACCAGTTGGGATAAGAGTCTGCCTTATGTCGAGTTCTCTTATAACAACAGCTATCAAGCTAGTTTGAAGAAGTCGCCATTTGAGGCATTGTATGGCAGAAGGTGCAGGACACCGCTATTTTGGAACCAAACAGGAGAGAAGCAAGTGTTCGGACCCGACCTTATCAGGGATGCTGAACAGCAGATCAAGATGGTACGTGAGAACTTGAGAGTTGCTCAGTCCAGACAGAAGAGCTATGCAGATGTGCGACGCAGGGACTTGACCTTTAAGGTTGATGACTTTGTGTATTTGAAGGTGTCACCAATGAGAGGTATCCGGAGGTTTAATATGAAAGGAAAGCTGGCACCAAGATACATCGGTCCATTCAAGATAGTGGAAAGGAAAGGCGAAGTGGCTTATAAGTTGGAGTTGCCATCAAATCTATCTGGCATACACAATGTGTTCCATGTGTCCCAACTAAAGAAGTGTTTGAGGGTGCCAGAAGAACAAGCACCACTGGAAGGTCTGGATGTGCAGGACGGTCTGACATATACCGAACACCCAGTGAAGATTCTTGAAACATCTGAAAGGGTTACCAGAAACAGGAGGGTCAAAATGTGCAGAGTGCAGTGGAAACATTACACGGAGGATGAGGCAACTTGGGAAAGAGAGGAGGAGTTGAGAGCAACTTATCCTGGTCTCTTTGCTAACCACCTATGAGAATCTCGGTGGCGAGATTCCTGTTAAGGGGGGTAGGTTTGTAACACCCTAGTTTTAATTCCAGCATTTTACAATAAAATTCAAGCAATTTATTTAAATTTCCTAAGGTTTATGTGTTAGTTTGCATTTATCATGATTTATTTAAATTTATTTAAATTAAATAAATGCATAAAAGTAACCTAGGCCTAACTTCCTTGTGCATACATGCTGGTGCATTGTTTCTTGTTTGATTGAATTAAGGATTCAAATTCAAATTTATTTGAATTTTAGAACCATTTTCTATCTCAATTCAAAAGTATTCAAAAACAGAAAAAGAAAAATAAAAAAAGGGGAGAGAGCCAGGCCGACCGGCCGGCCCTACCGACCGGCCTGCCCAGCCCCCGCCGCTCTCCCCACCTGGGCCTCGGCCCGGCCGCCCCGCCTCCTTCCCGCCTAGGCCGGCTTCCGGCCCAGCTCGCCCGCGCCCCCTTACCCGTCGGCGCGCCGCCCGGCCCGCAGCGCCCCCGCGCCCCGTCCCCCCACTGACAGGCGGACCCCACCGGTCACGCCCGTCTCCCTCCTCTCGTCGTAATCACCGCACCTTCCTTCTCTGCCCGGGCCACGCTGGCGCTCCGCCCGCGGGGAATGCCGAATCCGAGGCCGCGCCCCTTCCTTAATTCCCCGCCTTCAATCCCGCACCTGCAGCGCCGGGTTCCCCTTTTCCCTCCTTCCCTTCACGGCGCCTTGACGAGCTTCAAAGCCGCCGTCCACCTCTCTCGCGTACGCAGTGCCCTAGCGCCCTAAACCCCTATAAAACCCGACCCCGAGTGTCGCCCCGAGCTCCTTTACCACTCCATCTCCCCAATTCGGCTCCCGTGCCTCGACGCGCCTGCAATCCGCCACTGGAGTTCCGCTTCGGTAAGCCGCTGCGACGCCGAATTCGCTGTCGGTGTGCCTCTCCGGCCCTCTAACCGCCCCCATCACGTTCGCAGGGTCTTCGCGGAGCCGTTCCAGGAGGACTTGACGCGAGGCCGAGCCTCCGACGCTCTCGTCCGCAAGCGCCGCCCGAACCCGTCCGCCGGTCACCGTCGCAAAGCCCCGCCGTCTGCTTCCCGTCTCCCTCGATCCCTCGGTGAGCTCCGCCTCGGCCCCCTCTCTCCCAAGCTAGATCTAGTCCAGCGAGACGGCCCCTAGGCCCTGGCGTGCACCACGCCGGCGAGCCACCGCCACGCGGGCCGAACCCCGCCGTGGGTTTTGGTCGCCGCTGGCGCCTTCCCGTCCCCGTGCACCCTGGCCGTCCGATCTATCGCCAACGGCCGTGATTAGAACGCAGCGTACCCCTTCGCGGGCCAATCACAGAGCGCCACGTCGCCTCACTTAACCCGACAGTGCGGTCCCACCCGTCAGGCCGACGTGTCGCGCCACGCGCGCGCCGCGTCAGCACCGCGTCGGCGTAGACCCGGTCAGCGCGGGACTTTCGCAGAAAAGTCCCCACGTTTCTCTGCAATCAACCCGCAGTCCACCGGCTTTGAAAAGTAATTAGATTTAGGTCCTGTTTTCTTCGGTTTGGCCCCTGGGCTTTCCGGTTTTTGAACCCGCGGTCCAGGTCTCGGCGGTTTTGCCTGGAAACCCTCAGCATCTATAGTTAATTACGGTTAGGTCCACGGTTTTTCAAATCTAGCCCCTGGTTTCAATGTTTCTATCACAGTTATGCCCCTAGGAGCCCGTTTTATGCATAACTTTCGCGTTTTAACTCCGATTTGAGTGATTCTTGCGCTCACGCGATCGTGGTAATGCGTAGAATGTTTTTAATACAGTTTTATCTTCTGTTTTTATGATATGATGTACTGTTTCTCACCTTTTGTTAATTGTTGCATGTATGTATGCGTGGAAATGCTTGTATGTTGCCGTATGCGTGTTTAGACGGTGAGCAGTTGGTTGGTGAAGAAGAGCAGCAGTTTGAGGGTGTTGAGCAGCAGCCCAAGACCAGTTTGAGCAAGGCAAGTATAACATGGACACAACCCAATAATCATTGAATCACTTCATATGCATGTGTTTAATTTTGTACGCCAATAAGGACTGTACCTAGCCTCTGTTATCGCAATGTTTACCTATGGGAATGCATGTTGGTTAATTTTCCTAGTTGCTGTGCGAACACATGTTACTTTTGTTAATAATATTGTTAATGGATCTCTGCAATCTATCTCGGAGCGTGACCCTCTGTGCTGTGTGCTTGAGTGGTTCATGTCTCTTTAAAATTGGCTTTTTAGCAACTTGGTTTAGGGGGCATGAGCATGTGCTTAGTGGTTTGCTCATAGCCGCTCTCCATAAGGACCGGTTCGCAAAGCGACAACCTGGGACAACCGTGCTACCATGAGACTGGAATGGGGGGGTCTTAGCTGATTAATTAGATCGTTTTGGTTTGGAGTAACTTACCTGCGGGGCAAGAGGGGAAGTAAGCTTTTGTGGTCGCTGCACTACCTTAGGTTGAGTGTGCTGTGTGCTTCTCCCTTTGTGAGGCGAACACCACAATTCCGGCGCTTGATTCCTTGCGGTTACTTTTTACCAACGTGATCTTTGTAAAGGCTTCGTAGTGTGCTTGCTAGTCATCTCATCTCAGGCAATGTGATGAACTCCTAGCGGTACACGGCTTGTGGGTAAATATGTACAACCTCTCGAGAGTGTAAAACTGACATGTCAGCCGTGCTCACGGTTATGAGCGGTCCAAATCCTTTATGCAGATTAGTGGTTCCGGGTTGGGTTTGGAAGTTGGTTCTAATGTTAATGTTGTTTAAATCTTTTATGCTATACCTTGGGTTAATGGTTTATCAACTCACCTGTAGTAAGTAGTCGCTTAATAAAACTTGATCAACTAAAAGCTCATGCTAAGTGTCAGCCAACCCTAGATGCCTCATAGTTCATGTTATGCTTGTTGAGTATGAAATGCTCACGCTTGCTTTACTTTAAACCTACTGTTGGCTGGAACCCAACCGCTGCTCAGCTCCAGAAGACTTCGAAGAGTATGTTCAGGACTTCAACGAGTTCTAGGCGTACCAGTCCACCAGTCGACGTCCCTGTGGCGGCTCGTTTATCTTCGTTTACGCTTCCGCTATGACTCTGGTTTAAAGACACGTTGTCTTATTGTAATAAAGTGATGATATACTCTATGTAAACATTTTATTTATCGTTTATGCACGTTCTGTGATGTCACTATTGTCATAATATATGTGAAACACGTTCCTGGCACATATATGTTGTTCCAGTTCCATTGGTTGAGAACTGGGCGTGACAGAGATGCCGTGGAGAACATGGGCGTGGAGACGGCTCGGGCGGAGCTTTTCTCCGGGCGGCGAGCGGTAGCAGCAAGAAGGAAGAAGAAGCAGCTGACGAGCGGGCCCGGCGCGTTAGTGAGAGGAGAGGGGCGCGGCTGGGAAAGGAGCGCCGACAGGTGGGGCCCGCTGCGCAGTGAGAGAAGGTGGAGGGTGCGGGTTGGGCTGCTTCCCGGTTGGGCCGGCGCGGTTTGTTGGGCCGGTTGGGCCAAAACCGAAGAAAAGAGGAGAGGGAGGAAAAGAGGACTTTCCAGAATTCTTTAGGGATTTGAGGAAATTTTGATGAGTTTAAATGTATTTGGATTCAAACCAAAGCAAGGCAAAGCAACCAAGGAAGTATGCAGCAGCATGTATGCTCAAACAAGTTGGTCCTATGATTTATTTTACTGGGTTAATATTAGAAATAAACAAAATATTATGGTGTCATGCATAAATAAATCCAACTCTAAGCAAAATTGATTTATTTTAGGAAAGATTTTTCATATAGCAAAAATTAGGGTGTTACAAAATCTACCCCCTTAAAGAAATCTCGTCCCGAGATTTTAGGACTGGCTAGCAAAGAGTCTTAGGGAATCTACTATAAGGTCATCTTTCGGTAACTGCTTCCCTGGTACCCTCAAATTCTCCTCGACTAGGGTATGTCCATCAAAACTTCCAGGTGTTTCCCGGATGGCTTGGTCAAAGTCACCTTCTTCTCAGCACATACTATTATTCCATTGAAATTTTTCAACCAATTTATTCCGAAATTGACATCTATTCCACTTGTTTCCAAAACTATAGGATCGGTAGGAAATTCTACCCCCTTAAATTAATTTTGGTACTTGGACAAATACTGTCTACCTTAGTTCCTTTTCCTGGTGAACTCACTAACATGGGACATTCCACAGTTGCTACTAGTATCTTATGATGGTTCCCATATTGGGCAGTAATAAATGAATGCGAGGCACCGGAATCAGAAGGATCGGAGTAGGGTGCGAAATTTACGAAGAACGTACCTAGCACTCCGTTGGAAGTTCCTTTCATAACCTCGACTGACACATAGTTCACTTGTCCATTTGTATTGCGCTGCTGTCTAGACGCCGGAGTGGTGGAGCCTCCTCTTGGGGTTTGCTGCGATGTATTTTTCTGCGGGCACTGCTGGGACCAATGACCGGTTCCACCACACTTGAAGCAATTGTTACTCCCTGACTGTACTGGCGTGTCGGCCTTCACAGGAGTGCTAACAGGGGTCTGATGATGCTGAGCTTGATTGTTGGAGAGCTGTACTTGACCATTGCCTTGTTGTCCGGTGCTCTATGTAGGGTGGTTCTGGTAATAGGTTGACCCAGAGTACTTAGGTCGAGTGTTGCTGCTAGATGGTTGCGCCTTTTTCTTACGCTTCTTCTCTTCCATCTCTCGACGAGTATTTTTCGTCACAATAGCTCGGTCTATTAGGTGCTGGCAGTTAGGGAAAGTGTGGTTCATGAGCTGGTACCTGAGTGGATCAACCAAGCCTTTGAGAAAACGGTACTGCTTCTAGGGATCGGTATCAACCTCCTCTGGACAGTAGCGGGACAGCTGTAGGAATTTATCCCGATACTCACTGACAGACATAGCACCCTGAGTGAGTGCTAGAAACTCCTCCTTCTTTAATGACCTCACACCAACTAGAACATGATGCGCTCTGAACCTCTCTGTGAACTCCTGCCAGGTGATGGTGTTGGGGTTGTTATGAGCCAATCGGTATGACTCCCACCATTGCTGAGCGGCACCCCGTAGTTGGTGAGGACCGTAGAGAACTCTCTCTTGGTCGGTGCACTGAGTGACGTCCAACTCCCGCTCTATTGCGCGGAGCCAGTCTTCTGCATCCATGGGGTCGGCAGAGTGAGTAAATACCGGTGGGTGTCCTTTCAGAAAATCCGCTCGTCTGTCCCGCGGTTGCGGCGGCAGTGGTGGGGGTGGTTGCTGTTGCGCCTGGTGCATGGCCACCACGGCTTGACCGAGAGCTTGTATCACTTGGGTCTGGTTCATGATCAGCTGCTCCATTGTCATCGGCGGCGGTGGATTCGGGAGTCCTCCACACCCGCGACCTCCTCTACCTCCACGACCACAACCACGACCACGTCCCGTACTCATCTGATTTGGCCAAACATATCATTAGCACTTATCCTAGGTCATAGTTCTCATTCAACATTGGTAACCAAGATAGATAAGTTAAAGACCTAATCATAGATATAGATAGAGCAAGGCTTTTCCCAAACTAGCTATCTTTATTAAACTTTTTTTTTCTAAGCATCCAACCAAAAGACTAAATTGTGGACATCACCCCACAACTTAAGCACTCATTACAAAGAACCAAATCATCCAAATGACACCATTACAAGCAAACGTGCACACTTTTAAACGATCTAAGTCTATCCGATCTAACTAAACTAGACGATGCTAATGGACCCTATTACAATGGTAACTCTCCTAAGGATGCCGAATGTAGGTCCTTGCTGCTGGGTCATTGTAGCGGACCCTCTTCCTTGGTGGGTAGTAGATGGGGTTGAACAATGGCATGCTTGGTGTAATTTGAGCATTGAAATTTCCAGCTTTGTTGTGCACAATTCCTCAGCAAGGGCATTATAATCGGTGTTGAACGCGACAAGGTAATCAACAGTGGCTTCAAGGCACGGGTTCTTCTCTGCGGTAGGAGTAACGATCCATGTGTCGAGTCCTCCAGGCTGACGGCGGGGAAGGTAACGCAGCGTACCGTCGACTAACAGGCTGTGGCAAGAGTAGCATAGGGTTGCTAGGGCTTCCTGAGCTGCATCACTAATGGCGGCTTCATAGTTGTGGCGAAGGGAAAGGGCGTAGCTGAGGGCGATGTCCCATCGTGCTCCATACTCGTCCAAAACGCTGATCTGTACTGCCATGGCCCACTCTTCTTGATAGATACGGTGACGATAGTGAGTTCCCACATACGTGACCCATGCGTGGCCAAGTCAGAGCCTCACTAACGCCTCCCGCAACATCCGAGGAAACGGAAGTGGGTAGTCGAACCAACGGTGGATGCTCTCGTGCCAGCGATCTTCATTCTTATTTTGTTGTTGTTGGGCTTGTCTTCCGTCTTGACCTTGAGCTGCGGCTTGGTCTTCTAGAACAGCAGGTGGCACTTCTAGCGGCACTTCAGGCTCTTCTGACTGCTCCTTGTCCGACGAATCAGGCACTAGCTCTTTGGGGTCCTCCTCGTCAGTGTCGATCCGATCTTCCCACTCTTGTGGCGGTGGGGAGGGTGAGGTTGGTGTTGGCAGCCTGGTCTTGTCCAGTTTACCAATGCGTCCGCCAACACGCATACGGGCACCATGCTTAAAGCTCGACATCTACAGGCCCACAACGAAAAGCAATCGTAAGAAACAGCTCTATTATCAGATAGATAAGTAGATACAGAAAGTCTTAATTGAAATAGACAAGTGCAGATATCCAAAATAGCATATATTACAAGTATTTGAAGGGAGAAAGCAAGAAGAGGTAAGCAAAATCCTTAAAAACAACTAGTTCTATTCTAGGCTTGCGTCCTACGGTCAGCACGGCTCTGATACCACTTCTGTCCCACCAAGTTTTAAAAACAAAACCAAGTGCTAACCATGTATGTGCCAGGATCAGTTTAACCACATACATAGCATAAACAAAAGTAATAACACAACCAGTACTTTAACTCAAGAGTAATTACAGACCATAATGTCTTTATCGAAATCGAGTAACTTAACGGCAGTGAAATAACTAAACGACAGCGGAAGATGACCAATACTCCACAGGCGACTGACGGATGGCACACCAGCCTAGAACTCGTCGTGGTCTTGGAACTTCTGATTAGGGTTCATCACCATTCCCTTCTGGATCTGAGCAGCGGTTGCAATGGATGCAACGTGGTATAAAATAAGCAAGAAGGAGTACATCCCGTACCCAGCAAGTATTCCGTTTAGGATAAAAGTGGACTGGCTTTATAGTGGACACGCAATAGCGGTTGCTTTTAGTTGGTCAACTTTTATTTACTAACAATGAATTAGCATAACACATCCCGTTATTATAAAGACAGTAAAACATATTAAATAAATAACTATGAACCATAACCATAACTGTTGTCATCATCACCATCATTATCATGATCTCCATGAGCCACCTTCTTTGAAAAACTCTAATCTGTGAGGGTCCAGGCCGCTCTTAACCGTGAGCACAGCTGATATATCAGTTTTAAACATTCTCGAGAGGTTGTACAACTTTACACACAAGTCGTGATTCCCATTTGCCTCGGGCTGTACGGGCACTCAAACACTGACCTTTGGTGAGTCGGCAGGGTTTCACTACGAGACCTTTACAAAGAATTCCTAGAGTTATGGCCCACTCGTTACAGGTTACTCCAGTTAACTAAAGATATGAGAGTTCCGTTCCAAAGGGTGACAAATAAAAACTACACCACATTGGCACAGGGCAAAGTCCCATATCCCCCAGACCCCTCATACGCCATGTTTCAGGAAAGTAAGCCAAAACTCTAGTTCATCTAATTAATCAGTCAAGCCCAGTGCCCATGTGAGTCTTGTGGTTGTACTGTTTTCCTAGGTGGTCGCTCGGCGAACCGATCCTTAGGGTGAGGCCATCGAGCAAACCCACAAAACATGCTCAAATCCCCATGTTGCAAAGTAACCAAACTTCCATCAACATTATACCAGCGATTTAAACAAGATTTTAGCAACATGAGTAATGTTTGTAGAGCGCTAGCATTTATCTACACATCACAGCCCTCCCATAGGATGAAATATTGACAGGAAAATAAGTGGCAAGTCAGCCTTAGGTTGAGAATTCAAATTGGGCTCTAGATTGTGTATTTAATGTAAATGGGACATAGGTCAAAGAATACTTGCCTTGATCCAAAAAAAGCTGCTAAGGGGCTTCCCAAGCTTGGTTTTCAGCAAACTCGGACGGAACGTCGGCTACGCGTTGCACACATACAAGCAATAAGTACAAACCATCTAAAACAGTACACCAAACATTATAAACTGAGAGTAAAAAAAGGCTTTAGATCTAATCTACGCTTTATCACGGTTCCGTAGGTTCGAAAATCGCTCAAATGGGGGTTAAATCGCAAAAGTTATGCATAAAATAAGGCAGAAGGCTTAAAATAAAGAAGATTTTAAACTACAGGGATCTACCCATAAAGATTTGGACCTAACCGTAACAAAAACTGGACTGCGGGTTGATTTGCGCAAAACGCAGGGGCTCTTTTGCAAAAACACCGGCGCTGACTGGTATTGACCGGGTCGCGCGGCCTGTGAATGGTTGGATCTTGATCCAACGGCTCTAAGCCGATCGGGGAAAGGGAGAGGGGGTTTGGCGGAGGACTTGACCGGCGCGGTCGACGGACGCGGCAGAGGATCGCCGGAGTTCCGCGATTTCGCGGCTCCGGTGGACTAGAGCGTGCGGGGTTTGGCGCGGGAGCTAGAGAGGGATGTGGCGAAGCGGGTGGGGCGGTTTAGGCGGCGGCGTATCGGCCGTAGATGGCCGGCGACAGAGCGAGGCGGAGGCGGAGCTCCGGCAAGCAATTGCCGCCGGGGTGGGGCGCGATTAGGGACTAGAGCTAGCTAGGGGGATCCTCACCTCAAGGCGAAGCTAGCGGTGTAGGTGTGGATAACGGAGAAGCGGCGACGACGAACGGCGACGTGCGGCGGCAACGGCGGCGTCTCTGCGTGAACCGGCGGCGCGGTGAGCTCAAACCGGCGAAACCGAGTACAAGAAAAGTCAGGTTTAGGCATTTAGAAGCTCTACCTCAAGGCAATGGTCGTGGTCTTGACCTCGTCGGCGTTGGAGTCTTGTAGATGCGGATTCGACGCGCGAACTCCGCGGCGGCGCGGCGCTCGGGTGCGCGAGATAGGGCACAAGGCGGCTAGGGTTGAGGGCGTTTGAGGTGGCTACGGACGTCGAGGTGGGGCAGCTTTTATAGGGTGGAGTCCGAAGCTTGCGGAGGGGGCAAGTAGAGGTGGCGCGTGATGGAGTCCGGCACGAGTCGGACTCAGGTCCGCGTTCGACGCGAGCGAGTTCGGGAAAGGAAAGGGAAGGGCGTGGAAAGGGAAGGACGAAGGCGGAGCGGAGAGGACGGGCTTGGGATTCCTTGAAGATGCCGCGAAGAACACGGGCGTGGAGGTGGCTCAGGCGGAGCTTTCCTCCGGGCGGCGAGCGGCAGCAGCAAGAAGGAAGAAGAAGCGGCTGACGAGCGGGCCCGGCGCGTCAGTGAGAGGAGAGGGGCGCGGCTGGGAAAGGAGCGCCGACAGCTGGGGCCCGCTGCGCAGTGAGAGAAGGTGGAGGGTGCGGGTTGGGCTGCTTCCCGGTTGGGCCGGCGCGGTTTGTTGGGCCGGTTGGGCCAAAACCGAAGAAAAGAGGAGAGGGAGGAAAAGAGGACTTTTCCAGAATTCTTTAGGGATTTGAGGAAATTTTGATGAGTTTAAATGTATTTGGATTCAAACCAAAGCAAGGCAAAGCAACCAAGGAAGTATGCAGCAGCATGTATGCTCAAACAAGTTGGTCCTATGATTTATTTTACTGGGTTAATATTAGAAACAAACAAAATATTATGGTGTCATGCATAAATAAATCCAACTCTAAGCAAAATTGATTTATTTTAGGAAAGATTTTTCATATAGCAAAAATTAGGGTGTTACAGGGGTTGGTCGGCCAACCCCCTCTGATCCTGCCTCCTTTCGCCGAGATCCCCTTCTCGCCGAGTCTTGTGAAGATGGACCCTAAACCCTAACTTTGGAGCATTGGTTTACAATGAATTGGATGTCTCTCCCTCTAGGGAGGCCATATATTTATACTCCGGAGAGTCCCATATACATGGAATCTAATAGGTCGGTTACAAGAGTCCTAATAGATCTATTTCTATGTATATAAAAGAGTCCTGAAGGTTCTTGGGTGTCCATGAAGCTTCCTTGCTTGGAGAAGAAGTCCTTGCCCTAGTCTTTCTCGAAATCAGCTTTATATATCTGTAGCCTTTAATATTTTGACCATAACTTCCTCATCCGAAGTCCAAACAATGTAGACTCAGACTCTAAATTGTAGAGCTCGAAGATATCTACAACTTTGGTATTCAAACTTTCTTCATTTGACGTCGTTAATGTCTCCGAATTGGGCCCACAAGGTTCAGCTATCCTAGAATCCGAGAATATCTCGCGATTTTTTTGGAGATTGGATTGGAATCTTGATAAACCTTCTTTATCTTCATATTCTTCATACTCAAGCAATCCTAAGCTTTAATTGTAGCATAATGGGCTTTAATTGTTCTTCTTTTATTAATCATCTCACCTCCCTGGGCTTGTAACATAAATCATTTCTTTGAGAAATTCTCAAAATTGTCACAATTATACCTATTTTACTGCAAAAATCAATATTGCATAAAAACAAAGAGCATTCTCAAAAACGGGGTTATTTGTTAGCAAAACAAGATAAAATGATAGGATTAGCTCTCGAAAATACATAAAATCATATGAAAATAGAGCATATTTTTAGTATATAACGAGCGTCAACAGGGGGCTGTTTGCAAAATAGCATAGATTGAGTCATGTAGTATAAATAAGGAGTTGGCTGCTTGAGGCCAACTCTCTTGGTTGGTTGGATTGTTGCTTAGGGCTAGAAAACCCTAAGTTTTGTTCTCCCAAGCAAGAGCAAGGAAGTTTAGTGTTCTAGAGTGATCTAGGGCCACAAAAAGAGGGTAGTAAGTAGGGTGGCAGCTTGGAGAATGAGATTCATCTTGTAATCTGGATCTAAGACCTCTTTGAGGCTATCAATAGATGGATTTCGTGCAGCCCCTTGTGTGCTTTTCTTTGCCCCTCTCTTGATTGGCTTTTGATCTTCGTTTTCTTGCCTTTTGGTGTGTTTGGTTTTAGGCAAGAGCAAGATCTTTTTATTGCCGGTGTTTTGGACTGCTAGGATGTGGTTTTGATTGTGGTTGTGTTGCCCAATCTTTGAATCCACGAGCAGCACCACTTCTTTCGTTCTTGGCAAGTGGACTTCACTTCGAGGTCTAGTCAAATGCGTGGAGAAAAACTTAAGCCTAGGGCCTGATCTATTGGGAAGAGCATCTCCATGGCCTAGACGAAGTCCTTGCAAAGTTTGGTGAAGTTTGGATTCCATTTGATCAAGATTTGGATCGATTTTGAGGATTCTTGGGTTGTTTTCTTTACTCGGGCTGCCCTGTTCAATACCACCGGACTGTCCGGTGGTGAGGCACCGGACTGTCCGGTGGTATAGGGTTTTGCCCGGGCGGATTTATGAGGCTCGGCCTCTCAGGCTTTTAGCAGCCACCGGACTGTCCAGCGGTGAGCCACCGGACTGTTCGGCAGTGTGCTGGAGGGACTTCAGGGTCAAGCCCTCAGTCTTTACCGTTCAGTGGGTGGCACTGTCCGACGGCTCTGTGTCGGACTGTCCGGTGGGTCGGCATCGGATTGTCCGGTGGGCGCACCGGACTGTCTGGTGGGTTCTGTCCCGGACGGTTGTAGGCTCGTTTTGCATCGTTTTTTCTCGGCGTTTGAGCGAGTGCTGTGTAGTGCTTCCATAGTGCTTTTCTCGATGTGTCTTAGGGTTGGTAGCTTGTCCTAGCTACGTGATCCTACATGAGTGAGACGAGAGGGTTTTTGGGGTCATAGGTTTTTAGGTGTCGACCTATTCACCCCCCTCTAGGTCGCTCTTTCGGTCCTCAAAGGGTAGTTAGACAAACATACATAACTCTTTATTCAAACAAGCATAGGAGGAATATATGATGCATAAGACATATGAAGTATGAAAAGTAATACAATCATGCAATCATGACTTAGAGAAATAATTAGTAGAACATCATACACTAACCAATAATACATCCACATTGAACCCATGGTGAAGCTACCTAGGTAATGTCGTCCCACAAATCAACCACATGCTAAACCATCGTAAAATTGCACCTACATTACCATGCTAGGGTTAAAAATCCCCAAGTCACCACATGCATGAGAGCTCCATGGTCATCACGAATCACATGAGCACACCATTGTAACCCATACCACCGATGAAATCGGGCTTACCTAGGATGGAGGAAGTGCTTAGAGCAGCCCCCAAGTGATGGAAATCGAAGGGGAGAGAGATCGGGTCACAAGCTTCTTCTTGACCTAGAGAGAGAAAATTGATGGGAGAGAGGGGATTAGGGTTTCCCACCATGGAAACGTGGGGAAATCGAAGGGGATTGATGGAGGATAACGAAGGAATGATGGGAGAGGGGCTCCATGGTCTCCAATGAACTCCAATGGTGGATCCTGAGGGAGGTGCTTGAGGGGAAAAGCCTTCTTCTTTCTTGGTTTTTGAGAGTGAGAGGAGGAGGACTAATTGGAGGAAAGAGGTGTACGGGAGAGGCCGGTTTCGGCCTTAGGGGCGTGGGGGTAGGGCGCGTGTCCGCCCCCACGGTCACGCATGCTTGCCACGACGACATTTTAGTGCCAGCGATGCATTTCGCGGACTGTACGCACTCAAATCGCGGACAGTGTGCCATAGAAGAGGCCTATTCTTGCAGAAACGAAGTCTTTGAAAATTTTCTACTGCGGACAGTCCGCCCTTATAGGCAAAGATAGTCCGCCATACAAAATATTTGTATTGCAGACAGTCCGCCCTTATAGGCTCGGACAATCCGCCGTTAGAAGGCAAAAACCACAGAGAGTCGGCCTCAACTCTGTGTTTCCCCTTGGTTAACATTGCGGACAGTCCGCACTTAAAGGTCCGGACAGTCCGCCGTTGGGACGTTAAAATCAACAGATTCTACAGCCAGTCTATGAGTTGTTCGCGGACAGTCCGCCCTATGGGATCGGACAATCCACAGTTACCCAGAAAATGAGTTGACTGCCCTAGCTCAAAGAATTCCATTCTAGTTTCCTCTCAAACATTCAAACCAAGATGTGTAGGACCGAGACGTGCGACTAGACAGGGGGTGAATAGGAGCACTTAAAAACTCAAACTTAGAACCCCCTGTGCAAACTGACACACAACACACAACAAACACTAGACACCGTCCATTGAAAGGAAACGTGTCTAGCAAGCACTTGGTGTCGCCCACTGAATGGGTACACACCAAGTGAGTGGAAGCACAAGACTAAACGACCACAAGATCGCTAGTCAAGTGAAACAACGTCTCTCGCAAAAGAGGATCCCATGTAACCACTCTGCACCTAAATGTGTCTCACTGATGAACAGAGAGAGATGAGTATGGGTCAGTGGTGAGAATTACTCGGGCAAGGACGAAGTAAAAACTGAACGGCAAAAACTCCAACGAGAAAAGCTACACAGCCACCTCCCAGGCACTGCTGGACAGTCCGGCGGAACACGCCGGACTTTTCGATAGGGACCGAAGCAGGGACGCCTGCCGGACTGTCCGGTGGAGTCGGATAGTCCGGTGACAGAGCCGAACTGTCTGGTAAAGGCTGGAACTTGAGCCTCTCAAACCCTAAACCTGACCAAATCTTGTCCAATCTTCATGAAATTTGACACAAGCTATCTGGGCACTATTCCAAAGCTATTCCCAAAAGATCAAGGGATTAGCAGGAATTTAAGATTTCGCGAAGAGACAAACTTTGGGCAAGAAAAGGGGAAAACTCAAATTCGACTTGCTCGTGGCAAACCTACAGGTTTGAGATGATCTAGGTCATAATCTCCACGTCCTTGCAAGTCCAAAACACCAAAAGAAGTGAGAAAAACTCGTAGGCAAAGCAAAACACCAAAAGCCTTTGAGAAATCACCCAAAAACCAAACTAGAGAGGGGGAAGGGAGAGGGCTGCACACAAGCACTCCAATTTCAGAGGAATGTTGCTGGATTAACCATGAAATTGAGTTCATACAAAGGTTCCTACAGCATACCACACTTCATCCTCCCTTTTGATGTGAAGAACCCTAGCTAGGGGACTCAAATCCTAGTCTAAAGCTCTCCTTTCTCTCTTTGGCACTTGGCTGTATGGAAATTAAGCCCAGGGTTTTCTAATAGTGGAAGAGTCACCTAGATGACCAGCCACAAGGCTATTTATTCCCCAGGCCTAACGACACCATTTAACACTAAGACCCTTACTCTAGAATGCCCGGCAGGGGCTGAAACGAAAATGATACAATCGGACGACTACGATGACACTTTGATCTTCTTCTACTCCACGCCTCGCTTGGATGTACACCACATAGCTAGTAGTCCGGGAGCTTCCCCCGGTTTTGAAGTCAGAAACCGGGAAACTTTATTTTACAGGCTTCCACGGCCAGGTCTTGGCCCAATCTTCTATCTTGGCGAGTCGGAGCCCAACCCACTAAGTCATTTGAACTTGGGTGGCGGTTTTGAGCCGAAGCCTCCAAAGCCTCCCTCGCACGTCTTCACGCCATGCACTCAGGTTGGAGCACCATGGTGGCACCCGGCTTCTCCAGTCCATCGGAGTCGCCTTGCGGTCCATCGGAGGGCTTACACCACCGTTGCCGAACCGCCCCTTCGTGTACCGAGCTTCCATCGCCGACCGACACCGAGACTTGCCTCCAGTCCATCTGAGGGATTTTGCCTCAGTCTGTCGAGGTCTTCATCATCCTCTACCTCCAACACATCGAAGGGCGTCCAGTCCATCGTAGGGCTTGAGCTCGTTGACAATCACTCATCACACGAGGAGAGCAATGAGGCCGATCCATTAGCTCTCAATCTCCCCCTTGATGAGTGCATTGTCAACACCTTCAACCTGTAACCTGAAATAGAACAAAGAAAAGAGAAAAGCGTAAAACCAATAAAGAAAGAAAGAAAGAAGAAAGTTGCTCAAAATGCGCAAAAACCAAATACAAGCAGAGAAACAGGGTAAAATGAGACAACAAAAGAAAAACAAAGCATTGGCTCCTCAAGACAGAGGCAAAAGGCTCAACACACTGATGCAAAGAGCATGCTCAAAGCTCAACTCCCCCTGAAATGCATCATCACAAATGCAAAGCTCCCCCGTCCTCACAAATGCAAAATTGAATACAAAGCTCCCCCTCAACTAAATCTCTCCCGAGTCCTTCCCCTATGTCCAATACTTACTTCTCCCCTTTGTTGACAATGGACACATCAAGGGTTCATAGGACTCCCCCTGGACTACACAACTCCCCCTCAAAATATGCCATGAGATGCAGAGAGTGTACCAGAAAGAGCTCAAAAGGGATGAAAAGCTAGTATTTACAAGTTCTAGCATACAGAGCAAGTGAGGGCAAGGAAGCATGCAACAAGCTCAATTGAATCTATCTTACACATATCAAGAGCTAGCATATTTTCAGGGTAGTTTAAAAGAAGCATCACCAACATGAATAGCATCTAGCAAGGTAGGCATGAATAGCAAGATGCTAGCAAAGCATACAAGGTGTGCTACTCTCAACCAAAGCATATACAACAAGTCATAAGCATTTTAGAGACTTGCATATTTCAAATTTAATCATTTGTATTACACGAGCAAATTCCATATTGTGTTAGGGGTTATTTACTTGTCTTTTGCCACTTCTTACCATATGCCAAGCCTAGGTTCAAAGAACCATTAGAAGCTTAAGACAAGGTTTTGGTCATATACAGCCTAATTCAAGTTCATGCCAAAGTGCAAAGGCAAGCTGTCTCGAACTAGATCAGTGTGACAAGCAAACCCACCTGGATCTTTCTCATTTCAGCACAAGAAACACCACTTGTAAACATTATAATTCAGATTTTTCTTTTAAGTAAGGTGTCATAAAAGCTTAGGAATTAACTTAGCAAAGGCATACAACTAGCATATCCAGGTATGAAAAGATAGCATAGCATTCAATACTCCTACACATGCTAGGTAGCCAAGTCAAGTGGTGATCAGTTTTTGATTTTCAGGAAAGCAAAAGACTTATCTCACAATTCGTATTCAATAGTCTCAAGAGAGCTTAGCCAACCATGATCAAGCATGTATTTGTACAATCTAGCAGAAGCAAGTACTAACTCATCATTCCAAAAGAGCTCTAGTGCTAGTGAAGTGAAAATGCTTATGATACAATGCAATGCATGATATGATATAGAGTGCAAAAGAAATAAGAAAGAAACAAAAACAAAAGCAAATAAAGGCAAAACCTAAACTACTAAAGTTATCCTTGACTAAAAGGGATAACACACTCCATGCTCACCTCTCAAGCGCACAAAAGCGCTGAACTCTAGGGGCTTGGTAAAGATATTAGCCAACTGGTTTTGGGTTACTACATGGACTAAGTCAATATCACCCTTCTCATAGTGGTCTCTCAGAAAGTGAAACCTCACGTCTATGTGTTTGGTTCTAGAGTGCAAGACGGGGTTCTTAGCTGCAGAGATAGCAAAAGTAGAGTCCACTAGAAGAGGGATCCTCCCAAACCTAAGGCCAAAATCACTAAGGGTGGCTTTCATCCATAAGAGCTGGGAGCAGCAGCTAGCAGCAGCAATATACTCTGCTTCTGTGGTAGACAAGGATACACTAGCTTGCTTGCAAGAGGACCAAGAGACAAGAGAGGCTCCTAAGAGTTGGCATGTGCCGGAGGTTGACTTGCGATCAATCTGGCAACCAGCATGGTCAGCATCTAAGAACTCTCTAAGAGAAAGAGAAGAGCCCGAGGAGTACCAAAGACTAAGCTCAGGACTGAACTTGAGATACCTAAAAATGCGCTTCACCGCTTGATGGTGAGATGTCCTGGGAGAAGCCTGGTAACGCGCACAAAGGCAAACCGTGAACTGAATGTCCAGTCTGGTCGCCGTTAGGTACAAAAGTGAGCCGATCATCCCTCAAAATTTCTTTTGGTCCACCACCTACCCATCTTCATCAGCATCAAGCGCCGTGTTTGTACTCATAGGAGTTGTCATGTGTTAAGAGTCACACATGCCAAATTTCTTGAGTATGTCCCTTGTGTACGTGGCTTGATGGACGAAGGTACCCTCAGGGCCTTGCTTGATCTACAGCACGAGGAAGAACTGAAGCTCACTCATGAGACTCATCTCAAATTCCCTGCTCATCTGTTCAGCAAAACTAGACACCAAAGCGTGAGATGAACCACCAAAGATTATGTCATCAACATATATCTGAACTATCAGGGTGTCACCGCCACGACTTAACAAAAACATGGTCTTGTCTACTGAACCCATCACAAACCCAGACTTGAGTAGGAAACTCTTCAACCTAGCATACGAAGCTCTAGGAGCTTGCTTTAGACCATAAAGGGTTTTCCTCAACTTATACACCAGTCTGGAAACTTGGCACTCTCAAAGCTAGGAGGTTCTCTCACATAAACCTCCTCCTCTATAAACCCATTTAGGAAGGCTGACTTGACATTCATCTACTGCAGTTTGAAGCCTTTGGAAGCAGCAAAAGCAAGCAGAATCTTAATGGCTTCCAAACGAGCTACAGGGGCAAAGGTCTCCTCATAATCTATCCCCTCCTTCTGACAGAAACCCTGGGCTACCAATCTCGCTTTGTTCCTCACAACCATCCCATTCTCACCCTATTTGTTCTTGAAGACCTACTTGGTTCCTATAGGGCGCCAGTTTGGTGGAGGTTCAACTAAATCCCAGACATGGTTTCTCTCAAAGTTGTCCAACTCCTCATGCATGGCGTTCACTGTTGGCGGTCGTTAAAGCATATTTCGACCGCCAACATATCATGTTAAAGAGTTACTTTTGCCCTAGTTTCATGTAATTTAACCGGTTCCACGAGTTGTGTATCAAGCGTTCATGCAGGTGCTCAATATCACAGAGGACGTGCTGAAAGTGGCCTGTAGCACATGTCAATCTTGCAAGGACCATAACTTTTGCATCCGGACTCCGAATTGAGTGCACCAAAACTCCATTTTGGCTATCTCGACGAGCTCTTCGCAATGGTTTGGTTCATGAGGCCGCCCGGCCACATGCAAGATCGCCCGGCCTAACTACCAAGCCGCCCGGCCTCCCAAGGTGGCCAAACACGTCCCTAACTACATGGCATGCAAAGAAACACAAATACATCGCATCTCAACCGTGGACACGAGCTTTAGGCGAAACAAAGGGTCGGAAGGCCTCCACACAAGGATTGGTGAAGTCAGCGATCCGTGCCAACACTAAGGGAACCAATCCACCGAAGACAAGTGCCAAGCCCAGGTCGCCCGGCCTGGTATCTGAGGCCTTTCGGCACATGTTTAACCGCCACCGAATTGGAGAGTGATTTCGAGCCATGGATCATCTAGGACGGTGCATCTGAGGGCCGCCCGGCCTCAAGACCAGGCCACTCTGCCTCTTACGGAGGCGCCCGGCCGCCGACCTTAACCTCCCTACTGACCTAGCTGCCTATAAATACCCCCATCTCATCCTAGGCTATAAATACCCCCTGGGAGGTCATTAGGTAGTGTGGGGAAATGTGGTGAAGCCACCCTTAGCTTGTAAAGAGAGTGAGTTCCATTGTATCAAGGGAGAGTAGTGAGGAGAAGAGTGAAGGAGTGGGAATTCTCTTTGATTTTCTATCTCCAAGCTTGTATTCTCAGAGGAAGGTTATTCAACTCCAGGCTTGAGTAAAGTTCCTTGTCCTTTATTTCCTTTATATTCACTTTGCTCTATTTCCATACTTAGTCATTTTGCCTTGTCAATTACTAGAACCCAAGTGCATGCTTACAATTAAGTTGTGTAAGTGCTTGCGTGCTACTCTATTTTAGCTTGCATAGTAGTAGTAAAACCCTTGCTTAGACGTGGTGTTTAGGCTTGGTGTTTTGACAGTGGGTATGTGTCCTGTGTATCCTGACCCCGTCGTCTGGATAGTTTCATTAATGATATAGCTGAATTCCTGTTGAACCCGCCTTTCTCGTCTGGGTTATCAGCACTCTGGTGCCTGAAAGTGGTTCCATAGGGTCAGTGTCTAAGTAATCCTGACAAGCAGAATACTAGTGTGTTTAGGGAGTTGAGTGCATATTTTTGAAGTAGTGAACCTGCTCTACCCAGTTTATTCTTTACTTGCTGGCTTTTACCTTTTTGTTCGGTCCTAGCTATTCTTTGCCATTTTACTTCATGTTCCTCGTGGATTTCGATACCCTGGAATACTCTTGGGTGAAAAGCTACAACAACGTTTCCGTGCACTTGTGGATTAATATATAATAGGCTAAGAAACGCCAACAAGCTTTTCTAGCGCCGTTGCCGGGGAATGGTAGCTATTTTGACAGAGAACCTAGGCCATTCACATTTCTCACCACCACCATACCACCACACCATACCATCTTCCACATGGATTCGTTGCCTATCTACCAATATTCGACTCCGAAGGGCGATTTTCTGGAGCCTCCACCACCATCTACACCCATCACCACACCCAACTATCAGCTATGTCCCAGCTTGATAGCTATGGTTCGGGAGGAATCCTTTGGGGGAATGGAATCTGAGAGTCCCTACTTATACCTCTGAGAGTTCGAGCAGTTGTGTAGCTGTATAGTTATCTCGGGAATGCCTGGAGAAGCACTTTGATGCTTGCTCTTTCCGTTCTCACTAACGGGAGAAGCCAAGTCGTGGTACAACCTGGCAGTTGGCAAAGTAGAAGGGAGTTGGGAAGCATTGAAGATCAGTTTCTGTCTCTATTTCTTTCCACCCTACAAGGTTGTTGATCTCCGATGTGAGGTACTCACGTTCCGACAAAGGAGAAAGGAATCTTTAGGGGCAGCTTGGGCATGCTTCACGCGTCTAGTCTCATCAGGACCAGATTTGGCTATTCCAGAACTGATGTTGATGCAGCACTTCATCCGAGGTCTCTCGCCTAGTGCTGTTTTACACCTGGATTCAACCGCGGGAGGATCGTTTTCCCACTTGACCGCATTAGAAGGAAGAAAAATACTTGACAAAATCCTTGAGAAGGCCTCTGATAATGGTGAAGCTGAGGAACCACTTCCAGATCTAGAATATCCACCTAAGCCCAGTAGTCAGGAATGGCAGGAACCTGCTCAACAATCTCCATCTCCACCACCACCTTGCACCCTTAGGATTGACGAGATCCCAGAACCATCTACGTCATCAGATGCTGAGAGGGTCAACCGCGCCGAGACGAATCCTCAGTCGGTACCACCATTCTCATTCGAGGATGAGCTCTTCATGACCTTCGGCAACTCCTCTCGGTTGCCTAAGATCGACCGATGCTTCACCAAGGCCCCTCATCCAGCCTTCACCTTTCTAGGGGAGGCGCAAGGGATGAAGGAGGACCTGCTCTGGCTTTCAGCAGTGATCAATCGGTAATGGTTAGAGGAGAGAAGGTTAGACACTAAGGCAGTTAAGCTCTACCCACAACCTAAACTCATCCCTGGCCGAGTATCAACATTACCAATGCAAGATATCATGTACGACCCAAGAGTGGGGGTGAACATCATCTCCCAACACATAGTGGAGAAACACTTCTCTACTATCCCCCTGTCCAAGTCCAACATTCATCTACAATTGATGGATGGAACGTTTTTGGAGAGCAAGGGAGTTCTTCGGGTGGTGCCAGTAACATTGCAGGATACTGAGATATACTTAGACTTCCATGTCTTCGACATCCCCGATAGTGTCCCACCGCTGACACTAGTCGATCTACCATTGGCATCCCTTGCCAGTGTGGACAAAGGCAGTGGGCACATACGGCTTCAGTTGGGTAAAAAGGAATTGAAGATTAGCTATGCAAGAGCACTCAATACCAGAACTGAAGCAAAGCTAGAGTCTGATCCCTTAGAAGAGGTGATGAGCCTGTCACTAGAGAAGACGGATCAGAATAGCCTACAGGAAGAGGCTTGCGACTTCAGTACGGTAGACGAGCCGATTGAGTTCGAAGAACCATTCGAGTTCGATGAACAAGGTGAATCATTGCGGCCCGAAGCTCCAAAAATAGAATTGAACCAACTACCGCCTGGCCTGAAGTATGCCTTCCTGCACGGGAACAAGGACACACTAGTCATCATCAGCGACAAGCTGACAGAGAGTGAGAGTCGGAAGTTGATTGCCATCTTGGAGAAGTATAGGTGTGTACTTGGATACTCTCTCCAAAATCTGAAGGGAATCAGTCCTAACCTATGCACACATCGCATCCCCATGGAGGCCGATCACCGGCCAACAAGGCAACCACAACGCAGACTTAACGATGCGATGCGAGATGTAGTCAAGAAGGAGGTCCTCAAGTTACTTCACGCGGGGATCATCTACCCCATACAAGATAGTGATTGGCTCAGTCCAGTTCAAGTTGTACCCAAGAAAGGAGGAATGACAGTCGTCCAAAATCAGAACAATGAATTAATTCCTCAGCGAACTGTCACTGGATGGCAGATGTGTATTGACTACCGAAAACTCAACACCGCCACCAGGAAGGATCATTTTCCTCTTCCTTTCATTCATGAAATGTTAGACAGGCTGGCCAATTCCTTCTTCTGCTATCTCGATGTCTACTCTGGTTACCACCAGATTCCGATTTACCCAGAAGACCAGAGTAAGACCACCTTCACATGCCCCTATGGAACTTTTTCCTACCGGTAGATGTCATTTGGGTTGTGCAATGCTCCCGCAACATTCCAATGGTGCATGATATCAATCTTCTCAGATCTGATCGAAAATATCATGGAAGTATTCATGGATGACTTCTCAGTGTATGGCAAGACCTTTGATGGATGCTTAGAGAATTTGGAAAAAGTTCTCCAAAGGTGCAAAGAAGTTGATCTTGTCCTAAACTAGGAGAAGTGCCACTTCATGGTCAGAGAAGGGATTGTGCTAGGACACAGGATCTCAGAAAGAGGCATAGAGGTAGACCGAGCCAAGATTGAAGTCATTGAATAGCTACCTCCCCCCATGAATGTTAAGGAAATCCAACGCTTCCTTGGTCATGCTGGGTTCTATAGGAGATTTATCAAAAATTTCTCCCATATTGCTTGGCCCCTGACTAATCTGTTAGCTAAGGACACACCCTTTGTGTTCGATGAGGCATGCCATGAGTCCTTTAACACTCTCAAGAAGGCATTAGTCACAGCACCCATTATTCAACCTCCTGACTGGAGTACACCTTTCGAGATTATGTGTGATGCTAGCGATTACGCTGTGGGAGCAGTTCTGGGCCAGACTAAGGATAGAAAGCACCATGCTATCTCTTATGCGAGAAAGACTCTTACTGTCCCGCAGCTGAATTATTCAACCACCAAAAAAGAATTATTAGCAGTCTTGTTTGCCATAGACAAATTCAGGTCATACTTGGTGGGAGCAAAAGTTATCATCTACTCAGATCATGCAGCTCTCAAATACTTCCTCAGTCCTCACCAAGAAAGATGCCAAGCCATGACTAATCCGGTGGATTCTGCTCCTCCAAGAATTTGACATAGAAATCAGAGACAAAAAAGGAGTAGAGAATTCAGTTGCAGATCATCTCTCAAGAATGCAGTTCAAAGAGTCATCACCCTTGCCGATCGATGATTATATGAGATGACACACTCCTCAAGGTCACAACATCCTCCCCATGGTATGCAAATCTGGTGAACTACATGGTAGCAGGATATGTCCCTGATGGAGTGGACAAGAGGAAATTGGCCCAGGATAGCCGATTCTATCTCTGGGATGACCCCTACCTATATAAACTCTGCGCAGATGGACTCCTACATCGCTGCATTCCAGATTGTGAAGCACTTTAAGTCCTAGATAGATGTCACTCATCCTCTTATGGAGGTCACTATGGGGCTTACCGAACTCATGAGAAGGTCTGGCAGAGTGGGTTTTATTGGCCTACTATGTACCAAGATTCAAAGGAGTTCGTGCGACGATGTGCAAGGTGCCAGCTTCAAGGAAATATAAATCCGAGGGATGCTATGCCGCTCAAAGTAATCTTCAGATTGACATCTATGATGTGTGGGGCATCGACTTCATGGGCCCCTTTCCCAAGAATTGAGACAAGGAGTACATTCTGATCGCAATCGATTATGTCTCGAAATGGGTAGAAGCATTGCCATGTGCAGCCACGGAATCAAAACACGCCATTAAGATGTTCTATGAGACCATCTTTCCTCGTTTTGGCGTACCATGAGTCATGATCAGTGATGGAGGTTCGCATTTCATCGACAAACGCTTCAGAAGATGTCTTGCAGAACTCGGTGTGGACCACCGTGTTGCCACCCCCTATTATCTGCAAACAAGTGGCCAAGCTGAGACGTCAAACAAGCAAATCAAGAACATACTACAAAAGACGGTTACATCTATGGGAAAAGAGTGGGTATCCAAGCTACCTGATGCACTCTGGGCTTATCGTACAGCATACAAAACCCCAATTGGCATGTCACCATACCAAATGGTGTACGGCAAGACTTGTCATTTGCCAGTGGAACTCGAATTCAAATCTCACTGGGCGATGAAGAGGTGGAACATGGATCTCCAAGCAGCAGGAGTTAGAAGGCAGATTCAATTCGCTGAGCTGGAGGAATGGAGGGAGAAGGCATACCACAATGCCAAACTCAACAAGGAGCGTACTAAGAGGTGGCCCGACAAGCGCCTCAAGATCAAGCACTTCAAGCCGGGAGATAAGGTACTACTCTTTAACTCTCGTATTCATTTATTTGGTCATGGAAAGCTCCAAAGTAAGTGGGAAGGACCCTTCACAGTCCTTGAAGCCGTTGATCACGGCACCATCACCCTCCAGGACAATGATGGGAAAGTTTTCAAGGCGAATGGACAACGCCTCAAGATTTTCCTTGACCCCGAAATGCCTCAGCTCGAAGAAATGGACGTCTACGAGCTGCACGAAGTGGTATGATCACACGTTCATGGTCTAGCTCCGACCTAAAACGAGCCATGTACACTAACATGCTTCCTTCCCTATTTCTTTCTAAACTCACCTTCTGCTTCCACCCCACAAATCTCACCAAAGACCGAGTATGCACGTAGTAAAATGGGTTTCCGTGTACCAATTAGAGAGATCCCCAACACCTAGCCTGTCCAACCAGTGTGGGTATGGCTGGCTAGCCTAGTGCTTAGCTGTCCACTCCCTAGTGAGGCCACATGGTCTCTCTCTCCTTGTCTTTGATCTTGGAGGACGTACGGAACCCATAGGGTTCGGCAATGGTGAGTGGATAATGGCAAGTCTTGTGATCTTTTTTCTCAAGGAGAAGAACTCCTTCTCCTTCATCCTTCTAGACTTAGCCAGAATCCCTGTCCAAGTGACCATGACCTCTTGCCAAGGTCTGCTTCCTTAATAAATAGGCGCTGTTAAGTTTAAGTCTTAGTCTGATTCGGTTTAAATCTCCTTTCAATTTCCCTTCATATAAACAGTGCCTCAAACTTCACTTGAATAAAAATTTAGTACCTTCCTCTATGAATAAAGTTTGGTTAGATGGCAATGTGCCATCCCATCCCCTCACTAACCCTGTAGGACACGCAAGAAAAATCTAACATGCAGGGCACCTTCACACTACTCGCAAGTATCTGGAGGAATCCATGGCTAGCAGCGCCAATCTGAAGAAATCAACATCAAACAACCTCCAGACGCTCTCTGAACATAAACAAAATCCAAACTCAGGAATCTAGGTATCTCTGTATCTTTCATTTGAAACTGAGTTTGCGAGCCTTTAGACATGGAACATGGATAAAATTGCTCTACATGATCCTAGTGCTATCCTCTGCCTATGCTTGCATTAGTTTTATTTCCTATGCTAAAGTAAAATTGCCTTTGGATACTACCATGATTAGGGAACCACCTTGTTCTAAGGTGTTGATCCATGTGAGATAGTTATCTAGATGCAACTTTGGAAACTCCCACAGGAACAAAGAGTTTTTATTTTAAAATAAAAAGAGAGGCTTCATCTCCAATGTTTTTCAAGATTTAATGTCTTGTCCTACCAATGCCACAAAGATACAATGAAAACCCATGCGAAGTTTGCTTCTCTAAATGTTTTGAATCTTATCAAACCTTGTGCCAATAGAGAGTTATGTCATTCAAGTAATATGGCCTGCACGTACACATTCCACAAAATAATTGCCCTCACAAAGGAGGTGTGTTATGCAATTGCTCAAATGTCCCTCATGTTTCTCAAGAAAAGAAAGAGAGGCATGGAAGTTCAAAAAAAAAGAGAAAAAAATAGAAAAAAAAGAGACAAGAAGAAAAAGAGAGAGAAAGAACTCCGTGCCCTCCATTCAATTAAGGGAATTTGCAATAATCGCCCCATGAGGCATTCACTTGTCACACCTGCACTTGGCCATATATCTTGTTTGAAAACTCTTCTTTGACACTTGATTTGATTCGATGACATAAACATGAGGAGAAGTCTTCGCTTCTTCCACTACCTAAAGCTCCACAAAAGCCTAAGTAGGTTAGATGTGAGGACAAAACAAATTTTACTTGGGCATTCTGTCCTTTGAGTGACAGAGAAAAATCTTGAAAATAAAAGAGATGAAATGCCTCACCTTTTGAAAATCTAAAACACCTCTTTGTTCAAGTGTGGGAGGGGGCCTAAGTTAATTCTACGATATGTTGTTCCATGTTTCAACATCTCAAGTTCATTGTGTAGCCACCATTGAAATCCTGGGCAATATGAAATAGTTGGAAATAATTCTTGTGCTCGCTAAGGTACGGGATGACACTTTTCCCTATCAACTTATGCTCATTTTGTCCTTTGCTCGAGGACGAGCAAAGATCTAAGAGTGTGTGTGGGGGTGTTGGCGGTCGTTAAAGCATATTTTGACCACCAACATATCTTGTTAAAGAGTTACTTTTGCCCTCGTTTCATGTAATTTAACTGGTTCTACGAGTTGTGTATCAAGCTTTCATGCAGGAGCTCAATATCACCGAGGACGTGCTAAAAGTGGCCTGCAGCACATGTCAATCTTGCGAGGGCCATAACTTTTGCATCCGGACTCCGAATTGAGTGAACCAAAACTCCATTTTGGCTATCTCGACGAGCTCTTCGCAATGGTTTGGTCCATGAAGCCGCTCGGCCAAGGTACAGGGCCCCCGGCCTCATGTAAGGTCGCCCGGCCTCATGCAAGGCCGCTCGGCCTCCCAAGGTGGCCAAACACGTCGCCAACTACATGGCATGCAAAGAAACACAAATACATCGCATCTCAACCGTGGACACGAGCTTTGGGCGAAACAAAGGGTCGGAAGGCCTCCACACGAGGATTGGTGAAGTCAGCGATCCGTGTCAACACTAAGGGAACCAATCCACTGAAGACAAGTGCCAAGCCCAGGCCGCCGGGCCCCCTTACCAGGTCGCTCGGCCTGGTATCCGAGGCCTTTCGGCACGTGTTTAACCGCCACCGACTTGGAGAGTGATTTGGAGCCGTGGATCATCAAGGACGGTGCATCGGAGGGCCGCCCGGCCTCAAGACCAGGCTGCCCGGCCTCCTACGGAGCCGCCTGGCCTGCCACCTGGCCACCTAGCCACCGACCTTAACCTCCCTACCGACCTAGCTACCTATAAATACCCCCCTCTCATCCTAGGCTATAAATACCCCCCCCCATGTCATTTGGTAGTGTGGGGAAATGTGGTGAAGCCACCCTTAGCTTGTAAAGAGAGTGAGTTCCATAGTATCAAGGGAGAGTAGTGAGGAGAAGAGTGAAGGAGTGGGAATTCTCTTTGATTTTCTATCTCCATGCTTGTATTCTCAGAGGAAGGATATTCAACTCCAGGCTTGAGTAAAGTTCCTTGTCCTTTATTTCCTTTATATTCACTTTGCTCTACTTCCATACTTAGTCATTTTGCCTTGTCAATTACTGGAACCCAAGTGCATTCTTACAATGAAGTTGTGTAAGAGCTTGCGTGCTACTCTGTTTTAGCTTGCATAGTAGTAGTAAAACCCTTGTTTAGACGTGGTGTTTAGGCTTGGTGTTTTGCCAAGTGGTTGGTGTTCTATCCCACGCAGATTGGTTGGTAGTCCCACCTAGTGACAGCGGGTGTGTGTCCTGTGTATCCCGACCCCGTCGTCTGGATAGTTTCATTGACGATGTTGCTGAATTCCTGTTGAACCCGCCTTTCTCGTCTGGGTTATCAGCACTCTGGTGCCCGAAAGTGGTTCCATAGGGTCAGTGTCTAAGTAATTCTGACAAGCAAAATACTAGTGTGTTTAGGGAGTTGAGTGCATATTTTTGAAGTAGTGAACCTGTTCTACCCAGTTTATTCTTTACTTGCTGGCTTTTACCTTTTTGTTTGGTCCTAGCTATTCTTTGCCATTTTACTTCACGTTCCTCGTGGATTTCGATACCCTGGAATACTCTTGGGTGAAAAGCTACAACAACGTTTCCGTGCGCTTGCGGATTAATATCTAATAGGCTAAGAAACGCCAACATTCACCAGTTAGGATCAGATAATGCATGTGACATATCTCGGGGCTCAAAAGAAGCAACATATGTAGAGTGGGAGAAAAAGGCTAGAGAGTTAACTGAAGAGCGTGTAACACACTGGCGAAGATCTCCAATGATCCTGTGTGGAGGATGATCCCGCTGGACCTGCCGGGATGGAACAATCTCGGATGTCACCTCCCCTGCGTCCTCAATGGGGCCAGCCTCTCCTTGAGCTTGCTGTCGGGGGAGTGAGGAGGAAGCCGTGGGCAAGGGTCCTCCTTCATCATCAGAGCTCATAGCAGAGGGGGCAGGAGCTGCAGCCGGTGCAGTGGCTCCTGCATCACCAACATCATCTGCACCTTCCTCATCTTCAAAGATGGGGGTGCCTTCTTCATCATCACCTGAAAGCTCAAAGGCAGAGGTTGTGCAGGCATAGTTTCATGAAAAGAAACCTCACAAGTCTCAACAACTTGCTTTGCCTCCAAAATCCACACACGAAAAGCCCTAGAACTAGAAGCATGTAACACCCTAGTTTTATTTTCAGTATTTTACAATAAATTTAATATGGTTTATTTAATTTTCTAGGATTTTATATGCTTAGCCATGCATTTAATGGTTTATTTTATCTACAATAATTAAAATTAATCATAGGTCAACTTTTGTTGTACATTCATGCCGATGCATGGTTTTATTTCTTGTATGAACTAAGGTTTGGAATTCAAATTTATTTGAATCCTAGATTTGTTTTTGGTTTTAACAATTGAGAAAAAAAAAGAGGGAGCCAGCGAGGCCAGCCCACCTCTTTGGCCGGCCCGCAGCTCCCTCCTCCCCTTCTCTTCCGGTTGGGCCAGCGAAGCCCACGCCAAGCCGGCCGAACTCCCCTCACCCGCATGCCCTCTCTAGCTCTCTCTGCCGTGCGGGCCACGCCCCTTGAGCCACTGATGAACGGGGTCCACCCGTCAGCTCCATCCCCCACCTCCCGCTACCTCTGGACAACTGAGCCGCCTCCTCCTGCTCTCGGCGCATGGCCCGGCCCCTCGCCCCCCCCCCACCGCGACCAGCCCGGGCCCGCCTGACAACGCTTCCTCGCGTGAGCAACGCGGACTCCGCATGGGATTGCCGCAAACTCGAATCGGAATCGAGTCAAATCCGCATGGACGAGTCGTCACCAAGTTTCTCGAGCTTGAGTCTGACTCGATTGTAAGCCCTCGCTTCACCTCACGTGCTATAAAAGGGGTCTCCGTCCCCGCCGCCATCTCTTTGGCCATCCGCTCCCTCGCCCAAGCCCTAGCTCTCCCCTTGCGCCGGCGAATTTCGCCCGATGCCCACCAAGGTGAGCGGCGCCGCCGCGTTCAATTGGCCACCGTCGAGGCCTCTCCGATCGAATTGACCCTTCCGTCGGCTTCGTAGGACCCCTGTGACCCCTTCCCGCCAGTTCTTGAAGCCCGAAGTCCGTTCATTGGAGCCTCCCCGCAAGCACCAACGCCATCACCGCACCCGCTCGCCGTTCGGCCTTTCCGTCGCCTCCCCCGCCATCGCTGAGCCCACGGTGAGATTTTCTGTGCTCCAATCTTCCTCTCTGGCCGCTTCCCGTCGTGCTCCGAGTCCCATAGTGCCACCGCGCATGTCCTCCGGTGAGGCGCCGCAGCAGGCAGGCAGCAAGCCGCCGAGGCTTTTGGTCACCGGCCAAATCGCCTCTCTCCCCGTTGTATCCTAGCCGCTAGATCTCGATCCAACGCCCCCGATCCATCGGCTACCGGTCAGCGCCGGTTAACCGCCGTCAGCCCCGCAGCATAGGTTTTATAGCAATTAACCCGCAGTACAAACCCATAGTGAGCAGGCCCTGTTTTAACATTTTAGACCTCGGTTTTCGAAATATAATTGCAGAAGGGTCCTATTATATTCAAAAGTTAATAACTTTCACGTTTTAAATCCGTTTTCGGCG
This sequence comes from Paspalum notatum, assembly GCA_022530915.1. Lineage (NCBI taxonomy): Eukaryota > Viridiplantae > Streptophyta > Magnoliopsida > Poales > Poaceae > Paspalum > Paspalum notatum. The sequence continues at coordinate 28,273,648 of CM039688.1, read as the reverse complement.
ATTCTCGCGCCTACTCGACCGTAGAAATGAGTAGAATAATTTTAAATACGTTTTACCTTCTGTTTTTATGTAATGATGAACTGTTTCTTACCCTTTTGCATTTGTTTGCTTGCATGTGTGATCATGTGTATGCTTGTTGGTGCCGTGTATCGTGCGTAGACGTTGATCCGCCTGTTGAGTTCAAAAAGCCGCCTCCAGAAGCCTCTGAGCAGCAGCAAGGAATAAATTTTGAGGAAGGCAAGTATAACATAAACAACACCTAACAATCTTTTTATCTTATTGCATGTGCATTTTAATTTATGTGCCTGTAAGGTTTACCTAGCTACCTTTTATCCTTATATATCTACCTTTTGGGATGCATATGGTTAAGTTGTGCTTGGTGCTGCGCAAACTCATATCCTATTGTTAATTTAATTTCGATTAATAATCCTATGCAATTAATTGTTGGGCTTGACCCTGATCGGTTCATGTCCATTTTAATATTGTTTTTTTAGCAACATGGTTTAGGGAGCTTGAGCAATGTGCTCGTGTGCTTTTGCTAGTTCTCTCCCTAAGGACCGAATCACAAAGCGATCACCTGGGACAACAGTGCTACTACAAGGCAGGAATGGGACGGACTTAGCAGATTAATTTGGTTGTTTTGGTTTGGAAGTAACTTACCTGCAGGGCAAGAGGGGAGGCTAGCATCAGTGGTCGCTGCGCTACCTCATGGTTGAGTGTGCTTTACGTTATACGTATGTGCTTCTCCCTTTGGAGGCGGACACCACCGTTGCAACCCTGAAACCTTAGCGGTTACACCTTACTAACGCAATCTTTGTAAAGGATTCGTAGTGCGCTTGCTAGTCATCTCATCTCTGGTAATGTGATGAACTCCTAGCATAGCTCACGACTTGTGGGTAAAGATGTACAACCTCTCGAGAGTGTAAAACTAACATGTTAGCCATGCTCATGGTTATGAGCGGCCTAGACCCTTCCCAGTGATTAGAAGGAGCCTTGGCTGAGGTTCCTTGGTTTTGGTTATGGTTATGATAATGGTTATATCTGTTTAATCTTATTTATTTCTTATGCAATATCTTTTGGGCTAATGGTTTTGTTACTAATTCATAGTAATTAGGCATTAATAAATGTTTTAAAATTAAAAGCTAATGCAGTTTGTTAGCTAACCATAGAGCCTCCTAGTTTATGTTATATTTGTTGGGTATTCTGTACTCACACTTGTTTCTTTATATTTATTCCTTGTTGGGGGGAAAAATCCAACCGCTGCTCAGATGATGGAGGTAATGAAGACTATGTGAAAGACTACGACAAGTATTAGGTGTTTCGTTCACGAGTTGACGTCCTTGTGGCGCCCGTTATATTTATGTTTTATGCTTCCGCTATGCTACGTTATACTCTGAGTTAAACACTTGTGTCACATTGTAATAATGATATACATTCATGCCGATGCATGGTTTTATTTCTTGTATGAACTAAGGTTTGGAATTCAAATTTATTTGAATCCTAGATTTGTTTTTGGTTTTAACAATTGAGAAAAAAAGAGAAAAAAAAAGAGGGAGCCGGCCAGGCCAGCCCACCTCTTTGGCCGGCCCGCAGCTCCCTCCTCCCCTTCTCTTCCGCTTGGGCCAGCGAAGCCCACGCCGAGTCGGCCCAACTCCCTCCCCCGCCTGCTCTCTCTAGCTCTCTCTGCTGCGCGGGCCACGGCCCCTGAGCCACCGATGAATGGGGTCCACCTGTCAGCTCCATCCCCCACCTCCCGCTGCCTGTGGGCCACCGAGCCGCCTCCTCCAGCTCTCGGTGCATGGCCCGCCCCCTTCCCCCCACCGCGACCAGCCCGGGCCCGCCTGACAACGCTTCCTCGCATGAGCAACGCGGACTCCGCGTGGGATTGCCGCAAACTCGAATCGGAATCGAGTCAAATCCGCATGGACAAGCCGTCACCAAGTTTCTCGAGCTCGGGTCCGAGTCGATTGTAAGCCCTCACTTCACCTCACGCGCTATAAAAGGGGTCTCCACCCCCGCTGCCATCTCTTTGCCCATTCGCTCCCTCTCCCAAGCCCTAGCTCTCCCCCTGTGCCGGCGAATTTCGCCCGACGCCCACCAAGGTGAGCGGCGTCGCCGCGTTCAATTGGCCACCGTCGAGGCCTCTCCGATCGAATTGACCCTTCCATCGGCTTCGCAGGGCCCCTGTGACCCCTTCCCGCAGGTTCTTGAAGCCCAGAGTCCGTTCGTTGCGGCCTCGCCGCAAGCACCGACGCCATCACCGCACCCGCTCGCCGTTCGGCCTTTCCGTCGCCTCCCCCGCCATCGCCGAGCCCACGGTGAGATTTTCTGCGCTCCACTCTTCCTCTCTGGCCGCTTCCCATCATGCTCCGAGTCCCACAGCACTGCCGCATATGTCCTCCGGTGAGGCGCCGCCACGGGCAGGCAGCAAGCCGCCGAGGCTTTTGGTCACCGGCCAAATCGCCTCTCTCCCCGTTGTATCCTAGACGCTAGATCTCGATCCAACGCCCCCGATCCACCGGCTACCGGTCAGCGCCGGTCATCCGCCATCAGCCCCGTTGCATTTGCAAAATAGCCCCTATGTTTTATAGCAATTAACCCGCAGTACAAACCCATAGTGAGGAGGCCCTGTTTTTAACATTTTAGACCTCGGTTTTCGAAATATAATTGCAAAAGGGTCCTATTATATTCAAAAGTTAATAACTTTCACGTTTTAAATCCGTTTTCGGCGATTCTCACGCCTACGCGACCGTAGAAATGAGTAGAATAATTTTAAATATGTTTTACCTTCTGTTTTTATGTAATGATGTACTGTTTCTTACCCTTTTGCATTTGTTTGCTTGCATATGTGATCATGTGTATGCTTGTTGGTGCCGTGTATCGTGCGTAGACGTTGATCCTCCTGTTGAGTTCGAAGAGCAGCCTCCAGAAGCCTCTGAGCAGCAGCAAGGAATAAATTTTGAGGAAGGCAAGTATAACATAAACAACACCTAACAATCTTTTTATCTTACTGCATGTGCATTTTAATTTATGTGCCTGTAAGGTTTACCTAGCTACTTTTTATCCTTATATATCTACCTTTCGGGATGCATTTGGTTAAGTTGTGCTAGGTGCTGCGCAAACTCATATCCTATTGTTAATTTAATTTTGATTAATAATCCTATGCAATTAATTGTTGGGCTTGACCTTGATCGGTTCATGTCCATTTGAATATGGTTTTTTTTAGCAACATGGTTTAGAGAGCTTGAGCAATGTGCTCGTGTGCTTTTGCTAGTTCTCTCCCTAAGGACGGAATCACAAAGCGACCACCTGGGACAATAGTGCTACCACAAGGCTGGAATGGGACGGACTTAGCTGATTAATTAGGTTGTTTTGGTTTGGGAGTAACTTACCTACGGGCAAGAGGGGAGGCTAGCATCAGTGGTCGTTGCGCTACCTCACGGTTGAGTGTGCTTTACGTTATATGTATGTGCTTCTCCCTTTAGAGGCGGACACCACAGTTGCGACCCTGAAACCTTAGCGGTTACACCTTACTAACACAATCTTTGTAAAGGCTTCGTAGTGCGCTTGCTAGTCATCTCATCTCTGGTAATGTGATGAACTCCTAGCGTAGCTCACGAGTTGTGGGTAAAGATGTACAACCTCTCGAGAGTGTAAAACTAACATGTTAGCCGTGCTCATGGTTATGAGCGGCCCAGATCCTTCCCAGTGATTAGAAGGAGCCTTGGCTGAGGTTCTTTGGTTTTGGTTATGGTTATGATAATGGTTATATCTGTTTAATTTTATTTATTTCTTATGCAATATCTTTTGGGCTAATGGTTTTGTTACTAATTCATTGTAATTAGGCCTTAATAAATGTTTTAAAATTAAAAGCTAATGCAGTTTGTCAGCTAACCATAGAGCCTCATGGTTTATATTATATTTGTTGGGTATTCTGTACTCACACTTGTTTCTTTATATTTATTCCTTGTTGGGGGGAAAAATCCAACCACTGCTCAGATGATGGAGGTAATGAAGACTATGTGCAAGACTACGACGAGTATTAGGCGTTTCGTTCACCAGTTGACGTCCCTGTGGCGCCCGTTATATTTATGTTTTATGCTTCCGCTATGCTACGTTATACTCTGAGTTAAACACTTGTGTCACAGTGTAATAATGATATACTTAATGTCATGCACGTTTTTATCTTTGGCATGTGTTGTGGTACTTTGTAATTTTTCGTGTATGTGCGAGACGTTTCCTTGCGCATATATATGTTGCACGGTTTTGCTCGTTGAAATCAGGCGTGACAAAGCATACCCCAGAAAAATCTCATCCAAACAGCGAGACTCAAACTTGTCCAAATGCCTCGGCTTCTTAAGCATAAAGCACCTGCAGCCAAACGCCCGCAAATGCTTGACGCTGGGCTGCCTACCAAACCGAAGTTCATACGAAGTCTTCCCAAAGAAAGCTCACAAGAAGATTCAGTTCGCAATGCAATAGGCCGTATTCACTGCCTCAGCCCAAAAGCGCCTCGGAGTCCTGTACTCATCAAGCATCCTCCGTGCCATCTCAACGAGTGTGCGGTTCTTGCGTTCCGCAACACCGTTCTGCGGTGGGGTATATGGAGAAGAAAACTGGTGCTCAAGACCTAGGTCACGACAGAAGTTTTCAAAACGAGAGTTTCTAAATTCACCGCCATTGTCACTGCGGATAGCCCTCATGGCCTTATGACTCTCGTTTCTCAACCTCAGTACCAGATCCCAAAGAAAACCAAACGCATCATCCTTAAATTCCATGAAAAATAGCCACAAAAACCGCGAAAAGTCGTCCACAATGACAAGCACGTACCACTTTCCACTGACCGACGCTACCCGAGCGGGGCGTACTGTATCCATTTGGAGTAGCTCACCTGGATAGGAGGTCATAATCTGAGACACAGGAGTGTGAGAAGCAACAGCCATCTTGCCATGACGACACGGGTGGCACACTAAGTCCTTCTCAGCTTTCAATTTGGGCAATCCTTGGACTAGGCCCATTGAACTCAACCTGACTAGCAGATCAAAGCTCAAGTGACCAAGTCTCCTATGCCACTTCCATATATTAGCAGAAGGACTAGCAACCAAACAACGCGCAGGGTCAGAAACAGATGTGAGGTCGACTCTAAAAACCTAACCAAAAGGTAGCAAAGAGCAAACAAGGGTCTCCTCAGTATCAAGAACGTGGCACGCACCCTTCTTAAAACGAACCTCAAAACCTTCATCGAGAAGTTGAGAAATAGAGACCAAATTGAACCCCAAATTCCAGACAAAAGCAACTTCTCTCAGAGAAAGCTTAGCAGAGAGCGAAACAGAACCAACACCCAACACTTTACCTTGACCATTGTCCCTGAATGTGATGTTCTCCTTGTACTCACGGGGTTGAGGCTGGAGAACCACTTGCGGTGCCCTTTCATGTACCTAGAGCAACCGAAGTCCATGATCCACACGTCCTCCATGCCTCGATCCTGCAAAGTCAAGTAAAGCGACGGTGAGCAAACGGTCCATCACTGGGGTTACTACCAAAACTGTTGTACCAGTGCCGAGCCATCTGCTCAAAAGTGGGGTAAGCACAATAAAAGAAATCACCACGACTGGAGTAACCACGACCCTCAAAGCGTGGCCTCTCAAGCTCTCTCACAAACCCTCGGTCACGAGGTACGTAGCCGCGCTGAAAATGACTAGGAGCTCGACCGATAAAGCGTCTCTCACCACTAGGAGCACGGGCCTAAAAGCCGCCTCCTCTCTCAACACCAACAAAGCGGTCTCTCATCTCACCGCGGTGGGGAGGATCTTGCTTACCACCAGGTAGAACTGATTCTGGTTCCCCTAAGCTCTCTCCTACCTCTCAACCCGCTTCCTCCTGAAGCAAAACTCCTCTAGGTGACCATTCCGCTGGCAGAACTCACAGTGGTAGACGACAGGCCTCCTAGGAACTGGGTTAGGCTGAGACTTGGGTTTAGGTGGGGTGGCCTTGGGTGGCTCAGGCTACTGGACTGGCTTCTTAGCCTTGGGCTTAAGCTCTTCCTCAACAATCTTGCTCAGCTCAGCCTGAGAAGGCTTGGGTGTCCAGTACTGCTGCTTTGGGGCAGCCTTGGGTGGCTCATGGTAATCTCCATCAACAGTCTCACCTGGTTGGATAGGTGCAGTCTTGATCTTAATTGGGGACTCTTCTCACCCGAGGTGCTGCACTCTCCAAACCCAAAACCACTCATGTCACCCTCGGCTCTCTTGGTGCTCTCTATAATCATCTCTAGTTGGGGTTGCCTCCCATACACCCAACTCAGCACCTCTCTCAACCTGCTGTTGTCATCTTGTAAAGACAACACTTGCAACCTCAGATCTTCCAGAACTACTATCAGGGCAGCACAGGTATCATAATCTAGAGAGAGAAACACAGGAGCAGCTTTTTCCAACTTCTTAATGGTGGCATCCCTATCCACCAGCTGCATCCTAAGGGTTAGGCAGTTCTCACAAGTGTCAGTAGGTGCTGAAAGCACCTCAAATTCAGCTCTCAACTGCTCCAACTCGCCTCTCAAAGTAGGACAGACCATACATGCTCCCAAAAGCACAGGTCTAGCCCTAAGCTCCTCAAGCTCCTTGTGCTGCCCCTCAAACTTATCCTTCAGCACAGCTAGCTCTCTAGCTAAACAGGGGCAAGGCTCACACTCAAGCTCTCCACTCAAAGTAGGCTCATCCAGCTTGGACTGGAGTTTGCCTAACTCAACTTTTAGCCCATCTATCTCCTTTACCCGCTTGGCATACCTATCTCTCTGGTCACCAAGCTCCGTCATGAAAGACTCGCAGGTAGGGCATTCAAACTCACTGGGTTAGGGTCTCACACTGCTCAACCTCTCATTCTCCTCTAAAGCCTCAGCAAGTTAGACTTTCAACTTCTGCAGCTTCTTAGCTGCCTTCTCTAATATCTTATCCTAGGCTTTTAGCTCTCAGCTGTTCTGCTCTAGCATCTCAAGGATTTCGGCTTGCTCAGGAGTTACTTCATCATCGGAGAAAGAGTTGCTGCCGTTATCCTTGTTCTATTTGTCCTCAAGCGCCATGAAGCAAACCGAGCTCCTCTTGAACTTGTGCTTGTGTGACACCCTAATTTTATTTTCAGTATTTTACAATAAATTTAATATGGTCTATTTTTTTCTAAGGTTTAATATGGCTAGGCCTGCATTTTCATGATTTATTTTATTAAATAAGTAATTTAAAATAATCATAGGTCAACTTTGTTGTGCATTCATGCTAGTGCATTGCTTTATTTCTTGTATGGACAAAGGTTTGGAATTCAAATTTATTTGAATTTTAGATTTTTTTGGCCTTTGTTTTAAAAAAAAGAGGACAAAAAAGAAAAGGAGACGAGCAGGCTAGCTAGCTGGCCGGACCACCCGCCCCATTTCTCCCCCACGCGCGCACAAGGCCCAACAGGCCGGACCGGCCCAGCCGCGCGCCCCTTCTCCCTCTCTTCCTGTGTTGCGTGGGTCCGCCGCACCGACCCACTGACGAGCGGACCCCGCCCGTTAGGGGTTTCTTCTTCCCCACCCCGGACATCGCTCCGCTCTGCCCGTGCTTCCCGCTCACGCCTCCCTCTCCACCCCTCTCTGACCGGTGGCTCGAGTCGCCCAGCCGCTTCCCTTGCCCGTGGCCCTCTCGAGCCGCATTTCCCTCTGCCCTATGGCCCCGTCACCCCTCCTTCCTCTGGCCGGTGGCCCTCACCGCCAGAAGCTCTCTCTTTATCTCTGGGCTATGGCCTCGTCCCCGCCTCCTCTGCACCATGGACCCGCACTGTTCGCCGTTCCTTCCTCTTGACGCGCTCTCGTGACACGGGCTCGAGTTTGGATCGAATTGGACTTCGGTTTGGCCTTGTGTGCTGCTTTCATCGAGTTGAACTCGATTCCAAGCCCCGCTCCACCCGACCGCCCTATAAAGGGGGTCACCAAGGCCGTCGCCGCACTCTTTTCGCATCCACGCTTTTGCCCCGAGCCCTAGCATAGTGCTCGTCTCCAATTTCCTCGCCGACGCCCGCCAAGGTGATCCGCGCCGCCGCGTTCAATTGGCTGCCTCCTATGTTTTCCCGGCCCAATTGACTTTACCCTCAGTTTCGTAGGGCCAAGGAAGCCTTTCCACCGATTCTTGAAGTCCCAGACCCCTCCTCAACACCGTCCACGTGCACCTACCGCTGTTGTCCGCCTCGCCTCGCCGCCAGCCCTCTCCGGTCGCTGCCCGATGCCACCAAACCCTTGGTGAGACTTCCCTCCGCGCTCTCTCTCTCCCCGGCCTGTTTTCGCCTTGATTCGTGCACGGAAGCCCCTTCGCGCTGTTTTCCGGCGATGTGCCGGTGATGCGCCGCCACCAGCTGAGGTCGTCGTCGGCCAGGCCCCCTCCTCTTCATTCCTAACGATCCGAAGCCACCAGAGACCCAGTCAATACGGTCAAACCGTCGGTCAGCTGCTGTTTTTGCAAAAGAGCCCCTGCCTTTATCCGAAATCAACCCGTAGTCTACCATAGTTCAAAAATAATTAGATCTAGGCCCAGTTCTTTACGGTTTAGCCCCTGAGCTCTAGTAAAATAGAACCCGCCCTCCCAGGCTGCTAGTTTTGCATGTTAGTCCACGGCAGTTAAGTTTAATCATGTTTGGGCCCTTGGTTTTCCAAACTTAACCCCCGTAGTTAGTTTTTCTTCGCAGTTATGCCCCTAAAACCCTATTGCGGCCATAACTTCTCCGTTTTAAGTTAGTTTTTGACCATTCTTGCGCTCACGCGATCGTATAAATGTGTAGAATAATTTTAAATATGTTTTACCTTCTGTTTTTATGTAAAGATGTATTGTTTCTTATCTTTTATGTTTGTTTGCTTGCATGTGTGAACATATGAATGTTTGTTTGGTGCCGTGTATCGTGCGTAGACGTTGATCTGCCTTTTGACTTCGAAGAGCAACCTACAAAAGTCTCTGAGCAGCGGCAAGGATTAAATTTTGAGGAAGGCAAGTATAACATAAATAATACCTAATAACCTTTTTATTTACTGCATGTTTTAATTTGTATGCCTTTAAGGTTTTACCCAGCTACTTGTATCCTTATATATCTACCTTTTGGGATGCATATGGTTAAGTTGTGCTAGGTGCTACGCAAACTTATATCTTTTTGTTAATTTAATTTTGATTAATAATTCTATGCAATTAATTATTGGGCTTGACCCCTGATCGGTTCATGTCCATTTTAATATGAATTTTTAGCAACATGGTTTAGGAAGCTTTAGCAATGTGCTCGTGTGCTTTTGCTAGTTCTCTCCCTAAGGACTGAATCACAAAGCGACCACCTGGGACAACAGTGCTACCACAAGGCTGGAATGGGACGGACTTAGCTAATTAATTAGGTTGTTTTGGTTTGGGAGTAATTTACCTGCGGGGCAAGAAGGGAGGTGAGCTTCTGTGGCACTCGCGGTATTTGGGTTGAGTGTGCTTTATGTCATATGTATGTGCTTCTCCCCTTGAGGCTTGCCCCACGGTTGCGACCTTGAAACCTTAGTGGTTACACCTTACCAACGTGATCTTTGTAAAGGCTTCGTAGTGCGCTCGCTAGTCATCTCATCTCCGGTAATGTGATGAACTCCTAGCGTAGCTCACGACTTGTGGGTAAAGATGTACAACCTCTCGAGAGTGTAAAACTAACATGTTAGCCGTGCTCACGGTTATGAGCGGCTCAGGTCCTTCCTAGTGATTAGAAGGATTCTTGGCTGAGGTTCTTTGGTTTTGGTTATGGTTTTGATAATGATTATATCTATTTAATCTTATTTAATTCTTATGTAATATCTTTTGGGCTAATGGTTTTGTTACTAATTCATAGTAAGTAGGCCTCAATAAAAGTTTTAAATTAAAAGCTAATGCAGTTTGTCAGCTAACCATAGAGCCTCATGGTTTATATTATATTTGTTGGATATTCTGTACTCGCGCTTGTTTCTTTATATTTATTCCATGTTGGGGGGAAAAATCCAACCGCTGCTCAGATGATGGAGGTAATGAAGACTATGTGCAAAACTATGACGAGTATTAGACGTTTCGTTCACCAGTTGACGTCCTTGTGGCGCCCGTTATCTTTATGTTTTATGCTTCCGCTATGCTATGTCATACTCTGAGTTAAACACTTGTGTCACAGTATAATAATGATATATTTAATGTTATGTACGTTTTTATCTTTGGCATGTATTGTGGTACTTTGTAATTTGTCATGTATATGCGAGACGTTTCCTAGCGCATATATATATATATACACATATATATACATTGTACGGTTTTGTTCGTTGAAACCGGACGTGACAGCTTGCGCTTGGACTTGGTGGAGACAAAGCACAAGCCAACTGGACCTTCTTGATCATTCATTTTGTCCTTCTTGTACGTGATCTCCTCATCATTTGAGCTCGACGAGGACGAAGAGGAAGAAGATCCGCTGCTGCAAAACCCGATCTCGGTGAAGAACGCCTTGTCCCACTTCCGGTTGTCCTTCTGGTAGCTCTTGAAAGCCTTCCGAAAGTTCTTCTTGCCGAAAGGACGCTTGCCGAAGCTGTGCTTGCCGGAGCGGTGCTTGTCAAAGCTTGGTTTGCCGGAGTGGTACTTGTCAGAGTCGCGGGAGTAGCTCTTGCCCTTCTTGTAGTAGTCGTTCTTGTTGGGGCACTCAGCGATGAAGTGGCCGACCTCTCTGCACTCGAAGCACTTGGGCCTCTCGCCCCTCTTCTTGCTCATCCGGTTGTCATTGGTGCGCTGAAAGCGACTAGACACCTGACAAAACTCATCATCCCCAAACATCGCCAACTGCTCCTCTGTAATAGACATCAAGGCAGAAAACGAGAAGTTGTGTAACAGGGGGTTAGTAGTAGACTCACTAGAGGGGGTAGCCAAGGCCAGACTCTTCGAACCTGTACAAGCGAGGGAATCCCTCATCTTGTAATCTACTTCTGTGGCCTTGAGCTTACTATAGAGCGCCTGTACTCCTATCGCATCATACCCTACCGACTCAATGATTGAGTTCACCTTGATCTCCCATACTTTTCTATCCAAAGCATACATCAATTTGACAGCCTGCTGATGATCGGTGTGTGGGAGCTCAGCGGGGGCAGAGTTGACATGCAACTTGTTAATGATCGACTGAAAGCGACCAAACAAGTCATCTACTGACTCTCCTGGCTTCTGGACGAAATTCTCATATTCGCGTCGGTAAGTCTCTACAAGCCTAGCCTTAATGGTCGCGGTACCCTCATGGTGTGCCCTAAGTAGGGGCCATATCTCACGCGCCGTCTTGAGGTGACTCATTCTCTCATAATCCATGGGACTAAGCCCAGAAAAGAGAAAGTTAACAGCCTTGGCATTCGCCTCATGTTGAGCCACAATCTCAGGCGTAGTACGCTCAGCAACTGGACGCACCACAAAAGTCGTATTCTAAGTAGCATCCTATATGTCGTGACTCTGGCTAACAAGGAACGCCTCCATCCTACCCTTCTAGTAGGGATAGCCATCAGAGCCAAGGACGGAAATCTTCCTAGAGTAAGTCATAGTCGCTACAGTTTCTTCACCGGTTAAGGTATGGGAAACCTAACCGGCTCTGATACCACTTGTAGGACAGAGACGTGTGACTAGAGGGGGTGTGAATAGGAGCACTTAAAAACTAAAACTCACAACCCCTAGTGCAAACTAACACATAATACACAACAAACGCTAGATACCGTCCACTGGAAAAACGTGTCTAGCAAGCACTTGGTGTCGCCCACTGAACGGGTACACACCAAGCAAGCGGATGCACAAGACTAAACGACCACAAGATCGCTAGTCAAGTGAAACAACGTCTCTCGCAAAAGAGGTTCCCACATAACCTCTCCGCACCTAAATGCGTCTCACTGATGAAGAGAGAGCGATGAGTATGGGTCAGTGGTGAGAATCACTCAGGCAAGGACGAAACAAAAATTGAACGGCAAAAACTCCAACTAGAAAAGCTACACAGCCACCTTCCAGGCACTGCCGAACAGTCCGGTGGAACACACCGGACTGTCCGGTAGGGAGCGAAGCAGGGACGCCTACCGGATTGTCTGGTTGCCTGTGCCGGACTATCTGGTGGAGGCGGATAGTCCGGTGACAGAGCCGGACTGTCCGGTAAAGGCTGGAACTTGAGCCTCTCAAACCCTAAACCTGACCAAATCTTGTCCAATCTTCATGAAAATTGAGACAGGCTATCTGAGTAGTATTCCAAAGCTATTCCCAAAAGATCCATGGAAAAAGATCAAGGGATTAGGAGGAATTTCAGATCTTGCGAAGAGGCAAGCTTTGGGCAAGAAAAGGGGAAAACTCAAATTCGACTTGCTTGTGACAAACCTGCAGGTTTGAGATGATCTAGGTCATAATCTCCACGTCCTTGCAAGTCCAAAACACCAAAAGAAGTGGAAAAAACACGTAGGCAAAGCAAAACACCAAAAGCCTTTGAGAAATCACCCAAAAACCAAACTAGAGAGGGGGAAGGGAGAGGGCTGCACACAAGCACTCCAATTTCAGAGGAATATTGCTAGATTAATCACAAAATTGAGTTCATACAAAGGTTCCTATAGCCTACCACCCTTCATCCTTCCTCTTGATATGAAGAACCCTAGCTAGGGGACTCAAATCCTAGTCTAAAGCTCTCCTTTCTCTCATTGGCACTTGGCTGTATGGAAACTAAGCCTAGGGTTTTCTAATAGTGGAAGAGTCACCTAGATGACTAGCCACAAGGCTATTTATACCTCAGGCCTAACGATACCATTTAACACTAAGACCCTTACTCTAGAATGCCCGAAAGGGGCTGAAATGAAAATGATACAATCGGACGACTACGATGACGCTTTGATCTTCTTCTTCTCCACGCCTCGCTTGGATATACGCCACGTAGCCAGTAGTCCGGAAGCTTCCCCCGATTTTGAAGTCAGAAACTGGGAACCTTTATTCTGCGGGCTTCCTCGGCCAAGTCTTGGCCCAATCTTCTATATTGGCGAGTCGGAGCCCAACCCACCAAGTCATTTGAACTTGGGTGGCGGTTTTGAGCTGAAGCCGCCAAAGCCTCCCTCGTACGTCTTCGCGCCATGCACTCGGGTTGGAACACCACGGTGGCACCCGGCTTCTCCAGTCCATCGGAGTCGCCTCACGGTCCATCGGAGGGCTTACACCACCGCTGCTGAGCCGCCCCTCCGTGTACCGAGCTTTCATGGCCGACCGACGTCGAGACTTGCCTTCAGTCCATCGAAGGGTTTTTGCCTCAGTCCATCGAGGTCTTCATTATCCTCTACCTCCAGTCCATCGGAAGGCCTCCAGTCCATCGGAGGGTTTGAGCTCATTGACAATCACTCATCACACCAGAAGAGCAAAGAGGCCGGTCCATTGGCTCTCAAGATGTTTAAACTTATAAATGACTAAAATGATGCATTCGATGAATGAATTTATGCAGATAGAGTAGAGTTTTAAATAAAAATGGTGAGATTGACAAGCTGGGTATGACATACACATATTGGCTAAGATTGAAACAGAGAGGAGTCATGTTAAAAAAAAAAACTACTACTTTAGAAGATGATGGGGGACAAGTTCACCGTAAATACAAATTCACACGCTAATTTAATTACAGAATAAAAATCATTATGTATGAAAAAGTTAGAATACGTAATGCCAAACAATAAAATGATAAGGCCAAACAAGAATTTGAAGAAACCATACCCTTTTATTTCTTCAATAGGAATACTTAGTCTAGCATTTATGGATCTCCTAAATAAATATGTTTATCCAAGAATGAAGGAGGGGCTTGCAAAATTAACCCTTGCATATAAAACAAATATTGTGACAACGCCACGCTCCTCAAAAATTTTTGCCTGCGCATCGGTCCAACCCAATTTACACTGCATGTGTATAGTGTCATCCTTTGTCCTTGAAAGCCTGCGTGTCCTCTTCCTTCTCTGTTCCCACAAATTGTTTCGATTGTTTGGCTACTCGTGGATTAGAGTGAATTGGAGAGATTGGAGTGTGTTTAAATCCACAATAGTTCAAAATTCTCCTTAATCCCTCCCATCCCACCCTAATCCACTTCAAATCCACGCCAATTCACATGTACCCAACAAAGCCTTCGGTGGCGGCGGCCCCTCCCTGTCCCACAGAAGCAAAGCGCTCTCCTCCCTCTCTCCAGAGATCCAGCCCCTGACCCGAGCAGGCGAGCGAGCAGCGGCAAGGCTCGGTTGTTGTCGTCCCATTCCTGCTGGGGTGGTTTGGGATTTCTATCCAAGCTCTCTCCCTCCACCCCCTGACCGAGCAGGCTACCAGGCAAGGCTCAATACTGCTGTCCCCTACTCTCCATTTGCTGCTTGGGTTGGCATTCTATCCGACGAAGTTGGGTGTTTTTTGTTTCTTTTTGCAGAATAAAGTGGCAGGCCAGCAGAAACTTTGATTTTATTTTTATCCCCAACATTTTCTCTGTTCTCTTGATTCCCCCTGGTTAAATTCGACAACAGATGTGGCCTCCTCTGCATGAATGTTTAGCGTGGTGCTCGGATGAATTTATTGAGCTGTTATGAGTATGTATCTATGGAGTTTCAAATAGCAATTTGGTAGGTTTATCTAGCCTATGATTATTCGGTGGACCGATGAAATAGGAGTCTGTGGATGTGCAGAGAAATCTTGGCAAGTAGACGGACTTGGAGACTCGATTTGCGCTCGGACTACCGGACTAAGAAACATGACCAAAACATGGACGCGAAGAGGAGGCTGCTGGGACACAGAGGGATTGGGTGGCTGACAGCCCACTTGTCAGAACAGACCGTAAAACCTTATTCGCTTTAATATTAGATGAAATAAAAATACATTCAAATATGCTATTGAACTTTTTGTTTGTCCAACTGGTTCGATCTGTTCACTCGAATAGTATTTTTTTCTCAAATGACACTAGTCAAGTTCATACCTAATTATTGTTTTAGGAAATCGTTTCGTACCGGTGTTGAGTCTAACATGCACGATGCGCGGAGGCACTGGATTCAGCACCCTTGCCGACTACTTCATCGACCTTCCCACGACGACCTCAGGGGCACAGATTCCTCATGCCGCAACCGACTACTTCATCAACCGTCACATAGGGACCTCAGGAGCAAGAATGCCCCACGCTCTATTGCCAGCTACTTCATTGACCGTCTCACTAGGATCTCAAGGGCACGAATTTCCCTCATGTTACCATGGACTGCTTCGTCGACCGAGGCCAAGATGAGCTTGCGTGCTCTGCCTGTACAATTCTTCATCGGCCGGTTGAGTCCCCGTACTCTGTCCGTGCAGTTAGATAAGCCTGTGCATAGCTCACCGGTGAAGGGGTCACACCATCGTTTCCGCTGGTTCGAGGGGTTTGATACCAAACTTATAGCATGCCAAAATTTGGGCAAATTTTGGCTGTGTTTTAATATAGATAAAAGTATTGTTAAACAATAAACTTTTCATTTTGATGGGTTATTTGGGCACCAAATAACTTATCACCATGAGATATTTGTTTTTTAGTTAATTTTATGTTTCTATTCAAACACAATCAAAACTTACCTTAAATTTGGCATGGCAAAGGTTTATCACAAAACCAAAGTATGCCCTGAGTGTGTGTAACCACTAGTGAAGGGGTCACTAAGCCCATCGTTCCCACCGGTTTGAATGTGTGTAACTCACCGGTGAAGGGGTCGCTATGCCCTCCATAATCGCAAGCTGGTTTGGAGAACACCTTGGCAATCCTCGGTACCGGCTATAGCGGGCCAACTATATTCCGCTATAGTGCGTTCTTTGCATTTTTGAGAAAGACGTCACCAAATCCTATAGCTCCATATTTAAAAGAATGGTGCAGATAGAGAAGTCTGGTTCCAATACTAGAAACCATGTTGGAGCGATATTTCATTTCAGTCCTATGTTGGTATTATTATAAAAAGTAAGTAAATTTGAGACCATTCTGGCTATATATTTGTTATTATCTCAGACGGAAATCTTACGCGCCAATTAGGATTCACAGATCGAATTTGGATGTATACAACAGTCTGTGACACACATCTGTTATAGATACAGGGTGATCCATTCGTTACATTAACCTTCCACGGATATGTCGTAATTAAAGGCTGGTTCAAGTTCAATTCCTCTACGAACGGAACGAGTAGTGGTGTCATTTTTGTTTTTTCTTTTTCTTTTTATTTTGAAACAACAGGGATACCTTTTCAAATGGCAATATACCTCTAAATTTCGCGATCTGCTTTTTATGAGCAATATACATGAACATATTAGCACACTGCTACATACAGAATCTATTTACCATTGATTTATCGTAGATCAGAAACTGTCAAAGAGAAGCAGGAGTGAATTGATGATGAATCGAGCACACCACGCTGGCCGCTCACTATGCACAGGATCGATCATGTTGAAGTGAGCATGGCGGCGGTGCAAGAGCCATTGCCGGACCTGAAGGGCAGCGCTGGGCGTCCGTAGTGGCAGCCGAGCAGGTAGAGCGCCAGGCGCTTCTTGGCTCTCCGGAGCAGAAGCAGCTTGTCTTCCCCCCACTCCACCATGGCCACGACCACCTGCCTCTTCCACCCCCTGCCGCAGTGCTCGTCGCCGTCTGCCGTGTTCCTGGCCGCGTCCTCGGCGCTCAGGCCACCATGCTTCTCGTCGTCGTCCCACTGGAGCGGGTAGCTCCGCAGGAAGACGCGCCTGGTGCTGTAGTCCTCGTACCGGAAGCTCCTCGTCGGTTTAACCGCCACCTCTTCTTCCTCCTCCCTGGTGATCTTCCTGTCCGAGTGGCCCTCCATCGCTGCCCGTTGTAGCGCTAAGGACGACGAAACCTTTTTAACAAGTTGCTACTATGCCGGTGTTGGCTTAGCCAGCAACTGCGAAAGTTATGCGTATATATGGGCGTAGAAACACCAGATGGCACGCCACACTGCTCCCAGCCTTTATTTTTTATTTGTCCTGTTGCTGTATCTATCCTTTTAAAAGATTTAAGCTTTATGTGATTGACAGGGCACGGAGATACGTACATATATATATGTTTGGTATATGTTTTGCATTAGTTTGCAAGGATTTGCTTTACCGGCAATCTGATGGGTACATGTGCGTGCCGCATTATTTAGTTGCTTGAGCATACGCGACCGTCGTCCAACTTTTGGTGCCCTCATGTGACTAAACGGAATGCTCACTAAAGTGGTACTGTAGCGACAGTAACAGTGTATCAGGCAGTGTTTTAATTTGTCCGACGAGTAGGACCCTGCTTGCAAAGTGCGGATGGCTCCCACTTGTCAGACGGGGGCCACTGATGATCAATCTTTTTCTCCCGTGCCGTGCCGAACTAAACAACGGCGGCCGGCCGGACAACGGTGTAAAGTGTAACACAACATGTGTCTCTTTCGCGAATATCTTTCCGCCAACTTAACTAATGCTATCTTGCTTATCAAAAAGAGAAAAACGAATGCTATCTTTTGAAAAAAGAAGCTAATAATGGATGCTAGGTCATTGCTGGGTATTATCCTTTCCTTTCTCACTTTGGCCGGGCAAATAAAGCTAGTTGGAAACTTGGAATCGAGAGGCTAGCTCTCCAGGGGCGCGCTTTTGTTAGGATAACGCACATGCTGACATGCCGATGCTCCAGTCAGAGGCATGGATAAATCCACATGGTATAATTGGATGTATAATTGGATGGATAAATCCACATGGTATACTGAAATAATTAATAAAATATTTATAGTACATAATAGCACTGCAAATATGTGTTTCGATGGCACTACAATAAACGGTCTAGTACTGTCGGCAGTCGGCCTATCATAATATCACATCCAATTATACAAGAATTGACGTACCGGCAATCGAGCCTCAGTATCAATTTGTAAAGAAAAACCGCAATGTACTCACACTACTCAGTGACATGCAACTCACCATTACTACTGGTTTGTGGTTACATAACCACATATGGATCGGAAAGGATTATGTGAGGCTTGTGGAGTTCAAATCCTTGAAAACCACTCCTTTAGAATTGATCTTTGGGAGTGCATTCTTTTAATTTTAAAAGCGATTATAAATTTAAGGCATGTCTAGAAATCACATGTTAGTCCATCTTACCAATCGCCTCTAGAAATCAATTTTTAGAAATGGTTCATTTAACCGATGGTATCTAGAAATTGATTTTTATACTCTTCACCATACCAACCGCTTCTAAAAATAGTGTATTTTTCGAGACCGTTCACCTTACCGTAATACCGTCCGCTTCTATAAAACGATTCAACATAAATAAGAAAGTGTGCATCACTTAGTTGTTCAAATGTGATGGTGTGGTTGGGTGGTGGGAGGGTATCGCGCGAGGCATGACGTCATGAGTTTGATTCTTAAAAAGCATATAAGTGTATATATTTTTGTGCGAATATAAGCATGATAGGAGACCATTGTTAATAATAGCAATAATTATTTTAATTTTTATGCTCCTTTTTAGAAAATATTGGTTAGTTGTGGTTCACTGTATCAACCATCTCTAAAAATAAAATTTTCAAGCAATTCACTTTACCAACCGTCCCTAAAAATATTTTTAAAAAAAAATGCATGATAGGAGACCATTCTAATAGAATTAGCCATTTTTTCTAAAAGAAACTTTTGCAGACGTTTCACCTTACCAACCATCTCTAAAAATGAAACTTTACAGACCACCCTAGAAATGCATTTCTACGAGTAGCTAGATAACCGCTCCAGTAAAAGCTGATTTGTAGGAAACCTTAAGTAGCAATGTCTTCTCCACCCACTTCTCAAAATAGCCTCCCAACCGCCTCTACAAATCAATTATGTAGTAGTGGAAGTACATTGTAATAGTAAAGAATTTGTTATTATTAACTGATGCATATTTGTAGAAAATATTTGAAGAGGTGGTTCAGTTTACTAACCTGCCTCTAAACATGTATTTCTAGGAGCGGCTAGGCAAGGCCATACATATAATTTTGTGGCCTTGGTGCAACACACAAGATATAACACTACATTTAGAAAACATATAATTTAAAATTATTTTTTGTCCTATATTTTAACTATAAATTTTCTTATAACACTAAGAAATACAATATGTAGTCATGCTATCAAACTAGAAGAGAAAAAAATATGCATGCATGTGATTGGACCATGATGCAGAATTAGTAGAGCTAGATAAATCATGCTTTAGAAAATGAGGTGACAGTCATGTCACGAACATTGCAAACCAATGGCAAACAAAGAAAATTGATCAATACATTTAGCTATACTAATATTATTTATTAATTTCGGACGCCTTCAATTTTTGGAGGCCCTGTTCCATCGCTCCACTTGTGCGAACCTTTCGACAGGCCTACGGCTGGGCAGTACGGGATACCCAATAAGACTATAACGTTGCCCTTGCAACGAAGGAGGCATTTTAGGTCAAGCACATAGAGGCAGAACCCTAGGGTTGGCTCCAGGTGTCTAGCCCTAGGTCGCTATTGGCGTTTCTTAGCCTACTGAAATAATTCCGCAAGCACACGGAAACAAGTTGTAGCTTTTCACCAGAGAGTATTCCAGAGTATCGAAATCCATGAGGAATGAGGAGTATCTCAATGTAGAACAGTAAGAAAACCAGCAGTTATAGAGATAAATAACAGAGCAAGCAGGTTCAGCACTTTAAATATAACATCTCAACTTTACTAAACAAACTAGTTGTCTACTTAACAGGTTTACTTGGACACTGAGGCTGCAGAACCACTTTCGAGCACTAGACTACTGATAACCCAGACGAGAAAGGTGAGTACTACAAAACTCTGCTATGCGTTGATGACTACTTATCCGGCGATGGGGCTGGACTACACAGGACACACACTGAAGGGGACCAGGGGGTTCCCGATCTTCCGTCAGGAGGAGATAACTGTCGATTTGGCGGAGGCACGACACACACGATACGGCTTCCAATCAACACGATTCGAACCCTGCAATCACAGCACCACGTCTTCTCTGGTTATCAACCGTGCACACACGATTGACCTCGCCACGAAGGCTTATCCCTGCCTGCGAATCGAAGAACACAAGCAAGAACACGGTAGATGCAAACTAAAATTGCAGATAGAAAGGATTAAGCTCACAAGTTGGGGTTTCACAAACCGGAGTATTCTCACACGGCGAAACTGTTCATAACGACAGAATAATCTAAGCAAAACCCATCTAATCTAATGACGGTTGCTGTGTATATAGAAGAGAGAGGGCTAGGAGACGGCCAAGGGGGTGGCCGGGCAACCCTAGGGAGTACAAGGCCTCCAGGCCCAAAAACAAGTGCTGGACAGATTCTGGTCATCAACTTATTTCGATGATTCCCGTCGACTCGCAGGGTATTTTGGCATGGCACAATCTGGGTTGGAAAGCTTATCTCCTTAGCTTTCTGTCGATATGTAGAACGTCCAAAACGGAGCCCATATGTGGCTTGGGCGTCCGTTTTTATAAGGCCTAATCCAGCAGTCCGAACCGGACTCGCGAATAAATTGGACTTCAATGTGGATTGGGGTTTGAACTCTATCTTTGCTTGGGCCTTGGTCGTATGCGTATTGGTCATGTCCTCATCATTCTCCCCTTCTTGACTCAAAGTCATCGATGCTCACGGAAGTAAGTGTTGTAGTTCTTGACATGATCCAGCGTTGCTTCCCTTCTTGAAATTGAACCTGTTGTGACACAACAAACAAAGAAGAACAACAAGAACTCGGCGTGATATGATTAGCATTAGTGCAGCCCTCTAACTGATCACATTTACAAACAAGAAAAGAATTCAAATTTGATGAGATATAAACATGGTGCACCATATATTCTATTTTGTGATTGTATTGCCCAATGAAATGATATGTGTATGAAGATAACCATGGCAAATCAGCACTAAAAGAAAGTTTCTCCTTTATATTGTTTAGATTATATAGAACATCAAATTCAATATAACCCAATGTATTTAAAGAAGATAATAATTTAAGTTCATCATGCACACTAGCAATAGGGAGAAATAGTTTATTTTCAGCACAAGCGATTGGTTCAATAGCAACAATATCATACTTATTCGCAAGTTGTGGCACAAAAATAATAGAAGCATCATCACATAAATCTTCTTCATCTCAGCTACCAGCAACGCTATCATCTTGAATTGTTGTTGAATGTAGCACGTCAAAATCTTGCTCACCTTGTGTAACATCTGCACCCATGTCATTACATGTATTCACATGATCGGTGCACTGCGGCAAGCATTGAAAAGAAGCCAACTCATATTCATTCTTCTTCTGTGGGTTGTCTTTTTCATCTTTGCTCACAATATCCTGCGTATGGTTAGTAGCAAAAAGGACCTCTATATATTGTGTATCATGGTGTTCAATTTCAGCTACACATACATCATATTCAACCTTTGTAGATTGTTGTCTCTCATATTTAATTTCATTTTCAATATCACAGGCAAGGATAAATAGATCATGGAGAGAATTATATGGCATATCAGTAAGAAGATCATAAATATCATTATTAAGACCATTTAAAAATCTTCTTATTCTTGCATTCTCAGATTCATATAAACCACAACGCAACAACAATGTATGCAGCTCATCATAATACTCCTTAACTTTCTTATTATGTTGTTGTAGATATTGCAATTCACAAGTCAACTTTATTGAATAAGAATCAGAAACAAATTCATCTCTCATAATTTTTTTCATATCTCTCCAAGTTTGTGGATCTTCATCGTAATCACAAAGATCTTTCCACCAAATTAAAGCATATGATTTAAGAGCACTTGCAGCATTCTTAATCTTTCTCCTATCACACATTCGACACTGTGCAAAAATTTTATCCATAGCTATTTTCCAATCAATATACTTGTTTGAACCAAAACCATTATATAAAGGAAGATTTGGAAGGATATAACCTACGTGAGAAGAGTTAGCGGCAGTGATGTGTCTCCCATAATCATTTATGAAGGGGACCAGGGGGGTTCCCGATCTTCCGTCAGGTGGAGATAACTATCGATTTGGCGGAGGCACGACACACACGATCCGGCTTCCAACCAACACGATTCAAACCCTGCAATCGCAGCACCACGTCTCCTCTGGTTATCAACCGTGCACACACGATTTACCTCGCCACGAAGGCTTATCCCTGCCTGCGAATCGAAGAACACAAGCAAGAACACGGTAGATGCAAACTAAAATTGCAGATAGAAAGGATTAAGCTCACAAGTTGGGGTTTCACAAACCGGAGTATCCTCACTTGGCGAAACTATTCATAATGACAGAATAATCTAAGCAAAACCCATCTAATCTATTGACGGCTGCTGTGTATATAGAAGAGAGAGGGCTAGGGGCCGGCCAAGGGGATGGCCGGGCAACCCTAGGGAGTACAAGGCCTCCAGGCCCAAAAACAAGTGCTGGACAGATTCTGGTCGTCAACTTGTTTCGATGATTCCTACCAACTCACAGGGTATTTTGGCATGGGACCAGCTGGGTTGGAAAGCTTATTTCCTTAGCTTTCCGTTGATATGTAGAATGTCCAAAACGGAGCCGTATGTGGCTTGGGCGTCCGTTTTTGTAAGGCCTACTCCAGCAGTCCGAACCGGACTCGCGAATAAATTGGACTTCAATGTGGATTGGGCTTTGAACTCTATCTTCACTTGGGCCTTGGTCGTATGCGTATTGGTCATGTCCTCATCACACACCCACTGTCACCAAGTGAGACAACCAGAACTGCGTGGGACAAGACACCTTCCAATGCAAACTCTAGACTAGACACCACGTTTACACAACTGAGTTTACTACTACTCTTGTTCGAAGCCAGAGAGCATGTATAGTCAAGATACATAAACTACTAAGTAGAGGACTGAGTATGTAAATAAACAAGTATGAAAAAAATTAAGAAGGGAGCAAGGAACTTTGCTATATCCGGGAAATAGATTAATGA
Organism: Paspalum notatum; assembly: GCA_022530915.1. NCBI lineage: Eukaryota > Viridiplantae > Streptophyta > Magnoliopsida > Poales > Poaceae > Paspalum > Paspalum notatum. Next base: position 28,250,678 of record CM039688.1, on the reverse strand, counting down.
TTCCTCTGAGAATAAGAACTTAGGAATAGAATGCCATAGAGAATTCTGACTCCTTCACTCTATACTCACTCTTCACTCTTGATACACTTGGCTCTCTCTACAAAGCCAAGGGTGGCCTTACTACAATACTCTACACAACTACACAACCACTCTATTGTTCTCTTGATCCACCACACCTTGCAAGTGACCTCCTGGGGGGTATTTATAGTATTGGAGACCAAGGGGGGTACTTGTAGGTATGTAAGGTCGGTAGTGGGGTAGGTCCGTGGCTGGGCGGCCAAGGATGATGGTCGGGCGGCTACACATTTTGCCGCCTTAGTTGATCTAACGGTGGATCTTCACTCCCTGCATCGGTTGGCGGTTAAAGTAGTTGATACACGTGCAATTTGGAGTCAGTGCATGGCAGGGCGGCCACTCCCATTGGCCGAGCGCACTCTCTGGATCGCTGAAGTCATCAATCCGTTGTGTGGTGGCCTTCCGACGCTTGGATGCATAGGATACTTGATCCGACGGTTGCACAGGACATGATTTGTGTTTCTTTGTATGTAGGTTGAAGGACAGATGCGTGACATGGCCGGGCGGCCACATCACTTGGACTGGCCTAGGTTGGAGGCTATCTAGGCCCTTCTTGTGGTTGGGCGACCATGAGGGATGGCCGGTTGGCCATGGGATATGGCTAGGTGTTGGCGGTCATTATTTCACGGTTTCAACCGCTGATTCCTCGGTGAATAAATGGGGTGTATATAAATTTCTGTGCATTATTTACCTAACACTTACGAATTCCACAAGTTTTGGTGGTTTTCGATGTACCACAAGGAGAAGTTCGCATTCCATACAAAAGAAGACAATTTGGACCAAGAGAGAGAGAGAGTCATCACATAAAAGGGCTTGAGAATCAATGGAAAATAACATCACTATGAAGTATCTCAAATACCCTCAAGGACCAAAACATTGCAAGGAGCTCATCAAGATAATCAAAATGGAGTTTTGGTTCACTCAATTTGGAGTCCAGACGCTAAAGTTATGGCCGTCGCAAGGTTGACAACATGCATTGGCTGTGAGAGATGGTCGGGCAACCATGACCTTGGCCGGGCGACCAAAGGCTTGGCCGGCCGACCACCCACTCTCTCAAAATGCCTTGTCCTTCATGTTATTCAACCAAGGAAGTTACCAAGAGCCCAAATACAAGTGGAGGAACAAGCCCAAGTCGAATCTAACGTCGGAAGGCCATCACATGGGCCAAAGAATGGCTGAAAGACTGGAATGATGGCCAGCCGACCATGCCTATGGCCGGCCGACCACTTCACATGGTTGGCCAACCACCCCAAAAGGCTGTCCAGCCCATTACTTGGTCGCCCGGCCACCACGTTGGTCGCCTGAACACGTTCAACACGTATATCAATGGTCACCGACTTCCAGAGGGCTTCCCAAGTGTTGATTGATCAAGTTGGTGCATCATAGGGTCGCCCGACCATGGGGGATGGTCGACCGACCATAGGACTTGGCCGCCAGAGCTCTATGATGGTCGGCCAACCACCCACGTGGCCGCCCGGCCAACCGACTTGCTACCCCCGCTGACCTTCTTCTTCCTATAAATAGAGGGGCACTTCACCTACTCCAAAATGTACCATCACCATGTGATTTCTCTCTTGCTCCCTCTAGGAGGTGCCCCATGGGAAGTGCCTTCATTCTGAAAGTAGTGTTTAGTTAGGACTTAGAGAAGGTCTGCTGTATCGGAGTCGATCGAAAGTGTTCGGTAATGTAATTCATTTGCTTATCTTTAGCATTACTTTTCGATTATTAACAAGTGCAAGTACTTTATCTTTCTACTTTATGCACTTATCTTCTGCTCTAGTTAGTTACTCGGGTTGGTGTGCATGCAACTTTTTAGCACCTTTTCCTTTTGGGCATGCCAAGTTTGAGGCCTAAATTGTGCTAAACTAGAATTGATTAATCTTTGTTATGCTTGCCGGTGTTACAATCCAACCTATACTATAGGCTTTGGTTAGTTCCTCTCCTTTGAGCAAGGATGAACTATTGTTGTTCAAGCTTCACTTGAACATGTTTGTAGCGTGCAATCCTGCCCACATAGATTTCCTTGGTAGCCCCACTCGGTGACAGCGTGTGGTGTGCCTGTGTACTCCAACCCCGTTCGTTCGGTAGGCCCGTAGGTAATAGTCGGCTCCTCTTTCGGTGGTCAACTATCTACCCCCTGACTCCTCGAGGGTGCCAAAATTTCGCTCGACGCAAGTTCATAACTCTGTTGAGATCCTTTCGACCCTTAGCACGGATAGCTCTTGTCAATGTCTCGTTGTTCTCCTAGCTTTACCTGTTTTCTTGCCAATGGTGCTTGGCTTGTATCCCATGGTGTTTGGTGTCAATCGTTCCTGGCCATCAGTTGACATGAAAGAGTAGTAACAATTGGGTGAATGATAGTTTGATATCTCTATTTCAATGCTTTGCTGTGGATAAATACGATACCTTGGAATACTCCAGGGTGAAAGGATACAGCGGTCTCCGTTCGCTTGCGGAGTAATATCCGGTAGGCTAAGAACCGCCAACACCAGGCGGCCCTGCTCCTTTGCCTAGCAGCCTTCTCATGCTTCCTTGCCTCTATTTTGTGCATTCCTTCACTATTTTGGGCATGACATACTCCTGCATCCAACTTTTGTACACAACGCGTGGAACCGATTAGCAATACATGAAAACATGATAATTATGCTCTCAACCATGGAATGTTGTTGGTCGAGATGGGTTTTATCAACCGCCAACACCCCCCACACTTAGACCTTTGGTCATCCTCGAGCAAAGAGTAGAGCGAAAGCCTAAGTGAAAGAGACATGACATCAGCACGCAACATAGCAAGCACAAGGTTATTTCCAACTATTTCATCTTGCCCAGGGTTTCAAAAATTATCTACACTTTCAGTTTTTGGAAGTTGAAACAAGGAACAAGAATATCGGAGTCAATTTTTAGGTTCCCACATCGCATGAGTAAAGAGGTTTTCAGGTTTTTCATAAGTCGGGTGTATCCACTCCTTTGATCTCAAGACTAACTCTCGATCGCTCAAAGGACAATGTGTGCTTGCCAAGATCTTGTAATCCTCACATCCTATACTACCTAGGCTTTATGTGGATGTTGTCGAATCAAATCAAGTGTCAAGAAAGAATTCATAATCAAGTGAGAAGTGGCCAAGTGCAAGTGTAGTGTAGGGATCTTGTCTATTGAAGGTGTTTTTGTTGAATCCCATGTTTGAGTAGAGGGCAGGAGTCCTTCTCTTTTTCTCATTTTTCTTTCTTTCTTTTATCATACTGTTCTCTCTCTTTTTTTCAAACTTCCATGCCTCTCTTTCTTTCTATGGAGATTGGATGGGATCATTGATGCTTCATTGCACGCCTTTTTGAGAGACTTATTCCATGAAACGTGCGTGTGGAGGCCAAAATTCCCAACTGAATTGAATTCTTATAGTGGCATGAACTTCGATAAAACTCAAAGCAATCAAGGAGGTGGATGTACAAGTTTTCTTTCCATATGTGGCATTGTTGGGACTAAGGATAGGATGTTGAGATCATCAAAGATGGAGCTCTCTTTATGTTTTGCAAAAAGAAACTCTTAACTCATGTGGGAGGTTCCTTTAGTTTTCTCTAATAATCTCATATCACAAGAATCAACAAACTAAACTGAAGTGGGTCCCTAGTCATGATAGTACCAAAAGGCAAGATTACTCTAGTATGGGAAATAAAATGGTGCAAGGACAAGTTAATTGTGACATCGTGAACATGTAGAGCATGATTTAATCAAGTTCATGTGTAAGGCACAAATAAATGTAGGTTCTTGAATTTGTACAAGTATACCTAACCTCCTAGTATGGGTTCGAACTGTTGATGGACCATTCAGCTCAACACAATGGCCGGGCGCCCAGGTGTTATGGTCGGGCGACCAACCTGGTGGCCGGGCGGCCACACCTTTGTGTGTTCGACCCGTGCGCTGGTTCATTTTGTTGAGGGAGCCGTGACAAGTTCACATGACGAGTTCTTCATGGAATTTTATGGTCGGGCGGCCACTGCCTATGGCTGGGCGGCCAGTAGTTTTTTGCCAAAACCCCTGAAAAGTCCTGAGTAGCGTAGTTGTACCCTGTACATCATTTTTTGCTCTCGTTTTCTGTAGGGTTAGTGACAGGGAGTCGAATGGCTTTGCCCATTCTACTCAAACTCATTATTTAAAAGAGAAACTATCCTACTTTTATAGAATGAAGCAAATATAAGGCGCTTATTACATAAGATTGTTTAATGAAAGCAAAAACCATACCTAAGAATTAAATGAATCAAAACTAAATGTGCCTTAAGTGAATCAAAACTAAATGCGCCTAAGATACTAGATTTACCTATGATTCGAGACGATCATAGAGATCAGGGGGCCCGGTTGCATCTACCAGACGGCGGACTTTGGAGGTGAGACCCTTCCTAAGGATGTCAACTTGTCATCGATCTCCATTCGCCAAAGCTTGCCTTCTGCGCAACGCTCCTCTAGGTTCTGAAATTTGGCCTTAAGCACTGCTAGCTCCTTCCTAAGAGAAGCCACCATGTCGTCCTCCTACTCTTCCCTATCCGAGAGGGGTCTTCAAACTGCCCAGGTGGTCCTCTGATGGGGGGTGTTCTAGCCACCCTATTCACCATCCTCCACGGTAGTGTGGAGTCGATGGACTCATCAATGGAGGCATCCAGCTTGGGAACCCTAGGCACGAAAACCTTGCCATAATTGGTGGGGGTTTTCACCCCACGGATAGTATGGGTGGATGGGCTTGGGAAGGCCGGCTCCTTGGATGGTCTGGTGGCCTCCCCTGGAACAAGCTCTTGACACAGGCCACCAGCGCGGTCACCCTTAGGGTAGGACGAGTGTAAGGTGGCCTCATGTGCCATATTTCCATGGTTGTGTTGTCACGCCCGGTTTCAACGAACAAAACCGTGCAACATATATATGCGCCAGGAAACGTCTCACATATACATGACAAATTACAAAGTACCACAGACACATGCCGTAGATTAAAAACGTACATAACATTAAATATATCATTATTGCACTGTGACACAAGTGTTTAACTCAGATTATAACGTAGCATTGCGGAAGCATAAAACATAAATATAACGAGGGTGCCATAGGGACATTGACTGGTGAACGAAACGCCTAAAACTCATCGTCGTAGTCTTGCACATAGTCTTCATTACCTCCATCAACTGAGCAGTGGTTGGATCCCTCCCAACAAGGAATAAATATAAAGAAGCAAGTGTGAGTACAGAATACCCAACAAATATAACATAAACCATGAGGCTCTAGGGTTAGCTGACATACTGCATTAGCTTTTAATTAATTACTTTTATTAAGGCCTAATTACTATGAATTAGTAGCAACTCTGTTATCCCAAAAGATATTACATAAGAATTAAATAAAATTAAATAGATATAACCATTACCATAACTATAACAAAAAACCAAGGAAGCTCAGCCAAGGATCCTACTAATCACTGGGAAGGGTCTAGGCCGCTCATAACCGTGAGCACAGCTGATATATCAGTTTTACACTCTCGAGAGGTGGCGCATCTTTACCCACAAGTCGTGAGCTATGTTAGGAGTTCATCACATTACCGGAGATGAGATGACTAGCAAGCGCACTACGAAGCCTTTAAAAAGGTTGCGTTCGTAAGGTGTAACTACTAAGGTTTCAGGTTCCGCAACCGTGGAGCAAGGCTCAAGGGGAGAAGCACATACATATAATGTAAGCACACTCAACCCAAGTAGCGCGAGGGCCACAAAAGCTCACCTCCCCTCTTTCCCCGCACGTAAGTTACTCCCAAACCTAGACAACCTAATTAGTCAGCTAAGTCCGTCCCATTCCAGCCTTATGGTAGCACTGTTGTTCCAGGTGGTCTCTTTGTGATTCGGTCCTTACGGAGAGAACTAGCAAAAGCACACGAGCACATTGCTCAAGCTTCCTAAACCATGTTGCTAAAAAGCCATATTAAAATGGACATGAATCGATCAGGGGTCAAGCCCAACAATTAATTGCATAGGATTATTAAACAAAATTTAATAAACAAAAGGACATGAGTTCGCACAGCACCTAGCATAACTTAACAATATGCATCCCAAAAGGTAGTATATAAGGAATAAAGTAGCTAGGTAAAACCTTACAGGCATACAAAATTAAATGCACATGCAATAAGTAAAAGGTTATTAGGTGTTGTTTATGTTATACTTGTCAGTGTTTGATACCGGCAATGCACCACGGGGTGTGTTACGTAGTGCTTTTGGGGTGGCGAAATCGGCGTAGCTCGATGGTTCGCGTGGAGATGCGACAAAACACACGGGTTTATACAAGTTCGGGCCGCGAGATGCGTAATACCCTACGTTCTATTTGCTGCGAGTTGTATTGCCTTTGCTCTCGAGGTTACAATGAAAACTAGGGCGTCGGGTGGCTGGTATGCAATGAGATGATCAATGATTTACGTAGGGGTCCCTCACCCGCCTTATATAGTCTGGCAAGGCTTGGTTACAAGTCGGTTTCCATCTATGAGTCCTACTCGGTTTGAAAGCCTAAAAGAGTACACAGAATCTACGATTACATGCTTCCTTTCTTGAGTCCTGTTGCTTCTGGAATCTAGATTCCAAAACATACTTCGTCACGTCTTTCTTGAAATCGTAGAGCTTTGACTTGGTCTTCATGTACATCATCCGCCTCTGGGCCCACGAGATCAGGCGGTGCCCTGTTTGGGAGCCTGCTATCTCCATTGGGCCCTCCGATGGCCCATATACTGAATCCATGCCGTGAGGGCCCAGGGGATATCTATCCCCCACAAGCCCCCGAGGCTCGAGTTAATTTAGGAAATTAATTGACTCGAGACTCTAAAAAGAATAACACACTTCTCATGAGTTCCATGCCTGAGCTAACACTGTATGCATTTTTTATCATGGTGCACCGCTAGGTGCACCCCATGGGGTAGCCCACGAGCTTCAAGTTGACTTGAGTATCAATCAGCTTGAAGATCTAAACCCTTCAATTGATCCAATTGGACGCACCCTCCAAATGCCGAGTCAATTTGAGAAATAACCAACCTCTGTATCCGAGTTACTATCCGTCGCCCAACGTTCCGAGTCATAGAAAGCCGACCCAAACTTCCTGCTTTTCGGATTTTAGGAAAAAGAATACTTTTTCCACAAATCCCGCACCCCATGGGGTTAACCCACAGGGAAACAAGCAGAGGGCACCAAGGAATTACCCACAAACTTCCTAGAAAATAGGAATCTTCCAAACACGCAACAGCCTTTGTTGCCCAAGAAAATAACTGACGCGTAGAGGAAGTCGAAACGACGCAGCCTCTTGAATCGCGTTCACAGAAAACGAAGCGGAGTGATCATACTATAAGAGCAGAGCACTAGCCTGGACATCCATTACGCCTCCACTGAGTACTCATTCATCCAAGAAAACCCCAAGAACTCCCCACTCCTTCCCCACCATGGCCGGCGAAAAAGGGAAGAAAAGCTCACGCTCTAGCGAGGAGGAGTACTCAAACTCCGACGACGCGCTCTTCGGCGGCGCGTACGACGGGGAGGGTTCCTCGTCCAACCTCTCCTCAAGCGAGGAGGAGCAGGTCCCCGAGGAGGCAGTGTTGCACGGCAACCCGCCACCAAAGGAGGACGAGACGGAGCCCGACACCGACAACTCCCAGGGCTACGACGCCGAGGAGCGCGCCAAGCTCCGTGGCCTCCGCCGCGCCGGCCTCCAGGACACCGATGACGAGGAGGAGAGCGAGAAGGAGGACGACGAAGAAAAGGACGACCACGATGACGACGATGCCCCCAGCAGCAATGATGGCTCGGGCGGCCCCGACGGAGACGACGGCGGCCACGACGGCGGAGACGAGACCGACGCTCCGGCCTCCAAGCGTCGCCGCGTCACCAGGCCTTCGGCTGGCCCATCCACTGGCCATTAGGCCACCACCACCACCATAGCAGTAGTAGGATTAGAGTACGATGATCATCAATATGTAATCCATGTAATGAACTATATATATAATGAAATCCATCGTTTTAAGCTTCGCTCTTGAGATCTTTGAGTGTTTTTGTCTTGAAAATCGTGCATTTCAAATCAGACCCATCCTCTGAGTTCTTAAAGTAAAGAGGAAACCAAGAAATGACCGAAGAATTCATTCTTTCCCATGCCCAGAGTACATGGAATACCTAATTTATTATGCCGAGTTAAATTCTGTTTCAGAGATTTCATTTTTCGAGTGATAGAGAACACGCTCTTGTACCAAGAAAAAACCAACTGAACGGCCATGCTTTACAAGAAGCGTCCCGACTGAAATCACCGAGCCAATCTCAAAAATACCCGACTCAACCACCAATAGCATGAAATCCGAGTCAAGATAACAGTAGTCACGGTTCCGTCAACTATTCGAGGACTGTTGTTAATGGCGTCAGGGTTATTTGAGATCTATACTGTGAGCCGATTTTATCCATCTCTCAATTGTACTGCTATTCTTCCCCACTAAGTCCGCTGCCACCATTGTTTGAACAAAGAGAGCTATAGCCTTTTTTACTACTCGAACCCTCAAGTCAATAGGAACACCCACACCCATGGCTCCTAAGAAGAAGACCTTGAGTGAATGCGGAAACACCAGTGAGGGTTTTCCACACAGTGAGAATCGACAGTTGCCTTTACCATACGTAGCATACCGCCCCTCCACCGTCACCGAACCCATGCTGGAATCACTAGTAGCCATGGGCGTTCTGCCACCAAAGGAGGTGGCCAGCTGGAGGGTTTGCGAGAAGAAAGATGATGCCGCACCAACCGAGGATACTTATGAGGCGATGGTGTTTGTTCCGTTCTTCATCCGAGGGTTAGGCCTTCCTGTGTGCTCATTCATGTGAGGTCTTTTGCAATTCTATTCCATCAATTTAACACACCTGAACCCCAACTCTGTGCTTCAACTTTCGATTTTCATCCATCTTTGCGAAGCGTTCCTCGGGATTGTCCCCCACTTTGGCTTATTGAAATATTTATACCACCGCAAAGCCGGTTTGAGGGATGGGGTATTGCAAGTGATCGGAGGGGCCAGCTTTGAACTTCGCAAGAACCGCAAAGCTGTTTACTTGGATATCCCCCTTCTAGATAAAAATAGAGGATGGCACTCCGAGTGGTTTTATATAGAGAACCATGGAAATTCGCTCCCTTCGCGGTCTGGCAGGCAGCCTGACAGCAAGCTGGTAAGCTGGGAGGAAGGGTCAACTGCTGAAAAACAAGCCGAGGTCAATGTGCTATTAGAGGAAATTGCCAGGTTGAAAGAAAATGGCCTCACTGCCCATGCAGTGGTCATAGACTTCGTATATCGCTGCATTCAACCACTAAAAGATAGGATATACCCTGCCTATCTGTACGTCGGAGCCTGTGATCCTACTAGAGAAACTACCCGAGCTATGATTGAAGAAGATGTCAAGGCCCGACTTGAGTTGATATTGAGAGGCGAAGCTCACAATGAGGGTACTCCCAGGCCTTACTCTGCCTGGCATCCAACTCCCAATGTAAGTGATCTCACTCTTACTTCTGTGACTAAGCTTACTTGTAATCAATTCCTGACATGTAGAGTTAATGCAGAGCAATATATCCAAGTTCCTATCAGATCCGACATCTTCTGGTACTGACAGATTATCCAAGCGTCAATCTGAGCTATCCACTGAGGAAATGGAAGCTGTTGCTGTTGCTGCTCAAGGTGCAGGAAATGACGAGGAGCACACCTTCATAGTAATACAGCGTGCCACTCAGACTGCTCAAGAATCAAGAGTGAGCAATGTCATCATGGCAGCCCCCAAGCGTACAGCCGCCCCGAGTGGTATTAAGACTCGAGCTGCAGCTAGTTAGGGACGTACCAAGGTAAGTGCCACTGGTGCCACAGTGCCACGTAAATGGAAGACAAACAAGAGGACGATCAAGGACGTCACAAGCTCCCCCGAGTCAACAGGAAAAACTAGCAAGAAATCGAGGTACCCCTCTCGCATAGTGGCCAAAACTGACGATTCGTTAGTCAGAGTAGACTGGAGTCACCTGATTGATAAGGATGAGGAAGAAGAAGAGAATGTTCAGCTGTGTCATCGCGAGAGACGGTCCAAGAAACACCATGATGATGCCACAGTAGCTCAATCTGCACCTACTCTTCCACCGAATGAGGATGAAATAGATCTAACAGCAGAAGACTTAAATTTGGATCAGATTATCAGGGATGCTTGCAGACTTCCCTTCACACTATGCTCTGATGATGACATAGACCCATTATCAGCAGGCTCTAAGGACAAAAGGCCTGAGAAGCCAAGCCCCTGGGCACCACTGTTGACGATCGTTATTTCACGATTTCAACTGTCAATTATTCACCAAATGAAGCTAAACATGTCGAATATATGGACTAACCCTTGCTACTAATGAGTTCCACAAGATGTACATGAATATTTGGATGCAGGTACCAAAATAGACATAAAATGGTTGCAAACATGTCACATATCGAAGATGAAAGAAATGGCCAAGGTGGGGTGGCCGCCCAACCACTTGAGGTGGCTGCCCGACCATGGTTGGTGGCCGCCCGACCACCCTCCAACAGGGTTTTGGACCCCTAACAACATGGAATGGTTCGTTGACCACTTCATGTGCAATGTCATCGATCCGGTGTGCAAACAAACACAAAAAGGTGAAGATCCAACCATACAAGAGAGCATCCAATATATCTAAGGGTCACAATGTGCCGGGACAAGGATTAGTGATGTCAAGGATCCGAGGGAAGCAACATGCACCGAATTGGAACAAAACACGTGGCCGCCCGACCACTTAGGGTGGTCGGCGGACCACCCCTCGGCGGCATTTTTCACGTGCACCAACTGATTCAACCGCCAATTGACATGAGGGAGTGAGATCAACCGTCGGATGCTCATGGTCGGTGAATCGGGTGGCCGCCCGACTACCCCCTATGGTCGGCCGGCCACTGACTTTGGCCGCCGACAACCGCCTTGGCCCCTTTACCGACCTAGTGCACATATAAATACCCCCCTCACTTCCTAGGCTATAAATAGACCCCGGGAGCTCATTTGCAAGGTGTGGAGTGAAGGAGAGTTGAGTTGAGAGTCTATCTAAGAGTGCTTCACTCTTTCCTTAGTAGTTAGGATAGTCCTGGGAGTTAGAGTTGAGTCGAGCTTTGCCTCGGAGTCTCCGGAGTTATCTTCGAGTCTGTGGTAAAACTCTTGTATCGTTTGGATTCAGATTATCTTCAATATAATTCAGTTATATTTTACTATATTTCTATCTCCTGCAAGTGTGGTGTACCTTTATTTTGCATACTTGCTAGGCTTAGATTGTGTTTCACTTAGTTATTCAAGTCTTGTTATTCTTGCGGGTGCTGTAACTCAACCCTAGACTTAGATGCTAGGCTCTAGATATATCCTCTCCTCAAATCCAGGAAGATCTATCGTTGTTCAAGTTTCGCTTGAACACGTTTATAGCTTGCCATCCTCTCCACGCAGCTTTGCTTGGTAGCCCCACTCGGTGATAGCGTGTGGTGTGCCTGTGTAGTCCAGGCCCGTCGTTTGAGAGGCCCGTAGGTGTTAGCCAGACTCTCTTTTGGGACCTACTATCTACCCCCTGGTACCCTCGAGACTCTGGAATTTCGCTCGATGCAAGACCCTAGCTTGTTTACTTGAATAGCTTAGTTAGACACGGATATCTTTGCAGCCGATTAGAATAGAGTTTGGTGACTTTATCTCACTCGTTGTCCTCCCAGGCAACTATACCTTTCTACACATAGCTTAGATAGATATCCTCCTCCACCATACACCTATCTTTATCATGTTTACCCTTGTTCAACTACTAGTTGGTATAATTTATCCAAGTTTACAGTTCATTCGATTTGAGTTTATTCAATTACACTCTTGAGCCTACCGCTTCCCTGTGGAAATTTACGATACTTAGAATACTCTGTGTGAAAGGCTACAGCGGTCTCCATGCACTTGCGGAGTAAAACTTGTAAAGGCTAAGAGACGCCAACAAGCTTTTCTGGAGCCGTTGCCGGGAAAGCAATTGGCTAAGAGATAATTGATATCTCATTTCGAACCTGTATACTTGATAGATTTTACCGGTAGGTGTTAACAGGCTTACTTTGCTCTGTTGTTTTGTTGTGTTGCAATAGAGAGGTGTATGACCGGTTTCGACCTGCCTGTAAATTTCCATAATAACCCAGAGTCACTGCTCCGGAGAGTCCGATCAAAGACTATCCACAGACAGAGACTTGTACCTAGGAAGCTAGAACGAAGTACTTCGTCTAGTACTCTACGTTTCACTACCATGGCCGAAAAGACTATCTGTGAGTTCTCTATTCCCTCAAGCGACAACGTTCCTACGGGACCTGAGGTGCAAGTGGGGGAGAACTTCGAGCTCAAACCGGGGGGTGATTCACATGGTTCAAGCTATCCCTTTCTGCGGACTGGCTACGGAAGATGCCAACAATCATCTGCAGCAATTCTTGGAGATCTGCAGTACATTCAACATGAAAGGAGCATCATCGGACACCGTCAAGCTTCGTCTCTTTCCCTTCTCTCTTGTTGGGAAAGCAAAACAGTGGTTCTACCTCAACAGAGCAACACTCACAACTTGGAACGCATGTTCCGATGCATTCTTGGCGAAGTATTTCCCACTAGAGAAAACCAACACGTTGAGGAACAAGATCTTGAGCTTCCAACAGCTCACAGATGAAACCGTGGCTGAAGCTTGGGAATGACTGCAAGAATGCATTGCAGCCTGCCCCCACCATGGAATGCAAGAGTGGCTGATCATTTAGAGTTTCTTTCATGGGCTCAACCGCTCAGCTCAAGAACACTTGGATGCAGTCGCTGGAGGATCCTTCCTCTCCTTGAGTATCTCGGCGGCCAAGAATCTCATTGAGAAGATGGCCACCAATCAAGGATGGAGAGAAGAGAGTTCTAGTACCCGTTCCTGTGGCGTCCATCAGATCGAGGGCACTGACATGCTCGCTGCAAAGATGGATTTGCTGCTGAAGAAGCTAAACGACGCTCTAGAAGCCACTCCGGTTTGCACGCCCTTGACTCTCACGTGACTTGCGAAGTCTGTGGGAATACAGGACACTTGGGGAACAGCTGCCCTAAGACGCAACCCGAAGATGCGAACTTCATCGGTAACAGTACCAATGGCTTCAACGGGAATCGTCCTCAGCTAGGATGGAATTCATGACCAAATCTCCCTTTCTTTGGGCAAGGTAACTCTTCGAGTTCGCAGCAGTTTTCTAAGAGTAATTATAGTTTTGATCAAAAAGTTGTGAATGATAGCATTAGTAAAAAGCTCCATGCTAATGATAGGTTGTTTGAATCTATATCTTTGCAAATAGAAACTTTGAATAGTGCTATGAAAAACCAACTTAGCTTCAATAAAATGCTGGAAACTCAGATAGCTCAGTTGGCTGCTGCTCTACCTAACCCAAATGCGGGCAAGCTGCCTGGACAACCTGAAGCTCCTCTCAAGGGGCACATAAATGCAGTAACCACTAGGGGTGGAAAGTCCACACAGGACCTCCCATCTCCTAGTCATGCAGGTAAAGCGCAGGAGAAGGCTGCCGAGTCAGAAGACAAGGTTGGAGATGAAGATGAAGATACACCTGGCAAGGAGGAAAAACCAGCATCGAAACATCTACCCCATGAGTTCTACGACACAACGGTGCTACCATTTCCTCCGAGAAACAAGAAGGCTGCCGTTGACGAACAATATAGTAAGTTCGTTGAGGTCATTAAAAAGCTTTATGTCAACATACCCCAGCTAGATGCTATGCAGGTACCGACATATGCCAAGTACTTAAAGGACATCCTCAACAACAAGAAACCCCTACCGTTAACGGAAATTGTGCACTTAACGGAAGAGTGTAGCGCAGCATTGTGTGACCTTGGAGCCAGTGTCAGCGTAATGCCGAAGGTCATCTTCGACAAGCTGAATCATGACGCACTTGCTCCCACAGCTATGTGTTTACAGCTTGCGGATCAATCCGTCCGTTACCCTGAAGTAGTGGCAGAGAACGTTCCAGTGAGAATCCAGAATTTTCTCATTCCAGTGGACTTCGTGGTGCTGGATATGGAGATTGACTCAAAAACCCCACTCATCCTTGGGCGACCGTTTTTGAGCACCGCCGATGCAACAATCGACGTTGGAGCAGGAAAGGTTCACCTGAACATTAACGGAAAGAAGGAAACATTTGCCTTCAAACCAAAAATGGAACAATGCAACAAGGTGAAGACTTTCAAGTGCCAGGCCAAGAAGGATGAACCCAAGGCCAACACCGGGACCAATCCCTCAAATTCCAAAGAAGACAGTCTCGTGGCATTTATGCTGAAGAAATTGAAAATCGAGACTGAAATTCAACAAATGGAGTATGAGAGGGCAATGCAAAGTAGAAGATCGAGAAGCCAAGAGACGAGGTGCGACAGGCCCAGAACTGCACCAGGAGGCAAAGCTCCTGAGAAAAGACACGGTGCTGAAAGCAAATTGACTACACCAAAGTGGCCAACTGAACCAACACCTGAGAACAAGGTCGACGCCGAGGACAAATTGACATCAAAGCAGCGTAGAAGAAATAGAACACAATGGAAGGCAGCCCCCAGCTATAGTTTCTATGAAACTCCGAAGGGCAAGACATGGGCTCCCCTTGCCAAAAGGTAAATTGGCACACTACCCATCGACGTCATATTTACTTTTCTGCCAAGTTTAATTTTTAGCACTCCATTGCATGTTTAATTCTTGCACGTCCATTTTTTTAACGTTTGCATTAGTTTAATTTCAAAACCTTTCATTTTCAAAAAAAAAAAAAAAAAAATTGTGGCCGGCCGGCCACCATCACTGGCCGGCCGACCGGCCCCTAGCCTTCCTCTCTTTCTCCTTGGCGCAGGACAGTAGCAACAACAGCCCCTGCCTCTCATCCCTCTCTTTTCTTTCCCTTTTCCTGTCTCTCCACCTCCTCTTTACCTCCCTCTTTCTCTTTTTAGCTTTCTCTTCCATCCTCTCCCAAGACAAAGCAGAGGAGGAGAGCAGAGGCACATGCATGGGCGGCGGACCAGTGCCAGTGGCCGCCCGACCCACTGCCGTGGCTGGCCGACCGCCAGGCGTGGCTGCCCAGTCCCCTCTGCCCCTGCTTTCGGCGCGCCCCTGTTCGCTGCTGCTCCCATTTCTCATCACGCAAGTACCAGAAGCAGCAGCCTGGCCGGCCGACCGCTCGGTGTGGTCGCCCGGTCACCATCCTTACTGTCGCCGATGCGCCCTGCTCCCTTGCTCAAGTGCCTGCTCCATCATGGTCACACGGACCCGCACCTTGGCCGGCCGACCGCCAGGCGTGGCCGCCCGGCCACCTTCGCTGGCCGCCCGGCCTCCTGCCTGTTCCCCTCGGCTATAAATACATCCCCCTGCCTCTTAGCTCAGTGCACCAAGCAGCAACGCAGTTGCACTCCCTTCTCGCTGTCTAATCCTTCTCATTTAGTCCTTAATTAAGCTCTCTAGCTTAGTTAAAATAATGCCCGAATAAAATTTGGTTAGCCAAATAAATTTCTGGCAACCCTCTCTCTTTTGTGAAGTAGGACGAGAACGTTTCGTGGAGGCTTTGCCCCGCAAGGACGCTGTTTTTAGATGACTAACACGCTAACGCTATTTTTTATTGTCGTCTATCCTTCGTTTATCGTGTTTTGTTTGTGTGCCTTGTAGGATGAAGAACGCATTTAAGAAGGCAAAGAAGGCCGTTAGCAAGGTAGGACAACATATCCGCTGGTTCTCCTCGGAGAGTGGCTCCGGCTCGGCAAGCCGGCATGCTGTCTCTGAGAGGATGTCCATCAGCACGGAGAAGCCTGAAGAATTCCAGACATCATCCACCAACCGGCCGATACTCATCCTCGATTTCCAGCTCGTGCCGCGTGGTCAAGATGAGGCCAAGGCATTAAGGTCTTTAAACCAAAAGACTTATGCCTTGACCAAATGCTTCGACGAGGACCTCCTCGTCGACACCGGCATGCGGGAGGAGTTCAACGAGGTGTTCCAGGCCATTGGGTGGAGCGACTTTGCAGAAATCCTAGAGGGAGGAATCATCCTCCTCACCAAAGAATTCCTCATGACGCTCTGCACCGACACCCGAAGGGATGCTAGAGCCCAAGATAGAACCAGAAAGAAATAGTATCTCTGGAGTCATGACTCGCGCCCAACAATGACGAGCAGAGGAGCAAATCCGCAAGGCCAACGAGGATGCACAGCAGCCAAGAGCCGCACCTGCATGGGCTCATCCCAGCACACCTACTTGGGAAGCCAACCCACAGGGTTCCTGGCACAGCTCGTGGAACTCCATTGTGCCCTCCGCCAACCCGACACTGTCATATCACAACGAAGGTGATTACTCTTATGGTCATAGTGCAGGTCCGTCCCATTCTGCTAGCTATACCGGTGGCGAACTCGATGGGAACTTCACCGCCCTCTTCGGGGCGTTAGATCTCCAAGAGCATCGCACCTTGGGGATGATGGACAGCCTCGCAGACATACAGCAGCAACAAGAAGTCGATCACAACTTGGTCCTGGAGACAAGAGCGACTGTCGACCGCATGCATGAGCAGAACCTGATGTACTACAACTGGAAAGGTTCTTTCCCGAGTGAGCTTCATTGAAGCTTGAGGGGAGGGGAACTCAACAGCTAAGGTATGTGTGTTCCATCATCGCCTTGTTCACCCCTGTACCTTTGTGTCTAGTTCTATCTGCTTTACCTATGAGAGAAGTGCCCGTTGTATCTTTTAATTCCAGTAATCTTGTTTCATAAAAAAAATATGTGTATCCCAATAAATAACTCCCATGCTAAATGTTAAATTCACTTGCTAGCTTCGTTTTGGAAATGATGAATAGTTGCTCTATCAAGTGAATGGTTTAATTTTTGCATGACAACTTATGCTTAGCTTAGTCCTATGTTGGTGAATAAAGATAAGTAAACCCAAAGTTTTATCTTGTGGATGCCATTTGTGATAACAAGCCTAAGTTGTTGTGAGATCATGATATGACTTAAATGTGGGATAATTCTTTCATGTTCCTAGTAAGATGAATATCTCAGGTTTTTTATCTTTGAAAATAACAAAATAAAGCTCCCATGGTTAAAAAGTCCTACCAGAGCCATATATGCTTCAAATGTTCAAAACCAGCTACAAAGAGCTACTTAGATATGTTTTGAGCTTTGTCAAATTTTGAGTCTCATTGAGTAGAAATATCATCTTCTGTTGATAGCCGGAGTATAAAATCAAATGCAAGTGATCCATTCCAGACTTTGCATCCACCAAAAGTCTCCAAATACTTCTCATAATCTCATAGCCTTCAAATTTAAGGGAGTAAGGGTATGGAGCCAAAAAGAAATGCATGCAAAAGCATGGCAAAAAGAAAAAAAAATGAGTGCAAAAGCAAGGCAAAATTAAAAGCATGCAAGTTCAAGCATGGCAAAAAGAAATAAAGGCTCCATATCCCCTCAAAATCTATACAAGGCTATAGGGATGAAAATTTAGAGAAGGAGATAACTTGTTCCACCACTCATACTCTAGTGATCAAACAGAAGAAATGATAGAGTACACTCTTTGGTCCAATCTTTGGCTTAGCAAAAATAAGCATTCTAAGTGTGCCACATTCTCCCCCACCTAAAGCTCCACAAAAGCCTTAGTGTAGGAACATGTTGGCCAAAATAATGGCCCTTGGTGAGGAAACACTTTTGAATGATCGAGAGTACCAAGGGGAAGCTTATGTTTGTTTTGAAAATCTTGAAAACACCTGAGAAGGACATCCAAAAAGAATGAGTTAGAATCAATCCTGCAAACAAGTTGTTCTGTCTCTCAACAGCCCAAGGCAAGGTAAGCAAAAAGATGCACCACAGGTATGACCGAGGTTAGCTTTGATTATTTCACTACTTGGGGCGAAAGTTTGAGTTTTGAGTTGCATATAAGAATTTTCCTTCACTTGGATATTGCAGCAACTCCTGATCCACTTTCAGTCTTAGCTTTGCTTGAGGATGAGCAAAGGTCTAAGCTTGGGGGGGTGTTGACGGTCGTTATTTCACGATTTCAACCGTCAATTATCCACCAAATGAAGCTAAACATGTGAAATATATGGACTAACCCTTGCTACTAATGAGTTCCACAAGATGTACATGAATATTTGGATGCAGGTACCAAAATAGACATAAAATGGTTGCAAACATGTCACATATCGAAGATGAGCAGAAATGGCCAAGGTGGGGTGGCCATCCAACCACATGAGGTGGCCGCCTGACCCCCGGCCACCCTCCAACAGGGTTTTGGACCCCTGACAACGTGGAATGGTCCCTTGACCACTTCATGTGCCATGTCATCGATCCGGTGTGCAAACAAACACAAAAAGGTGAAGATCCAACCATACAAGAGAGCATCCAATATATCCAAGGGTCACAATGTGTCGGGACAAGGATTGGTGATGTCAAGGATCCGAGGGAAGCAACATGCACCAAATTGGAGCAAAACACGTGGCCGCCCGACCACTTAGGGTGGTCGGCCGACCACCCCTCGGCGGCATTTTTCACGTGCACCAACTGATTCAACCGCAAACCGACATGAGGGAGTGAGATCAACCGTCGGATGCTCAAGGTCGGTGAATCGGGTGGCCGCCCGACCACCCCCTATGGTCGGCCGGCCACCGACTTTGGCCGCCTGGCAACCGCCTCGGCCCCTTTACCGACCTAGTGCACATATAAATACCCCCCTCACTTCCTAAGCTATAAATAGACCCCGGGAGCTCATTTACAAGGTGTGGAGTGAAGGAGAGTTGAGTAGAGAGTCTATCTAAGAGTGCTTCACTCTTTCCTTAGTAGTTAGGATAGTCCTGGGAGTTAGAGTTGAGTCGAGCTTTGCGCCAGAGTCTCTGGAGTTATCTTCGAGTCTGTAGTAAAACTCTTGTATCTTTTGGATTCAGATTATCTTCAATATAATTCAGTTAGATTTTACTTTATTTCTATCTCCTGCAAGTTTGGTGTACCTTTATTTTGCATACTTGCTAGGCTTAGATTGTGTTTCACTTAGTTATTCAAGTCTTGTTATTCTTGCGGGTGCTATAACTCAACCCTAGACTTAGACGCTAGGCTCTGGCTAGATCCTCTCCTCTGAACCAGGAAGATCTATCATTGTTCAAGTTTCGCTTGAACACGTTTATAGCTTGCCATCCTCTCCGCGCAGCTTTGCTTGGTAGCCCCACTCGGTGATAGCGTGTGGTGTGCCTGTGTAGTCCAGGCCCGTCGTTCGGGAGGCCCGTAGGTGTTAGCCAGGCTCTCTTTCGGGACCTACTATCTACCACCTGGTACCCTTGAGACTCTGGAATTTCGCTCGATGCAAGACCCTGGCTTGTTTACTTGAATAGCTTAGTTAGACACGGATAATCTTTGCAGCCGATTAGAATAGAGTTTGGTGACTTTATCTCATTCGTTGTCCTCCCAGGCAACTATACCTTTCAACACATAGCTTAGATAGATATCCTCTGTGATGCTCCAGCATCTTAAATGCAGTATCATATCTTAATCATGCACTAAGCATCATCAAGCATCATGTGATTGCATATAATTAAGTTAAGATTTACATGGGAGGAGACGGAATACTTAAAATCTGATTTTATGCATGTGTTTTGCTATGTTTATGGTCCTAAATCCAAATCTATTAGGATCTGGATGAAACTCTTATTGACAAAAATGTAGATATACAAGAAATAAACAACTTTGTCAATTGGGTCTTAGTCATTTAATGAAGTTTACATGGTGGTCCAAGCCATTCTCCATCAGCCAAGAAAACCAGTCCAATTCTGACCAGTTTAGTAATCCTCAATTTCCTCCAAATTACAGTCACTTTCATGCCAAGCTCAAATGGAATTAAATATAGGATTTGAAATTCTAAATAAACTTGCCAAAAGGAGTCTTGAGAGATAATGCCCACAAATAGGACTTTTCTTTTTTCCAAGCAGTAAAGGTACCCTGTGCATACCTAGGGCTGATCACTAAATTTGAATTTAAATCATACTTACACTTGGATTTTGGGGTTGTCCTTTTTGACAAAGTTGTAGATCTCTCCGAGTAGAACATTTCTTCCAATTGGGCCTTTTCCAAATTCGGTCTCTAAACACTCCAAAACAGTGAAATACAGGAGGGGAGAAGACACTTTTCCTTTTTTCAAAAATCACGGGCGCTGACGCGTGGGCCCGCCGATCCGCGCCGACGCGCACGGCGCGAACCGGCGCGCGCCGCGTGGCTCGCCGGCGTACAGGAAGTATGGCGAGCCACGGGCGGCGTCCCCGGGCGCGTCAAAAGGAGGGGGGCCCGCGCACAAACCCTAGCCCATCCCCGCTCCCCGCCCCCCTTCCCCGCTAGACCTCGTCGTCGATCTCCCCTCCCCCGAGGAGATCGAGCTCGGCGCGATGTCCTCGCCGCGCCACCGTCGCCGTCGCCCACGCCCGGTTCACCGTCGGTTCACCGCCGTTCCGCCTCGACCTCGCCTCCGCCACCGACGAGAGCTACACCAAGAGGTAGCCCTCGCTCCCGCGCATCCCCCGCGCCCCACGTCGCGGCCCCGGCGGGCCGGAACTCGCCGGCATGCGCGCCGCGCCGCGCCGCCGCGCGCGGGGGGAGGAAGAAGAAGGGGGGCAAATCTTTTTAGATCTAGCCCCCTGGTTTTCGCGTTTTTGCAACCCGGTCCTCCCGCACTAGGGGTTGAGTCTTGCAGATCTTGCAAGCTAGCCCCCAGATCTATGGGTTAATTGCGTAGAGGTCCTTAGATCTAGGATTTTTCTTTTTCTATTTGCTTTTTCTCGGTTTGAATTTTGAAAAATCATATCAATTCAAAGAAAAATCCAAAATGGACAAACTCAGTACCTATGAACTCCTCTTGAGTAGATCTACAGGCTAGGTATGATGTGGTTGTGTGAAAAGACATTTTTACCCTCGGTTTTGTTGCATGTATGTTAAAGCAAAATAATTACCAAAAGTGATGCAAATGGACTCCAAATGCTATGAAACTTGGATAGTAGCATGTCTAGAGTATTTGAACAGTGTAGGAATTTTTGTAGCTCTAGCATTGCTCATCTACATGATGTTTTCCATTATCATGAGAATTACATGTATTTATTGTAATATGAGTTGGGTGCTATATAAAAGATGCTCAAAATGGCTCCCTAGTATTTCTCATGGACTTTGCACAGTATGGGTAGTCCACTGTTACAATATGAGACCATGCATGTTAGTTTTTGATGGTGATTTGAAAATGACAAAAGATGCTAGTTGAGAAAGGAAAATAGGAAAAAGTGTATTTAAATTACTAAGAAAATTATAAGAAAAATAGGATGGCTTGTACATGGTGTCTAAAGTCCAAAAAGTATATATGTGCATGCTTTATATACTGTTTTGTCCGGCATGTTCTTTTCCCCTATAAATTAAATATGGGAAATAGATGTCCTGCAAAAGGGTAGAATTAGAGCTTGATGATTTTTGTACATGTTCCCCATGTTAAGTAGTGGTTGCTGGTTAAATTTTAGAATCAGAATCCCTTCCTATAAAATATGAAAATTCTGACAAGTTCTAGGGCTGAAATCTTGCTAGGTTTTTCATAAATTATTTGTAACTCATTTAGGGCTAAATTTTTGGCAGTGGCTTCGTACGTTAACTTTCTGCCTGGGGTAAAAGTTTGGGCGCTATTGGAGTTGATTTGCTATTTTATTTCATGGAGGCATATTATTCACAAAGGGGGCATATGAGTGGATGGTTGAGTGCATGCATAAAACATTATACCCATATTTCATGTGCATGTGCATGAGAATCTTTGTTCATGGTGATTATCACATCTCATTATCATGCATACACGCATGTGTTTCTTTTGCACTCATGAAGATATCATGTCATGCATTTAGACCCCGTGAACGAGGAGCAGACGCAGGAACAGCCGCTGATCGAGGAGCCAGAAGACCAGGAGCCAGACCCGCAGCAGGAAGAGCAACAGCAAGCCGCCGACTTCGCACCTGAGGAGACTGACCCTAGCGAGGAAGGTAGGCAGGATCATACTTTACCCAGCAAACATTTTATGTCTTAATAATTAGACATATGCATCAGGAGTTGTTTGAAACCAACTGCATTAGACATCCCGGCCGCCCTGGCCCTAGCACCTATAAATAGAGATCACAGGACGAGTCTGCTTAGAATGGTTAGGTGCGAGTAGACACGAGTGAGAGGAGTCACTTGTCACGTAGGTGATTTCAAAAATCTTAGAAGAAATACTATTATGGGAGATATGGTTATGTTGATGCTAAATTGAGACCGGGCGGAGATTTATCTCAGTAGTTACCTTTCATGATGTCGCACTATGGACTCCGCCCGAGTCGATTAAGACCCCGTCCGTTGTTCGCCTATTGGTCGGCATAATATTGCTAGAATGTTTAACCAGGCCATGGGACTGGTGAAAGCCTTTCCGGGGCCGTCCCACTGTTCAAGATGCCGCCCATCCACTGATAGGGGGCAGGCGGACTCGGGGGGCGCTTGTAGTCTAGGGAGGGCTGAACCCGGTATGCCGAGGTAACGCTCCCTAGGCGGCTATCCTCCTGGGGTTAGGTGGGGGCGTTTTGACCCTTGGGACGGGTCAGGCAAAGAAGGGGGCTATATGTGAGGACCACTACGGTTAGTAAGCATATATCCCCTGGCATCTCTAGTTATTCCCGGGAATTACAAATCGATTCGAATCGCTGATGCTCACCAGGTGTGAGAATGCCAATACCTTTGACGTCCAAACGTAGTAATGACTTGAACAGTTTATGATATGACTCATGATTTCAAATTCCACATGATTGGTTATTATGCTTTTCTATACTGCAAGTTATTTTCATGGATATCATAATGTACTGCTATAATGAACCCTGTAGCTGTTAAATCCTGCATGGGTTGACACTAATGTTTTGATCTAAAAGCAATGGCTAAGGACTCACATGACTAGTAAGCAAGCTTTGCGTCAGCCGTAAACCACATCCATTAAGTCCTACTGAGTAATTAGTACTCAGGGTTTGCCCCCGCTTTTGAGTTACAGGTATGGAGTTCCTTTTCTGTGCCTGTGTTGGCGGAGGAGCTTGTTACCATCAGGAGTAAGGAGAGTCTTGAGCTGGCAAATGGAGTGACATCAGTGGGCATGATGTTACTTTACTTCTGCAAGACTTTTGGTTATCGTGAACTATGATGTTTTAGGATTTCCGCTGCGAGATACTATTTGAACGCTATTTACATATGAAACTATGTTGAACCCTATTTTATTCGAATTGGTTTGTAACGTAACTATCCATGTATTATCTCTTCAACTGCCTGTGATGATGTAACTGTTGTGACTCCACCGAGGATCATATGTGTATGCTGTCGGTTCCTCTGGGTTTTGGTGTGAATCGAGGGCCGAAGGCTTCTCGACGGACGACCGAGTTTAGTACGGTCTAAGTACACTGAGAGCTAATGGTGGTAGGTGTACTTAGCTCGAATTAAATCGGCAGTTCCGCCACATCCTCCTCCACTATACACCTATCTTTATCACGTTTACCCCTGTTCCACTACTAGTTGGTATAATTTATCCAAGTTTGCAGTTCATTCGATTTGAGTTTATTCAATTACACTCTTGAGCCTACCGCTTCCCTATGGAAATTTACGATACCCGGAATACTCTTAGTGAAAGGCTAAAGCGATCTCCGTGCGCTTGCGGAGTAAAACCTGTAAAGGCTAAGAGACGCCAACAACCACCAAACCTGACACCTAGAGACTTGGCAACTGAAGAGCATGCAGATACAGTGCTAAAAGAAACTCCTGAGGTCGAGACTGATACTCAGATGAATGAGCCCACCGATGCTATGAATGAGGGTCAAACACCAACTGATAACTAGCAAGAAGCGCTAACTGGTGCAACCTCAGAAGAGACTCAGCAAGCAACTGTGCCCGATCCCTTACCAGAGGCTGACATCATTCAGGAACAACAAACTGAAACCAACGTAGAGGATGCTCCTCAGCCAACTTCTGAGGCGCACGACTTGGCACAAGGAATAGATATTGAAGAACAAGAGCGTGCTGAATTGAGCACAGAACTACAGCATGTTGAGGGAGGGCACCCTGATACTCTAGCTATAGCCGAGCTAAACAATGCCCACCCTCCTCCAGTTGAGGCAGATGACATCAATCGCCAATTGGTGCCAGCAACCCCAAGCACAGGGTTACTACCAGCTATTGAGGTGTGCCAATTTCCGACGTCTCATATCTTGTTTCGCCCTTGCTTTTACCTAAACTAGAGGAATTCCCCGCGCGTTGCTGCAGAAATTCGAGACATAGCAATGCATATGTCATAGAAAAGAACTGCATGCATGAAGTTGTAGAAAATCGATAGAAGATATAAATAGATGTGTTAGTGGATTGTGACATGTCATGGAACTTAGTGGACCATTGTGATGATGTGGCTTCATGCATGTCAAGAGAAATAGGTAGTGGGGGCTCCAATTTAGATATATAAGATAACTGAAATTGCTCCCCACAGGATATGTTGAAGATACTTCAGGATGGAATACAACAAGCCCAAGTAATTCGGGAGAAGGCTGCTGCATTGCCCAGCCATGATGTGATCACTCTGAGGCAACAGCTGGCTGATTCTGAAGCTGCTCGCAAGGCTGAGACAATAAGTATGAGTCCAACCTTCCTGCACTAGTCAACAACTGAGTTCCCGAGCTAATAAATACTCCTTGACAGCTGCTACTGCTGAAATTAACTGTCTGAAACAAGCCACTGTTACTCGGGAAGTAGAATATCACAATGCTATCCTGGACAGAGACCAAGCTCGCGATACAGCAGCCAACTTATGCAAGCAGCTAGATAGTGAGAAGAAAAATCATGAGGTAACTCGACAAGAAACTCAACTAGCATACTCCCTTCTCACAGAAGCATATAAGTTGTATCATTCCACAGGAGAAAATGCAGCAAAAGACTGATGAGTGCCAGCAGTTGCAAGCAAAACTACAATCTGTTCAAGAATTTTGAGACGGATTTGAGAAATCATTCCGTGAGACAGTCAGCTCCTTAGAAGCTTTGAAGAGTAGCCATTCCTTGACTCGTCAAGCGCTTAAAGACAAAGAGGTCGAATTAACTGAAGCTCAGAGTGCCCATGATAAGATGAAGAAGGTACTCTCTTCCATGAGGTCTGCACTGAAAGAGTCACGCGATGAAGCTACTCAACAAACTCAGATGCTGGAGTCCTTCAAGAAGAATTATGAGACCAGCAAGAAAAGCTGCAGCAAATTGAAGGATGCCTATGAGAAGGCAAAAGAAGCTGCACTGGCTGCAAACATGGCTTTAACCAAAGTTTTGGATATCTGTGCACTAGAGAAGACTGCAGCACGTCCCCTGGGTGATGGAATAGCCACCCTTGTGGATGATCCGAAGGCCAGGACATCTGAGCAAGTGAAGACCATCCTTACTCGCATCCTTGCAGTGATCAAGAAAACAAAACCCGACATAGACTTGGCGAGCTTGTCCACAGGGGTGAGCAGTGAGACCTAGAGTACCGAGTATGAGGACGCGGCCCGAGTGATTGCTGAAGTTCTTGTAAACGATATTGAATGAAACAATGACTCCTCATATAACGCAATGAACAAATTGTTGTGTGTATAAATTATGCCCGGAGATCGGTATCTCAACTATTGTTCTGCAAAACAGAGTTAGCATGCGTATAAATGAAACAAGTAATGTATGCTTACCTAGAGGTCGTGTATGTTATAGAAAAAGGAACAACGTTAAGTCGGTAGTGTGACTTGAGTTAATGTAGTAGTAAGGACAAGAACGAAAATAAACACAATGATAAAGAAAGAGTACGCTGCGAGAAAAGAGTTGCATGATGAAGCGAAGACGTATAGTTTTGGGATGTAGGTCGTCAAACCTAAGCCCGTTTTCTTTCTTTGACTGGGGCCTTGATTGCTCCCTGATGTGAGATCCTGCAAAGGCATGTAGCATCATGCTGTCGGTCTTCTGACCTAGGCCAATTGGCTTTGTTTTGTTGGGGCCCTGAGTGCTCCTCTAGTATGAGTATGAACGAGAACATGTAGCACCGTGCTGTCGGTCGACTGACCCAGACCGATTGCTCTCATGATGGGGCCAGAGTTATCCCGGTCAAGAGTAAGAGTGGGCATGTAACACCGTACTGTCGGTCAACTGACCTAGGTCGATTGCCCTTACATAGCAAGTGAGTAATGCAAACGAAAGACAGAAAGAAACATTGAATACTCATCCCAAGAGTGCTTTATTCATAGAGTGTAAAGAGTACAACGAAGGCAGAATACAGAGAACGACACAAACTGCTAATTCTAGAGATCACACGAAGGCTTCATGCGTAGAACTTGCGCAGATGCTCTATATTCCAAGAGTTCCCGACTGGTGTCCCGTCCATTTGAGATAGACAATATGATCTTGGTCGAGTAACTTCCGTGACAATGGATGGGCCTTCCAAGGAAGGAGACAACTTATGTTGTCTAGCAGTCTTGAGCACCCTGTGTAGCACCAATTCCCCTATTGAGAAGGAACGAGGCCTCGTGTATCTATCATGGTAACGGCGTAGAGTCTGCTGATAACAAGCCGATTGAATAACAGAGTTCAGGCGCTCCTCTGCGAGTAAGTCGATCTCCTCGATGCGTGTTGCCTCGGCTTCAGCAATATTTTTGAAAGCCAGTCGTGGGGCTCCAAACTGTAAGTCGGCGGGTAATACTGCCTCCGACCCATAGACCATGAAGAAGGGCGTGTTGCCCGCGAGTGCTTCACAGTACTTATCCATATTTTCTGTGGAACGGTCCCACTCTTTGTTGACCTGATTAATAACCACCAAAGAGTCTCCATAGGCCATCAACCGCTGGATCCCGAGTGATATGGCTATGCGAAGACCATGAAGTAGAGCCTCGTACTCAGCTGCATTATTAGAGACCGGGAAGAGGATCTGTAGCTGTGGGGGATAGATATCCCCTGGTCCCTCACGGCGTGGATTCAGTACATGGGCCGTTGGAGGGCCCAGTAGGGACAGCAGGCCCCCGTACAGGGTGCCGACTGGTCTCGTGGGCCCGAGAACGGATGACGAGCTCGATGATCAAGTCAAGATGCTATAATTCAGGAAAGGTGTAAAGGAGTTGGTTCGGACTCTGTATTCCAGAAGCAGCAAGGATCGGGAAAGGAAGCGTATAATCGTATATTCTGTGTACTCTTTTAGGCTTCCAAACAGAGTAGGACTCATAGATAGAAATTGACATGTAACCCAAGCCTGCCGGATTATATAAGGCGGGTGAGGAACCCCTACGTAGAGAATCAATCATCTCATCGCACACCAGCTACCAAACCTCCAGACCCTCATTGTAACCTCGAGAACTCAGATCAATACAACTCGCCCCAAACAGGACGTAGGGTATTACGCTTATTGCAGCCCGAACCTGTATAAACCCTTGTGTTTTGTCGCATCTCTACGCGAACCATCGAGCTACGCCAATCTCGCCACCCCAAAAGCAACACGTGACACAACCCTTGGTGCATTGCCGGTATCAAACACCGACAGTTGGCGCGCTTGGTAGGAGGCGGCCAAATCGGCATCAGCTAGCTCCATGGCCAATCGTCTCGTCAACGGCTTCACCCCAGGTGACATGATCCAGTTCGGATCGATCACCTTCATCGCCGATCGGAGCGGCGACCTTCACCAGCTTCGCAGCGCGCCGGTGCGACCACGCATCGTCGTGCAGCCATCGACCACTCCAGAGCGGCCAACACCATCGGATCGTCGCCAGGGACCAGCGCCTAGTTAGGGTCCACCAACTCCACGCCAAGCTCCAGCACGTCGGCACGAGGCATCGTCCCCTCGCCAAAATCCGCCTCCGTGTCATGCTGAGTCAGATCGGGCTCCTCGTGGTCATCGTGACTTGGGACCGCGAACCGTCCGTAGGGTCTTCCTCAGGGTTGGATCTACATCGACCACGCCAGCCCGAGCAGAACCTGCGACGACCACCACTTCGGCCCCGACCCGTCGCACAGCGCTCTCAACCTCCCCGACTTAAGCCTGGACCCGGATTAGTCCGGGACCGAGATCAGGTTCCTCAGGGAACCCTTCACGAGATCCATGACGGGCCCACGTCTCAAGCAGTACTCCACAAGGCCCGAGGAGAGTTCCTGTTGATACTCATTCCTGGGTCCCACATCCGCTACGGATCCCACCACCTCTGCCGGCATCGAAGCGACCCCGGCCAGCCTCGCCTGCCCAGGGCCGAAAGAAGACTCAGGTTGTAATGTATGCTTACCTGGAGGTCATGTATGTTATAGAAAAAGGAACAACGTTAAGTCGGTAGTGCGACTTGAGTTAATGTAGCAGTAAGGACAAGAACGAAAATAAACACAATGATAAAGAAAGAGTACACTGCGAGAAAAGAGTTGCATGATGAAGCAAAGACGTATAGTTTCGTGATGTAGGTCGTCAAACCTAAGCCCGTTTTCTTTGTTTGACTGGGGCCTTGATTGCTCCCCGATGTGAGATCCTGCAAAGGCACGTAGCATCGTGCTATCGGTCTTCTGACCTAGGCCGATTGCCTTTGTTTTGTTGGGGCCCTGAGTGCTCCTCTAGTATGAGTACGAACGAGAACATGTAGCACCGTGCTATCTTTCGACTGACCTAGACCGATTGCTCTCATGGTTGGGCCAGAGTTATCCCTGTCAAGAGTAAGAGTGGGCATGTAACACCGTACTGTCGGTCAACTGACCTAGGTCGATTGCCCTTACATAGGAAGTGAGTAATGCAAACGAAAGACAGAAAGAAACATAGAATACTCATCCCAAGAGTGCTTTATTCACAGAGTGTAAAGAGTACAACGAAGGCAGAATACAGAGAACGACACAAACTGCTAATTCTAGAGATCACACGAAGGCTTCATGCGTAGAACTTGCGCAGATGCTCTATATTCCAAGAGTTCCCGACTGGTGTCCCATCCATTTGAGATAGACAATATGATCTTGGTCGAGTAACTTCCGTGACAATGGATGGGCCTTCCTAGGAAGGAGACAACTTATGTTGTCCAGCAGTCTTGAGCACCCTGCATAGCACCAATTCCCCTATTGAGAAGGAACGAGGCCTCGTGTATCGATCATGGTAACGGCGTAGAGTCTGCTGATAACAAGCCGATTGAATAACAGAGTTCAGGCGCTCCTCTTCGAGTAAGTCGATCTCCTCGATGCGTGTTGCCTCGGCTTCAGCAATATTTTTGAAAGCCAGTCGTGGGGCTCCAAACTGTAAGTCGGCGGGTAATACTGCCTCTGACCCATAGACCATGAAGAAGGGCGTGTTGCCCGCGAGTGCTTCACAGTACTTATCCATATTTTCTGTGGAACGGTCCCACTCTTTGTTGACCTGATTAATAACCACCAAAGAGTCTCCATAGGCCATCAACCGCTGGATCCCGAGTGATATGGCTCTGCGAAGACCATGAAGTAGAGCCTCGTACTCAGCTGCATTATTAGAGACCGGGAAGAGGATCTGTAGCTGTGGGGGATAGATATCCCCTGGTCCCTCACGGCGTGGATTCAGTACATGGGCCGTTGAAGGGCCCAGTAGGGACAACAGGCTCCCGTACAGGGTGCCGACTGGTCTCGTGGGCCCGAGAACGGATGACGAGCTCGATGATCAAGTCAAGATGCTATAATTCAGGAAAGGTGTAAAGGAGTTGGTTCAGACTCTGTATTCCAGAAGCAGCAATGCTCGGGAAAGGAAGCTTATAATCGTATATTCTGTGTACTCTTTTAGGCTTCCAAACAAAGTAGGACTCGTAGATAGAAATTGACCAGTAACCCAAGACTGGCCGGATTATATAAGTCGGGTGAGGAACCCCTACGTAGAGAATCAATCATCTCATCGCACACCAGCTACCAAACCTCCAGATCCTCATTGTAACCTCTAGAACTCAGATCAATACAACTCGCCCCAAATAGGACGTAGGGTATTACGCTTATTGCAGCCCGAACCTGTATAAACCCTTGTGTTTTGTCGCATCTCTACGCGAACCATCGAGCTACGCCAATCTCGCCACCCCAAAAGCATCACGTGACACACCCCGTGGTGCATTGCCGGTATCAAACACCGACAGTTGGCGCGCTAGGTAGGAGGCGGCCAAATCGGCATCAGCTAGCTCCATGGCCAATCGTCTCGTAAACGGCTTCACCCCAGGTGACATGATCCAGTTCGGATCGATCACCTTCATCGCCGATCGGAGCGGCCACCTTCACCAGCTTCGCAGCGCGCCGGTGCGACCACGCATCGTCGTGCAGCCATCGACCACTCCAGAGCGGCCTACACCATCGGATCGTCGCCAGGGACCAGCGTCTCATCAGCGTCCACCAACTCTGCGCCAAGCTCCAGCACATCGGCACGAGGCACCGGCCCCTCGCCAAAATCCGCCTCCGTGTCGTGCTGAGTCAGATCGGGCTCCCCGTGGTCATCGTGACTCGGGACCGCGAACCGTCCGCAGGGTCTCCTTCAGGGTTGGATCTACATCGACCACGCCAGCCCGAGCAGAACCTACGACGACCACCGCTTCGGCCCCGACCCATCGCACGGCGCTCTCAAGCTCCCCGACTCAAGCCTGGACCCGGATTAGTCGGGGACCGAGATCAGGTTCCTCAGGGAACCCTTCACGAGATCCATGACGGGCCCACGTCTCAGGCAGTACTCCACAGGGCCCGAGGCGAGTTCCTGTTGATACTCATTCCTGGGTCCCACATCATCTACGGATCCCACCACCTCCTCCGGCATCGAAGCGACCCCGGCCAGCCTCGCCTGCCCAGGGCCAAAAGAAGACTCGGGTGGAACCCGTCGTTCCCTCCATCCCGTTCGGTCTCCGCAACTCTACTACCGCGTACCAGGGGCTTCTCTCCTGTGCCTCGGCTCCCCTCAACAACGATGAGGGTGCACGGGGAGCGCCCGACTCATGACAGTCCATGCCTCTTCCGGACGATCGCATCTACAACGGGCTCGACGCGCCTTCGAAGGGTCGTCGCCTACGACTCGTCATCGATTCCACCCCGGCAAAAAGATCTGTTCGCTGGAGCGCCTCGCCGACAGGAGGGGCTCGCCATCGTCCGGTGAACACTGAGAGGGCTCGCGATGCGGGGCACCCTCATATGATCTACAGCATCGATACCCCTACGGTCTCTGAACATGTTGCGACAACCGCGACGACCACGACATCCACGGTCCCTGCCATGAAAGCCAGCATGGAGGTGGTGGCCACAACCACTAGCAGATCTGAGGGATCGTTTCCCAGCTCTACCCTCTGCTTCCCTGAGCTCCTCGTGATCAACAGTGCACCGAACGAGATCGACGAAGTGGTCTCGGACGATGAGTAACCCGTCCTCATCGAAACCTCGCAAGATCGCCACAGGTGGGAGAGGGTGAACCACAGCCGTAACATCCGGCGCCGCCACATCCTGGGTAACAAGGATCCTACACTGCCTGTCTCGATAGACGAGGTAACTCGGGAGAGCGAGGATGAGTAGGAAGTGCAGAGCCACCGACGCAGGAACCAGACGCAGCAGCGGCGTCGCAATTGGCAGGCTGCTCAAGCCAAGCGACAGTGGCTGGTGGCACTCCCCGGACGCAATCTTCTGAAGGAGTTCGAAGGAGTCATGGAGACCCTGAGTCAAGCAGGAGGGGCGCTGGTCAAGCTCTGTGAGCTCCTCCCCAACAACGAAGATGGGGCGGCCATCAAGACCGTTCTCGCTCGGGCAGCAGACCACCTTGTGCCCAGGCAGCAAGAGGTTGTCGACGCACGACAGGTCATCAATGGCAACCACGATGCACGTCACAGCATCGAGCAATCTCGCGCTCAGAGACACCAGCTCGAGATAGACCGGCGTGCGAACTACGACCGAGACTACGGCCCCCCTCAGTGCGCTCCAGCCACCAGGGGTCACTCGGGAGCTGTCTCCGTGAACAGCTCCGCCCCCTGAGTCAGATCTGAGTAGGATCATCGACCTCAGTCCCCGCCTCGCCACCCAATGGAGGACCGCAGTAACCCGGCTGGCACCGCCGAAGCTGCTATAGCAGCCTTCGGTCGGAGAATTCAAGATGTTGAGTGGCCACCCAATTTCAAAATCCCAAGCATTGAAAAATTTGAGACGAAGATGGATCCGTGGAACTGGCTGGCCGTGTACACTACCGCAGCCCGAGTGGCCAATGCCTCAGAAGATCTCATGACGGCCTATGTCCTAATCAAGTTGGGCCAGGACGCGCTTCAATGGCTTCGCCACCTCAGGCGGGGTAGCATTGAGGACTGGGGCGACTTCTGTCGCCTATTCATCGCCAACTTTCAGTCACTCTCTGACAAACCGGCGCAACGGTGGGACCTCAAAACAATTAGGCGCAAGGATTCGAAAAGCCTGCGATCGTACCTCAAGCAGTTCCAGGCTCTCAAAAACCGCATCCCCGATGTATCTAAGGATACGGTGATTGACGACTTCCTCCAGGGCTCCAACGACCAGGTCTTCGTCAAGCACATACTGGAAAGGGTGCCCACTACCTCGAAGCATCTCTTCCAGGAAGCGGACCGCTACATCACGGCGGACGAACGAGCTCGTGACCTCGTTCACCCCCGCAAGGGCAAGTAGGAGAGATGTGAAGAACCCTCGCGGCAAGATCGTCGCTGGGACAAGAGGCCTCGGGAGGAGGTCTGAGCTATGGCTCCAGCCCTAGTACGACCACGCGGACCGCCTCCAACACAGGCTCGAACCCTTGATCAACTCCTCGACGAGCCGTGCCCGGCGCATAAGGATTTGCGCCATACTATCAGGAACTGCCGCGACTTCAAAGCCATGCTGACGCGCGGCTAGTTCCCGATGACGCGGACTACTCCGCCGCCTCCTCCACCATGGAACCAGCCCCAGCAACGGCCAGCTGGAGGCAATAATCAACGCTTACCCAACGTCAACAAGGAGGTCAACTTCATCCTAGGAGGGCACGGAGCGTATGCGAGCAAACGCCAGCAGAAGCTGGAGGATCGGTGGATCAACGCGGCCACCTCAGAGCCGCCGCAGCCATATGATTGGTCTCACGATCCAATCTCGTTCAGCCGGGCGGATCAGTGGCTCAACTTCGATGAGCCAGGCAAGTACCCGTTGCTTGTAACTCCCATAGTCGGGGATACCCGACTCAAGAAGGTTCTGATTGACGGCGGGGCTAGCATCAACGTGGTATTCCCTAGAGCTTTGCAAGAGATGGGGATCCCACTTAGCGAACTCAAGAAGTCTGATACCCCATTCTTCGGAATTGTTCCAGGCGCAGGTGAATACCCACTCGGACACATCTATCTACCGGTTGCTTTTGGCATGGCAGAGAACTTTCGCATCGAGACGTTGCGATTTGAAGTCCCGACCTTCAACTGCGTCTACAACGCCATCATCGGACTTCCTGGGATAGCCAAGGTTATGGCTATCCCACATTACCCATACCTCGTTTTCAAGATGCCAGCCCCAGGTGGTACTCTCTCCATACGCGCCGACTTCAAGGGAGCCACAGAGTGCGTGCAAGAGGCTATGCAGATGGCCCTTGAGCAGAATCACATGGCGGCACAGAAGAAGCTCAAGGCGGATGAAGCCGCCATGTCGCAGGAAGACCTCTAGATTCTGACTCAAGAGGCGGCCTCTAGCGCGGCAATTCAACCAGTCATCCCGACAAAAGAGATAAGTCTCAACCCCTCGGACACGACCAAGATGACCGCCATCAATGCTCTTCTTCCTTCCAAATAGGAAGACACGCTCCTCCAGTTCCTGAGGGCCAGACACACTCGTCCAATTCCTGAGGGCCAACCGCGACATGTTTGCATGGAAGCCAGTGGATATGCCTGGGGTCCCGAGGGAATTGGCTGAGCACCAACTCAAAGTGTTCTCTAATGCCAAACCCATCAAGCAGAGGCTGCGGCGATTCACTCCAGAAAAGCGAGAGGCCATTAGGGCAGAGTTAACCCAGCTGAAGGCTGCCGGTTTTATTAGAGAGGTCATGCATCCCGAGTGGCTTGCAAATCCTGTACTCGTTCTCAAGAAGAATAAAAAGGACTGGCGGATGTGTGTTGATTATACCGATCTCAATAAGCACTGCCCTAAGGACCCATTCGGGTTGCCTCGCATTGACCAGGTCATTGACTCTATGGCCGGCTGCGCTTTGCTCTCCTTCCTCGATTGTTACTCAAGCTATCATCAGATCAGCCTAGCGACCGAAGATCAGGAGAAAACAGCCTTCATCACGCCTTTCCGTGCCTACTGTTATACCTCAATGTCTTTCAGGTTGAAGAACGCGGGAGCAACGTACCAAACGGCAATCCAAACTTGCCTCGCTAATCACTGGGGCAAACGTGTCGAGGCTTACGTTGATGACGTCGTAATCAAGACCAAGAACGAAGAAGATTTCATCGATGATCTGCGCCAGGTGTTCAACAGCCTGAGGAAATTCCGGTGGAAGCTCAACCCCACCAAGTGTGTCTTCGGCGTTCCCACAGGTCACTTACTCGGTTTTGTCGTCAGCAACAGAGGAATCGAAGCCAATCCTGAGAAGATCAAGGCTATTCTGCGCATGCACCCTCCCAGATCACAGAAAGATGCTCAGAGGCTGACTGGGTGCATGGCAACCTTGAGCCGATTCATACACGGCTCGGTGAACATGGCATGCCCTTCTACAAGCTCCTCAAAAAGGTCGACAGGTTCCAGTGGACTACAGAGGCTCAGGAAGCGTTGGACGCTTTGAAAAATTTCCTAACGTCACCTCCCGTACTCAAATCTCCTAATCATGCCACTTCCGACTCACCGGCGGAAGATCTGCTCCTCTACATCTCTTGTACGACTAACGTGATCAGTACCACGTTGGTGGTCGAGCGACCGGCTGGACAGCACACGGTACCCAGGCAACATCCGGTCTTCTTCATCAGCGAGGTCCTTAGTCCCTCCAAAATCAGGTATCCTCAAGTACAGATGTTATTATACGCAGTTCTCATTACCGCACGCAAACTGCGCCATTACTTTGAGGAATATAAAATCATAGTGGTTACGGAGTTCCCAATCAAAGAGGTCCTGCACAATCGGGAGGCACAGGGCGTATCACCAAGTGGGCTTGCAAACTGGGGGCTCATGACATTGAATTCCGCCCTCGTACTGCAATTAAGACTCAAGCACTAGTCGATTTCATCTCTGAGTGGACTGAGCATTAAGTGCTTGAGAAGCTAGAAGTCATGGAAGTTTGGAAGATGTATTTCGACAGCTCGTTGAAGTTGGAAGGAGCTGGCGCTGGCGTCGTCTTCACCTCGCCAGCAGGGGAAAAACTCAAGTATGTATTACAGATTCTCTTCCCGGTTTCCAACAATGCAGCTGAATACGAGGCCCTCCTCCATGGTCTGTGCATCGCCATATCACTCGGGATCCAGTGTCTAATGGCCTACGGAGATTCCTTGGTGGTCATTAATCAGGTCAACAAGGAGTGGGATCGCTCTACAGAAAGTATGGACAAATATTGCGAGGCAGTCCGCAAGCTGAAAGGCAGATTTCAAGGCCTAGAGTACATTCATGTGGATCGGGATCACAACGTGGACGCTGACATCCTGTCCAAACTGGGCTCGTCACGAGCCAAGGTACCCTCCGGCATCTTCGTCCAAGAGCTTCATCATCCTTCCGTCCAGCTAGACGAACTGAGCATAGACGAACTGATTGGAGGGCCCCCATCATCAAGTACATTCTGAACGAAGAAATTCCAGAGGATAAAGCAGAGGCCGAGCGAATAGCGAGACGGTATTCCAGCTATACTCTGATTAATAATGAGTTATACAAGCGTGCTGCCTCAGGAGTTTTCCTGAAATGCCTAAGCACCTCATCAGGGCAGAGTTTGCTAAAAGAGATACACGCTGGAGTCTGTGGAATTCGTGCTGCTTCACGCACACTGGTCCAGAAGGCGTTCAAGGCCGGCTTCTATTGGCCTACGGCTAAGAAGGACGCTGCCGAGTTGGTGCAGCACTGCGAGGCTTGTCAATTCCTCGCCAAGCAGCATCATCTTCCAGCGCAGCAGTTGCAGAATATACCGGTCTCATGGCCTTTTGCCTGCTGGGGGCTGGATATGATTGGGACGTTTAAGAAAGCTCAAGGGGGATATACGCACAGTGTTGGTTGCCATCGACAAGTTCACCAAATGGATCGAGTTCAGGCCCATTGCCTCTTTAACGTCCGCCAAAGCGGTGGAGTTCATTCAAGACATCATCTTTCGCTTTGGAATAATGAATTCTATCATCACAGACCTAGGGTCTAACTTCACGGGCTCAGAATCCTTCAATTTCTGTGACCAAAGGTCCATCTGCATCAAGTATGTCTCGGTGACTCACCCCAGAGCCAACGGACAGGTTGAACGGGCCAACGACATGATTCTGGATGCACTCAAGAAAAAGATCTTTGACAAGAATGAGAAGCTGGCAAGCAAGTGGATACGCGAATTGCCGTATGTGGTATGGAGTCTTCGAACGCAACCCAGTAAAGCCCTCGCAGGGAACACGCCCTTCTTCATGGTATATGGATCGAAAGCAGTCTTGCCTGCCGACCTACAGTTTGGAGCCCCACGTCTGGTTTTTAATAGCATTGCTAAAGCTAAAGCAACTCGCCTCGAGGAGATCAACTTACTCGAGGAGGAGCGTCTCAACTCTGTTATTCAGTCGGCTCGATATCAGCAAACTCTACGACATTATCATGATCGATATACGAGGCCTCGTTCCTTCTCAATCGGGGACCTAGTGTTACGCAGGGTGCTCAAGACTGTGGGACAGCATAAGTTATGTCCTCCATGGGAAGTCCCATACATCGTCACAGAAGTTACTCGTCCAGGATCATATCGCCTATCTCAAATGAATGGGACACCAATCGGGAACTCCTGGAATATAGAGCATTTGCGCAGGTTCTATGCGTAGCGTTTTTTCTATGACTTCTAGAGTTAGTAGTCAGTATCACCCTATGTACTCTGTCCTCATTCATGTTCTATAAATAAATGTACTCTTGAGATAAAGTATTCTGTGTTCTTTTCCCTACTTTTTACTCGCGCTACTCACTTGTTGTGTATAGGCAGTCGACCTAGGTCAGTCGACCGACAGTACGGTGCTACATGCCCACTCTTACTCTTGACGGGGATATCTTCGGCCCCAGCCACGAGAGCAATCGGCCTAGGTCAGATGACTGAAAGCACGGTGTTACATGCTCTCGTTCGAACTCATAATAGGGGATCACTCAAGGCCCCAACAAAACAAAGGCAATCGGCCTAGGTCAGATGACCGACAGCACGGTGCTACATGCCTTTGCAGGACCTCATAATCGGGGAGCATTCAAGGCCCCAGCTGAACAAAGACAGAAGGGCTTAGGTTTTGGTGGCCTACAGCTTGATACTGCATGTCTTTGCTTCATCATAATGCTCTGTCTTACAGTACTCGTATTTTTTACTGTTATATCTTGATTTTCTTATATTCGATTCAAACTCAGGTCATGATAGCATCGCCTATGTTCTCTGCACAGGAATGACTCTCAGGTACGTATGGAATATTTTGATTTGTTCTTTAAGTTAACTCGGTTTTGCAGAATAAATAGTCAAGATTACCGACACAAGATGCCAAAACATGCATGCACAACATTCAGTTCATCATATTACATGGGAGGTCATTGTTTTACTCATTACCCCCTATGAGGAGTTTAGCAATCGAGCGGGCTTCATCTTCATGCTCAGCACCTTGGCCTTCATTTATTATCCTCGTTGGTAAACTGGCCAAGTCGATCTCAGGTTGTGAATTTTTTATAACTGCAAGGACGCGAGTAAGAACGGTTTGCACTCGCTCAGAAATCTTGGACTTCATGTCATTCATAAAAGTTGTTATTCGGTCACTTAGAGGATGTCACACCTGGCTTCCAACGAACAAAACCGAGCAAGTATACATATGCTCTAGGATCAAGATTCGCATATGTATGACAAATTACAATGGCATCACAGACACATGTCAAAGAATAAAAGCGTACATAAAGTTAACATCATTATTACATAATAAAGACCATGTCTTAAACTCAGAGTTATAACAAAACATTGCGGAAGCGTAAAAGATAACTAAGGGCGCCACAGGGACGTCAACTGGTGAACGGACGCCTAGAACTCATCATAGCCCTGTGTGTACTCCTCGGCATCTCCATCAACTGAGCAGCGGTTGGATTTGTCCCCCCAACAAGGAATGAAGATAAAACAAGCGTGAGTACGGGGTACTCAACAAGTATAACATAAACAATGAGGCTCTAAGGTTAGCTGACATGACTGCATGAGCTTTTAATTGACAAGGTTTTATTAACCTCTATTTATTTGAGTAAGATGAACCATTAGCCCAAAGTTATTGCATAAGGAAAGTAACCATATTAAAGAACATAACCATAAACAAAACCATGACCAAGGAACCACTAATCAAAAGGAGGATCTGAGCCGCTCATAACCGTGAGCACGGCTGACAGGTTAGTTTTACACTCTCGAGAGGTTGCACATCTTTACCCACAAGTCATGAGCTACGCTAGGTGTTCATCACATTACCGGAGATGAGATGACTAGCAAGCACACTACGAAGCCTTTCCAAAGATCACGTTAGTAAAGAGTAACCGCAAGGAATCAAGCGCCGCAACGGTGGGGCCCACCTCCAAAGGGAGAAGCACATACATGTAATGTAAAGCACACTCAACCATGAGGTAGCGCAGGGACCACTGAAGCTTACTCCCCCTCTTGCCCCACAGGTAAGTTACCCCATACCAAAATGAACTAATTACTGAGCTAAGACTGCTCCATCCCAGTCTTGTGGTAGCGCGGTTGTCCCAGGTTGTCGCTCTATGAACAGGTCCTTATGGAGAGAACCGCAAAAGCACACGAGCACATTGCTCAGGTTCCCAAAACCATGTTGGTAAAAAGCAAGTTTTAAACGAGACAGGAACCACTCAAGCACACAGCACAGAGGGTCAAGCTCACATTAATTGCATAGAATCATTAACAATGTTAATTAATAAAAAGTTTGAGAGTTTGCGCTGCACCTAGCATAACTTAACCCAAATGCATCCCAGAAGGTAGATATAAAGGATCAAAGTAGCTAGGTAAACCTTAAAGGTACACAAAATTAATGCATATGCAATGATTAAGAGTTATTGGGTGTTGTTCATATTATACTTGCCTTCGTCCGGGTTATCCGGCTGCTGCTCAAGGAAATCAGGAAGTGGCTCTGCGAACTCCATGGACTGCTCAACGTCTACTCACGAACATAGCACCATACAAGCATCCATGTACATACATACATGCAAACAAAAGCAAAACTATAAGAAACAGTACACCATTACATAAAAACAGAACATAAAACTCATATAAAACTAATCTACGTACTGCTACGAACACATGAGCGCAAGAATCACCCTAATCGGATCTAAAACGTGAAAGTTATGCATAAAACAAGGTTCCTGGGGCATAACTGCGATTAAAAACTTAGATCTAGGGTTTATCTGGTAAAACCGAGGGCCCATGCGTAAATAAAAGGACCTCCCGAGGGCCTACAGGCAAAACCGGCGGCCCTGGGACGGCAGGTTATATAATCTAAAAGCCGAGGGGCTAAAACATAAATAAAAGGACCTAAACCTCATTACTTTTGAACTACGGTGGACTGCGGGTTGATTACTGAGAAAGGCAGGGACTCTTTAGCAAAAGAGGCAGCGCTGACCGGCGCTGACTGGTATTGACCGGTCGCCGGCGCGCCTGGACGGCTGGATCTAAATCGGGTGGCTCAGATTAGATCGGGGTTGAGTCTGATCTGGCCCGTCCAGATTAAATCTGGCGGCCACGGTTGGATGGGCAGGGGCTTCGCCGGCGGCGACCCTTAGCCGCGGCGGCGCGTCGCCAGAGCGCGCGCGTTCTTGCAACCGAGGGCGTGACTCGGGACGAGGATTACCTAGAGAGGGAGAGTGAAGCATGGCGAACCTCACCGTGGGATCGTGGGTGGCAGAGAGTGGCCGGAAGCGGGTTGGCGACGGGCGGCAGCGGGCGGCGGAGTCGGGCGTCGCGGGACGGCGAGATGAAGGCAGGTGCGGGCGCCAAGAACCGGTGGAAACAACTCACGGTAGCACTGCGAACAAAACGAAGGGGTCAAGACGGCCGGAACAGCGATGACGGCGATGAATCGAAGCGGCGGAGGAGCTCACCGTTCCGGCGTTCGGCGACGAATTGCCGGCGGCTCGGTGCGCTAGAGCTGGGGCTAGCGCTTGGTTGCGTGCGGGGAAGGGCGGCGGAGCCCGGGGTGGCTTTTATAGGGCCGGGGCTAGGGCGACGGCGCGGAACCGACTCCGAATCTTGCGGAAGGGGCATGGCGGCGCGAGGCTATCCGGACTTGGAGTTCGCTTCGGCTTGGACTCGAGTCCACCGCGTCGTTTCCGCGTTGAGGGAGGAGTGGGGGCTGGCGTGCGTGCCACGGGCACGGGTCGCGGAGTAGGGCCACGGCTAGGGGAAGCTCGGCGGTGGTCCACAGACCAGCGAGCAGAGCCGACGCGAGGTGAGGGAAGGCCCTAACGGGTTGGCCCCACCCGTCAGCGGTAGAAGGGCGCTGGCCCGCGGGTCAGAGAGGGAGAGCGGGAAGGGGGCGCGGCTGGGCCGGCTCGCCCGCGCGTTGGGCCGCGAGGTGGGCCGAAAGGGGGGAGAAGGCGCTGGGCCGGTTGGAGGAAGCCGGCCTAGTGCCTTTCCTCTTCTTTTTTTTCTATTTCTATTTCGTTTCCTATTTAAACAAACCACACTCTATGAATCCAAATAAATTTGAATTCCAACCTTATTTCATGCAACCAAAAGAAATATGCACCAGCATGAATGCACAACATGTTGACACTATGATTCATTTTAATTACTTGCTTAATAAAATAAATCATTAAATGCAACATTAGGCATATAAAATCCTAGGAAATTAAATAAGGCATGTTAAATTTATTAAAAAAATTACTAGATTTAAAATTAGGGTGTTACAAACCTACCCCCCTTAACTGGAATCTCGCCCCGAGATTCACATAGGTTGGCTAGCAAAGAGATTAGGGTATGCTTCTCTCATTTCATCCTCTCATTCCCAAGTTGCCTTCTTTTCCGTATGGTGACTCCACTGCACCCTGCACATTTTGATCCGCTTGTTTCTAGTGATCCTTTCAGATGTCTCCAAAATCTTAACTGGATGTTCGGTGTAAGTTAGGTCCTCCTGTACATTCAAATCTTCCAAGGGGGCTTGCTCTTCTGGTACCCTCAAACACTTCTTCAACTGAGATACGTGGAACACATCATGCACTCCTGATAAACTCGGAGGTAATTCCAGACGATAGGCTACCTCACCCTTCTTCTCCAACACCTTGAATGGTCCAATATATCTGGGGGCTAACTTCCCTTTCATGTTGAATCTACAAACTCCCCTCATTGATGACACCTTTAGATACACAAAAACGTCCAGTTTGAAGTTCAACTCTCTTCTGCGATTATCAGCATAACTCTTTTGTCTTGACTGAGCAATCTTTAGGTTCTCCTGTACCATCCGCAACTGTTATTCTGCATCTTCTATAATTCTAGGGCCAAACACCTGTTTTTCCCCAATCTGATCCCAAAACAAGGGGGTTCTACACCTTCTACCATATAGAGCTTCGAATGGTGACTTTTTGAGACTAGCTTGGTAGCTGTTGTTATATGAGAATTCAGCATAAGGTAGGCACTTATCCCAACTGGTCCCATACTATATAGCACATGCTCTCAATATATCCTCAAGTACTTGATTGGTCCTTTCTGTTTGCCCGTCCGTCTGTGGATGGTACGCTGTACTGAACCTGAGCTTTGTGTCCAATGAGTCGTGCAATTGTTCCCAAAAGTGGGAAGTGAACTGTGACCCCCTGTCGGATATAATTTTCTTGAGTACGCCATGCAGGCACACAATTCTAGATATGTATAATTCTGCCAATCTTGCACCTGAGTAGGTGGTGTTCATAGGTATAAAGTGAGCTACTTTGGTTAAATGATCCACCACTACCCATATTGAGTTATAACCCTTCTGAGTGCGAGGTAACCCTACTATAAAATCCATAGTGATCTCCTCCCATTTCCACTCAAGAACCTTCAATGGTTGCAACAATCCTGCTGGTCTCTGGTGTTCTGCTTTCACCCTTTGAAAAGTATCACACACTGCCACATACTCAGCTACTGCTCTCTTCATTCCCAGCCACCAAAATCTCTTCTTGAGGTCATAATACATCTTAGATGAATGGAGTAAGCTGTATCATGTGCCTCGCTCAATATCAGCTTCCGAATACTATCAACGTTGGGTACACAGATTCTATTCTTATACCACAAGGTACCTCGCTCATCCTCTTTGAAATCAGGTGCTTCTCCTTTCTTGAGTGACTCACGGATCTCCTGGAGCTTCTCATCCTCTTTCTGATACTTGTTGATCTCTTCTTCTAGGGTTGGTTCTGCTTCAAATGCTGCCACTATGGTGGGGCTTAGGAATCCTAGGTTCAAACTTTCAAATTCCTCACATAATTCTGGTGGCATCTGGAAACTCAAAGCCATATTGGCGTAACTCTTCCGACTTAGAGCATCTGCTACCACATTAGCCTTACCAGGATCATAGTGTATCTCCAAATCGTAATCCTTGATCAACTCTAAACACCTTCGCTGACGCATATTCAACTCATTCTGTGTGAAGATGTACTTGAGGCTCTTGTGATCAGTGTATATCTCACAACGTTGTCCAAACAGGTAGTGTCGCCAGATCTTCAAAGCATATACCACTACTGCAAGTTCTAGGTCCTGAGTTGGATAGTTCACTTCATGCTTGCGCAATTGTCGTGATCCATAAGCAACCACTTTGCCCTCTTGCATTAGGACACATCCTAAACCATCTCTGAAAGCATCGCAATATACTGTGAACTTCTTCTGTTGGTCGGGTAGTGTCAATACGGGTGCGGTTGTCAACCTCTTCTTCAACTCATCAAAGGTAGCTTGTCTATCTGCTGTCCACTTGAATGCTGCGTCCTTCTCGAGCAGAGAAGTCATGGGCTTCGCTGCCTTGGAGAAGTTCTCAATGAATCTCCGATAATATCCTGCTAAACCTAAGAATCCACGGACCTCCTTTGGTCTTTGTGGTACTTCCCAGTTTGTTATAGCACTGATCTTGCGTGGATCCACTGCGATTCCTCCTTTGGAGATAATGTGACCAAGGAAGGGCACTTCATCAATCCAAAACTCACACTTCTTCAGCTTGGCGTACAACTTATGTTCCCTCAATCTTTGTAGCACTAATCTCAAGTGTACTTCATGTTCCTCCTCTAACTTGGAGTATATCAAAATATCGTCAATAAAAACCACTATAAATTTATCTAGGTAATCCATGAATACTCTATTCATCAAATGCATGAAGTAGGCAGGGGCGTTGGTTAAACCAAAAGACATTACCAAGTATTCATATAAGCCATATTTAGTGGTGAATGCCGTCTTTGGAATATCTGAGGGACGGATCTTCAATTGATGATAACCCGACCTCAAATCAATCTTAGAGAAAGTACAAGCACCTTGGAGTTGATCAAACAAGTCATCGATACGGGGGAGATGATACTTGTTCTTAATTGTAACTTCATTCAGGGCTCGGTAATCCACACACATTCGTTTCTCATTGGTATCTTTCTTTTCAACAATCAAGACTGGGAAAGCCCAAGGAGAAGAACTAGGTCTAATATAACCCTTG
Organism: Paspalum notatum; assembly: GCA_022530915.1. NCBI lineage: Eukaryota > Viridiplantae > Streptophyta > Magnoliopsida > Poales > Poaceae > Paspalum > Paspalum notatum. The sequence continues at coordinate 28,206,746 of CM039688.1, read as the reverse complement.
GCTAGCAATTCATCTATGTTCTTTTTAACTTCTTCCTGCTCTATTGGTGCCATCCTATATGGCCTCTTTGCAATGGGTGTTGTACTAGGTAAAAGCTCTATTATAAACTCAATTTCTCTGTCAGATGGTGATTTCTACCCCCTGACCACCTGGTGTTGTCAATCGAACGGTTTGATTGGCACAATCTATCTTGACACCCCACTTTTTAAGAGTCTCCATACCCCGAATGATGTCAATCCCCGCTGACTTTATGACCATTAGATTAGCACTGAACTCTACCCCCCTTATTTTAATGTTAACCCTGGGGCAAACTATATTGGTTCTCAACTCCCCTCCTGGCGAGTTGACTAGCATAGACCTTTTTAATGTAGTGGTAGGCAATTTATGTTGCTCAACAAACGACTTGGTAATAAAAGAATGAGTGGCACCCGTATCAAACAATACTATAACAGGCTCAGAATTTACTAGGAACGTACCGATAACAACATTGGGAGCTTCAGCTGTAGTCTCAGCCATCACGTGATTCACCTTGCCCTGCCATGGCGCCTTGTTCTACTGATTAGGGCGCCCCTGCGGCTGCTGTGGCTGGGAGTTCTGCTTCTGACCCTGCTGGTTGGGCTGCGTCTTCTGAGGGCAATTAGGAGAAAGGTGCCCAAACTCTCCACGTTTGTAGCAATTTCGGGCCACTGGAACCAACGTCTGGTTTGGGGTAGAGGAGTTAGGTGGTCCCTAACGCGGAGCTTGTTGTGGAGGGCGGGACTGCTGGTTCTGCTATTGATAGCGCTGGCTCGGATTCTGCTGCTGTGGCTGGCGCTGCTGATATCCCTACTGCTGGAAGTATTGCTGCTGTGGCTGACAAGGGCGGTTATTGCCATTGGTAGGAGTAGGAGTAAACTTCCTCTTCCTGTCTTCTATCTCTGGACTCTTCTGCTCCGTGAGTAGGGCATGGTCCACTAGGTGATTGAAGTTGTTGTAGTGGCCATTCATCAACTGTAATTGAAGAGTGTCCCTAAGTCCTTCCATAAAGTGTTCCTGCTTGTCACTATCTTCAGCAACCTCTATAGGGGCATAACGAGCCAGTTGCAGGAACTTGTCACGATATTCTGTCACAGTCATACTCCCCTGCTTCAGAGAAAGAAATTCCTTCTTTTTCATTTTCATTATACCAGCGGGCACATGATGGCTTCTGAATCTATCATGGAATTGAGCCCATGTGAAACGCTCCCTGTCCTGTGTCCTGTAAGACTCGCACCAGTCTAGAGCGGCTCCTCAAAGCTGCCCTGAAGCATACAGAACTCTTTCTTGATCATTACACTGAGCAATATCAAGTTGCCGCTCCATTGCCCGGAGCCAGTCGTCTGCTTGCAGTGGATCTGCTGAATGAGAGAGGGTAGGTGGATGCCCCTTGAGGAAATCTCCATGCCTGTCCCTCTGCTGCTGAGGTTGGTTGGCATGAACATGTTGCAGAGCTTGAGCAGTATTGTTGAGGGTGTTCATCATCTACATCTGGAGATTGTAGAATTGTTCTGCAGTGAGTTGAGGTGGATTGGGCAGTGGTTGCCCATTGCCTTGGTTGTTGTCCTCTGGGGCAGTACCTCTCCTTGTGTTCACCATCTGATTGTAGTAATTGAGATATTGTAAGTAAACAGTTGTTGCATACATCCATGATGAAAAGCATAAGTGACAGTAAACCAAATCTCAGAAGATAAACAAAAGTGAGAGATAAAGTAGAGAGAGCAATAGAGTGGATGGCTATTTATAACCCAAAACGATCTAACTCTTTTATTAATTAACTTGGTCTTCATAGTTGTTTACTGTGGACAATCCCCACAGCTAGACTAGCAATCAAACAAAGAACCAACTCAAGCATGAACCAAAATGACAAACACCCAAACACTAAACATTAACTCAAAGTTTCAACACACGAACTCGACATAACTGACTCAAAAAGAACGTACTAACGAAGACTCATAATGGTAAACCTAATCCTCATGAGGAAGGATCTTAGTGACGCTGTCCGGCTCTCCATAGCAGGTCCTCTTGCGGTCAGGTGACTCAGCGCGCTCCACATAAGGCACCACTGGGTCTGATCCTGTCACTCCTGCAGCTCGGGTCGTCGTGTGCTCGGTGAAGCTCATCCACTAAGATGTCGTACTGGGAGTTCTTCAAGCGATCATCATCCCTCACATGGTTTGCCTTCCCTTGTTCACGCCGTAGAAAGTAGCGCCACACAGTCTGGTTGAGAGTGGTGTGGTACTTGTGACGGACTGCTCCCAAGGCCTGACGTGCAGCATCTTCCATGGCAGCTCCTATAGTCTCATGGGGCGTCGGGGCTTCGTGCTCGGTCTCCACAATGTACCCTCCGTAGACAGCATTGGGGCACCTGACCTGTGCCATGGCGAACCACTGCTCGTTGTAGTCCGAGTGCTCCAGGTGCATGACTTCATAGGCGACGTCGTGCGTAGTCAATCCGGCGGCGTAGAGGCAGTCCTGCAGGAGCTCGTGGTATTGTCCGTTGCCGATGGGGTAGACCTTCGTAGCATCCTAGGCGGGAATGGTCGCCACTCCCTCCTGTGCGAAATCGGGGCCGACGAGCTGGTCCGCCAGAGGAAGGACGGTGTGGTACGGCCACCTAGGCGCCTCAGGCTGGGGCGTAGGGGGCTCCTCCTCCTACTGCTGGGGTGCAGACGGCACTTCTGGAACTGGAGCTGCTGGCGCGGGGACGTCCTCTCCTCCTGACTCGCTGCCGGAGTTGGCGTCGTCGGTGTTGTAGAACTCCTCTTCTTCTTGATTGTCCACCTGCTCCACTGGGTACATAGTGAGGGGGCATGCCTTGTCCTCCAATGCTCTTCCGTGCGGTCAACCTAGTACGAGCCATCATCTACAGGAACGATAGAAAGGGTTCAAGATCAGTCCTATTTTGATAGAAGGAATAAAAGAAAATGATTAGTAAATAAGGTAAAATATACAGCAAGTAAGGCAAAGAGAAGTGAAAATCCTTAAATCCGTGCAGTACTAAACTAGGCATTCGTCCTACAGTTAACACGGCTCTGATACCAATTTGTCACACCCGGTTTCCAACGAACAAAACCGAGCAAGTATACATATGCTCCAGGATCAAGTCTCGCATATGTATGACAAATTACAATGGCATCACAGACACACGTCAAAGAATAAAAGCGTACATAAAGTTAACATCATTATTACATAATAAAGACCATGTCTTAAACTCAGAGTTATAACAAAACATTGCGGAAGCGTAAAAGATAACTAAGGGCGCCACAGGGATGTCAACTGGTGAACGGACGCCTAGAACTCATCATAGCCCTGTGTGTACTCCTCGGCATCTCCATCAACTGAGCAGCGGTTGGATTTGTCCCCCCAACAAGGAATGAAGATAAAACAAGCGTGAGTACGGGGTACTCAACAAGTATAACATAAACTATGAGGCTCTAAGGTTAGCTGACATGACTGCATGAGCTTTTAATTGACAAGGTTTTATTAACCTCTATTTATTTGAGTAAGATGAACCATTAGCCCAAAGTTATTGCATAAGGAAAGTAACCATATTAAAGAACATAACCATAAACAAAACCATGACCAAGGAACCACTAATCAAAAGGAGGATCTGAGCCACTCATAACCGTGAGCACGGCTGACAGGTTAGTTTTACACTCTCGAGAGGTTGCACATCTTTACCCACAAGTCATGAGCTACGCTAGGTGTTCATCACATTACCGGAGATGAGATGACTAGCAAGCACACTACGAAGCCTTTCCAAAGATCACGTTAGTAAAGAGTAACCGCAAGGAATCAAGCGCCGCAACGGTGGGACCCACCGCCAAAGGGAGAAGCACATACATGTAATGTAAAGCACACTCAACCATGAGGTAGCAAAGGGACCACTGAAGCTTACTCCCCCTCTTGCCCCGCAGGTAAGTTACCCCAAACCAAAATGACCTAATTACTGAGCTAAGACTGCCCCATCCCAGTCTTGTGGTAGTGCGGTTGTCCTAGGTTGCCGCTCTATGAGCATGTCTGTGGCGGAACCGCCCTGCTTAATCTAGACTAAGCACACCTGCCACCTCTGGCTCGCAGTGCACTTAGGCCAGACTAAACCCGGTAGTCCGTCGAGAGTCCTTCGAGCTCTCGATAACACCAATTTCCGAGGAACCGACATCAAACACATCCGACTCTCGAAGGAGTCACAACAATTACATCATCACAGGCAGTTGAAGTAGAGAATAATAGACTTAATTTACAACTCAATTGTATGAAATCTATACATTTTCAAATATAGTGGAAGCGAATTCGAAATATACCTGTATAGGTACATATAGCGGAAGTGTTCAAAACATCTCACAGCGGAAATAAAACTCAACTAGTCTTCAAGTAGAGACAAACAAGGCGAGTAGCACCGAGCCCACCGGTACTACCACCTCCAACACAGTTATCCAGCTATCGTCGGTACCTGTAATCCAAAAGTGGGGGCAAACCCTGAGTACTAATTACTCAGTAGGACTTAATGGAAATGGCTTACGGCTGACGCAAAGCTTGCTTACTAAGATCTTGATCCTTAGCTGTTGATTCTTAAACCAAGTTCATGTTGACATGAGATAGCAGGATTTTGACAGCTGCTATCCATAAATCAAGAAGATCATTTATATCATAAGGTAAATACTTACATGAAAGTAAAGCATGAGTACCATCAAAGTAAAACATGAGTTCCATCAGTAACTTGCATAATATCCAAAATATACCCCTATTCTACACATGCCCCGTCCCAAAATTCACGGTGCCTCCATCCGACCCCTTGGGAGTAGCCGTCTCAGGAGGGATACCACGGTACATCGGGTCAGCCCTCCCTCGACCTCAAAGCATCTCCCAAGCCCATCGACCTCCTAGCAGTGGACGGGCGACACCCTGAATAGTGAGACGGATCATACACATCCAAGCATGTTGTATGAAAAGACGTGATTTAATAAACAGCATGTTACAGTTATTACTACGTTGCCCGTGTGCGATATTTGGCACTCTCACACCTGGTGAGCATCAGCGATTCGAATCGATTTGTTAATTCCCGGGAATAACTAAAAATGCCAAGTGATATATGCTTACTAGCCATCGCGTTCCACACATATATCCCTCATCTCCACCTGTCCCGTCCCAAGATTCACAGCGCCCCCACCTAACCCTTGGGAGTAGCCGTCTCAGGAGCGATACCACGGTACGTCGGGTCAGCCCTCCATCGACCTCCAAGCACCTCCCAAGTCCATCGGCCCCCTATCAGTGGATGGGCAGCACCATGAATAGTAGGACGGGGCCGGTAAGACTTTCACCGGTCCCACGACCCGGATAAGCACTCTAGCAATGGTATGCCGATCAGCAGGCGAACAGCGAACGGGCCTTATGCGACTCGGGCGGAGTCCACCATACCTTGCCACATCATCATTTTTCTTATAATATTCCCATAACTCCGCCCGGTCTCTATTTAACATCAGCAATAATAATCATAAATTGTGTCATAGTAAGATTTCTGAGGTTTGTAAAATCACCTACGCGACGAGTGACTCCATTCACTCGTGTCTACTCGTACCTAGCATTACTAGGCATACTCGTCCTACGCACTCTATTGTAGGTGCTAGGGCCAGGGCGGCCAAGGAGTCTAATGCAAATGGTTTCCAAACAACTCCTAATGCAGATGCGTAAGCATTCAACAAAAATCATTTGCTAGGTAAAGCATGGTCCTGCCTACCTTTGATTCACTTTAATAAAGCCAACAAACTAAGCTACTGTTAGTTTGCCGGGTTGTGAGGCTTTGCCCCAGGCAACCCCTTGATCCCTTGGACAACTCCTCCGTCCAAACACGACTGATGGGCTCTCCAGGTCGTGAGTGGGTCTTAGTTGGTCTTTTGGACACCGATACTTGATGTAGTTCCACGCACTTGCTTTTTGATCACGTATCTGCAAGAAGCGTTTCTACATGAATGGTATGCACGGTGCAGTGTACGAGATGCATAAGTATTAAACACACACACGAATAACCATTTCATGGATGGACAGAAAAGTGATCGACAACTATACTAACGAGAAGTGCCAGTATGCATCTAGCACAATCATTCAGTTATGAAATTAAGCATTCACGCGGCAAGATATAATTCATTTCATGATCAAGTGTTAAGTTGAGATGCCTCGTTTCACTCTACATGCAAGCGCAATACTAGTCATCATATACTTACACATGCAATGGATTATCAATTTAAGACATCACTCTTAGCACTAGTAATGGTAGCACTTTTCTTGACTTAGAGCAGGCATACACTCAACAGTCACATAACACATACAAAGTCTCATGTATTGAACATCTAGTAACATCAGGTAGTACTACTGGTGACATAGAAGTACTTTTATGGACTTAGAGTAAGCACGCAATCGGGCATTCTCAATGCAACCCATGGGATTAAAACACGATTAAGTATCAATGTGACTGTTCTTTATCATACTCAAGCAAAGCATACAACAACCATATATTTATACCTGTAAGGTATTACTAGTTTGAAACACCGTTCCTAGCATATGGATGGTAGTACTTTCATGCACCCAACACATGCGTTTAAACAACTCTCTTTGCACTAGTCAAGTTATTGATCAAAAGAGAGTGTGGTAGTGTCATCTTTAGTTTAGTTTGTACATACATGGTTTACAAGCATGATATTAAGTTTAGATTCTTATAATGACTAATCATAGCATGTACATTATTGTTACCTTAACTAAGAAGGGGCATAATAGTTATATTAACTAGTACGTAGGTGTTCAGTTATACGACTATAAGATGTAAGCAGACATCAGGTGCTATACTATGGATTAACCAATTAACTACTTATAAGGAGTATACTGAAAGTCACTTCTGAGTACATACTAGCATTCCATTTCTATTTTATGGATCAAATCATAGTAGCACTTGTCATTTTCAAATCACCACTCGGACTTAACATGCAGAGGCTCAAACTTTATCAGCAAGCTAAACCTAGCACAAGGTGTGTCCCAAAAATCTAGTACAGCTTTTGGAGAAAGTTTCGTATGGTAAGTATTTCCCATGCATTTTTATTACAAAAACTTAAGCCTAAGGGTAGATCAGTCATTTAACAGTGAGTGCTACTGCAAGAAAAATTCTCAAAGTACCTAGATGCCATAACAAAGCTACTGCCCAAATCTCATAATTTTTTTGGAGGTCATTTAGTCCATTTTTATCATTTATTTACCTACACCATGCACGCACTAAACCAGGGGCAAAACAGTCTTTTTACACATCCACATCATACTCATCCTGTAGATCTACTCAAGAGGAATCCAACGCAACTGAGTTTGTCCATTTTGGATTTTTCTGTGCTTTTATATGATTTTCTAAAGTTCATAGCCAATTTAAATGCATTTAAATGGAAAATTACTCAGACTAAGGACCCGAACGTAAATAACCATAACCTCCAGGGGCCTGCACAGAAGATTGTATAGACTCGGTGAATAGTACTTAAAACAGAGCGCGCAATTATCTAAAAGGCGAGGGGGTTTTGGGGAAAACCCCCTCCTTCTTCTACCTCTGGACAGGGGAGAGGAGGCGCGCGGCGGCCGGCGTTCCCGGCGCGGTACGGGTGGCGGTGAGGCGGGTCTTGGAGCCGAAGAGGCTGCCGGAGGTGCCCTGGGCCACGGCGATCGCTTTCCACTAGATCTCGTCGCACGGGGAGGTCTAGGCGAGCGGGGAACGCACGCGAACCGGAGGTGAACCGCGTCGACGGTTGAGCGGCAGCGACGGACGGCGGTGGCCGGATCCCGCCGGGAAGAGGCGGAACGGCGGTCCAAGGAGGTGCTCCAGATGCGCACGGCTATTGCGAACGCAATGGGGGCGGTGTGGAGGCGGGGGAATGGCGCTAAGGTTGCTCCCCACGGTGAGGGGTTGGCGGAAATGGCGGCCGCGGTGGCGCGTGCGTGGGGAAAAGGGCTTGGGGCGGGGTTAGAGCTCAAGAACCCATGGAATCGGTAGAGGAGAGGGAGGCGAAACTCGCGCACACTTCGGATTGGAGGGAGAAGGCGCGAGGCAGCGGGCGGGTGAGCTCACCGTTGGAACGCCGAGGGTGGCCATGGCGTCGCGCGGTGGCTCGGCCTGGCGAATGGGGAGGCGAACGGCGGCGACGTCAAGTGCGGGAGGTGTGCAAGGGAGCGGCGAACGCGGTGGTGAGGTCTAGGGGCGCGGGGAGGCAGTGGAGCGGCGGTGGGAACTCAAGTCCGAGCTTCGAGCTCGCCCATGGTGCCGGCGTTCTGCGTGTGGGGAGCGAGCGAGGGAGAGAGCAGAGAGGGAGTGGAGGAGCGCTTGGATGGAGTCGCGTTCCCGTCCAGGTGAAGCCGGGCGCGCTGGGGCTCGATCCGCGGCGCGGGGGCGCCGTCCGTACGTCGGCGGCCGCGTGGTGGCCGTCGGCCCGGCCACGGTGTCGCGCCGGCCGGCGGGCCCCACCGGTCAGTGACCGCGGAAAAAGGAGAAAAAGGAAAAATAGAAAGTGTGTTTTCTCCCCTGCTGAAAATCGCCATTTTGACCAATTTAGAGACCGATTTTGGAAAAACTCCAATTGAATGAAATGTTCTACACTTTGAACTCAGCAAGTTTGTTAAAAGTCTCAACACCAAATTCTAAGTAGAAATATGAATTTCATTTGAATTTAGGTTGCAGCTCCCAGTTTGGACAGGGTACCTCTACTGATTGAGAGAATCAAAAGTCCTATCTCTGGTCTTTACCACCCAAAGTGTATATTGAAAAGTTTGTTTAGAATTTCAATATCTACAACTTCTCTAATTTGATCTTTGCATGAAAGTGGCTGTAGGTCATATAAATATTGAGATTACTAAACAGGTCAGATTTGAACTGGTTTTCTGTGTTGGTAGAAAACGACCCTAAACTCCATTTAAAACTCAATATATGATCAAACTCTAGTTACCAAAGTTGTTCTCCAGTAGATGATCTAAAAGTTTGGTAATATGACTTTGGTCTGGAACCCAACAGATTTTGAGCTATAGATACAAATATGTTCCCAGGTTTATTAAAACAGAAATTTCACTTTGTGGGGAGACTTTCTTGTTTCAAACTTTTGGAGTATCAAATGAAGTCCAATCACCTCCACAATAGGTGCATTTGAAAGGTGATAAGTTTAATTCCACTTCATAGAAAGGAAGATTTTGAAGTTGTATAGTGAAATCAAAAGTAATTTCAGAATCAACTTAGGGAAAAGCTGAAAATCCATACGTGGGAAAAATTCTAAGTGTGGGTTGATCTAGTTGTTCCCCTGAGATATGTAGGTGAAAATTTGAGTGAGTAGACGATAGCTTTGATCCCTGCTCAGTGTAGCAATAGGATAGTCCATGACATGTACAACAAGTTTGTCAATGGAGTTGAGCTCGGGTACTTAATGAGTTTGAAAGCTTTATTAGGGCTCAAGTTTGCTCACGATCACACTTGCTATCTTCGGAAGAAGTGTTGGTTGGATTCGGTTTGATCTTTTAAACCTCTTGTCTTTAGCTTTTTGAACATTGTCCAACGGAAAGGTCTAGGGTTACTTTTCTTATCCGGGGTTTGGCATTTAGAGTTGGGCTCAAAAGCATGTGAGTGTCGACTTATTCAACCACGAAATGTGTGGTCTTGCATCTTGTGTAGAAAATTTTGATTTAGTGGCTCCTCCACGTGTTTCTTGTTAATCACTAAGCATGATTAAGCCTTAATCCATCGTTAGCCTTCATCTAACCGTGTGTTAAGGCTTCTGAGATGCCAGGGGCATCACAACCCACCCCCCTTAAAGAAATCTCGTCCCGAGATTTTAGAGGAAGCGGGGTTCTACGGCTTACTGCGCAATGCAAATGGTCTTGGCATCGTTGTTTGTGTGCTTCTGTCACACATGGTAACACTTACTCCTTCATCAATTTGCTTTGTTAACTGGCTCGTGAATGGTTAGTGCCTTTTTAACACAAGTTAGTTACAAAGCTTTTGAATACTTCCAAGGTGGTCCTTCCCAGGGGCTCGGCAAGTCGTGGTTTATATGAGAGCGAATGAACAAACCGCCCAGACGGTGTGGCCAATGTGAACACGGCAATGCCTTACTTGAAAAATGGAACAGGGTTACTCCCTAACTTTGACACCAAGATTTATAAACGTGATGAATATATAGGTCTTAGAACAATTAGAAGCAAGGGGTACACAATCGGAGGACCGAACCACGAAGGCTCTTGGAATTCAAAGGGTTATCGATGGATGTGCTTTTGAGAGACACATTCATTTCCTTTGATAGGGACTGTGTACACATATAAGATATTAAATCCGAACATTCTTCAAAGAGTAAGATGTGGTGATACATAGCACATTCTACTCATTGTTTTGAGAAAGATGCCGTGGAAAGAGGATAGGACATATTCACCTAGATAAGGTGAGGGTTTGTATGATTCCATAGAATTGATCAAGACTGGTCAAGAAATATATATAGGCAGAGAGCTTGTGCTTACTAACAGAACACTTATCAAGGTTAGTGAGCCCAACTTTGAGGATAATTTCAAAAGAAGAATGAAGCAACTCTTGAAGAGGACAATGCGATGAAAGCACTAGCTGAGAACAAAAACTTAGTGCAGCGGAGGATGCTGAAGTTCTTTAGGAGATAAGATTCAACATATATGAAGGAAGAAATCATAAGATAGAGTGGTGGAAACAGAGTTGATTGCTTCCCACAAATCAGGCGAGGCAAATTGGGAGAAAGCCATGGAATGATGTAGCAAAACAGTGGAACGGAACCAAGCATTCCCACCGATACGGTCGTTAAAGCTGATCAAGGTAAGCATAGAGGAGTCCGAGAAAGATGTGGACGAGTGGAACCATAGAGTCGATTCGTCTCCGCTGATCGAGAAGAACATGACTCAACAAGGCGAGGCAAAGGTGTGAACGATACGGGGATTGAGACGGATTTTTCCCACAGATCAAGAAAGGCAAGGTGAAACAAAGCAAAGAAACGATACTAGGCAGCAGTGGAAATAGAGTAAATTATTTCCACGAATTAGATGTATAGAGGTCAACAAGGTGTTAGGAGTCGGATAGGAATGTTCCACAATTTCAGCGGTGTCATGCCTTTGCATGCCTTGATACCAGCGCGCACCTAGGGACACAACCGAGTGACGGCCGTACACACGGGACCCTAGGTTCCGTCGCGGCACCACAGACAGCTCGGGTAGACACTACATCAAGGGTGGCACAACTATCCAATTCCAGGAGATGCGAACAATATCAGGTTTACATAAAGACCGGAGCAAGTAGTATGTATGACATGAATCTCGATATATTGACGACGTAGACTAAGGAGTCGAAAGCTCATAGACTCCAAAGGTTGGAAACACAAGAACCATGAGAACGAGAGAAATAGGGCCCATCAACTGTTGAGTTGGGGTGGTGACATAGACTCAGAAGTACATGGATTTGTCGTGAACCCAAAACATGTGGATTACAAAAGTTAGAAATGCTCCATTGAGAACAAAAATACATTAAACATGAGGGTTGGACTCATGCCGACTGCAAGGAGCTGGATACATGGGAAACTCAAGAGTTATGAGAGTCAACCTCCTCCCATTACAAAAGTTTGCGATGACTGCTAGCACACCAACTAGTATCTAGCTAGTACTGCCTAAACGTAAGATTGATGCGTCCAGGACGAAGGCCCGTTTCTTCTTTCAACCAATTTGGTGCAGTGTTGGTCTTCACGTGGGAAATGCCATGAAACAATAGTCTTGATTCTCCACCGAGTATGAGAACGTCACCAGATTCGAGGTAAATTTTGGTCGCTTGGTCCTTATCTCTCGTGTCGCCGAACAAGAATTCGGCAGTGTCTCCTATGGAGATGGATATGAAAGGTAAACCTTTGGTAAGGCTACTCTCTGACTCGTCCTTGTCTTGGTGAAGTCCAAGCTTTCCGGAGTTGGTGTAATAGTTGACGATGCATATGTCTGGGTTAATCTGAGGAAACTTGCTTGCAATGGAGTTCGCAGTTTGAGCAATCATCTTGAAAGCGTCTGGTATTGTCGGGGCTTGTGCTCCATCGAATGGACGCGTGGGTCCATAAGACTGTGCTATCGGATCCCAGTTCTTTCCCAGAGACATCATCCACAAATTCAGCTTGGCACCACTCTTGAGGCTTGGCCTGTAAAATCCTCCTGGGCCCTTACCCAGTTGCCGACACATACGAACCATCTCGATTTGATCTTCAGGTTTGACAAATCCTTTTAATAGAACCATCCCGGGTCGTAGATGTTGAACTGAGGCTACCTCAGTGGAAGACTCTCCCGCTTTTCTCTTCTTAGAACCTCGAGGTACTATTGTTTTAGCTTTCGTGGACTCCTGGTAATTAGGGCATAAGTCGAAGGGTTGCGACATCTGTAGCAGGAAAAATAAGGTCTGTGTCATTACAAGAATGTGAAAATCTTGGTATGGTCATGGTGCGATCGTACTTCCTTGCTCGGGAAAGTGTAATGAAAACGACCCTATCATCACATGTAACACGACTTTTTATCGCTGCTTTTGGATTTTTAGCGTAATGGTCCCGATGTGGAGTTCTATCTTAAAGTGACTGTTGGCTAATCTTCACCAACACCTTTGAATCAAACCTAAGAGGAACAATTGTTTTGTTTCATTGTTTCTCTTCAGTTTTGTTGTAGAAAGTTTCTAGTAAAAACGTTTGCATTAATGCAGAGGTACAATCTTCGGCAAAGGTCATAATTTCACGTCGTATAAGCACCTTATTCAACATTTCAAATTGTTCTTTTTGGATTTTTGTTCACATACCATCGTTAGCATCATGCATGCAATTCTCATGTTAATTTGTTATTCCTAACAACCATGTGTACAATACATATGCATCTAGTCATTTTCAATCCAGCACATAGCAAAGCACATGAGATGAGATGAATGATGCATGATTCGTCCTATCCGGTCTCACTTCACACAATCCTATGTATTTTATATATAGCTAGCGATATTTCGGTGACATATATGCACGTCTCTCCATAATGCAACTAGCCGTTGTCTAGTCGTTCTTAATTTCGCACGTGGTTAGTGTACCTGCAGAAGAATGCATGCTCATACATTACCACCTAATGTGGTATCCACGCGTGACCGCTGCGTGGACAACGCATCTGTACGGTCCTCTGCTAGACCGGGCTGGCACCCACGCAAGCAAATTGAATCTTGCTGCGTCACAACAGGAGAATGGTCACAAACACACCAAAGGTGACCACCCCCCTTTAAAATTTCTAGCCTACCAGCATGAATGCAGAGTTCACAACAATCCGCAAAACCCGATAGCATTCCTCCAGTACTGGGGACAGCTATGGCCGAAAAGTTGTTTCTCAAAGCGCCGAACATGCATATGAGTTCTATCTAGGTTAGAATGTCAGTGATGTCACCTGAATAACACTAACATCCTTATACGGGCATAGAGTATACGTTCATTTTTCAATTACTTGAAAAGGGCTTTCGAAAATAGTTTTGTAAACCAAATCTTGATGATGTAACTGTTGTCTGTGTATGATCGGCTCTGATACCAGCTGTGGCGGAACCGCCCTGCTTAATCTAGACTAAGCACACCTGCCACCTCTGGCTCGCAGTGCACTTAGGCCAGACTAAACCCGGTAGTCCGTCGAGAGTCCTTCGAGCTCTCGATAACACCAATTTCCGAGGAACCGACATCAAACACATCCGACTCTCGAAGGAGTCACAACAATTACATCATCACAGGCAGTTGAAGTAGAGAATAATAGACTTAATTTACAACTCAATTGTATGAAATCTATACATTTTCAAATATAGTGGAAGCGAATTCGAAATATACCTGTATAGGTACATATAGCGGAAGTGTTCAAAACATCTCACAGCGGAAATAAAACTCAACTAGTCTTCAAGTAGAGACAAACAAGGCGAGTAGCACCGAGCCCACCGGTACTACCACCTCCAACACAGTTATCCAGCTATCGTCGGTACCTGTAATCCAAAAGTGGGGGCAAACCCTGAGTACTAATTACTCAGTAGGACTTAATGGAAATGGCTTACGGCTGACGCAAAGCTTGCTTACTAAGATCTTGATCCTTAGCTGTTGATTCTTAAACCAAGTTCATGTTGACATGAGATAGCAGGATTTTGACAGCTGCTATCCATAAATCAAGAAGATCATTTATATCATAAGGTAAATACTTACATGAAAGTAAAGCATGAGTACCATCAAAGTAAAACATGAGTTCCATCAGTAACTTGCATAATATCCAAAATATACCCCTATTCTACACATGCCCCGTCCCAAAATTCACGGTGCCTCCATCCGACCCCTTGGGAGTAGCCGTCTCAGGAGGGATACCACGGTACATCGGGTCAGCCCTCCCTCGACCTCAAAGCATCTCCCAAGCCCATCGACCTCCTAGCAGTGGACGGGCGACACCCTGAATAGTGAGACGGATCATACACATCCAAGCATGTTGTATGAAAAGACGTGATTTAATAAACAGCATGTTACAGTTATTACTACGTTGCCCGTGTGCGATATTTGGCACTCTCACACCTGGTGAGCATCAGCGATTCGAATCGATTTGTTAATTCCCGGGAATAACTAAAAATGCCAAGTGATATATGCTTACTAGCCATCGCGTTCCACACATATATCCCTCATCTCCACCTGTCCCGTCCCAAGATTCACAGCGCCCCCACCTAACCCTTGGGAGTAGCCGTCTCAGGAGCGATACCACGGTACGTCGGGTCAGCCCTCCATCGACCTCCAAGCACCTCCCAAGTCCATCGGCCCCCTATCAGTGGATGGGCAGCACCATGAATAGTAGGACGGGGCCGGTAAGACTTTCACCGGTCCCACGACCCGGATAAGCACTCTAGCAATGGTATGCCGATCAGCAGGCGAACAGCGAACGGGCCTTATGCGACTCGGGCGGAGTCCACCATACCTTGCCACATCATCATTTTTCTTATAATATTCCCATAACTCCGCCCGGTCTCTATTTAACATCAGCAATAATAATCATAAATTGTGTCATAGTAAGATTTCTGAGGTTTGTAAAATCACCTACGCGACGAGTGACTCCATTCACTCGTGTCTACTCGTACCTAGCATTACTAGGCATACTCGTCCTACGCACTCTATTGTAGGTGCTAGGGCCAGGGCGGCCAAGGAGTCTAATGCAAATGGTTTCCAAACAACTCCTAATGCAGATGCGTAAGCATTCAACAAAAATCATTTGCTAGGTAAAGCATGGTCCTGCCTACCTTTGATTCACTTTAATAAAGCCAACAAACTAAGCTACTGTTAGTTTGCCGGGTTGTGAGGCTTTGCCCCAGGCAACCCCTTGATCCCTTGGACAACTCCTCCGTCCAAACACGACTGATGGGCTCTCCAGGTCGTGAGTGGGTCTTAGTTGGTCTTTTGGACACCGATACTTGATGTAGTTCCACGCACTTGCTTTTTGATCACGTATCTGCAAGAAGCGTTTCTACATGAATGGTATGCACGGTGCAGTGTACGAGATGCATAAGTATTAAACACACACACGAATAACCATTTCATGGATGGACAGAAAAGTGATCGACAACTATACTAACGAGAAGTGCCAGTATGCATCTAGCACAATCATTCAGTTATGAAATTAAGCATTCACGCGGCAAGATATAATTCATTTCATGATCAAGTGTTAAGTTGAGATGCCTCGTTTCACTCTACATGCAAGCGCAATACTAGTCATCATATACTTACACATGCAATGGATTATTAATTTAAGACATCACTCTTAGCACTAGTAATGGTAGCACTTTTCTTGACTTAGAGCAGGCATACACTCAACAGTCACATAACACATACAAAGTCTCATGTATTGAACATCTAGTAACATCAGGTAGTACTACTGGTGACATAGAAGTACTTTTATGGACTTAGAGTAAGCACGCAATCGGGCATTCTCAATGCAACCCATGGGATTAAAACACGATTAAGTATCAATGTGACTGTTCTTTATCATACTCAAGCAAAGCATACAACAACCATATATTTATACCTGTAAGGTATTACTAGTTTGAAACACCGTTCCTAGCATATGGATGGTAGTACTTTCATGCACCCAACACATGCGTTTAAACAACTCTCTTTGCACTAGTCAAGTTATTGATCAAAAGAGAGTGTGGTAGTGTCATCTTTAGTTTAGTTTGTACATACATGGTTTACAAGCATGATATTAAGTTTAGATTCTTATAATGACTAATCATAGCATGTACATTATTGTTACCTTAACTAAGAAGGGGCATAATAGTTATATTAACTAGTACGCAGGTGTTCAGTTATACGACTATAAGATGTAAGCAGACATCAGGTGCTATACTATGGATTAACCAATTAACTACTTATAAGGAGTATACTGAAAGTCACTTCTGAGTACATACTAGCATTCCATTTCTATTTTATGGATCAAATCATAGTAGCACTTGTCATTTTCAAATCACCACTCGGACTTAACATGCAGAGGCTCAAACTTTATCAGCAAGCTAAACCTAGCACAAGGTGTGTCCCAAAAATCTAGTACAGCTTTTGGAGAAAGTTTCGTATGGTAAGTATTTCCCATGCATTTTTATTACAAAAACTTAAGCCTAAGGGTAGATCAGTCATTTAACAGTGAGTGCTACTGCAAGAAAAATTCTCAAAGTACCTAGATGCCATAACAAAGCTACTGCCCAAATCTCATAATTTTTTTGGAGGTCATTTAGTCCATTTTTATCATTTATTTACCTACACCATGCACGCACTAAACCAGGGGCAAAACAGTCTTTTTACACATCCACATCATACTCATCCTGTAGATCTACTCAAGAGGAATCCAACGCAACTGAGTTTGTCCATTTTGGATTTTTCTGTGCTTTTATATGATTTTCTAAAGTTCATAGCCAATTTAAATGCATTTAAATGGAAAATTACTCAGACTAAGGACCCGAACGTAAATAACCATAACCTCCAGGGGCCTGCACAGAAGATTGTATAGACTCGGTGAATAGTACTTAAAACAGAGCGCGCAATTATCTAAAAGGCGAGGGGGTTTTGGGGAAAACCCCCTCCTTCTTCTACCTCTGGACAGGGGAGAGGAGGCGCGCGGCGGCCGGCGTTCCCGGCGCGGTACGGGTGGCGGTGAGGCGGGTCTTGGAGCCGAAGAGGCTGCCGGAGGTGCCCTGGGCCACGGCGATCGCTTTCCACTAGATCTCGTCGCACGGGGAGGTCTAGGCGAGCGGGGAACGCACGCGAACCGGAGGTGAACCGCGTCGACGGTTGAGCGGCAGCGACGGACGGCGGTGGCCGGATCCCGCCGGGAAGAGGCGGAACGGCGGTCCAAGGAGGTGCTCCAGATGCGCACGGCTATTGCGAACGCAATGGGGGCGGTGTGGAGGCGGGGGAATGGCGCTAAGGTTGCTCCCCACGGTGAGGGGTTGGCGGAAATGGCGGCCGCGGTGGCGCGTGCGTGGGGAAAAGGGCTTGGGGCGGGGTTAGAGCTCAAGAACCCATGGAATCGGTAGAGGAGAGGGAGGCGAAACTCGCGCACACTTCGGATTGGAGGGAGAAGGCGTGAGGCAGCGGGCGGGTGAGCTCACCGTTGGAACGCCGAGGGTGGCCATGGCGTCGCGCGGTGGCTCGGCCTGGCGAATGGGGAGGCGAACGGCGGCGACGTCAAGTGCGGGAGGTGTGCAAGGGAGCGGCGAACGCGGTGGTGAGGTCTAGGGGCACGGGGAGGCAGTGGAGCGGCGGTGGGAACTCAAGTCCGAGCTTCGAGCTCGCCCATGGTGCCGGCGTTCTGCGTGTGGGGAGCGAGCGAGGGAGAGAGCAGAGAGGGAGTGGAGGAGCGCTTGGATGGAGTCGCGTTCCCGTCCAGGTGAAGCCGGGCGCGCTGGGGCTCGATCCGCGGCGCGGGGGCGCCGTCCGTACGTCGGCGGCCGCGTGGTGGCCGTCGGCCCGGCCACGGTGTCGCGCCGGCCGGCGGGCCCCACCGGTCAGTGACCGCGGAAAAAGGAGAAAAAGGAAAAATAGAAAGTGTGTTTTCTCCCCTGCTGAAAATCGCCATTTTGACCAATTTAGAGACCGATTTTGGAAAAACTCCAATTGAATGAAATGTTCTACACTTTGAACTCAGCAAGTTTGTTAAAAGTCTCAACACCAAATTCTAAGTAGAAATATGAATTTCATTTGAATTTAGGTTGCAGCTCCCAGTTTGGACAGGGTACCTCTACTGATTGAGAGAATCAAAAGTCCTATCTCTGGTCTTTACCACCCAAAGTGTATATTGAAAAGTTTGTTTAGAATTTCAATATCTACAACTTCTCTAATTTGATCTTTGCATGAAAGTGGCTGTAGGTCATATAAATATTGAGATTACTAAACAGGTCAGATTTGAACTGGTTTTCTGTGTTGGTAGAAAACGACCCTAAACTCCATTTAAAACTCAATATATGATCAAACTCTAGTTACCAAAGTTGTTCTCCAGTAGATGATCTAAAAGTTTGGTAATATGACTTTGGTCTGGAACCCAACAGATTTTGAGCTATAGATACAAATATGTTCCCAGGTTTATTAAAACAGAAATTTCACTTTGTGGGGAGACTTTCTTGTTTCAAACTTTTGGAGTATCAAATGAAGTCCAATCACCTCCACAATAGGTGCATTTGAAAGGTGATAAGTTTAATTCCACTTCATAGAAAGGAAGATTTTGAAGTTGTATAGTGAAATCAAAAGTAATTTCAGAATCAACTTAGGGAAAAGCTGAAAATCCATACGTGGGAAAAATTCTAAGTGTGGGTTGATCTAGTTGTTCCCCTGAGATATGTAGGTGAAAATTTGAGTGAGTAGACGATAGCTTTGATCCCTGCTCAGTGTAGCAATAGGATAGTCCATGACATGTACAACAAGTTTGTCAATGGAGTTGAGCTCGGGTACTTAATGAGTTTGAAAGCTTTATTAGGGCTCAAGTTTGCTCACGATCACACTTGCTATCTTCGGAAGAAGTGTTGGTTGGATTCGGTTTGATCTTTTAAACCTCTTGTCTTTAGCTTTTTGAACATTGTCCAACGGAAAGGTCTAGGGTTACTTTTCTTATCCGGGGTTTGGCATTTAGAGTTGGGCTCAAAAGCATGTGAGTGTCGACTTATTCAACCACGAAATGTGTGGTCTTGCATCTTGTGTAGAAAATTTTGATTTAGTGGCTCCTCCACGTGTTTCTTGTTAATCACTAAGCATGATTAAGCCTTAATCCATCGTTAGCCTTCATCTAACCGTGTGTTAAGGCTTCTGAGATGCCAGGGGCATCACAACGTCCTTACAGAGAGAACCGCAAAAGCACTTGAGCACATTGCTCAGGTTCCCTAAACCATGTTGCTAAAAAGCAAGTTTTAAACGAGACATGAACCACTCAAGCACACAGCACAGAGGGTCAAGCTCACATTAATTGCATAGAATCATTAACAAAGTTAATTAACAAGAAGTTTGAGAGTTCGCGCTACACCTAGCATAACTTAACCCAAATGCATCCCAAAAGGTAGATATAAAGGATCAAAGTAGCTAGGTAAACCTTAAAGGTACACAAAATTAAAGCACATGCAATGATTAAGAGTTATTGGGTGTTGTTCATATTATACTTGCCTTCCTCGGGGTTATCCGGCTGCTGCTCAAGGAAATCAGGAAGTGGCTCTGCGAACTCCACGGACTGCTCAACGTCTACTCACGAACATAGCACCACACAAGCATCCATGTACATACATACATGCAAACAAAAGAAAAACTATAAGAAACAGTACACCATTACATAAAAACAGAACATAAAACTCATATAAAACTAATCTACGTACTGCTACGAACACGTGAGCGCAAGAATCACCCTAATCGGATCTAAAACGTGAAAGTTATGCATAAAACAAGGTTCCAGGGGCATAACTGCGATTAAAAACTTAGATCTAGGGTTTATCTGGTAAAACCAAGGGCCCATGCGTAAATAAAAGGACCTCCCGAGGTCCTACAGGCAAAATTGGCGGCCATGGGACGGCGGGTTATATAATCTAAAAAGCCGAGGGGCTAAAACATAAATAAAAGGACCTAAACCTAATTACTTTTGAACTACGGTGGACTGCGGGTTGATTACTGAGAAAGGCAAGGACTCTTTAGCAAAAGAGGCAGCGCTGACCAGCGCTGACCGGTATTGACCGGTCGCCGGCGCGCCTGGACGGCTGGATCTAAATCGGGCGTCTCAGATTAGATTGGGGTTGAGTCTGATCTGGGCCGTCATGATTAAATCTGGCGGCCACGGTTGGATGGGCAGGGGCTTCGCCGGCGGCAACCCTTAGCCGCGGCGGTGCGTCGCCGGAGCACGCGTGTTCTTGCAACCGAGGGCACGGCTCGGGATGAGGATTAGCTAGAGAGGGAGAGTGAAGCACGGCGAACCTCACCGTGGGATCGTGGGCGGTAGAGAGTGGCCGGAAGCGGGTTGGCGACGGGCGGCAGCGGACGGCGGAGTCGGGCGTCGCGGAACGGCGAGATGAAGGCAGGTGCGGGCACCTAGAACCGGCGAAAACAACTCGCGGAGGCACTGCGAACAAAACGAAGGGGTCAAGACGGCCGGAACAGCGATGACGGCGACGAATCGAAGCGGCGGAGGAGCTCACCGTTCCGGCGTTCGGTGACCAATTGCCGGCGGCTCGGTGCGCTAGAGCTGGGACTAGGGCTTGGTTGCGTGCGGGGAAAGGCGGCGGAGCCCAGGGCGGCTTTTATAGGGCCGGGGCTAGGGTGACGGCGCGGAACCGACTCCGAATCTTGCGGAAGGGGCATGGCGGTGCGAGGCTATCCGGACTTGGAGTCCGCTTCCGCTTGGACTCGAGTCCACCGCGTCGTTTCCGCATCGAGGGAGGAGTGGGGGCTGGCGTGCATGCCATGGGCACGGGTCACGGAGCGGGGCCACGGCCAGGGGAAGCTCCGCGGTGGTCCACAGACCAGCGAGCAGAGCCGGCGCGAGGTGAGGGAAGGCCCTGACGGGTTGGCCCCACCCGTCAGCGGTAGAAGGACGCTGGCCTGCGGGTCAGAGAGGGAGAGAGGGAAGGGGGCGCGGCTGGGCCGGCTCGCCCGCGCGCTGGGCCGTGAGGTGGGCCGAAAGGGGGGGAAGGCGCTGGGCCGGTTGGAGGAAGCCGGCCTGGTGCCTTTCCTCTTCTTTTTTTTCTATTTCTATTTCGTTTCCTATTTAAACAAACCACACTCTATGAATCCAAATAAATTTGAATTCCAACCTTATTTCATGCAACCAAAAGAAATATGCACCAGCTTGAATGCACAACATGCTGACACTATGATTCATTTTAATTACTTGCTTAATAAAATAAATCATTAAATGCAACACTAGGCATATAAAATCCTAGGAAATTAAATAAGGCACGTTAAATTTATTAAAAAAATTACTAGATTTAAAATTAGGGTGTTACAGAGGACGAGGTGCATCTTTTTCTAGCACACAGATGTCCAGGATCTTGATCAAGGCAGTATTGGCAGTCAAGGCAACTTCTTTTGCCTTCTCAAAGGCGTCTTTCAGCTTGTTGCAGTTTCTCTTGCTGGTCTCATAGTTCTTTTTCAATACCTTTGACACTTGAGCCTGATGAACAGCATGGTCTTGGGATTCTTTAAATGCAGACCTCGTGGAGCCTAGTACCTTCTTCATTTTCTCATGGGCGCTTTGAGATTCAGCCAGTTCAGTTTCTTTGTCCCTGAGTGCTTTGCGTGTTAAGGAGTGACTATTCTTCAGGGATTCCAAGGCACTGGCAGTCTCGCGAAATAACTTCTCAAAGCCATCTCGAGACTCTTGCAGCTGTTGGTACTCATCATTTCTTTGACACATCTCCTCCTGTGAAATGGTTCAGTTCATACACTTCTGTGAGCAAAGAATATGCTAGTTGGGATTCTTGACGAGTTACCTCATGGTTTTTCTTCTCCATATCTAACTGCCTGCGAAGGTCTGCGGCTGTGTCCTTGGCTTGGTCTCTGTTAGCAATGACATTGCGGTGTTCTATCTCTTGAGCCATAGCCACGTGCTTCAGGCGAGCAATCTCAGCAGCAGCAGCTGGCAACAAGTCCATAGTTCAGTTTGAGATCTCAGATATTGGAGTATGGAAAAGTTGCATGTGTACCTGTTGTTTCAGCTTTTCGTGCGGCCTTAGAGTTTGCCAGTTGTTGCCTCAGGGTAGTAACCTCAAGGCTGGAGAGTGCAGTAATCTTCTCGTGGATCATACTAGCCTGGTGAACTCCCACCTATAAAGTGTTCAACATAGCCTGCAGAGAATAGTTCGGGTTGTTTAGACTACAGCAAAGTCTAAACAGGACATGTGCAAACTTGGCATACCTCGAAAGCTATCAGTAGCCCAGAGTTTGAGGGTAATGATACTAGTCGATGATCGTTATCAGCCGCTTCAGTCAAAGGGGGTTGAGTGCTGTCTGGCTCAGTTGTAGCCAGGAAGTCAGATTGTCCTCCTTTGACTGGATCAGTGTGCGCCGATGCTTCAGTTTCTTTCTCTTGGGTCGACTCATGGGCTTTAGATGAGGGATGGGGAGTATCGCCTGTATCGATCTCAGTTAGGCGCTCCTGGGAGATAACGGCTTCAGGTAATGGCTCAGTTGCAGGCTCTTGCTGTTTCTCTTTTGGAGCTGCCCCGATTAATGCCTGTTGCCAGTTTTCAGATGGCATTGGTACCTCATGCATAGTTCCAGTGGCTTTATTCATATGAGCAGTCTCATCCTCAGGAATATCTACTGTTGTTGGGCTCATGGGGTTTTCAGACTCTAAATTCTTTGATCCTAGCTCTGTGGTCTCTCGGGGGTTTATGGTCTCAGTTTGTTTTCCCCTGGAGCATGTTGACAGTGACTCTATATCTTCATCAGAGCATATGGTGAAGGGGAGTTTGCACGTATCTCCCGTCAGATCAATTTCATCCTCCTTAGGTGGCAGTATGGATGCAGAAGGGGCTGATATAGTGTCATCATGATGTTTCTTGGATCGCCTCTCACGATGAGACAATTGAGCTTGGTCTTCTTCTCCTCCTTCGTCCTCATCAACTAAGCTTGTCCAGTTTACCCCAGATAATGAGTTGTCAGTTTTTGCGGTATGAGAGGAATACCTGGATTTTTGTTGGCTCTATCGGACGACTCGGGAGAGTTTGTCACATCCTTGGTGGCCCTCTTGTTCGTTCTCTGTCTCCGTGTCATCACGGTGCGAGTGGCCTTCGCTTTGGTGCACCCCTAGCCAGCTGCAGCTCGTGTCTTCACACCGCTTGGAGCAGCCGTAAGCTCGGGGGCTGCTTTGGTGATGTCGCTCACATTGATTTCTTGAGCGGTCTGGGCTGCGCGTGGTATCACAATGAATGTATGCTCTTCATTGTTTCCTGCACCATGGGCAGCAGCAACAACAGCTTCCATCTCTTCAGTGGATAACTTGGATTGTCATTTGGATAGCCCGACAGCTTCAGAGGTTGTAGGGTCTGACAGAAACTTGGATATATTGCTCTGCAGTAATCCTATGAGTCAAAACGTGATTGCAAGCAAGGTTAATTAAGGATATCATAGTAAGATTACTTACAGTGGGAGTTGGATTCCATGCAGAATATGGTTTGGGAGTACCCTCGTTGTGAGCTTCACCTCTAAGTATCAACTCCACTTGGGCCTTGACATCGTCTTCAGTCA
Source organism: Paspalum notatum (assembly GCA_022530915.1). Lineage (NCBI taxonomy): Eukaryota > Viridiplantae > Streptophyta > Magnoliopsida > Poales > Poaceae > Paspalum > Paspalum notatum. The sequence continues at coordinate 28,182,951 of CM039688.1, read as the reverse complement.
TAGATCGGGCTGTCTCTTTATTTGGATCACTAGCTCCGACATACAGATAGGCGGGGTAGATCCTATCCTTTAGAGGTTGAATGCAGCGATACACGAAATCTATCACCACAACATGGGCAGTAAGGCCATTTTCCTTTAGATTGGCTATTTTTTCTAGCAGTGCGTCAACCTCAACCTGCTCCTCAATAGTTGGGCCTTCTTCCCAGCTAGCTAGCTTGTTGTCAGGTTGCCTCCCAGACTTCGAGGGGAGAGAATTCCCATGGTTCTCAATGTAAAACCACTCGGAGTGCCAACCTCAGTTGTTATTTGGGAGGGGGACATCCAAATAAACAGCTTTGCGATTCTTCCGCAGCTCAAAGCTGGCCCCTCCAATTACTTGTAGCACTCCATCTCTCAGACCGGCTTTGCAGTGATATAGACACTTCCATAAGCCAAAGTGCGGGACAATTCCAAGAAACGCTTCACAGAGGTGGATGAAAATTGAAAGTTGGAGAATCGAATTGGGGTTCAGGTGGGTCAGATTGATTGCATAGAACTGCAAAAGGCCTCGCGCAAATGAGCAGATGGGGAGACCTAACCCGCAGATGAAGAACGGCATGAACACCATTGCCTTGTAGGTGTCCTCAATTGGAGCAGCGTCATCCTTCTTCTCGCATACCCTCCAGTTTGCCATTTCCTTTGGAGGCAGGACGCCCATATATACCAATGATTGTAGCATGGGCTCGGTGACAATGGAGGGGCGGTACGCTAGGTATGGTGAAGGTAGCTGTCGGTTCTCGTTGTGCGGCAGGCCCTCACTGGTGTTTCCGCGCTCACTCAAGGTTTTCTTCTTAGGAGCCATGGATGTGGATGTCTCTGTTGGGTTGGAGATTCGAGAAGAAGCGGATGCAGTAGTACTCTGATTTCAAACAATGGTGGCGGCGGTCTCAGTAGGGAAGAATGGTAGCACAGTTCTCAGATGGATGAAATTGGATCAGGGTATAGATCTCAAACAACCCTGACGCCATCAATAACAGTTCACGTGGACTGACGGAATTGGCGGGTATCGTTAAGGTTGACTCGGATCTCTTGATGGTAAAGTTTCAGTCAGATCTCTCTGGGATTAAGTCGTCCAGTTCAGTCAGGATGATTTCTTAAAAAGAACAGTTGTTCAATCGGTACCCATAGCACAAGATTATGTTTTCTATCACTCGGAGAATGAGGTCTCTAACTCGGCACTGTGAATTGAGTCTTGCCTAAATTCTGGGCATAAGTGAAGTGCGAGTTCTTTTGTTGTATGATGATTTTGTCTTTTCTTCAAAGAACTCAAAAGATGCATCTGACTCGGATGCAAGCTTTTCAAAATAAGAACACACCAACGAACTCAAGAATAAAGGATAATACGATGGATTCCATTAGATATAAACATAGTTAATAACGGTGGATTACATATAATGGGGGAGATTAACCTAATCAACTCCTAACTGCTACTACTACTGTGGTGGTGGTGGTAGTGCTGGCCTACACGCTGGTGGAGGGCCCAGCCGGGGACACGGCGGCGCTTGGAGGCCGGAGCGTCGGCCTCATCTCCACCGTCGTGGCCGCCGTCGTCGCCGCCCGAGCCATCGTGGCCGCCGGGGGCATCGTCGTCGTCGTCGTCATCATCCTCGGAGTCCTCCTCCTCGCTGTCCTCCTCCTCATCATCGGAGGAGTCCTGGAAGGCGGTGCGACGGAGGCCCCGGAGCGTGGCGCGCTCATTGACGTTGTAGCCTTGGGAGTCGTCGATGTTGGGTTCCGACTCGTCCTCCCACGGCGGCGTCTCCTCGGGGGCTAGCTCCTCCTCGCTGAAGGAGCCGTCGTTGGAGGAGTCCCTGTCGTACACGCCGCCGAAGAGCGCGTCGTCGGAGTCCTCGTACTCCTCCACACTGGCGCGAGTGCGCTTCTTGCTCTTACCTCCGGCCATGGTTGAGAGCAAGAGGGTGGGGAGTTCTTGGGGTTTTCTTGAAGAACTGGGTGCTCAGTGGAGGCATAATGAATGGACGGGCGATGGCTCTGCTCTTATAGTACGGCCACCTCGTTTCGTTCTCTGTGAACACGATTCAATGGGCTGCGTCGTTTCGACTTCCTCCACGCGTCAGTTATCGCTTGGGCGAGTAGTGGCTGCTGCGTGTTCGGAAGATTCCTGTTTTTTGGGGTTTTTTCGGGTAACTCCTCGGTACCTTCTGCTCGTTCCCTTTGGGTTAACCCCATGGGGTGCGAGATTTGTGGGAAAATTATTCTTTTTCATAAAACCTGAGAAAACAAGAAGCTTGAGTTGGTTTTCTATGACTCAGAAAACTGGGAATAGATGGTACTCAGATAAAAAGATTTGCTATTCCTCAAGTTGACTCAGCGCTTGAGGATTGCATTCTATGAAGTCTGATCAGAAAGTTTAGATCTTCAAGCTGATTGATACTCAAGTCAACCTGAAGCTCGAGGGCTACCCCATGGGGTGCACCATGAGAAACGGTGTGGACTTGGATGAGGAACTCATGAGCGGTATATTATTCTTTCTGGAGTCTCGAGTCAATTAATCTCTAAATTAACTCGAGCCTCAGGGGCTTGTGGGGGATAGATATCCCCTGGGCCCTCACGGCGTGGATTCAGTACATGGGCCGTTGGAGGGCCCAGTAGAGACAGCGGGCCCCCGTACAGGGTGCCGACTGGTCTCGTGGGCCCGAGAACGGATGACGAGTTCGAAGATCAAGTCAAGATGCTGTAATTAATGAAAGGCATAAAGGAGTTGGTTCGGACTCTGTATTCTAGAAGCAGAAAGGCTCGGGAAAGGAAGCGTATAATCGTATATTCTGTGTACTCTTTTAGGCTTCCAAACAGAGTAGGACTCATAGATAGAAATTGACATGTAACCCAAGCCTGGCCGGATTATATAAGGCGGGTGAGGGACCCCTACGTAGAGAATCAATCATCTCATCGCACACTAGCTACCAAACCTCCAGACCCTCGTTGTAACCTTGAGAACTCAAATCAATACAACTCGCCCCAAACAGGACATAGGGTATTACGCTTATTGCGGCCCGAACCTATATAAACCCTTGTGTTTTGTCGCATCTCTACGCGAACCATCGAGCTACGCCAATCTCGCCACTCCAAAAGGATCACGTGACACACCCCGTGGTGCATTGCCGGTGTCAAACATCGACAGTAGCACGTACTTAAGTTTTTCTCCTGCTAGTGAGGTGAAAACAACACCAGCGCCAGCTCCTTCTAGTTTCAACGAGCCATCGAAATACATCTTCCAGACCTCCATGATTTCTGGCTTCTTAGGGACCTGGTGCTCAGTCCACTCGGAAACATAATCGACCAGCGCCTAGGTCTTGATAGCAGTACGAGGACGAAATTCGATGTCGTGAGCCCCCAGCTCACAAGCCCACTTAGCGATACGCCCTGTGTCCTCCCGATTGCGTAAGACTTCTCCAATTGGGAACTCAGTAACCACTACGATCTTATGCTCCTCAAAATAATGACGCAGTTTACGTGCGGTAATGAGAACTGCATTTAATAACTTCTGGACTTGAGGATACCTGACTTTGGAGGGGCTGAGGACCTCGCTGATGAAGTACACCGGGTGTTGCCTAGGTACTGCGTGCTGTCCATCTGGCCGCTCGACCTCCAAGGCAGTGCTGATCACATGAGTCGTACAGGAGATGTAGAGGAGCAAATCTTCAGCTGGTGAGTCGGCAGTGGCACGATTGGGAGATTTGAGTACAGGAGGCATAGTCAAGAACTTCTTCAGAGCCTCCAATGCTTCCTGAGCCTTTGTAGTCCACTGAAACCGATCTACCTTCTTGAGTAGTTTGTAGAAGGGCATGCCACGTTCGCCGAGTCGAAAGATGAACCGACTCAAGGCCGCCATGCACCCTGTCAAGCTTTGAGCGTCCTTTTGTGATCTGGGAGGTTGCATGCGGAGTATGGCCTTGACTTTCTCGGGGTTGGCTTTGCTGACGACAAAGCCGAGTAACTGGCCTGCTAGACCCCAAAAACACATTTGGTGGGATTAAGCTTCCACCGGAATTTCCTCAGGCTGTCGAACACCTGCTGCAGATCGTCAATGAAATCCTCTGCGTTTTTTGGTCTTGATTACGACGTCATCGACATAGGCCTCAACACGCTTGCCCCAGTGATCAGCGAGGCAAGTCTGGATCACTCGTTGGTACGTAGCACCAGCGTTTTTAACCTGAAAGACATAGAAGTGTAGCAGTACGCACTAAAAGGTGTGATGAACGCGGTTTTCTCCTGGTCCTCGATTGCCAGGCTGATCTGGTGATGGCCCGAGTAACAGTCGAGAAAAGAGAGTAAAGCACAACCAGCCGTAGAGTCAACGACCTGGTCTATACGAGGCAACCTGAACGGGTCTTCAGGGCAGTGCTTATTGAGATTGGTATAATCAACACACATCCACCAGTCCTTTTTATTCTTTTTGAGAACGAGTACAGGATTTGCAAGCCACTCAGGATGCATGACCTCTCTAATGAAACCGGCGGCCTTCAGCCAGGTTAACTCAGCCCTAATTGCCTCTCACTTTTCAGGAGTAAATCGCCGTAGCCTCTACTTGATGGGTTTCGCGTTGGGGAACACCTTGAGTTGGTGCTCGGCCAGTTCCCTCGGGAACCCAGGCATATCCGCAGGCTTCCATGCAAACATGTTGCGATTGGCCCTTAAGAACTGGACGAGCGCGTCTTCCTATTTGGGAGCAAGAAGCGCGTTGATGAAAGTCGTCTTGGTCGCGTCTGAGGGATCGAGGCTTATTTCCTTCATAGGGACCGCCGGCTGTATTGCTACACTTGACGCCGCTTCTTGAGTCGGGATCTGGAGGTCTTCTTGCAACATGTGAGCTGCATCCGCTTTGAGCTTTTTCTGGGCCGCCATGTTGTTCTATTTGAGGGCCATCTGGATTGCTTCCTGTACACACTCGGATGCTCCCTTGAAATCAGCCCGTATGGAGAGAACGCCGCGTGGAGCTGGCATCTTGAGGATGAGGTACGGGTAGTGCGGGATGGCCATGAACTTGGCGAGCCCAGGACGCTCGATGATGGCGTTATAGACACAGTTGAAGGTCGGGACCTCGAAACGCAGCGTCTCAATGCGGAAAGTTTCCGTAGTGCCAAAGGCGACCGGCAGGTAAATGTGCCCGAGTGGATATTCACCTGCGCCCGGCAAGATTCTGAAGAACGGGGTATCTGATTTTTTAGTTCGCTGAGTGGGATCCCCATGTCTTGCAGAGCTCTAGGGAACACAATGTTGATGCTTGCCCCGCCGTCGATCAGCACCTTCTTGAGTTGGGTGTCCCCGACTATGGGATTTACCCACAACGGGTACTTGCCTGGCTCGTCGAAGTTGAGCCACTGATCTACCCGACTGAAAGAGATTGGCTCGTGAGACCAATCATACAGTTGAGGCAGCTCCGAGGTGGCCGCGTTAATCAGCCGATCTTCTAGCTTCTGCTGGTACTTGCTCGTGTGTGCTCCGTGCCCTCCTAGGATGAAGTTGACCTCCTTGTTGACGTCTGGAAAGCGTTGATTATTGCCTCCATTTGGTCGTTGTGGAGGCTGGTTCCGCGGCGGCGGCGGCGGCGGCACTGCAGGCTGCGCCATTGGGAGCTGGCCACGCACCAGCATGGCTTTGAAGTCGTGGTAGCTTCGGAGGGTGTGACGGATGTCTTTGTGCAAAGGGCATGGCTCGTCGAGTAGTTGATCGAGGGTCCGAGCTAGAGCAGGAGGTGGGCCATGTTGACGTGCTGGAGGGGGCACCACGACTCGGACCTCCTCTCGAGGCCTCTTGTCCCAGCGACGATCCTGCTGCAAGGATTCTTCGTGCCTTTCTTGCTTGCCCTTGCCCCGATCGTCCTGTCGGGGGCGGACAAGGTCACGAGCACGTTCGTCCGCTATGATGTAGCGATCTGCCTCTTGGAAAAGGCGCTCCGAGGTAGCGGGCGCTCTTTCCAGTATGTGCTTGACGAAAACTTGGTTGTTCGAGCCCTGGAGGAAGTCGTCGATCACCGTATCCTTAGATACATCGGGGATACGATTCCTCAGAGCCTGGAACCACTTGAGGTACGATCGCAGGCTTTCTAAGTCCTTACACCTGATGGTTTTGAGGTCCCATCGCTGTGCCGGCTTGTCGGAGAGTGATTGGAAGTTAGCAATGAACAGGTGACAGAAGTCGCCCCAGTGCTCAATGTAGCCCCGCCTGAGGTGGCGAAGCCATTGAAGTGCATCCTGCCCCAACTTGATCGGGATGTAGGCGGTCATGAGATCTTCCGATGCATTGGCCGCTCGGGCCGCTGTAGTGTACACGGCCAGCAAATTCTGCGGATCCATCTTTGTCTCGAATTTTTCAACGTTCGAGATCTTGAAGTTGGGCGGCCAGTCGACGTCCTCAATCCTCCGACCAAAAGGCGCTACGGCTACTTCAGAGCTACTAGCCAGGTTGCCACGGTTCTCATCTGGTCGACGTGGCCGGGACTGAGGGTGGAGGTTATCCCCAGTCTTGACTCAGGGCATGGAGCTGTTAACGGAGGCCGTTCCCGAGTGACCCCTAGCAGCCGGGGCACGCTGAGGGGGGCCATAATCCCGGTCGTAGTTTGCACGCCGGTTCAACTCGATTTGGTGCCACTGAGCATGAGATTGCTCGATACCGTGACGTGCGTCGCGGTTGTTGTTGATGATTTGCCGCGCGTCTCTTGCCCCGGGTTGCCTGGGCATGAGGTGGTCCGCCACCCAAGTGAGAACAGTCTTGATGGCCTCCCCATCCTCGTTATTGGGGAGAAGCTCGCTGATCTTAACTAGCACCCCGCCGGCTTGACTCGGGGTCTCGATGACCCCTTCAAACTCCCTTAGAAGATTGCGCTCAAGAAGTGCGGCCACGCGGCGTCGCCTAGCTTCGCCAGCTTGCCAGTCACGATGCCGTTGTCGGGCCTGGTTCCTTGCACAATGGCTTTGAACTTCTTGCTCGTTCTCGCTATCCCGCGTCACCTTGTCTATCGAAACAGGCAGCGTGGGGTCTCTATTGCCCAGGACGTGACGGCGCCAGATGTTACGGATGCGGGTTGCCCTCTCCCTCCTGTGGTGATCTTGTGAGGTTTCAGCGAGGACAGGTTGCTCGTCATTTGAGACTTCCTCGTTGATCTCGTTCCCTGCACCGTTGATCATGAGGAGCTCAGGAAAACAAAGAGTTGAGCTTGGAAGCAAACCTTCGGTGTCATCGGCGAGCGTGGTCTCCATCGCCACATTGGTGTTGGAGGTTGGAGCCATGGTTGCTGTGGTGGTTGCACCATGGTCAGAGGCCGTAGGAGTCTCGATGTTGCAGATCATATGGTGATGCCCTGCATCGCGATCCTCCCGAGTGACCGCCGAGTGATGGGAGGCCTCACCGGTCTGCGAGCTACGCTAGCGAACTGTTCTCCCCGTCGGGGTAGAGTCGATGATGAGCCGCAGGCGATGACCGGTCGATGGCTCGTCAGGCTTACTGTAGATGCTATCATCCGAAAGAGGCACGGACTGAGTTAGGTCGGGCGTCCCCCGCGCACTGTGGCGGAACCGCCCTGTTTAACCCAGACTAAGGACACCTGCCACCTGTGGCGGAACCGCCCTGCTTAATCTAGACTAAGCACACCTGCCACCACTGGCTCGCAGTGCACTTAGGCTAGGCTAAACCCGGTAGTCCGTCGAGAGTCCTGTGGGCTCTCGATAACACCATTTCCCAGAGGAACCGACGTCATACACATCCGACTCTCGATGGAGCCACAACAGTTACAACATCACAGGCAGTTGAATAGACATTACATAGACTTTAGTTATAAACTAAGTTAGAAATCAAATAGAGTTCAACATAATGTCATACAACAACATAGTTCAAATAGTCTCTCGCAGCGGAAATTAAAAGTTCATGTTTCACGATAACCAAAAGACTTGCATAAAAAGAACGAGCATCGAGCCCACTGATGCCGCTCCTTGCCAGATCATGACTCTCCTCATTCCTGATAGGGACACGTCCCTCCACCAACACAGGCACAGAAGAGGAACTCCGTACCTGTAAGCCAAAAGTGGGGGCAAAACCCTGAGTACTAATTACTCGGTAGGACTTAGTGGATGAGGCTTACGGCTGACGCAAAACTTGCTTACTAGCATCTGAGTCCTTAGCAATTGCTTTTATACAGGATCAAATTAATTAGTGGAAGCAGGATTTGACAGCTGCTTATATTGTTGCACCCGAGCAGGATTTAACAGCTGCTCAAGTTATCATAATTTGGTGGAACATGTTGGATATGGCATAGCATGGCAAGAAAGTAAAACCAGTAAAGCATCATAAGTGTGACCAGTATTGCATAAAAATACACCAGGCCTATCCAAACATTTAGTTGTCAAAACCATGAATTCTTAATACAGCAATATTCAAATGGATTACTACTTTGCCCGTCAGTGGTATTGGCATTCTCACACCTGGTGAGCATCAGCGATTCGAATCGATTTTTATATTCCCGGGAATAACTAGAAGCACCAGGATGGCATATGCTTACTAACTCCCAGCGTTCCACATATGCTTCCCCCATCTCCACCTGTCCCGTCTCAAGTTCGATGACCACTCCCGCCTGACTCCCGGAGCGCGTTGTCGCAGGAGCGTTACCTCGGTTACGTCGAGTTCTGCCCTCCTTTGACACCCGCCTCCGCGGCCACCTTCCTCTCAACCAGTGGGTAGGAACGTGCTCCTTGCTTGAGACGTCACAAGTAAGATTTTCACCGGCCCATAGATTCCGGATAAGCACCATAGCAATGTTATGCCGACCAATAGGCGAACAACGACCGGCCTTATGCGACTCGGGCGGAGTCCACCACACGTTATCTCAATTTTCATCATTCAAACCCATATCTCCGCCCGGTCTCCATTTAAAACATAACATAATCATGGCATGATAATAATGACTTTCATAGTGAGACTTCTTCTATTTGAAAAGTAACACCTACATGACGAGTGATCTTTATTCACTCGTGTCTACTCGTACCTAGCCATTCTAGGCACTTGTCCTACGAACTCTAAGTATAGGTGCTATGGCCAGGGCGGCCAGGGAATCTAATGCAATTGGTTCCATTCAACACCTAATGCATATGCGTAATCAACAGATATTTTATTTGCTGGGAATTGTATGGTCCTGCCTACCTTCTTCCCCGCTAGGGTTAGTCTCTTCGGCGGCGGTGTTAGTGGTCAGCTGTGGGTCCTCCTGCTCTTCTTCGGGTTCCTCGACCAGGGGTTGCTCCTGCACCGTCTCTTCTTCGATCGCGGGGTCTATATGCATGGAAGGTGCAGACATGAGTGCAATACGAATGCCGATGTATGCATTTGACGTGGATGAAATGCAGATTTAGTATGCAGCATATACTTTATGGAAAACGACATGTACATAGTAGTTAAAACAAGACACATGCATATACTTAGCGTAAGCTATGCACATTTGTGAATATAACCTTCCATCTGAGTTCCAGCAGTTCAACTAACCCAAATGAGACCAAACTTTTATGACATGCAGATACTTCATACCCAAGGTTACTGCCAAAATTTCAGCCCAATTGGAGTTACAATTATTTTATTAAAATTCTAGCAATTTCTTAGCCATACACCTTGTCAGAATTTTCATAATTTATTGGGAGGGTTTCTGAAGGTGAAATTTTTCCAGTGAGCTATACTTAGCATTAACTGTATACACAAAAATTTACAAGTTAAAATTCCTAAGTTTAACAGGACACCTATTTTCCATATATAAATCTAGTGCAAAATTAAAATGTACATATAAACAGTGTGAGCAGCCCTCTAGCATATACTTTCTAGATTCTACAACACTCCCATATGCTACTGGAATTTTCCTAGAATTTACCTTGCCTATTAGAACCCATTTTTCCATTTATCTAGTTTTCCAAGTCAAGATTTGTCATTTTCAAATCACCATCAAAACTAAACATGCAGGGGTTCATATTTTACCAGTGGGGTTCACAAACTATGTATGACATAAGAATAATACCCGTGAGTCATGTTCATCATATTTTGCATGGACCACATTTCCAAACTACCAAATAAAGCATAAAATACATGCAAAATAGTAGAACCATGAATGAACAGTAAGATATTGAGTCACCAGGAATTACCACAGTATCAAAACACCCTAAGAAGGCTACTGACCAAGTTTCACTCCCTTAGGATTTCAACTAAACCATGTTTCCTTGATTTATCATGCATGTTCAAAAACAGGGGCAAAATCGTACATGCACATCTCCACATCATACCCACTATGTAGATCTATTTACCAGGAGTACAAAGCAACTGAGTTTACCTTTTTACGATTTTTATTCGATTTTATATGAATTTCCAAAGTTTCAGCCGAAATATAGGAAAAAGAAATGGAAAAACATAGATCCGGGGGCTAGAACATAATTAACCGTAGACCCCAGGGGCTAGAACGCAAGAACACCTAGACTCAGTGAATAACGCATGAGCTAAAATGTAAATCGACCAAACTTCGGGGGGTAGCATGCAAATCCCCCCGGTCTTCCTTCTTCCTCCCGCCGCGCGGTAGCGTGCGGCGGCGCACGCGCGCGCCGGCGAGCTCGGGCTCGCCGGAGCCTTGACGCGACGCGCGTCGGGTGCGCGGTAGCGCGGCGCTGCAGCTGAGCTAGGCCTCGGCGGCGGAGACGGCGAGGGTAGGTCGGGGGAGGTGGTGAACCGAGGGTGCGCGACAGCGTCGGCGGTGTGGCCGCGACGTCGAGCGACGGCGGATCTAGGTGAGGGGTGGGGGGAATGGAGACGAGGGTAGGCGCCTCGGGTGCGGGGTGGAGCGGCGAGTGCAGTGAGGGTGACCTAGGGGTGCGGCGAGGGCGGACGGCGGCGGCACAAGCTTGAGCTCGAGCTCGGCCCGGCCATGGCGGTTGTGTCGGGGCGCGACTCGATCTCGAGATTGGGGAGGAGAGGGACGGCGAGATCTACCTCACCGGGTACGCAAGAGAGGGGCGAAGCCGATGGCGGCGGTTGGAGGCACAACAATGCACCGAGGCGGCCGGCGTAGCGAGCTCACCTTCGGCGGCAATGGCGGTCGGCGCGCGCGGTTGGAGAAAGAGCGAGCGAGAGAGCGGGGAGCGGAGGAATGGACCTGGGCGGGGTCGTGGCCAGGTAAAGGCGCGGGCGCGATCCGTGGGCGTGCGGCATGGCCGTACGTCGTCGGCCACGCGGCGGCCACGCTCTGGGGAAAGCGGGGCGGCGCTGACGAGTGAGCCCAACTCGTCAGTGACCGCGGGGGAGGGGAAATTCCCAAAAAAGAAAAATGTGTTTCCTTACTCTCTGTAATTCGTCATTTTGACACATTTAGATTCTGAATTTGGAAAAATGGTAATTGGATGAAATGTTCCACTCTTTGAACTCTACAACTTTGTAAAAAGGTTCAACCCCTAAATCAGTTTACGAATATGAATTTCACTTGAATTTGTGTGGCAGCCCCAATATGGACAGGGGGACCTTTATTGCTTAGGAATTCAGAAAGTCCTACTTACATGCATTCTCTCCCAATGTGCCTTTTGACAAGTTTGTTTAGAATTTCAAAACCTACAACTTCTCTAATTTGATCTTTGCATGAAAGTGGCTGTAGGTTATAGAAACATTGAGGTTACTAAACAGGTCAGATTTGGATTGGTTTTCTGTGTTGGTAGAAAATGATCCTGAACTCCATTTAAAACTCAATATGTGACCAAGCTCTAATTACCAAAGTTGTTCCCCAGCACTTTATCTCCAAGTTTGATAATATAAAGTTGGCCTGAATCCCAACAGATTTTGAATTATAGACACAATTATGTCCCAAGGTTTGGTAAAACAGAAATTTCACTTTGTGCAGAGGCTTTCTTGTTTCCCACTTTTGAGGTATCAAACGAAGCCCAATCACTTACACAATAGGTGCATTTGAAAGGCGATAAGTTCAATTCCATTTCATAGAAAGGAACATTTTGAAGTACTGTAGTGAAGTCAAAAGTAATTTCAGAATCAACTTGAGGAAAAGCTGAAAACCCCAGGGTTGGGGAATTATTCTAAGTATGGGCTGATTTTGGTTATTTCCCAGAGAATTTGTGGTGAGGTTTAAAACAGGTTAAGAACATTTTTAAACCATGTTCAGTGTAACAAAAGGGTAGTCCATAACATGTACAACAACTTTGACAATGGAGTTGAGCTCAGGTACTTAATGGATTAGAAAGTTTTATTAGGGCTCAAGTTCGGTCTCGATCACACTTGCTATCCTCGGAAGAAAGTTGGATTTGGTTTGATGTTTTAACCCTCTTGTCTTTAGATTTTTTAACATGGTCAAACAGAAAGATCTAGGGTTACTTTCTTATCCGAGGTTTTGTATATGATGTTAAGCTCAAAAGCATGTGAGTGGTGACTTATCCAACCACAAAATGTGTGGTCTTGTATCTTGTATAGAAAATTTTTGACTTAGTGACTTCTCTACATATTTCTTGTTGCTCTCTAAGCATGATTAAGTCCTAATCTGACATTAGCTTTTCTCTAGCTGCGTGATAAGGCTCTTGAGATGCCAGGGGAATCACACCACCTCTAGCTCGCAGTGCACTCAGACTAGACTTAACCCGGTAGTCCGTCGAGAGTCCTTCGGGCTCTCAATAACACCATTTCCCAGAGGAACCGACATCATACACATCCGACCCTCGATGGAGCCACAACAGTTACAACATCACAGGCAGTTGAATAGATATTACATAGACTTTAGTTACAAACCGGTTTGAAAATTTAAATAGAGTTCAACATAGTGTCATACAACAACATACTTCAAATAGTCTCTCGCAGCGGAAATTTTAAAGTTCAATTTCCAAGGTAACCAAAAGACTTGCATAAATAGAATGAGCATCGAGCCCACTGATGCCGCTCCTTGCCAGATCATGACTCTTCTCATTCCTGATGGGGACACGGCCCTCCACCAACACAGGCACAGAAGAGGAACTCCGTACCTGTAAGCCAAAAGTGGGGGCAAAACTCTGAGTACTAATTACTCAGTAGGACTTAATGGATGGGGCCTACGGCTGACACAAAGCTTGCTTACTAACATCTGAATCCTTAGCCGTTGATTTTAAACAGGATCAAGTTAATCATGTGGAAGCAGGATTTGACAGCTGCTTATATTATTGCACCCGAGCAGGATTTAACAGCTGCTCAGGTTATCACATATGTAGAAACATTATGAATGTGACAAGTATTGCAGGAAAATAAACTAGGTATACCATCATGAGCATGATAAGTATTGTATGAAATAAACCAGGTATATCCAAGCATGTAGTGTTCAAAACCATGGCTTCATAATACAACATATTCAAATGGATTACTACTTTGTCCGGCAGTGATACTGGCATTCTCACACCTGGTGAGCATCAGCGATTCAAATCGATTTTTATATTCCCTACTGCTACAAAACATAGCTATTGTAACACACTTCTATAATACATATAGCAGTGTGTTACGAAAGCCTTTTATAGTAACAAAAACTATGTGTTACATTGGAAACCAGTAACACATAGTATTTGTTTTGCAAAAATGTGTTACAAATAATGAGTTTAGTAGCACAAAAAGGTTATGTTATTCCTAAAGTGTTACAAAGATTGCAGATATTGTAACACATAGATGGAACACGTATAATATGATGCAAAAACATACCATACGGTAACACAAGGTAATGTTACCTACAAAGTGTTCTAAAAAAACATATATGATACAATTCAGTACTATAAAATTGGTTTTTATGCACACATCCTCTTTTTATGTTTTTTAGTGACAACTAAAAAAGGAGCCAAGTATGCTCTTACTAGCAAGGGCTCCATCTAAAATACCTTTCTTGAAATTAGTTTTTGGAGGTCGTCCATACTACAGGCCACCACTAGAAATAACCCTTGTTTACAAACATGATCTATAACATACGTCGTCACTCAAAATACTTATTTCTGTACGCTGAACATACTACGGAGCACCTCTAAAAATGCTCTAGAGGTGATGTATAACATAGACCTATGAAAATGGTTTTTAGAGGCAGACCGTATTACTGTCTGCATGTAGAAATAGTTCTTTTATAGTGAAAAAATCATAAGTATTTATATAAAATTACATCAAGATACAATACCAATGTTATAGTATTTGATGAGATCAACAATTTCATAATTGATAAATTTTCTATTATTTGAGATCATTTATTACCCCTATAAATTCCAACGTATTTTCCATATAATTCATCGAATAACCTTGTATGGATATATAGCTATACCAAAGATGTAGTATTTGATGAGATTTAAAACTTTGTAGTTGAGAGATTTTTCATCTAATATTATTTAAGGGTTCAAATATAAAATATAAAATTCATCATAATGTATAGAAAAAGAAAACAACCGTTCTTTATACACAAGTGCTTGTGTAGTGCGGTGGAGTGGAAGTCTTAGAACAAACATGAGGTCATGAGTTCAATTCCTAATAAAGGCATGTAATTTTTTCATTTTCAACAAAAATGTGTACGAAGTCGTAACACAATGTGGTAACACTTTTTTGGATATAAAGGAACACATGTCTTGTGTTCTAGAATATTAGTTCAATAGTAACATAGGCAATGGTAACACAAACACAATATGTGTAACCAAAATAACTGGTAACACTTGAATTGAGGTACTGTATCACAAGTTGGTGTTACTGAAACCTTGTTATGTAGCAGTGCCCGGGAATAACTAGAAGCACCAGGATGGCATATGCTTACTAACTCTCAGCGTTCCCACATATGCTTCTTCCATCTCCACTTGTCCCGTCCAAGTTCAATGACCACTTCCGCCTGACTCCCGGAGCGCGTTGTCGCAGGAGCGTTACCACAGTCACGTCGGGTCAGCCCTCCCTTGACACCCGCCTCCGCGGCCACCTTCCTCTCAACCAGTGGGTAGGAACGTGCCCCTCAGCTTGAGACGTCACAAGTAAGACTTTCACTGGCCCATTGATCTCGGATAAGCACTCTAGCAATGTTATGCCAATCCCAAGCGAACAACGACCGGTCTTATGCGACTCGGGCAGATTCCACCACACATTATTCCAAATCTCATCATTCAAACCCATATCTCCGCCCGGTCTCCATTTAAAGCGTAACATATACATAGCATGGTAACAATAACTTGCATAGTGAGAATTTTTCTTTTGAAAAGTAACCCCTACGAGACGAGTGACCTTTATTCACTCGTGTCTACTCATACCTAGCTATTCTAGGCACTCATCCCTACGAACTCTAAGTATAGGTGCTAGGCCAGGGCGGCCAAGGAATCTAATGCAATTGGTTTCATTCAACTCCTAATGCATATGCGTAATCAATAAATAATTTATTTGCTGGGAATAGCATGATTCTGCGTACCTTCTTCTTGTTTAGGGTTAGTTTCTTCGGCGGCGGGGTCAGTGGTCGGCTGCTGGTTCTCTTGCTCTTCCTCGGGTTCTTCGATCAGAGGTTGCTCCTGCACCGTCTCTTCTTCGATCGCGGGATCTATATGCATGAAAGGTACAGCCATGAGTGCACACGAATGCAAATGTATGCATTTGATGTAGATGAAATGCAGATGACAGCATGCGGTATATACTTCATAAAAAATGACATGTGTGTAGTAGTTAAACTACTATACATGCATATGCTTAGTGTAAATCATACTCGTTTGTGAATTAAATTACGCATCTGAGTTCTAACAGTTTAACAACTCCAAATAAGACCAAACTTTTATGACATACAGATACTTCATACCTAAAGCTACTGCCAATATTTCAGCCCAATTGGAGTTATAATTATTTTATAAAAATTCTAGCAAATTTTCAGCCCTACACCTTGTCAGAATTTTCATAAATTATGGGAATGGTTTCTGAAGGTGAAATTTTACCAGTGAGCTATACTTAGCATGTACTGTATGTACAAAAATTTACAAGTTAAAACTCTCAAGTTTGACAGGACATCTATTTTCCATATATAAATCTAGTGCAAAATAAGATGTACATATAAACAGTGTGAATAGCCCTCTAGCATATACTTTCTAGACTCTACAGCACTCCCACATGCTACTAGAAGTTTGCTAGAATTTATCTTCCACATGAGAACCCATTTTTCTATTTATCTAGTTCTCCAATTCAAGATTTGTCATTTTTAAATCACCATCAAAACTCAACATGCAGGGGCTTATATTTTACCAGTGGTGTTCACAAACTATATAGGACCTAAGAAAAATACCAGTGAGTCATATTCAACATATTTTGCATGGACCTCATTTCCAAGTTATCAAATAATGCATAAAGTACATGCAAAATGGTAAAACCGTGAACGAACAGTAAGATATTAAGTCACCAAAATTCCCACAGCGTCCAAACATCCTAAGAAGGCTACTGACCAAGTTTCATCCCCTTTGGATTCCAACTAGACCATGTTTTCTATTTTTCATTGAATTAATCATGCATGCACAATAACAGGGGCAAAACCGTACATGCACATCTCCACATCATACCTACTGTGTAGATCTATTTACCAGGAGTACAACGCAATTGAGTTTACCTTTTTACGATTTTTATTTGATTTTATATGAATTTCCAAAGTTTCTACCGAAATATAGGAAAATAAAATGGAAAATCATAGATCCGGGGACTAGAACAGAAATAACCCTAGATTCCAAGGGCTCGCACGCAAGAATGCACAGACTTAGTGAATAGCGCTCAGTTTAAAATGCAAATACACAAAACCCGGGGGGGTAGATTCAAAAATCAGCCCCCCGTCTTCTTCCTCCCGCCGTGCGCCACTGCGCGGCGGCGCGCGCCGCCGAGCCTGGGCTCGCCAGGGCCGCGACACGGGGCGCGGGCGGTGTCCCTGGGTGAGGGCTACTACCTCCGGTAGAAGTCGTCGGTGGCGGAGGCGAGGACGAGGCAGCGACGGAGTGTGAACGGCGGTGACAGTGGCGCGGCGAGGACGTCGCGCCGGGGTCGATTTCCGTGGTTGAGGGTGGAACGGCGACGAGGTCTAGGGTTTTGGGTGCGCGGGAGCGAGGTGAGTGCAATGGTGGCAGTCTAGGGGTGTGGGGTGGACGGAGACGGCTGGCGCGAGCTCGAACCGAGCTTTGCCGGGAATGGCGGCCCGCGTCGGTCGCTTCTCGATCTGGCGAAAGGGAGCGAGAGAGGCGACGAGGGTTGGTGGAGGAGGTGCGGGGTGGAGCGGGGCTTGTAGCGGTGTAGCTCTCGTGGAGCCGGGAGGTCAGACGGCGGTGGCGTGAGCTCGAGCTCAAGCTCGGCCGTCAATGGCGGCTTTGCTCGACGCGGACGAACGAGGCAGGGGCAGGGCTCGGGAGTGGGCGTAAGCGGAGGGAATGGACGCGGACGGGGTCGTGGCCAGGTGAAGGGTGCGGGGCTCGGCCGGGAGGGGGCAATCCGCGGGCGAGGTGCCGTGGCCGTACGCCGGCGGCCACGCGGCGCCCGCGGGCTGGGGAAGCTGGGCGGCGCTGACGAGTGGGTCCCACTCGTCAGTGACCCAGAAAAAGGAAATTTGAATTTGTGTTTTCTCCCTCTCTGTAATTCGCATATTTGACCTATTTAGGAGCCGAAATTCGAAAAGTACCAATTGAATGAAATGTTCTACTCTTTGAACTCTACAAATTTGTCAAAAGGTTAAACCCCAAAATCAGTGTGCAAATATGAATTTCATTTGAATTTGTATAGCAGCCCCAAATTGGACAGGGAACCTTTATTGCTTGGAAAATTAGAAAGTCCCATATATATGCATTTTCTCCTAACGTGCCTTTTGACAAGTTTTTTTAGAATTTAAAAACCTACAACTTCTCTAATTTGAGCTTTGCATAAAAGTGGCTGTAGTTTAGAGTAAATTTGGGATTTCAAATCAGCACTAATTTGAACTGGTTTTCTGTACTGACAATACTTGACCCTAATCACCTTGTAAACCTCATTATATGACAGGACCCCAATTAGCAAAGTTGTTTATCTCATGTGGATCTACAGTTTTGTCAATATGAACTTCCCCAGATCTCAATAGAATCAAAGATACGACTATAAACATAGCATCACACATGAAATGACAAGGTTTTTCACTATGCAATATAAACCCAATTTGTTTCCAATGCACCAACACATGTTATGCCATGATGCTGAAGGATGAATGCTTCATGTATGATGAGTGATTATGCATTTGAGATGCCGGAGCATCACACGCACCCTCGTCGTTGTTGAGGGGAGCCGAGGCACGGGAGAGAAGCCCCTGGTACGTGGCAGTGGTGTTGTGGAGGCCAAACGGAATAAAGGGAACGAAGGGCTCCACCCGAGTCCTTTTGCAACCCTGATCAGCCGAAGCTGGCCGGGTTCGCTTTGGTGCGGGCAGTGGTGGTGGGACCTGCAGTGGTCGAGGGACCCAGGAGCGGGTATCGACAGGAACTTGTCGCGGGCTCCGCGGAGGGCTGCCTGAGGTGTGGGCCCGCCGTGGATCTCGAGGGGGCTTCCTGATGAACATCCCCTCGACCCCCGACTAATCCGAGTCCACACTTGAGTCGGAGAGGTTGGCACTGGAGCGGTCGTCATTGTTGGAGCCGCTTGAGTCGGTGCCGTCGATGTAGATCTGGTCCTGAAGAAGGACCTCCCGTTGGCTCGTACTCCGAATCCATAAAGACTCTGGGGGCAAGATCTGACTGAGCACGCCATGGTGGCGGGTTCTAGCGACGAGTCGGCGCCTGGCGCTGATGTGTTGAAGCCTGACGCTGAGTCAGTGGAGGCTGACGAGGCACCGGTCCTTGGCGGCGATCTGGCGGTGCAGATCGTCCATCAGGTCCTAGAGTGGTCGATGGTCGCACGACGACACGTGGCTGCGCCGGTGCGTTGCGAAGCTGGTGGGGGTCTCCGCACCGATCAGCGATGAAAGTGATCGACCCAAAGCGGATCATGTCACCCGGAGCGAAGCCATTGATGAGGTGGTCAGCCATGGAGCTAGCTGATGTCGATCTCGCCGCCCCTACCTAGCGCGCCAACTGTCGGTGTATGATACCGGCAATGCACCACGGGGTGTGTTATGTAGTGCTTTTGGGGTGGCGAAATCAGCATAGCTCAATGGTTCACGTGGAGATGCGACAAAACACACGGGTTTATACAGGTTCGGGCTGCGAGATGTGTAATACCCTACGTCCTGTTTGCTGCGAGTTGTATTGCCTTTGCTCTCGAGGTTACAATGAAAGCTAGGGCGTCGGGTGGCTGGTATGCAATGAGATGATCAATGATCTACCTAAGGGTCCCTCACCCGCCTTATATAGTCCAGCAAGGCTTGGGTTACAAGTCGGTTTCCATCTATGAGTCTTACTCGGTTTGGAAGCCTAAAAGAGTGCACAGAATCTACGATTACATGCTTCCTTTCTTGAGTCCTGCTGCTTCTGGAATCTAGAGTCCAAACCATACTTCATCACGTCTTTCCTGAAATCGTAGCGCTTTGACTTGGTCTTCATGTACATCATCTGCCTCCGGGCCCGCGAGATCAGGTGGTGCCCTGTTTGGGAGCCTGCTATCTCCATTGGGCCCTCCGACGGCCCATATACTGAATCCACGCCGTGAGGGCCCAGGGGATATCTATCCCCCACAATACTTGCCTTCCTCAAAAATTCATTGCTGCTGCTCGGAGGCTTCTGGAGGTTGCTCTTTGAACTGAACAACTGGATCAACGTCTACACACGATCGTAAAGCGCCACACAAGCATTCACATGATCACACATGCAAGAAAACAAACATAAATGGTAAGACATAGTACATCATTACATAAAAACAAAAGATAAAAGGAATTATTCTACACATTTCTACGGTCGCGTGGGTGCAAGAATGGCCAAAAACGGATTTAAAACATGAAAGTTATAGCCTTTTAAACACTACTAGGACTTAGATGTAAATACTTTTCAAAAACCCGGATTGGAAAGATAAAAAACAGGGCCTGGTTTCTATTGGATTGGGCTGCGGGTTAAATAGGTGAAAACCCAGGGGCCGGCTGACCGGCGTTTGACCAGAGCTTGACCGGTCACCGATGGATGTGGAACCTTGGATGAAGATCTGACGGTTGGAAAAGGAATGGGAGAGGCTTGGCCGGCGGTTGACTTGGGGACATGGCGGCGTTCGTCCCGCACGGCGGTGGCTTGCCAGAGAGCGGCGTTCCGGCCTCGGGAAGGGGCCATGGACAACTATAGCTAGCCCAAGAGAGAGAGGAAGGTGCGGCGAACTCACCAAGGGGCTTGGAGGCAGCGGTGGTTCAACGGAGGGGCCGGACGGCGAGCAGAGGCAAACGGCGGTGGGCGGTGCACGCGGACAGCGAAGGTGAGCAGCGTCCGGCATCCAAGAAACGGCGGAACAACTACGCTGAGGTCCTGCGATGGTGAATCAAGGGTCAATTTGGTCGAAGAAGGTGTGATGCCAACGAATTCCAAGGAGGCGGCGGCGCTCATCTAGAGGCCTCGACGGCAAAATCGGTGGCGGGCGTGGACTCTAGGGCTTGGCGCGGGCAATTGAGGGCGAAAGAGGTGCGGCGGCGTGGATTAGAATCCTTTTATAGGGTGGCAACTCGAGTCCGATCCAAGTTTTCTTGGTGGGCGGTGTGGGCTCGTGCAGACTCGGGTTCGAGTCGGCTTGGACCTGCGTCTGCGTCAACACCCACCGCGCGGTGGAGGAGATAGCTAGCAGGCGGGCCTTGGCCGCGGTGGTGTGGAGCCACGGTCTGCGACGACGGCGGGGCGGGGCCATCGGCCAGAGAGAGGAGGTGGCAGCATGAAGGCCACAACGCAGAGGCAGGGAGAGGGAGGTTGGGGATGACATGGAGGGCCCATGGGGCAGTGACACAGGGGTAAGGGACCCACGGGTCAGGGAGAGAACAAGGGAGAGGGGCGCGGGAATGGGCCGGCGGGAAAGAGAGAGCTGGCCCAGCTTGCTTCAGGCGGCTAGGCTATTTTTTTCTTTTTCTTTTCTCTCCCCTTTTTCTTTTAAAACCAAAGCAAAACAAATTTAAAATTCAGATGAATCTGAATTTCAGTCCTTACTTCATACAAGAAATAAAATAATGCTCCAGCATGAGTGCACTACATGGTTGATCTATGGTATATTTGTCAATTATTTGTGCATTAAATAAATCATGAAAATGCAAGGCTAGGCATAGAAAACCTTAGAAACTTGAATAAACCATATTAAATTTATTGTAAAATACTGGAATTAAATTTAGGGTGTTGCAAACCTACCCTCCTTAACAGAAATCTTGTCCTGAGATTCAGATAGGCTGGTTAGCAAAGAGAGCGGGGTATGCTGCTTTCAACTCATCCTCTCATTCCCATGTTGCCTCAGCCTCTGTATGATGACTCCACTGCACAGGGCACATCTCCTCTTGTTTCTACTAATTCTCTCTCATGTGTCTAGAATTTTTACTAGATGCTCTGTGTAGGTCAGATCCTCGTGTACCTCTAATTCTCTCAAGTGGTGCTTGCTCTTTAGGCACTCTCAAACACTTCTTCAACTGGAAAACATGAAACACATCATGCACACCTGACAAACTGGGAGGCAATTCCAGGTGGTAAGCTACTTCACCTTTCTTCTCCAGTATTTTAAACGGCCCAATATATCTTGGTGCTAGCTTCCCTTTCATGTTGAATCTGCGAATTTCTCTCATCGGTGACACCTTCAAGTACACATGATCATCCACTTTAAAGGACAATTCCCTTCTGCGAACATCAGCATAGCTTCTCTGCCTGGACTGGGCAACTCTCAAATTCTCCCGAACAATCCGCAATTGCTGTTCAGCATCCTGTATTATGTCAGGTCGAAATACTTGTTTCTCACCAGTCTGATTCTAAAACAACGGCGTTCTGCATCTCTTGCCGTGCAGTGCTTCGAACGGCAACTTCTTCAAGCTGGCTTGATAACTATTATTATACGAGAACTCAACATAAGGCAAGCACTTGTCTCAACTCGTACCATACTGTATTGCACATGCTCGTAACATATCCTCAAGAATCTGATTAGTTCTTTCTGTCTGCCCGTCTATCTGTGGATGATAAGCTATGCTGAACCTGAGCTTTGTGTCCAATGAATCATGCAAACTGTTCCCAAAAGCGAGATGTGAACTGTGAACCCCTATCAAATATATTTCTCTCTAGCACGCCATGCAGACAAACAATTCTAGAGATGTATAGTTCAGCTAGCTTTGCACCTGAGTAAGTAGTGTTAACTAGTATAAAGTGAGCTACCTTGGTTAACCAATCCACTACTACCCATATTGAATTATATCCCTTCTGTGTAGGAGGCAAACCAACATTAAAATCCATAGTTATTTCTTCCCACTTCCATTCTGGAACCGTCAATGGCTGCAATAAACCTACGGGTCTGATGTTCTGCCTTCACACGCTGGTAGGTATCACAAATAGCTACATACTCAGCCACGGCACGCTTCGTACTGTACCACCAAAATCTTTCTTTCAGGTCATAGTACATCTTGGTGCTGCTAGGATGAATAGAATAAGATGTGTCATGAGCCTCACTCAAAATCAACTTCCTAATGCTGTCCACATTAGGTATACAGATCAGATTCTTGTACCATAAAGTTCCCTTTTCATCTTCCCTGAAGTGAGGCGCCTTGCCTATTTTGAGCAACTCACGAATTTTCTGCAATTTCTCTTCATCCATCTAGTGCCTCCGAATTTTTTGTTCTAATGTTGGCTTTGCTTCAAATGCTGTTGTTGTACTGTGATGTAAGAAACCTAGGCTCAAATTTTCGAACTCCTCACATAACTCATACGGCATTTGTAAACCCAAGGCCATATTAGCATAACTCTTCCGACTCAGAGTATCTGCCACCATATTAGCCTTGCCAGGATGATAATAAATTTCCATATCATAATCCTTAATTAATTCCAGCCATCTTCGCTGCCGCATATTCAACTCGTTCTGTGTGAAGATATATTTGAGGTTCGTGCGATCAGTATAAATCTCACAATGCTGCCATAACAAATAGTGGCGCCAAATCTTCAGTGCATGTACCGCTACTGCAAGTTCCAGGTCATGTGTCGGATAGTTCACCTCATGCTTGCGCAACTGTTGTGAAGCATAAGCAATTACTTTACCTTCCTGCATCAGAACACATCCCAAACCATCTCTGGAAGCATCACAATACACTATGAATTTTCTCTGTTGATCCGGCAATGTCAATACAGGTGCTGTAGTCAATCTCTTCTTCAACTCATTAAAGCCAGCTTGTTGGGCATCTGTCCATTTAAATTCTACATCCTTCTCTAGTAGGAAAGTCATGGGCGTCGTAATTTTTGAGAAATTCTCAATAAATCTCCGATAATAACCTGCTAAACCCAAAAATCCACGAACCACTTTTGGTATTTCCGGTACCTTTCAGTTTGTTACAGTACTAACCTTGCTTGGATCTACTTTAATTCCTCCTTTGGAGACGACGTGATCAAAGAAACGCACTTCATCAATCTAGAATTCACATTTGCTGAACTTAGCGTACAGCTTGTGTTCTCTCAATCTCTGAAGAACTAACCTCAAATGTTCCTCATGTTCTGCTTCTGTCTTGGAATAAATCAGAATGTCATCAATAAAAACCACCACAAACTTGTCTAGGTAATCCATAAACACTGAATTCATCAATTGCATGAAATAGGCAGGGGCATTGGTCAGGCCAAAGGACATTACAGTGTACTCATACAAGCCATACTTAGTGGTGAAGGCAGTCTTAGGAATATCTGAGGGACAGATTTTTAACTGATGATATCCAGATCTCAAGTCAATTTTGGAGAAGACACAGTACCCTGGAGCTGATCAAAGAAGTCATCAATGTGGGGGAGCGGATATTTGTTCTTGATGGTGAGTTTATTTAGAGCCCGGTAATCCACACACATCTTCTTCACATTAGTATCCTTCTTCTCAACAAGCAAAACTAGGAAAGACTAAGGAGAAGAACTACGACGAATAAACCCTTTAGCTAGTAACTCATCTATATTCTTTTTAACTTCGTCTTGCTCTACAGGTGTCGTTCTATATTGCCTCATTGCTATGGGTGCAGTACCAGGTAAAAGCTCTATTGAAAACTCAATATCTCTGTCAGGCGGCATACCTAGTAATTCATCAGGGAAGACATCTAGTATCATCTGTAGGCCTAGCTTCCATCTGATGCAATTGCCTAGAAGGTTTCCATCTAATGCAATTGCCTAGAAGGTTTAGATGCACTAATCCTCACTTCCTAACCATCTGATGCTATCAAGTGTACTATCTGACTAGCACAATCTATTATGACACCCCACTTGGTAAGAGTATCCATACCCAAAATGATATCAATGCCCACTGAGCCCATGGTGGTCCTGCAGTGAGCACTTCTTCTTCATCATCATTATGCCTGCAGGCACATGGTGACTCCTGAACCTCTCACGGAACTGAGGCTAAGTGAAACGCTCTCTGTCCTGCTGCCTGTAAGACTCCCACCAGTCTAGAACAGCACCTCGAAGCTATCCTGCTGCATACAGGACCCTCTCTTGGTCATTGCAGTGAGCAATGTCCAGCTGTCGCTCAACTGCACGGAGCCAATCATCTGTCTGTAGTGGATCAGCAGAATGGGAGAAAGTAGGTGGGTGTCCCTTCAGAAAGTCTCCACACCTGTCCCTCTGCTGCTGCTGTGGGTTGGCTTGAACATGCTGTAGAGATTGTACAACATTGTTGAGAGTAGCCATCGTCTGCATCTGAAGTTGAAAGGACTGTTCTGCTGTCAGCGGCTGTGGGTTTAGCGGTGGATTGCCATTAGCCTGATTGTTATCCTCCGGTCCATTGCCTCTGTTGCTGGTGTTTACCATCTGTTGGCAGCAGTTGAGACAACATCAGTAAGCAATTGTTGCACATAACCAAGGTGATCAACAACGGTGACCGATAAAGTAGAGAGAAATAGAGTAGATGCTATTCATAACCCCCAACGGTTTAATATTTATTAATTTATTTATTTAATTAATTTAATCTTCATAGTTGTTTATACTGTGGACATATATCACAACTAAACTATCAATCAATCAAAGAACCAAATCAAACATAGTTCATCATGACAAGTATTCACACACCAAAACAAAGCGTGCTAACGAGACATTATATGGGTAATCTAATCCTTATAGAAAAGCACCCTATTGAGGCCGTCTACAGAAACGATAGAAATATTTGAGTGAATTTCTATATGATAGAAGAAATAAATAAAAATTTTAAACATAATGTGAACAATTAACCAGTAAAATAAAATAAAGACAAAGTTTTATAAATTAGCAGGCAACACAAAAAAAAAGAAAATCCTTAGACACGACAAGTTCTAACTAGGCTTTCGTACTACGGTCGACACGGCTCTGGTACCAAATTTGTCACGACCGGTTTCAACGAACAAAACCGTGCAACATATATATGCGCTAGGAAACGTCTCGCATATACATGACAAATTACAAAGTACCACAGACACATGGCAAAGATAAAAACATACATAACATTAAATATATCATTGTTACACTGTGACACAAGTGTTTAACTCAGAGTATAACGTAGCATTGCGGAAGCATAAAACATAAATCTAACGAGGGCGCCACAGGGACATCGACTGATGAACAAAACGCCTAAAACTTATCGTCGTAGTCTTGCACATATTCTTCATTACCTCCATCAACTGAGCAGCGGTTGGAATCCCCCTCCCCCCCAACAAAGAATAAATATAAAGAAGCAAGTGTGAGTACAGAATACCCAACAAATATAACATAAACCATGAGGCTCTAGGGTTAGCTGACATACTGTATTAGCTTTTAATTAATCACTTTTATTAAGGCCTAATTACTATGAATAAGTAGCAACTCTGTTATCCCAATAGATATTACATAAGAATTAAATAAAATTAAATAGATATAACCATTACCATAACCATAACAAAAAACCAAGGAACCTCAGCCAAGGATCCTACTAATCACTGGGAAGGGTCTGGGCCGCTCATAACCGTGAGCACGGCTGATATATCAGTTTTATACTTTCGAGAGGTGGTGCATCTTTACCCATAAGTCGTGAGCTACGCTAGGAGTTCATCACATTACCAGAGATGAGATGACTAGCAAGCGCACTACGAAGCCTTTACAAAGGTCGCGTTGGTAAGGTGTAACCACTAAGGTTTCAGGTTCCGCAACCGTGGAGGAAGCCTCAAGGGGAGAAGCACAAACATATAACGTAAAGCACACTCAACCCAAGTAGAGCGAGGGCCACATAAGCTCACCTCCCCTCTTGCCCCACAGGTAAACTCCCTGTTAGCGTCTCTTAGCCTTAAAATATTTTACTCCGCAAGCGCACGGAGACCGCTGTAGCTTTTCACCCAGAGTATTCCGAGTATCGTATTTTTATCCACAGGGAAGCGGCAGGCAAGAGAGTATAATTTAATAAACTCAAATCGAATGATCTGTACTTAAATAAATATACCAGCTAGTCATTGGACAGGGGTAAGTCTGGTAAACGTATATGTGTACGGTGGAAAGAAGGAAATTAAACTACCTAAGATACACGTAGAAAGGTATAGTTGCCTGGGATGACAATGAGTGAGATAAAGTTCCCAAACTCTATCTATTTGGCTGCAAAGACTATGTCGTGGTTAACTAAGAAACTCAAGTAGCAAATTAGGGTCTCGCGTCGAGCGAAATTCCGGCGCCTCGAGGGGTCAGGGGGTAGATAGTAGACCACTAAAGGAGACCCGGCTAACGCCTATGGGCCTACTGAACGAACAGGCCTGGGATACACAGGCACACCACACGCTGTCACCGAGTGGGGCTACCAAGCAAATCTGCGTGGATAGGCTGGCACACTATAAATATACTCAAGCAAAGCTTGAGTAACAATAGATCGTCCTTGATCAGAGGAGAGGACCAAACCAGAGCCTGGCGTACAGGTTGGATTATAGCACCGGCAAGAATAACGAGACTTGACTAACTAAGAGAACCATAGCCTAAGCCTATCGAGTATGCAAAATAAAGGGTACACCACACTTGCAAGAGATAGAAATAAAGTAAAATATAACTAAATTATATTGAAGATAAGAGTACAAAAGATACAAGAGCTTTTACCGCAGACTCAGAAGAATTTCCGAGGCAAAGCTTGACTCACTCTAACTCCTAGTATTATCCTAACTACTAAGTTGTGGAAAATGACACTCTCTAAGGTAGGATATGTCTCACAACTTATCCACACCCTTACAAATGAGCTCTATAGGCTTATTTATAGTCCAATATCTGAGGGGGATACTTGTAGGAAGCAAAGGTCGGTGGGTGGCCGAGGTCGGTGTTCAGCTGACCTAGGGGGGAGGTCGGCCGACCTAGCCCGAGGTTGGGCGACCATCCGATCCACCGCCTTTGCACTCTAATGGCTTGATCTTGTGTGCCCATGGCGGTTAGGATGGTTGTTGCACATGTAAAATGCCTCCGAGGGTAGGTCAGCCAACCTTGAAGGAGGTCGGGCGACCACATGTCAGCCTTGGATTTGCCACATTGCTCATCCCTTGAATTGTTGACGTCATGGATCCATGACTTGGTGAACTTTTGGCCTTTGGATACATTGGATGCTTGATACAACGGTTGGATTGACTTGCACATGTGTTTCTTTGCATACAGGAGTGGAAGTGGGCAAAACCAGCTTGGTGAGGTTGCTGGGCGGCCAGCCAGGTGGTCGGCCGACCAGCCAAGTGGTCGGCCGACCTGGCAGTGGGTCGGTCGACCTGCCAGGTGGTCGGCCAACCTGGCACTTGGTCGGGCGGCCACCAGCATTTGGCGTGTTTGTTCCTTTTCCCTTCCTTTGCCTTGTGTCATGCATTTTTACATGTAAATGTGTACCTGCAACCAAATATTCATGTACATCTTGTGAAACTAAATAGTAGAAGGGTTAGTCCATATTTATTCACTTGCATTGCTCCATTTGGTTGGTAATTGACGGTAGATATCGTGAGATTACGACCGTCAACACCCCCCAAGCTTAAACTTTTGCTCATCCTCGAGCAAAGCTAAGACTGAAAGTGGATCAGGAGTTGCTGCAATATCGAAGATGAAGAGAAATTCTTATATGTGACTCAATACTCATGCTTTTATTTTGAGTAGTAAAATAATTGAAGCTTACCTTGTGTACTACCTGTGTTGCATCTTTTTGCTTACCTTACCTTAGGCGGTTGAGAGATGGAACGACCATCATAAGGAGTTCTTCTAACTTGTGTTGATGGTCGTAATCTCACGATATCTACCGTCAATTACCAACCAAATGGAGCAATGCAAGTGAATAATTATGGACTAACCCTTCTACTAATGAGTTCCACAAGTTTTGTGTCAATATTTTGGATGCAGGTACCAAAATGCACATAAAATAGATGAAAACAAGCCAAGGATCAAATATGAGGCACACTGGCCAAAGTAGCCAGGTCGGCTGACCACACCACCTGGTCGGCCGACCAATGGTCAGGCCTACCTGGTGCAGCCAGGTCGGCCGACCTGGGGGCTGGCCGCCCGACCCACTAACAAGGTCAGCCGACCCCTGGTCAGGCCACCCGACCTCCCAAGTCAGCCATGTGCCACCTCATTGATCCACATCATGAAGAAAACACAAGTACACTCAAATCCAACCGCAAGACCAAGCATCCAATGTATCCAAAGGCCAAAATTGCACCAAGTCACGGATCCACAATGTCATCAATCCGAGGGAGAAGCAAAGTGGCCAATGCAGGGCTGACACGTGGTCGCCCGACCTCCTACAAGGTCGGCCGACCTACCCTCGGAGGCATTTTCCACGTGCAACAACCGTCGTAATCGCCAACCGCAATAGGGAAGCAAGATCAAGCCGTTGGAGTGCAAAGGCGGTGGATCGGGTGGTCGCCCGACCTCAGAGCAGGTCGGCCGTCCTCCCTCTAGGTCAGCCGCCCACCAACTTTGGCCTCCCACCGACCTAAGCCTCCCTAAAATACCCCCCTCTCATATGGGACTATAAATAGGCCTGTAGAGCTCATTTGTAAAGGTGTGGAGAAGTTGAGAGCCATATCCTACCTTAGAGAGTGTCATTTTCCACATCTTAGTAGTTAGGATAGTCTTGGGAGTTAGAGTGAGTCGAGCTTTGCCTCAGAGTTCTCGGCGATTCTTCTGAGTCTGCGGTAACAGCTCTTGTATCTTTTGTACTCAATCTTCAATATAATTCAGTTATATTTTACTTTATTTCTATCTCTTGCAAGTGTGGTGTACCCTTTATTTTGCATACTTGCTAGGCTTAGACTTGTGGTTATCTTAGTTAGTCAAGTCCCGTTATTCTTGCCGGTGCTATAATCCAACCTATACACCAGGCTCTGGTTAGGTCCTCTCCTCTGATCAAGGGCGATCTATTGTTACTCAAGCTTCGCTTAAGTACGTTTATAGCGTGCCAGCCTATCCACGCAGATTTGCTTGGTAGCCCCACTCGGTGACAGCGTGTGGTATGCCTGTGTAGCCCAGGCCCGTTCGTTCGGTAGGCCCGTAGGCGTTAGCCGGGTCTCCTTTGGTTGTCTACTATCTACCCCTGACTCCTCGAGGCGCCGGAATTTCGCTCGACGCAAGACCCTGACTTGATACTTGAGTTTCTTAGTTAACCACGATATAGTCTTTGTAGCCAAATAGAATAGAGTTTGGGAACTTTATCTCACTCGTTGTCCTCCCAGGCAACTATACCTTTCTACGTGTATCTTAGGTAGTTTCATTTACTTCTTTCCACCATACACCTATCCGTTTACCAGACTTACCCCTGTCTAGTGACTAGCTGGTATATTTATTTAAGTACGGTTCATTCAATTTTAGTCTATTCAACTATACTCTCTCGCCTGCCGCTTCCCTGTGGATAAAAATACGATACTCGGAATACTCTGAGTGAAAAGCTACAGCGGTCTCCGTGCGCTTGCGGAGTAAAATCTTATAAGGCTAAGAGACACCAACAAGCTTTTCTGGTGCCGTTGCCGGGGAAGCAAAAGGCAGAGATATAGTTGATAATCTCTTTTCGAACCCTGTGTCTTTTATAAAAATACCGACTAGTCATTAGCAAGCTCACTTGTCTCTGTTGTTTATGTTATGGTTGCAACAGAGAGGTGTATGACCGGTTTCGACCTGCCGAAAAATTTCCACAATAACCCAGAGGTTCTGCTTAGGAGGGTCCGTTCCAAGACCATTCACGGGTAGATACCTGTTCCAAGGGAATTGAACCATGAAACGGCCATGTCAAGTAGTTCCTCGAACACCGACGACATGGCCGTACCTTCCGAGAAAACCATCCGTGAGTTCTCCATCCCATCCAGTAGCAATGTCCCTACGGGACCGGCTATCAACGCAGGGGAGAACTTCGAACTCAAGCCGGGAGTCATTCACATGGTTCAAGCCATTCGCTTTTGCGGTTTAGCAATGGAGGATGCCAACAATCACCTGCAGCAATTCCTGGAAATCTGCAACACATTTACCATGAAAGGTGCGTCCGCTGATGCTGTCAAGTTACGCCTCTTCCCATTTTCACTTGTCGGAAAGGCGAAGCAATGGTTCTACCTCAACCGCGCAACACTGACAACGTGGGATGCATGCTCAAACGCATTCCTCGCCAAGTACTTCCCTCTGGGAAAGACCAATGCATTGAGAAACAAGATCTCAAGCTTTCAATAGCTCGCAAATGAAACGGTGGCGGAGGCTTGGGACAGATTATAGGAATACATAGCAGCCTGCCCCCACCATGGCATGGAAGAATGGCTGATCATTCAGAGTTTCTTTCACGGGTTAAACCGTACTGCTCAAGAGCACCTGGATGCAGCTGCTGGAGGATCTTTCCTATCCCAAAGTGTGAGAGCAGCCAAAAATCTGATTGAGAAGATCGCCACTAATCAGGGATGGAAGGAAGATAGGTCACACCCACGATCCCGTGGAGTCCATCACATCGACAGCACGGACATGCTGGCCGCCAAGATGGACTTGCTTTTAAAGAAGCTAGAAGACAATCCTGAGACCGCACCAGTCCAGGCCCTCGACACTCGCATGACTTGCGAAGTCTGCGGGAACACGGGACATTCAGGGAGCAGCTGCCCTGAAACGTGACTGGAAGAGCCAACTTCATCGGTAATTCTAGCAACTTCAACAATGGGAATCGTCCCCAACCAGGCTGGAATTCGCGCCCATATATGCCATTCTCCGGACAAGGTTGTAGGACCGTGACGTGCAACTAGAGGGGGGTGAATAGGAGCACTTAAGAACTCAAACTCACGAACCCCCGGTGCAGACTGACAGACACTTCACACAACAAATGCTAAACACCGTCCACTAAAAGGAAACGTGTCTAGCAGCACTTGGTGTCGCCCACTGAAGGGTACACACCAAGCGAGCGGAAGCACAAGACTCAACGATCACGAGATTGCAAGTCAAGCGAAACAACGATTCTCGCAGAAGCGTCTTGTTCGCCACTCAACGCACCGAAATGCGCCCTACTGGAACACAGCAAGTTAAGAATATGGGCAGCAACAAGGAACATAACAAGCGAGGTCGAAGCAAAAGCCAAACAGCGAAAACTCCAACGAAAAACAGGCTGCCCAGAACTATGGGACTGTCCGGTAGCGGCTATAGGACAGTCCGGTAGCAGAGTCCAGTAGACACCGGACTGACCGGTAACAAGGTCCGGTAGAGCCTGGAACAAGGGCCTACGCCGGACTGTCCGCTGGCTAACGCCGGACTGTCCGGTGGAGCCGGAGTCCGGTGACAGCACCGGACTGTCCGGTGGAACCTAGAACTTGAGCCTCTCAAGCCCTAAATCTGACCAAACCTTGTCCAATCTTCACGAAGTTTGACACAGGCTACCTAAGCACTATTCCAAAGCTATTCCCAAAAGATCAACACAAAATGATCACGGGATTAGCGAGAATTTCAGATCTCGTGGAGCGGCAAGTCTTGGGCAAGAAAAAGGGGAAAACTCAAATTCAACTTGCTCGTGGCAAACGTACTAGTTTGTGATGCACTAGGGCATAATCTCCACGTCCTTGCAAGACCAAAACACCGGCAAAAGAAAGGATTCACCCATGGCCAAAGCAAACACCCAAAAGCCAAGGATTGAACCGAAAAACCAAACTAGAAAGGGGAGAAGGAGAGGGCTGCACACATGAGCTCAAAATTCAGTGGAATCTTGATGTATTGAAGATGGGAAATCAGTTCATACAAGGTTCCTACAGCCTACCACCCTTCATCCTTCCTACTTGTGAGAAGAACACTTGCTAGGGGACTCAAATCCTAGTCTAGTGCTCTCTCTCTTCTCTCTCAGGCACATGGCTGTATGGAAGTGAAGCCTAGGGTTTTCTAATAGTTGGAGAGACACCTTAATGACCAGCCACTTAGGTATTTATAGCCCTAGGCCTGACGACACAATTAACACTAAGACCCTTACTCTAGAATGCCCGGAAGGGGCTGAAATGTAAAAGATACAATCGGACGACTACGATGACGCTTTGATCTTCTTCTTCTCCACGCCTCGCTTGGATGTACGCCACGTAGCCAGTAGTCCGGAAGCTTCCCCCGGTTTTGAAGTCAGAAACCGGGAAACTTTGTTCTGCGGGCTTCTTGGGCCGAATCTTGGCCCAATCTTCTATCTTGGCGAGTCGGAGCCCAACCCACCAAGTCATCTGAACTTGGGTGGCAGTTTTGAGCCGAAGCCGCCAAAGACTCCCTCGCACGCCTTCGCGCCATGCACTCGGGTTGGAGCACCACAGTGGCACCCAGCTTCTCCAGTCCATCGGAGTCGCCTCACGGTCCATCTGAGGGCTTACACCACCATTGCCGAACCGCCCCTCCCTGTACCGAGCTCCCATGGCCGACCGACGTCGAGCATTGCCTCCGGTCCATTGGAGGGCTTTTGCCTCAGTCCATCGAGGTCTTCATCATCTACCTCCAGTCCATCGGAGGGCTTGATCTCATTGACAATCACTCATCACACCAGGAGAGCAATGAGGCCGGTCCATTGGTTCTCAATCTCCCCCTTGATAAGTGCATTGTCAACACCTTCAACCTATAACCTGAAATAGAACAAAGACAAGAGAAAAGCGTAAAACCAAAAAAGAAAGAAAGAAAGAAATAAGAAAGTTTTTCAAAATGCCCAAGAACCAAATACAAGCAAAGAAATAGGGCACAGTGAGACAACAAAAGAAAACAAAGTATCAGCTCCTCAAGACAGAGGCAAAAGACTTGACGCGCCGATGCAAAGAGCATGCTAAAAGCTCAAACTCCCCCTGAGATGCATCCTCACAAATGCAAAATGAGTGCAAAGCTCCCCCTCAACTAAATCTCTCTTGAGTTCTCCCCCTTGTCCATATTTTTAAATTTCTTCCCCTTGGAGAAGTACACTAATCTCTCCCCAAATTTCTCCCCCTTTTTGACAATGGACGCATCAAGGGTTCCTTGAACTCATCTCCCCCTGAACCAGACAATCCCCCTCAAAATATGCCATGACATGCAAGGAGTGTAACTGAAGGAGCTCAGAAAGGATGGAAAGCTAGTAATCACAAGTTCTAGCATACAGAGCAAGTGAGGGCAAGGAAGCATATGACAAGCTCAAATGAATCTATCTTACATATATCAAGAGCAAGCTTGTTTTTCAGGGTTATCGAAAAGAAAGCATCACCAACATGAATAGCACCTAGCAAGATAGGCATGAACAGCAAGATGCTAGCAATGCATACAAGGTGTGCTACTCTCAACCAAAGCATATACAGCTAACCATAAGCATTTTAGAAACTTGCAAATTTCAGATTTAAACATTTGTATCCATACACAAGTTCTTTTTGTGCCAGGGGTTATTTACTTGTCTTTTGCCACTTTTTACCAACCAATGCCAAGCCTAGGCTCAAAGAACCATCAGAAGCTTAAGACAAGGTTTTGATCATACACAACCTAGTCCAAGTTCATGTCAAAGTGCAATGACAAGCAGTCTCAAACTAGATCAGTGTGATAAGCAAATCCACCTGAATCTTTCTCAATTTAGCACATAAGACACCACTTGTAAGCATTTTGATTCAGATTTCAATTTAAGCAAGATGTCATAAAAGCTTAGGCATTAACTTAGCAAAAGCATACAACTAGCATTTCTAGGTATGAAAAGATAGCATAGTATTCAACAATCCTACACATGCTAGGTAGCCAAATCAAGTCGTGATCATGGTTTTTGATTTACAAAGAATTAAAAACTTAGCTAACGACTAGTATTCAACAGACTCAAGAGAGCTTAGCCAACCATGATCAAGCATGCATCTGTACAGATTAGCACAAGCAAGTACTAACTCATCATTCCAAAAGAGCTCTAGTGCTAGTGAAGTGAAAATGCATATGATACAGTGCAATGCATGATATGATACAATATGCAAAAGAACCAAAGAGAAATAAAAGCAAGATAAAAACAAAACTAAACTACAGAAGCTATTCCTTACGAAGAGGAATAGCACACTATCCCTGACTAAAAGGGATAGCACACTCTAAGCTCACCTCTCAGACGCGTAAAAGCGTCAAACTCTAGGGGCTTAGTAAAGATATCGGCCAACTGGTTTGCAGATACTACATGGATTAAGTCTATGTCTCCCTTCTCATAGTGATCTCTCAGAAAGTGAAACCTCACGTCTATGTGTTTGGTTCTAGAGTGCAAGACGGGGTTCCTAGCTACAGAAATAGCAGAAGCAGAGTCAACTAGAAGAGGTATCCTACCAAACCTAAGGCCGAGATCACAAAGGGTGGCTTTCATCCACAAGAGCTGGGAGCAGTAGCTAGCAACAGCAATGTACTCTACTTTTGTGGTAGACAAGGATACACTAGCTTGCTTGCGGGAGGACCAAGAGACAAGAGAGGTTCCTCAGAGTTGGCATGTGCCGGAGGTTGACTTGCGATCAATCCGGCAGCCAGCATAGTCAGCATCTGAGAACCCTCTAAGAGAAAGAGAAGAACCTGAGGAGTACCAAAGACCAAGCTCAGGAGTGAATTTCAGATACCTGAAAATGCGCTTCACCGCTTGACGGTGAGGAGTCCTAGAAGAAGCCTGGTAACGCGCACAAAGGCAGACCGCGAACTGAATGTCCGGCCTGGTCGCCGTCAGGTACAGAAGTGAGCCGATCATCCCTCGAAATTCCTTCTAGCCCATCGCCTCCCCCTCTTCATCAGCATCAAGCGCCGTGTTTGTGCTCATTGGAGTTGTCATGGGCTTTGAGTCACCCATGTCAAACTTCTTCAAGATGTCCTTGGTGTACATGGCTTCATGGACGAAGGTTCCTTCAGGGCCTTGCTTGATCTGCAGCCCGAGGAAGAACTGGAGCTCACCCATGAGACTCATCTCAAATTCCCTGCTCATCTGTTCAGCAAAACAAGACACCAAAGCGTGAGATGAACCACCAAAGATTATGTCATCAACATATATCTGAACTATCAGGGTGTCACCGCCATGACTCAATAAAAACATGGTCTTGTCTACTGAACCCATCACAAACCCAGACTTGAGCAGGAAACTCTTCAACCTAGCATACCAAGCTCTAGGAGCTTGCTTCAGACCATAAAGGGCTTTCCTCAACTTATACACCCGGTCTGGAAATCTAGCACTCTCAAAGCCAGGAGGTTGTCTCACATATACCTCCTCCTCTATGAACCCGTTCAGGAAAGCAGACTTGACATCCATTTGCTGCAGTTTGAAGCCTTTAGAGGCCGCAAAGGCAAGCAAAATCCTAATGGCTTCCCAACGAGCTTTAGGGGCAAAGGTCTCCTCATAATCTATCCTCTCCTTCTGACAGAAACCCTGGGCTACCAATCTCACTTTGTTCCTCACAACCATCCCATCCTCACCCTATTTGTTCTTGAAAACCCACTTGGTACCTATAGGGCGACAGTTTGGTGGAGGTTCAACTAAATCCCAGACATGGTTTCTTTCAAAGTTCTTCAACTCCTCATGCATGGCGTTCACCCAGTTAGGATCAGATAATGCATGTGACACATCCCGGGGCTAAAAAGAAGCAACATATGCAGAGTGGAAGAAAAAGGCTAGAAAAGCAACCGAAGAGCGTGTGACACGCTGGTGAATGTCTCCAATCATCCTGTGTGGAGGGTGATCCCGCTAGACATACTGAGATGGAACAATCTTGGAGGTCACCTCCCCTACGTCCTCAGCGGGGCTAGCCTCTGCATGAGCTTGCTGTCGGGGAAGTGAGGAGGAAGCCGTGCGTAAGGGTCCTCCTTCATCATCTGAGCTCGTAGCAGAGGGGGCAGGAGCTGCAGACGGTGTAGTGGCTCCTGCATCACCAACATCAATCGCACCTTCCTCATCCTCAAAGATGGGGGTGCCTTCTTCATCATCACCTGAAAGCTCAAAGGCAGGGGTTGTGCAGGGCATAGTTTCATCAAAAGAAACCTCACAAGTCTCAACAACTTGCTTGGCCTCCAAAATCCACACACGAAAAGCCCTAGAACTAGAGGCATATCCCAGAAAACTCCCATCCAAACAGAGAGACTCAAACTTGTCCAGATGCCCCTCCTTCTTAAGCACAAAGCACCTACAGCCAAACGCTCGCAAATGCTTGACGTTGGGCTGCCTACCAAACCGAAGTTCATACGAGGTCTTCCCAAGGAAAGCTCGCAAGAAGATCCGGTTCGCAATGTAACAGGCCGTATTTACTGCCTCAGCCCAAAAGCGCCTCGGAGTCCTGTGCTCATCGAGCATCGTCCGTGCCATCTCAACGAGTGTGCGGTTCTTGCGTTCCACAACATCGTTCTGCGGTGGGGTATATGGAGAAGGAAACTGGTGCTCAAGACCTAGGTCACGACAGAAGTTTTCGAACCGAGAGTTTCTGAATTCTCTGCCATTGTCATTGCGGATAGCCCTCATGGCCTTATGACTCTCGTTTCTCAACCTCAGTACCAGATCCCGAACAAAACCAAACGCCTCATCCTTAAACTCCATGAAAAATACCCACGAAAACCGCGAAAAGTCATCCACAACGACAAGCACGTACTACTTCCCACTGACCGACGCTACCCGAGCGGGACCTACTGTATCCATATGGAGTAGCTCACCCGGATAGGAGGTCATAACCTGAGACACAGGAATGTGAGAAGCGGCAACCATTTTGCCATGACGACAGGGGTAGCAAACTAAGTCCTTCTCAGCTCTCAACTTGGGCAATCCTCGTATTAGGCCCATTTGTAGGACCGAGACGTGCGACTAGAGGGGGGTGAATAGGAGCACTTGAAAAACTCAAACTCAAACCCCCAAAGTGCGGTCTCACGAAAACACACGCACAACCGATACCGTCCACTGAACAGATACGTATCGGGTGCAAAGCGGAAGCATAAGCTACACTAACCAAGCTGAGACACCATGTCTAAAAGAACACACACAAAAAGATCGCCCTCAGCTATGAGTCACTTGCTTAGCCACTCCACACCTAAGTGCATCTCACTGAGAATAGCGAGCGATGAGTATGGGCTACCGGTGAATGACATAAAACCAAGAACAAAACAAAAACGACCGACTCACGCTAACTAGGTCACACAAAGCTCCTACATAGTGTGCAGAGTTGCATAGCATGAGCTAGCTATCAACTCTAGGACACACTGGAAACACTACACCGAAGAGCACTTGGTTACAGAAAGAAACGAGTGGAAACTACAAGAAACAAATAAAAACAGCAAAGTGCAAACAACACTGAAAAGAAAATACAAAACCGGACTATACTACTCTCTAAACAGGACCAAGGAATGGACAAGAGAACAAAGACACTAGAGCAAAAAGAAGGGAACCAGACCTGACAATCAGGTCTGAATTCTAGGACCAGACCGGACAAAGAAATGGAAGAAAATAACTCAAACACCAAGCGCTAAACACAGGAAGAAAAACGGATGATAAGTTCTTGGGCTAAGCACTAGACCGGACAAACGGACGAACCAACAGAGCAAAAACATGAACACCAAAAACCATCAAGGGACAGGACAGTCAGGTTTAATCACCAAAGCCTAACCGGACAAATTGAAGACCTGACTGGACAAAAGGAAGGACAAAAGAACTAACACACAAAACGCAAGAAAACGGGACCTAGACCTGACTGTCAGGTCTCAGCAAAAGAACCTGACCGGACAAAACCACTCAAGCAGCAACACGAACTGAGAATAACCTGCAGCAACTTTGGACAGTCAGGTTTGTGGGGTTCGGACAAAAGACCTGACTGTCCTGTCCATACCCCGCAAACACCCGAAACAGAAAACAGAAAACTGCATGCTGGCACTCCAAAAACCGAGCCAAAACCTGGTCAAATCTCAACAAAACTTCACAAAAATTTGTATGGATGATACTAAGGACCTTCCCTAGCAAACCCCAAAATATCCACTTGAAAAGATCAAGGGTTGCACGGGAATTGCAGATCTCGTGAGGTAGGTGAGTTGAACCCGAAAAACCTAGAAACGTCAAGAACGGCCCTTGCTCGTGGTTGGATGATTCTAGCACTTGGCTAGTGAGATGCACCACGTCCTAGGAAGGCAAAATACCAGCAAAAGAAAGGTCTCATCCTTGGACACGCAAAACGAGCCAAAATCCAAGAAACGGGACCAAAAACGGAGACTAGAAAGGGGGCAAAGAGGGAGGGATGAGATTGCTGCTCAAGACATGGAATTTCTCAACAAGGAACCTTGAATTAATCATGAAATTCAGGTTACAAGAGTTCCCTAGAGCCTACCTCCCTTCATCCTCCTAGCTAATCTCCTCTCTTTTCTCTCTTTGGACCTTGGCTGCTAGGGTTAGGAAAACTAGGGTTTGTGGCTGCAAAGATAAGCTCCAAGGGAGCCTCCCTAAACGACACAATTACATTAAGACCCCTACTCTAAAAATGCCCGGAGGGGGCCAAACCGAAAAGATACAATCGGAGGACTACGATGACGGCTTGATCTTCTTCTTCTCTACGCCTCGTTTGGATGTGCGCCACATAGCCAGTAGTCCGGAAGCTTCCCCCAGTTTTGAAGTCAAAAACTGGGAAACATTATTCTGCGGGCTTCCTGGGCCGGGTCTTGACCCAATCTTCTATCTTGGCGAGTCGGAGCCCAACCCACCAAGTCATTTGAACTTGGGTGACGGTTTTGAGCCGAAGCCGCCAAAGCCTCCCTCGCACGCCTTCGCGCCATGCACTCGGGTTGGAGCACCACGGTGGCACCCGGCTTCTCCAGTCCATCGAAGTTGCCTCGCGGTCCATCGGAGGGCTTACACCACCGTTGCCGAACCGCCCCTCCGTGTACCGAGCTTCCATGACCGATCGACACCGAGCATTGCCTCCGGTCCATTGGAGGACTTTTGCCTCAGTCCATCGAGGTCTTCGTCATCCTCTACCTCCAGTCCATCGGAGGGCCTCCAGTCCATTGGAGGACTTGTGCCGTTGACAATCACTCATCACACCAATAGAGCAATGAGGCCGATCCATTGGCTCTCACCATTGAACTCAACCTGACTAGTAGATCAAAGCTC
This sequence comes from Paspalum notatum, assembly GCA_022530915.1. Lineage (NCBI taxonomy): Eukaryota > Viridiplantae > Streptophyta > Magnoliopsida > Poales > Poaceae > Paspalum > Paspalum notatum. The sequence goes on along the minus strand of CM039688.1, from coordinate 28,143,336 downwards.
AAGTGACCAAGCCTCCTATGCCACTTCCAAATATCAGCAGAAGGACTAGCAACCAAACAGTGAGCAGGGCCAGAAACAGATGTGAGATCGACCCTAAAAACCTAACCAAAAGGCAGCAAAGAGCAAACAAAGGTCTCCTCAGCATCAAGAACGCAGCACGCACCCTTCTTAAAACGAGCGTCAAATCCTTCATCTAGAAGTTGCGAAACAGAGACCAAATTGAACCCCAGATTCCGAACAAAAGCAACTTCTCTCAGGGAAAGCTTAGCAGAGAGCAAAACAGAACCAACACCCATCACTTTACCTTGACCATTGTCCCCGAATGTGATGTACTCCTTGCTGCTCATGGGGTTGAGGCTGGAGAACTACTTGCGGTGCCCTGTCATGTGCCTAGAGCAACCGGAGTCCATGATCCACACGTCCTCCATGCCTCGATCCTGCAAAGTCAAGTAAAGCGATGGTGAGCAAACGGTCCGGCACTGGGGTTAGTACCAAAACTACTGTACCAGTGCCGAGCCATCTGCTCAAAAGTGGGGTAACCACAATCAAAGAAATCACCACGACTGGAGTAACCACGACCCTCAAAGCGTGGCCTCTCAAACTCTCTCACAAACCCTCGGTCACGAGGTCCGTAGCCGTGCTGAAAATGACTAGGAGCTCAGCCGGTAAAGCAACTCTCACCACCAAGAGCACGGGCCTGAAAGCCGCGTCCTCTCTCACCACCAGCAAAGCGGTCTCTCATCTCACCGCGGTGAGGAGGATCTTGCCTACCACCCTAGTAGAACTGATCCTGGTTCCCCCAAGCTCTCTCCTGCCTCTCAACCCGCTTCCTCCTGAAGCAAAACTCCTCTAGGTGGCCATCTCGCCGGCAGAACTCACAGTGGTAGACAGGCCTCCTAGGTACTGGGTTAGGCTGGGACTTGGGCTTAGGTGGTGTGGCCTTGGGTGGCTCAGGCTGCTAGACTGGCTTCTTTCCCTTGGGCTTAAGCTCTTCCTTAACAATCTTGTCCAGCTTACTAATTGGAGGGGTTATGGAGCCTTTATATATTTTTGCCATGCTTGAACTTGCATGTTTTTCATTTCGCCGTGCTTTTGCACGCGTTTCTTTTTCTTTTTGCCATTCTTTTGCATGCATCTTTTCTTTTGGCTCCATACCTTTCCTCCTTGAATTTGAAGGCTTTAGAGAATATGAGCAGTATTTGGAGACTTTTGTTGGATGCAAAGTATGAAATGGATCACTTGCATTTATTTCTTTTGTACTCTAGCTCTCAACAGAAGATGATATTTCTACTCGATGAGACTCAAAATTTGACAAAACTCAAAACATATCTAAGTAGCTCTTTGTGGCAGGTTTAGAACATTTGAAGCATATATGGCTCTTGTAGGACTTTTTAAGCTTTATTTTGTTATTTTCAAAGATAAGAACCTGAGACATTCATCCTACTAGGAATATGAAAGATCATCCCACATTTAAGTCATATCATGATCTCACATCAACTTAGGCTTGTTATCACAAATGGCATCCACAAGGTAAAACTTTTGGTTTACTTATCTTTATTCACGAACATAGGACTAAGCTAAGCATAAGTTGTCATGCAAGAATTAAACCATTCACTTGATAGAGCAACTATTCATCATTTCCAAAACGAAGCTAGCAAGTGAATTTAACATTAGGCATGGGAGTTATTTATTAGGATACACATTTTTTTAATATAACTACTGGAATTAAAAGATACAACGAGCACTTCTCTCATGATAAAGCAGATAGAACTTGACATGTTCGAGAAAAAAAGGGACAGGGGTGAACAAGGCGACGATGGAACACACATACCTTAGTTGTTGGGTTCTTCCCTCTCCCCCAAGCTTCAATGAAGCTCACTCGGGAAAGAACCGTTTCCAGTTGTAGTACATCAGGTTCTGCTCTTGCATGCGGTCGACAGTCGCTCTTGTCTCCAAGATCAAGTTGTGGTCGACTCCTTGTTGCTGCTGAATGTCGGCGATGCTGTCCATTATCCCCAAGGTGCGATGGTCTTGGAGATCTAACGCCCCGAAGAGGGCGGTGAAGTTCCCATCGAGTTCGCCACCGGTATAGCGGGCAGAATGGGACGGACCTGCACCATGACCATAATGGTACTCACCTCCGCTATGATGTGACGGTGTTGGGTTGATGGAGGGCACAATGGAGTTCCACGAGCTGTGCCAGGAACCCTGTGGGTTGGCTTCCCAAGCAGGTGTGCTTGGATGAGCCCATGTAGGTGCGGCTCCTGGCTGCTGTGCATCCTTGTTGGCCTTGCGGATTTGCTCCTCTACTCGGCGTCATTGGGCGTGAGTCATGACTCCGGTGACACTGTTTCTTCCTGGTTCTGGCTCGGGCTCTAGTTGCATGGTTAGTGTTCTCACAGAGTATAACTTGAACTGCGGTGCTGGGAGTGGCAGCTCAAAGTCGCAGCCTCTAAATGTCATGATGTATTTCCCGTTTGTGTCCTTCCTCAAAAAGTGTGCATGGATGAAGTGTGACTCTTTGACTACTCGTGTAGGGTCATTTGGCATGAAGGAGACGGTAGCATTCACTAGCATTCCCAACCCGTTGGCGATCCTTGTCACGAATGACGTGATCGAGATGATATGACCACTCTGAGCTAGCCCTTGCCAGTGGCGGACCATGCTAAGTGCAGGAGCAAATTTTATTTTCTTCCACATGGCATAGAGACATCTAACATCCTCTACTGTGACACGACGAGTATCATCCCGTGGGAAAACAACCATGGTGAGCCAGCGGGGCTAAAAACTGCAAAGTGGGGTGCCAAATGTGAGCGATGCTCTTTTTCCTGGGAGCATCTGGTCCAACCAATTCTTTCCAAAACTCTACTAAATTAAACCCTGCTCATAATCACTCAAAGTGCATTATGGCGAGAAATCAAGCAAGTTGCTAAATTGGCGTAGAGTAAGCTCATAATCAGTATTGAAAAGGCGGAACCAGACGTACGTACCATCCCTTCGGGTGTCGGTGCGGAGTGTCATGAGGAATTCTTTGGTGAGGAGGATGATTCCTCCCTTTGGGATTTCTGCAAAGTCGCTCCACCCAATGGCCTCAAATACCTCGTTAAACTCCTCCCACATGCCAGTGTCGACAAAAGGTCCTCGTCGAAGCATTTGGTCGGCGTAAGACTTTTGGTTTAAGAGTCTTAACGCCTTGGCCTCCTCCTGAGTGCGCGGCACGAGCTGTGAGTCGAGGATGAGTATTGGCCGATGGGTGGATGATGTCTGGAATTCTTCAGGCTCCTCCGTGCTGATGGACATCCTCTCGGAGGCAGCATGCCGGCTTGCCGAGCCGGAGCCACCCTCCGAGGATGACCAGCGGATATGTTGTCCTGCCTTGCTAACGGCCTTCTTTGCCTTCTTAAATGCATTCTTCATCATGCAAGGCACACAAAAAAAAATACGCAATACCGGAAGGATAGACGACAATAAAAATTGTTAGCGGGTTTGTCGTCTAAAGAAACAGCGTCCTTGTGGGGCAGAGCCTCCACAAAACGTTCTCGTCCTGCTTCACAAAAGAGAGAGAGAGTTGCCGGAGTTTTATTTGGCTAACCAAATATTATTCAGGCATTATTTTAACTAAGCTAGTCAGCTTAATTAAGCACTAAATGAGAGATTAGAGAGGGAGAAGAGTGTTGCTGCGTGGTGCACTGAGCTAGGAAGCAGGAGGACGTATTTATAGCCGGAGGGGTGCATGCAGAGGGCCAGGCGGCCATGCATGGTGGCCGGGCATCCACTGCCTATGGCCGGCCGGCCATGGCAGGGTGCCGGGTGGTGTTGCAGCAAAAAGCAGAGGGAGAGAGAGGGCTAATGGAGTTAGTGCGCGCCGAAAGAGAGCAGGAGGTGGTCCGGGCGGCCACAGGTCTTGGTCGGCCGGCCATTGCAAAGTGCCAGATGCACTTGTTCCTTCATGCAAGTGAGCAAAGGAAAAGGTGGAGGTGATGTGCGCCGAAAGAAGGAAAGTGGAGGGGCCGGGCGGCCACCTTCCAAGGCCGGGCGGCCATGCATGGTGCTCATGCACTTGGCTATCGAGTGAGTGAGAGGAGCAGGTATGCATGCATGCACCGAAAGTGCAAGAGCCATGGTCAAGTGGCCGGAGTGCTGCCTCCATTTTGAGAGAGTGGGAAGTGATTAGCAAAAGGGAAAGAGAGAGGGAGGTGATTAGCAAAAGGGAAAGAGAGAGAGGAGTGGAGTGGAGTGGCCGGGCGGCCCACACCTATGGCCGGCCGGCCATAGGGGGGTGTCCCCTCTTGGTGCCTGCTTTGGTAAAGGGTGAAGGAAGCTGAAAGGGGAGGAAAAGAAGAGAAAAAGAAAACAAGGGGGGAGTGGCTTGGTCGGCCGGCCACATGATGTGGGTGGCCGGCCACTCAAAAAATTTTTTTTCGAAAATGCAGGGGTGTGAGAAATTAAACTAATGCAATATAAAAATTAAATGCGAAAATTTAAACATGCAGTGAGTTGTAAAAATTAAACTTTGGCGGGAAAGTAAATATGCCGTCGGAGGGTAGTGCCAATTTACCTGTTGGCGAGGGGAGCCCATGTTTTGCATTTTGGGGTTTTGTCACCACCAAAGCTGGGGGCTGCCTTTCGATGCGACTTCTTTCCTCTGCGCCGGCTCGGAGTAGTTAACTTGTTGTCGGTGCCGACCTTGTTCTCAGGAGCTTTGCCTCCTGGTGCGGGACTGGGCTTGCCATGGCTTGTCTCTTCTTTTCTCGATCTTTTGCTTTGCATTGCTCTCTCGTATTCTTTTTGTTGGAATTCAGCCTCAAATTTGAGTTTCTTCTTCATGAAGGTAACAAGGCTGTCTTTCGTTGGGTTCTGATCATTGGTCTCATCCTTAACCTTGGGTGCGTTCTGTGAAGCTTGGCACTTGAATGTGTGCACCTTGTTGCATTGCTCCACTTTTGGCTTGAAGGCAAAAGTCTCCTTCTTGCCATTGATGTTTAGGTGGACTTTTCCTGCTCCGACGTCAATGTTCGCTTCAGCAGTGCTCAAAAACAGCCGCCCAAGAATGAGCGGGGTCTTTGAATCAATCTCCATGTCGAGTACCACGAAGTCCATTGGGATGAGAAAATTCCGGATTCTCACCGGGACGTTCTCAGCGACTCCTTCGGGGTATCGAACGGACTGATCCGCAAGCTGAAGGCACATAGCCGTGGGGACGAGTGCCTCATGATTCAGCTTGTCGAAGATGACCTTCGGCATGACACTGACACTGGCTCCAAGATCACACAACGCTTGGTCAAAGTGCTTGGTTCCAATTGAACATGAGATGGTGGGACTACTAGGGTCCTTTTTCTTGAGTATAGCTGCGCTACATTCTTCTGTCAAATGCACAACTTCCGTTGACGGTAGGGGTTTCTTATTGTTGAGGATATCTTTCAAGTACTTTGCGTATGTCGGTACCTACATAGCATCTAGCAGGGGTATGTTGACATAAAGCTTCTTAATGACCTCAACGAACTTACTGTATTGTTCATCAGCGGCAGCCTTCTTGTTTCTTGGAGGAAATGGTAGCACCGTAGTGTCATAAAACTCGTGGGGTAGATGTTTTGATGACGTTTCCTCCTTGCCAGGCGTATTTTCCTCTGCAACCTTATATTCGGGCTCGGCTGTCTTCTCCTGCTCTTTACCAACACGACTAGGAGATGGGGGGTCCTGTGTGGACTTTCCACCCTTAGTGGTTACTGCATTTATGTGCTCCTTGGGAGGACCTTCAGGTTGCCCAGGCAGCTTACCCGAATTTGTGTTAGGTAAAGCAGCAGCCAACTGAGCTATTTGAGTTTCAAGCATTTTGTTGAAGCTAAGTTTGTTTTTCATAGCACTATTCACAGTTTCCATTTGTAAAGATATAGACTCGAACATCCTATCATTAGCATAGAACTTTTTACTAATGCTATCATTCACAACTTGCTGATCAAAAGTGTAATTACTCTTAGGAAATTGCTGCGAATTTGAAGAGTTACCTTGCCCAGAGAAAGGGAGATGTGGTCATGAATTACATCCTGGCTGAGGACGATTCCCATTGTTGAAGCTATTGGTACCATTACCATTGAAGTTCGCATCTTCGGGTCGCGTCTTGGAGCAGCTGTTCCCCGAGTGCCCCGTATTCCCACAGACTTCGCAAGTCATGTGAGCATCAAGGGCTTGCACCGGAGCGGCTTCTGGAGTGTCGTTTAGCTTCTTTAATAGCAAATCCATCTTTGCGGTGAGCATGTCAGTGCTCTCGATCTGATGGACGCCACGAGAACGGGTGCTAGACCTCTCTTCTCTCCATCCTTGATTGGTGGCCATCTTCTCTATAAGGTTCTTGGCCGCCGTGATGCTCAAGGAGAGGAAGGATCCTCTAGCAGCTGCATCCAGGTGTTCTTGAGCTAAGCGGTGAAGCCCATGAAAGAAACTCTGAATGATCAGCCACTCTTGTATCCCGTGGTGTGGGCACGCTGCAATGTACTCTTGTAGACGTTCCCAATCTTCTGCCACAGTTTCATCAATGAGCTGTTGGAAGCTCGAGATCCTGTTCCTCAACGCGTTAGTTTTCCCTAGCGGGAAATACTTCACTAGAAAAGCATCGGAACATGCGTTCCAAGTTGTGAGTATTGCTCTGTTGAGGTAGAACCACTGTTTTGCCTTCCCAACAAGAGAGAAGGGAAAGAGACGAAGTTTGACGGCATCTGGTGACGCTCCTTTCATGTTGAACGTGCTGCAGATCTCCAGGAACTGCTGTAGATGATTGTTGGCGTCTTCAGTAGTCAGTCCACAAAAAGGGATGGCTTGAACCATGTGAATCACCCTCGGTTTGAGCTCAAAATCCTCTCCCACTTGAACATCAGGTCCATTGGGGATATTGCTGCTCGAAGGGATGGAGAACTCACGGATAGTCTTTTCGGCCATGGTGGTGAAACGTAGAGTACTGGTTGAAGTACTTGGTTCTAGCTCCCTAGGTACAAGTCTCTGTCCGTGAATAGTCTTGCGATGTACTTTCCGGAGTAGTGACTCTGGGTTGTCGTGGAAATTTACCGGTAGGTCAAAACCGGTCATACACCTCTCTGTTGCAACCACAACAAAACAACAGAGCAAAGTGAGCTTGTTAACACCTAGCGGTAAAATTTGTGAAGTATACAGGTTCGAAATGAAATATCAATTATCTCTTGGCCAATTGCTTCCCCGGCAACGGCTCCAGAAAAGCTTGTTGGCGTCTCTTAGCCTTTACAGGTTTTACTCCGCAAGCGCACAGAGACCGTTGTAGCCTTTTACTCAGAGTATTCCAAGTATCGTAAATTTCCACAGGGAAGCGGTAGGCTCAAGAGTGTAATTGAATAAACTCAAATCGAATGAACTGTAAACTTGGATAAATTATACCAACTAGTAGTTGAACAGGGATAAACGTGATAAATATAGGTGTATGGTGGAGGAGAATATCTATCTAAGCTATCTGTAGAAAGGTATAGTTGCCTGGGAGGACAACGAGTGAGATAAAGTCACCAAACTCTATTCTAATCGGCTGCAAAGATTATCCGTGTCTAACTAAGCTATTTATCCTTGTCTAACTAAGCTATTCAAATAAACAAGCCAGGGTCTTGCATAGAGCAAAATTCTATAGTCTCGAGGATACTAGGGGGTAGATAGTAGGTCCCGAAAGAGAGTCTGGCTAACACCTACGGGCCTCCCAAACGACGGGCCTGGACTACACAGGCACAGCACACGCTGTCCTCGAGTGGGGCTGCCAAGCAAAGCTGCGTGGAGAGGATGGCAAGCTATAATTCCTGGATCAGAGGAGTGGATCTAGCCAGATCCTAGTGTCTAAGTCTAGGGTTGAGTTATAGCACCCGCAAGAATAACAAGACTTGAATAGCTAGGTGAAACATAATCTAAGCCTAGCAAGTATGCAAAATAAAGGTACACCACACTTGCGGGAGGTAGAAATAAAGTAAAATATAACTGAATTATATTGAAGATAATCTGAATCCAAAAGATACAAGAGTTCTATCACAGACTCGAAGATAACTCCGGAGACTTCGGGGCAAAGCTCGACTCAACTCTGACTCCCAGGACTATCCTAACTACTAGGAAGGAATGAAGCACTCTAAGATAGAACTCTCTACTCAACTCCACGCTTTACAAATGAGCTCACGGGGCTTATTTATAGCCTAGGAAGTGAGGTGGGTATTTATATGTGCACTAGGTCGGTAAAGGGGCCGAGTCGGTGGCTGGGCGGCCAAGGTCGGTGGCTGGGCGGCCAAGTTCGGTGGCCGGCCGACCATAGGGGGTGGTCGGACGGCCACCCGATTCACCGACCTTGAGCATCCGACGGTTGATCTCACTCCCTCATGTTAGTTGGTAGTTGAATCGGTTGGTGCACGTGAAAAATGCCGCCGAGGGGCGGTCGGCCGACCACCCTAAGTTGTCAGGCGGCCACGTGTTTTGCTCCAATTCGTTGCATGTTGTTCCCCTCGGATCCTTGACATCACCAATCCTTGTCCCGGCACATTGTGACCCTTGGATATATTGGATGCTCTCTTGTATGGTTGGATCTTCACCTTTTTGTGTTTGTTTCACGCAGGATCGAAGACGTGGCAAGTGAAGTGGTCAAGAGACCATTCCACATGGTCAGGGGCCCAAAACCCCGTTGGAGGGTGGCCGGGCGGCCACCACCCATGGCCGGGCTGCCACTGATGACCTGGCAGGTGGTCGGGCGGCCACCCTACTTTTGCCATTTCTGTTCATCTTCGATATGTGACATGTTTGCAACCATTTTATATGCATTTTGGTACTTGCATCCAAATATTCATGTACATCTTGTGGAACTCATTAGTAGCAAGGGTTAGTCCACATATTTCACATGTTTAGCTTCATTTGGTGGATAATTGACGGTTGATATCGTGAGATTACGACCGTCAACAAATACCTTATGTTACACTCATGTTTTCAAATACCACATGCTTGATTTTATATATTCCTGATGTTTTACTTTCATGCAAGTTCTATTATTGGCAATATGGACTAATCGATATGAAAGAGAGCAGCTGTCAAATCCTGCTTTCTTATATACTCATGTCATTGTTAAAAACCAATGGCTAAGGACTTACTTGACTAGTAAGCAAGCTTCGCGTCAGCCGTAAGCCACATCCATTAAGTCCTACTGAGTAATTAGTACTCAGGGTTTGCCCCCATTTTTGGATTACAGGTATGGAGTTCATTGTTTGTGCCTGCGTAGGCGGGGGTGTCTGTTCTCACCAGGACTGACGACTTCCTTGTGTGGCTGTGAGGTAGCATCGGTGGGCTCGATGTTGTTTTGACGTTTCCAAGCTTTTGTTTATCATGAACCATGAACTTTGATTTTCCGCTGCGAGATACTTTCACAAACTTATTTCTATCGTACGACTTTATGTTGAGACTTGTACTTTAAATTCGAACCCAGTTTGTAATATCCTAATTCTATTATTACTTCTATATTCAACTGCCTGTGATGATGTAATTGGTGTGGCTCCTTCGAGAGTCTGATGTGTATGATGTCGGTTCCTCTGAATTGGTGCTATCGAGAGCCCGAAGGACTCTCGACGGACTACCGAGTTTGGTCTAGCCTAAGTGCACTGCGAGCCAATGGTGGCCAGCGTGCTTAGTCTGGATTAAGCGGGGCGGTTCCGCCACAGCTGGTATCAGAGCCGATCATACACAGACATCAGTCATATCATCTAGTTTTGTTTTACAAAACTATTTTCGAAAGCCCTTTTCAAGTAATTCAAAAAGGAGAGTATGCGATATGCCCATACTAAGGATGTTAGTGATATCCAGGTGACAATGCTAACATACTGATCTAGATAGAACGCATATGCATATTCGGTGCTTTGGGAAGCAACCTATTCGGCCATAGCTATCCCCAGTACTGGAGGAACGCTATTGGGATTTGCGGATGGTTGTGAACCCTGCATTCATGCTGGGTAGGAAAAAGATTCTTTAAGGGTGGTGGGCATGCTTTGAAGGCTTTCATACCCACCACACTTATAATCAGATTGGGGTTCCACCTTTCTCTCGACAATCCCCAGTACTGGTGGAAAGTCAGACTTTGAGAGAAGGTGAAAAGGCCCACCCTACGTTGTCCACGCAATGGTCACGCGTGGGTGCCACACTAGGTGGTAATGTATGAGCATGAATTCTTCTGCAGGTACCCTAACTACGTGCGAACTTAAGACGCATAGAGAACAGCTAGTTGCATTAGGGAGTGTTGTGCATATATGTCACCGATTGGACGATAGCTATATATGATATTCTAGGATGTGTGATGTGAGACCGGTTAGTACGAATCATGCATCATATCTTATGTCTTAATTCTTGTTGGGGGATTATGAGAATACGAATGAGATAAATCGTAACTTAAAAATTACCCTCTGCACGTTATCACTGTGATACTTGTATAAATTCTCCTTTATGAAGTTATTCTAAATCACTAATCTAAAGCCTTGCTTATTAAAAACAGATGGCCAGGACCAAGCAAACCGCGCGTAAGGCTACCAGCGTGAGGGGACTCCGCAGGCAGGAGGGACAGAGGGCTGCTCCCCTTCCTGATGTGACTCACACTCCTCCTGTGGTGGAGGGTGGCTTGCTCCACACACGCTGCAGAGAGGACTACACCCTTTCCCAGATCCTGCGCAGAGCTATGAGGGAGCTGAGGCGCCGTGCTTGCCCCTTCATCTTTGTGCAGACGGCACACGAGGTGGGAAACTGCTGGGCCCAGGTCATTCTCCCTCGAGGTCCTTTCTCGGGGCAGACCACGATCACCACCTTTGGGGCCAACAAGGAGGAGGCCTATCAAAAGGCGGTCATGGCAGCCCTAGTTCACCTGAGTTCCACAGAGGAGGCGGGCCTTTCAGTCCTACGTTTCCTCCCCATCAAGGAGATCGATGACGAGTGGATTCGTCGTCATGAGATCCTAGAGAGCCGGGCTGACACTAGGCCCTACGCTGCGTGTATGCAGTTTGCTCGAGATGTGCAGCAGATGTACCTCTGTGCAGAAGACCACAGCCGCTACTACTACGATTAGAGCGCCGATGCACGCACACGAGTAGAGGAGCTGGAAGGACAGCTGGCCGCTCGTGTGGCTCAGGACGAGCAGTCTTGCGCAGGCTCAGGCACAAGTAGAGGAGCTGCAGCAGCGCCTCGCGGGGTATGAACCGCATTTGCACCCGGTGGTGATATCCTCTGAGCCGGAGGAGATGGAGGAGGAGCCCTCAGTACCTGATGCCCACTTTGCAGCTTAGAGTGCTTGGGGGACCTCGTGCAAGAGAGAAGGGAAGCATTTGTGTAGTGGCACGTTGAAAGCGATGTTTTGTATTATTCCACTCCGTGCTTTTAATTAATGGTTGTACTAAACATTGGTGAGGATGTGAGAACTCATTCGGTACGCCATTTGAGTAGTTGATGGACACCTAATCATGTGCTATTTGATGGTTGGCCGATGCGACCATCACCCTATGATATAATAGTAAGACTTTTATTAGTTTTTGAATCTTCTAAATGGTGTCTGAAGTTTATTCTATGGCCTTGGAAAGTTTGAGGGATGTGCATGGGAAAAATCTGGGATGGCACTGTGATTTTGGTTGCAGCTCGCAATCTGGAATTTTCGCACAGCTGTTGCTAAATTTGATTATATCTCAAAATCTGGGAGGTTTTGTGCCCAAGTTTGTATATCAAAGTTGTAGAGTGCTTGCTGGAGCACAACTTTGTCAATTGGAGCTTCTCCTAGAAGTGCTAAGTTTCGGAGTTACGGTAAAAAACGTGTCGGTTCAGAAATCTGGACAGATTTGACATGCACTACCAAATGAGGGAATTCGACCAATTGGCATATCGAATCATTAAAAACTTTGTATAACAAAGTCGTAAAGCACAAAACATAGAACAACTTTGCTAAAAGGGTCAAAGGCTAATAATGCACTGAACTGAAGCAGTCCAAAGTTTAAAACTGACACTATCCCTGTTTAAAGCAGGAAACCAAAATGCAGCCAGCAAATCTGCTTACACACCACTCTCCAAGTGACCTATACAAAGGCAACACGAGGGAAAGATAGAATAGAGAAAGTGCCATGGTGCATTTAAAAGACTGCACATGTATCGTTAGTATGCGCGATTTTCTACACCTACAAGGGGAGAGCTAACACCTTTTGTGCAATTAAAATTATTCTGATCGTTTGCATGTTTTCATGTATTCGGAATGTATCGAAGATGCTATGATTCGTTTATCGTCGCATCTGTTGCACAAAAGCTATTCGACTAAACAAAGCTAGCCTCCTTCTTGCAGATGGTGAACACCCTCACTGGCCAGAGCTCTGGATTGGGACCACAAGCGCAGGGGGCCCTGCCACCGCCAGAGCTAGCTACCCTGGTCATGCAGCAGGCAGAGCTGATTCGCCTGCTCACGAAAGAACGGTAGGGTTAGGGTCAACAACAGCCATGGGAACGCCGACCCTGCGGTGTCTCCTACCAAGACTTTGAGGAGCGCCCTCCTATCTTCACGACCTATCCGGAACCGCTTGCTGCAGACGACTGGCTCTGCACCATTGAGTCGAAGTTCACACTTCTGCTGGAGCTGACTAAGCAGGAGAAGGCTCGTTATGCGGCTCAGCTTCTGCAGGGGCCGGTGGGAGCATGGCACGCCACGTTTCTCGCTGGGCAAGATAGAGACCACGTGTCTACGTGGCAGGAGTTCCGCCAGGCTTTTCGGGCTCACTATATCCCGGCAAGCCTAATGGAACAGAAGCAGCACGAGTTCACGGAGCTCAAGCAAGGCAACATAACGGTGATGCAGTATGTTCAATCCTTCATCCACCTATCACAGTATGCACCTGAGGATGTTGCGGACGATCCTCGCCGAGCGGCCAAACTCTTACACGGCTTTAACCCCACCCTTCAGACACACCTGGGGCGCCGCTACGAGAGTTTCACTGACTTGGTGGACACAGCGCTTGATATGGAGAGTCGCCTCTGTATTGCCAACGAGCATCAAAAACGCAAGCGTCAGGGCAACAGCACACCTGCTACCTCATCACAGAAGCCGAGGGCCAACTACCAGCAACCTTGCTTTGTGGTTCGGCCTACTCAACCGGGTTGGATCCACAGGGCGCCGTAGCAACAACAGCAGTACCCATCATACTGTGCTCCAGCGCAACTCACTGCACCCTATGCTCCTGCTGTTCCAGGGGCTGGGAACCCTTGCTTCAATTGTGGGAGACCCGGGCACTTCAGCCGGGACTGTCACGCTCCCCGCAGGATTCAGGGTCCCAACCCTGCGGGCGGCAGCCAGCGAGGAAAGCCTAAGGGCCAGCGTAGAAGACGGGGCGTGTCCATTACATTTGCAAGGAACAGATACCGACCGGAGAACCGGTGCTCGCGGGTACGTTCACAGTCAACGGTGAGCCGACCGTCGTGTTATTTGATTCAGGGGCCACTCATACTTTCATCAGCAAATCATATGCACTGAAACATGGGATAGAAATGTCTAAGATAAAAGAGAATTACCATATCACAGCTCCGGGTTCCCCCATAGATACAAGTATAGTGGTTAGACAACTAAAGTTGAGTATCGGCACAGAAAGTTACACCCTCAACCCTATGGTGCTGCCACACCAAGGGATTGACATCATATTAGGTATGAACTGGATGATAGAAAACAAAGCAGTCCTAGATATTGGCAGCAGGACGGTACAGATAAGGTCTCACGTTAGTGGGAAGATTGTAAGAGTACATATGCCAAATCAAAAGCACATTGAGCCCATGGTATATGCAACCGAACTCACAGAAATCAAAAAGATACCAGTAGTTCGTGATTTTTTAGACGTGTTTCCGAAGGAACTTCCTGGTCTTCCACCGGATAGAGATGTGGAGTTTAGAATTGAACTCGCACTAGGAACGGCACCTATATCTAAGAGGCCGTACCGGATGGCGCCCGATTGTCACACCCTGGTTTTCAAAAGACAAACCAGAGCAAATCCATATGTGTGCCAGGATCTAATCTCACACATATAGAGACAATTTATAGTGATATCATAGACAATGCTTTATTACATATCATTTAAACAAGATTACATCAAGATATCAAGTCTTTAACACAAAGTAGCGGAAGCGTAACTAAAATACCGGGCCACCCACCGGGAGGCCAACTGGGGGTCGCTCGCCTAGAACTCCATGATCCTTCATTCGTACTCCTTTAAGCCTTCATCTTCTGAGCAGCGGTTGGGTTCCAGCAAACAGTAGGTTGAAATAAAAGAAACAAGCGTGAGTACTTCAACTCGTACTCCACAAGTATAACATGAACTATGAGGCTCTAAGGTTGGTTGACACGTTGCATGAGCTTTTAGTTGGTCAAGTTTTATTAAACAACTAGTTACTACAAGTGAGTAGATGAACCATTAAGCCCAAGATATTGCATAAGAACTTTAGTCAACATATTAACATAAGAACCAACCCCCAAAACCAAACCAGGAACCACTAATCTGCATAAAGGATCTGGGCCGCTCATAACCGTGAGCACGGCTGACATGTCAGTTTTACACTCTCGAGAGGTTGTACATCTTTACCCACAAGTCGTGAGCTACGCTAGGGGTCCATCACGTTACCTTAGATGAGGTGGCTAGCAAGCACACTACGAGGCCTTTACAAAGATCACATTGGTAAGGTGTAACCGCTAAGGTTTTAGGCTCCGCAACTGTGGAGCAATCCTCAAGGGGAGATAAACCCACTCAACCCAAGTAGCGCGAGGGCCACAGAAGCTCACCTCCCCTCTTGCCCTATCGGTAAGTTACTCCCAAACCAAAGCAACCTAATTAATTAGCCAAGACCGTCCCATTCCAGTCTCATGGTAGCACTATTGTCCCAGGTTGTCGCTTTGTGAACCGGTCCTTACGGAGAGCAGCTATGAGCAAAACACATGCTCATGCACCCTAAACCAAGTTGCTAAGAAGCCACTTTTAAAGAGACATGAACCACTCAAGCATTGCACTGAGAGTCAAGCTCAACAATTATATTGCATAGATCCATTAATCAAAATTATTAACAAAAGTACATGTGTTCGTGCAGCAACTAGCAAAACTTAACCAACATGCATTCTCATAGGTAAACATATCGATAAAAGAGGCTA
The DNA here is from genome assembly GCA_022530915.1 of Paspalum notatum. Classification (NCBI taxonomy): domain Eukaryota; kingdom Viridiplantae; phylum Streptophyta; class Magnoliopsida; order Poales; family Poaceae; genus Paspalum; species Paspalum notatum. The sequence goes on along the minus strand of CM039688.1, from coordinate 28,128,167 downwards.
AGTACAGTCCTTATTGGCATACAAAATTAGACACATGCATATGAAGTGATTAAATGGTTGTTAGGTTGTGTTCATGCTACACTTGCCTTCCTCAAGTACTCTTGCTGCTGCTCACACACATCGATCCTCAACGCAAACAACTAAACCATAAGAACAATACATCATAGAAATAAATAATTTGATAAACATAAAAGGAACGCTAGTCGTTACTACTGACATGAAAGCATAGCTACTAGAACAAAGTGATTAACAAGAAGATAAAGATGGTTAGAAAAGAATAGACTCATGATGAAGGAACTAGGGTGCAAATGAGAGAGGAATATGGTTGATCTTGCAGTGGTGTTTGTGCTGAAACTGCACGCGATAGGACAGCAGTAATGTGGGCACTAGAACTCTTTCCATGCCATGACATTTAAGGATATTATTTGTGGAATTGATAAGGGATATGTGGACTAGAGTCTGACCAAAGGGTGCTGAGATTCGACCAACGGGTCAATGGCAAAAGAAGACGCGAGACAGACATATGTAGCTACTTTTCTGTAGTAGAGATAACAAACGCACCGATCGGAAAGACCCTCCAACAACTGGCATAAATTGATCCAATGGCTGCCAAAATTGACAGTGTGGTGTGGTACTATGATTTACATGATGTGGAAAAAGGATTTGATGATTGGACAAGAGGATTGATAGGAAAGACCCTTGCATTAGGCAGAAGCTTGGCTGTCCGGGCTGCAGAGATGTGTTTGCGGTAAATCTAAAATATCTGAATCTGTGTATCCTATGGCCAAGGCAAATTATAGGACCATGTGTGAAGATATAATACACATATTGGTCGAAGGGCTCGCTGATTGGACCTCCGAATCATTGAGAAAACACGCACCAAAGTGGCAGCAGAGCTGCTGTCTGGACTGCAGTGACAGTGAGCACGGCGGCGGCCATTACTCTTGCACCGCTAAACCTTTGGACAAACCATTTTTTGGAGGTGTGTACGGGGATATTAGGTACGTCTCAGTCGAAGGGGTCGACCATTGGACTGCTGGATCACCATCAAAACATGAACCAAAGGCAGCAACACGACTGTTTTGGACAGCAGGAACATCGGGCATGTCGACCAACAAAAAGCTAGTCTCCGTGGCTCCGATGGCAAAATAAATTTACAGCAGCATGCTCAAGGGTTAGTGTCATGGTTCCATAAAAGGATTTGTCATTTGGGCCAACAAATCACTAGGGAACACACATGCCAAGTAGGGCAGCATGCCTGTCCACATGTGCAGTGAGACATTTCATGGGTAAACCTCGGCAGAACTTGACGGGAATTGGTCTACGTAACATAATTCACAGCTGGGAACCAGTGATTTACACAGTGAGGAAACAAAAGGGTTCTCACCATGGGGTTGGTGGTGGAAGAGATGACATGGGACATCAAGGCAGTGATGCCGCTGCACACACGATCCCATAGGGCTGCATCATTCCCACGGAATCGGGGATCGTCGGGGGGTGCCCTCCATGGTCTCCACACCGTGGACAGCTGGGGCAGCAGCAAGGAGACAAACTCCATGGCATGCTTGAGGGCGTGGATTGAAGAACGCAGTAGGGGCATCATCTTCCTTGTGATAAGAGCACTCCATTTTCATGTTTCGGTGGTGGGGGGAGTGTAGGGATGAGAGGGGGCAGCCATGGGGGAGAGGGGCGGCCATGGCTGCTCCCTCCTTCTGTTTTCTCGTGAGGAGGAAGGGGAAGGGCGGCCAAGGGAGGGGAGGGCGACCAGGAGAGGAGGGGCAGCTAGGGAGAGAAGGATTAGGGTTAGTTTGGGCTGTTTTGGGCTTGCTTAAGATGCCCAAGCTATGGACAGAAGTGGGAAATAAAAGAAAGGATTTCAGGCCTTGATCCAAGGCCAAAATGAGTGGAAACTTTGGGCCTTACCCATTAGTGAAATTAGAATGGGTCTTGATTTTGCCACATATGGGAGAGAAGAAGGGAAGGGAGAAATTTTGATAGTATCGACTAGATCCGAATTTGGAATTTCTCGGGTCTATGGAATGAGAGATAGAAGAGAGCATATGTTGGTCTTGAGTTTAACAATGACACTGAGTTATACAATAGAGAAGGATGTCAATGCAAAGAATGATGAAAAGGTGAACACGGGAACGGGATGTTGGAATGTTGACTTCAAAAGAGGCAAGAGTGAGGTTCGGGTGACATCATCATGGGTTTTAAGAAATTGACATGGATCAATTGAAATAATTGACTTGGTATAGAGAATGGTCAACATGACTATATTAGGGTTTTGAGTCAGTGAAACTTCAGAGATACAACTTGAGTTGGCAAGGAAGCAAAGGACTAGGATTTTAGAGATATGGATTGAGATGGACTTGAAACCTAGCCGGTTTTGAAATATATTGAAACTTCATTTTACACATATAACATTATGCACTTCAGCATGAATGCAACAAACAAACGAGTTCTAATTGGAAAAACTTTTCAAAAGCATACGCTTCTTTTAATCCAACAAAACTCACAAGTTAGAAAATTTTAGAAAATTAAAAATCCTTCATTTTATTCATTGTTATCTATTCACATCCCAAAATTAGAAATTTTGGGGTGTGACACCGATGAACTAAAAGAACTGAAAACACAATTACAAGAACAGCTAGACAAGGGGTTCATTAGTCCCAGCTCGTCACCTTGGGGTTGTCCAGCTCTCTTTGTTGAGAAGAAGGACCAAGGTGGCAAAAGACTCTGTGTTGATTACCGACCGTTGAACGCAGTCACGGTCAAGAATAAGTACCCATTGCCCCACATTGACATCATGTTCGATTAGTTGGCTGGGGCTAGGGTCTTCTCAAAAATTGATCTAAGGTCCGGATACTATCAAATAAAAATCAGGGAGGAAGACGTACCCAAGATAGCCTTCTCCACTAGATACGGCTTGTACGAGTATTTGGTCATGTCCTTTGGACTCACCAATGCAACGGCTTTCTTCATGTACATGATGAACTCGGTGTTCATGAATGAACTCGACAAGTTTGTGGTAGTATTCATCGATGATATACTAATATACTCCAAGAATGAGAAAGAACACGAAGAGCATCTAAGAATAGTACTCACCCGACTCAGAGAACACAAGCTCTATGCTAAGTTCAGTAAGTGTGCCTTCTGGTTGAAAGAAGTAAGCTTCCTGGGGCACATTCTATCTGAAAAGGGAATAGCAGTCGACCCTAGCAAAGTGGAGGATGTGTTAAATTGGAAGCAACCGGAAACAGTAACTGAGATCCGGAGTTTCCTTGGTTTAGCAGGCTACTACCGCCACTTTATCAAGGATTTCTCCAAAACCGCAAAACCCATGACTTCCTTGACAAAGAAAAATGCAAAATATGTGTAGAGTCCAAATTATGAGGAAGCTTTCCAGACATTGAAGAAGTTGCTAACCTCTGCACCGGTGCTAGCTCAACTGGACGTCACTAAGCCGTTCGATGTGTATTGTGATGCCTCCGGCAATGGGCTCGGCTGTGTCCTGATGCAAGAGGGAAGAGTGATAGATTACGCGTCCCGCCAACTAAGAAAGCATGAAGTAAACTACCTGACCCATGACCTGGAGCTGGCGGCCATTGTACACACATTGAAGATATGGAGACACTACCTCTAAGGCAACACTTGTCACATCTACACTGACCACAAGAGTCTCAAGTACATCCTCACATAGCCTGAGCTGAATATGAGACAGCGACGGTGGTTAGAGTTGATAAAAGATTATGACCTAGAGATCCATTACCATCTAGGCAAAGCGAATGTCGTGGCAGATGCACTAAGCCATCGGGCTCAATGCCATGTGCTTGAAGTCCGACCCACGGCAAGGGTGATATGCTGCGAGAAGGGTGAAATTGAGGTGATCACCGAACAGATGGCCGAACTTTATAACCTGATTATTGGACCTACACTGAAAGAACAAATCATAGCAGCACAAAAGCAAGACCCGGGGATGACCCGTATTAGCGACGAAATAGATGATAAAAAGAAAGCCTGTTTCACACTTGATGACTAAGGGGTACTGTGGTTCAAACACCGCTTAGTGGTGCCTAAGGACATGGAGTTGAGAAAGAAAATACTTGACGAAGCACACACTTCCATGTTTACCTACATCCTGGCAGCAACCAAATGTACCAAGCCCTGAAGCAGAAGTTCTGGTGGACTTGTATGAAATGAGAGATCGCCAAGTATGTGTCCGAATGTGATATGTGCCAGAGAATAAAAGCTGGTCACTTAAAACCTGCGGGTATGCTTTAGTCATTAGCCATTCCATCCTGGAAATGGGAAGATATTCACATGGACTTCATTGTCGGATTGCCTCGCATCTAGAACGGGTACGACTCTATCTGGGTTTTCACCGACTGTCTGACCAAGTCAGCGCATTTCGTACCCGTCAAGACCCACTACACCGCGGCTACATATGCTAGACTGTTGTGGGGGATAGATATCCCATGGGCCCTCACGGCATGGATTCAGCATATGGGCCGTTGGAGGGCCCAACGGAGATAACAGACTCCCGAACAGGGTGCTGCCTGATCTCGTGGGCCCGGAGACGGATGACGCAAAGAAGATGGCTCGGACTCCGGATTCCAGAAGCAGCAGGACTCAAGAAAGGAAGCGTATAAACGTAGATTCTATTAGGCTTCCAAACCGAGTAGGACTCATAGATGGAAACCAACTTGTAACCCAAGCCTTGCCGGACTATATAAGGTGGGTGAGGGACCCCTACGTAGAACATCTAGCATCTCACCGCATACCAGTGACCAGACGCCCTAGCTTTCATTGTAATCTCGAGAGCAAAGGCAATACAACTCGCAGCAAACAGGACGTAGGGTATTACGCATCTTGCGGCCCGAACCTGTATAAACCCTCGTGTCTAGTCGCATCTCTACGCGAACCATCGAGCTACGCCGATTTCGCCACCCCAAAAGCACTACGTAACACACCTCGTGGTGCATTGCCGGTATCAAACACCAACAGTTGGCGCGCCAGGTAGGGGGCGGCGAGATCGACATCAGCTAGCTACATGGCTGACCAGCTCATCAACGGCTTTGCTCCGGGTGACATGATCCACTTTGGGTCGATCACCTTCATCGCTGATCAGCGCGGAGACCTCCACCAGCTTCACAACGCACCGGCACAACCACGTGTCGTCGTGCGACCATCGACTACTCCAGGACCTGATGGATGATCTGCACCGCCAGATCGCCGCCAGGGACTAGCGCCTCGTCAGCCTCCACCGACTCAGTGTCAGGCTTCACCACGTCGGCGCGAGGCGCTGACCCGTCGCCAGAACCCGCCACCACGGCATGCTCCATCGGATCGTGCCCCCAGAGTCTCTATGGCTCGAGAGTACGAGCCAACGGGAGGTTCTTCTTTAGGCCCGGATCTACATCGATAGCGCCGACTCAAGCGGCTCCGACCACCGCTTCGGGGCCAACTCGCCACACGACGCTATCGACCTATCCTACTCAAGTTTGGACTTGGATTAGTCGGGGGTCGAGGGGGATGCTCGTCAGGAAGCCCCCCTCGAGATCCGCGGCGGGCCCACACCTCAGGTAGCCCTCCGCGAAGCCCGCGACCAGTTCCTATCGATACCAGCTCCTGGGTCCCTCGACCACTGCGGGTCCCACCACCGCCGCCTGCACCAAAGCGAACCCGGCCAGCTTCGGCTGACCAGCGTCGCAAAAGGACTCGGGTAAAGCCCTTCGCTCCGTTCGGTCTCCGCAACTCCACCGCCACGTACCAGGGGTGTAACACCCCAAATTTTGACCTCAGGAATTTTCTCTAAATCCCGCTTTAATTCAAAATTTGATTTTCAAAATCTTGTTTGTTTAAGTGCGTAGTTATGAGCTCAACAAATCCTATCAATCTCCAAAATTCTATCTCGTGCCCTCCGGTTACTTCTCAAAAATATCCGGCAAATTTCCCCACCAAAATTTCCCTCTCAGCTTGGACCACTCTCGGCCCAACCCTCTCCCCTTCTAGCCCATCAGAAACAGCCCATCAGCAGCCTCCTCACTTCCTTCTGTCACTGACAGCCTGGCCCCACCTGTCAGCCCCCTCCTTCCGCTGCCTCTCCTCCTCACCGGCAGGACGGCTCCGCGCCGTGCCATCTCCACTCCGCGCCGACCCTGCAGCACGTCGCCATGCCACCCACGCCCAACGCGCCGCCCACGCCTTGACGTCGCGCGCTGCGCCACCCAGGATTCTCGCGCCGATCCCCCGCCAGCGGACCCCGCCCGTTCGCCGTCCTCCTCACACGTCTCTGCGTCGGTCTTCCGCCCGATAGGGCCACCATGCCGTGCCCCCTCCGCCGGTCTGCCTTCACTCCGGCCCCTTCCCCTCCGTTGGCCTATAAATTGGAGCTACTGGTGCGCTCCCCATCCTCGTGCTAAGCCGCTGAGCCACTCCACTCCTCCGTCCACTTCTTGCCCTCTCCTAATTTTGCCGGTCTGCATTCTTGAACAAACCGCGCACCTCCTCGCCATTCTCCATCATCGAGCCATCCCAGTCCAATTGCTCCGGCGGTGAGCTTCTCCTCACCTTCCTCCACCTCCGCTTGGCCCAAATTTCCCTTTCCCTTGTCTGTATAGAGCTATCCGCGAGCTCCAGAGCTGCCTCCCATGGCCATCCGTGGCCGGCCCCTTCCACACCTCTACTCATAGCTAGAGCTAGGGGATCGAGTCCGCGCCGCTCTCCTCTCTCTCCCCATGCCCTCGCATTGAAAAACGGTGGCCTGAGTCACTGCCTCGCGAGAGTCGGTGTGGCTCCGGGGAGCACCTGCCGTCCGCCACGGTGGTGCTGCCGCTGCCTGTTCAAGCCAAGCTCTGGTCTGACCTGACCCACTCGTCCCTTTCCTATTCCTCTACTACGAATTCATGAAGACGACCCAAGAATGTCAGCAAACAGGCCCCGATAGGATGGTACAGTAGCCTGGGAATCAGGAAAAGGCAGGAGGAAAATCCAATCCAACAGTGCCCATATCCGGAGCAGTAACTACCATAGTGATCACTACTGCTTCCGTCTTTGCCACTTTCGCCGCATCCGCTGCCACCAGCCCCACCACCCACTCGTCGGTGCCGCTGCATGCGCGCACTGACACCGCCGCTGCATGAGCACTCCGCCGACACCACCTACTACTTTGGGCGTGCGCACCAGCTCTGCCGCTGGCCATACCTAGCCCCTACCGACCGCGTCCCACATGCCGCTGCGTATCACCTCCCTATCAGTTGGCACCCGACCCCTACTCCGCTTTCGTGCACGTACCGCCATGTGCTCCGCTCCACCTCCACCACTCACGTCGCCTCGGTGCACAGGCGGCCGCACCACAACCACCGCACCCCTGTGTGCCTATAAAAGCCCTGTGCTCCACTCTCCACTCACCTAACAGAGCAAAGTGAACCCATCGCTCCCTCACCCCCACCAGCTAAATCAGCAACTAAAGCCTCCTTCCCCCATGTTATATGACACCGGGATATGTCATTTCCTTTGTGGTTTCTACGCCATTGGCACTTTCACCATCATCTTCGGTCTCTTGCTCCTTTGTGAAATCCACCGCCCCCTTCCCTCAGAACAAATCGCCCTAAACCAGCAACCAACTCTACCGCTAGATGATAAACCTAGCCATCCTCATACTCCTTTTAATCCAGTGCCTATTACTCTACAAAATCTCAAAAGTTCTTCTCCTACTCGCAAGGAGCGTAGTCCGATTCTAGGACCGCATAAGCCAGATCCTCACGCACTGTAACACCCTAAATTTAATTTCAGTATTTTACAATAAATTTAATACGGCTTATTTAATTTTCTAGGATTTTATATGCTTAGCCATGCATTCAATGATTTATTTTATCTACAATAATTAAAAATAATCATAGGTCAACTTTTGTTGTACATCCATGCCGATGCATAGTTTTATTCCTTGTATGAACTAAGGATGGAAATTCAAATTTATTTGCATTTTAGATTTTGGTTTTGGCCTTGGTTTTGAAAAGAGAAAAGAAAAGAAAAGAAAGAAAAAAAAGAGAGAGAAAGCCAGCCGAGCCAACAGGCCCAGGCTCGGCCGGCCTTCCCCCCCTTTGGCCCAGTTCGGCCAGGCCCAGCAGCGGCCTCCCTCTCCCTTGCTTTCTCTCTCTGCGCAGCAGGACCCGCCCGTCAGGGGGGCTTCTTCTTCTCCAAGCCGCAACTCGCCGCCCGCTCTCTGCCCATGGCCCCGTCCCCCTTCTTCTCTCTGGCCAATGGCCCGCGCCTGACGTCCCCCGCACTGTCTGCACCATGGCCCCGCACCTCCGGCTTCCCCGCGAGAGCAGCCCACCTGCTAGCGCCTCCGCTTCCCCTCCCCTTTTCGGTGCGGAGTCCACGCGAAGCCGCCACGGACTCAAGCCCCCGTCCAGTCGGACCTAGGTGAACCCCGCGCCGCCAAGAACCACTCAAGCTCGACCCAGACTTGAGCCACGGCCGCATCCCTTTTGCCCCCTCGCTGCACGCCCAAGCCCTAGCCACCTACGCCACTGTCCATCTCGCCGCCAAGCCGCACGGTGAGTTCATCCCGCTGCCCCAAATTCGCCGCGTTCAAGGTGCCTCCGGTTCAATTAAGCACTGTGTCGCCGTTGCAGGACCTTAACAAGGCCTTTCCACCAGTTCTTGGACACCCGAAGCCGCCTCTTGGCACCGCCCGCAAGCACCGAGCCGCCGTCCGCCCTCGTCTATCACTGGCCCTCTCCGTCGCACCCCTGTCTCTCCTAAGCCCTTGGTGAGGTTCGCCATCTACCCTCTCACTCCTAGGCCCCTCCCCGGTCCAGTTTGCACTCGGGAACGGCCGGAGCGCCGTTCTCCGGCGAGCCACCGCCGCAAGCAGTGCATGCCGCCGCCCACCGCCGGCGTTCCCTTTCCCCTCCTGTTCAGAGCCGTCCAATTCCAATCCAAGGGCCCAGATTCGCCGGTGACCGGTCAACCGAAGTCAATCACCGGTCAGTTGTCGGCGTTTTGTTAAAGAACCCCTCAGGTTTGAGGATATTAACCCGCAGTCCATGCCTGCAGTGAGCAGGGACCTGTTTTAACGATTTTAACCCTGGTTTTCAAAATATATTTACAGTTAGGTCCCATCACATTCAAAAGCTCATAACTTCCATGTTTTAAGTCCGTTTTCAGCGATTCTCACGCCCACGCGATCGTATAAATGTGTAGAATAATTTTATATATGTTTTACCTTCTGTTTTTATGTTATGATGTACTGTTTCTTATCTTTTGCATTTGTTTGCTTGCATGTGTGATCATGTGGATGCTTGTTTGGTGCTGTCTATCGTGCGTAGACGTTGATCCGCCTGTTGAGTTTGAAGAGCATCCTCCAGAAGCCTCTGAGCAGCAGCAAGAAATAAATTTTGAATAAGGCAAGTATAACATAAACAACACCTAACAATCTTTTTATCTTACTACATGTGCATTTTAATTTATATGCCTGTAAGGTCTTACCTAGCTACTTTTATCATTATATATTTACCTTCTGGGATGCATATGGTTAAGTTGTGCTAGGTGCTGCGCAAACTCATATCCTATGGTTAATTTAATTTTGATTAATAATCTTATGCAATTAATTGTTGGGCTTGACCCTGATTGGTTCATGTCCATTTTAATATGTCTTTTTAGCAACATGGTTTAGGGAGCTTGAGCAATGTGCTCATGTGCTTTTGCTAGTTCTCTCCCTAAGGACCGAATCACAAAGCGACCACCTGGGATAACAGTGCTACCACAAGGCTGGAATTGGACAGACTTAGCTGATTAATTAGGTTGTTTTGGTTTGGGAGTAACTTACCTGCGGGGCAAGAGGGGAGGTGAACTTCTGTGGAACTCGCGCTGCTTGGGTTGAGTGTGCTTTACATTATATGTTTGTGCTTCTCCCCTTGAGGCTTGCCCCACGGTTGCGGAACCATAAACCTTAGCGGTTACACCTTACCAACATGATCTTTGTAAAGGCTTCGTAGTGCGCTTGCTAGTCATCTCATCTCCGGTAATGTGATGAACTCCTAGCGTAGCTCACGACTTGTGGGTAAAGATGTACAACCTCTCGAGAGTGTAAAACTAACATGTTAGCCGTGCTCACGGTTATGAGCGGCCCAGACCCTTCCCAGTGATTAGAAGGACCCTTGGATGAGGTTCCTTGGTTTTGGTTATGGTTATGATAATGTTTATATCTATTTAATCTTATTTAATTCTTATGCAATATCTTTTGGGCTAATGGTTTTGTGTTCTAATTCATAGTAATTAGGCTTCAATGAAAGTTTTAAAATTAAAAGCTAATGCAGTTTGTCAGCTGACCATAGAGCCTCATGGTTTATGTTATATTTGTTGGGTATTCTGTACTCATGCTTGTTTCTTTATATTTATTCCTTGTTGGGGGGAAAATCCAACCGCTGCTCAGATGATGGAGGTAATGAAGACTGTGCAAGACTACGACGAGTATTAGGCGTTTCGTTCACGAGTTAACGTCCCTGTGGCGCCCGTTATCTTTATGTTTTTATGCTTCCGCTATGCTACGTTATACTCTGAGTTAAACACTTGTGTCACAGTGTAATAATGATATATTTAATGTTATGCACGTTTTTATCTTCGGCATGTGTTGTGGTATTCTGTAATTTGTCATGAATATGCGAGACGTTTCCTGGCGCATATATATATATGTTTGCACGGTTTTGTTCGTTGAAACCGGGCATGACAAATTTGGTATCAGAGCCGTGTTGACTGTAGGACGAAAGCCTGGTTAGAACTGGTCGTGTTTAAGGACTTCACTTTCCTTTGTCTTACCTGCTGATTTTTAAATGCTTTGTCTTTATTTTATTTTTACTGATTAATTGCTCACATTATGTATGATTTTTTTATTTATTCCTTCCGTCATATAGAACTTAACTCAAGTATTTCTATCGTTTCTGTAGATGACATCACTAGGGTACTTTTATATGAAAATTAGATTACCCATATAATGTCTCGTTAGCACGCTTTGTTTTGGTGTATGAATGTTTGTCATGATGAGCTATGCTTGATTTGGTTCTTTGTTTGATTGGTAGTCTAGCTGTGATATATGTCCACAGTATAAACAACTACGAAGATTAAAGTAATTAAATAAATTAATTAATAAAGATTAGATCGTTGGAGGTTATAAATAGCCATCTACTCTTTTCTCTTTAATTTATCGGTCATCGTTGTTTATCACCCTAGATATGTGCAACAATTGCTTACTGATGTTGTCTCACCTGCTGCCAACAGATGGTAAACACCAGGAACAGAGGCAATGGATCGGAGGATCACAATCAGGCCAATGGCAATCCACCGCAGAACCCTCCGCCACTGACAGCAGAACAATCCTTTCAACTCCAGATGCAGATGATGGCTACTCTCAACAATGCGATACAGGCTATACAAACTGTTCAAGCCAACCAGCAGCCGTAGCAGAGGGACAGGTGTGGAGACTCCATGAAAGGGCACCCACCAACTTTTTCTCATTCTGCTGATCCACTACATGCAGATGACTGGCTCCGTGCAGTGGAGCGACAGCTTGATATTGCACAGTGCAATGATCAAGAGAGGGTCCTATATGCAGCAAGACAGCTTCGAGGTGCTGCTCTAGACTGGTGGGAGTCGTACAGGCAGCAGGATAGAGAGTGCTTCACTTGGGCCTAGTTCCATGAGAGGTTCAGGAGTCACCATGTGCCGGCGGGCATAATGAAGATGAAGAAGAAGGAGTTCCTCTCTCTGAAACAGGGGAACATGTCAGTCACAGAGTACCGTGACAAGTTTCTACAGCTTGCTCGTCATGCTCCCACAGAAGTTGCAGAAGACAGCGACAAAGAGGAGCACTTCTTGGAGGGTCTTAATGACAATCTTCAGTTGCAGCTGATGAACAATCACTTCAATAATTTCAATCACCTGGTGGACCGTGCCTTGCTTACAGAGCAGAAGCGCAGAGAAATCGAGGAGAAGAAAAGAAAGCTCAACCCTGCTTCCTCCAACAGCAACACCCGCCCCCGCTACCCACAGCAGTACCAGCAGCAGGGTTACCCGCAGCGTCAGCAACCTCAACAGCATCAGCAGCACCAGCAGCGACAGCAGCCCTAGCAACAGCAGTACCAGCAGCAGACTGGTCAGGGTCAGCGCTATCAGAATCTGAACCAATGCCCTACCTACCGAGCTATGCCACAGGGGCAATCCAACCCACCTGCCCCAAATCAGGCTACTGTTCCAGTTGTTAGAAACTGCTACAAGTGTGGCGACAGTGGGCACCTCGCCAACAACTGCCCTCAGAAGAGGCAACAACAGCAGTAGGGCGCTAGGCAGAACGCCCCACAGCAGCAGCAGGGGCGCCCCAACCAGCAGAATAGGGCACCACTTCAGGGCAAAGTGGACCATGTGACGGCAGAAACTGCAGCAGAAGCCCAAACGTTGTGCTTCGTACGTTTACAGTTAACTCCAATCCTACTATAATACTTTTTGATACTGGTGCTACGCATTCTTTTATTACAAGATCATATGCTGAGAAACACAACATACACATAAGTTCCATAAAAAGACCCATGATAATATCATCTCCAGGGGAAAGATAAATGCTAGTTCTATTTGTTCAATGGTTGATATTATTATAAAGGGAAAGAAATTTCGCACTCGGTTGCTAGTTATTGACTCTATGGATATTGATATCATCTTGGGTATGGACACTCTGGAGAAGTGGGGTGTCAAAATTGATTGCGCTCAACGGACAGTTCACCTAGCAGCATCAGATGGCCAAAAAGTAGGGATCAGCGCATCAACTCCTTCAGGGTATTTGCATCAGTGTAACACCCTAATTTTTATTTTCAGAATTATAAAACAATTAAAATGTTTTCCTCAATTATTAAGGATCTTTCGTATTTAGAATGAGCATTTAAATGATTTTATAAAATAAAGTTTAAAGCAAATAAAATCAATTTAGGACAGCCTGTTGTTGCATTCATGCCGTTGCATTGGTTTTATGTTGAGTGGTTGCCTTTTTTATGGTGTTTAACTCCTTTTAAATAAAAGAGTTTGAAAAGTTTTCAAAAGAAAAAAAAAACCGGAAATCCCATCCTCTGTTTCCCTCCTCTCTTTCGATTCAACAGCCAACCGAAGTTGGAATCGACTCACCTTTTCTCGCTTTCCTATGCCTTTACCCTATCCCTTTGTCGAGTGGTTTCCGTCCCCACTCTTTTCTTTGTCATGCGGACCTGCTCGTCATGCTTTTCTTGTATCTCGCCACAAATCATGCCGACCATCACATCACTCTATGCTAGGCTGGCATGTTTTGAGTGTGAAATCCCGTCCAAATATATTTGTTCATTTTCAAGTTGTTCTGGAGAATTTTCGGATTTATCTCAAAGCTTTTCCTATTTATCTTAGATCAAATTACATTTATTGGAGGCTCTTGCCAAGCTTTTCATGAGCTCTAAATATTTTATTCAAGTTCATTGGGTGCCAAAACATATCTAGGAATTTTCTTGGAATTTTTGGAGCCATCGGAGTATTTTTCGGGGCATGAACATTAATTCTGGATATTCTGGAATTATTTTAATACCCGAAATTCAATATTCCGAAAATAGTCAAAATCCAACTCGGCTCAAACCCATGCATATATATATTCATCGGAATCCTCTCGTTGTCCTCTTTCCAGAACTGGTCTCCGTTTTTCAATCCCAAAACCCTAACTCCCTAGATCTGAGCGGGAAGGTTGAAGTCTTCTCCAACTCCGGCGATCCTTCGGCGAGCGATTTCTCCCTGCACAGGCGTCTCCGGTGAAATCCGAGGGTACCACGACATTTGTCTCATCGAGATCTTCGTCGGCATCATCTCCTTTATGCGAGGGCATCGTCGGTTCGTCGTAGATCTAAGTTTCTTCTTCAACTCCGGTGAAGACCCTAACTCCGGTGCACCTTTTCCCTCTTTCTCCCACTCTCCGGTCGCCTTGTTTCGCCTGCTCGCGGTACGGCTCCCGCCCAACCACCACTCGCCTGCCCCCAGTCCCCTCCACCGCGGGCCCCACAGCCGGACCCGCCACCCCTGGAGACGGTCACCGACCGCCTAACCCTGCCTGCCGCGCCCCACGCCTGGGTCCCACCAGCCCCTCTCCCACCGGACCCCACCTGCTCCTGCGCCTCCTCGGTCCGCCGGTCTGCCCACTCCATTGGCCAGGCGACGCCACGCCGTACAGCATGGACCCCACCGCCCGTACGGCCGCCGCCGGTTTCCCGCGCCGAGAGAGCGCGGAGCGCACTGCCGCCCGCACGCCCCCTGCCTCCTGCCGCCACGTGTCGGCGCCCCACTGGCCCGCACCGCCATTCCCCGTTGGGCCGCCCACACGGGATCCACTGCCCGCCACACCGGATCCGCGGGGATCTTCTGCAACCGCATCTCCGTAGCCAGCTGTGTGCCACCCGAACCAACCAATCAGATAGCACCACATCGTCGCTACCGCGCCTTCTTGCGCAAACATCCCTGTCCTTTTTCAAAATTAACCCGCAGTCCACTCCCACAGCACCGGGCCCCTGTTTTTATGTTTTCGACCCTCAGATTTTGAAAAGTATTTACAAATAGGCCCTTGCAATATTCAAAACCTCATATCTTTCGCGTTTTAAATCCGTTTTCGATGATTCTTGCACTCACGAGTTCGTAGCGACGCATAGAATAGTTTTATAAACTTTTTATCTTCTGTTTTGATGATATGGTGTACTGTTTCTTATAGTTTGTACTTGTTTGCTTGCATGTATGAACTTGTATGCTTGTGTGGTGACGCGATGAACGGGTAGACGTCGACCTTCTTCGTGCCAATCTCAAGTGCAATATCAAGATCAACACCAGAAGACTCTAAGCAGCGTCACTTTCTAAGGAAGGCAAGTATAGCGTAAACACCACCCAATAACCTTTTAATCACTGCATGTGCATTTTAATTTTGTATGCCTGTAAGGTTTTACCTAGCTACCTTTATCCTTATATTTTACCTTTTGGGTTGCATATGGTTATGTTGTGCTAGGTGCTGCGCGAACTCATGTTCTTTTGTTAATTAATTTTGGCTAATGGTTCTATGCAATTAATGTGAGCTTGACCCTCTGTGCTGTGTGCTTGAGTGGTTCAGGTCTCTTGTAAAACTGGCTTTTTAGCAACATGGTTTAGGGAGCTTGAGCAATGTGCTCGTGTGCTTTTGCTGGTTCTCTCCCTAAGGACCGAATCACAAAGCAACCACCTGGGACAACAGTGCTACCACAAGGTTGGAATGGGACAGACTTAGCTGATTAATTAGGTTGTTTTGGTTTGGGAGTAACTTACCTGCCGGGCAAGAGGGGAGGTGAGCTTCTGTGGCCCTCGCGCTGCTTGGGTTGAGTGTGCTTTACGTTATATGTATGTGCTTCTCCCCTTGAGGCTTGCTCCACGATTGCGGAACTTGAAACCTTAGCGGTTACACCTTACCAACGTGATCTTTGTAAAGGCTTCGTAGTGCGCTTGCTAGTCATCTCATCTCCGGTAATGTGATGAATTCCTAGCGTAGCTCACGACTTGTGGGTAAAGATGTGCAACCTCTCGAGAGTGTAAAACTAACATGTTAGCCGTGCTCACGGTTATGAGCGGCCCAGACCCTTCCCAGTGATATAAAGGACCCTTGGCTATGGTTCTTTGGTTTTTGTTATGGTTATGATAATGATGTTTATATCTGTTTAATCTTATTTAATTCTTTATACAATATCTTTTGGGTTAATGGTTTATCTACTCATGTTTAGTAAATAGTTGTTAATAAAATTTGACGAACTAAAAGCTCATGCAATCTGTCAGCTAACCATAGAGCCTCATGGTTTATGTTATATTTGTTGAGTGCGAGATGTACTCACGCTTGCTTCTTTATATTTATTCCTTGTTGGGGGGAAAATTCCAACCGCTGCTCAGAAAGATGAAGGCCTGAAGGTTTACAAATGAAGGTTCGTGAAGTTCTAGGCATGCGACCCCCAGTTGGTTTCCCTGTGGATGGCTCGGAGATTTAGTTACGCTTCCGCTACTCTGTGTATGTCTTATGTTATATGTTGTTTAACGTTATATAATAAAGCATGTTCTGTTATATCACTGTATATTGTCTCTATATGTGTGAGATTAGATCCTGGCACATATAGTTTTGCACTGGTTTGTGTTTTTAAAACCAGGGTGTGACAAAGTGGTATCAGAGCCGTGCTGACTGTAGGACGCAAGCCTAGATAGAACCGGTCATTTTAAGAACAAAATTCCTATGTATATATATGATCCTTGTCTTTCTGTTCAATCTACTCCTTAACTTTTGCTTGCTTATCTTCTCTTTGTCTAATATCTTTTCACTTCCCTTCCTCTGTCTTTGCTCCCTTGTCCTGTATCTGTCTCTCTCTCCTCTTTTCTCCAAAATCTTGCTTATCCTTTCTTTTAGAGCAATTTCTACTTCTCTTATGCTTAGGAGTTTCTACCTTGTAGTTGTAAGATCGACTAGATGCGATGTAATGTGGTGTGCTTGTGATGTTTATCATTATGATTATGCTTGATTTGGTTCTTTGTATTGTGTGTTTGAGTTGTGGAGTAATGTCCATGACTTAAACGTGTTTTAAAAGTTCTGCTTTAAAACTTAGATTGTTGGGGTAAACCATACATTCTCTCTTACTCCCTTCTACTCATATCATAAGCGTTGGCGGATCAGATGGATGGCTATGGACGATCAAGCAGTAGCAATGCCAGCTGTCGGAAAGACAACAACTCTACATCAGCACCAATGGGCGGGCAAGAGTTGAAGCACCTTCACCTTGTTTTCTTTGCTAGCCGACCCGAATCTCGGGGACGAGATTCCTGTTAAGGGGGTAGATTTGTAACACCCTAATTTTTATTTTCAGAATTATAAAACAATTAAAATGTTTTTCTCATTTATTAAGGATCTTTCGTGTTTAGAATGAGCATTTAAATGATTTTATAAAATAAAGTTTAAAGCAAATAAAATCAATTTAGGATAACCTGTTGTTGCATTCATGCTGTTGCATTGGTTTTATGTTGAGTGGTTGCCTTTTTTATAGTGTTTAACTCCTTTTAAATAAAAGAGTTTGAAAAGTTTTCAAAAGAAAAAAAAAGACCGGAAATCCCATCCTCTGTTTCCCTCCTCTCTTTCGATTCAACAGCCAACCGAAGTTGGAATCCACTCACCTTTTCTCGCTTTCCTGTGCCTTTACCCTATCCCTTTGTCGAGTGGTTTCCGTCCCTACTCTTTTCTTTGTCATGCGGACCTGCTCGTCATGCTTTTCTTGTATCTCGCCACAAATCATGCCGACCATCTCATCACTCTATGCTAGGCTGGCATGTTTTGAGTGTGAAATCCCGTCCAAATATCTTTGTTCATTTTCAAGTTGTTCTGGAGAATTTTCGGATTTATCTGAAAGCTTTTCCTATTTATCTTAGATCAAATTCCATTTATTGGAGGCTCTTGCCAAGCTTTTCATGAGCTCTAAATATTTTATTTGAGTTCATTGGGTGCCAAAACATATCCAGGAATTTTCCTGGAATTTTTGGAGCCATTGGATTATTTTTCGGGGCACGAACATTAATTCTAGATATTCTGGAATTATTTTAATACCCGAAATTCAATATTCCGAAAATAGTCAAAATCCAACTCGGCTCAAACCCATGCATATATATATTCATCGGAATCCTCTCGTCGTCCTCTTTCCAGAACTGGTCTCCGTTTTTCAATCCCAAAATCCTAACTCCCTAGATCTGAGCGGGAAGGTTGAAGTCTTCTCCAACTCCAGCGATCCTTCGGCGAGTGGTTTCTGCCTGCACAGGTGTCTCCGGCGAAATCCGAGGGTACCACGACGTTCGTCTCATCGAGATCTTCGTCGGCATCATCTCCTTTATGCGAGGGCATCGTCGGTTCGTCGTAGATCTAAGTTTCTTCTTCAACTCCGGTGAAGACCCTAACTCCGGTGCGCCTGTTCCCTCTTTCTCCCACTCTCCGGTCACCTTGTTTCGCCTGCTCGTGGTACGGCTCCCGCCCAACCACCACTCGCCTGCCCCCAGTCCCCTCCACCGTGGGCCCATCCCTGGAGACGGTCGCCGACCGCCTAACCCTGCCTGCCGCGCCCCAGGCCTGGGTCCCACCAGGCCCTCTCCCGCCGGACCCCACCTGCTCCTGCGCCTCCTCGGTCCGCCGGCCTGCCCACTCCGATGGCCAGGCGACGCCACGCCGTACAGCGTGGACCCCACCGCCCGTACGGCCGCCGCCGGTTTCCCGCGCTGAGAGAGCGCAGAGTGCACTACCGCCCGCACGCCCCCTGCCTCCTGCCGCCACATGTCGGCGCCCCACAGGCCCGCACCGCCGTTCCCCGTTGGGCCGCCCACACGGGATCCACTGCCCGCCACACCGGATCCGCGGGGATCTTCTGCAACCGCATCTCCGTAGCCAGCTGTGTGCCACCCGAACCAACCAATCAGATAGCACCACATCGTCGCTGCCGCGCCTTCTTGCGCAAACGTCCCTGTCCTTTTTCAAAATTAACCCGCAGTCCACTCCCACAGCACCGGGCCCCTGTTTTTATGTTTTCGACCCTCAGATTTTGAAAAGTATTTACAAATAGGCCCTTGCAATATTCAAAACCTCATATCTTTCGCGTTTTAAATCCGTTTTCGATGATTCTTGCGCTCACGAGTTCGTAGCGACGCGTAGAATAGTTTAATAAACCTTTTATCTCCTGTTTGGATGATATGGTGTACTGTTTCTTATAGTTTGTACTTGTTTGCTTGCATGTATGAACTTGTATGCTTGTGTGGTGACGCGATGAATGGGTAGACGTCGACCTTCTTCGTGCCAATCTCAAGTGCAATATCAAGATCAACACCAGAAGACTCTGGGCAGCGTCACTTTCTAAGGAAGGCAAGTATAGCGTAAACACCACCCAATAACCTTTTAATCACTGCATGTGCATTTTAATTTTGTATGCCTGTAAGGTTTTACCTAGCTACCTTTATCCTTATATTTTACCTTTTGGGTTGCATATGGTTATGTTGTGCTAGGTGCTACGCGAACTCATGTCCTTTTGTTAATTAATTTTGGCTAATGGTTCTATGCAATTAATGTGAGCTTGACCCTCTGTGCTGTGTGCTTGAGTGGTTCAGGTCTCTTGTAAAACTGGCTTTTTAGCAACATGGTTTAGGGAGCTTGAGCAATGTGCTCGTGTGCTTTTGCTGGTTCTCTCCCTAAGGACCGAATCACAAAGCGACCACCTGGGACAATAGTGCTACCATAAGGCTGGAATGGGACAGACTTAGCTGATTAATTAGGTTGTTTTGGTTTGGGAGTAACTTACCTGCGGGGCAAGAGGGGAGGTGAGCTTCTGTGGCCCTCGCGCTGCTTGGGTTGAGTGTGCTTTACGTTATATGTATGTGCTTCTCCCTTTGAGGCTTGCTCCATGATTGCGGAACCTGAAACCTTAGCGGTTACACCTTACCAACGTGATCTTTGTAAAGGCTTCGTAGTGCGCTTGCTAGTCATCTCATCTCCGGTAATGTGATGAATTCCTAGCGTAGCTCACGACTTGTGGGTAAAGATGTGCAACCTCTCGAGAGTATAAAACTAACATGTTAGCCGTGCTCACGGTTATGAGCGGCCCAGACCCTTCCCAGTGATATAAAGGACGCTTGGCTAAGGTTCCTTGGTTTTTGTTATGTTTATGATAATGATGTTTATATCTGTTTAATCTTATTTAATTCTTTATACAATATCTTTTGGGTTAATGGTTTATCTACTCGTGTTTAGTAAATAGTTGTTAATAAAATTTGACGAACTAAAAGCTCATGCAATCTGTCAGCTAACCATAGAGCCTCATGGTTTATGTTATATTTGTTGAGTGCGAGATGTACTCACGCTTGCTTCTTTATATTTATTCCTTGTTGGGGGGAAAATTCCAACCGCTGCTCAGAAAGATGAAGGCCTGAAGGTTTACAAATGAAGGTTTGTGAAGTTCTAGGCATGCGACCCCCAGTTGGTTTCCCTGTGGATGGCTCGAAGATTTAGTTACGCTTCAGCTACTCTGTGTATGTCTTATGTTATATGTTGTTTAACGTTATATAATAAAGCATGTTCTGTTATATCACTGTATATTGTCTCTATATGTGTGAGATTAGATCCTGGCACATATAGTTTTGCACTAGTTTGTGTTTTTAAAACCAGGGTGTGACAATCAGATGAAGGCTAGACCTACAGACGATATTCAGATAGTGTGTGATTATCCAGATGTCTTCCCTGATGAATTGCCAGGTATGCCGCCTGACAGAGACATTGAGTTTTTAATAGAGCTTTTACCTGGCACTGCACCAATAGCAATGAGGCAATATAGGATGGCACCTATAGAGCACGAGGAGGTTAAAAAGAATATAGATGAATTGCTAGCTAAAGGATATATCCGCCCTAGTTCCTCTCCTTGGGCTTTTCCAGTCTTGCTTGTTGAGAAAAAGGATACTCATGTGAAAAGGATGTGTGTGGATTACCGGGCCCTAAATAAGGTCACCATCAAAAACAAGTACCCACTCCCCCGCATTGATGATTTGTTTGATCAGCTTCAGGGTGCTTGTGTTTTCTCCAAAATTGACTTGAGTTCTGGTTATCATCAGTTAAAAATTCGTCCCTCAGATATTCCTATGACTACCTTCACCACTAAGCACGGCTTGTATGAGTATACAGTAATGTCCTTTGGCCTAACCAATGCTCCTGCCTATTTTATGCAATTGATGAATTCGGTGTTCATGGATTATTTGGATAAGTTTGTGGTGGTTTTCATTGATGACATTCTGATTTATTCCAAGACCGAAGCAGAACATGAGGAGCATTTAAGGTTAGTTCTTCAAAGATTAAGGGAACACAAGCTATACGCCAAGTTCAGCAAATGTGAATTTTGGATTAACGAAGTGCATTTCTTTGGTCACGTCGTCTACAAAGGAGGAATTGCAGTGGATCCAAGCAAGGTCAGTACTGTCACGAACTAGAAGGTGCCAGAAATACCAAAAGAGGTTTGTGGATTTCTTGGTCTAGCTGGTTATTATCGGAGATTTATTGAGAATTTTTCAAAAATTGCTAAGCCCATGACTTCCCTATTGGAGAAGGATGTAGAATTTAGATGGACAAGTGCACAGCAAGCTGCCTTTGATGAGTTGAAGAAGAGATTGACTACAGCACCTGTGTTGACATTGCCTGACTAGCAGAAGAAATTCATAGTTTATTGTGATGCTTCAAGAGATGGTTTGCGATGTGTTCTGATGCAGGAAGGTAAAGTGATTGCCTATGCTTCACGACAGTTGCGCAAGATGAGGTGAATTATCCGACACATGACCTGGAACTTGCAGCAGTGGTGCACGCACTGAAGATTTGGCGTCACTATTTATTTGGGCAGCGTTGTGAGATTTATACTGATCACAAGAGCCTCAAATATATCTTCACACAGAACGAGCTGAATATGCGGCAGCGAAGATGGCTGGAAATAATTAAGGATTATGATATGGAAATTCATTATCATTCTGGCAAGGCTAATGTGGTAGCAGATGCTCTGAGTAGGAAGAGTTATGCTAATATGGCGTTGGGTTTCATGATGCCGCATGAGTTATGCGAAGAGTTTGAAAGATTGAGCTTGGGTTTGCTACATCACACTACAGCCGCAGTATTTGAGGCAGAGCCAACATTAGAACAAGAGATTCGGGAACACCAGAAGGATGATGAGAAATTACAGGAAATTCGTGAGTTGCTCAAATTAGGCAAGGCGCCTCACTTCAGGGAAGATGAATAAGGAACTTTATGATACAAGAACAGAATATGTGTGCCTAATGTGGACAGCATCAGGAAGTTGATTTTGAGTGAAGCTCATGATACGGCTTATTCTATACATCCCGGCAGCACCAAGATGTACTATGATCTGAAGGAAAGATTTTGGTGGTACGGTATGAAGCGTGCCGTGGCCGAGTATGTAGCTATTTGTGATACCTGTCAGCGTGAGAAGGCAGAACACCATAGACCCGCAGGTTTATTACAGCCGTTGAAGGTGCCAGAATGGAAGTGGGAAGAAATAACCATGGATTTCATTGTCGGGTTGCCTCGTACTCAGAAAGGTTATAATTCAATATGGGTAGTAGTGGATCGTTTAACCAAGGTAGCTCATTTTATACTGGTTAACACTACTTATTCAGGTGCTAAGTTAGCTGACCTGTACATCTCCAAAATTGTCTGTCTGCATGGCGTACCTAAGAGAATTATATCTGATCGAGGTTCGCAGTTTACTTCTCGCTTTTGGGAGCAGTTGCACGATTCATTGGACACAAAGCTCATATTCAGTACAGCTTACCATCCTCAGACAGACGGGCAGACAGAAAGAACTAATCAGATACTTGAGGATATGTTGAGAGCTTGTGCCATACAGTACGGCACTAGTTGGGACAAGTGTTTGCCGTATGCTGAGTTTTCCTATAATAACAGCTATCAAGCCAGTCTGAAGAAGTCGCCGTTTGAAGCATTGTACGGCAAGAGATGCAGAACGCCGTTATTCTGGAATCAGACCAGTGAAAAGCAGGTATTTGGACCTGACATAATACAGGATGCTGAACAGCAATTGCGGATTGTTTAGGAAAATTTGAGAGTTGCCCAGCCTAGGCAGAGAAGTTATGCTGATGTCTGCAGGAGGGATTTGTCCTTTAAAGTGGATGACCATGTGTACTTGAAGGTGTCACCAATGAGAGGTATTCGCAGATTCAACATGAAAGGGAAGCTAGCACCAAAATACATTGGACCATTTAAAATACTGGAGAGAAAAGGTGAAGTAGCTTACCGCCTGGAGTTGCCTCCCAATCTGTCAGGTGTACATGATGTGTTTCATGTGTAGCAGTTGAAGAAGTGCTTGAGAGTGCTCGAAGAGCAAGCACCGCTAGAAGGATTGGAGGTACAGGAGGATCTGACCTACACAGAGCATCCAGTGAAAATTTTAAACACATTAGAGAGGTCTACTAGAAACAAGAGGATCAAGATGTGCCGTGTGCAGTGGAGTCATCACACCAAGGCTGAGGCAACATGGGAACGAGAGGATGAATTAAAAGCAGCATACCCCGCTCTCTTTGCTAACTAGCCTATCTGAATATCGGGGCGAGATTCTTGTTAAGGGGGTAGGTTTGTAACACCCTAAATTTAATTTCAGTATTTTACAATAAATTTAATACGGCTTATTTAATTTTCTAGGATTTTATATGCTTAGCCATGCATTCAACGATTTATTTTATCTACAATAATTAAAATTAATCATAGGTCAGCTTTTGTTGTACATCCATGCCAATGCATAGTATTCTTCCTTGTATGAACTAAGGATGGAAATTCAAATTTATATGGATTTAGATTTTGTTTTTGGCCTTGGTTTTGAAAAGAGAAAAGAAAAGAAAAGAAAGAAAGAAAAAAAAGAGAGAAAGCCAGCCGAGCCAGCAGGCCCAGGCCGGACCGGCCTTCCCCCCTTCGGCCCAGTTCGGCCAGGCCCAGCAGCGGCCTCCCTTTCCCTTGCTTTCTCTCTCTGCGCCGCGGGACCCGCCCGTCTGGGGGGCTTCTTCTTCTCCAAGCCGCAGCTCGCCGTCCCCCTCCTTTTCTCTGGCCAGTGGCCTGCGCCCGATGTGCCCCGCGCTCTCTACGTATGGCCCCGCACCTCCGGCTTCCCCGCGAGAGCAGACCACCTGCCAGCGCCTCCGCTCCCCCCCTTCGATGCGGACTCCACGCGAAGCCGCCACGGACTCGAGCCCCCGTCCAGTCGGACCTTGGTGAACACCGCGCCACCAAGAACCGCTCGGGCTCGACCCGGACTTGAGCCGCAGCCGCGTCCCTTTTGCCCCCTCGCTGCACGCCCAAGCCCTAGCCGCCTACGCCACTGTCCATCTCGCCGCCAAGCCGCACGGTGAGTTCATCCCGCCGCCCCAAATTCGCCACGTTCAAGGTGCCTCCGGTTCAATTGACCGCTGTGTCGCCGTTGCAGGACCTTAACAAGGCCTTTCCACCGGTTCTTGGACACCCGAAGCCGCCCATTGGCGCCGCTCGCAAGCACCGAGCCGCCGTCCGCCCTCGTCTGTCACCGGCCCTCTCCGTCGCGCCCCCGTCTCTCCTATGCCCTTGGTGAGGTTCGCCATCTCCCCTTCTCACTCCTAGGTCCCTCCCCGGTCCAGTTCGTGCTCAGAACGGCCGGAGCGCCGTTCTCCGGCGAGCCACCGCCGCAAGCAGTGCACGTCGCCGCCCACCGCCGACGTTCCCTTTCTCCTCCTGTTCAGAGCCGTCCGATTCCAATCCAAGGGCCCAGATTCGCCGGTGACCGGTCAACCGGAGTCAATTGCCAGTCAGCCATCGGCGTTTTGTTAAAGAACCCCTCGGGTTTGAGGATATTAACCCGTAGTCCATGCTTGCAGTGAGCAGGGACCTGTTTTAACGATTTTAACCCTGGTTTTCAAAATATATTTACAGTTAAGTCCCATCACATTCAAAAGCTGATAACTTCCATGTTTTAACTCTGTTTTCAGCGATTCTCGCGCCCACGCGATCGTATAAATGTGTAGAATAATTTTATATACGTTTTACCTTCTGTTTTTATGTTATGATGTACTGTTTCTTATCTTTTGCATTTGTTTGCTTGCATGTGTGATCATGTGGATGCTTGTTTGGTGCCGTATATCGTGCGTAGACGTTGATCCGCCTGTTGAGTTCGAAGAGCATCCTCCAGAAGCCTCTGAGCAGCAAGGAATAAATTTTGAGGAAGGCAAGTATAACGTAAACAACACCTAACAATCTTTTTATCTTACTGCATGTGCATTTTAATTTATATGCCTGTAAGGTCTTACCTAGCTACTTTTATCATTATATATTTACCTTCTGGGATGCATATGGTTAAGTTGTGCTAGGTGCTGCGCAAACTCATATCCCATGGTTAATTTAATTTTGATTAATAATCTTATGCAATTAATTGTTGGGCTTGACCCTGATTGGTTCATGTCCATTTTAATATGGCTTTTTAGCAACATGGTTTAGGGAGCTTGAGCAATGTGCTCGTGTGCTTTTGCTAGTTCTCTGGAGGTGAACTTCTGTGGCACTCGCGCTGCTTGGGTTGAGTGTGCTTTACGTTATATGTATGTGCTTCTCCCCTTGAGGCTTGCTCCATGGTTGCGAAACCTGAAACCTTAGCGGTTACACCTTACCAACATGATCTTTGTAAAGGCTTCGTAGTGCGCTTGCTAGTCATCTCATCTCCGGTAATGTGATGAACTCCTAGCATGGCTCACGACTTGTGGGTAAAGATGTACAACCTCTCGAGAGTGTAAAACTAACATGTTAGCCGTGCTCACGGTTATGAGCGGCCCAGACCCTTCCCAGTTATTAGAAGGACCCTTGGCTGAGGTTCCTTGGTTTTGGTTATGGTTATGATAATGTTTATATCTGTTTAATCTTATTTAATTCTTATGCATTATCTTTTGGGCTAATGGTTTTGTGTTCTAATTCATAGTAATTAGGCTTTAATGAAAGTTTTAAAATTAAAAGCTAATGCAGTTTGTTAGCTAACCATAGAGCCTCATGGTTTATGTTATATTTGTTGGGTATTCTGTACTCATGCTTGTTTCTTTATATTTATTCCTTGTTGGGGGGAAAAATCCAACCGCTGCTCAGATGATGGAGGTAATGAAGACAATGTGCAAGACTACGACGAGTATTAGGCGTTTCATTCACTAGTTGACGTCCCTGTGGCGCCCGTTATCTTTATGTTTTTATGCTTCCGCTATGCTACGTTATACTCTGAGTTAAACACTTGTGTCACAGTGTAATAATGATATATTTAATGGTATGCACGTTTTTATCTTTGGCATGTGTTGTGGTATTCTATAATTTGTCATGTATATGCGAGACGTTTCCTGGGGCATATATATATGTTAGCACGGTTTTGTTCATTGAAATCGGGCGTGACACGCACTATCCCCCAAACCCATCCGAGGCATGAACCCCGAGCCTAGGATCTGCATCCCCCTTCACTACATATTCTTCGCCATACTTCTTGTCCTATGCCTCCTAATCATCCTCTGGTTGATAACCCACCCATGGGCAGAGCGGAAGATAGAAGATACTTCCTGCTAGCAAAGTTATGCGAAGTTGAAGAAATAAAGAAAAGAGCTAGTATCAGGCAAGAAGATAGAAGAAAAGTCTTGGGATAAAAAGAATTGTAACAAGAGGTGCTTGGGATAAAAAGAGTCGTAACGAGAGGACGATTATCCCAAGTAGTCGGTCTCCCACCAACCCTTTCCCCACTGCCGGTGCTGCAGCAGCAGTTGGAAAGCACTGCAGCTCCCCGCTTCCAGAAGAAATATCGAGGAGCTTTCGCCCCTTTTAAGTGGGGTAGTCTCCCTTCTGCTAACTCTGGCAGAGGA
This sequence comes from Paspalum notatum, assembly GCA_022530915.1. NCBI lineage: Eukaryota > Viridiplantae > Streptophyta > Magnoliopsida > Poales > Poaceae > Paspalum > Paspalum notatum. The sequence goes on along the minus strand of CM039688.1, from coordinate 28,101,683 downwards.
AGACCTAGAAATTTGAGGCATGCAAATTTTTGGTTATGGATGGGTTGCCCATACATTTCACCTCGAGGAGCAGCAAGAATGGAAAAGAAAGTGCCTTGCTGTATTTTGCTGCTTCTTCCACCAAAAGGTACCCGACAACCCTCCAAGCCCATGAGGTGAAAGAAATAGAAAGATCTTCTATGTGTGGAAGGCTTGCGCAATGACCCCAGAGAAGAAAATAAAAATGAAAAGAAATGGGGATCAAGCCGTCTAAGCAGTTTGTTGTTGAAGTCCCATCTGCCATTCCGTGTCAGGAGATCAAGTGTTTGTTGTAAATTTAGAAGTTGTTTAGCTGAAGAAATGCTATCCCTGTAAACCCTCCAAGCCAAATCTCAAGGACGAGATTCATTTTAAGTGGGGTAGGTCTGTAACACCCCAAATTTTGACCCCGGGAATTTTCTCTAAATCCCGCTCTAATTCAAAATTTGATTTTCAAAATCTTATTTGTTTAAGTGCATAGTTATGAGCTCAACAAATCCTATCAATCTCCAAAATTCTATCTCGTGCCCTCCGGTTACTTCTCAAAAATATCCGGCAAATTTCCCCACCAAAATTTCCCTCTCAGCTTGGACCACTCTCGGCCCAACCCTCTCCCCTTCTGGCCCATCTCCTCGCCGTCCCCCTTTCCGGCCCAGACGAAGCAGCCCATCAGCAGCCTCCTCACTTCCTTCTCTCACTGACAGCCTGGCCCCGCCTGTCAGCCCCCCTCCTTCCCCTGCCTCTCTGTCCTCGCCGTGCCATCTCCGCTCCGCGCCGACCCTGTAGCACGTCGCCATGCCACCCATGCCCAACGCCCCGCCTACGCCTTGACGCCGCGCGCTGCGCCACCCAGGATTCCCGCGCCGATCCTCCGCCAGTGGACCCCGCCCGTTCGCCGTCCTTCTCACGCGTCTCCACGTCGGTCTTTCGCCCGATAGGGCCACCATGCCGTGCCCCCTCCGCTGGTCTGCCTTCACTCCGGCCCCTTCCCCTCCGTTGGCTTATAAATTGGAGCTGCCGGTGCGCTCCCAATCCTCACGCTAAGCCGCTGAGCCACTTCACTCCTCCGTCCACTTCCTGCTCTCTCCCAATTTCGCCGGTCTGCGTTCTTGAACAAACCGCGCACCTCCTCGCCATTCTCCATCCTCGAGCCATCCCAGTCCAATTGCTCCGGCGGTGAGCTTCTCCTCACCTTCCTCCACCTCCGCCCGGCCCAAATTTCCCTTTCCCTTGTCTGTACAGAGCTATTCGCGAGCTCTAGAGCCGCCTCCCATGGCCGTCCGTGGCCGGCCCCTTCTGCACCTCTACTCATAGCTAGAGCTAGGGGATCGAGTCCGTGCCGCTCTCCTCTCTCTCCCCGTGCCCTCACATCGGAAAATGGTGGCCTGAGTCACTGCCTCGGGAGAGTCGGTGTGGCTCTGGTGAGCACCTGCCGTCCGCCACGGTGGCGCTGCTGCTGCCTGTTCAAGCCAAGCTCTGGTCTGGCCTGACCCACCCGTCCCTTTCCTGTTCCTCTACTAATAATCACTCTCCTACACCTGCTTACAGGTGGGCCCAGCTTTGATTCCTACACGAGCCCAGGCCAACAGCAGCCAAGCCAATCCTCTCTGCCGCATCACGTACCAAGCTAATACATGTGATGTACCATTCTTTTCTTCTATTCATTTATTACCGAATTAATCTCTCGACCATACGAACTCCGATTCAGTTGTTTCTTGTTTCTAAATTCATCTAAAATATCTATCTACGACCCGGATTAATCTCATGATTTTTGGAGCTTCCAGAGCCCGCCTACAAGTCGGTGCCACATTCGACACCGTAGGCGCGGATCGTTGACACCGGTATGAAGTTCTGCTCCTAAGCAATCCAAAGATATTTTCTGTTCCTCCAGAATCCAAAAATGTGATTTTATCCTCCAGTTTCCAAATATTCGGATTTTGGAATATTCTAGGAATATTCTTTTTGTTTCTTTTTCGGATATATATATTTCCCACCCGTTCGAAAGTCCATATTTTCCTCATTACAACTCCGATTTAGGCGATTCTTGTGCCTAAATTCTCCTTAAATCAAGCTCAACGCAGCCATGCACATCTCACGACTCTCACACGCTTTATCGTTGTGTCCACAGAAATCTTTCTCACCGTCATACAAACTCCTCGCTCCCTGCGCCGTCGCCCTCGCTATGGCCAGCCACAACTGCTGCCATGGTACCCCTCCCTCGACCATTACCGAGCCCAGCGGTGTGTTCAGCCCTCGGCTCAGCAGCCCTCGGCTCAGCAGTCCTGCGCCGAACCGTGGAGCAACATAGCCATGGGAGCCAGAACCGCCGGTGCAGTCCTTCGAGAAATCCTTGATCCTTCTCTCAACACAAACCCGACCCTTATTGAGCTCATAATATGCCTTGTTTGTTTGTTCTCTGTTGTTGCACGTAGGTTATACCGGAAATCTTGGTTGTTGCACCGACGTATTTGGAGGATGATGAACCCCCATCCTGAGCCGTCGTTGTCCCGTTAAACCCCAACAAAGTGAACGGCAAGTCCACTGGAATCTCACTTGATGCATAAATTACCCAGTTTTTGATAAATAACCCATTGCCTTGGTTAATGAGAAAACCTGCATGTTTTGCTTGCTAAGGAAAACCTGGTAGGATAGCCACCCGAACCTTTTAGACGTAGCGCGCACAGGTGGACCGCTCACTCAATACTATGTACATTAATCTTGTTGGAATCTGGGATGAAATGGGTTGGTGTGCGTTTGCGAAAACATGGGGAAAGACCCCGGCGGTTGATTTCAGTCGGCCATGCCATGTGTCGAAGGGCGGAGAGCCCGGGTACCGTTCTCACGGTTACACTGGGGCCCGGCCTCATGGAGAGGACCGAGCGGTGTTTGAGGAAGCTCTGCTCTTCTAAGGACCGATTTGGAGTCTCATCTCGCCTAACTCTTTATCGTGCAACCACTCGATGTTGTATGCGGCAACACTTGGTCGGAACCCGGAAGGAACAACCTCCCGATACCCGTAGACTGGGAGCACCGAGGGACTGGGAATGGTGGAAGTTGTGTGTCTACTGGCACTAAAGCGATGTCGCGTGTCTGCTAGCACTGATGCGACAGGGCCCATGTCTCTCCTTGGTTGAGGCCGGGGAATACTTGCGGGGGTAGAGCCTTGAGAGGATTCACGTGATATGGTAGCTCCTGTCATGTATCCGAACTTGTGGGTAAAGTGTGCACCTTTGGCCAGAGTATAAACCTATCCGGATAGTCCGTTGTCCACTGGTATGGACAAGTTATGGCTTGGTTTCTACCTGTAGTGATTTATAAAATTGGGGGTTTGGTTGGGTGAAAATGATGGTTTGAAGCTACGGTCGTGGCCCGGGAGCAGTGGAGAAAAATATTGGCCTAGGGGCCATGAGCCACGATGGACCGGTAAGTCCAGTGGCACCCCTTTTGGAAAAAGTGTTTTCTGGAAAATAAAACTGAGAATCAATGAGCCTTGCATATTTTTCTGGCAAAACTATCCTGAGCCCCAGATATATCTTGCATGTACAAATAGCTTTGACCCCAAATTCCGTATGGAGGAAGGTGGGCTTGCGGAGTACGTTTTCGTACTCAGCCCCCCTCCCCACACACACACTTTGTGTTGTTTTTCAGAGAAGACGAACTCGCCTTTTAAGAGGGCTTGTACGTGTAAGGGTTACGGCCTATCTCAACGGCCTGTGAAGTGGGAAAGCTTGGGTCTATCGTTTAAGTTCCGCTGTAGTTGTATGTTTCGGGCTGTGCCCCATTTGGTCTGTCCCGTTAGGCTGGATCTGTACTACTCTGATGGAAGAATGTGGTTATCATATCCCTAGGAATGATAATAAAAGCACATTTTAGTCCCGCTTACGGGCTGGGGCGCTTCAAGGGGCTTCTCTCCCATGCCTCGGCTCCCCTCAACAACGACGAGGGTGCGCGGGGGACGCCCGACCTAACTCAGTTCGTGCCTCTTTCGGACAATGGCGTCTACAGCGAGCCCGACGCGCTGTCGACCGGCCGGCGCCTGCGGCTCGTCATCAACTCTACCCTGGCGGGGAGAACCGTTCGCTGGCGTAGCTCACAGACCGGCGAGGCCTCTCATCACTCGGCGGTCACTTGGGAAGATCGCGATGTAGGGCATCACCATATAATCTGCAACATCGAGGCTCCTACGGCCTCTGACCACGGTGCGGCTACCTCGACAGCCACAGCTTCAGCCTCCAGCATGGAGGTAGAGCCTACGCTTACTGATGATCCTGAGAGTTCGCTTCCAAGCTCGACTCTCTGTTTTCCTGAGATCCTCATGATCAACGGTCCAGTGGACGAGATCGAGGAGGTAGTCTCAGATGACGAGCAACCTGTCCTCGTTGATACCTCACAGGATCGCCACAGGAGGGAGAGGGCAAACTGCCTTCATAACATTCGTCGTCGTCATATCCTGGGCAATAGAGACCCAAGAGGTTCAAAGTCATTGGCGCAGGAACGAAGCCCGATAGCAGTGTCATGACTGGCAAGCTTGGCGACGACGGGCAGCTGTGCTTCCTGGGCGCAATCTCCTAAAAGAATTCAAAGCAGTCATGGAAACTCCGAGTCAAGAAGGCGGGGTGCTAGTCAAACTCTACGAGCTCCTCCCCAACAATGAAGATGGAGAGGCTATCAAGAACGTTCTCACTCGGGTGGCAGATCACCTCGTGCCCAGGCATCCTGGTGTAGCAGATGCACGGCAGGTCATTAACGACAACCGCGACGCGCATCTCAACATCGAGCAATCTCGTGCTCAGCGACACCAGCTCGAGTTGGAGCGGAGAGCAAATAATGACCGAGACTTTGGACCCACTCAGCGCGTTCCGGCGGCTAGGGGTCACTCGAGGGCTGCCTCTGTCAACAGCCCCATCTCCTGAGTCAAGGCTGGGGATGACCCTCACCCTTAGTCCCCGTAGCGTCGTCCAGATGAGAACCGCTGTAACCTGGCTGGTAGCTCTGAAGCAGCCATGGCGCTTTTGGTCGGAGGATTCAGGACGTCGACTGGCCGCCCAATTTCAAGATCTCAAATATTGAAAAATTCGAAACAAAGATGGACCCGCGGAATTGGCTGGCCATGTACACTACCACGGCTCGAGCAGCCAATGCATCAGAAGACCTCATGACAGCCTACATCTCGATCAAGTTGGGACAGGAAGCACTTCAATGGCTTCGCCACCTCAGGCGGGGCTGCATTGAAGACTAGGGCGACTTCTGTCGCCTGTTCGTCGCTAATTTTCAATCACTCTTCGACAAGCCAGCGCAGCGATGGGACCTCAAAACCATCAGGCGCAAGGACTCAAAGAGCCTGCGATCGTACCTCAAGCGGTTCCAGGCCTTGAGGAACTGCATCCCCGATGTCTCTAAGGATACGGTGATCGAGGACTTCCTCCAGGGGTCAAACGATCAAGTATTCGTCAAGCATATACTAGAAAGAGCGCCCACTACCTCGGAGCGCCTTTTCCAGGAGGCAGATTGCTACATCACAGCGGACGAACGTGCTCGCGACCTTGTCCGCCCCCGACAGGACGATCGGGGCAAGGGCAAGTAAGAGAGGCACGAAGAATCCTCACGGCAAGATTGCCGCTGGGACAAGAGGCCTCGAGAGGAAGTTCGCATCGTGGCGCCACCTCTAGCACGTCCGCGTGGCCCGCCTCCTGCTCCTGCTCAGACGCTCGATCAACTTCTCGACAAGCCATGTCCTACCCACAAAGACATGCGCCAAACCCTCCGGAACTGCCGCGACTTCAAAGCCATGCTGGCGCGTGGCCAGCTCCCCATGCCGCAGCCTGCTGCGCTGCCGCCGCCCCCGCCGCAGAACCAGCCTCCACAACGACCAAATGGAGGCAACAATCAACTTTTCCCAGACGTCAACAGGGAAGTCAATTTAATCCTGGGAGGACACGGAGCCCATGCAAGCAAATGGCAGCAAAAGCTAGAAGACCGGCGGATCAACACGGCCACCTTAGAGCCGCCACAACCATATGATTGGTCCCACGAGCCAATTTCTTTCAGTCGGGCAGATCAGTGGCTCAACTTTGACGAGCTAGGCAAGTACCCATTGCTGCTAAATCCCATAGTCAGTGACACCCGACTCAAGAAGGTGCTGATCGATAGCGGGGCCAGCATCAACGTCCTGTTCCCTCGAACTCTGCAAGACATGGGGATTCCTCTCAATGAGCTCAAAAAATTAGATACCGTATTCTTCGGAATCATGCCAGGTGCGGGTGAGTATCCGCTCGGGCATATTTACCTACCGGTCGCCTTTGGCACGGCAGAAAATTTCCGCATAGAGATGCTGCGCTTCGAGGTCCCGACCTTCAACTCCGTCTATAACGCCATCATTGAGTGTCCTAGGCTCGCCAAGTTCATTGCCATCCCGCACTATCCATACCTCGTCCTCAAGATGCCAGCTCCAGTCGGCATTCTCATCATACGGGCTGACTTCAAAGGATCTTCGGAGTGTGTACAGGAAGCAATCTAGATGGCCCTTGAACAGAACAGCATGGCAGCGCAGAAGAAGCTCAAGGCGGACGCAGCTCACATGTCATAGGAAGACCTCCAGATCCCGACTCAAGAAGCGGCATCAAATGCAGCGATACAACCGGCAGTCCCTACGAAGGAAATAAGGCTCGATCCCTTAGATGCGACCAAGATGACTGCCATCAACACTCTTCTTCCTCCCAAATAGGAAGACGCGCTCGTCCAGTTCCTAAGGGCCAATCGCGACATGTTTGCATGGAAGCCTGCAGATATGCCTGGGGTCCCGAGGGAATTGGCTGAGCACCAACTCAAGGTGTTCCCCAACGCAAAACCCACCAAGCAGAGGCTGCGGCGATTTACTCCTAAAAAGCGAGAGGCAATTAGGGCTGAGTTAACCCGGCAGAAGGCTGCCGGTTTTATTAGAGAGGTCATGCATCCCGAGTGGCTAGCAAATCCTGTACTCGTTCTCAAAAAGAATAAAAAGGAAGGACTGGCGGATGTGTGTTGATTATACCGATCTCAATAAGCGCTGCCCTAAGGACCTGTTTGGTTTGCCTCGTATAGATCAGGTCGTCGACTCTACGGCCGGTTGTGCGCTACTCTCTTCCCTCGATTGTTACTCGGGCTATCACCAGATTAGCTTAGCAGTCAAGGACCAAGAGAAAACCACGTTCATCACGCCTTTCGGTGCGTACTGTTATACCTCTATGTCTTTCGAGTTAAAAAACACTGGTGCTACATACCAAAGAGCGATCCAGACTTGCCTCGCTGACCACTGGGCAAGCATGTCGTGGCTTACATCGACGACGTCGTAATCAAGACCAAGAACGTGAAGGATTTCATTAACGACCTTCAATAGGTGTTCGATAATCTGAGGAGATTCCAGTGGAAGCTTAATCCCACCAAGTGTGTTTTCGGGATCCCTGCAGGCCAGTTACTCGGCTTTGTCATTAGCAACAGGGGAATCGAAGCTAACCCCGAAAAAGTCAAGGCTATACTCCGCATGCACCCTCCTAGATCTCAAAAGGACGCTCAAAGGTTGACTGGGTGCATGGCGGCCTTGAGTCGGTTCATCTCGCGACTTGGTGAACGCGGCATGCCCTTCTACATACTCCTCAAGAAGGTAGATCGGTTTTAGTGGACCACAGAGGCTCAGGAAGCATTGCAGGCCCTGAAAAAATTCTTGACTACGCCTCCTGTACTCAAATCTCCCAATCGTGCTACTGCGACTCACCAGCTGAAGATTTGCTCATCTATATCTTCTGTAAGACTCATGTGATCAGTACCGCATTGGTGGTCGAGCGACCGGACGGACAACACGCAGTACCCAGGCAGCATCCGGTCTACTTCATCAGCGAGGTCCTCAGCCTCTCCAAAATCAGGTATCCTCAAGTTCAAAAGTTATTATATACAGTTCTCACTACCGCACGTAAACTGCGTCAATATTTTGAGGAGCATAAGATCGTAGTGGTTACTGAGTTCTCAATTGGAGAAGTCTTGCGGAATCGGGAGGCCACAGGGCGTATTGCCAAGTGGGCCTACGAGCTGGGGGCTCACGAGATCGAGTTTCGGCCTCGTACTGCCATCAAGACCCAGGCGCTGGTCGATTTTGTCTTCGAGTGGACTGAGCACCACGTCCCTGAGAAGCCAGAAATCGTGGAGGTCTGGAAGATGTATTTCGGTGGCTCGTTAAAGCTGGAAGGAGCTGGCGCCGGTGTTGTTTTCACCTCACCTGCAGGGGAAAAACTCAAGTATGTGTTACACATTCTTTTCCCGGTTTCCAATAATGCAGCTGAGTACGAGGCTTTACTTCATGGTCTGCGCATAGCCATGTCACTCGAAATTCAGCGCTTGATGGCCTACGGATACTCTTTGGTGGTCATCAATCAGGTCAACAAGGAGTGGGACCGTTCAACAGAAAATATGGATAAGTATTGTGAAGCGGTTCGTAAGCTAGAAGGCAGATTTCAAGGCCTGGAGTACATTCATGTGGATCAGGATCGCAACGTGGACGCTGATATTCTGTCCAAACTGGGCTCATCACGAGCCAAAGTGCCTCCTGGTATCTTCATTAAATAGCTTCATCATCCCTCTATTCAGCTAGATGAGCTGAATATACCACCCGACCGACACATCCTAACTCTAGGTGACATGCCGACTGATTGGAGGGCTCCCATCATCAGATACATCTTGAATGAAGAGACTCCAGACGATAAAGCAGAGGCCGAGCGAATAGCGAGGCGATCGTGCAGCTATACTTTGATCAACAACGAGTTATATAAGAGGGGCACCTCAGGAGTTATGTTAAAATGCCTAGATACCTCATCAGGGTAGAGTTTTCTAAAAGAGATACACGTTGGAGTCTATGGAATTCATGCCACCTCACGAACATTGGTCAGGAAGGCGTTTAGGGCCGGCTTCTATTGGCCTACAGCAAAGAAGGATGCCGCCGAGTTAGTGCAGCACTGCGAGGCTTGTCAGTACCTTGCCAAGCCGCACCATCTTCTAGCACAGCAGTTGCAGAATATACCGGTGTCATGGCCTTTTGCATGCTGGGGGCTGGATATGATTGGGCCTTTCAAGAAAGCTCAGGGCGGATATACTCATGTGTTGGTTGCTATTGACAAGTTCACCAAATGGATCGAGTATAAGCCCATTGCCTCATTGACATCTGCCAAAGCCGTTGAGTTCATTCAAGACATCATCTTTCGCTTCGGGATCATGAACTCTATTATCACAGATCTGGGGTCCAATTTTACGGGTTCAGAATTCTTTGATTTCTGTGAGCAAAGGTCAATTAAAATCAAGTATGTCTCGGTGGCTCACCCTAGAGCCAATGGGCAGGTTGAGCGAGCTAATGGCATGATTCTAGATGCACTCAAGAAGAAAATCTTTGACAAGAACGAGAAGCTAGCTGGCAAGTGGATACGTGAGCTCCCATACGTGGTCTGGAGCCTATGAATGCAACCTAGCAAAGCACTTGTGGGCAACACGCCCTTCTTTATGGTCTATGGGTCGGAGGCAGTATTACCGGCCGACTTACAGTTTGGAGCCCCACGACTGGTCTTCAAGGATATCGCTGAAGCTGAGGCAACACGCATCGAAGAGATCGATTTACTCGAGGAGGAGCATCTGAACTCTGTTATTTAGTCAACTCGCTACCAACAGACTCTACGCCGTTACCATGATAGATACACGAGGCCTCGTTCCTTTTCAATAGGGGAAATGGTGCTACGCAGGGTGCTCAGGACCACTGGACAACATAAGTTGTCTCCTCCCTGGGAAGGCCCATACATCGTCACGGAAGTCACTCGTCTTGGATCATATCGTCCATCTCAAATGGACGGGACGCCAATCGGCAACTCTTGGAACATAGAGCACTTGCGCAAATTTTATGCTTAATGCCTCCTAGTGCTTCCTAGAATTAGCGGCTAGTGTTGTTCTTTATACTCTGTCTTCATTGTACTCCTTATACTCTATGATAAAGTACTCTTGGGGCACGCATTCTATGTTTTTCTCTGCTCTCGTTTGCATTGTTTACTCACAGTATAAGGGCAATCGACCTAGGTCAGTCGACCGACGGTACGGTGTTACATGCCCACTCTTACTCTTGATGAGGATGACTCTAGCCCCACCATGAGAGCAATTGGCCTAGGTCAGTCGGCCGACAGCACGATGTTACATGCTCTCGTTCGTACTCATGCCTGGGGAGCACTCAGGGCCGCAACAAAACAAAGGCAATCGGCCTAGGTCGGAAGACCGACAGCACGGTGCTACATGCCTTTGCAGGACCTCACATGGGGAGCAATCAGTGCCCCAGTCAAACAAAGACAATGGGCTTAGGTTTGACGACCTACAGCCCGATACTATATGTCTTTGCTTCATCATGCAAATCTTTTCTCGCAGCGCACTCTTTCTTTATCATCGTGTTTATTTTCGTTCTCATCTTTACTGCCATATTAACTCAAGTCGCGTTGCTGACTTAACATTATGCCTTTTTTTCTCTAACAGATACGACCTCCAGGTAAGCATAGGTTACTTGTTTCATTTATAAGCACACTAACTATTTCTTGCAGGATAGTAGCTGGGGTACCGATCTAAGAGCATAATATATACAAACAGCACTCAGTTCACTGCATTACATGGGAACAATTGTCTATTCATTGTCGCCTACAAGGAGTTCAGCAATCACTCGGGCCTTATCCTCATGCTCGGTACTTGACTCGCCAAATCTATGCTGGGTTGTGATTTCTTGATCACCACAAGGACGCGAGCGAGGATGGTTTTCACTCGTTGAGAGGTTCTTGCCTTGAGATCATCCGGAAAGGTGGCTATCCGGTCACCCAAGGGACGTGAGGCGTCTTTTTCTGGCGTACAAATGTCTAGAATGTTGGTCAGAGCCGTGTTTGTGGCTAAAGCAGCTTCTTTTACCTTCTCATAGGCATCCTTCAGTCTGTTGCAGTTCTTCTTGCTGGTCTCATAATTCTTCTTGAAGGACTCTAGCACTTGAGCTTGTTGTGCAGCCTCATCACGGGATTCTTTCAGTGCAGACCGTGTGGAAGCGAGCACCTTCTTCATGTTATCATGGGCACTCTGAGCTTCAGTTAATTCGGTCTCTTTGTCTTTAAGCGCTTGACGAGTCAAGGAATGGCTACTCTTCAAAGCTTCCAAGGAGCTGACAGTCTCACGGAATGATTTCTCAAATCCGTCTCGAGATTCCTGAATAGTTTGTAGCTTTGCTTGCAGCTACTGGCATTCATCGGTCTTTTGCTGCATCTCCTCCTGTGGAACGATACAATTCATATGCTTCTGTGAGCAAGGAATATGCTAGTTGGGATTCTTGACGAGTTACCTCATGCTTCTTCTTCTCACTTTCTAGCTGCCTGCGCAAGTCGGCTGCTGTATCGCGAGCTTGGTCTCTATCTAGAATAGCGTTGTGGTACTCCGCTTCACGAGCTACAACAGTTTGTTTCAGGAGGGCAATATCAGCAGCAGCTGCTGTCAAGGAACATTTATTAGCTCGGGAACTCAGATATTGGCTAGTGCAAGAAGGTTGGATACATACATGTTGTTTGAGCCCTGCGAGCGGCTTCGGAGTCGGTTAACTGCTACCTCAGAGTGATGACCTCGTGGCTGGGTAACGCAGCAATCTTCTCCCGAATCATGTTAGCCTATTGTACTCCACCTTGGAGCATCTTTAGCATATCCTGTGGGGAGCAATTTGAGTTGTTAAGGTGACAACAAGGGCAAAATGAGATGTCAAACATCGAAGATTGGCATACCTCAACAACTGATAATAACCCTGTGCTTGGGGTTGCTAGCACAAATTGGCGACCAATGCCATCTGCTTCAACTGGAGGGGGTTGGGCATTGTTTGGCTCGGCTAAAGCTAGAGTATTAGGTTGTCCTCCATCAACCTGTTGCAGTTCTATATTCAATTCAACATGCTCTGGTTCCTCAATACCTTTTTCTTGTGCCAAGTCATGCCCCTCAGAAGTTGGCTGGGGAGCATCTGCTGCATTGACCTCAGTCTGTTGCTCCTGGGTGATGTCAGCTTTAGGCAATGGCTTGGATGCAGAGGTATCGTGAGGTTCTTCTGAGGCTACTCCAGTTAGCACTTCTTGCCAGTTCTCGGCTGGCATTCATCCTTCAGTCATAATTTCAGTGGACTCATCCATCTGATTTTCAGTCTCGACCTCAGGAGTCTTTGTCTGCACTGTATCTGTATGCCCTTCTGTTGCCAAGTCTTTAGGTGTCGGGCTTGGTGATGCTCGGGGGCTTGGCTTCTTAGGCCTTTTGTCGTTAGAGCATGCTGACAATGGACTTATATCATCATCAGAGCATAATGTGAAGGGAAGTCTGCAAGCACCCCTGATAATTTGATCTAAATTGAAGTCTTCAGCAGTTAGATCTATTTCATCTTCATTTGGTGGAAGAATGGATGCAGAAGGGCCTACTGAGGCATCATCATGGTGTTTCTTCGATCGTCTTTCACGTTGATGGAGTTGAGTTTCTTCCTCCTCTTCCTCATCCTCATCAATTAAACTACTCCAGTTCACCCCGACTGATGAATCATCAGTTTTGGCCACTGTGTGAGAGGAGTACCTGGATTTCTTGCTTGATTTTCCTGTTGATTCGGGGGAGCCTATGACTTCCTTAATTGTTCTCTTACTCGTCCTCTGTTTTCATGGCACTGTGGCACCAGTGGCACTCGCCTTGGTACGCCCCTGACCAGCTATGGCTTGAGTCTTGACACCGCTGGTGGCAGTTGTACACTTGGGAGCTGCTTTGTTGACGTTGCTCACTCCTATTTCTTGAGCAGTTTGAGCTGCACGCTGTATTACTATGAAGGAGTGCTTATTGTCATTTCCTGCACCATGAGCAGCAGCAACAACGGCTTCCATTTCCTCTGTGGATAGCTCGGATTGTCGCTTCGATAGTCCATCAGTGCCAAAACATGACGGATCTGATAGGAACTTGGATATATTACTCTGCATCAACTTTGCATGTCAGAAACTGATTACAAGTAAGTTTAGTCACAAAAATAAGAGTGGGATCACTTACGTTGGGAGTCAGGTGCCAGGCAGAGTAGGGCCTGGGAGTACCCTCGTTGTGAGCTTCGCCTCTCAGCATCAACTCAACTCGGGCTTTAACACTTTCTTCAGTCATAGCTTGGGTCGTCTCTCTAGTTGGATCATTGGCTCTGACGTACACATAGGCAGGGTATATCCTATCTTTCAATGGCTGAATGCAGCGATACACAAAGTCTATGACCACGGCATAGGCAATTAAGCCATTTTCTTTCTGGTTGGCTATTTCCCCTAACAGCACATCAACCTCGGCTTGTTCTTCAGCAGTTGGCCCTTCCTCTCAGCTTGCCAGCTTGTTGTCAGGCTGCCTGCCAGACCTCGAGGGGAGTGAATTTCCATGGTTCTCTATATAAAACCACTCGGAGTGCCACCCTCAGTTATTGTCTGGAAGTGGGATGTCCAGGTACATAGATATACGGTTCTTGCGAAGTTCAAAGCTAGCTCCTCCAGTAACTTGCAAAACACCCTCTTTCAGACCCGCTTTGCAATGATAAAGTTGTTTCCACAATCCAAAATGGGGCACAATTCCAAGAAACGCTTCGTAGAGATGAACGAAAATCGAGAGTTGAAACGGAATTGGGATTCAAGTGTGTCAAATTGATGGAGTAAAACTGCAGAAGGCCTCGAACAAAAAAGCACAAGGGAAGGCCTAACCTGCGGCTGAAGAATGGAACAAACACCATTGCCTCGTGAGTGTCCTCGGTTGGTGCAGCGTCATCTTTCTTCGCGTAGACCCTCCAGTTTGCTACCTCCTTCGGTGGTAGGACACCCATGGCTACTAGCGATTCTAGCATGGGTTCGGTGATGGTGGAGGGGTGGTATGCTAGGTATGGAGAGGGGAGCTGTCAGTTCTCACTGTGTGGCAGACCCTCACTGGTGTTTCCTCGCTCACTTAGGGTCCTCTTCTTGGTGCCATTGTTGTGGATGTTCCTATCAAATTCGGGATTCAAGCAGGGGAGGAAGCAGTAGCTCTCTTTGTTCAAGCAATGATGGTGGTGTACTCAAAGGGGGAGAATGGTGGCATAGTTCTCAGATGGATGAAATCAGCTCATAGTATAGATCTCAAATAACCCTGATGCCGTTAATAATAGTCCTCGAGAAGTTGACGGAAACCGTGACTGCTGTTATCTTAACTCGGATTTTATGCTATGTTAAGTTGAGTCGGGTACTTCTGAAATTGCGTTATTGATTTCAGTCGGGATGTTTCTTAAGAAGCATTGCTGTTCAGTTGATTTCCTTAACATAAGAACACGTCCTCTATCACTCGGCAAATGGGATCTCTGAAACAGATTTTAACTCGATTCAAGAATTGATATATTGCCTATTCTCTGGGCATAGTGAAGTTTGATTTCTTCAAGTCGTCTCATGATTTCTACCCTACTTTAAGCACTCGGAATATGCGTCTGACTTGGATGACTGGATTTCAAGAGGAAAGCACACAAGAACTCAAATATGAAGCCTAATATGGTGGATTTCATTATATATACATATATATAGTTCATTACATGGATTGCATATCGATGGATTATCCTAATCTACTACTACTATTAATCTATGGTGGTGGACGGACCGGTGGCGCGCTTAGTGGCCAGTGGACGGCCCGGCCGAAGGCCCTGTGGTGCGGCGGCGCTTGGAAGCTAGGGCGCCGGCCTCGTCTCCGCCGTCATGGCTGTCGTCATCCCCGCCGGAGCCGCCCGAGTCATCGTGGCTGCCGGGGGCATCATCGTCGTCGTCGTCATCTTCGTCCTCGTCCTCCTCCTCCTCGCTGTCCTCCTCCTCATCGTTGGAATCCTGGAGGCCGTGCAGCGGAGACCGCGGGGCTTGGCGCGCTCCTCGGCGTCGTAGCCTTGGGAGTCGTCGGTGTTGGGCTCCTCATCGTCCTCCTTCGGAGGCGCGTTGCCATGCAACACCGCCTCCTCAGGGATCTTCTCCTCCTCGCTGGAGGAGCAGTCGAAGGAGGAGTCCTCCTCGTCATACTCTCCGGCGAAGAAGGCATCGTCGGAGTTGGAGTAATGTGGAGGCGAGGGTGAGCGTGCACGCTTCTTCCCTTTGCCGCCGGCCATGGTGGAGAAGGAGCGGTGAGTTCTTGGGTTTTTTTTTGATGTATGAGTTTTCAGTGGAGGCGTAATGGATGGCCGGGCTATTGCTCTGCTCTTATAGTACGATCACTCCGCTTCGTTTTCTGTGAACGTGATTCAAGAGGCTGCGTCGTTTTGACTTCCTCCACGCGTCAGTTATTTCTTGGGCAACAAAGGCTATTGCGTGTTCGGAAGTTTCTTGTTTTCTAGGAGATCTACGGGTAATCTCTCGATGCCCTTTGCTTGTTCTCTTTGGGTTAACCCCATGGGGTGCGGGATTTGTGGGAAAAATATTCTTTTTTCCTAAAAATCCGAAAAGCAGAAGTTTGGATCGGCTTTCTATGACTCGAAAAGCTGGGACAGAAATGGTAACTCGGGTGTGGAGATCAGTTATTTCTCAAATTAACTCGGAGCTTGGATGACACGTCTGATCAGTTGTTTCTTTCTGATTCTTTGGATCTTCAAGCTGATTGATATTCAAGTCAACTTGAAGCTCGGGGGCTACCCCATGGGGTGCACCTAGCGGTGCACCATGAGAAATAATATTAACTCGGGCAAGGATTTCATGAACAGTATGATTGCTCTTTTTAGAGTCTAGTCAATTAATTCCTAAATTAACTCGAGCCTTAGGGGCTTGTGGGGGATAGATATCCCCTGGGCCCCCATGGCATGGATTCAGCATATGGGCCGTTGGAGGGCCCAATGGAGATAGCAGGCTCCCGAACAGGGCGCCGCCTGATCTCGTGGGCCTGGAGATGGATGACGCAAAGAAGATGGCTCGGACTCCGGATTCCAGAAGCAGCAGGACTCAAGAAAGGAAGCGTATAAACGTAGATTCTGTTAGGCTTCCAAACCGAGTAGGACTCATAGATGGAAACCAACTTGTAACCCAAGCCTTGCTGGACTATATAAGGTGGGTGAGGGACCCCTAAGTAGAACATCTAGCATCTCATCGCATACCAGCCACCAGACGCCCTAGCTTTCATTGTAATCTCGAGAGCAAAGGCAATACAACTCGCAGCAAATAGGACATAGGGTATTACGCATCTTGCGGCCCAAACCTGTATAAACCCTCGTGTCTAGTCGCATCTCTACGCGAACCATCGAGCTACGCCGATTTCGCCACCCCAAAAGCATTACGTAACACACCCCGTGGTGCATTGCCGATATCAAACACCGACAACTGTACTTTTCTCGGATCGTGTCCTTACACTGTGTTCCTCGGACCATCACTTCGAACCGAGGCTCTCTATTTGTGTCCCGCTTCTGGAAGCAATTACAAGCTGCTCTCGGAACCAATTTAGTTTGCAGTTTAGCCTACCGTCCTCAAACCAGTGGCCAAGTTGAGAGGGTCAATCAGATCCTAGAAGACATGCTGAGGGCTTGTGCGCTAACCTACTCCACCAAGTGGGATGAGTGTCTCCCCTTAGGAGAATTCGCTTATAACAACAGCTACTAGAAGAGCTTAGAAATGGCTCCTTTCGAGGCTCTTTATGGAAGACGATGCCGAACCCCACTTAACTGGTTCGAACCAGGTGAGAGGGTCACATTCGGCCCAGACCTGGTAACGCAAGCTGAAAAGCAAGTGAAATCCGTACACGAAAACCTGAAACAAGCACAATCTAGACAGAAAGAAGAAGAAGAAGAAGACCGTTGGTGTTTGAGATGGGCGATCACGTGTACCTTCGAGTGTCACCAATGAAGGGAGTACATCGGTTTGGGGTAAAAGGGAAATTGGCACCAAGGTATGTGGGTCCATTCCAGATCATTGAGAGATGTGGGCCAGTAGCCTATCGACTAGAGTTACCACCACACCTGGCTGCGGTGCATGACGTGTTTCATGTCTCACAACTAAAGAAATGCTTGAGAGTGCCAGAGGAAGCAGTTGATACGTCTCAAATCCAGGTTGAACCAGATCTCACCTACGAAGAGAAGCCCATAAAAATTCTTGACCAAAAGCAAAGATCAACAAGAAGAACTATAAATTTTTACAAAGTGCAATGGAGTAATCATTCCGAAGAAGAGGCAACTTGGGAACACGAAGAATACTTGCAAACTAAATATCCGGGTTTTCTCCCAACCACTTCAAACGAGTATGTCAAATCAGCTTTGATTTCAGATTCTGTTTAAACCATACAAAATGCACTACCTTCTCACTTAACCTCTCCACTCACAACACATCAGCAATCTCGGGATGAGATTTCTTTAAGGGGGGTGGGTTATGATGCCCCAAGCATCTCAAGTGCATAATCATCTTTCATACATGAAGCATGCATCATAAAGCACATAATCATAGTCTATGTTTGAGCATCATGAGCAAACTTGGTATAAATGCAATTTCCAAACCCTGTTTTTGTGTGTGTTGTCTCAATGTTTGTAGTCATAACTTCAATACTATTGAGTTCTGGGTGAAGCTTATATTACCACAAGTGTAGGAAGGGATGTGGTGAACAACTTTTCTGATTGGGGCTTGAGCATATATTGAGGTTTACATGGTGATTAGAGTCATTTTCTACCAACACAGAAAACCAGTTCAAAACTGACCTGTTTAGTAATATCCAATTTTCTCTAGACTATAGCCATTTTTATGCAATTCTCAAATTGGACAAGTTGTAGGTATTGCAATTCTAAGAAATATTTCCAAAAGGCACTTTGGGTGATAATGCTCTGAAAGAGGATTTTTGAATTTCACAAGCATTAAAGGTACACTGTCCAAATTAGGGGCTGCAGAATAAATTCAAATTTAAATCACTTTTCCATGAAGATTTAGATATTATGTCTTTTGACAAAGTTATAGATCTCTAAGAGTACAACATTTCTTCCAATGGGGACTCTTTCAAAATTGGGCTCTAAATAGGTGAAAAATGCAAATTTCAGTGGAGGAGAAAACACATTTCCCCAGTTTTTTTCCCTTGAGCCACTGACAGGTGGGGCCCGTGCGTCAGCGCCGCCCACACTGCTGAACCGGCGCGCGCCGCGTGGATGCCGGCGTACGGCCAACGCGCCCATGCCATGGACTGCCCCCGTGGCCGCGTCCTTAAGGGGGAAAACGCTCCCTCGGCCGAGCTCTTTCCCCCGCCTCATTCTCGCCTCGCCCGGAGCTCTCCCCACCTTGCTCTCGCCTGCGCCGCGTCGTCCCACCATTGACGACCCAAGCTCGGGTTTGAGCTCGCACCACCACATCCGTCCACCTCCGTGCCCCTAGACCACCACCACCGCACTCGCCATCTCCCCGCGCACCCGGAGAGCCATAGGCCTCGTCGCCGTTCGTCGCTCCATCGTCAAGATCCACCTTGGCTCTACGTCGCGGACGCCGAGTCCACCGCCCGGTTCACGCTCGGTTCACCACTAATTCCACCTCGACCACGCCACCATCCTTGACGAGACCTACACCAGATTGACCCCGCCACTCGCGCGCACCCACCGCGCCCCGCGTCGCGGCTCCGGCGAGCCCAGGCTCGCCGGCGCACGCGCGCCTCGCCGCGCGGCCTCGGGCCGGCGCGAGGAAGAAGACGAGGAGGATCTTTTTAGATCTACCCCCTCGGTTTTCTCCTTTTTGCTGTTTAATCCGAAGCGCTGTTAGTTGAGTCTTGTAGATCTTGCATGCTAGCCCCTGGAAGTTAGGTTTAATTATGATCAAGCCCCTGGATCTATTGTTTTTCCATTTTCTTTTGTTATTTTCGGCTGAAACTTTGGAAAATCATATAAAATCAAAGAAAAATCCAAAATGGACAAACTCAGTGGCTGTGAACTCCTTATAAAATGCTCTACATAGTAGGTATAATGTGGAGAGGTGCATGTATAGTTTTGACCTTGGATCTGCATGTGTATGATAAATCAAGTTAATAGGAAAAAATGAACTAAATGAACCTCAAAAATTCTGAAACTTGGATAGTAGCATGCTTAGGGTGTTTTGAGACTATGTGAAATTTTGTAGCCTCAGCATTGCTCATTTGCTCATTGTTTTGCATTTATGTATATTATTGGTGCATCAAATAAAGTTAAAAAATGAAAGCTATATGCAATGGTCTCATAGAGACTTTCTGGAATTTTTCTAGGCTTTGTAGGACCGAGACGTGCGACTAGAGGGGGGTGAATAGGAGCACTTAAAAACTCAAACTCACAACCCCCTGGTTCAAACTGACAGATACTTCACACAACAAACGCTAGGCACCATTCACTGAAAGGAAACGTATCTTGCAGCACTTCATGTCGCCCACTGAACGGGTACACACCAAGCGAGCGGAAGCACAAGACTCAACGATCACAAGATCGCAAGTCAAGCGAAACAACGACTCACGCACTAGCGTCTTATCCGCCAATCAACGCACCAAAATGCACCTAACTGGTTCACAGTAAGTTAAGGGTATGGGCAGCAACAAGGGACACTAAAAGCGAGGTCGAACTAAAAACCTCAAAGAAAGGCAAGGCTGCCTGAGAACACCGGATTTCTGGTAGGTGCTATCGGATGTTCCGATAGGCTCCACCGGATGTTCCGGTGAACTCTATCGGATGTTTCGGTAGACTGGCCTGAGACTGAACAGCCGGATATTTCGGTAGGAGCTACCAGATGTTTCGGTAGTTCCCGCCGGATGTTCCAGTGGCTCAACTGGATGTTCCGGTGGTGCCAGAAACAACCTTTGTTTTTGAGCTCTCAAACCTCAAACTTGACCAAATCTTCTCCAAACTTCACGAAAATTGGCATAGGCTATCCTAGCTCCATTCCAAAGCTATTCCCAAAAGATCTATGGAAAAAGATCACGGGATTAAGGGAAATTTAAAATCTCGTGAAGAGGAGAGTATTTGGGCAAGAAAGTGAAAACTCAAGAACGACTTGCTCGTGGCAAACATGCAGGTTTGTGATGCACTAGGGCATAATCTCCATGTCTTTGCAAGTCCAAAACATCGGCAAAAGAAAGGATTCACCCATGGCCAAAGCAAACACCCAAAAGCCAAGGATTGAACCCAAAAACCAAACTAGAAGGGGGAGAAGGAGAGGGCTACACAGATGAGCTCGAATTTCTGCCGAATCTTGATGGATTAATCACGAAATTGAGTTCATACGAAGTTCCTACAGCCTACCACCCTTCATCCTTCCCTCTTGTGTGAAGAACACTAGCTAGGGGACTCAAATCCTAGCCCTAATGCTCTTGCTTCTCTCTTTGGGACTTAGCTGATTAGAAACTAAGCCTAGGGTTTTCTAATTGTGGGAGAGTCACCTAAATAGCCAGCCACTTAGGTATTTATAGCCCTAGTCCTGACGACACAATTAACACTAAGACCCTTACTCTAGAATGCCCGAAAGAGGCTGAAATGTAAAAGATACAATTGGACGACTACGATGACGCTTCGATCTTCTTCTTCTCCACGCCTCACTTGGATATACGCCACTTAGCCAATAGTCTGGAAGGTTCCCCCAGTTTTGTAGTCAGAAATCGGGAAACTTTATTCTGCGGGCTTCCTGGACCGGGTCTTGGCCCAATCTTCTATCTTGGCAACTCGGAGCCCAACCCACCAATTCTTGTGAACTTGGGTGGAGGTTTTGGGCCGAAGCCGCCAAAGCCTCCCTCGCACGTCTTTGTGCCATGCACTCGGGTTGGAGCACCACGGTGGCATCCGGCTTCTTCAGTCTATCGGAGTCGCCTAACGGTTCATCGGAGGGCTTACACCACCGTTGCCGAACCGCCCTTCCATGTACCGAGCTCTCATGGCCGACCGACATCGAGCATTGCCTCTGGTCCATTGGAGGGCTTTTGCCTCAGTCCATCAAGGTCTTCATCATCTACCTCCGGTCCATAGGAGGGCCTCCAGTCCATCGGAGGGCTTGAGCTCGTTGACAATCACTCATCACACCAGGAGAGCAATGAGGCCGGTCCATTGGTTCTCAATCTCCCCCTTGATGAGTGCATTGTCAACACATCTCCAACCTGTAACCTGAAATAGAACAAAGACAAAAGAAAAGCGTAAAACCGAAAAAAGAAAGGAAAATAAAAGAAATGCTCAAGCTGCCCAATACCAAACAAAGGCGAAACACAAGGCAGCTTGAACCAAAAAGAAAACAAAGCATCAGCTCCTCAAGACAGGGGCAAAAGGCTCAACGCACTGATGCAAAGAGCATGCTAAAAGCTCAACTCCCCTTGAAATGCATCCTCAACTAAATCTCTGCTGAGTTCTCCCCTTTTGTCCATATTTTAAAATTTCTCCCCCTTGGAGGTACATTAACTTCTTCCCCTTGTTGACAATGGACACATCAAGGGTCCTTGAACTCAACTCCCCCTGAACTAGACAACTCCCTCCTCAAAATATGCCATGAATTGCAAGTAGTGTAACTGAAATAGCTCAGAAGGGATGAAAAGCTAGTAATCACAAGTTCTAGCATATAGAGCAAGTGAGGGCAAGGAAGCATACAACAAGCTCAAATGAATCTATCTTACACATATTGAGAGTAAGCTTGTTTTTCAGGGTTATCGAAAAGAAAGCATCACCAACATGAATAGCACCTAGCAAGATAGGCATGAACAACAAGATGCTAGCAATGCATACAAGGTGTGCTACTCTCAACCAAAGCATATACAACTGGCCATAAGCATTTTAGACTTGCAAATTTCAGATTTAGACATTTGTATTCATAAGTTCTTTTTGTGCCAGGGGTTATTTACTTGTCTTTTGCCACTGTCACGCCCTGTTCTCAACCAACGGAACCGGAACAACATATATGTGCCAGGAATGAGTCTCACATATATTATGACAATAGTGACATCACAGAACGTGCAAAAGATAACATAAAACGTTTACATAGCGTATAACATCACTTTATTACAATAAGACAACATGTCTTTAAACCAGAGTCATAGCGGAAGCGTAAACGAAGATAAAACGAGCCGCCACAGGGACGTCGACTGGTAGAATGGTACGCCTAGAACTCATTGAAGTCCTGAACATACTCCTCAAAGTCTTCTTGCACTGAGCAGCGGTTGGGTTCTAGCCAACAGTAGGTTTAAAGTAAAACAAGCGTGAGTATTTCATACTCAACAAGTATAACATGAACTATGAGGCTCTAAGGTTGGCTGACACGTTGCATTAGCTTTTAGTTGGTCAAGTTTTATTAAGCAACTAATTACTACAAGTGAGTTGATGAACCATTAAACCCAAGATATTGCATAAAAGATTAATCAACATCATTAACATAAGAACCAACTTCCAAACCCAACCAGGAACCACTAATCTGCATAAAGGATCTGGGCCGCTCATAACCGTGAGCACGGCTGACATGTCAGTTTTACACTTTTGAGAGGTTGTACATCTTTACCCATAAGCCGTGTGCTACGCTAGGAGTTCATCACATTGCCTGAGATGAGATGACTAGCAAGCAACACTACGAAGCCTTTACAAAGATCGCGTTGGTAAAAAGTAATCGCAAGGAATCAAGCGCCACAATTGTGGTGTCCGCCTCTCAAAGGGAGAAGCACACAGCACACTCAACCTAAGGTAGTGCAGTGACCACAAAAGCTTACTCCCCCGCTTGCCCCGCAGGTAAGTTACTTCAAACCAAAACGATCTAATTAATCAGCTAAGACGTCCCATACCAGTCTCATGGTAGCACGGTTGTCCCAGGTTGTCGCTTTGCGAACCGGTCCTTATGGAGAGCGGCTATGAGCAAACCACTAAGCACATGCTCATGCCCCCTAAACCAAGTTGCTAAAAAGCCAATTTTAAGGAGACATGAACCATCAAGCACACAGCACAGAGGGTCAAGCTCAATAATTATATTACATAGATCCATTAACAATATTATTAACAAAGTAACAAGTGTTCGCGCAGCAACTAGCAAAACTTAACCAACATGCATCCCATAGGTGAATATATCAGCAAAAGAGGCTAAGTAAAGTCCTTATTGGCATACAAAAAAAATTTAGACACATGCGTATGTAGTGTTTATAAAGTTATTAGATTGTCCAGGTTATACTTGCCTTGCTCAAACTAGTCTTGAGACTGCTGCTCAACACCCTCAAACTGCTGCTCTTCTTCACCAACAAACTGTTCACCGTCTAAACACGTTCACGGCAACATACAAGCATTTCCACGCATACATACATGCAAACAATTATCAAAAGGTGAGAAACAGTACATCATATCATAAAAACAGAAGATAAAACTGTACTAAAAACATTCTACGCATTTCTACGGTCGTGTGAGCGCAAGAATCACTCAAATCGGAGTTAAAACGCGAAAGTTATGCATAAAACAGGCTCCTAGGGTCATAACTGTGATAGAAAAACTAAACCAGGGGCTAGATTTGAAAAACCGAGGACCTATCCATAATTAACCATAGCCGCTGAGGGTTTTAGGGCAAAACCACCGAGGCTTGGACCGCGGGTTCAAAAATCGGGAAGTTCAGGGGCCAAACCGAAGAAAACAAGACCTAATTCTAAATACTTTTCGACAGGGCTAAACTGCGGGTTGATAACCGGAAAAGACAGGGGCTTAAGCGCAAAAGACCGCGGTTGACCGGGTCTGCGCTGACGCGGCGCGCTCGTGGCGTGACACGTCGGCCTGACGTGCGGGGCCGGGTTGAGTTGGATTAAGGGAGCCGCGTGGCGCGACGTGATTGGCCCACGAAGAGGTATGGCACGTTTTAATCGTGGCCGTGCATCTCAGATCGGACGGATGGAAACCAAAGGGATGGGGAGGCGCCGGCGGCGACCAAAACCCACGGCGGGGTTCGGCCCGCGCGGCGGCGGCTCGCGCGGAGTGGCGCACGCCGAGGCATAGGGGCGATTTCGCTGGACTAGGTCTAGCTCGGGAGAGAGAGTGGGTCAAGGCGAAGCTCACTAGGGGCTCGGTGAAGGCTGGGAAGCGGCGGCTTGGCCTGGCGACGGAAGGCGGCGGACGGTGATGGTCGGCGCACGCGGACAAAACCGTCGGAGGCCCGTCCTCGCGTCAACAACTCCTGGAACGGCACCGCGAAGGCCATGCGAACGCGATGGGGGTGGTTAGAAGGCCAGAGCGGCTGCACCGACGGCGAATTCGTCGTCGTAGCGACTTACCGAGGTGGAGCTCTGGCGGCGGATTGCGGGCGCGTCGAGGCACGAGAGTGGAACTGGAGAGGTGGAGAGGTAAAGGAGCTCGGGGTGAAGCTCGGGGTCGGGTTTTATAGGAGTGGGAAAGCCGAGGGCGTCGTGGCGCGGTGATGCCGCTCGGTTTTGAATGTGTTTGAAGGCGGAGTGGAGGAAGGTGGAGGGGAAATGGGAAACCGGCGCGGCGGCTGCGGGATTAAGGACGGGGTAATTAAGGAAGGGAGGGCGCGACCTCGGATTCGGCTTCCCCGCGGGCGGAGCGCCAGCATGGCCCGAGCAGAGAAGGAAGGCGCGGTGATTACGGCGAGAGGAGGGAGACGGGCCTGACCAGTGGGGTCCGCCTGTCAGTGGGGGATGGGGCGCGGGAGGCGCTGCTGGCCTGCGGCGCGCTGAGAGAAGAGGGAGGCGCCGAGTTGGGCCGGCCTTTCGGCCTAGGCGGAAAGAGGAGGTGGGGAAGCAGGGCGGGCCGGTTGGCTTGGGCCGGCCGGTCGGCTTGGCTTTCCCTTTTCTCTTTTTTTTCTTTTTCTTTTCTGCTTTTGAATTCTTTTGAAATGAGAAAGCAAGGGTTCTAAAATTCAAATAAATTTGAATTTGAATCCTTAATTCAATCAACCAAGAAACAATTGACCAGCATGTATGCACAAGAAAGGTAGGCCTATGTTATTTTGTACAAGTATTTATTTTTAAATAAAACCTGTTAAATGCAACTAAACATTTGAGCCTTAGAAAATTAAATAAATTGCTTACAAAAATTTGTAAAAAAAACTAGTATTTAAACTAGGGTGTTATAGCCACTTCTTACTAACCAATACCAAGCCTAGGTTATAGAACCATCAGAAGCTTAAGACAAGGTTTTGGTCATACACAACCTAGTCCAAGTTAATGCCAAAGTGCAAAGGCAAGCTGTCTCGAACTAGCTCAGTGTGACAAAGAAAACCCACCTGGATCTTTCTCAATTCAGCACGTAAGACACCACTTATAAGCATTTTGATTCAGATTTCAATTTAAGCAAGGTGTCATAAAAGCTTAGGCATCAACATAGCAAAGGTATACAACTAGCATATCCAGGCATGAAAAGATAGCATAGCATTCAAGACTCCTACACATACTAGGTAGCCAAGTCAAGTGGCGATCATGTTTTTTGATTTGCAAAGAATAAAATGACTTAGCTCACAACTAGTATTCAATAGACTCAAGAGAGCTTAGCCAACCATGATCAAGCAAGCACTATACAATCTAGCACAAGCAAGTACTAACTCATCATTCCAAAAGAGCTCTAGTGCTAGTGTAGTGAAAGTGCACATGATACAATGCAATGCATGATATGATATAATATGCAAAAGAAATAAAGCAAAATAAAAACAAGATAAAAGTAAAAACTAAATTACAAAAGCTATTCCTTACTAAAAGGAATAGCACACTATCCTTGACTAAAAGGGATAGCACACTCCAAGCTCACCTCTCAGATGCGTAAAAGCGTCAAACTCTAGGGGCTTGGCAAAGATATCGGCCAACTGGTTTGCAGATACTATATAGTAATCTCTCAGAAAGTGAAACCTCACGTCTATGTGTTTGGTTCTAGAGTGCAAGACAGGGTTCTTAGCTACAGAAATAGCAGAGGTAGAGTCAACTAGAAGAGGGATTTTTCCAAACTTAAGGCCGAAATCACTAAGGGTGGCTTTCATCCATAAGAGCTGGGAGCAGCAGCTATGTACTCTGCTTCTGTGGTAGACAAGGATACGCTAGCTTGCTTGCGGAAGGACCAAAAAACAAGAGAGGTTCCTAAGAGTTGGCACGTGCCAGAGGTTGACTTGCGATCATTCCAGCAGCCAGCATGGTCAGCATCTGAGAACCCTCTAAGAGAAAGAGAAAAACCCGAGAAATACCAAAGACCAAGCTCAGGAGTGAATTTCAGATACCTGAAAATGCACTTCACCGCTTGACGGTGAGAAGTCCTAGGAGAAGCCTGGTAGCGCGCACAAAGGCAGACCGCGAACTAAATGTCTGGCCTGGTCGCCGTCAGGTATAGAAGTGAGCCGATCATCCCTCGAAATTCCTTCGGGTCCACCGCCTCCCCATCTTCATCAGCATCAAGCGCCGTGTTTGTACTCATAGGAGTCGTCATGGGCTTGGAGTCACCCATCTCAAACTTCTTGAGTATGTCTCTTGTATACTTGGCTTGATGGACGAAGGTTCCTTTAGGGCCTTGCTTGATCTACAGCCCGAGGAAGAACTGGAGCTCACCCATAAGACTCATCTCAAATTCCCTGCTCATCTGTTCAGCAAAACTAGACACCAAAGCGTGAGATGAACCACCAAAGATTATGTCATCAACATATATCTGAACTATCAGGGTGTCACTGCCATGACTCAACAGAAATAAGGTCTTGTCTACTGAACCCATCACGAATCTAGACTTGAGCAGGAAACTCTTCAACCAAGCATACCAAGCTTTAGGAGCTTGCTTCAGACCATAAAGGGCTTTCCTCTACTTATAAACCCGTTCTGGAAACTTGGCACTCTCAAAGCCAGGAGGTTGTCTCACATAAACCTCCTCCTCTATGAACCCATTTAGGAAGGCTAACTTGACATCCATTTGCTGCAGTTTGAAGCCTTTAGAGGCCGCAAAG
The DNA here is from genome assembly GCA_022530915.1 of Paspalum notatum. NCBI lineage: Eukaryota > Viridiplantae > Streptophyta > Magnoliopsida > Poales > Poaceae > Paspalum > Paspalum notatum. Next base: position 28,074,774 of record CM039688.1, on the reverse strand, counting down.
GCAAGCAAAATCATAATGGCATCCAAACGAGCTACAGAGGCAAAGGTCTCCTCATAATCTATCCCCTTCTTCTGACAGAAACCCTGGGCTACCAATCTTGCTTTGTTCCTCACAACCATCCCATTCTCACCTTGTTTGTTCTTGAAGACCCACTTGGTACCTATAGGGCGGCAGTTTGGTGGAGGTTCAACTAAATCCTAGATATGGTTTCTCTCAAAGTTCTCCAACTCCTCGTGCATGGCGTTCATCCAGTTAGGATCAGATAATGCTTGTGACACATCCCGGAGCTCAAAAGTAGCAACATATGCAGAGTGGGAGAAAAAGGCTAGAGAGTTAACCGAAGAGCGTGTGACATGCTGGTGAATGTCTCCAATCATCCTGTGTAGAGGGTGATCCCGCTGGACCTGCCGAGATGGAACAATCTCAGAGGTCACCTCCCCTGCGTCCTCAGCGGGGCCAGCCTCTGCTTGAGCTTGCTGTCGGGGTAGTGAGGAGGAAGCCATAGGCAAGGGTCCTCCATCATCATCAGAGCTCGTAGCAGAGGGGGTAGGAGCTGCAACCGGTGCAGGGGCTCCTACATCACCATCATCAATCGCACCTTCCTCATCCTCAAAGATGGGGGTGCCTTCTTCATCATCACATGAAAGCTCAAAGGTAGGGGTTGTGCAGGGCATAGTTTCATCAAAGGAAACCTCACAAGTCTCAACAATTTGCTTGCCCTCCAAAATCCACACACGAAACACCCTAGAACTAGAAGCATCGCATGAAGGCCCTAATGGCCTCTCTCTTTTCTGGAGTGAATCGCCGCAGCCTCTGCTTGATGGGTTTGGCATTGGGGAACACTTTGAGTTGGTGCTCGGCCAATTCCCTCGGGACCCCAGGCATATCTGCTGGCTTCCATGGAAACATGTCGCTGTTGGCCCTCAGGAACTGGACGAGCGCGTCTTCCTATTTGGAAGGAAGAAGAGCATTGATGGCGGTCGTCTTGGTCGCATCTGAGGGGTCGAGACTTATCTCTTTCGTCGGGACGGCTGGTTGAATTGCCGCACTGGAGGCTGCTTCTTGAGTCAGAATCTGGAGGTCTTCCTGCGTCATGCGGGCTTCGTCCGCCTTGAGCTTCTTCTGTGCCGCCATGTGATTCTGCTCTAGGGCCATTTGCATGGCCTCTTGTACGCACTCCGAGGCTCCCTTGAAGTCGGCGCGTATGGAGAGAGTGCCACCTGGGGCTGGCATCTTGAGAATGAGGTATGGGTAGTGTGGAATAGCCATGAACTTGGCTAGCCCAGGACGCCCGATGATGGCGTTGTAGACGCAGCTGAAGGTGGGGACTTCAAATCGCAATGTCTCAATGCAAAAGTTCTCTACCGTGCCAAAAGCGACCGGCAGATAGATATGCCCGAGCGGGTATTCGCCTGCGCCCGGAACAATCCCGAAGAACGGGGTATCCGATCTCTTGAGTTCGCTGAGCGGGATCCCCATCTCTTGCAGGGCTCTGGGGAACACCACGTTGATGCTAGCCCCTCCGTCTATCAGAACTTTCTTGAGTCGAGTGTCTCTGACTATGGGGGTCACCAGCAATGGGTACTTGCCTGGCTCATCGAAGTTGAGCCACTGATCCGCCCGACTGAACGAGATCGGCTCGTAGGACCAGTCGTATGGTTGCGGTGGCTCTGAGGTGGCCGCGTTGATCCGTCGATCCTTCAGCTTCTGCTGGCGCTTGCTCGAGTACGCTCCATGCCCTCCTAGGATGAAGTTGACCTCCTTGTTGACGTCAGGGAAGCATTGATTACCGCCTCCAGCTGGCTGTTGTGGCAGCTGATTTCGTGGTAGAGGAGGCGGCGGAGGAGCTTGCACCATCGGGAACTGGTCGCGCGTCAGCATGGCTTTGAAGTCGTGACAGTTCCTAAGGGTATGGCACATCTCCCTATGTGCGGGGCATGGTTCGTCGTGGAGTTGATCAAGGGTTCAAGCCTGGGCAGGAGGTGGGCTGCGTGGTCGCACTAGAGCTGGAGCCATGGCTCGGACCTCCTCCCGAGGCCTCTTGTCCCAGCGACGATCTTGCCGTGAGGGTTCTTCATGCCTTTCCTGCTTTCCCTTGCCCCGGTCGTCTTGCCGGGGGCAAACGAGGTCGCGAGCTCGTTCGTCCGTTGTGATGTAGTGGACTGCTTCCTGGAAGAGATGCTCCGAAGTAGTGGGCGCCCTTTCCAGTATGTGCTTGACGAAGACCTGGTCGTTGGAGCCCTGGAGGAAATCGTCAATCACCGTATCCTCAGATATGTTGGGGATGCGGTTTCTGAGAGCCTAGAACTGTTTGAGATACGATCGCAAGCCCTCCTAATCCTTGCGCCTGATGGCTTTGAGGTCCCACCGTTGCGCCGGTTTGTCGGAGAGTGATTGGAAGTTAGCGATGAACAGGCGAAGGAAATCGCCCCAGTCCTCAACGCTGCCACGCCTGAGGTGGCAAAACCATTGAAGTGTGTCCTGCCCCAACTTGATTGGGACATAGGCCGTCATGAGATCTTCCGAGGCATTGGCCGCTCGAGCTGCGGTAGTGTACACGGCCAGCCAGTTTCGTGGGTCCATCTTTGTTTCGAATTTCTCAATGTTGGAGATTTTGAAGTTGGGTGGCCACTCAACATCTTGAATTCTCCGGCCGAAGGCTGCTATAGCAGCTTTGGTGGTGCTAGCCGAGTTACCGTGGTCCTCCATTGGGCGACGAGGCGGGGACTGAGCTCGATGATCCCACTCAGTCCTGACTCGGGTGGTGGAGCTGTTTACTGAGACAGCTCCCGAGTGACCCTTGACGGCTGGAGCACGCTGAGGGGGGCCGTAGTCTCGGTCGTAGTTCGCGCGCCGGTCTACCTCGACCTGGTGTCTGTGGGCACGCGACTGCTCAATGCTGTGGCGGGCATCGCGGTTTGCTGTTGATGACCTGTCGTGCGTCGGCTACCTCCTGTTGCCTGGGCACGAGGTGGTCCGCTTCCCGAGCGAGAACGGTCTTCATGGCCACCCCATCCTTGTTGTTGGGGAGGAGCTCGTAGAGCTTGACCAACGCCCCTCCTGCTTGACTCAGAGTCTCCATGACTCCCTCGAACTCCTTTAGAAGGTTGCGTCCAGGAATCGCCGCCAGCCGTTGTCGTTTGGCCCGAGCGGTCTGCCAGTTGCGACGCCGCTGTCGCGTCTGGTTCCTGCGTCGGTGGTTCTGCACTTCCTGCTCATCCTCGCTTTCCCGAGTTACCTCATCCATTGAAACGGGCAGCGTAGGATCCTTGTTACCCAGGATGTGGTGGGCCGGATATTACGGATGCGGTTCGCCCTCTCCTGCCGGTGGTGATCCTGTGAGGTTTCGGCGAGAACGGGTTGCTCATCGTCTGAGACCACCTCGTCGATCTCATTCGATGCGCCGCTGATCACGAAGAGCTCAGGGAAGTAGAGAGTGCAGCCGGGAAACGATCCCTCGGACCAGTTGGTGGTCGAGGCCGCCACCCCCATGTTGGCGTTCGAAGCAGAGACTGTGGATGCCGTGGTTGTCGCGGTAGCCGCGACGTGTTCAGAGACCGTAGGAGTGTCGATGCTATAGATCACATGAGGGCGCCCCGCACCACGAGCCCTCTTAGTGTTCCCCGGACGATGGCGAACCTCGCCAGTCGGTGAGGTGCTCTGGCGAACAGATCTTCCCACCGGTGTGGGATCAATGATGAGTCGTGGGCGTCGTCCCGCCGGCGGCGCGTCGAGCCCGTTGTAGATGCGATCGTCCGGAAGAGGCACAGACTGTCTTGAGTCAGGCGCCGCCCGCGCACCCTCATCATTGTTGAGGAGAGCCCAGACATGGGAGAGAAGCTCCTGGTACATGGTAGCAGAGTTGTGGAGACCGAGCGGGGTGGAGGGAACGACGGGCTCCACCCGAGTCTTCTTTCGACCCTGAGCAGGCGAGGCCGGCCGGGCTCGCTTCGATGCCGGCAGAGGCTGTGGGACCCGTAGCGGACGTGGGACCCAGGAATGAGTATCAATAGGAACTCGCCCCGGGCCTTGTGGAGTGCTGCCTGAGGAGCGAGTCCACCGCGGATCTCGTGAGGGGTTCCCTGAGGAACTTGGTCTTGGCCCCTAACTAATCCGAGTCTAGATTTAAGTCGGGGAGGTTGAGAGCGCCATGCGACGGGTCGGGGCTGAAGTGGTGGTCGTCATAGGTTCCGCTCGGGTTAGCGTGGTCGACGTAGATCCAACCCTAAAGGAGACCCTGCGGTTGGCTCGCGCTCCCGAGTCATGATGACCACAGGGAGCTCGATCTGACTCAGCACGACGAGGACCCTGATTTTAGCGAGGGGCCGGTGCCTCGCGCCGATGTGCTGGAGCTTGGCGCGGAGTTGGTGAATGCTGACGAGGCGTGGAGTTGGCAACAATCCGATGGTGTAGGCTACTCTGGAATGGTCGACGGCTGCACGACGATGCGTGGTCGCACCGGCGTGCTGTGAAGCTGGTGGAGGTCGCCGCTCCGATCGGTGATGAAGGGGATTGATCCGAACTGGATCAGGTCGCCTAGCCATGGCGCTAGCTGATGCCAATTTCGCCAACCCCTACCTGGCGCGCCAACTGTCGGTGTTTGATACCGGCAATGCACCACGGGGTGTGTCACGTGATGCTTTTAGGGTGGCGAGATTGGCATAGCTCGATGGTTCGCGCAGAGATGTAACAAAACACAAAGGTTTATATAGGTTCGGGCCGCGAGATGCGTAATACCCTACGTCCTATTGGCGGCGAGTTGTATTGATCTGAGTTCTCGAGGTTACAACAAGGGTCTAGAGGTTTGGTAGCTGGTGTGCGATGAGATGATCGATGTTCTACGTAGGGGTCCCTCACCCGCCTTATATAGTCCGGCAAAGCTTGGGTTACAAGTAATTTTCCATCTATTAGTCCTACTCGGCTTGGAAGCCTAAAAGATACACAGAATCTACGATTATATGTTTCCTTCCTTGAGTCCTGCTGCTCCTGCAATCCAGATTCTGAACCAACTCCTACACGCCTTTCCTGAATTGTAGCATCTTGACTTGGTCTTCAGTTTCGTCATCCGTTTTCGGGCCCATGAGGCCAGTCAGCACCCTGCACACGGCCTACTGTCTCTACTGGGCCCTCCATCGGCCCACGTACTGAATCTATGCCGTGAGGGCCCAGGGGATATCTATCCTCCACACAACGAGACTCAAACTTGTCCAAATGCCCCGCCTTCTTAAGCACAAAACACCTGTAGCCAAACGCTCGCAAGTGTTTGACGCTTGGCTGTCTACCAAACCGAAATTCATATGAGGTCTTCCCAAGGAAAGCTCGCAAGAAGATCCGGTTCGCATTGTAACAGGCCGTATTCACTGCCTCAGCCCAAAAGCGCCTCGGAGTCCTGTGCTCATCGAGCATCGTCCGTGCCATCTCAACGAGTGTGCGGTTCTTGCGTTCCACAACACCGTTCTGCGGTGGGGTATATGGAGAAGAAAACTGGTGCTTAAGACCAAGGTCACCACAGAAGTTTTCGAAACGAGAGTTTCTGAATTCTCCGCCATTGTCACTGCGGATAGCCCTCATAGTATTATGACTCTCATTCCTCAACCTCAGTACTATATCCCGAACAAAATCAAACGCCTCATCCTTAAACTCCATGAAAAATACCCACGAGAACCGCGAAAAATCGTCCACAAAGACAAGCACGTACCACTTCCCACTGACCGACGCTACCCGAGCGGGACCTACTGTATCCATATGTAGTAGTTCACCCGGATAGGAGTTTATAACCTGAGACACAGGAATGTGAGAAGTGGCAACCATCTTGCCATGATGACAGGGGTAGCATACTAAGTCCTTCTCAGCTCTCAACTTGGGCAATCCTTGGATTAGGCCCATTGAACTCAATCTATCTAGCAGATCAAAGCTCAAGTGACCAAGCCTCCTATGCCACTTCCATATATCAGCAGAAGGACTAGCAACCAAACAGTGAGCAGGGCCAGAAACAGATGTGAGGTCGACCCTAAAAACCTGACCAAAAGGGAGCAAAGAGCAAACAAGGGTCTCCTCAGCATCAAGAACGCGGCACGCACCCTTCTTAAAACGAACCTCAAAACCTTCATCGAGAAGTTGCGAAACAGAAACCAAATTGAACCCCAGATTTCGGACAAAAGCAACTTCTCTCAGGGAAAGCTTAGCAGAGAGCGAAACAGAACCAACACCCAACACTTTACCTTGACCATTATCCCCGAATGTGATGTACTCCTTGGTGCTCACGGGGTTGAGGCGGGAGAACCACTTGCGGTGCCCTGTCATGTGCCTAGAGCAATCAGAGTCCATGATCCACACGTCCTCCATGCCTCGATCCTGCAAAGTCAAGTAAAGCGACGGTGAGCAAACGGTTCGGCACTGGGGTTAGTACCAAAATTGCTGTACCAGTGCCGAGCCATCTGCTCAAAAGTGGGGTAAGCACAATCAAAGATATCATCACGACGATCAGGGTAACCACGACCTCCAAAGTGTGAACCCTCGAAAGCTCTCTCAAAGCCTCGGTCACGAGGTCCATAGCCGCGCTGAAAACGACTAGGAGCTCGACCAACAATGCGTCTCTCACCACCAGGAGCACGGGCTTGAGAGCCGCCTCCTCTCTCACCACCAGCAAAGCGGTCTCTTATCTCACCGCGATGGCGAGGATCTTGCCTACCACCCTGGTAGAACTGACCCTAGTTCCCCCAAGCTCTCTCCTGCCTCTCAACCCACTTCCTCCTGAAGCAAAATTCCTCTAAGTGGCCGTTCCGCTGGCAAAACTCACAGTGGCAGACAGGCCTCCTAGGAACTGGGTTAGGCTGGGACTTGGGCTTAGGTGGTGTGACCTTGGGTGGCTCAGGCTGCTGGACTGGCTTCTTGCCCTTGGGCTTAAGCTCTTCCTCAACGATCTTGTCCAGCTTAGCCTTGGAAGGCTTGGGTGTCCAGTACTACTTCTTTGGGGCAGCCTAGGGTGGCTCATGGTAAGCCCCATCAATAGTCTCACCTGGCTGGGTAGGTACAGTCTTGATCTTAATTGGGGCACTCTTCCCACCTGAAGTGCTGCACTCTCCAAACCCAACACCACTCGTCTCACCCTCGGCTCTTTTGGTGCTCTCTATGATCATCTCTAGTTGGGATTGCCTAGCATATACCCAACTCAGCACCTTTCTCAACCTGCTGTTGTCATTTTGCAAAAACAACACTTCCTCTCTCAGATCCTCCAGAACTAGAGTCTGGGCAACACAGGTATCACAAACTAGAGAGGGAAACACAGGAGCAGCTTTCTCCAACTTCCTAATGGTGGCATCTCTATCCACCAGCTGCATCCTAAGGGTATGGCAGTTCTCACAAGTATGAGTAGGTGCTGAATGCACCTCAAAGTCAGCTCTCAACTGCTCTAACTCACCTCTCAAGGTAGGACAGACCATACATGCACCCAAAAGTGCAGGTCTAGCCCTAAGCTCCAAGAGCTGCCTCTCAAACTTCCCCTTCAGCACAGCTAGCTCACTAGCTAGACAGGGGCAAGACTCACACTCGAGCTCTCCACTCAAAGTAGGCTCATCCAGTTTGGACTGGAGTTTGCCTAGCTCAGCTCTAAGCTCATCTATCTTCTCTACCCGCTTGGCATACCTATCTCTCTGGTCACCAAGCACCGTCATAAAAGACTCGCAGGTAGGGCACTCAAGCTCACTAGTTGGGGTCTCACACTCCTCAACCTTTTATTCTCCTCTAAAGCCTCAGCAAGTTGGGCTTTCAACTTCTGTAGCTTTTTAGCTGCCTTCTCCAGCATCTTATCCTGGGCTTTCAGCTCTCGGCTGTTCTGCTCTAGCATCTCAAGGATTTCGGCTTGCTCAGGAGTTACCTCATCATCGGAAGAAGAGTTGCTGCCATCATCCTTGTTCTCCTTGTCCTCAAGCGCCATGGAGCAAACTGAGCTCCTCTTGTCCTTGTTCTTGCGCCTGGACTTGGTGGAGACGAAGCACAAGCTAGCTGGACCTCCTTGATCATTCCTCTTGTCCTTCTTGTGCATGATCCCCTTATCACTTGAGCTCGACGACGACGAAGAGGAAGAAGATGCGCTGCTATAGAACCTGATCTCGGCGAAGAAAGCCTTGTCCCGCTTCCGGTTGTCCTTCTCGTAGCTCTTGAAAGCCTTTCGGAAGTTCTTCTTGCCAAAGGCACACTTGCCGAAGCCGTGCTTGCTAGAGCAGTGCTTGTCAAAGCTTGGCTTGCCGGAGTGGTACTTCTCGGAGTCGCAGGAATAGCTCTTGCCCTTCTTGTAGTAGTCGTTCTTGTTGGGGCAATCGGCTATGAAGTGGGCGACCTCTCCGCACTCGAAGCATTTGGGCCTCTCGCCCCTCTTCTTGCTCATCCAGTTGTCATAGGTGCGCTGAAAGCAACTAGACACCAGACATAGCTCTTCATCCCCAAGCGACTAGACACCAGACATAGCTCCTCATCCCCAAGCGACGCCAACTGCTCCTCTGTCACAGACATCAAAGCAGAAAACGAGAAGTTGTGTATAAGGGGGTTAGCAATAGACTCACTAGAGGGGGTAACCAAGGCCAGACTCTTAGAACCTGTACAAGCAAGGGAGTCCCTCAACTTGTAATCTACTTCTGTGGCCTTGAGCTTACTATAAAGCGCCTCTACTCCTATCGTATCATGCCCTGCCGACTCAATGATTGAGTTCACCTTGATCTCCCATACTTTTCTATCCAAAGCATACAACAACTTGACAGCCTGCTGATGATCGGTGTATGGGAGCTCAGCGGGGGCTGAGTTGACACGCAACTTGTTAATGATCGACTGAAAGCGACCAAACAAGTCGTATACTGACTCTCCCGGCTTCTGGATGAAATTTTCATAATCGTGCCGGTAAGTCTCCACAAGCCTAGCCTTAATCGTCGCAGTACCCTCATGGTGTGCACTAAGCAGTGACCATATCTCACGCGCAGTCTTAAGGTGACTCACTCTCTCATAATCCGTGGGACCAAGCCCGGAAAAGAGAAAGTTAACAGCCTTGGCATTCGCTTCATGCTGAGCCACGATATCCAGCGTAGTACGCTCAGCGACTGGAAGCACCACAAAAGTTGTACTCTGAGTAGCATCCCATATGTCCTGACTCTGGCTAACAAGGAACGCCTCCATCCTACCTTTCCAGTAGGGATAGCCATCGGAGCCAAGCATGGGAATCTTCCCGGAGTAAGTCATCGTCGCTACGATTTCGTCACCGGTTAAGGTATGAGGAAATCTAACCGGCTCTGATACCACTTGTAGGACCGAGACGTGCGACTAGAGGGAGGTGAATAGGAGCACTTAAAAACACAAACTCACAACCCCCTGGTGCAAACTGACAGATACTTCACACAACAAATGCTAGACACCGTCCACTGAAAGGAAACGTATCTAGCACCACTTGATGTCGCCCACTGAATGGGTACACACCAAGCGAGCGGAAGCACAAGACTCAATGATCACAAGATCGCAAGTCAAGCGAAACAACGACTCACGCACTAGCTTCTTGTTCGCCACTCAACGCACCGAAATGCGCCTAACTGGTTTACAGCAAGTTAAGAGTATGGGCAGCAACAAGGGACACTAAAAGCAAGATCGAAGCAAAGAGCCGAACACCAAAAACCCCAAAGAAAGGCAAGGCTGCCTAGGAACACCGGATGTTTCGGTTGGTGCTATCGGATGTTCCGATTGGCTAGACCGGATGTTCCGGTGAATTCTATTATATTCAAAAGCTCATAACTTTCACGTTTTAAATCCCTTTTTGGCGATTCTTGCGCCCATGAGTTCGTAGCGAAGTGTAGAATAATTTTAACCATGTTTTATGTTCTGTTTTTATGTAATGATGTACTGTTTCTTACCTTTTTGCTTCGTTTGCTTGCATGTGTGATTATGTGTATGTTTATGTGTAGACGTTGATCCGTCCGTGGAATTTGAAGAACAGCCTCTAGAAGCCTGTGAGCAGCAGCAAGGACATTTTAAAGAAGGCAGGTATAACATAAACACCACCCAATAACCGTTAATCACTGCATGTGCATTTAATTTTGAGTACCCATAAGGTTATTCGTAGCTACTTTATTCCTTATATACTACTTTTTGGGCTGCAAATGGTTAAGTTGTGCTAGGTGCCGTGCGAACACATACCTTTTTGTTAATTAATGTTGACTAATGGTTCTATGCAATTAATGTGAGTTTGACCCTCTGTGCTGTGTGCTTGAGTGGTTCATGTCTCTTGTAAAACTGGCTTTTTAGCAACATGGTTTAGGGAGCTTGAGCAATGTGCTCGTGTGCTTTTGCTAGTTCTCTCAGTAAGGACCGAATCACAAAGCGACCACCTAGGACAACAGTGCTATCAAAAGGCTGGAATGGGATGGACATAGCTGACTAATTAGGTGCTTTGGTTTGGGAATAACTTACCTGCGGGGCAAGAGGGGAGGTGAGCTTCTGTGGCCCTCGCGCTACTTGGGTTGAGTGTGCTATATGTTATATGTATGTGCCTCTCCCCTTGAGGCTTGCTCCACGGTTGCGGAACCTGAAACCTTAGCAGTTACACCTTACAAACGCAATCTTTGTAAAGGCTTCGTAGTGCGCTTGCTCGTCATCTCATCTCCGGTAATGTGATGAACTCCTAGCGTAGCTCACGACTTGTGGGTAAAGATGTACAATCTCTCGAGAATGTAAAACTGATATATCAGCCGTGCTCACGGTTATGAGCGGCCAGACACTTCCTAGTGATTAGAAAGATCCTTTGTAGGACCGAGACGTGCGACTAGAGGGGGGTGAATAAGAGCACTTAAAAACTCAAACTCACGAACCCCGGTGCAGACTGACAGACACTTCACAAAACAAACGCTAGACACCATCCACTGAAAGGAAACGTGTCTAGCAGCACTTGGTGTCACCCACTGAACGGGTACACAACAAGCGAGCGGAGCACAAGTGTGGCGGAACCGCCCTGCTTAATCTAGACTAAGCACACCTGCCACCTCTGGCTCGCAGTGCACTTAGGCCAGACTAAACCCGGTAGTCCGTCGAGAGTCCTTCGAGCTCTCGATAACACCAATTTCCGAGGAACCGACATCAAACACATCCGACTCTCGAAGGAGTCACAACAATTACATCATCACAGGCAGTTGAAGTAGAGAATAATAGACTTAATTTACAACTCAATTGTATGAAATCTATACATTTTCAAATATAGTGGAAGCGAATTCGAAATATACCTGTATAGGTACATATAGCGGAAGTGTTCAAAACATCTCACAGCGGAAATAAAACTCAACTAGTCTTCAAGTAGAGACAAACAAGGCGAGTAGCACCGAGCCCACCGGTACTACCACCTCCAACACAGTTATCCAGCTATCGTCGGTACCTGTAATCCAAAAGTGGGGGCAAACCCTGAGTACTAATTACTCAGTAGGACTTAATGGAAATGGCTTACGGCTGACGCAAAGCTTGCTTACTAAGATCTTGATCCTTAGCTGTTGATTCTTAAACCAAGTTCATGTTGACATGAGATAGCAGGATTTTGACAGCTGCTATCCATAAATCAAGAAGATCATTTATATCATAAGGTAAATACTTACATGAAAGTAAAGCATGAGTACCATCAAAGTAAAACATGAGTTCCATCAGTAACTTGCATAATATCCAAAATATACCCCTATTCTACACATGCCCCGTCCCAAAATTCACGGTGCCTCCATCCGACCCCTTGGGAGTAGCCGTCTCAGGAGGGATACCACGGTACATCGGGTCAGCCCTCCCTCGACCTCAAAGCATCTCCCAAGCCCATCGACCTCCTAGCAGTGGACGGGCGACACCCTGAATAGTGAGACGGATCATACACATCCAAGCATGTTGTATGAAAAGACGTGATTTAATAAACAGCATGTTACAGTTATTACTACGTTGCCCGTGTGCGATATTTGGCACTCTCACACCTGGTGAGCATCAGCGATTCGAATCGATTTGTTAATTCCCGGGAATAACTAAAAATGCCAAGTGATATATGCTTACTAGCCATCGCGTTCCACACATATATCCCTCATCTCCACCTGTCCCGTCCCAAGATTCACAGTGCCCCCACCTAACCCTTGGGAGTAGCCGTCTCAGGAGCGATACCACGGTACGTCGGGTCAGCCCTCCATCGACCTCCAAGCACCTCCCAAGTCCATCGGCCCCCTATCAGTGGATGGGCAGCACCATGAATAGTAGGACGGGGCCGGTAAGACTTTCACCGGTCCCACGACCCGGATAAGCACTCTAGCAATGGTATGCCGATCAGCAGGCGAACAGCGAACGGGCCTTATGCGACTCGGGCGGAGTCCACCATACCTTGCCACATCATCATTTTTCTTATAATATTCCCATAACTCCGCCCGGTCTCTATTTAACATCAGCAATAATAATCATAAATTGTGTCATAGTAAGATTTCTGAGGTTTGTAAAATCACCTACGCGACGAGTGACTCCATTCACTCGTGTCTACTCGTACCTAGCATTACTAGGCATACTCGTCCTACGCACTCTATTGTAGGTGCTAGGGCCAGGGCGGCCAAGGAGTCTAATGCAAATGGTTTCCAAACAACTCCTAATGCAGATGCGTAAGCATTCAACAAAAATCATTTGCTAGGTAAAGCATGGTCCTGCCTACCTTTGATTCACTTTAATAAAGCCAACAAACTAAGCTACTGTTAGTTTGCCGGGTTGTGAGGCTTTGCCCCAGGCAACCCCTTGATCCCTTGGACAACTCCTCCGTCCAAACACGACTGATGGGCTCTCCAGGTCGTGAGTGGGTCTTAGTTGGTCTTTTGGACACCGATACTTGATGTAGTTCCACGCACTTGCTTTTTGATCACGTATCTGCAAGAAGCGTTTCTACATGAATGGTATGCACGGTGCAGTGTACGAGATGCATAAGTATTAAACACACACACGAATAACCATTTCATGGATGGACAGAAAAGTGATCGACAACTATACTAACGAGAAGTGCCAGTATGCATCTAGCACAATCATTCAGTTATGAAATTAAGCATTCACGCGGCAAGATATAATTCATTTCATGATCAAGTGTTAAGTTGAGATGCCTCGTTTCACTCTACATGCAAGCGCAATACTAGTCATCATATACTTACACATGCAATGGATTATCAATTTAAGACATCACTCTTAGCACTAGTAATGGTAGCACTTTTCTTGACTTAGAGCAGGCATACACTCAACAGTCACATAACACATACAAAGTCTCATGTATTGAACATCTAGTAACATCAGGTAGTACTACTGGTGACATAGAAGTACTTTTATGGACTTAGAGTAAGCACGCAATCGGGCATTCTCAATGCAACCCATGGGATTAAAACACGATTAAGTATCAATGTGACTGTTCTTTATCATACTCAAGCAAAGCATACAACAACCATATATTTATACCTGTAAGGTATTACTAGTTTGAAACACCGTTCCTAGCATATGGATGGTAGTACTTTCATGCACCCAACACATGCGTTTAAACAACTCTCTTTGCACTAGTCAAGTTATTGATCAAAAGAGAGTGTGGTAGTGTCATCTTTAGTTTAGTTTGTACATACATGGTTTACAAGCATGATATTAAGTTTAGATTCTTATAATGACTAATCATAGCATGTACATTATTGTTACCTTAACTAAGAAGGGGCATAATAGTTATATTAACTAGTACGCAGGTGTTCAGTTATACGACTATAAGATGTAAGCAGACATCAGGTGCTATACTATGGATTAACCAATTAACTACTTATAAGGAGTATACTGAAAGTCACTTCTGAGTACATACTAGCATTCCATTTCTATTTTATGGATCAAATCATAGTAGCACTTGTCATTTTCAAATCACCACTCGGACTTAACATGCAGAGGCTCAAACTTTATCAGCAAGCTAAACCTAGCACAAGGTGTGTCCCAAAAATCTAGTACAACTTTTGGAGAAAGTTTCGTATGGTAAGTATTTCCCATGCATTTTTATTACAAAAACTTAAGCCTAAGGGTAGATCAGTCATTTAACAGTGAGTGCTACTGCAAGAAAAATTCTCAAAGTACCTAGATGCCATAACAAAGCTACTGCCCAAATCTCATAATTTTTTTGGAGGTCATTTAGTCCATTTTTATCATTTATTTACCTACACCATGCACGCACTAAACCAGGGGCAAAACAGTCTTTTTACACATCCACATCATACTCATCCTGTAGATCTACTCAAGAGGAATCCAACGCAACTGAGTTTGTCCATTTTGGATTTTTCTGTGCTTTTATATGATTTTCTAAAGTTCATAGCCAATTTAAATGCATTTAAATGGAAAATTACTCAGACTAAGGACCCGAACGTAAATAACCATAACCTCCAGGGGCCTGCACAGAAGATTGTATAGACTCGGTGAATAGTACTTAAAACAGAGCGCGCAATTATCTAAAAGGCGAGGGGGTTTTGGGGAAAACCCCCTCCTTCTTCTACCTCTGGGCAGGGGAGAGGAGGCGCGCGGCGGCCGGCGTTCCCGGCGCGGTACGGGTGGCGGTGAGGCGGGTCTTGGAGCCGAAGAGGCTGCCGGAGGTGCCCTGGGCCACGGCGATCGCTTTCCACTAGATCTCGTCGCACGGGGAGGTCTAGGCGAGCGGGGAACGCACGCGAACCGGAGGTGAACCGCGTCGACGGTTGAGCGGCAGCGACGGACGGCGGTGGCCGGATCCCGCCGGGAAGAGGCGGAACGGCGGTCCAAGGAGGTGCTCCAGATGCGCACGGCTATTGCGAACGCAATGGGGGCGGTGTGGAGGCGGGGGAATGGCGCTAAGGTTGCTCCCCACGGTGAGGGGTTGGCGGAAATGGCGGCCGCGGTGGCGCGTGCGTGGGGAAAAGGGCTTGGGGCGGGGTTAGAGCTCAAGAACCCATGGAATCGGTAGAGGAGAGGGAGGCGAAACTCGCGCACACTTCGGATTGGAGGGAGAAGGCGCGAGGCAGCGGGCGGGTGAGCTCACCGTTGGAACGCCGAGGGTGGCCATGGCGTCGCGCGGTGGCTCGGCCTGGCGAATGGGGAGGCGAACGGCGGCGACGTCAAGTGCGGGAGGTGTGCAAGGGAGCGGCGAACGCGGTGGTGAGGTCTAGGGGCGCGGGGAGGCAGTGGAGCGGCGGTGGGAACTCAAGTCCGAGCTTCGAGCTCGCCCATGGTGCCGGCGTTCTGCGTGTGGGGAGCGAGCGAGGGAGAGAGCAGAGAGGGAGTGGAGGAGCGCTTGGATGGAGTCGCGTTCCCGTCCAGGTGAAGCCGGGCGCGCTGGGGCTCGATCCGCGGCGCGGGGGCGCCGTCCGTACGTCGGCGGCCGCGTGGTGGCCGTCGGCCCGGCCACGGTGTCGCGCCGGCCGGCGGGCCCCACCGGTCAGTGACCGCGGAAAAAGGAGAAAAAGGAAAAATAGAAAGTGTGTTTTCTCCCCTGCTGAAAATCGCCATTTTGACCAATTTAGAGACCGATTTTGGAAAAACTCCAATTGAATGAAATGTTCTACACTTTGAACTCAGCAAGTTTGTTAAAAGTCTCAACACCAAATTCTAAGTAGAAATATGAATTTCATTTGAATTTAGGTTGCAGCTCCCAGTTTGGACAGGGTACCTCTACTGATTGAGAGAATCAAAAGTCCTATCTCTGGTCTTTACCACCCAAAGTGTATATTGAAAAGTTTGTTTAGAATTTCAATATCTACAACTTCTCTAATTTGATCTTTGCATGAAAGTGGCTGTAGGTCATATAAATATTGAGATTACTAAACAGGTCAGATTTGAACTGGTTTTCTGTGTTGGTAGAAAACGACCCTAAACTCCATTTAAAACTCAATATATGATCAAACTCTAGTTACCAAAGTTGTTCTCCAGTAGATGATCTAAAAGTTTGGTAATATGACTTTGGTCTGGAACCCAACAGATTTTGAGCTATAGATACAAATATGTTCCCAGGTTTATTAAAACAGAAATTTCACTTTGTGGGGAGACTTTCTTGTTTCAAACTTTTGGAGTATCAAATGAAGTCCAATCACCTCCACAATAGGTGCATTTGAAAGGTGATAAGTTTAATTCCACTTCATAGAAAGGAAGATTTTGAAGTTGTATAGTGAAATCAAAAGTAATTTCAGAATCAACTTAGGGAAAAGCTGAAAATCCATACGTGGGAAAAATTCTAAGTGTGGGTTGATCTAGTTGTTCCCCTGAGATATGTAGGTGAAAATTTGAGTGAGTAGACGATAGCTTTGATCCCTGCTCAGTGTAGCAATAGGATAGTCCATGACATGTACAACAAGTTTGTCAATGGAGTTGAGCTCGGGTACTTAATGAGTTTGAAAGCTTTATTAGGGCTCAAGTTTGCTCACGATCACACTTGCTATCTTCGGAAGAAGTGTTGGTTGGATTCGGTTTGATCTTTTAAACCTCTTGTCTTTAGCTTTTTGAACATTGTCCAACGGAAAGGTCTAGGGTTACTTTTCTTATCCGGGGTTTGGCATTTAGAGTTGGGCTCAAAAGCATGTGAGTGTCGACTTATTCAACCACGAAATGTGTGGTCTTGCATCTTGTGTAGAAAATTTTGATTTAGTGGCTCCTCCACGTGTTTCTTGTTAATCACTAAGCATGATTAAGCCTTAATCCATCGTTAGCCTTCATCTAACCGTGTGTTAAGGCTTCTGAGATGCCAGGGGCATCACAACCCACCCCCCTTAAAGAAATCTCGTCCCGAGATTTTAGAGGAAGCGGGGTTCTACGGCTTACTGCGCAATGCAAATGGTCTTGGCATCGTTGTTTGTGTGCTTCTGTCACACATGGTAACACTTACTCCTTCATCAATTTGCTTTGTTAACTGGCTCGTGAATGGTTAGTGCCTTTTTAACACAAGTTAGTTACAAAGCTTTTGAATACTTCCAAGGTGGTCCTTCCCAGGGGCTCGGCAAGTCGTGGTTTATATGAGAGCGAATGAACAAACCGCCCAGACGGTGTGGCCAATGTGAACACGGCAATGCCTTACTTGAAAAATGGAACAGGGTTACTCCCTAACTTTGACACCAAGATTTATAAACGTGATGAATATATAGGTCTTAGAACAATTAGAAGCAAGGGGTACACAATCGGAGGACCGAACCACGAAGGCTCTTGGAATTCAAAGGGTTATCGATGGATGTGCTTTTGAGAGACACATTCATTTCCTTTGATAGGGACTGTGTACACATATAAGATATTAAATCCGAACATTCTTCAAAGAGTAAGATGTGGTGATACATAGCACATTCTACTCATTGTTTTGAGAAAGATGCCGTGGAAAGAGGATAGGACATATTCACCTAGATAAGGTGAGGGTTTGTATGATTCCATAGAATTGATCAAGACTGGTCAAGAAATATATATAGGCAGAGAGCTTGTGCTTACTAACAGAACACTTATCAAGGTTAGTGAGCCCAACTTTGAGGATAATTTCAAAAGAAGAATGAAGCAACTCTTGAAGAGGACAATGCGATGAAAGCACTAGCTGAGAACAAAAACTTAGTGCAGCGGAGGATGCTGAAGTTCTTTAGGAGATAAGATTCAACATATATGAAGGAAGAAATCATAAGATAGAGTGGTGGAAACAGAGTTGATTGCTTCCCACAAATCAGGCGAGGCAAATTGGGAGAAAGCCATGGAATGATGTAGCAAAACAGTGGAACGGAACCAAGCATTCCCACCGATACGGTCGTTAAAGCTGATCAAGGTAAGCATAGAGGAGTCCGAGAAAGATGTGGACGAGTGGAACCATAGAGTCGATTCGTCTCCGCTGATCGAGAAGAACATGACTCAACAAGGCGAGGCAAAGGTGTGAACGATACGGGGATTGAGACGGATTTTTCCCACAGATCAAGAAAGGCAAGGTGAAACAAAGCAAAGAAACGATAATAGGCAGCAGTGGAAATAGAGTAAATTATTTCCACGAATTAGATGTATAGAGGTCAACAAGGTGTTAGGAGTCGGATAGGAATGTTCCACAATTTCAGCGGTGTCATGCCTTTGCATGCCTTGATACCAGCGCGCACCTAGGGACACAACCGAGTGACGGCCGTACACACGGGACCCTAGGTTCCGTCGCGGCACCACAGACAGCTCGGGTAGACACTACATCAAGGGTGGCACAACTATCCAATTCCAGGAGATGCGAACAATATCAGGTTTACATAAAGACCGGAGCAAGTAGTATGTATGACATGAATCTCGATATATTGACGACGTAGACTAAGGAGTCGAAAGCTCATAGACTCCAAAGGTTGGAAACACAAGAACCATGAGAACGAGAGAAATAGGGCCCATCAACTGTTGAGTTGGGGTGGTGACATAGACTCAGAAGTACATGGATTTGTCGTGAACCCAAAACATGTGGATTACAAAAGTTAGAAATGCTCCATTGAGAACAAAAATACATTAAACATGAGGGTTGGACTCATGCCGACTGCAAGGAGCTGGATACATGGGAAACTCAAGAGTTATGAGAGTCAACCTCCTCCCATTACAAAAGTTTGCGATGACTGCTAGCACACCAACTAGTATCTAGCTAGTACTGCCTAAACGTAAGATTGATGCGTCCAGGACGAAGGCCCGTTTCTTCTTTCAACCAATTTGGTGCAGTGTTGGTCTTCACGTGGGAAATGCCATGAAACAATAGTCTTGATTCTCCACCGAGTATGAGAACGTCACCAGATTCGAGGTAAATTTTGGTCGCTTGGTCTTTGTCTCTCGTGTCGCCGAACAAGAACTCAGCGGTGTCTCCTATGGAGATGGATATGAAAGGTAAACCCTTGCTAAGGCTACTCTCTGACTCGTCCCTGTCTTGGTGAAGTCCGAGCTTCCCGGAGTTGGTGTAGTAGTTGACGATGCATATGTCCGGGTTAATCTGAGGAAACTCGCCTGCAGTGGAGTTCGCAGTTTGAGCAATCATCTTGAAAGCGTCTGGTATTGTTGGGGCTTGTGCTCCATCGAATGGACGTGTGGGTCCATATGAGCGTGCCGTCGGATCCTAGTTCTTTCCCAGAGACATCATCCACAAATTCAGCTTGGCACCATTCTTGAGGCTAGGCCTATAAAATCCTCCTGGGCCTTTACCCAGTTGTCGACACATACTGACCATCCCGATTTGATCTTCAGGCTTGACAAATTCTTTTAATAGAACCATCCCGGGTCGCAGGTGTTGAATTGAGGCTGCCTCAGTGGAAGATTCTCCCGTTTTTCTCTTCTTAGGGTCTCGAGGTAGTGTCGTTCTAGCTCTCGTGGACTCTTGGTAGTTAGGGCATAAGTCGAAGGGCTGCGACATCTGTAGCAGGAAGAATAAGGCATGTGTTAATTCAAGTATCTAAAAATCTTGGTACGGTCATAGTGCGATCGTACTTCCGTGCTTGAGAAAGTGTAATGAAAACGACCCTATCATCACATGTAACACGACTTTTTATCGCTTCCCTTCTGACGTGAACAGGTTGCGGTTAGCTTTTTGGAAGGAACCCAAAAATGGTCTCGAGCATTCGAGAGTTTTTACCATATCCCTTTTGGATTTTTAGCGTAATGGTCCCGTTGTGGGGTTCTAACTTAAAGTGACTGTTGGCTAACTTCACCAACACCTTTGAATCAAACCTAAGAGGAACAATTATTTGTTTCATTGTTTCTCTTCAGTTTTGTTGTAGAAAGTTTCTAGTAAAAACGTTTGTATTAATGCAGAGGTACAATCTTCGGCAAAGGTCATAATTTCACGTCTTATAAGCACCTTATTCAACATTTCAATCTTGTTCTTTTTGGATTTTTGTTCACATACCATCATTAGCATCATGCATGCAATTCTTATGTTAATTTGTTATTCCTAACAACCATGTGTACAATACATATGCATCTAGTCATTTTCAATCCAGCACATAGCAAAGCACATGAGATGAGATGAATGCTGCATGATTCGTCCTATCCGGTCTCACTTCACACATCCTATGTATTATATATAGCTAGCGATATTTCGGTGACATACATGCACGCCTCTCCATAATGCAACTAGTCGTTCTCTAGTCGTTCTTAGTTTCGCACGTGGTTAGTGGTACCTGCAGAAGAATGCATGCTCATACATTACCACCTAGTGTGGCATCCACGCGTGACCGCTGCGTGGACAACGTTGGTGGGCCGATGCACCTTTTCCTCAAAGCCTGACTTTCCACCAGTACTGGGGATTGTCGAGAAAAAGGTGGATCCCAAAACCAAATGTAAGTGTGGTGGGCATGAAAGCCCAAAGCATGCCCACCACCCTTAAAGAGCTTTTACTTATACGGCATGAATGTAGGGTTTACAACCATTCGCAAATCCCGATAGCTTCCACCAGTACTGGGGACAGTTATGGCCGAAAAGTTGCTTTCCAAAGCGCCAAATATGCACATGAGTTCTATCTAGGTCAGAATGTCAGCGATGTCACCTGAATAACACTAACATCCTTATACGGGCATAGCGTATACTCGCATTTTTCAATTACTTGAAAGGGCTTTCGAAAATAGTTTTGTAAACCAAAACTTGATGATGTAACTGTTGTCTGTGTATGATCGGCTCTGATACCAGCTGTGGCGGAACCGCCCTGCTTAATCTAGACTAAGCACACCTGCCACCTCTGGCTCGCAGTGCACTTAGGCCAGACTAAACCCGGTAGTCCGTCGAGAGTCCTTCGAGCTCTCGATAACACCAATTTCCGAGGAACCGACATCAAACACATCCGACTCTCGAAGGAGTCACAACAATTACATCATCACAGGCAGTTGAAGTAGAGAATAATAGACTTAATTTACAACTCAATTGTATGAAATCTATACATTTTCAAATATAGTGGAAGCGAATTCGAAATATACCTGTATAGGTACATATAGCGGAAGTGTTCAAAACATCTCACAGCGGAAATAAAACTCAACTAGTCTTCAAGTAGAGACAAACAAGGCGAGTAGCACCGAACCCACCGGTACTACCACCTCCAACACAGTTATCCAGCTATCGTCGGTACCTGTAATCCAAAAGTGGGGGCAAACCCTGAGTACTAATTACTCAGTAGGACTTAATGGAAATGGCTTACGGCTGACGCAAAGCTTGCTTACTAAGATCTTGATCCTTAGCTGTTGATTCTTAAACCAAGTTCATGTTGACATGAGATAGCAGGATTTTGACAGCTGCTATCCATAAATCAAGAAGATCATTTATATCATAAGGTAAATACTTACATGAAAGTAAAGCATGAGTACCATCAAAGTAAAACATGAGTTCCATCAGTAACTTGCATAATATCCAAAATATACCCCTATTCTACACATGCCCCGTCCCAAAATTCACGGTGCCTCCATCCGACCCCTTGGGAGTAGCCGTCTCAGGAGGGATACCACGGTACATCGGGTCAGCCCTCCCTCGACCTCAAAGCATCTCCCAAGCCCATCGACCTCCTAGCAGTGGACGGGCGACACCCTGAATAGTGAGACGGATCATACACATCCAAGCATGTTGTATGAAAAGACGTGATTTAATAAACAGCATGTTACAGTTATTACTACGTTGCCCGTGTGCGATATTTGGCACTCTCACACCTGGTGAGCATCAGCGATTCGAATCGATTTGTTAATTCCCGGGAATAACTAAAAATGCCAAGTGATATATGCTTACTAGCCATCGCGTTCCACACATATATCCCTCATCTCCACCTGTCCCGTCCCAAGATTCACAGCGCCCCCACCTAACCCTTGGGAGTAGCCGTCTCAGGAGCGATACCACGGTACGTCGGGTCAGCCCTCCATCGACCTCCAAGCACCTCCCAAGTCCATCGGCCCCCTATCAGTGGATGGGCAGCACCATGAATAGTAGGACGGGGCCGGTAAGACTTTCACCGGTCCCACGACCCGGATAAGCACTCTAGCAATGGTATGCCGATCAGCAGGCGAACAGCGAACGGGCCTTATGCGACTCGGGCGGAGTCCACCATACCTTGCCACATCATCATTTTTCTTATAATATTCCCATAACTCCGCCCGGTCTCTATTTAACATCAGCAATAATAATCATAAATTGTGTCATAGTAAGATTTCTGAGGTTTGTAAAATCACCTACGCGACGAGTGACTCCATTCACTCGTGTCTACTCGTACCTAGCATTACTAGGCATACTCGTCCTACGCACTCTATTGTAGGTGCTAGGGCCAGGGCGGCCAAGGAGTCTAATGCAAATGGTTTCCAAACAACTCCTAATGCAGATGCGTAAGCATTCAACAAAAATCATTTGCTAGGTAAAGCATGGTCCTGCCTACCTTTGATTCACTTTAATAAAGCCAACAAACTAAGCTACTGTTAGTTTGCCGGGTTGTGAGGCTTTGCCCCAGGCAACCCCTTGATCCCTTGGACAACTCCTCCGTCCAAACACGACTGATGGGCTCTCCAGGTCGTGAGTGGGTCTTAGTTGGTCTTTTGGACACCGATACTTGATGTAGTTCCACGCACTTGCTTTTTGATCACGTATCTGCAAGAAGCGTTTCTACATGAATGGTATGCACGGTGCAGTGTACGAGATGCATAAGTATTAAACACACACACGAATAACCATTTCATGGATGGACAGAAAAGTGATCGACAACTATACTAACGAGAAGTGCCAGTATGCATCTAGCACAATCATTCAGTTATGAAATTAAGCATTCACGCGGCAAGATATAATTCATTTCATGATCAAGTGTTAAGTTGAGATGCCTCGTTTCACTCTACATGCAAGCGCAATACTAGTCATCATATACTTACACATGCAATGGATTATCAATTTAAGACATCACTCTTAGCACTAGTAATGGTAGCACTTTTCTTGACTTAGAGCAGGCATACACTCAACAGTCACATAACACATACAAAGTCTCATGTATTGAACATCTAGTAACATCAGGTAGTACTACTGGTGACATAGAAGTACTTTTATGGACTTAGAGTAAGCACGCAATCGGGCATTCTCAATGCAACCCATGGGATTAAAACACGATTAAGTATCAATGTGACTGTTCTTTATCATACTCAAGCAAAGCATACAACAACCATATATTTATACCTGTAAGGTATTACTAGTTTGAAACACCGTTCCTAGCATATGGATGGTAGTACTTTCATGCACCCAACACATGCGTTTAAACAACTCTCTTTGCACTAGTCAAGTTATTGATCAAAAGAGAGTGTGGTAGTGTCATCTTTAGTTTAGTTTGTACATACATGGTTTACAAGCATGATATTAAGTTTAGATTCTTATAATGACTAATCATAGCATGTACATTATTGTTACCTTAACTAAGAAGGGGCATAATAGTTATATTAACTAGTACGCAGGTGTTCAGTTATACGACTATAAGATGTAAGCAGACATCAGGTGCTATACTATGGATTAACCAATTAACTACTTATAAGGAGTATACTGAAAGTCACTTCTGAGTACATACTAGCATTCCATTTCTATTTTATGGATCAAATCATAGTAGCACTTGTCATTTTCAAATCACCACTCGGACTTAACATGCAGAGGCTCAAACTTTATCAGCAAGCTAAACCTAGCACAAGGTGTGTCCCAAAAATCTAGTACAGCTTTTGGAGAAAGTTTCGTATGGTAAGTATTTCCCATGCATTTTTATTACAAAAACTTAAGCCTAAGGGTAGATCAGTCATTTAACAGTGAGTGCTACTGCAAGAAAAATTCTCAAAGTACCTAGATGCCATAACAAAGCTACTGCCCAAATCTCATAATTTTTTTGGAGGTCATTTAGTCCATTTTTATCATTTATTTACCTACACCATGCACACACTAAACCAGGGGCAAAACAGTCTTTTTACACATCCACATCATACTCATCCTGTAGATCTACTCAAGAGGAATCCAACGCAACTGAGTTTGTCCATTTTGGATTTTTCTGTGCTTTTATATGATTTTCTAAAGTTCATAGCCAATTTAAATGCATTTAAATGGAAAATTACTCAGACTAAGGACCCGAACGTAAATAACCATAACCTCCAGGGGCCTGCACAGAAGATTGTATAGACTCGGTGAATAGTACTTAAAACAGAGCGCGCAATTATCTAAAAGGCGAGGGGGTTTTGGGGAAAACCCCCTCCTTCTTCTACCTCTGGACAGGGGAGAGGAGGCGCGCGGCGGCCGGCGTTCCCGGCGCGGTACGGGTGGCGGTGAGGCGGGTCTTGGAGCCGAAGAGGCTGCCGGAGGTGCCCTGGGCCACGGCGATCGCTTTCCACTAGATCTCGTCGCACGGGGAGGTCTAGGCGAGCGGGGAACGCACGCGAACCGGAGGTGAACCGCGTCGACGGTTGAGCGGCAGCGACGGACGGCGGTGGCCGGATCCCGCCGGGAAGAGGCGGAACGGCGGTCCAAGGAGGTGCTCCAGATGCGCACGGCTATTGCGAACGCAATGGGGGCGGTGTGGAGGCGGGGGAATGGCGCTAAGGTTGCTCCCCACGGTGAGGGGTTGGCGGAAATGGCGGCCGCGGTGGCGCGTGCGTGGGGAAAAGGGCTTGGGGCGGGGTTAGAGCTCAAGAACCCATGGAATCGGTAGAGGAGAGGGAGGCGAAACTCGCGCACACTTCGGATTGGAGGGAGAAGGCGCGAGGCAGCGGGCGGGTGAGCTCACCGTTGGAACGCCGAGGGTGGCCATGGCGTCGCGCGGTGGCTCGGCCTGGCGAATGGGGAGGCGAACGGCGGCGACGTCAAGTGCGGGAGGTGTGCAAGGGAGCGGCGAACGCGGTGGTGAGGTCTAGGGGCGCGGGGAGGCAGTGGAGCGGCGGTGGGAACTCAAGTCCGAGCTTCGAGCTCGCCCATGGTGCCGG
Source organism: Paspalum notatum (assembly GCA_022530915.1). Classification (NCBI taxonomy): domain Eukaryota; kingdom Viridiplantae; phylum Streptophyta; class Magnoliopsida; order Poales; family Poaceae; genus Paspalum; species Paspalum notatum. The sequence continues at coordinate 28,049,857 of CM039688.1, read as the reverse complement.
CGTTCTGCGTGTGGGGAGCGAGCGAGGGAGAGAGCAGAGAGGGAGTGGAGGAGCGCTTGGATGGAGTCGCGTTCCCGTCCAGGTGAAGCCGGGCGCGCTGGGGCTCGATCCGCGGCGCGGGGGCGCCGTCCGTACGTCGGCGGCCGCGTGGTGGCCGTCGGCCCGGCCACGGTGTCGCGCCGGCCGGCGGGCCCCACCGGTCAGTGACCGCGGAAAAAGGAGAAAAAGGAAAAATAGAAAGTGTGTTTTCTCCCCTGCTGAAAATCGCCATTTTGACCAATTTAGAGACTGATTTTGGAAAAACTCCAATTGAATGAAATGTTCTACACTTTGAACTCAGCAAGTTTGTTAAAAGTCTCAACACCAAATTCTAAGTAGAAATATGAATTTCATTTGAATTTAGGTTGCAGCTCCCAGTTTGGACAGGGTACCTCTACTGATTGAGAGAATCAAAAGTCCTATCTCTGGTCTTTACCACCCAAAGTGTATATTGAAAAGTTTGTTTAGAATTTCAATATCTACAACTTCTCTAATTTGATCTTTGCATGAAAGTGGCTGTAGGTCATATAAATATTGAGATTACTAAACAGGTCAGATTTGAACTGGTTTTCTGTGTTGGTAGAAAACGACCCTAAACTCCATTTAAAACTCAATATATGATCAAACTCTAGTTACCAAAGTTGTTCTCCAGTAGATGATCTAAAAGTTTGGTAATATGACTTTGGTCTGGAACCCAACAGATTTTGAGCTATAGATACAAATATGTTCCCAGGTTTATTAAAACAGAAATTTCACTTTGTGGGGAGACTTTCTTGTTTCAAACTTTTGGAGTATCAAATGAAGTCCAATCACCTCCACAATAGGTGCATTTGAAAGGTGATAAGTTTAATTCCACTTCATAGAAAGGAAGATTTTGAAGTTGTATAGTGAAATCAAAAGTAATTTCAGAATCAACTTAGGGAAAAGCTGAAAATCCATACGTGGGAAAAATTCTAAGTGTGGGTTGATCTAGTTGTTCCCCTGAGATATGTAGGTGAAAATTTGAGTGAGTAGACGATAGCTTTGATCCCTGCTCAGTGTAGCAATAGGATAGTCCATGACATGTACAACAAGTTTGTCAATGGAGTTGAGCTCGGGTACTTAATGAGTTTGAAAGCTTTATTAGGGCTCAAGTTTGCTCACGATCACACTTGTTATCTTCGGAAGAAGTGTTGGTTGGATTCGGTTTGATCTTTTAAACCTCTTGTCTTTAGCTTTTTGAACATTGTCCAACGGAAAGGTCTAGGGTTACTTTTCTTATCCGGGGTTTGGCATTTAGAGTTGGGCTCAAAAGCATGTGAGTGTCGACTTATTCAACCACGAAATGTGTGGTCTTGCATCTTGTGTAGAAAATTTTGATTTAGTGGCTCCTCCACGTGTTTCTTGTTAATCACTAAGCATGATTAAGCCTTAATCCATCGTTAGCCTTCATCTAACCGTGTGTTAAGGCTTCTGAGATGCCAGGGGCATCACAACAAGACTCAATGATCACGAGATCACAAGTCAAGCGAAACAACGTCTCACGCACTAGTGTCTTGTCCGCCACTCAACGCACCAAAATGCGCCTTATTGTTTCGCAGCAAGTTAAGAGTATGGGCAGCAACAAGGGACACAAAAAGCGAGGTCGAAGCAAAAGCCGAACAGCGAAAATTCCAACGAAAAGCAGGCTGTCCAGATCTATAGGACTGTCCGGTAGCGGCTATAGGATAGTCCGGTAGCAGAGTCCGGCAGACATCGGACTATCCAGTAACAAAGTCCGATGCCATCGGACTGTCCGATAGACTCTATAGGATAGTCCGGTAGAAACTGGGACAAGGGCCTACGCCGGACTGTCCGGTGCCTGCGCCGTGGGCAAGGGTCCTCCATCATCATCAGATCTCGTAGCAGGGCAGGAGCAGCAGCCGGTGCAGTGGCTCCTGCATTACCAACATCATCTGCACCTTCCTCATCTTCAAAGATGGGGTTGCCTTCTTCATCATCACGTGAAAGCTCAAAGGCAGGGGTTGTGCAGGGCATAGTTTCATCACCAACATCATCGGAGGGCTTTTGCCTCAGTCCATCGAGGTCTTCATCATCTACCTCCAGTCCATCGGAGGTTTTGAGCTCGTTGACAATCACTCATCACACCAGGAGAGTAATGAGGCCGGTCCATTGGCTCTCAATCTCCCCCTTGATGAGTGCATTATCAACACATCTCCAACCTGTAACCTGAAATAGAACAAAGACAAAAGAAAAGCGTGAAACCGAAAATGAAAGGAAAAAGAAGAAATGCTCAAGCTGCCCAAAACCAAACAAAGGCAAAACACAAGGCAGCTTGAAGCAAAAAAGAAAACAAAGCATCGGCTCCTCAAGATAGAGGCAAAAGGCTTAACGCACCGATGCAAAGAGCATGCTAAAGGCTCAACTCCCCCTGAAACGCATCCTCACAAATGCAAAAATGAATGTAAAGCTCCCCCTCAACTAAATCTCTCCCGAAGTCATTTCTCCTGAAGTCCTCCCCCTGTGTCCAACCTTCCAAAATCTCTCTCCCTTGTTAACAATGGACACATTAAGGGTTCCTGGGATTCCCCCTGAAGTAAGTAACTCCCCCTCAAAATATGCCATGAAATGCAAGGAGTGTAACTGAAAGAGCTCAAAAGGGATGGAAAGCTAGTAATCACAAGTTCTAGCATACAGAGCAAGTGAGGGCAAGGAAGCATATAACAAGATCAAATGAATCTATCTTACACATATCAAGAGCAAGCTTGTTTTTCAGGGAGTTGTATGAGAGAAAGCATCACCAACATGAATAGTACCAAGCAAGATGGGCATGAACAACAAGATGCTAGCAATGCATACAAGGTGTGCTACTCTCAACCAAACCATATACAACTAGCCATAAGCATTTTAGAGACTTGCAAATTTCAGATTTAAACATTTGTGTTCATAAGCAAGTTCTTGTTGTGCCAGGGGTTATTTACTTGTCTTTTGCCACTTCTTACCAACCAATGCCAAACCTAGGTTTAAAGAACCATCTGAAGCTTAAGACAAGGTTTTAGTCATACACAGCCTAGTCCAAGTTCATGTCAAAGTGCAATGACAAGCAATCTCAAACTAGATCAGTGTGACAAGCAAATCCACTTGGATCTTTCGCAATTTAGCACATGAGACACCACTTATTTTGATTCAGATTTCAATTTAAGCATGGTGTCATAAAAGCTGAGGCATTAACTTAGAAAAGGCATACAACTAGCATATCCAGGTATGAAAAGATAGCATAGCATTCAATACTCTTACACATGCTAGGTAGCCAAGTCAAGTGGTGATCATGGTTTTTGATTTGCAAAAAATAAAATGACTTAGCTCACAACTAATAATCAACAAACTCAAGAGAGCTTAACCAACCATGATCAAGCAAGCACTGTACAATCTAGCACAAGCAAGTACTAACTTAGTATTCCAAAAGAGCTCTAGTGCTAGTGAAGTGAAAATGCATATGATACAATGCAATGCATGATATGATACAATATGCAAAAGAAACAAAGAGAAATAAAAGCAAGATAAAAGAAAAAACTAAACTACAGAAGTTATTCCTTACTTAAAAGAATAGCACACTATCCCTGACTAAAATGGATAACACACTCCAAGCTCACCTCTCAAGAGCACAAAAGTGTCACACTCTAGGGGCTTGGTAAAGATATTGGCCAACTGGTTTGCAGATACTACATGGATTAAGTCTATGTCCCCCTTCTCATAGTGATCTCTCAGAAAGTGAAACATCACGTCTATGTGTTTGGTTCTAGAGTGCAGGATGGGGTTCTTAGCCGTAGAAATAGCAGAAGTAGAGTTAACTAGAAGAGGGATTTTTCCAAACCTAAGGCCAAAATCACTAAGGGTGGCTTTCAGCCATAAGAGCTGGGAGCAGCAGCTAGCAGCAACTATATACTCTGCTTCTTTGGTACACAGGGATACACTAGCTTGCTTGCGGGAGGACCTGTGACGCCCCTGGCATCTCTAGAGCCCTAACACGCAGTTAGAGACAAGCTAATGATGGATTAAGACTTAATCATGCTTAGAGAGTAACAAGAAATATGTGAAGGAGCCACTAAATCAAAATTTTCTACACAAGATGCAAGACCACACATTTCATGGTTGGATAGGTCAACACCCACATGCTTTTGAGCTCAACTCCAAATGCTAAACCTCGGATAAGAAAAGTAGCCCTAGACCTTTCTATTGGACAATGTTCAAAAATCTAAAGACAGGAGGTTTAAAAGATCCAACCCAAAGTTTCTTGATAAGTGCCAATTGTGATCGTGAGCAAACTTGAGCCCTAATAAAGCTTTCAAATTCATTAAGTACCCGAGCTCAGCTCCGTCGACAAACTTGTTGTACATGTTATGGACTATCCTTTTGCTACACTGAGCATGGATCAAAACTATCGTCTACTCACTCAAAATTTCACCCAAATATCTCATGGAAACAACTAGATCAACCCACACTTAGAAATCCCAAGTATGCATTTTCAGCTTTTTCCTAAGTTGATTCTGAAATTACTTTTGATTTCACTATACAACTTCAAAATCTTCCTTTCTATGAAGTGGAATTGAACTTATCACATTTCAAATGCACCTATTGTGGAAGTGATTGGGCTTCGTTTGATACCTCAAAAGTGGGAAACAAGAAAGCCTCTACACAAAGTGAAATTTCTGTTTTACCAAACCTTGGGACATAATTGTGTCTATAATTCAAAATCTGTTGGGATTCAGGCCAACTTTATATTATAAAACTTGGAGATAAAGTGCTGGGGAACAACTTTGGTAATTAGAGCTTAGTCACATATTGAGGTTTAAATGGAGTTTAGGATCATTTTCTACCAACACAGAAAACAAGTCCAAATCTGACATGTTTAGTAACCTCAATGTTTCTATAACCTACAGCCACTTTCATGCAAAGATCAAATTAGAGAAGTTGTAGGTGTTGAAATTCTAAACAAACTTGTCAAAAGGCACAATGGGAGAGAATGCATGTAAGTAGGACTTTCTGAATTCCTAAACAATAAAGGTCCCCCTGTCCAAATTGGGGCTGCCACACAAATTCAAGTGAAATTCATATTTGTAAACTGATTTATGGGTTGAACCTTTTGACAAAGTTGTAGAGTTGAAAGAGTGGAACATTTCATCCAATTACCATTTTTCCAAATTCAGACTCTAAATGTGTCAAAATGATGAATTACAGAGAGTAAGGAAACATATTTTTCTTTTTCTGGAATTTCCCCTCCCCTGCAGTCACTGACGAGTTGGGCCCACTCGTCAGCGCCGCCCCGCTTTCCCCAGAGCGTGGCCGCCGCGTGGCCGGCGACGTACGGCCACACCGCGGGCGCGGGGATTGCCGCGCGCCCACGGATCGCGCCCCGCTTCCCCGCGCCCGCGCCCTTACCTGGCCGCGACCCCGCCCAGGTTCATTCCCCCGCTCCCCGCTCTCTCACTCGCTCGCTCTTTCTCCAACCGCGCGCGCCGACCGCCATTGCCGTCGAAGGTGAGCTCGCTACGCCGGCCGCCTCGGTGCATTGCTGCGCCTCCAACCGCCGCCATCGGCTTCGCCCCTCTCTTGCGCACCCGGTGAGGTAGATCTCGCCGTCCCTCTCCTCCCCAATCTCGAGATCGAGTCGTGCCCCGACACAACCGGCATGGCCGGGCCGAGCTCGAGCTTGAGCTTGCGCCGCCGCCGTCCGCCCTCGCCGCACCCCTAGGTCACCCTCACTGCACTCGCCGCTCCACCCCGCACCCGAGGCGCCTACCCTCGTCGCCATTCCCCCACCCCTTACCTAGATCCGCCGTCGCTCGACGTCGCGGCCATGCCGCCGACGCCGTCGCGCACCCTCGGTTCACCACCTCCCCCGACCTATCCTCGCCATCTCCGCCGCTGAGGCCCAGCTCAGCTTGAGCGCCGCGCTACCGCGCACCCGATGCGCGTCGCGTCGCGGCTCCGGCGAGCCCGAGCTCGCCGGCGCGCGCGCCGCGCGGCGGGAGGGAGAATAAAGACCGGGGGTTTTGCAAGTTAGCCCCCGGGGTTTTTGCATTTCACGCAGAGTCTTTTATCGCTATTTACTGAGTCTTGTGAGTCTTGCATGCTAGCACCTGGAGTCTACGGTTAATTATGTTCTAGCCCCGGATTTATGTTTTTCCATTTCTTTTTCCTATAATTCGGCTGAAACTTTGAAAATTCATATAAAATCAAATAAAAATCGTAAAAAGGAAAACTCAGTTGCGTTGTACTCCTGGTAAATAGATCTACACAGTAGGTATGATGTAGAGGTGTGAATGTACGGTTTTGCCCCTGTTTTTGAATATGCATGATAAATCAGGTAAAAATAGGAAACATGGGCTAATTGGAATCCAAAGGAGATGAAACTCGGTCAGTAGCCTTCTTAGGGTGTGATGGTACTGTGATAATTGTTGGTGACTCAATAACTTACTGTTCACTCTTGGTTTTACCATTTTGCATGTATTTTATGCTTAAATTGATAGTTTGGAACTGTGGTCCATACAAAACATGATGAACATGACTCACTGGTATTTTTATTAGGTCCTATATACTTTGTCAACACTACTGGCAAAATATGAGCCCCTGCATGTTAAGTTTTGAAGGTGATTTGAAAATGACAAATCTTGACTTGGAGAACTAGATAAATGGAAAAATGGGTTCTAATGTGCAAGATAAATTCTAGCAAAATTCTAGTAGCATATGGGAGTGCTGTAGAGTACAGAAAGTATATGCTAGAGGGCTATTCTCACTGTTTATATGTACATCTTAATTTGCACTAGTTTTATATATGGAAAATAGATGTCCTATCAAAACTTGGGAGTTTTAGCTTGTAAATTTTTATACATTCAGTTCATACTAAGTATAGCTCTCTGGTAAAATTTTATCTTCAGAAACCGTTCCAATAAATTATAAAAATTCTGACAAGGTGCAGGGCTGAAAACTTGCTGGAATTTTAGTAAAATAATTATAACTCCAATTGGGCTGAAATTTTGGCAATAGCCTTGGGTATGAAGTATCTGCATGTCATAAAAATTTGGTCTCATTTGGGTTAGATGAACTGATAGAACTTAGATGCATGATTTAATTCACAAATGTGCATGGTTTACACTAAGTATATGCATGTAGGTTGATTTAACTACTATGCACATGTCGTTTTGCACGAAGTATATGCTGCATACTGACATCTGCACTTCATCTACATCAAATGCATACATCTGCATTCATATGCGCTCATGTCTGTACCTCTCATGCATATAGACCCCGCGATCGAAGGAGGGACGGTGCAGGAGCAACCCCTACTCGAGGAGCCCGAAGAGGAACAAGAGGACCCATAGCCGACCGCTGACCCCGCTGCTGAGGAGACTAACCCTAACGAGGAACAAGGTAGGCAGGATCATACAATTCCTAGCAAATAAAATATTTGTTGATTACGCATATGCATTAGGTGTTGTATGGAACCAATTGCATTAAATCCCCGGCCGCCTTAGCCCTAGCACCTATACCTAGAGTTCGTAGGACGAGTGCCTAGAATGGCTAGGTACGAGTAGACACGAGTGAATAAAGGTCACTCGTCGCGTAGGTGTTACTTTTCAAAAAGAAGTCTCACTATGTGTCACGCCCAGTTCTCAACCAACGGAACCGAAACAACATATATGTGCCAGGAACGTCTCACATATATCATGACAATAGTGACATCACAGAACGTGCATAAACGATAAATAAAACGTTTATATAGAGTATAACATCACTTTATTACAATAAGACAACATGTCTTTAAACCAGCGTCATAGCGGAAGCGTAAACGAAGATAAACGAGCCGCCATAGGGACGTTGACTGGTGGACCGGTACGCCTAGAACTCGTTGAAGTCCTGAACATACTCTTCAAAGTCTTCTGGAGCTGAGCAGCGGTTGGGTTCCAGCCAACAGTAGGTTTAAAGTAAAGCAAGCGTGAGTATTTCATACTCAACAAGCATAACATGAACTATGAGGCATCTAGGGTTGGCTGACACTTAGCATGAGCTTTTAGTTGGTCAAGTTTTATTAAGCGAATAAATTACTACAAGTGAGTTGGTAAACCATTAACCCAAGATATTGCATCAGAACATTATTCAACAACATTAACATAAGAACCACTTTCAAAACCCAACAGAAACCACTAATCTGCATAAAAGATCTGGGCCGCTCATAACCGTGAGCACGGCTGACATGTCAGTTTTACACTCTCGAGAGGTCGTACATTTTTACCCATGAGTCGTGGGCTACGCTAGTGGTCCACCACATTACCTTAGATGAGATGGCTAGCAAGCACACTACGAGGCCTTTACAAAGATCACGTTGGTAAGGTGTAACCGCTAAGGTTTCAGGGTCCGCAGCTGTGGAGCAAGCCTCAAGGGGAGATAAACGCACTCAACCCAAGTAGCGCGAGGGCCACAGAAGCTCACCTCCCCTCTTGCCCCGTCGGTAAGTTACTCCCAAACCAATGCAACCTAATTAGTTAGCCAAGACCGTCCCATTCCAGTCTCATGGTAGCACTGTTGTCCCAGGTTGTCGCTTTGCGAACCGGTCCTTACGGAGAGTGGCTATAAGCAAAACACATGCTCATGCCCCCTAAACCAAGTTGCTAAAAAGCCATTTTTAGAGGAACATGATCCATAGAGGGTCAAGCTCAAAATTTGATTGCATAGATCCATTTAACAAAATTATTAACAAAAGATACATGAGTTTGCGCAGCAACTAGCAAAACTTAACCAACATGCAACCCATAGGTAAACATATCGATAAAAGAGGCTAGGTACAGTCCTTATTGGCATACAAAAATTAGACACATGCATATGAAGTGATTAAAGGGTTGTTAGGTTGTGTTCATGCTATACTTGCCTTTCTCAAACTGGTCTTGAGTCTGCTGCTCAACACCCTCAAATGGCTGCTCTTCGTCACCAACAAACTGCTCACCGTCTAACCACGTTCACGGCAACATACAAGCATTTCCACGCATACATACATGCATACAATTATCAAAAGGTGAGAAACAGTACATCATATCATAAAAACAGAAGGTAAAACTGTACTAAAAACATTCTACATGTTTCTACGGTCGCGTGAGCGCAAGAATCACTCAAATCGGAGTTAAAACGCGGAAGTTATGCATAAAACGGGCTCCTAGGGGCATAACTGTGATGGAAACATTGAAACCAGGGGCTAGATTTGAAAAACCGAGGACTTAAACATAATTAACTATAGCCGCCGCGGGTTTCCATGAAAAAACCTGAGACTGGGACCGCGGGTTCAAAAACCGAAAAGTCCAGGGGTCTAACCGAAGAAAACAGGACATAAACCTAATTATTTTTCAAAGCCGGTGGACCGTGGGTTGATTCCAGAGAAACGGGGGGACTTTTCTGCGAAAGTCCCGCGCTGACCGGTCTACGCCGACGCGGCGCTGACGCTGCGCGCTGGTGGCGTGACACGTCGGCCTGACAGGTGGGACCAGCTGAGTCGGATTAAGTGAGGGCGACGTGGCGCTCTGTGATTGGCCCGCGAAGGGGTACCCCCACGTTATGATCTCGGCTGTCCAGATCAGATCCGAGGGCCAGGGCTGAAAGAGAGAAAAGGGGGCGCCGGCGGTGACCACTCCCCACGGTGGAGTTCGGCCTGCGCGGCGGCGGCTCACCGGAGAAAGGTGCACCAGGGCACTAAGGGTGGTCTCGCTAGACTAGACCTAGCTCGGGAGAGAGGGGAGGCCGAGGAGGAGCTCGCCGAGGAGGAGCTCACCGAGGGTCCAGCGAGGTCGGGGAACGGACAGCGGGGCTTGGCGACGGTGACCGGCGGATGAAGACGGTCGGCGCTCGCGGACAGGAGCGTCGGAGGTTCGCTCTCGCTTCCAAAACTCGCGGAACGACTCCGAGAGGATCCTGCGGACGATATGGAGGGGATTAGAGCAGCGGAGGTGGTTCATCGGTGACGAATCGAGCCGTGGAGTGGCTTACCGAGGCAGAGCTCTGGCAACGGACAGCGGGCACGAGAGAGCACGAGCGACGAATTGGAGAAGAGGGTTTGCAAAGGAGAAGAGTGCGGTCCTCGGAGTGGGTTTTATAGAGCCCTAGGCGAAGGGGATAGACACGGCCATGGTGATTCCGCTCGGCGGCTTTGAAAGCTGGACCCGGCGCAGTGAAGGAAAGGAGGGAGAAGGGGAACCGGGGCGGCGACCGCGGGATTGAGGGCGGGCACTAAAGGAAGGGGACGTGGGCATGGCTTCGGCTTCCTTTGCTCGAGCGCCGACGTGGCCGAGCGAGGGTGTAAGGAAGGCGGGCGTGGATCGCGGCGGGAGGAAGGGGACGGGTCTGACCGGCGGGGCCGGGCGGTCAGTGGGAGCGAGGGCGCGGGCCCGCCTGTCAGCGAGGCGCGGAGAGAGAGGGCGGCGCGCTGGCGGGTCGAGCGGCGTTGAGGAGGAGGGGCGCGGCCGAGTGGGCCGGCCTCTCGGCCCAGGCGGGAAAGGGGCGGGGCCTGGCCGGCCTGGCTGCCTCTTTCCCCTTTTTTTTTCTTTTCTGTTTTTTGAATTATTTTGAATGGAGATAGAAATGGTTCTAAAATTCAAATGAATTTGAATTTGAATCCTTAATTCAAGCAAATAAGAGACAATGCACCAACATGTAATGCACAAGAAAGTTGGGCCTATGATAAATTTTATTCTAGTATTTATTTTAAATAAAACCTGTTAAATGCAAACTAAACATATAAGCCTTAGGAAAATTAAATAAATTTCTTGAATTTTATTGTGAAATGCTGGAATTTAAACTAGTGTGTTACAAACCTACCCCCCTTAACAGGAATCTCGCCCTCGAGATTCTCATAGGTGGTTAGCAAAGAGACCAGGATAGGTTGCTCTCAACTCCTCTCTTTCCCAAGTTGCCTCATCCTCCGTGTGATGTTTCCACTGCACTCTGCACATTTTGACCCTCCTATTTCCGGTAACCCTTTCAGATGTTTCAAGAATCTTCACCGGGTGTTTGGTATATGTCAAATCCTCCTGCACGTCCAGACCTTCCAGTGGTGCTTGTTCTTCCGGCACCCTCAAACACTTCTTTAGTTGGGACACATGGAACACATTGTGTATGCCAGATAGGTTTGATGGCAACTCTAACTTATAAGCCACTTCGCCTTTCCTTTCCACTATCTTGAATGGACCGATGTATCTTGGTGCCAGCTTTCCTTTCATATTAAACCTCCGGATACCTCTCATTGGTGACACCTTCAAATACATAAAGTCATCAACCTTAAAGGTCAAATCCCTGCGTCGCACATCTGCATAGCTCTTCTGTCTGGACTGAGCAACTCTCAAGTTCTCACGTACCATCTTGATCTGCTGTTCAGCATCCCTGATAAGGTTGGGTCCGAACACCTGCTTCTCTCCTGTTTGGTTCCAAAATAGCGGTGTCCTGCACCTTCTACCGTACAGTGCCTCAAACGGTGACTTCTTCAGACTGGCTTGGTAGCTGTTGTTATAAGAGAACTCAGCGTAAGGCAGACTATTGTCCCAACTGGTTCCGTACTGTATAGCACACGCCCTCAACATGTCCTCTAGGATCTGATTTGTTCTTTCCGTCTGACCATCTGTCTGTGGGTGATATGCTGTACTGAACCGAAGCTTGGAATCCAATGAATCATGCAACTGCTCCCAAAAACGAGATGTGAACTGTGAACCTCTATCAGATATGATCCGCTTAGGCACACCATGCAAGCAAACGATTTTGGAGATGTACAATTCTGCTAACCTTGCACCCGAATAGGTAGTGTTCACCGGAATGAAATGAGCAACCTTGGTCAACCGATCAACAACTACCCAGATCGAGTTGTAACCTTTCTGAGTCCGGGGTAAGCCCACAATGAAATCCATACTTATTTCCTCCCATTTCCACTCTGGAATCTTCAAAGGTTGCAACAAACCTGCAGGTCTCTGATGTTCGGCCTTCACACGCTGACAAGTGTCACACACTGCGACATATTCCGCCACTGCTCTCTTCATTCCATACCACCAGAACCTTTCCTTCAAATTATGATACATCTTTGTACTGCCCGGGTGAATTGAGTAAGCGGTGTCGTGAGCCTCACTGAGTATTAACTTCTTGATACTGTCCACATCTGGCACGCAGATCCGGTTCTTGTACCATACAATACCCTGTTCATCTTCACGAAAGTGTGGCGCCTTGCCCAACTTGATCTGTTCCCGGATCTCTTGGATTTTCTCGTCCGTTTTCTGATGGTTCCTTATCTCTTGTTCAAGGGTAGGCTCTGCTTCAAAAGTTGCTACTGTGGTGTGATGCACGAATCCCAAATTCAAACTCTCAAATTCCGCACACAACTCAAAGGGCATCTGAAAAGCAACTGCCATGTTAACATAACTTTTTCTGCTTAAGGCATCTGCTACCACATTAGCTTTCCCTGGATGGTAATGTATCTCCAGGTCATACTTTAATCAACTCTAGCCATCTTCTCTGCCTCATATTCAGCTCATTCTGTGTGAAGATATATTTAAGACTCTTATGGTCGGTGTATATCTCACATCTATTTCCGAATAAATAATGCCTCCAGATCTTCAGAGCATGCACAACAGCTGCTAACTCCAGATCATGAGTGGGATAATTGACCTCATGCTTTCTTAACTGGCGTGAAGCATAAGCAATCACCTTACCCTCCTGCATCAGCACACAACCCAAACCTTCCTTAGAGGCATCACAATACACGGTGAAACTCTTGGTTAAGTCCGGTAGAGTAAGCACTGGGGTTGTGGTGAGTCTCTTCTTTAATTCATCAAATGCAGCTTGCCTCTCCTTAGTCCAATTAAATGGAACACCCTTCTCGAGCAATGATGTCATTGGTTTTGCAATCCTGGAGAAACTCTCAATAAACCTTCTGTAATATCCTGCTAGACCCAAAAATCCACGAACTTCTTTCACAACTTCTGGCACCTTCCATCCATGACACTGCTGATTTTGCTAGGATCCACCATAATTCCACCTTTTGCGACTATATGTCCCAAGAAAGGCACTTGATCAAGCCAAAACTCACACTTGCTCAACTTTGCATACAACTTATGGTCTCTCAGCTTCTGCAAAACTAACCTCAAGTGTTCTTCATGTTCTTCTTCCGTCTTGGAATAGATCAATATATCATCAATGAACACCACAACAAACTTGTCAAGATACTCCATGAACACCTTGTTCATAAGATTCATGAAATAAGCAGGAGCATTTGTCAACCCAAAAGACATCACTGTATATTCATATAACCCAAATCTGGTAATGAAAGCAGTCTTTGGAATATCGGAAGGACGAATCTTCATTTGATGATAACCCGACCTCAAATCAATTTTTGAGAACACACATGCACCTTGCAACTGATCAAACAAATCATCTATCCGAGGTAAGGGGTATTTGTTTTTGATGGTGACATCATTCAAAGCCCTATAATCCACACACATCCTTCTTGACCCATCCTTCTTATCAACAAACAGAACTGGGAAGGCCCAAGGTGAAGAACTAGGCCGTATAAACCCTTTTCCTAACAACTCATCTATATTTTCCTTTATTAACTCTTGTTCTTTGGGTGCCACTCTATATTGCCTTTTTGCTATAGGGGCTGTACCAGGTAAAAGTTCTATTAAAAATTCAACTTCTCGGTCAGGTGGCATACCTGGTAACTCTTCTGGAAAGACATCCGGGTACTCGCATACTACTCGAATTCCCTCCGTGGGCTTCGCCTCCATCTGATGCAGACAACCAGAAGGTTCTGTGGCACTGACTTCCACTTTCTGACCATCAGGAGCTGTTAAGTGGACGGTTCGCTTGGCACAATCAATTCTGACATCCCTCTTAGCAAGCGTTTCCATTCCCAAGATGATATCAATTCCCGCGGAACCAATCATTATCGACTTGGTGCAGAATTCTACCCCCTTATGTTTATGCTAACTCGAGGGCATATTAAACTGGTGCTCAACGTTCCCCCCGGTGTAGATACTACCATGGGTCTACTTGTAGACCTTATAGGAATATTGTACTGCTCAGCATATGATTTGGTAATAAATGAATGCGTGGCACCAGTATCAAAAAGAACTGTAGCGGGGTGAGAGTTGACCAGGAACGTACCAAGCATGACGTTAGGGGCTTCAGCTGCAGACTCAGCTGTCATATGATTCACCTTCCCCTGCCACGGCGCCTTGCCCTGTTGATTGGGGCGCCCTTGCTGCGGCTGGGGAGGGTTCTGCCTTTGGCCCGATTGCTGCCCCTGTTGGTTACCTTGCACCTTACGGGGACAAGCATTAGGATAGTGGCCCACTCCACCACACTTGTAGCAAGGCCCAACACCTGTAGTCTGGTTTGTGGTGGGGGGGTTGCCTGCACTTGGCGCTGAGCTGGATACATAGGACGAGCTAGCTGACCCTGGTAGCGCTGCTGGTACTGGTAGCCTTGCTGTCCTTGAGCCCGCTGCTGCTGTGAGCTCGGACCCTGAGAGAAACGGGGGCGGGTGTTGCTGTTTGATGAAGAGTTGTTGTACTTCCTCTTCCTTTCTTCAATCTCCTGGTGCTTCCTTTCAGTGAAAAGAGCCCTATCCACCAGGTGATGGAAGCTAGGGAAGGTATGGTTCATCAGCTGGTATTGGAGCTCATCATTTAGACCCTCCAAGAAGTATTCCTGTTTCTCCCTGTCCTCTGCCACCTCTGCAGTGGCATACCTGGCCAACTGAAGGAACTTATCCCTATACTCAGTCACCGACATGCTGCCCTGCTTCAGGGAAAGAAACTCCTTCTTCTTCATTTTCATCAACCCCGCAGGCACATGGTGGTTGCGGAAGTTCTCCCTGAACTGTGCCCAAGTGAAAGCATCCCTATCTTGGGGTCTGTAAGATTCCCACCAATCCAGGGCAGCACCTCTTAGCTGACCGGAACCATACAAAACGCTCTCCCGGTCATTGCATTGAGCAATGTCCAGCTGGCGTTCCACTGCGCGAAGCCAATCATCAGCTTGCAGTGGCTCTGTGGCATGGGAGAAGGTTGGTGGATGACCCTTCAGGAAATCTCCACGCCTGTCCCTAGGTGGTGGGGTGGTGGTTGAGCTTGGGCTTGCTGGAGAACGTGCACCGCGTTGGTCATTGTCGCCATCATCTGCATCTGGAGGGTGTAAAACTGCTCCGGTGTCAGTGGTGGAGGGTTGGGCAGCGGGTTGCCACCCCCTGGTTACCCTGGCTAGCATTTCCACCAGCAGCGTTGCGCCTTGTGTTAACCATCTGTTTGTAGCAGAGACACCGTAAGCACATAGCCAACATATGGGTGCACAAGCAGTAGCGACTAAAGATAAAGTAGTAAGAGCAATAGAGTGGATATAGTGTTTAACCCCACGAACTAACTTATAACATTAACTTGTTCATGCTGGGACAAATCCCCACAGCTGGATAACACACAACCAAAGATCCAAATCAAACATGGTTCAAAATAACAAACATCCAGACACCACAACTTAACTCAAGTTCAACACTACCAACTCAACACGACAACTTAAGCAAACGTGCTAACGCGATACATGAGGACGACTAGTCATCCCGAGGGAGTATCCTGGTGGCACCACCTAATTCTCCCGTGCCAGGCCTCCTGCGAGGGGGAGTCTGAGCTGGATCCACCATTGGCACCTGGGGCGGTGGCCCCGCCACTCGGTCCAGCTGAGCCTGAAGGTGGAACACCTCACCGTTCCGGTGATGGAGCTCCTCAGACACCCGGACGTAGGCAGTGATCAGGGCTAACACATACCGGACCAGCTTCAACAGCTGCCGATTGTCCTTACCCCGGATGGACGCTATCTCGTGCTCTGTCTCCTCGGACTGCCGACGGGGAAAGTAGCGGTACTGGGTCTGGCAGAGTGGGGTGTGGTAGTGCTGGCAGAGAACCCCAAGAGCCTGCTGAGCAGCGTCCTCCATGGCCATCTCCATAGTCTCGTGCTCCGCGATGTTGTAGTGCCGGCGCAGCACGGTGTGTCCCCCATGGTCGGGGTTAGGCTCCAGGATCTGCGCACCGGCGGACCAGAGGGTGGTGTGGTCCGGGCGCGCTCGCTACCGGACCTGGTAGACGACCTCATGGGTAGTGTAACCCAGGTCATAGAGGCAGTCGCGGAGTAGCCCCGGGAACTCCAGGTCAGCACCGTGGTGTGGGTGCGTCAGGTCGACCCAGGCGTCAACCTCCCGCTGGCCCCCATCGTCGGAAGGGACGGCCACACGGAACGGCCACTCGGGTGCAGCAAGTGGTGGCGGTGGAGGTGCCGGTGAAGCTACAGGTGCCGCTGGAGAAGGTGGTGGTGTCGGTGCATGCGGGGAAGGAGGTGTCGGTGTCGGCACGCGTGGCGATGGAGCCTCCTCACGCGCATCACCGTCGTCATCGGAGTCGAGGTAGTAAAATACCTCCACTGGGTCCTCCTCCTCCTCCTCCTCCTCCTCAGGGTCAGTGTCCGCCGGAAGCAGACCATTCCCCTCAAAGGGGTGTGGCGCCTGGTCCATGGGAGCGTACTCGAAGGGTGGTGGTGGCAACGGCTCAGGCAGCTCCGATGACAGAGGCTCGATCTGCTGTGGTGGACGAGGTACTAGGGTACGCCGTGGGGTCGGTGGTGCAACATGGCAAAGGCGGCCCCTGGTACTCTTGCGGGCGGGTTGCTTGCTGCGTGCCTTGACCTATAAAGAGGATGGAGCAAGATGGAGATCAGTTCTATAGGATTGAATGAATAAAGCAAAAAGTAATAATTTAACATAGAGTGAACATATAATTTGATAGCGAAAATAAAATTTTCATAAAACAGCAAGAGGGCAAAGGGGAATGAGGTCCTTATTTACGTCCGTTTCTAACTAGGCTTCCGTCCTACAGTCAACACGGCTCTGATACCACTTTGTCACGCCCAGTTCTCAACCAACGGAATCGGAACAACATATATGTGCCAGGAACGTGTCTCACATATATCATGACAATAGTGACATCACAGAACGTGCATAAACGATAAATAAAACGTTTACATAGAGAATAACATCACTTTATTACAATAAGACAACATGTCTTTCAACTAGCGTCATAGCGGAAGCGTAAACGAAGATAAACGAGCCGCCACAGGGACGTTGACTGGTGGACCGGTACGCCTAGAACTCGTTGAAGTCCTGAACATACTCTTCGATGTCTTCTGGAGCTGAGCAGCGGATGGGTTTCAGCCAACAGTAGGTTTAAAGTAAAGCAAGCGTGAGTATTTCATACTCAACAAGCATAACATGAACTATGAGGCATCTAGGGTTGGCTGACACTTAGCATGAGCTTTTAGTTGGTCAAGTTTTATTAAGCGACTAAATTACCACAAGTGAGTTGGTAAACCATTAACCCAAGATATTGCATCAGAACATTATTCAACAACATTAACATAAGAACCACTTTCAAAACCCAACAGAAACCACTAATCTGCATAAAGGATCTGGGCCGCTCATAACCGTGAGCACGGCTGACATGTCAGTTTTACACTCTCGAGAGGTCGTACATCTTTACCCATGAGTCGTGGGCTACGCTAGTGGTCCACCACATTACCTTAGATGAGGTGGCTAGCAAGCACACTACGAGGCCTTTACAAAGATCACGTTGGTAAGGTGCAACCGCTAAGGTTTCAGGGTCCGCAGCTGTGGAGCAAGCCTCAAGGGGAGATAAACGCACTCAACCCAAGTAGCACGAGGGCCACAGAAGCTCACCTCCCCTCTTGCCCCGTCGGTAAGTTACTCCCAAACCAATGCAACCTAATTAGTTAGCCAAGACCGTCCCATTCCAGTCTCATGGTAGCACTGTTGTCCCAGGTTGTCGCTTTGCGAACCGGTCCTTTCGGAGAGTGGCTATAAGCAAAACACATGCTCATGCCCCCAAAACCAAGTTGCTAAAAAGACATTTTTAGAGGAACATGATCCATAGAGGGTCAAGCTCAAAATTTGATTGCATAGATCCATTTAACAAAATTATTAACAAAAGATACATGAGTTCGCGCAGCAACTAGCAAAACTTAACCAACATGCAACCCATAGGTAAACATATCGATAAAAGAGGCTAGGTACAGTCCTTATTGGCATACAAAAATTAGACACATGCATATGAAGTGATTAAAGGGTTGTTAGGTTGTGTTCATGCTATACTTGCCTTGCTCAAATTGGTCTTGAGTCTGCTGCTCAACACCCTCAAACGGCTGCTCTTCGTCACCAACAAACTGCTCACCGTCTAACCACGTTCACGGCAACATACAAGCATTTCCACGCATACATACATGCAAACAATTATCAAAAGGTGAGAAACAGTACATCATATCATAAAAACAGAAGGTAAAACTGTAATAAAAACATTCTACATGTTTCTACGGTCGCGTGAGCGCAAGAATCACTCAAATCGGAGTTAAAACGCGGAAGTTATGCATAAAACGGGCTCCTAGGGGCATAACTGTGATGGAAACATTGAAACCAGGGGCTAGATTTGAAAAACCGAGGACTTAAACATAATTAACTATAGCCGCCGCGGGTTCAAAAACCGGAAAGTCCAGGGGTCTAACCGAAGAAAACAGGACATAAACCTAATTATTTTTCAAAGCCGGTGGACCGCGGGTTGATTCCAGAGAAACGCGGGGACTTTTCTGCGAAAGTCCCGCGCTGACCGGTCTACGCCGACGCGGCGCTGACGCTGCGCGCTGGTGGCGTGACACGTCGGCCTGACAGGTGGGACCAGCTGAGTCGGATTAAGTGAGGGCGACGTGGCGCTCTGTGATTGGCCCGCGAAGGGGTACCCCCACGTTATGATCTCGGCTGTCCAGATCAGATCCGAGGGCCAGGGTTGAAAGAGAGAAAAGGGGGCGCCAGCGTTGACCACTCCCCACGGTGGAGTTCGGCCTGCGCGGCGGCGGCTCACCGAAGCAAGGTGCACCGGGGCACTAAGGGCGGTCTCGCTAGACTTGACCTAGCTCGGGAGAGAGGGGAGGCCGAGGCGGAGCTCACCGAGGGTCCAGCGAGGTCGGGGAACGGACAGCGGGGCTTGGCGATGGTGACCGGCGGATGAAGACGGTCGGCGCTCGCGGACAGGAGCGTCGAAGGTTCGCTCCCGCTTCCAAAACTCGCGGAACAACTCCGAGAGGATCCTGCGGACGATATGGAGGGGATTAGAGCAGCGGAGGTGGCTCATCGGTGACGAATAGAGCGGTGGAGTGGCTTACTGAGGCGGAGCTCCGGCAACGGACAGCGGGCACGAGAGAGCACGAGCGACGAATTGGAGAAGAGGGTTTGCAAAGGAGAAGAGTGCGGTCCTCGGAGTGGGTTTTATAGAGCCCTAGGCGAAGGGGATAGACACGGCCACGGTGATTCCGCTCGGCGGCTTTGAAAGCTGGACCCGGCGCAGTGAAGGAAAGGAGGGAGAAGGGAAAACCGAGGCGGCGACCGCGGGATTGAGGGCGGGCACTAAAGGAAGGGGACGTGGGCGTGGCTTCGGCTTCGGCTTCCTTTGCTCGAGCGCCGACGTGGCCGAGCGGGGAAGTAAGGAAGGCGGGCGTGGATCGCGGCGGGAGGAAGGGGACGGGTCTGACCGGTGGGGCCGGGCGGTCAGTGGGAGCGAGGGCGCGGGCCCGCCTGTCAGCGAGGCGCGGAGAGAGAGGGCGGCGCGCGCTGGCGGGCCGAGCGGCGCTGAGGAGGAGGGGCGCGGCCGAGTGGGCTGGCCTCTCGGCCCAGGCGGGAAGGGGGCGGGGTCGGCTAGGCCGAGCCCAGGCGGGAGAGAGGCGGGGGTCGGCTGGGCCGAGCCGGGCCTGGCCGGCCTGGCTGCCCCTTTCCCCTTTTTTTTTCTTTTCTGTTTTTTGAATTATTTTGAATGGAGATAGAAATGGTTCTAAAATTCAAATGAATTTGAATTTGAATCCTTAATTCAAGCAAACAAGAGACAATGCACCAGCATGTAATGCACAAGAAAGTTGGGCCTATGATAAATTTTATTCTAGTATTTATTTTAAATAAAACCTGTTAAATGCAAACTAAACATATAAGCCTTAGGAAAATTAAATAAATTGCTTGAATTTTATTGTGAAATGCTGGAATTTAAACTAGGGTGTTACACTATGAAAGTTATTATTATCATGCCATGATTATGTTATGTTTTAAATGGAAACCGGGCGGAGATATGGGTATGAATGTTGAGAATTGAGATAATGTGTGGTGGACTCCGCCCGGGTCGCATAAGGCCGGTCGTTGTTCGCCTATTGGTCGGCATAACATTGCTAGAGTGCTTATCCGAAATCCATGGGCTGGTGAAAGTCTTACTTGTGACGTCTCAAGCAAGGGGCACGTTCCTACCCACTGGTTGAGAGGAAGGTGGCCGCGGAGGCGGGTGTCAAAGGAGGGCAGAACCCGACGTAACCGAGGTACCGCTCCTGCGACAACGCGCTCCGGGAGTCTGGCGGGAGTGGTCATCAAACTTGAGACGGGACAGGTGGAGATGGGGGAAGCATTTGTGGAACGCTGGGAGTTAGTAAACATATGCCATCTTGGTGCTTCTAGTTATTCCCGGGAATATAAAAATCGATTCGAATCGCTGATGCTCACCAGGTGTGAGAATGCCAATACCACTGACGGAAAAAGTTGTAATCCATGTGAATAAGCTGTATTAAGAATTCATGGTTTTTGACAACTACATGCTCGGATCTGCCTGATGTATTTTTATGCAATACTTGTCACATTCATGATACATGCTTTACTTTCCTACCATGCTATGCCATATCCAATATGTTCCTACAATTATGATGACTCGAGCAGCTGTTAAATCCTACTCGGGTGCAATAATTTAAGCAGCTGTCAAATCCTGCTTCCACTGATTAATTTGATCCTGTATAAAAGCAATGGCTAAAGATCTCCTCATAATCTATCCCCTCCTTGTGACAGAAACCCTGGGCTACCAATCTCGCTTTGTTCCTCACAACCATCCCGTTCTCACCCTATTTGTTTGAAAACCCACTTGATACCTATAGGGCTACAGTTTGGTGGAGGTTCAACTAAATCCCAGACATGGTTTCTCTCAAAGTTCTCCAACTCTTCATGCATGGCGTTTACACAGTTAGAATCAGATAATGCATGTGACACATCCCGGGGCTCAAAAGTAGCAACATATGCAGAGTGGGAGAAAAAGGCTAGAGAATTAATCGAAGAGCGTGTGACACGCTGGTGAATGTCTCCAATCATCCTGTGTGAAGGGTGATCCCGCTGGACCTGCCGAGAAGGAACAATCTCGAAGGTCACCTCCCCTGCGTCCTCAGCGGGGCCAGCCTCTGCTTGAGCTTGCTGTCGGGGGAGCGAGGAGGAAGCCGTAGGCAAGGGTCCTCTATCATCATCAGAGCTCGTAGCAGAGGGGGTAGGAGCTGCAGCCGGTGCAGTGGCTCCTGCATCACCAACATCATCTGCACCTTCCTCATCTTCAAAGATGGGAGTGCCTTCTTCGTCATCATTTGAAAGCTCAAAGGCAGGGGTTGTGCACAGCATAGTTTCATCAAAAGAAACCTCACAAGTCTCAACAACTTGCTTGGCCTCCAAAATCCACACACGAAAAGCCCTAGAACTAGAAGCATACCCCAGAAAAATCCCATGCAAACAACGAGACTCAAACTTGTCCAAATGCCCCGCCTTCTTAAGCACAAAACACCTGCAGCCAAACGCTCGCAAGTGCTTGATGTTAGGCTGCCTACCAAACCGAAGTTCATAGGAGGTCTTCCCAAGGAAAGCTCGCAAGAAGATCTGGTTCACAATGTAACAGGTCGTATTCACTGCCTCAGCACAAAAGCGTGTTGGAGTCCTATGCTCATCGAGCATCATCTGTGCCATCTCAACAAGTGTGCAGTTCTTGCGTTCCACAACACCGTTCTGCGGTGGGGTATATGGAGAAGAAAACTGGTGCTCAAGACCTAGGTCACGACAGAAGTTTTCGAACCGAGAGTTTCTGAATTCTCTATCATTGTCACTGTGGATAGCCCTCATGGCATTATGACTCTCGTTTCTCAACCTCAATACTAAATCCCGAACAAAACCAAACGCCTCATCTTTAAACTCCATGAAAAATACGCACGAGAACCGCGAAAAGTCGTCCACAACGACAAGCACGTACCACTTCTCACTGACCGACGCTACCCGAGCAGGACCTACTGTATCCATATGGAGTAGCTCACCCCGATAGGAGGTCATAACCTGAGACATAGGAATGTGAGAAGCGGCAACCATCTTGCCATGACGACAGGGGTGGCACACTAAGTCCTTCCAGCTTTCAATTTGGGCAATCCTCAGATTAGGCCCATTGAACTCAACCTGACTAGCAGATCAAAACTCAAGTGACCAAGTCTCCTATGCCACTTCCATATATCAGCAGAAGGACTAGCAACCAAACAACGCGCAGGGCCAGAAACAGATGTGAGGTCGACCCTAAAAACTGACCAAAATGCAGCAAAGATAAAACAAGTGTCTCCTCAGCATCAAGAACGCGGCACGCACCCTTCTTAAAACGAACCTCAAATCCTTCATCGAGAAGTTGCAAAACAGAGACCAAATTGAACTCCAGATTCCAGACAAAAGCAACTTCTCTCAGGGAAAGCTTAGCAGAGAGCAAAACAGAACCAACACCCAACACTTTACCTTGACCATTGTCCCCGAATGTGATGTACTCCTTGGTGCTCACGGGTTGAGGCTAGAGAACCACTTGCGGTGCCCTGTCATGTGCCTAGAGCAACCGGAGTCCATGATCCACACGTCCTCCATGCCTCGATCCTGCAAAGTCAAGTAAAGCGACGGTGAGCAAACGGTCCGGCACTGGGGTTAGTACCAAAATTGTTGTACCAGTGCCGAGCCATATGCTCAAAAGTGGGGTAAGCACAGTCAAAGAAATCATCACGACGAACGGTGTGGCCTTGGGTGGCTCAGGCTACTGGACTGGCTTCTTGCCCTTGGGCTTAAGCTCTTACTCAAAAATCTTGTCCAGATTAGCCTTGGAAGGCTTGGGTGTCCAGTACTGCTTCTTTGGGGCAGCCTTGGGTGGCTCATGGTAAACCCCATCAACAGTCTCAACGGGCTGGGTAGGTGCAGTCTTGATCATAATTGGAACACTCTTCTCACCCAAGGTGCTGCACTCTCCAAACCCAACACCACTCATGTTACCCTCGGCTCTCTTGGTGCTCTCTATGATCATCTCTAGTTGGGGTTGCCTCGCATATACCCAACTCAGCACCTCTTTCAACCTGCTGTTGTCATTTTGCAAAGACAACACCTCCTCCCTCAGATCCTCCAGAACTACAGTCTGGGCAGCACAAGTGTCACAGTCTAGGGAGGGTATCACAGGAGTACCTTTCTCCATCTTCCTAATGGTGGCATCCCTATCCACCAGCTGCATCCTAAGGGTCAGGCAGTTCTCACAAGTGTCAGTAGGTGCTGAAAGCACCTCAAGGTCAGCTCACAACTGCTCTAACTCACCTCTCAAAGTAGGACAGACCATACACGTACCCAAAAGCGCAGGTCTAGCCCTAAGCTCCTCAAGCTCCTTGAGCTGCCCCTCAGACTTCTCCTTCAGCACAGCTAGCTCTCTAGCTAGACAGGGGCAAGACTCACACTCGAGCTCTCCACTCAAGGTAGGCTCATCCAGTTTGGACTGGAGTTTAACTAGCTCAGCTCTAAGCCCATCTATCTCCTCTACCCGCTTGGCATACCTATCTCTCTGGTCACCAAGCTCCGTCATGAAAGACTCGCAGGTAGGGCACTCAATCTCACTGGGTTGGGGTCTCACACTCCTCAACCTCTCATTCTCCTCTAAAGCGTCAGCAAGTTGGACTTTCAACTTCTACAGCTTCTTAGCTGCCTTCTCCAATATCTTATCCTGGGCTTTCAACTCTCAGCTGTTCTGGTCTAGCATCTCAAGGATTTCGGCTTGCTCAAGAGTTACCTCATCATCGGAAGAAGAGTTGCTGCCGTTATCCTTGTTCTCCTTGTCCTCAAGTGCCATGGAGCAAACGGAGCTCCTCTTGTCCTTGTTCTTGCGCCTGGACTTGGTGGAGATGAAGCACAAGCCAGCTGGACCTCCTTGATCGTTCCTCTTGTCCTTCCTGTACGTGATCTCCTCATCACTTGAGCTCGACGTGGATGAAGAGGAAGAAGATCCGCTGCTGCAGAACCCGATCTCGGCAAAGAAGGACTTGTCCCGCTTCCGGTTGTCCTTCTGGTAGCTCTTGAAAGCCTTTCGGAAGTTCTTCTTGCCAAAGGTACGCTTGCCGAAGCTGTGCTTGCTGGAGAGGTGCTTGTCAAAGCTCGGCTTGCCGGAGTGGTACTTGTCGGAGTCGCGGGAGTAGCTCTTGCCCTTCTTGTAGTAGTCGTTCTTGTTGGGGCACTCGGCGATGAAGTGGCCGACCTCTCTGCACTCAAAGCACTTGGGCCTCTCATCCCTCTTCTTGCTCATCCGGTTGTCATAGGCGCGCTGAAAGCAACTAGACACCAGACATAGCTCCTAATCCCCAAGCGACGCCAACTGCTCCTCTGTCATAGACATCAAAGCAGAAAACGAGAAGTTGTGCATAAGGGGGTTAGCAACAGACTCACTAGAGGGGGGCTAGCCAAGGCCAGACTCTTAGAACCTGTACAAGCAAGGGAATCCCTCAACTTGTAATCTACTTCTGTGGCCTTGAGCTTACTATAGAGCGCCTCTACTCCTATGGTATCATACCCTGCCGACTCAATGATTGAGTTCACTTTGATCTCCCATACTTTTCTATCCAAAGCATACAGCAACTTGACAGCATGCTAATGATCGGTGTATGGGAGCTCAGCGGGGGCAGAGTTGACACACAACTTGTTAATGATCGACTGAAAGCGACCAAACAAGTCGTCTACTAACTCTCCCGGCTTCTGGATGAAATTTTCATATTCGCGCCGGTAAGTCTCCACAAGCCTAGCCTTAATCGTCGCAGTACCCTCATGGTGTGCACTAAGCAGTGACCATATCTCACACGCCATCTTGAGGTGACTCACTCTCTCATAATCCATGAGACCAAGCCCAGAAAAGAGAAAGTTAACAGCCTTGGCATTTGCCTCATGCCGAGCCACGATCTCAGGCGTAGTACGCTCCGCAGCTGGAAGCACCACAAAAGTCATACTCTGAGTAGCATCCCATATGTTTTGACTCTGGCTAACAAGGAACGCCTCCATCCTACCCTTCCAGTAGGGATAGCCATTGAGCGAAGAACCAGAATCTTTCCAGAGTAAGTCATAGTCGCTACGGTTTCGTCACCAGTTAAGGTATGGGAAATATAATCGGCTCTGATACCACTTGTAGGACTGAGACGTGCGACTAGAAGGGGGGTGAATAGGAGCACTTAAAAACTCACACTCACGAACCCCGGTGCAGACTAACAGACACTTCGCACAACAAACGCTAGACACCGTCCACTGAAAGGAAACATGTCTAGCAGCACTTGGTGTCGCCCACTAAACGGGTACACACCAAGCGAGCGGAAGCACAAGACTCAACGATCACGAGATCGCAAGTCAAGCGAAACAATGACTCACGCACTAGTTTCTTGTCCGCCACTCAACGCACCAAAATGCGCCTTACTGGTTCACAGCAAGTTAAGAGTATTGGCAGCAACAAGGGACACAAAAAGCGAGGTCAAAGCAAAAGCCGGACAGCGAAAATTCCAACAAAAAGCAGGCTGCCCAGATCTATAGGACTGTCCGGTAGCGGCCATAGGATAGTCCGGTAGCAGAGTCCGGCAGACACCAGACTATCCGGTAACGCCATCGGACTGTCCGATAGACTCTATAGGATAGTCCGGTAGAGGCTGGGATAAGGGCCTACGCAGGACTGTCCCGTGGCCTGTGCCGAACTGTCCGGTGGAGCCGGATAGTCCGTTGACAGCGCCGGACTGTCCGATGGAAGTTGGAACTTGAGCCTCTCAAACCCTAAATCTGACCAAACCTTGTCCAATCTTTATGAAATTTGACACAGGCTATTTGAGCACTATTCCAAAGTTATTCCCAAAAGATCAACTCAAAATGATCACGGGATTAGCGGGAATTTCAGATCGCGTGAAGAGGCAAACCTTGGGCAAGAAAGGGGAAAACTCAAGCTAGACTTGCTCGTGGCAAACCTGAAGGTTTGTGATGCACTAGGGCATAATCTACACATCCTTGCAAGTCCAAAACACGGGCAAAAGAAAGGATTCACCCATGGCCAAAGCAAACACCCAAAAGCCAAGGATTGAACCCAAAAACCGAACTAGAAGGGGAAAGAGGAGAGGGCTGCACACATGAGCTCGAATTTCAGAGGAATAATGCTGGATTAATCATGAAATTGAGTTCATACAAAGTTTCTACAGCCTACCACCCTTCATCCTCCCTCTTGATGTGAAGAACACTAGCTAGGGGACTCAAATCCTAGCCCTAATGCTCTTCTTTCTCTCTATGGCACTTGCCTGAATAGAAACAAAGCCTAAGGTTTTCTAATAGTGGAAGAGTCACCTAAATGACCACCCACTTTGATATTTATAGCCCTAGGCCTAATGACGCCATTTAACACTAAGACCCTTACTCTAGAATGCCCGAAGGGGGCTGAAATGAAAAAGATACAATCGGACGACTACGATGACACTTTTATCTTCTTCTTCTCCACACCTTGCTTAGATGTACGCCACGTAGCCAGTAGTCCGGAAGCTTCCCCTGGTTTTGAAGTCAGAAACCAGAAAACTTTATTCTGCGAGCTTCCTGGGCCGGGTCTTGGACCAATCTTCTATCTTGGCGAGTCGGAGCCTAACCCACCAAGTCATTTGAACTTGGGTGGCCGTTTTGAGCCGAAGCCGCCAAAACCTCCCTTGCACGTCTTCGCACCATGCACTCGGGTTGGAGACCACGGTGGCACCCGGATTCTCCAGTCCATCGGAGTCGCCTTGCGGTCCATCGGAGGGCTTACACCGTTGCGGAACCGCCCCTCCATCTACCGAGCTCCCATGGCCGACCGACGCTGAGCATTGCCTCCCGTCCATCGGAGGGCTTTTGCCTCAGCCCATCAAGGTCTTCATCGTCTACCTCCATTCCATTGGAGGGCCTCCAGTCCATCGGAGGTCTTGAGCTCGTTGACAATCACTCATCACACCAGGAGAGCAATGAGGCCGGTCCATTGGCTCTCAACTGAGTGGGGCTACCAAGCAAATCTGCGTGGATAGGCTGGCACGCTATACTAGTGCTCAAGCGCTATCACCACGATAGTGATTGAGCACTAAAACTCGTCCTTGATTCCAAGGGTTAGAGCTAACTAGACTCCTAGATCTAAGTCTAGGAAAGGCTTATAGCACCAGCAAGAATAACATGACTTGACTAACTCAGGTAACCACAGTCTAAGCCTAGCAAGTATGCAAAGAAAGGTACACCACACTTGCAGGAGATAGAAATAAAGTAAAGTAAATAAATTATACTGGAGATAAAAAGAGTACAAAGATACAAGAACTTTACCACCGACTCTGAAGGATCTCCGAGAACTCCGCGGTAAAGCTCGACTCACTCTAACTCCCAGGACTATCCTATCTATTAAGATGTGGAAATAAGACTCTCTAAGGTAGAATGTAGCTCTCAACTTCTCCACACCTTTATAAATGAGCTCCCAAGGCCTATTTATAGCTTGTACAAGTGAAGGGGGTACTTGTAGGTCGCTGAGATTGGTGGGAGGCCAAAGTCGGTGGTCGGCCGCCCTAGCGTCAGGTTGGCCGACCTCCCTAGAGGTCAGGCGACCCTCCGATCCACCGACTTGACCCTCCAACGGCTTGATTTCACTCCCCCAAGGTGGTTGACGGTTGAGGTAGTTGGTGCACGTGGAAATTGCCTCCGAAGGGAGGTCGGCCGACCTTGGTGGAGGTCGGGCGACCACGTGTCAGCTCTGGATTTGCTGCATGGCCCTTCCCTTAGATTGGTGACATCATGGATCCATGTTTCGGTGATCTTTCGGCCCTTGGATACTTTGGATGCTTGATACAATGGTTGGATTCACTTGTCTTTGTGTTCCTTTGCATGTATGGGTGGGGGGAGGCAAATCGACCAAGAGAGGTGGTCGCGCGACCCTGCCACCTGGTCGGCCGACCTGGCAGGTGGTTGGCCGACCTGCCAGGTGGTCGGCCGACCATGGCTATGGTCGGGCAGCCAGGGTATTTTTTTTCCATTTCAGCCCATCTTCACTTCGCCTTGCTTCATCCATTTTATGTGAAATTTCGTACCTGTAACCAAATATTCATACACAACTAGTGGAGCTCATTAGTAGTAAGGGTTAGTCCATTTTTATTCACATGCTTTGCTCCATTTGGTGGATAATTGACAGTAGATATTGTGAGATTACAACCGTCAACAGTGATACCCCTCATTCCGATCAATAAAGAATGGATAGTGTCTTTATGGTGGTGGAGAAGATGAACACAAGAGGAAAAGTATATGGAAATGAAGGTGGTCATGAAAGGGAAATTGATCGGGATTTGAGGTGTCACTACTTCATAAGGACTCAACATTTGACAAAACTCAACATTTGGCTCTGGATAGGTATTTCAAAGCACTAAGGAACTTGCTTCAGTTTTTATTTTCAAAAAGAAAACTCCGAGAATTCACTTTACTAAGATCATGATGGGTGCAACTCAAACTTTGTTTATGTCACATTCTCACAACAACTTAGACTTGGTTTGAGAGTACTTGCTCCCACAAGGTTGAGCATTAGAGAAAGGATCACAACTTATGTTAATAAGTTCAAAATTTTGTAGGAGAGTGTAAAGTTGTATACGAAATACTTACAAGGAATTAACAGAGCAACTATTCATCATTTCCTTTAAGCAGAGGGTATAAACAAAACTCTAGCATTGTGGGTAGGATTAAGTTTATTCATGGTTGTAAGCAAATATTTTTGGTGATTTAGATTATGCAAATTTTTATGGTGTTTTTCTTTATTGGGATTAGAAAAACAAATAAAGCAAACATGTTTTTTGTGTCATGGCAGATAGGATAAAAGATATGATCGTGAAATGCATGACATTCGGTATGGGGTACATACCTGGTGCGGCGTTCCCCCTAAGCTTAGATCTTGCAATTGAATGCAAACTTGAAGCTTGTGCTTGGCGTATCTCCCCATGTGTCCATTGCATCTTGTGGGGGTGCCTGACAAATCCTCCCCCAAGCTTGTACCGTTGTACGTTACTCTTTAGCTTGCTCCCTGGGGTGACACGATGTTGCTTACTTTCTATTATGCTCGTCTATGTTAGACGAATTCCCTTCTCTACTCTTGTTTTGCCTCCTCATCTCTTAAATGTTAGGGGTAATCCGTCAAATCTCCGATGCTGCTACTTGGACCTTCTACATGGTGTCAGCGGTTTTTGATTTGTAGGCAACTCAGTCCTGGTATTCTACTCCCTTTGGGTGAATGCCTTCTTGCAGTTGATGTCAGGTTCCTCCCAGCTACAACATCATATTTACCTTCAGCTGGCATTCTTTTCCAAAGTGACACGTGTACTGGTTCATCCTTTTCGCATGAAATGGAAGAATACCAAGGGTCCTTCTCTTCTCAAGAAGAGTGTCAAGAATGGATTCCTCTCATGACAGGTAGCATTTCCACCTTTCTTTTATTCCATGGCCAGCAGTGACGTCTCACTTGATCCATGTAGTTGAAGTAAGGGTTGATCTTAATCCTGTTTTGACGTTGAGCAGACTTCCAAGTAGTGACTATGGCTCGCACAGACCACTTGTTTTCTTTCCCAAACAGATTGAGTGGGGAAGAACGGAGATGGATGTTGTTGGATTTGACTCCATTGTCAATTGCATCTACCACCAACCTCTGGTTGATGGGTGTTCGCATCCGACGGGTAGAGTAGCTCAGGCCTTGACATCTGGTTGGCTTGTTGCTCAACTGGCCAGGCAGAAAGGAATTAAGGAATGCTCTCTATTCGCGTTCCTCCATCATTGGGTAATGTCTCTTCATATATCTCATTTGATCCAATGCTTTGCATGACTTCTGACACCTGGTCTTGTGAGGACAGCCTCTCAGGATGAGAGATGTCTGCGTGTTCTTTTCAGTGTCATGCAGCTGACATTCGCTTCCCAAATGATGCAGAGCATGGTCGAAGTGTCGCAGGGATCAACCGTGATAGGTTGGACATCGGATCCTTCCTCTTAGGGGGGTTTAGAGGATGAATGCCTCCTACAATAGGTTAGTGGGCAACATATACAATGGGCCTATGTGTAAAGAGTATTAACATTGGGCCCGTTGTACACAATGTGCTAAAAAAATTGGTGTTTTAAAAGCTTAGAAGCACAAAACCATGTTATTGCCGCGATCATTACCATCTTCAAAAATATACTCAAATCTAAGGTCATGACATATGGGAAAGAGATTATCTAGGACCTTGATTTTTGTCTCCATGGAAACTTGAGAAAATCAACCGGCACCCGATTTTATCGTTACCGACGGCGGATATTTCACAACCAAAATCTACTCATAGCTCATTGATCAACGTTGTCAAATTGACCAAAACAGACTCTTAACCTAAGCACCATGCTTAATTTAAGAGGCCTACGGGCACACATTGGATTCTAGCCCAAACTATGCCTACCCCAGCAGATTAAGGTTGCATGAAAACATGGTCAAGATTTACTCACATGGATAGAGCAAAAAGAAGCATGGGGTTTTCAATTTTATCATTTTTCTGTTTTTTTATAAGATAGAAAGAACGGGTAACAACAAGAAGTTGGATAACAAATCAATATTCTAACTCGCCGCTTCCCCGGCAACGGTGCCAGAAAGCTTGTTGGCGGTTCTTAGCCTAACAGATTTTACTCCGCAAGGGAACGAAGACCGCTGTAGCTTTCACCCGGGAGTATTCCAAGGTATCATATTTATCCACAGGGAAGCATTGAGATAGAGACATTAGTTTATCAAACATCTTGTTATTTTACTCTTTCATTCTAAACGATAAAAGAAAGGATAACGGCACACTGACACACTCCACAAGGATACATAGCTCAACGAGAAGCTAGGAGGACAACGAGACGGAGTCTAGTTCCTATTGAGATCTTCCTTTACTAAGGTCAAGCCAAAAGATAAAGCTAGCTCCCATTGTCACTCTACTAAGGTTGTGACATGATTGAGGTTATGGTTTGGTCTAGTCAACTTTACTGCATCGGACATCGCGGCAATAGAACCATTGCCAGGCACCAGAGTGCAGATTACCCAGTCGAGAAAGGCAGGTTCTAGGGAGCCTGACTATGCGTCTAATACAAGTTGGAACACAGCCCGGACGACGGGGGTGGAATATATAGGGTACACGCTCACTGTCACCAAGCAGACCTACCACTAAAGCTACGTGGAGCTAGTTGCAAACCAAGGTGAACTTCCAGAATAAACTCTGGTTGCTCACACCTCCACTTGTTGCGCAAGTGAAAGCATCACCACTGCTAGGACTTAACTAACAGCATGAATAAGGAACCTGCAAGTAAATAGACTAGATTAACCATAACCTCATAGAGCAACACTGACTATAGTCTAACGACATCCCTACACTATGATCATGCATTATCATAGAGAAAAGGATGTAAGACAAAGTAAAGAAATATATTAAATAAACTCAAAGTTTTACAGGAAAGAAAAGATACAAGAAACTCATACCGAACTCCTGAACACAGCTCTGGAACAGGTAGAGCCTGGCTCTAACTCCTACTAAACATTAAACTAAAGGGGTAGCACCACCCAAAAGGGGGCACCTGTGGCGGAACCGCCCTGCTTAATCCAGACTAAGCACACCTGCCACCTCTGGCTCGCAGTGCACCTAGGCCAGATTAAACCCGGTAGTCCGTCGAGAGTACTACACCTCTCGATAACACCAAATCCCAGAGGAACCGACATCAAACACATCCGACTCTCGAAGGAGCCACAACAATTACATCATCACAGGCAGTTGAAATAGAGAATAATAGAATTAATTTACACCCCAAATGTATGAAATCAAATACATGTTCAAATATAGCGGAAGCGAATTCAGAGTATATATATAAAGCGGAAGCGTTTTCAAAATCTCGCAGCGGAAATAATATACTTAAGTAGCCTTCATGAAGAGATGAACAAGGCGTGTAGAACCGAGCCCACCGGTACTACCACCTCCAACGCAGATGTCCGGGTGTCGACAGCACCTGTAATCCAAGAGTGGGGGCAAACCCTGAGTACTAATTACTCAGTAGGACTTAATGGATGGGGCTTACGGCTGACGCAAAGCATTCTTACTAATCATGTGGATCCTTAGCTGTTGATTCTTAAACCAAATCATGTTGACATAAGATAGCAAGATTTGACAACTGCTATTCATTAATCATGAAGATCATTTATATCATAAAGTAAATACTTGCAGAAAGTAAAACATGAATACATGTCCCGTCCCAAGATTCACAGCGCCTCCATCCCACCCCTTGGGAGTAGCCGTCTCAGGAGCGATACCACGGTACGTCGGGTCAGCCCTCCCTCGACCTCTAAGCATCTCCCAAGTCCATCGACCTCCTAGCAGTGGATGGGCGACACCCTGAATAGTGTGACGGATCATACACATCCAAGCATGTTGTATAAAAAGGCGTGACTTGGTAAACAGCATGTTACAGTTATTACTACGTTGCCCGTGTGCGATATCTGGCATTCTCACACCTGGTGAGCATCAGCGATTCGAATCGATTTGTTAATTCCCGGGAATAACTAAAAATGCCAAGTGATATATGCTTACTAGCCATCGCGTTCCACACATATATCCCTCATCTCCACCTGTCCCGTCCCAAGATTCACAGCGCCCCCACCTAACCCTTGGGAGTAGCCGTCTCAGGAGCGATACCACGGTACGTCGGGTCAGCCCTCCATCGACCTCCAAGCACCTCCCAAGTCCATCGGCCCCCTATCAGTGGATGGGCAGCACCATGAATAGTAGGACGGGGCCGGTAAGACTTTCACCGGTCCCACGACCTAGATAAGCACTCTAGCAATGGTATGCCGATCAGCAGGCGAACAGCGAACGGGCCTTATGCGACTCGGGCGGAGTCCACCATACCTTGCCACATCATCATTTTTCTTATAATATTCCCATAACTCCGCCCGGTCTCTATTTAACATCAGCAATAATAATCACAAATTGTATCATAGTAAGATTTCTGAGGTTTGTAAAATTACCTACGTGACGAGTGACTCCATTCACTCGTTTCTACTCGTACCTAGCAATTCTAGGCACTCGTCCTACGAATTCTATGTATAGGTGCTAGGGCCAGGGCGGCCAGGATGTCTAATGCAGATGGTTCCAAACAACTCCTGATGCATATGCCTAATCATCAAGACATAAGATGTTTGCTGGGTATAGTATGGTCCTGCCTACCTTTGATTCACTTCAATAGAACCAACAAACTAAGCTACTGTTAGTTTGCCGGGTTGTGAGGCTTTGCCCCAGGCAACCCCTTGATCTCTTGGACAACTCCTCCTTCCAAACACGACTGATGGGCCCTCCAGTCGTGAATGGGTCTTAGTTGGTCTTTTGGATCGCCATTGGTTGAAGTAGTTCCACGCGCTCATTTCTCGATCACGTATCTGAAATAAGCGTCACTATATGAATGCCATGCATGATGCAGTGGATGAGATGCACGAATATCAAGCACACACATTAAACAGTCATTGCATGGTTAGACAGAAAGGTGATTGGCAACCATTCAAACAAGATCATCCTTGTGGACATAAAGCTAACGTAACCCATATAATTAGAGACACGCAATACAACACTCGAACTAATGCATGAGCAAGATATCAAATTAGATTGTTCGTTATCATTTTATGTGTAAGCAAAACATCACACAAGTATATGACTACACATGTAGTGAATTACTACACCATTCTCCTAACATGAGTAACAGTAATACATTTATGAACTGATAACAAGCTTATCCAATCACATGGCTAGCTAGTAAGTCATTTATCGTAGAGGAATCATGTTGGGTACTAAGGGGATGAAACCACACAATGATGATGCAAAGCCAAAACATTATTCGGTGTCTTGTTTGGAATGAGTTATTTAACATGACAAGACTACTTTATGCACACATAGGGGAACATTTATAATGACATCACATCTTTTGTTTATCAAATGGATTAAGGCCCTATAATAACCTTAAGTGTTTTACACAGCAAACGAGTCCATCTTTCAATCAAGTGTGGCATGGAAAACAGTAGATAGCGTGCTATTAGAAATCACCCCTCATGCATGACGATAGCAATTGCGAATCAACATTGACTGTTATAATTAATTAACATATGCCTACCTTATGGATAAAAAGCATTACTTGTGCTCATGTAATTAGACAACTCTAAATGAGCTTAGATTTTTCATGACATGTAGGTTTGCATTACATTATGCTACTGTTCAAATTTTAAGTTAATTGGAGTTATAAACTAATTATGAAAATCCTAACAAGTTATCAGCTCTATAGCTTCTCAGATTTTTCATAAATTATAGGAATGGTTTCCGAATGTGAACTTTTACTAGTGAGCTATACTTAGCCTAGACTGCGTGTACAAAAATTTACAACTTAAAACTCCCAAGTTTGACAGGACATCTATTTTCCATATATTAATCCTAGGCGAATTTAAGATGTACATATAAACAGTGTGAATGGGCTTCTAGCATCTACTTTTTGGACTCCATGCATCAACCTTAGGCTACTAAATTTTTCAGAGAATTTTCCTAGCAAGTTATGACCATCTTTTCTATTAATCATTTCCAACATGCACCATTTTATCATTTTCAAATCACCATTCAAACCTTACATGCACAACCTCATATTTCACCAGTGGCTTACTTATACTAACCAAAGTATATGAAAAATGACAGAGAGTCAATTTGAGCATATTCTACATGGCCTCCAATTTCTAGGTTAAATAAATGCACATAGCACATGTATAATGGCAAAAGGGTAATTAAACAGCAAATGCTAGGGCTACACAAATTCACATAGTGCTACAATGCCACAAGAAAGCTACTGTCCAAGTTTCATGGCCTTTGGAGTTCATTTAGCCCGCTTTTGTCATTTATCCTAATTAATCATGCATGCAACAAACCAAGGGCAAAAGAGACATTTCACATATCCACATCATACCCATTCGATAGATCTATTCAAGAGGAGTCTAATGCAACTTAGTTTGTCCATTTTGGATTTTTATTTGATTTACTATGATTTTTCAAAGTTTCAGCCCAAAAATGCATATTAAACATTAGATCTAGGACTTAAACGTAAATAACCATAACTTCCGAGGGCTAGCATGCAATATCTATCAGACTCCTTCAAAAGCGCTCAGGACTTAAACATAAAAACCCGAAAACACAGGGGCTAGATTGCAAAACCGCCTCTCTTCTTCTACCTCTCGCCAGGGGGTTGAACGCGCGGCGCGGGGAGAACGGCGGGGCGGCGCTGGCGCGAGGGGGCGCAGACTTGGAGCCGAGGCGCCGCCGGACGGTGGCCCGGTGGAGAGGCTACAGTTCCCCCAAGACCTAGTCATGCGAGGAGGCCGGGGTTGGTGGGGAACGCGCCGTGAACCGGAGGTGACCACGGCGCGGCGATGCGTGGCGACGCGGCCTCGATCCGGCGATTGGGGTGCTGATTGGCGGAGCCGAGGGGCGCTCGAGCTGCGCGCGGCCGAGGCGAGCTCGGCGGTGGTGATCTGAGGGCACGGGGACAGCCCGGAGGGGGCTCTCCACGACGAGGCGGGGTGGACGCGCTCGGCGAGCGGCGGCGCACGCGGAGCGAGGTCGAGGAGGAGACGGTGGAGGACTAGATCATGGAGAAAGCGAGGAGGGAGGTGTGGCGACGCCGGGGCGCGCGTCGGATGGGGCAGAGGGAGTCCGTAGTGGCCGTGTCGCGAGCTCGCCGCGGTTCGGGCCGTGGCGAGCGGCCCTGGCGTGCACGCATGCGGAGCAACTGGAGGTGGCGGGGCGGGGCCGAGGAGTAGCGGGGGCGGTGGAGGAGCTCGAGGCGACCGCAGTGGGGATGGTGGCTAAGCTAGCAGAGGTCTACCGGGACGGCGGTGCGAGCTCAACCGAGCTTAGCCATGGCGGCTCGGCGCGTCCCGCGTTCTGGGTGAGAGAGCGGGAGGAGTGGGGAGGAAATGGAGGGCGAGAGAGTGAACCCGGACGGGGGTTGCGGCTAGGTGAAGAGGGAGAGCTGGTCGGGCGGAGGCCGGGGGCGATCCGTGGCGCGGCGCGCTGCCCGCTCGCCGGCGCCCACGCGGCGGCCGCGTTCTGAGCGCGGCGCGGCGCTGGCGAGTGGGCCCTGGGTGTCAGTGACTCGGAGATTGGAAAATCCAAAGTGTGTTTCCTCTCCCTCTAAAATTTGCCTTTTTGACCTATTTAGAAGCCGATTTTGGAGAAACCCCAATTGAATTAAATGCTCTACTCTTTAACCTCTACAACATTGTCAAAAGGTTCAACTCCAAATTCCTAGTGGAAATATGAATTTAATTTGAATTTAGGTTGCAGCTCCCAGTTTGGACAGGGTACCTCTACTGATTGTGAGAATCAAAAGTCCTATCTCTGGTCTTTACCACCCAAAGTGTGTATTGAAAAGTTTGTTTAGAATTTCAATATCTACAACTTCTCTGATTTGATCTTTGCATGAAAGTGGCTGTAGGCCATATAAACATTGAGATTACTAAACAGGTCAGATTTGAACTGGTTTTCTGTGTTGGTAGAAAATGACCCCAAACTCCAATTAAAACTCAATATATGATCAAACTCTAATTACCAAAGTTGTTCTCCAGTTTATGACCTAAAAGTTTGGTAATATGACTTTGGTCTGAAACCCCACATATTTTGAATTATAGACACAATTATGTTCCAAGGTTTATTAAAACAGAAATTTCACTTTGTGGAGAGACTTTCTTGTTTCAAACTTTTGGAGTATCAAATGAAGTCCAATCACTTCCACCATAGGTGCATTTGAAAGGTGATAAGTTTAATTCCACTTCATAGAAAGGAAGATTTTGAAGTTGTATAGTGAAATCAAAAGTAATTTTAGAATCAACTTAGGGAAAAACTAAAAATCCATACTTGTGAAAATTCTAAGTGTGGGTTGATCTAGTTGTTTCCATGAGATATTTGGGTGAAAATTTGAGTGAGTAGACGATAGCTTTGATCCCTGCTCAGTGTAGCAATAGGATAGTCCAGAGCATGTACAACAAGTTTGTCAACGGAGTTGAGCTCGGGTACTTAATGAATTTGAAAGCTTTATTAGGGCTCAAGTTTGCTCACGATCACAACTGGCACTTATCAAGAAACTTTGGATTGGACCTTTTAATCCTCCTGTCTTTAGATTTTTGAACATTGTCCAACAGAAAGGTCTAGGGCTACTTTTCTTATCCGAGGTTTGGCATTTGGAGTTGAGCTCAAAAGTATGTGAGTGTTGACTTATTCAACCACGAAATGTGTGGTCTTGTATCTTGTGTAGAAAATTTTGATTTAGTGTCTCCTCCACGTGTTTCCTGTTAATCACTAAGCATGATTAAGCCTTAATCCATCGTTAGCCTTCATCTAACCGTGTGTTAAGGCTTTTGAGATGCCAGGGGCATCACAACCCACCCCCCTTAAAGAAATCTCGTCCCGAGATTTTAGAGGAAGCGGGGTTCTACGGCTTACTGCGCAATGCAAATGGTCTTGGCATCGTTGTTTGTGTGCTTCTGTCACACATGGTAACACTTACTCCTTCATCCATTTGCTTTGTTAACTGGCTCGTGAATGGTTAGTGCCTCTTTAACACAAGTTAGTTACAAAGCTTTTGAATACGTCCAAGGTGGTCCTTCCCAGGGGCTCGGCAAGTCGTGGTTTATATGAGAGCGAATGAACAAACCGCCCAGACAGTGTGGCCAATGTGAAAACGGCAGTGCTTTACTCGAAAAATGGAACAGGGTTACTCCCTGACTTTGACACCAAGATTTATAAACGTGATGAATATATAGGTCTTAGGACAATTAGAAGCAAGGGGTACACAATCGGAGGACCGAACCATGAAGGCTCTTGGGATACAAAGGGTTATCAATGGATGTGCTTTTGAGAGACACATTCATTTCATTTGATAGGGACTGTGTACACATATAAGGTATTAAATCCGAACATTCTTCAAAGAGTAAGATGTGGTGATACATAGCACATTCTACTCATTGTTTCGAGAAAGATGCCGTGGAAAGAGGATAGGACATATTCACCTAGATAAGGTGACGGTTTGTATGATTTCATATAATTGATCAAGACTGACCAAGAAAAGTATAGGCAGAGGGCTTATGCTTACTAACAGAACACCAAGGTTAGTGAGCCCAACTTTGAGGATAATTTCAAAAGAAGAATGAAACAACTCTTGAAAAGGACAATGCGATGAAAGCACTAGCCGAGAACAAAAGCTTAGTGCAGTGGATGATGCTGAAGTTCTTCTTTAGGTGATAAGATTCAATATATACGAAGGAAGAAATCATAAGATAGAGTGGTGGAAACAGAGTTGATTGCTTCCCACAAATCAAGAGAGGCAAACTGGAAGAAGGCAATGGAATGATGTAGCAAAACAGTGGAAATGGAACCAAGCATTTCTACAGATACGGACGTTAAAGCTGATCAAGGTAAGCATAGAGGAGTCCGAGACTAGGACCAATGGTTGTAATCGTACCATGGAGATTAGAATTGATCATCTCCATGAAGCACGACTAGCAAGGATAAACAAAGTCAACGAAAAGATGTGGACGAGTGGAACCATAGAGTCGATCCGCCTCCGCTGATCGAGAAGAACATGATTCAACAAGGCGGGGCAAAGGTGTGAACGATACGGGGGTTGAGACGGATTTTTCCCACAGATCAAGAAAGGCAAGGTGAAACAAAGCAAAGAAACGATATTAGGCAGCAGTGGAAATAGAGTAAATTATTTCCACGAATTAGAGGGATAGAGGTCAACAAGGCGTTAGAAGTTGGGTAGGAATGCTTCACAATTGTAGCGGTGTCGTGCCTTTGCATGTCTTGATACCAGCGCGCCCCTAGTGGAACCGAGCGACGGCCATACACACGGGACCCTAGGTTCTGTCGCGGCACCATAGACTGCTCGGGTAAACACCCCGTCAAGAGCGGTATTTCCATCCAACCTCAGGGGATATGCGAATACACAAGGTTATAGAAAGACATGAACAAGAAGTCTTACATGCCATAGCACAATGTTTTCAAAGGTATAATTTGTCGGATTTATTTGAATCGGAAAACAGGGTAATCATAACTAAAGTGTCATGGATAACAAAAATTGAAGTGCCTGAATGACCAGAACATGAAGCGTGAGAGCTACAAGAGTTTGAAATGCTCCATTGAAAACAGAGATACATTAAACATGAGGGTTGGACACATGCCGACTGCAAGGGGCTGGATACATGGGAACTCCAGAGTTATGAGAGTCAACCTCCTCTTATTACAAAGGTTTGCGATGACTGCTAGCGCACCAACTAGTATCTAGCTAGTACTGCCTAAACGTAAGATTGATGCGTGCAGGACGAATGCCCGTTTCTTCTTTCAACCAACTTGGTGCAGTGTTGGTCTTCACATGGGAAATGCCATGAAACAATAGTCTTGATTCTCCACCGAGTATGAGAACGTCACCAGATTCGAGGTTGATCTTGGTCGCTTGGTCTTTGTCTCTCGTGTCGCCGAACAAGAACTCGGCGGTGTCTCCTATGGAGATGGATATGAAAGGTAAACCTTTGCTAAGGCTACTCTCTGACTCGTCCCTGTCTTGGTGAAGTCCGAGCTTCCCGGAGTTGGTGTAGTAGTTGACGATGCATATGTCCGGGTTAATCTGAGGAAACTCGCCTGCAGTGGAGTTCGCAGTTTGAGCAATCATCTTGAAAGCGTCTGGTATTGTTGGGGCTTGTGCTCCATCGAATGGACGTGTGGGTCCATAGGAGCGTGCCGTCGGATCCCAGTTCTTTCCCAGAGACATCATCCACAAATTCAGCTTGGCACCATTCTTGAGGCTCGGCCTGTAAAATCCTCCTGGGCCCTTACCCAGTTGTCGACACATACGAACCATCTCGATCTGATCTTCAGGCTTGACAAATCCTTTTAATAGAACCATCCCGGGTCGTAGATGTTGAACTGAGGCTGCCTCAGTGGAAGACTCTCCCGTTTTTCTCTTCTTAGGATCTCGAGGTACTGTCGTTTTAGCTTTCGTGGACTCTTGGTAGTTAGGGCATAAGTCGAAGGGCTGCGACATCTGTAGCAGGAAGAATAAGGCATGTGTTAATTCAAGTATCTAAAAAGCTTGGTACGGTCATAGTGCGATCGTATTTTCTTGCTCGAGAAAAATGTGATGGAAACGACCCTACCACAACGTGTGACACAACTCTTTATCGACTCCTTTCTAATGGGAACAGATTGCGGTTAGCCTTTGGAAGGGGACCTCGAGCATTCGTATTCGGAGTTTTTACCAAATCCCTTTTTGGTCAATTCTCTATTCAAAAGTCACAAACTTCAAGTTACCAGATTTTTAGCGTAATGGTTCCGATGTGGAGTTCTGACTTAAAGTGACTGTTGGCTACCTTTACAAACACCTTTGAACCAAACCTAAGAGGAACAATTATTGTTTCATTGTCCTCTTCAGCTTTGTTGTAGAAAGTTTCCAGTTAATGCTGTTGTACTAATGCAGAAGGTACGACTTCGGCAAGGATCACAATTTCACGTTTTATAAGCACCTTATACAACGTTTTAGCTAGTTCATCTCAGATTTCTACTCACGTACCCACAATAGCATCATGCACGCAATTCTCATGTTAACTTGTTATTACTAACAACCATGCGTACGATAACATATGTATCTAGTCATTTTCAATCCCACACATAGCAATGCACATGAGATGAGATGAATGATGCATGATTCGTCCTATCCGGTCTCACTTCCCTCATCCTATGTATTTTATATATAGCTAGCGATATTTCGGTGACATATATGCACGTCTCTCCATAATGCAACTAGCCGTTGTCTAGTCGTTCTTAATTTCGCACGTGGTTAGTGTACCTGCAGAAGAATGCATGCTCATACATTACCACCTAATGTGGCATCCACGCGTGACCGCTGCGTGGACAACGTTGGTGGGCCGATGCACCTTTTCCTCAAAGCTTGACTTTCCACCAGTACTGGGGATTGTCGAGGAAAAGATGGATCCCAAATCCGAATGTAAGTGTGATGGGTATGAAAGCCTCAAGCATACCCACCACCCTTAAAGAGCTTTTACTTATACAGCATGGAATGCAGGGCTTACAACCATTCGCAAATCCCGATAGCTTCCACCAGTACTGGGGACAGCTATGGCCGAAAAGTTGCTTCCCAAAGCGCCGAATATGCATATGAGTTCTATCTAGGTCAGAATGTCAGTGATGTCACCTATATAACACTAACATCCTTATACGGGCATAGCGTATACTCTCATTTTTGAATTACTTGAAGATGGGTTTTTGAAAATAGTTTTGGAAACCAAAACCCGATGATATAACTGTTGTCTGTGTTTGATCGGCTCTGATACCAGCTGTGGCGGAACCGCCCTGCTTAATCCAGACTAAGCACACCTGCCACCTCTGGCTTATAGTGCACCTAGGCCAGATTAAACCCGGTAGTCCGTCGAGAGTACTACAGCTCTCGATAACACCAAATCCCAGAGGAACCGACATCAAACACATCCGACTCTCGAAGGAGCCACAACAATTACATCATCACAGGCAGTTGAAATAGAGAATAATAGAATTAATTTACACCCCAAATGTATGAAATCAAATACATGTTCAAATATAGCGGAAGCGAATTCAGAGTATATATATAAAGCGGAAGCGTTTTCAAAATCTCGCAGCGGAAATAATATACTTAAGTAGCATTCATGAAGAGATGAACAAGGCGTGTAGAACCGAGCCCACCGGTACTACCACCTCCAATGCAGATGTCCGGGTGTCGACAGCACCTGTAATCCAAGAGTGGGGGCAAACCCTGAGTACTAATTACTCAGTAGGACTTAATGGATGGGGCTTACGGCTGACGCAAAGCATGCTTACTAATCATGTGGATCCTTAGCTGTTGATTCTTAAACCAAATCATGTTGACATAAGATAGCAAGATTTGACAACTGCTATTCATTAATCATGAAGATCATTTATATCATAAAGTAAATACTTGCAGAAAGTAAAACATGAATACATGTCCCGTCCCAAGATTCACAGCGCCTCCATCCCACCCCTTGGGAGTAGCCGTCTCAGGAGCGATACCACGGTACGTCGGGTCAGCCCTCCCTCGACCTCTAAGCATCTCCCAAGTCCATCGACCTCCTAGCAGTGGATGGGCGACACCCTGAATAGTGTGACGGATCATACACATCCAAGCATGTTGTATAAAAAGGCGTGACTTGGTAAACAGCATGTTACAGTTATTACTACGTTGCCCGTGTGCGATATCTGGCATTCTCACACCTGGTGAGCATCAGCGATTCGAATCGATTTGTTAATTCCCGGGAATAACTAAAAATGCCAAGTGATATATGCTTACTAGCCATCGCGTTCCACACATATATCCCTCATCTCCACCTGTCCCGTCCCAAGATTCAAAGCGCCCCCACCTAACCCTTGGGAGTAGCTGTCTCAGGAGCGATACCACGGTACATCGGGTCAGCCCTCCATCGACCTCCAAGCACCTCCCAAGTCCATCGGCCCCCTATCAGTGGATGGGCAGCACCATGAATAGTAGGACGGGGCCGGTAAGACTTTCACCGGTCCCACGACCCGGATAAGCACTCTAGCAATGGTATGCCGATCAGCAGGCGAACAGCGAACGGGCCTTATGCGACTCGGGCGGAGTCCACCATACCTTGCCACATCATCATTTTTCTTATAATATTCCCATAACTCCGCCCGGTCTCTATTTAACATCAGCAATAATAATCACAAATTGTATCATAGTAAGATTTCTGAGGTTTGTAAAATTACCTACGTGACGAGTGACTCCATTCACTCGTTTCAACTCGTACCTAGCAATTCTAGGCACTCGTCCTACGAATTCTATGTATAGGTGCTAGGGCCAGGGCGGCCAGGATGTCTAATGCAGTTGGTTCCAAACAACTCCTGATGCATATGCCTAATCATCAAGACATAAGATGTTTGCTGGGTATAGTATGGTCCTGCCTACCTTTGATTCACTTCAATAGAACCAACAAACTAAGCTACTGTTAGTTTGCCGGGTTGTGAGGCTTTGCCCCAGGCAACCCCTTGATCTCTTGGACAACTC
Source organism: Paspalum notatum (assembly GCA_022530915.1). NCBI lineage: Eukaryota > Viridiplantae > Streptophyta > Magnoliopsida > Poales > Poaceae > Paspalum > Paspalum notatum. The sequence goes on along the minus strand of CM039688.1, from coordinate 28,006,395 downwards.
CTCCTTCCAAACACGACTGATGGGCCCTCTAGGTCGTGAATGGGTCTTAGTTGGTCTTTTGGATCGCCATTGGTTGAAGTAGTTCCACGCGCTCATTTCTCGATCACGTATCTGAAATAAGCGTCACTATATGAATGCCATGCATGATGCAGTGGATGAGATGCACGAATATCAAGCACACACGTTAAACAGTCATTGCATGGTCAGACAGAAAGGTGATTGGCAACCATTCAAACAAGATCATCCTTGTGGACATAAAGCTAACGTAACCCATATAATTAGAGACACGCAATACAACACTCGAACTAATGCATGAGCAAGATATCAAATTAGATTGTTCGTTATCATTTTATGTGTAAGCAAAACATCACACAAGTATATGACTACACATGTAGTGATTACTACACCATTCTCCTAACATGAGTAACAGTAATACATTTATGAACTGATAACAAGCTTATCCAATCACATGGCTAGCTAGTAAGTCATTTATCGTAGAGGAATCATGTTGGGTACTAAGGGGATGAAACCACACAATGATGATGCAAAGCCAAAACATTATTCGGTGTCTTGTTTGGAATGAGTTATTTAACATGACAAGACTACTTTATGCACACATAGGGGAACATTTATAATGACATCACATCTTTTGTTTATCAAATGGATTAAGGCCCTATAATAACCTTAAGTGTTTTACACAGCAAACGAGTCCATCTTTCAATCAAGTGTGGCATGGAAAACAGTAGATAGCGTGCTATTAGAAATCACCCCTCATGCATGACGATAGCAATTGCGAATCAACATTGACTGTTATAATTAATTAACATATGCCCACCTTATGGATAAAAAGCATTACTTGTGCTCATGTAATTAGACAACTCTAAATGAGCTTAGATTTTTCATGACATGTAGGTTTGCATTACATTATGCTACTGTTCAAATTTTAAGTTAATTGGAGTTATAAACTAATTATGAAAATCCTAACAAGTTATCAGCCCTATAGCTTCTCAGATTTTTCATAAATTATAGGAATGGTTTCCGAATGTGAACTTTTACCAGTGAGCTATACTTAGCCTAGACTGCGTGTACAAAAATTTACAACTTAAAACTCCCAAGTTTGACAGGACATCTATTTTCCATATATTAATCCTAGGCGAATTTAAGATGTACATATAAACAGAGTGAATGAGCTTCTAGCATCTACTTTTTGGACTCCATGCATCAACCTTAGGCTATTAAATTTTTCAGAGAATTTTCCTAGCAAGTTATGACCATCTTTTCTATTTATCATTTCCAACATGCACCATTTTATCATTTTCAAATCACCATTCAAACCTTACATGCACAACCTCATATTTCACCAGTGGCTTACTTATACTAACCAAAGTATATAAAAAATGACAGAGAGTCAATTTGAGCATATTCTACATGGCCTCCAATTTCTAGGTTAAATAAATGCACATAGCACATGTATAATGGCAAAAGGGTAATTAAACAGCAAATGCTAGAGCTACACAAATTCACATAGTGCTACAATGCCACAAGAAAGCTACTGTCCAAGTTTCATGGCCTTTGGAGTTCATTTAGCCCGCTTTTGTCATTTATCCTAATTAATCATGCATGCAACAAACCAAGGGCAAAAGAGACATTTCACATATCCACATCATACCCATTCGATAGATCTATTCAAAAGGAGTCTAATGCAACTTAGTTTGTCCATTTTGGATTTTTATTTGATTTACTATGATTTTTCAAAGTTTCAGCCCAAAAATGCATATTAAACATTAGATCTAGGACTTAAACGTAAATAACCATAACTTCCGAGGGCTAGCATGCAATATCTATCAGACTCCTTCAACAGCGCTCAGGACTTAAACATAAAAACCCAAAAACACAGGGGCTAGATTGCAAAACCGCCTCTCTTCTTCTACCTCTCGCCAGGGGGTTGAACGCGCGGCGCGGGGAGAACGGCGGGGCGGCGCTGGCGCGAGGGGGCGCAGACTTAGAGCCGAGGCGCCGCCGGACGGTGGCCCGGTGGAGAGGCTACGGTTCCCCCAAGACCTAGTCATGCGAGGAGGCCGGGGTTGGTGGGGAACGCGCCGTGAACCGGAGGTGACCACGGCGCGGCGATGCGTGGCGACGCGGCCTCGATCCGGCGATTGGGGTGCTGATTGGCGGAGCCGAGGGGCGCTCGAGCTGCGCGCGGCCGAGGCGAGCTTGGCGGTGGTGATCTGAGGGCACGGGGACAGCCCGGAGGGGGCTCTCCACGACGAGGCGGGGTGGACGCGCTCGGCGAGCGGCGGCGCACGCGGAGCGAGGTCGAGGAGGAGACGGTGGAGGACTAGATCATGGAGAAAGCGAGGAGGGAGGTGTGGCGACGCCGGGGCGCGCGTCGGATGGGGCAGAGGGAGTCCATAGTGGCCGTGTCGCGAGCTCGCCGCGGTTCGGGCCGTGGCGAGCGGCCCTGGCGTGCACGCATGCGGAGCGACTGGAGGTGGCGGGGCGGGGCCGAGGAGTAGCGGGGGCGGTGGAGGAGCTCGAGGCGACCGCAGTGGGGATGGTGGCTAAGCTAGCAGAGGTCTACCGGGACGGCGGTGCGAGCTCAACCGAGCTTAGCCATGGCGGCTCGGCGCGTCCCGCGTTCTGGGTGAGAGAGCGGGAGGAGTGGGGAGGAAATGGAGGGCGAGAGAGTGAACCCGGACGGGGGTTGCGGCTAGGTGAAGAGGGAGAGCTGGTCGGGCGGAGGCCGGGGGCGATCCGTGGCGCGGCGCGCTGCCCGCTCGCCGGCGCCCACGCAGCGGCCGCGTTCTGAGCGCGGCGCGGCGCTGGCGAGTGGGCCCTGGGTGTCAGTGACTCGGAGATTGGAAAATCCAAAGTGTGTTTCCTCTCCCTCTAAAATTTGCCTTTTTGACCTATTTAGAAGCCGATTTTGGAGAAACCCCAATTGAATTAAATGCTCTACTCTTTAACCTCTACAACATTGTCAAAAGGTTCAACTCCAAATTCCTAGTGGAAATATGAATTTAATTTGAATTTAGGTTGCAGCTCCCAGTTTGGACAGGGTACCTCTACTGATTGTGAGAATCAAAAGTCCTATCTCTGGTCTTTACCACCCAAAGTGTGCATTGAAAAGTTTGTTTAGAATTTCAATATCTACAACTTCTCTGATTTGATCTTTGCATGAAAGCGGCTGTAGGCCATATAAACATTGAGATTTCTAAACAGGTCAGATTTGAACTGGTTTTCTGTGTTGGTAGAAAATGACCCCAAACTCCAATTAAAACTCAATATATGATCAAACTCTAATTACCAAAGTTGTTCTCCAGTTTATGACCTAAAAGTTTGGTAATATGACTTTGGTCTGAAACCCCACATGTTTTGAATTATAGACACAATTATGTTCCAAGGTTTATTAAAACAGAAATTTCACTTTGTGGAGAGACTTTCTTGTTTCAAACTTTTGGAGTATCAAATGAAGTCCAATCACTTCCACCATAGGTGCATTTGAAAGGTGATAAGTTTAATTCCACTTCATAGAAAGGAAGATTTTGAAGTTGTATAGTGAAATCAAAAGTAATTTCAGAATCAACTTAGGGAAAAGCTAAAAATCCATACTTGTGAAAATTCTAAGTGTGGGTTGATCTAGTTGTTTCCATGAGATATTTGGGTGAAAATTTGAGTGAGTAGACGATAGCTTTGATCCCTGCTCAGTGTAGCAATAGGATAGTCCAGAGCATGTACAACAAGTTTGTCAACGGAGTTGAGCTCGGGTACTTAATGAATTTGAAAGCTTTATTAGGGCTCAAGTTTGCTCACGATCACAACTGGCACTTATCAAGAAACTTTGGATTGGACCTTTTAATCCTCCTGTCTTTAGATTTTTGAACATTGTCCAACAGAAAGGTCTAGGGCTACTTTTCTTATCCGAGGTTTGGCATTTGGAGTTGAGCTCAAAAGTATGTGAGTGTTGACTTATTCAACCACGAAATGTGTGGTCTTGTATCTTGTGTAGAAAATTTTGATTTAGTGGCTCCTCCACGTGTTTCCTGTTAATCACTAAGCATGATTAAGCCTTAATCCGTCGTTAGCCTTCATCTAACCGTGTGTTAAGGCTTTTGAGATGCCAGGGGCATCACAGCACCTTCCCAAGGGAGAGAGTGGAGAGAGTACAATGGTGCAAGTGAGAGTGAGGGGGAGCCTCTCTATTTATAGTGGAACAGGTGCCTTGGAGAGGTGGAGATGCTCCTTTGATCCTAGGGAATATACCCTCGCATGCATAGCAGCTTAGGAGTGAAGGAACTTGCTTGCGGATGACATGTGGGGCCAGGTGATCACTCTCCAAGCCGGGCGACCTGCATGTGGGTCCGGGCGGCTTGCATGTGGGGCCGGGCGGCCTCTACCTTGGTCGGCCAGCCCTTGGATCCACCGCCTTCACCTCATCAACGGTCAAGGTTGCCTCCCCAAGGTTGGTAACAGTTATACCATGTGTTGCACGTGTCGGGAGGCCTAGGTAGTTGGCCGAGCGGCCAGTGTGCTTCCTCAGCTGTCTGATTAACCATCTTAGTGTTGGACATTGAGGATTGAATGGTGTCGGATCGATGACATCACTAATCCATTGTATTCTTGCATGCAGGTGACGTGGCATGGCTTAAGGCAGGACAAAAGGAGTCAGGCGACCTTGGTGAAGGTCGGCCGGCCTGCATGTGGGGCCGGGCGACCTGAGGTGGGGTCGGCCATCCTACATGTGGGGCTAGGCAACCCTGGCCCTTTGTCCAATTTACCCCCTGCTCCATATGATGTATATTTCTTTGGAATTTGAGCGTCACCCTACAAAATAGTCTCAACCACCAAAACTCGTGGAAGTTGTTAGTTCAAAGTAAAAAATGCATAGAATTTCATTTATACCCCATTTAATCACCGAGGAATTGGTGGTCGAAATTAGGAAATAACGACCGCCAACAGAGGTGTCGATATTTCTTGTTGACTGGCATCTCAAAAGTTGCAGCAGCAGGGCCGAGACTGAGTTGTGACTTTTTCCTCCATGTCTTCCTCGTCGCTAGACAGGTCATCACTGTCCATTCGTGATGACCCATCTTTCGCTTCGTCTTTATTTGGTTCAGTCGACGTTGGCTTTGTTGATGTTTCAGCCGCGTCGGACTATGGCTTGTGCTTCCAGACGAGGTTGCTCTCCGTGCGTAGACTTGGGATTTCCATGGCGCCACCAACCTTCTTGAGCAGTCGAAGATACTCTTCTTCAGCCTGTTCCAGACTGTGTAGGCATTGAACTATGCGCTTCTGGGATTTGGTCAAACCCTCGGGGCACCATCTTGGCAAGTGGCACTCCGCACGACGCTGATCGTCCTCGGGCTCGTGCTGCTCTATAGGGGGAGGTGAGCGCCTTGGTGGTGGAGATGCAGGCCGATGCCTCGGCGGTGGAGACGCAGGTCGTCGTGGCGGGGGAGTGGGATAACGTCCATCGCGCGGCGAGGGTGCGCGCTGACGGCGCGGCGATGGCGTATGTCGCAAGCGTTCGAACACAGTCGCCTTACCATGTTGAGCCCTGCGGTTGGAACATTCTGGGCAATCATCAATGGTCGGAAGCCTAACCATACCTTGGCTCCAGCAGAAGTGAAAGTAGGGGCAGTGCCAATGTTCCTTGCGATTGACGGCATCGCGGTGTTGCTCGTACCGTCGGCGGTCCTCCCAGTGCCTTTCTTCATGTCTAGGTGGACGAGAATATCGGCAACGATGCTCCTCGTGATAGCGACGCCGCACGCGGTGGCAGTCTTCCTGCTCATCCGCGCGACGATGCTCCTTATTGCGCCTATGATGACGCGCGTACATGCCGATCAACGCCCCTGAATTAGGACGGAATCATCGATTTCTTTCAATTGCTCTGGCCGAAGTGTGTTCTTCAGCCCTAAACTCCAAAGGCAGATCATCGCGTGGATCGGCTTTGGTCTTCCCTCTTGCGTCCGTAGGTGTACCCACCATGTTGATTGAGAAAGTGGCACTTTGGAGCAAATGAGGGTACAGCTCTTGATTGGCACGGCGCAGAACCCTGCCTACAGTAATCGCTTCTCCCAGGCAAGCTCGGAACGTTGGATCGGCAGAGGGAGGCAGCAAGTAGTTTTCTTCGAGTGGTGACTTGGTCACGTAGACCATGTTGACTAGGAAAGGTGTTGTGTCGATCTTCATTGGGGCGGGCAAAGACCAGTCTTCCCTGCTCGATAGCTCTCTGAATCTCGGACCGCATGATCCTGCAATCACCTGTATTGTGCCCTTCGAGCTTGTTATGCCATTTGTAGTACTTATGACCACGTATCTCTTCGGCAGTGGGCGTCTGATGCTTGGCTATAGGCACCAAATATTTCTCCTTGAGCAACAAGTCAAAGATGGCTTCGGTCTTGGAGACGTCGAAGTCAAAACCAGGAGTAGGTTCAAGCTGTTTGACCCATTGGCACTGCAATGGCTGATTTGTCCTCGCCCACTGGACAAGGCATGCATTGGCATCATCAAGCAGGTCATCTTCTTTAGTCTGGATGAAGCCGATGTTCCTCCTTTGCTTTTCCTGGAACACCGTTGACGGTCGTTATTTTCCTATTTCAACCGTCAATCCCTCGGTGAATAAATGGGGTATCCATAAAGTTCCATGCATTATTTACCTAATACTAACGAATTACAAGAGTTTTGTTGGTTTTTGATGTATCACAGGGAGAACCTCACATTCCATGCAAAAGAACATCATATGTAGCAAGAGAGAATCATCACATAAAAGGGCTTGAGAATGAATGGGAAATAACATCATTATAAAGTATATCAAATTCCCTCATGGACCAAGCCATTCAAAGAGCTCGTCGAAACAATCAAAATGGAGTTTTGGTTCACTCAATTTGGAGTCCGGACACTAAAGTTATGGACGTCGCAAGGTTGACAACATGGGCTGTGAGAGATGGTCGGGCGACGATGACGTTGGTCGGCCGACCAAAGGCATGGCTGGCTGACCACCTACTCCCCAAAATGCCTCATACTTCTTCTTATTCATCCAAGGAAGTCACCAAGAGCCAAAATACACAAGGTGGAACAAGCCCAAGTCAAATCCAACATCGGAAGGCCACCACACAGGCCGAGGAACTGCTGAAAGGCTGAAATGATGGTCGGCCGACCTTGGGCTAGGCCGGCCGACCTTGAGCTTGGTCGGCCGACCCTAGGCTTGGCCGGCCGACCACCTCAAATCGCCGCCCGGTCCATTACTTGGCCTGCACGGTCACCACGTTGGATGCCCGGACATGTTCAATGCGTGTATCAACGGAAACCGACTTCCATAAGGCATCCTAGGCATTGGAGAAGTGAGGTGGTGCATCGGACGGTCGGCCGACCTTGGGGGAAGGTCGGCCTACCTTGGGGGAAGGTCGGCTGTGGCGGAACCGCTCTGCTTAATCCAGACTAAGCACACCTGCCACCTCTGACTCGCAGTGCACTTAGGCCAGACTAAACTCGATAGTCTGTCGAGCTACCCAAAGGGGCACTCGATGTAACCATCGCCCGAGGATACTGACATCACACACATTCAGCCCTCGAAAGAGCCACAACAGTTACACCATCACAGGCAGTTTAATATTGAAAATAAGATAAAGTTCTTACAAACCAATATATGAAATCAAATACATGTTTAAAATACAGCAGAAACGATTACAAAGTATATATATAGCGAAAGCGTTTCAAAACATCTCACAGCGGAAATAAAAACTCAACTAGTCTTCATGTAGAGATAACCAAGGCGAGTAGCACCAAGCCCACCGGTATTACCCTCCTTCAAGCGGTTGTCCAGAAGTCGCCAGTACCTGTGAGCCAAAAGTGGGGGCAAACCCTGAGTACTAATTACTCAGTAGGATTTAATGGACGAGGCTTACAGCTGACGCAAAGCTTGCTTACTAACATCTGGATCCTTAGCTATTGCTTTTAATCAGGATCAAATTAATAAGTGGAAGCAGGATTTGACAGCTGCTTAGATTAGTTGTCTACAAGCAGGGTTTGACAGCTGCTTGACCTATTGCACCTGAGCAGGATTTATCAACTGCTCAAGTCATCACTTGTAGAAACATTATGAGTATGACAAAGTATTGCATGAAAGTATATCCAGTAAACCATCATGAGTGTGTCAAGTATTGCATGAAATAAATCAGGTATATCCAAGCATGTAGTATTTCAAAACCATGAATTCATAATACAACCTGTTCAAGTGGATTACTACTTTGCCCGTCAGTGATATTGGCATTCTCACACCTGGTGAGCATCAGCGATTCAAATCGATTTTTATATTCCCGGGAAAAACTAGAAGCACCAGGATGGCATATGCTTACTAACCCCCGGCGTTCCCACATACGCTTCCCCCATCTCCACTTGTCCCGTCTCAAGTTCGACCCACTCCCGCCTGACTCCCGGAGCGTGTTGTCGTAGGAGCGTTACCACGCAATGGGTCAGCCCTCCCTTGACTCCCGCCTCCGCGGCCTCGTTCCTCTCAACCAGTGGGTAGGAACGTGTATCTGTGCTTGAGACGGCACAAGTAAGACTTTCACCGGTCCATGATCCCGGATAAGCACCCTAGCAATGTTATGCCAACCAATAGGCGAACAACGACCGGCCTTATGCGACTCGGGCGGAGTCCACCACACATTATTCCAGATCTCATCATTCAAACCCATATCTCCGCCCGGTCTCCATTTAAAACATAACATAATCATAGCATAATAACAATAACTTCCATAGTGAGATTTCTTCTTTTTGAAAAGTAACCCTACGAGACGAGTGACCTTTATTCACTCGTGTCTACTTATACCTAGCCATTCTAGGCACTCGTCCTACGAACTCTAGGTATACGTGCTAGGGCCAGGGCGGCCAAGGGATCTAATGCAATTGGTTTCGTTCAACTCCTAATGCATATGCGTAATCAACAGTTATTTTATTTGCTGGGAATTGCATGATCCTGCCTACCTTCTTCGCTAGGGTTAGCCTCCTCGACGACGCACTCAGAGCTCTGCTGTGGGTTCTCCTCCTGTGGCGGTGGTTCCTGCTCCTGATCGTCCGGTTCCTCGATCAACGGCTGCTCCTGCGTCGGCAACTCGCTTGCTGGATCTATACGCATGACATCATATGCGAATGAGTGCACAAGAATGCATATGCTTGCAATGGATGTAGATGAAATGCGAATGATAGAATGCAGCAGGTATTTCCTGGGTAAATAACATGGTATAGTAGTTTTACATATTGCATATGCTTATACTTAGGGTAATTTATCCTCATTTGTGAATTAATTTATGCACCTGAGTTGTAGTAGTAAAACATAACCAAATGAGACCAAACTTTTATGACATGCAGATCCTACGTACCCGAAGCTACTGTCAAAATTTCAACTCAATTGGAGTTATAATTATTTTATTAAAATTATGACAATTTCTCAGCCCTACACATTGTCAAAATTTTCATAATTTATAGGAATGGTATCTGAAGGTGAAATTTTACCAGTGAGCTATGCTCAGCATGAACTGCATGTACAAAAATTTACAAGTTAAAACTCCCAAGTATGACAGGACATCTATTTTCCATATAATTATCTAGGTCTAATTCAAATGCACATTAAAACAGTGTTCATAAATTCTACATAAATATTTTCTGGAGCTTATACACGATCAGCAAGCTACTTAGTTTACCATGGAATATTCCTAGCATTTTAGAATCACTTTTTCGTATTATTTTGTTTACCATACAATATCTTGTCATTTTCAAATCACCACTCAAACTTTACATGCAAGGGTCCAAACTTTACCAGTAGGCTAAATACACCATAAAGAACCTATAAAATCCAGCACACCATTTTGAGCAAGTTCCATATTGCAAGTCTTTCACATGTCATTAAAGTGTAAGAAACCAAGAGATAAATGCAGAACAGTAAACCAATGGTAAACTCTAGGGCTACCAAAAATCATACAGAGCCTGGATGCTCTAACAAGACTACTGCCAAAGTTTCATAATTTTTTGGAGTTCATCTAGTCCACTTTTATCATTTATTTACCCTCAACATGCTTGCACAATACCAGGGCAAAATAGTCATTTCATACCTCCACATCATATCCATTCTACAGATCTACTTAAGAGGAGCACAATGCAACTGAGTTTACCCATTTTGGATTTTTCTTTGATTTACTACGATTTTCCAAAGTTTTAGCTGAAAAAATGCACTTTAAAACCTAGATCTAGGACTAATACGTGATTAACCATATACTTCAGGGGGGTAGCAAGGAAGATCTGCATGACTCGGTGAATAGCATTAAATGGAGTGCGCGAAAATGAGAAACATCAGAGGCTTATTTGCAAATCCACCCCTTCACCCTTCTTCTTCCTCCGGTCAGGGGAGGCCGCGCGCGGCGGTCGACTTGGCGGGGCTGCGCCGGCGCGTGGGGCCGTGCACTTGGAGCCGAGAGGGTGTGGGGAGGTGTTCCCGTCCACGGGCTGCCGGTTCCCTTTGACGTCGTCGCGCGAGGTTGGACGTAGAGGTAAATCGGGGGCATGAACTGGGCGGCAGCGGTGCACGGGCTCGGAGGCGGTGCCGGCTCTATCTCATTGAGGAGGCGATGGACGGCGGAGCCGATGGGCGCTAGAGCTGCGCGAGGACGAGGCGCATTCGTCGGTGGAGTCGTGGAGGCATGGTGATGACCCGACGGGGCTGCCCACAGTGACGCCTCGGTCGCCATGGTGACCATGGCGGGCGGCGACGTTCGCGCCAGGGGTGGGGAGACGTTGGCGGAGGACGAGGATTAGTGGGGATGGTGGAGGAGTTTGAGACGAGCGCGGGATGCGCATCTGACGGGGCAGAGGCAACTCGAGGCGGCGGCGTTGTGAGCTTGAGCTGAGCTTGGCCCTGGCGAGCGGTTGTGGCGTGCACGAACGCGGAGAGCTCTCGGGGCACCGATAGGCTCTGGGATCTTGGGTAAAACAGAGAGGATCTCAAGGGGAGTGTGGTGCTCCCGATAGCTAGGCAAGGGGAGGCCGGAGGAGGCGACGGCGCGAGCTCGAGCTCGTTGGCCATGGCGGCCGATGCCCGCGCGCGAGAGGAAGCCAGCCAGGGGAGGGAACGAGGGCGAGTGAGAGTGAGCCGCGAATGGAGCCGGGATGGCGTCCAGGTGAAGGAAGCGCACGGCACGGCAGCGTGGGGGCGTCGATCCACGTCGCGGGTGCGTCGGCCGTACGCCGGTGTCCGCGTGGCGGCCGCCGGCCGCGACAGGGTGTCGCGCTGACCCCTCGGCCCCACCCGTCATTGACTCAGGGAAAAACCATCCCCATGTGTGTCTTCTCCCCTTCTGTACTTCGTGTTTTTGATCTATTTAGAGCCCGAATGTGAAAAAGTGCCAATTGGATGAAATGTTCTACTCTTTGAGTTCTACAACTTTGCCAAAAGACTTAATACCAAATTCAGAGTGAAAATATGATTTAAGTTTGAATTCATCTAGCAGCCCCTAGTTTGGACAGTAGACATTTATTGCTTGGGAAATTCAAAAGTCCTATTTCTAGCCATCCTCACCGAAGATGCCCATTGACCTTGTTTCCTAGAATTTCAAGATCTACATTTCACTCCAATAAAGTTTTGCATGAAAGGGGCTATAGGTTAGAGAAAAATTAAAATTACTAGACAGGGCAGATTTGAACTGGTTTTCTGTGTTGATAAAAAAATGAACCAAATCACCATGTAAACCTCAATATATGACCAAGCCCCAATTATTAAAGTTGTGCATCACAAGGCTTTCTACACGTTTGGTAATATAAGTTTGGTTTGAACCCCAACAGATTTTGAACTACAATCACAAATGGGTTCCAATGTTTGGTCAAACAGCAAATTTACTTCATGCAGAGTCCTTCTTGTTTTCAACTTTTGAAGAGTCAAATGAAGTCCAACCACTTCAAGGTCTGATGCATTTGAAAGGTGATAAGTTTAATTTCATTTCATAGTAAGGAAGATTTTGAATTAATGTAGAGAAACCAAAAGTAATTTCAGAATCAACTTTGGGGAACAGTTGAAACTCTAGTGCTGCAAATTTTCGAAGTATAGAACCACCAGGGTTGATATTAAGAGACATTTAAGTTAAATAGGAGATAAGTAGATGACAGTTTGATCCATGCTCAGTGTAGCAAAAATAAAGTTTATGGTATGTACAACAACTTGATAATGGAGTTGGGCTTATGTGCTTAATGAACTTAATAGTTTTATTAGGGCTCAAATTTGGTCACGATCACACTTGTCACCTTTCAGCAAGAGTGTTGGCTGAATTCAAAGCAAACCTTTAAACCTTTTGTCACTTGGTCTTGAGCATGGCTACAATAGCGAGGTAGAACTTTGGGTTTGGTGTTTGCATAAAAGCTTGTGGGTGTTGACTTAGTCAACAAAGCTACATAGGGTCTTGTATCTTGAATTAGAAAAGTTTTGACTTAGTGATTTCTCCACCTAACTCTTAATCCTCTCCTAGCATGATTAAGCCTTAAACCATCATTAGGGTTCATCTCGTTGTGTGTTAAGGCTTCTGAGATGCCGGGGGCATCACATCGGCCGACCATGGGCTTGGTCGTCCGACCTCCGTGATGGTCGGCCGACCACCCACGTGGCCGCCCGACCAACTGACTTGCTGCCCCCACTGACCTTCTTCGCCCTATAAATAGAGGGGCATTCCCCCACTCCAAAATTGTACCATTTCATACCATGTGAACTCTCTTTCTCCCTCTACGAGGCTCCCCATAGGAGGGACTTCCATTCTAAAAGCAATGTTTAGTTTAGGAGTTAGAGAAGGTCTGCTATATCGGAGTCGGTCGAAAATACACGTTAATGTATTTCATTTGCTTATCTTGAGCACTACTTTCCTTTTATTGACAAGTGCAAGTACTTCATGTTTCTACTTTATGCACTTATCTTTCTGCTCTAGTTAGTTACTCGCTTGGTATGTATGCATTTGTTAAGCACCTTTTTCTTTTTGGGCATACCAAGTTGAGGCCTGAGTTGTGCTAAACTAGAATAGATTGATCATTGTTATGCTTGCCGGTGTTACAATCCAACCTTTGGCCAAGGATGAACTATTGTTGTTTAAACTTCGCTTGAACACGTTTGTAGCGTGCCAGCCTATCCACGCAGATTTGCATGGTAGACCCACTCGGTGACAGCGTGTGGTGTGCCTGTGTATCCCAGGCTCGTTCGTTCGGTAGGCCCGTAGGCGTTAGCCGGGTCTCCTTCGGTGGTCTACTATCTACCCCCTGACTCCTCGAGGCGTTGGAATTTCGCTCGACGCAAGTCATAACTCTGTTGAGTCCCTGTCTCATTGTCCTTCTAGCTTTACTTGTTTTCTTGCCAACGGTGCTTGGCTTGTATCCCATGGTGTTTGATGTCAACCTTTCCTAGTTATCGGTTGACACGAAAGAGTAGTAACAGCTGGATGAATGATAGTTTGATATCTCTATCCCAATGCTTCCCTGTGGATAAATACGATACCTTGGAATACTCCCAAGTGAAAGGCTACAGCGGTTTCCGTGCGCTGGCGGAGTAAAATCTGGTAGGCTAAGAACCGCCAACAAACACCTCTGGATGGCTCCGTTCGTAGGCAGAGACCTTAGACACCAAGTGGCCGACAGATTAAAAGTCAGTCGGCCCATATGCTGCTTTAATGGCTTTGCTCAAGCCTTTGTACGCCAATTCCGCCAAGGGCCTTTCCTCTAGGTGGAAATAATAACACCTGTTCCTTAACTCGTGGAAACGCTAGATGTACTTTTGCACCGATTCTCTTGGGTATTAATAGATACTAGTGAGATCTGTCAGTGTCACTTCATCGGATCCAGAGAAGAAGTGCGCGTGGAACTTCTCTTCCAGCTGTTTCCAGGTAGTAATCGATCCAGGGGCCAGCGTGGTGTACTACCCAAAGGCTAGCCCAGTCAGTGACAGAGAGAATAGCCAAATCATCATAGGCTCAGCTCGAGAAGCGGGTCCCAGCTGTGCCAAGTATCGGCTAACGTGTTCGACGGTACTGGCGCCGTCGTTGCCACTGAATTTAGAGAAATCTAGGATCTTGAACTCAAGAGGTGTTGACGGTCGTTATTGCACCATTTCGACCACCAACCATCCATAAACATGAAGGAAAATACATCAAAGTGTAGGAAAACCCTTGCTACTGACATAGTTCCAAAAGTTGTGTTGAGTATTTGATTGTAGGTACAAGATCAGCTGAAAACAGGAGAAATATGGCTAAGTCAGGAAACCCTGACCAGTGGGCCAGGCCGCCCGGCGTCCCCCCAAGCCGCCCGGCCTGACAAAATGGCCAAAACACTTCATCATGGACCTGCATGCACTTAAGTGACGTGTCAACACAGCTGTGAAGTCAAAATGCCGAATGCAACATGCAAAGTACCGGAAGGCCTTGCCACATCATCGATCCAGCACTTCCATTGGTGAAGTTAGCAATCCTCGGCACTTTAATCCTGCGGCTAAGGAAGAAACACAAGCGAAGATCAACGGTTGACAAAGAAACACATGCATAACCGCCACAACGGCCATACAACCGACTTGGGGAGGCAATGAGGACCCTTGGATCAAAAGAGGCGGTGAATCCGATGACTTTTCGGGCCGCCTGGCCTAGTGGGAGGCCGCCCGGCCCCACCTCAAAGTCGCCCGGCCTGTAACCGTCACTTAACCGCCTCATCGACCTTGGAAGCTATAAATACCACCCTAGACTTCACTTGTAGAGTGTGGAAGTTGAGTAGTTCATACTATCGCTTAGTCTAGTAGCACTAGGTTAGTCCTGGGAGTTAAAGTTGAGTTTGAGCTTTTGTCTCAGGGATTCCGGAGTCATCTTCGAGTCTTGGTAAAGCTCTTGTATCTTTCTATTTTTGTACTCTTGTTACTCCAGTATAATATATATCATTGTTCTATCTTTTGTTATACTTTACTTCTTAACACTTGCCTAGTGTGGTGTACCTTTATTGCACACTAGATCCAAGGCTTAGGTTTGTGTTCTTCTTAAGTTATCTGAATCTTGTTAGACTTGCCGATGCTATAAGCTTGTCTTAGGCTTTTGATCTAAGATTATGTTAGTTCTCACCCTCTGATCAAGGAAGAGCTTTAGTGTTCAAGTTCTCACTTGAACACTAGTATAGCGTGCCATCTTACCCACGCAGATCGGGTTGGTAGCCTCTCTAGGTGACAGCTCTAGAGGTCTCAATATTCCACCCTATCGTTCGGTAAGCCTGTAGGCGTTAGCCGAGTCTCCTTCAGAGGTCTACTATCTACCCTTTGTCCCCCCGAGGGACCGAAATTTCGCTCGATGCAAGATCCTAGCTTGTTTCTAGTTAACTTAGTTCAACCGTTAATACTCCTCTGCAGCGATTAAGTAGTAGAGTTTGGAAATCTAATCTCACTCGTTGTCCTCCCAGATAGCTACCTAAGTGTTAGGCTTCTTTAGTCCCTGTTTTACTCTTTCCACCATACACTATCTTGTTATCTTACTCCCGTTGTAAGATTAGCTGGTGTTTTATGTAAGTTATAGTACTACTTGAAAGTTCGACATCTCATTCCACCTATTTGCCCTTGCTTCCCTATGGATTTTACGATAATCGGAATACTCTGAGTGAAAAAGCTACAGCGAATCTCCGTGCGCTTGTAGAGTAAAATCTGTTACGCTAAGAGACGTCAACAGGAGGCGCCTCAAGGTGATCGTATACCTCCGGGCAGAGTTTGGAGTTGGTGACCCTCTGCCTAGGCATAATCCTGTATTGGTTCTCAAGATTTCGAAAATATGATCCCGGACCACGTCGGAATCAGCTCCTACAGGATGCATGGCCTGATCGTTTTGGATCAGCCCCGACCCGTACGTGTGTTGCCAGTCAAGCATCTCTTGGTCTGTGGTTTTACCTACCCCCTGTGGGGGTTAAGCTTTCGGAAGGTCCTGCTGCAAGCCTCGTCGCGGATTAACAAGGACCGGATTGGGGTACGGGGCAAGACATGCTTCCCCTTCTTCCAACTGTCGATACCTCAACTGACAGGAATATCCATCCGGTATGACCAACGGTGGAGTAGAATACACTCGGGGTTGTAAGGGGATACCGTTGCATGGAGGATGCATGACGAACTCCGCGACATTGTCACCCTAAACCTTGATGTGGATAGGGGTGATCGGCCTGGAGTAGAACATGGCCTCCCCAACATGGACATTCAATTTGGGGCCGGTGATGTGAAGGGGTTCACCGGCCAAAGCAGCTCGGACAGTCTTGACCATGATGTTATCCATGCGGTTGATGGTCACCTCCTACTACCGAATGAGGGCGTGCGCTGTGATCCTTTGGCGGAGCGCTTCAGTACTGTGGCGGAACCGCCCTACTTAATCCATACTAAGCACACCTGCCACCTCTAGCTCGCAGTGCACTTAGGCCAGACTAAACCCGGTAGTCCGTCGAGAGTCCTTCGGGCTCTCGATAACACCATTCCCAGAGGAACCGACATCAAACACATCCGACTCTCGAAGGAGCCACAACAATTACATCATCACAGGCAGTTGAAATAGAGAATAATAGACTTAATTTACAAACCGAATATATGAAATCAAATACATGTTCAAATATAGCGGAACCGAATTCAGAGTAGATATATAGCGGAAGCGTTTTCAAAATCTCGCAGCGGAAACAATATACTTAAGTAGTCTTCACGAAGAGATGAACAAGGTGAGTAGCACCGAATCCACCGGTACTACCACCTCCAACACAGCTATCCAGATGTTGCCAGTACCTGTAATCCAAAAGTGGGGGCAAACCCTGAGTACTAATTACTCAGTAGGACTTAATGGACGGGGCTTACGGCTGACGCAAAGCATGCTTACTAATCATGTGGATCCTTAGCTGTTGATTTTTAAACAAGGTCATGTTGACATAAGATAGCAGGATTTGACAGCTGCTATCCATTACCCATGAAGATCATTTATGTCATAAAGTAAGTACATGCATGAAAGTAAAACATGAGAACCATCAGTAACTTGCACAATAGTGTATCATACACATGTCCCGTTCTAAGATTCATAGCACCCCCATCTAACCCTTGGGAGTAGCCGCCTCAGGAGCGATACCACGGTACGATGGGTCAGCCCTCCCTCGACTTCAAAGCACCTCCCAAGTCCATCGACCTCCTATCAGTAGATGGGCAGCACCAGGAATAGTGGGACGGATCATACACATCCAAGCATGTTGATATACAAAAACATGAATTAATAATACAACATATTCAAGTGGATTACTACTTTGCCCGATGGTTGGACCAAGTCTTTGTTCTTCGGATGGCACGAGTAAGACTTTCATCGGTCCATTATCCCGGATAAGTACCTTAGCAATGTTATGCCGACCAATAGGCAAACAACGACCGGCCTTATGCGACTCGGGCGGAGTCCAATGCACAATATAATATTCAGTGAGTAACTCATAAAATCTCCGTCCGGTCTCCATTTAAATCAAAAGCATATATAATAACTTACCTCAGTGAGATTTCTTGTAAATTTTTGAAACCACCTACGAGACGAGTGACTCCATTCACCCGTGTCTACTCGTACCTAGCCATTTCTAGGCACTCGTCCTACGAACTGTAAGTATAGGTGCTAGGGCCAGGGCGGCCAGAAAGTCTAATGCATTTGGTTTTAACAACTCCTAATGCAGATGCGTAAACATCAAACAAGATTGTATTAGCTGGGAGAAATCATGGTCCTGCCTACCTTTGATGGGTCTTAAGAAAACCAACAAACTAAACTAAGTTAGTTCGCCGGGTTGTGGGGCTTTGCCCCAGGCAACCCCTTGAAGCAGGGACGGATTTAATCAGCGACACGTCGTCTTCTTGCTCTTGGTGCAATTCGTTGTTCGGCTTATCGATCAATAGCAGCTCTTGTGTCGATCCTTCTTCGCAGAATCTATATGCATGATATAATAAGCAAGTGAGTGCAAGAGAATGCAAATACATGCATATGGTACAAGTTATATGTATAATATGGTGCGACCATGAGTGCAACGAATGCAAATGTGGTTATGCGGTGCAAATGAAACACAAGGCACGTCAAGTAGTTAGTGACGAGATGACTCAAGCATGCTTAGTCCAATTACACCCCATACTAGGAAACTTAACAACTTTGCTAAGAAATCATACAACCCATCACTAAGAAATCGTACAACCCATCACCACATTTTATCTTTGAAGTTATTAGAAATTATTGTTCTACATGTGTACACAGTCCCTATCAAATTAAAGAAAGTTGTCTCTTGAAACAACTTTATGCATATAATGTACTCATGAGTTCATATAGTTAGACAACTCAAATTGATCTCAAATTTTTACCACATGCAGACACATACCTCATAGTGCTACTGCTAAAATTTCAGCTACAAACAAGTTATAATTAATTTATTAAAATTCCAACAAGTTATCAGCCCTATAACTTCTCGGATTTTTCATAATTTATAGGAATAGGTTCTGGATTTGAAATTTCTACAGCAAGCCTTTTATTGCATGAGCATCATATACAAAAATCAGCAAGCACAAAATCCATAGTTTTGCAGGACATCTATTTTCTATATATTTATCTAGGTCTATTTTAAACGCACATCAAGACAGTACTTACAGGCTTCACAAAGATACTTTTTGAAACCTAGGCATCATTAGCAAGCTACCAAATTTTCCATAAAATTAATTATGCATCCTAAGACCACTTTTCCTTTTTATTTAGTTAAGCATGTGACACTTTGTCATTTTCAAATCACCCCTCAAACTTCACATACAAGGCCTCAAACTTTACCAATAAGCTATCCACACTATATAAAGTATATGAAAAATACCAGAGGTCATATTTGAGCATATTTTATATAGCCTTCATTTTCCAAGTTAATTAAATACACAAAACACATGCATAAGGGCAAAATAGTAATTAAACAGTCAATGCTTGGGCTACTAAAAATCACACAGTACCTAGAAGCCATAACAAACCTAGTGTCCAAGTTTCATAATTTTTTGAGTTCATTTGGTCCACTTTTACCATTTAACTCTCACATGCATGCAAGTTAAACAAGGGCAAAACAGTCTTTTCACACATCCACATCATATCCTGTAGATCTACTCAAGAGGAGTCCATAGCCACTGAGTTTGTCCATTTTGAATTTTTTTTTGAATTGTTATGATTTTTCAAAGTTCACAGCCTAATATAAATGAAATAAATGGAAAAATATTAGATCTGAGGACTATAACACAATTAACCATAGTTTCTAGGGGCTAAACCATAAGATTCGCGAGACTCAATGTACAGCGCTCCAGATCTAATCGCGAAACATTCAAACTCTGAGGGTTAAAATGCAATTCCGCCATCGTCTTTCTCCTCTCGCCAGAGAGGAGGCGCGCCGGCCAGGCGGGGCCCGGCGAGCTCGCCGGCGGCGGTCATGGAGGGGGAGAAGGGGTCGGGGAACCTCGCCATGCTACCTGTGGCGACGGGGAATGACCGGAGTGGCACGGCGACGGTGAGCCGAGGAGGTGGGACTCCGGCGAGGTGGTG
Source organism: Paspalum notatum (assembly GCA_022530915.1). Taxonomy (NCBI): domain Eukaryota; kingdom Viridiplantae; phylum Streptophyta; class Magnoliopsida; order Poales; family Poaceae; genus Paspalum; species Paspalum notatum. The sequence continues at coordinate 27,986,800 of CM039688.1, read as the reverse complement.
CGGCTCAGTGATGGGGATCCGGAGGCCTAGAGTTCGGTGTTTCGGTGGAGGAGAGTGAGGCGAACCTCGGCGATGTGGTGTGGAGGCACGGAGGTGCAAGGGACGGCGGGCGCGGCTTGAGCCCCGAGCTCTAAGCCCGCGGCGGTGTCGAGGTACGGCGGCGAAATGTGCGGTGATGGAGAGAAATTGGCGGCCTAGATCATGGGGATTCGGCGGAGGGGTGCACGAGGAAGAGCGGCAGGGTGGTGGGGTGGCACGGAAGTGGCCAGAGTGGCGGGCGCGGGGTCGACCCGAGCTCGCGGCAATGGCAGGCGACGATGGAAACCGAGAGAGAGGCGAGAGGCTCGGCGAGTGGGAGAGGACCGCGGAGGGAGTGGGAAAAGGAGAAGGGCGGAGCGAATTTGGCCGAGGTTCTGTCCAGGTGCGGCGCGGGGCTCGGCCTCGGCCGTCGGCCAGCGGCAGAAGCCGTCCGCCGCGTGGGCGAGCAGGAGAGGGGAAGAAGGCCGGTGGCCGGGCGGTGGACTAGGTCCATGGACCATGTGTCTATGCCAAGTGGGACCGGGGTAGGGTGGAGAGAGGAGGGTTCATGAACCAGGTGCATGGAAGCGAGTGGATGGTGGGACCCACCGGCCGGGTTTCCAATCCCGTGGGCGCGATCCGGCGTGGCTCTGACAAGTGGGGCCCGCCGGTCAGTGAGAGAGGAAGGGAAAAATCCCGGAAAAATGGAAAAACCAGCTTTGACCAAGGAAAGTGTTTCTGAAAATCGCCTATTTGACTTAGGAGCTGAATTTGACAAAACTCCAATTGGAGGAAATGTTCTAAATTTGTTCCTCTACATTTCTCTTATAAACTTGTATACCATGTTATATTCAAAATTTTGGTGTAAATTTGAATTTAAGCTACTGACCAAGGTTTGACCAATAGAACCCTTCAGCTTGGAAATTCTAAAAGTCTATTTTCTAGACACTTTAACAAAAGGAGTTTTATACCAATGTTGTTTAGAATTTCAAGACCTACAACTTTCTCAATAACAGTATTGCAAGATTTTGTTTTAAGATCAAGAAAATTTAAAATTACTAAACTAGTCATGTTTGGACAGAAAACACATGCTGACAGAAGAAGCCCCAAAACTCTATACAAACCTTCATGCATGTCAAAGCACCAATTACCAAAATTGTTCATCATTAAATTGTCTACAAGTTTGTCAATATGAGTTTCACCTATATCATTATAGAACTAAAGTTATGGGCATAATCACCGAGACATATATGCAGAAAACAGATTTCAACAAGTCGCATTTCAACCAAGTTTGAATTAGGGTTCAAGTGCATGCTAATGTAGGATGCTTTATGATGAATGTTGCAGGTATGATGAATGATTATGCACTTGAGATGCTGGAGCATCACAAGTACGCTCACGTGAGGGAGTCATGAGGTCTTCCTTATCAAGAAGTGTGTCAGGGACTCCCTAGATTTTGATATGGCCATGGCGAGATCGCCCGTACATGGCGAGCAGCTTCTTCTTCAGATCGTCCACGATCGTAGCGTACTGCTTCTGGTGATTCTACGGCAGGTCCTCAACCTTCTTGATGGGCGTGACTTCTTGGTCATCGCCGATCTTCTTCCCGTTGTCGCCGGCCATGGCGATCGATTGGTGATCTTTGCTTCTCGTCCCACTGAGCATGCCAAAAATGTGTTGCGCCAGGAGACCGACGGGTAGTACCCTTGGCAGTCAACACAATATGAGCCGGGAGTTGTATGTGGACGTAAGGGTCGCTCCTCCTTGCTACGGCTCACGATCGGCTAGGCAGTTAGCCAATCGTCTAACAATGGTGGTCGGGCGTGCCACCTGGCTGATGACCTAGCCAGAAAGGTTTTGGTGAAGATGGTGGTGATGGTTAGCTCCTGTTTCCCCTGCAAAGACAGATAAAACAAGGTAAATGTTAAATACTAGCCAGATCGCCCGGATCAGCTCTTTCCACATCAGATCTTCGACATTGGTGTGACCCTGCTATCTTGCCGATGATACATCCAACTAATGTGCGTAATCATACAATAAAAGGGAAAAGAAAATCTATCTAGATCTATTCTAGACAGTCGAGATCTATCCAAATACTCATTATGCTTTGAGATAAAACTCACGCCAAAAATTAGATAAAGAAACAACATGAAAGAACAGATCTTTATCGAGATCAGCAAAGATAAAACTTGGCACAGAGAACATCGAATCTTTTTAGCAGGAAATGATCTGTAGATATATCTCCTAAAGACAGATCAAACCTAGATATGAAGCTTGCATCATGCTAAATTTACAGTTTACACCATGCAGCGCAAAGACATGCATCATAATGATTATTAACATGAAGCAAGTTGTGCACGAGCCGATATGCAAGCATGTCAACCCAATGCACGAGATAACTAGTAGATCTTACCATAAAAAATGCTTAAGTACAAGAACTACTATCGGCACAATGCCGCGATGCCCTATCAACATCTACTAGAGTGATTAACAGAGCAGCATGACGATATACCTTGGAAAACCCTAATTGCTTAGGGGCGGCGATGCGCCAAAGGGATGTGGAGACAACCGCTGCTTAATGAACGTGTGTCGTCAAATCTTATTCAATGGTACGGGTACATATTTATAGTCCTGTGGACTTAGGTGGCAAGCCTGCCCTTTCCTTAATTAAGCTAAAACCCTAACCGACTCGGTCTCTAACTGCACTCTTCTAACTCAAATCATTAAAATACGATACAAGGCCCGCTGGCTTACTTGACGTGGTTCACGCCATCGCTTCCTTGGATAGCTTCTCTCAGCCTAGAGCCGATTCAGGTCCCATTAACTGGGTCGGCCAAATTCCGATTTCAACAGCTCGTCGGCGGAGGTGGACGGACGGCGACGTAGGAGGCAGTGAACCGAGGGTGAACTCGCGCAGTGAGTTCACATCCGGGACGTCGCGAGACGGGTCGAACTGGCGGTGGAGGGGACGAACCGCGATGAGATCTAGTGGGGAAGGTGCGCGGCGGAGTGGCGGTTGCGGTGGTGGCGGTCTAGGGGCGCAGAGTGGAAGGAGGAGCGCGGCGCAAGCTTGAGCTCGAGCCTCGGCCAGCAATGGCGGACGCGGACGGTGGAGGACGAGATCGGGGCAGTGAGCGAGTGAATGGCGAAGGGAAGGAAAGAGCTCGACCGAGGGAGAGCTCCTCCCCTTAAGGAAGCGGCCGGGGGCGCGATCCGCATCGCGGATGCGCTGCCTGTACGCCGGCGGCCACGCGGCGTGCGTCGGCTCGGCAACGGTCACGGCGCTAACGCGCGGGCCCCACCTGTCAGTGGCTCCGAGAAAACAAAATGGAAAATGTGTTTTCTTCCCTCTGTAAATCGCATATTACACCTACTTAGAGACCGAATCTGTCAAAACCCCAATTAGATGACATGTTCTACTCTTTGAGTTCTACAACTTTGTCAAAAGGCCTAATACCAAACTCTGAGTGAAAATATGATTTAAATTTGAATTTACCTAGCAGCCCCTAATTTGGGCAGAAAACCTATTTTGCTTAGAGAATTCAAAAGTCCTATTTCCAGCCATTTTCACCCAAGGTGCTTCCTGACAAAGTTTTCTAGAATTTCAAAAGCTACAAATTATTCAAATAGAGTCTTGTATGATCATGGCTGTAGACCAAAGAAAATTTGAATTTACCAGGAAGGTCAAGTTTGGACAGAAAACACACCTTGATTGTAAAAGACTCAAAGCACCACCTAAACCTCAATATATGAGCAAGCCCCAATTAACAAAGATGTACATCCTGAAGTTGTCTACAGGTCTGGTATAAAAAGTTTCACCTAAATCATGGCAGAATTGAAGTTATGCACACAATCACAGAGACATACATGCAGGAAACAGGGTTTAACAAGTTGCATTTCAACCAAGTCTGATCATGGAAATGTAAATGCATGCCATTATATGATGAAATGATGCATGTATGAAGATGATAATGCACTTGAGATGCTGGAGCATCATAGGGAGGAAGTCGCCTCCTTCCCACGGCTCCCGAGATTCTGCCCGGGGTTAGCTCACTTGCTACCTAAAGAAACACTTTCTCAAAGTGGTGGTAACTCTTTCTCCGAGGCGTTGTCGTTTGTACCTTACTAGCTGTTCTCATTCGATGCATCACGACTGTACTCCGGACTTGGCTTGAATGAACCAGGCTAGAGGGTTTAGGATCAAGGGATGTCCAAAGCTGAGAGGCAGTGAGCTGGTAAAGACGGACCAGGCCGAGACACAGTGACCCATCGTGGATGCCATGATTTAGCTATGCCCAGGGCACTACTTCATACCAGAACGCCGAGACAACTCAACCCGGCCCCTTGATGCTATCCCCTAACTCTAGTCCTTGCTAGTAACACGGACTCTTCCCTGGGTGCTAGGTGAAACAACTTTCAGGTACTCCAGACAAGGCCCAGCGAGGGTATGACAGAAACAGGTAGATAAACGATTGATTTCATTAGAATTTGAAAAATAATTTACATCTTTTTTCAATTACAAGAGCATCATAGGAACATAGTAGGCGGCCCCTAGTCAGCATGGTGGATCCAGGGGTTGCGCCATGGTGCCTTAAGGGTAAAACTTACGTAGATGCTCGATGTTCCATGGGAATGGGAGCTGTTCACCACTCTCCGTGGCTAGACGTATATTGCTACCTCGAGAGACCTCGGTCACATGGTAGGGACCCTCCTAGGTGGGGGAAAGTTTGTTCATCCCCACCCGGGTTAGAATGCTTTTGAGCACAAGGTCGCCTACAGCTAGTGACGGGGTTTTCACGCGGCGCTGGTGGGAATGGCGCAATGCCTGTTAATATTTGGCAGCATGGAGGGCGGCTACTAGGCGTTTTTGTTCAAAGAGGTCAACGCCATCTCGATGGAGTTGATCTTGCATTTCTTCGTCAAAACTGTTTACCCGGGGACTCCCATTTGTAACTGTGGGGGATAGATATCCCCTGGGTCCTCATGGAACGTATTTTCTACCTGGGCCGTCGGAGGGCCCAACCCAGAAGACGATTGACTGACTCGGCGCACAAGACAAGGACTTGACGTGTACAAGGAAGATCTATGAAGAATCCTAGTATGAGATGTAACCAATCCTAGTAGGATTAGAACTCCTTGTAACCCAATCCATGCCGGACTATATAAGGCGGGTTAGGGGTCCCTCTCAACAACACACTCCTCAACCCCATAGGAACTCAACCCCCCAACTCTCCAACTCCCTCAACTTCATACGCCCTCATGGTACCCTCGAGAGCTCAGATCAATACAATTAGCCCCAAACAGGACGTAGGGTATTACGCATCTCGCGGACCGAACCTATATAAACCCTTGTGTTTTGTCGCATCTCAGCGCGAACCATCGAGCTACGCTGATTTCGTCACCCCAAAAGCACTACGTGACACACCCCGTGGTACATTGCCGGTATCAAACACCGACAGTTGGCACGCTAGGCAGGGGCAGACAACATTGACATCAAGCTAGCTCCATGGCTATTATCATCTTCAACAACAAATCTATCTGCAACGACCTTGTTTCGGTGACATCGGTTTCGACCCCTGAAGTCCGATCAGGAATCAACACACCGATCAAGATTGGCACAGCTAGTGCCCAACTTCAATTCGACCCGGACTCCAACGCAGGCTGAGGCTTTATCGGATCTACTATCTGGTTCACGAACACGTGATCTGGTACGCAACAGCATACATGCATGTGCATGTGCATGTGCTTTATCAAGGATAATCATCATATGCACACTGGTTCCAAGATGGCTGTAGCAGATTCAATATCGCCTTGGTAAATTCTCAATCGACTACTTGCAACATGCACTCGGAATCTGTCTACTGCTGCCCAGACTCAGATCCAAACCCGTCGGCGTCTTCAGAAATAGCTAAGTCATGTTTGTATTTGATTATGCATTTAATTATGCAAATTACCTCTTCATTTATCGTCTCGCTCGATCTAGTTGCTCGAATATTATTCATATTCAAGTATTATCTCTACAAACAATACTACTCGCATTTGTTCCCTGATTTTTATTTTAGGAAGATATTTTCTCTCACTATAGACTCTATGTCACGCTCAGTGAGTCATCCGATCCAAGTGGTATGCTATTATTACTCATATTATTTCTCAATCATTTGGGCTATGGATCTATTGAATTATCTTTTAATCATCCGGCTATTTGGATTATTGAATTATTTCTGGAATATCCGAGTTATTGGATCAATTGGATTTCTTATGGATCACTCAGATTATCTATATTATTGCTGGATCGCCCGGATTATCTTCAGATCACTTCTGGATTAATTCGTACTAGTTCTGATCACTCATCCTGCATCACTTGGATCACATGACTATTCATATTATTCTAGAATCATTGTTTTTGGATCAGTCAGGTTACTTCAAATCACTCAAATTATTCCTGGATCACTTGAGATTACTCATATTATTTCTGGATTACTCATATTATCTCTGGATCACCCGGGCTACGGATTATTCATATTATTCTTAAATCACCCGGTTGTGGATTATTCATATTATCTCTGGATCACTCGGGCTATGGATTACTCGTATTAATTCTGGATCACCCGAGCGTCGGATCTCTTAAAATACCTCTGGTCACTCAAACCGTGTTTTACGCACCTTACTTTTCCATCGCATCTCGTGTTTTGCTGAGTCGATTCTTTTCAGTTGCATCTCATGTTTCGATGAGTCAAATCTTTTTTATCGCATCTCGTATTTCGCCGAGTCGAATCTTTTCTGTCGCATCTCGTATTTCGCCGAGTCAAACATTTTCTGTCGCATCTGGTGCTTTGACAAGTTTTCCCTGGCAAGATCTGTGCATGCAATGACAGAGTAACTCTAAACCCTCTTTATGGGGCAGTTGATCTGGCCAGCCGGCGCAACATGCTCACGCTTACTCATAACAGGGTATCCTCTGTCCCTTCGCATGGGGCAATCGGCCTAGGTCATGTGACCGACAGCTCGGTGTTACATGCCCACTCCTACTCATGATGGGGATGTCTCCGGCCCCACCCACGAAAGCAATCGACCTAGGTCAGACGACCGACAGTACGGTGTTACATGCTTCCGTTCGTACTCATATTGGGGAGCACTCAGGGCCCCACCAAAACAAAGGCAATCAGCCTAGGTCGTATGACCGACAGCTCGGTGCTACATGCCTTTGCAGTACTCATAACAGGGTGCATTCTGGCCCTCTACTCAGGTCGTTACCTGACCTACAGCTGGTGTTACATGCTCTTATGGGGCAGTCGGTCTGGTCCACCGACGTTCAATGCCTTCGCTATACTCGGAATTCAAACGGGGAGTTCACTCTATCTCCGTCAGCTAAGTTACTTTTATATTTGTACATAAGCCATTTATCCAATTGGTTTGCTCTGTCGTTTCAATATTATTTGAGTATACTTTCTCTCCGATCAATACTACTCGGGTTGTCTCTTGATTATCGTTTCAGGAAGATACTACTCACTGCTTCGTTGACTCGGGGGCTGTGCTGCCGCACCTAGCTGACTCACTACTTCATTGACTCGGGGGACTGGGCTGTTGTCCGCCTCGCCGACTTACTTCGTCAGCTCGGGTGCTGCGCCGCCGCACGCCTCGTCGACTCGCTACTTCATCGACTTGGGAGTTGCGCCGCCACGCACGTCGCTGACTTGCTGCTTCGTCAGCTCGGGAGTTGCGATGCCGCGCACCTCACCGACTCGCTACTTCGTCAGCTCAGGGGCTGGGCTGTTGTCCGCCTTGCCGACTCACTACTTCGTCGACTCGGGAGTTGCGCCGCCGCGCACCTCGCTGACTCGCTGCTTCGTCAGCTCGGGAGTTGCGATGCCGCACACCTCACCGACTCGCTACTTCGTCAACTCGGGGGGCTGGGCTGTTGTCCGCCTTGCCGACTCACTACTTCGTCGACTCGGGAGTTGTGCCGCCGTGCACCTCGCCGACTCGCTGCTTCGTCAGCTCAGGAGTTGTGATGCCGCGCACCTCGCTGACTCGGGCGCTGCACCGCCGCTCGCCTCGCCGACTCACTGCTTCGCCGACTCATTTCTACGCCGACTTACTACTGTCTCGACGATTAGGGAGGCTTCGCCATCGACTCACCGACTCAGGGAGGCTTCGCCACCGACTCGCTGACTCAGGGAGGCTACACCACCAACTCACCGACTTAGGGAGCCTATGCTGCCCACCTCGCCGACTTACTACTTCATCGACTCGGGGGGCTAGGCTGTTGCCCACCTCGCCGACTACTTCGTCAGCTCGGGAGTTGCGATGCCGCGCACCTCACCGACTCCCTACTTCGTCGACTCGGGGGCTCTGCCGCCGCTCGCCTCGCCGACTCGCTACTTCGTCAGCTCGGGGGCTGGGCTGCTGTCCGCCTTACCAACTCACTACTTCGTTGACTCGAGAGTTGCGCCGCCACGCACCTCGCCGACTTGCTGCTTCGTCAGCTCAGGAGTTGCGATGCCGCACACCTCGCCGACTTGCTATTTCGTCGACTCGGGGGCTTACGCTGCCGCGCACCTCGCTGACTCACTACTTCGTGAGCTCGAGGGCTCCACCGCCTAACTAGTGACATGTTTCCGCTAGCCGGCCACTTCTCCTCCTCACTGACTGTTACATCGACTCGGCTTGGCTAGTGATGTATTTCCACCACCTGGGCACTCGGATGACTTCATCATTGCTAGCCTAGGCACTCGGAATTTCTGAAGACCACTTGGTTACTTGATCCTCAACCTGATTATGCTAATCAGCCTGAGGCTTGAGGGCAGCATGGAGGATACTATCAGAAATTTTTTGAAGACTACAAAGCAAGATATTCAGAAGGCAACGAAGCAAGACATTCAGTCATTTTTGACCTTCAAGCTGATTGTTTCTCAAGTCAACTTGAAGCTCAGGGGCTTGTGGGGGATAGATATCCCCTGGGTCCTCTTGGAGCGTATTTTCTACCTGGGCCGTCGGAGGGCCCAACCCAGAAGACGATTGACTGACTCGGCGCACAAGACAAGGACTTGACGTGTACAAGGAAGATCTAAGAAGAATCCTAGTAGGAGATGTAACCAATCCTAGTAGGACTAGAACTCCTTGTAACCCAAGCCATGACGGACTATATAAGGTGGGCTAGGGGTCCCTCTCAACAACACACTCTTCAACCCCATAGGAACTCAACCCCCCAACTCTCCAACTCCCTCAACTTCATACGCCCTCATTGTACCCTCGAGAGCTTAGATCAATACAATTAGCCCCAAACAGGACGTAGGGTATTACGCATCTTGCGGCCCGAACCTGTATAAACCCTTGTGTTTTGTCACATCTCAGCGCGAACCATCGAGCTACGCCGATTTCGCCACCCCAAAAGCACTGCGTGACACACCCCGTGGTGCATTGCCTGTATCAAACACCGACAGTAACCTCGAGGGAAGCACTGCTTCAGCCCCGAAGACTAAAAAGAATGGGGTTTCATCGGTAGCCAGACTTGGTGTTGTCCTGTTCGCCCAAAGCACCGGTTTGAGGTGATCCACCTAGTTTTTGCCACATTTTTCCAAGTTTTCAAAATTCTGGGGCATGAGCCCTTTGAGAATTTCTGCGTTTGCCGTCTCAGCCTTCCCATTGCACCGAGGGTGGTGTGAGGAGGCATAACAGATCTTGATGTCCATTTCTTCACAGTAGGCTTGAAAAACAGCACTAGTGAATTGAGTGCCATTATCAGTGATAATACGGCTTGGAACTCCAAACTGTGAAACAATTCCCCGGAGAAAATTGTCCGCCGAGTGCTTGTCGATCACTCGAACAGTGACAGCTGTTGACGGCACTTAAGCACGCCAAACCTTATACTGCAAGCGACAATATCGGTGTAGCCTTTCCCGAGATGAGTATCAAGGGTTTGTTCAATCCGTGGAAAACTAGGTTTAAAACTACTATTAATCAAGAATTAATCAATTACTAATTAGCTCTAATAGATCTAATAAACTAAAGGATAAAGAGAGTCTAATTACTGACTAATCTATATCTAAACTAAACTAAAGGATGATAAACAATATTCTAATCACAAACTAGATATAAAACTAACTATAGCATAAACTAGATCAAGAACAGGATCTTAATAAGATCAAAAGCAAGATAGATAAAGAAGCTAATACGGTTAAGGGATTAGCAAGAGATATGAGACAAACTTCTTATAAACTATGAACTACCCTGAGCATGGATCTAACGTGAAACATAGAATAAAATGATCATGAATGTCAAAAGATTACTTGAACCTTTCTCCAGCCCCATTGTCACTAGAACAAGTTAATCGATGAACTAGTAAACATTAACCATCTCTAAGCATAAGCAGATTCAATCATCAACTAATTAAAGTAAAAAAGATCTACTAAAAGACATGTGGATTAATCAACCAGGCCTGATCACATGTAAAGATGAAGCATTGCAAAGACATGGATCATAGATCATGTATAACCAAAGAACTCATAGCAAATAGACTATTTCATTGATCGAACTCAAAGTTTATCATAGTAAAATAAGAAGAACAGAGAGTTACTCGAGATACATCATGTACTTGAAGCGCATAGTTGTCGAATTCGGCGAGACGAACAACATATCAGAAGATGAACTTGAATCTGCTCGGGAACAGGTGAGGTCGGCCGACCCTAGGGGGGTGAGTCGGCCGACCCCCTCTGGTCCTGCCTCCTCCTTTCACCGAGATCTCCTTCTCGACGAGTCTTGCGAAGATGGACCCTAAACCCTAACTTTGGAGCTCTGAATTGCGATGAATTCGATGTCTCTCCGTCTAGGGAGGCCATATATTTATACTCCGGAGGATGCCCTATACATGGAATCTAATAGGTCGGTTATAAGAGTCCTAATAGACCTATTTCGATGTATATACATGTGTCTTGAAGGTTCTTGGTTGTCCATGAAGCTTCCTTGCTTGCAGAAGAAGTCATTGTCCTGGTCCTTCCCGAAATCAACTTTCTATATTCTGCAGCTTTTAGTATTTTGACCCCATCATCCAAAGTCCAAATAAGGCAAACTCAGACTCTAAATCGTAGAGCTATCCTAAAATTGTGCCCGCAAGGTGATGCTGTCCTAAAATCCGAGAATATCTCGAGATTTAATTGGAGCTTGGATTGGACTCTTAATAAATCTTCCTTATCTTCATATTCTTCATACTCAAGCAATCTTTAGACACCGAAACCTTCTCCATAATGAGCTTGGGCCTTATTTTGGGCTTTAATTGTCCTTCTTTTATTTATTACCTCACCTCCCTGGACTTGTAGCATAAATCCTTTATTCGAGAAATCCTCAAATTATTACAATTATACCTATTTTCCTACAAAAATCAATATTGCACAAAAACAAAGAGCATTCTCGCAAACGGAGTTATTTGTTAGCACAACAAGACTAAATCATAAGATTAACTTCTGAAAAGGCATAAAATTATATAAAAATAGAGCATAAATTTAGTCAAAATCTTACATCAACGACAGCCTCGGGCCATTTGGTAAATTTGTCTATGGCAACATAGAGGTATTTGTAGCCACCAAATGCTTTGGGAAACGCACCAAGAATATCAACATCCCAAACCGCAAAAGGCCATGACAAGGGGATTAGCTGTACGAGCTAAGACGAAGTATGAATTTGCTTCACATGAAACTGGCCAGTAGAAGCCATCTTAGCTGCGTCCTTGAGGGCTGTTGGCTAGTAGAAGCCATGCCAGAAGGCCTTCCCGCCCATTGTGTGAGATGTTGAATGACTCCCACACTTGCCCTCATGGATGTCCATCAGGATATCGTGGCCTTCCTCCCTGGAGACACACTTGAGCAAAATGCCATTTGATGAGCGGCGGTAGAGGTCCCCTTCTACCACTACATATGATGGAGAATAGGGGGTCCTGATGTTCCGTGAGCTGGGAATAATTCGATTTGGGAGAGACTCGACGTTGACGTTCCGGCTTCTAATCAACCCAAAAACCGCTCCAGAAGCACTGTGGCAGATTCTGGACGTCACGTTGTTTCGACGATTTCCATTGACTCGGAGCATATTTTGACATAGGACCAATTGGGTTGGAAAGGTTATCTCTTTAGCTTTCAAACGATATGTAGAACGTACCAAACGGAGCCCGTATGTAGCCTGGGCGTCCGTTTTACTCTGCATTGGTCCTGCAGTCCGAACCGGTGACGACAATACTTTGGGCTTTAACTTGGAGTGGACTTCAAACTCCATCTTCTCTTGGGCCTTGAACATATGCATGTTGTACATGTTCTCATCATTCTCCCCTTCTTGGTTTTGAGTCGTCCCTAACTCAAAGTCGTTGATGCTTGTGGAAGTAGTTGTCATGCTTGACATGCTCCTCTGCTTCAAATTTACCCTATTGTGACACAACAAATAAAGAACATGGGGAACTTGACGTGATATGATTAGCGTTGGTGCAACCTTCTAACTGATCACATTCACCGACAAGAAGAGTGTCCAAATTTGATGAGATATAAAGACGATGCACCAGATAATCTCATTTACTATTATATTTGCCAAAATGATACTTGTTTCTACACATCCATGGCAAATCAGAACTGAAAGAAAGTTTCTCATCTAAATAATTAAGATTGCAAAGAACATTGAATTTAATGTAACCCAAAGTATTTAAAGAATTCGATAATTTTAGCTCATCTTGCACAATAGCAATGGGGAGAAAATGTTTATTTTCAGCACAAGTAATTGGTTCAGGAGCAACATTGTCAAGTTCATTCTCAAGTTGTGGCATAGAAATAATAGAATCAACATCACACAACTCATTTTTATAAGAATCAATGGCACAATCAGCTTGTAATAAAGGTAACTCACAAAGAGGTTCTGCTGCAAGCTGCTCTATGATAGCGATAGTTTTATTTTCTACCAACTCAGGTTTATTTGAATGTATATGAACAATAGAATTGGTCAAATTATTTTTAGCATCATCAATCTTTTTAGTCTGTGCACGTGCAAGTTCAGTTTTCAAAATTTCAGCAGGAATCATACCAAGCAATTTGATTTTCTACCATTTTATTTGAACGAATATATATTAAGCATCATCGTACAAAACATTGTTTTCGTGTACCCATGGTTTACCAAATAACAAAGCAGTTATTTCCATAGGCACAACATCAAACTAGGAACGATCATGATACTCGCTAATAGAAAATTGGATCTAGCTAATTTTATTTACCTGAAACTTACCACTAGAATTAGACCATTGGACATAATATGAACATGGGTGTTGTTCTATGGTCAAGCAAAGCCTCTCAACCAGCTCAGCACTAACAAGATTACGACAAGTCTAACCATCAATGATGATCCGACAACGTCTTTGCTTCACAATAAATACAAGTCAAAACAAATTGTTGTACTGATTGCTCTCCGCTTTCACTATTGAGAACTTGAAATAGGTTGCGGCAGAGAATTCACATTATTATGCAAAAGATTACTCGCACAAAAAGAGACTAGCAGTATTTTTTATCTTTTGTGTATCACTCAAACGATATTGGGAAAAAATTTCATTTATAGCTATTTCTCAATCAGTATAAACATCATTAACAAAACCCTCATTAGAAGGAAGATGAGGAAGTATACAACCTGGATTTTTTGATAGAGATGGTTTCATAGTTGTTTGGCTCTCCAATGTCTTCTTGATTTCTTTCTTGATTCTTTCACGTGCGAAGGTGTAACCTGTCATCTCTCCTACTTAAAAAGTATGGAGCGAGTCCACCCGCTCCTTTCGTCCGACTCAGGGCCTGCTCGTTTCAGCGTCTATCTAGACGCAGACGCAGTCTACATAGGGTCTGGAAGCATCTACACCATTCATCTCTTTCATCGCATGGCACAGGCCCAGGACCGACCCTGTTGCGGCGTGGCACGGGAATAAGCCCACTGAAAAGAGCGGTCTCTCAAACCGCCTCTTGCAGTCCCCGCCCCGGCCCGCCTGACCTTACCGCCATACCCCAACCCCAGCCTCTCTTCGTACTGCGGTCACCACGAGGGACCACGTCGCCCTTCCACATGCCACTGCGACCTGCACGGCCCACGCCGCGAGTTGCCAGGCTCCTGCACGCCGCCCCCTCGGATGTGTGTAGAGCGGTAGCCTGAGGGTGTGAGCCGTAGCAGTCGCGGCGGCCGCCAGAGGCACCGTCCTTACCGTTGCCGCCCGCATCTGCTCCCACAGAGCCGCCACCTCCTCGTCCGCCTGTGATCTGTCTCTCCCACACTGACTCCTTCCCTGAATCAAGCGGTTGATATCCGGCGGTCAAGCCACCATCGAAGCTCGTCGATGGACTTCCCCTTCCTCCGGCAGTGGAGACGCCGCAGCACCCCATCGACGGCCTACTCCTCCTCCGGTAGCGGGGTCTCCGCGGCCGCTCCTCGGAGGCCTCTCCTCCTCCGGCAGCGGGGCCGCCGCGGCCGCTCCTCCCGGTACTTCACCTCCTCCCCACACAGCCTCCCCACCTCTCCGATAGGTGGGGGCATGCGCGGCCATGCCCCAAGCCCTACCCATCCCCTCTACTTTCTTTGACAGGTGGGGGCATGCGCCGCCGCCGTCTTTCCCGCGTTGCTGACGTCGCCGCTGCAACCGCTATCCCATTGGGCTTGAGATGGGTGTCCACTCCCACCCATGGCCTTGGACATCCCGTGCCCCGACCCTACCCATGGCCAAACCACAGTGCCACCCCCTACCTCTGCGCCTCCACCACCATTGCTGCCGGCGCCACCCCCACGGCTGCCGCGACTGCCCCTACCTCTGCAGCAGGCTGCTACTGCACTCACCTCATCGGCGACCTCCTCTTCCGGTGGTGTTGCCGTGGACCTCGGCCACCGTACACACCACGAAGGGTAAGCTGGGTGTAGGTATTGGCATTTGATGCAACATGTGTTGCCGCTGGTACTGCACGCGAAGGACAGCAAGGTTGAGTTGAAGGCTAGAGCAGAGCAAGCGGAACAAACAACTCGAGCTCAGGAGCTGCTCCAGCTGCTTCTTCTCCGAGGTATAGCTCTTATACTCTACTCCAGGCCGCACAGTGGATTTTTAGGGGGGAATGACATGATGTGGCTTACAGGTTGCCTACTCGATGTAAAGAAAAAGTGCGCTTCTGTTTCTAATCGATCTAAAAGAACTGAAGATTTAAGCTTATGTTTCTTCTACAAGATCCATTCATCAATTAATCTTCTATTTATATTTGTTTATTTTTTTGTTCTGTTTATATTTGTTCATTTTTGGTCCAATTAAACTTCTTCTGGATGCAGTTGCGGCTTGATCTATGTTGCAACCATCATAACTGAGCATGTGATTATTTTGTTTTTGCAAATATTGCACAAGCAGGTGCAAGTGACGGTCATTCAGCTAAGCTTATACTCCAACCACATTGACTTTGTCTTTCTCTGTTCCTCCGTCTCTTCTCTGAACCTCTGTTCCTTGTATTCTTATGTGTTAACCACATTTCTGTGGCATCAAGTTCGCAAGTAGTAATGTCTGCAAGAGAATAAATCAAAGGCACATGATCATTCTGTTTATTGAATGCCTTGATCCATTAAGATAGCTTCAGTTCTGTTCTTCGATTGGGGCCAACTCTATTGAGCATCTCTGAATTGCCTAACATGTCTCTGATCATTCCAGGCAGGACCATGTTCCAGGCAGCATCCTTTTTTCCTGTTCAGAACAACATCTGGTCTGTTCATTTCCCATATCTTTGTTGAAATCACTACTACTATGTGCTTCGATTTATGCTATTTTTTTAGGGACAACCTATTTCATGGTTTGGTCTTGCCTTGGCATCGATAGTAGGTGAGATGAAATGAGTGAGCAGTGAGTCTCTGAAGTGTTACGAAAAATCTCAGGTGTTTAATCCTGTTGATGATGCTTGTACATACCTTTCAGATTTGTTGGTGTAGCTCAACAAGTTATCCTTACTCTTTTTATTTGTATGGATTGTTTCAATTTTATATTTGACGATTAGTCTGTCTGTTAAGTATACTAGTAGTTACGGACGTGCGACACGCACGAAAAAAAAAAATCTGATTTTTAATATAAAGAAAAATCTGGCATTTAAAAGATCATCGAATACATTGTTTTGCATATAGAATCTAAAATACCACGCCTATAAACTAAAAAAACAATACAACATGATTCATATAGAATCTAAAGATATAGCTCATTAACTATCAATGAAACCTGAAAACTGACAACGCATCTTGACTGGAAATTGGAATATCAGCAGGTCCGATATTTTCAGACAATGAACAGTGCAACTAATATGTTTCTCTATTTCTACTGACAATGCGCATCGATCAATTAGACCATGGTCACCAGGTAGTGCATATGTATTGTGTACAGTGCGCAATCATTACTTTTCCACTCTGTGTACAGTGGGCAAACAGTGTTTTGCACACCCCTTTTCACTATCTGGTGACCCTGGTCTTAGCCTGCGTTGAGGCTGCGCATTATTTTCAGAATGTACCACCCAGAAAGAATTAGAATGTACCTTGTTTAAACCCTAAGGGATGCAGGCATGCAGCTTGCCTAGCTGCATCTAATTAATTTAGCAATACAAAGACCAAGCTGCAGGTCTCAAAATGATTAAGCTAAAACAGAAATGAGCTGCACCTTGAGAATGAATAGAGAATGCTAATGCGTTGCGACAAAGATTAACAAAAGAGTGCTTCTGTAGCATGAAAATGACACTCCTTTGACATGTTGCTCAGTGCTTGTTACCTGCAAGGAAGAACCGAGTGATGTGCACCACAGCTGACTGACCAAAAGCTCCAAATCCAATAGCTCAATATCCAGAGAAAACACACCTGGCATGCTACTATCCCACCGGCTGCAAAAGAAGAACAGAAAACCTCTGCACCGAAGCTTTTGCTGAACCGAAACTGCAACCCAAAACTAAAAGCTCCTGGTTGCTGATCTAAAAACCAAGCCAAGATGGATACAGAATAGAAAAAACTTCCTCTTCTGCTGCCGTGCAATCAGAGAATAGCACAAAACAATAGCTTGAGCTCCGTCCTCACCATTTTCTCCAAAAAATCCAACATTACAGCTATTCTGCTACTACACTACTCTGAACCATAGTAGTTTCATGTCTCTACGGCCAATGACACATTGATTGATTTATCTAAATGGTTTTGTTGTAACTTAAATACCTCCATCACTCTCTTTAATCATGTACTGCCATCAACTTGACACTGTTCTAGTAATGTATCAATTGAAGCACACTGGATGATTGTAACTAAATTGCATGACTGACCTAAAATGAAAATATGTCTACTAAGCTGAAAGTAGCTAAATGGATCTATACTCTGATCACTATTCAGTAAGCAAAAAGAAGCACACTGACAGTTGAGTTCTGAAAGAACAAACATCTCACAGTGCAACGCACAGCGGTGGCGGTGGAGGACCAAAGAGATTCTAGGGGCACACACTACTGATCTGGATTACCAAGAAGAATATCTAGGCCTACTAATCTATCCACTTTTAAAGCAAGTAGTAATGCCAATTGTGATTTGAGTCCATATAAATAAAAAAACATATGATGCTAACGACAATAATACCTTGGCTCCTTGGGAGTGGATTAGTTGACTCCTTGTACTGTTCCTGTTGCTCCCATCAAGAAGTGACCCTACTGATTACAAATAACAAACAGTAGAGGTAAAACAAAAACTCTCACATCAGAGTTTGAGAATGCACTTGCTAAACATATTTGAATTTTTAGACGCATGAATTTTTCATTTTCCAATCAAATGGCATGTCAAGCAGCAAAAGATGGCTCATGAATAAACCATTCTACTTTGTGCTCATTCTGGTACTACATATGGACAATCAGAAAAGAAAAATAGATAGTAGATTATTTCTATGAGCAATGTGCGAATAGGAAGAGGGAAGACAGGTCATACCAGATTTAATAGTTACATTTTACATCTTCTCTCGATCAGCTATCAGTTAAAAAAACATTTCATATTATTACCCATAGGCTAACATGAGAGGAATTATTTTACTAAAGAGTTACAAATTTCTACCTGTTCACCTGAAGAACTTTCAATGTGAACCCTTTTGGTACTTCGGAAAAGGATGCAAGAACAACATGTATAGGTCTATCCTCCAGCTCATGTATTTCCAAAGAGCAATATAGCAACAGTCAAAAGGTAACTTGCAAAAGCCAATAAGATGCACATAAACATGTTTATCTAAAACTTATCATTTAACCAATGCAGTGAGATAGTAAAATTGTTGCTTCCTCATCCGAAGCAACTGCTAGAAAATCAAAGAGCCACTGTTTCATGAGACAGGGTATTTGATCTTACATTTGAGGCCAATGGAAATGGTCCTATTTATTTCACACAAAATTTCCCAACATTGTTTTCCCACCATTGCTTGGTTATATAACTCCAAGTCCTTAAGCCACTTTATTCACAAACACCCTAAAAAAAAAACTGAATCAGGAGACTACAACAGCTTCATAGAATGACTACAATTTAGCGGGGAATTTCAGATATGAACCGCTAATGTGGTAGATTACATTTCCATTAAAAACGGCTAACCAATTAAAAACAGATAATCAGCACCTATGCAACCGTCTTCAAGAAGTATGTCATGAGACAAGGATGAGATAACACAATAACTGATATTAGATAGGAAATGGTAAGTGATAATATTACAAAACAGCTAGCTGAATAATTGTTCTAGGATTGAGGCCTAGATCAAGCCATACACAGAAACACCTCTGTAATTTCGTGAGCAGCACAAAAACACAAAATTTAAATAGCAAATTCGTAGCATGGCATGAGAAATGGGATGTCAAGTAATGTGCGCAAAAGAAAATTACAGAGGCTCTCTTTTTTTTTATAAGCAAAAGGAAACACAATGGAACACTCAAATCAGTATTTCACATTTGCATTCAAATTAGGATTCATATATATATCCATTTGGGAAAGGCTTTTCTTGAGACAGAGCATAGAAACTGCTATGCTCACCTGCTCAATAGTTCAGGAATGAAGGCTGCACCTACATCCTGCCCCTTCTTTTGCCCCTTTCAACTATATTTGTCACCAAAAAAGAGGTTCGAGTTTTTAGAGCTAGGAAAAATATCTATTAACATAGAGATATATTCTAAAATACCACCTACATACCCAATTGATCCAAAAGCATAAAATACAGGGAATACAAGCAAACAAACGTGCTTTTCACTACCGGCATATGCAGAACAATTGTTTCGTCTGAAGAGCGCAAAGCATATGCACTGTATATTATCAAATATTTCTCACATAAAACTACCTAACCAGCCTTGAAGCATTTGTGCCACTCAAACAAGAGATATAAGGCACCATAGGCACTCCTTTTTTGTGGAGCCTAGCGTCAGCACATCTAAGCAGGGCACCATTGAATTTGCACAGTATCTGACAACAGGATCAAATAAAGTATGGTGACCATATATCTAAGCAAGGCACCATGGACCTTGCATAATATTTCCAGTTGCCTTTGCACTATGGGATGTAGTGTTAGAGGAAGTTGAAATTTCATCCTGGAAATTGTATTGACATAATATGATAGTTAAGATATATAAAAAAGTGCAAACAGCGTATGAAAACATGGGTGAAAAAAGCACAACACATCAAAGTACATATGTATGGCAGTAAATTAATTGACTAATATATAAGCATTTTTTTCTAAGAACCAGTGATTCATGAGAAATATCAGGCCAACTGCAAGGGAAAGAGCAGAGTAACCTCTATTCTTGGAAGCAAGACAGCATGCCAGCTATCAATTTTTTTAACACCATCGAGGAACATCTAAGACCCAAAAATGTTGAGCAAAAAAGGATTAGTACTACAGGGATACACCATTGCTGCAAGCCTGTAGCAGTGCTGGATATATATGGAAATCATATTGTAGAACGATCTGATTGGGCAATAGTTAATTAGATAATAACAGAATTAATGCAGATGAATGAAGCAGGTTGACACATACAAATTTGCATGCAGCTACATATTATAGAATCATGAATTCAAGAATAGAGTTCGCAGGTTTTATTTGTTGAGTCCTCTCTATTGGCATTTCATCAAATACCTAGAGAACGGGTCGACGCTGGGCAGACACAATACAAATAGGATACATTAGCACCATTGGCCACCTGATATTTCAATGTTGTTGTATCACCGCACACTTCCAGGAGCACCTGTTCTTGAAAGAAAAAGAAGCAGCAATTGAAAGATTAGAAGAGCAAATGAGGTGGAGGCAGCTCTCCTTGGACTATGTGCTAGACCTGGTCCTCACCGTGGACACTGGACTTTGATAGCTGGTCAGTAGGCACGTGGGAAAGGACACGAGCAAAGAGCAGAGCAGAGGAAGAGCATCAGCATCGAGCAAGCACCTTTGGCCGTGTCACCGTCAGCAGGGGCTACGACTCCACGACGTCCTCCTTGGCCTTGCTGCAGTAGATCTGGACGGCACGTGAATCTATGGTTTGCCTCGTGGCGCCGCTCGCCGCGTCGGCTGCCGGCTCCGTCGGCCGCCGAGGTGCCGCTCGTCCGCCGGCTCCACTGGACGCGCCATGCTGGCCCGTCGCTCGCCGGTGCGGAGGAGCGGGAGGGCTGGGGAGGGTGAGGGGGCTGCGGCGGGGGAGGGTGCTGCAGCGGGGGAGGGGCACTGCATCCACGCCGGTAGGCGCGCGCCGCCGCGCCATGCCGGCCCGCCAGTCTCCCGCGCTGGAGCGAGGGCTTGGGAGGGAGAGAAGCGAACGGCGGCGTCGGGTGATGGGCGCAGGGGATGGCAACGAATCGGGGCGGCGCTGGGGGATGGGTGCAGAGGGCGCGGCGCCGCCCCGGGGGAGTGGCGGCGCGGGCAGCGGCAGGCACGCATCGGCGACGTTGGGCGGCTGCGGGTGGAGGTTGTCGTGCAAGATAGGCAACGTAGTAACGTACGTACCGTAGGTAGGAAGGTGCCACGGCAAAATTAGGAAGGTGATCTTCTCCATCCAAAAATCTCTCATCAGACTCAAAAAGTGGGTATGGGGTAGAAATTAGATGAGAAAAGAATTGACAAAATGGATGAAACATTTTACATCTATGGATTTTGGGTCTTTTTACCTCTTTCCAACATTTTCCAAACTGTCCAGTGGGGCCAGCGTGAGGGGTATAGGTTGGATTTTGCAGGTAAAAAAGATTTTCACAGAACTCGCTCTTTTATAGTGTAGATATGTCAGATGTCAAATAAAGATAAACCATGCTATGTTAAGGAAGTATACTGTAAATCTATTTCCGGAGTATGGCAATTTGGTATTTTGGTAACGTGCATGACATAATCGGTTTTTTCCTTCCATAGAAGAACATGATAGGATACTTAAAACTAATTATTTTAGAATAATTTGAACATGAAACTACTTTGCTTTTATTTGGATATTTTAGCTTTGAAAAGTATAGACATGAAATTACTTTGCTTTTATTCGGATTGGTTGCCTACTTAGGCCCTGCTCGATGTTGCAGCGTGAGAGACGCAACCGGATAACAGTGGCCATCAATCATCTGCACCATCCGATGCAATGAATAGAAGGTCCAGAATCTTCCTCACAACTGTGGCGTTGCATCTCGGGATGATTCCCTCCGAAACGAGCACAGCCTTACAGAGATAGGCACAACCAAACATTAGGTGTATAGGGCATTATTTCTTAGATATATTTTTGGCACATGAGTTTTTATGTGTTTACAAATAGTGTCTTTAGACAATCTTGCGGTCCTCTCCATACTAGAAAAATGTAAAATGTCGTCACATTTTCTTATCTAGGTGTTGGAAAAATGTAATAAAGTTTGTCGAAGATATTTGATGTACACCTTCAAATGATACTATATTAATCATTAAACTTAATACGCCCATAGCAAAGCACGGGCCATTTAATAGTTGTTAGTAGAAGACAAGAAGATAAACGAAGCTATATATTTTTCTATTATTTAATAGAATGTGGTCAAGGAATAAAGGCGCACATACTATCAAGCGTCTTACCAAGCTCTTACAGATGTTCTTACTAATGCAGCAGGTGGTACAACCGGCTGTTTGTTCATGATACCGCAATGGGTGTGAGCATAGCGATTGCAAAGGTATAACCTGTACTGACAAAAAGTGTATATATGTGGAGCTATAGGAGGCTATATTAGTAGCAAGGAATAGCACAATTCAAAATCAGATAGCAAAGTTAAAAAAATATCCAAAATACTTGCCAAAATTGCTGGCCTAAACTTGTTCCTATACCTAGCTCAAACAAGCAAGACACATACGAAGCATGAAGGCCACAAAGGATGTAAGGCTGGAGCCAGCGGCTCCCGCATCCGCCACTGTAGCGTACTGTGCGCAATTAATTCGGATACCGTAGACAGAGAGGAGGGTAGTTGGAATAGTGGATAGGGGATGGGGGATAGGGGAATGGTTGGATTCAGCCTAAGTACTTCTGATTATTTCTCTCTTTCTTTTTTTCTTTTTTTTTGTGTGGCTTTTTTTTATGCACTTGTCCTTTCCTCTCTTTTTTTTAAGTGCCACGAGAACGAGATACAACTCCAAGCGATCACAAAACTCTCGTCTGTATTTTACAGAATTTCTACGCAAACTTGCACAGACGATTAGAAACCTTTAACAGCCTCAAATGCAAAAACTTATAATACCAAAGTTGTAGCTCTACTTTTTCTCTTTCATTACGGTATATGGAACACCTTTTGTAGAGATGGGATGTGAAAGATATTGACCACGAAATACAGACTGCTCAGAACATTCTGGGTCACAAACAGATTTAGTCTCAATAGATATTACGCCCTGATAACGACGTTTTCTGGAAATCTCTCAATTAACAAAGTTGTAGACAATTTCACAAGTTATCCAGAAAGTACTAAAACACAAATATTCAAGTTCGTATGAGGGAGATATCATCAAAATACCGAACTGGACAAAGATAAAACCGATCTACTCAGGGTGACGGAATAGAAAAGGACACGGTGTCAGGATGCAAACTCAAACTAATCTAATATCACAACTTAAACCAGCAACAAGACTTAACAAAGGACACAAACTCAACAATATGAACTCTGAAATCAAATTATGCAAGGACTAAACGTGATGATAGGACAAGATGTACTACAAACCCTAATTTATTTTGGCTTATTATGGACTTTAGGACTATAAATCACTCAATCTAAGGGACACACGATAATCTATCACATGGAAAACCTAAAGCTCTGATACCACTTGATGGGGAATAGGGGTCCCGATCTTCTGTGAGGTACGGATAATTCGATTTGGGGGAGACTCGACGTTGACGATCCGGCTTCTACTCAACATGATTCGAACCCTGCAATCGCTACACCACCGCTCCGTTAGTTATCAACCACGTCACGTGCGTGATTGAACTCGCCAAGAAGGCTTGTCCCTACATTTAGCACAAGCAAAAACACGAAGAACGCAATCAATATTGCATAAGGTGGGGTTTGACAAACCGATACACGGCGAAACTGTTCACGATAGACTAATCTAAGCAAAACCCATCTAATCTAATGACGGCTGCAGAATATATACAAGATAGAGGTGTAGGGGACGGCAAGGGAGTGGCCGAGCAACCCTAGGGCGTACAAGGCCAGCGGGCCCAAAAACCGGTCCAGCAGCACCATGGCTGATTCTATACGTCACCTTGTTTCAATGATTCCCATGGACTCCGAGCATATTTTGACGTGGGACCAATTTTGTTGGAATGGTTATATCTTTAGCTTTCCAATGATATGTAGAACGTCCCAAAAGAAGCCCGTAAGTAGCCTGGGCGTCCGTGTTACTCAAGCTTGGTCTTGCAGTCCGAACAGGTGACGAGAATAAATTGGGCTTTAACTAGGATTGGGCTTCAAACTCCATCTTCTCTTGGACCTTGAACATATGCATGTTGTACATGTTCTCATCAACATATCTTTTGGCCTGGCAAATGACGCGCTCAGCAGATGCCTCATCCGTGGGAAGGATGTTATCCTTTAGGAAACCCCAGATCTCTTGGATCCAGTCCTCGGGGTTACCTGAGCTTCTTCCCTCTCGGGAAGGGGATCACCCTCCGGGGCTTGAGGTTGCACGGGGTTTGGATTACTAACCCCCGAGGCTTGGAGTTGCCTAGAGTTAGCATGTCTAGCATCTTGATTTCCAGGTTGGGGGGAACATCATCCCCCAACCGAGAAGTGGCGGCTAACTCGTGGGGGTTATACACGGGCTCTGGCTACAGGGGTTTCACAGAAGGCCGGAGCACATAGTTGTGGAAGACTCAGCCAGGAGGCGGCAGCCTTGCCGAGGCGAGGGTTGAAAGTTCGTCCGCGAGGGTGTTCTCTTCCCGCGGGATGTACTTAAACTCAATGTCATAGATAGAAAGCTCAATTTTGGTGACCTTCATGAGGTACGCAGCAAGGTGAGCCTTGTTGCAGGCGCACACGCCATTGACTTGATTGATAACAAGTTGCGTGTCTCCCTAGACCCGAAGCTCCCGTACTCCGAGGCCGAGGGCCGTCTGAAGTCCGGCAATAAAGGCTTCGTATTCTACCATGTTGTTTGAGGTCTTGAACATGATATAGAACATGTACCGCAAGAGCTCTCCTTTGGGAGAAATAAGGACTACACCGCTCCCGAGCTCTTGCGGGTACATGAGCCATCGAAACACAACTCCCACGGCTTCTCGGTGAAGTGGACACATCGCTCATCCGGGGTTGTTGGCGCCGGGGCTTCTGGAATTGCAACGTCGGTCCCCCGTGTCCACTCGGTGATGAAGTCAGCTAGGACTTGACTTTTAATGGTGTGACGTGGAATGAGCTCAAGTTCGAACTCCACCAATTCCACAGCCCATTTTGCTACCCGCCCAGTTGTGTGCCGATTTCTCAGCATGGTTCCTAGCGGATACGACGTCACAATGGAGATCTTGTGGCCTTGGAAGTAGTGATGTAGTTTCCTCGACGCTAAGAGGACGGCGTAGAGTAGCTTCTGAACCTCCGAGTACCTCGTGGGAGCGTCTCGGAGCACCTCGCTTACAAAGTAAACTTGGTGTTGAAACTTCTGGGGTTTGGGATCATGGCCCCCGGGCTCAATGCAGGGGGAACGGACCTTGGAGGAATAGGGGTCTATGCGTTAGGCGCGGACTCTACTCCTGTTTAAATTTCCATTTGGTTTAATGTTTCACCCTCCATTGCAGGGCTTGGGCCAACCCCCGAACATGTCACCGATGCGACTTGTTGGTGCTAGGAGAGTTCCTCACGTTCTGCCACCAGCACCATGCTGACCACACTATAGTGGCCGTGATGTAGAAGTAAAGCTCCTCTCCCTCCGACGGTGCAACTAACACCAGAGGGGAGGTGAGATACTGCTTCAGGTCTTCAAAGGCTTGCTGGACTTCTTCCGTCCACTCGAACGGATTGTTCTTCCTCAGAAGCTTGAAGAATAGGACTACAAGAAATTTGTTGATCCATGACAATCCGTTGGTGACACATGAGGATAATGTTGCTTGGTCTATGGCGTTCTAATGTATGTCATTGATTCATAGCATTCTCTATTCATTCTCAAGGTGCAGCTCATTCCAGTTTTAGCTTAATCATTTTGAGACCTGCAGCTTGGTCTTTGTATTGCTAAATTAATTAGATGCAGCTAGGCAAGCTGCATGCCTGCATCCCTTAGGGTTTAAACAAGGTACATTCTAATTCTTTCTGGGTGGTACATTCTGAAAATAATGCGCAGCCCCAATGCAGGCTAAGACCAGGGTCACCAGAGAGTGAAAAGGGATGTGCAAAACACTGTTTGCGCACTGTACACAGAGGAAAAGCAATGATTGCGCACTGTACACAGAGGAAAAGCAATCATTGCGCACTGTACACAATACATATGCACTACCTGGAGACCATGGTCTAATTGATCGATGCGCATTGTCAGTAGAAATAGAGAAACATATTAGTTGCACTGTTCATTGTCTGAAAATATCAGACCTGCTGATATTCCAATTTCCAGTCAAGATGCGTTGTCAGTTTTCAGGTTTCATTGATAGTTAATGAGCTATATCTTTAGATTCTATATGAATCATGTTGTATTGTTTTTTTAGTTTATAGGTGTGGTATTTTAGATTCTATATGCAAAACAATGTATTCGATGATCTTTTAAATGCCAGATTTTTCTTTATATTAAAAATCAGATTTTTTTCGTGCGTGTCGCACGTGCGTAACTACTAGTTGTGCTTAAAGAAGTAGATTGAAAATAAATGACTTCGAAATGGCGTAATCAAAATAAATGCATTGGTGTACCATTATAGCATAGTTAAGTCAATTGTTTTTGAACTATCAAGCACGTCTAACTCATGAGATACATAACATAACTAGATCATTATTAGTATGATCTAATTTATAATAACTCATCCAGTCACAAATGTATTATGCAATTATTTTTTCTCAAAACTTTGATTATACATCTTATTGAAAAAATTTAACATGTTATCGTTTATTTTGTTATCATTTGATTTATGAGTATGATTCATATTTTATATGTTTGAACAAATTTTTTGAATAAGATAAAAGATAAATTTTAGAAAAATACATCATACATTTGTGTGAATAGAGATTGTAATATTTTATAATCAAGATAACAAGAAAAGAAAGAATTATATAAAAAGGTGTGGCATGTTTTTTTTAGAACCAAGTTGGCTTGGTCCAACAAGCAGTCTGGCCTTGGTTGGCATGCACACGCAGGCCTACTTGACTGGTGAGCATGAGCTGAAGTTTAGTGCCACCTCGCCTAGCTAGACGATACGCAGGGCACAAGACTATATAATAGAAGTAACCGACCCCGACAACCTGAGAGGGATGTATCAAAATCTTCTTTGCGTTGTTAAACATGACAAAAAAACTGAACTTATATTTGACATGCAATATCCCTATATTCCTTTGGATCTAGCAAACATCGTTTGTTCATGTTTAATAAATACATCATCTATCTTTACCAACATATCAGTTGGCAAAAAATCATCAACTGCTATTTGAGCACATAAGTCATCAACTACTATTTGAGCACATAAGTCATAGTCTGTTAATGTATAATCTGCAAAAAGTGAAATAGTTAATTTTTATGTATAGCAAACTCAACCAAAGGGAAGTGAAAGGGAATACTAATAACCTTGTGGGATACAATCATTATGTTAGACCAACTTTCACCGATTCATGTTGATCTGGTTTTTTATCATCATCAAATAAATCTGTATTACCATTATCCTTTTTATCTGATTCAAAATCACTTATTCAGAGCATTTTGCTTTTTTTTAAAGGCTGGTCATCTAAATTCTCATCAATGCATGATTCATTGTTGTGAGAATCCATTTTCTGCGAAAAGAAAAAGAACTTGTAAATATAAATATCAAACATGTTGGTGTAGTCCATTTTTTCAATTGAATTTTTTCCAACATATATCTAGCAGGCAACATATAGAATGACAATTTGGGCATAAATAAATTAAAAACTAACTGGGATGATATTTTGATGGTTGTTGATGGAGCTGATGTTAATGGGTCATGATCATTTAAATCACAACAATCTGGTTTCTTTAATGTTTGATCATTTAAAACATCATCAGTGCATGATTCAACGTCGTGAGCATCAAGTTTCTGCATTAAAAAGGGGAATGAAAGAAAAAGAAAATAAAAAAGAATCAGTTATTTCCCTGATTTCCATGGCAGAAAATTGTAAATGAAGTGGTAAGGAGATTGAAAACTAACTGGAGATGCTGGGATAGTCGACATCGGGTCAACAATGGATGACTCAACAGAAGAATTCATTTTCTGAAATAAAAACAACATTAATTAATTAACTAGCCCAAAACCATATTGACATCACAGAGAGAAAATGAGGTTTCTGAGGCCGAAAAGTAAAAACTTACCGAGGGTGATGCAGAGACGACATATGTAGGGGCTATATGGTGGAGCTCCGCTCCTAGATTCCCTGAAGTGGAATTAGAATGTGCAGCCAAACAGCAAAAAGGAGACCAGATTCTCTGGTGAATCTAGAAGAATCACTCCCTTATTTTACACTATGGCCATAGAGCTAAAAAAAATTGTACTTCCACATGCTCCCTGTCACGCCCAGTTCTCAACCAACGGAACCGGAACAACATATATGTGCCAGGAACGTGTCTCACATATATCATGACAATAGTGACATCACAGAACGTGCATAACGATAATTAAAACGTTTACATAGAGTATAACATCACTTTATTACAATAAGACAACATGTCTTTAAACCAGAGTCATAGCGGAAGCGTAAACGAAGATGAACGAGCCGCCACAGGGACGTCGACTGGTGGACCGGTACGCCTAGAACTCGTTGAAGTCCTGAACATACTCTTCGAAGTCTTCTGGAGCTGAGCAGCGGTTGGGTTCCAGCCAACAGTAGGTTTAAAGTAAAGCAAGCGTGAGTATTTCATACTCAACAAGCACAACATGAACTATGAGGCATCTAGGGTTGGCTGACACTTAGCATGAGCTTTTAGTTGGTCAAGTTTTATTAAGCGACTAATTACTACAGGTGAGTTGATAAACCATTAACCCAAAGTATAGCATAAAAGATTTAAACAACAACATTAACATAAGAACCACTTTCAAAACCCAACAGAACCACTAATCTGCATAAAGGATCTGGGCCGCTCATAACCGTGAGCACGGCTGACATGTCAGTTTTACACTCTCGAGAGGTCGTACATCTTTACCCATGAGTCGTGGGCTACGCTAGTGGTCCACCACATTACCGTAGATGAGATGGCTAGCAAGCACACTACGAGGCCTTTACAAAGATCACGTGGTAAGGTGTAACCGCTAAGGTTTCAGGGTCCGCAGCTGTGGAGCAAGCCTCAAGGGGAGATAAACGCACTCAACCCAAGTAGCGCGAGGGCCACAGAAGCTCACCTCCCCTCTTGCCCCGTCGGTAAGTTACCCCCAAACCAATGCAACCTAATTAATTAGCCAAGACCGTCCCATTCCAGTCTCATGGTAGCACTGTTATCCCAGGTTGTCGCTTTGCGAACCGGTCCTTAAGGAGAGTGGCCATAAGCAAAACACCTGCTCATGCCCCCTAAACCAAGTTGCTAAAAAGCCATTTTTAAAGGAACATGAACCACAGAGGGTCAAGCTCAAGATTTGATTGCATAGATCCATTAACAAGATTATTAACAAAGATACATGAGTTCGCGCAGCAACTAGCAAAACTTAACCAACAAGCAACCCATAGGTAACATATCGATAAAAGAAGCTAGGTACAGTCCTTATTGGCATACAAAATTAGACACATGCATATGAAGTGATTAAGTGGTTATTGGGTTGTGTCCATGTTATACTTGCCTTGCTCAAACTGGTCTTGAGTCTGCTGCTCAACACCCTCAAACTGCTGCTCTTCGTCACCAACAAACTGCTCACCGTCTAACCACGTTCACGGCAACGTACAAGCATTTCCACGCATACATACATGCAAACAATTACCCAAAGGTGAGAAACAGTACATCATATCATAAAAACAGAAGATAAAACTGTACTAAAAACATTCTACATGTTTCTACGGTCGTGTGAGCGCAAGAATCACTCAAATCGGAGTTAAAACGTGAAAGTTATGCATAAAACGGGCTCCTAGGGGCATAACTGTGATAGAAACATTGAAACCAGGGGCTAGATTTGAAAAACCGAGGACTTAAACGTAATTAACCGTAGCCGCCGAGGGTTTCTAGGCAAAACCGCCGGGTCCTGGACCGCGGGTTCAAAAACCGGAAAGCCCAGGGGCCAAACCGAAGAAAACAGGACCTAAACCTAATTATTCTTCAACGGACATGGACTGCGGGTTGATTCCAGAGACACGCGGGGGCTTTTCTGCGAAAGTCCCGCGCTGACCGGTCTACGCCGACGCGGCGCTGACGCGGCGCGCGCGTGGCGCGACACGTGGGCCTGGCGGGTGGGTCCCCGCTGTCGGGTTTAAGAGAAGGCGACGTGGCGTGTTCTGATTGGTCCACGAAGGGGTACGCTGTGTTCTAATCTCGGCCACCCGTGAAAGATCCGACGGCCGAGGTGCACGGGGACGGTGAGGCGCCGGCGGCGACCAAAACCCACGGCGGGGTTCGGCCCGCGCGGCGGTGGCTCGCCGGCGTGGTGCACGCCGGGCCTAAAGACCGTCCCGCTGGACTAGATCTAGTGGGAAAGAGAGAGGAGGCCGAGGCGGAGCTCACCGAGGGGTCGAAACGGGCGGAGGCGCGACGGTGAGGGCTCGCGACGGAGGACGGCGGACGGCTCGGACGGCGTTCGCGGGTAGAGGCTTCGGAGTGGCAGGCTCGCGGCTAGAACCCACGGAGCGTCTCCCCGAAACTCCTGCGAACAAAATGGCGGTGGTTAGGAGGTCGAAGACGGCTCGCCGATGAGGAATTTGGGCGGCGGAGCGGCTTACTGAGGCGGAGCTCCGGCAACGGACAGCGGGCACGAGAGAGCACGAGCGACGAATTGGAGAAGAGGATTTGCAAAGGGGAAGAGTGCGGTCCTCGGAGTGGGTTTTATAGAGCCCTAGGCGAAGGGGATAGACACGGCCGCGGTGATTCCGCTCGGCGGCTTTGAAAGCCGGACCCGGCGCAGTGAGGGAAAGGCGGGAGAAGGGGAAACCGGGGCGGCGACCGCGGGATTGAGGGTGGGCACTAAAGGAAGGGGACGTGGGCGTGGCTTCGGCTTCCTTTGCTTGAGCGCCGACGTGGCCGAGCGGGGGAGTAAGGAAGGCGAGCGAGAAATCCGGCGGGAGGAGGGAGACGAGTCTGACGCGTGGGGCCGGTGCAGCAGTGGGTGTGAGGGCGAGGGCCCGCCTGTCGGCGTGGCGCGGAGCGAGGGGCGGCGCGCGCTGGCGGGCCGTGCGCTGCGCTGCGGGAGAGAGGGGGCGCGGGTTGGGCCGGCCTCCGGCCCAGGCGGGAAGAGGGCGGGGGTTCGGTCGGGCCGGGGCCCAGGCGGGAGAGAGGGGGCGCGGGTTGGGCTGGCCGGTCGGCCTGGCTCTCTCCCCCTTTTTTTTCTTTTTTTTTCTGATTTTGAATTCCTTTGAATGGAGATAGAAATGGTTCTAAAATTCAATTGAATTTGAATTTGAATCCTTAATTCAAGCAAACAAGAGACAATGCACCAGCATGTAATGCACAAGAAAGTTGGGCCTATGATAAATTTTATTCTAGTATTTATTTTAAATAAAACCTGTTAAATGCAAACTAAACATACAAGCCTTAGGAACATTAAATAAATTGCTCGAAGTTTATTGTGAAGTGTTGGAATTTAAACTAGGGTGTTACAAACCTACCCCCCTTAAAAGGAATCTCGCCCCCGAGATTCTCATAGGTGGTTAGCAAAGAGACCAGGATAAGTTGCTCTCAACTCCTCCTCTCTTTCCCAAGTTGCCTCATCCTCCGTGTGATGTTTCCACTGCACTCTGCACATTTTGACCCTCCTGTTTCGGGTAACCCTTTCAGATGTTTCAAGAATCTTCACCGGGTGTTCGGTATATGTCAAATCCTCCTGCACATCCAGACCTTCCAGTGGTGCTTGTTCTTCCGGCACCCTTAAACACTTCTTTAGTTGGGACACATGGAACACATTGTGTATGCCAGATAGGTTTGGTGGCAACTCCAACTTATAAGCCACTTCGCCTTTCCTTTCCACTATCTTGAATGGACCGATGTATCTTGGTGCCAGCTTTCCTTTCATATTAAACCTCCGGATACCTCTCATTGGTGACACCTTCAAATACACAAAGTCATCAACCTTAAAGGTCAAGTCCCTGCGTCGCACATCTGCATAGCTCTTCTGTTTAGACTGAGCAACTCTCAAATTCTCACGTACCATCTTGATCTGCTGTTCAGCATCCTTGATAAGGTCGGGCCCGAACACCTGCTTCTCTCCTGTTTGGTTCCAAAATAGCGGTGTCCTGCACCTTCTGTCATACAGTGCCTCAAACGGTGACTTCTTCAGACTGGCTTGGTAGCTGTTGTTATAGGAGAACTCAGCATAAGGCAGACTCTTATCCCAACTGGTTCCGTATTGTATAGCACATACCCTCAACATGTCCTCTAGAATCTGATTTGTTCTTTCCGTCTGACCATCTGTCTGTGGGTGATATGCCGTACTGAACCGAAGCTTGGAATCCAAAGAATCATGCAACTGCTCCCAGAAACGAGATGTGAACTGTGAACCTCTATCAGATATGATCCGCTTAGGCACTCCATGCAAGCAAACGATTCTGGAGATGTACAATTCTGCTAACCTTGCACCCGAATAGGTAGTGTTCACCGGAATGAAATGAGCAACCTTGGTCAACCGATCAACAACTACCCAGATCGAGTTGTAACCTTTCTGAGTCCTGGGTAACCCCACAATGAAATCCATACTTATTTCCTCCCATTTCCACTCTGGGATCTTCAAAGGTTGCAACAAACCTGCAGGTCTCTGATGTTCGGCCTTCACACGCAGACAAGTGTCACACACTGCGACATATTCTGCCACTGCTCTCTTCATTCCATACCACCAGAACCTTTCCTTCAGATCATGATACATCTTTGTACTGCCCGGGTGAATTGAGTAAGCAGTGTCGTGAGCCTCACTGAGTATTAACTTCTTGATACTGTCCACATCTGGCACGCAGATCCGATTCTTGTACCATACAGTACCTTGTTCATCTTCACGAAAGTGTGGTGCCTTGCCCAACTTGATCTGTTCCCGGATCTCCTGGATTTTCTCGTCCGTTTTCTGATGGTTCCTTATCTCTTGTTCCAGGGTAGGCTCTGCTTCAAATGTTGCTACTATGGTGTGATGCACGAATCCCAAATTCAAACTCTCAAATTCCACACACAGCTCAAAGGGCATCTGAAAAGCAACTGCCATATTAACATAACTTTTTCTGCTTAAGGCATCCGCTACCACATTAGCTTTCCCTGGATGGTAATGTATCTCCAGGTCATAATCTTTAATCAACTCTAGTCATCTTCTCTGCCTCATATTCAGCTCATTCTGTGTGAAGATATATTTAAGACTCTTGTGGTCGGTGTATATCTCACATTTATTCCCGAACAAATAATGCCTCCAGATCTTCAGAGCATGCACAACAGCTGCTAACTCCAGATCATGAGTGGGATAATTGACCTCATGCTTTCTTAGCTGGCGTGAAGCATAAGCAATCACCTTTCCCTCCTGCATCAGCACACAACCCAAACCTTCCTTAGAGGCATCACAATACACGGTGAAACTCTTGGTTAAGTCCGGTAGAGTAAGCACTGGGGCTGTGGTGAGTCTCTTCTTTAGTTCATCAAATGCAACTTGCCTCTCCTTAGTCCAATTAAATGGAACACCCTTCTCGAGCAATGATGTCATTGGTTTTGCAATCCTGGAGAAACTCTCAATAAACCTTCTGTAATATCCTGCTAGACCCAAAAATCCACGAACTTCTTTCACAACTTCTAGCACCTTCCAATCCATGACACTGCTGATCTTGCTAGGATCCACCATGATTCCACCTTTCGAGACTATATGTCCCAAGAAAGGCACTTGATCAAGCCAAAACTCACACTTGCTCAACTTTGCATACAACTTATGGTCTCTCAGCTTCTGCAAAACTAACCTCAAGTGTTCCTCATGTTCTTCTTCCGTCTTGGAATAGATCAATATATCATCAATGAACACCACAACAAACTTGTCAAGATACTCCATAAACACCTTGTTCATAAGATTCATGAAATAAGCAGGAGCATTTGTCAACCCAAAAGGCATCACTGTATATTCATATAACCCAAATCTGGTAATGAAAGCAGTCTTTGGAATATCGGATGGACGAATCTTCATTTGATGATAACCCGACCTCAAATCAATTTTTGAGAACACACATGCACCTTGCAACTGATCAAACAAATCATCTATCCGAGGTAAGGGGTATTTGTTTTTGATGGTGACATCATTCAAAGCCCTATAATCCACACACATCCTTCTTGACCCATCCTTCTTATCAACAAACAGAACTGGGAAAGCCCAAGGTGAAGAACTAGGCCGTATAAACCCTTTTCCTAACAACTCATCTATATTTTCCTTTATTAACTCTTGTTCTTTGGGTGCCACTCTATATTGCCTTTTTGCTATAGGGGCTGTACCAGGTAAAAGTTCTATTAAAAATTCAACTTCTCGGTCAGGTGGCATACCTGGTAACTCTTCTGGGAAGACATCCGGGTACTCGCACACTACTCGAATTCCCTCCGTGGGCTTCGCCTCCATCTGATGCAGACAACCAGAAGGTTCTGTGGCACTGACTTCCACTTTCTGACCATCAGGAGCTGTTAAGTGGACGGTTCGCTTGGCACAATCAATTCTGACATCCCACTTAGCAAGCGTTTCCATTCCCAAGATGATATCAATCCCCGCGGAACCAATGATTATTAACTTGGTGCAGAATTCTACCCCCCTTATGTTTATGCTAACTCGAGGGCATATTAAACTGGTGCTCAACGTTCCCCCCGGTGTGGTTACTACCATGGGTCTACTTGTAGACCTTATAGGAATATTGTACTGCTCAGCATATGATTTGGTAATAAATGAATGCGTGGCACCGGTATCAAAAAGAACTGTAGCGGGGTGAGAGTTGACCAGGAACGTACCAAGCACGACGTTAGGGGCTTCAGCTGCAGACTCAGCTGTCACATGATTCACCTTCCCTTGCCACGGCGCCTTGCCCTGTTGATTGGGGCGCCCTTGCTGCGGCTGGGGAGGGTTCTGCCTTTGGCCCGATTGCTGCCCCTGTTGGTTACCTTGCACCTTACGGGGACAAGCATTAGCATAGTGGCCCGCTCCACCACACTTGTAGCAAGGCCCAACACCTGTAGTCTGGTTTGTGGTGGGAGGGGTGGTCTGCACTTGGCGCTGAGCTGGATACATAGGACGAGCTGGCTGACCCTGGTAGCGCTGCTGGTACTGGTAGCCTTGCTGTCCTTGAGCCCGCTACTGCTGTGAGCTCGGACCCTGAGAGAAACGGGGGCGGGTGTTGCTGCTTGATGAAGAGTTGTTGTACTTCCTCTTCCTTTCTTCGATCTCCTGGCGCTTCCTTTCAATGAAAAGCGCCCTGTCTACCAGTTGATGAAAGCTAGGAAAGGTATGGTTCATCAACTGGTATTGGAGCTCATCATTTAAACCCTCCAGGAAGTATTCTTGCTTCTCCCTGTCCTCTGCCACCTCTGCAGTGGCATACCTGGCTAACTGAAGGAACTTATCCCTATACTCAGTCACAGACATGCTGCCCTGCTTCAGGGAAAGGAACTCCTTTTTCTTCATCTTCATCAGCCTTGCAGGCACATGGTGGTTGCGGAAGTTTTCCCTGAACTGTGCCCAGGTGAAAGCTTCCCTATCCTGGACTCTGTAAGACTCCCACCAGTCCAGTGCTGCACCCCTCAACTGACCAGAACCATACAGGACCCTTTCCCTATCATTGCACTGTGCTATATCCAACTGGCGTTCCACAGCACGAAGCCAGTCATCAGCCTGTAGTGGCTCTGTGGCATGAGAGAAGGTGGGTGGATGACCCTTCAGGAAATCTCCACGCCGGTCCCTAGGTGGTGGGGGTGGAGGCTGAGCTTGAGCCTGCTGGAGAACATGCACAGCGTTGGTCATTGTCGCCATCATCTGCATCTGGAGGTTGTAGAACTGCTTCGGTGTCAGTGGTGGAGGGTTGGGCAGCGGGTTGCCACCCCCCTGGTTACCCTGGCTAGCATTGCCACCAGTAGCGTTGCGCCTTGTGTTAACCATCTGTTTGTAACAGAGACACCGTAAGCACATAGCCACATATGGGTGCACAAGCAATAGCGACTAAAGATAAAGTAGTAAGATCAATAGAGTGGATATAGTGTTAACCCCACGAACTAACTTATAACATTAACTTGCTCATGCTGGGACAAATCCCCACAGCTGGATAGCACACAACCAAAGATCCAAATCAAACATGGTTCAAAATAACAATCAACCAGCCAACACACTTTAACTTAAGTTCCACACGACCAACTCAACACGACAACTTAAACAACGTGCTAACGCGATACATGAGGATGACTAGTCATCCCGAGGGAGTATCCTGGTGGCACCACCTAACTCTCCCGTGCCAGGCCTCCTGCGAGGTGGAGTCTGATCTGGATCCACCACTGGCACCTGGGGTGGTGGACCTGCCACTCGGTCCAGCTGTGCCTGAAGGTGGAACACCTCACCGTTCCGGTGATGGAGCTCCTCGGACACCCTGACGTAAGCAGTGATCAGGGCTGACACATACCGGACCAGCTTCAACAGCTGCCGGTTGTCCTCACCCCGGATGGACGCGATCTCGTGCTCAGTATCCCCGGACTGCCGGCGGGGAAAGTAGCGGTACTGAGTCTGGCAGAGCGGAGTGTGGTAGTGCTGGCAGAGAACCCCAAGAGCCTGCTGAGCAGCATCCTCCATGGCCATCTCCATGGTCTCGTGCTCCGCGATGCTGTAGTGCCGGCGCAGCACGGTGTGTCCCCCATGGTTGGGGTTGGGCTCCAGGATCTGCGCATCGGCGGACCAGAGGGTGGTGTGGTCCGGGCGCGCTCGCTGCCGGACCTGGTAGACGACCTCATGGGTAGTGTAACCCAGGTCGTAGAGGCAGTCGCGGAGTAGCCCCGGGAACTCCAGGTCAGCACCGTGGTGTGGGTGCGTCAGGTCGACCCAGGCGTCAACCTCCCGCTGGCCACCCTCGTCGGAAGGGACAGCCACACGGAACGGCCACTCGGGTGCGGCAGGCGGTGGCGGTGGGGGTGCCGGTGAAGCTGCAGGTGCCGCTGGAGAAGGTGGTGGTGTCGGCGCACGCGGGGAAGGAGGTGTCGGTGTCGGCAGGCGTGGCGATGGAGCCTCCTCCCGCGCATCACCATCGTCGTCTGAGTCGAGGTAGTAAACTACCTCCACTGGGTCATCCTCTTCCTCCTCCTCCTCAGGGTCAGTGTCTGCCGGAAGCAGACCATTCGCCTCAAAGGGGTGTGGCGCCTGGTCCATGGGAGCATACTCGAAGGGTGGTGGTGGCAACGGCTCGGGCAGCTCCGGTGATGGAGGCTCGACCTGCTGTGGTGGACGAGGTACTGGGGTGCGTCGTGGGGTCGGTGGTGCAACACGGCGAAGGCGGCCCCCGGTACTCTTGCGGGCGGTTTGCTTGCTGCGTGCCATGACCTATAAGGAGGATGGAGTAAGATGGAGATCAGTTCTATATGATTGAATGAATAAAGCAAAAGGTAATAATTTAACATAGGGTGAACATATAGTTTGATAGCAAAAATAAAATTTTCATAAAACAGCAAGAGGGCAAAGGGGAATGAGGTCCTTATTTACGTCCGTTTCTAACTAGGCTTCCGTCCTACAGTCAACACGGCTCTGATACCACTTTGTCACGCCCAGTTCTCAACCAACGGAATCGGAACAACATATATGTGCCAGGAACGTGTCTCACATATATCATGACAATAGTGACATCACAGAACGTGCATAACGATAATTAAAACGTTTACATAGAGTATAACATCACTTTATTACAATAAGACAACATGTCTTTAAACCAGAGTCATAGCGGAAGCGTAAACGAAGATGAACGAGCCGCCACAGGGACGTCGACTGGTGGACCGGTACGCCTAGAACTCGTTGAAGTCCTGAACATACTCTTCGAAGTCTTCTGGAGCTGAGCAGCGGTTGGGTTCCAGCCAACAGTAGGTTTAAAGTAAAGCAAGCGTGAGTATTTCATACTCAACAAGCACAACATGAACTATGAGGCATCTAGGGTTGGCTGACACTTAGCATGAGCTTTTAGTTGGTCAAGTTTTATTAAGCGACTAATTACTACAGGTGAGTTGATAAACCATTAACCCAAAGTATAGCATAAAAGATTTAAACAACAACATTAACATAAGAACCACTTTCAAAACCCAACAGAACCACTAATCTGCATAAAGGATCTGGGCCGCTCATAACCGTGAGCACGGCTGACATGTCAGTTTTACACTCTCGAGAGGTCGTACATCTTTACCCATGAGTCGTGGGCTACGCTAGTGGTCCACCACATTACCGTAGATGAGATGGCTAGCAAGCACACTACGAGGCCTTTACAAAGATCACGTTGGTAAGGTGTAACCGCTAAGGTTTCAGGGTCCGCAGCTATGGAGCAAGCCTCAAGGGGAGATAAACGCACTCAACCCAAGTAGCGCGAGGGCCACAGAAGCTCACCTCCCCTCTTGCCCCGTCGGTAAGTTACCCCCAAACCAATGCAACCTAATTAATTAGCCAAGACCGTCCCATTCCAGTCTCATGGTAGCACTGTTATCCCAGGTTGTCGCTTTGCGAACCGGTCCTTAAGGAGAGTGGCCATAAGCAAAACACCTGCTCATGCCCCCTAAACCAAGTTGCTAAAAAGCCATTTTTAAAGGAACATGAACCACAGAGGGTCAAGCTCAAGATTTGATTGCATAGATCCATTAACAAGATTATTAACAAAGATACATGAGTTCGCGCAGCAACTAGCAAAACTTAACCAACAAGCAACCCATAGGTAACATATCGATAAAAGAAGCTAGGTACAGTCCTTATTGGCATACAAAATTAGACACATGCATATGAAGTGATTAAGTGGTTATTGGGTTGTGTCCATGTTATACTTGCCTTGCTCAAACTGGTCTTGAGTCTGCTGCTCAACACCCTCAAACTGCTGCTCTTCGTCACCAACAAACTGCTCACCGTCTAACCACGTTCACGGCAACGTACAAGCATTTCCACGCATACATACATGCAAACAATTACCCAAAGGTGAGAAACAGTACATCATATCATAAAAACAGAAGATAAAACTGTACTAAAAACATTCTAGGCAAAACCGTAGCCGCCGAGGGTTTCTAGGCAAAACCGCCGGGTCCTGGACCGCGGGTTCAAAAACCGGAAAGCCCAGGGGCCAAACCGAAGAAAACAGGACCTAAACCTAATTATTCTTCAACGGACATGTACTGCGGGTTGACTCCAGAGAAACGCAGGGGCTTTTCTGCGAAAGTCCCGCGCTGACCGGTCTACGCCGACGCGGCGCTGACGCGGCGCGCGCGTGGCGCGACACGTGGGCCTGGCTGGTGGGTCCCCGCTGTCGGGTTTAAGAGAAGGCGACGTGGCGTGTTCTGATTGGTCCACGAAGGGGTACGCTGTGTTCTAATCTCGGCCACCCGTGAAAGATCCGACGGCCGAGGTGCACGGGGACGGTGAGGCGCCGGCGGCGACCAAAACCCACGGCGGGGTTCGGCCTGCGCCGCGGTGGCTCGCCGGCGTGGTGCACGCCAGGCCTAAAGACCGTCCCGCTGGACTAGATCTAGTGGGAAAGAGAGAGGAGGCCGAGGCGGAGCTCACCGAGGGGTTGAAACGGGCGGAGGCGCGACGGTGAGGGCTCGCGACGGAGGACGGCGGACGGCTCGGACGGCGTTCGCGGGTAGAGGCTTCGGAGTGGCAGGCTCGCGGCTAGAACCCACGGAGCGTCTCCCCGAAACTCCTGCGAACAAGATGGCGGTGGTTAGGAGGTCGAAGACGGCTCGCCGATGAGGAATTTGGGCGGCGGAGCGGCTTACCGAGGCGGAGCTCCGGCAACGGACAGCGGGCACGAGAGAGCACGAGCGACGAATTGGAGAAGAGGATTTGCAAAGGGGAAGAGTGCGGTCCTCGGAGTGGGTTTTATAGAGCCCTAGGCGAAGGGGATAGACACGGCCGCGGTGATTCCGCTCGGCGGCTTTGAAAGCCGGACCCGGCGCAGTGAGGGAAAGGAGGGAGAAGGGGAAACCGGGGCGGCGACCGCGGGATTGAGGGTGGGCACTAAAGGAAGGGGACGTGGGCGTGGCTTCGGCTTCCTTTGCTTGAGCGCCGACGTGGCCGAGCGGGGGAGTAAGGAAGGCGAGCGAGAAATCCGGCGGGAGGAGGGAGACGAGTCTGACGCGTGGGGCCGGTGCGGCAGTGGGTGTGAGGGCGAGGGCCCGCCTGTCGGCGAGGCGCGGAGCGAGGGGCGGCGCGCGCTGGCGGGCCGTGCGCTGCGCTGCGGGAGAGAGGGGGCGCGGGTTGGGCCGGCCTCCGGCCCAGGCGGGAAGAGGGCGGGGGTTCGGTCGGGCCGGGGCCCAGGCGGGAGAGAGGGGGCGCGGGTTGGGCTGGCCGGTCGGCCTGGCTCTCTCCCCCTTTTTTTTTCTTTTTTTTTCTGATTTTGAATTCCTTTGAATGGAGATAGAAATGGTTCTAAAATTCAATTGAATTTGAATTTGAATCCTTAATTCAAGCAAACAAGAGACAATGCACCAGCATGTAATGCACAAGAAAGTTGGACCTACGATAAATTTTATTCTAGTATTTATTTTAAATAAAACCTGTTAAATGCAAACTAAACATACAAGCCTTAGGAACATTAAATAAATTGCTCGAAGTTTATTGTGAAGTGTTGGAATTTAAACTAGGGTGCTACACTCCCCACTCTCGAGCCCTTAGGAATCACTTCACAGACAGCTTCCCAAACGTTTTTCAGTAGACAAATTCACTTCTACTAGAAAATCATATGGAATCACTCCACCAGTGAATCAGCTTCCGGTGCCAAAGAATCTAGGAGCAGTGCTCTACCAAACAGGCCTGTAGCAGCAATACCAACTCTAGGCCAGGGATTTTAAATAGGGATGAAAGAAGCATATTGATTCAACGAGTTGGAACACCAGTATCAATCGAGATGCAATTGCTAACGTGTCTTCCCCAAAAAATCTCACCGCAATTATATAGAGACAAAAGAAGCCTATTGATTCGAGATGGATTGGAGAGGGGGAATAAGCATTTTGACTCAAGTTGTAAAGGACATACAAATCTGATACGAAGGAAAGCAAATTGGAGCCGAGATTGTGTCACATGCGTTGCCTAATTTCGATTGTGAGGAACGTCCTCACACTGCGGCAGCGCGGCCATGACACAACAACCTATGAGCATGCGGGAGGGCACCTTGTGGAGCTGTGGTGTCGTACCCGAAAATTTGATCCTAGGAAAATCATTTTAAATCTCTCCTCTAATTCAAAATCAATTTCGAAAGTTTGTTTGTTATGACGTGTACAGTTTGAGCTTAACAAAATTTCCTATCAAGTCCCTCCAATATTCTTGGCAATATCCTCTCAAATATTTCTCAAGCTTCTCCATCAAAATCTCTCCAAATTCCCAAGTTCAAAATTCCAAAATCAGGAAAAATCTAAATCTCTCTCCCCTCCTCACCTTGGGCCGCAGCCCAAACTTTCTTCCCTCTCGGCGTGCCTCCCCGAGGTCCATCTCCTCCCTCCTCCCTGGCCCAAAACGAGCAGGCCCAGCCAGCCACCTCCTCCCTCTCTTCGCTCCTCCTGCCGCGTGCACGCCGCGCTGGCGGAGCGCACGCCGCGTCCAGCCGCCCGCGCCGCGCCGCCATGCTATCGCCGCTAGGAACACGACACCGGCTGCCTACGACAACTCGACGCCTGGCCTTGCCAGTGCCCTCACCTCTCGTCCCCTGCTCCTTCCTCTACTGCGTGACACGCAGTGCCGCGCCTCGCCATGCCTGCTCATGCCACGCCGCGCCACTACCTGACGCTGGCCTCGCCAGCGCTCCGCCGCTCGCCGCGCACGCCACCGCATGCTCGCTGCGCACGCCGCGCCACGCCGCATCCCTCCAGCACGTGCTGCGCCACCACGCTCGCCGTCACCACCCTCCCCGCCACCAGCAACCCGACGCCGGCATCTGCCAGCACATCCCCTCTCTCCGTCTGCTCCATGCCTATAAAAGGCGATCCTCGGCGAACTCCTGCCTCCTCTGCTCCCCCTCGCGTCATCCGCGCCGCGCACATCCGCTGCGAGCCGCGCCAGCGCTACGAGCTCCCTCTTTCCCTGCTCATCGCGCCGCCCGCGTTGCCCACCTCGCGGTGAGCTACGCCGACGCTGCCGTCCACTGACCTCGCTCCTTGCCTCGGCTTCACGCCGCTAGGCCAGATCGCCGCCGACGCGCCGCCATCAAATACTCTCTCCTCCCTCAGTCTCTGTCCGATTAGTGCAAGTGTGAGCTTCGCCGCATCATGCTCTACCTCAACGACACCCCATTGCCTCTCCTCTTGCCCCCTCGGAGCCGCTGCGGTGCAAGCTCTCCACCACCGTAGTCGCTGCCGCCGCGCTCCGCATACAGCTGTCTCCCGCTCCTTCCCCAGCCACAAGGGCCATGCCTATGGGTTTGCCCCGCTGGCCTGGTCGTCGCACGCCAGTTCTCCTCACCGGAAGCAGCTGGACGGCAGTGACCTACCGCCGAGCCGCCGTCAGAAGCCGACCCCGCTCCACGCCGATTCAACAGATCTAGACCCGGTTCAACCGCCGTCACCCTCACCCGACGCCGTTTCGCCTCGCCCTCACTGCCATGCGGGCCGGCGCGACGCCGTCAGCCTGCCTGGCTACCACGTTGGGCCGGCCCGGTGGCCTCCACCCGCGCGCGCCAGCGGGCCGTAAGGCAGCCCACCCGGGAACCGGGCTGAAAGCGGGAAAAAGAAAAGAAAAAGGAAAAAGGGCCCCGTGGGCCAAAATCCCACTTCCGGCTGAGTTCTTTGCCGCGAGAAAGTCTGCTCCTACCCCCTGTACTATCTAGAAAGTTCAAATCTACCCCTCCCGTATCTTCTCCGTCTTAATTCCGATTTGGGCGATTCTTGCGCCTAAATTCTCTATAAATCAAACTCTATCCACTAATACTCTTCTCATGCGTTCTCTACCATTTTTTGTTTGTCCATCCAACACTGCTACGTGTAGCCCGTTGGTATGACCGTCGGAACTAGCCTCGTCTCCGCCGCCAAGCAGTTAGAGACTATGAAGACGCTGCCCCAATTTCCCCATGTCACCGTATTTTGGTCATGTGGGCATGTCGTGGGTGGCAATCAAGACGTCAGTTCCATTGTACCCTTCGCATCGGCGGAAACGCTGTCGTGACAGGCGAGAAAGGACTTGGCATGGTGGAAATGGGCCCTATGCGCCATTAGACGGCCCATGGTCCTTCTTTCCATTAGACGCTCGGCACGGCTAGCGAGGTCCAGCCCGTGGGCACCATGACGGCGGCTGCCACGGCGGAGCGGCAGCTGCGGACTCGCCCGGGTGAAAGGGACATGCAAGAGGCGGAGCAGAGGATGGACTCACGGATAGACGACGCTGTCACGCGAAGGGGGTCGCTGACAGGTGGGGCCCACCTGTCAGGAAGGACCAAGAAACCTTATTGTCTTTAATATTAATATACTAGCAAAAATGCCTGTGCGTTGCGATGGGAGAAAACAACATATTATCATATTAGAATGTGTATGTGCCACTAAATATGATAATGGAACATAAAACACATATTTTTGACATGGAAAATGCATAAATATTATGTATTATTATATTCTTATTGTGTATGGTACTTTACTTTGTTTATTTAATTGGTTATTTATCAATCGGGCTGCCATCATTAAGTGTTTTTAGGGGTGGCGCCATCTTGAATTTTTTTTGAGGAACACTATACAAACACAGACGCTCAACACACACGCACACTCACCCCTATGAACGTACACACGCACACCCCTACCCCTATGAGCGTCTCTGAAAGACTGTGCCGACATAGCTTGAGATGGCTGCCATCAAAAAATAACATATGGTCACATTTAAACTGGCCCCGTGGACTCGGCCACAACTTTTGCCCATGTACATTCGGTCCACCAGCCCATCAAACCACACTTCGTCTTCAACTATTTGATCAAAACAAATTGTTACGATACACCGATATAAATGAAAACCTTATCTTTTTCTTCTCCTACCACAGGCTTCACGGCTGCCACCACCACTCTATTTTTTTGTCACACATTCGTTCTCCACCTAAGGGTGGGCCCACCATGATTCATGGGTATTTAGTTGTATATGAAAGGATCAAGGTGTCCAAGAGGAGGGGTGAATTGGACTTCTAATTTTGAAACTTGAAATTAAATTCTATCGCACAAGTCCCAATTCAACCTAGTGCCTAATTGAGTGTGGCTAGAATTCTACACGTAACAAAAGTTTCGCAACCTATAGCCAAGCATGCAATTCTAGGAATGTAAAGGCACAAAGTAAATGCGGAAAATAATGCAGAAAGTAAATGAGAAGAGATGACTCGGTGATCTTTTTCTCGAGGTTCGGGGAGACACACGGTCTCTACCCCCTACTCCTCGTTTGGTGCCCCTCTCAAGGCTTTGCTCTCGCGAGTTCCTCACAAGGATGCCCGGCCCCAAACCTCACAAGGAGTGAGGTTGGCA
The DNA here is from genome assembly GCA_022530915.1 of Paspalum notatum. NCBI lineage: Eukaryota > Viridiplantae > Streptophyta > Magnoliopsida > Poales > Poaceae > Paspalum > Paspalum notatum. Next base: position 27,942,375 of record CM039688.1, on the reverse strand, counting down.
AAGTGACCTTCGTAAAGGTCAAGCTACCCTCTTGATCCACGGACCAAGCGCTCTCTTCAGGATGCTCTTCTCCGGAACGGTGAGCTCCAAACCGCTCACAATTGCCCTCGCAAGGACCTTCTTTCCCTTCTCCTACAATCTCCGGAGAGCTCACGGAAGGCACGATCGCAGCCGTCTAGGTGATCGCAATCACCAAGAGTAATAAGCTTTGGCTTCACTTGAATCAACTTCACTCAAGAAGTTTCTCTCCTCTCAAGTCTCTGGCCCAAAGCACAAGAAGTTATGAATTTTTGTGGTGGTGATGACCTTTGAGTGTATGGAAGTGTTCCTGGGTTGCAAAGGTATGAAATGGAGGGAGGGTGTTCCTTTTTATAGAGGAGAGCTCAAAAACTAGCCGTTATTGTACGATTTAGCTCTCTACGCAAACCATCAGATGGTCCGATGGTCGGACCATCGGACAGTCCAATGCACGTATTTTTTAAATCCCCCGTTTTCGCGCCACTGCCCATAGACCATCGAACAGTCCGATGGTTGGACCATCAGACGGTCTGATGCACGGAAAAACCCAAATCAAGCGGTGGCGGCCCTCACTATCCAACTGGTCTAATGGACCATGGGATGGGATGGTCCGATGGTGGAACCATCGGACGGTCCCATGGTGGACTTAGCCTGGAACCAGCCTGGACAAGGCTCCCTGTCTAACTTGTCCGATGGACCATCGAACGGTCTGATGGTCAGACAATCGGACGGTCCGATGGTACTAAAAACATTGATTTTGGACAATTTTGAAAGAGGAAGAAGTTGAAGGGAGTTTCTTTTGGTTTTGTCGAAAGGGGTGAGTGTTTTAGAGCATGTTTTAAGTATTTGAGCTTTAGAACTAAGATGCACTCGAGTTGGATCAATCTTTTGAGCGAAAGATGTTCAAGCTACTCACCTCGACCCCCCTTGATAGTACGGCCCATCTAAAAGCTAGCAAATAAAATCCTAAGTGCTCTTCTTTTGACTTTACGGCACTTAGGGCTAATGAAGCTTGATCTTCATGCTAGGAGTTCACACCGAGGGCCATTCTTCATAGGATGTAGAATAGAATTAGATGGAGGGGTCACTTTCCATTGACCAATGAGCACATTATTAAACATTTCACCTTCATGTCATGAGCTCATTAGAAACAACATTAAATTGTCATTAATCACCGAACCTTCTACCTCTTAGGGTCATGTTTCTCACAGTATACCTAAGATTTTGGACAAAAAAATTATACATATACTAAATATACGACATATGTATATATATGTAAATAGGAAAGAAAATGATTCATGGGTATTCAGTTTCAAATAGCAATTCAGTCCATCCTATTGATTTTTGGCCTTTTTCCGCCCACTCTGGATAGCCCACCACGCAATAGCGGCCCACCAGGCCACACCCCTGGTGCCCATCTCTTCTGTTCACCCCTGAGAGGTCGACTCGCCCGTTCGCTCGCCCCATCGCCATTTGAGTTCGACTTTTCCCCAAAATTACCAAACCCTAGCCCTAGCGGCGGCACGGGCCAGGGCGTGAGGCGGGCAGGCGGCTACCGACAAAGCGGTGAGTAGGAGCAGTAGGCGGTAAGTGGAGGCGGCGGCTCGCGGTGAGCGCCAGTGTGGCGGAACCGTCCTGCTAAATCCAGACTAAGCATACCTGCCACCTCTGGCTCACAATGCACTTAGGCTGAACTAAACCCGGTAGTCCGTCGAGAGTCCTTTGGGCTCCCGATAACACCAAATCCCAGAGGAACCGACATCAAACACATCCGACTCACGATGGAGCCACAACAATTACATCATCACAGGCAGTTGAAATAGTAAGTAATAGACTTAACTTACAAACCAAAAACATAGGTAATCAAATACATGTTCAAAATATAGCGGAAGTGATTTCAAAAATATCTCTCAGCGGAAACAAGATACTTAAGTGGTCTTCATGCAGATGAACAAGGCGAGCAGCACCGAGTCCACCGGTACTACCCTCCTCCAACCCAGGCGCACACGAAGAACTTCACACCTGTAATCCAAAAGTGGAGGCAAACCCTGAGTACTAATTACTCAGTAGGACTTAATGGAATGGCTCAAGGCTGACGCGAAGCTTGCTTACTAACCAGTGGATCCTTAGCCATTGATTTTTAACATTGATATATTGTCATAAAGCAACAGTTTTTCTCATAGTTTTTATCATGATCCATAGTTCATATACCTCAACATTCTCATCTCATATATCATCATAAAGTAACTTGCAGGAATTTAAACATACAAGTACAAACAGGTAGTATTGAAAAGCATGATTTAATAAACAATATGTTAAGGTTATTACTACGTTGCCCGTGTGCGATATGGCATTCTCACACCTGGTGAGTATCAGCGATTCGAATCGATTTTTAATTTCTAGGAATAACTAGAAATGCCAGGGGTATATGCTTACTGGCCATCGCGTTCCTACATATAGCCCCCATCTCCACTTGTCCCATCCAAGTTCGATTCAATCCTTCTGTGGTTCCCAGGTTGTGCCGCCTTAGGAGCGTTACCTCGGCGTACCAGGTCCAGCCCTCCCTCGACTACAAGCTCCCCAAGGTGTAACAGTAGGAGTCTGTCTCTGTTCTTCGGATGGCACAAGTAAGACTTTTACCGGTCCATTATCCCGGATAAGCACTCTAGCAATGTTATGCCAACCAACAAGCGGACAGCGGACGGGATCTTAAACGACTCGGGCGGAGTCCACCAAACCATCCACATCATTTTTCAACATAATATACCCATATCTCCGCCCGGTCTCGATTTAAACCATGAGCAACCTCATAGCTTCCATCATAGTAATATTTCTTGTGACTTTTGAAAAACACCTACGCGATGAGTGACTCCATTCACTCGTGTCTAGCAATTCTAGGCACTCGTCCTACGAACTCTATATGTAGGTGCTAGGGCCAGGGCGGCCAGGGAGTCTAGTGTAGTTGGTTTCAAACAACTCCTAATGCAGATGCGTAATCATCAACCATAATATGTTTGCTAGGAGAAGCATGGTCCTGCCTAACTTTGCTTTACGTGAAGAGAGCCAACAAACTATGCTAATGTTAGTTTGCCGGGTTGTGAGGCTTTGCCTCAGGCAACCCCTTGATCCCTTGGACAACTCCTCCATCCAAACACGACTGATGGGCCCTCCAGGTCGTGCTTGGGGCTTAGTTGGTCTTTTGGACCACCGTTGATTGATGTAGCTCCACGCACTTGGTTCTTGATCACGTATCTGTAATAAGCGTCACTATATGAATGATATGCATGGTGCAATGAATGAGATGCACGAATATCAAGCACACGTGTGCACAATCATTTCATGGACAGAAAGGTGATTGACATCGATTTAACAAAAAGTGACCGTATGCATCTAGGACGATCATTCAGCTTATGCAATCAAGCATTCACATGGCAAGATATAATTTATTACATAATCAAATTGAGTTGCCTCGTTTCACACTACATGCAAGTGAAGTACGAGTCAATCATATATTTACACATACAATGGATTACTAGTTCAGGACATCACTCTTAGCACTGGTAACTGTAGTACTTTTCTTGACTTAGAGCAGGCAGACACTCAAACAATCACATATACATTTTTCATGTATCGAACATCTAGTAGCATCACTGTAGTACTAGGTACCTAGCAGTACTTTTATTAGTCTATATTAAGCATACATCCCGAACAAGCACATAAACACCTAGCAAGTTGTTTACCATAAAGAGAACAAGTCAAGTGCAGCAGCATGTAGATGAAAGACACACAAGGTTTCATTTTAAGACTGCAATAAGAAATATACTAAGTGAAGTTAACAAGAGCAATCGCGAGTTCATGTAAGTACATTAATATCCCATTCTTATTTCCTTCACCTTTGACCCTATGTAAATAGCTACTCATAAACCCCTCATGAACAACAACAAATATGCCTAAAAACTTCACAAGCATAATCCTACCATAATATGGCTGCACGAAATTTAGTGGACTTTTTGGAGCCTATTAAACACTATTTTTCTAATTTATCGTTTTAAGCACCTAGCACTTTGTCAATTTCAAATCACATAGCGAACAGCAAGCACAATATATGAAACTTTATTTATAGATTGCACTGGACCAAATTAGTACAAGATAATTTCTATGGATTTTTCTGGATAAGTTTTATATGGCCTACTTTTCCCTATTACAAAAATGCATTAAATGCATGCATAGGGGTAAAACAGTAATATTGCAGTGCATGTTAGGGTCACTAAAAACTTATATAGGCCCTAAATAACATGATATAACTTTTGTCCAAGTTTCATAATTTTTGGGATCCATTTAATACACTTTTACCATTTATTGATTTAATCATGCAACATTTTGTCATTTTCAAAACAGCATCAAAACCTAATATGCACAGCTTGAAACTTTAACAGTAAGCTAAATATACTATAGAGAGCATCTACAATTTATGGTGGAATATTTGGAGCATATTTTGTGTGGTGGGTATTTTCCATGTATTTTAAGCCTCCAAAGCTTAGGGGTAGATCTGTCACTTAACAGCAAGTGCTACTGCAACCAAAATTCCTATAGAGCCTAAATATCATACTAAAGCTACTGTCCAAGCCTCTCCATTTTAGGAGTTCATTTAGACCAACTTTTGTCATTTATTTGTTTTAACATGCATGCAACCAAACAGGGGCAAAATGGTCATTTCACACATCCACTTCATATCAAACCTGTAGATCTCCTAAATAGGAGCACAATGCAACTGAGTTTACCTTTTTATGATTTTTCTTTGATTTTATAGGATTTTTTAAAGTTTCAACCAACTATAATGATTTTAAATGAAAAATCAATAGAACCAGGGACCTATTCATGATTAAACCTAAGATCCAGGGGCTAGCATGAAAGTCCTGCAAGACACAATGAACAGCACTCTGGATTAAACCGTAAAATCATCAAAACTCGAGGGCTAAAACGCGAGACTTGCGAGCTTCTTCAACGTCGCGCCGGGGGAAGGGGAGGCCGGTGGCGCGTGGCCGGTTCTCGCCGGGCGGAGCCCCACGGTTCGACAGCGGTGGTCGGGGAGAGGGAGGAAGACGCGGGGACCTCACCCCTACTACCTGCAGCGACGGGGAGGGCTTAGAGGCGATGCGCGACCACGGTGAACTCGGGCGCGACAACGCGAACCGACGGCGCGCGGCCGTCGAACCCGGCAGTGGAGAGGAGAGACGGTGATGCTGCCTAGCCCACGAGATGCGTGGATCCAAGGCACAGCCAGTGGTGGCGTCTCGGAGGCACGGGGACGCCCGTAGGCGGTGAGCGACGGCGGCGAACCGGGGTGAACTCGCCGCACACCGGCGTGAACTGGCGTTGCGGTGTAGGTGGATCTAGGCGGTGAAGGGCGGAACGGCAACGAGGATTAGCCCTACGGATGCGCGGGGGAATGGCGAAGGCAGTGGTGAAGCTTTAGGGGCGCGGGGAGGACGGAGGGCGGTGGCGGAGCTCGAGCTCCGAGCTCGCCCATCAATGGCGCCCACAAACTGCGGAGGCGAGGAAGAGAGTCTCTGTGGACGGGACGACGAGGGGAGACAGGGGAAATGAGAGAGAGCTTCGTCCTCCTCTTATCGCCGCACTCAAGGGCTCGATTTGTGGGACGAGCGGGCTGACCGTACGTCGGCGTCCGCGTGGCGGCCACCGGCTCGGCCATGGCCGTCGCCCTAGACCGCGGGTCCACCCGTCAGTGTGACGGGGAAAGATGGAAAATGCGAAAATGAAGAAATGTGTTATCGTCATCTCTGTAAATCACATGTTTGCCCTATTTAGAGCCTGAATTTGACCAAACCCCAATTAGGAAAAATGTTTTACTCTTCAAGCTCTACAACTTTGTCAAAAGGCCTAATGCCAAAATATGAGTGGAAATATGATTTAAACTTGAATTTGCTTAGCAGCCTAAATTTGGACAGGAGACCTGTTTTTCTTAGAAAATTCAAAAGTCCTGTTTCTAAGCATTTTCAGCCAACGTGCCTTTTGAAAATGTTGCTTAGAATTTTAAGATCTACAATTTTTCTAATTTGAGCATCTTATAAAAATGGCCGTAGGTTAGATAGAATTTGAAACTTCCAAACATGTCTGGTTTGAACTGGTTTTCTGTGTTGGTAGAAAATGACCCTAAACCCCATTTAAACCTCGATATGTAACCAAGCTCTAATTACCAAAGTTGTTCATCACTCAATTGTCTACAGTTTTGGTATAATAAGTTCTACCCAAATCCCTACAGATTTTGAAATACAAGTACAATCATTTTCAAAAGTTGGATCCAACAGCAGGGTTATTTTACGTAGAGTCTTTCTTGTTGTCAACTTTTTGAAGGATCAAATGAAGTTCAACCACTCCCACACTAGGTGCATTTGAAAGGTGAGAAGTTAAATTTTACTTCCTAGAAAGGAAGATTTTTCAAGTTGTACAGTAAAATCAAAAGTAATTTCAGATTCAAATTTGGGATGGGCTGAAAATCTAGACTTGGGAAATATTCTAAGTACAGACTAGCTTGAGCTGATTTCAAGAGATGTTTGGCCAGATTAAAATAGTTAATGGACAGTTTTGAGCTATGTTCAGTGTAACAGAAACATAGCCCATGGTGTGTACAACGACTTTGATAATGGAGTTGAGCTCAGGTGCTTTATGGCTTTGAAAGTTTTATTAGGGCTCAAGTTTTGGTCACGATCACACTTGCTACCCTTATAGGAAGTGTCAGTTGGATTTGGTTTGACCTTTTAAACCTCTTGTCCTTAGATTTTTGAACATAGTTGCCACAGAAAGGTATAAGAACATTCCTTGACCAGAAGTTTTGTATCTGGTGATTTGGGGCAACAGCTTGTGGTGTCGACTTACTCATCCGAACAACGTGCGGTTTTGTATGTTGAATAGAAAATTTTTGACTTAGTGATTTCTTTATCAATTTTCTCATCACCACTCTGAACATGTCTAAGTCTTAATTCATTATTAACTTGTCTAACTGTGTGTTAGGATTCTTGAGATGCCAGGGGCATCACAGCCAGGCCAGGCTGCCGACGCCTAGCCACCCGGCACCCGGCGCGCCGCTTTCGGTTGCCGCTCAAGGCCGCAAGCCACAGGGTGGCTGCAGGCCCACAACCGTCCGGCTCCGAAAGCTCCTAGGTAAAGGATGTGACCAGCTTGAGCTTGAAATCCACAAGCAAGGAGGGAGCTTGAAATCCACAAGCAAGGAAGGATTCTGACGGTCGACGAAGCTCTCAGCAGCACATACGACGATTTTCTTGATTTTTCTTATTTCCTTTTGCTTTTCACGATTGCTCAACTCTTTGTATCTTTGCTTGAAGGGTCTTCTTCTTGTTGATCTGGGGCAAACGACATCGAGTTGTAGGGCATCGTCGAGCCGGGTCGCTGCGACAGCCTCCTCCAAGATTCAATTTATTTACGAGACATGTTCTTTAAGATTCATTATGTACAATATTTATTGTTGGATCAGGACTCGTACTCTTTTGTAGTCCGTAGCAAAACCAAGATTTAATTTATTTATGGGATCTGTTCTTTCATTCTTTGAGATTCAATTTATGTTGGACTCCTATTCTCCTCCAGCTGAAAGATGGGGCTGTGACGGACGAAGAAACATGCGGGGCCCACATGTAAGGACGGACCGGAAAACCTTATTTGCTTTAATATTAGGTAGAGATTAGGTACAGATATATTCGCGAATACAGTGGATATCCGATATCCGCCGGATAATGCACATATTGTATTTGAATCTGAAATCCGAAAAAGATATTACATATTGTATTTGAATCTGAAATCCGAAAAAAATATTCAAATCTAGATTTGATATTCATTAAATTTTTTGGTTATCTGGAAAATAGTATTATTTGGTCCGTTTACACTCCCTACCAAGCTCATCACAAATATCCAAAAAGAATGAAAACCAGAAAAAAAATCAACCGAATGATAGTTATAAGTCCCGTAAAAAAAGAAATGGGTCGCAAAAGACAGCCCATAGTGAAGGAAAAATACTTTCCTCCGGTTAAAGAATGATACATTTTATACTCCTTCATCTGTCCCAAATTGTAGAGGTTCTAAGCCTCTGCTAAGATTCATGTATTACATGTATATGTGTTCAATATGTATCTAAATTCATAAATAGAGGGTACTAAGCTGCAGTTCAATTTTATTGTTAGTAACGACAACTGCCAGTTACTAACAAAGAGTATGCATAAAAGAAGAATAGCTCTAAGATATTACTCCCTTTGTGTCACGATAAGTGATGTCTTATAATTCAAAATTTATTCCACTATAAATGCATAATTCAAAATTTGTTCCACTATAAATGCTGTTTAAAAGATTAGTTGCTTTAAAAAAAATAATTTGCATGCATACAGAGAAGTACAGGTGTCATATCTAACCACCTTGCTTTAATTGTTTTATCGTGGGACGGCCTTAATAATTTGTTCGATTGTGGGACACAGGGAGTAAGAGTGAACTGCGACCTGGACGTGGTAGCCCGCCTAATCATATGTTTCTGTTTCTCTCTGTCAACTCTCTTTTTCACTCCTCGACATCGGATACGTTGAATTAGGCAGCGTTCTTGCATGTACAGATCAAGCGGATAAAATGCCGACCAAGTGCCCTCCCTGCCTAGTTATCCATAACACCGTGTGGCCAGCAACATTTGCATCTATTATCTGCAGCATTCCAGATTGTAAACACACATCAGCGGCTGGGGTAAAAAAACAAAAGAAACTTTGGCAATGATCTTGCATCCATCCCGACATGCACACCAATGGGCCAGCATGTGCAAAGTTCAGCAAAAACAGATACCACCGTTGTATTAAGATGGGAGAGTTTGTATGCCTGTATCTGTATACATCCACAAGTGTCAGCATCCTTCTATTCGGTTCTCCCTTCAACATCAGGGTCTCGGCCAGAATCAAAACCAAGTGCATGCCATTGGCCCGCCCATGTTAGACAGCAATTGAAAGCAACCCCATGCCTAGCCAATCTCACGGCACCCACACACGTTACATTAGATCCTGCATTAACTCTCATGGAGCATCCATTTGCAGTACTTATTACTCGGCACATTTTTTTCCTACTAGGAGCGCATGCCAGATAACGCTCCATTACCAAGATATTACAAGTACCATGAGAACCGGCGATCAGCAACTTTTGCGGCTGCAAAGTTACATCCAGATACAGTCCATTCATACAGTGAGGTTAAGTTAAATACCCAAGATACTTGACACCGCGCGTTCACAAGAATCTGATAAAGCCTAGCAGTCAGTCTACAGAAATCTATAAAGAGACTGAAAACGACACTAAAGAGACAAAAAGGAAGGAGAATGCAGCATAAAGACATTGCGCCAACATTGTAACGAAAACCAAAACTTTACACTAATTTAACCTGAAATCAGATTCGTTCCCTCCGCTTGTTGAAATATTGGACTGGCTGGCAGCTCATAGCGCACAAGATGGAAGCCAGGGGAATCGATATGCATGAGCACAAGGTATCATAAATAATAGAACTGCATATGTACCAGCGGTGTTTTACACCAGACCTATATATGGATGGCCCCAATTGTCGTCTCCTCAAATCGTTTGATCTCCCCTGCCAGACGCTCCATGTTGTCGTCGTAGACATATGGTCTCCCCTCAAACATTACTTTACTTCCATTACTGGGTTTTGGCACAAACTCCCTGCAGGGCTCCCCCATGACATTGATTGAGTTGTGATAATGGTAGTATCGAATCAAGCTTTCTGTCCTGTGGGTTGTCCTCCCAATGACATTTTGTGACATGTGCACACCCGCAGAGTACGCATTCTGAGCTTGGATTGCATATTTTCGATCTCGCCTGACGCCAGTGATCGAATTACGGAACACAAGTTTCTCAAAACCCCATAGCCTGAATAATCAATGACACTAAAAGACATTAGTGGTAACTTTTTAGTAAAACAGTCAGCATGGCAATGTTTCAAGCACAGTAAATAAAGGTCAAAATAAAGGGCAGTATACTCCCAAAAAACGCACAAAGGTTAAAATTGGAGCACCCAGGAGTTACCAATAAAATGCAAATCACAAAATAGTAAAATACCAAAATGGCTAGTACTGGTAGTACATTCTATTGGCCTCAAAGGCCCTGTTTACCATTGAGATGTTTTCTTGAAGGGTTTGTTTGTTTGTTTCAAAATTTTTTTTTTTTTGGGGGGCGGGGGGGGGGGGGGGGGGGGGGGGGCAGTGATTAATTGTTTTATGATCTTTAACAATAAAAACCACTCTTCAATCAGCAATGTTCTTCTAGTTAATAACTTGACTAGATACCAAAGCACATAAACTGCAACCGGACTGGACCCTAATGACAGCCAACCAGTTTGAAATCACAGAGGAAGATACGAAAAACAAACAGTAAACATCTGGGCCTCTTGAACCCCAAACTACTGCAATTACACTAGCGTGGCAGGGAAAATTGTATTCTGATAAAGTTATTTCACAAAAACCCTTCATGCAAAATAATTATTCTCTTTAGTTTGACTTGTTATCTGTTACTACATCTAGATAGTTGCATAGGTGTTTCAAGGAATAGTATGCTTCTCTAAATAGAAATACTCAACATATCTATCTTTCGAACTTAAAATATCCAGCACATAAAATCGTGATAGCCATAGCTCTTTACAAATTATAGATTAAATAAGCAGTAGAATCGTTGAAAATTCAATGGACCAGGCCACTATGCCTGTCATTGCCCATTTCACACAGCATGATTGCAACATAGGTTTCCTTTTTACACATCAAATTTCTGAAAGAGGTGCGAAGAGCATTTTATACAGTTGCTAGAAGGCGTACCAGAACTACTAAGGACATGAAGAAGCATTGCTCACAATGCCAAACCAAATAGTTTCACATCATCAATGACCACAATCAATTTCTATTCTGAACATTATTTCAACAGAGAACAAAGAAGAGCTAAATTGCAAAATCAAAAGCTATAGTAATCATCTAGGGAACCGCACGCTGTGAACCCAATTGTTTTACTACTATGGCTACACTGGACCCAATAAACTCGTTGGTTGTGAACTTAGACACCTGACATCATGCCCAGTGATAAATTCATTGTTTGTCAAAATTATAGAATTTGACGGCCGGCAGTAATCAATATTCGTTCTAACCAGACACCCAATTGGCCAATTTTAAGAAATGGTATTATGCAATAATGATTACAATTACCTGCTAGTCTGACTTATATCAAGAATTCCTCTAGGTTATGTGAAATCCATTGATACCATTGCTGGAACTTATGGCTATTTAAAAAAATAAAAATGAACCGCATAACTTCATGACTGATCCGCAAAATGCTAGAGAATTTGATTTGCTATATGCATAAGTTTAATACCCCAACAAACATCCAATGGGAATGAGCCAGGTATACCTGACCTCAACCTTTTGGGGGAACGCAACAATCACACTGCCCAATCAACCAAACACATAAACAAAAACTAGTAGATGTTGACTCGTGTCCTCGCAAATAGAAGTAAGTGACTCCTATACAAATTGATAATGACCGGAGATGCTGCCCTCTTTAGAAATACGTAGCAGACAGATTCCCACAGAAATAGGATGGCATAATCAATTGCAACAGTAATCACCATAAAGAAAAGCCAATTGGGCAAGAAAAGCACACCTCGAGTATTCCTTGGTTGGATCCTCCACGCAGAGCTTGCTGGACATGGGGTTCTGCTCAATGGTGAACTGCGTGTAGCGCTCCAGCTGCCGGAGCACCTCCTGCAGCGTCCGGCCGTCAGGGAGGTAGATGTACTCGTCGACGTCGAAGAAGAAGGTCCAGTTCGCGGCGTGCCTGTACCGGTGGAGGCAGTCGTTCACCACCAAGAACTGATTGTAGTAGTAGCCGTCGTATTCAGCCTGCGCCCGGATGTCCTGGATGGTAACCCGACCGGCCCGGACCCACGGATCCAGCACGGCCATGACCTCCGCGGTGACGCCGCCGGCGTCGTGGAGCACGAAGTGCGACCTGGGGCCGAAAAAATGCGTGTGGTAGGCGAGCCACTCCCGGATGCGAGCGGCGCTGAGATTGCCGTAGAGGGAGGAGCCGCAGTAGAGGTACTCGTAGGGGAACGGCAGCCGGAAGCGGGACTCGTCGTAGGAGCCCGGTGCCTCCTCTAGCGCGACGAAGCGCTCGTACCGGCGGGAGGCGGTGGAGTAGTATGCGTGGACGAGGAGCTTCCCGCCGCGGTTGCCGGCGTTGGGGTTGTCAGGGAATGTGCAATTGACGACGACGACAGTGTAGACGCGGCCGTACCCCCAGTCAGGGAGCATCTTGTAGGCCTTGGTCCGAACAGGCCGCGGCGGCGCCGGCGACGACGGGTCCGGGTTGGGCACCCACTCGCACTTGAAGTAGGGGGTTCCGTAGACGTGCGCCGGCTTGGACGCCAGCCCGACAACGGCGAACGTGCGAGGCCCGCCCCGGTACGCGCCCATCTGGACGAACAGCGCCGCCGCGCCGCCGTACGGCCGGAGCTCCCGCTTGTTGGGATCCCGAGGCCGGGCCACCGGCAGCACAGCCACAGTCGGCTTCGTTGCCGTGACGGCTAGAACAGTCGAAGGGGCCGTCTTGGCGTTGGCGGTGGAGTTGTCGGAGGGGAATGCGGCGGCGGTGGCGGCGATTGAAGATGCTGAAATGGGCGGGCGGGGAAGGAGGGAGCATGAGGAGTGGGAGGCGGAGAGGAGCGGCTGGTACGGTTGGAGCTGCCAAAGAGCCAGGACGAGCGTGAGCAGCGTAAGGGAGGCGACGAAGGACTTGATGTCGAAGCATGAGACGCCGAACGCGGCCACACCGCCGCCGCTGGCGTCTTTCCTCCCGGCGGGCTTCATAGACCCGCCGATCTGGTTCTTGGCCTCTTAATCCACGCCCTTCGTTGCTGGGAGAAAGTGCACCGAGCCGAGCAGGGGAACGTGTCGGCGACGAGGACAGACCTTGTCTGCCCACTGTATCTGCGTTTGCCGCGGAGCAGGAGTGATGGCCGGCTCAGTCGGTCGCTCGCCGCCTGCGTAACTGCTTTCGCAACGGGGATGGCCAAATGGGGATTGGGGAGGGAGCTGGGTGTATGCGCAATTGGGGAACGCGGGATAAATTGGGGTTTGGGAAGGAATAGAAGGCGCTGGTTTCCCGACTAAATTTTAGTCCGGGTCCTATGTCTAGACGCTAATTGAAAATATTAAATATATATTAAGTATAAAACTAATTACACAGATAAGGACTAAACGAAGAGACGAATATATTAAGCCTAATTAATCTATAATTAGCAAATGTAATGTTACAGAAACTAGCCGTTAATTATGCATTAATTAGGTTTAATAAAATCGTCTTGTCCGTTTAGTTCTCGTCTATGTAATTAGTTTTATAATTAAACTATGTTTAATACTTGTAACTGGCGCCTGAACATCCCTAGATCCAAATACCCTCTGGACTAGAAACGAAGGCGGTGAGTGAGGCTGAGGCAGTGGCGTGGGCGGCGTGCATCGAGCAGCGAACTGTATCTGTTCCAGCCTTTTTTAAAACACTGTACACACATACATACACACACTTATCCATATAATCGTATGTATGAACATTCTATCGCTACGTGTATCTCCGTAAGTCAATGGGTTTGATTCTCAACGTGTCAGCGGACTACCCACCCATCCGATCCACCCTGTGACAAAATATTAACGAACGAGATAAAATGATGTTTATCTTGATAAAGCAACGACCAAATGTGTTTATGGACATTGTTGTTTTTATGTAGTGTTTCAGCATTCAACCCCTCATTATTTTCACGTACTATGTTAGAAATATAAATATTATATTAAACATTCAAAGTGGCACCTAGATCTTTTACCTGGCGTAAGACACGAGGCTCCACAACAAGAAAGGAGGAAAAGAAACTAAGGGTGTGTTTAGATGGTTGAAAAAAACACTGTTCCGAACTGAAAAGCACTGTAGAACTACTGTAGCATTTTTCGTTTGTTTATGGTAAATATTGTCCTACTATGGTCTAACTAGGCTCAAAAGATTCGTCTCGCGAAGTACATCTAAACTGTGCAATTATTTATTTATTTCATCTACATTTAGTATTCCATGCATGTGCCGGCATTTTGATGTGACGGGAATCTTCTTTTTGCATAGTGAATTTTGGGAGAAATTTGGTGTACTAAACAGGGCCTAAAGAAATAAAAAGGGTTCATGATTGATTCACATCGTCCCTTTCTCGTCAATTTGAAGATAAAAAAGATACCCATTGAGAATGGATAAAAAATTAGGTGAGAAAATAAAACACTAATGTGTGGAAACATTTTTCTTCTATCGTTTTTAAGATCTTTTCTAACTATCTCCAACCTGTCCAGTGGAGAAAACGTAAAAGGTACACCAAGACATCGTAGGTAAAAAAGATTTTCTTTAAACTCACTTTTTATATAGCGTAGATTTTATAGCCCCATCGTACAATAGAAACATCTCCAAATAGAGCGCCTTTGTCTCTGTAAGGGCTTCAAAATGTGAGGTTGCTATATAGTGCCGATTAGGGATGTAATCGGAATGAATATGAACGGATATTGCTAATTCTATATTTATTTTCATATTTTTCTTTCGGATTTGGATCAATATAGACATTTTAAAATGTATTGGATAAGGCTCTAATGGTTATCGACATCATATTTATCCAACTTTGAATACTCGAATACGAATACGGATCAAATACTAAATATCCGAACTCAGATACGGATCAGATCTTAACCTTAGATATAAACGGATATTATCCGTGTTGGCGTACTAGGGGACCCATACTCCAGAGACGCATACATAGAGCCTTCCCCCAGTTGGGATGATCGCTCTATAGCCCAATATGGGCACTCGCCTGCCAGCGGGGCCCACTAGAAACCGTGGGCCAGGATGAAGGTTTGCATTGGCGGGAAGTGGAGCGTGTCCGGACTTAAGCCCCGGGCACGAGGACGCGCCAAGACCACCTAACCCCGGAGGGTTGGCTCCTTCCAACGAAAGGAACCCGCTCCCGATTGCATTAAATACAGTAGGTAACACCACGCCGGAAAGTACACCTGCACGTCGCCCAGGCATGCAGGTCCCATCATGGATGCTCATGTAAGGAAAATGGGCCTTAAGTCTTGTGCTTAGTTCCCATATGTGGTTTTGGTGGTTGAAGTGACAACATGTGTCATAGGACTAATATTTGTGTACAAGTGTCTTTGGTGAAGTCCCAGGATACAAAATGTAGACTTGGGGTACAAACACCTCAAAGGAGGACCTAAAAGACACTAGAGAAGACCCAAACCGCCAAGCAAGGGTCCTAACTCGGCGGTCCCGGCGTCCTGCTGATCGGTCAAGGAGTTGAACAAGAACCGAGAAGGGATGATCAAAGAGGACCAAAGGGGGTTGCCGTATGATCAAGAACAATGGAGAGAAATGAAGATAAAGATTAAAGCAATGGTCCAAGAAAAAGAGGGAAGTGACATTGGAGTAAGAAGAGCCTTATGTCCATTGACCACAAGAGGGGACAAGACCATAGCAAGACTAAGATATGAGCAAATTCTTCCAATTTTTGATGGAGTACATTGTCAATTGGTATCATTGCATGTTTCAATTAGCATCCTTTGATTTTACCTTTGCATTGCATCCTAGCAAGTAGCATGGTATTTTTTTTCCATTAATATCTTTTGTTGCTTATTTGGTCGTTTTGTCATCAATCACCAAAAATGGGAAAATTGTAAGGAAAATGGGCCCTGAGCCTTGTGCTTAGTTCCCATATGTGGTTTTGGTGGTTGAAGTGACAACACGTGCCGCTCTTAGCCTACCGGATTTTACTCCACAAGCGCACAAAGACCGCAATAGCCTTTCACTCGGGAGTATTCCAAGGTATCATATTTATCCACAGGGAAGCATTGAGATAGAGATATCAAATTATCATTCGTCCAGTCGTTACTACTTTTTCATGTCAACCAATGGCAAGGAAAGGTTGACACCAAGCACCATGGGATATAAGCCAAGCACTATTGGCAAGAGAACAGGTAAAGCTAGGAGGACAACGAGACAGAGACTGCGGTACGGTCTTCTATCTCTGCTAGCATACAAGAGCTACCCGTGCTAAGGGTCGAAAGGATCTCAACAGAGTTATGAACTTGCTGTTCATGGTCGTAATCTTAGGATATCTACCATCAATTACCAACCAAATGGAGCAAAGCAAGTGAATAAAAATGGACTAACCCTTCTACTAATGAGTTCCACAAGATGTACATGAATATTTGGTTGTAGGTACACATTTACATGTAAAAACGGATGACACAAGGCAAGGAAAGAAAAAAGGAACAAACAGGCCAAATGCTAGTGGCCACCCGACCCCCTGCCAGGTCGGCCGACCACCTGGCAGGTCGGCCGACCACCAGGCTGGCCGCCCAGCCACCTCACCGAGCTGGTTTTGCCCACTTCCACTCCTGCATGCAAAGAAACACATATGCAAGTCAATCCAACCGTTGTATCAAGCTTCCAATGTATCCAAAGGCCGAAAGTCCACCAAGTCACAGATCCATGACGTCAACAATCCAAGGGATGGGCCACAGATCCAATGCAAGGCTGACACGTGGTCGCCCGACCTCCTCCAAGGTCGGCCGACCTACCCTCGGAGGCATTTTACACGTGCAATAACCGTCCTAACCGCCAACCGCCATGGAGGCACAAGATCAAGCCGATGGAGGGCAAAGGCAGTGGATCGGATGGTCGCCCGACCTGGGGCTAGGTCGGCCTCCTACTAACCTCGGCCTCCCACCGACCTTATCCACGCAGATTTGCTTGGTAGCCCCACCCGGTGACAGCGTGTGGTGTGCCTGTGTATCCCAGGCCCGTTCGTTCGGTAGGCCCGTAGGCATTAGCCGGGTCTTCTTCGGTGGTCTACTATCTACCCCCTGACCCCTTGAGGCGTCGGAATTTCGCTCGACGCGAGACCCTCACTTGCTACTTGAGTTTCTTAGTTAACTACGACATAGTCTTTGCAGCCGAATAGAATAGAGTTTGGGGACTTTATCTCACTCGTTGTCCTCCCAGGCAACTATACCTTTGTACGTGTCTCTTAGGTAGTTTAATTTACTTCTTTCTTGTGGATCATACACCTATCCGTTTACCAGACTTACCCCTGTCTAGTCACTAGCTGGTATACTTATTTAAGTACGGATCATTCGATTTGAGTTTATTCAATTATACTCTCTCGCCTGCCGTTTCCCTGTGGATAAAAATACGATACTCGGAATACTCTGGGTGAAAAGCTATAGCGGTCTCCGTACGCTTGCGGAGTAAAATCTTTTAAGGCTAAGAGACGCCAACACTTGCGTCGAGCGAAATTTCGGCGCCCTAGAGGGATCAGGGGGTGGATAGTATACCACCGAAAGAGAACCCGGCCAACGCCTACAGGCCTACCGAACAAACGGGCCTGGGATACACAGGCACACCACACGCTGTCACCAAGTGGGGCTACCAAGCAAATCTGCGTGGATAGGTCACGCTACAAACGCGAAGCTTGAACAACAATAGTTCATCCTTGGCCAAAGGAGAGGAACTAACCAGAGCCTAACGTATAGGTTGGATTGTAACACTGGCAAGCATAACAACGATCAATCAATTCTAGTTTAGCACAACTTAGGCCTCGAACTTGGCATGCCCAAAAGGAAACGGTGCTAAAAAGCTGCATACACACCAAGCCGAGTAACTAACTAGAGCAGAAGATAAGTGCATAAAGTAGACAGATAAAGTACTCGCACTTTTCAATAATAGGAAAGTAATGCTCAAAATAAAATATATTACCGAGTACTTCCGATTGACTCCGATACAGCAGACCCTTCTCTAACTCCTAACTAAACACTGCTTTTAGAATGGAAGCACCTCCTGTGGGGCACCTCCTAGAGGGAGAAAGAGAGAATTCACATGGTGAGTGGTAAGTATGAGAGGGGGTGTGCCCTTCTATTTATAGGTGGAGAAGGAGTACATTCCAAGGCATCTACATGCAAGATTCTCCCCCAAATCGCTCCTTGGGCGCCACCTGGCCAGGCAACCGACATGGGAAGGTCGGTAAGTCCTTCCCCCACATGCAGGTGCCAAGAACCGGTCGTTAGGTCGGTGAACCGGCCATTGGAAGTGAAAACTGGGTTCTACAGTACATTCTGGGTCAAAAAACCGGGCTCCTGAGCTGTGGACCGGGCGGCGGCTGCTCCCCGCGCGCCATGTGTCTCGTCCGTACGGGCAAACTGTGCCGTGCGCGCCCTGGTGCCGCTACATGGCTTCCCGCCATTGGCTCCAGGTTGGCCGAGCGGCGCGAGCGAGCAGTTGCGCCCCACCTTTCCTTGGGCATGCCATGTGGCTGTCCCTGATTGGGCGAGCTGGGCCGCCGCCTTCCCGCGCGGGAAGAGCGCGCGTGTTGTTCCCTCGGCCTGCCACGTGTCAGCGGCCAGTTGGCTGCGCCGCTCCCACGAATCGTGATCCGCTGGCGTGCGGGCGTGCCAATCTGGGCCCGCCACATGCCATGCCTAGGATGGTTCCCGCTTGGTCGTCGTACGGCATTGGCGGCCCTGACGTCATGTTGACCTCAGCGCTGCCTTTTTAATTTTATTTCTTTGCATTTTCATATCTTTTCCATCCGAGCTCCAAACGATACAAATAATATGTCCATTGGAATCGTCTCGACGAGCTCTACGCCATGGTTTAGGTCTTGAGGGCATTTGATATACTTTGTTGTGATGGAATTTGCAAATCTTATCTCAAGCCCTTTTGTGCGTGATTTCTCTCCTGCTCCAAATTATGTTTTTTTGTATGGAATGTGAGCTTCTCGCTGTGATACATTGAAAACCACCAAAACTTGTGGAATTCGTCAGTGTTAGGTAAATAATGCACAGAACTTTATCGATACCCCATTGATTCACCGAGGGATTGACAGTCAAAATAGGGAAGTAACGACCGTCAACACCCCCCAAGCTTGAACTTTTGCTCGTCCTCGAGCAAAGCTGAGACTTAGGATCGGTGGGTCAGGAGTTGCATGAATGTTAATGTCCTGCAAGTATTAAGTGCACAACCCAACATTCTACCTTTATGTTCGAACAAACTGGCATAAGTGTACCCCCAACCTTTTTATCCATACCTGTGGAGCTTCTAGCATTTCTTACCTTGTCTTTGGCGGTTGAGAGATGGAACAATCTCAATTGAGTGTCACCAAACTCTATCTCTTTTCTGGTTTCAAGCTCGGAGGGTTTTGAAAAGTTTTGAAAACAAAGCACTAAGTTCCTCAAATGGTACCCTCGATCACTCAAGTGGTTTTTGATTCCTCACCAGGCCATTGGCCAAACTTTTGCCTATCCACTAAAAAGCTTATGTGGAGCTCAAGATAGGGATAAAGTTAGCTTACCTTTGTCATGTATGTTGTCAAGTCAAAGATTGGTCCTAGCGAAGTTTGTGATACCTCGCATACCGATAAAAGGAAAATGGATTTGTTTTGTGGATGAATATGGTCTATGGGTGAAAACTCCTTATTTGATGGATCCCCTCTTGAAACTTTGAAGCATTTGAGTGCATGGAGCTATCATTTTCTTCTTTCTTTTTCTTTCTTTCCTCCTTTCTCAAATTTTTTTCTCTTCTGTTTTGTTTCCGATAGCTCCATGTCTCCTTCTTGTATGAGAACTTTGGGGATAATGCTAGAATATGACTGGAGTATTTATTTGTAAGACCATATTTGTGGATAGGTAGGTGGATGATGGATATGGTGGATAAATATCTGGTGTAAGGTGATGCTTGAATCCAGTATAGATTTAAGCATAACCAGACAGAGGAAAGGCTAGCAAATGATGGTGTATGTGAAGGATTTTGATCGGGACTTGAAGTGCCACTACCTCATAAGATCTCAAAATTTGACAAAACTCAACATAACAATAGGTAGCATATGTATAGGTTTCGTCATGTAAGCATTTGGCTCTGGATAGATATTTCAAACCACTAAGGAACTTTCTCATCTTAATTTTCAAAAAGAAAACCCAGAGAATTCACCTTACTAGGATCAAGATGGGTTAAACTCATACTTTGATTATATCACATCTCACAACAACTTAGACAAGGTTTTGAAAGCACTTGCTCCCACAAGGTTAAAGATTAAAGGCAGGATCATGACAGATGCCAATAAGTTCAAATTTTAGGGGTGTATCAAGTTGTATACAAAATACTTACAAGAAACTGAGAGAGCAACTATTCATCATTTCCTTTAAGCAAGGGTATAAACAAAGTTCTAACATTATAGGAGTTAGTTTATTTATCCTAAAAACAGAAATCTTTTTGTTGTTTTGAATTATGCAAATTTTTATAACTTTTCTTTTATTCAGGATAACAAGAAGTAAATCTTTTTGGTGTCATGGCAATTTTCTGGATTTAAGATATCAAATTGATACAGAGCATTCGGGGTACTCACTGGGTGATCTTCACCCAAGCTTAGTTCTTGCAAGTGATTGCCAAGAAACTGAGCTTCGGTATTACCTGGCATTGTCTCCCGCACGCTTGCTTGTTCCCTGGGTGACGATGATGTTGCTTGTGTGGCTCACCTTTGTTAGGAAAATTTCCTTCTCTCTCTACTCTTGTTTTGCCTCCTCTTAAATGTCTGTTTGAGAGTTGTTTGTGTTGTGTTGCTGCTTGGACCGTTTGCAAAGTCTCGGGGGCTCTAATTTGTAGACAAATTAGATCTGATGATACTACTCCCATGGGTGAATGTCTCTTGTTGGATCTCCCGTTCCAACATCGTGTGTTGCCTTAAGTCTGTGATTCTTCCCAAGTGAGACAGTTTCGGTCGCGGCCAGCTGTTTACTCCCAAACAGACTATGTGGAATGATAGAGGTGGATGTTTGTTGTTGGAGTTGACTACCTTGCATCCTTGGCAGTTTGGCACCAACCTTAGTAGATGGTTGCTCACCATACTTGTGATGTGATGTGGGTGACTCATTAGCGTATTGACTCATGTTGTGCCATGCTTGTGATGTGATGTGGGTGACTCATTGGCGTATTTACCCATGAGTAGAGTAGATCAACCTGACCTCTAGTGAACTGCTTTGTCTTGTTGGATGCCCGGCCCGGGGAAGGGAATTAAGGAATGCTCACTCGTAGCGTTCCTCCATGCTTGGGTGATGTCTCCTCTTACCGTAGAGACATCTAGTCTTGGAGACAAACTCTCAGGATGAGAGATATCTGCTTCCCAAGTGATGCAGAGCATGATAAATGTTTTGCAGCACTCAACCGTTGTCGTAGATCGAATATCGAAGTCCTTCCCTTCAGGGGTTCGGTCAGAGGATGGGCGCCTCTTGGCATATCCTCCCCCAAGCTTGATTCTTGTGATGAAACAACTTCTTTGTTCGAAGTTTTCATGTTCCGCTTTTGTGCCTCATTTTAATTCCAGTGGAAGACGTTGTCCAATCATGGTGCGAAGAGATACTCAGGACCGAGAGTGGGTTAGTGTGATGGCATTTTCATTCCTCCATTATGATCTCTGAAAACCTCCTTCTTCTTTTCCCTGCATGTTAGGGTTTGACAAGGCCTTTGTCTACCTAACAAGAATGTGTCTAGGTTGGGCAGAGTAGAAGGCTAGCTAAAAGCTAGCCTAAGATAGCACTTATTGGAAGATCCTTGTTGACGGCACTTAAGCACACCAAACCTTATACTGTAAGCGCACAATATCGGTGTAGCCTTTTCCCGAGATGAGTATCAAGGGTTTTGTCAATCTGTGGAAAACTAGGTTTAAACTACTATTAATCAAGGATTAATCAATTATTAATTAGCTCTAATAGATCTAATAAACTAAAGGATAAAAGAGAGTCTAATTACTGACTAATCGATATCTAAACTAAACTAAAGGATGATAAACGATATTCTAATCACAAACTATATATAAAGCTAACTATAGCATAAACTAGATCAAGAACAAGAGGCTTAAGAAGATCAAAAGCAAGATTGATAAAGAAGCTAATACGGCTAAGGGATTAGCAAGAGATATGAGACAAACTTCTTATAAACTATGAACCACCCTAAGCATGGATCTAACGTGAAACATAGAATAAACATGATCATGAATGTCAAAAGCTTACTCGAACCTTTCTCCAGCCCTACTGTCACTAGAACCAGTTAATCGACGAACTAGTAAACCTTAAGCATCTGTAAGCATGAGCAGATTCAATCAACTAATTAAAGTAAAAAGATCTACTAAAAGACATGTGGATTAATCAACCAGGCTTGATCACATATAAAGATGAAGCATTACAAAGACATGGATCATAGATCATGTATAAACAAAGAACTAATAGCAAAAAGACTATTTTATTGATTGAACTCAAGGTTTATCATAGTAAAATAAGAAAAACAGAGAGTTACTCGGGATACATCATGAACTTGAAGCGCATAGTTGTCGAATTCGGCGAGACGAACAACATATCAGAAAATGAGCTCGAAACTCCCTGGGAACAGGTGAGGTCGGCCGACCCTAGGGGGGTGAGTCGACCAACCCCCTCTGTTCCTGCCTCCTCTCGCCTCCTCCTTTCGCCAAGATCTCCTTCTCGACGAGTCTTGCGAAGATAGACCCTAAACCTTAACTTTGGAGCTCTAAATTGCGATGAATTGGATGTCTCTCCATCTAGGGAGGCCATGGAATCTAATAGGTCGGTTATAAGAGTCCTATGACACCTGAAACTCCTATTTCTATGTATATACATGTATCTTGAAGAGTCCCGGTCGTCCATAAAGCTTCCTTGCTTGGAGAAGAAGTCCTTCCCGAAATCAGCTTTCCACATTCTGCCGCCTTTAGTATTTCGACCATAACTCCCTCATTAGAAGTCCAAATAAGGCAAACTCGGACTCTAAATTATAGAGCTCGAAGAGATCGGCAACTTTGGTATTCAAACTTTCTTCATTTGATGTCGATAAGGTCTCCAAATTGGGCCGTAAATTTCTGCTATCCTGAAATCCGAGAATATCTCGAGATTTAATTGGAGCATGGATTGGACTCCTGATAAACATTCCTTGTCTTCAATTTCTTCATACTCAAGCAATCCTTAGCCACCGGAACCTTCTCCATAATGGGCTTGGGCCTTATTTTGGGCTTCAATTGTCCTTCTTTTATTCATTGTTGAAAGGATCAAGATGTCCAAGAGGGGGAGGGGGGTGAATTGGACTTCTAATTTCGAAACTCAAAATTAAATCCTATCGCACAAGTCCCAATTCACCCTAGTGCCTAACAAGTGATCCTAATGAACTACACGCACAAAAGGTTTGCAACCTAGAGCCAAGCATGCAATTCTAGGAAAGTAAAGTGTGGAAAGTAAATGCAGAAATGTAAAGAGAAGACACAAGGATTTTTTCCCGAGGTTCGGAGAGACACACGATCTCAACCCCCTACTCCTCATTTGGCGCCCCTCGCAAGGCTTTGCTCTCGCGAGCTCCTCGTAAGGATCCTGGCCTCAAACCTCGCAAGGAATGAGGTTGGCAAAGTGACCTTCGCAAAGGTCAAGCAACCTCTTGATCCATGGACCAAGTGCTCTCTTCTTGATTAAGCACTTCTCCGCTCCAGACCGGTGAGCTTGAGCCGGTTACAATCCCTTCGCAAAGGGCTTGCTCCGCTTCTCCCACAAGCTCCGGGAGCTCACGGAACGCACGACCGCAGCCGTCTAGGTGATCGCAATCACCAAGAGTAACAAGCTTTGGCTTCACTTGATTCAACCCCAATCAAGGAGTTCTCTTCAAGTCTCCTGCCCAAAGCTCAATATTTAGTGTGGAATTGGTGGTGTAAGTGACCTTTGAGTGTATATGAGTGTTCCTAGGTTGCAAAGGTGGTAAATGAGGGGAGGGGAGCCTTTAAATAGGGTGGAGCTTCAAAGCTAGCGTTGGGGAGCTCCAACTGTTTTTCTGCGTACCCTTTGGACAGTCCGGTGCGTTGCCACCGGACAGTCCGACGGCTTCTAGTGTTTAAAAAACCCCGTTCCCACCATGGCTACAGGAACCGTCGGATTGTCCGACGATGACCCATCGGACAGTCCGACGGTAGGTTCTAGCTCAGGTCCACGGCAACACACCTTTAGCCTATAGCGTCCGATGGGTCTGTCGGACGGTATTTTACCGTCCGACGGCTCACTTTTCCACTGAGACGCCAGCTGAGAAAACCTCAGCCTATACCATCTGACGGCGGCGTCGGACTGTTCGATGGCAAGCCACCGGACTGTCTGACGACTCTTGGGAGCCCTGTGCCGAACGGTAGAGACTTTGCGCCATTTTTAAGCCACCGGACAGTCCGATGGCTAGCCACCGGACAGTCCAGTGGTACAGAAAAAGCAGTTTCCAGCGCTGTTTTCAAATGGAGTTTTGAGAAGTATTTCGGAGAGCTTTCTCTTGACTTTTTCGACAAAGGAGATTGTGTTTTGGCATGCTTTAAAGTGCTTGATCTTTAGGTCAAAGATGCACTCGAAAGTTAGAGAATTCTCGAATTGAAGTGACTCAAGCTACTCAGCTCAACCCCTCTTGATAGTACGGCTCGACTAAAACTATCAAAGAGGAAACTAAGTGCCCTTCTTCACCTTTTGGCACTTAGAGCTAGGGAAACACCCGATCTTCTTGCTAGTTTGATCAAACCACAAGCCATCCAATAGAATTTGAAATTGGGGGTCTCTTTTAATCAACTGATGAGCTCAATTACTAATATAAAACCTTCAATGCATGAGCTCATTAGTAAACGACAATATATTGTCATTAATCACCGAAACCTTTACCTCTTAGGGCTTGTTTCTCACAATCTCCCCCTTTTTGGTGATTGATGACAACAAAATGAGTAGAGCTAGTAAAGTAAAGAAAGTAAACACAAGACTCAAAGTAAAACATGAATATAAACACATAGATTCACAACCACAATCATGGAGCCATAGTCATGAGAACATACAACACGCTCAAAAGCCAAATGTCATGACATGGGTCAACATCCAGAAGAAAATCCATCATACATCAAAAGATCTCTCTCAAAAGCCCCCCCTGACTACTAGACACTCTCTAGCTCTAATGACTCGCCCCCTAAGCTCCCCCTAAGACTATTCTCCCTCTTTGGCGTCAAGAACCAAGAAGGGAGACCTAAGACGCTGGAGGGTCGGGAAGCTGGGAGCCGTCCTTCTGAGAGGACAGGACGAAACACGACGGGTAGTCGGAGTCGCTGTCGGCCGCTGCATCGTCAACTGCTCGCTCGATGTCGGAGGGTGAAACAGTGCCTGGAGCCTCGAGCGGGGCAGAGACGGGTAGGGTCGGCGTCGTCGTCGTGGCCGGAGCAGTGGCACCAGTCGTCGAGCACGTGGTGGAAGCAGTGTGGAAGCTTGGCTCAGCCGACTAGGTAGCAGACTGAAACTCCGGAGACGGCTCGGAGGCTGACGGCTCGGACGACTCAGGCACTGGAGAGAACTGTGGAGCACTGCTGACCGGAGGCTGCCCTGACGTCTGTAGCTGGCTAACTAGGGCTGGAGGCACAGACTCCGAGGTTAGAGGCAAGTTAGGAAGCGTCGCTGGAGGAGTGTCGAAGTGCAGGGTGCAAGCGTGAAGCTGAGTCATCTCCATCCGTGGCTGACTCGCAAGCAACTCTAAGTAGGAAAAGTAGAGCGGTGAAGTGCTCAGAGTGGCCAGCGTGGCAAACGGGCACTGGAGGCTCGGGTCAGTGGAGGGTAAGGGCTGAGGGACTACAGGCGGCGGAGCGAGCTGGAACTGCTATCGCAGGGACTCAATCTGCTGGTGAGTCTCGGCCCGTAGCCCTACGACAAGCGAGGTGACTGTCGAGAGAAGGCGTGTCTACTGCTCGGCGGCCTGCTGGAACCTCTCATCACTCCGCTGCTACATCTGCTGCTGCTGCTGTAAAAGGAGCTGAAATGGCGGTCACTCTCCTACTACTGCTGAGCGTAGCGCTCGTCTACCCGCCTCTGCTGCTCCATCATCATCTGTAGCACTGAGACTATGTCAGAAGCTGTGGCGACCTGAGCTGCAGTGATGACAGGCGGCGGTGGCGGTGGTGGTGGAGTACGCGAGCCACCTGCCTCATGATCATGAGGCAGTATGGGCAGTGGTGGCGCGCGCTCATCATTAGAGCTGTCATCCCCACTGTCCGCGTCTGTAGCAGCTGCTCCCCCTGTCTCTGGTACTGTCTCTGTCTCTGTGTCTCTAGGGGGAGTCTCGTCCTGCCGTCCCTGTGGTGGCACAGGCCCCTGCACCGGCGCTCTAGGAGCGGGCGATACATGAGCCTTGTGTGTCGGGAAACTTGTGTGGACCGCACGGAACAGCACCATCTGAGGAAGGGGCGGTGCCTCTGGATCGTGATCAATCCGACTCAGCATGTGAGAATTGTAGTGAGCGAATGGGAAGCTCCTGTGAGCACCCATCCAGTCGGTGATCAGGTCCTCCATCTCTGCTATCAGGAAGTCCACAACACAAATTCGGATCCTCTGCATAAGGGCCCTGAGCAGGTGCTGCTGAAGAGTGGTGATGCCCTCTCTGTATCCACTCCTGGGCATCAGGGTACGGCGCATGGCCCTGTGAACTATCCCTGCCTCAGGAGTGAGATAGGGCGGTGTGCGCTCCGGAGCCCCCTCTCGGAAAAGACTGCGCACCTCGTCGTCTGTCAGTACTGTCCGCTCATTCTTCGAGCGACGAGGTGGCTCCAAATCACCATAGACATCGGTGTGGAGGCGACGGTCTGACAACTCAAGGCCTAGTTGAATCACCATGTTCCCCCTGTATAGTCGCACTGGCTGTCCCTGAAACATGAACTGAATATAGTCTCGCTCTGGGCCAACGTACAGGGTGGCATAGAACACGCGGACCCAATCCTCCACATATGTGTGGATGTGCTCAAGAAAGTCTGGCAGTCCGGGAATGTGATTAAAGTACTGAAAGAGATCCCGCTGTATCACATTCCCCATCCTAGGGATAGCAAGAAAGGAGTAAGGAAACAGACCCATCCCAGCTTCTCAGGAGCTCTCATAGAGTGAAGCCTGAACAAGGGTCTAGAAGCGGGGATCCACTCTCACGTCCCACTCCTCTAGCTGCCACTGCTCTGCTGTGATATAATAGCGAAGCTTCTTGAGCTTCCTACCCTCATAGGCCCTGTAGTCAGACAACTGAGCCTTGGCCAGAAGTGTGGGAGGTGCTGGAACTGAGGAGAATGCATACTCCTCCCACACTGAGGCTAGTGGAGGTGCCCCCTCCTCACCCTGTCCCTGCTACCCACCCTGTCTCTGTCACTAGACTCTGGCAGCTGCTCTGTGGATCCGGGCCTCCTGGGCTTCCTATGCTGCTATGATCTCCGTCGGTGAAACAAGTCCACGTCTCTAGCGCTCTCTGGGCTGGCTGGGAGGAGTGGCTCGCTTGGTGCGAGCACTGTGAGGAGTCGGCGGAAGTGGTCGGCCGCTGCGAGGAGGGTTCTGCCTCTGCCCTCCAATCCGTATCCCTCCTGCACGGTGACTTTGCATAGCATCGAAGGCATCTGTAGCTCGCTCAGCGGCCTCGGCCTCTCGCTCTGCCAGCGTCTTCCTCTTCTTCTTAGGCGGCTCAGGGGCCTTCGTCTTGCCCTTGTCGCCCTTCTCGCGACCCATCTGTTACAGAGTCAAGGAATAGATAGACGCGAAGAGATTAGATATGAGGAATAAACTAGATAAGGTGAACCTAGAGCAAGAAATAGAGTTATGGATTTGTGGTATGCATGTCAAGCGATAAACTTAGAGTGATTCTCACCAAAATGCGTGACCATCTCAATTAGGGTGAAATTACTCTATACCATTTGGGCATTGACATTACATTGACCCAAATTGTGAACTCATACCACAAATCTTAGGAAATCGAAACCCTAAACATAAGATGTGAGCCTAGGTAGCAAAAGGGAAGAAGAGAATGAAGGCTCACCGAGATCGGAAGGGGAAAGAGACCGTCGACGAGGAGGAGTGCCCAAGGAAGAAGGCTCGGCACCGGCGGTGAGGCTAGGGCACAGGAGAGGCGGCAGAGCGAGATGGCGCGGCGCGGGATGGAGCAGCTGTGGCGGAACCGCCCTGCTTAATCCAGGCTAAGCACACCTGCCACCTTTGGCTTACAGTGCACTTAGGCCAGACTAAACCCGGTAGTCCGTCGAGAGTCCCTCGGGCTCTCGATAACACCATTCCCAGAGGAACCGACATCAAACACATCTGACTCTCGAAAGAGCCACAACAATTACATCATCACAGGCAGTTGAAATAAAGAGTAATAGACTTAATTTACAAACCAAATATATGAAGTCAAATACATGTTCAAATATAGCAGAAGCGTTTGCAAAATTTTATATAGCGGAAGCATTTTCGAAACATCTCGCAGCGGAATCATGACACTTAAGCAGTCTTCACGAAGAGGCAAACGCGAGGCGAGTAGCACCGAGCCCACCGGTACTAACACCTCCATCACAGTTGTCCAGATGTCGCCGGTACCTGTAATCCAAAAGTAGGGGCAAACCCTAAGTACTAATTACTCAGTAGGACTTAATGGACGGAGCTTACGGCTGACGCAAAGCATAGCTTACTAGTCAGGTGGATCCTTAGCCATTGATTTTATACAAGGTCATGTTGACATCAGATAGCAGGATTTGACAGCTGCTATCCATTAACCATGAAGGTCATTGGTATCATAAATTAAATACTTGCATGAAAGTAAAACGTTACGACCCATCAGTAACTTGCATAATGGTATATCAATACACATCCAAGATATATCCCTCATCTACACATGTCCCGTCCCAAGATTCACAGCGCCTCCACCTAACCCTTGGGAGTAGCCGTCTCAGGAGCGATACCACGGTACGTCGGGTCAGCCCTCCCTCGACCTCAAAGCACATCCCAAGTCCATCGGCCTCCTATCTGTGGGTGGGCAGCACTATGAATAGCAGGACGGATCATACACATCCAAGCAGGTTGTATTGAAAAGCGTGATTAAATAAATAATATGTTAAAGTTATTACTACGTTGCCCATGTGCGATATCTAGCACTCTCACACCTAGTGAGCATCAGCGATTCGAATCGATTTTTAATTCCCGGGAATAACTAAAAATGCCAAGGGATATATGCTTACTAGCCATCGCGTTCCTCACATATACCCCTCATCTCCACCTGTCCCGTCCCAAGATTCACAGCGCCCCCCACCTAACCCTCGGGAGTAGCCGTCTCAGGAGCGATACCACGGTACGTCGGGTCAGCCCTCCCTCGACCTCAAAGCACCTCCCAAGTCCATCGGCCCCCTATCAGTGGATGGGCAGCACCATGAATAGTGGGACGGGGCCGGTAAGACTTTCACCGATCCCATGTCCCGGATAAGCACTCCTAGCAATGTTGTGCCGATCAGCAGGCGAATAGCGAACGGGCCTTATGTGACAAGGGCGGAGCCAGAGAAACATAAATAATCATAAATTGCATCATAGTAAGATTTCTGAGACTTGTAAAATCACCTACGCGATGAGTGACTCCATTCACTCGTATCTACTCGTACCTAGCAATTCTAGGCACTCGTCCTACGAACTCTATGTATAGGTGCTAGGGTCAGGGCGGCCAGGATATCTAATGCAGTTGGTTCCAAACAACTCCTGATGCATATGCCTAATCATCAAGACATAAGATGTTTGCTGGGTATAGTATGGTCCTGCCTACCTTTGCTTTACTTTAAGAAAACCAACAAACAAAGCTAATGTTAGTTTGCCGGGTTGTGAGGCTTTACCCCAGGCAACCCCTTGATCCCTTGGACAGCTCCTCCTTCCAAACACGACTGATGGGCACTTCAGGTCGTGCTTGGGGCTTAGTTTAGTTGGTCTTCTGGACCACCGTTGATTGATGTAGCTCCACGCACTTGGTTCTCAATCACGTATCTGCAATAAGCGCTACTATATGTATGACATGCGTGATGATGCAAGGAATGAGATGCATAATCATCAAGCACATATATGGGCAATCATTCCATGGGTAGACGGAAAAAGTGATTAATAAACTTCTTAAACAACGAGTACCTCTATGAACCTAAAGTAAGTATGCACACAGACAATTAGATATGCACAATGGAACACATGGATTTAATACTTGCTCAAGTATCAACTAAAATTGTCCTTTATCTTACCCTATGCAAACAAGAATCAATCAAGTATATGTGTACACTAGATGTAGGTGAAATGCAAATGTTGGAACGCAGCAGGTATGTTATGGATAAATAACATGGTATAGTAGTTTAACACATTGCAAATGCTTATACACAGGGTGATTTATTTTCATTTGTGAATTAATTTAGACACCTAAAATGTAGCAGTAAAACATAACCAAACGAGCCCAAACTTTTATGGCATATAGAATCTGCATACCCAAGGCTACTGTCAAAATTTCAACTCAATTGGAGTTATAATTATTTTATTAAAAATACATCAAGTTATCAGCCCTACACATTGTCAGAATTCTTATAAATTATAGGAAGCGTTTCTGAGTGTAAAATTTTTCCAGTGAGTTGTACCCGGCATAAACTATATGTATAAAAATTTACAAGTAAAAACTCATAAGTTTGATAGGGTTTTCATTTTACACTTAATTAGCCTAGGTTATTCTAAATGCCTAAATCTACTGTGATTAGAACTCCCACCAATATACTTTTTGGACTCTATAGCACCCCCATATGCCACCAGAATTTTCCTAGAATTTATCTTGCACATTAGAACCCATTTTTCCATTTATCTATTTCTCCAATGCAAGATTTATCATTTTCAAATCACCATCAAAACTTAACATGCAGGAGCTCATATTTTACCAGTGAGGTTCACAAACTACACAACGCCAATCCAGGCTACTCCCGTCGGCCAGAAACCGACGGGAGTTAGCCCATTACCGACGGGAATTAGCTAGAAGCCGACGGGAATAGCTAATTCCCGTCGGTAATGGGCTAACTCCCGTCGGTATCTGGCCGACGGGAGTTATCCGACGGGGGTTACATTATCTCCCGTCGGCCCCGACGGGAGATAAATAGGGCGCCGGCCAGACCCACGTGGGCTGACGTAGCCGGCGCTTAACTCCCGTCGGTGATTAGGGCCGACGGGAGTTAATGGCCGGCCACGTCAGCCCACGGGGTCTGGCCGATGCCCGACGGGAGTTAATCCTTAACTCCCGTCGGCTTGGCACTACTGACGGGAGTAGTTCTAGAATAACTCCCGTCGGCTTGGTAATACCGACGGGAGTTATTGTGTCCCCCCCCCCAAAAACCAGCGCATATTCATAGCATCCCACACAATATGTGGGATCGATCATACACATTCATCCAATGACATTCATCCAACCACCACATATATATAAAGTATCCAAGCACATGCATCCAACCACATACATATGAAATATCCAAACACATTCATCCAACCAGATATATATAAAGTCCTTAAATCAAACACATACATCATCACAAAGTAAAGTGTCCAATCACATTCACGAACCGCCGTCGTCGGGAGGATTGTTGGAGCTCTGGCCGCTGCCTCCGTTCGGAGTAGGGTACGCGAATAGCGAGTTGATGAAGCCATGCATCGTCCCACTTCCTTCCTGGTTGTTGTCCTACGAAGCAAGAATGAAATTTGTTACCAGTCATACATATTAACTAATGAACTGTCGTCGATAGCTAGAGAGTTAGAATACAAACCTGTGATCCAGAGGCAGTTAGCTGTGCCGGCGGTGTGGTAAACTGAGTCTGCTGCGGCGGAGGTGGAGGAGGGCCCATAGGGACGAACGTCCATTGCGGCGGAGGCGGAGGGGGCACGTAGGGTATGCCCTGCTGCTGAGCTAGTAACTATTGACTAAACATGTTAGTAGTGCGCATGGAATGTTAAAAGCAATGAATGCACAGTAATATGCAATATACTTACTTGAATCATCTGCTGCTGCTGCGCTTGGACTGAGGCATAGTATTCACTTTGAGCCCTCAACTGCTCATCGCGCTGACGGTTCTCCTCGCGAAGCCTAGCGATCTCAAGCTCTTGCTCAGTGAGCCGACGAGAGCTAGGACCAGCAGAGCTCCCGGACCCGGATGCCGACCGCCGAGACGATCTAACATCCCTCGTGTTGATCATTCCATCAAAGAGAGAACCTACAATTATTATCATAGAAAGAGTAATTAAGGCATATGCTCGTTATCACTGTATAAATGGCATGTAATGTAACATATCACCGTCCGTGTGCCTTCCCTCCACCGCTAGCATGCACGGCTTGGGCATCGATCGGCATGGTCCTCCAATCGCAGTCCTCTCCGTGACGCTCCTTCATCTCTTCCGCATATGCCGCCTGTGATCGATTATATGACCGTAGTTAGTTCATAAGTTGCGCACATTAAGCGAATATTAAGGACAACTGCTCACCAGACGCTCGCTTTGTGTCTGGCTGCACAAAGGGTTGGAAGGGTCACTCCCCCTATGGCCAGCCTCCCACACCTCGATGGGCGTCGACTCACGACCTAATTGAACTTCCTACAGCACAGAGTTAGTACAATAAATGCATATATGACATCTGAACATATTTGTTAGTTTTCTTACCAGGCGTTTCGCCTTTCGCGTGAAGTTGTCGCCACCGAAGGTGTGGTTCGGCATGGTGCCTCGATTGCCCCTGTGACTTCTCGACTTCTGTTGGAATCCTTCTGAAGCCCACCTCGTACACCAAGCTGCGTAGGCCTCTGGGCGGTTAGACATCCACGGAACCACCACCTTCATAAAAAAACATATATCAGTACCTATTCAAATGAAACAAACACAAAAGATAGAATTCAAATATAACCTGGCGGTACTGTTCCTCGCTAAGGTATATACTCGAGGCCCCTGTCTTCTTATTCATTTTTTGCCCTAAAATTTGTTGATGATACATGCACGTGGCCTGAATCCTTGCCTCGTACAGGGCCTCCTTCACCAACCGATAGGCATTTACGTGAAACACCCTTTCGGCGTGGTTCACGTTAGCCCCGTCGGCCAACCGAAAACGTGCCTACAAGAAGAATGCAATGTTATCTAACTATTATATGATTGCTTGCATATAACATGCATAAGATTACGTACCCAGAAGTCAGCGCGAACGAGTCCCTGGGCATCGCCATAAGTGACATCCACCTTCAGCTTGTAATCTTCCCAACATGTGACGAGGACCGGCTCGACGTCGGGATCGTTGGACGACTTCACCAGACCAGGGTAGTGAAGCTTCAGGAGCGAACTCAACACAGAGTTCACCTGCTTTTGACGACCCTGGCCGGTGAATGAGTAGTCCAACCACTCCCTACAAAAGACGGTCAAGCCTCAAACATGCTTACATTTGATGAATACATCTGATTCAAATCAAAAGATATAGCACCTACCTATCTCCGACGGGGGAGATCACCGTCTTCCCCGCCTCGGTGGTCGGAACAGGTGGAGGTGGTACGGCGTGGGGCCTTCTAAACTTACGTGGACGCCTGGGAGCTGCATGTCCACCCGCCTCCTGCTCACCTCCAGCCTCAGCCTCAGTCTCATGTCCACCCTCGTCCTGCTCATCTCCTGTCTCAGCATCAGCCTCGTGTCCACCCTCAGACTGCCCACCTCCTGCCTCAGCCTCAGCCTCCTCACCTCCACCCTCAACTGAAGTCTCCTCGTGTCCACTCTCAGCCTCAGCCGCATCTGACTCCGGTTCATCCTGCAAACAAGTAAGGCAAGTGTCACATACAAGCGTTAAAGTATTACACGAATTAAAGACAACAATACAATGATGCTTACATCGCCTCTCTGAAACCCCAAGGACTGGCCGTCTAACTCTGGGTGCAGGGACCTGTAGATCTGCTCCTTCCTGCTAGCGCTCAAGGAACTCCCTCGGAAAAGGCTGTCCCTGAACCCCTTCACCACCTGCTTAATCTTCTTAGGCATCCTGCAGCAATTGGAAGTTTTTATTAGAACTGAGTAATGTAAATAAATAAACAAACGGTACAAAATTATCCAACATTAATGTAAACATGCGTAAACAAATAAACATGCATAAACAAATAAACATGCATATGGAATTAAACCAGGATTGTTATACTTAACTTGTTACTTATCGTTTCCTTTTCTGTGGCAATAATGTATCATTGAGGTCTTCACCTAGAGAATCCAATGTAATAGCACGTTTCCTTTTCTGTGGCAATGATATATCATTGAGGTCTCCACCTAGAGAATCCAATGTAGGAGCAGGGTCTATATCAAATGAGGATGGCAACTCTTTTTCTTGGAACACCTCGTCTACCTGGTGACCCTCACGATGGTAATCATCGGGAACAGGAGTGGACAACCGATCACGGGGGTAGGTTTTGTACACGACCCACCAGGCACTCAACTTAGGGCATGGATATGACGAGTAATACACCTGCTCCACCTGATGAGCAAGGACATATCTATCGGCCCCTTGAAGTAGTTGCTTGTGCTTAACCTGCGCCATTCCAAATTCGGTTCTATAATGCTTCGGGTCAAACCATGTACAGTCAAAAAACACCACCCTCAGATCCTTGTTCCCTACAAATTGGCACTCGAGTATATTGTTTATGATTCCGTAATACTTGGATTCTTGCCCTTCCATATTTGCAGCCCGGATTACGACTCCGTTATTTTTCGTAGCTGCTAAAGGACGGGAAGCTTCAAATTTGGTTGTATGGAAGCGAAACCCGTTTACGTCGTAACGGCTATAACTCTTGACTATCACACTCCCAATAGAAAGCTGACGCAGGTCAGAATGGACACTCCCAATAGAATCAATGCCCTCATGGGACGGAGATCCCACAGGACAATTTTGTGAGTCATCCGCTACATTCCCGAACTGACAATCAAGAAAGGAAAAGTGTTACAATTGTTATCCAAATACACGATGTACGAGGACGAAGTATACAAGGCTTACATGGTCTCGGATCCAGGAGATAAAATTAGGTCCCCCTTGCAATCCATTTAGACGCAAGTTGGCTAGCTATTTCACCGTTGGTGGCCGGTTACGAGCAGACCTCCAGTTTTCTTTATCGAACTCGCTAAAAAGGAACGAGAGTAAGAAAACAATTTTTTACACAAAACATTGCATAAACAAATCCTTTAAGCCTAGTAAACTATTACCTGAAGAATTTCTCAGCCTCGTCTATATTTGACCACATGTAGAGCAAAGCAGATTTCCATTCTTCCTCGCTGAATTCATATGGCACTGGTGGACCAACAGCCTTGCCGTTCCATTGAAATATGCTAATATGACTGCACGGATGCTCCGTTTCATCTTCATGGTACCTCTTCGTATGGGCAAAAACATTGTGGTCTTCAGTCATGTAACCACTTGTGAGGAATGCTATCTCCTTAAACTTGAACTCTTCTGCTATATAACCTTCAACCTTTGCCTTGTTGCCCACCATTGATTTCAGTTTCTTCAACATTCTTTCTATGGGATACATCCACCTATAATATACCGTCCCACCTACCTTTGCTTCATATGGGAGATGGATAAGAAGATGCTGCATAGGATTGAAGAACGCAGGTGGGAATATTTTCTCCAGCTTGCAAAGAAGCACAGGTGCTAATTCCTCTAGTTTCTGCATCATCTCCTTTGAAATTTCTTTAGCACAAAGCTGCCTGTAGAAATAGCTAAGTTCAGCTATCGCTTTCCACACTTCATCGTTAATGTAACCACGAAACATTACTGGGATCAGCCTTTCCATCATTATGTGGTAATCATGACTCTTCAACCCATTGATCTTCATTGTTTTCAAATTCACAGATCTTCTGAACCCTGCACCATAGCCATCGGGAAATTTCAAATCTTTCATCCACTTCATCACTTATTTTCGTTCATTGGGTCTCAAGGCAAATTCAGCACGAGGCTTGCCTCCATTTTCTCTGAGCATGAGAGTTGGGCGGTTACATATGTTACCTAAGTCCACTCGGGCCTTGAAATTGTCTTTTGTTTTATCTGGAAAATCCATGACGGTGTTAAAGAGTGCTTCACACATGTTGCGCTCTTGGTGCATTACGTCGATGTTGTGCGGGAGCTGCAATGCTTTCATGTAAGGGAGCTCCCAAAGGCCACATTTGTGAGTCCAGTTATGGGTCTCACCGAAACCTTCAAACCCATCCCCATTTCTTTCTAGATTACTCAGTTCTTCAGCGATTTCCCACCCGGTGCGACGCTTAGGGGGTTCCTTCGTGACAATGGTGTCCTTCCTGAACTCCTGTGCCTGGAGCCTGAAGGGGTGGTCCAAAGGAAGAAAACACCTATGCCAATCGAAGTAACAGAACTTCCCACCCTTATCGAGCCAGAAACAATCTGTTTCTTTTCCACAAATAGGACAGCCTAGCCTTCCACTGACTCTCCACCCAGCAAAGATCCCATACGCTAGATAATCATGTATGGACCACAAATATGCTGCCCGAAGTTTGAATTTTTGCTTCATGTAGCTGTCATACGCCTCCACTCCTTCCCAAAGCTCTTTCAACTCCTCAATCAATGGCTCAAGCATAACATTGAGGTTTGTGCCAGGATGCTCCTTCCCAGGTATGATGAGACTTAAGAACATAAACTCATCTGTCATGCAATCTTCAGGTGGAAGGTTGTACGGTATGGCAAAGACAGGCCAGCATGAGTAAGACGCTGCGGTCATACTGAAAGGCATGAAACCATCTGTCGCCAGCCCAATACGAACATTCCTCTCTTCACTAGCAAATTCTGGATCAAAGCTGTCCAGGGCCTTCCATGCGTCGCCATCCGACGGATGCTGCATTACCCCATCCTTCCGGGACGTACGATTCTTGCGCCACCTCATGCGCCTCGCAATTCTCCTAGCCAAGAACAGACGTTTCAGTCTTGGAGTGAGACGCATCCAGCGAAGCTGCTTACGTGCCCTCTTTGTTTTCACCTTCTCCCCGTCTTCGTTTACCACCTCTATGTACCTCGACTGGCCACATTTCAAGCATTTGTCTAGTTTCTCACGATCTCGCCAAAATATCATGCACTTCGACGGGCATATATCGATCTTCTCATATGGCATTCCCAGAGCCTTTAACAGCTTCTTTGACCGGTAAATGTCTTTAGGCACCTTATGATCGGCAGGAAGGACATCACTAATCAAGTCCAAGATTGCCTTATAACATTTGGCTGAGAAACCAAACTTTGACTTTATGCCCATTAGACGGGTCACGAACTGGAGGATGGTAACCATTGTGTGTCCGTGTAGAGGCATTTCTAAGTCTTAGAGGAGTTTGAACAACTCTTCAACCTCTTTTGTAGGCGGATCTTCAGGATTGTTGACAGACTCGGCCTGCAGATCTTCAAGCATATGATCCAACCGATCAACGTCTTCACCGTCATCCACCTCCATCTGTGCTGATACTATACTCCGTGACTCGCCATGCTTATCCCAAACCTTATAACCTTGAACAAATCCATCCTTGCAAAGGTGTAGTGCCACAGTTCTCTTGTCATGTGAATACATGTTCCTACATTTGTTGCATGGGCACCTAATCACAGCGTGGGTCGTTGACTCTCCACGAGCATTCTCCACAAACTTCTCTGTCTTCTCAAACCATTCCTTTGTGTGACACCCGCCCTTCTTCCAACCAGTATACATCCACTCACGGTCGTCTTCCATGTTTGTGGCTACATATGCGATGCAAATGTTTCATGAGAACCATCCGTTTCTACATATCACGGCCCTACATCTATAGGTAATTGATGTGTCCTAAATCCACCCAAGGATGCCCGACAGAGTGCGTGTTTATGACGACCCTAGAGCGCTCAAGCAAAATTTTGGCAGCATAACCCCGCTGCTCTCCATCTGCACGCCCGAGTTGGTGCAGTGGAGAACAACAAGGTTATGCCACCAAAATTTTGCCAGAGCACTCCAGGGCCATCATAAACGGCACACTCTATCGGCCATCCCGAGGCTGTCCAAAAAGGGACAATTCCAGACCGGCACATCTCACATGCACGCGCGGTGCATGTGAGATGTGCCGGTCCGAAACGGGTGACGCATAGGTTTCGAAACCCTAACCGAGTGCATTGTATGATAAAAAATGCAACAATAACGGTATATATAATTAAACAACAACAATAATGACCAAAGACATTTTTCACGATAAACAGAGCCATATCAACAATAATAATAGTGACTACATCAACAAGCTTAACTCTAATCATGATATTAAGGACCATAACAATAAGCTTAACTCTAATCATGATATTAAAGACTACACCTAATCTAATCATGATTAGTTAACTCCCGTCGGCTCGATCCATGAACCGACGGGAATAAACAATATTTTTAATTCAATATGCGCCTAAAGCACTCCAACTCACCTGGTCGCCTTGTCGGGCCGAAGGTGACGGGAAGGCGGCGCCGGGTGACGGCGCCGCGGCGGGGAAACGCAGCGGCGGTGCCGGGGCTCCTTCCTGCGGCGGCCTGGCACTGCACAGCGGCCCTCGGGGAGGCAGCACCGGGGTGACGGCGCCGGGGCTCCTTCCTGTGGCGGCCTGCCACTGCACAGCGGCCCTCGGCGAGGCGGCACCGGGGTGACGGCGCCGGGGCTCCTTCCTACGGCGGCCTGCCACTGCCACTGCACAGCGGCCCCGACGGCACGGGCCCGAGGAACAGAGGGAGCAGGAGCAGCGGACCGGGGGCGTGGAGGCGGCGGGGGCAGGGCCTGCAGCGGGGAGGCGGGGCCTGCAGCGGGGAGGCGGCGCGGCGGGGCGGCTGGCCGCGGCGGGGCGCCTGGGCGGGGCTGCTGGGCGCGCGGAGCGGCGGGCCGGCAGGCCGAGGCGGGCCGGGGCGCGGCGGGCGGCGGGCGGCGGCGTGACGGGGCGGGGAGGCGGCGCCGGGGCGCGGCGGGGCGCGGCGGGGCGGCGGGCCGAGGCGGGCGTCAGGGCGGCGGGGCGGCTGGGCGCGGCGGGGCGGGGAGGCCGCGGCTGGGCGCGGCGTGGGCGGCGGGGTGGCTGGGCGCGTCGGGCGGCGGCGCGGCGGGGCGCGAGGCGGCGGTGGGCTCTGCGTCGGCGTCGACATGGGCATGGGCGCGGTGGGAGCGAGTGGGCGTGGGCGCGTGGGGAAAAAAGGGTACGCTGGGCTTTGGATTAACTCCCGTCGGCTGGGGGTGCAGCCGACGGGATTTATTCCGTAACTCCCGTCGGCCGCCAGGTCCACCGACGGGAGTTAATTATATCTCGTCGGCTAGCCCATGAACCGACGTCGGCCGCCAGGTCCACCGACGGGAGTTAATTATATCTCGTCGGCTAGCCCATGAACCGACGGGAGTTAAGTTAATTCCCGTCGGCTACGGTTTGGCCGACGGAGTTACTTAACTCCCTTCGGCAACCCTAAAAACCGACGGGACTTATTACGGCCGACGGGAGAAGGCTGGATTGGTGTTGTGCTATATAGGTCATAAGAAAAATACTAATGAGTCATATTTATCATATTTTGCGTGGGCATTATTTCGAAGCTATCAAATAAAGCATAAAGTACATGCAAAAAGATAAAACAGGTAATAAATAGCAATATATGGGGTCACCAAAATTCTCACAGTGTCCAAGTGTCCTAAGAAAGCTACTGACCAAGTTTCATCATTTTAGGATTTCAACTAGACTATGTTTTCTATTTTTCCTTGAATTAATATGCATACACAATCACAAGGGCAAAACCGTACATACACACCTCAACATCATAACCATTCAATAGATCTATTTAAGAGGAGTCTAATGCAACTGAGTTTGCCTTTTTAGGATTTTTTTTGATTTGTTATGATTTTCTGAAGTTCCTAGCCGAAATAAATGCACATACATAGAAAAAAAAACAAAAAACCCGGGGACTAGAATGTGATTATCCATAGCTTTCAAGGGCTAGTAAGCAAATCGTCTTAGACTCAGTCAACAGGCGCACTGAAATGAGAAAAACATGGGGTTCGAGACATAAAAACGTCGGCCTTGGGTCCAAGTGCGCAGATCTCAAACTTTCCAGGGGCTGTTCATAATTTTTACAAGACACAGTCAATAGTGAAATAACAACCCAATATCGCACAAGTCCCAATTCAACCTAGTGCCTAATTGAGTGTGGCTAGAATTCTACACGTAACAAAACTTTTGCAACCTATAGCCAAGCATGCAATTCTAGGAATGTAAAGGCACAAAGTAAATGCGGAAAGTAATGAAGAAAGTAAATGAGAAGAGATGACTCGGCGATCTTTTTCTCGAGGTTCGGGAAGACACACGGTCTCTACCCCCTACTCCTCGTTAGGTGCCCCTCGCAAGGCTTTGCTCTCGCAAGTTCCTCACAAGGATGCCCGGCCCCAAACCTCGCGAGGAGTGAGGTTGGCAAAGTGACCTTCGTAAAGGTCAAGCTACCCTCTTGATCCACGGACCAAGCGCTCTCTTCGGGATGCTCTTCTCCACTCCGGAACGGCGAGCTCCAAACCGCTCACAATTGCCCTCGCAAGGACCTTCTTCCACTTCTCCTACAATATCCGGAGAGCTCACGGAAGGCACGACCGCAGCCGTCTAGGTGATCGCAATCACCAAGAGTAATAAGCTTTGGCTTCACTTGAATCAACTTCACTCAAGAAGTTTCTCTCCTCTCAAGTCTCTAGCCCAAAGCTCAAGAAGTTATGAATTTTTGTGGTGGTGATGACCTTTGAGTGTATGGAAGTGTTCCTGGGTTGCAAAGGTATGAAATGGAGGGAGGGGGTTCCTTTTTATAGAGGAGAGCTAAAAAACTAGCAGTTATTGTACAATTTAGCTCTCTGCGCAAACCATCGGATGGTCCGATGGTCGGACCATTGGACGGTCCAATGCACATATTTTTCAAATCCCCTGTTTTCGCGCCACTGCCCATAGACCATCGAACAGTCCGATGGTTGGACCATCAGACGGTCTGATGCACGGAAAAACCCAAATCAAGCGGTGGCGACCCTCACTGTCCAACTGGTCCGATGGACCATGGGACGGTCCGATGGTGGAACCATCGGACGGTCCCATGGTGGACTTAGCCTGGAACTAGCCTGGACAAGGCTCCCTGTTTAACTTGTCCGATGGACCATCGGACGGTCCGATGGTCAGACCATCGGACGGTCCGATGGTACTAAAAACATTGATTTTGGACAGTTTTGAAAGAGGAAGAAGTTGAAGGGGGTTTCTTTTGGTTTTGTCGAAAGGGGTGAGTGTTTTAGATCATGTTTTAAGTATTTGAGCTTTAGAACTAAGATGCACTCGAGTTGGATCAATCTTTTGAGCGAAAGATGTTCAAGCTACTCACCTCGACCCCCCTTGATAGTACGGCCCATCTAAAAGCTAGCAAATAAAATCCTAAGTGCCCTTCTTTTGACTTTACGGCACTTAGGGCTAATGAAGCTTGATCTTCATGCTAGGAGTCCACACCGAGGGCCATTCTTCATAGGATGTAGAATAGAATTAGATGGAGGGGTCACTTTGCATTGACCAATGAGCACATTATTAAACATTTCACCTTCATGTCATGAGCTCATTAGAAACAACATTAAATTGTCATTAATCACCGAAACCTCTACCCCTTAGGCTCATGTTTCTCACAGTATACCCAAGATTTTGGATAGCCCACCACGCAATAGCGGCCCATTTTTGGCCTTTTTCTGCCCATTTTGGATAGCCCATCACGCAATAGCGGCCCACCAGGCCACGCCCCTGGTGCCCTTCTTTTCTGTTCACCCCTGAGAGGTCGACTCGCCCATCCACTCGCCTCATCGCCATTTGAGTTTGACTTTTCCCCAAAATTACCAAACCCTAGCCCTAGCGGCGGTGCGGGCCAGGGCGTGAGGCGGGCAGGCGGCACCCAACAAAGTGGTGAGTAGGAGCAGTAGGCGCTAAGCAGAGGCGACAGCTCGCGGTGAGCGCCAGTGTGGCGGAACCGCCCTGCTTAATCCAGACTAAGCACACCTGCCACCTCTGGCTCACAGTGCACTTAGGCTGAACTAAACCCGGTAGTCCGTCGAGAGTCCTTCGGGCTCCTGATAACACCAAATCCCAGAGGAACCGACATCAAACACATCCAACTCACGATGGAGCCACAACAGTTACATCATCACAGGCAGTTGAAATAGCAAGTAATAGATTTAACTTACAAACCAAAAACATAGGTAATCAAATACATGTTCAAAATATAGCGGAAGCGATTTCAAAAATATCTCTCAGCGGAAACAAGATACTTAAGTGGTCTTCATGCAGATGAACAAGGCGAGCAGCACCGAGCCCACCGGTACTACCCTCCTCCAACCCAGGCGCACACGAAGAACTTCACACCTGTAATCCAAAAGTGGGGGCAAACCCTGAATACTAATTACTCAGTAGGACTTAATGGAATGGCTCACGGCTGACGCGAAGCTTGCTTACTAACCAGTGGATCCTTAGCCATTGATTTTAAACAGTGATATATTGTCATAAAGCAACTATTTTCCTCATAGTTTTCATCATGATCCATAGGTCATATACCTCAACATTCTCATCTCATATATCATCATAAAGTAACTTGCACGAATTTAAACATACAAGTACAAACAGGTAGTATTGAAAAGCATGATTTAATAAACAATATGTTAAGGTTATTACTACGTTGCCCGTGTGCGATATGGCATTCTCACACCTGGTGAGTATCAGCGATTCGAATCGATTTTTAATTCCCGGGAATAACTAAAAATGCCAGGGGTATATGCTTACTAGCCATCGCGTTTCCACATATAGCCCCCATCTCCACTTGTCCCATCCCAAGTTTGATTCAATCCTTCTGTGGTTCCCAGGTTGTGCCGCCTTAGGAGCGTTACCTCGGCATACCGGGTCCAGCCCTCCCTCGACTACAAGCTCCCCAAGGTGTAACAGTAGGAGTCTGTCTCTGTTCTTCGGATGGAATAAGTAAGACTTTCACCGATCCATTATCCCGGATAAACACTCTAGCAATGTTATGCCAACCAGCAGGCGGACAGCGGACGGGGTCTTAAACGACTCGGACGGAGTCCACCAAACCATCAATATCATTTTTCAACATAATATACCCATATCTCCGCCCGGTCTTGATTTAAACCATGAGCATCCTCATAGCTTCCATCATAGTAATATTTCTTGTGACTTTTGAAAAATCACCTACGCGATGAGTGACTCCATTCACTCGTGTCTACTCGTACCTAACAATTCTAGGCACTTATCCTACGAACTCTATATGTAGGTGCTAGGGCCAGGGCGGCCAGGGAGTCTAGTGCATTTGGTTTCAAACAACTCCTAATGCAGATGCGTAATCATCAACCATAATATGTTTGCTAGGAGAAGCATGGTCCTGCCCACCTTTGCTTTACGTGAAGAGAGCCAACAAACTATGCTAGTGTTAGTTTGCCAGGTTGTGAGGCTTTGCCCCAGGCAACCCCTTGATCCCTTGGACAACTCCTCCGTCCAAACACGACTGATGGGCCCCCCATGTCATGCTTAGGGCTTAGTTGGTCTTTTGGACCACCGTTGATTGATGTAGCTCCACGCACTTGGTTCTTTATCACGTATCTGTGATAAGCGTCACTATATGAATGATATGCATGGTGCAATGAATGAGATGCACGAATATCAAGCACACGTGTGCACAATCATTTCATGGACAGAAAGGTGATTGACAACGATTTGACAAGAAGTGACCGTATGCATCTAGGATA
Organism: Paspalum notatum; assembly: GCA_022530915.1. Lineage (NCBI taxonomy): Eukaryota > Viridiplantae > Streptophyta > Magnoliopsida > Poales > Poaceae > Paspalum > Paspalum notatum. The sequence goes on along the minus strand of CM039688.1, from coordinate 27,898,564 downwards.
ATCATTCAGCTTATGCTGTCAATGATGGGGACCAGGGGTTCCCGATCTTCCGTCAGGTAGATATAACTATCGATTTGGTAGAGGCACGACACACACGATCCGGCTTCCAATCAACACGATTCGAACCCTGCAATCGCAGCACCACGTCTCCTCTGGTTATCAACCGTGCACACACGATTGACCTCACCACGAAGGCTTATCCCTGCCTGTGAATCGAAGAACACAAGCAAGAACACGGTAGATGCAAACTCGAATTGCAAATCGAAAGATTAAGCTCACAATTTGGGGTTTTACAAACCGGAGTATTCTCACACGGCGAAACTGTTCATAACGACAGAATAATCTAAGCAAAACCCATATAATCTAATGACGGCTACTGAATATATACAAGAGAGAGGGCTAGGGGGCGGCCAAGGGGGTGGCCGAGCAACCCTAGGGAGTACAGGCCCTTCAGGCCCAAAAACAGGTGTTGGATAGATTCTGGTCATCAACTTGTTTTTACGATTTCCGTCGACTCAGAGCGTATTTTGGCATAAGACCACCTGAGTTGGAAAGCTTATCTCCTTAGCTTTGCGTCGATATGTAGAACGTCCAAAACAGAGCCCGTATGCGGCCTAGGCGTCCATTTTCGTGAGGCCTGCTCCAGCAGTCCGAACTGGATTCGCGAATAAATTGGACTTCAATGTGGATTGGGCTTGTGATTCCATCTTTTGTTGGGCCTTGGTCATATCCTTGGCGGGCATGTCCTCATCATGCTCCCCTTCTTGGTTTTGAGTCATCCTCGACTCAAAGTCGTCGATGTTCGCGGAAGTAATAGTTGGAGTTCTTGACATCATCCATCCATGCTCCCCTTCTTGAAATTGACCCTGTTGCGACAAAACATACAAAAAAGAACAAAAAGAACTTGGCGTGATATGATTAGTCTTAAAACAACCCTCTATTTCGTCAAAATGTTGCATAACAAAAAGGGGATTTTAGTTTTGAACAAATGTAAACCCAATGAACCATATATTCTCCATTACTATCGTACTTGCCAATGACATGATACGTATGTTTAGATATCCAAAGCAAATCAACATGCATAAAAAGCTTCTCATTTAAATTATTCAGATTACAAAGAATATCAAATTCGATATAACCCAAAGTATTCAATGAAGATAACAACATAAACTCATCTTGCACACCAGCAATGGGAAGAAAATATTTATTTTCAGCACAAGTAATTGGTTCGGAAGCAATAAAATCATATTTATTCATATGTGGTGGCATAGAAATAGCACAAGTATCATCACATAATTCTTCTTTATCACAAGGAAGAGCGGCACAATCATCTTGTGGCAAAAAAAAATTTTCACAAGATTCCACAGTGGATTGTTCTTCAGAAACATGATTTGTGGACATATTTGGTGCATCAAAAATTTCCTCACCTTGTGTGATCTTTGCGCCTATGTCATTACCTGTGTATACATGATTGGTGTAATGCTCATCCTCCATTAGCATGTTGTCTCTCTCATCATTAATTTCAATGTCCTGCTCATAGTTAGTAGCAAACAAGGACTCTATATGTTGTGTGTCATGATGTTCAATTTCAATAACACATACATCATATTCAATCTTTGTAGATTGTTGTATCTCATATTTAATTTCATTTTCAATATCACAAGTAAGAGTAAATAAATCATGGAGAGAATTATATTGCATATCGCCAAGAATATCATAGATATCATTATTAAGACCATTTAAAAACCTTCTTATTCTTGCTTTCTCAGATTCATGTAAACCACAATGCAACAACAATGTATGCAGCTCATCATAATACTCCTTAACAGTCTTATTGTGTTGTTGTAGATAATTCAATTCACAAATTAGCTTTATAGAAGGAGAATCGAAAACAAATTGATCTCTCATAGTTTGTTTCATATCTTTCCAGGTTTGTGGATTTTCATCATAATAATAAAGATTTTTCCACCAAATTAAAGGACATGATTTTAGAGCACTAGCAGCATTCTTAATCTTTCTTCTATCAAATAAATGATTTTGTGCAAAAATTTTATCCATCGCCATTTTCCAATCAATGTACTTATACGAACCAAAACCATCGTAAGAAGGAAGATGTAGTATGATATGACCTGAACTTTTTGATGATGATGTTCTCAAACTGATATGGCTCTTAAATTTCTTCATATTGCCCTTCCAAGTAATGCCGTATCCTGTCACTATTAGCAGAAAACAAAAAAACAAATGAGAAATATGTTTTCCTATGAACTACTATGTATAGGTGGTGAGATCACACACTCTCAAGCGTCTTACCAAGCTCTTACAAATGTTCTTACCAATGCAAAGCAGTGGATGGTATAACCGGTGGCTGATTCGTGATACCGTGAGGGCGTGAGCGATGCGATTGCAAAGGTTGAACCTGTACTGATCAGAAGTATATATGTGGAGCTTTGGGAGGCTTTATATGGTAGCAAGGATTAGCACAAATTGAAATCAGATAGCAAAATTGAATAAGTATCCAAAGTACTTGTCAATGTTGCTGGCCTAAACTTGTTCCTAGAACTAGCTCAAGCAAGCAAGTCACAAATACAAAGTACAGAGGACACAAGGGATGCAAGCATTTCTGATTTTTTTTCTTTTTTTATGTTTACTTTTTTTTGGTGTGGCTCTTTTTTATGCACTTGCTTTGTTTTCTTTTTTTATAACAAAAAGAAAACAAAGCAAGTGCATAAAATTTTTGTCTGTAAATCAGATATTTCTACTCAAACTTGCACAGACGATTTCACACTCTTAATGACCTCAAATGCCAAAATGTACACCACCAAAGTTGTAGATATACTTTTTCTCTTTCCAAAACATATATGGAACACTTTTTTTTGGATAAATGAAGCAGGAGATATGGACCACGAAATACAGTCTATTCAGAAAATTCTAGGTCACGAACAGATTTGCTTCCAACACAAATTAGGCCCTGATAACGATTTTTCTAAAAATGTCGCAGTTGACAAAGTTGTAGACAATATCTCAAGCTTTCCAGAAAATATTAGAACACTAAAATCCGAGTTCGTATGTGGAAGATATCGTCAAAATACCGAACTGGACAGAAACAATTCCGAATCGGACGCGATGACGTGATGAAAATGGACACGGTGACACGATGCAAAACTCAAACCAATCTAAGAACAAGATCTAAACCAGCAACAAGACCACGACTATGGACACAAACTCAATGTTGCGGACTCCCAAATCAAAAGGTGCAAAAGCTAAATTTGGCGATAGGACAAGATGTGCTACAAACTCTAACTTTTATACAGCTTTTTGTGGGCTATGGGAAGAAACAAAACTAATCTACTAAGGATAACGGCAAGCAAACCTGACGATAAACCTTGCTCTAAATACCACTTGATGGGGACCAGGGGGTTCCCGATCTTCCGTCAGGTGGAGATAACTATCAATTTGGCGGAGGCACGACACATACGATCCGGCTTCCAATCAACACGATTCGAACCCTGCAATCGCAGCACCACGTCTCCTCTGGTTATCAACCGTGCACACACAATTGACCTCACCACAAAGGCTTATCCCTGCCTGCGAATCGAAGAACACAAGCAAAAACACGGTAGATGCAAACTCGAATTGCAAATCGAAAGATTAAACTCACAAGTTGGGGTTTTACAAACCGGAGTATTTTCACACGGCGAAACTGTTCATAACGGCAAAATAATCTAAGCAAAACCCATCTAATCTAATGATGGCTACCGAATATATACAAGAGAGAGGGCTAGGGGCGGCCAAGGGGGTGGCTGAGCAATCCTAGGGAGTACAGGGCCTTCGGGCCCAAAAACATGTGTTGGACAGATTCTGGTCGTCAACATGTTTTGATGATTCCTGTTGACTCGGAGCGTATTTTGGTATGAGACCACCTGGGTTGGAAAGCTTATCTGCTTAGCTTTCAGTCGAATTGTAGAACGTCCAAAACGGAGCCTGTATACGGCCTGGCCGTCCATTTTCGTGATGCCTGCTCCAGCAGTCCGAACTGGATTCGCGAATAAATTGGACTTCAATGTGGATTGGGCTTGTGATTCTATCTTTTGTTGGGTCTTGGTCATATCCTTGGCGGGCATGTCCTCATCAATCAAGCATTCACATGGCAAGATATAATTTATTACATAATCAAGTTGAGTTGCCTCGTTTCACACTACATGCAAGCGAAATACCAGTCAATCATATATTTACATATGCAATGGATTATTAGTTCAGGACATCACTCTTAGCACCGGTAACTGTAGTATTTTTCTTGACTTAGAGCAGGCAGACACTCAAACAATCACATATCACATATACATTTTTCATGTATCGAACATCTAGTAGCATCACTATAGTACTAGGTACCTAGCAGTATTTTTATTAGCCTATATTAAGCATACACCCCGAACAAGCACATAAACACCTAGCAAGTTGTTTACCATAAAGAGAACAAGCATAGATGAAAGACACATTTCAATTTAATACTGCAATAAGAAATATACTAAGTGAAGTTAACAAGAGCAATCGCGAGTTCATGTGAGTACATTAATATCCTATTCTTATTTCCTTCACCTTTGACCCTATGTAAATAGCTACTCATAAACCCCTCATGAACAATAACAAAAATGCTTAAAAACTTCACAACCATAATCCTACCATAATATGGCTGCATGAAATTTAGTGGACTTTTTGGAGCATATTAAACACTATTTTTCTAATTTATCGTTTTAAGCACATAGCACTTTGTCAATTTCAAATCACATAGCGAACAGCAAGCACAATATATGAAACTTTATTTATAGATTGCATTGGACCAAATTAGTACAAGATAATTTCTATGGATTTTTCTGGACAAGTTTTATATGGCCTACTTTTCCCTATTACAAAAATGCATTAAATGCATGCATAGGGGTAAAACAGTAATATTGTAGTGCATGTTAGGGTCACTAAAAACTTATACAGGCTCTAAATAATATGATATAACTTTTGTCCAAGTTTCATAATTTTTGGGATCCATTTAATACACTTTTACCATTTATTGTTTTAATCATGCAACATTTTGTCATTTTCAAAACAGTATCAAAACCTAACATGCACAGCTTGAAACTTCAACAGTAAGCTAAATATACTACAGAGAGCATCTACAATTTATGGTGGAATATTTAGAGCATATTTTGTGTGGTGGGTATTTTCCATGTATTTTAAGCCTCCAAAGCCTAATGGTAGATCTGTCGCTTAACAGCAAGTGCTACTGCAACCAAAATTCCTACAGAGCCTAAATATCACACTAAATCTACTGTCCAAGCCTCACCATTTTAGGAGTTCATTAAGACCAACTTTTGTCATTTATTTGTTTTAACATGCATGCAACCAAACAGGGGCAAAATGGTCATTTCACACATCCACTTCATATCAAACCTGTAGATATACTAAATAGGAGCACAATGCAACTGAGTTTACCTTTTTATGATTTTTCTTCGATTTTATAGGATTTTTCAAAGTTTCAGCCAACTATAATGATTTTAAATGAAAAATCAATAGAACCAAGGACCTATTCGTGATTAAACCTAAGATCCAGGGGCTAGCATGAAAGTCCTGCAAGACACAATGAATAGCGCTCTGGATTAAACCGTAAAATAATCAAAACCCGAGGGCTAAAACGCAAGACTTGCAAGCTTCTTCAACCTCCCGCCGGGGGAAGGGGAGGCCGGCGGCGCGCGGCCGGATCTCGCCGGGCGGAGCCCCACGGCTCGACAGCGGTGGTCGGGGAGAGGGAGGAAGACGCGGGGACCTCACCCCTACTACCTGCAGCGACGGGGAGGGCTTAGAGGCGGTGCGCGACCACAGTGAACTCGAGCGCGACAACGCGAACCGACGGCGTGAGGCCGTCGAACCCGGCAGTGGAGAGGAGAGACGGCGACGCTGCCTAGCGCACGAGATGTGCGGATCCAAGGCACAGCCAGTGGTGGCATCTCGGAGGCATGGGGACGCCCGTAGGCAGCGCGCGACAGCGGCGAACCGGGGTGAACTCGCCGCGCCCCGGCGTGAACTGGCGTCGCGGTGTAGGTGGATCTAGGCGGTGGAGGGCGGAACAGCGACGAGGATTAGCCCTACGGATGCACAGGGGAATGGCGAAGGCGGTGGTGAAGCTTTAGGGGCGCGGGGAGGACGGAGGGTGGCGGCGGAACTTGAGCTCCGAGCTCGCCCGTCAATGGCGCCCACGAACTGCGGAGGCGAGGAAGATAGTCTCTGGACGGGACGGCGAGGGGAGAAAGGGGAAACGAGAGAGAGCTTCGTCCTCCTCTTATCACCGCACTCAAGGGCTCGATTCGTGGGACGAGGGGGCTGACCGTACGTCGGCGTCCGCGTGACGGCCACCGGCTCGGCCATGGCCGTCACCCTGGACCGCGGGTCGACCCGTCAGTGAGACGAGGAAGGATGGAAAATGCGAAAATGGAGAAATGTGTTATCTTCATCTCTGTAAATCACATGTTTGCCCTATTTAGAGCTCGAAATTGACCAAACACCAATTAGGAAAAATGTTCTACTCTTCAAGCTCTATAACTTTGTCAAAAGGCCTAATGCCAAAATATGAGTGGAAATATGATTTAAACTTGAATTTTCTTAGCAGCCTAAATTTGGACAGGAGACCTGTTTTTCTTAGAAAATTCAAAAGTCCTGTTTCTAAGCATTTTCACCCAACGTGCCTTTTGGAAATGTTGCTTAGAATTTTAAGACCTACAATTTTTCTAATTTGAGAATCTTATAAAAATGGCCCTAGCTTAGATAGAATTTGAAATTTCCAAACAGGTCTGGTTTGAACTAGTTTTCTGTGTTGGTAGAAAATGACCCTAAACCCCGTTTAAACCTCAGTATGTGACCAAGCTCTAATTACCAAAGTTGTTCATCACTCAATTGTCTACAGTTTTGGTATAATAAGTTCTACCCAAATCCCTACAGATTTTGAAATACATGTACAATCATGTTCAAAAGTTGGATCCAACAGCAGGGTTATTTTATGTAGAGTCTTTCTTGTTGTCAACTTTTTGAAGGATCAAATGAAGTCCAACCACTCCCACACTAGGTGCATTTGAAAAGTGATAAGTTAAATTTTACTTTCTAGAAAGGAAGATTTTCAAATTGTATAGTAAAATCAAAAGTAATTTCAGATTCAAATTTGGGATGGGCTGAAAATCTAGACTTGGGAAATATTCTAAGTACAGACTAGCTTGAGCTGATTTCAAGAGATGTTTGGCCAGATTAAAATAGTTAATAGATAGTTTTGAGCTATGTTCAGTGTAACAGAAACATAGCCCATGGTGTGTACAATGACTTTGATAATGGAGTTGAGCTCAGGTGCTTTATGGCTTTGAAAGTTTTATTAGGGCTCAAGTTTTGATCACGATCACACTTGCTACCCTTATAGGAAGTGTCAGTTGGATTTGGTTTGACCTTTTAAACCTCTTGTCCTTAGATTTTTGAACATGGTTGCAACAGAAAGGTATAAGAACATTCCTTGACCAGAAGTTTTGTCTCTGGTGTTTTGGGGCAACAGCTTGTGGTTGTCGACTTCCTCATCCGAACAATGTGCGGTTTTGTATGTTGAATAGAAAATTTTTAACTTAGTGATTTCTTTATCAATTTTCTCATCACCACTGTGAACATGTCTAAGTCTTAATTCATTATTAACTTGTCTAACTGTGTGTTAGGATTCTTGAGATGCCAGGGGCATCATAGCCAGGCCAGGCCGCCGACGCGTAGCCACCCGGCGCGCCGCTTTCGGTTGCCACTCAAGGCCGCAAGCCACAGGGTGGGCGTAGGCCCACAACCGTCTGGCTCCGAAAGCTCCTAGGTAAAGGATGTGACCGGCTTGAGCTTGAAATCCACAAGCAAGGAGGGAGCTTGAAATCCACAAGCAAGGAAGGATTCTGACGGTCGACGAAGCTCTCAGCAGCACATACGACGGTTTTCTTGATTTTTCTTATTTTCTTTTGCTTTTCACGATTGCTCAACTCTCTGTATCTTTGCTTGAAGGGTCTTCTTCTTGTTGATCTGGGGCAAACGACATCGAGTCATAGGGCATCGTCGAGCCGGGTCGCTGCGACAGCCTCCTCCAAGATTCAATTTATTTACGAGACATGTTCTTAAAGATTCATTATGTACAATATTTATTGTTGGATCAGGACCCGTACTCTTTTGTAGTCCGTAGCAAAACCAAGATTCAATTTATTTATGGGATCTGTTGTTTCATTCTTTGAGATTCAATTTATGTTGGACTCCTATTCTCCTCCAGCTGAAAGATGGGGCTGTGACGGACGAAGAAACATGCGGGGGCCCACATGTAAGGACGGACCGGAAAACCTTATTTGCTTTAATATTAGGTAGAGATTAGGTACAGATATATTCGCGAATACAGTGGATATCCGATATCCGCCGGATAATGCACATATTGTATTTGAATCTGAAATCCGAAAAAGATATTACATATTGTATTTGAATCTGAAATCCGAAAAAAATATTCAAATCTAGATTTGGTATTCATTAAATTTTTTGGTTATCTAGAAAATAGTATTATTTGGTCCGTTTACACTCCCTACCAAGCTCATCACAAATATCCAAAAAGAAAGAAAACCAGAAAAAAAAAATCAACCGAATGATAGTTATAAGTCCTGTAAATAAAGAAATGGGTCGCAAAAGACAACCCATGGTGAAGGAAAAATACTTTCCTCCGGTTAAAGAATGATACGTTTTATACTCCTTCATCTGTCCCAAATCGTAGAGGTTCTGAGCCTGTGCTAGAGAGTACTAAGCTGCAGTTCAATTTTATTGTCGTTACTAACAAAGAGTATGCATAAAAGAAGAATAGCTCTAAGATAGTACTCCCTTTGTGTCACGATAAGTGATGTCTTATAATTCAAAACTTGTTCCACTATAAATGCTGTTTAAAATAGTTGCTTTAAAAAAAATAATTTGCATGCATACAGAGAAGTACAGGTGTCATATCTAACCACCTTGCTTTAATTGTTTTATCGTGGGACGGCCTTAATTTGTTCGATTGTGGGACACAGGGAGTAAGAGTGAACTGCGACCTGGACGTGGTAGCCCGCCTAATCATATGTTCCTGTTTCTCTCTGTCAACTCTCTTTTTCACTCCTCAACATCGGATACGTTGAATTAGGCAGCGTTCTTGCATGTACAGATCAAGCGGATAAAATGCCGACCAAGTGCCCTCCCTGCCTAGTTATCCATAACACCGTGTGGCCAGCAACATTTGCATGTATTATCTGCAGCATTCCAGATTGTAAACACACATCAGCGGCTGGGGTAAAAAAACAAAAGAAACTTTGGCAATGATCTTGCATCCATCCCGACATGCACACCAATGGGCCAGCATGTGCAAAGTTCAGCAAATACCACAGTTGTATTAAGATGGGAGAGTTTGTATGCCTGTATCTGTATACATCCACAAGTGTCAGCATCCTTCTATTCGGTTCTCCCTTCAACATCAGGGTCTCGGCCAGAATCAAAACCAAGTGCATGCCATTGGCCCGCCCATGTTAGACAGCAATTGAAAGCAACCCCATGCCTAGCCAATCTCACGGCACCCACACACGTTACATTAGATCCTGCATTAAGTCTCATGGAGCATCCATTTGCAGTACTTATTACTCGGCATATTTTTTTTCCTACTAGGAGCGCATGCCAGATAACGCTCCATTACCAAGATATTACAAGTACCATGAGAACCGGCAATCAGCAACTTTTGCGGCTGCAAAGTTACATCCAGATACAGTCCATTCATACAGTGAGGTTAAGTTAAATACCCAAGATACTTGACACCGCGCGTTCACAAGAATCTGATAAAGCCTAGCAGTCAGTCTACAGAAATCTATAAAGAGACTGAAAACGACACTAAAGAGACAAAAAGGAAGAAGAATGCAGCATAAAGACATTGCGCCAACATTGTAACGAAAACCAAAACTTTACACTAATTTAACCTGAAATCAGATTCGTTCCCACCGCTTGTTGAAATATTGGACTGGCTGGCAGCTCATAGCGCACAAGATGGGAGCCAGGGGAATCGATATGCATGAGCACAAGGTATCATAAATAATAGAACTGCATATGTACCAGCGGTGTTTTACACCAGACCTATATATGGATGACCCCAATTGTCGTCTCCTCAAATCGTTTGATCTCCCCTGCCAGACGCTCCATGTTGTCGTCGTAGACATATGGTCTCCCCTCAAACATTACTTTACTTCCATTACTGGGTTTTGGCACAAACTGTGGCGGAACCGCCGATTTAATACGGGCTAAGTACACCTGCCACCACTGGCCCACAGTGCACTTAGACCGAACTAAACTCGGTAGTCCGTCGAGCTACCCAGAAGGGCACTCGATGAAACCATCTCCCAGGGATGCCGACATCACACACGTTAAACTCTCGGAAGAGCCACAACAATTACAACAACCCACCATTTCATACAAACATAATTTGATTGATTACAAATACTTTTGCTCAAAAGGAGTACAAGGTAGTGAAAAAGAACTTCAAAATAAACCTCGCAGCGGAATACATATCGTTACAAAGATGTAACGTGCAGCGCAAAGTAAACATCAAGTATGACCTCGAGCCCACCGTAGTCATCTTTGATCATAATCTGATATGCACCTAAAAGAAAAATATCAACAACAAACGGTGAGTTCGTGGGGAACTCGTAGGACTTACCCGTGGGCGGTTTCAGCCCGACACATTTGAGATTATGCAAGGCTTTTTGGTGGACTGACTTCTAACCCGCATAACCTTACTAGAAGTGGGTCCTTAGCCATTGATTGTTTATTTAAAACATGTTATCATAAGATAGCAGGATTTGCCAGCTGCTACCCCTTAGTTATGATTATCAACTATGTCATAGGGGGAAAACTTGCAGAAAAATAGAACATGAACGCATGCCCCGTCCAAAAATTCATAGAGCCCCCATCGAACTCTTGGGAGTAGCCGTCTCAGGAGCGATGCCCCTATACGTCGGGTCATCTCTCCCTCGGCCTCGAAGCATCTCCCAAATCCATCAACCTCCTCTCAGTGGATGGGCAGCACTATGAATAGTCGGACGGATCATACTTATCCAAGCATGTTGTATATAAAACATGAATATAAGCATAAAGTATTTAAGTTGTTACTACGTTGCCCGTCAGTGATATTTGGCATTCTCACAACTGGTGAGCATCAGCGATTCGAATCGATTTTTAATTCCCGGGAATAACTAAAAATGCCAGGGGCCCATATGCTTACTGATACGACGGCTTTCCCACATATGGTCCCCCGCCTCCACTTGTCCCATCCCAAGTTCGATTCACTCCCGCTTGACCTCCGGGTTGTGCCCCCATGACGAGCCTGCCGGCATCCCGGTCTCCCCGTCATGAGTACCAAGCTCCCCCGGACCACCTTCCTCGCAACCAGTGGGTAGGAACGTGTCTCTGTTCTTTGGATGGCACAAGTAAGGTTTCACCGGCCCCATATACCGGATAAGCACTCTAGCAATGTTATGCCAATCAGCAGGCGAACAGCGGACGGGCCTTAATCGACTCGGGCGGAGTCCACCAACACATTATCATAAATCTCATCGTATCAAACCATATCTCCGCCCGGTCTCAACTTATCATCAAGTCACAACAGATTGCCTTTCGATCCAAGGATTTGTAAAAACATTTGTAGGCCCTATCATCTCGCGAGTGAATACCTTCACTCGTCTTCTACCGTCTAAGCATGGCTAAGCATAGACTTCGTTTTATCCTTTCTACTTTGGGCATCAAGGATTTATGCAAGTGGGGTTTCATAAAATCCCTAAACGTAATGCACAAACAAGTATAGGGTGGTGAGACTCCCTAGATAGGTGAAAATGCCTAAGGGGCATACCTTTGTTGTTGACAACTTGAACAAACTAAGCTACTGTTAGTTTGTCGGGTTGTGAGGCTTTGCCCCAGGCAATCCCTTGATCCCTTGGACAACTCCTCCTTCCAAACACGACTGATGGGCCCTCCAGGTCGTGAATGGGTCTTAGTTGGTCATTTGGATCACCGTTGGTTGATGTAGACCCGTGCACTTGTTTCTTTATCACGTATCTGCAATAAGCGTCGCTATATGAATAATATGCATGATGCAATACACGAGACGCCTGGAGATCATACACGCATAACTAATCATTCCATGGATATGCAGAAAAGTGATTGATAAACATACTCATAGGGTAGTATAGCCATAGGAATTTTGGTGGAATTTCTTCTAGCATAGCGGATAGCACTTTCCTATTTCATTGACTTAACCATCATATCACTTGTCATTTTCATATCACATGCAAGCAAAGCACCAGTCAAGCATATATCTACACATGCAATGGACTGCTATTACAAGACATCACTCTTAGCACTAGTAATTTGTAGTATTTTTATGATCCTAGAGCGAACACACACTCAAACAAGCATATAAATGCACTTTTTCCTATTTTCTTTTTCAACTAGTAGCCTTATGTCAATTTCAAAACAGCAGCCAAAACAAATATGCACAACCTCATACTTTACTAGTGAGCTACCCATACTGTATAGAGTGCATGAAATATACCAGAGGTCACGTTGGAGCATGTTTCACGTAACCTTCACTTTCTAAGTTAATTTGATACACAAAACACATGCATAAGGGCAAAACAGTAATTAGACGGTCAATGCTAGGGCTACTAAAAATCACACAGTATCTAGATGCCATAACAAATCTACTGTCCAAGTTTCATAATTTTTGGAGTTCATTTAGTCCACTTTTTGATATTTATCCTAATTAGTCACGCATGCAACAAACCAAGGGCAAAACAGACATTTTACACTTCCACATCCCACCAATCATGTACATCTACTCAAGAGGAGTCTAACGCAACTGAGTTTGTCCATTTTGGATTTTTCTGTGATTTTATATGATTTTTTAAAGTTCAAAACCGAAATAATGCATATTAACCCTAGATCCGGGAGCTATACGTAATTAACCATAACCTCCAGGGGCCTGCACAGAAGATTCCGCTGACTCAGTGAATAGTAAATGAAACCGTCGTGTAGAAATGGAAACTCACAGGGGGTTTTCTGCAAAACCTCCTCTTTCTTCTACCTTCGGCCGGGGGGGGGGGAACGGCGCGCGGCTCGGCGTTCCGGCGCTTGCGCCGGCGCGTAGGGGCGGCGTCTTGGAGCCGAGGCGGCGGCCAAAGGCGTTCCCGGCTGCGGGCTACCTCTCGGGGTAGATCTCGTCGCCGGCGATGGAGAGGGGAGGCGGCGCGGCGAGGGTGAACCCGGGGGTGAACGCGCGGCGAGGCCGCGGCGGCGCGGGGTCGACCCGCCGACTCCGGCGACGGGAAGGGGCGAGGACGGGCGCGAGAGCTCCGCGGGGAGATGGCGCACGCGGTGGTGGTGAAGTGGAGAGGCGGGGATGGCCGGAGGAAGGCTCTCCGCGTTGAGGCGCGGGTGAGTCGGGTGAGTCGGGGCGGCGCGCAGCGTCGCGCGTGGGAAAGGGGCTAGGGCCGACGGCGGCGGCCTAGGGCTTGGGGCTTCGGTGGAGGGAGGTGCGGCGACGACGGGGCGCGCGTTGGACGACAGGGAGGCGGCCCGAGGCGACCGGCGTAGCTAGCTCGTCGCGGGCTAGGCCATGGCGTGGCCGCGGCGTGCGCGCACGCGGAATGAGCTAGAGGTGGCGGGGCGAGGCCGAGGAGCAGCGGGGAGGGTGGAGGAGCAACGCGCGAGTGTGGGGCGCGCGGCGTCGTCACGGGAAGGGACCCGAGGAGGCAGGGGCGCGAGGTCGACGCCCGGCGGCCATGGCGGCGTTCACGGCGGGGCTGCAGCTCTGCTGCGCGTAGGGAGAGGCAGGGAGGTCGAGGCGAGTAAGGGAGAGCGAGAGGAAGGTCCGGGGCGCGTCCAGGTGAAGGGAGAACGTGGTGGGGCCGTCGATCCGTGGCCGCGCGTGCGTCCTGTACGCCGGCGCGCCACGGGGCGCCCGTCGTACCGAGGAGGAAGACCGGCATGACAGGTGGGCCCCACCTGTCATGGACTCAGTAAAAGGAATGGAAAAAGTGTGTTTTCTATCCTGCTGTAAATCGCGTTTTTAACCCATTTAGACTCCGATTTTGGAAGAGTGCCCATTGAAGAAAATGTTCTACTAATGAATATATACAACTTTGTCAAAAGGTCTAATACCAAAAATTGTTTAGAAATATGAATTTCATTTGAATCTAGCTCTCAAATTTCATTTGGCCTACTGACCAGGGTTGCTTAGAAAATTCAAAACTCTTATTTCCGGGCCTTATCACCCAAGGAGCCTATTGACAATATTGTTTGGAATTTCAAAACCTACAATCCTTTCAATTTGGTCCTTGCATGAAAATGGATGTAGGTTAGAGTAAAACTCCATTTTCCAAACTGGACAGATTTAAAGTGTGTTTCTAGGCTGACAAAAATTGGTTCAAAACTCCTATTATAATTCATTTTATGACCAGACTCATTTTGACAAAGTTGTTTCTTAGATCATTTCCTACAACTTTGATAATATGAGCATTCTCTAAATCATAACATATTTTGAAATAACATACCCTTGTTTAGGGTTTTGGTAAAATAGCAGATTTATCCTAAGTAAAGCTTTTCTTGTTTTCATCTTTTGAAGTATCAAATGAAGTCCAAATACATCCACAATAGATGCATTTGAAAGGTGATGAGTTCAATTCCATTTCATATAAAAGAAAATTTTTGAGTTGTATAGTCCAATCAAAAGAAATTTCAGAATCAATTTGGGGATGAGCTAAAATTTCAGATTTGAGAAATTTTGACTTAGTGGTTTATCTACCAATTCCTCATTACTCTCTTAAGCATTATTTAGTCTTAATTCATCATTAGCTTATGTATAATTGTGTATACGGCTTCTGAGATGCCAGGGGCATCACACAAACTCCCTGCAGGGCTCCCCCATGACATTGATTGAGTTGTGATAATGGTAGTATCGAATCAAGCTTTCAGTCCTGTGGGTTGTCCTCCCAATGACATTTTGTGACATGTGCACACCCGCAGAGTACGCATTCTGACCTT
The DNA here is from genome assembly GCA_022530915.1 of Paspalum notatum. Taxonomy (NCBI): domain Eukaryota; kingdom Viridiplantae; phylum Streptophyta; class Magnoliopsida; order Poales; family Poaceae; genus Paspalum; species Paspalum notatum. Next base: position 27,883,429 of record CM039688.1, on the reverse strand, counting down.
GGATTGCATATTTTCGATCTCGCCTGATGCCAGTGATCGAATTACGGAACACAAGTTTCTCAAAACCCCATAGCCTGAATAATCAATGACACTAAAAGACATTAGTGGTAACTTTTTAGTAAAACAGTCAGCAAGGCAATGTTTCAAGCACAGTAAATAAAGGTCAAAATAAAGGGCAGTATACTCCCAAAAAACGCACAAAAGTTAAAATTGGAGCACCCAGGAGTTACCAATAAAATACAAATCACAAAATAGTAAAATACCAAAATGGCTAGTACTGGTAGTACATTCTATTGGCCTCAAAGGCCCTGTTTACCATTGAGATGTTTTCTTGAAGAGTTTGTTTGTTTGTTTCAAATTTTTTTTTTTTTGGGGGGGGGGGGGCGTGATTAATTGTTTTATGATCTTTAACAATAAAAACCACTCTTCAATCAGCAATGTTCTTCTAGTTAATAACTAGACTAGATACCAAAGCACATAAACTGCAACCGGACTGGACCCTAATGACAGCCAACCAGTTTGAAATCACAGAGGAAGATACGAAAAACAAACAGTAAACATCTGGGCCTCTTGAACCCCAAACTACTGCAATTACACTACGTGGCAGGGAAAATTGTATTCTGATAAAGTTACTTCACAAAACCCTTCATGCAAAATAATTATTCTCTTTAGTTTGACTTGTTATCTGTTACTACATCTAGATAGTTGCATAGGTGTTTCAAGGAATAGTATGCTTCTCTAAATAGAAATACTCAACATATCTATCTTTCGAACTTAAAATATCCAGCACATAAAATCGTGATAGCCGTAGCTCTTTACAAATTATAGATTAAATAAGCAGTAGAATCGTTGAAAATTCAATGGACCAGGCCACTATGCCTGTCATTGCCCATTTCACACAGCACGATTGCAACATAGGTTTCCTTTTTACACATCAAATTTCTGAAAGAGGTGCGAAGAGCATTTTATACAGTTGCTAGAAGGCGTACCAGAACTACTAAGGACATGAAGAAGCATTGCTCACAATGCCAAACCAAATAGTTTCACATCATCAATGACCACAATCAATTTCTATTCTGAACATTATTTCAACAGAGAACAAAGAAGAGCTAAACTGCAAAATCAAAAGCTATAGTAATCATCTAGGGAACCGCACGCTGTGAACCCAATTGTTTTACTACTATGGCTACACTGGACCCAATAAACTCGTTGGTTGTGAACTTAGACACCTGACATCATGCCCAGTGATAAATTCATTGTTTGTCAAAATTATAGAATTTGACGGCCGGCAGTAATCAATATTCGTTCTAACCAGACACCCAATTGGCCAATTTTAAGAAATGGTATTATGCAATAATGATTACAATTACCTGCTAGTCTGACTTGCATACTACCTATTAAGCATCTAAGCTCAGCATGCACCACCAGCTCGTGCCCCCGCGCCCCCCGCCGCCTCCGTGCCCCCGCTCGACCGCGGCCCGGCCCCGGCCACCGCGTGGCCGGCGCCCGCCTCCCTGCCGCGTCTCCCGGGGACGGCTCTCTCACCACCCCTGCGACCGCCATCCTCGCTCCGGCGCCATCACCGTGCCCCCTGGCCCGCTCGCGCCCCACCCCCTCCATCCTCGCGCCGGCGCGGGCCGCGCCCGCCATCACCACCCCGTCCGCGCCGGGGGATGGCCTCGCTTCCCTGCCCCCGCCCCGCCCATCGCTCGGCCCCCGCCCCGCCTTCCCGCTCCCACGCGCCACTCCCGGCTCCCGCACCCGAGAATCTCGCCGCCTATTCCCAGCTTCCACGACTCCCCGCACCGCCCGTGTCTCCGGCTGGGACCGTGTCCCGCCTTCCGCCGCCGCCGTCACGCGGCCTCCAGGCCATAGAGTCCGTTGACCCCATCACGCTCACGCGCTCCCCAATCCCTCCCCCGCAGCATCAGTCCCCTGCCTCTGCGCCGCAGTGCCCCTCCCCCGATATCTCCTCGCTGCATACCGTCGACGGCGCTACCGGCGCGCCACCAATCGGTCCGCCAGACAACATTGCGCCCCCCCGCCAGATCTCCTCTAGCTGGTGTGCCCCTGCATCCGTCCGTCCTCCCCTCCCTGATCTCCTTTCCTCCGCTGCTTCCGTGAGCCCTGGACGCCCCCACACAGCGCTCCACCAACAGGCCACACCGGAAGCCCCCGCCCGCCTGCCCCTTCCCCTCCCCGATCTCCTCTCCTGCCGGCGCGCCTCTCCCATCTTCAGTGGACATAGAGCAGGCGGCAACTCTCTCCCTTCTGTGTTTAAAAAGGTGCTGGACTGAACTTGACATTCTGTTCTCACAATACGTAAGTATGTAGGTCGATTTTTTTATTTTTCTTTACAGTTGGTGGTTGTCGTATCTATTCTAGCCAATAATATTGTCTCAATCTTGTAAAATATTATCATATTAGGCTTCCGGTGCTGCTCATGGGCAAAGTTCTTTTAGACAAATCACCATCCTTTGTCAGACAGTGCATAGTTAGTCGCTCTATTTGGTCTCAGTAATCACTTCAAACCATAGGTCGTTCTGCACTTCTGGGACCTCCATTAACATTCATTTTGTTTTGGCAAAAATTTGTTTACGCTTCTGTATAAAAATGGGTAATATAAGATTTTCATGTTTCAGTTTTCAATTTCTGAGTGTGAGGGTAACACTTGTAATGGATGTGCATTGCTCTATCCGTGACTAAAATCACATTGTGCATTGTTCACTTTTGGTATTATGGACCATGCAAATGTAGCACTCTGCTTGCATTAGTGTTACCACCAATTTTCAGTGATACAAATTGTTGCCAGCGCCTTTTAGAAGCATTAATGAACCAATTTTATGGTGATGAACTGGGCATCTTGTTAGCTATCGGCTCGATGCATGTCATAAAAAAACACTGCATTCCATGCCTTTTGAAAGTGATATGGCTTCTACTTGTTCTATGCTGTGAACTACGTAGGATGTGTACAATGTTGACTTCAATTTAAAGGACTTCAATTTTGTAGAATACTAAAGCTCTGGAATTTAAAGGACTCACAAGTGTTAAGTTTCCTCTTGTTTGGCGGGGAAAAGGATGCCAGCAGGGACAAGACACGCTATACCTAAATTCTGCATGGGCATTAGATAGAAAGAGCTCATCAAGACAATCTAGAGAGGTAGTCTACTATTTTTAAAAAATCTTATCATTTTCTATATCTTTTTGGATTATTGGCCTAAATTTTAAGTTTGAGTCTCTGGCTATCAAATCTTGTATTCCATAAGCTGCATTTCCTCAGCATGCTATAGCTGTGGAGTAGGTTCCTGCCATAAAAAATAGAGCTATGTAGAATGGACGCGCAAGCAGTAGTTTAGGATGATGCTAAGACCTTTCCATCCAAGCCTAGGGAAACCAACTCCTGAGCCTCCATGTGAAGATCTGTCTTTGCTTCTTTTGGTTTTACCATGTTTCCCTCAGTCAGCTATTTAACTGAGTTGCTGGTTATAGAAAGCTCTTGTGTTCTATATATATAGTCCATTTTGCACACTCATCGGATGTTGAAATTATTGTGGTTTTGTACTTGCATGTAGAATCTGCAGTTGCCTACTTGGGTAAAGCCAATTGGAGGCCAATCACGTCACTGTTGTCAGAACAGAAATAGGTGCTCACTTTATTTTTTTCCACCAAATTTGTGCTCATATATGCATGCATGGATCTCTATTTTTTTTAAGAAAGGTTGGCACACATGATTAAGACACCCACCTTAAATTGTTCTGCGTCTAAGGTTTTTTCTAGCAATATTTTTGGATTATACTCTTCCCTGATACGCAATGCTCGCCAGGGGTCTGTTCTCCAGTTGATCAACAAAATTTAGGTTAGTTTTCTTTGCTTGTTGGCAGATGGATCTTGCTATTAAATCTGAGGTTGCCTCTATTACCAAAGTCTAGCTGTTTGCTATTAATTCTTTTTAAATTAATTAGCTGCTTGTTTGATTAAATTAGCCTGCAAAAGAACTCCAGCTTATATAAGTATGTCGGAATTTTTTGTTCTTCCAAACATAGCTCAACAGGTTTACTTTTGTACAATCTCAAGGGTGAAACGCCATTCTGAAAAGAAATATTCCATGCTCAAATTGTTTTCAAACAAATGGTTTGAATATATATTCTCTGAGCACTTAGTGAAAGATCACAAAGTATAGCTTGGAAATGCAGTGGATGAGCTATTGTTAAGTAGTGTGCAACATTCATTCAGTCGGGATTTGGGCAGACTGCTAAAACTGATAATTAGTGTATTTTGTCAAAATAATTGTTCACTTTTCATAACTCTTATTCTGCAACATCAGATGGTAGAAAATTAACAAGGTGTTTACACTGCCAGGTTGCAATGCCTACGTACGGGAACGGCAAATCGTTCGCTGGCGCCATGAGGTACGTATCCCAACTCACCTATTCCATTTTCTTATTGGTGAAAACAATACATGGCTGAGCAGTTACGCCCTGAATTCTGGATGCACCAAATCTGCACTGGTAGGTAAATATATCACTCATATATCCCTCTTCGCATTGCATTCTTGTTTGTTTAACACTGCCACGGCAGGGCACAAAGGAAGCTTTTTCACCCTGCGATTCTCAGCATCATAGGCTTGCCCAACCTAAAGTTAGCATGATGACTCCTCCTCCTATACGAAACGTACATGCCTTTGATTTGCTACAAAATATTCTGGTGATAGGTTCTATGTATCACCTACGCCTATTCAAAACTCTTGTTTGCTATGATGATATGGTTTTATCAGAAAATTGGACTTGAGAAGGCTTTCATAGTTGGGGTTTGTCTTGATTTTTTTCAACTACTAAATCATGTGATAATAAGATGAATTCATGAAATTTAAATGTTGTTCCCTCCCAATACATGGGAACAAACGTGTTGCTTTGAAATTTTGTTAGCTCCCGTGGCAACGCACGGGCATAGACCTAGTATATCAAGAATTCCTCTAGGTTATGTGAAATCCATTGATACCATTGCTGGAACTTATGGCTATTTAAAAAAATAAAAATGAACCGCATAACTTCATGACTGATCCGCAAAATGCTAGAGAATTTGATTTGCTATATGCATAAGTTTAATACCCCAACAAACATCCAATGGGAATGAGCCAGGTATACCTGACCTCAACCTTTTGGGGGAACGCAACAATCACACTGCCCAATCAACCTAACACATAAACAAAAACTAGTAGATGTTGACTCGTGTCCTCGCAAATAGAAGTAAGTGACTCCTATACAAATTGATAATGACCGGAGATGCTGCCCTCTTTAGAAATACGTAGCAGTGAGAAAGTATTGTATATTGCGTGAATCTCGGACAGATTCCCACAGAAATAGGATGGCATAATCAATTGCAACAGTAATCACCATAAAGAAAAGCCAATTGGGCAAGAAAAGCACACCTCGAGTATTCCTTGGTTGGATCCTCCACGCAGAGCTTGCTGGACATGGGGTTCTGCTCAATGGTGAACTGCGTGTAGCGCTCCAGCTGCCGGAGCACCTCCTGCAGCGTCCGGCCGTCAGGGAGGTAGATGTACTCGTCGACGTCGAAGAAGAAGGTCCAGTTCGCGGCGTGCCTGTACCGGTGGAGGCAGTCGTTCACCACCAAGAACTGATTGTAGTAGTAGCCGTCGTATTCAGCCTGCGCCCGGATGTCCTGGATGGTAACCCGACCGGCCCGGACCCACGGATCCAGCACGGCCATGACCTCCGCGGTGACGCCGCCGGCGTCGTGGGGCACGAAGTGCGACCTGGGGCCGAAAAAATGCGTGTGGTAGGCGAGCCACTCCCGGATGCGAGCGGCGCTGAGATTGCCGTAGAGGGAGGAGCCGCAGTAGAGGTACTCGTAGGGGAACGGCAGCCGGGAGCGGGACTCGTCGTAGGAGCCCGGTGCCTCCTCTAGCGCGACGAAGCGCTCGTACCGGCGGGAGGCGGTGGAGTAGTATGCGTGGACGAGGAGCTTCCCGCCGCGGTTGCCGGCGTTGGGGTTGTCAGGGAATGTGCAATTGACGACGACGACAGTGTAGACGCGGCCGTACCCCCAGTCAGGGAGCATCTAGTAGGCCTTGGTCCGGACAGGCCGCGGCGGCGCCGGCGACGACGGGTCCGGGTTGGGCACCCACTCGCACTTGAAGTAGGGGGTTCCGTAGACGTGCGCCGGCTTGGACGCCAGCCCGACAACGGCGAACGTGCGAGGCCCGCCCCGGTACGCGCCCATCTGGACGAACAGCGCCGCCGCGCCGCCGTACGGCCGGAGCTCCCGCTTGTTGGGATCCTGAGGCCGGGCCACCGGCAGCACAGCCACAGTCGGCTTCGTTGCCGTGACGGCTAGAACAGTCGAAGGGGCCGTCTTGGCGTTGGCGGTGGAGTTGTCGGAGGGGAATGCGGCGGCGGTGGCGGCGATTGAAGATGCTGAAATGGGCGGGCGGAGAGGAGCGGCTGGTACGGTTGGAGCTGCCAAAGAGCCAGGACGAGCGTGAGCAGCGTAAGGGAGGCGACGAAGGACTTGATGTCGAAGCAAGAGACCGGAGTTCCTTCTTAGCTACCGTTCGTTCGTCTAGCTCCCAGCGAACGATCCTCCACGCGCCGATGGACCCAGTGAGGCGTGGGGGCGCGGGCCACCCTCCGCTCGGCCCAGGTAAGATTTTTTTTCTTTACCCTTTTCTGTTTATTTTTTTTTATTTTTTTGTTAATTTTTTAGTTTAGATAATTTTATGTAAACATAATTTTATCACGAATATTTTTATGTAACCATAACTTACCATGATAACTTTATGTAACCATAATTTTATCACAAATATTTTATACAACCGTAATTTATCACGATAATTTTATGTAAGCGTAATTTTATCACAAATATTTTATGCAACCGTAATTTATGACGATAATTTTATGCAAGCATAATTTTATCCCATAATTTGTGATGATAACTTTATGTAAACATAATTTTATCATTAATAATTTATGCAACCATAACTTATCACGATAATTTTATGTAAACATAATTTTATCACGAATATTTTTATGCAACCATAATTTATCATAATAAAAAAATAAAAATAAAAAAAAATAAAAATCTTACCTGGGCCCACGTGGGGGCCATGGGGGAGTCGCTCGCTGGCCACGAATCCAGCGAGCGCTCGTCAATTAGCAGCACCCGCAAGAGACGCCGAACGCGGCCACATCGCCGCCGCTGGCGTCTTTACTCCCGGCGGGCTTCATAGACCCGGCCGATCTGGTTCTTGGCCTCTTAATCCACGCCCCTCGTTGCTGGGAGAAAGTTAACTGCACCGAGCCGAGCAGGTGAACGTGTCGGCGACGAGGACAGGACCTTGTCTGCCCACTGTATCTGCGTTTGCCGCGGAGCAGGAGTGGTGGCCGGCTCAGTCGGTCACTCGCCGCCTACGTAACTGCTTTCCCAACGGGGAGGGCCAAACGGGGATTGGGGAGGGAGCTGGATGTATGCGCAATTGGGGAACGCGGGACGAATTGGGGTTTGGGAAGGAATTGAAGGTGTTGGTTTCCGGACTAAATTTTAGTCCGGGTTCTATGTCTGGACGCTAATTGAAAATATTAAATATAGATTAAGTATAAAACTAATTACACAGATAAGGACTAAACGAAGAGACGAATTTATTAAGCCTAATTAATCTATAATTAGCAAATGTAATGTTATAGTAACTAGTCGTTAATTATGCATTAATTAGGTTTAATAAAATCGTCTTGCCGTTTAGTCCTCGTCTATATAATTAATTTTATAATTAAATCATGTTCAATACTTCTAACTAGCGTCTGAACATCCGATGTGACATGAACTAGAATTTAGTCCCTAAATCCAAATACCCTCTGGCCTAGGGACGTAGGCGGTGAGTGAGGCTGAGGCAGTGGCGTGGGCGGCGCGCATCGAGCAGCGAACTGTATCTGTTCCGGCCTTTTTTAAAACACTGTACACTCACACGTACTTGTACACACACTTATCCATATAATCGTACGTACGCACATTCTATCGCTACGTGTATCTCTGTAAGTCAATGGGTTTGATTCTCAACGTGTCAGCGGACTACCCACCCATCCGATCCACCGTGACAAAATATTAACGAACCAGATAAAATGATGTTTATCTTGATAAAGCAACGACCAAATTTGTTTATGGACATTGTTGTTTTTATGTAGTGTTTCAGCATTCAACCCCTCATTATTTTCACGTACTATGTTAGAAATATAAATATTATATTAAACATTCAAAGTAGCACATAGATCTTTTTTCTGGCGTAAGACACGAGGCTCCAGAGCAACAAGAAAGGAGGAAAAGAAACTAAAGAAATAAAAAAGGTACATGATTGATTCACATCGTCCCTTTCTCGTCAATTTGAAGATTAAAAAAATACCCAGTGAGAATGGATAAAAAATTAGGTGAAAAAATAAAACACTAATGTGTGGAAACATTTTTCTTCTATCATTTTTAAGATCTTTCATTTTTAAGATCTTTTCTAACTATCTCCAACCTGTGTAGTGGGGACAACGTAAAAGGTACACCAGGACATCGTAGGTAAAAAAGATTTTCTTTAAACTCATTTTTTATATAGCGTAGATTTTATAGCCCCATCGTACGATAGAAGCATCTCCAAATAGAGCGCCTTTGTCTCTGTAAGGGCTTCAAAATGTGAGGTTGCTATATACAAAGTGCCGATTAGGGATGTAATCAGAATGAATATGAACGGATATTGCTAATTCTATATTTATTTTCATATTTTTCCTTCGGATTTGGATCAATATAGACATTTTAAAATGTATTGGATAAGGCTCTAATGGTTATCGACATCATATTTATCCAACTTTGAATACTCGAATACGAATACGGATCAAATACTAAATATCCGAACTCGGATACGGATCAGATCTTAACCTTAGATATAAACGAATATTATCCGTGTTGGCGTACTAGGGGACCCATACTCCAGAGACGCGTACATAGGGCCTTCCCCCAGTTGGGATGATCGCTCCATAGCCCAATATGGGCACTCGCCTGCCAGCGGGGCCCACTGAAAACCGTGGGCCAGGCTGGAGGTTTGCATTGGCGGGAAGCGGCGCGTGTCCGGGGTTAAGCCCCGGGCACGAGGACGCGCCAAGACCACCTAACCCCGGAGGGTTGGCTCCTTCCAATGGAAGGAACACGCTCCCGACTGCATTAAATACAGTAGGTAACACCACACCGGAAAGTACACCTGCATGTCGCCCAGGCGTGCAGGTCCCATCATGGATGCTCATGTAAGGAAAATGGGCCTTAAGTCTTGTGCTTAGTTCCCATATGTGGTTTTGGTGGTTGAAGTGACAATATGTGTCATAGGACTAATATTTGTGTACAAGTATTTTTGGTTAAGTCCCAGGATACAAAATGTGGACTTGGGGTACAAACACCTCAAAGGAAGACCTAAAAGACACTAGAGAAGACCCAAACCACCAAGCAAGGGTCCTGACTCGGCGGTCCCGGCGTCCTGCTGACCGGTCAAGGAGTTGAACAAGAACCAAGAAGGGATGATCAAAGAGGACCAAAGGGGGTTGCCGTATGATCAAGAACAATGGAGAAAAATGAAGATAAAGATTAAGGCAATGGTCCAAGAAAAAGAGAGAAGTGACATTGGAGTAAGGGGGGCCTTATGTCCAGTGACCACAAGAGGGGACAAGACCATGGCAAGACCAAAACATGAGCAAATTCTTCCAATTTTTGATGGAGTAAATTGTCAATTGGTATCATTGCATGTTTCAATTAGCATTCTTTGATCTTACCTTTGCATTGCATCCTAGCAAGTAGCATGGTATTGTTCTTCCATTAATATCTTTTGTTGCTTATTTGGTCATTTTGTCATCAATCACTAAAAAGGGGGAGATTGTAAGGAAAATGGGCCCTGAGCCTTGTGCTTAGTTCCTATATGTGGTTTTGGTGGTTGAAGTGACAACACGTGCCGCTCTTAGCCTACCGGATTTTACTCCGCAAGCGCACGGAGACCGCTATAGCCTTTCACTCGGGAGTATTTCAAGGTATCATATTTATCCACAGGGAAGTATTGAGATAGAGATATCAAACTATCATTCGTCCAGTCGTTACTACTTTTTCATGTCAACCAATGGTAAGGAAAGGTCGACACCAAGCACCATGGGATACAAGCCAAGCACTATTGGCAAGAAAACAGGTAAAGTTAGGAGGACAACGAGACAGAGACTGCGGTACGGTCTTCTATCTCTGCTAGCATACAAGAGCTACCCGTGCTAAGGGTCGAAAGGATCTCAATAGAGTTATGAACTTGCTGTTCATGGTCGTAATCTTACGATATCTACCGTCAATTACCAACCAAATGGAGCAAAGCAAGTGAATAAAAATGGACTAACCCTTCTACTAATGAGTTCCACAAGATGTACATGAATATTTGATTGTAGGTACACATTTACATGTAAAAATGGATGACACAAGACAAGGGAAGGAAAAAGGAACAAACAGGCCAAATGCTGGTGGCCGCCCGACCCCTTGTCAGGTCGGCCGACCACCTGGTAGGTCGGCCGACCCACTGCCACGTCGACCGACCACCTGGCAGGTCGGCCGACCACCAGGCTGGCCGCTCAGCCACCTCACCGAGCCGGTTTTGCCCACTTCCACTCCTGCATGCAATGAAACACATATGCAAGTCAATCCAACCGTTGTATCAAGCATCCAATGTATCCAAAGGCCGAAAGTCCACCAAATCACGGATCCATGACATCAACAATACAAGGGAAGGGCAATGTGGCCAATGCAAGGCTGACACGTGGTCGCCCGACCTCGACCTCCTCCAAGGTCGGCCGACTTACCATCGGAGGCATTTTACACATGCAATAACCGTCCTAACCGCCAACCGCCATGGGGACACACGATCAAGCCGATGGAGGGCAAAGGCGGTGGATCGGATGGTCGCCCAGCCTGGGGCTAGGTCGGCCTCCCACCGACCTCGGCCTCCCACCGACCTTATCCATGCAGATTTGCTTGGTAGCCCTACTCGGTGACAGCGTGTGGTGTGCCTGTGTATCCCAGGCCCGTTCATTCGGCAGGCCCGTAGGCGTTAGCCGAGTCTTCTTCGGTGGTCTACTATCTACACCCTGACCCCTTGAGGCGTCAGAATTTCGCTCGACGCGAGACCCTCACTCGCTACTTGAGTTTCTTAGTTAACCACGACATAGCCTTTGCAGCCGAATAGAATAGAGTTTGGGGACTTTATCTCACTCGTTGTCCTCCCAGGCAACTATACCTTTGTACGTGTCTCTTAGGTAGTTTAATTTACTTCTTTCTTGTGGATCATACACCTATCCGTTTACCAGACTTACCCCTGTCTAGTGACTAGCTGGTATATTTATTTAAGTACGGATCATTCGATTTTAGTTTATTCAATTATACTCTCTCGCCTGCCGCTTCCCTGTGGATAAAAATACGATACTCGGAATACTCTGGGTGAAAAGCTACAGCGGTCTCCGTGCGCTTGCGGAGTAAAATCTTTTAAGGCTAAGAGGCGCCAACACTTGCGTCGAGCGAAATTCCGGCGCCCTAGAGGGGTCAGGGGGTAGATAGTATACCACCGAAAGAGAACCCGGCTAACGCCTATAGGCCTACCGAACAAATGGGCCTGGGATACACAGGCACACCACACGCTGTCACCAAGTGGGGCTACCAAGCAAATCTGTGTGGATAGGCTGTCACGCTACAAACGTAAAGCTTGAACAACAATAGTTCATCCTTGGCCAAAGGAGAAGAACTAACCAGAGCCTAACGTATAGGTTGGATTGTAACACCGGCAAGCATAACAACGATCAATCAATTCTGGTTTAGCACAACTTAGGCCTCGAACTTGGCATGCCCAAAAGGAAAAGGTGCTAAAAAGCTGCATACACACCAAGCCGAGTAACTAACTAGAGCAGAAGATAAGTGCATAAAGTAGACAGATAAAGTACTCGCATTTTCAATAATAGGAAAGTAATGCTCAAAATAAAATATATTACCGAGTACTTCCGATTGACTCCGATACAGCAGACCCTTCTCTAACTCCTAACTAAACACTGCTTTTAGAATGGAAGCACCTCCTGTGGGGCACCTCCTAGAGGAAGAAAGAGAGAATTCACTTGGTGAGTTTTAAGTATGAGAGGGGGTGTGCCCTTCTATTTATAGGTGGAGAAGGAGTACATTCCAAGGCATCTACATGCAAGATTCTTCCCCAAATCGCTCCTTGGGCGCCACCTGGCCAGGCAACCGACATGGGAAGGTCGGTAACTCCTTCCCCCACATGCAGGTGCCAAGAATTGGCCAAGAACCGTTTGTTAGGTCGGTGAACCGGCCATTGGAAGTGAAAACTGGGTTCTACAGTACATTCTGGGTCAAAAAACCGGGCTCCTGAGCTGTGGACCGGGCGGCGGCTGCTCCCCGCGCGCCATGTGTCTCGTCCGTACGGGCAGACTGTGCCGTGCGCACCCTGGTGCCGCTACATGGCTTCCCGCCATTGGCTCCAGGTTGGCCGAGCGGCGCGAGCGAGCAGTCGCGCCCCACCTTCCCTTGGGCATGCCATGTGGCGGTCCTTGATTGGGCGAGCCAGGTCGCGGCCTTCCCGCGCGGGAAGAGCGCTCGTGTTGCTCCCTCGGCCTGCCACGTGTCAGCGGCCGGTTGGCTGCGCCGCTCCCACGAATCGTGATCCGCTGGCGTGCGGGCGCGCCAATCCGGGCCCGCCACGTGCCACGCCTAGGATGGCTCCCGCTTGGTTATCGTATGGCATTGGCGGCCCTGACGTCATGCTGACCTCAGCGCTGCCTTTTTAATTTCATTTCTTTGCATTTTCATATCTTTTCCATCCGAGCTCCAAACGATACAAATAATATGTCCATTGGAATCGTCTCGACGAGCTCTACGCCATGGTTTAGGTCTTGAGGGCATTTGATATACTTTGTAGTGATGGAATTTGCAAATCTTATCTCAAGCCCTTTTGTGCGTGATTTCTCTCCTGCTCCAAATTATGTTCTTTTGTATGGAATGTGAGCCTCTCGCTGTGATACATTGAAAACCACCAAAACTTGTGGAATTCGTCAGTGTTAGGTAAATAATGCACAGAACTTTATCTATACCCCATTGATTCACCGAGGGATTGACACTCAAAATAGGGAAGTAACGACCATCAACACCCCCCAAGCTTGAACTTTTGCTCGTCCTCGAGCAAAGCTGAGATAGGATCGGTGGGTCAGGAGTTGCATCAATGTTAATGTCCTGCAAGTATTAAGTGCACAACCCAACATTCTACCTTTATGTTCGAACAAACTGGCATAAGTGTATCCCCAACCTTTTTATCCATACCTGTGGAGCTTCTTGCATTTCTTACCTTGTCTTTGGCAGTTGAGACATGTAACAATCTCAATTGAGTGTCACCAAACTCTATCTCTTTTTTGGTTTCAAGCTCGGAGGGTTTTGAAAAGTTTTGAAAACAAAGCACTAAGTTCCTCAAATGGTACTCTCGATTACTCAAGTGGTTTTTGATTCCTCACCAGGCCATTGGCCAAACTTTTGCCTATCCACTAAAAAGCTTATGTGGAGCTCAAGGTAGGGATAAAGTTAGCTTACCTTTGTCATGTATGTTGTCAAGTCAAAGATTGGTCCTAGCGAAGTTTGTGATACCTCGCATCCCGATAAAAGGAAAATGGATTTGTTTTGTGGATGGATATAGTCTATGGGTGAAAACTCCTTATTTGATGGATCCCCTCTTGAAACTTTGAAGCATTTGAGTACATGGAGCTATCATTTTCTTCTTTCTTTTTCTTTCTTTCCTCCTATCTCAAATTTTTTTCTCTTCTGTTTTGTTTCCGATAGCTCCATGACTCCTTCTTGTATGAGAACTTTGGGGATAATGCTGGAATATGACTGGAGTATTTATTTGTAAGACCATATTTGTGGATAGGTAGGTGGATGATGGATATGGTGGATAAATATCTGGTGTAAGGTGATGCTTGAATCCAGTATAGATTTAAGCATAACCAGACAGAGGAAAGGCTAGCAAATGATGGTGTATGTGAAAGATTTTGATCGGGACTTGAAGTGCCACTACCTCATAAGAACTCAAAATTTGACAAAACTCAACATAACAATATGTAGCATATGTATAGGTTTCGTCATGTAAGCATTTGGCTCTGGATAGATATTTCAAACCACTAAGGAACTTTCTCATTTTAATTTTTAAAAATAAAACCCATAGAATTCACCTTACTAGGATCAAGATGGATTAAACTTATACTTTGATTATATCACATCCCACAACAACTTAGATTTGGTTTTGAAAGCACTTGCTCCCACAAGGTTAAAGATTAAAGGCAGGATCATGATAGATGCCAATGAGTTCAAATTTTAGGGGTGTGTCAAGTTGTATACAAAATACTTACAAGAAACTGAAAGAGCAACTATTCATTATTTCCTTTAAGTAAGGGTATAAACAATGTTCTAAAATTATAGGAGTTAGTTTATTTATCCTAAAAACAGAAATCTTTTTGTTGTTTTGAATTATGCAAATTTTTATAACTTTTCTTTTATTCAAGATAACAAGAAGTAAATCTTTTTGGTGTCATGGCAATTTTTAGGATTTAAGATATCAAATTGATACAGAGCATTCGGGGTACTCACCGGGTGATCTTCACCCAAGCTTAGTTCTTGCAAGTGATTGCCAAGAAACTGAGCTTCGGTATTACCTGGCATTGTCTCCCGCACGCTTGCTTGTTCCCTGGGTGACGATGATGTTGCTTGTTTGGCTCACCTTTGTTAGGCAAATTTTCTTCTCTCTCTACTCTTGTTTTGCCTCCTCTTAAATGTCTGTTTGAGAGTTGTTTGTGTTGTGTTGCGGCTTGGACCGTTTGCAATGTCTCGGGGGCTCTGATTTGTAGACAAATCGGATCTGATGATACTACTCCCATGGGTGAATGTCTCTTGTTGGATCTCCCGTTCCAACATCATGTGTTGCCTTAAGTCTGTCATTCTTCACAAGTGAGACAGTTTCGGTCGCGGCCAGCTGTTTACTCCCAAACAGACTGTGTGGAATGATAGAGATGGATGTTTGTTGTTGGAGTTGACTACCTTGCATCCTTGGCAGTTTGGCACCAACTTTAGTAGATGGTTGCTCACCATACTTGTGATGTGATGTGGGTGACTCATTAGCGTATTGACTCATGTTGTGCCATGCTTGTGATGTGATGTGGGTGACTCATTGGTGTATTAACGCATGAGTAGAGTAGATCAACCTGACCTCTAGCGAACTGCTTTGTCTTGTTGGATGCCCGGCCCGGGGAAGGGAATTAAGGAATGCTCACTCGTAGCGTTCCTCCATACTTGGGTGATGTCTCTACATATATCTCATTTCAACCTCTTACTGTAGAGACATCTAGTCTTGGAGACAAACTCTCAGGATGAGAGATATCTGCTTCCCAAGTGATACAAAGCGTGATAAATGTTTTGCAGCACTCAACCGTTGTCGTAGATCGAATATCGAAGTCCTTCCCTTCAGGGGTTTGGTCAAAGGATGGGCACCTCTTGGCATGTCCTCCCCCAAGCTTGATTCTTGTGATGAAACAACTTCTTTGTTCGAAGTTTTCATGTTCCGCTTTTGTGCCTCATTTTAATTCTAGTGGAAGACGTTGTCCAATCATGGTGCGAAGAGATACTCAGGACCGAGAGTGGGTTAGTGTGATGGCATTTTCATTCCTCCATTATGATCTCTGGAAACCTCCTTCTACTTTTCCCTGCATTTTAGGGTTCGACAAGGCCTTTGTCTACCTAACAAGAATGTGTCTAGGTTGGGCAGAGTAGAAGGCTAGCTAAAAGCTAGCCTAAGATAGCACTTATTGGAAGATCCTTGTTGACGGCACTTAAGCACACCAAACCTTATACTATAAGCGCACAGTATCGGTGTAGCCTTTCCCCGAGATGAGTATCAAGGGTTTTGTCAATCCGTGGAAAACTAGGTTTAAACTACTATTAATCAAGGATTAATCAATTACTAATTAGCTCTAATAGATCTAATAAACTAAAGGATAAAAGAGAGTCGTTGTGATGCTCCGGCATCTCAAGTGCTTAATCATCCATCATACATGCAACATTCATCATAATACATCATGCAATGACATGCACTTGAACCCTAATTCAAACTTGGTTGAAATGCCACTTGTTAAAAACCTGTTTTCTGCATATATGTCTCTGTGTTTGAGCCCATAACTTTGATTTTATTTAGATTTGGGTGAAACTTATATTGACAAACTTGTAGACAATTTTGTTGTGAACAATTTTGGTAATTGGTGCTTTGACATGCATGAAGGTTTGCATAGGGTTTTGGGGCTTTTTCTGTCAGCATGTGAAATCTGCCCAAACTTGATTTGTTTAGTAATTTCAAATTTAAACAGGTCTACAGCCATAATATTGCAAAACTCCAATTTAGTAAGTTGTAGATCATGAAATTATGAACAACATTGGTATAAAACTCCTTTTGTGAAAGTGTCTAGAAAATAGACTTTTAGAAGTTCCAAGCTGGAGGGTTCTGTTGGTCAAACCTTGGTCAGCAGGTTAAATTCAAATTTAAACCATATTTTTGAATATAACATAGTATACAAGTTTATAAGGAAAATGTAGAGGAACAAATTTAGAGCATTTCATCCAATTGGGTCCTTTTCAAATTCGGCCTCTAGGATGTTCAAAAATGCAAAATACAGACGAAGCTTACTGCAGTCAAACTGCCTTTTTCCATTTTTGGGTTTTCATTTCCATTTCCGTCTCACTGACACGCAGGACCCACCCGCCAGACCGCGCCGGTTTCCTGCTCACGCGGTTGGAACACGCCGACGGTGGACCCAGACCCACGCGCGTCGTCCGTGCACCTGGCCCATGGACTCCCTCTCTCCATTCCTCCACCCGACCCCACCTGTTAGTGACTCCGGGTCCATGGACCTAGTCCACCGAACGGCACCACCCCTTCTTCCCCGCTGGCTCGCACCCATGCGGCGCTCGCGCTCTGCCCGCGCCGCGCGTGGCCGACGCCGGCCGGCCGAGCGCCGTGCTCTGCCCGTCTCCGCACCTGGACGGGTTCACGGCCATAAGGCCTTTGCCCCGGAGCAACCGGCCGCCTCAACCCCGCCTCCCCTCTCACTCGCCCCCGACGCCTCCCTCCGCCTCTCCCTCCCGAGCGCAGTGTGCCCGCCGCCGTTGCCGCCGCGGCGAGCTCACGGCAACCGCCGCCTCGAGCCGCCTCTCGCCTCGCCGAGGAGCGCCTCGCGCTCGCCTCGCCGTCCGCCACCTTTCCCCCAAACTCTCGTCCGCCGCCGGTGCCTCTAGCCTCTCTCCCCACGCACACACCACCGCGGCCGCCATAGCCGCCGACGCTTCACCGCGGGGGACTACCTCCCGGACATCCCCCTGCCTCCACTCCAACCCCGGCGGCTTCCCCATCTCCCCGCGCAACCGGCGCGCCACCCCGTGGCCCTTCCCCTCACTGGAGCCGGCGGATTGAGCCGTGGCCGCCGCACTCCGTCGCGCCGTGGCCTCTTCGGTTCACCACCCCGCGCCGCTCGACCACGCCACCCCGAACAACGAGATCTTAGGGAATGGAGTCTCCGAGACCTAGCCCACGTCGCGACCTCACCTCGGCTCCAAGTCCCCGCCTCTACGCCCGGATCCACGCCGCCCACGCCACCGGCCGCGCGCCTCCTCTCCCCTGCCCGAGGAAGAAGAAGAGAGAGGTGGTTTTGCATTTAAACCCCCTGTGTTCTGCGATTTCACTCCCTATCCCAAGCTCTGTTCAATGAGTCTTGAGAGTCTTGCATTTTAGCCCCTCGAAGTTATGGTTAATCACGCATAGGTCCATTTACACCTAGAGTTCGTAGGACGAGTGCCTAGTAATGCTAGGTACGAGTAGGCACAGGTGAATGGAGTCACTCGTCGCGTAGGTGATTTCAAAAAAAAAAAACTTACAGAAATCTCACTGAGGTAAGCTGTTATATATGCTTCTGATTTAAATGGAGACCGGGCGGAGATTTTATGAGTTACTCATGGTTTATGGTATTGTGTACTGGACTCCGCCCGAGTCGCATAAGGCCCGTTCGCTGTTCGCCTGCTGATCGGCATAACATTGCTTAGGTGCTTATCCGGGATAATGGACCGGTGAAAGTCTTACTTGTGCCATCCGAAGAACAGAGACTTGGTCCTACCATCGGTCCCAGGGGCGCTTGGGGTGTAGACTCATGGAGGGCTGGACCCGGTGCGGCCGAGGTAACGCTCCACGGGGGCTAAACCTGGGGAATGGCGGGTTGGAATCGAACTTGGGATGGGACAAGTGGAGATGGGGGCTACATGTGGGAAAGCGATGGCTAGTAAGCATATACCCCTGGCATTGTTAGTTGTTCCCGGGAGTTAACAAATCGATTCGAATCGCTGATGCTCACCAGGTGTGAGAATGCCAATATCGCACATGGGCAACGTAGTAATAACTGTAACATGCTGTTTATTAAGTCACGCCTTTTTATACAACATGCTTGGATGTGTATGATCCGTCTCACTATTCAGGGTGTCGGCCATCCACTGCTAGGAGGTTGATGGACTTGGGAGATGCTTTGAGGTCAAGGGAGGGCTGACCCGACGTACCGTGGTATCGCTCCTGAGACGGCTACTCCCAAGGGGTTGGATGGAGGCGCTGTGAATCTTGGGACAGGATATGTGTTCATTACTTTACTTTCATGCAAATGTTTATTTTATGATATAACTGATTCTCATGATTAATGGATAGCAGCTGTCAAAATCCTGCTATCTGATATCAACATGACCTTGTTTAAAAATCAACCGCTAAGGATCCACATGATTAGTAAGCATGCTTTGCGTCAGCCGTAAGCCCCGTCCATTAAGTCCTACTGAGTAATTAGTACTCAGGGTTTGCCCCCACTTTTGGATTACAGGTACCGACGATAGCTGGACAACTGTGTTGGAGGTGGTAGTACCGGTGGGCTCGGTGCTATTCGCCTTGTCATCTCTTCCTGAAGACTACTTAAGTATATTATTCCGCTGCGAGATGTTTTGAAAACGCTTCCGCTATATTTATATACTCTGAATTCGCTTCCGCTATATTTGAACATGTATTTGATTTCATACAATTGAGTTGTAAATTAAGTCTATTATTCTCTAGTTCAACTGCCTGTGATGATGTAATTGTTGTGGCTCCTTCGAGAGTCGGATGTGTTTGATGTCGGTTCCTCGGGAATTGGTGTTATCGAGAGCTCGAAGGACTCTCGACGGACTACCGGGTTTAGTCTGGCCTAAGTGCACTGCGAGCCAGAGGTGGCAGGTGTGCTTAGTCTAGATTAAGCAGGGCGGTTCCGCCACAGTCTAATTACTGACTAATCTATATCTAAACGAAACTAAAGGATGATAAACGATATTCTAATCACAAACTAGATATAAAGCTAACTATAGCATAAACTAGATCAAGAACAAGAGGCTTAATAAGATCAAAAGCAAGATTGATAAAGAAGCTAATACGGCTAAGGGATTAGCAAGATATATGAGACAAACTTCTTATAAACTATGAACCACCCTAAGTATGGATCTAACGTGAAACATAGAATAAACATGATCATGAATATCAAAAGCTTACTCGAACCTTTCTCCAGCCCTACTGTCACTAGAACCAGTTAATTGACAAACTAGTAAACCTTAACCGTCTGTAAGCATGAGCAGATTCAATTAACTAATTAAAGTAAAAAGATCTACTAAAAGACATGTGGATTAATCAACCAGGCCTTATCACATATAAAGATGAAGCATTACAAAGACATGGATCATAGATCATGTATAAACAAAGAACTAATAGTAAAAAGACTATTTCATTGATCGAACTCAAGGTTTATCATAGTAAAATAAGAAAAACAGAGAGTTACTCGGGATACATCATGAACTTGAAGCGTATAGTTGTCGAATTCGGCGAGACGAACAACATATCAGAAAATGAGCTCGAAACTCCCTGGGAACAGGTGAGGTCGGCCGACCCTAGGGGGGTGAGTCAACAAACCCCCTCTGTTCCTGCCTCCTCTCACCTCCTCCTTTCACCAAGATCTCCTTCTCGATGAGTCTTGCGAAGATAGACCCTAAACCCTAAGTTTGGAGCTCTAAATTGCGATGAATTGGATGTCTCTCCCTCTAGGGAGGCCATAGAATCTAATAGGTCGGTTATAAGAGTCCTATGACACCTGAAACTCCTATTTCTATGTATATACATGTATCTTGAAGAGTCCCGGTCATCCATAAAGCTTCCTTGCTTGGAGAAGAAGTCCTTCCCGAAATCAGCTTTCCACATTCTGCCGCCTTTAGTATTTTGACCATAACTCCCTCATCAGAAGTCCAAATAAGGCAAACTCAGACTCTAAATTATAGAGCTCGAAGAGATCGGCAACTTTGGTATTCAAACTTTCTTCATTTGACGTCGATAAGGTCTCCAAATTGGGCCACAAAGTTCTGCTATCCTGAAATCCGAGAATATCTCGAGATTTAATTGGAGCATGGATTGGACTCCTGATAAACATTCCTTGTCTTCAATTTCTTGATACTCAATAAATCTTTAGCCATCGGAACCTTCTCCATAATGGGCTTAGGCTTTAGTTTGGGCTTCAATTGTCCTTCTTTTATTCATTGTTGAAAGGATCAAGATGTCCAAGAGGGGGAGGGGGTGAATTGGACTTCTAATTTCGAAACTCAAAATTAAATCCTATTGCACAAGTCCCAATTCACCCTAGTGCCTAAACAAGTGATCCTAATGAACTACACGCACAAAAGGTTTGCAACCTAGAGCTAAGCATGCAATTCTAGGAAAGTAAAGTGTTGAAAGTAAATGCAGAAATGTAAAGAGAAGACACAAGGATTTTTTCACGAGGTTCGGGGAGACACACGGTCTCAACCCCCTACTCCTCGTTTGGCGCCCCTCGCAAGGCTTTGCTCTCGCGGGCTCCTCGTAAGGATCCCGGCCTCAAACCTCGCAAGGAATGAGGTTGGCAAAGTGACCTTCGCAAAGGTCAAGCAACCTCTTGATCCACGGACCAAGTGCTCTCTTCTTGATGAAGCTCTTCTCCGCTCCGGACCGGCGAGTTTGAGTCGGTTACAATCCCTTCGCAAAGGGCTTGCTCTGCTTCTCCCACAAGCTCTGGGAGCTCGCGAAACGCACGACCGCAGCCGTCTAGGTGATCGCAATCACCAAGAGTAACAAGCTTTGGCTTCACTTGATTCAACCCCAATCAAGGAGTTCTCTTCTCTTCAAGTCTCTTGCCCAAAGCTCAAGATTTAGTGTGGAATTGGTGGTGTAGGTAACCTTTGAGTGTATATGAGTGTTCCTAGGTTGCAAAGGTGGTAAATGAGGGGAGGGGGAGCCTTTAGGCTGAATCTAGGGGCTCCCCTAAAATGGATCCCCCATGCACTGTAGCAGCACTGTTCTGCACTGTAGACAGAGAGAGGGGTAGTTGGAATAGTGTATAGGGGATGAGTTTTAGGGGAACGGCTGGATTCAGCCTTAAATAGGGTGGAGCTCCAAAACTAGCCGTTGGGGAGCTCCAACTGTTTTTCTGCGTACCCGTCGGACAGTTCGGCGCGTTGCCACCGGAAAGTCCGACGGCTTCTAGCGTTTAAAAAACCCCGTTCCCGCCATGCCTACAGGAACCGTCGGATAGTCTGACGATGACCCATCGGACAGTCCGATGGTAGGTTCTAGCTCAGGTCCACGGCAACACACCTTCAGCCTATAGCGTCCGATGGGTCCGTCGGATGGTATTTTACCGTCCGACGGCTCACTTTTCCACTGAGATGCCAGCTGAGAAAACCTCAGCCTATACCATCCGACGGTGGCGGCGAACTGTCCGGTGGCAAGCCACCGGACTGTCTGACGGCTCTTGGGAGCCCTGTGCCGAACGGTAGAGACTTTGCGCCATTTTTAAGCCACCGAACAGTCCGGTGGTACAGAAAAAGTAGTTTCCAGCGCTGTTTTCAAATGGAGTTTTGAGAAGTATTTCGGAGAGCTTTCTCTTGACTTTTTCGACAAAGGAGATTGTGTTTTGGCATGTTTTAAAGTGCTTGAGATTTAGGTCAAAGATGCACTCAAAAGTTAGAGAATTCTCGAATTGAAGTGACTCAAGCTACTCACCTCAACCCCTCTTGATAGTACGGCTCGACTAAAACTATTAAAGAGGAAACTAAGTGCCCTTCTTCACCTTTTGGCACTTAGAGCTAGGGAAACACCCGATCTTCTTGCTAGTTCGATCAAACCACAAGCCGTCCAATAGAATTTGAAATTGGGGGTCTCTTTTAATCAACCGATGAGCACAATTACTAATATAAAACCTTCAATGCATGAGCTCATTAGTAAACGACAATAGATTGTCATTAATCACCGAAACCTTTACCTCTTAGGGCTTGTTTCTCACAATCTCCCCCTTTTTGGTGATCGATGACAACAAAATGAGTAGAGCTAGTAAAGTAAAGAAAGTAAACACAAGACTCAAAGTAAAACATGATTATAAACACATAGAGTCACAACCACAATCATAGAGCCATAGTCATGAGAACATACAACACGCTCAAAAGCCAAATGTCATGACATGGGTCAACATCCAGAAGAAAATCCATCATACATCAAAAGATCTCTCTCAAAAGCTCCCCCTGACTGCTAGATACTCTCTAGCTCTACTGACTCGCCCCCTAAGCTCCCCCTAAGTCTATTCTCCCCCTTTGGCATCAAGCACCAAGAAGGGAGACCTAAGACGCTGGAGGGTCGGGAAGCCGGGAGCCGTCCTTCTGAGAGGACAGGATGAAACACGACGAGTAGTCGGAGTCGTTGTCGGCCGCTGCATCGTCAACCGCTCGCTCGATGTCGGAGGGTGAAACAGTGCTTGGAGCCTCGAGCGGGGCAGAGATGGGTAGGGTCGGCGTCGTCGTCGTGGCTGGAGCAGTGGCACCAGTCATCGAGCACGTGGTGGAAGCAGGGTGGAAGCTAAGGCTCGGCCGACTGGGTAGCAGAGTGAAACTCCGGAGACGGTTCGGAGGCTGACGGCTTGGACGACTCAGGCACTAGAGAGAGCTGTGGAGCACTGCTGACCGGAGGCTGCCCTGACGTCTGTAGCTGGCTAACTAGGGCTGGAGGCACAGACTCCGAGGTCAGAGGCAAGCCAGGAAGTGTCGCCGGAGGAGTGTCGAAGTGCAGGGTGCGAGCGTGAAGCTGAGTCATCTCCATCCGTGGCTGACTCGCAAGCAACTCTGAGTAGGAAAAGTTGAGCGGTGAAGTGCTCAGAGTGGCCAGCGTGGCAAACGGGCTCTGGAGGCTCGGGCCAGTGGAGGGTAAGGCCTGAGGGACTACAGGCGGCGGAGCGAGCTGGAACTACTATCGCAGGTACTCAATCTGCTGGTGAGTCTCAGCCCGTAGCCCTGCGACAAGCGAGGTGACTGTCGAGAGAAGGCGTGTCTGCTGCTCGGCGGCCTGCTGGAACCTCTCATCACTCCGCTGCTGCATCTGCTGCTGCTGCTGTAAAAGGAGCTGAAAATGGCGGTCACCCTCCTACTGCTGCTGAGCGTAGCGCTCGTCTGCCCGCCTCTGCTGCTCCATCATCATCTGTAGCACTGAGGCTATGTCAGAAGCTGTGGCGACTTGAGCGGCAGTGACGACAGGCGGCGGTGGGGGTGGTGATGGAGTACTCGAGCCACCTGCCTCATGATCATGAGGTAGTATGGGCAGTGGTGGCGCGCGCTCGTCGTCAGAGCTGTCATCCCCGCTGTCCGTGTCTGTAGCAGCCGCTCCCCCTGTCTCTGGTACTGTCTCTGTCTCTGTGTCTCTAGGGGAGTCTCGTCCTGCGGTCCCTGTGGTGGCACAGGCCCCTGCACCGGCGCTCTAGGAGCGGGCGAGACATGAGCCTTGTGTGTCGGGAAACTTGTGTGGACCGCATGG
Source organism: Paspalum notatum (assembly GCA_022530915.1). Lineage (NCBI taxonomy): Eukaryota > Viridiplantae > Streptophyta > Magnoliopsida > Poales > Poaceae > Paspalum > Paspalum notatum. Next base: position 27,859,410 of record CM039688.1, on the reverse strand, counting down.
AACAGCACCATCTGAGGAAGGGGCGGTGCCTCTGGATCATGATCAATCTGACTCAGCATGTGAGAAATGTAGTGAGCGAATGGGAAGCTCCTATGAGACCACCCATCCCGTCGGTGATCACGTCCTCCATCTCTGCTATCAGAAAGTCCACAACACAAAATCGGATCCTCAGGTGTTGCTGAAGAGTGGTGATGCCCTCTCTGTATCCACTCCTGGGCATCAGGGTATGGTGCATGGCCCTGTGAACTATCCCTGCCTCAAGAGTGAGATAGGGTGGTGTGCGCTCTGGAACCCCCTCTCAGAAAAGACTGCGCACCTCGTCGTCTGTCAGTACTGTCCGCACATTCTTCGAGCGACGAGGTGGCTCCAAATCACCATAGACATCGGTGTGGAGGCGACGGTCTGACAACTCAAGGCCTAGTAGAATCGCCATGTTCCCCCTGTATAGTCGCACTAGCTGTCCCTGAAACATGAACTGAATATAGTCTCGCTCTAGGCCGACGTACAGGGTGGCTAGAACACGCGGACCCAATCCTCCACATATGTGTGGATGTGCTCAAGAAAGTCTGGCAGTCTAGGAATGTGATTGAAGTACTGAAAGAGATCCCGCTGTATCACATTCCCCATCCTAGGGATAGCAAGAACGGAGTGAGGAAACAGACCCGTCCCAGCTGCTCAGGAGATCTCATAGAGTGAAGCCTGAACAAGCGTTTGGAAGCGGGGATCCACTCTCATGTCCCGGTCCTCTGGCTGCCACTGCTCTGCTGTGATATAATAGCGAAGCTTCTTGAGCTTCCTACCCTCATAGGCCCTGTAGTCAGACAACTGAGCATCGGCCAGAAGTGAGGTTGGTGCTGGAACTGAGGAGAATGCATACTCCTCCCACACTGAGGCTAGTGGAGGTGTCTCCTCCTCAGCCTGTCCCTGCTACCCACCCTGTCTCTGTCGCTGGACTCTGGCAGCTGCTCTGCGGATCCGGGCCTCCTGGGCTTCCTGTGCTGCTATGATCTCTGCCGGTGAAACGAGTCCACGTCTCTGGCGCTCTCTGGGCTGGCTGGGAGGAGTGGCTCGCTTGGTGCGAGCACTGTGAGGAGTCGGCGGAAGTGGTCGGCCGCTGCGAGGAGGGTTCTGCCTCTGCCCTCCAATCCGTATCCTTCCCGCACGGTGACTCTACATAGCATCGAAGGCATCTGCAGCTCGCTCAGCGGCCTCAGCCTCTCGCTCTGCCAGTGTCTTCCTCTTCTTCTTAGGCGGCTCAGGGGCCTTCGCCTTGCCCTTGTTGCCCTTCTTGCGACCCATCTGTTACAGAGTCAAGGAATAGATAGACGCGAAGAGATTAGATATGAGGAATAAACTAGATAAGGTGAACCTAGAGCAAGAAATAGAGTTATGGATTTGTGGTATGCATGTCAAGCGATAAACTTAGAGTGATTCTAACCAAAATGCGTGACCATCTCACATTAGGGTGAAATTACTCTATACCATTTGGGCATTGACATTACATTGACTCAAATTGCGAACTCATACCACAAATCCTAGTAAATCAAAACCCTAAACATAAGATGTGAGCCTAGGTAGCAAAAGGGAAGAAGAGAATGAAGGCTCTCCGAGATCGGAAGGGGAAAGAGACTGTCGACGAGGAGGAGTGCCCGAAGAAGAAGGCTCGGCGCCGGCGGTGAGGCTAGGGCACAGGAGAGGCGGTAGTGCGAGATGGCGCGGTGCGAGATGGAGCAGCTGTGGCGGAACCACCCTGCTTAATCCAGGCTAAGCACACCTGCCACCTCTGGCTCACAGTGCACTTAGGCCAGACTAAACCCGGTAGTCCGTCGAGAGTCCCTCGGGCTCTCGATAACACCATTCCCAGAGGAACCGACATCAAACACATCCGACTCTCGTTAGAGCCACAACAATTACATTATCACAGGCAGTTGAAATAGAGAGTAATAGACTTAATTTACAAACCAAATATATGAAGTCAAATATATGTTCAAATATAGCGGAAGCGTTTGCAAAATTTTATATAGCAGAAGCGTTTTCGAAACATCTCGCAGCGGAATCATGACACTTAAGCAGTCTTCACGAAGAGGTGAACGAGGCGAGTAGCACAGAGCCCACCAGTACTAAGACCTCCATCACAGTTGTCCAGATGTCGCTGGTACCTGTAATCCAAAAGTGGGGGCAAACCCTGAGTACTAATTACTCAGTAGGACTTAATGGACGGGGCTTACGGCTGACGCAAAGCATAGCTTACTAGTCAGGTGGATCCTTAGCCATTGATTTTATACAAGGTCATGTTGACATCAGATAGCAGGATTTGACAGCTGCTATACATTAACTATGAAGGTCATTTGTATCATAAATTAAATACTTGCATGAAAGTAAAACGTTAGGACCCATCAGTAACTTGCATAATGGTATATCAATGCACATCCAAGATATATCCCTCATCTACACATTTTTCGTCCCAAGATTCACAGCGCCCCCACCTAACCCTTGGGAGTAGCCATCTCAGGAGCGATACCACGGTACGTCGGGTCAGCCCTCCCTCGACCTCAAAGCACCTCCCAAGTCCATCGGCCTCCTATCAGTGGGTGGGCAGCACTATGAATAGCGGGACGGATCATACACATCCAAGCAGGTTGTATTGAAAAGTGTGATTAAATAAATAACATGTTAAAGTTATTACTACGTTGCCCGTGCGCGATATCTGGCACTCTCACACCTGGTGAGCATCAGCTATTCGAATTGATTTTTAATTCCTGGGAATAACTAAAAATACCAAGGGATATATGCTTACTAGCCATCGCGTTCCTCACATATACCCCTCATCTCCACTGTCCCGTCCCAAGATTCACAACGCCCCCACCTAACCCTTGGGAGTAGCCGTCTCAGGAGCGATACCATGGTACGTCGGGTCAGCCCTCCCTCGACCTCAAAGCACCTCCCAAGTCCATCGGCCCCCTATCAGTGGATGGGCAGCACCATGAATAGTGGGACGGGGCCGGTAAGACTTTCACTGGTCCCATGTCCCGGATAAGCACTCCTAGCAATGTTGTGCCGATCAGCAGGCGAACAGCGAACGGGCCTTATGTGACAAGGGCGGAGCCGGAGAACAACAACGCACACCATGAAAGTAAACTTACTCTCCGCCCCGTCTCAATTTAACATCAACATAAATAATCATAAATTGCATCATAGTAAGATTTCTGAGACTTGTAAAATCACCTACGCGACGAGTGACTCCATTCACTCGTATCTACTCGTACCTAGCAATTCTAGGCACTCGTCCTACGAACTTTATGTTGCTAGGGCCAGGGCGGCCAGGATGTCTAATGCAGTTGGTTCCAAACAACTCCTGATGCATATGCCTAATCATCAAGACATAAGATGTTTGCTGGGTATAGTATGGTCCTGCCTACCTTTGCTTGACTTTAAGAAAACCAACAAACTAAGCTAATGTTAGTTTGCTGGGTTATGAGGCTTTGCCCCAGGCAACCCCTTGGACAGCTCCTCCTTCCAAACACGACTGATGGGCACTCCAGGTCGTGCTTGGGGCTTAGTTTAGTTGGTCTTCTGGACCACCGTTGATTGATGTAGCTCCACGCACTTGGTTCTCGATCACGTATCTGCAATAAGCGCCACTATATGTATGACATGCATGATGATGCAAGGAATGAGATGCATAATCATCAAGCGCATATATGGGCAATCATTCCTTGGGCAGACAGAAAAAGTGATTAATAAACTTCTAAAACAACGAGTACCTCTATGAACCTAAAGTAAGTATGAACACAGACAATTAGATATGCACAATGGAATACATGGATTTAATACTTGCTCAAGTATCAACTAAAATTGTCCTTTATCTTACCCTATGCAAACAAGAATCAATCAAGTATATGTGTACACTGGATGTTGGTGAAATGCAAATGTTGGAATGCAGCAGGTATGTCATGGATAAATAACATGGTATAGTAGTTTAACACATTGCAAATGCTTATACACAGGGTGATTTATTCTCATTTGTGAATCAATTTACACACCTAAGATGCAGTAGTAAAACATAACCAAACAAGCCCAAATTTTTATGACATATAGATTCTGCATACCCAAGGCTACTGTCAAAATTTCAACTCAATTGGAGTTATAATAATTTTATTAAAAATACATCAAGTTATCAGCTCTACACATTGTCAGAATTCTTATAAATTATAGGAAGGGTTTCTGAGTGTGAAATTTTCCTAGTAAGTTGTACCCGGCATGAGCTGTATGTACAAAAATTTACAAGTGAAAATTTCCCATTTTACACTTCATTAGCCTAGGTTATTCTAAATGCCCAAATTTATTGTGATTAGAACTCCCACCAATATACTTTTTGGACTCTATAGCACCCCCATATGCCACCAGAATTTTCCTAGAATTTATCTTGCACATTAGAACCCATTTTTTCATTTATCTATTTGTCCAAATCAAGATTTGTCATTTTCAAATCACCATCAAAACTTAACATGCAGGGGCTCATATTTTATCAGTGAGGTTCACAAACTATATAGGTCATAAGAAAAATACTAGTGAGTCATATTTATCATATTTTGCATGGGCCTTATTTCCAAGCTATCAAATAAAGCATAAAGTACATACAAAAAGATAAAACAGGGAATGAATAGCAATATATGGGGTCACCAAAATTCTCATAGTGTCCAAATGTCCTAAGAAAGCTACTGACCAAGTTTCATCATTTTAGGATTTCAACTAGACTATGTTTTCTATTTTTCCTTGAATTAACATGCATACACAATCACAAGGGCAAAACCGTACATGCACACCTCCACATCATAACCATTTAATAGATCTATTTAAGAGGAGTCTAATGCAACTGAGTTTGCCTTTTTAGGATTTTTCGTTGATTTGTTATGATTTTCTAAAGTTCCTAGCCGAAATAAATGCACATACATAGAAAAAAAAGAGAAGACCCGAGGACTAGAACATGACTATCCATAGCTTTCAGGGGCTAGCAAGCAAATCGTCTTAGACTCAGTCAACAGGCGCACTGAAAAGAGAAAAACATAGGGTTAGATACATAAAAATGTCGGCCTTGGGTCCAAGTGCGCAGATCTCAAACTTTCTAGGGGCTGTTCGTAATTTTTACAAGACATAGTCAATAGTGAAATAATAACCCAATAGCACAGGGGGATTTTTGCAAAAATACCGTCTTCAACCCTTCTCCTCTTCCGGCCGAGCGCAGGGGAGGGGTCGGCGCCGCTGCGCCGAAGGCGGTGAGGCCGGTCTTGGAGCCGAGCGGGGCCGGGGATGTGTTCCAAGCCGCGGGCTTCTATTTCCCTTAGATCTCGTCGCGGTTGGTGGAGTGGAGAGGCGGTGCGACGGCGGTGAACCGGAGGCGGCGTTGGCGCGCACGGACGCGGCAGATCAATCCAGCGGGGCACGAGGCGGTAGTGGCCGGGGTCGGGCTTGTGATCTGCGCGGGGACGAGTAGAGGCCGACGGTGGTGGAGTGGGGGTGCGGGGAGGGCCCGAATGTGGTCCTCCACGGCGATGCTGAGCTCGGCACGGTGGCCATGGCAGCGCCGTGGTTGGGGAGGGAGGAGGAGGCGCTGGAGGGGCCGAGGAGCAGCGGGGATGGTGGAGGAGGGCCGCACGGGTGTGCTGACGGGGAAGGCGTGGAGGGAGAAGGCCGGAGGCACCCGGCGCGTGAGCTTGCACTCTCGTAGCCATGGCGGCGTTCATGGCGTTCGCCCGTGGAAGGTGGCGGTGGGAGACGTAATCGAGGTCGAGTCCTTGGGGATTCGGTGGAGGGTGTCAAGGCGTTTGCGTTGCGCGTGCTCGGGAGGTGGGAGGAGGTCTGGAGTGGCGGGGCCGTGAGCTCGAGCCGAGCTCTGGCCATGGCGGCCATGCGGCTTGGCGCGCTGAGCTCCAGGGAGAGAGGCACAGGGGGACGAGGGAGGCAGAGGGGAGCTCGGGAGAGAGCGAGGCGAGAGTGAAGGGGACCGGGTTCCCATCCAGGTGAAGAGAGCGCGGTGGGCGCAGGCTCGGCCGGCGCGGTGGCGCGCGGGCAGGCCATGGCCGCCGCGTGGGCGAGCGGGAGCGGGGGAGAAGGGAGGGGTGGGGTGCGCGGACGCGGTCCACCGAACTGGAGGGCTGACAGGTGGGGCCGGGCGAGGGTGAAGAGATGGCGGTCCAATGGACCAGGTGCACGCAGGAGAAATCCAGGTGGGGCCCATAGCTGCTGTTGTCCGTGCCCGGATCCGAAGTCCGACAGGTGGGGCCCACCTGTAAGTGGCTCAGGGGGGAAAATAAAAATACGAATTTGGAAAATCCTGTTTTGACTGCAGAAACCCCCATCTGAAATTCGTGTATTTGATCAGTTTAATGGCCGAATTTGGAAAACCTCCAATTAGAAGAAATGTTGCACACTTTGCGATCTACAACTTTGTCAAAAGCCTTGACACCATGTTTTGTATAGAAATGTGGTTTAAATTTGAATTTAATTTGCGGACCAAGGTTTGACCAACTGAACCCATCAATTTAGAAATTCTATAAATCCCTCTTATGGTCATATTCACTCAAGGAGTTTTATACCAATGTTGTTTAGAATTTCATGATCTACAATTTATTCAATAGGAGTTTTGCAAGATTATGGCTATAGACCAATTTAAATTTGAAATTACTAAACAAATCAAGTTAGGACAGAAATTACTAAACACTATCCAAATCACTGTGCATGTCAACACTCCAATTACCAAAGTTGTTCCTAATATAATTTTCTACAAGTTTGGTATATAAAGTTTAGCTTGGATCACCATAGATTTTGAATTACAAGCACAAACATTGTTGAGGGTTTGGTAAAACTGCAGCTTTAGTTTAAGTAGTCTTTCTTGTTTCAAACTTTTGAATACTCAAATGAAGTCTAAACACCTCCACTCTAGGTGCATTTGAAAGGTGATAAGTTTAATTTCACTTCATAGAAAGGAAGATTTTAAGTTGTATGGTGAAAACAAAAGTAATTTCAGATTCAAATTTGGAGTGAACTGAAATTCAGACTTGGGAATTTTTCTAAGTGAACTTGGGGCTGATTTTAGGAGGTACTTGGAGTCAAAGTTTAAAATAGTTAAAGGCAGTTTTAAACCATGGTCAGGGTAACAAAAGTGAAGTTCACAGTATGTATAACAACTTTGATAATGGAGCTAAGCTCAGTTGCTTAATTAATCTAAAAGTTTTATTAGGGTCCAAATTTGGTCATGATCACAATTGGCATCTTTCTAGGAATTTCTGGTTGGACTTAGTCTTGACTTTTAAACCTCATAACATATGATTTCTAAGATGGTCATATTATCAAAGTTAGAGATAACATCCCGAACTAAGACTTTTGTATTTGGTGTTTTGCATAAAGCGCGTGGGTAGTGACTTAAACAACCAAACCACGTAGAGTTTTGTATCTTCCTAGAAAATTTTTGACTTAGTGACTTCTCCATCTAGTCTTCATTACTTACTAAGCATCATCAAGTCTTAATTCATTATTAGTTTGTCTCTAATGTTGTGTTAAGGCTTTCGAGATGCCAAGGGCATCACAGCAGCGGCGGTGGTGGAGCGGCGCGACGGCGTGGGGTGAGGCGGCGTGGTGATGCACGGCGGCGCAGGGCAGCGCGAGGCAGCACGGCGGCGTGGGAGAGGCGAAGCTAGGGCACGGAGGGCGCGGGTGTGAGGTGGAAGGGAATAAGGTGGCCCCCCCACATGATAAAGGCTTATAAGCGGTTCACCCTAACTCCCGAGGAGCCACCGGACGATACGGCATGAGCCACCGGACAAAAAGAAATGATACTGGACGATATAGACCGAGCGGATGTGAGTTGAAGAAAACGGTGAAAATACCCGTCGGACGGTAAAGACAGAGAGAGACAACTTGAAATGGAGGGGACGGTACAGCCACCGGATGGTCCCGTGGGTAGCCACCGGACAGTCTGGCGGTACCGTCGGATAGAAGAGAGTGAGCCACCGGACGCTATAGACTGTGAGGTTTTTGGAAGAAAGGGAAGTGCACCCACCGGATAGACCGGTGGCTATGCACATACACTGATTTTTGCTAAATAGCTCCTTTTCTTGTCCAACTTTTTGAAGATTCAAATGAACACAAGTATGGACAATCCAAAGTGAAACGCTTACCCCTCAAACCCTCTAAGATAGGTGCATTTTCTCATGCTATATATTGTTTTGGTTTTTCAAGCATAAACTCCAAATCCAAGAAAATTTGCAATTAAGATCCAAGAAATGTATGGGTCTATCCGTAGGAGAACTAGATATGATTAACTCCTGTCCCAGAGGGATTTGACCCAATAAGCATGAAGAACATTGCTAGACCTTTGCTCTATTCTCTTTTCATGACTTGAGAAGCTTGTACATTAAACAAGTCTCGATATCATCAAGAGTGCTCCTTTGTGACACTACTGAATGCAATGCACATGCAAGCTACAACAAGCATGGAAAGGAATTGAAACATGCGTGCACATCTATATGATAAAGAATGCAATGCACACAGAATTTTAAATCTACATTTGCCACATTTAGTCCCCCCGCAAGCTTCTTCAAGAGAAGCCTTTCAACAAGCCATGAGCGAAACCAAGTTCCACCGGCTCATGCTAGACCCTTGCTCCTCTCAATCTTGCAGCGGTTAGGCAAGCACTTACTCCTATATGATGCAAATTATATGGCAAGGCAACTTACATGATCGTTCTAGCATCTAGCACGTTGAGCTCACTTCGAAATCTACAAAAGTTACTATTATCTAGTGGCTTAGTGAAGATGTCCGCCAATTGTTCCTTAGTACCCACATTTCGCAAGAGGATGTCTCCCTTTGCGACGTGGTCCCTAATGAAGTGATGGCGAATATCTATGTGCTTGGTTCGAGAGTGTTGGACCGGGTTGTTTGCAAGCTTAACCGCGCTCTCGTTGTCACAAAGGAGAGGGATCCTAGTAAGCTCCACTCCGTAATCCTTGAGCGTTTGCTTCATATATAGAAGTTGGGCACAAGAGGACCAAGCCGCTATATATTCCACTTCCGCGATGGACAAGGATACGCAGTTTTGCTTTTTAGACGACCACGAAACGAGCGAGCGCCCTAGCAAGTAGCAACCCCCGGAAGTACTCTTTCGCTCAATACGGCATCCGGCAAAGTCCGAATCCGAGTAGCCCAAGAGTTCAAAACTAGCGCCCTTGGGGTACCACATGCCTATGCTAGGGGTGTGCTTGAGATACCTTAGGATTCTCTTCACCGTGGTGAGGTGAGACTCCTTGGGATCGGCTTGAAACCGGGCACAGATGCACACACTAAACATGATATCCGATCTAGAAGCACACAAGTAGAGAAGCGAACCTATCATGGACCGATAGAGATTTTGGTCCACTTTGATACCACTTTCATCGGCTTCGAGCTTTACATTAGTTGCCATTGGGGTTTCAATTGACTTGCAATCATGCATCTTGAATCTCTTGAGTAGATCTCTTGTGTATTTTTCTTGATAGATGAAAGTCCCTTCTTTTAATTGCTTGATTTGAAACCCAAGGAAGAATTTGAGCTCGCCGATCATTGACATCTCAAATTCCTTAGCCATCATATTGCCAAACTCCTTGCAATACTCTTCATTTGTAGAGCCAAAGATAATATCATCAACATACACTTGGCAAACAAATAGATTATTGTCCGTCTTTTGGTGAATAGTGTGGTGTCAACTTGGCCAATTGTAAAACCTTTGTCAATGAGGAAGTCCCTAAGCCTCTCATCCTGTGACACCCCGAAATTTAGCCCCGAAAATTTTCTTCTAATCTCCCTCCCTAATTCAAAATCAATTTTCGAAAACCCCGTTTGCTTGTTGGTTTGTTGTTTGTGTGCATAGAATGAGCTCAACAAAAATCTCCGAGTATTCCGAGATCCCATCCACCGAAGATCCTCCGCAAAAGCACTCTCAAAATCCCTTCCAAATTCCAAAAAACGAAATCCAGAAAACGGAGAAAAGTCCTGTGGGCCGAAACCCTTTTCCCCGGCCCAAACCCTTCCTCTTTCCCTCCCCTCCTCCCTTCGGCCCGGCCCAACTTCCTTCTCCCTCCCCACCAGGCCGAACCAGCCTGCCTCTTCCGTCAGCCACCGACAAGCGGGCCCCGCCGGTCATCCTCTTCTCCTCCTCCTCCTTCCGTTAAGACGGCGCGCGCCACGCGCCACGCGTCGCCGCACCCTCCCCCCGCGCCGGACCCCGGCCACACCCGGCCCCCGCCGCCGTCTGCCGCCTTCCCTCTCTCCCTCACCGCCACACGGGCCCCGCCGTCAGCTCCGCTTCCCCCCTCCTCGGACCGCCGGGCAGAACCCGTGGCGCATGGCAGCGGCAGAGCCGCTGCGCCCGGTCCCCGCCCGCTCCCCCGCCACGCGCCGCGTCGCGCCCGAACCCCTCCGCCGCGGCCGTCCTCCACCTCAGCCTTTCCCCGGCCCCTACCGCCGTTCCCGACCCCGCCGCACGCCACCCCGACGCGCAGGCTCGGCACCCGAACCCGCGGGCTCGGACGCCGGCCTCGCCTCCCTCACCACCCCGACCCCGCGCCTATAAATGGACACCGAACTCCGTCGCTAGCCGCAAGCACACGCCCTTCCCTTCCACCAAGCTCGCCGAGCTCCACCCTTCTCCTCGGCTCGAACCCGCCCTGGGAAACCCGGCGCGGTGTCGCGCCATAGCACCACGGAGCATCTCCGCGGCGCACTCCACGCCGCCACCCAAAATTCCTCTCCTACCGGTCACCACAATCCAATTCCCTTCCCAGGGAGCATCACCACACCCTACTCAACCCCCGCCAAGCTTCAATTTTCCCTCCCACCGCCCGCACTGGGCTGTCTGCGAGCCCTCCGGCCATGGCCATGGCGCCGTGGCCCTGACCGCCGTGGACACCCCTTCCCCAGGCCCCCGCTCGTCTCTACGCCCCCACCACCGCGTCCGCCACGATGATCTGGTGCTCACACCGGTGACCTCATCGCCAGAACCGCCACCGGCGGTGAGAACCACCGGCGAGCCCCCCTCGGACCACCGACCCCCGGTTCGCTCGAACCGAGCCGCCGTCCGCCTCCAGCTCCCTAACGCCGTCGCCCTTCCACCTTCGCTGACGCACGGGCCCCACGCGGACGGCTTTAGCCGCGCCGCCCCGCCCTCGTGGGCCGGCCCAGCCGGCCGGGCCGCGCGCCCGCTGCGCGCGTAGGCCGCGCTAGGCGCGCGCGCCGCGCTCGTGAGCCGCGCCGGGCCGCCACGGGCCGAATTCCGCGCGCGGCCCAAGTCGTTTCCCCCGCGGGCCAAAAACCGAGAAAAAGCCAAATCTACCCCCTGAACTTTTCGGAAAAGTCTAAATCTACCCCTTGACACTATATACTCCGTATCTCCTCCGTTTGAACTCCGATTTGGGTGATTCTTGCGCCTAAATTCATCTAAAATCAAGCTCTACCTATCCGTACACTCTACAAAGGATCTTTTCCCTCCGACACCGCCATGCGGCCACCCTCCCGCAATTCTCGCCACCACCCTAACCGCCCACACCCGCTACCCTGGCGTTTCCGCAATGACCGCCACTGTAACACCCTAGTTTAAATTCCAGCATTTACGATAAAATTCAAGCAATTTATTTAATTTCCTAAGGTTTATGTATTAGTTTGCATTTATCATGATTTATTTAAATTAAATAAATGCCTATAAGTAACCTAGGCCTATCCTTCTTGTGCATACATGCTGGTGCATTGTTCTTGTTTTATTGAATTAAGGATTCAAATTCAAATTTATTTGAGTTATTAGAACTACCTCTTTCCTAATTCAAAAGTATTCAAAAACAGAAAAAAAAGGGAGCCAGGCCGACCGGCCAGCCCAGCCCCCGCCCCCTCTCCCCGCCTGGGCCCCGGCCCGGCCAACCCCCGCTCCCTCCCGCCTGGGCCGGAGCCAGCCCACTCCCCCGCAGCGCACCGCCGGCCCGCCCAGCGCGCACCACCCCCTCTCTCCGCGCCTCGCCGACAGGCGGGCCCACGCCCTCGCTCCCACTGACCGACGGGTCCCAACGGTCAGCCACGTGTCCCTCCTCTCACCGCAAATCCCGCCGTCCCTGCCTCTCTCTCTCCGCTCGGCCACGTCGGCGCACCGGTGAAGGAAAGCCAAAACCGAGCCCACTACTCCTTCTTTAATCGCTCCTCCATCAATCCCCCAACTCTCGCACCGGTTTCCCCTTCTCCCTCCTTTCCTTCATGGCGCCGTGACGAGCTTCAAAGCCGCCATCCACCTCTCTCTCGCATATGCAGTGCCCTAGCGCCCTAAACCCCTATAAAACCCGACCCCGAGCGTCGCCCCGAGCTCCTTTACCACTCCATCTCCCCAATTCGGCTCCCGTGCATCGGCGCGCCTGCAATCCGCCGCAGGAGTTCCGCTTCGGTAAGATGTTGCGACACCGAATTCGCCGTCGGTGTGCCCTCTCCGGCCCTCTAACCGCCCCCATCACGTTCGCAGGGTCTTCGCGGAGCCGTTCTAGGAGGTCTTGATGCGAGGCCGAGCCTTCGACGCTCTCGTCGCGAGCGCCGCCCGAGCCCGTCCGCCGGTCACCGTCGCCAAGCCCCACCGTCCGCTCCCCGTCTCCCTCGATCCCTCGGTGAGCTCCGCCTCGACCTTCTCTCCCTTTTCCGCTAGGTCTAGTCCAGCGAGACAGCCCCTAGGCCCCGGCGTGCACGACGCCGGCGAGCCACCGAGCCACCGCCGCGCGGGCCGAAACCCCGCCATGGGTTTTGGTCGCCGCCGGCACCTCACTGTCCCCGTTCCACCTGGCCGTCTAATATGTCGCCAATGGCTGCGATTAGAACGCGGCGTACCCCTTCGCGGGCCAATCACAGAGTGCCACGTCGCCTTCACTTAACCCGACAGCGCGGTCCCACCCGTCAGGCCGACGTGTCGCGCCCCGCGCGCGCCGCGTCAACACCGCGTCGGCGTAGACCCGGTCAGCGCGGGACTTTCACAGAAAAGTCCCCGCGTTCCTCTGGAATCAACCCGCGGTCCACCGGCTTTGAAAAATAATTAGATTTAGGTCTTGTTTTCTTCGGTTTGGCCCCTGGACTTTTCGGATTTTGAACCCGCGGTCCAGGTCTCGGCGATTTTGCCTGAAAACCCTCGGCGGCTATAGTTATTTATGGATAGGTCCTCGGTTTTTCAAATCTAGCCCCTAGTTTCAGTGTTTCTATCACAGTTATGCCCCTGGGAGCACGTTTTATGCATAACTTTCACGTTTTAACTCCATTTTGAGTGATTCTTGCGCTCACGCGATCGTGGTAATGCATAGAATGTTTTTAATACAGTTTTATCTTCTGTTTTTATGATATGATGTACTGTTTCTCACCTTTTGTTAATTGTTTGCATGTATGTATGCGTGGAAATGTGTGTATGTTGCCGTGTACGTGTTTAGACGGTGAGCAGTTTGTTGGTGAAGAAGAGCAGCAGTTTGAGGGTGTTGAGCAGCAGCCTCAAGACCAGTTTGAGCAAGGCAAGTATAACCTGGACAACCTAATAACCATTTAATCAGTTCATATGCATGTGTCTAAACTTGTATGCCCTAAGGACTGTACCGTAGCCCCTTTCATCAATATGTTCACCTATGGGATGCATGTTGGTTAAGTTTTGCTAGTTGCGGCGTGAACACATGTTACTTTTGTTAATAATCTTGTTAATGGATCTATACAATTTATCTCGGAGCGTGACCCTCTGTGCTATGTGCTTGAGTGGTTCATGTCTCTTTAAAAATGGCTTGTTAGCAACTTGGTTTAGGGGGCATGAGCATGTGCTTAGTGGTTTGCTCATAGCCGCTCTCCATAAGGACCGGTTCACAAAGCGACAACCAGGGACAACCGTGCTACCATGAGACTGGAATGGGACGGTCTTAGCTGATTAATTAGATCGTTTTGGTTTGAAGTAACTTACCTGCGGGGCAAGAGGGGGAGTAAGCGGTTGTGGTCGCTGCACTACCTTAGGTTGAGTGTGCTGTGTGCTTCTCCCTTTGTGAGGCGGACACCACAATTGCGGCGCTTGATTCCTTGCGGTTACTTTTTACCACCGTGATCTTTGTAAAGGCTTCGTAGTGTGCTTGCTAGTCATCTCATCTCAGGCAATGTGATGAACTCCTAGCGTAGTACACGGCTTGTGGGTAAAGATGTACAACCTCTCGAGAGTGTAAAACTGACATGTTAGCCGTGCTCACGGTTATGAGCGGCCCAGATCCTTTATGCAGATTAGTGGTTCCTGGTTGGGTTTGGAAGTTGGTTCTAATGTTAATGTTGTTGTTTAAATCTTTTATGATATACCTTGGGTTAATGGTTTATCAACTCACTTGTAGTAACTAGTCGCTTAATAAAACTTGACCAACTAAAAGCTCATGCTAAGTGTCAGCCAACCATAGATGCCTCATAGTTCATGTTATGCTTGTTGAGTATGAAATGCTCACGCTTGCTTTACTTTAAACCTACTGTTGGCTGGAACCCAACTGCTGCTCAGCTCCAGAAGACTTCGGGGAGTATGTTCAGGACTTCAACGAGTTCTGGGCGTACCAGTCCACCAGTCGACGTCCCTGTGGCGGCTCGTTTTATCTTCGTTTACGCTTCCACTATGACTCTGGTTTAAAGACATGTTGTCTTATTGTAATAAAGTGATGATGTACGCTATGTAAACGTTTTATTTTATCTTTTATGCACGTTTTGTGATGTCACTATTGTCATAATATATGTGAGACATGTTCCTGGCACATATATGTTGTTCTGGTTCTGTTGGTTGAGAACTGGGCGTGACAGCCACCAGGCCCGCCAGCATGGTCGGCAGTTTGCAGCCCAACCCATTGCTCCTCACACTTTACCAGAGCCACCACCGCTGGTAAGTGCCACCAACAGGCCCCCAAATAATAGTTACTCTCCTCAAAACATCCTTTCATCATGTTGAGCTCACGACATGCCTCCATATATATGTGTTTTCCCCTGTTGTGCGCGTAGGTTATACCGGGTATCATAGCCGGCACGCCTCTAGCAAGGATTTCCATGAGACTCGAGGCCTGCGCCCGGCGATTGCAGCAATGCTAGCTGAGCACGCACAATGGATGGCGCACCACCGCGCATAGCAACGTGCTCGGCATGCCCAGTGGTTGAGGCACCATCGTGCCCAGCAGTTGGAATACCAACGCATTCGGCAGATGGCGTACCTCCACCACCAGTGGCTAGTGCGTAATCAGCACCGACAGCAGGAGCACGAGAATGCCCAATATTGGGCATTACGCCGGCATGTTATACAGCAGCAAGGAGGACCACGGCAAGTCCACTGGAATCCCCACTTGATGCATAAAATTCCTATGTTTTGCAAACACAACCCTTGGCCTGAAAATCACTATAAAACTTGCATGTTTTGCCTGCTAAGGTAACCCCACAAATATACCGCCACCTAAGCCTATTTTAGATGTAGTGCGCATAGGTGGGATCGTTCACTTAATTATATCCATCATAATCTTAATGATAAGTTGGGATTATGGTTGTGAAACTTGATGGGTTTGAGGATGAGGATAGGTGTGTGTGTTTTCAAATAAAGTGGGGAAGAACCCCGGCAAACGACCCACGGGTCGGGATACGCCATGCAAGGGCAGGGTATGAACGGTAACTTAGCAACCCGCGGTTACCCAGGTCCCGGGAGTCGTGGAGACGACCGGGCAGGTGGATGCTCGCAGTGTCGAGCAGTGGAAAGATGGAACGGTTCTACCTGCGCTCTGTAAGGACCGCGTTGATTTTCATCTCGCCTAACTCTTTTAGTTCAACCACTCGCTTTGTATGAGGCATTGACTAGGCCCGAGCCGGAGTGGATAGCCTAGTAGCTTCTGTGCTGGCGCACAAGGGGCTAGGGAAGGGGTTGGGAGCCTCGGGAGTACCGCGGGGTACTGGAGTGGCTAGGTGGCCCGAACCTCTAAAGTACTGCTAGGCAATGAAACAAAGGCAACGGTTTGGTTTGGAATTCGGATGCTTATTTGGCCGTAAGTGTCGCTGAGTCCAACTTGTGGGAATTAGTACAACCTCTGATCAGAGTAAAACCTATTCGAATAGTCCGAGTCCACTGGTATGGATGAGTTACGGCTTGGTTCTTCAATTAGCATTTTTCATAAACTAAAACTGTGGGGAAAGGTTTGGTTTTGGTTGTGGAATGGTTTTTGGGTGGAAATTAAGCTACGGGGGTAGAACCCTGTAGCGGCGTGGAAAGTGTGATGGCTGGAAGGTCATTGGCCATGCGGACCGGCAAGTCCAGTGGCACCCCTTTTGGGAAAAACCCTGTTTCTGAATGATTAAAACTTATTAGACTATCTCGAACCCGGCATACAAAGTGTCTTTATGCAAAACCTCCTTAAGCTCCAGATATATCCTGCGTATAGATGTAGCTATACCTCCACTCCGTACGGAGGAAGGTGGGCTTGCAGAGTATGATTGTACTCACCTTTGATTTGTTGATGTTTTGCAGTGGAGACGATGAGAGCACCATATACGGCAGTGAATAAGGGCTACGACCTACTTCCCAACCGCGACGTGGGGAAACTTGGGCCTACGTTTTATATTCCACTGCTTAGTCTTCAAGGGCTGCGCCCCTTTGTTGTCTGACCCGTTAGGGCGGATTTGTATCACTCTGATGTAATAATGTGATTACCAAACCCTGGGATGGTAATAAAGCACATTTTAGTCCCATTATGGAAACTAGGGCGCTTCACATACTAAGCTCGAGGTGCTTGCTTTAATCCATAGAGAGCTTTGGACAACCTATATACATGATCGGGATTGCTTGGATCTTCAAAGCCGGGTGGTTGCTCAACATATACTAGCTTATTGATATAGCCGTTGAGAAAGGCGCTCTTCACATCCATTTGATATAGCTTCATGTCGTGATGAGTGGCATAAGCCAATAGGAATCGAATAGCCTCCAATCTTGGAACCGGTGCAAAGGTCTCTCGAAAATCAATTTCTTCAACTTGAGAGTATCCCTTTGCTACTAGCCTTGCCTTGTTTATCACAATATTGCCTTCATCATCTTACTTGTTCCTGAAGACCCACTTTGTTCCAATCACTCTAGCACCCTTTGGTTTAGCTTCTAGTGTCCAAACTTCATTTCTTGTGAAATTGTTGAGCTCTTCATGCATGGCATTCACCCAATCCGGATCAATTAAGGCTTGATCAATTGTTGTAGGCTCGATGCTAGAGACAAAAGAGTAGGCTTGAACAAATGCGGCCGTATTGCGAGACCTTGTTGTCACACCTCTTGTAGGACTACCAATGATGAGTTCCTTAGGGTGTCCACTTGTGAGTTGACTTCTTCATTGAGGTGCCACTTGAGGTGCTTGAACCGGTGCATCAACATCTTGAGCTTGCTCATCAATTTGCTCTTGAGGTACATGAACATCTTCATTTGGAAGCATTTTATCTTGTTCACTACCATCTTGAGGTGCCATGGAAGAGGATGGTTGATTAAAATTTGTACTTCATCTTCATCCTCTTTTGGTTTGATGTCACCAATTGGCATATTTTTCATTGCTTCTACAAGTGGTTCCTCATCTACATCCACAACATCAACATGTGCTCCTTGGGAGCCATTAGATTCATCAAATTCCACATCATACGTCTCTTCAACTAAGCCGGTGGCTTCATTGAATACGCGGTATGCTTTGGACATTGATGAGTAACCAAGTAAGAAACCAATATCACAACGCCTTTGAAACTTACCCAAGTGTTGGCGCTTCTTGTAGATATAGCATTTGCATCCAAATACCCGGAAGTATGAGATATTGGGTTTTCTCCCATTGAGCAATTCATATGGAGTCTTGTCAAGGAGACGATGAGGATATAGCCAGTTGGAGGCATAGCCAGCGATGTTAACAGCTTTGGCCCAAAACTTCTCACTTGTGCCATATTCATTAAGCATTGATCTTGCAAGAGTGATGAGTGTCCTATTCTATCTCTCCACTACACCATTTTGTTTAGTGTATGTAGCGGAGAACTCATATTTGATTCCAACCTCATCACAATATTCTTCAATGTTGGTGTTGTCAAACTCTCTTCCATTGTCACTTCTAATCTGTAACACCCTAGTTTAAATTCCAGCATTTTACAATAAAATTCAAGCAATTTATTTAATTTTCTAAGGCTCATGTGTTTAGTTGCATTTAGCAGGATTTATTTGAAATAAATACTTGTATAAGATAAATCATAGGCCCAACTTCCTTGTGCATACATGCTGGTGCATTGTTTCTTGTTTGATTGAATTAAGGATTCAAATTCAAATTTATTTGAATTTTAGAACCATTTTCTATCTCCATTCAAAGGAATTCAAAATCAGAAAAGAAAAAGAAAAAGAGAAAAAAAAGAGGGCCAAGCCGACTGGCCAGCCCAAGCCGACCGGCCAGCCCAGCTCCTTGCCCCTCTCCCAGCCTGGGCCCCAGCCCGGCCAACTCTGCCTCCTCTTCCCGCCTGGGCCGAAAGGGCGGCCCAGCTCGGCGCGCCCCCTCTCCCCTTCTCAGCGCGTCGCCCGGCCCGCAGCGCCCCGCGCCCCGTCCCCCACTGACAGTCGGGCCCCACCCGTCTGCGCCTCCTTCTTCCTCCGACCGCCGTCTCCGCCGCGTCTTCCGCTCTGCCACGTCGGCGCCCGAGGCAAGGGAGGTTCGAATCCCAGCCCCCGCTCCCCTTTCCTTCGCACCCCGCCTCAATCCCGCTTATGCCGCCCCGGTTTCCCTTTCTCCCTCCCTTTCTTCACTACGCCTTGACGAGCTTTCAAAGCCGCCGTCCACCTCCTCCATGTACACAGCGTTCTAGCATCCCAAACCCCTATAAAACCCGACCCCGAGCGTCGCCCCGAGCCCCTTTACCACTCCACCGCTCCAATTCTTCTCCCGTGCGCCGACGCGCTCGCTTTTTGCCGCCGGAGCTCCGCCTCGGTAAGTCGCGGCGACGCTGAATTCGCAGCCGGCGTAGTCTCTCCGGCCTTCTAACCACCCCATCGTGTTCGCAGGGCCTTCGCGGTGCCGTTCCAGGAGCTCTTGACGCAAGGATGAGCCTCCGACACCCGTGTCCGCGAGCGCCGACCTCTCCCGTCCGCCCTCCTCCGTCGCGAGCTCTCTCTGCCGCTCCTTCGTCTGAACCGAGCCCCTGGTGAGCTTCGCCGAGACCCCCTCTCCCTCCCGAGCTAGATCTAGTCCAGCGGGACCACCCCTAGGCCCCAGCGTGCGCCACGCCGACGAGCCACCGCCGCACGGGCGGGCTCCGCCACAGGGGAAGGTTGCTGCCGGTGCCTCATCCGTCCCCTTCCACCCTGGCCGTCCGATCCGTCGTCAACGGCCAGGATTATATCGTGGGATACCCCTTCGCGGGCCAATCGGAACGCGCCACGTCGCCCACGTAATCCCAGTGAGCCGCTGGCCCCGCTTGTCAGGCCACGTGGCCAGCCCCGTCACGGCCACGTCGCGCTGACCGAGTCCACCGCGGAACTTTCACAGAAAGGCCCCTGCATTTCTCTAAAATCAACCCGCGGTACAGCCGTGTTGAAAAATATTTAGGTTTTAGTCCTGTTTTTATCGTTTTAGACCCTGAGCTTTCTAGTTTTCGAACCCGCGGTCCAGGTCTCGGGTTTTTGCCCTAAAACCCTCGGTGGCTATAGTTATTTATGGATAGGTCCTCGGTTTTTCATATCTAGCCCCTGGTTTCTTTGTTTCTATCACAGTTAAGCCCCTAGAAGCTTGTTTTATGCATAACTTTCACGTTTTAACTCTGATTTGAGTGATTCTTGCGCTCACGCGACCATAGTCATGCGTAGAATGTTTTTAGTACAGTTTTATCTTCTGTTTTTGTGATATGATGTACTGTTTCTCACCTTTGGATAATTGTTTGCATGTATGTACGTGTGGAAATGCTTGTATGTTGCCGTGAACGTGTTTAGACGGTGAGCAGTTTGTTGGTGAAGAAGAGCAGCAGTTTGAGGGTGTTGAGCAGCAACCTCGAGACCAATTTGAGCAAGGCAAGTATAACATGGACACAACCCAATAATCATTTAATCACTTCATATGCATGTGTCTAATTTTTTTATGCCAATAAGGACCGTACCTAGCCTCTTTTATCGCAATGTTTACCTATGGGAATGCATGTTGGTTAAGTTTTGCTAGTTGCTGCACGAACTCATGTGTCTTTTGTTAATAATTTTTGAATAATGGATCTATGCAATCAAATCTTGAGCTTGACCCTTTGTGGTTCATGTTCCTTTAAAAATTGCTTTTTAGCAACTTGGTTTAGGGGGCACGAGCATGTGTTTTGCTTATAGCCACTCTCCATAAGGACCGATTCGCAAAGCGACAACCTAGGACAGCAGTGCTACCATGAGACTGGAATGGGACGGTCTTGGCTAACTAATTAGGTTGCATTGGTTTGGGAGTAACTTACCGACGGGGCAAGAGGGGAGGTGAGCTTCTGTGGCCCTCGTGCTACTTGGCTTGAGTGCGTTTATCTCCCCTTGAGGCTTGCTCCACTGTTGCGGACCCTGAAACCTTAGCGGTTACACCTTACCAACGTGATCTTTGTAAAGGCTTCGTAGTGTGCTTGCTAGCCATCTCATCTAAGGTAATGTGGTGGACCACTAGCGTAGCCCACGACTCATGGGTAAAGATGTACGACCTCTCGAGAGTGTAAAACTGACATGTCAGCAGTGCTCACGGTTATGAGCGGCCCAGATGTTTTATGCAGATTAGTGGTTCTGTCGGGTTTGAAGGTGGTTCTTATGATAATGTTGTTGTTTAATGTTCTTATGCAATATCTTGGGCTTAATGGTTTATCTACTCACCTGTAGTAACTAGTTGTTTAATAAAAACTTGACCAACTAAAAGCTCATGCTAAATGTCAGCCAACCTTAGATGCCTCATAGTTCATGTTATGCTTGTTGAGTATGAAATACTCACGCTTGTTTTACTTTAAACCTACTGTTGGCTGGAACCCAACCGCTGCTCAGCTCCAGAAGATTTCAAAGAGTATGTTCAGGACTTCAACGAGTTCTAGGCATACCAGTCCACCAGTCGACGTCCCTGTGGCGGCTCGTTTTATCTTCGTTTACGCTTCCGCTATGACTCTGGTTTAAAGACATGTTGTCTTATTGTAATAAAGTGATGATATACGCTATGTAAAGGTTTTATTTTATCATTTATGCACGTTCTGTGATGTCACTATTGTCATAATATATGTGAGACACGTTCCTGGCACATATATGTTGTTCCGGTTCCATTGGTTGAGAACTGGGCATGACAAAGTGGTATTAGAGCCGTGTTGACTGTAGGACGGAAACCTAGTTAGAAACGGACGTAAATAAGGAACTCACTCCCCTTTTTCCCTCTTGCTGTTTTATGAAAAATTTATTTTTGCTATCAAATTATATGTTCACTCTATGTTAAATTATTACTTTTTGCTTCATTCATTCAATCATATAGAACTGATCTCCATCTTACTCCATCCTCCTTATAGGTCATGGCACGCAGCAAGCAAACCGCCCGCAAGAGTACCGGGGGCCGCCTTCGCCGTGTTGCACCACCAACCCCACGGCGCACACTAGTACCTCGTCCACCACAGCAGATCGAGCCTCCGTCACCGGAGCTGCCCGAGCCGTTGCCACCACCACCCTTCGAGTACACTCCCATGAACCAGGCGCCACACCCCTTTGAGGGGAATGGTCTGCTTCCGGCGGACACTGACCCTAAGGAGGAGGAGGAGGAGGAGGACCCAGAGGAGGTAGTTTACTACCTCGACTCAGAAGGCGACGAACGCACGAGAGGAGGCTCCATCGCCACGCCTGTCGACACCGACACCTCCTTCCCCGCGTGCGCCGACACCACCGCCTTCTCCAGCGGTACCTGTAGCCTCACCGACACCTCCACCGCCACCACCTGCCGCACCGGAGTGGCCGTTCCGTGTGGCCGTCCCTTCCGACGAGGGGGTCAGCGGGAGGTTGACGCCTGGGTCGACCTGACGCACCCACACCACGGTGCCGACTTGGAGTTCCCAGGGCTACTCCGCGACTGCCTCTACGACCTGGGTTACACTACCCACGAGGTCGTCTACCAGGTCCGGCAGTGAGCGCGCCCAGACCACACCACCCTCTAGTCTGCGGGTGTGCAGGTCCTGGAGCCTAACCCCAACCATGGGGGACACACCGTGCTGCGCTGGCACTACAGCATCGTGGAGCACAAGACCATGGAGATGGCCATGGAGGATGCTACTCAGCAAGCTCTCGGGGTCCTCTGCCAGCACTACCACACCCCACTCTGCCAGCCTCAGTACCGCTACTTCCCCGTCGGTAGTCTAGAGATACAGAGCACGAGATAGCATCCATTCGGGGTGAGGACAACCAGCAGCTGCTGAAGCTGGTCCGGTATATGCCAGCCCTAATCACTGCCTACGTCAGGGTGTCCGAGGAGGTCCATCACCGGAACGGTGAGGTGTTCCACCTTCAGGCTCAGCTGGACCTAGTGGTAGGGCCACCACCTCAGGTGCCAGTGGTGGACCCAGCTCAGACTCCCCCTCGCAGGAGGCCTGGCACTGGAGAGTTAGGTGGTGCCACTAGGATACTCCCTCGGGATGACTAGTCGTCCTCGTGTATCACGGTAGCACATTTGTTAAGTCGTCGTGTCGAGTGGTTGTGTTGAACTTGAGTTAAAGTTGTGGTGTCTGGATGTTTGTTATTTTGAACCATGTTTGATTTGGATCTTTGGTTGTGTGTTATCCAGCTGTGGGGAATTGTCCCAGCATGAACAAGTTAAAGTTATCAAATAAAGTTAGTTCATGGGGTTAAATACTATATCCACTCTATTGCTCTTACTACTTTATCTTTAGTCGCTATTGTTTGTGCACCCGTATGTTGGCTATGTGCTCATGGTGTCTCTGTTACAAACAGATGGTTAACACAAGGCGCAACGCTGCTGGTGGAAATGCTAACTAGGGTAACCAGGGGGGTGGCAACCCACTGCCCAACCCTCCACCACTGACACCGGAGCAGTTCTATAACCTCCAGATGCAGATGATGGCAACAATGACCAACGCTGTGCAAGTTCTCCAGCAGGCTCAAGCTCAGCCACTGCCCCCGCTACCTAGAGATAGGCGTGGAGATTTCCTGAAGGGTCACCCTCCCACTTTCTCTCATGCTACAGAGCCATTACAGGCGGATGACTAGCTTCGTGCTGTGGAACGCCAGTTAGATATAGCACAGTGCAACGACCGGGAAAGGGTCTTGTATGGTTCTGGACAGCTGAGGGGTGCAGCACTTGACTGGTGGGAATCCTACAGACCCCAAGACAGGGATGCATTCACCTGGGCACAATTTAGGGAGAATTTTCGCAACCACCATGTGCCTGCGGGGTTGATGAAAATGAAGAAGAAGGAGTTCCTTTCCCTGAAGTAGGGCAACATGTCTGTGACTGAGTATAGAGACAAGTTCCTTCAGTTGGCCAGATATGCCACTACAGAGGTAGCGGAGAACAGGAAGAAGCAAGAATACTTCCTGGAAGGTTTAAATGATGAGCTCCAATACCAGTTGATGAACCATACCTTTCCTAGCTTTCATCAACAGGTAGACAGGGCGCTTTTCACTGAAAGGAAGCGCCAGGAGATCGAAGAAAGGAAGAGGAAGTACCACAACTCTTCATCAAGCAGCAACACCCGCCCCCGTTTCTCTCAAGGTCTGAGCTCACAGCAGCAGGGGCAGCAGCAGCGGGCTCAAGGACAGCAAGGCTACCAGTACCAGCAGCGCTACCAGGGTCAGCCAGCTCGTCCTATGTATCCAGCTCAGCGCCAAGTGCAGACCACCCCTCCCACCACAAATCAGACAACAGGTGTTGGGCCTTGCAACAAGTGTGGTGGAGCGGGCCACTATGCTAATGCTTCTCCCCGTAAGGTGCAAGGTAACCAATAGGGGCAGCAACCGGGCCAAAGGCAGAACCCTCCCCAGCCGCAGCAAGGGCGCCCCAATCAAGGCAAGGCACCGTGGCAAGGGAAGGTGAATCATGTGACAGCTGAGTCTGCAGCAGAAGCTCCTAACATCGTGCTTGGTACGTTCCTGGTCAACTCTCACCCTGCTACAGTTCTTTTTGATACCGGTGCCACGCATTCATTTATTACCAAATCATATGCTGAGCAGTACAATATTTCTATAAGGTCTACAAGTAGACCCATGGTAGTATCTACACCGGGGGGAACGTTGAGCACAAGTTTAATATGCCCTCGAGTTAGCATAAACATAAGGGGGGTAGAATTCTGCACCAAGTTGATAATCATTGGTTCCGCGGGAATTGATATCATCTTGGGAATGGAAACGCTTGCTAAGTGGGATGTCAGAATTGATTGTGCCAAGCGAACCATCCACTTAACAGCTCCTGATGGTCAAAAAGTGGAAGTCAGTGCCATAGAACCTTCTGGTTGTCTGCATCAGATGGAGGCGAAGCCCACGGAGGGGATTCGAGTAGTGTGCGAGTACCCGGATGTCTTTCCAGATGAGTTACCAGGTATGCCACCTGACCGAGAAGTTGAATTTTTAATAGAACTTTTACCTGGTACAACCCCTATAGCAAAAAGGCAATATAGAGTGGCACCCAAAGAACAAGAGTTAATAAAGGAAAATATAGATGAGTTGTTAGGAAAAGGGTTTATTCGGCCTAGTTCCTCACCTTGGGCTTTTCCGGTTCTGCTTGTTGATAAAAAGGATGGGACCCGAAGGATGTGTGTGGATTATAGAGCCTTGAATGATGTCACTATCAAGAACAAATACCCCTTACCTCGAATAGATGATTTGTTTGATCAATTGCAAGGTGCATGTTTGTTCTCAAAAATTGATCTGAGGTCAGGTTATCATCAAATGAAGATTCGTCCTTTCGACATTCCAAAGACTGCTTTCATTACTAGATTTGGGTTATATGAGTACACAGTGATGTCTTTTGGGTTGACCAATGCTCCTGCTTATTTCATGAATCTTATGAACAAGGTGTTTATGGAGTATCTTGACAAGTTTGTTGTGGTGTTCATTGATGATATATTGATCTATTCCAAGACGGAAGAAGAACATGAAGAACACTTGAGATTAGTTTTGCAGAAGCTGAGAGAACATAAGTTGTATGCAAAGTTGAGCAAGTGTGAGTTTTGGCTTGATCAAGTGCCTTTCCTAGGGCACATAGTCTCAAAAGGTGGAATAATGGTGGATCCCAGCAAGATCAGCAGTGTCATGGATTGGAAGGTGTCAGAAGTCGTGAAAGAGGTTCGTGGATTTCTGGGTCTAGCAGGATATTACAGAAGGTTTATTGAGAGTTTTTTCAGGATTGCAAAGCCGATGACATCATTGCTCGAGAAGGGTGTTCCATTTATTTGGACTAAAGAGAGGCAAGCTGCATTTGATGAATTAAAGAAGAGACTCACCACAGCTCCAGTGCTTACTCTACCTGACTTAACCAAGAGTTTCACCATGTACTGTGATGCTTCCAATGAGGGATTGGGTTGTGTGCTTATGCAGGAGGGTAAGGTGATTGCTTATGCTTCACGCCAGTTAAGAAAGCATGAGGTCAATTATCCCACTCATGATCTGGAGTTAGCAGGTATTGTGCATGCTCTGAAAATCTGGAGGCATTATTTATTTGGAAATCGGTGTGAGATATACACCGATCATAAGAGTCTCGAATACATCTTCACCCAGAATGAGCTGAATATGAGGCAGAGAAGATGGCTAGAGTTGATTAAAGATTATGACCTGGAGATACATTACCATCCAGGGAAAGCCAATGTGGTAGCGGATGCTTTAAGCAGAAAGAGTTATATTAACATGGTAGTTGCTTTTTAGATGCCCCTTGAGCTATGTGCAGAATTTGAGAGTTTGAATTTAGGATTCATGCATCACACCACAGTAGCAACTTTTGAAGCAGAGCCTACCCTTGAACAAGAGATAAGGAAACATCAGAAGACGGACGAGAAAATTCAGGAGATCCAGGAACAGATCAAGGTGGACAAGGCGCCACACTTTCGTGAGGATGAACAGGGTACCGTATGGTACAAGAACCAGATCTGCGTGCCAGATGCGGACAGTATAAATAAGTTAATACTCAGTGAAGCTCATGACACCGCTTACTCCATTCACCCGGGCAGTACCAAGATGTATCATGACTTGAAGGAAAGGTTATGGTGGTATGGGATGAAGAGGGCAGTGGCAGAATATGTCGCAGTGTGTGACACTTGTCAGCGTGTGAAGGCTGAACATCAGAGACCTGCAGGTTTGTTGCAACCCTTGAAGATTCCAGAGTGGAAATGGGAGGAAATAAGCATGGATTTCATTGTGGGGTTACCCAGGACTCAGAAAGGTTACAACTCGATCTGGGTAGTGGTGGATCGATTGACCAAGGTTGCTCATTTCATTCCTGTGAACACTACTTATTCGGGTGCCAAGTTAGCAGAGTTGTACATCTCCAGAATCGTTTGCTTGCATGGTGTGCCTAAGTGAATCATATCTGATAGAGGTTCACAGTTCACATCTCGCTTTTGGGAGTAGTTGCACGACTCCTTGGATTCTAAGCTTCGGTTCAGTACAGCATATCACCCACAGACAGATGGTCAGACTGAAAGAACAAACCAGATTCTGGAGGACATGTTGAGGGCATGTGCTATACAGTACGGAACCAGTTGGGATAAGAGTCTGCCTTACGCCGAGTTCTCTTATAACAACACCTATCAAGCTAGTTTGAAGAAGTCACCATTTGAGGCACTATATGGCAGAAGGTGCAGGACACCGCTATTTTGGAACCAAACAGGAGAGAAGCAAGTGTTCGGACCCGACCTTATCAGGAATGCTGAACAGCAGATCAGGATGGTATGTGTGAACTTGAGAGTTGCTCAGTCCAGACAGAAGAGCTATGCAGACGTGCGACGCAGGGACTTGACCTTTAAGGTTGATGACTTTGTGTATTTGAAGGTGTCACCAATGAGAGGAATCCGGAGGTTTAATATGAAAGGAAAGCTGGCACCAAGATACATCGGTCCATTCAAGATAGTGGAAAGGAAAGGCGAAATGGCTTATAAGTTGGAGTTGCCATCAAACCTATCTGGCATACACAATGTGTTCCATGTGTCCCAACTAAAGAAGTGTTTGAGGGTGCCAGAAGAACAAGCACCATTGGAAGGTCTGGATGTGCAGGAGGATCTGACATATATCGAACACCCAGTGAAGATTCTTGAAACTTCTGAAAGGGTTACCAAAAACAGGAGGATCAAAATGTGCAGGGTGCAGTGGAAACATCACACGGAGGATGAGGCAACCTGGGAAAGAGGGGAAGAGTTGAGAGCCACTTATCCTGGTCTCTTTGCTATCCACCTATGAGAATCTCGCCTCTTGGTCTCGTTGCTAGCCACCTATGAGAATCTTGGGGGCGAGATTCCTGTTAAGGGGGGTAGGTTTGTAACACCCTAGTTTAAATTCCAGCATTTCACAATAAAATTCAAGCAATTTATTTAATTTTCTAAGGCTCATGTGTTTAGTTGCATTTAGTAGGATTTATTTAAAATAAATTCTTGTATAAGATAAATCATAGGCCCAACTTCCTTGTGCATACATGCTGGTGCATTGTTTCTTGTTTGATTGAATTAAGGATTCAAATTCAAATTTATTTGAATTTTAGAACCATTTTCTATCTCCATTCAAAGGAATTCAAAATCAGAAAAGAAAAAGAAAAAGAGAGAAAAAAAGAGGGCCAAGCCGACCGGCCAGCCCAGCTCCCCGCCCCTCTCCCCGCCTGGGCCCCGGCCCGGCCAACTCCGCCCCCTCTTCCCGCCTGGGCCGAAAGGCCGGCCCAGCTCGGCGCGCCCCCTCTCCCCTCCTCTGCGCGTCTCCCGGCCCGCAGCGCCCCGCGCCCCGTCCCCTACTGACAGTCGGGCCCCACCCGTCAGCGCCTCCTTTTTCCTCCGACCGCCGTCTCCGCCGCGTCTTCCGCTCTGCCACATCGGCGCCCGAGGCAAGGGAGGTTCGAATCCCAGCCCCCGCTCCCCTTTCCTTCGCACCCCGCCTCAATCCCGCTTATGCCGCCTCGGTTTCCCTTTCTCCCTCCCTTCCTTCACTACGCCTTGACGAGCTTTCAAAGCCGCCGTCCACCTCCTCCGTGTACACAGCGTTCTAGCGTCCCAAACCCCTATAAAACCCGACCCCGAGCGTCGCCCCAAGCCCTTTTACCACTCCACCACTCCAATTCTTCTCCCGTGCGCCGACTCGCTCGCTTTTTGCCGCCGGAGCTCCGCCCCGGTAAGTCGCGGCGACGCCGAATTCGCCGCCGGCGCAGTCTCTCTGGCCTTCTAACCACCCCCATCGTGTTCGCAGGGCCTTCGCGGTGCCGTTCCAGGAGCTCTTGACGCAAGGACGAGCCTCCGACACCCGTGTCCGCGAGCGCCGACCTCTCCCGTCCGCCGTCCTCCGTCGCGAGCTCTCTCCGCCGCTCCTTCGTCCGAACCGAGCCCCTAGTGAGCTTTGCCGAAACCCCCTCTCTCTCCCGAGCTAGATCTAGTCCAGCGGGACCACCCCTAGGCCCCGGCGTGCGCCACGCCGGCGAGCCACCGCCACATGGGCGGGCTCCGCCGCAGGGGAAGGTCGCCGCCGGCGCCTCATCCGTCCCCTTCCACCCTGGCCGTCCGATCCGTCGTCAACGGCCAGGATTATATTGTGGGATACCCCTTCGCGGGCCAATCGGAACGCGCCACGTCGCCCACTTAATCCCAGTCAGCCGCCGGCCCCGCTTGTCAGGCCACGTGGCCAGCCCCGTCATGGCCACGTCGCGCTGACCGAGTCCACCATGGAACTTTTGCAGAAAGGCCCCTCCATTTCTCTGGAATCAACCCGCGGTATAGCCCTGTTGAAAAATATTTAGGTTTTAGTCCTGTTTTTATCGATTTAGACCCTGAGCTTTCTGGTTTTCGAACCCACGGTCCAGGTCTCGGGTTTTTGCCCTAAAACCCTCGGTGGCTATAGTTATTTACGGATAGGTCCTCGGTTTTTCAAATATAGCCCCTGGTTTCTTTGTTTCTATCACAGTTAAGCCCCTAGAAGCTTGTTTTATGCATAACTTTCACGTTTTAACTCCGATTTTAGTGATTCTTGCGCTCACGCGACCGTAGTCATGCGTAGAATGTTTTTAGTACAGTTTTATCATCTGTTTTTGTGATATGATGTACTGTTTCTCACCTTTGGATAATTGTTTGCATGTATGTACGCGTGGAAATGCTTGTATGTTGCCGTGAACGTGTTTAGACAGTGAGCAGTTAGTTGGTGAAGAAGAGTAGCAGTTTGAGGGTGTTGAGCAGCAACCTCGAGACCAGTTTGAGCAAGGCAAGTATAACATGGACACAACCCAATAATCATTTAATCACTTCATATGCATGTGTCTAATTTTTGTATGCCAATAAGGACCGTACCTAGCCTCTTTTATCGCAATGTTTACCTATAGGAATGCATGTTGGTTAAGTTTTGCTAGTTGCTGCGTGAACTCATGTGTCTTTTGTTAATAATTTTTGAATAATGGATCTATGCAATCAAATCTTGAGCTTGACCCTTTATGGTTCATGTTCCTTTAAAAATGGCTTTTTAGCAACTTGGTTTAGGGGGCATGAGCATGTGTTTTGCTTATAGCCACTCTCCATAAGGACCGGTTCACAAAGCAACAACCTGGGACAACAGTGCTATCATGAGACTGGAATGGGATGGTCTTGGCTAACTAATTAGGTTGCATTGGTTTGGGAGTAACTTACCGATGGGACAAGAGGGAAGGTGAGCTTCTGTGGCCCTCGCGCTACTTGGGTTGAGTGCGTTTATCTCCCCTTGAGGCTTGCTCCACAGTTGCGGACCCTGAAACCTTAGCCGTTACACCTTACCAACGTGATCTTTGTAAAGGCTTCGTAGTGTGCTTGCTAGCCATCTCATCTAAGGTAACATGGTGGACCACTAGCGTAGCCCACGACTCATGGGTAAAGATGTACGACCTCTTGAGAGTGTAAAACTGACATGTCAGCCGTGCTCACGGTTATGAGCGGCCTAGATCCTTTATGCAGATTAGTGGTTCTGTCGGGTTTGAAGGTGGTTCTTATGATAATGTTGTTGTTTAATGTTCTTATGCAATATCTTGGGCTTAATGGTTTATCTACTCACCTGTAGTAACTAGTTGTTTAATAAAAACTTGACCAATAAAAGCTCATGCTAAGTGTCAGCCAACCTTAGATGCCTCATAGTTCATGTTATGCTTGTTGAGTATGAAATACTCACGCTTGTTTTACTTTAAACCTACTGTTGGCTGGAAGCCAACCGCTGCTCAGCTCCAGAAGACTTCGAAGAGTATGTTCAGGACTTCA
Organism: Paspalum notatum; assembly: GCA_022530915.1. Taxonomy (NCBI): domain Eukaryota; kingdom Viridiplantae; phylum Streptophyta; class Magnoliopsida; order Poales; family Poaceae; genus Paspalum; species Paspalum notatum. The sequence goes on along the minus strand of CM039688.1, from coordinate 27,828,960 downwards.
ACAAGTTCTAGGCATACCAGTCCACCAGTCGATGTCCCTGTGGTGGCTCGTTTTATCTTCGTTTACGCTTCCGCTATGACTCTGGTTTAAAGACATGTTGTCTTATTGTAATAAAGTGATGATATACGCTATGTAAACGTTTTATTTTATCGTTTATGCACGTTCTGTGATGTCACTGTTGTCATAATATATGTGAGACATGTTCCTGGCACATATATGTTGTTCCAGTTCCGTTGGTTGAGAACTGGGCTTGACATAATCTTTACAATTGAAGTGTTGAATTCATTTTGAGCTCTCTTGGCAAACTTGCTAAATACATGAGCCACTTCGGTTTTGTCCTCAAGAAAATAGACCCATGTGTATCTTGAGAAGTCATCAACTATCACAAAACCATAATTATTTCCACCAATGCTTGTATAAGTGGTAGGACCAAAGAGATCCATATGAAGTAGTTCTAGTGGCCTTGAAGTAGACATGAATGTCTTGCTAGGATGAGTGTTTGCAACTTGTTTGCCGGCTTGACATGCACTACACAACTTGTCCTTCTCAAATGTGATATCCTTTAAACCTTGGACTAGATCCTTCTTCATGACCTTTTTGAGTGTGCTCATTCCAACATGTAGCCTTCTATGCCACAACCAACCCATTGAGTTCTTGGAGAACAAGCATGCTTGCAAATTGGCTTTCTTGAAGTTGACAACATAGAGATTGTTGTGCCGAAATCCCTTGAAGACTTCTTCACCACCATCAATTTTGCTCACAATTACTTCATTTGGCTTGAATAGGCATTGGAAACCCAAATCACACAATTGACCAACCGATAAGAGATTGAAGTTCAAAGAATCAACTAGCAACACATTGGAGATTGAATATTCACTTGATATCTCAATCTTGCCCAATCCTTCAACCTTGCCCTTGGAGTTGTCACCAAATGTGATCTTGTCATAATCCTCCACATTTTCACTAAGTGAGGTGAACATCTGGGAATCACTAGTCATATGTTGAGTGCATCCACTATCCATCACCCAATGTGATCCTCTGGTCTTGTAGTTCACCTACACACAAGCAAATCAAGCTTGAGAGTTGGGCACCCACCTAAGAATAGGTGCAACTTTAGACTTGGGCTTAGGTGTCCATTTCTCATTTGGATCAACAATCTTGGGTATGAGTGTCTTGGGCACCCATAGCTTCTTGGGTCTTGTCTCATCCTTCTTGCCTAGGAATTGGACCTTCACTTGTCCATTTGACAATCTCTTGACCAAGTAGCGAGCATTAAAAGCAAATGCCCTCAATTGCTTGTTGAGTTTCTTAGGCGGTGCTTTGCACTCAAACATGAAATGACCCTCGGTCAAGCACTCGGTGCACCACTTAGGCTTCTCAATCTTGATGGAAGGTGGTGGCTTGCAAGTGTCCTTGAACGGTGGGTAGCCAAGACCATTCTTCTCAAAGTTCAAGGCTTGGAAAGACAAAATCTCATGATACTTGGTGTTGCCCTTAAGCAAAGAACCATAGCCGGATTGCACACTTTTTAATTCTTGCTTGAGTTTGTCATTCTCATCCTTGAGCTTGATAAGAATACTTGCATCTTTCTCATTTGTAGCCTTGTTCTTGCATTGAGTACAACTCTCAGCTTGTTTGAGTGCATTGGGAGATTCACTCTTTTTGTTCTTGAGCTTCTCAAATTCAATCACAAGCTTCTCATGCTCACTCTTGGGCACACATGTTTTCTCACAAGACTTGATGTCATTGGGAGATTCATCATTCTTGTGAATTGAGTTGATTTCTTGAAGTGTTGCCTCTAACCCTTTTCTAGCTTCATCAAGCTCAATGCTATGGAGTTGCAATATGCGATTTCTTTCACAAAGCTCCTCATGAGAGGTTGCCAACTACCTATAGCACTTTGTTCACCTCATCTAATGTCTCATTGAGCTCTTTGATTTCTTGAGCTTGCTCAATGTGAGACTTCTTGATTATAGTGTAGCCCTTGTCTTGTGTTTCTTTGATCACTTCAAGCTCCTTATTGATTGATGCAAGCTTCTTGTTGACTTCCTCAAGACAAGCAATTTTCTTCTCCATTTGATCAAACTTGCCATGATCATAGCTTGTCATTATCTCATTGCACATGACTTTGAGACTCCTGTTCTCGACCTTTGCCTTGTCAAGTTTTGTCACGCCTAGTTCTCAACCAATGGAACCAGAATAACATATATGTGCCAGGAACGAGTCTCACATATATTATGACAATAGTGACATCACAGAACGTGCAAAAGATAACATAAAACGTTTACATAGCATATAACATCACTTTATTACAATAAGACAACATGTCTTTAAACCAGAGTCATAGCGGAAGCGTAAACGAAGATAAAACAAGCCGCCACAGGGACGTCGACTGGTGGACTGGTACGCCTAGAACTCGTTGAAGTCCTAAACCTACTCCTCGAAGTCTTCTTGCACTGAGCAGCGGTTGGGTTCCAGCCAACAGTAGGTTTAAAGTAAAACAAGCGTGAGTATTTCATACTCAACAAGTATAACATGAACTATGAGGCTCTAAGGTTGGCCGACACGTTGCATGAGCTTTTAGTTGGTCAAGTTTTATTAAGCAACTAATTACTACAAGTGAGTTGATGAACCATTAAACCCAAGATATTGCATAAAAGATTAATCAACATCATTAACATAAGAACCAACTTCCAAACCCAACCAAGAACCACTAATCTGCATAAAGGATCTGGGTGGCTCATAACCGTGAGCACGGCTGACATGTCAGTTTTACACTCTCGAGAGGTTGTACATCTTTACCCAGAAGCCGTGTGCTACGCTAGGAGTTCATCACATTGCCTGAGATGAGATGACTAGCAAGAAACACTACGAAGCCTTTACAAAGATCGCGTTGGTAAAAAGTAACCGCAAGGAATCAAGCGCCGCAATTGTGGTGTCCGCCTCTCAAAGGGAGAAGCACACAGCACACTCAACCTAAGGTAGTGCAGCGACCACAAAAGCTTACTCCCCCTCTTGCCCGGCAGGTAAGTTACTTCAAACAAAAACGATCTAATTAATCAGCTAAGACCGTCCCATACCAGTCTCATGGTAGCACGGTTGTCCCAGGTTGTCACTTTGCGAACCGGTCCTTATGGAGAGCGGCTATGAGCAAACCACTAAGCACATGCTCATTCCCCCTAAACCAAGTTGCTAAAAAGCCAATTTTAAGGAGACATGAACCACTCAAGCACATAGCACAGAGGGTCAAGCTCAACAATTATATTGCATAGATCCATTAACAATATTATTAACAAAAGTAACAAGTGTTCGCGCAGCAACTAGCAAAACATAACCAACATGCATCCCATAGGTGAATATATCAGCAAAAAAGGCTAAGTAAAGTCCTTATTGGCATACAAAAAAAAATTAGACACATGCGTATGTAGTGTTTATAAAGTTATTAGGTTGTCCAGGTTATACTTGCCTTGCTCAAACTGGTCTTGAGGCTGCTGCTCAACACCCTCAAACTGCTGCTCTTCTTCACCAACAAACTGCTCACCGTCTAAACACGTTCACGGCAACATACAAGCATTTCCACGTATACATACATGCAAACAATTATCAAAAGGTGAGAAACAGTACATCATATCATATAAACAGAAGATAAAACTATAACTAAAACATTCTATGCATTTCTACGGTCACGTGAGCGCAAGAATCACTCAAATTGGAGTTAAAACGCGAAAGTTATACATAAAACGGGCTCCTAGGGGCATAAATGTGATAGAAAAACTAGACCAGGGGCTAGATTTGAAAAACTAAGGACCTATCCGTAATGAACCGTAGCTGCCGAGGGTTTTAGGGCAAAACCACCGAGGCTTGGACCGCGGGTTCAAAAACCAGGAAGTTCAGGGGCCAAACCGAAGAAAACAGGACCTAATTCTAAATACTTTTCCACAGGGCTGGACCGCGGGTTGATAGCCGGAAAAGACAGGGGCTTAAGCGCAAAAGACTGCAGTTGACCGAGTCTGCGCTGACGCGGCGCGCTCGTGGCGTGACACGTCGGCCTGATGTGCGGGGCCGGGCTGAGTCGGATTAAGGGAGTCGCGTGGCGCGACGTGATTGGCCCACGAAGGGGTATGGCATGTTTTAATCGTGGCCGTGCATCTCAGATCAGATGGCAGGGAACCAAGGGGACGGGGAGGCACCGGCGGCGACCAAAACCCACGGCGGGGTTCAGCCCGCGCGGCGGCGGCTTGTGCGGAGTGGCGCACGCCGAGGCCTAGGGGCGATTTCGCTGGACTAGGTCTAGCTCGGGAGAGAGAGTGGGTCAAGGCGAAGCTCACTAGGGGCTCGGTGAAGGCTGGGAAGCGGCGGCTTGGCCTGGCGACGGAAGGCGGCGGATGGTGATGGTCGGCGCACGCGGGCAAGACCGTCGGAGGCCCATCCTCGCATCAACAACTCCTGGAACGGCACCGCGAAGGCCCTGCGAATGCGATGGGGGTGGTTAGAAGGCCGGAGCGGCTGCACCGACGGCGAATTCGTCGTCGTAGCGACTTACCGAGGCGGAGCTCCGGCGGCGGATTGCGGGCACGTCGAGGCACGGGAGTGGAATTGGAGAGGTGGAGAGGTAAAGGAGCTTGGGGTGAAGCTCGGGGTCGGGTTTTATAGGCGTGGGAGAGCCAAGAGCGTCGTGGCGCGGTGATGCCACTTGGTTTTGAATGTGCTTGAAGCCGGAGCGGAGGAAGGTGGAGGGGAAAGGGGAAACCGGCGCGGCGGCTGCGGGATTGAGGACGGGGTGATTAAGGAAGGGAGGGCGCGGCCTTGGATTCGGCTTCCCCGTGGGCGGAGCGCCAGCGTGGCCCGAGCAGAGAAGGAAGGCGCGGTGATTACGGCGAGAGAAGGGAGACGGGCCTGACCGGTGGGGTCCGCCTGTCAGTGGGGGATGGGGCGCGGGAGGTGCTGTGGGCCTGCGGCGCGTTGAGGGGGGAGGGAGGCGCCGAGTTGGGCTGGCCTTTCGGCCCAGGCGGAAAGAGGAGGCGGGGAAGCTGGGCGGGCCGGTTGGCTTGGGCCGGCCGGTCGGCTTGGCTTTCCCCTTTCTCTTTTTTTTTTCTTTTTCTTTTCTGCTTTTGAATTCTTTTGAAATGAGAAAGCAAGGGTTCTAAAATTCAAATAAATTTGAATCCTTAATTCAATCAACCAAGAAACAATGCACCAGCATGTATGCACAAGGAAGGTAGGCCTATGTTATTTTGTACAAGTATTTATTTTTAAATAAAACCTGTTAAATGCAACTAAACACTTGAGCCTTAGAAAATTAAATAAATTGCTTACAAAAATTTGTAAAAAAAAACTGGTATTTAAACTAGGGTGTTACAAGTTTAGCACTCAACTTGCTAAGAGCCTTGTTTTGTTCTTGGACCAAGCTAGCAAGTTCATCATAGGAAGGCAAGTCATCATCATCATCAGAAGAATCATCAAAGGTTTTTACCTTGTCTCCCTTGGCCATAAGGCATAGGTGAGATGTGGATGAAGAAGTTGGTGACGCCGGAGTTGGTGTAATGGTGGTGGCTATGGCAAGCCCGGCAACAACTTCACTTTCATCTTCACTTGAGTCCTATGAGTTGCTTGAAGAGTCCTCATCGGTCATCCACTCCCCTATATAAGCTTTGTCCATCTTCTTGAAGAATTTCTTCTTGAATTGTTTGGGGGCCTTCTTCTTGTTTTTCTTCTCATCATCACTTGACTCATCACTTGAGTCATTCTTGTACTTCTTCTTTTCTTGCTTATTCTTGGTGGCAACTCGGCATTGATATGAGAGATGGCCAAGTTTGCCACACTTGCAGCACTCTGTTTCTTCAAGCTTCTTCTTGGATGGGAAGAACTTCTACTTGCTTGAGGAGTACTTGATGCCCTTCTTGTCAAGGCGACCCAAGGCACAAGTGACCTTGTGCACAAGTCGGGCCACCTCATCATCGCTATCCTCTTCTTCTTGCTCATCTTCTTCTTGGGTGTCCACCACAATGATTTCTTGGGGGTGGACTTCTTTTCTTTTGATGAGCTTGCCTTGAGGGCAATGTCCTTCTTCTTGCTTGGAGGCTCTGCATCCAGTGTGATGTGCATGTACATTTCATGAGCATTGGTCTTTCCAAGCACATCGGATGGAGTAGCCTTGTAGAGGTTGGTTTGGTGAAGAACCGTGACAATGTGGCCATATTTGTCGATCGGAAGGAGGTCCAATATCTTCCTTGCCACATCATCTTCCTTGATTTGAGTCAAACCCAGACCGTTGATCTCCTCTACAAGCACATTCAAGCAAGAATACATTTGATTAGCATTTTCATGTGAAAGCATGCGGAAATCACTTAGCTTCTTGCTAAGAGTGCTATGGCGTTGCTCTCTCTCGCTTAAGGTTCCCTCATGGAGTGCACAAATCTCTTCCCATAGCTTGTGCGCGTCCTTGATAGTTCTCATGCAATTGAAAACCTATTTGAACAAGCCACAGAAGAGAACATTACGAGCCTTGGCATTCCACTTCTCTTAATTTTGCTCCGACGTAGTGGGCTTATCCTTATCGACCACGGCGGGAAAACCGGTGACGGCCGCGGTATAGAGAAGAGGGTAAATGACTTCCATGTACGACTCCATACGGACCTTCCAATATGGGAAGTCGTCGCCATTGAACACGGGCGGCGGGCCTTCCCCACTAGACATCTTGCTCAAGGCGGTGAAGCTTCAACCAATGAGCACTTGGCTTTGATACCAATTGAAAGGATCAAGATGTCCAAGAGGGGGTGAATTGGACTTCTAATTTCAAAACTCAAAATTAAATCCTATCGCACAAGTCCCAATTCACCTAGTGCCTAAACAAGTGATTCTAATGAACTACACGCACAAAAGGTTTGCAACCTAGAGCCAAGCATGCAATTCTAGAAAAGTAAAGTGCAGAAAGTAAATGCGGAAATGTAAAGAGAAGACACAAGGATTTTTCCCGAGGTTTGGGGAGACACACGATCTCAACCCCCTACTCCTCGTTTGGCGCCCCTCGCAAGGCTTTGCTCTCGCAGGCTCCTCGTAAGGATCCCGGTCTCAAACCTCGCAAGGAATGAGGTTGACAAAGTGACCTTCGCAAAGGTCAAGCAACCTCTTGATCCGCGGACCAAGTGCACTCTTCTTGATGAAGCTCTTCTCCGCTCCGGACCAGCGAGCTTGAGCCGGTTACAATCCCTTCGCAAAGGGCTTGCTCCGCTTTTCCCACAAGCTCCGGGAGCTCGCGGAACGCACGACCGCAGCCGTCTAGGTGATTACAATCACCAAGAGTAACAAGCTTTGGCTTCACTTGATTCAACCCCAATCAAGGAGTTCTTTTCTCATCAAGTCTATTGCCCAAAGCTTAAGATTTAGTGTGGAATTGGTAGTGTAGGTGACCTTTGAGTGTATATGAGTGTTCCTGGGTTGCAAAGGTGGTAAATGAGGGGAGGGGGAGCCTATAAATAGGTTGTAGCTCCAAAACTAGCCGTTGGGGAGCTCCAACTGTTTTTCTGTGTACCCGTCGGATAGTCCGGTGCGTTGCCACCGGACAGTCCGACGGCTTCTAGCGTTTAAAAAACCCTGTTCCCACCATGGCTATAGGAACCGTCGGACAGTCCGACGATGACCCGTCGGACAGTCCGACGGTTGGTTCTAGCTCAGGTCCACGGCAACACACCTTCAGCCTATAGCGTCCGATGGGTCCGTCGGACGGTATTTTACCATCCGACGGCTCACTTTTCCACTGAGACGCCAACTGAGAAAACCTTAGCCTATACCATCCGATGGCGGCGTCAGACTGTCCGGTGGCAAGCCATCGGACTGTCCGATGGCTCTTGGGAGCCCTGTGCCGAACGGTAGAGACTTTGCGCCATTTTTAAGCCACCGGACAGTCCGATGGCTAGCCACCGGATAGTCGGGTGGCACAGAAAAAACAGTTTCTAGCGCTGTTTTCAAATGGAGTTTTGAGAAGTATTTCGGAGAGCTTTCTCTTGACGTTTTCGACAAAGGAGATTGTGTTTTGGCATGTTTTAAAGTGCTTGAGCTTTAGGTCAAAGAGGAAACTAAGTGCCCTTCTTCACCTTTTGGCACTTAGAGCTAGGGAAACACCAGATCTTCTTGCTAGTTCGATCAAACCATAAGCCGTCCAATAGAATTTGAAATTGGGGGTCTCTTTTAATCAACCGATGAGCTCAATTACTAATATAAAACCTTCAATGCATGAGCTCTTGAGTAAACGACAATAGGTTGTCATTAATCACCGAAACCTCTAATTATTACAATTTTACCCTATTTTCTCCAAAAATCAATATTGCACAAAAACAAAGAGCATTCTCGAAAATGGGATTATTTGTTAGCAAAACAAGACTAAATCATAAGATTAACTGAAGGCATAAAATTATATAAAAATAGAGCATAATTTTAGTCAATATCTTGCGTCAACAACATCTCCACACCTAGATCTTGCTAGTCCTCGAGCAAAGAGATCGATCAAAAACTTAACTAAATTTAAATTAGCAACTTATCTAAATATAAACTCAACTAAATTTAAGCTAGTTCTAAATAATCACTTCTCAAACTAATCAAGTTCATAATTCAATTCAATCTGAACATGGGCATTTTAATCAACTTTCATGCATAGAGATCCCTACAGAAATTTTCAAAATCAAACGAATCATAGCAAAACCAAGACTTTTTTTTAGAATCAAATGGAGGGGGTTTTGTATGAAAAATAATCTGCATGGATCAAGAAATTACATCGGTCCTTCTTTGTCAAGCTCACATGTGGGCACTCATATTTTGTGGCTATCCTAAAAATTATATAAAATCAAAATTATATAAAATCACTCTCTCTCACATCTCACAAGAGTTTAAGAGGAGCTTGGTAAAGGCTAGCAAAGTTAAATCAACTTATTGTTTAGCTAAGATATCTCCCTAAAGATCATTTAATCACCTTGAATTAACTTGGTCATTGGAAATAAGAAAATATATATGCATAAACAGAGAGAAGGAAAAAGAAGATATAGATAGTGGACATGTGGAATATTGAATAAATAAAGTGGGATAATTCTCGGAAATTGCACATAGTTGGAAAAGTGAAAACTTTTGCTTATTACACTAATAAACACTAAACCTCTCTTTCTATTTTCCAAAACTTTCCTAATTCTACTTTCTTCCTAATTCTACTTTCTTTTCCTCTCTTTTTTTTCTTTCTTTTTTTTTACTTAGGCGCCACCTTCTTTTTTTTCTTTTTTTTTGCCCCCTCTGACTCTCTCTTTTTCTCTTTTTTTTTCAACCTATATTCCTTTTTATTCTACCTTTTTGATTTGCTAGAGATAACTGTAGAACTTTCCCTCATGATTAGCAAATAAGCAAAAACTTCACTATGTAGGTAATGGGTGTCGAATGATCAAATGGTTTAAAGATATAGAATTCAGCAAATGCTAGTGCTCCAGTGTAGAACAACTAGTACTGAATATATATGTAGAGGCTAGCAATCAAGAAATAAAAATAGATGACCAAATTTTTCAAAGGACCAAACTTTCTAAATGAATCAACCTTTAACCAAACTCATTTGAGATAACCAGCTTATAAACTGAGTTTTCAACTAGGCTTAATAGGATTTATCCTCTTTCTTGACAAAGGGATGGAACACTTCATCATAAGAGTTTTTTTGAATAAATGAACCACCCTCCAAATCTTTTCTTAAAGAAGCTTAGTAAAGCTATAAAACATCATCTTTCTAATCAGATCATGGGTTATGCACTGCTAATCAATCCTTTAAGCACCACAATAAACATATTATGCATCTAAACAAGATCAATCTTTAAAGTAATCATAAAGAACAAACTTAAATTAAGCGAGAAATTTTATTTCTAACACACTCAAACTCGACTAAAGTTTTATTTTATAAGCAAAACGCAAAGCCTAAACATATTTGATGATAAACCTCCCCACACTTAAACAATGCAATATTCATTCAAAGCATAAGATATAATCATCACATAGATAAATGAAAGCATAGTAGTAGATAGAGGATGAATATAGAGAGAAGGATTAAGAAAATGTTACCGTCCGTGTGATGAAGTGTAGCCAAATCTCTCTTATCAAGGATGGATGAAAATTAGATGGTCTCCTAAGCTTCTTATTGGTTGCTTGCTTATGTACAAGCAATCCCATCTTCACACTCTTCACTTGTTCATCATCCACCAATCTTCAAACTTCCCATTTGTGGCTTCACCAAATATAGAAAGTGTTGATATAGCTGACTTGATGCCTCTTCAAATGTTGTACCACCTTCTTTAATGCCCAACTCATGGAGTCCTTTGAAATGACTATGGTCCTCTTAATTGGCTCATGAGTATTCTACGTAAGCATTGCCCATCCTTTCTTCCTTGTTATTGCCATCATCTTCCTCTAGTCATCACCATTGTAGCTGACCTCCTATTTTTCATGGAATATCTTCTTGATCTTGAGCAGAACCTTCCAACAATAATAGCTCTATTGGATAGCCCATGAAATTACCTTTCCAATGAGTACTCATGCACCAAAATCTGATTCCGAATGAAGGAGTTATGCCATCTTTACTCCAGAGACTTCGTGCTGTCAGAACTGTTTCCAGGTCGAGTCACGTCCAATGTTTTGGCCATAAATCCTTGTAGAAAATTCCAAATGAAGCTCCATTTGATCCGTTGGAAAGCTAACTTGATGGGGCTTCCAAAAATAAGAAAATATTTGGCTTTTATCTTGTGGAGTCAACCAGAAAATTGACGACTTCTTTAGGTTTCAGATTTGAGTTTCAAAGATGTTGACAATTCTCAATTCTTCAATCCTTGGGCACCATGGTGGCATATGTGTTGGTTCTTGAAACACTTTTCTAAATGTTCTCCTTCATCTTGATCACAAAAGGTTTCTCCAATCCTCATGAACACACTCTATCCCTACAAAACAATTTGAGCACACAAATCTACTCCCGGGGTGACAATCGGGTAGTAGATAAAATCGACCTTCATCTAACACATCCAATGATTCCTAACTTATGGCTTAATTACTCTAGTTAAAATAAAGATTAATAAAACCTATTTAAGTGTATGAATGTGCAAATGTAAATGCATGCATGAGATAAGCATATAAATAAAGAAAATGATTAAATCAAGTTCTAAACACCACTTTTACAACATGATTGCTAAGTCTCTCTATGGCTATCAAGATTTTAATTAACCAAGATTAAAAAATACCATGTTTTATCAAGATTAACAACTCATAACAGCGCAAGAAAGTCAAAGCGCATTGCAAAGCTTATAAACTAATCAATGAAATCATGGATAACTGACAAGGATTAAATTGAACTTCATCATGATGATCAACAATCTAGTCTAAGTACCATGCTTACACAGAATTGATAAGGAAAACACCATTAAAATGTTATCATGGACATGAAAGTACACATCCTGAAGTTAATTAATCAACCAAGCCAATCATAATGCAAACATGCAAGCCTAATCTATATGCAACAGGGTGATATATGCAAAAATGCATTCTAAAAATCTAAATTAAACATGAGATATGATATGAATGCATCTAAACCAAATTTTTCTAGGTAATTAGCCACAAATTAGTCATCAAAGGAAGATGTATAAGCTTTCTAACTATCACATAAAACTAAAACTAAAACTAACTAAGAACGGGTTGGCTCCCGGAAAGCACTTAATTTATAGTCGAGAGATAGACTAATTACTATCACAAGTTTAATAATATTAACACGATCAGGATTTACAAAACTTGTGATAAACATAAGTATCCACAACCACAATTATGATCAAATTGCAGAAACAAAGTAAATTGTGGTTAACTAGAGCATGGATCATATATTTAGCATTAATCTTTTTCTCCAACTCAGGTTTATTAGGCATAAAATTATCAAAATTAAAACTTATAGCCTTATTTTCATTATTAAGAAAATCTAGCCTATAAACATGATTATCTAGCCTATAAACATGATTATTATCATAACAAGGCTTAACATCAAGAATCATCTTATTCAAATTGAAAAAATCATTAAAATAAATAAAATTTTGAGAAAGATTTGCATACCTTGGGTTCGAATTTTCAAAGATCTCATCCCTTGGTGTCTCAATGTGAATTTGAATCTCAATATCTTAAAATGATTCCTTTTTGCTTTGATGATCTTCAATTTCACGACTGAGTTGTCCTTCTAAATCTATAGTCTTGACCATGGTTGATGTTGAATCAGTCTCTTCATCTTCAAGCTTCGTCATATACTGATTCTCTGGAGTGAAATCTTGAGCAGCAAAAATGGTGTTGTCAAATGAAGAAGTAGCTGAGTATCTGGAGTCTTCCTTGAGTGAGCTACTACAAGTTGAGTGACTCCAATCTAATTGATAGCTGCTCTTCCACTCATCATCACTCCAGTCTTCATCAAATGCCATTGTTTCTCTCTCAAATGACATGCCATAGAATTCAACTTCACTTTCTTCAGTTGTGTCAGCTACCACTGAGTGAGGATAGCTTTGCTCATTGACTTGAAAATTCTGCAGCATTTTCCTTGTGATAAATTCATCCACTAGCTTATCTGATGGAAGTGATTCTTCAATGTATATTGATGGTAACTTTGACATCTTCACTTTCACTAAGCTTGAGCTAGCTTCAGTTGTATTGAAGGCAAGTAGCTGGTCTTCTTCCTCAAACATGCTGACACTTCTCTTCTGTGGAGTGGCCTTGAGCATCTCCTCCTGATTTGGCTTGAACCATTTCGGCAGCATTTTCCCTATACTTTGGTCTTGTGGGAGAGGTCCTTCACTATTGAGTGGTTCTCCAAAATCAGCAGGCATCCAGTGTAAACCTTCATCGAATGCAAATGACACTGGAGTATGGAATGTTGGTAGTTGAGCTTCTGGTGTAGGCGCCACCTTTGCTCCTTTGGCTTCTCTTTCTCTCCTTTCTCTCTCTTCCTTAGAGGTCAAACAGATATTAGATAAGATCTCATTGGCTTCACTGGTTGTCTTGCTCATAAGTGATCCTTCGGCACATACGCTCACATATCTAAAAGCATCTGAAGTTAATCCAATGTAGAATGTCTGCATTGCCACATTAGATGTCACTCCAAGCTTCGGTCCTTGAGTAAGCAGATTATTGAATCTTTCCCAAGCTTCGTCGATGTCTTCACTTTTTTCTTGTGCAAAGTTCCACATTTGCTTTCTCAACATGTGCACCTTGAGAATGGGGAAGAACTTGGTGACGAATTTCTCCACTAGCAACCACCGGTCTTCTTGAGCTTCTCTTGCAGCAAGTTGGCACCATCTCTGGGCTTTATCGACGAGTGTGAATGGAAAAAGATTCCACTTAACCTACTGAGCTGGAACTCCGTCTTGTTGGAATATGTGGCAGATCTCACTAAATTTCTCCAAGTGCTTGTATGGATTTTCTGAATCAGCTCTACTGAAAGAAAGTTTGGCACCAATTCTGATAATTACTGGCTTCAGCTCATAGGATTTGGCTGTTAGTTTCACATTTGATTCCTGTGGCTTCAGCTCTTGAATTGAAGACTGCCTCAATGTTAAGCTTATCCAATCATCTAGTAATGTTGTCATATCTAACACAAGAACACAAAGAAAAAAACACAAATCTAATGACAACAAAGTTGTTGAGTTAGTCTAAAACACAAGAACGATGAACGAACACAAGAACGAACGATGAATATAAAACACAATTAGAGAACAAGAATGTAATTAGAGCACACTAAGCAATTTAAAGACTATGATTAGAAATCACTACACAATTAGAACTAAGATTAGAGAACACTAAACAATTAGACTAAGATTAGAACTCAAAGATTAAACACAAACAAGAGAATTAAAACACATTAACTAATTAAAACACAACTAGAAAACTATTAGCACACAAGTAGAACAAGACTATCACACGATTAGAACTAAATTTGCACACAATTAGCAGACACACACTAACTATCAAAACTAGTAGTAAAAGCCTAATACAAGATTAATAATAATCTAAACGATAGTTTTCCCTGGCAACAGCGCCAGAAAAGCTTGTGGACGGCACTTAACCATGCCGAACCTTATACTGGAAGCGCACAATTATCGGTGTAGCCTTTTCCTGAGATGAGTATCAAGGGTTTTGTCAATCCGTGGAAAACTAGGTTTAAATTACTATTAATCAAGGATTAATCAATTACTAATTAGCTCTAAGAGATCTCATAAACTAAAGGATAAAAGAGAGTCTAATGACTGACTAATCTATATCTAAACTAAACTAAAGGATGATAAACGATATTCTAATCACAAACTAGATATAAAGCTCACTATAACATAAACTAGATCAAGAACAAGAGATTTAATAAGATCAAAAGCAAGATCGATAAAGAAGCTAATACGGCTAAGGGATTAGTTAGAGATATGAGATAAACTTCTTATAAACTATGAACCACCCTAAGCATGGATCTAACGTGAAACATAGAATAAACATGATCATGAATGTCAAAAGCTTACTCGAACCTTTCTCCAGCCCTATTGTCACTAGAACCAGTTAATCGACGAACTAGTAAACCTTCCACACCTGTAAGCATGAGCAGATTCAATCAACTAATTAAAGTAAAAAGATCTACTAAAAGACATGTGGATTATTCAACTAGGCCTGATCACATGTAAAGATGAAGCATTACAAAGATATGGATCATAGATCATGTATAAAAAAAAACTAATAGCAAAAAGACTATTTCATTGATCGAACTCAAGGTTTATCATAGTAAAATAAGAAGAACAGAGAGTTACTCGAGATACATCATGAACTTGAAGCGCAAAGTTGTCAAATTCGGCGAGACGAACAACATATTAGAAGATGAGCTCGAAACTCCTCAGGAACAGGTGAGGTCGGCCGACCCTAGGGGGTGAGTCGACCGACCCCCTCTGTTCCTGCCTCCTCTCGCCTCCTTCTTTCACCGAGATTTCCTTCTCGACGAGTCTTGCGAAGATGGACCCTAAACCCTAACTTTGGAGCTCTGAATTGCGATGAATTGGATGTCTCTCCCTCTAGGGAGGCCATATATTTATACTCCGGAGAGTCCCCTATACATGGAATCGAATAGGTCAGTTATAAGAGTCCTAAGACAACTAAAACTCCTATTTCTATGCATATACATGTATCTTGAAGAGTCTCGGTCATCCATGAAACTTCCTTGTTTGGAGAAGAAGTCCTTGGCCCGGTCCTTCCCGAAATGAGCTTTCCATATTTTGTAGCCTTTAGTATTTCAACCATAACTATCTCATCCGAAGTCCAAATAAGGCAAACTCAGACTCTAAATTGTAGAGCTCAAAGAGATCTACAACTTTGGCATTCAAACATTCTTCATTTGACATCATTAAGGTCTCCAAATTAGGCACGCAAAGTTCTGCTGTCCTGAAATCTGAGAATATCTTGAGATTTAATTGGAGCTTGGATTGGACTCTTGATAAACCTTCCTTGTCTTCAATTTCTTCATACTCAAGGAATCCTTAGCCACCGGAACCTTCTCCATAATGGGCTTGGACCTTATTTTGGGATTCAATTGTCCTTTTATTCATTGTCTCACCTCCCAAGACTTGTAGCATAAATCCTTTATTCGAGAAATCCTCAAATTATTAAAATTATACCCTATTTTCCTGCAAAAATCAATGTTGCACAAAAACAAAGAACATTCTCGAAAACAGGCTTATTTGTTAGCAAAACAAGACTAAATCATAAGATTAACTTCTGAAAAGGTATAAAATTATATAAAAATAGAGCATAATTTTAGTCAATATCTTGCGTCAACAATCCTATGGCCGTAGGATCTTTGTGTGAAAGTTTGGTTTCAAGTGCTATCACTAATACGCATTTTAAAACAACCTCTAAAAAGAGAATGTTGAAAATAGCTGTTATAGGGGGTTACCTTCATTGACGCTGGAAGAATCGATGCTAAAATTCCACCTCGGTAGACAGTAGAGCTCTTGCTCCATGGTTGGTCAATGAAATGTAATGTCGTGGATATGTATCAAGTTCTGCTTCGTTAGCTTGCAAATTTTGGTTGTTTCTCTTGAAGCTTGTCAAATGCCAGACAATTTTCTCCCCCAAGCATGGTTTCTGCATTAGATGCTGATTCCAAACTTGCTCCCTATCATGCTCTTACTAGGCTTGATACTTATCAAACATGACATGTGCCACCAGTCGTTGTCTGCCTATATGCCACACAGCCATCGACTGCACATCATGACATCGATGTTCTCCCCATGCTTGTAGGTGTTGATTTGTGTTTGCCTTTGTGGTGTTTAAGACGGAGCTCCCCCGCAATGAGAGACGTCTATGCCGACCGAATTTGGGATCTACACCACAACGCCACGGGTACGCAATCCTCCCATGGAGCAATAGACCAGTGGCCTACTAGCTGTGCAAATTCAAGCATGGATGATAGCATAATGTGGTATACGATTTGTGTGTCACCTTGATATCATTTCCTAGAAAGGGCAAGAGGCTGAGCACGTGAATGTCGGCCATGGGGCCTCTCCTCTCATGTGGGGAATGAATGCCTCCTGCAACAGGTTAGTGTACAACATATAAAAAGGGTCCAAAAATGTGTCACGAGTATTAACCATCGGGCCCGTTGTTCACAAAGTGCTCACAAAATATTTCATGTCAAAACATAGCAAAAAACCTATTGCTAAACCATGACTTCCATCCCTTCAACTTTACTCAAAATCCATGGTCTAAAAAAAACGGGTGTGTTTTTGAAACATCACCGGGATTTTTGTGTCTCCATGACACTTGAGAGATCCAGCTAGTTCAAGAATCGCGGTTCATGAATTAGCATGGAACATCACTACCAAAGTCTACACATAACTCATTTATCCGACACATAAAAAGATGCTAAGCCAACCTAAGCACCACGCTTAATGTGGAAATTAGTCTCTAGTCACACACATGGCCCAAGCTATGTTTTTTATGTAAAGCTTTTAGAAATGCTTGTTAGTGTGTTGCACTGTAGACTTTGTGTAGCATGAAAAACATGATCAAGATTTACTCAATGGATAGAGCAAAATTGAAGAGTTGGTTTTTTCTATTTTCTTTTTTTTTTGAATTTTCAAAATAAAAAGAAAGAGCAATAGCAAAAGGATGAATAACAGAGTAATACTCTAACTCGGCGCTTCCCCAGCAACGGCGCCAGAAAAGCTTGTTGGCGGCTCTTAGCCTACCGGATTTTACTCTGCAAGTGCACGGAGACCGTTGTAGCCTTTCACCCGGGAGTCTTCCAAGGTATCGTATTTATCCACAGGGAAGCATTGTGACAGAGATATCAAACTATCATTCATCCAGTTGTTACTAATCTTTCACGTCAACCGATGGTTAGGAAAGGTTGACACCAAGCAGCATGGAATACAAGCCAAGCACGGTTGGCAAGAAAACAGGTAAAGCTAGGAGGACAACGAGACAGGGACTGCGGTACGGTCTTCTATCTCTGCTAGCATACAAGGGCTATCTGTGTTAAGGGTTGAAAGGATCTCAACAGAGATATGAACTTGTGTTGAGCGAAGTTCCGGTGCGCACGAGGGGTCAGGGGGTAGATAGTAGACCACTGAAAGAGAACCCGGCTAACGCCTACGGGCCTATCGAATGAACGGGCCTGGGAGACACAGGCACATGACACGCTGTTACCGAGTGGGGCTACCAAGCAAATCTGCGTAGATAGGCTGGCACTCTACAAATGTGTTCAAGCTAAGCTTGAACAACAATAGTTCATCCTTGGCCAAAGGAGAGGAACTAACCAGAGCCTAGCGTATAGGTTGGATTGTAACACTGACATGCATAACAACGATCAATCAATTATAGTTTAGCACAACTCAGGCCTTGAACTTGGCATGCCCAAAAGGAAAAGGTTCTAAAAAGCCACATACACACCAAGCCAAGTAACTAACTAGAGCAGAAGATAAGTGCATAAAGTAGATAGATAAAGTACTTGCACTTGTCAATAATAGGAAAGTAATGCTCAAAATAAAATATATTACCGAGTACTTCTGATTGACTCCGATACAGCATACAGGTAACCATCGTCCAAGGATACCGACATCACACACATCGAGCCCTCGATGGAGCCACAATAGTTACATCATTACATACAGTTAAGGGTAGAAAATAAGTTAAAGTGCTTACAAATCAAATATAGGTACTTAAATACATGTTCAAATCAAAAGTGGAAGCATGTTCAAAATATCTCACAGCGGAACATAAAACTTGAAGAAGTGGTCTTCATGCAATTTTGAACGAGGTGAGTAGCACCGAGCCCACGGGTACTGGTCTCCTCCAAACAGCTGTCCAGATGTCATCAGTACCTACGCTCCAAAAGTGGGGGCAAACCCTGAGTACTAATTATTGAGTAGGACTTAATGGAGTGGCTTACGGCTGACGCGATGCTTGCTTACTTAGCCATTGATTGTTAAACAGGGATGAGTTAACCATAAAGTAACAAGTTCCATCATTTGCATGTATCAACATAATCATAATAACTTGCAGGAATGTAAACATATAATACAAGCATGTGGTATTTGAAAACATGATTAGTAAGCATAATGTATTCAAGTAGTTACTACGTTGCCCGGCAGTGATATTTGGCACTCTCACACCTAGTGAGCATCAGCGATTCGAATCGATTTTTATATTCCCGGGAATCTATACCTAATATTAAAGCAAATAAGGTTTCACGGTCCCTCGGTCCATCCTGACAGGTGGGACCCGCTTGTCAATAATAAAGAGAGGAGGTTTTTTTTGCCTCACTTTCGTAAATCAGATTCGGACTGCAGGAGAAGTCCATGCGAAAACGGATGCCCATATCACATATGAATTTCGTTTTCAACGATCTATATATAGATGGAAAGCTAAAATCATAAACTTTCCGGTCCAATTGAAAGCACTTTAAAATTCCCTCTTAGTCAACAGAAATCGTCGAAACAATTTGACGTGAAATTCATTCACGAAATAAATTCGGACTGAACAAGGAGTCTACGTGAAAACGGACGCACAGGTCACATAGGACGTGATTGATTGTCATCCAATCCCAGTCTGTCCGTGTGAGCCTGGCTCTTGCGAGCCTGTCTCTATAGAAACGGAATTGAAATCCGTATCTCCTCAGCCTGGGTGAGATTTTGCATCCCGCAGGCCCAACGAGCACTAGATATGGGAAACCAAACGCGCTGGAAGTCTGGCGAGAACCTGGCCGAGTGCAACCAAACAACCTTAGCCTGCATCCCATATCTCCGCCCGGTCTCTGCTTTAAATATAAACCTAAATGTATCTTCCATAATAGTGAGATTTTTGTAGTCTTTGAAAGATCACCTACACGACGAGTGACTCCATTCACTCGTGCCTACTCGTACCTAGCATTACTAGGCATACTCATCGTACGTACTCTATTGTAGGTGCTAGCGCCAGGGCGGCCAAGGGGTCTAATGCAAGGGGGTTTCAAACGACTCCTAATGAAGATGTGTAATTATCAAGCATAATATGTTTGCTAGGAAAAGCATGGTCCTGCCTACCTTTGCTTTACTTTAAGAGAACCAACAAACTATGCTAATGTTAGCTTGCCAGGTTGTGAGGCTTTGCCCCAGGCAACCCCTTGATCCCTTGGACAACTCCTTCTTCCAAACAAGACTGATGGGCCCTCCAGGTCGTGAGTGG
This sequence comes from Paspalum notatum, assembly GCA_022530915.1. NCBI lineage: Eukaryota > Viridiplantae > Streptophyta > Magnoliopsida > Poales > Poaceae > Paspalum > Paspalum notatum. The sequence goes on along the minus strand of CM039688.1, from coordinate 27,809,229 downwards.
GTCTTAGTTGGTCTTTTGGACACCGTTGATTGATGTAGCTCCACACACTTGTTTCTTGATAACGTAACTGCAATAAGCGTTTCTACATGAATGATATGCCTGATGCAGTGAATTGATTTCATGAATATTAAACACACACATGAATAACCAATTTAGGGATGTACAGGAAAGCGTTTTGACAAACCATTCTAACAAGAAGCGCTCTATGTATCTAGGACAAGCATACAACTGTAAAATCAAACATTCACAAGGCAACATAGAACTTATTACATGTTCACGTAGTGAGTTGCGTTGTCTTGTTACACACCATATGCAAGCAAAGCACGAGTCAAGCATATTTTTACACCTGCAAATGGATTACTATTTCTAGACATTACTCTTAGCACTAGTAAGTGTAGTACTTTTATGATCCTAGAGCAAGCATACTCCCACACACTCATATATACACTAACAAGTCATTCATAGGAAACATTTACTAGTTATATCATACATTTTGTTTATTTTATGGATTAAAAGCCTATGTTGACTTTAGGTGTTTTACATGAGCAAGTAAACTAATTCCTTAATCAAGTGTGCCATAGAGAATAGTAGATAGCATGCAGCTAGAAATCAACCCACATGCATAATGATATCAGTTGCAAACAAACACCAGCACTTATATTCAAATACCACACGCCCACTTTATGAATAAAATGCATACTTGAGTTCATGTAGTTAGATAATCCCAAATGATCTCAGGTTTTTATGACCTGCATAACCATACCACGTAATGCTGCTGCCAAAATTTCAGCCACAAAAGACTTATAATTAATTTATTAAAATTCCAGCAAGTTATCAGCCTATTATCTTCCTAGATTTTTCATAATTTGTAGGAATGGTTTCTGGACCTGATATTTTTACAGCAACCATAACTTTGCATGAATCTCATATACAAAAATCAGCAAGCATCAAATCAACAATTTGATAGGTCATCTATTTGCCATCTAATTATCTAGGTCTAATTCAAATGCACATTAAAACATTGTTCATAACTTCCACGTATATACTTTCGAGAATCTACACATCACCATCATGCCACCAAGTTTTTCATGGAATTATTCATGCAATCTAGATCCGTTTTTTCCTATTATATCGTTAAGCAAGTAATATTTTGTTATTTTCAAAACACCACTCAAACCTTACGTGCAGAGCTTAAAACTTTATCAGCAGGCTAAATATACTACAGAGACAGTGTCCATAAAATCTAGTACAATATTTGGAGCATAATTCGTATAGCAAGTGTTTTCCATGCTAATTAAACACAATAATACATGCATGAGGGAAAAACAGTAAACAACGAAGCAGTGATAGGGGTACCAAAAATCACACAGTGCCTAAATATCCTAACAAAGCTACTGTCCAAGTTTGATGCCATTTGGAGTTCATTTAGCCCACTTTTGTCATTTATCTAGTTTTAACATGCATGCAACAAACTGAGGGTAAAATGGTATTTTCGTGGATCCACATCATAACCATTCAATAGATCTACTTAAGAGGAGTCCAATGCGACCGAGTTTGTCCATTTTGGACTTTTATTCTATTTACTATGAATACAAATCGAAAGTCATTAGATCCAGGACTCAAACATAATTAACTATATACTTCAGGGGCTAGCAAGCATTTAAATCTAGACTCAGCAAATAGTGCGTATTATAACTACTTGAAAATGCCAAAACCCTAGGGGCTAAATAGGAAAACCCCCAGGTCTTCTTCTTCTTCCTCCCACGGGAAGGAAGCCTGGCGGAGGCGTCGGCCGGAACCGGCCGCACGGAGGCCGTGATCTCGTCGGTGGAGGCCGAAGAGAGGGAGGGGACAACAGGGAACCTCAATCTCAACCTGGATTCGACGGAGGATGGCCGGAAAGACGTGGCAACGGCGAGGAATGGATGGTGAAGTTCAGCGGTGAAATGCGCGACGGTAAAGTGGAGATGGTGGCCGAGGCTTGGTGTTTTCGGCGGAGGGGAGGACTGTAAAGTGTGGGCTGACTTGATTGTTTTCATGAGATATTTGGGTGCAATTAGGAGTGAGTAGATGACAGTTTTGAGCCATGCTCAGTGTAGCAAAAGTGAAGTTCACGGTATGTACGACAACTTTGATAATGGAGCTAAGCTCATTTGCTTAATGAATCTAAAAGTTTCATTAGGGTCCAAATTTGGTCACGATCACAATTGGCACCTTTCAAAGAATTTCTGGTTTGATTTGGTCTCGACTTTTAAACCTCATAACAATATGGTTTTAAAGATGGTCATAATATCAAAGTTGAAGGTAACATCCCGAACTAAGACTTTTGTATTTGGTGTTTTGCATAAAAGTTTGTGGGTGGTGACTTAAACAACCAAACCACGTAGAATTTTGTATTTTCCTAGAAAATTTTGACTTAGTGACCTCCATCTAGTCCTCGTTACTCTCCAAGCATAATTAAGTCTACATTCATTACTAGTTTGTCTCCATCTAGTCCTCGTTACTCTCTAAGCGTAATTAAGTCTCCATTCATTACTAGTTTGTCTCCAATTGTGTTAAGGCATCACAATACACATGGTGAATGGTACAAGTATGAGAGGGGGGTTTGCCCTTCTATTTATAAGTGGAGAAGTACATTCCAAGGCATCTACATGCAAGATTCTCCCCCAAATCTCTCCTTGGGCGCCACCTAGCCAAGCAACTGACATGGGAAGGTCAGTAACTCCTTTCCCTTGTGCAGGTGAGAAGAACCGGCCAAGAACCAGTAGTTAGATCGGTGAGCCGGCCATTGGAAGTGAAAACCGGGTTCTGCAGTACATTCTGGGTAAAAAACCGGGCTCCTGAGCTGTTGACCGGGCGGCAGCTGTTGGCGGTCGATAAAACCTATTTCGACCACCAACATTTCATGATTTAGAGTATACTTTACCAAGATTTCACTTATCTCTAACTAGTTCCATGAGTTGTGCATAAATGTTGTATGCAGGAACTTTTCATATTCAAAACAATGTAGAAATGAACACAATGGAGGCAATGAGGTAAGAAGAGGGGTAGTGGGCCAAAAGCCCTGGCCGGCTGACCCCCAACCAGGCCACCCGACCCCCAACCAGGTCGCCCGACCCTAGCAGCCCACCAGGCAGCCTAGAACCCAGGTCGCCCAACCCTGCCACGTTGCCAATTTTTACCTGCATGCAAGGAAACACAAAAGACATCAATCACAACCGTTGAATTAAGCATCCAAGGGTCAAAACGATATCGTACAAGGGATTGATGATGTCAGCAATCCAGGGGAAGTTGCATGCAGCTAATCAGGTGGCCGCCCGATCTCATCCCAAGGTCGACCAACCCGGCACCGACCCCGTTTTGCACGTTTTCAACTGCCACAACCGCCAACCGACGTTTGGAGTGCATCGCAGCTGCTGGATCACAAAAGGCGGTGCATCAGAGGGTTGCCCGGCCTCCCTGCAGGTCGGCCGAGGGTTGGCCGACCACCGACTTACACCAATCACCAACTTACACACCTACAAGTACCCCCTTGGCCATCCAAGCTATAAATACCCCCCGGGATGTGATGCTCTGGCATCTCAAGTGCATAATCATTCATCATACATGCAACATTCATCATAAAGCATCGTACATTAGCATGCACTGGAACCCTAATTCAAACTTGGTTGAAATGCAACTTGTCGAAACCTGTTTTCTGCATATATGTCTCTGTGATTTTGCCCATAACTTTGATTCTATTTAGATCTGAGAGAAACTCATATTGACAAAACCTGTAGACAATTTGATGATAAACAACTTTGGTAATTGGTGCTTTGACATACATGAAGGTTTGCATAGAGATTTGGGGCTTTTTCTGTCAGCATGTGATTTCTGTCCAAACATGACCTGTTTAGTAATTTTAAATTTTCTTGATCTTAAAGCCAAAATCTTGCAATGCTGGTATTGAGAAAGGTGTAGATCATGAAATTGTAAACAACATTGGTATAAAACTCCTTTTATAAAAATGTCTACAAAATAGACTTTTAGAATTTCCAAGCTGGAGGGTTTTGTTGGTCAAACCTTGGTCAGCAGCTTAAATTCAAATTTACACCAAATGTTTGAGTATAACATGGTATACAAGATTATAAGGGAAATGTAGAGGAACCAATTTAGAACATTTCATCCAATTGGAGTTTAGCCAAATTCGGTCCCTAAGTTGTTCAAATAAGCAAAGTTCAGAAACACCTTTCTTGGTCAAACTGGGGTTTTTCCATTTTTCCGGGATTTTCCCTCTCTTTTTCTCTCACTGACCGGCGGGCCCCACCGAGCACACCGTCGGTTTTCCGCCTGCGAGAATTGGAACACGGGTCCGGTGGGTCCCACCCCCCACTCGTTTCCATGCAACCGGTCCGTGAGCCTTCCTCTTCTTTCCCGTGCCCGGTCCCACCTGCCAGTCCCATAGGGTCCATAGACCCAGTCCGCCCACGGGCCGCCGCCCCCTTTCCCCTACCCGTCGCCTCCACGCGGCGGCAGCCGCCTGCCGCCGGCCGCCGGCCAAGGCCGAGCCCCGCCCGCACCTGGACGAAACCCCGGCCGGGTTCACTCCGCCCTCCTCCTTTCCCCACTCCCTCCGCAGCCCTCTCCGCTCACTCGCCCGCCGAGCCCCTCCCTCTCTTCCTCTGCTTTCTCCCCGCCGCCGCCATTGACGGCGCTCGGGCCGACTCCGCGCCCGCCGCTCCGGCCACCCTCGCTTCCCCAGAACCCCGCGCCGCTCTTCCTCACGCGCCACTCCACCGATCCACCTAGGTCAAGGCCACCGCGACCGCTCCACCGGGGCGCATTTCGCGGCCGAACCCCACGCGGCCGCCATTGAAGCAAAGCTTCGGGCTCAAACTCCCTGCCGTTCCGCTCACCCTCACACCTCCACATCACCGCGCCGACGCTCCTCGGCCACCCCGCCACTGCATGCCGTAGCCCTAGGTCGCCGGTTTCCCTCCGCCACCGCACACCCCGCCGCCGAACCTCCGCCTCCCCTGCGCTACGTCGTGGGCCGCCTCCGACGCTCCTCCGCCGAATCTAGGTAGGGGGTAAGGTTCCCCCGCTCCTCCTCTCTCTCCCCGACTGTCGCCGGTGAGCCGCCGTGGCCCCGCGCGGCCGGCGCGCCGCGCGCCGCCGCCCTTCTTCCTCCCCGGCGGGAGGTTGAAGAAGGGATGCGAGATTTGCATTTTAACCCTCGGGTTTTCGGCGTTTCGCGGTTAGATCCGACGCGCTGTGCACTGGGTCTCGCAAAACTTACGGTCTAGCCCCTGAGGTCTACGGTTAATTGCGTACAAGTCCCTGGATCTAATATTTTCCCTGTTATTTTGTGAATAAATCGGCTGAAACTTGGAAAAATCATAACAAATCAAATAAAAATCCAAAATGGACAAACTCAGTGGCCATGGACTCCTCTTGAGTAGATCTACAGGATAGGTATGAAGTGGATGTGTGAAAGGTCTGTTTTGCCCCTGGTTTAGTGCACGCATGGTGTAAATAAATAAATGGTAAAAGTGGACCAAATGGACTCCAAAAATTATGAAACTTGGACAGTAGCTTTGTTATGACATCTAGGTACTGTGTGATTTTTGGTAGCCCTAGCATTGACTGTTTAGTTACTGTTTTGCCCTTATGCATGTGTTTTGTGTATTAAATTAACTTGGAAAATGAAGGCTATATAAAATATGCTCAAATATGACCTCTGGTATTTTTCATGTACTTCATATAGTATGAATAGCTTGCTGGTAAAGTTTGAGGCCTTGCATGTGAAGTTTGAGTGGTGAGTTGAAAATGACAAAGTGTCACATGCTTAACTAAATAAAAAGGAAAAGTGGTCCTAGGATGCATAACTAATTCTATGAAAAATCTGGTGTGCTACTAGTATGATTGGGACTCCAGAAAGTATTTTTGGAGAATTTATTAACACTGTTTATAAGTGCATCTTAATTTGCATAAGATAAATATATGGAAAATAGATGTCCTATCAAACGATGGATTTTGTGCTTGTTGATTTTTGTATATGATGCTTATGTCATGAAATGCTTGCTGTAGAAATTTCAAGTCTAGAAACCCTTCCGATAAATTATGAAAAATCTGAGAAGTTATAGGGCTGATAACTTGTTGGAATTTTAATAAATTAATTATAACTTGTTTGTAGATGAAATTTTGGCAGTAGCATTATGTAGTATGTTTCTGCATGTGGTAAAAGTTTGAGATCATTTTGAATTGTCTAACTACATGAGCTTATGAGTGTATTGTATTCATAAAGGTAGCGTGTCCATTAATTTGCATGTATATGTTTAACTTCAAGAAACAACTTCATTTCGTTTGATAGGGACTGAGTACACATATAAGGCACTAACTTTTGAAAACTTCAAGGATAAAATGTAGAAATGGTTTGTATGATCTCTTAGTGATGGGTTGTATGATTGTTAAGTTTTCTTCTTATGGGATGCGTTTGAACTAAATACAATTGAGTCTTTTGTCACAAACTACTTGATCATGCATTATGCTTTATTTGCACTTTATGCATACAATCGCATTCGTTGCACTCATGATTGCACTATGACATACATATAACCTGTAGCATATGCAGGTATTTGCATTCTCTTGCACTCACTTGCATATTATATCATGCATATAGATTTCCGCGATGAAGGATCAACACAAGGGCTGCTATTGATCGATAAGCCGAACAACGAATTGTACAAGAGCAAGAAGACGACGTGTCGCTGATTACATCCGTCCCTGTTTCAAGGGGTTGCCTGGGGCAAAGCCTCACAACCCGGCAAACTAACTTAGTTTAGTTTGTTGGTTTTCTTAAGAACAATCAAAGGTAGGCAGGACCATGATTTCTCCCAGCTAATACTATCTTGTATGATGATTATGCATCTGCATTAGGAGTTGTTTGAAACCAACTGCATTAGACTCCCTGGCCGCCCTGGCCCTAGAACCTATACTTAGAGTTCGTAGGACGAGTGCCTAGTAATGCTAGGTACGAGTAGACACGGGTGAATGGAGTCACTCGTCGCGTAGGTGATTTCAAAAATTTACCGAAATCTCACTGAGGTAAGTTATTATATATGCTTCTGATTTAAATGGAGACCGGACGGAGATTTTATGAGTTGTTTACCATTTATTATATTGTGCAATGGACTCCGCCCGAGTCGCATAAGGCCGGTCGTTGTTCGCCTATTGGTCGGCATAACATTGCTAAGGTGCTTATCCGGGATAATGGACCGGTGAAAGTCTTACTTGTGCCATCCGAAGAACAGAGACTTGGTCCTACCATCGGGCCTAGGGGCGCTTGGGTGTTGACTCGTGGAGGGCTGGACCCGGTGCACCGAGGTAACGCTCCATGGGGGCTAAACCTGGGGAATGGCGGGTTGGAATCGAACTTGGGATGGGACAAGTGGAGATGGGGGCTATATGTGGGAACGTGATGGCTAGTAAGCATATACCCCTGGCATTTTTAGTTATTCCCGGAACTAACAAATCGATTCGAATCGCTGATGCTCACCAGGTGTGAGAATGCCAATACCACTGACGGGCAAAGTAGTAATCCACTTGAATATGTTGTATTCTAAATTCATGATTTTGTATATCAACATGCTTGGATGTGATGATCTGTTCCACTATTCATGGTGCTGCCCATCCACTGGTAGGAGGTCGATGGACTTGGGACGTGCTTTGAAGTCAAGGGAGGGCTGACCCGACGTACCGTGGTAGCGCTCCTGAGACGGCTACTCCCAGGGGTTAGATGGAGGCACTATGAATCTTGGGACGGGACATGTGTAGAATAGGGGTATATCTCGAATATTATGCAAGTTACTGAGGATTCTCATGTTTTACTTTCATGCAAGTATTTACTTTATGATATGAATGATCTTCATGGTAAATGGATAGCAGCTGTCAAATCCTGCTATCTTATGTCAACATGGTCTTGTTTAATAATCAACAGCTAAGGATCCACATGATTAGTAAGCATGCTTTGCGTCAGCCGTAAGCCCAGTCCATTAAGTCCTACTGAGTAATTAGTACTCAGGGTTTGCCCCCACTCTTGGATTACAGGTACTGACGATAGCTGGACAACTGTGTTGGAGGTGGTAGTACTGGTGGGCTCGGTGCTACTCGCCTTGTTCAGCTCTTCATGAAGACTACTTAAGTATATTGTTTCCGCTGCGAGATTTTGAAAACGCTTCCGCTATATGTACACTCTGAATTCGCTTCCGCTATTTTATGAAATGTATTTGACTTCATATATTTGGTTTGTAAATCCAGCCTATTATTCTCTATTTCAGCTGCCTGTGATGATGTAATTGTTGTGGCTCCTTCGAGAGTCGGATGTGTTTGATGTCGGTTCCTCGGGAAATGGTGTTATCGGGAGCCCAAAGGACTCTCGACGGACTACCGGGTTTAGTCTGGCCTAAGTGCACTGCGAGCTAGAGGTGGCAGGTGTGCTTAGTCTGGATTAAGCAGGGCAGTTCCGCCACACGGGAGGTCATTTGCAACGTGTGGTGGAGCAATAGAACACAAGTGTGGTTGTGTAGTTGAGTGTGAGTATTGTAGTGAAGCCACCCTTGGCATTGTAGAGAGAGCCAAGTTGTATCAAGAGTGAGTAGTGAGTTGTAGAGTGAAGGAGTCAGAATTATCTTTTGTCTTTTGTTCCCGAGCTCTTATTCTCAGAGGAATTTTTACTCTATTTCCAGGATATAGTAAAGTTCCTTGCTCCCCTTCTTTATTTATTTCGTACTTACTTTATTTACATACTTAGTGCTCTGCTTAGTAGTTTACGGGTGCCATGTGTGCTCTGTGTAGTTTAGCTATACAATTGTGCTTGCTCTCAGGCTTTGAACCTGTGTAGTAGTAAACTCAGTTGTGTAGACGTGGTGTCTAGACTATAGTTTGCCTTGTAAGGTGTCTTGTCCCACGCAGCTTTGGTGGTAGGTCCGCTTGGTGACAGCAAGCGTGTACCCTGTGTACTCCACCCCGTCGTCCGGATAAGTAGTCATTGACGCATAGCTGAGTTCTATAGTGCCTGCCTTTCTCGTCTGGGTAATCAGCACTCTGGTGCCCGGAAGTGGTTCTATAGGCTTAGTGTCCAAGTAACCTGTTGTGTAGAACACTAGTTTGTTTAGTATAGTTAAATTGTTTTTTTAAAGTAGTGAACCTGCTCTACTCTGCCCTTTATCTCTACATTTGCTGGCTTTACTGTTCGGTTCTGTCTGTTGTTGACGGTCGTAATTCCACGATTTCAACCGTCAATTATCCACCAAATGAAGCTAAACTAGTGATAAATTTGGACTAACCCTTGCTACTAATGAGTTCCACAAGATGTACATGAGTATTTGGATCCATGTACCAAAATGCACACAAAATGGTTGGAAATACACCAAATACCGAAGATGGGCAACAGATGTGACATGGCCATGGCCGCTCGGCCACCCTCCTGGGTGTGTTTGGACCTATGACCACGTGGGATCGGTCCACGACCACTCAAGTGCCATGTCATCGATCCTGCATGCAAACAAACACAAGATGGTGAAAATCCTACCATGCAAGGGCCACAATGTGTTGGGACAAGGATTGGTGATGTCAAGGATTTGAGGGAAGCAACATGTGACAAATTGGAGTGGAACACGTGGCCGCCCGACCACTTAGTGTGGCCGGCCGACGACCCCTCGGCAGCATTTTTCATGTGCACAACCGCCAACCGACTCGGGGACACAAGATCAACCGTTGGATGGATAAAGTCGGCAAGATGGGTGGCCGCCCGACCACACCCTTGGTCGGCCGGCAACCGACCTTAGCATCTAACCGACCTATTCTGCATATAAATACCCCCTTCACTTGTACAAGCTATGTTGGCGTCTCTTAGCCTTATAAGATTTTACGCCGCAAGCGCACGGAGACTGCTGTAGCTTTTCACTCAGAGTATTCCGAGTATCGTATTTTTATCCACAGGGAAGCGGCAGGCAAGAGAGAATGGTTGAATAAACTCGAATCGAATGAACCGTACTTAAATAAATATACCAGCTAGTCACTAGACAGGGGTAAGTCTGGTAAACGGATAGGTGTATGGTGGAAAGAAGTAAATGAAACTACCTAAGACACACCTAGAAAGGTATAGTTGCCTGGGAGGACAATGAGTGAGATAAAGTTCCCAAACTCTATTCTATTCGGCCACAAAGACTCTATCGTGGTTAACTAAGAAACTCAAGTAGCATGTCAGGGTCTTGCGTCGAGCGAAATTCCGGTGCCTCGAGGACTCAGGGTGTAGATAGTAGACAACCAAAAGAGACCCGGCTAACGCCTACGGGCCTACCGAACGAATGGGCCTGGGCTACACAGGCACACCACACGCTGTCACCGAGTGGGGCTACCAAGCAAATCTGCGTGGATAGGCTGGCACGCTATAAACGTACTCAAGCGAAGCTTGAGTAACAATAGATCGTCCTTGATCAGAGGAGAGGACCTAACCAGAGCTTGGCATACAGGTTGGATTGTAGCACCAGCAAGAATAACGGGACTTGACTAACTAAGATAACCACAAGTCTGAGCCTAGCAAGTGTGCAAAATAAAGGGTACACCACACTTGCAAGAGATAGAAAAAAAGTAAAATATAACTGAATTATATTGAAGATTGAGTACAAAAGATACAAGAGCTGTTACCGCAGGCTCAGAAGAATCTCCAAGAACTCCGAGGCAAAGCTCGACTCACTCTAACTCCCAGGACTATCCTAACTACTAAGATGTCGAAAATGACACTCTCTAAGGTAGGATATGGCTCTCAACTTCTGCACACCTTTACAAATGAGCTCTACAGGCCTATTTATAGTCCCATATGAGAGGGGGATATTTGTAGGAGGTTTAGGTCGGTGGGAGGCTGACGTAGGGGGGAGGTCGGCCGACCTACTCCGAGGTCGGGCGACCACCCGATCCACCGCCTTTGCACTCCAACGGCTTTATCTTGCTTCCCAATGGCGGTTGGCAGTTAGGACGGTTGTTGCACGTGTAACATGCCTCCGAGGGTAGGTCGGCCGACCTTGTAGGAGGTTGGGCGACCACGTGTCAGGCTTGCATTGGCCACTTTGCTCTTCGCTCGGATTGATGATGTTGTGGATCTGTGACTTGATGCATTTTCGGCCTTTAGATACATTGGATGCTTGGTCATGCGGTTGGATTTGAGTGCACTTGTGTTTTCTTCATGATGTGGATCAATGAGGTGGCAAGTGGCTGATTTGGGAGGTCGGGCGGCCTGACTAGGGGTCGGCCGACCCTGTCAGTGGGTCGGGCGGTCAGCCCCCAGGTCGGCCGACCTGGCTGCACCAGGCAGGCTTGACCCTTGGTTGGCCGACCCGGTGGTGTGGTCAGTCGACCTGGCCACTTTGGCCAGTGTGCCTCATATTTGGTCCTTGGCATGTTTTCATCTATTTTATGTGCATTTTGGTACCTACATCCAAATATTGATACAAAACTTGTGGAACTCATTAGTAGAAGGGTTAGTCCATAATTATTCACTTGCATAACTCCATTTGGTTGGTAATTGATGGTAGATATCGTGAGATTACGACCGTCAACACCCCCCAAGCTTAAACTTTTGCTCGTCCTCGAGCAAAGCTAAGACTGAGAGTAGATTAGGAGTTGTTGCAATATCGAAGATGATGAGAAATTCCTATATGTGACTCAATACTCATGCTTTTGTTTTGAGAAGTGAAATAATTGAAGCTCACCTTGTGTACTACCTGTGATGCATCTGTTTGCTTACCTTGCCTTGGGCGGTTGAGAGATGGAACGACCATTGTACAGGAGTTCTTCTAACCTGCTCTGTTTGGATGTCTTTCTCAGTAATTTTTCAAGATTTTTCAAAACAAAAGTAGCTTCCCCAAGGTGCTCTCAGGCGCTCAAAAGTGTATCCTCACCAAGGGCCAGGATTCGGTCAACACTTTCCTACACTAAGGCTTTTGTGGAGCTTTGGGTAGGGAGAATGTGGCACACTTAGGATATTTATTTTGCTAAGCTAAAGATTGGACCAAAGAGTGTACTCTATCACTTCTCCTATTGATCACTGGAGTATGAGTGGCGGTATTGTATGCCTCCTTCTCTTAGTATTCATCCCTTGTAGCCTTTTGTAGATTCGGAGTGGATATGGAGCTTTTATTTATTTTTGCTATGCTTGAACTTGCATGTTTTTCATTTTGCCGTGCTTTTGCAAGCATTTTTTTCTTTTTGCCATGCTTTTGCAAGCTTTTCTTTTTTTGGCTCCATACCCTTACTCCTTGAGATTTGAAGGCTAGGGATTATGAGAAGTATTTGGAGACATTTTAGTGGATGCAAAGTCCGGAATGGATCACTTGCATTTTTGCTTTTGTACTCCAGCTATCAACAGAAGGTGATATTTCTACTCAAAGAGACTCAAAATTTGACAAAGCTCAAACTATCACTAAGCAGCACTTTGTAGTAGTTTCAACTAATTGAAGCATTTTTGGCTCTGGTAGATATTTTTGACCAAGGGGAGCTATATTTTTTTATTTTCAAAATAAAAACCTGAGATATTCATCTTACTAAGAGCATGAGAGAATTGTCCCATATTCAAGCCATATCATTCATCTCACAACAACTTAGGCTTGTTATCACAAATGGCATCCACAAGGTAGAACCTTGGTTTACCCCTTTTATTCACAAACTCAAAACTAAGCTAAGCATAAGTCACATGCAAGAATTAAATCATTCACTTGATAGAGCAACTATTCATTATTTCCAAAATGAAACTAGTATGTGAACTTATCATTAAAGCTTGGGAGTTTTTTTTATATATGCTAAAATAAACAAACTAAATTAAACAAACTAGATTGAGCAAACAAACTAATAAACTCTCAAAGCAAAGATACATGAGTGGTACAGAAATCGGGGGACTGTCATACATACCCAGCTGTCGATTCGAGTTCCCCCCAAGCTTCAACGAAGCTACTCAGGGTAGTACCCATAGTACTAGAAGAATCGCTGGGACTCATCAAAGGTGCGTTGAGCCGTCGCTTCTATATTGAGGAGGCGGTTGTATTGTTCATCCTGGGTCTGCTGGATGACCTGAGTGCGCTCATCTACTTGGTTAAGTTGCTGGGCCATCCGAGCTGTCCGCTGGTCCTGAATGGTCAGGGACCCAAAGATGCACTCAACGGGTCTCCTACAAAGCGTGCAGAGGCAGATGGTCCTACATCGTACGGTGCTGACACAAAGCCATAGAAGGTTCCTCCTCCTTGCTGCTGTGAGAATGCAGCGTTCGGCTCGTGTCCCCATTGTGTTCCAGATCCTCCGTGGGGCTGCCACGTCGGGTCTGGTCCCTGGGTGTGCCAGGATGTGTCCACTGCGGTATGAAACCAGGTAGGTCCCGTCCCGGTGGTCTGCGCATCCTGGGCTTGCTTCTGTAAGCGCTCTTGGGCTGCCCTCCTTTGTGCCCTGGTCATGACTCCCGCTACACTGTGCCTGGGCTCCTCTAAAGGCTCTTCCTCTGGGACGCTCTCAAATGGCATAGAGAGTGTGTCCACGTGGTAGATTTTGAATTGAGGCGCTAGTAGAGGCACTTCAAAGTTGTCTCCCTTATAGATCATGACATACGTGTCCGTGCTGGGGTTCTTGCGTAGGTAGTGTGCCCGGATGAAATGGCTCTCGGTGACTAGGTTGGGTGTGTCAGGGGGTAAGAATGCCACTTGGGCATTAGCTAATACCCCTAGTTCGGATGCAATCCTCGTCATGAATGCCGTGATTGATATGAAATTTTCATCCCAAACTAGTTTCATCCAATAGTAGAGCATGGCGGTGACAGGTGTATATTTCTGCTTACGCCACATGGCATAGACGATTTTTAAGTCCTCTATGGTCACGCAACTTGTGTCATCGCGGGGCAAGACTACGATGGTAATCTAGCGGGCCATGAACCGCATGGTGGGGTGCTTAATGTTCGTGATGCTTTTCTTCCCCTTATCGTCTGGCCCGGCTAGTTCCTTCCAGAACTCTGTTGCATTAAAGCCTACGCGTTCGGTTGCTATAGAGCAGCGGGGTGAGAACCCTACAGCATTGCTGAACTGATGGAGTGTCAGTTCATGCTTAGAGTTGAGTCTGAAGTGAACCGTTGTGCCGGACTCCAGTGTTACTACTCGGAGGGTCATAAGAAACTCCTTTGTGAGGAGGACTATGCCTCCCTCACTAACATGTGCACAAATTTCCCAGCCTATCATACTAAAAATTTCATCGAATTCGTCATCCATACCTGTGCTCGTCATGAGGACTTCATCGAAGCACTTGGTGAGGGTGATAGGCTTAGTGTGGAGTCGCCTCAGCAAGTCGGCCTCGTCTTGATTGCGTGTTTGGATTTGAGAATCAGCAGCAATACGGGCTAGGTGATGGAGGACGAAGCTTCTTCTCCTCCCGGCCCAGCACTCGATGAGCCTCTATCAGACACCGTCCGCGAGTTCTGCGAGCTAGAGGACGTCGGGAGCCGTATGTGTTGCCCCGCCTTGCTGATGGCACTTCTCGCCCTCTTGAATGCGCGCTTCATCCTGCACAAAAATTGACCACAAAAACTACGAGACGACAAAATAAAATGCGCGTTAGCGGTTAGTCGTCCTTGCGGGGGGTGACACCACCACAACTCGTTCGTGGTTTTACGAAGAGAGGAGCTAGTAGTTAGAATATTTTTGCTCAACTAGATTTTTATTCGGGTATTATTTTGGCTACCACTAAGCAAAGAGATTAAGAGAGGGAGAGAAGGGAGTTGCTTGCTGCTGCTTGGTGCATTGGTGGTTGAGGGCTGCATTTATAGCCAAATGGAAGCTGCAGGGGGTCGGGCGGCCAGGTGAAGATGTCGGCCGACCCTTGGCCGTGGTCGGACGGCCTTCTCCCGTGGTCGGGCGACCTGGTGGCGTGCAGCAAAGGGAAGAGGGGCAGGCCGGTCGGCCGGCCCCTGACCTTGTGTCTGGTGGCCACTCGAGTGTGTGTGTTGAGTGTGTTGGAAGGGTGCGTGCCAAAAATGCAAAGGGCGGTCGGGCGGCCGGAGCTCGTGGTCGGGCGACCGTTGAGTGGTCGGGTGACTACTCAAGTGAGTCGGCCGGCCTTGTGCCCTTGCGTTCGCAACGAGAATGATGAGAGAGAGGAAGAGGCTGGGCGACCGTTGATAGGGTCGGACGGCTTGGCGCCCTACCATATGTGCTCTGCTTTGTGAAGGAGCAAAGAGCAAAGTGACGAAGGAGAGCAAAAGAAAAGAAGGGGGAGAGGGTAGGCACGGTCGGCTGGCCAAGGGTGCTCATTCGGCCGGCCCCTTGGTCTGATCCCTTGCGCACTGCTTGGAGAGGGAGCAAACTAAAGAGAAAGCAAAGAAAACAAAAGAAGAGAAAAGAGAAAGAGGAGAAAAGAGAAAGAGAAGAGGAAGAGAGAGGAGAGGGGAGAGTGCCCAAAGGTGGTCGGGCGGCCTCCTGTCGTGGTCGGCTAGCCATCTGGGGGCCTCCCACTGCCCTACCTTTGCAGGTGGTGGTCGGCCGGCCTCATCCGGCCGGCCCATAAATATATTTTTTTTCAAAAATGAGGGGTATAAACTAAATGCAGTAAAAGATTAAAATTATGCATTGCAAAAATTTAAATATGCAATGGAGGATGAGAATTTAAACTAGCGGGAAATAAATATGCCGTCGGAACATAATGCCAGGTTTACCTCTTGGCGGGAGCGAACCATTTACCGTCCTTCGGGATGTCGCGTGAGCGTATGTACGAGGAGGTAAGCTGTACCTTTGCGAGCCACTTGGAATTTGTCGTGGATGGGTGTTGGGCGCACTCATTGTCAACATGCCCCATAGTATTTATCCTAGGGCCTCCATGTGTATGTTGATTTTTATTGCACCCTCGGTTGATGGGTCTTGTAAAATCATGGGTGCCGACCTTCTTAACAGGGGCTTTGCCTCCTGTTTCCTAGTTCTTGCGGTTAGCCTTCATGGATCTCGCTTTCTTCCATTCGTCTTCCTCTCATTGTCGGATGGCAGCCTCGGTGGCTAACTTCCGTTTCATAAATGCTACGAGATTGTCCATCTCTTTCCTGGAAGCATCGTAGATTAGCGGCTTCGGCACATACTTATGGCACTTGAAGATCTTCACTTGGCTACACTGCTCCACTTTTGGTTTGAAGGAGAAGGTCTCCCTCATTCCGTTTATGTTGAGGTGGACTTCTCCGGCCCCAACATCTATGCTTGCTTTCGCGGTGCTCAGAAACGGCCGCCCAAGAATGAGCGGTGTCTTTGCATCAATCTCCATATCCAATACCACAAAATCCATGGGAATGAGGAAGTTCCGGATCTTCACCGGGACATCCTCGGCGATTCCCGCGGGGTGTCGGATAGATTGGTCCGCAAGTTGTAGGCACATACTTGTGCCACAAGTGCCGCGTGATTGAGTTTGTCGAATACAATTTTAGGCATAACACTGACGCTTGCTCCGAGATCACATAAGGCTTGATTGAAGACTTGGTTTCCGATTGAGCATGGAATAGTAGGACTACCAGGGTCCTTCTTCTTCTGTGGAGGTTGGTTGAGTATAGCTGCGCTACACTCCTCGGTCATATGCACAATTTCCGCTAATGGCAGTGGTTTCTTATTGTTGAGTATATCTTTCAAGTACTTTGCATATGTCGGTACCTGCATAGCATCTAGCAGAGGTATATTGACATATAATTTCTCAATGACCTCAACAAACTTACTATATTGTTCATCGGCAGCAGCCTTCTTGTTGCGCTGAGGGAATGGCAACACCGTTGAGTCATAAAACTCGTGTGGGAGAGTTTTCGGTGGTGCATTCTCCTTCGCGGCACCAGTGCTAGTCTCTGGATCATCATTCTCCTCCGTTTCGGTGGTCTTCTCCTGTTCCTTGCCTGTATGGTTAGTGCGTGACGCACCACTAGAATGTGGAGGGTCCTAAGTGGATTTACCACCCCTAGTGGTGACGGCATTGATGTGCTCTTTGGGAGGAGGTTCCGGTTGTCCTGGAAGCTTTCCCGCATTAGCGTTAGGCAAAGAGGCAGCCAACTAAGCTATTTGTGTTTCTAACATTTTGTTGAAACTCAGTTGATTTTTCATAGCACTGTTAAAAGTTTCCATTTGCAAGGAAATAGATTCAAAAAGTCTATTATTTGCATGAAACTTTTTACTAATGCTATCATACACAGCTTTAGGATCAAAAGAACTAGGCTTATTGAACTGCTGTGAATTACCTGAGGAGTTACCTTGTCCGGACAATGGCATATATGGGCGCGAATTCCAGCCTGGTTGGGGACAATTCCCGTTGTTGAAGTTGCTAGAATTACCGATGAAGTTGGCGTCTTCCGGTCGCGTTTCAGGACAGCTGCTCCCTGAATACCCCGTGTTCCCACAGACTTCACAAGTCATGCGAGTGTCGAGGGCCTGAACTGGTGCGGTCTCAGGATTGTCTTCTAGCTTCTTTAAAAGCAAGTCCATTTTGGCGGCCAGCATGTCCGTGCTGTCGATGTGATGGACTCCACGGGATCGTGGGTGTGACCTATGTTCCTTCCATCCCTGGTTAGTGGCGATCTTCTCAATCAGATTTTTGGCCGCTCTCACACTTTGGGATAGGAAAGATCCTCCAGCGGCTGCATCCAGGTGCTCTTGAGCAGTACGGTTTAACCCGTGAAAGAAACTCTGAATGATCAGCCATTCTTCCATGCCATGGTGGGGGCAGGCTGCTATGTATTCCAGTAATCTTTCTCAGGCCTCCGCCACTATTTCATTTGCGAGCTGTTGAAAGCTCAAGGTCTTGTTTCTCAACGCGTTGGTCTTTCCCAAAGGGAAGTACTTTGTGAGGAATGCATTTGAGCACGCATCCCACGTTGTCAGTGTTGCGCGGTTGAGGTAGAACCATTGCTTCGCCTTTCCGACAAGTGAAAATGGGAAAAGGCATAACTTGAGAGCATCGGCGAACCCACCTTTCATGGTAAATGTGTTGCAGATTTCTAGGAATTTCTGCAGGTGGTTGTTGGCGTCCTCCGTTGCTAAACCGCAGAAGGGAATGGCTTGAACCTTGTGAATGACTCCCGGCTTGAGTTCGAAGTTCTCCCCTGCGTTGACGGCCGGTCCCGAAGGGACATTGCTACTGGATGGGATGGAGAACTCACGAATGGTCTTCTCGGAAGGTGCCGCCATGTCGTCGGTGTTCGAAGAACTACTGGACGAGTCTGTGTCCGAGGAACTGCTTGACGTGGCCATTTCAAGGTTCAATTCCCTTGGAACAGGTTTCTGCCCGTGAATGGTCTTGGAATGGACCATCCTAAGCAGAACCTCTGGGTTATTGTGGAAATTTTCCGGCAGGTCGAAACCGGTCATACACCTCTCTGTTGCAACCACAACATAAACAACAGAGACAAGTGAGCCTGCTAACCACTAGTTGGTATTTTTATAAAAGACACAGGGTTCGAAAAGAGATTATCAACTACATCTCTGCCTATTGCTTCCCCGGCAACGGCGCCAGAAAAGCTTGTTGACGTCTCTTAGCCTTATAAGATTTTACTCCGCAAGCGCACGGAGACCGCTGTAGCTTTTCCCTCAGAGTATTCCGAGTATCGTATTTTTATCCACAGGGAAGCGGCAGGTGAGAGAGTATGGTTGAATAAACTCGAATCGAATGAACCGTACTTAAATAAATATACCAGCTAGTCACTAGACAGGGGTAAGTCTGGTAAACGGATAGGTGTATGGTGGAAAGAAGTAAATGAAACTACCTAAGATACACGTAGAAAGGTATAGTTGCCTGGGAGGACAACGAGTGAGATAAAGTTCCCAAACTCTATTCTATTCAGCTGCAAAGACTCTATCGTGGTTAACTAAGAAACTCAAATAGCAAGTCAGGGTCTTGCGTCGAGTGAAATTCCGGTGGGGTAGATAGTAGACAACCGAAGGAGACCCGGCTAACGCCTACGGGCCTACCGAACGAATGGGCCTGGGCTACACAGGCACACCACACGCTGTTACCGAGTGGGGCTACCAAGCAAATCTTCGCTTGAGTAACAATAGATCGTCCTTGATCAGAGGTGAGGACCCAACCAGAGCCTGGCGTACAGGTTGGATTATAGCACTGGCAAGAATAACGGGACTTGACTAACTAAGATAACCACAAGTCTAAGCCTAGCAAGTGTGCAAAATAAAGGGTACACCACACTTGCAAGAGATAGAAATAAAGTAAAATATAACTGAATTTTATTTAAGATTGAGTACAAAAGATACAAGAGCTGTTACCGCAGACTCAGAAGAATCTCTGAGAACTTCGAGGCAAAGCTCGACTCACTCTAACTCCTAGGACTATCCTGGCTAATAAGATGTGGAAAATGACACCCTCCAAGGTAGGATATGGCTCTCAATTTCTCCACACCTTTACAAATGAGCTCTACAGGCCTATTTATAGTCCCATATGAGAGGGGGGTATTTGTAGGAGGCTTAGGTCAGTGGGAGACCCAGCTCGGTGGTCGGCCGACCTAGGGGGAGGTCGGCCGACCTACACCGAGGTCGGGCGACCACCCGATCCACCGCCTTTGCACTCCAATGGCTTGATCTTGTTTCCCCATTGCGGTTGGCGGTTAGGACGGTTGTTGCACATGTAACATGCCTCTGAGGGTAGGTCGGCCGACCTTGTAGGAGGTCGGGCGACCACGTGTTAGGCCTGCATTGGCCACTTTGCTCTTACCTCGGATTTATGACATTGTGGATCTGTGACTTGGTGCATTTTTGGCCTTTGGATACATAGGATGCTTGGTCTTGCGGTTGGATTTGAGTGCACTTGTGTTTTCTTCATGATGTGGATCAATGAGGTGGCAAGTGGCTGATTTGGGAGGTCGGGCGGCCTGACTAGGGGTCGGCCGACCTTGTCAATGGGTCGAGCGGCCAGCCCCCAGTCGGCCGACCACACCACCAGGTCGGCCAACCAAGGGTCAAGCCTGCCTGGTGCAGCCAGGCCTTGGTCGGCCGACCAGGTGGTGTGGTCGGCCGAACTGGGCACTTTGGCCAGTGTGCCTCATATTTGGTCCTTGGCATGTTTTCATCTATTTTATGTGCATTTTGGTACCTGCATCCAAACATTGATACAAAACTTGTGGAACTCATTAGTAGAAGGGTTAGTCCATAATTATTCACTTGCATAACTCCATTTGGTTGGTAATTGATGGTAGATATCGTGAGATTACGACCGTCAACAAGCTATAAATAGACCTTGGGAGCCCATTTGCAAGGTGTGGAGTTGAGTTCAAGAGCTCTCTTAGAGTGCTTCACTCTTTTCTCAGTAGTTAGGATAGTCCTGAGAGTTAGAGTTGAGTCGAGCTTTGCCTCGGAGTCTCCGGAGTTATCTTCGAGTCTGTGGTAAAACTCTTGTATCTTTTGGATTCAGATTATCTTCAATATAATTTAGTTATATTTTACTTTGGTTCTTACTCTTGCAAGTGTGGTGTACCTTTCTTTGCATACTTGCTAGAATTAGATTGTGTTTTACTTAGTTACTTCAAACGTTGATACTCTTGCCGGTGCTATAACCCAATCCTAGACTTAGACGCTAGGCTCTAGCTAGACCCTATCCTCTGATCCAGGAAGGTCTATTTGTCACACCCTGGTTTTAAAAAGACAAACTAGAGCAAAACTATATGTGCGCCAGGATCTAATCTCACACATATAGAGACAATTAATAGTGATATCATAGACAATGCTTTATTACATATCGTTTGAACAAGATTACATCAAGATATCATGTCTTTAACATAGAGTAGCGGAAGCGTAACTAAAACACGGAGCCATCCACAGGGAAGCCAACTGGTGGTCACTCGCCTAGAACTCCATGATCCTTCATTCGTACTCCTTTAAGCCTTCATCTTCTGAGCAGCGGTTGGGTTCCAGCCAATAGTAGGGAAAAATTAAAAGAAACAAGCGTGAGTACCCAACTATACTCAACAAGCATAACATGAACCATGAGGCTCTAAGGTTGGCTGACACAATGCATGAGCTTTTAGTTGGTCAAGTTTTATTAAACAACTAGTTACTACAAGTGAGTAGATAAACCATTAACCCAAGATATTGCATATGAACATTAGTCAACATTATTAACAAAAAGAACCACTTACAAACCAAACCCGGAACCACTAATCTGCATAAAGGATCTGGGCTGCTCATAACCGTGAGCATGGCTGACATGTCCGTTTTACACTATCGGGAGGTTGTACATCTTTACCCACAAGTCGTGAGCTACGCTAGTGGTCCATCACATTACCTTAGATGAGATGGCTAGCAAGCACACTACGAGGCCTTTACAAAGATCACGTTGGTAAGGTGTAACCGCTAAGGTTTCAGGATCCGCAACTGTGGAGCAAGCTTCAAGGGAAGATAAACGCACTCAACCCAAGTAGCGCGAGGGCCACAGAAGCTCACCTCCCCTCTTGCCCCGTCGGTAACTTACTCCCAAACCAATGCTACCTAATTAGTTAGCCAAGACCGTCCCATTCCAGTCTCATGGTAGCACTGTTGTCTTAGGTTGTCGCTTTGCGAACAGGTCCTTACGGAGAGTGGCTATAAGCATAACACATGCTCAGCCACCTAAACCAAGTTACTAAAAAGCCATTTTTAAAGAGACATGAACCACAGGGAGTCAAGCTCAAGATTTAGTTGCATAGATCTATTAATCAAAAATTATTAACAAAAGATACATGAGTTCGCGCAGCAACTAGCAAAACTTAACCAACATGCATCCCATAGGTAAAAGTATGGATAAAGAGGCTAAGCACAATCCTTGTAGGCATACAAAATTAGACACATGCATATGAAATGATTACACAGTTATTAGGTTGTGTTCATGCTATACTTGCCTTCCTCAAAAAGTACTCTTATTGCTGCTCACACAAGTTGATCCTCAGCACAAACAACTGAAACAACAAACAAAGGGGAACTAAAAACAATACACCATACGAATAAATGATTTTATAAAGAATATAAAAAGAACACTGGTCATTACTAATAACATGGGAGCGCAACAACTGAAACAATGTTTAACAAGGATATAAAGGTGGCTAGAAAAGAATAAACTCATGATGAAGGATATGAAGGTAGGAACTAATTATGGTAGGGCTAGGTGTTAAGAGATATAAACATGAAAAGGTGAAAGATGTTGCCAGGGCATGGTTTACATAGATATATTATTGTGGTGGAGAATATGAGGGATGAGAAGGAACTAGGGTGGAATTGAGAGAGGAATACGGTTGATCTCACAGTGGTGTTTGTGCTGAAACTGCACACGATAAGACAATGGTAATGTGGGCACCAGAACTCTTCCCATGCCACACCATTTAAGGACCTTATTTGTGGAATTGATATGAGATATGTGGATTAAATTCTGACCAAAGGGTGCTGAGATTCGACCAACGGGTCAATGACAAAAGAAGGCGCAACGTAGAGTTATGTAGCCTCTTTTCTACAGGAGGGACAGCAAGTGCACCGATCGGAAAGACCATCCAATACCTGGCCTAAACTGATCCAAAGGCTGCCAAAATTTACAAAAATGTGTGGTACTATGATATACATGATGTGACAAAAGGATTCGATGATTGGAGAAGATGATTAATAGAAAAGACCCTTGCATTTGGTATAAACTCGGCTGTCCAGGCTGCAGATATGTGTTCGCGGTAACGCTAAAATCTCTGGACCTGTGCCTCCTATGGCCAAACCAATTTAGAGGGCATGATCGATGATATAATACACATCTCGGTCGAAGGCCTCGCTGATTGGACCTCCGAATCATTGAGAAAACATGCGCCAAAGTGGCAGCACTGCTGCTGTCTGGACTGCAGTGACAGCGAGCACGGCGACGGCCGTTACTCTTGCACCGCTAAACTTATGGACAAACCATTTTATGGAGCAGTGTACAAGGGTATTAGGTACATCTCAGTCTAAGGGCTCGGCCATTAGGCTGCCGTATCACTAGCAAAACATTAACCAAAGGCAGCAACACGGCTGTCTTGGGCAGCAGGAATAGCGGACATGTCGACCACCGAACATGTGGTCTCCGTGGCTCCGATGGCCAAACCGTTTTATGGAGATGAGTTCAAGGACAAGATACAAGATTTAGGTGAAGGGCATGACCATTAGATCACTGGATTAGCGGAAAATACATGTGTCAACTAGTGCAACATGACTGTCCATTACTGCAGCGAGACGTTCATGGGTAGACCTTGCCGGAACTTGATGGGATTTAATCTATGTAACATGATTCTCAGCAGGGACAAGTGATTCTACACAGTGAGGAAACAAAGCGGTTCTCACCATGGGGTTGGTGGCAGCCAGACGATGAACACGATGATGATTGGATGATGGCAGCAGTAACTGCTCACACGATCCCATGGGGCTGCAACTTGTTTTTGATGTCAGGGATCATCGGGGCATGGTTCCAAGTTCTGCACAGCAAGAAGAGTGAGAGAGCTGGACAAGAGAGGGAAGAACAGGGAGTGGCGCAGCTCACCCTAGGGTGCCACTATGCAGCGCAACGAACAAGTCGACAACACCAATCCCCGGAACGTTGAACGCAGTGGTAGGATGGATTCTCCATGGCAAGGGCACTCCATTTCGGTGTAGAGGAGGGAGAGGGAAGAAGGTGAAGGGGGCAGCCATGGCAGGAATGTGAGGAGGCCACCCTTCTTTTGGAAACTGAAGAAGTGAGGGAGGGAAATAAGGAGGGGTTTTGCAATGGTGATTAAGGAGGGGATGAATGCAGGGAATTAAGAGCAATTAGAAGGGGGAGGTGAAGGGAGAGGGGAGGGGGCATCCAGCAGGGAGTAGGGGCAACATCCCTTGCTGTATCTTCGAGAAAGGGGCGCAGGAGGAGGAGAAATCGACCAGGTAAGGGGCTGGGCGACCTAGGTGAAGACGAGAGAGGAGGAGGGGAGAAAAGGAGCTGTTTTGGGCTGTTTTGTGGGGGTTTATGGCTGGCCCAAGCTGTGGAGAGATGTGGGGAAAAGTATAAAGGATTTTTGGGCCTTTGTCCAAGCTCAAAGTGAGAGGAATATCAGGCTTATGTCCACACCAAAAGGATAAGAACCTTGGGGCCCTAATGATGAGGACATGACCAATACGCATACGACCAAGCCCCAAGCAAAGATAGAGTTCAAAGCCCAATCCACGTTGAAGTCTTATTTATTCGCGAGTCCGGTTCGGACTGCTGGAGCAGGCCTCACGAAAACGGACGCCTAGGCCACATACGAGCTCCGTTTCGGACGTTCTACATATCGACGGAAAGCTAAGGAGATAAGCTCTCCAACTCAGGTGGTTCCATGCCAAAATACTCTCCGAGTCGACAGGAATCGTCGAAACAATTTGACGACCAGAATCTGTCCAGCACTGGTTTTTGGATAAATGAAGCAGGATATATAGACCCCGAAATACAAACTGTTCAGAAATTTCTGGGTCACGCACAGATTTGCTCCCAACTAGATTTAGGCATTGATAACGATTTTTCCTAGCCACGTCACAGTTGGCAAAGTTGTAGACAATTTCTCAAGCTTTCCAGAAAGTACTAGAACACTAAATTCCGAGTTCGTATGTGAGAGATATCGTCAAAATACCGAACTGGATAGAAACAATTCTGAACCGGACGCGATGACGTGATGGAAAAGGACACGGTGACACGATGCAAAACTCAAACCAATCTAAGAACAAGATCTAAACCAGCAACAAGACGATGACTATAGACACAAACTCAATGACGCGGACTCCAAAATCAAAAAGTGCAAAGGCTAAACTTGGCTATGGGATAAGATGTGCTACAAACCCTAACTTTTATACGGCTTTTTGTGGGCTATGGGATGAAACAAAACTAATCTACTAAGGATAACGGCAACCTGACGGTAAACCTTGCTCTGAATACCACTTGATGGGGACTAGGGGGTTCCCGATCTTCCGTCAGGTGGAGGATAAGTCGATTTGGCGGCACGAGACACTCATGATCCGACTCCCGATCGGCCCGATCAAGACCCCTGCAATCGCAGCACCATGCGTCCTCTAGTTATCAACCGTGCGCTGCTCGGTTGACCTCGCCACGAAGGCTAATCCCTGCCAGTGAATCGAGAACACAAACAAGAACAAGAAAGATGCAACGAAAATTGCTGATGAATGATTAAGTTCACAAGTGGGGTCTCACAAAGAGCCGGAGTAATCTCCAAACGGCGGTACTGTTCGATGACAGAAACAACTAAGCAAAACCCATCTAATCTAATGACGGCTACAGAATATATACAAGAGAGAAGGCTAGGGGGCGGCCAAGGGGGTGGCCGAGCAACCCTAAGGAGTACAAGGCCTTCGGGCCCAAAAACAGGTGCTGGACAGATTCTGGTCGTCAAATTGTTTTGACAATTCCCATCAACTCGGAGAGTATTTTGGCATGGAACCATCTAGGTTGGAAAGCTTATCTCCTTAGCTTTCCGTCGATATGTAGAACGTCCGAAACGGAGCCCGTATGTGGCCTGGGCGTCTGTTTTCGTGAGGCCTGCTCCAGCAGTCCGAACCGGACTCGCGAATAAATAGGACTTCAACGTGGATTGGGCTTTGAACTCTATCTTCGCTTGGGCCTTGGTCGTATGCGTATTGGTCATGTCCTCATCACTTGATCCATCAATGCATGTGGGAGAATAATAATGAAATGTCGATGACATGAGCTTAACCCGAATTAGAGTTTTCTCGAGTCAATGGATAGAGACAGAAGAGAGCATTAGTTGGACCTAATATTGATCTTGAGAATGAGAACAATAGAATTATTACATAAAGAGAGAATGGTGTCAATGGAAAGAAATGATAAAATGGTAAGTGTGAAGATGAGATATCCAAGATGTTGAGAGGAGAGTGAGGTCCGAGCGATATTGTCGTTTCAAAATTGACATGGTTCAACAGAAATAAGTGACTTGGCATACAGGATGGTCGACAAGATTGGAGATATGGATTGAGATGGATTCGAAACCTAGCCGGTTTTTGAAATAATTGAAACCTCATTTTACACACATAAACACTTATGCACTTCGGCATGAATGCAACAAACAAACAAATTCTATTTGAATTTTTCTTAAAAGCATACCATTCTTTTAATCCAACAAAACTTATAAGTTCAAAAATTTTAGAAAATTAAAAAATCCTTCATTTTATTCATTGTTATCTATTCACATCCCAAAATCAGAAATTTTGGAGTGTGACACTATTGTTGTTCACATTTATAGCGTGCCATCCTCTCCACGCAGCTTTGCTTGGAAGCCCCACTCGGTGACAGCGTGTGGTGTGCCTGTGTAGTCCAAGCCCGTCATTCGAGAGGCCCGTAGTGTTAGCCAGACTCTCTTTCGGGACCTACTATCTACCCCCTGGTACCCTCGAGACTCTGGAATTTCGCTTGACACAAGATCCTGACTTGTTTGTTTGAATAGCTTAGTTAGACACAGAAGATCTTTGCAGCCACTAGACTAAAGTTTGGTGACTTTATCTCACTCGTTGTCCTCCCAGGCAACTATACCTTTCTACGGATTCTTTGATACGCTTATCACTCCACCATACAGCTATCCTTATCACGCTTACACCTGTAGACTAATAGTTGGTATGATTTATCCAAGTTTACAGTTTATTCGATTTGAGTTTATTCAGTTATACTCTTGAGCCTACCGCTTCCATGTGGATATTTTACGATACTCGGAATACTCTGAGTGAAAGGCTACAGCGGTCTCCATGCGCTTATGGAGTAAAACCTGTTAAGGCTAAGAGACACCAACAAGCTTTTCTGGCGCCGTTGCCGGGGAAACAATTGACCAAGAGATAATTGATTTCTCATTTCGAACCTATATATTTGATAAATTTTACCGCTGGTTGTTAGCAGGCTCACTTTGCTCTGTTGTTTTATTGTGGTTGCAACAGAGAGGTGTATGACCGGTTTTGACCTGCCAGCAAATTTCCACGACAACCCAGAGTCTCTGATCAGGAGGGTCCATTCTAAAACCGTCCACCAGAGAACTGTACCAAGGGAGCTGCAACCAAGCACTTCAACTAGTGCTCCACGTTTCACCACCATGGCCGAAAAGACTTTCCGCGAGTTCTCCAACCCCTCGAGCAGCAACATCCCCAAGGGACCTGATGTTCAAGTGACAGAGGATTTTGAGCTCAAACCGGGGGTGATCCATATGGTTCAAGCTATCCCTTTCTGCGGACAGGCTACGGAAGATGCCAACAATCACCTGCAGCAATTTCTAAAAATCTGCAGCACATTCAATACCAAAGGAGCATCACCTGACGCCGTCAAACTTTGTCTCTTTCCTTTGTCTCTTATTGGCCAAGCCAAACAGTGCTTCTACCTCAACCGAGCAACATTGACAACTTGAAACGCATGTTTCGACGCTTTCCTTGCAAAGTATTTTCCGCTAGGAAAGACCAACGTGTTGAGGAATAAGATCTCGAGCTTTCAACAGCTCACTGATGAGATCGTGGCTGAAGCTTGGGAACGCCTGCAAGAGTACATTACAGCCTGCCCACACCACAGAATGCAGGAATGGCTGATCATCCAGAGCTTCTTTCATGGGCTTCATCGCTCAGCACAAGAACACCTGGATGTAGCAGCTGGAGGATCCTTCCTCTCCTTGAGTATCACGGCGGCCAAGAATCTCATCGAGAAGATGGCCACCAATCAAGGATGGGGAGAAGAGAGGTCTATCACCCATTCCCGTGGCGTCCATCAAATTGAAAGCACGAACATACTAGTCGCGAAGATGGACTTGCTACTCAAGAAGCTAAATGATGTCCCAAAAGCCGCTCTGGTGCAAGCCCTTGATGCTCACATAACTTGTGAAGTCTGTGGGAATGCGGGGCATTCGGGGAATAGCTGCCCCGAAACGCGACCTAAAGACGCGAACTTCATTAGTAACAGTACCAACAGCTTCAACGGGAATCATCCTCAACCAGGGTGGAATTCACGACCAAATCTCCCTTTCTTCGGACAAGGTAACTCTTCAGGTACACAACAGTTTTCTAAGAGTAATTATAGCTTTGATCCTAAAGCTGTGTACGATGGCATTAGTAAAAAGTTTCATGCTAACGATAGGTTGTTTGAATCAATATCTTTACAAATGGAAACTTTGAACAGTGCTATGAAAAAGCAACTTAGCTTCTACAAAATGTTTGAAATTCAAGTAGCTCAGTTGGCTGCTGCTTTACCTAACACAACTACGGGTAAGCTGCCTGGGCAACCCGATGCTCCTCCCAAGGAGCACATAAATGCAGTAACCACTAGGGGTGGAAAGTTTACACAGGACCCCCCATCTCCTAATCATACAGGTAAAGAGCTAGAGAAGACACCTGAACTCGAGGACAAGGCTGCATATGAAAGTACACCTGGGAAGGAGGAAAGACCAGCATCGAAACATCTACCTCATGAATTCTATGATACAACGGTGCTACCATTTCCTCCTCGCAACAAGAAGGCTGCCGCTGACGAACAATACAGTAAGTTTGTTGAGGTAATTAAGAAGCTTTATGTCAACATACCTCTGCTAGATGCTACGCAGGTACCGACATATGCGAAGTATTTGAAAGATATCCTCAACAACAAAAAGCCTCTGCCGTCAACGGAAAATGTGCATCTGACAGAAGAGTGTAGAGCAGCTATACTCAAGAAAAAGGACCGAAAAAGGACCCTATAAGCCCCACCATCTCATGCTCGATTGGAACCCAGCACTTCGACCAAGCGTTGTGCGACCTTGGAGCTAGTGTCAGCGTAATGCCAAAGGTCATCTTTGACAAGCTGAATCATGATGCACTCGCCCCCACAGCTATGTGTTTACAGCTTGCGGATCAGTCCATCCGCTACCCCGAAGGAATTGCAAAAAATGTTCCTGTGAGGATCCAGAACTTCCTCATCCCAGTGGACTTCGTGGTACTGGACATGGAGATTGACTCAAAAACCCCGCTTATTCTTGGGCGTCCGTTTTTGAGTACCGCCGATGCAACTATTGACGTCGGGGCAGGAAAGGTTCACCTAAACATAAATGGTAAGAAGGAGGCTTTCGCCTTCAAGCCAAAGGTAGAACTGTGCAACAAGGTGTTCACTTTCAAGTACCAAGCCAAAAAGAATGAACCCAAGGACAAGACTGGAACCAATCAATCAAATTCCAAGGAGGACAGCCTCGTAACAATCATGTTGAGAAAGCTGAAAATGGAGGCAAAAATCCAGCAAAAGGAGTATGAGAGGGCAATGCAAAGCAGAAGATCGAGAAGACAAGAGACATGGTACGACAGGCCCAGACCCGCACCAGGAGGCAAAGCTCCTGAGAGAAGTCTAGGTGCTGCACACAAATGGCCCACGCCGAGATGACAAGTTAAGCATGCACCTAAGAAAGAGGTTGGCGCCCAAAATACACCGACTACACCAAGGAGCGCAGAAGAAACACGCCACAGAGCAAGGTAGCCCCCAGCTACAGTTTTTACAAAACTCTAAAGGACAAGATATGGGCTCCCCTCGCCAAAAGGTAAATTGGCATATCCCTTCGACGGCATATTTAATTTCCCACCAATTTAAATTTTTTGTAATCCACTGCATGTTTAAAATTTTCGCATTTTAATTTCTATTGCATTAGTTTAATTTCCCGAACTTTGCATTTTCGAAAAGAAATAAAAATAAAAATTCAGTGGCCGCCCCCTGTGCTCTCTTTTTCTTTTCCCCTTTGCGCAGGGCAGCAGCAGAGGCAGCAGCCACTGCCCCCTCCTCTTCTTTTCTCTTCTTCCCTTTCTTTCTTTCTTTCTTTCTTCTCCCTTTCTTTCCCTTTCTTTTTTTTCTTTCTCTTTCCCTTTTCAGTTTTCCCTTCAACTTTCATTGAGGGAGAAGCAGAGAGGTTAGGCTGCAGTCGCCTAGCCAAGGGCCATGACCACCCGACCTCCGGGAGTGGTCGCCCGGCCACCTTGTCAGTGCTTTCGGCGCGCCACTGCACCTCCCTGCCCTCTTTCACCTCTGTACACCGCACTAGAGGCAGCGCCTTGGCTGGCCGACCCCGAGGAGTGGCCGCCCAACCACCTCGCTGAGATCTTTCAGTGCGCCACTGTTTCCTGCACTCAAGCACCTCCCCACTCAAGCATAATCATGGCCATCTGGACCCGAGGCATGGCCAGCCGGCCAAGTGCCATAGCCGCCCAGGCACCCCTCTACTCCATTCACCTATAAATAAGACCCCTCTGCCCTCTTGCTCAATGCACCACTCATTATTCACCTTTCTCTCCCTCAAATCCTCCAATTAGTACATAATTACGCCCTTATGCTTAGTTAAAATAAAATTTGGTTAGCCAAATAAAATTCCGACGTTACTCTCTCACTTTGTTGGGAAGAAACAAGAACGTTTGTGGAGGCTTTGCCCCACAAGGACCGTTTTTACAGATGACTAACCCGCTAACGCTAACGTTATTTTGTCGTCTATCCTTCGGGTATTGCGTGTTGTTTTGCTCTGTCTTGCAGGATGAAGAATGCACCCAGGAAGGTGAAGAAGGCCATTAGCAAGGTAGGACAACACATTAGCTGTCATCGTCCGATGCTTCCGGCGCGGCAAGCAGCAGGCAAGCCGCTTTGGAGAGGATGTCCATCAGTACCGAGGAGCCGGAGGAGAACCCCGCCTCCTTCAACCAACCCACACTCATCCTCGACGCGCAACTCATCCCTCGCACCAAGGACAAGGGAAAGGCATTAAGGCTTCTGCATCAGAAGACTTTTGCCTTAACCAAGTCCTTCGACGAGGAACTTCTCGTCGCGACGGGTATGCAGGACGAGTTCAATGAGGTGTTCTAGGCCGTTGGATGGAGCGAGTTTGCAGAAATCCTAGAAGGAGGGATCGTCCTCCTCACCACAGAATTCCTCATGACGCTCCGGCTTGACACCCGAAGGGAAGGTACGTTTGTCTGGTTTCGCCTTTTCAATACTGCATATGAGCTTTCTGTACGGCAATTCAGCAACCTGCTAGACTTCTCGGCACAGTGCTCTCTGGCGGAAGATCTTACAGGATTTAATTCAGTAGAGTTTTGGAAAGAGCTAGTCGGTCCTGATGCTCCTAGGAAAAAGAGCATCACATACATCAGGCACCCGACTATGCGATTTTTAGCCCGCTGGCTCACATGGTCGTTTTCCTGTGGGATGATACCCACTGTGTCACAGTAGAGGATGTTAGATGTCTCTATGCCATGTGGAAGAAAATTAAGTTTGCACCTGTTCTTAGCATGATTCGCCACTGGCAAGGACTAATTCAGAGTGGTCATACCACCATCCCGATCATGTCATTCATGACAAGGATCACTAATGGGTTAGGAGTGTTGACTAACGCTACCTTTTCCTTCATGCTAAATGACCCCTCTCGAATAGTCAAAGTCTCACTTCATCCAGGCTCACTTTTTGAGGAAAGACACAGAAGGGAAGTATTACATGATTTTTAAGGGCATTGATTTTGACGTGCTGCTTCCCTCAGCACCGCTCAAGTTGTATTCCATGAGATCACTAAACTTTCAGCTACAACCCGAACCGGCACGAAATAGTGTCTCTGTAGTGATGAATTGTGCCCAATGACGACGAGCCGAAGAAAGAATCCGCCAGGCATACGAAGCTGCATAGGAACTAGGTGCCGAACCTGCATGGGCACACCCAAGCGGCACACCCGCTTGGGAAAAACCAGAGTGCCACACCCGCCTGGCAGGCCCATCTGCAGGGTTCATCATGGCACAGCTCGTGGGACTCCATCATCCCCTCTGCACACACCACATAGCCAAGCCAGCACTACAGCGGAGGTGAACATTCTTATGGTCAAGATGTAGGTCCATCCTACTCTGCCAGGTACACCGACGATAGGATCGATGGGCACTTCAACGCTGTTTTCGCGGCGTTGGACCTCAACGAGCATTGCATGCTGGGAGTGACGGACAACATCAACCAGATTCAGGATGAGCAGGGAGTCACCCACAATATGATACTAGAGACACGGGCGACCGTGGACCGCATTGAGGAGCAGAACCTTAGCTACTACCAGTGGCGCGGTTTCTACCCCCAGTCAGCTTCGTCAAAGCTTGGGGGGGAATCCGGCAATTTAAGGTATGCATATTTCTCCCGTCTCCATGTACCTTCCATATGCTTCCTCGTGTCCGTGTTTGTCCCACCTAGAGAGTAGTACTGTATCTTTCCTTTTCATGCATGCCATAGTCTAAATTTGGTTATTTTACTTAAAAAACGTGTGTTATAATAACTCCCATGCTTAATTGTTAAAGTCATTAGCTTGCTTCATTTTGGAAATGATGATTAGGTGAATGATTTAATTCTTGCATGACAACTTATGCTTGCCCTAGTCTCACGTTGGTGAATAAAAGAAGTGAACCAAAAGTTTTACCTTGTGGATGCCAATTGTGATCACTAGCCTAAATTGTTGGGAGATTATGATATGACTGAGACGTGGGATAATTCTTTCAAATTCCTAGTAAGATGAATGTCTCAGGACTTTATTTTGAAAATAATAGATCATGCTCCCCATGGTTAAAATTCCTACCAAAGCCAAATATGCTTCATGTAAATCAAACCAGCTATAAAGAGCTACTTAGACATGTTTTAAGCCTTGTCAAATTCTGAGTCGCATTGAGTAGAAATATCACCTTCTATTGACAGCTGGAGTACCCAAATAAATGCAAGTGATCCAGTCTGGACTTTGCATCCATCAAAAAGTCTCCAAATACTTCTCATATTCCCTTATGCCTTCAAATTTCAAGGAGATGGGGTATGGAGCTAAAAAAAATGAGCATGCAAAAGCATGGCAAAAGAAGAAAAATGTGTGCAAGTGCATGGCAAAATGAAAAGCATGGCAAAAAGAAATAAAAGCTCCATATCCCCTCCAAATTCATCAAAGGCTACAAGGGAAGAAAATCTAGAGAAGGAGACAACATTGCACCCACACTCTTACTCCAGCAATCAAATAGAAGGAACGATAAAGTATACTCTTTGGTCCAATCTTTGGCTTAGCAAAACAAACAGTCTAAGCATACCACATTTATCCCCACCTAAAGCTCCACAAAAGCCTTAGTGTAGGAAAGGTGTTGGCCGCATCAATGGCCCTTGGTAAGGAAACACTTATGAGCGATCGAGAGTACCTAGGGAAGCTCCTTTTGTTTTGAAAAGTCTTAAAACTACCTGAGGCAAACATCCAAAAAGAATGAGTTAGAACAAATCCTAACACAAAGTCATTCTATCTCTCAACCGCCCAAGGCAAGGTAAGCAAAAAGATGCACCACAGGTATTACACAAGGTGAACTTTGATTATTTCACTACGTGAGGCGAAGGTTTGAGTACTGTGAATTTGTCCTTCACTTCGATTTTGTAGCAACTCCTGATCCACTTTCAGTCTTAGCTTTGCTCAGGGACGAGCAAAGGTCTAAGCTTGGGGGGTGTTGACGGTCGTAATTCCGCGATTTCAACCGTCAATTATCCATCAAATGAAGCTAAACTAGTGATAAATTTGGACTAACACTTGCTACTAATGAGTTCCACAAGATGTACATGAATATTTGGATGCAGGTACCAAAATGCACACAAAATGGTTGGAAATACACCAAATACCGAAGATGGGCAACAGATGTGACATGGCCATGGCTGCCCGGCCATGGGTAGTGGCCGTCCGGCCACCCTCCTGGGTGTGTTTGGACCTATGACCACGTGGGATGTGTCCACGACCACTCAGGTGCCATGTCATCGATCCTACATGCAAACAAACACAAGATGGTGAAAATCCAACCATGCAAGAGAGCATCCGATATATCCAAGGGCCACAAATTGTTGGGACAAGGATTGGTGATGTCAAGGATTCGAGGGAAGCAACATGCGACAAATTCGAGCGAAACACGTGGCCGCCCGATCACTTAGTGTGGCCGGCCGAGCACCCCTCGGCAGCATTTTTCACGTGCACTACCGCCAACCGACTCGGGGACACAAGATCAACCGTTGGATGGCTAAAGTCGGCAAGATGGGTGGCCGCCCGACCAGCCCCCTTGATCGGCCGGCCACCGACCTCAGCATCTAATTGACCTAGTCTGCATATAAATACCCCCTCACTTTTACAAGCTATAAATAGGCCTCGAGAGCTCATTTGCAAGGTGTGCAGTTGAGTTCAAGAGCTATCTTAGAGTGCTTCACTCTTTTCTCAGTAGTTAGGATAGTCCTAGGTGTTAGAGTTGAGTCGAGCTTTGCCTCGGAGTCTCCAGAGTTATCTTTGAGTCTGTGGTAAAACTTTTGTATCTTTTGGATTCAGATTATCTTCAATATAATTCAGTTATATTTTACATTGGTTCTTACTCTTGCAAGTGTGGTGCACCTTTCTTTGCATACTTGCTAGGCTTAGATTGTGTTTTACTTAGTTACTTCAATTCTTGATACTCTTGCCGGTGCTATAACCCAATCCTAGACTCTGGCTAGACCCTCTCCCCTGATCTAGGAAGGTCTATTGTTGTTCAAGCTTCGCTTGAACACATTTATAGTGTGCCATCCTCTCCACGCAACTTTGCTTGGTAGACCCACTCGGTGACAACATGTGGTGTGCCTGTGTAGTCCAAGCCCGTCGTTCGGGAGGCCCGTAGGTGTTAGCCAGACTCTCTTTTGGGACCTACTATCTACCCCCTGGTACCCTCGAGACTCTGGAATTTCGCTCGACGCAAGACCCTGACTTGTTTGTTTGAATAGCTTAGTTAGACACAGAAGATCTTTGCAGCCGTTAGACTAAAGTTTGGTGACTTTTTCTCACTCGTTGTCCTCCCAGGCAACTATACCTCTCTACGGATTCTTTGATACGCTTATCACTCCACCATAGCCTATCCTTATCACGCTTACCCCTGTAGACTACTAGTTGGTATGATTTATTCAAGTTTACAGTTTATTCGATTTGAGTTTATTTAGTTATACTCTTGAGCCAACCGCTTCCCTGTGGATATTTTAAGATGCTCGGAATACTCTGAGTGAAAGGCTACAACGGTCTGCGTGCACTTGTGGAGTAAAACCTATTAAGGCTAAGAGACGCCAACACCTCTTCTACGTTGAGTTACTCCTCGTTCCTCATGGATTTTGATACCCTGGAATAATTTCGGGTGAAAACCTACAACGTGTCGGGGAATGGTAGCTAATTCAACTAGAACCTAGGATCGTCCATACTCACACCACACACAATCGCCACATATATCCCCACCAAATACCACATACCATATGGATTCCACGCCTATCTTTCAACTCGCCGCTCCAAAGGGCAATTATTTGGAGCCTCCACCATCTTCCGCACCTATCACCATAGAAGGCTATCAGCTATGTCCCGGCTTGATAGCCATGGTTCGTGATCAATCATTCAGAGGGCAAGAATTAGAATGTCCCTACGCACACCTCTAGGAGTTCGAGCAGTTATGCAGCTATTTGGTCATCTCGGGAATGTCTGGCGACACACTTCGATGGTTGCTTTTTCCATTTTCGCTAACGGGAAAGACAAAAATCTGGTGCAAGCAGGCAGTTGGTAAAGTAGAAGGGAGTTGGGAGGATTTAAAAACCAGTTTCTGTCTCCATTTCTTTCCACCAAATAAGGTCATCGATCTCAGCTGCGAAGTACTCAACTTCCGACAGCGCGAAAGAGAATCTTTGGGGGCAGCTTGGTAACGCTTCAACTGTCTGGCCTCATCAGGGCCAGATTTGGATATTTCAGAGGCATTGTTGTTACAACATTTTGTTCGAGGCCTCACACCCGGAGCCAATCTCTGTCTCAACCTAGCCTTAGGAGGGTCATTCTACCATTTGACACCATCCGAGGGAAGAAAAATTCTCGACAAAATCGTCGAGAAAGCTTCTGACCTCGGGATATTAGAAGAACAACCTCCATAGAAGCCACCCAAGACACTCGAAAACGAAAAGAGACAAATACCATATACCCCATCTCCACCGTTACCCCTTCGAATTGAGGAAATCCCAGAACTATCGTCTAGGCAAACTGAGAGGGTTAGTTTAGCCTTGACGGTTCCTCCGTCGGCACCTCCGTTCTCTTTCGAGGACGAAATCTTCATGGATTTTGGTGACACCTCTTGGTTGCCAAAACAAGACTGACGTATCATAAGGACCTCAAGACCAACATACATACTGCTAGATCATAAAGAGTATATGAAGATGGACCTACTCTAGCTTTCAGTAGCAATCAATCGGGATTGGCTAGAGGAGAGACGTCTGGACACAAAAGCAGTCAAATTCTGTCCAGATCCTAGCATCATCCCTGGCCAAGTATCAAGGCTTCAACTGCAAGATATTATATATGACCCAAGGATAGGAATCAATATAATCCCTAAGCATGTAATGAACGAGTACTACCCGACATAGCCGCTATCAAGATCTGCCATGCGTCTACAATGGACAAAGGGTAGCTACTTGAGATGCGAAGGTGTCCTGAGGGTAATTCAAACAACCATGTGGGATACTTAGGTGTTCTTGGACTTACACATCTTTGACATCCCCGAGGGGTCTCCACCATTAATTGTGGTTGGGAGATTGCAGCTTCAGCCTGGCAATGAAGAAATCAATGTCAATATCAATAGGTCACTCAATGCCAAAACTGAAGTAAACCTAGAGATTGACCCTATGGAAGAAGTGATGAGCCTTTCACTTGAGGAAATGGGTCAAGATAGCCTAGAGGAAGAGGATGTTAGTGACTTCAGTACGGTAGGAGCCATGGAAGCTTGAAGAACTAGGTGAATCCTTACGGCTCGAAGCTCCGAAGATAGAACTAAAGCAACTATCGGCTGGACTAAAGTACGCCTTTCTCTATGGGAATGGGGACACACCAGTGATGATCAGTGACAAGCTGACAGAGAGTGAGAACCGGCGATTAATTTCAGTTCTGGAGAAGTATAGATCTATGCTTGGATACTCTCTTCAAGACTTGAAAGGAATCAGTCCCAACATATGTACTCATCGTGTCCATATGGAGGCTGATCACAAGCCAACTAAGGAACCACAACATCGACTTAACAATGCGATGAGAGAGGTAGTCAAAAAGGAAGTACTTAAACTACTTCACGTGGGAATCATATACCCCGTAAGTGACAGAAAATGGGTCAGTCTAGTACAAGTTGTGCCTAAGAAAGGAGGGGTCACAGTTGTCAAAAATCAGAATAATGAGCTCATACCACAGAGAACTGTCACAGGTTGGCGGATGTGCATTGACTACAGAAAGCTTAATGCCGCGACAAGGAAAGATCACTTTCCTCTCCCTTTTATTGATGAAATGTTGGAAAGACTAGCAAAACACTCCTTCTGCTACCTCGACGGCTACTCTGGATACCACCAGATTCCGATTCCCCCGAAGGACCAGAGTAAGACGACTTTCACATGCCCCTATGGAACTTCCGCTTACAGGCGAATGTCGTTTGGGATGTGCAATGCTCCAGCATCATTCCAACGGTGTATGAGTATTTATGGATGACTTCTTAGTATATGGCAAGAGCTTTGATGGATGTTTGGAGAACCTTGAAAAGTTCTCAAAAGATGCCAAGAAGTTGATCTTGTCCTGAACTGGGAGAAATGCCGCTTCATGGTCAGAGAAGGAAGAGTTTTGGGACACAGAATCTCGGAAAGAGGCATAGAGGTAGATCGTGCAAAGATCCAGGTCATTGAACTCCACCCACCAACATAAAGGCCATCCGAAGCTTTTTAGGCCATGCAGGGTTTTATACGAGATTTATCAAAAATTTCTCCCATATAGCCCGGCCTCTGACCAACTTGTTGGCTAAGGATGCTCCCTTTGTGTTCAACGAAGAATGTCTCGAAGCCTTTCACACGCTCAAAAAGGCACTGGTCTCAGCCCCAATCATTCAGCCATCCGACTGGAACTTACCATTTGAAATCATGTGTGATGCAACCGACTTCGCTGTTGGAGCAGTATTGGGTCAAAGCAAGGATAAAAAGCATCATGCTACCTCTTACGTAAGCAAAACGCTCACAGGCCCTCAACTGAGTTACTCAACCACCAAGAAAGAACTATTAGCAGTGGTCTTTGCAATTGACAAGTTCAGATCATACTTGGTAGGATCGAAAGTTATCATCTATACAGATCATGCAGCTCTCAAATACCTCCTAACCAAGAAAGATGCAAAACCACAATTGATCTAGTGGGTGCTGTTACTCCAAGAATTTGATATTGAAATCAGAGATAAAAAGGGAGTAGAGAATTCAGTTGTAGATCATCTCTCACGGATGAAATTTGAAGAAACACAGCCTTTGCCTATCGATGACTACATGAGAGATTATCAGCTCCTAAAGGTGACAACAGCCCAACCTTGGTATGCCAATCTAGTGAACTACATCATTGCTGGCTATGTCCCTAAAGGAGCAGATAAGAGGAAATTAGCCCACGATAGTTGATTCTATCTCTGGGATGACCCCTACCTATACAAACTCTGCGCAGACGGACTCCTACGTTGCTGCATTCCAGCTTGTGAAGCACCACAAGTCCTCGATAGATGCCATGTGTCCTCCTATGGAGGTCACTATGGGGCTTATCGGACTCATGCAAAAGTCTGGCAAAGTGGGTTCTACTGGCCTACTATGTATGAGGATGCAAAAGAGTTCATGCGACGGTGTCCAAGGTGCCAGCACCAAGGGAATATAAATCCAAGAGATACTATGCCACTCACAAGCAATCTCCAACTTGATATATTCGACATGTGGGGCATAGATTTTATGGGACATTTTTCCAAGAATGGAGACAAGGAGTATATTCTGGTCGCAGTCGACTATGTATCGAAATGGGTAGAGGCAATGCCGTGTCCTGCAGCGGACTCAAAACACTCCATCAAGATGTTCTGGGAAACAATCTTTCCTCGTTTTGGAGTACCGCGGGTCATCATCAACGATGGGGGCTGCCACTTCATTGACAAGCGCTTCAGGAAGTG
The DNA here is from genome assembly GCA_022530915.1 of Paspalum notatum. Classification (NCBI taxonomy): domain Eukaryota; kingdom Viridiplantae; phylum Streptophyta; class Magnoliopsida; order Poales; family Poaceae; genus Paspalum; species Paspalum notatum. Next base: position 27,770,209 of record CM039688.1, on the reverse strand, counting down.
TCTCGCTGAACTCGGTGTGGAACATGGATCTCTAGTCGGCAGGCATAAGAAGGCAAATGGAATTAGCCGAACTGAAGAAATGGAAGGAAAAAGCATACCACAGTGGCAAGATATATAAGGAGCGCACCAAAAGATGGTACGATAAGTGGATCAAGATCAAAACATTCAAACCAGGAGATAAGGTAATATTCTTTAACTCTCGTGTCCGTTTGTTTGGTCATGGTAAGCTTAGGAGCAAGTGGGATGGACCTTTTACGGTCCTTGAAGCCGCTGATCACGGCGCCATCACCCTCCAGGACAATGACAGAAACATTTTCAAGGCGATTGGGCAACGCCTTAAAATCTTTCTTGAGCCCGAAATGCCTCAGCTCGAAGAAATGGATGTCTTCGAGCTTCACGAGGCAGTTTGATCACACATCCATGATTGAGCTCAGGCCTTAAAAAAGAAGCCATGTACACTACTTGCTTTCTCTCCCTTAAAACTCCTCTAATCTCACCTTTTGCTAAAAATCTCAATAGAACCAATGTCCAACACACGTTTTGGGATTAAGCTCACGAAAAGGGGGTAAATCCATCTCTTGGCACGTCCAGCTAGGGTTGGACGTGGCCGACCGACCTCTGGGTCAGGTCGCCCGACCCCCCTTGTGCAATAGCTCGGCCACCAGGTGTGAAGCAGGGTTGGCCGACCCAGGGGCTAGGTCGCCCGGCCATCATGCCAGGTCGCCCGACCCAGGTTTAGGCCGCTCGACTTACCATCAGGACGCTCGGCTGCCAAAATTCAAGTTTTTGTTTTTGGAGCCTTTTTCCCTTCTTCTTCCGTTCTGTTGAGTGGATGAGATCGAGATTCCAACGTTTTAAGTTGAAGGAGGCTCATCTTCTTCCTCACACATCACACTCTCATCCCACCTCATCTAGAACTCAGCCATGGCACCACCTTCTCCACACAACAATGGCAAAACCATCGTTTCCCTCACCTCGGACACCACCACCACGTACACCCCGGCATCCGAGGACTCACCACGCCCTCTCCAATCCATCCTGAGGTAGGAGAGCCCCGAGAGACTCGTCAGGAGGTCACCCTAGCTGATGGATCTTGGTCCCCATGGCCGGCCGACCTCGGGTCAGGGCCGCCCGACCCTGGAGGCAGGTCGCCCAACTATTGGTGCCTCCCCGCGTGGCCGGCCGACCTCCCGTGATGGTCACCCGGACTCTCCTCGGCGTTCTCATAGCGTGGACATGCCCCCTTGCAGTCTACCCCCACAAGGACCATTGCAAAGAAGGTGGTGCGCCCTTCTCCTCATCCTACCATGGGGACCATCGCTCCTGTGGAGTGCATCAAGAGCCTCTTCCAAGAGGAGGTCACTGGTCCATCTAGGGAACCGGTCCTCCCTAGCCCTTCCACCCATACCCTCCGTGGGATTAAAACGGAGGACGGTGAAGAGGGTGGTTGTTCCACCTCCCATAAGAGGCCACCAGGGAAGTTTGAAGATTCGTCTGATGATGAAGACACGATGGCCTCCCTTAGGGAGGAAAACGTAGCGCTTAGAGCCAACTTGCATAATTTAGAGGAGCTGCGCTGAAGGTGAACTTTGGCGGATGGACATTAATGACAAATTTGTTGTCCTAAGGAAGGGACTGTCCACCAAGGTTTGCCGCCTCGCAGAAGCCATGGGACGTCCTGATCTCTGTGACCCACCACAGCCATAGACGCCCATGCTTCTAGTTATCTTAGGCGCATTAGTTTAACTACCAAAAATGCACGTGCGTTGCAACGGGAAAAATCCATTATATTGCATACTTTTGTATTGCTAAACGTGGTGTACTCTTCTTATATATATATGAAAGTTGGATTGGTCAAAAATAAGGACCCATATCTATATAAGGTAGATTGATTTAAACTGGATTAATGTTGGAATAATTTTAAATTAATAACTCGTGTCAAATAAAATAAGGTCATGTGATTAGATCATCCCATATTCTGAGAGAATTTGTATCCACAATTAACGACTTGTGTTCTAATAGAAACTGTATTCCACATGGCATGATGTCTCTAGGTGTATTATAGCAAGTTTTATGCCTGTGTTCTAATAGAAATTGTATTACACATTGTATATCCTTAGATGTATTATAGCAAGACTTATGCCAGTGTTCATATAGAAATTGCATTCGACATAGTATGTCCTAGATGTATTATAACAAGAATTATGCCTTATATGCAACATGCAGATATTCAAATTAAGAGTTTATTAAATTGGATTGGTTTTAAACTGTGGTGTCTTCTCCTAACAGGATTGTGCACTATATTTGAATTGTTAATGCGATATTTCATCACATCATCACAGATGTGCCACAGACGCATATATCAAATAAATGAAAAGGATAAAATTAGCTTGCACCTGCGCCTAAAGCTCAAGAAGAAACTTGCATTGTTGTTCTTGCTTGTGCAGTTATCCACGAGCACTCAGATTGAAGCATCGTACAACTCCACTTGACCCAGCCCTTATGCTTGTGAGAGGCTGGCAGGCTGCTGCTCCTGAGCACGACGAGATAGAAGACCACAAAAAATGCACCGACTGGATATCAACACGCATAGAGGCATAGAGCTAGCAGTCGCACTTGCACATCCATGTCATTAAGCAGACGCCTGCAAATTCTTGTACGTGGATCCACCGTCGGTCCGCTGCTCATCAAGCCTCGTGGAGTGGGGTAACAGCTCGGCCATGCTGCCTACCGCCGTGCAGTTGCCGATGAGGAGGTGGACGACCGGCCAGATCTCACGCTGCCAATGTAGGGGCTGTTTGGTAGCTGCGCTACACCCTGAGCCTGGCCACGGTAGGCGCTCGCTCATGTTTGGTCCGCCCGGCCGGCCTAGTAGCCAGGCCCCGCATAGCCATCTCGACCTCTAGAGGCCGGCTCCTTGGAGATCACCGAATCGGTGATTTTCCTATGGCCCGGCCTCCCCCGACCCCGCTGCACTCCACTTGGCCGCAGCAGCTCGCCCCGCCCTGCCCTCCTCTGCCTCCGCGCTTGTCTCGTCGCCCGCTGCAGGTCTTCTCCCCGGCCGCCGCTGCTCTCCCTCCCGTCTGGCGCGTCGCCGCCCCGTCCCGCCCCATCGCCGCACTGGCCCAAGATCTGCACCCGCCGGCCCCGCTCGTCCGTCACGGGAGGCGTGCCGGCGGCCGAGGCGAGGACAAGGAGCAGCTCGACCATGAGGACGGCGGGAGCAGCGCAACGGGACGGCGGCCATGAGGAGATCCGCTCTCCTTCCCCTCTTCCGCAGCCGAGCTTGCCCCTGCCGAGCTCGTGCCGCCGCTCGCGCCGCCGCTGCAGAGCTCCGTGCCCACTGCTCCTCTCCTTCCCCTCTCCCGCCGGCCCGAGCTCACCCCGACGCGGCTACGGCAAGCAGGTGCGGCAAAGCGTGGTGAGCAGGTGCAGCAGCGGCGAGGAGCGGCCGGTCGGCTTGACCGGAGCGGCGGAGCAGCGGCTGCGTCGGTGGCGCAGGCATGGCGGAGCAGGCAGGAAGGGAAGGAAGAAGGGGGCATGGCCAGCCTGCTACCGAGGGAAGCCAAACAAAAGCCAATCCTGTACACCTTCTTGGCCAACAACAACCAAACACAAACTAACATTGTACAAAACCAGCTCTAGCCACACCATGTCTAGCCTAGCCTAATGGAGCTAGCCAGGCTAGATCGGGCCGACTACCAAACAGACCCGTAGGAATCCATCCACGGTAACGTTTCGTGTGCTTATGTGAATATAGATTATATATTAAACCAATCTATTCAATGATGCCTCGTCAGCCTCCCAGATTCAATAATCATGGAGTCCTCATTACCATGGAAGAGCGCTATCCTCATGGTGTGGGCTCCCCGTTGCCAACTGACATGTTGGCCTTATGCTCCGCATCCTCGACGTACGACGTTTCCCCATGTTTCTGTCTGGCCCGGCTAGCGGCTGCCGACGAACGCCCAGGTCCTAGGCCAATGCCCCGAGGCCCTGACGCTTCCTGCGACTGCTGAGGCATGCAAAGTAGAGTAAACCATGCCAATATGCTCGCCGACGGCATCACCACACTGTTGGTCATGCGCATCTTGCCTCGGCGACTCGGCGTAGGAGAGGATCGAACGTGAAAGGCTTTGACAACCATGGTCGTGCGGACACATGGTTGCTCCTGCGGCAACTTGCATTTGCTCGTCATCGATTTTGAGCTTGATGGACCATTGTGCATTACCGGCCAACCACAGGCCTCATAATTTTCTATTCCTAATAGTACTTCGCTGTGTTTGGAATTATATGTCTTCTAATGTAGGCTGGAAACTACGGCCACCTCTTGCTCTTTTAAGTGTGTCAACATATCATGTTGTACATTGAGTCCATGTTTAATCACATCTGCTCTAATTGAATTCTTTATTTTTTTCCCTATACTCCAACGGATGGGATTCTTGTTTGCCTCATATTAGGATCCTCTTTGATTGAGATGAGGTTGAGTCGGATTTGCATGATATCAATTTAACCGTATTGTGAGCCTATAGGAGAGTTTCACATGTGCACGATGGGGGAGGCAAGCTAACTACCTTGCCGTACATGAACCTGACATGCAGGCAAGCAAAAAGGGTGATGGGTGGACGGATTTTAGAGGCGAGGTACAATTGGGACAGATCGGTTCCACGTGTCAGGTATGTGAGAGACCGGGTGCGTATAGGATGGGCGACTGAATAGGCTGGCCCACCTATCACGATGAATCGTGAAACCTTATTTGCTTTAATATTAGGTATAGATAGATTCTTAGGTTGAATAATGTTTGTTTTATTTATATATTTCCTTTTGTAATAAGCTCCTGCAATTTTATTTGATTCAATAAAGGTAGAACGGTTTCCTTTGTTCCAATAAAGTTTAGGTGGAATGGCAAAAACCATTCGACCTCCTGTCAGTAATCCTACAGAAACCACGCAAGAAACACTTTATGCAGGATGCCGCAACGCTACTCAAAAAAAATTCAGGGGAAATGGCAACAATACATGGTCGCCCGACCTTGGTCAAGGCTGCTCGACCCTCGGGTCAGGTCGCCCGACCTCGGGCCAGGTTGCCCGACCATGTGAATTGCACAAAAACACATTACACCGCGTTGTCATGTCTCCCCAAGGCTCTCTCATCAGAAAAGAACAAGTACACGGGTCAAACCCCAAAGTGGAGTGGCCGCCCGACCTAGCCCGTGGCCGCCCCACCTGGTGACCGGGTCGGCCGACCCTGGCTCTAGGCTAGCCAGCCCACTCCCATCTAGAACCTGCATTTGGAGGTCAGGTTTACACAGTTTATGATTTACACATCTCAAACTTTGCGTTAGTTTTACATGAAACCTTGTCAAACTATGCTCTACATGATCATAATCTCACATGTCACTTGTGCTAGCACCAGTTTATTCCTTATGCTACATTAATCTTGCCTTTGGATACCTTTATGAATAGGGAACCACTTATGTATAGTTTGTTGATTCATGAGAGATAAGGCAATTGGAGAAAACTAAAGGAACCTCCCACATGACTAAAGAGTTTTATTTCTCAAAATAAAATGAGGGCTCCATTTTGGATGATCTCAAGTTCCTATCCCATTTCATCAGTGCCACATATGAAAAGAGAACTTTTACTTTCATGCGTCCTTGATTGTTTTGAGTCTTATCAAGTCTTGTGCCACTAAGAGAGCTCAAATCAATCGAGAATTTGGCCTTCACACGCACGTTCCACGAAATAAAGTCTCTCAAAAGGGTGTGCAGTAAAATGTCAAGGATCCCATACAATTTCTACATGAAAGAAATGGAGGCATGGAAGCTTTAAAAAAATGATGATGAGAAAGAAAAAATGAGAAGGACTCCATGCCCTCTACTCAAACATGGCTTTCAAGCAAAGCACCTGCAATAGAAAAATTCTTACACTACACTTGCACTCGGCCAAATCTAACTTGATTATGGATTCTTTCTTAACACTTGATTTGATTCGACAACTGTGATGCTGCAGCATCTTAAGTGCGTAACTATCACTCATACATGCATCATTCATCATGAAGCATCATGCAATAGCATATAATTGAACTACATGAGCAAACTTGGGTAGGATTCAATTTTGTGAGCCCTGTTTTGTGTTTGTTTGTCTCTATGTTTGTAGTCATAACTTCAATTCCATTGAGATCTAGGTGAAGCTTATATTACCAAAATTGTAGACACGGATGTGGTGAACAACTTTGATAATTGGGGCTTGGTCATATATTGAGGTTTATAGGGTGATTGGGGTCATTTCCTACCAACACAGAAAACTAATTCAAACTTGACCTGATTAGTAATCTCAAATTTTCTCTAACCTACAGCCACTTTGATGTGGTGGAACCGCCTTGCTTAATCTAGGCTAAGCACACCTGCCACCTCTGGCTCGTAGTGCCCTAGACTAGACCAAACTCGGTAGTCCGTCGAGATCCTTCAGGCTCTCGATAACACCAATCCAGAGGAACCGACATCATACACACCAGACTCTCGAATGAGCCACAACAATTACACCATCACAGGCAGTTGAATAGAGTAATAATAATAGACTTTAGGATTACAAACTGGGTTCGAATTTAAAGTACAAATCTCAACGTATTGTCATAAAATAGAATAAGTCCTTAAAAGTATCTCGCAGCGGAAATCAAAGTTCACGGTCCATGATAATCAGAAACCTTGAAACATTGAAACAACATCGAGCCCACTGATGTTGCCTCGCAGCCACGTAAGAAGATCCTCAACCCCAGTGAGAACAGACACCCCCGCCTACACAGGCACATACGACGAACTCCATACCTGTAATCCAAAAGTGGGGGCAAACCCTGAGTACTAATTACTCAGTAGGACTTAATGGAATGGCTTGCGGCTGACGCGATGCTTGCTTACTAGTCATGTAAGTCCTTAACCATTGATTTTAAACAATGTCATGATTACACAAGATGGCAGGATTTGATAGCTGCCCTCTTTCATCTTGATTGTTCCATATTGTCAATGATAGAACTTGCATGAAAGTAAAAGATCAGGAAAAATAATCGAGCATGTGGTATTTGAAAACATGAGTATAAACATAAGATATTCAAGTAGTTACTACGTTGCCCGAGTACGATATTTGGCACTCTCACACCTAGTGAGCATCAGCCATTCGAATCGATTTTTATATTTTCGAGAATAACTATCATGCCAGGGGTATATGCTTACTAGCCATCGCGTTCCCACATATAGCCCCCATCTCCACTTGTCCCATCCCAAGTTTGATTCACTTCCGCCTGACCCCCATGTTGTGCCCCCATGGTGAGCCTGCTGACATCTCGGTCTCCCCACCATGAGTACAAAGCTCCCCCGGCCCACCTTCCTCTCAACCATTGGATAGGAATGTGTCTCTGTTCTCAGGATGGCACAAGTAAGATTTCACCAGTCCCATGGCCTAGATAAGCACTCTAGCAATGTTATGCAATCAGCAGGCGAACAGCGGACGGGCCTTATACGACTTGGGCGGAGTCCATAGTGTGACATCATGAAAAGTAAAAACTGAATAAAATCTCCGTCCGGTCTCCATTTAAAACTTGAGCATAATGATAATCTTCCACCATAGTGAGATTTTTCTGATTTCTGAAATATCACCTACGCGACGAGTGACTCCTTTCACTAGTGTATACTCGTACCTAGCACTACTAGGCATACCCGTCCTACGAACTCTATGTATAGGTGCTAGGGCCAAGGCGGCCGGGAAGTCTAATGCAAAGGGGTTTCAAGCAACTCCTAATGCATTTGCGTAATTTAATCATATAGTATTTAACTTCCTCCGGTGCAGAGTCAATGGCCTGAGTTGGGTCCTCCTGCTGCTGCTCTTCCGGCTCCTGGTCGTCGGGTTCTTCGATCAAGGGCAGCTCCTGCATCAGCACCTCGTTCGCGGGATCTATACGCGATGACATTGTACAAATGATGCGAAGGTATGCAAATGCAGGCATAGGGTGCAAGAGAATAAACATGGTGCATAACGTTTGATGCAAGACCTAAGTGCCCTTATTTTTAACTCATCCTACAACAAAGGAAACTTACAAGCTTTACTTTAAGAAATCACACAACCATTATTAAAAAATCGTACAAACCATCACCCAAACTTAGTTTAACCCATCATTCATAATATCATAGGAACTTTCAGCAAGCCTTATGGTGAGACCAATAGTAATAGTATCGCACAAATACATGACATACATAGGCCTAATATACAAGTTTATCTTTTTATTACATTAAAGTTCTCCGGTCTAGTTCATACTGTTACACAATCCCAAATGAGCTCAATTATTTATGACATGCAGGTCAGTACTGTGATAAGCCACTGCCAAAAGTTTTGCCCTAGAAAAGTTATATTTATTTTACTAAAATTCCAGCAAGATATCAGCCTTTTAAATTTCCAGCTTTTTCATAATTTGTAGGAATGGAATTTGGGCATGAATTTTTGTCAGATTGAACAACATAGCATGAGTAGTAAGCACAAAAATCAGCAAGCTCAAAAGTTCTGTATTCGTAGGACATCTATTTTCCACATTTTAATTCATCACAATATTCATGCCGAGCAAAACAGTAGCAAGAAAATTCATAAAAATACTTTCTGGAAACTAAACATCACCATCTAGATACCAAAATTTTACTAGAATTTATCTTGCACTTTAGAACCCATTTTTCTATTTATTTAGTTCTCCAAAACAAGATTTGTCATTTTCAAATCACCTTTCAAACCTATCATGCAGAGTCTCATATTTCATCAGTGAGTTTCACATGCTATGCAAGACACAAGAAAAATACCAGTAAGCCATATTAAGCATATACTGTAGAGTCTCCACTTCCCAAGTTGCTTAAATGCATATATTTCACATATAAAGGCAAATCAGTGATTTCCCCTTCTGAGCTAGAGCCATAAAAATTTACACACTGCCATAATAACCTAAGATAGCTACCGACCAAATTTCACCATTTTAGGACTTCATTTAGACCACTTTTTCCATTTTTGTTGATTTAACATGCTCATACAAAACCAGGGGCAAAACTGTACATGCACATCTCCACATCATATTCATCCTGTAGATCTACTCACATGGACTCTATTTTGGATTTTTATTCGATTTTATATGATTTTCCAAAGTTTTAGCCGAAAATAACCAAAAGAAAATGGAAAAACATCAGATCTAGGGGCTAGATCGTGATTATTTTGAAACCCCAGGGGCTAGCATGCAAGATCTACAAGATTCATTCAACAGTGCATGGATTAAATCGTAAAATCAACAAAACTCAGGGGCTAGATCTGAAAATTCTAGCTTCTTCTTCAACCTCGCGCCGGCCATGGGCCGCACGGCGCGGCGCGCGTGCACCAGCGAGCTGGGGCTTGCCGGAGCCGCGACATGGGGTGCGGGCGGTGACTCGCACCCGGGGCTAGCAACATGGATAGGTCTCGTCGGCGGAGAGGGCGTGGACAAGGCGGCGGAGGCGATGAACCGGAGGTGGAGGGGATGGACGGCGACGAGACTAGTGTTGGCGGTCGATAAAACCAATTTCGACCACCAACATTTCATGTTTTAGAGTATACTTTACCAAGTTTTCACTAATCTCTAACAAGTTCCACGAGTTGTGCATAAAGGTTGTATGCAGGAGTTTTACACATTTAAAACCACATTAAATGGACAAACAAAGGCAATGAGGCAAAGGAGAGCAATGGGCCAGGAAATACAGGCCGGCCGGCCGACCTGGGTGTGGTCGCCCGACCAGGTCGGCCGACCTGAGGCCCATCAACCTCAGGGGCCAGGTCGGCCGACCACAGGCCCAGGTCGGCCGACCCAGGAGCCCGATCGGCCGACCTCCCTCCCTGGTCACCCGACCTTGCCACGTTACCAATTTCGACCTGCACGGAAAGAAACACAAAAGAGGTTAAATGCAACCGTCGGATCAAGAATCCAATGCATCCAAGGGCCGAAAGGACGTCAAACAAGGGATCGATGACGTCAGCAATCCGAGGGAAAGAACATGCAGCCAATCGAAGGCCGTCCGACCTTATCCCAAGGTCTGCCGACCTAGCACCGACCTCGTTTTGCACATGCCTCAACTGCCACAACCGCCAACCGACATTCGGAGCACATCACAGCTGATGGATCAAGGAAGGCGATGCATCGGAGGGTCGCCCGACCTCCTGGGTGGCCGGCCGACCTACCCCCAGGTCGGCCGACAACCGAACTACACCCAAACCGACCTTGCACACCTACAAATACCCCCCTCATTCATCCAAGCTATAAATACCCCCCGGGAGGTCATTTGCAAGGTGTGGTGGATCAAGATAACACTAGTGTGGTTGTGTAGTTGAGTGTAGAGTATAGTAGTGAAGCCACCCTTGGCATTGTAGAGAGAGCCAAGTTGTATCAAGAGTGAGTAGTGAGTTATAGAGTGAAGGAGTCGGAATTCTCTATTGGTCTTCTATTCCGGAGCTCTTATTCTCAGAGGGAATATTACTCTATTTCTAGGATACAGTAATGTTCCTTGCTCCCTTCTTTACTTATTGCATACTTACTTTAGTTACATACTCAGTGCTTTGCTTAGTAGTTTACGGGTGCCAAGTGTGCTCTGTGTAGTTTAGCTATATAGTTGTGCTTGCTCTTAGGCTTCGAACCTGTGTAGTAGTAAACTCGGTAGTGGACGTGGTGTCTAGACTAGAGTTTGCCTTAGAAGGTGTCTGGTCCCACGTAGCTTTGGTGGTAGGTCCGCTTGATGACAGCGTGTACCCTGTGTACTCCACCCCGTCGTCCGGATAAGTAGTCATCGACGCATAGCTGAGTTCTGTAGTACCCGCCTTTCTCGTCTGGGTTATCAGCACTCTGGTGCCCGGAAGTGGTCCTATAGGCTGAATGTCCAAGTAAACCTGCTGAGTAGAACACTAGTTTGTTTAGTAACGGTAAGTTGTTTTATTTAAAGTAGTGAACCTGCTCTATTCTGCCCTTTACCTCTACCTTGCTGGTTTTACTGTTCGGTTCTACCTGTTCTACGTCGAGTTACTCCTCGTTCCTCGTGGATTTCGATACCCTAGAATACTCTTGGGTGAAACGCTACAACGTGTTTCCGTGCGCTTGCGGATCTATATCAGTAGCTAAGAAACGCCAACAAGCTTTTCTGGCGCCGTTGCCGGGGAACGGTAGCTAATTCAACTAGAACCTAGGATCGTCCATACTCACACCATACACAACCACCACATATATCCCCACCAAATACCACATACCATCTATCATATGGATTCCACGCCTATCTTTCAACTCGCCGCTCCAAAGGGCGATTATTTGGGGCCTCCACCATCATCTGCACCCATCACCGTAGAAGGCTATCAGCTACGTCCCGGCTTGATAGCCATGGTTTAGGACAAATCATTTGGAGGACACGAATCAGAATGTCTCTACGCACACCTCCGGGAGTTCGAGCAGCTATGCAGCTGCCTGGTCATACCGGGAATGTCTGGCGACACAATTCGATGGTTGCTCTTCCCGTTTTTACTCACGGGGGAGGCAAAAATCTAGTGCAAGCAGACAATTGGTAAAGTAGAAGGGAGTTGGGAGGACTTGAAAAACAGTTTTTGTCTCCGTTTCTTTCCGCCAAATAAGGTTATCGACCTCCGCTGCGAAGTATTCAACTTCCGACAACGCGAGAGAATCCTTGGGGCAGCTTGGGAACGCTTCAATCGTCTGGCCTTCTCCGGGCCGGATTTGGATATTTCTGAGGCATGGTTGCTACAACACTTCGTTCGGGGCCTTACACCCGGAGCAGATCTTTGTCTCGACCTAGTCTCAGGAGGGTCATTCTACCACTTGACACCATCTGAGGGAAGAAGAGTTCTCGATAAATCCGCGAGAAAGCTTCTGACCTTGGTACATTTGAAGAACCACCTCCACAGAAGCCACCCAAGACACTCGAAACCGAAGAGAGACAAACACCATATACCCTTTCTCCACCACTACCCCTCCGAATCGAGGAAATCCCAGAACCATCGTCTAGGCAAACTGATAGGGTCAGTTTAGCCTTGACGGTTCCTCCATCGGCACCTCCATTCTCTTTTGAGGACGAGCTCTTCATGGATTTTGGTGACGCCTCTCGGTTACCAAAACAAGTCCGACGCTTTACTAGGACCTCCAAACCAACATACGTACTACCAGATCATAAAATGCATATGAAAGAGGACCTACTCTGGCTTTCAGCAGCAATCAATCTGGATTGGCTAGAGGAGAGACGACTGAACACGAACACGGTCAAATTTTATCCAGACCCCAACGTCATCCCAGGCCAAGTATCAAGGCTTCAACCGCAGGATATTACATATGACCCAAGGGTAGGAATCAATATAATCCCTAAGCACGTAATAGACGAGTACTACCCGACACAATCGCTATCAAGATCTGCCATGCGTCTACAATGGACAAAGGGCAGATTTTTGAGATGCGAGGGTGTTCTGAGGGTAATTCAAACAACCTTGCGGGATACTCAGGTGTTCTTAGACTTTCACGTCTTTGACATCCCCAAGGGGTCTCCACCATTGATCGTGGTTGGGATCCCAATTGCCGCCCTCACCAGCTCAGATATATACAGAGGGAGATTGTAGCTTCAGCTCGGCAATGAAGAAATCAATGTCAATATCGATAGGTCGCTCAATGCCAAGACTAAAGCAAAGCTAGAGATTGACCCTATGGAATAAGTGATGAGCCTTGCACTTGAGGAAATGGGTCAAGATAGCCTAGAGGAAGAGGCTGCTAGCGACTTTAGTACGGTAGAGGAGCCATGGAAATTCGAAAAACTTGGTGAATCCTTATGGCCCGAAGCTCCAAAGATAGAACTAAAGCAACTACCGCTGGCCTGAAGTACGCCTTCCTCAACGGGAATGAGGACACACAAGTGATCATCAGCGAAAAGCTGATAGAGAGTGAGAGCTGGCGATGACTTTCAGTTCTAGAGAAGTATCGATCTGTGCTTGGATACTCTCTTCAAGACCTAAAAGGAATCAGTCCCAACCTATGCACTCATCGTATCCCTATGGAGGCTGAGCACAAGCCAACTAGGGAGCAGCAGCGTCGACTTAACAATGCGATGAGAGAGGTGGTCAAGAAGGAAGTTCTAAAACTACTCCACGCGGGAATCATATACCCCGTGAGTGACAGCGAATGGGTCAGTCCAGTACATGTTGTGCCAAAGAAAGGAGGGATGACAGTTGTCAAGAACCAGAACAATGAGCTCATACCTCAGAGGACTGTCACAGGATGGCGGATGTGCATTGACTACAGAAAGCTTAATGCCGCAACCAGGAAAGATCATTTTCCTCTTCCTTTCATTGATGAAATGTTGGAGAGACTGGAAAAACACTCCTTCTTCTGCTACCTCGACGGCTACTCTGGATACCACCAGATTTTGATTCACCTGGAGGACCAGAGTAAGACGACCTTCACATGCCCTTACGGAACATTCGCTTACAGGCGAATGTCGTTCGGGCTGTGCAATGCTCCAGCATCATTCCAGTGGTGTACGATGGCAATATTCTCTGATTTCATCGAGGATATCATGGAAATATTCATGGATGATTTCTCAGTATACGACAAGAGCTTTGACGGATGTTTATTGAACCTTGAAAAAGTTCTCAAAAGATGCCAAGAAGTTGATCTTGTCCTAAACTGGGAGAAATGCCACTTCATGGTCAGAGAAGGAATCGTTCTGGGACACAGAATTTCGGAAAGAGGCATAGAGGTGGATCGTGCAAAGATCGAGGTCATCGAACAACTGCCTCCACCCACAAACATAAAGGCCATCCGAAGCTTCCTAGGCCATGCGGGGTTCTATAGGAGATTCATCAAAAATTTCTCCCATATAGCCCAGCCTCTGACCAACTTGTTAGCTAAGGATGTTCCCTTTGTGTTCGATGAAGAATGTCTCGAGGCCTTTCACATGCTTAAGAAGGCTCTGGTCTCAGCCCCAATCATTCAGCCACCTGACTGGAACTTACCTTTTGAAATCATGTGTGATGCAAGCGACTTCACTGTTGGAGCTGTACTGGGTCAGAGCAAGGACAAAAAGCATCATGCTATCTCTTATGCAAGCAAAACGCTCACTGGCCCACAACTGAATTACTCAACCACCGAGAAAGAACTATTGGCAGTTGTCTTTGCAATCGACAAATTCAGATCATACTTGGTAGGATCGAAAGTCATCATCTACACAGACCATGCAGCTCTCAAATACCTCCTGACCAAGAAAGATGCAAAACCACGATTGATCCGTTGGGTGCTGCTACTCCAAGAATTCGATATCGAAATCCGAGACAAAAAGGGAGTAGAGAATTCAGTTGCAGATCATCTCTCACGAATGAAATTTGAAGAAACATCGCCCTTGCCGATTGATGACTATATGAGAGATGATCAGCTCCTAAAGGTGACAACAGCCCAACCTTGGTATGCTAATCTGGTGAATTACATCGTTGCCGGCTATGTCCCTGAAGGAGCAGACAAGAGGAAATTGGCCCACGACAGCCGATTCTATCTCTGGGATGACCCTTACCTATACAAACTCTGCGCAGACAGACTCCTACGTCGCTGCATTCTAGCCTGTGAAGCACCGCAAGTCCTCGATAGATGCCATGCATCCTCCTATGGAGGTCACTATGGGTCTTATCGGACTCATGCAAAAATCTAACAAAGTGGGTTCTACTGGCCTACTATGTATGAGGATGCAAAAGAGTTCATGCGACGGTGTCGGAAACATCTTATGCAGGATGCCACAACACTACTCAGAAAAATTCAGGAAAAAAACAGAGATAGTGCAGGTCGGCTGACTTGGGTCCAGGCCGCCCGACCCACTGGTCAGGTCGCCCGACCTCTGTCCGGGATGGCCAACCACGCGACTTGCGCAAAAATATGTACACTTGTCATCCGAAACGAACAAGTGCACGGGTCAAACCACGAAGCGGGGTGGCCGCCCGACCTAGCCCCTGGCCGCCCGACCTGGTGACAGGGTCGGCCGACCAAGGCTATGGGCTGGCCGGCCTACTCCCATCTTAAACCCGCATTTGGAGGTCAGGTTTGCACATTTTATTATTTGTACCTCTCAAATTTTGTGTTTGTTTTACATGAAACCTTGGTAATTGATGCTCTACATGATCATGATGTCACATCTCACTTGTGCTTGCACCATGTTATTCCTCATGCTAGAGTAATCTTGTCTTTGGATACCTTTATGAATAG
Organism: Paspalum notatum; assembly: GCA_022530915.1. Lineage (NCBI taxonomy): Eukaryota > Viridiplantae > Streptophyta > Magnoliopsida > Poales > Poaceae > Paspalum > Paspalum notatum. Next base: position 27,754,930 of record CM039688.1, on the reverse strand, counting down.
AGAACCACTTATGTTTAGTTTGTTGAGTCATGAGAGATGAGATAATTGCATATAACTAAAGGAAACCTCAAAAATGAGTTAAGAGTTTTATTTGCAAAATAAAAAGGGGCTCCTTCTTGGATGATCTCAAGTTCTAATCCCATCTCACCCATGCCACATATGAAAAAGAGATTTTGTACATTCATGCTTCATTGATTGCTTTGAGTCCTATCAAGTCTTGTGCCATTAAAAGAGTTCGAATCATTTGAAAATTTTGGCCTTCACATGCACGTTCCATGAAATAAAGTCTCTCAAAAAGGTGCGCAGCAAAATATCAATGATCCCATCTAAGTTATGTTTGAAAGAAAGATAGGTATGGAAGTCGGAAAAAAAAAGAAGAGAAAAGTATGAGAAAAGAAAAATGATGAGAAAAAGAAAAAAAAAGACTCCATGCCCTCTACTCAAACATGAGATTCAAAACAAGCACCTACAAGAGACAAATCCCTACATTGCACTTGCACTTGGCCAATTCTCACTTGATTATGAATTCTTTCTTGACACTTGATTTGATTCGATAACATAAGCATGACAGGATAGCATCTTTCGTTCAACTACCAAAAACTCCACAAAAGCCTTAGTAGTATAGAATGTGAGGAATGCAAAACTCTTGCAAGGACTCCTTGTCCTGTGAGTGACTGAGAGCTGGACTTGAGATCAGAAAAGTTGGTATGCCCTGTTTTGAAAATCTTGAAAACCTCTTTACTCATGTGGTGTGGGAACCTGAAGTTAACTCTGATATATTCTTGTTCCATGTCTCAACATTCCAAAACTTAAGTGTAGACACCATTGAAATCCTAAGCAAGATGAAATAGTCAGGAGTAACCTTGTGCTTGCTATGGTGGTTGTTGATGTTATGCCCTTTCCACTTGCGCTTAACTCTCTTCTTTGCTCGAGGACGAGCAAAGGTGTGTGGTGGGGTGTTGGCGGTCGATAAAACCCATTTCGACCGCCAACATTTCATGTTTTAGAGTATACTTTACCAAGTTTTCACTAATCTCTAACTAGTTCCATGAGTTGTGCATAAAGGTTGTATGTAGGAGTTTTACACATTCAAAACCACATTAAATGGACAAACAAAGGCAATGAGGCAAAGGAGAGCAATGGGCCAGGAAACACAGGCCGACCGACCACCATCCTAGGTCGGCTGACTTGGGTGTGGTCGCCCGACCTGAGGCCCATCAACCTCAGGGGCCAGGCCGGCCGACTATAGGCCCAGGTCGGCCGACCCAGGAGCCCGGTCGGCTGACCTCCCTCCCTGGTCGCCCGACCTTGCCACGTTACCAATTTCGACCTTGCATGCAAAGAAACACAAAAGAGGTTAAATGCAACCGTCGGATCAAGAATCCAATGCATCCAAGGGCCGAAAGGACATCGAATGTGATGCTCCGGCATCTCAAGTGCATAATCACTCATCATACATGAAGCATTCATCCTTTAGCATCATGACATAATATGTGTTTGTGCATTGGAAACAAATTTGGTTTAAAATACAAAGTGCAAACCCTTGTTATTTCATGTGTGATGCTATGTTTCCAGTCATATCTTGGATTCTGTTGAGATCTGGGTGAAGTTCATATTGACAAAACTGTAGATCCACATGAGATAAACAACTTTGCTAATTGGGGTCTTATCATATAATGAAGTTTACAAGGTGATTAGGGTCATTCAATGTCAGTACAGAAAACCAGTTCAAATCAGAGCTGATTGGAAATCCCAAATTTACTCTAACCTACAGCCACTTTCATGTAAATCTCAAATTAAAGAAGTTGTAGGTTTTGAAATTTTAAACAAACTTGTCAAGAGGCATATTGGGAGAAAATGCATATAAATAGGACTTTCTATTTTCCTAAGCAGTAAAGGTCCCCTGTCCAAATTTGGGGCTGCTATACAAATTCAAATGAAATTCATATTTTCAAACTGATTTGGGGGTTGAACCTTTCGACAAAGTTGTAGAGTTCAAAGATCAGAACATTTCATCCAATTATCAATTTTCCAAATATGGGCTATAAGTGTGTCAAAATAGCGAATTACAGAAGGTGAGAAAACACATTTTTCATTTTTTTCCATTTCTCCCTCCCCCGCGGTCACTGACCGGTGGGGCCTGCGCGTCAGCGCGTCCACCGTGTCGGGGACGACGGCTGCCGCGTGGCCGGCGGCGTATGGTCACGCTGCGCGCGCCACGGATCGCCCCCGGCCGTGCCCCGCGCCTTCACCTGGACGCGGAGCCGCCCCGGTTCATTTCCCCCTCACTCCCGCTCCCTCGCTCGCTCTCTCTCTCTCAGCTCGCGTGCCGACCGCCATTGCCGCCAAGCTTGAGCTCGTTGCGCCGGCCGCCTCGGTCCATCTCCGCGCCTCCAACCACCGCCATCGGGTTCGCCTCGCTCCCATGCACCGGCCAAGGTAGATCTCGTCGCCTTCCCCCTCCCTATTCCCTAGATCGGGCCGCGCTCCGACGCGACCGCCATGGCCGGGCCAAGCTCGGGCTCGAGCTCTCGCCGCCGCCGTCCGTCCTCCTCGCACCCTTAGACCGCCACCACTACACTCGCAGCTCCGCCGCGCACCCGTAGCGCTAGACCTCGACGCCGTTTCCCCACCCAGCGCCGAGATCTGCCACCGTCTTGACGTCGCGGCCGCGCCGTCGACGCCGTCGTTCACCTCCAGTTCATCGCCTCCCCCGACTCACCTTCGCCTTCCCCGACGCCGAGACCAAGCTCAGGTTGAGCGCCACGCCCGCGCGCACCCGACGCGCCTCGCGTCGCGGCTCCGGCGAGCCCGAGCTCGCCGACGCACGCGCGCGCGGCGGGAGGAAGGAGAAGACTGGAAAAATTTGCAAGCTAGCCTCGGAGTTTTTGCATTTCGCGTAGTGTGATAGGTCGCTGTTCACTGAGTCTTTACAATCTTGTTTGCTAGCCCCTGGCATCTAGGTTTATTTACGTTCTAGTCCCTGGATTTAAGGTTTTTCATTTTATTTTCCTATATTTCGGCTAAAACTTTGGAAATTCATATAAAATCAAATAAAAATCATAAAATGGTAAACTCAGTTGCGTTGTACTCTTTGTAAATAGATCTACGCAGTAGGTATGTTGTGGAGGTGTGCATGTACAGTTTTGCCCTAGTTATTGTGTATGCATGATAATTCAAGGAAAAATAGAAAACATGGTCTAGTTGAAATTCTAAAGGGATGAAACTTGGTCAGTAGCTTTCTTGGGATGTTTGGACACTGTGGGAATTTCGAAGACTCAATAATATTACTGTTCATTCTCTGTTTTACCATTTTACATGTACTTTATGCATTATTTGATAGCTTGGAAATGAGGCCTATGCAAAGTATGATAAATATGACCCACTAGAATTTTTATTGTGTCCTATATGACTTGTGAACCCCACTGGTAAAATATGAGACCTTGCATGTTAAGTTTGGGAGGTGATTTGAAAATGACAAATCTTGACTTGGAGAACTATATAAATGGGAAAATGGGTTCTAATGGGCAAGATAAATTCTAGAAAAATTCTGGTGGCATATGGGAGTGCTATAGAGTCCAAAAAGTATATTGGTGGGAGTTCTAATCACAGTAGATTTGGGCATTTAGAATAACCCAAGCTAATTAAGTATAAAATGGAAACCCTGTCAAACTTGATTTTTGTACATGCAGTTCATACTAAGTACAGCTTAACGGTAAAATTTCACCTTCAGAAACCATTCCCATATTTTATGAAAATTCTGATAATGTGTAGGGCTGAGAACTTCCTGGAATTTTAATAAAATAATTATAACTCCAATTGGGCTGAAATTTGGCAGTAGCTTTGAGTATGAAGTATCTGTATGCCATAAAAGTTTGGTCTCATTGGGATTTGTTGAACTGCTAGAACTCAGATGCATGATTTAATTCACAAGTGAGCATGGTTTACACTAAGCATATGCATGAGTATTGATTTGACTACTACACACATGTCGTTTTCTATGAAGCATGGTTTACACTAAGCATATGCATGAGTATTGATTTGACTGCTACACACATGTCGTTTTCCATGAAGTATATACTGCATGCTATCATCTGCATTTCATATACATCAAATGCATACATCTGCATTTGTGTGCACTCATGTCTGCACCTTTCATGCATATAGATCCCGCGAACGAGGAGCTGCCACCGGAGCAACCGCTGATTGAGGAGCCCGAGGACGAGCCAGAGAACCTGCACCCGACCGCTGATCACATCGCCGAAGAACACCCTCTAACCCAGGCGGAGAAGGTAGGCAGGACCATACTACCCAACTAATATAATAATGCTTATTGATTACGCATATGCATTAGGAGTTAATTGAAACCAACTGCATTAGACATCCCGGCCGCCCTGGCCCTAGATCCTATGAATAGAGTTCGTAGGAAGAGTATGCCTAGAAATGCTAGGTACGAGTAGACACGAGTGAGCATTGTCACTCATCGCGTAGGTGATATTTCAAAATCCTAGAAAGCTTATTATGATGCAGTTTATGATTACTTATGTTGATATTAAATTGAGACGGGGCGGAGCGTAAGTTTACTTTCGTGGTGTGCATTGTTGTTCTCCGGCTCCGCCCTGGTCGCATAAGGCCCGTTCGCTGTTCGCCTGCTGATTGACACAACATTGCTAGGAGTGCTTATCCGGGACATGCGACCGATGAAAGTCTTACTGGCCCCGTCCTACTATTCATGGTGCTGCCCATCCACTGATAGGGGGCCGATGGAGTTGGGAGGTGCTTGGAAGTTGAGGGAGGGCTGACCCGACGTACCGTGGTATCGGTCCTGAGACGGCTACTCCCAAGGGTTAGGTGGGGGCGCTGTGAGTCTTGGGACGGGACAGGTGGAGATGGGGGTGATATGTGTAAGCCCAATCTTCCGTAAGGTATTTCGGTTTAGGGGTGGAGAACTCGACGTTGATGAAGAAGGCTCCGGGCTAGGAGGTTCGAATCCTTGCAATCACTACACCACTGCTCCGGTGGTTATCGACCGCGTGACGCGCGCAATCGACCTTGCCAAGAAGGCTATCGTTCCTGCAATGCAACCGAAGAACACCAGCAAGAACGAGGAAAGAATGCAGTCAAGAATTAACTTGTACTCACAAAGTTGGGGTTTCACAAACCGATACACGAATGGCGAATTGTTCTCGAAAGAAAACTTCTAAGCAAAACCCAAACCCTAACTCGTGCGGCGGCTACTGTTTATATAGAGTTTAGGGCGACCATATGAAGCCTAGACGCGTCCGTGATGGACTCCAAGGCCTTCATGGTCCTCTCCTAAATTCCTAAGTACAATATAATCAATAATATCATTAGGTAGCATACCATCCTTATAAGTAGAATTACGGGCACCTAGAAACGAGCTCACCTGTTGATTCAATTGTTTTGCATGTGCTCTTGTAATTGGTCCTTGCATAACCATAGGAGTGATGTCCTCATCATCCTCCCCCTCTTGAAGCGTAGTCGTCCTCGACGCTACTCATCCTCTTCTCCCAAGTATGGTTTCAAATATACAATGTTAAAGGTGGGACTAAACCCAAAATCTGCAGGCAACTCAAGCTTGTATGCATTATCATTAATCTTTTCAAGCACCTTAAAAGGACCAGCAGCTCGAGGCATAAGTTTGGACTTTCTCAAATCTGGAAAACGTTCTTTGCACAAGTGTAACCACACCAAATCACCCGGTTCAAAAAGCACTTGTTTTCTACCTTTACTGCCAGCAAGTTTGTACTTCTCATTCATGTTTTCAATATTACTCTTAGTTGTTTCATGTAAGCTTCTTATAAAATCAGCACGTTGTGACACATCCAAATGCAAAGGTTCCTCAAAAGGCAAAGATATCAAATCAATAGGAGCACGAGGATTAAAACCATAAACCACTTGGAAAGGGCTAAGCTTTGTGGTAGAGTAAACGGATCTGTTGTAAGCAAACTCAATATGAGCCAAACACTCCTCCCACATTTTCAAATTTGTTTTAAGAATAGCCCTCAGCATAGTAGACAAAATTCGATTAACAACTTCAGTTTGACCATCAGTTTGGGGATGATATGTAGTAGAAAATAAAAGCTTTGTCCCCAATTTATTCCATAAGCTCCGCCAAAAGTGACTCAAAAATTTTGCATGACGATCCAAAACAATAGTAGTTGGCATCCCATGTAAACGAACGATCTCATGGAAAAACAAATTAGCAATGTGAGAAGCATCGTCCGTTTTATGACAAGGTATAAAATGTGCCATCTTTGAAAAATGATCCACCACAATAAAAATACTATCTCTCCCCCTCTTAGTCCACGGCAAACCCAAAACAAAGTCCATAGAAATATCAGCCCAAGGAACACTAGCAACCGGGAGAGGCAAATAAAGACCATGTGGATTTAGGCGAGACTTAGCTTTATTGCAAGTAGTGCAACGTGCAACATACCGTTCAACGTCCCGCTTCAATTTAGGCGAACGGAACTATCTGGAACGCATAACTTGTTAGCCCGAAAAAGGAGTCCATCATTCAGCACATATTTATTCCATGTTCGGCCCTCTCTACAATTTTCAAAAGCCTCCTTAAAATCAAAATCAGCAGCATACAACCCTTTTATAGTCTCTAAACCAAAGATGCGATGATCAAGTTGTGACAACAAAGTATATCGGCGAGATAAAGCATCCGCAATGACATTTTCTTTCCCTTTCTTGTGCTTAATGATATATGGAAACGACTCTATAAATTCAACCTATTTAGCATGTCGTTTATTTAGCTTAGCTTGACTTCTAATATGTTTCAATGATTCATGATCAGAATGGATAACAAATTCTTTAGGCCAAAGATAATGCTGCCAAGTCTCCAAAACACGCACCAAAGCATATAACTCTTTATCATAAGTCGAATAATTCAGCGAAGGCCCATTCAATTTTTCACTAAAGTATGCAACAGGTTTACCTTCTTGTAGAAGCACACATCCAATCCCAATTCCGCTCGCATCACATTCAAACTCAAAAGTCTTACCAAAATCCGAAAGTTGTAGTAGAGGTGCATGTGTCAACTTATCTTTCAATGTGTTGAAGGCTTTTTCTTGCATTGTACCCCAATGGAACGTCACACCTTTCTTCGTCAATTCATTAAGTGGGGCAGCGATGGTGCTAAAATCCTTCACGAAGTGCCGATAGAAACCTGCAAGACCAAGAAAACTGCGCACCTGTGTAATAGTAGTCGGTGTCGGCCAGCTCCGAATAGCATCAATCTTTGTCTCATCCATTTCAATGCCCTGTGGAGTAACAATATAGCCAAGAAATCAAACTCGATCGGTGCAAAAGGTGCACTTCTCAAGGTTAGCAAATAAGCGCGCATCGCGTAGCGCAACAAAAACAGCACATAGGTGATCAAGATGTTCATCAAAAGATTTGCTATAGATTAATATGTCATCAAAATAAACCACCACAAATTTCCCAATAAAAAAACGGAGAACCTCATTCATTAAGCGCATGAAAGTACTAGGTGCATTAGTTAACCCAAAAGGCATGACCAACCACTCATACAAGCCAAACTTTGTTTTGAAAGCAGTTTTCCACTCATCACCTAGTTTCATTCTAATTTGATGGTAGCAACTACGCAAATCAATTTTGGTAAACATGATAGAGCCACTTAATTCATCAAGCATGTCATCTAAACGAAGAATTGGATGACGATAACAAATGGTTATATTATTAATGGCTCGACAGTCAACATACATACGCCACGTACCATTTTTCTTAGGAACCAAAATGACAGGAACAGCACAAGGACTAAGACTTTCACGTACGTACCCATGGTCCAGTAGCTCTTGGACTTGTCTCGGTATCTCCTTAGCCTCCTCTGGATTGGTCCTATATGCAGCACGGTTGGGCAAAGTAGCACCCAGGATCAAATCAATTTGATGCTCAATTCCTCTCAAGGGTGGTAGGCCAGGTGGAATCTCAACAGGAAAGACATCCTTAAACTCCTGCAAAAGGTTAGCAACAGCAGGCTGCAACGAGGGAGGCATATCATCAAGCGAAAATAGTACCCTCTTGCACAATAAAGCATATCCGAAAACATCATCAAAGGCAGACGCAGCAAGATCAGATTTTGTTGCAAGCATAGCACCACCCTTTAACTTAATAGCAGGAGAACTAGTAGGTGGTGTAGACGGTTCAGTTTTAAGTGGAACAATAGATTTTGATGCTTGCTGATTTTCAGAAGTTAAAGCCTTATCACGTTCTGCAGTTTCAGCTATGGCCCTATCACATTTCACAATTTCAGCAGGGGTCCAAGGAAGCAAAGTAATTTTCTTGCCTTTATGCACAAAAGTGTATGTATTAGTTCTACCATGGTGTGTTGCATCAGTATCAAATTCCCAAGGTCTACCCAACAAAAGAGAACATGCTTGCATAGGAACAACATCACAATCGGCATAGTCATGGTAGGTACCAATAGAAAAATGTACACGTGCAGTATGTGTTACCAAGGCCTTACTGCTGTTGTTAAGCCATTGAATATGATATGGATGAGTGTGGGCACGTGTCGAAAGACCAAATTTTTTGACAAAATCAGCACTCACCAAATTATTGCAACTCCCACCATCAATGATAGTACGAACACGGCATTTGTTGACGATAAAATAAATCTGAAATAGATTATGCCGCTGCAACTTGTCCTCATGTTCCACCTGTGCACTCAAAACACGCTGAACAACATAGGTGCCATTATGAGTGTAGTCTTTCGCATCATCTCTGCCAAAAGCTGCTGACTCCTCCTCTGAAGCCTGTACATCCTCCTCAGCTTCACTAGTGCTGATGTAACCACCATTATCTGTAGCAATGTAGGCTCGCTTGCTAGGACACTCCCTCATGACATGTCCCATCCCTTTGCACCGATGGCACACAATGTTTGCTGATGTGGTAGGTGTTGTAGCAGAGATAGTGTCGGTCTTTCCTGTTTTTGGCACAAAAACAGATTTGCTCACCTCGGGCGTAGAAGGCGTCGCTGGTGATGGTAAAGTACGTCGCGTGTCAGGCGGTGCTGCACGTCCCTTGCTCGATTGCAACCTAGAAGAAGATGAAACACCAAAAGTATTGCGCGAAGATTGCGCACGGTCCTGCAATTCTTGTTCAGCCAAAATAGCAATATGGAACAACTGGTCTGTGGTGTTATAGTCTTTGTAAGCAACAATATTTTGAATATCTTTGTGCAGCCCAGAATAAAAATGTGTCATAATATCATCATCTTCCTCATCAATGTAACACCCTAGTTTAAATTCCAGCATTTCACAATAAAACTCAAGCAATTTATTTAATTTTTTTCCTAAGGCTTATATGTTTAGTTTGCATTTAACAGGTTTTATTTAAAATAAATACTAGAATAAAATTTATCATAGGCCCAACTTTCTTGTGCATTACATGCTGGTGCATTGTCTCTTGTTTGCTTGAATTAAGGATTCAAATTCAAATTCATTTGAATTTTAGAACCATTTCTATCTCCATTCAAAGGAATTCAAAATCAGAAAAGAAAAAGAAAAAAAAAGGGAGAGAGCCAGGCCGACCGGCCGGCCCAGCCGACCGGCCAGCCCAGCCCCCGCCCCCTCTCCCCGCCTGGGCCCGGCCCAGCCACCCCGGTGCCCCGCCTCTCACGCCTGGGCTCGGCCCCGCGACCCTGCCCCCTTTCCCGCCTGGGCCGAAGGCCGGCCCAACCCGCGCCTCCCTCTCTCCCCTCCTCAGCGCGTCGCCCGGCCCGCAGCGTCCGCGCCCCGTTCCCCCACTGACCGGCTGACCCCACCTGTCATACCCGTCCCCTTCCTCCCGCCGGTGATTTCGCTCGCCCCGCTCTCATCCTCGCTCGGCCACAACGGCTAACCGAGGGGATCCCTCCCCGAATCCGCACCCCGCTCTCCTTCCTTGCTCGCCCCGCTTCCAATCGCCCAAAAATCCGCCCGGTTTCCCCTTTCCCCTCCCTCTCTCTTCATTGCCCAGTGATGAACGCCCCGGTCTTCCGCCCCAACACCGCGCCCATCACCCTCGGCCACCTAGAGTCCTATAAAACCCACCCCGAGGCTCGCATCCGTCCCCTTTACCTCCCCATCTCACCAATTCCACTCCCGTGCCCTCTCGAGCTCGCAACCGCCATTGGAGCCTCGCCTCGGTAAGCCGCCCCGACGCCAAATTCGTCGTCGGTGTAGCCCCTCCTGCCCTGATTCCTCCCCCTCTCGTGTCGCAGGAGCACCCCGGAGCTTCGCCGCCCATCCTCGGAGTCCCAGAGACGCTCCATCCTGACGTTCCACGCGGACGAACACCGCCCGTGAACCGACGCCACCGCCGCTCGTCGTTGGACCGCCACCGACCATCTCCCGCCGCCCTCAAGCCCTCGGTGAGCTCGCCGCAGCACCCTCGCTCTTTTGGGCTAGCTCTAGTCGAGCCTAGCACCCTCTCCGAGCCGGAACGCCGCCGCGCCGCCGGCCCCGCCGCGCGACGAGAACGCCATGGGCGTGGTCACCGTCGCCCTCGGCCCCGGCCTCTCTGCGCCGTCGGATCTCGATCCGACGCACGAGATCAGAGCCCGATCCGATCTAACGTCACCCTTTAGATCAGGATCCAACCGCTCACACGCACCGATGACCGGTCAATACCGGTCAGCGCCGATAGTTTTGCTAAAGAGCCCCTGGACTTTCGGGAAATCAACCCGCAGTCCACCAGCGTTGAAAAGTAATTAGATTTTAGTCCTAGTTTTAGCGTTTTAGCCCCTGTGCTTTTGGAAAATAGAACCCGCCGTCCAGGCCCCGGCGGTTTTGCCTGGAAACCCTCGGCGGCTACGGTTAATTACGTTTAAGTCCTCGGTTTTTCAAATCTAGCCCCTGGTTTCAATGTTTCTATCACAGTTATGCCCCTAGGAGCCCGTTTTATGCATAACTTTCACGTTTTAACTCCGTTTTGAGTGATTCTTGCGCTCACGCGACCGTAGAAACACGTAGAATGTTTTTAGTACAGTTTTATCTTCTGTTTTTATGATATGATGTACTGTTTCTCACCTTTGGGTAATTGCTTGCATGTATGTATGCGTGGAAATGCTTGTACGTTGCCGTGAACGTGAAACGGTGAGCAGTTTGTTGGTGACGAAGAGCAGCGGTTTGAGGGTGTTGAGCAGCAGACTCAAGACCAGTTTGAGCAAGGCAAGTATAGCATGAACACAACCTAACAACCCCCTAATCACTTCATATGCATGTGTCTAATTTTGTGTGCCAATAAGGACTGTACCTAGCCTCTTTTATCGATATGTTTACCTATGGGTTGCATGTTGGTTAAGTTTTGCTAGTTGCTGCGCGAACTCATGTATCTTTTGTTAATAATTTGTTTAAATGGATCTATGCAATCAAATCTTGAGCTTGACCCTCTGTGGTTCATGTTCATTTAAAAATGGCTTTTTTAGCAACTTGGTTTAGGGGGCATGAGCATGTGTTTTGCTTATGGCCACTCTCCTTAAGGACCGGTTCGCAAAGCGACAACCTGGGACAACAGTGCTACCATGAGACTGGAATGGGATGGTCTTGGCTAATTAATTAGGTTGCATTGGTTTGGGGGTAACTTACTGACGGGACAAGAGGGGAGGTGAGCTTCTGTGGCCCTCGCGCTACTTGGGTTGAGTGCGTTTATCTCCCCTTGAGGCTTGCTCCACAGCTGCGGACCCTGAAACCTTAGCGGTTACACCTTACCAACGTGATCTTTGTAAAGGCCTCGTAGTGTGCTTGCTAGCCATCTCATCTAAGGTAATGTGGTGGACCACTAGCGTAGCCCACGACTCATGGGTAAAGATGTACGACCTCTCGAGAGTGTAAAACTGACATGTCAGCCGTGCTCACGGTTATGAGCGGCCTAGATCCTTTATGCAGATCAGTAGTTCTGTGGGGTTTTGAAAGTGGTTCTTATGTTAATGTTGTTGACTAATGTTCACATGCTATATCTTGGGTTAATGGTTTATCAACTCACCTGTAGTAACTAGTTGTGTAATAAAAACTTGATCAACTAAAAGCTCATGCTAAGTGTCAGCCAACCCTAGATGCCTCATAGTTCATGTTATGCTTGTTGAGTATGAAATACTCACGCTTGCTTTCCTTTAAACCTATTGTTGGCTGGAACCCAACCGCTGCTCAGCTCCAGAAGACTTCGAAGAGTATGTTCAGGACTTCAACGAGTTCTAGGCGTACCGGTCCACCAGTCGACGTCCCTGTGGCGGCTCGTTTATCTTCGTTTACGCTTCCGCTATGACTCTGGTTTAAAGACATGCTGTCTTATTGTAATAAAGTGATGTTATACTCTATGTAAACGTTTTATTTATCGTTTATGTGAGACACGTTTCTGGCACATATATGTTGTTCCGGTTCCGTTGGTTGAGAACTGGGCGTGACAAAGTGGTATCAGAGCCGTGTTGACTGTAGGACGGAAGCCTAGTTAGAAACGGACGTAAATAAGGACCTCATTCCCTTTGCCCTCTTGCTGTTTTATGAAAAGTTTATTTTTGCTATCAAACTATATGTTCACCCTATGTTAAATTATTACCTTTTGCTTTGTTCATTCAATCATATAGAACTGATCTCTATCTTACTCCATCCTCCTTATAGGTCATGGCACGCAGCAAGCAAACTGCCCGCAAGAGTACCGGGGGCCGCCTTTGCCGTGTTGCACCACCGACCCCACGGCGCACCCCAGTACCACGTCCACCACAGCAGGTCGAGCCTCCGTCACCGGAGCTGCCCGAGCCGTTGCCACCACCACCCTTCGAGTATGCTCCCATGGACCAGGCGCCACACCCCTTTGAGGGGAATGGTCTGCTTCCGGCGGACACTGACCCTGAGGAGGAGGAGGACCCAGTGGAGGTAGTTTACTACCTCGACTCAGACGACGATGGTGATGCGCGGGAGGAGGCTCCATCGCCACACCTGCCGACACCGACACCTCCTTCCCCGCGTGCGCCGACACCACCACCTTCTCCAGCGGCACCTGCAGCTTCACCGGCACCCCCACCACCACCGCCTGCCGCACCCGAGTGGCCGTTCCGTGTGGCTGTCCCTTCCGACGAGGGTGGCCAGCGGGAGGTTGACGCCTGGGTCGACCTGACGCACCCACACCATGGTGCTGACCTGGAGTTCCCGGGGCTACTCCGCGACTGCCTCTACGACTTTGGTTACACTACCCATGAGGTCGTCTACCAGGTCCGGCAGCGAGCGCACCCGGACCACACCACCCTCTGGTCCGCCGGTGCGCAGATCCTGGAGCCGAACCCCATCCATGGGGGACACACCGTGCTGCGCCGGCACTACAGCATCGCGGAGCACGAGACCATGGAGATGGCCATGGAGGATGCTGCTCAGCAGGCTCTTGGGGTCCTCTGCCAGCACTACCACACTCCGCTCTGCCAGACTCAGTACCGCTACTTCCCCCGCCGGCAGTCCGAGGATACTGAGCACGAGATCGCGTCCATCCGGGGTGAGGACAACCAGCAGCTATTGAAGCTGGTCCGGTATGTGTCAGCCCTGATCACTGCCTACGTCAGGGTGTCCGAGGAGCTCCATCACCGGAACGGTGAGGTGTTCCACCTTCAGGCGCAGCTGGACCGCGTGGCAGGCCCACCGCCCCAGGTGCCAGTGGTGGATCCAGCTCAGACTCCACCTCGCAGGAGGCCTGGCACGGGAGAGTTAGGTGGTGCCACCAGGATACTCCCTCGGGATGACTAGTCGTCCTCATGTATCGCGTTAGCACGTTTGTTTAAGTTGTCGTGTTGAGTTGGTCGTGTGGAACTTAAGTTAAGTTGTGTTGGCTGGTTGTTTGTTATTTTGAACCATGTTTGATTTGGATCTTTGGTTGTGTGTTATCCAACTGTGGGGATTTGTCCCAGCATGAACAAGTTAATGTTATAAGTTAGTTCGAGGGGTTAAACACTATATCCACTCTATCGCTCTTACTACTTTATCTTTAGTCGTTACTGCTTGTGCACCCATATGTTGGCTATGTGCTTACGGTGTCTCTGCTACAAACAGATGGTTAACACAAGGCGCCACGCTGCTGGGGGAAATGCTAGCCAGGGTAACCAGCGGGGTGGCAACCCGCTGCCCAACCCTCCACCACTGACACCGGAGCAATTCTACAACCTCCAGATGCAGATGATGGCGACAATGACCAACGCGGTGCACGTTCTCCAGCAAGCCCAAGCTCAACCACCACCCCCACCACCTCGGGACAGGCGTGGAGATTTCCTGAAGGGTCATCCACCAACCTTCTCCCATGCCATAGAGCCACTGCAAGCTGATGATTGGCTTCGCGCAGTGGAATGCCAGCTGGACATTGCTCAATGCAATGACCGGGAGAGGGTTTTGTATGGTTCCGGTCAGCTAAGAGGTGCAGCCCTGGATTGGTGGGAATCTTACAGACCCCAAGATAGGGATGCTTTCACTTGGGCACAGTTCAGGGAGAACTTCCGCAACCACCATGTGCCTGCAGGGTTGATGAAGATGAAGAAGAAGGAGTTTCTTCCCTGAAGCAGGGCAGCATGTCGGTGACTGAGTATAGGGATAAGTTCCTTCAGTTGGCCAGATATGCCACTGCAGAGGTGGCAGAGGACAGGGAGAAACAGGAATACTTCTTTGAGGGTCTAAATGATGATCTCCAATACCAGCTGATGAACCATACCTATCCTAGCTTCCATCAACTGGTGGACATGGCTCTTTTCACTGAAAGGAAGCGCCAGGAGATTGAAGAAAGGAAGAGGAAGTACAACAACTCTTCATCAGACAGCAGTGGCAGAGCTAGGATTTCGATATAGGGGGGCCAATCCACTGACTATCTATAGTGCCAATAATATAGCATGACATATATACATGCATATACTAACTTTCATATAGCATAGATAATAAGCAAATCAATATAAGTTGTACAATAAAATTATCTACTAATTAGATCCAATAGATATCAAAACAGTGAAGCATATCTCATGTTTTTGGAGAAGTAGAGACTTACATGATCACATCTCTATTAACTTGAATTTACCTCTACGGGGACCAGCTAGATCATATGCTTTGATTATTTCGAGAGAGCTAATCTTCACTGCTAATTCTTTCTCAATATAGATGATCATGTAGCTTCGCAGATAATCATCTCCCATTTTATTCCGCAAGCGTGTCTTGACAAGTTTCATAGCTGAAAAGGCTCTCTCAGTGGTTGCAGTTGAGACTGGAAGAGTCACCACTAATCTTAACAATCTATCAACCATTGGATACCAGGAATTTTTTCCTAGTTTATAAAGTCCTTTTATCAAATCAGCAAGTGATGACAATGTATTTAGCTCTGGAATGTTGCATACATCAAGCTGATAATGTGGAAGTTGACACTCCAATTGGCCTCTTTCTTGATTAGAAAAATCAGCAGGATAGTATTTTTCTACCAAGGTGCATATCTTTGATATATCATAGGCGTCGGTTCTTGGATCCAAAGAACCACAAAGTGACAGAAGCTCTGTCGCTTGAGAGCTGAACCGATCTTCCAATTCGATTAGCTGTTGATCAACTGCTACATTAAACACATCTACTTTATAGTGGTGAAGAGTTGTGGTGTTATCATGCTTGTTTCTAGACTTGGTCACATCGACATACCTGTGAATTGCATTAAAGGAGATATCAGTTTCTCATCTTATAGATAAAGTTAACAATGAAGTAATTTTGGTAAATGAACTTACTTGCGATTTAGATCCAGAATCTCAATCTCGTGCTTGTCACAAAATATTTTGACATCCTGAAGAAGAGGTTCCCAACCATCATTACGGAAGTCCTGAAGTAATTTCTTTGTGTTAGATACGCAACCCATTGCATTTATAATATCTATATCCTTCTTCTGTAGTGTTTGGCATAACACATCGGTGATCTTCATTATATTTTCCATCATAAATAGAATAAATACAAAATCAAAAGTGACAATGATCTTAAGTGCGCCTCCAGCATCACCTCGAGAATATCTTGTAACAGAACGATCATTCGCAATACTGCGTAGCACTGAAATTGTAGCAGCAAACATCTTCTTCAAGCTCCGAATGGACTTGTAATGAGAACTCCATCTAGTGTCCCCTGGCCTTTGAAGAGAGCCTATTTGA
Source organism: Paspalum notatum (assembly GCA_022530915.1). Classification (NCBI taxonomy): domain Eukaryota; kingdom Viridiplantae; phylum Streptophyta; class Magnoliopsida; order Poales; family Poaceae; genus Paspalum; species Paspalum notatum. Next base: position 27,738,762 of record CM039688.1, on the reverse strand, counting down.
TTAGCCCCTCTTCCTGTATCAAGCTCTCCCAATTCAATTTCTCGAATAATTTCAGCAGCTTGATTTGCTAATAATTCATCGTTGCGCTTAGGAGAAGCACTAACAACATTTATAATGAAATTTGCATTCTGGAAAAAATTGTGCACCTCTTGTACCTCTCTTGATGCCGCAACTAGAGCTAATTGAAGCTGATGAGCCATACAATGGATGTAATATGCATAAGGGCACTCTTTAAGAATAAGAGCCTTCAATCCATTCCACTCCCCTCTCATGTTACTTGCTCCATCATAGCCTTGACCCCTAATATCTTGCACACTCAAATGATTATCTAATAGAACAGCACGAATTGAATCCTTAAGGGTCAATGCAGAGGTGTCACTAACATGAATAAGATCAAGAAAACGCTCCTTAATAAGACCTTCTTTGTTGACAAACCGAATAACTATTGCCATTTGCTCTTTTTTTGATTCATCGCGAGCTTCATCTACCATGATGCAAAACTTGCTGCTGACAATTTCTTCTCTGATTGAATGCTGCACTTTTCGAGCATATATGCTAAGGAGTTCTGTCTGGACTTCATGTGAAGTATACTTTGCATTTTGTGGAGCATTTTTCAACACAACAGCATCCACATCCTTGTTGTAAGAAGCCAAGAGTTTGACCATTTCAAGGAAGTTGCCCTGATTTATTGAATCTGGAGATTCATCATGCCCTCTAAGTGGACATGCTTGAAAAGTTAACCACCTATAATAATATCAAAACAATGCAAATTGTTACTTGGTACAACACATCATTCTAAGCGAATGGTATATAAAATAAAAATTCTTATTACCTGATGGCATCAATTGTGGTTGAAACACGAAGTCTTGCATCTGCGACCACTTTCTCATTTTGTCTACTGGCAACTTGGTCGATATGAGCTATTCAATTTTTAAGATTGTTAAAACATTGGACTGAATAATTATGAGCTGAACTGGAGTCTTGACCCATGTGAGTTAGAAAAGCACAATTACTTCCATCATTAACCTTCTTCCAATTTTGGAATCCCTTCACAGTGAATGCATCTGAGCCACATCTCCCAACTGGCTTTTTTGAAAATAGAAAACAAGGCAGGCAATAAGCACGATCAGTCTGAGGTGAATATTCTAGCCACCAGAAATCTGTAAACCAATTGCTATTGAATCGCCGATGATGATTCGACGGTCCCTTAAATGGATACTCTGTCAGAACAGGTTGATATGGACCCTCAGAAATATAGAATCGCATAGCTTCGTCTTGTTCTGCAGGCGAGAGTTCCCAAATTTGTTTGCGTCTGCCTGGGTCCCTCTCAAATGGTGTAGTTAAAACTCTAGCTTGTTCATTTTCTGAGGGCACAGATGCATTTTGTTCTATAACTGTAGCTTCCGTTTCAACAGGCTCGGAAGGTTGATCAGTGTTAACATTAGTTTCAGCAGAAACAACTGGCTTATACCAACTATCAAGGGTTCTTAGCCTCTTCATATTGCCTAAAAACAGTAATGTCCTCCAATTAATTTAATTTTGGCCTAGGGAATCACGAGATTAGATATAGAAATTAGAATAATACCTTTGGGAATATCAAATATGCCAAACTGGAGTTCAGAGGACGGAACGTGGGAACTGAACGACGGAGAAGCAAAAGACCTTGCTGAAGTGCGGTGCGGATGTCAGTTGCCGTCGTCGTCGTCTTCGTCTACATGGAACTAGATGGGCGCCACCTCTGGTCTGGCATCGCCGAACGCCCAATCTAATGCGCACGAAGGATTCGATTCTATTGGCTGGACGCCTGGACCTTGTCTCTTGCCTCTTGGGCCAGCGATGGTGCATATGGGCCGGTAATTAGTAATTTTTTAATGTTATTTAGTGGGATTAACAGATGGTTGGGGGGGCCTGGCCCCTGCGCGCCTCCCTTCTCTCCGTCACTGTCAGGCAGCAACACCCGTCCCCGTTTCTCTCAGGGTCCGAGCTCACAGCAGCAGCGGGCTCAAGGACAGCAAGGCTACCAGTACCAGCAGCGCTACCAGGGTCAGCCAGCTCGTCCTATGTATCCAGCTCAGCGCCAAGTGCAGACCACCCCTCCCACCACAAACCAGACTACAGGTGTTGGGCCTTGCTACAAGTGTGGTGGAGCGGGCCACTATGCTAATGCTTGTCCCCGTAAGGTGCAAGGTAACCAACAGGGGCAGCAATCGGGCCAAAGGCAGAACCCTCCCCAGTCGCAGCAAGGGCGCCCCAATCAACAGGGCAAGACGCCGTGGTAGGGGAAGGTGAATCATGTGACAGCTGAGTCTGTAGCTGAAGCTCCTAACGTCGTGATTGGTACGATCCTGGTCAACTCTCACCCCGCTACAGTTCTTTTCGATACCGGTGCCACGCATTCATTTATTACCAAATCATATGCTGAGCAGTACAATATTCCTATAAGGTCTACAAGTAGACCCATGGTAGTATCTACACCGGGGGGAACGTTGAGCACAAGTTTAATATGCCCTCGGGTTAGCATAAACATAAGGGGGGTAGAATTCTGCACCAAGTTGATAATCATTGGTTCCGCGGGAATTGATATCATCTTGGGAATGGAAACGCTTGCTAAGTGGGATGTCAGAATTGATTGTGCCAAGCGAACCGTCCACTTAACAGCTCCTGATGGTCAGAAAGTGGAAGTCAGTGCCACAGAACCTTCTGGTTGTCTGCATCAGATGGAGGCGAAGCCCACGGAGGGAATTCGAGTAGTGTGCGAGTACCCGGATGTCTTTCCAGATGAGTTACCAGGTATGCCACCTAACCGAGAAGTTGAATTTTTAATAGAACTTTTACCTGGTACAGCCCCTATAGCAAAAAGGCAATATAGAGTGGCACCCAAAGAACAAGAGTTAATAAAGGAAAATATAGATGAGTTGTTAGGAAAAGGGTTTATACGGCCTAGTTCTTCACCTTGGGCTTTTCCAGTTCTGTTTGTTGATAAAAAGGATGGGACACGGAGGATGTGTGTGGATTATAGAGCCTTGAATGATGTCACCATCAAGAACAAATATCCCTTACCTCGAATAGATGATTTGTTTGATCAGTTGCAAGGTGCATGTGTGTTCTCAAAAATTGATTTGAGGTCGGGTTATCATCAAATGAAGATTCGTCCATCCGATATTCCAAAGACTGCTTTCATTACCAGATTTGGGTTATATGAATATACAGTGATGTCTTTTGGGTTGACAAATGCTCCTGCTTATTTCATGAATCTTATGAACAAGGTGTTTATGGAGTATCTTGACAAGTTTGTTGTAGTGTTCATTGATGATATATTGATCTATTCCAAGACGGAAGAAGAACATGAAGAACACTTGAGGTTAGTTTTGCAGAAGCTGAGAGACCATAAGTTGTATGCAAAGTTGAGCAAGTGTGAGTTTTGGCTTGATCAAGTGCCTTTCTTGGGACATATAGTCTCGAAAGGTGGAATCATGGTGGATCCTAGCAAGATCAGCAGTGTCATGGATTGGAAGGTGCCAGAAGTTGTGAAAGAAGTTCGTGGATTTTTGGGTCTAGCAGGATATTACAGAAGGTTTATTGAGAGCTTCTCCAGGATTGCAAAACCAATGACATCATTGCTCGAGAAGGGTGTTCCATTTAATTGGACTAAGGAGAGGCAAGCTGCATTTGATGAACTAAAGAAGAGACTCACCACAGCCCCAGTGCTTACTCTACCGGACTTAACCAAGAGTTTCACCGTGTATTGTGATGCCTCTAAGGAAGGTTTGGGTTGTGTGCTGATGCAGGAGGGTAAGGTGATTGCTTATGCTTCACGCCAGTTAAGAAAGCATGAGGTCAATTATCCCACTCATGATCTGGAGTTAGCAGCTGTTGTGCATGCTCTGAAGATCTGGAGGCATTATTTGTTCAGGAATAAACGTGAGATATACACCGACCACAAGAGTCTTAAATATATCTTCACACAGAATGAGCTGAATATGAGGCAGAGAAGATGGCTAGAGTTGATTAAAGACTATGACCTGGAGATACATTACCATCCAGGGAAAGCTAATGTGGTAGCGGATGCCTTAAGCAGAAAAAGTTATGTTAATATGGCAGTTGCTTTTCAGATGCCCTTTGAGCTGTGTGTGGAATTTGAGAGTTTGAATTTGGGATTCGTGCATCACACCACAGTAGCAACATTTGAAGCAGAGCCTACCCTGGAATAAGAGATAAGGAACCATCAGAAAATGGATGAGAAAATCCAGGAGATCCGGGAACAGATCAAGTTGGGCAAGGCGCCACACTTTCGTGAAGATGAACAAGGTACTGTATGGTACAAGAATCGGATCTGCGTGCCAGATGTGGACAGTATCAAGAAGTTAATACTCAGTGAGGCTCACGACACCGCTTACTCCATTCACCCGGGCAGTACAAAGATGTATCATGATTTGAAGGAAAGGTTCTGGTGGTATGGAATGAAGAGAGCAGTGGCAGAATATGTTGCAGTATGTGACACTTGTCAGCGTGTGAAGGCTGAACATCAGAGACCTGCGGGTTTGTTGCAACCTTTGAAGATCCCAGAGTGGAAATGGGAGGAAATAAGTATGGATTTCATTGTGGGGTTACCTAGGACTCAGAAAGGTTACAATCGATCTGGGTAGTTGTTGATCGGTTGACCAAAGTTGCTCATTTCATTCCGGTGAACACTACCTATTCGGGTGCAAGGTTAGCAGAGTTGTACATCTCCAGAATCGTTTGCTTGCATGGTGTGCCTAAGCGGATCATATCTGATAGAGGTTCACAGTTCACATCTCGTTTCTGGGAGCAGTTGCATGATTCTTTGGATTCCAAGCTTCGGTTCAGTACAGCATAACACCCACAGACAGATGGTCAGACGGAAAGAACAAATCAGATTCTAGAGGACATGTTGAGGGCATGTGCTATACAATACGGAACCAGTTGGCATAAGAGTCTGCCTTATGCCGAGTTCTCTTATAACAACAGCTACCAAGCCAGTCTGAAGAAGTCACCATTTGAGGCACTGTATGGCAGAAGATGCAGGACACCGCTATTTTGGAACCAAACAGGAGAGAAGCAGGTGTTCGGACCCGACCTTATCAGGGATGCTGAACAGCAGATCAAGATGGTATGTGAGAATTTGAGAGTTGCTCAGTCCAGACAGAAGAGCTATGCAGATGTGCGACGCAGGGATTTGACCTTTAGGGTTGATGACTTTGTGTATTTGAAGGTGTCACCAATGAGAGGTATCCGGAGGTTTAATATGAAAGGAAAGCTAGCACCAAGATACATCGGTCCATTCAAGATAGTGGAAAGGAAAGGCGAAGTGGCTTATAAGTTGGAGTTGCCATCAAACCTATCTGGCATACACAATGTGTTCCATGTGTCACAACTAAAGAAGTGTTTGAGGGTACCGGAAGAGCAAGCACCACTGGAAGGTCTGGATGTGCAGGAGGATTTGACATATACCGAACACCCGGTGAAGATTCTTGAAACATCTGAAAGGGTTACCCGAAACAGGAGGGTCAAAATGTGCAGAGTGCAGTGGAAACATCACAGGAGGACGAGGCAACTTGGGAAAGAGAGGAGGAGTTGAGAGCAACTTATCCTGGTCTTTTTGCTAACCACCTATGAGAATCTCGGGGGCGAGATTCCTATTAAGGGGGGTAGGTTTGTAACACCCTAGTTTAAATTCCAGCATTTCACAATAAAACTCAAGCAATTTATTTAATTTTTTTCCTAAGGCTTATATGTTTAGTTTGCATTTAACAGGTTTTATTTAAAATAAATACTAGAATAAAATTTATCATAGGCCCAACTTTCTTGTGCATTACATACTGGTGCATTGTCTCTTGTTTGCTTGAATTAAGGATTCAAATTCAAATTCATTTGAATTTTAGAACCATTTCTATCTCCATTCAAAGGAATTCAAAATCAGAAAAGAAAAAGAAAAAAAAAGGGAGAGAGCCAGGCCGACCGGCCGGCCCCGCCGACCGGCCAGCCCAGCCCCCGCCCCCGCCCCCGCCCCCTCTCCCCGCCTGGTCCCGGCCCAGCCACCCCGGCGCCCCGCCTCTCCCGCCTGGGCTCGGCCCCGCGACCCCGCCCCCTTTCCCGCCTGGGCCGAAGGCCGGCCCAACCCGCGCCTCCCTCTTTCCCCTCCTCAGCGCGCCGCCCGGCCCGCAGCGTCCGCGCCCCGTTCCCCCACTGACCGGCTGACCCCACCTGTCATACCCATCCCCTTCCTCCCGCCGGTGATTTCGCTCGCCCCGCTCTCATCCTCGCTCGGCCACAACGGCTAACCGAGGGGATCCCTCCCCGAATCCGCACCCCGCTCTCCTTCCTTGCTCGCCCCGCTTCCAATCCCCCAAAAATCCACCCGGTTTCCCCTTTCCCCTCCCTCTCTCTTCATTGCCCAGTGATGAACGCCCCGGTCTTCCGCCCCAACACCGCGCCCATCACCCTCGGCCACCTAGAGTCCTATAAAACCCACCCCGAGGCTCGCATCCGTCCCCTTTGCCTCCCCATCTCACCAATTCCACTCCCGTGCCCTCTCGAGCTCGCAACCGCCATTGGAGCCTCGCCTCGGTAAGCCGCCCCGACGCCAAATTCGTCGTCGGTGTAGCCCCTCTGGCCCTGATTCCTCCCCCTCTCGTGTCGCAGGAGCACCCCGGAGCTTTGCCGCCCATCCTCGGAGTCCCGGAGACGCTCCATCCTGACGTTCCACGCGGACGAACACCGCCCATGAACCGACGCCGCCGCCGCTCGTCGTTGGACCGCCACCGACCATCTCCCGCCGCCCTCAAGCCCTCGGTGAGCTCGCCGCAACACCCTCGCTCTTTTGGGCTAGCTCTAGTCGAGCCTAGCACCCTCTCCGAGCCGGAACGCCGCCGCGCCGCCGGCCCCGCCGCGCGACGAGAACGCCATGGGCGTGGTCACCGTCGCCCTCGGCCCCGGCCTCTCTGCGCCGTCGGATCTCGATCCGACGCACGAGATCAGAGCCCGATCCGATCTAACGTCACCCTTTAGATCGGGATCCAACCGCTCACACGCACCGATGACCGGTCAATACCGGTCAGCGCCGATAGTTTTGCTAAAGAGCCCCTGGACTTTCAGGAAATCAACCCGCAGTCCACCAGCGTTGAAAAGTAATTAGATTTTAGTCCTAGTTTTAGCGTTTTAGCCCCTGTGCTTTTGGAAAATAGAACCCGCCGTCCAGGCCCCAGCGGTTTTGCCTGGAAACCCTCGGCGGCTACGGTTAATTACGTTTAAGTCCTCGGTTTTTCAAATTTAGCCCCTGGTTTCAATGTTTCTATCACAGTTATGCCCCTAGGAGCCCGTTTTATGCATAACTTTCACGTTTTAACTCCGTTTTGAGTGATTCTTGCGCTCACGCGACCGTAGAAACACGTAGAATGTTTTTAGTACAGTTTTATCTTCTGTTTTTATGATATGATGTACTGTTTCTCACCTTTGGGTAATTGCTTGCATGTATGTATGCGTGGAAATGCTTGTACGTTGCCGTGAACGTGGTTAGACGGTGAGCAGTTTGTTGGTGACGAAGAGCAGCGGTTTGAGGGTGTTGAGCAGCAGACTCAAGACCAGTTTGAGCAAGGCAAGTATAGCATGAACACAACCTAACAACCCCCTAATCACTTCATATGCATGTGTCTAATTTTGTGTGCCAATAAGGACTGTACCTAGCCTCTTTTATCGATATGTTTACCTATGGGTTGCATATTGGTTAAGTTTTGCTAGTTGCTGCGCGAACTCATGTATCTTTTGTTAATAATTTGTTTAAATGGATCTATGCAATCAAATCTTGAGCTTGACCCTCTGTGGTTCATGTTCATTTAAAAATGGCTTTTTTAGCAACTTGGTTTAGGGGGCATGAGCATGTGTTTTGCTTATGGCCACTCTCCTTAAGGACCGGTTCGCAAAGCGACAACCTAGGACAACAGTGCTACCATGAGACTGGAATGGGACGGTCTTGGCTAATTAATTAGGTTGCATTGGTTTGGGGGTAACTTACCGACGGGGCAAGAGGGGAGGTGAGCTTCTGTGGCCCTCGCGCTACTTGGGTTGAGTGCGTTTATCTCCCCTTGAGGCTTGCTCCACAGCTGCGGACCCTGAAACCTTAGCGGTTACACCTTACCAACGTGATCTTTGTAAAGGCCTCGTAGTGTGCTTGCTAGCCATCTCATCTAAGGTAATGTGGTGGACCACTAGCGTAGCCCACGACTCATGGGTAAAGATGTACGACCTCTCGAGAGTGTAAAACTGACATGTCAGCCGTGCTCACGATTATGAGCGGCCCAGATCCTTTATGCAGATTAGTGGTTCTGTGGGGTTTTGAAAGTGGTTCTTATGTTAATGTTGTTGACTAATGTTCACATGCTATATCTTGGGTTAATGGTTTATCAACTCACCTGTAGTAACTAGTTGTGTAATAAAAACCTAATCAACTAAAAGCTCATGCTAAGTGTCAGCCAACCCTAGATGCCTCATAGTTCATGTTATGCTTGTTGAGTATGAAATACTCACGCTTGCTTTCCTTTAAACCTATTGTTGGCTGGAACCCAACCGCTGCTCAGCTCCAGAAGACTTCGAAGAGTATGTTCAGGACTTCAACGAGTTCTAGGCGTACCGGTCCACCAGTCGACGTCCCTGTGGCGGCTCGTTTATCTTCGTTTACGCTTCCGCTATGACTCTGGTTTAAAGACATGCTGTCTTATTGTAATAAAGTGATGTTATACTCTATGTAAACGTTTTATTTATCGTTTATGCACGTTCTGTGATGTCACTTTTGTCATGATATATGTGAGACACGTTCCTGGCACATATATGTTGTTCCGGTTCCGTTGGTTGAGAACTGGGCGTGACAATCAATATCACAACGCAACATGGCAACATGCAAATCATTATAGTATTCATGAACAGAACGATTGCCTTGATCAAAACGTTGCAATTTCTTTTTCAAATCACGCTTATAAGAAAGAGGAACAAAACGACTACGCATAGAACGTTTAAGTTTAGACCATGTATCTGGGTCTTGACCACATTTAACTAAATCATTCCACCAAAGTATAGCATAACCAGTAAATTCACTAGTAGTATATCGAACACGCTGATTAGCAGGAATCATATGAGAGTTAAATTTTTGTTCAATCGTCATCTCCCAATCTAAGTAAGCATCAGCATCATATGAACCATCAAAGGGAGGAATTTTAAATTTAACCTTAGCAAACTGGTTATCATTATCACCTCTATTACCTTTGTTTCCTTTGTTGCCGCGACATGGAGGTGGTGGAGGTGGTCGATGTGGTTTCTTACCCTGTTTACCAGACCGCCAATCTTGTTTATTATATGCTTCGTCATCCCCTTCCTCACTGGAAACCTCGGACTGGGACTTCTCGGATGGCGAAGAAGAAGAAGTAGAAGTAGCAACCTTGTTTTCAACAGCGTCGAGTCGCGTCAACAAATCATCCATCACATGTCTTATATCGTGCAAAGCTAGAGTGACGTCCGCCCTGAAATCACCAAGAAGCTTATTTTGCGCAGTAATAAGTCTTTTTAGTTTGCCCTTTGAGACATAGCCATCGTCGTCACCTTGAAAGAAGGGATCAAGTCCTGCCATGGTTAGTGACACAAGACAGAGAAAAAGAAACAAGATTATCCGTAACAAGGAGGAAGGTGGGATCGCTCACACTCCAAGCGTATACCAAGCGCTAGCAAATGTTCTTACCGTGCACAGCAAAAGACAATGGTGATCCTAGAAGAGGCGAAGACGGTCAAGAGACAATAACACACCTGAACAGTGGGATGATTGCAAGAGACCGACTTGTACTGCTCAAGAGAAATATAGTGGAGCTTGGGATGGCTCAATATGTGGCTAAGCAAAAACAATATCGTAACAGATTAGCAAAACTGAATTATCAGCCAATGCAGGAGGTCATTGCTGGCCAAAAGCTATTCAAAATCAAAGCACCCAAGTATGACAAATTGGAAGGTGGAGAGGTGAAACAGGAAACGAAAACTTGTTGAAACTTTTCTATATATTTTTTTACACTATTTTTTTTTCACTTTTTTTTTCACTATCTTTTTTTTTCACTTTTGTTCACCGCAGAGAAGGACCACAGAAAATTTTAGAACAAACGGAAACAGGATATGGACTATAGAAGGAAAACAGCGAGAACAAGCACGTCAAACACAAGCGTGCCGAAACTTCGATGGCCGAAATCCCGATCTTCTGGGCCGATTTTCGCAAAAATACGGTCGCTGAACCCGGCAAAGATGGGGAGAACCAGATGCGAAATTTTTTGCAGATTTCCAGAATGTACTTATTTGCCCTATTTCGAGTTCCGAGCGAAAAGTTACGGCCGTTTTACTAAGGATACCTCAAATTAGGGTTTCAACAGCTGCAGAAAAGATGAACATGGTGTGGATGCTGGAAAACGGATGGATAATGATGGAAATAGGGGCACTATGATGATGAACAAACCCTAACCAGCAACAAACTCAACCACAGGGGATGAAAACTCAGCAAAGCAGCTGAAAACGAATATTGCGGCACTATGGTTATGGGACAGGGGAATTTTTTTTTTTGGCTTTTTGTGGACTCTAGGTATGAAAAACAAATCTAATCTAAAGGATACAAGGGATTACCTAACGGGCAACCTGGAAACTGATACCAATTGATATGTGTAAGCCCGATCTTCCGTAAGGTATGTCAGTTTAGGGGTGGAGAACTCGACGTTGATGAAGAAGGCTCCGAGCCAGGAGGTTCGAATCCTTGCAATCACTACACCACTGCTCCGATGGTTATCGACCGCGTGACGTGCGCAATCGACCTCGCCAAGAAGGCTATCGTTCCTGCAATGCAACCGAAGAACACCAGCAAGAACGAGGAAAGAACGCAACCAAGAATTAACTTGTGCTCACAAAGTAGAGGTTTCACAAACCGATACACGAACGGCGAATTGTTCTCAAAGGAAAACTTCTAAGCAAAACCCAAACCCTAACTCGTGCGGCGGCTACTGTTTATATGGAGTTTAGGGCGACCATATGAAGCCTAGACGCGTCTGTGATGGAGTCCAAGGCCTTCATGGTCCTCTCCTAAATTCCTAAGTACAATATAATCAATAATATCATTAGGTAGCATACCATCCTTATAAGTAGAATTACGGGCACCTAGAAACGAGCTCACCTGTTGATTTAATTGTTTTGCACATGCTCTTGTAATTGGTCCTTGCATAACCATAGGAGTGATGTCCTCATCAGGGAGGTATATGTGAGGAACGCGATGGCTAGTAAGCATATATCCCTTGGCATTTTTAGTTATTCCCAGGAATTAACAAATCGATTCGAATCGCTGATGCTCACCAGGTGTGAGAGTGTCAAATATCGCACACGGGCAACGTAGTAATAATCTCAATATTATGATTATGTTCATGTTTTCAAATATCACATGTTTGGCGTATATGAAGGTTACTTATATGCAAGTTATGATGGCTTACTCTCATGAAAGTTGTTATGGTTTACTTCCTGCAAGGGTATTATTATTATAACTACTGTCATGAATCTGTTCTGAATAAGACTAGGGTAGCAGCTGTCAAATCCTGCTACCTTGTCTTAATACTTTGTTGGAAAAAATCAATAGCTAAGGACAAACATTGACTAGTAAGCTATGCTTTGCGTCAGCCGTAAGCCATGTCCATTAAGTCCTATTGAGTAATTAGTACTCAGGGTTTGCCCCCCACTTTTGGCTTATAGGTATGGAGTTTCTCATGTGTCCTTGCGTTGGAGGGGGGCACATGCGTGCAACATGACTAGAGGATGACGTTTGTGGCACCAGGACAACATCAGTGGGCTTGATGTTGATCCTCTTTTGCAAGTTCCACTGCATTATCTGAACCCTGATCTACTTCTACTTCCGCTGCGAGACAAGTGAAAACTTATGATATCTTATGACTATGTTGGATTTGGAACTTTAATTTGAACTGGTCTGTAAACTAATTCTATTATCTATCTATATTCAACTGCCTGTGATGATGTAATTGTTATGGCTCCATCGAGGGCCAATGTGTGTGATGTCGGTTCCTCTGGAAATTTGGTGTTATCGAGGGCCGAAGGCCACTCGACGGACTACCAGGTTTAGTCCAGCTTAAGTGCAATGTGAGCCAAAGGAGGTAGGTGTGCTTAATCTGGGTTAAGCAGGGCGGTTCCGCCACAGCTGGTATCAGAGCCGATCATACACAGACAACAGTTATATCATCAAGTTTTGGTTTACAAAACTACTTTTGAAAGCTCTTTTCAAGTAATTTAAAAATGAGAGTACGCGATATGCCCATAGTAAGGATGTTAGTGTTATCCAGGTGACATCACTGACATTCTGACCTAGATAGAACCCATATGCATATTCGGCGCTTCGAGAAGCAACTTTTCGGCCATAGCTGTCCCCAGTACTGGTGGAAGCTATTGGGTTTTGCGAACGGTTGTAAACTCTGCATTCATGCTGTATAAGTAGAAGCTCATTAAGGGTGGTGGGCATGTTTGAGGCTTTCATACCCACCACACTTACATTCAGTTTGGGGATCCACTTTACTCTCGACAATCCCCAGTACTGGTGGAAAATCAGGTTTTGAGAGAAGGTGCAAAGGCCCACCTACGTTGTCCACGCAGCGGTCACGCGTGGATGCCACATTATGTGGTAATGTATGAGCATGCATTATTCTGCAGGTACACTAACTACGTGCGAAGTTAAGAACGGTCAGGAAACGACTAGTTGCATTAGAGAGTGCCGTGCATATGTGTCACCGAACTATCGATAGTTATATGTACTTCTCTTTTAAATGTGTGATGTGAGACCGTTTAGATACGAATCATGCATCACATTTTCTGCTTTTATTGATGGTGGGGAATTGTTAAAATGCAATGAAATAAATCGTGATTCTAAATTTACCTTCCTTACGATGCACTGTTGTACCCTTGTCATAATCTCTCACGTGAAAAATATGTCCCTCACTATTGCACAACCTTGCTTATCCAAACAAATGGCCAGAACCAAGTAGACCGCACGCAAGGCAACCGGAGCGAGGATCACTGTTCTCCCTGACGTGACTCACACTCCCCCTGTGGTGGAGGATGGGTTACTCCACACTCGCTGCAGAGAGGAGTGTCCTCTGTCTCAGTTGTTGTGCAGGGCCCTGAGGGAGATGGGGCGTCGTCCCTGTCCCTTCATCTCGGTGCAGACGGTGCACGAGAAGGGGCACTGCATGGTCCAGGTTGTCCTTTCACGAGGGATGTTCGCGGGCCAGGAGACCATCACCCTTTACGGGGCCAACGAGGAGGAGGTTTACCGTAAGGCGGTAATGGCAGCCCGCACTTCGCTGAGCTCCAGGTGGGAGGCAGGCCACACGGTCCTGCGCTTCCTCCCCACCAATGACCTCGACCACGCTTGGCAGGACCGCCGCGAGCAGCTCCGGGACAGGAACGGCTCCCGACCCTTTGTAGCGTGCATGGACTATGCACGTGAGGCGCGCGGGATGTACCACAGTGCGGAGAACCGGAGCCGCTTCTACTTTGACAGGTACACGGAGACCCGTACCCGTGTGGAGGAGTTAGAGGCCTAGGTGGCGCAGCTGCAGCAGCGTCTGGCAGAGTACGAGCCCCACAGCAGCCTGCACCCGCCCCTTTGGAGGAAGAGTCCTCGGAGCCCATGGAGATGGAGGAGGAGGAGGAGACCATTCCGTCTGACGTGAACTCCAGGGTGTAGGGTGACTGATGCTTGGAGGAAGGAAGTTAAGCTTTAAGTTAGTGACACGTTGAAAGCGATGTTTTGTAATATTTTGCTCCGCTTTTAGACTCATGGCTGTACGAAAACATTGGTGAGTTGTGAGAGCTCATTCGGTACGCCATTTGATGTCGTGATGGATTGTTTTATTATGCACTATTTGATGGTTGGTGGCTGTAGCCACCATCCCATGATGTAATCTTAAGACTCTTTAGTGGTAATCGAACCTTTCTAAGTGGCGCTAATGTTAGTTCTACGTCGTGGTGGCATTTGAGGAGGTTGTGTGCATGGATTTGTGAGTTGCACTTCGTTTTGGATTGCATCTTGCAATCTGGAATTTTGCACAGCTGCAGCTAAAACTGATATTATCTTGGATTGTGTAAGGAATTAACCGAAGAGTTGGTTAGTAAAGTTGTAGCAAACTGTCTGGTGTACAATTTTGTCAATTGGAGCTTTCTCTAATTGTGCACAGATCTGGAATTACGGTCGAATTTTTCAGGGGCCTGTAATCTGGACTGAAGCGGCACCCGTAGGGAAACCCCATTTTGCACACCCTTAGTGCAGGAACTGAACTGGGGTTGTATTGTCAAAGTTTTAGAACTGGAAGTGTAGAACGACTATGTTATACAAACTTTCTCCTAAAAATGTCTTGTTTGAGAGTTATAGCTGAAATCGTGCGGTCTCAGAAATCTGAACTAAACCGATATGTATGGATGTACACTGAATTTCGATCAAGATACAAATAGAATCACCAAAAACTTTTTATATGAAAGTGAAAGAACACATACGAGAAATAACTTTGATAAGGGGGGCATGATCAAAAGATGCATGGTTTAAGAACAGCTCGCCGTTAAAGTCGTTGCTGTCCAGGAATCCACGCGAATGTCGAGTATTATGCGTCAACACATCCGGGCTATGCTAGATGTGATGGTGGTCGAACCGCTGCGAGAAGGAAGCTAACACTTTACTGCAATTATATGTTTTCGTCTTACATGTTTCAAGTAACTGTGTTTCGGCGCATCTAATTGCTTTAAAGTGGTTGGACTAAACACTGTTAGCTTCACTCTTGCAGATGGTGAACACTCATCAGGGACAAACCTCGGGCCAGCAGCCACACGATGCACCGCCTCCGTCGGAATTGGCCACCCTGGTCGTGCAACAGGGCGAGCTGGTCTGCCTCATGAGGGAAGAATGCCAAGCTCAGGGGCAGCAGAGGCCGCGGGAACACCAACCCCGCGGAATCACCTACCAGGATTTCGAGGGGCTGCGCCCTCCAGTCTTCACCACGTGCCCTGAGCCACTCGCGGCAAATGACTGGCTCCACACGATAGAGTCCAAGTTCACACTGCTTCCTGGGTTGACCGAGCAGGAGAAAGCTCGGTTTGCGGCACAGTTGCTTCAGGGCCCAGCTGGAGCATGGTACGCCACGTTCCAGGCTATGCAGCAACAGGGTCACGTGGTCACATAGGAGGAGCTCCGTACGGCTTTCCAAGCCCACTACATCCCGGCAAGTCTTATGGAGTAGAAGCAGCGCGAGTTCAGGGAGCTCAAACAGGGCAACCCCACGGTGATGCAATACGTGCAAACATTCATCCAACTGTCGCAGTATTCGCCTGGGGATGTTGCAGATGATCCTAGCAGGGCGGCCAGACTCTTGCAGGGTTTCGACCCCTCCCTCCAGACACATCTCGGGTGTCATTACCAGAGCTTTTCAGAGTTGGTCGACACCGCACTAGACATGGAGAATCGCCTCCGTGTAGCAAATGACGACCAAAAGCGGAAACGTCAGGCCAATAGTGCACCCGGGTCATCTCAGAAGCAGAGGACCAATTACCAGCAGCAGCCCCGCTATGTGATCTGGCCCAGTCAGTCGGGTTGGTTCCACCGAGCTCCACAGCAGCAGCAGTACCCGGCCTACCGTGCACCCACGTAGCTTCCCGCCCCTCGTGCTCCCACCGCACTAGGACCCGGGAAACCTTGCTTCAATTGTGGCAAGACAGGCCACTTTAGCAGGGAGTGCCGCGCTCCTCGCAGGATTCAAGGCCCCACTCCTGCGGGTGGCAGCCAGCAGAACAAGCCCAAGGGGAACACACCGCGGAAGGGCCAAGTGCACTATATTCACCTGGAGCAGATCCCCGTCGGAGAACCGGTACTCGCTGGTACGTTCTCAGTCAACGGTCACCCAACCGTCGTGCTATTTGATTCTGGGGCCACTCATACCTTCATTAGTCAGTCATATGCATCAAGGCATGGGATAAAAACTTCATGCATAAAAGAAAGCTACAACATCTCTGCACCTGGAAACCCCATTAACACGAATTTGATAGCAAAGAGGTTGCTTTTAAGTATAAGAGGGGAAGACTTCATCATCAGTCCTGTGGTGCTGCCACACCAAGGGATCGATGTCATACTGGGAATGAATTGGATGAACGAAAATTATGCAGTCCTGGATATTGGCAGCAGGACGGTACAGTTAAAGTCTAATGTCAGTGGAAAGATTCTAAAGGTCCACATGACTAATCAGAAGCACATCGAACCTACTATGAATGCAACTGAAATCCAAGAAATCAAGAAGATACCTGTAGTATGTGAATTCCCATACGTGTTTCTGGAGGAGCTCCCTGGTCTCTCACCGGATAGGAATGTTGAGTTTAGCATCGAACTAGTTCCAGGTATGGCACCCATCTCCAGGAGACCGTACAGGATGGCACCAGATGAACTTAAAAGTTGAAAACACAGTTGCAAGAGCAGCTAGATAAAGGTTTCATCCGCCCTAGCTCATCACCTTGGGGGTGCCTAGCCCTCTTTTTCGAAAAGAAGGACCAAGGTGGTAAGCGGCTATGTGTGGACTATCGGCCTTTAAATGCAGTCACAGTCAAAAACAAATACCCACTGCCACACATTGATATTCTGTTTGATCAGCTAGCTGGGGCTAGAGTCTTCTCAAAAATCGACCTGAGATCTAGGTATTATCAGATAAAAATCTGAGAGGAGAATATCCCTAAAACGGCTTTCTCGACCAGATATGGCTTGTATGAGTACCTAGTCATATCTTTCAGACTGACCAACGCACCAGCTTTCTTCATGTATATGATGAACTCGGTGTTCATGAACGAACTGGAAAAATTTGTGGTAGTGTTCATTGACGATATACTAATCTACTCCAAGAATGAAGAAGAACACGAAGAGCACTTGCAGATTGTACTCACTCAGCTTAGAGAACACAAACTCTACTCCAAGTTCAGCAAGTTTGCGTTTTGGCTAAAAGAAGTAAGCTTCTTGGGTCACATATTATCCGAGAAGGGTGTAGCCGTTGATCCTAGCAAGGTAGAAAGTGTACTGAATTGGAAGCAACCCAAAACTATAACTGAGATCCGGAGTTTCCTCGGTTTAGCGGGCTACTACCGCCGCTTTATCAAGGATTTCTCCAAGACGGCAAAGCCAATGACCTCGCTAACCAAGAAAAATGCCAAGTATTCGTGGTGTCCAGATTGTCAGGAAGCCTTCCAGAGCTTAAAGCGATCATTAAAAACCGCACCAGTACTAGCACAACCGGACGTCACGAAAACTTTCGACGTGTATTGTGATGCCTACGGCAATGGGCTGGGCTGTGTCCTAATGCAAGAAGGGAGGGTGGTCGCTTACGCTTCCCGTCAATTGAGAATACATGAAGCCAATTATCCAACTCATGATCTAGAACTGGCAGCAGTGGTACACGCACTGAAAATATGGAGGCACTATCTGCTAGGCAATACCTATCATATCTACACCGACCACAAGAACCTCAAATATATCCTCACACAACCCGAATTGAACATGAGGTAACGACGGTGGTTAGAGTTGATAAAAGACTATGACTTGGAAATTCATTATCATCCTGGCAAGGCGAATGTAGTAGCGGATGCACTAAGCCGTTGGGCTCATTGCAATGTGATTGAAGCCCGGCCTACAGTAAGAGTGCTATGTTGTGAGATAGATGAAATCAAATTGCCTACAGAACAACTACCTGAGCTTTATAACCTCATTATTGAGCCCACCATCAAAGAACAAATCATAACTGCACAAAAGCAAGATAAAGGCATGGCGTTCATTTGTGAGGGGATGGATGAGAAGAAGAGGGCATGCTTCACACTTGATGATCAGGGTATGTTATGGTTTAAAAATCGATTAGTGGTACCTAAGGATATGGAGTTAAGGAAGAAAATACTAGATGAAGCTCACACGTCTATGTTCACTATGCACCCGGGCAGTAACAAAATGTACCGAGACCTGAAACAAAAGTTTTGGTGGACTCGTATGAAACGGGAGGTCGCCAAGTATGTGTCCGAGTGTGACGTGTGTTAGAGAATAAAAGCTGATCACCTAAAGCCTGCAGGTATGCTTCATCCACTTGAGGTTCCAGCCTGGAAATGGGAAAACATACACATGGACTTCTTGTGGGTCTACCTCTCACACAGAAAGGGTATGATTCGATCTGGGTAGACACTGACCGATTCACGAAAGCCGCACATTTCCTTCCTGTCAAGACCACCTATCAAGCAAAACAATATGCCGAGCTATATATTTCTCGAGTTCTGGCACTACACGGTGTTCCTCAAACCATCACTTCGGACAGAGGCTCATTGTTTGTGTCACGCTTTTGGGAGCATTTGCAAACTGCCCTTGGGACTACCTTGATTCACAGTTCGGCATACCATCCGCAAACCAGCGGCCAAGTTGAGAGAGTAAATCAGATCTTAGAAGATATGTTGAGAGCATGTGCACTAACTTATTCCACCAAGTGGGATGAGTGCCTCCCTCTAGCAGAGTTTGCTTATAACAACAGCTATCAGAAGAGCTTAGAAATGGCTCCTTTCGAAGCTTTATATGGTAGGAGAACACCCCTCAACTGGTCCGAACCGGGAGAACGGGTCACCTTTGGCCCTGATTTGGTAAAACAAGCCGAAGAGCAAGTTAAACTCATACACAGCAATTTAAAAAGAGCACAGTCCAGACAAAAGAGCTACTCTGACAAGAGGAGACGACCGTTGGTTTTTAAGGTGGAAGATCATGTGTACCTTCGGGTGTCATCGATGAAAGGGGTACATCGCTTTGGTGTGAAGGGGAAGTTAGCACCGAGGTACGTGGCTCCGTTTAAGATCACTGAGAAGTGCGGGCCGATTGCTTACCGGTTGGAGCTACCACCATATCTAGCTGCGGTTCATGACGTGTTTCATGTCTCGCAACTTAAGAAGTGTTTGAGAGTGCCGAAAGAAGCAGTGGATACCTCTCAAATTCAAATCAAGCCTGACCTCACTTATGAAGAATGTCCCATGAAAATCCTCGACCAAAAACAAAGAACAACGAGAAGAAGAACGATCAACTTTTACAAAGTACAATGGAGTAATCACTCCGAAGAGGAAGCAACTAGGGAGCAAGAAGAATACTTGCAAACCAAATACCCGGGCTTTCTTTCAGCTACTGAAAAGGGGTATGTATAACCATCTAAATTCAGATTTGTACCCGAAACCCTACACAATGCACTATCTCCTCATTTATCTTATCCACCCACATCACATCAACAAATCTCGGGACGAGATTTCTTTAAGGGGGGTGGGTTGTGATGCTCCGGCATCTCAAGTGCATAATCACTCATCATACATGAAGCATTCATCCTTGAGCATCATGGCATAACATGTGTTTGTGCTTTGGAAACAAATTTGGTTTAAAATACAAAGTGCAAACCCTTGTTATTTCATGTGTGATGCTATGTTTCCAGTCATATCTTTGATTCTGTTGAGATTTGGGTGAAGTTCATATTGACAAAACTGTATATCCACATGAGATAAACAACTTTGCTAATTGGGGTCTTATCATATAATGAAGTTTACAAGGTGATTAGGGTCATTCAATGTCAGTACAGAAAACCAGTTCAAATCAGAGCTGATTGGAAATCCCAAATTTACTCTAACCTACAGCCACTTTCATGTAAATCTCAAATTAAAGAAGTTGTAGGTTTTGAAATTCTAAACAAACTTGTCTAGAGGCACATTGGGAGAACATGCATATAAATAGGACTTTCTATTTTCCTAAGCAGTAAAGGTCCCCTGTCCAAATTTGGGGCTGCTATACAAATTCAAATGAAATTCATATTTGCAAACTGATTTGGGGGCTGAACCTTTTGACAAAGTTGTAGAGTTCAAAGAGTAGAACATTTCATCCAATTACCACTTTTCCAAATTCGGAATCTAAGTGTGTCAAAATAGAGAATTACAGAAGGTGAGAAAACACATTTTTTTTCCATTTCTCCCTCCACGGAGGTCACTGACCGATGGGGCCCACGTGTCAGCGCATCCATCGTGTCAGGGACGACGGCTGCCGCGTGGCCGGCGGCGTACGGTCACGCCGCGCGCGCCACGGATCGCCCCCGGCCGCGCCCCGCGGCATCACCTGGACGCGGAGCCGCCCCGGTTCATTTCCCCCTCACTCCCGCTCCCTCACTCGCTCGCTCTCTCTCTCTCAGCTCGTGCGCCGACCGCCATTGCCGCCGAGCTTGAGCTCGTTGCGCTGGCCGCCTCGGTCCATCTCCGCACCTCCAACCACCGCCATCGGGTTTGCCTCGCTCCCGCGCACCCGCCAAGGTAGATCTCGTCGCCTTCCCCCTCCCCATTCCCTAGATCGGGCCGCGCTCTGACGCGACCGCCATGGCCAGGCCAAGCTCGGGCTTGAGCTCTCGCCGCCGCCGTCCGTCCTCCTCGCACCCCTAGACCGCCACCACTACACTCGCAGCTCCGCCGCGCACCCGTAGCGCTAGACCTCGACGCCGTTTCCCTACCCAGCGCCGAGATCCGCCACCGCCTCGACGTCGCGGCCGCGCCATCGACGCCGTCGTTCACCTCCAGTTCATCGCCTCCCCCGACTCACCCTTGCCTTCCCTGACGCCGAGACGCGCGCCGCCGCACCGTCAAGGAAGGAGAAGACCGGGGAAATTTGCAAGCTAGTCCCCGGGGTTTTTGCATTTCGGGTAGTGTGATAGGTCGCTGTTCACTGAGTCTGTACAATCTTGTTTGCTAGCCCCTAGGATCTAGGTTTATTTACATTCTTGTCCCTGGATCTAAGGTTTTTCATTTTACTTTCCTATATTTCGGCTGAAACTTTGGAAATTTATATAAAATCAAATAAAAATCATAAAAAGGTAAACTTAGTTGCGTTGTACTCCTTGTAAATAGATCTACACAGTAGGTATGATGTGGAGGTGTGCATGTACGGTTCTACCCCTGTTATTGTGCATGCATGATAATTCGAGGAAAAATTGAAAACATGGTCTAGTTGAAATCCTAAAGGGATGAAACTTGGTCAATAGCTTTCTTGGTATGTTTGGACACTATGGGAATTTTGGGGACTCAATAATATTACTGTTCATTCTCTGTTTTACCATTTTACATGTACTTTATGCATTATTTGATAGCTTGAAAGTGAGGGCTATGCAGAGTATGATAAATATGACCCACTAACATTTTTCTTGTGTCCTATATGACTTGTGAACCCCACTGGTAAAATATAAGACCTTGCATGTTAAGTTAGGGAGGTGATTTAAAAATGACAAATCTTGACTTGGAGAACTAGATAAATGGGAAAATGGGTTCTAATGTGCAAGATAAATTCTAGGAAAATTCTGGTGACATATGGGAGTGCTATAGAGTCCAAAAAGTATATTGGTGGGAGTTCTAATCACAGTAGATTTAGGCATTTCGAATAACCCAGGCTAATTAAGTGTAAAATGGAAACCCTGTCAAACTTGGGAGTTTTAACTTGTAAATTTTTGTACATGCAGTTCAAGTACAGCTCACTTGTAAAATTTCACCTTCAGAAACTATTCCCATATTTTATGAAAATTCTAACAATGTGTAGGGCTGAGAACTTGCTGGAATTTTAATAAAATAATTATAACTCCAATTGGGCTGAAATTTTGGCAGTAGCTTTGGGTATGAAGTATCTGTATGCCATAAAAGTTTGGTCTCATTTGGATTTGTTGAACTGCTAGAACTCAGATGCATGATTTAATTCACAAGTGAGCATGGTTTACACTAAGCATATGCATGAGTATTGATTTGACTACTACACACATGTCGTTTCCCATAAAGTATATACTACATGCTATCATTTCCATTTCATATACATCAAATGCATACATCTGCATTCGTGTGCACTCATGTCTGCACCTTTCATGCATATAGATCCTGCGAACGAGGAGCTACCACCGGAGCAACCACTAATTGAGGAGCCCGAGGACGAGCCAGAGAACCCACACCCGACCGCTGATCACATCGCCGAGGAAGCACCCTCTAACTCGAGCGGAGAAGGTAGGCAGGACCATACTACCCAGCAAATATAATAATGCTTATTGATTACGCATATGCATTAGGAGTTAATTGAAACCAACTGCATTAGACATCCCGGCCGCCCTTTCCCTAGATCCTATGAATAGAGTTCGTAGGACGAGTATGCCTAGAAATGCTAGGTACGAGTAGACACGAGTGAGCACTGTCACTCGTCGTGTAGGTGATATTTCAAAATCCCAGAAAGCTTATTATGATGCAGTTTATGATTACTTATGTTGATATTAAATTGAGACGGGGCGGAGCGTAATTTTACTTTCATGGTGTGCGTTGTTGTTCTCCGGCTCCGCCCTGGTCGCATAAGGCCCTTTCGCTGTTTGCCTGCTGATTGACACAACATTGCTAGGAGTGCTTATCTGGGACATGGGACCGGTGAAAGTCTTACTGGCCCCGTCCTACTATTCATGGTGCTGGCCATCCACTGATAGGGGCCCGATGGACTTGGGAGGTGCTTGGAAGTTGAGGGAGGGCTGACCCGACATACCGTGGTATCGCTCCTAAGATGGCTACTCCCAAGGGTTAGGTGGGGGCGCTGTGAATCTTGGGACGGGACAGGTGGAGATGGGGGGTATATGTGAGGAATGCGATGGCTAGTAAGCATATATCCCTTGGCATTTTTAGTTATTCCTGGGAATTAACAAATCGATTCGAATCGCTGATGCTCACCAGGTGTGAGAGTGTCAAATATCGCACACGGGCAACGTAGTAATAATCTCAATATTATGATTATGTTCATGTTTACAAATATCACATGTTTGGCGTATATGAAGGGTTACTTATATGCAAGTTATGATGGCTTACTCTCATGAAAGTTGTTATGGTTCACTTTCCTGCAAGGGTATTATTATTATAACTACTGTCATGAATCTGTTCTGAATAAGATTAGGGTTGCAGCTGTCAAATCCTGCTACCTTCTCTTAATACTTTGTTGGAAAAAATGAATGGCTAAGGACAAACATTGAGTAGTAAGCTATGCTTTGCGTCAGCCGTAAGCCATGTCCATTAAGTCCTATTAAGTAATTAGTACTCAGGGTTTGCCCCCACTTTTGGCTCACAGGTATGGAGTTTCTCATGTGTCCTTGCGTTGGAGGGGGCATATGCGTGCAATATGACTAGAGGATGACGTTTGTAGCACCAGGACAACATCAGTGGGCTTGATGTTGATCCTCTTTTGCAAGTTCCGCTGCATTATCTAAACTCTGATCTACTTCTACTTCCGCTGCGAGACAAGTGAAAACTTATGATATCTTATGACTATGTTGGATTTGGAACTTTAATTTGAACTGGTCTGTAAACTAATTCTATTATCTATCTATATTCAACTGCCTGTGACGATGTAATTGTTGTGGCTCCATCGAGGGTCAATGTGTGTGATGTCGGTTCCTCTGGAAATTTGGTGTTATCGAGGGCCGAAGGCCACTCGACGGACTACCGGGTTTAGTCCAGCTTAAGTGCACTGCGAGCCAAAGGAGGCAGGTGTGCTTAATCTAGGTTAAGCATGGTGGTTCCGCCACATCGAACGAGGGATCGATGATGTCAGCAATCCGAGGAAAAGAACATGCAGCCAATCGGAGGCCGCCTGACCTTATCCCAAGGTCAGCCGACCTAGCACCGACCTCGTTTTGCACGTGCCTCAACTGCCGCAACCACCAACCGACATTCGAAGCACATCAAAACCGATGGATCAAGGAAGGCGGTGGATCGGAGGGTCGCCCGACCTCTTGGGTGGCCTACACCTACAAATACCCCCCTCATCCATCCAAGCTATAAATACCCCCCCGGGTAGTCATTTGCAAGGTGTGGTGGATCAAGATAACACTAGTGTGGTTGTGTAGTTGAGTGTAGAGTATAGTAGTGAAGCCAACCTTGGCATTGTAGAGAGAGCCAAGTTGTATCAAGAGTGAGTAGTGAGTTGTAGAGTGAAGGAGTCAGAATTCTCTATTGGTCTTCTTTTCCGGAGCTCTTATTCTCAGAGGGAATATTACTCTATTTCAAGGATATAGTAAAGTTTCTTGCTCCCTTCTTTACTTATTGCATACTTACTTTAGTTACATACTCAGTGCTTTGCTTAGTAGTTTACGGGTGCCAAGTGTGCTCTGTGTAGTTTAGGTATACAGTTGTGCTTGCTCTCAGGCTTCGAACCTGTGTAGTAGTAAACTCGGTTGTGTAGACGTGGTGTCTAGACTAGAATTTGCCTTGTAAGGTGTCTTGTCCCACGAAGCTTTGGTGGTAGGTCCGCTTGGTGACAGCGAGCGTGTACCCTGTGTACTCCACCCCGTCGTCCGAATAAGTAGTCATCGACGCATAGCTGAGTTCTGTAGTGCTCGCCTTTCTCGTCTGGGTTATCAGCACTCTGGTGCCCGAAAGTGGTTCTATAGGCTTAGTGTCCAAGTAAACCTGCTGAGTAGAACACTAGTTTGTTTAGTAAAGTTAAGTTGTTTTATTTAAAGTAGTGAACCTGCTCTACTCTGCCCTTTACCTCTACCTTGCTGGTTTTACTGTTCGGTTCTACCTGTTCTACGTCGAGTTACTCCTCGTTCCTCGTGGATTTTGATACCCTGGAATACTCTTGGGTGAAAAGCTGCAACGTGTTTCCGTGTGCTTGCGGATCTATATCAGTACGCTAAGAAACGCCAACAACTAGGTGGTTCGGGCGCGCGGTGGAGCGGGGGTTGCAATGGTGGAGGTCTAGGGCGCCAGGGTGGATGGGTGGCGTCGGCGTGAGCTCGAGACCGAGCTTTTGGCCGACAATGGCGGTCGGCTCGGCGCGGGCGATAGCTAGGCGGGGAAGAGGCAAATGGTGAAGGGGAGGAAAGAGGAGAGCCCCGGGACAGCTCCTCCACTTAACGCCGCGGCCACGGGGGCGATCCGCGGGCGGAGGGTGCCGTCTATACGCCGGCGTCCACGCGGCGCGCGCCGGCTCGGCAGTGGGGGCAGCGCTGACGCGCGGGCCCCACTTGTCAGTGGCTCAGGGAAAAACCAGGAAATTTTGTGTTTCCTCCCTCACTGAAAATAGCCCATTTGACCTATTTAAAGCCCGATCTTGGAAAAACTCCAATTGGAAGAACAGTTCTACTCTTTGAAGTCTACAACTTTGTCAAAAGGCATAATACCAAAATCTGTATGAAAATATGATTTAAATTTGAATTTACCCTGCAGCCCCCAATTTGGACAGTGGATCTTTATTGCTTGTGAAATTCAAAAGTTCCATTTCAGAGCATTATCACCCAAAGTGCCTTTTGAAAAAGTTGCTTAGAATTTACAGACCTATGACTTATCCAATTTCAGCATTTCATAAAAATGGCTGTATGTTAGAGAAAATTTGAGATTACTAATCAGGTCAAGTTTGAACTGGTTTTCTGTGTTGGTAGGAAATGACCCTAATCACCATGTAAACCTCAATATATGCTCAAGCCCCAATTAACAAAGTTGTTCACCACATCCGTACCTACAATTTTGGTTATATAAGCTTCACCTAGATCACAATGAAATTGAAGTTATGGCTACAAACATAGAGGCAACACATACAAAAACAGGGTTTGGAAACTTGCTTTTGAATCAAGTTTGCTCATGTTGCTAAAACATAGGTTATGACAATGTGCTTTATGATGCATGCTTCATGTAGGAAAGATGATTATGCACTTGAGATGCCTGGGGCATCACATTTGATGCAATGCTCAAATTAGATAAGTCATAGGTCTGAAAATTTTAAGCAACATTTCCAAAGGGCACATTGGGTGAAAATGCTTAGAAATGGGACTTTTGAATTTCCCAAGCAATAAAGGTCCACTGTCCAAATTGGGGGCTGCAGGGTAAATTCAAATTTAAATCTTATTTACAAACAAATTTTGACACAAAGCATTTTGACAAAGTTGTAGAGCTTAGAGAGTAGAACATTTCATCCAATTGGCATTTTTCCAGATTCGGCTTCTAAATAGGTCAAAAATGCTATTTACAGAAGAGGAGAAAACACACATTCATCTGTTCTTTTCCTGAGTCACTGACAACGGGGGCCCACTCGTCAGCGCCGCGCCTTCTCCCCAGCCCGCGGATGCCGCGTGCACTACAGGAAAATAGTATTTTTTTGTGGGGGCCCACGAAATTAAAATGATATTTTCGTCGGCCGTAATTAACCCACGAAAATAAACTTAAATTCGTCGGCTAGGCAGCAAGGCCTATGAAATTGTACGTAATTTCGTCGGTTACTGCACATGCCGACGAATTTACAAAACGAGCGGGGAATTTTGAAAAAAATACTTATTTTCGTCGGCCCCATTTGCCCACGAAAATTAGTCTAATTTCGTCGGTTTTGCACCTTGGCCCACGAACATAGTTTATTTTCGTCGGCTTTCGCTTGGCCGACGAAATTGTCTTGACATCTAAACCCTCGCCCTCCCCCAGTCGGCCAGTCCCCACGTGCAGACCCGCCCACATGCATGACTTGGCACCTGCCGCCGCCGCGCCGCCACCCTCTTCTCGCGCCACCCCTGCTGCCCGCCCCGTCCCCGGCCTGTCCCGCCGCCCCGGATCTGCCCATTCCCGCGCCGTCCCGACCCTGCCCCAGCGGGGCGCCCCTGCTGCCGGCCCGGCGCGTCCACGGCCAAGCCCCGCGGCGGACGCTGCCTCTGTTCGCGCCACCCGCCGGCTCTGCCCCGCGCCGCCCGCCCGCTCCCGTCCCCACGGCGTCTAGGCCTGCTCCGACGAGCGTGCCCCTGCTGCCGGCCCGGCGCGTCCTCGACCAGGCACCGCGGCGAACGCGGCCTCTGTCCCGTGCCGCTCGTCGGCTCTGCCCCACGCCGCCCGCCGGCTCCCGTCCCCGCGGCGTCTAGGCCTGGTCCGGCGGGCGCGCCCCTGCTGCCGACCCACCGTGTCCCCGGCCAGGCCCCACGCCGCCCGCCAGTTCCCGTTTGGGCCCTGTGTTGACGGTCGTAATCTCACGATATCTACCGTCAATTACCAACCAAATGGAGCTATGCAAGTGAATAAATATGGACTAACCCCTCTACTAATGAGTTCCACAAGTTTTGTATGAATATTTGGATGCAGGTACCAAAATGCACATAAAATAGTTGAAAACATGCCAAGGATCAAAGATGGAAACCATTGGCCAAAGTGGCCAGGTCGGCCGACCAAGGCCAGGCCGAGCCTGACCAGCCAGGTCAGCCGACCAGGGGGCCTGGCCGCCCGACCCACTGACAGGGTCGGCCGACCCCGGGCCAGGCCGCCCAACCTCCCAAGTCAGCCAGGTGCCACATCATTGATCCACATCACGAAGAAACACAAGTGCACTCAAATCCAACCGCAAGACCAAGCATCCAATGTATCCAAAGGCCGAAAATGCACCAAGTCACGGATCCACAACGTCAACAATCCGAGGGAGAAGCAGAGTGGCTAATGCAGGGCTGACACGTGGTCGCCCGACCTCCTACAAGGTTGGCCGACCTACCCTTGGAGGCATTTTCCACGTGCAACAACTGTCCTAACCGCCAACCGCCATGGGGACGCAAGATCAAGCCATTAGAGTGCAAAGGCAGTGGATCGGGTGGTCGCCCAACCTCAAGATAGGTCGGCCGACATCCTCCCTAGGTTGACCTCCCACCAACTTTGGCCTTCCACCGACCTAAGCATCCTACAAGTACCCCCCTCTCACATGGGACTATAAATAGGCCTATAGAGCTCATTTGTAAAGGTATGGAGAAGTTGAGAGCTATATTCTACCTTAGAGAGTGTCATTTTCCACATCTTAGTAGTTAGGATAGTCCTAGGAGTTAGAGTGAGTCAAGCTTTGCCTCGGAGTTCTCGGAGATTCTTCTGAGTCTGCGGTAAAAGCTCTTGTATCTTTTGTACTCGTATCTTTAATATAATTCAGTTATATTTTACTTTATTTCTATCTCTTGCAAGTGTGGTGTACCCTTTATTTTGCATACTTGCTAGGCTTAGACTTGTGGTTATCTTAGTTAGTCAAGTCCCGTTATTCTTGCCGGTGCTATAATCCAACCTGTACGCCAGGCTCCGGTTATGTCCTCTCCTCTGATCAAGGACGATCTATTGTTACTCAAGTTTCGCTTGAGTACGTTTATAGCATGCCATCCTACCCATGCAGATTTGCTTGGTAGCCCCACTCGGTGACAGCGTGTGGTGTGCCTGTGTAGTCCAGGCCCATTCGTTCAGTAGGCCCGTAGGCGTTGGCCGGGTCTCCTTCAGTGGTCTACTATCTACCCCCGACCCCTCGTGGCGTCGGAATTTCGCTCGACGCGAGACCCTGACTCACTACTTGAGTTTCTTAGTTAACCATGGCATAGTCTTTGCAGCCGAATAGAATAGAGTTTGGGTACTTTATCTCACACGTTGTCCTCCTAGGCAACTATACCTTTCTACGTGTATCTTAGGTAGTTTAATTTACTTCTTTCCACCATACACCCCCCTGTCTAGTGACTAGCCGGTATATTTATTTAAGTACTGTTCATTCGATTTGAGTTTGTTCAATTATACTCTCTTGCCTATCGCTTCCTTGTGGATAAAAATACGATACTCGGAATACTCTGGGTGAAAAGCTACGGCGGTCTCCGTGCGCTTGTGGAGTAAAATCTTTTAAGGCTAAGAGACGCCAACACCCTGCTTTGGCGTGAGCGCCCCTACTGTCGACCGGCGTGCCCGAGCTCGACTTTGCGTGCCCCTGCTGCCGCCGCGCTGAGTCTGCCGAGCCCGCGACGCCGTGCCCCTCTGCCGACGTGCCCCTGCTTCCTTGGCCACCGCACTCCACTGCCAATTGCGCCCATGCGACCGCCAACGAGGAGATTAATTCGTCGTTCTCTCTCTTTAGCGTACCTAATTTCGTCCGCTTCGGCTTTGCATGTTTAGAGTACTTTATGTTTAACTTCGTGGGCCTCGTCAAGAACCGATGAAACTTATTAATCATGTACTCGTCCATTTGTGAATAAAGTAATGGTTAATTGTAATTAGCGATTAATGAATAGGGTAATGGTTCATGCTTAGGTACAGTATGGTTCATGCTAATTTTCATGCTTAATAAAGTAATGGTTCATGCTTATGTTGATGTTTTCAAGAGGAATATAAAATGACATTTTGTTTATGGTTTACTTTTTTGCACTTTAATTCCAAGTCATTTTGTTTTTTGGATTATTTTTTCCAAATTTAGAGTGTAGGTTTTCTCACCAAACTGTAGTGAACCATAGGCGTCACATTGACTTGTGAGGTTCGCCGTTCCGGAATTGTCCACATATTTTGGACAGCCTGAGAGTTGAGGTAGATGCATGTGCTTTGTGACTCATGGCTTACGATTGGAGCGAAATTTCGGTTCTGTAACCCCTTTGTTCTCGAACACACCATGATCAGGCGTGTGTTTGGAGAACAGCAGGGTTATGCTATCTAAATTTCACTTCAATTGCAGGCCAAGTCACAAACCACATGCATCGGCCTCCACTCTTGGGTGGGTTTAGGACCTTTTCCTAATAGGGAGTTCATTGTCACCTAAGCCACGGTCGTTGATATACTATCTCCTTTGTTTAGCGTTTTGAAATGGATGGTGATCAGAAGGCGATGTATGATGGATGGAGGAAGGATGGGGCACACTCAAAAGAATGGTAAGCTATAACAAAGGCTTTGCTTGACCACGCATTCGCAGTAGAACATGGTCTCGTAGTCCTGTGTCCTTGTAGTAAGTGTGAGAACAAGTGGTTATGGGCAAAGGAAGACATCGAGGAACACCTGTGCATAAGGGGGTTTATGCCCAATTATCTTGTGTGGCGAGCACATGGAGAGCGTGGTCAACGCATTGATCAGGGGGTAGACCATGAGGATCATGATAGGATGGATGAAATGCTGAATGATCTTGGTATGGGGGGTTGATAGGACCGCGGAGGGTCCGGGCCAGCTTCCACCCGAGGTCGAGGAATTCTACCGGCTTCTTGATGCATCAGATGAGGGGCTGCATGACTATACACAGTTGACACTAGTTCAGACTTTGACAAGACTTATGTCGATAAAGTCGAAGCACAACATTTCAAATACTGCTTACAACGACATTGTCAAACTGATTGACGACATTCTCCCAGAAAATCACAAGTTGCCGAAGAATTTGTATTTTGCAAAGAAGATTCTAGCTGGTCTTGGGATGAAATATGAGAAGATTGATGTCTGCCCCAACAATTGCATTATGTTCTGGGAGGAGGATGGGACTGACAAGTTAGATTGTTGTAATCAGTGTAATGCATCTAGATATGTCCAGGTGACTAATGATGAGGGCGAGTCAGTAACTACAAAGGTTGCAACTAAGCAACTTCGTGAATCATGACTATGTGTGCAGGTTGGCCTTTCTGATTAGGGGCTATTTTTGAGTTTGCAGGTATGCCTTTGGCACTGGGGTTGTAGACTACAACCAGAGTATATCTCGAGCAAGGAGATCGGGTTCGTCGTCTGGGAGTTTTCGCTCCTCAAGGACAGCTCGAGATACCCAGGCAGAGGAGGAGGCTCGTGCAGCACGAGAGGAGGCTCGTTAGGCAACACAAACGGTCGAGCGGCTGACAAACATGACAGCCTACATGGATTCTTACCTTCAGATAGTTTGTTTATCAAAACACGCTTCAATTTGGGTTGTTATGTTGCGAATCTAACATTTGATCAATTTGTAGGATATCATAGCTCGATTGGGACTCGACGTGAACATGCCACCCTTTTGCCCTCCTCAAATGTCTCCGCAGCAGGTAAAGCTGACTAATCTCTTCACCAATTCCATATTAAGCAACTCTTATGAAATTATTCCGAATGATTTTTTGTCTCATAATTAACTTATGCAGGAGTCGACAGGGTGGGTGCCACCACCCCAGGGCTCGCAACCACCTCCAGAGTGGATGATGGTACCCCAGTCTTCCCAGCCACCTTCAAGGTGGACGATGGTACCCCAGGGCTCCTAGACACCTCCGGGGTGGATGGCACCGCAGGGCTCGGTGCCATCTCTAGGGTGGATGGCACCGCAGGGCTCTCAGCCAGCTTCAGGGTGGATGGCACCGCAGGGCTCTCAGCCACCTCCCAGTTGGATGGCACCGCCAGGCTCCCAGTGACCTTCGGGGTGGATGCCACCCCAGGGCTCAATGCCACCTTCGGGGTGGATGCCAGCTGCTGCACCACACTTCAACCTGTGGATACAATCACCTCTTCAGTACTATGGATCACATGTATATATATAAAAGTAGGCAAACTTAGAAGAAGTCAGTGAAACTTAGCAAATTTAGATGAACTTAGCATAATTTAGCGAAACCTAGCAAAATCTAGCTAAACCTAGCAAAACTTAGCAAAATCTTGCAAAACTAGCTAAACTTTGCAAAATCTAGCTAAACCTAGCAAAACTAGCTAAACTTAGCAAAATCTAGCTAAACCTAGAAAAATTAGCTAAACTTAGCAAAATCTACCTAAACCTTGCAAAACTAGCTAAACTTAGCAAAATCTAGCTATACTTAGCAAAATCTAGCTAAAGTAGCCAAACTTAACAAAACCTCACAAAATCTATCTACCCTAGGCCAACTTAGGAAAGTCTAGCAAATTCCAGCTAAACCTAGCCAAAATCTATTTTGTAGGGATCGGCCTCACACCCTCGTGGCTCAACTCTAGATGAGGAAGGGAATGATGACTTAGCGGGTTCCGGAGGAGCGAGCGGCCACAACTGTCAAAGTCTGCAGGAGTAAGCTGTGTGGCGTTGCATGGGTATGCATGGATCAATGGACTTTGTATGAACCTATGTATTTCGCATGGATGAACTTGCTTTTGTCAAATCAATATGGACTATGTGGTTGATAGGTATGCGTGGATCGGTGGACTTTGTATGAACCCATGTCTTTGTATTGTTTGTGAATGTGGACATATGTCATGTGGATGTGTGATGATCAGGACATGTTATATTAATTCTGTGAATTTATGTGATTTAAATGGGGCTGGTTTTTTTGGGAGGGGGGCTGGGCTTAATTTCATCAGCCTGGGGTCAGTGGGCCGACGAAATTATAGGCCGTGGCCGATGAAATTACGTGGCAGTTAATTTCATCGGCTGTAACACCCTAGTTTAAATTCCAGCATTTTATAATAAATTCTAAGTAATTTATTTAATTTTCTAAGGCTTATGTGCTTAGTTGCATTTTTAAATGATTTATTTAAAATCAATACTTGTATAAAATAAACCATAGGCCAAACTTTCTTGTGCATACATGCTGGTGCATCCTCTTTTGGTTGTGTGAATTAAGGATTCAAATTCAAATTTATTTGAATTTTAGACCCATTTTCTATCCCAATTCAAAGGAATTCAAAAAGAAAAAGGAAAAAAAAAAGAAAGGGAGCCAGGCCGACCGGCCGGCCCGGCCGACCGGCCAGCCCAGCCCCGCGCCCCCTCTCCCCGCCTGGGCCGGCCCAGCCATCCCGGCGCCCCGCCCCTTCCCGCCTGGGCCGCCTCCCGGCCCATTCGGCCGCGCCCTCAGCGCGCCGTCGGCCCGCGCCCCCGCACCCGCTGACCGCCCGGTCCCACGCGTCAGTCCCGTCTCCCTCCTCCCGCCGCAGACACCGCGCCTTCCTTCTCTGCTCGGGCCACGCCAGCGCTTCGCCCGCGGGGAAGCCAAATCCGAGGCCGCTCTCTCCCTTCCTTAAGCGCCCGCAGTCAAACCCCGCCATCCCCGCTCCGATTCCCCTCTCCCTCGCCTTCCTTCACTGCCGACGCGAGCTTTCAAAGCCGCCGAGCGGGATCACCGCGGCCGTGCTTATCCCCTTCGCCCGAGGCTCTATAAAACCCACCCCGAGGCTCGCCTCCGTCCCCTTCGCCTCTCCACCAGAGCTATTGCCCTCCCGTGCCCTCTCGAGCTTGCAATCGCCGCCGGAGCCCCGCCTCGGTAAGCCGCTCCGTCGCCGAATTCGGCGTCGGTGTAGCCCCTCCGGCCCTGACTCCTCCCCCTCTCGTGTCGCAGGAGCATCCCGGAGCTTCGCCGCCCATCCTCGGAGTCCCGCAGACGCTTCACCCTCACGTTCCACGCGGGAGAACGCCACCCGTGAACCGACGCCGCCGCCGCTCGTCGCTAGACCGCCACCGACCATCTCTCGCCGCCCTCAAGCCCTCGGTGAGCTCGCCGTAACACCCTCGTCCTTTTAGGCTAGCTCTAGTCGAGCCTAGCACACTCCCTGAGCCGGAACGCCGCCGCGCCGCCGTTCCCGCCGCGCGCCGAGAGCGCCATGGGCGCGGTCGCCGTCGCCCGCGGCCCCGGTCTCTCTCCGCCGTCGGATCTCGATCCGACGCACGAGAACAGAACCCTGATCCGATCTAACTTCACCGTTGGATCGAGATCTAACCGCTCCCACTCGCCGATGACCGGTCAATACCGGTCAGCGCGGTTCGTTTTGCTAAAGAGCCCCTGGACTTTCGGGAAATCAACCCGCAGTCCACCGACGTTGAAAAATAATTAGGTTTAGGTCCTGTTTTCTTCGGTTTGGCCCCTGGGCTTTCCGGGTTTTGAACCCGCGGTCCAGGTTATGGAGATTTTGCTCCAGAGCCCTTGGCGACTACGTTTAATTACGTATAGGTCCTCGGTTTTTCAAATCTAGCCCCTGGTTTAATGTTTCTATCACAGTTATGCCCCTAGGAGCCCGTTTTATGCATAACTTTCACGTTTTAACTCCGATTTGAGTGATTCTTGCGCTCACGCGACCGTGGAAACACGTAGAATGTTTTTAGTACAGTTTTACCTTCTGTTTTTATGATATGATGTACTGTTTCTCACCCTTGGCCAATTGTTTGCATGTATGTATGCGTGGAAATGTTTGTACGTTGCCATGATCGTGGTTAGACGGTGAGCAGTTTGTTGGTGACGAGGAGCAGCAGTTTGAGGGTGTTGAGCAGCAGCCTCAAGACCAGTTTGAGCAAGGCAAGTATAACATGGACACAACCCAATAATCCTTTAATCACTTCATATGCACGTGTCTGTTTTGGTATGCCCATAAGGACTGTACCAAGCCTCTTTATCGCAAGGTTTACCTATGGGAATGCATGTTGGTTAAGTTTTGCTAGTCGCCGCGCGAACTCATGTATCTTTTGTTAATAATTTTGTTTAATGGATCTATGCAATCAAATCCTGAGCTTGACCCTCTGTGGTTCATGTTTCTTTAAAAATGGCTTTTTAGCAACTTGGTTTAGGGGGCATAAGCATGTGGTTTGCTTATGGCCACTCTCCTTAAGGACCGGTTCGCAAAGCGACAACCTGGGATAACAGTGCTACCATGAGACTGGAATGGGACGGTCTTGGCTAATTAATTAGGTTACTTTGGTTTGGGGGTAACTTACCGACGGGGCAAGAGGGGAGGTGAGCTTCTGTGGCCCTCGCGCTACTTGGGTTGAGTGCGTTTATCTCCCCTTGAGGCTTGCTCCACAGCTGCGGACCCTGAAACCTTAGCGGTTACACCTTACCAACGTGATCTTTGTAAAGGCCTCGTAGTGTGCTTGCTAGCCATCTCATCTAAGGTAATGTGGTGGACTACTAGCGTAGCCCACGACTCATGGGTAAAGTTGCACGACCTCTCGAGAGTGTAAAACTGACATGTCAGCCGTGCTCACGGTTATGAGCGGCCCAGATCCTTTATGCAGATTAGTGGTTCTGTTGGGTTTCCAAAGTGGTTCATATGATCATGTTGTTAAATAATGTTCACATGTTATATCTTGGGTTAATGGTTATCAACTCTCTTGTAGATGCTAGTTGTTTAATAAAAACTTGACCAACTAAAAGCTCATGCTAAGTGTCAGCCAACCCTAGATGCCTCATAGTTCATGTTGTGCTTGTTGAGTATGAAATACTCACGCTTGCTTTACTTTAAACCTACTGTTGGCTGGAACCCAACCGCTGCTCAGCTCCAGAAGACTTCGAAGAGTATGTTCAGGACTTCAACGAGTTCTAGGCGTACCGGTCCACCAGTCGACGTCCCTGTGGCGGCTCACTCGTCTTCGTTTACGCTTCCGCTATGACTCTGGTTTAAAGACATGTTGTCTTATTGTAATAAAGTGATGTTATACTCTATGTAAATGTTTTATTTATCGTTAAGCACGTTCTGTGATGTCACTATTGTCATTGTATATGTGAGACACGTTCCTGGCACATATACGTTGTTCCGGTTCCGTTGGTTGAGAACTGGGCGTGACAAAGTGGTATCAGAGCCGTGTTGACTGTAGGACGGAAGCCTAGTTGGAAACAGACGTAAATAAGGACCTCTTTCCCCTTTGCCCTCTTGCTGTTTTATGAAAATTTTATTTTGCTATCAAACTATATGTTCACCCTATGTTAAATTATTACTTTTTGCTTTATTCATTCAACCAAATAGAACTGATCTCCATCTTACTCCATCCTCCTTATAGGTCATGGCACGCAGCAAGCAGACCGCCCGCAAGAGTACTGGGGGCCGCCTTCGCCGTGTTGCACCACCGACCCCACGGCGTACCCCAGTACCTCGTCCACCCCAGTAGATCGAGCCCCCGTCACCGGAGCTGCCCGAGCCGTTGCCACCACCACCCTTCGAGTACGCCCCATGGACCAGGCGCCACACCCCTTTGAGGGGAATGGTCTGCTTCCGGCAGACACTGACCCTAAGGAGGAGGAGGAGGAGGAGGATCCAGTGGAGGTGGTTTACTACCTCGACTCAGACGGCGATGGTGATGCACGGGGAGAGGCTCCATCGCCACGCCTGCCGACACCGACACCTCCTTCCCCGCGTGCGCCGACACCACCACCTTCTCCAGCGGCACCTGCAGCTTCACCGGCACCCCCACCGCCACCGCCTGCCGCACCCGAGTGGCCGTTCCGTGTGGCTGTCCCTTCCGACGAGGGTGGCCAGCGGGAGGTTGACGCCTGGGTCGACCTGACGCACCCACACCACGGTGCTAACCTGGAGTTCCCGGGGCTACTCCGCGACTGCCTCTACGACCTGGGTTACACTACCCATGAGGTCGTCTACCAGGTCCGGCAGCGAGCGCGCCCGGACCACACCACCCTCTGGTCCGCCGGTGCGCAGATCCTGGAGCCAAACCCCAACCATGGGGGACACACCGTGCTGCGCCGGCACTACAGCATCGCGGAGCACGAGACCATGGAGATGGCCATGGAGGATGCTGCTCAGCAGGCCCTTGGGGTCCTCTGCCAGCACTACCACACTCCGCTCTGCCAGACTCAGTACCGCTACTTTCCCCGCCGGCAGTCCGGGGATACTGAGCACGAGATCGCGTCCATCCGGGGCGAGGACAACCGGCAGCTGTTGAAGCTGGTCCGGTATGTGTCAGCCCTGATCACTGCCTACGTCAGGGTGTCCGAGGAGCTCCATCACCGGAACGGTGAGGTGTTCCACCTTCAGGCGCAGCTGGATCGAGTGGCAGGTCCACCACCCCAGGTGCCAGTGGTGGATCCAGCTCAGACTCCACCTCGCCGGAGGCCTGGCACAGGAGAGTTAGGTGGTGCCACCAGGATACTCCCTCGGGATGACTAGTCGTCCTCATGTATCGCGTTAGCACGTTTGTTTAAGTTGTCGTGATGAGTTGGTCATGTGGAACCTAAGTTAAAGTGTGTTGGTTGGTTGTTTGTCATTTTGAACCATGTTTGATTTGGATCTTTGGTTGTGTGCTATCCAGCTGTGGGGATTTGTCCCAGCATGAACAAGTTAATGTTATAAGTTAGTTCGTGGGGTTAAACACTATATCCACTCTATCGCTCTTACTACTTTATCTTTAGTAGTTACCGTTCGTACACCCTTCTGTTGGCTATATGCTTACGGTGTCTCTGCTACAAACAGATGGTCAACACAAGGCGCAACGCTACTGGTGGAAGTGCTAGCCAGGGTAACCAGGGGGGTGGCAACCCGCTGCCTAACCCTCCACCACTGACACCGGAGCAGTTTTACAACCTCCAGATGCAAATGATGGCAACAATGACCAACGCGGTGCACGCTCTCCAGCAAGCCCAAGCTCAACCACCACCCCCACCACCTCGGGACAGGCGTGGAGATTTCCTGAAGGGTCATCCACCAACCTTCTCCCATGCCACAGAGCCACTGCAAGCTGATGATTGGCTTCGCGCAGTGGAATGCCAGCTGGACATTGCTCAATGCAATGACCGGGAGAGGGTTTTGTATGGTTCCGGTCAGCTAAGAGGTGCAGCCCTGGATTGGTGGGAATCTTACAGACCCCAAGATAGGGATGCTTTCACTTGGGCACAGTTCAGGGAGAACTTCCGCAACCATCATGTGCCCGCAGGTTTGATGAAGATGAAGAAGAAGGAATTTCTTTCCCTGAAGCAGGGCAGCATGTCTGTGACTGAGTATAGGGATAAATTCCTTCAGTTGGCCAGGTATGCCACTGCAGAGGTGGCAGAGGACAGGGAGAAACAAGAATACTTCTTGGAGGGTCTGAATGATGAGCTCCAGTACCAGCTGATGAATCATACCTTTCCTAGCTTCCATCAACTGGTGGACAGGGCTCTTTTCACTGAAAGGAAGCGCCAGGAGATTGAAGAAAGGAAGAGGAAGTACAACAACTCCTCATCAAGCAGCAACACCCGCCCCCGTTTCTCTCAGGGTCCGAGCTCACAGCAGCAGCGGGCTCAAGGACAGCAAGGCTACCAGTCCCAGCAGCGCTATCAGGGTCAGCCAGCTCGCCCTATGTACCCAGCTCAGCGCCAAGTGCAGACCACTCCTCCCACCACGAACCAGACTACAGGTGTTGGGCCTTGCTACAAGTGTGGTGGAGCGGGCCACTATGCTAATGCTTGTCCCCGTAGGGTGCAAGGTAACCAACAGGGGCAGCAGTCGGGCCAAAGGCAGAACCCTCCCCAGCCGCAGCAAGGGCGCCCCAATCAACAGAGCAAGACGCCATGGCAGGGGAAGGTGAATCATGTGACAGCTGAGTCTGCAGCTGAAGCTCCTAACGTCGTGATTGGTACGTTCTTGGTCAACTCTCACCCCGCTACAGTTCTTTTCGATACCGGTGCCACGCATTCATTTATTACCAAATCATATGCTGAGCAGTACAATATTCCTATAAGGTCTACAAGTAGACCCATGGTAGTATCTACACCGGGGGGAACGTTGAGCACAAGTTTAATATGCCCTCGGGTTAGCATAAACATAAGGGGGTAGAATTCTGCACCAAGTTGATAATCATTGGCTCCGCGGGAATTGATATCATCTTGGGAATGGAAACGCTTGCTAAGTGGGATGTCAGAATTGATTGTGCCAAGAGAACCGTCCACTTAACAGCTCCTGATGGTCAGAAAGTGGAGGTCAGTGCCACAAAACCTTCTGGTTGTCTGCATCAGATGGAGGCGAAGCCCATGGAGGGAATTCGAGTAGTGTGCAAGTACCCGGATGTCTTTCCAGATGAGTTGCCAGGTATGCCACCTGACCGAGAAATTGAATTTTTAATAGAACTTTTACCTGGTACAGCACCTATAGCAAAAAGGCAATATAGAGTGGCACCCAAAGAACAAGAGTTAATAAAGGAAAATATAGATGAGTTGTTAGGAAAGGGGTTTATACGGCCTAGTTCTTCACCTTGGGCCTTTCCAGTTCTGTTTGTTGACAAAAAGGATGGGACACGGAGGATGTGTGTGGATTATAGAGCCTTGAATGATGTCACCATCAAGAACAAATATCCCTTACCTCGAATAGATGATTTGTTTGATCAGTTGCAAGGTGCATGTGTGTTCTCAAAAATTGATTTGAGGTCGGGCTATCATCAACTGAAGATTCGTCCATCCGATATTCCAAAGACTGCTTTCATTACCAGATTTGGGTTATATGAATATACAGTGATGTCTTTTGGGTTGACAAATGCTCCTGCTTATTTCATTAATCTTATGAACAAGGTGTTTATGGAGTATCTTGACAAGTTTGTTGTAGTGTTCATTGATGATATATTGATCTACTCCAAGACGGAAGAAGAACACGAAGAACACTTGAGGTTAGTTTTGCAGAAGCTGAGAGACCATAAGTTGTATGCAAAGTTGAGCAAGTGTGAGTTTTGGCTTGATCAAGTGCCTTTCTTGGGACATATAGTCTCGAAAGGTGGAATCATGGTGGATCCCAGCAAGATCAGCAGTGTCATGGATTGGAAGGTGCCAGAAGTTGTGAAAGAAGTTCGTGGATTTTTGGGTCTAGCAGGATATTACAGAAGGTTTATTGAGAGTTTCTCCAGGATTGCAAAACCAATGACATCATTGCTCGAGAAGGGTGTTCCATTTAATTGGACTAAGGAGAGGCAAGCTGCATTTGATGAACTAAAGAAGAGACTCACCACAGCCCCAGTGCTTACTCTACCGGACTTAACCAAGAGTTTCACCGTGTATTGTGATGCCTCTAAGGAAGGGTTGGGTTGTGTGCTGATGCAGGAGGGTAAGGTGATTGCTTATGCTTCACGCCAGTTAAGAAAGCATGAGGTCAATTATCCCACTCATGATCTGGAGTTAGCAGCTGTTGTGCACGCTCTGAAGATCTGGAGGCATTATTTGTTCGGGAATAAATGTGAGATATACACCGACCACAAGAGTCTCAAATATATCTTCACACAGAATGAGTTGAATATGAGGCAGAGAAGATGGCTAGAGTTGATCAAAGATTATGACCTGGAGATACATTACCATCCAGGGAAAGCTAATGTGGTAGCGGATGCCTTAAGCAGAAAAAGTTATGTTAATATGGCAGTTGCTTTTCAGATGCCCTTTGAGCTGTGTGTGGAATTTGAGAGTTTGAATTTGGGATTCGTGCATCACACCACAGTAGCAACCTTTGAAGCAGAGCCTACCCTGGAACAAGAGATAAGGAACCATCAGAAAACGGACGAGAAAATTCAGGAGATCCGGGAACAGATCAAGTTGGGCAAGGCACCACACTTTCATGAAGATGAACAAGGTACTGTATGGTACAAGAATCGGATCTACGTGCCAGATGTGGACAGTATCAAGAAGTTAATACTCAGTTAGGCTCACGACACTGCTTACTCAATTCACCCGGGCAGTACAAAGATGTATCATGATCTGAAGGAAAGGTTCTGGTGGTATGGAATGAAGAGAGCAGTGGCAGAATATGTCGCAGTGTGTGACACTTGTCAGCGCGTGAAGGCCGAACATCAGAGACCTGCAGGTTTGTTGCAACCTTTGAAGATTCCAGAGTGGAAATGGGAGGAAATAAGTATGGACTTCATTGTGGGGTTACCCAGGACTCAGAAAGGCTACAACTCGATCTGGGTAGTTGTTGATCGGTTGACCAAAGTTGCTCATTTTATTCCGGTAAACACTACTTATTCGGGTGCAAGGTTAGCAGAATTGTACATCTCCAGAATCGTTTGCTTGCATGGTGTGCCTAAGCGGATCATATCTGATAGAGGTTCACAGTTCACCTCTCGTTTCTGGGAGCAGTTGCATGATTCTTTGGATTCCAAGCTTCGGTTCAGTACCGCATATCACCCACAGACAGATGGTCAGACGGAAAGAACAAATCAGATTCTAGAGGACATGTTGAGGGCATGTGCTATACAATACGGAACTAGTTGGGATAAGAGTCTGCCTTATGCCGAGTTCTCTTATAACAACAGCTACCAAGCCAGCCTGAAGAAGTCACCATTTGAGGCTCTGTATGGCAGAAGGTGCAGGACACCGCTATTTTGGAATCAAACAGGAGAGAAGCAGGTGTTCGGACCCGACCTTATCAAGGATGCAGAACAGCAGATCAAGATGGTACGTGAGAATTTGAGAGTTGCTCAGTCCAGGCAGAAGAGCTATGCAGATGTGCGACGCAGGGATTTGACCTTTAAGGTTGATGACACCAATGAGAGGTATCCGGAGGTTTAATATGAAAGGAAAGCTGGCACCAAGATACATTGGTCCATTCAAGATAGTGGAAAGGAAAGGTGAAGTGGCTTATAAGTTGGAGTTGCCACCAAACCTATCTGGCATACACAATGTGTTCCATGTGTCACAACTAAAGAAGTGTTTGAGGGTGCCGGAAGAACAAGCACCACTGGAAGGTCTGGATGTGCAGGAGGATTTGACATATACCGAACATCCGGTGAAGATCCTTGAAACATCTGAAAGGGTTACCCGAAATAGGAGGGTCAAAATGTGCAGAGTGCAGTGGAAACATCACACGGAAGATGAGGCAACTTGGGAAAGAGAGGAGGAGTTGAGAGCAACCTATCCTGGTCTCTTTGCTAACCATCTATGAGAATCTCGGGGCGAGATTCCTGTTAAGGGGGGTAGGTTTGTAACACCCTAGTTTAAATTCCAGCATTTTATAATAAATTCTAAGTAATTTATTTAATTTTCTAAGGCTTATGTACTTAGTTGCATTTTTAAATGATTTATTTAAAATCAATACTTGTATAAAATAAACCATAGGCCAAACTTTCTTGTGCATACATGCTGGTGCATCCTCTTTTGGTTGTGTGAATTAAGGATTCAAATTCAAATTTATTTGAATTTTAGACCCATTTTCTATCCCAATTCAAAGGAATTCAAAAGGAAAAAGGAAAAAAAAAAAGAAAGGGAGCCAGGTCGGCCGGACGGCCCGGCCGACCGGCCAGCCCAGCCCCGCGCCCCCTCTCCCCGCCTGGGCCGGCCCAGCCATCCCGGCGCCCCGCCCCTTCCCGCCTGGGCCGCCTCCCGGCCCATTCGGCCGCGCCCTCAGCGCGCTGTCGGCCCGCGCCCCCGCACCCGCTGACCGCCCGGTCCCACGCGTCAGTCCCGTCTCCCTCCTCCCGCCGCAGACACCGCGCCTTCCTTCTCTGCTCGGGCCACGCCAGCGCTTCGCCCACGGGGAAGCCGAATCCGAGGCCGCTCTCTCCCTTCCTTAAGCGCCCGCAGTCAAACCCCGCCATCCCCGCTCCGATTCCCCTCTCCCTCGCCTTCCTTCACTGCCGACGCGAGCTTTCAAAGCCGCCGAGCGGGATCACCGCGGCCGTGCTTATTCCCTTCGCCCGAGGCTCTATAAAACCCACCCCGAGGCTCGCCTCCGTCCCCTTCGCCTCTCCACCAGAGCTATTGCCCTCCCGTGCCCTCTCGAGCTTGCAATCGCCGCCGGAGCCCCGCCTCGGTAAGCCGCTCCGTCGCCGAATTCGGCGTCGGTGTAGCCCCTCCGGCCCTGACTCCTCCCCCTCTCGTGTCGCAGGAGCATCCCGGAGCTTCGCCGCCCATCCTCGGAGTCCCGCAGACGCTTCACCCTCACGTTCCACGCGGGAGAACGCCACCCGTGAACCGACGCCGCCGCCGCTCGTCGCTAGACCGCCACCGACCATCTCTCGCCGCCCTCAAGCCCTCGGTGAGCTCGCCGTAACACCCTCGTCCTTTTAGGCTAGCTCTAGTCGAGCCTAGCACACTCCCTGAGCCGGAACGCCGCCGCGCCGCCGTTCCCGCCGCGCGCCGAGAGCGCCATGGGCGCGGTCGCCGTCGCCCGCGGCCCCGGTCTCTCTCCGCCGTCGGATCTCGATCCGACGCATGAGAACAGAACCCTGATCCGATCTAACTTCACCGTTGGATCAAGATCTAACCGCTCCCACTCGCCGATGACCGGTCAATACCGGTCAGCGCGGTTCGTTTTGCTAAAGAGCCCCTGGACTTTCGGGAAATCAACCCGCAGTCCACCGACGTTGAAAAATAATTAGGTTTAGGTCCTGTTTTCTTCGGTTTGGCCCCTGGGCTTTCCGGGTTTTGAACCCGCGGTCCAGGCTATGGAGATTTTGCTCCAGAGCCCTTGGCGACTACGTTTAATTACGTATAGGTCCTCGGTTTTTCAAATCTAGCCCCTGGTTTAATGTTTCTATCACAGTTATGCCCCTAGGAGCCCGTTTTATGCATAACTTTCACGTTTTAACTCCGATTTGAGTGATTCTTGCGCTCACGCGACCGTGGAAACACGTAGAATGTTTTTAGTACAGTTTTACCTTCTGTTTTTATGATATGATGTACTGTTTCTCACCCTTGGCCAATTGTTTGCATGTATGTATGCGTGGAAATGTTTGTACGTTGCCATGATCGTGGTTAGACGGTGAGCAGTTTGTTGGTGACGAGGAGCAGCAGTTTGAGGGTGTTGAGCAGCAGCCTCAAGACCAGTTTGAGCAAGGCAAGTATAACATGGACACAACCCAATAATCCTTTAATCACTTCATATGCACGTATCTGTTTTGGTATGCCCATAAGGACTGTACCAAGCCTCTTTATCGCAATGTTTACCTATGGGAATGCATGTTGGTTAAGTTTTGCTAGTCGCCGCGCGAACTCATGTATCTTTTGTTAATAATTTTGTTTAATGGATCTATGCAATCAAATCCTGAGCTTGACCCTCTGTGGTTCATGTTTCTTTAAAAATGGCTTTTTAGCAACTTGGTTTAGGGGGCATAAGCATGTGGTTTGCTTATGGCCACTCTCCTTAAGGACCGGTTCGCAAAGCGACAACCTGGGATAACAGTGCTACCATGAGACTGGAATGGGACGGTCTTGGCTAATGAATTAGGTTACTTTGGTTTGGGGGTAACTTACCGACGGGGCAAGGGGGAGGTGAGCTTCTGTGGCCCTCGCGCTACTTGGGTTGAGTGCGTTTATCTCCCCTTGAGGCTTGCTCCACAGCTGCGGACCCTGAAACCTTAGCGGTTACACCTTACCAACGTGATCTTTGTAAAGGCCTCGTAGTGTGCTTGCTAGCCATCTCATCTAAGGTAATGTGGTGGACTACTAGCGTAGCCCACGACTCATGGGTAAAGTTGCACGACCTCTCGAGAGTGTAAAACTGACATGTCAGCCGTGCTCACGGTTATGAGCGGCCCAGATCCTTTATGCAGATTAGTGGTTCTGTTGGGTTTCCAAAGTGGTTCATATGATCATGTTGTTAAATAATGTTCACATGTTATATCTTGGGTTAATGGTTATCAACTCTCTTGTAGATGCTAGTTGTTTAATAAAAACTTGACCAACTAAAAGCTCATGCTAAGTGTCAGCCAACCCTAGATGCCTCATAGTTCATGTTGTGCTTGTTGAGTATGAAATACTCACGCTTGCTTTACTTTAAACCTACTGTTGGCTGGAACCCAACCGCTGCTCAGCTCCAGAAGACTTCGAAGAGTATGTTCAGGACTTCAACGAGTTCTAGGCGTACCGGTCCACCAGTCGACGTCCCTGTGGCGGCTCACTCGTCTTCGTTTACGCTTCCGCTATGACTCTGGTTTAAAGACATGTTGTCTTATTGTAATAAAGTGATGTTATACTCTATGTAAATGTTTTATTTATCGTTAAGCACGTTCTGTGATGTCACTATTGTCATTGTATATGTGAGACACGTTCCTGGCACATATACATTGTTCCGGTTCCGTTGGTTGAGAACTGGGCGTGACATCGGCCCACGTGGACCGACGAAATTAACTGCCACGTAATTTCGAGCCGACGAAATTAACTGCCCTGTGGCTATAATTTCGTCGGTCCAAGTAAATTCGTCGGCTGGCCCACGAATTTAAGTTATGTTCGTGGGGGCCCACGAGTTTACTTCTGTAATTTCATCCATTTTTGTTTCAGGTAATATTTTCGTTGGCAGACCGACGAAAAAGACTTAATTTCGTGGGTTTTTGCTTA
Organism: Paspalum notatum; assembly: GCA_022530915.1. Classification (NCBI taxonomy): domain Eukaryota; kingdom Viridiplantae; phylum Streptophyta; class Magnoliopsida; order Poales; family Poaceae; genus Paspalum; species Paspalum notatum. The sequence goes on along the minus strand of CM039688.1, from coordinate 27,693,964 downwards.
TTTTCGTGGGTTTTTGGCCGCCGGCGTACGGGCCGCGTCCCTCGCCCACGGATCGCATCCTCCGGCCGCGTCCTTAAGACGAGGAGCACCTCCTCGGCCGAGACCTTTCCTTCGCTTCGCCGTTTGCCGTCTCCCGAGCTCACCCTTCGCCTCGCCGTTCCGCGCCGCCGCCTTCGCCCACCGCCGAGCCTCTAGGCCACCATCACCGCAACTGCCACCCTCGCGCGCATCTCCTCCACCAATCCTCGTCGCCGTTCCACTCTCCTACGCCAAGGTCCGACCCCGCCGCGCCGCCGGTTCACGCCATCGCCGTGCGAGTTGATGCTTAGTTCACCGCCTCCGCCGCCTCGTCCACGCCCTCCCCGCCGACGAGACCTACATGAGGTAGTGAGCCACGTCCGCGCGCTCCTTCCCCGACCCGCGTCACGGCCCCGAGCTCGTCGGCGCGCGTCTTCCCGCGCGGCCACCGGCCGGCGCTGGGAAGAATTATGTTCTTCGTCGCATCTCAAAGCGAACCATCGAGCTACGGTTGACGCAGATGCCCACAAAAGCACTATGTAACACACCCCGTAGTGCATTGCCGGTATCAAACACCGACAACTATGGTGGAAGATTATCATTATGCTTGAGTTTACGTGGAGACCGGGCAGAGATTTTATTCAGTATTTACTTTTCATGATATCGCACTGTGGATTCCGCCCGAGTCGCATAAGGCCCGTCCGCTGTTTGTTTGCTGATTGGCATAACATTGCTAGAATGCTTATCCGGGCCATGGGATTGGTAAAATCTTACTTGTGCCATCCTGAGAACAGAGACACGTTCTTACCCACTAGTCGAGAGGAAGGTGGCCCGAGGGAGCTAGATTAACTAGGCCACAAGTTAAAAGCCATTGCAAATATTTTTAGATTATGGTAAAATTATTTCTACTCTAGACCGCTACCTCGAGAGTAGTATGTGCACTTGAATTATTTTGCAGGAAATTATTTAATGACAAAAAAATTAAAGGAATATCCGATAACATATTTCTAACACCTTCTCTTTTCATTTTGAATTCTGCATTTATTTATCTATATCTATCAATTTGGTGTTTCCTTTGTGTTTCTCTTGTTTTAGTGTGTTAGTTTAGTTTACTTTTACAGTGTGATTAATACTGCAACCATGACCTATGCTTAATTAATTAATGATAATATTATTTTCAAGAAAATGATGAAAATTGCCTCTTTATCTTTATCATGCTTTGTTTTTGATTAGTCAAGTTAGCATGCTCTGATAATACTTGTTTAAATAAACTAGCCAGCAATTTTGTGACTGATTATGATTGTTCATAAAGACCCATATGATTTAATTTTTGCAAAGTTTAATCTTTGTCATGATCACCTCTTTGTTTATTTTTACTACTTATAAATTCTATGATCAACTTTATGAGATTATCTTGCAATAGCAATTCCTACCAGAGCCATAAATTTTTAAACCTTAGATTTATCATTCACTTTTGCGTATCTTTTCTTTGTTAGCCTTTCTATCCATGCATTTTGTCTCTCTGCATTGGAGAGATTGCAAACTTCGCTGGATATCCATCCTTAAACCAAGATTATCTTTTTTGTGTATCCTTCTTGACCACAACCTATTATTTTCTGGAGTATTTAAGGGATTAAATATTGTTCTTTCTATTAGACAACTCCATCCTCTAAGTTAAATTGTTTTAGAGATATGTGCTCAAGGGCGAGGGTGAGTATTATTCAAGAGTGGGGATGGAGAGCTGCCATATATAGTTTTTCTTATATATATAGAGAAAGATTTTTGAGGGGGCAAAAGCAAAAAAAATAAAAGACCAAATGGTCGCCATATATGTTTAAAAAAAAGGAAGAAGGCCCCTCAATAATCTTCTAAATATTTTTAAGAGTTTTATATGTAGTTTTGCTTTAGTATAATGAGAGTTATCCTATTTATATATACTCCAGAAAATATTCCAACCATATGCAAACCGATAGCAAGGACTTTATTTGTACCTTGAGATCATCCATTGACACTTGCACATGTCCACTATTCTATATGTGTGTGTTCCATCCTTTCCCTCTCAACATTATTTTATTACATGGCCTTTTTGACAAGTCTCGGTAAAACCAGTAGATTTCTTTCTTGGTTTGATAATATTTTAAAAACAAGTTTTGATTAGGATCCATACCAAGCTCCAGATAAGCTTCCACCTTACATATATATATTTATTGGATACCATTTAGATATTGAGAGACCGGAGGGTTGAGTGTGTTTCTTTGGCTTTGCAGGAATTTATCTCTTATTGTTTGATTATCTTTTTCAAAAACTTATTGCTAAAATGAGGAGATGTGTTATTGATAAATTTGAACTCTTGCTAATTCTTTTATTGTGGGATGAGCTTAGTTAAAAATCTTTTCTTTCATAATTTGGTGGTTCACACTAAAATTCTAGAGAGCTTGTTAGTTTGATTGATTAAAATTAGAGTATGAAAAAGTTAATGTAGGACAACGCTGATTCTTGACTTATTCGAGGACGAGCAAGGTTTAAGAGTGGGGATGTTGTTGACGCGGCTTAGCTATGAATATTTTGTATCATTTATGTGTGTTTTCACTGATTTTATGCGTCAACTATATCTTTTACTAACAATTATCACTGATTATTGTGGATTTGTCAATATTGTCTTGGAATTTTGTTATACTTAGTTTTGCAGTTTTTGAGCTATTTTTCGCAAAATTCATCATAATCTACCTCGAGTGAGAAAAGACCTCTGAGATGATATTCTAGAAGGGAACTTCTAGAAGACATCATGTGCTACGCTGGGATAGGAAGCTACTAGAAGAAATCTACATGGAAGATGCCAAGACACTTCATATCTATCCAAAATCAGAAGATTTCGACAAATCTTGGCCAATACCGAAGATTCCAGAGCCCTACGAGTTCGAGAACCCTCGCACAAGTGTTTCTTAGGCAACAAGCGATGTCCACGCGAAAGATGGAAACAAACGGGCAGAGGAAGACTCGGGGTCGGCCGACTTTAGGCCTTCTGGTCGGACGACCCCACCCAACCCTACGTTGGTTTCCGGTTTCCTTTCTACCACGTCTTGTCCAGGGTATAAATAGCGAGCATAGGCCCCGAGATCGGACATCCAATTCATTATCAAGGCGCAGAAGCGACGACAAGAGGGACAACAACTAGATGAGAGTAGAGGGTCGAGTTCTAGGCTATGGATTAGAGTTCTTCTAGTTCCTAGAGGTGATTAGAGGTCCTGCGCGGTGCTCTAATTACCTAGCTCCAGAGGTCTAATTGTATCATGAAGAGTTACGCTATGGTTGTAAGTATGATACAATTTATTAATGAAGCATTGTTCTTGTCTAATTATCATGTTCTTATTCTAATTATGCTTGTTCTGGCTCTAATTAGCTTTAGATCTAGATGCGTTGATTAGATCATGTCTTTAAAGGTTATTTTCATCTAGCATTCTTGATCGTTGATCTAGCTTACTAATGATATAGTTGTATATCTAGTTCTTGTGATCATGGTGATTAAAGGTTCTAGTTGTGCTAATTATGTTTTTAGACCATACAAAGTAATTAGAAGGGACCTCTCTAATTATGTGCCTGTTGAAAGCTTTTCGTCGATTACCTGGTTTTAGTGATAGGAGGGCCGGGAAAGGTTAAGCCGATCTAGGGTGTTAGGTTAATTGATCTTGATTTAATCATGCTATGATGAATATGCTTGATCATGCTTGTCTACCTTGAGCTACTAGTTATCTCATTGCTCTTATCTACGGCACCCGTCATCATGCATGTTTTGGATCCAATTAGAGCTTGATTAGAATCTAGTTAATACCCCTTAATTAGTGTTCTAGTTTTGTTCTAATTGCCTATCTTATATATATTAGTATAGTTTAGACGTAGATTAGAGCTAGTTTAGAGTTAGATTAGAGTATTATTTATATCTTTAGTTTACCTTAAACTCTTGTTAGTTAGTTCTCAATTAGTTCGTTTCCTGGATTGACAAAACCCATGATACTCATCCTAGGAAAAAGCTACACACGATACTGTCGCTTGCAGTATAAGGTTTGCCATGCTTAAGTGTCGTCAACACCATAACCGAAGCTCTGTCAAATCATCTGTGTTGATGTTCATGAGAGACGTGTAATCATCGGCTGACAGATCATTCTGAAACTGAACTCTATAAGAGCCGATGTTAACCTCCCATGGCATAACGGCCTCCTTGCCGTACACCAACTGATATGGAGTGCACTTAATCGCCCCGTGGCACGACATCCTGTATGCCCATAATGCCTCCGCAAGCCGACCATGCCACTGCTTGGGATATTCGTCTATTTTTCTTTTGATCAGCTTGATGAGACTCTTGTTCGACGCCTCGGCCTGCCCATTGGCCTGAGCAAGCGCTAAACCCTGCGCTTTTGCATCTTTGACAAACCCTCAGGGCACCACCTCGACAGGTGGCACTCTGGGCGACGTTGAACATCCTCCGGGTCGTCTTTCCCTGCTGGAGAGGGTGAGCGCGCCGGCGGTGGGGACGCAGGTCGCCGCTTTGGTGGCCGGAACGGATGACGTCGGGGCGGAGGAGTAGGGTCCCGGCGATGGCGTGGCGAGGCCGTGCGATACCGTCGTGGTGATGGCACGCGCTCCAAGCGTTCAAACACGGACGCTTTGCCATGGCGACCCCTGCGGTCGGAACATTCTGGACAATCGTCAAGGTTGGGGAGTCTCTCCATACCTTGCGTCCAATAAAAGTGAAAGTAGGGGCAGCGCCAATGCTCCTCGCGGTTCATGGCATCACGACGCTCCTTGTACCGCCGCTGTTCCTCACGGCGCTGCTCCTCGCGCCATTGGTCTTGGTGACATCGTTCTTCAAGATGATGGTGTCGTTCGCGATGGTATGCTTCCTCCTCTTTAGCTCGACGCCGCTCCTCGTTCCGTTGATGGTGGCGTGCATACATCCCAATCAACACTCCCGAGTTAGGGCGACATCGCCGATTCCTCTGAATCCTGACCGAAGTATGCTCTTCGGCCCTGAATTCCAGAGGGAGATCATCACGAGGATCCGCCTGAGCCTTCCCCTTCTCGTCCTTGGATGCGTGGACCATGTTGATCGAAGTAGTAGAACCTCGGAGGAGATGGGAATACTGATTTTGATTGCCCCGGTGCAGGATCCTACCCGCAGAAATAGCCTTGCCCAGGCGCGCTCGGCAAATCGACTCGGATACGAATTCCGAGTAGCACTCGTCGGGCAACGGACTCGTGGCATAAACGGCATTGACTGGGAAAGGTGTCGTGTCTATTTTCATTGGAGCGCGAGCAAAAACCAGTCTTCCTTGCTCGATGGCCTTCTGGATTTCAGACCGCAGAATCCTGCAGTCAACTGTATTGTGCCCATCAAGCTTGTTATGCCACTTGCAGTACTTACGGCCACGCATCTCCTCGGCCATAGGGGTTTGATGCCCAGGGAGTGGCACCAGCAACTTCTCTTTGACAAGCATGTCAAAGATGGCTTCGGTCTTTGAGATGTCGAAGTCAAAGCCTGGGATGGGCTCTGGTTGCTTCACCCATTGGCACTGCAGAGGCTTGTGTGATGCCCCCGGCATCTCAAGAGCCTTAACACGCAGTTAGAGACAAGTTAATAATGAATTAAGACTTAAACATGTTCAGCGTGGTGAGGAGGGACTTGATAGAAAAGTCACTAAGACAAAATTTTATAGAAAAAAATACAAGACTTTAGGTGGTGTGCTTGTTTGAGTCACCATCGACAAGCTTTTATGCAAAACACCAAATACAAAAGTCTAAGTTCGGGATGTTGCTATCAACTTTAATATTATGACCATCTTAAAATCATATGCTATGATGTTTAAAAGTCAAGATCAAGTCAAACTAGAAGTTCTTTGAAAGGTGCCAATTGTGACCGTGACCAAATTTGGGCCCTAGTAAAACTTTTAGATTCATTAAGAAACTGAGCTTAGCTCAAATATCAAAGTTGTCATACATACTGTGAACTTCACTTTTGCTACACAGAGCATGGCTCAAAACTGTCATCTACTTATTGCAAAGTACATTCTATGAATAGAGTTCGTAGGACGAGTATGCCTAGAAATGCTAGGTACGAGTAGACACGAGTGAGCACTGTCACTCGTCGCGTAGGTGATTTTACAAATCTCAGAAATCTTACTATGATACAATTTATGATTATTATTGCTGATGTTAAATGGAGACCGGGCGGAGATATGGAATTGTATGATGAGAATTGGAATCATGTGTGGTGGACTCCGCCCGAGTCGCATAAGGCCCGTTCGCTGTTCGCTTGCTGGTTGGCATAACATTGCTAGAGCTACTTATCCGGGATAATAGACCGGTGAAAGTCTTAATTGTGCCATCCGAAGAATAGAGACTTGGTCCTACCATCGGGGCCAGGGGCACTTGGTTGTTGACTCGTGGAGGGCTGGACCCGGTGCGCCGAGGTAATGCTCCATGGGGGCTAAACCTGGGGAATGGCGGGTTACAATCGAACTTGGGATGGGACAAGTGGAGATGGGGGCTATATGTGGGAACGCGATGGCTAGTAAGCATATACCCCTGGCATTTTTAGTTGTTCCCAGGAATTAAAAATCGATTCGAATCGCTGATGCTCACCAGGTGTGAGAATGCCAGATATCGCACACGGGCAACGTAGTAATAACTATAACATGTTGTTTATTTAATCACGCTTTTCAATACAACATGCTTGGATGTGTATGATCCGTCCCACTATTCATGGTGCTGCCCATCCACTGGTAGGAGGTCGATGGACTTGGGAGGTGCTTTGAAGTCAAAGGAGGGCTGACCCGACGTACCGTGGTATCGCTCCTGAGACGGCTACTCCCAAGGCTAGATGGGGGGCGCTGTGAATCTTGGGATGGGACATGTGTAGAATAGGGGTATATCTTGGATATTATGCAAGTTACCGATGGTTCTCATGTTTTTTTTTACTTTCATGCAAGTAGATAATTTATGATATAAATAATCTTCATGGCTAATGGATAGCAGCTGTCAAATCCTGCTGTCTTATGTCAACATGACCTGGTTTAAAATCAACAGCTATGGATCCACATGATTAGTAAGCATGCTTTGCATCAGCCGTAAGCCCTGTCCATTAAGTCCTACTGAGTAATTAGTACTCAGGGTTTGCCCCCACTTTTGGATTACAGGTACTGGCGACATCTGGATAGCTGTGTTAGAGGTGGTAGTACTAGTGGGCTCGGTGCTACTCGCCTTGATTCCTCTCTTCATAAAGACTATTTAAGTATATTGTTTCCGCTGCGAGATGTTTTGAAAACGCTTCCGATATATACACTCTGAAATCGCTTGCGCTATTTTATGAAATGTATTTGATTTCATATATTGGGTTTGTAAATTAAGTCTGTTATTTTATATTTCAACTGCCTGCGATGATGTAATTGTTGTGGCTCCATCGAGAGTCGGATGTGTTTGATGTCGGTTCCTCTGGGAATGGTGTTATCGAGAGCCCGAGGGACTCTCGACGGACTACCGGGTTTAGTGTGGCCTAAGTGCACTGCGAGACAGAGGTTGCAGGTGTGCTTAGTCTAGATTAAGCAGGGTGGTTCCGCGACAGCTGGTATCAGAGCCGATCATACACAGACAACAGTTATATCATCAAGTTTTGTTTTGCAAACCTATTTTCGAAAACCCTTCTTCAAGTAATTCAAAAATGAGAGTATCCGCTATGCTCGTATAAGGATGTTGTTGACGGTCGTTATTGCACTACCAATGACCATTAACTATCCATGAACATGGAGGAAAACATGCCAAAGTATGGATAAACCTGTGCTACTAACATATTTCCACAAGTTGTGTTGAATATTTGATTGTAGGTACAAAGATCAGCAGAAAACAGGCAAATTTGGCTAAGTCATAAGGTCACTGGCCAGTGGGCCAGGTCGCCCGGCTCCAAGCCAGGCCGCCCGGCACCACTCCAAGCCGCTCGGCCTGACTCAGGAGCCAAATCAGCTCATCTTCAACCTGCATGTGCATAAATGATGTGTCAACACACTTGTGAAGTCCAAATGCTGAATGCAACGTGTCAAGTACCGGAAGGCTTGCCACATCACCGATCCAACACTTGGATTGGTGAAGTCAGCAATCTGCGAGACTTCAATCCTGCGGCTAAGGAAGAAACACAAGTGAGATCAACGGTTGAAGGGAAAACACACATGTAACCGCCATAACCGCCATGCAACCGACTTGGGGAGTCAAGATGGACCATAGGATGAAGAATGGCGGTGGATCCAAGGGCTGGCCAGGCTGCCCGGCTTGAGGTGGGGCCGCCTGGCCTCCTACCAGGCCGCCCGGCTTGCCACCTGTCCCCTTAACCGCCATACTGACCCTATAAGTACCCCCACTCACTTGGTGACTATAAATACCACCTAGCTCTCATTTGTAGAGTGTGGAAGTTGAGTAGCTCACACTATCGTTTAGTCTTGTATCACTAGGTTAGTCCTGGGAGTTAGAGTTGAGTCTGAGCTTTTGCCTCAGGGATTCCAGAGTCTTCTTCGAGTCTCGGTAAAGCTCTTGTATCTTTCTATCTTTTGTACTCGTTACTCTAGTATAATATTTATCATTGTTCTATCTTCTGTTATACTTTACTTTACTTCTTAACGCTTGCCTAGTGTGGTGTACCTTTATTGCACACTAGATCCAAGGCTTAGGTTTGTGTTGTTCTTAAGTTACCTGAATCTTGTTAGACTTGCCGGTGCTATAAGCTTGTCTTAGGCTTTTGATCTAAGATTAAGTTAGTTCTCACCCTCTGATCAAGGAAGAGCTTTAGTGTTCAAGTTCTCACTTGAACACTAGTATAGCGTGCCATCTTACCCACGTAGATCTGGTCGGTAGCCTCTCTAGGTGATAGCCCTAGAGGTCTCAGTAATCCACCCCGTCATTCGGTAAGCCCGTAGGCGTTAGCCGGGTCTCCTTCGGAGGTCTACTATCTACCCCTTGACCCCTCGAGGCGCCGGAATTTCGCTCGACACAAGATCCTAGCTTGTATCCAGTTATCTTAGTTCAACTGCGAATACTCCTCAGCAGCGGTTAAGTAGTAGAGTTTGGAAATCTAATCTCACTCGTTGTCCTCCCAGGCAACTACCTAAGTGTTAGGCTTCTTTAGTCCCTGTTTTACTCTTCCCACCATACACTATCTTTATATCTTATCCCCGTTGTAAGTTTAGCTGGTGTTTTATCTAAGTTATAGTACTGCTTGAAGGTTCGACATTTCATTCCACCTATTCTCCCTTGCTTCCCTGTGGATTTTTACGATACTCGGAATACTCTGAGTGAAAAAGCTACAGCGAATCTCCGTGCGCTTGTGGAGTAAAATCTGTTACGCTAAGAGACGTCAACAAGCTTTTTCTGGCGCCGTTGCCGGGGAAGCAATTGGCAATAGAAGTTTGATTTGTCGAACCTAGGTACTTATAACTTGATAACATACCGCTATTTCTTAGCGGGCTTATTTGCCTCTGTCTACTTTATTGTTGGGTGACAGAGAGGTGTATGACCGGTTTTGACCTACCGGCAAACTTTCACAACAATCCAGAGTCGCTGCTCAGAAGGAGAGTCCGTCAGAAGACGATCCACGGGCAGAGGCCTGTGCCAGCTACACTAGAGTTTGGATCCACAAGGACAACCGACACGACACATATGGCTGAGAAGACCATTCACGAATTCTCTATCCCATCCAGCAACAACATCCCCACTGGACCCAGTGTGACTGTTGGAGATGGATTCGAGCTCAAGCCAGGTGTCATCCACATGGTCCAAGCTAGCCCATTCTGCGGATTGGTGTCGGAGGATGCAAACAGCCATCTCCAGCAATTCCTGGAGATATGCAGCACTTTCACTATCAAGGGTGCAACCACCGATGCTGTTCGGCTTCGCCTCTTCCCATTCTCCCTGATTGGGAAGGCGAAACAATGGTTCTACCTGAACCGCAACAACTTGGCGACTTGGGAGGCATGCTCCAATGCCTTCCTTGCAAAGTACTTCCCGCTGGGGAAGACAAGCTCACTGAGGAACCGAATCTCGAGCTTCAAGCAGCTCGCTGATGAGTCCGTGGCGGAGGCATGGGAGAGACTACAAGAATATATTGCCGCCTTCCCCCACCATGGTATGGAACAGTGGTTGATAATCCAGAATTTCTTCCACGGACTACACCGGTCCGCGCAAGAACACCTCGATGCAGCCGCTGGAGGATCATTCATGTCCTTGAGCATTGCCGCTGCCCGCACTCTCATCGAGAAGATAGCAAGCAACCAAGGATGGAGAGAGGAGAGGGCGAAGAATAAGCCCCGTGGAGTCCACCATATTGACGGCTCCGACATGCTTGCCGCCAAAATGGACCTCCTGCTAAAGAAGCTGGAGGGTGCTCCTGAAGCTGTGCCGGTCCAGGCACTGGATTCTCGCATGACTTGCGAGCATTGTAGGAACACAGGCCACATGGGGAACAGCTGCCCCGAAAATGGATCGGAGGACGTTAATTTCATCAACAACAATAGCTTCAGCAACGGGCCTCGTCCTCAACCAGGTTGGAATTCATGCCCCAACTTACCTTTCGCTGGTCAAGGTATGTCTTCTAGCAGTTCTCAGCAGTTTACTAAAAATTCTTTCGATCAAAAAGCTGTGAACGATAGCATTAGTAAGAAGTTCCATGCGAATGATGAGTTCTTGAAACTTTGTCAAATCAATTGGAAACTCTGAATAGTGCCATGAAGAACCAGTTGAGGTTTAATAAAATGCTAGAAACCCAGATAGCTCAGCTTGCCGCCGCTCTACCTAGTCCTACTTCGGGGAAGCTTCCGGGACAGCCCGAGCCACCCCCGAAAGAACATATAAATGCTGTAACCACTAGGGGTGGAAGGTCTACACAAGACCCCCCACATCCTAGAGTTGCAGGAAAAGAACAGGGAAAGCAGGCCGCACCAGAGGAGGAAGATGAGGTAGATCGTGAACCACCACCGGTGAAGGAAGCACCAAAGTCAGCTCCGCATGAGTTTTGTGACAGCACAGTGCTCCCTTTTTCTCAAAGGCAGAAGAAGGCCTCGGTCGACGATCAGTTCGGCAAATTTGTTGAGGTAATCAAGAAATTATATGTCAATATCCCATTGCTAGATGCGATGCAGGTGCCTACGTATGCTAAGTACCTGAAGGACATTCTCAACAACAAAAAGCCGCTACCATCGACCGAAGTTGTGCACCTCACGGAGGAGTGTAGCGCTGCTATACTCAATCAGCCGCCTGAAAAGAAGAAGGATCCTGGGAACCCCTCCATATCATGCTCAATCGGAACCCAGAATTTTGATCAAGCTCTCTGTGATCTGGGAGCAAGCGTCAGCGTCATGCCAAAGGTAGTCTTTGATAAACTTACGCACGCTACACTTGCGCCTACTGCTATGTGCTTGCAGCTAGCGGATCAATCGATTCGCTACCCCGTCGGGATCGCCGAAGATGTCCCGGTGAAAATCCGGAACTTCATCGTCCCGGTGGATTTCATGGTGCTAGATATGGAGGTAGACACGAAGACGCCGCTCATCCTTGGACGACCATTCCTAAGCACTGCTGAGGCCAACATTGATGTTGGAGCTGGAGAAATCCACCTCAACATTAATGGCAGACGGGAGAGGTTCGCCTTCAAACCAAAGGTCGAACAGTGCCGACAGGTAAAAACTTTCAAATTTAAGTGTCAGGCACCCCGGGAAACACCAAGAGAGAAGATCGAGCTTTCGCCAAGCAAGCTGAAAATGGACTCTCTCCTCGTAGCCATGGAAAAACTCCTGTACGATAGGGAAGCCCGCAAGCTCAAAGCTGATCGCAGAGCCAAGTCACTGAGACGTGCCTCACTGGCCCAGCCGCCGACAAAGGACTCAGGAGGCAAAGCTCCTGAGATAAAGGTCACCGCCAAGGCAACGAACACATCTCAAGAATGGCGAAAGAAAGAGGAAACGCCAAAAGCCCAGCCAGAAAAGAAGACTAAAACTCAGAAACAGAAGGTTGTGGCAACCAAGAAGGTTTGGCGAGCAAAAGTTGCAGCACAGATGGCCGCTAAGTCTCCGTCGAGCGCTGACACCACACCAAAGGTATGACTTGCCCTCGCCAGGAGGTAAACTGGCCTTATCCTCCACTGCATATTTAATTTTCCGCGTTACAATTTTCCTATCTTTCATGCATCTATCTTTGAATTTCACCACTGCATGTTTATTTTTTTTCATATGTTTGCATTTAGTTAGTTCAATTTTGCGAAAAAAAATCTTTGGAGCCGCCCGGCCCCACCAGGAGCCGGCTGGCCCCCTTCTGCTCTCTGCGCGCTCCACCGACACAAGTGCCAAGGGCACTCGAGCCCCGAGCCGCTCGGCCTCCTTGCCAGGCCAACTGGCCTCCTGCGCGCTGACGCCGCCCGAAGCCCCTGCGCCGCTCACGTGCCGTCCACCAGCAGGCCTAGGAGCCTTAGGCTCCTGCTCGCCCTGTGCCGCCCGGCCACCCACTGGAGCCGCCCGGCCTGGCCTCGAGCCGCCCGGCCTGCCCCTGCTGCTTGTATGCTCCCTCGCACGCCTATAAATACAAGTGCATGCATGCACTTGCTCCTTGCACCGCTCAGCAGCGTGAGCATTCTCTTTCTCCCCCTTAATCACTCTCTTAAGCAATAGTTTAGCACTTAGTTTTAATTCTTGCACTTAGTTAAAATTCTGCCCAGTAAAATAAGTGCTACACCCTCGGTTTTTGGACGTTTTGTGGAGGCTCTGCCCCGCAAGGACGACTAACCCTTGGACGACTGACTTCTGGATGACTAACTGCTAACGCTAATACTTGTGTCTGCTTTGTCCCCTGTGTAGTACATTGTCTATTTTTGCAGGATGTCTTCTTTCTTCAGGAAAGCGAAGAAGGCCTTGAGCAACACAGGGAAGGGACTGCACCTGAAGTTCCCGTCTTCGTCGGACAAGCGCTCGCGCTCTCGTTCACAAAGCGGAAGCTCTAGGACTCCAGCAGCATCCGACAGGACTCCCGCAGTGTCCGACAGGATGTCTATCAGCGGTACACGCAGCCACCAGGACCAGTAGCAAGATGAAGGAGTTTCTTCTCAGCAACAACCGCAGCGCCGACTGATGAACCTACAGGATATCAACATCCAAGGCGATCAGGAAGCCCAGGTGTTACAAGCCCTTACCACCAAGACCATTTGGAGGACCAAGTGCTTCGACGCCTTCTTCCTCGTCGAGATAGGTATGTTAGACCCGTTCATTAAAGCATTTGATTATGTAGGTTGGTCAAATTTCGCTAACATTACAGAGGAAGGATCCGTTCTTCTCACACAAGAGTTCCTGATGACTCTCTGCGTGGACAAGCATACAACAGGTACGTTCATAAATTTCCGCATGTTCAATACTGAATTCTCTGTCTACCCGCGGCAGTTTGCCGACCTCCTGGGTTTCCACTCCAACTGCTCGTTGAGTGACCCAACCGGGTACGACATGAAATCTTTTTGGGTGGAAATATGTGGAGAGTACGGAAAGGGGAAACACAGCACCACCAAAATTCACAATCCCACTCTAAGACTCTTAGCTCGCTGGGGCTCGCTCATCATTTTTCCAAGAGGCGAGGTTCGTTGTGCACCCAACGAAGACCTCAAGTGCCTCTATGCCATGGTCAAAAAGAAGCGCTATGCTCCGGTCCTCGACATTGTCCACCACTGGATGAGCATGAGAGCGACCAACACCCCTATAAGCATCACTTCCTTTGTCACCAGGATAGCAGCCAACTTGAGCTTCCTAGAGAATGCCCAACTTGACTACCTTTCCGACGACACATCACACTATGTGGGGAGCAGCACTTTGTCCAGGCACATTTCATGAAGCGAGACACCGCAACTGGGAAATTGGTCATGACATGGTTCGGGCATAATCTTGAGCTGCCGCTTCTAGCACCGCAGTTCGACATGTGTACCATCGGGAGCCTAACCATGCAGCTAGATGTGGAGGCACCACGCTAAAGCATCGGTGGTGTCATGACCAGAGCCCAGAGACGGCGAGCAGAGGATTCACACCGCAGAGCCTGAGGAGAAGATTCTGAGGAACCCATCCATGCTTCCATACCAGCTGAGCCATCGTGGTACTTCTCCAGTACCTGTGGTGAGAGTTCCTACCAGCCTTTCCATAGTGCACAACACTACGGAGGCGGTAGTGCATCACGTGCACTCAGCCGAGACTTAGGTCACTCTGCTTCAACCCGGTACCGAACACATAACATGGCTGACATCAACTCCGCAATGGAGGGGATGAACTTGGGCCAATACGATCAGAGGTTGTATCAGCAGGTTGGTGACATCTACCAACGCACGGAAGAGATGGGTCAACGGCTCCAAACCAACACGGAAATGCTCCAGAACCTGAACGAGCAAGTGGGAGCCAGCTTCCTCAATGCTCAGAACTTCTACAACTACTACTACCAAAACCCCTAGCTTCATTGAAGCTTTGGGGGGATGGTACACCGTTATGAGCATACCTCCACGCGCCTGTGTCTCCTCAGAGTAAGGTGTCCCCGTCTCTTGTCCTTGTCTCCTCCCATGTGCACCAGCAGTACCCCTGTCCGACCAAGCAGCAGCATCACCCGTCCTACCAGTACCAGTAGTACCCTGTCCGACCGAGCAGCAGCAACACCGTCCTACCGAGGTAAGTACTTTCAATAATGTTTTATTTATTTTCCTTTTTATTGCTTTATCTAAAAAAAAAGTGTCAATAAAAACAACTTCCAACTTTGATGCATATATCCTTCATATGGAAATGATGAATAGTTGCTCTATTATGTTCATGCTTAGTTGTTTATGCACGTTCTACACATAGCTTAATTTCGAGCTTGTGTATAAGTTGAAATCTTGATCTTGTACTTAGTGGATGCCATTTGCATAACCTTGTCTAAGTTGTTGTGAGAAATGATATGGCTAACCACTAGGTTTTCTCCACATGTCCCTAGTAAGATAAACATCTCAGTTTATTCTTTTGAAAAATGAAATAAAGTTCCCCCATCGGTTTTTGAATACCCACCAGAGCCAAATACATTGAAATATCTGAGCCTAGCTTGTTTAAGCTACTTAAAGTTGTTTTGAGCTTTGTCAAATTTTGAGTCTCTTAGAATGGAATCATCTCTATCTTGTGAATTGTTGGAGCAAAAAGCCACCACCACAAATGCATTTACCTATCCTGGGTATGCATCCATATATCTCCAAAATAATACCCTTAGCCTTACTCCTTCCAATCAAAAAGAGGTAGAGTATGGAGCCAACAAAAATATGAGAAAAAGAAAAACATGCTAGTCAAGCATGGCAAAAATATGAGAAAAAGAAAAGCATGCTAGTCAAGCATGGCAAAAAGAGAGAAAAATACAAAAAGGCTCCATATTCATACCTAGCAATCTAAAAGGAGAAGGAAAGGAAACAAGGAGATTCATCCATCCACCCACCAAATAAAGCTCCAACAATGAATAAGGCTAGATGATGTAGTACATTTCTTTGGTCCAATCTTTGGCTTTGCAAAACAAACAACTTAAGTAAGCTAAGTTCTTCCATGACCCTGAGCTCCACATAAGCTTTAGTATAGGAAGTTCTTAGCCATGCTCTTGGCTTCAAATGGTGAGGATACACTTTGAGCGATCAAGAGTACCTTTGGGAAAACTTGTTTTCTTTTGAAAAATCTTTAAAAACACCTGAGATGTGAATCCCAAAAGACATGCTTGGAGCAGAACCTACAGCTAAGTCGTTCTTCCTCTCAACCGCCCAAGACACGGTAAGACAAAAAGATGCACCACAGGTATGAGTGAGAGTGATCATTGCATACACTATGGTTCAAGGTAAGAGCATGAGTGTCGTTTGTGCATAACTCCTATTCATGAGCATCGATATTGCAGCAACTCCTGATCCATAACCCATCTTGGCTTTACTCGAGGACGAGCAAAGGTCTAAGCTTGTGGGGGGTGTTGACGGTCGTTATTGCACAACCAATGACCGTCAACTATCCATGAACATGGAGGAAAACATGCCAAAGTATGGATAAACCTGTGCTACTAACATATTTCCACAAGTTGTGTTGAATATTTGATTGTAGGTACAAAGATCAGCAGAAAACAGGCAAATTTGGCTAAGTCATAGGGTCACTGGCCAGTGGGCCAGGTCGCCCGGCTCCAAGCCAGGCCGCCCGGCACCACTCCAAGCCGCCCGGCCTGACTCAGGAGCCAAATCAGCTCATCTTCAACCTGCATGTGCATAAATGATGTGTCATACCACTTGTGAAGTCCAAATGCCGAATGCAACGTATCAAGTACCGGAAGGCTTGCCACATCACCGATCCAACACTTGGATTGGCGAAGTCAGCAATCCGCGAGACTTTAATCCTGCGGCTAAGGAAGAAACACAAGTGAGATCAACGGTTGAAGGGAAAACACACTTGTAACCGCCATAACCGCCATGCAACCGACTTGGGGAGTCAAGATGGACCGTAGGATGAAGAATGGCGGTGGATCCAAGGGCTGGTCGGGCCGCCAGGCTTGAGGTGGGGCCGCCTGGCCTCCTACCAGGCCGCCCGGCTTGCCACCTGTCCCCTTAACCTCCATACCGACCCTATAAGTACCCCCACTCACTTGGTGACTACAAATACCCCCTAGCTCTCATTTGTAGAGTGTGGAAGTTGAGTAGCTCACACTATCGTTTAGTCTTGTATCACTAGGTTAGTCCTGGGAGCTAGAGTTGAGTCTGAGCTTTTGCCTCAAGGATTCCGGAGTCTTCTTCGAGTCTCGGTAAAGCTCTTGTATCTTCCTATCTTTTGTACTCGTTACTCCAGTATAATATTTATCATTGTTCTATCTTCTGTTATACTTTACCTTACTTCTTAACGCTGGCCTAGTGTGGTGTACCTTTATTGCACACTAGATCCAAGGCTTAGGTTTGTGTTGTTCTTAAGTTACCCGAATCTTGTTAGACTTGCCGGTGCTATAAGCTTGTCTTAGGCTTTTGATCTAAGATTAAGTTAGTTCTGACCCTCTGATCAAGGAAGAGCTTTAGTAAGTTCTCACTTGAACACTAGTATAGCGTGCCATCTTACCCACGCAGATCTGGTCGGTAGCTTCTCTAGGTGAGCTCTAGAGGTCTCAGTAATCCACCCCGTCGTTCGGTAAGCCCGTAGGCGTTAGCCGGGTCTCCTTCGGAGGTCTACTATCTACCCCTTGACCCCTCGAGGCGCCGGAATTTCGCTCGACGCAAGATCCTAGCTTGTATCCAGTTATCTTAGTTCAACCGCGAATACTCCTCAGCAGCGGTTAAGTAGTAGAGTTTGGAAATCTAATCTCACTCGTTGTCCTCCCAGGCAACTACCTAAGTGTTAGACTTCTTTAGTCCCTGTTTTACTCTTCCTACCATACACTATCTTTATATCTTATCCCCGTTGTAAGTTTAGCTGGTGTTTTATCTAAGTTATAGTACTGCTTGAAGGTTTGACATTTCATTCCACCTATTCGCCCTTGCTTCCCTATGGATTTTTACGATACTCGGAATACTCTGAGTGAAAAAGCTACAGCGAATCTCCGTGCGCTTGCGGAGTAAAATCTGTTACGCTAAGAGACGTCAACAGATGTTAGTGTTATGCAGGTGACATCACTGACGTTCTGACCTAGATAGAACTCATATGCATGTTCGGCGCTTTGGGAAGCAACTTTTCGGTCATAGCTATCCCTATACTGGAGGAATGCTATTGGGATTTGCGAACGGTTGTAAACCCTGCATTCATGCTGTATAAGTAAAAGCTCTTTAAGGGTGGTGGGCATGTTTGAGGCGTTGATACCCACCACACTTACTTTCGGTTTTGGGATCCACCTTTTTCTCGACAATCCCCAGTACTGGTGGAAAGTCAGGCTTTGAGAAAATGGTGCACCGGCCCACTCTATGTTGTCCACGCAGCGGTCACGCGTGGGTGCCACACTAGGTGGTAATGTATGAGCATGCATTCTTCTGCAGGTACACTAATCACGTGTGAATCTAAGAACGACTAGAGAACGACTAGTTGCATTAAGGAGAGACGTGCATATATGTCACCGAATTAACGTTAGCTATAAAAGTAAGGATTTGTGAGGACAGATAGGACGAGCATGCATCATTCCATCTCATCTCATGTGCTTTACTATGTGTTGCTTCAAAGTAACTAGATTCTTACTGCATTTGTACATATGTTTGTTTGGTAATGACAACTTTCACATGAACTTGGTATGCACTGCTAATGTTTTGATGTGTGGATCAAAATACAAATACAATCAATACAAACTTCATATAAGATGATTAGAGGAGACTAAATTGTGATCCTTGTGCTATATAACTCTTTCTCAAAAATGTATTGGTGGTGAAGTGGAAGCTAAACATGTTAGAAACCGAATCCACACACTTGTGACCTCCTGTTGGATAATTGAAATCTGGTGTTGCCATAAACACTTTTAGTAAAAACTTTATATACAAGAGTGTAGCTGATGGATGAATGAACAACTTTTCTATGTTGGACTTTAGACTAGCGTGGTTAATTACGCCACATGATCGTAACTCCTTGGAATCACCTCCAGAGTATCAGGAATTTTCCAACCCTTACAACTCTTTGGATTCCAAACTCTCGTATTCCAGGCATTCCAAACTTTTGCAATCCATGAATTTCGGACTCTTGTAGTCTTCATGCTTCAACTCGTGCCAATTAATGTCCTACTGAATCTATGTAACAACCATGACTCAGGAGTTGTTGTCCATATGTTCCTCGTGATTCCCATACTTACCTTAAGTCATACCACCCGGTTATTATACGTCACGCGCTCTAAGCCCCTTTAACTAAAAATATCACTCATTGGTCACTCTGTTGCCATGATTTCGTATCATTCGTGTCCCATGGGGTTGGATTGGATGATTGTGCCGCTCTTAATGTGGTGTTTACCTAAGCAGTCAATGGTGCCGCGACGGAACCTAGGGCCCTATGAGATTGGCCATCACATAGCAGTGCCACTAGGGGCGCGCTGGTATCAAGACATGCGAATGCTAGACATAGCATCAAGTGCGGAACATTCGTATCCACTTCTTCTTACCTTGTGGAACTCGCTACTCTTGAACCGTGGAAATGCTTGAATCCATTTCCACCACCTCAATATGTCATCTCGTTGCTTTGTTTCACCTTGCCTTTCTTGATCTGTGGGAGTGATCCACCTCAATCCCACGACTTGTTCATATCTTTCCATACTTGTTTTACGATGTCTTTCTTGACCTACGTGAATGAACAATCCTATGTTCATCCCTTGTTTACACATTTTCGTTGGGTAGTTTCATGTTACTTTCTCGACTCATGGGAAAGATTACCTCGGTCCCACTAGCGTTGATTTGTGCAAACAATCAACTCTGCTCCACTATTTCACTTGTATATATTCTTTCCATTTGATGAACTTAATTCCTCGAAGGTGAATTTCAGGGTCACCTTCCACGCTGGCTTTTGTTCTCGGCGGGTGTCGCTGACATACCGCACTTTCCGTGAGATTGTTCCCTTCTTTGAAATTATCCTCAAAGGTCAGCTTACTAACACTTCATCCCCTAAACTTTACCGGATCACCTGTTCAATATTAAGAAATCGTACAAACCATCACCTTATCCAGTCTATCTGGGTCTTCGTGTACATTCTTGCCGCCCTGAGCGGGATGTGCTATGCTTCACCACCTCTTTTCTTTGAAGATGTTCTAACGTATTGTCTTATATGTGTACACAGTCCTTATCAAATGACATGAATGTGTCTCTCAAAAACACATCCATTGATAACCCTTTGAATCACAAGATCCTTTATGGTTCAAATTTTTCCAATTGTGTACACTTGCTTCTATTGTTCTAAGACCTATATCTTTATCACGTTTCTAAACCTTGGTATCAAAGTCAGGGAGCAACCCTGTTCTATTGTCCAAATCAATCGTTGTCGCTTTCGTACTGTGGCCACACCTTCTTTGTGGTTTATTCATCCGCTCTCATACAAAACGCGACTTGGTGAGTATCTTAGAAAGGCCACCCCGGACCAATTAAAAGACTTTGTAACTACCTCGTGTTAAAGAGGCACTAACCATTCACGAGGCAGTTAATAAAGCTAATAGATGAAGATTCACATGTTACCATGTGTGACAGAAGCACACGAACCACGGGCCAAAAACCATTCATATTACGCAGTAAGCCGTAAAACCCCGCTTCCTCCAAATCTCGAGACGAGATTTCTTTAAGGGGGTGGGTTGTGATGCCCCGGCATCTCAAAAGCCTTAACACGCAGTTAAAGACAAGCTAATACTGAATTAGGACATAATGATGCTTAGAGAGTAATGAGGATTAGATGAAAAAGTCACTAAGTCAAAAATTTTCTAAGAGAATGCGAAACTCTACGTGGTTTGGTTGTTTAAATCGCCACCCACAAACTTTTAGGCAAAACACCAAACACAAAAGTCGTAGTTCGGGATGATGTCTTCGACTTTGATATTGTGACCATCTTTAAAATCATATGTCAAGAGGTTTAATAGTCGAAGCCAAATCAAACCAGAAGTTCCTTGGAAGGTGCCAATTGTGAGAGTGAACAAATTTGGACCCTAATAAAACTTTTAGAATCACTAAGCAACTGAGTTTAGCCCCATTATCAAAGTTGTTGTACATACTGTGAACATCACTTTTGTTACACTGAGCATGGTTTAAAACTGTCTTAAACTATTTTAAATTTTGACCCCAAATACCTCATGAAATCAGCCCCAAGCTAGTCTACACTTAAGACATTCCCAGGTCTGAATTCCAGCGCATCCCCAAATTTGAATCTGAAATTACTTTTGATTTCACTATAACACTTCAAAATCTTCCTTTCTATGAAATGAAATTAAACTTGTTATCTTTCAAATGCATCTGGTGTGGAAGTGTTTGGACCTCGTTTGATACTTCAAAGGTTGAAAACAAGGAAGACTCTACATGAAGTTTAAATGCTGTTTTACCAAACCCTTGGGTATGATTGTGCTTGTAATTAAAAATCTGTGGTGATCCAAGCAAGACTTTATATAGCACACTTGTAGATAATTCTATTAGGAACAACTTTGGTAATTGGAGTATTGACATGCACTGTGATTTGAATAGTGTTTTGGGTCCTTTTATGTCAATACATGAAATCTGTCAAAACCAGACCTCTGTAGTAAATTCAAATTTTCTTGACCTACAGCCATAATCTTGCAAAACTCTATCTTAGAAAGTTGTAGTTCATGCAATTCTGAACAATATTGATATAAAACTCTTTGAATGAAAGTGGTCACAAAATGCACTTTTAGAATTTCTAAGCTGAGGGTCTCAGTTGGTCAAACCAGGGTCAGCAAGTTAAATTCAAATTTAAGCCACATGTTTACACAGAACATGGTGCCAAGCCTTTTCACAAAGTTGTAGATCTTGAAGAGTACGACAATCCTTCTAATTAAGGTTTCTCCAAATTCGGACTCTAAGTTCTTCAAAATAGCGAAATTCTGGCAAAGGTCCTGGCAGTCAAACACCCCTTTTTCAATTTCGGAACTTTTTCCTTTTTCTCTGGGTGGCTGACATGCGGGCCCCACCTGTCGGATTCCCGCCGGCGGAGGATGTCGACATACGCCAGTGGGTCCCACCGTCTAGGGCTTCCATGAACTCAGTCCAATAAACCTCTTCTTGTTTCCCCATCGGACCCCACCCGTCATTGTCTGACGGTCCAATGGACCACGCCCACGCCCCAACACCGCCCCCTTCCTTCCTCTCCTGCCCGCCCACGCGGCGGACGGGCTCTGCCCGCGCCACGCCATGACCGGCCGGCCGCGGCTCACCTGACCCCGTCCCAGCTTCAAGACGACGCCGAGACCGCGCACTCTTGAACCTGGACGCCACCCCGGTTTCATTCACCTCCCTCGCCTCCTTCTCCCGCTATCCCCACGCGTAGAGCCGCGGCCACCATTGTTGCCGCGGAGCTCGAGCTCGCTATCCTGGCCGCCTCGGGCTGCCTCCCCACCGCCCGTCGCGTCGGCCACCCCTGCCTTGGTCCCCTCCACCGGTTCCCTAATGAAGTAGACGCCAATTCCTTCCTCAACCCCCACCTCCACTTGCGTCCGCCATGAACGCCGCCATGGCTCCGAGAGCGCAAGATCGCGTCCGGGCCGCTTTCGGTCCTATCCCTCCATGCCTTCCCCGTCACCATGACCACGTGGCCCTCCTCCACCGTCCCAACTACTCCTCGGCCCCTCTAGCACCTCTAGTTCCCCGCCCCACGTGCGCCGTCACATGCCGCACCGGCCGCCACCATGCTCGCCGTGGAGGACCCCCTTCGGGCCACTCCTGTGCCTCCACTTCAACCCTTCCGGCTTTGCCACTTCACCGCGCATCTCGCGGGCTTCTCAATCGCGCCACTCATCCACTCCGCGCGCCGGAATCGACCCGAGCCGCCGAGCTCTGGCCAACCCTGCCGCCTCTCCTCTCCACCACCGATGACGAGGTCAGGGGGAAATGAAAGCCTGTGGCGGGGAACACGCCACCGGACCGCCTCGGCTCCAAGTGTGCGGCCCACGCCGCCGGCAGAGCGCCGGCGTCCCCTCCCCTGCGCGTGGCCGAAGGAGGAAGAAGAGAGAGGTTGAAGAAAGCCCCTTTTCTCAGAAATCCCCTGCTATTTCTCGTTTTTGCGCATGCGGATGTTGGTGCTATTCACTGAGTCGTGGTTCTCTTCTGTGCAGGCCCCTGAAGTACATAGTTAATTGTATTTAGGTCCCTGGACAGTAGGATTTTGTTTTAAATTAAATTTCTTGAGCTGTGAACTTTGAAAAATCATAACAATTCAAAGAAAAATCCAAAATGGACAAACTCAGTGGCTATGGACTCCTCTTGAGTAGATCTACAGGATAGGTATGATGTGGATGTGTGAAATGACTGTTTTACCCTTGTTTAGTTGCATGCATGTTAAAACAACAT
Source organism: Paspalum notatum (assembly GCA_022530915.1). Lineage (NCBI taxonomy): Eukaryota > Viridiplantae > Streptophyta > Magnoliopsida > Poales > Poaceae > Paspalum > Paspalum notatum. Next base: position 27,670,917 of record CM039688.1, on the reverse strand, counting down.
AAATGTCAAAAGTGGGTCAAATGAACTTTAAATGCTATGAAACTTGGACAATAGCTTTTACATGACATTTAGGCTCTATGTGAATTTTTGTAACCCTAGCATTGCTTATTTACTTGCTGTTTTGCATTTATCTACTTATTTCTTGCATTTCTGCACCATGGAAAATACTTGCCATATAAAGTATACTTGAATTAACTCTCTGGTATTTTTCATGTATTTTATATAGTATGAGTAGCTCACTGGTGAAGTATAAGGTTGTGCATGCATGTTTTAGCTACTGTTTTGAAAATGACAAAGTGCTAAGTGCTTAAGTAATAAATTAGAAAAGTAGTACCTAATGTTCTCCAAAAATTCCACAAAAATTCCTGTAGCTATGTTACCCTATGGGTATGCTTATGTGAATTATTCATGTACTATGGTTGCTATTTCATGAAGGGTTTATCAATAGTCACTTAAATAGGATCAAAAGAGAAGGGAGTAAAAAGGGGATGTCAATGTACTCACATGAACTTGATTATTTTTCATGTAAGCTTTACTTGGTATGATTAACCTTGCTGTGTCAAATAGAACCTTGTAAGATGGTTGACTCTAGTTACTCCATCAGCACATTCTATTCCTAAATGCCTTGGTTACAACCCATAACCATGAAAATATTGCATTGTTGAAGTGTAGATAACAATAACTCAACATGATACAAATTATGTATGATTGTCACTTATATGCTTGGTTCAATGCTTGTTTACATCTAATCTAATAAGAGTGACTTGGAATTTGCAATCATCAGGTGTACCTCTCATGTAGCCATCATATATGTATGACTTGTTGAATGTAAATAAACCCCACCACACCTAACTTAGGAATTTAAATAACTATTGCTTGCTGTTGTCATATCACATCAACAACATGTTGGTTGTATGATGAGTACCTTGATATTTGTGCTTGTATGATAGTTGGAGTGAACGCTTACTCTAGGTCCATAAATATGCTTAATTTAAACAGATGTCAGACGACTTTCTAGTTGTCCAGGAAATGACTGTTCCTATGTGTGCTTGACATTAACGCATCTCATCCACTGCATCGTGCATATCATTCATGTAGTGACGCTTGTTGCAGATACGCGATCAAGAAACAAGTGCGTGGAGCTACATCAAGCAACGGTGGTCCAAAAGACCAACTAAGACCCACTCACGACCTGGAGAGCCCATCAGTCGTGTTTGGAAGGAGGAGTTGTCCATGTGATCAAGGGATTGCCTGGGCCAAGCCTCACAACCCGGCAAACTAACATTAGCATAGTTTGTTGGTTTTCTTAAAGTAAAGCAAAGGTAGGCAGGACCATACTATACCCAGCAAACCTTTATGTCTTAATGATTAGGCATATGCATCAGGAGTTGTTTGAAACCAACTGCATTAGACATCCTGGCCGCCCTAGCCCTAGATCCTATGAATAGAGTTCGTAGGACGAGTATGCCTAGAAATGCTAGGTATGAGTAGACACGAGTGAGCACTGTCACTCGTCGCGTAGGTGATTTTACAAATCTTAGAAATCTTACTATGATACAATTTATGATTATTATTGCTGATGTTAAATGGAGACTAGGCGGAGATATGGAATTGTATGATGAGAATTGTAATCATGTGTGGTGGACTCCGCCCGAGTCGCATAAGGCCCGTTCACTGTTCGCCTGCTGGTCGGCATAACATTGCTAGAGGTGCTTATCCGGGATAATGGACCAGTGAAAGTCTTACTTGTGCCATCCGAAGAACAGAGACTTGGTCCTACCATCGGGCCCAGGGGCGCTTGGGTGTTGACTCGTGGAGGGCTGGACCCGGCGTGCCGAGGTAACGCTCCATGGGGGCTAAACCTGGGGAATGGCGGGTTGGAATCGAACTTGGGATGGGACAAGTGGAGATGGGGACTATATGTGGGAACGCGATGGCTAGTAAGCATATACCCCTGGCATTTTTAGTTGTTCCCGGGAATTAAAAATCGATTCGAATCGCTGATGCTCACCAGGTGTGAGAATGCCAGATATCGCACACGGGCAACATAGTAATAACTGTAACATGTTGTTTATTTAATCACGCTTTTCAATACAACATGCTTGGATGTGTATGATCCGTCCCACTATTCATGGTGCTGCCCATCCACTGGTAAGAGGTCGATGGACTTGGGAGGTGCTTTGAAGTCAAGGGAGGGCTGACCCGACGTACCGTAGTATCGCTCCTGAGACGGCTACTCCCAAGGGTTAGATGGGGGGCGCTGTGAATCTTGGGATGGGACATGTGTAGAATAGGGGTATATCTTCGATATTATGCAAGTTACTGATGGTTCTCATGTTTGTTTTACTTTCATGCAAGTAGATAATTTATGATATAAATAATCTTCATGGCTAATGGATAGCAGCTGTCAAATCCTGCTATCTTATGTCAACATGACCTGGTTTAAAATCAACAGCTAAGAATCCACATGATTAGTAAGCATGCTTTGCGTTAGCCATAAGCCCTGTCCATTAAGTCCTACTGAGTAATTAGTACTCAGGGTTTGCCCCCATTTTGGATTACAGGTACTGGCGACATCTGGATAGCTGTGTTGCTCGGTGCTACTCGCCTTTATTCCTCTCTTCATAAAGACTATTTAAGTATATTGTTTCCGCTGCGAGATGTTTTGAAAACGCTTCCGCTATATACACTCTGAAATCGCTTCCGCTATTTTATGAAATGTATTTGATTTCATATATTGGGTTTATAAATTAAGTCTATTATTTTCTATTTCAACTGCTTGTGATGATGTAATTGTTGTGGCTCCATCGAGAGTCAGATGTGTTTGATGTCGGTTCCTCTGGGAAAGGTGTTATCGAGAGCCCGAGGGATTCTCGACGGACTACCGGGTTTAGTCTGGCCTAAGTGCACTGCGAGCCAGAGGTGGCAGGTGTGCTTAGTCTGGATTAAGCAGGGTGGTTCCACCACATTCTTAGCTTCCATGCAATCTTTGGATGTCCTCCACGTGGCTAGTAGTCCAATCCACCTTTGCACCCCCGGTTTTGAAGTCAGAAACTGGGAAACTTTAGGAAGTCTCCGTCTGGGCCGGACTTGGCCCATCTTTTCTATCTTGGCGAGTTGTGGCCCAACTCACCAAGCCTTGGGTAGCTTGGGTGGCGGTTTTGAGCCGAAGCCGCCAAAGCCTCCCTCGCACGCCTTCGCGCCATGCACTCGGGTTGGAGCACCAAGGTGGCACCCGGATTCTCCAGTCCATCGGAGTTGCCTCGCGGTCCATCGGAGGGCTTACACCACCGTTGCTGATCCGCCCCTCCGTGTACCGAGCTTCCATGGCCGACCGACGCCGAGCATTGCCTCCGGTCCATTGGAGGGCTTTTGCCTCAGCCCATCGAGGTCTTCATCATCTACCTCCAGTCCATCGGAGGGCCTCCAGTCTATTGGAGGGCTTGAGCTCGTTGACAATCACTCATCACACCAGGAGAGCAATGAGGCCGGTCCGTTGGCTCTCAATCTCCCCTTTGATGAGTGCATTATCAACACCTTCAACCTGTAACCTGAAATAGAACAAAGACAAGAAAAAAACGTAAAACTGAAAAAGAAAGGAAGAAAGAAGAAAGTTGCTCAGAATGCCTAAGAACCAAATACAAGCAAAGAAACAGGGCACAATGAGACCACAAAAGAAAGCAAAGGATCGGCTCCTCAAGACAGAGGCAAAAGGCTCAATGCACCGATGCAAAGAGCATGCTAAAAGCTCAAACTCCCCCTGAAATGCATCCTCACAAATGCAATATGAATGCAAAGCTCTCCCTCAACTAAATCTCTCCTGAGTTCTCCCCCTTGTCCATATTTTTAAATTTCTTCCCCTTGTAGAAGTACACTAATCTCTCCCCAAATTTCTCCCCTTTGTTGACAATGGACACATCAAGGGTTCCTTGAACTCAACTCCCCCTGAACTAGACAACTCCCCCTCAAAATATGCTATGAAATGCAAGGAGAGTAACTGAAAGAGCTCAGAAGGGATGGAAAGCTAGTAATCACAAGGTCTAGCATACAGAGCAAGTGAGGGCAACGAAGCATGCAACAAGCTCAAATGAATCTATCTTACACATATCAGGAGCTAGCATGTTTTTCAGGGCTATTGAAACGAAAGCATCAACAACATGAATTGCACCTAGCAAGATAGGCATGAACAGCAAAATGCTAGCAAAGCATACAAGGTGTGCTACTCTCAACCAAAGCATATACAACTAGCCATAAGCATTTTAGAGATTTGCAAATTTCAGATTTAAACATTTGTATCCATAAACAAGTTCTTTTTGTGCCAGGGGTTATTTACTTGTCTTTTGCCACTTCTTACCAACCAATGCCAAGCCTAGGCTTAAAGGACCATCAGAAGCTTAAGACAAGGTTTTGATCATACACAGCCTAGTCCAAGTTTATGTCAAGGTGCAATGACAAGCAGTCTCAAACTAGATCAGTGTGACAAGCAAACCCACCTGGATTTTTCTCATTATAGCACAGAAGACACCACTTGTAAGCATTTGAATTCAGATTTCAATTTACGCAAGGTGTCATAAAAGCTTAGGCATTAACTTAGCAAAGGCATACAACTAGTATATCCAGGTATGAAAAGATAGCATAGCATTCAACAATCCTACACATGCTAGGTAGCCAAATCAAGTGGTGATCATGGTTTTTGATTTGCAAAGAATAAAATGACTTAGCTCACAATTAGTATTCAACAGACTCAAGAGAGCTTAGCCAACCATAATCAAGCAAGCATCTGTACAATCTAGCACAAGCAAGTACTGACTCATCATTCCAAAAGAGCTCTAGTGCTAGTGAAGTGAAAATGCATATGATACAATGCAATGCATGATATGATACAATATGCAAAAGAGACAGAGAAATAAAAGCAAGATAAAAGCAAAATTTAAACTACAGAAGCTATTCCTTACTAAAAGGAATAGCACACTATCCCTGACTAAAAGGGGTAGCACACTCCAAGCTCACCTCTCAGACGCGTAAAAGCGTCAACTCTAGGGGCCTGGTAAAGATATCGGCCAACTAGTTTGCAGATACCACATGGATTAGGTCTATGTCTCCCTTCTCATAGTGATCTCTCAGAAAGTGAAACCTCACGTCTATGTGTTTGGTTCTAGAGTACAAGACGGGGTTCTTACCTACAGAGATAGCAGAAGTAGAGTCAACTAGAAGAGGAATCCTTCCATACTTAAGGCCAAAATCACTAAGGGTGGCTTTCATCCATAAGAGCTAGGAGCAGCAACTAGCAGCAGCTATATACTCTGCTTATGTGGTAGATAGGGATACACTAGCTTGCTTGCGAGAGGACTAAGAGACAAGAGAGGTTCCTAAGAGTTGGCATGTGCCGGAGGTTGACTTGCGATCAATCCGGCAGCCAGCATGGTCAGCATCTGAGAACCCTCTAAGAGAAAGAAAACAACCCGAGGAATACCAAAGACCAAGCTCAGGAGTGAATTTCAGATACCTGAAAATGCGCTTTACTGTTTGATGGTGAGAAGTCCTAGGAGAAGCCTGGTAGCGCGCACAAAGGCAGACCGCGAACTGAATGTCCGGCCTGGTCGCCGTCAGGTACAGAAGTGAGCCGATCATCCCTCGAAATTCCTTCTGATCCACCGCCTCCCCATCTTCATCAGCATCAAGCGCCGTGTTTGTACTCATAGGAGTTGTCATGGGTTTAGAGTCACCCATGTTAAACTTCTTGAGTATGTCCCTTGTGTACTTGGCTTGATGGACGAAGGTACCCTCAAGGCCTTGCTTGATCTGCAGCCCGAGGAAGAACTGGAGCTCACCCATAAGACTCATCTCAAATTCCCTGCCCATCTATTCAGCAAAACTAGACACCAAAGCATGAGATGAACCACCAAAGATTATGTCATCAACATATATCTGAACTATCAGGGTGTCACCGCCATGACTCAACAAAAACAAGGTCTTGTCTACTGAACCCGTCACAAACCCAGACTTGAGCCAAAAACTCTTCAACCTAGCATACCAAGCTCTAGGAGCTTGCTTCAGACCATAAAGGGCTTTCCTCAACTTATGCACCCAGTCTGGAAATCTAGCACTCTCAAAGCCAGGAGGTTGTCTCACATATACCTCCTCCTCTATGAACCCGTTCAGGAAAGCAGACTTGACATCCATTTGCTGCAGTTTGAAGCCTTTAGAGGCCGCAAAGGCAAGCAAAATCCTAATGGCTTCCAGACGAGCTACAGGGGCAAAGGTCTCCTCATAATTTATCCCCTCCTTCTGACAGAAACCTTGGGCTACCAATCTCGCTTTGTTCCTCACAACCATCCCATCCTCACCCTGTTTGTTCTTGAAAACCCATTTGGTACCTATAGGGCGACAGTTTGGTGGAGGTTCAACTAAATCCCAGACATGGTTTGTCTCAAAGTTTTCCAACTCCTCATGCATGGCTTTCACCCAGTTAGGATCAGATAATGCATGTGACACATCCCGAGGCTCAAAAGAAGCAATATATGCAGAGTGGGAGAAAAAGGCTAGAGAGTTAACCGAAGAGCGTGTGACACGCTGGTGAATGTCTCCAATCATCCTGTGTGGGGGGTGATCACGCTGGACCTACCGAGATGGAACAATCTCGGAGGTCACCTCCCCTGCGTCCTCAGCGGGTCCAGCCTCTGCGTGAGCTTGCTGTCGGGGGAGTGAGGAGGAAGCCGTGGGCACGTGTCCTCCTGAATCATCTGAGCTCGTAGCAGAGGGGGCAGGAGCAGCAGTCGGTGCAGTGGCTCCTGCATCACCATCATTAACCGCACCTTTCTCATCCTCAAAGATGGGGGTGCCTTCTTCATCATCACCTGAAAGCTCAAAGGCAGGGGTTGTGCAGGGCATAGTTTCATCAAAAGAAACCTCACAAGTCTCAACAACTTACTTGGCCTCTAAAATCCACACACGAAAAGCCCTAGAACTAGAAGCATACCTCAGAAAAATTCCATCCAAACAACTAGACTCAAACTTGTCTAAATGCCAGCCTTCTTAAGCACAAAACACCTGCAACCAAACGCTCGCAAGTGCTTGACGCTGGGCTGCCTACCAAATCGAGGTTCATACGAGGTCTTCCCAAGGAAAGCTCGCAAGAAGATCCGGTTCGCAATGTAACAGGCCGTATTCACTGCCTCAGCCCAAAAGCGCATCGGAGTCCTATGCTCATCGAGCATCATCCGTGCCATCTCAACAAGTGTGCGGTTCTTGCGTTCCACAACACCATTCTGCGGTGGGGTATATGGAGAAGAAAACTGGTGCTCAAGACCTAGGTCACGACAGAAGTTTTCGAAACGAGAGTTTCTGAATTCTCCGCCATTGTCACTGCGGATAGCCCTCATGGCCTTATGACTCTCGTTTCTCAACCTCAGTACCAGATCCCGAACAAAACCAAACGTCTCATCCTTAGACTCCATGAAAAATACCCATGAGAACCGCGAAAAATCGTCCACAACGACAAGCACGTACCACTTCCCACTGACCGACGCTACCCGAGCGGGACCTACTGTATCTATATGGAGTAGCTCACCGGGATAGGAGATCATAACCTGAGACACAGGAGTGTGAGAAGCAGCAACCATCTTGCCATGACGACAAGGGTGGCAAACTAAGTCCTTCTCAGCTCTCAATTTGGGCAATCCTCGGATTAGGTCTATTGAACTCAACCTGACTAGCAGATCAAAGCTCAAGTGACCAAGTCTCCTATGCCACTTCCATATATCAGCAGAAGGACTAGCAACCAAACATCGCGCAAGGCTAGAAACAGATATGAGGTCGACCCTAAAAACCTGACCACAAGGCAGCAAAGAGCAAACAAGGGTCTCCTCAGCATCAAGAACGCAGCACGCACCCTTCTTAAAACGAACCTCAAATCCTTCATCAAGAAGTTATGAAACAGAAACCAAATTGAACCCCAGATTCCGGACAAAAGCAACTTCTCTCACGGAAAGCTTAGCAGAGAGCGAAATAGAACCAACACCCATCACTTTACCTTGACCATTGTCCTCAAATGTGATGTACTCCTTGGTGCTCACGAGGTTAAGGCTGGAGAACCACTTGCGGTGCCCTGTTATGTGCCTAGAGCAACCGGAGTCCATGATCCACACGTCCTCCATGCCTCGATCCTGCAAAGTCAACTAAAGCGACGGTGAGCAAACGGTCCGGCACTGGGGTTAGTATCAAAACTGCTGTACCAGTGCCGAGCCATCTGCTCAAAAGTGGGTAAACACAATCAAAGAAATCATCACGACGATCAGGGTAACCACGACCTCCAAAGTGTGAACCCTCGAAAGCTCTCTCAAAGCCTCGGTCACGAGGTCCATAGCCGTGCTGAAAATGACTAGGAGCTCGGCCGGTAAAGCATCTCTCACCACTTGGAGCACGGGCCTGAAGGCCGCCTCCTCTCTCACTACTAGAAAAGCGGTCTCTCCTCTCACTGTGGTGGGGAGGATCTTGCCTACCACCCTGGTAGAACTGATCCTGGTTCCCCCAAGCTCTCTCCTGCCTCTCAACCCGCTTCCTCCTGAAGCAAAACTCCTCTAGGTGGACATTCCACTGGCAAAACATGCAGTGGTAGACAGGTCTCCTAGGAACTGGGTTAGGCTGGGACTTGGGCTTAGGTGGTGTGGCCTTGGGTGGCTCAGGCTGCAGAACTGGCTTCTTGCCCTTGGGCGTAAGCTCTTCCTCAACAATCTTGTCGAGCTTAGCCTTGGAAGGCTTGGGTGTCCAGTACTGCTTCTTTGGGGCAGCCTTGGATGGCTCATAGTAAACCCCATCAACAGTCTCTCTTGGCTGGGTAGGTGCAGTCTTGATCTTAACTGGGGCACTCTTCTCACCTGAAGTGCTGCACTCTCCAAACCCAACACCACTTGTCACCCTCGGCTCTCTTGGTGCTCCCTATGATCATCTCCGGTTGGGGTTGCCTAGCATATACCCAACTGAGCACCTCTCTCAACCTGTTGTTGTCATTCTGCAAAGACAACACCTCCTGGCTTAGATCCTCCAGAACTACAGTCTGGGTAGCACAAGTGTCACATTCTAGAGAGGGAACCACAGCAGCTTTCTCCAACTTCCTAATGGTGGCATCCCTATCCATCAGCTGCATTCTAAGGGTTAGGCAGTTCTCACAAGTGTCAGTAGGTGCTAAAAGCACCTCAAAGTCAGCTCTCAACTGCTCTAACTCACCTCTCAAAGTAGGACAGACCATACACGCACCCAAAAGCGTAGGTCTAGCCCTAAGCTCCTCAAGCCCCCTGAGCTGCCCCTCAAATTTCTCCTTCAGAACAGCTAACTCTCTAGCTAGACAGGGGCAAGACTCACACTCGAGCTCTCCACTCAAAGTAGGCTCATCCAGTTTGGACTGGAGTTTGCCTAGCTCAGCCTTCAGCTCATCTATCTGCTCTACCCACTTGGCATACCTATCTCTCTGGTCACCAAGCTCCGTCATGAAAGACTCGCAGGTAGGGCACTCAATCTCACTGGGTTGGGGTCTCACACTCCTCAACCTCTCATTCTCCTCTAAAGTCTCAGCAAGTTGGGCTTTCAACTTTTGCAGCTTCTTAGCTGCCTTCTCCAACATCTTATCCTGGGCTTTCAACTCACGGCTGTTTTGCTCTAGCATCTCAAGGATTTCGGCTTGCTCAGGAGTTACCTCATCATCAGAAGAAGAGTTGCTGCCGTCATCCTTGTCCTCCTTGTCCTCAAGCGCCATGGAGCAAACCAAGCTCCTCTTCTCCTTGTTCCTGCGCCTGGACTTGGTGGAGATGAAGCACAAGTCAGCTGGACCTCCTTGATCGTTCCTCTTGTCCTTCCTGTACGTGATCTCCTCATCGCTTGAGCTCGACGAGGACGAAGAGGAAGAAGATCTGCTACTGCAGAACTCGATCTCGGCGAAGAAAGCCTTGTCCTGCTTCCGATTGTCCTTCTGGTAGCTCTTGAAAGCCTTCCGGAAGTTCTTCTTGCCGAAGGGGCGCTTGCCAGAGCCGTGCTTGCTGGAGCGGTGCTTGTCAAAGCTTGCCTTGCGGGGTGGTACTTGTTGGAGTCGCGGAAGTAGCTCTTGCCCTTCTTGTAGTAGTCGTTCTTGTTGGGGCACTCGGCGATGAAGTGGCCGACCTCTCCGCACTCGAAGCACTTGGGCCGCTCTCCCCTCTTCTTGCTCATCCGGTTGTCATAGGCGCGCTGAAAGCGACTAGACACCGGACACAACTCATCATCCCCAAGTGTCGCTAGCTGCTCCTCTGTAATAGACATCAAAGCAGAAAACAAGAAGTTGTGTAACATGGGGTTAGTAACAGACTCACTAGAGGGGGTAGCCAAGGCCAGACTCTTAGAACATGTACAAGCGAGGGAATCCCTCATCTTGTAATCTACCTCGTTGGCCTTGAGCTTACTATAGAGCGCCTCTACTCCAATCGTATTATACCCTGCCGACTCAATGATTGAGTTCACCTTGATCTCCCATATTTTTCTATCCAAAGCATACAGCAACTTGACAGCCTGCTGATGATCGGTATATGGGAGGGCAGCAGGGGCAGAGTTGACACGCAACTTGTTGATGATCGACTGAAAGCGACCAAACAAGTCGTCTACTGACTCCCCCGGCTTCTGGACGAAATTCTCATATTTGCCCCGGTAAGTCTCCACAAGCCTAGCCTTAATCGTCGCCGTACCTTCATGGTGTGCACTAAGCAGTGACCATATCTCACGCACAGTCTTAAGGTGACTCACTCTCTCATAATCCATAGGACCAAGTCCGGAGAAGAGAAAGTTAACAGCCTTGGCATTCGCCTCATGCTGAGCCACGATATCTTGCGTAGTACGCTCAGCGACTGGAAACACATCAAAAGTCGTACTTTGAGTAGCATCCCATATGTCCTGACTCTGGCTAACAAGGAACGCCTCCATCCTACCCTTCTAGTAGGGATAGCCATCGGAGCCAAGGACGGGAACCTTCCCGGAGTAAGTTATCGTCGCTACGGTTTCTTCACCGGTTAAGGTATGGGAAACCTAACCGGCTCTGATACCACTTGTAGGACCGAGATGTGCGACTAGAGGGGGGTGAATAGGAGCACTTGAAAACTCAAACTCAAACCCCCACCGTAGTACAAAACGGAAACAACACCCACAACGAACCTAGACACCATCCATTGAGAGGATACGTATCTAGCTCACAACACGTGCTTGGTACCGTCCACTGAACAGATACGTACCAAGCACCAAGCGGAAGCACACGCTCAAACGGCTAAGAAAAAGAGCGCAAAAGGAACCAACTCCGGGAAACTGCAGATTTCAGACAGACAGGGCTGCAAAGAAAAATCTCAAAACCCTAGGAGCAAAGCTCCAAACCACCTCAAAAAATTACCACACATTCACAAGGCAATAGGGAACAGCTCCAGAAAATTTCAGGCGAATTGGAGCAAGTTGTAACCACCGGACTGTCCCGTGGTTAACCACCGGACTGTCCGGTGCTTACAGCTTGACACTCCAAAAAGATTTGAATCAAAACCCTATCAAACCAACTGCAAAAATTATGAAATTTTTACTGGAGGTTAAGAAGGGGCCAGGGAACAACTCCACAAATTTTCGTCTCAATTGGACAAGGAATAAAAATCCTAGAGCCATCGAACTGTCCGGTGGTTAACCACCGGACTGTACAGTGGTTAAAAACTGACAGACCAACCCCAAAAGAAAAATACCAAAACCAGGTCAAAACACCTCCAAAAAATCTAAAATTTTTATGGAAGCTTTATGATTCACATGAAAAGAGCTCCACAAAATTTCAGGTCATTTGGAGCAGGTTTAATCACAGAACCAACCACCGGACTAAATAGACAGCCACCGAATGTTATAGACAGACAGAAAAACAGCCACACGAAACTTGAACTTCCGAAGCCAAAACTAGATCAAACCTTCACCAATCTTCACGAAATTTCGCACACACTAACCCAGCTCCATTCCAAAGGCTATTCCCAAAAGATCTATTGAAAAAGATCAAGGGATTAGTGGGAATTTCAGATCTCATGAAGAGGTGAATATTTGGGCAAGAAAGGGGAAAGCTCAAGAACAACTTGCTCGTGGTAATCCTTCGGGATTGAGATGTTCTAAGACATAATCTCCACGTCCTTGCAAGTCCAAAACACAAAGAAAACAAAAGATTCAACCTTGACCAAAACAAACACCCAAAAAGCCGAGGATTGAAGCCAAAAACCAAAGAGAATAAGGGGAGGAGAAGCACACAAAGTTGCTGCACGAAACCACTTCGATTATGAGCCTCAAAAGAGGTCTAAGTTCAGATTACAACGAAGGATTTCGTCCCAAGCAACCACCCTCACCTTCTCTCTTGATTTGGAGGCTAGATCTCACCCTAACCCTCCTAAACTTGGAGCTCAAAGCTTGAGGACGAAAATTACCCTAAGGAAATGGAAACCTAACTGCCAAGACTACTTCTAATGATCAGCTCTTAGGCTATTTATACATCGGTTCAGTTTTGGCATTTTTACACATAGACCCCTAACACTAGAAACACTTGGAGGGGCTAAAATAGAAAAGAACCCGAAATATCGGGGATGGACGGCCACGATGAAGACTTGATCTTCTTAGCTTCCACGCAATCTTCGGATGTCCTCCACGTGGCCAGTAGTCCAATCCACCTTTGCACCCCCGCTTTTGAAGTCAAAAACCGGGAAACTTTAGGAAGTCTCCGTCTGGGCCGGACTTGGCCCATCTTTTCTATCTCGGCGAGTTGTAGTCCAATCCACTTTTGCACCCCTGCTTTTGAAGTCAGAAATCAGGAAACTTTAGGAAGTCTCCGTCTGGGCCGGACTTGGCCCATCGTTTTTATCTTGGCGAGTTGTGACCCAACTCACCAAGCCTTGGGTAGCTTCCAAAGCCTCCCTCGCACGCCTTCTTGCCATGCACTCGGGTTGGAGCACCATGGTGGCACCTGGCTTATCCAGTCCATCGGAGTTGCCTCGCGGTCCATCGGAGGGCTTACACCACCGTTGCCGATCCGCCCCTCCGTGTACCGAGCTTCCATGGCCGACCGACGCCAAGCATTGCCTCCGGTCCATTGGAGGGCTTTTGCCTCAGTCCATCGAGGTCTTCATCATCTACCTCCGGTCCATCGGAGGGCCTCCAGTCCATCGGAGGGCTTGAGCTCGTTGACAATCACTCATCACACCAGGAGAGCAATGAGGCTGGTCCGTTGGCTCTCATCCTCCGCCGATTCCTCCGTACCCCTGACGCCCTACGCCACCTCGAGCCCCGTTCCCTATGCATGCACACCGTGGCCGCCATGAACGCCACCGCGGCGAGCTCCGTCCGCGCATCACCTCTGGCCCTCCTACGCCCGTTCGGCGAGCGAACCGGCTCCGCCTAGCAACCTTCCCTACTTTCCCCATGATCTCGTCCTCCGCCATCGCCTCCTCGACCCCGCTCACCGTGCGTCGCCGCTCACCGTGCGAGTTCACCGCGCCTCACCGTGGAGGACCACCTCCGGCGCATCCTCGCACCTCCAGTCCGCCTCCTCCGGGCTCTACCTGTCCCCGTGCAGCTCACGAGCTCGACTGCAGCCCCTACCGCCTCCTACACCGCCGAATCGAGCGGGAGCCGCCGCTCCACCGCGCCGTGGCCGCCTCCGGTACACCGCCACCGCGTAGCTCGTACACGCCACCCCGGGCGACGAGACCTAGGGGGAGAAGTTCCCCATCGACCAAAACGTGTTCCCAGAGCTGCTCGGCTCCAAGTGCGCGGCTCCTCGGGAGCACCGCGTGTGGGAACGACGGCGCGCCGCACAGGGTTTGCCCCGGCCAGAGGTAGACGAAGACCCAGCGATTTTTGCAATCTGGCCCCCGCCTTTTTGAAGATTTCACAAGATCGTTCGATGCGCTGTGGTATGAGTCTGGTGATTCTTACACGCTAGCCCTGAGAACTATGGTTATTTATGATTAGGTCCTGAGATCTAATGTTTTCCAATTAAAAGCATTTAATTCGACTGTGAACTTAGGAAATTCATAACAAATCAAGGAAAAATCCTAAAAAGGCAAACTCAGTTGCATTATACTCCTCTTAAGTAGATCTATTGAATGGTTATGATGTGGATGTGTAAAAAGACTGTTTTACCCCTGGTTTGTTGCATGCATGTGGAAACTAGATAAATGTCAAAAGTGGACTAAATGAACTCCAAAAATTATGAAACTTGGACAGTAGCTTTCTTGTGGCATTATAGCACTATGTGAGTTTGTGTAGCCCTAGCACTTGCTGTTTAATTACCCTTTTACCATTATACATGTGTTATGTGCATTTATTTAACTTAGAAATGGGAGGCTACGTAGAATATGCTCAAAATGACTCTTTGGCATTTTTCATATACTTTGGGTAGTATATGTAGCCCACTGGTGAAATATAAAGTTATGCATGAAAAGTTTGAATGGTGATTTGAAATTAACAAGATATGGCTTGTTTATCTAAATAAATGGAAAAGATGGTTCTAAAATGTTAGGAAAATTCCATGATGAATCTAGTAGCATACTAGTAATGTATAGGGTCCAGAAAGTAATTTTGTAGACTTTGTGGATACTATTTTATTTTGCATGTTAGTCCAGAAAGTAATTTTATTTTCCTAAGGTAAATATATGGAAAATCGATGTCCTATAAAACTGAGGGTACTTCACTTGCTGATTTTTGTGGAGGTAGATTTTACTATGCACTGCTCACTGGTTTAAGTTCATGGCCAGAAACTTATCCTATAATTATGAAAAATCTGAGAAGCTATAGGGCTGATAACTTGCTAGAATTTTCAAAATTTATTTATAACTCCTTTGTGGCCGAAATTTTGACAATAGCATAATGTAGTATAAATCTACATGTTATAAAAATCTGAACTCATTTAGAGTTGTCTAACTATATGAACACAAGTAATGTTTTTTATTCATAAAGTGGGCATGTGTTATTTAATTATAAGAGTAGGTGTTTGTTTGCAATTGATATCATTATGCATATGGGTTGATTTCTAGTTGCATGCTATCTACTATTGTCTATGCCACACTTGATTGAGGGATTAATTCATTTGCCATGTAAAATACTTAAAGTTAATATAAGGCCTTAATCCATTAGATAAATAAAATGTGTGATATCATTAGTGAATGTTTCCCTATGAATGCATTTCATGTTAAATAACTCATTCCAAACAAAACACTTAATAATGTTTTAACTCTGCATTATCCTGGTGTGGCTTTCATCCACTCAGTACCCAACATGTTTTCTTTACAATAAATAACTTACTCGATTGGCATGTGATTGGATATGCTTGTTATCAGTTCATGAAGGTATTACTGTTATTAATGCTAGGAGAGTGGTGTAGTAATCCACTACATGTGTAATCATATACTTGTGTGATGTTTTGTTTACATATGAAATGATAATTAAAGAACCAGTTAAATTGATAACTTGCTCATGTACTAATTTATGTGTTGCACTGTTTATATTTAATTGTATGAGCGTATGCTAGGTTTATACCCGCAAAAGTAATCTTGTTTAAGTAGTCTATTGTTCACCTTTCTGCCTAACCACGAAACGATTTTCAAGGTGTGTGCCTGTCATTCATGCATCCCATTCACTGCATGGCATTCATATAGTGACGCTTATTTTAGATACGTCATCAAGAAGCAAGCGTGTGGAACTACTTCAACCAACAGTGATCCAAAAGGCCAAGTAAGACCCATTCACGACCTAGAGGGCCCATCAATCGTGTTTGGACGGAGGAGTTATCCAAGGGATAAAGGGGTTGCCTGGGGCCAAGCCTCACAACCCGACAAACTAACAATTAGCTTAGTTTGTTGGTTTTATTATACTGAATCAAAGGTAGGCAGGACCATTGTTTCTTCCAGCTAATATAATGTTGTTTGATGATTACGCATCTGCATTAGGAGTTGATTGAAAACATTTGCATTAGACTTCCAGGCCGCCCTAGCCCTAGCACCTATACATAGAGTTCGTAGGACGAGTGCCTAGAATTGCTAGGTACGAGTAGACATGAGTGAATGGAGTCACTCGTCGCGTTGGTGATTTTCAAAAGTCATAAGAAATATTACTATGATGGAAGCTATGAGGATGCTCATGGCTTAAATCGAGACCGGGCGGAGATATGGATATATAAGAAAAATGATGAAGATGATGTGGATAGTACGGTGGACTCCGCCCGAGTCGCATAAGGCCGGTCGTTGTTCGCCTATTGGTCGGCATATCATTGCTAGGGTACTTATCCGGGATAATGGACCGGTGAAAGTCTTACTTGTGACGTCTCAAGCACAGAGACACGTTCCTATCCACTGGTTAAGAGGAAGGTGGCCGTGGAGGCGGGTGTCAAGGGAGGGCTGACCCATTGCGTGGTAACGCTTCTGCGACAACGCGCTCTGGGAGTGAGGCGGGAGTGAATTCGAACTTGAGACGGGACAAGTGGAGATGGGGGAAGCATATGTGGGAACGCCGTGGGTTAGCAAGCATATGCCATCCTGGTGCTTATAGTTATTCCCGGGAATATAAAAATCGATTTGAATCGTTGATGCTCACCAGGTGTGAGAATGCTAAGACCATTGCCGGGCAAAGTAGTAATCCACTTGAATATGTTGTATTATGATTTCACGGTTTTGAATACTACATGCTTGGTTCACATGCTTTACTTTCATGCAACTTATTATGATACTCATGATTGGTATTTATTCACATGATGAACTAAGTAGCTGTCAAATCCTGCCTCTGTATGTTAAATCAAGTAGCTGTCAAATTCTGCTTCCACATGTTAATTTGATCCTGTTTAAAATCAACAGCTAAGGATCAAATTCTTAGTAAGCAAGTTTTGCGTTAGCCGTAGGCCATTTCCATTAAGTTCTACTGAGTAATTAGTACTCAGGGTTTGCCCCCACTTTTGGCTCACAGGTACTGATGACTTCTGGGCAACCGCTTGAAGGAGGGTAGAATCGATGGGCTCGGTACTACTCACCTTGTTTGTCTCTACATGAAGACCATTTGAGTTTGTTTCCGCTGCGAGATGATTTGAAAATGCTTCCGCTATACATGTATATTTTGCAATCGCTTCCGCTATAATTGAACATGTATTTGATTATTTATCTTCGGTTTGTAAACTAAGTTTACCTATTCTCTACTTCAACTGCCTAGAATGGTGTAACTGTTGTGGCTCTTTCGAGGGCTGAATGTGTGTGATGTCAGTATCCTCGGGCGATGGTTACATCGAGTGCCCTTTTGGGTAGCTCAACGGACTACCGGGTTTAGTCTAGACTAGGTGCACTGTGAGCCAAAGGTGGCAGGTGTGCTTAGTCTGGATTAAGCAGGGCGGTTCTGCCACAGCTTGTTGGTCCTTGCCCACTGAACAAGGTAGGCATCGCAATCATCCAAGGCATCATATTCCTCGGTCTGGATATAGCCGATACTCTGTCTCTGCCTTCCCTGCAAAACCTTTGGATGGCTTCGTTCATAGGGAGAGACTTTTGACACTAAATGGCCGATGGAATCGAAATCGGTCGGCCCGTATACTACCTTGACAGCCTTGTTCAGACCGTTATATGCTATCTGGGCAAGGATCCTCTCATCAAGGTGGAGAGAGTAGCATCGGTTCCTTAGCTCGCGGAACCGCTGAATGTACTTGTGGACCGGTTCTCATCAAGGTGGATACTATTCAGGTCTGTGAACGTGGCTTCATCGGACCCAGAGAAGAACTGCGCATGGAAGCTTTCTTCCAGTTGCTTCCAGGTAGTAATAGATCCAGGGGCCAGCGTGGTGTACCACCCGAAGGCTGGCCCGGTCAATGACAGAGAAAACAGCCAAATTTTCATATGCTCGGCCCTTGATGCAATCTCCAGCTGTGCCAGATACCGGCTGACGTGCTCCATGGTACTAGCCCCATCATTGCTGCTGAACTTGGTAAAGTCAGGGATCTTGAACTTAGGGGGCACCTCGAGGTGATCATATACCTCTGGATACGACTTCGCGTAGGTAACGGCACCCCGCAGAGGTGTGATGCTGTACTGGTTCTTCAGAATCTCAGAAAGGTCTTTACAAGAGATTTGGGTATCTATGATGAACCATTATCGTCATTAAAAGCACCATATTTCGTCACAGAAGAGAAAAGGTGACATTTTCGCTGCGTCACAAAGAACGTCACAGAATCACCGTCATAGAATGGCAACAATGATGTTCTTGATAAAATCGTCACAAAATGTTACATGTTCTATGACGATTTGCATAGCGTCATCAAACGTATTCTATGACGCGTCATCAAACGTATTCTATGACCATTTCTTTATCGTCACTACATGCCTTTTATGACGATTACATTACCATCACTAAATTTATGCATTCCATGACGTTATTCCTTGTGTCATTCAATGTTGACCAAAATATGATAAACCCATTTCTATTCTATGATGATCCCAATTGAATCATCATATATATACAACACAGAGTAAATGGAGAGCAATTGAAGCCTGTATACAAATCTCAATTAATTATACGAGCATCTATCGTATTTATCCGTGCATATACATATACACTTCCACAGGTCCACATGCTCTTTCATCTTTCATGTTCCATCTCTATCCAAGGCATCCTATTACACTTCATGACTAGTTGCTACTAACACACTTGCCGACAAGTGCAATCTATTGTGCAAAGTTCAAACAGCTTTTATTTGAGCATAACTAATCTATGCCCTATTCTCTTTAGGTTCATCAACTTTCTTCTTTGAATCCGGCATCTCATCTTGCTAAGAACTAATAATAGCACACGATCTTCATAACAGCAACACTGCCAAGAAACAAAGGTAAATGGATAGCCTTCAACACAACCATAATTGTTGACATGATTAATTTGATAGACAGTATGTGAGATCTTACACTAAACGCCCAATCTTCTTCCAGCAAAATATGATAGAACAGTGAATTCTAATGACCAATTACTAACAAGACATGGATTTAAAACTTCAGGAAGTGAACTAGGTGTTTTTTCATCTCAACATATAGTCAATGGCATAATTTAGAGAAAAGACAGGACCAACACACCGAAGCAGTTGAACTTTTTCTCCTTTAATTTATACCATGAAAGTTTTGGTCTTTTGTAAGCAGAAGCATAATATCTCAGGAGACATCTTAGTAACCAAAGCCCAAGGTTAAGAAAAATGTGTAGCTAATCTATGAAGAGACAACCAAAAAGTGTTACCTCTCTATCCAACAAGGTGTATATGCCAAAAAGTGTTACCTCTCTATCCAACAAGGTGTATATGTGTCTGTTGTCTGATGCTTCGTAGCAGCATAGTATAAGGCTGACTAAAATCTGCTCTAGTTAGCATCTTTCGTACCTCTTATTTCTGCAGTACTAGACAAATAGGAGTAGTTTCTACTTTAACAGGGCAAGAACAACTCAGATTATGTGTTCACAAGCGTACCAAAATAATGGCATCATTCAAGTTCGTGGTAACTGAGCATTCCAGCAGCAGCTTGGTCCCCCACCTTGCGCAGGCCTTGCGTTACAGAATAAAATTAATTGACAGGCAAGGTTAGTAGGAGATTGCACATTACAGACATGGAGACGCGTACCTCGGCGGCGGCGCAGAGTCAGACAGGAGACGCAGAGTTAGGTCCGGAGTAGTGAGGCTGGGGCAGGGCTCCTCCCGTCCTCCGGCCGTCCAGCGAAGTTCCGTCGCGGCGTCGCGCGAGCGGCGAGTGGCCCCAGCCACAGCGAGTGGCAAGTGGCCCCCGCTCCGGCGAGCGGCGCAGCCCCCACGCACTGTGACCCTAGATCCGGCGAGCAGCGCGCCCTCCGCCCTGGTGGCTGGCCCCCGGCGCCCCGCGGCCCTGCCTCCGGCGACCAGCACGCCCTCTGCCCCTGCGAGTGCATCCCTCCCACGCCCTCAGCTTGCGCCGCCATGGTGAACGCACCCCATGCGTTGCAGATCTGAGGGAGCAGGGACCGAGGGAGGGAGGGAGACAGAGAACTGACGGGAGAAAGAGCAGCTGTGGTGGGGATAAAAAGAGGAGTTTGGAAATTTGGATTCGATGGGCGCGCGCTATGCGTTTGTTTGTCCACGGATGCCAGCGACTGAAAATATGTTTGGTCCTTTCTATTGCCTTCAAATATTTCTGCTTTTATAATTTTCTATATCTACACATGTATTTTTTTTTAGAACTAATGACAATCTACTGTAAAAAGAGCGAGTTTGTATAATATTATTTTTCATCCAACAAAAATATTTTTACCTCTCACATTATTCTACTGCATAAATGATTGGAAGGCGTTAAAAGGGTCCAGAAATAGAAGAATTTTTTTCCACCAGTTAGTATTTTATTTTCCCACTAGTGAAAGTAAATTTGAAAGAATAAAAATATTAGGATAGATTTTCTATACATATGTTTAGATATATACGGAAAGTTAAAAATCTTATTTACCACCCATGTTGTTTGGATTCGAAGTAATTCCAATGAAAATGCATAATATATTGCTGCAAAAAAATATAATAAGGGTTTGTATAAATAATAACAATATAAATTAAGGTTATTTTTCAAATGGAGCATACGTCTAGGTACAATACTTTTAATTATCAATCACTTTAAACATTGGTAGAAAGTAGAGGTGGACTGGACAATGGGCAAATTCAATATTTCTTTGCGCTTTTATCAAAAGTAATTTATTCTAAGACGAACATTTTCACAAGTACTACTACGTAGTACCTAGGTTGTTGCGACTAAAACATACTTTTAGCTTAGCTATTCTAAGCTTGATCGCATACTCATGTCACTTAGTTGAATTGTAGTGTCTTTCACATAGTTTCCCATTTCACAGTAACAATTATAACCATTAAGACTCTACGTGGTAACAATAAGCTCTAAATGTCGATGAAATATAGTTTTGGAGGGACTATGTTCTGTGACGACCATAAATTGTCATGAGGTAGAAACGTCACTAATACATTCCATATTTGATGACGGATTTAATAAATCGTCATTAATTGAAGCATTTTCCGTGATGAAAATTCGGCTTCGTCACAAACAAACTCATGTACCTCAACTTAGTGACGAAATTGCATGAATTGTCATAGAATGTTGACTATTTTGTGACACTTTTCATTTTTGTCATAATGATTTTCGTCATTGATATTCACATTTCTTGTAGAATTTCCGAGACATGTCGAAGCCTGCTCCTGCCCTATGCATGGCCTGATCGCTATGGATCGGCCCGGTCCCGTATGCGTTTTGCCATTCAAGTACCTCCTGATCCGCCGTCTTTGCTGCTCCGTGCGTAGGCCTGGCTTCTGGAGGGCTTTGCTTTGGCCCTCGTGGTGAGTTGACGAGGACTGGGTTAGGGTATGGGGAAGGAGGCGCTTCTCCTTCTTCTAGCTGACGGTATCTCATCTGGCATACAAAACCATCAGGTATGACCAAGGGTGGAGTGGAGTATACCTTGGTCTCTAGAGAGAGTTTGTCACGTGAAGGATGCATGATGAATTCTGCAATGTTATCCCCCTGTACCTCGATGCGGATAGGAACGAGCGGCCTGGAGTAGAACATGACTTCTCCAACGTGGCCGTTCAACTCGGGGCTAGTGATGTGAAGAGGCTCACCGGCCAACGCTGCTCTAACCGTCTTGACCACGATATTATCTATGCGGTTTATGATTGCCTCGGACTGCCTGATCAAAGCATGCACGATAATCCTATGTATCTCCTCGTGAAGCGCTTCAGTGCGCCGCTGCGAGGGAGTCATGAGGTCGACTCCGTCGAGAAGCGACGAAGGGACCCCACGTATCATGATGCCGCCGTGGCGAGACCTGCCGTACATGGCGAGGATTTTAGCCTTGAGTTCGTCCATAATCTCAGCATAGCGCCTTTGGTGAACTTCAGGAAGATCCTCGGGCTTGTCGATGGGGGCGAACTCCTCACCGCTCTCATCGGTCCCGGTACTGCGTCCTTTGGTAGCCATGCCTGTGTTGAGATATGCGTGTCCCACCGGACATGCCAAAAATGTGTTGCACCAGGAAACCGATGGGTAGTACCCTGGAGAACTTCACACAATAGGGTCGGGAGGTGTATATGGACCGTAGGGATCGCTCCTCCTTAATGCGACCCACGATCAGCCGAATGGATCAGCCGATCGTCTTGGCTCGGTGTTAGTCGGGTGTGCCACCTGGCTGATGACCTAGCTAGGGAGGTTGTGGTGGTGGTAATGGCGTTGGTTGGTTCCTGTTTCTCCTATATAAGCAGACAAAACAGGTAAAACGTTAAATACTAGCCGGATCGTTCGGATCGGCTCATCCTGGATCGGATCTTCTTCGTCGGCAAGACCCTGCTGTCTTACCAATAGTATATCCAAATATAATATATAAAAGTACTTAAATAAAGGAAGAGCAAACACGACTAGATCTATTCTAATCGGCTAAAAACGTCAAACATGCCTTAAATCTATTATTGCACCAAAGATCATACAGGAAAGCTATAAAAACAGATGCATCTTTGATAAAACGACAAAAGGCATGGCAGAGTACACATCGGATCTTCCTAATAACAAATGATCTGTAGATAAAACCATAAGAATAATTTAATCTATACCTCGAGCCTTGTGATATGCTAATCTAATAACAAACCAGCAGCGTGATAGCATGCATCACGGAAGATATTAGCATAACAGCAAGTTGTGCATGAGCCGATGTGCAAACATATCGACTCAAGCACATGATGGATCTCACGCAAAGCAAAGCTTGACGTGAGATTCATCGAGATAACTAATGGATCTCGCGCTAGGCTAAGCTTAACGCAAGATTCATCATGGTAACTAGCAAATCGTGCCATCAAAAACGCTTCAGTACACGATTTGCCAGGCGTCTAACGTCGTAACGCCTATAACGAAATAAATCATTAAGACAGCATGACGATTACCTAAACTCTAGTCGCTAGAGGTGGTGATACGCCGAGGGGATGTGGAGACAACCGCTGCTTGGTGAACGTATGTCGTCAAATTTATTTCGATAACAAGGGTACATATTTATAGTCCGAAGACTTGGGCGGCAAGCCTGCCCTTCTATAATTAAGCTACAAACCCTAACCGACCTAAACTGGACTCTTTTAACTAATCTTTAATCTACGATACAAGGCCCCATAGCCTGCTTTACCATACGTCTTCGCTTCCTTGGACAGCTTCTCTTTAGCCCAAAGCCGATTTTGGCCCATTAACAGGGACTGCCAAATTCTGCTGTCAACAATGCGGTTGTGTATGGTTGTGTAAAAGGACTGCTTATACACTACAACCTTTTAGGCCTTCCGTGACATTATGATTACGTCACTGACTGGTGCTTATTTGTCATAGGTTGTATTTTGGTGACGGCATTGTGACGAAAAAACCATCGTCACAGAAGGTGCGTAGTAAATGGACAACAATGACGATTAGAAAAAAATCGTCATAAATTTTATGACGCATACTAGATTCGTCACTAAATCTATGACGCTCTACTTCGTCATAAATGTATCTAAAAACGTCACAATTCGTACCACCATGCATTGCCACATGGTTGATGATGATAACGTGGCATGTGACGTGGCAAAACTTTTATGACGAAAACATTCGTCACAGATAGTGATCACGTGGCAAGCCACATGGCAGATGAGGTGGCAATAATTTTGTGACAAAGGGTTACGTCATAAATTGGGAGGATGGGACAACTGATGTGGCAATGCATTTGTGACGAATATTTTCATCATAAAGTGCGATGACATGTCATGTGATTTGGCGAAACATGTGTGACAGATACAATCGTCATCAAAAGGAACACATCATATGAATTTTTATCGTCATGGAATATTACACATCACAGCAAAAGTATCGAATAAATTTGTTTAGCATTCACACAATTCATCCAATAGGTAACCATATAACTTAAAACATATAAATGCAAGTACTGTAAGTCTAGTCTGTTACTTAAAATCCAAAACAAGTTGTGTAACTTGAACTCGAAGTATTAAACATTAAACACAATAGAAAATTATCCTATAACTTCAAATCTAGAGAGCCATAAGGCTGCAGGTCCTATAGTGATCAAGCAGACTTAAGATGGAGGTGCTTGGCCTCGATTGAAGCTTAATAGTTGACGAAGGAGGTTGTTATTTTCTTCCATCGACCTCTTCATATTGTCAATGGTCTCCTGAGATGCCTGTGCCTGAGCCTTTAAGGTTTCAACTTCTTCTCGAAGTCCATCTTTTTCTTGCTTCTCGGTCTCTAGTTGATCTTGAAGTTGCTGAACCTTTGCAGAAACTGTCGCTGCAGAGCTTTTCTTGGAGGCGGACTGAAGACCAACATTGCGTAGGAACACACTGGAGCCCGGTAGCACATTAGAAACAACTTCTGTAGGAGACTTCGGTTGTTGTCCATCCTCAACTGGTGCTGCTACCATTTCTTCCATGTCAACCTAATATAAAGATTATTCATCAGTATACTGCAAGTTGCAAGTACAGACATGAAAGGAAAACTATTAACTTACAATAGCTTTCTGAACATTTTCACTAAAACCTTTCTTCTTGCTGCAATGCATCTCCTTGAAAAGATCTATTGCACTAGGTTCAGCATCCTTATATTTTTCTTGCTTCTGAAATGGTATAAATGAGTCCAGTGAGAATGGAGATCTTGAAATAAGGTACTGGTTGGATTTTGCTGTTTCAATTAAAGGACATTTTGGACTTTGCAGTTTCAATTTAAAGGACATTTTAGATATGAACAGTGCTAAAGCATTTAAATAAAACAATATGAAAGCATCCTTCAAGTAACATGTGTCAATAACAAAAATAAATACAATTCATCCAGGTGGCATTATTAGGACATAGCAATCATATGTCAAGGAATAAACCATATGTATTGAAATAGAAATAAAGGTTGCTGCATAATCAAGAAATCTAGGTCAACACTAAAAATGAAACAATCAGGGGCAACTAACTATATGAGGAAACAGAGATGTTAAACTGACTTTTTTGGCAGCATTACACTTTCAGAGATTATTCAACTATGCAGATAAGTAAACAATGATTATTTTCTTACCAATATATAAGCTTTTGCAATGTAGGACTGAGAACCTGTGCATTGTGGATACTGTACTTTTTCACGATTAAATTTGTTCTTCACACAACTACCCTGTGTATCAAGTAAGCATGTATGAAATAATATGGACAGTAAGTAGTCTGAAAGAGTATAGCAGTTTTCATTATCTAGATTTAGCTGATTAATGGATCAGTTTGCTCTACTGTTGTCAAGTATATATTACAACACATTTGTTCAACGTAGTAATCTTGACAGTGTGACCATAAGTAATTTTGGAGGAAAAGGTCAAATTAGAAACATAAGTAACTCGGTAAGAATTTAGTTTTTTAAATTAAAGATTAAGGAGAGAGTTACTCTGCTATAATATTAACTGCATGACATTTTGATCCAATAAAAATAAAGAATCTTGTATGGAATGAGAAAAGGTAGCTGCACTGAAAAAAGTAACATGATTGGCAACTTAGGTTACTTGATGTGCTAGAGATAAAAAAAAGGTAACTTGTTTAGGAAAAGAACTGGCTATTAGGCCACTCAAGAAAAACCATGGAAAACTTATATATGGTACAGAGGGAGCTACTGGCGATACATTGCAACTACCATCAGCTTCTATAAACTTTACAAATATTTGACACTTTCATGCTATTGTACAATTTTGAAATAATGTAATGACCTTTTGATTCACTGAGAATAAAGAAACTTAATTTATGATGGACTGAGAATAAGTAGATGGACTAAGAATAAATAAACATATGATTGGCAACGTATGTTACTTGATGTGCTAGACATAAAAAAATTTACTAGCTAGGCATAACCAGCTTTATGTCACAGAAACTTTGCCCTTCCACTACTATGCATGCAGAAACAAAATTGGCTAATTGCTTTTCAACTTATCACCTCTCATAAAAAACTTCAATTTATTATCCACTCTCTCCAAAAAAGAAGAGTCAGCATGCTCTTTTTCCTTTCTACCATAAGTACTCCATTTTGCTTATATATATACACTGTGATACATAGGTGGGATAAGCACAAAGCTGTAGGAAATGTCTGGCTATTAATCTGTTGAGTATATAAATCTAGCTATAAGCTCCATCAATAATGAAATCATTTATACATTTTCATTTGTTTCAGTTTATTAATCACTTTTTCTTCAAATAAAAGCATATTAGGTCACATATATTATGGTTCTCATGCAAATTCATAAGGACATCCAAATTTCACTTCACGAATTAATGATACTACAAGAACGTACTCACGCAGCAACACGCAGGGTAATCACTTAGTACAACCACTTAGTACAACTTGTACACAGGGAGCTAGTGGAGCTATATTGCAGGTACCTTGTGATTTGGGGTAGACCACTTCTCCACTAACTTTAACCAATCGTTGTCAGACATGTTTGAAATAGGCGATGTAGTCCTCACTTGATTAGCAGGTATCCCATTGAAGTACTTCTGTTTCAGTCTGTACCTCATTTGGCGTTGTCCACGCTTTAGCATGTCTAGACACGCATCTTCCACAACCTTGCTATCACTATCCATGGTGAAATTAGCCTAGTAAAGAAGTAATAGTTGTATGAGTCTTGATTGAAAAGGTCAATGAACTTTAACTTGACAAATTAGTAAAATTAACTTACAGTAATTTTGCCAATATAGTTTTTTAGTATAGGTTCATTCTCTTCCTTCTTGTATTCCTTCCAGTGGTGAAATATTGGAGTGTGCTGCCTCAATGTGATTCCACCCTCCGATGCAAACTTAGCTGCTTGAATAGGTGCCTCTGGTCTTTTGTTCCCTTCAACAATATGGATAGGAATCTTGATTCCCAGTCCTCTGCTTAGCGATTCAAGTTGTCTGTCCATAGTTCTTCTCCTTGGTATGATTTCTGTTATTTGTGGTCAGGCCAAAAAAAGTACGTTATTTTACAGACTTAGTATCAAATATAAATAATTACAATTCTAGAAACACGGACTGTTTATTATATGAGTAATGTTGCATATAACTAAGCATTAGTTGCCATAAAACAGAATACAACATATGAATAATTGAGTTCAAAATGACATTGTACACAAATGGGGTAAGTATAGGCTATAAATATATATTTGTGACTGGCCATAATCATTCATGATGTTATCAAGGTTAGGATCCAAATGGAAAATATACAGCAGTAAATCAAGTGTATGTTTAAGAACAAGCCACGGCAGCCTGAAAAAGAGTACATGATATCACAATAGCTTAATGTGCATGCTCACAATGCAACCATATTTTATGTGACGTTATCCTTTTGATTAGCTTTTCATCCTTAAAAGCTATATAATCACCTAGGTTGGTAACCAAACTACCTCTAGAAACATCAATCAAAACATATAAATCCAAAAAAAAAGACAACAGATGAAACTTGGTAGATATACAAAGCTTAAACCTCTGTAAAAAAAACAATGATTGTACTAGTTACCTAAACTGATGCAGAAAAATATATAAGTTATTTGCTCAAGGCTAGCTCTATATCTAAAAAAGTTAAGATGTTCACTTGCCTTGATTTCGATTGTGGTTATCACCCTGCTCTTGTATCGGAGAAGTAGGTTGTGCAGCAGCATCTATGCTTTGGGTGGGCTCATGGTTTGTGGCTGCACTTGGACTAGGTTGTGTACGAACAGTAAGGCTGTGGGTCAAATGATGGTTTGTGGCAGCAATTGAACTGGGTTGTGCAGGAACATTTAGGCCATGGGTAGACTCTTGGTTTATTTCAGCAACTCTTTGTCTAGTGACTCTAATTGGTCGTTCCTGCACAGGTGCCACAATTCTTTTATTTCTTCTTGTTACTTTTGGTGACATCTGTTCACCATCATTGGAGATGTGGGTATGAACACCCTTATGAGCTCGTAATTCCTGAATATGTACAACATAATAAGCATAAGTATATTAAATTGTTTGTGAACCCAAAAGTAATGATAGATAATGTGAGGAAACTAAGAAAGGAATCAATACCGTCGCAGCCTCCTCTTCATCAGAATCATCACTGTCTTCACCATCATATAAAGATCCTGATTGCTGAGGACTGCCTTCTTTGTTGTTTGCAGTCCTTGCGGTCATCATTGTTTTTAATTGTCCAAGGCCCAGTCGTTGAAACAATTGATTGTTCTTCATCATATTGACAGCCCTCATTTTCTCGTATTCAGTAGGAGGGGCTTCTGTACATTTAAAAAATAAATTAATAATAAATGACAAACACAATAAAGAAGATATTGTAATGCATCTGATATATTCTACACTTGATATATTCATGCTTTTGTACACTTTACAAATATTTAATTAAGGACAAATGCTACTGATACACAATAAGATAATTTAATGCATCTAATTATACTACACTTGATATATTTGACATATGCATTCGCTATAATATTCATAAAAAACCCTATACAATCTTATCGAACAGTTAGGCACCCAATTCCATATTTATATGTTAATTAATTATACATATATAAAGCTTTGCTAACAACTAAACTCCCACAATCTAGCATACCAGCACACGTGCAGGACAGAAGGATCGAGAGGAGTCTCTGAAGAGAGTAGCTCTAGATGTTACACGATAAAAACAATCGTAGCAAGATAATTATGTAGAAAAGTAAGACACAACAGCTGTTGGCCTTTCTTCTCCAACCGTCCAGGTGACCAAACTGAGCTCGCTCGGACAGAGCTCGCGAGTCGCCATGGTCATGGAGAAGAAAAGCTGAGGATTAAGGAGAGGGAAATAGGGAGAGCAGTCGCTATACAGAGGCTAGCGGCTCAGCTCACCTACACGACCTATCGCCTCACCACCCCGTCCCTTCGCTCGACTCCACCGCGCTGCCCCCTGTTTCCCTGGGTGCGGACGTGCGCCTCCTCTTCTCCCCCTCGTCCGCGGTCCTCCTAGAGCGGGCGAGATGTCGCTGCTCAACCCGCTATGGATCCACTCCAGGGTCTACTCCAAGTTGTTCTACGGCATTCTCCACCGCATCGACATCGGGGTCGCTATGAACCTCAAACCCGCCAACACCGAGGACCAAGACCCCTGTTCTCCAGGTGCATCCGCCCAGCAAGATTGCGTACGGCCTTCCTAACCCTAGATCCACTGATTCTTCCTGACGAAAGCGATTACCTTCAGGTTTCCGTGAGGGTCGTGTGGACTTCTTCCCTGGAGGCATCTTGGGGGAACTGCCGTGGGGAGGTTGCAGGATCCACGGCCGCCGGCTGTGATGAGGGAGGTTGAGGAAGAGAGGTGAGAGAGGTTCTGTGGAGAGGATGCTGTCATTTCGGAGGAGGATATAGCGCGTGGTGGGAGGGCCGCGATTGGTTTTTGGCGGCGGCGAAATTTTTTTGGGTAGATGGCGCCATTTTTTTACAATTCCTACGTCGTATTTTGGCAAGCCGAAATATCACAAATATAATTCTGATGTAATGACTAATTCATGAATAAGTTTGTACGCGGAGGTTGTATTTAAATATAATAAAAAGAGGTCCACGCCACGTACATGAGTGGGTAACGTGTGTAGGCCCACATACCAGATGTTCAATTCTCGCTAACTTAAATCAGCAGACTCATCCCTCAACACCATGACCCTTCCATGTCTCATGCACAACGATGGATGAAAATGGATCAAAGTATGCGAGTGAACAACTATTAAATGAATATTTATAGACAGATATAGACAATAACCTAGCAAATTAAATTGGACCATGATGACACCGCTCTTTCAATGGGCTCCTCGCCGCAGACGCAGGCAAACAGGAACAAGAAGCATCTAGACTCTGCATTGCTCAAATCCCAAGGTGTGAACAAAAGCTACTGTTGTAATAACCTAGCAAATTTAATTGGACCATAAGGGCGTGTCCAACGGTCGTCGATTTCACTGGCTATTTCTATTTTTTATTCGGTTTAGATGGAGAGAGAACGTCAAAATCAACTCGCTAGCGAGGAAGCAAGCGCCAGCTCGCACACTCTCCAATGCCTCCCTCTCTCACTGACAACCTCCGCAAGCTCTACAAACTGCTCATTTTTTATTTCTACATGTCCACGTAACAAGCGAAATCGACGGCAGCTGTCCAGAACCATTGAGGCTGCCCTAATGAGACCGCTTTTTCAACGGGCTTCTCGCCGCAGACGCAGGCAAACAGGAACAAGAAGCATCTAGACCCTACATTGCTCAAATCCCAAGGTGTGAACCAAAGCTACTGTTGTAGCTCTGCGTTTCTTGCATAAACCCGTCAAAACGAGCATTGCCTGAGAAAGGAGGTGAGCGGCACTAAAAGTGATACGATTAGTACATTGGTTATTTTGTTGTTATAAATGAAAAGATCTATCATAGCCTCGTATTTTTGCTTCGGAATAATCTAAGGACTAACACATATACATTGGCATCAAGGTTTTAAATAGCGGGTTAAGCCATTTAGCAGTAAGTTGCTAAAAAAGACTAAAGCGGTCAATTTAACGAGTTATGGCTGGCTATAGCGGGCTATTTAGCTTAGCTGAAGACCTTTAAAACAGCTAATGGTGGCTATAACGGCAGCTATAGCCGGCTATTTAGATGCTTGATTGGCTTAATAAAACTAGAATTATTTGTCACTTACTGTTCAAGGGTTCATCGAACAACATTGAAAAAAATAGAACTGAGATTATATCATTTAAAAAAGGCCCAAGGAAGAATATTAGAAAATAAAATAAGAATTATTCTTT
This sequence comes from Paspalum notatum, assembly GCA_022530915.1. NCBI lineage: Eukaryota > Viridiplantae > Streptophyta > Magnoliopsida > Poales > Poaceae > Paspalum > Paspalum notatum. The sequence goes on along the minus strand of CM039688.1, from coordinate 27,640,084 downwards.
AAAAAAATCCACAACAGGACTCGAACCCAGACTAACGTGATTTGAGATATCCCCTCCAACCACTGTAATAAGTTTGTTGGTTTGAGTAAAGTTATTAATTTTATTTCTCTGAGTTATCAAGGTCTGTCCATACAAACAAACTACGCCCATTCTCCTCGCTCGGTCCGTCGCATACCATCGCATTCGTCGTCAGTCGTCGCCTTCGGCCTTCGCTCCCCATCTATCCGTCACTCGAGGCCATGGTACTCACCAGGAGGCAAAGCCATGTGCGACTGTGCTCGAGCAGGAGCTCGGCGGAGAAGCCTCCATGGCTGGGGCCACCCATGCCGGCGGCACCAACACCGGGGGCTGCCGCGGCGGTGGATCCAAGGACGGCGGCTCCCACGACAGCGCGACCAAGGGTGGTGGCTCCGACTCCGCGGCATCCACAGGCGGGGCCACCCTCGCCGGCGCCACCATTAACGCGGGATCCCATGGTGCCGCATCCTAGGGTGACCAGTGACAACCCACGGCGGCGCAACCAAGTCTGGTGGCTCCCACGACGGCGCGACCAAGGCTGGGGGCTCCTGTTCCGCGGCCTCCACAGGCGGGGCCACCCACGCCGGTGCCTCCAAGGACAATCCCCTTCGCTGACGAGGTCTGTGGCCTTTCAACTCTGTCAGTTACAGATATGTTTTAGTCTATGACCAGGCAAATAATTTCTAGCGGCATACTATGCTAACTAATTAGTGTTTGTTGCAATATTTAAAATATCCGGCCAAGGCAATTAGCGCCATACTTTTTCAGCAGCTATAAAGGATTGCTGGATATAGCTGCAAGCTTAATCTTTTAACGGTTTTCACAAAATAACAAATCGATTGCCCTGAATTAGTGTGATATGCATTTTGAGGTGCTTGATTTATCATTTCATATGAAACATGGCAACACCACATGTTTATTTGTAGTTGTTTATTGTAACTCATGACATATAACGTCTTTACCTTCAGTTGGGCGTCAACAGCAACAAAAGGAAGTGCAGTGGGACCACTTCCACCCTGGCCAATAAGATGAAAGTGCGCGAAGCTGAAATTAAAAAGCTCAGGAACTTTGTTGATGCCCTGCGGGCTGCGGGAGGAACGCTAGAAACTCAAGAAAGTTGAGGTTCAGAACAAAGAGCTGACTCTAAGGATGGGCAAGCTTGAGCAGATGCTGAAGAAGGACAGTGCTTGACACCCTTTCGCCACATGTAGTGGAAGCATGGTGCCCTGTGTGGCAAGATGAACGTGTTCAAGACCTTTTGTGTACAGTCCCTTTGGAGAAGAAGAAGAGGGCCAGTGCAAGGGTTGTGTGCCCTGTCGAAGTAGTAATGAACTGGCGAAACATAGTCATGTATTCTATCTTCATGCCAAGCATGATGGTTTGGATGCTTCTGGACATGTAATGCTAACTTAGTCACATGTGTTGTGAACGTGCCAAGCATGCTGCTCCTATTAATATATTATATGTTGTTATGCAAAATTGGTGCCCTGTGTGCGTTAATGACCCCATGTGTATTATGTGCAATGTCATCCCTCATATTGCCGTTCCTGGTACTGATTGGAATTGGAATGAGGCTTTGTGCCGTGTGTCATGCAATGTCTTCGTTGGAACGAGGCTTTGTGTCGTGTGTCCTGTAATGTCGTGCCATGTGTCCTGTAATATCTTCATGTGTATTATGTTCAATTTCATCCCTCACCTTTCCTGGTATTGATTGGATTAGGGAATGAGGTTTGGTGCTCTGTGTCCTGGAATGTCTTCATGTGTATTAAGTTCAAACCATGACCTCCATTGCTGCTGCTACTTGTACATTGTGCAATCTGGAGGTAAAACATGAACATATTTTTTGTCACTGCGCCTTGTCCAGAATTATTAGGTTTCCCTCCCTCCCCTATTACCAAAATAGCTTAAAAAATCCATGGCTCCTACCAACAAGCTGACAAGTGACTGTTCACTAAAATTAAAAAATTTACATACAGTACCCACTCACAAGCAGTACCCAAAAATAACGAAGCCAATAAACAGAAAGGTATCATCTACCACATGTAAAGCAGCTTACATATGCATGCTTACATAGACTTGCTGACAAAAATAATTGAATAGTTACATATAAAAATCTGAATTTCTCTCCCACAATCTCAAATGCTTAAAAGGCCTCAGCTTGTGAACATGCAGTCATCTCTCATGCTCTTGGAATTGAACTACAATCTCCTACAGAGCCTGCCAAACTGAGTGAGGTCACACCATAATTCATCAAAGTAAAATTAAAAAAATTGGAAAATCAGAAATACCCATACCTTTAAATTATATGACACAGATAAACACCCAGCTAGTCATCATCGCTATCATCATCTGCATCATTTGGGATTGTGCGTTCATCATTATCACTAGCATATTGCCATTCTGTTTCATCTTCTTCATCTTCAAAATAATTTTGCTTCTCTTCCACTTCCCTTTGTCTATTAAGATCTTCAACTACACTGGCATCAATAATAACTCTGTTTTCTAGCCCCGTTGTAACATTGTTCAAATTCCCTTCAGTATGCTGAATATTAGAAGCAACACACTCATCGTCTTGGTAAGAAAGTGCCACACCCTTGGGTATTTCATCACTAGAAGTTTCATCAACATTCCATAGGTGCCTATGCGCAAATTTTTGAACTACCCTCCAGCTACCCCCATATTTGGTGTCTTCCAAATAAAACACCATTGTTGCCTGTGGTGCAAGAATGAATGGATCATTTTTGTACCAGATGCACGAATGGTTGATGCTTTTGAATAGTCCATCATCTTTTAGTCTCCCCTTCTTGCTTTCTGTGTCAAACCAATCACACCGAAAAATAACCACAGATCGATGTCCGCTGCTATCTGCATTATACTGCAACTGAATTATTTCTCTCAAGCAACCATAAAATTCAATATCTTCGCCATTATGTGTGCCTTCTGCCATGACTCCACTATTTTGTGTCCTCCTATTTTTCTCACGTTCAACAGTGTGGTATCGAACACCATCAACAATACATGCTGAATAAACTCTAATTCGCAGATCGGGTTGACATGACAAAGCGAATAGATCAGCACTGACATCTTCTCCTCGTACGTACCGTTTTCCAATCTGTACACATCAATTCGGTATATGATGAGAACAACTTCAACTACAAAAAGATTAAGTTGAAATATAAAACGAGTTCTCACATGGTTTTTAAACCAGGAAGAAAATTGCTTTTCTACTTGTTTTTCAACATCAGGAAATCCTCCTTCATTCTGTAACTCCTTTCTATATAGCCTGTGAAGCATATTAAATTCAATAATTAGCATGCAATGAATACCAAAGTAATAAGAGGAAACGGGACAGAAAATAGAAATACGTACTCTATATATGGCTCGACCTCAGGACAATTGTTTAACACATACCAAACCATCTTATCATAATCCTTTTCTAAATATGTAATCCTAGGGGCTCCAAGTAAATCTACTCCATGCTGGAAAACAGATATATCACCCTTACTCATATCAACATGCTCTCTATTCCTACCCTCGCGATTGTGTCTTGTCTCAAGATCATCAAAATACCTCGAACATGCATGCAAGCATTCATTAGCAACATATGCTTCTGCAATCGAACCCTCAGGTCGTGCCATATTCCTCACAGAATGTTTCAAAGTGTATAACCTTCTTTCGACAGGGTACATCCACCCATATTGGACTGGTCCTCTAAGGATTGCCTCATCAGGTAAATGGACCGACAAGTGGAGCATCACATCAAACAATGAGGGGGGGAATATTTTCTCAAGCTTGCATAGAATAATTGGGATATTATCTTTCATTTGATGCAAAACATCCAATTTAAGAGTCCTAGCGCATAGTTGCTGAAAGAAGGTACCTAGTTCTGCGATTGCAACATATATTTCATTATGCATGATTCCTCGGAGAGCAGCAGGTAATATTCGTTGAAGTATGATATGGCAATCATGAGTTTTCAATCCTTGGAGGTTGCATCCATCAGCACTGATGCATGATGCTAGGTTAGAAGCATAATCATCTGGAAACTTTACACTTCTCAAGAAGTCATAAAATGCTACCTTTTGATTTTTATCCATTGTATAGGGGGCATGAGGAACTGTATATGAATCTCCATCACGCTTCAAGTGTAAATCTTTTCTTATGCCCAAGTCTTCAAAATCAAGCCTAGCATTAATATTGTCCTTTGACTTTCCAGGAAGACCAAGAAATGTACCAAGCAAGGACTCACATATATTTTTTTCGATGTGCATTACATCGAGATTATGCCGCAGCTTCAAATCTGTCCAATATGGCAAATCCCACAAGCACGACCTTTTCTTCCAGCATTGACCATCATTTGTATCTCGCTTCCTCTTTTTGTTTTGATGCTGCATTCCTGGTTTAACATCCTTCACATTCTCCAATTGTTGCCACAACTCAGCTGCACTAAATTCTTGTGGCTTCTCACGGTTTTCAATTTTGCCATCATAGTCCTTTTTTTTCCTCCATAGATGGTCAAGTTCAAGCCAACGACGATGCCCAATGTAGCATATCTTATTCCTTATTCTTCTAGAACAAGGATCTTTGTCACAATACACACAAGCATAGTACCCTCTAGTAACTCTACCTGACAATGTGCTCAAAGCAGGATAGTCATGAATACACCAGATTACAGCTGCATGTAGATCAAATTCTTTTCCAGTGAGTGCATCGATAGTAGGGACACCAATCCAAAGTTGTAGCAATTCATCAATTAATGGCTCTAAAAATACATCGAAATCTTTTCCTGGACATTCCTTTCCAGGGATGAGCAAGCACATCATGAAGTTCGATTGCTCCATACATACCCACGGAGGAAAGTTGTAAGGGATAGCAAAAACTGGCCACATACCGTAGGAGGAGCTCATTTTGCCAAAGGGATTAAAACCATCTGTCGCAAGCCCAAGCCTTATATTCCTGGGATCTTCTTGAAACCAATGATGTTTCCTGTCAAAGTCTTTCCATGCCTCACCATCAGCTGGGTGGCTCAGCTCATTTTCCACTACTTTCCTCTTCAATTTGTGCCATTGTGCCTCCTCAGAAATTTTTTTAGAAGTAAACATCCTCTTCAATCTAGGAATCAAAGGAAAATACCGTAGTACCTTGTGAGGACTTTTATTTCTTCCTTCCCCATCTTTCCATCTCGATGCACCACACACTGGGCACTCATCATTTTTTTCATAATCTTTTCGAAACAAAACACAATTATTTGGGCATACATGGATTGACTCATATCCAAGTCCCAAAGCTTTAATAAGTTTCTTAGCTTCCTTATAAGATGCCGGTAGACAACATTGTGGGAAAGCTAATGATAACAACTTTAGAATTGCAGTGAACGCAACATTGCTGATCCGGTAAAATGACTTGATATGAAGTAACTTCACCACAAAAGAAAATCTTGTATATGATGCACCTGGGTGAAGTTCTTGCTTCATCTCTTCCAATACATCGGCAAACAAAGATTTTTGTGAACCTTCCTCTCCAGCTGCAAACAACTCTCGTACCATATCATGCAATCTATCTTCTGGGTTTTCAGACTCATTCATACTAACATCCTCATTCATACTATACTGTTCATCTAGATGGTCAGGTTGTTCATTTATCACAGTATCCAATTGTGCCTCCCCATGATGTATCCACGTAGTATATGTGCTCGCCATACCATGAATATATAAATGATCCTCTATCTGTGACTTAGGTTTGGCAAGCCGATTCAAACACTTTCGACAAGGACACAGTACCTCCTCATTCTCAGCAAATCGCTCTGAAATTAACTTCATGAAATCTGTCACTCCTGCGATATGCTGCTTGCTGAAAAGCCTACTATTGATCCAAGATCTATCCATCTACAAATTCATTTAAATAAGATAACATGTGTCAGATGTGTCTTGCTATTGACCACTTGCCAAAAACTATATACAATACTATATGCTAATCAAAGCTGTACAACCCAAAATTAGTGGCGGACTTAGGATTTTTGCTAAGGGTATGCCATAATAATAAAATTTTTTACACTATTCGGTCTAATTCATGTATAATTTAGTATATTCCATATATAATTCGGTAAATATTTTAAAATGCACCAAGAAATCAGCCTCCAAGGCTCAAGAGTGCAAGCCATATTAATTTGCATCTCGATGAATCATTAATCTATCAAAACTATGGAGTATCCACTATGCAGAAACACTAACCAATCAACTCATACCATATTAGATTATAAGTATATTACCACTTATCAGGACAGGGGATCAGACATCACCATTCACCACAGCGGATGGTGCAAAGCGGCAAGCCTGCAGCTGCAGGATGCAGGCCAACAACAGATAAGGCGATCAGCCCTAGAAACCTAGAGAACAGAGTGCTTCACTGCCGGCGGCCGAGAGATCGACGGAACGCTTCACGGCCTCGATGATGTTTGGTCTTGTGGATCGTTGATCGCCGAGATGCAGACGCCGGCGTCGACGACGACTCACCGTGCGCTCGTGCCAATCACAGACTCGAAGTTGGGCAGAAGCGGAACAGCCAAACAGAGGTGGCAGATTCAGGCGACTCCTTGTATTCTACATGGTTGGGCTGTGACGAGACGGCAATCAACTATGGCGGCGGCGGCCAGGGGTAAGCCGAGCGTACGTGGTACGTACGAGGAGAATGCGATGACCCTCGTCCACGCAAAGACCTAAGTGCTGTACGATGAAATAATACAAAAGTTATTAGTAAATTTATCGTGACCATCCAAGCAGAACATTCACAAAAGCGCAGTGGATTAAACGTCTTGACCTGAGAGCATGGTCTTAGGTTCGATTCTTCTCCCAGTGTGTTTTTTTTTTTAAATTCCCACAAAGTTAATAGAATACTAATATAATTGCCATCGATAGCCCATTTTAATGGTGTTCCACATGTGCCAACAATAATTATTTAACATTATTTTTTATTTAAATGAATTATAAATTTGTGACAATTTAAATAACATTATTTTTTTATTTAAATGAATTATAAATTTGTGACAATTTAAAGAGAATTCCCACAAAGTTAATAGAATACTAATATAATTGCCATCGATAGCCCATTTTAATGGTGTTCCACGTGTGCCAACAATAATTATTTAACATTATTTTTTATTTAAATGAATTATAACTTTGTGACAAATGTGCATTGTCATGCAATATCGTCACAATCACAACAAAGAGCGAAGTTATGACGATTTACACCTATGACAACGTAATATTGTCATATAATATCGTCACAAAGATGATGATACAACAATGCGTGACGATTTTAATGACGGACATAAAATTTTCGTCACTAAATTGGGTTACTCCATAGAAAACGTCATAAAACGAAATAAATTGTGACGAATGTCTCTACTGTCACGGTATATTTGTCATAGAAGGCCTAAAAGGTTGTAGTGATAACACTATTTGACATTGTAGTGCTACTGTAGCCAGAGAGAAAGGTAGTTGGAATAGTTGGACATTTAGTGTTTGTACAACCTTATAGTCATGGGTTGGGGTTGGTATCAGCTCAAGACGCTACGCATTGGAGATACGTTCAAACGACCAACGTCTCTATCTATTAAAGGCTCCGTTCCATTCGGCATGAGCGGAGCATCTAGTTTCTACCAAACAGTGGTACGTTGGAAACAGTTACCTTCAGGCTGGAGCCATTGTACAACTGTGTGGCAGGCTGGCAGCTAGCTTCTGCCAACCATCTGCCAAAAGAAACAGTACCAAAGACATGACCAGCGTAATTGCCGGTCACTATAGCACGGTAAGACTATGGTCACCAAAACGTGCATTTATACCGTATACAGTGCGCGATCATTGTTTTTTCGCTCTGTGTACAGTGCGCAAACAGTATTTTCTACACCCATTTCCACTCACTGGTGACCATGGTCCAAGTGAAGTTAGGAAGTCTCCGATGAGTAATGACGCCACCAAGAGACTTGTACACGAAGGGGGCCGTCGTTAGAGATACGTTAAAACAAAAACAATTGCACCTAAGCTGACTAGTAACAAAATAGTTATCACTATCCAAAGAACTCAGACAATCATACTACATGAAATTCACAATATAGTCAGGAGCCCTGGTGAAATTAGCCCCAAAACGCAGTGGTTTTTAGTACTACTAGTATTTGCTTACAGGTCTCGAAGACGCTGAAAGACAGCAAACAAGTGCACACCGTCATAACTTTCTTGTGGAAAACTCCACATCGTAAGGACTCAGAAAGACACAGAGAGAGGCTGAGAGGTTTGGCATCAATCAAAGTGAAAACGACAACTCATAGGCAATAAAAAAAGCACACGACAGCATCTCACGAAGAAAGCAAGAAAGCCCACATATATAACGAGCAAGATAGTAGCGGCAATACGCCGACAATGATGGTAACGCAGGAGAAGACAATGGTGGCGCAGCTGCCTTCCTCTTTGGCCTGATTTGAATCTTATCACACGGATGGTGAAGTGCCAGCTGCCCCCCTCTGCCCTCTGCAGGGTGTAGCTAGAAGCGGCAGTGCGCCTTGCAGTTGGCATCGCAGTCGTAGAAGCAGGGTCCGTCGCAGTGCATCGGGCACAGCAGCTGCATGCCGCGGCACCGCCCGGGCGCCGTGCACCGCGCATACTCCCCCACGCGGTACAGGCTCGAACTGTAGCTCGGCCGGTGCCGCTTCGCCCTCCTCCCGCCACGCGCTGCTGGTGCAGTGCCATCGTGTCTTCGCCGTTCTGTTCTTGTCCCAGCTCCGCCACCTCTTTCGGCACCGCCGCCGCCACCTCCTCCTCCACCACCACCACCACCAGGTTCACCTCCACCACCTCCTCCCCCGCCCTCAGTGCCCCATCCCCATCCCCAACCATAGCTCCACGAGGCTCCGCCGCTTGTGCCCCATCCTCCCCCGCCTCCACCGCCTCCATCCTTCTGGCTGGTGACGCTGCTGGCATTGTAGCTGCCATTGCGGCTAGGCGCTTCTATGCTCTGCTGCGGCTGAGCCACGCCACCTGCTTTCGGCAACGCGCGATGTGCGGGCATGGGCACCGGCAGCAGCATAAAGAGAGCCAAGAAAAGCACACCGGCACCGCCCATGACGCGCACGCGTCGAGCACATATACCGTGTAAAATGCGCGAGTCTATACCACCTTGGTGAAGCAATGCAACAAGGCGAGGGCAAAATAGGTCCCTGGCTGCCGTTTATATGTATGTAGGTAGGGAGTAGGGACAGAAGCACATTAGGACTAGGACTGCAGTGGCATATGGCATGCCAGGATCCATGGAGTGGTGGCTAATGAGTAAGCATGGCACTACTACAAAGTACAAACAACGAGGTAATCGAGAGGGACAGAAGCCAGTTGACAAAGACGGGAGATGACTTCAAGTGCACTTCTTCCCCAGCTCCAACACATGGAGCTATCATGCATTCATGCTACAGGCCTACAGCTGCTGTGAAGTGCGACTGTTCAGCAGGAGAGTGCGTGCTCGATCGATGTAAGTAGCACATGTACACTACACATTGATCTCTGTCTTACTGGGCCAGATTCATACGCTCATGCATGGTTCGTTGCAAGGCTGCCTACTGGCTTTTGTTGGTTATATGTTGGCCAATCTTCTCCGGCTTAGTCGTCCTATAGTCCTATGACTGTCAGCCCCCACATATCCCCTAGGCCACAAAACTGCAACTTCATCCGAGGGCCGCCACTACTCTAGTACTTGAAGATGAAGTTAGCTTCGGCGGGTTAATTAGTCCCAACAGCTCAACATCCATCTCGATTTTCCATTCATATCATCGATTGCGACACCTAACAATGATGATGGCCATTGGCGTGGTGTTGGTGTCAACTGTCAAGAACGAAGCTAGCCGAAAAGAAGTACGGAACACACAGCAATCAAAATGTTTCAAACCCCAGCAATCTGCAGGTTTCAATTACTATATTCCATACGCAACATAAACCTGTAACTTTAGCTCTAGTTATATCGTCAAAAATATTCTCTGTCAAATCTGGATAAGGTAAATACGCACGCGAGCCCAGCAGCGCCACATGATTTTGACATTCGCCAGTCACATTTTCGTCCACACTATTCGTCTAAACGGTTGTTTAGCCCGTTTAAACACCGCTGAACAGTGGCTAATTATTTCCGTTTAATTGGCCATTTATACCGTTTAAACCCGTTTAAACGGCCATTTAGCACCGAATAATGGCTAAACAGTATGTGACTGACTGTTTACCGTTTAGGCTAACACTGCTTATGAATTGCATCTAACTAACCTATATGAAACTTAGAAATATCGATGCGCCAAATGCCGATGGCAATAAGCATTTCACCGTGATAGATTCAATAACTGCTGTAGTTATGTGATTTTTTACGGTGTTTGAGAGGAACTCAGTGTCGGGACTACATGTTTTTGGTTCCGGTCCATAAGTTTAGACCGGAGAAACCGTTGGTTCCGGGCCCATGAGATATAAGTTTCGGTCTACAAAATTTAGGTTTTAGTCCAAAACTTTGGTTCCTTTTAATTGGTTCCTCTTAAGTTTTAGCCATTAGATTGAAGTCAATGAATGGCTACAGTTAATTCCAAATACTGTAACAGACCTCGGTTAATATAATTTAGACATTAGGTATTCAAAAATACAATAGAGATTCAAATTTCCAAAGGTTAAATACATTTTACCCTTGCAAAATACATGTATGGATTGTACTAAAAAAATCTTGAGTATTTAGCTGATTACACATGCATGATCCCAACGTCATTGCCACTCCTTTAAGATTGACAAAGCAACAACCCCGCCACATTTTAAAAGAGATGCAACACAATCTAACAAAATAATCAACATAGAATTTAAAATGCTTGCTAATTACCGCTAAGGGACTGCTACAATAACTTGGAACAATATCGGCTCTAAACCCCCCTACAGGAGTGGTTTGGTCAAGTGTTTCTACTTGTGGGTTCCCGTAGTGGAACCTAATGTAGGAACGGGCCAATAACCGCTCCTGCAGTAGTCTCAGTAGGAACTAGCAAGAGCGGCTGTAATATGAGCCACACCTGTAAATATCCTCAGCAGGAGCGATGTTTGTTTTCCACTGCTCCTGCGTATTTTTTAAAAGCTCCTGTTTCTTTTCCGCCATATATTTTGAAAGCCTGTTTCTTTCCCGCCATATTTCTCCAATACTAATGCTTTCCCGCTATATAGAAATCCACATATTTACATTAATTATCGAGCCACATTTACATACATATTCAAGCATGTGAATCTTGTCGTGTGTTTTACCAAGTTACAAAAGACATCGCACACATACATCGTACACAACAACTTAATTAGACATGGTGATACTCCCACTCAATCAATGGAAGATATTTTTCATCTATTGCTAAAATATCATCATGATCGAAGAATTCCCTTGCCGATTGAATACCTCGTGCATCGTGAAACGACATAAGTCGCCAACTTTGTTCATGAGATCTAACTCGTTGAGAGACCGATCTTTTAAAGGGATAGCGGGGGCCTGAACCAAAAAAAGGTAATATGAGTGTTTGTGCCAAGGTGTTCTTCATTATATGCACACATGCAATATATATAAATAAAGGAGATAATGAGATGTGTTTTTGAGCACTGACATCTTCAGGATTAGTTCTGTTCCTCCCATTGACCTTGAGAAACTCAAATACATAGTATCCAATGTATCCTCTTCCCCTTGGTTGCTTGTGGCACTATTTTTTTTTCAAACAATTTAATTAGTTTTAGACTTATAATACATTATTTGAATATAAGTCGGGAATTAGGCTCTGTAAAGTATACCGGGAAGTAGGCTGGCGCTCTGGATGAAATGTCAGTCCATACTTTTCCTTCACCATTTAGAAGGTTCTATTATATAGAAACTCATATTAATAAGACAAAACGACATACATGTTGAGACCAGACTAATTGGAGCCCTTGGCTTCCATTAGTTACAGGAAGCCCAGGCTAGCGGTACGGCTTACATGTTGAGACCAGACCAGGGGCGCTCGTGCCGGAACCTGACCCAGAGGCGCTTGTGCGGCCTACATGCGTTCACGGTGCAATGTTGAAATTTTTTTTTGCAAGGTGGTGTGTTGATTTTTTTTGCGAGGTGGCATGTTGAAAATTGGTTCTATGCTGTTACGTTGGAAGCATAAAAAAAGTGATGTTACCTTGTAAGCGTAAAAAGAAGTGATGTGTAGCATAAAAACCTATCGGCGTAAAAGGAAGTGACATTTAGCATAAAAACCTATCACCTATTAGCGTAAAACCTCTTAGGGTAGATAGATACATATAGAAATCAGCATAAAAACCCTGTGTCGTGGCATAAACTTTAAACAAACTCTGTCACGTGTACAAACACAGTAGCTTATTTTACATTCTGGTTCGTCTATTTTTCCTATATCAAAACATACAAGAGTCTTATTCAACACCACAAGCTCATTCGCCACAATACCATACATAGGTAGATTTACTAGTTTGCTATAAATAAAGGCACTACCAATGTACATTTAGTGGGCCTTCCACTTGGCTCTGTAAATAAAGATAGATTAGCCTAGTCCAACTGTGCACATAGGTAGACCTGGGCAAACGTCGGGTCGGGTCGGGTTCGGGTCGGGTCAAGGTCGGGTCGCGGGTCGCATAGGACGGCCCGTGCCCGACCCGTGCCTATCACCGGGTCGGGTCGGGTTGGCCCGTGCGCCTTCTGCGGACGCGTCGGGTTGGGTGTTTTTCGGATTGGGTCGGGTTTTTTGGTCTTTGGGTCGGGTTTTTTTGGATTGGGCGGGTTTTGGGTCAAAAATCACGGCCCGTGCCCGGCCCGTCGATTGTTGCGGGTCAAAGAAAACGGCCCGCGCCCACCCGTCACGTTGCTTGGGTCGGGTCAGACCAGGTTTTTTTCGGGCGGGTTGGGTCGGGTTGGTCGGGTCGGGTGACCCATGCCCAGGTCTACACATAGGTCTTGTGTGTTGTCCTGCAGGAACGGTAAAGATTAGCCTTGCAGAGCAATCACAATATGAAAATGTTATAAAAAAGTTCAGTTGTAGTGAATTGATATAAAAAATGTAGCATAGAACCATACAACATGAGCATAAAGATTGTTGACTGATCATATATACCATGTATAAATTTTGGAAAAATAGTAAACCAACGATGATAGGAGCCATAAAAATCAAGAGCATAAAATAGTGTAATTGTAGGCATAAAAAGTGCAATGGTAGGCATAAATACAAGTGTTTTCGTGGACTGTTAAAATAACTAGCATGTAAATAAAACAATGAGAGAAAAAAAATCAATTTCTGGGAGCAAAGCAATTGGATTTAAGAACCAGCAGTCAAGTAACAATCTATCAAAACAAATATAAATCTAACTCTCAGCATAAAACACAATGTTCTTGTTTCCAATGCTGGTCGTCGAGATCTTGGCAAAAGATGGGATCATAAACACCTCATTTTCAATCGTATGTACTGTGGCGGAACCGCCCGAATTAACCTGAGCTTAGTACTTTAATGCTGCTTAAGTACTAATCCCACGTTAATTCCGTTGTCCGTCAGGACTTATGAATCCCGACTAAGCCTTCCCATCTGGATCGAGCTCAGGGGCGACTCTCGAAGGAGTCCACAGATTACAACATATAGCATTTCGTACATAACTTAAAGTAAGTTTTACAAATTAGAGTAAAAGTTATTACAAACTATTGTTCTCCAAAATAATTATACATGAGGATTTAGTTCCCTTGGAGTTTTGCTTAAACCAAAAGACATCCACTCTTTTGAAGTCAACAAGGAAAGTGAAATTGCATCTTGCCCAATGATGCAATTTCCACATGAAGGGGATTACTGGGGAACAACAGAAGAGGGATCCCACGGACAGAGCGTGTATTCTCCACCTGAAGAAAAACATAAGCGAAGAAGGCTGAGTACTAATTACTCAGCAAGACTTAGGCCAACTCACACTGCGGCAGGCCTAGTTGTAGATCCTTAGCTCTTAAGATTTTTCTTCTTTTTAGTTGTTACCTACCCAGCTAAGTTATGCCTAGTCTATTTCCAAACAAGAGCAAACACTTTGCAGAATACATGCTTTTATGAAGAACTAATAATTATTCTTTTTAACTACAATGTTGGGCGTGCCTAGGCAGCTTACACCTGGTAAGTTTAGCGATTGGAATCGATTTGTACACTCCCGGGAGGAAACCGAAACACGCACCATATGCGTGTACGACGACACCGCATATGGCATCCTCACATCCCAACTACCACCTAGCCTGAACTGTGTGATGCTCCAGCATCTCAAGTGCATTTTCATCTCACATACATGCAACATTCATCATGATGCATCATATTATGACGTGCATTTGAGCTCATGTTTAAAACTTGGTTGAATTTGCAACTTGATGATTCCAGTTTCCTACGTGTATACTGTTGTGTTTATTGTCATAACTTTAATTCTTTTATGATCTAGGTGAAACTTTTTATACCAAACTTGTAGACAATTTCATGATTAACAACTTTGATAATTGGTGCTATGACATGCAGTAAGGTTTGCATAGAGTTTTGGGGCTTTTTCTGTCAGCATATGAAATCTATAAAAACCAGACCTGCTTAGTAAATTGAATTTTTCTTTGGTCTACAGCCATTTTCATGCAAAATCTTAGTTTAGAAAGTTGTAGATCCTGAAATTATGAACAACATTGTTAAGAAGACCTTTGAGTGAATGTGACTAGAAAATAGACTTTTAGAATTTCTAAACTGGAGGGTTCTGTTGGTCAAACATTGGTCAGCTGTTTGAATTTAAATTTAAACCATATTTTCATATAGAACCTGATATGAAAGTTTATAATAAAGTTGTAGAACTCGAAGAGTAGAACATTTCCTCTAATTGGGGCATTTTCAAATTCGGCCTCTAACCTGTTCAAAAATAATGATTTCATACGGTGGTCTCTGCAGTCAAACTGGCTTTTTCCATTTCGGGATTTTCCTTTTCCTTTTGTCTCTATGGCAAGCGGGCCCCACCTGTCGGGTCCCCGGTTCCACGCGGAGACAGTAGCGGCCGCGGGTCCCACTCCTCCGTCGCTCCATACACCCGGTCCATGGACTTTTCACTCCTCATCCTCGCCCGGTCCCACTCGTCAGTGACTCGGGGCCCATGGACTCGGTCCACCGTCGCGCCACCGTCCCTCCTCTCCCTCTCCCGCGCGCCCACATGGCAAGCGCTGCCTGCCGACGGCTGGCTGAGGCCACCCGACCGCGCCGGCTTCAAGAGGACGCCGAGCCCGGCCTCCTTGCCCCTCTCCACATCCCTCTCCGCCTCCATTTCCTTCACTTGGCCCCTCGCCGAGCCCTCTCGCTCCCTCTGTTTCCCCACCGCCACATTAGCGAGAGCTCGGAGCTCAAGCTCCGAGGCCGCTCTGCTCGTCCTCGCTCCTCCACACCACCGTGCCGGCGCTCCCCGTCCTTCCCTCCACCGAACCTCCCAGTCTAGGCTGTTGACGGGAGATATTGACTAAATTTATGCTCTATTTTTATATGATTTCATATCTTTTCAGGAGTTAATCTGATGATTTAGTCTTGTTTTGCTAAAAATAACCCCGTTTTCGAGAATGATCTTTGTTTTTATGCAATATTGATTTTTATAGGAAAATAGGGTATAATTGTAATAATTTTGACGATTTCTCGAATCAAGGATTTATGCTACAAGTCTAGGAAGGACAATTAAAGCCGAAAAAGAAGGCCCAAGCCTATTATGGAGAAGGTTCCAGAGGCTAATGATTTCTTAAGTATGAAGAATATGAAGATAAGGAAGGTTTATCAAGAGTCCAATCCAACCCCCAATTAAATCTCGAGATATTCTCGGATTTCGGGACAGCAGCAACTTGTGGTCCAAATTCGGAGACCTTAACAATGTTAAATGAAGAAAGTTTGAATACCAAAGTTGTAGATCTCTTCGTGCTCTACAATTTAGAGTCTGAGTTTGCATTATTTGAACTTCGGATGAGGGAGTTATGGTCGAAATACTAAAGGCTGCAGAATATGGAAAGCTGATTTCGGGAAGGAATAGGACAAGGACTTCTTCTCCAAGCAAAGAAACTTTATGGACGTCCAAGAACCTTTAAGACTCTTTTATATACATAGAAATAGGTATTTTAGGTGTCTTAGGACTCTTATAACCGACCTATTAGATTCTATGTATGGGGGACTCTCCGGAGTATAAATATATAGCCTTCCAAGGGGAGAGGCACCATTGTCCACCGCAAATTCATTGTAAGTCGAGAGTCTAGGGTAGAGGTCGGGGGCCAAAGGCGTTCAACTCAGCGAGAAGGACATCTCGACGAAAGGAGGAAGGGAGAGGACCCCTGGCATCCCGAGGGAGAATCTAGTGACAGTAGGGCTGGAGAAAGGTTCGAGTAAGCCTTTGACATTCATGGTTATGCTTAATCTTTGCTTTATGATTAGATCTTATCTCAAGGTGGTTTTTGGTACATAGGTTGTTTGCCTCATATCTCTTGTGGATCCTTTTGCCATATTAAACCATATCTATCTCGTTTATAGCTTAATACTTGTTCTATCATTTTATGCTATAGTTTAGATCTCTTTTAGACCGTAATTACAGTATAATTAGAGTACAATTAGAATAGTCCTTAAATCCTTTTTAAGCTTGTTTTAGATCTATTAGAACTAGCTAGTAATTAAGTTAATATTTGATTAATAATAGCCTAAGCGTAATTATCCTTGGATTGACAAAACCCAAGATACTCATCCTGGGAAAAAGCTACCACGATACTGTGCGCTTGCAGTATAAGGTTTGGCGTGTTTAAGTGCCGTCAACATGCTTTTCTGGCGCCGTTGCCGGGGACAATTATTGTTTAAGTTATTATAAATCTTTTATTAACCTTTTTACTACTAGTTTTGATAGTTAGTTAGTTTGCTAATTGTGTGTTAATTTTGTTCTAATTGTGTGCTAATAGTTTTTTCTAATTCAGTACTAGTTCTTTAACTTGTGTTTAGATTTTATGTGTTAAATTTTGGTTCAAGTTACTTAGAGTTATATAATTACGTTCTTGATTCTCTAATTTAGTTTTTTGTGTACATCGTTGGTTCTTGTGCTCATTTTTAATTCAAACTAACCCAGCAACTTTTGCTGTCATAGGTCTTTCGTTTGTGTTTTGTTTTTATTTTTGTGTCAGATATGACTACGTTCCTTGAAAATCTTTGGCACTTAACATTTAGAGAGTTTTCAACTCCAAAAGCTAAAGACTTGAAGTTTCAAGAATCAAATGAGAAGCCGGAAGCAGAATCCTACGAGCTCAAGACAGGAATCATCCGGATTGTTGTTGAAAATCTGTTCAGTGGAGAAGACGATGAGAATCCCAAGCACTTGGAGAAGCTCAACGAAGTGTGCCACACTTTCCACCAAGACGGAGTCCTAGTGGAGTGGGTTAAGTGGAACCTCTTTCCATTTACCCTTGTCGATAAAGTCAAAAGATGGTATCAAGTTGCCGTAAATGAAGCTCAAGGAGATTGGGAAATGCTCGAACAAAAGTTTCTCACCAAGTTCTTCTCTATACTTCGAGTGCACAAGTTGAGGAAGGAGGTTTGGAACTTTGAGCAGAAGGAGGATGAAGACATCGACGAATCCTAGGAGAGACTCAACGATCTACTGCTGCAAGGATCACTACTTGGAGTGATGCCAGAAATGGCTATTCATATATTCTTCTTTGGTCTAACGTCAGAAGCTTTCAAGCATGTGAACACGTGTGCAGGACGATCACTCATGAGCCACTCAAGCAGTGAAGCCACCAGAATCCTGTCCAACATTTTTCTGACTTCCAAGAGTGAAAGATAGAGAAAAGACAGAAGAGTGAAGGAGCCAGATGAGGAGCTTATGGTGCCTACACCTGCCATGATTGGAGACCAGCTACCTGTCAAAAAGACTCCAGTCTCATGCATTTGATGAGGAAGAGTTTGAAAGGTTTGCACCTCAAGAGGATATCAAGAGTGTGGAGTACAGAAGTCTTACCAGTGCGATGACTTTAACAGAATTTGAGAGAATGAGCTGGATGCCGGTGAATTTTGAAGATACACTCAAGTGTGTAGGACTACTCCCATCGGAAGACTTAGTGGTGGAAGAAGAGGTGTTTCCACCAGAAATACCACTAAGGAGGAATTCTGGTAGCCAAGATACATGGGAGATGCTGCAGAAATTATTCCAAGAGGAGGAGCTGGACAGTGACTTTGTCTCTGAAGTGAAGCGAGTGATTGGAGTCAAGTCGGAGTCATCACTTACTGAGGAGGTTATCGTCCATCTACCAGTTGAGGAATCTTCAACTAGAATTTTATGCTCCATCAACAAAGAAGACTTCAACAACATACACTGCTCTATGGAAGCCCATGTAAGTACAATGAGCTATGAAGTTTATTCTAAGTTATGTGATAAACCATGTCTAGTTTCTACTAATTTTAAGATTAAACTTTCTAGTAATGAAGTAATTAAACCTGTAGGCTTAATTAAAAATGTTGAAGTTAACTTTGCTAATAAAATTATACAAACTAATTTTTATGTGATTAATGTCTATGATGATAATGTTAATTTAATCTTTGGTAGACCCTTTCTTAAGTTGGTTAATGCCGTAGTTAATAATGAAAAAGGAAAAGTCACACTTAATATTAATGGTTTAAAATATGACTTCGAGTTCTTACCGGCATCTAAAGTGCCTATTAATCTCACTCCTGATATAGAGGAGATATAGAGTATTAATTATATAAATGCTTTTAGAGAGCCTTTAAAACTAGTCTTAGAAGGAGAAGAGGAAGTTTTCTTCTCCGAGGAAACAACCATTGCCACTAACCAACTTGAACAAAATATAGAGGAAACCCGAGACACTCCAGTAGAGCCACTAGGTGACCTTAACTTTCATGAGGCGCCAGATGTAGAGCGAAAGCCATTACGTGACGAACTTAAGTATGAATTCTTGGGAGAGGACAAAACCTATCCAGTAATCATTAGTGATGAGCTGAGTCCAGAGGAAACAGAGAGGCGGCTGGTAGTGTTAAGGAAGCATAAGAAGGCAATTGGTTATTCTCTAGCAGATCTAAAAGGAATTAGCCTAGCATTTTGTACCCACTGGATTCCAATGGAGGAAGATCGCAAGCCAGTGGTTGACAATCAAAGGAGGCTGAGTAATGAGATGAGGTCTGTAGTGAAAAAGGAAGTTATCAAGCTTTTAAATGCCGGAATTATCTACCCAGTACCAACCAGTGAGTGGGTAAGCCCAGTCCATTGTGTGCCTAAAAAGGGAGGTTTAACCGTAGTTAAAAATGATAAAAATGAATTAATTCCACAAAGAACAGTGACTGGTTGGAGGATGTGCATTGACTACCAGAAACTCAATAAAGCCACTAAAAAGGATCATTTCCCACTACCCTTTATAGATGAGATGCTAGAGAGACTTGCAAAGAATACACATTTTTGCTATTTTTATGGATATTCTGGTTTCTTCCAAATCCCTATCCATCCGGACGATCAACACAAGACTACCTTTACTTGTCCATACGGAACCTTTGCCTATAGGAGAATTCCTTTTGGTCTTTGTAATGCGGCAGCTTCTTTTCAAAGGTGTATGATGGCAATATTCTCAGATTTTATTGAAGATATTATGGAGGTTTTTATGGATGACTTCTCAGTCCATGACACTAGTTTTGACCACTACTTAAGGAATTTAGAAAAAGTGCTTAAGAGGTGTGAAGAGGTTGACTTTGTGTTAAACTGGGAGAAGTGTCACTTTATGGTTAGAAGAGGACTTGTGTTGGGACACATCATATCCGAGAAAGGAATTGAAGTAGACAAAGCCAAAATAGAGATGGTAAAAAAAATTGCCACCACCCACTGATATTAAGTCTCTAAGAAGCTTTCTTGGACATGCTGGATTTTATAGGATATTGTTGACGGCACTTAAGCACGGCAAACCTTATACTGCAAGCGACAGTATCGTGTGTAGCTTTTCCCCAGAATGAGTATCTTGGGTTTGTCAATCCAGGAAATGAACTAATTGAGAACTAATTAACAAGAGTTTATGGTAAACTAAAGGGTAAAAAGGTAATCTAATCTATCTCTAAACTAGCCTAAACTATATCTAATCTACAGCTAAACTATACTAATATATATAAGATTGGCATTTAGAACAGAACTAGAAATCTAATTAAAGGGTATTAACTAGATTCTAATCAAGCTCTAAATGGATCCAAAACAAGCATGATAAAGGGCGTCACAACAAGATTAAAGTAGCTAGATAACTAGTAGCTCAAGGTAGACAAGCAAGCAAATTCATCGTAGCATAATTAAATCAAGATCAATCAACCTAACCCCCTAGATCGGCTTAACCTTTCCCCGGGCTCTACTGTCACTAGTAACCAGGTAAACGACGAGAAACTTTCAACAGGCACATAATTAGAGAATGCACCTCTAATTACTTTATATGGTCTAATAACATAATTAGCACAACTAGAACCTCTAATCACCATGATCACAAGAACTAGATATACAACTATATTATTAGTAAGCTAGATCAACGATCAAGAACGCTAGATGAACATAACCTTTTAAAGACATGATCTAATCAACAAGCATCTAGATCTAAAGCTAATTAGAGCTAGAACAAGCATAATTAGAACAAGAACGTGATAATTAGACAAGAACAATGCTTCATTAATAAATTGTATCATACTTACAACCATGGCCATATCTCTTGATGATACAATTAGACCTCTAGAGCTAGATAATTAGAGCACCGTGCAAGGGCTCTAATCACCTCTAGGAACTAGAAAAACTCTAATCCTAGACTAGAAACTCGACCCTCTACTCTCATCTAGTTGTTGTCCCTCTTGTCGTCGCCTCCGTGCCTTGATAATGAATTGAATGCCCGATCTTGGGGCCTACGGTCGCTATTTATACCCTAGAGAAGACGTGGTAAAAAGGAAAACTCGAACCGACGTAGGAAAGCCTGAGGTCGGCCGACCAGAGGACTCCGGGGTCGGTCGACCCGGACTCTTCTGGCGTCTTTTTCCTTCCATCTTTCGCGTGGTGGTTGCTTAATGTCCAAGCAACACTTGTCGGGGGCATTTAGGACTCTAAACCTTATGGAATCTTCGTAATGGGCTGAGACTTGATGAAATCTTCTAGTTTTTGACATATTTGACATCTTTATTGAATAAATATCTTCATTTTCTTGTACACTTCATTGAATCTTCCGATTAGGAAACCTTGATCAACACAGAGGGAGTTATGAGTTCACCAAGCCTTCCTTGTTCTTCATCTTCAATTCATGTCATCTAGCGGTCTTTTCTTAGTCGAAGTGGATCATGGTGAATTTCGCGAAAAATTGGCCTAAAACCTATAAAAATCACATGTAGCATATTTCCAACACAATATTGCAAAATCCACAATTATTGGTGATAAATGTTAGTAAAAGATATAGTTGACGCATAAAATCAATGAAAAACCACATAAAATGATGCATAATTTTCGTACTTAAGCCGCGTCAACAGATATTTATTAAGGACTTTTCAAAGATAGCTAAGCCCCTTACTTATCTACTTCAAAATGATATTCCATTTGAGTTTACTGAGGAGTGTGAGGTTGCCTTTACAAAGATTAAGGAATTATTTATTAGTGCGTCAATCATTCAACCACCAAACTGGAATCTTCCTTTTGAGATCATGTGCGATGCAAGTGATTATGCAGTAGGAGCCGTGCTGGGACAAAGGAAAAATGAAAAAGTACATGCCATTTATTATGCCAGTAAGACTCAATGAGGCTCAAGTGAATTATGCTACTACGGAGAAGGAGTTGTTAGCAGAGTTTTTGCCTTTGAGAAATTTAGATCCTATATAGTTAATTCGAAGGTTATAGTCTACACTGATCATGCTGCTATCAAGTAACTACTTACCAAAAAGGATGCTAATCCTCGTTTAATTAGATGGATATTAATACTACAAGAGTTTGATGTAGAGATCAGAGACAAGAAGGGAGTTGAGAATGTAGTGGCAGATCACTTATCTAGGATGAATCATGGAAATGATGGTCTACCAATTGAAGATGCACTAAGAGACGATACCCTTTATGCAGTCCTAGATAAGAATTCATGGATAAGAGATGTGATAAGAGCTATAAGAGGAGAACAACTACCACACCTCAACTATAATTCCAAGTGAAGAGTTCTGGCCGAAGCTACGAAATACTATTGGAATGCTCCCTACTTATACAGATATGGATCTGATGGAGTCTTTAGAAGATGTGTGCCAGTAGAGGAGAGAAAGGAAATTTTGAAAAAATTTCATTCTGCAGAATATGGAGGACATCATGGTCATTTCAGAACCCAAGCTAAAGTATGGGGGAGTGGATTTTATTGGCCAGAAATGCATGAAGATGCAAGGAAGTTTGTCGCCACTTATCCTGAATGTCAGAGGTCTGGAAATATCACTGCAAGAAATTTAATGTCTCTAACTTATAACTTACATATTGATTTATTTGATGTCTGGGGAATGGATTTCATGGGACCTTTTGAAAATTCACATGGATATGAGTACATTTTAGTAACTGTGGATTATGTTTCACAATGGGTAGAAGCTATACCTTGCAAAAAGGCATTTACAAGGGAATCAATTGAAATGATTCAAGATAATATTTTTCCAAGATATGGAGTTCTCAGAGTTATTATCTCAGATGGAGGATCGCACTTTGTTGGTAAAGAATTTACTAATTATCTAGCAAAGATGGGAATCGAGCATAGAGTTTCTACAGCCTATCATCCACAGACAAATGGTCAGGCCGAGACATCAAATAAATAGTTAAAAGACATTCTTAAGAAAACGATGATTAAAGGAGGTAAAAATTGGTCAAAGAAGCTTAATGACGCTCTTTGGGCTTATAGAATTGCATTTAAAGCCCCTATTGGAATGACACCCTATCAGCTTGTTTATAGAAAGACATGTCATTTACCAGTGGAGATGGAGCACAAGGCTTATTGGGCAATTAAGGAATTAAATTTAGATTTAGATGCTGCTTTGATCAAAAGAAAAATTCAACTTAGTACCCTTGATGAAGCTAGATTACGGGCCTATCATAATGCCACTATTTATAAGGAAAGGGTTAAGAGATGGTTTGATAAGAGAATCCAAAAGAAGGAGTTTAAGGAAGGTGATAAGGTTCTTCTTTACGATTCAAGATTCAAATTATTTGGAAAAGGAAAGCTACAAAGTAAATGGGATGGACCTTATATAGTACGTGATGTGTCACCTACCGGGGCAGTTACAATAATGGATTTAGAAGGGAATCGATTCATGGTCAAAGACTTAAGGTTTTCCTTGAAGAGGATAAATTTCAAATCAATTATACTGATACATATGAATTCAAGGAAGTAAAGGTATGTTACTATGATCTAAAACCATAGTTTTATTTAGTTCTCGCACTTTTGTATATAAATAGTAGAGTTTAGTTTCATGTTTTTCAAAATTTTCTATCTATATTTATTTTAAATTAGGAAATAAAGTTACTGACAAAATTTGTGGTTTTTTGGCCAAGGAAAAGCCCCAGGTCGGCCGACTAGAGGGGTCCAAGTCGGCTGACCCAGGGTGTTTCCGAGTCGGTTTAGATTCAAACTTTTTATGGCATAGTCTCCGACGTTTTCCAAAAAAATTTTGTGATAGAGTTCGGTTCGGACGATGAGGATTAGGGAAATTTAGAAGTGTGGGGAGGTTATTATAATACCTCCCGTGTCTAAATAAAACGTTTAAATAAACGTCTATATAAATAAGTATAGGTTTTATACGTGTTTTATTAGTAAGTTTTTTTTTATTAGAGTCTTTTTAAAAGGTTGTTATCTTTTATATTTGTGTTTTAATAAAATCTATGAAAACGTCTTATTATATTAATTAAGTGATTTGATTAATACATGTTTTAGTAAATCTTTTATACGTGTTTTAGAAGCTTTATTTAAGTTTGTTCTTTATTTTTTTATTTAATCTTGCTTAAGTTTTCATGATTTGATTAATATGGTGATTACTAGATTGATTAGTAATGCATAACCCATATGTTTATTAGAGGATTATGTTTTATAGCTTTGCCAAGCTTTTATTAAAGAAAAGATTAGAGGTGTATTAATCTTTCATTTATAAAATATCTCTTCTATGATCAAGTATTAGGTCCCTTTGCTAAGAGAGAGAGAGTTAAATTTTCTAGTAGAGCTTTGATTATAAAAACCAGTTTATAAGTAGGTTATCTCATATGAGTTTGGTTAAGTTTGATTTCTTTAGAAAATTTGATCTCTCAAATAATCTTAGTCATTTTTATTTCATCTTTTACTAGCCTAATGTTATATTCCAATTGCTTACATCAACAGAGCAATTTTCATTACCCTTTAAACCTTTTTATCTCATTATTTATCTTTACCTATTTAAGTAAAGTTTTTGCTCATTAATTATTTATGGGTAGAATCAAAGAGTTGTTTAGAAATTATTTTAAGAAAAAAAAGGGGAGGCGCAAGCAATTTTTTTGAGGCGCCAAGCTAAATTGAAAAAGGAGGGAGAAAAAAAAAAGAAATGAGAAAAGGAAAAAAATGGAGAAAAAAAGGACCAAGTGGTCGAAATAAAAAAAAAGAGATAAAGTAGAATTAGAAAAATGAGAAAGGAGAGAAAAAGAAAAAGGTAGAATTAGGAAAGTTTGGAGAAGTGAAGAAAGGGTCTAATAGTCTTATCAGTGTAATGAGCAAAAACTTTCACTTTTCCAACCATGTGCAAATTTCGGAAATTATTCCACTTCATTATATTATTGCATATGTCCACTA
The DNA here is from genome assembly GCA_022530915.1 of Paspalum notatum. Taxonomy (NCBI): domain Eukaryota; kingdom Viridiplantae; phylum Streptophyta; class Magnoliopsida; order Poales; family Poaceae; genus Paspalum; species Paspalum notatum. Next base: position 27,615,211 of record CM039688.1, on the reverse strand, counting down.
TCTCTATCTTCTTTTTCCTTGTCTCTATATATTTATTTAGTCTCTAATTTCGATGACCAAGTTAATTTGAGTTGATTAGATGATCTTTAGAGAGATACCTTAGCTAGACAATAAGGTGAGTAGCTTTGCTAAGCCTTTACCAAGCTCCTCATTTATTCCTGTGAGAAGAGAGAAAATAGAGTAAACTTTTATAGGATAGCCACTTATAAAGAGTGCCTTTTGAGAAGCTTAATAGAAGGGATTAGTAATTTCTTGATCTTTGAAGAATTTTCGTTTTCTAAAAACCCTCGTTTATGATTCTGAAATAAAGTTTTGGCATTGCTATGACTCGTTTGACTTTGATAAATTTTTATGGGGATCCATGCATAAAAGTTGATTGAAAGTCCCATATTATGATTTGATTGATTTCTAAGGTAAGATTACCTTGAGAAGTAATTATTTAGAATTTGCTTAATTTTAGTTGAGATTCAATTAAGTTTTTCGATCCTTTGCTCGAGGACTAGCAAGATCTAAGTGTGGGGATGTTGTTGACGCGAGATATTGACTAAATTTATGCTCTATTTTTATATGATTTTATACCTTTAAAGGAGTTAATTTTATGATTTAGTCTTGTTTTGCTAACAAATAACCCCGTTTTCAAGAATGCTCTTTGTTTTTGTGCAATAATGATTTTTTAGGAAAATAGGGTATAATTGTGATAATTTTGAGGATTTTTCGACTCAAGGATTTATGCTACAAGTCCAGGGAGGACAATTAAAGCCCAAAAAGAAGGCCCAAGCCCGTTATGGAGAAGGTTCCAGAGGCTAATGATTTCTTAAGTATGAAGAATACGAAGATAAGGAAGGTTTATCAAGAGTCCAATCCAACCCCCAATTATATCTTTTTTACTTTAATTAGTTGATTGAATCTACTCATGCTTAGAGATGGTTGGGGTTTACTAGTTCGTCGATTAACTGGTTCTAGTGACAGTAGGACTGGAGAAAGGTTCGAGTAAGCTTTTGACATTCATGGTTATGCTTAATCTTTCTTTATGATTAGATCTTATCTCAAGGTTGTTCTTGGTATATAGGTTGTTTGTCTCATATCTCTTGTGGATCCTTTTGCCATGTTAAACCATATCTATCTCGTTTATAGCTTAATACTTGTTCTATCATTTTATGCTATAGTTTAGATCTCTTTTAGACCGTAATTGGAGTATAATTAGAGTGCAATTAGAATAGTCATTGATCCTTTTTAAGCTTGTTTTAGATCTATCTGAACTAGCTAGTAATTAAGTTAATATTTGATTAATAATAGCCTAAGCGTAATTATCCTTGGATTGACAAAACCCAAGATACTCATCCTGAGGAAAAGCTACCACGATATTGTGCGCTTGCAATATAAGGTTTGGCGTGATTAAGTGCCATCAACATAAGCCACCGTATCCCTTCCACCGCGCCGCTCTGCCACCACGCCGAGCTTCCTCACCCTCCACTCTACCGATTCCCACCGGTCTAAACCGCCAGAGCTGCCCCACCCCGTCACATTACCTCGCCGGACCTCCGCTTCCTCTGCTCACCGCCGCCGGCCCTCCTCGACGCTCCTCCGCCGACACAGGTAGCAGGGTAAGACTCCCCACTCCTTTCTCTCTCCCCCCGACACCCGTCGGCGAGCCCTCAGGCTCCGGTCGGCCCGGACCGGCGAGCGCCGCCACCTCCCTCTCCCTCTGTCGAGAGGAGGAAGAAGAGGGATGAAGAAGAAGTTGATTTTTCAATTTAGCCCTCGTCGTTTTGGTGTTTTTTGTTCTAATCCGGCGCACTGTATGATGAGTCTTGTAGATCTCACGTTGTAGCCCCTGAAGTATATGGTTAATTACGTCTAGGTCCTAGATCTAGGGTTAATGTGTTATTTTCGGCTGAGAACTTTAGAAAATCACTATAAATCAAAGAAAAATACAAAATGGACAAACTCAGTGGCTATGAACTCTTTGTGAGTAGATCTACAGAATGAGTATGATGGGGATGTGTGAAAAGTTTGTTTTGCTTCTAGTCTTGTGCATGCATGCTTAATGTAAATAAATGGTAAAAGTGGACTAAATGGACTCCAAAAATTATGAAACTTGGACAGCAATTTTTTTATGGCACCTAGGTACTGTGTGATTTTTGGTAGCCCTAGCATTGGTTGGTAAATTACTGTTTTGCCCTTATGCATGTGTTTTGTGTATTTATTTAACTTGAAAAATGAAGGCCACATAAATTATACTCAAAGTGACATCCTGGTATGTTTCATGTGCCTTATATAGTATGAGTAACTCCTTGGTGAAGTATGAGGTTGTGCATGTAGGTTTTAGCTGCTGATTTGAAAATGACAAAGGGTCACTTCCTTAACTAAATAAAAGGAAAAGGTGGTCTTAGGATGCATAATTAATTCCATAGAAAATTTGGTAGCTTGCTGATAATATATAAGTTCCAAAAAGTATTTTTGTGAAGCTTGTGAGCACTGTTTGGATGAGTATTTAAAATGGACCTAGATAACTATATGGAAACTAGATGTCCTAAGAAACTATGGATTTCATGCTTGCTGATTTTTGTGTGTGATGCTTATGCAATATTATGCTTGTTGTAGAAATTTTAGGTCCAGAACCCACTCCTATAAATTATAAAAAATCTGAGAAGGCATAGAGCTGAAAATTTGTTAGATTTTTCACAAAATCTCTGCAGCTCCATTATGGCTGAAATTTGGACTGTAGCCTCTTGCACTATTAGTATTCATGGTATAAATATTTGAGATGAATTGGAATTGTCTAATAGCATAGACTTGACATGAGTACTTTATTTCAATAAATAGATAAACTTGTATAATGGACCTAAGTATAATTTATGTAAGAGTGTATTGTTGCTTGTTACACCATGATACTTACTGAAAGTTCTTGAGATGTTATGAATGATGGGTTAAACAAAGTTTAGGTGATGGTTTGTACGATTTCTTAGTGATGGTTTGTACGATTTCATAATGATGGGTTGTACGATTTCTTAATGATAGGTTGTATGATTTGTTAATGATGGGTTGTACGATTTCTTAGTAAGGTTGTTAAGTTTTCCTATTATGGGATGTATTTAAACTAAGAATACTTAAGTCATTTTGGCAAGCTACATAATCATGCATTATGTTTCACTTGCACATCATGCATGCATTTGCATTCGATGCACTCATGGTTGCACTATGTCATGCATATAGACCCCGCGAAAGAAGGACCAACGCAGGAGCAGCCGTTGATCAAAGAGCCGGACGACGAGCCCCTGCAGTAGGAGCTAGTGAACCAGCAGCAGGAGGACCAGCAGCTGGTACCCAGCTTCACGCCAGAGACAACACCTAACTTTAGCATGAAAGGTAGGCAGGACCATGATTCTCCCAGCTAATATGATTATGATTGATGATTACGCATCTGCATTAGCAGCTGGTTGAAACCAATTGCATTAGATTCCCTGGCCGCCCTGGCCCTAGCTCCTATACAAAGAGTTTGTAGGACGAGTGCCTGGTAATGCTAGGTGCGAGTAGACATGAGTGAATGGAGTCACTCGTCGCGTAGGTGATTTCAATCACAAAAATCTTACCATTGTGGAAATCATTATATATGCTTATGTTTCAAATGGAGACCGAGCGGAGATTTTATGAGTTATTATTGTTTATGGTACTGTGCATTGGACTTCGCCCGAGTCGTATAAGGTCCGTTCCTTGTTCGTCTGCTGATCGGCATAACATTGCTACAATGCTTATCCGGGCCATGGGACCCGCGAAAGTCTTACTTGTGCCATCCGAAGAACTGAGACTTGTTCCTACCATGGGCCTGGGGGCGCTTGACTCATGGGAGGGCTGACCCGGGCGTGGTATCACTCCTGTGCGGGCTAAACCTGGGGAATGGCGGGTTGGAATTGAACTTGGGATGGGACATGTGGAGATGGGGACTATTGTGGGAACGCGATGGATAGTAAGCATACACCTAGCATTTTTAGTTATTCCCGGGAATTAAAAATTGATTCGAATCGCTGATGCTCACTAGGTGTGAGAATGCCAATGTCACTGTCGGGCAACGTCATGTTACATTATTATTCATGTTTTCAAATACCATGCTTGTATTTCTAATGCTTACTTTTCTGCAAATTATTATTGTTATGATGGTATATGCAAATGAGGAAACGTTACTTTATGACAATATATCACTGTTAAAAATCAATGGCTAAGGATCAAATGTTAGTAAGCAAGCTTTGCGTCAGCCGTAAGCCCTTCCATTAAGTCCTACTGAGTAATTAGTACTCAGGGTTTGCCCCCACTTTTGGCTCACAAGTACTGATGACTTCTGGACAACCGCTTGAAGGAGGGTAGAACCGATGGGCTTGGTGCTACTCGCCTTGTTTATCTCTGCATGAAGACTATTTGAGTTTCTGTTTCCACTACGAGATGTTTTATACTTTGCAATCGCTTCCGCTATATGTGGAACATGTATTTGACCACATATGTTTGGTTTGTAAACTATGACTAGCCATCTTATATCTCAACTGCCTGTGATGATGTAACTGTTGTGGCTCCTTTGAGAGTCGGATGTGTTTGATGTCGGTTTCTCTGGGAATGGTGTTATCGAGAGCCCGAAGGACTCTCGACGGACTACCGAGTTTAGTTCAGCCTAAGTGCACTGCGAGCCAGAGGTGGCAGGTGTGCTTAGTCTGGATTAAGCGGGGCGATTCCACCACAAACCGCCCACGCCGACCCCGGGTATCCAATAATACCCGACTTACTACCTCCAGCCAGTGGGCGAGCGACGGTTCCAACCCTAGGTATAAAGGGATGAATAGTTACCGGAGCCCAATTCAGGTCGACACGCGTAAAGGGCGCATTCAACACCCGAGCAGAGCCAACCATCGGACAGCCTTATGCGACATAGGCGGGGTCAAGATCCACATCCATGTTCATTCATTAAGGTTCTTAGTTATCCATACCGGAAACATAACTGCCCCCGCCACTGTCTCAAATTTCATATCTCATAACTTTTCATATCCAGATTAAGTTTTTAAAGTAAAATCGGCCTAACATTTTCTTTTTGGCTAAGCATACTAACAACTGCGCATAGGATTGATCATGCTGGATTTTGGGGTTAAGCATGTACTAAGGTTTCAATCAACTCCTAACTCTGATGCACAAACATAACGCATTTATTAGGACTCAAAAGACAAGAAAGGAGATGCACCGGGGCTTGCCTTGGTCTAGGGCGGTGGGATCTGGAACAGCTTCAAGAACATATCCTTCCGGCGCTTCAGAAATACCAGCTTCTGAAACCTCTACAGGAATATCCTCAGATGGTTCTCCAACAGGCGGCACCGAAACCAACGTACCTAAATGAATGACATGTATGATTTTTTTAAAGTAAGAGGATGATCAACTTGTTATAAAGAGAACAACAGAGTGTTTTAAAGAAAAGGTGAGGCACCGAAGTAATTATCCGAGCCTCATCATACGCTTAAATAATTTTCTAAGCTGTGTAAATAATTTTCTAAAATTTATAATAATTTTCTAGTATTTTTGGAAATTTTTCTCATATTTAAATTAATTTTTAAAAGCTTTAAATGAATTATATGAATTATTTAAATTATTTTATTAAATAATTAGAGATATATATAACAAAAATATCGGTAAAACAAAAGAAGTTAAATTAATTAAATTAGAATTTACCTAATTAAACAAATTAACACCTTTAAAATTAGGCTTAGTTTAAAACAAAATTTGGAAAGGAAAAGAAATTCAAAAAAAGAAAGAAGCCTAAGGCCCAATTTAGTTTCTTAAACAAAAGTCCAATTTGGCTCTCTGAACTATCGTCTTGGTCTATTTTCCCCCCTCGCAAACCAGCCCAGCGCAACCCACTAACCGAGCCAGCCCACTTCCCTTCTCCTCTTCCCTCCGGCCCACCTAGCTAGGCCCAGCCGGCCTTTGGCCCGGCTGAGGCCCAGCTAGGCGCGGGGGCGCGCGACGCGCGATGCGCGCGTGCATGCGCACGGCGTGCACGCCGCGGCGGCGGCGCCGGTGGCCTCCCGCCACGGCGGTGCACCCCGGCCTTCGCCGGCGGCGACCAACCGGCGCGGCGGCGCCGGTTCTCCTCCTTCTCTCTTCTTCTCCACTCTTCCCCTCCTTTCCTTTCCTCTCCTCCCTCTACCCGTGCGCGACGCCATGGCGGACATGGCGTGCGCACGGCATGCGCGCGGCGCTACCCCGGCGGCGCAAGGCCATGCCGGAGGCGGAGGAGACCCGCGTGACTGCGCGCGGGTGTGCCGCACCGGACGTGCTCGACGGCGAGCCCAAAAGGGGCTCGTGCGCGTGGGGAACGCGGACAGCTCGGCGGCTAGGGCCGCCGGCGCCATGGATGGCCACCGAGCTCGATTCGAGCTCAGGCCGGCCTAATCCTTGACGAGGATAGGCGGAGGAGGAAGAGGGCGACGAGGGACGCGGAGCCTCACCCTCTGACGGCGAGAAAAGGTGGCGGCGATGGCGGCCAGCTAGGAGGTGCGGCGCGGAAATGGGCGAACGGCGCGGGGGCTCGGGACGGCCGGAACGGGGACGGCGACGTGGGGGATGGGGTCAAGGTGGAGCGGCGGTGGCTGGCGGAGGCACGAGATGGCGGCGGGAAGCGGGCGGCACGGGGTGGAGTGGCGTTCATCCCCCTTCACCTGGCTAGATGAGGAAGAAGGGGGCCAGGTGGGCATAACTTTTACTCTGTCAATTTTAACCCCTTAAAGAAGAAGAATTACAGTGAGGTCCAAATACAAAAGAAAAAGGGCATAATTTAAGAAATCTCTTACATTTTTGCCCTCTACAAAATAAATTACCAAATATTTTTTTTTGAATTTAAATTTGATTTAAAGAAACTTGAATCAAGAGCTTCAAAAATTTAGGATTATGGACATGATGACATGATAAAAATGCACTTAAAGATAGGGTAAGATACGGAGTATCACAGCCCTCCCACCTTAAAGAAATCTCGTCCCGACATTTAAGAAGTAACAAGTACTAGGCGAGGAGAGGTTTAATTAGGGAAAAGCAAACAACTTACTGATAGAGCTCTTCTGAACCCATTCCCAGAACTCTGGATAGTTGCTTTGTAAGAAATGTTCCGACTCCCAGGTTGCCTTCTCGGGAGTATGATTTCTCCATTGAATCTTGTAGAATTTGATAACTCTACGCCGGGTTGCTCTTTCTTTCATATCCAGTATCTTGCTTGGATATTCCTTATATACCAAATTGCGTTCCAGTTGAAGATCGGTATGATCCACTTCTTCTGAAGGCACTCGCAAACACGTCTTAAGTTGGGAAACATGGAAAACATTGTGGACTGCTGATAAGTGAGGGGGCAATTCGAGCGGGTATGCTACTGGACCACACCGCTCGATTATTGGAAAAGGTCCAATATATCGAGGAGCCAATTTACCAGTAACACCAAATCGGTGAACTCCCTTCATTGGCGATACTTTAAGGTAGGCGAATTCCTGTTAGCGTCTCTTAGCCTTATAAGATTTTACTCCGCAAGCGCACGGAGACCGCCGTAGCTTTTCACTCAGAGTATTCCAAGTATCGTATTTTTATACACAGGGAAGCGCCAGGCGAGAGAGTATAGTTGAATAGACTCAAATCGAATGAACCGTACTTAAATAAATATACCAGCTAGTCACTAGACAGGGGTAAGTCTGGTAAACGGATAGGTGTATGGTGGAAAGAAGTAAATGAAGCTACCTAAGATACACGTAGAAAGGTATAGTTGCCTGGGAGGACAACGAGTGAGATAAAGTTCCCAAACTCTACTCTATTCGGATGCAAAGACTATGTAGTGGTTAACTAAGAAACTCAAGTGGCAAGTCAGGGTCTTGCGTCGAGCGAAATTCTGGCTCCTCGAGGAGTCAGGGGGTAGATAGTAGACAACCGAAGGAGACCCGGCTAACGCCTACGGGCCTACCGAACGAACGGGCCTGGACTACACAGGCACACCACACGCTGTCACCGAGAGGGGCTACCAAGCAAATCTGCGTGGATAGGCTGACATGCTATAAACGTACTCAAGCGAAGCTTGAGTAACAATAGATCGTCCTTGATCAGAGGAGAGGACCTAACCAGAGCCTGGCGTACAGGTTGAATTAAAGCACCGGCAAGAATAATGAGACTTGACTAACTAAGATAACCACAAGTCTAAGCCTAGCAAGTATGCAAAATAAAGGGTACACCACACTTGCAAGAGATAGAAATAAAGTAAAATATAACTGAATTATATTGAAGATTGAGCACAAAAGATACAAGAGCTGTTACCGCAGACTCAGAAGAATCTCCGAGAATTCTGAGGCAAAGCTCGACTCACTCTAACTCACAGGAGTATCTTAACTACTAAGATGTGGAAAGTGACACTCTCTAAGGTAGGATATGGCTCTCAACTTCTCCCCACCTTTACAAATGAGCTCTACAGGCCTATTTATAGTCCCATATGAGAGGGGGGTATTTGTAGGAGGCTTAGGTTGGTGGGAGGCCGAGGTCGATGGTCGGCTGACCTGGTCGGCCGACCTACTCCGAGGTCGGGCGACCACCAGATCCACCGCCTTTGCATTCCAACGGCTTGATCTTGCTTCCCCATGGCGGTTGGCGGTTAGGATGGTTGTTGGACGTGCAACATGCCTCCGAGCGTAGGTCGGCCGACCTTGTAGGAGGTCGGGCGACCACGTGTCAGGCCTGCATTGGCTACTTTTCTCTTCCCTCGGATTGATGACGTTGTGGATCCGTGACTTGGTGCATTTTTGGCCTTTGGATACATTGAATGCTTGGTCTTGCGGTTGGATTTGGGTGCACTTGTGTTTTCTTCATGATGTGGCAAGTGGCTGACTTGGGAGGTCGGGCGGCCTGACCAAGGGTCGGCCAACCCTGTCACTGGGTCGGGCGGCCAGCCCCCAGGTCGGCCGACCTGGCTGCACCAGGTAGGCTTGACCGTTGGTCGGTCGACCTGGTGGTGGGGTCGGCCGACCTGGCCACTTTGGCCAGTGTGCCTCATATTTGATCCTTGGCTTGTTTTCATCTATTTTATGTGCATTTTGGTACCTGCATCCAAATATTCATACAAAACTTGTGGAACTCATTAGTGGAAGTGTTAATCCATAATTATTCACTTGCATAGCTTCATTTGGTTGGTTATTGACGGTAGATATCGTGAGATTACGACCGTCAACACCCCCCAAGCTTAAACTTTTGCTCGTCCTCGAGCAAAGCTAAGGCTGAGAGTGGATCAGGAGTTGCTGCAATATCAAAGATGATGAGAAATTCTTATATGTGACTCAATACTCATGCTTTTGTTTTGAGAAGTGAAATAATTGAAGCTCACCTTGTGTACTACCTGTGGTGCATCTGTTTGCTTACCTTGCCTTGGGCGGTTGAGAGATGGAACGACCATTGTACAGGAGTTCTTCTAACCTGCTCTGTTTGGATGTCTTTCCCAGGAGTTTTCAAGATTTTTCAAAACAAAAGCAGCTTCCCCAAGGTGCTCTCTAGCACTCAAATGTGTCTCCTCACCAAAGTCCAAGATTCGGCCAACACTTTCCTACACTAAGGCCCTTGTGGAGCTATGGGTAGGGCGAATGTGGCACACTTAGGATATTTATTTTGCTAAGCCAAAGATTGGACCAAAGAGTGTACTCTATCACTTCTTCTATTGATCACTGGAGTATGAGTGGTGGTATTGTATGCCTCCTTCTCTTGGTATTTATCCCTTGTAGCCTTTTGTATGTTTGGAGTGGATATAGAGCTTTTATTTATTTTTGCCATGCTTGAACTTGCATGCTTTTCATTTTGCCGTGCTTTTGCACGCATTTTTTTTCTTTTTGCCATGTTTTTGCATGCTTTTATTTTTAGCTCCATACCCTTACTCCTTGAGATTTGAAGGCTAGGGATTATGAGAAGTATTTGGAGACATTTTGGTGGATGCAAAGTCCGGAATGGATCACTTGAATTTTTTGCTTTTGTACTCCAGCTATCAACAGAAGGTGATATTTCTACTCAAAGAGATTCAAAATGTGACAAAGCTCAAAATATCACTAAGTAGCTCTTTGTAGCAGTTTCAACTAATTGAAGCATTTTTGGCTCTGATAGATATTTTTGACCAAGGGGAGCTATATTTTCTTATTTTCAAAGTAAAAACCTGAGATGTTCATCTTAATAAGAGCATGAAAGAATTATCCTATATTCAACCTATATCATTCATCTCACAACAACTTAGGCTTGTTATCATAAATGGCATCCACAAGATAGAACCTTGGTTTACTTCTTTTATTCACAAACTCAAAATTAAGCTAAGCATAAATCACATGCAAGAATTAAATCATTCACTTGATAGAGCAACTATTCATCATTTCCAAAATGAAACTAGCATGTGAACTTATCATTAAAGCATAGGAATTTTTTTATATCCTAAAATAAAATAAACTAAACTAAACAAACTGAATTGAGCAAATTAAACAGACTAGCAAACTCTCAAAGATACATGGGTGGTGCAGAAATCAGGGGACTGTCATACGTACCCAGTTGTCAATTCGGGTTCCCCCCAAGCTTCAACGAATCTACTCGGGGTAGTACCCGTAGTACTGGAAGAATCGCTGGGACTCATCAAAGGTGCGCTGAGCCGTCGCTTCTATTTTGAGGAGGCGGTTGTACTATTCGTCCTGGGTCTGCTGGATGACCTGAGTGGGCTCATCTACTTGGTTAAGCTGCTGGGCTATCCCAGCTGTGCGCTGGTCCTGAATGGTCAGGGACCCAAAGATGGCACTCAACGGGTCTCCTGCAAAGCGTGCAGAGGCAGATGGTCCTGCCTCATATAGTGCTGACCCAAATCTATAGAAGGTTCCTCCTCCTTGCTGCTGTGAGAATGCAGCGCTCGGCTTGTGTCCCCATTGTGTTCTAGATCTTCCATGGGGCTGCCACGTCAGGTCTGGTCCCTGGGTGTGCCAGGACGTGCCAGCCATAGTATGGAACCAGGTAGGTCCCATCCCAGTGGTCTGCGCATCCTGGGCTTGCTTCTGTAAGCGCTCTTGGGCTGCCCTCCTTTGTGCCCTGGTCATGACTCCCGCTACACTGTACCTGGGCTTCTCTAAAGGCTCTTCCTCTGGGATGCTCTCTAATGGCATAGAGAGTGTGTCCACGTGGTAGATTTTGGACTGAGGTGCTAGTAGAGGCACTTCAAAGTTGTACCCCTTATAGATCATGACATACGTGTCCGTGCTGGGGTTCTTGTGCAGGAAGTGTGCCCAGATGAAATGGCTCTCGGTGACTAGGTTGGGTGTGTCAGGGGGTAAGAATGCCACTTGGGCTTTAGCTAATACCCCTAATTCGGATGCAATTCTCGTCACGAATGACGTGATTGATATGGAATTTTCATCCCAAACAAGCTTCATCTAATGGTAAAGCATGGCGGTGACAGGTGCATATTTCTGCTTACGCCACATGGCATAGAGGATTTTGAAGTCCTCTATGGTCACGCAACGTGTGTCATCGCGGGGCAGGACTACGATGGTAATCCAGCGGGCCATGAACTGCATGGTGGAGTGCTTAATGTTTGTGATGCTCTTCTTCCCCTTATAGTCCGGCCCGGCTAGTTTCTTCCACAACTCTGTTGCATTGAAGCCTACCGGTTCGGCTGCTATAGAGCAGGGGGGTGAGAACCTGAGAGCATTGCTGAACTGACGGAGTTGTATTGATCCGAGTTCTCGAGGTTACAACGAGGGTTTCGAGGTCTGGTGGCTGGTGTGCGATGAGATGTTCGGTGTTCTACGTAGGGGTCCCTCACCCGCCTTATATAATCCGGCCAGACTTAGGTTACAAGTCAAGTTCTATCTACAAGTCCTACTCTGTTTGGAAGCCTAAAGAGTATACGGAATCTATGATTATATGTTTCTTTCCTTGAGTCCTGCTGCTTCCGTAATGTAGAGTCCGAACCAACTCCTTTGCGCTTTTCCTGAATTATAGCGCCTTTGACTTGGTCTTCAAGATCGTCATGCGTTCTCGGGCCTACAAGACCAGTCGGCACCCTGAAAAGGGCCGGCTGTCTCTACTGGGCCCTCCAACGGCCCATGTACTGAATCCGCGCTGTGAGGGCCTAGGGGATATCTATCCCCCACAAGCCCCCGAGGCTCGAATTAATTTAGAGATTAATTGACTCAAGACTCCAGAAAAAATAACATACTGCTCATGAGTTCCTCACCTGAGTCCAAACTGTTTCTCATGGTGCACCGCCAGGTGCACCCCATGGGGTAGCCCCCGAGCTTCAAGTTGACTTGAGTATCAATCAGCTTGAAGATTTAAACTTTTCTGATCAGGCTTCACAGGATACGATCCTCAAGCGCCGAGTCAACTTGAGGAATAGCGAATCCTCTTATCCGAGTTATCATCTACTCCCAGTTTTTCGAGTTATAGAAAACCGACTCAAGCTTCCTGCTTTTTCGGATTTTAGGAAAAAGAATAATTTTCCACAAATCCCACACCCCATGGGGTTAACCCAAAGAGAACGAACAGAGGGACCGAGGAAACAGGAAACTTCCGAATATGCAACAGCCATTATCCTCCCACACGATAATTGACGCGTGGAGGAAGTCGAAACGCCGTGGCCTATTGAATCGTTTGCATAGAGATCGAAGCGAAGCGGCCATGCTATAAGAGCAGAGCCATCGGCCATCCATCCATTACGCCTCCACTGAGTGCTAGTTCGTCAAGAAAACCCCAAGAAACTCCCCACTCCCCTGCTTCCAGCCATGGCCGGAGGGAAGGGCAAGAAGCGAGCTCGCTCGCCACCGTCGACGGAGTACGAGGACTCCGACGACGCTTTCTTCAGTGGCACCTACGACGCCGAGGAATCCTCAGAGGACTTCACCTCCACCGAGGAGGAGGACGCCCCCGAGGATGCCCCACCCCGGGAGGTCGACACGGAGCCCAACATCGACGACTCCCAAGGCTACAGCGCCAAGGAGTGCGCCAAGCTCCGGGGCCTCCGTCGCACCGCCTTCGAGGATTCCGCCGATGAGGAGGAGGAGGAGAGCGAGGAGGAGGTCTCCAACGACGACGACGACGATGGCCCCGGTGGTCATGATGGCCCGGGCGGCCACGACAGCAGCGACGGCGGCCACGGCGGCGACGACGGCGGCCACGACGGCAGAGATGAGGCCGACGCTCCGGCCTCCAAGCGCCGCCGCGTTACCGGGCCCCCGGCCGGGCCATCCACCGGCATGTAGGCCGCCACCACCACCACCACCATATTAGTAGTAGTAGTTAGTAGTAGTTTAGGATAATCTCCCCACCTATATGTAATCCACTTTGATGAACTATATGTATTATATAATGAAATCCATATTTTATCCTTCGTTTCTGAGTTCGTTCGTGTGTTCTCATCTTGGAAATCTTGTATCCGAGTCAATTCCCCTCTTTTGAGTTTTTTTTTTGAACTAAGACCAAGAGCAAGATACGGCAAAGGAAACCACACTTTGCTTATGCCCAGAGTTCAGGCAAAACTTAAACTGTTAAGTCCGACTGAATAACTCATTCTCTGAGTAATAGATAACATGAACCTATACTTGTGAATACCGACTGAATGGCTATGATAAAGAAATCATCCCGACTGAAATAGACGACTTAATTCCAGTTCAATCTGACTCAACTGTTACCGTCAAGAAATCCGAGTTAATCGTAACGATACCCGCTAGTTCCGTCAATCCACGCGAATTGTTACTGACGGCGTCAGGGTTATTTTGAGATCTATACCCTGAACCAAAAAGTTCTCTTATCCAAAACCTGAACCATCCTTCTTCCCCACTGAGACCGCCGCCAGTGCTGTTTGAAATCAAAGTCCCACTGCATCCACTGCTTGTCGAGTCCCCATCCAAACAAAGACATCCACTTCCATGGCTCCCAAGAAGAAAAAACCTTAAGCGAGCGCGGAAACACCACTGAGGGCCTGCCGCACAACGAGAACCGGCAGATACCCTCACCATACCTGGCATACTGCCCTTCCATTGTCACCGAGCCCATGCTACAATCCTTAGTGGATATGGGCATCCTACCTCCGAAGGAAGTGGCAAACTGGAGGGTCTGCGAGAAGAAGGATGACACTGCTCCAACCGAGGATACTTACCAGGCGATGGTGTTCATTCCATTCTTCATCCGCGGGTTAGGTCTCCCCCTCTGCTCATTCGCGCGAGGCCTGTTGCAATTCTATGCCATCAACCTGACCCATCTGAATCCCAATTCAATTCTGCAACTTTCAATCTTCATTCACCTCTGCGAGGCGTTTCTTGGAATTGTCCCGCACTTTGGCTTGTGGAAATACCTTTACCACTGCAAAGCCGGTCTGAGAGACGGAGTGCTACAAGTAACCGGAGGGGCCAGCTTTGAGCTACGGAAGAATCGCAAAGCTGTTTATTTGGATATCCCCCTCCTAGATAACAACAGAGGATGGCACGCCGAGTGGTTTTATATTGAAAATCATTGAAATTCTCTCCCTTCGAGGTCTGGGAGACAACCTAACAGCAAACTGCCCAGCTGGGAAGAAGGCCCAACTGTTGAGGAACAGGCCGAGGTCAACTCACTGCTGGAAGAAATAGCCAATCTGAAAGAAAGAGGCCTCACTGCCCATGCTGTGGTGATAGATTTTGTGTACCGCTGCATTCAGCCTCTAAAGGATAGGATTTACCCCGCCTATCTATATGTTGGAGCTAGTGATCCAACTAGAGAGACAGCCCGATCTATGACTGAGGATAATGTCAAGGCCCGAGTAGAGTTGATACTTAGAGGTGAAGCTCACAACGAGGGTACTCCCAAACCATATTCTGCCTGGAATCCAACTCCCACTGTAAGTAACTTTACTATGATTTCTTTAAGTAACTTTGCACATAATCGCATTCTGATGCATGAGATTACTGCAGAGCAACATATCCAAGTTTCTGTCAGACCCGACAACCTCTGGAGCTGTCGGGCTATCAAAGCGACAATCCGAGTTATCCACTGAAGAAATGGAAGCTGTTGTTGCTGCTGCCCATGGTGCAGGAAACAATGAAGAGCACACATTCATTGTGATATCTCGTACAGCTCAAGCCACCCAAGAACTCAATGTGAGCAACATCACCAAAGTAGCCCCCCGAGCTAACAGCTGCTCCAAGCGGTGTGAAGACACGAGCTGCAACCGGTCAGGGGCGCATCAAGGTAAAAGCAACTCGCACTATGGTGACACGCAGGCAGAGGACACACAAGAGGACGATCAAAGATCTGACAAGCTCTCTAGAGTCAGCAGACAAAGCTAAGAAATCCAGATATTCCTCCCAAACCGCTGCCAAAGCTGACAACAGCACAACTGGAGTTGACTGGAGTAGCTTGGTTGATGAGGACTAAGGAGGAGAAGAAGAAGAAGCTCAACTGTCTCATCAGCCCCTTCTGCATCCGTACTGCCGCCTGAGGAGGATGAAATTGATCTGACAGCAGAATATATGGATCTAGACCAAATTATCAGAGATACATGCAAGCTCCCATTCACCATATGCTCTGATGAAGATATAGAATCACTGTCAACATGTTCCAAGGGAAAACAAGCTGAGACCACAAGCCCCCGAGGGAAAACAGAGCTGAGATCAAAGAGTGTAGAGTCTAAAAACCCCACAAGGCCAACGTTAGGGGATATTCCTGAAGATGAGACAACTCATACGAGTAAAGCCACTGAGACTGGGCATGAGGTGCCAATGCCATCTAAGAACTGGCAACAAGCATTAACCGGGGAAGCTCCAGAAGAAAAACAACAAGAGCCTGCAACCGAGCCACTACCTGAAACTACTGACTCTCAGGAACGCCTGACTGAGGTAGGTACAGGCAATACCCCTCATCCCCCAGCTGAAGCTCATGAGTCGCCCCTGGAGAAGGAAACTGAAGGACCAAAAGATATTGATCAGGTTAGAAAGGGACAATCAGACTCCCTAGCCCCAGCTGAGCCAGGCAGCATCCAACCCTCTCCAACTGAGGCAGGTGATAGCAGTCACCAGATAGTACCGGCACCCCCAAGCTCAGGGTTGCTTACAGCTTTCGAGGTATGCTAATTGTGCACATAACTTGTATTGACCTTACTGTTGCTTGAACAACTTGAATTACTCTCTGCAGGCCATGCTAAAGACCTTCTAAGGTGGGATTCAACAGGCCGACTTAATCCATGAGAAGATTGCTGCACTATCCAGCCTGGAGGTTACTACACTGAGGCAACAACTGGCTGACTCTGAGGCTGCACGAAAAGCTGAAACAACAGGTACGCATACAACTGTTCCATACTCCAATACTTGAGATCTCAAACTAAACTGAGGACTTGCTACCAGCTGCTGCTGCTGAGATTGCTCGTCTGAAGCAAACGGCTATGACTCGGGAGACAGAGCACCGCAATGCTATTGCCGACAGAGATCAAGCCAGAGACCTAGCAGCAGATCTGCGCAGACAGCTAGACATTGAGAAGAAAAATCATACGGTAACCCGTCAAGAATCCCAACTAGCCTATTCTTTGCTCACAGAAGCATATGAACTGTATCATTCCACAAGAGAAGATGCGTCAAAGAAATGACGAGTATCAACAGCTATAGAAATCACGAGACGGCTTTGAGAAGTCATTCCGTGAGACTGCCAGCTCCTTGGAGTCTTTGAAGAGCAGCCACTCCTTAACACGCCAAGCGCTTAAGGACAAAGAAACCGAACTGGCTGAATCTCAAAGCGCCCTTGAGATGATGAAGAAGGTACTAGCCTCCACACGGTCTGCACTTAAAGAATCCCAAGACCATGCTGTTCAGCAGGCTCAAGTTTTAGAGGTCTTGAAAAAGAACTATGAGACTAGCAAGAAGAACTACAACAAACTGAAAGATGCCTTTGAGAAGGCAAAGGCGGCTGCCTTGAATGCCAATGCTGCCCTAATCAAGATCCTAGACATCTGTGTGCCAGAAAAAACTGCACCTCGACCTCTAGGTGACCGAATAGCAACCTTCATGAATGATATGAAGTCCAAGGTGTCTGAGCGGGTAAAAACCGTACTTACTCGCGTCCTTATGGTCATCAAGAGTTCACAACCTGAGATCAACTTGGCGAGTTTACTAGAGAAGATAGTAAACAAGAATCAGATTGCTGAACATGAAGATGAGGCCCGAGTGATTGCCGAGCTCCCTGTTGGTGATAATGAGTGAACAATGATCTCCCATGTAATGTAATGAACTGAATGCTGTGTATATGTATTCTTGTATCTTTCATGGACAATCTTGAGTATTTATTCTGCAAACCAAGTTAGTTTAAAGAGCAAATCAAAATATGCCATACGTACCTGAGAGTTATTCCTATGCAGAGAGAACAAGTGACATTACCACGATCTGAGTTTGCACTGAATATAAGAAAAACAATATATAACAGTAAAAAACATGAATATTGTAAGATAGAGCATGGTGATGAAGCAAAGACATGCAATGATGAGCTATAGGTCGTCAAAACCTATGCCCTTCTGTCTTTGTTCAGCTGGGGCCCTGAATGCTCCCGGATTATGAGGTCCTGCAAAGGCATGTAGCACCGTGCTATCGGTCGACTGACCTTGGCCGATTGCCTTTGTTTTGTTGGGGCCTTGAGTGCTCCCCTATTATGAGTTTGAACGAGAGCATGTAACACCATGTTGTCGGTCCTACGACCTAGGCCGATTGCTCTCGTGGTTGGGGCCGGAGATATCCCCGTCAAGAGTAAGAGTGGGCATGTAACACCGTACTGTCGGTCATATGACCTAGGTCGATTGCCCGTATACAATGAGTGAATATCACGAGTAAAAAGTTGTAAAGAGAACACTGACTATTTTATCTCAAGAGTACGTTTATTTATAGAACATAAATGAGGACAGAGTACAGAAGATGACACTGACTGCTAACTTAAAAATCATAGAGAAAGAAAAATATCTATGCATAGAATCTGCGTAGATGCTCTATGTTCTAGGAGTTCCCGACTGGTGTCCCATCCAATTGAGACAGACGATATGATCCTCGACGAGTGACTTCTGTCACGATGTATGGGCCTTCCTAGAGAGGAGATAACTTATGCTGTCCTGCAGTTTTGAGCACCCTACGCAGCACCAGGTCCCCAATTGAAAAGGAACGAGGCCTCGTATACCAATCATGATAACGACGTAAGGTCTGCTGATAACGAGCCGACTGAATAACAGAGTTAAGATGCTCCTCCTCGAGTAGGTCGATCTCCTCGAGTTGGGTTGCTTCAGCATCAGCAATGCTATTAAAAACCAAACGTGGGGCTCCAAACTTGAGGTCAGCAGGTAAGACTGCTTATGATCCATACACCATGAAGAAAGGCGTGTTCCCTACGAGAGCTTTGCTAGGTTGTGTTCGAAGGCTCCATACTACATATGGCAATTCACATATCCACTTTCTAGCCAGCTTCTTATCCTTGTCAAAGATCTTTTTCTCGAGTGCATCCAGTATCATGCCATTAGCTCGCTCGACCTGCCCATTACCTCTGGGGTGAGCCACCGAGACATACTTGACACGCATGGACCTTTGTTCGCAGAAATCGAAGAATTCAGAGCCCGTGAAGTTGGACCTCAGATCTGTGATAATTGAATTCATGACCCCAAAGCGAAAGATGATGTCCTAAATGAACTCCACCGCTTTAGCAGATGTTAAAGAAGCGATGGGCTTGAACTCGATCCATTTAGTGAACTTATCGATGGCGACCAACACATGAGTGTATCCACCTTGAGCTTTCTTGAAAGGCCCAATCATATCCAGCCCCCAGCAAGCAAAAGGCCATGAGACAGGTATATTCTGCAACTGCTGTGCTGGAAGATGATGCTGCTTGGCGAGGAACTGACAAGCTTCACAGTGCTGCACTAACTCGGCAGCGTTCTTCTTCGCTGTGGGCCAATAGAAACCAGCCATGAACGCCTTCCCGGCCAATGTGCGTGAGGCGGCATGAATTCCACAGATTCCAGCGTGTATCTCTTTTAGCAAACTCTGCCCTGATGAGGTCACAACACCAATCCAGCCTTCTCCCGTTGGCCGTAATAAGTCCCGTCGGTTTTTAGGGTTGCCGACGGGAGTTAAGTAACTCCTGTCGGCCAAACCATAGCCGACGGGAATTAACTTAACTCCCGTCGGTTCATGGGCTAGCCGACGGGATATAATTAACTCCCGTCGGTGGACCTGGCGGCCGACGGGAGTTACGGAATAAATCCCGTCGGCTGCACCCCCAGCCGACGGGAGTTAATCCAAAGCCCAGCGTACCCTTTCTTCCCCACGCGCCCACGCCCACTCGCTCCCACCGCGCCCACGCCCACGCCGACGCCGACGCAGAGCCCACCGCCGCCTCGCGCCCCGCCGCGCCGCCGCCCGACGCGCCCAGCCACCCCGCCGCCCACGCCGCGCCCAGCCGCGGCCTCCCCGCCCCGCCGCGCCCAGGCGCCCCGCCGCCCCGACGCCCGCCTCGGCCCGCCGCCCCGCCGCGCCCCGGCGCCGCCTCCCCGCCCCGCCGCGCCGCCGCCCGACGCGCCCCGCCGCCCCGCGGCCCGCCTCGGCTTGCCGGCCCGCCGCGCCCCGACGCCGCCTCCCCGGCCCGCCGCGCCGCCGCCCGCCGCTCCGCGGGCCCAGCAGCCCCGCCCAGGCGCCCTGCCGCGCCAGCCGCCCCGCCGCGCCGCCTCCCCGCTGCAGGCCCCGCCCCCGCCGCCTGCACGCCCCCGGTCCGCTGCTCCTGCTCCCTCTGTTCCTCGGGCCCGTGCCGCCGGGGCCGCTGTGCAGTGGCAGTGGCAGGCCGCCGCAGGAAGGAGCCCCGGCACCGCCGCTGCGTTTCCTCGCCGCGGCGCCGTCACCCGGCGGCGCCTTCCCGTCACCTTCGGCCCGACAAGGCGACCAGATGAGTTGGAGTGCTTTAGGCGCATATTGAATTAAAAATATTGTTTATTCCCGTCGGTTCATGGATCGAGCCGACGGGAGTTAACTAATCATGATTAGATTAGGTGTAGTCTTTAATATCATAATTAGAGTTAAGCTTATTGTTATGGTCCTTAATATCATGATTAGAGTTAAGCTTGTTGATGTAGTCACTATTATTATTGTTGATATGGCTCTGTTTATCATGAAAAATGTCTTTGGTCATTATTGTTGTTGTTTAATTATATATACCGTTATTGTTGCATTTTTTATCATACAATGCACTCGGATAGGGTTTTGAAACCTATGCGTCACCCATTTCGGACCGGCACATCTCACATGCACCGCGCGTGCATGTGAGATGTGCCGGTCTGGAATTGTCCCTTTTTGGACAGCCTCGGGATGGCCGATAGAGTGTGCCGTTTATGATGGCCCTGGAGTGCTCAGGCAAAATTTTGGTGGCATAACCTTGTTGTTCTCCACTGCACCAACTCGGGCGTGCAGATGGAGAGCAGCGGGGTTATGCTGCCAAAATTTTGCTTCAGCGCTCTAGGGTCGTCATAAACACGCACTCTGTCGGGCATCCTTGGGTGGATTTAGGACACATCAATTACCTATAGATGTAGGGCCGTGATATGTAGAAACGGATGGTTCTCATGAAACATTTGCATCGCATATGTAGCCACAAACATGGAAGACGACCGTGAGTGGATGTATACTGGTTGGAAGAAGGGCGGGTGTCACACAAAGGAATGGCTTGTGAAGACAGAGAAGTTTGTGGAGAATGCTCGTGGAGAGTCAACGACCCACGCTGTGATTAGGTGCCCATGCAACAAATGTGGGAACATGTATTCACATGACAAGAGAACTGTGACACTACACCTTTGCAAGGATGGATTTATTCAAGGTTATAAGGTTTGGGATAAGCATGGCGAGTCACGGAGTATAGTATCAGCACAGATGGAGGTGGATGACGGTGAAGACGTTGATCGGTTGGATCATATGCTTGAAGATCTGCAGGCCGAGTTTGTCAACAATCCTGAAGATCCGCCTACAAAAGAGGTTGAAGAGTTGTTCAAACTCCTCCAAGACTTAGAAATGCCTCTACACGGACACACAATGGTTACCATCCTCCAGTTCGTGACCCGTCTAATGGGCATAAAGTCAAAGTTTGGTTTCTCAGCCAAATGTTATAAGGCAATCTTGGACTTGATTAGTGATGTCCTTCCTGCCGATCATAAGGTGCCTAAAGACATTTACCGGTCAAAGAAGCTGTTAAAGGCTCTGGGAATGCCATATGAGAAGATCGATATATGCCCGTCGAAGTGCATGATATTTTGGCGAGATCGTGAGAAACTAGACAAATGCTTGAAATGTGGCCAGTCGAGGTACATAGAGGTGGTAAACGAAGACGGGGAGAAGGTGAAAACAAAGAGGGCACGTAAGCAGCTTCGCTAGATGCGTCTCACTCCAAGACTGAAACGTCTGTTCTTGGCTAGGAGAATTGCGAGGCGCATGAGGTAGCGCAAGAATCGTACGTCCCGGAAGGATGGGGTAATGCAGCATCCGTCGGATGGCGACGCATGGAAGGCCCTGGACAGCTTTGATCCAGAATTTGCTAGTGAAGAGAGGAATGTTCGTATTGGGCTGGCGACAGATGGTTTCACGCCTTTCAGTATGACCGCAGCGTCTTACTCATGCTGGCCTGTCTTTGCCATACCGTATAACCTTCCACCTGAAGATTGCATGACAGATGAGTTTATGTTCTTAAGTCTCATCATACCTGGGAAGGAGCATCCTGGCACAAACCTCAATGTTATGCTTGAGCCATTGATTGAGGAGTTGAAAGAGCTTTGGGAAGGAGTGGAGGCGTATGACAGCTACATGAAGCAAAAATTCAAACTTCGGGCAGCATATTTGTGGTCCATACATGATTATCTAGCGTATGGGATCTTTGCTGGGTGGAGAGTCAGTGGAAGGCTAGGCTGTCCTATTTGTGGAAAAGAAACAGATTGTTTCTGGCTCGATAAGGGTGGGAAGTTCTGTTACTTCGATTGTCATAGGTGTTTTCTTCCTTTGGACCACCTCTTCAGGCTCCAGGCACAGGAGTTCAGGAAGGACACCATTGTCACGAAGGAACCCCCTAAGCGTCGCACCGGGTGGGAAATCGCTGAAGAACTGAGTAATCTAGAAAGAAATGGGGATGGGTTTGAAGGTTTCGGTGAGACCCATAACTGGACTCACAAATGTGGCCTTTGGTAGCTCCCTTACATGAGAGCATTGCAGCTCCCGCACAACATCGACGTAATGCGCCAAGAGCGCAACATGTGTGAAGCACTCTTTAACACCGTCATGGATTTCCCAGATAAAACAAAAGACAATTTCAAGGCCCGGGTGGACTTAGGTAACATATGTAACCGCCCAACTCTCATGCTCAGAGAAAATGGAGGCAAGCCTCGTGCTGAATTTGCCTTGAGACCCAATGAACGAAAGAAGTGATGAAGTGGATGAAAGATTTGAAATTTCCCGATGGCTATGGTGCAGGGTTCAGAAGATCTGTGAATTTGAAAACAATGAAGATCAATGGGTTGAAGAGTCATGATTACCACATAATGATGGAAAGGCTGATCCCAGTAATGTTTCGTGGTTACATTAACGATGAAGTGTGGAAAGCGATAGCTGAACTTAGCTATTTCTATAGGCAGCTTTGTGCTAAAGAAATTTCAAAGGAGATGATGCAGAAACTAGAGGAATCAGCACCTGTGCTTCTTTGCAAGCTGGAGAAAATATTCCCACCTGCGTTCTTCAATCCTATGCAGCATCTTCTTATCCATCTCCCATATGAAGCAAAGGTAGGTGGGACGGTGTATTATAGGTGGATGTATCCCATAGAAAGAATGTTGAAGAAACTGAAATCAATGGTGGGCAACAAGGCAAAGGTTGAAGGTTGTATAGCAGAAGAGTTCAAGTTTAAGGAGATAGCATTCCTCACAAGTGGTTACACGACTGAAGACCACAATGTTTTTGCCCATACGAAGAGGTACCATGAAGATGAAACGGAGCATCCGTGCAGTCATATTAGCATATTTCAATGGAACGGCAAGGCTGTTGGTCCACCAGTGCCATATGAATTCAGCGAGGAAGAACGGAAATCTGCTTTGCTCTACATGTGGTCAAATATAGACGAGGCTGAGAAATTCTTCAGGTAATAGTTTACTAGGCTTAAAGGATTTGTTTATGCAATGTTTTGTGTAAAAAATTGTTTTCTTACTCTCGTTCCTTTTTAGCGAGTTCGATAAAGAAAACTGGAGGTCTGCTCGTAACCGGCCACCAACGGTGAAACAGCTAGCCAACTTGCGTCTAAATGGATTGCAAGGGGGACCTAATTTTATCTCCTGGATCTGAGACCATGTAAGCCTTGTATACTTCGTCCTCGTACATCGTGTATTTGGATAACAATTGTAACACTTTTCCTTTCTTGATTGTCAGTTCGGGAATGTAGTGGATGACTCACAAAATTGTCCTGTGGGATCTCCGTCCCATGAGGGCATTGATTCTATTGGGAGTGTCCATTCTGACCTGCGTCAGCTTTCTATTGGGAGTGTGATAGTCAAGAGTTATAGCCGTTACGACGTAAACGGGTTTCGCTTCCGTACAACCAAATTTGAAGCTTCCCGTCCTTTAGCAGCTACGAAAAATAACGGAGTCGTAATCCGGGCTGCAAATATGGAAGGGCAAGAATCCGAGTATTACGGAATCATAAACAATATACTCGAGTGCCAATTTGTAGGGAACAAGGATCTGAGGGTGGTGTTTTTTGACTGTACATGGTTTGACCCGAAGCATTATAGAACCGAATTTGGAATGGCGCAGGTTAAGCACAAGCAACTACTTCAAGGGGCCGATAGATATGTCCTTGCTCATCAGGTGGAGCAGGTGTATTACTCGTCATATCCATGCCCTAAGTTGAGTGCCTGGTGGGTCGTGTACAAAACCTACCCCTGTGATCGGTTGTCCACTCCTGTTCCCGATGATTACCATCGTGAGGGTCACTAGGTAGACGAGGTGTTCCAAGAAAAAGAGTTGCCATCCTCATTTGACATAGACCCTGCTCCTACATTGGATTCTCTAGGTGAAGACCTCAATGATATATCATTGCCACAGAAAAGGAAATGTGCTATTACATTGGATTCTCTAGGTGAAGACCTCAATGATACATTATTGCCACAGAAAAGGAAACGATAAGTAACAAGTTAAGTATAACAATCCTGGTTTAATTCCATATGCATGTTTATTTGTTTATGCATGTTTATTTGTTTACGCATGTTTACGTTAATGTTGGATAATTTTGTACCGTTTGTTTATTTATTTACATTACTCAGTTCTAATAAAAACTTCCAATTGCTACAGGATGCCTAAGAAGATTAAGCAGGTGGTGAAGGGGTTCAGGGACAGCCTTTTCCGAGGGAGTTCCTTGAGCGCTAGCAGGAAGGAGCAGATCTACAGGTCCCTGCACCCAGAGTTAGACGGCCAGTCCTTGGGGTTTCAGAGAGGCGATGTAAGCAGCATTGTATTGTTGTCTTTAATTCGTGTAATACTTTAACGCTTGTATGTGACACTTGCCTTACTTGTTTGCAGGATGAACCGGAGTCAGATGCGGCTGAGGCTGAGAGTGGACACGAGGAGACTTCAGTTGAGGTGGAGGTGAGGAGGCTGAGGCTGAGGCAGGAGGTGGGCAGTCTGAGGGTGGACATGAGGCTGCCGCTGAGGCAGGAGATGAGCAGGACGAGGGTGGACAGGAGACTGAGGCTGAGGCTGGAGGTGAGCAGGAGGCGGGTGGACATGCAGCTCCCAGGCGTCCACGTAAGTTTAGAAGGCCCCACGCCGTACCACCTCCACCTGTTCCGACCACCGAGGCGGGGAAGACGGTGATCTCCCCCGTTGGAGATAGGTAGGTGCTATATCTTTTGATTTGAATCAGATGTATTCATCAAATGTAAGCATGTTTGAGGCTTGACCGTCTTTTGTAGGGAGTGGTTGGACTACTCATTCAACGGCCAGGGTCGTCAAAAGCAGGTGAACTCTGTGTTGAGTTCGCTCCTGAAGCTTCACTACCCTGGTCTGGTGAAGTCGTCCGACGATCCCGACGTCGAGCCGGTCCTCGTCACATGTTGGGAAGATTACAAGCTGAAGGTGGATGGCACTTATGGCGATGCCCAGGGACTCGTTCGCGCTGACTTCTGGGTACGTAATCTTATGCATGTTATATGCAAGCAATCATATAATAGTTAGATAACATTGCATTCTTCATGTAGGCACGTTTTCGGTTGGCCGACGGGGCTGACGTGAACCACGCCGAAAGGGTGTTTCACGTAAATGCCTATCGGTTGGTGAAGGAGGCCCTGTACGAGGCAAGGATTCAGGCCACGTGCATGTATCATCAACAAATTTTAGGGCAAAAAATGAATAAGAAGACAGGGGCCTCGAGTATATACCTTAGCGAGGAACAGTACCGCCAGGTTATATTTGAATTCTATCTTTTGTGTTTGTTTCATTTGAATAGGTACTGATATATGTTTTTTTATGAAGGTGGTGGTTCCGTGGATGTCTAACCGCCCAGAGGCCTACGCAGCTTGGTGTATGAGGTGGGCTTCAGAAGGCTTCCAACAGAAGTCGAGAAGTCACAGGGGCAATCGAGGCACCATGCCGAACCACACCTTCGGTGGCGACAACTTCACGCGAAAGGCGAAACGCCTGGTAAGAAAACTAACAAATATGTTCAGATGTCATATATGCATTTATTGTACTAACTCTGTGCTGTAGGAAGTTCAATTAGGTCGTGAGCCGACGCCCATCGAGGTGTGGGAGGCTGGCCATAGGGGGAGTGACCCTTCCAACCCTTTGTGCAGCCAGACACAAAGCGAGCGTCTGGTGAGCAGTTGTCCTTAATATTCGCTTAATGTGCGCAACTTATGAACTAACTACGGTCATATAATCGATCACAGGCGGCATATGCGGAAGAGATGAAGGAGCGTCACGGAGAGGACTGCGATTGGAGGACCATGCCGATCGATGCCCAAGCCGTGCATGCTAGCGGTGGAGGGAAGGCACACGGACGGTGAGATGTTACATTACATGCCATTTATACAGTGAAAACGAGCATATGCCTTAATTACTCTTTCTATGATAACAATTGTAGGTTCTCTCTCTTTGATGGAATGATCAACACGAGGGATGTTAGATCGTCTCGGCGGTCGGCATCTGGGTCCGGGAGCTTTGCTGGTCCTAGCTCTCGTCGGCTCACTGAGCAAGAGCTTGAGATCGCTAGGCTTCGCGAGGAGAACCGTCAGCGCGATGAGCAGTTGAGGGCTCAAAGTGAATACTATGCCTCAGTCCAAGCGCAGCAGCAGCAGCAGATGATTCAAGTAAGTATATTGCATATTACTGTGCATTCATTGCTTTTAACATTCCATGCGCACTACTAACATGTTTGGTCAATAGTTACTAGCTCAGCAGCAGGGCATACCCTACGTGCCCCCTCCGCCTCCGCCGCAATGGACGTTCGTCCCTATGGGCCCTCCTCCACCTCCGCCGCAGCAGACTCAGTTTACCACACCGCCGGCACAGCTACCTGCCCCTAGATCACAGGTTTGTATTCTAACTCTCTAGCTATCGACGACAGTTCATTAGTTAATATGTATGACTGGTAACAAATTTCATTCTTGCTTCGTAGGACAACAACCAGGAAGGAAGTGGGACGATGCATGGCTTCATCAACTCGCTATTCGCGTACCCTACTCCGGACGGAGGGAGCGGCCAGAGCTCCAACAATCCTCCCGACGACGGCGGTTCGTGAATGTGATTGGACACTTTACTTTGTGATGATGTATGTGTTTGATTTAAGGACTTTATATATATCTGGTTGGATGAATGTGTTTGGATATTTCATATGTATGTGGTTGGATGCATGTGCTTGGATACTTTATATAAATGTGGTGGTTGGATGAATGTCATTGGATGAATGTGTATGATCGATCCCACATATTGTGTGGGATGCTATGAATATGCGCTGGTTTTTGGGGGGGGGACACAATAACTCCCGTCGATATTACCAAGCCGACGGGGGTTATTCTGGAACTACTCCCGTCAGTAGTGCCAAGCCGACGGGAGTTAAGGATTAACTCCCGTCGGCCCGGCCGGCCGACGGGAGTTATCGGGCACCGGCCAGACCCCGTGGGCTGACGTGGCCGGCCATTAACTCCCGTCGGCCCTAATCACCGACAGGAGTTAAGCGCCGGCTACGTCAGCCCACGTGGGTCTGGCCGGCGCCCGATAACTCCCGTCGGGGCCGACGGGAGATAATGTAACCCCCATCGGATAACTCCCGTCGGCCAGATACCGATGGGAGTTAGCTAGAAACCGACGGGAATAGCTAATTCCCGTCGGTAATGGGCTAACTCCCATCGGTTTCTGGCCGACGGGAGTAGCCTGGATTGGCGTTGTGGGTACTTAGGCATTTCAACAAAACTCCTGAGGCGGCTCGCTTGTATAACTCGTTATTGATCAGAGTGTAACTGGAAGACCGTCTTGCTATTCGCTCGGCCTCCGCTTTATCCTCTGGAACCTCTTCGTTCAAGATGTACTTGATGATAGGGGCCCTCCAATAAGTCGGCTCATCCAGAGTTAAGATATGCAAGTCGGGAGGTATGCTCAGCTCGTCTAGCTGAACGGAGGGATGATGAAGCTCTTGGACAAAGACGCCAGAAGGTACCTTGGCACGTGACGAGCCCAGTTTGGACAGAATGTCAGTGTCCATATTGTGATCCCGATCCACATGAATATACTCGAGACCCTGAAAACTGCCTTCCAGCTTACGAACTGCCTCGCAGTACTTGTCCATGCTTTATGTGGAGCGATCCCACTCCTTATTGACTTGATTAATGACCACCAAGGAATCACCGTACGCCATTAGACGCTGGATCCCGAGTGATATGGCGATGCGCAGGCCATGGAGGAGGGCCTCATATTCAGCTGCGTTATTGGAAACCGGGAAAAGAATCTGTAACACATACTTGAGTTTTTCCCTGCTGGCGAGGTGAAGACGACGCCAGCACCAGCTCCTTCCAACTTCAAGGAGCCATCAAAATACATCTTCTAAACCTCCATGATTTCTGGTTTCTCAGGCACTTGATGCTCAGTCCACTCAGAGACGATACCGACTAGTGCTTGAGTTTTGATTGTAGTACGAGGACATGTCGTGAGCCCCCAGCTCGCAAGCCCACTTGGCGATACGCCCTATGACCTTTCGATTACGCAAGACCTCTCCGATTGGGAACTCTGTTACCACTATGATTTTATGTTCCTCAAAGTAGTGGCGCAGTTTGCGTGCGGCAATGAGAACTACGTATAATAACTTCTGTACTTGAGGATACCTGATTTTGGAGGGACTGAGGACCTCGCTGATGAAGTAGACTGGGTGTTGCCTGGGTACCGTGTGCTGCCCATCCGGTCGCTCGACCACCAATGTGGTACTGACCACGTGGGTCGTGTAGGAGATGTAGAGGAGCAAATCTTCTGCCGGTGAGTCGGCAGTGGCACGATTAGGAGACTTGAGTACAGGAGGTGACGTGAGGAACTTTTTCAAAGCGTCCAACGCTTCCTGTGCCTCTGTAGTCCACTGAAACCTGTCGACCTTTTTGAGTAGTTTGTAGAAGGGCATACCACGTTCACCGAGCCGTGATATGAATCGGCTCAAGGCTGCCATGCACCCAGTCAGCCTCTGAGCGTCTTTCTGTGATCTGGGAGGGTGCATGCGCAGAATAGCCTTGATCTTCTCAGGGTTGGCTTCGATTTCCCTGTTGCTAATGACAAAACCGAGTAACTGACCTGTAGGAACGCCGAAGATGCACTTGGTGGGGTTAAGCTTTCACCGGAATTTCCTCAGGCTGTCAAACACCTTGCGCAGATCATCGATGAAATCCTCTTCGTTCTTGGTCTTGCTTACAACATCGTCAACGTAAGCCTCGACGCATTCGCCCCAGTGATCGGCGAGGCAAGCTTGAATCGCCCTTTGGTACGTTGCTCCTGCGTTTTTCAACCTGAAAGGCATTGAGGTATAGCAGTAGGGACCGAAAGGCGTGATGAACGCTATCTTCTCCTGATCTTTAGTTGCTAGGCTAATCAGATGATAGCCTGAGTAACAATCAAGGAAGGAGAGCAAAGCGCAGCCGGCCGTAGAGTCAACGACCTGGTCAATGCGAGGCAACCCGAACGGGTCCTTAGGGCAGTGCTTATTGAGATCGGTATAATCAATACACATCCGCCAGTACAGGATTTGCAAGCCACTCGGGATGCATGACCTCTCTAATAAAACCGGCAGCCTTCAGCCAGGTTAACTCTGCCCTAATGGCCTCTCGCTTTTCTGGAGTGAATCGCCGCAGCCTCTGCTTGATGGGTTTGGCATTGGGTAACACTTTGAGTTGGTGCTCGGCCAATTCCCTTGGGACCCCAGGCATATCTGCTGGCTTCCATGCAAATATATCGCGGTTGGCCCTCAGGAACTAGACGAGCGCATCTTCATATTTGGGAGGAAGGAGAGCATTGATGGCGGTCGTCTTGGTCGCGTCCGAGGGGTCGAGACTTATCTCTTTTGTCGGGACGGCTGGCTGAATTGCCGCGCTAGAGGCTGCCTCTTGAGTCGGAATTTGGAGGTCTTCCTGCGACATGCCGGTTTCAACCGCCTTGAGCTTTTTTTGAGCCGCCATGTGATTCTGCTCAAGGGCCATTAGCATAGCCTCTTGTACACACTCCGAGACTCCCTTGAAATCGGCGCGTATGGAGAGAGTACCACCTAGAGCTGGCATCTTGAGGACAAGGTATGGATAATGCGGGATAGCCATGAACTTGGCTAGCCCTGGACGCTCGATGATGGCGTTGTAGACGCAGTTGAAGGTCGGGACTTCAAATCTCAATGTCTCGATGTGAAAATTCTCTGCCGTGCCAAAAGCGACCGGCAGATAGATGTGTCCGAGCGGGTATTTGCCTACGCCCGTGACAATATCGAAGAACGGGGTATCCGATCTCTTGAGATCGCTGAGCGGGATCCCCATTTCTTGCAGAGCCCTGGGAACTGCTGGCCCCTCCGTCGATCAAAACCTTCTTGAGTCGGGTGTCGCCAACTATGGGGTTACCAGCAGCGGGTACTTGCCTGGCTCATCGAAGTTGAGCCACTGATCCGCCCGACTGAACGAGACCGGCTCGTGGGACCAATCGTATGGCTGCAGCGGCTCTGAGGTGGCCGCGTTGATCTGCCGATCCTCCAGCTTCTACTAGCGCTTGCTCGTGTACACTCCGTGCCCTCCTAGGATGAAGTTGACCTCCTTGTTGACATTGGGAAAGCGTTGGTTACTGCCTCCAGCCGGCCACTGTGGCGGCTGGTTCCGTGGTGGAGGAGGCGGCGAAGGAGCTTGCACCGTTGGAAACTGGCCGCGGTTCAGCATGGCTCTGAAATCGCGGCAATGCCTGAGAGTATGGCGCATATCCTTGTGCGCCGAGCATAGCTCGTCAAGGAGTTGATCAAGGGTTCGAGCCTGGGCTGGAGGTGGGCCGCGTGGTCGTACCGGAACTAGAGCCATAGCACGGACCTCCTCCCGAGGCCTCTTGTCCCAGCGTCGATCTTGTCGCGGAGGTTCTTCATGCTTCTCCTGCTTGCCCTTGCCCCGGTTGTCTTGCCGGGGGCTAACGAGGTCGCGAGCTCATTCGTCCACCGTGATGTAGCGGTCTGCCTCTTGGAAGAGACGCTCCGAGGTGGTGGGCACCCTTTCCAGTATGTGGTTGACGAAGACCTAGTCGTTGGAGCCCTGGAGGAAGTCGTCAATCACCGTATCCTCAGATACGTTGGGGATGCGGTTTTTGGGAGCCAGGAACCGCTTGAGGTACGATCACAGGCTTTCTGAGTCCTTGCGCCTGATAGTTTTGAGGTCCCACCGCTGCGCCGGCTTATCGGAGAGTGACTGGAAGTTAGCGATAAACAGGCGACAGAAGTCACCCCAGTCCTCGATGCTGCCCCACCTGAGGTGGCGAAGCCATTGAAGCGCGTCCTGCACCAACTTGATTGGGACATAGGCCGTCATGAGATCCTCCGAGGCATTGGCTGCTCGGGCCGCGGTAGTGTACACGGCCAGCCAGTTCCGCGGATCCATCTTCATCTCAAATTTTTCAATGTTTGAGATTTTGAAGTTGGGTGGCTACTCGACATCTTGAATTCTCCGACCGAAGGCGGCTATAGCTGCTTCTGCGGTGCCAGCCGAGTTGCCACGGTCCTCCACTGGGCAACGAGGCGGGGACTGAGGTCGAAGATCCCGCTCAGATCTGTCTCGGGGGGCGGAGCTTGTAACACCCTAATTTTATTTTCAGGAAATTTAATATAATTTACACAGGCTTTATTTATTTTCCTAGGATTTTCTATGTTTAGTTTGCATTATAATGATTTATTTTGCCTCAGTTAAATAAAATCAACTATAGAGCAAACATGGTTGTGCATACATGCTGGTGCATATTTTATTGCTTGAATGTGTTAAGGATTTATTCCCAATTTATTGGGAATTTTTAGAGCTAATTTACCCCTTCAAATAAATCTTTGAAAATGTTTTGAATTTAAAAAGAAAAAAAAAAGAAAAGAAAGAGCAGGCCGGCCAGCCGGGCCGAATGGCCCAGCAGCCAGCCCACCCCTCGCGCGCGCCCCCCTCCTTCCCACCTGGGCCGAGCCCAACCCCGCGCCGAGCCGGCCCAGTCCACCCCGCGCCCCACTCCCGCGCCTCTCTCGCTGACCAGCGGGCCCCGCCCGTCAGCTCCTCCTCCTTCCTTCCGCCGCTGATGGCGCGCCTGCCTCCGCCTCATCCCGCTCGCTCCCGCTCGGCCAAGAAACCCGACGAAGCTTCCTCCCCCGAATCCGAGCCCACGCTCCCTTCCTTAAACGCGCCCCGCTCTAAATCCCACAAGTTTCGCTCGGTTTCCTTGCTCCCTCCCTTCTTTCCATCCGGGCGCACATGACGCCGAGACCACACCGGAGTGCCCGCTCGTGCCCCCCATGCGCTCGGCCTCCAAACCTCCATAAAATCCCGCCCCGAGACCCCTCGCGCACCCTTCTCTCCGCACTCCGAAGCAATTGCGCTCCCGTGCCCACACGAGCTCACAGTCCGCCATTGGAGCCCGCATCGGTGAGCTCTCCCTCGCCCAAATTCGACGTCGCCGCACCAACCCCGGCCCTAATTCCCCCCTCCTCTCCCTTCGCAGGAACTCACCGGAGCTGTGACGACCTCTTTCGGAGCCCGGAGCCGTGTCGTCCCGCCACTCCGCGAAGACCGAACGTCCTCTCGACGCCGCCAGTGCACGTCGTGCCCCGACCGTCGCCGCCGCACCTCGTCCGGCCACCACCGACCCGCTCCCGCCGTCTCCGACCCCTAGGTGAGCTCGCCGCCGCACCCTAGACCTTCTGGGATAACCCTAGCCGTGCCTAGCGCCGTCCCCGAGCCGTACCGCCGCCGCACGCCGCGCCGCGTCGCGCGACACGAGCGCCATGGGCATGGTCACCACTGCATACGGCCGCTCTCACCCTCAGCCGTCGGATCCAGATCCAACCGCCCACATGCGCCAGTGACCGGTCAAACTCTGTCAGAACCGGGTCAGCGCCGTGCCTTTTGCTAAAGAGCCCCTGGATTTCTCGGGAATCAACCCGCGGTCCAGCGCAGTTATAGAATAATTAGATTTAGGTCCTGTTTTATCCTTTTTAGCCCCTGAGTTTTCGGGTTTTCGAACCCGCCGTCCAGAGCTCTGCGTTTTTGCTAGAAAACCCTCGGAGACTTTAGGTTTTCGCAGTTAAGCCCTCGGTTTTGAGAAAGTAGCCCCTGGGTTGACTGTTTTATCACAGTTATGCCCCTGGAACCTTAATTTATGCATAACTTTCACGTCTTAACTCCGTTTTGAGCGATTCTTGCGCTCACGCGACCGTAGCAGTGTGTAGATTAATTTTACGCTATTGTTCCAGTACTGTTTTCATGTAATGGTGTACCGTTTTCTTATAGATGTATGTTTGGTTTGCATGTATGTGTGCTTGTGTTGCTGGGTTTGCCGTGGACGTTAAGTAGACGTTGATCCGTCCGAGGAAGTTGGTGACCAGGTCCCTGAAGCTTTTGAGCAGCAGCAGCAAGACCCCTACGAGGAAGGCAAGTGTAACATGAACACCACCTATCATCTTTATTAATTGCATTTGCATGTGATATTTTGTTTGCCCTAAGGTTGTCCTAGCTACTTTTATCCAATATTTGTACCTGTCGGGTTGCATTTGGGTAGTTTGTGCTAGGTGCTGCGCGAACACACGTCCTTACAGTTTTAAATATTGTTTAGTTATGTCTATGCAACATATTTGTGAGCCTGACCCTCTGTGCTGTGTGCTTGAGTGGTCTTGCCTCTGTTAAAACTTGCTTTTTAGCAACTTGGGCTAGGGGGCTTGTGCATGTGCTTTGTGCTTTGCCAGCCACTCTCCGTAAGGACCTGTTCATAGAGCGGCCACCTGGGATAACAGCGCAACCCCAAGTTCTGGAATGGGACGGACGCGGCTCAGTAATTAGGTTGTTTTGGTCGGGAGTAACTTACCTGCGGGGCAAGAGGGGAGGTTAGTGTTTGTGGTCCCTGCGCTACCTCATGGTTGAGTGTGCTGTGTGCTTCTCCCTTTGGAGGCGGGCCCCACCGATGCGACCCTGAAACCTTAGCGGTTACTTCTTACCATCGTGATCTTTGGAAAGGCTCGTAGTGGGTTTGCTAGTCACCTCATCAAAGGGAATGTGGTGAGCTCCTAGCGTAGACTCACGGCTTGGTGGTGAAAGTGCGCAACCTCTCGAGAGTGTACAACTGACATGTCAGCCGTGCTCACGGTCAAGAGCGGCCCAGAACCTCATAATGATTAGTGGTTACCTGTTTTTGGTTTGGGGAGTTAAATCTTGTATCTGAATATGGATTAATTTCTTATGCAATAATTTTGGGTAACGGTTTCTCAACTCATTACTTAGTAAATAGCTTTAAATAAAATTTTACCAACTAAAAGCTAATGCAGTCGAGTCAGCCAACCTTAGAGCCTCATAGTTCGTGTTATGCTTGTTGAGTACATGTTGGTGTACTCACACTTGTTTTCTTTGTACTTTCTCCTGTTGTGGGTCATATCCAACTGCTGCTCAGTCAACGGAGACATGGAGGAGTACCTTCAAGACTTCGACGAGTTTTAGGCTCATCGTTCACCAGTCGACGTCCCTGTGGCGGCTCCCTAGTGTTGTTTCCCGCTTCCGCTATCTTTGAGTTGACAAGACCGGTGGTCTTGGTGTAATAAAGTGGTACTCTACTATTTATCGTTGTAATAACTCTTTGAACATGTGCTGTGTTATTACTTTTGTCATAATATATGCTAGACTTGATCCTGGAGCATATATGTTGTCCTGGTTCCGTTGGTTGAGAACTGGGTTGTGACAAAGTGGTATCAGAGCCGTGTTGACTGTAGGACGAAAGCCTAGTTAGAAACAGACGTAAATAAGGACCTTTTTCCCCTTTGCCCTCTTGCTGTTTTATGAAAATTTTATTTTGCTATCAAACTATATGTTCACCCTATGTTAAATTATCACTTTTTGCTTTATTCATTCAATCATATAGAACTGATCTCCATCTTACTCCATCCTCCTTATAGGTCATGGCACGCAGCAAGCAGACCGCCCGCAAGAGTACCGGGGGCCGCCTTCGCCGTGTTGCACCACCGACCCCACGGCGTACCCCAGTACCTCGTCCACCACAGCAGCTCGAGCCTCTGTCACCGGAGCTGCCCGAGCCGTTGCCACCACCGCCCTTCGAGTACGCCCCCATGGACCAGGCGCCACACCCCTTTGAGGGGAATGGTCTGCTTCCGGCAGACACTGACCCTGAGGAGGAGGAGGAGGAGGAGGATCCAGTGGAGGTAGTTTACTACCTCGACTCAGACGGCGATGGTGATGTACGGGGAGAGGCTCCATCGCCACGCCTGCCGACACCGACACCTCCTTCCCCGCGTGCGCCGACACCACCACCTTCTCCAGCGGCACCTGCAGCTTCACCGGCACCCCCACCGCCACCGCCTGCCGCACCCGAGTGGCCGTTCCGTGTGGCTGTCCCTTCCGACGAGGGTGGCCAGCGGGAGGTTGACGCCTGGGTCGACCTGACGCACCCACACCACGGTGCTGACTTGGAGTTCCCGGGGCTACTCCGCGACTGCCTCTACGACCTGGGTTACACTACCCATGAGGTCGTCTACCAGGTCCGGCAGCGAGCGCGCCCGGACCACACCACCCTCTGGTCCGCCGGTGCGCAGATCCTGGAGCCCAACCCCAACCATGGGGGACACACCGTGCTGCGCCGGCACTACAGCATCGCGGAGCACGAGACCATGGAGATGGCCATGGAGGATGCTGCTCAGCAGGCTCTTGGGGTCCTCTGCCAGCACTACCACACTCCGCTCTGCCAGACTCAGTACCGCTACTTTCCCCGCCGGCAGTCCGGGGATACTGAGCACGCGATCGCGTCCATCCGGGGCGAGGACAACCGGCAGCTGTTGAAGCTGGTCCGGTATGTGTCAGCCCTGATCACTGCCTACGTCAGGGTGTCCGAGGAGCTCCATCACCGGAACGGTGAGGTGTTCCACCTTCAGGCGCAGCTGGATCGAGTGGCAGGTCCACCGCCCCAGGTGCCAGTGGTGGATCCAGCTCAGACTCCACCTCGCCGGAGGCCTGGCACAGGAGAGTTAGGTGGTGCCACCAGGATACTCCCTCGGGATGACTAGTCTTCCTCATGTATCGCGTTAGCACGTTTGTTTAAGTTGTCGTGTTGAGTTGGTCGTGTGGAACTTAAGTTAAAGTGTTGGCTGGTTGTTTGTTATTTTGAACCATGTTTGAGTTGGATCTTTGGTTGTGTGCTGTCCAGCTGTGGGGATTTGTCTACAGCATGAACTAGTTAATGCTATGAGTAATAAAATAAAGTTAGTTCGTTGGGTTAAAGACATCTACTCTATTGCTCTCTCTACTTTATCTGTACCCTTTTCTTCCATGCATCTCTTGTCTATCTCTCGCTTATAATCTCTCTACTTCAAACAGATGGTTACCACCAGGAACAACAACACCAACGGTGCCAACCAGAACGGTGGCCAGCCTCTGCCCAACCCACCGCAATTGACTGGAGATCAGTTCTTCCAGCTCCAGATGCAGATGCTAGCCACAATGAACACTGCAGTTCAAGCATTGCAGCAAGCTCAAGCCAACCCTGCTCCTCCACCCCCTCAGCCACGTGATAAGCGTGGGGATTTCATGAAGGGTCATCCACCAACCTTCTCCCATGCCTCCGATCCACTGCAAGCGGATGACTGGGTCAGGGCCATTGAGCGACAGCTGGAGATCGCTCAATGCAATGACAGGGAGAAAGTGCTGTATGCCTCAGGGCAGTTGAGGGGTGCTGCATTAGACTGGTGGGAGTCATACAGGCAGCAAGATAGAGAGGCCTTCACTTGGGAACAGTTCCGTGAGAGGTTCAGAAGCCATCACGTACCTGCCGGCCTGATGAAGTTAAAGAAGAAGGAATTCCTCTCACTCAAGCAGGGGAACATGTCCGTCACTGAATATCGTGACAAATTCCTTCATCTTGCCCGTTATGCCACTGCTGAAGTAGCAGAAGATGGGGATAAACAGGAGCTGTTCATGGAAGGACTCAATGACCACCTCCAGTACTCCCTGATGAACCTCAACTTCAACAACTTCAACCATCTGGTGGACCGAGCTCTCATCACCGAGCGCAAGAGGAAGGAGATGGAGGAGAGGAAGAGGAAGATGACTCCGGGGGCTTCCAATAGCAACACTCGCCCTCGCTATCAGCCTCCCCAGCAAGGATACCAGCAACGCCCTCAACAGGGAGCTCAAGGACAGCGGTATCCAAATCAGCAGTTCCGTCCGGCTCCTCAAGCTCCGCGTCAGGGAGTCCCCACTCCTTCCGCGGGTAATCAGAATGCCACTCCACCCCCTGGGCGCAACTGCTACAAGTGTGGAGATCCAGGGCACTACGCCAATGTCTGCCCCCAGAAGCCACTCTCCAACCAGCAGGGTCAGAAGTTCGCTCCTCAGCAGCAACAGGGGCGCTCTGCTCAGCAGAACAAGGCCCCGTGGCAGGGCAAGGTGAACCATGTGACGGCCGAGGCTGCCGCTGAAGCTCCAAACGTTGTCATCGGTACGTTCTTAGTCAACTCCAAGCCAGCTACAGTGTTATTTGATACTGGTGCTACGCATTCATTTATCACCAAATCATATGTTGATCAACATAATCTGCACACCAGCACACTAAAAAGATCTATGTCGGTCACCTCACCAGGAGGGGAGTTAAGAACCAACATAGTCTGCCCCAGAGTTAGTATTAAAATAAGGGGGGTAGAGTTCAGTGCCAATCTAATGGTGATAGAATCAGTGGGAATTGATGTCATTCTGGGTATGGAAACCTTGGTTAAGTGGGGTGTTAAGATTGATTGCGCCCAATGGACAGTTCATCTAGCAACCCCGAGTGGCCAAGAAGTAAGGGTTAGTGCATCAAGTCCTTCTGGATTACTGCATCAACTTGAAGCCAAACCTACTGATGGTTTAAGGGTGGTGCAGAGCTATCCAGATGTTTTCCCTAATGAATTACCAGGTATGCCTCCTGACCGGCATGTTGAGTTTCTGATAGAACTTTTACCTGGTACGGCACCAATTGCCTCAAGGCAGTATAGAATGCCACCTGTAGAACATGATGAAGTTAAAAAGAATATAGATGAGCTACTAGAAAAGGGTTTTATACAACCTAGCACCTCTCCTTGGGCTTCCCCCGTCTTGCTTGTAGAGAAGAAGGATACCAAGGATAAAAGGATGTGTGTGGATTACCGGGCCTTGAATAAGGTGACTGTCAAGAATAAGTACCCTCTTCCCCGGATTGATGATTTATTCGATCAACTTCAAGGTGCTTGTGTGTTCTCCAAGATAGATCTGAGGTCTGGTTACCATCAGTTGAAGATCCGACCCTCAGATATTCCCAAGACAGCCTTCACTACCAAGTATGGGTTGTTTGAGTACACAGTGATGTCCTTTGGCCTAACTAACGCTCCAGCCTACTTTATGCAGTTGATGAACTCTGTGTTTATGGATTACTTGGACAAATTCGTGATTATCTTCATCGACGACATTCTGGTCTATTCCAAGACAGAGGCAGAACATGAAGAACACTTGAGGTTGGTGTTGCAAAGATTGAGGGAACATCGGTTGTATGCCAAGCTGAGCAAATGTGAGTTCTGGATTGACGAAGTACCTTTCCTGGGCCACATAGTTTCCAAGGGAGGAATTGCAGTGGATCCCCGTAAAGTTAGTGCGGTGGTCAATTGGGAAATTCCTCGAACTCCAAGAGAAATCCGTGGGTTCTTGGGTTTAGCGGGATATTATCGGAGATACATAGAGAACTTCTCTAAAGTCGCAAAACCCATGACCTCACTGCTTGAGAAGGATGCAACATTCAAGTGGACAGAGGCAAGACAGAAAGCGTTTGATGAATTGAAGAAGCGTCTCACAACGGCACCAATCCTAGTTTTGCCTGATCCTGCAAAGAAGTTCACAGTGTACTGCGATGCATCGAAAGAAGGTTTGGGCTGTGTTCTGATGCAGGAGGGAAAAGTTATCGCCTATGCTTCTCGGCAGTTAAGGAAACATGAGGTGAACTACCCTACTCATGACTTGGAATTGGCAGCTGTGGTTCATGCTTTGAAGATTTGGAGGCACTATCTGTTTGGGACTAAATGTGAGTTCTACACCGATCACAAAAGCCTAAAATACATCTTCACCCAGAATGAGCTGAATATGAGACAGAGAAGGTGGTTGGAACTGATCAAGGATTATGACATGGAGATTCACTACCATCCCGGGAAGGCTAATGTGGTTGCAGATGCCCTGAGCAGAAAGAGTTATGTGAATATGGCCGTTGCTTTTCAAATGCCACCTGAGTTATGCAAGGAATTTGAGAGTCTAAGCTTGGGATTCTTGCATCACACTACCATGTCAACCTTTGAAGCTGAACCGACATTAGAACAAGAGATCAGAAAACACCAGGCGACTGATGCCAAGATCCAGGAGATTCGTGCACTACTTAAGATTGGCAAAGCGCCCCATTTCCATGAAGATGAGCAAGGAACCTTATGGTACAAGAACAGAATCTGTGTGCCAGCAGTGGACAGCATAAGGAAGTTAATACTTAGTGAGGCCCATGACACTGCTTATTCCATCCACCCGGGGAGTACCAAGATGTACTATGATCTGAAGGAGAGATTCTGGTGGTACGGTATGAAGCGATCAGTGGCTGAATATGTTGCAGTTTGTGATACCTGTCAGCGAGTCAAGGCAGAGCATCAGAGACCTGCAGGACTGTTGCAGCCGTTAAAGATTCCAGAATGGAAATGGGAACAGATAAGCATGGATTTCATTGTAGGCTTGCCGAAGACTCAGAGAGGACATGACTCTATCTGGGTAGTAGTAGACTATCTGACTAAGGTGGCTCACTTCATCCCGGTGAGGACCACATACCCTGGTGCGAAATTGGCAGAACTGTACATCTCAAGGATAGTCTGTTTACATGGTGTGCCCAAGAGGATAATATCTGACAGAGGTTCGCAGTTCACATCTCGTTTCTGGGAGCAGTTACATGATTCGTTGGACACCAAACTTCGGTTCAGTACAGCTTATCACCCACAGACGGATGGTCAGACAGAGAGGACCAATCAGGTACTAGAAGATATGTTAAGAGCTTGTGCTATCCAGTATGGCTCTGGTTGGGATAAGATGCTACCCTATGCAGAGTTCTCTTACAACAATAGCTACCAAGCCAGCTTGAAGCAGTCCCCGTTTGAGGCTTTGTATGGCAGAAAGTGCAGGACCCCATTGTTCTGGAATCAGACTGGAGAGAAACAAGTCTTTGGACCTGATATAATCAAAGATGCCGAAGAGCAAGTGAAGATTGTACGGGAAAATCTGAGAGTTGCCCAGTCTAGGCAGAAAAGCTATGCAGACAAGAGGCGTAGAGACTTGACATTTGAAGTCAATGACTTTGTGTACCTGAAAGTGTCACCGATGAGGGGCATTCGCAGATTCAACATCAAGGGAAAGTTAGCTCCCAGGTATATTGGACCATTCAAGGTGCTTGAGAAGAAAGGAGTGGTAGCTTATAAGTTGGAGTTGCCACCCAGTCTTACGGGAGTACATGATGTATTCCATGTCTCTCAGCTGAAGAAGTGTTTGAGGGTACCGGAAGAAGAGACACCCCTGGAGGGCCTAGATGTACAGGAAGACCTAACATACACAGAGCATCCAGTGAAGATTCTTGATACAGCAGAAAGAGTTACCAGGAACAAGAGGATCAAAATGTGCAGAGTGCAGTGGAAGCATCACACAGAAGCAGAGGCTACTTGGGAAAGAGAAGAAGAGATGAGAGCAGCTTACCCTAATCTCTTTGCTAGCTAACCTATGCGAATCTCGGGACGAGATTCTTGTTAAGGGGGGTAGGTTTGTAACACCCTAATTTTATTTTCAGGAAATTTAATATAATTTACACAGGCTTTATTTATTTTCCTAGGATTTTCTATGTTTAGTTTGCATTATAATGATTTATTTTGCCTCAGTTAAATAAAATCAACTATAGAGCAAACATGGTTGTGCATACATGCTGGTGCATATTTTATTGCTTGAATGTGTTAAGGATTTATTCCCAATTTATTGGGAATTTTTAGAGCTAATTTACCCCTTCAAATAAATCTTTGAAAATGTTTTGAATTTAAAAAGAAAAAAAAAAGAAAAGAAAGAGCAGGCCGGCCAGCCGGGCCGAATGGCCCAGCAGCCAGCCCACCCCTCGCGCGCGCCCCCCTCCTTCCCACCTGGGCCGAGCCCAACCCCGCGCCGAGCCGGCCCAGTCCACCCCGCGCCCCACTCCCGCGCCTCTCTCGCTGACCAGCGGGCCCCGCCCGTCAGCTCCTCCTCCTTCCTTCCGCCGCTGATGGCGCGCCTGCCTCCGCCTCATCCCGCTCGCTCCCGCTCGGCCGAGAAACCCGACGAAGCTTCCTCCCCCGAATCCGAGCCCACGCTCCCTTCCTTAAACGCGCCCCGCTCTAAATCCCACAAGTTTCGCTCGGTTTCCTTGCTCCCTCCCTTCTTTCCATCCGGGCGCACATGACGCCGAGACCACACCGGAGTGCCCGCTCGTGCCCCCCATGCGCTCGGCCTCCAAACCTCCATAAAATCCCGCCCCGAGACCCCTCGCGCACCCTTCTCTCCGCACTCCGAAGCAATTGCGCTCCCGTGCCCACACGAGCTCACAGTCCGCCATTGGAGCCCGCATCGGTGAGCTCTCCCTCGCCCAAATTCGACGTCGCCGCACCAACCCCGGCCCTAATTCCCCCCTCCTCTCCCTTCGCAGGAACTCACCGGAGCTGTGACGACCTCTTTCGGAGCCCGGAGCCGTGTCGTCCTGCCACTCCGCGAAGACCGAACGTCCTCTCGACGCCGCCAGTGCACGTCGTGCCCCGACCGTCGCCGCCGCACCTCGTCCGGCCACCACCGACCCGCTCCCGCCGTCTCCGACCCCTAGGTGAGCTCGCCGCCGCACCCTAGACCTTCTGGGATAACCCTAGCCGTGCCTAGCGCCGTCCCCGAGCCGTACCGCCGCCGCACGCCGCGCCGCGTCGCGCGACACGAGCGCCATGGGCATGGTCACCACTGCATACGGCCGCTCTCACCCTCAGCCGTCGGATCCAGATCCAACCGCCCACATGCGCCAGTGACCGGTCAAACTCTGTCAGAACCGGGTCAGCGCCGTGCCTTTTGCTAAAGAGCCCCTGGATTTCTCGGGAATCAACCCGCGGTCCAGCGCAGTTATAGAATAATTAGATTTAGGTCCTGTTTTATCCTTTTTAGCCCCTGAGTTTTCGGGTTTTCGAACCCGCCGTCCAGAGCTCTGCGTTTTTGCTAGAAAACCCTCGGAGACTTTAGGTTTTCGCAGTTAAGCCCTCGGTTTTGAGAAAGTAGCCCCTGGGTTGACTGTTTTATCACAGTTATGCCCCTGGAACCTTAATTTATGCATAACTTTCACGTCTTAACTCCGTTTTGAGCGATTCTTGCGCTCACGCGACCGTAGCAGTGTGTAGATTAATTTTACGCTATTGTTCCAGTACTGTTTTCATGTAATGGTGTACCGTTTTCTTATAGATGTATGTTTGGTTTGCATGTATGTGTGCTTGTGTTGCTGGGTTTGCCGTGGACGTTAAGTAGACGTTGATCCGTCCGAGGAAGTTGGTGACCAGGTCCCTGAAGCTTTTGAGCAGCAGCAGCAAGACCCCTACGAGGAAGGCAAGTGTAACATGAACACCACCTATCATCTTTATTAATTGCATTTGCATGTGATATTTTGTTTGCCCTAAGGTTGTCCTAGCTACTTTTATCCAATATTTGTACCTGTCGGGTTGCATTTGGGTAGTTTGTGCTAGGTGCTGCGCGAACACACGTCCTTACAGTTTTAAATATTGTTTAGTTATGTCTATGCAACATATTTGTGAGCCTGACCCTCTGTGCTGTGTGCTTGAGTGGTCTTGCCTCTGTTAAAACTTGCTTTTTAGCAACTTGGGCTAGGGGGCTTGTGCATGTGCTTTGTGCTTTGCCAGCCACTCTCCGTAAGGACC
Organism: Paspalum notatum; assembly: GCA_022530915.1. Taxonomy (NCBI): domain Eukaryota; kingdom Viridiplantae; phylum Streptophyta; class Magnoliopsida; order Poales; family Poaceae; genus Paspalum; species Paspalum notatum. The sequence goes on along the minus strand of CM039688.1, from coordinate 27,572,464 downwards.
TGTTCATAGAGCGGCCACCTGGGATAACAGCGCAACCCCAAGTTCTGGAATGGGACGGACGCGGCTCAGTAATTAGGTTGTTTTGGTCGGGAGTAACTTACCTGCGGGGCAAGAGGGGAGGTTAGTGTTTGTGGTCCCTGCGCTACCTCATGGTTGAGTGTGCTGTGTGCTTCTCCCTTTGGAGGCGGGCCCCACCGATGCGACCCTGAAACCTTAGCGGTTACTTCTTACCATCGTGATCTTTGGAAAGGCTCGTAGTGGGTTTGCTAGTCACCTCATCAAAGGGAATGTGGTGAGCTCCTAGCGTAGACTCACGGCTTGGTGGTGAAAGTGCGCAACCTCTCGAGAGTGTACAACTGACATGTCAGCCGTGCTCACGGTCAAGAGCGGCCCAGAACCTCATAATGATTAGTGGTTACCTGTTTTTGGTTTGGGGAGTTAAATCTTGTATCTGAATATGGATTAATTTCTTATGCAATAATTTTGGGTAACGGTTTCTCAACTCATTACTTAGTAAATAGCTTTAAATAAAATTTTACCAACTAAAAGCTAATGCAGTCGAGTCAGCCAACCTTAGAGCCTCATAGTTCGTGTTATGCTTGTTGAGTACATGTTGGTGTACTCACACTTGTTTTCTTTGTACTTTCTCCTGTTGTGGGTCATATCCAACTGCTGCTCAGTCAACGGAGACATGGAGGAGTACCTTCAAGACTTCGACGAGTTTTAGGCTCATCGTTCACCAGTCGACGTCCCTGTGGCGGCTCCCTAGTGTTGTTTCCCGCTTCCGCTATCTTTGAGTTGACAAGACCGGTGGTCTTGGTGTAATAAAGTGGTACTCTACTATTTATCGTTGTAATAACTCTTTGAACATGTGCTGTGTTATTACTTTTGTCATAATATATGCTAGACTTGATCCTGGAGCATATATATTGTCCTGGTTCCGTTGGTTGAGAACTGGGTTGTGACAGAGCTGTTCACGGAGACAGCCCCCGAGTGACACCTGGCAGCTGGAGCGCGCTGAGGGGGCCGTAGTCTCGGTCGTAGTTCGCACGCCGATCCATCTCAAGCTGGTGTCTCTGAGCACGAGATTGCTCAAGGCTGTGGCGTGCGTCGCGGTTGCCATTGATGACTTGTCGTGCGTCGGCAACCTCTTGCTGCCTAGGCACGAGGTGGTCTACTGCCCGAGCGAGGATGGTCTTGATGGCCACTCCATCTTCGTTGTTGGGGATGAGTTCGCAGAGCTTGACCAATGCCCCTCTGGCTTGACTCGGGGTCTCCATGACTCCCTCGAACTTCTTCAGAAGATTGCACGCGGGGATTGCTGCCCCACGCTATCGCCTGGCTTGAGCAGCCTGCCAATCGTGGCGCCGCTGCCGCGTCTGGTTCCTGCGCCGGTGGCTCTGCACTTCCTGCTCATCCTCGCTAGCCCGAGTTACATCTTCTATCGAGACAGGCAGTGTAGGATCCTTGTTCCCCAGGATGTGACAGCGCCGGATGTTACGGATGCGGTTCGCCCTCTCCCTCTTGTGGCGATCTTGTGAGGTTTTAGCGAGGACGGGTTGCTCATCATCCGAGACCACTTCGTCAATTTCGTTCCCCGCACCGCTGATGACGAAGACCTTAGGGAAGCAGAGAGTGCAGCCAGAAAATGATCCCTGGGTCCTGCTGGTGGTCGTGGCTGCCACCCCCACGCTGGTGTCCGAGGCAGGGACCGTAGATGCCGTGGTCGTTGCGGGAGTTGCAGCGTGCTCAGAGACCATAGGAGTATGGATGATGCAGATCATATGAGGGCGCCCCGAGTTACGAGCCCTCTCAGCATTCACCGGAGGACGGCGAGCCTCGCGAGTCGGCGAGGTGTTCCGGTGAACGGATCTTCCCACCGGCGTGGGATCGATGGCGAGCCGTGGGCGATGACCCGCCGGCGGTGCGTCGAGCCTACTGTAGATGCAATCGTCCGGAAGAGGCACTGACTGTATTAAGCTGGGTGTCCCCCGCGCACCCTCGTCGTTGTTGAGGGGAGCCGAGGCACAGGAGAGAAGCCCCTGGTACGTGGCTGCGGAGTTGCAGAGACCGAACGGGATGGAGGGAACGGCAGGCTCCACCTGAGTCTTCTTTCGCCCTGGGCGGGCGAGGCCAGCCGGGCTCGCTTCAGTGCTGGCGGAGGTGGTGGGACCCGCAGCGGACGTGGGACCTAGGAACGAGTGTCAACAGGGACTCCCCCGGGCCCTGTGGGGTGCTGCCCGAGGGACGGGCCCGCCGCGTATCTCGTGAAGGGTTCCCTGAGCAACCTGGTCTCGGCCCCCGACTAATCCGAGTCCAGACTTGAGTCGGGGAGGTCGAGATCGCCGTGCGATGAGTCGGGGTCGAAGCGGTGGTGGTTGCAGGTTCCGCTCGGGCTGGCGTGGTCGATGTAGATCCAACCCTGAAGGAGACCCTGCGGTTGGCTCGCACTCCCGAGTGATGGTGACCGCGGGGAGCCCGATCTGACTCAGTGCGACGTGGAGCCGGATTTTGGCGGGGGGCCGGCGCCTCGCGCTGACGTGCCGGAGCTTGGCGCGGAGTTGGTGGATGCTGACGAGGCGCCGGTCCCTGGCGACGATCTGATGGCGCAGGCCGTCCGGGAGTGGTCGATGGTTCCACGATGATGCGTGGTCGCACCGGTGTGCTGCGAAGCTGGTGGAGGTCGCCGCTCCGATCGGCGATGAAGGTGATTGATCCAAACTGGATCATGTCGCCTGGAGTGAAGCCGTTGATGAGACGATTGGCCATGGAGCTAGCTGATGCTGATTTCGCTGCCCCCTACCTGGCGCGCCAACTGTCGGGGTTTGATGCCGACAATGCACCATGGGGTGTGTTACGTGATGCTTTTGGGGTGGCGAGATCAGCGTAGCTCGATGGTTTGTGTAGAGATGCAACAAAACACAAGGGTTTATACAGGTTTGGGCCGCAATAAGCGTAACACCCTACGTCCTGTTTAGGGCGAGTTGTATTGATCTGAGTTCTCGAGGTTACAACAAGGGTTTCGAGGTCTGGTGTCTGGTGTGCGATGAGATGTTCGATGTTCTACGTAGGGGTCCCTTACCCGCCTTATATAATCCGGCCAGGCTTGGGTTACAAGTCAAGTTCTATCTACAAGTCCTACTCTGTTTGGAAGCCTAAAGAGTATACGGAATCTACGATTACATGTTTCCTTCCTTGAGTCCTGCTGCTTCCGTAATGTAGAGTCCGAAGCAACTCCTTTGCACTTTTCCTAAATTATAGCGCCTTTGACTTGGTCTTCAAGATCGTCATCCGTTCTCAGGGCCACGAGACCAGTCGGCACCTTGAAAAGGGTCGGCTATCTCTACTGGGCCCTCCAATGGCCCATGTACTGAATCCGCGCCGTGAGGGCCCAGGGGATATCTATCCCCCACACGAAGAAAGTAGCTAGATTATTTTTGCTCACCAAATTTTATTTGGATATTATTTTGGCTAAGCAAGAGCTAAACTACTATTAAGCAAAGAGATTAAGAGAGGGAGAAAGGAGGTGTTTGCTGCTGCTTGGTGCATTGGAGAAGGAGGTGAGGGCTGCTATTTATAGAGGAATGGAGGGAGTAGGAAGGGGGGTCGGGCGACCAGAGTTGGTGGTCGGCCGGCCCTTGGCCGTGGTCGGCCGACCTTCTCTCGTGGTCGGGAGACCTTGTGTGGGCGTGCAGCAAAAGGGTAAAGTGAAAGGGAGAAAATGAAAGAGTGGAGAAAGGGAGGAAGTTGGGAGCTTGGTCGGGTGGCCAAGAGACCGGTCGAGCGACCGATGCCTAGGATTGGCCGGCCTGGCTCCCTGCCCCTTATGCTTTGCTTCGAGAATGGGCAAAGTTGAAAGCAAAAAGGAGAGAAGGAGGAGGTGAGGGACAGGTCGGGCGACCATGGGCTATAGCCGGCCGGCCACCGGCGATGCCCTTCTCCTCTTGTGCTTTGCTTGGGAAGTGAGAAAAGAGAAAGAGAAAGCAAAGGAAAAGAGAGAAAGCAGGAAAGAAAAAGAAAGAGAGGAGAAAAGAGAAAGAAGAGGAGGAAGGGGGGCAGGCTGGTCGGGCGGCTAGGGTGCTGTGGTCGGCCGGCCTGACCCAGCCCCCCTCTTACCTTGTGCAGGAGGTGGTCGGCTGGCCCCTGTTCTGGGGTCGGCCGACCCTATATATTGTTTATTCGAGAATGAGGGGTATAAACTAAATGCAGTAAAAGATTAAAATTATGCATTGCTAAAATTGAAATATGCAATGGAGAATGAGAATTTAAACTAGGGGGAAATAAGCATGCCGTCGGAAGATAATGCCAGGTTTACCTCTTGGCAGGAGCGAACCATTTACCGTCCTTCGGGATGTCGCGTGAGCATACGTACGGGGAGGTAAGCGGTACCTTTGCGAGCCACTTGGAATTTGTCGTGGATGGGTCCTGGGCACGCTCGTCGTCAACATGCCCCATAGTATTTATCCTAGGGCCTCCATGGGTATGTTGATTTTTATTGCACCCTTGGTTCCTGGATCTTGTAAAATCATGGGTGCCGACCTTCTTAACAGGAGCTTTGCCTCCTGTTTCCAAGTTCTTGCGGTTAGCCTTCATGGCTCTCGCCTTCTTCCATTCGTCTTCCTCTCATTGTCAGATGGCAGCCTCGGTGGCTAACTTCCGTTTCATAAATGCTACGAGACTGTCCATCTCTTTCCCGGAAGCATCGTAGATTGGCAGCTTCGGCACATACTTTTGGCACTTGAAGATCTTCACTTGGTTACACTGCTCCACTTTTGGTCTGAAGGAGAATGTCTCCCTTATCCCGTTTATGTTGAGGTGGACTTCTTCGGCCCCAACATCTATGCTTGCTTCTGTGGTGCTCAGAAACGGCCGCCCAAAAATGAGCGGTGTCTTTGCATCAATCTCCATATCCAATACCACAAAATCCATGGGAATGAGGAAGTTCCGGATCTTCACCGGGACCTCCTCGGCGATTCCCGCGGGGTGTCGGATAGATTGGTCCGCAAGTTGCAGGCACATACTTGTGGGCACGAGTGCCGTGTGATTGAGTTTGTCGAAGACAATTTTAGGCATAACACTGACGCTTGTTCCTAGATCACATAAGGCTTGATTGAAGACTTGGTTCCCGATTGAGCATGGAATGGTAGGACTACTAGGGTCCTTCTTCTTCTGTGGAGGTTGGTTGAGTAAAGCTGCGCTACACTCCTCGGTCATATGCACAATTTCTGCTGATGGCAGTGGTTTCTTATTGTTGAGTATATCTTTCAAGTACTTTGTATATGTCGGTACCTGCATTGCATCTAGCAGAGGTATATTGACATATAATTTCTTAATGACCTCAACAAACTTACTATATTGTTCATCGGCGGCAGCCTTCTTGTTGCGCTGAGGGAATGGCAACATCGTTGAGTCATAAAACTCGTGTGGGAGAGTTTTCGGTGGTGCCTTCTCCATCGCGGCACCAGTGCTGGTTTCTAGATCATCATTCTCCTCCGTTTCGGTGGTCTTCTCCTGTTCCTTGCCTGTATGGTTAGTGCGTGACGCACCACTAGGATGTGCAGGGTCCTGAGTGGACTTACCACCCCTAGTGGTGATGGCATTGATGTGCTCTTTGGGAGGAGTTCCGGTTGTCCCGGAAGCTTTCCCGCATTAGCATTAGGCAAAGAGGCAGCCAACTGAGCTATTTGTGTTTCTAACATTTTATTGAAACTTAGTTGTTTCAAGGAAATAGATTCAAAAAGTCTATCATTTGCATGAAACTTTTTACTAATGCTATCATACACAGCTTTAGGATCAAAAGAACTAGGCTTATTGAACTGCTATGAATTACCTATGGAGTTACCTTGTCCGGAGAATGGCATATATGGGCGCGTGTTCCAGCCTGGTTGGGGACGATTCCCATTGTTGAAGTTGCTAGAATTACCGATGAAGTTGGTGTCTTCCGGTCGCGTTTCAGGGCAGCTGCTCCCTAAATACCCCATGATCCCACAAACTTCACAAGTCATGCGAGTGTCGAGGGCCTAGACAGGTGCGGTCTCAGGATTGTCTTCTAGCTTCTTTAAAAGTGAGTCCATCTTGACGGCCAGTATATCTGTGCTGTCGATGTGATGGACTCCACGGGATCGTGGGTGTGACCTATCATCCTTCCATCCCTGGTTAGTGGCGATCTTCTCAATCAGGTTTTTGGTCGCCCTCACACTTTGGGATAGGAAAGATCCTCCAGCGGCTGTATCCAGGTGCTCTTGAGCAGTACGGTTTAACCCGTGAAAGAAACTCTGAATGATCAGCCATTCTTCCATGCCATGGTGGGGGCAGGCTGCTATGTATTCCTGTAATCTTTCCTAGGCCTCCGCCACCGTTTCATCTGCGAGCTGTTGAAAGCTCGAGATCTTGTTTCTCAACGCGTTGGCCTTTCCCAGAGGGAAGTACTTGGTGAGGAATGCGTTTGAGCACGCATCCCAAGTTGTTAGTGTTGCGCGGTTGAGGTAGAACCATTGCTTCGCCTTTCCGACAAGTGAAAATGGGAAGAGGCGTAACTTGACAGCATCGGCGGACGCACCTTTCATGGTAAATATGCTGCAGATTTCTAGGAATTGCTGCAGGTGGTTGTTGGCGTCCTCCATTGCTAAACCACAGAAGGGAATGGCTTGAACCATGTGAATGACTCCCGGCTTGAGTTCAAAGTTCTCCCCTGCGTTGACGGCCGGTCCCGTAGGGACATTGCTACTGGATGGGATAGAGAACTCACGGATGGTCTTCTCGGAAGGTACGGCCATGTCATCAGTGTTCAAGGAACTACTTGACGTGGCCGTTTCAAGGTTCAATTCCCTTGGAACAGGTATCTGCTCGTGAATGGTCTTGGAACGAACCCTCCTAAGCAGAACCTCTGGGTTATTGTGGAAATTTTCCGGCAGGTCGAAACCGGTCATACACCTCTCTGTTGCAACCACAACATAAACAATAGAGACAAGTGCGCCTACTAACGACTAGTTGGTATTTTTATGAAAGACACGGGGTTCGAAAAGAGATTATCAACTATATCTCTACATATTGCTTCCTCGGCAACAGCGCCAAAAACGCTTGTTGGCGTCTCTTAGCCTTATAAGATTTTACTCCGCAAGCGCACGGAGACCGCTGTAGCTTTTCACTCAGAGTATTCCGAGTATCGTATTTTTATCCACAGGGAAGCGGCAGGCGAGAGAGTATAGTTGAATAGACTCAAATCGAATGAACCATACTTAAATAAATATACCAGCTAGTCATTAGATAGGGGTAAGTCTGGTAAACGGATAGGTGTATGGTGGAAAGAAGTAAATGAAGCTACCTAAGATACACATAGAAAGGTATAGTTGCCTGGGAGGACAATGAGTGAGATAAAGTTCCCAAACTCTACTCTATTCGGCTGCAAAGACTATGTAGTGGTTAACTAAGAAACTCAAGTGGCAAGTCAGAGTCGTGCGTCGAGCGAAATTTCGGCCCCTCGAGGAGTCAGGGGGTAGATAGTAGACAACCGAAGGAGAGCCGGCTAATGCCTACGGGCCTACCGAATGAACGGGCCTAGACTACACAGGCACACTACACGCTGTCACCGAGAGGGGCTACCAAGCAAATCTGCGTGGATAGGCTGGGACGCTATAAACGTACTCAAGCGAAGCTTGAGTAACAATATATCGTCCTTGATCAGAGGAGAGGACCTAACCAGAGCCTGGCGTACAGGTTGGATTATAGCACCGGCAAGAATAACGGGACTTGACTAACTAAGATAACCACAAGTCTAAGCCTTGCAAGTATGCAAAATAAAGGGTACACCACACTTGAAAGAGATAGAAATAAAGTAAAATATAACTGAATTATATTGAAGATTGAGTACAAAAGATGCAAGAGCTATTACCGCAGACTCAGAAGAATCTCCGAGAACTCCGAGGCAAAGCTCGACTCACTCTAACTCCTAGGACTATCCTAACTACTAAGATATGGAAAGTGACACTCTCTAAGGTAGGATATTGCTCTCAACTTCTCCCTACCTTTACAAATGAGCTCTACAGGCCTATTTATAGTCCCATATGAGAGGGGGGTATTTGTAGGAGGCTTAGGTCGGTGGGAGGCCAAGGTCAGTAGTCGGCCGACCTAGGGGGGAGGTCAGCCGACCTACTCTGAGGTCGGGCGACCACCCGATCCACCGCCTTTGCATTCCAACGGCTTGATCTTGCTTCCCCATGGCAGCTGGCGGTTAGGACGGTTGTTGCACATGTAACATGCCTCCGAGGGTAGGTCGGCCGACCTTGTAGGAGGTCGGGCGACCACGTGTCAGGCCTGCATTGGCCACTTTGCTCTTCCCTCGGATTGATGACGTTGTGGATCCGTGACTTGGTGCATTTTCGGCCATTGGATATATAGGATGTTTGGTCTTGCGGTTGGATTTGAGTGCACTTGTGTTTTCTTCATGATGTGGATCAATGATGTGGCAAGTGGCTGACTTGGGAGGTCGGACGGCCTGACCAGGGGCCGGGCGACCCTGTCACTAGGTCGGGCGGCCAGCCCCCTGGTCGGCCGACCTGGCTGCAACAGGCAGGCATGACCCTTGGTCGGCCGACCTGGTGGTGGGGTCGGCTGACCTGGCCACTTTGGCCAGTGTGCCTCATATTTGATTCTTGGCTTGTTTTCATCTATTTTATGTGCATTTTGGTACCTGCATCCAAATATTCATACAAAATTTGTGGAACTCATTAGTAGAAGGTTAGTCGATAATTATTCACTTGCATAGCTCTATTTGGTTGGTTATTGACGGTAGATATCGTGAGATTACGACCGTCAACAATTCCCCAGCTTGAAAGGTTAAAGGTCTTCTCCGCTTATCAGCATAGGCTTGTTGTCGAGCTTGAGCAGCTTTCAACTTGGTCTGAATAAAACGGACTTGCTCTTCTGCAGCAGTTACCAATTCCGGGCCAAAGACTACCCTTTCTCCGGACTCGGACCAATTCAAAGGAGTCCAACATCAACGACCATATAGTGCTTCAAATAGAGCCATTTCCAAACTTTTCTGATAGCTGTTATTGTAAGTGAATTCTGCTAGAGGTAAACAAGATTCCCAATTGGTACTATAGGTCAAAGCACAAGCTCGGTGCATATCTTCTAAGACTTGATTAATCCTCTCCACTTGTCTACTGGTTTGGGGGTGATAAGCTGAACTATGGATGAGAGTAGTACCCAAGGCAGTTTGCAACTGTTCCCAAACGCGAGCAATAAATTGTGGCCTGCGATCAGAAACAATGGCCTTAGGTATTCCATGTAAGGCCACTATACGCTGCAGATATTGTTCTGCATATTTCTGTATTTTCTGTCGGGATTTTACTGGAATGAAATGTGCCGTCTTTGTTAGTCTGTCTACGATCACCCAGATGGAATCATTCCCCTTTGAAGACTTAGGTAATCCGACAATGAAGTCCATATGGATATCTTCCCATTTCCAACTCGGAATTGGTAATGACTGTAATAATCCGGCTGGTCGCAAATGATCTGCCTTTACCCGTCGACATACATCACATTCGGATACAAACTTCCCTATTTCTCTCTTTATTTGAGTCCACCAGAATCGTTGCTTCAGATCCTGGCACATCTTAGTACTTCCCGGATGTATGGTAAACCGGGATGTATGAGCTTCTTCCATTATTTTCCTTCTGAGTTCCGGGCTTTTAGGTACTACCAACCGGCCCTTGAACCAAAACACATTAGTTTCATCTAATTTGAAAGGTAACTCTTCACCTTTAGATATTCTTCTCCAAAGATGTTCCAAGCCCTTGTCCGATTGCTGGGCCTGAACAATTTGATCTTTGATGGACATGTCCAATTGGAGAGCTGCTACAGTTCCTTGTTGTACTATCTCCAAATTTAACTTCTCCATTTCCCAACAAAGAGATTCCTCAGAAGGGCGCAATGTGACGCAGTTGCAATGAGCCTTCCGGCTCAAGGCATCCGCAACCACATTTGCCTTTCCGGGGTGGTAATGAATCTCCAAGTCATAATCTTTGATCAATTCTAACCACCTTCGTTGCCGCATATTTAGCTCACTCTGGGTAAAGATATACTTCAAACTCTTGTGGTCGGTATAAATATGACACACATTCCCTAAAAGACAATGACGCAGAGAGGCATAGGCTACAACAGCTGCCAGTTCTAAATCATGAGTGGGATAATGCTCTTCATGCTTCTTCAATTGCCGAGAGGCATAGGCTACTACCCTCCTTTCTTGCATTAAAACACACCCTAGGCTGATGCCCGAAGCATCACAATATACCTCAAAAGGTTTTGAGACATCGGGTTGGACTAATACTGGAGCAGTAGTGAGCAACTTCTTCAATGTTTGAAAAGCCTGGTCACACTCGGTACCCCAAGTAAACTTAACTTTTTTCTGTAGTTACTTGTCATAGGTTTTGCAATCCGGGAGAAATCCTGGATAAATCGACGATAATATCCAGCCAAACCCAAGAAACTCCTAACTTCTGTTACTGTTTCAGGTGCTTTCTAGTTCAAAACCTCTTCTACTTTTTCAGGATCTACCTCTATTCCATCAGTAGAAAGAACATGACCTAAGAAGGAATTCTTCTTTAACCAGAATGCACACTTACTGAACTTGGCATATAGCTTATGTTCCCGAAGCCAGGACAACACTATACGTAAATGCTGCTCATGTTTCAAGGGTAAATTTATGCAAGTTTCATACATATTAACCGGTTCCATGAGTAGTGTACAAAGGTCTTGCAGGAACACATGTCATGATGCAAAACATACAAAAAATGGTAGATTATGGTGTACCAAAGGCAAGGAAGAAGAAGGCAGAAAACCCAGCCATCAAAGGCTAAGGACCTAGGCCGCCCGACCTGTGGGCCAGGCCGCCCGGCCTGCCTCTAGCTCCAAATGCCACCATATTCAACCTGCATGCAAGGAGTGATGTGTCAAACACAATGCCAAAGTGGAAACCGAAGGAAGAAGCACATACACGTCGGAAGGCTTCCACCTCACCAATCCAGCCCACGGATTGGCTAAGTCAGCAATCCAGGGGAGATCCATCCAATGGCTAAGGAAGAAACACAAGAAGATCCAAAGGTTGAGAAGAAAACACACATGCATAACCGCCAACCGACCTATAACCGCCTTGGAGGATCAATATGGACCGTGAGATGAAGAAAGTCGGTGAATCCAAGGGTTCCCCGGGCCGCCCGACTCTACCCCGAGCCGCCCGGCCCCACTTCTAGGTTGCCCAGCCCCACACCAAGCCGCCTGACCTGTAACTGCCTCTAACCGCCTTCCTCCATCACTTAGCACTATAAATACCCCCTTATACCTCAATTGTGAGGTGTGGATTAGTGGATTAATGTAGTGGTAGAGTGTATAGTGTGGAGAAGTGAAGCTTTCCCTTAGCATTGTAGAGAGAGTTCCTCTTGTATCAAGGAGAGTAGTGAGTGCAGAGTTCGGAAGTGGGATTTCTCTTCTCTCCCAGGCTTGTATTATTGGAGGAAGGGTATTCAATTCCAGGATTGAGTAAAGTTCCTTGTCTCTCACCATTGTTATTTCATTCTTACTTTACTTTCATACATAGTCTTATACTTGTTTGTTTACGGGAACCTTGTGCATGCTTATAGTGTTGGCTATATGGTAGTGCTTGCTTTTCTGGCTCATTACCAGTAAGTAGTAAACTCTCTGAGTGGCACGACGGTGTTCATACTTAGAGTTTGCCTTGGTTGGTCGGCTATCCCACGAAGCTCTGGTTGGTAGACACACTAGGTGACAGCTTTTGTGTTCTCAGTATTCCAATCCCGTTCGTTCGAATAGACTCACTGACGATATAGCCAAAACCTGTAGCGCCCGCCTTTTTTGGCTGGGTTATCAGCACTTTGGTGCCTAGCAGTGGCTCTACAACTTTTGTGTCTATGTTTACATGACAAGTATAGTGCTTTGCATGCTTAGTATGAGAGCCAATGGACCGGCCTCATTGCTCTCCTGGTGTGATGAATGATTATCAACGAGCTCAAGCCCTCATATGGACTGGAGGCCCTTCGATGGACTGGAGGTAGTTGATGAAGACATCGATGGACTGAGGCAAAAGTCCTCCAATGGACCAGAGGCAATGCTCGGCGTCGGTCGGCCACGGTGGTGTAAGCCCTCCGATGGACCGCGAGGTGACTCCGATGGACTGGAGAAGCCGGGTGCCACCGTGGTGCTCCAACACGAGTGCGTGGCGCGAAGGCGTGCGAGGGAGGCTTTGGCGGCTTTGGCTCAAAACCGCCACCCAAGTTCACATGACTTGGTGGGTTGGGCTTCGACTTGCCAAGATAGAAGATTGGGCCAAGACCCGGCCCAGGAAGCCCGCAGAATAAAGTTTTCCAGTTTCTGACTTCAAAACCGAGGGAAGCTTCCGGACTACTGGCTATGTGGTGTACATCCAAGCGAGGCGTGGAGAAGAAGAAGATCAAAGCGTCATCGTAGTCGTCCGATTGTATCTTTTTTCATTTCAGCCCCTTTCGGGCATTCTAGAGTAAGAGTCTTAGTGTTAAATGTGTCGTTAGGCCTAGGGCTATAAATATCTAAGTGGCTGGTCATTTAGGGTCTCTTCCACCGTTAGAAAACCCTAGGCTTAGTTTCCATACAGCCAAGTGTCAAAGAGAGAAAGGAGAGCTTTAGGCTAGGATTTGAGTCCCCTAGCTAGTGTTCTTCACATCAAGAGGGAGGATGAAGGGTGGTAGGCTATAGGAACCTTTCTAAAATAAGCTACCTTGGTTAAACGATCCACTACTACCCATATTGAATTATAACCTTTCTGAGTACGAGGCAAACCCACAATAAAATCCATAGTTATTTCTTCCCACTTCCATTCTAGCACCTTCAACGCTGTAATAAACCTGCGGGTCTCTGATGTTCTGCCTTCATACGCTGACAGGTATCACAAATAGCTATATACTCGGCCACGGCACGCTTCATACCGTACCACCAAAATCTTTCCTTTAGGTCATAGTACATCTTAGTGCTGCCGGGATGAATAGAATAAGCCGTATCATGAGCCTCACTCAAAATCAATTTTTTGATGCTGTCCACATTAGGCACACATATTCTGTTTTTATATCATAAAGTTCCTTGTTTATCTTCCCGTAAGTGAGGCGCCTTGCCTAATTTGAGTAACTCACGAATTTCCTGCAATTTCTCGTCATTCTTCTGGTGCTCCCGAATCTCTTGTTCTAATGTCGGCTCTGCCTCAAACGCTGCAGCTATAGTGTGATGTAGAAAACCTAAGCTCAATCTTTCGAACTCTTCACATAACTCATGCGGCATCATGAAACCCAAAGCCATATTAGCAGAACTCTTCCTACTCAAAGCGTCTGCCACCACATTAGCCTTACCAGGATGATAATGAATTTCCATATCATAATCCTTAATTAATTCCAGCCATCTTTGCTGCCGCATATTCAACTCGTTCTGTGTGAACATATATTTGAGGCTCTTGTGATCAGTATAAATTTCACAACGCTGCCCGAATAAATAGTGACGCCAAATCTTCAGTGCGTGCACCACTGCTGCAAGTTCCAGGTCATGTGTCGGATAATTCACCTCATGCTTGCGCAACTGCCGTGAAGCGTAGGCAATCACTTTACCTTCCTACATCAGAACACATTCCAAACCATCCCTGCAAGCATCACAATAAACAATGAATTTCTTTTGCTGGTCAGGCAATGTCAACACATGTGCTGTAGTCAATCTCTTCTTCAACTCATCAAAGGCAGCTTGCTGTGCACTTGTCCATCTAAATTCTGCATCTTTCTCTAATACGGAAGTCATGGGCTTCGCAATTATTGAAAAATTCTCAATAAATCTCCGATAATAACCAGCTAAACCCAGAAATCCATGAACCTTTTTTGGTATTTCTGGCACCTTCCAGTTCATGACAGTACTGACCTTGCTTGGATCCACTGCAATTCCTCCTTTGGAGACGACGTGACCAAGGAAACGCACTTCATCAATCCAAAATTCACATTTGCTGAACTTGGCGTACAGCTTGTGTTCCCTCAATCTCTGAAGAACTAACCTTAAATGCTCCTCATGTTCTCCTTCAGTCTTGGAATAAATCAGAATGTCATCGATAAAAACCACCACAAACTTGCCTAAATAATCTATAAATACTGAATTCATCAATTGCATAAAATAGGCAGGCGCATTAGTGAGGCCAAAGGACATTACTGTATACTCATACAAGCCGTACTTAGTGGTGAAGGCAGTCTTAGGAATATCTGAGGGACGAATTTTTAACTGATGATAACTAGATCTCAAATCAATTTTGGAGAAAACACAAGCACCCTGAAGCTGATCAAACAAATCATCAATGCGGGGGAGCGGGTACTTTTTTTTGATGGTGACCTTATTTAGGGCCCGGTAATCCACACACATCCTTTTCACATCAATATCCTTTTTCTCAACAAAGACTGGAAAAGCCCACGGAGAGGAACTAGGGCGGATATATCCTTTAGCTAGCAATTCATCTATATTCTTTTTAACCTTTTCGTGCTCTATAGGTGCCATTCTATATTGCCTCATTGCTATGGGTGCAGTGCCAGGTAAAAGCTCTATTAAAAACTCAATATCTCTGTCATGCGGCATACCTGTCAATTCATCAGAGAAGACATCTGGATAATCACACACTATCCAAATACCGTCCGTAGGTCTAGCCTCCATCTGATGCAAATGCCCTGAAGGACTTGATGCGCTGATCCCCACTTCCTGGCCATCTGATGCTGCTAGATGAACTGTCCATTGAGCACAATCAATTTTGACACCCTACTTCTCCAGAGTGTCCATGCCCAAGATGATATCAATACTCATAGAGTCAATAACTATTAGCTTGGCACTGAACTCTACCCCCTTATTTTTATACCCACTCTGGAACAAATAGAACTGGTGTTTATCTCCCCACCTGGTGATGCAATTACCATAGGTCTTTTCATAGAACTTATAGGTATGTTGTTTTGTTCAGCATATGATCTTGTAATAAAAGAATGTGTAGCACCAGTATCAAAAAGTACAGTAGCAGGATTGGCGTTGACCGTAAACGTACCGAGAACGACATTTGGAGCATCTGTTGTGGTTTCTGCCGTCACATGGTTAACCTTGCCCTGAAGTGGCGCCCTGTTTTGCTGGTTGGGGCGCCCCTGCTGCTGCTGTTATGGGGCGTTCTGCCTAGCGCCCTGCTGCTACTGTTGCCCCTTCTGAGGGCAGTTGTTGGCGAGGTGCCCACTATCGCCACACTTATAGCAGTTACGAACAACTGGAACAGTAGCCTGATTTGGGGCAGGTGGGTTAGACTGCTCCTGTGGCATAGCTCGGTAGGTAGGGCGTTGGTTCGGATTCTGATAGCGCTGACCCTGACCTGTCTGCTACTGGTACGGCTGGGTGTTGCTGTTGGAGGAAGCAGGGTTGAGCTTTCTTTTCTTCTCATCAATCTCCCTGCGCTTCTGCTCTGTAAGCAAGGCACGGTCCACCAGGTGATTGAAATTATTGAATGTGTTGTTCATCAGCTGTAACTGAAGGTTGTCATTAAGACCCTCCAAAAAGTGCTCCTACTTGTCACCATCTTCTGCAACTTCTGTGGGAGCATAGCGAGCAAGCTGCAGAAACTTGTCACGGTACTCTATGACTGACATGTTCCCCTTTTTCAGAGAGAGGAACTCCTTCTTCTTCATCTTCATTATGCCCGCAGGCACATGGTGACTCCTGAACCTCTCGCGGAACTGAGCCCAGGTGAAACATTCTCTGTCCTGAGGTCTGTATGACTCCTACCAATCTAGAGCAGCACCTCGAAGCTGTCCTGCTGCATATAGGACCCTCTCTTGATCATTGCACTGCGCAATGTCAAGCTGTCGCTCCACTGCATGGAGCCAGTCATCTGCCTGAAGTGGATCAGCAGAATGAGAAAAAGTTAGCGGGTGCCCCTTTATGAAGTCTCCACGCCTATCCCTCTACTGCAGCTGTTGGTTGGCTTGAACAGTTTGTATAGCCTGTACCACATTGTTGAGAGTAGCCACCATCTGTATCTGGAGTTGGAAGGATTGATCTGCTGTCAGTGGCGGAGGGTTCTGTAGTAGATTGCCATTGGGCTGATTGTGATCCTTCGGTCCACTGCCTTTGTTCCTGGTGTTTACCATCTGTTGGCAGCAGTTGAGACAACATCAGTAAGCAAATGTTGACATATCCAGGATGATAAACAACAGTGACCAATGAAGTAAAGAGAAAAGATTAGATGGCTATTTATAACCCCCAACGATCTAATCTTTATTAATTAATTTATTTAATTAATTTACTCTTTATAGTTGTTTATACTGTGGACAAATAACACAGCTACACTATCAATCAAGCAAAGAACTAAACCAAGCATAGTTCACCATAACAAGCATTCACACACCAAAACAAAACGTGCTAACGAGATATTATAATGGTAACCTAATTCTTATATAGAAGCACCCTAGTGATGGCATCTATAGAAACGATAGGAATACTTGAGTTAAGTTCTATATGACAGAAGGAATAAATAAAATTTTCGAACATAATGTGAGCAATTAATTAGTAAAAATAAAATAAAGACAAAGCATTTAAAAAAATCAGCAGGTAAGACAAAGGAAAGTGAAGTCTTTAAACACGACCAGTTCTAACTAGGCTTTCGTCCTACAGTCAACACGGCTCTGGTACCAAATTTGTCACGCCCGGTTTCAACGAACAAAACCGTGCAACATATATATGCGCCAGGAAACGTCTCACATATACATGACAAATTACAGAATACCACAACACATGCCAAAGATAAAAACGTACAAAACATTAAATATATCATTATTACACTGTGACACAAGTGTTTAACTCGGAGTATAACGTAGCATAGCGGAAGCATAAAACATAAATATAACGGGCCCCACAGGGACGTCAACTGGTGAACGAAACGCCTAAAACTCGTCGTAGTCTTGCACATAGTCTTCATTACCACCATTATCTGAGAAGCGGTTGGATTTTTTCCCCAACAAGGAATAAATATAAAGAAATAAGCGTGAGTACAGAATGCCCAACAAATATAACATAAAACATGAGGCTCTATGGTTAGCCTGACAACCGCATAAGGTTTTAATGAAAACATTTATTTAAGGCCTATTTACTATGAATTAATAACAAAACCATTAGCTCAAAAGATATTGCATAAGAATTAAATAAGATTAAACAGATATAATCATTATCATAACCATAACCAAAACTAAGGAATCTCGGCCAAGGGTCCTACTAATCACTGAGAAGGGTCTGGGCCGCTCATAACCATGAGCACGGCTAACATGTTAGTTTTGCACTCTCGAGAGGTTGTACATCTTTACCCACAAGTCGTGAGCTACGCTAGGAGTTCATCACATTACCGGAGAAGAGATGACTAGCAAGCGCACTACGAAGCCTTTACAAATATCACGTTGGTAAGGTGTAACCGCTAAGGTTTCAGGGTCGTAACGGTGGTGTCCGCCTCCAAAGGGAGAAGCACATACATATAACGTAAAATACACTCAACCATGAGGTAGCGCAGCGACCACTGAAGCTAGCCTCCCCTCATGCCCCGCAGGTAAGTTACTCCCAAACCAAAACAACCTAATTAATCAGCTAAGTCCGTCCCATTCCAGCCTTGTGGTAGCACTGTTGTCCCAAGTGGTCGCTTTGTGATTTGGTCCTTAGGGAGAGAACCAGCAAAAGCACACAAGCACATTGCTCAAGCTCCCTAAACCATGTTGCCAAAAAGCCATATTAAAATGGATATGAACCGATCAGAGTCAAGTCCAACAATTAATTGCATAAGATTATTAATCAAAATTAAATTAAAAAAAGTACATGAGTTTGCGCAACACCTAGCACAACTTAACCATATGCATTCAAAAAGGTAGATATATAAGGATAAAAGTAGCTAGGTAAACCTTACGGCACATAAATTAAAATGCACATGCAGTAAATAAAAAGATTGTTAGGTGTTGTTTATGTTATACTTGCCTTCCTCAAAATTTATTCCTTGCTGCTGCTCAGAGGCTTCTGAAGGTTGCTCTTCGAACTCAACAGGCGGATCAACGTCTACGCACGATACACGGCACCAAACAAGCATCCACATGATCACACATGCAAGAAAACAAATGCAAAAGATAAGAAACAGTACATCATAACATAAAAACAGAAGGTAAAACATATATAAAATTATTCTACACATTTATACGATCGCGTGGGCGTGAGAATCGCCGAAAACGGATTTGAAAAGAAGAAGTTATGGCCTTTTGAAAGCTGTTAGGACTGAAATGTAAATACTTTTCAAAACCTAGGGGAAAAACAATTAAAACAGGGGCTTTCTCACTACGGCTTGGACTGCGGCTTGATTAGTGGAAAAGACAGGGGCTCTTTAGCAAGTCTACATCGGCTGACCGGCGGTTGACCGGTGTTTGACCCCGTTGACCGCTCACCGGCGCTCTGGAAGCATTGAATCAAGATCCAGCGGCTAGGAATTAAGACGGGAAGAGCTTGGCCGGCGGTGGTCAAAACCACGGCGGCACACGGGCAGCCCGCGGCGGAGCTTCATCGGCGTGGCGCGTTTCTGGCTCGGGAGGAGACTTAGGGCGCCTAGTGCTAGCCCAGGAGGGAGAGGGCAATGCGAGGGAGCTCACTAGGGGCTTGGAGGTGGTGGGCACGCGTCGGAGGCGGCTGTCGGCGAGCGCGTGCGGGTGGAGGCGTCGGGGCTCGTGGGACGGTGTCAAGGAGGCGTCTCCGGCTTCCAAGAACCGGCAGGTTGGCTCCGGAATTATCCTGCGATGGTGGAACGGTGTCAATTTGGCCGGAGAAGGCTTCACCGAGGTGAATTGACGCGGCAGCGGCGCTTACCGATCCAGCTTCGGTGGCAAAATTGACCGCGGCGGCGCGAGCTAGGGCTTAGTGCAGGCAACTGAGGGCGAAAGAAGATGGCGCGGGGATTAGAACCCTATTATAGGGCGGCGCAGGAGGAATCGAGCCGAGTTCGGCTCGGAATCGAGGAAAAGGCGGCGCGGCGCTTGGTTCGACTCGAACTCGAGTCCGCGCCGTCTCTGGGTCCAGCGCGCGAGCCGCACATGGAGGAGAGGCATTGGCAGGTGGGCCTTAGCTGCGGC
Source organism: Paspalum notatum (assembly GCA_022530915.1). Lineage (NCBI taxonomy): Eukaryota > Viridiplantae > Streptophyta > Magnoliopsida > Poales > Poaceae > Paspalum > Paspalum notatum. The sequence goes on along the minus strand of CM039688.1, from coordinate 27,553,280 downwards.
GGCGCGGGTCCACGGTGCAGGGAAGGCGGTGCCTCGGTCCACCGTGCAGCGAGACGGAGAGAGGAGGCGTGTTGAGGAGGATTCGGCCGGAGGGGGGAGACGGCCCTGCCAGGCGGGGCCCGGATGGAAGCGGCACAGGGCGGTGGGGGCCGCGGGTCAGAGAGAGAAGAAGGGAGAGGGGGCGCGCAGCTGGGCCTGGCGATCTGCTGGGCTTGGTTCGAACTGGGCCGAAGGGGGAGGGGAAACCGGCTGGGCCGATGGGAAGGGAAGGCCGGCCGGGCCTGGGCCGGTTGGCTTGGCTGGCCTTCTTCTCTCTTTTTTTTTCTTTTTCTTTTCTCTTTTCCAAAACCAAGGTCAAAAACAAAAATCTAAAATCCAAATAAATTTGAATTTCCATCCTTAGTTCATACAAGAAATAAAACTATGCATCGGCATGAATGTACAACAAAAGTTGACCTATGATTTATTTTAATTATTGTAGAAAAAATAAATCATTAATTGCATGGCCAAACACATAAAATCCTAGAAAATTAAATAAACCATATTAAATTTATTGTAAAATACTGGAAATAAAATTAGGTGTTACAGGCCGTAATAAGATACCCCCGCTTCATCTTTTGGAAAACCCCGAGTAAATCCATATTCTTGACTGATAAAAGTGTGTGATGCTCCAGAATCAAACAAAACAGAAGCAGGCTGGCCATTGATTAGAAACATACCAGTCATAACAGCTTCCCCCTCTGGAATTTCCTCCATCTGCACATAATGAACCCTGCCCGTTTTAGGGGCAAGTCCTTTCTTTTTGAATGCCTATTGTTGATTTTCTCCGGGGGTTAGGATAGGTGGGCGCAAACCTGGATTTGGCCCTGGATAAGGACAATCTTTAACAAAATGAGTGGTCTATCCACAGTTGAAACAAGCATTTGGAGGTCGTGGAGCACGAGGGGTCTGATTAGTTGGTACAGGGGGACGATAAACTGGTTGCTGAGGCCTCATAATCCGCTGACGGGAAGGTTGGTTCGGCTAGGGTGCCGAACGAACAAACCAAGAGGGACGAGCAACAAGTGGAGTATACCTTGGCTGTTGCTGGTATACCGCTCTTGGGCGTGACGAAGAACTTTCCACCGTTCGCTTACGCTTCTTATCTTCAGCATATACCTTAAGTCTCGCCTCCAACTGAATAGCATCATTTACCATTTGATGGAAGCTTGGATAAGTCATATTCATTTTTGCTCTCATCTTGGGAGACAGTCCACAGGAGAAATACATCTTCTTAGAATCGTCTGAGGCAACCTGAGCAGCAGCATATTGAGCCAAATGATTAAAGGACTGAATATATTCCATTACTGTTTTATTTCCCTGCTGCAGGTTCATAAATTCTTGCAACTTCATTTCAACCAACCTTCAAGGATACGATGGTTTTCAAAAGCTTTCTTAAAATCCACCTAGTTTAGCTGCTGATCTTCCCGGAGAGAAGCTTGGTAAGTAATCCACCAAGCTCCCACAGGTCCCTGCAACTTCTGGGCGGCAAACAACACCTTCTGTTGTTCTGGTAAATTCGGTAAGAGCTCAAACATTGATTCAATAGTCCGCAACCAATGTTTAGCATCCATTGGATCTGGAGCAGTTTGAAATACCGGAGGATGTTAAGCCTCAAAATCCGGAAAAATCACTTTCGGATTTCTGCCACGACGCTGCTCCTCTGCTTGCTGTTGCTGATGTAGCTGGTTCTGAGTAAGTAATTCAATGAACCGATCTTGGCGATTAAGCACATCCGCCATGGTTGGATTAGGTGGAGGGGGTGGAAGACGGGGCCCCGAAGTTTCGGCAGCATAATTGCCAGACATCTGCAAGGCACATGGTTACTTATTACATTGTTCATACTGGCCATGGCCAACTTGACTTTTCCCAAGGTATCAAATCAACTCATTCAACACATCTTGAAAGGAAGCAACATCGTTGGATAGCAATATATTACATTATTTCAAACCAAACATTACCAAACCTTATTACCTGTTTCAGATCTTACAATACACTTAGATACTTGCTAAAGCCCAACTTGTTCTCCAAACCTCACACCGAAATAACTTACAACAATATTTACAAAATTTACAACTGGAGACACAAAGCTTTTTCTTTAAGAACTGCTCTGATTCGCCGAATTTTCTCCTGTAGATCCATCAGAGTCCTGTACCGGATCAAGGTTGGGGTTGGGTGGTGGCCCTACAGAACCAGAGTCCACCCCCGAAGATCCTTGGGTGGCTCTTGATCCCTCAAAGACTATTTCCATAGGTTCTTCTTCGAAAGAACTCTCCTCAATTTGGGCCTGAAGTTGGTGATTCTGCCGTTGTAATGTGGCTATTTGTTCATTGAGGTTGTCGATAATATGATGATCATTCTGGATATGGAAGGCATGATCTTCTATGGCAGCTTAGGCCAAACGTAACTCATCCCTCAAGTTTCTAATAGTGCGCTGAGCGTCATAATTTCGAAGGCCAACACTAATGACCTTCGAGGTGTCTCTGGTGTTGCTCTCTCAGATTCTCATTTTGGTCAGAAACCTCTTTCAGAAGATCATAAGTGGCATTATAAGTTTGAGCATGCTGCTCATAAAGAGTGGAAAGGTTGGTGGTAAATGCACTTGTTCCCTCATCTGGCATCTACAAAAATCCCGTGCAGTGCGGTCTAGGTTATGTAACCTTCGACCCCTCTTGGGTCGAGTATGGTTGTGAGGTGGAAAGTACATCATCTCAGAACCCTCATAATCTCCCAGGTGCAGGGTACAAAGCTGAGTCAGAGCTCTATAAGCTGCATCAGAGGACGCCTCCATTTCGGTTCCCCCACGGCCCTCAATTTCTTCTGGATACGCCCATAGGGAATCAGGGCATAGAGGCATAAACAGCCTTGCCCTACAATAAGAACCATATTGGAATTTGACATGACTTATAACATACCTCGGACAAGATAGATATCCTAATTCCTTAAGGTGATCATGAAGGGTTATGGCAAAAGTACACTCTTCTGGACAGTCACAATATCTATGGCCCACGGCATTCATCTAGAAATGAAGGAGTACATTGTCAGAATCAGAGCACAAATAATCATTAAATTACTTGAAATCATTTTGAAGTACATATTTTACCTTTACTAATTAAGGATCTAATGCATTTATTATGCATGGAACATTTGAATTAATTCATTAATCTTCGCTAAACGCCTTCTACAGAAGTTTATATTACTTTTCTTTCCTATACTAATCCTTAATTCGGGCATATATAGATAGTATAGAAAATAGTTTTATTTAGAAAATAGGTTTCAATTCTGAAATCTGGAAGTAATCTACCCCAAAGCTCGACTCTGACACCAGCTATGGCGGAACCGCCCGAATTAACCTGAGCTTAGTACTTTAACGCTGCTTAAGTACTAATCCCACATTAATTCCGGTTGTCCGTCAGGACTTATGAGTCCCGACTAAGCCTTCCCATCTGGATCGAGCTCATGGGCGACTCTCGAAGGAGTCTACAGATTACAACATATAGCATTTCGTACATAACTTAAAGTAGGTTTTACAAATTAGAGTAAAAGTTATTACAAACCACTGTTCTCCAAAATAATTATACATGAGGATTTAGTTCCCCTGGAGTTTTGCTTAAACCAAAAGACATCCACTCTTTTGAAGTCAACAAGGAAAGTGAAATTGCATCTTGCCTAACGATGCAATTTCCACCTGCAGGGGATTACTGGGGAACAACAGAAGAGGGATCCCACGGACAGAGCGTGTATTCTTCACATAAAGAAAAACATAAGCGAAGAAGCCTGAGTACTAATTACTCAGCAAGACTTACCCGACCACTGGGTCTAAACCCGATTTTCTATCCTATGGCCGATTTGGTTAGGCCAAATCACACTGCGGCGGGCCTAGTTGTAGATCCTTAGCTCTTAAGATTTTTCTTCTTTTTAGTTGTTACCTACCCAGCTAAGTTGTGCCTAGTCTATTTCCAAATAAGAGCAAACACTTTGCAGAACACATGCTTTTACGAAGAACAAATAATTATTCTTTTTAACTACGATGTTGGGCGTGCCCAGGCAGCTTACACCTGGTAAGTTCAGCGATTCTAATCGATTTGTACACTCCCGGGAGGAAACCGAAACATGCACCATATACGTGTATGACGACACCGCATATGGCATCCTCGCATCCCAAGTACCACCTAGCCTAAACTGCCCACGCCGACCCTAGGTATCCAACGATACCCAAGTTACTACCTCCAGCCAGTGGGTGAGCGACGGTTCCAACCCTAGGTATAAAGGGATGAAAGGTTACCAGAGCCCAATTCAGGTCGACACGCGTAAGGGGCGCGTTCAACGCCCGAGTAGAGCCAACCATCGGACGGCCTTATGCGACATAGGCAGGGTTAGGATCCACATCCGTGTTCATTCATTAAGGTTCTTAGTTATCCATACCGGAAACATAACTGCCCCCGCCACTGTCTCCAATTTCATATCTCATAACTTTTCATATCTAGATTCAGTTTTAAAAGTAAAATCAGCCTAACATTTTCTTTTTCGCTAAGCATACTAACTACCGCACATAGGATTGATCATGCTGGATTCAGGGGTTAAGCATGCACTAAGGTTTCAATCAACTCCTAACTCTGATGCACAAACATAACGCATTAATTAGAACTCAAAAGACAAGATAGGAGATGCACCAGAGCTTGCCTTGGTCTAGGGTGGTGGGATCTGGAACAGCTTCAAGAATATATCCTTCTGGCACTTCAGAAATACCAGCTTCAGAAACCTCTACAGGAATATCCTCAGATGGTTCTCCAATAGGCGGCATCGAAACCAACGTACCTAAATGAATGACATGCATGATTTTTTTTTTAAGTATGAGGATGATCGACCTGTTATAAAGAGAACAACAGAGAGTTTTAAAGAAAAGGTGAGGCACCGAAGTAATCATCCGGGCCTCATCATACGCTTAAATAATTTTATAAGGTGTGTAAATAATTTTCTAGAATTTATAATAATTTTCTAGTATTTTTGGAAATTTTTCTCATATTTAAATTATTTTTTAAAAGGTTTAAATGAATTATATGAATAATTTAATTTTTTATTAAATAATTAGAGATATATATAACAAAAATATCGGTAAAACAAAAGAAGTTAAATTAATTAAATTAGAATTTACCTAATTAAACAAATTAACAACTTTAAAATTAGGCGGACATGCCAGTTCTCCTCCTTCTCTCTCCTTCTGCACTCTTCCCCTCCTCTACCTTCCTCTCCTCCCTCTACCTGTGCGTGACGCCATGGCGGACATGGCGTGCGCATGGCGTGCGTGCGGCGCTCCCCCGGCGGCGCAAGGCCATGCCGGAGGCGGAGGATACCCGCGCGAGGTGCGCGCGGGTGTGCCGCAGCGGACGTGCTCGACGGCGAGCCCAAAAGGGCTCGTGCACGTGGGGAACGTGGGCGGCTCAGCGGCTAGGGACGCCGGCGCCATGGATGGCCACCGAGCTCAATTCGAGCTGGAGCCGGCTCGTGCGCGTGGGGAACGTGGGCGGCTCAGCGGCTAGGGCCGCCGGCGCCATGGATGGCCACCGAGCTCAATTCGAGCTCGGGCCGGCCTAATCCTTGACGAGGATAGGCGGAGGAGGAAGAGGGCAACGAGGGACGCGGAGCCTCACCCTCCGACGGCGAGAAAAGGCGGCGGCGACGGTAATCAGCTAGGAGGTGCGGCGGCGGAAACGGGCGAACGGCGCGGGGGCTCAGGACGGCCAGAACGGGGACGACGACGTCGGGGACGGGGTCAAGGCGGAGCGGCGGTGCTCCTACGGTGGCTAGCTGGGGCAAGGAGGCGGCGGAGGCGCGGGATGGTGGCGGGAAGCGGGCGGCGCGGGGTGGAGCGGGGTTCATCCCCCTTCACCTGGCTGGATGAGGAAGAAGGGGGCCGGTGGGCCCCACCTGCCAGGCGCGCAGGCCGGCAGGCCCGCGTGGTGCGCGGGCGCGAGGGCAGCGCGGCCTGTCCCGCAGCTGGGCCGGCACGTGGCTGGGCCGCGCTCCCCCCCCCCCACCCCCCCACTTCCTTTTTTTTAACTTGTACTCTTTCAATTTTAACCCCTCAAAGAAGAAGAATTAAAGTGAGGTCCAAATACAAAAGAACAAGGGCATAATTTAAGAAATCACTTGCATTTTTGCCCTTTGCAAAATAAATTACCAAATAATTTTTTTTTTGAATTTAAATTTGATTTAAAGAAACTTGAATCAAGAGCTTCAAAAATTTAGGATTCTGCACATGATGACATGATAAAAATGCACTTAAAGATAGGGTAAGATACGGAGTATCACATATACCAATTGATGGTATCTTAATTTTTTCATCAGGATGCTATTTTAAGGTACATACACATAGAAATCAGCATAAAATATCTGTGTCATGGCATATAACTAAACTCTATCACATATGCTGTGTCATGGACAGTTGCAATGACTTGGTCTATAAATCGCTAATCATACAAGCATATAAACTAACTGAAGCCATCATAGAAATATTAATACGTTTCGGATATCAAAATCTGAATCAGATTACTTCAAAAACATGCTGCAAACTGGAGAAGAACCTGCCCTTATTGAGATCTGCTTGACAAAGAGAGGCTGTAGAGGGAGGAGGGAGACCACACCTCTCCTGTTGACAGAGCTAGCATCGCCACCCGCCATGCAGATGGAAGGGGCCATCACCGCTCGTCTCTAGGAGGGAGGAAGTCGTACAACGGCGCTACTACCGGCTCACTTCTCTATTAGATACGTTACATACAAACAATAGCATGAAGGCATAGAAAAAGTGAAGGGTAAGCATAAAAAAACTAAAAATCCAAAATCGTGTCTCTGAATAATAAATCTAAGCAATTCTTTCGGTTCAATGGAATAAATAAAAGTGATAGCAATCATAGAAAGTTCAATATGCGAGATGTGAGCAAGATCAACAGGAGGGATCTGGCCATTTTGAATCGGAGAAAGGGGTATTACCAGGCTGCCGCCGTCGAGACTCCCAATGGACTGATCGGCCAGTGCTATCCAAAGTTGTCCCCAAAGGTCAATGCAACGACCGATGCAACTCTAGTACAAGTATGTCGCAAGCAGGATATCTATCCACAGCTCTGCCAAATCCGTCTGTGAATCAATCACGCAAAGAAAAAAATTGATTTGGGGAGAAATCTATTTACGGAGGAACCCAGAGGGATGAAGAAATCCCTTACCGTGGCGTTAATTCTGACAGGGGCGAGGGAGGTGCAGATCAAGCAACGAGGGGAAGATCCGTGGCGCCTGCTTCTGACAGAGGCGAGGGAGGCACAGATCAGGCACAGTTGCGGCTGCTTCTCACATATTCCTAGCTTTATATACTTATTGAACAGCCGTCTAGAAATAAGATGTGTGATCAAAATGACGCAAACCATGTAACTAGGCAAAACATAAATACTACGAACACACAGCTACATTATTTGCACCAAATTCATCCTTGATACATAACTGCAGAGCAGCCGCTGATTTGCACCTCAGCTTGCACATGAAAAAGAATAGAATAGAACACCAATGCTCCTAGAAGGTTCAAATATAAAACTCCCACTTGCAAAGAACACAATAACACAATCATAAGATCATTAAGCTTAAGTATAATAAGCATAGAATCATTAAGTTATATCATGTTTCATTAAATGTGTTGGATTCTATTAGAAGCAATAGGAATAAATTTGGAATAATTTTGAATAAATCTCTTCCTCCAACAAGCATAAATATCTTTCATGCCACGCCCAGTTCTCAACCAACGAAACCGGAACAACATATATGTGCCAGGAACGTGTCTCACATATATTATGACAATAGAGACATCACAGAACGTGCATAAAAGATAAAATAAAACGTTTACAAAGCGTATATCATCACTTTATTACAATAAGACAACATGTCTTAAAACCAGAGTCATAGCGGAAGCGTAAACGAAGATAAAACGAGCCGCCACAGGGACGTCGACTGGTGGACTGGTACGCCTAGAACTCGTTGAACTCCTGAACATACTCTTCGAAGTCTTCTGGAGCGGAGCAGCGGTTGGGTTCCAGCCAACAGTAGGTTTAAAGTATAACAAGCGTGAGTATTTCATACTCAATAAGTATAACATGAACTATGAGGCTCCAAGGTTGGCTGACACAAGGCATGAGCTTTTAGTTGGTTAAGTTTTTATTAAACAACTAGTTACTACAAGTGAGTAGATAAACCATTAAGCCCAAGAGGTTGCATAAGAACATTAACAACAACAACAACATTAACGTAAGAACCACTTTCAAACCCAACAGAAACACTAATCTGCATAAAGGATCTGGGCCGCTCATAACCGTGAGCACGGCTGACATGTCAGTTTTTCACTCTCGAGAGGTCGTACATCTTTACCCATGAGTCGTGGGCTACGCTAATGGTTCACCACATTACCTTAGATGAGATGGCTAGCAAGCACACTACGAGGCCTTTACAAAAATCACGTTGGTAAGGCGTAACCACTAAGGTTTCAGGGTCCGCAACTATGGAGCAAGCCTCAAGGAGAGATAAACGCACTCAACCCAAGTAGCGCGAGGGCCACAGAAGCTCACCTCCCCTCTTGCCCCGTCGGTAAGTTACTCCCAAACCAAAGCAACCTAATTAGTTAGCCAAGACCGTCCCATTCCAGTCTCATGGTAGCACTGTTGTCCCAGGTTGTCGCTTTGCGAACCGGTCCTTAAGGAGAGTGACTATAAGCAAAACACATGCTCATGCCCCCTAAACCAAGTTGCTAAAAAGCCATTTTTAAAGGAACATGAACCACAGAGGGTCAAGCTCAATATTTGATTGCATAGATCCATTAACGAAATTATTAACCAAAGATACCTGAGTTCGCGCAGCAACTAGCAAAACTTCATCAACATACATTCCCATAGGTAAACATTGCGATAAAAGAGGCTAGGTACAGTCCTTATTGGCATCCAAAATTAGACACATGCATATGAAGTGATTAAATGATTATTGGGTTGTGTCCATGTTATACTTGCCTTGCTCAAACTGGTCCTGGGGCTGCTGCTCAACACCCTCAAACTACTGCTCTTCTTCACCAACAAACTGCTCACCGTCTAAACACGTTCACGGCAACATACAAGCATTTCCACGCATACATACATGCAAACAATTAACCAAGGGTGAGAAATAGTATATCATATCATAAAAACAGAAGATAAAACTGTACTAAAAACATTCTACGCTCTACTACGATCACGTGAGCGTGAGAATCACTCAAATCGGAGTTAAAACGTGAAAGTTATGCACAAAACAAGCTCCTAGGGGCATAACTGTGACAGAAACAACTAAACCAGAGGCTAGATTTGAAAAACCGACGACTTATACGTAAATAACCATAGCCGCCGAGGGTTTTAGGGCAAAAACTCGGGACCTGGACCGCGGGTTCAAAACCCTAGAACCTCAGGGGCTAAACTGAAGAAAACAGGACCTAGATCTAAATATTTTTCAACGCGGGCGGACCGCGGGTTGATAACAGAGAAACGCGGGGTCTTTTCTGCGAAAGTACCGCGGTGGACTTGGTCAGCGTGACGTGGCTGCCGCGTGGCAAACCACGTGGCCTGACAAGCGGGCCCACGGCTGACTGGGATTATGAAGGCAACGTGGCGCGTTTCGATTGGCCCGCGAAGGGGTATCCCACGATATAATCCTGGCCGTTGACGATGTATCGGACGGCCAAGGTGGAAGGGGACGGATGAGGCGCCGGCGGCGACCTTCCCCTGCGGCGGAGCCCGCCCGCGCGGCGGCGACTCGCCGGCGTGGCGCACGCCGGGGCCTAGGGGTGGTCCCGCTGGACTAGATCTAGATCAGGAGAGAGAGGGGGTCTCGGCGAAGCTCACCACGGGCTCGGTTCGGATGAAAGAGAGGCGGAGAGAGCTCGCGACAGAGGACGGCGGACGAGCTTGGTCGGCGCTTGCGGACGGAGACGTCAGGGGCTCGGATGGCCGTCCAGAACCCACGGAGGACGGCGAAAAGCCCCCTGCGAAGATGATGGTGAGGGTTAGATGGTTGGAGATGAACCAACGGCGACGAATCGAACGGCGGAGCGGCTTACCGAGGCAAAGCTCCAACGGCGAAATGCGAGCGCGTCGGTGCACGGGAGTGGAATTGGAGTGGAGGCGTGGTAAAGAGGGTGAGGGCGTCATGGCGCGGTGATGCCGCTCAGTTTGAAAGCGCTCTTCAAAGCGGAGTGAGGGAAGGTGGAGGGGAAAGGGGAAACTGACGCGGCAGATGCGGGATTGAGGTGGGGTGCGAAGGGAAGGAGAGCGGGGCTCGGGTTCGAATCCCTTCTGCTTGAGTAGCGCGTCGAATGAGTATGGAAGGGGGCGTGGAATCTGGCGGGAGGGAGGGGATGAAGCTGACGCGTGGGGCCCGGTGGTCAGTGGGAGAACGGGGCGACGCCCACCTGGCAGTGAGGCGCAGTGGGAGGGGAGGGAGCCGCTGCTACGCTGGTGGGTCGGTTCCCGGCCCAGGCGGGTGGGAGCAGGGGCAGCTGGGCCGCCAACTGTCTGGGCTTGGCCGGTTGGCCTGGCTTCCCCTTTTCTTTTTTTTCTTTTTTTCTTTTCCTTTTTCTTTTCTGAATTCTTTTGAATTGAGGTAGGAATAGTTTTAAAATTCAAATGAATTTGAATTTGAATCCTTAATTCAATCAACCAAGAAACAATGCACCAGCATGTATGCACAAGAAAGTTGGGCCTATAATTTATTTTATACAAGCATTTATTTTAAATAAAATATGTTAAATGCAAACTAAACACATGAGCCTTAGAAAATTAAATAAATTGCTTGAATTTTATTGTAAAATGCTGGAATTTAAACTAGGATGTTACAAACCTACCCCCCTTAACAGGAATCTCGTCCCCGAGATTCTTATGGGTGGCTAGCAAAGAGACCAGGATAGGTTCCCCTCAACTCTTCCTCTCTTTCCCAAGTTGCCTCATCCTCCGTGTGATGTTTTCACTGCACCCTGCACATTTTGACCCTCCTGTTTCTGGTAACCTTTTTAGATGTTTCAAGAATCTTCACCGGGTGTTCGGTATATGTCAGATCCTCCTGCACATCCAGACCTTCCAATGGTGCTTGTTCTTCGGGCATCCTTAAACACTTTTTAATTGGGACACATGGAACACATCGTGTATTCCAGATACGTTTGATGGCAACTCCAGCATATAAGCCACTTCGCCTTTCCTTTCCACTATCTTGAATGGACCGATGTATCTTGGTGCCAGCTTTCCTTTCATATTAAACCTCCGAATTCCACTCATGGGTGACACCTTCAAATACACAAAGTCATCAACCTTAAAGGTCAAGTCCCTGCGTCGCACATCTGCATAACTCTTCTGTCTGGACTGAGCAACTCTCAAGTTCTCACATACCATCTTGATCTGCTGTTCAGCATCCCTGATAAGGTCGGGTCCGAACACTTGCTTCTCTCCTGTTTGGTTCCAAAATAGCGGTGTCCTGCACCTTTTGCCATATAGTACCTCAAATGGTGACTTCTTCAAACTAGCTTGATAGCTGTTGTTATAAGAGAACTCGGCGTAAGGCAGACTCTTATCCCAACTGGTTCCGTACTGTATAGCACACGCCCTCAACATGTCCTCCAGAATCTGGTTTGTTCTTTCAGTCTGACCATCTGTCAGTGGATGATATGCTGTACTGAACCAAAGCTTAGAATCCAAGGAGTCATGCAACTGCTCCCAAAAGCGAGATGTGAACTGTGAACCTCTATCAAATACGATCCACTTAGGCACACCATGCAAGCAAACAATTCTAGAGATGTACAACTCTGCTAACCTGGCACCCGAATAAGTAGATTTCACAGGAATGAAATGAACAACCTTGGTCAATCGATCCACAACTACCAAGATCGAGTTGTAACCTTTCTGAGTCCTGGGTAACCCCACAATGAAATCCATGCTTATTTTCTCCCATTTCCACTCTGGAATCTTCAAGGGTTGCAACAAACCTGCAGGTCTCTGATGTTCAGCCTTCACACGCTGACAAGTGTCACACACTGCGACATATTCTGCCACTGCTCTCTTCATCCCATACCACCAGAACCTTTCCTTCAAGTCATGATACATCTTGGTACTGCCCGGGTGCATGGAGTAAGCGGTGTCATGAGCCTCACTGAGTATTAACTTCTTTATACTGTCCACACCTGGCACACAGATCCGGTTCTTGTACCATACGGTACCCTGTTCATCCTCACGAAAGTGTGGCACCTTGCCCACCTTGATCTGTTCCCCGATCTCCTAAATTTTCTCATCCGTCTTCTGATGTTTCCTTATTTCTTGTTCAAGGGTAGGCTCTGCTTCAAAAGTTGCTACTGTGGTGTGATGCACGAATCCCAAATTCAAACTCTCAAATTCTGCACATACTCAAGGGGCATCTGAAAAGCAACTGCCATGTTAACATAACTCTTTCTGCTTAAAGCATCTGCTACCACATTGGCTTTCCCTAGATGGTAATGTATCTCTAGGTCATAATCTTTAATCAACTCTAGCCATCTTCTCTGCCTCATATTCAGCTCATTCTGGGTGAAGATGTATTTGAGGCTCTTATGATCGGTGTATATCTCACACCGATTTCCAAATAAATAATGCCTCCAGATTTTCAGAGCATGCACGACAGCTGCTAACTCCAGATCATGAGTGGGATAATTGACCTCATGCTTTCTTAACTGGCGTGAAGCATAAGCAATCACCTTACCCTCTTGCATCAGCACACAACCCAATCCTTCCTTAGAAGCATCACAGTACACTGTGAAACCCTTGGTCAAGTCAGGTAGAGTAAGCACTGGAGCTGTGGTGAGTCTCTTCTTTAATTCATCAAATGCAGCTTGCCTCTCCTTAATCCAAATAAATGGAACACCCTTCTCGAGCAATGATGTCATCGGCTTTGCAATCCTAGAAAAACTATCAATAAACCTTCTGTAGTATCCTGCTAGACCCAGAAATCCACGAACCTCTTTCACGACTTCTGTCACCTTCCAATCCATGACACTGCTGATCTTGCTGGGATCCACCATTATTCCACCTTTTGAGACTATGTGTCCCAGGAAAGGCACTTGATCAAGCCAAAACTCACACTTGCTCAACTTTGCATACAACTTATGTTCTTTCAACTTTTGCAAAACTAATCTCAAGTGTTCTTCATGTTCTTCCTCCGTCTCAGAATAGATCAATATATCATCAATGAACACCACAACAAACTTGTCAAGATACTCCATAAACACCTTGTTCATAAGATTCATGAAATAAGCAGGACCATTGGTCAAACCAAAAGACATCATTGTGTACTCATATAACCCAAATCTAGTAATGAAAGCAGTCTTTGGAATGTCGGAAGGACGAATCTTCATTTGATGATAACCAGACCTCAAATCAATTTTTGAGAACACACAAGCACCTTGTAATTGATCAAACAGGTCATCTATTCGAGGTAAGGTGTATTTATTCTTGATGGTGACATCATTCAAGGCTCTATAATCCACACACATCCTTCGGGTCCCATCCTTTTTATCAACAAACAGAACCGGAAAAGCCCAAGGTGAAGAACTAGGCCGAATAAACCCTTTCCCTAACAACTCATCTATATTTTCCTTTATTAACTCTTGTTCTTTGGGTGCCACTCTATATTGCCTTTTTGCTATAGGGGCTGTACCAGGTAAAAGTTCTATTAAAAATTCAACTTCTCGGTCAGGTGGCATACCTGGTATCTCATCTGGAACGACATCCAAGTACTCGCACACTACTCGAATCCCCTCCGTGGGCTTAGCCTCCATCTGATGCAGACAACCAGAAGGTTCTGTGGCATTGACTTCCACTTTCTGACCATCAGGAGCTGTTAAGTGGACGGTTCACTTGGCACAATCAATTCTGACATCCCACTTAGCAAGAGTTTCCATTCCCAAGATGATATCAATTCCCACGGAACCAATGATTATCAACTTGGTGCAGAATTCTACCCCCCTTATGTTTATGCTAACTCGAGGGCATATTAAACTTGTGCTCAACGTTCCCCTCGGTGTAGATACTACCATGGGTCTACTTGTAGACCTTATAGGAATATTGTACTGCTCAGCATATGATTTGGTAATAAATGAATGCGTGGCACTGGTATCAAAAAGAACTATAGCAGGGTGAGAGTTGACCAGGAACGTACCAAGCACGACGTTAGGAGCTTCAGTTGCAGATTCAGCTGTCACATGATTCACCTTCCCTTGCCACGGCGCCTTGCCTTGTTGATTGGGGCGCCCTTGCTGCGGCTGGGGAGGGTTCTGCCTTTGGCCCGATTGCTGCCCCTGTTGGTTACTTTGCACCTTACGGGGACAAGCATTAGCATAGTGGCCCGCTCCACCACACTTGTAGCAAGGCCCAACACCTGTAGACTGGTTTGGGGTGGGAGGGGTGGTCTGCACTTGGCGCTGAGCTGGATGCATAGGACGAGCTGGCTGACCCTGGTAGCGCTGCTGGTACTAGTAGCCTTGCTTTCCTTGAGCCCGCTGCTGCTGCCCCTGCTGCTGTGAGCTCGGACCTTGAGAGAAACGGGGGTGGGTGTTGCTGCTTGATGAAGAGTTATTGTACTTCCTCTTCCTTTCTTCGATCTCCTAGCGCTTCCTTTCAGTGAAAAGCGCCCTGTCCACCAGTTGATGAAAGCTAGGAAAGGTATGGTTCATCAGCTGGTATTGGAGCTCATCATTTAAACCCTCCAGGAAGTATTCTTGCTTCTCCCTGTCCTACGCCACCTCTGCAGTGGCATATCTGGCCAACTAAAGGAACTTGTCCCTATACTCAGTCACGGACATGTTGCCCTGCTTCAGGGAAAGGAACTCCTTCTTCTTCATTTTCATCAACCCCGCAGGCACATGGTGGTTGCGAAAATTCTCCCTGAATTGTGCCCAAGTGAATGCATCCCTGTCTTGGGGTCTATAGGATTCCCACCAGTCAAGTGCTGCACCCCTCAACTATCCAAATCATACAAGACCCTTTCCTTGTCATTGCACTATGCTATATCTAACTGGCGTTCCACAGCACGAAGCCAGTCATCCACCTGTAGTGGCTCTGTAGCATGAGAGAAAGTGGGAGGATGGCCCTTCAGAAAATCCCCACGCCTGTCTCTTGGTGGCGGGGGTGGTGGCTGAGCTTGAGCCTGCTGAAGAACTTGCACAGCATTGGTCATCGTTGCCATCATCTGCATCTGGAGATTATAGAACTGCTCCGGTGTCAATGGTGGAGGGTTGGGCAGTGGGTGGCCACCCCCTTGGTTACCCTGGTTAGCATTCCCACCAGCGGCGTTGCTCCTTGTGTTAACCATCTGATTCTAACAGAGATACCATGAGCACATAGCTAACATATGGATGCACAAGCGGTAGCAACTAAAGATAAAGTAGTAAGAGCAATAGAGTGAATATAATATTTTAACCCCACGAGCTAACTTCATTTGATAACATTAACTTGTTCATGCTGGGACAAATCCCCATAGCTAGATGCAATACTCAACCAAAGATCCAAATCAAACATAGTTCAAAATAACAAACAACCAGACACCACGACTTTAACTCAAGTTCAACACAACCAACTCAACACGACGACTTATTAAACGTGCTATCGCGATACATGAGGACGACTAGTCATCCCGAGGGAGTATCCTAGTGGCACCACCTAACTCTCCAGTGCCAGGCCTCCTGCGAGGGGGAGTCTGAGCTGGGTCCACCACTGGCACCTGAGGTGGTGGCCCCGCCACTCGGTCCAGCTGAGCCTAAAGGTGGAACACCTCACCGTTCCGGTGATAGAGCTCCTCAGACACCCTGACGTAGGCAGTGATCAGGGCTGACACATACCGGACCAGCTTCAGCAGCTGCCGGTTGTCCTCACCCTGAATGGACACTATCTCGTGCTTAGTATCCCCAGACTGCCGACGGGGAAAGTAGCGGTACTGAGACTGGCAGAGTGGGGTGTGGTAGTGCTAGCAGAGAACCCCAAGAGCCTGCTGAGCAGCGTCCTCCATGGCCATCTCCATGGTCTCGTGCTCCGCAATGCTGTAGTGCCTGCACAGCACGGTGTGTCCCCCATGGTTGGGGTTAAGCTCCAGGACCTGCACACCAGCAGACCAGAGGGTGGTATGGTCCGGGCGCGCTTGCTGCCGGACCTGGTAGACGACCTCGTGGGTAGTTTAACCCAGGTCGTAGAGGCAGTCGCGGAGTAGCCCTGGGAACTCCAGGTCGGCACTGTGGTGTGGGTGCGTCAGGTCGACCCAGGCGTCAACCTCCCGCTGACCCCCCTCGTCGGAAGGGACGGCCACACGGAACAGCCACTCCGATGCGGCAGGTGGTGGCGGTGGAGGTGTCGGTGAAGCTGCAGGTACCGCTGGAGAAGGTGGTGGTGTCGGCGCACGCGGGGAAGTAGGTGTCGGTGTCGGCAGGCGTGGCGATGGAGCCTCCTCTCGCGCATCATCGTCGCTGTCTGAGTCGAGGTAGTAAACTACCTCCACCGGGTCCTCATCCTCCTCCTCCTCAGGGTCAGTGTCCGCCGGAAGCAGACCATTCCCCTCAAAGGGGGGTGGCGCCTGGTCCATGGGAGCGTACTCGAAGGGTGGTGGTGGCAACGGCTCGGGCAACTCCGGTGACGGAGGCTCGATCCGTGGTGGTGGCCGAGGTACAGGAGTGCGCCGTGGAGTCGGTGGTGCAACACGGCGAAGGCGGCCCCCGGTACCCTTGCGGGCGGGCTGCTTGTTGCATGCCATGACCTATAAGGAGGATGGAATAAGATAGAGATCAGTTCTATATGATTGAATGAATAAAGCAAAAAGTAATAATTTAACTTAGAGTGAACATATAATTTGATAGCGAAAAAAATAAAATTTGTTATAAAACAGCAAGAGGGCAAAGAGGAGCGGGATCCTTAATTACGTCCGTTTCTAACTAGGCTTCCGTCCTACAGTCAACACGGCTCTGATACCACTTTGTCACGCCCAGTTCTCAACCAACGGAACCGGAACAACATATATGTGCCAGGAACGTGTCTCACATATATTATGACAATAGTGACATCACAGAACGTGCATAAAAGATAAAATAAAACATTTACATAGCGTATATCATCACTTTATTACAATAAGACAACATGTCTTTAAACCAGAGTCATAGCGGAAGCGTAAACGAAGATAAAACGAGCCGCCACAGGGACGTCGACTGGTGGACTGGTACGCCTAGAACTCGTTGAAGTCCTGAACATACTCTTCGAAGTCTTTTGGAGCTGAGCAGCGGTTGGGTTCCAGCCAACAGTAGGTTTAAAGTAAAACAAGCGTGAGTATTTCATACTCAACAAGTATAACATGAACTATGAGGCTCCAAGGTTGGCTGACACAAGGCATGAGCTTTTACTTGCTCAAGTTTTTATTAAACAACTAGTTACTACAAGTCAGTAGATAAACCATTAAGCCCAAGAGGTTGCATAAGAACATTAACAACAACAACAACATTAACGTAAGAACCACTTCCAAACCCAATAGAAACACTAATCTGCATAAAGGATCTGGGCCGCTCATAACCGTGAGCACGGCTGACATGTCAGTTTTTCACTCTCGAGAGGTCGTACAACTTTACCCATGAGTCGTGGGCTACGCTAGTGGTCCACCACATTACCTTAGATGAGATGGCTAGCAAGCACACTACGAAGCCTTTACAAAAATCACGTTGGTAAGGCATAACCGCTAAGGTTTCAGGGTCCGCAACTGTGGAGCAAGCCTCAAAGGGAGATAAATGCACTCAACCCAAGTAGCGCGAGGGCCACAGAAGCACACCTCCCCTCTTGCCCCATCGGTAAGTTACTCCCAAACCAATGCAACCTAATTAGTTAGCCAAGACCGTCCCATTCCAGTCTCATGGTAGCACTGTTGTCCCAGGTTGTCGCTTTGCGAACCGGTCCTTAAGGAGAGTGGCTATAAGCAAAACACATACTCATGCCCCCAAAACCAAGTTGCTAAAAAGCCATTTTTAAAGGAACATGAACCAAAGAGGGTCAAGCTCAAGATTTGATTGCATAGATCCGTTAATGAAATCCAAAGATACCTGAGTTCGCGCAGCAACTAGCAAAAGTTAACCAACATGCATTCCCATAGGTAAACATTGCGATAAAAGAGGCTAGGTACAGTCCTTATTGGCATCCAAAATTAGACACATGCATATGAAGTGATTAAATGATTATTGGGTTGTGTCCATGTTATACTTGCCTTGCTCAACCTGGTCCTAGGGCTGCTGCTCAACACCCTCAAACTGCTGCTCTTCTTCACCAACAAACTGCTCACCGTCTAAACACGTTCACGGCAACATACAAGCATTTCCACGCATACATACATGCAAACAATTAACCAAGGGTGAGAAACAGTACATCATATCATAAAAATAGAAGATAAAACTGTACTAAAAACATTCTACGCTCTACTACGATCACGTGAGCGCGAGAATCACTCAAATCGGAGTTAAAACGTGAAAGTTATGCATAAAACAAGCTCCTAGGGGCATAACTGTGACAGAAACAACTAAACCAGGGGCTAGATTTGAAAAACTGAGGACTTATACGTAAATAACCATAGCCACCGAGGGTTTTAGGCAAAAAACCTAGGACCTGGACCGCGGGTTCAAAACCCGGGAAGCTCAGGGGCTAAACTGAAGAAAACAGGACCTAGATCTAAATATTTTTCAACACGGGCAGACCTCGGGTTGATAACAGGGAAACGCAGGGTCTTTTCTGCGAAAGTACCGCGGTGGACTCGGTCAGCATGACGTGGCTGCCGCGTGGCAAACCACGTGGCCTGACAAGCGGGCCCGCGATTGACAGGGATTATGAAGGCGACGTGGCGCGTTCCGATTGGTCCGCGAAGGGGTATCCCACGATATAATCCTGGCCGTTGACGACGGATCGGACGGCCAGGGTGGAAGGGGACGGATGAGGCGCCGGCGGCGACCTTCCCCTGCCGCGGAGCCCGCCCGCGCAGAGGCGGCTCGCCGGCGTGGTGCACGCCGGGGCCTAGGGGTGGTCCCGCTGGACTAGATCTAGCTCGGGAGAGAGAGGGGGTCTCGGCGAAGCTCACCAGGGGCTCGGTTCGGATGAAAGAGCGGCGGAGAGAGCTCGCGACGGAGGACGGCGGACGAGCTTGGTCGGCGCTCGCGGACGGAGACGTCAGGGGCTCGGATGGCCGTCCAGAACCCACGGAGAACGGTGAAAAGCCCCTGCGAAGACGATGGTGACGGTTAGATGGTTGGAGATGAACCAACGGCGATGAATCGAACGGCGGAGCGGCTTACCGAGGCAAAGCTCTGACGGTGAAATGCGAGCGCATCGGTGCACGGGAGTGGAATTAGAGTGGAGGCGTGGTAAAGAGGGCGAGGGTGAGGCTCGGGGTCAGTTTTATAGACACGGTGAGGGCCGACGGCGTCGTGGCGCGGTGATGCCGCTCGGTTTGAAAGCGCTCTTCAAAGCGGAGTGAAGGAATGTGGAGGGGAAAGGGGAAACCGACGCGGCAGATGCGGGATTGAGGCGGGGTGCGAAGGGAAGGAGAGCGGGGCTTGGGTTCGAATCCCTTCTGCTTGAGTAGCGCGCCGGCCGAGTGGGGGAAAGAGTATGGAAGGGGGCGTGGAATCCGGCGGGAGGGAGGGGATGAAGCTGACGCGTGGGGCCCGGTGGTCAGTAGGAGAACGGGGCGAGGCCCACCTGGCGGTGAGGTGAAGTGGGAGGGGAGGGAGGCGCTGCTACGCTGGTGGGCCGGTTCCCGGCCCAAGCGGGTGGGAGCAGAGGCAGCTGGGCCGCCGGCTGTCTGGGCTTTCCCCTTTTCTTTTTTTTTCTTTTTTTCTTTTTCTTTTTCTTTTCTGAATTCTTTTGAATTGAGGTAGGAATAGTTCTAAAATTCAAATGAATTTTAATTTGAATCCTTAATTCAATCAACCAAGAAACAATGCACCAGCATGTATGCACAAGAAAGTTGGGCCTATAATTTATTTTATAAAAGCATTTATTTTAAATAAAACATGTTAAATGCAAACTAAACACATGAGCCTTAGAAAATTAAATAAATTGCTTGAATTTTATTGTAAAATGCTGGAATTTAAACTAGGGTGTTACATTTCAATAAGAGAAATTTGAATAAAATGGCAAGAAATACTATATTGCTATTTAGTACCAAAAGCATAATAATAAATTGCATGGGATGGCATAAAATTTATCATTTTATAATAAGTGCATGGACCATACACAAATTGAACCTCAGCAAAATCATAGAAATATAATCTTGCCTTCCTGCTTGATGAACAGCAGTCCAGAACCAGGTCTTGGGGCCTTGCTGCCTCCCTCTTCATAACTAGCCTACAGGAAAAACAACACAAATCGATCGACATAGCTGATAATGGAAAAAGGAAAAGGAAATGTGTTCCATTGCAATGCCCGTGGAGCCGCAATGGTGTGGCTGAACTGCCGACACTAGGATAAAACAAAATAGGGTGTGTCTCCATCGCATGCAAATCTAAAAGACAATAAATAAAACATACAGATAAAGAAGAAATCAATCCTTGTCATCATCACCTCGCCGCCAGAGTCGTTTGAAAAATGGCACACTCCTTGTCAGCACATCCTAGAGCAGCAGTTCATCAGCATAAAATGCATTGGTGTTGAATGTAGAATCTATGCACACACAACATGCCAAGGGAAAATATACATAATTAGATGGGTAACTAAAAGGCATATCTGTGAATCGAAAAGGCAAATTGATTTTCTGATGCCAATAGGGGAACACACAATCAAATCTTGACAGAGGGAGGGATAGAAGGGGCTGTGGCTCCATAGTCCATATGCAATGGGGATGAAGAGTGAGCAGCCAGTAGTCCAATCGGTGAGGAGGAGGCCCACCGAAGCTGTAGCTGCACCACAAGTTTCGTGAGGGGAGCCGTCGAGACAATGCAGACAAGGGGACGACCGTAGGTGAGGCGAGGTGCCGCCGCCATCGAGTACAAGGATAGGGCTCACGGCACGCCAAAGTTGATAGATCAGCCAGCGTCCCCCGCCGCCAACGAAAATGTAGATGCCCACTCCTACCCAAGCGCATGGAAGATGGATAGGCCCGACCTGCAGCACCCGTTGAGAGGATTATAGGGAAGTCGCTCACCACAAATTGGAGCCGCATCTGCGCACATCATGTAGGACCGAGACGTGCGACTAGAGAGGGGTGAATAGGAGCACTTAAAAACTCAAACTTATGAACCCCCGGTGCAAACTGACAGCTACTTCACACAACAAACGCTAGACACCGTCCACTGAAAGGAAACGTGTCTAGCAGCACTTGGTGTCGCCCACTGAACGGGTACACACCAAGCGAGTGGAAGCACGTGACTCAATGATCACGAGATCGCAAGTCAAGCGAAACAACGACTCACGCACTAGCATCTTTTTTCACCACTCAACACACCAAAATGCGCCCTACTGGTTCTTAGCAGGTTAAGAATATGGGCAGCAACAAGGAACACTAAAAGCGAGGTCGAAGCAAAAGCCAGGCAGCGAAAACCTCAATGAAAAAGTTCACAGCCACCTTCCAGGCTACTGCCGGACTGTCCGGTAGTCCGGTGACTAGACCGGATGGTCCGGTAGCAGCCGGCTGGATTTCCCAATGCCGGACTATCCAGTGCAAAGCTTCGGACCGTCCGGTGAGCTGGATGTTTCGGTACTGACACTGGATGTTCCGGTGGGAGGCTGGAACTTGAGCTTTCCAACCCTAAACTTGACCAAATCTTGTCCAATCTTCACGAAAATTGACCCAGGCTATCTGAGGCCTATTCCAAAGCTTTTCCCAAAAGATAAACTCAAAATGATGATGGGATTAGCGGGAATTTCAGATCGTGTGAAGAGGCAAGCTTTGGGCAAGAAAAAAGAAAAACTCAAATCCGACTTGCTCGTGGCAAACCTGCTGGTTTGAGATGCACTAGGTCATAATCTCCACGTCCTTGCAAGTCCAAAACACCGGCAAAAGAAAGGATTCACCCATGGCCAAAACAAACACCCAAAAGCCAAGGATTGAACCCAAAAACCAAACTAGAAAGTATAGGAGGAGAGGGCTGCACACATGAGCTCGAATTTCTGCTGAATATTGAAGGATTAATCGCGAAATTGAGTTCATACAAAGATCCTACAGCCTACCACCCTTCATCCTTCCCTCTTGTGAGAAGAACACTAGCTAGGGGACTCAAAACCTAGCCCTAATGCTCTCTCTTCTCTCTTAGGCACATGGCTGTATGGAAATGAAGCCTAGGGTTTTCTAATGGTGGGGAGTTACCTAAATGACCAGCCACTTAGGTATTTATAGCCCTAGGCCTGACGACACAATTAACACTAAGACCCTTACTCTAGAATGCCCGGAAGGGGCTGAAATGTAAAAGATACAATCGGACGACTACGATGACGCTTTGATCTTCTTCTTCTCCACGCCTTGCTTGGATGTACGCCACGTAGCCAGTAGTCCGGAAGTTTCCCCCGGTTTTGAAGTTAGAAACTGGAAAACTTTATTCTGCAGGCTTCTTGGGCCAGGTCTTGGCCCAATCTTCTATCTTGGCGAGTCGGAGCCCAACCCACCAAGTAATTTGAACTTGGGTGGCGGTTTTCAGCCGAAGCCGCCAAAGCCTCCATCGCACGTCTTCGCGCCATGCACTCGGGTTGGAGCACCACGGTGGCACCCGTCTTCTCTAGTCCATCGGAGTCGCCTCGCGGTCCATCGGAGGACTTACAGCATCGTTACCGAACCGCCCCTCCGTGTACCAAGCTCCCTTGGCCGACCGACGCCAAGCATTGCCTCCGGTCCATTGGAGGGCTTTTGCCTCAGTCCGTCGAGGTCTTCATCATCTACCTCTAGTCCATCGGAGGGCCTCCAGTCCATCGGAGGGCTTGAGCTCGTTGACAATCACTCATCACACCAGGAGAGCAATGAGGCCGGTCCATTGGCTCTCAATCTCCCCCTTGATGAGTGCATTGTCAACACCTTCAACCTGTTACCTGAAATAGAACGAAGACAAGAAAAAAAGCGTAAAACCAAAAAAGAAAGAAAGAAAGAAGAAAGTTGATCAAAATGCCCAAACACCAAATACAAGCAAAGAAATAGGGCACAATGAGACAACAAAAGAAAACAAAGCATCGGCTCCTCAAGACAGAGGCAAAAGGCTCAACGCACCGATGCAAAGAGCATGCTAAAAACTCAGACTCCCCCTGAAATGCATCTTCACAAATGCAATATGAGTGCAAAGCTCCCCCTCACCTAAATCTCTCCTGAGTTCTTCCCCTTTTGTCCATATTTTTAAATTTCTCCCCCTTGGAGGTACATTAACTTCTTCCCCTTGTTGACAATGGACACATCAAGGGTCCTTGAACTCAACTCCCCCTGAACTAGACAACTCTCCCTCAAAATATGCCATGAAGTGCAAGGAGTGTAATTGAAGGAGCTCAGAAGGGATGGAAAGCTAGTAATCACAAGTTCTAGCATACAGAGGAAGTGAGAACAAGGAAGCATGCAACAAGCTTAAATGAATCTTTCTTACACATATCAAGAGCTAGCATGTTTTTCAGGGTTATCAAAAAGAAGGCATCACCAACATGAATAGCACTTAGCAAGATAGGCATGAACACAAAATGCTAGCAATGCATACAAGGTGTGCTACTCTCAACCAAAGCATACATAACCAGCCATAAGCATTTTAGAGACTTGCAAATTTCAGATTAAACATTTGAATACATAAGCTAGTTCTTTTTGTGACACGGGTTATTTACTTGTCTCTTGCCACTTCTTACCAACCAATGCCAAGCCTAGGCTCAAACAACCATCAGAAGCTTAAGACAAGGTTTTGATCATACACAGCCTAGTCTAAGTTCATGTCAAAGTGCAATGACAAGCAGTCTCAAACTAGATCAGTGTGACAAGCAAACCCACCTGGATCTTTCGCAATTCAGCTCATAAGACACCACTTATAAGCATTTTGATTCAGATTTCAATTTAAGCAAGGTGTCATAAAAGCTTAGGCATTATCTTAGCAAAGGCATACAACTAGCATATCTAGGTATGAAAAGATAGCATAGCATTCAACAAACCTACACATGCTAGGTAGCCAAGTCAAGTGGTGATCATGGATTTTGATTTGCAAAGAATAAAATGACTTAGCTCACAACTAGTATTCAACAGACTCAAGAGAGCTTAGCCAACCATGATCAAGCAAGCACTGTACAATCTAGCACAAGCAAGTACTAACTCATCATTCTAAAAGAGCTCTAGTGCTAGTGTTGTGAAAGTGCACATGATACAATGCAATGCATGATATGATACAATATGCAAAAGAAATAAAGCGAAATAAAAACAAGATAAAAGCAAAAACTAAATTACAAAAGCTATTTCTTACTAAAAGGAATAGCATACTATCCCTGACTAAAAGGGATAGCACACTCCAAGCTCACCTCTCAAACGCGTAAAAGCGTTAAACTCTAGGGGCTTGGTAAAGATATCGGCCAGCTGGTTTGCAGATCCTACATGGATTAGGTCTATGTCCCCCTTCTCATAGTGATCTCTCAGAAAGTGAAACCTCACGTCTATGTGTTTGGTTCTAGAGTGCAAGACGGGGTTCTTAGCTACAGAAATAGCAGAAGTAGAGTCAACTAGAAGAGGGATTTTTCCAAACTTAAGGCCGAAATCACTAAGGGAGCAGCAGCTAGCAGCAGCAACATACTCTGCTTCAGTGGTGGAAAGGGCTACGCTAGCTTGCTTGCGGGAGGACCAAGAGACAAGAGAGGTTCCTAAGAGTTGGCATGTGCCGGAGGTTGACTTGTGATCAATCCGGCAGCCAGCATGGTCAGCATCTGAGAACCCTCTAAGAGAAAGAGAAGAACCCGAGGAATACCAAAGACCAAGCTCAGAAGTGAATTTCAGATACCTGAAAATGCGCTTCACCGCTTGACAGTGAGAAGCCCTAGGATAAGCCTGGTAGTGCACACAAAGGCAAACCGCGAACTGAATGTTTGGTCTGGTCACCGTTAGGTACAGAAGTGAGCCGATCATCCCTCGAAATTCCTTCTAGTCCACCGCCTCCCCGTCTTCATCAGCATCAAGCGCCGTGTTTGTACTCATAGGAGTTGTCATGGGCTTGGAGTCACCCATCTCAAACTTCTTGAGTATGTCTCTTGTGTACTTGGCTTGAGGGACAAAGGTACCCTTAGGGCTTTGCTTGATCTATAGCCCGAGCAAGAACTGGAGCTTACCCATGAGACTCATCTCAAATTCCCTGCTCATCTGTTCAGCAAAACAAGACACCAAAGCGTGACATAAATCACCAAAGATTATGTCATCAACAAATATCTGAACTATCAGGGTGTCACCGCCACGACTCAACAAAAACAAGGTCTTGTCTACTGAACCCATCACAAACCTAGACTTGAGCAGGAAACTCTTCAACCTAGCATACCAAGCTCTAGGAGCATGCTTCAGACAATAAAGGGCTTTCCTCAACTTATACACCCGGTCTGAAAATCTAGCACTCTCAAAGCTAGGAGGTTGTCTCACATATACTTCCTCCTCTATGAACCCATTCAGGAAAGCAGACTTGACATCCATTTGCTGTAGTTTGAAGCCTTTAGAGGCCGCAAAGGCAAGCAAAATTCTAATGGCTTCCAAATGAGCTACAGGGGCAAAGGTCTCCTCATAATCTATCCCCTCCTTCTGATAGAAACCTTGGGCTACCAATCTCGCTTTGTTCCTCACAACCATCCCATTCTCACCCTGTTTGTTCTTGAAGACCCACTTGGTACCTATAGGGCGACAGTTTGGTGGAGGTTTAACTAAATCCCAGACATGGTTTCTCTCAAAGTTCTCCTACTGCTCATGCATGGCGTTCACCCAGTTAGAATCAGATAATGCATGTGACACATCCCGGGGCTCAAAAGTAGCAACATATGCAGAGTGGGAGAAAAAGGATAGAGAAACAACCGACGAGCGTGTGACACGTTGGTGAATGTCTCCAATCATCCTGTGTGGAGGGTGATCCTGCTGGACCTGCCGAGATGGAACAATCTCGGAAGTCACCTCCCCTGCATCCTCAGCAGGGCCAGCCTCTACTTGAGCTTGCTGTCGGGGGAGTGAGGAGGAAGCTGTGGGCAAGGGTCCTCCTTCATCATCAGAGCTCGTAGCAGAGGGGCAGGAGCTGCAGCCAGTGCAGTGGCTCCTGCATCACCAACATCATCTGCACCTTCCTCATCTTCAAAGATGGGGGTGCCTTCTTCATCATCACCTGAAAGCTCAAAGGCAAGGGTTGTGCAGGGCATAGTTTCATCAAAAGAAACCTCACAAGTCTCAACAACTTGCTTGGCCTCCAAAATCCACACACGAAAAGCCCTAGAACTAGAAGCATACCCCAGAAAAAACCCATCCAAACAGCGAGACTCAAACTTGTCCAAATACCCCGCCTTCTTAAGCACAAAACACTTGCAGCCAAACGCTCGCAAGTGCTTGACGCTGGGCTGCCTACTAAACCGAAGTTCAAGGTCTTCCCAAGGAAAGCTCGCAAGAAGATCCGGTTCACAATGTAACAGGCCGTATTCACTGCCTCAGCCCGAAAGCGCCTCGGAGTCCTGTGCTCAACGAGCATCGTG
The DNA here is from genome assembly GCA_022530915.1 of Paspalum notatum. Lineage (NCBI taxonomy): Eukaryota > Viridiplantae > Streptophyta > Magnoliopsida > Poales > Poaceae > Paspalum > Paspalum notatum. Next base: position 27,526,515 of record CM039688.1, on the reverse strand, counting down.
CGTGCCATCTCAACAAGTGTGCGGTTCTTGCATTCCACAACACCGTTCTGCGGAGGGGTATATGAAGAAGAAAACTGGTGCTCAAGACCTAGGTCACGACAGAAGTTTTCGAACCGAGAGTTTCTGAATTCTCCGCCGTTGTCACTGCGGATAGCCCTCATGGACTTATGACTCTCGTTTCTCAACCTTAGTACCAGATCCCGAACAAAACCAAATACCTCATCCTTAAACTCCGTGAAAAAAACCCACGAGAACTGCGAAAATTCGTCCACAACGACAAGCACATACCACTTCCCACTGACCGACGCTACCCGAGCGGGGCCTACTGTATCCATATGAAGTAGCTCACCCGAATAGGAGGTCATAACCTGAGACACAGGAGTGTGAGAAGCAGCAACCATCTTGCCATGACGACTGGGGTGGCATACTAAGTCCTTCTCAGCTCTCAATTTGGGCCATCCTCGGACTAGGCCCATTGAACTCAACCTGACTAGCAGAGCAAAGCTCAAGTGACCAAGTCTCCTATGCCACTTCCATATATCAGCAGAAGGACTAGCAATCAAACAATGCGCAGGGCCAGAAACAGATGTGAGGTCAACCCTAAAAACCTGACCAAAAGGCAGCAAAGAGCAAACAAGGGTCTCCTCAGCATTAAAAACGCGGCACGCACCCTTCTTAAAACGAACCTCAAAACCTTCATCAAGAAGTTGCGAAACAGAGACCAAATTGAACCCCAGATTCCGGACAAAAGCAATTTCTCTCAGGGAAAGCTTAGTAGAGAGCGAGACAGAACCAACACCCAACAATTTACCTTGACCATTGTCCCCGAATTTGATGTACTCCTTGGTGCTCACGGGGTTGAGGCTGGAGAACCACTTACGATGCCCTGTCATGTGTCTAGAGCAACCAGAATCCATGATCCACATATCCTCCATGCCTCGATCCTGCAAAGTCAAGTAAAGCAATGGTGAGCAAACGGTCCGGCACTAGGGTTAGTACCAAAACTGCTGTACCAGTGCCAAGCCATCTGCTCAAAAGTAGGGTAAGCACAGTCAAAGAAATCACCACGACTGGAGTAACAACGACCCTCAAAGCGTGGCCTCTCCAGCTCCCTCACAAACCCTCGATCACGAGGTCCATAGCCACGCTGAAAATGACTAGGAGCTCGACCGACAAAGCGTCTCTCACCACTAGGAGCACGGGCTTGAAAGCCGCCTCCACGCTCACCACCAGCAAAGCGGTCTCTCATCTCACCGCGGTGGGGAGGATCTTGCCTACCACCCTAGTAGAACTGATCCTGATTCGCCCAAGCTCTCTCCTGCCTCCCAACCTACTTCCTTCTGAAGCAAAACTCCTCTAGGTGGCCATTCCGCTGGCAGAACTCACAGTGGTAGATAGGTCTCCTAGGAACTGGGTTAGGCTGGGACTTGGGCTTAGGTGGTGTGACCTTGGGTGACTCAGGCTGCTGGACTGGCTTCTTGCCCTTGGGCTTAATCTCTTCCTCAACAATCTTGTTCAGCTTAGCCTTGGAAAGCTTGGGTGTCCAGTACTGCTTCTTTGGGGCAGCATTGGGTGGCTCATGGTAAACCCCATCAACAGTCTCTCCTAGCTGTGTAGGTGCAGTCTGGATCTTAATTGGAGCACTCTTCTCACCTGAAGTGCTGCACTCTCCAAACCCACCACTCGTCTTACCCTCAGCTCTCTTGGTGCTCTCTATGATCATCTCTAGTTGGGGTTGCCTAGCATAAACCCAACTCAGCACCTCTCTCAACCTGTTTTGTCATTCTACAAAGACAACACTTCCTCTCTCAGATCCTCCAAAACTACAGTCTGGGCAACACAGTTATGACAAACTAGAGAGGGAAAAACAGGAGCAGCTTTCTCCAGCTTCCTAATGGTGGCATCTCTATTCACCAGCTGCATCCTAAGGGTCAGGCAGTTCTCACAAGTGTCAGTAGGTGCTGAAAACACCTCAAAGTCAGCTCTCAACTGCTCTAACTTACCTCTCAAGGTAGGACAGACCATACACGCACCCAAAAGCGCAGGTCTAGCCCTCAGCTCCTCAAGCTCCATGAGCTGCCCCTCAAACTTATCCTTCAGCACAGCTAGCTCTCTAGCTAAACAGGGGCAAGACTCACACTCAAGCTCTCCACTCGAAGTAGGCTCATCCAGCTTGGACTGGAGTTTGCCTAGCTCAGCTCTAAGCCCATCTATCTCCTCTACTCGCTTGGCATACCTATCCCTCTGGTCACCAAGCTCCGTCATGAAAGACTCGCAGGTAGGGCACTCAAGCTCACTAGGTTGGGGTCTCACACTCCTCAACCTCTCATTTTCCTCCAAAGCCTCAGCAAGTTGGGCTTTCAACTTCTGCAGCTTCTTAGCTGCCTTCTCCAGCATCTTATCCTGGGCTTTCTACTCTCGGCTGTTCTTGCTCTAGCATCTCAAGGATTTTGGCTTGCTCAGGAGTTACCTCATCATCGGAAGAAGAGTTGCTGCCATCATCCTTGTTCTCCTTGTCCTCAAGCGCCATGGAGCCAACCGATCTCCTCTTGTCCCTGTTCTTGCACCTGGACTTGGTGGAGACGAAGCACAAGCCAGCTGGACCTCCTTGGTCATTCCTCTTGTCCTTTCTGTACGTGACCTCATCACTTGAGCTTGACGAGGACGAAGAGGAAGAAGATCCGATGCTGCAGAACCCGATCTCAGAGAAGAAAGCTTTGTCCCGCTTCCGGTTGTCCTTCTGGTAGCTCTTGAAAGCCTTCCGAAAGTTCTTCTTGCCGAAAGGACGCTTGCCGAAGCCGTGCTTGCTGGAGCAGTGCTTGTCAAAGCTCGGCTTGCCGAAGTGGTACTTGTCAGAGTCGTGGGAGTAGCTCTTGCCCTTCTTGTAGTAGTCGTTCTTGTTGGGGCACTCGGCGATGAAGTGGCCGACCTCTCCGCACTCGAAGCACTTGGGCCTCTCGCCCCTCTTCTTGCTCATCTGGTTGTTATAGGCGCACTGAAAGCGACTAGACACCAGACATAGCTCTTCATCCCGAAGCGACGCCAACTGCTCCTCTATCACAGATATCAAAGCAGAAAACGAGAAGTTGTGCATAAGGGGGTTAGCTACAGACTCACTAGAGGGGGTAGCCAAGGCGAAACTCATAGAACCTGTACAAGCAAGGGAATCCCTCAACTTGTAATCTACTTCTGTGGCCTTGAGCTTACTATAGAGCGCCTCTACTCCTATCGTATCATACCCTACCGACTCAATGATTGAGTTCACCTTGAACTCCCATACTTTTCTGTCCAAAGCATACAACAACTTGATAGCCTGCTGATGATCGGTGTATGGGAGCTCAGCGGGGGCAGAGTTGACACGCAACTTGTTAATGATCGATTGAAAGCGACCAAACAAGTCGTCTACTGACTCTCCTGGCTTCTGGATGAAATTCTCATATTCGCGCCGGTAAGTCTCCACAAGCCTAGCCTTAATCGTCGCAGTACCCTCATGGTGTGCACTAAGTAGTGACCATATCTTATGCGCAGTCCTAAGGTGACTCACTCTCTCATAATCCATGGGACCAAGCCCGGAAAAAAGAAAGTTAACAGCCTTGGCATTCGCCTCATGCCGAGCCACGATATCCTGCGTAGTACGCTCAGCGACTGGAAGCACCACAAAAGTCGTACTCTAAGTAGCATCCCATATGTTCTGACTCTGGCTAACAAGAACGCCTCCATCCTACCCTTCCAGTAGGGATAGCCATCGGAGCCAAGGACGGGAATCTTCCCAGAGTAAGTCATGGTCGCTACAGTTTCTTCACCGGTTAAGGTATAGGAAACCTAACCGGCTCTGATACCACTTGTAGGACCGAGACGTGCGACTAGAGGGGGATGAATAGGAGCACTTGGTGTCGCCCACTGAACGGGTACACACAGCAAACACTAGACACCGTCCACTGAAAGGAAACTTGTCTAGCAGCACTTGGTGTCGCCCACTGAACGGGTACACACCAAGCGAGCGGAAGCACGTGACTCAACGATCACAAGATCGCAAGTCAACCGAAACAACGACTCATGCACTAGCGTCTTGTTCGCTACTCAACGCACCAAAATGCGCCCTACTGGTTCTCAGCAGGTTAAGAGTATGGGCAGCAACAAGGAACACTAAAAGCGAGGTCGAAGCAAAAGCCGGGCAGCGAAAACCTCAACGAAAAAGCTCACAGCCACCTTCCAGGCTACTGCCAGACTGTCCGGTAGCGGGCCGGTGACTGGACCGGATGGTCTGGTAGCAGCCGGCTGGAATCCAACGCCGAACTGTCTGGTGCAAAGTGCCGGACTGTCCGGTGAGCCGGATGTTCCGGTAGGAGGCTGGAACTTGAGCTTTCCAACCCTAAACTTGACCAAATCTTGTCCAATCTTCACGAAAATTGACACAGGCTATCTGAGGCCTATTCCAAAGCTTTTCCCAAAAGATCAACTCAAAATGATGACAAGATTAGTGGGAATTTCAGATCGCGTGAAGAGGCAAGCTTTGGGCAAGAAAAGAGGAAAACTCCAATCCGACTTGCTCGTGGCAAACCTGCTGGTTTGAGATGCACTAGGTCATAATCTCCATGTCCTTGCAAGTCCAAAACACCGGCAAAAGAAAGGATTCACCCATGGTCAAAACAAACACCCAAAAGCCAAGGATTGAACCCAAAAACCAAATTAGAGAAGGGGAAGGAAAAGGGCTGCACACAAGCACTTCAATTTTAGAGGAATATTGCTGGATTAATCACGAAATTGAGTTCATACAAAGATCCTACAGCCTACCACCCTTCAGTCTTCCCTCTTGTGAGAAGAACACTAGCAAGGGGACTCAAAACCTAGCCCTAATGCTCTCTCTTCTCTCTTAGGCACATGGCTGTATGGAAATGAAGCCTAGGGTTTTCTAATGGTGGGGGAATTACCTAAATGACCAGCCACTTAGGTATTTATAGCCCTAGGCCTGACGACATAATTAACACTAAGACCCTTACTCTAGAATACCCGAAAGGGGCTGAAATGTAAATGATACAATCGGACGACTACGATGACGCTTTGATTTTCTTCTTCTCCATGCCTCGCTTGGATGTACGCCACGTAGCTAGTAATCCAGAAGCTTCCCCCGGTTTTGAAGTCAGAAACCGGGAAACTTTATTCAGCAGGCTTCCTAGGCCGGGTCTTGGCCCAATCTTCTATCTTGGTGAGTCGGAGCCCAACCCACCAAGTCATTTGAACTTGGGTGGCGGTTTTGAGCCGAAGCCTCCAAAGCCTCCATCGCACGTCTTCGCACCATGCACTCGGGTTGGAGCACCACGGTGGCACCCGGCTTCTCCAGTCCATCAGAGTCGCCTCGCAGTCGATCAGAGGACTTACGCCACTGTTGCCGAACCGCCCCTCCGTGTACTGAGCTCCCATGGCCAACCGACGCCGAGCATTGCCTCCAGTCCTTTGGAGGGCTTTTGCCTCAGTCCATCGAGGTCTTCATCATCTACCTCCAGTCCATCGGAGGGCCTCCAGTCCATTGGAGGGCTTAAGCTCATTGACAATCACTCATCACACTAGGAGAGCAATGAGGCCGGTCCATTGGCTCTCATGTCAATCGTTGCTCGCCTTGCTCGGACGATACAGCAAGATCTGCTCAACACACCCCCGCGTGGTATGCCATGGCTCGATTTCACCCCGTCAGCCATCCCCCACCGGATCTGGGCGGCTAGACGAACGGGGATTGGGTGCGGTGGCTGGGTAGTCTTCCGCCGTGCCACTGAAGTGGGGATGGAGGCGGCGGCGGAATCGTCCGCCACTTGGGGGTTGGACGCGCCGGGTGGATAATGATGGCCGGCGGTGGGGGTGGGTGCAGCGGGGAGGTACCCGCCGCATCGGAAGAGGGCGACAGCGGGTTAGGGAGCGGCGGCAAAGTCGCTCGAGGAGCGGGGGTGGTGAGGTTGAGGGGGGTGGAATCGTAGAAACGGATAGGGTGATGACTGTGTGGGTTGGAGATGGGGTACGATGTTGTTTGACCAAACCGGAAACGGCGGGTGGGGGCCTAGGGGGCCGGTAGGTTTGGGTAGGAGGGTTTGGGTGGTGGGGTTGGACCGGAGTGTATTGTTAGACCAGGGCTTCCTAAAAGCCCAGGGCTCCTAATATACATACTATATATAGATACATATATATATAAGAACCCAATATAGTAGGTATATATCTTACACTCGTAGTATACTTATAATTGTCTTATATCTCTTGGGGTCGACATCCAATGAGTCCAAGACCAATACTTTGCTTTCTTTAGGCATGATGTATAGACAGATCCAGTGTCCGCTGCAAATAGCAAAGCGCGTGAAGTTATATAGATGTCACGTCTAGTTCTCAACCAACGGAACCGGAACAACATATATGTGCCAGGAACGAGTCTCACATATATTATGACAATAGTGACATCACATAATGTGCAAAAGATAAAATAAAACGTTTACATAGCGTATATCATCACTTTATTACAATAAAACAACATGTCTTTAAACCAGAGTCATAGCGGAAGCGTAAACGAAGACAAAGGGGCCGCCACAGGGACGTCGACTGGTGGACTGGTACGCCTAGAACTCGTTGAAGTCCTGAACATACTCCTCGAAGTCTTCTTGAACTGAGTAGCGGTTGGGTTCCAGCCAACAATAGGTTTAAAGTAAAACAAGCGTGAGTATTTCATACTCAACAAGTATAACATGAACTATGAGGCTCTAAGGTTGGCTGACACTTGCATGAGCTTTTAGTTGGTCAAGTTTTATTAAGCAACTAGTTACTACCAGTGAGTTGATGAGCTACTAAACCCAAGGTATTGCATAAAAGATTAAACAACAACATTAACAAAAGAACCAACTTCCAAACCCAACCAGGAACCACTAATCTGCATAAAGGATCTGGGCCGCTCATAACCGTGAGCACGGCTGACATGTCAGTTTTACACTCTTGAGAGGTCGTACATCTTTACCCACAAGCCGTGTACTACGCTAGGAGTTCATCACATTGCCTGAGATGAGATGACTAGCAAGCACACTACGAAGCCTTTATAAAGATCACATTGGTAAAAAGTAACCGCAAGGAATCAAGCGCCGCAATTGTCATGTCCGCCTCTCAAAGGGAGAAGCACACAGCACACTAACCTAAGGTAGTGCAGCGACCACAAAAGCTTACTCTCCCTCTTGCCCCGCATGTAAGTTACTTCAAACCAAAACGATCTAATTAATCAGCTAAGACCGTCCTATTCCAGTCTTATGGTAGCACGGTTGTCCCTGGTTGTCACTTTGTGAACCGGTCCTTGTGGAGAGCGGCTATGAGCAAACCACAAAGCACATGCTCACGCCCCCTAAACCAAGTTGCTAAAAAGCCAATTCTAAGGAGACAGGAACCACTCAAGCACACAGCACAGAGGGTCCAGCTCAACAATTATATTGCATAGATCCATTAACAATATTATTAGCAAAAGTAACATGTGTTCATGCAGCAACTAGCAAAATGTAACCACATGCATCCCAAGGTAACATATTGATAAAAAAGGCTAAGTGCAGTCCTTATTGGTAAACAAGTTAGACACATGCACATGAGATGATTATATGGTTATTAGGTTGTCCAAGTTATACTTGCCTTGTTCAAACTGGTCTTGAGGCTGCTGCTCAACACCCTCAAACTATTGCTCTTCTTCACTAGCAAACTGCTCACCGTCTAAATGCGTTCACAGCAACATACAAGCATTTCCACGCATACATACATGCAAACAATTATCAAAAGGTGAGAAACAGTACATCATATCATAAAAACAGAAGATAAAACTGTACTAAAAACATTCTATGCATTTCTATGGTCACGTGAGTGCAAGAATCACTCAAATCGGAGTTAAAATGCGAAAGTTATGCATAAAACGGGCTCCTAGGGGCATAACTGTGACAGTAACAAAGAAACCAGGGGCTAGATTTGAAAAACCGAGGACCTATCCGTAATTAACCGTAGCCGCCGAGGGCTTTTGGGCAAAACCACCGATGCTTGGACTGCGGGTTTTTCAAAAACCGGAGAGTCCAGGAGCCAAACCGAAGAAAACAGGACCTAAATCTAATAGTTTTTCCACAGGGCTGGACCGCGGGTTGATAACCGGAAAAGTCAGGGGCTTAAACGCAAAGGACCGCGGTTGACCAGGTCTGCGCTGGCGCGGCGCTGACGCGGCGCGCACGGGGCGTGACACGCGGCCTGACGCGCGGGGCCAGGCTGAGTCGGATAAGTGAGCCGCGTGGCGCGACGTCGTTGGCCCACGAAGGGGTATGGCACGTTCTAATCTTGGCCGCCCAGATCAGATCCGAGGGCCAGGGTTGAAAGGAAGAAGGGGGCACCGGCGGCGACCATTCCCCACGGTGGAGGTTCGGCACGCACGGCGGCGGCTCGCCAGACGCGCGTGCGCTGGGGCCTAGGGCGGGTCTGGCTGGACTAGAGCTAGATGGGAAGGGAGAAGGGGCCGAGGCGGAGCTCACCGAGGGTCCAGCGAGGTTGGGAAACGGACGGCGGGTCTTGGCGACGGTGACTGGCGGACGGGCTCGGGCGGCGCTCGCGGGAAGGGGCCTTGCCGTCGCGTCTCCGCACCCAAAACCCACGGAACGGCTCCGCGAAGCTCCTGCGAATGAGATGGGTGCGGTTAGGAGACTAGAGATGGATCCACGGCGATGAATCGAGCGGCGGAGCATCTTACCGCGGCAAAGCTCCGGCGGCGAAATGCAAGCGCGTCGGTGCATGGGAGTGGAATTGGAGTGGAGGCGTGGTAAAGAGGGTGAGGGCGAAGCTTGGGGTCGGTTTTATAGGCACGGAAAGGGACGAGGGCGTCGTGGCGCGGTGATGTCGCTCGGCAGCCTTAGAGCATGGCTCGGCGCAAAGAAGGATGGGGGAAACCACAGCGAGGTTTCGGGATTTGAAGGAGGGTTAAGGACGGAGGGCGCGGATTCAGGGATAGCGTCCCACCCCGGCTGATGACGTGGTCGAGCGGAGGGGGAAAGCCGGCGGAAGTCACAGCGGGGCTGGCGGCCGGAGGAAGAAGGGAATGACAGGTGGGGCCTGGTGGTCAGTGAGGGACGGGGCGCGGGGGTGCTGCGGGCCGACGGCGCGCTCAAGGGAGAGGCACGCGGGCGAGCTGGGCCGGCCTTCCGACCCATGCGGGAAGGGGAGGCGGGGTGGCTGGCCGAGCGGGCCTTCGGCCCAGGCGGGAGGGAGCGGGGTGACCGGGCCGAGCCGAGCCTGGCCGGTCTGGCTGGCCCCCCTGCTTTTCTTTTTTTTTTTTGAATTCCTTTGAATGGAGATAGGAATGGTTCTAAAATCCAAATAAATTTGAATTTGAATCATTAATTCAATCAAACAAGAACAATGCACCAGCATGTATGCACAAGGAAGGTAGGCCTATGTTATTTTTATGCATTTATTTAATTTAAATAAATTATGATAAATGCAAACTAGCACATAAACCTTAGGAAAATAAATAAATTGCTTGCAAAAATTTGTAAAAAGCTGGTATGTAAACTAGGGTGTTACAAACCTACCCCCTTATAGGAATCTCGACCCCGAGATTCTTATAGGTGGCTAGCAAAGAGACCAGGATAAGTTGCTCTCAACTCTTCCTCTCTTTCCCAAGTTGCCTCATCCTCCGTGTGATGTTTCCACTGCACTCTACACATTTTGACCCTCCTGTTTCTGGTAACCCTTTCAGATGTTTCAAGAATCTTCATTGGGTGTTCGGTATATGTCAGATCCTCCTGCACATCCAGACCTTCCAGTGGTGCTTGTTCTTTTGGCACCCTCAAACACTTCTTTAGTTAGGACACATGGAAGACATTTTGTATGCCAGATAGGTTGGATGGCAACTCCAACTTATAAGCCACTTCGCCTTTCCTTTCCACTATCTTGAATGGACCGATGTATCTTGGTGCCAACTTCCCTTTCATATTAAACCTCCGAATTCCCCTCATTGGTGACACCTTCAAATACACAAAGTCATCAACCTTAAAGGCCAAGTCCCTGCGTCGCACATCTGCATAACTCTTCTGTCTGGACTGAGCAACTCTCAAGTTTTCACGTACCATCTTGATCTGCTGTTCAGCATCTCTGATAAGGTCGGGTCCGAACACTTGCTTCTCTCCTGTTTGGTTCCAAAACAACGGTGTCCTGCACCTTCTGGCATACAGTGCCTCAAATGGTGACTTCTTCAAACTAGCTTGGTAGCTGTTGTTATAAGAGAACTCGGCGTAAGGCAGACTCTTATCCCAACTGGTTCCGTACTGTATAGCACACACCCTCAACATGTCCTCCAAAATCTGATTTGTTCTTTTAGTCTGACCATCTATCTGTGGGTGATATGATGTACTGAACCGAAGCTTGGAATCCAAGGAGTCATGCAACTGCTCCCAAAAACGAGATGGGAACTGTGAACCTCTATCAGATATGATCCGCTTAGGCACACCATGCAAGCAAACGATTCTGGAGATGTATAACTCTGCTAGCCTGGCGCCCGAATAGGTAGTGTTCACAGGAATAAAATAAGCAACCTTGGTCAACCGTTCCATGACTACCCAGATCGAGTTATAACCTTTCTGAGTCCTGGGTAACCCACAATGAAATCCATACTTATTTCCTCCCATTTCCACTCTGGAATCTTCAAGGGTTGCAACAAACCTGCGGGTCTCTGGTGTTCAGCCTTCACACGCTGACAAGTGTCACATACTGCAACATATTCTGCTACTGCTCTCTTCATTCCATACCACCAGAACCTTTCTTTCAAGTCGTGATACATCTTTGTACTACCCGGGTGAATGGAGTAAGCGGTGTCATGAGCCTAACTAAGTATTAACTTCTTTATACTGTCCACATCTGGCACACAGATCCGGTTCTTGTACCATACAGTACCATGTTCATCCTCACTAAAGTGTGGCGCCTTGCCCACCTTGATCTGTTCCCGGATCTACTGAATCTTCTCATCTGTCTTCTGATGTTTCCTTATCTCCTGTTCAAGGGTAGGCTCTGCTTCAAAAGTTGCTACAGTGGTGTGATGCATGAATCCCAAATTCAAACTCTCAAATTCTGCACATAGCTCAAGGGGCATCTGGAAAGCCACTGCCATGTTAACATAACTTTTTCTACTTAAAGCATCTGCTACCACATTGGCTTTCTCTAGATGGTAATGTATCTCTAGGTCATAATCTTTAATCAACTCCAGCCATCTCCGCTGCCTCATATTCAACTCATTCTGTGTGAAGATATATTTAAGACTCTTATGATCAGTGTATATCTCACAACGATTTCCAAATAAATAATGCCTCCAGATTTTCAGAGCATGTACAACCGCTGCTAACTCCAGATCATGGGTGGGATAATTGACCTCATGCTTTCTTAACTGGTGTGAAGCATAAGCAATCACCTTACCCTCCTGCATAAGCACACAACCCAATCCCTCCTTGGAAGCATCACAGTACACGGTGAAACTCTTGGTTAAGTCAGGTAGAGTAAGCACTAGGGCTGTGGTGAGTCTCTTCTTTAACTCATCAAATGCGGCTTGCCTCTCCTTAGTCCAAATAAACAGAACACCCTTCTCGAGCAGTGATGTCATCGGCTTTGCAATCTTGGAAAAACTCTCAATAAACCTCCTGTAGTATCCTGCTAGACCCAGAAATCCACGAACCTCTTTCACAACCTCTGGCACCTTCCAATCCATGACACTGCTGATCTTGCTAGGATCCACCATGATTCCACCTTTTGAGACTATGTGTCCCAGGAAAGGCACTTGATCAAGCCAAAACTCACACTTGCTCAGCTTTGCATACAACTTATGTTCTCTCAGCTTCTGCAAAACTAGTCTCAAGTGTTCTTCATGTTCCTCTTCCGTCTTGGAATAGATCAATATATCATCAATGAACACCACAACATACTTGTCAAGATACTCCATAAACACCTTGTTCATAAGATTCATGAAATAAGCAGGAGCATTTGTCAACCCAAAAGACATCACTGTGTACTCATATAGCCCGAATCTGGTAATGAAAGCAGTCTTTGGAATATCAGAAGGGCGGATCTTCATTTGATGATAACCTGACCTCAGATCAATTTTTGAGAACACACATGCACCTCGCAACTGATCAAACAAGTCATCTATTTGAGGTAAGGGGTATTTATTCTTGATGGTGACATCATTCAAGGCCCTATAATCCACACACATCCTTCTTGACCCATCCTTCTTATCAACAAACAGAACCGGAAAAGCCCAAGGTAAGGAACTAGGCCGAATAAACCCCTTCCCTAACAACTCATCTATATTTTCCTTTATTAACTCTTGTTCTTTGGGAGCCACTCTATATTGCCTTTTTGCTATTGGTGCCGTACCAGGTAAAAGTTCTATTAAAAATTCAACATCTCAGTCTGGTGGCATACCTGGCAGCTCGTTTGGAAAGACATCTAGAAACTCACGAACAACCCTAATTCCATCTGTGGGTTTCACCTCCATTTGATGCAGATAACCAGAAGGACTTGTTGCACTGATTTCTACCCCATGACCATCTGAAGCTGTAAGGTGAACAGTTCGTCTGGCATAATCTATTTTGACACCCCACTTATTAAGAGTTTCAATACCCAGAATAACATCAATGTCCACCAAGTCCATTGCTATTAGCTTAGTGTAAAACTCTACCCCCCTTATGACTATGCTAACCCTGGAGCATATCAAGTTGGTATTTATCTTTCCCCCAGAAGATGAGATTACCATGGGATTTTTCATGGGGATTATATCTATATTGTGTTTCTCAGCATATGCCTTGCAATGAATGAGTGAGTTGCGCTAGTATCAAAAAGTATGGATGCAGGATGGTTTTTAACGAGGAACGTACCAAGTACGATGTTAGGAGCTTCCGATGCAGTCTCAGCGGTCACATGGTTCACCCTCCCTTGCCATGGCGCCTTGGCTTGCTGATTGGGGCGCCCCTGCTGCTGCTGCGGAGGATTCTGCCTTTGACCTTGCTAACCAGATTGGTTTGCTGGTGTAGGACCGAGACGTGCGACTAGAGGGGGGTGAATAGGAGCACTTGAAAAACTCAAACTCAAACCCCCAAAGTGCGCTCTCACAAAAACTCAAGCACAACCGATACCGTCCACTGAATAGATACGTATCGGGTGCAAAGCGGAAGCACTAACTATACCTAGCGGAACGAGCACACAACACCTAGACAAACACAACAAGGCACAGACGAAACAAGACAAGCTATACGACTTGCAAGTGTCACACACTAGCCACTCAACACATCGGAGAGTGTCTCACTTAGAAAAGCGAGTAAAGAGTATGGGCATGCAGTGGGTGACACAAACAAGTTTGAAGCAAACAGCACAAACAAAGAAGAAAGACTCGAAACAGAGAAGAACCTCTACGCGCGCAGCCAGACTATCCTAGAGCCTGACCGGACAGTCAGGTCTAGCACCTAGAGCTTGACCGGACAATTCTACGGACCAAACAGCACAACACGCAAAGGCGACAGAGGAACAAGGGATCGGACAGTCCGGTTCTACTCTGAAGGCCTGACCGGACAAAAAGAACGTGGAGGAAGCCACGCGTGCAAGAAACCGGCAGACCGGACAGTCAGTTCTTGCCCAGAAAAACTGACCGGACAAACATCAGGGAGACCGGACTAAAACTGAGACAAAAAGCTACAAAACCAAAGCAGCAAGGGACCGGACAGTCCGCTTGAATGGACCAGACAAACAGACGGATTGTCCGGTCAGTTCTTGCTGCTGGCCCGAGTCTGGAACTGAGGAATCAGCCTGCGAATCCACCAAAAAATCGACCAAACCCAAGCCAAAACTCAACCAAACTTCACGAAAATTTGCACAGAGGAACTTGATTCCATTCCAAAGTAAACCCCTCAAAAATCAACTCAAAATGATCTAGGGATTTACAGGAATTGCAGATCTCGTGGAAGTGATGTGAGAAAGCCTAGGAACCGAAAAACATCAAGAACGGCCTTTGCTCGTGGTTGGATGATTCTAGCACTTGGCTAGTGAGATGCACCACATCTTAGCAAGGCAAAATACCGGCAAAAGAAAGGTCTCATCCTTGGACAACACAAAACGAGGCCAAATCCAAGAAACGGGACCAAAAACAAAACTAGAAAAGGGGCAAAGAGGGAGGGACGAGATTGCTGCTCAAGACTTGGAATTTCACAACAAAGAACCTTGAATTAACCACGAAATTCAGGTTACAAGAGTTCCCTAGAGCCTACCTCCCTTCATCCTCCCACTAATGACAAGATTAGACTAAACTAGGCACTCATCTCCTAGCTAATCCTCTCTATTTCTTCTCTTTGGACCTTGGCTGCTAGGGTTAGGAAATCCTAGGGTTTGTGGCTGCCAAGATGAGCTGCAAGGGAGCCTCTCAAGTCTATTTATACCCTAGGCCCTAAACGACACAATTACACTAAGACCCCTAGTCTAAAAATGCCCGGAGGGGGCCAAACCGAAAAGATACAATCGGACGACTACGATGACGTCTTGATCATCTTCGGTTTCTCCGCCTCGCTTGGATGTGCGCCACGTAGCCAGTAGTCCGAAAGCTTCCCCCGGTTTTGATGTCAGAAACCGGGAAACTTTATTCTGCGGGCTTCCTGGGCCGGGTCTTGGCCCAATCTTCAATCTTGGCGAGTCGGAGCCCAACCCACCAAGTCACCTGAACTTGGGTGGCGGTTTTGAGCCGAAGCCGCCAAAGCCTCCCTCACACGCCTTCGCGCCATGCACTCGGGTTGGAGCACCACGGTGGCACCCGGCTTCTCCAGTCCATCGGAGTTGCCTCGCGGTCCATCGGAGGGCTTACACCACCGTTGCCGAACCGCCCCTCCGTGTACCGAGCTTCCATGACCGACCGACGCCGAGACTTCCCTCCGGTCCATTGGAGGACTTTTGCCTTAGTCCATTGAGGTCTTCATCATCCTCTACCTCTAGTCCATCGGAGGGCCTCCAGTCCATCGGAGGACTTGTGCCGTTGACAATCACTCATCACACCAGGAGAGCAATGAGGCCGATCCATTGGCTCTCAATCTCCCCCTTGATGAGTGCATTGTCAACACATCTCCAACCTATAACCTGAAATAGAACAAAGACAAAAGAAAAGCGTAAAACCGAAAAAGAAAGGAGAAAGAAAACAAATGCTCAAGCTGCCCAAAACCAAACAAAGGCAAAACAAGGCAGCTTGAAGCAAAACGAAAAACAAAAACATCGGCTCCTCAAGACAGAGGCAAAAGGCTCAACGCACCGATGCAAAGAGCATGCTAAAAGCTCAAACTCCCCCTGAAATGCATCCTCACAAATGCAAAATGAATGCAAAGCTCCCCCTCAACTAAATCTCTCCTGAGTTCTCCCTCTTTTCCATATTTTTAAATTTCTTCCCCTTGGAGAAGTACACTAATCTCTCCCCAAATTTCTCCCCCTTGTTGACAATGGACACATCAAGGGTTCCTTGAACTCAACTCCCCCTGAACTAGATAACTCCCCCTCAAAATATGCCATGAAATGCAATGAGTGTAACTGAAAGAGCTCAGAAGGGATGGAAAGCTAGTAATCACAAGTTCTAGCATACAGAGCAAGTGAGGGCAAGGAAGCATATAACAAGCTCAAATGAATCTATCTTACACATGTTAAGAGCAAGCTTATTTTTCAGGGTTATCGAAAAGAAAGCATCACCGACATGAATAGCACCTAGCAAGATAGGCATGCACAGCAAGATGCTAGCAATGCATACAAGGTGTGCTATTCTCAACCAAAGCATATACAACCAGCCATAAGCATTTTAGAGACTTGCAAATTTTAAATTTATACATTTGTATTCATAAGCAAGTTCTTTTTGTGCCAAGGGTTATTTACTTGTCTTTTGCCACTTCTTACCAACCAATGCCAAGCCTAGGTTATATAACCATCAAAAGCTTAAGACAAGGTTTTGGTCATACACAGTCTAGCCCAAGTTCATGCCAAAGTGCAAAGGCAAGCTGTCTCGAACTAGATCAGTGAGACAAGCAAACCCACCTGGATCTTTCTCAATTCAGCACATAAGACACCACTTGTAATCATTTTGATTCAGATTTCAATTTAAGCAAGGTGTCATAAAAGCTTAGGCATTAACTTTGCAAAGGCATACAACTAGCATATCCAGGTATGAAAAGATAGCATAGCATTCAACAATCCTGCACATGCTAGGTAGCCAAATCAAGTGGTGATCATGGTTTTTGATTTGCAAAGAATAAAATGACTTAGCTCACGACTAGTATTCAACAGACTCAAGAGAGCTTAGCCAACCATGATCAAGCATGCAACTGTACAATCTAGCACAAGCAAGTACTAACTCGTCACTTCAAAAGAGCTCTAGTGCTAGTGAAGTGAAAATGCATATGATACAGTGCAATGCATGATATGATACAACATGCAAAAGAAGCAAAGAGAAATAAAAGCCAGATAAAAGCAAATTCTAGACTATGGAAGCTATTCCTTACTAAAAGGAATAGCGTATTATCCCTGACTAAAAGGGTAGCACACTCCAAGCTCACCTCTCAAGCGCACAAAAGCGCCAAACTCTAGGGGCTTGGTAAAGATATTGGCCAACTGGTTTTCAGATGCTACGTGGACTAAGTCTATGTCCCCCTTCTCATAGTGATCTCTCAGAAAGTGAAACCTCACGTCTATGTGTTTGGTTCTAGAGTGCAAGATGGGGTTCTTAGCTACAGAAATAGCAGAAGTAGAATCAACTAGAAGAGGGATTTTTCCAAACCTAAGGCCGAAATCACTAAGGGTGGCTTTCATCTATAAAAGCTGGGAGCAGCAACTAGCAGCAGCTATATACTCTGCTTCTGTGGTAGACAAGGAAACACTAGCTTGCTTCCGAGAGGACCAAGAGACAAGAGAGGTTCCTAAGAGTTGGCATGTGCCGGAGGTTGACTTGCGATCAATCCGGCAGCCAGCATGGTCAGCATCTGAGAACCCTCTAAGAAAAAGAGAAGAACCCGAGGAATACCAAAGACCAAGCTCAGGAGTGAATTTCAGATATCTGAAAATGTGCTTCACCGCTTGACGGTGAGAAGTCCTAGGAGAAGCCTGGTAGCGCGCACAAAGACAGACCGCGAACTGAATGTCCGGCCTGGTCGCCGTCAGGTACAGAAGTGAGCCGATCATCCCTCGAAATTTCTTCTGGTCCACCGCCTCCCCATCTTCATCAGCATCAAGCGCCGTGTTTGTACTCATAGGAGTTGTCATGGGTTTAGAGTCACCCATGTTAAACTTCTTGCGTATGTCCCTTGTGTACTTGGCTTGATGGACGAAGGTACCCTCAAGGCCTTGCTTGATCTGCAGCCCGAGGAAGAACTGGAGCTCACCCATAAGACTCATCTCAAATTCCCTGCTCATCTGTTCAGCAAAACTAGACACCAAAGCGTGAGATGAACCACCAAAGATTATGTCATCAACATATATCTGAACTATCAGGGTGTCACCGCCACGACTCAACAAAAACAAGGACTTGTCTATTGAACCCATCACAAACCCAGACTTGAGCAGGAAACTCTTCAACCTAGCATACCAAGCTCTAGGAGCTTGCTTCAGACCATAAAGGGCTTTCCTCAACTTATACACCCGGTCTGGAAATCTAGCACTCTCAAAGCCAGGAGGTTGTCTCACATATACTTCCTCCTCTATGAACCCGGTCAGGAAAGCAGACTTGACATCCATTTGCTGCAGTTTGAAGCCTTTAGAGGCCGCAAAGGCAAGTAAAATCCTAATGGCTTCCAAACGAGCTACAGGGGCAAAGGTCTCCTCATAATCTATCCCCTCCTTCTGACAGAAACCCTGGGCTACCAATCTCGCTTTGTTCCTCACAACCATCCCATCCTCACCCTGTTTGTTCTTGAAAACCCACTTGGTACCTATAGGGCGACAGTTTGGTGGAGGTTCAACTAAATCCCAGACATGGTTTCTCTCAAAGTTCTCCAACTCCTCATGCATGGCGTTCACCCAGTTAGGATCAGATAATGCATGTGACACATCCCGGGGCTCAAAAGAAGCAACATATGCAGAGTGGGAGAAAAAGACTAGAGAGTTAACCGAAGAGCGTGTGACACGCTGGTGAATATCTCCAATCATCCTGTGTGGAGGGTGATCCCGCTGGACTTGCCGAGATGGAACAATCTCGGAAGTCACCTCCCCTGCGTCCTCAGCGGGTCCAGCCTCTGCTTGAGCTTGCTGTCGGGGGAGTGAGGAGGAAGCTGTGGGCAGGGGTCCTCCTTCATCATCTGAACTCGTAGCAGAGGGGGTAGGAGCTGCAGCCGGTGCAGTGGCTCCTGCATCACCATCATTAACCACACCTTCCTCATCCTCAAAGATGGGAGTGCCTTCTTCGTCATCACCTGAAAGCTCAAAGGCAGGGGTTGTGCAGGGCATAGTCTCATCAAAAGAAACCTCACAAGTCTCAACAACTTGCTTGGCCTCTAAAATCCACACACGAAAAGCCCTAGAATTAGAAGCATACCCCAGAAAAATCCCATCCAAACAACGAGACTCAAACTTGTCCAAATGCCCCGCCTTCTTCAGCACAAAGCACCTGCAGCCAAACGCTCGCAAATGCTTGATGCTGGGCTGCCTACCAAATCGAAGTTCATACGAGGTCTTCCCAAGGAAAGCTTGCAAGAAAATCCGGTTCGCAATGTAATAGGCCGTATTCACTGCCTCAGCCCAAAAGCGCCTCGGAGTCCTATGCTCATCGAGCATCATCCGTGCCATCTCAACAAGTGTGCGGTTCTTGCGTTCCACAACACCGTTCTGCGGAGGGGTATATGGTGAAGAAAACTGGTGTTCAAGACCTAGGTCATGACAGAAGTTTTCGAAACGAGAGTTTCTGAATTCTCCGCCATTGTCACTGCGGATAGCCCTGATGGCCTTATGACTCTCGTTTCTCAACCACAGTACCAGATCCCGAACAAAACCAAACGCCTCATCCTTAAACTCCATGAAAAATACCCATGAGAATCGCGAAAAATCGTCCACAACGACAAGCACGTACCACTTCCCACTGACCGACGCTACCCGAGCGGGACCTACTGTATCCATATGGAGTAGCTCACCCGGATAGGAGGTCATAACCTGAGACACAGGAATGTGAGAAGCGGCAACCATCTTGCCATGACGACAGGGGTGGCATACTAAGTCCTTCTCAGCTCTCAGCTTGGGCAATCCTCGGATTAGGCCCATTGAACTCAACCTGACTAGCAGAGCAAAGCTCAAGTGACCAAGCCTCCTATGCCACTTCCAAATATCAGCAGAAGAACTAGCAACCAAACAGCGAGCAGGGCCAGAAACAGATGTGAGGTCGACCCTAAAAACCTGACCAAAAGGTAGCAAAGAGCAAACAAGGGTCTCCTCAGCATCAAGAACGCGGCACGCACCTTTCTTAAAACGAACCTCAAATCCTTCATCGAGAAGTTGCGAAACAGAAACCAAATTGAACCCCAAATTCCGGACAAAGGCAACTTCTCTTAGGGAAAGCTTAGCGGAGAGCGAAACAGAACCAACACCCATCACTTTACCTTGACCATTGTCCCCGAATGTGATGTACTCCTTAGTGCTTACGGGGTTGAGGCTGGAGAACCACTTGCGGTGCCCTGTCATGTGCCTAGAGCAACCGGAGTCCATGATCCACACGTCCTCCATGCCTCGATCTTGCAAAGTCAAGTAAAGCGACGGTGAGCAAATGGTCCGGCACTGGGGTTAGTCCCAAAACTGCTGTACCAGTGCCGAGCCATCTGCTCAAAAGTGGGGTAAGCACAATCAAAGAAATCATCACGACGATCAGGGTAACCACGACCTCCAAAGCGTGAACCCTCGAAAGCTCTCTCAAAGCCTCGGCCATGAGGTCCATAGCCGCGCTGAAAACGACTAGGAGCTCGGCCGATAAAGCGTCTCTCACCACCAGGAGCACGAGCCTGAAAGCCGCCTCCTCTCTCACCACCGGCAAAGCAGTCTCTCATCTCACCGCGGTGGGGAGGATCTTGCCTACCACCCTAGTAGAACTGATCCTGGTTTCCCCAGGCTCTCTCCTGCTTCTCAACCCGCTTCCTCCTGAAGCAAAACTCCTCTAGGTGGCCATTCCGCTGGCAAAACTCACAGTGGTAGACAGGCCTCCTAGGAACTGGGTTAGGCTGGGACTTGGGCTTAGGTGGTGTGGCCTTGGGTGGCTCAGGCTGCTGGACTGGCTTCTTGCCCTTGGGCTTAAGCTCTTCCTCAACAATCTTGTCCAGCTTAGCCTTAGAAGGCTTGGGTGTCCATTACTGCTTCTTTGGGGCAGCCTTGGGTGGCTCATGGTAAACCCCATCAACAGTCTCTCCTGGCTGGGTAGGTGCAGTCTTGACCTTAATTGGGGCACTCTTCTCACCCGAAATGCTGCACTCTCCAAACCCAACACCACATGTCTCACCCTTAGCTCTTTTGGTGCTCTCTATGATCATCTCTAGTTGAGGTTGCCTCGCATATACCCAACTGAGCACCTCTCTCAACCTATTGTTGTCATTTTGCAAAGACAACATCTCCTCCCTCAGATCCTCCAGAATCACAGTCTGGACAGCACAGGTATCACAGTCTAGGGAGGGAACCACAACAGCTTTCTCCAACTTCCTAATGGTGGCATCCCTATCCACCAGCTGCATCCTAAGGGTTAGGCAGTCCTCACAAGTATCAGTAGGTGCTGAAAGCACCTCAAAATCAGCTCTCAACTGCTCTAACTCACCTCTCAAAGTAGGACAGACCATACACGCACCCAAAAGCGTAGGTCTAGCCCTAAGCTCCTCAAGCTCCATGAGCTGCCCCTGAAACTTCTCCTTCAGAACAGCTAGCTCTCTAGCTAGACAGGGGCAAGACTCACACTCAAGCTCTCCACTAAAAGTAGGCTCATCCAGTTTGGACTGGAGTTTGCCCAGCTCAGCCTTCAGCTCATCTATCTCCTCTACCCGCTTGGCATACCTATCTCTCTGGTCACCAAGCTCCATCATGAAAGACTCGCAGGCAGGGCACTCAATCTCACTGGGTTGGGGTCTCACACTCCTCAACCTCTCATTCTCCTCTAAAGCCTCAGCAAGTTGGGCTTTCAACTTCTGTAGCTTCTTAGCTGCCTTCTCTAGCATCTTATCCTGGGCCTTAAGTTCCCGGCTGTTCTGCTCTAGCATCTCAAGGATTTCGGCTTGCTCAGGAGTTACCTCATCATCGGAAGAAGAGTTGCTACCGTCATCCTTGTTCTCCTTGTCCTCTAGCGCCATGGAGCAAACCGAGCTCCTCTTGTCCTTGTTCTTGCGCCTGGACTTGGTGGAGACGAAGCACAAGCCAGCTGGACCGCCTTGATCATTCCTCTTGTCCTTCCTATACGTGATCTCCTCATCGCTTGAGCTCGACGAGGACGAAGAGGAAGAAGATCCACTGCTGCAGAACCCGATCTTGGCGAAGAAGGCCTTGTCCCGCTTTCGGTTGTCCTTCTGGTAGCTCTTGAAAGCCTTCCGGAAGTTCTTCTTGCCGAAGGGACGCTTGCCGGAGCCGTGCTTGCTGGAGCGGTGCTTGTCAAAGCCTGCCTTGCCGAGGTGGTACTTGTCGGAGTCGCGGGAGTAGCTCTTGCCCTTCTTGTAGTAGTCGTTCTTGTTGGGGCACTCGGCGATGAAGTGGCCGACCTCTCCGCACTCGAAGCACTTGGGCCGCTCTCCCCTCTTCTTGCTCATCCGGTTGTCATAGTCGTGCTGAAAGCGACTAGACACCAGACACAACTCATCATCCCCAAGCGTCGCTAGCTGCTCCTCTGTAACAGACATCAAAGCAGAAAACGAGAAGTTGTGTAACATGGGGTTAGTGACAGACTCACTAGAGGGGGTAGCCAAGGCCAGACTCTTGGAACCTGTACAAGCGAGGGAATCCCTCATCTTGTAATCTACCTCGATGGCCTTGAGCTTACTATAGAGCGCCTCTACTCCAATCGTATCATACCCTGCCGACTCAATGATTGAGTTCACCTTGATCTCCCATATTTTTCTGTCCAAAGCATACAGCAACTTGACAGCCTGCTGATGATCGGTATATGGGAGGGCAGCGGGGGCAGAGTTGACACACAACTTGTTGATGATCGACTGAAAGCGACCAAACAAGTCGTCTATTGACTCTCCCGGCTTCTGGACGAAATTCTCATATTCGCGCCGGTAAGTCTCCACAAGTCTAGCCTTAATTGTCGCAGTACCCTCATGGTGTGCACTAAGCAGTGACCATATCTCACGCGCAGTTCGAAGGTGACTCACTCTCTCATAATCCATGGGACCAAGCCCGGAGAAGAGAAAGTTAACAGCCTTGGCATTCGCCTCATGCTGAGCCACGATGTCTTGCGTAGTACGCTCAGCAACTGGAAGCACCACAAAAGTCATACTCTGAGTAGCATCCCATATGTCCTGACTCTGGCTAAGAAGGAACGCCTCCATCCTACCTTTCCAGTAGGGATAGCCATCGGAGCCAAGGATGGGAATTTTCCCGGAGTAAGTCATTGTCGCTACGGTTTCGTCACCGGTTAAGGTATAGGAAACCTAACCGGCTTTGATACCACTTGTAGGACCGAGACGTGCGACTAGAGGGGGGTGAATAGGAGCACTTGAAAAACTCAAACTCAAACCCCCAAAGTGTGCTCTCACAAAAACTCAAGCACAACCGATACCGTCCACTGAACAGATACGTATCGGGTGCAAAGCGGAAGCACTAACTATACCTAGCGGAACGAGCACACAACACCTAGACAAACACAACAAGGCATAGACGAAACAAGACAAGCTATACGACTTGCAAGTGTCACACACTAGCCACTCAACACATCGGAGCGTGTCTCACTTAGAAAAGCGAGTAAAGAGTATGGGCATGCAGTGGGTGACACAAACAAGTTTGAAGCAAACAGCAGAAACGAAGAAGAAAGACTCGAAACAGAGAAGAACCTCTACGCGCGCAGCCAGACTATCCTAGAGCCTGACCGGACAGTCAGGTCTAGCACCTAGAGCTTGACCGGACAATTCTACGGACCAAACAGCACAACACGCAAAGGCAACAGAGGAACAAGGGATCGGACAGTCCGGTTCTACTTTGAAGGCCTGACCGGACAAAAAGAATGTGGAGGAAGCCACGCGTGCAAGAAACCGGCAGACCGGACAGTCCGTTCTTGCCCAGAAAAACTGACCGGACAAACATCAGGGAGACCGGACTAAAACTGAGACAAAAAGCTACAAAACCAAAGCAGCAAGGGACCGGACAGTCCGCTTGAATGGACCGGACAAACAGACGGATTGTCCGGTCAGTTCTTGCTGCTGGCCCGAGTCTGGAACTGAGGAATCAGCCTGCGAATCCACCAAAAAATCGACCAAACCCAAGCCAAAACTCAACCAAACTTCACGAAAATTTGCACAGAGGAACTTGATTCCACTCCAAAGTAAACCCCTCAAAAATCAACTCAAAATGATCTAGGGATTTACGGGAATTGCAGATCTCGTGGAAGTGATGTGAGAAAGCCTAGGAACCGAAAAACATCAAGAACGGCCTTTGCTCATGGTTGGATGATTCTAGCACTTGGCTAGTGAGGTGCACCACATCTTAGCAAGGCAAAATACCGGCAAAAGAAAGGTCTCATCCTTGGACAACGCAAAACGAGCCAAAATCCAAGAAACGGGACCAAAAACGAAACTAGAAAAGGGGCAAAGAGGGAGGGACGAGATTGCTGCTTAAGACTTGGAATTTCACAACAAAGAACCTTGAATTAACCACGAAATTCAGGTTACAAGAGTTCCCTAGAGCCTACCTCCCTTCATCCTCCCACTAATGACAAGATTAGACTAAACAAGGCACTCATCTCCTAGCTAATCCTCTCTATTTCTTCTCTTTGGACCTTGACTGCTAGGGTTAGGAAATCCTAGGGTTTGTGGCTGCCAAGATGATCTCCAAGGGAGCCTCTCAAGTCTATTTATACCCTAGGCCCTAAACGACACAATTACATTAAGACCCCTAGTCTAAAAATGCCCAGAGGGGGCCAAACTGAAAAGATACAATCGGACGACTACGATGACGTCTTGATCATCTTCGGTTTCTCCGCTTCGCTTGGACGTGCGCCACGTAGCCAGTAGTCCGGAAGCTTCCCCGGTTTTGAAGTCAGAAACCGGGAAACTTTATTCTGCGGGCTTCCTGGGCCGGGTCTTGGCCCAATCTTCAATCTTGGCGAGTCGGAGCCCAACCCACCAAGTCATCTGAACTTGGGTGGCGGTTTTGAGCCGAAGCCGCCAAAGCCTCCCTCGCACGCCTTCGCGCCATGCACTCGGGTTGGAGCACCACGGTGGCACCCGGCTTCTCCAGTCCATCGGAGTTGCCTCACGGTCCATCGAAGGGCTTACACCACCGTTGCCGAACCGCCCCTCCGTGTACCGAGATTCCATGACCGACCGACGCCGAGACTTGCCTCCGGTCCATTGGAGGACTTTTGCCTCAGTCCATCGAGGTCTTCGTCATCCTCTACCTCCAGTCCATCGGAGGGCCTCCAGTCCATCGGAGGACTTGTGCCGTTGACAATCACTCATCACACCAGGAGAGCAATGAGGCCGATCCATTGGCTCTCAGCTGGCGTCTTCTGGGGGCAGACATTGGCATAATGCCCTGTACCTCAACACTTGTAGCAGTTCCTGCCTGTTGGAACCTATGCCTGGTTGGTAGGAGTGGGGTTGGACTGCACCTGACGCTGAGCTTGATAAACAGGACAGTTAGGCTGAGTCTGATAGCACTGCCCCTGATACTGCTGTTGAGCCTGGCTGCGCTGCTGCTGTGGGTACCCCTGCTGCTGGGAATTCTGGCCTTGGGGATAGCGAGGATGGGTGTTACTGCTTGATGACGAGTTGTTGAACTTTCTCTTCCTTTCTTTTATGTCCTGGCGCTTCCTCTCAGTGAAAAGCGCCCTATCCACCAATTGATGAAAGCTGGGAAAGGTGTGATTCATCAATTGATATTGTAGCTCATCATTCAAGCCCTCCAGGAAGTATTCTTGCTTCTCCCTATCCTCCGCCACCTCTATAGTGGCATATCTGGCCAACTGAAGGAACTTGTCCCTATACTTAGTCACCGACATGCTGCCCTGCTTCAGGGAAAGATACTCCTTCTTCTTCATTTTCATCAATCCTGCAGGCACATGGTGGTTGCGGAAGTTCTCCCTGAACTGTGCCCAGGTAAAAGCTTCCCTATCTTGGACTCTGTAGGACTCCCACCAGTCAAGTGCAGCACCCCTCAGCTGTCCAGAACCATACAAGACCCTTTCCGTGTCATTGCACTGTGCTATATCTAACTGGCGTTCCACAGCACAAAGCCAGTCATCAGCCTGTAGTGGCTCTGTAGCATGGGAGAAAGTGGGAGGATGTCCCTTCAGAAAATCTCCACGCCTGTCTCTTGGTGGCGGGGGTGGTGGCTGAACTTGAGCCTGCTGGAGAACTTGTACAGCATTGGTCATTGTTGCCATCATCTGCATCTGGAGATTATAGAACTGCTCTGGTGTCAGTGGTGGAGGGTTGGGCAGTGGGTTGCCACCCCCTTGGTTACCTTGGTTAGCATTTCCACCAGCGGCGTTGCTCCTTGTGTTAACCATCTGATTGTAACAGAGACACCATGAGCACATAGCCAACATATTGGTGCACAAGCAGTAGTGACTAAAGATAAAGTAGTAAGAGCAATAGAGTGGATATAGTATTTTTAACCCCACGAACTAACTTCATTAGATAACATTAACTTGTTCATGCTGGGACAAATCCCCACAGCTGGATAACACACAACCAAAGATCCAAATCAAACATGGTTCAAAATAACAAACATCCAGCCAACACAACTTAACTCAAGTTCAACACAACCAACTCAACACGACGACTTATTCAAACGTGCTACGCGATACATGAGAACGACTAGTCATCCAGAGGGAGTATCCTGGTTGTACCACCTAACTCTCCAGTGCGAGGCCTCCTGCGGGGTGGAGACTGAGCTGGGTCCACCACTGGCACCTGTGGTGGTGGCCCCGCCACTCGGTCTAGCTGAGCCTGAAGGTGGAACACCTCACCGTTCCGGTGATGGAGCTCCTCGAACACCCGGACGTAGGCAGTGATCAGGGCTGACATACCGGACCAGCTTCAGCAGCTGCCAGTTGTCCTCACCCCGAATGGACGCTATCTCGTGCTCAGTATCCCCGGACTGCTGACGGGGGAAGTAACGGTACTGAGTCTGGCAGAGTGGAGTGTGGTAGTGCTGGCATAGAACCCCAAGAGCCTGCTGAGCAGCGTCTTCCATGGCCATCTCCATGGTCTCATGCTCCACGATGCTGTAGTGCCGGCGCAGCACGGTGTGTCCCCCATGGTTGGGGTTAGGCTCCAGGACCTGCACACCGGCAGACCAGAGGGTGGTGTGGTCCGGGCGCGCTCGCTGCCGGATAGACGACCTCGTGGGTAGTGTGACCCAGGTCGTAGAGGCAGTCGCGGAGTTGCCCCGGGAACTCCAGGTCGGCACCGTGGAGTGGGTGCGTCAGGTCGACCTAGGCGTCAACCTCCCGCTGACCACCCTCGTCGGAAGGGACGGCCACGTGGAACGGCCACTCGGGTGCGGCAGGTGGTGGAGGTGGAGGTGGAGGTGAAGCTGCAGGTATCACTGGAGAAGGTGGTGGTGTCGGCTCGCACGGAGAAGGAGGTGTCGGTGTCGGCAGGCGTGGCAATGGAGCCTCCTCTCACGCATCATCATCATCGTCTGAGTCGAGGTAGTAAACCACCTCCACCGGGTCCTCCTCCTCCTCCTCCTCCTCAGGGTCGGTGTCCGCCGGAAGCAGCCCATTCCCCTCAAAGGGATGTGGCGCCTGGTCCATGGGAGCGTACTCGAAGGGTGGTGGTGGCAACGGCTCGGGCAGCTCCGGTGACAGAGGCTCGATCTGCTGTGGTGGCCGAGGTACAGGGGTGCGCCGTGGGGTCGGTGGTGCAACACGGCGAAGGCGGCCCCCGGTACTCTTGCGAGCGGTCTGCTTGTTGCGTGCCATGACCTATAAGGAGGATGGAGTAAGATAGAGATCAGTTCTATATGATAGAATGAGTAAAGCAAAAAGTAATAGTTTAACATAGAGTGAGCATATAATTTGATAGCGAAAAATATAATTTTCATAAAACAGCAAGAGGGCAAAGAGGAGCGGGATCCTTAATTACGTCCGTTTCTAACTAGGCTTCCATCCTACAGTCAACACAGCTCAGATACCACTTTGTCACACCCAGTTCTCAACCAAGGGAACCGAAACAACATATATGTGCCAGGAACGAGTCTCACATATATTATGACAATAGTGACATCACAGAATGTGCAAAAGATAAAATAAAACGTTTACATAGCGTATATCATCACTTTATTACAATAAAACAACATGTCTTTAAACCAGAGTCATAGCGGAAGCGTAAACGAAGACAAAGGGGACACCACAGGGACGTCGACTGGTGGACTGGCACGCCTAGAACTCATTGAAGTCCTGAACATACTCCTCGAAGTCTTCTTGAACTGAGCAGCGGTTGGGTTCCAGCCAACAGTAGGTTTAAAGTAAAACAAGCGTGAGTATTTCATACTCAACAAGTATAACATGAACTATGAGGCTCTAAGGTTGGCTGACACTTGCATGAGCTTTTAGTTGGTCAAGTTTTATTAAGCAACTAGTTACTACCAGTGAGTTGATGAGCCACTAAACCCAAGGTATTGCATAAAAGATTAAACAACAACATTAACAAAAGAACCAACTTCCAAACCCAACCAGGAACCACTAATCTGCATAAAGGATCTGGGCCGCTCATAACCGTGAGCACGGCTGACATGTCAGTTTTACACTCTCGAGAAGTCGTACATCTTTACCCACAAGCTGTGTACTATGCTAGGAGTTCATCACATTGCCTGAGATGAGATGACTAGCAAGGACACTACGAAGCCTTTACAAAGATCACGTTGGTAAAAAGTAACCGCAAGGAATCAAGCGCCGCAATTGTGGTGTCCGCCTCTCAAAGGGAGAAGCACACAGCACACTCAACCTAAGGTAGTGCAGCGATCACAAAAGCTTACTCCCCCTCTTGCCCCGCAGGTAAGTTACTTCAAACCAAAACGATCAAATTAATCAGCTAAGACCGTCCCATTCCAGTCTCATGGTAGCATGGTTGTCCCAGGTTGTCGCTTTGCGAACCGGTCCTTCTGGAGAGCAGCTATGAGCAAACCACAAAGCACATGCTCACGCCCCCTAAACCAAGTTGCTAAAAAGCCAATTTTAAGGAGACAGGAACCACTCAAGCACACAGCACAGAGGGTCCAGCTCAACAATTATATTGCATAGATCCATTAACAATATTATTAACAAAAGTAACATGTGTTCGTGCAGCAACTAGCAAAACGTAACCACATGCATCCCAAGGTAACATATTGATAAAAGAGGCTAAGTACAGTCCTTATTGGTAAACAAGTTAGACACATGCACATGAGATGATTATATGGTTATTAGGTTGTCCAAGTTATACTTGCCTTGCTCAAACCGGTCTTGAGGCTGCTGCTCCACACCCTCAAACTGCTGCTCTTCTTCACTAGCAAATTGCTCACCGTCTAAACGCGTTCACAACAACATACAAGCATTTGCACTCATACATACATGCAAACAATTATCAAAAGGTGAGAAACAGTACATCATATCATAAAAACAGAAGATAAAACCGAGGACCTATCCGTAATTAATCGTAGCCACCGAGGGCTTTCGGGCAAAACCACCGATGCTTGGACTGCGGGTTCAAAAACAGGAGAGTCCAGGGGCCAAACCGAATAAAACAGGACTTAAATCTAATTATTTTTCCACAGGGCTGGACCGCGGGTTGATAACCGGAAAAGTCAGGAGCTTAAACGCAAAGGACCGCGGTTGACCGGGTCTGTGCTGGCGCGGCGCTGACGCGGCGCGCGGGTGGCGTGACACGTGGCCTGACGCGCGGGGCCGGGCTGAGTCAGATAAGTGAGCCGCGTGGCGCGACGTGGTTGGCCCACGAAGAGGTATGGCACGTTCTAATCTCGGCCGCCCAGATCAGATCCGAGGGCCAGGGTTGAAAGGGAGAAGGGGGCGCCGGCGGCGACCATTCCCCACGGTGGAGGTTCGGCCCGCAAGGCGGCGGCTCGCTGGACGCGCGTGCGCCGGGGCCTAGGGCGGGTCTGGCTGGACTAGAGCTAGATGGGAAAGGAGAGGAGGCTGAGGCGGAGCTCACCGAGGGTCCAGCGAGGTTGGGAAACGGATGGCGGGGCTTGGCGACGATGACTGGCGGACGGGCTCGGGCGGTGCTAGCGGGAAGGGGCCTTGGCGTCACGTCTCCGCGCCCAAAACCCACGGAACGGCTCCGCGAAGCTCCTGCGAATGAGATGGATGCGGTTAGGAGATTGGAGATGGATCCACAGCGACGAATCGAGCGGCGGAGCGTGTTACCACGGCAAAGCTGCGGCAGCGAAATGCAAGCTCGTCGGTGCACGGGAGTGGAATTGGAGTGGAGGCGTGGTAAAGGGGGCGAGGGCGAAGCTTGGGGTCAGTTTTATAGGCACGGAAAGGGATGAGGGCGTCGTGGCGCGGTGATGTCGCTCGGCGGCCTTAGAGCGCGGCTCGGCACAAAGAAGGATGGGGGAAATGGCAGCGGGGTTTCGGGATTTGAAGGAGGGTTAAGGAAGGAGAGCGCGGATTCGGGGATAGCGTCCCACCCCGGCTGCTGACGTGGTCGAGCGGAGGGGGAAAGCCGGCGGAAGTCACGGCGGGGCTGGCGGCCGGAGGAAGAAGGGAATGACAGGTGGGGCCCGGTGGTCAGTGAGGGACGGGGCACGGGGGCGCTGCGGGCCGGCGGCGCGCTGAAGGGAGAGGCGCGCGGGCGAGCTGGGCCGGCCTTCCAGCCTATGCGGGAAGGGGAGGTGGGGTGGCTGGCCGAGCGGGCCTTCGGCCCAGGCAGGAGGGAGCGGGGTGGCCGGGCCGAGCCGAGCTTGGCTGGTCTGGCTGCCCCCCCTGTTTTTCTTTTTTTTTTTGAATTCTTTTGTATGGATATAGGAATGGTTCTAAAATCCAAATAAATTTGAATTTGAATCCTTAATTCAATCAAACAAGAACAATGCACCAGCATGTATTCACAAGGAAGGTAGGCCTATGTTATTTTTATGCATTTATTTAATTTAAATAAATCATGATAAATGCAAACTAGAACATAAACCTTAGGAAAATAAATAAATTGCTTGCAAAAATTTGTAAAAAGCTGGTATGTAAACTAGGGTGTTACAATTGATGATCGTGTGAGTTTAATTTTCACTTACTATCAATGCAAAGGTTTTTGACATACTCAAAGTTGTATGGAGCAAGTATTTGGTCTTGGTTTTCTTCATAGAAGAACGTCAAGGCAGTGACAATATATGAGGCAACGGTCCTCTGTGCCTGTTTGTGTAACTTTTGCCGGATTGCCTCCTTCTCCCTTTTTGTTTGCCCTGCCGCCAGTTTGTTATTATCGTCTTTTAGCTTTAGTGACCAGTCATCGCTACCCTAATTAATTAATGAAGGGTTCAAGAACCCGACTCTTTTATCGCCATACTTTTATCTTTTTTTCCACTACATCCTAAAAGATATATTATACACCAAATGGATGTTAAATACGAGAGTATATTACATTAATTATGCACACATAATGGGATGGACAGGGAAACTTACATGCACCAAAGGGTCATCGCAGTGATGTCCACCTGTCCTAGGCGGAACATGTTATGAAACTCCAAAAAGTCGATGACTATAGTCTTGGTTAGTGTGTTGAAGCATCGACTGGGAATGGAGTCGCTTACTACTGAAACCCCAAGTCTACTTGCCCTCAAGTACCAATTGTGAAATCTTTTCATCTCCCCTGGCATGTATTCATTATTTAGAGCCCAATCCGGCAAGAAGGGTTTGCCACGTTCGAATCTCAGGGGGCAATCCGGCAAATCAGCAATTTTGTCCAGTTGATTGAAGGATTTGTAGTCTTTTAGGTCTGGAATCGAAACTGCTTTAGTTGTCGCCCCCTTATCCTTTACTACCCATGTTAATGGGCCCAAATCGGCTTAGGGCTGGAAGGAGCTATCCAAGGGAGAGATAGTGTATACCGTATTGAATGGGCATCAAGCCATGTACCGTAGGAAGGGCTAGTTTTCGTAAGGAGTCTGATTGGGACATTTATTAGAGATTGGTTCAGTTAGGGTTTAGAAAAAATTAGGAAGGTTAGGCTTGTTATCCAAGTCTACGGATTATAAATATGTACCCATGCTTTTTGGAATAAGATAGACGACACACGTTCATCAACAAGAGCATCGCCACCCCTGAGCAATTAGGGTTTTAAGGTATATCGCCATGCTACTCCATTGATTTCTCTTGTAGATGTCGATAGGGCTTTACAGCGCTTTGCCGATGGTAGTTCTTGTACTAAGCTTTGTTATTGGCAAGATCTACTAGTTATCACGTGCATTGAGTTGATCTATTTCTTCCTATGGTCATCACGATATAGATTAGCTCATGTACTTCTTGTTCAGCCTTACGAATCCATCTCATCTCATGATATGCACCGTAGTTCGTACTCGTCATATTGTGTCATGGTTTCTTTAAGCCTGATTTACGTGACTAGAAGCACCGTTTTATGTTCCTAGTTATCGGCTCATACCTAGGGATAGCTTGGTGTTCATCTTTTGTACTAGTTGCATCATATCACGGATGTTCCTATAGGCGTACTTGTGTGTATCTGGCCCTAACTACTAGGATGTTCCTATATTCATGATATCATGTTTATCTAGCCCTATGTTAGTTGGGATGTTCCTATATTCACATGTTATGTTTATCTGGCCTTTGGTGTGACTTTGCTTCGAGTATGATAGATACATCATCTCATCTTTATGTTTTAAGGCCGACATGAGTGAGTAGATCATCTTATTTATATACACAGATGAGTTTTACTTATTTTGTATACTTATATGATATTGAATGAGACGATGGAAGACCGCCAAGACTGTGCTGATGTTGAAGACACGATGTAATAAGAGCCGATCCGAGCGATCCGGCTAGAATCTAATATTTGCTCTGTTTTGTCTGTTGTTGCCAGGAGAACAGGAGTTGACCACCATCACCACAACAACCTTCCTGGCTTAGTCCTCAGCCAGGTGGCACACCCAAACCACCATCGCCAGCTATCAGCTACCTGCCTAGTCGGTTGGGACCCAAATCTAGGAGGAGCGACCCCTACGTCCACATACACCTCCCAGCTCACATTGTGCTGCCAGCCAGAATACTGCAAGCCGGTTTCCCGCAGCAACACATTTTTGGCACGCCCAGTGGGACCACGAAACAAAGACCACCAGTTGATCGCCATGACTGGCGATAAAGGGAAAAAGACCGGTGACAATCCGAAAGTCACACCTGTCGAGAGGGTTGAGGACCTTCCTGAAAATCACCAGATGTAGTACGCCGCGATCATCGAGGATTTGAAAAAGAAGGTTCTCGCCATGTATGGTCGATCTCGCCATGGCCATATCAAGCTCTCGGGGGTTCCTGAGTCACTGCTCGACAAGGTTGACCTCATGACTCCTTCACGAGAGCGTACTGATGCATTCCGCGAAGAGATCCAGAAGCTCCTTGCACACGCTCTCATTCGACAGTCGGAGGCGACAATTAATCGTATGGATAATATTGTGATCGAGACTGTCAAAGCTGCCTTGGCCGGTGAACCTCTGCACATCACCGGCCCTGAGTTAAACAGCCACGTGGGAGAAGCCATGTTCTACTCAAGGCGACTCACCCCCATTCACATCGAGGTACAAGGGGACAATAATGCTGAGTTCGTCATGCACCCACCACGAGCCGACATTCCCCTGTAACCTCGAGTGTCGTCTACCCTGCCTCTGGTCATCCCTGAGGGGTATTTTTTCCAGCTTAGGTACCGACAGCTGGAGGAGGGAGAAGAGACTCCACCACCAAACCCCAATACTATGCTCATCAATCGGCAACCAACTCAACCACAGGGTGCACCGGAGGGGCGATCACCTCGAAGATCGACAAAAACTGCCGAAAAAGAGATGTTCGAATGGCAACGTACCTACGGATCTGGGCCGATCTTACACGATCAGGCCGGACATACTACGGGAGCTGACTTCAATGTGGTTCAGGACCAAATATCTGACATATTAAGAAGTCAGTATGGAATCATGCCTAAATGGGGAGCCGTCACGTATGCTAAGTCGTATCTCGAGGCATATGATCTCTTGGAGGCCCCTCCGAAATTCAAGATCCCAAACTTTTCCAAATTCAGTGGGAATAACGGCGCCAGCAGTATTGAGCATGTCAGCCGATACTGGCACAACTGGGACCCGCTTCTTGAGACAAACACATAAAAATTCGGCTGTTTTCCTTGTCGCTCATCGGGCCAGCTTTCGGTTGGTGCACAACGCTGGCTCCAGGATCAATTACCACCTGGAAGCAGCTGAAGGAGAAATTCCATGCTTAGTTCTTTTTTGAATCTTATGAAGCGACCATGACTGATCTAGCCAGCATATATCAATATCCTAGAGAATCGGTCAAAAAGTATATTCAGCAGTTCCAAGAACAAAGAAACGGATGCTACTCTCTGCATCTAAAGGAAAGGTCTTTGGCAGAATTAGCATACAAAGGCCTGAACAAGGTGATCAAAGCTGTTTATGGGTCGACTGATTTCGAATCCATTGGCCACCTGGTGTCCAAAGTTTCTGCTTTTGAGTGAACTTACCCGGAGATCTTCCAGGAGAAACATAAGAGGAGTATCGGCTATGTTCAAGCCGAGGAAGATGGTTTGATGGACGATGCCGATGCATATCTCATCCAGTGGGCAAGGACAAACCAGCTGCTACAATGTCAGTGAGTAAAACAGCCAAAACCAACGCCCGGGTTTGATTTTGATGTCACCAAGACTGAACTCATCTTCGATTTACTGCTCAAAGAGAAACACTTGGTGCTAGTGGCCGGACATCAAACACCCTCTGTTGGGGTTTAGTCCGGCAATGCTGTAAGGATTGGACGCCCAAGAGGGGGTGGGGTGAATTGGGCTAATTTCAAACTCTAATCGAAAGTCCTTAACCTAGCGACACTACAAATTAGCCCACTTCACCCTCTACACTTAGCTAAACTACTCAACAACGAAAGGAAAACCTACACATGCTAGTTGAAAAGAAAACGACAACGGTCTCTACCACTAGCAACACCAATGACCATAAGAACAATGGAGATACTATCTAAGAAGAAGACTAAGCATGGTGACTACAAGATGCAATCCATGAAAATACGTAAGGAAGCAAGAGCATCAAGTAGAAGAACAAGGGGAAGAGACAAACGGATTTTTCCCATGGTGTTGGAGGTTTGGCACCCTCCCCTAGTCCACGTTGCAGCACACCCTAGAGTGTATTGCTGCCTCCCATGCTTGTGGGCGCTCACTAAGAGTCTCCATTCGCCATCCCGGCAAGGTGGAGCTCAAGCCTTGTATACCTTTGTTCTTCGGGCTTCCACAATCTCCTTGGCAAGCTCCAAGAATGCACCCCAATCACCAAGTCCGCCTAGGTGATGCCAATCACTAAGCGTAACAAGCTGCCGGTCTTCACTTGATCTTGATCCTCACCAAGATGGATGCACACAAGCCCTTGACATTGATCTTGCTCTCAAAGTGAATTTGTGCGTGGTTGATGCAAAGAATTGAAGCACAATGGCTCTCTAAGTGTAGGTAGTAGCTGGAGTGTCAAAGAGCACCAAATGAACCGAAGGAACCCATAATTATAGCCTCCCAAGTTAATAGAGCCATTGGAGAAGAGGAGGCTGACGCAGTGAAGACCGGAAGGTTCGGTCTGCCCAAAAAGTAAGGACAGGACCATACGGTCCAGGCACTTTCCAACGGTCATCATACTTCTGTCCGGTGTTTGGTATGGTCTTCCCAGACCGTCCATTATAGGTTCCAGTTCCTCCCAAGCCCCAATCATCGAGTAATACAGGACGGTCCACATACGGTCTTCCCAGACCGTCCATTATAGTTTCCAGTTCCTCCCAAGCCCCAATCATCGAGTAATACAGGACGGTCCACATACGGTCTTCCCAGACCGTCCCTTTTAACTTCCTGTCCGACGGTTTCACCCCTTTGGATTAAATGGTACGTTCTTCGGACGGTGTTCTCAGACCGGACCATCTAGTCCACGTATCTTGCTTTCTCTTTGCCAAAGTTAATTACTCTATTTCTTGGTTCATGCAATGGTCCATAATCACTAGACCGGACCTTCCTATCCAACTGATTTCCATGGAGTTCAAACCGTGTATGAAAACCTCTTGCAATAACATAGTACACTCTGCCCATTTTCTTCAGACCGGACCATCCGGTCTATGCATTTCCTGCTGGTTTTGATTTTCTTCAAGTGCTTTGATGTTTCCTTGAGTTCCTTTGGGCCATGTACCTTTGTAGCTTGCACCTTTGATGTATTTGTAACTTTAGGCTTGTGTGTGCATCAGTAACTTGGTGGTTCACTCGATTAAGCTACTAGCCATTGACCCCCCTTAATAGTGCGTACACTAATAAGCTAGAAAACCCTATCTAAGCAAGGATCCTTCATCTCCTTTGATCCTTGACTCTAGAAGAGTCCTTAGCCTTCGAGATATGGATGAAAACCACGTCCGCTTCCATGAAATGAACCATTAGAGTTAGGGGCCCTTCATAATATCCAATGAGCAACCATTTTTAATTTTATTACTCAACCTGCACTCATGAGGTCATTAGATAACAAATAATCTTGTCAATCAATCACCAAAACTCACCTTAGGGCCTAGATGCTTACAAATGCACCACAAGATAGGTCACGGGGTGCTTTTGTGGGCCGGCGAGTTCGACTGTAGCTCGATGGTTCGCGTGATATGCGAGGTGAAACGAGATTTATATAGGTTCGGGCCACATAATGCGTAATACCCTACGTCCTGTTTGCTACTGATTGTATTGATTGCGAATACTCGAGGTTACAATGAGTGCTAGGGCTTCGGTATGCTAGATTGCTAGGGGTTGCGAGAGTTTCGTAGGGGTCCCTCACCCGCTTTATATAGGCTGACGGGTTCTTGGGTTACAAGTCAAGTTCCTTCTATATCTCCCTACGGTTCAGATTACAACAGATCCCACAGAATCCGCACTTAATTCTATCCCGAGAATCCTTCTCCCAGTCATGCATGCCATAAAGCTTTCCTCGATTACGACTTCTTTGTCTTGATCTCCAAGCTTGACAAAATCGCGCCACCTTTATAGGCCTAAACCGATTAGTCGGCCCAGAAGCTAGCCGATCGATGGTCTTGGGCCCTCCAATCGCCCATGTCTTGAATCCAAGTCATGAGGAGCCAGGGGATATTTATCCCCCACAAGCCCCCGAGGCTCTAGTTAATTCTGAGAACAATTAACACGAGACTCTAAATAGAACCAATGCTCCAAAATCAAAACACCATGAATTCTCCAGGAGTCCTTCTCCATTGGTTGCACCGACCAGGTGCACCCAATGGGTGTAGCCCCTGAGCTTCGAATTGACTTGAGTAACAATCAACTCGAAGATTCGAAAAATGATCCACTCCAAATTACTTGATTTTAAACTTTGGTTGCACCGACTAGGTGCACCCAATGGGTGTAGCCCTCGAGCTTTGAGTTGACTTGAGTAACAATCAGCTCGAAGATTCAGGATCCAGAGAAAATTTCCTCCCAAATCATCTCAATCATGATTTTCCGACTTAACTTGATTTCCGACTCATCTTGTAAATCAACTGAATAACTGTCACCAAATGGGTGTGCTAAAAACACTCTTTGGAAAAGAAACCCAATGGGTGTATCAAATCCTTTCTCATATAGAGAAAATCCAATGGGTGTAAACGCCATAAAACTTTCTCATACAGAGAAAAACCCAATGGGTATAAACTCCATAAACTTTCTCGGACAAAGAAAAACCCAATGGGTGTGCATTGAGTAAAACTGCCAGAGTACGAAACGTCATGCTTTGCCACGCCTGGAATTTGTGCAACCACCATTGAAATCCATTTAGAGACCCATTCTGCATCTAGATTACCGACGCGTGGTCCCAGAATACGAAGCGCCTCTTCCACGCGGACTTGGAATGCGAATGGGCACAACTTCCCCTATATAATTAGGGCATGATACCGCCCTCTGCACACCAGCACTTGCCTTCGAAACTTCCAGTTACCAAAAAACCAGCGACCAGAAAAAACTTCCATCTCCTCCACCAAAGCCATGGCCGGCGGCAACGACAAGAAAGCTACAGGCCCCGCCAAGGCAAAGAAAGTACGAGTACTCTGAATCGGAAGATGAGTACCTCCAAGAGACTACAGTGATAGCGGCGAATCCGGCGACAACGCACCTTCCGACGTCAAGGACGGAGGAGAACGCTTCCAAGAATTCTCCTCCGACTTCGACCAATACAACGAGGAGGAGAAGGCCTACCTCAAGGCCCTCGAGACCCAGGCCTCGATGGCCCTGATGGTGACAGTGACGAAGACGAGGACAAGGACGACGATGACGACAACGACGGCAACGACGGCGATGATGACGGCGACGACAACGATGATGACGAGCCAGTCGACCCATGCCCTCTGAAGCACCGCTGCCTCCATGCATAGGCAATAGGAGTAGCTATAGGACATTATCCATTAGCCGTTATGTATCGCCATGTAGCTTCCTTATGTGTTTTAATGAAATCCGTCTGAACTTTGAAAAACTCTTCTGTTTATATGCTCTTTTTGTGCATTCTATCTTGTCTGAAACATCCCGACTTACAATGCTTTCATGAATCTTTAATGAAAAAACTGCCTTCCACAAAAGATGTTGAAAATATGACAAATCAAATCCTTAAAGCCGATGTTTTGGAAAACCTCACCCGAATCAACTCGAATTCCGAATTGCCAGCGTACCAAGAAAACTTCATGTGATGCGATGTTGAAAGATATCCGACTACTGCAGCACTATCGAATCACATAGTGCACTGTTCTGAACGGAAGAGCAGCCCCCGAGTTAACTTATTGACGCCATCCATCATTATGACGACTTTCGAACAAACGTCGTTAGGGTGCACATGAAACCATTAATACCCTAACAGTTACCCCTTCGAAGTCAGTTCACTTGAGTTCCTCATTCAAGCCGCCGCCACTGCTCTAGAGCGGAAAGAGATTCCCAACGACTGCCCATCCAAGAAATTGCTTGATTCCACATGGCGCCCAAGAAGAAGACCGCCAGCGAGCGAGGAAACACTATAGAGGGACTCCCATTTGATACCAATGCTCCAACTCCCTCCTTCATTCTGACTTTTTGTCCATCAACCGTATCTGATGCCATCTTCAAGAATCTAGAGAAAATGGGAGTTCTACCTGATCAAGAAGTTGGGGGTTGGAGAAGCTGTGTAGGAGAAGCGATGCCCACTGAAAATACAATTGAGACCGTCGTTTTCGCTTCCTTCTTCATCAATGGGTTAGGGCTACCGATTTGTTCCTTCTTCCGCAAACTTCTTGATTTCTATCAGATTCAATTGACTCATCTAAATCCCAACTCGATTCTCGAAATATCCATCTTTATCCATTTATGCGAGGCCTTCTTGGGAATCGATCCCCACTTTGGTTTGTGGAAGCATTTGTACCACCACAAGCCCGGCAACAAGGACGAGTGCTTCAAGTGATTGGCGGCACCTGTTTAGAATTAAGACGTGGCCGCAGAGCTGTGTACCTCGAAATCCCTCTTAAGGACACCCACAGAGGCTGGCATTCTGAGTGGTTCACAATCGAGAATCATCAATTATCCTTGCCCAAGCGCACTGGTCACAAACAAAACCCCAAGCTGGTCAGTTGGGAAGAGGCACCAACACCAGAAGAGGTAGAGCAAGTGAATGAGCTACTGAAAGAGATCAACGATTTAAAAGAGCATGGCTTAACTGCTGTAGCTGTGGTTATAGACTTCATGTTTCGTAGCCTCCAACCACTGAAGGAAAGATCATACCCGGCGTACTTATATGTTAGCAATTTCTGATGATGAAGTCCGAGCTCGTGTGAGTTTAATGCTGAAGACTGAAACTCTGATGAACAATGGTTCGCCACAGCCTCATTCTATTTGACACCTTTCATCATCATGCTCAGTAAGTATTCTTATTCCACTTGACTGAATGAACATGAAACCTGAAATGTATTATGAAGCAATATAATGACTCTTTCCTTTATGGTGTAGATAGAAATCCCCAACTTTCTGGCACGACCAATCCCAGGGAATTTGGCTCAGACGATGAAACAGAGCTCTAGCTTGACCCACCAAGAGATGGATGCCATACTAGCTGCTGTGCAGAGTGACGAGAATACACCTGAGTCAACTTACATAGTGATTCAAGATCCATCTAATGACGAAGCAGGGGACAAGGGAAAAACAGTGCCCACTGATCAAGCCCCCGAGTCATCCCTCCAAGGTACTAAGGAGCATCGTATACCCAGGAAGACAAGGAGCAAGGTTGCTGGAGTGAAGCACAAACCATCCATTGTGAAGCAGACAGTACATCATCGCAAGGTCGATAAGAGCACCATTAACACTGACTCCGAGTCAAATGTGTCCGTTGAGAGGCCCAAGAAGAAGGCCAAACATCATGAGTCATCGCACGATATTGATGAGTCTGCTGACACCCGTGTCAATTGGAACAAGCTAGCTGATGAAGAAGCCGAAGAAGAGGAAGAATCAACTCTTTCCACACGCCGTGAAAAGAGGTCAAAAATTCTCCTCCGCGCGCGTTGCTTCAAACATAAGTTGAGGTAGATTTGTCTTCTCTTGATATTGACATGGATGCCATTGCACAGAAAAAGACAAAGACTCTAAAAGATGTCATGGGAGGAAAAGAACTTGAGCCTCCAAAGTAAGTAGAATCTGCTCTGCCATCTTGATATCACTTGACTCCACATCAGTTGTAACTGAATTTTGAATGTCATGCAGGTCTGCACCAACACCACCTCGGGGAGCTTCCACCTTGAGATCATCTGAAGCACCTAATCAAGGTAGTTCCCAACCTAAAAGCCATTCTAGTGCTAGCCCCCGAGGTACCGCAAGCACTGCCGAAGAAATTCCGACAGACGACCATCGTCAAGTCGAGAAAAACAGTACCGTTGTTGAAACCAATATCGAGAAGAAACCTGAAGCAAGTCGTGAGCCAACAGGCAATCCGGACCAAGGCCCGATTGAATACTCATGGGGAGTGGCTTTAGGGAATCCGAATAGTGGTGCGATATCAGGAAATCAAACTCCACTAGAGCCCGAGTCACAGACTAAAAACACGATGACGTCTGGTTTTGAACAGCTCCCGATTTAGCCAGATGGAGTTGGGTCGGAAGTCATTCATGACCATTCAAGATTAAAAACAAGCCTTGCGTCAAGCCCCCAGGTTATGCCATCGGGATCGACCAGCATCTCTGCTGAGGATGTACCCCTTGATCATCACCACTCACATTTGCAGCTGGCTATCCCATCAACCGACTCAGACATAGCTGTGTTGTAGATTCATAACCATTCTGAATGATGCTAACAATGCTTGGTTGTATGCTGAATTGGATGAAGCAAGGAGCAATTTTATATCAAAGGATGGCGCCAATACTCAAAAGTGATGTCACTTTGCTTCAGTAGCAATTGGCTGAAACAGAAACTGCCCGAGCAAACGAGGCCACTAGTAAACAGACTTCCCTTTATTATTAGTTACAAAGCTCACAGTTTTGTGTGCACCATGTGTAGGACCGAGACGTGCGATTAGAGGGGGGTGAATAGGAGCACCAAAAACACAAACTCACAACCCCCTGGTGCAAACTGACACACTACACACCAAAGCTACTAGACACCGTCCAGTGAAAGGAAACGTGTCTAGCAAGCACCTGGTGTCGCCTACTGAACAGGTATACACCAAGCAAGCGGAAGCACTATACTCAACGACCACGAGATCGCAAGTCTAGTGAAACAATGCCTCTTGCAAATGAGGATCCCACGTAGCCACTCCGCACCTAAATGCGTCTCAGCGATGAACAGAGAGCGATGAGTATGGGTCGGTGGTGAGAATCACTCGGGCAAGGACGAAGCAAAACCCGAACGGCAAAAACTCCAACAAAAACCGACTGCACAGCCACACGCCGGATAGTCTGGTGCATTTCACCGAACAGTCCGGTAGAGAACGGAGAGTCCGGTGACCTACACCGGATAGTCCGGTAGAGGCTGGGACGAGGGCCGGAGCCAAATAGTCCGGTGCATGCCGTCAGACTGTCCGGTAGAGGACCGGACATTTCGGTGCTTGCGCCGGATAGTCCGGTAGCAACTTGGAACTTGAGTTCCCAAACCTAAAACCTAACCAAACCTTGTCCAATCTTTGCGAAAAATGACACAGCCTATCTGAGCACTATTCCAAAGCTATTCCCAAAAGATCTATGGAAAGATCAAGGGATTAGCGGGAATTTCAGATCTCGCGAAGAGGCAACCTTTGGGCAAGAAAAGGGGATAACTCAAGAACGACTTGCTCGTGGCAATCCAAGGGGATTGAGATGAACTAGGTCATAATCTCCACGTCCTAGCAAGTCCAAAAGAGCCAAAAGAACAGGATTAACTCGCGGGCAAAGCAAATCACCAAAAACCTTTGAGTTTCATCCAAGAACCAAACTAGAGAGGGGAGGGAAAAGAGGGCTGCACTCAAGAACTCCAATTTTAGAGGAATATTGCTGGATTAATCACGAAATTGTGTTCATACAAAGGTTCCTATAGCCTACCACCCTTCATCCTCCCTCTTGATGTGAAGAACCCTAGCTAGGGGACTCAAAACCTAGCCTAAAGCTCTCCTTTCTCTCTTTAGCACTTGGCTATATGGAAACTAAGCCTAGGGTCTTCTAACAGTGGAAGAGTCACCTAGATGACCAGCCACAAGGCTATTTATACCCAGGCCTAACGACACCAATTAACACTAAGACCCTTACTCTAGAATGCCTAGAATGGGCTGAAATGAAAATGATACAATCGGACGACTACAATGACGCCTTGATCTTCTTCCTCTACACGCCTTGCTTGGACGTACGCCACGTAGCCTGTAGTCCGGAAGCTAAGTCAGAAACTGGGAAACTTTATTCTGCAGGCTTCCTGGGCCGGGTCTTGGCCCAATCTTCTATCTTGGCGAGTCGGAGCCCAACCCACCAAGTCATTTGAACTTGGGTGGCGGTTTTGAGCCGAAGCCGCCAAAGCCTCCCTCGCACGCCTTCGCGCCATGCACTCGGGTTGGAGCACCATGGTGGCACCTGACTTCTCCAGTCCATCGGAGTCGCCTCGCAGTCCATTGGAGGGCTTACACCGCCGTTGCCGAACCGCCCCTCCATGTACCAAGCTTCCATGGCCGACCGACGCCGAGCATTGCCTCCGATCCATTGGAGGGCTTTTGCCTCAGTCCATCGAGGTCTTCATCATCTACCTCCAGTCCATCGGAGGGCCTCCAGTCCATCGGAGGACTTTTACCGTTGACAATCACTCATCACACCAAGAGAGCAATGAAGCCGGTCCATTGGCTCTCAATCTCCCCCTTGATGAGTGTGTTGTCAACATCTTCAACCTGTACCCTAAAATATAATAAAGACAAAAGGAAAGCGTAAAACCAAAAAAGAAAGAAAGAAAGAAGAAAGTTGCTTAAAATGCCCAAGAACCGCATACAAACAAAGAAACAGGGCACAATGAGACAACAAAAGAAAACAAAGCATCGACTCCTCAAGACAAAGGCAAAAGGCTCAACGCTGAGAGCCAATGGACTGGCCTCATTGCTCTCCTGGTGTGATGAGTGATTGTCAATGAGCTCAAGCCTCTGATGGACTGGAGGCCCTCCGATAGACTGGAGGTAGATGATGAAGACCTCGATGGACTAAGGCAAAAGCCCTCCAATGGATCGGAGGCAATGCTCAGCGTCGGTCGGGCATGGAAGCTTGGTACATGGAGGGGCAGTTCGACAACGGTGGTGTAAGCCCTTCGATGGACCGCGAGGCGACTCCGATGGACTGGAGAAGCCGGGTGCCACCGTGGTGCTCAAACCCGAGTGCATGGCGCGAAGGCGTGCGAGGGAGGATTTCGCGGCTTTGGCTCAAAATCGCCACCCAAGTTTAAATAACTTGGTGGGTTGGGCTTCGACTCGCCAAGATAGAAGATTGGGCCAAGACCCGGCCTAGGAAGCCCGCGGAATAAAGTTTTCTGTTTTCTGACTTCAAAACCGGGGGAAGCTTTCGGACTAGTGGCTACGTGGCGTACATCCAAGCGAGGCGTGGAGAAGAAGATCAAAGTGTCATCGTAGTCATCCGTTTGTATTATTTTCATTTCAGCCCCTTCCGGGCTTTCTAAAATAGGGGTCTTAGTGTTAAATGGTGTCATTAGGCCTG
The DNA here is from genome assembly GCA_022530915.1 of Paspalum notatum. Classification (NCBI taxonomy): domain Eukaryota; kingdom Viridiplantae; phylum Streptophyta; class Magnoliopsida; order Poales; family Poaceae; genus Paspalum; species Paspalum notatum. Next base: position 27,482,939 of record CM039688.1, on the reverse strand, counting down.
TGCTATATATACCTAAGTGGCTGGTTATTTAGATTACTCTTCCACCATTAGAAAACCCTAGGCTTAGTTTCCATACAGCCAAGTGCTAAAGAGAGAAAGGAGAGCTTTAGGCTAGGATTTGAGTCCCCTAGATAGTGTTCTTCACATCAAGAGGGAGGATGAAGGGTGGTAGGTTGTAGGAACCTTTGTATGAACTCAATTTCATGATTAATCCAACAATATTCCTCTGAAATTGGAGTTCTTGAGTGCAGCCCTCTTTTCCCTCCCCTCTCTAGTTTGGTTCTTGGATGAAACTCAAAGGCTTTTGGTGATTTCCTTTGCCCGCGAGTTAATCCTGTTCTTTTGGCTCTTTTGGACTTGCTAGGACGTGGAGATTATGACCTAGTTCATCTCAATCCCTTTGGATTGCCATGAGCAAGTCGTTCTTGAGTTTTTCTCTTTTCTTGCCCAAAGCTTGCCTCTTCATGAGATCTGAAATTCCCGCTAATTGCTTGATCTTTTTCCATGGATCTTTTGGGAATAGCTTTGGAATAGTGCTCAGATAGCCTGTGTCAATTTTCATGAAGATTGGACAAGATTTGGTCAGGTTTTAGGTTTGGAAACTCAAGTTCCAATGTGCTACCGGACTATCCGGTGCAACCACCGGACTCTCCGGTTTCTTACCGGACAGTCCGACGGCGTGCACCGGACTATCCGACTCAGGCCCTCATCCCAGCTTCTGTTGGACTATCCGGTGCAGGTCACCGGACTATCCGGTCTCTACCAGACTGTCCGGTGACGTACACCGGACTATCCGGCGTGTGGCTGTGCAATCGGTTTTCGTTGGAGTTTTTGCCATTCGGGTTTTTCTTCACTCTTGCCTGAGTGATTCTCACCACCGACCCATACTCATCACTCTCTGTTCATCAGTGAGACGCATTTAGGTGCGGAGTGGCTACGTGGGATCCTCTTTTGCAAGAGGTGTTGTTTCGCTAGACTTGCGATCTCATGGTCGTTGAGTTTAGTGCTTCCGCTTGCTCGATGTGTACCTGTTCAGTAGGCGATACCAGGTGCTTGCTAGACACGTTTCCTTTCAGTGGACGGTGTCTAATAGCTTTGGTGTGTAGTGTGTCAGTTTGCATAAGGGGGTTGTGAGTTTGAGTTTTTGGTGCTCCTATTCACCCCCTCTAGTCGCACGTCTCGGTCCTACAAGTGGTATCAGAGCCGTTTAGGTTTCTCATACATTAACCGGTGAAGAAACCGTAGCGACTATGACTTACTCTGGGAAGATTCCCGTCCTTGGCTCCGATGGCTATCCCTACTGGAAGGGTAGGATGGAGGCATTCCTTGTTAGCCAGAGTCAGGACATATGGGATGCTACTCAGAGTACGACTTTTGTGGTGCGTCTAGTTGCTGAGTGTACTACGCCTGAGATCGTGGCTCAGCATGAGGCGAATGCCAAAGCTGTTAACTTTCTCTTTTCCAGGCTTGGTCCTATGGATTGTGAGAGAGTGAGTCACCTCAAGACGGCACGTGAGATATGGTCCCTGCTTAGTGCTCACCATGAGAGCACCGTGACCATTAAGGCTAGGCTTGTGGTGACTTATCGGCGCGAATATGAGAATTTTGTCCAGAAGCCGGGAGAGTCAGTAGATGACTTGTTTGGTCGCTTTCAGTCGATCATTAACAAGTTGGGTGTCAACTCTGCCCCCGCTGAGCTCCCATACACCGATCATCAGCAGGCTATCAAATTGCTATATGCTTTGGATAGAAAAGTATGGGAGATCAAGGGGAACTCAATCATTGAGTCGGTAGGGTATGATACGATAGGAGTATAGGCGCTCTATAGTAAGCTCAAGGCCACAGAAGTAGATTACAAGATGAGGGATTCCCTCGCTTGTACAGGTTCCAAGAGTCTGGCCTTGGCTACCCCCTCTAGTGAGTCTGCTAATAATCCCCTATTACACAACTTCTCATTTTCTGCTTTGATGTCTGTTACAGAGGAGCAGTTGGCGATGCTTGGGGATGATGAGCTTTGTCTGGTGTCTAGTCGCTTTCAGCGTGCCTATGACAACCGGATGAGCAAGAAGGAGGGGCGAGAGGCCGAAGTGCTTCGAGTGCGGAGAGGTCGGCCACTTCATCGCCGAGTGCCCCAACAAGAACGACTACTACAAGAAGGGCAAGAGCTACTCCCGCGACTCTGACAAGTACCACTCCAGCAAGCACCCCTTCGGCAAGAAGAACTTCCAAAAGTTTTTCAAGAGCTACTAGAAGGACAGCCAAGCGTTCTTCGCCGAGATTGGGTTCTGTAGCAGCGGATCTTCTTCCTCTTCATCCTCATCGAGCTCAAATGATGAGGAGATCACATACGAGAAGGACAAGACGAACGATCAAGGAGGTCCAGCTGGCTTGTGCTTTGTCTCCACCAAGTCCAAGCGGAAACACAAGATCAAGAGGAGCTCGGTTTGCTCCATGGCGCTTGAGGACAAGGAGAACAAGGATGACGGCAGCAACTCTTCTTCCGATGATGAGGTAACTCCTGAGCAAGCCGAAATCGTTGAGATGCTAGAGCAGAACAGCCGAGAGCTAAAAGCCCAGGATAAGATGCTAGAGAAGGTAGCTAAGAAGCTGCAGAAGTTGAAAGCCCAACTTGCTGAGGCTTTAAAGGAGAATGAGAGGTTGAGGAGTGTGAGACCCCAACCCAGTGAGTTTGAGTGCCCTACCTGCGAGTCTTTCATGACGGAGCTTGGTGACCAGAGAGATAGGTATGCCAAGCGGGTAGAGGAGATAGATGGGCTAAAAGTTGAGTTAGGCAAACTCCAATCCAAGATGGATGAGCCTACTTTGAGTAGAGAGTTTGAATGTGAGTCTTGCCCCTGTTTTGCTAGTGAACTAGCTGTGTTGAGGGAGAAGTTTGAAGGGCAGCTTGAGGAGCTTAGGGCTAGACCTGTGCTTTTGGGTGCGTGTATGGTCTATCCTACCTTGAGAGGTGAGTTAGAGCAGTTGAGAGCTGACTTTGAGGTGCTTTCAGCACCTACTGACACTTATGAGAAGTTGGAGAAAGCTGCTCCTATGTTTCCCTCCCTAGATTGTGATACCTGTGCTGCCCAGACAGTAGTTCTAGAAGATCTGAGGTTGCAAGTGTTGTCTTTGCAAGATGACAACAGCAGGTTGAGAGAGGTGCTGAGTTTGGTGTATGCGAGGCAACCCCAATTATAGATGATTATAGAGAGCACCAAGAGAGCCGAGGGTGACATGAGTGGTTTTCGGTTTGGGGAGTGCAGTACTTTGGGTTTGAAGAGTGCTCCAATTAAGATCAAAACTGCTCCTACCCAGCCAGGTGAGACTGTTGACGGGGTTTACCATGTGTTGGCGTTTCTTAGCCTACTGATATATATCCGCAAGCGCACGGAAACACGTTGTAGCTTTTCACGTAAGAGTATTCCAGGGCATCGAAATCTACGAGGAACGAGGAGTAACTCAACGTAAAACATGTAGGAACGAACAACAAAGCCAGCAATTGTAGAGACAAAAGATAGAGCAGAGCAGGTTCACTACTTTAAATAAAACAACTTAACTTTACTAAGCAAACTAGTGTTCTACTCAGCAGGTTTACTTGGACACTAAGCCTATAGAACCACTTTCGGGCACCAGAGTGCTAATAACCCAGACGAGAAAGGCGGGCACTATAGAACTTAGCTATGCGTCGATGACTACTTATCCGGACGACGGGGTAGAGTACACAGGGTACACGCTCGCTGTCACCAAGCGGACCTACCACCAAAGCTGTGTGGGACAAGACACCTTCCAAGGCAAACTCTAGTCTAGACACCACGTCTACACAACCGAGTTTACTACTACACAGGTTCGAGGCCTGAGAGCAGGCATAACTGTATAGCTAAACTACACAGAGCACACTTGGCACCCGTAAACTACTGAGCAAAGCACTGAGTATGTAAATAAAGTAAGTATAAAATAAATAAAGAAGGGATCAAGGAACTTTACTGTATCTTGGAAATAGAGTAATAATTCCTCAAAGAATAAGAGCTCGGGAATAGAAGACCAAAGAGAATTCCGACTCCTTCACTCTACAACTCACTACTCACTCTTGATACAACTTGGCTCTCTCTACAATGCCAAGGGTGGCTTCACTACTATACTCTACACACAACTACACAACCACACTAGTGTTATCTTGATCCACCACACCTTGCAAATGACCTCCCGGGGGGTATTTATAGCTTAGAAGGACGAGGGGGGTATTTGTAGGTGTGCAAGGTCAGTTTGGGTGTAGGTCGGTGGTCGGCCGACCTGGGGGTAGGTCGGCCGACCCTGTGGGTATGTCGAGCGGCCACCCAGGAGGTCAGGTGACCCTCCGATGCACCGCCTTCCTTGATCCTTCGGTTGTGAAGTGCTCCGAATGTCGGTTGGCGGTTGTGGCAGTTGAGGCACGTGCAAAACGAGGTCAGTGCTAGGTCGGCCGACCTTGGGATAAGGTTGGGCGACCTCTGATTGGCTGCATGTTCTTTCCCTCGGGTTGTTGACGTCATCGATCCCTTGTTTGACGTCCTTTCGGCCCTTGGATGTATTGGATTCTTGATCTGACGGTTGCATTTAACCTCTTTTGTGTTTCTTTTCATGCAGGTCGAAATTGGTCACGTGGCAACGTCGGGCAACCAGGGAGGGAGGTCGGCCGACTTGGGCCTGTGGTCGGCCGGCCTGGCCCCTAAGGCTGATGGGCCTCAGGTCGGCCGACCTAGGATGGTGGTCGGCCGACCTGTGTTTTGTGGCCCATTGCTCTCCTTTGCCTCATTGCCTTTGTTTGTCCAATTTCATGTGGTTTTGAATGTGTAAAACTCCTGCATACAACCTTTATGCCCAACTCGTGGAACTAGTTAGAGATTAGTGAAAACTTGGTAAAATATACTCTAAAATATGAAATGTTGGTGGTCGAAATGGGTTTTATCGACCGCCAACACCCCCCCCCCCACACTTAAACCTTTGCTCGTCCTCGATCAAAGAAGAGAGTTAAGCGCAAGTGGAAAGGGCATAACATCAACAACCACCATAGCAGGCACAAGGTTACTCCTGACTATTTCATCTTGCCCATGATTTCAATGGTGTCTACACTTAAGTTTTGGAATGTTGAGACATGGAACAAGAATATATCAGAGTTAACTTCAGGTTCCCACACCACATGAGTAAAGAGGACATCAAGATTTTCAAAACAGGGCATGCCAACTTTTCTGATCTCAAGTCCAGCTCTCAGTCACTCACAGGACAAGGTGTCCTTGCAAGAGTTTTGCATTCCTCACATTCTACACTACTAAGGCTTTTGTGGAGCTTTTGGTAGTTGAACGAGTGATGCTATCCTATCATGCTTATGTTGTCGAATCAAATCAAGTGTCAAGAAAGAATTCATAATCAAGTGAGATTTGGCCAAGTGCAAGTGCAATGTAGGGACTTGTCTCTTGTAGGTGCTTGTTTTGAATCCCATGTTTGAGTAGGGGGCATGGAGTCTTTTTTTTCTCATCATTTTTTTTCGTCGTACTTTTCTCTTCTCTTTTTTTTCTTTTTCGACTTCCATGCCTCTCTTTCTCTCAAACAGTACTTGGATGGGATCATTGACATTTTGGCGCACACCTTTTTTTTGAGAGACTTTATTTCATGGAACGTGCTTGTGAAGGCCAAAATTCTCAAATGATTCGAATTCGTTTAATGGCACAAGACTTGATCGGACTCAAAACAATCAAGGGAGCATGAATGTACAAATTCTCTTTTTCATATGTGGCACTGGTGAGATGGGATTGGAACTTGAGATCATCCAAGAAGGAACCCTCTTTTTATTTTGCAAATAAAACTCTTAACTTATGCGGGAGGTTCCTTTAGTTATCTCCGATTATCTCGTCTCTCATGAATCAACAAACTAAACATAAGTAGTTCCCTATTCATAAAGGTATCCAAAGGCAAGATTACTCTAGCATGAGGAATAACTTGGTGCAAGCACAAGTGAGATGTGACATCATGATCATGTAGAGCATCATTTACCAATGTTTCATGTAAAACAAACGCAAAATTTGAGAGGTACAAATAATAAAATGTCCAAACCTGACCTCCAAATGCGGGTTTAAGATGGGAGTGGGCCGTCCAGCCCATAGCTAGGGTCGGCCGACCCTATCACCAAGTCGGGCGACCGGGTGCTAGGTCGGGCGGCCACCCCTCTTCATGGTTTGACCCATGCGCTTGTTTGTTTCGGTTGAGAGAGCCTTGGGGAGACATGACAACGCGGTGTACCATATTTTTGCGCAAGTTGTGTGGTTGGCCGACTTGGACCATGGTTGGGCGACCTGACCAGTGGGTCGGGCGGCCTGGACCTAGGTCGGCCGACCTGCACTGTCTCCGTTTTTTCCCTGAATTTTTCTAAGTAGCGTTATTGATCCTGCATAAGGTGTTTCTTGCGTGGTTTCTGCAGAATTAGTGGTAGGAGGTCGAATGGCTTTGGCCATTCCACCTAAACTTTATTGGAACAAAGGAAACTATCCTACCTTTATTGAATTCAATCAAATTGGAGGCGCATGTTACAAAAAGGAAAATTTAAACAAACAAAAACTTTTTCAAACTAAAAACTAAACTAATGCGCCAAAGATAACTAGAAGCATGGGCATCTATGGCTGAGGTGGGTCATAAAGTTCTGGATGCCCCATTGCTTCCGCAAGGCGGCGGACCTTGGCGGACAGTCCCTTCCTATGGACATCAAATTTATCACTTATGTCCATCCGCCAAAGTTCGCCTTCAGCACAGCGCTCCTTTAGATTCTGCTGTTTGGCCCGGAGCGCTATGTTTTCCTCCCTAAGAGAGGCCACCGTATCTTCATCACCGTATGAGTCTTCGAACTTCCCAAGCAGACCTCGGATGGGAGGTGGTACAGCCACCCTATTCACCGTCCTACGCGGTGGAGTGGATTCAATGAACTCATCTATGGGTGAATCCGGGATGGCTACCCTTGGCACAAACACCTTAGCATACCCACCGGTGGGAGTTTTCATCCCACAGAGGGTATGGGTGGAGTGGCTAGGGAAGACCGGTTCCCTAGATGGTCCAGCGGCCTCCTCCTAGAAGAGGTTCTTGACGCACTTCACAGGGGCGATGGCCCCCATGGTAGGACGTGGCGATGGGCGCGCCACCTTCTTGGTGATGGCCTTGGTGGGGGACAGACCGCGAGGGGGCCTGTCCACACATTGAGAGCATCGGGGGGAGTCTGAGCGACCTACACGGGAGGCTGGCCGGCCACGTGGGCTGTCACCCATGGTCGGCCGACCTGCATCAAGGGTCGGGCGACCCTGACCAGAGGTCGACCGACCCTAGGGACCTAGTCCCGTCGGCCAGGGTGACCTCCGTACGAGTCTCTCCGGGCTCTCCTCCCTCGGGATAGACTGGAGAGGTCGTGGTGAGTCCTCGGATGCCGGGGCGTACGTGGCTATAGTGTTCGAGGTGAGAGAGATGATGGCCTTGCCATTGTTGCGTGGAGAAGGTGGAGCCATGGCTGAGTTCTAGATGAATGAGATGGGAATGTGATGTGGGAGGAAGAAGAAGGCCTTCTTCACCTTAAAACGTCTGAATCCCGATCTCATCCACTCAACAGAACTGGAAGAGCTGGGGAAAGCGCTCCAAAACTCGAAAATCAAATTTCGGCAGTCGGGCGACCTGGTTTGGAGGTCGGGCGACCTGATCCTCAGTGTAACACCCTAATTTTAATTCCAGTAATTTTCACAATAAACTTAATATGGTTTATTCAATTTTCTAGGTTTTTATATGCCTAGGGTTGCATTTAATGATTTATTTTATCAAACAAGTAATTAAAATGAATCCTAGTGTCAACATGTGTGTGCATTCATGCTGGTGCATATTTCTTTTGGGTGCATGAAATAAGGTTGGAATTCAAATTTATTTGGATTCATAGGGTGTGGTTTGTTTAAATAGGAAAAGAAATAGAAATAGAAAAAAAAAGAAGAGGAAAGGCACCAGGCCGGCTTCCTCAACCGGCCCAGCGCCTCCTCCCCCACCCCCCTCTTTCGGCCTGCTCCAGGCCCAGCAGCACCGAGAGAGCCAGCCCAACCGCTAGCCCGTCGCCCACCCTCCTCCCTCTTTCTTTCTCTGACCCATGGGCCCGGGTTGTAAGTCCCGTCCCCTTCCTCACTCCCTCCGCTCGCTCTCACCAGTGGACCGCCCCGCCTCTCTCCCCCTGGCCGATGGCCCCTCTCTTCTACCCTGCGCCCACGTCCCGGGCCCATGCGCCAGCCTCCTCCTCCTTCTCGACGCGGAATCGCCGCGGGTCCGAGCCGAGGTAGACTCTAAAGTGGATAGACTCACGCCGCTTCCTCCGCTGCAAGCTTCGGAGTCGGTTCCGCGCCGTCGCCCTAGCCCTGGCCCTACAAAAAGGCACCCCGGCCTCTCCCGCCACCACACCATCACCTCAAGCTCTCAGCCCAAGCCCTAGCGCCCTCTCGCCATCGATTTTTCGCCGCCGAAGCCGCAAGGTAAGCGCCGCCGCCATTGCGTAATTCGTCGCCGTTGCTCCCTCTCCGGCGTCCCTAACTCCATCTCCGCACTCGCAGATCCATCCCGGAGCTCCGCCGCCGGTTCCAAACGCTCGGAGCTACCTCCATCTCGCTGTCCCGCGACGCCCGACTCCGCCATCCGCTGCCGCCCGTCGCCGACCCGCTTCCGGCCACTCTCTGCCGCCCGTGATCCCACGGTGAGGTTCGCTATGCTTCACTCTCCCTCTCTAGCCAATCCTCATCCCGAGATGCGCCCTCGTTTGCGAGAACCACGCACGCCGGCGATGCTCCGCCGCTCCCTTTTGTCGCCACCGGCGAATGGACGGGCCGGATCAAACCTCAAACCCATCTAATCTAAGCTGCCCGATCTGGATCCAGCCGTCCAGGTGTGCCGGCGACCGGTCAATACCGGTTAGCGCTGCCTCTTTTGCTAAAGAGTCTCTTCCTTTCTCAGTAATCAACCCGTAGTCCACCGTAGTTCAAAAGTAATTAGGTTTAGGTCCTTTTCTTTATGTTTTAGCCCCTGACCTTTTGGAAATTAGAACCCGCCGTCCCAGGGCCACCGGTTTTGCCTGTAGGCCCTCAGGAGGTCCTTTTATTTATGCATAAGCCCTCGGTTTTATCAGACAAACCCTAGATCTAAGTTTTTAATCGCAGTTATGCCCCTGGAACCTTGTTTTATGCATAACTTTCACTTTTAGATCCGATTAGAGTGATTCTTGCGCTCATGTGTTCGTAGCAGTACGTAGATTAGTTTTATATGAGTTTTATGTTCTGTTTTTATGTAATGGTGTACTGTTTCTTATGGTTTTGCTTTTGTTTGCATGTATGTATGTACGTGGATGCTTGTATGGTGCTATGTTCGTGAGTAGACGTTGTGCAGTCCGTGGAGTTCGCAGAGCCACTTCCTGATTTCTTTGAGCAGCAGTCGGATAACCCCGAGGAAGGCAAGTATAACTTAAACAACACCTAATAACTGTTATATACTGCATGTGCATTTAATTTTGTGTACCCTTAAGGTCTACCTAGCTACTGTGATCCTTTATATCTACCTTTTTGGGATGCATTTGGGTTAAGTTATGCTAAGTGCAGCGTGAACTCTCATAGCTTTTGTTAATTAACCTTGTTAATGATTCTATGCAATTAATGTGAGTTTGACCCTCTGTGCTGTGTGCTTGAGTGGTTCATGTCTCGTTTAAAACTTGCTTTTTAGCAACATGGTTTAGGGAACCTGAGCAATGTGCTCGTGTGCTTTTGCGGTTCTCTCCGTAAGGACCTGTTCATAGAGCGACAACCTGGGACAACCGCGCTACCACAAGACTGGGATGGGGTAGTCTTAGCTCAGTAATTAGGTCATTTTGGTTTAGGGTAACTTACCTGCGGGGCAAGAGGGGGAGTAAGCTTCAGTGAACCTCGCGCTCCTTGGGTTAAGTGTGCTTTACGTTATATGTATGTGCTTCTCCCCTTGGAGGCTTGCCTCACCGTTGCGGCGCTTGATTCCCTGCGGTTACTCTTTACCAACGTGATCTTTGGAAAGGCTTCGTAGTGTGCTTGCTAGTCATCTCATCTCCGGTAATGTGATGAACACCTAGCGTTGCTCATGACTTGTGGGTAAAGATGTGCAACCTCTCGAGAGTGTAAAACTGACATGTGAGCCGTGCTCACGGTTATGAGCGGCCCGGATCCTCCTTTTGATTAGTAGTTCCCTGGTTATGGTTCTGGTTATGGTTATGGTTATGTTCTTTAATATGGTTAATTTTCTTTATGCAATGACTTTGGGCTAATGGTTTATCTTACTCAACTTTAGTAAATAGAAGTTAATAAAACCTTGTCAATTAAAAGCCCATGCAATCATGTCAGCTAACCTTAGAGCCTCATAGTTTATGTTATATTTGTTGAGTACCTTGTACTCACGCTTGTTTTATCTTCATTCCTTGTTGGGGGGACAAATCCAACCGATGTTCAGTTGATGGAGATGCCGAGGAGTACACACAGGGCTGTGATGAGTTCTAGGTGTCCGTTCACCAGTTGACGTCCCTGTGGCACCCTTAGTTATCTTTTACGCTTCCGCAATGTTTTCTTATAACTTTGAGTTTAAGACATGGTCTTTATTATGTAATAATGATGTTAACTTTATGTACGCTTTTATTCTTTGACATGTGTCTGTGATGCCATTGTAATTTGTCATACATATGCGAGACTTGATCCTGGAGCATATGTATACTTGCTCGGTTTTGTTCGTTGGAAACCGGGTGTGACACTCAGGTCGGGCGACCTGGTACTGAGGTCGGGCGACCCGTGTCTAGGTCGGCCGACCTAGCCTCGCACCTGGTGGCCTAGCTGCTGCACCCGGGGGTCGGGTGACCTTACCCTGAGGTCAGCCGGCCACGCCAACCTTTGGCTAGATGTGCCAAGAGTTGGGATTACCCCCTTTAGGTGGACTTTACCCAAAAACATGTGTGGGACATTGGTTCTATTGAGGTTTTGTAGCAAAAGGTGAGATTAGAGGAGTTTTAAGGGAGAGAAAGAAAGTAATGTACATGGCTTCTTTTATGGTCTGAGCTCGACCATGGACATGTGATCAAACTACCTTGTGTAGCTCGAAGACGTCCACTTCTTCGAGCTGAGGCATTTCGGGCTCAAGAAATATTTTAAGGCGTTGCCCATTCGCCTTGAAAACATTTTCGTCATCGTCCTGGAGGGTGATGGCGCCGTGATTGGCGGCTTCAAGGACCGTGAAAGGTCCTTCCCACTTACTCCTAAGCTTACCATAAACAAATAAACGAATGCGAGAGTTAAAAAGTAGTACCTTGTCCCCCGCTTTGAATGATTTGATCTTGATCCGCTTATCGTGCCATCTTTTAGTGTGCTCCTTGTATAGCTTGGCACTGTGGTATGCCTTCTACCTTCATTCCTCCAGTTCGGCCAGTTGCATTTGCCTTTGTACGCCTACCGACTGGAGATCCATGTTCCACCTCTTGACCGCCCAGTGAGATTTGAATTCGAGTTCCACTGGAAGATGACAAGTCTTGTTGTACACCAGTTGGTATGGTGTCATGCCAATGGGAGTCTTGTATGCAGTGCGGTATGCCCAGAAAGCATCGGGTAGCTTGGATACCCATTCTTTTCCCATAGCCTTGACCGTCTTTTGCAGTATGTTCTTGATTTGTTTGTTTGACGTCTCGGCCTAGCCACTTATCTGCGGATGGTAAGGGGTGGCAACACGGTGGTCCATACCGAGTTCAGCGAGACACTTCCTAAAGCGCTTGTCAATGAAGTGGCTGCCCCCATCACTGATGATGACCCGCGGTACTCCAAAACGAGGAAAGATTGTTTCCCAGAACATCTTGATGGAGTGTCTTGAGTCCGCTGCAGGACACGGTATTGCCTTTACCCATTTTGATACATAGTCAACTCCGACCAGAATGTACTCCTTGTCTTCATTCTTGGGAAAAGGTCCCATGAAATCTATGCCCCACACGTCGAATATATCAACCTGGAGATTGCTTGTGAGTGGCATAGCATCTCTTGGATTTATATTCCCTTGGCGCTGGCACCTTGGACACCGTCTCACAAACTCTTTCGCATCCTCGTACATAGTGGGCCAGTAGAACCCACTTCGCCAGATTTTTGCATGAGTCCGATAAACCCCATAGTGACCTCCATAGCAGGATGCATGGCATCTATCGAGGACTTGCGGTGCTTCACAAGCTGGAATGCAGCGACGAAGGAGGCCGTCTGCGCAGAGTTTGTATAGGTAGGGGTCATCCTAGAGATAGAATCGGCTGTCGTGGGCCAATTTCCTCTTGTCTGCTCCTTCAGGGACATAGCCAGCAATGATGTAATTTACCAGATTAGCATACCAAGGTTGGACTGCTGTCACTTTTAGGAGCTGATCATCTCTCATATAGTCATCGATCGGCAAGGGTGATGTTTCTTCAAATTTCATCCGTGAGAGATGATCTGCAACTGAATTCTCTACTCCCAGGATTTCGATATCAAATTCTTGGAGTAGCAGCACCCACTGGATCAATCGTGGCTTTGCATCTTTCTTGGTTAGGAGGTATTGAGAGCTACATGATCTGTGTAGATGATGACTTTCGATCATACCAAGTATGATCTGAACTTGTCAATTGCAAATACCACTGCTAATAGTTCCTTCTTGGTGGTTGAGTAATTCAGTTGTGGGCCAGTGAGCGTTTTCCTTGCATAAGAGATAGCATGATGCCTTTTGTCCTTACTCTGACCCAATACTGCTCCAACAGCGAAGTCGCTTGCATCACACATGATTTCAAAAGGTAAGTTCCAATCGGGTGGCTGAATGATTGGGACTGAGACCAGAGCCTTCTTAAGCGTGTGAAAGGCCTCGAGACATTCTTCATCGAACATAAAGGGAATATCCTTAGCCAACAAGTTGGTTAGAGGACGGGCTATATGGGAGAAATTTTTGATAAATCTCCTATAAAACCCTGCATGGCCTAGGAAGCTTCGGATGGCCTTTAGGTTGGTGGGTGGAGGTAGTTGCTCAAGGACCTCGATCTTTGCACAATCCACCTCTATGCCTCTTTCCGAAATTCTGTGTCCCAGAACGATTCCTTCTCTGACCATGAAGTGGCATTTCTCCTAGTTTAGGACAAGATCAACTTCTTGGCATCTTTTGAGTACTTTTTCAAGGTTCTCTAAACATCCGTAAAAGCTCTTGCTGTATACTGTGAAATCATCCATAAATACTTCCATGATATCTTCGATGAAATCAGAGAATATTGCCATCATGCACCGCTGGAATGATGCTGGAGCATTGCACAGCCCGAACAACATTCATCTGTAAGCGAAGGTTCCGTAAGGGCATGTGAAAGTCATCTTACCCTGGTCCTCTGGGTGAATCGGAATCTGGTGGTAACCAGAGTAGCCGTCGAGGTAGCAGAAGAAGGAGTGTTTTTCCAGTCTTTCCAACATTTCATCAATGAAAGGAAGAGGAAAGTGATCTTGCCTGGTGGCGGCATTAAGTTTTCTATAGTCAATGCACATCCGCCAACCCGTGATAGTCCTCTGTGGTATGAGATCATTGTTCTAATTCTTGACAACTGTCATCCCTTCTTTCTTAGGCACAACTTGTACTGGACTGACCCATTCGATGTCACTCACGAGGTATATGATTCCCGCGTGGAGTAGTTTTAGAACTTCCTTCTTGACCACCTCTCTCATCGCATTGTTAAGTCGACGCTGCGGCTCCCTAGTTGGCTTGCGATAAGCCTCCATAGGGATACGATGAGTGCATAGGTTGGGACTGATTCCTTTCAGGTCTTGAAGAGAGTATCCAAGCACAGATCTATACTTCTCCAGAACTAAAAGTATTCACCGGCTCTCACTCTCTATCAGCTTGTCGCTGATGATCATCGGTGTGTCCTCATTCCCGTTGAGGAAGGCGTACTTCAGGCTAGGCGGTAGTTGCTTTAGTTCTATCTTCGGAGCTTCGGGCCGTAAGGATTCACTAAGTTCTTCGAACTTCCATGGCTCCTCTAACATACTAAAGTCGCTAACAGCCTCTTCCTCTAGGCTATCTTGACCCATTTCCTCAAGTGCAAGGCTCATCACCTCTTCCATAGGGTCAATCTCTGGCTTTGCTTCAGTCTTGGCATTGAGTGTCCTATCGATATTGACGTTGATTTCTTCATTACCAAGCTGAAACTGCAATCTCTCTCTGTATGTATCTGAGCTGGTGAGGCCGGCGATCGGGATGCCAACCACGATTAATGGTGGAGACCCCTCAGGGATGTCAAAGACGTGAAAGTCTAAGAACACCTGAGTATCCCGCAAGGTTGTTTGAATTACCCTCAGAACACCATCGCATCTCAAATAGCTACCCTTCGTCCATTGTAGACGCATGGCAGATCTTGATAGCGGTTGTGTCGGGTAGTACTCGTCCATTACGTGCTTAGGGATTATATTGATTCCTACCCTTGGGTCCTATGTAATATCTTGCGGTTGAAGCCTTGATACTTGGCCTGGGATGACACTGGGATCTGGATAAAATTTGATCGTGTTCGTGTCCAGTCGTCTCTCCTCTAGCCAATCCCGATTGATTGCTACTAAAAGCCAGAGTAGGTCCTCCTTCATATGCATTTTATGATCTGGTAGTACGTATGTTGGTTTGGAGGTCCTAGGGAAGCGTCGGTCTTGTTTTGGTAACCGAGAGGCATCACCAAAATCCATGAAGAGCTCGTCCTCAAAAGAGAACGGAGGTGCCGATGGAGGAACCGTCAAGGCTAAACTGACCCTCTTAGTTTGCCTAGACGATGGTTCTGGGATTTCCTTGATTCAAAGGGGTAGTGGTGGAGATGGGGTATATGATGTTTGTTTCTCTTCAGTTTCGAGTGTCTTGGGTGGCTTCTGTGGAGGTGGTTCTTCAAATGTACCAAGGTTAGAAGCTTTCTCGCGGATTTTGTCGAGAACTCTTCTTTCCTCGGATGGTGTCAAGTGGTAGAACGACCCTCCTGAGGCTAGGTCGAGACAAAGATCTGCTCTGGGTGTAAGGCCCCGAACGAAGTGTTGTAGCAACCATGCCTTAGAAATATCCAAATCTGGCCCTGAGAAGGCCAGACGGTTGAAGCGTTCCCAAGCTGCCCCTAAGGATTCTCTCTCGCGCTGTCGGAAGTTGAATACTTCGCAGCGGACGTCGATAACCTTATTTGGCGGAAAGAAACGGAGACAAAAACTGTTTTTCAAGTCCTCCCAACTCCCTTCTACTTTACCAACTGTCTGCTTGCACCAGATTTTTGCCTCCCCTGTGAGCGAGAATGGAAAAAACAACCATCGAAGTGTGTCGCCAGACACTCCCGGGATGACCAGGCAGCTGCATAGCTGCTCGAACTCTTGGAGGTGTGCGTAGGGACATTCTGATTCGTGTCCTCCGAATGATTTGTCCTGAACCATGGCTATCAAGCCGGGACATAGCTAATAGCCTTCTACGGTGATGGGTGCGGATGATGGTGGAGGCCCCAAATAATCGCCCTTTGGAGCGGCGATTTGAAAGATAGGCGTGGAATCCATATGGTAGATGGTATGTTGTATTTGGTGGAGATATATGTGGTGGTTGTGTATGGTGAGAGTATGGATGATCCTAAGGTTCTAGTTGAATTAGCTACCATTCCCCGTCAACGGCGCCAGAAAAGCTTGCTGGCGTTTCTTAGCCTACTGATATATATCCGCAAGCACATGGAAACACGTTGTAGCTTTTCACCCAAGAGTATTCCAGAGTATCGAAATCCACGAGGAACGAGGAGTAACTCAATGTAAAATAGGTAGGAACGAACAGGAAAGCCAGCAATTGTAGAGACAAAGGACAGAGCAGAGCAAGTTCACTACTTTAAATAAAACAACTTAACTTTACTAAACAAACTAGTGTTCCACTTAGCAGGTTTACTTGGACACTAAGCCTATAGAACCACTTCCGGGCACCAGAGTGCTAATAACCTAGACGAGAAAGGCAGGCACTACAGAACTCAGCTAGCGTCGATGACTACTTATCCGGACGACGAGGTGGAGTACACAGGGTACACGCTCGCTGTCACCAAGCGGACCTACCACCAAAGCTGCGTGGGACAAGACACCTTCCAAGGCAAACTCTAGTCTAGACACCACGTCTACACAACCGAGTTTACTACTACACAGGTTCGAGGCCTGAGAGCAAGCACAACTGTATAGCTAAACTACACAGAGCACACTTGGCATCCGTAAACTAGTGAGCAAAGCACTGAGTATGTAAATAAAGTAAGTATGAAATAAATAAAGAAGGGAGCAAGGAACTTTACTGTATCCTGAAAATAGAGTCATAATTCCTCTGAGAATAAGAGCTCGGGAATAGAAGACCAAAGAGAATTCCGACTCCTTCACTCTGTAACTCACTACTCACTCTTGATACAACTTGGCTCTCTCTACAATGCCATGGGTGGCTTCACTACTACACAACCACACTAGTGTTATCTTGATCCACCACACCTTGCAAATGACCTCCCGGGGGGTATTTATAGCTTAGAAGGACGAGGGGGGTATTTGTAGGTGTGCAAGGTCGGTTTGGGTGTAGGTCGGTGGTTGGCCGACCTGGGGGTAGGTCGGCCGGCCACCCAGGAGGTCGGGCGACCCTTCGATGCACCGCCTTCCTTGATCCTTCGGTTGTGAAGTGCTCCAAATGTCGGTTGGCGGTTGTGCCAGTTAAGGCACGTGCAAAACAAGGTTGGTGCTAGGTCGGCCGACCTTGGGATAAGGTTGGGCGACCTCTGATTGGCTGCATGTTCTTTCCCTCGGATTGCTGATGTCATCCATCCCTTGTTCGACGTCCTTTCGGCCCTTGGATGTATTGGATTCTTGATCCGACGGTTACATTTAACCTCTTTTGTGTTTCTTTGCTTGCAGGTCGAAATTTGTCACGTGGCAAGGTCGGGCGACCAGGGTGGGAGGTCGACCGACCGGGCTCCTGGGTAGGGAGGGAGGTCGACCGACCGGGCTCCTGGGTCAGCTGACCTGGGCCTGTGGTCGGCCGGCCTGGCCCCTGAGGTTGATGGGCCTCAGGTCGGCCGACCTGGTCGGGCGACCACACCCAGGTCAGCCGACCTAGGATGGTGGTCGGCCGGCCTGTGTTTCCTGGCCCATTGCTCTCCTTTGCCTCATTGCCTTTGTTTGTCCATTTTCATGTGGTTTTGAATGTGTAAAACTCCTGCATACAACCTTTATGCACAACTCGTGGAACTAGTTAGAGATTAGTGAAAACTTGGTAAAGTATACTCTAAAACATGAAATGTTGGTGGTCGAAATAGGTTTTATGGACCGCCAACACCATGAGCCACCCAAGGCTGCCGCAAAGAAGCAGTACTGGACACCCAAGCCTTCTATCGCTAAGCTGGACAAGATAATAGAGGAAGAGCTTAAGTCCAAGGGCAAGAAGCCAGTCCAGCAGCCTGAGCCACCCAAGGCCACACCACCTAAGCCCAAGTCCCAGCCTAACCCTGTTTCTAGGAGGCCTGTCTACCACTGTGAGTTCTGCCAGCGGAATGGCCACCTAGAGGAGTTTTGCTTCAGAAGGAAGCGGGTTGAAGACAGGAGAGAGCTTGGGGAAACCAGGATCAGTTCTCCCAGGGTGGTGGGCAAGATCCTCCCCACCGCGGTGAGACGAGAGACCGCTTTGCTGGTGGTTAGAGAGGAGGCGGCTTTCAAGCCCATGCTCCTAGTGGTGACAGACGGTTTGTCGGTCGAGCTCCTAGTCGTTTTCAGCGCGGCTATGGACCTCGTGACCGAGGCTTTGAGAGAGCTTTCGAGGGTTCACGCTTTGGAGGTCCTGGTTACCCTGATCATCGTGATGATTTCTTTGATTGTGCTTACTCCACTTTTGAGCAAATGGCTTGGCACTGGTACAACAGTTTTTGTACTAACCCCAGTGTCGGACCGTTTGCTCACCATCGCTTTACTTGACTTTGTTGGATCGAGGCATAGAGGACGTGTGGATCATGGATTCCGGTTGCTCTAGGCACATGACAGGGCACCGCAAGTGGTTCTCCAGCCTCAACCCCGTGAGCACCAAGGAGTACATCACATTCGGGGACAATGGTCAAGGTAAAGTGTTGGGTGTTGGTTATGTTTCGCTCTTTGCTAAGCTTTCCCTGAGAGAAGTTGCTTTTGTCCAGAATCTGGGGTTCAATTTGGTTTCTATTTCACAACTTCTTGATGAAGGTTTTGAGGTTCGTTTTAAGAAGGGTGCGTGTCGCGTTCTTGATGCTGAGGAGACCCTTGTTTGTTCTTTGCCGCCTTTTGGTCAGGTTTTTAGGGTCGACCTCACATTTATTTCTGGCCCTGTGTGTTGTTTGGTTGCTAGTCCCTCTGCTAATATATGGAAGTGGCATAGGAGACTAGGTCACTTGTGCTTTGATCTGCTAGTCAGGTTGAGTTCAATGGGACTAATCCGAGGATTGCCCAAATTGAAAGCTGAGAAGGACTTAGTGAGCCACCCCTATCGTCATGGCAAGATGGTTGCTGCTTCTCACACTCTTGTGTCTCAGGTTATGACCTCCTATCCGGGTGAGCTACTCCACATGGATACAGTAAGCCCCGCTCGGGTAGCGTCGGTCAGTGGGAAGTGGTACGTCCTTGTTGTTGTGGACAACTTTTCGTGGTTCTCGTGGGTATTTTTCATGGAGTTTAAGGATGAGGCATTTGGTTTTGTTCGGGATCTAGTACTGAGGTTGAGAAATGAGAGTCATAAGGCCATGAGGGCTATCCGCAGTGACAATGGCGAAGAATTCAGAAACTCTCAGTTTGAAAGCTTCTGTCGTGACCTAGGTCTTGAGCACCAGTTTTCTTCTCCATATACCCCACCGTGGAACGCAAGAACCGCACACTCGTTGAGATGGCACGGACGATGCTCGATGAGCACAGGACTCCGAGGCGCTTTTGGGTTGAGGCAGTGAATATGGCCTGTTACATTGCGAACCGGATCTTCTTGCGAGCTTTCCTTAGGAAGACCTCGTATGAACTTCAGTTTGGTAGGTAGCCCAGCGTCAAGCATTTACGTGCGTTTGGCTGCAGGTTCTTTGTACTTAAGAAGCCGGAGCATTTGGACACGTTTGAGTCTTACTGTTTGGATGGGATTTTTCTAGGGTATGCTTCTAGTTCTAGGGCTTTTCGTGTGTGGATTTTGGAGGCCAAACAAGTTGTTGAGACTCGTGAGGTTTCTTTTGATGAAACTATGCCCTGCACAACCCCTACCTTTGAGATTTCAGGTGATGATGAAGAAGGTACCCCCATCTTTCAATATGAGGAAGGTGCAGATGATGTTGGTGACGAGGGAGCCACTGCACCGGCTGCAGCTCCTGCGCCCTCTGCTATGAGCTCTGATGATGAAGGAGGACCTTTGCCTATGGCTTCCTCCTCACTCCCCCAACAGCAAGCTCAAGCAGAGCCTGGCCACGCTGAGGACACAGGGGAGGTGACCTCCAAGATTGTTCCAACTCAGCAGGTCCAGCGGGATCATCCTCCACGCATGATCATTGGAGATCTTCACCAGCGTGTCACACGCTCTTTGGTTAACTCTCTAGCCTTTTTCTCCCACTCTGCATATGTTGCTTCTTTTGAACCCCGAGATGTGTCACATGCATTATCTGATCCTAACTGGGTAAACACCATGCATGAGGAGTTGGAGAACTTTGAGAGAAACCATGTCTGGGATTTAGTTGAACCTCCACCAAAATTCCGCCCTATAGGAACCAAGTGGGTCTTCAAGAACAAACATGGTGAGAATGGGATGGTTGTGAGGAACAAAGCGAGATTGGTAGCCCAGGGTTTCTGTCAGAAGGAGGGGATAGATTATGAGGAGACCTTTGCCCCTGTAGCTTGTTTGGAAGACATTAGGATTCTGCTTGCTTTTGCTGCCTCTAAAGGCTTCAAACTGCAGCAGATGGATGTCAAGTCAGCCTTCCTAAATGGGTTCATAGAGGAGGAGGTTTATGTGAGACTACCTCCTGGCTTTGAGA
This sequence comes from Paspalum notatum, assembly GCA_022530915.1. NCBI lineage: Eukaryota > Viridiplantae > Streptophyta > Magnoliopsida > Poales > Poaceae > Paspalum > Paspalum notatum. Next base: position 27,462,883 of record CM039688.1, on the reverse strand, counting down.
GTGCTAAGTTTCTAGACCGGGTGTATAAGTTGAGGAAAGTCCTGTATGGTCTGAAGCACGCTCCAAGAGCTTGGTATGCCAGATTGAAGAGTTTCCTGCTCAAGTCTGGGTTTGTGATGGGTTCAGTAGACAAGACCTTGTTTTTGTTGAGTTGTGGCGGTGACACCCTGATAGTTCAGATATATGTTGATGACATAATCTTTGGTAGTTCATCTCACGCTTTGGTGTCTAGTTTTGCTGAACAGATGAGCTGGGAATTTGAGATGAGTCTCATGGGTGAGCTTTAGTTCTTCCTCAGGTTGCAGATAAAGCAAGGCCCTGAGGGTACCTTTGTCTATCAAGCCAAGTACACAAGGGACATACTCAAGAAGTTTGACATGGGTGACACTAAACCCATGATGGCTCCTATGAGTACAAACACGGTGCTTGATGTGGATGAAGATGGGGAGGCGGTGGACCAGAAGGAATTTCAAGGGATGATCGGCTCACTTTTGTACCTGACGGCGACCAGACCGGACATTCAGTTCATGGTTTGCCTTTGTGCTCGTTACCACGCTTCTCCTAGAACATCTCACCGTCAAGCGGTGAAGCGCATTTTCAGGTATCTAAAGTTCACTCCTGAGCTTGGTCTTTGGTACTCCTTGGGTTCTTCTCTTTCTCTTAGAGGGTTCTCAGATGCTTGTTGGCAGTCGTTATAACCTATTTCAACCACCAATACTTCATGTTTCAAGGGTAAATTTATGCAAGTTTCATACATACTAACCGGTTCCACGAGTGCTCCTCGTGTTCCTTCTCACTTTTTGAATAGATCAATATGTCGTCAATGAACACCACTACAAACTTATCAAGCTCATTCATGAACACCGAATTCATCATGTACATGAAGAAAGCCGGTGCATTGGTTAATCCAAAGGACATGACCAAATACTCATACAAGCCATATCTGGTCGAGAAAGCTGTCTTGGGTATATCCTCTTCTCAGATCTTTATTTGATAGTAGCCAGACCTCAGATCGATTTTTGAAAAGACCTTAGCTCCAGCTAGCTGATCAAACAAGATGTCAATGTGTGGCAGTGGGTATTTGTTTTTGACGGTCACTGCATTGTGTGGCCGGTAATCAACACATAGCCTTTTCCCACCTTGGTCCTTCTTCTCAACAAAGAGGGCTGGGCAACCCCAAGGTGAAGAGCTTGGGCGAATGAACCCTTTATGTAGCTGTTCCTATAGCTGCACTTTTAGCTCTTTCAACTCATCAGGTGCCATTCTGTATGGTCTTCGAGAGACAGGTGCGGTACCAGGTACAAGCTCGATGGCAACCTCGACATCTCTATCCAGTGTGAGTCCGAGAAGCTCTTCCGGAAACACATCTGGATAGTCAGATACCAGTGGTATCTTTTCATTCTGCTGAGCTTTAGTGGCATTTACCACGTGTGACAGCTGTTTGTGAATTGGCAGATGAATGTGCATGGTTTTTCCACTCCTTCTAGACTTCATTTGAACTGTCCTGCTAGTAATATCCAAGAAGACGTTGTGCTCTTTCATCCAATCCATCCCTAAGAAGATGTCAACACTTGTACTCTTCTAGGCTTCCTCTTTGCCTCCCCCTGGTTAGGAAGTACTACAGGATCAACATAGAAATCCTCTGTGCCTATGCACAAGCGTAAGTGCCTCACAATCTGATTCGTGTCAATTGGTGACCCGAGGGCTGTAATGTGGTATTTTGTCTTCATATTATCAATGTGATACCCATGTTTTGTTATATATGACCTGCTAATGAAGGTGTGTGATGCTCCGGAGTCTAACAAAACCACTGTGGGGTGCTCGTTGACAAGAAATGTGCTTGCTAACATCGGTTCACCTTCTGGAATCTGATCTACGTGGGTATAGTGCACATGACCCTCTTTTGGAGCTGGATCTCGCTTTGGTCCTTTCTTCTTATTCTGGCGTTTATTGTCTCTAATCAATACTGGTGCTTGGCTTCGTCGAAGGGCAAGACAATTCTTGCCGAAGTGGCCGGTCTTCCCACACTTGTAGCAGGGGTATTTGGCGCTTGGTTTGGCCGGTGGCACTGAAGCAGGTGGATGAGGCCGTATACGATATGAAGATGGGTGTTGTTGTGTCCCACAGTGTTGCACTTGCTGTTGGCACATCGTATTGTGATATATGTGCGACAGTGCGCGATGCACGACCCGCTGCCGCTGAGATGAACTCGATGGAGGTGTGCTTGCAAGTCTCTTCCTCCGCTGGTCCTCATGGACCTCGCGGAGGCGATGCTCCATGTTGATAGCGGCATCTACCAACTCGGTGAAGCTATTGTAGCGGCACCCCAAGTGAGTCAGCAGAGTGGGATTGAACCCACCCAATAGACAGGCAGGCCTACGCGGGTTGGTGTCGACGTCTTTAGGGGAGTACTGGGACAGGCGGATGAAAGCCTGCACGTACTCGAGTACCGACATGTTCCCTTGTTGAAGTGCTCGGAATTCTCATTACTTGAGCTCGATGAGGCAAGACGGGAGATAGTGAGCCCAAAAAGCCGCACGGAACTTATCCCATGTGACCTGGTGCCCGGCTGGTTGCATTGCTAGGAAAGAAGCACACCAGGCCCTAGAGGGACCATGTAGACATTGTGCCGCAAAGCGAGCCTTCTGTTGCTCACTGAGGCAGGGCAGTAGACTGAACTTGGACTCTATGATCCGAAGCCAGTCATCAGCATCCAAGGGATCTGTGGCAGTGGTGAAGATTGGTGGTTGTAGCGCCGCAAAGTCTGTGTAACTGATCTCTTGCGGGTCGCGCCATTGTTGCTCTTGAGCTATCAAGTTGATGAGCTGCAAGCGACCTGAGTGGCCAACTTAGAAGGAGACGGTGCCCATAAGCAGCCCCTTGTGCAGACATCTCAAGTGGAGTGACCATCTGCAAGAACGAGGCCAATGGCATTTAGTCTACCAACTTTAGTGCAATAGATGCGGTGATATAAGGATTAAAGCATCACAGATACATTATGAATACATGAAAGCATGTAAATGAACATAATAACTCAATTGCACATAAAGTGTTAGCCATCATCGTGTAGGTTTGGACAATCGTATATGCTAATGGAAACTCGTGTGCAGTTTTAGATGCAGGACAATACTTCTGAGTTTTGTCGATATGGGTGTCCAGATTTCTGAACCTGAATGTTTTCAGCTATACTCCCCAACTAAACACTTCCCAGAAAACTTCATATAGCAAAGTTGTCACCCACATCATCCTCCGCAACTTTGGTATATGACTCCCAGATCAGATCTCTCTCTACTTGTGTGAGTAATGCTCTTTTCCTTCGCTTGTCGCTTCAGTTAAGATCACAGGTCCAAAGAAACCTGATCGTAACTCTGAAATAGAGCAGAATCAAAAGGATCTCTAAGTGACAAAGTGGTGCGCCCAGAAATATTCTACAAGTTTGGTATACAACTCTTGTCCTAGTTCCTTCCAGATTTCAAGTTATACAACGATTTAGCGGCAGCAATGTAAAATTTCAGACTGCGGCTACACCCAAAAATGGGAGTGTAGTTTCGCACTTCGTGACCCCCCTCATTCATTTCTGTTTGCATTTGAATACGGAATACAACTTCGAATGCATATTATTTCTCTCATACTTTTGTTCTCACTTGATTATTCTCTGTTGCATTAAACGTGGAGAGAAATGACTTCATATCATGTTAACTAATGAGGGTGTGCAAGTTTCAAATTTGGTGGGTGAAACGTGAGGAGTGATGTCTTCATTCTTAGTTGATTTCTCTTTCGATTTTTAAAGAACAAGATTGATAGAAAGAGCAAACTTAAGATATAGATTAAAGAAGCATGGGTGTTATGATGCATGATTCGTCCTATTCGTTCTCACATCACACCTCCTAAGTACACATTATATATCTAGCGATATTTCGGTGACACATATGCACGGCTCTCCTTAATGCAACTAGTCATTCTCTAGTCATTCTTAGTTTCGCATGTGGTTAGTGTACCTACAAAAGAATGCATGTTCATACATTACCACCTAATGTGGCATCCACGCGTGACCGCTGCGTGGACAACATTGAGTGGGTCTTTGCACCTTCTCTCAAAGCCTGACTTTCCACCAGTACTGGGGATTGTCGAGTAAAAGGTGGATCCCAAAACCAAATATATGCGTGGTGGGCATGAAAGCTCCAAAGCATGCCCACCACCCTTAACGAGCTTTTCCTACCCAGCATGAATGCAGGGTTTGCAACCATTCGCAAATCCCGATAGCTTCCACCAGTACTGGGGACAGCTATGGACGAAGAGTTGCTTCCCAAAGCACCGAATATGCATATGAGTCCTATCTAGGTTTAGAATGTTAGCGATGTCATCTAGATAACACTAACATCCTTAATATGGGCATATCGTATACTCTCATTTTTCAATTACTTGAAAAGGGATTTTCAAAAATAGTTTGCAAAACAAAACATGATGATATGACTGTTGTCTGTGTATGATCGGCTCTGGTACTAGTTGTGGCGGAACCGCCCCGCTTAATCCAGAGTAAGCACACTTGCCACCTTTGGCTCGCAGTGCACTTAGGCCAAACTAAACTCTATAGTCCGTCGAGTGTCCTTCGGCTCTCAATAACACCATTTCCAGATGAACCGACATCAAACACATCCGACTCTCGATGGAGCCACAACAGTTACATCATCACAGGAAGTTGAAATAGAGAGTAATAGACTTAATTTACAAACCAAATGTAGGTAATCAAATACATGTTCAAAGTATAGCGAAAGCAATTTCAAAATATCTCGCAGCGGAAACAAAATATTTAAGTAATCTTCATGCAGAGATGAACAAGGCGACTAGTACTGAGCCTACCGGTTCTACCCTCCTCCAAGCAACTGTCCAGATGTCCTTGATACCTGTGCTCCAAAAGTGGGGGCAAACCCTAAGTACTAATTACTCAGTAGGACTTAATGGAAGGGTTTACGGCTGGCCCAAAGCTTGCTTACCAACATTTGATCCTTAGCCACATAAAGTAACATTTTCTCATTTGCATATACCATCATAACAATAATAACTTGTAGAAAAGTAAGCATACAAATATAAACATGTGGTATTTGAAAACATGAATAATAATGTAACATGTTCAGATAATTACTACGTTGTCTGTGTGCGATATCTGGCATTCTCACACCTGGTGAGCATCAGCGATTCGAATCGATTTCTAATTTCCCAGGAATAACTAAAAATGCCAGGAGATATATGCTTACTAGCCATCGCGTTCCACACATATATCCCCCATCTCCACTTGTCCCATCCCAAGTTCGATTCAATCCCGCCGTTGTTCCCAGGTTGTGCCCCCGTAGGAGCGATACCTCGGCGCACCGGGTCAGCCCTCCCTTGAGTACAAGCTCCCCAAGGTTTAACAGTAGGAACTTGTCTCTGTTCTTCGGATGGCACAAGTAAGACTTTCACTAGGCCCATGCCCTGGATAAGCACTTTAACAATGTTATGCCGATCAGCAGGCGAACAGCGGACGAGCCTTATGCGACTCGGGCGGAGTCCAATGCACAATACCATAAACAATAAATAACTTATAAAATCTCCGCCCGGTATCTATTTAAAACATAAGCATATATAATGATTTCCACAATAGTAAGATTTTTGTGATTGAAATCACCTACGCGACGAGTGACTCCATTCACTCGTGTCTACTCGCACCTAGCATTACTAGGCACTCGTCCTACGAACTCTATGCATAGGTGCTAGGGCCATGGTGGCCAGGGAATCTAATGCAATTGGTTTCAAACAACTACTAATGCAGATGCGTAATCATCAATCATAATCATATTAGCTGGGAAGAGCATGGTCCTGCCAACCTTTCTTGCTGAAGTTAGGTGCTGTCTCTGGCGTGACGCTGGGTGCCAGCTACTGGTCCTCCTGCTGCTGGTTCACTAGCTCCTGGTCCAAGGGCTCCTCGTCCGACTCCTTGATTCGCTGCTGCTTGTGCGTTGGTCCTTCATTCGCGGAATCTATATGCATGACATAGTGCAACTATTAGTGCAACGAATGCAAATGCATGCATGAGGTGCAAGTGAAACATAATGCATAGTCAAGTAGCTTGTGGCGAAATGACTCAAGTATTCTTAGATTAAATTCATCCCATAATAAGAAAACTTAACAACTTTACTAAGAAATCGTACAACCCATCATCAAGAAATCGTACAACCCATCATTAAGAAATCGTACGATCCATTCATTAAGAAATCGTACAATCCATTATTAAGAAATCATACAAACCATCACCAAAGCTTGTTTGACCCATTTTGCATGACATCACAAAGAGTCTAGCAGCAAGTGACATGGAGTATAAGCCACATACATATTCACATGATATGCACTTAGGTTGATTATATACGTTTAACAATTGTTGATTTAACGTGCTGATACTAAGATCCTACTGTAATACGACTCCAAATGAACTCATACATTTATGACAGGAAGCTTAACATGGTACAAAGCTACTGCCAAAATTTCAGCCACAAAAGAATTATAATTATTTTATTAAAATTCTAACAATATGACAGCCCTTTAATCTTTCTAGATTTTTCATAATTTGTAGGAATCGAATTTAGACATACACTTTATGCAGTGATCACTATTTGATATCAGTAGCATACACAAAAATTTGCAAGTGAAATACCCTTAGTTTAACAGGACATCTATTTTCCATATATTTATCTCATGCAAATTAAGATGTACTTATAAATAGTGTTAATAAATTCTTCAAAAATACTTTCTGGACTCCCTATCATACTAGTAGCATACCAGATTTTTCAAAGAATTATCTTTGCATCCTAAAGTCAATTTTTCCAATTATCAAGTCTAGCAAGTAGCATTTTGCCAATTTCAAAACAGCAACTAAAACATGTATGCACAACCTCATTCTTCACCAGTGAGCTACTCATACTATATCAAGTACATGAAAAATACTAGAGGTCATATTTGAGCATATTTTACATAGCCTTCATTTTTCAAGTTAAATAAATACACAAAACACATGCAAAATGGCAAAACAGTAATTTACTAGCCAATGCTGGGGCCACCAAAAATCACACAGTACCTAGATGCCAATACAAAACTGCTGTCCAAGTTTCAAAATTTTTGGAGTTCATTTTTCTACCATTTATTTACCCCCAACATGCATGCAAGACACTAGGAGCAAAACAGACTTTTCACACATCCACATCATACTCATTCTGTAGATCTACTGACAAGGAGTTCATAGCCACTGAGTTTGTCCATTTTGGATTTTTCTATGATTTTCCAAAGTTTGCTGTGGCGGAACCGCCCTGCTCAATCCAGAATAAGCACACCTGGCACCTCTGGCTCACAGTGCACTTAGACTAGACTAAACCCGGTAGTCCATCGAGAGTCCTTCAGGCTCTCGATAATACCATTTTTCAGAGAAACTGACATCATACACATCCGACCCTCGATGGAGCCACAACAGTTACAACATCACAGGCAGTTGAATAGATATTACATAGACTTTAGTTACAAACCGGTTCGAAAATTTAAATAGAGTTCAACATAGTGTCATACAACAACATACTTCAAATAGTCTCTCGCAGCAGAAATTTTAAAGTTCAGTTTTCACGGTAACCAAAAGACTTGCATAAATAGAACGAGCATCGAGCCCACTGATGCCGCTCCTTGCCAGATCATGACTCTTCTCATTCCTGATGGGGACACGGCCCTCCACCAACACAAGCATAGAAGAGGAACTCCGTACCTATAAGCCAAAAGTGGGGGCAAAACCCTGAGTACTAATTACTCAGTAGGACTTAATGGATGGGGCTTACGGCTGACGCAAAGCTTGCTTACTAATATCTGGATCCTTAGCCGTTGATTTTAAACAGGATCAAGTTAATCATATGGAAGCAGGATTTGACAGCTGCTTATATTATTGCACCCGAACAGGATTTAACAGCTGCTCAGGTTATCATATTTGTAGAAACATCATGAATGTGACAAGTATTGCAGGAAAATAAACTAGGTATACCATCATGAGCATGATAAGTATTGTATGAATTAAACCAGATATATCCAAGCATGTAATGTTCAAAACCATGGCTTCATAATACAACATATTCAAATGGATTACTACTTTGTCCGGCAGTGATACTGGCATTCTCACACCTGGTGAGCATCAGCGATTCGAATCGATTTTTATATTCCTGGGAATAACTAGAAGCACCAGGATGGCATATGCTTACTAACTCCCAACGTTCCCACATAAGCTTCTCCCATCTCCACTTGTCCCGTCTCAAGTTCGATGACCACTCCCGCCTGACTCCCAGGGCGCGTTGTCGCAGGAGCGTTACCACGGTCACGTCGGGTCAGCCCTCCCTTGACACCCGCCTCCGCAGCCACCTTCATCTTAACCAGTGGGTAGGAACGTGCCCCTCAGCTTGAGACGTCACAAGTAAGACTTTCACCGATCCATTGATTCCGGATAAGCACTCTAGCAATGTTATGCCGATCCCAAGCAAACAACGGCCGGCCTTATGCGACTCGGGCGGAGTCCACCACCCATTATTCCAAATCTCATCATTCAAACCCATATCTCCGCCCGGTCTCCATTTAAAGCATAACATAACCATAGCATGGTAACAATAACTTGCATAGTGAGAATTTTTCTTTTGAAAGGTAACCCCTACGAGACGAATGACCTTTATTCACTCGTGTCTACTCGTACCTAGCCATTCTAGGCACTCGTCCCTACGAACTCTAAGTATAGGTGGTAGGGCCAGGGCGGCCAAGGAATCTAATGCAATTGGTTTCATTCAACTCCTAATGCGTACGCGTAATCAATAAATAATTTATTTGCTGGGAATAGCATGACCTTGCCTACCTTCTTCTTCGCTAGGGTTAGTTTCCTCGGCGGCGGGGTCAGTGGTCGGCTGCTGGTTCTCTTGCTCTTCCTCGGGTTCTTCGATCAGAGGTTGCTCCTGCACTGTCTCTTCTTCGATCGCGGAATCTATATGCATGAAAGGTGCAGTCATGAGTGCACACGAATGCAGATGTATGCATTTGATGTAGATGAAATGCAGATGACAGCATGCGGTATATACTTCATGGAAAATGACATGTGTGTAGTAGTTAAACTACTATACATGCATATGCTTAGTGTAAATCATGCTTATTTGTGAATTAAATTACACATCTGAGTTCTAGCAGTCTAACAACTACAAATGAGACCATTATGACGTACAGATACTTCATACCTAAAGCTACTGCCAAAATTTCAGCCCAATTGGAGTTATAATTATTTTATAAAAATTCCAGCAAGTTTTCAGCCCTACACCTTGTCAGAATTTTCATAAATTATGGGAATGGTTTCTGAAGGTGAAATTTTACCAGTGAGCTACACATAGCATGAACCATATGTACAAAAATTTACAAGTTAAAACTCTCAAGTTTGACAGAACATCTATTTTCCATATATAAATCTAGTGCAAAATAAGATGTACATATAAACAGTGTGAATAGCCCTCTAGCATATACTTTTTGGACTCTACAGCACTCCCCTATGCTAATAGAATTTTACTAGAATTTATCTTGCACATTAGAACCCATTTTTCCATTTATCTTGTTCTCCAAGTCAAGATTTGTCATTTTCAAATCACCATCAAAACTCAAGATGCTGGGGCTCATATTTTACCAGTGTTGTTCACAAACCATATAGGACCTAAGAAAAATATCAGTGAGTCATATTAAACATATTTTGCATGGGTCTCATTTCCAAGTTATCAAATAATGCATAAAGCACATGCAAAATGGTAAAACCATAAATGAACAGTAAGATATTGAGTCACCAAAATTCCCACAGCATCCAAACATCCTAAGAAGGCTACTGACCAAGTTTCATCCCCTTTGGATTCCAAGTAGACCATGTTTTCTATTTTTCATTGAACTAATCATGCATGCACAATAACAGGGGCAAAACCGTACATGCACATCTCCACATCATATCTACTGTGTAGATCTATTTAGCAAGAGTACAACGCAACTGAGTTTACCTTTTTACGATTTTTATTTGATTTTATATGAATTTCCAAAGTTTCAGCCGAAATATAGGAAAATAAAATGGAAAATCATAGATCCGGGGACTAAACAGAAATAATCCTAGATTCCAGTGGCTAGCATGCACAGACTCAGTGAATAGCGCTCAGTTTAAAATGCAAATACACAAAACCCGAGGGGGTAGATTCAAAAATCACCCCCCGTCTTCTTCCTCCCGCCGCGCGCCACTGCGCGGCGGCGCGCGCGCCGGGGAGCGTGGGCTCGCCGGGGCCGCGACGGGGCGCGAGCGGTGTCCCTGGGTGAGGGCTACTACCTCCGGTAGAAGTCGTTGGCGGCGGAGGCGAGGACGAGGCGGCGACAGAGTGTGAACGGCGGTGACGGTGGCGCAGCGAGGACGTCGCGCCGGGATCGGTTTCCGCGGTTGAGGGTGGAACGGCGACGAGGTCTAGGGTTTCGGGTGCGCGGGAGCGAGGCGAGTTCAATGGGGGTGGTCTAGGGGTGCGGGGTGGACGGAGACGGCTGGCGTGAGCTCGAACCGAGCTTTGCCGGGAATGGCGGCCCGCGTCGGTCGCTTCTCGATCTGGCGAAAGGGAGCGAGAGAGGCGACGAGGGTTGGTGGAGGAGGTGCGGGGTGGAGAGGGGGTTGTAGCGGTGTAGCTCTCGTGGAGCAGGGAGGTCGGACGGCGGCGGCATGAGCTCGAGCTCAAGTTCAGCCGTCAATGGCGGCTTTGCTCGGCGCGGACGAACGAGGCAGGGGCAGGGCTTGGGAGTGGGCGTAAGCGGAGGGAATGGATGCGGACGGGGTCGCGGCCAGGTGAATGGTGCGGGGCTCGGCCGGGAGGGGGCGATCCGTGGGCGAGGCGCCGTGGCCGTACGCCAGCGGCCACGCGGCTCCCGTGGGCTGGGGAAGCTAGGCGGCGCTGACGAGTGGGTCCCACTCGTAAGTGACCCAGAAAAAGGAAATTTGAATTTGAGTTTTCTCCCTCTCTGTAATTCGTGTATTTGACCTATTTAGGAGCCGAATTTGGAAAAGTGACAATTGAATGAAATGTTCTAATCTTTGAACTCTACAACTTTTTCAAAAGGTTCAACCCAAAAACCAGTTTGCAAATATGAAGTTCATTTGAATTTGTATAGCAGCCCCAAATTGGACAGGGAACCTTTATTGCTTAGAAAATTAGAAAGTCCCATATATATGCATTTTCTCCCAACGTGCCTTTTGACAAGTTTGTTTAGAATTTGAAAACCTACAACTTCTCTAATTTGAGCTTTGCATAAAAGTGGCTGTAGGTTAGAATAAATTTGGGATTTCAAATCAGCCCTAATTTGAACTGGTTTTCTGTACTGACAATAAATGACCCTAATCACCTTGTAAACCTCATTATATGACAAGACCCCAATTAGCAAAGTTGTTTATCTCATGTGGATCTACAGTTTTGTCAATATGAACTTCACCTAGATCTCAATAGAATCAAAGATACGACTATAAACATAGCATCACACATGAAATGACAAGGTTTTTCATTATGCAATATAAACCCAATTTGTTTCCAATGCACCAACACATGTTATGCCATAATGCTCAAGGATGAATGCTTCATGTATGATGAGTGATTATGCATTTCAGATGCCGGAGCATCACATTTACAGCCCAAAATAAGTCATTAACCCTAGATCTAGGACCTAGACGTAATTAACTATAACTTCCAGGGGCTAGAACGTGAGATTTATAAGACTCAGTGCATAGTACTTTAATCCAAGCGTGTAAAAAGTAAAAGAGAGAGGGGGTTCTTCGCAAAATGGCAAGGCCCTTCTTCTACCTTCCGCCCGGGATGAGCTGCACGGCGGTGGCCCACGTTCTCAGGCGCGGCTCGGCGTGTGGGGGCGAGGACTTGGAGTCGGGATGGACCGGGGATGTGCCTCCCGCGATGGCAAACTCGACCCTCCAGGTCTTGTCGCCGGCGGTGAAGAGGAGAGGCATGCGGCGATGATGAACTGGAGGCCGACGACGTGGTCTGGCGCGGCGAGGATGTCGCCCCGACGTGGACTCGAAGGACGGGAGGTGCGGAGGCGACGAGACCTCACGCGTCGGGTGCGCGAGACCGAGGCGCATGCGGTGGTGGTGATCTGGTGCGCAAGGAAGCGGTGGAGGGTGGTAAGCGACGGCGGTGAACTCGGCGAGCTCGGCGTCGCGGCATTCGTGGACGAGGCCGTTCGAGGCAATGGCGGAGGGCTAGGGCTTGGGGATATGGTGGAGGACGGTGAGGCGAACGCGGTTCATGCGTCAGACCGGGAGGAGGCGGCCCGAGGCAGCCGGCGCGTGAGCTCAGAGCTCGCAGCCATGGCAGCTTCCATGGCAGACACACGCTTGGTGCGCAGCGGAAGAGGTAGGGAAAAGGGCAAAGGAGTGACGGCGAGTGAGGAGGGAGCAAAGGCCGAGGCTAGGAGTCGCCTTGTGGCCGGATGGCGTCCAGGTACGGGGTTATGGCCGGGCGTCGGTAGGCGGCGCATGCCGCGGAGGCGCGCGGGAGAGGGAGAGGAAGGAGGTGGCAGGGTGCGTGGACTGGGTCCACGGACCCGTAGCCTATGATAGGTAGGACCGGAGTGGGGTGGAGAGAGGAGGGTCCATGGACCGAGTACACGGGCGAGAGACCAAGTGGGACCCACTGGCTCGGTTTTCGTCCGGCGCGGGTGGGAATCCGAGGGGCCCGACATGTGGGACCCACTCGTCATAGAGATAAAGGGAAAAGGAAAATTCTGAAAATGGAAAATCAGCTTTGACCGGTTGTAGGCAGGTTAAAACTTCTTAGATTTGGACTAGTTAGAGATCGAATTTGAAAATTCGCCAATTGGATGAAATGTTCAACTCTTCGAGTTCTACAACTTTCTTATAAACTTTCATATCATGTTGTATTCAAGAATATGGTTTAAATTTGAATTTAAACTATTGACCCCAGTTTGACCAGCAGGACCCATAAGTTTAGAAATTCCAAAAGTCTATTTTCTAGTCACAATCACTCAAAGATCTTCTTAACAATGTTGCTCATAATTTCAGGATCTACAACTTTCTCAACTAAGGTTTTGCATGAAAATGGCTGTAGACCAAAGAAAAATTCAATTTACTAAGCAGGTGAGGTTTTTATAGATTTCATACGCTGACAGAAAAATCCCCAAAACTCTATGCAAACCTTACTGCATGTCAAAGTACTAATTATCAAAGTTGTTCACCATGAAATTGTCTACAAGTTTGGTATAGAAAGTTTCACCTAGATCACAATAAGACTACAAACACACCAGCATACATGCAGGAAACTGGAATCAACAAGTTGCAAATTCAACCAAGTTTTGAACATGAGCTCAAATGCATGTCATAATATGATGCATCATGATGAATGTTGCATGTATGTGAGATGAAAATGCACTTGAGATGCCTGGGGCATCATACCGACTCCTCATTGGCATCGTCGTCATCGTCGTCGTCTTCGTCATCGGCTTTTTCGCCATCGGAAGCCTCGAGCTCCGACGGACCCTCCTCGTGTGGCGGAACCGCCCTGCTTAATCCAGACTAAGCACACCTGCCACCTCTGGCTCGCAGTGCACTTAGTCTAGACTAAACCCGGTAGTCCGTCGAGAGTCCTTCGGGCTCTCGATGTCACCATTTCCCAGAGGAACCGACATCATACACATCCGACCCTCGATGGAGCCACAACAGTTACAACATCACAGGCAGTTGAATAGATATTACATAGACTTTAGTTACAAACCAAGTTCGAAATCAAATAGAGTTCAACATAGTGTCATACAATAACATAGTTCAAATAGTCTCTCGTAGCGGAAATTTAAAGTTCATGTTTCATGGTACCCAAAAGACTTTGCATAAAAGAACGAGCATCGAGCCCACTGATGCCGCTCCTTGCCAGATCATGACTCTCCTCATTCCTGATGGGGACACGACCCTCCACCAACACAGGCACAGAAGAGGAACTCCGTACCTGTAAGCCAAAAGTGGGGGCAAACCCTGAGTACTAATTACTCAGTAGGACTTAATGGATGAGGCTTACGGCTGACGCAAAGCTTGGTTACTAGCATCTGAGTCCTTAGCCATTGCTTTTATACAGGATCAAATTAATCAGTGGAAGCAGGATTTGACAACTGCTTATATTATTGCACCCGAGCAGGATTTAACAGCTGCTCAAGTCATCATAATTTGGTGGAACATGTTGGATATGGCATAGCATGGCATGGAAGTAAAGCATGTATCATGAATGTGACAAGTATTGCCTAAAGTAAATCAGACATATCCAAACATGTAGTTGTCAAAACCATGAATTCTTAATACAACACATTCATATGGATTACTACTTTGCCTGTCAGTGGTATTGGCATTCTCACACCTGGTGAGCATGAGCGATTCGAATCGATTTTTATATCCCCGGGAATAACTAGAAGCACCAGGATGGCATATGCTTACTAACTCCTAGCGTTCGACATATGCTTCCCCCATCTCCACCTGTCCCGTCTCAAGTTCGATGACCACTCCCGCCTGACTCCCGGAGCGCGTTGTCGCAGGAGCGGTACCTCGGTTACGTCGGGTTCTGCCCTCCTTTGACACCCGCCTCCGCAGCCACCTTTCTCTCAACCAGTGGGTAGGAACGTGCCCCTTGCTTGAGACGTCACAAGTAAGACTTTCACCGGTCCATGGATTCCGGATAAGCACTCTAGCAATGTTATGCCGACCAATAGGTGAACAACGACCGGCCTTATGCGACTCGGGCGGAGTCCACCAAACATTATCTCAATTCTCATCATTCATACCCATATCTCCGTCCGGTCTCCATTTAAAACATAACAAAATCATGGCATGATAATAATAACTTTCATAGTGAGATTTCTTCCTTTGAATCCTTTGAAAAGTAGCTCCTACAAGACGAGTGACCTTTATTCACTCGTGTCTACTCGTACCTAGCCATTCTAGGCACTCGTCCTACGAACTCTAGGTATAGGTGCTACGGCCAGGGCGGACAGGGGATCTAATGCAATTGGTTTCAATCAACACCTAATGCGGATGCGTAATCAACAGATATTTTATTTGCTGGGAATTGCATGATCCTGCCTACCTTCTTCCTCGTTAGGGTTAGTCTCCTCAGCAGCGGGGTCAGCGGTCGGCTGTGGGTCCTCTTGCTCCTCTTCGGGCTCCTCGACTAGGGGTTGCTCCTACACCGTCTCTTCTTCGATCGCGGGGTCTATATGCATGAAAGGTACAGACATGAGCGTATATGAATGCAGATGCATGCATTTGATGTAGATGAAGTGCAGATGTCAGTATGAAGCATATACTTCATGAAAAACGACACGTGCGTAGTAGTTAAAACTAGACACATGCATATACTTAGTGTAAGCCATGCACATTTGTGAATTAAATCATGCATCTGAGTTCTAGCAGTTTAACTAACCCAAATGAGACCAAACTTTTATGACATGCAGATACTTCATACCCAAGGTTACTGCCAAAATTTCAGCCCAATTGGAGCTAGAATTATTTTATTAAAAATCTAGCAATTTCTCAGCCCTAAACCTTGTCAGAATTTTCATAATTTATTGGGAGGGTTTCTGAAGGTGAAATTTTTCCGGTGAGCTATACTTAGCATTAACTGTATACACAAAAATTGACAAGTTAAAATTCCCAAGTTTGACAGGACACCTAATTTCCATATATAAATCTAGTGCAAAATTAAAATGTGCATATAAACAGTGTGAGCAGCCCTCTAGCATATACTTTCTGGATTCTACAACACTCCCATATACTACTGGAATTTTTCTAGAATTTACCTTGCCAATTAGAACCCATTTTTCCATTTATCTAGTTTTTCAAGTCAAGATTTGTCATTTTCAAATCACCACCAAAACTAAACATGCAGAGGCTCATATTTTACCAGTGGTGTCCACAAACTATATAGGACCAAAGAAAAATATCAGTGAGACATATACAACATATTTTGCATGGACCTCATTTTCAAGTTACCAAATAATGCATAAAATAAATGTGAAATGGTAAAACCAAGAGTGAACAGTAAGTTATTGAGTCACCAATAATTATCACAGTACCAAAACACCCTAAGAAGGCTACTGACCGAGTTTCATCTCCTTTGGATTCCAATTAGCCCATGTTTCCTATTTTTACTTGATTTACCATGCATATTCAAAAACAGGGGCAAAACCGTACATTCACACCTCTACGCCATACCTACTGTGTAGATCTATTTACAAGGAGTACAACGCAACTGAGTTTACCTTTTTACGATTTTTATTCGATTTTATACGAATTTCCAAAGTTTCAGCCGAATTATTGGAAAAAGAAATGGAAAAACATAACTCCGGAGGCCAGAACATAATTAACCGTAGACTCCGGGGGCTAGCATGCAAGATTCACAAGACTCAGTAAATAGCGGACGGGTTAAAAATGTAAATCGACCAAACTCCGGAGGGTAGCTTGCAAAAACCCCCCGGTCTTTCTCCTTGCTCCCGCCGCGCGCGACGGCGCGGCGGCGCGCGCGCGCCGTCGAACTCGGGCTCGCCGGAGCCACAACGCGACGCGCATCGGGTGCGCGCGAGCGTGGCGGTCAAGCCGAGCTAGGCCTCGGTGGCGGGGACGGCGAGGGTAGGTCGGGGGAGGTGGTGAACCGAGGGTGCGCGACGGCATCGGCGGCGTGGCCGCGACGTCGAGCGACGGCGGATCTAGGTGAGGGGTGGGAGAACGGCGGCGAGGGTAGGCGCCTCGGGTGCGGGGTGGAGCGGCGAATGCAGTGAGGTGATCTAGGGGTGCGGCGAGGGCGGACGGCGGCGGCGTAAGCTCGAGCTCGAGCTCGGCCCGGCCATGGCGATTGTGTCGGAGCGTGGCCTGATCTAGGGAATGAGGGGGAGAAGGACGGCGAGGTCTACCTCGTCGGGTGCGCAAGGGTGTCGTGAACCCAGCGGCGGCGGTTGGAGGCGCGGAGAGGGACCGAGGAGGCCGGCGTAGCGAGCTCGAGGAGGCGGCTATGGCGACGGCGCGCGAGTGAGAGAGAACGAGTGAGTGAGGTGAGCGGGGCAGGGAATGAACCGGGGCGGTATCCCATCTAGATGAAGACGCGGTGGAGCGGAGCGTGGCCGGGGCGTTCCGTGGGCGCGCAGCATCGACCGTACGCCGGCGTCCACGCGGCGTTCGCCGGCCCGGACAGGGTGGCCGCGCTGATGCGCGGGCCCCACCGGTCAGCGTCTCCGGAAGAAGGGAAAAAGGAGAAAATGAAAAATGTGTTTCCTCACCTCCTGTAATTCATCATTTTGACACATTTAGAGCCTGAATTTGGAAAAGTGGTAATTGGATGAAATGTTGCACTCTTTGAGCTCTACAACTTTGTCAAAAGGTTCAACCCCAAAATCAGTTTGAAATGGTGAATTTCATTTGAATTTGTATGGCAGCCTCATTTTGGACAGGGGGACCTTTATTGCTTAGGGAAACAGAAACTCCTAGTTGCATGCATTTTTTCCCTAGGTGCCTCTTGACAAGTTTGCTTACAATTTCATAACCTACCACTTCTCTAATTTGAGCTTTGCATGAAAGTGGCTGTAGGTCAGAGTAAACTTAGAATTTCAAATCAGCCCCAATTTGAACTGGTTTTCTGTGCTGACAATAATTGACCCTAATCACCTTGTAAACCTCATTCTATGACAAGACCCCAATTAGCAAAGTTGTTTATCTCATGTGTCTCTACAGTTTTGTCACTATGAACTTCGCCCAGATCTTAATAGAATCAAAGATATGACTATAAACATAGCACCACACATGAAATGACAAGGTTTTTCACTTAGTAATATAAACCAAACTTGTTTCCAATGCACCCACACATGTTATGCCATGATGCTCAAGATGAATGCTTCATGTATGATGAGTGATTATGCACTTGAGATGCCAGAGCATCACAACCCACCCCCTTAAAGAAATCTCGCCCCGAGATTTGTTGATGTGATGTGGGTGGATAAGTTAAATTAGGATGCAGTGCATTGTGTAGGATTTCGAATAAAAATTTGTATTTAGATGGTTACACATACTCGTTTGTAGTAACTGAAAGGAAACCCGAAAATTTGGTTTACAAGTATTCTTCTTGCTCCCAAGTCGCTTCTTCTTCGAAGTGATTACTCCATTGTACTTTGTAAAAGTTGATTGCTCTTCTTCTTGTTGCTCTTTGTTTTTGGTCGAGGATTTTATAGGACGTTCCTCATAAGTGAAGTCAGGCTCAATTTGAATTTGTGAGGTGTCCACTGCTTCTTCCGGCACTCTCAAACACTTCTTAAGTTGCGAGACATGAAATACGTCATGAACCGCAGCTAGATGTGGTGCTAGTTCCAATCGGTAAGCAACTGGCCCACACTTCTCAGTGATCTTAAACGGACCCACGTATCTCGGTGCTAACTTCCCCTTCACACCAAAACGATGTACCCCTTTCATTGGTGACACCCGAAGGTACATATGATCATCTACTTCGAAAACCAACGGTCGTCTTCTCTTGTCAGAGCAGCTCTTTTGTCTAGACTGTGCTATTTTCAAGTTGCTGTGTATAAGTTTAACTTGCTCCTCGGCTTGTGTCACCAAATCAGGGCCAAAGGTGACCCGTTCTCCCAGTTTGGACCAGTTTAGGGGTGTTCTACATTTCCTACCATATAGAGCCTCGAAAGGAGCCATTCTAAGCTCTTCTGGTAGCTGTTGTTATAAGCAAATTCTGCTAGAGGGAGGCACTCATCCCACTTGGTGGAATAGGTTAGTGCACATGCTCTCAACATATCTTCTAAGATCTGATTTATCCTCTCAACTTGGCCGCTGGTTTGTGGATGGTATGCGGAACTGTGAATCGAAATGGTGCCAAGAGCGGTCTGTAAGTGCTCCCAAAAGCGGTATACAAACAGAGAGCCCCTATCTGAAGTGATTGACCGAGGAACACCATGTAAAGAGACTATTCTTGCGATGTATAGTTCAGCATAGGTCTTGGCATGGTAGATTGTTTTCACGGGAATAAAGTGGGCTGATTTTGTGAGTCGGTCAATAATCACCCATATGGAATCATAACCTTTCTGGGTGCGGGGTAAACCCACGATGAAATCCATGTGAATGTCCTCCCACTTCCAAGATGGTACGGCTAGCGGTTGAAGCATTCCCGCTGGTTTTAGATGATCAGCTTTTACTCTCTGGCACACGTCACACTCGGACACGTATTTGGCGATCTCCCATTTCATGCGGGTCCACCAAAACTTTTGTTTCAAATCTTGGTACATCTTATTGCTACCCGGGTGCATGGTGAACATGGAGGTGTGGGCTTCGTCTAGGATTTTCTTTCTCAACTCCATGTCCCTAGGTACCACTAAGCGACCCTTAAACCATAGGACACCTTGGTCATCAAGCGTGAAGCACGCTTTCTTCTCTTCATCTATACCCTCACGAATGTATGCCATACTTTTATCTTGTTTCTGTGCCGCTATAATTTGCTCTTTTATGGTAGGTTCTATGATCAAGCTGTAAAGTTCTGCCATCTGCTCAGTGATTACTTCGATCTCATCTATCTCGCAACAGATCATCCTTGCCGTGGGTTGGACTTCAAGCACATGGCAATCAGCCCGATGGCTTAGTGCATCTGCTACGACATTCGCTTTGCCTGGATGGTAGTGGATTTCCAAGTCATAATCTTTTATCAGTTCTAGCCATCGTCGTTGTCTCATGTTAAGTTCAGGCTGCGTGAGGATATATTTGAGACTCTTATGATCTGTGTATATGTGACAAGTGTTGCCCAGCAGATAATGTCTCCATATCTTTAGGGTGTGTACCACTGCTGCTAGCTCCAGATCATGTGTTGCGTAGTTGGCTTCATGTTTTCTTAATTGGCGTGACGCATAGGCAATTACTCTTCCTTCTTGCATTAGGACACAACCGAGCCCATTGCCGGAGGCATCACAATATACGTCAAATGGTTTAGTGACGTCCGGTTGAGCTAGTACTGGTGCGGAGGTTAATGACTTTTTCAAGCTTGTGAAGGCCTCTTCACACTTTGGATCCCATAGATACTTCGCGTTTTTCTTGGTCAGGGATGTCATTGGCTTTGCAGCTTTGGAGAAGTCCTTGATAAAGCGGTGGTAGTAGCCCGCTAAACCGAGGAAACTCCTAATTTCTGTTACTGTTTCGGGTTGTTTCCAATTCAGTACATCTTCCACTTTACTCGGATCGACGGCTACCCCCTTTTCGGACAAGATGTGGCCTAGGAAACTCACTTCTCTTAGCCAGAATGCACATTTGCTGAACTTGGCATAGAGTTGGTGTTCTCTCAGCCAGGTGAGTAGTGTTCGCAAGTGCTCCTCGTGCTCTTCCTCATTTTTAGAGTAGACGAGGATGTCGTCAATGAATACGACTACAAATTTATCCAGCTCGTTCATGAATACTGAGTTCATATACATGAAGAAGGCTGGTGCATTGGTTAACCCGAAGGACATGACCAGGTATTCATATAGGCCGTACCTAGTAGAGAAGGCTGTTTTGGGTATATCTTCTCCCCTGATTTTTATTTGATAGTAGCCTGACCTTAAATCAATTTTTGAGAACACTTTGGCCCCTGCTAGCTGATCGAATAGAATATCAATGTGAGGTAGTAGGTACTTGTTTTTAATTGTGACGGCGTTTAATGGCCTATAGTCCACGCACAATCTCTTACCACCTTGGTCTTTCTTCTCTACGAAGAGAGCAGGACAGCCCTAAGGTGATGAACTAGGACGAATGAACCCTTTATCCAACTGTTCTTGTAATTGTGTTTTTAATTCCTTGAGTTCATCTGGTGCCATTCTGTACGGCCTCCTTGAAACAGGTGCTGTTCCTGGAATGAGGTCTATCCTAAACTCCACATCCCTATCTGGAGGAAGCCTAGGAAGCTCCTCCGGAAACACGTTCGGGAAATCACACACTACCGGTATCTTTTTAATCTCTTGAAGTTCAGATGTATTTACTGTGGCCTCTAGATGTTTCTGTTCTGGTATGTGCACATTTAGTATCTTCCCAGTGATCTTAAACTTTAATTGCACTTCCCTGCTGCCAACATGTAGGATTGCATCGTTTTCTACCATCCAATTCATACCCAAAATTACGTCAATCCCTTGGTGTGGCAGCACCACGGGATTTATGACAAAGCTCTCGGGACCGATGTCTATCTTCAATTGTCTGGCCATCAAACCAGTAGTGACAGGGGATCCCGGTGCGGTGATGTGATAATCTTCCTTTAACTTGTACATTTTTATCCCGTGCCTCAATGCATATGACTTGCTAAGAAATGTATGTGTGGCTCCAGAATCAAATAACACAACGGCCGGATGACCGTTGACGGTGAACGTACCAACAAGTACCGTCTCTCCGGCTGGGACCTGGTCCATGTGGATGAAGTGAACTCGGCCTGTCTTAGGTGCGGACCCCTTCTGCTTTCCCTGACTGCCACCCGCAGGGGTGGGACCCTGGAGGCGACGAGGTGCCCTGCAGTCCTTGCTGAAATGCCCGGTCTTGCCGCAGTTAAAGCAAGGACCCCAAGCTCCCTGTGTGAAAGGAGTGCGGGGTGCAGGAAGCTGTGCCTGCTGTGGTGGTGCGCGGTAGGTGGGGAACCTCTGCTGCTGGGGCTCTCTGTGGATCCAACCCGACTGATCGGGCCGGACTACAAAGCGAGACTGCTGGTGGTAATGTTGTGGCTGCTGATAGTTGGCCTTCTGCTTCTGAGATGACCCAGGTGCATTGTTGGCCTGGCGTTTCCGCTTTTGATCCTCATTTGCAACACGGACACGGTTCTCCATGTCGAGTGCTGTGTCGACCAGCTCTGAGAAGCTCTGGTAACGACGCCCGAGATGTGTCTGGAGGGTGGGGTCGAAACCCTGCAAGAGCCTGGCTGCCCTGCTAGGATCATCTGCAACATCTCCAGGCGAATACTGCGACAGCTGAATGAACTTTTGCACGTACTGCAGCACCATGCGATTTCCCTGTTTGAGCTCCCTGAACTCGCGCTGCTTCTGCTCCATAAGACTTGCCGGGATGTAGTGGGCCCGGAAAGCCGTACGGAGCTCCTCCCATGTGATCACGTGATCCCGCTGCTGCATAGCCTGGAACGTGGTGTACCAAGCTCCAGCGGGGCCCTGAAGTAGCTGTGCCGCAAACCGAGCTTTCTCTTGCTCGGTCAATGTGGCGGAACCGCCCTGCTTAACCTAGATTAAGCGCACCTGCCACCTTTGGCTTGCAGTACACTTAAGCTGGACTAAACCCGGTAGTCCGTCGAGTGGCCTTCGGCCCTCGATAACACCAATCCCAGAGGAACCGACGTCATACACATTGACCCTCGATGGAGCCACAACCATTATATCATCACAAACAGTTGAATATGGATATATAATAGAATTAGTTTACAGACCAATTCAAATTAAAGTTTCCAATCCAACATAGTCATAGAATAACATAAGTTCTCAAATGTCTCGCAGCGGAAGATAGAAATAGTTCAGAGTTCAGGAAATGCAGCGGAATTTGCAAAAGGGAATCAACATCAAGCCCACTGATGTTGTCCTGGTGCCACACACGTCATCTTCTAGTCATGTTGCACACATGTGCCCCCTCCAACGCAGGGACACATGAGAAACTCCACACCTGTGAGCCAAAAATGGGGGCAAACCCTGAGTACTAATTACTCAATAGGACTTAATGGACATGGCTTACGGCTGACGCAAAGCATAGCTTACTACTCAATGTGTATCCTTAGCCATTTATTTTAATCAGCAAAGTGTTAATAGACGATAGCAGGATTTGACAGCTGCTATCCTTCATCATATTAAGAACAGGTCATGACAACAATATTATCTCTTGCAGGAAAGTAAACCATAATAACTTGCATGAGAGTAATCCATCATTAGTTGCATGTAAGAATTCCATCATATACACCAAACATGTTGTATTTGAAAACATGCATATTAGCAATATAATTCAGGTGATTACGACGTTGCCCGTCAGTGATATTTGACACTCTCACACCTGGTGAGCATCAGCGATTCGAATCGATTTTTAATTCCCGGGAATAACTAAAAATGCCAAGGGGTATATGCTTACTAGCCATCGCGTTCCTCACATATACCCCCATCTCCACCTGTCCCGTCCCAAGATTCACAGCGCCCCCACCTAACCCTTGGGAGTAGCCGTCTCAGGAGCGATACCACATGAGTCGGGTCAGCCCTCTCTCAACTTCCAAGCACCTCCCAAGTCCATCGCCCCCCTATCAGTGGATGGGCAGCACCATGAATAGTAGGACGGGGCCGGTAAGACTTTCACCGGTCCCACGACCCGGATAAGCACTCCTAGCAATGTTGTGTCAATCAGCAGGCGAACAACGAACGGGCCTTATGCGACAAGGGCGGAGCCGGAGAACAACAACGCACACCACGAAAGTAAACTTACGCTCTGCTCCGTCTCAATTTAATATCAGCATAAATAATCGTAAATTGCATCATAGTAAGATTTCTGAGATTTTGAAATATCACATACGTGATGAGTGATAGCGCTCACTCGTGTCTACTCGTACCTAGCATTTATAGGCATACTCGTGCTATGAACTCTATTCATAGGATCTAGGGCCAGGGCGGCCCGGATGTCTAATGCAATCGGTTTCAGTCAACTCCTAATGCATGTGCGTCATCAATATTATTATATTAGCTGGGTAGTATGGTCCTGCCTACCTTCTCCGCTCGGGTTAGAGGGTGCTTCCTCGGCGGTGTCATCAGCAGTCACGTGCGGGTCTTCCAGCTCGTCCTCGGGCCCCTCAATCAACAGTTGGTCCGGTGGCAGCTCCTCGTTCGCGGGATCTATATGCATGAAAGGTGTAGGCATGAGTGCATACGAATGCAAATGTATGCACTTGATGTCGATGAAATGCCAATATTAATGTGCAGCAGATACTTTATGAGAAATGACACGTATGCAGCAGATGAATCACTACACATGTATGTGCTTAGGGTAAATCATGCTCATTTGTGAATAAAGTTATGTACTCAAGATGCAGCGGTAAAGTATAACCAAACGAGCCCAAACTTTTATGACATATAGATTCTGCATACCCAAGGCTACTGTCAAAATTTCAGCCCAATTGGAGTTATAATTATTTTATTAAAATTCCAGCAAGTTTTCAGCCCTACACCATGTCAAAATTTTTATAATTTATTGGAATGGTTTCTGGAGATGAAATTTTACCAGTGAGCTATACTTAGTATGAACTGTATGTACAAAAATTTACAAGCTAAAACTCCCAAGTTTTAACAAGACATCTATTTCCCATATATAAAACTAGTGCAAATTAAGATGTACATATAAACAGTGAGAATAGCCCTCTAGCATATACTTTCTGGACTCTACAGCACTCCCATATGCTACTAGAATTTTGCTAGAATTTATCTTGCACATTAGAACCCATTTTTCCATTTAGCTAGTTCTCCAAGTCAAGAATTGTTATTTTCAAATCACCATCAAAACTACACAAGCAGGAGCTCATATTTTACCAGTGGTGTTCACAAACTATATAGAACCTATGAAAAATACCAGTGAGTCATATTCAACATATTTTGCATGGACCTTATTTCCAAGGTATCAAATAATGCTTAAAGTATATGTAAAATGGAAAAATCATGAATGAACAGTAGAATATTGAGTCATCAGAAACTTCCACAGTATCAAGACACCCTAATAAGGCTACTGACCGAGTTTCATCACCTTTGGATTCCATCTAGACCATGTTTCCTATTTTTCATTGATTTATCATGCATATTCAAAAACAGGGGCAAAACTGTACATGCACACCTCTACATCATACCCATTGTGTAGATCTACTTACAAGGAGTACAACGCAATTGAGTTTTCCTTTTTACGATTTTTATTTGATTTTATACGAATTTCCAAAGTTTCAGCCGAAACATAGAAAAAAGAAATAGAAAAACATGGATCCGGGGGTTACAACATAATTAACCGTAGATTCCAGGGGCTAGGACGCAAGAATGCACAGACTCAGTAAACAGTGCACGGTTCAAAAATGCAAATACACGAAACCCGGGGGGGTAGATTCAAAAATCATCCCCCCGTCTTCTTCCTCCTGCCGCGCGTCACGGCGCGGCGGCGCGAGCGTGCGCCGGCGAGGCTCGCCTGAGCCGCGACGCGATGCGCCTCGGGTGCGCGCGAGCGCGGGCTCCCGGTTGAGGTAGGCCTCGGCGGCGGGGAAGGCGAGGCGAGGTCGGGGGAGGCGGCGAACTGGCGGCGCGCGGCGGCGTCGACGGCGTGGCCATGACGTCGGGCGGCGGCGGATCTAGGCGAGGGGTGGGGGAACGGCGACGAGGGCTAGCGCCTCGGGTGTGCGCGGAGCGGCGCGTGCGGTGAGGGCGGTCTAGGGGTGCGACGAGGGCGGTCGGCGGCGGCGCAAGCGCGAGCTTGAGCTCGGCCCGGCCATGGCGGACGCGGCGGGGCGCGACGCGATCTAGAGAATGAGGGGGAGAGGGACGACGAGATCTACCTCGTCGGGTGCGCAAGGGTGAGGCGAACCCGGCGGCGGCGGTTGGAGACGCAGAGAGGGACCGAGGAGGCTGGCGTAGCGAGCTCTCTATCGGCGGCTATGGCGGACGGCGCGCGCGGCTTGAGAGAGAGATTGAGTGAGCAAGGCGGGGAAGGGAGTGAACCGGGGCGGTATCCCGTCTAGATGAAGGCGCGGTGGAGCGGGGCGCGGCCGGGGGTGATCCGCGTCACGGGCACGGTGACCGTACGTCGCCGGCCACGTGGCGGCCGCGAGCTGGGGGAGCGGGGTGGCGCGTCAGTGACCGCGGGGGAGGAAAAATCCCAGAAAAAGAAAAATGTGTTTCCTCACCCTCTGTAAATCGCCATTTTGACCTATTTAGGAGCCGAATTTGGAAAAATGGTAATTGGATGAAATGTTCCACTCTTTGAACTCTACAACTTTGTCAAAAGGTTCAACCCCAAATCAGTTGGCAAGTATGAATTTCAATTGAATTTGTGTATCAGCCCCAAATTGGACGGGGGGACCTTAATTGTTTAGAAATTCAGAAAGTCCTACTTATGTGCATTCTTTGCCAATGTGCCTTTGGACAAGGTTGATTATAATTTCATAACCTACAACTTCTCTAATTTGAGCTTTGCATAAAAGTGGCTGTAGATCAGAGTAAATTTGGAATTTCAAATCAGCCCCAATTTGGACTGGTTTTCTGTACTGACAATAATTGACCCTAATCACCTTGTAACCCTCATTATCTGACAAGACCCCAATTAGGAAAATTGTTTATCTCATGTGTCTCTACAGTTTTGTCAATATGAACTTCACCCAGATCTCAATAGAATCAAAGATACGACTATAAACATAGCATCACATATGAAATGACAGGGTTTTTCACTATGTAATATAAACCAATCTTGTTTCCAATGCACCCACACATGTTATGCCATGATGCTCAAGATGAACGCTTCATGTAAGATGAGTGATTATGCACTTGAGATGCCGGAGCAAATCTCGTCCCGAGATTTGTTGATGTGATGTGGGTGGATAAGTTAAATTAGGATGTAGTGCATTGTGTAGGATTTCGAATAAAAATTTGTATTTAGATAGTTATACATACTCGTTTGTAGTAGCTGAAAGGAAAGCCGGGTATTTGGTTTGCAAGTATTCTTCTTGCTCCCAAGTCGCTTCTTCTTCGAAGTGATTACTCCATTGTACTTTGTAAAAGTTGATTGCTCTTCTTCTTGTTGCTCTTTGTTTTTGGACGAGGATTTCCTCATAAGTGAGGTCAGGCTCGATTTGAATTTGCGAGGTGTCCACTGCTTCTTCCGGCACTCTAAAACACTTCTTAAGTTGCGAGACATGAAATATGTCATGAACCGCAGCCAGATGTGGAGGTAGCTCCAACCGGTAAGCAACTGGCCCACACTGCTCAGAGATCTTGAACGGACCCACGTATCTCGGGGCTAACTTCCCTTTCACACCAAAACGATGTACCCCTTTCATTGGTGACACCCGAAGGTACACATGATCATCTACTTCAAAGACCAATGGTTGTCTTCTTTTGTCAGAGTAGCTCTTTTGTCTAGACTGTGCTCTTTTCAAGTTGCTGTGTATAAGTTTAACTTGCTCCTCGGCTTGTGATACCAAATCCGGGCCAAAGGTGACACGTTCTCCCGGTTCGGACCAGTTTAGGGGTGTTCTACATCTCCTACCATATAGAGCCTCGAAAGGAGCCATCTCTAAGCTCTTCTGGTAGCTGTTGTTATAAGCAAATTCTGCTAGAGGGAGACACTCATCCCACTTGGTGGAATAGGTTAGTGCACATGCTCTCAACATATCTTCTAAGATCTGATTTACCCTCTCAACTTGGCCGCTGGTTTGTGGATGGTATGCCGAACTGTGGATCAAAGTAGTTCCAAGAGCAGTTTGTAAATGCTCCCAGAAACGCGATACAAATAGCGACCCCCTGTCTGAAGTGATAGTCCGAGGCACACCGTGCAAGGTCACAATTCGGGAAACGTATAACCCGGCATATGTGGCTGCTGTGTAGGTCGTCTTAACAGGTATGAAGTGTGCTGATTTGGTGAGACGGTCAATGATAACCCAGATGGAGTCATAGCCCTTCTGAGTGCGAGGCAAACCCACAATGAAATCCATGTGTATTGCCTAGCAGATAGTGCCTCCATATTTTTAGTGCGTGTACCATTGCTGCCAGTTCTAGATCATGAGTTGGGTAATTGGCTTCATGTTTTTCTCAATTGACGGGAAGCGTAAGTGACTACTGTCCCTTCTTGCATTAGGACACAGCCAAGCCCATTGCCGGAGGCGTCACAATATACATCGAACGGTTTCGAGACGTCCGGTTGTGCTAGTACTGGTGCGGTTGTCAAGGATTTCTTTAAACTTTGGAAGGCTTCCTCACAGTTCAGACTCCACGTGTACTTAGCATTTTTCTTGGTCAATGAGGTCATTGGCTTTGCTGTCTTGGAGAAATCCTTGATAAAGCGGCGGTAGTAGCCCGCTAAATCGAGGAAACTCCGGATCTCAGTTACGGATTCGGGTTGCTTCCAATTTAGTACACTTTCTACCTTGCTGGATCGACAACTACCCCTTTTTCGGACAATATGTGTCCCAAGAAGCTTACTTCTTTTAGCCAAAACGCGCACTTGTTGAACTTGGCATAGAGTTTGTGTTCCCTGAGCCGAGTGAGTACAATCCGCAAGTGTTCTTTATGTTCTTCTTCATTTTTGGAGTAGATCAGTATATCATCAATGAATACTACCACAAATTTGTCCAGTTCATTTATGAACACCGAGTTCATCATATACATGAAGAAAGCCGGTGCATTGGTCAATCCGAAAGACATGACTAGGTACTCATACAAGCCATATCTAGTCGAGAAAGCTGTTTTGGGGATATCCTCCTCTCGGATTTTTATCTGATAGTATCCTGATCTCAGTTCAATTTTTGAGAAGACTCTAGCCCTAGCTAGCTGATCAAACAGAATGTCAATATGTGGCAGTGGGTATTTGTTTTTGACTGTGACTGCATTTAGAGGCCAATAGTCCACACATAGCCGTTTACCACCTTGGTCCTTCTTTTCGACAAAGAGGGCTGGGCACCCCCAAGATGATGAGCTAGGGCGGATGAAACCTTTATCCAGCTACTCTTGCAACTGCGTTTTCAACTCTTTAAGTTCATCTGGTGCCATCCTATACGGTCTCTTAGAGACGGGTGCCGTACCTGGAACCAGCTCGATGCTAAATTCAACATTCCGATCCGGTGGAAGACCAGGGAGCTCCTCCGGAAACATGTCTGGGAATTTGCGTACTACGGGTATCTTTTTGATTTCTTGTAGTTCAGTTGCATTCACAGTAGGTTCGATGTGCTTCTGATTTGGTATGTGGATCTTTAGAATCTTTCCACTGACTTTAGACTTTAGTTGTACTGTCCTGCTGCCAATATCCAGGACTGCATGGTTTTCGTTCATCCAATTCATTCCTAGTATGACATCGATCCCTTGGTGTGGCAGCACCACAGGACTGATGATGAAATCTTCTCCTCCTATACTTAAAAGCAACCTCTTTACTATCAAATTCGTGTTAATGGGGTTTCCAGGTGTAGAGATGTTGTAGCTTTCTTTTATGCAAGAAGTTTTTATCTCATGCTTCGATGCATATGACTGACTAATGAAGGTGTGCGTGGCCCAAAATCAAATAGCACGACGGTTGGGTGACCGTTGACTGAGAACGTACCAGCGAGTACCGGTTCCCCGACGGGGATCTGCTCCAAGTGAATATAGTGCACTTGGCCCTTCCGCGGTGTGTTCCCCTTGGGCTTGCTCTGCTGATTGCCACCCGCATGAGTGGGGCCTTGTATCCTGCGAGGAGCGTGGCACTCCCTGCTAAAGTGGCCTGTCTTGCCACAATAGAAGCAAGGGTTCCCGGGTCCTGGTGCGGTGGGAGCACGAGGAGCGGGAAGCTGCGCGGGTGCACTGTAGGCCGGGTACTGCTGCTGCTGCGGAGCTCGGTGGAACCAACCCGATTGATTGGGCCGGATCACGTAGCGGGGCTGCTGCTGGTAGTTGGCCTTCTGCTTCTGAGACGACCCCTGTGCACTACTGGCCTGACGTTTTCTTTTCTGGTCCTCATTAGCAACACGGAGGCGATTCTCCATGTCCAGTGCAGTGTCGACCAGCTCCGAGAAGCTCTGGTAGCGACGCCCGAGATGTGTCTGGAGGGTGGGGTCGAAACCCTGTAAGAGTCTAGCCGCTCTGCTAGGATCATCTGCCACATCCCCAGGCGAGTACTGTGACAGCTGTATGAACGTTTGCACGTACCGCATCACCGTGCGACTGCCCTGTTTGAGCTTCCTGAACTCGCGCTACTTCTGCTCCATGAGACTGGCCGGGATGTAGTGGGCCCGGAAAGCCGTACGGAGCTCCTCCCAAGTGATCACGTGATCCCGCTGCTGCATAGCCTGGAACGTGGCGTACCAAGCTCCAGTGGGGCCCTGAAGTAACTGTGCCGCAAACCGAGCTTTTTCCTGCTCAGTCAACCCCGGAAGCAGTGTGAACTTGGACTCAATCGTACGGAGCCAATCATCTGCTGCAAGTGGCTCAGGGCACGTAGTGAAGACAGGAGGGCGCAGTCCCTCGAAGTCCTGTTAGGTGATGCCACGGGGCTGGTGTTCCCGTGCCCGCTGTTGCCCCTGTGCTTGGCGTTCCTCTGCCATCATGCGGATTAACTCCGCCTGCTGCACAACCAGAGTAGCTAGCTCCAGCGGGGGTGGTGCATCGTGTGGCTGCTGGCCTGAGGTCTGCCCATTGCGAGTGTTCACCATCTGCAAGAATGAAGCTAACAGTGTTTAGTCCAACCACTTTAAAGCAATTAAATGCGCCGAAACACAGTTATTCAAAACATGTAAGACTGAAACATATAATTGCAGTAAAGTGTTAGCTTCCTTCTCGCAGCAGTTCGACCACTGTCGCATCTAGTCATAGCTCGGTGTGTTGGCGTTTAATACTCGACTATCGCGTGAATTTCTGGACAGCAACAACTGTATCGGCGCGCTGCTCTTAAACCGTGCATCTTTGGATTATGCCCCCCTTAGCAAAGTTATTCCTTGTTCTGAGGTCTTTCACTTTCATATAAAATGTTTTTGGTGATTCTATTTGTAGCCTAATCGAAATTTAGTCTACGTCAGTATATACCAGTTCAGTTCAGATTTCAGTGACTGCATGACTTCAGCCATATCTCCCAAACGAGTCGTATTTAGGAGAAACTTTGTATAACAAAGTTGTTCTACACTTCCAGATCTACAACTTTGACAATAGGCTCTCAGTTCAGTTCCTGCACTAAGGGTGTGCAAAAATGGGATTTTCCTACTGGTGCTGCTTCAGTCCAGATTACAGGTTCCTAAGAAATTGACAAAGTTCTGAGCACTAGATCTGAGCACAATTAGAGAAAGCTCCAATTGACAAAGTTGTACACCAGACAGTTCCCTACTACTTTGCTATTCAACTCTTGGCTCAAATCCTTACACAATCTAAGATAACTTCAGTTTTTGCTGCAGCTGTGCAAAATTCCAGATTGCAAGGTGCAAATCCAAAACGACGTGCAACTCACAAATCCACACACACAACCACCTCAAATGCTATCACGACGTAAGACTAACATCAGTGCCACTTAGAAAGGGTTGATTACCACTAAAAAGTCTTAGTATTACATCATGGGATGGTGGCTACACCAACCAACCATCGAATAGTGCATAATAAAATGGTCCATCACAACATCGAATGGTGTACCGAATTAGCTCTCACAACTCACCAATGTTTTCGTACAGCCATGAGTCTAAACGCGGAGCGGATTATTACAAAACATCGCTTTCAACGCGTCACTAACTTAATGCTTAACTTCCTTCCATCAATCCATCAAACACCCTGCACCCTGGAATTTGCGTTAGAGGGGTCGTTCTCCTCCTCCTCTTGCACCTCCATGGGCTCCGAGGACTCCTCCTCCTCCTCCAAAGGTGTGGGCTGCTGCGGCGGCTCGTACTCTGCTAGACGCTGCTGCAGCTGCGCCACCTGGGCCTCTAACTCCTCCACACGGGTACGGGCCTCCGTGTACCTGGCAAAGTAGAAGCGGCTCCGGTTCTCCGCACGGTGGTACATCCCGCGCGCCTCACGGGCATAGTCCATGCATGCCACCAAGGGTCGGGAGCCATTCCTGTCCCAGAGCTGCTCACGGCGGTCCTGCCAAGCGTGGTCGAGGTCGTTGGTGGGGAAGAAGCGCAGGACCGTGTGGCCTGCCTCCCACCTGGAGCTCAGTGAAGTGAGGGCTCCCATCACCGCCTTACGGTAAGCCTCCTCCTCGTTGGCCCCGTAAGCGGTGAGGGTCTATTGGCCCGCGAACATCCCTCGAGGAAGGACAACATGGGCCATGCAGTTGCCCTCCTCGTGCACCGTCTGCACCGAGATGAAGGGACAGGGACGACGCCCCATCTCCCTCAGGGCCCTACACAGCATCTGGGACAGGGGACACTCCTCTCTGCAGCGAGTGTGGAGCAACCCATCCTCCACCACAGGGGGAGTGTGGGTCACGTCGGGGAGAATAGTGGTCCTGGCTCCGGTGGCCTTGCGTGCGGTCTGCTTAGTCCTAGCCATCTGTTTTGGATAAGCAAGGCTGTGCATTAGCGAGGGACATATTTTTCATGTGAGAGGTTATGACAAAGATATAACCTTGCACCATATGGAAGGTAAATTTAACATCACGATTTTATTTCGTTGCATTTTAATAGTACCCCAATAATAAAAGCAGTAAACATGATGCATGTTTCGTATCTAAACGGTCTCACATCACACATCTAGGAGAAAAGTACATATAGCTATCGATAATTCGGTGACACATATGCACGACACTCTCTAATGCAACTAGTCGTTTCCTGACTGTTCTTAATTCCGCACGTAGTTAGTGTACCTGCAGAAGAATGCATGCTCATACATTACCACATAGTGTGGCATCCACGCGTGACCGCTGCGTGGACAACGTTGGTGGACCGATGCATCTTTTCCTCAAAGCCTGACTTTCCACTAGTATTGGGGATTGTCGAGAAAAAGGTGGATCCCAAATCCGAATGTAAGTGCGGTGGGTATGAAAGCCTCAAACATGCCCACCACCCTTAAAGCGCTTTTACTTATACAGCATGAATGTAGAGTTTACAACCGTTCGCAAAACCCAATAGCTTCCACCAGTACTGGGGACAGCTATGGCCGAAAAGTTGCTTCTCAAAGCACCGAATATGCATATGAGTTCTATCTAGGTCAGAATGTCAGTGGTGTCACCTGTATAACACTAACATCCTTAGTATGGGCATATCGCATACTCTCATTTTTGAATTTACTAGAAAAGGGCTTTTGAAAATAGTTTTGTAAATCAAAACTGGATGATATAACTGTTGTCTGTGTATGATCGGATCTGATACCAGCTGTGGCGGAACCGCCCTGCTTAATCCAGACTAAGCACACTTGCCACCTCAGGCTCGCAGTGCCCTTAGGCTAGACTAAACCCGGTAGTCCGTCGAGAGTCCTTCGGGCTCTCGATGTCACCATTTCCTAGAGGAACCGACGTCATACACATCCGACCCTCGATGGAGCCACAACAGTTACAACATCACAGGCAGTTGAATAGATATTACATACACTTTAGTTACAAACCAAGTTCAAAATCAAATAGAGTTCAACATAGTGTCATACAATAACATAGTTCAAATAGTCTCTCGCAGCGGAAATTTAAAGTTCATGTTTCATGGTACCCAAAAGACTTTGCATAAAAGAACGAGCATCGAGCCCACTGATGCCGCTCCTTGCCAGATCATGACTCTCCTCATTCCTGATGGGGACACAACCCTCCACCAACACAGGCACAGAAGAGGAACTCCGTACCTGTAAGCCAAAAGTGGGGGCAAACCCAGAGTACTAATTACTCAGTAGGACTTAATGGATGAGGCTTACGGCTGACGCAAAGCTTGCTTACTAGCATCTGAGTCCTTAGCCATTACTTTTATATAGGATCAAATTAATCAGTGGAAGCAGGATTTGACAACTGCTTATATTATTGCACCCGAGCAGGATTTAACAGCTGCTCAAGTCATCATAATTTGGTGGAACATGTTGGATATGGCATAGCATGGCATGGAAGTAAAGCATGTATCATGAATGTGACAAGTATTGCCTAAAGTAAATCAGACATATCCAAACATGTAGTTGTCAAAACCATGAATTCTTAATACAACACATTCATATGGATTACTACTTTGCCCGTCAGTGGTATTGGCATTCTCACACCTGGTGAGCATCAGCGATTCGAATCGATTTTTATATTCCCGAGAATAACTAGAAACACCAGGATGGCATATGCTTACTAACTCCCAGCGTTCCACATATGCTTCCCCCATCTCCACCTGTCCCGTCTCAAGTTCGATGACCACTCCCGCCTGACTCCCGGAGCGCGTTGTCGCAGGAGCGGCACCTCGGTTACGTCGGGTTCTGCCCTCCTTTGACACCCGCCTTCGCGGCCACCTTCCTCTCAACCAGTGGGTAGGAACGTGCTCCCTGCTTGAGACGTCACAAGTAAGACTTTCACCGGCCCATAGATTCCGGATAAGCACTCTAGCAATGTTATGCCGACCAATAGGCGAACAACGACCGGCCTTATGCGACTCGGGCGGAGTCCACCACACATTATCTCAATTCTCATCATTCATACCCATATCTCCGCCCGGTCTCCATTTAAAACATAACAAAATCATGGCATGATAATAATAACTTTCATAGGGAGATTTCTTCCATTGAAAAGTAGCTCCTACGCGACGAGTGACCTTTATTCACTCGTGTCTACTCGTACCTAGCCATTCTAGGCACTCATCCTACGAACTCTAGGTATAGGTGCTACGGCCAGGGCGGCTAGGGGATCTAATGCAATTGGTTTCAATCAACACCTAATGCAGATGCGTAATCAACAGATATTTTATTTGCTGGGAATTGCATGATCCTGCCTACCTTCTTCCTCGTTAGGGTTAGTCTCCTCAGCAGCGGGGTCAGCGGTCGGCTGTGGGTCCTCTTGCTCCTCTTCGGGCTCCTCGACTAGGGGTTGCTCCTGCACCGTCTCTTCTTCGATCGCGGGGTCTATATGCATGAAAGGTACAGACATGAGCGCATATGAATGCAGATGCATGCATTCGATGTAGATGAAGTGCAGATGTCAGTATGCAGCATATACTTCATGGAAAACGACATGTGCATAGTAGTTAAAACTAGACACATGCACATACTTAGTGTAAGCCATGCACATTTGTGAATTAAATCATGCATCTGAGTTCTAGCAGTTTAACTAACCCAAATGAGACCAAACTTTTATGACATGCAGATACTTCATACCCAAGGTTACTGCCAAAATTTGAGCCCAATTGGAGTTATAATTATTTTATTAAAAATCTAGCAATTTCTCAGCCCTAAACCTTGTCAGAATTTTCATAATTTATTGGGAGGGTTTCTGAAGGTGAAATTTTTCCGGTGAGCTATACTTATCATTAACTGTATACACAAAAATTGACAAGTTGAAATTCCCAAGTTTGACAGGACACCTAATTTCCATATATAAATCTAGTGCAAAATTAAAATGTACATATAAATAGTGTGAGCAGCCCTCTAGCATATACTTTCTGGATTCTACAACACTCCCATATGCTACTGGAATTTTCCTAGAATTTACCTTGCCCATTAGAACCCATTTTTCCATTTATCTAGTTTTCCAAGTCAAGATTTGTCATTTTCAAATCACCCCCAAAACTAAACATGCAGAGACTCATATTTTACCAGTGGTGTCCACAAACTATATAGGACCTAAGAAAAATATCAGTGAGACATATACAACATATTTTCCATGGATCTCATTTTCAAGTTACCAAATAATGCATAAAATATATGTGAAATGGTAAAACCAAGAGTGAACAGTAAGTTATTGAGTCACCAACAATTATCACAGTACCAAAACACCCTAAGAAGGCTACTGACCGAGTTTCGTCTCCATTGGATTCCAATTAGCCCATGTTTCCTATTTTTACTTGATTTACCATGCATATTCAAAAACAAGGGCAAAACCGTACATTCACACCTCTACACCATACCTACTGTGTAGATCTATTTACAAGGAGTATAATGCAACTGAGTTTACCTTTTTACGATTTTTATTCGATTTTATACGAATTTTCAAAGTTTCAGCCGAATTATAGGAAAAAGAAATGGAAAAACTTAACTCCGGGGGCTGGAACATAATTAACCGTAGACTCCGGGGGCTAGCATGCAAGATTCACAAGACTCAGTAAATAGCGCACGGGTTAAAAATGTAAATTGACCAAACTCCGGGGGTAGCTTGCAAAAACAACCTGTCTTTCTCCTTCCTCCCGCCGCGCGCGACGGCGCGGCGGCACGCGCGCCGGCGAGCTCGGGCTCGCCGGAGCCGCGACGCGACGCATATCGGGTGCGCGCGAGCGTGGCGCTCAAGCCGAGCTAGGCCTCGGTGGCGGAGACGACGAGGGTAGGTCGGGGGAGGTGATGAACCGAGGATGCATGACGGCGTCGGCGGCGTGGCCGCGACGTCGAGCGACGGTGGATCTAGTTGAGGGGTGGGAGAACGGCGGCGAGGGTAGGCGCCTCGGGTGCGGGGTGGAGCAGTGAGTGCAGTGAGGTGATCTAGGGGTGCGGCGAGGGCGGACGGCGGCGGCGCAAGCTCGAGCTCGAGCTCGGCCCAGCCATGGCGGTTGTGTCGGAGCGCGGCCCGATCTTGGGAATGAGGGGGAGAGGGACGGCGAGGTCTACCTCGTCGGGTGCGCAAGGGTGTGGCGAACCCAGCGGCGGCGGTTGGAGGCGCGGAGAGGGACCGAGGAGGCCAGTGTAGCGAGCTCAAGGAGGCGGCTATGGCGACGGCGCGCGAGCGAGAGAGAGAACGAGTGAGTGAGGTGAGCGGGGGAGGGAATGAACCGGGGCGGTATCCCGTCTAGATGGAGGCGCGGCGGAGCGAGGCGCGGCCGGGGCGATCCGTGGGCGCGCGGCGTCGACCGTAAAGGAGAAAATGAAAAATGTGTTTCCTCACCTCCTGTAATTCGTCATTTTGACACATTTGGAGCCTGAATTTGGAAAAGTAGTAATTGGATGAAATGTTGAACTCTTTGAGCTCTACGACTTTGTCGAAAGGTTCAACCCTAAAATCAGTTTGAAATGGTGAATTTCATTTGAATTTGTATGGCAGCCTCATTTTGGACAAGGGGACCTTTATTGCTTAGGGAAACAGAAACTCCTAGTTGCATGCATTTTCTCCCCAGGTGCCTCTTGACAAGTTTGCTTAGAATTTCATAACCTACAGCTTCTCTAATTTGAGATTTGCATGAAAGTGGCTGTAGGTCAGAATAAACTTAGAATTTCAAATCAGCCCCAATTTGAACTGGTTTTCTGTGCTGACAATAATTGACCCTAATCACCTTGTAAACCTCATTATATGACAAGACCCCAATTAGCAAAGTTGTTTATATCATGTGTCTCTACAGTTTTGTCAATATGAACTTCACCCAGATCTTAATAGAATTAAAGATATGACTATAAACATAGCACCACACATGAAATGACAAGGTTTTTCACTTAGTAATATAAACCAAACTTGTTTCCAATGCACCCACACATGTTATGCCATGATGCTCAAGATGAATGCTTCATGTATGATGAGTGATTATGCACTTGAGATGCCAGAGCATCACACCTCGAGCTGTGCAAGAAGGTCGTTGTCCTTGTCCGGCTCCTCTGGCTCATCGTCGTCGTCGTCATCGTTGTCGTCGCTGCTGAAATCTCTTCATCCTCCTCCTTCCCGTCCTAGGAAAAGAGGTCATCGTCGCTCGAGGGGAGGAGGGAACCAAAGAAAAAGTCAGTGTTGAGCTCCTCGCCGTCCGTCAACATGTCCTTCGGGTTGTTGGACCCGAGGGCGCAGAGCTCCAAGACATTGCATCGTGGTAATTCTCCTGGAGTTCCAGAGGGTCGATCGGCGCCGGCAGGGCCATCTGATAGTCGTCGACAAGCATCGCCGGAGGCAGAGTGCTCACCCCGCTAGAGCTGCCGCTGGAGCTACTGCTGGAGCAGTCACTGGAGCTGCCGGTAGAGCCACCCTCAGAGTCATCATTGGAGATGATGATGACTTCCGGCGGTGCTGGAGTTGCTGCTGGAGGCGGTGGCAGGACCTGCGCTTTGGTGGCTGCCGGGGTCGCTGGCACCGCCATGCCCTCAATGAAGGTGAGAATGGAGGAGAGCTCTGGCGGAGGAGCCAGAGGGCCCATCACGGAGGAGGGCGAGGACGGGGCAGAGAAACTATTGCTGCCGGTGGAGGACATGGCAGAGAAAAGGGGGTATTCTTGGCTTTCTTGGTTTTCTTGGCTAGAGGAAGAAGAGAATGGCTGCCGATTGGTGGGGAAGATAAGGGAGCCCTGCGCCCTATTAAGTATGAGTCGACGGAAGATGGAAAGGCACCGTACAGAATGCTGAAGGGTCGCACGATCATCATTACGGTTGCC
Source organism: Paspalum notatum (assembly GCA_022530915.1). Lineage (NCBI taxonomy): Eukaryota > Viridiplantae > Streptophyta > Magnoliopsida > Poales > Poaceae > Paspalum > Paspalum notatum. Next base: position 27,424,622 of record CM039688.1, on the reverse strand, counting down.
ATGGAAGATCGTGTGGCGATTCAGTTTGATGGGACGTGTTTGGCCAGGGTTCACACGTATCTGGTTTTGAAATAGAAATCCTTATTTGCCAAAACCAGGGGGCATGTGTTGATGCCAAGATTTAGCCGACCCTGTTAATAGGCCAAAATCGGCTTAGGGCTGGAAGGAGCTGTCCAAGGGAGAGATAGCGTATACCGTATTGAATGGGCCATTGAGCCGTGTATCGTAGGAAGGGCTAGTTTTTGTAAGGAGTCTGATCGGGACTTTTATTAGAGATTGGTTCGGTTAGGGTTTAGAAACAAATTAGGAAGGGTAGGCTTGTTATCCAAGTCTACAGACTATAAATATGTACCCATGCTTTTTGGAATAAGATAGACGACACATGATCATCAACAAGCGGTTGTCTCGATGTTCTCTCGGCGCATCGCCACCCCTGAGCAATTAGGATTTTAAGGTATATCGCCATGCTGGTCTATTGATTTCTCTTGTAGATGTCGATAGGGCTTTACGGCGCTTTGCCGATGGTAGTTCTTGTTCTAAGCTTTGTTGTTGGCAAGATCTACTAGTTATCACGTGCATTGAGTTGATCTATTTCTTCCTATGGTCATCACGATAGAGATTAGCTCATGTACTTTTTGTTTAGCCTTACGAATCCGTCTCATCTCATGATATAAACCGTAGTTCGTACTCGTCATAATGTGTCATGGTTTCTTTAAGCCTGATCTGCGTGACTACAAGCACCGTTTTATGTTCCTAGTTATCGGCTCATACCTAGGGATAGCTTGGTGTTCATCTTTTGTACTAGTCGCATCATATCATGGATGTTCCTATAGGCGTACTTGTGTGTATCTGGCCCTAACTACTAGGATGTTCCTATATTCATGGTATCATGTTTATCTGGCCCTATGTTAGTTGGGATGTTCCTATATTCACATGTTACGTTTATCTGGCCCTTGGTGTGACATTGCTTCGAGTATGATAGATACATCATCTGTTCTTTATGTTTTAAGGCCGACATGAGCGAGTAGATCATCTTATTTACATGCACAGATGAGTTTTACTTACTTTATATACTTATATGATATTGAATGAGACGATGGAAGACCGGCAATACTGTGCCGATGTCGAAGACCCGATGCAATAAGAGCCGATCCGAGCGATCCGGCTAGAATCTAATATTTGCTCTGGTTTGTCTGTTGTTGCAGGGGGAACAGGAGTTGACCACCATCACCACAACAACCTTCCTGGCAAGGTCGTCAGCCAGGTGGAACGCCCAACCACCATCGCCAGTGATCAGCTAGCTGCCTAGTCGATCGGGTGCTGCATCTAGGAGGAGCGACCCCTACGTCCACATACACCTCCCGGCTCACATTGTGCTGCCTACTGGAATATTGCCCGCCGGTTTCCTGCAGCAACAGCCTATTTTTTCTTCAACCACTTGCCCACCTCTGGAATCGCAGCTTTTTCATATGTACGTACCATTGTTGGCACCGCGCATGTATTGCATTTCGATACTGGTGCTGGCTCCTCGGCCTGCTTTACAGATGTGTCTCATTTTTCTATTGTAGGCTTTGGATCGGATGCCCCTTTTTGTTCTGGAGCGTTCTTCTCCACGACATCTGGAGGTGTAGCCGGCTTCTCAATGGCATCGGGAGGTGTAGCCGGCTTCTCAATGGCATCTAGAGGTGTAGCCGGCTTGTCAACGACATGCTCCGAAGAAACTAGATATGCATAATCCCGATCGTGCACTATGTGTTCTTCCTCTATGTTGACATGTTCAATTGCTAGTTGTCTTTGTTCGGGTTCTTGTAGTTGTTCTTGTGTTGCCAGGTTGAGAATGTATTTCTTATTCCACAAGATGAACTGTTTCATAGACGGGCCGAGGAAGTGGATCCCCTCTGGCATGGGGATGTCTATCATTTCTTTTGTGTGTTTTGCTTCAATGCTAAGGACCTCGACCCTTGCATATTCCGGCAGGATTGGAGTGCCATGGAAAAGACCGCTACTAGGAAACGCTATTGCCTTTGCTACTTCCTTTGTCCTTCCATGTATTCCAAGTGGGATGTCTAGCTCGCAAGGAGTCAAAGACTTGATGCTGTCAACTGGAAAACTTGGGGGTAGTTGGATCTGAGGACCAACTGGGTTGCCAGGTATAGAAAGTTTACCCTCAGACGTCAAGAAACTTCTGACCTCTTGCATGAACACCTCCTTTGCATTTTTTCTCATCTCTTTCTTGTAGCGATCATGTTTTTTATATTTGTGTCTATTCGCGGTGAACCCCTCGTTCCAGTTCAGCTTGGACGAGAGCCCTCACACTCGGCCTCCATGCTCTTTTGTGCCTAATCCTTGGGTCAAGCAATCTTGCTCTCGATCACTAACAAATTTTCCCTCCTTCTCTTTCTCTGCCAAAACTTGATTCTTTCCACGACCTCTTGGGTCTCAGGTTTAGCAAAATCTCTTTCTTCCCCAGGCACCTTGACCTCTCGGCCCTTGACCCATTGGAACGCCTATTCATTTAACCCTTCGTACTGGTTAGGTAGCCCTTTAGCTATCAAATATTCCCTTCCTTTCTGTCATTTCTCAGCTTTTGCGGCGTACCCACTAGGCCCAAGATGCAGCTTGTGCATGTCTCTCTTTGCAAGTGCTGAGTTCGCTTTGCTAAGCCTTACGGCTTTCTCAGTTGTCCTTTGCCTCTTGAACTCATCCCACTGGGCTTGGGTGATCTTACCATACTCCTCAAATGGAGTAAGGTCGTTCTTCAAATATTTGTTAGTGAGGTCTGTAGCTGCTTAAGAGCGTATGACTTTGCCTTCTCCTCGATACCATGTGGGAACTGGAACCATTTCTTCAGCTCTGCCCATAAGAAATCCTTCCTTGAATTTGGTACCTCTCGCCAATCAGTCTACATTGGTTCCATCCATGTCCTCGCTACCACCGCTATGGCGTTGCGGGACTTTGCTCTTACCTCAAAAGGTTCCAATGGTTCCCCAGCAATGCCAACCTCCCTCACAGTGTAAATTGTTTCTACTATTTTGTTCTTGGCTCTCTTTCCTCCACGTTTCCTCTTGCTCATTTTGGTTTCTTAGGGTCAGCTTGGACCATTTGTTGTTCGGGCCGAGTGTTAGCTTCGACCATTTGTTTTTCCTGCTTGGTACGAGAGTGTTAACGAAACGATGAATTTATATCCTTACAACAACTAAACGGCATTATTGTTTGTGCTCACACCTCGAGCGAGTGCACGTAGTTAGGATCCTTCGCGACTTCTCGATCGCGTTTGGCGGCAAGTACGTCCGCGGCATGTGGGTCTTCCAACTCTAGAATGTCATCTGCCGAGTCGGAATCAAGTGCGTTTTCATCGAGAAGAATTTTCTCGAGAAATGCATTGTCCTCTGGGAGTCGCGACGGTGACCTATCCATAATTTTTCTAGAAGACGAAGTAATCTAACAATTATAAAATTCAAACACATGAAAAATGAAAATCGATGACAAATGAATCTACAATAAAGATGACAAATGAATATACATGAAAATTGAATATCCATGACAACTGAATATACATGAAAAATGATTATACATGACACATGAATATACATAAAAGATGAAAATACATGAAAAATGAGTATACATGACATATGAATATACATGAAAATTGAATATACATGAAAATGGAATATACAGGAAAATAAAATATACATGAAAATTGAATATACATGAAAATTGAATATACATGAAAATGGAATATAAATGACAAATGAAAATTCAAGAAAATTGAATATACATGACAAATCAACTATATACATGAAAATTGAATATACACTAACTAATAAGCTAACTAATTAAACTAAATCAAATCAACTAACCATTAAGCTAATTAAACTAAATTAAATCAACTAACTACACTAACTAAAGTAACTACACTAACTAAACTAACTACACTAACTATTTTACTAACTAAACTAACTACACAAACTATTTAACTAACTACACTTACAAAAGCTAGCAAATTTACTTATCAGTGGGGATCGAGGAGGAGGCCAGTGCAACGGTGAAGAGGCTGGTGGGGAGGAGCTCGTCTCGCGGCGGCGGGGCCGAGGAGGCCGGCGGGGCAGAGTAGACCAGCCGGCGAGGATGAGGAGGCGGGGCGAAGCGGCGGCGTCGCATGCGGAGCAGAGCGGCGGCGGGGATGAGGAGACCGGCGGTGAGGAGGCCAGCGCCGAGGTCGTCGTGGCGGCGGCGCGCGAGGAGGAGAACGGCGGTGAGGAGGCCGGCGGGAATCGAGGTCATCGCGGGGGCGGGGAGTAGGAGGCTGGCGGGCGGAGTAGACCAGTCGGCGGGGATGAGGAGGCGGGGTGGAGCGGCGGCGGGGACGAGGAGATGGGTGGTGAGGAGGCCGGCGCCGAGGTCGTCGCGGCGGCAGCGCGCGAGGAGGAGAGCGACAGCGAGGAGGCCGGTGGGAATCGAGGTCGTCGCGGTGGCAGGGACGAGAAGGCCAGCGGGGCGGAGCAGACTGACGAGCGCGGAGGAGGGCAGCACCGGTGGCGGATTTTGGTAGCCTGATGGCGTGAAGAGGAAAAATGAAACGCCGGGGACATAGAATTTTTCGCCTCCCGCGCACGCCACTTATATGTGGACACAACAACAAGAGCGGTCGACGGCAAGCACCGCTCCTACTGTTTTCTGTAGGAGCGGTGCGTGCCGTCCACCACTCTTACAGACAAACAGTAGGAGCGGTGGACGGTACCGACCGCTCCTACTGAATGAGCTGCAGGAACTGTCTACCCTTCCACCACTCCTACTGTTTTCTATAGGAGCGGGCCGCCCCTTTCTTTTCTTTTATTTTCATTTTATTCTTTTCATTTTTTCTATTCTTCTATTAATTGAATGATATGTTTCAAGTTTCTAAATTAAATGTTTTCTTTTATTAGGTTTCTAAACTAAGTTTGTAAATTAATTCTTCTCATTTATTCGACCGCTCCTGCTTAATTCTTCTCATTTTATTAAGGGGGTGAAGATAGAAAAACATCACATGTAATAAGGCATACATCATGCATATAAAATGGCATTCATTAATTAGTGGCTTTGACATGTACAAAGGCATACAATCAAACATTAGGAGTTTACAATTCTTAGCTCTCCATCCGTGCGTACCCAAGGCTTCGCCCCCTTAATTGTTGCTTCTACTTCCTTGATCTTGATTGGTAGGTCTGTAAAAAGCTCCATGTTGTCGTGGTCATTGAAGGTCTCGACATCATCGATACCATCAACTTTGATAATACTCTGTTTGCCGGTGACAACTATGTGCTTTTGATTCTTAAAACGTGGGTCGAGGACATATAGAACCTGTCCAACGCGTTTGGCTAGCACCCAAGGGTCATCTTTGTATCCAACCTTGGCAAGGTCAACTATTGTGAGTCCATAGTTGTCAACTTGTACACATTGTGGGTGTTTCACCCATTGGCATCGAAAGAAAGGAATTTGTAAGTTCGATTCATAGTCCAACTCCCATATGTCTTCTATGAAGCCAAAATATGTGACCTTGCTGCCCATTACGTCATTGATGGCGTCAATCCGGACTCCACTGTTTTTCCACACATATTTCTTATCCTTTGCAGCTATATATATAGAATGTATGGCCATTAATATCATACGCCTGCCATGTCGTGACCCGTGAAGATAGGCCGGATGCCAGCCTTTTCAACATTACTTTCTCGGTAGTTGATCCTTCGGGTGTAGGACCGAGACGTGAGACTAGAGGGGGGTGAATAGGAGCATTTGAAAACTCAAACTCAATCCTCCGCAGTGCAAACGGAAACAACACCCACAACAAAGCTAGATACCATCTACTGAGAGAATACGTATCTAGCTCATAACACGTGCTTGGCACTATCCACTGAACTGATACGTATCAAGCACACACTCAAACGCCTAAGACAAAGAAAGCAAAAAGAGCCACCTCCGGAAAACAACAGATTTCAGATAGACAGGGCTGCTAAGAAAAATCTCAAAACCCTACAAGAGGCACTCCAAAATATCCCCACAAATTACCACAACCTTAGAAGACAACCAAGAACAGCTCCCAAAAAATTCAGACCAAAAGGAGAAAGTTTAGACCATCGGACCATCCGATGATTGAAGCATTGGACCGTCTGATGTTCAGAGACTAACACCCTGAAAAGAGTTGATCAAAAACCTTACCAAACCAGCTCCAAAAATTAAGAAATTTTTACTGAAGGTTAACAAGGGGCCTAGGAACAACTCCACAAAATGTCAGCTCAATTAGATAAGAAACAAACATCCAACTACCATCGGACCGTCCCATGGTTTGACCATCGGACCGGCAGACCAACTCCAAGAGAAAAATAGCAAAACCTGGTCAAACCACCTCTGAAAAATCTGAAATTTTTATGGGAACTTTATGATTCACAGGGCAAGCGCTCCACAAAATTGCAGTCCAAATTTTAAACGTTTGACCCCTGAACTAAACAAGGCTTGAAGACAAACACAATCAGCAGGAAAACTGGATAGCAGAAAATCTCACACAAAAGCGAACCAAAACTTGACCAAATGCACTCCAAATTTCACCAAACTTGGTCAGGACATAGATCAACCCATGGAGAACATATTCCCAACAGATCACATCCGGAGCCAAAGATTTTCTCCACAGATCTAGCCTTCCCCAAAGTGAAGTCCACTAGTCAAGAACGAAAGATTTCGGGGCTGCCCTTGGAGCTCGAGATTTGGCACACCAAAACCATAGTCTCTCCAAGTCCTAGCAGTCCAAAACACCGGCAAAAGAAGGGATTCAACCTTGGCCAAAGCAAACACCCGAAAAGCCAAGAATTGAAGCCAAGAACCAAAGAGAAAAGGAAGGAACAAGGCACACAAACTTGCAGCCGAAATCACTTCGATTAAAAACCTCAAAAAAGGTCTTAGATCAGATTACAATGAAGGATTTTGTCCCAAGCAACCACCCTCACCTTCCCTCTACTCTCCTAAACTTTGTGCTTAAGGCTTGAGGACGAAAATTACACTAATCAAATGAAAGCCTAGCAGCCAAGAGGAGTCCTAATGACCAGCTCTTAGGCTATTTATACACCGGTTCAGTTTTGGCATTTTTACACAGAGACCCCTAACACTAGAAACGCCCGAAGGGACTAAAACAGAAAAGGACCCAAAACATCAGGGATAGACGACCACGATGAAGACTTGATCTTCTTAGCTTCCGCACAATCTTCGGATGTCCTCCATGTGGCCAGTAGTCCAATCCTCCTTTGCACCTCTGGTTTTGAAGCCAGAAACCGGTAAACTTTAGGAAGTCTCCATCTGGACCGGACTTGGCTCATCTTCTCTATCTTCGAAAGTCGTGGCCCAACTCACCAAGGCTTGGGTAGTTTGAGTGGCAGTTTTGAGCCGAAGCTGCCAAAGCCTCCCTTGCATGCCTTCACACCATGCACTCGGGTTGGAGCACCACGGTGGCACCCGGCTTCTCCAGTCCATCGGAGGTGCCTCACAGTCCATCGGAGGGTTTACACCACCATTGCCGATCCGCCCCCTCTGTGTACCGAGCTTCCATGGCCGACTGACGCCGAGCATTGCCTCCTGTCCATTGGAGGGCTTTTGCCTCAGTCCATCGAGGTCTTCATCATCTACCTCCAGTCCATTGGAGGGCCTCTAGTCCACCGGAGGACTTATACCATTGACAATCACTCATCACACCAGGAGAGCAATGAGGCCGATCCAGTGGCTCTCAATCTCCCCCTTGATGAGTGTATTGTCAACACCTTCAACCTGTTACCTAAAATAGAATATAGACAAGAGAAAAGCGTAAAATTGAAAAAAAAAGAGAAAAAAAAACAATTGCTCAACCTGCCCAAAACCAACAAAGTCAAAACACAAGGCAGCTTGAAGCAACAAAAGAAAGCAAAGCATCGACTCCTCAAGACAGAGGCAAAAGGCTCAACGCACCGATGCAAAGAGCATGCTAAAAGCTCAAACTCCTTCTAAAATGCATCCTCACAAATGCAAAATGAATGCAAAGCTCCTCCTCAACTAAGTCTCTCCCGAGTCCTCCCCCTTTGTCCAATACTTATCCTCCTTGTTGACAATGGACACATCAAGGGTTCATAGGACTCCCCCTGAACTAGACAACTCCCCCTCAAAATATGCCATGAGATGCATAGAGTGTACCAAAAAGAGGTCAGAAGGGATGGAAAGCTAGTATTCATATGTTCTAACATACAGAGCAAGAAAGGGCAAGGAATCATGCAACAAGCTCAAATGAATCTATCTTACACAGATTAGGAGCAAACATGTTTTTCAGGGTTGTTTAAAAGAAAGCATCACCAACATGAATAGCACCTAGCAAGATAGGCATGAACAACAAGATGCTAGCAATGCATACAAAGTGTGCTACTCTCAACCAAAGCACAACATGCCATAAGCATTTTAGAGACTTGAATATTTCAGATTCAACCACTTGTATTTCATTAACCATGGGTTATTCACTTGTCTTGCCACTTCTTACGTACCAATGCCAAGCCTAGGTTCAAGAAACCATCAAAAGCTTAAGACAAGGTTTTGGTCATACACAGCTTAGTCCAAGTTCATGCCAAAGTGCAAAGGCAAGCAGTCTCGAACTAAGTGTGACAAGCAAACCCACCTGGATCTTTTCATTTCAGCACAAGACACCACTTGTAAACATTTCATTCAGATTTCAAATTAAGCAAGGTGTCATAAAAACTTAGGCATTAATTTAGCAAAGGCATACAACTAGCATATCCAGGTATGAAAAGATAGCATAACATTCAACACTCCTACACATGCTAGGCAGCCAAGTCATGTGGTGATCAAGATTTTGGATTTTTAGGAAATAAAAGGGCTTAGCTCAGAATTAGTATTCAATAGACTCAAGTGAGCTTAGCCAACCGTGATCAAGAAAACATCTGTACAACCTAGCACTAGCAAATACTAACTCAACATACCAAAAGAGCTCTAGTGCTAGTGTAAATGAAAATGCATAAGATACAATGCAATGCATGATATGATACAAAATGCAAAAGAAGCAAATAAGAAACAAAAACAAAAGCACTTCCTAAACTAACTCAAAGCTATCCCTGACTAAAAGGGATAACACACTCCAAGCTCACCTCTCAAGCGCACAAAAGCGCTAAACTCTAGGGGCTTGGTGAAGATATTGGCTAGCTGGTTCTGGGTTGCTACATGGATCAAGTCTATACCTTCCTTCTCATAGTGATCTCTTAGAAAGTGAAACCTCACATCTATGTGTTTGGTTCTAGAGTTCAAGACAGGGTTCTTAGCTACAGAGATAGCAGAACTAGAGTCCACTAGAAGAGGGATCCTCTCAAAACTCAGGCCAAAATCACTTAGGGTGGCTTTCATCCAAAGTAGCAGGGAACAGTAGCTAGCAGCAGCTATGTATTCTGCTTCGGTGGTAGACAAAGTGACACTAGCTTGCTTGCGAAAGGACCAACAGACAAGAGAAGTTTCTAAGAATTGGCAAGTACCGGATGTTGATTTGCGATCAATCCGGCAGCCAGCATGTCAACATCTGAGAACCTGTTGACGGTCGTAATCTCACGATATCTACCGTCAATTACCAACCAAATGGAGCTATGCAAGTGAATAAATATGGACTAACCCTTCTACTAATGAGTTCCACTAGTTTTGTATGAATATTTGGATGCAGGTTCCAAAATGCGCATAAAACAACTGAAAACATGCCAAGGATCAAAGATGGAGCTCACTGGCCAAAGTTGCCAGGTCGGCCGATGCAACCTTAGGTCGTCCGACCAAGGTCAGGCCCACCCTGGCTCAGCCAGGTCGGCCGACCTGGGGGCTGGTCGCCCGACCCACTGACAAGGTCGGCCGACCCTGGGCCAGGCCGCCTAGCCTTCCAAGTCAGCCATTTGCCACTTCATCGATCCACACCACAAAGAAACATAAGTGCACTCAAATCCAACCGCAAGACCAAGCATCCAATGTATCCAAAGGCCAAAAATGCACCAAGTCATGGATCCACAACGTCAACAATCTGAGGGAAGAGCAAAGTGGCCAATGCAAGGCTGACACGTGGTCGCCTGACCTCCTACAAGGTCGGCCGACCTACCCTCGGAGGCATTTTACATGTGCAACAACCATCCTAACTGCCAACCGCCATGGGGACGCAAGATCAAGCCGTTGGAGTGCAAAGGCGGTGGATCGGGTGGTCGCCCGACCTCGGGCTAGGTCGGCCGACCACCGACCTCGGCCTCCCACCGACCTAAGCCTCCTACAAGTACCCCCCCCTCACATATGGGACTATAAATAGGCCTGTAGAACTCATTTGTAAAGGTGTGGACAAGTTGAGAGCCATATTCTACCTTAGAGAGTGTCATTTTCCACATCTTAGTAGTTAGGATAGTCCTAGGAGTTAGAGTGAGACGAGCTTTGCCTCGGAGTTCTCGGAGATTCTTCTAAGTCTGCGGTAAAAGCTCTTGTATCTTTTGTACTCATATCCTCAATATAATTAAGTTATATTTTACTTTACATCTATCTCTTGCAAGTGTGGTGTACCCTTTATTTTGCACACTTGCTAGGTTTAGACTTGTGGTTATCTTAGTTAGTCAAGTCCCATTACTCTTGCCGGTGCTATAATCCAACCTGTACGCCAGGCTCTGGTTAGGTCCTCTCCTCTAATAAAGGACGATCTATTGTTACACAAGTTTTGTTTGAGTGCGTTTATAGCGTGCCATCCTACCCACGCAGATTTGCTTGGTAGCCCCACTCGGTGACAGCGTGTGGTGTGCCTATGTAATCTAGGCCCGTTCGTTCGGTAGGCCCGTTGGCATTAGCCGAGTCTCCTTCGGTGGTCTACTATGTACCCCCTGACCCCTCGAGGCGCCGGAATTTCGCTCGACGCGAGACCCTGGCTTGCTACTTGAGTTTCTTAGTTAACCACGACATAGTCTTTGCAGCCGAATAGAATAGACTTTGGGAACTTTATCTCACTCGTTGTCCTCCCAGGCAACTATACCTTTCTACGTGTATCTTAGGTAGTTTAGTTTACTTCTTTCCACCATACACCTATCCGTTTACCAGACTTACCCCTGTCTAGTGAGTAGCTGGTATATATATTTAAGTACGGTTCATTCAATTTGAGTTTATTCAATTATACTCTCTCACCTGCCACTTCCCTATGGATAAAAATACGATACTCGAAATACTCTGGGTGAAAAGCTACAGTGGTCTCTGTGCACTTGCGGAGTAAAATCTTTTAAGGCTAAGAGACGCCAACAAGCTTTTCTGGCGCCGTTGCCGGGGAAGCAATAGGCAGAGATATAGTTGATAATCGCTTTTTGAACCCCGTGTCTTTAATAAAAATACCAACTAGTCATTAGCAGGCTCACTTGTCTCTGTTGTTTATGTTGTGGTTGCAAAAGAGAGGTGTATGACCGGTTTTGACCTGCCGGAAAACTTCCACAATAACCTAGAGGCTCTGCTTAGTAGGGTCCGTCCCAAGACCATTCACAGGCAGAGACCTGTTCCATGGGATTTGAACCTTGAAACGGCCACGTCAAGTAGTTCTTCGAACACCGACTCGTCAAGCAGTTCTTCGAACACCGATGACATGGCCGCAACTCCTGAGAAGACCAAACGTGAGTTCTCCATCCCATCCAGCAGCAATGTCCCTACGGGACCAGCCGTCAACGCTAAGGAGAACTTCAAACTCAAGCCGGGAGTCATTCATATGGTTCAAGCCATTCCCTTTTGCGGATTAGCAATGGAGGATGCCAACAATCACCTGTAGCAATTCCTGGAAATCTGCAGCACATTTACCATGAAAGGTGCGTCCGCCGATGCTGTCAAGTTACGCCTCTTCCCATTTTCACTTGTCGGAAAGGCGAAGCAATGGTTCTCCTCAACCGCGCAACACTGACAACGTGGGATGCATGCTCAAACGCATTCCTCGCCAAGTATTTCCCTGTGGCAAAGACCAACGCATTGAGGAACAAGATCTCGAGCTTTCAACAGCTCGCGGATGAAACGGTGATGGAGGCCTGGGCAAGATTACAGGAATATATAGCAGCCTGCCCCCACCATGGAATGGAAGAATGGCTGATCATTTAGAGTTTCTTTCACGGGTTAAACCGTACTGCTCAAGAGCACCTGGATGCAGCCGCTGGAGGATCTTTCCTATCCCAAAGTGTGAGAGCGGCCAAAAATCTGATTGAGAAGATCGCCACTAACCAGGGATGGAAGGAAGAAAGGTCACACACACGATCCCGAGGAGTCCATCACATCGACAGCACGGACATGCTGGCCGCCAAGATGGACTTGCTTTTAAAGAAGCTAGAAGACAATCCTGAGACCGCACCAGTCCAGGCCCTCGACACTCGCATGACTTGTGAAGTCTGCGGGAACACGGGGCATTCAGGGAGCAGCTGCCTTGAAACGCGATCGGAAGACGCCAACTTCATCAGTAATTCTAGCAACTTCAACAACGGGAATCGTCCCCAACCAGGCTGGAACTCGCACCCATATATGCCATTCTCTGGACAAGGTAACTCCTCTGGTAACTCACAGCAGTTCAATAAGGCTAGCTCTTTTGATGCTAAAGCTGTGTATGATAGCATTAGTAAAAAGTTTCATGCAAATGATAGACTTTTTGAGTCCATTTCTTTACAAATGGAAACTTTAACAGTGCTATGAAAAATCAACTGAGTTTTAATAAAATGTTAGAAACACAGATAGCTCAGTTGGCTACCTCTTTGCCCAATACTAATGCGGGAAAGCTTCCGGGACAACCGGAACCTCCTTCCAAAGAGCACATTAATGCCGTTACCACTAGGGGTGGTAAGTCCACTCAGGACCCTCCACATCCTAGTGGTGCGTCACGCACTAACCATACAGGCAAGGAACATGAGAAGACCACCAAAACGGAGGAGAATGATGATCCAGAAACTAGCACTGGTGCCGCGAAGGAGAAGGCACCATCAAAAACTCTTCCACAAGAGTTTTATGATACTACGGTGTTGCCCTTCCCTCAGCGCAACAAGAAGGCTGCCGCCGACGAACAATATAGTAAGTTTGTTGAGGTTATTAAGAAATTATATGTCAATATACCCTTGCTAAATGCTATGCAGGTACCGACATATGCAAAGTACTTGAAAGATATACTCAACAATAAGAAACCACTACCATCAGCGGAAATTGTGCATATGACCGAGGAGTGTAGCGCAGCTATACTGAACCAACCACCACAGAAGAAGAAGGACCCTGGCAGTCCTACCATTCCATGCTCAATTGGGAAGAAAGTCTTCAATGAAGCCTTATGTGATCTTGGAGCAAGCTTTAGCGTCATGCCTAAAATTGTCTTCGACAAACTCAATCACGCGGCACTCGTCCCCACAAGCATGTGCCTGCAACTTGCAGACCAGTCTATACGACACCTCCTAGGAATCGCTGAGGACGTCCTAGTGAAGATCCGAAACTTCCTCGTTCCCGTGGATTTTGTGGTATTGGACATGGAGATTGATGCAAAGACACCGCTCATTCTTGGGCGGCCGTTTCTGAGCACCACGGAAGCAAGCATAGATGTTGGAGCTAGAGAAGTCCACCTCAACATCAACGGAATGAAGGAGACATTCTCCTTCAAACCAAAAGTGGAGCAGTGTAGCCAAGAGAATATCTTCAAGTGCCAAAAGTATGTGCCGAAGCCGCCAGTCTACGACGCTTCCGGGAAAGAGATGGATAGTCTCGTAGCATTTATGAAATGGAAGTTAGCCACCGAGGCTGCCATCCGACAACGGGAAGAAGACGAATAGAAGAAGGTGAAAGCCATGAAGGCTAACCACAAGAACCAGGAAAAAGGAGGCAAAGCTCCTGTTAAGAAGGTCGGCACCCATGATTTTACAAGACCCGTCAACCAAGGGTGCAACAAAAATCAGCATACCCATGAAGACCCTAGGACAAATACTATGGGGCATGTTGACGACAAGCGCGCCCAGGACCCATCCACGACAAATTCCAAGTGGCTCACAAAGTTATCGCTTACCTCCCTGTACATACGCTCACGCGACATCCCAAAGGGCGGTAAATGGTTCGCTCCCGCCAAGAGGTAAATTTGGCATTATCATTCGACGGCATATTTAATTCCCACCAATTTTAATTTCTCACCTTCCATTGCATATTTAAATTTTTGGCAATGCATGATTTTAACCTTTACTGCATTTAGTTTATACCCTCATTTTTGAAAAAAAATAATAATAGGGTCGGCCAACCCTAGCACAGGGGCCGGCCGACCACCTCCTCGACAAAGGTAAGAAAGGGGGCTGGGTCAGGCTGGTCGACCACGGCAGGCTGGTCGCCCGACCAGCCTGCGCCCCCCTTCCTTCTTTTTTTCTCTCCTCCTCTCTCTCTTCTTCTTTCTCCTTTCTCTTTTCCCTTTCCACTTTCTCTTTGCTCTTTGCCTCATTCCTAAGCAAGGTAGACGGAGAGGGGCAGCAGTCCACCGGCCACCCGACTGACACCCTAGGCCGGCCGACCGGATGATGATGTCGCCCAACCACTCAAGTGGTCGCCCGACCAGCCCTCACCTCTCTCACGCTTTCCTGCTTGCACGCTCCCGAGCACTTGAGCACTCACGCAATGAGTGGTCACCCGGCCTCATCATGGCTGGCCAACCCACTCTCGGTGCATGCAAGCTGAAAACTCCCACCTTCTCTTTCCCTCTCACTCAATCTCTCACGAAATTTTGCTCATGCTACTCTCGCATGCTGCACCAAACACTTGAGAGGTCGCCCAACAAACTCATGGCCGGCCGACCATAGGCCGAGGCTGGCCGACCTCCCCCTTTGCACTTTCGGCGCGCACTCCCCTATACACTCTCACACACACCTGAGTAGCCGTGCGACCAGAGGCCGAGGTCGGCCGACCACGGTAGTGGCCGCCCGACCACAGCCTCTAGTTGCCCGACCACTCTAGCTTTCGGCGCATCTCTTTGCTGCACCCCCAGGCCGGCCAACACCACCTACTAGCCGCCCAACCACAGGTCAAGGTCGCCCGGCCTCCAGCTCAGGCCGGCCGACCCCCCTCCCTGCTTGCTCCCTTGGCCTATAAATACCACCCTTTCCCTACCCCAGACACACCCAACCTAGTCACCGAGAGCCATTTTATCCGGGGACGCTTTTTGCGCAAGAACCCGGCACAGACACCTATGTCATGATCTATAGAGGGTACAACTTTGAAGTGCCTCCACCAGCACCACAGTTTAAAATCTACCACGTGGACACACTCTCTGTGCTAATAGAGGGTGCCCCAGAGGAATAGCCTTTAGAGGAGCCCAGATATAGTGTAGCGGGAGTCATGACTAGGGCACAGAGGAGGGCAGCCCAAGAGCGTCTTCAGAAGCAGGCACAGGACGCGCAAAGCGCCGGGATGGGACCTACCTGGTTCCATACCACGACTGGCACGTCCTGGCAAACCTAGGGAACAGACCCGACGTGGCAGCCCCACAGAGGATCTAGGAACACACCATGGGGACACGAGCCAAGCGTTGCATTCTCTCAGCAGCAAGGAGGAGGAACCTACTATGGGTATGGGTCAGCACCTATGAGGCAGGACCATCTGCCTCTGCACGCTTTGCAGGAGACCCCTTGAGCGCCATCTTTGGGTCCCTGACCATTCAGGACCAGCGCACAGCTGGGATGGCCCAGCAGCTCAATCAAGTAGATGAGCGCACTCAGGTCATCCAGCAGACCCAAGACGAACAATACAACCACCTCTTAGAAATAGAAGTGACGGCTCAGCGCACCTTCGATAAGTCCCAGCAATTCTTCCAGTACTACGAGTACTACCCTGAGTAGCTTTGTTGAAGCTTGGGGGGAACCCAAATCGACAGCTGGGTACGTATGACAGTCCCCCGATTTCTGCACCACCCATGTATCTTTGCTTTGAGAGTTTGCTAGTTTGTTTAATTCAGTTTGCTTAATTTAGTTTGTTTATTTTAGTATATAAAAAAACTCCCATGCTTTAATGATAAGTTGACATGCTAGCTTCATTTTGGAAATGATGAATAGTTGCTCTATCAAGTGAATGATTTAATTCTTGCATGTTACTTACACTTAGCTTAGTTTTGAGTTTGTGAATAAAAGAAGTAAACCATGGTTCTATCTTGTGTGATGCCATTTGTGATAAGAAGGCTAAGTTATTGTGAGATGAATGATATGACTTGAATATGGGATAACTCTTTCATGCTCTTAGTAAGATGAACATCTCAGGTTTTTATTTTGAAAATAACAAAATATAGCTCCCCTTGATCAAAAATACCTACCAGAGCTAAAAATGCTTCAATTAGTTTAAACTGCTACAAAGAGCTGCTTAGTGATATTTTGAGCTTTGTCAAATTTTGAGTCTCTTTGAGTAGAAATATCACCTTCTGTTGATAGCTGGAGTACAAAAGAAAAAATGCAAGTGATCCATTTCGGACTTTGCATCCACCAAAATGTCTCCAAATACTTGTCATGATCCCTAGCCTTCAAAATCTCAAGGAGTAAGGGTATGGAGCCCAAAAAGAAAAGCATGGCAAAAAGAAAAATGCGTGCAAAAGCATGGCAAAATGAAAAGCATGCAAATTCAAGCATGGCAAAAATAAATTGTCACGTCCAGTTCTCAACCAACGGAACCGGAGCATCATATATGTGCCAGGAACGAGTCTCACATATATTATGACAATAGTGACATCACAGAACGTGCAAAAGATAAAATAAAACGTTTACATAGAGTATATCATCACTTTATTACAATAAGACACATGTCTTAAACCAGAGTCATAGCGGAAGCGTGAACCAAGATAAAACGAGCCGCCACAGGGACATCGATTGGTGGACTGGTACGCCTAGAACTCGTTGAAGTCCAGAACATACTCCTCGAAGTCTTCTTGAACTGAGCAACGGTTGGGTTCTTGCCAACAGTAGGTTGAAGTAAAAGAACAAGCGTGAGTACTTCAACTCGTACTCCACAAGCATAACATGAACTATGAGGCTCTAAGTTTAGCTGACACGTTGCATGTAGTTGGTCAAGTTTTATTGAACAACTAGTTACTACAAGTGAGTAGATAAACCATTAAGCCCAAGATATTTCATAAGAACTTTAAACAACAATTTTAACATAAGAACCACTTCCAAACCCAACTAGTAACCACTAATCTGCATAAAGGATCTGGGCCGCTCGTAACCGTGAGCACGGCTGACATGTCAATTTTACACTCTCGAGAGGTCGTACATCTTTACCCGTGAGTCATGGGCTACGCTAGTGGTCCACCACATTACCTTAGATGAGATGGCTAGCAAGCACACTACGAGGCCTTTACAAAGATCACGTTGGTAAGGTGTAACCGCTAAGATTTCAGGGTCCGCAACTATGGAGCAAGCCTCAAGGGGAGATACGCACTCAACCCAAGTAGCGCGAGGGCCACGAAAGCTCACCTCCCCTCTTGCCCCGTCGGTAAGTTACTCCCAAACCAATGCAACCTAAATTAGTTAGCCAAGACCGTCCCATTCCAGTCTCATGGTAGCACTGTTGTCCCAGGTTGTCCTTTGCAAACCGGTCCTTATGGAGAGTGGCTATAAGCAAAACACATGCTCATGCCCCCTAAACCAAGTTGCTAAAAAGCCATTTTTAAAGAAACATGAACCACAAAGGGTCAAGCTCAAAATTTGATTGCATAGATCCATTAAACAAAATTATTAACAAAAGAAAACATGAGTTCGCGCAACAACTAGCCAAACTTAACCAACATGCAATCCCATAGGTGAACATATCGATAAAAGAGGCTAGGTACAGTCCTTATTGGCATACAAAAAATTAGACACATGCATATGAAGTGATTAAATGGTTGTTAGGTTGTGTTCATTCTATACTTGCCTTCCTCAAACTGTTCAAGCTGCTGATCAACCCCTTCAAACTGCTGCTCGCCTTCTCCAACGAAAGGTTCACCGTCTAATCGTGATCACGGCAACAAACAAGCATTCCTAAACACGCATACATGCACACAAGAACAAAAGGATAAGAAACAGTACATAATCTCATAAAAACAGAAGATAAACCTGTACTAAAAACATTCTACGCACTGCTACGATCACGTGAGCGCGAGAATCACTTAAATCGGAGTTAAAACGTGAAAGTTATGCATAAAACAATCTCCTAGGGACAAAACTGTGATAAAAACAACTAACCGGGGGCTAGTTTTGCAAAACCCGAGGACCTTTCCATAATTAACCATAGCCGCCGAGGGTTTTAGGGCAAAAAAACGAGGGCTGGACTGCGGGTTCAAAACCCAAAAAGCTCAGGGGTCAAGCTGATAAAAATAGGACTAAAGTCTAATTACTTTTCAAAGGGGATGGATTGCGGGTTGATAACAGGGAAACGCAGGGGCTAACTTGCAAAAGTCCTGTGGTGAACTCGGTCAGCGCGACGTGGCTGCGGCCTGGCCGGCCACGTGGCCTGACAGGCGGGGCCGGTGCTGAGTCAGATTAAGCGGTGCGATGTGGCGTCCGGGATTGGCTGGCGAAAGGGTACGGTACGTTATAATCATGGCCGTGCAGGTTTGATCCAAGGGCTTGGATCAAAGGGGACAGGAAGGCGCTGGCGGCGACCATACCCCATGGCGGAGTTAGGCCCGCGTGGCGGCGGCTCGCCGGCGGGGCGTACACCGGGGCCTAGAGGCGGTCCCGCTGGACTAGAGTTATACCGGGAGAGAGAGAGCCGTGGCGAAGCTCACTAGGGGCTCGGTTCAGACGAAGGAGTGACGGAGAAAGCCCGCGATGGAGGACGGCGGACGGCGGACTAGGACGGTCGGCGCTCGTGGACAAGAGCATTGGAGGCTTGTCCTTGCGTCTAAATTTCCTGGAACGGCACCGCGAAGTCCCTGCGAACGCGATGGGGTGGTTAGAAGGCCGGAGAGGCTACATCGACGGCGAATTCGGCGTCACAGTGACTTACCGAGGCGGAACTCCTGCGGCGGATCGTTGGCACGAGAGGGCACGAGTGTCGAATTGGAGCAGAGGGTTTGCAAAGGAGACGAGTGCGGTCGTCGGAGTGGGTTTTATAGAACCCTAGGCGAAGTGGATGGACGTGGCCGCGGTGATGGCGCTCGGGATTTGAAAGCGCTTGAAGGCGGAGTGAAGGAAGGTGGAGGGGAAAGGGGAAACGGTCGCGGCGGCCGTGGGATTGAGGGCAGGGTGCGAAGGAAAGGAGCAGGGCTTGGATTCAAACTTCCCTCACTCCGAGCGCCGATGTGGCCGAGCGGAAGACACGGCGAAGATGGCGGTCAGAGGAAGAAGGAGGCGCTGACGGGTGGGACCCAGCGGTCAGAGGGAGAGCGGGGGCGAGGCCCACCTGGCGGTGAGGCGCAGCGGGAGGGGGAGAGCTGCTGCGCTGCTAGGCCGATTCGGCCCAGGCGGGGGAAGGTGGGTTGGCCGGGCCGAGCCGGGCCGGCTGGCTGGCCTGGCTACCCCCCTTCTTCTTCTTTTTTTTCTTTTTCTATTTCTTTTTTGAATTCTTTTGAATTGGGAAAGGTGTAGCTCTAAAATTCAAATTAATTTGAAATTGACTCCTTAATTCAAACAACCAAGAACAATGCACCAGCATGTATGTATAAGGAAGTTAGGCCTATGATTAATTTTTATACAAGTATTTATTTTAAATGAAACATGTTAAATGCAAACTAAGCACATGAGCCTTAGAAAATTAAATAAATTGCTTGCAATTAATTGTAAAAATGCTAGTATTTAAATTAGGGTGTTACAAACCTACCCCCTTAACGGGAATCTCGCCCCCGAGATTCTCATAGGTGGCTAGCAAAGAGACTAGGTTAAGTTGCTCTCAATTCTTCCTCTCTTTCCCAAGTAGCCTCATCCTCTGTGTGATGTTTCCACTGCACTCTACACATTTTAATCATCCTGTTTCTAGTAACCCTTTCGGTTGTTTCAAGAATCTTCACTAGGTGCTCTATATATGTCAAATCCTCCTGCACATCCAAGCCTTCCAGTGGTGCTTGTTCTTCCGGCACTCTCAAACACTTCTTTAGTTGGGACACATGAAACACATCGTGTATGCCAGATAGATTTGACGGCAACTCCAGCTTATAAGCCACTTCGCCTTTCCTTTCCACTATCTTGAATAGGCCGATGTATCTTGGTGCTAGCTTTCCTTTCATATTAAACCTCCGAATTCCTCTCATTGGTGACACCTTCAAATACACAAAGTAATCAACCTTAAAGGTCAAGTCCCTGCGTCGCACATCTGCATAACTCTTTTGTCTGGACTGAGCAACTCTCAAGTTCTCACGCACCATCTTGATCTGTTGTTCAGCATCCCTGATAAGATCGGGTCCGAACACTTGCTTCTCTCCTGTTTGATTCCAAAATAACGATGTCCTGCACCTTCTGCCATACAATGCCTCAAAGGGTGACTTCTTCAAACTAGCTTGGTAGCTATTGTTATAAGAGAACTCAGCGTAAGGCAGACTCTTATCCCAACTGGTTCCGTATTGTATAGCACACGCCCTCAACATGTCCTCCAGAACCTAATTTGTTCTTTCAGTCTGACCATCTATCTGTGGGTGATATGCTGTACTGAACCGAAGCTTAGAATCCAAAGAGTCGTGGAACTGTTCCCAAAAACGAGATGTGAACTGTGAACCCCTATCAGATATGATCCGCTTTGGCACACCATGCAAGCAAACGATTCTGGAGATGTACAATTCTGCTAACCTTGCACCTGAATAGGTAGTGTTCACAAGAATGAAATGGGCAACCTTGGTCAACCGATCCACGACAACCCAGATCGAGTTGTAACCTTTCTGACTCCTGGGTAACCCCATAATGAAATCCATACTTATTTCCTCCCATTTCCACTCTGGAATTTTCAAGGGTTGCAACAAACCCGTAGACCTCTGATGTTCAGCCTTCACACGCTGAGAAGTGTCACATACTGCAACATATTCTGCCACTGCTCTCTTCATTCCATACCACCAGAACCTTTCCTTCAAGTCATGATACATCTTTGTACTGCCCGGGTGAATAGAGTAAGCGGTGTCATGAGCCTCACTGAGTATCAACATCCTTATACTGTCCATACCTGGCACGCAGATTCGGTTCTTGTACCACACAGTACCTTGTTCATCCTCACGAAAGTGTGGTGCCTTGCCCACTTTGATCTGTTCCCGGATCTCCTAAATTTTCTCATCCGTCTTCTGATGTTTCCTTATCTCTTGTTCAAGGGTAGGCTCTGCTTCAAAAGTTGCTACTGTGGTGTGATGCACAAATCCCAAATTCAAACTCTCAAATTCTGCACATAGCTCAAGGGGCATCTGAAAGGCAATTGCCATGTTAACATAACTCTTTCTACTTAAGGCATCTGCGACCACATTAGCCTTCCCTGGATG
Organism: Paspalum notatum; assembly: GCA_022530915.1. NCBI lineage: Eukaryota > Viridiplantae > Streptophyta > Magnoliopsida > Poales > Poaceae > Paspalum > Paspalum notatum. The sequence continues at coordinate 27,403,177 of CM039688.1, read as the reverse complement.
GTAATGTATCTCCAATTCATAATTTTTAATCAATTCCAGCCATCTTCTCTGCCTCATATTCAACTCATTCTGCGTGAAGATGTACTTAAGACTCTTATGATCAGTGTATATCTCACACCGATTCCCAAATAAATAATGCCTCCAGATTTTCAGAGCGTGCACAACAGCTGCTAACTCCAGATCATGAGTGGGATAATTGACCTCATGCTTTCTCAACTAGCGTGAAGCATAAGCAATCACCTTACCCTCTTGTATCAGCACACAACCCAACCCTTCCTTAGAAGCATCACAGTACACGGTGAAACTCTTGGTTAAGTCAGGTAGAGTAAGCACTAGAGTTGTGGTGAGTCTCTTTTTTAATTCATCAAATGCGGCTTGCCTCTCCTTAGTCCAAATAAATGGAACACCCTTCTCGAGCAATGATGTCATCGGCTTTGCAATCTTGGAAAAACTCTCAATAAACCTCCTGTAATATCTTGCTAGACCCAGAAATCCACGAACCCCTTTCACAACCTCTGGCACCTTCCAATCCATGACACTGCTGATCTTGCTAGGATCCACCATGATTCCACCTTTTGAGACTATGTGTCCCAAGAAAGGCACTTGATCAAGCCAAAACTCACACTTGCTCAACTTTGCATACAACTTATGTTCTCTCAGCTTCTACAAAACTAGTCTCAAGTGTTCTTCATGTTCTTATTCCGTCTTGGAATAGATCAATATGTCATCAATGAACACTACAACAAACTTGTCAAGATATTCCAAAAACACCTTATTCATAAAATTCATGAAATAGGCAGGAGCATTTGTCAAACCAAAGGGCATCACTGTATACTCATATAACCCAAATCGAGTAATGAAAGCCGTCTTAGGAATATCAGAAGGGTGAATCTTCATTAGATGATAACCAGACCTCAGATCAATTTTTGAAAACACATAAGCACCTTGCAATTGATTAAACAAATCATCTATCCGAGGTAAGGGATATTTATTTTTGATGGCGACATCATTCAAGGCTCTATAATCCACACACATCCTTCGGGTCCCATCCTTTTTATCAACAAACAGAACCGAAAAAGCTCAAGGTGAAGAACTAGGCCGAATAAACCCCTTCCCTAACAACTCATCTATGTTTTCCCTTATTAACTCTTGTTATTTGGGTGCCACTCTATATTGCCTTTTTGCTATAGGTGCTGTACCAAGTAAAGGTTCTATTAAAAATTCAACTTCTCGGTCAGGTGGCATACCTGGTAACTCATCTGGAAAGACATCTAGGTACTCGCACACTACTCGAATCCCCTCCGTGGGCTTAGCTTCCATTTGATGCAGATAACCAGAAGGTTATGTGGCACTGACTTCCACTTTCTGACCATTAGGAGCTGTTAGGTGAACGGTTCGCTTGGCATAGTCAATTCTAACATCCCACTTAGCAAGAGTTTCCATTCCCAAGATGATGTCAATAACCGCGGAACCAATGAGTATCAACTTGGTGCAGAATTCTACCCCCCTTATGTTTATGCTAACTCGAGGGCACATTAAACTTGTGCTCTACTTCTCCCCCGGCGTAGATACTACCATGGGTCTATTTGTAGACCTTATAGGAATATTGTACTGCTCAGCATATGATTTCGTAATAAAGGAATGCGTGGCACCGGTATCAAAAAGAACTGTAGCAGGGTGAGAGTTGACTAGGAACGTACCAAGCACGACATTAGGAGCTTCATCTGCAGACTCAGCTGTCATGTGATTCACCTTCCCCTGCCACGGCGCCTTGCCTTGTTGATTGGGGCGTCCATGCTACTGCTGGGGAGGGTTCTGCCTTTGGCCCTGTTGCTGCCCCTGTTGGTTACCTTGCACCTTACAGGGACAAGCATTAGCATAGTGGCCTGCTCCACCACACTTGTAGCAAGACCCCACACCTGCAGTCTGCACTTGGCGCTGAGCTGGATACACTGGGCGAGTCAGCTGTCTCTGATAGCGTTGTCCCTGGCTCATCTGCTGGCCCTGACTGTGCTGCAGGTATTGGTAGCCTTGCTGTCCTTGGGCATGCTGCTGCTGCCCCTGCTGCAGCGAGCTCAGACCCTGAGAGAAATGGGGGCGGGTGTTGCGGCTTGATGAAGAGTTGTTGTACTTCCTCTTCCTTTCTTCGATCTCCTGGCGCTTCCTTTCAGTGAAAAGCGCCATGTCCACCAGTTGATGAAAGCTAGGAAAGGTGTGGTTCATCAACTGATATTGGAGCTCATCATTTAAGCCCTCCAGGAAGTATTCTTGCTTCTCCCTATCCTCCGCCACCTCCGCAGTGGCATATCAGGCCAACTGAAGGAACTTGTTCCTATACTGAAGCGCCCTAGTTTCCATAATGGGACTAAAATGTGCTTTATAACCATCCTAGGGTTTGGTAACCACATTCTTACATCAGAGTGATACAGATCCGCCCTAACGGGTCAGACAATAAAGGGGCGCAGCCCTTAAAAATCTAGGCAGCGGAATATAAAACGTAGGCCCAAGTTTCCCCACATCGCGGTTGAGAAGTAGGTCGTAGCCCTTAATCGCTGTCGTACGTGGTGCACTCATTGCTTCCACTGGAAAAACATCAACAAAGCAAGGGTGAGTACACTCGTACTCCGCAAGCCCACCTTCCTCCATAAGGAGTGGGGGGTGTAGCTAAATGCAGGATATATCTGGAGCTTAGGGAGGTTTTGCATAAAGACACTTTGTATGCCGGGTTCGAGATAGTCTAACAAGTTTTAATCATTCAGAAATAGGGTTTTTCTCAAAAAGGGGTGCCACTGGACTTGCCGGTCCGCATGGCCAATGACTTTCCAGCCATCACACTTTTCACACCGCTACAGGGTTCTACCCCCGTAGCTTAACTTCCACCCAAAAACCATTCCACAACCAAAACCAAACCTTTTCCCACAGTTTTAGTTTATGAAAAGTGCTAATTGAAGAACCAAGCCGTAACTCATCGATACCAGTGGACTCAGACTATTTGAATAGGTTTTACTCTGATCAGAGGTTGTACTAATTCCCACAAGTTGGACTCAGTGACACTTACGGCCAAATAAGCGCCCGAATTCCAAACCAAACCATTGCCTTTGTTTCATTGCCTAGCAGTACTTTAGAGGTTCGGGCCACCTAGCCACTCCAGTACCCCGCGGTACTCCCGAGGCTCCCAACCCCTTCCCTAGCCCCTTGTGCGCCAGCACAGAAGCTACTAGGCTATCCACTCCGGCTCGGGCCTAGCCAATGCCTCATACAAAGCGAGTGGTTGTACCAAAAGAGTTAGGCGAGATGAAAATCAACGCAGTCCTTATAGAGCGCAGGTAGAACCGTTCCAACTTTCCACTGCTCGACACTGCGAGCATCCACCTACTCGATCATCTCCACGACTCCCAGGACTTGGGTAACCGCGGGTTGCTAAGTTACCGTTCATACCCTGCCCTTAAATGGAGTATCCCGACCCGTGGGTCGTTTGCCGGGGTTCTTCCCCATTTTATTTTAAAACACACACACTTATCCTCGTCCCAAACCCATCAATTTCCACAACCATAATCTCAACTTAGCATCAAGATTATGATAGATATAATTAAGTGAGCGATCCCACCTATGCGCATTACATCTAAAATAGGCTTAGGTGGCTGTATATTTGGGGGGTTACCTTAGCAAGCAAAACATGCAGGTTTTTATAGTGATTATCAGGCCAAGGGTTGTGTTTGCAAAACATAGAAATTTTATGCATCAAGTGGGGATTCCAGTGGACTTGCCGTGGTCCTCCTTGGTGCTGTATAACACGTCGACATAATGCCCAATATTGGGCATTCTCGTGCCCCTGCTGTTAAAGCCGATGACGCACAAGCCACTGGTGGCGGAGGTACGCCATCTGCCGGATGCGTTGGTATTCCAACTGCTGGGCATGATGGTGCCTCAACCACTGAGCATGCCGAGCACGTTGTTGTGCGCGGTGGCGCACCATCCATTGTGCGTGCTCAGCTAGCATCTGCTGTAATCGCCGGGCGCAGGCCTCGAGTCTCATGGAAATCCTTGCGAAAGACATACCGGCTACGATACCCGGTATAACCTACGCGCACAACAAGGAAGCACACATATCGGGTGTAAACATGAGCTCAACACGATGAAAGGACGTTTTGGGGAGAGTAAATATTATTGGGGGGCCTGTTGGTGGCACTTACCAGCGGTGGTGGTTCTGGTAAGCTGTGAGGGACAATGGGTTGGGCTGCAAACTGCCGACCATGCTGACGGGCCTGGTGGCGGTCATTGCGAAAACGCCAGGGTAGCGGGCGTGGGCGGTTAGGGTGATGACGGGAATGGCGATATGGCGGTCGCATGGTAGTGTTGGAGAGGAAAGGATCTTTTTGTGGAGCATATGAATGGATAGAGCTTGATTTTAGATGAATTTAGGCGCAAGAATCACCCAAATCGGAGAAGATATGGGCTATATAGTGGTGGGGCGGTAGATATGAATTTTTTGGAAAGTTCAGGGGGTGGATTCGGTCCTTATTTGGAGATTTGGCCTGAGGGGAAAGAAACTTGGGCCAGGGGTGGGATCTGGCCTTGTTCGGGCCCAGACACGCGCGGTGCGCGGCGCAGCCTAGTGGGCCGGCCCACACGCGCGGGTGGGGGGGCGCGATGGGGCGTCGATGCCGTTGGCACAGGGCCCACACGCCAGGTGAACCAGCGCGTTGCGACCGAAATGCAGGCGGCGGCGGTTCTCCGCCGTTTGTCCGGTTCTAGCGACTAGATCACCGGCGAAAGCTCCGGCGCGAGGTGGCGAAGCCGGTGACGGGGTTGGTGGCGGTGTTTGGTGGTGGGAAGTGGGGTGCCCACGGCAGTGGCGGAGGAGTGCACGGCGGTGAGGAACAGCTTGTGTGCCGGCGGCTCTGGTGGGAGGTGGAAAGGCGGCGGAGAGGTGGTTGGCTGGTGGACGACGGTGGGGCGGAGCTCGGCACCGGGTTAATCGAGCTCTAATGCCTAGTGGAGGTGGAATTTAGGCGGCGGCTCGGCGGTGAGGGAGTTCACCGCGGCGAGCTCTAGAATGGTGAAGGTGTTGTGTATGCGGCTAGCGACGCCCGATTGGTTCGGGGCCAAGTCGCGGCATGCAGTGTAGTTAGAGGTGGGGATGGCGAGGAGAGGTGAGCGGCGGTAGGGGCTATTTATAGCCAGAGAAGGCGGGGATTTGGGCGACGTTGTGGTGCGGCGGTGCGCTGTGAGCGTGGCAAAGCGAGGAGGTCTTGGGATGGGGTCGGGCGCATCCCGGGGTCGGGGGTGCGGGGAAGGTAGGGGCCGGGTAAAGGTGGAGGTGGGGGACGGCTGCTGCGGACGGGTTCGGGCGCGGCACGGCGCGGCGTGTGGCGAGGAAGCGAGCGGGGTCCGGGTGTGGCGGCTCTGCCTCTACCGTGCGTGTCCGGGGCCGGAGTACGGTGAGGCGGGCGGCGAGCACGGGAAGGACGAGCGAGGGCCGAGCGGGAGTAGGCGGGGCCGGGACGGGCACGCGGCGGGACGCGATGGCGCACGGCGCGTGCGCCAGGCCTGCGCGTCGGGACGGAGGTAGGAGAAGGGAGAGGAGGTTGATGGGCCGCGGCAGGAGATGGGCCAGGGGGCGGCCGGGCCGGGTGAGGGAAAGAAGGGGGGAGAGAAAGGAGATGGGCCGCGGGGTGGGTTTCGGCCCAAGGAGATTTTTCACCTTTTTAGGATTTTTGATATAGAGTTTTGGAGGGAATTTGGAAGAATTTTGAGGGGATCTTGATGGAGAATTTGGTGGGGAATATTGTTGGAACATCTATGATTTTTGTTGAGCTCATATTAGCACACAAGACACACAAGCAACAACAAACAAGCCAACGGGATTTTCAAAAATTGATTTTGAATTAGGGAGAGATTTAGAAGAAACATTCCGGTCCTAAATTCTGGGGTGTTACAGATCTACCCCACTTAAAATGAATCTCGTCCTCGAGATTCGGCTTAGAAGTTTTAAAGGGATAGCTTTACTTTAGCTAAACTAGCTTTACAACGGAAGCTCAGATTTTACACGAAATGGCAGGTGGAACTTCAACAACATCTAACTCGGCTTTTATTTGGCTACTTGTTTCTTCATTGGCGCCGTTGTGCAAGCCTTCCACATACAAAGAGGTATTTCTATCTCTTTGACCTCATGAACTTGGAAGTTGAACCATTGCCTGGCAGCTTTAGGCGGGACTTTCCAGATAGTGCCAAAAATTTAGCAAGGCACTTTCTCCTCTCTAGATGGCGGTACAATCTGGGCAGCCTGTCCATAATCAGAGGAGTTGCTTGACTCAGGGAACCAGATTATCCTGCTCCAGAATCTACAGACGGGTGACTACCCCACTTAAATAGGGCGGAAGCCCCTATTTGAGTAGGTTAGGCACTCTTCTGGGAGTGGGGATCTGCTGTTTCTTGGTCGGTCTTGGGCTTCTTCATCTTGGCACTGCTTTACTACAGGAAGCATCTTCTAGCTTCTGCTCTGCCCGTGGGGGAGTTATCAACCGAAGGAGGATTAGCAGGCATAGGACTAGGATTATGGCGAAGAATATGTAGTGGAGCGGAATGCAGACTTGGGGCTCTGGTTTCATGCCTCGGATGAATCTAGGGGGTAGTGTGCGAGGACCTGGCATATGCGGTCTTGGAATCTGACTGTGCTGCGCGCAAACTAGAGTAGAACTTTGGAGATCTTGTAGGGGAAGGCGCACTGAATGAGAAGAAGCGGGATAATGGCTAGGTCCATCATCTGGTGTTGGAGTGGGCGGGTGGTTTGGGACGATTTAGTTCCGAGGGAAGGGGGCGATGGATTACCCAAAGGAAGAGGAGACAGAATGGAAGGGCAAAGGCGGCGAATGTGTAGAAGCCTAGGAGAATATGTCTTAACCAGGAATCTCCGAACATGGGGGAAGCTGCTTGGTGGTTCTTCCAATGGGAGAGGAATGGTGGTGGGTTTTCTCTGCGAGGCGAGTGCGGAGCTGAGCTCGGGGGAGGGGGTTTTAATAGCGCTGGGGAGCTGTAGGCGTGGTGCGGCAGCTTGTGTACCGAAGTGATGGAGCTGGTGCACGCGGCGGTCGGTGGGGAGTGGCTGTGGGGCCGGGCATCCACTGACGACGGATAAGCGACACGCGGCGGTGTGCGATTACCGGGTGTAGGGGCCGGGCACTGGGTGCCGATGAGGTGAGGACACGCGGCGGGGGGCGGCGTGTAGGGGCCGGTTATGGCCGACAGGGGGCGGTGGGCGCGCTGCCAAAGGCGGCAGGCGGGTCAAACGGCGTGCGCTGATGGCGACAAAGGCAGGTGGGTGGTTGGGGCCGAGGCATTGGATGCGGCTGACGCGGCAGAAAAGCGGCAGGGGTGGTGGAAAAGATGTGAGCAGTGGGGATACTGTTTGCGGTACAAAAAGTTTTCTCTCTAGTCTTATCCAATTTTCCCTGGGCTACAGTTTTCTTGTTGCTTGTGCCGCTCCTTGGGCAGAGTTTTTGTCAGACGTTGTCGGTACTTTCTTTGACCGAGATTCCTTCCTGGGTGGCTTTTCTCGGAAGGCACATCTTCTTTGGGCGGATGGGTTTAAGGTGAAAAAAAAGACAGCAGGGGTGGGGGCTGGTTCTAATAGGTGATTTTATTATCACACAAACGAGACAAAGACACTTCAAAACAAGCATAAGCAAAGCACTACAAACACGGAGACGGGTATTCTAACGTGACTACTCGAGCCAAAACGGCCTCGTCTTCTGTCTGCTGGTGGCTTCATCTGATGGTGGTCGCTGGTTGCTGGATCCTCCTCTGGGGGATGAGAGCGTCAGGAATGCTCCCATGCTTGCTCTATCTTCTGGGTGAACGGGGTTATGTGGGATCCTTTCTTGGGCTTGTAGCTGACGAAGGAAGGACTGCTGGAGACTTGCTGGGAGAGCCGGCACTGATAAGTCTGGAGGGTTTGATGTTCCTCCAATGTAAGGGAAACCGGACAAACTTCTTTTCCCTCTTCCTTGGTGGCTCGGGGAAATGCGGTATTGGCTGGCCGGGAGGTGGATTAGTTCCGCCTCCATTTCACGGTTCCGAGTTATCAGCCTATTGTATAGGCTACTCAACTTATCATACTCTTCATCCAGGGTGTCCACATACAGGGCTAGGTAGGCTATGGTGGGATCCTTGGATTCACTGATCTCTGCCAGAACTGCAGTTCTCTTGCGCTAGGCGGGAGCCATCTTGTTCATAGGTGGGTAGAATCTCATGGGTGAGTGCTGCACCATGCCCCGGTATGTGGAGCATATCTTCTTCATGGCGTTGCGCGCGGTGATGCGGCATGTGTCGGGGTTTGATGCCGACAATGCACCACTGGGTGTGTTACGTGATGCTTTTGGGGTGGCGAGATTGGCGTAGCTCGATGGTTTGCGTAGAGATGCAACGAAACACGAGGGTTTATACAGGTTCGGGCCGCAATGAGCGTAACACCCTACATCCTATTTGAGGCGAGTTGTATTGATCTGAGTTCTCGAGGTTACAATGAGGGTTTCGAGGTCTGGTGGCTAGTATGCGATGAGATGTTCGATGTTCTACGTAGGGGTCCCTCACCCGCCTTATATAATCCGGCCAGGCTTGGGTTACAAGTCAAGTTCTATCTACGAGTCCTACTCTGTTTGGAAGCCTAAAGAGTATACGATATCCATGATTACATGTTTCCTTCCTTGAGTCCCGCTGTTCCTATTATGCAGAGTCTGAACCAACTCCCTTGCGCCTTTCCTGAATTATAGCGCCTTTGACTTGGTCTTCAAGCTCGTCACCCGTTTTCGGGCCCATGAGACCAGTCGGCACCCTGAGAAGGACCGGTTGTCTCTACTGGGCCCTCCAACGGCCCATGTACTAAATCCAAACCGTGAGGGCCCAGGGGATATTTATCCCCCACAAGCCCCCGAGGCTTGAGTTAATTTAGAGATTAATTGACTCGAGACTCCAGAAAACATACTGCTCATGAGTTCCTCACCTGAGTCCAAACTGTTTCTCATGGTGCACCGCCAGGTGCACCCCATGGGGTGGCCCCCGAGCTTCAAGTTGACTTGAGTATCAATCAGCTTGAAGATCTAAACTTTCTGATCAGGTTTTACAAGATGCGATCCTCAAGCGCCGAGTCAACTTGAGGAATAGCAAATCCTCTTCTCCGAGTTATCATCTACTCCCAGTTTTCTGAGTTATAGAAAACCGACTCAAACTTCCTGTTTTCTCAGATTTTAGGAAAAAGAATAAGGGCCTGTTTGGAATGAGGGAATTTTTCCCCATTCCTGCGTTTTTCCTGTGAAATTGAACCGTTTCCTGTGAAATTCCTGTACAATGCCTGTAAAATTCCTGCGTTCCAAACGGGCCCTAATTTTCCACAAATCCTGTACCCCATGGGATTAACCCAAAGGGAACGAACAGAGGAACCAAGGAGTTACCTCAAAAGGGCCCCAGGAAATAGGAAACTTCCGAATACGCAACAGCCATTGCCCACCCACACGACAATTGACGCGTGGAGGAAGTCGAAACGCCGTGGCCTATTGAATCGTTTTCACAGAGATCGAAGCAAAGCGGCCGTGCTATAAGAGCAGAGCCATCGCCCATCCATCCATTACGCCTCCACTGAGTGCCAGTTCGTGAAGAAATAACCCCAAGAAACTCCCCACTCCCCTACTTCCAGCCATGGCCGGAGGCAAAGGCAAGAAGCGCGCTCGCTCGCCACCGTCATCAGAGTACGAGGACTCCGACAATGCTTTCTTCAGCGGCGCCTACGACGCCGAGGAATCCTCGGAGGACTTTTCCTCCAGCGAGGAGGAAGAAGCCCTCGAGGATGCCTTACCCCGGGAGGTTAACTCGGAGCCCAACACTGATGACTCCCAATGTTACAGCGCCAAGGAGCGTGCCAAGCTCCAGGGCCTTCGTCGCGCCGCCTTCGAGGACTCCGCCGGCGAGGAGGAGGAGAGCGAGGAAGAGGACTCCGACGATGACGACGACGACGACGATGGCCCCGGCAGTCATGATGGCCCGGGCGGCCACGATGGCGGCGACGGCGGCGACGACGGCGGCCACGGAGGAGATGAGGCCGACGCTCCGGCCTCCAAGCGCCGCCGCGTTACCGGGCCTCCGGCCGGGCCATCCACCGGCGTGTAGGCCGCCACCACCACTACCACCATATCAGTAGTAGTAGTTAGTAGTAGATTAGGATAATCTCTCCACCTATATGTAATCCACTTTGTTGAACTATATATATAATGAAATCCATCTTTTATCCTTCGTTTCTAAGTTCGTCTGTGTGTTCTCATATTGGAAATCTTGTATCCGAGTCAATTCCCCTCTTTTGAGTTTTTTGAACTAAGACCAAAAAACGTCATACAGCAAAGAAATCACACTTTGCCAATGCCCAGAGTTTAGGCAAGACTTAAACTGTTAGGTCTGACTGAATAACTCATTCTCCGAGTAATAGAGAATCTGATCCTGTACTCGTGAATACCGACTGAATGGCTATGCTGAAGAAATTATCCCGACTAAAACAAATGACTTAATTCCAGTTCAATCTGACTCAACTGTTACTGTCAAGAAATCCGAGTTAATCTTAACGATATCCACCGGTTCCATCAATCCACGCGAATTGTTACTAACGGCGTCAGGGTTACTTTGAGATCTATACCCTGAACCAAGAGTTCTTTTATCCAAGACCTGAACTGTCCTTCCTCCCCACTGAGACCGCCGCCATTGCTGTTTCAAATCAGAGTTCCACTGCATCCACTGCTTCTCAAATCCCAATCCAGACATCGATATCCACTTCCATGGCTCCCAAGAAGAAAACCTTGAGCGAGCGCGCGGAAACACCACTGAGGGCCTGCCGCACAACGAGAACCGGCAGTTACCTTCACCATATCTGGCGTACCGCCCCTCCATTGTCACCGAGCCCATGCTACAATCCTTAGTGGATATGGGCGTCCTGCCTTCAAAGGAAGTGGCAAACTGGAGGGTCTGTGAGAAGAAGGATGACGCTGCTCCAACCGAGGATACTTATGAGGCAATGGTGTTCATGCCATTCTTCATCCGCGGGTTAGGGCTCCCCATCTGCTCATTTGCACGAGGCCTTCTGCAATTCTATTTCATCAATCTGACCCATCTAAATCCCAATTCAATTCTGCAACTTTCAATCTTCATCCACCTCTACGAGTCATTTCTTGGTATTGTCCCACACTTTGGCTTGTGGAAGTACCTTTACCACTGCAAAGCCGGTTTGAGAGACGGAGTGCTACAAGTGACTGGAGAGGCCAGCTTTGAGCTGTGAAAGAATCGCAAAGCTGTGTATTTGGATATCCCCCTCCCAGATAACAACAGAGGATGGCATGCCGAGTGGTTTTATATCGAAAACCATGGAAATTCTCTCCCTTCGAGGTCTGGGAGACAACCTGACAGCAAGCTGCCTAGTTGGGAAGAAGGCCCAACAGTTGAAGAGCAAGCTGAGGTTGACACCTTGCTGGAAGAAATAGCCAATCTGAAAGAAAGAGGCCTCACTGCCCATGCTGTAGTGATAGCTTTTGTGTACCGCAACATTCAGCCTCTGAAAGATAGAATTTATCCTGCCTATCTATATGTCGGGGCTAGTGATCCAACTAGAGAAATAGCCGATTTATGACTGAAGCTGATGTCAAGGCCCGAGTAGAGTTGATACTTAGAGGTGAAGCTCACAACGAGGGCACTCCAAGACCATATTCTGCCTGGAATCCAACTCCCACTATAAGTAAACTTACTGTAATTCCTTTAACCATCCTGTCATATAGTCGCATTCTGATTTATGAAATTTCTGCAGAGCAACATATCCAAATTTCTGTCAGACCCAACAACTTCTGGAGCCGTCGGACTATCAAAGCGACAATCCGAGTTATCCACTGAAGAGATGGAAGCTGTTGTTGCTGCTGCCCATGGTGCTGGAAATAATGAACAGCATACATTCATTGTAATACCACGTACAGCTCAGTGTACCCAGGAACTCAATATGAGCAACATCATCAAAGCCCCCGAGCTAACAGCTGCTTCAAGTGGTGTGAAGACACGAGCTGCAACTGGCCAGGGACGCATCAAGGCAAAAGCAACTCGCACTGTGGTGACACGCAGACAGAGGACACCCAAGAGGACAATCAAAGATCTGACAAGCTCTCTAGAGTCAGCAGACAAGGCTAAGAAATCCAAGTATTCCTCCCATACCACAGCTAAAGCTGACAGTACCGTAACTAGGGTTGACTGGAGTAGCTTAGTTGATGAGACGAAGAAGAAGAAAAACAAGCTCAACTTTCTCATCGTGAGAGGCGATCCAAGAAACACCACGATGACACTATTTCAACCCCTTCTGCATCCATATTACCGCCTGAGGAAGATGAAATTGATCTGACAGCAGAAGATATGGATCTAGAACAAATTATCAGAGATACATGCAAGCTCCCATTCACTATATGCTCTGATGAAGATATAGAATCACTGTCAACATGCTCTAGGGGAAAACAAGCTGAGGCCACAAGCTCCCGAGCGAAAACAGAACTGAGGACAAAGAGTGTTGATTTTGAAAACCCCATAAGCCCAACATTAGGAGATATTCCTAAAGATGAGGTTGCTCATACGAGTAAAGCCACTGAGACTGGGCTGAAGTGCCAATGCCATCTGAGAACTGGCAACAGGTTTTAACCGGGGCAGCTCCAGAAGAAAAGCAACAAGAACCTGCCACCGAGCCGCTACCTGAAACTACTGGCTCGCAGGAACGCCTGACTGAGGTCGATATGGGCGATACTCCTCATCCCCTGTCTGAAACTCATGAGTCGGCCCAGGAGAAAGAAACTGAAGAATCCAAGGATACGGATCAAGTCGAGAAGGGACAATCAGACTCCCTAACCCCAGCTGAGCCAGGCAGTATCCAACCCTCTCCATCTGAGGCAGGTGATAGCAGTCACCAGATAGTGCCGGCACCCCCAAGCTCAGGGTTGCTTACAGCTTTCGAGGTATGCTAATTGTGCACATAACCTGTATTGACCTTACTGTTATTTGAACAACTTGAACTACTCTCTGCAGGCCATGCTAAAGACCTTCCAAGGTGGGATGCAACAGGCCGACTTAATCCATGAGAAGATTGCTGCACTATCCAGCCTGGAGGTTACTACACTGAGGCAACAACTGGTTGACTCTGAAGCTTGCACGAAAAGCTGAAACAACAGGTACGCATAAGACTATTCCATACTCCAATACTTGAGATCTCAAACTAAACTGAGCACTTGCTACCAGCTGCTACTGCGGAGATTACTCGTCTGAAGCAAATGGCTATGGCTCGAGAGACAGAGCAACGCAATGCTATTACTGACAGAGATCAAGCCAGAGACCTAGTAGTAGATCTGTGCAGACAGCTGGATATTGAGAAGAAAAACCATGAGGTAACCCGTCAAGAATCCCAACTAACCTATTCTTTGGTCACAGAAGCATATGAACTGTATCATTCCACAGGAGAAGATGCGTCAAAGAAATGACGAGTACCAACAGCTACAGAAATCGCGAGATGGCTTTGAAAAGTCATTCCGCGAGACTGCTAGCTCCTTGAAGTCTTTGAAGAATAGCCACTCATTAACTCGCCAAGCGCTTAAGGACAAAGAAACCGAACTGGCTGAATCTCAAAGCGCCCTTGAGAGAATGAAGAAGGTACTAGCATCCACAAGGTCTGCCCTTAAAGAATCCCAAGATCATGCTGTTCATCAGGCTCAAGTGTCAGAGGTCTTGAAAAAGAACTATGAGACTAGCAAGAAGAACTGCAACAAGCTGAAAGACGCCTTTGAGAAGGCAAACAAGGCTGCCTTGAATGCCAATACTGCCTTGATCAAGATCCTGGACATCTGTGTGCCAGAAAGAGCTGCACCACGGCCTCTCGGTGACCGAATAACAACCTTCCTAGATGATATGAAGTCCAAAGTGTCCGAGCGAGTAAAAACCGTGCTTACTCGCATCCTTATGGTCATCAAGAGTGCACAGCCTGAGATCGACTTGGCAAGTTTACCAAGAAAAATAGTAAATGAGAATCAGGGTGTTGAGCACGAAGATGAGGCCCGAGTGATTGCCGAGCTCCTTGTTGGTGATAATGAATTAACAATGATCCCCTCGCGTGATGTAATGAACTGAATGCTGTGTATATGTATTTTTGTGTCTTGCGTGAACAATCTTGAGTATTTATTCTGCAAAACCAAGTTAGTTTTTAAGAGCAAATCAAAATATGCCATACGTACCTGAGGATCATTCCTGTGCAGAGAGAACAAGTAACATTATCATGATCTGAGTTTGAGCTGAATATAAGAGAAACAACATATAACAGTCAAAAAATACGAATTCTGTAAGATAGAGTATTGTGATGAAGCAAAGACATGCAGTGACGAGCTGTAAGTCGTCAAAACCGATGCCCTTCTATCTTTGTTCAGTCGGGGCCTTGAATGCTCCCCAATTATGAGGTCCTGCAAAGGCATGTAGCATCGTGCTGTCGATCGACTGACCTAGGCCGATTGCCTTTGTTTTGTTGGGGCCCTGAGTGCTCCCCTATTATGAGTTCGAACGGGAGCATGTAACACCGTGCTGTCGGTCATACGACCTAGGCCGATTGCTCTCGTGATTGCGGCCGGAGATATCCCCGTCAAGAGTAAGAGTGGGCATGTAACACCGTGCTGTCGGTTATACGACCTAGGCCGATTGCCCGTATACAACGAGTGAATATCACGAGGAAAAAAGTTGTAAAGAGAATACTAAATGCTTTATCTCAAGAGTACGTTTATTTATAGAACATAAATGAGGACAGAGTACAAAAGATGACACTGACTGCTAACTTTTAAAAAGTCAAAGAGGAAGAAAAACGACTACGCGTAGAATCTGTGCAGATGCTCTATGTTCTAGGAGTTCCCGACTGGTGTCCCATCCATTTGAGATAGATGATATGAGCCCGGACGAGTAACCTCTGTCACAATGTATAGGCCTTCCCAAGAAGGAGATAACTTATGCTATCCTGCAGTTTTGAGCACTCTACGTAGCACCAG
Organism: Paspalum notatum; assembly: GCA_022530915.1. Classification (NCBI taxonomy): domain Eukaryota; kingdom Viridiplantae; phylum Streptophyta; class Magnoliopsida; order Poales; family Poaceae; genus Paspalum; species Paspalum notatum. The sequence continues at coordinate 27,388,100 of CM039688.1, read as the reverse complement.
GTCCCCAATTGAGAAGGAACGAGGCCTCGTGTACCGATCATGGTAACGATGTAAAGTCTGCTGATATCGAGCCGACTGAATAACAGAGTTAAGACGCTCCTCCTCGAGTAGGTCGATCTCCTCGAGTCGGGTTGCTTCGGCCTCAGCAATGCTATTGAAAACCAAACGTGGAGCTCCAAACTTGAGGTCAGCAGGTAAGACTGCTTCTGATCCATACACCATGAAGAAAGGCATGTTCCTAGCGAGAGCTTTGCTAGGTTGTGTTCGAAGGCTCCACACCACATACGGCAATTTGCGTATCCACTTCCTAGCCAGCTTCTTATCCTTGTCAAAGATCTTTTTCTTGAGTGCATCCAGTATCATGCCATTAGCTCGCTCGACCTGCCCATTAGCTCTGTGGTGAGCCACCGAGACATATTTGACATGGATGGACCTTTGTTCGCAGAAATCGAAGAATTCAGAGCCCATGAAGTTGGATCCCAGATCTGTGATAATTGAATTCATGACCCCAAAACGAAAGATGATGTCCTGAATGAACTCCACCGCTTTAGCAGATGTTAAAGAAGCGATGGGCTTGAACTCGATCCATTTGGTGAACTTGTCGATGGCAACCAACACATGAGTGTATCCACCTTGAGCTTTCTTGAAAGGCCCAATCATATCCAGCCCCCAGTAGGCAAAAGGCCATGAGAGCGGTATATTCTGCAACTGCTGTGCTGGAAGGTGATGTTGCTTGGCGAGGAACTGACAAGCTTCACAGTGCTGCTCTAACTCGGCAGCGTCCTTCTTCGCCGTGGGCCAATAGAAACCAGCCCTGAATGCCTTCCCGACTAATGTGCGTGAGGCGGCATGAATTCCACAGATTCCAGCGTGTATCTCTTTTAGCAAACTCTGCCCTGATGAGGTACTTAGGCATTTTAGCAAAACTCCTGAGGCGGCTCGCTTGTATAACTCGTTATTGATCAGAGTATAGCTGGAAGACCGTCTTGCTATTCGCTCAGCCTCTGCTTTATCCTCTAGAATTTCTTCATTCAGAATGTACTTGATGATAGGGGCCCTCCAATCAGTTGGCGTATCCAGAGTTAAGATATGCCTATCGGGAGGTGTGCTCAGCTCGTCTAGCTGAACGGAAGGATGATGAAGCTCTTGGACAAAGACGCCAGAAGGTACCTTGGCACATGACGAGCCTAGCTTGGACAGAATATCAGCGTCCACATTGCGATCCCGATCCACGTGAATATACTCGATGCCCTGAAATCTGCCTTCCAACTTACGAACCGCCTCGCAGTATTTGTCCATACTTTCTATGGATCGATCCCACTCCTTGTTGACTTGGTTAATGACCACCAAGGAGTCTCCATAGGCCATTAGATGCTGGATCCCGAGTGATATAGCGATGCGCAGGCCGTGGAGGAGGGCCTCATACTCAGCTGCGTTGTTAGAAACCAGAAAAAGAATCTGTAATACATACTTGAGTTTTTCTCCTACTGGCGAGGTGAAGACGACACCAGCACCAGCTCCTTCCAACTTCAACGAGCTGTCAAAATACATCTTCCAAACCTCCATGATTTCTGGTTTCTCAGGCACTTGATGCTTAGTCCACTCGGAGACGAAATCGACTAGTGCTTGAGTCTTGATTGCAGTACGAGGACAGAATTCGATGTCGTGAGCCCCCAGCTCGCAAGCCCACTTGGCGATACGCCCTGTGGCCTCTCGATTACGCAAGACCTCTCCGATTGGGAACTCCGTGACCACTATGATCTTATGTTCCTCAAAGTAATGGCGCAGCTTGCGTGCGGTAATGAGAACTGCATATAATAACTTCTGTACTTGAGGATACCTGATTTTGGAGGACTGAGGACCTCGCTGATGTAGTAGACCAGGTGTTGTCTGGGTACTGTGTGCTGGCCATCCGGTTGCTCAACCACCAATGCGGTGCTGACCACGTGAGTTGTACAGGAGATGTAGAGGAGCAAATCTTCCGCCGGTGAGTCAGCAGTGGAACGATCAGGAGACTTCATTATAGGAGGTGACGTGAGCAACTTCTTCAAAGCATCCAATGCTTCCTGAGCCTCTGTAGTCCACTGAAACCTGTCCACCTTTTTGAGTAGCTTGTAGAAAGGCATGCCGCGCTCCCCGAGCCGTGATATGAATCGACTCAAAGCTGCCATGCACCCAGTCAACCTCTGCGCGTCTTTCTGCGATCTGGGAGGGTGCATGCATAGGATAGCCTTGATCTTCTCGGGGTTGGCTTCGATTCTCCTATTGCTGATGACAAAACTGAGTAACTGACCTGCGGGAACACCGAAGACGCACTTGGTGGGATTGAGCTTCCACCGAAATTTCCTCAGGCTGTCGAACACCTTGCGCAGATCATCGATGAAATCCTCTTCGTTCTTAGTCTTGATTACAACATCATCAACGTAGGCCTCGACACGTTCGCCCCAGTGATCGGTGAGGCAAGCTTGAATCGCCCTTTGGTACGTTGCTCCTGCATTTTTCAACCCGAAAGGCATGATGAACGCTGTCTTCTCCTGATCTTCTGTCGCTAGGCTAATCTGATGATAGCCCGAGTAACAATCTGAGGAAGGAGAGCAAAGCACAGCCGGCCGTAGAGTCAACGACGTGGTCAATGCAAGGCAAACCGAACGGGTCCTTGGGGCGGTGCTTATTGAGATCGGTATAATCAACACACATCTGCCAGTCCTTTTTATTCTTCTTGAGAACGAGTACAAGATTTGCAAGCCACTCGGGATGCATCACCTCTCTAATGAAACCGGCAGCCTTCAGCCGGGTTAACTCTGCCCTAATGGCCTCTTGCTTTTCTGGAGTAAAACGCCGCAGCCTCTGCTTGATGGGCTTGGCATTGGGGAACACTTTGATATGGTGCTCGGCCAATTCCCTCGGGACCCCAGGCATATCCGCTGGCTTCCATGCAAATATATCGCGGTTGGCCCTCAGGAACTGGATGAGCGCGTCTTCCTATTTGGGAGAAAGGAGAGCGTTGATGACAGTCGTCTTGGTCGCATCCGAAGAGTCGAGACTTATCTCTTTCGTCGTGACGGCTGGCTGAATTGCCGCGCTAGAGGCCGCCTCTTGAGTCGGAATCTAGAGGTCTTCCTGCGACATGTCGGTTTCATCCGCCTTGAGCTTCTTCTGAGCCGCCATGTGATTCTGCTCAAGGGCCATTTGCATGGCCTCTTGCATGCACTCCGATGCTCCCTTGAAATCGGCGCGTATGAAGAGAGTACCACCTGGAGCTGGCATCTTGAGGACGAGGTATGAATAATGCGGGATAGCCATAAACTTGGCTAGCCCTGGACGCCCAATGATGGTGTTGTAGACGCAGTTGAAGGTCGGGACTTCAAATCTCAACGTCTCGATGCGAAAGTTCTCTGCCGTGCCAAAAGCGACCGGCAGATAGATGTGCCCGAGCAGGTATTCGCCTACGCCCGGGACAATCCCGAAGAATGGGGTATCCGACCTTTTGAGATCGCTGAGCGGGATCCTCATCTCTTGCAGAGCCCTGGGGAACACCACGTTGATGCTGGCTCCTCCGTCAATCAGAACCTTCTTGAGTCGGGTGTTGCCGACTATGGGAGTTACCAGCAGTGGGTACTTGCCCGGCTCATTGAAATTGAGCCACTGATCCGCCCGACTGAACGAGACCGGCTCGTGGGACCAATCATAAGGCTGCGGCGGCTCTGAGGTGGCCGCATTTATCCGCTGATCCTCCAGCTTCTGCTGGCGCTTGCTCGTGTAGGCTCCGTGCCCTCCTAGGATGAAGTTGACTTCCTTATTGATGTTGGGGAAGCGTTGGTTACTACCTCCAGCCGGCCGCTGCGGTGGCTGGTTCCGTGGTGGAGGAGCTTGCACCGTTGGAAACTGGCCACGGTTCAGCAAGGCTCTAAAGTCACGGCAATGCCTGAGAGTATGGCGCATATCCTTGTGCGCCGGGCATGGCTTATCAAGGAGTTGATCAAGGGTTTGAGCCTGGGCTGGAGGTGGGCCGCGTGGTCGTACCGGAGCTAGAGCCATGGCTCGGACCTCCTCCCGAGGCCTCTTGTCCCAGCGTCGATCTTGTCGCGGACGTTCTTCGTGCTTCTCCTGCTTGCCCTTGCCCCGGTCGTCTTGCCGGGGGCGAACGGGGTCGCGAGCTCGTTCGTCCGCCGTGATGTAGTGGTCCGCTTCCTGGAAGAGACGCTCCGAGGTGGTGGGCGCCCTTTCCAGTATGTGCTTGACGAAGACTTGGTCGTTGGAGCCCTGGAGAAAGTCGTCGATCACGGTATCCTCAAATACGTTGGGGATGCGATTTCTGAGAGCCTGAACCACTTGAGGTACGATCGCAGGCTCTTCGAATCCTTGCGCCTGACGGTCTTGAGGTCCCACCGCTGCGCCAGCTTGTCGGAGAGTGACTAGAAGTTGGCGATGAACAGACGACAGAAGTCACCCCAGTCCTCGATGCTACCCTGCCTAAGGTGGCGAAGCCATTGGAGCGCGTCCTGCCCCAACTTGATTGAGACGTAGGCCGTCAAGAGATCCTCCGAGGCATTGGCCGCTTGGGCCGCGGTAGTATACATGGCCAGCCAGTTCCGCGGATCCATCTTCGTCTCAAATTTTTCAATGTTTGAGATTTTGAAGTTGGGCGGCCACTCGACGTCTTGAATTCTCCGACCGAAGGCGGCTATAGCCGCTTTTGCGGTACCAGCTGAGTTGCCACGATCCTCCACTGGGCAACGAGGCGGGGATTGAGGTCGATGATTCCGCTCAGATCTATCTCGGGGGCAAAGCTGTTCACGGAGACAGCCCCCGTGTGACACCAGGCGGTTGGAGCGCGCTGCGGGGGGTTGTAGTCTCGGTCGTAGTTCGCGCGCCGATCCATCTCGAGCTGGTGTCTCTGAGCACAAGATTGCTCAATGCTATGGCGTGCGTCGCGGTTGCCGTTGATAACTTGTCGTGCGTCGGCAACCTCATGCTGCCTGGGCACGAGGTGGTCTGCTGCCCGAGCGAGGACGGTCCTGATGGCCACTCCATCTTCGTTGTTGGGGATGAGTTCGCAGAGCTTGACCAATGCCCCTCCTGCTTGACTCGGGGTCTCCATGACTCCCTCGAACTCCTTCAGAAGATTGCGCGTGGGGATTGCTGCCCCGCGCTGTCGCCTGGCTTGAGCAGCCTGCCAATCGCGGCGCCGCTGCCGCGTCTGGTTCCTTCACCGGTGGCTCTGCACTTCCTGCTCATCCTCGCTGGCCCGAGTTACCTCGTCTATCGAGACAGGCAGCGTAGGATCCTTGTTCCCCAGGATGTGGCGGCGCCGGATGTTACGGATGCGGTTCGCCCTCTCCCTCCTGTGGCGATCTTTCGAAGTTTCAGTGAGGGCAGGTTGCTCATCATCCGAGACCACTTTGTCAATTTCGTTCCCCGCACCGCTGATGACGAAGACCTCGGCGAAGCAGAAAGTGCAGCCAGAAAATGATCCCTAGGACCTGCTGGTGGTCCTGGCTGCTACCCCCCACGCTGGTGTCCGAGGCAGGGACCGTAGATGCCATGGTCGTTGTGGGAGTTGCAGCGTGCTCAGAGACTGTAGGAGTATCGATGCTGCAGATCATATGAGGGCGCCCCGAGTTATGAGCCCTCTTAGTGTTCACCGGGCGACGGCGAGCCTCGCGAGCTGGTGAGGTGTTCCAGCGAGCGGATCTTCCCGCCGGCACGGGATCGATGGCGAGCTGTGGGCCACGACCCGCCGGGGGTGCGTCGAGCCCACTGTAGATGCAATCGTCCGGAAGAGGCACGGACTGTCTTGAGCTGGGCGCCCCCCGCGCACCCTCGTCGTTGTTGAGGGGAGCCGAGGCGCGGGAGAGAAGCCCCTGGTACGTGGCAGCAGAGTTGCGGAGGCCAAACGGGATGGAGGGAACGGCAGGCTCCACCCGAGTCTTCTTTCGGCCCTGGGCGGGCGAGGCCGGCCGGGCTCGCTTCAATGCTGGCGGAGGTGGTGGGACCCGTAGCGGACGTGGGACCCAGGAGCGAGTATCAACAGGGACTCGCCCCGGGCCCTGTGAAGTGCTGCCCGAGGGGCAGGCCCGCTGCGGATCTCGTGAGGGGTTCCCTGAGGGACCTGGTCTCGGCCCCCGACTGATCCGAGTCCAGATTTGAGTCGGGGAGGTCGAGAGCGCCGTGCGATGAGTCGGAGTCGGGGCGGTGGTGGTCGCAGGTTCCGTTCGGGCTGGCATGGTCGTTGTAGATCTAACCCTGAAGGAAACCCTGCGGTTAGCTCGTGCTTCCGAGTCATGGCGACCGTGGGGAGCCCGATCTGACTCAGCGCAACGTGGAGCCAGATTTTGACGAGGGGCCGGCGCCTCGTGCTGATGTGCCGGAGCTTGGCGCGGAGTCGGTGGATGGTGACAAGGCGCCGGTCCCTGGCGACGATCTGACGGCGCAGGCCGCCTGGGAGTGGTCTGTGGCGGAACCGCCCTGCTTAATCTAGACTAAGCACACCTGCCACCTCTGGCTCGCAGTGCACTTAGGCCAGACTAAACCCGGTAGTCCGTCGAGAGTCCTTCGAGCTCTCGATAACACCAATTCCCGAGGAACCGACATCAAACACATCCGACTCTCGAAGGAGCCACAACAATTACATCATCACAGGCAGTTGAAATAGAGAATAATAGACTTAATTTACAACTCAATTGTATGAAATCAAATACATGTTCAAATATAGCGGAAGCGAATTCAGAGTATATAAATATAGCGGAAGCGTTTTCAAACATCTCGCAGCGGAATAATATACTTAAGTAATCTTCAGGAAGAGATGACAAGGCGAATAGCACCGAGCCCACCGGTACTACCACCTCCAACACAGTTGTCCAGCTATCGTCGGTACCTGTAATCCAAAAGTGGGGGCAAACCCTGAGTACTAATTACTCAGTAGGACTTAATGGACGGGGCTTACGGCTGACGCAAAGCATGCTTACTAATCATGTGGATCCTTAGCGGTTGATTTTTAAACAAGGTCATGTTGATATCAGATAGCAGGATTTTGACAGCCGCTATCCATTAATCATGAGAATCAGTTATATCATAAAATAAACATTTGCATGAAAGTAAAGTAATGAACACATGTCCCGTCCCAAGATTCACAGCGCCTCCATCCAACCCCTTGGGAGTAGCCGTCTCAGGAGCGATACCCCGGTACATCAGGTCAGCCCTCCCTCGACCCCTAAGCATCTCCCAAGTCCATCAACCTCCCAGCAGTGGATGGGTGACACCCTGAATAGTGAGACGGATCATACACATCCAAGCATGTTGTATAAAAAGGCGTGACTTAATAAACAGCATGTTACAGTTATTACTACGTTGCCCGTGTGCGATATCTGGCATTCTCACACCTGGTGAGCATCAGTGATTCGAATCGATTTGTTAATTGCCGGGAACAACTAACAATGCCAGGGGTATATGCTTACTAGCCCTCGCGTTCCCACATATAGCCCCCATCTCCACTTGTCCCATCCCAAGTTCGATTCCAACCCACCATTCCCCAGGTTTAGCCCCCATGGAGCGTTACCTCGGCCGCACCGGGTCTAGCCCTCCACGAGTCTACACCCCCAGCGCCCCTGGGACCGATGGTAGGACCAAGTCTCTATTCTTCGGATGGCACAAGTAAGACTTTCACCGGTCCATTATCCCGGATAAGCACCTTAGCAATGTTATGCCGATCAGCAGGCGAACAGTGAACGAGCCTTATGCGACTCGGGCGAAGTCCAGTGCACAATACCATAAACCATGAATAACTCATAAAATCTCCGCCCGGTCTCCATTTAAATCAGAAGCATATATAACAACATACCTCAGTAAGATTTCTGTAAATTTTTGAAATCACGTACGCGACGAGTGACTCCATTCACCCGTGTCTACTCGTACCTAGCATTACTAGGCACTCATCCTACGAACTCTAGGTATAGGTTCTAGGGCCAGGGCGGCCAGGAAGTCTAATGCAGTTGGTTTCAAACAACTCCTAATGCAGATGCGTAATCATCAAACAAGATAGTATTAGCTGGGAGAAATCATGGTCCTGCCTACCTTTGCTTGATCTTAAGAAAACCAACAAACTAAACTAGGTTAGTTTGCCGGGTTGTGAGGCTTTGCCCCAAGCAACCCTTTGAAGCAGAGACGGATTTAATCAGCGACCCTCCGTCTTCTTGCTCCGGATAGAGCCTGTCGTCCGTTTTCTTGATCACTGGTTTCTCCTGTGTTGGTAGCTCCTTGCACGCGGGGTCTATATGCATGATAAAATGCAAGTGAGTGCAAGAGAATGCAAATACATGCATATGATACAGGTTATATGCATGACATAGTGCAATCATGAGTGCAACGAATTGCGAATGTATGCATGAGGTGTCAATGAAATATAATGCATGATCAAATAGGTCAGGTTTGGACAGAATTTACATGCTGACAGAAAAAGCCCCAAATCTCTATGCAAACCTTCATGCATAGCACCAACTACCAAAGTTGTTTATAATTAAATTGTCTACAAGTTTGTCAATATGAATTTCACCTATATTACTATAGAACTAAAGTTATAGTCACAATCACATAGACACATATGCAGAAAACAGGTTTCAACAACTTGCACCTCGACTAAATTTGAACTAGGGCTCAAATGCATGTCATTGCATGATGTATTATGATGAATGTTGCATGTATGATGGATGATTAAGCACTTGAGATGCCGGAGCATCACAACCCACCCCCCTTAAAGAAATCTCGTCCCGAGATTCTGATGTGATGTGGGTTGATAAGTTAATGAGAAGAAAGTGCATTGTGTATGAGTTCAAAACTTTAAATTGCTGTGACGTACTCAATTCGAAGTGGATGGAAGGAATCCGGGATACTTTGTTTGTAAAAATTCCTCTTGTTCCCATGTTGCCTCTTCTTCGGAGTGATTACTCCATTGCACTTTGTAGAAGTTGATGGTTCTTCGCCATGTTGATCTTTGCTTTTGGTCAAGGATCTTTATGGGCTTCTCTTCATAAGTGAGGTCAGGTTGGATCTGAATTTGAGATGTATCAAGCACTTCCTCTGGCACTCGTAAGCACTTCTTGAGTTGCGAGACGTGAAACACGTCATGAACCGCAGCTAGATGTGGTGGTAGCTCCAGTCGATAAGCAACTGGCCCACATTGCTCTGTGATCTTGAACGGACCAACATATCGTGGTGCTAACTTGCCTTTTACTCCGAACCGATGCACCCTTTTCATTGGTGACACTCGGAGATACACATGATCCTCCTTCTCAAAGACTAAGGGTCTTCTCCTCTTATTTGAGTAGCTCTTCTGCCTAGATTGTGCTCTCTTCAGATTCTCGTGAATGAATTTAACTTGCTCTTCTGCTTGTGTTACCATGTCTGGGCCGAATGTGACACGCTCACCTGGTTCAGACCAGTTGAGTGGTGTTCTACACCGTCTACTGTATAGGGCCTCGAAAGGTGCCATATCTAAGCTCTTCTGATAGCTGTTGTTGTAAGCAAACTCCGCCAAGGGGAGACATTCCTCCCACTTGGTGGAATAAGTCAAAACGCATGCCCTCAACATGTCTTCAAGGATCTGATTTACTCTCTCAACTTGACCGCTTGTTTGAGGATGGTATGCCGAACTATGAATTAGGTTGGTTCCAAGAGCAATTTGCAGTTGCTCCCAGAAGCGTGACACAAATAGTGAGCCTCTGTCCGAAGTGATGGTTAGAGGGACACCGTGCAAGGATACAATCTGGGAAATATATAGTTCAGCATATTGTTTTGCTCGATAGGTGGTCTTGACAGGGATGAAATGTGCAGATTTTGTGAACCGGTCAATAATTACCCAAATGGAATCGTACCCCTTCTGTGTGCGAGGCAATCCCACAATGAAGTCCATGTGTATATCCTCCCACTTCCAGGCGGGAACTGCTAGAGGCTGAAGCATACCCGCAGGCTTTAGGTGGTCAGCTTTTACTCTTTGGCATACGTCACACTCAGACACATATTTGGCTATTTCTCATTTCATACGAGTCCACCAAAACTTTTGCTTCAGATCTTGGTACATTTTGTTACTGCCCGGGTGTAAGGTGAACATGGAGGTGTGAGCTTCATCTAGGATTTTCTTTCTCAGCTCCATATCCTTTGGTACCACTAAGCGGTTTTTGGACCACAAGACTCCTTCTTCGTCAAGCTTGAAACAGGCCTTCTTTTTGTCATCGATCTCATCTCGAATATGTGACATGCCCTTATCTTGCTTTTGTGCTGCTATGATTTGATCCTTGATGGTTGGTTCAAGGACAAGATTATAAAGTTCGGCTTCCAGCGCTGTCGGCATTTCTATGTCCCCAATCTCACAGCATAGCACTCTCACTGTGGGACGAGCTTCAATGAAGTTGCAATGAGCTTTACGGCTCAATGCATCTGCTACTACATTAGCCTTACCGGGGTGGTAATGAACCTCTAGGTCATAATCTTTTATCAACTCTAACCACCGTCTTTGCCTCATATTTAATTCAGGTTGGGTAAAGATGTATTTGAGACTCTTGTGGTCAGTGTAGATGTGACAGGTGTTGCCTAACAAGTAATGTCTCCATTTCTTCAGCGCATAGACAACCGCAAGTAACTCAAGATCGTGAGTTGGGTAATTCACCTCATGTTTTCTCAGTTGGCAGGATGCATATGCAATCACTCTCCCTTCTTGCATCAGAACACAACTGAGGCCACTACCAGAGGCATCACAGTACACATCAAATGGCTTGGTGATGTCTAGTTGAGCAAGAACAGGTGCCGAAGTCAGGAGCTTCTTCAACGTTCCAAATGCTTCTTCACATTTTGGACTCCACGCAAACTTTGCATTTTTCTAGGTTAACGCTGTCATAGGCTTTGAAATTCTTGAGAAATCCTTGATGAAGCGGCGGTAGTAGCCCGCTAAACCAAGAAAACTCCGTATCTCGGTCACAGTTTGTGGCTGCTTCCAATTCAGCACATCTTCCACCTTGCTGGGATCGACAGCTACTCCCTTCGCTGACAAGATATGGCCTAGGAATGCTACTTCCTTTAGCCAAAAAGCACACTTGCTGAACTTGCCATAGAGTTTGTGTTTTCTAAGGCAAGACAGTACTATCCGCAAATGCTCCTCGTGCTCCTTCTCATTCTTGGAATAAATCAGGATGTCATCAATGAATACTACTACAAATTTGTCAAGCTCATTCATGAACACCGAGTTCATCAGGTACATGAAGAAAGCAGGTGCATTAGTCAAACCGAAGGACATGACAAGATACTCATAAAGCCCATACCGCGTGGAGAAAGCGGTCTTTGGTATGTCTTCCTCTCGGACCTTAATTTGATGGTACCCGGACCTAAGATCAATCTTGGAGAAAACTGTGGCTCCCCTAAGCTGATCGAATAGGATATCGATGTGTGGCAATGGGTACTTGTTCTTGACAGTGACAGCATTCAATGGTCGATAATCGACGCATAACCTTTTACCACCTTGGTCTTTCTTCTCAACAAAAAGGGTGGGACAACCCCAAGGTGATGAGCTAGGTCGGATAAACCCTTTGTCTAATTGCTCTTGCAGTTGTGTTTTTAGTTCTTTCAGTTCATCCGGTGCCATTCTATACGGCCTCTTGGAGACAGGTGCCGTGCCTGGAATAAGGTCTATTCTGAACTCTACCTCTCTATCTGGCGGTAGTCCGGGCAGTTCTTCTGGAAACACATCTGGATACTCGCAAGCTACAGGGATCTTTGCAAGTGCTTGTGCCTCGGTTTGAGCTTCTGCCACATTAACCGTGTGAGACACATGCTTATGAAGTGGCACATGAATGATCACATCAGTCCCACTGCTGGAGCGCAACTGAACGGTTCTACTCCCAACATCTATCATAGCCTTGTGTTGTTTTAGCCATTCCATACCAAGAATAACATCAATCCCTAGTTGTGGAAGTACTATAGGACTGATGAACAAACTTTCTTTTCCTACTTGCAAACACAAGTCCCTCACTATGTGATTGGTACTGACAGATGACCCAGCAGCTGTGATGTGGTATCTCTGTTTCAGCTCTATAATTTCATACCCGTGCTTCAGTGCATATGCTTTGCTGATGAATGAAAAAGTCGCTCCAGAATCAAACAAAACAACTGTAGGGTGGTCATTGACAAGAAATGTGCCTGCCAAGACTGGTTCACCCTCCGAAACTTGCTCAAGCTGGCAATAGTGCAGTTGGCCCATCTTTGGGGCTGATCTCTTCCCTTTGCCCATAGGCACTGATCCTGAAGCCTTTTGGTGCGAGTGACAGGTGCGACTGAAATGTCCGGCCTTCCCACATTTGAAGCAGGTATAGCCGGTGCTTGGTTTGGCGGTTGACACTGGAACAGGTGGAGGAGGTGGTGCACTGTAAAATGACATGGGTTGTTGTTCCCCACTGTATTGTTCTTGTTGCAGAGGCTCTTCTAGGTAATATATGTGCAGTGGGGATTGATGTTCAACCCGTAGCCGCTGAGATGGACTCGATGGAGGTGTACTTGCAAGTCTTTTCTTCTGCTGGTCCTCATGGGCCTGACGGAGGCGATGCTCCATGTCGATGGCGACATCCACCAACTCATTGAAGCTGTCGTAGCTGCGCCCCAAGTGAGTCAGCAGAGTGGGATCGAATCCCTCCAACAGACGGGTAGCCCTCCATGGGTTAGTGTTGACGTCTTCAAGGGAGTACTGGGACAAGCGGATGAAACCCTGCACGTACTCGAGTACCGACATGTCACCTTGTCCAAGTGCACAAAATTCCCGTTGCTTGAGCTCGATGAGGCTAGGCGGGAGATAGTGAGCCCGAAAAGCCGCACGGAACTCATCCCACGTGACCTGGTGCCCGGCTGGTTGCATTGCCAGGAATGAAGCACACCAGGCCCCCGAGGGACCATGTAGACACTGTGCCGCAAAGCGAGCCTTCTGTTGCTCAGTGAGTTGGGGCAGTAGGCTGAACTTGGACTCGATGATCTGAAGCCAGTCATCAGCATCGAGTGGATCAGTGGCAACGGTGAAGATCGGCGGTTGCAGCGCCACAAAGTCAGTGTAGCTGATCTCTTGCGGGTCGCGCCGTTGTTGCGCTTGAGCTATCAAGTCGATGAGTTGCTGAGCGACCTGAGTGGCCAACTCAGAAGGAGATGGTGCTCCATGAGCGGCCCTCTGAGCAGATGTCTCTGGTGGGGTGACCATCTGCAGAAATAAAGCCAGTCGAGTTTAGTCCAAGAACTTTCGTGCGATCGATGTGGTGAATAAAAGACTGTAGCACCATAAATATATGCTGGATACATGAAAATATGTAAGTGAATAGAATAACCGGATGGCACAAAGAGTGTTAGCCGTCATCCGGTAAGCTTGGGCAATCGTATTAGTTAACGTAAAGCTTGTGCGCTTTGTCTCGTCGGTATGGGTGTCTTGATTTTTGAACCCAAAAGTTTTCAGTTACAGCTCTCGAACGAACACTTTTTCGGGAAACTCCATAGGAGAGGCTTTTACTTAGCGAGTTGTATTAGTTGCTTACAATTGACAGATTATGTAGCGAAACGTGCAGAAGGTAGGTTTAAGTCACGATTTATTCCATTTGTCTTTTATTGATATCCCCCAGAATGATAACAAAAGATACATGATGCATGTTCCGTCCTGTTCGGTCTCACATCACACATCCTATATATTATATATATAGCTAACGATAGTTCGGTGACATATATGCACGTCTCTCCTTAATGCAACTAGTCGCGCTCTAGTCGTTCTTAATTTCGGACGTGGTTAGTGTACCTGCAGAAGAATGCATGCTCATACATTACCACCTAGTGTGGCATCCACGCGTGACCGCTGCGTGGACAACATTGGTGGGCCGATGCACCTTTTCCTCAAAACCTGACTTTCCACCAGTACTGGGGATTGTCAAGAAAAAGGTGGATCCCAAAACCGAACGTAAGTGTGGTGGGTATGAAAGCCTCAAACATGCCCACCACCCTTAAAGAGCTTTTACTTATACAGCATGAATGCAGGGCTTACAACCATTCGCAAATCCCAATAGCTTCCACTAGTACTGGGGACAGCTATGGTCGAAAAGTTGCTTCCCAAAGTGTCGAATATGCATATGAGTTCTATCTAGGTCAGAATGTCAGTGATGTCACCTGTATAACACTAACATTCTTATACGGGCATAGCGTATACTCTCATTTTTGAATTACTTGAAAAGGGCTTTCGAAAATAGGTTTGTAAATCAAAACATGATGATATAATTGTTGTCTGTGTATGATCGGCTCTGATACCAGCTGTGGCGGAACCGCCCTGCTTAATCTAGACTAAGCACACCTGCCACCTTTGGCTCACAGTGCACTTATGCCAGACTAAACCCGGTAGTCCGTCGAGAGTCCTTCGAGCTCTCGATAACACCAATTCCCGAGGAACCGACATCAAACACATCCGACTCTCGAAGGAGCCACAACAATTACATCATCACAGGCAGTTGAAATAGAGAATAATAGACTTAATTACAACTCAATTGTATGAAATCAAATACATGTTCAAATATAGCGGAAGCGAATTCAGAGTATATAAATATAGCGGAAGCGTTTTCAAACATCTCGTAGCGGAATAATATACTTAAGTAGTCTTCAGGAAGAGATGACAAGGCGAATAGCACCGAGCCCACCGGTACTACCACCTCCAACACAGTTGTCCAGCTATCGTCGGTACCTGTAATCCAAAAGTGGGGGCAAACCCTGAGTACTAATTACTCAGTAGGACTTAATGGACGGGGCTTACGGCTGATGCAAAGCATGCTTACTAATCATGTGGATCCTTAGCGGTTGATTTTTAAACAAGGTCATGTTGATATCAGATAGCAGGATTTTAACAGCTGCTATCCATTAATCATGAGAATCAGTTATATCATAAAATAAACATTTGCATGAATCTAAAGTAATGAACACATGTCCCGTCCCAAGATTCACAACGCCTCCATCCAACCCCTTGGGAGTAGCCGTCTCAGGAGCGATACCACGATACATCGGGTCAGCCCTCCCTCGACCCCTAAGCATCTCCCAAGTCCATCAACCTCCCAGCAGTGGATGGGCGACACCCTGAATAGTGAGACGGATCATACACATCCAAGCATGTTGTATAAAAGGGCATGACTTAATAAACAGCATGTTACAGTTATTACTACGTTGCCCGTGTGCGATATCTGGCATTCTCACACCTGGTGAGCATCAGCGATTTGAATCGATTTGTTAATTCCCGGGAACAACTAACAATGCCAGGGGTATATGCTTACTAGCCCTCGCGTTCCCACATATAGCCCCCATCTCCACTTGTCCCATCCCAAGTTCGATTCCAACACACCATTCCCCAGGTTTAGCCCCCGTGGAGCGTTACCTCGGCCGCACCGGGTCTAGCCCTCCACGAGTCTACACCCCAAGCGCCCCTGGGACCGATGGTAGGACCAAGTCTCTATTCTTCGGATGGCACAAGTAAGACTTTCACCGGTCCATTATCCCGGATAAGCACCTTAGCAATGTTATGCCGATCAGCAGGCGAACAGCGAACGGGCCTTATGCGACTCGGGCGGAGTCCAGTGCACAATACCATAAACCATGAATAACTCATAAAATCTCCGCCTGGTCTCCATTTAAATCAGAAGCATATATAACAACTTACCTCACTAAGATTTTTGTAAATTTTTGAAATCACCTATGCGACGAGTGACTCCATTCACCCGTGTCTACTCGTACCTAGCATTACTAGGCACTCGTCCTATGAACTCTAGGTATAGATTCTAGGGCCAGGGCGGCCAGGAAGTCTAATGCCGTTGGTTTCAAACAACTCCTAATGCAGATGCGTAATCATCAAACAAGATAGTATTAGCTGGGAGAAATCATGGTCCTGCCTACCTTTGCTTGATCTTAAGAAAACCAACAAACTAAACTAGGTTAGTTTGCCGGGTTGTGAGGCTTTGCCCCAGGCAACCCCTTGAAGCAGGGACGGATTTAATCAGCGACCCTCCGTCTTCTTGCTCCGGATATAGCCTGTCGTCCGTTTTCTTGATCACTGGTTTCTCCTGTGTTGGTAGCTCCTTGCACGCGGGGTCTATATGCATGATAAAATGCAAGTGAGTGCAAGAGAATGCAAATACATGCATATGATACAGGTTATATGCATGACATAGTGCAATCATGAGTGCAACGAATTGCGAATGTATGCATGAGGTGTCAATGAAATATAATGCATGATCAAACAGGTCAGGTTTGGACAGAATTTACATGCTGACAGAAAAAGCCCCAAATCTCTATGCAAACCTTCATGCATGTCATAGCACCAATTACCAAAGTTGTTTATAATTAAATTGTCTACAAGTTTGTCAATATGAATTTCACCTATATTACTATAGAACTAAAGTTATAGTCACAATCACATAGACACATATGCAGAAAACAGGTTTCAACAACTTGCACCTCGACTAAATTTGAACCAGGGCTCAAATGCATGTCATTGCATGATGTATTATGATGAATGTTGCATGTATGATGGATGATTAAGCACTTGAGATGCCGGAGCATCACATGGTCGATAGTTCCACAACGATGCGTGGTCGCACCGGCGTGCTGCGAAGCTGGTGGAGGTCGCCGCTCCGATCGGCGATGATGGTGATAGATCCGAACTGGATCATGTTGCCTGGAGTGAAGCCGTTGACGAGACGATTAGCCATGGAGCAAGCTGATGCTGATTTCGCCGCCCCTACCTGGCGCGCCAACTGTCGGGGTTTGATGCCGACAATGCACCACGGGGTGTGTTACGTGATGCTTTTGGGGTGGCGAGATCGGCGTAGCTCGACGGTTTGCGTAGAGATGCAATGAAACACGAGGGTTTATACAGGTTCGGGCCGCAATGAGCGTAACACCCTACATCCTGTTTGAGGCGAGTTGTATTGATCTGAGTTCTCAAGGTTACAATGAGGGTTTCGAGGTCTGATGGCTAGTATGCGATGAGATGTTCGATGTTCTACTTTGGGGTCCCTCACCCGCCTTATATAATCCGGCCAGGCTTGGGTTACAAGTCAAGTTCTATCTACGAGTCCTACTCTGTTTGGAAGCCTAAAGAGTATACGATATCCATGATTACATGTTTCCTTCCTTGAGTCCTGCATTCCTGTTCTGCAGAGTCCGAACCAACTCCCTTGCGCCTTTCCTGAGTTATAGCGCCTTTGACTTGGTCTTCAAGCTCGTCACCCGTTTTCGGGCCCATGAGACCAGTTGGCACCCTAAGAAGGACCGGCTGTCTCTACTGGGTCCTCCAACGGCCCATGTACTAAATCCAAACCGTGAGGGCCCAGGGGATATTTATCCCCCACAGCATGCGTCCAAAAACTCCTTCCTGACGACTGTGGTGTACCATCCGGTGAGTGTAGGGCTATCCCAGATGTACAACGTGACCGTCCATTTAGGACCTTCTCTTCCAAAAAGTGCTAGCCCGCAGTATTCTGGGTATCCTTAGACCTCAAGGCATCGCATAGTGTCCCTTAGAAGCTTTCGGAATCTTTCACATTTTCGCAGTGGCTGACCCTGCGGTCACTAGCCATCTGACCGAGATACGTAAGATTCGACTTACGCTAACTAACTCAACACACAAACAAGCCGAGAAACAAGACAAATGAATACAACGCACGCAATCTACACGACTCACTCTTACAAGGGTGCTATCCAAAGTGAAGGAAAATCTTAACTACCAAATGTAAGAGAGAAACTGGGTACCACTACTTCGGACCATGCTGCTTCATCCCTTGCCGAACACAGTGGCTTATTCTGAAGAGGTGTTGGTGGTTTCTTCAGAGGACTCTTCACTGGAGAAGTCTTCGCCAGAAGATTCCTCGCTGGAGCTGATGATGATGACTCCTGACGATGACTGAGCCAAGACCGAGGGGTCATCTTCTTCAGTCAATCCCCAGGGCGAGGCGGGACCCGATGCTTCAGGCTTCAGGGATGATGGTGGAACTCTTGGTTGGCTAGGAGAGGCAGGGCTTAGGGGCGGCCCTTTAGGTAGTTTTTCCTTCTCTAGGCACTCTAGCTCGGGAGCTGGGGTCTCCTGGGCAAGGGTTTCTGCTAGCTCTTGTGGAGGATTTGGAAGGGGTTCTGGTGGAATTGGTTGGCTTTCTGGTTGGGGTGAGATAACTGATGTACCATCAAACCACAAGATGTCTATGGAGAAATCGATGCGCCTCCTCTTTTTAAGGGGCACGGGGCGACCGTCAAGGATAGGCTTTTCTTCTGCCATTGCTGCTTGCAATAGAGCGGTCCCGGGTCTCTTTTGCTTCCTAACGGGCCTTTAAATAGCTTGGTTGGCGCGTCCCTTGGTGCCAATATTATATTGTCTGCTCGAGAGGTCACTTGTCAACTGTGTGGCATTGATAGCAGTGTACCAAGTAGGGGCCATATCCTAGATTCCCGAGGTATAGGCCCTGGCCATCCATAGGGCCTAATGCTTTGACTAGGGTGGTCCATACCTTAGAGTCACTCCATGTGTCTCTGTGATGGTGATGCTTTCGTTCCGTGAGCATTGGCTCCTTTAATATCGATCCATCACGTCCATGCACTGTACTTATGTCCATTATTTCCTGGCTTGCATGGGAAGTGGTGTTTCCTTCTGGCAGAAGCTTGACAGGCCTTGGTGGCGGCCATTGGGGTAAGAAAGGGCCAAAACATTTTTGAAATGGAGTAGGTTGAGAAGCAGAGGTGTTTTTTAAACGGATTTTGGACTCAAAACGTTTTCCAACCTTAGGGTTACGTCCTACGGCCAACTACGGCTCTGATACCACCTGAAGCGTCCCAATTTCCATAATGGGACTAAAATGTGCTTTATTACCATCCCAGGGTTTGGTAACCACATTCTTACATCAGAGTGATACAGATCCGCCATAACGGGTCGGACAATAAAGGGGCGCAACCCTTAAAAATCTAGGCAGCGGAGTATAAAACGTAGGCCCAAGTTTTCCCACCACGTCACGGTTGGGAAGTAGGTCGTAGCCCTTAATCGCTATCATACATGGTGCACTCATTGCTTCCACTGGAAAAACATCAACAAAGCAAGGGTGAGTACATTCGTACTCCGCAAGCCCACCTTCCACCATAAGGAGTGGGGGCTGTAGCTACATCTATATGCAGGATATATTTGGAGCTTAGGGAGGTTTTGCATAAAGATACTTTGTATGATGGGTTCGAGATAGTCTAATAAGTTTTAATCATTCAGAAACAGGGTTTTTCTCAAAAAGGGGTGCCACTGGACTTCCCGGTCCCCATGGCCAATGACTTTCCAGCCATCACACTTTCCACACCGCTACAGGGTTCTACCCCCGTAGCTTAACTTCCACCCAAAAACCATTCCACAACCAAAAGCAAACCTGATAGGATGGGGGGTTCCCGATCTTCCGTCAGGTGGAGGATAAGTCGATTTGGCGGCACGAGACACTCACGATCTGGCTCCCAATCAGCACGATCAGGACCCCTGCAATCGCAGCACCACGCGTCCTCTGGTTATCAACCGTGCACTGCCTGGTTGACCTCACCACGAAGGCTAATCCCTGCCAGTGAATCGAGAACACAAGCAAGAACAAGAAAGATGCAACGAAAATTGCTGATGAATGATTAAGTTCACAAGTGGGGTCTCACAAAGAGCTAGAGTAATCTCCAAACGGCGGTACTGTTCGATGATAGAAACAACTAAGCAAAACCCAAACCCTGACTTGGGCAGTGGCTAAGGTTTTTATAGACCTGAGGGTCGCCCAAGGATTCCTAGACGCAAACTAAAAAGACTCTCACACGATACATGGCCCAATGGCCCATGTGGGGCGCGCAGCACCGAGGACAGATTCTGTCCGCCAACTTCCAATGCGTTTTCCTGTCGACTCCGAACACCAATAGGCCCAAAACTGGTGGCATTGGAAAGCTTATGTTTTTATCTTTCCAGGGATATGTGGTTTGCCAAAAACGGAGCCCGTTTGTGGCCTGGGCGATGATTTTAGTGCAGACTGCTCCTTGAGGCCGAGGGGGCCTACTCCGAGATGAATTGGGTCTCCAACTTGACTTGGACGCCCCCCTTGCTTTCCTCCTCGCCCTTGCTGGTTCCCATGGCCTTCATGTTCCTCTCCTAGGTTCCTAAGTAAAATATAATTAATAGAAACATAAGGTAGCATACTATCATCACAAGTGTATAAACTAGAACTTAAGAACGAGCTCACTGGCCTACTCCGAGAGGAATTGGGCCTCTAACTTGACTTGGACGCCCCCTTGCTTTCCTTCTCGCCCTTGCTGGTTCCCATGGCCTTCATGTTCCTCTCCTAAGTTCCTAAGTAAAATATAATCAATAGAAACATTAGGTAGCATACTATCATCACAAGTGTATAAACTAGAACTTAAGAACGAGCTCACCTGTTGATTTAATTGTCGGGCACGAGCTCTCGTGAGAGGACCATGCATCACAACTATCGCTCGTAAGCATAGGAGAGATGTCCTCATCATCCTCCCCCTCTTGAAGTGGAGTCATCCTCGACTCAAGTTCATCTTCTTCTCCCAAGTGCGGCTTCAAATCTGCAATGTTAAATGTGGGACTAACCACAAACTTGGGAGGCAACTCAAGTTTATATGCATTATCATTTATTTTCTCAATTATCTTAAAAGGACCATCAGCTCTAGACATTAACTTAGACTTTCTCAAATCTGGAAAACGATCCTTCCGCAAGTGTAACCACACTAAATCACCCGGTTCAAGGTTAATTTTCTTTCTACATTTATTACCCGCTTCCCTGTACCTTTCATTCATCTTTTCAATATTGTCTTTAGTGGTTTTATGCAGTTTTAGAATAAAATCAGCACGTTCCTTTGCATCATGATGAACTCTCTCACTAGTAGGTAAAGGTAGAAGATCAATAGGAGCACGAGGGTTGAAACCATACACTACCTGGAAAGGACTTACCTTGGTGGTGGAGTGCACCGCCCTATTATATGCGAACTCTACATGCGGCAAACACTCTTCCCACATCTTCAAATTTTTTTTCAAAACAGCCCTCAACATGGTAGATAAAGTTCGATTTACTACATCGGTTTGGCCATCAGTTTGGGGATGACAGGTTGTAGAAAATAGCAGCTTCGTCTCCAATTTATTCCATTGCGTTCTCCAAAAATGGCTCAAAAATTTGACATCACGATCTGAAACAATAGTAGAAGGCATACCATGCAAGCGAACGATTTCTTGAAAGAAGAGGTTAGCAATGTTAATGGCATCGTCGCTTTTATGACAAGGAATAAAGTGAGCCATCTTAGAAAAGCGATCTACTACCACAAAAATACTATCCCTCTCCCTCTTTGTCCTAGGCAATCCTAAAACAAAGTCCATAGATATATCCTCCCATGGGGTGCTAGGAACAGGAAGAGGCATATATAGACCATGTGGATTTAATCGTGACTTAGCCTTTTAACATGTAGTGCAACGAGATACAAACCTCTCAACGTCTCGCCTCATTTTTGGCCAAAAGAAATGTGCGAACAGCATGGCTTCCGTTTTTTTGGCATCAAAATGACCCATCAATCCGCCTCTATGAGCCTCCTGTAACAAAAGAAGACGAACGGATCCAACTGGAATGCATAGGCAATTAGCTCTAAACACAAATCCTTCATTTATCACGTATTTATCCCATGTTCTACCCTCTTTGCAATGCAACATGATATCCTTAAAATCTTCATCATAAGCATATTGTTCTTTAATTGATTCTAAGCCAAATATACGATAATCAAGTTGGAGCAACATAGTATATCTCGTAGACAAAGCATCAGCAATCACATTATCCTTCCCTTTCTTATGTTTGATAACACAAGGAAAAGATTCAATAAATTCAACCTACTTAGCATGTCTACGGTTCAGTTTCACTTGGCTTCTAATATGTTTTAGCGATTCATGGTCAGAATGAATAACAAATTCTTTAGGCCATAGATAATGTTGCCACGTTTCCAAAGATCGCACAAGAGCATACAATTCTTTATCATACGTCGAATAATTCAAAATAGGACCACTCAATTTTTCGCTAAAGTAAGCAACGGGTTTATTTTCTTGCATCAAAACACCACTAATGCCTACTCCACTAGCATCACATTCAAGCTCGAAGGTCTTACCAAAATCAGTAAGTTGCAGCAAAGGAGCATGAGTAAGTTTATCCTTCAAAAGATTAAATGCATCTTCCTGTGGCTTACCCCAATGGAACGTTACTCCCATCTTTGTCAATTCATTTACTGGGGCAGCAATGGTGCTGAAATTTGGGACAAAGCGACGGTAAAATCCAGCTAGTCCATGGAAGCTTCGCACTTGTGAGACCGTCGTAGGTGTAGGCCAGCTGCGAATAGCATGCACCTTGGCTTCATCAACCTCAAGTCACAACATAACCAAGAAAAGAGACTCGATCGGTGCAAAAGGTGCACTTCTCGATGTTACCAAATAAGCACGCAGCCCGCAAGGCATCAAAATAGCACGTAGATGATCCATATGTTCGTGCAAAGACTTGCTATAAATCAATATATCATCAAAGTAGACCACCACAAATTTTCCAATAAATGCTCGTAAAACCTCATTCATTAATCGCATGAAAGTGCTAGGTGCATTAGTTAACCCAAAAGGCATGACTAACCACTCATATAACCCGAACTTGGTTTTAAAAGCTGTTTTCCATTCATCTCCTAGTTTCATTCTTATTTGATGGTATCCACTACACAAGTCAACCTTAGAAAAAATTATTGAACCACTCATCAAGCATGTCATCCAACCTAGGAATAGGGTAATGGTACCTTATGGTAATGTTGTTAATGGCTCTACAATCTACACACATGCGCCAACTACCATCTTTCTTAGGAACCAAAATAACAGGAACGGCACAAGGACTAAGGCTCTCACATACGTACCCACGGTCCAAAAGATCTTGGACCTGTCGCTGAATTTCCTTAGTCTCCTCAGGGTTGGTCCTATAAGCAGCTCGGTTTGGCAAACTCGCTCCAGGTATCAAATCAATTTGGTGTTCAATCCCCCGAATAGGTGGCAGCCCTGGAGGTATCTCAGCGGGAAAAACATCCACATACTCCTGCAAAAGGTTAGTGACCTCAGGAGGCAAAGTATGGTGCATATCTTCCAAAGAAAACAAGGCATCTTTGCATATGAAAGCATAGCACATAGCAGCAGAATTAATTTCAGCAAGATCATTTTTTGTAGCAAGTAAGACAGGGTTCTTCAATCTGATTTGATTTGCTACATGCTGAATTTCAGATTTATCATCATTGGTTTTCCTATCACTTGCAAGCCTCTCTTTATCAAACTTAATAATTTCAGCAGGTGTTAAAGGTAGAAGAGTAATTTTCTTTCCCTTATGCATGAAGGTATATTTATTACTTCTACCATGGTGAAGTGCATCAGTGTCATATTCCCATGGACGACCCAATAAAAGAGAGAAAGCTTGCATCGGCACTACATCACAATCAGCAAAATCAGCATATGCACCAATGGAAAAATGGACCCGGCATGTTTGTGTTACCTTAGCTTTGCCGGAATCATTTAACCACTGAATATGGTATGGATGTGGGTGCGGGCGTGTGGTCAAACCAAGCTTCTTAACCAAATCTATACTCACCAAGTTATTGCAGCTCCCGGAATCAATGATGATGCGTGCTCATCGATTGTTGATGATGAATAAAAATTGGAACAAGTTATGGCGCTGCTGCTGCTCGGCTTTCTCCATCTGTGCACTGAGAACATGCTGCACAATGATGGCATGGGCAATAGCAGAATCATTGGCCCCGTAGGTGCCCTCATCATCAACGCCGCCGTCGTCGTCTGCGACGGCTTCTTCATCCTCAACATCGGAGGTGCTGATGTAGCCCCCGTCATCAGTAGCAACGTATGCCCTTTTGCTAGGGCATTCCCTCTAGACATGGCCAATCCCTTGGCACTTATGGCAGCGAGTCTCTGTCGATGTACAACCTGTGGAAGCAACAGAGGAGGAGCTCTTGGTAGGCGCAGGCTGCAGCAATACCTTGCTGCCCGTGGCACGTGCGGAGGGTGCTATTATTGCTAGTAGTGAGGTTGTCGAAGAAGGTGGTGCAGCCGATCGAAAGGTGGAGGTAGGTGCCGTCCTCGCTTGTCCTGTCGACATCTGAGGCGTGAAGGAATTGTCGGCGTTGCTCTTGGTCCTGGATTGGCGTCCCTGCAACTCCTTCTCTGCTAACATGGCAAGATGAAACAAACGATTGACAGTAGAAAATTCTTTATAGTCAACAATGTCCTGAATTTCCCGCCGTAGGCCACCATAAAAACGACAAATTTTATCCCCAGTTTCCTCTTTAACCCCACAACGAATCATACCCTTTTGCAATTCAGCATAATATTCCTGAACGGTCATGTCTCCCTGTTCTAAGCGTTGTAGTTTCTTACGCAAATCTCGTTTATAAGAGGAAGGAACAAACCGTTCACGCATAGCCTCTTTTAATCTATCTCATGTATCAGGTTGTAAGCCAAGGCTACCTATTTCAGTCCACCAAATAATAGCGAAATCTTTGAACTCACTAGTGGCTTGCCTAACCCGATGTTGTTCAGGAACTAGATGAGAATTAAATTTTTCCTCAACGGTCATTTCCCAATCCAAATAAGCCTCAGCATCGTAAGCTCCAGAAAAAGAAGGGATGGTGAATTTTACCTTGGCGAAGGGATCATCATTGCTGCTATAGTTAGCTGGCTTATTACCTCCCATACCTTTCTTATTGCAACGAAGACGGTTACGTAGTCGATGTTGCAGCTCAGGCTCATCTTCAATTTCTTCGTCTTCGCCTAAGTCTTCGTCTTCAAAATCTTGGTCCTTGTCCTTGTCATTGTCATTGTTTTTGTCGCTATCATTGACAATGCTCTTGGTGGAGGAGTGTCTATTGGTACTTTCTTCAAGACGCTGTTTTTCAATGGTATCCACCCCCTGCATAAGGGAGGATACACTTCGAGTCAAAGTGTCGAGAGACTTGTTGGTCGCCTTGTTGCCCTCTGTGATCGTGGCATTGATCTTGGCTAGCATCTCTGCCAATTCAGAATGAAGAACACACTCTGAAAGGTCAATGTCATCGTCCTTGTCCCCTTTATCGCCCTTCTTGCCACCTGCCATGGTTAGCGTAGAAAAACAACAAGAAAGACAACAAGCACAAGTATTACGAACCCTATGACTA
Organism: Paspalum notatum; assembly: GCA_022530915.1. Taxonomy (NCBI): domain Eukaryota; kingdom Viridiplantae; phylum Streptophyta; class Magnoliopsida; order Poales; family Poaceae; genus Paspalum; species Paspalum notatum. The sequence continues at coordinate 27,362,828 of CM039688.1, read as the reverse complement.
CTAGATAGGTGGGTGGGTCTCACGCTCTCAAGCAAACTTATCAAGTTCTTACCCGGTTCTTTCCAACACAGCAAAGGACGGTGCAACCGGTGGCTGGCTCGTGACACCATGAGGGCGTGATGAAGTGATTGCAAGGGCCAACACCTATGCTGATCAGGAGATAAAATCTGTGGAGCTGTAGAAAGGCTGTATGTATGTATTAGTGGCACACAATTCAGTAACAGATAGTAATGCTAAATAAATGTCCAAAAGACTGCCCTAGTTGCTGGTCTAAATGTGTCCTTGTTCTGGTTATGGTATAAAGTAATGGAGAACGTAGAACAAACAAGCAACCAAGGTGTTAGATCAGATATCAGCACAGCACCAGGTCAAAAACTTCCTGTTTTGCACTCTTTTCCTTTTCCTTTTCACGCTTTTTTTTGGCTCTCTTTTTTTTACTCTTTTGTTTGTCACTATATTTTTTTAACTCACACACACACTAGGAAGTGTCACAAAAAATTTCAGAACAAATGGACACAAGACATGGTCTGTGGAACAGAAACTGTGACCTGAAGCACGTTTTACACCGAGGTGCAGAAACTTCAGGGCCCGATATCTCAGTCTTCCCGGCCGATTTTCGCAAAAGTATTTTGGCCGAACCCGACAAAGCGGGGACAACGAGATCCGAAATTTTCTACAGATTTCCGGCCCCGTTTCAAGTTCCAAGCAAAAAGTTATGGCCGTTTTACTGAAGGACACCGAAATAGGGTTTCCGAAGTGTGACACCTCTTCGGAAACAAGGATGTATGGCGTGGATATGGATGGTAAAGGTCGATGGTGGATGTATGTGGCTGGTGGATGAGAGCAGGGAAGGCAGAGGGTGGCGAGATAGGGTTTGGATGAGGGAAACCCTAACGCAGCGGCAACGACAACCCTAACTCGACTAGGACTTGAATGGCAAATTGGATCGGTGTAGGATATGAGATGCAGCGGAGATGGAACACAACTAAAACAAAAACACTATCTAAACCAGCAACACGACTTGACCTTGGACACAAACTCAGAATTACGGACTCCGAAACCGAAATTGTGCAAAGGCTAACGTCGTGGTTGTAGGTATGGATTTTTTTGGGTTTCGTGGACTGTGGGACGGAACGAAACTAATCTATTAAGGATAACTGCAGGCAAACCTGACGGTAAACCTTGCTTTGATACCACTTGATGGGACGGGGGTTCCCGATCTTCCGTCAGGTGGAGGATAAGTCGATTTGGCGGCACGAGACACTCACGATCCGGCTCCCGATCGGCACGATCAAGAACCCTGCAATCGCAGCACCACGCGTCCTCTGGTTATCAACCGTGCGCTGCCCGGTTGACCTCGCCACGAAGGCTAATCCCTGCCAGTGAATCGAGAACACAAGCAAGAACAAGAAAGATGCAACAAAAATTGCTGATGAATGATTAAGTTCACAAGTGGAGTCTCACAAAGAGCCGGAGTAATCTCCAAACGGCAGTACTGTTCGATGACAGAAACAACTAAGCAAAACCCAAACCCTAACTTGGGCGGTAGCTAAGGTTTTTATAGACCTGAGGGTCGCCCAAGGACTCCTAGACGCAAACTAAAAAGACTCTCACACGATACATGGCCCAAGTGGGGAGCGCAGCACCGAGGACAGATTCTGTCCACCAACTTCCAATGCATTTTCTTGTCGACTCTGAACTCCAATAGGCCCAAAACTGGCGGCATTGGAAAACTTATGTTTTTATCTTTCCAGGGATATGTGGTTCGCCAAAAACGGAGCCCGTTTGTGGCCTGGGCGATGATTTTGGTGCAGACTGCTCCTGGAGGCCAAGGGGGCCTACTCCGAGATGAATTGGGCCTCCAACTTGACTTGGACGGCCCCCTTTCTTTCCTCCTCGCCCTTGTTGGTTCCCATGGCCTTCATATTCCTCTCCTAAGTTTCTAAGTAAAATATAATCAATAGAAACATTAGGTAGCATACTATCCTCACAAGTATATAAACTAGAACTTAAGAACGAGCTCACCTGTTGATTTAATTGTCGTGCATGAGCTCTCGTGAGAGGACCATGCATCACAACTGAAGGAGTGTTGCTCGTAAGCTTAGGAGAGATGTCCTCATCAAAACCTTTTCCCACAGTTTTAGTTTATGAAAAGTGCTAATTGAAGAACCAAGCCGTAACTCATCCATACCAGTGGACTCGGACTATTCGAATAGGTTTTACTCTGATCAGAGGTTGTACTAATTCCCACAAGTTGGACTCAGCGACACTTACGGCCAAATAAGCACCCGAATTCCAAACCAAACCGTTGCCTTTGTTTCATTGCCTAGCAGTACTTTAGAGGTTCGGGCCACCTAGCCACTCTAGTACCCCGCAGTACTCCCGAGGCTCCCAACCCCTTCCCTAGCCCCTTGGGCGCCAGCACAGAAGCTACTAGGCTATCCACTCCGGCTCGGGCTTAGCCAATGCCTCATGAAAAGCGAGTGGTTGTACCAAAAGAGTTAGGCGAGATGAAAATCAACGCGGTCCTAAAAGAGCACAGGTAGAACCGTTCCAACTTTGCACTGCTCGACACTGCGAGCATCCACCTACCCGATCGTCTCCACGACTCCCGGGACTTGGGTAACCGTGGGTTGCTAAGTTACTGTTCATACCCTGCCCTTAAATGGCGTATCCCGACCCGTGGGTCGTTTGCCGGGGTTTTTCCCCATTTTATTTTAAAACACACACACTTATCCTCATCCCAAACCCATCAATTTCCACAACCATAATCCCAACTTAGCATCAAGATTATGATAGATATAATTAAGTGAGCGATCCTACCTATGCGCATTACATCTAAAATAGGCTTAGGTGTCTGTATATTTGGGGGGTTACCTTAGCAAGCAAAACATGCTGGTTTTTATAGTGATTATCAGGCCAAGGGTTGTGTTTGCAAAACATAGGAATTTTATGCATCAAGTGGGGATTCCAATAGACTTGCCGTGGTCCTCCTTGCTGTTGTATAACACGTAGGCATAATGCTCAATATTGGGCATTCTCGTGCTCCTGCTGTTGAAGCCGATGACGCACTAGCCACTGGTGGCGGAGGTACGCCATCTACCGGATGTGTTGGTATTCCAACTGCTGGGCATGATGGTGCCTCAACCACTGAGCATGCCAAGCACGTTGTTGTGCGCGGTGGCGCGCCATCCATTGTGCGTGCTCAGCTAGAATCTGCTGTAATCACCGGGCGCAGGCCTCGAGTCTCATGGAAATCCTTGCGAAAGACGTACCTACTACGATACCTAGTATAACCTACGCGCACAACAAGGAAGCATACATATCGGGTGTAAACATGAGCTCAACACGATGAAAGGACGTTTTGGGGAGAGTAAATATTATTTGGGGGCCTGTTGGTGGCACTTACCAGCGGTGGTAGTTCTGGTAAAGTGTGAAGGACAATGGGTTGGGCTGCAAACTGCCGACCATGCTGATGGGCCTGGTGGCGGTCATTGCGGAAACGCCAGGGTAGCGGGCGTGGGCGGTTAGGGTGATGACGGGAATGGTGATATGGCGGTCGTATGGTGGTGTTGGAGAGGGAAGGATCTTTTTGTGGAGCATATGAATGGATAGAGCTTGATTTTAGATGAATTTAGGCGCAAGAATCACCCAAATCGGAGTTCAAACGGAGAAGATATGTGCTATATAGTGGTGGGGGGTAGATATGAATTTTCTGGAAAGTTCAGGGGGTGGATTCGGTCCTTATTTGAAGATTTGGCCCAAGGGGAAGGAAACTTGGGCCGGGGGTGGGATCTGGCCTTGTTCGGGCCCAGACACGCGCGGCGCAGCCTAGCGGGCCGGCCCACACGCGTGGGTGAGGGGGGCGCGACGTCACGTCGACGCCGTTGGCGCAGGGCCCACACGCCAGCGACAGAAGGGGGGCAATGGCGTCGGGGAGAGGTGTCGGTGGTCGGCTCAGGTGAACCGGCGCGTTGTGACCGAAATGCCAGCGGCGGGCGGCGGCGGTTCTCCGCCGTCCGTCCGTTTCTAGCGACTAGATCACCAGCGGAAGCTCCGGCGCAAGGTGGCGAATCCGGTGATGGGGTTGGTGGTGGTGTTTGGTGGTGGGAAGTCGGGTGCCCACAGCAGTGGCGGAGGAGTGCACGGCGGTGAGGAACTGCTCGCGTGCCGGCGGCTCTGGTGGGAGGTGGAAAGGCGGCGGAGAGGTGGTTGGCTGGTGGACGGCGGTGGGGCAGAGCTTGGCACCGGGTTAATCGAGCTCTAGTGCCTGGTGGAGGTGGAATTTGGGCGGCGGCTCGGCGGTGAGGGAGTTCACCGCGGCGAGCTCTAGAATGGGGAAGGTGTTGTTTATGCGGCTAGCGACGCCCGATTGGTTCGGGGCCAAGTCGCGGCATGCAGTGTGGTTAGAGGTGGGGATGGCGAGGAGAGGTGAGTGGCGGCGGGGGCTATTTATAGCCGGAGAAGGCGGGGATTTGGGCGACGTCGTGGCGCGGCGGCGCGCTGTGAGCATGGTGAAGGGAGGAGGTCGTGGGATGGGGTCGGGCGCGTCCCGGGGTCGGGGGCGCGGGGAAGGTAGGGGCCAGGTAAAGGCAGTGGTGGGGGACGGCTGCGGCGGAAGGGTTCGGGCGCGGCGCGTGGCGGGGAAGTGAGCGGGGTCCGGGTGCGGCGGCTCTGCCTCTGTCGTGCGTGTCCGGGGCCGGAGTACGGTGAGGCGGGCGGCCAAGACGGGAAGGACAAGCGAGGGCCAGGTGGGAGTAGGCGAGACCGAGACGGCGCGTGGCGCGCGCCGTGCTTGCGCGTCGGGACGGAGGTAGGAGAAGGGAGAGGAGGTTGATGGGCCGCGATAGGAGATGGGCCGGGGGTGGCCGACCCGGGTGAGGGAAAGAGGGGGGGAGAGAAAGGAGATGGGCCGCGGGGTGGGTTTCGGCCCAAGGAGATTTTTCACCTTTTTAGGATTTTTGATATAGAGTTTTGGAGGGAATTTGGAAGAATTTTGAGGGGATCTTGGTGGAGAATTTGGTAGGGAATATTTTTGGAACATCTATGATTTTTGTTGAGCTCATATTAGCACACAAGACACACAAGCAGCAACAAACAAGCCAACGGGATTTTCGAAAATTGATTTTGAATTAGGGAGAGATTTAGAAGAAACATTCCGGTCCTAAATTCTGGGGTGTTACATATACTCAGTCACCGACATGCTGCTCTGTTTCAGAGAAAGAAACTCCTTCATTTTCATCAACCCCGCAGGCACGTGGTGGTTGCAAAAATTCTCCCTGAACTGTGCCCAAGTGAATGCATCCCTGTCTTGGGGTATGTAGGATTCCCACTAATCTGGGGCTGCCCCTCTCAATAGACCGGACCCATACAGAACCCTCTCCCGGTCGTTGCATTGTGCAATCTCCAACTGGCGTTCCAGAGCCCAAAGCCAGTCGTCAGCTTGCAGTGGCTCTGTAGCATGGGAGAAGGTTGGTGGATGACCCTTCAGGAAATCTCCACGCCTGTCCCTAGGTGGTAGGGGTGGTGGTTGTGCCTATGCTTGTTGTAGGACTTGCATGGCAGTGGTCACGATGTTCATCATCTGCATCTGGAGATTGTAGAAGTGGTCAGGGGTCAATGGTGGTGGGTTGGGCAGTGGTTGGCCACCTCCTTGGTTTCCCTGGTTAGCATTCCCACCAGCGGCGTTGCTCCTTGTGTTAACCATCTGATTGTAACAGAGACGCCATGAGCACATAGCTAACATATGGATGCACAAGCGATAGAGACTAAAGATAAAGTAGCAAGAGCAAAAGAGTGGATATGACAGTAGGCAGTGATCAGGGCTGACACATACCAGACCAGCTTCAGCAGCTGCCAGTTGTCCTCACCCCGAATGGACGCTATCTCGTGCTCTGTATCCCCGGACTACTGACGGGGAAAGTAACGGTACTGAGACTGGCAGAGTGGGGTGTGGTAGCCTTGGCAGAGAACCCCAAGAGCCTGCTGAGCAGCGTCCTCCATGGCCATCTCCATGGTCTCGTGCTCCGCGATGCTGTAGTGCCTGCGCAGCACGGTGTGTCCCCCATGGTTGGGGTTAGGCTCCAAGACCTGTAGACCGGCGGACCAGAGGGTGGTGTGGTCCAGGCACGCTCGCTGCCAGACCTGGTAGACGACCTCATGGGTGGTTTAACCCTGGTCATAGAGGCACTCGCGGAGTAGTCCCGGGAACTCCAGGTCGGCACCGTGGTGTGGGTGCGTCAGGTCGACCCTGGTGTCAACCTCCCGCTTACCTTCCTCGTCTGAAGGGACGGCCACTTAGGTGCGGCAGGTGGTGGCGGTGGAGGTGTCGATGAAGCTGCAGGTACCACTGGAGATGGCGGTGGTGTCGGCGCACGCGGGGAAGGAGGTGTCGGCGTCGGCAGGCGTGGCGGTGGAGCCTCCTCTTGCGCATCATCATCGTCGTCTGAGTCAAGGTAGTAAACTACCTCCACCGGGTCCTCCTCCTCCTCCTCCTCAGGGTCGGTGTCCACCGAAAGCAGCCCATTCCTCTCAAAGGGGTGTGGCGCCTGGTCCATGGGAGCGTACTCGAAGGGCCGTGGTGGCAACGGCTCGGGCAGCTCCAGTGACAGAGGCTCGATCCGCGGTGGTAGCCGTGGTACAGGGGTACGCTGTGGAGTCGGTGGTGCAACTCGGCGAAGGCGGCCTCCGGTACTCTTACGGGCGGTTTGCTTGTTGCGTGCCATGACCTATAAGAGGGATAGAATATGATAGAGATCAGTTCTGTATGATTAAATGATTAAAGCGAAAGTAATAATTTAACATAAAGTGAACATATAATTTTGAGTAGCGAAAATAAATTTTTATAAAACAGCGGGAGGGCAAGGGGAGTGAAATCCTTAATTACGACCATTTCTATCTAGACTTTCGTCCTATAGTCAACACGGCTCTGATACCACTTTGTCATGCCCAGTTCTCAACCAACAGAACCGGAGCATAATATATGTGCCAGGAACGAGTCTCACATATATTATGACAATAGTGACATGACAGAACATGCAAAAGATAAAATAAAACGTTTACGTAGCGTATATCATCACTTTATTACAATAAGACACATGTCTTAAACTAGAGTCATAGCGGAAGCGTGAACGAAGATAAAACGAGCCGCCACAGGGACGTCGACTGGTGGACTGGTATGCCTAGAACTCGTTGAAGTCCTGAACATACTCCTCGAAGTCTTCTTGAACTGAGCAGCGGTTGGGTTCCAGCCAACAGTAGGTTGAAGTAAAAGAACAAGCGTGAGTACTTCAACTCGTACTCCACAAGCATAACATGAACTATGAGGCTCTAAGGTTGGCTGACACGTTGCATGAGGTTTTAGTTGGTCAAGTTTTATTGAACAACTAGTTACTACAAGTGAGTAGATAAACCATTAAGCCCAAGATATTTCATAAGAAATTTAGACAACAATTTTCACATAAGAACCACTTCCAAACCCAACCAGGAACCACTGATCTGCATAAAGGATCTGGGCCGCTCGTAACCGTGAGCACGGCTGACATGTCAGTTTTACACTCTCGAGAGGTCATACATCTTTACCCGTGAGTCGTGGGTTACGCTAGTGGTCCACCACATTACCTTAGATGAGATGGCTAGCAAGCACACTACGAGGCCTTTACAAAGATCACGTTGGTAAGGTGTAACCGCTAAGGTTTCAGGGTCCGCAACTGTGGAGCAAGCCTCAAGGGGAGATAAACGCACTCAACCCAAGTAGCGCGAGGGCCACAGAAGCTCACCTCCCCTCTTGCCCCGTCGGTAAGTTACTCCCAAACCAATGCAACCTAAATTAGTTAGCCAAGACCATCCCATTCCAGTCTCATGGTAGCACTATTGTCCCAGGTTGTTGCTTTGCGAACCGGTCCTTATGGAGAGTGGCTATAAGCAAAACACATGCTCATGCCCCCTAAACCAAGTTGCTAAAAAGCCATTTTTAAAGAAACATGAACCACAAAGGGTCAAGCTCAAAATTTGATTGCATAGATCCATTAAACAAAATGATTAACAAAAGAAAACATGAGTTCACGCAGCAACTAGCCAAACTTAACCAACATGCAATCCCATAGGTGAACATATCGATAAAAGAGGCTAGGTACAGTCCTTATTGGCATACAAAAAATTAGACACATGCATATGAAGTGATTAAATTAGAAACACGCATACATGCACACAAGAACAAAAGGATAAGAAACAGTACATCATCTCAAAAAAACAGAAGATAAAACCGTACTGAAAACATTCTACGCACTACTACGATCACGTGAGCGCGAGAATCACTTAAATCGGAGTTAAAATGTGAAAGTTATGCATAAAACAAGCTCCTAGGGGCAAAACTGTGATAAAAACAACTAACCAGGGGCTAGTTTTGCAAAACCCGAGGACCTTTCCGTAATTAACCATAGCTGCCGAGGGTTTTAGGGCAAAAAACCCGGAAAGCTCAGGGGTCAAGCTGATAAAAACAGGACTAAAGTCTGATTACTTTTCAACGGGGATGGATTGCGGGTTGATAATAGGGAAACACGGGGGCTAACTTGCAAAAGTCCCGTGGTGGACTCGGTCAGCGTGACGTGGCTGTGGCCTGGCCAGCCACGTGGCCTGACAGGCGGGGCCGGTGCTGAGTCGGGTTAAGCGGTGCAAGGTGGCGTCCGGGGATTGGCTAGCAAAAGGGTACGGTACATTATAATCGTGGCCGTGCAGGTTTGATCCAAGGGCTTGGACCAAAGGGGACAGGAAGGCGCCGGCGGTGACCATACCCCACGGCGGAGTTAGGCCCGCGCGGCGGCGACTCGCTGGCGCGGCGCACGCCGGGGCCTAGAGGCGGTCCCGTTGGACTAGAGTTACACCGGGACAAAGAGAGCCAAGGTGAAGCTCACCAGGGGCTCGGTTCGGACGAAGGAGTGACAGAGAAAGCCCGCGACGAAGGACCGCGGATGGGGACGGTCGGCGCTTGCAGACAAGTGCGTCGGAGGCTTGTCCTTGCATCCAAATCTCCTAGAACGGCACCGCGAAGTCCCTGCGAGCGCGATGGGGGTGGTTAGAAGGCCAGAGAGGCTGCATCGACGGCGAATTCGGCGTCGCAGCGACTTCCTGAGGCGGAGCTCCGGCAGCGGATCGTGGGCACGAGGGGGCACGAGTGTCGAATTGGAGCAGAGGGTTTGCAAAGGAGATGAGTGCGGTCATCGGAGTGGGTTTTATAGAAGCCTAGGCGAAGTGGATGGACGCGGCCGTGGTGATGGCGCTCGGGATTTGAAAGCGCTTGAAGGCAGAGTGAAGGTAGGTGGAGGGGAAAGAGGAAACAGTCGCGGTGGCCGCGGGATTGAGGGCAGGGTGCGAAGGAAAGGAGCAGGGCTTGGATTCAAACTTCCCTCGCTTCGGGCGCCGACGTGGCCGAGCGGAAGACACGGCGAAGATGGCGGTCGGAGGAAGAAGAAGGCGCTGACGGGTGGGACCCGGCGGTCAGAGGCACAGCGGGGGCGAGGCCCACCTAGCGGTGAGGCGCAGCGGGAGGGAGGGAGAGCGCTGCGGCGCTGCTGGGCCGATTCGGCCAAGGCGGGGGAGGGCGGGGTGGCCGGCCTGGCTGCCCCTCTTCTTATCTTTTTTTTTCTTTTTCTATTTCTTTTCTGAATTCTTTTGAATTGGGAAAGGTGTAGCACTAAAATTCAAATGAATTTGAATTTGACTCCTTAATTCAAACAACCAAGAACAATGCACCAGCATGTATGCACAAGGAAGTATTTACTTTAAATGAAACATGTTAAATGCAAACTAAGCACATGAGCCTTAGAAAATTAAATAAATTGCTTGCAATTAATTGTAAAAATGGTGGTATTTAAACTACGGTGTTACATAAATAAAAGCTCCATATCCACTCCAAATCTACAAAAGGCTACAAGGGATGAATACCAAGAGAAGGAGGCATAAAGTATCACCACTCATACTCCAGTGATCAATAGAAGAAGTGATACACTCTTTGGTCCAATCTTTGGCTTAGCAAAATAAATATACTAAGTGTGCCACATTCTCCCTACCCAAACCTCCACAAAGGCCTTAGTGTGGGAAAGTGTTGGCCGAATCTTGGCCATTGGTGAGGAAACACAGTTTAGCTCCTGAGAGCACCTTGGGGAAGCTGCTTTTGTTTTAAAAATCTTGAAAACACCTGAGAAAAACATCCAAAAAAGCAAGTTAGAAGAACTCCTGTACAATGGTCATTCCATCTCTCAACCGCCCAAGGCAAGGTAAGCAAAATGATGCACCACAGGTAGTACACAAGGTGAGCTTCAATTATTTCACTACTCGAAACAAAAGCATGAGTATTGAGTCATATATAAGAATTTCTCATCATCTTCGATATTGCAGCAACTCTTGATCCACTTTCAGTCTTAGCTTTGCTCGAGGATGAGCAAAAGTTTAAGCTTGGGGGATGTTGACGGTTGTAATCTCATGATATCTACCGTCAATTACCAACCAAATGGAGCTATGCAAGTGAATAAATATGGACTAACCCTTCTACTAACGAGTTCCACTAGTTTTGTATGAATATTTGGATGCAGGTACCAAAATGTGCATAAAACAGCTGAAAACATGCCAAGGATCAAAGATGGAGCTCACTAGCCAAAGTGGCCAGGTCGGCCGACCCAACCTTAGGTCGACCGACCAAGGTCAGGCCTACCCTGCCTCAGCCAGGTAGGCCGACCTGGGGGCTAGTCGCCCGACCCACTGACAGGGTCAGCCAACCCTGAGCCAGGCCGCCCAGCCTTCCAAGTGAGCCATTTGCCACTTAATCGATCCACACCACGAAGAAACACAAGTGCACTCAAATCCAACCGCAAGACCAAGCATCCAATGTATCCAAAGGCCGAAAATGCACCAAGTCACGGATCCACAACGTCAACAATCCGAGGGAAGAGCAAAGTGGCCAATGCAAGGCTGACACATGGTCGCCCGACCTCCTACAAGGTGGGCCGACCTACCCTCAGAGGCATTTTACACGTGCAACAACCGTCCTAACGGCCAACCGCCATGGGGACGCAAGATCAAGCCGTTGGAGTGCAAAGGCGGTGGATTGGGTGGTCGCCCGACCTCGGGCTAGGTCTCCCCTAGGTCGGCCGACCACCGACCTTGGGTTGCCACCGACCTAAGCCTCCTACAAGTACCCCCCTCACATATGGGACTATAAATAGGCCTGTAGAAGTTATTTGTAAAGGTGTGGAGAAGTTGAGAGCCATATTCCACCTTAGAGAGTGTCATTTTCCACATCTTAGTAGTAAGGATAGTCCTGGGAGTTAGAGTGAGTCGAGCTTTGCAAGAGATAGAAGTAAAGTAAAATATAACTGAATTATAACCTCATTGTATATTTAAATTTTTGTCAATGCATGATTTTAACCTTTACTGCATTTAGTTTATACCCTCATTTTTGAAATAAAAAATAATAATAGGGTCGGCCGACCCTAGCACAGGGGCCGGCCGACCACCTCGTCGACAAAGGTAAGAAAGGGGGCTAGGTTAGGCCGGCCGACCACGGCAGGCTGGTTGCCCGACCAGCCTGCCCCCCTTCCTCCTTTTTTTTTCTCTCCTCCTTTCTCTCTCCTTCTTTCTCCTTTCTCTTTTCCCTTTCCACTTTCTCTTTGCTCTTTGCCTCATTCCTAAGCAAGGTAGATGGAGAGGGGCAGCAGTCCACCAGCCACCCGACCGACACCCTAGGCCGGCCGACCAGATGATGATGTCGCCCGACCACTCAAGTGGTCGCCCAACCAGCCCTCACCTCTCTCACGCCCTCCTACTTGCACGCTCCCGAGCACTTGAGCACTCGCGCAATGAGTGGTCACCCGGCCTCATCATGGCCGGCCAACCCACTCTTGGTGCATGCAAGCTGAAAACTCCCACCTTCTCTTTCCCTCTCACTCAATCTCTCACGAAATTTTGCTCATGCTATTCTCACATGCTGCACCAAACACTTGAGAGGTCGCCCAACATACTCATAGCCGGCCGACCATAGGCCGAGGCCGGCCGACCTCCCCCTTTGCACTTTCAGCGCGCACTCCCCAATACACTCTCACACACACCTGAGCAGCCGTGCGACCAGAGGCTGAGGTCGGCCGACCACGGTAGTGGCCGCCCGACCACAGCCTCCAGTCGCCCAACCACTCTAGCTTTCGGCGCATCTCTTTGCTGCACCCCCAGGCCGGCCGACACCATCTACTAGCCGCCCAACCACAGGTCGAGGTCACCCGGCCTCTAGCTCAGGCCAGCCGACCCCCCTCCCTACTTGCTCCCTTGGCCTATAAATACCACCCTTCACCCCCTTGTTCAATGCACCACACAAGCTCCCTTCTCTCCCTCTCAAATTCCTTCGCTTAGTAGTTAATTTAGCTCTTTGCTTAGCCAAAATAATGTCCAAATCAAATTTGGTTAGCTAATAGCTCCTCTCTTCTGGCAAGATCAAGAACGAGTTGTGGTGGTGTCACGCCCCGCAAGGACGACTAACATTAACGCTAATATTATTTTGTCGTCTTGTAGTTCTTGTGTTCATTTTTGTGCAGGATGAAGCGCGCTTTCAAGAGGGCCAAAAGTGCCATCAGCAAGGCAGGACAGCACATACGGTTCCCGCCGTGCTCCAGCTCATAGAACTCGCGGACGGTATCCGACAGAGGCTCATCAAGTGCTGGACTAGGAGGAGAAGAAGCTTCATCCTCCATCACCGGGCTCGTATTGCTGCTGGATTCTCAAATCCAAACGCGCAATCAAGATGAAGCCGACCTGCTGAGGCGACTCCACACCAAGCCTGTCACCCTCACCAAGTGCTTCGATGAGGTACTCATGACAAGCACAGGTATGGATGATGAATTTGATGAAATTTTCAGTATGGTAGGCTGGGATAATTTTGCAAATGTTAGCATGGGAGGCATAGTCCTCCTCACCAAGGAGTTTCTTATGACCCTCCGAGTAGTATCACTGCAGTCCGACACGACTGTTCATTTCAGACTCTTTAACTCTGAGCATGAGCTGACACTCCGTCAGTTCAGCAATGCTCTAGGATTCTCACCCCGCTGCTCCATAGTAGCCAAACCCGTAGGCTTTAATGCAATAGAGTTCTAGAAAGAACTAGCCAGTCCGAACTATAAGGGAAAGAAGAGTATCACAAACATTAAGAACCCCACCATGCGATTCATGGCCCGCTGGATTACTATCGTAGTCCTTCCCCGTGATGACACACGTTGCCTGACCATAGAGGACTTAAAAAATCCTCTATGCCATGTGGCGTAAGCAAAAGTATGGACCTGTCACCGCCTTGCTCTATCACTGGATGAAGCTAGTTTGGGATGAAAATTCCATCTCAATCACGTCATTCGAGATGAGGGTTGCATCCGAGCTAGGTGTCTTAGCAAATGCCCAGGTGGCATTCCTACCCCCAGACACACCCAACCTAGTCACCGAGAGCCATTTTATCCGGGGACACTTTCTGCGCAAGAACCCGGCACAGACACCTATGTCATGATCTATAGAGGGTACAACTTTGAAGTGCCTCTACCAGCACCACAGTTTAAAATCTACCACGTGGACACACTCTCTGTGCTAATAGAGGGTGCCCCAGAGGAATAGCCTTTAGAGGAGCCCAGATATAGTGTAGCGGGAGTCATGACCAGGGCACAGAGGAGGGCAGCCCAAAAGCGTCTTCAGAAGCAAGCACAGGACGCGCAAAGTGCAGGCACGGGACCTACCTAGTTCCATACCATGATTGGCACGTCCTGGCAAACCCAGGGAACAGACCCGATGTGGCAGCCCCACGGAGGATCTGGAAACACACCATGGGGACACGAGCCAAGCGTTGCATTCTCTCAGCAGCAAGGAGGAGGAACCTACTATGGGTATGGGTCAGCACCGTATGAGGCAGGACCGTCTACCCCTGCACGCTTTGCAGGAGACCCCTTGAGCGCCATCTTTGGGTCCCTGACCATTCAGGACCAGCGCATAGCTGGGATGGCCCAGCAGCTCAATCAAGTAGATGAGCTCACTCAGGTCATCTAGCAGACCCAGGATGAACAATACAACCGCCCCTAAGAAATAGAAGCGACGGCTCAGCGCACCTTCGATGAGTCCCAGCGATTCTTCCAGTACTACGGGTACTACCCTGAGTAGCTTCGTTCAAGCTTGGGGGGAACTCAAATCGACAGTTGGGTACGTATGACAGTCCTCCGATTTCTGCACGACCCATGTATCTTTGCTTTGAGAGTTTGCTAGTTTGTTTAATTCAGTTTGCTTAATTTAGTTTGTTTATCTCAGTATATAAAAAAAACTCCCATGCTTTAATGATAAGTTCACATGCTAGCTTCATTTTGGAAATGATGAATAGTTACTCTATCAAGTTAATGATTTAATTCCTGCATGTGACTTACGCTTAGCTTAGTTTTGAGTTTGTGAATAAAAAAAGTAAACCAAGGTTCTATCTTGTGGATGCCATTTGTGATAACAAGCCTAAGTTGTTGTGAGATGAATGATATGATTTGAATATGGGATAATTCTTTCATACTCTTAGTAAGATGAACATCTCAGGTTTTTATTTTGAAAATATCAAAATATAGCTCCCCTTGGTCAAAAATACCTACCAGAGCCAAAAATGCTTCAATTAGTTTAAACTGCTACAAAGTGCTGGTTAGTGATATTTTGAGCTTTGTCAAATTTTGTGTCTCTTTGAGTAAAAATATCACCTTCTATTGATAGCTAGAGTACAAAAGCAAAAATGCAAGTGATCCATTCCGGACTTTGCATCCACCAAAATGCCTCCAAATACTTCTGATGATCCCTAGCCTTCAAAATCTCAAGGAGTAAGGGTATGGAGCCCAAAAAGAAAAGCATGGCAAAAAAGAAAAATGCGTGCAAAAACATGGCAAAATGAAAAGCATGCAAATTCAAGCATGGCAAAAATAAATAAAAGCTCCATATCCACTCCAAATCTACAAAAGGCTACAAGGGATGAATACTAAGAGAAGGAGGCATAAAGTATCACCACTCATACTCCAGTGATCAGTAGAAGAAGTGATAGAGTACACTCTTTGGTCCAATCTTTGGCTTAGCAAAATAAATATCCTAAGTGTGCCACATTCTCCCTACCCAAAGCTCCACAAAGGCCTTAGTGTAGGAAAGTGTTGGCCGAATCTTGGCCATTGGTGAGGAAACACAGTTTAGCACCTGAGAGCACCTTGGGGAAGCTGCTTTTGTTTTGAAAATCTTGAAAACACCTGAGAAAAACATCCAAAAAGAGCAAGTTAGAAGAACTCCTATACAATGGTCGTTCCATCTCTCAACCGCCCAAGGCAAGGTAAGCAAAAAGATGCACCATAGGTAGTACACAAGGTGAGCTTCAATTATTTCACTACTCGAAACAAAAGCATGAGTATTGAGTCATATATAAGAATTTCTCATCATCTTCGATATTGCAGCAACTCCTGATCCACTTTCAGTCTTAGCTTTGCTCGAGGATGAGCAAAAGTTTAAGCTTGGGGGGGTATTGACGGTCGTAATCTCACGATATCTACCGTCAATTACCAACCAAAGGGAGCTATGCAAGTGAATAAATATGGACTAACCCTTCTACTAATGAGTTCCACTAGTTTTGTATGAATATTTAGATGCAGGTACCAAAATGCGCATAAAACAGCTGAAAACATGACAAGGATCAAAGGTGGAGCTCACTGGCCAAAGTGGCCAGGTCGGCCGACCAAGGTCAGGCCTATCCTGGCTCGGCCAGGTCGGCCGACCTGGGACTGGTCGCCCGACCCACTGACAGGGTCGGCCGACCCTGAGCCAGGCTGCCCAGCCTTCCAAGAGAGCCATTTGCCACTTCATCGACAAACACCACGAAGAAACACAAGTGCACTCAAATCCAACCGCAAGACCAAGCATCCAATGTATCCAAAGGCCAAAAATGCACCAAGTCACGGATCCACAACGTCAACAATCCGAGGGAAGAGCAAAGTGGCCAATGCAAGGCTGACACGTGGTCGCCCGACCTCCTACAAGGTCGGCTGTCCTACCCTCGGAGGCATTTTATACGTGAACAACCGTCCTAAGTGCCAACCGCCATGGGGACGCAAGATCAAGCCATTGGAGTGCAAAGGCGGTGGATCGGGTGGTCGCCCGACCTCGGGCTAGGTCCCCCCTAGGTCAGCCGACCACCGACCTCGTCCTCCCACTGACCTAAGCCTCCTACAAGTACCCTCCTCACATATGGGACTATAAATAGGCCAGTAGAACTCATTTGTAAAGGTGTGGAGAAGTTGAGAGCCATATTCTACCTTAGAGAGTGTCATTTTCCACATCTTAGTAGTAAGGATAGTCCTGGGAGTTAGAGTGAGTCGAGCTTTGCCTCGGAGTTCTCAGAGATTTTGAGTCTGTGGTAAAAGCTCTTATATCTTTTGTACTCATATCTTCAATATAATTCAGTTATATTTTACTTTACTTCTATCTCTTGCAAGTGTGGTGTACCCTTTATTTTGCACACTTGCTAGGCTTAGACTTGTGGTTAACTTAGTTAGTCAAGTCCCGTTACTCTTGCCGGTGCTATAATCCAACATGTACGCCAGGCTCTGGTTAGGTCCTCTCCTCTGATCAAGGACGATCTATTGTTACTCAAGTTTTGCTTCAGTACGTTTATAGCGTGCCATCCTACCCACGCAGATTTGCTTGGTAGCCCTACTCGGTGACAGCATGTGGTGTGCCTGTGTAGTCCAGGCCCGTTCGTTCGGTAGGCCCGTAGGCATTAGCCGGGTCTCCTTCGGTGGTCTACTATCTACCCCCTAACCCCTCGATGCGCTGGAATTTCGCTCGACGCGAGACCCTGGCTTGCTACTTGAGTTTCTTAGTTAACCACGACATAGTCTTTGCAGCCAAATAGAATAGAGTTTGGGAACTTTATCTCACTCGTTATCCTCCCAGGCAACTATACCTTTCTATGTGTATCTTAGGTAGTTTAATTTACTTCTTTCCACCATACACCTATCCGTTTACCAGACTTACCCCTGTCTAGTGACTAGCTGCTATGTTTATTTAAGTACAGTTCATTCAATTTGAGTTTACTCAATTATACTCTCTCGCCTACTGCTTCCTTGTGGATAAAAATACGATACTCCAAATACTCTGGGTGAAAAGCTACAGCGGTCTCTATGCGC
Source organism: Paspalum notatum (assembly GCA_022530915.1). Taxonomy (NCBI): domain Eukaryota; kingdom Viridiplantae; phylum Streptophyta; class Magnoliopsida; order Poales; family Poaceae; genus Paspalum; species Paspalum notatum. Next base: position 27,345,624 of record CM039688.1, on the reverse strand, counting down.
TTGCGGAGTAAAATCTTTTAAGGCTAAGAGATGCCAACAGAACCCTCTAAGAGAAAGAGAAGAACCCAAGGAGTACCCAAGACCAAGCTCAGGAGTGAACTTTGGATACCTGAAAATGTGCTTCACCGCTTGACGGTGAGATGTTCTAGGAGAAGCCTGGTCCACCACTCGCCGTCTGGTATAGAAGTGAGTCGATCATCCCTTGAAATTCCTTCTGGTCCACCACCTCCCCATCTTCATCCGCATCAAGTGCCGTGTTTGTACTCATAGGAGTTGTCATGGGTTTAGAGTTACCCATGTCAAACTTCTTGAGTATGTCTCTTGTGTACTTGGCTTGATGGACGAAGGTACTCTCAGGGCCTTGCTTGATCTGCAGCTCGAGGAAGAACTAGAGCTCACCCATGAGACTCATCTCGAACTCACTGCTCATCTGTTTAGCAAACTTAGACACCAAAGCGTGAGATGAACCACCAAAGACTATGTCATCAACATATATCTGAACTAACAGGGTGTCACCACCACGGCTCACAAAAAACAAGGTCTTGTCTACTGAACCCATTACAAACCCAGACTTGAGCAGGAAACTCTTCAATCTAGCATACTAAGCTCTTGGAGCTTGCTTCAGACCATACAGGGCTTTTCTCAATTTATACACCCGGTCTGGAAACTTGGCATTCTCAAAGCCAGGAAGTTGTCTCACATATGCCTCCTCCTCTATGTAACCATTCAGGAAAGCTAACTTGACATCCATCTGCTGCAGTTTGTAGCCTTTAGAGGCCGCAAAGGCAAGCAGAATCCTAATGGATTCTAAATAGGCTACAGGAGCAAAGGTTTCCTCATAGTCTATCCCCTTCTTTCTGACAGACACCCTGGGCTATCAATCTCGCTTTGTTCCTCACAACCAACCCATTCTCAACCTGTTTATTTTTGAAAACCCACTTGGTACCTATAGGGCGACAGTTTGGTGGAGGTTCAACTAAATCCTAGACATGGTTTCTCTCAAAGTTCTCCAACTCCTCATGCATGGCGTTCACCTAGTTATGATCAGATAATGCATGTGACACATCGCGGGGCTCAAAAGAAGCAACAAATGCAGAGTGGGAGAAAAAGGCTAGAGAGTTAACCGAAGAGCGTGTGACACGCTGGTGAAGATCTCTAATAATCCTGTGTGGTGGGTGATCCCGCTGGACCTGCCGAGATGGAACATTCTCGGAGGTCACCTTCCCTGTGTCCTCAGCGGGGCCAGCCACTGCTTGAGCTCGCTGTTGGGGGAGTAAGGAGGAAGCTGTGGGCAAAAGTCCTCCTTCATCATTAGAGTTCGTAGCAGAGGGGGCAGGAGCTGCAGCCGGTGCAGGGGTTCCTACATCAGCATCAGGTACTGCGGCTTCCTCATCTTCAAAGATAGGAGCACCTTCCTCATCATCACCTGAAAGCTCAAAGGCAGGGGTTGTGCAGGGCATAGTTTCATCAAAAGAAACCTCACAAGTCTCAACAACTTGCTTGGCCTCCAAAATCCACACACGAAAAGCCCTAGAAGTAGAAGCATACCCTAGAAAAATTCCATCCAAACGGTGAGACTCAAACTTGTCCATATGATCCGCCTTCTTCAGCACAAAGCACCTGCAGCCAAACGCTCGCAAATGCTTGACGCTAGGCTGCCTACCAAACCGAAGTTCATACGAGGCCTTCCTAAGGAAAACTCGCAAGAAGATCCGGTTTGCAATGTAACAGGCCGTATTCACTGCCTCAACCCAAAAGCGCCTCGGAGTCCTATGCTCATCGAGCATCGTCCATGCCATCTCAATGAGTGTACGATTCTTGCATTCCACAACACCGTTCTGCGGTGGGGTATATGGAGAAGAAAACTGATGCACAAGACCTAGGTCACGAAAGAAGTTTTCGAACCTACAGTTTTTTAATTCTCCGCCATTGTCACTGCAAATAGCCCTCATGGCCTTATGACTCTCGTTTCTCAAGCTCAGTACCAGATTCCGGACACAACCAAACGCCTCATCCTTAAAACTCCATGAAAAATACTCACAAGAACCGCGAAAAGTCATCCACAACGATAAGCACAACGACAACCACGTACCACTTCCCACTGACCGATGCTACCTGAGCGGGACCTACTATATCCATATGGAGTAGCTCACCTGGATAGGAGGTCATAACCTGAGACACAGGAATGTGAGAAGCAACAACTATCTTGCCACGACGACAGGGGTGGCAAACTAAGTTCTTCTCAGCTTTCAATTTGGGCAATCCTCAGATTAGGCCCATTGAACTCAACTTGACTAGCAGATCAAAGCTCAAGTGACCAAGTCTCCTATGCCACTTCCATATATCAGTAGAGGGACTAGCAACCAAACAACGCGCAAGGCCAGAAATAGATGTGAGATCAACCCTAAAAACCTGACCAAAAGGCAGCAAAGAGCAAACAAGGGTCTCCTTAGTATCAAGAACGCGACACGCATGCTTCTTAAAATGAACCTCAAATCCTTCATTGAGAAGTTGCGAAACAGAGACCAAATTGAACCCCAGATTCCGGACAAAAGCAACTTCTCTCAGGGAAAGCTTAGCAGAGAGCGAAACAGAACCAACACCCAACACTTTACCTTGACCATTGTCCCCAAATGTGATGTACTCCTTGGTGCTCACGGGGTTGAGGCTGGAGAACCACTTGCGGTGCCCTGTCATGTGCCTAGAGCAACCGAAATATATGATCCACACGTCCTCCATGCCTCGATCCTGCAAAGTCAAGTAAAGCGATGGTGAGGAAATGGTCTGGCACTAAGGTTAGTACCAAAACTGTTGTACCAGTGCCGAGCCATCTGCTCAAAAGTGGGGTAAGCACAATCAAGGAAATCATCACGACGATTAGGGTAACCATGACCTCCAAAGCGTGAACCGTCGAAAGCTCTCTCAAAGCCTCAGTCACGAGGTCCATAGCCACGCTGAAAATGACTAGGAGCTCGGCCGGTAAAGCGACTCTCACCACCAACAGCACGGACTTGAAAGCCGCCTCCTCTCTCACTACTAGAAAAGCGGTCTCTCATCTCACCGTGGTGGGGAGGATCTTGCCTACCACCCTAGTAGAACTGATCCTGGTTCCCCCAAGCTCTCTCCTGCCTCTCAACCCGCTTCCTCCTGAAGCAAAACTCCTCTAGGTGGCCATTCTGCTGGCAGAACTCATAGTGGTAGATAGGCCTCCTAGAAACAGGGTTAGGCTAAGACTTAGGCTTAGGTGGTGTGGCCTTGGGTGGCTCACGCTGCTGGACTGGCTTCTTGCCCTTAGGCTTAAGCTCTTCCTCTATCCTTAGAAGGCTTGGGTGTCCAGTACTGCTTCTTTGGGGCAGCCTTGGGTGGCTCTTGGTAAACCCCATCAACAGTCTCACCTGGCTAGGTAGGACCAGTTCTAATCTTAACTAGTGCACTCTTCTCACCCGAACTACTGCACTCCCCAAACCAAAAACCACTAATGTCAGCCTTAGCTCTCTTGGTGCTCTCTATAATCATCTCTAGTTGGGGTTGCCTCACATACACCCAACTGAGCACCTCTCTCAACCTGCAGTTGTCATCTTGCAAAGACAACACTTGCAACCTCGGATCTTCTAGAACTACTATCTGGGCAGTACAGGTATCACAATCTAAAGAGGGAATCATAGGATCAGCTTTCTCCAACTTCTTAATGGTGGCATCCCTATCCACTAGCTGCATCCTAAGGGTCAGGCAGTTCTCACAAGTGTCAGTAGGTGCTGAAAGCACCTCAAATCGGCTCTCAACTGCTCTAACTCACCTCTCAAAGTAGGACAGACCATACACGCACCCAAAAACGCAGGTCTAGCCCTAAGCTCCTCAAGCTCCTTGAGCTGCCCTTCAAACTTCTCCTTCAGCACAGCTAGCTCACTAGTAAAGCAGGGGCAAGACTCACACTCAAGCTCTCCACTCAAGGTAGGCTCATCTAGCTTGGACTGGAGTTTGCCTAGCTCGGCTCTTAGCCCATGTATCTCCTCTACCCGCTTGGTATACCTATCTCTCTGGTCACCAAGCTCCGTCATGAAAGACTCACAGGTAGGGCACTCAAACTCATTGGGCTAGGGTTTTGCACTCCTCAATTTCTCATTCTCCTCCAACACCTCAGTAAGTTGGGCTTTCAACTTCTGCAGCTTCTTAGCTGCCTTCTGCAACATCTTATCCTAGGCTTTCAACTCCTGACTGTTCTGCTTTAGAATCTCAAGAATTTCAGTTTGCTCAGGAGTTACCTCATCATCAAAGGAAGAGTCGTTGTCGCTTCCCTTGTTCTCCTTGTCCTCAAGCGTCATGGAGCATACCGAACTCCTCTTGTTCTTGTTCTTGCGCTTGGACTTGGTGGAGATGAAGCACAAACCAGCTGGACCTCCTTGATCGTTCCTCTTGTCCTTCTTGTATGTGTACTCCTCATCACTTGAGCTTGACGAGGATGAAGAGGAAGAAGATCCACTGCTGCAGAGCCCGATCTCGGTGAAGAACGCCTTGTCCCGCTTCCGGTTGTCCTTTGTGTAGGACTTGTAGGCCTTCCGAAAGTTCTTCTTGCCGAAGTTACGCTTGCCGGAATGGTGCTTGTCAAAGCTTGGCTTGCCAGAGTGGAACTTGTCGGAGTCGCGGGAGTAGCTCTTGCCCTTCTTGTAGTAGTCGTTCTTGTTAGGAAACTCGGCGATGAAATGGCCGACCTCTCCGCACTCGAAGCACTTGGGCCTCTCGCTCCTCTTCTTGCTCATCCGGTTGTCATAGGCGCGCTAAAAGCGACTAGACACCAGATAAAGCTCTTCATCTACAAGCATCGCCAACTGCTCCGCTATAACAAACATCAAAGCAAAAAATGAGAAGTTGTGAAATAGGGGGCTAGTAGCAGACTCACTAGAGGGGGTAGCCAAGGCTAGACTCTTAGAACCTGTACAAGTGAGGGAATCCTCATCTTGTAATCTACTTTTGTGGCCTTGAGCTTACTATAGAGCGCCTATACTCACTACAGGAAAAATGTATTTTTTCGTGGGCCAAATTAATTTCGTCGGCTTGCCCACGAAATTAATTGGGTTATATTTGTCGGCTCCAAAAAACCGATGAATTAATGTTATTTTCGTCGGCCACATGTGTAAACCGACAAAAACATACGTAAATTCGTCAGCCTGCATATTCGGCCCATGAAATTATTTGAGCTGGACCAAAAAAACCCCCTCCCTGGCCTCTCCTCTCACTCGTCATACTGCCCCTCCATCTCAAAAAAAAATGCTAACCCTAGTGCCGCCACCGCCCCCGCCCCCGTCATCTCCAGGCGGATCTGAGAGGAGGAGACGGAGTCCCGGCCCCGCACGACCGTCGAAGGAGGAAGCACGGCCCCCGCGCGGGCGTCGGCATCGAAGGCCCCGCACGAGCGTCGGTGGCGGAGGCGGAGGCGCGGCCCGCGCGGGCGTCGGCGCGTCGGCGGCGGAGGCCCACCCCGCTCAGCCGTCCTCGCGGTGTAGGCAAAGACTCGGCCGTCAGAGGCGGAGGTCCGGCCCCGCGCGGGCGTCGGTGCTGGAGGCGGAGGCGGTGCCCGTGCGGGCGTCGGCACATCGGAGGTGGAGGCCCCTCCCCGCGCGGCCATTGGCACATCAGCGGTGGAGACCTGCCGCGCTCAGGCGAATGCGGAGGTGTGGCTCCGCGCCGCTATTGCCGCTGGGCCCTCTCGTTACCGTTCCAGAACACTCGCGGCGGACAAGCGCGCGCCAGTGGCATGGCGAGCGGCGCAGATGGACCCGGATGCGGCGACGGAGCTGGTGCGGAAGGGCGCCACGCTCCTCTTCCTCGACATCCCCCAGCGCACCCTCTTCGGGATCGACACTCAGGTCGGTCAGATTCCGGCCCCCGTCGACACCATCTCCCAGCTTTGCTGCTGTCTGTTGGTGCGTGTATCAATTTATTGCTCTTGTGCAGATGTTCTCCGTCGGGCCCAAGTTCAAGGGGTTCAAGATGGTGCCTCCTGGGCCGCATTTCGTCTACTACTGCTCCTCTAGCAGGTAGCAATATCAGCTAGCTACAGTCCCCGATTCACGCGGAATGTGAACTTACCTGTTATCTTGCAAGGAATGCAAAACGGAAACTAATAGTGGTGTAAAAGAATAATATCCTTCCCTTTTCGTTTCGAATCAGTTACTGTTAGCTCTGCTAACAATACAGTGTTCTAGTTTGTGGTTGGTACTGTTGGACATTTTGCGGTCCTTCCATATTATAACTAGAAATATGTTGATATTTTGCGGGTACATGGGTACAATGACTGGCATAAGTGATCTGGATCTAGTAAGATGGTAAAACTCACGATGACGCAACTTACATGTTTATTTTCCAGTTAATTTCGTTGCATCGACCACCAAGATGCAGGAGCATGCCGGCAGTGACAAGTCTGTGTCTGGCACGCCGCAGACTTTACCGATGGTGAACTCAAAGAGGAGATATTTGCAATCAGATTTGTCTCCATAGAAAGTGAGTTCTCCTACCTCTTGTCCCAACTGTATGTTTGAAGAACATTTGTGGTTGAACTTCATAATCAAAGTGTTCTGAAATGAAATCCATTGTTGTGTGAGACTAGAGTCCATAGTATCTAGATGCTAGACTGCTAATAAAGTAAGATCTGAATGGTAACTATATAATAGTTAAAAATCATATAATTATTCAATTTGTGTCCGTGTCATACTTCTTAAACATTACATAGTTCAATAAAGGACAGTTCTGCTTATGTTCAGCGATTCAAGTTACCAGTTTATTGGCTAGCAATTGATGAGTTTCTGGTATCTGGATTACTTTGAGATGTTAAAGGACAGTTCTTTTTATGTTCAGCAATTCAAGTTACCAGTTTATTGACTACTAAGTATGAACCGATGGCGTTTTAGGTATCTAGATTCCTTTTGTTACCCTTAATAATTGTTTTGACTAATCGATGTCACTGCTAATCTGAAGCAGTACCCTTTTCCTAGAAGAACTTATATATTATTCTATTATCTAAGCTCCTGCACAATCAAAAAGTATTCAAGTAACAACTAATTTATATTATCTGTACTTTAACAATCATCAACTTTGGGATAGTGTGAAACTATCAATTTGCCACGAAGCCTGGTATCTTATGCATAATGAGTACATGGTTCTAGCTACACTTTTTTTCAGATTGCTTCTTTATCGTGCATCGTCCAGATATTAGATACTACTCATGCCAAACAGAAAGCAGATACATGCTGTCTGAAAACATGAATTCTCACTTTGTTGTTTATATAAAATCAAGTTGTAAATATATGCAGATTTGATTCTTTGCCTTCATCGAGTACTGTAAACAAGAGCTGGCGGTTTGGAGTGTGAAGCGGCAACTGTTTCTTGTGATTCGGAACTACAGATCAAGTTACCTAATTTAGATTTCCATTTTTGTCTTGCACACATTTGAGAATGTATATGCTTGAACCTTGTGTATATATTATTCTCATTTATACGTGATGTTCATTTGGTGGATTGTGTGATACTATGTTGTATAATGTTTTCAGATTTTTTCTGAATATTCTGTGATTTATTGAAATTTCCAGATTATGACATTATTTTTTTAATGAAAAAAGCTGTAAATTCATGGGCCTATGTGGGCCGACGAAATTAGGGGAACTAATTTCGTAGGGCACGTTGCCCGATGAAATTACTTGCCCCGAGGCTTTAAATTCGTCGGCCATCTTAAATTTGTCGGCAAGCCCACGAAAATAATATAAATTCGTGGGGCCCATAAAATTACTTCTGTAATTTCGTCCGATTTTGTTTCGGCGAAGAATTTCGTCGGTCTGCTAACGAAAAAGGGTATTTTCGTGGGTTTTTGACCCAAAAAAAAATAGTATTTTCCTGTAGCAACTCCTATCGTATTATACCCCGCCGACTCAATTATTGAGTTTATCTTAATTTTCCATATTTTTCTATCCAAAGCATACAGTAATTTCACAGCCTGCTGATGATCGGTGTATGGAAGCTCAGCGGGGGCGGAGTTGACATGCAACTTGTTGATGATCTATTCAAACCGACCAAACAAGTCATCCACAAACTCTCCCGGCTTCTGGACGAAATTTTCATATTCGCGCCGGTAGGTCTCAACAAGTCTCGCCTTAATGGTGGCGGTACTCTCATGGTATGCACTAAGCAGGGACCATATCTCGCGCGCCGCCTTAAGGTGGCTCACTCTCTCATAATGCATGGGACCAAGCCCGGAAAGGAGAAAGTTAACAGCTTTGGCATTGGCCTCTCAGGCGTAGTACGCTCGGCAACTGGACGCACCACAAAAGTCATACTCTGAGTACCATCCCATATGTCCTGACTCTGGATAACAAGGAACGCCTCCATGCTACCCTTCCAGTAGGGATAGCCATCGGAGCCAAGAATGAGAATCTTCTCAGAGTAAGTCATAGTCACTACGGTTTCTTCACTGGTTAAGGTATGGGAAACCTAACTAGCTCTGATACCACTTGTAGGACCGAGACGTGCGACTAGAGTTGGGTGAATAGGAGCACTAGAAAACTCAAACTCAATCCCCCGAAGTGCAAACGGAAATAACACCCACAACAAAGCCAGACACCGTCCACTCAGAGGATACATATCTTGCTCACAACACGTGCTTGGCACCGTCCATTGAACAGATACGTACCAAGCACGAAATAGAAGCACACACTCAAATGCCTAAGACAAAGAAAGCAAAAAGAGCCAACTCTAGGAAACAACAGATTTCAGACAGATAGAGCTGCAAAGAAAAATCTCAAAACCCTACACAACCTTAAAAGACAACCAAGAACAGCTCCAAAAAATGTCAGACCAAAAGGAGAAAGTTTAGACCATCGGACGGTCCGATGATTGAAGCATCGGACCGTCTGATGTTCAGAGACTAACACCCTGGAAAGAGTTGATAAAAAATCTTAACAAATTAGCTCCAAAAATTATAAAATTTTTACTGAAGGTTAACAAGCGGCCAACGAACAAATCTAAAAAATTTCAGCTCAATTGGATAAGGAACAAACATTCAACAACCATCGGACCGTCCGATGGTAAAAAACTGGCAGACCAACTCTAAGAGAAAAATAGCAAAACCTGGTCAAACCACCTCCGAAAAATCTAAAATTTTTATGGGAGCTTTATGATTCACAGGGCAAGAGCTCTACAAAATTTCAGTCCAAATTTCAAAAGGTTTGACCCTTGAACCAAACAAGGCTTGAAGACGGACACAATCAGCAGGAAAACTGGACAGCATAAAATCTCACATAAAAGCGAACCAAAACTTGACCAAATGCACTCCAAACTTCACCAAACTTGGTCACGACATAGATCAACCCATGTAGAACATATCCCCAACAGATCACAGCCACTGTTCGCCTAAACGGTTGTTTAGCCCGTTTAAACACTAAACAGTGGTTCACTGTTTCCGTTTAATTGGCCATTTACACCGTTTAAACCCGTTTAAACGGCCGTTTAGTACCGAATAATAGCTAAATAGTAGGTGACCGACTATTTACCGTTTAGGCTAGCACTGATCACAGCCGGAGCCAAAGATTTTCTCCACAGATCTAGCCTTCCCCAATGTGAAATCCACTAGTCAAGAACGAAAGATTTCGGGGCTGCCCATGGAGCTCGAGTTTTGACACACCAAAACCACAATCTCTCCAAGTCCTAGCAGTCCAAAAGACTGGCAAAAGAAGGGATTCGACCTTCGCCAAAGCAAACACTCAAAATGCCAAGAATTGAAGCCAAGAACCAAAGAGAAAAGGGAGGAACAAGGCACACAAACTTGCAGCCAAAATCACTTCGATTAAAAGCCTCAAAAGACGTCTTAGATCAGATTACAACGAAGGATTTTGTCCCAAGCAACCACCCTCACCTTCCCTCTTGATTTGGAGGCTAGATCTCACGCTAACTCTCCTAAACTTTGTGCTCAAGGCTTGAGGACGAAAATTACACTAAGCAAATGAAAACTTCGCAGCCAAGAGGAGTCCTAATGACCAGCTCTTAGGCTATTTATACACCAGTTCAGTTTTGGTATTTTTACACAGAGACCCCTAACACTAGAAACGCCCGGAGGGTCTAAAACAGAAAAGGACTGAAATATCGGGGACGGACAACCACGATGAAGACTTGATCTACTTAGCTTCCACACAATCTTTGGATGTCCTCCACGTGGCCAGTAGTCCAATCCGCCTTTGCACCCCTGGTTTTGAAGTTAGAAACCGAGAAATTTTAGGAAGTCTCCGTCTGGGCTGGACTTGGCCCATCTTCTCTATCTTGGCGAGTCGTGGCCCAACTCACCAAGGCTTGGGTAGCTTGAGTGGCGGTTTTGAGCCGAAGCCGCCAAAGCCTACCACGCACGCCTTCGCGCCATGCCCTCGGGTTGGAGCACCACGGTGGCACCCGGCTTCTCCAGTCCATCGGAGTTGCCTCGCAGTCCATCGGAGGGCTTACACCACCGTTGCCGATCCGCCCCCTCCGTGTACCAAGCTTCCATGGCCAACCGACACCAAGCATTGCCTCCGGTCCATTGGAGGGCTTTTGCCTCAGTCCATCAAGGTCTTCATCATTTATCTCCAGTCCATCGGAGGGCCTCCAGTCCACCGGAGGACTTGTACCATTGATAATCACTCATCACACTAGGAGAGCAATGAGGCCGGTACATTGGCTCTCATCGGGTAAGTTTAGGTCCATGAGCCAGCTGGTGAAGTTGTGTTTGTGCTCTTTCATGATCCAAGAATCTAAGCGTTCGGGGTTTTGCGCGCGGATAATACCTATGTGGTACTCGATGAAAGGAGTTATCATCTCTATCTGATGTAGAACACTGAAATGAACGTTTGCCACTTCTTCATATGCACTGATGAATGTTTTCCTCCCCCTCGTGCCTTTCCCTGCTAACCTTCCAGTATGATGAGAAGCAGGCAACCCAATACCTCTCTTATCAACCAAGTAATCCTTACAGCACTCTACGACCTCTTCGATGCAATAGACCTCGATCATAGATCTCTCAGGGTATGCACGATTGAGAATGTAACGGTTTAGGGTCGACATGAAACGCTCATATGCCCACATCTCATGTAAGTAACTTAAACCAAGTGCACGGATTTGGTAAACCATGTGTACCATGAGGTGCGACATTATATCAAAAAATGAAGGAGGGAAGCACATCTCGAGCTGAGCCATAGTCTCAGTGCAGAATTCTTGCAGCGAATCCAATTCATCTTTTCGAATATCTTTTTGTGAGATCTTGTTGAAGAAATAGACCATCCGAGTGACCACCATCCACACGAATACTGGATTGATAGCCCGTATAGCAACGGTAAGGAACACCGTCATCATCATATGGCAGTCATGAGCGTTGTACGCAATTATGGACAAATTCCCTTTTCTCAGCTGATGTCAGCTTGAAGCTCGCGACAGGGAGCTTAAATTTCCCATTGCCATGTTCCACAGGGTGGAGCTCACTTCTGATCTTCATATTTACTAGATCATGACGTGACTTCAGGCCATCCTTTGTCTTGCCTTTCACATCCACCAATGTACAAATAGTGCTATCAAACACGTTCTTCTTTAGGTGCATACAATCAATGGCGTGTGGAACCTCCAAGTCCTTCCAATATGGCAAGTACTTAAAGAAGATGGACTGCTTTTTTGAAAGGCACACCTTCAATAGGGGGTTTAGTTTTTTTGATCTTCTTCCCATAGACAATGTTGATCTTCTTGACCATGTCGAAAACATGTTTGCTATCCTGACTCATCCTTGAATGGGGTTTAGCTTTCTCGTCCTTGCCATCAAAGTGGTCGTTGAACTGTTTTCTATAGTACCGATGCCCTTCAACTAGGAAGCGGCGGTACTTCGTGTACACAACATTTTTAGATCCATCGAGGAACTCAGAAGTTGTTGCATCCAAGCAGTATAGACATCCTGTCTTCCCTTTGATCTGTCCGGACAGCGAGAAGTTTGCAGGGTAATTGTTGATCGTAGTGAGTATCATTCCTCTGAGTGTAAAATCCTTCTTTGTTAATGTATCGGTCATTTTGCCCCATCATTCCAAAGCTTCGCCATATCTTCCATCAAGGGCTCAAGGGAGACATCTATATCAATGCCCGGTTGTTTAGGCCCTTGTATCAGACCGCATAACATTGTGTACTTTCTCTTTTGACAAAGCCATGTGGGTAGATTGTATATGGTCAATATCACCGGCCATATGCTGTGTGTATTGTTCCTTTCTCCAAAAGGATTCATTCCATCTGTACTAAGTGCAAACCTCACGTTTCTTGGATCCTTGGCAAACTCGGGATACAATTCATCGAACCTTTGCCACTGAGTAGCATTAGTTGGGTGTGAAAGCTTTTTCTTATCCTTTATTTGCTCACAAAACCACCAACGCATCAACTTTGCAAAGGTAAGGTTTGCAAATATACGCCTTAAGTGATCGATTGGGTTGAGGTACCACATTACTAGGGCGGAGATTCTTCTCTTATTCTCGTCGATGCCTAGGCATGTATCTTCTTCGGAAGGATTGGGTGCACCCTTCTTCTTCCTCTTCTTGCCATTGGAGGAACTTTCATCATCACAATGGAATATGTCATTTCGCTTGTAACGGCTGGTACCACAAGTTGGGCATTTATCTAGATTCTCATATTTCCCTCGATATAAGATGTAGTGGTTCGGACATGCATGTATTCTTTCAACTCCCATTGCCAAGGGGCTAACAACCTTCTTCGCTTGATATGTGTCGGCAGGCACAAAGTTAGGTTTCGGAAGCAACCAAGATAACAGCTTCAACAGATCGTTGAAGCTAGAGTCAGACCACCCGTACTTCGCCTTTAGAATCAATAGCTCGAGTACAAAATGTAGCACTCTTTGACTTCTCATACACATTTTTCTTTGCAGCATCCTTTATCGCTTTCAAATTATCTACCCCTTTTGGACTTGCATATAGGATATCGGCCTTGAAGTGTTTCAGCATTTCTTCAAAGTCATCTGCATCTGAATCACCGTCAAGTACCAAGTCTTCGATACTCTCTAAACGTATGGAGCTATATGTTCCACCACCATTGTCTTGGTCATCATCGCCACCACTATTCAACACTTCAAGATCTGCATCGAAGAATGTGTCGTTGTTACCATCAACATCAAAGCCAATGAGTTCATCTACATCTCAAGGTCCTTCTTGCTCACCGTGATGGATCCAAACAGAGTAGCCTTTAGCAAATCCGTCAATGATCAAATGTGATCTAATGTCGGATGGATCTGTCCAAACCTTCAGGTTTTTACAGTTTTTGCAAGGACAACATATGCCTGGAACCTACTTCGTTATCGCATCCTTCTTCGCAGCTTCAATAAATTTATCCACTTCATCACAGTAAGGATGCTCCATCCATGGCCAGTTGTACATCCAAACACGTGCCATCTATAATATAATATAATATAAGAACCAAATAACATCAATGGACATAGTATAAATAATGAGGCTATTATTGCAGGTCTACTTATGAGGATATCAATTAATAAAGTATATTTTCTAAATGTATATCGTGGGTATATTCATGAGGTCTACTGCCATAAAAGATATTTATGACGGAAATTAATAAGGTATTATCATGAATATATGAATATGTACATTATCAAATTAAATAATATACCATCCTACAAATAGCAGGAGCTGCAACACTAGCAGGAGCGGTGCACTAGGTGGGACCCACCCTGGGCACAAAAGGAACGGTGCTAAATTGGAGCCGCTCCTAATGTTATTTGGGTGGCGTTCTTGTAGTGGACTTTTGTTGTAGCGAGGGACTGTTTTAGACTCCCTAAAAAAGATCCTCTAGGGGAATTTTAAGAAAACTTGTGGAGAACACCTCGAGTAGTAGCTAATTTAGGTAGAGTAATTGCATTAAGTGGAGGAAAGATAACACTGCTAGTTGTAGAAAAGCCTAACTTTTTAATGATGTATCACTACCGCTTTTTTTTTTTTTTTTTTTTTTTTTTTTTTTTTGCAACAGGCAATGAAATATCTTCCTTACTGGTTCAAGGCTAAAATATTCCATGATAACCCCTCGCTGCTGCTTCTATCTGACCCAATGATTACTCAGTGTGTTCATGAAAAATTATTAGCGGTATTCCATGACAACACTCCAAATGGAAATAAAGCTATGTTGTGTGTAATATATATGTTTATAAATAAAACATGCCCTATGGTCAGTGATGCACGGCAAGATGACACTGATGATCCATTATGCTAGCCAGATATATATGATGACACATACTTCTACAATTGATTGCCAACCATAACCAAGATATATGATGCTTGAAAAAGATACATTTGTTTAGATAATGGAAATAACTTTTCCAATTTCTTCTCACCATAGGTAAGAATCAGACCAAGATTATTACAACCGCTCAAACTCCAAGTTTATCTTAAAACTGAGTTTATCAATTCATAAAAGAAATCCTGGCTACATATAGCCAACCAAAAGACACAAAAACTTGTGACGCCACTGTCCACGTCACACAGCTAATATTAATATTCCTTCTAGAGAAATGTTCATAACCCAACAAGATTGCATTGTGCTAACAATATATGGAAGTAAACAAATATATAGGATTTCCATGAAGTTGTTGCTATCCGACTTTTTCTTATGCTACTAAGCTTTGTCTTCCAACTTTTGTAGCTTGAAGGTAGTTCGAGGTTTGTAGTTTTTTTCAAATCGACGGCACAACTTCCAAAGTGAAACAAATTCCTGTAAAATTAAATCAGAAGTTAGTATGAAATATCAAGTAAACACACAATAATACAGAGCTCTTAAAACTTTGCACTCTAGCTTATTATTCAACAAACACGTAGAGTTCCAATGTAATTAAACATACTACACAAGTGGTCCTTAAACATATAATAAATTTATATTCACAAATGAAACATTGTAGTACTCGAAGCATATAAATTATAGTCCATTTTAATTACTATGAGCATTTTGGGTTGCTCCAGGTCATCTCAAATTTAGAAACAAACAAAAAGGGGCAACTGTACATGTGAATATGTTAATTGAGACGCTAGCTGGTACAAATTTGCATTTACTTCAAGAACCACATTGAACGCATAGACTATATTAGAAGTGAAATACCGCAGATTGATCATGCTCATACACAACAAGGATTTTGCAATCACATGCTCTTGAATCATGAAAATTGTCCCTTTGAATACCATGTACCTCAGCATCAAAATAGAGACCACTCGTTTGTGTTAGCTGAACATTTAAGAAAAAGAAAAGTATATATTCATGTCAGACAACACTTAAGGGTAAGGGATATAACTAGGGAATAAGAAAACAAGAATAAAAACTTGTTCCTTTCTTGGTCATTTTTCACAATGTTGCAGAAATATAAGCAATCATAAATGAAAAAAGCTTACTGAAACCTGCTCTAGCAGCCTGTATGTTCTACAAGATCTTTTTTAACTGCAATTGTGACTTATATGTATATTAGATCACTGTTTCCTTGTTCTTCATATATTTATTTGGGTCATTTGTAAAGAAAATATTTTTTATATCACTTGACACTACAAGGGAGTTATATGTATATTAGATCACTGTTTCTATTTTTATTTGGGTAGATAACTATTTCATCTCACTCAATGTTATGAGTTTTTTTTGAAGAAAAGTTATGCGTTTTCATCTATGACTTAATTTCTCACCCTTTTATTCCTTCAATGGAATGTCCATACCATAATGAATAACCTTTGATGTGCAAATGCAAACATAAAGAAGGAAAGGTCTCGCAATTCTAACTAGATAAAATTTAGTTGGGCGCTCCCATGTTCTGAAATGCTAGATGTTTTAGTTTTGCTCTAAGTCAAACTTATTTAGTTTGGATACATTAATAAAAAAAATGCTGCAACGACTATAACATCAGATCTATTTCATTAAGTCCAGAATGAAATATTCCTTAGTTTTATAAACTTGATCTAAGTTAAAGAAGTTTCACTTTAGACGAAAATTAAACCTCTAACATTTAGAAACCGAGGGAGTAGAGTCCAAACATCTGCAGATCTAGCTTAGATAAATTTAGAAAACAATCCATTGACTTTGGAAACCATTTTGTGCAAGCATACAAGTATATTGACTATACTGCATGCAAAATCCATAAAATTGGATATATAGCAAAACTATTACGCTCTACATAGCTTAGAACTACTTAATAATGAATGTAAAGCTTTGCATAATCTCAAATTATGTATAAATGTAATATGATCCTCAAGCTGTTGTATACTAATTAAAATATAGCAGAAAGAAGGAGTTTATATACGAGTATACATACAATACCTTATAACAAAGAACAGGATCCCAAGGTTTCACATCCTTACATTCTGTTGGCTTATATGGAACAGAGCGCTGTCGCAAACATGTACGAGCATTGATCCATTCAGCTTCCCCTGTTCCAGAATCAGACAAGTGGACCAATACTTCCTGAAATATGAAACAAACAAGAAAATGGAAAATCTGTAATGGCACATGTAGTAGGACCAAGGTAAAATGACATATAAGAAAAACGGCACTGGCTCTCGGCTGCAAATAAAGCTTCCACAGCAAATTTTTTTAAGAGTATATAAAAATTATGTAACGTTTATTACCATGTTGAAAACCTGCATGTTATGAAATATGTGCAACTTATCTTAACTTGATTTTTTTTCTCTCGATATACTGAAACATGGTTCTAACACTCCATGAATCGCGAAGGCCTTATAAGGTGTTCCATCATGGCGTCAACAGTAGTATTGTAGAACCATTAGGTTTATAAATCTCAATTGTTTTCTTGGAAGTTTATTTTTAGATCATGGGGCAGCTGCTGGCCACCCGACATATCTCAGTTTTAGTGATAATAAGATCAGCACTAAAGGGCTGAGGTTGAGCCACATAGCTTGAGGCTGAGGTGACATGGCTCAACCTCCTCCCTTAGTTGGCCTCCTATGTAACAGCAATAGTGAGGGCTTCCATCGGCAACAATACCAAAAGGTATTACTATAATTATGTATAGATGGTAAGGCAGTTCACTGTAGGACAAGGTAATTGTTTGCAAGTGTTGATGTAGTGGGGAAGTCAAAGTAGTGCCGCTGGGATCAAATGGAGAAACCAAATTCCATCTGAAAATTAAAAGAGAAGAAAATTGTTTCTTGTCTATGTCCAAAATATAATACACTTCTATCAGATCTTGAACTGATATACACAATTTTGTGTTCTAGCTGTATCCCGCCAAGCTGACTGAGACTTGTTGCAATGGCTTAACATCATATATCTCCGGACTCAAACATTAATTTGTAATATATACAATATGGGCTCTAGCTGATACCAGTTAGCTAGGATCGTAGTCAATAACTTTGGCAATTTTTAATGTAACTCAAGTATCAAAGCAACATCTCGTAGAGTAACCCACAATGTATTTACCCTCAAGGTTTCTCTCGTAGTATAAAAATATGTGCCATGGCTGTTAGCATATGCTAGCAGAATAA
Source organism: Paspalum notatum (assembly GCA_022530915.1). Classification (NCBI taxonomy): domain Eukaryota; kingdom Viridiplantae; phylum Streptophyta; class Magnoliopsida; order Poales; family Poaceae; genus Paspalum; species Paspalum notatum. The sequence goes on along the minus strand of CM039688.1, from coordinate 27,328,096 downwards.
TTTAAATTCGATGTGCTTACCAAGTCACCTGATTCACAGGGCCTATGAGACAGGAAGTCATGGACATCGTACCTGCAATATATAAGGGGTGGAACATTTTAATTTTTAAAATCATAAATAATAATGTTTTTTTGAGGAATTGAAAATAGGAGGGACAAATCCCTAGTGGATATATATAAATAATAATGTATAAACAAACTGCATAGTTTAGAGGGGTAGAACTAAAGCACTTTGCACAAATGTAAGGATCAGGTTTGAGACAAGCACTCCATACTAATGTTATCACTTCCATTTCATGTATTTAACATCTTTTCCTAATGATATAATTTCATCAAACGTTTTAAAAGGACCCCCTTGACCTAATCACTTTACTCTTAACCATATGTGTGGGGTTTTAATAGAGGATGGGTATACCGATTGTCGTTTGTGTATTACAGATGTAGTTCCTCAAAAACGAAAAAAGAAATCTATCAAATAAGAGGAAAATAAATAATAGTAGGTCATGTAAGAATAAAATTAAAAGTGCTTGATGAAAGGCATATTTTGGAGTAGCAGAGGTCTTTGTGACTTGGCTAAGTTTGGCTTTCTATCAAACACGTCAAAAGAACAACAGTTGTTAGACTTCATCGCCTTGTTGGAAACTGGAAGGGATGATTTTTCACAAACAAACCTAAATAAGATTTGTGGGAGAAGAAATTTAATGTTGTCATGGACCACACCCCATGGGAGATCTGGTGGTATCTTCATGGGTTGCAATCTTGATTTGTTTGATATAGGATCAATTGATCATGGAGTCGTCTTACTGAATTAGTGCATGCTTGTAGAATTTAAAGTCTTCCCATTATGATAGGTGGGGACTTCAACATTATTAGAAGTCCTGATAAGAAGAGTAATGTCGACCATTATAACGATAGATGGCCGTTTTTGTTTGACACAGCAATTATTAGTCTTGATTAGAGAGAGATAGAACTATCTGGTCATTAATTTACTTGGGCCAATGATAGGGCTGAACCAACTTATGAGAAATTTGATTGGATTTTAGTCAGTACCGAGTTGGAGTTCAAATTTCTTGATAGAAATGTACAAACTTTAATAGGAGATGTATGTCATCATACCCCTCTTTTGTTAAATACCAGAGTTGGCACTCATGGTTGTAATCAACATTTGTTCAGATTTAAGCTAGGTTGGTTAACAAGACCAGCTTTGCAGATTTTGTTTGAGAAATTTGGACGAAAGAAAATAAAGGCTCATCTCCTATGGAAAGATGGCAGAATAATATTGAAAATTGTATCAATACCTAAGGGGTTGGAAAAAAATGTCAGTGGGTCTAACAAGAAAGAAAAGCAAGAACTTTGTAAAAAAATTGCTGACTTAGATAAAAAAAGGCATAATTTATTGGCTTACAACAATTGGAGATTGATCTAAAAAATGTGCTAAAAGAAAGGCTCATTCATTAAGAAGGATGAAATAAAGTGGTATCAAAGATCGAAAACAACCACATTATTACATGGGGATTGTAATACCCAATATTTTTAGTTGGTAGAAAATGGTAAGCATCGGAAGGCTAGAATCTTTTGATTGGTAGATAGTGATCAAACTATTATAGGGGATGAGGCTCTAAAAGTTCATATTATTGAAAGCTATCTTCTTCAGGTATCTATAGCAGCAAGACAGCCCTATAGGGCCATGTTTGTTGGCTCGCCATTAATAATCGCTGTTGGACCTCCAATCGGTTGGCCAAGCGTGGGCTACCTCATCAGCCTGCTTGCCCCTTCTATGATCAGGATGGGGAATCTATTCATCACATCCTTACGGTGAGTCTGTTCTCCAGGGGGGTCTGGACTTGGGTGCTCCGGAATCTGAACCTTACAGTAGTAACTCCACCAGACGCTTTGAGCAGGTTTAATTCTTGGTGGTGTCAGGCTTCAAGATTACTTCCTATGAGGCTGTGTAAGGGCTTCAACAGCTTGGACATCTTTGTCTCCTGGGAACTTTGGAAACATCGAAACACTTGTGTTTTCGAAGGAGTGTGGCCCCATTTGCAGACTATTCTGACAATGGTGGCTAGTGAGGGGCATCTATGGTGCAGGGCAGGAGCATCCGGGCTACATGAGCTCCTCCTGAGAGCCGTCCCAGGTCCCTGATTTTGCCCTGTGTGTGTTTAGTTGGAGTGAGTTTAGTTTAGTTGGTGATCCGTGTTGTAAGTGGAGTTTTGCAACTAGGGGGTCCTTCTACCTCCTAGGTCGCTTTATTCTTCTTAACGAAATGACATGCAACTCTCCTGCGTTATTCAAAAAAAAAAGTTCATATTACCCACTATTACAAAGGGTTGTTTGGCCAACCAGAAGACAATAATATATCTTTAGTTGAGTCAAGAACCAAGGATATTCCTCAAGTTATTGTTGATGAAAATGAAATGTTGACCGATACCTTCATTGTAAAAGAAGTGAAACAAGCTATTTTCTAGAAACAACGGAATAAAGCATTGGGTCCGGATGGGTTTTTGGCTGAATTTTACTAGTTTTTCTAGAAAACTATTAAATATGACCTCATGATGCTCATTGTTGAATTCCATAAAGTTTGCTTACCTCGTTACAATCATAATGTTGGCATAATCACTCTTCTAGCAAAAGAAAAAAATGCTAATCATATCAATTATTTTCGTCCGATTTGTCTTATTAATCTAAGTATATTTACAAAGGTCGTTTTTAATAGGCTAATATAGTTGCAAATAATATAATTATACTACCCAACAGTGTTCATGTCAAGGGTATACGTTATGGATGGAGTGGTTATACTCTATGAAACCTTACGCGAAATGCATAGGAAACAATTGCATGGTGTCATTTTGAAATTAGATTTTGAAAAAGCATATGCCAAGGTGAAATGTTCTTTTCTTTAACAAACTTTGCGAATCAATGGTTTTACACCCAAATGGTGTAATTGGATACATCTGATGGTGACAAATTGGTGTGTGGTAGTCAAGGTCAATGACAATGTTATAAAATTTTTCAATACAAAAAAAAAAAAAACTTAGACAAGGTGATCCAATGTCCCCTATCTTAAACTTGATTGCTAAGATGTTGGCAATTGTAATTACCGGAGCAGAAGCAAATGATCAATTTGGGGGTATGGTACCACACCTTGTGGACAACAGGCTTTTAACATTACAATATGCTAATAAGAATGATTTTTATGGGTCACGATGTTGAGCAAGCAAAGAATATGAAACTTATTTTATGCATTTTAAAAACTATTTGGACTTAAAATAAACCTCCATAAAAATGAATTATTTTACTATGGATAAGCCTCTAAATTTCAAGAACAATATTCATAGTTATTAGGTTTTGGAATGGCTAGCTATCGATACCTTGGCACTCCTATGCATCAACCTTGGCTTTCCTATGCATCGTAGGAGAACTAGTAATAAGGACGGGAGAGAAGTAGAGAATAGAATTGAAAAGAAACTTAGCACTTGGAAGGAAAACATTTATCATATATGAAGGATGATTGGTTCTAATTAATTCATGTTTAACAAACTTGGCACTGTTTATGCTATCTTTTTTTGAGATACAAGGAGAGTTCTTAAAAAGTTGGATCATTATAGTAATGGTAAAATCGTCAGTTTGTATGGATGCAAAAAAAATTCTCTAAAGGTAAAATCTTTTATATGGTTGTCTAGGTGTCATACTGACAAAAAAAATACTTAATTCAAAGATGATGCCAAGGTAGCAAGCAATGCTGTTTCTGTTCCGCAGACGAGACGATTCAACATTTGTTTTATGTCTATCCTCTTGCAAAATTTCTTTGGACAATTTTGTTAATTGGTTCTGACATACACCCGTCCAAGTAATGTTGCTCATATGTTCGGTTCTTGGCTTCACGGAGTACAAAAAATAAACAATATATTTTTGACAACCATTAGGAATAATCTTATATGCACATGTTATTCAGGGCGACACATTGGACAAGATTTTTGATGTGTTACAAAAGGAGGAGTTAGATTTTGTGGGAATGACATGTTGTGCTTTGGAGACTTACCACAATGGTGATTTTTTCCAGGTGGAGGTAGGTTGAGCAATAGACTTTGTTAATGCTCTTTTGATCTCTTCCTTTAAGCATTTGTTCTTTAACAACTATAAGTTTGCTTTTATTGTGGATGCAACTATTGTAATAAATAAAGGCTAAAACATCTTTTGATGTATAATTCGGGATGTTTCTATTCGAGCATCTAAAAAACAAATATCGTTGTATCAATGTGGTTGATAACGTGCCTAACAATAAAGTGTTGCTTTTGATTCAGATATCAAAACACAACAGCTGGCCAGAAACGTTGATAATATGGTAGTAGAAATAATTTTCTTAGCACATGAATATATACATAATAAAAAGCATTATATCGATTAAGACTTTGTTATTGCTTTCATTAAGGGCATATACATGGTGCGATATAAGGGGTTAAGAAGTTTGTAAGCCGATGCAAGAAATCATAAACACACAGGAAATAAATATTCCACACCACCTCCCACATCACTCTTCAGAAAACCAAAAACCTTGTTAATGATAGAAATCAAAAAGCAAAAGATGGAAGAGGGGAAGTTGTATTTGCATACCATGCACCATTTCTTGCTGACATAGCTTCATACCTGAAGTCCTGATCTCCAACCATAGGATTTTTCCCTAATTTGAGAACAAGCTAAGAATAAGCAAAACAGAACACAAGATGAACAGTATATTGTTTTCAGCGCAGTGTCAGTATTGTGTACCGCAAAAAAAGTTGTGCTGCGAGTTCTCCCGAAACAGGATTGGACCCACAAAAATATTAATTATTAGGTATGCAAGGAACAATGGAGTCTAATGTAATTAAAAGGCTGATGTGCAGAACTAGTTCAAGTTATCATATTAGATGAAATGGAAACAAAGCTTCTGCATCGATGAAATCATATATAAGAGCATTCAACACCTATACTATCAATTCCTTGACACTGAGACGTATAGACCAACACATGGAGCACACAACCACTAGTATTTGGTTATTACCACACTCCTAAAAGCCAGGGAAAGGAAGACATAAAGACCAAAAAAAGAATAAGCATCAGTCACAAGTAACATCTATCACCTAAGAAATTAAAGCCCGCGTGCACAGGTGCTGAGAGCTGAGATTTGGAGGATTGGCCTGCAGCTTGCTGATGATAGGTCCCAAAGGCCGTCATGTTCCCTGGCGCCAGTACTCCATGCTGAAAGACAGCCCCAAATAGTGTCATGTTTCCCTGCGTCTGCACTCCTTGCTGATGGTTAGCCCTAAAAGACATTATGCTACGCGGCACCTGCGCTCCCGTTTCTATCTTGGTGTCCGTCTTCTTATTACGGTTGTTGTAAAACCAGTTGAGCACCTGCGTAAGTTCCCCAGCCCAGATCGGAGTGAAAAAACAGGACCTGTGAGAAGGAACTTGAAATCTATACAGCCATACCTGCTGTGGGTTGACGGGAACCATGCCGGCATGGTCCCTGGTGTTGCTAAACTTCGCAGCGAGCTCATGGATGAGTGCATGGTCTCGCCATCTGGCACTGCTGATGAACGGCTTCAAAAGGCGCTCCTCCATCTCTTTCACTTCCGCCGGCAGGAATCTGAACAATCCCCTCATCCCGTTGCTGCTTGATTGCCGATCCATCAATTCTCCAACTGGTAAGACAACCGCTCTGCTCTTTCAAGCACTGCTGGATCGGAAGTAACATCAGAAGATGGATGAATCGCTGGGATCGGAGATCGGAGAGAGATCGAGGGGGAAAGAGAGAAGGGTGCGAGAGGCCGGCCGGGGACGTTACCAGTGGGAGCCCTGCGTGCTCTACGTGCTGTGTGCCCTCCTGCCAGTTGCCATCCTTGGTATGTAGCCAGTCTGTTTGTCTGTCGTCTGACGTGTTAACCTGGCCACAGTACAAGGACAGTGAGAGAATAGGGTCCACTTGAGTAAGGAAGTGCTGGATTTCATAAAATCCAGGTTTGCATAGCGTGGTACAATTAAATGATTATCACAAATGATCTTTTACATGGTATAGAGTGAATATAGAGATTGCAGAAAGATGTGAACATTAAATGAGTACCCCAAATGATTTTTTTTTTTTTTTACAGCGTATAGAGTTAATAAAGAGAATGGAGAAAGATTTCTCTTTTAAATACTTCACAGCTGACACCATTAATGAATTTTGACTAAATATCTGACCATTCATCCTTGTCTATTTTATATAAATACACAAAAGTATAAGTTATGCTTCAAGAAATTTGAATTATAAAATCAGCAAAACAACATAAATGGAATTTGTATATTTTTTTTAGAATAAGACCAACGGCCATCTGAGAATAGAACCCCAAATAAGCCCTACCAAGCGCATCACAATTCATAGTCACATACATACATAACACACTTTGTTATTTTTTTTTTGAACATAATAAACAAATATATCATGCTACACTCTAAGTAGTTCAATACATATATAATATAAAAGAGTGAGTTTTTCATACTATTTTTCATCCAACAAAAACCTTTATACCCTTACATTGGCCCCACTACACAAACGATAGAAGGAAAATGTCTTTAGTTTTTATTTTTTTCACCTCTTCTTATACCAATGCCTACTGGACACTTTTGGAAGGATATGAATGAAGCAGCCATTAATTCTCTTTCCTTCCTCGCCTTCTTTACTTTCTCTCGACGCATTTCTCTCTTCACACGATCTGCATAGACTCGTCAAGTATGCAGGCTGAGATTCGTCATTCTACAACATACATGACACGTGTGTATATTCTTGTTTACACCTATTACCTTGCTAATACTAAAGAGAATACTAATGTTTCTGTTCATTTTCCCTGACCTATCTGACATGAGGTTACTTCTTGTATCGCACGTGCATGATGAACACGGTACAAACCTTCACTGGACTCCAACCAAACTCAAATATTGAAACAGTCCAAATTCCATCTTCACGAACTCCAATTTGGCCTACCGTAAAATTCTTATGTATATCCAATCTATGGATACCATGGCACCCAACAAAATATGGATACCATGGCATCCAACAAAAGATGTAACCCAAACCCTCGCAATCCAGCTAGGTGTCCCACGCTCCCACCATGGCCGGAGCCAAAATTGAGATTATATATTCAAGCTATGAGTTGAGGTTGGGAGTCGAGCATCAACAATAATGATTTGCACCACTGCTCCATTGTGGTTACAGCATGTTCTACCGCCGCAAAGAAGAATCCACTTGTGGAGAGGGGCTAACTTGAAGTCTACAGCTAACATCAGTGATGAGGACATGACCAATATGCATATGACCAAAGCCCAAGCGAAGATGCAGTTCAAAGTCCAATCCACATTGAAGTCCTATTTATTCGCGAGTCCGGTTCGGACTGCTGGAGCAGACCTTACGAAAACGGATGCCCAGGCCACATACGGGCTCCGTTTCGGACGTTCTACGTATCGACAGAAAGCTAAGGAGATAAGCTTTCCAACCCAGGTGGTCCCATACCAAAATACGCTCCGAGTCGACGGGAATCGCCGAAACAATTTAACGACCAGAATCTGTTCAACACCTGTTTTTGGGCCTGAAGGCCTTGTACGCCCTAGGGTTGCTCGGCCACCCCCTTGGCCGCCCCTATCCTTCTCTCTTGTATATATTCTATAGCCGTCATTAGAGTAGATGGGATTTGCTTAGATTATTTTGTCGTTATGAACAGTTTCGCCGTGTGAAAATACTCCAGTTTGTGAAACCCCAACTTGTGAACTTAATCATTCATCAGCAATTTTAGTTTGCATCTACCGTGTTCTTGCTTGTATTCTTCGATTCGCAGGCAGGGATAAGCCTTCATGGCGAGGTCAATCGTGTGTGCACGGTTGATAACCAGAGAAGACGTGGTGCTGCGATTGCAGGGTTCGAATCGTGTTGATTGAAAGCCGGATCGTGTGTGTCGTGCCTCCGCCAAATCGATAGTTATCTCCACCTGACGGAAGATCGGAAACCCCCTGGTCTACATCAAGTGGCATTCAGAGCAAGGTTTACCGTCAAGTTTGCTTGCCATTATCCATAGTAGATTAGTTTTGTTTCATCCTATAGTCCACAAAAAGCCATCCAAAAAATTAGAGTTTGTAGTTCATCTTATCCCATAGCCAAGTTTAGCCTTTGCACTTTTTGATTTTGGAGTCCGCATCATTGAGTTTGTATCCATAGTCGTGGTCTTGTTGCTGGTTTAAATCTTATTCTTAGATTGGTTTAAGTTTTGCATCGTGTGATCGTGTCCTTTTCCATCACGTCATCGCGTCCGGTTCGGAATTGTTTCTGTACAGTTCGGTATTTTGATGATATCTCCCACATGCGAACTCGGATTTTAGTGTTCTAGTACTTTTTTGAACGATTGGGAAATTGTCAGCCACTTTGTCAACTGCAACATTTGCAGGAAAAATTGTTATCAATGACTAAATCTAGTTAGGAGCAAATCTGTTCGTGACCTAGAATTTTCTGAACAGTCTGTATTTCGGGGTCCATATCTCCTGCTTCATTTATCCAAAAAAAGTGTTCCATATATTTTTTGAAAAGAGAAAAAGTATATCTACAACTTTAGTGTTATAAGTTTTGGCATTTGAGGTCATTAAGAGTGTGAAATCATCTGTGCAAGTTGGATAAAAATCTGTGATTTACAAACAAAAATTTTGTGATAGTGTGGAGTTGTATCTTGCTCTTGCGGTACTTTGAAGAGAAAGAAAAAAAGAAAGAAAAAGGCAAGTGAAAAAAAAACCGCACAAAAAAAAGAAAAAAAATAAAAAATCAGAAATGTTTGCATCCTTTGTGTCTTTTGTACTTTGTATATGTGACTTGCTTGTTTGAGCTAGTTTTAGAAACAAGTTTATGCCAGCAACATTGATAAGTACTTTGGACACTTATTCAATTTTGCTATCTGATTTCGATTTGCGCTAATTCTTGATACCATATAAAGCCTCCCAAAGCTCCACATATATACTTCTGATCAGTACAGGTTCAACCTTTGCAATCGCATTGCTCACGCCCTCACGGTATCACTAACCAGCCACCGGTTGTACCATCCACTGCTTTGCATTGATAAGAATATTTGTAAGAGCTTGGTAAAACGCTTGAGAGTGTGTGATCTCACCACCTATACATAGTAGTTTATAGGAAAATATAATTCTCGTGTGTTTTTTTTATTTTCTGCTAATAATAACAGGATACGACACTATTTGCAAGGGAAATATGAATAAATTTGAGAGCCATGTCAGTTTGAGAACATCATCGTCAAAAGTTATGGTTGTATCATATCACATCTTTTTTCTTATGATGGTTTTGGTTCAGACGAGTATATAAATTGGGAATTTAAGATGAATAAAATTTTTGCACAATATTGTTTATGTGATAGAAGAAAGATAAAAAATGCCACGAGTTCTTTAACCTCTTATGCTTCATTGTGGTGGAAAAATCTTTGTTATTATGATGAAAATCCACAAACTTAGAAAGATATGAAACAAACTTTGAGAGATCAATTTGTTTTCGATTCTCATTCTATAAAGCTAATTTGTGAATTGAAATATCTACAACAACACAACAAGACTATTAAAGAGTATTATGATGAGCTGCATACATTGTTGTTACGTTGTGGTTTACATGAATCTGAGAAAGAATAAGAAGGTTTTTAAATGGTCTTAATAATGATATCTATGATGTTCTTGGTGATATGCAGTATAATTCTCTCCATGATTTATTTACTCTTGCTTGTGATATTAAAAATAAAATTAAATATCAGATACAACTATCTACAAAGATTGAATATGATGTATGTGTTGCTGAAATTAAACATCATGACACACAACATATAGAGTCTTCGTTTGCTACTAATCATGAGCAGGACATTGAAATTAATGATGAGAGAGACAACACGCTAATGGAGGATGAGCATTGCACCAATCATATATACACAAGTAATGACATAGACGCAAAGATCACACAAGGTGAGAAAATTTTTGATGCACCAAATATGTCCACAAATCATGTTTATGAAGAACAATCTACTGTGTAATCTTATGATAATTTTCTTTTGCCACAAGATGATTGTGCCCCTCTTCCTTGTGATAAAGAAGAATTACATGATGATGTTTGTGCTATTTCTATACCACAACATATGAATAAATATTATTTTGTTGCTCCCGACCCAATTACTTGTGCTGAAAATAAATATTTTCTTCCCATTGCTAGTGTGTAAGATGAGCGGATGTTATTATTTTCATTGAATACTTTGGGTTATATTGTATTTGATGTTCTTTGTAATCTGAATAATTTGAATAAGAAGTTTTTTATGTACGCTGATTTGCCATGCTTATCTAAACATACAAATTATGTCATTGGCAAGTATGATAGTAAAAGAGAATATATGATTCATCGTGTTTATATCTGTTTAAATCTAAAATCTCCTTTTGTTGTGAAACAACTTGATGAAATAGAGGGCTGTTTTAAGACTAATCTTATCATGCCGAGTTTTTCTTGTTTTTCTTTGTTTTGTCACAACAAGTTCAATTTTAAGAAGGGGAGCAACGCTGGATCATGCCAAGAACGGAAACAATTACTTTCTCAAGTATCGGTGACTTTGAGTCAAGGACGACTCAAAACCAAAAAGGGGAGAATGATGAGGATATGACCAATATGCATACGACCAAAGCCCAAGCGAAGATGCAGTTCAAAGCCCAATCCACGTTGAAGTCCTATTTATTCGCGAGTCCGGTTCGGACTGCTGGAGCAGGCCTTACGAAAACGGACGCCCAGGCCACATACGGGCTCCGTTTTGGACGTTCTACATATCGACAGAAAGCTAAGGATATAAGATTTCCAACCCAGGTGGTTCCATACCAAAATACGCTCCGAGTCGACAGGAATCGTCGAAACAATTTGACGACCAGAATCTGTCCAACACCTGTTTTTGGGCCTGAAAGCCTTGTACGCCCTAGGGTTGCTCGGCGACCCCCTTGGCCGCCCCCTAGCGTTCTCTCTTGTATAAATTCTATAGCCGTCGTTAGAGTAGATAGGTTTTGCTTAGATTATTCTATCGTTATGAACAGTATCGCCGTGTGAGAATACTTCGGTTTGTGAAACCCCAACTTGTGAGCTTAATCTTTCGATTTGCAATTCGAGTTTGCATCTACCGTGTTCTTGCTTGTGTTCTTCGATTCGCAGGCAGGGATAAGCCTTCGTGGCGAGGTCAATCATGTGGCACGGTTGATAACCAGAGGAGACGTGGTGCTGCGATTACAGGGTTCGAATCGTGTTGATTGGAAGCCGGATCGTGTGTGTCGTTCCTCTGCCAAATCGATAGTTATCTCCACCTGATGGAAAATCGGGAACCCCCCTGCCCCCATCAATTAGCTTATCCATGTTGGGAAATCAAAGACCTATGTGGATTCCGATCCCTCATAAGTGGTTTTGCATTAGTATTTTACACTAGTACATAAATGATTTTTAGGTGTGCGCATGAATATGTAGCTACATTTGACATTTGCATCTATGTTTTTTCAACTGTCCCTAGCGAAGAGCGTGAGAGCTCAAGTGAAAAGATATAAATTGTTTTGATTCACATCTGGCAAACATATAGACGAGTAGGCAAGCCTAATAACTGCTAGAGCTATTCCTACGGGAGTGCGCGTGTGTAGAGCGATCGTCGAGAGCGGCTGGCATGACACACACGACAAGCTTGGGATGTGAGACTTAGCGCAGCCATTGGTATGGCGAACGAGCCCCAGTTGTGCGGAGCGAGTCCTTGGAGCTATTGGTGTGGCCCTTACCCCCACGTACATCATTGCTAACACGACCCCCTAGTCTTCGTGCTCGGCGGTCTGATGGTGAGACTTTGTCATGATCTCGGTGAACTAGCTGAATCTCAACAAGTGAAGGACCCACAGGTTGCCAAGCGCCACCTTCTCGTGCAAAAGTGAACATCTGGCTTGATGTGCTTTGTTCGTCAGTGATGAACCAGATTTCGTGACATGTACGTAGATTAGACATTGTCGCAACACATCTGGGTGACCTTGGGGACTAGACACTAATGCTCATAGAGTAGTTGACAAAGACATGTGCACTCAGCAATTCCATTGCCGCTGCCTAGTCTCCACCGCGGTGCTTGATTGGGATACTATAAGCTGCCTCTTGGACGATTAGGACAATATGGCATCCCGAATGAAGAAATCAGATGTAGATCAGCGAGTCTCGGGATGGATAGCCCAATTGATGCTTGAGTAGGCCCTGATAATCAATGGCGAAGAGGGCACATGAACCTTGATGTCATAATTTGTTGTGGCTTTGACATAGTTGAGTGCCTATTTGAGCATCAAAACAAGGCAGTCGCTATACGAATGCATGTGTAGATAGTGTGAGATCTGGCCAGATGAGGGTTAGATACATAAAGGCACCAACCACCTCATAAAGCACCTCAATCCTAGCAGCATACTTCATGCAAATCTCAATAAAACTGGACACGTGCACACGACACTCCTCACACCCAGGAATAGCAATCTCTAGTGGCATAGCCCTAGCAAGATCTAGCTAACTATGGGTCTCACTTAGCTCAGACTTGAGCTTGCGCTCTCTCTTCGCCTCCTTCAGCATCTTATTGTGGTTATCTAGATCCTTGTAAAGTTCATCGATCTCTGCTTTCAGCTTGGGAATGGTCACCTCATCCTTATGCAATGGCATGTTGATGTGCTACTCCTCACTAGTGGAGTTGATAGCCATGGCATAATAGTTATACTTGTCGGTGGTGTGGAAGCAGAAACCAGTGATGTCGACGATCTTTTTCTTCTTGTTGTCTACGATGCTCTCGTCTGAGCTAGAAGAAGAGTCAATCTCCCTAGAGGATGAGTCAATGTTGCTGAACTAGGCGATGAAGGTGTGAGCGGTTGCACACTTGAGCTTGTCTTGATGACACTGCTTCTTGTGCTTCTTGGAGCTGTTGCACTGGTTGGAGGTGTACTTGAAAGAAGACTTGTAGTAGTCCTTCTTTGGCATGGTGTCACCCTTTTTCTTAGGACACTCAATGATGAAGTGCATGGTGTTCGGGGACTAACTTTGTCAGCTTAGTTTTTCCTCATGAGCAGGAAGAACCAGCGAGAACGCGCGATGACAGCAAGTGCATCTTCGTGCGGTGACGATTACCGATGCCTCTTCACGTGAAGATGTCATCCAATGCTTCTTTGAGTGAAGGTGGCAATAGAAGCCTCAACGACCGTGAGGATGGTGGTGCCGAAGATGAAAGGATGAGCGCCTCTTCACATGAAGATGGCAGACCTAGAACGTGAAGAAGAAACAACTTCGGAAAGAAAAGTGGCTTGATCTATTAGGGCTGAGTTCCCCATCAAAGAAGAAGATGGTGCCACGTGGCGTGGAAACCAAGCCAGTGTGCTACAATGAGTCAAATACCCAATGTACCCTCGAATATACTGAGGATTGTTGGCGTCTTTTAGGCTAAAAAGGTTTTACTCCGCAAGCGCACGGAGACCGCTGTAGCCTTTCACCCGGAGTATTCCAAGTATCGTATTTAACCACAGGAAAGCGGCAGGCAAGAGAATGTAATTGGATAAACTTAGATTGGAAACACCGTAACTTAAATAAATATACCAACTAGCATTTAGACAGGGGTAAGTCCGATAAGCATAAGTGTATGGTGAAGAAGTAAATAAACAACCTAAGATACATGTAGAAAGGTATAGTTGCCTGGGAGGACAACGAGTGAGATAAAGTTTCCAAACTCTATTCTATTCAGCTGTAGAGATTATGTCATGGTTAACTAAAAAACTCAAGTAAACAAGTCAGGGTCTTGCGTCGAGCGAAATTCCAGCGCCCTGTTGACAGTCGTTATTTTCCTATTTCGACCGTCAATCCCTCGGTGAATAAATGGGGTATACATAAAAATCCATGCACTATTTTCCTAACACTGACGAATTCCACAAGTTTTGGTGGTTTTCAATATATCACAGGGAGAAGCTCACATTCCATACAAAAGAAGACCATTTGGAGCAAGAGAGAATCATCACATAAAAGGGCTTGAGAATGAATGGGAAATAACATCATTATGATGTATCTCAAATGCCCTCATGGACCAATCCATTGCAAAGAGCTCATCGAAACAATCGAAATGGAGTTTTGGTTCACTCAATTTGGAGTCCATACGCTAAAGTTATGGCCGTCACAAGGTTGACAACATGCATTGGCTGTGAGAGTGGTCGGGCGACCAAGGCCATGGCCGGCCAACCATGCACTCTCCTAAAATGCCTCATACTTCATCTTATTCATAAAAGGAAGTCACCAAGAGCCCAAATACACAAGGTGGAACAAGCCCAAGTCAAATCCAACGTCGGAAGGCCACCACACGGGCCGAGAAACTGCTGAAAGGCTGAAATGATGGCCGACCGACCTTGGGCTAGGCCGGCCAACCTTGGGCTTGGTTGGCTGACCCTAGGCTTGGCCGGCCGACCACCTCAAATGGCCGCCTAGCCCATTACTTGGCCTGCACGGTCACCACGTTGGACGCCCGGACATGCTCAACACGTGTATCAACGGAAACCGACTTCCATAAGGCATCCTAGGCATTGGAGAAGTGAGACAGTGTATCGGATGGTCGGCCGACCTTGGGGGATGGTCGGCCGACCATGGGCTTGGTCGGCCAACCTCCGTGATGGCCGGCCGACCGCCCACGTGGCCGCCCGACCAACCGCCTTTGTTCCCCCACCGACCTTGTGACTGCTATAACTAGAGGGGCACTCCCCCACTCCAAAAATGTACCATCACCATGTGATTTCTCTCTTCCTCCCTCTAGGAGGCGCCCCACGGGAGGTGCCTCCACTCTAAAAATAGTGTTTGGTTAGGAGTTAGAGAAGGGTCTGCTATATCGGAGTCGATCAGAAGTACTCAGTAATATATTTTATTTGCTATTTTGAGCATTACTTTCCAATTGTTGACTAGTGCAAGTACTTTACTTTCCTACTTTATGCACTTATCTTCTGCTCTAGTTAGTTGCTCGCTTGGTATGTATGCGGCTTTTTAGCACCTTTTTCCTTTTGGGCATGCCAAGTTTGAGGCCTGAGTTGTGCTAAACTAGAATCGATTAATTGTTGTTATGCTTGCCGGTGTTACAATCCAACCTATACGCTAGGCTCTGGTTAGTTCCTCTCCTCTAGCTAAGGATGAACTATTGTTGTTCAAGCTTTGCTTGAACACATTTGTAGCGTGCCAGCGTATCCACGCAGATTTGCTTTGTAGCGCCAATCGGTGATAGCGTGTGGTGTGCCTGTGTATTCCAGGCCCGTTCGTTCGATAGGCCCGTATGCGTTAGCCGGGTCTCCTTCGGTAGTCTACTATCTACCCCTTGACCCCTCGAGGCGCTGAAATTTCGCTCGACGCAAGTCATAACTCTGTTGAGATCCTTTCGACCCTTAGCACAGATAGCTCTTGTATGCTAGCACAGATAGAAGACCGTATAGCAGTCCCAGTCTCGTTGTCCTTCTAGCTTTACCTATTTTCTTGCCAACGGTGCTTGGCTTTTACCCCATGGTGTCATGATTGACAAGTATCAAGCCCAATAAGAGCATGATAGGGAGTAAGTTTGGAATCAGGATTCAGTGCAGAAACCAAGCTTGGGGGAGAAAATTGTCTGGCATTTGACAAGCTTCTGGAGCAACATCCAAAATTTTCAAGCCAACGAAGCAATGTTTAAAGGATATCCGCTACAGCAACATTCCAATGACCAACCATGGAGCAAGAACCCGATGTACCTATTGCCGAGATGGAATTTTTAGCATCGTTACTTCCAACGTCAATGAAGGTAACCCCCTCTAACAGCTGCTTTCAACATTCTTTTTTTAGAGGTTGTTCTAAAATGCCTATTAGTGATAGTTCTCGGAACAAAACTTCCATCGTGCTTGGATCATCTAGTAGTGCTATCATGGTAGCACTTGAAGCCAAACTTTCATGCTAAGATCCTACGACCATAAGATCTTCCAACAGTGCTATCTTAGGTTAGCTTACCCTGATCAGTTAAGCTAGCCCTATACTCTGCCCAACCTAGGGAAAATCTTGTTAGGTAGACAAGTGCACATGTCGAAACCTAACATGCAGGGAAAGGAAGAAGGAGGTTTCCGGAGATCATAATGGAGGAACGAAAATGCCATCACGTTATCCACTCTCAATCTTGAGTATCTCTTTGCGCCATGATTGGACAATGCCTTCCACTGGAATCTGAATAAAGGTCAAAGCGGAATATGAAAACTTCAACTGAAGGTTTGTTTCATGACAACACAAGAATCAAGCTTGGGGGAAGATGGGCCAAAGATCCATCATCCAACCCAACCCCTGAGAGGAAGGACTTCAATATTCAACCTACAACAATGGTTGATCGCTGCAAGACATTGACCATGCTCTGCATTACTTGGGATGTGAACAAAAAAAAAGCCATAGATAGCTCTCATCCTGAGAGTTCATCTTCAACACCACAAGACCAGATGTCTCTATAGTATGAGGTTGCAACTGTCGTAAGATATATGTAGAGACATCACCCAAGTGTGGAGGAACGCTGCGAGTGAGCATTCCTTAATTCCCTTCCCATGGCCGGACACACAACAAGACAACGCAGCTTACCAGAGGTCAGGTTGATCTACTCTACTCATGAGTCAATGCGCCAATGAGCCACCTGACATCACAAGCATGGCGCAATATGAGTCAGCATGCCAATCACAAACATGGCGAATAGCCATCTCCCAAAGATTGGTGGCAAACTACCAAGGATGCAAAGGAGTCAACTCGAACAAACATCCACATCTATCATTCCACGCACTCTATTTGGGAATAAACAACTGGCCGCGACTGAAACAGTGTCACTTTGGAAGAATGTCAAGCTAAAGGCAAAAGTATGATGTTGGAGTGGGAGATCCAACAAGAGACATTCATCCACGGGAGTAGTACCATCAGATCAGATAAATCCAAGCTCCTGACACTTTGCAGACGGTCCAAATAGCAGCACGAGAACTGCTCATCAAACAGTCATTTTAGAAATAGAGAAGGCAGAACAAGAGTAGAGAGAGAAGTGGATTCACCTAACACATGTGAGCAACACAAGCAGCATCGTCGTCACCCAGGGAACAAGCAAGCTTGTGGGAGGCAATGTCAGGTAATGCTGAAGCTCAGTTTCTTGGCAATCATTTGCAAGAACTAAGCTTGGGGCAAGATGACCAGGTGAGTACCCCAAATGCTTTGTATTAGATTAATATCTTAAATCCTGAAAATTGCCATGACACCAAAATGAACTTTTACCTTCTTGTTATCCTAAATAAAAGAAAACACTTATAAAAATTTGCATAATTCAAAACTACAAAAAGATTTGCTTTTTACCATGAATAAACAAACTCCTAGCCATAATGCTAGAACTTTGTTTATATCCTTGCTTAAAGGAAATGATGAATAGTTGCTCTATTGATTCCTTGTAAGTATTTTGTATACAACTTGATTCTCTCCTGAAATTTGAATTTATTGGCATTTGTTGTGGTCCTACCTTTAATCTTTAAGCTTGAGGGAGCAAGTGCTTTTAAACCATGTCTAAGTTGTCGTGAGATTAGATATAGTCAAAGTTTAAGTTTAACCCATCTTGATCCTAGTTAGGTGAATTCTCGGAGTTTTCTTTTTGAAAATCAAAATGAGAAAGTTCCTCAGTGGTTTAAATACCTATCCAGAGCCAAATGCTTACATGATAAAACTTATACATATGCTACCTATTGTTATGTTGAGTTTTGTCAAATTTTGAGTTCTTATGAGTTAGTGGCACTTCAAGTCCTGATCAAAAACCCTTACATCTACCTTCATTTGCTAGCCTTTCTTTGTTTAGTTATGTTTGAATCTACACTGGATTCAAACATCCACCTTCACTATACACTTCTCCACCATATCCATCATCCACTTACACATCCACAAATATGGTCTCCAAATAAATAATCCAGTCATATTCCAGCAATATCCCCAAAGTTCTCATACAAGAAGGAGCCATGGAGCTATCAAAAAAAGAGAGAAAAAAAGAAAAAAAGAGAAGAGACAAAGAAGGAAAAGAAATAAAAAAAAGGGAAGAGAAAAGAAAATGATAGCTCCGTGCACTCAAAAGCTTTATAGTTTTAAAAGGGGATTCCTCAAATAAGGAGTTTTCATCAAAAGACCATATCCATCCACAAAACAAGTCCACTCCCCTTTGATCGAGATGAGAAGTATCGCAAACTTCACTAGGACCAATCTTTGACTTAGCAATATACATGACATTGGTAAGCTAACTTTATCCCAAACTTGAGCTCCACATAAGCCTTTTAGTTGATAGGGAAAAGTTTGGCCCATGGCCTGGTGAGGAACATACAACCACTTGAGTGATCAAGGGTACCATTTGAGAAACTTGGTTCTTTCTTTTCAAAATTTTCAAAACCCTCTGAGCATGAAACCAGAAAGGAGATAGAGTTCGGTGACACTCTGCTAAGATTGTTCCATCTCTCAACCACCAAAGACAAGGTAAGAAATGCCAGAAGCCCCACATGTATATATGGATAAAAAGGTTAAGGGTACACTTATGCCAGTTTGTTTGAACATAAAGGTAGAATATTGGGTTGTGCACTTAATACTTGCAGGACATTGACATTGATGCAACTCCTGATTCGCCGAGCCTAAGTCTTAGCTTTGCTCGAGGACAAGCAAAAGTCAAGCTTGGGGGCTTGGGGGGGTGTTGACGGTCATTATTTTCCTATTTCGACCGTCAATCCTTCGATGAATAAATGGGGTATACAAAAAATTGAGAGCCAATGGACTGGCCTCATTGCTCTCCTGGTGTGATGAGTGATTATCAACGAGCTCAAGCATTCCGATGGACTGGAGGCCCTCCAATGGACTGGAGGTAGATGATGAAGACCTCGATGGATTGAGGCAAAAGCCCTCCAATGGACCGGAGGCAATACTCGGCGTCGGTCGGCCATGGGAGCTCGGTATACGGAGGGGCGGTTCGGCAACGGTGGTGTAAGCACTCCGATGGACCGCGAGGCGACTCTGATGGACTGGAGAAGGCGGGTGCCACTACGGTGCTCCAACCCGAGTGCATGGCGCGAAGACGTGCGAGGGAGGCTTTGGTGCCTTCGGCTCAAAACGGCCACCCAAGTTCACATGACTTGGTGGGTTGGGCTCCGACTCGCCAAGATAGAAGATTGGGCCAAGACCCGGCCCAGGAAGCCCGCAGAATAAAGTTTTTCAGTTTCTGACTTCAAAACCGAGGGAAGCTTCCGGACTACTGGCTACGTGGCGTACATCCAAGCGAGGCGTGGAGAAGAAGAAGATCAAAGCGTCATCGTAGTCATCCGATTGTATCTTTTACATTTCAGCCCCTTCTGGGCATTCTAGAGTAAGGGTCTTAGTGTTAATTGTGACGTCAGGCCTAGGGCTATAAATACCTAAGTGGCTGGTCATTTTGGTGTCTTTCCCACCATTAAAAACCCTAGGCTTCATTTCCATACAGCCATGTGCCTAAGAAAGAAGAGAGAGCATTAGGGCTAGGATTTGAGTCTCCTAGCTAGTGTTCTTCTCACAAGAGGGAAGGATGAAGTCTGGTAGGCTGTAGGAACCTTGTATGAACTGATTTCCCATCTTCAATACATCAAGATTCCGCAGAATTTCGAGCTCATGTGTGCAGCCCTCTCCTCCTCCCCTTTCTAGTTTGGTTTTTGGGTTCAATCCTTGGCTTTTGGGTGTTTGCTTTGGCCATGGGTGGATCCTTTCTTTTGCCAGTGTTTTGGACTTGCAAGGATGTGGAGATTATGCCCTAGTGCATCACAAACCTGCAGGTTTGCCATGAGCAAGTCGAATTTGAGTTTTTCTCTTTTCTTGCCCAAAGCTTGCCTCTTCACGCGATCTAAACTTCCCGCTAATCCCTTGATCATTTTGAGTTGATCTTTTGGGAATAGCTTTGAAATAGTGCTCAGATAGCCTGTGTCAAATTTCGTGAAGATTGGACAAGGTTTGGTCAAGTTTAGGGTTTGGGAAGCTCATTTTTCTGCGCCCACCGGACAGTCCGGTTCCGGCGTCACCGGACAGTTCGGCGTAGGCCACCGGATAGTTCGGCGTTGGGATTCTAGCCCCGCTGCTACCAGACCATCCGGCTCAGTCACTGGACCATCCGGTTCCATCGGACAGTCCGATGACCGCTACCGGACAGTCCGCAGCAGCCTGTAAGGTGGCTGTGAGCTTTTTCGTTGAGGTTTTCGCTGCACGGCTTTTGCTTCGACCTCGCTTTTAGTGTTTCTTGTTGCTGCCCATACTCTTAACCTGCTGTGATCCAGTAGGGCGCATTTCGGTGCGTTGAGTGGCGAACATGACGCTAGTGCGTGAGTCGTTGTTTCGCTCGACTTGCGATCTTGTGATTGTTGAGTCTCGTGCTTCTGCTCGCTTGGTGTGTACCAGTTTTGTGGGCGACACACAGTGTTGCTAGACACGTTTCCGTTCAGTGGACGGTGTCTAGCGTTTGTTGTGTGTAGTAGTAGTCAGTCTGCACCGAGGGTTCGTGAGTTTGAGTTTTTAAGTGCTTCTATTCACCCCCCCTCTAGTCGCACGTCTCGGTCCTACAAGTGGTATCAGATCTGGTTAGGTTTCCTATACCTTAACTGGTGAAGAAACCGTAGCGACCATGACTTACTCCGGGAAGATTCCCGTCCTTGGCTCCGATGGCTATCCCTAC
Source organism: Paspalum notatum (assembly GCA_022530915.1). NCBI lineage: Eukaryota > Viridiplantae > Streptophyta > Magnoliopsida > Poales > Poaceae > Paspalum > Paspalum notatum. The sequence goes on along the minus strand of CM039688.1, from coordinate 27,307,311 downwards.
TAGAAGGGTAGGATAGAGGCGTTTCTTGTTAGCCAGAGTCAGGACATATGGGATGCTACTCAGAGTACGACTTTTGTGGTGCTTCCAGTCGCTGAGCATACTATGCAGGATATCGTGGCTCGGCATGAGGCGAATGCCAAGGCTGTTAACTTTCTCTTTTTCGGACTTGGTCCTATGGATTATAAGAGAGTGAGTCACCTTAAGACTGCGCATGAGATATGGTCACTGCTTAGTGCACACTATGATGGTACTGCAACGATTAAGGCTAGGCTTGTGCAGACTTACCGGCGCGAATATGAAAATTTCATCCAGAAGCCGGGAGAGTCTGTAGACGACTTGTTTGGTCGCTTTCAGTCGATCGTTAACAAGTTGCGTGTCAACTCTGCCCCCGCTGAGCTCCCATACACCGATCATCAGTAGGCTGTCAAGTTGCTGTATGCGTTGGACAGAAAAGTATGGGAGATCAAGGTGAACTCAATCATTGAGTCGGCAGGGTATGATACGATAGGAGTAGTTGCGCTCTATAGTAAGCTCAAGGCCACAGAAGTAGATTACAAGTTGAGGGATTCCCTTGCTTGTACAGGTTCTAAGAGTCTGGCCTTGGCTACCCCCTCTAGTGAGTCTATCACTAACTCCATGTTACACAACTTCTTGTTTTCTGCTTTAATGTCTGTTATAGAGGAGTAGTTGGCGACGTTTTGGGATGATGAGCTTTGTCTAGTGTCTAGTCGCTTTCAGCGCGCCTATGACAACTAGATGAGCAAGAAGAGGGGAGAGCGGCCCAAGTGTTTCGAGTGCGGAGAGGTCGGCCACTTCATCGCCGAGTGCCCCAACAAGAATGACTACTACAAGAAGGGCAAGAGCTACTCCCGCGACTCCGACAAGTACCACTCCGGCAAGCCCAGCTTTGACAAGCACCGCTCCAGCAAGCACGGCTTCGGCAAGCGTTGTGGCGGAACCGCCCAATTTAGTACGGACTAAGCACACCTGCCACCTCTGGCTCACAGTGCACTTAGGCCAGACTAAACCCGGTAGTCCGTCGAGAGTACTACAGCTCTCGATAACACCAAATCCCAGAGGAACCGACATCAAACACATCCGACTCTCGAAGGAGCCACAACAATTACATCATCACAGGCAGTTGAAATAGACAATAATAGAATTAATTTACAACTCAATTGTATGAAATCAAATACATTTTCAAATATAGCGGAAGCGAATTCAGAGTATATATAAATATAGCGGAAGCGTTTTCAAAACATCTCGCAGCGGAATAATATACTTGAGTAGTCTTCAGGAAGAGATGACAAGGCGAATAGCACCGAGCCCACCGGTACTACCACCTCCAACACAGTTGTCCAGCTATCGTCGGTACCTGTAATCCAAAAGTGGGGGCAAACCCTGAGTACTAATTACTCAGTAGGACTTAATGGACGGGGCTTACGGCTGACGCAGAGCATGCTTACTAATCATGTGGATCCTTAGCTGTTGATTCTTAAACAAGGTCATGTTGATATCAGATAGCAGGATTTGACAGCTGCTATCCACTATTCATAAATAGTCATTTATATCATAAGGTAAATACTTGCATGAAAAGTAAAACATGAAAACATGTCCTGTCCCAAGATTCACAGCGCTTCCATCCAACCCCTTGGGAGTAGCCGTCTCAGGAGCGATACCACGGTACGTCGGGTCAGCCCTCCCTCGACCTCAAAGCATCTCCCAAGTCCATCGACCTCCAACCGGTGGATGGGCAACACCCTGAATAGTAGGACAGATCATACACATCCAAGCATGTTGTATTCAAAGCGTGACTTTATAAACAGTATGTTCCAATTATTACTACGTTGCCCGTGTGCGATATTGGCATTCTCACACCTGGTGAGCATCAGCGATTCGAATCGATTTGTTAATTCCCGGGAACAACTAACAATGCCAGGGGTATATGCTTACTAGCCCTCGCGTTCCCACATATAGCCCCCATCTCCACTTGTCCCATCCCAAGTTCGATTCCAACCCGCCATTCCCCAGGTTTAGCCCCCGTGGAGCGTTACCTCGGCCGCACCGGGTCCAGCCCTCCACGAGTCTACACCCCAAGCGCCCCTGGGACCGATGGTAGGACCAAGTCTCTGTTCTTCGGATGGCACAAGTAAGACTTTCACCGGTCCATTATCCCGGATAAGCACCTTAGCAATGTTATGCCGATCAGCAGGCGAACAGCGAACGGGCCTTATGCGACTCGGGCGGAGTCCAGTGCACAATATCATAAACCATGAGTAACTCATAAAATCTCCGCCCGGTCTCCATTTAAATCAGAAGCATATATAACAACTTACCTCAGTGAGATTTCTGTAAGTTTTTGAAATCACCTACGCGACGAGTGACTCCATTCACCCGTGTCTACTCGTACCTAGCATTACTAGGCACTCGTCCTACGAACTCTAGGTGTAGGTTCTAGGGCCAGGGCGGCCAGGATATCTAATGCAGTTGGTTTCAAACAACTCCTAATGCATATGCGTAATCATCAAACAGGATAGTATTTGCTGGGAGAAATCATGGTCCTGCCTACCTTCGATTGATCTTAAGAAAACCAACAAACTAAACTAGGTTAGTTTGCCGGGTTGTGAGGCTTTGCCCCAGGCAACCCCTTGAAGCAGGGACGGATTTAATCAGCGACCCTCCGTCTTCTTGCTCCGGATATAGCCTGTCGTACGTTTTCTTGATAACTGGTTTCTCCTGTGTTGGTAGCTCCTTGCACGCGGGGTCTATATGCATGATAATATGCAAGTGAGTGCAAGAGAATGCAAATACATGCAATAGGTACAAGTTATATGTATGATATGGTGCGATCATGAGTGCAACGAATTGCGAATGTATGCATGAGGTGTCAATGAAATATAATGCATGATCAAACAACTTGTGAAGAATGGGTTCAGGTATTCTTAGTTTGAACACACCCCATAATAAGAAAACTTAACGACTTTGCTAAGAAATCATACAGCCCATCACTAAGAAATCGTACAAACCCTCACTACATTTTATCCTTGAAGTTATTAGAAATAATAGTTCTATATGTGTACACAGTCCCTATCAAATGAAATGAAGTTGTCTCTTAAAGTTAAACATATACATGCAAATTAATGGACACGCTACCTTTATGAATAAAATGCACTCATAAGTTCATGTAGTTAGAAAACTCCAATCGATCTCAAATCTTTACCACATGCGGCAACATACTCCATAACGCTACTAGATTTTTCCCATAATTTTATTAGCAGTTTAAATATACTTTTTCCTATTTTCTTTTTCAACTAGTAGCCTTTTATTATTTTCAATTCAGCAGCTTAAACATGCATGCCCAACCTCATATTCTACCGGTGAGTTACTCATACTATGTGAAGTGCATGAAAAATATTAAAGGTCATATTTGAGCATATTTTATATAGCCTTCCTTGTCCAAGTTAATTAAATACACAAATCATATGCATAAGGGCAAAACAGTAATTAAACAGTCAATGCTAGTGCTGCCAAAAAAAATCACACAGTACCTAGATGCCATAACAAAGCTACTGTCCAAGTTTCATAATTTTTGGAGTTCATTTGGTACACTTTTACCATTTATTTACCTACACCATGCATGCACCAAACCAGGGGCAAAACAGTCTTTTCACACATCCACATCATACCTATCCTGTAGATCTACTCACAAGGAGTCCATAGCCACTGAGTTTGTCCATTTTGGATTTTTATTTTAATTGTTATGATTTTTCAAAGTTTCAGCCGAAATAACTAAAAATTAATGGAAAAACATTAGATCTAGGGACTCATACGTAATTAACCATAGATCTCAGGGGCTAGACCGTAAGATTTGCGAGACTCATTACACAGCGACTCAGACCTAAACGTAAAACACCGAAACTCCGGGGGTCAAGGCGCAAAAACCGCGGCTTCTTCAACCTCCCGCCGGGGAAGGGGTTGACCGGCGGCGGCGCGCGTTGAACTGGCCGCGCGGGGCTCGCGGGCTCGCCGGCGGTGGTCGGGGAGAGGGAGGGGAGTGCGGGGATGCTTACCCAACTACCTGATTCGGCGGCGGAGCGTCGGAGGAGGCCGGCGACAGTGAGCAGAGGAGGTGGGAGTCCGGCGAAGTTGTGCGGCGCGGCGGTGGGGTCTCGCCGGCCTAGACCGAGGGGAAACGGTGGAGAGGAGGGAGGTGAACCTTGGCGGGGTGGTGTGGAGGAGCGGGGTCGAGCGGGACGGCCGGCGTGGCTTGAGCCAGAGCTCCGCGGCTATGGCGGTCCGGCGGCGTAATGTGCGGCGGTGGAGGGGAGACGGTGGCCTAGACCTAGGGGATGTGGCGGAGTGGAGGCCGGGGAAGAGCGGTGTAGCAGTGAGGAGGCACGGGGAGCTTCGGAACGGCGGGCGTGGGGTCGGCCCGAGCTCGCGGCGATGGCGGCGACGGTGGGAAACAGAGGGAGTGAGGGCGCGCTCGGTGGAGCGGTAAGAGGAGGAGTGAGGCGGGGAGTGGAGGAGTGGGGCGCGCATCCGGCCGGGGTGCCGTCCAGGTGCGGGCGGGGCTCGGCCTCGGCCGGCCGGCAGCAGGCGGCGTCCGCCGCGTGGAGCCGACGGAGCGGGGAGGAGGGACGGCGCCGCGGCGTGGACTGGGTCCACGGACTCTGTGTCAATGACTGGTGGGACCGGGTACGGGAAAGAGAGAGAGACGGTCCATGGACCGGTTGCACGGACGGCGTGCGGGGTGGGCCCACTGGACCGGATTTCCAATCCCGGGGGCGGGATTCCGAAGGCGGTCTGCCGGTGGGACCCACCGGTCAGTGAGACGGGAAGGAAGGAAAAATCCCGAAATTGAAAAATTCAGTTTTGACCAAGGAAGGTGTTTCTGAACTTTGCTTGTTTGAACAGTTTAGGGACCGAATTTCGAAAAACTCCAATTAGATGAAATGTTCTAAATTTGCTCCTCTACATTTCCCTTATAAACTTGTATACTATGTTCTATTCAAAAATATGGTTTAAATTTGAATTTAAGCTGCTGACCAAGGTTTGACCAACAAAACCCTCCAGCTTGGAAATTCTAAAAGTCTATTTTCTAGACACTTTCACATAAGGAGTTTTATACCAATGTTGTTCAAAATTTCATGATCTACAACTTTCTCAATACCAGCATTGCAAGATTTTGGATTTAAGATCAAGAAAATTTAAAATTACTAAACTGGTCAGGTTTGGACAGATTTCACATGCTAACAGAAAAAGCCCCAAAACTCTATGCAAACCTTCATGCATGTCAAAGCACCAATTACCAAAGTTGTTCACAACAAAATTGTCTACAAGTTTGTCAATATAAGTTTCACCCAAATCTAAATAGAATCAAAGTTATGGGCTCAAACACAGAGACATATACGCAGAAAACAGGTTTTTAACAAGTGGCATTTCCAACCAAATTTGAATTAGGGTTCAAGTGCATGTCATTACATGATGTATTATGATGAATGTTGTATGTATGATGGATGATTAAGCACTTGAGATGCCAGAGCATCACAAGCGTCCCTTTGGCAAGAAGAACTTCCGGAAGGCTTTCAAGAGCTACTAGAAGGACAACCGGAAGCGGGACAAGGCCTTCTTCGCCGAGATCGGGTTTTGCAGCAGCGGATCTTCTTTCTCTTCATCCTCATCGAGCTCAAGCGATGAGGAGATCACGTACAGGAATGACAAAAGGAACGATCAAGGAGGTCCAGCTGGCTTGTGCTTCGTCTCCACCAAGTCCAGGCGCAAGAACAAGGACAAGAGGAGCTCGGTTTGCTCCATGGCGCTTGGGGGCAAGGAGAACAAGGATGACGGCAGCAACTCTTCTTCCGATGATGAGGTAACTCCTGAGCAAGCCAAAATCCTTGAGATGCTAGAGCAGGATAGCCGAGAGTTGAAAGCCTAGGACAAGATGCTTAAGAAGGCAACTAAGAAGTTGCAAAAGTTGAAAGCCAAACTTGCTGAGGCTTTAGAGGAGAATGAGAGGTTGAGGAGTGTGAGACCCCAACCTAGTGAGCTTGAGTGCACTACCTGCGAGTCTTTCATGACTGAGCTTGGTGACCAGAGAGATAGGTATGCCAAGCGGGTAGAGGATATAGATGAGCTGAAGGCTGAGCTAGGCAAACTCCAATCCAAACTAGATGAGCACTTTGTGTGGAGAGCTCGAGTGTGAGTCTTGCCCCTGTCTAGCTAGAGAGCTAGCTGTGCTGAAGGAGAAGTTTGAGGGGTAGCTCATGGAGCTTGAGGAGTTTAGGGCTAGACCTGCGCTGTTGGGTGCGTGTATGGTCTGTCCTACTTTGAGAGGTGAGTTAGAGCAGTTGAGAGCTGACTTTGAGGTGCTTTCAGCACCTACTGACACGTGTGATAACTGCCTAACCCTTAGGATGCAGCTGGTGGATAGGGATGCCACCATTAGGAAGTTGGAGAAAGCTGCTGTGGTTCTCTCCCTAGACTGTGACACTTGTGCTGCCTAGACTGTAGTTCTGGAGGATCTGAGGGAGGAGGTGTTGTCTTTGAAAGATGACAACAACAGGTTGAGAGAGGTGCTCAGTTGGGTATATGCGAGGCAACCCCAACTAGAGTTGATCATAGAGAGCACCAAGAGAGCCGAGGGTGACATGAGAGGTTGTGGGTTTGGGGAGTGCAGTACCTCGAGTGAGAAGAGTGCCCCAGTTAAGATCAAGACTGCACCTACCCAGCCAGGAGAGACTATTGATGGGGTTTACCATGAGCCACCCAAGGCTGCCCCAAAGAAGCAGTACTGGACACCCAAGCCGTCCAAGGCTAAGCTAGACAAGATTGTTGAGGAAGAGCTTAAGCCCAAGGGCAAGAAGCTAGTCCAGCAGCCTGAGCCACCCAAGGCCACACCACCTAAGCCCAAGTCCCAACCTAACCCAGTTCCTAGGAGGCCTGTCTACCACTGTGAGTTCTGCAAGCGGAATGGCCACCTAGAGGAGTTTTGCTTCAGGAGGAAGCGGGTCGAGAGGCAGGAGAGAGCTTGGGGGAACCAGGATCAGTTCTACCAGGGTGGTAGGCAAGATCCTCCCTACCGCGGTGAGACGAGAGACCGCTTTGCTGGTGGTGAGAAAGGAGGCGGCCTTCAGGTCTGTGCCCTAGGAGGTGAGAGACGCTTTACCGGCCGAGCTCCTAGTCATTTTCAGCGCGGTTATGGATCTCGTGACCGAGGCTTTGAGAGAGCTTTTGAGGGGTCACGCTTTGGAGGTTGTGGTTACCTTGATCGTCGTGATTTCTTTGATTGTGCTTACCCCACTTTTGAGCAGTTTTGGTACTAACCCTAGTGCCGGACCGTTTGCTCACCATCACTTTACTTGACTTTGCAGGATCGAGGCATGGAGGACGTGTGGATCATGGACTCTGGTTGCTCTAGGCACATGGCAGGGCACCGCAAGTGGTTCTCCAGCCTCAACCCCGTGAGCACCAAGGAGTACATCACATTCGGGGACAATGGTCAAGGTAAAGTGTTGGGTATTGGCTCTATTTCCCTCTCTGCTAAGCTTTCTCTGAGAGAAGTTGCTTTTGTTCGGAATCTGGGGTTCAATTTGGTCTCTGTTTCGCAACTTCGTGATGAAGGTTTTGAGGTTCGTTTTAAGAAGGGTGCGTGCCGCGTTCTTGATGCTGAGGAGACCCTTGTTTGCTCTTTGCTGCTTTTTGGTCAGGTTTTTAGGGTCGGCCTCACATCTGTTTCTGGCCCTGCGTGTTGTTTGGTTGCTAGTCCTTCTGCTGATATATGGAAGTGGCATAAGAGACTTGGTCACTTGAGCTTTGATCTGCTAGTCAGGTTGAGTTCAATGGGCCTAATCCGAGGATTGCCCAAATTGAAAGCTGAGAAGGACTTAGTATGCCACCTCTGTCGTCATGGCAAGATGGTTGCCGCTTCTCACACTCCTGTGTCTTAGGTTATGACCTCCTATCTGGGTGAGCTACTCCATATGGATACAGTAGGTCCTGCTCGGGTAGCGTCGATCAGTGGGAAGTGCTACGTGCTTGTCGTTGTGGATGACTTTTCGCGGTTCTCGTGGGTATTTTTCATGGAGTTTAAGGATGAGGCGTTTGGTTTTATCCGGGATCTGGTACTAAGGTTGAGAAACGAGAGTCATAAAGCCATGAGGGCTATCCGCAGTGACAATGGCGGAGAATTCAGAAACTCTCGTTTCGAAAACTTCTGTCGTGACCTAGGTCTTGAGCACCAGTTTTCTTCTCCATATACCTCACCGCAGAACGGTGTTGTGGAACGCAAGAACCGCATACTTATTGAGATGGCACAGACGATGCTCGATGAGCATAGGACTCGGAGGCGCTTTTGGGCTGAGGCAGTGAATACAGCCTATTACATTGCGAACCGGATCTTCTTGCGTGCTTTCCTTGGGAAGACCTCGTATGAACTTCGGTTTGGTAGGCAGCCCAGTGTTAAGCATTTGCGATCATTTGGCTGCAGGTGCTTTATGCTTATGAAGGCGGGGCATTTGGATAAGTTTGAGTTTCGTTGTTTGGATGGGATTTTTCTACGGTATGCTCTAGGGCTTTTCTTGTGTGGATTTTGGAGGCCAAGCAAGCTGTTGAGACTTGTGAGGTTTCTTTTGATGAAACTATGCCCTGCACAACCCCTGCTTTTGAGCTTTCAGGTGATGATGAAGAAGGCACCCCCATATTTGAGGATGAGGAAGGTGCGGATGATGTTACTGATGCAAGAGCCACTGCACCAGCTGCAGCTCCTATCCCCTCTGCTACGAGCTATGATGATGATGGAGGACCCTTGCCTACGGCTTCCTCCTCACTCCCCCGACAGCAAGCTCAAACAGAGGCTGGCCCTACTGAGGACATAGGGGAGGTGACCTCCGAGATTGTTCCATCTCGGCAGGTTCAGCAGGATCACCCTCCACATAGGATGATTGGAGACATTCACCAGCGTGTCATACGCTCGTCGGTTGCTTCTCTAGCCTTTTTCTCCCACTCTGTATATGTTGCTACTTTTGAGCCCCGGGATGTGTCACATGTATTATCTGATCCTAATTGGGTGAACGCCATGCATGACGAGTTGGAGAACTTTGAGAGAAACCAGGTCTGGGATTTTGTTAAACCTCCACCAAACTGTTGCCCTATAGGTACCAAGTGGGTTTTCAAGAACAAACAGGGTGAGAATGGGATGGTTGTGAGGAACAAATCAAGGTTGGTAGCCCAGGGTTTCTATTAGAAGGAGGGGATAGATTATAAGGAGACCTTTTGATAAGGACATGACCAATACGCATACGACCAAAGCCCAAGCGAAGATGGAGTTCAAAGCCCAATCCACACTGAAGCCTATTTATTCGCGAGTCCGGTTCGGACTGCTGGAGCAGGCCTCACGAAAACGGACGCCCAGGCCACATAAGGGCTCCGTTTTGGACGTACTACATATCGACGGAAAGCTAAGGAGATAAGCTTTCCAACCCAGATGGTCCCATGCTAAAATATGCTCTGAGTCGACAGGGATCGTCGAAACAATTTGACGACCAGAATCTGTCCAACACCTATTTTTGGGCCCGAAGGCCTTGTACTCCCTAGGGTTGCTCGGCCACCCCCTTGGCCGCCCCATAGCCTTTTCTCTTGTATATATTCTGTAGCCATCATTAGATTAGATAGGTTTTGCTTAGATTATTCTGTCGTTATGAACAGTTTCACCGTGTGAGAATACTCCGGTTTGTGAAACCCCAACTTGTGAGCTTAATCCTTTCTATTCGCAATTTTAGTTTGCATCTACTGTGTTCTTGTTTGTGTTCTTCGATTCGTAGGCAGGGATAAGCCTTCGTGGCGAGGTTAATTGTGTGTGCACGGTTGATAACCAAAGGAGACGTGGTGCTGCGATTGCAGGGTTTGAATCGTGTTGATTGGAAGCCGGATCATGTGTGTCGTGCCTCCGCCAAATCGTTAGTTATCTCCACCTGACGGAAGATCGGGAACCCCCTGGTCCCCATCACCTTTGCCCCCTGTAGCTCGTTTGGAAGCCATTAGGATTTTGCTTGACTTTGCGGCCTCTAAAGGCTTTAAACTGTAGCAAATGGATGTCAAGTCTGCTTTTCTGAATGGGTTCATAGAGGAGGAGGTATATGTGAGACAACCTCCTGGCATTGAGAGTGCTAAGTTTCCAGACCGGGTGTATAAGTTGAGAAAAGCACTTTATGGTCTGAGGCAAGCTCCTAGAGCTTGGTATGCTAGGTTGAAGAGTTTCCTGCTCAAGTCTGGGTTTGTGATGGGTTCAATAGACAAGACCTTGTTTTTGTTGAGTCGTGGCGGTGACACCCTGATAGTTCAGATATATGTTGATGACATAATCTTCAGTGGTTCATCTCACGCTTTGGTGTCTAGTTTTACTAAACAGATGAGCAGGGAATTTGAGATGAGTCTCATGGGTGAGCTCCAGTTCTTCCTCGGGCTGCAGATCAAGCAAAGCCTTAAGGGTACCTTCGTCCATCAAGCCAAGTACACAAGGGACATACTCAAGAAGTTTAACATGGGTGACTCTAAACCCATGACAACTCCTATGAGTACAAACACAGCGCTTGATGCGGATGAAGATGGGGAGGCAGTGGACCAGAAGGAATTTCGAGGGATGATCGGCTCACTTCTGTACCTGACGGCGACCAGGCCGGACATTCAGTTCGCGGTCTGCCTCTGTGTGCGCTACCAGGCTTCTCCTAGGGCTATCTCTGTAGTAAAGAACCCCGTCTTGCACTCTAGAACCAAACACATGGACGTGAGGTTTCACTTTTTGAGAGATCACTATGAGAAGGGGGACATAGACTTAGTTAATGTAGTATCTGCAAACCAGTTGGCCGATATCTTTACCAAGCTCCAATAGTTTGACGCTTTTGCACGCTTGAGAGGTGAGCTTGGAGTGTGCTATCCCTTTTAGTCAAGGATAGTGTGCTATTCCTTTTAGTAAGGAATAGTTTGTGTAGTTTAGTTTTTGCTTTTATCTTGCTTTTATTTCTCCTTGTTTCTTTTGCATATTGTATCATATCATGCATTGCATTGTATCATGTGCATTTTCACTACACTAGCACTAGAGCTCTTTTTTGGAATGATGAGTTAGTACTTGGTTGTGCTAGACTGTACAGTGCATGCTTGATCATGGATGGCTAAACTGTCTTGAGTCTGTTGAATACTAGTTGTGAGCTAAGTCATTTTATTATTTGCAAAAAAAAACCATGATCACCACTTGATTTGGCTACCTAGCATGAGTAGGAGTGTTGAATGCTATGTTATCTTTTCATGCCTGGATATGCTAGTTGTATGCCTTTGCTAAATTAATGCCTAAGCTTTTATGACATCTTGTTTAAATTGAAATCTGAATCAAAATGCTTATAAATGGTGTCTTATATGCTGATTTGAGAAAGATTCAGGTGGGTTTGCTTGTCATACTGATCTAGTTCACTTTGGCATGAACTTGGACTAGGCTGTGTATGACTAAAACCTTGTCTTAAGCCTCTGATGGTTCTATAACATAGGTTTGGCATTGGTTGGTAACAAGTGGAAAAAGACTAACCCCTGGCACAAAAGAACTTGCTTATGAATACAAATGTCTAAATCTGAAATTTGCAAGTCTCTAAAATGCTTACAGCTAGTTGTATATGCTTTGGTTGAGAGTAGCACACCGTGTATGCATTGCTAGCATCTTGTTGCTCATGCCTATCTTGCTAGGTGCTATTCATGTTGGTGATGCTTTCTTTTAAATAACCCTGAAAAACTAGCTTGCTCTTGATATGTGTAAGATAGATTCATTTGAGCTTGTTATATGCTTCCTTGCCCTCACTTGCTCTGTATGCTAGAACTTGTGATTACTAGCTTTCCATCTCTTCTGAGCTCTTTCAGTTACACTCCTTGCATTTCATGGCATATTTTGAGGGGGAGTTGTCTGGTTCAGGGGGAGATGAGTTCAAGGAACCCTTGATGTGTCCATTGTCAACAAGGGGGAGAAATTTGGGGAGAGATTAGTGTACCACTCCAAGGGGGAAAACTCAGGAGAGATTTAGTTGAGGGAGACCTTTGCATTTGTTCACTTTGCATTTGTGAGGATGCATTTCAGGGGGAATTTGAGCTTTTAGCATGCTCTTTGCATCGGTGCATTGAGGCTTTTGCCTTTGTGATGGGGACCAGGGGGTTCCCAATCTTCCGTCAGGTGGAGGATAAGTCGATTTGGCGGCACGAGACACTCACGATCCGGCTCCCGATCAGCACGATCAAGACCCCTGCAATCGCAGCACCACGCGTCCTCTGGTTATCAACCGTGCGCTGCCCGGTTGACCTCACCACGAAGGCTAATCCCTGCCAGTGAATCGAGAACACAAGCAAGAACAAGAAAGATGCAACAAAAATTGCTGATGAATGATTAAGTTAACAAGTGGGGTCTCACAAAGAGCCGGAGTAATCTCCAAACGGCGGTACTGTTCGATGACAGAAACAACTAAACAAAACCCAAACCCTAATTTGGGCGGTGACTAAGGTTTTTATAGACCTGAGGGTCGCCCAAGGACTCCTAGACGCAAACAAAAAAGACTCTCACACGATACATGGCCCAATGGCCCATGTGGGGCGCGCAGCACCGAAGATAGATTCTGTCTGCCAACTTCCAACACATTTTTCCGTCAACTCTGAACTCCAATAGGCCCAAAACTGGCGGCATTGGAAAGCTTATGTTTTTATCTTTCCAGGGATATGTGGTTCGCCAAAAATGGAGCCCGTTTGTGGCCTAGGCGACGATTTTGGTGCAGACTACTCCTGGAGGCCGAGGGGGCCTACTCCGAGATGAATTGGGCCTCCAACTTGACTTGGACACCCCCTTGCTTTCCTCCTCACCCTTGCTGGTTCCCATGGCCTTCATGTTCCTCTCCTAAGTTCCTAAGTAAAATATAATCAATAGAAACATTAGGTAGCATACTATCCTCACAAGTGTATAAACTAGAACTTAAGAATGAGCTCACCTGTTGATTTAATTGTCGTGCACGAGCTCTCGTGAGAGGTCCATGCATCACAACTGAAGGAGTGTCGCTCGTAAGTATAGGAGAGATGTCCTCATCATCCTCCCCCTCTTGAAGTGGAGTCATCCTCGACTCAAGTTCATCTTCTTCTCCCAAGTACGACTTCAAATCTGCAATGTTAAATGTGGGACTAACCCCAAACTCGAGAGGCAACTGAAGTTTATATGCATTGTCATTTATTTTCTCAATTATTGTCACGCCCAGTTCTCAACCAACGGAATCGGAACAACATATATGTGCCAGGAACGTGTCTCACATATATCATGACAATAGTGACATCACAGAACGTGCATAAACGATAAATAAAACGTTTACATAGAGTATAACATCACTTTATTACAATAAGACAACATGTCTTTAAACCAGCGTCATAGCGGAAGCGTAAACGAAGATAAACGAGCCGCCACAGGGACGTTGACTGGTGGACCGGTACGCCTAGAACTCGTTGAAGTCCTGAACATACTCTTCGAAGTCTTCTAGAGCTGAGCAGCGGTTGGGTTCCAGCCAACAGTAGGTTTAAAGTAAAGCAAGCGTGAGTATTTCATACTCAACAAGCATAACATGAACTATGAGGCATCTAGGGTTGGCTGACACTTAGCATGAGCTTTTAGTTGGTCAAGTTTTATTAAGCGACTAAATTACTACAAATGAGTTGGTAAACCATTAACTCAAGATATTGCATCAGAACACTATTCAACAACATTAACATAAGAACCACTTTCAAAACCCAACAGAAACCACTAATCTGCATAAAGGATCTGGGCCGCTCATAACCGTGAGCACGGCTGACATGTCAGTTTTACACTCTCGAGAGGTCGTACATCTTTATCCATGAGTCGTGGGCTACGCTAGTGGTCCAGCACATTACCTTAGATGAGATGGCTAGCAAGCACACTACGAGGCCTTTACAAAGATCACGTTGGTAAGGTGTAACCGCTAAGGTTTCAGGGTCCGCAGCTGTGGAGCAAGCCTCAAGGGGAGATAAACGCACTCAACCCAAGTAGCGCGAGGGCCACAGAAGCTCACCTCCCCTCTTGCCCCGTCGGTAAGTTACTCCCAAACCAATGCAACCTAATTAGTTAGCCAAGACCGTCCCAATCCATTCTCATGGTAGCACTGTTGTCCCAGATTGTCGCTTTGCGAACCGGTCCTTACGGAGAGTGGCTATAAGCAAAACACATGCTCATGCCCCCTAAACCAAGTTGCTAAAAAGCCATTTTTAGAGGAACATGATCCACAGAGGGTCAAGCTCAAAATTTGAATGCATAGATCCATTTAACAAAATTATTGACAAAAGATACATGAGTTCGCGCAGCAACTAGCAAAACTTAACCAACATGCAACCCATAGGTAAACATATCGATAAAAGAGGCTAGGTACAGTCCTTATTGGCATACAAAAATTAGACACATGCATATGAAGTGATTAAAGGGTTGTTAGGTTGTGTTCATGCTATACTTGCCTTGCTCAAACTGGTCTTGAGTCTGGTGCTCAACACCCTCAAACGGCTGCTCTTCGTCACCAACAAACTGCTCACCGTCTAACCACGTTCACGGCAACATATAAGCATTTCCACGCATACATACATGCAAACAATTATCAAAAGGTGAGAAACAGTATATCATATCATAAAAACAAAAGGTAAAACTGTACTAAAAACATTCTACATGTTTCTACGGTCGTGTGAGCGCAAGAATCACTCAAATCGGAGTTAAAACGCGGATGTTATGCATAAAACGGGCTCCTAGGGGCATAACTGTGATGGAAACAATGAAACCAGGGGCTAGATTTGAAAAACCGAGGACTTAAACGTAATTAACTATAGCCGCCGCGGGTTTCCATGCAAAAACCCGAGACTGGGACCGCGGGTTCAAAAACCGGAAAGTCCAGGGGTCTAACCGAAGAAAACAAGACCTAAACCTAATTATTTTTCAAAGCCGGTGGACCGCGGGTTGATTCCAGAGAAACTTGGGGACTTTTCTGCGAAAGTCCCGCGCTGACCGGTCTACGCCGACGCGGCGCTGACGCGGCGCGCAGGTGGCGTGACACGTCGGCCTGACAGGTGGGACCAGCTGAGTCGGATTAAGTGAGGGCGACGTGGCGCTCTGTGATTGGCCCGCGAAGGGGTACCCCCACGTTATGATCTCGGCTGTCCAGATCGGATCCGAGGGCCAGGGTTGAAAGGGAGAAAAGGGGGCGCCGGCGGTGACCACTCCCCATGGTGGAGTTCGGCCTGCGCGGCGGCGGCTCACCGGAGCAAGGTGCACCGGGGCACTAAGGGCGGTCTCGCTAGACTAGACCTAGCTCAGGAGAGAGAGAAGGCCGAGGCGGAGCTCACCGAGGGTCCAGCGAGGTCGGGGAACGGACAGCGGGGCTTGGCGACGGTGGCCGGCGGATGAAGACGGTCGGCGCTCGCGGACAGGAGCGTCGGAGGTTCGCTCCCGCTTCCAAAACTCGCGGAACGACTCCAAGAGGATCCTACGGACGATATGGAGGGGATTAGAGCAGCGGAGATGGCTCATCGGTGACGAATCGAGCGGTGGAGTGGCTTACCGAGGCAGAGCTCCGGCAACGGACAGCGGGCACGAGAGAGCACGAGCGACGAATTGGAGAAGAGGGTTTGCAAAGGAGAAGAGTGTGGTCCTCGGAGTGGGTTTTATAGAGCCCTAGGCGAAGGGGATAGACACGGCCACGGTGATTCCGCTCGGCGGCTTTGAAAGCAGGACCCGGCGCAGTGAAGGAAAGGAGGGAGAAGGGGAAACCGGGGCTGCGACCGCGGGATTGTGGGCGGGCACTAAAGGAAGGGGACGTGGGCGTGGCTTCGGCTTCCTTTGCTCGAGCGCCGAGGTGGCCGAGCGGGGGAGTAAGGAAGGCGGGCGTGGATCGCGGCGGGAGGAAGGGGACGGGTCTGACCGGCGGGGCCGGGCGGTCAGTGGGAGCGAGGGCGCGGGCCCGCCTGTCAGCGAGGCGCGGAGAGAGAGGGCGGCGCGTGCTGGCGGGCCGAGCGGCGCTGAGGAGGAGGGGCGCGGCCGAATGGGCCGGCCTCTCGGCCTAGGCGGGAAGGGGGCGGGGTCGGCTAGGCCGAGCCCAGGAGGGAGAGAGGCGGGGGTCGGCTGGGCCGAGCCGGGCCTGGCTGGCCTGGCTGCCCCTTTCCCCTTTTTTTTTTCTTTTCTGTTTTTTGAATTATTTTGAATGGAGATAGAAATGGTTCTAAAATTCAAATGAATTTGAATTTGAATCCTTAATTCAATCAAACAAGAGACAATGCACCAGCATGTAATGCACAAGAAAGTTGGGCCTAAGATAAATTTTATTCTAGTATTTATTTTAAATAAAACCTGTTAAATGCAAACCAAACATATAAGCCTTAGGAAAATTAAATAAATTGCTTGAATTTTATTGTGAAATGCTGGAATTTAAACTAGGGTGTTACAAACCTACCCCCCTTAACAGGAATCTCGCCCCCGAGATTCTCATAGGTGGTTAGCAAAGAGACCTGGATAGGTTGCTCTCAACTCCTCCTCTCTTTCCCAAGTTGCCTCATCCTCCGTGTGATGTTTCCACTGCACTATGCACATTTTCACCCTCCTATTTCGGGTAATCCTTTCAGATGTTTCAAGAATCTTCACCGGGTGTTCGGTATATGTCAAATCCTCCTGCACGTCCAGACCTTCCAGTGGTGCTTGTTCTTCCGGCACCCTCAAACACTTCTTTAGTTGGGACACATGGAACACATTGTATATGCCAGATAGGTTTGATGGCAACTCTAACTTATAAGCCACTTCGCCTTTCCTTTCCACTATCTTGAATGGACCGATGTATCTTGGTGCCAGCTTCCCTTTCATATTAAACCTCCGAATACCTCTCATTGGTGACACCTTCAAATACACAAAGTCATCAACCTTAAAGGTCAAATCCCTGCGTCGCACATCTACATAGCTCTTCTGTCTGGACTGAGCAACTCTCAAGTTCTCACGTACCATCTTGATCTGCTGTTCAGCATCCCTGATAAGGTCGGGTCCGAACACCTGCTTCTCTCCTGTTTGGTTCCAAAATAGCGGTGTCCTGCACCTTCTACTGTGCAGTGCCTCAAACTGTGACTTCTTCAGACTGGCTTGGTAGCTGTTGTTATAAGAGAACTCAGCGTAAGGCAGACTCTTGTCCCAACTGGTTCCGTACTGTATAGCACACGCCCTCAACATGTCCTCTAGGATCTGATTTGTTCTTTCCGTCTGACCATCTGTCTGTGGGTGATATGCTGTACTGAACCGAAGCTTGGAATCCAATGAATCATGCAACTGCTCCCAAAAACGAGATGTGAACTGTGAACCTCTATCAGATATGATCCGCTTAGGCACACCATGCAAGCAAACGATTCTGGAGATGTACAATTCTGCTAACCTTGCACCCGAATAGGTAGTGTTCACCGGAATGAAATGAGCAACCTTGGTCAACCGATCAACAACTACCTAGATTGAGTT
Source organism: Paspalum notatum (assembly GCA_022530915.1). Classification (NCBI taxonomy): domain Eukaryota; kingdom Viridiplantae; phylum Streptophyta; class Magnoliopsida; order Poales; family Poaceae; genus Paspalum; species Paspalum notatum. Next base: position 27,289,760 of record CM039688.1, on the reverse strand, counting down.
GTAACCTTTCTGAGTCCGGGGTAAGCCCACAATGAAATCCATACTTATTTCCTCCCATTTCCACTCTGGAATCTTCAAAGGTTGCAACAAACCTGCAGGTCTCTGATGTTCGGCCTTCACACGCTGACAAGTGTCACACACTGCGACATATTCCGCCACTGCTCTCTTCATTCCATACCACCAGAACCTTTCCTTCAAATCATGATACATCTTTGTACTGCCCGGGTGAATTGAGTAAGCCGTGTCATGAGCCTCACTGAGTATTAACTTCTTGATACTGTCCACATCTGGCACGCAGATCCGGTTCTTGTACCATACAGTACCTTGTTCATCTTCACGAAAGTGTGGCGCCTTGCCCAACTTGATCTGTTCCTGGATCTCCTGGATTTTCTCGTCCGTTTTCTGATGGTTCCTTATCTCTTGTTCAAGGGTAGGCTCTGCTTCAAAAGTTGCTACTGTGGTGTGATGCACGAATCCCAAATTCAAACTCTCAAATTCCGCACACAGCTCAAAGGGCATCTGAAAAGCAACTGCCATGTTAACATAACTTTTTCTGCTTAAGGCATCTGCTACCACATTAGCTTTCCCTGGATGGTAATATATCTCCAGGTCATAATCTTTAATCAACTCTAGCCATCTTCTCTGCCTCATATTCAGCTCATTCTGTGTGAAGATATATTTAAGACTCTATCTCACATCTATTTCCGAATAAATAATGCCTCCAGATCTTCAGAGCATGCACAACAGCTGCTAACTCCAGATCATGAGTGGGATAATTGACCTCATGCTTTCTTAACTGGCGTGAAGCATAAGCAATCACCTTACCCTCCTACATCAGCACACAACCCAAACCTTCCTTAGAGGCATCACAATACACGGTGAAACTCTTGGTTAAGTCCGGTAGAGTAAGCACTGGGGCTGTAGTGAGTCTCTTCTTTAATTCATCAAATGCAGCTTGCCTCTCCTTAGTCCAATTAAATGGAACACCCTTCTCGAGCAATGATGTCATTGGTTTTGCAATCCTGGAGAAACTCTCAATAAACCTTCTATAATATCCTGCTAGACCCAAAAATCCACGAACTTCTTTCACAACTTCTGGCACCTTCCAATCCATGACACTGCTGATTTTGCTAGGATCCACCATAATTCCACCTTTTGAGACTATATGTCCCAAGAAAGGCACTTGATCAAGCCAAAACTCACACTTGCTCAACTTTGCATACAACTTATGGTCTCTCAGCTTCTACAAAACTAACCTCAAGTGTTCTTCATGTTCTTCTTCCGTCTTGGAATAGATCAATATATCATCAATGAACACCACAACAAACTTGTCAAGATACTCCATGAACACCTTGTTCATAAGATTCATGAAATAAGCAGGAGCATTTGTCAACCCAAAAGACATCACTGTATATTCATATAACCCAAATCTGGTAATGAAAGCAGTCTTTGGAATATCGGAAGGACGAATCTTCATTTGATGATAACCCGACCTCAAATCAATTTTTGAGAACACACATGCACCTTGCAACTGATCAAACAAATCATCTGTCCGAGGTAAGGGGTATTTGTTTTTGATGGTGACATCATTCAAAGCCCTATAATCCACACACATCCTTCTTGACCCATCCTTCTTATCAACAAACAGAACTGGGAAGGCCCAAGGTGAAGAACTAGGCCGTATAAACCCTTTTCCTAACAACTCATCTATATTTTCCTTTATTAACTCTTGTTCTTTGGGTGCCACTCTATATTGCCTTTTTGCTATAGGGGCTGTACCAGGTAAAAGTTCTATTAAAAATTCAACTTCTCGGTCAGGTGGCATACCTGGTAACTCTTCTGGAAAGACATCCGGGTACTCGCACACTACTCGAATTCCCTCCGTGGGCTTCGCCTCCATCTGATGCAGACAACCAGAAGGTTCTGTGGCACTGACTTCCACTTTCTGACCATCAGGAGCTGTTAAGTGGACGGTTCGCTTGGCACAATCAATTCTGACATCCCACTTAGCAAGCGTTTCCATTCCCAAGATGATATTGATTCCCGCGGAACCAATGATTATCAACTTGGTGCAGAATTCTACCCCCCTTATGTTTATGCTAACTCAAGGGCATATTAAACTGGTGCTCAACGTTCCCCCCGGTGTAGATACTACCTTGGTTCTACTTGTAGACCTTATAGGAATATTGTACTACTCAGCATATGATTTGGTAATAAATGAATGCGTGGCACCAGTATCAAAAAGAACTGTAGCGGGGTGAGAGTTGACCAGGAACGTACCAAGCACGATGTTAGGGGCTTCAGTTGCAGACTCAGCTGTCACATGATTCACCTTCCCCTGCCACGGCTCCTTGCCCTGTTGATTGTGGCGCCCTTGCTGCGGCTGGGGAGGATTCTGCCTTTGGCCCGATTGCTGCCCCTGTTGGTTACCTTGCACCTTACGGGGACAAGCATTAGTATAGTGGCCCACTCCACCACACTTGTAGCAAGGCCCAACACCTGTAGTCTGGTTTGTGGTGGGGGGTTGCCTGCACTTGGCGCTGAGCTGGATACATAGGACGAGCTGGCTGACCCTGGTAGCGCTGCTGGTACTGGTAGCCTTGCTGTCCTTGAGCCCACTGCTGCTGTGAGCTCGGACCCTGAGAGAAACTGGGGCAGGTGTTGCTGCTTGATGAAGAGTTGTTGTACTTCCTCTTCCTTTTTTCAATCTCCTGGTGCTTCCTTTTAGTGAAAAGAGCCCTGTCCACCAGTTGATGGAAGCTAGGGAAGGTATGGTTCATCAGCTGGTATTGGAGCTCATCATTTAGACCCTCCAAGAAGTATTCCTGTTTCTCCCTGTCCTCTGCCACCTCTGCAGTGGCATACCTGGCCAACTGAAGGAACTTATCCCTATACTCAGTCACCGACATGCTGTCCTGCTTCAGGGAAAGAAACTCCTTCTTCTTCATTTTCATCAACCCCGCAGGCACATGGTGGTTGCGGAAGTTCTCCCTGAACTGTGCCCAAGTAAAAGCATCCCTATCTTGGGGTCTGTAAGATTCCCACCAATCCAGGGCTGCACCTCTTAGCTGACCGGAACCATACAAAACCCTCTCCCGGTCATTGCATTGAGCAATGTCCAGCTGGCGTTCCACTGCGCGAAGCCAATCATCAGCTTGCAGTGGCTCTGTGGCATGGGAGAAGGTTGGTGAATGACCCTTCAGGAAATCTCCACGCCTGTCCCTAGGTGGTGGGGGGTAGTGGTTGAGCTTGGGCTTGCTGGAGAACGTGCACCGCGTTGGTCATTGTCGCCATCATCTGCATCTGGAGGTTGTAAAATTGCTCCGGTGTCAGTGGTGGAGGGTTGGGCAGCGGGTTGCCACCCCCCTGGTTACCCTGGCTAGCATTTCCACCAGCAGCGTTGCGCCTTGTGTTAACCATCTGTTTGTAGCAGAGACACCGTAAGCACATAGCCAACATATGGGTGCACAAGCAGTAGCGACTAAAGGTAAAGTAGTAAGAGCGATAGAGTGGATATAGTGTTTAACCCCACGAACTAACTTATAACATTAACTTGTTTATGCTGGGACAAATCCCCACAGCTGGATAACACACAACCAAAGATCCAAATCAAACATGGTAAAAAATAACATACAACCAGCCAACACAATTTAACTTAAGTTCCACACGACCAACTCAACACGACAACTTAAACAAACGTGCTAACGCGATACATGAGGATGACTAGTCATCCCGAGGGAGTATCCTGGTGGCACCACCTAACTCTCCCGTGCCAGGCCTCCTGCGAGGGGGGGTCTGAGCCGGATCCACCACTGGCACCTAGGGCGGTGGACCTGCCACTCGGTCCAGCTGCGCCTGAAGGTGGAACACCTCACCGTTCCGGTGATGGAGCTCCTCGGACACCCTGACGTAGACAGTGATCAGGGCTGACACATACCGGACCAGCTTTAGCAGCTGCCGGTTGTCCTCACCCCAGATGGACGCTATCTCGTGCTCAGTATCCCCGGACTGCCGTCGGGGGAAGTAGCGGTACTGAGTCTGGCAGAGTGGAGTGTGGTAGTGCTGGCAGAGGACCCCAAGAGCCTGTTGAGCAGCATCCTCCATGGCCATCTCCATGGTCTCGTGCTCCGCGATGCTGTAGTGCTGGCGCAGCACAGTGTGCCCCCCATGGTTGGGGTTGGGCTCCAGGATCTGCGCACCGGTGGACCAGAGGGTGGTGTGGTCCGGGCGCGCTCGTTGCCGAACCTGGTAGACGACCACATAGGTAGTGTAACCCAGGTCGTAGAGGCAGTCGCGAAGTAGCCCCGGGAACTCCAGGTCAGCACCGTGGTGTGGGTGCGTCAGGTCGACCCAGGCGTCAACCTCCCGCTGGCCACCCTCGTCGAAAGGGACAGCCACGCGGAACGGCCACTCGGGTGCGGTAGGCGGTGGCGGTGGGGGTGCCGGTGAAGCTGCAGGCGCCACTGGAGAAGGTGGTGGTGTCGGCGCACGCGGGGAAGGAGGTGTCGGTGTCGGCAGGCGTGGCGGTGGGGCCTCCTCACGCGCATCACCGTCGTCGTCGGAGTCGAGGTAGTAAACTACCTCCACTGGGTCCTCCTCCTCCTCCTCCTCCTCCTCCTCAGGGTCAGTGTCCGCCGGAAGCAGACCATTCCCCTCAAAGGGGTGTGGCGCCTGGTCCATGGGAGCGTACTCGAAGGGTGGTGGTGGCAACGGCTCGGGCAGCTCCGGTGACGGAGGCTTGATCTGCTGTGGTGGACGAGGTACTGGGGTACGCCGTGGGGTCGGTGGTGCAACACGGCGAAGGCGGCCGCCGGTACTCTTGCGGGCGGTTTGCTTGCTGCGTGCCATGACCTATAAAGAGGATGGAGCAAGATGGAGATCAGTTCTATAGGACTGAATGAATAAAGCAAAAAGTAATAATTTAACATAGAGTGAACATATAATTTGATAGCGAAAAATAAAATTTTCATAAAACAGCAAGAGGGCAAAGGGGAATGAGGTCCTTATTTACGTCCGTTTCTAACTAGGCTTCCGTCCTACAGTCAACACGGCTCTGATACCACTTTGTCACGCCCAGTTCTCAACCAATGGAACCGGAACAACATATATGTGCCAGGAACGTGTCTCACATATATCATGACAATAGTGACATTACAGAACGTGCATAAACGATAAATAAAACGTTTACATAGAGTATAACATCACTTTATTACAATAAGACAACATGTCTTTAAACCAGCATCATAGCGGAAGCGTAAACGAAGATAAACGAGCCGCCACAGGGACGTTGACTGGTGGACCGGTACGCCTAGAACTCGTTCAAGTCCTGAACATACTCTTCGAAGTCTTCTAGAGCTAAGCAGCGGTTGGGTTCTAGCCAACAGTAGGTTTAAAGTAAAGCAAGCGTGAGTATTTCATACTCAACAAGCATAACATGAACTATGAGGCATCTAGGGTTGGCTGACACTTAGCATGAGCTTTTAGTTGGTCAAGTTTTATTAAGCGACTAAATTACTACAAGTGAGTTGGTAAACCATTAACCCAAGATATTGCATCAGAACATTATTCAACAACATTAACATAAGAACCACTTTCAAAACTCAACAGAAACCACTAATCTGCATAAAGGATCTGGGCCGCTCATAACCGTGAGCACGGCTGACATGTCAGTTTTACACTCTCGAGAGGTCGTACATCTTTACCCATGAGTCGTGGGCTACGCTAGTGGTCCACCACATTACCTTAGATGAGATGGCTAGCAAGCACACTACGAGGCCTTTACAAAGATCACGTTGGTAAGGTGTAACCGCTAAGGTTTCAGGGTCCGCAGTTGTGGAGCAAGCCTCAAGGGGAGATAAACGCACTCAACCCAAGTAGCGCGAGGGCCACAGAAGCTCACCTCCCCTCTTGCCCCGTCGGTAAGTTACTCCCAAACCAATGCAACCTAATTAGTTAGCCAAGACCGTCCCAATCCAGTCTCATGGTAGCACTGTTGTCCCAGATTGTCGCTTTGCGAACCGGTCCTTACGGAGAGTGGCTATAAGCAAAACACATGCTCATGCCCCCTAAACCAAGTTGCTAAAAAGCCATTTTTAGAGGAACATGATCCACAGAGGGTCAAGCTCAAAATTTGATTGCATAGATCCATTTAACAAAATTATTAACAAAAGATACATGAGTTCGCGGAGCAACTAGCAAAACTTAACCAACATGCAACCCATAGGTAAACATATCGATAAAAGAGGCTAGGTACAGTCCTTATTGGCATACAAAAATTAGACACATGCATATGAAGTGATTAAAGGGTTGTTAGGTTGTGTTCATGCTATACTTGCCTTGCTCAAACTGGTCTTGAGTCTACTGCTCAACACCCTCAAATGGCTGCTCTTCGTCACCAACAAACTGCTCACCGTCTAACCACGTTCACGGCAACATACAAGCATTTCCACGCATACATACATGCAAACAATTATCAAAAGGTGAGAAACAGTACATCATATCATAAAAACAGAAGGTAAAACTGTACTAAAAACATTCTACATGTTTCTACGGTCGCGTGAGCGCAAGAATCACTCAAATCGGAGTTAAAACGCGGAAGTTATGCATAAAACGGGCTCCTAGGGGCATAACTGTGATGGAAACATTGAAACCAGGGGCTAGATTTGAAAAACCGAGGACTTAAACGTAATTAGCTATAGCCGCCGTGGGTTTCCATGCAAAAACCCGAGACTGGGACCGCGGGTTCAAAAACCGGAAAATCCAGGGGTCTAACCGAAGAAAACAGGACCTAAACCTAATTATTTTTCAAAGCCGGTGGACCGCGGGTTGATTCCAGAGAAACTTGGGGACTTTTCTGCGAAAGTCCCGCGCTGACCGGTCTACGCCGATGCGGCGCTGACGCGGCGCGCTGGTGGCGTGACACGTCGGCCTAACAGGTGGGACCAGCTGAGTCGGATTAAGTGAGGGCGACGTGGCGCTCTGTGATTGGCCCGCGAAGGGGTACCCCCACGTTATGATCTCGGCTGTCCAGATCGGATCCGAGGGCCAGGGTTGAAAGGGAGAAAAGGGGGCGCCGGCGGTGACCACTCCCCATGGTGGAGTTTGGCCTGCACGGCGGCGGCTCACCGGAGCAAGGTGCACCGGGGCACTAAGGGCGTCCTCGCTAGACTAGACATAGCTCGGGAGAGAGAGAAGGCCGAGGCGGAGCTCACCGAGGGTCCAGCGAGGTTGGGGAACGGACAGCGGGGCTTGGCGACGGTGACCGGCGGATGAAGACGGTCGGTGCTCGCGGACAGGAGTGTCGGAGGTTCGCTCCCGCTTCCAAAACTCGCGGAACGACTCCGAGAGGATCCTGCGGACGATATGGAGGGGATTAGAGCAGCGGAGGTGGCTCATCGGTGACGAATCGAGCGGTGGAGTGGCTTACCGAGGCGGAGCTCCGGCAACGGACAGCGGGCACGAGAGAGCACGAGCGACGAATTGGAGAAGAGGGTTTGCAAAGGAGAAGAGTGCGGTCCTCGGAGTGGGTTTTATAGAGCCCTAGGCGAAGGGGATAGACATGGCCACGGTGATTCCGCTTGGCGGCTTTGAAAGCTGGACCCGGCACAGTGAAGGAAAGGAGGGAGAAGGGGAAACCGGGGCGGCGACCGCGGGATTGAGGGCGGGCACTAAAGGAAGGGGACGTGGGCGTGGCTTCGGCTTCCTTTGCTCGAGCACCGACGTGGCCGAGCGGGAGAGTAAGGAAGGCGGGCGTGGATCGCGGCGGGAGGAAGGGGACGGGTCTGACCGGCGGGGCCGGGCGGTCAGTGGGAGCGAGGGCGCGGGCCCGCCTGTCAGCAAGGCGCCGAGAGAGAGGGCGGCGCGCGTTGGCGGGCCGAGCGGCGCTAAGGAGGAGGGGCGCGGCCGAGTGGGCCGGCCTCTCGGCCCAAGCTGGAAGGGGGCGGGGTCGGCTGGGCCGAGCCCAGGTGGGAGAGAGGCGGGGGTTGGCGGGGCCGAGCCGGGCCTGGCCGGCCTGGCTGCCCCTTTCCCTTTTTTTTCTTTTCTATTTTTTGAATTATTTTGAATGGAGATAGAAATGGTTCTAAAATTCAAATGAATTTGAATTTGAATCCTTAATTCAAGCAAACAAGAGACAATGCACCAGCATGTAATGCACAAGAAAGTTGGGCCTATGATAAATTTTATTCTAGTATTTATTTTAAATAAAACCTGTTAAATGCAAATTAAACATATAAGCCTTAGGAAAATTAAATAAATTGCTTGAATTTTATTGTGAAATGCTAGAATTTAAACTAGGGTGTTACAATTATTTTGAAAGGACCATCAGCTCTAGGCATTAACTTAGACTTTCTCAAATCTGGAAAACGATCCTTCCGCAAGTGTAACCACACTAAATCACCCGGTTCAAGGTTAATTTTCTTTCTACCTTTATTACTCGCTTCCCTGTACCTTTCATTCATCTTTTCAATATTGTCTTTAGTGGTTTTATGCAGTTTTAGAACAAAATCAGCACGTTCCTTTGCATCATGCTGAACTCTCTCACTAGTAGGTAAAGGTAGAAGATCAATAGGAGCACGAGGGTTGAAACCATACACTACCTGGAAAGGACTTACCTTGGTGGTGGAGTGCACTGCCCTATTATATGAGAACTCAACGTGCGGCAAACACTCTTCCCACATCTTCAAATTTTTCTTCAAAACAGTCCTCAACATGGTAGATAAAGTTTGATTTACTATCTCGGTTTGGCCATCAGTTTGGGGATGACAGGTTGTAGAAAATAGCAGCTTCGTCCCCAATTTATTCCATAGCGTTCTCCAAAAATGGCTCAAAAATTTGGCATCACGATCTGTAACAATAGTAGAAGGCATACCATGCAAGCGAACGATTTCTTAAAAGAAGAGGTTAGCAATATTAACGGCATCGTCGCTTTTACGACAAGGAATAAAGTGAGCCATCTTAGAAAAGTGATCTACTACCACAAAAATACTATCCCTCCCCCCTTTGTCCTAGGCAATCCTAAAACAAAGTCCATAGATATATCCTCCCATGGGGTGCTAGGAACAGGAAGAGGCATATATAGACCATGTGGATTTAATCGTGACTTAGCCTTTTGACATGTAGTGCAGCGAGATACAAACCTCTCAACATCTCGCCTCATCTTTGGCCAAAAGAAATGTGCGGACAGCACGGCTTCCGTTTTCTTGGCATCAAAATGACCCATCAATCCGCCTCCATGAGCCTCCTGTAACAAAAGAAGACGAACGGATCCAACTGGAATGCATAGGCGGTTAGCTCTAAACACAAATCCTTCATTTATCACGTATTTGTCCCATGTTCTACCCTCTTTGCAATGCAACATGATATCCTTAAAATCTTCATCATAAGCATATTGTTCTTTAATTGAATCTAAGCCAAATATACGATGATCAAGTTGGAGCAACATAGTATATCTCCTAGACAAAGCATCAGCAATCACATTATTCTTCCCTTTCTTATGTTTGATAACATAAGGAAAAGATTCAATAAATTCAACCCACTTAGCATGTCTATGGTTCAGTTTCACTTAGCTTCTAATATGTTTTAGCGGTTCATGGTCAGAATGAATAACAAATTCATTAGGCCATAGATAATGTTGCCACGTTTCCAAAGATCGCACAAGAGCATACAATTCTTTATCATACGTCAAATAATTCAAAACAGGACCACTCAATTTTTTGCTAAAGTAAGCAACGGGTTTATTTTCTTGCATCAAAACACCACCAATGCCTACTCCACTAGCATCACATTCAAGCTCGAAGGTCTTACCAAAATCAGGAAGTTACAGCAAAGGAGCATGAGTAAGTTTATCCTTCAAAAGATTAAATGCATCTTCCTGTGGCTTACCCCAATTGAACGCTACTCCCTTCTTTGTCAACTCATTTAATGGGGCAGCAATGGTGCTGAAATTTGGGACAAAGCAACGGTAAAATCCAGCTAGTCCATGGAAGCTTCGCACTTGTGAAACCGTCGTAGGCGTAGGCCAGTTGCGAATAGCTTGCACCTTGGCTTCATCAACCTCAATTCCCTACGGCGTCACAACATAACCAAGAAAAGAGACTTGATCGGTGCAAAAGGTGCACTTCTCGATGTTACCAAATAAGCGCGCAGCCCGCAAGGCATCAAAAACAGCACGTAGATGATCCATATGTTCGTGCAAAGACTTGCTATAAATCAATATATCATCAAAGTAGACCACCACAAATTTTCTAATAAATGCTCGTAAAACCTCATTCATTAATCGCATGAAAGTGCTAGGTGCATTAGTTAACCCAAAAGGCATGATTAACCACTCATATAACCCGAACTTGGTTTCAAAAGCTATTTTCCATTCATCTCCTAGTTTCATTCTTATTTGATGGTATCCACTACGCATGTCAACCTTAGAAAAAATTATTGAACCGCTTAACTCATCAAGCATGTCATCCAACCTAGGAATAGGGTGACGGTACCTTATGGTAATGTTGTTAATGGCTCTACAATCTACACACATGCGCCAACTACCATCTTTCTTAGGAACCAAAATAACAGGAACGGCACAAGGACTAACGCTCTCACGTACGTACCCACGGTCCAAAAGATCTTGGACCTGTCGCTGAATTTCCTTAGTCTCCTCAGGGTTGGTCCTATAAGCAGCTTGGTTTGGCAAACTCGCTCCAGGTATCAAATCAATTTGGTGTTCAATCCCCCAAATAGGTGGCAGCCTTGGAGGTATGTCAGCGGGAAAAACATCCGCATACTCCTGCAAAATGTTAGTGACCGCAGGAGGCAAAGTATGGTGCATATCTTCCAAAGAAAACAAGGCATCTTTGCATATGAAAGCATAGCACATAGCAGCAGAATTAATTTCAGCAAGATCATTTTTTGTAGCAAGTAAGACAGGGTCCTTCAATCTGATTTGATTTGCTACATGCTGAATTTCATATTTATCATCATTGGTTTTCCTATCACTTGCAAGCCTCTCTTTATCAAACTTAATAATTTCAGCAGGTGTTAAAGGTAGAAGAGTAATTTTCTTTCCCTTATGCATGAAGGTATATTTATTACTTCTACCATGGTGAAGTGCATCAGTGTCATATTCCCATGGACGACGCAATAAAAGAGAACAAGCTTGCATCGGCACTACATCACAATCAGCAAAATCAGCATATGCACCAATGGAAAAATGGACCCGACATGTTTGTGTTACCTTAGCTTTGCCGGAATCATTTAGCCACTGAATATGGTATGGATGTGGGTGCGGGCGTGTGGTCAAACCAAGCTTCTTAACCAAATCTGTACTCACCAAGTTATTGCAACTCCCGGAATCAATGATGACGCGTGCTCGTCGATTGTTGATGATGAATAAAAATTGGAACAAGTTATGGCGCTGCTGCTGCTCGGCTTTCTCCATCTGTGCACTGAGAACACACTGCACAATGATGGCATGGGCAGCAGCAGAATCATTGGCCCCGTAGGTGCCCTCATCATCAACGCAGTCGTCGTCGTCGTCGTCTGCGATGGCTTCTTCATCCCCAACATCGGAGGTGCTGATGTAGCCCCCGTCAACAGTAGCAACGTATGCCCGTTTGCTAGGGCATTCCCTCTGGACATGGCCAATCCCTTGGCACTTATGGCAGTGAATCTCCATCGATGTACGGCCTGTGGAAGCAACAGAGGAGGAGCTCTTGGCAGGCACAGGATGCGGCAATACCTTGCTGCCCGTGGCACGTGCGGAGGGTGCTGTTATCGCTAGTCATGAGGTTGTCGAAGGAGGTGGTGCAGCCGGTCGAAAGGTGGAGGTAGGTGCTGTCCTCGCTTGTCCTATCGACGTCCGAGGCATGAAAGAATTGCCAGCTTTGCTCTTGGTCCTGGGTTGGCATCCCTGCAACTCCTTCACTGCTAACATGGCAAGATGAAACAAACGATTGACAGTAGAAAATTCTTTATAGTCAACAATGTCCTGAATTTCCCGCCGTAGCCCACCATAAAAACGATAAATTTTATCCTCAGTTTCCTCTTTAACCCACGAATCATACCCTTTTGCAATTTAGCATAATATTCCTGAACGGTCATGTCTCCCTGTTCTAAGCGTTGTAGTTTCTTACGCAAATCTCGTTTATAAGAGAAAGGAACAAACCGTTCACGCATAGCCTCTTTTAATCTATCCCATGTATCAGGTTGTAAGCGAAGGCTACCTAATTCAGTCTACCAAATAATAGCGAAATCTTTGAACTCACTATTGGCTTGCCTAACCCAATGTTGTTCAGGAACTAGATGAGAATTAAATTTTTGCTCAACGGTCATTTCCCAATCCAAATAAGCCTCAGCATCGTAAGCTCTAGAAAAAGAAGGGATGGTGAATTTTACCTTGGCGAAGGGATCATCATTGCTGCTATAGTTAGCTGGCTTGTTACCTCCCATACCTTTCTTATTGCAACGAAGACGGTTACGTAGTCGATGTTGCAGCTCAGGCTCATCTTCAATTTCTTTGTCTTCGCCTAAGTCTTCTTCTTCAAAATCTTGGTCCTTGTCCTTGTCATTGTCATTGTTTTTGTCGCTATCATTGACAACGCTCTTGGTGGAGGAGTGTTTGTTGGCACTTTCTTCAAGACGTTGTTTTTCAATGGCATCCACCCTCTGCATAAGGGAGGATACGCTTCGAGTCAAAGTGTCGAGAGACTTGTTGGTCGCCTTGTTGCCCTCTGTGATTGTGGCATTGATCTTGGCTAGCATATCTGCCAATTCAGAATGAAGAACACACTTTGAAAGGTCAATGTCATCGTCCTTGTCCCCCTTATCGCCCTTCTTGCCACCTGCCATGGTTAGCGTAGAAAAACAACAAGAAAGACAACAAGCACAAGTATTATGAACCCTATGACTACTAGGTAGGTGGGTGGGTCTCACGCTCTCAAGCAAATTTATCAAGTTCTTACCCGGTTCTTACCAACACAGCAAAGGACGGTGCAACCGGTGGCTGGTGCGTGACACCGTGAGGGCGTGATGAAGTGATTGCAAGGGCCAACACCTGTGCTGATCAGGAGATAAAATCTGTGGAGCTGTAGGAAGGCTGTATGTATGTATTAGTGGCACACAATTTAGTAACAGATAGTAATGCTGAATAAATGTCCAAAAGACTGCCCTAGTAGCTGGTCTAAATGTGTCCTTGTTCTAGTTATGGTATGAAGTAATGGAGAACGTACAACAAACAAGCAACCAAGGTGTTAGACCAGATATCAGCACAGCACCGGGTCAAAAACTTCCTGTTTTGCACTCTTTTCCTTTTCCTTTTCACGTTTTTTTTGTTCTCTTTTTTTTTACTCTTTTGTTCATCACTATATTTTTTTTAACTCTCACATACACCACACCAGGAAGTGTCACAAAAAATTTCAGAACAAACGGACACAAGACGTGGTCTGTGGAACAGAAACTGTGATTGGAAGCACGTTTTACACCGAGGTGCAAAAACTTCAGGGCCCGATATCTCGGTCTTCCCGGCCGATTTTCACAAAAGTATTTTTACCGAACCCGTGAAGGCGGGGACAATGAGATCCAAAATTTTTTGCAGATTTTCGAAATGTATATTTTTGCCCTGTTTCGAGTTCCGAGCGAAAAGTTATGGCCGTTTTACTGAAGGACACCGAAATAGGGTTTCCGAAGTGTGACACCTCTTCGGAAACAAGGATGTATGGCATGGATATGGATGGTAAGGGTCGATGGTGGATGTATGTGGCTGGTGGATGAGAGCAGGGAAGGCAGAGAGTGGCGAGATAGGGTTTGGATGAGGGAAACCCTAACACAGTGGCGACGACAACCCTAACTCGACTAGGACTTGAATGGCAAATTGGATCGGTGTAGGATATGAGATGCAGCGGAGATGGAACACAACTAAAACAAAAACACTATCTAAACCAGCAACACGACTCGATCTTGGACACAAACTCAGAATTACGGACTCCGAAACCGAAATTGTGCAAAGGCTAACGTTGTGGTTGTAGGTATGGATTTTTTTTTTTGGTTTTCGTGGACTATGGGACAAAACGAAACTAATCTATTAAGGACAATTGCAGGCAAACCTGATGGTAAACCATGCTCTGAATACCACTTGATGGGGACCAGGGGGTTCCCGATCTTCCGTCAGGTAGAGAATAAGTCGATTTGGCGGCACGAGACACGATCCGGCTCCCGATCGGCACGATCAAGACCCCTGCAATCGCAGCACCACGCGTCCTCTGGTTATTAACCATGCGCTGCCCGGTTGACCTCGCCACGAAGGCTAATCCCTGCCAGTGAATCGAGAACACAAGCAAGAACAAGAAAGATGCAACGAAAATTGCTGATGAATGATTAAGTTCACAAGTGGGGTCTCACAAAGAGCTGGAGTAATCTCCAAACGGTGGTACTGTTTGATGACAGAAACAACTAAGCAAAACCCAAACCCTAACTTGGGCGGTGGCTAAGGTTTTTATAGACCTGAGGGTCGCCCAAGGACTCCTAGACGCAAACTAAAAAGACTCTCACACGATACATGGCCCAATGGCCGAAGTAGGGCGCGCAGCACCGAGGACAGATTCGGTCTGCCAAATTCCAACGCATTTTCCTATCGACTCCGAACTCCAATAGGCCCGAAACTGGTGGCATTGGAAAGCTTATGTTTTTATCTTTCCAAGGATATGTGGTTCGCCAAAAACGAAGCCCGTTTCTGGCTTGGGCGACGATTTTGGTGCAGACTGCTCCTGGAGGCCGAGGGGCCTACTCCGAGATGAATTGGGCCTCCAACTTGACTTCGACGCCCTCTTGCTTTCCTCCTTGCCCTTGCTGGTTCCCATGGCCTTCATGTTCATCTCCTAAGTTCCTAAGTAACATATAATCAATAGAAACATTAGGTAGCTTACTATCCTCACAAGTGTATATACTAGAACTTAAGAACGAGCACACCTGTTGATTTAATTGTCGTGCACGAGCTCTCCTGAGAGGACCATGCATCACAACTGAAGGAGTGTCGCTCGTAAGCATAGGAGAGATGTCCTCATCACTCTGTCTTGAGGAGCCGATGCTTTGTTTCTTTTTGCTTCAAGCTGCCTTGTGTTTTGCCTTTGTTTTGTTTTGGGCGGCTTGAGCATTTCTTTTCTTTTTCCTTTCTCTTTCGGTTTTACGCTTTTCTTTTGTCTTTGTTCTATTTTAGGTTTCAGGTTGAGGGTGTTGACAATGCACTCATCAAAGGGGAGATTGAGAGCTAATGGACTGGCCTCATTGCTCTCTTGGTGTGATGAGTGATTGTCAACGAGCTCAAGCCCTCCGATGGACTGGAGGCCCTCCGATGGACTAGAGGTAGATGATGAAGACCTCGATGGACTGAGGCAAAAGCCCTCCAATGGACCGGAGGCAATGCTCGGCGTGGGAGCTTGGTATACGGAGGGGCGGTTCGGCAACGGTGGTGTAAGCCCTCCGATGGACTGCGAGGCGACTCCGATGGACTGGAGAAGCCGGGTGCCACCGCGGAGCTCCAACCCGAGTGCATGGCGCGAAGACGTGCGAGGGAGGCTTTGGTGGCTTCGGCTCAAAACCGCCACCCAAGTTTACATGACTTGGTGGGTTGGGCTCCGACTCGCCAAGATAGAAGATTGGGCCAAGACCCGGCCCAGGAAGCCCGCAGAATAAAGTTTTCCAGTTTCTGAATTCAAAACCGAGGGAAGCTTCCGGACTACTGGCTACGTGGCGTACATCCAAGCGAGGCATGGAGAAGAAGAAGATCAAAGCGTCATCATAGTCGTCCGATTGTATCTTTTATATTTCAGCCCCTTCCGGGCATTCTAGGGTAAGGGTCTTAGTGTTAATTGTGTTGTCAAGCCTAGGGCTATAAATACCTAAGTGGCTGCTCATTTAGGTGTCTCTCCCACCATTAGAAAACCCTAGACTTCATTTCCATATAGCCATGTGCCTAAGAAAGAAGAGAGAGCATTAGGGCTTGGATTTGAGTCTCCTAGCTAGTGTTCTTCTCACAAAAGGGAAGGATGAACGGTGGTAGGCTGTAGTAACCTTGTATGAACTGATTTCCCATCTTCAATACATCAAGATTCCGTAGAATTTTGAGCTCATGTGTGCAGCCCTCTCCTCCTCCCCTTTCTAGTTTGGTTTTTGGATTCAATCCTTGACTTTTGGGTGTTTGCTTTGGCCATGGGTGAATCCTTTCTTTTGCCGGTGTTTTGGACTTGCAAGGACGTGGAGATTATGCCCTAGTGCTCACAAACCTGCAGGTTTGCCACGAGCAAGTCGAATTTGAGTATTCCTCTTTTCTTGGCCAAAGCTTGCCTCTTCACGCGATCTGAAATTCCCGCTAATCCCGTGATCATTTTGAGTTGATCTTTTGGGAATAGCTTTGGAATAGTACTCAGATAGCCTGTGTCAAATTTCGTGAAGATTAGACAAGGTTTGGTTCAAGTTTAGGGTTTGGGAAGCTCATTTTTCTACGGCCACCGGACAGTCCGGTGCAGGCCACTGGATAGTCCAGCATTGAGATTCCAGCCCCACTACTACCAGACCATCCGGTGACCGCTACCGGACAGTCCGGCAGCAGCCTGTAAGGTGGCTGTGAGCTTTTTCGTTGAGGTTTTCGCTGCCCGGCTTTTGCTTCGACCTCGCTTTTAGTGTTCCTTGTTCCTACCCATACTCTTAACCTGCTGTGATCTAATAGGGTGCATTTCGGTGCGTTGAGTGGCGAACGAGACGCTAGTGCATGAGTCGTTGTTTCGCTCGACTTGCGATCTTGTGATCGTTGAGTCTCGTGCTTCCGCTCGCTTGGTGTGTACCCGTTCTGTGGGCGACACCAAGTCCTGCTAGACACGTTTCTGTTCAGTGGACGGTGTCTAGTGTTTGTTGTGTGTAGTAGTAATCAGTCTGCACCGGGGGTTCATGAGTTTGAGTTTTTAAGTGCTCCTATTCACCCCCCTCTAGTCGCACGTCTCGGTCCTACAAAATCCATGCACTATTTTCCTAACACTGACGAATTCCACGAGTTTTGGTGGTTTTTGATGTATCACAGGGAGAAGCTCACATTCCATACAAAAGAAGACCATTTGGAGAAAGAGAGAATCATCACATAAAAGGGCTTGAGAATGAATGGGAAATAACATCATTATGAAGTATCTCAAATGCCCTCATTGACCAAGCCATTGCAAAGCTCATCGAAACAATCGAAATGGAGTTTTGGTTCACTCAATTTGGAGTCCAGATGCTAAAGTTACGGCTGTCACAAGGTTGACAACATGCATGGGCTGTGAGAGTGGTCTGGCGACCATGACTGAGGTCGAGTGACCAAGGCCATGGCCGGCCGACCATGCACTCTTCCAAAATTTCTCATACTTCATCTTATTCATCCAAGGAAGTCACCAAGAGCCCAAATACACAAGTTTGAACAAGCCCAAGTCAAATCCAACGTCGGAAGGCCACCACACGGGCCGAGGAACTGCTAAAAGGCTGAATAAGATGGCCGACCAACCTTGGGCTAGGTCGGCCAACCTTGGGCTTGGTCGGCCGACCATAGGCTTGGCTGGCCGACCACCTCAAATGGCCGCCCGGCCCATTACTTGGCCTGCACGGTCACCACGTTGGACGCCCAGACATGTTCAACACGTGTATCAATGGAAACCGACTTCCAGAAGGCATCCTTGGCGTTGGAGAAGTGAGGCGGTGCATCGGACGGTCGGACGACCTTGGGGGATGGTCAGCTGACCATGAGCTTGGTCAGCCGACCTCCGTGATGGTCGGCCGACCGCCCACGTGGCCGCCCGACCAACCGCCGTTGCTCCTTCACCGACCTTGTGACTGCAATAAGTAGAGGGGCACTCCCCCACTCCAAAAATGTACCATCACCATGTGATTTCTCTCTTCCTCCCTCTTGGAGGTGCCCCATGGGAGGTGCCTCCACTCTGAAAATAGTGTTTGGTTAGGAGTTAGAGAAGGGTCTGCTGTATCTGAGTCGATCGGAAGTACTCGGTAATATATTTTATTTGCTATTTTGAGCATTACTTTCCAATTGTTGACTAGTGCAAGTACTTTACTTTTCCTACTTTATGCACTTATCTTCTGCTCTAGTTAGTTGCTCGCTTAGTATGTAGGTGGCTTTTTAGCACCTTTTTGCTTTTGGGCATGCCAAGTTCGAGGTTTGAGTTGTGCTAAACTAGAATCGATTAATCATTGTTATGCTTGCCGGTGTTACAATCCAACCTATACGCTAGGCTCTAGTTAGTTCCTCTCCTCTAGCTAAGGATGAACTATTGTAGCGTGCCAGCCTATCCACGCAGATTTGCTTGGTAGCCCCACTCGGTGACAGCATGTGGTGTGACTGTGTATTCCAGGCCCGTTCGTTCGGTAGGCCCGTAGGCGGTAGCCGGGTCTCTTTCGGTAGTCTACTATCTACCCCCTAACCCCTCGAGGCACTGGAATTTCACTCAACGCAAGTCATAACTCTATTGAGATCCTTTCAACCCTTAGCACTGATAGCTCTTGTATGCTAGCAGAGATAGAAGACCGTATAGCAGTCCCTGTCTCGTTGTCCTCCTAGCTTTACCTATTTTCTTGCCATCGGTGCTTGGCTTTTACCCCATGGTGTTAGGTGTCAACCTTTCCTAGCTATCATTGACGTGAAAGAGTAGTAACAGTTGGATGAATGATAGTTCGATACCTCTATCTCAATGCTTCCCTATGGATAAATATGATACCTTGGAATACTCTTGGGTGAAAGGCTACAGCGGTCTCCGTGCGCTTGCGGAGTAAAATTTGTTAGGCTAAGAGCCGCCAACACGCCCTCAATGGGTACCAAGTGAAACTGCATGGAGAGGATGGCACCGAAAGAGAACCCGGCTATCACCTACAGGCCTCCCGAATGAACGGGCCTAGACTACACAGGCACACCACACACTATTACCAAGTGGGGCTACCAAGCAAATCTGCATAGAGAGGATGGAGAGGATGGCACGCTATAAACGTACTCAAGCAAAACTTGAGTGACAGCAGATCTTCCTTGATCAGAGGAGAGGACCTAACCAGAGGATGGCGTACAAGTTGGATTATAGCACCGGCAAGAATAACAGGACTTGACTAACTAAGGTAACCACAGTCTAAGCCTAGCAAGTATGCAAAGAAAGGTACACCACACTAAATAAAGTAAAGTAAATATATTATACTGGAGATGATAAGAGTACAAAGATACAAGAACTTTACCACAGACTTAGAGATATCTCCGAGAAGTCCGAGGCAAAGCTTGACTCACTCTAACTCCCAGGACTATCCTAACTACTAAGATGTGGAAACAACACTCTCTAAGGTAGAATGTAACTCTCTCAACTTCTCCACATCTTTGCAAATGAGCTCCAAGGGTCTATTTATAGCCTATACAAGTGATGGGGGTATTTGTATGCACACTAGGTCAGTGAGGGGGTAAGGTCGGTGGCTGGGCGACCAAGGTCGGTGGTCACCCGACCACCCCCTATGGTCGGGCGGCCGTAGGATTCACCAACCTAGGTGATCCGACGCTTGACATTGCTTCCCTAAGTCGGTTGGTGGTTGAACGGTTGATGGACATGCAAAATGCCTCCGAGGGGTGGCCGGGCGGCCAAGGAAAGTGGTCGGGCCGCCACGTATTTTTCCTGGTTGGTTGCAAGGCTCTTCCCTCGGATTGATGACGTTATTGATCCTCGTCTTAGTGCTCTTTCAACCCTTGGATGCATTGGATGCTCTTTTCTATGGGTGGATCTTCATTGCCTCGTGTTTCTTTGTGTGTAGGATTGATGACTTGGCAACTGGACTCTGAAGGATGGTCGGGCGACCATGACACATGGACGGGTGATCCAGACACATGGGTGGCTAGACACATGGTCGGGCGGGCATGCTGTGGCGGAACCGCCGATTTAATTGGGACTAAACACACCTGCCACCTTTGGCTCGTTGTGTGCTTAGGCCGAACTAAGCCTGGTCGTCCGCCGAGAGGCCTTCGACACAGTACCAGATCTAGAGGAACTGACATCACACACATCTGACTCTCGAAGGAGCCACAACAGTTACATCATCACAGGCAGTTGAAACAAATAATAAGTAGACTTAGTTTACAATCCAATTCAAAATAAAATAGAGTTCCAACATAGTACCAGACGATAATTGAATTCAAAAGTATCTCGCAGCGGAAGTTTAAAGTTTGAAGATCATGATAAAACAAAAGACATGCAATGATGAAGCAACATCGAGCCCACCGATGTCGATCTATGCCATACGGTGACGATCACTCCTGATGATTGCATCCACCTCCACCAAAACAAATGCATACAAAGAACTGAATACATGCGCTCACAAAGTGGGGGCAAACCTTGAGTACTAATTACTCAGTAGGACTTAATGGATGGGCTTACGGCTGACACAAGGCATGCTTACTAGCAAGTGAATACTTAGCTGTCAATTTTAAACATTGATGAGTTCAAGGTAGAATAAAATGTTTCATTTCTTGCATAAATCATGGCTGTAAGAACTTGCAGTAATGTAAGCATACAAATACGTACAAGCATGTGGAATTTGAAATCATGAACAATAAGCATAATTTACTCAAGTAGTTACTACATTGCCCGTTAGTGATATTGGCACTCTCACACCTGGTGAGCATCAGCGATTCGAATCGATTTTAATTCCCGAGAATAACTAATAATGCCAGGAGTATAAGCTTAGTAACCCTCGGCATTCTCACATATAGCTCCCATCTCAATCTCACCCGTACCATGATTCAAAACCCCCACCTAACACCTGGGTTGTGCCATGTTAGGAGCGATACCACGTATGCCGGGTCTGTAGGACCGAGACGTGCGACTAGAGGGGGGTGAATAGGAGCACTTGAAAAACTCAAACTCAAACCCCCAAAATGCACTCTTACGAAATCACACACACACCCGATACCGTCGACTGAACAGATACGTATCGGGTGGAAAGCGGAAGCACTCGAATTAACGCCCAAAGAAAAGGACGTAAGACGAGCAACCAAACTACACCTAAAAGAGCAATCACACTACACCCAGACAAACACACACAACAAAACAATCGAAAGCAACATGGCACAAACAATCCAGAACAAGCTATAAAGCTTGCAAATGTCTCACACTAGCCACTCAACACACCGAAGCGTGTCCCACTAAGAATAGGGAGTGAAGACTATGGGCATGCAGTGGTTGACACAAACAAGCTTGAAACCAACAACACACACGAGGAAGAACGACTTGGAAACAGAGAAAAATCCATACGCGTGCAGCTAGACTATCCTAGAGCCTGACCGGACAGTCAGGTCTAGCTCCTAGAGCTTGACCGGACAAACCTTCGGACCAAGCAGCTCAACACGCAAAGGCAGAAGAAGCACAAGGGACCGGACAGTCCGGTTCTACCCGGAGGGCCTGACCGGACAAAGCTTCGGACAAAGCAACTCAACACGCTAAGTGCCGAAGAGAACAACGGACCGGACAGTTCGGTTCTACCCGGAAGGCCTGACCGGACAAAGCAAATGAGAAATGAACTACGGGTGGTGAAAACCAAAGGACCGGACAGTCCGGTTTAGCAGACCGGACAAAACTTTAGACAAAGAAACCCGAGACACTCACTCGAGGTGGCCAAGCCTCGGTTTCTCCGTCACACAGACCGGACAGTCCGCTTGAACGAACCGGACAAATGGACGGATTGTCCGGTCAGGTCTCGTTGCTGGCCCGAGTCTGAACCTGAGAAATCAGACTGCGAATCCACCAAAAAATCGACCAAACCCAAGCCAAAACTCAACCAAACTTCACGAAAATTTGCACAGAGGAACTTGATTCCATTCCAAAGTAAACCCCTCAAAAATCAACTCAAAATGATCTAGGGATTTACGGTAGTTGCAGATCTCGTGGAAGTGATGTGAGAAAGCCTAGGAACCGAAAAACATCAAGAACGGCCTTTGCTCGTGGTTGGATGATTCTAGCACTTGGCTAGTGAGATGCACCACATCTTAGCAAGGCAAAATTCCGGCAAAAGAAAGGTCTCATCCTTGGACAACACAAAACGAGCCAAAATCCAAGAAATGGGACCAAAAACCAAACTAGAAGGGAGAAGGAAGGACGAGGGATGAAATTGCTGCTCAAGACATAGAATTTCTCAACAAGGAACCTTGGATTGATCACGAAATTCAGATTACACAAGTTCCCTAGAGCCTACCTCCCTTCATCCTCCCACTAAAGACAAGATTAGACTAAACTAGGCACTCATCTCCTAGCTAATCCTCTCTATTTCTTCTCATTGGACCTTGGCTGCTAGGGTTAGGAAGTCCTAGGGTTTGCGGCTGCCAAGATGAGCTCCAAGGGAGCCTCTCAGGTCTATTTATACCCTAGGCCCTAAACGACACAATTACACTAAGACCCCTAGTCTAAAAATGCCCGGAGGGGGCCAAACCGAAAAGATACAATCGGACGACTACGATGACGTCTTGATCATCTTCGGTTTCTCCGCCTCGCTTGGATGTGCGCCACGTAGCCAGTAGTCCGGAAGCTTCCCCCGGTTTTGAAGTCAGAAACCGGAAAACTTTATTCTGCGGGCTTCCTGGGCCAGGTCTTGGCCCAATCTTCTATCTTGGCGAGTCGGAGCCCAACCCTCCAAGTCATTTGAACTTGGGTGGCGGTTTTGAGCCGAAGCCGCCAAAGCCTCCGTCGCACGCCTTCACGCCATGCACTCGGGTTGGAGCACCACAGTGGCACCCGGCTTCTCCAGTCCATCGGAGTCGCCTCGCGGTCCATCGGAGGGCTTACACCACCGTTGCCGAACCGCCCCTCCATGTACCGAGCTTCCATGGCCGACCGACGCTGAGCATTGCCTCCGGTCCATTGGAGGACTTTTGCCTCAGTCCATCGAGGTCTTCGTCTTCCTCTACCTCCAGTCCATCGGAGGGCCTCCAGTCCATCGGAGGGCCTCCAGTCCATCGGAGGGCCTCCAGTCCATCGGAGGACTTGTGCCGTTGACAATCACTCATCACACCAGGAGAGCAATGAGGCCGATCCATTGGCTCTCAATCTCCCCCTTGATGAGTGCATTGTCAACACATCTCCAACCTATAACCTGAAATAGAACAAAGACAAAAGAAAAGCGTAAAACCGAAAAAGAAAGGAAAAAGAAAAGAAATGCTCAAGCTGCCCAAAACCAAACAAAGGCAAAACACAAGGCAGCTTGAAGCAAAACGAAAAACAAAAACATCGGCTCCTCAAGACAGAGGCAAAAGGCTCAACGCACCGATGCAAAGAGCATGCTAAAAGCTCAAACTCCCCCTGAAATGCATCCTCACAAATGCAAAATGAATGCAAAGCTCCCACTCAACTAAAACTCTCCTGAGTTCTCCCCCCTTTGTCCATATTTTAAGACTTCTCCCTTTGGAAGTACACTAATTTCTTCCCTAATTTCTCCCCCTTGTTGACAATGGACACATCAAGGGTTCTTTGAACTCAACTCCCCCTGAACTAGACAACTCCCCCTCAAAGTATGCCATGACATGCA
Source organism: Paspalum notatum (assembly GCA_022530915.1). NCBI lineage: Eukaryota > Viridiplantae > Streptophyta > Magnoliopsida > Poales > Poaceae > Paspalum > Paspalum notatum. The sequence goes on along the minus strand of CM039688.1, from coordinate 27,266,204 downwards.
AGGAGTGTAACTGAAAGAGCTCAGAAGGAATGTAAAGCTAGTAATCACAAGTTCTAGCATACAGAGCAAGTGAGGGCAAGGAAGCATACAACAAGCTCAAAAGAATCTATCTCACACATATCAAGGGTAAGCTTGTTTTTCAGGGTTAATGAAAAGAAAGCATCACCAACATGAATAGCACCTAGCAAGATAGGCATGAACAACAAAATGCTAGCAATGCATACAAGGTGTGCTACTCTCAACCAAAGCATATACAACTAGCCATAAGCATTTTAGAGACTTGCAAATTTCAGATTTAGACATTTGTAGTCAAAAGCAAGTTCTTTTTGTGCTAGGGGTTATTTACTTATCTTTTGCCACTTCTTACTAACCAATGCCAAGCCTAGGTTATATAACCATCAGAAGCTTAAGACAAGGTTTTGGTCATAGACAGCCTAGTCCAAGTTCATGCCAAAGTACAAAGGCAAACTGTCTCGAACTAGATCAGTGTGACAAGCAAACCCCCTGAATCTTTCTCAATTCATCATATAAGACACACTTGTAAGCATTTTGATTCAGATTTCAATTTAAGCAAGGTGTCATAAAAGCTTAGGCATTAACATGGCAAAGGCATACAACTAGCATATCCAGGTATGAAAAGATAGCATAGCATTCAACAATCCTACACATGCTAGGTAGCCAAATCAAGTGGTGATCATGGTTTTTGATTTGCAAAGAATAAAATGACTTAGCTCACACTAGTATTCAACAGACTCAAGAGAGCTTAGCCAACCATGATCAAGCATGCATCTGTACAATCTAGGACAAGCAATTACTAACTTATCATCCTAAAAGAGCTCTAGTGCTAGTGAAGTGAAAATGAAAATAATACAATGTGATGCATGATATGATACAATATGCAAAAGAAGCAAAAAGAAATAAAAACCAGATAAAAGCAAATTCTAAACTATGAAAGGTATTCCTTACTAAAAGAAATAGCATATTATCCCTGACTAAAAGGGATAGCACAGTCCAAGCTCACCTCTCAAGCGCATAAAAGCGCCAAACTCTAGGGGCTTGGTAAAGATATCGGCCAACTGGTTTTCAGATGCTACGTGGACTAAGTCTATGTCCCCCTTCTCATAGTGATCTCTCAGAAAGTGAAACCTCACGTCTATGTGTTTAGTTCTAGAGTGCAAGACAGGGTTCTTAGCTACAGAAATAGCAGAAGTAGAATCAACTAGAAGAGGGATCTTTTCAAACCTAAGAACGAAATCACTAAGGGTGGCTTTCATCCATAAAATCTGGGAGCAGCAACTAGCAGCAGCTATATACTCAGCTTCTGTGGTAGACAAGGATACGCTAGCTTGCTTGCGGGAGGACCAAGAGACAAGAGAGATTCCTAAGAGTTGGCATGTGCCAGAGGTTGACTTGCGATCAATCTGGCAGCCAGCATGGTCAGCATCTGAGAACCCCCTAAGAAAAAGAGAAGAACCCAAGGAATACCAAAGACCAAGCTCAGGAGTGAATTTCAGATACCTGAAAATGCGCTTCACCGCTTGACGGTGAGAAGTCCTAGGAGAAGCCTGGTAGCGCGCACAGAGGCAGACCGCGAACTGAATATCCGGCTTGGTTGCCGTCAGGTACAGAAGTGAGCCGATCATCCCTCGAAATTCCTTCTGGTCCACCGCCTCCCCATCTTCATCCGCATCAAGCACCGTGTTTGTACTCATAGGAGTTGTCATGGGTTTAGAGTCACCCATGTTAAACTTCTTGAGTATATTCCTTGTGTACTTGGCTTGATGGACGAAGGTACCCTTAAGGCCTTGCTTGATCTGCAGCCCGAGGAAGAACTGGAGCTCACCCATAAGACTCATCTCAAATTCCCTGCTCATCTGTTCAGCAAAACTAGACACCAAAGCGTGAGATGAACCACCAAAGATTATGTCATCAACATATATCTGAACTATCAGGGTGTCACCGCCACGACTCAACAAAAACAAGGTCTTGTCTACTGAACCCATCACAAACCCAGACTTGAGCAGGAAACTCTTCAACCTAGCATACCAAGCTCTAGGAGCTTGCTTCAGACCATAAAGGGCTTTCCTCAACTTATACACCCGGTCTGGAAATCTAGCACTCTCAAAGCCAGGAGGTTGTCTCACATATACCTCCTCCTCTATGAACCCGTTCAGGAAAGCAGACTTGACATCCATTTGCTGCAGTTTGAAGCCTTTAGAGGCCGCAAAGGCAAGCAAAATCCTAATGGCTTCCAAACGAGCTACAGGGGCAAAGGTCTCCTCATAATCTATCCCCTCCTTCTGACAGAAACCCTGGGCTACCAATCTCGCTTTATTCCTCACAACCATTCCATCCTCACCCTGTTTGTTCTTGAAAACCCACTTGGTACCTATAGGGCGACAGTTTGGTGGAGGTTCAACTAAATCCCAGACATGGTTTCTCTCAAAGTTCTCCAACTCCTCATGCATGGCGTTCACCCAGTTAGGATCAGATAATGCATGTGACACATCCCGGGGCTCAAAAGAAGCAACATATGCAGAGTGGGAGAAAAAGGCTAGAGAGTTAACCGAAGAGCGTGTGACACGCTGGTGAATATCTCCAATCATCCTGTGTGGAGGGTGATCCCGCTAGACTTGCCGAGATGGAACAATCTCGGAAGTCACCTCCCCTGCGTCCTCAGCGGGTCCAGCCTCTGCTTGAGCTTGCTGTCGGGAGAGTGAGGAGGAAGCTGTGGGCAGGGATCCTCCTTCATTATCTGAACTCGTAGCAGAGGGGGTAGGAGCTGCAGCCGGTGCAGTGGCTTCTGCATCACCATCATTAACCACACCTTCCTCATCCTCAAAGATGGGAGTGCCTTCTTCATCATCACCTGAAGCTCAAAGGCAGGGGTTGTGCAGGGCATAGTCTCATCAAAAGAAACCTCACAAGTCTCAACAACTTGCTTGGCCTCTAAAATCCACACACGAAAAGCCCGAGAATTAGAAGCATACCCCAGAAAAATCCCATCCAAACAACGAGACTCAAACTTGTCCAAATGCCCCGCCTTCTTCAGCACAAAGCACCTGCAGCCAAACGCTCGCAAATGCTTGACGCTGGGCTGCCTACCAAATCGAAGTTCATACGAGGTCTTCCCAAGGAAAGCTCGCAAGAAAATCCGGTTCACAATGTAACAGGCCGTATTCACTACCTCAGCCCAAAAGCGCCTCGAAGTCCTATGCTCATTGAGCATCGTCCGTGCCATCTCAACAAGTGTGCGGTTCTTGCGTTCCACAACACCGTTCTGCGGAGGGGTATATGGAGAAGAAAACTGGTGTTCAAGACCTATGTCATGACAGAAGTTATCGAAACGAGAGTTTCTGAATTCTCCGCCATTGTCACTGCGGATAGCCCTCATGGCCTTATGACTCTCGTTTCTCAACCTCAGTACCAGATCCCGAACAAAACCAAACGCCTCATCCTTAAACTCCATGAAAAATACCCACGAGAACCGCGAAAAATCGTCCACAACGACAAGCACGTACCACTTTCCACTGACCGACGCTACCTGAGCGGGACCTACTGTATCCATATGGAGTAGCTCACCCGGATAGGAGGTCATAACCTGAGACACAGGAATGTGAGAAGCGGCAACCATCTTGCCATGACGACAAGGGTGGCAAACTAAGTCCTTCTCAGCTCTCAATTTGGGCAATCCTCGGATTAGGCCCATTGAACTTAACCTGACTAGCAGATCAAAGCTCAAGTGACCAAGTCTCCTATGCCACTTCCATATATCAGCAGAAGGACTAGCAACCAAACAGCGCGCAGGGCCAGAAACAGATGTGAGGTCGACCCTAAAAACCTGACCAAAAGGTAGCAAAGAGCAAACAAGGGTCTCCTCAGCATCAAGAACGCAGCACGCACCTTTCTTAAAACGAACCTCAAATCCTTCATCGAGAAGTTGCGAAACAGAAACCAAATTGAACCCCAAATTCCGGACAACGGCAACTTCTCTCAGGGAAAGCTTAGCGGAGAGCGAAACAGAACCAACACCCATCACTTTACCTTGACCATTGTCCCCGAATGTGGTGTACTCCTTGGTGCTTACGGGGTTGAGGCTAGAGAACCACTTGCAGTGCCCTGTCATGTGCCTAGAGCAACCGGAGTCCATGATCCACACGTCCTCCATGCCTCGATCCTGCAAAGTCAAGTAAAGCGACGGTGAGCAAATGGTCCGGCACTGGGGTTAGTCCCAAAACTGCTGTACCAGTGCCGAGCCATCTGCTCAAAAGTGGGGTAAGCACAATCAAAGAAATCATCACGACGATCAGGGTAACCACGACCTCCAAAGTGTGAACCCTCGAAAGCTCTCTCAAAGCCTCGGTCATGAGGTCCATAGCCGCGCTGAAAACGACTAGGAGCTCGGCCGGTAAAGCGTCTCTCACCACCAGGAGCACGAGCCTAAAAGCCGCCTCCTCTCTCACCACCGGCAAAGCGGTCTCTCATCTCACCGCGGTGGGGAGGATCTTGCCTACCACCCTGGTAGAACTGATCCTGGTTTCCCCAAGCTCTCTCCTGCCTCTCAACCCGCTTCCTCCTGAAGTAAAACTCCTCTAGGTGGCCATTCCGCTGGCAAAACTCACAGTGGTAGACAGGCCTCCTAGGGACTGGGTTAGGCTGGGACTTGGGCTTAGGTGGTGTGGCCTTGGGTGGCTCAGGCTGCTGGACTGACTTTTGCCCTTGGGCTTAAGCTCTTCCTCAACAATCTTGTCCAGCTTAGCCTTAGAAGGCTTGGGTGTCCAGTACTGCTTCTTTGGGGCAGCCTTGGGTGGCTCATGGTAAACCCCATCAACAGTCTCTCCTAGCTGGGTAGGTGCAGTCTTGACCTTAATTGGGGCACTCTTCTCACCCGAAATGCTGCACTCTCCAAACCAAACACCACTTGCCTCACCCTCAGCTCTCTTGGTGCTCTCTATGATCATCTCTAGTTGAGGTTGCCTCACATATACCCAACTGAGCACCTCTCTCAACCTGTTGTTGTCATTTTGCAAAGACAACATCTTCTTCCTCAGATCCTCCAGAATCACAGTCTGGGCAGCACAGGTATCACAGTCTAGGGAGGAAACCACAACAGCTTTCTCCAACTTCCTAATGGTGGCATCCCTATCCACTAGCTGCATCCTAAGGGTTAGGCAGTTCTCACAAGTATCAGTAGGTGCTGAAAGCACCTCAAAGTCAGCTCTCAACTGCTCTAACTCACCTCTCAAGGTAGGACAGACCATACACGCACCCAAAAGTGTAGGTCTAGCCCTAAGCTCCTCAAGCTCCATGAGCTGCCCCTCAAACTTCTCCTTCAGAACAGCTAGCTCTCTAGCTAGACAGGGGCAAGACTCACACTCAAGTTTTCCACTCAAAGTAGGCTCATCCAGTTTGGACTGGAGTTTGCCCAGCTCAGCCTTCAGCTCATCTATCTCCTCTACCCGCTTGGCTTACCTATCTCTCTGGTCACCAAGCTCCGTCATGAAGGACTCGCAGGTAGGGCACTCAATCTCACTGGGTTGGGGTCTCACACTCCTCAACCTCTCATTTTCCTCTAAAGCCTCAGCAAGTTGGGCTTTCAACTTCTGCAGCTTCTTAGCTGCCTTCTCCAGCATCTTATCCTGGGCCTTAATTTCCCGGCTGTTTTGCTCTAGCATCTCAAGGATTTCGGCTTGCTCAGGAGTTACCTCATCATCGGAAGAAGAGTTGCTGCCGTCATCCTTGTTCTCCTTGTCCTCAAGCGCCATGGAGCAAACCGAGCTCCTCTTGTCCTTGTTCTTGCGCCTGGACTTGGTGGAGACGAAGCACAAGCCAGCTGGACCGCCTTGATCGTTCCTCTTGTCCTTCCTGTACGTGATCTCCTCATCGCTTGAGCTCGATGAGGACGAAGAGGAAGAAGATCCGCTGCTGCAGAACCCGATCTCGGCGAAGAAGGCCTTGTCCCACTTCCGGTTGTCCTTCTGGTAGCTCTTAAAAGCCTTCTGGAAGTTCTTCTTGCCGAAGGAGCGCTTGCCGGAGCCGTGCTTGCTGGAGCAGTGCTTATCAAAGCTTGGCTTGCCGAAGTGGTACTTGTCGGAGTCACGGGAGTAGCTCTTGCCCTTCTTGTAGTAGTCGTTCTTGTTGGGGCACTCGGCGATGAAGTGGCCGACCTCTCCGCACTCGAAGCATTTGGGCCGCTCGCCCCTCTTCTTGCTCATCCGGTTGTCATAGGCGCGCTGAAAGCGACTAGACACCAGACACAACTCGTCATCCCCAAGTGTCGCTAGCTGCTCCTCTGTAACAGACATCAAAGCAGAAAACGAGAAGTTGTGTAATATGGTGTTAGTGACAGACTCACTAGAGGGGGTAGCCAAGGCCAGACTCTTAGAACCTGTACAAGCGAGGGAATCCCTCATCTTGTAATCTACCTCGGTGGCCTTGAGCTTACTATAGAGCGCCTCTACTCCAATCGTATCATACCCTGCCGACTCAATGATTGAGTTCACCTTGATCTCCCATATTTTTCTGTCTAAGGCATACAGCAACTTGACAGCCTACTGATGATCGGTATATGGGAGGGCAGCGGGGGCAGAGTTGACACGCAACTTGTTGATGATCGACTGAAAGCGACCAAACAAGTCGTCTACTAACTCTCCCGACTTCTGGATGAAATTTTCATATTCGCGCCGGTAAGTCTCCAAAAGCCTAGCCTTAATCGTCGCAGTACCCTCATAGTGTGCACTAAGCAGTGACCATATCTCACGCGCAGTCTTAAGGTGACTCACTCTCTCATAATCCATGGGACCAAGCCCGGAGAAGAGAAAGTTAACAGCCTTGGCATTCGCCTCATGCTAAGCCACGATGTCCTGCGTAGTACGCTTAGCAACTGGAAGCACCACAAAAGTCGTACTCTGGGTAGCATCCCATATGTCCTGACTCTGGCTAACAAGGAACGCCTCCATCCTACCTTTCCAGTAGGGATAGCCATCGGAGCCAAGGACGGGAATTTTCCCGGAGTAAGTCATCGTCGCTACGGTTTCGTCACCGGTTAAGGTATAGGAAACCTAACCGGCTCTGATACCACTTGTAGGACCGAGACGTGCGACTAGAGGGAGGGGTGAATAGGAGCACTTGAAAAACTCAAACTCAAACCCCCAAAATGCACTCTTACGAAATCACACACACACCCGATACCGTCCACCGAACAGATACGTATCGGGTGGAAAGCGGAAGCACTCGAATTAACGCCCAAAGAAAAGGACGTAAGACGAGCAACCAAACTACAGCTAAAAGAGCAATCACACTGCACCCAGACAAACACACACAACAAAACAATCGAAAGCAACACGGCACAAACAAGCCAGAACAAGCTATAAGGCTTGCAAATGTCTCACACTAGCCACTCAACACACCGAAGCGTGTCCCACTAAGAATAGGGAGTGAAGAGTATGGGCATGCAGTGGTTGACACAAACAAGCTTGAAACCAACAACACACACACGAGGAAGAATGACTTGGAAATAGAGAAAATCCCTACGCGTGCAGCTAGACTATCCTAGAGCCTAACCGGACAGTCAGGTCTAGCTCCTAGAGCTTGACCGGACAAACCTTCGGACCAAGCAGCTCAACACGCAAAGGCACAAGAAGCACAAGGGACCGGACAGTCCGATTCTACCCGGAGGGCCTGACCGGACAAAGCTTCGGACAAAGCAACTCAACACGCTAAGTGCCGAAGAGAACAATGGACCGGACAGTCCGGTTCTACCCGGAAGGCCTGACCGAACAAAGCAAATGAGAAATGAACTACGGGTGGTGAAAACCAAAGGACCGGACAGTCCGGTTTAGCAGACCGGACAAAACTTCAGACAAAGAAACCCGAGACACACACTCGAGGTGGCCAAGCCTCGGTTTCTCCGTCACACAGACCGGACAGTCCGCTTGAACGAACCGGACAAATGGACGGATTGTCCGATCAGGTCTCGCTGCTGGCCCGAGTCTGAACCTGAGAAATCAGCCTGCGAATCCACCAAAAAATCGACCAAACCCAAGCTAAAACTCAACCAAACTTCACAAAAATTTGCACAGAGGAACTTGATTCCATTCCAAAGTAAACCCCTCAAAAATCAACTCAAAATGATCTTGAGGTTTACGGGAATTGCAGATCTCGTGGAAGTGATGTGAGAAAGCCTAGGAACCGAAAAACATCAAGAACGGCCTTTGCTCGTGGTTGGATGATTCTAGCACTTGGCTAGTGAGATGCACCACATCTTAGCAAGGCAAAATTCCGGCAAAAGAAAGGTCTCATCCTTGGACAACACAAAACGAGCCAAAATCCAAGAAACGGGACCAAAAACCAAACTAGAAGGGAAAGGAAGGAGGAGGGACGAAATTGCTGCACAAGACATAGAATTTCTCAACAAGGAACCTTGGATTGATCACGAAATTCAGATTACACAAGTTCCCTAGAGCCTACCTCCCTTCATCCTCCCACTAAAGACAAGATTAGACTAAACTAGGCACTCATCTCCTAGCTAATCCTCTCTATTTCTTCTCTTTGGACCTTGGCTGCTAGGGTTAGGAAATCCTAGGGTTTGTGGCTGCCAAGATGAGCTCCAAGGGAGCCTCGCAAGTCTATTTATACCCTAGGCCCTAAACGACACAATTACACTAAGACCCCTAGTCTAAAAATGCCTGGAGGGGGCCAAACCGAAAAGATACAATTGGACGACTACGATGACGTCTTGATCATCTTCGGTTTCTCCGCCTCGCTTGGATGTGTGCCACGTAGCCAGTAGTCCGGAAGCTTCCCCCGGTTTTGAAGTCAGAAACTGGAAAACTTTATTCTGCGGGCTTCCTGGGCCAGGTCTTGGCCCAATCTTCTATCTTGGCGAGTCGGAGCCCAACCCACCAAGTCATTTGAACTTGGGTGGCGGTTTTGAGCCGAAGCCGCCAAAGCCTCCGTCGCACGCCTTCACGCCATGCACTCGGGTTGGAGCACCACAGTGGCACCCGGCTTCTCCAGTCCATCGGAGTCGCCTCGCAGTCCATCGGAGGGCTTACACCACCGTTGCCGAACCGCCCCTCCGTGTACCGAGCTTCCATGGCCGACCGACGCCGAGCATTGCCTCCGGTCCATTGGAGGACTTTTGCCTCAGTCCATCGAGGTCTTCGTCTTCCTCTACCTCAGTCCATCGGAGGGCCTCCAATCCATCGGAGGACTTGTGCCGTTGACAATCACTCATCACACCAGGAGAGCAATGAGGCCGATCCATTGGCTCTCAGGGTCAGCCCTCCCTCAACTACAAGCGCTCCTGAGTACATCGGCCTCCATCAAGTGGATGGGTGGCATCCTGAAAACTCCGGACGTCCCAAGAAAGACTTTCACCAGTCCCATGGCCTGGACAAGCACCCTAGCCATGTTATGCCGATCAGCAGGTGAACAACGGACGGGCCTTATGCGACTCGGGCAGAGTCCATAGTGTGACATCATGAAAAGTAAATACTGAATAAAATCTCCGCCTGGTCTCCACTTAAACCATGATCATAAGTAAAAATTTCCACAATGGTACGAGTTTTGTGATTTTAAAACCACCTACGCGACGAGTGACTCCTTTCACTCATGTCTACTCGTACCTAGCACTACTAGGCATACTCGTCTTACGAACTCTATGTATAGGTGCTACGAGTCGAACCTCTTATATCATTGTGTTGGTGATTGCTTTAGGCCTGAAAATGACTTCTTAAATAAGCACACGTGGTCCTCCTTACCCGCGACCTCATAACCCTAGGATTTTTGCATATAGATCTTCTCCTCAAGGTCACCATGCAAGAATGCCGTTTTCATGTCTAACTGCTATAACTCCAAATTCTTCAACCAACACAAAACTCGTATAGAATTATGTTTCACCACTAGTGAGAAGACATCTTTGAAGTCCACGCCTTCTTTCTACTTGACTGTAGCTCTTAGCCACAAACGCTCCGAGCGAGTAACATATACTTTTGGTTTGCAACATTAGTAGTTGCTCACTCGAGCAGAAGGCCGTATGCCGCTTCGTGCCTTTAGAATTACTAGTTTGGACTCGGCATTCTCGAACATATTCTTCTTTGCCACATATTCTCTCTTCAATGCCATCTCATCCTTCTATGCTGAAAGAAGCTTTTTTCAAGAGGTTTTCACACAAGTCCCCAACACGGCCAGGGTAGCTAGGGATTCTAATGCATTTGGTTTCAAGCAACTCCTAATGCAAATGCGTAACTTAAACCATAAAGTATTTGCTGGGTAGAGCATGGTCCTACCTACCTTCTTTGCTAGGGTTAGCTTCCTCAGGTGCAAAGTCAGCGGCCAGTTGGTCCCCTTGCTCTTGCGACTACTCGTCATCGGGTTCCTCCACCAATGGCTGTTCCTGCATCGATGGCTCCTCGTTCGCGGAATCTATATGCATGATATCATATGCAAATGAGTGCAGAAGAATGCAATGCTGATATAGGGTGCAAAAGGAATATAAATCATGGTGAGTAGCATGAGATAAAAGACTTAAGTATGATCATTCTAAGTCTATGCTTCGAGAAGGAAAACCCCACAACTTTTATTAAGAAATCGTACAAACCGTCCTTAAAGAATCGTACAAACCATCACCTAAACCTAGTTTTTTTGACCAAAAAGACTGTGGGGGAGGTCCCCACAGTAGACAGGTTTTTTATATTAAAAACAAGGGATGAAGGGAAGCCCATAATTCATAATATCACAAGAACTTTCAGCAAGTATCATAGTGTACCAAGCAACATTACATTCTTACATAAAATATGCATAGGTCCATTATACAAGTTTATCCATTTATTGAATTAAAGTACCCGTGACAAGTTCACACTGTTATACAGTCCCAATTGAGTTCAATTATTTATGACATGATGATCCATACTGTACTAAGCTACTGCCAAAATTGCAGCCACAAAAGAATTACAATTGTTTTACTAAAATTCTAACAATATAACAGCCTTTTAACTTCCCAGATTTTTCATAATTTGTAGGAATAGAATCTGGGCATGAAATTTTGCACAGACAGCATAACTTTGAATTACAAATAAGCACAAAAATCAGCAAGCTCAGAATCCATAGTTTCATGGGACATCTATTTTTCATATTTTAAATTCATTATAATATTAATATAGAGCAAAACAGTAGCAATAAAATTCACAAAAATACTTTCCAGAACTGAGGCATCACCAACAAGCTATCAGGTTTTCCATAGAATTTTGCTAGCAAGTTAGAACCACTTTTTCCTATTTTCTTTTCTAGCTACTAACATGTCGTCATTTTCAAAACATTAATCAAACTAAACATGCACAGCCTAATTTTTCACCAGTGAGCTACTTATACCAAGGAGAGTACAAGAAAAATACTATAGAGTCATTTCTAGCAAATTATTCATAGCAAGTACATCACATTTCACAAAATACATGAAAACATGGTGATAAATACAAAACAGTATGTAAATGGACAATTCCAGTGCTAGCAAATCTCATACAATGCCCAAACATCATGTTCAAGCTACTGTCCAAATTTCATCTCAAGTGGAGTTCATTAGTTCACATTTTCCATTTTAGATAGAATAACATGCATACACAATATTAGGGGTAAAACAGTCTATTCACAGCACTACATCATACTCATTGGATAGATATGTTCAAGAGGAGTTTATAGCCACAAAGCTTGTCCATTTTGGATTTTCCTATGATTTATTATGATTTATCAAAGTTTCAGCCGAAATATGGAAAATGAAACTTAAAATCATTAGATCCAGAGGTTAGACCGTGATTATTTCAAAACTACAGGGCTAGCATGCAAGATCTACAAAACACATATTACTGTGCGAGGATTGAAACATAAATACACGCAAAACTCATATTCTCGCACCGGTCGCGGCGGCACGGCATCGCGTGCGTGCGTGCCAGCAAGCTGGGGCTCTCCGCGGCCGCGACGCGGGTCGGGGAAGGCGCCCGGCGGTGCGGCGCATTACCTCGTGTAGGTGTCGTCGACGGAGGTGGCGCGGGTGAGGCGGGAACGGCGGTGAACTGGCGTGAACTGCGGCGGCGACGGCGTGAACTCGACGTCGAGCTGAGGCTGATCTCGGCGGTGGAAGGTGGAACGGCGACGAGGTCACACGGGGGAGGTGCGCGAAGGAGCGGCGGTTGCGGTGGTGGTGGTCTCGTGGCGCGGGGAGGTCGGACGACGGCGGCGCGAGCTCGAACCCAAGCTTGGGTTGTCAATGGCGGCTCGGCGTGGCGAGGGCGAGAGCGGGGCGTGGTGAGGGCGAATGGCGAGGGGAAGGAAAGAGCTCGGCTGAGGGGTGCTTCTTGCCTTAAGGGCGCGACCGAGGGGCGCGATCCATGTCGCGGACGCACTGGCCGTACGCCACCGGCCATATGGCGTGCGTCGGCTGGGGAAACAGCGCGGCGCTGACAGGTGGGTCCCACCGGTTAGTGACACAGGAAAAGGGAAAAAGAAAATGTGTTTTCTCCTTCACTGTATTTCGCAATTTTAACCAATTTCGATGCCAAATTTGGAAAAGTGCCAGTTGGATGAAATGTTATACTCTTTGAGCTCTACAACTCTTCGAAAAGCCTTGATACCAAAATCATTTTAGATATGAATTTCATTTGAATTTAGCTCTCCAATTTCATTTGGCCCACAGACCTGGGTTGCTTAGAAATTCAAAAATGCTATTTTCTAGCCACTTTCACTCAAAGAGCTTATTGACATTGTTGTTGGCAATCCCAGGATCTACAACTTCTTCACTTACAGTTTTGCCAAATTATGGCTGTAGGTTAGAGAAAACTTGGATTACTAGTTGGGTATAGTTTTAGCATATTCCATGTGTTCATAGAAAATGGCCTCTACCCCCATTCAATTTTCCATAAATGATCATGTCTACAAGTTTGGTAATATAATCTTCAACCAAATCGCAACAGAATGAAAGTTATGCACAAGATCATAGAAGCACACATGCAGGAAACAGGGTTTAACTAGTAACAAATTCAACCAAGTTTTGAGCATGAGTTCAAATGCATCCCATAATGTGATGCTTCATGATGAATGCTGCATGTATGTGAGATGCAAATGCACTTGAAATGCCGGAGCATCACAACCCATCCCCCTTAAAGAAATCTCATCCTGAGATATTCGATGTGATGTGGGTGGATAAGTTAAATGAGAGAATAGTATATAGTGTATGGATTTGAGGGCACGTCATTTTCAAAACTGCTATAACATACCCGTTTGAAGTGGGTGGAAGAAAACTAGGACATTTGGTTTGCAAGTATTCTTCTTGCTCCCAAGTTGCCTTCACTTCGGAGTAATTACTCCATTGCACCTTGTAAAAGTTTAAAGTTTTTTCATCGGGTTGATCTTTGCTTTTGGTCAAGGATTTTTATGGGCTTCTCTTCATAAGTGAGGTCTGGTTCAACCACTTAGGAGTGGGCTTTTGAGATGTATCAACCACTTCTTCTGGCACTCTTAAACATTTCTTTAGTTGCGAGACATGAAACACGTCATGAACCCCAGCGAGGTGTTGTGGTAACTCTAGTCGGTAGGCTATTGGTCCACATCTCTCGGTGATCTTGAATGGACCCACGTACCTCGGTGCCAACTTCCCTTTCACCCCAAACCGATGTACTCCCTTCATCGGTGACACTCGAAGGTACACGTGATCACCTTCTTCGAACGCCAACGGTCTCCTTCTTTTATCAGAGTAGCTTTTCTGCCTAGACTGTGCTCTTTTCAGATTTGTGTGTATGAATTTTACTTGCTCCTCAGCTTGGGTTACCAAGTCTGGACCGAATGTGACACGTTCACCTGGTTCAGACCAGTTAAGGGGTGTTTTGCATCGTCTACCATATAGAGCTTCGAAAGGAGCCATTTCCAAGCTCTTCTGGTAACTATTGTTGTATGCGAACTCAGCCAATGAGAGGCACTCATCCCACTTGGTAGAGTAAGTCAAAGCACAAGCCCTCAACATATCTTCTAAGATCTAATTTATCCTTTCAACTTGGCCACTTGTTTGAGGGTGGTAGGATGATCTTCGAATTAAATTGGTCCCAAGAGGAGCTTGCAATTGCTCCCAGAAGAGGGACACAAACAATGAGCCTCTATCCGAAGTGATGGTTCGAGGAACACCGTGCAAAGACACAATTCGGGAGGCGTATAATCCAGCATAAGTGGCTGCAATGCAGCATGTCTTAACTGGTAAGAAGTGTGCAGATTTAGTTAGGCGGTCGACGATAACCCAAAAGGAGTCGTAGCCTTTCTGAGTGCGATGCAAACCCACAATGAAATCCATGTGTATATCTTCCCATTTCCAAGCGGGAACTGCTAATTGCTGAAGCATATCGGTAGGCTTTAGGTGGTCGGCTTTTACCCTCTAACACATGTCGCACTCAGACACGTATTTGGCGATCTCCCGTTTCATACGGGTCCACCAAAACTTTTGCACAGTGAACATGGATGTGTGGGCTTCATCAAGTATTTTCTTTCTCAACTCCATGTCCTTAGGTACCACTAAGCAATTTTTGAACCATAGTACACCCTGGTCATCAAGTGTGAAACAGGCTTTGTTCTTATCATCTATTTCCTCACGAATGTGTGCCATACCTTCATCTTGCTTCTATGCTGTTATGACTTGTTCTTTTATTGTTGGTTCAATGATTAGGCTATAAAGTTCAGCTAACTGCTCTGTAATCACCTCAATCTCATCTATCCCACAGCATATCACTCTTGCCGTGGTTTAGGCTTCAATCACATTGCAATGAGCCCGACGGCTTAGTGCATCTGCCACGACATTCGCTTTGCTTGGATGGTAATGGACCTCCAGGTCATAATCTTTTATCAACTCTAACCACCGTCATTGCCTCATATTTATTTCATGTTGTGTGAAGATGTATTTGAGGCTCTTGTGGTCAGTGCAAATGTTGCAGGTGTTGCCTAGCAGATAGTGCCTCCATATCTTCAGTGCGTTACAACTGCTGCCAGTTCAAGATCATGGGTCAGGTAGTTGGCTTCATGTTTTCTTAGTTGACGGGATACGTATGCAATTACTCTCCCTTCTTGCATTAGGATACAGCCAAGCCCATTACCGAAGGCATCACAATACACATCAAATGGCTTAGTGACGTCCGGCTGTGCTAGCATTGGTGCAGATGTTAGCAGTTTCTTCAATGTTTGAAAGGCTTCCTCACACTTCGGACTCCACACATACTTCGCATTTTTCTTTGTCAAGGATGTCATTGCCTTCGCAGTCTTGGAGAAGTCCTTGATAAAGCGGCAATAGTAGCCCGCTAAACCAAGGAAACTCCCGATCTCAGTTACTGTTTCGGGTTGCTTCCAATTTTACACATCCTCTACTTCGTTGGGGTCAACTGCCACTCCCTTCTCAGATAAAATGTGCCCTAAGAAACTCACTTCTTTCAACCAGAAAGCACACTTGCTAAACTTAGCGTAGAGCTTGTGTCCTCTAAGCCGAGTGAGTACTATCTGTAAGTGGTCTTCGTGTTCTTTCTCATTCTTGGAGTAGATTAATATGTCGTCAAGGAATACTACCACAAACTTGTCGAGTTCATTCATGAACACCGAGTTCGTCATATACATGAAGAAAGCTAGTGCATTGGTGTGATGCTCCAGCATCTCAAGTGCATTTTCATCTCACATACATGCAACATTCATCATGATGCATCATATTATGACATGCATTTGAGCTCATGTTCAAAATTTGGTTGAATTTGCAACTTGTTGATTCCAGTTTCCTGCATGTATGCTGGTGTGTTTGTAGTCATAACTTTAGTTCTATTATGATCTAGGTGAAACTTTCTATACTAAACTTGTAGACAATTTCATGATGAACAACTTTGATAATTAGTGTTTTGACATGCAGTAAGGTTTGAATAGAGGTTTGGGGCATTTTATGTCAATTCATGAAATCTGTCCAAACCTGACCTGTAAAGTAAATTCAAATTTTCTTGGTCTTAAAGCCACAATCTTGCATTGCTGTTATTGATAAAGTTGTAGATCTTGAAATTCTAAACAACATTGGTATAAAACTCCTTGAGTGAATGTGACCAGAAAATGGACTTTTAGAATTTCTAAACTTATGGGTCCTGTTGGTCAAACCGGGGTCAGCAGTATAAATTCAAATTTAAACCATATTTTTGAATACAACATGGTATGCAAGTTTATAAGACAAATGTAGAGAAACCAATTAAGAACATTTCATCCAATTGGGTCATTTTCAAATTCTGCACCTAAGTTGGTCAAATAGGTGAATTTCAGAAACAAGTTCTTTGGTCAAAGCTAATTTTTCCATTTTTCGGGATTTTCCTTTTCTTTTGTCTCACTGACACGTGGGTCCCACCTGGCAGTCCCAATCGGGTTCCTGCCCACGCAGGACAAAAACCGAGCCAGTGGGTCCCACTCTCGCGCGTCTCCGTGCGCCCGGTCCGTGGACCACCTCTACTTCCACCCCGCCTCGGACCCAGTCGTCAACGAGACCGGTCCATGGACTCGATCCATCCACCGCGCGTCTTTCCTCTCTCCCGCTCCCGCTCGCCCATGCGGCGGCAACCGCCTGCCATGCCCGACGACCGGCATAAGGCTAAGCCCCTGAGGCTGCGCCCCTTTTCTTGCTCGCCCCGGCTCCTTTCAGGGGAAGGGAACCCCTCCACTCTTACTCGCTCGCCCTCTGCCGCCTCTCCCTCTCTCCCTCGCTCTCCCTCTGCGCACCGAACGCCGCCGCCATTGACGAAGCTCAGAGCTCGAGCTGCGCCCGTCGCTCTGGCCATTTCCAAGCCTCCATACCACCGCGCTAGCATCCCTCATCCCCCGCTCCACTGAATCCCCTTGGTCTAGGCCACCGTATCCCCTCCACCGCCGCGCATTCCGCCGCCGAACCCTCCATAACCGCGAGCTCGAAGCTCGAGCCGCGCCGGCCGTTCCTCATGCCTCCGTGCCTCCACACCACCGCGCCGTCCATCCTCGGCCTCCACTCCACCGCCTCCCGTAGCTCTAGGCCGCCGAGATCCCACCGCTGAGCCGTATTCCACCGCCGGATTCCCCGTCCGCGAAGCTCCGTCGCGGGCCCTCCTCGCCACCGCTTCGACAACCAAGGTAGAGGGGAAGAATCCCCCATCACTTTCTCTCTCTCCCCGACCCCCGCCGGCGAGCCCTCGGGCTCCGGTCGGCCCGGGCCAGCGAGCGCTGACGTCTTCCTCTCTCTCGAGAGAGGAGGAAGACGACATCCGTTTTGCATCCTGGCCCCCGCGGTTTAGTTATTTTCAGTTCAAATCCGAGTGTTGTTGATAGTGTCCTCCAAATCTCACGATCTAGCCCCTAGGAGTTATTAATAATTACATCTAGGTCCGGGATCTAGGGTTAATGTGTTATTTTGGGACTGAAACTTTAGAAAATCACTAAAAATCATAGAAAAATCCAAAATGGACAAACTCAGTCCAGAAAAATCTGGTATGCTACTAGTATGACAATTGGAAAAAGTGACTTTAGGATGCAAAGATGATTCCATGAAAAATCTGGTATGCTACTAGTATGATAGGGAGTTCGGAAAGTATTTTGGAGAGTTTATTAACACTATTTATAAGTACATTTTAATTTGCATGAGATAAATATATGGAAAATAGATATCCTATTAAACTAAGGGTATTTCACTTGCAAATTTTTGTACATGCTATTAATATCAAATAGTGCTCACTGCATAAAGTGCATGTCTAAATTCCATTCCTACAGATTATGAAAAATCTAGAAAGATAAAAGGCTGATATATTGTTAAAATTTTAGGAAAATAATTAAAACTCTTTTGCTGCTGAAATTTAGGCAGTAGCTTTATATCTTTAAGCTTCCTGTCATAAATGTATGAGTTCATTTGGAGTGCTATTACAGTAGGATCTTAGTATGAGCACGTTAAATCAACAATTGTTAAGCCTATACAATCAACCTAAGTGCATATCATGTGAATATGTGTGTGGCTTGATGCTCCATGTCACCTGCTGCTAGACTCTTTGTGATGTCATGCAAAATAGGTTGAACTAGCTTTTGGTGATGGTTTGTACGATTTCTTAGGAAGTTGTTAAGTTTTCTTATTATGGGATGTGCTTCAGCTAAGAATACTTAAGTCATTTTGTCACAAGCTTCCTGACCATGCATTATGTTTCACTTGCACCTCATGCATACATTTGCATTCGTTGCACTCATGTTGGCATTATATCATGCATATAGATCCCACGAACGAAGGACAAACGCAGGAGCAGCCGTTGATCGAACAGCCAGACAAAGAGCCCCTGCCCAGGAATTGGTTTTTCCTCAACCTGAAGACGGAGGGTCGCTGATTATATCCGTCCCTGTTTTAAGGGGTTGCCTGGGGCAAAGCCCCATAACCCGGCAAACAAACTTAGTTTAGTTTGTTGTTTTTCATAAGAATACTCAAAGGTAGGTAAGACCATACTATACCCAGCAAACATCTTATGTCTTAATGATTAGGCATATGCATCAGGAGTTGTTTGGAACCAACTGCATTAAACATCCTGGTCGCCCTAGCCCTAACTCCTATGAATAGATTTCATAGGACGAGTATGCCTAGGAATGCTAGGTACGAGTAGACACGAGTGGGCACTGTCACTCGTCGCGTAGGTGATTTTACAAATCTCAGAAATCTTACTATGATGGAACTTTATTATATTATTCCTGATGCTAAATGGAGACCGGGCGGAGCGTAAGTTTACTTTTGGGGTGTGCGTTGTTGTTAACCGGCTCCGCCCGAGTCGCATAAGGCCCGCTCGCTATTCGTCTGCGGATTGGCATAACATTGTTAGAGTGTTTATTCAGGGCATGGGCTTGGTGAAAGTCTTGCTTGTGCCATCTAAAGAACAGAGACTTGGTCCTACCAGACCCTAGGGCACTTACTCTCATGGAGGGCTGACCCGTCGTGGTATCGCTCTGTGGGAGCTAAACCGTATGGCAGGTTGGAATCAAACTTGGGATGGGACAAGTGGAGATGGGGACTTTATGTGGGAACGCGATGGCTAGTAAGCATATACCCCTGGCATTTCTAGTTATTCTTGGGAATTAGAAATCGATTCGAATCGCTGATGCTCACCAGGTGTGAGAGTGCCAAATATCACTATCGAGCAACGTAGTAACAACTTAGATACTTTATGCTTATATTCATGTTTTCCAACACAACATGCTTGGATGTGTTTGATATACTATTATGCAAGTTACTAATGGGTATTCATGCTTTACTTTCATGCAAGTATTTACTTTATGATGTAAATGATCTTCATCATTAAGGGACAGCAGCTGTCAAATCCTGCTATCTTATGTCAACATGACCTTGTTTAAAATCAATGGCTAAGGATCCACATGATTAGTAAGCATGCCTTGCGTCAGCCGTGAGCCACTTCCATTAAGTCCTACTGAGTAATTAGTGTAACACCCTAATTTTATTTTCAGTATTTTTATAATAAATTTAATATGGTTTATTTAATTTGCTAGGATTTTATATGTTTAGCCATGCAATTAATGATTTATTTTACCTACAATAATTAAAATTAATCCTAAATCAACTTTTGTTGTACATTCATGCTAGTGCATATGTTAGTTTGTTGTATGAATTAGGGACTGAAAGTTCGGTTTTAACTGAATATCAGTGTTGGTTTGGTTTGGCTTTGTTTTGGAAAGGAAATGTAGAAAACAGAAAAAAAAAGAAAGAAGAGAAACCAGGCCAGCCACCCCGGCCGGCCCAGCCCGACTCCAACCCCTTCCCCCCATGGCCTGCCGCCCGCGCCACCTGGGCCTCCCTGCTCGCGCACACCCGAGCCCAAGCAGGCGGCCCATCTGCGTGTAGGACCGAGACGTGTGACTAGAGGGGGGTGAATAGGAGCACTTGAAAAACTCAAACTCAATCACCCCAAAGTGCGCTCTCACGAAAACACACGCACACCCGATACCGTCCACTGAACAAATACGTATCGGGTGGAAAGCAGAAGCACTTGAATTAATGTCCAAAGAAACGGACGTAAGACGAGCAACCAAACTACACCTAAACGAACAAACACACTACACCTAGACGAACACACACAACACCTAAAACTACACCTCTCTAATGTGTAGAGTTGCATAGCATGGACAAGCTACCAACCCTAGGACACATTGAGAAACCCTAAACGGAAAAAAACTAAAGCACGCAACAAAACAAGCGAGAACGACAAGGCACAAAGAAAACAAGACAAGCTACAAAGCTTGCAAGTGTCGCACACTAACCACTCAATACACCGAAGCGTACCTCACTTAAGATCAGTGAGTGAAGAGTATGGGCATGCAGTGGTTGACACAAAACAAGTTTGAAGCAAACACCAACACTCCAAAGACCAAAGAAACCAAGAAAAACAAACCCCAAAGCAAGCAGAGCAAAGAACACACGAAAATAGCCCAAAAAAGACTAGACCGGACAGTCCTCTCTCCATCAAAAGACCTGACCGGACAAACACAGAGAAGGACACAAAAACAGCCCAAAAACCCTTCAGATCGGACTGTCCGAGGTCTATAGACCGGACAGTCCGAAGTCCCTACTTCGGACAAACCTAAGGACAATTGATTTGTCCGGTCAGTTCTCCGAAAAACTGCGCAGAAAAACAGCCCGACACCCCATCGAAAAATCGATCGAAACGGGGTCAAATCTCTACAAAACTTCACGAAAATTTGCATGGACAATCCTAAGGACCTTCCCTAGCAAATCCCAAAAGATCAGCTCCAAAAGATCAAGGGATGCACGGGAATTGCAAATCTCGTGAGGTAGGTGAGTTGACACCGAAAAACTGAAATTGGACAAGAACGGCCCTTGCTCGTGGTTCAATGATTCTAGCACTTGGCTAGTGAGATTCACCACATCATGGCAAGGCAAAATACCAGCAAAAGAAAGATCCCAACCTTGGACAACCCGAAACACACCAAAATCCAAGAATTGGAACCAAAAACGAACAAGAACGGGGAGGGAAAAGGGAAGGACGAAAATTGCTGCTCACTCCATGGAATTTCTCAACAAGGAACCTTGGATTAAACACGGAATTCAGGTCACACAAGTTCCCTAGAGCCTACCTCCCATCATCCTCCCACTAATGACAAGATTAGACTAAACTAGGCACTCATCTCCTAGCTAATCCTCTCTATTTTTCTCTCTTTGGACCTTGGCCGCTAGGGTTAGGAAATCCTAGGGTTTATGGCTGCCAAGATAAGCTCCAAGGGAGCCTCTCAAGTCTATTTATACCCTAGGCCCTAAACGACACAATTACATTAAGACCCCTACTCTAAAAATGCCCGGAGGGGGCCAAACCGAAAAGATACAATCGGATGACTACGATGACGTCTTGATCATCTTCGGTTTCTCCGCCTCGCTTGGATGTGCGCCACGTAGCCAGTAGTCCGGAAGCTTCCCCCGGTTTTGAAGTCAGAAACCGGGAAACTTTATTCTGCGGGCTTCCTGGGCCGGGTCTTGGCCCAATCTTCAATCTTGGTGAGTCGGAGCCCAACCCACCAAGTCATCTGAACTTGGGTGGCGGTTTTGAGCCGAAGCCGCCAAATCCTCCGTCGCACGCCTTCGCGCCATGCACTCAGGTTGGAGCACCACGGTGGCACCCGGCTTCTCCAGTCCATCGGAGTTGCCTCGCGGTCCATCGGAGGGCTTACACCACCGTTGCCGAACCGCCCCTCCGTGTACCGAGCTTCCATGGCCGACCGACGCCGAACATTGCCTCCGGTCCATTGGAGGACTTTTGCCTCAGTCCATCGAGGTCTTCATCATCTACCGCCAGTCCATCGGAGGGCCTCCAGTCCATAGGAGGGCATGAGCTCGTTGACAATCACACATCACACCAGGAGAGCAATGAGGCCGGTCCATTGGCTCTCAATCTCCCCCTTGATGAGTGCATTGTCAACACCTTCAACCTGTAACCTGAAATGGATCAAAAACAAGAGAAAAGCGTAAAACCGAAAAAGAAAGAAAATAAAAGAAATGCTCAAGCTGCCCAAAACCCAACAAAGGCAAAACACAAGGCAACTTAAAGCAAAAAGAAGCAAAGCATCGGCTCCTCAAGACAGAGGCAAAAGGCTCAACGCACCGATGTAAAGAGCATGCTAAAAGCTCAAACTCCCCCTGAAATGCATCCTCACAAATGCAATATGAATGCAAAGCTCTCCCTCAACTAAATCTCTCCTGAGTTCTCCCCCTTGTCCATATTTTTAAATTTTTTCCCCTTGGAGAAGTACACTAATCTCTCCCCAAATTTCTCCCCCTTGTTGACAATGGACACATCAAGGGTTCCTTGAACTCAACTCCCCCTGAACTAGATAACTCCCCCTCAAAATATGCCATGAAATGCAAGGAGTGTAACTGAAAGAGCTCAGAAGGGATGGAAAGCTAGTAATCACAAGTTCTAGCAAACAGAGCAAGTGAGGGCAAGGAAGCATACAACAAGCTCAAACGAATCTATCTCACACATATCAAGAGTAAGCTTGTTTTTCAGGGTTAATGAAAAGAAAGCATCACCAATATGAATAGCACCTAGCAAGATAGGCATGAACAACAAAATGCTAGTAATGCATACAAGGTGTGCTATTCTCAACCAAAGCATATACAACCAGCCATAAGCATTTTAGAGACTTGCAAATTTCAGATTTATACATTTGTATTCATAAGCAAGTTCTTTTTGTACCAGGGGTTATTTACTTGTCTTTTGCCACTTCTTACCAACCAATGCCAAGCCTAGGTTATATAACCATCAGAAGTTTAAGACAAGGTTTTGGTCATACACAGTCTAGTCCAAGTTCATGCCAAAGTGCAAAGGCAAGCTGTCTCGAACTAGATCAGTGAGACAAGCAAACCCACCTGGATCTTTCTCAATTCAGCACATAAGACACCACTTGTAAGCATTTTGATTCAGATTTCAATTTAAGCAAGGTGTCATAAAAGCTTAGGCATTAACTTAGCAAAGGCATACAACTATCATATCCAGGTATGAAAGGATAGCATAGCATTCAATAATCCTACAGATGCTAGGTAGCCAAATCAAGTGGTGATCATGGTTTTTGATTTGCAAAGAATAAAATGACTTAGCTCACAACTAGTATTCAACAGACTCAAGAGAGCTTAGCCAACCATGATCAAGCATGCATCTGTACAGTCTAGCACAAGCAAGTACTAACTTATCATTCCAAAAGAGCTCTAGTGCTAGTGAAGTGAAAATGCAAATGATACAATGCGATGCATGATATGATACAATATGCAAAAGAAGCAAAGAGAAATAAAAGCAAGATAAAAGCAAATTCTAGACTATGGAAGCTATTCCTTACTAAAAGGAATAGCGTATTATCCCTGACTAAAAGGGATAGCACACTCCAAGTTGCTCTCAACTCCTCCTCCCTTTCCCAAGTTGCCTCATCCTCCGTGTGATGTTTCCACTGCACTCTGCACATTTTGACCCTCCTATTTCGGGTAACCCTTTCAGATGTTTCAAGAATCTTCACCGGGTGTTCGGTATATGTCAAATCCTCCTGCACATCCAGACCTTCCAGTGGTGCTTGTTCTTCCGGCACCCTCAAACACTTCTTTAGTTGGGACACATGGAACACATTGTGTATGCCAGATAGGTTTGATGGCAACTCTAACTTATAAGCCACTTCGCCTTTCCTTTCCACTATCTTGAATGGACCGATGTATATTGGTGCCAGCTTCCCTTTCATATTAAACCTCCGGATACCTCTCATTGGTGACACCTTCAAATACACAAAGTCATCAACCTTAAAGGTCAAATCCCTGCGTCGCACATCTGCATAGCTCTTCTGTTTGGACTGAGCAACTCTCAAATTCTCACGTACCATCCTGATCTGCTGTTTAGCATCCCTGATAAGGTCGGGTCCGAACACCTGCTTCTCTCCTGTTTGGTTCCAAAATAGCGGTGACCTGCATCTTCTGCCATACAGTGCCTCAAACGGTGACTTCTTCAGACTGGCTTGGTAGCTGTTGTTATAAGAGAACTCAGCATAAGGCAGACTCTTATCCCAACTGGTTCCGTATTGTATAGCACATGCCCTCAACATGTCCTCTAGAATCTGATTCGTTCTCTCCGTCTGACCATCTGTCTGTGGGTGATATGCTATACTAAACCGAAGCTTGGAATCCAAGGAATCATGCAACTGCTCCCAAAAACGAGATGTGAACTGTGAACCTCTATCAGATATGATCCGCTTAGGCACACCATGCAAGCAAACGATTCTAGAGATGTACAACTCTGCTAACCTTGCACCCGAATAGGTAGTGTTCACCAGAATGAAATGAGCAACCTTGGTCAACCGATCAACAACTACCCAGATCGAGTTGTAACCTTTCTGAGTCCTGGGTAACCCCACAATGAAATCCATACTTATTTCCTCCCATTTCCACTCTGGGATCTTCAAAGGCTGCAACAAACCTGCAGGCCTCTGATGTTCAGCCTTCACACGCTGACAAGTGTCACATACTGCAACATATTCTGCCACTGCTCTCTTCATTCCATACCACCAGAACCTTTCCTTCAAATCATGATACATCTTTGTACTGCCCGGGTGAATTGAGTAAGCGGTGTCGTGAGCCTCACTGAGTATTAACTTCTTGATACTGTCCACATCTGGCACGCAGATCCGATTCTTGTACCATACAGTACCTTGTTCATCTTCACGAAAGTGTGGCGCCTTGCCCAACTTGATCTGTTCCCGGATCTCCTGGATTTTCTCGTCCTTTTTCTGATGGTTCCTTATCTCTTGTTCAAGGGTAGGCTCTGCTTCAAATGTTGCTACTGTGGTGTGATGCACGAATCCCAAATTCACTCAAATTCTGCACACAGCTCAAAGGGCATCTGAAAAGCAACTGCCAGGTTAACATAACTTTTTCTGCTTAAGGCATCTGCTACCACATTAGCTTTCCCTGGATGGTAATGTATCTCTAGGTCATAATCTTTAATCAACTCTAGCCATCTTCTCTGCCTCATATTCAGCTCATTCTGTGTGAAGATATATTTAAGACTCTTATGGTCGGTGTATATCTCACATCTATTTCCGAATAAATAATGCCTCCAGATCTTCAGAGCGTGCACAACAGCTGCTAACTCCAGATCATGAGTGGGATAATTGACCTCATGCTTTCTTAACTGGCGCGAAGCATAAGCAATCACCTTACCCTCCTGCATCAGCACACAACCCAAACCTTCCTTAGAGGCATCACAATACACGGTGAAACTCTTGGTTAAGTCCGGTAGAGTAAGCACTGGGGCTGTGGTGAGTCTCTTCTTTAATTCATCAAATGCAGCTTGCCTCTCCTTAGTCCAATTAAATGGAACACCCTTCTCGAGCAATGATGTCATTGGTTTTGCAATACTGGAGAAACTCTCAATAAACCTTCTGTAATATCCTGCTAGACCCAAAAATCCACGAACTTCTTTCACAACTTCTGGCACCTTCCAATCCATGACACTGCTGATCTTGCTAGGATCCACCATAATTCCACCTTTTGAGACTATATGTCCCAGGAAAGGCACTTGATCAAGCCAAAACTCACACTTGCTCAACTTTGCATACAACTTATGGTCTCTCAGCTTCTGCAAGACTAACCTCAAGTGTTCTTCATGTTCTTCTTCCGTCTTGGAATAGATCAATATATCATCAATGAACACCACAACAAACTTGTCAAGATATTCCATGAACACCTTGTTCATAAGATTCATGAAATAAGCAGGAGCATTTGTCAACCCAAAAGACATCACGGTATATTCATATAACCCAAATCTGGTAATGAAAGCAGTTTTTGGAATATCGGAAGGACGAATCTTCATTTGATGATAACCTGACCTCAGATCAATTTTTGAGAACACACATGCACCTTGCAACTGATCAAACAAGTCATCTATCCGAGGTAAGGGGTATTTATTTTTGATGGTGACATCATTCAAAGCCCTATAATCCACACACATCCTTCTTGACCCATCCTTCTTATCAACAAACAGAACCAGAAAGGCCCAAGGAGAAGAACTAGGCCGTATAAACCCTTTTCCTAACAACTCATCTATATTTTCCTTTATTAACTCTTGTTCTTTGGGTGCCACTCTATATTGCCTTTTTGCTATAGGGACTGTACCAGGTAAAAGTTCTATTAAAAATTCAACTTCTCGGTAAGGTGGCATACCTGGTAACTCTTCTGGAAAGACATCCGGGTACTCGCACACTACTCGAATTCCCTCCGTGGGCTTCGCCTCCATCTGATGTAGACAACCAGAAGGTTCTGTGGCGCTGACTTCCACTTTCTGACCATCAGGAGCTGTTAAGTGGACGGTTCGCTTGGCACAATCAATTCTGACATCCCACTTAGCAAGCGTTTCCATTCCCAAGATGATATCAATTCCCGCGGAACCAATGATTATCAACTTGGTGCAGAAATCTACCCCCCTTATGTTTAAGCTAACTCGAGGGCATATTAAACTGGTGCTCAACGTTCCCCCCGGTGTAGATACTACCATGGGTCTACTTGTAGACCTTATAGGAATATTATACTGCTTAGCATATGATTTGGTAATAAATGAATGCGTGGCACCAGTATCAAAAAGAACTGTAGCGGGGTGAGAGTTGACCAGGAACGTACCAAGCACAACGTTAGGGGCTTCAGCTGCAGACTCAGCTGTCACATGATTCACCTTCCCTTGCCACGGCACCTTGCCCTGTTGATTGGGGCGCCCTTGCTGCGGCTGGGGAGGGTTCTGCCTTTGGCCCGATTGCTGCCCCTGTTGGTTACCTTGCACCTTACGGGGACAAGAATTAGCATAGTGGCCCGCTCCACCACACTTGTAGCAAGGCCCAACACCTGTAGTTTGGTTTGTGGTGGGAGGGGCGGTCTGCACTTGGCGCTGAGTTGGATACATAGGACGAGCTGGCTGACCCTGGTAGCGCTGCTGGTACTGGTAGCCTTGCTGTCCTTGAGCCCGCTGCTGCTGTGAGCTCGGACCCTGAGAGAAACGGGGACGGGTGTTGCTGCTTGATGAAGAGTTGTTGTACTTCCTCTTCCTTTCTTCAATCTCCTGGCGCTTCCTTTTAGTGAAAAGAGCCCTGTCCACCAGTTGATGGAAGCTAGGAAAGGTATGGTTCATCAGCTGGTATTGGAGTTCATCATTTGGACCCTCCAAGAAGTATTCCTGTTTCTCCCTGTCATCTGTCACCTCTGCAGTGGCATATCTGGCCAACTGAAGGAACTTATCCCTATACTCAGTCACCGACATGCTGCCCTGCTTCAGGGAAAGAAACTCCTTCTTCATTTTCATCAACCCCACAGGCACATGGTGGTTGCGGAAGTTCTCCCTGAACTGTGCCCTAGTGAAAGCATCCCTATCTTGGGGTCTGTAAGATTCCCACCAATCTAGGGCTGCACCTCTTAGCTGACCGGAACCATACAAAACCCTCTCCCGGTCATTGCATTGAGCAATGTCCAGCTGGCGTTCCACTGCGCGAAGCCAATCATCAGTTTGCAGTGGCTCTGTGGCATGGGAGAAGGTTGGTGGATGACCCTTAAGGAAATCTCCACGCCTGTCCCGAGGTGGTGGGGGTGGTGGTTGAGCTTGGGCTTGCTGGAGAACGTGCACCGCGTTGGTCATTGTCGCCATCATCTGCATCTGGAGGTTGTAAAATTGCTCCGGTGTCAGTGGTGGAGGGTTGGGCAGCGGGTTGCCACCCCCTGGTTACCCTGGCTAGCATTGCCACCAGCAGCGTTGCGCCTTGTGTTAACCATCTGTTTGTAACAGTGACACCGTAAGCACATAGCCAACATATAGGTGCACAAGCAGTAGCGACTAAAGATAAAGTAGTAAGGGCGATAGAGTGGATATAGTGTTTAACCCCACGAACTAACTTATAACATTAACTTGATCATGCTGGGACAAATCCCCACAGCTGGATAACACACAACCAAAGATCCAAATCAAACATGATTCAAAATAACAAACAACCAGCCAACACAACTTAACTTAAGTTTCCACACGACCAACTCAACACGACCACTTAAACAACGTGCTAACACAATACATGAGGATGACTAGTCATCCCGAGGGAGTATCCTGGTGGCACCACCTAACTCTCCCGTGCCAGGCCTCCTGCGAGGTGGAGTCTGAGCTGGATCCACCACTGGCACCTGGGGCGGTGGACCTGCCACTCGGTCCAGCTGCGCCTGAAGGTGGAACACCTCACCGTTCCGATGATGGAGCTCCTCGGACACCTTGACATAGGCAGTGATCAGGGCTGACACATACCGGACCAGCTTCAGCAGCTGCCGGTTGTCCTCACCTCGGATGGACGCTATCTCGTGCTCAGTATCCCCAGACTGCCGGCGGGGGAAGTAGCGGTACTGAGTCTGGCAGAGCGGAGTGTGGTAGTGCTGGCAGAGGACCCCAAGAGCCTGCTGAGCAGCATCCTCCATGGCCATCTCCATGGTCTCATGCTCCGCGATGCTGTAGTGCCGGCGCAGCACGGTGTGTCCCCCGTGGTTAGGGTTGGGCTCCATGATCTGCGCACCGGCGGACCAGAGGGTGGTGTGGTCCGGGCGCGCTCGCTGCCGGACCTGGTAGACGACCTCATGGGTAGTGTAACCCAGGTCGTAGAGGCAGTCGCAGAGTAGCCCCGGGAACTCCAGGTCAGCACCGTGGTGTGGGTGCGTCAGGTCGACCCAGGTGTCAACCTCCCGCTGGCCACCCTCGTCGGAAGGGACAGCCACGCGGAACGGCCACTCGGGTGCGGCAGGCGGTGGCGGTGGAGGTGCCGGTGAAGCTGCAGGTGCCACTGGAGAAGGTGGTGGTGTCGGCGCACGCGGGGAAGGAGGTGTCGGTGTCGGCAGGCGTGGCGATGGAGCCTCCTCCCGCGCATCACCATCGTCGTCTGAGTCGAGGTAGTAAACTACCTCCACTGGGTCCTCATCCTCCTCCACCTTAGGGTCAGTGTCCGCCGGAAGCAGACCATTCCCCTCAAAGGGGTGTGGCGCCTGGTCCATGGGAGCATACTCGAAGGGTGGTGGTGGCAACGGCTCGGGCAGCTCCGGTGACGGAGGCTCGATCTGCTGTGGTGGACGAGGTACTGGGGTACGCCGTGGGGTCGGTGGTGCAACACGGCGAAGGCGGCCCTCGGTACTCTTGCGGGCGGTTTGCTTGCTGCGTGCCATGACCTATAAGGAGGATGGAGTAAGATGGAGATCAGTTCTATATGATTGAATGAATAAAGCAAAAAGTAATAATTTAACATAGAGTGAACATATATTTTGATAGAGAAAATAAAATTTTCATAAAACAGCAAGAGGGCAAGGGGAATGAGGTCCTTATTTACGTCCGTTTCTAACTAGGCTTCCGTCCTACAGTCAACACGGCTCTGATACCACTTTGTCACGCCCAGTTCTCAACCAATGGAACCGGAACATCATATATGTGCTAGGAACGTGTCTCACATATATCATGACAATAGTGACATCACAGAACGTGCATAAACGATAAATAAAACGTTTACATGGAGTATAACATCACTTTATTACAATAAGACTACATGTCTTTAAACCAGAGTCATAGCGGAAGCGTAAACGAAGATAAACGAGCCGCCACAGGGACGTCGACTGGTGGATCGGTACGCTTAGAACTCGTTGAAGTCCTGAAAATACTCTTCGAAGTCTTCTGGAGCTGAGCAGCGGTTGGGTTCCAGCCAACAGTAGGTTTAAAGTAAAGCAAGCGTGAGTATTTCATACTCAACAAGCATAACATGAACTATGAGGCATCTAGGGTTGGCTGACACTTAGCATGAGCTTTTAGTTGGTCAAGTTTTATTAAACAACTAGTTACTACAGGTGAGTTGATAAACCATTAACCCAAGATATAGCATGTGAACATTAGTCAACAACATTAACATAAGAACCACTTTCAAAACCCAACAGAACCACTAATCTGCACAAAGGATCTGGGCCGCTCATAACCGTGAGCACGGCTGACATGTCAGTTTTACACTCTCGAGAGGTCGTACATCTTTACCTATGAGTCGTGGGCTACGCTAGTGGTCCACCACATTACCTTAGATGAGATGGCTAGCAAGCACACTACGAGGCCTTTACAAAGATCACGCTGGTAAGGTGTAACCGCTAAGGTTTCAGGGTCCGCAGCTGTGGAGCAAGCCTCAAGGGGAGATAAACGCACTCAACCCAAGTAGCGCGAGGGCCACAAAAGCTCACCTCCCCTCTTGCCCCGTCGGTAAGTTACCCCCAAACCAATGCAACCTAATTAATTAGCCAAGACCGTCCCATTCCAGTCTCATGGTAGCACTGTTGTCCCAGGTTGTCGCTTTGCGAACCGGTCCTTAAGGAGAGTGGCCATAAGCAAAACACATGCTCATGCCCCCTAAACCAAGTTGCTAAAAAGCCATTTTTAAAGGAACATGAACCACAGAGGGTCAAGCTCAGGATTTGATTGCATAGATCCATTTAATCAAATTATTAACAAAAGATACATGAGTTCGCGCAGCAACTAGCAAAACTTAACCAACATGCAACCCATAGGTAAACATATCGATAAAAGAAGCTAGGTACAGTCCTTATTGGCATACAAAAATTAGACACATGCATATGAAGTGATTAGAGGGTTGTTAGGTTGTGTTCATGCTATACTTGCCTTGCTCAAACTGGTCTTGAGTCTGCTGCTCAACACCCTCAAACTGCTGCTCTTCGTCACCAACAAACTGCTCACCGTCTAACCACGTTCACGGCAACGTACAAGCATTTCCACGCATACATACATGCAAACAATTATCAAAAGGTGAGAAACAGTACATCATATCATAAAAACAGAAGATGAAACTGTACTAAAAACATTCTACATGTTTCTACGGTCGTGTGAGCGCAAGAATCACTCAAATCGGAGTTAAAACGCGAAAGTTATGCATAAAACGGCTCCTAGGGGCATATCTGTGATAAGAACAGTAAACCAGGGGCTAGTTTTCAAAAATCGGAGACTTATGCGTAAATAAACCTAGCCGCAGAGGGTTCTGATGCAAAAACTCCAGGGTCTAGACGGCGGGTTCTATTTTTCAAAAGCACAGGGGCTAAAACGCTAAAACTAGGACTAAAATCTAATTACTTTTCAACGCTGGTGGACTACGGGTTGATTTCCCGAAAGTCCAGGGGCTCTTCAGCAAAACTATCGGCGCTGATCGGTATTGACCGGTTGGATCTCGATCTAACGGTTCACGTTAGATCGGATCGGGGCACTGATCTCGTGCGTCGGATCGGGATCCGACGGCGGAGAAAGGCCGGGGCCGAGGGCGACGGTGACCACGCCCTTGGCGTTCTCGTCGCACGGCGGGGCCGGCGGCGCGGCGGCGTTCCGGCTCGCAGAGGGTGCTAGGCTCGACTAGAGCTAGCCCAAAAGAGCGAGGGTGTTGCGGCGAGCTCACCGAGGGCTTGAGGGCGGCGGGAGATGATTGGTGGTGGTCCAACGACGAGTGGCGGCGGCGTCGGTTCACGGGCGGTGTTCGTCCGCGTGGAACGCCGGGGTGGAGCGTCTCCGGGACTCCGAGGATGGGCGGCGAAGCTCCGGGGTGCTCCTGCGACACGAGAGGAGGAGGAATCAGGGCCGGAGGGGCTTCGCCGACGGCGAATTTGGCGTCGGGGCGGCTTACCGAGGCGAGGCTCCAATGGCAATACGCGAGCTCGAGTGGGCACGGGAGTGGAATCGCTTTGGTGGAGAGGTGAAGGGGACGAAGGCGAGCCTCGGGGGGGGGTTTATAGGAGTCTAGGAGGGCCGGGGCGGCGGGTGCGCGCGAGCTGGTCGCCGGCCCTTGAACGCGAGTAATGGCGCGGTTAGGGCAGGTGCGGGGAGAAGGGGAAACTGGCGCGGGAGCTGCGGGATTGAAGAGGGGAGCGATTAAGGAAGGCGTGGTCGAGATTCGGGTCCCTCTGCTGACGCGGCCGAGCGGAGAAGGAAGGCGCGCGGAGTTTGCGGCGAGAGGAAGGAGACGGGACCGACAGGTGGGGTCGGGCGGTCAGCAGCGTGAGGGAGGGGAAGGCGCTGCGGGCCGGTGCGCTGGAAGTGGAGCGGCGCGGCCGGGTGGGCCGGATGCCGGCCCAGGCGGAAAAGGAGGGGCGGGGCGACCGGGCTGAGCCCAAGCGGGGAGAAGGGGGCGGGGGCTGGGCTGGCCGGTCGGCGTGGCTCTCTTTTTTTTCTTTTTCTTTTCTGATTTTGAATTCCTTTGAATTGAGATAGAAGCTGGTTCTAAAATTCAAATAAATTTGAATTTAAATCCTTAATTCAATCAAACAAGAAACAATGCACCAGCATGTATGCACAAGGAAGGATAGGCCTAGGTTACTTTTATGCATTTATTTAATTTAAATAAATTTAAATAAATCATGATAAATGCAAACTAGCACATAAACCTTAGGAAATTAAATAAATTGCTTGAAGTTTATTGTAAAAGGCTGGAATTTAAACTAGGGTGTTACAACATCTCCTCCCTCAGATCCTCCAGAATCACAGTCTGGGCAGCGCAGGTATCACAGTCTAGGAAGAGAACCACAACAGCTTTCTCCAACTTCCTAATGGTGGCATCTCTATCCACCAGCTGCATCCTAAGGGTTAGGCAGTTCTTACAAGTATCAGTAGGTGCTGAAAGCACCTCAAAGTCAGCTCTCAACTGCTCTAACTTACCTCTCAAAGTAGGACAGACCATACACGCACCCAAAAGCGTAGGTCTAGCCCTAAGCTCCTCAAGCTCCATGAGCTGCCCCTCAAACTTCTCCTTCAGAACAGCTAGCTCTCTAGCTAGACAGGGGCAAGACTCACACTCAAGCTCTCCACTCAAAGTAGGCTCATCCAGTTTGGACTGGAGTTTGCCCAGCTCAGCCTTTAGCTCATCTATCTCCTCCACCCGCTTGGCATACCTATCTCTCTGGTCACCAAGCTCCGTCATGAAAGACTCGCAGGTAGGGCACTCAATCTCACTGGGTTGGGGTCTCACACTCCTCAACCTCTCATTCTCCTCTAAAGCCTCAGCAAGTTGGGCTTTCAACTTCTGCAGCTTCTTAGCTGCCTTCTCCAGCATCTTATCCTGGGCCTTAAGTTCCCGGCTGTTCTGCTCTAGCATTTCAAGGATTTCGGCTTTCTCAGGAGTTACCTCATCATCGGAAGAAGAGTTGCTGCTGTCATCCTTGTTCTCCTTGTCCTCAAGCGCCATGGAGCAAACTGAGCACCTCTTGTCCTTGTTCTTGCGCCTGGACTTGGTGGAGATGAAGCACAAGCCAGCGGGACCGCCTTGATCATTCCTCTTGTCCTTCCTGTACGTGATCTCCTCATCGCTTGAGCTCGACGAGGACGAAGAGGAAGAAGATCCGCTACTGCAGAACCCGATCTCGGCGAAGAAGGCCTTGTCCCACTTTCGGTTGTCCTTCTACTAACTCTTGAAAGCCTTCCGAGAGTTCTTCTTGCCGAAGGAGCGCTTGCCAGAGCCGTGCTTGCTGGAGCGGTGCTTGTCAAAGCTTGGCTTGCCGGAGTGGTACTTGTTGGAGTCGCGGGAGTAGCTTTTGCCCTTCTTGTAGTAGTCGTTCTTGTTGGGGCACTCGGCGATGAAGTGGCCGACCTCTCCGCACTCGAAGCACTTGGGCCGCTCTCCCCTCTTCTTGCTCATCCGGTTGTCATAGGCGCGCTGAAAGCGACTAGACACCAGACACAACTCATCATCCCCAAGCATCGCTAGCTGCTCCTCTGTAACAGACATCAAAGCAGAAAACGAGAAGTTGTGTAACATGGGGTTAGTGACAGACTCAATAGAGGGGGTAGCCAAGGCCAGACTCTTAGAACCTGTACAAGCGAGGGAATCCCTCATCTTGTAATCTACCTCGGTGGCCTTGAGCTTACTATAGAGCGCCTCTACTCCAATCGTATCATACCCTGCCGACTCAATGATTGAGTTCACCTTGATCTCCCATATTTTTCTATCCAAAGCATACAGCAACTTGACAGCCTGCTGATGATCGGTATATGGGAGGGCAGCGGGGGCAGAGTTGACACGCAACTTGTTGATGATCGACTGAAAGCGACCAAACAAGTCGTCTACTGACTCTCCCAGCTTTTGGACGAAATTCTCATATTCGCGCCGGTAAGTCTCCACAAGTCTAGCCTTAATTGTCGCAGTACCCTCATGGTGTGCACTAAGCAGTGACCACATCTCACGCGCAGTCTTCAGGTGTCTCACTCTCTCATAATCCATGGGACCAAGCCCGGAGAAGAGAAAGTTAACACCCTTGGCATTCGCCTCATGCTGAGCCACGATGTCCTGCGTAGTACGCTCAGCAACTGGAAGCACTACAAAAGTCGTACTCTGAGTAGCATCCCATATGTCCTGACTCTGGCTAACAAGGAACGCCTCCATCCTACCTTTCCAGTAGGGATAGCCATCGGAGGCAAGGACGGGAATTTTCCCAGAGTAAGTCATCGTCGCTACGGTTTCGTCACCGGTTAAGGTATAGGAAACCTAACCGGCTCTGATACCACTTGTAGAACCGAGACGTGCGACTAGAGGGGGGGTGAATAGGAGCACTTAAAAAACTCAAACTCAATCCCCCCAAAGTGCGCTCTCACAAAAACACACGCACACCTGATACCGTCCACTGAACAGATACGTATCGGGTGGAAAGCGGAAGCACTTGAATTAACGCCCAAAGAAACGAACGTAAAACGAGCAACCAAACTACACCTAAACGAACAAACACACTACACCTAGACGAACACACACAACACCTAAAACTACACCTCTCTAATGTGCAGAGTTGCATAGCATGGACAAGCTACCAACCCTAGGACACATTGAGAAACCCTAAACGGTAAAACACTAAAGCACGCAACAAAACAAGCGAGAACGACAAGGCACAAAGAAAACAAGACAAGCTACAAAGCTTGCAAGTGTCGCACACTAGCCACTCAATACACCGAAGCGTACCTCACTTAAGATCAGTGAGTGAAGAGTATGGGCATGCAGTGGTTGACACAAAACAAATTTGAAGCAAACACCAACACTCCAAAGACCAAAGAAACCAAGAAAAACAAACCCCAAAGCAAACGGAGCAAAGAACACGCGAAAACAGCCCCAAAAAGACTAGACCGGACAGTCCTCTCTCCATCAAAAGACCTGACCGGACAAACACAGAGAAGGACACAAAAACAGCCCAAAAACCCTTCAGACTGGACTGTCCGAGGTCTATAGACCGGACAGTCCGAAGTCCCTACTTCGGACAAACCTAAGGACAATTGATTTGTCCGGTCAGTTCTCCGAAAAACTGCGCAGAAAAACAGCTCGACACCCCATCGAAAAATCGATCGAAACAGGGTTAAATCTCAACGAAACTTCAGCTCCAAAAGATCAAGGGATGCACGGGAATTGCAAATCTCGTGAGGTAGGTGAGTTGACACCGAAAAACTGAAGTTGGACAAGAACGGCCCTTGCTCGTGGTTCAATGATTCTAGCACTTGGCTAGTGAGATTCACCACATCATGGCAAGGCAAAATACCAGCAAAAGAAAGATCCCAACCTTGGACAACCCGAAACACACCAAAATGCAAGAATTGGAACCAAAAACGAACTAGAACGGGGACGGGAAATGGAAGGACGAAAATTGCTGCTCACTCCATAGAATTTCTCAACAAGGAACCTTGGATTAAACATGAAATTCAGGTCACACAAGTTCCCGAGAACCTACCTCCCATCATCCTCCCACTAATGACAAGATTAGACTAAACTAGGCACTCATCTCCTAGCTAATCCTCTCTATTTTCTCTCTTTGGACCTTGGCTGCTAGGGTTAGGAAATCCTAGGGTTTATGGCTGCCAAGATAAGCTCCAAGGGAGCCTCTCAAGTCTATTTATACCCTAGGCCCTAAACGACACAATTACATTAAGACCCATACTCTAAAAATGCCCGGAGGGGGCCAAACCGAAAAGATACAATCGGACGACTATGATGACGTCTTGATCATCTTCGGTTTCTCTGCCTCGTTTGGATGTGCGCCACGTAGGCAGTAGTCCGGAAGCTTCCCCCAGTTTTGAAGTTAGAAACCGGGAAACTTTATTCTGCGGGCTTCCTGGGCCGGGTCTTGGCCCAATCTTCAATCTTGGTGAGTCGGAGCCCAACCCACCAAGTCATCTGAACTTGGGTGGCGGTTTTGAGCCGAAGCTGCCAAAGCCTCCCTCGCACGCCTTCGCGCCATGCACTC
This sequence comes from Paspalum notatum, assembly GCA_022530915.1. NCBI lineage: Eukaryota > Viridiplantae > Streptophyta > Magnoliopsida > Poales > Poaceae > Paspalum > Paspalum notatum. The sequence goes on along the minus strand of CM039688.1, from coordinate 27,229,861 downwards.
GGGTTGGAGCACCACGGTGGCACCCGGCTTCTCCAGTCCATCGGAGTTGCCTCGCGGTCCATCGTAGGGCTTACACCACCGTTGCCGAATCGCCCCTCCGTGTACCGAGCTTCCATGGCCGACTGACGCCGAGCATTGCCTCCGGTCCATTGGAGGACTTTTGCCTCAGTCCATCGAGGTCTTCATCATCTACGTCCAGTCCATCGGAGGGCTTGAGCTCATTCACAATCACTCATCACACTAGGAGAGCAATGAGGCCGGTCCATTGGCTCTCACCGCGCCCCCTCTTCCCCCTCTCTCCCACCGACGCGCGGGACCCGCTGGCTAGGGTCGTCTCCGACCTCCTGCCCGCGCCGCTGCCTCTGTTGGTGGACCAAGCTCCGCCTCCCTCCTCCGCTTTCCCTCTGCGCCTTGGACCTGCACCGACCAAACCGAGGCCCTCCTGCCAGTGTCGCAGCGCCGCCCCAACGCGGGCGCCGCCTGGACCAAACCATCGGATCGGACTCCGGTTGAACCCGTATCGCCAAGAACTCGAGTCGGACTCGATTCCATGCCGCCGCCCTAACCTGGTCCCTATAAAAGGTTCCTCGAGCTCAGCCGCCGACCCCTTTCTGCCACCAAGTCCCTGGACCAAGCCCTAGTCGCCAGCGCCGCTCCAATTTCACCACCAGAGCACTCCTCGTTGAGTTTCTCCGCCTCCGAATTGGTCATCGTCCGTGGCACCTCCGGCCCTCACACCTCTCTCCCCGTTTTTGCAGATCGATTCCACTACCTGTCCACCAGTTTTGGAGGCCTCGGAGCCGCTCCATCTTGCTATCCCGCGAGCACCGACGACCACCTCGGTCCGCCATCGTCGCCGACCCTTTGCCGGTCATCCTCCGCCTGATCCAAGCCCGCGGTGAGACTCCCCGTCGCCTTCTCTCTCTCCCCTGCCCACTCTAGTCGCGCGCCATGCCCTGGGGTACCTCCGCGCAAGCGCTCCGGCGAGCCGCCGCCGAAGGCACGCACAGCGCCGCCACCTCTGCTAGTCGTCGCCGGTCATACCCCTCCCCTTCAATCTTAGCCGCACGATCTCGATCCAACGGCCTGAAACCACCGAAGACCGGGTCAATACCGGTCAACAGCCGACCGCCATGGCAGTTTTGCTTAAGAGTCCCTCAGATTTGTTCAAATTAACCCGCAGTCCACTCCAGTTCAAAAGTAATTAGATCTAGGTCCTTTTCTTTACAGTTTGGCCCCCGAGCTTTGCAAGAATAGAACCCACAGTCCTACGCCGGGATTTTGGCTCTATAGCCCTCGGTTTTTTCCTTATTTTACGTTTAGGTCCTTGGTTTTCCAAAGTTAGCCCTCTGTCATTAGTTTTCTTCGCAGTTGTGCCCCTAGAACCTTGTTTTGGGCATAACTTCACCGTTTTAAATCCGATTTCGGCGATTCTAGCCCCCACGCGACCGTAGCAATGTGTAGTATAATTTTAAATATGATTTACCTTCTGTTTTTATGTTATGATATACCGTTTCTTACCTTTTGCATTTGTTTGTTTGCATGTGTGATCATCTGTATGTTTGTTGGTGCCGTGTATCGTGCGTAGACGTTGATCCGCCTGTTGAGTTCGAAGAGCAACCTCCAGAAGCCTCTGAGCAGCAAGGAATAAATTTTGAGGAAGGCAAGTATAACATAAACAACACCTAATAATCTTTTTAATTACTGCATGTGCATTTTAATTTATATGCCGTAAGGTTTACCTAGCTACTTTTATCCTTTTATACCTACCTTGTGGGATGCATATGGTTAAGTTGTGCTAGCACTGCAAAACGAACCCCCCTATAGCAACGTATACTCAACAACGCATGGTTGTATGTGTTGCAGAAAATTAGGGAACAACGCTTATTATGCGTTGCAAGCCTTATCCGTTGATTTTTAAGTAAGATGGCAACGCTTATTATGCGTTGCAAGTCTCATCCGTTGATTTTTAAGTAAGATGCAACGGTTATTATGCGTTGCAAGCCTCATCCGTTCATTTTTTAAGTAAGATGGCAATGCTTATTATGAGTTGCAATATTATCCGTTGATCTTTTTAGTAAATTGGCAACACTTATTATATGTTGCAACATTATACGTTGAGTAAAAAGAAAGATATCAAATATGATCGGTTGATAATGTGAGAAGGTGCCAATGTTTAGTTTAATATTCCATCGGTCAAAATATGATCAGTTGATAATTTAAGTGCCAACGTTTGTTATTATATGATGTATCCTGTACGCGTTTGTAAATTAATTAATATTCCGTCAGCCAAAAAAAGGTTAGATGCAGGGATCGAACCTGGCACCAAGCAGCTATCAAGTGACCGAAATGACCACCCTCAGCATCGCCTCGCAAAAAAACCCCGCGCCCACTAGGCCACTACTCCCAAAAACGACGCCTCCTGAGTCCTGACTCCTTCCTCCTGCCTCTCCTCCGCATCTCCCTCACCACCTCGTGCCCAGCCGCCGCCACCAGACGACGCCCTGCGCTCCTGCCTGGCGGACGCCGCCGCCGGCGCCAGCCCCGCGCGCCGTCACCGCCTGCCGGGACACCGCCGCCCTCGCCAGCCCCATGACCCCGCGCGCCGCCTCTGCCCGCCGGGACGCCACCGCCGTCGCCAGCCCCGCGCGCCGCCTTCGCCTGCCGGGACGCGGCTGCCGTACAGCCCCGCACGTCGCATCGCCGGCCCTGCGTCCCCTCACCGGCCGCGTCGAGCACCTTGACCTCAACCGCTCCAGGTACCTCGAAACCTAGATCCTAATCCATCGAGCTGATATTGCAATTACCTCTAAAAATCCTCTTATTGATTGAACTAGGCTAGTGCCCATGGTCCGCGTGCTTTGCCCTCGCCCTGATGCCGTGCCACTGCATGCTGTCCACGGTGCACGGAGCCACGGACCTGCTTGCTTGCCGCCGCGCTCTTCCCTCTCCTCTCCCCTCATCATCTGTGCCTCTGGCACTATCTCATGCCTCTGATCTGATCAGTAGGCGGTAGCCCACCAAGTAAATTGCTCTTATGACTTTATCGTTTATCCTATGATCTCCTTGGCTTCACCAATAGCTAATAAATTTAAAGAGTTCTTCATTCATGTATGAAATCTCTCAATGATTTCAGTTATTTGCTCCAATATTTCTATCAGTTACTTATGTTGTTATGTTTCAAAACTGCAGGGCATTCTTGTGCTAGCTGGGCCAAAACCCCTAACTATTGTAGAGCTGGTCATGAATAAATGGAACAATAAACCCCTTTGTGCTTTCTAGATTGTTCTTGCTCGAGTCTTTGATGGCTTGATCTGCTGAGATGGTATTGTTCAGAATTATCAATTTTAAGAAAATGAGGAGCAAGGGTCTGCTTATATTAGCTAATGAACCAGAACTAAATCATCTGAAGTAGCAGCGATCGATTGTTGTTTCATAGTTTCTGCCAGTTCATTGATGATTTTGTTTGTTAGTTGCTTAAGTGTTTGTGTCCTATGTTCGCAGGTGAAACAGGGAGCTAATACGTAGAACTGCCTCCCAGCTAATCCAAAAACAAGTTTGAAGGTACTTAGAGCTACTTCTGAAATCTATATAGTGAACATGAAAGCATACTGAGTATTGATTTCAAAATTTTAGTTTGGTGTCAACTGGAGTATTGATTTCAAAATTTTACATGGTGAAAGTGTTATCGAAATACCAAAAGTTGGTGCTATTTTAGTCTTCAGACTTAGGTATATCTGGGAGAATATGCAAGATCATTAGTTAGGTGTATGTGTATTTACTGCATACCTCTACCACTGCTTTGCTAACATGAAGCCTTTTACATATACATGGCAGTACTTCTGAGTAAAAATAGATTATTTGTTGCCGACATAGTAGTAGAGATTTAGTAGACTCTTACAATTTTGTTAACCAATCACCAAAAGAAGAGGAGACGACACACAAAGGAGCCCTCAGCATAGATGACATTCAGATGCCATAGCCTGCCGTGTCATGCTATTTTACATTTGGCGGGGGCAAGGCAGGTCAGGACACCCTTCCCTATTTCTTGGTACTCATCTATAAGAAAATTGAAGCTGCCAACGCCGCAGAAAAGTGGCCACACCATCCGTAGCAGCAATCCTATTGCATGGCCTTCGAGCTGTGTATGACAATCCTCGTAACACTGCGTTGCTGCTTCTTCTAAATATGAGTTTGTACTGTATTTAAGTATTTTAATTTCTTTTGCAGGTTGAAAAAGCGTAAATATGCAACAAACAGTACAACAGCAAGGTGATGCTTTCTCGACTTTCCTTGCATGATAATCAGGTTTTTTTTCCCCCAACTACTTCCTATATTTTTCTATACATACAAGGCCAACAACTATGCTCAACTGTGTGCTGAATTGAACCTTTATGACTACTGCATTGTGTTTGATTGAGGCATACTTGACATTATCAAAGTGATAATATGTTTATTGTTTAATAGAGAACTCAAGCAACGTAGAATAGCTAAGACAGTAAATAGTATGATATACAACAATGTACACTAGCAAAATTGTTAAGACTACACAACCTGCAGATTAAATCTATGATTGTGCGCACACAAAGGAAATTTAAGCTACCCACAATAAGAACCCGATGTAGGAAGTAATTTTAATCCAAATCACTTTGAAAATTAACATTGCCGATTTTTTAAATTATTTCTAGATCATCACCTCATGTCCATAAACCCAAATGCTTGCATGATAATCTAATTTCTTTATATTTTGCTGCCATTTAAAAATAGTATTTGTTGATGTTCAACTAACTTTAGCTGAAGATTGTCTCTATTTGTTTTAAGTTTCTATCAAGCATGACTATACTGGATGCGGGAGCTTGCATTGGATTGAGGATTGCTTTCGTTCTTATCTTATTTTGACCAAGATCAGTGATAAGTAGGCATTTAGGAGGAGAGGAGTCATGTGTATATATTGCAGTATCGTAGAAAATTATTCTAAGAATATTATGTGATCGAACTTGCCTATGAATGATACTATGTAATGCGACTATTTGATTTTAATATAGTACTCAGTTATCTTTATTTGACAAATATGTTTCTACGTGATCTCACAATTTCTCAAAAGCATTATATATATGCATTCAACATAATTAATTAGTCTCAAATAAAAATAAATAAATAAATAAACTTCATGTTCCTAACGTATATAAGCGCTGTAATAAATACATTCAAAATGTTGTAGCAGATCTAGAGGAGAATTGGCCTAGTAGCGATAGAAACACATGTAACCGTTGTACTAGCCATAAATAACCGTTGCTATTTAGCAACGGTTATTAATAGGACTTACCAACGCATTTATAAGTGTTGCAATAGACCCTAGCAACGGCAGCATAGGCAATGCATAATTATGCGTTTGTATAGGCCCTACCAACGCTTATAATGACATTTAGCAACGCATATATGCGTTGCCATAGGGGGGTTTATTTTGTAGTGTAGGTGCTACGCAAACTCATATCCCTTGTTAGTTTAATTTTGATTAATGATCCTATGCAATTAATTGTTGGGCTTGACCCTGATCGGTTCATGTCCATTTTAATAAAGCTTTTTAGCAACATGGTTTGGGGAGCCTGAGCAATGTGCTCGTGTACTTTTGCTGGTTTTCTCCCTAAGGACCGAATCACAAAGCGACCACCTGGGACAACAGTGCCACCACAAGGCTGGAATGGGACAGACTTAGCTGATTAATTAGGTTGTTTTGGTTTGGGAGTAACTTACCTGCGGGGCAAGAGGAGAGGCTAGCATCAGTGGTCGCTGCACTACCTCATGGTTGAGTGTCCTTTACGTTATATGTATGTGCTTCTCCCTTTGGAGGCAGACCGTTGCGACCCTGAAACCTTAGCGGTTACACCTTACTAACGCAATCTTTGTAAAGGCTTCGTAGTGCGCTTGCTAGTCATCTCATCTCCGGTAATGTGGTGAATTCCTAGCGTAGCTCACGACTTGTGGGTAAAGATGTGCAACCTCTTGAGAGTGTAAAACTAACATGTTAGCAATGCTCACGGTTATGAGCGGCCCAAACCCTTCCTAGTGATTAGAAGGACCTTTGGCTAAGGTTCCTTGGTTTTTGTTATGGTTATGATAATGATGTTTATATCTGTTTAATCTTATTTAATTCTTATGCAATATCTTTTGGGCTAATGGTGTGGTTACTAATTCATAGTAATTAGGCCTTAATAAATGTTTTAAATTAAAAGCTTATGCAGATGTCAGCTAACCATAGAGCCTCATGGTTTATGTTATATTTGTTGGGTATTCGGTACTCACGCTTGTTTCTTTATATTTATTCCTTGTTGGGGGAAAAATCCAACCGCTGCTCAGATGATGGAGGTAATGAAGACTATGTGCAAGACTACGACGAGTTTTAGGCGTTTCGTTCACCAGTTGACGTCCCTGCGGCGCCCGTTATACTTATGTTTTATGCTTCCGCTATGCTATGATATACTCTGAGTTAAACACTTGTGTCACAGTGTAATAATTATATATTTAAGGTGATGTTATCTTTGGCATGTGCTGTGGTATTATGTAATTTGTCATGTATATGCAAGACGTTTCCTGGCGCATATATATATGTTGCACGGTTTTGTTCATTGAAACCGGGCGTGACAATTAGTACTCAGGGTTTGTCCCCACTTTTGGATTACAGGTATTGATGACTTCTGGATAACCGCTTGAAGGAGGGTAGAACCGGTGGGCTCGGTGCTACTTGCCTTGTTTATCTCTGCATGAAGACTATTTGAGTTTTGTTTCCGCTGCGAGATGTTTGAAGATGCTTCCGCTAAATATATATTTTGCAATCGCTTCCGCTATATGTTGAACATCTATTTGACCACATATGTTTGGTTTGTAAACTATGACTATCTACCTTATATTTCCACTGCCTGTGATGATGTAACTGTTGTGGCTCCTTTGAGAGTCAGATGTGTTTGATGTCGGTTCCTCTAGGAATGGTGTTATCGAGAGCCCGAAGGACTCTCGATGGACTACCGAGTTTAGTTCAGCCTAAGTGCACTGCGAGCCAGAGGTGGCAGGTGTGCTTAGTCTGGATTAAGCGGGGCGGTTCCGCAACAGCTGGTAGAGCCGATCATACACAGACAACAGTCATATCATCGGCTTCTGATTTACAAACCTATTTTCGAAAACCCATCTTCAAGTAATTCAAAAATGAGAGTATGCGATATGCCTATATTAAGGATGTTAGTGGATATCAGGTGACATCACTGACATTCTGACCTAGATAGAACTCATATGCATATTCGGCGCTTTGGGAAGCAACTTTTCGGCCATAGCTATCCCCAGTACTGGAGGAATGCTATTGGTATTTTCGAACCCTGCATTCATACTGTATAAGTAAAAGCTTTTTAAGGGTGTTGGGCATGCTTTGGAGCTTTCATGCCCACCACACTTACATTTGGTTTGGGGATCCACCTTCTTCTCGACAATCCCCAGTACTGGTGGAAAGTCAGGCTTTGAGAGAAGGTGCAAAGGTCCACCCTACGTTGTCCACGCAGCGGTCATGCGTGGATGCCACGCTAGGTGGTAATGTATGAGCATGCATTCTTCTGCAGGTACACTAACCACGTGTAAAATTAAGAACGACTAGAGAACGACTAGTTGCATTAGGGAGAGACGTGCATATATGTCACCGAATTATCGCTAGCTATATATAAAATGCATAGGGGTGTGATGTGAGAACGAATAGGACGAATCATGCATCATGACGCTCATGCTTCTTTAATCTATATCTTAGGTTTACTCTTTCTATCAATCTTGTTCTTTAAAAGTCGAAAGAGAAATCGAATAAGAATGAAGACATCACTCCTCACGTTCAACCCACCAAGTTTGAAACTTCACGCTCTTGCTAATCTAACATATATAAAGTAATTTTCCTCCATGAGTAAGGCACAAGACAAGGAACGACTTTCTAAGGATGCCTTAGCATAAGAATGCACGGATTTGGAGCAGTTTTAAATATAATCAGTGGCTGTCCCAGGTTGGACTGAAAACCTGAGTGCAGCTAGTAAATAAACTTTGCACCGTTGTCCCAGTCAGATTGGTAGGAGTGACCTATAAGAAAGATATAGAGGGCTAATCCTTGAAGAACTTTCGTATTTAGACTTCCATCCAAATCGATTGTTTTGACACCGTATCGACAGAATTCAAAAGTACAGTCCTGTATCTAAAACTGCGCACGAGTTTCCATCTGCTATACGGATGTCCGATCCTACAAGATGACGGCTAACGCTTTACGTTCAATCAAGTTATTCTGTTCACTTACATGCTTTCATGTATTCAGAATATAATTAGGGTGCTATGATCTTTTTATCACCGCATCGACTGCACAAAAGTTCTTGGACTAAACCCGACTGCTTTATTTCTGCAGATGGTCACCCCACCAGAGACATCTGCACAGGGGGCTGCTCATGGGGCACCACCTACTTCTGAGTTGGCCACTCAGGTCGCTCAGCAGCTCATCAACCTGATAGCTCAAGAGCAACAATGGCGTGATCTGCAAGAGATCAATTACACTGACTTTGCGGTGCTACAACCGCCAATCTTGACCATTGCCCCAGATCCCTTGGATGCTGATGACTGGCTTCGAATCATTGAGTCCAAGTTCAGTCTACTGCCCTGCCTTAGTGAGCAACAGAAGGCTCGCTTTGCGACACAGTGTCTACATGGTCCCTCGGGGGCCTGGTGTGCTTCGTTCCTGTCAATGCAACCAGCCGGGCACCAGGTCATGTGGGATGAGTTCCGTGCGGCTTTTCGGGCTCACTATCTCCCGCCTAGCCTCATCGAGCTCAAACAACGGGAGTTCCATGCACTTCGGCAGGGGAACTTGTCAGTACTTGAGTACGTGCAGGCCTTCGTCCATCTTTCCTTGTACTCCCCAGAAGATGTCAACACCGACCCAAGTAGGGCTACCCATCTGTTGGGTGGGTTTGATCCCACTCTGCTAACTCACTTGGGGTGCCGCTACGACAGCTTCACCGAATTGGTAGATGCCGCCATCGATATGGAGCACCGGCTCCGTGAGTCCCATGAGGATCAGCGGAGGAAGAGACTTGCAAGCACACCTTCGTCGAGTTCATCTCAATGACAATGGGTTATGCATCGCGCACCGCCACACATGTATTACATCGACATGCCCCAACAGCGAGAGCAACGGTTTGGTACACAACAACACCCGTCATCCTGCAGTGCACCACCTCGTCCACCTGCTTTAGTGCCACTTTCCAAACTAAGCGCTAGCTCCCCTTGCTTAACCTGTGGGAAGGCTGGAAATTCCAGTCGCACATGTCACTCACACCGAAAGACTCCGGGATCATTGCCTACAGGCAGGGGAAAGAGATCAGCCCCAAAGATGGGCCAACTTCACTACAGCAAGCTTGAGCAAGTTTCGAAGAGTGAACCAGTCTTGGCAGGCACATTTCTTGTCAATGACCACCCTACAGTTGTTTTGTTTGATTCTAGAGCATTTTTCACTTTCATCAGCAAAGTATATGCACTGAAGCATGGGTTTGAAATTTTAGAGTTGAAACAAAAATACCACATCACAGCTACAGGGTCATCTATAAATACCAATCGCATAGTGAGGGACTTGCATTTGCAAGTAGGAAAAGAAAGTTTGTTCCTTAGTCCTCTAGTACTCCCACAACTAGGGATTGATATTATTCTCGGAATGGAATGGCTGAAACAACACAATGCTGTGTTAGATGTTGGGAGTAGAACCGTTCAGTTGCGCTCAAACAGTGGGACTGATGTGATTATTCATGTACCACTTCATAAGCATGTGTCTCACACGGTTAATGTTGCAGAAGCTCAAACCGAGGCACAAGCACTTGCAAAGATCCCAGTAGCCTGTGACTATCCTGATGTTTTTCCAGAAGAGCTTCCCGCACTACTGCCAGATAGGGATGTAGAGTTCAGAATAGACCTTGTTCCAGGCACGGCACCTATCTCCAAGAGGCCGTATAGAATGGCACCCAATGAGTTGAAAGAATTGAAAGTGCAGCTACAAGAACAACTTGATAAAGGGTTTATTCGCCCAAGTTCATCACCATGGGGTTGCCCGACTCTCTTTGTAGAGAAGAAAGACCAGGATGGTAAGAGGTTATGCGTGGACTATCGACCATTGAATGCGGTTACTGTCAAGAACAAGTACCCACTACCACATATTGATATCCTATTTGATCAGCTTGGGGAAGGCACAGTTTTCTCTAAGATTGACCTTAGGTCTGGGTATCACCAAATTAAGATCCGAGAGGAAGACATACCAAAGACCGCTTTCTCAACGCGGTATGGGCTTTATGAGTATCTTGTCATGTCCTTCGAGTTGACCAATGCACCGGCTTTCTTCATGTACATGATGAGCTCGGTGTTCATGAATGAGCTTGACAAGTTCATGGTAGTATTCATTGATGACATCTTGGTTTATTCCAAGAACGAGAAGGAGCACGAAGAACACTTGCGAATAGTGCTATCTCGCCTTAGAGAACATAAAATTTATGCCAAGTTCAGCAAGTGTGCGTTTTGGCTAAAGGAAGTGGCATTCCTAGGCCATATCTTGTCAGCGAAGGGAGTGGCTGTTGATCCTAGCAAGGTGGAAGATGTGCTGAATTGGAAGCAGCCACAAACTGTGACAGAGATACAGAGTTTTCTTGGTTTAGCAGGGTACTACCGCCGCTTCATCAAGGATTTCTCAAAAATTGCCAAGTCTATGACAGCGCTGACCCAGAAAAATGCAAAGTTTGTGTGGAGCCCAAAATGCGAAGAAGCATTTGGAACGTTGAAGAAACTCCTAACTTCAGCACCTGTTCTTGCTCAACCAGACATCACCAAGCCATTTGATGTGTATTGTGATGCCTCTAGTAGTGGCCTCGGTTGTGTTTTAATGCAAGAGGGAAGAGTTATTGCCTATGCATCCTGCCAACTGAGGAAGCACGAGGTGAATTATCCGACTCACGATCTTAAGCTGCTTGCAGTTGTTTATGCATTGAAGAAATGGAGGCATTACTTGTTAGGCAACACCTACCACATATACACCGATCACAAAAGTCTAAAATACATATTCACACAGCCAGAATTAAACATGAGGCAATGTCGTTGGTTGGAGTTAATCAAAGACTATGATTTGGAAGTCCACTATCACCCCGGTAAAGCAAACGTGGTAGCAGATGCATTAAGCCGTAAAGCTCATTGCAACTTCATTGAAGCTCATCCAATAGTGAGGGTTCTTTGTTGTGAAATTGGGGAGATTGAAACACCAATAGAGCAGCAAGCTAAACTTTACAACCTTATCATCGAACCTACCATAAAAGACCAAATCATAGCAACACAAAAGCAAGACAAGGGCATGGCACTTATTCATGAGGGTTTAAATGAGAAGAAAAGGGCATGTTTCACACTTGATGACCAGGAAGTCCTATGGTTTAAGAATCACTTAGTGGTACCAAAGGAAATGGAGCTAAGGAAGAAAATTCTAGATAAAGCTCACACCTCCATGTTCACTATGCACCAAGGGAGCAATAAAATGTGCCAAGTGATGGAGATGTGCCTGGCGCGGCAATTTCCTGGACCAACTCCGAGTCGTATTTGCTCTGCCAAAGAGCCGATGCTGAGTCCGGTCTAGACTCAACCTTGCAGGTTTGACTCAGACGTTCGCGTATGGTACGTGCAGTTGGACCTCTATGTGGACTCGGATACTTGATCCGCAAGCAATAGAATCATAATGGGCCTTTACGTGGCTAAAGCCCATTAGTGGAGACTACATATATGCATCAGAGGGCATGGCTTCGGCAGACCTAATCTGCGCATACGTGAGCCACCGCAGAAAAGGTTTTTGCGAAACCCTAGCTGTGCCCTAGTCCAATCTCTCAAGATCTGCCGCCAAGTTCGTGGTGCTAGCACGCTGGAACTCGGCGTTGCCTTCCCGTACGTGTGGATACCGTAGAGGCGTTGCTATGACTGCTACGCTAATCAACCGACTGGTTTTAAGGGCGGCCGACTGAACTTGGTCGAGATCGGTTGGTTGACTCGGCATCGGCTTTTCTACATCGCATCGACTCGGCGCGCTTGACTCGGCACTCGGCTGCATTTACTCGGCACCCGGCTGCTCCGACTCGTCTTCCGCTACACTGCGCGTCTAGTGGTAATGACCTATGATCTCTTGCTTGTACGAGTTGCTGTGTTGTACACGGTAGAAGAAAATCGTTTTCATGCTAAGGTAGCCTACCCTATAACCCTACAGTGGTATCAGAGGTGATCGTACATAGCTTTATGATCTAGATCGATGTAATAGATTGGATCTACTGCGGCTCCATGATAACCGATTGGATCTGTTATAGGCTCTATACATCGATTCATTGGATGGATTAGTGGTAACAGATTGGATCTGTTACAGGCTATTCGCGTTCATTCATTGGATGAACGGATGTGAAGTACATGGATAAAACTTGCATTCGGCTTGATTGGATCAACCCGATAAGTTTACATAGATTGGATTTATGGTCCATTTTTTTTGTTATCACATGCCTGTTCTTTTTGCATTAGATGTGTTAGAATAGATTCCCTTAAAAAAATCAAGATGTTTTGATTCCCTTCCAATCGCTACACCTATAAGGATTTCGATCGTTGTTCGGTGGGTCTACCAAAGCAGGGTGCCGTCAATTATCTTAACCAAATAGGGTGGATGTCGGACATCTGCGCGTACGGAATTGGTTTGCTTGACGAGGCTATCAAATCGGATTTGAGCCTTGGGCATGACGTTGGATGTTTCGACATTGGATGTCGCCCAACAAACGAGAGTCACATAGGATGTGATTGACAATGGTTGTCTACCGGTTTCGCTAAGTTTCTAGCAGTGATGCCAAAGCTCACTAGGACTTAGATAAACGCGGATCTCGTCCACTATGTGTCGTGAAAGGGAATAGGATTGAAAACATATAGTGGGAGTATCTTTTGTTAAATTGTTTAATAAAAGATCGACATAAAACATTGTGCTAAATCTTTGCATATTTACTTCCTGTTGTAGTTGATCATGGCCGGTAATCCCGCTCAGAGTTCTGGCTTTAATTTGCGATCTATTCTTGATAAAGAGAAGTTGTCTGAAACCAACTTTACTAATTGGTATTGAAACTTGAGAATTGTTCTCAAGCAAGAGAAAAAGGAATATGTTCTTGAGCAGCCCTATCCTGATGAACCTGGGAATGGTGCTAGTGCTGCTGACCGCAGGGCTTATGAGAAGCACTGCAACGACTCACTTGATGTTAGCTGTCTCATGCTTGCTACAATGTCCCCTGAGCTTTAGAAGCAATATGAGGACTCGGAGGCCTACAATATGATTGAAGGGCTCCGTGGCATGTTTGAGAACCAGGCAAGGGTCGAGAGGTATAACACCTCAAAGGCCTTGTTCGGTAGCAAGCTAACTGAGGAGAGTTCAGTCAGCCCTCATGTGATCAAGATGATTGGTCACATTGAGGCCCTCGACAGACTTGGTTTTGAACTTGATCCAGAGCTTGCGACGGATGTGATCCTCCAATCTCTGCCTCCAAGCTTTGAGCCGTTTGTTGGTGTTCCTTAGCCTATTAGATATAAATCCGCAAGCGCACGGAAAACGCGTTGTAGCCTTTCACCCGAGAGTATTCCAGGCTATCGAATCCACGAGGAACGAAGAATATAATAATCACACAACACAATGGCCAAACTAGCGAAGCTAGCAAGTAGAGGATAAAAGACAGGAAAGCAGGTTCTCAACAAAGGTTAAGGCACCTTACTATACTAAGCATGCAAAGCACTATGCTTGTCATGTAAACATAGACACCAAAGCTGCAGAGCCACTGTCAGGCACCAGAGTGCTGATAACCCAGCTGAGAAAGGCGGGCGCTACAGGTTTCGGCTATATCGTCAGTGAGTCTATCCGAACGAACGGGATTGGAATACTGAGAACACAAAAGCTGTCACCTAGTGTGTCTACCAACCAGAGCTGCGTGGGATAGCCGACCAACCAAGGCAAACTCTATGTATGAACACCGTCGTGCCACTCAGAGAGTTTACTACTTACTGGTAATGAGCCAGAAAAGCAAGCACTACTATATAGCCAACACTATAAGCATGCACAAGGTTCTTGTAAACAGACAAGTATAAAACTAAGTATGAAAGTAAAGTAAGAATGTAATAACAAAGGTGAGATACAAGGAACTTTACTCAATCCTGGAACTAAATATCCTTCCTTTGATGATACAAGCCTGGGAGAGAAGAGAAATCCCACTCCCGAACTCTACACTTACTACTCTCATTGATACAAGAGGAACTCTCTCTACAATGCTAAGGGAAAGCTTCACTTCTCTACACTATACACTCTACCACTACATTGATCCACTAATCCACACCTCACAAGGGAGGGCTAAGGGGGTATTTATAGTGCTAAGTGATGGAGAAGGTCGGTTGTGGCGGTTGGAGACGGTTAGAGGCCGGGGTGGAGCGGGGCGACCTGGTCCCAAGCCGGACGGTCTGGCCATCCCTTGGATCCACTGCCTCACTTCATCCCATGGTCCATATTGCTCCTCCAAGGCGGTTATAGGTCGGTTGGCGGTTATTCTTGTGTGCTTTTGCCTCAACCACTGGATCCTTTTGTGTTTCTTCCTTAGCCATTGGATGGAACTCCCCTGGATTGCAGACTTAGCCAATCCATGGGCTGGATTGATGAAGTGGCAAGGCCTTCCGTGGCAGGTGATTGGTTCTCTCGGATTCCACCATGGAGTTGTACTTGACACGTTGTCTCTTGCATGTAGGTGGAAGATGGCGGCATTTGGAGAGTTTCACAGGCCGGGCGGCTTGGTGGCAAGCCGGGCGGCTTGGGCCTGAGCCGGGCGGCCTAGGTCCTTAGCCCATATCTAGCTCTTCTTCCTGGTTCACATGTTTTCTCCATGTTTTCTATGTTTTTGCACCGTGACATGTGTTCCTGCAAGACCTTTGTACACAACTCGTGGAACTAGTTAATATGTATGAAATTTCCATAAACTTACCCTTGAAACATGAAGTATTGGTGGTCGAAATAGGCTATAACGACCGCCAACACCCCCCCACACTTAGACTTTTGCTCGTCCTCGAGCAAAATAAGAGTTAAGCATGGTGTAGAGGGCATATGACAACTGTAGCCCTAGAAAGTACAAAGGTTACTCCCAAGTTGGTTCAACTTACCCAGGATTTCAATGGTAGCTACACTTAGATTTTGAGATGTTGAAACGGAGAACAAGTTTCAGTTGTCACAGCAGTTTTCTCCCAGTTAAGAGCAACAGAGGTTTTTCTCTTTTAAAAGACATAGTGTCTACTCTTTTGTTCTCAAGGTCACCTCTCAGTCACTCAAAGGATGAGAATCCTTGTGTTTCCTCTCCTCCTAATCTAAGTTTTGGGTGGAGCTGAACGAGAGTGAGACTATCTCATCATGTTTGTATCACCAAGTCAAAGCAAGTGTCAAATCAAAGAGTATGAATCAAATCAAGAATTTTGGCTATGTGCAAGTGTGGTGGAAAGTTATTGGTAAGTGTGCCTTGGTATTCCCTTTTTTGATGTGAGAGAGGGCATGGTATTTTCCTTCTTTTTGTTTCTTTCTTTCTCACTTTTTTTTCTTCTTTTTTTTTCAATTCAATTCCATGCCTCTTTTCCTCTCTTTTTAGCATGATTGATAACGGGGGGATTGGAACATTGGCATAGCACAACTTATTGGAACTTTGTGGTATGAACGTGTACGTGATAGCCAAAAGTCATGAATGACTCTAACTCATTTGATGGCACAAGGTTTGACAAAGTTCAAAACACTCAAAGATGTCTTTGAAACATATGGATTTGTATTTGTGGCACTGGTAGGACATGTGACTTGAGAACATTGGAGTAGATCACATTTTTAAAATTTTAACAAAACAAAATCTCTTTGCCTTAGCAAGGGATCACTGCTTTGTATCCATGTTACTTATATCTCATGAATCAACAACTTAAATCAAAGCGGGTCCCTAAACAAAAGGTATCCATGGGCAAATTTACTTCAACAAAGGGAGTAAAGTTTGTACGAGCATAGACATAAGCTACCAACATGATCATGTAGAGTAAATTTTATCCAAGTTTCATGTGTAGAATGGAATATATGGACCAAAATTGAAATTTTCGCGATAATACCTGGTCCTTATGCAGGGTCGACGTGAAGATGGGCCAACTCAGCCCAAGACTGAGCCGGGCGGCCTGGTGGCAGGCCGGGCGACCTGGTCAGGAGCCGGGCGGCCTGACATGTGGGTCCTTCGACCCTTGCACCGATAATGTAGCGTGGAGAAGTGCTTTGGGACACCGTTTCTGCGCGTGGTACGTTTTTCACTGTCGTGACAGGCCGGGCGACCTAGGTGCCAGGCGACCCGGATGCCAAGCCGGGTGGCTCGGGGTGGAGCCGGGTGGCTTGGGTTTGGCTCGGTTTGTCCCAAATTTTTGTGTGCAGCGCGATCTAACCCTGTACATCGTGTTTCTTCGTTTGTTTCTGCAGGGTTAGTGACGAGAGATGGGGGAGGCTAAGTGCAATCCTCCCCCCTACACTTGAACTCAAAGTAGGGTAACAGAAACTTTATTGTACTAAGCATTAAAGGGAACAAAGAACATAGGCGCAAATCATACAAAGAAAGAAATAAAACAAACTAAGCACTAAGAAAACAAAAGGGCACCTATTCTAAAAATTTATTCTAATGCCATGGGCATCTATGGCATAGGTGGATCATAGATGTCGGGATGCCCAGTGGCATTGGCAAGGCGGCGGAACTTGGAAGAGAAGCCCTTCCTAAGGATTTCTATTTTGTCATTGATCTCCCACTTCCGAAGTTCTCCTTCTGCGCAGCGTTCTTCAAGCATGATGAACCTTTTGTTCATGGCTGCGAGCTTTGCCTTGAGAGACTCAATGGTCTCTTCCTTCCCCTCCTCCTCCTTATCTGATTCTTCAAAATGCCCAGGAGGAGCCCGGATCGGAGGGGACTTGATGGTCTTCTTCACGGTCCTCCTAGGGAGAGTAGAGTCAATAGACTCATCAATTGATGCATCCCCCCTAAGGACGTTCTCTTTGTGCCTTGGGATCAACACCTTCCCCCACCCTCCATTGGGAGTAGGTCCTCCTCGGATGGTGTAGGAGGGTGATCCTGGACTCTTGGGCACACCGTTGCCCTCGCCTTTCACGGAATCTTCCGAGAAGAGTTTTCAGATTGGCACTGACTTGGGGGTGATCTTCCCGACGTTGGGTCGAGGTGAATCGCCTCGGAAGACCTTCTTTGCGATGGTGCACGCAGGAGATAGCCCCCTTGCCGGCCTTCCTGCACTGCGTGAGCGCGCAGGGGAGGTCGGGCGGCCCCTCTCCAAGCCGGGCGACCTGGCATCAAGCCGGGCGGCCTGAGGTGGAGGTCGGGCGGCCAGAGGTTCCACATCTAACACCATGTCAGGGTTGATCTCTTGGTTGGACAGCGGCGAGTAGGTCGCCGTGGTGCCGGATGTGAGGGCTAGGCTCTTGGGAGAGGTGTTGTTGGAGGCCATGACTTAGGTTTTTTGAGGTGGAGATGAGATGGGAGTGATGAGAGTGGTGGAAGGTAAGAACTCTCGTCCTTAAGTCGTGAAAGCTCGATCTCATCCACTCAACAGAGTCCGACGGCTAAGGGATCAGTTGTACTCGAAAAATTTCGAATAGAGGCGGCCGGGCGGCAAAGTTCGAGGTTGGGCGGCCTCGTCCTAGGTCGGGCGGCTCGACACTAAGTCGGGCGGCCTGACTAGGAGCCGGGCGGCTCCACCAGGGGGTCGGGCGGCTTCCACCTGCCTCGCCGACTCTAGTTTGGCAGACCAGAAGTCGGTTTTACCCTTCTAGGTGGACTGAAACCCTTTTTCATCATGATGTGCCGGCTCTTTGTTGAGATTTTTGGGGGTATGGAAGCACAAGGTGAGAAAAGACAAAAAAGTGAGGAGCATGGTAGTGTACATGGCTCGTTTTAGGTCGTCGCTAGACCGTGGACGTGTGATCATGCCGTTCCTTGCAGCTCGTAGATGTCCACTTCTTCGAGCTGAGGCATTTCGGGCTCTAGGAAGACTTTTAAGCGTTGCCTGTTCACTTTAAAGACCTTCCCATCTTCGTCCTGGAGGGTGATGGCGCCATGATCAGCGGCATCAAGGACCAAAAAGGGTCCTTCCCACTTACTTCTAAGCTTACCATGACCAAACAAACGAATCCGAGAATTAAATAGTAGTACCTTATCGCCTGGTTTGAATGTCTTGATCTTGATACGCTTATCGTGCCATCTTTTGGTTCGCTCCTTGTACAGCTTGGCACTGTGGTAGGCCTTCTCCCTCCATTCCTCCAATTCAGCAAGTTGGATCTGACGTCGAACTCCTGCCGATTGGAGATCCATGTTCCACTTCCTTATTGCCCAATGCGACTTGAACTCAAGTTCTACTGGCAGGTGACAAGTCTTGCCGTACACCATCTGATATGGTGTCATGCCAATGGGAGTTTTATATGCTGTGCGGTATGCCCATAGAGCATCGGGTAGCTTGGATACCCAGTCTTTTCCCATAGCTTCGACAGTTTTCTGCAGGATATTCTTGATCTGTTTATTTGACGTCTCAGCCTGGCCACTTGTCTGCGGGTGGTAAGGAGTGGCAACACGGTGGTCCACACCGAGTTCTGCGAGGCACCCTTGAATCTTTTGTCAATGAAGTGTGGGCCTCCATCACTGATAATGACCCTTGGCGTACCAAATCGAGGAAATATGGTATCATAGAACATTCTGATAGAATGTCTTGAGTCTGCCACGGAACACGGCAGCGCCTCTACCCACTTTGACACATAATCCACTGCGATGAGGATGTACTCTTTGTCTCCACACTTGCGAAATGGCCCCATGAAGTCTATGCCCCACACATCGAATACATCGAGTTGGAGGTTGCTGGTGAGTGGCATAGCATCGCTTGGATTTATGTTTCCTTGTCGTTGGCACTTTGAACACCTTCTCACGAACTCTTTGGCATCATCGTACATATTTGGCCAGTAGAATCCACTTTGCCAAATCTTTGCATGAGTTCGGTAGGCTCCATAGTGACCTCCGTAGGAAGATGAATGGCATCTATCAAGGATCTGAGGGACTTCACCAGCGGGAATACAGCGACGCAAGAGCCCGTCTGCGCAGAGCTTGTATAGGTAGGGGTCATCCCAGAGATAGAACCTGTTGTCATGGACCAGTTTCCTCTTGTCAACTTCTTTAGGTACGTATCCCGTGACCATGTAGTTGACCATATATGCATACCATGGTTGGGATGTCGTAACCTTCAGAAGTGTGTCATCTCTCATATAATCATCAATCGGCAAGGATGATGTTTCCTCAAATTGCATTCTTGAGAGATGATCAGCAACTGAATTTTCTACTCCTTTCTTGTCCCTGATTTCAATGTCAAACTCTTGAAGTAGCAGGACCCACCGTATTAGTCGTGGCTTTGCATCTTTCTTGGTCAGTAGGTATTTGAGAGCTGCATGGTCTGTGTATATTATGGCCTTGGCTCCTACCAAATATGATCTGAATTTGTCAATGGCAAAGACAACGGCCAATAACTCTTTTTCGGTGGTGGAGTAGTTCAGCTGCGGGCCAATCAGTGTCTTGCTAGCATAGGATATGGCATGATGTTTTCTATCCTTGCTCTGGCCTAGGACTGCTCCTACAGCATAGTCGCTGGCATCGCACATGATTTCAAATGGAGCATTCCAGTCTGGTGGTTTGATGATGGGTGCTGTGACAAGAGCTTTCTTGAGTGTATGGAAGGCTTCTAGGCATGCGTCATCAAACACAAAGGGTGTATCCTTAGCCAACAAGTTGGACAGTGGTCGGGCAATAAAGGAGAAGTTTTTGATAAACCTCCTATAAAACCCAGCATGACCAAGGAAGCTTCGGAGTGCCTTGAGGTTTGTTAGAGGTGGGAGTTGCTCAATAACTTCGATTTTTGCACGGTCCACCTCTATGCCTCTCTCTGAAACCTTGTGTCCTAGCACAATCCCTTCTTTGACCATGAAGTGACATTTCTCCCAGTTTAGGACAAGGTCTACTTCTTTGCATCTCTGGAGAACCTTTTCTAAGTTCTCAAGACATCCATCAAAGGTCTTGCCATAGACTGAGAAATCGTCCATGAATACTTCCATTATGTTCTCTATAAGGTCAGAGAATATGGCCATCATGCAACGCTGGAACGATGCCGGAGCATTACATAGCCCAAATGACATTCGCCGATAGGCAAAAGTGCCATAGGGACAGGTGAATGTGGTCTTACTCTGGTCATCCGGGTGAATGGGAATCTGGTGATAACCGAAGTAGCCATCAAGATAGCAGAAGGAGTGATTGGCTAGTCTCTCGAGCATTTCATCGATGAAAGGAAGGGGGAAGTGATCTTTCCGGGTGGCTTCATTGAGTTTTCTGTAATCGATACACATACGCGATCTGGTGACAGTGCGCTGAGGAATTAGTTCATTGTTCTGATTCTTCACAACTATCATTCCTCCCTTCTTTGGTACAACTTGGACTGGACTGACCCATTCACTATCTTGCACCGAGTAGATGATACCCGTGTGTAGGAGTTTAAGCACCTCCTTCTTGACTACCTCTCTCATCGCTTGATTGAGTCTTCGTTGAGGTTCCCGTGAGGGCCGGTGCTCGGTCTCCATCGGGATGCGATGAGTGCACAGGTTCGGACTGATTCCCTTCAGATCTTGGAGTGAGTACCCAAGCACTGATATATACTTCTCCAAGACTGCGTTTAATCGCCGGCTCTCATTCTCGGTCAGCTTGTTGCTGATGATTACCGGTGTGTCCGGATTCCTGTTGAGGAAGGCATACTTCAGGCCAGGCGGTGGCTGTTTGAGCTCAATTTTCAGGGGGTCGGGCCGCAAGGATTCACCCAGTTTCTCAAACTCAAGCGGCTCTTCTACCGCACTGAAGTTGCTAGCCTCTTCCTCTAGGCTTTGTTGATCTTCCTCTTCCTCAAGTGAAATACCCATCACTTCTTCTAGGAGATCAACCTTTGGCTTAGCCTCCGTTTTGGTGTTCAGTGCTCGACTCATGCCAACTTCGAACACTTCTTTGCCAAACTGGAGCTGTAGCTGCCCTGGAGTTGCTGTAGTTTTGATTAGGGAAGCAATAGGGATCCCAACCAGTATGAGTGGCATGGGTTCCTCGGGTATGTCGAAGACGTGGAAATCTAAGAACATCCGCTTGTCCCGCAAGGTTACTGGTATGACCCTGGTAACTCCATGATTTTCCAACGATTCGTTCTTGTTCCACTTCAAGCGAATGTCGGATTTTGATCGTGGGAGAGTGGGGAAATGGGTGTCTACAACATGTTTAGTTATGATGTTTACCCCAACTCATGGGTCGTACAAGATATCTTGTGGGAACATGTCGGATACATGGCCAGAGACGAGAGATGGTCCTGGGTAGAACCTAACCATTTTCGTGTCGAGTCGTCTCTCTTCTAGCCATTCCCGATTCAGCACAGCTGTAAGCCAGAGAAGGTCCTCTCTCATTTGATGTGTTTGTTCTAGGAGTAGATATGCTGGTTGAGAGGTCCTTTTGAAGCGTTGGCTCTCTTTGGGCAACCGAGATGTTTTGCCAAAGCTCGTTAGGTGCTCGTCATCAAACGAGAACGGGAGAACCGACGGAGGATTCATCACGGATTCACTGACCCTCTCAGTGTCCTGTGATGTGCTAGGTTCGGGGATATCTGTGATCATGAGAGTTTCTGGAGATAAGGTATGGGTATTCTGACTCTCTTCTTGGTAGGTGGGTTCAGGTGGATCTTGTGGATGTGAGCGTGGTTTCTCGATCGTACTGCCATTAGAAGATTTTTTTGAGGATTTTATCAAGGACTTTTCGTCCTTCTGGGGCAGATAGGTGAGAAAACGATCCTCCTGAAGCTAAGTCCAAACATAGTCCTGCGCCTGGTAAAAGGCCTCGGACAAAGTGCTGCAAGAGCATGGACTCTTGGATCGCCAGATCTGGGCCAAATGCGACCAGACCGGTGAAACGTGACCAGGCTACCACCAAAGTCTCGTCGCTTCCTTGACGAAAGTTGAGAACTTCACATCGGAGGTCAACGACTCGATTTGGTGGGAAGAAGTGCAGACAGAATTTGACTTGGAGTCTCTCCCAACTCCCCTCTACTGCACCGACTGCTCGGTTGTACCACGATTTTGCTGCTCCCGTCAATGAGAACGGAAATAGCAACCGTCGGAGGGTTTCTCCAGGCATACCCGAGATAGAGATACAGCTGCAGAGCTGCTCGAACTCTCGGAGGTGTGTGTAGGGACTCTCTGATTCCAATCCTGCGAAGGATTGGTCCCGAACCATGGCTATCAAGCTGGGACGTAGCTGATAGCCATCTGTGATGATGGGGGTGGATGATGGTGGAGCTCCAGAAAATCGCCCTTCGGAGCTGATAACTCGCAGATAGGCGTGTGATCCATGGGGTGGTATGGTGATATGGTGGGATAGTGGTGTAGTGGTTGTATAGTGGGAGATAGGATGACCTTGGTTCTGTGTTAAAATAGCTACCGTTCCCCGGCAACGGCGCCAGAAAAGCTTGTTGGCGTTCCTTAGCCTATTAGACATAAATACGCAAGCGCACGGAAAAAGCATTGTAGCCTTTCACCCGAGAGTATTCCAGGGTATCGAATCCACGAGGAATGAGGAGTATAATAATCACACAACACAATGGCCAAACTAGCAAAGCTAGCAAGTAGAGGATAAAAGACAGGAAAGCAAGTTCTCAACAAAGGTTAAGGGACCTTACTATACTAAGCATGCAAAGCACTATGCTTGTCATGTAAACATAGACACCAAAGCTGCAGAACCACTGCCAGGCACCAGAGTGCTGATAACCCAGTCGAGAAAGGCGGGCGCTATAGGTTTCGGCTATATCGTCAGCGAGTCTATGCGACCGAACAGGATTGGAATACTGAGAACACAAAAGCTGTCACCAAGTGTGTCTACCAACCAGAGAGCTGCATGGGATAGCCGACCAACCAAGGCAAACTCTAAGTATGAACACCGTCGTGCCACTCAGAGAGTTTACTACTTACTGGTAATGAGCCAGAAAAGCAAGCACTACTATATAGCCAACACTATAAGCATGCACAAGGTTCCCGTAAACAGACAAGTATAAAACTAAATATGAAAGTAAAGTAAGAATGTAATAACAAAGGTGAGAGACATGGAACTTTACTCAATTCTGAAACTGAATATCCTTCCTTTGATGATACAAGCCTGGGAGAGAAGAGAAATCCCACTCCCAAACTCTGCACTCACTACTCTTCTTGATACAAGAGGAACTCTCTCTACAATGCTAAGGGAAAGCTTCACTTCTCCACACTATATACTCTACCACTACATTGATCCACTAATCCACACCTCACAAGGGAGGTCTAAGGGGGTATTTATAGTGCTAAGTGATGGAGAAGGTTAGTTGTGGCGGTTGGAGACGGTTAGAGGCTGGGCGGCTTGGGTGCCAAACCGGGCGGCTCGGGGTGGAGCCGGGCGACCTAGTCCCAAGCCGGGTGGCCTGGCCATCCCTTGGATCCACCGCCTCACTTCATCCCACGGTCCATATTGCTCCTCCATGGTGGTTATAGGTCGGTTGGCGGTTATTCTTGTGTGCTTTTGCCTCAACCATTGGATCCTTTTGTGTGTCTTCCTTAGCCATTTGATGGAACTCCCCTGGATTGCTGACTTAGCCAATCCGTGGGCTGGATTGATGAAGTGGCAAGGCCTTCCGTGGCATGGTGATTGGTTCTCTCGGATTCCACCATGGAGTTGTACTTGACACGTTGTCTCTTGCATGTAGGTGGAAGATGGCGGCATTTGGAGAGTTTCACAGGCCGGGTGGCTTGGTGGCAAGCCGGGCGGCCTGGGTCCTTAGCCCATATCTAGCTCTTCTTCCTGGTTCACATGTTTTCTCCATGTTTTCTATGTTTTTGCACCGTGATATGTGTTCCTGCAAGACCTTTGTACACAACTCGTGGAACCGGTTAATATGTATGAAATTTGCATAAACTTACCCTTGAAACATGAAGTATTGGTGGTCGAAATATGCTATAACGACCGCCAACACCGTTCATAATGAACTATCATATGAATGGCTTGGATAAGACTCTAACCGAGTTGCATGGGATGCTGAAAACTGCCGAGGATAGCATCAAGAAAACCTCACATCATGTGATGATGGTCCAAAGGGATAGCAAGAAGAGGAAGCGCAAGGGCAAAGGCAAGAGTAAGGCTGAGGATAGGATCCAAAAGCCGAGAACAGATGCTAAGCCTAAGGCTGGTCCCTCTCCCTCGCACAAGTGTTTCCACTGTGGTGACAGTGGACATTAGTCGAGGAATTGCCAGAAGTATCTGGAAGAGAAGAAGAAGAAGGGAAGTGAGACTTCCGCTTCAGGTATTAATATTATTGAAATTAATCTTGCAACTTCTTCTAGTGGATCATGGGTATTTGATACCGGATCAATGATTCACATCTGCAAATCGTTGCAGGGGCTAAATCAGACTAGAAGTTTTGCGAGAGGCGAGCTGGATGTGCGCGTTGGCAATAGAGCAAAGGTTGCTGTGTTGGCAGTCGGCATATATCGCTTGTCGCTTCCTTTAGGATTAGTTTTGGAATTAAATAATTGTTATTTTATTCCTACATTGAGCAGAAACATTATCTCCTCTTCATGTTTGGAGGAGGATGGTGGTTATGAGATAATAATAAAGAACAAGTGTTGTTCTGTTTCTTTGAATAACATGCTCTATGCGCGTTGTCCATTAGTGAATGGATTGTACGTTCTTGATCTTAAGGATGAGCCGATTCTTAACATTAATGCTAAACAACTCAAACCGAGTGATTTGAATCCTGCCTATATCTGGCATTGTCGCCTTAGCCATATTAACAAGAAACGTGTAGAGAAGCTCCATAAAGATGGACTGCTCGACTCATTTGATTATGAGTCATTTGAGACATGTGAATCTTGTTTACTTGGCAAGATGACAAAGGCATCCTTCACTGGTCGAGTTGAGAGGGCGTCCGAGTTATTGGCCCTTGTACATATTGATGTATGCGGTCCAATGAGCTCTGTAGCCAGAGGCGGTTTTCAGTATTTCATTACTTTTACTGATGATTTTAGTAGGTATGGCTATATCTACTTAATGCGACATAAGTCCGAGTCGTTTGAAAGGTTCAAACAGTATCAGAATGAAGTACAGAATCACTCGGGCAAGATGATAAAATTCCTATGATCGGATTGTGGTGGAGAATATCTGAGCCAAGAGTTCAATGACCATCTAAAGAGTTGTGGAATTGTTCCATAGCTGACTCCTCCTGGAACGCCACAGTGGAATGGTGTGTCCGAGAGGAGGAACCGAACCTTGTTGGACATGGTTAGGTCGATGATGAGTCAAACTAATCTTCCGTTGTCTTTTTGGGGTTATGCTTTAGAAGCTGCTGCGTTTACACTGAACCGCGTTCCATCAAAGTCTGTGGAGAAGACACCATATGAGATATGGACTGGGAAGTGTCCCAAATTGTCTTTCCTTAAGATTTGGGGTTGTGAAGCTTAAGTCAAGCGTTTGACGTCTGACAAGCTTCATCCTAAGTCGGACAAATGCTACTTTGTGGGCTATCCTAGGGAAATCAAAGGATATTATTTCTGTAACCAGGAGCAAGCAAAAGTGTTTGTTGCCCGGAATGGTGTCTTTCTAGAGAAAGAGTTTCTCTTGAAAGATGAAACCAGTCAGAACCAGGTGCAACTCGAAGAGGTTTGAGAAACACTGGAGAATGGTTCTAATCCGACTGATTTCCAATAGGATGAGTCAAGAGTTGAGCACTCTGTTGAAACACCATTAGCCCCGCGTAGGTCACAAAGGGCACATCGTGCACCCGACCGCTACATGTTCCTCACCATGGGTCGGCACGATGTATTGTTGTTGGACAACGATGAGCCTAAGACTTACAAAGAAGCTGTGATGGGACCCGACTCTGAGAAATAGCTGGAAGCCATGAGATCCGAATTGAAATCCATGGCTGACAACCAAGTTTGGAACTTGGTCGAGCCACTTGATCAGGTGCGACCTATCGAGTGGCTTGTGGCAAAAGGGTTTCGTCAAATTCAAGGTGTTGATTATGATGAAACATTTTCGCCCGTAGCCATGCTAAAGTCTATCCGGATCCTCCTAGCGATTGCCGCATATCATGATTATGAGGTATGGCAAATGGATGTCAAAACGGCTTTCCTTAATGGAAACCTAAGTGAGGATGTGTACATGACATAGCCCGATGGTTTTGTCGATCCACAGAATGCTGGGAAGGTATGCAAGCTTTTGAAGTCCATTTATGGACTCAAGCAAGCATCTCGGAATTGGAATCTACGTTTTGATGAAGTAGTCAAAGGGTTTGGTTTCATCAAAAATGTAGAAGAACCTTGTGTTTACAAGAAGGTCAGTGGGAGCGCGCTCATCTTTCTGGTCTTATACGTAGATGACATATTGTTGACCAAAAACGACATTCCTATGTTGGAAGCTATGAAGGACTCATTGAGAAAGAGTTTCTCGATGAAGGACTTGGGAGAAGCAGCCTACATTTTGGGCATAAAGATCTATAGAGATAGGTCTAAGCGCTTAATTGGTTTAAGCCAAAGTACGTATATTGACAAGGTGTTGAAACGGTTCAATATGCATGATTCCAAGAAAGGTTTCTTACCCATATCACCTGGCACGATCTTGAGCAAGACTCAGTGTCCTTCGACTACTGATGAGCAAAAGAGGATGAGTGAGATCCCATATGCCTCCGCAATTGGATCCATCATGTATGCCATGATATGTACTCGCCCAGATATCTCTTTTGCTCTAAGTGTTATGAGCAGATACCAATCATGTCCAGGTGAAGGTCACTGGATTGCTATAAAGAATATCCTTAAGTACTTGAGAAGGACTAAGGATGCTCTCCTAGTGTTCAGAGGTGAGGAAGAGCTCGTTGTAAAGGGTTACACCAATGCTGGTTTCCAAACAGACAAAGATGACAGTAGATCGCAAGCCGGATTTGTATTCTGCCTCAATGGTGGAGCGATTAGTTGGAAGAGTTCCAAGCAAGATACCGTGACTGATTCTGCAACAGAAGCCGAGTATATTGCAGCTTCGGAAGCTGCAAAGGAGGCAGTTTGGATCAGAAAGTTTATTTCTGAGTTGGGTGTTGTTCCGAGTGCTTCGTGCCCATTGGACCTTTACTGTGATAATATGGGTGCCATTGCACAAGCTAAGAAACCTAGGTCACACCAAAAATCCAAACATATACTTTGGCGATATCACCTGATCAGAGAGATTATCGATAGAGGTGATGCGAAGATATGTAAAGTGCACACGGATCTAAATATAGCTGATCCGTTAACGAAGCCTCTCTCGCAATCCAAGTTTGAGGCACACACGAAAGCAATGGGTATTGGATACCTGAGTTAACTCTAGTGTACGTGGGATGAGAATTTGTTATGTTTTATTTCGAATAAATGCTATTCATTGTTGTTCCTTGAACATGTTGCTGTAAACAGTGGATCAACGAGTGCGTGACTCGTTCGTGAGACTCTTGTTTAAATGCCGTGTTCTAAATGGTCCCTAGCCTATAATCTTTATTGGGACAATAATGATTCTAGGGCTAGCACATGGATTGATTGATGATCATGTCTTACGGATCATGGATATTGGATATCAAATCAATGATGTGGACAGATGTTAGAGAACATGGTGTCGGATCTGACTCACTCCAAGACGTTGCTGGGATTGTTATGCTTAAATGTGCCATCAAGCGCTCTCGAGTGATATACCCGCTAAATCCTTTGACCTAAGATCACCATTTGATTCTCACCATGTGTAGTGGTGTACTTAGGGGTTACCAAACGCTACACCGTAACTGGGTAGTTATAAAAGTAACTTTCGGGTACATTACGAAACATGGGTCGGATGTGAGTGGATCAAGATGAAATTTGCCCCTCTCACATAACGAGAGAGATTGCCTCTGGGCCCCTCGAGGTGGCTAGATTAGAAAATGCATGGCCGTGCTATGTGATTAACGATTAATCACATTTACACTAATGGTTAGTCCAATAATCCACCATTGACGAATGAAATTAGTCTGACTATTAAACAAGGGTGGCACAGTAATCCACCATTGACGAATGAAATTAGTTTGACTATTAATAAGGGTGGCACAAATCTCGCCTTGGGTCGGACTGGCGTCGTGTGGCAAAAGGATATAGGACGAGTTGTATATCAAGATTCGGTTGATATGATCATTGTGCTTTCGGGGGTCAACATGTGCTGCTAGGCGCTGCTGTTGATCAATTGGTTTGAGAAAAAGTTTTTTGCCATGGCCGACTGCATGTGAACCTACAGGGTCACACACTTAAGGAATTGGTGACACTAGGATATTGCCCCTTGGGCAAGTGGGAGATTGATGGAAATGTGCCCGGTGCGGCAATTTCCTCGACCAACTTCGAGTCGTATCGGCTCTGCCAAAGAGCCGATGCTGAGTCCGGTCTGGACTCAACCTTGCGGGTTTGACTCGGACGTTTGCGTATGGTACGTGCAGTTGGACCTCTATGTGGACTCGGATACTTGATCCGCAAGCAATAGAATCCTAATGGGCCTTTACGTGGCTAAAGCCCATTAGTGGAGACTATATATATGCATCAGAGGGCATGGCTTCGGCAGACCTAATCTACGCATACATGAGCCACCGTAGAAAAGGTTTCTGCGAAACCGTAGCTGTGCCCTAGTCCAATCTCTCAAGATCTGCCGCCAAGTTCGTGGTGCTAGCACGCCAGAACTCGGCGTTGCCTTCCCGTACGTGTGGATACCGTAGAGGCGTTGCTATGACTGCTACACTGATCAACCGACTGGTTTCAAGGGCGGCCGACTGAACTTGATTGAGATCGGCTGGTTGACTCGGCATTCGGCTTTTCTACATCGCATCGACTCGGCGCGCTTGACTCGGCACTCGGCTGCGTTTACTCAGCACCCGGCTGCTCCGACTCGTCTTCCGCTGCACTGTGCGTCTAGTGGTAACGACCTATGATCTCTTGCTTGTACGAGTTCCTATGTTGTACGCTGTAGAAGAAAATCATTTTCATGCTAAGGTAGCCTACCCCGTAACCCTACACCAAGATCTAAAACAAAAATTTTGGTGGACTCGTATGAAGCGGGAGATCGCCAAGTATGTGTCTGAGTGCGACGTGTGTCAGCGAGTCAAAGCTAACCACCGAAAGCTTGGTATGCTTCAGCCATTAGCAATTCCAGCCTGGAAATGGAAGGATGTACACATGGACTTCATTGTGGGTTTGCCTCGCACCTAGAAGGGCTATGACTCTATTTGGATCATTATTGATCGTCTTACCAAATCCGCACACTTCTTGCCTGTCAAAACTCATTACACTACAGCCACTTATGCTGAACTCTACATATCACGGATTGTATCCTTGCATGGTGTGCCACAGACCATCACTTCCGATCGAGGCTCGTTGTTTGTGTCTCGCTTTTGGGAGCATTTGCAAGCTGCCCTTGGGACTACCTTGATTCATAGTTCAGCATACCATCCACAAACCAGCGGCCAAGTTGAGAGGGTAAACTAGATCCTAGAAGACATGTTGAGAGCATGTGCTTTGACCTATTCCACCAAGTGGGATGAGTGTCTTCCCTTAGCAGAGTTTGCTTACAACAACCGCTACCAGAAGAGCTTGGAAATGGCTCTTTTTGAGGCCCTATATGGTAGACGGTGTAAAACACCACTCAATTGGTCAGAACCAGGTGAGCGGGTTACCTTCGGCCCGGATCTCGTAACACAAGTTGAAAAACAAGTGAAATTCATTCACGACAACCTGAAGAGAGCACAATCTAGACAAATAGAAGAAGGAGGCCGTTAGCCTTTGAGAAGGGTGACCACGTGTATCTTCGGGTGTCTCTAATGAAAGGGGTACATCAGTTTGGTGTGAAATGGAAGCTAGCACCAAGATACATTGGTCCGTTCAAGATCACAGAGCAATGTGGGCCAGTTGCTTACCGGTTAGAGCTACCACCGCATCTTGCTGCGGTTCATGATGTATTTCATGTCTCGCAACTTAAGAAGTGTTTACGAGTGCCAGAAGAGGTGGTTGATACATCTCAAATTCAGATTGAACTAGACCTCACCTATGAAGAACAGCCTATAAAAATCCTTGACCAAAAGCAAAGATCAACACGGCAAAGGACTATAAATTTTTACAAAGTGCAATGGAGTAACCACTCCGAAGAAGAGGCAACATGGGAACAAGAGGAGTTCTTGCGAACAAAATATCCTACTTTTCTTCCATCCACTCCAACTGAGCATGTCACACAGTTTTAAATTCTCATATTCGTATTTGAATACATATACAATGCACACTCGTTCTCATTTAACTTATCCACCCACATCACATCAAAATCTCGGGACGAGATTTCCTTAAGGGGGTGGGTTGTGATGCTCCAGCATCTCAAGTGCATTTTCATCTCACATACATACAACATTCATCATGATGCATCATATTATGACATGCATTTGAGCTCATGTTCAAAATTTGGTTGAATTTGCAACTTGTTGATTCCAGTTTCATGCATGTATGCTGGTGTGTTTGTAGTGATAACTTTAGTTCTATTATGATCTAGGTGAAATTTTCTATACCAAACTTATACACAATTTCCTGATGAACAACTTTGATAATTAGTGTTTTGACATGCAGTAAGGTTTGCATAGAGTTTTGGGGCATCTTATGTCAATTCATGAAATCTGTCCAAACCTGACCTGTAAAGTAAATTCACATTTGCTTGGGCTTAAAGCCACAATCTTGCAATGCTGTTATTGAGAAAGTTGTAGATCTTGAAATCTTGAACAACATTGGTATAAAACTCCTTGAGTGAATGTGAACAGAAAATGGACTTTTAGAATTTCTAAACTTATGGGTTTAGAAACAAGTTCTTTGGTCAATGCTCACATTTTTAAACCGAGGTCAGCAGTTTAAATTCAAATTTAAACCATATTTTTGAATACAACATGGTATGCAAGTTTATAATACAAATGTAGAGAAACAAATTTAGAACATTTCATCCAATTGGGTCATTTTCAAATTCGGCGCCTAAGTTGGTCAAATAGGCGAATTTCAGAAACAAGTTCTTTGGTCAATGCTCATTTTTCCATTTTTCAGGTTTTTCCTTTTCTTTTGTCTCACTGACACGCGGGTCCCACCTAGCAGTCCCCATCGGGTTCCCGCCCGCGCACGACAAAAACCGAGCCAGTGGGTCCCACCCTCGCGCGTCTCCGTGCGCCCGGTCCGTGGACCACCTCTACTTCCACCCCGCCTCGGACCCAGTCGTCAGCGAGACCGGTCCATGGACCCGGTCCATCCACCGCGTGCCTTTCCTCTCTCCCGCTCCCGCTCGCCCACGCGGCGGCAACTGCCTGCCATGGCCGATGCCCGGCATAAGGCCGAGCTGCCGAGGTCGCGCCCCTTTTCCTGCTCTCCCCGGCTCCTTTCAGGGGAAGGGAACCCCTCCACTCTCACTCGCTCGCCCTCTACCGCCTCTCCCTCTCTCCCTCGCTCTCCCTCTGCGCACCGAACGCCGCCGCCATTGACGGAGCTCGGAGCTCGAGCTGCGGCCGTCGCTCCGACCGTTTCCAAGCCTCCACACCACCGCGCCGGCGTCCCTCGTCCCCCGCTCCACCGAATCACCTTGGTCTAGGTCACCGTATCCCCTCCACCGCCGCGCATTCCGCCGCTGAACCCTCCATAACCGCGAGCTCGAAGCTCGAGCCGCGCCGGCCGTTCCTCATGCCTCCGTGCCTCCACACCACCAAGCCGTCCATCCTCGGCCTCCACTCCACCGCCTACCGTAGCTCTAGGCCACCGAGACCCCACCGCCAAGCCGTATTCCACCGCCGGACTTGTCACGCTCAGTTCTCAACCAACGGAACCGGAACCACATATATGTGCCAGGAACGTGTCTCACATATATTATGACAATAGTGACATCACCGAACGTGCATAAAAGATAAAATAAAACGTTTACATAGCGTATATCATCACTTTATTACAATAAGACAACATGTCTTTAAACCAGAGTCATAGCGGAAGCGTGAACGGAAACAAAACGAGCCACCACAGGGACGTCGACTGGGGGACAGGTACGCCTAGAACTCATTGAAGTCCTGAACATACTCCTCGAAGTCTTCTTGAACTGAGCAGCGGTTGGGTTCCAGCCAACAGTAGGTTGAAATAAAGAAACAAGCGTGAGTACTTCAACTCGTACTCCACAAGTATAACATGAACTATGAGGCTCTAAGGTTGGCTGACACATTGCATGAGCTTTTAGTTGGTCAAGTTTTTATTAAACAACTAGTTACTACAAGTGAGTAGATAAACAATCAAGCCCAAGATATTGCATAAGAACATTATTCAACAACATTATCATAAGAACCACTTTCAAACCCAACAGAACCACTAATCTGCATAAAGGATCTGGGCCGCTCATAACCGTGGGCACGGCTGACATGTCAGTTTTACACTCTCGAGAGGTCGTACATCTTTACCCATGAGTCGTGGGCTACGCTAGTGGTCCACCACATTACCTTAGATGAGATGGCTAGCAAGCACACTACGAGGCCTTTACAAAGATCACGTTGGTAAGGTGTAACCGCTAAGGTTTCAGGGTCCGCATCTGTGGAGCAAGCCTCAAGGGGAGATAAACGCACTCAACCCAAGTAGCGCGAGGGCCACAGAAGCTCACCTCCCCTCTTGCCCCGTCGGTAAGTTACTCCTAAACCAATGCAACCTAATTAGTTAGCCAAGACCGTCCCATTCCAGTCTCATGGTAGCACTGTTGTCCCAGGTTGTCGCTTTGCGAACCGGTCCTTAAGGAGAGTGGCTATAAGCAAAACACATGCTCATGCCCCCTAAACCAAGTTGCTAAAAAGCCATTTTTAAAGGAACATGAACCACAGAGGGTCAAGCTCAAGATTTGATTGCATAGATCCGTTAACAAAATTATTAACCAAAGATACATGAGTTCACGTAGCAACTAGCAAAACTTAACCAACATGCATTCCCATAGGTAAACATTGCGATAAAAGAGGCTAGGTACAGTCCTTATTGGCATACAAAATTAGACACATGCATATGAAGTGATTAAATGATTATTGGGTTGTGTCCATGTTATATTTGCCTTGCTCAAACTGGTCTTGAGGCTGCTGCTCAACACCCTCAAACTGCTGCTCTTCTTCACCAACAAACTGCTCACCGTCTAAACACGTTCACGGCAACATACAAGCATTTCCACGCATACATACATGCAAACAATTAACCAAAGGTGAGAAATAGTACATCATATCATAAAAATAGAAGATAAAACTGTACTAAAAACATTCTACGCATTTCTACGGTCGCGTGAGCGCAAGAATCACTCAAATCGGAGTTAAGACGCGAAAGTTATGCATAAAACGGGCTCCTAGGGGCATAATTGTGATAGAAACAACTAAACAACTATATCCGCCGAGGGTTTTAGGGCAAAACCCGAGACCTAGACCCCGGGTTCGAAATCCAGAAAGCTCAGGGTCTAAACCGATAAAAACAGGACTAAAACCTAAATACTTTTCCACAGGGCTGGACTGCTGGTTGATAACCGGAAAAGACAGGGGCTTAAACGCAAAGAACCGCGGTTGACCGGGTCTGCGCTGGCGCGGCGCTGACGTGGCGCGCGCGTGGCATGCCACGTCGGTCTGACGGGTAGGGTCAGGCTAACTGGGTTAAGTGAGGGCGAGGTGGTGCTCTGTGATTGGCTGGCGAAGGGGTATGGCACGTTTTAATCATGGCCGTGCATCTCAGATCGGACGGCAGGGAACCAAGGGAAAGGGTAGGCGCCGGCGGCGACCAAAACTCACGGCGCGCGGCCCGCCGGAGTATCGTACGCCGAGGCCTAGGGGCGCTTTCGCCGGACTAGATCTAGCTGGAAAGGGAGAGGAGGCCGAGGCGGAGCTCACCGAGGGTCCAGCGAGGTCGGGGAACGGGCGACGGGGCTTGGCGACGGTGACCGGCGGACGGGCTCGCACGGCGTTCGCGGGCAGAGGCCTCGGAGTGGCGTGCTCGCGACTAGAACCCACGGAACGGTTCCCGAAGCTCCTGTGAACAAGCTAGCGGTGATTAGAGGGACGAAGTCGGCTCGCCGGTGAGGAATTTGGGTGGCCAAGCGGCTTACCGAGGCGGGACACCGGCGGCGGATTGCGGGCGCGTCGAGGCACAGGAGTGAAATTGGAGTGGAGGCGCGGTAAAGGGGCTCGGAGTGAAGCTCGGGGTAAAGGGAGTAGATCTGGTTTAGGGCGCTAGAGCGCTGCGTACACGAGAGAGGTGGCCGGCGGCTTTGAAAGCTCGTCAAGGCGCAGTGAAGGAAGGGAGGAAGAAGGGGCAACCGGGGCGGCGACCGCTGGATTAAATGGAGGGCACTAAAGGAAGGGGACGTGGTCGTGGATTCGGGAGGAAAGCTTCCAACTACAGTTGCCCGCGTGGCCGAGCGGAGGCGCGGGATCTCCGGCGGAAAGAGGGAGACAGGCCTGACTCGTGGGAGCCAGTGGTCAGCGGGCGCGAGGCGCGGGCCCGCCTGTCGGCGAGACGCGGGGAGAGGGAGGCGCGGCCGCGGCCTGTTGGGCCGAACGGCGCGCTGAGGGGGAGGGGGCGCGGGTTGGGCCGGCTCGGGGCCTAGGCGGGAAGGGGAGCCGGGGTGGCTGGCCCGAGCGGCTTCTGGCCCAGGCGGGAGGGAGCGGGGTGGCTGGGCCGAGCCGGCCTGGCCGGCCTGGCTGCCCGCCTTCTCGTTTTTTTTCATTTCTTTTTCTGAAATCCTTTGAATGGAGATAGAAATGGTTCTAAAATCCAAATAAATTTGAATTTGAATCCTTAATTCAATCAAACAAGAAACAATGCACCAGCATATATGCACAAGAAAGTTGGGCCTATAATTTATTTTATACAAGCATTTATTTTAAATAAAACATGTTAAATGCAAACTAAACACATGAGCCTTAGAAAAAATAAATAAATTGCTTGAATTTAATTGTAAAATGCTTGAATTTAAACTAGGGTGTTACAGGACTCCCCGTCCGCGAAGCTCCGTCGCGGGCCCTCCTCGCCGCCGCTCCGACGACCAAGGTAGAGGGGAAGAGTCCCCCATCCATTTCTCTCTCTCTCCCCGACCCCCGCTGGCGAGCCCTCGGGCTGACGTCCGTTTTGCATCCTGGCCCCCGCGGTTTAGTTATTTTCCATTCAAATCCGAGTGCTATTGATAGTGTCTTGCAAATCTCACGATCTAGCCCCTGGGAGTTATGGATAATTACATCTAGGTCCGGGGTCTAGGGTTAATGTGTTATTTTGGGACTGAAACTTTAGAAAAATCCAAAATCGACAAACTCAGTGGCTATGAACTCCTTAAGAGTACATCTACATGATAGGTATGATGTGGATCAATGAATTGACTATTTTGCCCTTGTTTAAATTGCATGCATGTGATGGTAAATAAATGGTAAAAGTAGACTAAATGAACTCCTAAAATGGTGAAATTTGGACACCATCCTTCTTATGATATTATGGCACTGTGTAATTTTTGGTAGCTCTAGCATTGGTTGGTAAATTACTGTTTTGCCATTTTACATTTGTTTTGTGTATTTACTTAACTTGGAAAATGAAGGCTACACAAAAGATTCTCAAATATGACCTTTGGTATTTTTCATGTACTTTATATAGTATGAGTAGCTCACTGGTGAAGTATGAGGTTGTGCATGCATGTTTTAGCTGCTATTTTGAAATTGACAAAATGATACTTGCTAGACTTGATAATTAGAAAAAGTGACTTTAGGATGCAAAGATGATTCCATGAGAAATCTGGTATGCTACTAGTATGATAGGAAGTCCAGAAAGTATTTTGGAGAGTTTATTAACACTGTTTAGAAGTACATCTTAATTTGCATGAGATGAATATATGGAAAATAGATGTCTTGTTAAACTAAGGGTATTTCACTTGCAAATTTTTGTACATGCTATTGATATCAAATAGTGTTCACTGCATAAAGTGCATGTCTAAATTCCATTCATGCAAATTATAAAAAATCTAGAAAGATAAAAGGCTGATATATTGTTAGAATTTTAGTAAAGTAATTAAAACTCTTTTGCTGCCGAAATTTAGGCAGTAGCTTTGTACCATGTTAAGCTTCCTGTCATAAATGTATGAGTTCATTTGGAGTGGTATTGCAGTAGGATCTTAGTATGAGCACGTTAAATCAACAATTTTTAAGCCTATATAATCAACCTAAGTGCATATCATGTGAATATGTGTGTGGCTTGATACTCCATGTCACCTGCTGCTAGACTCTTTGTGATGTCATGCAAAATAGGTCGAACTAGCTTTTGGTGATGGTTTGTACGATTTCTTAGCAAGTTGTTAAGTTTTTTTATTATGGGATGTGCTTCAGCTAAGAATACCTATGTCATTTTGTCACAAGCTACCTAACCATGCATTATGTTTCACTTGCACCTTATGCATACATTTGCATTCGTTGCACTCATGTTGGCATTATATCATGCATATAGATCCCACGAACGAAGGACAAACGCAGGAGCAGCCGCTGATCGAACAGCTAAACGAAGAGCCCCTACACCAGTAGTTGGTTTTTCCTCAACCTGAAGACGGAGGGGTTGCCTGGGGCAAAGCCCCACAACCCAGCAAACTAACTTAGTTTAGTTTGTTGGTTTTCATAAGAATACTCAAAGGTAGGCAGGACCATACTATACCCAGCAAACATCTTATGTCTTAATGATTAGGCATATGCATCAGGAGTTGTTTGGAACCAACTGCATTAGACATCCTGGCCGCCCTGGCCCTAGCTCCTATGAATAGAGTTCGTAGGACGAGTATGCCTAGAAATGCTAGGTACGAGTAGACACGAGTGAGCACTGTCACTCGTCGTGGTGGTGATTTTACAAATCTCAGAAATCTTACTATGATGGAACTT
Source organism: Paspalum notatum (assembly GCA_022530915.1). Lineage (NCBI taxonomy): Eukaryota > Viridiplantae > Streptophyta > Magnoliopsida > Poales > Poaceae > Paspalum > Paspalum notatum. Next base: position 27,192,703 of record CM039688.1, on the reverse strand, counting down.
TATTATATTATTGCTGATGTTAAATGGAGACCGAGCGGAGAGTAAGTTTACTTTTGGGGTGTGCGTTGTTGTTAACCGGCTCCGCCTGAGTCGCATAAGGCCCGCTCGCTGTTCGTCTGCTGAAAGTCTTGCTTGTGCCATCCGAAGAACAGAGACTTGGTCCTACTGGACCCTAGGGGCGCTTACTCTCACTGAGGGCTGACCCGTCGTGGTATCGCTCTGTGGGGGCTAAACCTAGGGAATGGCGGGTTGGAATCGAACTTGGGATGGGACAACTGGAGATGGGGACTATATGTGGGAACGCGATGGCTAGTAAGCATATACCCCTGGCATTTCTAGTTATTCCCAGGAATTAGAAATCAATTCGAATCGCTGATGCTCACCAGGTGCGAGAGTGCCAAATATCAGTATCGGGCAACGTAGTAGAAACTTAGATACTTTATGCTTATATTCATGTTTTCCAATACAGCATGCTTTGATGTGTATGAATATACTATTATGCAAGTTACTAATGGGTAATCATCCTTTACTTTCATGCAAGTATTTACTTTATGATGTAAATGATTTTCATGATTAAGAGATAGCAGCTGTCAAATCCTGCTATCTTATGTCAACATGACCTTGTTTAAAATCAATGGCTAAGGATCCTCATGATTAGTAAGCATGCCTTGCGTCAGCCGTGAGCCACTTCCATTAAGTCCTACTGAGTGATTAGTACTCAGGGTTTGCCCCCACTTTTAGATTACAGGTATTGATGACTTCTGGACAACCACTTGAAGGAGGGTAGGACCGGTGGGCTCGGTGCTACTCGCCTTGTTTATCTCTACATGAAGACTATTTGAGTTTTGTTTCCGCTGCGAGATGTTTGAAAATGCTTCCGCTATATATATATATATTTTGCAATCGCTTCCTCTATATGTTGAACATGTATTTGACCACATATGTTTGGTTTGTAAACTATACCTATCTATCTTATATTTCCACAGCCTGTGTTGATGTAACTGTTGTGGCTCCTTCGAGAGTTGGATGTGTTTGATGTCGGTTCCTCTAGGAATGGTGTTATCGAGAGCCCGAAGGACTCTTGACGGACTACCGAGTTTAGTTCAGCCTAAGTGCACTGTGAGCTAGAGGTGGCAGGAGTGCTTAGTCTGGATTAAGCGGGGCGGTTCTGCCACAATTGGTTAGCCCAAAAGACATGACCAAATACTCATATAAGCCGTATCTGGTGGAGAATACTATCTTGGGTATATCTTCCTCTCTGATTTTTATTTGATAGTATCCTGACCTTACATCAATTTTTGAAAAGACTCTAGCTCCTGCTAGCTGATCAAACAGGATATCAATGTGTGGCTGTGGGTATTTGTTTTTAGTGTGACTGCATTTAAGGGTCGGTAATCAACACATAGTCTTTTACCCCCATGGTCCTTCTTCTCAACAAAGAGAGCTGGACAACCCCAAGGTGACGAGCCGGGCTGGATGAACCCTTTATCTAACTGTTCTTGTAGTTGTATTTTCAGTTCTTTTAGTTCATCAGGCGCCATTCTATAAGGTCACCTAGAGACAGGTGCTGTGCCTGGGACAAGTTCTATGCTGAATTCCACGTCCCTGTCCGGTGGAAGTCCCGGAAGCTCCTCCGGAAACACGTCCGGAAAGTTGCACACTACCGAAATCTTTCTAATCTCTTGTATTTCAGTGGCATATACCGTAGGTGGTATGTGTTTCTGACTTGGCATTTGTATTTGTAGGATATTGCCATTGACGCTAGACCTTAACTGTACTGTCCTGCTGCCAATATCCAGGACTGCATTATTCTCTATCATCCAATTCATCTCCAAAATAATGTCAATCCCTTGGTGTGGCAGCACCATGGGACTGATAATGAATTCTTCGCCGCCTATGTTTAAGGGTAGCCTCTTCACTATCAAATTTGTATTAATTGGATTTCCGGGTGCAGAGATGTTGTATTTTTCTTTTATGAAAGAAGTTTTTACCCCATGTCTTGACGTATATGACTGGCTAATAAATGCATGAGAAGCCCCTGAATCAAATAATACCACAGTGGGACGACCGTTGAGCATGAACGTACCAGCGAGAACTGACTCTTCCACGGGGATCTGCTCCATGTGTACGTAGTGCACGCATGGGCGGACCCATGTGTGGTCAAGCCCGGGCAGCCGCCCGAGCTCCTCTACCGGCACAAGAGAAGCTATGTTTATACGTCTAGGCAACAGAATGGATTAGAGCACTAGCAATTCATGTGAAGCAGCAACAGTTTATCCAAAAACTAAACTAAATAATGCAATCTATGTGAAGCAGCAACAGTTTATCCAGAGACTCAACTAAATTTAGTAAATGCAGCAAGCCACCAACTGAATTTAATTCTACATCCTTTGTGATAGAGCAAATCTATTAGTATGCCCCTGAATTTTAAGCACAAATTAGTAGAGTATATAGTCTGAAGGGTCCAACAGAACCTATTAATATGATATTTTTGATAGAAAATTCGAACACAATTAATTTTAGTGTTTTAATGAAACAATTATCTTTTTTTCTTATGTTAAGGGACAATATGTTTTTCTAAATGTTAGATCCGCCTAGGCTCTTAAAAAATCCTAGGTCCGCCACTGAGTGCACATGACCCTTGCGAGGCGCAGGTCCTCTCTGCATGACTTGCTGACTGCCCCCCTGCAGGGGTGGGACACTGAATCCTGCGAAGTGCCCTGCAATCCTTGACAAAGTGCCCGGTCTTGCCACAGTTGAAGCAAGGATTACCGGTCCCTGGAGCGATTGGAGCACGGGGTGCAGGGAGCTATGGTGGTGCCCTGTATGAAGGGTACTACTGCTGCTGCTGTGGCGCCCTGTGGATCTAACCCGTTTGATTGGGCTAGACCACAAAGCGAGGTCGTTGGTACTGGGGAGGTTGGTAGGTGGGCTTCTGCTTCTGTGAAGACCCAACAACAGCAATGTTGGCCTGACGCTTGCGCTTTTGGTCCTTATTGGCAATACAGAGGCGGTTCTCCATGTCAAGCGTTGTGTCCACCAAGTCGGTGAAACTCTCTTAACGGCGCCCCAAGTGTGTATGGATGGTGGGGTCAAAGCCGTGCAAGAGTCTGGCCGCTCAGCGAGGTATCATCCGCAACGTCCTCGGGTGCGTACTGCGAGAGGTAGATGAAAGACTGTACATACTGCATCATAGTCTTGTTGCCTTGCTCGGTCAGTCCTAGTAGGAGCGTGAACATAGCCCCTGCAGTAACTGAGCAGCAAACCGTTGCTCGGTCAGTCCTAGTAGGAGCGTGAACTTGGACTCAATGGTGCGGAGTCAATCATCTGCAACAAGTGGTTCTGGGCCGGTCGTGAAGACGGGAGGGCGCGGTCCCTCGAAGTCTTGGTAGGAGATGTCGCAGGGATGGTGCCCCCGTGGCTGTTGCTGACCCCGGCCCCGTCGTTCTTCTACGAGCAAGCGAATCAGCTCCGCCTACTGCACGACCAGTGTGGCTAGCTCCGGTGGTGGTGGGGCATCCGCACTTGTGGCCCCGATCTAGAGCTCTGACTAGGGTTGACAGCAGAATTTGGCCGTCCCTGTTAATGGGCCAAAATCGGCTTTGGGCTAAAGAGAAGCTGTCCAAGGAAGCGACGGCGTGTGGTAAAACAGGCCGTTGGCCTTCTATCGTAGATTAAAGATTAGTTAAAAGAGTCCAGTTTAGGTCGGTTAGGGTTTGTAGCTTAATTATGGAAGGGCAGGCTTGCCGACCGAGTCTCCGGACTGTAAATATGTACCTTTGTTATCGAAATAAAGTTGATGACATACGTTCATCGAGCGGCGTTTGTCTCAACATCCCATCAGCGCATCGCTACCTCTAGCGACTAGAGTTTTAGGTAATCGTCATGCTGCCATAACGATTTATTTCGTTATAGGCATTACGACGTTAGTCGCCTGGCAAATCGTGTACTGAAACTTTTTTGATGGCACGATTTGCTAGTTACCATGATGAATCTCGCGATAAGCTTAGCTTAGCGCGAGATCCATTAGTTATCTCGATGAATCTCACGTCAAGCTTCGCTTGGTGTGAGATCCATCATGTGCCTGAGTCAATATGCTTGCACGTCGGCTCATGCACAACTTGCTGTTATGCTAATATCTTCTGTGATGCATGCTATCACGCTGCTGGTTCGTTATTAGATTAGCATATCACAAGGCTCGAAGCATAGATTAGATCTGTTCTTATAGTTTTATCTTCAGATCACGTGTTATTTGGAAGATCCGATGTTTGCCCTGCCATGCCTTTCATCGTTTTATCAAAGATGCATCTGCTTTTATAGCTTTCCTGTATAATCTTTGGTGTAATGGTAGATTTAAGGCATGTTTGACGTTCATCTAGATGTTTTAGTCGACTAGAATAGATCTAGTTGTGTTTCCTCTTCCTTTATTTAAGTACTTTTATATATTATATCTGGATATACTATTGGTAAGACAGCAGGGCCTTGCCGACGAAGAAGATCCGACCCAGGATGAGCCGATCCGGCTAGTATTTAACATTTAGTCTGTTTTGTCTGCTTGTATAGGGGAAACAGGAACCGACCAGCGCCATCGCCACCACCACAACCTCCCCAGTAGGACATCAGCCAGGTGGCACGCCTGACTAACACCAAGCCAAGACGATCGGCCGATCCGTTTAGCTGGTCGTGGGTCGCAGCAAGGAGGAGCTATCTCTACGGTCTACATACACCTCCCGGTCCTATTGTGTGAAGCTCTCCAGGGTGCTACCCGTCGGTTTCCTGGTGCAACACAATTTTGGCATGCCCGGTGGGACACGCAGATCTCAACACAGGCATGGCTACCAAAGGACGCAGTACCGGCACCGATGAGAGCGGTGAGGAGTTTGCCCCCATCGACAAGCCTGAGGATCTTCCCGAAGTTCACCAAAGGCGCTACGCTGAGATCGCGGCATCATGATACGTGGAGTCCCTTCATCGCTTCTTGATGGAGTCAACCTCATGACTCCCTCGCAGCGGCGCACTGAAGAGCTTCGCGAGGAGATACATAGGATTACCGAGCACGCTTTGATCAGGCAGTCCGAGGCGGTCATAAACCACATGGATAATATCGTGGTCAAGAAGGTCAAAGCAGCATTGGCCGATGAGCCTTTTCATACCACCGGCCCCGAGTTGAACGACCACATTAGAGAAGCCATGTTCTACTCCAGGCCGCTCGTTCCAATCCGCTTCGAGGTGCAGGGGGATAACATTGCAGAATTTATCATGCATCCTCCGCGTGACAAACTCCCTCTAGAGACCAAGGTATACTCCACTCCACCCTTGGTCATACCTGATGGTTTCGTATGCCAGATGAGGTACCGTCAGCTGGAAGAAGGAGAAGCGCCTCCTCCCCTGTACCCTAACTCAGTCCTCGTCGACCCACCACGAGGGCCAAAGCAAAGTCCACCAGAAGCCAGGCCTACGCACGGAGCAACAAAGATGGCAGATCAGGAGGTGCTTGAATGGCAGAACGCCTACGGGACCAGGCCGATCCATAGCGATCAGGCCATGTACTCGGCAGGAGGAGGCTTCGACATGTCTCGGAAAGACCTTTCTGAGATTTTGAAGAACCAGTACGGCATCACACCTCTGCGAGGTGCCGTTACCTACGCGAAGCCGTATCTAGAGGTATATGATCACCTCGAGGTGCCCCCTAAGTTCAAGATCACTGACTTCACCAAGTTGATGAGAGGATTCTTGCCCAAATAGCATACAACGGTCTGAACAAGGCCGTCAAGGCAGTATACGGGCCGACCGATTTTGATTCCATGGGCCATTTAGTGTTAAAAGTCTCTACCTATGAACGGAGCCATCCAGAGGTTTTGTAGGAAAGGCAGAGATGGAGCATCGGCTGTATCCAGGCCGAGGAAGATGATGCCTTGGACTCTGTATTCGGAAGTTGGTTCGGACTCTGCATTCGGAAGTAGCAGGACTCAGGAAGGGAAGCGTATAATCGTAGATTCTGTAGGATTCCAGGCCAGCTAGGACTCATATGTGGAATCCGACTTGTAACCCAAGCCATGCCGGACTATATAAGGCGGGTGAGGGACCCCTACGTAGACAATCAATCATCTCATCGCATACCAGCCACCGAACATCCTAACCCTCATTGTAACCTCGAGAACTCAGATCAATACAACTCGTAGCAAACAGGACGTAGGGTGTTACGCATATCGCGGCCCGAACCTATATAAACCCTTGTGTTTTGTCGCATCTCTACGCGAACCATCGAGCTACGTCGATCTCGCCACCCCGAAAAGCACTACGTAACACACCCCATGGTGCATTGCCGGTGTCAAACACCAACGGTTGGTGCGCCAGGTAGGGGTAGGTGGAATCGACATCAGCTAGCTCCATGGATGATCACCTCGTCAATGGCTTCACCCCAGGTGACATGATCCAGTTTGGATCGATCACCTTCATCGCCGATCAGAGCGGCGACCTTCATCAGCTTCGCAGCGCACCGGTGCAACCGTGCATCGTCGTGCGACCATCGACCACTCCAGGACGATCTGCACCGCCGGATCATCGCCAGGGACCAGCACCTTGTTAGCCTCCTCCGACTCCGCGCCAAGCTTCAACACGTCAGCACGAGGCGCATCGTGCTGAGTCGGATCGTGCTCCCCGTGGTCATCATGACTCAGGAGCGCGAACCAACCGGAGGGTCTCCTTCAGGGCTGGATCTACATCGACCACACCGGCTCGAGTAGCACCTGCGACGACCACCGCTTCAGCCCCGACTCGTCGCACGGCGCTCTCAACTTCCCCGACTCAAGTCTGGACTCGGATTAGTCGGGGACCGAGAGCAGGTTCCTCAAGGGACCCCTCTCGAGATCCACGGCGGGCCCACACCTCAGGCAGCACTCCATAGAGCCCGAGGCGAGTTCCTGTTGATACTCATTCCTGGGTCCCACGTCCACTGCAGGTCCCACCCCTTCCACCCGCACCGAAGCGAGCCCGGCCAGCCTTGCCTGTCCAGGACCGAAAAAAGACTCGGGTGGAGCCCGTCGTTCCCTCCATTCCGTTCGGTCTCCGCAACTCTGCCACCACGTACTAGGGGCTTCTCTCCCGCGCCTCGGCTCCCCTCAACAACGACAAGGGTGTGCGGGGGTGCCCAACTCAAGACAATGCATGCCTCTTTCGGACGATTGCATCTACAGCGGACCCGACGCGCCACCGATTGATCGTCGCCTACGACTCATCATCGACTCCACCCTGGCAGGAAGATCTGTTCGCCAGTACACCTCGCCGACCGACTAGGCTCGTTACCACTCGCTGGCCGCTCGGATGGCTCACAATGCGGGGCATCCCCACATGATCTACAATATCGAGACTCCTACGGTCTCTGAACACGGTGCGACCACCACGACAACCACGGTACCTGCTTCGAACACCACCGTGGGGGTGGAGACCAGGACCACCGGTGGATCCGAGGGTTTGCTTCCAAGCTCTACCCTCTGTTTTCTTGACCTCCTCGTGATCAGCAGCGCACCAAACGAGATCGACGAAGTGGTCTCGGACGATGAGCAACCTGTCCTCGCCGAAACCTCGCAAGACTGCCACAGGAGAGAGAGGGTGAACCACATTTGTAACATCCGGCGTCGTCATATTCTAGGCAACAAGGATCCCACGCTGCCCATCTCGATAGACGAGGTAACCTCGGATAGCGAGGATGAGCAAGAAGTGCAGAGCCATCAGCGCAGGAACCAGACGCGGCTGCGGCATCGCAATTGGCAGGCTGGTCAAGCCAGACGACAACGGGTGGCCGTGCTCCCCGGACGCAATCTCCTGAAGTAGTTTGAAGGGGTCATGGAGACCCCAAGTCAAGCAGGCGGGGTGCTAGTCAGACTCTATGAGCTCCTCCCCAACAACGAGGATGGGGAGGCCATCAAGACCGTTCTTGCTCGGGCAGCGGACCACCTCGTGCCCAGGCATCAAGAGGCTGCTGATGCACGATAGGTCATTAACGGCAACCGCGACGCACATCACAGCATTGAGCAATCTCGCGCTCAATGGCACCAGCTTGAGATAGATCGGCGGGCAAAGTACGACCGAGACTATGGTCCCCCTCAGCATGCTCTAGCTGCCAGGGGTCACTCGGGAGCTGTCTCCGTAAACAGGTCCGCTCCCCGAGTCAGATCTTAGCGGGACCACCGCCCTCAGTCCCCGCCGTGTCGGCTAGATGAGGACCGCGGTAACCTAGCTGGCATCGACGAAGCTGCCATAGCGGCCTTTGGTCGGAGGATTCAAGACGTCGAGTGGCCGCCCAATTTCAAAATCTCAAACATTGAAAACTTTGAGACGAAGATGGATCCGCGGAACTGGCTGGCTGTGTACACTATCGGGGCCCGGGCAGCCAATGCCTCAGAAGATCTCATGACAGCCTACATCCCAATCAAGTTGGGGCAGGATGCGCTTCAATGGCTTCGCCACCTCAGGCGGGGTAGCATTGAAGATTGGGGCGACTTTCATCGCCTATCCATCGCCAACTTCCAATCGCTCTCCGACAAGCCGGCACAGCGATGGGACCTCAAAACCATCAGGCGCAAGGATTCAGAAAGCCTACGATCATACCTCAAGCGGTTCCAGGCTCTCAGGAATCGTATCCCCGATGTATTTGAGGATACGGTGATTGACGACTTCCTCCAAGGCTCAAACGACCAAGTCTTTGTCATGCACATACTGGAAAGGGCGCCCACTACCTCAGAGCGCCTCTTCCAAGAAGCGGACCACTATATTACGGCAGAGGAACGAGCTCACGACCTTGTCTGCCCCCGATGGGACGATCAGGGCAAAGGCAAGCAGGAGAGACACGAAGAACCCTCACGGCAAGATCGCCGCTGGGACAAGAGGCCTCGGGAGGAGGTCTGCGTCGTGGCTCCAGCTTCAGTACGACCACGCAGCCCGCCTCCTACCCCAGCTCGGACCCTCAATCAACTCCTCGACGAGCCATGCCCTGCACACAAGGATATGCGCTACTCTTCGGAATTGCCACGACTTCAAAGCCATGCTGACACGCGGCCAATTTCCGATGCCGCAGCCTACTCCGCCACCCCCACCGCGGAACCAACCTCCGCAACGACCAACCGGAGGCAATAATCAACGCTTCCCCGATGTCAACAAGGAGGTCAACTTCATCCTAGGGGGGCACGGAGCATATGTGAGCAAACGCCAACGGAAGCTGGAAGATCGGCGGATCAACGCGGCCACCTCAGAGCCGCCGCAACCATACGATTGGTCCCACGAGCCAATCTCCTTCAGTCGGGCAGATCAGTGGCTCAACTTCAACGAGTCAGGCAAGTACCCGTTTCTCGTAACTCCCATAGTCGGGGATACCCGACTCAAAAAGGTACTGCTCGACGGCGGGGCAAGCATCAACGTTGTATTCCCTAGAGCTCTGCAAGACATGAGGATCCCGCTTAGCGAACTCAAGAAGTCGGATACGCCATTCTTCGGAATTGTACCGGGCGCGGGTGAATATCCGCTCGGGCACATCTATCTGCCGGTCGCTTTTGGCACGGCAGAAAACTTCCGCATCGAGATGCTGCGCTTTGAAGTTCCGACCTTCAACTGCGTCTACAATGCCATCATCGGGCGTCCTGGGCTAGCCAAGTTCATGGCTATCCCGCATTACCCATACCTCGTCCTCAAGTTGCCAGCTCCAGGTGGTGCTCTCTCCATACGCGCTGACTTCAAGGGAGCCTCGGAGTGTGTGCAAGAGGCCATGCAGATGGCCCTTGAGCAGAATCATGTGGCGGCACAGAAGAAACTCAAGGTAGTTGAAACCAACATGTCGTAGGAAGACCTCTAGATCCCGACTCAAGAAGCGGCCTCAAGCACGGCAATCCAACCGGCCGTCCCGATGAAAGAGATAAGTCTCGACCCCTCGGACGCGACTAAGACGACTGCCATCAACGCTCTTCTTCCTCCCAAATAGGAAGACGTGCTCGTCCAGTTCCTGAGGGCCAATCGCGACATGTTTGCATGGAAGCCTGCAGATATGCCTGGGTCTCGAGGGAACTGGCCGAGCACCAACTCAAGGTGTTCCCCAATGCCAAACCCATTAAGCAGAGGCTACGGCGATTTACTCCAGAAAAATGAGAGGCCATTACGGTAGAGTTAACCCGGCTGAAGGCTGCCGGTTTTATTAGAGAGGTCATGCATCCTGAGTGGCTTGCAAATCCTGTAGTCGTTCTCAAAAAGAATAAAAAGGACTGGCGGATGCGTGTTGATTATACCGATCTCAATAAGCACTGCCCTAAGGACCCGTTCGAGTTGCCTCGCATCGACCAGGTCATTGACTCTACGGCCGGCTGCGCCTTACTTTCTATTCTCGATTGTTACTCAGGCTATCACCAAATCAGCCTGGCAATTGAGGATCAGGAGAAGACAACGTTCATCATGCCTTTTGGTGCTTACTGCTATACCTCCATGTCTTTCGGGTTGAAGAACGCCGAAGCAACGTACCAAAGGGCGATTCAAACTTACCTCGCCGACCACTACGGCAAACGTGTCGAGGCCTACATTGAAGACATCATAATCAAGACCAAGAACAAGGAGGACTTCATCGATGATCTGCGCCAGGTTTTCGACATCCTGAGGAAATTTCAGTGGAAGCTCAATCCCACCAAGTGCATCTTTGGCGTCCCTGCAGGTCAGTTACTCGGTTTCGTCGTCAGCAACAGAGGAATCGAAGCCAGCCCCAAGAAGATCAAGGCTATTCTACGCATTGTGATGCTCCAGCATCTCAAGTGCATAATCACTCATCATACATGAAGCATTCATCCTTGAGCATCATGGCATAACATGTGTGGATGCATTGGAAACAAACTTGATTTAAAATACAAAGTGCAAACCCTTGTTATATCATGTGTGATGCCATGTTTTAGTCATATCTTTGATTCCGTTGAGATCTGGGTGATGTTAATATTGACAAAACTGTAGATCCCCATGAGATAAACAAGTTTGCTAATTGGGGTCTTGTCATATAATGACGTTTACAAGGTGATTAGGGTCATTTAATGTCAGTACAGAAAACCAGTCCAAATCAGAGCTGATTTAAAATCCCAAATTTACTCTAACCTACACCCACTTTCATGCAAAGCTCAAATTAGAGAAGTTGTAGGTTTTGAAATTCTAAACAAACTTGTCAAAAGGCACATTGGGAGAGAATGCATATAAATGTGACTTTCTGAATTTCTAAGCATTAGGGGTTCCCTGTCCAAATTGGGCCTGCTATACAAATTAAAATGAAATTCATATTTCCAAACTGATTTGGGGGTGGAACCTTTCGACAAAGTTGTAGAGTTCAAAGAGTAGAACATTTCATCCAATTACCGCTTTCCCAAATTCGGAATCTAAATGTGTCAAAATAGCGAATTACAGAAGGTGAGAAAACACATTTTTCATTTTCTCCATTTTTCCCTTCCCCCGGGTCACTGACGAGTGGGGCCCACTCGTCAGTGCTGCCCGGTTTCCCCAGCCCGTGGACGCCGGCGTACAGCCACGCCGCGGCGCCCACGGATCGTCGCCTCCCGGCCGCGCCCCGCGCCCTTCATCGGGCCGCAACCCCGTCCGCATTCATTCCCTCCGTCCCCCGCTCTCTCACTCGCTCGCTCTCTCTCCAAGCGCGCGCGCCGACGCCATTGCCACCGAGGGTGAGCTCGCTACGCTGCCGCCTCGGTCCATCTCCGCGCCTCTAACCACTGCCATCGGACTCGCTTCGCCCTTGCGCAGCCGCCGAGGTAGACCTCGTCGTCCCTTTCCTCCCCATTCCCTAGATCGGGCCGCGCCCCGACGCGCCCGCCATGGCCAGGCCGAGCTCGGTTTCGAGCTTGCGCCGCCGCCGTCCGCCCTTCTCGCACCCCCTAGATCACCCTCACCGCACGCTCGGCTCTGCCGCGCACCCGTAGTGCCTAGCCTCGTCGCCGTTCTCCCACCGAGTGCCTAGATCCACCACCGCTCGACGTCGACGGCGTGAACCTCGCCTTCCCCAACGCCGAGATCTAGCTTGAGGGGAGCGCCGCGCTCACGCGCACCCGACGCGCGTCGCGTCGCGGCGCGCGCCGCCGCGCCGTCGCGCGCGGCGGGAGGAAGGAGAAGAAACCGGGGGATTTGCAATCTAGCCCCGGGGTTTTTACATTTTCAGCAGCGCTAAGAGTCGCTGTTCACTGAGTCTAAGCAATCTTGCATGCTAGCCCCTGGGATCTAGGGTTATTTCTGTTGTAGTCCCCGGATCTATGATTTTCCATTTTATTTTCCTATATTTCGGCTGAAACTTTGGAAATTCATATAAAATCGAATATAATTCGTAAAAAGGTAAACTCTGTTGCGTTGTACTCCTGAGAAATAGATCTACACAGTAGGTATGATGTGGGGATGTGCATGTACAGTTTTGCCCCTGTTCTTGCATATGCATGATAAATCAAGGAAAAATGGAAACATGGTCTAGATGAAATCCTAAAAGGATGGGACATGGTCGGTACCTGTTTTGGGATGTTTTGACACTATGGTAATTTTGGTGACTCAATATCTTACTGTTCATTCACGGTTTTACCATTTTGCATATACTTTATGCATTATTTGATAACATGGAAATGAAGCCCATGCAAAATATGTTGAATATGACTCACTGGTATTTTTCTTAGGTCCTATATAGTTTATGAACACCACTGGTAAAATATGAGCCCCTGTATGTTAAGTTTTAATGGTGATTTGAAAATGACAAATCTTGGCTTGGAGGACTAGATAAATAGAAAAACGGGTTCTAATGCGCAAGATAAGTTCTAGCAAAATTCTAGTAGCATATGGGAGTGTGGTAGAGTCCAGAAAATATATGCTAGAGGGCTATTCACACTGTTTATATGTACATTTTAATTTGCACTAGATTTATATATGGACAATAGATGTCCTGTCAAACTTGGGAGTTTTAGCTTGTAAATTTTTGTACATACAGTTCATACTAAGTATAGCTTACTGGCAAAATTTCACCTTCAGAAACTATTCCAATAAATTATGAAAATTCTGAGAAGGTGTAGGGCTGAGAATTACTGGAATTTTAATAAAATAATTATAACTCCAATTGGGCTGAAATTTTGGCAGTAGTCTTGGGTATGAAATATCTGTATGTCATAAAAGTTTGGTCTTGTTTGGGATTGTGGAACTACTAGAACTCAGATGCGTGATTTAATTCACAAATGTGCATGCTTTACACTAAGCATATGCATGTATATTGATTTGACTACTACATACATGTCATTTTCCATGAAGTGTATACTACGTACTATCATCTGCATTTCATCTACATCAAATGCATACATTTGCATTCGTGTGCACTCATATCTGCACCTTTCATGCATATAGATCCCGCGATCGAAGAAGAGACGGTGCAGGAGCAACCCTTGGTCGAGGAACCCAAAGAAGAGCAGGGTGGACCCACAGCCAACCGCAGACCCCGCCGCTGAAGAGACTAACCCTAGCGAAGGAGAAGGTAGGCAGGATCATGCTGTTCCTAGCAAATAAATTAATTATTGATTACGCATATGCATTAGGAGTTGAATGAAACCAATTGCATTAGATCCCTTGGCCGCCCTGGCCCTAGCACCTATACCTAGAGTTCGTAGGAATGAGTGCCTAGAATGGCTAGGTACGAGTAGACACGAGTGAATAAAGGTCACTCGTTTCGTAGGGCTTACTTTTCAAAAGACGAATTTTTGCTTATGCAAGTTATTGTTACCTTGCTATGATTATGTTATGATTTAAATGGAGACCGGGCGGAGGTACGTGTTTGAATGATGAGATTTGGAATAATGTGTGGTCGACTCCGCCCGAGTCGCATAAGGCCGATCGTTGTTCGCTTGGCATCGGCATAACATTGCTAGGGTGCTTATCTGGGATCAATGGACCGGTGAAAGTCTTACTTGTGACGTCTCAAGTAGAGGGGCACGTTCTTACCCACTGGTTGAGAGGAAGGTGGCCGCGGAGGCGGGTGTCAAGGGAGGGCTGACCCGACGTAACCGTGGTAATGCTCCTGCGACAACGCGCTCCGGGAGTCAGGCGGGAGTGGTTCCAAACTTAAGACGGGACAAGTGGAGATGGGAGAATCATATGTGGAAACGCTGGGAGTTAGTAAGCATATGCCATCCTGGTGCTTCTAGTTATTCCCGGGAATATAAAAATCGATTCGAATCGCTGATGCTCACCAGGTGTGAGAATGCCAGTATCACTGCCGGACAAAGTAGTAATCCATTTAAACCTGCTGTATTAAGAATTGATGGTTTCGAAATACTACTTGCTTGGATATAGCTGACTTATTTTCATGCAATACTTATGATAGGTTACTAGGCTTACTTTCATGCAATACTCTGTCACACTCATGATGTTTCTACAAGAATGATAATTGAGCAGCTGTTAAATCCTGCTCGGGTGCAATAGTATAAGCAGCTGTCAAATCCTGCTTCCACTTATTAATTTGATCCTGTTTAAAAGCAATGGCTAAGGATTCAGATGTTAGTAAGCAAGCTTTGCGTCAGCCGTAAGCACCATCCATTAAGTCCTACTGAGTAATTAGTACTCAGGGTTTTGCCCCCACTTTTGGCTTACAGGTACGGAGTTCCTCTTCTGTGCTTGTGTCGGTAGAGGGCCGTGTCCTCACTAGGAATAAGAAGAGTCATGATCTGGCAAGGAGCGGCATCAGTGGGCTCGATGCTCATTCTATTTATGCAAGTCTTTTGGTTACCGTGAAACATGAACTTTAAAATTTCCGCTGCGAGAGACTATTGAACTATGTTGTTGTATGACACTATGTTGAACTCTATTTGATTTTCGAACTGGTTTGTAACTAAAGTCTATGTAATATCTATTCAACTTCCTGTGATGTTGTAACTGTTGTCGCTCCATCGAGGGTCGGATGTGTATGATGTCGGTTCCTTTGGGAAATGGTGTTATCGAGAGCCCGAAAGACTCTCGACGGACTACCGGGTTTAGTCTAGCCTAAGTGCACTGCGAGCCAGAGATGGCGGGTGTGCTTAGTCTGGATTAAGCAGGGCGGTTCCGCCACAGCTGGTATCAGAGCCAATCATACACAGACAACAGTTATATCATCAAGTTTTGGTTTACAAAACTATTTTCGAAAACCCTTGTCAAGTAATTCAAAAATGAGAGTATGTGATATGCCCATATTAAGGATGTTAGTGTTATCTAGGTGACACCACTGACATTCTGACCTAGATATAATTCATATGCATATTCGGCGCTTTGAGAATCAACTTTTCGGCCATAGCTGTCGCAGTACTGGTGGGAGCTATTTGGTTTTGCGAGTGGTTGTGAACTCTGCATTCATGCTGTATAAGTAAAAGCTCTTTAAGGGTGGTGGGCATGTTTGAGGCTTTCATACCCACCACACTTACATTCGGTTTGGGCATCCACCTTCTCCTCGACAATCCCCAGTACTGGTGGAAAGTCAAGTTTTGAGAGAAGGTGCAAAGGCCCACCTACGTTGTCCACGCAACGGTCAAGCGTGGATGCCACATTAGGTGGTAATGTATGAGCATGCATTCTTCTGTAGGTACACTAATTACGTGCGAAATTAAGAACAGTCAGGAAACGACTAGTTGCATTAGAGAGTGCCGTGCATATGTGTCACTGAAATATCGATAGCTATATGTACTCTTCTCTTAGATGTGCGATGTGAGAACCGTTTAGATACGAATCATCCATCATATTTACTGCTTTTATTTATGGTGGGGTATTACTAAAATGCAATGAAATAAATCATGATTGTAAAACTTGCCTTCCATACGATGCACTGTTGTACCCTTGTCATAATCTATCACATGAATAATATATCACTCACTCATGCACAACCTTGCTTATCTAAACAGATGGCCAGGACCAAGCAGACCACACGCAAGGTGACCGGAGCGAGGGCCACTGTCCTCCCTGACGTGACTCACACTCCCCCTGTGGTGGAGGATGGGTTACTCCACACCCGCTACAGAGAGGAGTGTCCTCTGTCTTTGTTGTTGTGCAGGGCCCTGAGGGAGATGGGGCGTCGTCCCTGTCCCTTCATCTCGGTGCAGACGGTGCACGAGGAGGGTAACTGCATGGCCTAGGTTGCCCTTCCATGAGGGACGTTCGCGGGCCAGGAGACCCTCACCACTTACGGGGCCAATGAGGAGGAGGCCTACCGTAAGGCGGTGATGGCAGCCCTCGCTTCGCTGAGCTCCAGGTGGGAGGCAGGCCACACGGTCCTGCGCTTCCTCCCCACCAACGACCTCGACCACGCTTGGCAGGACCGCCGCGAGCAGCTCCGGGACAGGAACGGCTCCCGGCCCTTGGTAGCGTGCATGGACTATGCACGTGAGGCGCGCGGGATGTACCACCATGCGGAGAATCGGAGCCGCTTTTACTTTGCCAGGTACACGGAGACCTGCACCCATGTGGAGGAGTTAGAGGCCTAGGTGGCGCAGCTGCAGCAGCGTCTGGCAGAGTACGAGCCGCCGCAGCTGCCCGCCCCTTTGGAGGAGGAGGAGTCCTCAGAACCCATGGAGATGGAGGTGGAGGAGGGGAACGATCCATCTGACGCAAACTCCAGGGTGTAGGGTGTTTGATGGATGGATGTAAGTATTAAGCTTTAAGTTAGTGATGCGTTGAAAGCGATGTTTTGTAATATTCCGCTCCGCGCTTTAGATTCATGGCTGTACTAAAACATTGGTGAGTTGTGAGAGCTCATTCGGTACGCCATTTGATGTCGTGATGGACTATTTTATCATGCACTATTCGATGTTGGTTAATGTAGCCACTGTCCCATGATGTAATCTTAAGACTTTTTAGTGGTATTAGAACCTTCCTAAGTGGCACTAATGTTAGTTCTATGTCGTGGTGGCATTTGAGGTGGTTGTGTGAATGGATTTGTGGTTGGCACTTCGTTTTGGATTGCATCTTGCAATCTGGAATTTTGCACAGCTGCAGCTAAAACTGATATTATCTTGGATTGTGTAAGGAATTGACCCGAGAGTTGGTTAGCGATGTTGAAGAGAACTGTCTGGTGTACAACTTTGTCAATTGAAGCTCTCTCTAGTGCACAGATCTGGAGGTACGGTCGAATTTTTCAAGAACCTGTAATCTAGACTGGAGCAGCACCAGTAGGAAAACCCCATTTTACACACCCTTAGTGCAGGAACTAAACTAGGAGTGTATTGACAAAGTTTTATAACTGGAAGTGTAGAGCAACTTTGTTATACAAAGATCCTCCTAAAAGTGTCTTGTTTGGGAGTTATAGCAAGAATCGTGCAGTCTCAGAAAGCTGAACTAAACCGATATGTATGGACTTACACTGAATTTCGATCAAGATACAAATAGAATCACCAAAAACTTTTTATACAAAAGTGAAAGAACACAGCACGAGGAATGACTTTGCTAAGGGGGCCATAATCATAAGATGCACGGATTAAGAGCAGCTCGCCGTTAAAATCATTGCTGTCCAGGAATCCATGTGATCATCGAGTACTAAAACGCCAACACGCCCGGGCTATGCTAGATGCGACAGCGGTTGAACCGCTGCGAGAAGAAAGCTAACACTTTACTGCAATTATATGTTTCCGTCTTACATGTTTCAAGTAAACTGTGTTTCGGCGCATCTAATTGCTTTAAAGTGGTTGGACTAAACACTGTTAGCTTCATTCTTGCAGATGGTTAACACTCGCAATGGTGGACAAAACTCGGGCCAGCAGCCACACGATGCACCACCTCCGCCGGAATTGGCCACCCTGGTCGTGCAACAGGGTGAGCTGATCCGCCTCATGAGGGAAGAACGACAAGCTCAGGGGCAGCAACGGCCGTGGGAACACCAACCCCGCGGAATCACCTACAAGGACTTTGAGGACTTGCGCCCTCCAGTCTTCACCATGTGCCCCGAGCCACTTGCTGCGAATGACTGGCTCCGCACGATCGAATCTAAGTTCACACTGCTTCCTGGGTTGGCCAAGCAAGAGAAAGCTCGGTTTGCCCCGCAGCTACTCTAGGGTCCAGCTGGAGCATGGTACGACACGTTCCAAGCTATGTAGCCGCAGGGTCACATAATCACATGGGGAGAGCTCCGTACAGCTTTTCGGGCACAATATATCCCGAAGAGTCTTATGGAGCAGAAGCAAAGAGAGTTCAGGGAACTAAAGCAGGGTAACCGGATGGTCATGCAGTATGTACAGTCCTTTATACATCTGTCGCAGTATTCCCCTGCGGATGTTGCTGATGATCCTAGCAGGGCAGCTAGGCTCTTGAGTGGGTTCGACCCCACACTCTTGACGCATCTGGGGCGTGAATACCAGAGCTTCACACAGTTGGTGGACATAGCACTCGACATGGAGAACTGCCTCCGTGTTGCAAATAAGGACCAAAAGCGGAAACGACAGGCCAACAATGCACCTGGGTCTTCCCAGAAGCAGAAGGCCAACTACCAGCAGCCACAGCAGTACCACCAGCAATCTCGCTTTGTGGTCCGGCCCAATCAGTCGGGTTGGATCCACAGGGCACCGCAGCAGTAGAGGTTTCCCACCTACCGCGCACCGCCACAGCCGGCACAGCTTCCTGCACCCCGCGCTCCTTTCACACAGGGAGCTTGGGGTCCTTGCTTTAACTGCGGCAAGACCGGGCACTTCAGCAAGGACTGCAGGGCACCTCGCCGCATCTAGGGTCCTACCCTTGCGGGTGGCAGTCAGGGAAAGCAGAAGGGGTCCGCGCCTAAGACGGGCTGAGTTCACTTCATCCACATGGACCAGATTCCAGCCGGCGAGCCGGTACTTGCTGGTACGTTCACAGTCAACGGTCACCCGGCCGTCGTGTTATTTGATTCCGGAGCCACAACATTTCTTAGCAAGTCATATGCATTGAGGCACGGGATAAAAATGTGCAAGTTAAAGGAAAATGCATCGGGTTCCCCTGTCACTACTGGTTTGATGGCCAGACAATTGAAAGTAGACATCAGTCCCGAGAGCTTTGTCATCAATCCCGTGGTGCTGCCACACCAAGGGATTGACATTATTTTGGGTATGAATTGAATGGTAGAAAATGATGCAGTCCTACATATTGGCAGCAGGGAAGTGCAATTAAAATCTAAGGGTACCGGGAAAATACTAAAGGTGCACATACCAGAGCAGAAACATATAAAGGCCACAGTAAATGCAACTAAACTTCAAGAGATTAAAAAGATACCGGTAATACGTGAATTCCCTGATGTGTTTCCGGAGGAGCTTCCTGGACTTCCTCCAGATAGGGATGTGGAGTTTAAGATAGACCTCGTTCCAGGAACGGCACCTGTTTCAAGGAGGCCGTACAGAATGGCACCAGATGAACTTAAAGAATTGAAAACACAACTACAAGAACAGTTGGATAAAGGGTTCATTCATCCTAGTTCATCACCTTGGGGCTGTCCTGCTCTCTTTGTGGAGAAGAAAAACCAAGGTGGTAAAAGATTGTGCGTGGACTATAGACCGTTAAACACAGTCACAGTCAAAAACATTGACATCTGTTTGATCAGCTAGCAGGGGCTAAAGTGTTCTCGAAAATTGATCTAAGGTCAGGCTACTACCAAATAAAAATCAGGGAAGAGGATATACCCAAAACAGCCTTCTCTACCAGATACGGCTTGTACGAATATCTGGTCATGTCCTTCGGGTTAACCAACGCACCGGCCTTCTTCATGTATATGATGAATTCAGTATTCATGAACGAGCTGGATAAATTTGTAGTCGTGTTCATTGACGACATCCTCGTCTACTCTAAGAGTGAGGAAGAGCACGAGGAGCACTTGCGGACAGTATTCACCCGGCTTAGAGAACACCAACTCTATGCCAAGTTTAGCAAGTGTGCATTCTGGCTAAGGAAAGTGAGCTTCCTAGGCCACATCTTGTCCGAAAAGGGGGTAGCCGTCGATCCAAGTAAAGTGGAAGATGTACTGAATTGGAAACAGCCTGAAATAGTAACGGAAATTAGGAGTTTCCTCGGTTTAGCGGGCTACTACCGCCGCTTTATCAAGAACTTCTCCAAAACTGCGAAGCCCATGACATCCCTAACCAAGAAAAACGCGAAGTATCTATGGGATCCAAAGTGTGAAGAGGCCTTCACGAGCTTGAAAAAGTCATTAACCTCCGCACCAGTACTAGCTCAACCGGACGTCACTAAACCATTCGATGTATATTGTGATGCCTCCGGCAATGGGCTTGGCTGTGTCCTAATGCAAGATGGGAGAGTAATTGCATATGCGTCACGCCAGCTAAGAAAACATGAAGCCAACTACGCCACACATGATATTGAGCTAGCAGCAGTAGTACACGCCCTCAAGATATGGAGACATTATCTGCTGGGCAACACTTGTCGCATATATACAGATCATAAGAGTCTCAAATACATCCTCACACAGCCTGTACTTAACACGAGACAGCGACGATGGCTAGAACTGATAAAGGATTATGATCTGGAAATTCACTACCACCCCGAGAAGGCTAACGTGGTAACTGATGCACTAAGCCGTCGGGCACACTGCAACGTAATTAAGGTCCGACCCACGGCAAGAGTGATATGTTGTGAGATAGATGCAATTGAAATGGCCACCGACCAACTAATAGAACTCTATAACCTCATCATTGAACCCACCATCAAAGAGCAAATCATAGCGGCACAGAAAGAAGATAAAGGTATGGCATACATTCGCAAGGGTATAGATGAAGAAAAGAGAGCGTGCTTCACGCTTGATGACCAAGGTGTCCTATGGTTCAAGGGTCGCTTAGTGGTACCTAAGGACATGGAGTTGAGAAGGAAGATCTTAGACGAAGCCCATACGTCCATGTTCACCATGCACCCGGGTAGCAACAAGATGTACCAAGATTTGAAACAAAACTTTTGGTGGACCCGCATGAAACGGGAGATCGCCAAGTACGTGTCTGAGTGTGACATATGCCAGAGAGTAAAAGCCGATCACCTAAAACCCGCGGGAATGCTTCAGCCCTTAGCACTTCCAGCGTGAAAATGGAAAGATATACACATGGATTTCATTGTGGGGTTGCCTCGCACTCAGAAGGGTTATGACTTCATCTGGGTTATCATTGACCGCTTCACCAAATCCGCTCACTTCATACCGGTGCAGAACCGATACAATGCACAGAATTATGCAGAGATTTATATCTCCCGCATTGTTTCATTACACGGAGTCCCGAGGACCATCACCTCAGATCGAGGCTCGTTGTTTGTGTCCCGTTTCTAGGAACAGTTGCAAACCGCTCTTGGCACCACTTCGATTCACAATTCCGCATACCATCCGCAAACCAGTGGCCAAGTAGAAAGAGTAAATCAAATCTTAGAGGATATGTTGAGGGCTTGTGCATTAACTTATTCCACCAAATGGGATGAGTGTCTTCCTCTAGCCGAGTTCGCTTATAATAACAGCTACCAGAAGAGCTTAGAAATGGCTCCTTTCGAGGCTCTATATGGTAAGAGATGTAGAACACCCCTCAACTGGTCCGAACCGGGAGAACGGGTCACCTTTGGCCCTGATTTGGTAACACAAGCCGAAGAGCAAGTTAAACTCATACACAGCAATTTAAAAAGAGCACAATCTAGACAAAAGAGCTACTCTGACAAGAGGAGACGACCATTGGTTTTTGAGGTACATGATCATGTGTACCTTCGAGTGTCACCGATGAAAGGGGTCCATCATTTTGGTGTGAAAGGGAAGTTAGCACCGAGATACGTGGGTCCGTTTAAGATCGCTGAGTAGTGTGGGCCAGTTGCTTACCGGTTGGAGCTACCACCACATCTAGCTGCGGTTCATGACGTGTTTCATGTCTCGCAACTTAAGAAGTGTTTGAGAGTGCCGGAAGAAGCAGTGGACACCTCCCAAATTCAAATCGGTCCTGACCTTACTTATGAAGAATGCCCCATAAAAATCCTCGACCAAAAACAGAGAACAATGAGAAGGAGAACGATCAACTTTTACAAAGTTCAGTGGAGTAATCACTCCGAGGAAGAAGCAACTTGGGAGCAAGAAGAATACTTGCAAACCAAGTATCCGGGCTTTCTTTCGGCTACTGAAGATGAGTATGTATAACCATCTAAATTCAGATTATACTCGGAACCCTACACAATGCACTATCTCCACATTTAACTTATCCACCCACGTCACATCAACGAATCTCGGGACAAGATTTCTTTAAGGGGGTGGGTTGTGATGCTCCAGCATCTCAAGTGCATAATCACTCATCATA
The DNA here is from genome assembly GCA_022530915.1 of Paspalum notatum. Taxonomy (NCBI): domain Eukaryota; kingdom Viridiplantae; phylum Streptophyta; class Magnoliopsida; order Poales; family Poaceae; genus Paspalum; species Paspalum notatum. The sequence goes on along the minus strand of CM039688.1, from coordinate 27,170,411 downwards.
CATGAAGCATTCATCCTTGAGCATAATGTCATAACATGTGTGGATGCATTGGAAACAAACTTGATTTAAAATACAAAGTGCAAACCCTTGTTATTTCATGTGTGATGCCATGTTTAAGTCATATCTTTGATTTTGTTGAGATCTGGGTGATGTTAATATTGACAAAACTGTAGATCCCCATGAGATAAACAAGTTTCCAAATTGGGGTCTTGTCATATAATGAGGTTTACAAGGTGATTAGGATCATTTATTGTCAGTACAGAAAACCAGTCCAAATCAGAGCTGATTTAAAATCCCAAATTTACTCTAAACTACACCCACTTTCATGCAAAAGCTCAAATTAGAGAAGTTGTATGTTTTTAAATTCTAAACAAACTTGTCAAAAGGCACATTGGGAGAGAATGCATATAAATGGGACTTTCTGAATTTCTAAGCATTAGGGGTTCCTTGTCCAAATTGGGGCTGCTATACAAATTCAAATGAAATTCATACTTGCAAACTGATTTGGGGGTGGAACCTTTTGACAAAGTTGTAGAGTTCAAAGAGTAGAACATTTCATCCAATTACCACTTTCCCAAATTCGGAATCTAGGTGTGTCAAAATAGCGAATTACAGAAGGTGAGAAAACACATTTTTTATTTTCTCCATTTTTCCCTTCCCCCGGGTCACTGACGAGTGGGGCCCACTTGTCAGCGCCACCTTGTTTCACCAGCCCATGGACGCCGCGTGGATGCTGGCATACGGCCACGCCGCGGCGCCCACGGATAGTCGCCTCCCGGCCGCACCCCGCGCCCTTCATCTGACCGCAACCCCGTCCGCATTCATTCCTTCCGTCCCCCACTCTCTCACTCGCTCGCTCTCTCTCCAAGCGCGCGCCGACCGCCATTGCCGCCGAGGGTGAGCTTCCTAAGCCAGCCGCCTCGGTCCATCTCCGCACCTCCAACCATCGCCATCAGAATCGCCTCGCCCTTGCGCAGCCGCCGAGGTAGACCTCGTCGTCCCTCTCCTCCGCATTCCCTAGATCGGGCCGCGCCCCAATGCGCCCGCCATGGCCTGGCCGAGCTCGGGTTCGAGCTTGCGCCGCCGCCGTCCGCCCTTCTCGCACCCCTAGATCACCCTCACCGCACGCGCCTCTCCGCCGCGCACCCGTAGCGCCTAGCCTCGTCGCCGTTCTCCCACCGAGCGCCTAGATCCGCCACCGCTCGACGTCGCCGCCGCGCCGTCGACGCCGTCGTGCACCTCCGGTTCACCGCATTCCCCGACCCAACCACGCCTTCCCCGACGCCGAGATCTAGCTCGAGGTGAGCGCCGCGCTCGCGCGCACCCGACGCGAGTCGCGTCGCGGCTCCAGCGAGCCCGAGCTCGGCGGCGCGCGCGCGGCGGGAAGAAGAAGAAAAACCCGGGGGATTTGCAATCTAGCCCCCGGGGTTTTTACATTTTCAGCCGCGCTAAGAGTCGCTATTCACTGAGTCTAAGCAATCTTGCGTGCTAGCCCCTGGGATCTAGGGTTATTTCTGTTCAGTCCTCGAATCTATGATTTTCCATTTTATTTTCCTATATTTCGGCTGAAACTTTGGAAATTCATATAAAATCGAATAAAAATCGTAAAAAGGTAAACTCAGTTGCGTTGTACTCCTGCGAAATAGATCTACACAGTAGGTATGATGTGGGGATGTGTATGTACGGTTTTGCCCCTGTTCTTGCATATGCATGATAAATCAAAGAAAAATGGAAAACATGGTCTAGATGAAATCCTAAAAGGATGGGACTTGGTCAGTAGTTGTTTTGGGATATTTTGACACTATGGTAATTTTGGTGACTCAATATCTTACTGTTCATTCACGGTTTTACCATTTTGCATATACTTTATGCATTATTTGATAACTTGGAAATGAGGCCCATGCAAAATATGTTGAATATGATTTACTGGTATTTTTCTTAGGTCCTATATAGTATGTGAACACCAATGGTAAAATATGAGCCCCTGCATGTTAAGTTTTGATGGTGATTTGAAAATGACAAATCTTGGCTTGGAGGACTACATAAATGGAAAAATGGGTTCTAATGCGCAAGATAAGTTCTAGCAAAATTCTAGTAGTATATGGGAGTGCGGTAGAGTCCAGAAAGTATACGCTAGAGGGCTATTCACACTGTTTATATGTACATCATAATTTGCACTAGATTTATATATGGAAAATAGATGTCCTGTCAAACTTGGGCGTTTTAGCTTATAAATTTTTGTACATGCCGTTCATGCTAAGTATAGCTTACTAGTAAAATATCACCTTCAGAAACCATTCCAATAAATTATGAAAATTCTGACAAGGTGTAGGGCTGAGAAATTGCTGGAATTTTAATAAAATAATTATAACTCCAATTGGGCTGAAATTTTGGCTGTAGCCTTGGGTATGAAATATCTGTATGTCAGAAAAGTTTGGTCTTGTTTGGGATTGTGGAACTGCTAGAGCTCAGATCCGTGATTTAATTCACAAATGTGCATGGTTTACGCTAAGCATATGCATGTATATTGATTTAACTACTACATACATGTCATTTTCCATGAAGTGTATACTACGTACTATCATCTGCATTTCATCTACATCAAATGCATACATTTGCATTCGTGTGCACTCATATCTGCACCTTTCATGCATATAGATCCCACGATCGAAGAAGAGACGGTGCAGGAGCAACCCTAGTGGAGGAACTCGAAGAAGAGCAGGAGGACCCATAGCTAACCGTTGACCTCGCCGCCGAAGAGATTAACCCAAGCCAACGAGAAGGTAGGCAGGATCATGCTATTCCCAGCAAATAAATTAATTATTGATTACGCATATGCATTAGGAGTTGAATGAAACCAATTGCATTAAATCCCTTGGCCGCCCTAGCCCTAGCACCTATACCTAGAGTTCGTACGAACGAGTGCCTAGAATAATGATCACTCGTCTCGTAGGGGTTACTTTTCAAAAGATGAATTTTTCCTTATGCAAGTTATTGTTACCATGCTATGATTATGTTATGATTTAAATGGAGACCTGGCGGAGGTACGGGTTTGAATGATGAGATTTGGAATAATGTGTGGTGGACTCCGCCCGAGTCACATAAGGCCGGTCGTTGTTCGCTTGGGATCGGCATAACATTGCTAGGGTGCTTATCCGGGATCAATGGACCGGTGAAAGTCTTACTTGTGACGTCTCAAGTAAAGGGGCACGTTCCTACCCACTGGTTGAGAGGAAGGTGGCCGCGGAGGCGAGTGTCAAGGGAGGGCTGACCCGACGTAACCGTGGTAACGCTCCTGCGACAACGCGCTTCGGGAGTCAGGTGAGAGTGGTTCCAAACTTGAGACGGGACAAGTGGAGATGGGAGAAGCATATGTGGGAACGCTGGGAGTTAGTAAGCATATGACATCCTGGTGCTTCTAGTTATTCCCAGGAATAAAAAAATCGATTCGAATCGCTGATGCTCACCAGGTGTGAGAATGCCAGTATCACTGCCGGACAAAGTAGTAATCCATTTAAACATGCTGTATTAAGAATTGATGGTTTCGAAATACTACTTGCTTGGATATAGCTGACTTATTTTCATGCAATACTTATGATAGGTTACTGGACTTACTTTCATGCAATACTCTATCACACTCATGATGTTTCTACAAGAATGATGACTTGAGCAGCTGTTAAATCCTACTCGGGTGCAATAGTATAAGCAGCTGTCAAATCCTGCTTCCACTTATTAATTTGATCCTGTTTAAAAGCAATGGCTAAGGATTCAGATGTTAGTAAGCAAGCTTTGCATCAGCCGTAAGCACCATCCATTAAGTCCTATTGAGTAATTAGTACTCAGAGTTTTGCCCCCACTTTTGGCTTACAGGTACGGAGTTCCTCTTCTGTGCCTGTGTCGGTGGAGGGCCGTGTCCTCACCAGGAATAAGAAGAGTCATGATCTGGCAAGGAGCGGCATCAGTGGGCTCGATGCTCGTTCTATTTATGCAAGTCTTTTGGTTACCGTGAAACATGAACTTTAAAATTTCCGCTGCGAGAGACTATTGAACTATGTTGTTGTATGACACTATGTTGAACTCTATTTGATTTTCGAACTGGTTTGTAACTAAAGTCTATGTAATATCTATTCAACTGCCTGTGATGTTGTAACTGTTGTGGCTCCATCGAGGGTCGGATGTGTATGATGTCGGTTCCTCTGGGAAATGGTGTTATCGAGAGCCCGAAAGACTCTCGACGGACTACCGGGTTTAGTCTAGCCTAAGTGCACTGCGAAGCAGAGGTGGTAGGTGTGCTTAGTCTGGATTAAGCAGGGTGGTTCTGCCACACGCATGCACCCTCCCAGATCACAGAAAGATGCTCAATGGTTGACTGGGTGCATGGCAGCCTTGAGCCGATTCATCTCGTGACTCGGCGAACGTGGCATGCCCTTCTACAAACTCCTTAAGAAGGTCGACAGGTTTCAATGGACCACAGAGGCTTAGGAAGCGTTGGACGCTCTGAAAAAGTTTCTAACCTTGCCTCCCGTACTCAAGTCTCCTAATCGTGCCACTGCCGACTCATCGGCTGAAGATTTGCTCCTCTACATCTCTTATACGACTCATGTGATCAGCACCGCGTTGGTGGTCGAGCGACCGGACGGACAGGACACAGTACACAAGCAACATCCATTCTACTTCATTAGCGAGGTCCTCAGTCCCTCCAAAATTAGGTATCCTCAAGTTCAGAAGTTATTATACGCAGTTCTCATTACCGCACGTAAACTGCGTCATTACTTTGAGGAGCATAAAATCATAGTGGTCACTGAGTTTCCAATCGGAGAAGTCTTAGACAATCGAGAAGCCACTAGGCGTATCGCCAAGTGGGCTTGTGAACTAGGGGCTCACGACATCGAGTTCCGTCCTGGTACTGCCATCAAGACCCAAGCACTTGTTGATTTTGTCTCGGAGTGGACTGAACACCAAGTGCCTAAGAAGCCAGAAATCATGGAAGTCTGGAAGATGTATTTTGATGGCTCGTTGAAGTTGGAAGGAGCTGGTGTTGGTGTTGTCTTCACCTCACCAGTAGGGGAAAAACTCAAGTATGTGCTACAGATTCTTTTCCCGGTGTCTAACAATGCAACTGAGTACGAGGCTCTTCTTCACGGTCTTCGCATAGCCATATCGCTCGGGATTCAGCAGTTAAGGGCCTATGGAGATTCTTTAGTGGTCATCAATCAAATCAACAAGGAGTGGGACCGCTCTAAGGAAAGTATGGACAAGTACTTTGAGGCAGTTCGCAAACTGGAAGGCAGGTTCCATGGCCGCGAGTATATTCATGTGGATCGGGATCGCAACGTGGATGCAGATATTTTGTTCAAGCTGGGCTCGTCACGAGCCAAAGTACCTCCTGGTATCTTCGTCCAAGAGCTTCAACATCCCTCTGTTCAGTTAGATGAGCTAAACATACCCCCCGACCGGCACATCTTAACTCTGGATATGCCGACTGACTGGAGGGCCTCCATCATCAGGTATATCCTGAACGAAGAAACTCCAGATGATAAAGCAGAGGCCGAGCGAATAGCAAGACGGTCTTCCAGCTATACTCTGATCAATAATGAGCTATACATTTGCGTTGCCTCAGGAGTTTTGTTAAAATGCCTAGATACCTCATCAGGGCAGAGCTTGCTCAAGGAAATACACGCCGGAGTCCGCGGGATTCATGCTGCCTCACGCACATTGGTCGGGAAGGCATACAGGGCCGGTTTTTATTGGCCTACGGTGAAGAAGGATGCTGCTGAGTTAGTGTAGCATTGCGAGGCTTGTCAGTTCCTTGCCAAGCAGCATCATCTTCTAGCATAGCAGTTGCAGAATATACCGGTCTCGTGGCCGGCCTGCTGGGGGCTGGACATGATTGGGCCTTTCAAGAAAGCTCAAGGTGGATATACTCAAGTGTTGGTTGCTATCGACAAGTTAACCAAGTGGATTGAGTTCAAGCCCATTGCCTCATTAACATCTGCCAAAGCAGTGGAATTTATTCAAGACATCATCTTTCGCTTTGGGATCATGAATTCTATTATCACAGATTTGGGGTCTAACTTCACGAGCTCGGAATTCTTCGATTTCTGTGAGCAAAGGTCCATCCACATCAAATATGTCTCGGTGGCCCACCCCAGAGCCAATGGACAGGTTGAACGAGCCAATGGCATGATTCTGGATGCACTCAAGAAAAAGATCTTTGACAAGAATGAGAAGCTGGCTGGCAAGTGGATACGTGAATTGCCATACGTAGTCTGGAGTCTTCGAACACAACCAAGTAAAGCCCTCACAAGGAACATGCCCTTTTTCATGGTATATGGATCGGAGGCAGCCTTGCCTGCCGACCTGCAGTTTGGAGCTCCACGATTGGTCTTCAAGGACATTGCTGAAGCTGAAGCAACACACATCGAGGAGATTGACTTACTCGAGGAGGAGCGTCTCAACTCTGTTATTCAGTCAGCTCGTTATCAGCAGACCCTACGTCGTTACCATGATCGATACACGAGGCCTCGTTCCTTCTCAATAGGGGACCTGGTATTATGCAGGGTGCTCAAGACTGCTGGATAGCATAAGTTATCTCCTCCCTAGGAAGGTCCATACGTCGTCACAGAAGTTACTTGTCCAGGATCATATCGTCTATCTCAAATGGATAGGACACAAATCGGGAACTCCTGGAACATAGAGCATTTGCGCAGGTTCTATGTGTAGTGTTCTTCTGTGACCTCTAGAATTAGCAGTCGGTGTCATTTTTCGTCCTCTGCCTTCATTGTACTCTTCATACTCTATGAATAAAAGTACTCTTGGGATAAAGCATTATGTGTTCTTTTCTCTGTTTTTAACTCGCGTTACTCACTCGCTGTATATGGGCAATCGACCTAGGTCAGTCAACCGACAGTACAGTGCTACATGCCCACTCTTACTCTTGACGGGGATAACTCCGGCCCCACCACGAGAGCAATCGACCTAGGTCAGTTGACCGACAGCACGGTGTTACATGCTCTCGTTCGTACTCATATTCGGGGAGCACTCAAGGCCCCAACAAAACAAAGTCAATCGGCCTAGGTCAGTCGACCGACAGCACAGTGCTACATGCCTTTGTAGGACCTCACAACCGGGGAGCATTCAAGGCCCCAGCCGAACAAAGACAGAAGGCTTAGGTTTGACGACCTACAGCTCAATACTGCATGTCTTTGCTTCATCATGTTACTCTTTCTTACAGTACTCGTGCTCGTTACCGTTATATCTTACTTTCTTATTTACTGCTATATCATAGGTTTAAACTCAGGTCGCATTACCGACTTAACATTGTCTCTTTTCTCTACAAAGACATGACTGTTAGGTACGCATAGAATATTTTGATTCATTTATAAACTAACTCTGTTTTGCAGAATAATAGTTAAATTGACAACATAAAGAGCCAAATACGTACACACAGCATTCAGTTCATCATATTACATGGGGAATCATTGTTTACTCATTGTCACCTACAAGGAGTTCAACAATCATGCGGGTTTCATCTTCATGCTCAACATTCTGGTTCTTGTTTACTATCCTCGCTGGTAAACTCGCCAAGTCAATCTCAGGTTGTGAATTCTTGATGACCATGTGGCCAGCGAGTAAGAACAGTTTTTACTCGCCTAGAAATCTTGGACTTCATGTCATCCATGAAAGTGGTTATTTGATCACCCAGAGGACGAGGTGCAGCTTTCTCTGGCGCACAGATGTCCAGGATCTTGATCAAAGCAGTATTTACAGTCAAGGCAGCTTCTTTTGCCTTCTCGAAGGCGTCCTTCAGTTTGTTGCAGTTCTTCTTGCTGGTATCATAGTTCTTTTTGAAAACCTCTAACACCTGAGCTTGATGAGCAGCATCGTCTCGGGATTCTTTGAGCGCAGACCTTGTAGAGGCTAGCACCTACTTCATTTTATCATGGGCGCTCAGCGATCCAGCCAGCTCAGTCACTTTGTCCTTAAGCGCATAGCGCATAGCGTTTTGGACTAGCAGTCTCACGGAACGACTTCTCAAAGCCATCTCGCGATTCTTGCAGCTGCTGGTACTCATCATTTCTTTGACGCATCTTCTCCTGTGGAATGATACAGTTCATACGCATCTGTGAGCAAAGAATATGCTAGTTGAGATTCTTGACGGGTTATCTCATGGTTTTTCTTCTCAATATCTAGCTGCCTGCGAAGGTCTACTGCTGTGTCTCTGGCTTGATCTCTATCAGCAATGGCGTTACGGTGTTCTGTCTCTCGAGTCACAGCCGCTTGCTTCAAGCAAGTAATTTCAGCAGCAGCAGCTGGCAGCAAGTACACGGTTCAACTTGAGAACTCAGATATTGGTGTATGGAAAGGTTGAATGAGTATCTGTTGCCTCAGCTTTGCGTGTAGCCTCAGAATCAGCTAGTTGCTGCCTCAAAGTGGTAACCTCAAGGTTGGATAGTGCGGCAATCTTCTCATAGATCAGGCTGGCCTGTTGAACTCCACCTTGTAGTGTCTTCAGCATAGCCTGAAGAGAGTAATTCGAGTTGTTTAGGCGACAGCAAAGGCAATACAGGATATGTAAGTTGCAAAGTTGGCATACCTCAAAAGCTGTCAGTAGCCCTGAGCTTGGGGATGCTGGTACTAGTTGGCGACTGTTATCACCTGTTTTAATTGGAGGGGGTTGGGCGCTGTCTAGCTCAGTTGTGGCCAGGGAGTCTGATTGTCCTCCTTCGACTTGATCAGTATACTTTGGTTCTTCAGTCTCTTTCTCTTGAGCTGACTTATGGGCCTCAGATGATGGTTGGGGAGTATTTCCGGCATCAACTTCAGTTGGGTGCTCTTGAATGATGACGACTTCAGGTGATGGCTCGGTCACAAGCATTTGCTGCAGTTCTTCTAGAACTACTCCGGTTAATACCTGTTGCCAGTTGTCAGACCGTATTTGTGCCTCATGCGCAGTTTCAGTGGCTTCATTCATGTGAGCATCAGTTTTGACCTTAGGAATATTTGCCGGCATTAAGTCTGCATGGTTTTTAGACTCTAAGTCCTTTGGTGCTAGCTCTGTTGAGGCTCGAGGGCTTGATTTCTCAGACTGTTGCCCCTTGGAGCATGCTGACGTGCGTCCATATCTTCATCAGAACATAAAGTGAAGGGAAGTTTATAGGTGTCTCTGATAATCCGATCTAAGTCTAAATCTTCTGCCATCAGATCAATCTCATCTTCATTAGGTGGCAGAGTAGATGCAGAGGGGATTATTGTGGTGTCATCATAGTGTTTTTTGGATCGCCTCTCGCGATGACACAGTTGAGCTTGCTCTTCTTCTTCATTGTCCTCATCAACCAAGCTAGTCTAGTTAACCCCAACTAAGGTGTCATCAGTTTTAGCTGCAGTATGGGAGGAATACCTGGATTTCTTGCTAGCTTTGTCTGTTGACTCGGGAGAGCTTGTCAGATCCTTGATTGCCCTCTTGTTTGTCCTTTGTCTCCGCGTCACCATGGTGCGAGTGGCCTTCGCCTTGGTACGCCCCTGGCCAGCTGCAGCTCGCGTCTTCACGCCACTTGGAGCAGTTGTAAGCTCGGGGGCTGCCTTGTTGATGTCACTCATACTGGTTTCTTGAGCGGGTTGGGTTGCACGTTGTATCACAATGAAGGTATGCTCTTCATTGTTTCCTGCATCATGAGCAGCGGCAACAACAGCCTCCATCTCCTCAGTGGATAACTCGGACTGTCGTTTTGATAGCCTGTCAGTACCAGAAGATGTGGGGTCTGACAGGAACTTGGATATATTGCTCTGCATTAACTCTACAAGTCAGGAGCTGATTGCAAGTCAAGTTACTTACAGAAATCATAGTAAGATCACTTACATTGGGAGTTGGATTCCATGCAGAATATGGTTTAGGAGTACCCTCATTGTGAGCCTCACCTCTGAGCATCAACTCCACTCGGGCTTTGGCATCATCTTCAGTCATGGCTCGGGATGTCTCTCTAGTTGGATCACTAGTTCCGACATACAGATAGGCAGGGTAAATCCTATACTTCAGTGGCTGAATGCAGCGATACACAAAATATATCACCACAGTATGGGCAGTAAGGCCATTTTCCTTCAGATTGGCTATTTCTTCTAACAGGGCATTGACCTCAGCTTGTTCCACAACAGTTGGCCCTTCTTCCCAGCTTGCCAGCTTACTGTCAGGTTGCCTCCCAGACCTCGAGGGGAGAGAGTTTCCATGGTTTTCTATATAGAACCACTCGGAGTGCCATCCTCTATTGTTATCTGGAAGGGGGATATCCAAATAAACAGCTTTGCGATTCTTCCGCAGTTCAAAGCTGGCCCCTCCAGTAACCTGTAATACTCCATCTCTCAAGGTGGCTTTGCAGTGATATAGGTACTTCCATAAGCCAAAGTGAGGGACAATTCCAAGGAACGCCTCGCAGAGATGGACGAAAATCAAAAGTTGAAGAATCGAATTGGGGTTCAGATGAGTCAGATTGATTGCATAGAATTGCAATAGGCCTCGTACGAATGAGCAGACAGGGAGACCTAACCCGCGGATGAAGAATGGCATGAGCACCATTGCCTCGTAGGTGTCCTCAGTTGGAGCAGCATCGTCCTTCTTCTCACACACCCTCCAGTTTGCCACCTCCTTTGGTTGCAGGACGCCCATATCTACTAATGATTGTAGCATAGGTCGGTGACAGTGGAGGGGCGGTATGCTAAGTATGGCGAAGGTAACTACTAGTTCTCGCTGTGCGGCTAGCCCTCACTGGTGTTTCCACGCTCGCTCAAGGTTTTCTTCTTGGGAGCCATGGATGCGGATGTCTCTGTTGGGTTGGAGATTCGAGAAGTGATGGGCGCAGTAGTGCTTTGAATTCAAACAATGGCAGCGGTTTCAGAGGGGAAGAATGGTAGCACAGCTCTCAGATGGATGAAATTGGTTCAGGGTATAGATCTCAAACAACCCTGATGCCGTCAGTAACAGTCCTCGTGGGCTGACGGATTTTGCGGTTATCATTAACGTTGACTCGGATCTCATGACGATAAGGGTTTAGTCGGATCTTTCTGAGATTAAGTCACCGATTTTCAGTCGGGATGATTTCTAGTCGGTACTCATAAGCATAGGTTCATGTTCTCTATTACTCGGAGAATGGGGTTTCTAATTCGACCAAGCGAGTTGAGTTTTGCCTCAACTCTAGGCACAAGTCTAGTGCGATTTCTTTTGTTGTAGGACGATTTCGTCTTTACTTCAAAGAATTTAAAGGCGCATTTAACTCGGATGCAAGATTTTCAAGATACAAACAAACGGAAGAACTCAATAGCAAGGGATAATACGATTGATTTCATTATATAATATATAGTTCATCAAGGTGGATTACATATAAGGGGGGAGATTATCCTAATTTACTACTAACTACTACTACTACTATGGTGGTGGTGATGGTGATGGCCTACATGCCGGTGGTGGGCCCGGTCGGGGGTCCAGTGACGCGGCAGCGCTTGGAGGCTGGAGCATCGGCCTCATCTCTGCCATCGTGGCCGCTGTCGTCGCCGTCGTGGCCGCCCGGGTCATTGTGGCTGCCGGAGTCGTCGTCGTCGTCATCGTCATCGTTGGAGTCTTCCTCCTCGTCATCAGAGGACTCCTGGAGGGCGGCGCGACGGAGGCCACGGAGCCTGGTGCGCTCCTTGCGATTGTATCCTTGGGAGTCATCGGTGTTGGGCTCCGACTCGTCCTCCTGCGGCGGTGCATCCTCGGGGGCTTCGTCCTCCTCGCTGGAGGAGAAGTCCTCCGAGGACTCCTCGTCGTACGCGCCACCGAACAACGCGTCATCGAAGTCCTCATACTCTAACAGCGGTGGCGAGCGCGCACACTTCTTGCCCTTTCCTTTGGCCATGGCTAAGAGTGAGGGGGTGGGGAGTTCTTGGGGTTTTTTTCTTGAAGAACTGGTACTCAGTGGAGGTGTAATGGATTGCTGGGGAATGGCTCTGCTCTTATAGTATGGCCTTGCCGTTTCGAGCTCTGTGAACATGATTCAATAGGCTGCGTCGTTTCGACTTCCTCCACGCGTCAGTCATCGCTAGGGTGGATAATGGCTGTTGCGTGTTCGATTCCTGTTTTTTGGGGTTTTTTCGGTAACTCCTCGGTACCTTCCGCTCATTCCCTTTGGGTTAACCCCATGGGGTGCGGGATTTGTGGGAAAATTATTCATTTTCCTAAAATCCGAAAAAATAGGAAGTTTGAGTCGGTTTTCTACAACTCAGAAAACTGGGTGCAGATGGTAACTCGGATAAAAGGATCTATTGTTTTTCAAGTTAACTCGGCACCTGAGGAAGGCATTCTGTGAAATCTGATCGAAGGGCTTAGATCTTCAAGCTGATTGATACTCAAGTCAACTTGAAGCTTGGGGGCTACCCCATGGGGTGCACTTGGCGGTGCACCAAAAGAAAAGTATGGATTTAGGTAGGAACTCATGAGCAGTATGTTATTCTTTTTGGAGTCTCGAGTCAATTAATCTCTAAATTAACTCGAGCCTCGGAGGCTTGTGGGGGATAAATATCCCCTGGGCCCTCACGGCATGGATTCAGTACATGGGCCGTTGGAGGGCCCAACGGAGACAGCAGGCTCCTTCACAAGCTGCCGACTGGTCTCGTGGGCCCAAGAATGGATGACGAGTCTGAAGACCAAGTCAAGGAGCTGTAATTCAGGAAAGACGTAAAGGAGTTGGTTTGGACTCTGTATTCGGAAGCAGCAGGACTTAGGAAGAGAAGCGTATAATCGTAGATTCTGTAGGATTCTAGGCCTGGTAGGACTTATAGGTGGAATCCGACTTGTAACCCAAGCCATGCCGGACTATATAAGGCGGGTGAGGGACCCCTACGTAGACAATCAATCATCTCATCGCATACCAGCCACCAAACATCCTAACCCTCATTGTAACCTCGAGAACTAAGATCAATACAACTCGCAGCAAATGGGACGTAGGGTGTTACGCATATCGCGGCCCGAACCTGTATAAACCCTTGTGTTTTGTCGCATCTCTACGCGAACTATCGAGCTACGTCGATCTCGCTACCCTGAAAAGCACTGCATAACACACCTCGTGGTGCATTGCCGGTATCAAACACCGACAATTCTGTATTGGCCAATCTGGGTGATTTGTCACCAAACATCAATTTGATTTATACTTATTCTAACAAAGATGTTTTGTCATGCGATGATCAACTGCCCGATGATGAGGAAAAACCTGAAATTGCACTTCCCCATCCATCTCCAGCATCATCAAGCTCTACTTAGAAATTTGCCGAGGAGGGTAAACTCGGTTTTGGTTTCACTCCTTCTGATGAGCTTGAAGCGGTTGACATCGGTCCAGGCGATCGTCCCAGGCTAAGATGGGTAAGTAAAAAGCTTGACCCAGAATTTAAAGCGAAACTAGTAGAACTGCTTAGGGAGTTTCCTGATTGTTTTGCCTAGGAGTACCATGAGATGCCTGGTCTTGATTGATCTATCGTTGAACATTGGTTGCCAATAAAGCCTGGGTTTCATCCGTTTGCACAACACCCTAGGAAGATCGATGCGAAGATTGTAGATACGATCAAAGAGGAAATAGAGAAGATGATTCGTGCCGAGTTTATTCATCCTTGCCGATATGCCACCTGGATATCGAGCATTGTTCCTGTATGGAAGAAAAATGGGAAGCTTAGAATCTGTATTGATTTCAGAGATTTGAACAGAGCTACCCCAAAGGATGAGTATCCCATGCCTATTGCCGAATCACTTGTTGATGCTGTAGCTAGCCATAAAATGATGAGCTTTCTTGATGGTAATGCTGGGTATAACCAGATATTCATGGCCGAAGAGGACGTCTACAAGACAGCTTTTCGCTGCCCTCAAGGTTTATTCGAGTTCGTGGTTGTGACTTTTGGCTTGCATAATGCTGGAGCTACTTACCAATGAGCCATGAATTATATTTTCCACGACTTGATCGGCCGGCTTGTAGAAGCTTATATCGACGACGTAGTGGTGAAATCGGTTTTGCAAGAAAATCATTTAGCCAATCTTCGCCAAGTTTTTGAGCGCACTCGGAAGCACGGGATGAGGATGAATCCAGATAAATGCGCGTTTGGTGTCATAGCTAGCCAGTTTCTTGGTTTTATGATACATGAAAGAGGGATAGAAATCGGCTCAAAGAGTAAGGACGCCATTGAGACAATGGTGCCGCCAAAAACCAAGAACGAGCTTCAGAAGCTGATTGGCAAGATCAACTATATCAAAAGTTTTATCCCTAATTTGTCTGCCAAGCTTGAAGCGTTCATGCCTTAGATTAGGACGCAAAAGAGCGAAGAATTCATATGGGGGCTTGATCACTGGCTGGCGTTTTATAATTTGAAGAAGTACCTAATAGCGCCACCAATGATGGCTCCACCTCGTCTTGATGTTCCACTTATCGTCTATCTCTCCACTGATGAGACAACCATCGGCCCTGTGCTGATTCAAGAAGTCGATGGGAAGGAGCGGGTTGTCTACTACCTGAGCCAACGGTTGCTTGACGCGGAAACCAGGTACTCTGAGATGGAGCGTTTATGCTTATGTTTATACTTTACATGCACCAAATTACGACATTACTTGCTTAATGTTGAAACTTGGATAGTATGTAAAGCCGATATTATTAAGCATATGCTGTCAGCCCCTATCCTTAAAGGGAGGCTCGGCAAGTGGATGTTTGCTCTCTCGGAATTTGATATCAGGTACAAGCCAGCCAGGGCTGTGAAAAGACCAGGCATTAGCCGATCTCATTACTGAACGATTGGCTCCACAACAAAATTTCGTCGGCATATCGTCTTGGGCTTTGTTTTTTGGCGGTTTTGCGTGTAACGCTGGCTGCGGTGTTGGGCTTCTTATTATCTCCCCTCGGGGGCATAATATGAATTTGCTTTTTGCCTTAGCGAGCGATGCACTAACAACCAGACAGAGTATGAAGCTTTGTGCAAGGGCCTTGAGTTGTTGCTAGAAGCAGGAGCCGAAGCAGTGGAAGCTTTCGACGATTCCAAGTTTGCCATGAATCAGTCGATGGAGGATTTTAATTGTGCTAGTGATTTATTATATCCTTATCTCCTGCGTTGTCAAGAGTTGATGGCAAAGTTCAGGTTTGTTCAGCTAACATGGATACCAAGGGAAAACAACATGGAGGCCAACAAGTTAGCACAAATAGCTTCTGGATACGCGGAACAAGACGATGACGTTTGTGTTGACGTCATGCCGATTGATACAAACGACTGGAGAGCCGATCTCCTCAATTACTTGAGGGATCCGGCTCCGGGGGCAGATAAGAAGACAAAACATCGTGCTTTGAAACACGTGCTTATTGGAGATGAGTTATACTTCAGGACCATGAAGGGACTATTGCTAAAATGCTTGGGGCCGACAGAAGCTCTTAAGGTTATGCACGATGTCCATGAAGGAGTGTGTGGTACCCACCAATCGGCTCATAAAATGAAATGGCTGATTAGGAGGTCAGGGTATTATTGGCCAACCATGTTGGAGGATTGCTTCAAATATTATAAAGGTTGCCAAGAGTGTCAGAGGTTCGGAGCCGTCCAGATGGCACTGGCTGGGCCGTTGAATCCTATTGTCAAGCCATGGCCATTCAGGGGCTGGGCATGCATATGATCGGACAAGTTAATCCTCCGACCAGCAACGGACACAAGTGGATCCTGGTTGCCACTGATTACTTTACCAAATTGATAGAGGTCGTGCCAATGAAGAACGTCACGGCCAAAGACGTGGTAAACTTTGTCAAGGAACATATCATCTACTGGTTTGGCATCCCGCAAACTATTACCACAGATCAAGGGACTGTCTTTTTGGCCGAGGAATTCAAAAATTTTGCCAAAGAGATGGGTATCACACTGCTACAGTCGTCCCCCTACTACGCTCAGGCCAATGGGTAGGCTGAGGCGTCGAACAAGAGTCTCATCAAGCTGATCAAAAGAAAGATAGACGAATATCCCAAGCAGTGGCATGAACAGCTTGCGGAGGCATTATGGGCATACAGGATGTCATGTCACAGGGCGACCAAATGCACTCCATATCAGTTGGTATACGGCCAGGAGGCCGTTATGCCATGGGAGGTTAACATCGGCTCTCGTAGAGTTCAGTTTCAGAATGGTCTGTAAGCCAATGATTACACGTCTCTCATGAACATCAACACAGATGATTTGATAGAGCTTCGGTTATGGGCTTTTGAGAAAATTAGAGATAACAAAGCTAGGGTAGCAAAAGCCTACAACAAGAAGGTGAAGCCGAAGAATTTCAAAATAGGTGATCTTGTCTGGGAGTTAGTCTTGCCATTTGGAACGAAAAATCCAGCATTTGGAATGTGGTCACCTAACTGGCACGGGCCCTATCGCATAGTGGAGTCTACCCCAGGCAATTCATACAGAATGGAGATGTTAGAAGGGGTCCGATTTTTCAGAAACGTCAATGGTAAATACTTGAAAAAATATTATCCTAGTCTGTGGATCGGATCTTGACTTATGTGAGAACTGGTGCAGTAACACCTGGGCTTGGATAGCCGATGCATTAGCATCGCCTCTAGAGAAAAATTTGACTGATGCGTTGCCATCCGGTCTTAACAGGAGCTGATGTATTAAAGCATTGCCTTTAGAAAAAAATATAAACAAGCAAACTATGAGTGGCAGGGCCAATGTGTGCCATTGGCCATAGATAAAAGCCGATGCTAGGCATCGCCTTTAGTACAAATTCAGAATAAGCACAATGTTCTTGACTGAGCTACACGCTCGGGGGGCATGACTGACAATGTTCAAATAATCAAATGAATCATGTAGAGGAAGATGCTGATAGTCTCTGAAGATATTGGCGGACTGCAGTCAAAGCCTTTGTTCTGACCACATCGGCAGAGTTGATGATTTGGCGATCTGGTTTGTCAGAGCCGATAATCAGTCCCTTGTTCAGCTCACAGATACGCACGATGCTGGCTTCGAGCGATGTTGACAGTTTCTGCTTTTTATCTGCAAGCATCTTCACGCCTACATTGTTGGCTAGGATGGCGGCGTCAACCCGAGACAGCTCTTCCTCAAGGTGCTTGATTTCATCAGTTATCTTCATCCACTTTGCATCGAGCGCTCGTCTAGTCATTTTCAGTCTCGCCTCTTCACTGTTGTCATCCAGGTCTGCCTTGAACTGGTTTGCTGCTGCGCATTCCTTGGTGATTTCTTCTTTCAGGGCCGGCTGGTTGTTGCGGGAAGCTATGCGTGACGCAGCGGCCAACACATCCTCGCGAAGAAATCCAAGGTGAGCTGTGGGCCGGAGCACCTGCTTCAGGCCTGAAGGCAGTATGTCGGCGTTCGGCTCGAGGGCCGTGCAGATTCTGTCACATGCAACAACCAATTTCTCAATTGGGGCTTCCAGTTGCTTGGCGATTTCCGCAAGGTTCGAGGTCACATCGGTTGTAGGAGATATGGGAGGACTCTCAGTCACCAAATACTCGCCGATGGTTGAAGGGTCAAAGTTCAACAAGGATGCAACATCAAAGGTGTGGCAACAGTTTGGTTAGTTCACAAACAATAGACAAAGGAAGCATGCAGTTAGAAACGCACCTGAGGAGGACTGACTTCCATGCTGTGAACTTCGTCTATGCGGCCAGATGTGTCCTTGGGGGAAGAACTAGGAGGTTCAAGAGAATTCTCTTCTTTAGCACCCTCCCGCTCCTGGCTGTGAGAGCTGTGTTCTTGCACAATATAAAAATGGTCAGTGCAGTTCTCATTACTAAAGGCAAGATAAAGGGGAGCTTACTGTGATTTAAAGGAAGAAGGTTGAGCTGAGACGGTGGGTTTAGGCTTGATAGCGGCTTTCTTAAACCTCGACTGGCGAAATCCTTTGCCCTCTCTCTTGCGCTTCATCCCAGGGGGTTAAAAGATGACCTTGTCAAGAGAAGGCATACTGGCCTGGTGCATAGGCAGTGGTGCCTTTTGCAAGTATTCGAATGGTTGGCCTACATCGTCAGTAGGGACAGGTCCTGCTTGCATCTGTAAGCAAGAAGTTCGGTTGTATCATAAGGCAACAATGCAAAAGAAGACCGAATCGAGTGTGAGGTTACCTCTTCTAGTGTAGTTTCATGCTCTGGATCGATGGCTAAAAGAGCCGATGCCACAGCATTCTGAAAAAGGTGGGGCCTCCAGAAATTCCACCAGGTGTTGAAGCCATCGACTGTGTACACGAATTCTATCATGTCGGGTATATTCAGCTCCAAGTCGAAAAAGATAGAGTACGCTTTGGTGGCTACCAAGGAGTCGGCTATATCAGCTCGGCTTTGGATTTTCTCATGGATAATCAGGCGAGGAGAGGTCTGGTTCTGGCCGAGTTGGCGAGCAGCTAGAACAGGTTGGTATGCTTCATATCTTGGTTTGTTAATTCTGTTACTAGTACTCATGCTGACTGGGAGAAGGCAAGGGGTAGCCACAATGCTGATTATAGCATGAGTTTCTTCATCAGTGCTAAAGATTTCTAGTCTGAAGAAAGATGGGTTCTCGAATTGCTCAGATTCGGCATATGCATTATATACAGGGGTGGTTTGAGAGCTGTAGAAACATTTATACCATTTGGCTGTTTCAGTTGCATCGGTTTGGGTAATGGTCAATTGATGCAAGGCCTAGCCAAATGAGGTACAACGGATGGATCTGCCTGAGAGATTTGGGAAAGACTGAGAGTCGAGTGGTGGAAAGTCTGGGATTTCATTACGGAAGTACAGTTGGCTCCAGAGCTGAACAAACCACCAGGGGCCGCCCATCTTGATACGTTGTCCAGCCAGAATGCGCTGAGTATTCAAAGAAAGATGGCAGTACAATACGCCTAGGAAAAGCTTTCCTAAGGCGATGGTCTGGCCTTGAGCTAGGGCAGTGGCCAGGTTGAGATAATTCTTGGTCGGGGCCAGAGAAGGACCATTGAAGAGGAAATGGTCAAGCCAGAGGTTCAGGAAGGCAATGTGTTCTTTCTCTGAAATTGAGCCAGAGTGCTTGTTGTGCTGGGTGATGTATTGGCTCCAGTTTCGGGTACTGCTCTTCTCCACTTTTTTCTTATGAGGGAATTCAGCTAGATGGAAGGCGAAGAGACGCTGTACGGGAAGCCGCAGGGTCGCGCGGGTCATCATGACTATTGCCATGGAAGACCGTGTGGCGGTACAGGTTGATGGGACGTGCATGGCCAGGTTTCACACTTATCTGGTTTTGAATAAATAAATCTTTGTTTGCCAAAACCAGGGGGGCATGTGTTGACAGCAGAATTTGGTCGTCCCTGTTAATGGGCTGTCACGCCCAGTTCTCAACCAACGGAACCGGAACAACATATATGTGCCAGGAACGTGTCTCACATATATAATGACAATAGCGACATCACAGAACGTGCTTAAACGATAAATAAAACGTTTACATAGAGTATAACATCACTTTATTACAATAAGACAACATGTCTTTAAACCAGAGTCATAGCGGAAGCGTAAACGAAGACGAACGAGCCGCCACAGGGACGTCGACTGGTGGACCGGTACGCCTAGAACTCGTTGAAGTCCTGAACATACTCTTCGAAGTCTTCTGGAGCTGAGCAGCGGTTGGGTTCCAGCCAACAGTAGGTTTAAAGTAAAGCAAGCGTGAGTATTTCATACTCAACAAGCACAACATGAACCATGAGGCATCTAGGGTTGGCTGACACTTAGCATGAGCTTTTAGTTGGTCAAGTTTTATTAAGCGACTAATTACTACAGGTGAGTTGATAAACCATTAACCCAAGGTATAACATAAAAGATTTAAACAACAACATTAACATAAGAACCAACTTTCAGACCCAACCCGGAACCACTAATCTGCATGAAGGATCTGGGTCGCTCATAACCGTGAGCACGGCTGACATGTCAGTTTTTACACTCTCGAGAGGTCGTACATCTTTACCCATGAGTCGTGGGCTACGCTAGTAGTCCACCACATTACCTTAGATGAGATGGCTAGCAAGCACACTACGAGGCCTTTACAAAGATCACGTTGGTAAGGTGTAACCGCTAAGGTTTCAGGGTCCGCAGCTGTGGAGCAAGCCTCAAGGGGAGATAAACGCACTCAACCCAAGTAGCGCGAGGGCCACAGAAGCTCACCTCCCCTCTTGTCCCGTCGGTAAGTTACCCCCAAACCAATGTAACCTAATTAATTAGCCAAGACCGTCCCATTCCAGTCTCATGGTAGCACTGTTATCCCAGGTTGTCGCTTTGCGAAGCGGTCCTTAAGGAGAGTGGCTATAAGCAAAACACACGCTTATGCCCCCTAAACCATGTTGCTAAAAAGCCAATTTTAAAGAATCATGACCCACAGAGGGTCAAGCTCAAGATTTGATTGCATAGATTCATTAACAACATTATTAACAAAAGATACATGAGTTCGCGCAGCAACTAGCAAAACTTAACCAACATGCATTCCCATAGGTAAATATTGCGATAAAGAGGCTAGGTACAGTCCTTATTGGCATACAAGAACAGACACATGCATATGAAGTGATTAAATGATTATTGGGTTGTGTCCTTGTTATACTTGCCTTGCTCAAACTGGTCTTGAGTCTGCTGCTCAACACCCTCAAACTGCTGCTCCTCGTCACCAACAAACTGCTCACCGTCTAACCACGATCACGGCAACGTACAAACATTTCCACGCATACATACATACAAAAAATTGGCCAAAGGTGAGAAACAGTACATCATATCATAAAAACAGAAGGTAAAACTGTACTAAAAACATTCTACGTGTTTCTGCGGTCGCGTGAGCGCAAGAATCACTCAAATCGGAGTTAAAACGTGAAAGTTATGCATAAAACGGGCTCCTAGGGGCATAACTGTGATAGAAACATTAAACCAGGGGCTAGATTTGAAAAACCGAGGACCTATACGTAATTAAACCTAGCCGCAGAGGGTTCTGATGCAAAACTCCAGGGTCTGGACGGCGGGTTCTAATTTTCAAAAGCACAGGTGCCAAAACGCTAAAACTAGGACTAAAACCTAATTACTTTTCTATGTTTTTGCACCGTGACATGTGTTCCTGCAAGATCTTTGCACACAACTCGTGGAACCGGTTAATATGTATGAAACTTGCATGAATTTACCCTTGAAACATGAAGTATTGGTGGCCGAAATAGGTTATAACGACCGCCAACACCCCCCCACACTTAGACTTTTGCTCGTCCTTGAGCAAAACAAGAGTTAAGCATGGTGTAGAGGGCATAAGACAACTGTAGCCTCAGCAAGTACAAAGGTTACTCCCAAGTTGGTTCAACTTACCCAGGATTTCAATGGTGGCTACACTTAGATTTTGAGGTGTTGAAACTGAGAACAAGATTCAGGTGTCACCGCAGTTTTCCCCTAGCTAAGAGCAACAGAGGTTTTTCTCTTTTTAAAAGTCATAGTGTCTACTCTTTTGTTCTCAAGGTCACCTCTCAATCACTCAAAGGATGAGAATCCTTGTGTTTCCTCTCCTCCTAATCTAAGTTTTGGGTGGAGCTGAACGAGAGAAAGAGACTATCTCATCATGTTTGTTTCACCAAGTCAAAGCAAGTGTCAAATCAAAGAGTATGAATCAAATCAAGAATTTTGGCTATGTGCAAGTGTAGCGGAAGTTATCTGTAAGTGTGCTTTGGTATTCCCCTTTTTGATGCGAGAGAGGGCATGGTATTTTCCTTCTTTTTCTTTCTTTCTTTCTCACTCTCTTTTGTTTTTCAATTCAATTCCATGCCTCTTTTCCTCTCTTTTTGCATGATTGATAACGGGGGATTGGAACATTGGCATAGCACAACTTATTGAAACTTTGTGGTATGAACGTGTACATGATAGCCAAAAGTCATGAATGACTCTAACTCATTTGATGGCACAAGGTTTGACAAAGGTCAAAACACTCAAAGATGTCTTTGAAACATAAGGATTTGTATTTGTGGCATTAGTAGGACATGTGACTTGAGAACATTGGAGTAGATCACATTTTAAAATTTTAACAAAACAAAAGCTCTTTGCCTTAGCAAGGGATCACTGCTATGTATCCATGTTACTTATATCTCATGAATCAACAACTTAAATCACAGGGGGTCCCTAAACAAAAGGTATCCATGGGCAAATTTACTTCAACATAGGGAGTAAGATTTGTACGAGCATAGACATAAGCTATCAATATGATAATGTAGAGTAAAATTTATCCAAGTTTCATGTATAGAATGGAATATATGGACCAAAATTGAAATTTTCGCGATAATACCTGGTCCTTGTGCAGGGACGACATGAAGATGGGCCAACACAGCCTAAGACTGAGCCGGGCGGCCTGGTGGCAGGCCGGGCGACTTGGTTAGGAGCCGGGCGGCCTGACATGTGGGTCTTTCGACCCTTGCACCGATCATGTTGCGTGGAGACGTGCTTTGGGACACCGTTTCTGCGCGTGGTACGTTTTTCAACGTCGTGACAGGCCGGGCGACCTGAGTGGGTGCCGGGCGGCCTAGGTGCCAAGCCGGGCGGCTCGGGGTGGAGTTGGGCGGCTTGGGTTTGGCTCGGTTTGTCCCAAATTTTTGTGTGCAGCGCGATCTAACCCTGTACATCGTGTTTCTTCGTTTGTTTCTGCAGGGTTAGTGATGAGAGATGGGGAAGGCTAAGTGCAATCCTCCCCCCACTTGAACTCAAAGTAGGGTAAGAGAAACTTTATTGTACTAAGCATTAAAGGGAACAAAGAACATAGGCGCAAATCATACAAAGAAAGAAATAAAACAAACTAAGCACTAAGAAAACAAAAGGCGCCTATTCTAAAAATTTATTCTAATGCCATGGGCATCTATGGCATAGGTGGATCATAGATGTTGGGATGCCCAGTGGCATTGGCAAGGCGGCGGAACTTGGAAGAGAAGCCCTTCCTAAGGATTTCTATTTTGCCATTGATCTCCCACTTCCAAAGTTCTCCTTCTGCGCAGCGTTCTTCAAGCATGATGAACTTTTTGTTCATGACTGCGAGCTCCGCCTTGAGAGACTCGATGGTCTCTTCCTTCCTCTCCTCCTCCTTATCTAATTCTTCAAAATGCCCAGGAGGAGCCCGGATCGGAGGGGGCTTGATGGTCTTCTTCACGGTCCTCCTAGGGGGAGTAGAGCCAATAGACTCATCAATTGATGCGTCCCCCCCTAAGGACGTTCTCTTTGTGCCTTGGGATCAACACCTTCCCCCACCCTCCATTGGGAGTAGGTCCTCCTCGGATGGTGTAGGAGGGTGATCCTGGACTCTTGGGCGCACCGTTGCCCTCGCCTTTCACGGAATCTTCCGAGAAGAGCTTTCGGATTGGCACTGACTTGGGGGTGATCTTCCCGACGTTGGGTCGTGGTGAATCGCCCCGGAAGACCTTCGTTGCGATGGTGCGCGCAAGAGATAGCCCCCTTGCCGGCCTTCCCGCACTGCGTGAGCGCGCAGGGGAGGTCAGGCGGCCCCTCTCCAAGCCGGGCGACCTGGCATCAAGCCGGGCGGCCTGGGGTGGAGGTCAGGCGGCCAGAGGTTCCACATCTAACACCATGTTGGGGTTGATCTCTTGGTTGGAAAGCGGCGAGTAGGTCGTCGTGGTGCCGGATGTGAAGGCTAGGCTCTTGGGAGAGGTGTTGTTGGAGGCCATGACTTAGGTTTTTCGAGGTGGAGATGAGATGGGAGTGATGAGAGTGGTGGAAGGTAAGAACTCTCGTCCTTAAGTCGTGAAAGCTCGATCTCATCCACTCAACAAAGTCCGGCGGCTAAGGGATCAGTTGAACTTGAAAAATTTCGAATAGAGGCGGCCGAGCGGCAAAGTTTGAGGTCGGGCGGCCTCGTCCTAGGTCGGGCGGCTCGACACTAAGTCGGGCGACCTGACTAGGGGCCGGGCGGCTCCACCAGGGGGTTGGGCGGCTTGCACCTACCTCACCGACTCTGGTTTGGCAGACCAGAAGTTGGTTTTACCCTTCTAGGTGGACTGAAACCCTTTTTCATCGTGATGTGCCGGCTCTTCATTGAGATTTTTGGGGGTATGGAAGCACAAGGTGAGATAAGACAAAAAAGTGAGAAGCATGGTAGTGTACATGGCTCGGTCCTCAGCCCATATCCAGCTCTTCTTCCTGGTTCACATGTTTTCTCCATGTTTTCTATGTTTTTGCACCGTGACATGTGTTCCTGCAAGATCTTTGTACACAACTCAGGGTTTTGCCCCCACTTTTGGCTTACAGGTATGGAGTTCCTCTTCTGTGACTGTGTTGGTGGCGGGCCGTGTTATCATCAGGAATGAGAAGGGTCATGATCTGGCAAGGAGCGGCATCAGTGGGCTCGATGCTCGTTCTATTTATGCAAGTCTTTTGGTTACCGTAAAACATGAACTTTAAGAATTTCCGCTGTGAGAGACTATTTGAACTACGTCGTTGTATGAAACTATGTTGAACTCTATTCAATTTCAAACTGGTTTGTAACTTAAAGTCTAAGTATTATCTCTATTCAACTGCCTGAGATGATGTAATTGTTGTGACTCCATCGAGGGTCAGTGTGTGTGAAGTCGGTTCCTCTGGAAATTGGTGTTATCGAGGGCCGAAGGCCACTCGACGGACTACCGGGTTTAGTCCAGCTTAAGTCCACTGCGACCCAAAGGAGGCAGGTGTGCTTAATCTGGGTTAAGCAGGGCGGTTCCGCCACAATGACCGCCTTTTGATAGGCCTCCTCCTCATTGGCCCCAAAAGTGGTGATCGTAGTCTGCCCCGAGGAAGGGCCTCGGGGAAGGATGACCTGGGCCCAGCAGTTCCCCTCCTCATGCATGGTCTGCACAGAGATGAAAGGACAAGGACGGCGCCTCATCTCCCTCATAGCTCTACACAGGATCTGGGAAATAGTGCAGTCCTCTCGGCAGCGTGCGTGGAGCAACCTACCCTCCACCACAGGAGGAGTGTGAGTCACATCAGGAAGGGGAGCAGCCCTCTGCCCCTCCTATCTGCGGAGCCCCCTCACACTAGTAGCCTTACGTGCAGTTTGCTTTGTCCTGGCCATATGTTTTTAAATAAGCAATGCTTCGGATTAGTGGATTGAGAAAACTTCATGAAAGAAGAATTAACAGAACTATAATAGTGAAATGTGCAGAAGCTAATTTAAATTACAATTTATTTCATTTGCATTTTAGTAACATCCCAACATGAACAAAATAGAAGATATGATGCATGAATCGTACTAATCGGTCTCACATCACACACCCTATATATATCACATATAGCTATCGTTATTTCGGTGACACATATGCACGACGCTTTCTAATGCAACTAGCCATTATCTAGTCGTTCTTAAGTTCTCACATAGTTAGTGTACCTGTAGAAGAATGCGTGCATATACATTACCACCTATTGTGGCATCCATGCGTGACTGCTGCGTGAACAACGTTGAGTGGGCCTTTGCACATTCTCTCAAAGCCTGACTTTCCTCCATTACTGGGGATTGTCGAGAAAAAGGTGGATCCCCAAACCAAATGTAAGTGTGGTGGGCATGAAAGCATCCAGAGCATGAAAGCATCCAGAGCATGCCCACCACCCTTAAAGAGTTTTTCCTACCTAGCATGAATGCAGAGTTCACAACCCTTCGCAAATCCCAATACGTTCCACCAGTACTGGGGATAGTTATGGCCGAAAAGTTGCTTCCCAAAGCACCGAATATGCACATGAGTTCTATCTAGGTCAGAATGTTAGCAATGTCACCTGATATCCACTAACATCCTTAATATGGGCATATCGTATACTCTCATTTTTTGAATTACTTGAAAAGGGGTTTTCAAAAATAGTTTGCAAAACAAAACCCGATGATATGACTGTTGTCTGTATATGATCGGCTCTGATACCAGCTGTGGCGGAACCGCCGATTTATTGGGACTAAACACACCTGCCACCTTTGGCTCACAGTGTGCTTAGGCCGAACTAAAACCGGTCGTCCGTTGAGAGGCCTTCGACTCTCGATAATATCAAATCTAGAGGAACCGACATCACACACATCCGTCTCTCGAAGGAGCCACAACAGTTACATCGTCACAGGTAGTTGAAACAGATAATAAGTAGACTTAGTTTACAATCCAGTTCGAAATAAAATAGAGTTCCAACATAGTACCAGACAATAATTGAATTCAAAAGTATCTCACAACGAAAGTTTAATGTTCGAAGATCATGATAAAACAAAAGACTTGAAATGATGAAGCAACATCGAGCCCACCGATGTCGCTTCTATGCCATACGGTGACGATCACTCCTGATGACTGCATGCACCTCCACCAACACAAGTGCATACAAAGAACTACATACTTGCGCTCACAAAGTGGAGGCAAACTTTGAGTACTAATTATTCAGTAGGACTTAATGGATGGGCTTACGGCTGACGCAAGGCATGCTTACTAGCAAGTGAATCCTAAGTTGTCAGTTTTAAACAAGGATGAGTTCAAGGTAGAATAACATTTTTCATTTCTTGCATAAATGATAACTTTAAGAACTTGCAGTAATGTAAGCATACAAATACAAGCATGTGGAATTTGAAATCATGAACAATAAGCATAATTTATTCAAGTAGTTACTACGTCGCCAGTCAGTGATATTGGCACTCTCAGACTTAGTGAGCATCAGCGATTCGAATCGATTTTAGTTCTCAGGAATAACTAAAAATGCCAGGGGTATATGCTTACTAACTGTCGGCTTTCTCACATATAGCCCCATCTCAATCTGACCCGTCCCAAGATTCAAAACGCCCCCACCTAACCCCCAGGTTGTGCCGTCTTAGGAGCGATACCACGTATGCCGGTTCAACCGGCCCTCGACTACAAGCGCCCCCGAGTACATCGGCCTCCATCAAGTGGATGGGCGGCATCCTAAAAACTCCGGACGTCCCAGGAAAGACATTCACGAGTCCCATGGCTTTGATAAGCACACTAGCAATGTTATGCAGATCAGTAGGCGAATAGCGGACGGGCCTTATGCGACTCGGGAGGAGTCCATAGTGCGACATCATGAAAAGTAAATACTGAATAAAATCTCCGCCCGGTCTCCACTTAAACCATGATCATAAGTAAAAATTCCCATAATGGTACGATTTTTGTGATTTTGAAACCACCTACGCGACTAGTGACTCCTTTCACTCGTGTCTACTCGTACCTAGCATTACTAGGCATAGTCATCTTACGAACTCTATGTATAGGTGCTATGGCCATGGTGGCCAGGGATTCTAATGCATTTGGTTTCAAGCAACTCCTAATGTAAATGCGTAACTTAAACCATAAAGTATTTGCTGGGTAGAACATGGTCCTGCCTACCTTCTTCCGTAGGGTTAGCTTCCTCAGGTGCAAAGTCAGCGGTAGGTTGGTGCTCCTGCTCTTGTGGCTGCTCGTCGTCGGGTTCCTCCACCAACGGCTGTTCCTGCGTCGATGGCTCCTCGTTCGCGGAATCTATATGAATGATATCATATGCAAATGAGTGCAAAGAATGCAATGTAGACATAGGGTACAGAAGAAATATAAATCATGGTGAGTAGCATGAGATAAAAGACTTAAGTATAATCATTCTAAGTCTATGCTACGAGAAGGAATCGTACAAACCGTCCTTAAGGAATCGTACAAACCATCTCTTAAAAAATCGTACAAACCATCACCTAAACCTAGTTTAGCCCATCATTCATAATATCACAAGAACTTTCAGCACGTATCATGGTGTAGCAAGCAACATTACACTCTTACATAAAATATACCTAGGTCCATTAGACAAGTTTATCCATTTATTGAATTAAAGTACCCATGATAAGTTCACACTGTTATACAGTCCCAATTGAGTTCAATTATTTATGACATGAAGATCCGTGCTGTACCAAGTACTGCCAAAATTTCAGCCACAAAAGATTTACAATTATTTTACTAAAATTATAACAAGATAACAGCCTTTTAAACTCTCAGATTTTTCATAATTTGCAGGAAAGGAATCAGGGCATGAACTTTGCACAGACAGCATAACTTTGCATTAACAATGAGT
This sequence comes from Paspalum notatum, assembly GCA_022530915.1. Lineage (NCBI taxonomy): Eukaryota > Viridiplantae > Streptophyta > Magnoliopsida > Poales > Poaceae > Paspalum > Paspalum notatum. The sequence goes on along the minus strand of CM039688.1, from coordinate 27,142,365 downwards.
ACAAAAATCAGCAAGCTCAGAATCCATAGTTTTTTAGGACATCTATTTTCTATATTTTAAATTCATCATAATATTCATATAGAGCAAAACAGTAGCAATTAAATTCACAAAAATACTTTCTGGAACCGAGGCATCACCAGCAAGCTATCAGATTTTCCAGAGAATTTTCCTAGCAATTTAGAACCACTTTTTCCTATTTTCCTTTCTAGCTAGTAACATATTGTCATTTTCAAAACAGTAATCAAACTAAACATGCACAGCCTCATTTTTCACCAGTGAGCTACTTATATCAAGGAGAGTACAAGAAAAATACTATAGAGTCATTTCTAGCATATTATTCATAGCAAGTACATCACATTTCACAAAATACATGAAAACATGGTGATGAATATAAAATAGTATGTAAATGGACAATGCCAGTGCTAGCAAAATTCATACAGTGCCCAGCCATCATGTTCAAGCTACTGTCCAAATTTTATCTCAAGTGGAGTTCATTTAGTTCACATTTTTCATTTTAGATAGAATAACATGCATACACAATATCAAGGGTAAAACATTCCATTCACAGCATTACATCATACTCATTGGACAGATCTGTTCAAGAGGAGTTTATAGCCACCAAGTTTGTCCATTTTGGATTTTCCTACGATTTATTATGATTTATCAAAGTTTCAGCCGAAATATGGAAAATAAAACTAAAAATCATTAGATCCGGAGGCTAGACCGTGATTATTTCAAAACTACACGGGCTAGCATACAAGATCTACAAGACTCAAATTACTGTATGAGGACTGAAACATAAATACACGCAAACAGAGGGGTCGGATCTAAAGATTGCCGGCCCCCTTCTTCTTCCTCGCGCTTGAGGGACTCAAGTGTACCGAGTCTGCTCTTTCATCCTAGCTGTGATGAGAGCTTGTCAACATTGAACACTTGTTGATGGATGAGCAAGCACCTCCTAAGTGTGACCTAGAGGAGAAGCCCTCTCGAGTGGACTGAGCGGCAGCGCTAGAGTGGACTTGGCGTGACAAAAGCCCTGCCGAGTGGACTGACAGGTAGCTTGGGCTGCGGCCCAAGTTAGGCTCGGCTCACAAGTGTGACCGTGGGTGTGGGATGGTGTCGTGAGCCGTACGAGCATCAAAACCGGGGCCCAAGATCGTTTCTTGGTTCCACCATCAAAACCAGGGGCAGATTGTCGGTTTCACCAAAACCGTTGTTATCTAAAAGGGGTGAGCTACTGGACACGTGGAGGCCATCCGGATGAGACGGAGAAACCAAAGACACCTAGGACTTCATCATGTTCGTTCATCCGAGTTTCCCAACGTCTTTTCTAGTCTCTATAGACATTTTAGTGTAATTGAGTCTGTATCTTAGGGGGTTGTTTGCAAAACAGCCATAGAAAAGAGTCTGTAGTATAAATAAGGGGTGGGCTGCTCCAAGCCCCCTCTCTTGGCTAGTTAGAAGGTGCTTAGGGCCTAGAAACCCTAGGTTTTGTTTTCCCAAGCAAGAGCAAATAAGATTAATGAGTTTAGAGAGATCTAGGCTCCACTAAAGAGGGTAGGAAGTAGGGTGGCTGCTTGAAAATTGAGTTCCATGGTGTAATCTGGACCTAAGACCTTGTTAAGGCAATCAATAGATGGAATTCACGGCTCTTTTGTGTGTGCTTGCCCTCCTCCCTTCTTGATTGGTTTTTGATCTTCGTTTTCTTGCCTTTTCGTGTGTTTGGCTTTGGGCAAGAGCAAGATCTTTCTATTGCCGGTGTTTTGGACTGCTAGGATGTGGTTTTGATTGTGGTTTTGTTGCCCAATCTTTGTATCCACGAGCAGCCCCTCCTCTTTCGTTCTTGCCACTTGGATTTCACTTTGGGGACAAGTCAAATCCGTAGAGAAAATCACAAGCCTAGGGCTTGATCTGTTGGGAAGAGCTACTCCATGGCCTAGACAAAATCCTTGCGATTTTTGGTGAAGTTTGGAGTCCATTTGGTCAAGTTTTGGATCGTTTTTGAGGATTCGCGAGCTGTTTTCTTCTCTCGGGCTGCCCTGTTCTATACCACCGGATTATCCGGTGGGTAGGCACCGGACTGTCCGGTAGCCTAGGGTTTGCCTGGGCGGAGTGAACGAGGCTCGGCCTCTTCCCGGCGCTTAGTAGGCGTCGGACTGTCCGATAGTGGTGCGTCGGACTATCCAACGGGTGTAGACTTGAGGGTCAAGCCCTCAGTCTTTACTGTCCGGTGGGTGGCACTGGACTGTCCGACAGCTCAGTGTCTGACTGTCTAGTGGTGCGTCGGACTGTCTGACGGGTGCAGGCTTGAGGGTCAAAGCCCTCAGTCTTTACCGTTTGGACCGGACTATCCGACGGCTCAGTGTCGGACTGTCCGATGGGTGCGTCGGACTGTCCGGTGGGTTTGTACCGGACTGTCTAGTGGTTCTGCCCCAGGCTGTTTGAGGCTCGTCTTGTGGCGGAACCACCCTACTTAATCCAGACTAAGCGCACCTGCCATCTCTGGCTTGCAGTGCACTTAGGCTGAACCAAACCCGGTAGTCCATCAAGAGTCCTTCGAGCTCTCGATAACACCAAATCCTAGAGGAACCGACATCAAACACATTCGACTCTTGATGGAGTCACAACAGTTACATCATGGAACTTAGTTTACAAAGCAAATGTATGGAATGAAATACATGTTCAAAATATAGCGGAAGCGATTGTGAAATATATATACAGCGGAAGTGTTATTAACAAAACATCTTGCAGCGGAAACAAACTCAAGTAGCCTTCAGAGAGAGATGAACAAGGCGAGTAGCACTGAGCCCACCGGTACTACCACCTCCAACACAGTTGTCCAGATGTCGTAGTACCTGTAATCCAAAAGTAGGGCAAACCTTGAGTACTAATGTGGCGGAACCGCCCTGGTTAATCCAGACTAAGCACACCTGCCACCTTTGGCTCGCAGTGCACTTAGGCCAGACTAAACCCGGTAGTCCGTCGAGAGTCCCTCGGGCTCTCGATAACACCATTCCCAGAGGAACCGACATGAAACATATCTGACTCTCGAAAGAGCCACAACAATTACATCATCATAGGCAGTTGAAATAGAGAGTAATAGACTTTATTTACAAACCAAATATATGAAATCAAATACATATTCAAATATAGCGGAAACGTTTGCAAAATTATGTATAGCAGAAATGTTTTCAAAACATCTCGCAGCGGAATCATGATACTTAAGCAGTCTTCATGAAGAGACGAACGAGGCGTGTAGCACCGAGCCCACTGGTACTACCACCTTCCACACGGTTGTCCAAATGTGATCAGTACCTGTAATCCAAAAGTGGGGTGGCAAACCCTGAGTACTAATTACTCAGTAGGACTTAATGGACGGGGCTTACGGCTGACGCAAAGCATAGCTTACTAGTCAGATGAGTCCTTAGCCATTGATTCTTGATTATAACATGTTGCCATAGGATAGCAGAATTTGACAGCTGCTATTCCTTAACCATGAATATCAAGTCTCATAAATAAAACTTGCATGAAAGTAAGGCATGAATAATTTCCTTGCATAATTCTTGATCATATAGTATACATGAGTATTATCAAACATGTTGGGTTTTAAACACAAATATAAGTACAGATGTTCAAGTTGTTACGATGTTGCCCGGCAGTGATAATGGCATTCTCACACCTGGTGAGCATCAGCGATTCGAATCGATTTTTATATTATCGGGAATAACTAGAAGTACCAGGATGGCATATGCTTACTAACCCCCGGCGTTCCCACATATGCTTCCCATCCGAAGTTCGATTCAATCCCGCTGTAGTTCCTAGGTTGTGCCGCCTTAGGAGCGTTACCTCGGCATACCGGGTCCAGCCCTCCCTCGACTACAAGTTCCCCAAGGTGTAACAGTAGGAGCCTGTCTCTGTTCTTCGCATGGCACAAGTAAGACTTTTACCGGTCCATTATCCCGAATAAGCACTCTAGCAATGTTATGCCGATCCCAACCGGACAGCGGACGGGCCTTGTGCGACACAGGCGGAGTCCAATGCATAATAACGTAAACAGTAACAACTCATAAAATCTCCGCCCGGTCTCCATTTAAACCATAAGCATATATAATAACTTCCATAATAACAAGATTTCTGTCATAGTGTAAAGTCACACCTATGAGACGAGTACAATCACTCGTGTCTACTCGTACCTAGCAATCCTAGGCACTCGTCTTATGAACTCTACGTATAGGTTCTAGGGCCAGGGCGGCCAGGAAGTCTAATGCAGATGTTTTCAATCAACTCCTAATGCAGATGCGTAAACCATCAAACAAGATTATGTGAGCTAGGAGAAATCATGGTCCTGCCTACCTTTAATTGTACTTATGAAAACCAACAAACTAATCTACGTTAGTTTGCCGGGTTGTGGGGCTTTGCCCCAGGCAACCCCTTGAAACAGGGATGGATTTAATCAGCGACCCTTCATCTTCTCGCTCTTGGTGCAATTCGTTGTTCAGCTTATCGATCAATAGTAACTCCTGTGTTGATCCTTCCTTCGTGGAATCTATATGCATGATATAGTGCAATCATGAGTGCAACGAATGCAATTGTATGCATGAAGTGCAAATGAAACATAACGCATGATCAAGCAGTTTGTGAAGAATTGATTTGAGTACTCTCAGTTTAAACACATCCCATAATAAGAAAACTTAACGACTTTGCTAAGAAATCACACAACCCATCACTAAGAAATCATAGAAATCATCCCTACATTTTATCTTTGAAATTATCAGAAGTTACTGTCTTATATGTGTACACAGTCCCTATCAAATGAAATGAAAGTGTCTCTCAAAAACACCTCCATTGATAACCCTTGGAATCACAAGATGTACTTGATGGTATGCAGCAAGTAACTTTTTATATGCACAAAATGTTGTTACTTGCAGTTAAACATATACACGCAAATTAATAGACACGCTATCTTTATGAATAAAATGCACACATGAGTTAATGTAGTTAGACAACTCAATTTAATCCCAAACTTTTACCACATGCAGAAACATACTACATAATGTTGCAGCCAAAATTTCAGCTTCAACCAGTTATAATTAATTTATTAAAATTCCAGCAAGGTACCAGCCCTATAGCTTCTCAGATTTTTCATAATTTATAGGGATGGGTTCTGGACTTGAAATTTCTACAGCAAGCATCTTATTGCATAAACATCGCATACAAAAATCAGCAAGTACAAAAGCCATAGTTTGATAGGACATCTATTTTCCATATAATTCTCTAGGTCTATTTTAAACGCACATCAAGACAGTACTTACAAGCTTTACAAAGATACTTTTTGGAACCTATGCATTATTACCAAGGTACCAAATTTTCTATGGAATTAATTATGCATCCTAAGACCACTTTTCCTTTTTATTTAGTTAAGCATGTGACACTTTGTCATTTTCAAATCACCATTCGAACTTAACATGCAAGGCCTCAAACTTTACCAGCAAACTATATGCAGCATAAGGTGTGTCCTAAAAATCTAGTCCAACCTTTGGAGCAAGTTTTATATGGTGAGTACTTTCCATGCATTCTTATTGCAAAAACCTAAGCCTAGGGGTAGATCTATCATTTAACAGTGAGTGCTACTACAATAAAAATTCACACAGTGCCTAGATGCCATAACAAAGCTACTATCCAAGTTTCAAAATTTTTGTAGGTCATTTAGTCCACTTTTGCCAATTATTTACCCTAATCATGCATGCACTAGTCTAGGGGCAAAACAGACTTTTCACACCACCACATCATACCTATCCTGTAGATCTACTCAAGAGGAGTCCATAGCCACTAAGTTTGTCCATTTTGGATTTTTCTTTGAATTGTTATGTTTTTTCAAAGTTCACAGCCTAATATAAATGAAATAAATGGAAAAAACCTTTAAATCGGGACTTGAACGCAATTAACCGTAACCTCCAGGGGCTAGATTGTAAGATCCGCAAGGCTCAATGCACAGCGCTTGGAATGGAAACGTGATTTGACGAAAGTGCAGGGGCTAACATGCAAAAGACCAACTTCTTCTTCAACCTCCCGCCTGGGGAGGAGGCGCGCGACGAAGGCCGGCGTCGCGGCGGTTGCGCTGGCGTGCAGGGGCAGGGACTTGACGCTGACGAGGCCACGGCCGGTGTTGCTGGCGACGGGGAAACTTTCTCCTAAGGTCTCGTCAACGGGGGCGGTCTGTGGAGGCTGGACGGCAGTGGTGAACTGGCGAGGCCACGGCGCGAACACCGGCGATGGCGCGGCGCGGATCCGGCGAGGGATCGAGGCAACGACGTCGAGGCCTAGCGCGGAAGGTGCGCGGTGGGGCGGTGAGTCCGGCGGAGGCGGAGTGGAGGTGCGGGGATGGCCTGAACGTGGCTCCCGACAGTGAGGGGTCGGCGACAACGGTGGCCGGGGTGGTGCGCGCATGGGAAGGGGCGGAAGAGGCAATGGCGGAGGCTGAGGGCTAGTGGGGACGATGGAGGAGCTCAAGGCGAGTGCGGGATGCGCGGTGGCTCGGAGGTAGAGGGCCGGAGGCAGCGGGCGTGCGAGCTCCAGGAGCTTGCTCCAATGGCGACTCTGGCGGCTCGGCACGCTGCACTCTAGGGAGAGAGGCAGGGAGTGAGGGCGAGTTGGAGAGTGAACCTCGGCCGAGGGGGGCGTCTGGGTTCAAGAGGGGCAGGGGCGCGGCCTCGGCGCTGGCATCGGCCCGGCGCGGCAGGCCATGGCCGCCGCGTAGGCGCAGCCAGGGGAGAGGAAGGAGGTGGCGCGGGCGTGGACCGGGTCTATGGACCCTGTGTCAATGACAGGTGGGACCGGGGCGGGCGGAGAGAGGAGTCCACGGACCGGGTGCACGGGCGACGCGCGTGGGTGGGACCCACCGGTCCGGGTTTCCAATCCCGCGGGCAGGAGTCCGAAGGAGCTGTCAAGTGGGGCCCACGCGTCGGAATTCTAAAAATCCTGAAAATGGAAAAACCAGCTTTGACCAGGAAACCTACTTCTGAAATTCGCCTATTTAGTCAACTTAGGGGCTGAATTTGAAAATACCCTAGTTGGATGAAATGTTCTAAATTTATTTGTCAACATTTCCCTTATAAACTTGTATACCATGTTATAATAAAAAATCTGGTGTAAATTTGAATTTAAGCTGCTGACCAAGGTTTGACCAACAGAACCCATAAGTTTAGAAATTCTAAAAGTCTATTTTCTAGTCACATTCACCCAAAAAGTTTTATACTAATATTGTTCAGAATTTCAAGGTCTACAACTTTCTAAATAAAAGCATTGCAAGATTTTGGCTTTAAGATCAAAAAAATTTGAATTTACTTTATAGGGCAGGTTTGGACAGATTTCACATATTGATATAAAATGCCCAAAAACTCTATGCAAACTTTACTGCATGTCATAGCACCAATTACCAAAGTTGTTCATCATAAAATTGTTTGCAAGTTTGGTATAAAAAGTTTCACCTAGATCCCAACACATTCAAAGTTATAGTGACAAGTTTGGAGGCCTACTCAGGAAAAACTGAATTTAAGTTGGTTCAAATGACTTGGTCTACTTATTCACTCAATATGAAATGTTCGTGAGATGATGCACATATGTCAATGCTGCAATTGTAATGCACTTGAGATGCCAGAGCATGACAACTAATTACTCAGTAGGACTTAATGGATGGGGCTTACGGCTGACGCAAAGCATGCTTACTAATCATATGGATCCTTAGCCATTAATTTTATACAAGGTCATGTTGACATAAGATATCAGGATTTGACAGCTGCTATCCATTAACCATGAAGATCGTTGATATCATAAAGTAAATACTTGTACGAAAGTAAAGCATGAATACCCATAAGTAACTTGCATAATAGCATATCATACACATCCAAGCATGTTGTATTGAAAAACATGAATATAAGCATCAAGTATTTAAATTGTTACTACGTTGCCCGTGTGCGATATCTGGCGTTCTCACACCTGGTGAGCATCAGCGATTCGAATCGATTTCTAGTTCCCGGGAATAACTAAAAATGCCAGGGGTATATGCTTACTAGCCATCGCGTTCCCACATATAGTCCCCATCTCCACTTGTCCCATCCCAAGTTCGATTCCAACCCGCCATTCCCTAGGTTTAGCCGCCACAGAGCGATACCACGCCGGGTCAGCCCTCCGTGAGAGTGAGCGCCCCTAGAGTCCAGTAGAACCAAGTCTCTGTTCTTCATACGGCACAAGTAAGACTTTCACCAGGCCCATGCCCTGGATAAGCATTCTAGCAATGTTATGCCGATCAGCAGGCGAACAACGGACGGACCTTATGCGACACGGACGGAGCCCAATAACAACAATGCACACCACAAAAAGTAAACTTATGCTTCGCCCGGTCTCCACTTAATACCAGCAATAATATAATAAAGTTCCATCATAGTAAGATTTCTGAGATTTGTAAAATCACCTACGCAAAGAGTTACAGTGCTCACCCGTGTCTACTCGTACCTAGCATTTTTTGGCATACTCGTCCTACGAACTCTTTTCATAGGAGCTAGGGCCAGGGCGGCCAGGATGTCTAATGCAGTTAGTTCCAAACAACTCCTGATGCATATGCCTAATCATCAAGACATAAGATGTTTGCTGGGTATAGCATGGTCCTGCCTACCTTTAAGTATTCTTATGAAAACCAACAAATAATCTAAGTTAGTTTGCCGGGTTGTGGGGCTTTGCCCCAGGAAACCCCTTGAAACAGGGACGGATATAATCAGCGACCCTCCGTCTTTGGGTTGAGGAGAAATCAACTCCTGGTGCAGGGACTCTTCTTCTGGCTGTTTGATCAGCGGTTGCCCCTGCGTTTGTCCTCCATTCGTGGGATCTATATGCATGATACAATGTGCAAGTGAGTGCAAGAGAATGCAAATACATGTATATGGCACAGGTTATATGCATGAAATAGTGCAACCCTGAGTGCAACGAATGCAAAAGTATGTATGAGGTGCAAATGAGATGTAATGCATGTTAAGTAGCTTGTGACTAATTGACTTGAGTATACTTAGTTGACATACATACTATGGTATAAAAACTTAACGACTTTACTAAGAAATCGTACAAACCATCACCAAATGCTAGGTCAACCCTTCATGCATAGAATGTTGTGTACACTCTTACTGCCAGAGGCAGGATGTGTTGTACTTCACCACATTTTATCTCTGAAGTTATTATGAGTTACTGTCTTATACGTGTACACAGTCCCTATCAAATGGAATGAAGGTGTCTCTCAAAAACATCTCCATTGATGACCCTTGAGAATTCACAAGATGTACTTGATGGTATGCAGCAAGTAACTTTATATATGTATAAAAATGTTGTCACTTTCGGTTAAACATATACACACCAAATAATGGACATGCTACCTTTATGAATAAAATGCAGTCATGAGTTTATATAGTTAGACAACTCAAATGGGTCCCAAACTTTCATCACATGCAGAAACATACTACATAATGCTACTGCCACAATTTCAGCTACAAACAAGTTATAATCAATTTATTAAAATTCCAGCAAGTTATCAACCCTATAGCTTCTCAGATTTTTCATAATTTATAGGAGTGAGTTTTGGACCTGATATTTCTACAGGAAGCATAATATTGCATAAGAACCACTCACAAAAATCAGCAAGCTAAGATTCCATAATTTTGTAGGACATCTATTTTTCATATATTTACCTCATGCAAATTAAGATGTGCTTTGAAACAGTGTTAGTAAATTCTCCAAAAATACTTTCTAGACTCCCTATCATACTAGTAGTCCACCAGATTTTTCATAGAATTTTCTTTGCATCCTAAAGTCACTTTTTTCCAATTATCAAGTCTAGCTAGAGATCATTTTGTCAATTTCAAAACAGCAGCTAAAACATGCATGCACAACCTCATATTTCACCAGTGAGCTACTCATACTATATAGAGTACATGAAAAATACCAGAGGTCACATTTGAGCATATGTTATGTAGCTTCCATTTTCCAAGTTAAATAAATACAAAAAACACATGCATAGGGGCAAAACAGTAATTTACCAGCCAATGCTAGGGCTACCAAAAATCACACAGTACCTAGATGCCATAACAAAGCTATTGTCCAAGTTTCATAATTTTTGGAGTTCATTTACATCCCTTTTTCCATTTATTTACCCTCAACATGCATGCACTAAACCAGGGGCAAAACAGACTTTTCACACATCCACATCATAGTCATTCTATAGATCTACCCACAAGGAGTTCATAGCCACTGAGTTTGTCTATTTTCAATTTTTATTTGAATTTATATGATTTTTCAAAGCTCTCAGCCCAATATAAATGAAATAAAAGGAAAACCTATAGATCGAGGACTTGAACGCAATTAAACGTGAACTCTAGGGGCTAGAACGTGAAAACACCCAGACTCATTGCACAGCGCTTTTGGATCTAATCGCGAAAACTGGAATCATAGAGGGCTAACATGCAAAAGTTGCCGTCTTCCTCCTCCCTCTTCTTCTTCCTCTCGATAGAGGGAGGGGGACGGCGGCGGCGCTCGCCGGAACCGGCCGCGCGGCCACGGCGGCTCGCCGGAGGCGGCTGAGGAGGGACAGGGGACGGTGGCGGACCTTACCCCACTACCTGGAGCGGCGGAGGAGCGTCGAGGAGGGCCGGCGACGATGAGTAGAGGGCGAGGAAGTGCGGCGAAGGATTGCGGCCTCGTGGGACCAAATCGATGGCCTACATCTGGGCGGGGTGGTGGAGTGGAAGGAGGAGAAGGGCGGCGTGGTGACGGGGTGGCTCGAGGACGAGCGGAGCAGCAGGGAGCTCGAGCTTCGAGCTTGACTCTAATGGCGGCCGCGTGGGGTTCAGCGATGAAATGTGCCTCGATGGAGGGGATACGGTGGCCTAGGCTTGGCGAGGTGGTGGAGTCGAGGACAGGGAAGAGCGGCGCGGTATCGTGGCGGCGCGAGGACGGCCGGAGTGGCGGGCGTGGGGTCGACCGAACTTGCGGCAATGGTGGCGGCGTGGGAAAACAGAGGGAGCTGTGAGGCGCTTGGGCGAGGGGAATGAGTGGAGAGCCGAGGAGGGCCGGGGTGGGGTAAAGGGAGAGGTGGTATAAACTTGTATACCATGTTGTATTCAAAAATATGGTCTAAATTTGAATTTGAACTGCTGACCAATGTTTGACCAACAAAACCCTCCCGTTTAGAAATTCTAAAAGTCTATTTTCTAGTCACTTTCACTCAAAGAGTTTTATACCAATGTTTACAACTTTCTCGATAAAAGCATTGCAATAATTTGGCTTTAAGATCAAGAAAATTTGAATTTACTTTACAAGTCAGGTTTGGATAGATTTCACATATTGACATAAAATGCCCTAAAACTCTATGCAAACCTTACTGCATGTCATAGCACCAATTACCAAAGTTGTTCATCATGAAATTGTCTACAAGTTTGGTATAAAAAGTTTCACCTAGATCCCAACACATGCAAAGTTATAGTGACAAGTTGGAGGCCTACTCAGGAAAAACTAGATTTAAGTGATTCAAATGACTTTGTCTACTTATGCACTCAACATAAAATGTTCATGCGATGATGCAAACATGTCAATGATGCAAATGAAATGCACTTGAGATGCCTGGGCATCACACGTCTTGCTTCGTTTTGTTTCGTCATTTGGACGAGTGCTCTGTAGCGCTTCCGTGTAGCTTTCCTCGACTTATCCTAGGGTCAGTAGCACTTGTTGCTACATGATCTTGCACGGTGTGAGAAGAGAGGGTTTTTGGGGTTGTAGGTTTTTAAGTGTCAACCTATTCACACTACCTCTAGGTCGCTCTTTCGGTCCTAAATTGGTATCAGAGCCAAGTTAGGGTCTTCTATACCTTAACCGGTTGTAGATCCATCAAGGATGACCATGGATCAGTCCGTTGGCAAGATTCCAGGGTTCGATGGCTCCGATTACTCATATTGGAAGATTCGCATGTCGGCATTCCTCTAGAGCCAACATTCGTCTGTTTGGGATATTTGTCAGCGTGCTGATTTTGAAGTGCTTGAGGAGCGTGTGACCCAACTGCAGCTATAGGAACATGAAGCGAACAACAAGGCTAGGAATTTTCTCTTGATAGCCCAGAGCCGCTCTGAGTTCAATAGAGTGAGCCATCTCAAAACAGCTCATGAGATCTGGACTACCCTCGCAAACTTCCATGAGGGGACAAGTCAGGTCAAGGCCATGTTGTACGAGACATACAAGCGATAGTACGAGAACTTCTTCCAGCAATCTGGTGAGATCATTGACGACTTGTTCAATCGGTTTCAATCGATTGCCAACAAGATTCGTGCTAATGCAAGAAATGGGGCTTTGCCATACGACGACCATGAGCAGGCTTGCAAGCTACTCTTTGCCTTGGATCGTAGTATTTGGCAAATTAAGGAGTCTATAGTCGAGTCAAGTGGCTATGAGACTCTCACCACAGACGAGCTGTATAGTAAGTTGAAGGCTTCGGAGGTTGACGCTCAGGCGCAATCCAGAATGAGCGGACCAAGTCCCTAGCTCTTATGTCTGGCCCTAGTAGTGGCGGTGCTGCTCACGCTAACCCTTCTGTTGGCTATGCTTTGTCTTTGATTTCAGCTAAGGAGGAGGAACTGGAGGCTCTTGATGATGATCAGCTGTGCTTACCCTCCAACAAGTTCCAGCGTCTCTACTCCAACAGGATGAGCCGCAGAAGAGGTGACAAGCTCCATTGCTACGAATGTGGGAAGACGGACCACTTCATCGCTGATTGTCCCCAAAGGAGAGCTCAGAAGAAGTACTCTGCCGGCAAGAGTGACCACAAGTACAAGGGCGAGTACATCTCCGACAAGAAGAAGGGCAAGTACAAGGGCGACAAGAAGAAGTGGCCGTACTTTAGCAAGAGGGAGTTCATGAAACAGTACTAGAAGCATGCCCAAGAGCGAGATCGTGCTTTCCTTGCCAGCTTGAGTGACTTCGGCGGCAGCTCCAGCGACTCTGGCTCTGACAGCGATGATGATGGTGAGAAGAAGATCGCTGGGCACGCTGGACTCTACTTCTTTGGTGATGAGATCGGCTACTGTACCATGGCGATCAAGGGTGATCAAGCCGGCTCCACCGACTTTGGTGTATGCAACAGTTCCTTCACCGAGCCCAAGGTGAGCGACGCTGAGAATGAGGAAGATGCTATGTTTATTGCTTTGAAAAATCAGGACCGTTTGCTTAGAGTAGCGGCTAAGGATCTTAGAGCTGCAAATGCTAATGTTGCTACTTAGAGGCTGAGCTTGAGACTTTGAAGTCTAAACTTGATTGTGCTTTGAATGATCTGTCTGTTGCTAAGGAAGCTTGTGCTGTAATGAGATAGAGTGCACTGATTGTCAGGTTCTAGCTATTGAAATTGCTAATCTCCATGCTAAGCATGCTAGTAATGTAGATTTGCTTCATTCTACTACTGCAACGCTAGAGGAGTTGAAGGCTAGGCTGACATTGCTTGCCAAGTGTGATGCTTGCCCTACACTTAGAAAGGAGTTGGAAGAAACTAGGGCTGCTTTGAGGAAGTTTGAGAAGACTGGTAGCCCTACTAGTGTTGCTTGTTCTAAGTGTAAGGATCTTCGAGATTTTCTTGATGCGTTAGCCATTGAGAAGGTTTAGTTGGAGGATGAAAACACCTATGTTAGAACAATTCTCAGTTGGATTTCTGCTAGGAAACCACAGCTTGGCATGATTGTTTCCTCTTTCAAGTTGAGTGACAAGTTGGGGGTTGACTATCACTACATGTAGGCTGATTTTGAAAAGTTGTATGGGAAGATTGGTGACTTGAGTGGGGTACCTATGAGTGAGAAGTTTCCTGTGACCCACAACAAGCCCAATTTCCATCCCAACAACCCTAAGGATGGTGTATGGACTGACAAGCCTAGGGAGCCACCTAAGAAACAGGTGTGGACTCCCAAGCCCAACTTTGTGAGGAACCCACTTGACACTCTACCTGTAAGAGACACACCTCCTGAGAGTTCCAAGCAAGGTTGTAAGTGGAATGCTCCTTCTAAGCCCACTCCAAAGCCAAAAAGCCAGCCCAAGAACCAAAACCAACCTAAGGGTACTATACCCAAGAGGTACGTGTGTGACTACTGCCATAGGGAGGGTCACTTGGTGGAGTTTTGCTCCCACAAGTTGAGGGCTGAGAGGCGTGAGGTTGAGATGAGGAACAAGGACTGGTACTACCAGGGTGGTAGATCTACTATTGAGACGCGGCGTGAGGATAGGCGAGACCGCTGGACACGTCGTGTAGGTGGAGGTAGAGGAGACCACTCTCCTCGTGGTGCTCCAGGTGGTGGTAGAGGTTTTGCCGGCAGGGCACCGGGTCGTGAGCAGTATGGCTACGGTTCACATGACTGAGTTTTTGAGAGACCACGTTTTGTTAGACGTGATGATAGACAAACACAGTTTCCGCGAGGTTGAGAACAAGGGATGTTTAACTGTGACTTTGCTAACCCTTCTTTTGAACAGATGGCTACTGGTTTGCTTCTTTTCAGACTAACCCCATTGTCCGACCATATGCTCACCCCATGAACCGCTATTGATGCAGGATGGAGGCCTGGAGAACATATGGCTAATGGATTCCGGTTGTTCACGCCACATGATCGGTATTCACAGATGGTTCTCCCGTCTCACCCCAGTGAGTTCCAGCGAGCATATCATTTTTGGTGACAAAGGCACAGGTAAGGTAAAGGGTGTTGGTGTTGTTCTAGTTTCTGAGAATTTTATCCTGAGGGATGTTGCTTTGGTTGGTAACCTTGGTTACAACCTTCTGTCTGTTTCGCAACTTCTTGAGGAAGGATATGAGGTGTGCTTTAAGAAGGGCTTTTCTCGTGTTTTGAATGCTCAAAAGTCTTTGGTTTGTCCTGTTGTTCCTTTTGGGAAGGTTTTTTGTGTTGACTTCTTGAGCTCCTCCGGTCCTTCTCGTTGTTTGATGGCCGGTCCCTCCTCTGATTTGTGGAAGTGGCATAGGCGGCTAGGTCACTTGAGCTTCGATTTGCTTGCAAAGCTTAGCTCACTTGATCTAATCCTAGGATTGCCCAAGTTGAAGAGTGAGCGTGATCTTGTGTGCCATCCTGGTCGCCATGGGAAGATGGTGGCTGCTTCTCACACACCTATTAATCAGGTGATGACAGCTCGTCCCGGGGAGTTGCTTCGTATGGATACTATGGGACCCTCTAGGGTGCGGTCTGTTGGTGGGAAGTGGTATGTTCTTGTGATCGTGGATGACTTTTCGCGTTGGTCTTGGGTGCATTTTATGGAGAGTAAGGATGAGGCTTTTGAGTTTGTTCATGACTTGGTTTTGAGGTTGAGAAATGAATCAGGGCATGCCATGAGAGCTTTACGCAGTGACAATGGCTCGGAATTCAAGAATGATCGTTTCAAAGCCTTTTGCCATAGCCAAGGTCTTGAACACCAGTTTTCGTCTCCATATGTTCCCTAGCAGAACGGGGTGGTTGAGCGCAAGAATCAGACCCTTGTTGAAATGGCCATGACGATGCTCGATGAGCATAGGACTCCTAGGAAGTTTTGGGCTGAGGCAATCAACACCGTGTGCTACGTGTCAAATCGTACTTTCCTACGAGCTATCATTAACAAGACATCGTATGAGCTACGATTTGGGTGGCAGCCCAAAGTGAGCCACCTGTGGGTGTTCGGCTGCAGGTGCTTTGTGCTCAAGCAGGGGAACTTGGACAAGTTCGAACCTCGCAGTTCTGATGGAGTTTTTCTTGGTTATGCCACACACTCACGTGCATACCGTGTTTGGCTCTTGGACTCCGCCAGTATTGTTGAGACTTGTGAAGTTACTTTTGATGAAACTATGCCTTGCACAACCCCTGGCTTTGAGTTTGCAGGTGATGATGAGATAGGTACTACCATCTTTGAGGATGATGAGGAAGATGTTGGTGTTTCTGGTGATACTGCGCCGACTAAAGCTCCAGAACCTGCTGCTTCACTTTCAGAGGACGATGAGGGAGCTCCAATGCATTCTCCTTTGACCACATGGGAGCAACCTCCACTCGATCCACCTGAACATGCAGCAGGGCACAATGAGGATGTAGGGGAGGTGACCACCGAGCCTCAGCCGTCTCGGATGGTCCAGCAGGATCATCCTTTAAGGAACATCATTGGTGGCCTGAATGAGATAGTTACTAGATCCAGATCCTCTTCTCTTGCTCACTTTGCACATTCTTCATTTGTTGCTTCTTTTGAGCCCCATGATGTTGGACATGCTTTATCTGATGCAAACTGGGTCAATGCCATGCATGAGGAGTTAGAAAATTTTGAGAGGAACCAAGTTTGGGTTTTAGTTGAGCCTCCACCACACTGCAATCCTATAGGAAGCAAATGGGTTTTCAAAAACAAATAGGGAGAGGATGGAGTTGTGGTGAGAAACAAGGCAAGACTTGTTGCTCAAGGTTTTTGCCAAAAAGAGAGGATCGACTATGAAGAGACCTTTACCCCTGTAGCCAGATTAGAAGCCATTCACATTCTTTTAGCCTTTGCAGCTTCGAAAGGGTTCAAGCTGTTTCAGATGGATGTGAAGAGTGCATTTCTAAATGGGTTTATAGAGGAAGAGGTCTATGTGAGGCAACCCCTAGGCTTTGAGCATCCCAAATTCCCTAACCGAGTGTTCAATTTGCAGAAGGCTTTGTATGGCCTGAAGCAAGCTCCCTGGGCTTGGTATGAGAGACTTAGGAAATTCCTAATTGACAAGGGTTTCCAGATGGGGAGTGTGGACAAGACTCTTTTTCTCCTTAAGCATGGCAAAGACTTTTTGATTGTTCAGATTTACGTGGATGATATCATTTTTGGTGGCTCTTCTCATGCTTTGTGTACCAAGTTTTCTGAGCAGATGAGCAGGGAGTTCGAGATGAGCATAATGGGAGAACTTCAGTTCTTCCTTGGGCTCCAGATCAGGCAGACCCCACAGGGTACTTTCGTCCACCAGAGCAAGTACACGAGAGACCTACTCTGGAAGTTCGAGATGGTAGATGTTTCGCCTCAGATGACTCCGATGAGTACGACTACGGCTTTGGACGCTGAAGATGGCAAGGAAGTTGATCAGAAGGTATACCGAGGGATGATCGGGTCGCTACTGTACTTAATTGCTATGAGGCCGGATATACAGTTCGCTGTAGGTCTGTGCGCTCGATTCCAGGCGTCTCCGAGAGAGTCACACCGCACCGCTGTCAAGCGGATCCTGAGCTACATCAAGTTCACCCCAAAGTTTGGTCTTTGGTACTCTGCGGATTCTTCTCTTTCCCTCCTTAGCTTTTCGGATTCTGATCACGCTGGGTGCCGGATAGACCGCAAGTCTACTTCTGGTACTTGTCAGTTTTTGTGTACCTCTCTAGTCTCCTGGTCTTCTCGTAAGCAGTCTAGTGTAGCCACATCCACTTGTGAGGTAGAGTACGTTGCCGCTGCTAGCTGCTGCTCCCAGATGCTTTGGATTCTAGCCACTTTGAGAGACTATGGCCTTTCCTATGGAAAGGTTCCCATCTGGTGTGATAGTTCTACTATTGGTGTTGCCAAGAATCCAGTGCTTCATTCTAGGACTAAGCACATAGATGTGAGATATCACTTCTTGAGAGATAACTATGAAAAGTGGCAAGTGAGAACCATGTGGCTGATATCCTAACCAAACCCCTAGAGTTAGAAGCCTTTAACCGGTTGAGAGGGGAGTTAGGAGTTTGCTTTTCCTTTTAGTCAGGGGGAGTTTTGTTAGCTTTTAGGTTTGTTTTGGTTTTCCTTGTTTTGGTTTTCTTTTGCTTCTTTATGCATTTTATATCATACTCATGCATTGCATTTTGTACATTTGTAATATACACTAGCACTTGAGCTCAGTTGGTATGAATTAGTAGTATTTGCTTGTGCTAGTTTGTACAGTTGCTTGCTTAATCATGGATGGCTTAAGCTCTTTCGGATCTATTGAATGCAAATTAGAGAGCTAAGTTGTTTTGCTTTCCTTAAAATCTCCAACATGATCACCACTTGACTTGGCTACCTAGCATGTGTAGGAGTGTGAATGCTTATGCTATCTTTCCATGCTTGGTTATGCTAGTTGTCTACCTTTGCTAAGTTGATGCCTAAGCATTTATGATACCTTGCTTAAATCTGAAATTTTAATGAAAATGTGAAATGAGTTTGTATCTTTTGAGCTAAAATGAAAAGATCTAAGTGGGTTTGCAATGTCACACTGCCTTGGCACGAGACTGCTCACTATTGCACTTTGGTGAGAACTCCCAGGCTGTGAATGGCTAAAACCTTGTCTTAAGCTTCTAATGGTCTTTGGTGGGAAGTGGTATGTTCTTGTGATCGTGGATGACTTTTCGCGTTGGTCTTGGGTGCATTTTATGGAGAGTAAGGATGAGGCTTTTGAGTTTGTTCATGACTTGGTTTTGAGGTTGAGAAATGAATCAGGGCATGCCATGAGAGCTTTACGCAGTGACAATGGCTCGGAATTCAAGAATGATCGTTTCAAAGCCTTTTGCCATAGCCAAGGTCTTGAACACCAGTTTTCGTCTCCATATGTTCCCTAGCAGAACGGGGTGGTTGAGCGCAAGAATCAGACCCTTGTTGAAATGGCCATGACGATGCTCGATGAGCATAGGACTCCTAGGAAGTTTTGGGCTGAGGCAATCAACACCGTGTGCTACGTGTCAAATCGTACTTTCCTACGAGCTATCATTAACAAGACATCGTATGAGCTACGATTTGGGTGGCAGCCCAAAGTGAGCCACCTGTGGGTGTTCGGCTGCAGGTGCTTTGTGCTCAAGCAGGGGAACTTGGACAAGTTCGAACCTCGCAGTTCTGATGGAGTTTTTCTTGGTTATGCCACACACTCACGTGCATACCGTGTTTGGCTCTTGGACTCCGCCAGTATTGTTGAGACTTGTGAAGTTACTTTTGATGAAACTATGCCTTGCACAACCCCTGGCTTTGAGTTTGCAGGTGATGATGAGATAGGTACTACCATCTTTGAGGATGATGAGGAAGATGTTGGTGTTTCTGGTGATACTGCGCCGACTAAAGCTCCAGAACCTGCTGCTTCACTTTCAGAGGACGATGAGGGAGCTCCAATGCATTCTCCTTTGACCACATGGGAGCAACCTCCACTCGATCCACCTGAACATGCAGCAGGGCACAATGAGGATGTAGGGGAGGTGACCACCGAGCCTCAGCCGTCTCGGATGGTCCAGCAGGATCATCCTTTAAGGAACATCATTGGTGGCCTGAATGAGATAGTTACTAGATCCAGATCCTCTTCTCTTGCTCACTTTGCACATTCTTCATTTGTTGCTTCTTTTGAGCCCCATGATGTTGGACATGCTTTATCTGATGCAAACTGGGTCAATGCCATGCATGAGGAGTTAGAAAATTTTGAGAGGAACCAAGTTTGGGTTTTAGTTGAGCCTCCACCACACTGCAATCCTATAGGAAGCAAATGGGTTTTCAAAAACAAATAGGGAGAGGATGGAGTTGTGGTGAGAAACAAGGCAAGACTTGTTGCTCAAGGTTTTTGCCAAAAAGAGAGGATCGACTATGAAGAGACCTTTACCCCTGTAGCCAGATTAGAAGCCATTCACATTCTTTTAGCCTTTGCAGCTTCGAAAGGGTTCAAGCTGTTTCAGATGGATGTGAAGAGTGCATTTCTAAATGGGTTTATAGAGGAAGAGGTCTATGTGAGGCAACCCCTAGGCTTTGAGCATCCCAAATTCCCTAACCGAGTGTTCAATTTGCAGAAGGCTTTGTATGGCCTGAAGCAAGCTCCCTGGGCTTGGTATGAGAGACTTAGGAAATTCCTAATTGACAAGGGTTTCCAGATGGGGAGTGTGGACAAGACTCTTTTTCTCCTTAAGCATGGCAAAGACTTTTTGATTGTTCAGATTTACGTGGATGATATCATTTTTGGTGGCTCTTCTCATGCTTTGTGTACCAAGTTTTCTGAGCAGATGAGCAGGGAGTTCGAGATGAGCATAATGGGAGAACTTCAGTTCTTCCTTGGGCTCCAGATCAGGCAGACCCCACAGGGTACTTTCGTCCACCAGAGCAAGTACACGAGAGACCTACTCTGGAAGTTCGAGATGGTAGATGTTTCGCCTCAGATGACTCCGATGAGTACGACTACGGCTTTGGACGCTGAAGATGGCAAGGAAGTTGATCAGAAGGTATACCGAGGGATGATCGGGTCGCTACTGTACTTAATTGCTATGAGGCCGGATATACAGTTCGCTGTAGGTCTGTGCGCTCGATTCCAGGCGTCTCCGAGAGAGTCACACCGCACCGCTGTCAAGCGGATCCTGAGCTACATCAAGTTCACCCCAAAGTTTGGTCTTTGGTACTCTGCGGATTCTTCTCTTTCCCTCCTTAGCTTTTCGGATTCTGATCACGCTGGGTGCCGGATAGACCGCAAGTCTACTTCTGGTACTTGTCAGTTTTTGTGTACCTCTCTAGTCTCCTGGTCTTCTCGTAAGCAGTCTAGTGTAGCCACATCCACTTGTGAGGTAGAGTACGTTGCCGCTGCTAGCTGCTGCTCCCAGATGCTTTGGATTCTAGCCACTTTGAGAGACTATGGCCTTTCCTATGGAAAGGTTCCCATCTGGTGTGATAGTTCTACTATTGGTGTTGCCAAGAATCCAGTGCTTCATTCTAGGACTAAGCACATAGATGTGAGATATCACTTCTTGAGAGATAACTATGAAAAGTGGCAAGTGAGAACCATGTGGCTGATATCCTAACCAAACCCCTAGAGTTAGAAGCCTTTAACCGGTTGAGAGGGGAGTTAGGAGTTTGCTTTTCCTTTTAGTCAGGGGGAGTTTTGTTAGCTTTTAGGTTTGTTTTGGTTTTCCTTGTTTTGGTTTTCTTTTGCTTCTTTATGCATTTTATATCATACTCATGCATTGCATTTTGTACATTTGTAATATACACTAGCACTTGAGCTCAGTTGGTATGAATTAGTAGTATTTGCTTGTGCTAGTTTGTACAGTTGCTTGCTTAATCATGGATGGCTTAAGCTCTTTCGGATCTATTGAATGCAAATTAGAGAGCTAAGTTGTTTTGCTTTCCTTAAAATCTCCAACATGATCACCACTTGACTTGGCTACCTAGCATGTGTAGGAGTGTGAATGCTTATGCTATCTTTCCATGCTTGGTTATGCTAGTTGTCTACCTTTGCTAAGTTGGTGCCTAAGCATTTATGATACCTTGCTTAAATCTGAAATTTTAATGAAAATGTGAAATGAGTTTGTATCTTTTGAGCTAAAATGAAAAGATCTAAGTGGGTTTGCAATGTCACACTGCCTTGGCACGAGACTGCTCACTATTGCACTTTGGTGAGAACTCCCAGGCTGTGAATGGCTAAAACCTTGTCTTAAGCTTCTAATGGTCTTTGTTGGCCTAGGCTTGGCATTGATTGGTAAGAAGTGGCTAGACATGTAAATAACCCTTGGCACTTAAGTGAAGTTTGCATGAATTGAAATTTTGCTCAAATCTAAAATTTGCATGTCTCTAAATTGCTTAAGGTTTGTTGTATATGCTCTGGTTAGGATTAGCACACCTTGTATGTTTTGCTAGCATCTTGTTGTTCATGCCTACCTTGCTAGATGCTATTCATGTTGGTGATGCTCTTCTTTTAACCAAAATCTGAAATCATGCTTTGCTCAGAGGCCGGCTCAGAGGCCGACGAAAAAGGTTTTTCATCGGCCCCACCCACGGCCGACGAAAAAGACCACCAGCCGCCAGGCTTTTTCGTGGGCCACGTGGGCCGACAAAAAAGCCTAGGAGCCACCAGGTTTTTCATGGGCTTCCTGTTGGCCGACGAAAAAAGCATGGGGACCCCAAAACAGGGCCATTTTTTCTGTTTTCATCCAACAGAAATCACAATATATAGCATACACATATATACAACAGAAATATCACATCAGAAAGCTCTCACAATATGTATCAAACCACAACCATCATTCATATGTCTCATATTTATAAAGTCCATCATCATTCCAACAATACCACACACAAGTCCATACATAGTCCAATCCAACATAGTTCAAATAGACCCACAAACATAAGCAAATGTGTCCACTTCTCAACAGTTTCGACACCCTTACGATTGTGGATTATTGGAGTTGTGGCCGCTTCCAGATCCTCCGACTGAATTGTGCAAGTACTCGTTGGGGTCGAGCTCTGCATCTGGAGTCACATTGCCGGGATGTGAGCCTGATACCTACAAATGAACGAATCAGATGTGGCCACAAGTTTATCAATAGTGCAATGTCATGAGTTAAAAGTGTATATCACAAGTCCTAATTTTAAAATGTAATGTTAAAAGGTCAAGACATAACATGTTAAAAGCTCAAGTCCTAAGTTAAAAGGTAATTGAAGTTGAGCTAAACCACAAGTGTATATCACAAACATAACATGTTTCATATTGAACAAGAATCAATTCAAGTTAAAAGGTCAAGTCATGAGTTAAAAGGTACTTAAGTTACTTAGTGTTACCTAGATGTCCAAATATAGAGTCCAATAGCGTTACTTATGTTACTTAGCTCGATGTAGTGCTCGTACCTGCGTAGCCGGAAGTGGCCGAATCCAAGGGCCATAGTTGGGACCCAGACCTGGTACCCAATAAGGACCCTGTTGCATCCACCCCATATGTGGCTGAAAGCCTTGTGGTGGCATCTGCGAGCCCTGCGGTGCTATCTGCGAGGCTTGTGTTGCCGGCCACGCCAGCCACCCTCCAGATCCCTGCGGGCCCTGGGGTAGCGTCCATGCCTAAGGTGGCCAATGTTGAGATCAAATTAACATCTGATTCGAATTGGGCTTGTCGAGAAAAGTAACGAATAGACTAAGCATATTTACCTGCTGGCCTTGCTGTGAAGTGAAAATAGGAGGGCAGAACGGTGGCAAGTTCACCTCAGGACCGAGAGAAGCCGACAGTTGCTGTAATGTATTAAGTGATGTTAAATTCACAAAACGGTATCAAATAGAAACAACAGCAATAGTGCAATGTATTTACCTGCATAAATGTAGACATGTACACCATGGCTTGTTGGCTCTCCTCGCGGGTTTGGTGAGCCTCCTGTCACGCCTGGCAAGCCTCCTCTCGAGCTTCGCGAACCTCCTCTTGTGCTTCTTCAACCCTGGACCATCGAGAAGTCGCTGCAGACATACTCGACGATCCCACACGAGACACAGAAGGGTTGTAGTCAGCAACCCCTGTGCTAAAGGCGTACCTACAAATAATGATTCCACGTATGACATGTTACTGGGATCTCGAAGGCGCATCAAACAAGCAACAGAACTAATCCAAGGGAGCAAACATGCCATGTCTTCTACCCTCACCGCTATGATACAAAGCATCTACATCTAGAGGCTGCTGAATCCACTGGACACCCTCGCCATGTCGCTTCACCATTTCTTGCCCATAAGCCTCCTACAAACCAACAATGAGCACACCAAGTAATATTGTCAAAACCAAACTTTGTATAACAAGTAATATTGCTTACCAGTTTGTCCTTGGCCGCCTGGGAGCACAAAACATCGGTGTTGTTTGGATCAGGACCTCGGTGGCCTCGAAGGAATACATTCATGAAGCCTTGGCTAGTTCCACTCTCAGCCTCCTGCAAACACATATTACAAGCATTTTACATAAATGACCTCAAAGAATATATGGTTATGGCAACCATTGAGCTACATGCTTACCATACGTCGCTGAAGCTCAAAGTGTCCATCTGCTCCATACTTGTGCCCCGGATCCTGCCCTTTGTTGCTTCGCTTCTCCTGTGACTTTTCAATCAACTCAGGTGAGGACCACAGCTTGGCCAACCACCTCCAAGCTTCTATGTCCTTCACAAGCCAATCAACCTCGGTCTTGAGGTACTCTTCTTCCTTAAGGTATATCCTATTGGCTCCTTTCTTCTTGTTCATTTTCTCTTCTTTCACCGACTTATAGTAGTGGCCGACAGCCGTGATCCTTGCATTGTAAAGTGAATCATTAATGACCTTCTCGGCAGATCTGTTAAAGTGCCTCTTCAGCGCCTTCATAGCTTCATGGTCGTCTTGGTCCGTATCCGTGTAGTACCGGGTATGCATATGAAACAAAACAAACTCAGATGAATTATTATGCACATGTACCAATGAAAATCACAATGTACGGCAACTTACCTAAAACTCATCCCAGACAATGCCCTGTAGACTCCTACCCTCGACACCATCTTCCAAAACCTCCCTCCTAAGGCCCTAGTGTGCCCAGCGATTAGCCGCCTAACGCTCACCGTTCACTACTACCATGCTAGGGTAGTGGTAGCGACAGAGGGCCCCAAATACACTGTTGATCTTGGTGCGTGGGCCTTTATTACCTTCCCATTTGACGTTGTGCCACGACCTACAAAGAGCATTTGTTGAAATATACAAGCGGTCAACAATAGATGTATACATTATAAACCTACTCAGCTTATATATCAATTGATTAGACTCACGTCTCTCCAAGTGGCCTGATCAACAGCTTCTCACTATCAGCTGGCCTCGCACGAACTGAATTACACTTTCGAAACCTACATATAGCCAAATGGATTAAAGTCAGCTGAAAGATAAAAATAACTTTAACTTTGCAAAACAGTAATATCAAGGATACCTAATTCTTGATGAAGAACCTGTCTCACTAGTATCAGCAGCAACCACGTCTTCCTCCTCATCAGTCTGATCTCCAGCTCCTGCATCACCAACCCCTCCCAAGTTGGTCTCACCACCCCCTCCCAAGTTGGTGTCACCACCCCCTCCCGTGTCCTCATTAGACGCATGAGCGTCAACCACCTGCTCCCTAGCTGCCTCATCCATTAAGCCTATAAATTTCTGCTGCCTTTCTCTCCTCTGGGAGGTGCCCTGAAAAAGACCGCCGCTGGAGGCAGAGGCAGCCTTACTCCTCCTGTGCCTGAACATATGCATCTGATTCAAAAGGTAGGTTAGTATACATTTTGAATAAGACATGATAGAAACAACAGGTATAATTTGTAAGTCTTAAATTCAAAAAAATACATGATAGAAACAACTATATAATTTGTAAGTCTTAAATTCAAGAAAACACATGATAGAAACAACAGGTACAATTTGAAAGTCTTAAATTCAAGAAAACACATCATACAATACATACTTATCGAAAATCATTAGCATCTGATTCGGCTTCATTGACTCGTTGCATGCTCACTTGTTTTTTGAGTCGTGCCATCTCCTTAATTCTTTTTGACTTTCTAGTAATGGGCCGTTTCCGCTGACGTGTGGGTTGCTCTGTTAAGTCCCTATCTTCCTCGTGTAACAACTCTAGAGCGTCCCCATCACTAACATGAAACCTTTCGCCTTGAAGCATTTCGGCTTGAACCCTTTCGTCTTGTTGAAAGCCATTGTTGTCATCATCATCATCAGAACGTTCTTTCTCGAACGTTCCTTCTTGGAACACATCATGGTCATCGTCTTCATTGTACCCTTCGTTGCCAGGAGGCAAGACTTGGGGGTTAACTTTAAATGCCACCCACCATGCATGCAAGCCAGGATGAGGATATGGCAGGTAGTAAACCTGCTCAGCTTGATGAGCAAGAACGACATTGTCTTGGCCTTGAAGCTTGGAACCATGCTTCACCTCGACCATGCCAAAGTTGTCAACTCGAGTACCATTATGTGGATGAAACCAATCACATTCAAAGAACACCAGACTTAGTGCTTTGGGACCATCAAATTCGTACTTAACGATGTTTCGTAAGACATTGTAGTAGTGAACTAGATTCTCATTAGCATCATAAGCGGTGGTCATAACTCCACTATTGACAGTGGCTGCAAATGGATGGGCCTTCTCTAATTTTGCTGTTCTGAAACGAAATCCAGGAACATCGTATCGACTGTAGTTCCTTGCCCTCACAAGACCATGTGACAGCTGGGCTAGGTCTTTGTAGACGGTTCCTTCAGTAAGACACTACGTAAGAAAGCATCATTATTAGAGAAGCAAGTTAAGGTCATGTATGATTGAAGAGATAATGAGATGCTAATTACATGCTTGCGGAACCACTGCACGAAATTAAGACCACCACGTAGCCCATTGTGCATTAGGTTCTCTAATTGCTTGGCAGTGGGTCGGTCAGTGGATGTCTGTTGACAACACTTAAGCATGGCAAACCTTATACTGCAAGCGACAGTATCATATGTAGCTTTTCCCCAGGATGAGTATCGTGGGTTTTGTCAATCCAAGGAACGAACTAGTATACTTTAATTAACAAGAGTTAAAGCTAAAAAGGTAGTCTAATCTATATCTAAACCAATCCTTAATCTAAACCAATCTTTAGCCTAATTCACTAGAAACTATACTATATAAACGTAAGATAAACAATTAGAACATAACTAGAGCACTAATTAAAGGGTATTAAGTAGCTCTCTAATCAAACTCTAATTGGATCCAAAGAATATGCGATATATGGGCGCCACTTCAAGAATAGAGTAGCGAGATAACTAGCAGCTCAAGGTAAACAAGTATGTTCAAGCACATTCATCATAGCATGATTAAATCAATATCAACCAATCTAATCCCCTAGATCGAGCTTAACCTTTCCTCGGGCTCTACTATCACTAGTAACCAGGTAATCGACGAGAAACTCTCAACAGATATACATAATTAGAGAACGCGCTTCTAATTACTTCACATAGTCTAATAACATAATTAGAGCAACTAGAACTTCTAATCACCATGATTACAAGAACTAGAAACACAACCATATCATTAGTAAACTAGATCAGAGATCGAGATCGCTAGATGAATAACACCCTTAATGACATGATCTAATTACCAAGCATTTAGATCTAAAGCTAATTAGAGCTGGAACAAGCATAATTAGAACAAGAACATGATAATTAGACAAGAACAATACTTCATTAATAAACTGTATCAAGATTACATACATGATCATACCTTCTCTCGATGATACAATTGAACCTCTGGAGCTAGGTAATTAGAGCACCCTGCAAGGCCTCTAATCACCTCTAGGAACTAGAAGAACTCTAATCCTAGACTAGAAACTTGACCCTCTACTCTCTTCCAGTTGTGGTCCTTCTTGCCGCCGTCTTCACGCCTTAATAATGAATTGGATGCCTTGCTCTGGGGCGCATACTCGCTATTGTACCCTGGAGATGACGTGGGAGAAAAGGAAACTCGAACCGATTTCGTGGGGGGTGGGGTCAGCCGACCAGAAGGGTCTGGGTCGGCCGACCAAGACTGTTCTGGCGTCCTGTTCTTTGCATCTTTCACGGGGTAATTTCTTGATGTTTAAGAAATACTTTTGCGGGGCCTTTTGGACTCTTGGGCTTCTGGAATCTTCTATATGGGCCGAGATTGACGAAATCTTCTAGCCTTTGACATATTTGATGATTTTATTGAATATTTATCTCCAATTCCTAGTAGCTCTTGACATCTTCTTGAAGTTTCCGATTAGAAAACCTTGATTAATACAGGTAGAGGTATGAATTAACCTAGCCTTCCTTGATCATCATCTTCAATGAATGTCATCTAAGAGGTCTTTTCTCACACGACGTAGATTGTTGTGAATTTCGCGAAAAATAGGTCAAAAACCTGTAAAAATCATATATAGTATATTTCCAAGACAATATTGCAAAATCCATAATAATCGGTGATAAATGTTAGTAAAAGATATAGTTGACGCTTAAAAACCATGAAAAATTATGTAAAATTATACAATTCATACATAAGCCGCGTCAATAACATCCCCACTCTTAAACCTTTCTCGTCCTCAAGTAAGTCAAATTTTATAATTAAGTTAACTTATAAGCTAACATCAAATAATTAAACTTAATTTAAACTCTCAAATTTTTCCATGTTTTCGACTAACAAATCATATAGATAAATAGATATTCCATGTAAGCAAACCCCACAGTTATATAAGAAGAAATCAAAATTCATCAATAACAAATCTCCTTGTTTTTCAAATAAATTTTTCAAAAAAGATCAAGTATCAAAGATTAAAATATATAAGGCCCAAGAATTACTCTCATCTTTCCAGACTCTCAATATATGTGTGAAAAAAAATAAATTGAACCATAATTAAAATTTAAACTCAATATATTATCAAATTAAGAAAAGAATCTGATGGTATTACTGAGATTTCTCAAAAAGGTCATGGAAATCATAATGATTAAAAGAAAAGAAGAAATAAATAAATATAGAAAAGTGGACATATGCAAATAAACTATTGATATCAAGGCACAAATGAAGTCCTTGTTATCTGATTGCATATGGTTGGAAAATCTTCTGCAGTATTTCTAACAAACTAAGTCATATACCATGAATAAGACATAGGAAATCAAAGAGGAGCAACATATTATTTCTCTTTTTTTTAGACAACTAATTCTACTTTGACCACTTGGTTTTTTTATATATATATGTGGCGTCCACATTTTTTTTTACTTTTGCCTCCTCAAAGACTCCTAAAAATGACAGCAAAATGACAGCTCCATCCCCACTATTAGACAATACTCATCCTTTAGTATTTTAAACAATGATAGCAGAGGAAAACATTATCTAAAAATTCTTTCATACTCTAGAAAATTAATAGGTTATGGCAAAAGAAGATATATGAGATATTTTTGG
Source organism: Paspalum notatum (assembly GCA_022530915.1). NCBI lineage: Eukaryota > Viridiplantae > Streptophyta > Magnoliopsida > Poales > Poaceae > Paspalum > Paspalum notatum. The sequence continues at coordinate 27,113,660 of CM039688.1, read as the reverse complement.
TTTAAGGATGGATATCCAGCGAGGTTTGCAATTTCTCCAATGTAGAGAATTACAATGCCTGGATAAAAAGGCTAGCAAATGAAAAGATAAACAAATTCGAATGACTAGCTTTGAATTCTCAAACCCTAGATTCAAATCTTAATCCAACTCAATCAAGAATTAAATTTGATCAAACTATGGTTTTAATAATAAAGCTCTAATAGGTAGGGCCTTAATAAAATAATCATCAGAAACTTGATCATAGAGTTGATAGCTCAAAATAAAATTTTAAGAAAATTCATTATGGCAAAAATGAAATCAAAACATGAATAACATGTGGGTCTTTATGAAATATCATATCTACTGTATAAATGTCAATCATAATTCAATTAAATTGCATTAATGAGAGTATAAACTTAGTTTAATCAATGACATCAGAATACAAGAAAATAAACATTTTATTTTATTTCATCATAGGGAAATACATGATCATAATAAAATTAACTCTCACCGAAAAATAAAATAAAAGCACTCATAATTATACATAAAAACAGAAATAAAAATAAAATACATGATAAGAAATAAAGAAATAAAAACTGAAAATACAAATGTAAACCAATGGTCTTCACTGCTAACGCCTCTGGTTCCATAGCCTCTGATTGTGCAGCTGCTCTTCTATGGTTTGAGTATTATGCTCAAACTGGTTAGTGTTTACTCTAATCTGATGGTTTTCCGCAGTCATGGTCTCTATGCCATAGAACGCTTCCTGAGGCATGTTCTGAGTTGCAATAAATTCAGGAGCATGATATCTTGCACTCCTCGGAACAAAAGCTGGAGGCGGGGACATTGTGTGGAGGGATTGAACACCGGGGTAGCAGTAGGATCAAATGAGTTAATGGGCCTTGGATTAAACACAGGCATTTGAGAGGATGCTCCTGCTCTGAATTCTTCAGCCACGAAATGCTGACTTGGCTGTACAGGCGGTGTCTCCTAGGCGCCCCATCCCGATGATGGCGGTTGCTGGCTTGATTTCCCTTCCTCAGTCATGAACTTCTCCAACCAATCAGGTTTTCCTTGTGCAAATAAGGCAAGTCTAGGACTAGGAATTCTGAAATTGGTTTTACTAACAAAGAAACCAGTATTCTTATTTCCATAAATATATTTTCCTTTCCTCAAGGAATTCTCATCAATGCTGGCTGGTAACTTTGTGTAACTTGGATTAAACACTAAATTGGGGTTCAATGTAGAAGAAATGAGATAGTGCCCAAATCCAAGTAATCCAGTGTTTCTATTTCTCTGCACAATCCAATGGTTGATCATGGAATAAATTGGATTAATCCCCATGGGCTGACGAAGTGCAATATAAAGCCATTTTAATTCAGCATTCTGCACCTTAGTATCATCTAGCCTCTCTATAACTCTGACAGTCATGAATCTATGGATGATTCTGATTATGGGATTAATTATTCTCATTCTCTCCTTGGAAGAATTTTCAGCAATTTGTAACCAAAAACTCTCTAGGACGTCTTGCTTAACTTCAATATCATCAGATGCATTCTCCCAAAATCCCAATAAAGAACCAATCCTCTTTTGATCTAAATCTCAAGGTGTTGTTTAAATCAGAGAAACTGACTATATCCATGGTAGTCATAATTTCTAGTGCTATATCCCTCTAGTATGTGGCACTAAGATGAATGAAATTACTCCAGCCCAAATGTTTAAAAGCCTTCTCTATGCTTGGAGCAAAATCTAGTCGGCCCAAGAAATCGAAGTCTAGATCGAAATTGGAGGTAATGCGATTCTGGCAACTGTTATACCTCTGCTCTTCAATAGATGTGCGGAGCGAAAATCCTTCCGGCAAGTACTTCCACTGATCTTCATCAACGTTCATCGGTTGAGGGGCTTGATCTTGGGCTTGGGTAGAAGAACGGGTCCTCCTCCTTGTTGGCTCTAGTACTTCATCGATGTTGATGGAGAAACGGGAAGAATACCCATGTAGGCCTTGATTGCGACGAAGACTACGATCGGAGTCGGAACTCCCCATCTCGGAGACGGAGTATCTCCTTGATGTAGGCCTTGATGAATTCTCCTCCTCTTGGAAAGAGCTTCTCCTAGACGAGGTACTCTTGAAAGCCTTCTTGAAGAGCTTCTTCATCTACCTCTCAATTTTTCTTCTCAAAACTACTACTCTACTTCTTCTCCTAATGGTTTCTGGACTGGTGGTAGTGGCTCTGGTGAGAAATGCAGCAACTTCAACTTCTAATTTATAGGCAAAGAGGTGGCTCAAAGGGGAGGTCGATCTGGTGGAGGGTTGGCTGGGGTCAGCTGACCCAGGGGAGTCTGGTCGGCCGAGCAAGGCTCCTTCTGGCCCTGCTCACGTCCAATCTTCTCCTGCACACTATCCATAGGATTCCTAGCAATAATGGTTGGCTTCTACAGCAAGATTGTCGACATGCATGCAGGTTTTGACAGAAAACCAATCAAGGCTTTAAAGTTTTGTCTCCTTGGATATTAGTTCTTTGATGCTTTTCCTATCAAACTTTTAATTATTACCCATGTCCCAATGTTTTGCTGGTTATATTCTACTAAAGAGGATCCTATGTTGCCTAATTTAACCTTTCTTTATTAAGAAGTTGATTCTCTTCACTAATTATATGTCTTTAATTTGCAATTATGCAATATAAATATATTTATTAATATGCCTACTCTAGTAGGTTTTAAAAGTACACAATGTTTATAACATTCAACATAGATTTTAATTTTAAGATAGTTTTATTTGCTATACTAAAACCTATGTTTTATTTTGCATAAAAACAAATGTTCGGTCAATTAACCGAATTAATTTTAGAATAAAGATAAGCAACTCAATTCATAAATTAAATTAAATGTACTCATCTTATTTCTTTAGCGTGGCTTAGGTATACACCTAGTTTTTTAATAAATAAGAGGGAAGACTTTGAAATCATATAATAATTTAGAGATTAAAACCTAAGAAAAATGTCTCTCTTTTACATTTTATAAATCGCTTAAAAAATCAAATCGAATTCAAAAACCGGCAAAGGCTTCATAATTTTTCAAAATTAGACAGCTACGTAAGTGAGAGTAGCCATCTATTATTATAAAAATTCAAAATCACATTTTAACTAATCTAAACTCTTCATTAACTTTGACTATGGTTCACTTTTACAATAGAGTTTTTAAACTAAAATCTATCTCTAAGAAAAGCTAATAAACTAAACTAAATAAAAAAAACATTCTAAAAATTACCTGGGTTACCTCCCATAAGCGCTTGAGATAAGTCCTTCAGCCTGACTTTTTCTGGGCGCCATCCAATGCTTGATGTAGATACTGCAGACGAGTCTTCTCCTTCAAGCTTCGTCCTCTTCATTTGCTTGACACACCTCGAATCTTGGACGAAATTTGAACGAGCTTGATTCTCCATTCATGTTGCACTTGATCATCCCTGCACCCACATTGATGTTGGATTGAGCTGTTCTGAGAAAAGGCCTTCCAAGTATCAAGAGTGATCTTGTGCTTCCTCCCATCTCCAGAATAACGAAGTCAACTGGTACAAGATTTGCTTTGATCTTGACTGGCACGTTTTCAGCTACTCCTTCTAGATATCTGACTGAGCGATCTGCTAGCTCTAGACACATGGATGTAGGCTCTGGCTTTGGAAGCTTCAGTTTGTCAAACACTGACTTAGGCATGACACTTACGCTTGCTCCTAGATCACAAAGAGCCTTGTCAATGTTGAGTGCACCAATAGAGCACAGGATAGTGGGACATCCCGGATCTGCCTTCTTCTGCAAAGGAGTATCCATGATAGCTGCACTGCACTCAGTTGTCAACTTCACACAATCAGATGGCATTTCCCTCTTGTTAGCTAGTATATCCTTGAAGTACTTGGCATAAGTGGGAACTTGAAGTGCTTCTAGTAACGACATATGGATATATAGCTGCTTGATCACTTCAAGAAACTTATCGAAATGCTCATCTGTCTTGTTCACTCGAACTCTGCTCTTTTCTGGTAGTATCCTCGTGTCTTCCATTTTCACTTTAGGTTCGTCTTCACTCTGTACTTTGGCTTCCACTATACTGGCAAGTCTTGTAGGTATTTCTGGGTCTCTTGTCTCTCTTCTAGATCTGGTAGTGACTGCTTTCAGTGACTCTTTAGACTGTGGTTGTCCAGGCAACTTTCCTTCGTTCTTGTTCTGGAGATGCTCTGCAAGTTGAGAGAGTTGATTCTCCAAAATCTTCACCATCCCCATTAGCTGTTGATTTGAACTTCCCACAGTGGTGATCTTTCCATCAATGTTCTCTAGCACCTTGTCCATAGCCTTGAACTTGGAGTGTGTATCCTTGTTGATCTTTGCTTGCTCTTCCATAAAGTCTTTAAGTTGAATCCGTAGAGGAATGGCATTCTGAATAGCTGATCCGACAATGAACTGTTGTCGATTCCATCTATAGTTGGACGAAGGAATCCAACCTTCCTTTCTTGCATAGTCCAAAGCCTTAGCTTTCTCTGGGCAACTTTTCTTTGAATATCCATATTCTCCACACTCTTTACAAGTCATCATGCCTTCTGTGGACTTCACTTCCTCTGCTCTGCCACTTTCCATCTTCTCAATCCTTCTCATGAGCGAGTCGATCTTTCCACCTAGGATCTCCACCTGGTCCACTTCCAGCACACTCTTCACTACTCCAGTGGATGGAGTAGGGGTAGGCGCCACCCTATCTGCTCCTATTCCCCAAGTTCCATTCTCGACGATCTTCTTTAACAAAGCTTCGGTCTCTGTAGGAGTGAGACTGAGAATTGATCCTCCGGACGATGCGTCGATCTGAGCTCTACACACTGCGTTGAGTCCACCGTAGAACTTCTAGATTAAGTCCTACTTCTGAAACTTGTGATGACGGCAGGCTGACACATAGTCGTTGAATCTCTCGTAGGCTTCATCGAATGTCTCCATTGCGTAGAGCTTGAGTCTTCCCAGGTGAAAAGTACTTGGCGATGAAAGCTTGTAGCAACTGCTGCCAGTTGTTGACTGTACCTTCTGGAAGTGTGGACAGCCACTGGTGAGCCTTCCCAATCAGTGAGAATGGGAATAGCCTTACTCTGATCTGATCGTTGGTGACTCCATCGATGTTGAAGGTGTTCCAGATCTGCAAGAACGTCTTCAAGTGTTGATTCGGGTCTTCCTTCCCACCGAACGGTTGATTCTGCACCATGCTGATCACCTGAGCTTCTGATCTCGAATGCTCTCTGAGGTGGAGTGAGATCTCTGATCTTCAAATCTGCTAAAGTCGGCACACACAGGTCCACGAGCCTCCTTTCTTGGTTGTTGTCGTCTCCCATGTTCGGCAGAGTTTCGTCTTGCTTCTGGGAAAATTTGGCAGAGCTTCGGGACTTTCTTATTAACTTTCCTAGATCATCCACATAATTAGTTGGTTTGTTGGACAGTGGTCCATCCATCCCTGCTAATGTTAGTGGCAGAGAACGTATAGAAGAAAAACTAAAGTCTAGAAAATTTATACTAAACTAAAAGAGTAAAGTGCATCAGGAGTACTTAAACTATTGTGGATGTGTCATCTGGGTCCATAACAATTGAAGTGTGCACCAGAGACCCATAAACTATTTAAATTCTGTCACTTAGGTCCAAACGAGTCCAAAACCAACCCGATTGCATACATGGCATGTTGAGGTGGATATGACGAGTGGACCCACATGGAAGCCTCTCATATGTCTCCTTCTCTCTCCTTCGCCCGCCGCAGTCCATCGCGCCCGCCATTGCCCGGCTCGCCTCGCACCTTGAGAGCTCGCCGCCGCGCATGCGTTGCTGCTCGCCGGCCGCAACAGACCCCTGCAGCGCGCCGTCGTTGCTTGCCGTCACGCCGGCCACTGCTCACCGCTGTGCTTAGCCCGTGTTGCCGCCCGCCCTAGCCCAACGCAGCGCGCCTCCGTAGTGCTCTTCTATCTCATTCTCTATCCTCTCTCTCCTTCTCTCTTCTCTCTCCTCCGCCCACCGCAGTCCATCACAGCGCGCCGCCATTGTCCGTGGCGAGGTCGCCGAGGAGGAGCTAGAGCTAGAGGCGGAGGCCATGGCCATGCGGCGTAGGCATCGGGCGTGGATGCCTAGGCCACGTTGGGCGCGGCCGAGGGCGTGATGGCGCGGTGCTTGGCGGAAGGCGGCGCGGGGGAGCCGGAGTGCGCGCCGGCGGCCGCGGAGCAGCGGTGCCGCGCGGGGGGCGGGCGCAACGCCTTTGGGGCCGGCGCGGGCGGCTTGCGGCGGAGCATGCAGCGGGCGCGCTGGTGGCCATCGTGGGGGGATGCGAGACGCTGCAGGTGGAGGCGAGACGCTGGTGTGCACGGGCGCCATGAGCACTTGCTCAAGTGGAGAGAGGAGAGATTGGAGATAGGAGATAGATGAGAGGCTTCCATGTGGGGCCCACTCGTCATATCCACCTCAGCATGCCACGTATGCAATCGGGTTGGGTTTGGATCTGTTTGGACCTAAGTGACACACTTTAAATAGTTTATGGATCTCTGGTACACACATCAATTGTTATGGACCTACATGACACACCCGCAATAGTTTAAGGACCGCTGATGCACTTTACTCAAACTAAAAAGCAATATCATAGTTATACATAAAATTTATTATTTACAAAGGATAAATAAATAAAAATTCAAAATGGAAAAAGGTAAATAAAATTATATATACATGGCGCAAAAATAAAAAAACTAAAATAGATAAATAAAAATTGATAATTAAAGGAAAAAGCTAAAATATACAAAAACCAAAATTACATGTAAAATATAAAAGCTAAATATTTACGAACTCAAGTTAAATGGAGGATGACTAATTAGTTCCCCAGCAACGACGCCAAAAAAGCTTGTTGACAGCACTTAAGCATGGCAAACCTTATACTGCAAGTGACAGTATCGTATGTAGCTTTTTCCCAGGATGAGTGTCGTGGGTTTTGTCAATCCAAAGAAGAACTACTATACTCTAATTAACAAGAGTTTAAGCTAAACTAAAGGTAAAAAAGGTAGTCTAATCTATATCTAAACCAATCCTTAGCTAATCCACTAGAAACTACACTGTATAAACGTAAGATAAACAATTAGAACATAACTAGACCACTAATTAAAGGGTATTAACTAGCTCTCTAATCAAGCTCTAATTGGATCCAAAGCATATGCGATGTATGGGCGCCACTTCAAGAATGGAGTAGCGAGATAACTAGCAGCTCAAGGTAAATAAGTATATTCAAGCATATTCATCATAGCATGATTAAATCAAGATCAACCAATCTAGTCCCCTAGATCGAGTTTAACCTTTCTCCGGGCTCTACTATCACTAGTAACCAGGTAATCGATGAGAAACTCTCAACAGACATACATAATTAGAGAACGCGCTTCTAATTACTTCACATAGTCTAATAACATAATTAGAGCAACTAGAACTTCTAATCACCATGATTATAAGAACTAGAAACACAACCATATCATTAGGAAACTAGATCAAAGATCGAGATCGTTAGATGAATAACACCCTTAATGACATGATCTAATTAACAAGCATCTAGATCTAAAGCTAATTAGAGCTAGAACAAGCATAATTAGAACAAGAACATGATAATTAGACAAGAACAATACTTCATTAATAAACTGTATCGAGATTACATCCATGATCATACTTTTCCTCGATGATACAATTGAACCTCTGGAGCTAGGTAATTAGAGCATCGTGCAAGGCCTCTAATCACCTCTAGGAACTAGAAGAACTCTAATCCTAGACTAGAAACTCGACCCTCTACTCTCTTCTAGTTGTGGTCCCTCTTGTCGCCGTCTTCACGCCTTGATAATGAATTGGATGCCTTGTCCCGGGGCACATACTCGCTATTTATACCCTGAAGATGACATGGGAGAAACGGAAACTCGAACCGACTTTGTGGGGGGCTGGTCGGCCGACCCAGACTCTTCTGGCGTCCTCTTCTTTCCATCTTTCGCGGGGTAGTTCCTTGATGTTTAAGAAATACTTTTGCGGGGCCTTTTGGACTCTTGGGCTTCTGGAATCTTCTATATGGGCCGAGGTTGACGAAATCTTCTAGCCTTTGACATATTTGATGATTTTATTGAATATTTATCTCCAATTCCTAGTAGCTCTTGACATCTTCTTGAAGTTTCCGATCAGAAAACCTTGATTAATACAGGGAGAGGTGTGAATTAACCTAGCCTTCCTTGATCATCATCTTCAATGAATATCATCTTAGAGGTCTTTTCTCACTCGACGTAGATTGTTGTGAATTGCGTGAAAAATAGATCAAAAACCTGCAAAAATCATATATAGCATATTTCCAAGATAATATTGCAAAATCCACAATAATCGGTGATAAATGTTAGTAAAAGATATAGTTGATGCTTAAAAACCATGAAAAACTATGTAAAATGATACAAAATATTCGTACATAAGCCGCGTCAACAACATCCCCACTCTTAAACCTTGCTCGTCCTCGAGTAAGTCAAATTTTATAATTAAGTTAACTTATAAGCTAATATCAAATAATTAAACTTAATTTAAACTCTCAAATTTTTCCATGTTTTCGACTAACAAATCATATAGATAAATAAATATTCATGTAAACAAACCCCACAATTATACAAGAAGAAATCAAAATTCATCAATAACAAATTACACTGCAAGAATTTCGTTGATACGCCGCCCCTCTCCGTCGGCACGCCGGTGCGCCGCCCCTCTACGTCGACACGCCGGTGCGCCGCCCCACCCGCTCTGGCCTCCACTGCACCCTGCGCCTCCCCGCCTGCCCCGGCCGGCCCGGCGCCTCCTGCCCTGCCGCATGCCCATGACCTCCCACGCTGTGGATCCACGTCGCCTGGACTCCAGCACCTCTGGCCGAGGCCCAGCGCCGCCTGGCCACCGCAGCACCGCGCTGCCGGCCGCAGATCCGTGCTGCGTGGCCTCACCCACCGCCGGCCAACGCCCCGTGCCGCCGGCCGAGGCCCAGTGCTACTCGGCCTCTGCGGTGGAGCCCCGCGCCGCCGGCCGCTGATCCGCGCCGCCTGGACTCCTACACTGCCGGCCAAGGCCCCGAGGCGGCGGCCAAGGCCCCGCGTCGCCTAGCGTCCTACGCATCTATCCTCCACCCACCACGCTCAAGCTGCCGCGCCTGGATTCTTCCTAGACGGAAGTGGCAGGTACTGATGCTACGTCTTTTTGGCCAGCCTTTAATTGCGATTTTGCCTCCGGTTGACATTTGCATCCAGGTTGCAAACTACAATTTGGGGATTGCGTTGTTAATGCTGGAGCCAAGTTTTTGCATTGGTTAGCAGGTAACCTTCTCATGCAATTAGTGTCGTCATTAGATTATGGTATAAGAAACAAACAAGTTGAAGCTTGCTTAGTGATCAAAGTTAGCACTTGGTTTACTATTTTCACATGTTATTGTGCCTTTGTGAACTGCCTGTTTGTTGTGTCTGTCTATATACACAAGCTCTTGATATTGTATTATCTAAAAAAAATACTGTTTGAGTTGAGTTGGCTCCTCTGTTGTACAGCGATGGACAAAAGGCTCATGAATCTTTGGTTGTATGGTTTGTCAGGCTCATGTCGCCCTGCAATTTCCGCAGCAAATGCATAATGGACCTTGATTTATTTGTTGTATTATTAACTGGGACTATCTTGTTATCAGTTTGCCTCTGTTTGCATTACTATGAATTGACCTCGAAGATCTTGGACAGCTACTGAGTGCTGGTTATGTCTTCTGAGTTGATCTCAAATATCTTGGGAAGCTGCTGACTCCACGCACACCAGCCTGTGACTTTCCTAATTGTAACACCCTAATTTTAATTTCAGTATTTTACAATAAATTTAATATGGTTTATTTAATTTTCTAGGATTTTATATGCTTAGCCATGCATTCAATGATTTATTTTATCTACAATAATTAAAATTAAACATAGGTCAACTTTTGTTGTACATTCATGCCGATGCATAGTTTTATTCCTTGTATGAACTAATGATGAAAATTCAAATTTATTTGGATTTTAGATTTTGTTTTTGGCCGTGGTTTTGAAAAGAGAAAAGAAGAAAAAAGAAAAAAGAAAGCTCAGCCAGCCGAGCCAATAGGCCCAGTCCTGGCCGGCCTTCCCCCCTTCGGCCCAGCTCGGCCAGGCCCAGCAGCGGCCTCCCTCTCCCTTGCTTTCCCTCTCTGCCTCGTGGGGACGCCGCCCTGACCCGCTGACGAGCGGACCCCACCTGTCATCTCTTCCTTCCTCCTCACGCCGAACTCCCCGCGCCGCTCTCTCTCTGGCCATGGTCCCGTCCCCCTCCTTCCTCTGGCCGGTGGCCCACGCCACCGAGCTAGCTGACAACCAGCCCTCCCTCCATCCTCTCCTTCTCCCTCTCGCGTGCGACGCACGGTCAACGCGGACCCGACTCCGGGTTGAACTGGACGCGCCCCTGCTCTCCCTCTGTCCGAGGCGCCGCCTCCTCTGCGCCATGGACCCCAGCCCCGCCTTCCCCGCGGCCATGGCCCGCCTGTCACCTGCCGCCTTCCTTTCCCCGTTTGGAATCCACGTGGAGTCGAGCTAGACCCGATTTCGGATCGAACAGGACCCGGGGTGACCTCGCGCCACACGAGCCCTAGTTGAACCAGCAACACCGCCTATAAAGAGCTCCCAGAGATCCGCCGCCACCCTCTTTTCGCAACGCGCGCAGTGCCCAAGCCCTAGCTCACCTCTGCGCCGTCAATTTCCATCGCCCGAGGCTGCAAGGTGAGTCATCGCCGCCGCCAAAATTCGCCGCCGTTGAGGCCTCTCCAACCAAATTAATAGTTGATACCCCATTCCAGGACCTCCACAAAGTCGTTCCGCCGGTTCTTGGAGCCCCGTAGCCTCTTCTTGGCGCTTCTCCGCGAACGCCGACCGCCACCGCTCGCCCCTGCTCGCCGCCGTGACGCTGCAGCACTCCACCGCCGTCTCCATTCCCCTAGGTGAGTTCGCCGCCCCTTTCTCTCTCTCCCCTTGGCCGATTCGCGTCCCGTCCTGTGCACCGAAACACCCTGGTGCCAGCGATGCGCCGGTGACGCGCCTTGTTGACGGTCGTTATTTCAACATTTCGTCCGTCAATCCCTCTGTGAATAAATGGGGTACATATAAAGTTCTGTGCATTATTTACCTAACACTAACGAATTCCACGAGTTTTGGTGGTTTTCGATGTATCACAGAGAGAAGCACATATTCCTTGTAAAAGTACATCATTTGGAGCGGGAGAGAAAACACACACAAAAGGGCTTGAGATAAGATTTGCAAATTCCATCACTACAAAGTATCTCAAATGCACTCAAGGACTACTCCATTGCGTAGAGCTCGTCGAGACTATTCCAACGGACATATTATTTGCATCGTTCGGAGTTCGTACTGAAAATATATGGAAAATACAAAATTAGGGGGTACGGTTGATATCACGATGACGTCAACACCACCCCCTGTCCGTACAGCTCAGGCTGCCATGGCCCAACAGGCCCAGGTGGTGCCCAACAGCAGCCCATGCATGGTTTGAGGGTTAATCCCACCTTGGGAGCGCAGGCTGCCATGGCCCAACAGGCCCAGGTGGCGCCCAACAGCAGCCCATGCATGGTTTGGGGGTTAATCCCACCTTGGGAACTCATGGAAGACCTTTCTCACCTCAAGCTATAAATAGAGGGGCACTCCCCCACTCCTAAAATGTACCATTCACCTTGTGAATTCTCTCTTTCTCCCTCTAGGAGGCTGAAAGTAGTGTTTAGGTAGGAGTTAGAGGTAGGACTCCGCCGTTCTGGAGCTGTCTTCAGGAGTTCGGTATGAATTCTTTTGTATCTTTTCTTTCCTGTAATACTTGAGTTATTTAATATATTTATCTTTCTTTATTTTTGTGAGCATTTACTTTAGTCTTGCTTTTCGTATTATTCATGCCTTAGCATAGTAAGGTCTTTTAGACTATAGTTAGAGTTGCTCTGACGGGTAATGAATATTTAGTTTGTCATGCTTATAGATTCCTCGTATGCGCTTTATAGCATTTGACTATACGGTTGTGTATACTTCTACATGTTAGTACCAGTAGAAGTAGTGCGTGCGAAGACGTGGTGTCTACAATTGCGGTCACCTTGGTTTCGCAAGTGATTAGACCCCACGCAGTTTTTGGTAGTCGGTGTGCATGTAGACTAGGCGCACCCGGCTTTGGTAGGTCCTCTTGGTGACAGCGGGAGTGTACCCTGTGTAGTCCACCCCCGTCATTCAGGTTGCTTGTAGCCACATAGCCGAGTCACTGTGACACCCGCCTTTCTCGTCTGGGTTATCAGCACTCTGGTACCCGGAAGTGGTTAGTAGGCTCGGTGGCGAAGTAAGTATCTTAGACAACTAGATAAATCATTACCTCTATCAGAGCAACATGTTGGTCTAGCTTAGTCTGTCTGGCTCACCTTGGTATAGAAAGTCCTCATCAAGAATCTGGGCTCTTACCTCGTTGTCCTCCTACCTTTACCTGCTTTCTTGCCAACGGTGCTTAGCTTGTATCCCATGGTGCTTGGTGTCAGTCGTTCCTAGTTATCGGTTGGCGTGAGAGAGTAGTAACAACTGGATGAATGATAGTTTGATATCTCTATCTCAATGCTTCCCTGTGGATAAATACGATACCTTGGAATACTCGCGGGTGAAAGGCTACACCGGTCTCCGTGCGCTTACAGAGTAAAATCTGGTAGGCTAAGAGCCGCCAACAAGCTTTTTCTGGCGCCGTTGCCGGGGAAGCGCCGAGTTAGAATATCATTCTATTGTTCATCCCTTTGTTGTTGCTCTTTCATTTTATTTGAAAATCCAAAAAAATTATAAAACAAAAAATAACCATTTTCTTCATTGATGCTCTATCGGTTGTGTAATTCTTGATCACATGTGTGATCCTTGGATATGTTTTCATGCTATGCAAAGTCATGGGACGCCAAAACTTACATGATATTTTATCAGAACATAGCTTGGGCCAGATCCTAACGTGTGTCCAGGGGCTAATTTTCAAATTAAGCATGGTGATTAGGTTGAAATTAGCCGCTTTCTGTCAAATTGGATGCGATGTCGAGTTTGGTAGATAAGCTATGGATGATCTTTGGTAGTGATGTTCCGTTGCAAGTTCATGAGCCGCAATTCTTGAACTAGCTGGATCTCTCAAGTTTCAATGGAGACACAAAATCCGGGTGTTGTTTCAAAAATGCATCCCTTTTTTTTAGACCGTGGATTTGAGCAAAAGTTGGAGAAATGGAAGTCATGGTTTAGCAACATGATCTGTGCTATGTTTTGATTGAAATATTTTGCGAGCACTTTGTGAACAACGGGCCCGATGGTTAATACTCGTCACACATTTTTGGACCCTTGTATATGTTGTACACTAACCTGTTGCAGGAAGCATTCATTCTCCACGAGAGGATATAGGCCCCATGGCCGACATTCTCATGCTCAGCCTCTTGCCCTTTTTGGGAAATGATAGCATCATGTTAAGGTACGCATGAAATTCTATAACACAATATGCTATCATCCATGCTTGAACTTGCACAGCTAGTAGGCCACTGGTCTACTGCCCCACGGGAGAATTGCGTACCCGTGGCGTTGTGGTGTAGATCCCAAAATCGGCGGGCGTAGACGTCTCTCATTGCGGGAGAGGTCCATCTTAAGCACGACAAAGGCAAACACAAATCAATAGCTACAGGCATGGTGAGAACGTCAATGTCATGACGTGCAGTCGAAGGATGTGTGGCACAAAGGCAGACAACGACTGGTGGCACATGTCATGTCTGACAAGTATCAAGCCCAACAAGGGCATGATAGGGAGCTAGTTTGGAATCAGTACCCAGTGTAGAAACCAAGCTTGGGGGAGAAAATTGTCTGGCATTTGACAAGCTTTAAGAGAAACAACCAAAACTTTGAAGTCAACGAAGCAGCACTTATTGAACATCCGCTACATCAACATTCCAATGACCAACCATGGAGCGAGAACCCGATGCACCTACTGCCGAGATGGAACCTTTAGCATCGTTACCTCCAACGTCAATGAAGGTAACCCCCTCTAACAGCTGTTTTCAACATTCTCTTTTTAGAGGTTGTTTTAAAATGCCTATTAGTGATAGCTCTTGGAACAAAACTTTCATCGTGCTAGGATCTTCTAGTAGTGCTATCATGGTAGCACTTGAAACTAAACTTTCATGCTAAGATCCTGCTACCATAATATCTTCCAATAGTGCTATCTTAGGTTAGCTTATCCTGATCGGTTAAGCTAGCCCTCTACCTTGTCCAACCTAGGAAAAATCTTGTTAGGTAGATGTGTGTTGAACCCTAACATGCAGGGAAAGGTAGAAGGAGGTTTCCAAAGATCAGAATGGAGGAACGAAAATGCCATCATGTCATCCACTCTCAATCTTAAGTATCTCTTCGCACCATGATTGGACAACACCTTCCACTGGAATCTGAACAAAGGTCAAAGCGGAAAATGAAAACTTTGATAGAAGTATTGTTTCATGACAACTCAAGAATCAAGCTTGGGGGAGGATATACCAAGTGATATCATACATCCTCCAACCCAACCCCTGAGAGGAAGGACTTCGACATTCAACCTACAACAGTGGTTGATCGCTGCGAGACATTGACCATGCTCTGCATCACTTGGGAAGCGAACATAAAGGCTATCTCTCATCCTGAGAGTACTTCTCAAACACCACAAGACCAGATGTCTCTATAGTGAGAGGTTGCAAGTGGCATAAGATCTATGTAGTGACATCACCCAAGTATGGAGGAATGCTACGAGTGAGCATTCCTTAATTCCCTTCCCCTGGCCGAACACACAAAAAGACAAAGCAGCTTACTAGAGGTCAGGTTGATCTATGCTACTCATGAGTCAATGCGCCAATGAACCACCTGACATCACAAGCATGGCGCAACATGAGTAAGCACGCCAATCACAAACATGGCGAATAGCCATCTCCCAAAGATTGGTGGCAAACTGCCAAGGATGCAAAGGAGTCAACTCCAACAAACATCCACCTCTATCATTCCACGTGGTCTATTTGGGAATAAACAGCTGGCCGTGACCGAAACGGTGTCACTTTGGAAGAATGTCAGGCTAAAGGCAAAAATATGATGTTGGAATGGGAGATCCAACAAGAGACATTCATCCACGGGAGTAGTATCATCAGATCGGATAAATCCAAACTACCGACACTTTGCAGACGGTCCAAATAGCAGCACAAGAACTGCTCATCAGACAGTCATTATAGAAATAGAGGAGGCAGAACAAGAGTAGAGAGTGAAGCGAATTCTCCTAACATAGGTGAGCAACACAAGCAGCATCGTCATCACCCAGGGAACAAAAAAGCTTGCGGGAGGCAATGCTAGGTAATGCTGAAGCTCAGTTTCTTGGCAATCACTTGCAAGAACTAAGTTTGGGGGAAGATCACTCGGTGAGTACCCCGAATGCTCTGTATCTATTTGATATCTTAAATCCTGAAAATTGCCATGACACCAAAAAGATTTATTTCTTGTTATCCTGAATAAAAGAAAAGCTACAAAAATTTGCATAATTGAAAAACTACAAAAAGATTTGCTTTTTACCATGAATAAACTAACTCCTAGCCATAATGCTAGAACTTTGTTTATACCCTTGCTTAAAGGAAATGATGAATAGTTGCTCTATTAATTTCCTGTAAGCATTTCGTATACAACTTGACACTCTCCTAAAATTTGAACTTATTGGCATTTGTCGTGATCCTGTCTTTAATCTTTAACCTTGTGGGAGCAAGAGCATTTGAAACCAAGTCTAAGTTGTTGTGAGATGTAATATAATCAAAGTATGAGTTTAACCATCTTGATCCTAGTAAGGTGAATTCTCGGAGTTTTCTTTTTTGAAAATTAAAATGAGAAAGTTCCTCAATGGTTTTTTTTTGAAAGGGTCTCAATGGTTTAAATACCTATCCAGAGCTAAATACTTTACATGACAAAACCTATACATATGCTTCCTATTGTTATGTTGAGTTTTGTCAAATTTTGAGTTCCTATGAGGTAGTGGAACTTCAAATCCAGATCAAAATCCCTCACATCCACATCCATTTGCTAGCCTTTCTTCGTCTAGTCATGCTTAAATCTACACTGGATTCAAGCATCCTCTTACACCAGATATTTCTTGACCATATCTATCATCTATATAGCTATCCACAAATATGGTCTTACAAATAAATACTCGAGTCATATTCCAGCAATATCCCCAAAGTTCTTATACAAGGAGACATGGAGCTATCGGAAAAAAAGAGGGAGAAGGAAAAAAAGTGTGTGAGAGAAAAAATAAGAGAGAAAAAGAGAATGATAGCTCCATGTACTCAAAAAGCTTCAAAGTTTCAAAAGGGGATTCATCAAATAAGGAGTTTTCATCCATAGACCATATCCATCCACAAAACAATCACATCATCCTTTGATCGGGATGAGAGGTATCACAAACTTCGCTAGGACCAATCTTTGACTTTGCAATATACATGACATAGGTAAGCTAACGTTATCCCTACCTTGAGCTCCGCATAAGTCTTTTAGTTGATAGGGAAAAGTTTGGCCAATGGCCTGGTGAGGAAATATAAAACCACTTGAGCGATCGAGGGTACCATTTGAGGAACTTGGTTCTTTGATTTCAAAATTTTCAAAACCCTCCGAGTATGAAACCAAAAAAAAGATAGAGTTCGGTGACACTCTACCGAGATTGTTCCATCTCTCAACCACCGAAGGCGAGCTAAGAAATGCTAGAAGCCCCACAGGTATGGATAAAAAGGTTGGGGTACACTTATGCCAGTTTGTTCGAACATAAAGGTAGAATGTTGGGTTGTGCACTTAATACTTGTAGGACATTGACATCGACGCAACTCCTGATCCACCGAGCCTAAGTCTTAGCTTTGCTCGAGGACGAGCAAAAGTTCAAGCTTGGGGGGGTGTTGACGGTCGTTATTTCAACATTTCGACCGTCAATCCCTCGGTGAATAAATGGGGTATATATAAAGTTCTATGCATTATTTATCTAACATTGACGAATTCCACAAGTTTTGGTGGTTTTCAATGTATCACAAGGAGAATCTCATATTCCTTGTAAAAGAACACCATTTGGAGCAGGAGAGAAAACACACACAAAAGGGCTTGAGATAAGATTTGCAAATTCCATCACTACAAAGTACCTCAAATGCACTCAAGAACTACAACATTCCGTAGAGCTCGTCGAGACGATTCCAACGGACATATTATTTGCATCGTTCGGAGTTCGTACGGAAAATATATGGAAAATACAAAATTAGGAGGCAGTGCTAATGTCATGATGACGTCAGTACCTCCCCCTGTCCGTACAGCGCAGGCTGCCATGGCCCAACAGGCCCTGGTGGCGCCCAACAGCAGCCCAAGCATGGTTTGGGAGTTAATCCCACCTTGGGAACTCATGGAAGACCCCCCTCACCTCAAGCTATAAATAGAGGGGCACTCCCCCACTCCTAAAATGTACCATTCACCATGTGAAAATTCTCTCTTTCTCCCTCTAGGAGGCGCCCCACGGGAGGTGCTTCCATTCTGAAAGTAGTGTTTAGGTAGGAGTTAGAGGTAGGACCCTGCCATTCCGGAGCTGTGTTCAGGAGTTCGGTATGAATTCTTTTGTATCTTTTCTTTCCTGTAAGACTTGAGTTATTTAATATATTTATCTTTCTTTACTTTTGTGAGCATTTACTTTACTCTTGCTTTTGGTATTATTCATGCCTTAGCGTAGTAATGTCTTTTAGACTATAGTTAGAGTTGCTCTGATGGGTAATGAATATTTAGTTTGTCATGCTTATAGATTCCTCGTATGCACTTTATAGCATTTGACTATACAGTTGTGTATACTTCTACCTGTTAGTACCAGTAGAAGTAGTGCCTACAAGCATAGACGTGGTGTCTACAATTGCGGTCACCTTGGTTTCACAAGTGATTAGACCCCACGCAGTTTTGGGTAGTCGGTGTGCATGTAGACTAGGCGCATCCGGCTTTGGTAGGTCCTCTTGGTGACAGCGGGAGTGTACCCTGTGTAGTCCACCCCTGTCGTTCGGGTCGCTTGTAGCCACATAGCTGAGTCATTGCGACACCCGCCTTTCTCGTCTGGGTTATCAGCACTCTGGTACCCGGAAGTGGTTAGCAGGCTCGATGGTGAAGTAACTATCTTAGACAACTAGATAAATCATTACCTCTGTCAGAGCAACATGTTGGTCTAGCTTAGTCTGTCTGGCTCACCTTGGTATAGAAAGTCCCCATCAGGAATCTGGGCTCTTACCTCGTTGTCATCCTACCTTTACCTACTTTCTTGCCAATGGTGCTTGGCTTGTATCCCATGGTGCTTGGTGTCAATCGTTCCTAGTTATCGGTTGGCGTGAGAGAGTAGTAACAACTAGATGAATGATAGTTTGATATCTCTATCTCATTGCTTCCCTGTGGATAAATATGATACCTTGGAATACTCGCGAGTGGAAGGCTACAGCGGTCTCGGTGCACTTGCGGAGTAAAATCCGGTAGGCTAAGAGCCGCCAACACGCCTCCTTGGCCGAAGGTCACCGCCGGCCATCTCCTTCCCTTTTAACTCTAACCACCGGATAGCGATCCAACGGCCCAGAAGCGTCGGTGGCCGGTCAACCTAAGTCAAGTCCAGTCAGCTGCTGTTGTTTTGCAAAAGAGACCCTCAGCTTTCTCCAAATCAAGCTGCCGTCCAGGCCAGTTGTAGAGAAGGGTCTGTGTTATCGTTTTAATCTGGAATTTTGAAAAGTATTTACATATCAGTCCTAACAGCATTCAAAAGCTCATATCTTTCACGTTTTAAGTCCGTTTTCGGCGATTCTCGCGCCCACACGACCGTAGCAATGAGTAAAATAAGTTTAAATACGTTTTACCTTCTGTTTTTATGTCATGATGTACTATTTCTTACCTTTTGCATTTGTTTGCTTGCATGTGTGATCATGTGTATGCTTGTTGGTGCCGTGTATCGTGCGTAGACGTTGATCCACCTGTGGAGTTCAAAGAGCAACCTCCAGAAGCCTCTGAGCAGCAGCTAGGAATAAATTTTGAGGAAGGCAAGTATAACAGAAACAACACCTAATAATCCTTTTATTTACTGCATGTGCATTTTAATTTATATGCCTGTAAGGTTTAACTAGCTACTTTTAACCTTATATACTTACCTTCTGGGATGCATATGGTTAAGATGTGCTAGGTGCTGCGCAAACTCATATCCTTTGTTAATTTAATTTTGATTAATATCCCTATGCAATTAATTGTTGGGCTTGACCCTGATCGTTTCATGTCCATTTTAATATGGCTTTTTAGCAACATGGGTTAGGGAGCTTGAGCAATGTGCTCGTGTGCTTTTGCTAGTTCTCTCCCTAAGGACCGAATCACAAAGCGACCACGTGGGACAACAGTGCTACCACAAGGCTAGAATGGGACAGACTTAGCTGATTAACCTATGTTTTGGTTTGGGAGTAACTTACCTGCGGGGCAAGAGGGGAGGCTAGCATCAATGGTCGCTGCACTACCTTATAGTTGAGTGTGCTTTACGTTATATGTATGTGCTTCTCCCTTTGGAGGTGGACACCACCGTTGCGACCCTAAAACCTTAGCGGTTATACCTTACTAACGCAATCTTTGTAAAGGCTTCGTAGTGCGCTTGCTAGTCATCTCATCTCCGGTAGTGTGACGAACTCCTAGTGTAGCTCACGACTTGTGGGTAAAGATGTGCAACCTCTCGAGAGTGTAAAACTAATATGTTAGCCATGCTCACGGTTATGAGCGGCCCAGACCCTTCCCAGTGATTAAATGGACCCTTGGCTGAGGTTCCTTGGTTTTGGTTATGGTTTTGAGAATGGCTATATCTGTTTAATCTTCTTTAATTCTTATGCAATATCTTTTGGGCTAATTCATAGTAATTATGCCTTAATAAAAAGTTTTATATTAAAAGCTAATGCAGTCCGTCAGCTAACCATAGAGGCTCATGGTTTATGTTATATTTGTTGGGGTATTCTGTACTCACGCTTGTTTCTTTATATTGATTCCTTGTTGTGGGGGGGGGGGAATCCAACCGCTGCTCAGATGATGGAGGTAATGAAGACTATGTGCAAGACTACGATGAGTATTAGGCGTTTCGTTCACCAGTTGACGTCCCTGTGGCGCCCGTTATATTTATATTTTATGCTTCCGCTATGCTACGTTATACTCTGAGTTAAACAGTTGTGTCACAGTGTAATAATGATATATTTAATGTTATGTATGTTTTTATCTTTGACATGTGTTGTGGTAATCTGTAATTTGTTATGTATATGCGAGACGTTTCCTGGCGCATATATATGTTGCACGGTTTTGTTCGTTGAAACCGGGCATGACAATTTTGGTACCAGAGCCGTGTCGACTGTGGGACGAAAGCCTAGTTAGAACTGGTCGTGTTTAAGGAGTTCGGTATGAATTCTTTTGTATCTTTTCTTTCCTGTAAGACTTGAGTTATTTAATATATTTATCTTTCTTTACTTTTGTGAGCATTTACTTTACTCTTGCTTTTGGTATTATTCATGCCTTAGCGTAGTAATGTCTTTTAGACTATAGTTAGACTTGCTCTGACGGGTAATGAATATTTAGTTTGTCATGCTTATAGATTCCTCGTATGCTCTTTATAGCATTTGACTATACAGTTGTGTATACTTCTACCTGTTAGTACCAGTAGAAGTAGTGCCTACAAGCATAGACGTGGTGTCCACAATTGCGGTCACCTTGGTTTCACAAGTGATTAGACCCCACGCAGTTTTGGGTAGTCGGTGTGCATGTAGACTAGGCGCATCCGGCTTTGGTAGGTCCTCTTGGTGACAGCGGGAGTGTACCCTGTGTAGTCCACCCCCGTCGTTCGGGTCGCTTGTAGCCGCATAGCTGAGTCATTGCGACACCCGCCTTTCTCGTCTGGGTTATCAGCACTCTGGTACCCGGAAGTGGTTAGCAGGCTCGATGGTGAAGTAACTATCTTAGACAACTAGATAAATCATTACCTCTGTCAGAGCAACATGTTGGTCTAGCTTAGTCTGTCTGGCTCACCTTGGTATAGAAAGTCCCCATCAGGAATCTGGGCTCTTACCTCGTTGTCATCCTACCTTTACCTCCTTTCTTGCCAATGGTGCTTGGCTTGTATCCCAAGGTGCTTGGTGTCAATCGTTCCTAGTTATCGGTTGGCGTGAGAGAGTAGTAACAACTGGATGAATGATAGTTTGATATCTCTATCTCATTGCTTCCCTATGGATAAATATGATACCTTGGAATACTCGCGAGTGGAAGGCTACAGCAGTCTCGGTGCACTTGCGGAGTAAAATCCGGTAGGCAAAGAGCCGCCAACACGCCTCCTTGGCCGAAGGTCACCGCCGGCCATCTCCTTCCCTTTTAACTCTAACCACCGGATCGCGATCCAACGGCCCAGAAGTGTCGGTGGCCGGTCAACCTAAGTCAAGTCCAGTCAGCTGCTGTTGTTTTGCAAAAGAGACCCTCAGCTTTCTCCAAATCAAGCTGCCGTCCAGGCCAGTTGTAGAGAAGGGTCTGTGTTATCGTTTTAATCTGGAATTTTGAAAAGTATTTACATATCAGTCCTAACAGCATTCAAAAGCTCATATCTTTCACGTTTTAAGTCCGTTTTCGGCGATTCTCGCGCCCACACGACCGTAGCAATGAGTAAAATAAGTTTAAATACATTTTACCTTCTGTTTTTATGTCATGATGTACTATTTCTTACCTTTTGCATTTGTTTGCTTGCATGTGTGATCATGTGTATGCTTGTTGGTGCCGTGTATCGTGCGTAGATGTTGATCCGCCTGTGGAGTTCAAAGAGCAACCTCCAGAAGCCTCTGAGCAGTAGCTAGGAATAAATTTTGAGGAAGGCAAGTATAACAGAAACAACACCTAATAATCCTTTTATTTACTGCATGTGCATTTTAAGTTATATGCTTGTAAGGTTTAACTAGCTACTTTTAACCTTATATACTTACCTTCTGGGATGCATATGGTTAAGATGTGCTAGGTGCTGCGCAAACTCATATCCTTTGTTAATTTAATTTTGATTAATATTCCTATGCCATTAATTGTTGGGCTTGACCCTGATCGTTTCATGTCCATTTTAATATGGCTTTTTAGCAACATGGGTTAGGGAGCTTGAGCAATGTGCTCGTGTGCTTTTGCTAGTTCTCTCCCTAAGGACCGAATCACAAAGCGACCACGTAGGACAACAGTGCTACCACAAGGCCGGAATGGGACAGACTTAGCTGATTAACCTATGTTTTGGTTTGGGAGTAACTTACCTGCGGGGCAAGAGGGGAGGCTAGCATCAATGGTCGCTGCACTACCTTATGGTTGAGTGTGCTTTACGTTATATGTATGTGCTTCTTCCTTTGGAGGCGGACACCACCGTTGCGACCCTAAAACCTTAGCGGTTATACCTTACTAACGCAATCTTTGTAAAGGCTTCGTAGTGCGCTTGCTAGTCATCTCATCTCCGGTAGTGTGACGAACTCCTAGCGTAGCTCACGACTTGTGGGTAAGATGTGCAACCTCTCGAGAGTGTAAAACTAATATGTTAGCCGTGCTCACGGTTATGAGCGGCCCAGACCCTTCCCAGTGATTAAATGGACCCTTGGCTGAGGTTCCTTGGTTTTGGTTATGGTTTTAATAATGGCTATATCCGTTTAATCTTCTTTAATTCTTATGCAATATCTTTTGGGCTAATTCATAGTAATTATGCCTTAATAAAAAGTTTTATATTAAAAGCTAATGCAGTCCGTCAGCTAACCATAGAGGCTCATGGTTTATGTTATATTTGTTGGGGTATTCTGTACTCACGCTTGTTTCTTTATATTGATTCCTTGTTGTGGGGGGGGGGGGGAATCCAACCGCTGCTCAGATGATGGAGGTAATGAAGACTATGTGCAAGACTACGATGAGTATTAGGCGTTTCGTTCACCAGTTGACGTCCCTGTGGCGCCCGTTATATTTATATTTTATGCTTCCGCTATGCTACGTTATACTTTGAGTTAAACAGTTGTGTCATAGTGTAATAATGATATATTTAATGTTATGTACGTTTTTATCTTTGACATGTGTTGTGGTAATCTGTAATTTGTCATGTATATGCGAGACGTTTTCTGGCGCATATATATGTTGCACGGTTTTGTTCGTTGAAACCGGGCATGACAATTTTGGTACCAGAGCCGTGTCGACTGTGGGACGAAAGCCTAGTTAGAACTGGTCGTGTTTAAGGACTTCACTTTCCTTTGTCTTACCTGCTGACTTTTAAATGCTTTGTCTTTATTTTATTTTTACTGATTAATTGCTCACTTTATGTTTGAAAATTTTTTATTTATTCCTTCTGTCATATAAAACTTAACTCAAGTATTTCTATAGTTTTTATAGATGACATCACTAGGGTGCTTTTGTATGAGAATTAGACTACCCTTATAATGTCTCGTTAGCACGCTTTTTTTTGGTGTGTAAATGCTTGTCATGGTGAACTATGCTTGATTTGGTTCTTTGCTTGATTGATAGTCTAGCTGTGTTATATATCCACAGTATAAACAACTATGAAGATTAAATTAATCAAATAAATTAATTAATAAAGATTAGATCATTGGGGGTTATAAATAGCCATCTACTCTTTACTTTATCGGTCACCGTTGTTTATCATCCTAGATATGTGCAACAATTGCTTACTGATATTGTCTCAACTGCTGCCAACAGATGGTAAACACCAGGAACAGAGGCAATGGACCGAAGGATCACAATCAAGCCAATGGCAACCCATCGCAGAACTCACCGCCGCTGACCGCAGAACAGTCCTTTCAACTCTAGATGCAGATGATGGCTACTCTCAACAATGCGGTACAGGCTATACAAACTGTTCAAGCCAACCAACAACCACAGCAGAGGGACAGGCGTGGAGACTTCATGAAGGGGCACCCGCCAACTTTTTCTCATTCTGCTGATCCGCTCTAGACAGATGACTGGCTCCGTGCAGTGGAGTGATAGCTTGACATTGCGCAGTGCAATGATCAAGAGAGGGTCTTGTATGCAGCAGGACAGCTTCGAGGTGCTACTCTAGACTGGTGGGAGTCGTACAGGCAGCAGGAGAGAGAGTGCTTCACTTGGGCTCAGTTCCGTGAGAGGTTCAGGAGTCACCATGTGCCGGCGGGCATAATGAAGTTGTAGAAGAATGAGTTACTCTCTCTGAAACAGGAGAACATGTCAGTCACAGAGTACCGTGACAAGTTTCTGCAGCTTGCTCGCTATGCTCCCACAGAAGTTGCAGAAGACAGTGACAAGCAGGAGCACTTCCTGGAGGGTCTTAATGACAACCTTCAGTTGCAGCTGATGAACAATCACTTCAATAATTTCAATCACCTGGTGGACCGTGCCTTGCTTACAGAGCAGAAGCGCAGGGAAATTGAAGAGAAGAAAAGAAAGCTTAACCTTGCTTCCTCCAATAGCAACACCCGCCCCCGCTATCCACAGCAGTACCAGCAGCAGGGTCACTCGCAACATCAGTAGCCGCAGCAGCAGCAGTACCAGCAGCGGCAGCAGCCCTAGCAGCAGTAGTACCAGCTGCAGACAGGTTAGGGTCAGCGCTATCAGAATCCGAACCAACGCCTACCTACCGAGCTATGCCACAAGGGCAGTCCAACCCACCTGTCCCAAATCAGGCTACTGTTCCAGTTGTTCGTAACTGCTACAAGTGTGGCGACAGTGGACACTTCGCCAACAACTGCCCTCAGAAGGGGCAACAGCAGCAGCAGGGCGCTAGGCAGAACGCCCTACAGCAGCAGCAGGGGCGCCCCAACCAGCAGAATAGGGCACCACCTAAGGGCAAGGTCAACCATGTGACGGTAGAAACCGCAGCAGATGCTCCAAATGTCGTTCTCAGTACGTTTACAGTCAACGTCAATCCCGCTACTGTACTTTTTGATACTGGTGCTACACATTCTTTTATTACAAGATCATAAACTGAACAAAACAACAAACCTATAAGTTCTATGAAAAGACCTATGGTAGTTGCATCACTAGGTGGAGAGGTAAACACCAGTTCCATTTGTTCCAGAGTGGGTATAAAAATAAGAGGCGTAGAGTTCAGTGCCAAGTTAATAGTTATTGACTCTATGAGTATTGATATAATCTTGGGCATGGACACTCTAGAGAAATGGGGTGTCAAAATTGATTGTGCTCAACGGACAGTTCACCTAGCAGCAGCAGATGGCCAGGAAGTGGGGATCAACGCATCAAGCCCTTCAGGGTATTTGCATCAAATGGAGGCTAGACCTACCGATGGCATTCAAGTGGTGTGTGATTATCCAGATGTCTTCCCTGATGAATTGCCAGGTATGCCGCCTGACAGAGATATTGAGTTTTTAATAGAGATATTGAGGCAATATAGGATGGCACCTATAGAGCATGAGGAGGTTAAAAAGAATATAGATGAATTGGTAGCTAAAGGATATATCCGCCCTAGTTCCTCTCCTTGGGCTTTTCCAGTCTTGCTTGTTGAGAAGAAGGATACTGATGTGAAAAGGATGTGTGTAGATTACTGGGCTTTAAATAAGGTCACCATCAAAAATAAGTACCCGCTTCCCCGCATTGATGACTTGTTTGATCAGCTTCAGGGTGCTTGTGTTTTCTCTAAAATTGATCTGAGATCTGGTTATCATCAGTTAAAAATTCGTCCCTCAGATATTCCTAAGACTGCCTTCACCACTAAGTACGGCTTGTATGAGTATACCGTAATACCGTAATGTCTTTTGGCCTGTCCAATGCTCCTGCCTATTTTATGCAACTGATGAATTCAGTGTTCATGGATTATTTGGACAAATTTGTGGTGGTTTTCATTGATGACATTCTGATTTATTCCAAGACTAAAGTAGAACATGAGGAACATTTAAGGTTAGTTCTTCAGAGATCAAGGGAACACAAGCTGTACGCCAAGGTCAGCAAATGTGAATTTTGAATTGAAGAAGTGCGTTTCCATGGTCACGTCGTCTCCAAAGAAGGAATTGCAGTGGATCCAAGCAAGATCAATACTGTCACAAACTAGAAGGTGCCGGAAATACCAAAAGAGGTTCGTGGATTTCTGGGTTTAGCTGGTTATTATCGGAGATTTATTGAGAATTTCTCAAAAATTGCGAAGCCCATGACTTCCTTATTGGAGAAGGATGCAGAGTTTAGATGGACAAATGCACAGAAAGCTGCCTTTGATGAGTTGAAGAAGAGATTGACTACAGCACCTGTGTTGACATTGCCTGACTAGCAGAAGAAATTCGTAGATTATTGTGATGCTTCCAGAGATGGTTTGGGATATGTTCTGATGTAGGAAGGTAAAGTGATTTCCTATGCTTCATGGCAGTTGCGCAAGCATGAGGTGAATTATCTGACACATGACCTGGAACTTGCAGCAGTGGTACACGCACTGAAGATTTGGCGTCACTATTTGTATGGGCAGCGTTGTGAGATTTATACTGATCACAAGAGCCTCAAATATATCTTCACACAGAACGAGCTGAATATGCGGCAGCGAAGATGGCTAGATTTAATTAAGGATTATGATATGGAAATTCATTATCATCCTGGCAAGGCTAATGTGGTAGCAGACGCTCTGAGTAGGAAGAGTTATGCTAATATGGCTATGGGTTTCATGATGCCGCATGAGTTATGTGAAGAGTTCGAAAGATTGAGCTTGGGTTTCCTACATGACACTACAGCAGCAGTGTTTGAGGCAGAGCCAACTTTAGAACAAGAGATTTGGGAACACCAGAAGGATGATGAGAAATTGCAGGAAATTCGTGAGTTGCTCAAATTAGACAAGGCGCCTCACTTTAGGGAAGATGAACAGAGAACTTTATGGTACAAGAACAGAATATGTGTGCCTAATGTGGACAGCATCAGAAAGTTGATTTTGAGTGAGGCTCATGATACGGCTTATTCTATTCATCCCGGCAGTACCAAGATGTACTATGACCTGAAGGAAAGATTTTGGTGGTACGGTATGAAGCGTGCCATGGCTGAGTATGTAGCTATTTGTGATACCTGTCAGCGTGTGATGGCTGAACATCAGAGACCCACAGGTTTATTACAGCCGTTGAAGGTGCCAGAATGGAAGTGGGAAGAAATAACTATGGATTTCAGTGTGGGTTTGCCTCGTACTCAGAAAGGCTATAATTCAATATGGGTAGTAGTGGATCGTTTAACCAAGATAGCTCACTTTATACCGGTTAACACTACTTATTCAGGTGCTAAATTAGCTGAGCCGTATATCTCTAGAATTGTCTGCCTGCACGGCGTGCCTAAGAGAATTATATCTAACCGAGGTTCGCAGTTTACTTCTCGTTTTTGGGAGCAGTTGCATGATTCATTGGACACAAAGCTCAGATTCAGTACAGCTTACCATCCTCAGACAGACGGGCAGACAAAAAGAACTAATCAGATACTTGAGGATATGTTGAGAGCTTGTGCCATACAGTACGGCACTAGTTGGAACAAGTGTTTGCCGTATGCTGAGTTTTCTTATAATAACAGCTATCAAGCCAGTCTAAAGAAGTCGCCGTTTGAAGCACAGTACGGCAAGAGGTGCAGAACGCCGTTGTTCTGGAATCAGACAGGTGAGAAGCAGGTATTTGGACCTGACATAATACAGGATGCTGAACAACAATTGCGGATTGTTCAGAAAAGTTTGAGAGTTGCCCAGTCCAAGCAGAGAAGTTATGCTGATGTTCGCAGGAGGGATTTGTCCTTTAAAGTGGATGACCATGTGTACTTAAAGGTGTCACCAATGAGAGGTATTCGCAGATTCAACATCAAAGGGAATATAGCGCCAAGATATATTGGACCATTTAAAATATTGGAGAAGAAAGGTGAAGTAGCTTACCGCCTGGAGTTGCCTCCCAGTTTGTCAGGTGTACATGATGTGTTTCTTGTGTCCCAGTTGAAGAAGTGTTTGAGAGTACCCGAAGAGCAAGCGCCACTGGAAGGATTGGAGGTACAGGAGGATCTGAGCTACACAGAGCATCCAGTAAAAATTTTAGACACCTGAGAGAGAAATACTAGAAACAAAAGGATCAAGATGTGCCGTCTGCAGTGGAGTCATCGTACAGAGGCCGAGTCAACATGGGAACGAGAAGATGAATTAAAAGCAGTATACCCCGCTCTCTTTGCTAACTAGCCTAGCTGAATCTCGGGGCGAGATTCTTGTTAAGGGGGGTAGGTTTATAACACCCTAATTTTAATTTCAGTATTTTACAATAAATTTAATATGGTTTATTTAATTTTCTAGGATTTTATATGCTTAGCCATGCATTCAATGATTTATTTTATCTACAATAATTAAAATTAAACATAGGTCAACTTTTGTTGTACATTCATGCCAATGCATAGTTTTATTCCTTGTATGAACTAAGGATGGAAATTCAAATTTATTTGGATTTTAGATTTTGTTTTTGGCCGTAGTTTTGAGAAGAATAAAGAAAAAAAAAGAAAAAAGAAAGCTCAGCCAGCCAAGCCAATAGGCCCAGGCCTGCCCAGCCTTCCTCCCTTCGGCCCAGCTCGGCCAGGCCCAGCAGCGGCCTCCCTCTCCCTTGCTTTCCCTCTCTGCCGCGTGGGGACGCCGCCCTGACCTGCTGATGAGCGGACCCCGCCTGTCATCTCTTCCTTCCTCCTCACGCTGAACTCCTCGCGCCGCTCTCTCTCTGGCCATGGTTCCGTCCCCCTTCTTCCTCTGCCCAGTGGCCCACGCCACCTAGCTAGCTGACAACCAGCCCTCCCTCCATCCTCTCCTTCTCCCTCCCTCGCGCGACGCACGGTCGACGCAGACCCGACTCTGGGTTGAACCGGACGCGCCCCTGCTCTACGCCATGGACCCAAGCCCGCCTGTCACCTGCCGCCTTCCTTTCACCGTTTGGAATCCGCGTGGAGTCGAGCTAGACCCGATTTCGGATCGAACCGGACCCGGGGTGACCTCGCGCCGCACGAGCCCGAGTTGAACCAGCAACACCGCTATCAAGAGGTCCCAGAGATCCGCCGCCACCCTCTTTTCGCAACACGCGCAGTGCCCAAGCCCTAGCTCACCTCTACGCTGTCAATTGCCATCGCCTGAGGCCGCAAGGTGAGTCACCGCCGTCGCCAAAATTCACCGCCATTGAGGCCTCTTCGACAAAATTAATCCTTGATACCGCATCGCAGGACCTCCACGAAGTCGTTCCGCCGGTTCTTGGAGCCCCGTAGCCTCTTCTTGGCGCTTCTCCGCAAACGCCGACCGCCATCGCTCGCCCTTGCTCGCCGCCGTGACGCTACAGCGCTCCACCGCCGTCTCCAATCCCCTAGGCGAGTTTGCTGCCCCTTTCTCTCTCTCCCCTTGGCCGTCGCGTCCCGTCGCGTGCACCGAAACACCGTGGTGCCTGCGCGCCTGCGATGCACTGGTGATGCGCCTTGTTGACGGTCGTTATTTTAACATTTCGACCGTCAATCTCTCTGTGAATAAATGGGGTATATATAAAGTTCTGTGCATTATTTACCTAACACTGACGAATTCTACGAGTTTTGGTGGTTTCTGATGTATTACAGGGAGAAGCTCATATTCCTTGTAAAAGTACATCATTTGGAGCAGGAGAGAAAACACACACAAAAAGGCTTGAGATAAGATTTGCAAATTCCATCACTACAAAGTATCTCAAATGCACTCAAGGACTACTCCATTGCGTAGAGCTCGTCGAGACAATTCCAACGGACATATTATTTGGATCGTTCGGAGTTTGTACGGAAAATATATGGAAAATACAAAATTAGAGGGCCGTGCTCATGTCATGATGACATCAGCACCTCCCCCTGTCCGTACAGCGCAGGCTGCCATGGCCCAACAGGCCCATGATGACGTCAGCACCACCCCCTATCCGTAAAGCGAAGCGCCGGTGACGCGCCTCCATGGCCGAAGGTCACCGCCGGCCATCTCCTTCCCTTTTAACTCTAACCACCGGATCGCGATCCAACGGCCTAAAAACACCGGTGGCCGGTCAACCTAGGTCAAGTCCGGTCAGCCACTGTTGTTTTGCAAAAGAGACCCTCAGCTTTCTCCAAATCAAGCCGCCATCCAGGCCAGTAGCAGAGAAGGGTCTGTTTTATCGTTTTTATCCGGAATTTTGAAAAGTATTTACATATCAGTCCTAACAGCATTCAAAAGCTCATATCTTTCACGTTTTAAGTCCGTTTTCGGCGATTCTCGTGCCCACACGACCGTAGCAATGAGTAGAATAATTTTAAATACGTTTTACCTTCTGTTTTTGTGTCATGATGTACTATTTCTTACCTTTTGCATTTGTTTGCTTGCATGTGTGATCATGTGTATGCTTGTTGGTGACGTGTATCGTGCGTAGACGTTGATCCGCCTGTTGAGTTCGAAGAGCAACCTCCAGAAGCCTCTGAGCAGCAGCAAGGAATAAATTTTGAGGAAGGCAAGTATAACAGAAACAACACCTAATAACCCTTTTATTTACTGCATGTGCATTCTAATTTATATGCCTATAAGGTTTACCTAGCTACTTTTAACCTTATATACTTACCTTCTGGGATGCATATGGTTAACATGTGCTAGGTGCTGTGCAAACTCATATCCTTTGTTAATTTAATTTTGATTAATATTTCTATGCAATTAATTGTTGGGCTTGACCCTGATCGGTTCATGTCCATTTTAATATGACTTTTTAGCAACATGGTTTAGGGAGCTTGAGCAATGTGCTCGTGTGCTTTTGCTAGTTCTCTCCCTAAAGACCGAATCACAAAGCACCACCTGGGACAACAGTGCTACCACAAGGCTGGAATGGGACAGACTTAACTGATTAATTAGGTTGTTTTGGTTTGGGAGTAACTTACCTGCGGGGCAAGAGGGGAGGCTAGTATCAGTGGCCGCTGCACTACCTTATGGTTGAGTGTGCTTTACGTTATATTTATGTGCTTCTCCCTTTGGAGGCGGACACCACCGTTGCGACCCTGAAACCTTAGCGGTTACACCTTACTAATGCAATCTTGGTAAAGGCTTCGTAGTGCGCTTGCTTGTCATCTCATCTCCGGTAGTGTAATGAACTCCTAGCGTAGCTCATGACTTATGGGTAAAGATGTGCAACCTCTCGAGAGTGTAAAACTAACATGTTAGCCGTGCTCACGGTTATGAGCGGCCCAGACCCTTCCCAGTGATTAGAAGGACCCTTGGCTGAGGTTCCTTGGTTTTGGTTATGGTTTTGATAATGGTTATATCTGTTTAATCTTGTTTAATTTTTATTCAATATCTTTTGGGTTAATGGTTTTGTTATTAATTCATAGTAATTATGCCTTATTAAAAAGTTTTAAATTAAAAGCTAATGCAGTCTGTCAGCTAACCATAGAGGCTCTTGGTTTATGTTATATTTGTTGGGTATTCTGTATTCATGCTTGTTTCTTTATATTGATTCCTTGTTGGGGCAGGTGTGATGCTCCGGCATCTCAAGTGTATAATCATTCATCATAAAGTATCATGCATTAGCATACACTTGAACCCTAGTTCAAACTTGGTTGAAATGCCACTTGTTGAAACCTGTTTTCTGCTGATATGTCTCTGTGATTGTGCCTATAACTTTGATTATATTTAGATTTGGGTGAAACTCATATTAACAAACTTGTAGATAATTTGATGATGAACAACTTTGGTAAATGGTGCTTTGACATGCATGAAGGTTTGCATAGAGATTTGGGTCTTTTTCTGTCAGCATGTGAAATCTGTCCAAACTTGACCTGGAGGGTCAATTCAAATTTTCTTGATATTAAAGCCAAAACCTGGCAATACTTGTATTGAGGAAGTTGTAGATTATGAAATTCTGAACAACATTGGTATAAAACTCCTTTTGTGAAAGTGCCTAGAATGTAGACTTTTAGAATTTTCAAGCTGGAGGTTTTTGTTGGTCAAACCTTGGTCAGCAGTTTAAATTCAAATTTAAACCATATTTTTGAGTATAACATGGTATACAAGTTTATAAGGGAAATGTAGAGGAACAAATTTAGAAAATTTCATCCAATTAGGCTTTTGTCAAATTCGGCTCCTAGGTTGATCAAAGAGACGAATTTCAGCAGCATGTTTCCTTGGTCAAAGCTGATTTTTCCATTTTCGGGGTTTTGGAATTTCCCTCTCTCCCTCTGTCTCGCTGACCGGCGGGCCCCACCCGCCCGTCGCCCCCGATTCCCGCCCGCGTCGGACAAACCCCTGGCCAGTGGGTCCCACTCGCTTCCTCCCTCCGCGCACCCGGTCCGTGGACCATCCACTCAACTCCTCCGCCCCGGTCCCACCTGCCAGTCTCACCGGGTCTATGGACCCCGTCCACCGAACGGCCACCGGCCTTCTCCCCCGCTCCAGCGCGCCCACGCGGCGGGCGACGCTTGCCCGCGCCGCGCGGGGCCGACACCGGCCGGCCGAGCGCCGCGCCCCTTCCTCCCCGCACCTGGACGCCTTCCCGGCCGAGTGGAGAGGCCAAGACCCTCCCCTGGCTCCCTCTCGCCTCGCTCTTGCCATTCCCACTCGCCCAAACGCCTCGCTCCCGGCCCTCATCCGAAGCGCAGCGCCCGCCCGCCATTGCCGAAGCTCGGAGGCGAGTTCACGCCGGCCGCTCCGCCGCTCCCTGCGCCCCTAGATCACCGCCATCACCTCCGCCTCCACCTCCCGCGTCCAACGAGCTAAGCCTCGTCATCTCCCTCCGCCTCCCCTCGACAAGCGCAGTGTGCCCGCCGCCAGTGCCGCTGCGGCGAGCTCACTACCCCTGCCGCCTCAAGCCGCCTTCCGCACCGCCGACGTGCGCCTCGCGCTCACCTCACCACACTCCACCTCTCCCCTGAGCTCTCGTTCACCCTCGGCGCCTCCAACCACCCTTCCCGCGAACGCACCCCCCACTGCCACCATCGCCGCCGGTCCCTCGCCGTGGACGACCGTCTTCCGGCCTTCCCCTCGCCCCCATAACACCACCCCCGCCTTCGCCTTGCTCTCGCGCATCTCCTGCACTAGACGTCGTCGCCGTTCGCCGTTCGCTCTCCTCCTTCGCCGGATTTCCACGCCGTGCCGCCGTCGGTGCGCGCCGCCGCCGCTCCGGTTCACCCCGTCGTCCCGCCTCTCCTTTTCACTGCCGGCGACGAGACTCACGGTGTCGAGTTCGCCGTCGCGGGAGACACCTTCCCGACCCGTCTCGGCTCCAAGATCCAGCCCCGACGCGCCGCCCCGCACGCGGGAACGCGGGCCGCGCCACGCCGTTCACCCCGACCGGAGGTGGAAGACGAAGGCGCTGCTTTTGCAGAAAGGACCCTCCGATTATTGGTTATTTTACCACTGTTTACTAAGTCTTGCAATAATTCCTAATAACCCCCTAGATCTATTAGGGTTTCGCATTTTAACTCGAGCCGTTGCATTTTGTAGATCTAACCCCAGGCTTAGGAGTATTCTCACACACTGTTCACTGAGTCGAAGTAGTCTTTCTTGCAGGCCTCTGGAATCTATGGTTAATTACGTTGTAGCCCCCAGATCTAATGTTTTCCATTTAAATGCATTTAATTTGGCTGTGAACTTTAGAAATTCATAACAATTCATAGAAAAATCCAAAATGGACAAACTCAGTGGCTATGGACTCCTCTTGAGTAGATCTACAGGATAGGTATGATGTGGATGTGTGAAAAGTCTGTTTTGCCCTTGTTTAAGTTGCATGCATGTGGTGAATAATAAATGGTAAAAGTGGACCAAATGAACTCTAAAAATTATGAAACTTGGACAGTATGGCATCTAGGTACTGTGTGATTTTTGGTAGGTCTAGCATTGGCTATTTAATTACTGTTTTGTCCTTATGCATGTGTTTTGTGTATTTAATTAACTTGGAAAATGAGGGCTACATAAAATATGCTCAAATATGACCTCTAGTATTTTTCATGTACTTTTTATAGTATGATTAGCTCATTGATAAAGTATGAGGTTGTGCATGTTTGTTTAGCTGCTGATTTGAAAATGACAAAGTGTCACATGCTTAACTAAATAAAAAGGAAAAGTGGTCTTAGGATGCATAATTAATTCTCTGGAAAATTTGGTAGCTTGCTAATGATGTATAGGTTCCAAAAAGTATCTTTGTGAAGCCTGTAAGTACTGTTTTGATGTGTGTTTAAAATAGACCTAGATAATTATATGGGAAATAGATATCATATCAAACTATGGATTTGGGCTTGCTGATTTTTGTACATGGTGTTCATGCAGTGTAATGGTTGCTGTAGGAATTTCAAGTCCAGAACCCACTCCTACAAATTATGAAAAATCAGAGAAGCTATAGGGCTGATAACTTGTTGGAATTTTAATAAATTAATTATAACTTGTTTGTAGTTGAAATTTTGGCAATAACACTATGAAGTATGTGTCTGCATGTGGTAAAAGTTTGAGATCAATTTGAGTTGTCCAACTACATGAACTCATGAGTGCATTATATTCATAAATGCGTTTTCAAGAGACAACTTCATTTCATTCGATAGGGACTGTGTACACATATAAGACACTAACTCATGATGACTTCAAAGATAAAATATGGTGATGGTTTGTATGATTTCTTAGTGATGGGTTGTATGATTTCTTAGGAAAGTTGTTAAGTTTTCTTCTTATGGGATGAGTTTGAACTAGAAACAATTGAGTCTTTTTATCACAAACCACTTGATCATGCATTATGCTTTAATTGCACCTCATGCATACAATTGCATTCGTTGCACTCATGATTGCACTATGACATACATATGACCTGTATCATATGCATATATTTGCATTCTCTTGCACTCACTTGCATATTATATCATGCATATAGATTCCGCGAAGAAGGATCAACACAAGAGCTGCTATTGATCGATAACCCGGACATCGAATTGCCCAAGAGCAAGAAGACGACGTGTCGCTGATTACATCCGTCCCTGTTTCAAGGGGTTGCCTGGGGCAAAGCCTCACAACCCGGCAAACTAACTTAGTTTAGTTTGTTGGTTTTCTTAAGAACAATCAAAGGTAGGTAGGACCATGATTTCTCCTAGCAAATACAAATTCTTGTTTGATGATTACGCATACGTATTAGGAGTTGTTTGAAACCAACTGCATTAGACTTCCTGGCCGCCCTGGCCCTAGCACCTATACATAGAGTTCGTAAGACGAGTGCCTAGAATTGCTAGGTGCGAGTAGACACGAGTGATTGTACTCGTCTCGTAGGTGCGACTTTACAATGTGACAGAAATCTCACTTATGGAAGTTATTATATATGCTTATGGTTTAAATGGAGACCGGGCGGAGATTTTATGAGTTGTTACTGTTTATGTTATTATGCATTGGACTCTGCCCGTGTCGCATAAGGTCCGTTCGCTGTTCGCCTGCTGATCGGCATAACATTGCTAGAGTGCTTATCCGGGATAATGGACCGGTGAAAGCCTTACTTTTGCCATCCAAAGAACAGAGACAGACTCCTACTGTGACACCTTGGGGAGCTTGTAGTCGAGGGAGGGCTGACCCGACGTGACCGTGGTATCGCTCCTAAGGTGGCACAACCTGGGAATAACAGAAGGATTGAATCGAACTTGGGATGGGACAAGTGGAGATGGGGGATATATGTGTGGAACGCGATGGCTAGTAAGCATATATCACCTGGCATTTTTAGTTATTCCTGAAAATTAAAAATCGATTCGAATCGCTGATGCTCACCAGGTGTGAGAATGCCAGATATCGCACACGGGCAACGTAGTAATAACTGTAACATGTTGTTTATTAAATCACGCTTTTTAATACAACATGCTTGGATGTGTATGATCCGTCTGACTATTCATGATGCTGCCCATCTACTGGTTGGAGGTCGATGGACTTGGGAGATGCTTTGAGGTCGAGGGAGGGCTGACCCGACGTACCGTGGTATCGCTCCTGAGACGGCTACTCCCAGGGGATAGATGGGGGCGATGTGAATCTTGGGACGGAACATGTATTCATGTTTTACTTTCCTGCAAGTATTTCCTTTATGATATAAATGATCTTCATGATTAATGGATAGTAGCTGTCAAATCCTGCTATCTTATGTCAACATGACTTTGTTTAAGAATCAACAGCTAAGGATCCACATGATTAGTAAGCATGCTTTGCGTCAGCCATAAGCCCTGTCCATTAAGTCCTACTGAGTAATTAGTACTTAGGGTTTGACCCCACTTTTGGATTACAGGTACTGGCGACATCTGGATAGCTGTGTTGGAGGTGGTAGTACCGGTGGGCTTGGTGCTACTCGCCTTGTTCATCTCTTCGTGAAGACGACTTAAGTTTGTTCCGCTGCGAGATTTTTGAAACGCTTCCGCTATATATACTCTGAATTCGCTTTCGCTATATTTTGACTATGTATTTGATTTTATACAATTGGTTTGTAAATTAAAGTCTAGTATTCTCTGTTTCAACTGCCTGTGATGATGTAATTGTTGTGGCTCCTTCGAGAGTCGGATGTGTTTGATGTCGGTTCCTCGGAAATGGTGTTATCGAGAGCCCGAAAGACTCTCGACGGACTACCGGGTTTAGTCTAGCCTAAGTGCACTGCGAGCCAGAGGTGGCAGGTGTGCTTAGTCTGGATTAAGCAGGGCGGTTCCGCCACAGCCGGGGGGGGGGAATCCAACCGCTGCTCAGATGATGGAGGTAATGAAGACTATGTGCAAAACTACGACGAGTATTAGGTGTTTCGTTCACCAGTTGACGTCCCTGTGGCGCCCATTATATTTATGTTTTATGCTTCCGCTATGCTACGTTATACTCTGAGTTAAACACTTGTGTCACAGTGTAATAATGATATATTTAATGTTATGTACGTTTTTATCTTTGGTATGTGTTGTGGTAATCTGTAATTTGTCATGTATATGCGAGACGTTTCCTGGCGCATATATATGTTGCATGGTTTTGTTCGTTGAAACCGGGCGTGACACTAATCTAGCGGCATTCTTCTCCATTGTAGTTGGCTCACAATCAAAAGCTTCTACTGCATTTGTTGGTAAAATCTAGTGCCTGGTGTTCTTGTTGTATTGGCGATTTATGTTTTTTTACCTGTGAGGAAACTTGTGCTGATTTTTACACTAGTAGGAGATGGGAAATGATGTCTGATTTTTACACTTGTGGATTCATGATAGAAGAAACTAATTTGGGTTTGGAAATTGTTTCCAGAAATTCAGAAATCAGTAATAGAATTTATTTTGTGATGACTCTGATCTTGTTCCCTTTGCCCTGATGTTTGATATATGTTTAAGTAGAGTAAAACTAGTTGGCTGTCAGTAGATTGATTGCTTACCTGGATTGAAATTCATATAAGTGCTTCTTTATGGCCTTGTACCCATTCATCACCAGGAATTATAGTATGAACTATTTTAATTAATTTGGCTTAACCTGTACTGCGCAGGTTAGGATGCAGTGACCACTACGAGTGACTAGTTCAATCTTCAGCTGTGTTGAAGGCATTAACGTTACATGCAGATGCAGATAAGTTCAAATATCTACATGCTTTATTTTGCATTTTTAACCTCTTTTTGGAACTCAAATTACTTATGTTTTAAGCTAAGTTGTTGAGTCCTTACTAGCCGATGTTGGACTGGAATAAGCTGTAATCAGCAAGAAGCAAGTAATATTAGTGCAATTATACCTTTAGCTTCTAATGTGTATCTATCCTTCCATAAGATGTCATTTATTACTTTAAATTGACTAGATAAAAAATTTAGTAAATGGAGCTTATGATCATGAACCAGCTAACTAGTTTCAAAGTTGTAAGTAATATGTGGGCTACATATAGAATTATTTCCATTGGAGATACAACAGTACTAGCAAGAAATCATATTATTGCAGTCAAACTGTGTCTGATTATTGCTCATCTTGCATTTGACAGAGATTTGGCCAGTCTGTTGTTCGAGCAGACTAACTTATCCTCT
This sequence comes from Paspalum notatum, assembly GCA_022530915.1. Classification (NCBI taxonomy): domain Eukaryota; kingdom Viridiplantae; phylum Streptophyta; class Magnoliopsida; order Poales; family Poaceae; genus Paspalum; species Paspalum notatum. The sequence continues at coordinate 27,075,604 of CM039688.1, read as the reverse complement.
GCAAGGGTTTCATAATGGTATGCCAGTTCCTTGCTCTTCCATCTTAAGTAGAACCCTTTGACACTTGCTCTTCAACATGTTTATTCTCATAGATGGTATTGAGCCTTACCTGATGTTCTCTTTATGTTGGTTCATTGAGAGTTGTTATCTATAACCCATTAGAAAGACACAATATAGTTTCAATGATGCTGCTATGTATTAGTTATGAACTCTTATAGTCTTGTTTGACTTATCGATTATTTCAGACATACAATCTTTGGCCAACATATGATCTCCACCATTACATGATACGCTCAATGGAAGAGGAGTTTGAGAAGATTGTCGGAGAAACTATCCTAATGAGGATGACTTGAGGATGGAATTTCGTGAAGAATTCCTCTACGGTTCCAAGTTAGGATAGTATGCCCATAAATTAGTTAGTATGCAGCTCATGGTTTGTATTAGAACCCTAGATATAGGTTGATTCATTTATAGTTAGGACCCTATATATATGAATTTCTTGTAGTTACAATTGTGAACTGATTGAAGTTTTGGGTTTGCTCACACTTAGTCCAATTTGTAATATGATTTATGTGACAATGATTGTTTCCGATACATGAATAAATAAATATACATCTGTATTATTGTTGCATCTTGTAATGAATGTTAATGCATTGGTGCTGTAACGGCAAGCGGAACAATTCTTGATAATTGTTTTGCTAATACGGCAATATGTGACAGTTCTATTTTTTTTTTTGTCACGGGCTATATTTAACGGCAGTGCAGTAACGGCCGTGTAATTAATCCATGACGGATTGATTTTGTTGATCTATGACGGCTATGTTGAGCCAAACAATTTATGACGCTCAATACATGACAGAATTTAGTTATGTCATAGATGTTTGTCTATGATGGTTTTAAGATGATCTGTGACATAAGCGAATCATCATGTATCAACGAAATTCTTATAGTAAATCTCCTTGTTTTTCAAATAAATTTTTCAAAAAGGATCAAGTATCAAAGATTAAAATATATAAGGCCCAAGAATTACTTTCATCTTTCCAGGCTCTCAATATATGTGCGAAAAAATAAACTGAACCATAAGAATATATAAGTGTAAGCTTATCTGGAGCTTGGTAAAATCCTAATCAAAATTTAAACTCAATATATTATCAAAATAAGAAAAGAATATGCTGGTATTACTGAGACTTCTCAAAAAGGTCATGGAAATCATAATGATTAAAAGAAAAAAGAAATAAATATAGAAAAGTGGACATGTGCAAATAAACTATTGATCTCAAGGCACAAATGAAGTCCTTGTTATTGCATTGCATATGGTTGGAAAAACTTCTGGAGTATTTCTAACAAACTAAGTCATATACCATGAATAAGACATAGGAAATAAAAAAGGAGCAACATATTATTTCTCTTTTTTTTTAGACAACTAATTCTACTTTGACCGCTGGGTGAGAGCCAATAGACCGGCTTCATTGCTCTCCTGGTGTGATGAGTGATTGTAAACGGTACAAGCCCTCCGATGGACTGGAGGTAGATGATGAAGGCCTCGATGGAATGAGGCAAAAGCCCTCCAATGCACCGGAGGCAATGCTCGGCGTCGGTCGGCCATGGAAGCTCGGTACACAAAGGGGCAGTTCGGCAACGGTGGTGTAAGCCCTCCGATGGACCGCGAGGAGACTCCGATGGACTGGAGAAGCCGGGTGCCACCGTGGTACTCCAACCCGAGTGCATGGCGCGAAGGCGTGCGAGGGAGGCTTTGGCGGCTTCGGCTCAAAACTACCACCCAAGTTCGAATGACTTGGTGGGTTGGACTCTGACTCGCCAAGATAGAAGATTGGGCCAAGACCCGGCCCAGGAAGCCCGCAGAATATAGTTTCCCGGTTTCTGACTTCAAAACCGAGGGAAGCTTTCGGACTACTGGCTACGTGGCGCACATCCAAGCGACGCGTGGAGAAGAAGAAGATCAAGTCGTCATCGTAGTCGTCCGATTGTATCTTTTTGTTTTGGCCCCCTCAGGGCATTTTTAGACTAGGGGTCTTAGTGTAATTGTGTCGTTTAGGGCCTAGGGTATAAATAGACTTGAGAGGCTCCCTTGGAGCTTATCTTGGCAGCCACCATACCCTAGTTTCCCTAACCCTAGCAGCCAAGGTCCAAAGAGAGAAAAGAAAGGAGATTAGCTAGGAGATGAGTGCCTAGTTTAGTCAAATCTTGTCGTTAGTGGGAGGATGAAGGGAGGTAGGCTTTAGGGAACTTATGTAACCTGAATTTCATGATTAATCCAAGTTTCCTTCCTTGTGAATCCCATGGAGTGAGTAGCAATTTTTGTACTTCCCTTTCCCCTCCCCCTCCTAGTTCGTTTTTGGTTCCAATCCTTGGATTTTGGTGTGTTTCGGTTTGTCCAAGGTTGGGATCTTTCTGTTGTTGGTATTTTGCCTTGCTATGATGTGGTGAATCTCACTAGCCAAGTGCTAGAATCATTGAACCACAAGCAAGGGTCGTTCTTCCCTTTTCTCGGTTTTTCGGAGTCAACTCACCAACCTCATGAGATTTGCAATTCCCGTGTATCCCTTGATCTTTTGGAGCTGACCTTTTGGTATTTGCTAGGGAAGGTCCTTAGGATTATCCATGCAAGTTTTCATGAAGTTTCGTTGAGATTTGACCCCGTTTTGATCGATTTTTCGATGGAGTGTCGGGCTGTTTTTCTGCGCAGTTTTTCGGCGAACTGACAGGACAAATCAATTGTCCTTAGATTTGTCTGAAGTAGGGACTTTGGACTGTCTGGTCTGTAGTGTTTTAGGGCTGTTTTTCCCCCTTCTTTGTGTTTGTCCAGTCAGGTCTTTTGGTGGAGAGAGGACTATCCGGTCTAGCCTTTTCGGGGTTGTTTTTGCGTGTTTCTTGCTCCGCTTGCTTTGGGGTTTGTTTTTCTTGGTTTCTTTGGTCTTTGGAGTGTTGTTGTTTGCTTTAAACTTGTTTTGTGTCAAACACTACATGCCTATACTCTTCACTCACTGATCTTAAGTGAGGCACGCTTCGGTGTGTTGAGTGGCTAGTGTGCGACACTTGCAAGCTTTGTCGCTTGTCTTGTTTTGTTTGTGCCTTGTTGTTTTTCGCTTGTTTTGTTGCGTGCTTTAGTGTTTTTTCGCTTAGGGTTTCTCAATGTGTCCTAGGGTTGGTAGCTTGTCTATGCTACGTAACTCTGCACATTAGAGAGGTGTAGTTTTAGGTGTTGTGCATGTTCGTCTGGGTGTAGTGTGTTTGTTCATTTCGGTGTAGTTTGGTTGCTCGTCCTACGTCCGTTTCGTTGGGCGTTGATTCGAGTCCTTCCGCTTTCCACCCGATACGTATTTGTTCAGTGAACGGTATCGGGTGTGCGTGTGTTTTCATGATAGCGTACTTTGGGGGGTTGAGTCTGAGTTTTTCAAGTGCTCCTATTCACCCCCCTCTAGTCGCACGTCTCGGTCCTACAAGTGGTATCAGAGCCGGTTAGGTTTCCTATAGCTTAACCGGTGACAAAACCGTAGCGACGATGACTTACTTTGGGAAAATTCTTGTCCTTAGCTCCGATGGCTATCCCTACTGGAAATGTAGGATGGAGGCGTTCCTTATTAGCCAGAGTCAGGACATATGGGATGCTACTCAGAGTACGACTTTTGTGGTGCTTCCAGTCGCTGAGCGTACTACGCAGGATATCGTGGCTCATCATGAGGCGAATGCCAAGGCTATTAACTTTCTCTTTTTCGGGCTTGGTCCCATGGATTATGAGAGAGTGAGTCACCTTAAGACTGCGCGTGAGATATGGTTACTGCTTAGTGCACACCATGAGGGTACTGCCACGATTAAGGCTAGGCTTGTGGAGACTTACCGGCGCGAATATGAGAATTTCGTCCAGAAGCCGGGAGAGTCAGTAGACAACTTGTTTGGTCGCTTTCACTCGATCATCAACAAGTTGCGTGTCAACTTTGCCCCCGCTGCCCTCCCATATACCGATCATCAGCAGGCTGTCAAGTTGCTGTATGCTTTGGACAGAAAAATATGGGAGATCAAGGTGAACTCAATCATTGAGTCTATAGGGTATGATACAATTAGTGTAGAGGCGCTCTATAGTAAGCTCAAGGCCACCAAGGTAGATTACAAGATGAGGGATTCCCTTACTTGTACAGGTTCTAAGAGTCTGGCCTTGGCTACCCCCTCTAGTGAGTCTGTCACTAACCCCATATTACACAACTTCTCGTTTTCTGCTTTGATGTCTGTTACAGAGGAGCAGCTGGCAACACTTGAGGATGACGAGTTGTGTCTGGTGTCTAGTCGCTTTTAGCGCACCTATGACAACCGGATGAGCAAGAAGAGGGGTGAGCAGCCTAAATGCTTCGAGTGCGGAGAGGTCGGCCACTTCATCGCCGAGTGCCCCAACAAGAACGACTACTACAAGAAGGGCAAGAGCTACTCCCGCGACTCTGACAAGTACCACCCCGGCAAGCCAAGCTTTGACAAGCACTGCTCCAGCAAGCACGGCTCCAGCAAGCATTCCTTTGGCAAGAAGAACTTCCGAAAGGCTTTCAAGAGCTACCAGAAGGACAACCGAAAGCGGGACAAGGCCTTCTTCGCCGAGATCAGGTTCTACAGCAGTGGATTTTCTTCCTCTTCGTCCTCGTCGAGCTCAAGCGATGAGGAGATCACGTACAAGAAGGACAAGAGGAACGATCAAGGAGGTCCGGTTGGCTTGTGCTTCGTCTCCACCAAGTCCAGGCGCAAGAACAAGGACAAGAGGAGCTCGGTCTGCTCCATGGCGCTTGAGGACAAGGAAAACAAGGATGATGGCAGCAACTCTTCTTCAGATGATGAGGTAACTCCTGAGCAAGCCGAAATCCTTGAGATGCTAGAGCAGAACAGCCGTGAGTTGAAAGCCCAGGATAAGATGCTAGAGAAGGCAGCTAAGAAGCTGCAGAAGTTGAAAGCCCAACTTGCTGAGGCTTTAGAGGAGAATGAGTGGTTGAGGAGTGTGAGACCCCAACCCAGTGAGATTGAGTGCCCTACCTGCGAGTCTTTCATGATGGAGCTTGGTGACCAGAGGGATAGGTATGCCAAGCGGGTAGAGAAGATAGATGGGCTTAGAGCTGAGCTAGGCAAACTCCAGTCCAAGCTAGATAAGCCTACTTTGAGTAGAGAGCTCGAGTGTGAGTCCTGTCCCTGTCTAGCTAGAGAGCTAGCTGTGCTTAAGGAGAAGTTTGAGGGGCAGCTCATGGAGCTTGAGGAGCTTAGGGCTAGACCTACGCTTTTGGGAGCGTGTATGGTCTGTCCCACTTTGAGAGGTGAGTTAGAGGAGTTGAGAGCTGACCTAGAAGTACTTTCAGCACCCACTGACACTTGTGGGAACTACCTAACCCTAAGGCTGTAGCTGGTGGATAAGGATAACACCATTAGGAAGTTGGAGAAAGCTGCTGTGGTTCCCTCCCTACACTGTGACACTTGTGCTGCCCAGACTGTGGTTCTGGAGGATCTGAGGGAGAAGGTGTTGTCTTTGTAGAGTGACAACAACAGGTTGAGAGAGGTGCTCAGTTGGGTATATGCGAGGCAACCCCAACTAGAGATGATCATAGAGAGCACCAAGAGAGCTGAGGGTAAGACAAGTGGTGTTGGGTTTCGAGAGTGCAGCACTTCGGGTGAGAAGAGTGCCCCGGTTAAGACCAAGACTGCACCTACCCAGCCAGGAGAGACTGTTGATGGGGTTTACCATGAGCCACCCAAGGCTGCCCCAAAGAAGCAGTACTGGACACCCAAGCCTTCCAAGGCTAAGCTGGACAAGATTGTTGAGGAAGAGCTTAAGCCCACGAGCAAGGAGCCAGTCCAGCAGCCTGAGCCACCCAAGGCTACACCACCTAAGCCCAAGTCTCAGCCTAACCGAGTTCCTAGGAGGCCTGTCTACCACTGTGAGTTCTGCCAGCGGAATGGCCACCTAGAAGGGTTTTGCTTCAGGAGGAAGCGGGTTAAGAGGCAGGAGAGAGCTTGGGGGAACCATGATCAGTTCTACCAGGGTGGTAGGCAAGATCCTTCCTACCGCGGTGAGATGAGAGACCGCTTTGCTGGTGGTGAGAGAGGAGGCGGCTTTTAGGCCCATGCTCCTGGTGGTGAGAGACGCTTTACCGGTGGAGCTCCTAGTCATTTTCAGCGCGGCTATGGACCTCGTGACCAAGGCTTGAGAGAGCTTTCGAGGGTTCACGCTTTGGAGGTCATGATTACCCTGATCGTCGTGATGATTTCTTTCATTGTGCTTACCCCACTTTTGAGTAGATGGCTCGGCACTGGTATAGCAGTTTTGGTACTAACCCCAGTGCCCGACCGTTTGCTCACCATCGCTTTACTTGACTTTGCAGGATCGAGGCATGCAGGACGTGTGGATCATTGACTCCGGTTGCTCTAGGCACATGACAGGGCACCGCAAGTGGTTCTCTAGCCTCAACCCCGTGAGCACAAGGAGTACATCACATTTGGGGACAATGGTCAAGGTAAAGTGCTGGGTGTTTGTTCTGTTTCGCTCTCTACTAAGCTTTCCCTAAGAGAAGTTGCTTTTGTCCGAAATCTGGGGTTCAATTTGGTCTCTGTTTCGCAACTTCTCGATGAATGATTTGAGGTTCATTTTAAGAAGGGTGCGTGATGCGTTCTTGATGCTGAGGAGACCCTTGTTTGCTCTTTGCTGCCTTTTGGTCAGGTTTTTAGGGTCGACCTCACATCTGTTTCTGGCTCTGCTCGCTGTTTGGTTGCTAGTCCTTCTGCTGATATTTGGAAGTGGCATAGGAGGCTTGGTCACTTGAGCTTTGCTCTGCTAGTCAGGTTGAGTTCAATGGGCCTAATCCGAGGATTGCCCAAGTTGAGAGCTGAGAAGGACTTAGTATGCCACCCCTGTCGTCATGGCAAGATGGTTGCCGCTTCTCACATTCCTGTGTCTCAGGTTATGACCTCCTATCTGGGTGAGCTACTCCATATGAATACAGTAGGTCCCGCTCGGGTAACGTCGATCAGTGGGAAGTGGTACGTGCTTGTCGTTGTAGACGACTTTTCGCGGTTCTCATGAGTATTTTTCATGGAGTTTAAGGATGAGGCATTTGGTTTTGTTCGGGATCTGGTATTGAGGTTGAGAAACGAGAGTCATAAGGCCATGAGGGCTATCCGCAGTGACAATGGCGTTGAATTCAGAAACTCTCGATTCGCAAACTTCTGTCGTGACCTAGGTCTTGAGCACTAGTTTTCTTCTCCATATACCCCTCCGCAGAACGATGTTGTGGAACGCAAAAACCGCACACTTGTTGAGATGGCACGGACGATGCTCGATGAGCATAGGACTCCGAGGCGCTTTTGGGCTGAGGCAGTAAATATGTGGCGGAACCGCCCTGCTTAATCTAGACTAAACACACCTGCCACCTTTGGCTCGCAGTGCACCTAGGCTAGACTAAACCCGGTAGTCCGTCGAGCTACCCAAAGGGCACTCGATGTAACCATCACCCGAGGATACCGACATCACACACATTCAGCCCTCGAAAGAGCCACAACAGATACATCATCACAAGCAGTTGAAGTAGAGAATAGGTAGACTTAGTTTACAAACCGAAGATAAATAATCAAATACATGTTCAATTATAGCGGAAGCGATTTCAAAATATACATATATAGCAAAAGCATTTTCAAATCATCTCACAGCGGAAACAACTCAAAAGCCTTCATGTAGAGATAAACAAGGTGAATGGCAACGAGCCCACCGGAACTACCACCTCCAACACAATTGTCTAGATGCCGCCAGTACCTGTAATCCAAAAGTGGGGGCAAACCCTGAGTACTAATTACTCAGTAGGACTTAATGTACGGGGCTTACGGCTGACGCAAAGCATAGCTAACTAGTCAGGTGGATCCTTAGCCATTGATTTTATACTTGGTCATGTTGACATAAGATAGCAGGATTTGACAGCTGCTATCCATTATCCATGAAGATCATTTATATCATAAAGTAAATACTTGCATGAAAGCAAAACATGAGAACCCACCAGTAACTTGCATAATAGTATATCCTACACATCTAAGATATACCCCTCATCTACACATGTCCCGTCCCAAGATTCACAGCGCCCCCACCTAACCCCAGGGAGTAGCCGTCTCAGAAGCGATACCACGGTACGTCGGGTCAGCCCTCCTTCGATCTCAAAGCACCGCCCAAGTCCATCGGCCCCCTATCAGTGGATGGGCAGCACCATGAATAGTGGGAAGGATCATACGCATCCAAGCATGTTGTATTGAAAAGCGTGATTAAATAAACAACATGTTAAAGCGGATTACTACTTTGCTCGTCAGTGGTACTGGCATTCTCACACCTGATGAGCATCAGCGATTCGAATCGATTTGTTGGTTCCCGAGAATAACTGAAAATACCAGGGGTATGTGCTTATTAGCCATCGCGTTCTCACATATATTCCCCATCTCCACTTGTCCCATCCCAAGTTCGATTCCAGCCAGCCATTCCCCAGGTTTAGCCCCCATCGAGCGTTACCACGGCGCACCAGGTCCAGCCCTCCATGAGTCAACACCCAAGCGCCCCTAGGCCCGATGGTAGGACCAAGTCTCTGTTCTTCGGATGGCACAAGTAAGACCTTCACCGGTCCATTATCCCAGATAAGCACCTCTAGCAATGTTATGGCGACCAATAGGCGAACAACACCGGCCTTATGCGACTCGGGCGGAGTCCAATGCTCAATATAATAAACGGTAAATAACTCGTAAAATCTCCGCTCGGTCTCCATTTAAATCAGAAGCATATATAATAACTTACCTCAGTGAGATTTCTGTAAATTTTGAAACCACATACGCGATGAGTGACTCCATTCACCCGTGTCTACTCGCACCTAGCATTTACTAGGCACTCGTCCTGCGAACTCTAAGTATGGGTGCTAGGGCCAGGGCGGCTAGGAAGTCTAATGCAGTTGGTTTCAAACAACTCCTAATGCATATGCGTAATCATCAAACAAGATTTGTATTAGCTGGGAGAAATCATGGTCCTGCCTACCTTTGAGTATTCTTATGAAAACCAACAATCTAATCTAAGTTAGTTTGCCGGGCTTTGCCCTAGGCAACCCCTTGAAACAGGGACGGATGAAATCAGCGACACGCCGTCTTCTTGCTCTTGGTGCAATTCGTTGTTCGGCTTATCGATCAATAGCAGCTCTTGTGTTGATCCTTCATCGCGGAATCTATATGCATGATATAATATGCAAGTTAGTGCAAGAGAATGCAAATACCTGCACATGCTACAAGTTATATGTATGTGCTAGTGCAATCATGAGTGCAACAAATGCAATTGTACGCATGAGGTGCAATTAAAACATAATGCATGATCAAATAGTTTGTGACAAAAAGACTCAATTATATTTAGTTCAAACACATCCCATAAGAAGAAAACTTAACAACTTTCCTAAGAAATCATACAACCCATCACTAAGAAATCGTACAAACCATCACTAAAAACTAGTTTGACCTATCATTCATGATATCACATAGAACTTGCAGCAAGTAGTATGGTATAGCAAGCAACATTACCCTTTTACATGAAATGCACTTAGGTTCATTATGTAAGTTTATCTATTTATTGAATTAAACTGCTTATGTCAAACCCTCCCATTATATAGTTCCAAATGAGCTCAAATTTTTATGTCATAAAGAATTATATCATATAAAGCTACAGCCAAAATTTCAGCTACAACCAAGTCATAATTAATTTATTAAAATTCCAGCAAGTTACCAGCCCAATAGCTTCTCAGATTTTTCATAATTTATAGGAATGGTTTCTAGGCTTGAAGTTTCTACAGCAATCGTTACATTGCATGAACATCATGTACAAAAATCAGCAAGCACAAAATCCATAGTTTGATATGACATCTATTTTCCATATATTTATCTTATGCAAATTAAGATGCACTTATAAACAGTGTTAATAAATTCTCCAAAAATACTTTCTAAACTCCCTATCATACTAGTAACACACCAGATTTTTTTAATAGAATTATCTTTGCATTCTAAAGTCACTTTTTCTAATTATCAAGTCTAGCAAGTATCATTTTGTCAATTTCAAAACAGCAGCTAAAACATGCTTCCACAACCTCATATTTTTACCAGTGAACTCCCCATACTATATTAAGTATATGAAAAATACCAGAGGTCATATTTGAGCATATTTTACGTGGCTTCCATTTTCGAAGTTAAATAAATACACAAAACACAGGCATAAGGGCAAAACAGTAATTTACTTGTCAATGCTAGGGCTACCAAAAATCACGCAGTACCTAGATGCCATAACAAAGCGACTGTCCAAGTTTCATAATTTTTGGAGTTCATTTGGTCTACTTTTACCATTTATTAACCCTCTCATGCATGCAACTTAAACAAGGGCAAAACAGACTTTTCACACATCCACATCATACCAATCATGTAGGTCTACTCAAGAGGAACTCAGAGCCACTGAGTTTGTCCATTTTGGATTTTTTATGATTTATGGGGATTTTCCAAATTTTATAGCCCAAAAATATCATATTAACCCTAGATCTAGGACTCATACGCGATTAACTATAACTTCTAGGGGCTAGATTGGGAGATCCTCGTGACTCAATGTACAGTGCTCGGATTAAAACATGAAACGTTGAAACGCTGAGGGTTAAAATGCAAAACCCGCCGTCTTCTTCCTCCCGACAGGGAGAGAAGAAGCGGCGGCGCCGCGCGCGCCGGCCACGCTGGGCACGGCAAGCTCACCGGCGGCGGTCGGGGAGAGAGAGAGGAGGACGGCGAATCTCACCCACTGCCTTGATTCGACGGAGGACGAGCGGAGGAGGCCGGCGGCGGTGAGCAGAGGAGGCGAGACTCCGGCGGCGCAATGCGCCGGGGTGGGGCAGCGCCGGCGGCCTAGAGTTACAGGGCATCGGTGGAGTGGAGGCCGAGGATGGACGACGTGGTGGTGTGGAGGCACGGGGTGCGAGGAACGGCGGGCCCGAGCTTGAGCTTCAAGCTCGCGGCTATGGCGGGCGGAGACCTTCGGCGTGGCAATGCGCCGCGAGGGTTGGGAGGTGGCGGCCTAGAGCTAGGGGGATCGGTGGAGTGGAGGCCGAGGATGGACGGCACGGTGGCGTGGAGGCACAGGAAGAGCCGGAACGGCGGGCGCGAGCTTGCCTTCGAGCTCCGTCAATGGCGGCGGCTTCGGTGCGCAAAGGGAGAGCGAGGGAGAGAGTTGGAGAGGAGGCGCGGGGAATGAAGGAGGCTAGAACCCCATCCAGGTGGAGAGGGGCAGGGTGCGGCCTCGGCGCTGGCTCAGCCGCCAGCGTCGAGCGCGTGGCGCGCGCGGTCTGGGCGCGCTCGCCGCATGGGCGGAACCGAGTGGGAGAGAGGGACGGTGGCGGTTCGGTGGACTGGGTCTATGGACCCTGTGTCGGTGACAGGTGGGACCGGGGCGGGGTGGAGAGAGATGGGCCCATGGACTCACTCTGTGGAGAGGAGAAGGCTACCGCTCGTCCGCGGGAATCCGGAATGGACTGACAGTGGGGCCCGCTTCTCAGTGGCACAGCCAGTGGAGTTTTTGAATGGAAATTGACGAAATAGAAAAGACCCCCTTTGACTGCTTAAACACTTGTTTGAAACCTCCATTTTTGAATAGGTTAGGGGTCGAATTTGAAAATATCCCAATTGGATGAAATGTTCTAAATTTGTTCCTCTACATTTGTCTTGTAAACTTCTATACCATGTTATATTCAAAAATCTGGTGCAAATTTGAATTTAAGCTGCTGACCAAGGTTTGACCAACAGAACCCATAATTTAGAAATTCTAAAAGTCTATTTTCTATTCATATTCACTCAAAGAGTTTTATACCAATGTTGTTCAGAATTTCAAGCCCTACAACTTTCTCAATAAAAACATTGCAAGATTTTGGCTTTACAATCAAGAAAATTTAAAATTACTAAACAGGTCATGTTGGACAGAATTCACATGCTGACAGAAAAGGCCCCAAAACTCTATGCAAACCTTCATGCATGTCAAAGCACCAATTACCAAAGTTGTTTATCATCAAATTGTCTACAAGTTTGTCAATATGAGCTCCACCTATATCACTATAGAACTAAAGTTATGGGCACAATCACAGAGACATATATGCAGAAAATAGGTTTCAACAAGTTGCATTTCAACCAAATTTGAACTAGGGTTTAAATGCACCCCACTGTATGATGCATCATGATGAATGTTGCATGTATGTGAGATGAAAATGCACTTGAGATGCCAGAGCATCAAAACCCACCCCCTTAAAGAGATCTCATCCCGAGATTTTGATATGATGTGGGTGGATAAGTTAAATAAGAAGAAAGTGCATTGTGTATGAATTTGAAACTTTTAAACTGCTGTGACGTACTCAATTTGAAGTGGATGGAAGAAAACCGGGGTATTTGGTTTGCAAAAATTCCTTTTGTTCCCAAGTTGCCTCTTCTTCGGAGTGATTACTCCATTGCACCTTGTAGAAGTTAATGGTTCTTTGTCGGGTTGATCTTTGCTTTTGGTCAAGGATCTTTATGGGCTTCTCCTCATAAGTGAGGTCTGGTTGGATCTGAATTTGAGAGGTATCGATCACTTCCTCTGGCACTCGTAAACACTTCTTGAGTTGCGAAACATGAAACACGTCATGAACCGCAGCTAGATGTGGTGGTAATTCTAACCGGTAAGCCACTGGCCCACATTGCTCTGTGATCTTGAACGGACCAACATATCGTGGTGCTAATTTGCCTTTTACGCCGAACCGATGCACTCCTTTCATGGGTGACACTCGGAGATACACATGATCATCCTTCTCAAAGACTAAGGGTCTACTCCTCTTATCTGAGTAGTTCTTCTGTCTAGATTGTGCTCTCTTTAGATTACCATGAATGAATTTAACTTGCTCTTCTGCTTGTGTTACCAAGTCTGGGCCGAATGTGACACGCTCACCTGGTTCAGACCAGTTGAGTGGTGTTCTACACCGTCTACCATACAGGGCCTCGAAAGGAGCCATCTCTAAGCTCTTTTGATAGCTGTTGTTGTAGGCAAACTCCGCCAAGGGGAGACATTCATCCCACTTGGTGGAATAAGTCAAAGCGCATGCCATCAACATATCTTATAGGATCTGGTTTACTCTTTCAACTTGGCCACTTGTTTGAGGATGGTATGCTGAACTGTGAATTAAATTGGTCCCAAGAGCAATTTGCAGTTGCTCCCAGAAGCGAGACACAAACAATGAGCCTCTGTCCGAAATGATGGTTTGAGGAACACCGTGCAAGGAGACAATCCTGGCTATATAAATTTCGGCATAGGTTTTGGCATGGTAAATTGTCTTCACAAGAATGAAGTGAGCTGATTTCGTGAATCGGTCAATGATCACCCATATGGAATCATACCCCTTCGATGTGCGAGGCAATCCCACAATGAAGTCCATGTGTATATCCTCCCATTTCTAGGCGGGAAATGCTAGAGGCTGAAGCATACCCGCAGGCTTTAGTTGGTCAGCTTTCACTCTTTGACACACGTCGTACTCGGATACATATTTGGCAATTTCTCATTTCATACGAGTCCACCAAAATTTTTGTTTTAGATCTTGATACATCTTATTACTGCCCAGGTGCAGGGTGAACATGGAGGTGTGAGCTTCATCTAGGATTTTCTTCCTCAGCTCCATATCCTGTGGTACCACTAAGCGGTTTTTAAACCACAAGACTCCCTCTTCGTCAAGCTTGAAACGGGCCTTCTTCTTGTCATTGATCTCATCTTGAATATGTGCCGTGCCCTTATCTTGCTTTTGTGTTGCTATGACTTGATCCTTGATGGTTGGTTCAAGGACAAGGTTATAAAGTTCGGCTTCCAGCACCGTTGGCATTTCTATTTCTCCAATCTCACAACATATCACTCTCATAGTTGGACGAGCTTCTACGAAGTTGCAATGAGCCCTACGGCTTAATGCATCCGCTAGTACATTAGCCTTGCCGGGATGGTAATGAACCTCTAGGTCATAATCTTTTATCAACTCTAACCACCGTCTTTGTCTCATATTCAACTCAGGTTGGGTAAAGATGTATTTGAGACTCTTGTGGTCAGTGTAGATGTGACAGGTATTTCCTAACAAGTAATGTCTCCATTTCTTCAGTGCGTAAACAACTGCAAGTAGCTCAATATCATGAGTCGGGTAATTCACCTCATATTTCCTTAGTTGGCTGGATGCATAGGCAATAACTCTACCCTCTTGCATTAAAACACAACCGAGGCCACTACCAGAGGCATCACAATACACGTCAAACGGCTTGGTGATGTCTGGTTGAGCAAGAACAGGTGCTGAAGTTAGGAGTTTCTTCAATGTTCCAAATGCCTCTTCGCATTTTGAGCTCCATGCGAACTTTGCATTTTTCTGGGTCAACGCTGTCATAGGCTTTGCAATTTTAGAGAAATCTTTGATGAAGCGGTGGTAGTAGCCCGCTAAACCAAGAAAACTCTGTATCTCGGTCACGATTTGTGGCTGCTTCTAATTCAGCACATCTTCCACCTTGCTGGGATCGACAGCCACTCCCTTTGCTAACAAGATATGGCCTAGGAATGCCACTTCCTTTAGCCAAAAAGCACACTTGCTGAACTTGGCATAAAGTTTATGTTCCCTAAGGCGAGATAGCACTATTCGCAAATGCTCTTCGTGCTCCTTCTCATTCTTGGAATAAACCAGGATGTCATCAATGAATACTACCATGAATTTGTCAAGCTCATTCAGGAACACCAGTTCATCAGGTACATGAAGAAAGCCGGTGCATTTGTCAACCCGAAGGACATGACAAGATACTCATAAAGCCCATACCGCGTGGAGAAAGCGGTCTTTGGTATGTCTTCTTCTCGGACCTTAATCTGATGATACCCGGACCTAAGATCAATCTTGGAGAAAACTGTGGCTCCCCCAAGCTGATCAAATAGAATATCAATGTGTGGCAGTGGGTACTTGTTCTTGACTATAACAACATTCAACGGTCGATAGTCCACTCATAACCTCTTACCACCTTGGTCTTTCTTCTCAACAAAGAGGGCGGGACAGCCCCACGGTGACGAGCTAGGTCAGATAAACCCTTTGTCTAACAACTCCTGCAGTTGTGTTTTCAGCTCTTTCAGTTCATCAGGTGCCATTCTATACGGCCTCTTGGAGACAGGTGCTGTGCCTGGAATAAGGTCTATTCTGAATTCTACATCTCTATCTGGCGGTAGTCCGGGCAGCTCTTCTAGAAACACATCCGGATACTCGCAAGCTACAGGGATCTTTACAAGTGCTTGTGCCTTGGTTTGAGCTTCTGCAACATTAACCGTGTGAGACACATGCTTATGATGTGGCACATGAATAATCACATCGGTCCCACTGCTTCAGCGCAACTGAACGGTTCTACTCCCAACATCTGTCATAGCATTGTGTTGTTTCAGCCATTCCATACCAAGAATAATATCAATCCCTAGTTGGGGGAGTACTAGAGGACTGATGAACAAACTTTCCCTTCCAACTTGCAAACGCAAGTCGCTCACTATGTGATTGGTATTGATAGATGACCCTGCAGCTGAGATGTGGTATTTCTGTTTCAACTCTATATGCATACGCTTTGCTGATGAATGAAAAAGTCGCTCCAGAATCAAACAAAACAACCGTAGGGTGGTCATTGACAAGAAATGTGCCTGCCAAGACGAGTTCACCCTCCGGAACTTGCTCAAGCTGACTATAGTGCAGTTGGCCCATCTTTGGGGCTGATTCTTTCCCTTCGCCCGTAGGCACTGATCCTGGAGCCTTTCGGTGCGAGTGACAGGTGCGACAGAAATGTCCGGCCTTCCCACATTTGAAGCAGGTATAGCTGGTCCTTGGTTTGGCGGGTGGCACTGAAGCAAGTGGAGGAGGTGGTACATGGCAGGATGACATGGGTTGTTGTGCCCCACTGTGTTGTTCTTGTTGCGGAGGCTCTTCTAGGTAATATATGTGTAGTAGGGATTGATGCTCAACCCAAGGCCACTGAGATGGACTCGATGGAGGTGTACTTGCAAGTCTTTTCCTCTGCTGGTCCTCATGGGCCTGACGGAGGCATTGCTCCATGTCGATGGCGACATCTACCAACTCGGTGAAGCTGTCGTAGCGGCGCCCCAAGTGAGTCAGCAGAGTGGGATCGAACCCTCCCAACAGACGGGCAACCCTACGTGGGTCGGTGTTGACGTCTTCAGGGGAGTACTGCGACAGGTGGATGAAGGCCTGCACGTATTCGAGTACTGACATGTTCCCTTGTTGAAGTGCACGAAATTCCCGTTCCTTGAGCTCGATGAGGCTAGGCAGGAGATAGTGAGCCCGAAAAGCTGCACGGAACTCATCCCACGTGACCTGGTGCTCGGATGGTTGCATTGCCAGGAATGAAGCACACCAGGCTCCCGAGGGACCATGTAGACACTGTGCCGCGAAGCGAGCCTTCTGTTGCTCAGTGAGTCGGGGTAGTAGACTGAACTTGGACTCGATGATCCGAAGCCAGTCATCAGCATCCAAGGGATCTGTGGCACTGGTGAAGATTGGCGGTTGTAGCGCCGCAAAGTCAGTGTAACTGATCTCTTGCGGGTCGCGCCGTTGTTGCTCTTGAGCTATCAAGTTGATGAGTTGCTGAGCGACCTAAGTGGCCAATTCAAAAGGAGATGGTGCTCCATGAGCAGCCCCTGGTGCAGATGTCTTTGGTGGGGTGACCATCTGCAGAAATAAAGCCAATCAGTTTAGCCCAAGAACTTTTGTGCAACCGAGGCGATGATAAAGAGGTCATAGCACCATAAGCATGTAAGTGAACGATGGCACACAAAGTGTTAGCCGTCATCTTGTAGGCCTAGGGCAATCGTATTCGCTAACGGAAAACTTGTGCGCTGTGTCTCGTCGGTATGAGTGTGCAGATTTTTGAACCTGAATGTTTTTAGTCATAACTCTCGAACGAAACACTTTTCCGGGAGACTCCATAGGAGAGGCTTTTACTTAGCGAATTGTATGAGTTGCTTACAATTAATAGATTATGTAGCGAAACGTGCAGAATGTTTGCTTAAGTCACGATTTGTTTCATTTGTCTTTTAGTAATGTCCCTCAAAATGAATCAAAAGATACATGATGCATGATTCGTCCTATTCGGTCTCACATCACACATCCTATGTATTTTAAATATAGCTAGCGATAAATCGGTGACATATATGCACGTCTCTCCTTAATGCATCTAGCCATTCTCTAGTCGTTCTTAGTTTCGCACATGGTTAGTGTACCTACAGAAGAATGCATGCTCATACATTACCACCTAGTGTGGCATCCACGCGTGACCGCTGCATGGACAACGTAGAGTGGGCCGTTGCACCATTTCCTCAAAGCTTGACTTTCCACCAGTACTGGGGATTGTTGAGAAAAAGGTAGATCTCAAAACCGGATGTAAGTGTGGTGAGTATGAAAGCCTCAAATATGCCCACCACCCTTAAAGAGTTTTTACTTATATAGCATGAATGCAGGGTGCACAACCATTCGCAAATTCCGATAGCTTCCACCAGTACTGGGGATAGCTATGGCCGAAGAGTTGCTTCCCAAAGCACCGAATATGCATATGAGTTCTATCTAGGTCAGAATGTCAGCGATGTCACTTGGATAACACTAACATCCTTATACGGGCATAGCGTATACTCTCATTTTTGAAGTACTTTGAAGATGGGTATTTGAAAATAGGTTTGTAAAACAAAACTTGATGATATAACTATTGTCTGTGTATGATCGGCTCTGATACCAGCTGTGGCGGAACCGCCCTCCTTAATCCAGACTAAGCACACCTGCCACCTTTGGCTCGCAATGCACCTAGGCTAGACTAAACCCGGTAGTTCGTCAAGCTACCCAAAAGGCACTCGATGTAACCATCACCCGAGGATACCAACATCACACACATTCAGCCCTCGAAATAGCCACAACAGATACATCATCACAGGCAGTTGAAGTAGAGAATAGGTAGACTTAGTATACAAACCGAAGATAAATAATCAAATACATGTTCAATTATAGCGGAAGCGATTTCAAAATATACATATACAGCGGAAGCATTTTCAAATCATCTCACAGCGGAAACAACTCAAAAGTCTTCATGTAGAGATAAACAAGGTGAGTGGCACCGAGCCCACCGGTACTACCACCTCCAACACAGTTGTCCAGATGCCGCCAGTACCTGTAATCCAAAAGTGGGGGCAAACCCTGAGTACTAATTACTCAGTATGACTTAATGGACGGGGCTTACGGCTGATGCAAAGCATAGCTTACTAGTCAGGTGGATCCTTAGCCATTGATTTTATACAAGGTCATGTTGACATAAGATAGCAGGATTTGACAGCTGCTATCCATTATCCATGAAGATCATTTATATCATAAAGTAAATACTTGCATGAAAGCAAAACATGAGAACCCACCAGTAACTTGGATAATAGTATATCCTACACATCCAAGATATACCCCTCATCTACACATGTCCCGTCCCAAGATTCACAGCGCTCCCACCTAACCCCTGGGAGTAGCCGTCTCAAGAGCGATACGACGGTACGTCGGGTCAGCCCTCCTTCGACCTCAAAGCACCTCCCCAGTCCATCGGCCCCCTATCAGTGGATGGGCAGCACCATGAATAGTGGGAAGGATCATATGCATCCAAGCATGTTGTGTTGAAAAGCGTGATTAAATAAACAACATGTTAAAGTGGATTACTACTTTGCCCGTCAGTGGTATTGGCATTCTCACACCTGGTGAACATCAGCGATTTGAATCGATTTGTTAGTTCCCGGGAATAACTAAAAATGCCAGGGGTATATGCTTGATAGCCATCGCGTTCCCACATATAGTCCCCATCTCCACTTGTCCCATCCCAAGTTCAATTCCAACCCGCCATTCCCCAGGTTTAGCCCCCATGGAGCGTTACCACAGCACACTGGGTCCAGCCCTCCACGAGTCAACACCCAAGCGCCCCTGGGCCCGATGGTAGGACCAAGTCTCTATTCTTCGGATGGCACAAGTAAGACTTTCACCGGTCCATTATCCCAGATAAGCACCTCTAATAATGTTATGCCGACCAATTGGTGAACAACGACCGGCCTTATGCGACTCGGGAGGAGTCCAATGCTCAATATAATAAATGGTAAATAACTCGTAAAATCTCCGCCCGGTCTCCATTTAAATCAGAAGCATATATAATAACTTACCTCAGTGAGATTTCTGTAAATTTTGAAACCACCTACGCGATGAGTGACTCCATTCACCCGTGTCTACTCGCACCTAGCATTTACTAGGCACTCGTCCTGCGAACTCTAAGTATGGGTGCTAGGGCCAGGGCAGCCAGGAAGTCTAATGCAGTTGGTTTCAAACATCTCCTAATGCATATGCGTAATCAACAAACAAGATGTGTATTAGCTGGGAGAAATCATGGTCCTGCCTACCTTTGAGTATTCTTATGAAAACCAACAAACTAATCTAAGTTAGTTTGCCGGGTTGTGAGGCTTTGCCCCAGACAACCCCTTGAAACAGGGACGGATGAAATCAGCGACACGCCGTCTTCTTGCTCTTGGTGCAATTCGTTGTTCGGCTTATCAATCAATAGCAGCTCTTGTGTTGATCCTTCATCGCGGAATCTATATGCATGATATAATATGCAAGTGAGTGCAAGAGAATGCAAATACCTGCACATGCTACAAGTTATATGTATGTCCTAGTGCATTCATGAGTGCAACGAATGCAATTGTATGCATGAGGTGCAATTAAAGCATAATGCATGATCAAATAGTTTGTGACAAAAAGACTCAATTATATTTAGTTCAAACACATCCCATAAGAAGTAAACAACTTTCCTAAGAAATCATACAACTCATCACTAAGAAATCGTACAAACCATCACTAAAAACTAGTTCGATCCATTATTCATGATATCACATGGAACTTGCAGCAAGTAGTATGGTATATCAAGCAACATTACCCTTTTACATGAAATACACTTAGTTCATTATGTAAGTTTATCTATTTATTGAATTAAATTGCTTATGTCCAACCCTCCCGTTATATAGTTTCAAATGAGCTTAAATTTTTATGTCATGAAGAAGTATATCACATAAAGCTACAGCCAAAATTTCAGCTACAACCAAGTCATAATTAATTTATTAAAATTCCAGCAAGTTACCAGCCCTATAGCTTCTCAGATTTTTCATAATTTGTAGGAATGGTTTCTAGACTTGAAGTTTCTACAGCAATCATTACATTGCATGAACATCATGTACAAAAATCAGCAAGCACAAAATTCATAGTTTGATATGACACCTATTTTCCATATATTTATCTTATGCAAATTAAGATGCACTTATAAACAGTGTTAATAAATTCTCCAAAAATACTTTTTGGACTTCCTATCATACTAGTAACACACTAGATTTTTTTCATAGAATTATCTTTGCATTCTAAAGTCACTTTTTCTAATTATCAAGTCTAGCAAGTATCATTTTGTCAATTTCAAAACAGCAGCTAAAACATGCATGCACAACCTCATATTTTTACCAGTGAAGTACTCATACTATATCACGTATATAAAAAATACCAGAGGTCATATTTGAGCATATTTTATGTGGCTTCCATTTTCCAAGTTAAATAAATACGCAAAACATAGGCATAAGGGCAAAACAGTAATTTTTACTAGTCAATGCTAGGGCTACCAAAAATCACACAGTACCTAGATGCCATAACAAAGCTACTATCCAAGTTTCATAATTTTTGGAGTTCATTTGGTCTACTTTTACCATTTATTAACCCTCTCATGCATGCAACTTAAACAAGGGCAAAACAGACTTTTCACACATCCACATCGTACCTATCCTGTAGGTCTACTCAAGAGAAACTCAGAGCCACTGAGTTTGTCCATTTTGGATTTTTCTATGATTTATGGCGATTTTCCAAATTTTACAGCCCAAAAAAATCATATTAACCCTAGATCTAGGACTCATACGCGATTAACTATAACTTCTAGGGGCTAGATTGGGAGATCCATGTGACTCAATGTACAGCGCTCGGATTAAAACATGAAATGTTGAAACGCCGAGGCTTAAAATGCAAAACCCGTCGTCTTCTTCCTCCCGATAGGGAGAGCAGAGGCGGCGGCGCGCCGGCCACACGGGGCACGATGAGCTCGCCGGCGGCGGTCGGGGGGAGAGAGAGGAGGACGGCGAATCCGCTACCTTGATTCGACGGAGGACGAACGGAGGAGGCCGGCGGCGGTGAGGAGAGGAGGCGAGAGTCCGGCGGCGCAATGCGCCGGGGTGGGGCAGCGCCGGCGGCCTAGAGTTACAGGGGATCGGTGGAGTGGAGGCCGAGGATGGACGGCGTGGTGGTGTGGAGGCACGGGGTGCGAGGAACGGCGGGCCCGAGCTCGAGCTTCAAGCTCGCGGCTATGGCGGGCAGAGACCTTCGGCGTGGTAATGCGCCGCGAGGGTTGGGAGGTGGCGGCCTAGAGCTACGGGGATCGGCGGAGTGGAAGCCGAGGATGGACGGCACGGTGGCGTGGAGGCGCGGGGAGAGCCGAAACGGCGGGCACGAGCTTGCCTTCGAGCTCCGTCAATGGCGGCGGCTTCAGTGCGCAGAGGGAGAGCGAGGAAGAGAGTTGGAGAGAAGGCGCGGGGAGTGAAGAAGGCCGGAACCCCGTCCAGGTGAGGAGGGGCAGGGCGCGGCCTCGGCGCTGGCTCAGCCGGCCAGCGTCGAGCGCGTGGCGCACGCGGTCCGGGCGCGCTCGCCGCGTGGGCGGAACCGAGCGGGAGAGAGGGACGGTGGCGGTTCGGTGGACTAGGTCTATAGACCCTGTGTCGGTGACAGGTGGGACCAGGGTGGGGTGGAGAGAGTAGGGCCCACGGACTCGGTCTGTGGAGAGGAGAAATGGTGGGGCCCACGGCTACCGCTCGTCCGCGGGAATCTGGAATGGACTGACAGTGGGGCCCGCTTGTTAGTGGCACAGCCGGTGGAGTTTTTGAATGGAAATTGACGAAATAGAAAAGACCCCCTTTGACTGCTTAAACACTTGTTCGAAACCTCCATTTTTGAATAGGTTAGGGGTCGAATTTGAAAATATCTCAATTGGATGAAATGTTCTAAATTTGCTCCTCTACATTTGTCTTATAAACTTCTATACCATGTTATATTAAAAAAATCTGGTGTAAATTTGAATTTAAGCTGCTGACCAAGGTTTGACCAACAGAACCCATAAGTTTAGAAATTCTAAAAGTCTATTTTATATTCACATTCACTCAAAGATTTTTATACTAATGTTGTTCAGAATTTCAAGCCCTACTACTTTCTCAATAAAAACATTGCAAGATTTTGGCTTTAAGATCAAGAAAATTTAAAATTACTAAACAGGTCATGTTTGGACAGAATTCACATGCTGACAGGAAAAGCCCCAAAACTCTATGCAAACCTTCATGCATGTCAAAGCACCAATTATCAAAGTCTACAAGTTTGTCAATATGAGCTCCACCTATATCACTATAGAACTAAAGTTATGGGCACAATCACAGAGACATATATGCAGAAAATAGGTTTCAACAAGTTGCATTTCAACCAAATTTGAACTAGGGTTTAAATGCACCCCACTGTATGATGCATCATGATGAATGTTGCATGTATGTGAGATTAAAATGCACTTGAGATGTCGGAGCATCATAAAATACGGCTAGTTACATTGCGAACCGGATCTTCTTGCAAGCTTTCCTTGCGAAGGCCTCGTATGAACTTCGGTTTGGTAGGCAGCCCAGCGTCAAGCATTTGCGAGCGTTTGGCTGCAGGTGCTTTGTGCTCAAGAAGGCGGGGCATCTGGACAAGTTTGAGTCTCGTTGTCTAGATGGGATTTTTCTAGGGTATGCTTCTAGTTCTAGGGTTTTTCGTGTGTGGATTTTGGAGGTCAAGCAAGTTGTTGAGACTTGTGAAGTTTCTTTTGATGAAACTATGCCCTGCACAACCCCTGGCTTTGAGCTTTCAGGTGATGATGAAGAAGGCACCCCCATTTATGAAGATGAGGAAGGTACAGATGATGTTGGTGATGTAGGAGCCACTGCACCGGCTGCAGCTCCTGCCCCCTCTACTACGAGCTCTGATGATGAAGGAGGACCCTTGCCCACGGCTTCTTCCTCACTCCCCGGACAACAAGCTCATGCAGAGGCTGGCCCCGCTGAGGATGCAGGGGAGGTGACCTCCGAGATTGTTCCATCTCGGCAGGTCCAGCGGGATCACCCTCTACACAGGATGATTGGAGACATTCACCAGCGTGTCACACGCTCGTCGGTTGCTTCTCTAGCCTTTTTATCCCACTCTATATATGTTGCTTCTTTTGAGCCCCGGGATGTGTCACATGCATTATCTGATCCTAACTGGGTGAACACCATGCATGAGGAGTTGGAGAACTTTGAGAGAAACCATGTCTAGGATTTAGTTGAACCTCCACCAAACTGTCGCCCTATAGGTACCAAGTGGGTATTCAAGAACAAACAGGGTGAGGATGGGATGGTTGTGAGGAACAAAGCGAGATTGGCGGCCCAGGGTTTCTGTCAGAAGGAGGGGATAGATTATGAGGAGACCTTTGCCCCTGTAGCTCGTTTGGAAGCCATTAGGATTTTGCTTGCCTTTGCGGCCTCTAAAGGCTTCAAACTGCAACAAATGGATGCCAAGTCTGCTTTTCTGAATGGGTTCATAGAGGAGGAGGTATATGTGAGACAACCTCCTAGCTTTGAGAGTGCTAGATTTCCAGACCGGGTGTATAAGTTGAGGAAAGCCCTTTATGGTCTGAAGCAAGCTCCTAGAGCTTGGTATGCTAGGTTGAAGAGTTTCCTACTCAAGTCTGGGTTTGTGATGGGTTCAGTAGACAAGACCTTGTTTCTGTTGAGTCGTGGCGGTGACACCCTGATAGTTCAGATATATGTTGATGACATAATCTTTGTTGGTTCATCTCACGTTTTGGTATCTACTTTTGCTGAAAAGATGAGCAGGGAATTTGAGATGAGTCTCATGGGTGAGCTTCAGTTCTTCCTCGGGCTGTAGATCAAGCAAGGCCTTGAGGGTACCTTCGTCCATCAAGCCAAGTACACAAGGGACATACTCAAGAAGTTTAACATGGGTGACTCTAAGCCCATGACAACTCCTATGAGTACAAACACGGCTCTTGATGCTGATGAAGATGGGGAGGCGATGGACCAGAAGGAATTTCGAGGGATGATCGGCTCACTTCTGTACCTGACGGCGACCGGGCCAGACATTCTGTTCGCGGTCTGCCTTTGTGCGCACTACCGAGCTTCTCCTAGGACTTCTCACCGTCAAGCGGTGAAGCGCATTTTTAGGTATCTGGAATTCGCTCCTGAGCTTTGAGAGCCAATGGACCGGCCTCATTGCTCTCCTGATGTGATGAGTGATTTTCAATGAGCTCAAGCCCTCTGATGGACTGGAGGTAGACGATGAAGACCACGATGGACTGAGGCAAAAGCCCTCCAATGGACCGGAGGCAATGCTCAGCGTCGGTCGGCCATGGGAGCTCGGTACACGGAGGGGCGGTTCGGCAACGGTGGTGTAAGCCCTCCGATGGACCGCGAGGCGACGGGTGCCACCGTGGTGCTCCAACCCGAGTGCATGGCGCGAAGGCGTGCGAGGGAGGCTTTGGCGGCTTTGGCTCAAAACCGCCACCCAAGCTATTCAAGGCTTGGTGAGTTGGGCCACGACTCGCCAAGATAGAGAAGATGGGCCAAGTCCGGCCCAAACGGAGACTTCCTAAAGCTTCTCGGTTTCTGACTTCAAAACCGGAGGTGCAAAGGCGGATTGGGCTACTGGCCACGTGGAGGACATCCGAAGATTGCTTGGAAGCTAAGAAGATCAAGTCTTCATCGTGGTCGTCCGTCCCCGATATTTCGGGTTCTTTTCTGTTTTAGCCCCTCCGGGCGTTTCTAGTGTTAGGGGTCTATGTGGAAAAATGCCAGAACTGAACCGGTGTATAAATAGCCTAAGAGTTGGTCATTAGAGGCAGTCTTGGCAGCTAGGTTTTCATTTTCTTAGGGTAATTTTCGTCCTCAAGCTTTGAGCTCCAAGTTTAGGAGGGTTAGGGTGAGATCTAGCCTCCAAATCAAGAGGGAAGGTGAGGGTGGTTGCTTGGGACGAAATCCTTTATTGTAATCTGACTTAAGATCTCTTTTGAGGCTCATAATCGAAGTGGTTTCATGCAGCAACTTTGTGTGCTTCTCCTCCCCTTGTTCTCTTTGGTTTTTGGCTTCAATTCTTGGCTTTTTGGGTGTTTGTTTTGGCCAAGGTTGAATCCTTTGTTTTCCTTGTGTTTTCAACTTGCAAGGACGTGGAGATTATGTCTTAGAACATCTCAATCCCGAAGGATTGCCACGAGCAAGTTGTTCTTGAGCTTTCCCCTTTCTTGCCCAAATATTCACCTCTTCACAAGATCTGAAATTTCCACTAATCCCATGATCTTTTTCAATAGATTTTTTTGGAAATAGCTTAGGAATGGAGCTAGGTTAGTGTGTGCAAAATGTTGTGAAGATTGGTGAAGGTTTGGTCAAGTTTTGGCTTCGGAAGTTCAAGTTTCGTGTGGCTGTTTTTCTGTCTGTCTATAACGTCCGGTGGCTGTCTATTTCGTCCGGTGGTTGGTTATATGTTCAAACCTGCTCCAAATGACCTGAAATTTTGTGGAGCTCTTGTCCTATGAATCATAAAGCTCCCATAACAATTTTATATTTTATGGAGGTGTTTTGACCTAGTTTTGGTATTTTTCTTTTGGGGTTGGTCTGTCAGTTTTTTAACCACCGAACAGTCTGCCTCTAGGATTTTTATTTCTTGTCCAATTGAGCTGCAAATTTATGGAGTTGTTCCTTGGCCCCTTCTTAACGTTCAGTAAAAATTTCATAATGTTTGGAGTTGGTTTGACTGAGTTTTGGTCTGAATCATTTTGGAGTGTCAGGCTGTAAGCACCGGACAGTCCGGTGGTTAACCACCAGACACAACTTGCTCCAATTGGCCTGAAATTTTCTGAAGCTGTTCCCTATTTCCTTGTGAAGGTGTGGTAATTTTTTGGGATAGTTTGGAGCTTTGCTTCTAGGGTTTTGAGATTTTTCTTTGCAGCCCTGTCTGTCAGAAATCTGCAGTTTCCCGGAGTTGGTTCCTTTTGCGCTCTTTTTCTTAGCCGTTTGAGTGTGTGCTTCCGCTTGGTGCTTGGTACGTATCTGTTCAGTGGACGGTACAAAACACGTGTTGTGAGCTAGATACGTATCCTCTCAGTGGACGGTGCCTAGGTTCGTTGTGGGTGTTGTTTCCATTTTGTACTGCGGTGGGGGTTTGAGTTTGAGTTTTCAAATGCTCCTATTCACCCCCCTCCACTCGCACGTCTCGGTCCTACAAGTGGTATCAGAGCCGGTTAGGTTTTCCATACCTTAACCGGTGAAGAAACCATAGCGACTATGACTTACTCTAGAAAGATTCCCGTCCTTGGCTCTGATGGCTGTCCCTACTGGAAGGGTAGGATGGAGGCGTGCCTTGTTAGACAGAGTCAGGACATATGGGATGCTACTCAGGGTACGACTTTTGTGGTGCTTCCAGTCGCTGAGCGTACTACGCAGGATATTGTGGCTCAGCATGAGGCGAATGCCAAGGCTGTTAACTTTCTCTTCTCCGGACTTGGTCCCATGGATTATGAGAGAGTGAGTCACCTTAAGACCGCGCGTGAGATATGGTCACTGCTTAGTGCACACCATGAGGGTACTGCGACGATTAAGGCTAGGCTTGTGGAGACTTACCGACGCGAATATGAGAATTTCGTCCAGAAGCCGGGAGAGTCAGTAGATGACTTGTTTGGTTGCTTTCAGTCGATCATCAACAAGTTGCGTGTCAACTCTGCCCCCGCTGCCCTCCCATATACCGATCATAAGCAGGCTGTCAAGTTGCTGTATGTTTTGGACAGAAAAATATGGGAGATCAAGGTGAACTCAATCATTGAGTCGGCAGGGTATGATACGATTGGAGTAGAGGCGTTCTATAGTAAGCTCAAGGCCACCGAGGTAGATTACAAGATGAGGGATTCCCTCGCTTGTACAGGTTCTAAGAGTCTGGCCTTGGCTGCCCCCTCTAGTGAGTTTGTCACTAACCCCATGTTACACAACTTCTCGTTTTCTGCTTTGATGTCTGTTACAGAGGAGCAGCTAGCGACACTTGGGGATGATGAGTTGTGTCTGGTGTCTAGTCGCTCTCAGCGCGGCTATGACAACCGAATGAGCAAGAAGAGGGGAGAGCGGCCCAAATGCTTCGAGTGCGGAGAGGTCGGCCACTTCATCGCCGAGTGCCCAGACAAAAACGACTACTACAAGAAGGGCAAGAGCTACTCCCGCGACTCCGACAAGCCAAGCTTTGACAAGCACCGCTCTAGCAAGCACAGCTTC
Organism: Paspalum notatum; assembly: GCA_022530915.1. NCBI lineage: Eukaryota > Viridiplantae > Streptophyta > Magnoliopsida > Poales > Poaceae > Paspalum > Paspalum notatum. Next base: position 27,048,087 of record CM039688.1, on the reverse strand, counting down.
GGCAAGTGTCCCTTCGGCAAGAAGAACTTCCGAAAGGCTTCCAAGAGCTACCAGAAGGACAAGGAATGATCAAGGAGGTCCAGCTGGCTTGTGCTTCGTCTCCACCATGTCCAGGCGCAAGAACAAGAACAAGAGGAGCTCGGTTTGTTCCATGGCGCTTGAGGACAAGGAGAATAAGGATGATGGCAGCAACTCTTCTTCCGATGATGTGGTAACTCCTAAGTAAGCCGAAATCCTTGAAATGCTAGAACAGAACAGCCGAGAGTTGAAAGCCCAGGACAAGATGCTTGAGAAGGCAGCTAAGAAGCTGCAAAAGTTGAAAGCTCAACTTGCTGAGGCTTTGGAGGAGAACGTGAAGTTGAGGAGTGTGAGACCCCAACCTAGTGAGATTGAGTGGCCTACCTGCGAGTCTTCCATGACGGAGCTTGGTGACCAGAGAGATAGGTATGCCAAGCGGGTAGGGGAGATAGATGGGCTTAGAGCTGAGCTAGGCAAACTCCAGTCCAAGCTGGATGAGCCTACCTTGAGTGGAGAGCTTGAGTGTGAGTCTTGCCCCTGTTTAGCTAGAGAGCTATCTGTGCTGAAGGATAAGTTTGAGGGGCAGCTCATGGAGCTTAAGGAGCTTAGGGCTAGACCTGCACTTTTGGGTGCGTGTATGGTCTGTCCTACCTTGAGAGGTGAGTTAGAGCAGTTGAGAGCTGACTTTGAGGTACATTCAGCACCTACTAACACGTGTGATAATTGCCTAACCCTTAGGATGCAGCTGGTGGATAGGGATGCCACCATTAGGAAGTTGGAGAAAGCTGCTCCTGTGTTTCCCTCCCTAGACTGTGATACTTGTGCTGCCTAGACTGTGGTTCTGGAGGATCTGAGGGAGGAGGTGTTGTCTTTGCAAAATGACAACAACAGGTTGAGAGAGGTGCTCAGTTGGGTATATGCTAGGGAACCCCAACTAGAGATGATCATAGAGAGCCACAAGAGAGCCGAGGGTGAGACGAGTGGTGTTGGGTTTGGAGAGCGCAGCGCTTCGGGAGAGAAGAGTGCTCCAGTTAAGATCAAGACTGCACCTATCCAGCCAGGAGAGACTGTTGATGGGGTTTACCATGAGCCACCCAAGGCTGCCCCAAAGAAGCAGTACTGGACACCCAACCTGTGGCGGAACCGCCGATTTAATCCGGGCTAAGTACACCTGCCACCATTAGCTCTCAGTGTACTTAGGCCGTACTAAACCCGGTCGTCCGTCGAGAAGCCTTCGGCCCTCGATTCGTACCAAAACCCCAGAGGAACCGACATCACACACATTCGACCCTCGATGGAGCCACAACAGTTACATCATCACAGGCAGTTGAATAGATGTTACATAGGAAGTTAGGTTACAAACCAGTTCGGAATAAAATAGAGTTCAACATAGTCTCATACGTAAATTAGCGTTCAAATAGAGTCTCGCAGCGGAAATCTGTAACCATCATAGTTCATGACAACCAAAAGACTTGCAGAAGTAAAGTAACATCATGCCCACTGATGTCACTTCATGTGCCAGCTCAACACGCTTCTTACTCCTGATGATAACAAGCCCCTCCGCCAACACAGGCACAGAAGAGGAACTCCATACCTGTAACTCAAAAGCGGGGGCAAACCCTGAGTACTAATTACTCAGTAGGTCTTAATGGATGTGGTTTACGGCTGACGCAAAGCTTGCTTACTAGAGAGTTGGTCCTTAGCCATTGCTTTTATAACAAGTTATGGTCATAGGGTAGCAGGATTTGACAGCTGCTATCCCTTCATGATAACCGAGCCAATTGCAATAGAGGAATTCATAAAAACTTGCATGAATAGAAGCATACCATAGTCAAGCATGTAGCATTCGAAAACATGGATCATAATACATCATATTAGAGTTATTACTACGTTGCCCGTCAGTGATATTTGGCATTCTCACACCTGGTGAGTATCAGCGATTCGAATCGATTTCTAATTCCCGGGAATAACTAAAAATGCCAGGGGCCCATATGCTTCCTCACACGACGGCTTTTCCACATATAGTCCCCCTCCTCCACCTGTCCCATCCCAAGTTCGATTCACTCCCACCTGACTCCCGGGTTGTGCCCCCATGACGAGCCTGCCGACATCTCGGGCTCCTCGTCATGAGTACCAAGCTCCCCCGGGCCACCTTCCTCTCAACCAGTGGGTAGGAACGTGTTTCTATTCTCCGGATGGCACAAGTAAGGTTTCACCGGCCCCATTAACTGGGTAAGCACTTTAGCAATGGTATGCCAACCAGCAGGCGAACAGCGAACGGGCCTTATGCGACTCGGGCGGAGCCATTACACCGCAACAACGCACACTGCAAGAATATAACTTAATCTCCGCCCAGTCTCCAATTAATCCTCATCATAATACCATCTTAGCATAAGCAGTGTTCTCTTTCTTTTCAAAACGCCTACGTAACGAGTGACCTCTCACTCGTATCTAGTCGAGCCTATCATTTCTAGGCAACTCGTCCTACGTACCTAGTGTAGGTGCTAGGGCCAGGGCGGCCAAGGGTCTAATGCAAAGGGGTTCCAATCAACACCTAATGCATATGCGTAATCATAAAACAATATTAGCTGGGAGAATATGGTCCTGCCTACCTTCCTCGCTAGGGTCAGTGTCGTCGGGAGCGGAGTCGGCGGCCTGCTGGAGATCCTCTTGCTGCGGGTACGGCTCCGGGTCCTCGGGCTCCTCGATTAGTGGTTGCCCCTGCGTCTGCTCCTCGACTCCGGGATCTATATGCATGCCATCATGCGCAAATGAGTGCAACGAATGCATATGGTATGCGAGATGCTCATGTGTGGTAACAACGTAAACCTTACCAAGAAATCATACAAACCATCACCTAAAAGCCACATGGTTACTGCACATAAAGGAGTTTTAGGGTAAGCTCCTCCCTTTTGTCTTTACTTTTCTTATAACCCTAGTTTTTATTTGACTTGCCCAAAAATGGATTTATTAGAGCCCTAGGCTTCCCCCTAGCTACATAACTCCAATGACTCCCAAAATTTTGTCACCTGCAGAACTACAACATATGGGGCTGCTGCCAAAAATTCAGGCCTAGAAGTGTTAAAATGAATTTATAATAAGTCCTACATTATTTCAGCCCCAGAACTTGTTTGATTTTTCATAATTTTTAGGAAGGTCCTCTGAGCGTGAAATTTTAACAGTGCTCTAGTATGAATATTTAGAGTGTGTACAAAAATTACCAAGCCTAGAATCTAAGTATTTGCAGGACATCTATTTTCCATATCTTTATTTGCCATAATAATTCATCTCATACAAAACAGTGGTCCTGGTATGAACATATATACTTTCTGGGTACCCTACCTCACCAACAAGCTACCATATTTTTCCTGGAAATTTGCTAGCCATTTAAGAACCCTTTTTTCCCATTTTCTTTCCCTAGCTAGCAACTTTTGTCATTTTCAAATCACTAGCAAAGATCATCATGCAGAGCCCTGTATTCCATTAGTGTGTTTCTTAGGCTGACCAAAACTGGGGAAAAATACTCTAGAGCATGTTTAAGAGTATGTCATATTGACCACATATTTTGTGTTGATTAAATGGCTAAAAACCTACTCCAAAATAGCAAAACAGTGACCTACAGAACAAAGCTAGTGCTACAAAATTTTCCATAGGGCCATACCACCCTAAGAAAACCTCTGTCCAAAACCCACATCATTTGGAGGTCATTTACATCATTTTTGTTCCTTACTTCACCCTCACATGCATGTACTAAAACTGAGGGCAAAAAGGTCATTTCATACATCCACATCATACCCAGTGTATAGATCTACTCAAGAGGAGTTCATAGGTACTGAGTTTGTCCATTTTGGATTTTTATTTGAATTTATATGATTTTTCAAAGTTCAAACCGAGAAAAAGGTAAATAAAAAAGAAAAAACCTAGATCTAAGGACCTATACACGATTAAACCCTAGATCCGGGGGCTAGAACGCAAGAATTACAAGACACAGTGCATAGTGCGGGAGGACTTAGTTGTAAAAAGAAAAACACGAGGGGCCGGATCAAAAAAAATTCCCGGCCCCCCTTCTTTTTCCTCTCGCCGCGCGCTCCGGCGCGGCGCGGTGTGCGCACCTGCCCGTCTAGCGCCGCTGGGGCCGCGACGCGGGGCGCGGAAGAGGCGGGCGAGGGCGGCGCTCACCGCTAGGTAGACGACGGCGACGGGGAGGGCCGGACGGCGGCGTGGGAGGCGGCGCACCGAACGTGAACGACGGCGTCGGTGGCGCGGGCGCGACGTCGAGGTGACTTCGATCTCCTCGGGGAAGAGGAGTCCGACGACTAGACCTAGTGGAGCAAGGGCGGCGCGGAGCGGGGAGTGCGGTGGTGGGGTCGGTTTGGCTCGGGGAGGCCGGGAGGCGGCGGCGCGGCTCGACCCCGAGCTCGGCCGGCGTCAACAACAGGTTGAGAGAGGTGCTCAGTTGGGTATATGCTAGGGAACCCCAACTAGAGATGATCATAGAGAGCCACAAGAAAGCCGAGGGTGAGACGAGTGGTGTTGGGTTTGGAGAGTGCAGCGCTTCGGGAGAGAAGAGTGCTCCAGTTAAGATCAAGACTGCACCTATCCAGCCAGGAGAGACTGTTGATGGGGTTTACCATGAGCCACCCAAGGCTGCCCCAAAGAAGCAGTACTGGACACCCAACCCTTCCAAGGCTAAGCTAGACAAGATTGTTGAGGAAGAGCTTAAGCCCAAGGGTAAGAAGCCAGTCCAGCAGCCTGAGCCACCCAAGGCCACACCACCTAAGCCCAAGTCCCAGCCTTACCCAGTTCTTAGGAGGCTTGTTTACCACTGTGAGTTCTGCCAACGGAATGGCCACCTAGAGGAGTTTTGCTTTAGGAGGAAGCAGGTTGAGAGGCAGGAGAGAGCTTGGGGGAACCAGGATCAGTTCTACCAGGGTGGTAGGCAAGATCCTCCCCACCGCGGTGAGATGAGAAACCGCTTTGCTGGTGGTGAGAGAGGAGGCGGCTTCCAGGCCTGTGCTCCTGGTGGTGAGAGACGCTTTGTCAGTCGAGCTTCTAGTCGTTTTCAGCACGGCTATGGACCTCGTGACCAAGGGTTTGTGAGAGAGCTTGAGAGGCCACGCTTTGAGGGTCATGGTTACTCCAGTCATGGTGATTTCTTTGACTGTGCTTACCCCACTTTTGAGCAGATGGCTCGGCACTGGTACAGCAGTTTTGGTACTAACCCCAGTGCCGGACCGTTTGCTCACCGTCACTTTACTCGATTTTGCAGGATCGAGGTATGGAGGATGTGTGGATCATGGACTCTGGTTGCTCTAGGCACATGACAGGGCACCGCAAGTGGTTCTCCAGCCTCAACCCCATGAGAACCAAGGAGTACATCACATTCGGGGACAATGGTCAAGGTAAAGTGATGGGTGTTGGTTCCGTTTCGCTTTCTGCTAAGCTTTCCCTGAGAGAAGTTGCTTTTGTTCGGAATCTGGGGTTCAATTTGATTTCTATTTCGCAACTTCTCAATGAAGGATTTGAGGTTCGTTTTAAGAAGGGTGCGTGCTGCGTTCTTGATGCTAAGGAGACCCTTCTTTGCTCTTTGCTGCCTTTTGGTCAGCTTTTTAGGGTCGACCTCACATCTGTTTCTGGCCCTGCTCGCTGTTTGGTTGCTAGTCCTTCTGCTGATATTTGGAAGTGGCATAGGAGGCTTGGTCACTTGAGCTTTGATCTGCTAGTCAGGTTGAGTTCAATGGGCCTAATCCGAGGATTGCCCAACTTGAGAGCTGAGAAGGACTTAGTATGCCACCCCTGTCGTCATGGCAAGATGGTTGCCGCTTCTCACATTCCTGTGTCTCAGGTTATGACCTCCTATCTGGGTGAGCTACTCCATATGGATACAGTAGGTCCCGCTCGGGTAGCGTCGGTTAGTGTGAAGTGGTACGTGCTTGTAGTTGTAGACGATTTTTCGCGGTGCTCGTGGGTATTTTTCATGGAGTCTAAGGATGAGGCGTTTGGTTTTATTCGGGATCTGGTACTGAGGTTGAGAAACGAGAGTCATAGGGCCATGAGGGCTATCCGCAGTGACAATGGCGGAGAATTCAGAAACTCTCGTTTCGAAAACTTCTGTCATGACCTAGGTCTTGAGCACCAGTTTTCTTCTCCATATACCCCACCGCAGAACGGTGTTGTGGAATGCAAGAACCACACACTTGTTGAGATGGCACGAACGATGCTCGATGAGCACAGGACTCCGAGGCGCTTTTGGGCTGAGGCAGTGAATACGACCTGTTACATTGCGAACCGGATCTTGTTGCGAGCTTTCCTTGGGAAGACCTCGTATGAACTTTAGTTTGGTAGGCAGCCCAGCGTCAAGCATTTGCGAGCATTTGGCTGCAGGTGCTTTGTGCTTAAAAAGGCGGGGCATCTGGACAAGTTTGAGTCTCGTTGTCGGGATGGGATTTTTCTAGGGTATGCTTCTAGTTCTAGGGCTTTTTGTGTGTGGATTTTGGAGGCCAAGCAAGTTGTAGAGACTTGTGAGGTTTCTTTTGATGAAACTATGCCCTGCACAACCCCTACCTTTCAGCTTTCAGGTGATGATGAAGAAGGCACCCCCATCTTTGAGGATGAGAAAGGTGCGGTTAATGATGGTGATGCAGGAGCCACTGCACCGGCTGCTGCTCCTGCCCCCTCTGCTACGAGCTCAGATGATGAAGGAGGACACTTGCCCACGGCTTCCTCCTCACTCCCCCGATAGCAAGCTCATGCAGAGGCTGGACCCACTGAGGACGCAGGGGAGGTGACCTCTGAGATTGTTCCATCTCGGCAGGTTCAGCGGGATCACCCTCCACACAGTATGATTGGAGACGTTCACCAGCGTGTCACATGCTCTTCAGTTGCTTCTCTAGCATTTTTCTCCCACTCTGCATATGTTGCTACTTTTGAACCCCGGGATGTGTCACACGCATTATCCGATCCTAACTAGGTGAACGCCATGCATAAGGAGTTGGAGAACTTTGAGAGAAACTATGTCTAGGATTTAGTGGAGCCTCCACCAAACTGTCGCCCTATAGGTACCAAGTGGATTTTCATAAACAAACAGGGTGAGAACGGGATGGTTGTGAGGAACAAAGCGAGATTGGTAGCCCAATATTTCTGTCAGAAGGAGGGGATAGATTATGAGGAGACCTTTGCCCCTGTAGCTCGTTTGGAAGCCATTAGGATTTTGCTTGCCTTTGCGGCCTCTAAATGCTTCAAACTGCAGCAAATGGATGTCAAGTCTACTTTCCTAAACGGGTTCATAGAGGAGGAGGTATATGTGAGACAACCTCCTGGCTTTGAGAGTGCTAGATTTCTAGACCGAGTGTATAAGTTGAGGAAAGCCCTTTATGGTCTGAAGCAAGCTCCTAGAGCTTGGTATGCTAGGTTGAAGAGTTTCCTGCTCAAGTCTGGGTTTGTGATGGGTTCAGTAGACAAGACCTTGTTTTGTTGAGTCATGGCGGTGACACCCTGATAGTTCAGATATATATTGATGTCATAATCTTTGGTTCATCTCACGCTTTGGTGTCTAGTTTTGCTGAATAGATGAGCAGGAAATTTGAGATGAGTCATATGGGTGAGCTCCAGTTCTTCCTTGGGCTGCAGATCAAGTAAGGCCTTGAGGATACCTTCGTCCATCAAGCCAAATACACAAGGGACATACTCAAGAAGTTTAACATTGGTGACTCTAAACCCAATACAACTCCTATGAGTACAAACACGGCGCTTGATGCTGATGAAGATGGGGAGGCGGTGGACCAAAAGGAATTTCGAGGGATGATCGGCTCACTTCTGTACCTGACGGCGACCAGGCCAAACATTCAGTTCGCGGTCTGCCTTTGTGCGCGCTCCCAGGCTTCTCCTAGGACTTCTCACCGTCAAGCGGTGAAGCGCACTTTCAGGTATTATGAAATTCACTCCTGAGCTTGGTCTTTGGTATTCCTCGGGTTCTTCTCTTTCTCTTAGAGGGTTTTTAGATGCTGACCATGTTGGCTGCCGGATTGATCGCAAGTCAACCTTCGGCACATGCCGACTCTTAGGAACCTCTCTTGTCTCTTGGTCCTCCCGCAAGCAAGGTAGTGTAGCGCTTTCCACCACTGAAGCAAAATATGTGGCTGCTGCTAATTGCTGCTCCCAGCTTTTATGGATGAAAGCCACCCTTAGTGATTTCGGCCATAGGTTTGGTAGGATCCCTCTCCTAGTGGACTCTACTTCTGCTATTTCTGTAGCTAAGAACCCCGTCATGCACTCTAGAACCAAACACATAGATGTGAGGTTTCACTTTCTGAGAGATCACTATGAGAAGGGAGACATAGACCTAATCCATGTAGTATCCGTAAACCAGTTGGCCGATATCTTTACCAAGCCCCTAGAGTTTGACGCTTTTACGCGTCTGAGAGGTGAGCTTGGAGTGTGCTATCCCTTTTAGTCAGGGATAGTGTGCTATTCCTTTTAGTAAGGAATAGCTTCTGTAGTTTAGTTTTGCTTTTATCTTGCTTCTATTTCTCTTCGGTTCTTTTGCATATTGTATCATATCATGCATTGCACTGTATCATATGCATTTTCACTTCACTAGCACTAGAGCTCTTTTGGAATGTTAAGTTGGTACTTGCTTGTGCTAGTTTGTATAGATGCATGCTTGATCATGGTTAGCTAAGCTCTCTTGAGTCTGTTGAATACTAGTCATGAGCTAAGTCATTTTATTCTTTGCAAATCAAAAACCATGATCACCACTTGATTTGGCTACCTAGCATGGGTAGGATTGTTGAATGCTATACTATCTTTTCATGCTTGGATACGCTAGTTGTATGCCTTTGCTATGTTAATGCCTAAGCTTTTATGTGCTGAATTGAGAAAGATCCAGGTGGATTTGCTTGTCACACTGATCTAGTTTGAGACTGCTTGTCACTGCACTTTGACATGAACTTGGACTAGGCTGTGTATGATCAAAACCTTGTCTTAAGCTTCTGATTGTTCTTTGAGCCTAGGCTTGGCATTGGTTGGTAAGAAGTGGCAATAGACAAGTAAATAACCCCTGGCACAAAAAGAACTTGCTCATGAATTTACATGTTCAAATCTGATATTGCAAGTCTCTAAAATGCTTATGGCTAGTTTTATATGCTTTGGTTGAGAGTAGCACATTCTTGTATGCATTGCTAAGTGCTATTCATGTTGGTGATGCTTTCTCTTTGAAAACTACTCTGAAAAACAAGCTTGCTCTTGTTATGTGTAAGATAGATTCATTTTGAGCTTGTTATACGCTTCCTTGCCCTCACTTGCTCTGTATGCTAGAACTTGTAATTACTAGCTTTCCATCCCTTCTGAGCTCTTTCAGTTACACTCCTTGCATTTCATGGCATATTTTGAGGGGGAGTTGAGTTCGAGGAACCCTTGATGTGTCTATTGTCAACAAGGGGGAGAAATTAGTGTACCTCCTCCAAGGAGAAGAAATTTAAAAATATGGACAAAGGGGAGAACTCAGGAGAGATTTAGTTGAGGGGGAGCTTTGCATTCATTCTGCATTTGTGAGGATGCATTTCAGGGGGAGTTGAGCTTTTAGCATGCTCTGTGCATCGGTGCGTTGAGCCTTTTTGCCTCTGTCTTGAGGAGCCGATGCTTTGTTTTCTTTTGTTGTCTCATTGTGCCCTGTTTCTTTGCTTGTATATGGTTCTTGGGCATTTTCAGCAACTTTTTCTTTCTTTTTTTCTTTTTAGGTTTTACGCTTTTCTCTTGTCTTTGTTCTATTTCAGGTTACAGGATGAAGGTGTTGACAATGCACTCATCAAGGGGGAGATTGAGAGCCAATGGACCGGCCTCATTGCTCTCCTGGTGTGATGAGTGATTGTCAACGAGCGCAAGCCCTCCGATGGACTGGAGGCCCTCCGATGGACTGGAGGTAGATGATGAAGACCTTGACGGACTGAGGCAAAAGCCCTCCAATGGACCAGAGGCAATGCTCGGCGTCGGTCGGCCATGGGAGCTCGGTACACGGAGGGGCGGTTCGGCAATGGTGGTGTAAGCCCTCCGATGGACCGTGGGGCGACTCCGATGGACTGGAGAAGCCAGGTGCCACCATGGTGCTCCAACCCGAGTGCATGGCGCGAAGGCGTGCGAGGGAGGCTTTGGTGGCTTCTGCTCAAAACCGCCACCCAAGTTCAAATGACTTGGCGGGTTGGGCTCCGACTCGCCAAGATAGAAGATTGGGCCAAGACTCGGCCGAAGAAGCCCGTATAATAAAGTTTCCCGGCTTCTGATTTCAAAACTGGGGGAAGCTTCCAGACTACTAGCTACGTGGCGCACATCCAAGCGAGGCGTGGAGAAGAAGAAGATCAAGCCGTCATCGTAGTCGTCCGATTGTATCTTTTCGGTTTGGCCCCCCTCCGGGCATTTTTAGAGTAGGGGTCTTAATGTAATTGTGTCGCTTAGGGTCTAGAGTACAAATAGACTTGAGAGGCTCCCTTGGAGCTCATCTTAGCAGCCACCATACCGTAGTTTCCCTAACCCTAGCAGCCAAGGTCGAAAGAGAGAAAAGAGAAGAGATTAGCTAGGAGATGAGTGCCTAGTTTAGTCAAATCTTGTCATTAGTGGGAGGATGATGGGAGGTAGGCTCTAGGGGTCTTGTAAGACTTGATTTCATGATTCAATCCAGGATTACTCCTTGAGAAATCCATGTACTCCTTGAGAAATCCATGTCTTGAGCTGCTCATTTTCGTCCTCCTTTCCCCTTTCCCGTTCAAGTTCATTTTTTGTTCCAATTCTTGGATTTTGGTGTGTTTCAGTATGTCCAAGGTTGGGATCTTTCTTTTGTTGGTATTTTGCCTTGCTATGATGTGGTAAATCTCACTAACTAAGTGCTAGAATCATCAAACGACGAGCAAGGGCTGTTCTTGCCGGATTTCGATTTTTCGGTATCAACTCACCTACCTCACGAGATTTGCAATTCCCGTGCAACCCTTGATCTTTTGGGATTTGCTAGGGAAGGTCCTTAGGATTGTCCATGCAAATTTTCGTGAAGTTTCGTTGAGATTTGACCCCGTTTCGATCGATTTTTTGATGGGGTGTCGGGCTGTTTTTCTACGTAGTTTTTCGAAGAACTAACAGGACAATTTAATTGTCCTTAGGTTTGTCCGAAGTAGGGACCTCGGATTGTCCGATCCCCTTCCCTCGGATTGTCTGGTCTATAGTGTTTTTGGGCTGTTTTCTTCCCTTTCTTTAGGTTTGTCCGGTCGGTTCTTTTGGTGAAGAAAGGATTGTCCAGTCTAGTGTTTCCGGGGCTGTTTTTGCGTGTTTCTTGCTCCGCTTGCTTTGGGGTTTGTTTTTCTTGGTTTCTTTGGTCTTTGGAGTGTTGTTGTTTGCTTCAAACTTGTTTTGTGTCAAACACTGCATGCCCATACTCTTCACTCACTGATCTTAAGTGAGGCACGCTTCGGTGGGTTGAGTGGCTAGTATGCAACACTTGCAAGCTTTGTAGCTTGTCTTGTTTTGTTTGTGCCTTGTTGTTTTCGCTTGTTTTGTTGCGTGCTTTAGTGTCTTTCCGTTTAGGGTTTCTCAATGTGTCCTAGGGTTGGTAGCTTGTCTATGCTACGTAACTCTGCACATTAGAGAGGTGTAATTTTAGGTGTTGTGCGTGCTTGTCTAGGGTAGTGTGTTTGCTCGGTTAGGTGTAGTTGGTGCTTCCGCTTTCCACCCGATACGTATCTGTTCAGTGGACGGTATTGGGTGTGCGTGTGTTTTCGTGAGAGCGCACTTTGGGGGTTTTGAGTTTGAGTTTTTTGAGTGCTCCTATTCACCCCCCTCTAGTCGCATGTCTTGGTCCTACAGCTAGTGCTCATACTGACTCAGAGGAGGCAAGGAGTGGCCATGATGCCGAATATCGCACGAGTCTCATCATCAAACGCAAAGGTGTCTAGCCTAACAAAGGATGGGTTCTCAAAGTGCTCACATTTGGCATATGCGTCGTATACAGGGGTGGTTTGGGAGCTGTGGAAGCACCGGTAACACTTGGCTGTTTCTACCGCATCGGTTTGAGTTATAGGCAGCTAATACAGGGCTTGGCCAAACGAGGTGCAGCTGATAGACTTGCGAGAAGAGTCAGGAAAGGATTGGGATTCAATCTTTGGAAAGTCTGGAATTTCATTGCAAAAGTATAGCTGGCACCAAAGTTGAACAAACCACCAAGGTCCTCCTGGTTTGATGTGCTGCCCAGCTAGGATTCACTAGTGTTCAGTGAAAGATGGCGGTATAGTATGCCCAGGAAAAGCTTTCCTAGCGCAAGGGTTTGGCCTTTGGCTAAAGTGGTGGCCAGGTTAAGATAAATCTTCGTCGGGGCCAAGGACGAACCATTAAAGAGGAAATGGTCAAGACAAAGGTTCAGAAAGGCAATGTGCTCTTTCTCTGTGACTGGGCCAATTTGCTTATTGTGCTGACTGATATACTGGCTCCAATTTCGCGTACTGCTTTTCACTACTATCTTCTTATGGAGGCTTTCAGTCAAGAAGAAAGGAGAAGGACTGGTGGAATGCACATCTAAACCAAGAATCAAGACAACGTCCATTAGAGTGTGTGTCATGGGTCTAGAGCCGAACAAAAAACAGTTCAGGCTATCTGACCAGAAATAGCCAATGGATCTAAGAAGATTGTTGTTTTTCTCCATTGGAGAGAGGGACAGGGTTAAAGCATCGGCTATACGGGTTGTTTGCCATAAAGAACTATGGGCTCGTTCTACACAGTTGTACCATTCTACCCACCCGTCCATGGGGAATGGCCAAGCGCGGAGCTGGTTTGTCCACAGATCTAGGTCTAGGTCAGTATGAAAAAAGGTAGGCGTTTGGTTTCAGTTCTGGCGAGTTCATGCGGGGGTTCATAGGATTTGGGCCCTAAACTAAAAGATTTGGAATTGGACGACATTGGGATCAACATCTCATCGGCCTGATTAATCAAGAACAAATCGAAGGTAAAGAGAACAGTCGTGTAAGTACCATGGGATTTCGGGAAGGGGCAAGTTCTTTACCTTCAATCCAAAGACACGCTCGTAGAGAGTTTGTTCTTCTGTCGTGCTGTTGGTTGCCGCCATCTCGCGAATCGCGCGGAGGAAGTTTGCGGTGGTAGTGTGTTTGTAGTATGAAGAGATGGAAGATGAGCCTCAGGTTTGACACACGTGCTTTTATAAAGCTTTGGCCCGCGCAGGGTTTTTGGAAATTTTGGCCAAAGAAGGAAGTGCGCCTTTGGCCAGATCGGCTGTTGCATTAATTTGTTGATGAGCCGATAGCTGGCTAAATGCCGATCTAAGTAACTTGTTTAAAATTCGTTTCACGAAGGATCAGATAAGAAGAGGAGAATGGATCGGCTTGTTGTGTCTGTACTAAAAGTCGAGTGTGGGGCTATACGAGTCAGTGCGTTGCCACTAAGCCGATGTTTGCTCCGGTGAAATTCTTGAGGTAGAAGGAATTGGCAAAGGAAGGAAGGAGATTTCATTAATTTACATATTAGGATAGCAAAATATGTATATCCCCTAAGCTGATACCACGGCTGTTAACTTCCAAATTTTGGGGATTTCCTTCCTAAAGCCGATGCAACGGCTGATGCTAATATCTAATTAATCCTACTATTACTAAGATAGGATGCTCTAAGCATCACTATCATTAGCTGACTCCTCATCGGCTTCCTCATTGCCGTTATCGGCTTCGACATCGGCGTCCTCGCTCCTAGAGGAGCCAAGGTCGGACGGGCCCTCCTCGTACTGTACAAGGAGGTCTGCATCCTCGTCTGGCTCCTTTGGCTCGGCGTCTTCATCTGACTCCTCCAGCTAGATGTCGTCGTCCTCTTCATCCTCGTTGTCGTCATCGGTGGGCGATGAAGCCTCCATCTGCCTCTTCTTGGCAGGGCGCTCTAGCAATGGTAATCGGTGCAGCGGAGGAGGGTTCCATGGAGGGATGCCACCGCGTCCTCAGGATCCTCGGCTATGCTGAGGTTCACTAGCACCACGGATTGAGGGTTTGGGATGTCCGGCCCAAAGACAGCCAGCCAATCCTTGATGGCCTAGTGCGGCTCCTTCTTTGTCATCCTTCGGCGCAGCCGGAGGAATGTGGCCAGCACCCGCCGCTGGCAAAGGAACGGAGCCCGGTGGCATGATGTCGATTGGCGGTGGCGGAGCCTGCACATTGGCGGCCGGGGCTGCCATGCCCTCAATGGAGGCGAAGGAGGGCAAAGCCGGTAGAGTGGCCCTCGGGGTCCCATCACGGAGGATGGAGAGGAGGGCTCCGAGGGGATGTTGCTGCCGATGGAAGACATGGCGAGGAAGTGGTTTTTGCTCGGCTCTTTTCCTGGCTAGAGAAAGAAGGAGAGCAGATGCCAATAGGGGAGAAACAGGGGAGCCATGCCTTTTATTAAGTATGAGGCAATGGAAGGCGAAAGGTCACCGTACGGAAATATTGAAGGGTCGCACGGGTCATCATTGCAGTTACCATGGAAGACCGTGTGGTGGTTCAGTTCCGACGGGACGTGTGAGCCAGAGATTCCCTCTTATCTTGGTTTTGAAATAAAATTTTTATTTGTCAAAACCAGCGGGCATGTGTTGGCATCAGAATTTGGCCGACCCAATTAATGGGCATGAATTAGCTCTGGGCTAAGAGAAGCTGTCCAAGGAAGTGATGGCGCGCACCATATCGAGTAGGCCAGCAGGCCTTGTATCGTAGCTTAATGGTTTAAGTTAAAAGAGTCCAGTTAGAGATCGAGTCGGTTAGGGTTTTAGATTAATTAAGGAAAGGGGCAGGCTTGCCACCCAAGTCCACAGGACTATAAATATGTACCCATACTATTGAATAAAGATTGACAACATACGTTCATCAAGCAGCGGTTGTCTCCACATCCCTTTGGCGCATCGCCGCCCCTAACCAATTAGGTTATTTCAAGGTATATCGCCATGCTGCTCTATTGATTTCTCTAGTAGATGTTGATAGGGCATCGCGGCGTTTTGTTGATGGTAGTTCTTGTACTGAAGTGTTTTTGATGGCAAGATCTACTAGTTATCTCGTGCATCGAGTTGGCATGCTTGCATGTCGATTCAGGCACAATTTGCTTCAAGTTAATAATCTCTGTGATGCATGTCTTTGCGCTGCATGGTTAACGTTGTAAGGTTAGCATGACGCAAGCTTCAAATCTAGGTTTGATCTGTCCTTAGAATATATATCTATAGATCGCTTCCTGCTAGAAAAGATCCGATGTTCTCTTTACCATGTTTCATCTTTGTGTTGACAGCAGAATTTGGCCGTCCCTATTAATGGGCCAAAATCGGCTTTGGGCTAAAGAGAAGCTATCCAAGGAAGCGACGGCGTATAGTAAAGCAGGCCATCGGGCCTTATATCGTAGATTAAAGATTAGTTAAAAGAGTCCAGTTTTGGTTGGTTAGGGTTTGTAGCTTAATTATAGAAGGGCAGGCTTGCCGCCCGAGTCTCCGGCCTATAAATATGTAACCTTGTTATCGAAATAAAGTTGACGACATACGTTCACCAAGCAGCGGTTGTCTCCACATCCCCTTGGCGCATCGCCACCTCTAGTGACTAGAGTTTCAGGTAATCGTCATGCTGCCTTAACGATTTATTTCGTTATAGGCATTACGACGTTAGTTGCCTGGCAAATTGTGTACTGAAGCATTTTTTATGGCACGATTTGCTAGTTACCATGATGAATCTCGCGTTAAGCTTAGCCTAGCGCGAGATCCATTAGTTATCTCGATGAATCTCCCATCAAGCTTTGCTTGGCGCGAGATCCATCATGTGCTTGAGTCGATATGCTTGCACATCGGCTCATGCACAACTTGCTGTTATGCTAATATCTTCTGTGATGCATGCTATCACGCTACTAGTTCGTTATTAGATTAGCATATCACAAGGCTCAAAGCATAGATTAGATCTGTTCTTATGGTTTTATATACAGATCATGTGCTATTAGGAAGATCCGATGTGTACCCTACCATGCCATTTGTCATTTTATCAAAGATGCATCTGCTTTTATAGCTTTTCTGTATGATCTTTGGTGTAATAGTAGATTTAAGGCATGTTTGACATTCATCTGGATGTTTTAGCCGACTAGAATAGATCTAGTCATGTTTCCTCTTCCTTTATTTAAGTACTTTTATATATTATATCTGGATATACTATTGGTAAGACAGCAGGGCCTTGCCGACGAAGAAGATCCGATCCAGGATGAGCCGATCTGAGCGATCCAGCTAGTATTTAACGTTTAGTCTGTTTTGTTTGCTTATACAGGGGAAACAGGAACCAACCAACGCCATCACCACCACCACAACCTCCCTAGCTAGGTCATCAGCCAGGTGGCACGCCCGACTAACACCGAGCCAAGACGATCAGCTGATCCGTTCGGCTGATCGTGGGTCGCAGCAAGGAGGAGCGATCCCTACGGTCCACATACACCTCCCGGCCCTATTGTGTGAAGCTCTCCAGGGTCCTACCCGTCGGTTTCTTGGTGCAACACATTTTTGGCACACCCGGTGGGACACGCATATCTCAACACAGGCATGGCTACCAAAGGATGCAGTACTGGCACCGATGAGAGCGGTGAGGAGTTTGCCCCCATCGACAAGCCCGAGGATCTTCCCAAAGTTCACCAAAGGTGCTACGCTGAGATCATGGACGAACTAAAGGCTAAAGTCCTCGCCATGTACGGCAGGTCTCGCCACGGAGGCATCATGATATGTGGGGTCCCTTCATCGCTTCTCGACGGAGTTGACCTCATGACAGAAGCGCTTCGCGAGGAGATACACGGGATTACCGCGCACGCTTTGACCAGGCAGTCCGAGGCGATCATAAACCGCATGGATAATATCGTGGTCAAGACGGTCAGAGCAGCGTTGGCCGGTGAGCCTCTTCACATCACCGGCCCCAAGTTGAACGGCCACGTTGGAGAAGCCATGTTCTACTCCAGGCAACTCGTTCCTATCCACATCGAGGTACAGGGGGATAACATTGCAGAATTCGTCATGCATCCTCCACGTGACAAACTCCCTCTAGAGATCAAGGTATACTCCACTCCACCCTTGGTCATACCTGACGGTTTCGTATGCCAGATGAGATACCATCAGCTATAAGAAGGAGAAGCGCCTCCTCCCCCATACCCTAACCCAGTCCTCGTCAACTCACCATGAGGGCCAAAGCAAAGCCCTCCAGAAGCCAGGCCTACGCACGGAGCAGCAAAGACAGCGGATCAGGAGGTATTTGAATGGAAAAACGCATACGGGACCGGGCCAATCCATAGCGATCAGGCCATGCATACGGTAGGAGCAGGCTTCGACATGTCTCAAAAAGACGTTTCTTAGATTTTGAAGTACCAGTACGGCATCACACCTCTGCAGGGTGTTGTTACCTATGCGAAGCCGTATCCAGAGGTATATGATCACCTCGAGGCACCCCCTAAGTTCAAGATCCCTGACTTCACCAAGTTCAGTGGCAATGATGGGGCTAGTACCGTGGAGCATGTCAGCCAGTACCTGGCACAGCTGGGGATTGCATCAAAGGCCGAACATATAAAAATTCGACTGTTTTCGCTGTCATTGACCGGGCTAGCCTTCGGGTGGTACACCACGCTGGCCCCTGGATCTATTACTACCTGGAAGCAACTGGAAGAGAGCTTCCATGCACAGTTCTTCTCTGGTTTCGATGAAGCTACGTTCACGGACCTGAATAGGATCCACCAGCTCTCAGGAGAAACGGTCCACAAGTACATTCAGCGGTTCCGTGAGCTAAGGAACCGATGCTACTCTCTCCACCTTGATGTGAGGATCCTTGCCCAGATAGCATACAATGGTCTGAACAAGGCCGTCAAGGCAGTATACGGGCTGAATGATTTCGATTCCATCAGCCATTTAGTGTCAAAAGTCTCTGCCTATGAACGAAGCCATCAAGAGGTTTTGCAGGAAAGGCAAAGACAGAGTATCGGCTGTATCCAGACCGAGGAAGATGATGCCTTGGATGATGCCGATGCTTACCTTGTTCAATGGGCAAGGACCAACAAGCCTTTGCAGTGCCCATGGGTCAAGCAGCCAGAACCCATCCCAGGCTATGACTTCGACGTCTCAAAGACCGAAGCCATCTTTGACATGCTTGTCAAAGAAACATTGCTGGTGCCACTCCCTGGGCATCAAACCCCTACGGCCGAGGAGATGCGTGGCCGCAAGTACTGCAAGTGGCATAACAAGCTAGACGGGCATAATACAGTTGACTGCAGGATTCTGCGGTCTGAAATACAGAAGGGCATCGAGCAAGGAAGACTGGTTTTTGCTCGCGCTCCAATGAAAATAGACACGACGCCTTTCCCAGTCAACGCCGTTTACGCCATGAGTCCGTTGCCTGACGAGTGCTACTCAGAATTCGTATCTGAGTCGATGTGCTGAGCGCGCCTAGGCAAGGCTATTTCTGCGGGCAAGATCCTGCACCGGGGCAATCAAAATCAGTATTCCCATCTCCTCTAAGGTTCTACTTCTTCGATCAACATGGTCCACGCATCCAAGGATGAAAAGGGGAAGGCTAAGGCAGATCCTCGTGATGATCTCCCTTTGGAACTCAGGTCCAAAGAGCATCCTTCGGTCAGGATGATTCAGAGGAATCGGCGATGTCGCCCTAACTCAGGAGTGTTGATTGGCATGTACGCATGCCACAATCAACGGAACGAGGAACGACGTCGAGCTGAAGAGGAGGAAGCATACCATCGCGAACGATGCCGTCATCTTGAAGAACGACGTCACCAAGACCAATGGCTCGAGGAGTAGCACCGCGAGGAACAGCGGCGGTACAAGGAGCGTCGTGACGCCATGAACCACGAGGAGCATTGGCGCTGCCCCTACTTTCACTTTTTTTGGAAGCAAGGTATGGAGAGACTCTCCACCCTTGACGATTGTCCAGAATGTTCCAACCGCAGGGGTCGCCATGGCAAAGCGTCTGTGTTCGAATGCCTAGAGCGTGCGCCATCACCACGACGGTATCGCACAGCCTCACCACGCCGTTGCCGGGACCCTACTCCTCCGCCACGACGTCCTTTGTCCCCGCCGCCAAATCGGCGACCTGCATCTCCATCGCCGACGCGCTTGCCCTCTCCAGCAGGGAAAGATGACCTAGAGGATGTTCAACGTCACCCAGAGTGCCACCTGTCGAGGTGGTGCCTTGAGGGTTTGTCAAAGACGCAAAAGCGCAGGGTTCAGCGCTTGCGCAGTCTAGAATAAGCCGAAGAGGAATATCTTCGGCTGCTCAAGAAGGTCGGGGGCATCTTGCAGATTCCAAGCCTGCGCCCCGAGCGTAATCTCGTTTGGAAGCGGAAGCCTCAACTGATGTTGCTGAGACATCGACAAAGCCGGCATTGGCTGAGCCGGCTAAACAAGACACATGAGAAGGTCCATCGCGCATGGTCAGTGATGACTCATCCAACGAGAACGATGACATTGAAGACGAAGTCAACGAGGTGATTAAGAAGGCCGCAGCAGGAATGAACATGGTCTTCTACCTCCCTGAAGATTTTTGTCCTCCCAGCAGCAAACAGATGGCCAAGTCAATGGCGCAGCTCAGCCTCAGCCCCGTTGCTACGATTTTTGAAAAGCCGATCGACAAGAAGTATCGGCACCTTAAGCCTCTCTACGTGAAGGGGTTCATCAACGGCAAGCCAGTTGCGGGATGCTCGTTGACGCGGGCGCGAATGTCAACATCATGCTGTACTCCTTGTGCAGCAAAATTGGAAGGTCCGTTAAAGATCTTTTGAAGACCAACGTCACCCACAATGACTTCAAGGGAACTTCATCCCAGGTCAAAGGGGTTCTTAATGTCGAGCTAACAGTTGGCCACAAGACACTTAATACCTCCTATTTTGTGGTCGATGATCATGGTCCTTACTCGGCTCTTCTTGGCCGAGACTGGATTCATGCCAACTGCTGTGTGCCTTCCTCAATGCACCAATGTTTGATCTAGTGGGATGGCGACAACATTGAGGTGGTGCCCACGGGTGATTCTCACAGTGTTGCACAATCATCTACATCAGACGAAGCAGAGTGTCTGTCGGATAGGCAGGAGTTGAACTGGAGTTTTGTAGAAGAGGCAAAAAAGGTGATCACGCCGGTTTTGGCAATCGGCATTCACTTGTAGACAATAGGTTGTTCCAGCCGACGGCATCGGCCGATCCTCATCGGCTAGTGGATGCTAGTGGCATATCTACGGACGCACGGGCCGTAGTGGCCGATCTGCGCGATCGGCCCCAAAAAATTTGTAATCATATTTTGTGTAACAATTCTATATTGGCCAATCTGTGTGATTGGTCGCAAAACATCAATTTGATTTATACTTCTTCTAACGAGAATGTTTTGTCATGTGATGATCATTTGCCCGATGATGAGGAAAAACCTGATATCGTACCTCCACATCCATCTCCAGCATCATCAAGCTCTACTCAGGAATTTTCCGAGGAGGGTAAACTCTGTTTTGGTTTCACTCCTTCTGATGAGCTCAAAGCGGTTGACATCGGCTAGGCGATTGTCCCAGGCTAACATGGGTGAGTAGAAAGCTTGACCCAGAATTTAATGCTAAACTGGTAGAACTGCTTAGGGAGTTTCCTGATTGTTTTGCCTGGGAGTACCATGAGATGCCTGGTCTTGATCGATCTATCGTCGAACATCGGTTGCCAATAAAGCCTGGGTTTCATTCGTTTGCACAACACCCTAGGAAGATTGATGCGAAGATTGTAGACACGGTCTAAGAGGAAATAGAGAAGATGATTCGTGCCGGGTTTATTCATCCTTGCCGATATGCCACCTGGATATCGAGCATTGTTCCTGTATGGAAGAAAAATGGGAAGCTTAGAATCTGTATTGATTTCAAAGATTTGAACAGAGCTACCCCAAAGGATGAGTATCCCATGCCTATTGCCGAGTCACTTGTTGATGCTGCAGCCGGCCATAAAATGATAAGCTTTCTTGATGGTAATGCTGGATATAACCAGATATTCATGGCCGAAGAGGACGTCTACAAGACAACTTTTCGTTGCCCTCAAGGTTGATTCGAGTTCGTGGTTATGACTTTTGGCTTGCGTAATGCTGGAACTACTTATCAACGAGCCATGAATTATATTTTCCACGACTTGATCGGCCGGCTCGTGGAGGTTTATATTGATGACGTAGTAGTGAAATCAGTTTTACAAGAAAATCATTTAGCTGATCTTCGCCAAGCTCTCGAGCGCACTTGGAAGCACGAGATGAGGATGAATCCTGATAAATACGCATTTGGTGTCACAGCTGGCCAATTTCTTGGTTTTATGATCCATGAAAGAGGGATAGAAATCGGCACGAAGAGTAAGGATGCCCATCGAGACAATGGTGCCGCCAAAAACCAAGAACGAGCTTCAGAAGCTGATTGGCAAGATCAACTATATTAGAAGGTTTATCCCTAATTTGTCTGCCAAGCTTGAAGCATTCATGTCGTTGATCAGGACGCAAAAGAGCGAAGAGTTCATGTGGGGGCCTAATCAGCAGTTGGCGTTTGATAATTTGAAGAAATACCTAACAACGCCACCAATGATGGCTTCGTCTCATCTTGATCTACCTCTCAACTGACGAGACAACCATCGGCTCTGTGCTGATTCAAGAAGTTGATGGGCAGAAGCGGGTTGTCTACTACCTGAGCCGATGGTTGCTTGACGCGGAAACGAGGTACTCTGAGATGGAGCGTTTATGCTTATGTTTATACTTTACATGCACCAAATTACGACATTACTTCCTTAATGCTGAAACTTGGGTAGTATGTAAAGCCGATATTATTATGCATATGCTGTCAGCCCCTATCCTTAAAGGGAGGCTCGACAAATGGATGTTTGCTCTCTCAGAATTTGATATCAAGTACAAGCCAGCCATGGCTGTGAAAGGCCAGGCTTTAGCCGATCTCATTACTGAACGATCGGCTCCACAACAAAATTTTGTCGGCATATCGTCTCGGGCTTTGTTTTTTGACGGTTCTACGTGTGACGCTAGCTGCGGTGTTGGGCTTCTTATTATCTCCCCTTGGAGGGCACAATATGAATTTGCCTTTCGCCTCAGTGAGCGACACACTAACAACCAAACAGAATATGAAGCTTTGTGGAAGGGCCTCGAGTTGTTGATAGAAGCAGGAGCCGAAGCAGTGGAAGCTTTTGGCGATTTCAGGGTTGCCATCAATCAGTCGACGGAAGATTTTAATTGTGCCTGTGATTTATTATAACCTTATCTCCTACGTTGTCAAGAGTTGATGGTAAAATTCAGGTTTGTTCAGCTAACATGGATACCAAGGGAAAACAAAATGGAGGCCAACAAATTAGCACAAATAGCTTCTGGATACGCGGAACAAGACGATGACGTTTGTGTTGACATCATGCTGATTGATACAAACGACTGGAGAGCCGATCTCACTTGAGGGATCCGGCTCGGGGGGCAGATAAGAAGACAAGACATTGTGCTTTGAAATACATGCTTTTTGGAGATGAGTTATACTTCAGGACCATGGAAGGGCTATTGCTAAATGCTTGGGACCGGCAGAAGCACTTAGGGTTATGCACGATGTCCATGAGGGAGTGTGTGGTACCCACCAATCAGCTCATAAAATGAAATGGCTGATTAGAAGGTCGGGGTATTATTGGCCAACCATATTGGAGGATTGCTTCAAATACTATAAAGGTTGCCAAGAGTGTCAGAGGTTTGGAGCCGTCCAAATGACGCCAGTTGGGCCATTGAATCCTATTGTCAAGCCATGGCCATTCAGAGGCTGGGGCATGGATATGATCGGGCAAGTTAATCCTCCGACCAACAAGGGACACAAGTGGATCCTGGTTGCCACTGATTACTTTACCAAATAGGTGGAAGCCGTGCCGATGAAAAACGTCACGGCCAAAGACGTGGTAAACTTTGTCAAGGAACATATCATCTACTGGTTTGGCATCCCGCAAACTATCACCACGGATCAAGGGACTGTCTTTTTGGCCGAGGAATTCAAAAATTTTGCCAAAGAGATGGGTATCACGCTGCTACAGTCGTCCCCCTATTACGCTCAGGCCAACGGGCAGGCCGAGGCATCGAACAAGAGTCTCATAAGCTGATCAAAAGAAAAATAGACGAATATCCCAAGCAGTGGCATGATCGGCTTGCGGAGGCATTATGGGCATACAGGATGTCATGCCACGGGGCGACTAAGTGCACTCCATATCAGTTGGTGTACGGCCAGGAGGTCGTTATGCCATGGGAGGTTAATATTGGCTCTCGTAGTGTTCAGTTTCAGAATGATCTATCGGTCGATGATTACACGTCTCTCATGAACATCAAAACAGATGATTTGATAGAGCTTCGGTTATGGACTTTTGAGAAAATTAGAGACAACAAAGCCAGGGTAGCAAAAGCCTACAACAAGAAGGTGAAGCCGAAGAATTTCAAAATAGGTGATCTCGTCTGGGAGTTAGTCTTGCCAGTGGGAACGAAAGATCCAGCATTTGGAAAGTGGTCACCTCACTGGCACAGGCCCTATCGCATAGTGGAGACTGCTTCAGGGAATTCATATAGAATGGAGATGTTAGAAGGGGTCCGATTTTTCAGAAACGTCAATGGTAAATACTTGAAAAAAATATTATCCTAGTCTGTGGATCGGATCTTGACTTATTGAGAGCCTGTGTAATCACCTGGGCTTGGATCACCTGGGCTTGGATAGCCGATGCATTAGCATCGCCTCTAGAGAAAAATTTGACCGATGTGTTGCCATCTGGTCTTAACAAGAGCCGATGTATTAAAGCATCGCCTTTAGAAAAAATAAATAAGCAAATTATGAGTGGTAGGGCCAACGTGTGCCATTGGCCTTAGATAATTGCCGATGCTAGGCATCGCCTTTAGTACAAAATACAGAAAAGCATAATGTTCTGAGCTACACGCTCAGGAGGCACAACTAACAATGTTCAAGTACTTAAGTAAATCATGCAGAGGAAAATGCTGATAGTCTTTGAAGGTATTGTCGGATTGTAGTCAAAGCCTTTGTTCTGACCTCATCGGCAGAGTTGATGATTTGGCGATCTAGTTCATCAGAGCCGATAATCAGTCCCTTGTTCAGCTCACGGATACGCGCGATGCTGGCTTTGAGCGACGTTGACAGTTTTTGCTTGTTATCCGCAAGCATCTTCATGCCTGCATCGTTGGCTAGGATGGCGGCGTCAACCCGAGACAGCTCTTCTTCAAGGCACTTGATTTCTTCAGTTATCTTCATCTTCTTTGCATCAAGTATTTGTCTGGATGCTTTCAGTCGCGCCTCTTCACTGTTGTCATCCAGGTCTGCCTTGAACTGGGTTGCTGCTACGCATTCCTTGATGATCTCTTCTTTCGGGGCCGGTTGGTTGTTACGGGAAGCTATGCGTGACATGGAGGCCAACACATCCTGGCGAAGAAATCCATGGTGGGCTATGGGCTGGAGCACCTGCTTTGGGCCTGAAGGCAGCATATCGACAATCGGCTCGAGGGCCATGCGGATTCCGTCACATGTGACAAACAATTTCTCAATTAGAGCTTCCAGTTGCTTGGCTATTTCCTCGAGGTTTGAGGTCACATCAGTTGTAGGAGACGTGGGAGGACTCTCAGTCACCAAAGATTTGCCGATGGTTGAAGGATCAAAGTTCAACAAGGATGCAGTATCAAAGGGCAGGCAACAGTTTGGTTAGTTCACAAACTATGAACGAAGAAAACATGCAGTTAGAAACGCACCTATGGAGGGTTGACTTCCGTACTGTGAACTTCGTCTGTGCGGCCGGATGTATCCTTGGGAGAAGAGCTGTGGCGGAACCACCCTGCTTAATCCAGACTAAGCACACCTGCCACCTTTGGCTCGCAGCGCACTTAGGCTAGACTAAACCCGGTAGTCCGTCGAGAGTCCTTCGGGCTCTCGATAACACCAAATCCCAGAGGAACCGACATCAAACACATCCGACTCTCGAAGCAGCCACAACAGTTACATCATCACAGGCAGTTGAAATATAAGATAGATAGTCATAGCTTACAAACCAAACATATGTGGTCAAATACATGTTCAACATATAGCGGAAGCGATTGCAATATATATATATATATATATAGCGGAAGCATTTTCAAAACATCTCGCAGCGGAATCAAAAACTTAAATAGTCTTCATGCAGAGATAAACAAGGCGAGTAGCACCGAGCCCACTGGTTCTACCCTTCTTCAAGCGGTTGTCCAGAAGTCATTAGTACCTGTGAGCCAAAAGTGGGGGCAAACCCTGAGTACTAATTACTCAGTAGGACTTAATAGATGGGCTTATGGATGACACAAAGCTTGCTTACTAAGAATTGGATCCTTAGCTGTTGATTTTAAACCGCATTAAGTTAACATGTGGAAGCAGGACTTGACAGCTGCTTGATTTATCATATAGAGGCAGGATTTGACAGCTGCTTAGTTCATCATATCAATAATACTAATCATGAGTACAATAATATGTTGCATGAAAGTAAAGCATGTATATCCAAGCATGTAGTATTCAAAACCATGAATTCGTAATACAGCATATTCAAGTGGATTACTGCTTTGCCCATCAGTGGTATTGGCATTCTCACACCTGGTGAACATCCGCGATTCAAATCGATTTCTAATTCCCGGGAATAACTAGAAGTACCAGGTGGCTTATGCTTACTAACCCCTGGCATTCTCACATATGTCCCCCATCTCCGCTTGTCCCATCCCAAGTTCGATTCAATCCTTCTGTAGCTCCCAGGTTGTGCCGCCTTAGGAGCGATACCTCGGCGTACTGGGTCAGCCCTCCCTTGACTACAAGCTCCCCAAGGTGTAACAGTAGGAATCTGTCTCTGTTCTTCGGATGGCACAAGCAAGACTTTTACCGGTCCATTATCCCGGATAAGCACTCTCGCAATGTTATGTCGACCAATAGGCGAACAACGACCGGCCTTATGCGACTCGGCCGGAGTCCACCACACATTATTCCAACTTTCGTCATACAATTCCATATCTCCGCCCGGTCTCCATTTAAAACATAACATAACCATAGTAAATTCCATAATAGTGAGATTTCTTCTTTTGAAAAGTAATCCCTACGGGACGAGTGATCTTTATTCACTCGTATCTACTCGCACCTAACCATTCTAGGCACACGTCCTGCGAACTCTAAGTATAGGTGCTAGGGCCAGGGCGGCCAGGGGATCTAATGCAATTGGTTTCAACCAACTCCTAATGCAGATGCGTAATCATCAATCATAATCATATTAGCTGGGAGAATCATGGTCGTGCCTACCTTGATTGACAATGTCAGTGGTTAGGTCTCCAATGGCCTCCGGGAGGTAGTCATACACCTGGCTTCTCAATGTGTTGATGATCGGGTACGTTGTCCTTCTACTCCTGGATCATCGGTTGCAACTTCGTCGGTCCTTTGTTCGCGGGTCTATATGCATGATATAATGCCATCATGAGTGCAACGAATGCAAATGCATGCATGAGATGCTAGTGAAACATAATTCATAGTCAAGTAGCTTGTGACGAAATGATTCAAGTGTTCTCAGCTCCAATCCCTCCCACAATAAGGAAACTTAAAATCTCTACTAAGAAATCATACAACCCATCATTAAGAAATCGTACAAACCATTACTAAGAAATCGTACAAACCATCACTAAGAAATCGTACAATCCATCACCGAACCTAGTTTAGCTTAGCATTCATAACATCACAAGAAATTTGTCGCATGGGATATGGTGTAGCAAGCAACATTACACCCTCTCATGAAATGCACATAGGTTCATTATGTAAGTTTATCTATCTATTGAATTAAAGTGCTCATGTCAAGCCCATACTATTATACAGCTCCAAATGAGTTCAAATATTTATGACAAGAATAACAATACTGTATTAAGCTAGTGCCAAAATTTCAGCCACAAAAGAATTATAATTATTTTATTAAAATTCTAACAATATGTCAGCCTTTTAACTTTCCAGATTTTTCATGATTTATAGAAGTAGGTTCTGGACTTGAAATTTCTACAGCAAGCATTTCATTGCATGAACATCATATACAAAAATCAGCAAGCACAAAATCAGTTTGGTAGGACATCTATTTTTCATATAGTTATCTAGGTCTATTTTAAATGCATATCAAAACAGTGCTCACAAGGTTCACAAAAATACTTTTTGGAACCTATATATCATTAGTAAGTTACCAAATTTTCTATGGAATTATTTATGCACCCTAAAACCACTTTTTCATTTTAGTTAGTTAAGCATGTGATATTTTGTCATTTTCAAATCACTGTTCAAACTCAACATGCAAAGCCTCAAACTTTACCAGCAAGCTATACATAGCATAAGGGGCGTCTCAAAAATCCAGTACAAGTAAGTTTCATATGGTGAGTACTTCCCATGCATTTTTATTGCAAAAACTTAAGACCAGGTGTAGATTAGTCACTTAACAGCAAGTGCTACTACAACAAAAATTCACACAGTGCCTAAATATCCCACAGGAATTCATTTAGTCCATTTTTACCATTTATTTACCCTCCACATGCATGCAGTAGACCAAGGGCAAAACAGACTTTTCACACATCCACATCATACTCATCCTATAGATCTACTCACAAGAAGTTCATAACCACTGAGTTTGTCCATTTTGGATTTTTCTTTGATTTACAGTGATTTTCTAAAGTTTCAGCCGATTTATTAACAAAATAAAAAGGAGAACATTAGACCGAGGACCTATCCGTGATTATTCCAAAACTCTAGGGGCTAGATTGAGAGATCCACCAGACTCAATGCACAGCACTTTGGACCAATACGCAAAACGTTAAAAACCCGAGGGTTAAAGTGCAAATCCACCATCTCCCTCCTCTTTTCTTCTTCAACCTCCCGATTGGGAGAGAGGAGGGCGGCGGCGCGCGGCGCGCCGGCCACACGGGGCCCGGCAAGCTCGCCGGCGACGGTCGGGGAGAGGGAGTGGAGTGCGGGGAACCTCACCCACTACCTTGATTCGGAGGAGGACGAGCGGTGGAGGCCGGCGACGACGACCTGGAGAGGTAGAGGTCCGGCGTGCGAATGCGGCTCGGTGGAGCAGCGCCGGCGGGCTAGATCTAAGGGAACTGGAGGAGGGGAGGGTGAGAAAGCTCGGCGTGGTGGCGGTGAGGCGTGCGGACGAGAGGAATGGCGGGCGCTAGCTTGAGCCTGAGCTCATGGCCAGGGCGAGGTCCGGGGGCGGAATGCGCGGCGGTGGAGCGGTCGCGGTGGCCTAGACTTGGCGAGGTGGTGGAGTCGAGGGTGGTGGAGAGCGGCACGACGATGGGGAGGCGCGGGGAGCTGCGGAACGGTGGGCGCGAGGTCGGCCCGAGCTTCGCGGCAGTGGTGGCGGCGCCTGTGTAGAGAGACAGCGAGAGAGGGGAGAGCTCGGCGAGGGGGAACAAGTGAGGGAGCGGTAGGCAAAGGCCATGCCCGGCCTCGGTCTTTTGGCCCTCGGGAGCGGGCAGGCCACCGTGGCGTACGGCCGTACGCCGTCGGCCGCGTTGAAGCGATGGGTAGGGGGAGAGGAAAGGTGGGGTGGATGGACGCGGTCCATGGACCTTGTGTCGATGACAGGTGGGACCGGGGTGGGGAACTGAACCGACACTTGTGGACTAGGTGTATGGAGCGGACGGGGCATGTGGGACCCACAGCAGCTGTCCACCGGCGGGAATCCGAGGACCCGACAGGTAGGGCCCGCGTGTCATTGAGACAAAAAAGGAAATTCAAACTCCGAAAATGGAAAAGTCAGCTTTGACCAAGGAACATGCTTATGAAATTCGCCTATTTGGCCAACTTAGGGGCTGAATTTGAAAATGCCTCAATTGGATGAAATGTTCTACTCTTCAAGGCCTACAACTTTATCGAAAGCCTTGATACCAAGTTTTGTGAAGAGATGTGGTTTAAATTTGAATTCAAACTGTTGACCCCAGTTTGACCAGCAGCACCCATAAGTTTAGAAATTCTAAAAGTCCATCCTCTGGCCACTTTCACACAAGGAGTTTTCTACCAATGTTGTTCAGACTTTTGTGATATACAATTTTCTCAACTAAAGTTTTGCATAAAAAGGGCTGTGGATTAGAGAAAATGTAGAATTACTAATCAGGTCAGGTTTGGACAGAAAACACAGGTTCACAGAAAAAGGCCCAAAACATCATCCAAACCATTATGCATGTCAAAACACCTATTATCCAAGTTGTTAATCATGGAATTGTCTACAAGTTTGGTATAGAAAGTTTCACCTATATCACAATAGAATTAAAGTTACGACCACAAACATAGAAGCATACATGCAGAAAACAGGGCTTAGGAAATTTTATTTCAATCAAGTTTGACCATGGGGTCCAAATGCATGTCATTGTATGATGATGCATGTATGAATGACAAGAATGCACTTGAGATGCCTGGGGCATCACAAGAACTGGGAGATTCAGGAAAGTTCTTTTCTTCAGCACCTTTCTGGCTATGAGAGCTGTGATCCTGCATATGGAAAATGATCAATACGGCTCTCATTGCTGAAGCTAAGACAAAGTGGAGCTTACTGGTGATTCAGAGGAAGGAGGTTGAGCCGAGACGGTGGGTTTGGGCTTGATAGCGGCTTTCCTAAACCTCGGCTAGCGAAATCCTTTGCCCTCTCTCCTGCGCTTCACCCCAGGGGGTGAAAAGATGACCTTGTCAAGAGAAGGCATTCCAGCCTGGTACATAGGCAATGGTGCCTTTTGCAAGTATCCGAATGGTTGGCCTGCATCGTCAGTAGGGACAGGGCCTGCTTGCATCTGTGAGCAAGAAGTTCGGTTGTATCATAAGGCAACAATGCAAAGGAAGACCGAATCAAGTGTGAGGTTACCTCTTCTGGTGTGGTTTCATGCTCTGGGTCGATGGCTAGAAGAGTCGATGCCACAGCATTTCGAAAAAGGTGGGGCCTCCAAAAATTCCACCAGGTGTTGAAGCCATCAGCTGTATACACGAATTCTATCTTGTCGGGTATATTCAACTCCAAGTCGGAAAAGATGGAGTACGCTTTGGTGGCTACCAAGGAGTTGGCTATATTAGCTCGGTGTCGTGGTTTGATGCCGACAATGCACCATTGGATGTGTTACGTGATGCTTCTGGGGTGGCAAGATCGGCGTAGCTCGATGGTTTGCGTGGAGATGCAACAAAACACAGGGTTTATACAGGTTCGGGCCGCAATAAGCGTAACACCCTACATCCTGTTTGAGGCGAGTTGTATTGATCTGAGTTCTCGAGGTTACAAGGAGGGTTTTGAGGTCTGGTGGCTGGTATGCGATGAGATGTTCGATTGTCTATGTAGGGGTCCCTCACCCGCCTTATATAATCCGGCCAGGCTTGGGTTACAAGTCAAGTTCTATCTACGAGTCCTACTTTGTTTGGAAGCCTAAAGAATACACAGAATCAACGATTACATGTTTCCTTCCTTGAGTCCCGCTATTCCTGTTATGCAGAGTCCAAACCAACTTCCTTGTGTCTTTCCTGAATTATAGCGCCTTTGACTTGGTCTTCAAGCTCGTCACCCGTTTTCGGGCCCATGAGACCAGTCGGCACCCTGAGAAGGGCCAGCTGTCTCTACTGGGCCCTCCAACGGCCCATGTACTGAATCCATGCTGTGAGGGCCCAGGGGATATCTATCCCCCACAAGCCCTCGAGGCTCGAATTAATTTAGAGATTAATTGACTCGAGACTCCAGAAAAAATAACATACTGCTCATGAGTTCCTCACCTGAGTCCAATACCGTTTCTCATGGTGCACCGCCAGGTGCACCCCATGGGGTAGCCCCCGAGTTTCAAGTTGACTTGAGTATCAATTAGCTTGAAGATCTAATCCTTCTGATCAAGCTTTACAGGATGCATTCCTCAAGCGCCGAGTCAACTTGAGGAATGACAAATCCTCTTATCCGAGTTATCATCTACTCCCAGTTTTCCGAGTTATAGAAAACCTACTCAAGTTTTCTGTTTTCTCAGATTTTAGGAAAAAGAATAATTTTCCATAAATCTCGCACCCCATGGGGTTAACCCAAAGGGAACGAGCAGAGGGACCGAGGAGTTACCCCAAAAGGGCCCCAAGAAACAGGAAATTTCTAAATACGCAACAGCCATTATCTTCCTACACGATAATTGACGCGTGGAGGAAGTCGAAACGCCGCGGCATCTTGAGACGTTAGCATAGAGATCGAAGTGAAGCGGCCGTGCTATAAGAGCAGAGGCATCGCCCATCCATCCATTACGCCTCCACTGAGTGCCAATTCGTGAAGAAAAAACCCCAAGAAACTCTACACTCCCCTACTTCCAGCCATGGCCGGAGGCAAAGGCAAGAAATGCGCTCACTCGCCACCATCGTCGGAGTACCTTCTTCAGCGGCGCCTACGACGCTGAGGAATCCTCGGAGGACTTCTCCAACGAGGAGGAAGAAGCCCCCGAGGATGCCCCACCCCGGAAGGTCGATTCGGAACCCAACACCCCAGGATGGCGGTGACGACGGCCACGGCGGCGATGACGGCGGCGACGGCGGCGACGGCGGCCACGGCGGCGATGGTGGAGATGAGGCCGACGCCCCGGCCTCCAAGCGCCGCCGCGTTACCGGGCCCCCGGCCAGGCCATCCACCGGCGTGTAGGCTGCCACCACCACTACCACCATATTAGTAGTAGTTAGCAGTAGATTAGGATAATCTCTCCACCTATATGTAATCCACCTTGATGAACTATATATAATGAAATCCATCTTTTATCCTTCGTTTCTGAGTTCGTCTGTATGTTCTCATCCTGGAAATCTTGTATCCGAGTCAATTGCCCTCTTTTGAGTTTTTTGAGCTAAGACCAAAAAAGCGTCATACAGTAAAGGAAACCACACTTGCTTATGCCCAGAGTTCAGGCAAAACTTAAACTGTTCCGTCCGACTGAATAACTCATTCTCCGAGTATTAGAGAACATGAACCTGTACTCGTGAATACCGACTGAATGGCTATGATGAAGAAATTACCCCGACTGAAATAGACGTCTTAATTCCAGTGCAATCCGACTCAACTGTTACGATCAAGACATCCAAGTTAATCTTAATGATATCCACCTGTTCCGTCAATCCACGCGAACTGTTACTAACGGCGTCAGGGTTATTTTGAGATCTATACCCTGAACTAGAAGTTCATTTATCCAAGACCTGAACTGTCCTTTCTCCCCACTGAGGCCGCCGCCATTGCTGTTTGAAATCTGAGTTCCGCTGCATCCACTGCTTCTCGAGTCCCAATCCAGACACCAATATCCACTTCCATGGCTCCAAAGAAGAAAACCTTGAGCGAGCGTGGAAACACCACTGAGGGCCTGTGTCACACCCTGGTTTCAACGGACAAAACCAGAGCAAACCCATATGTGTGCCAGGATCCAATCTCACCCATATAGAGACAATTAGTAGTGGTATCATAGACAATGCTTTATTACATATCGTTTAAACAAAAAATTACATAAAGACATCAAGTCTTTAACACAGAGTAGCGGAAGCATAACTAAAACTTCGAGCCATCCACAGGGAAGCCAACTGGGGGTCGCTCGCCAAGAACTCCATGAACCTTCAATTGTACTCCTTTAGGCCTTCATCTTCTGAGCAGCGGTTGGAATTTTCCCCCCAACAAGGATAAAAGTAAAGGAACAAGCGTGAGTACTTCAACTCGTACTCAACAAGCATAACATGAACCATGAGGCTCTAAGGTTGGCTGACACAAAGCATGAGCTTTTAGTGGGTCAAGTTTTATTAAACAACTAATTACTGCAAGTGAGTAGATGAACCATTAAACCCAAGATATTGCATAAAAGATTAATCAACATTGTTAACATAAGAACCAACTTCCAAACCCAACCAGGAACGACTAATCTGCATAAAGGATCTAGGCCGCTCATAACCTTGAGCACGGCTGACATGTCAGTTTTACACTCTCGAGAGGTTGTACATCTTTACCCACAAGTCGTGTGCTACGCTAGGAGTTCATCACATTGCCTTAGATGAGATGACTAGCAAGCAACACTACGAAGCCTTTACAAAGATCACGTTGGTAAAAAGAAACCGCAAGGAATCAAGCGCCGCAATTGTGGTGTCCGCCTCTCAAAGGGAGAAGCACTCAGCACACTCAACCTAAGGTAGTGCAGCGACCACAAAAGCTTACTCCCCCTCTTGCCCCGCAGGTAAGTCACCCCAAACCAAAATGATCTAATTAATCAGCTAAGACCGTCCCATACCAGTCTCATGGTAGCACGGTTGTCCCAAGTTGTCGCTTTGCGAACCGGTCCTTACGGAGAGTGGCTATGAGCAAACCACTAAGCACATGCTCATGCCCCCTAAACCAAGTTGCTAAAATGCCATTTTTAAAGAGACATGAACCACTCAAGCACACAGCACAGAGGGTCACGCTCCGAGATAAATTGCATTGATCCATTAACAAGATTATTAACAAAAGTAACATGTGTTCGTGTAGCAACTAGCAAAACTTAACCAACATGCATCCCATAGGTAAACATATCGAAGAAAGAGGCTAGGTACAGTCTTTATTGGCATTCCAAATTAGACACATGCATATGAAGTGATTAAATAGTTATTAGGTTGTGTTCACGTTATACTTGCCTTGCTCAAAGCACTCTTGCTGCTGCTCACACACGTCGATCCTCAGCGCAAACAACTGAACAACAAATAAAGGGGAACTAAGAACAATACATCATAGAAATAAATAATTTGATAAACATAAAAGGAACGCTAGTCGTTACTACTGACATGAGAGCATAGCTACTAGAACAAAGTGATTAACAAGAAGATAAAGATGGTTAGAAAAGAATAGACTCATGATGAAGGATCTAGGGTGCAAATGAGAGAGGAATATGGTTGATCTTGCAGTGGTGTTTGTGCTGAAACTGCACGCGATAGGACAGCAGTAATGTGGGCACTAGAACTCTTTCCATGCCATGCCATTTAAGGATATTATTTGTGGAATTGATAAGGGATATGTGGACTAGAGTCTGACCAAAGGGTGCTGAGATTTGATCAATGGGTCAATGGCAAAAGAAGACGCGAGACAGACATA
The DNA here is from genome assembly GCA_022530915.1 of Paspalum notatum. NCBI lineage: Eukaryota > Viridiplantae > Streptophyta > Magnoliopsida > Poales > Poaceae > Paspalum > Paspalum notatum. Next base: position 27,013,920 of record CM039688.1, on the reverse strand, counting down.
TGTAGCTACTTTTCTGCAGGAGGGACAGCAAGTGCACCAATCGGAAAGACCATCCAATACCTGGCCTAAACTGATCCAAAGGCTGCCAAAATTTACAGAAATGTGTGGTACTATGATATACATGATGTGACAAAAGGATTTGATGATTGGAGAAGATGATTAATAGAAAAGACCCTTGCATTTGGTATAAACTCGGCTGTCTGGGCTGCAGATATGTGTTCGCGGTAACGCTAAAATCTCCGTACCTGTGCCTCCTATGACCAAACCAATTTAGAGGGGCATGATCGATGATATAATACACATCTCGGTCGAAGGGCTCGCTGATTGGACCTCCGGATCATTGAGAAAATATGTGCCAAAGTGGCAGCACTGCTGCTGTCTGGACTGCAGTGACAGCGAGCACGGCGACGGCCGTTACTCTTGCACCGCTAAACTTATGGACAAACCATTTTATGGAGGTGTGTACAAGGGTATTAGGTACATCTCAGTCTAAGGGCTGGGCCATTAAACTACCAGATCACCAGCAAAACATGAACCAAAGGCAGCCACACGGCTGTCATGGACAGCAGCAATAGTGGACACATCAACCAATGAAAAGCTGTTCTCCATGGCATGTGTTCAAGGACAAGATACATCAACCGTTTTATGGGTATGTGTTCAAGGACAAGATACAAGATTTGGTTGAAGGGCATGACCATCAGGTCATTGGAATAGCGGAAAACACCCGTGCCAACTAGGGCAACGTGGCTGTCCATGACTGCAGCGAGACGTCAAATGGGTAAACCTTACCGGAACTTGATGGGATTCGATCTATGCAACATGATTTGCAGCGGGAAACAAGGAAACATAGAGGAACATATGTGGGGCATCATCACCTAGGGTTTGATGGTGGAAGAGGTGACATGGGCGACATCAAGGCGGTGATGCCGCTGCGCACACGATCCCGTAGGGCTGCAGCCTTGCCTTAGCGTTGGGGATCGTCGGGGGGTGCCCTCCATGGTCTCCACACCATGGACAGCAAGGGCAGCAGCAAGGAGGCAACCTCCATGGCATCCTTGAGGGCGTGAATCGAAAAATGCAGCAGGGGATCATCTTCCTTGTGATAAGAGCACTCCGTTTTCATGTTTCGGTGGTGGGGTGAGTGTAGGGATGAGAGAGGGCAGCCATGGGGGAGAGGGGCAGCCATGGCTGCTCCCTCCTTCTGTTTTCTTGTGAGGAGGAAGGGGAAGGGCGGCCAAGGGAGGAGAGGGGCGACCAGGAGAGGAGGGGCAGCTAGGGAGAGAAGGATTAGGGTTAGTTTGGGCTGTTTTGGGCTTGCTTAAGACTGGCCCAAGCTATGGACTGAAGTGGGAAATAAAAGAAAGAATTTCGGGCCTTGATCCAAGGTTTAAATGACAGGAATGTCGGGCCTTGACCAATTAGTGATATGGGCATGGGTCTTGTGCTTGTCATGCACGCAAGAAAAAAAGAACAAAATTTGACGGTTGGATCCGAATTAGGAATTTCTCGGGTCTATGGAAAGAGAAAGGGAAGAAAACATCAATGGGACATGAGCTTGAGAATGTCACTGAGTTATACAATAGAGAATGATGTCAATAGAAAGAAATGATGAACATGTAAACTTGAGGATGAGGTGTCAAAGATCTACGAAAGAGGGAAAAAAATAGTGAAGTCCGAGTGTAATGATTTAGGGTTTTCAGAATTTGACTTGGATCAATAGAAATAATTGACTTTGTATGGAGAATGGTCAACATGATTGGATTAGGATTTTGAGTCAACGAAACTTTAGGGATTGGACCAAGGTTTCGACGGTTTACTTTGAGTTGGTGAGAAAGAGAAGGGTAGGATTTTAGAGTTATGGATTGAGATGGACTCGAAACCTAGCCGATTTTGAAATATTTTGAAACCTCATTCCACACACATAAACACTATGCACTTCGGCATGAATGCAACAACAAACAAATTTTATTTGAAAAAAAAATGTTAAAAGCATACTTTTCTCTCAATCCAACAAAACTTACAAGTTCGGAAATTTTAGAAAACTAAGAAATCCTTCATTTTATTCATTGTTATCTATTCACATCCCAAAATTAGAAATTTTGGGGTGTGACAGCCGGACGCACAACGAGAACTGGCAGTTACCTTCACCATATCTGGCGTACCGCCCCTCCATTGTAACCAAGCCCATGCTACAATCCTTAGTGGATATGGGCGTCCTGCCTCCAAAGGAAATGGCCAACTGGAGGGTATGCGACAAGAAGGATGACACGGCTCCAACTGAGGACACCTACGAAGCAATGGTGTTCATGCCGTTCTTCATCCGCGGGTTAGGACTACCCATCTGTTCATTTGCGCGAGGCCTGTTGCAATTTTATGCTATCAACCTGACCCATCTGAATCCCAACTCGATTCTGCAACTTTCAATCTTCATTCACCTCTGCGAGGCGTTTCTTGGAATTGTCCCACACTTTGACTTGTGGAAATACCTTTACCACTACAAAGCCGGTTTGAGAGACGGAGTGCTGCAAGTGACTGGAGGGGCTAGCTTTGAGCTGCGAAAGAATCACAAAGCTGTATATTTGGATATCCCCCTCCCAGATAACAACAGAGGATGGCACGCCGAGTGGTTTTATATCGAAAATCATGGAAATTCTCTCCCCTCGAGGTCTGGGAGACAACCCGACAGCAAACTGCCTAGCTGGGAGGAAGGCCCAACTGTTGAAGTTGGCTGAGGTCGACACACTGCTGGAGGAAATAGCCAATATGAAAGAAAGAGGCCTCACTGCCCATGCTGTAGTGATAGATTTTGTGTACCGCAGCATTCAGCCTTTGAAAGATAGAATTTACCCCGCTTATCTATATGTCAGTGCTAGTGATCCAACTAGAGAGACAGTCCGTCCTATGACTGAAGCTAATGTCAAGGCCCGAGTAGAGTTGATATTGAGAGGTGAAGCTCACAATGAGGGTACTCCCAAACCGTACTCTGCCTGGAATCTAACTCCCACTGTAAGTAATCTTACTGTGATTTCCTTAAGTATCTTTTTCACATAATCACATACTGATTCCTAAGATGATTGCAGAGCAATATATCCAAATTTCTGTCAGACCCGACAACCTCTGGAGCTGTCAGGCTATCAAAGCGACAATCCGAGTTATCCACTGAAGAAATGGAAGTTGTTGTTGCTGCTGCCCATGGTGCAGGAAACAATGAAGAGCACACATTCATCGTGATACCACGTACAGCTCAAGTCACCGAAGAACTCAATGTGGGCAACATCACCAAAGCCCCCGAGCTAACAGCCGCTTCAAGTGGTGTGAAGACACGGGCTGCAACTGGCCAGGGACGCATCAAGGCAAAGGCAACTCGTACTGTGGTGACACGCAGACAGAGGACACACAAGAGGACAATCAAAGATTTGACAAGCTCTCCAGAGTCATCAGACAAGGCTAAGAAATCCAGATATTCCTCCCATACCGTTGCTAAGGTTGACAGCACCATAACTGGGGTTGACTAGAGTAGCTTAGTTGATGAGGATGAAGACGAAGAAGAATAAGCACAACTTTCTCATCGTGAGAGGCGATCCAAGAAACACCACGATGACACTATCTCAGCCCCCTCTGTATCCATATTACCACGTGAGGAAGATGAAATTGATCTGACAGCAGAATATATGGATCTAGAACAAATTATCAGAGATACATGCAAGCTTCCATTCACCATATGTTCTGATGACGATATAGAATCATTGTCAACATGCTCCAGGGGAAAACAAGCTGAGGCCACAAGCCCTCGAGCGAAAACAGAGCTGAAATCAAAGAGTGTAGAGTCTGAAAACCCCACAAGCCCAACGTCAGGAAATATTCCTGAAGATGAAGTGCTCATACGAGTAAAGCCACTGATACTGGGCATGAAGTGCCAATGCCATCTGAGAACTGGTAACAGGCACTAACCGGACAAGTTCCGGAGGAAAAGCAACAATAACCTGCCACCGAGCCGTTACCTGAAACTACTGGCTCACAGGAACGCCTGACTGAGGTCGATATGGGCAATACTCCTCATCCCCCGCTTGCAACTCATGAGTCGGCCCAGGAGAAAGAATCTGAAGAGTCCAAGGACACTGATCAAGTCGAGAAGGGACAATCAGACTCCCTACCCCCGAATGAGCCAGGCAGTATTGAACCTTCGCCAACTGAGGCAGGTGATAACATTTACCAAATAGTGCCAGCACCCCCAAGCTCAAGATTGCTCACAGCTTTCGATGTATGTTAACTGTGCACATAACCTGAATTTAACCTTACTGTTGCTTGAACGACTTCAATTACTCTCTGTAGACTATGCTAAAGGCACTCCAAGGTGGGATGCAGCAGGCCAACTTAATCCATGAGAAGATTGCCGCATTATCCAGCTTGGAAGTTACTACACTGAGGCAACAATTGGCTGACTCGGAAGCTGCTCGAAAAGCTGAAACAACAGGTACGCAGACAACTGTTACATACTCCAATATTTGAGGTCTTAAACTGAACCGTGGACTTGCTGCCAGCTGCTGCTGCTGAGATTGCTCATCTGAAACAATCGGGTATGGCTCGGGAGACAGAGCACCGCAATGCTGTTACTGACAGAGACCAAGCCAGAGACCTAGCAGCTGATCTGCGCAGACAGCTGGATATTGAGAAGAAAAACCATGAGGTAACCCATCAAGAATCCCAACTAGCCTATTCTTTGCTCACAGAAGCATATGAACTGTATCATTCCACAGGAGAAGATGCGCCAAAGAAACGATGAGTACCAATAGCTACAGAAATCGCGGGTTGGCTTTGAGAAGTCATTCCGCGAGACTGCAAGCTCTTTGGAGTCTTTGAGGAACAGCCACTCCTTAACTCGCCAAGCGCTTAAGGATAAAGAAACCGAACTGGCTGAATCTCAAAATGCCCTTAAGAGAATGAAGAAGGTACTAGCATCCACAAGGACTGCTCTTAAAGAATCCCAAGATCATGCTGTTCATCAAGCTCAAGTGTCAGAGGTCTTGAAAAAGAACTATGAGACTAGCAAGAGGAACTGCAACAAACTGAAAGACGCCTTTGAGAAGGCAAAGGAGGCTGCCTTGAATGCCAATACTGCCTTGATCAAGATCCTGGACATCTGTGTGCTAGAAAGAGCTGCACCACGGCCTCTTGGTGACCGAATAACAACCTTCCTGGATGATATGAAGTCCAAAGTGTCTGAGCGAGTAAAAACCGTACTTACTCGCGTCCTTATGGTCATCAAGAGTGCACAACCTGAGATCGACTTGGCAAGTTTACCAGGAAGAATAATAAACGAGAATCAGGGTGTTGAACATGAAGATGAGGCTCGAGTGATTGCCGAACTCCTTGTTGGTGATAATGAGTGAACAATGATACCCTCATGTGATGTAATGAACTGAATGCTGTGTATATGTATTTTTGTATCTTGAGTGAACAATCTTGAGTATTTATTCTGCAAAACCAAGTTAGTTTTAAGAGCAAAATCAAAATATGCCATACGTACCTGAGGATTATTCCTGTGCAGAGAGAACAAGTAACATTATCATGATCTGAGTTTGAGCTGAATATAAGAGAAACAACATATAACAGTAAAAAAATACGAATTCTGTAAGATAGAGTATTGTGATGAAGCAAAGACATGCAGTGATGAGCTATAGGTCGTCAAGACCTACGCCCTTCTGTCTTTGTTCAGGCGGGGCCCTGAATGCTCCCCGAGTATGAGGTCCTGCAAAGGCATGTAGCACCTTGCTGTCGGTCGACTGACCTAGGCCGATTGCCTTTGTTTTGTTGGGGCCCTGAGTGCTCCCCTATTATGAGTTCGAACGAGAGCATGTAACACCATGCTGTCGGTCATACGACCTAGGCCGATTGCTCTCATGATTGGGGCCGGAGATATCCCCATCAAGAGTAAGAGTGGGCATGTAACACCGTGCTGTCGGTCATATGACCTAGGCCGATTGCCCGTATACAACGAGTGAATATCACGAGTAAAAAAGTTGTAAAGAAGAATGCTGAATGATTTATCAAGAGTACGTTTATTTATAGAATATAAATGAGGACAGGGTACAAAAGATGACACTGACTGCTAACTTTAAAGAGTCATAGAGGAAGAAAAACGACTACGCGTAGAATCTGCGCAGATGCTCTATGTTCCAGGAGTTCCCAACTGGTGTTCCATCCATTTGAGATAGACGATATGAGCCCGGACGAGTAACCTCTGTCACAATATATGGGCCTTCCCAGGGAGGAGATAATTTATGCTGTCCCGCAGTTTTGAGCACTCTGCGTAGCACCAGGTCCCCAATTGAGAAAGAACGAGGCCTCGTATACCGATCATGGTAACGACGTAAAGTCTGCTGATATTGAGCCGACTGAATAACCGAGTTAAGATGCTCCTCCTCGAGTAGGTCGATCTCCTCGAGTCGGGTTGCTTCAGCCTCAGCAATGCTATTGAAAACCAAACGTGGGCCTCCAAACTTGAGGTCAGCAGGGAGGACTGCTTCTGATCCATACACCATGAAGAAAGGCGTGTTCCCCGCGAGAGCTTTGCTAGGTTGTGTTCGAAGGCTCCATACCACATATGGCAATTCATGTATCCACTTCCCAGCCAGCTTCTTATCCTTGTCAAAGATCTTTTTCTTGAGTGCATCCAGTATCATGCCATTAGCTCGCTCGACCTGCCCATTGGCTCTAGGGTGAGCCACCGAGACATACTTAACACGGATGGACCTTTGTTCGCAGAAGTCGAAGAATTCAAAGCCCGTGAAGTTGGATCCCAGATCTATGATAATTGAATTCATGACCCCAAAACGAAAGACGATGTCCTGAATGAACTCCACCGCTTTAGCAAATGTTAAAGAAGCGATGGGCTAGAACTCAATCCATTTGGTGAATTTGTCGATGACAACCAACACATGAGTGTATCCACCTTGAGCTTTCTTGAAAGGCCCTATCATATCCAGCCCCCAGCAGGCAAAAGGCCATGAAACCGGTATATTCTGCAACTGCTGTGCTGGAAGGTGATGTTGCTTAGCGAGGAACTGACAAGCTTCACAGTGCTGTACTAACTCGGCAGCGTCCTTCTTCGCCGTGGGCCAATAGAAACCAGCCCTGAATGCCTTCCCGACTAATGTGCGTGAGGCGGCATGAATTCCACAGATTCCAGCATGTATCTCTTGTAGCAAACTCTGCCCTGATGAGGTACTTAGGCATTTTAGCAAATTTCCTGAGGCGGCTCGCTTGTATAACTCGTTATTGATCAGAGTATAGCTGGAAGACCGTCTTGCTATTCCCTCAGCCTCTGCTTTTCCTCTGGAATTTCTTCATTCAGGATGTACTTGATGATAGGGGCCCTCCAATCAGTCGGCATATCCAGAGTTAAGATATGCCTGTCGGGAGGTGTGCTCAGCTCGTCTAGCTAAACAGAGGGATGATGAAGCTCTTAGACAAAGACGCCAGAAGGGACCTTGGCACGTGATGAACCCAGCTTGGACAGAATATCAGCGTCCAAATTGCGATCCCGATCCACGTGAATATACTCGATGCCCTGAAATCTACCTTCTAGCTTACGAACTGCCTCGCAGTATTTGTCCATGCTTTCTGTGGATCGATCCCACTCCTTGTTGACTTGGTTAACGACCACCAAGGAGTCACCGTACACCATTAGACGCTGGATCCCGAGTGATATGGCAATGCGCAGGCCGTGGAGGAGGGCCTCATACTCAGCTGCGTTGTTGGAAACCGGGAAAAGAATCTGTAACACATACTTGAGTCTTTCCCCTGCTGGCGAGGTGAAGACGACACCAGCACCGGCTCCTTCCAACTTCAACGACCCGTCGAAATACATCTTCCAAACCTCCATGATTTCTGGTTTCTCAGGCACTTGATGCTCAGTCCACTCGGAGACGAAATCGACTAGTGCTTGAGTCTTGATTGCAGTACGAGGACGGAATTCGATGTCGTGAGCCCCCAGCTCGCAAGCCCATTTGGCGATACACCCTGTGGCCTCTCGATTATGCAAGACCTCTCCGATTGGGAACTCCGTGACCACTATGATCTTATGTTCCTCAAAGTAATGGCGCAGCTTGCGTGCGGTAATGAGAACTGCGTATAATAACTTCTGTACTTGAGGATACCTGATTTTGGAGGGACTGAGGACCTCGCTGATGAAGTAGACTGGGTGTTGTCTAGGCACCGTGTGCTGCCCATCCGGTCGCTCGACCACCAATGCGGTGCTGACCACATGAGTCGTACAGGAGATGTAGAGGAGCAAATCTTCCGCCGGTGAGTCAGCAGTGGCACGATTAGGAGACTTGAGTACAGGAGGTAACGTGAGGAACTTCTTCAAAGCATCTAATGCTTTCTGAGCCTCTGTAGTCCACTGAAACCTGTTGACCTTTTTGAGCAGCTTGTAGAAGGGCATGCCACGCTTCCCAAGCCGTGATATGAATCGGCTCAAGGCTACCATGCACCCAGTCAACCTCTGCGCGTCTTTCTGCGATCTAGGAGGGTGCATGCGCAGGATAGCCCTGATCTTCTTGGGGTTGGCTTCGATTCCCCTGTTGCTGACGACAAAACCGAGTAACTGACCTGCGGAATCACCGAAGACGCACTTGGTGGGGTTGAGCTTCCACCGGAATTTCCTCAGGCTGTCGAACACCTTGCGCAGATCATCGATAAAATCCTCTTCGTTCTTAGTCTTGATTACAACATCATCAACGTAGGCCTCGACACGTTTGCCCCAGTGATTAGCGAGGCAAGCTTGAATCGCCCTTTGGTACGTTGCTCCTGCGTTTTTCAACCCAAAAGGCATTGAGGTATAGCAGTAGGCACCGAAAGGCGTGATGAACGCTGTCTTCTCCTGATCTTCAGTCTCTAGGCTAATTTGATGATAGCCCAAGTAGCAATCGAGGAAGGAGAGCAAAGCGCAGCCAGCCGTAGAGTCAACGACCTGGTCGATGCGAGGCAAACCGAACGGGTCCTTAGGGCAGTGCTTATTGAGATCGGTATAATCAACACACATCCGCCAGTCCTTTTTATTTTTCTTGAGAACGAGTACAGGATTTGCAAGCCACTCGGGATGCATGACCTCTCTAATGAAACCGGCAGCCTTCAGCCGAGTTAACTCTGCCCTAATGGCCTCTCGCTTTTCTGGAGTAAATCGCCGCAGCCTCTGCTTGACGGCTTGGCGTTGGGGAACACTTTGAATTGGTGCTCGGCCAATTCCCTCGGGACCCAAGCATATCTGCTGGCTTCCATGCGAATATAACGCGGTTGGCCCTCAGGAACTGGATGAGCACGTCTTTCTATTTGGGAGAAAGGAGAGCGTTGATGGTAGTCGTCTTGGTCGCATCCGAGGAGTCGAGACTTATCTCTTTTGTCGGGACAGCTAGTTGAATTGCCGCGCTAGAGGCCGCCTCTTGAGTCAGAATCTGGAGGTCTTCCTGCGACATGCCAGTTTCATCTGCCTTGAGCTTCTTCTGAGCCGCCATGTGATTCTGCTCAAGGGCCATTTGCATGGCCTCTTGTACGCACTCCGATGCTCCCTTGAAATCAGCGTGTATGGAGAGAGTATCGCCTGGAGCTGGCATCTTGAGGACGAGGCATGGATAATGTGGGATAGCCATGAACTTGGCTAGCCCTGGACGCCCGATGATGGTGCTGTAGACGCAGTTAAAGGTCAGGACTTCAAATCTCAACGTCTCGATGCGAAAATTCTCTGCTGTGCCAAAAGCGACCGGCAGATAAATGTATCCGAGCGGGTATTCACTCACCCCCAGGACAATCCTGAAGAATGGGGTATCTGATCTCTTGAGATCGCTGAGCGGGATCCCCATCTCTTGCAGAGCCCTGGGGAACACCACGTTGATGCTGGCCCCTCTGTCGATCAGAACCTTCTTGAGTCGGGTATCGCCGACTATGGGGGTCACCAGCAGCGGGTACTTGCCCGGCTCATCGAAATTGAGCCACTGATCCGCATGACTGAATGAGACCAGCTCGTGGGACCAATCATATGGCTGCGGTGGCTTTGAGGTGGCCGCATTGATCCGCCGATACTCCAGCTTCTGCTGGTGCTTGCTCGTGTACGCTCCATGCCCACCTAGGATGAAGTTGACCTCCTTGTTGACGTTTGGAAGCGTTGGTTACTGCCTCCAGCCGGCCACTGCGGCGGCTGGTTCCGCGGTGGAGGAGGCAGCGGAGGAGCTTGCACCGTTGGAAACTGGCCACGGTTCAGCATGGCTCTGAAATCGCGGCAATGCTTGAGAGTGTGGCGCATATCCTTGTGCACCGGGCATGGCTCGTCGAGGAGTTGATCGAGAGTTCAAGTTTGGGCTGGGGGTGGGCCGCGTGGTCATACCGGAGCTGGAGCCATGGCTCGGACCTCCTCCCGAGGCCTCTTGTCCCAGCGTCGATCTTGTCGCGGAGGTTCTTCATGCTTCTCCTGCTTGCCCTTGCCCCGGTCGTCTTGCCTGGGGCGAACGAGGTCGTGGGCTCGTTCATCCGTCGTGATGTAACGGTCTGCTTCTTGGAAGAGACGCTTCGAGGTGGTGGGCGCCCTTTCCAGTATGTGCTTGACGAAGATTTGGTCGTTGGAGCCCTGGAGGAAGTCATCGATCACCGTATCCTCAGATACGCCGGGGATGCGGTTTCTGAGGGCCTGGAACCGCTTGAGGTACGATCGTAGGCTCTCTGAATCCTTGCGCCTGATGGTCTTGAGGTCCCACCGCTACGCTAGCTTGTTGGAGAGGGACTGGAAATTGGCGATGAACAGGCGACGAAAGTCACCCCAATCCTCGATGCTGCCCCGCCTGAGGTGGCGAAGCCATTGGAGCCCGTCCTGCCCCAACTTGATTGGGACGTAGGCCGTCATGAGATCCTCCGAGGCATTGGCCGCTCGGGCTGCAGTAGTGTACACGGCCAGCCAGTTCCGCGGATCCATCTTCGTCTCAAATTTTTCAATATTTGAGATTTTGAAGTTGGGTGGCCACTCGACGTCTTGAATTCTCCGACCGAAGGCGGCTATAGCAGCTTCTGCGATGCCAGCCGAGTTGCCACGGCCCTCCACTGGGCAACGAGGTGGGGATTGAGGTCGATGGTCCCGCTCAGATCTGTCTCGGGGAGCGGGGCTATTCACGGAGACAGCCCCCGAGTGACACCTGGCGGCTGGAGCGGGTTGCGAGGGGCCGTAGTCTCGGTCATAGTTCGCACGCCGATCCATCTCAAGCTGATGTCTCTGCGCACGAGATTGCTCGATGTTGTGGCGTGCGTCGCGGTTGCCGTTGATAACTTGTCGTGCGTCAGCAACCTCTGGCTGCCTGGGCAGGAGGTGGTCTGCTGCCCGAGCGAGAATGGTCTTGATGGCCGCCCCGTCTTCGTTGTCGGGGATGAGTTCGCAGAGCTTGACCAATGCCCCTCCGGCTTGACTCGGGGTCGCCATGACTCCCTCGAACTCCTTTAGAAGATTGCGCGCGGGGATTGCTGCCCCGCGCTGTCGCCTGGCTTGAGCAGTCTGCCAATCGCGGCGCTGCTGCCGCGTCTGGTTCCTGCGCCGGTGGCTCTGCACTTCCTGCTCATCCTCGCTAGCCCGAGTTACCTCGTCTATCGAGACAGGCAGTGTAGGATCCTTGTTCCCCAGGATGTGACTGTGCCAGATGTTACGGATGCGGTTTGCCTTCTCCCTCCTGCGTCGATCCTGTGAGGTTTCAGCGAGGACGGGTTGCTCATCATCCGAGACCACCTCGTCAATTTCGTTCCCCGCACCACTGATGACGAAGATCTCGGGAAGGCAAAGAGTGCAGCCAGAAAACGATCCCTGGGACCTGCTGGTGGTCGTGGCTGCTACCCCTACGCTGGCATCCGAAGCAGGGACAGTGGACACCGTGGTTGTTGTGGGAGTTGCAACGCGCTCAGAGACCGTGGGAGTATCGATGCTATAGATCATATGAGGGCGCCTCGAGTTATGAGCCCTCTCAGTGTTCACCGGGCGACGGCGAGCCTCGCGAGTCGGCGAGGAGTCCCGGCGGACGGATCTTTCCACCGGCGTGGGATCGACGACAAGTCGTGGGCGACGACCCACCGACGGCGTGTTGAGCCCACCGTAGATGCGATTGTCCGGAAGAGGCACGGACTGTCTTGAGCTGGGCGCCTCCCGCGCACCCTCATCGTTGTTGAGGGGAACTGAGGCACGGGAGAGAAGCCCCTGGTACGTAGCAGCAGAGTTGCGGAGGCCGAACGGGATGGAGGGAACGGTAGGCTCCACCCGAGTCTTCTTTCGAACCTGGGCGGGCGAAGCCGGCCGGGCTCGCTTCAATGCTGGCGGAGGTGGTGGGACCCGTAGTGGGCGTGGGACCTAGGAACGAGTATCAACAGGGACTCACCGCGGGCCCTGTGGAGTGCTGCCCAAGGGGCGGGCCTGCTGCGGATCTCGTGAGGGGTTCCTCGAGGAGCCTGGCCTCAGCCCCCGACTGATCCGAGTCCAGATCTGAGTCGGGGAGGTCGAGTGCGGCGAGTCGAAGTCGGAACGGTGGGAGTCCGACTTGGTCATTTTTTTTCAAGAACAAATAGTGTGAGAATGGGATGGTTGTGAGGAACAAAGCGAGATTGGTAGCCCAGGGTTTCTGTTAGAAGGAGGGGATAGATAATAAGGAGACCTTTGCCCCTATAGCTCGTTTGGAAGCTATTAGGATTTTGCTTGCCTTTGCAGCCTGTAAAGGCTTCAAACTGCAACAAATGGATGTCAAGTCAGCCTTCCTAAACGGGTTTATAAAGGAGGAGGTTTATGTGAGGCAACGTCCTGGCTTTGAGAGTGCCAAGTTTCCAGACCGGGTGTATAAGTTGAGGAAAGCCCTTTATGGTCTGAAGCAAGCTCCTAGAGCTTGGTATGCCAGGTTGAAGAGTTTCCTACTCAAGTATGTGTTTGTGATGGGTTCAGTAGACAAGACCTTATTTTTGTTGAGTCGTGGCGGTGACAACCTGATAGTTCAGATATATGTTGATAACATAATCTTTGGTGGTTCATCTCACGCTTTGGTGTCTAGTTTTGCTGAACAGATGAGCAGAGAATTTGAGATGAGTCTTATGGGTGAGCTCTAGTTCTTCCTCGGGCTGCAGATCAAGCAAAGCCCTGAAGGAACCTTCATCCATCAAGCCAAGTATACAAGAGACATACTCAAGAAGTTTGAGATGGGTGACCCCAAGCCTATGACGACTCCTATGAGTACAAACACGGCGCTTGATGCTGATGAAGATGGGGAGGCGGTGGACCAGAAGGAATTTCGAGGGATGATCGGCTCACTTCTGTACCTGACGGCGACCAGGGCGGACATTCAGTTCGCGGTCTGCCTTTGTGCGTGCTACCAGGCCTCTCCTAGGACTTCTCACCATCAAGCGGTGAAGCGCATTTTTAGGTATCTGAAATTCACTCCTGAGCTTGGTCTTTGGTATTCCTCGGGTTCTTCTCTTTCTCTTAGAGGGTTCTCAGATGCTGACCATGCTGGCTACTAGATTGATCGCAAGTCAACTTTCGGCACATGCCAACTCTTAGGAACCTCTCTTGTCTCTTGGTCCTCCCGCAAGCAAGCTAGCGTATCCCTGTCTACCACAGAAGCAGAGTACATAGCTACTGCTAGCTGCTGTTCCCAGTTGTTGTGGATGAAAGCCACCCTTAGTGATTTCGGCCTTAGATTTGGAAAAATCCCTTTCCTAGTTAACTCTACTTCTACTATTTCTGTAGCTAAGAACCCCGTCTTGCACTCTAGAACGAAACACATAGACGTGAGGTTTCACTTTCTGAGAGATCACTATGAGAAGGGAGGCAGAGACTTAATTCATGTAGTATTTGCAAACCAGTTGGCCGATATCTTTACCAAGCCCCTAGAGTTTGACGCTTTTAAGCGTTGGAGAGGTGAGCTTGGAACGTGCTATCCCTTTTAGTCAGGGATAGTATGCTATTAGCTTCTATAGTTTAGTTTTTGCTTTTATCTTGCTTTTATTTCTCTTTGGTTCTTTTGCATATTATATCATATCATGCATTGCATTGTATCATATGCATTTTCACTACACTAGCACTAGAACTCTTTTGGAATGATAAGTTAGTACTTGCTTGTGCTAGATTATACAGATACATGCTTGATCATGGTTGGCTAAGCTCTCGAGTCTGTTGAATACTAATTGTGAGCTAAGTCTTTTGCCTTCCTGAAAATCAAAAACATGATCACCACTTGATTTGGCTGCCTAGCATGTGTAGGATTGTTGAATGCTATGCTATCTTTTCATACTTGGATATGCTAGTTGTATGCCTTTGCTAAATTAATGCCTAAGCTTTTATGACACCTTGCGTAAATTGAAATCTGAATTCAAATGCTTACAAGTGGTATCTTATGTGCTAAATTGAGAAAGATCTAAGTATGTTTGCTTGTCACATTGATCTAGTATGAGACTGCTTGTCATTGCACTTTGACATGAACTTAGACTAGGCTGTGTATGACCGAAACCTTGTCTTAAGCTTCTGATGGTTCTTTGAGCCTAGGCTTGGCATTGGTTGGTAAGAAGTAGCAAAAGACAAGTAAATAACCCCTGGCACAAAAAGAACCTGCTTATGACTACAAATGTTTAAATCTGAAATTTGCAAGTCTCTAAAATGCTTATGGCTAGTTGTATATGCTTCGGTTGAGAGTAGCACACCTTGTATGCATTGCTAGCATCTTGTTGTTCATTCCTATCTTGCTAGGTACTATTCATGTCGGTGATGCCTTCTCTTAAAACCTCCCTAAGAAACAGGCTTGCTCTTGATATGTGTAAGATAGATTCATTTGAGCTTGTTGTATGCTTCCTTGCCCTCACTTGCTCTGTATGCTAGAACTTGTGATTACTAGCTTTCGGTCCCTTCTGAGCTCTTTCAGTTGCACTCCTTACATTTCATGGCATATTTTGAGGGGGAGTTATCTAGTTCAGGGGGAGTCGAGTTCAAGGACCCTTGATGTGTCCATTGTCAACAAGGGGGAGAAATTAGTGTACCTCCAAGGGGAGAAATTTAAAAATATGGACAAGGGGGAGAACTCAGGAGAGATTTAGTTGAGGGGGAGCTTTGCACTCATTTTGCATTTGTAAGGATGCATTTTAGGGGAAGTTGAGCTTTTAGCATGCTCTTTGTATCGATGCGTTGAGCCTTTTGCCTCTGTCTTGAGGAGCCGATGCTTTGCTTTCTTTTGTTGTCTCATTGTGCCCTGTTTCTTTGCTTGTATTTGGTTCTTGGGCATTTTGAGCAACTTTCTTTTTTCTTTCTTTCTTTTTCCGTTTTACGCTTTTCTCTTGCCTTTGTCCTATTTCAGGTTACAGGTTGAAGGTGTTGACAATGCACTCATCAAGGGGGAGATTGAGAGCCAATGGACCGGCCTCATTGCTATCCTGGTGTGATGAGTGATTATCAACGAGCTCAAGCCCTCCGATGGACTGGAGGCCCTCCGACGGACTGGAGGTAGATGATGAAGACCTCGATGGACTGAGGCAAAAGCCCTCCAATGGACCGGAGGCAATGCTCGGTGTCGATCGGCCATGGAAGCTCGGTACACGGAGGGGCAGATCAGCAACGGTGGTGTAAGCCCTCCGATGGACCACGAGGCAACTCCGATGGACTGGAGAAGCCGGGTGCCTCGTGGTTCTCCAACCCGAGTGCATGGCGCAAAGGCATGCGAGGGAGGCTTTGGCAGCTTCGGCTCAAAACCGCTAATCAAGCTACCCAAGGCTTGGTGAGTTGGGCCACGACTCGCCAAGATAGAGAAGATGGGCCAAGTCCGGCCCAGACGGAGACTTCCTAAAGTTTCCCGGTTTCTGAGTTCAAAACAGGGGGTGCAAAGGTGGATTGGACTACTAGCCACGTGGAGGACATCCAAAGATTGCCTGAAAGCTAAGAAGATCAAGTCTTCATCGTGGTCGTCCGTCCACGATATTTCGGGTTTTATTCTGTTTTAGCCCCTCCAGGCGTTTCTAATGTTAGGGGTCTATGTGTAAAAATGCCAAAACTGAACCGGTGTATAAATAGCCTAAGAGCTGGTCATTAGAAGTAGTCTTGGCAGCTAGGTTTTCATTTCTTTAGGGTAATTTTCGTCCTCAAGCTTTGAGCTCCAAGTTTAGGAGGGTTAGGGTGAGATCTAGCCTACAAATCAAGAAGGAAGGTGAGGGTGGTTGCTTGGGATGAAATCCTTCGTTGTAATCTGACCAAAGACCTCTTTTGAGGCTCATAATCGAAGTGGTTTCGTGCAGCAACTTTGTGTGCTTCTCCTCCCCTTGTTCTCTTTGGTTTTTGGCTTCAATCCTTAGCTTTTTGGGTGTTTGCTTTGGCCAAGGTTGGATCCTTTGTTTTCCTTGTGTTTTGGATTTGCAAGGATGTGGATATTATGTCTTAGAACATCTCAATCCCAAAGGATTGCCACGAGCAAGTTGTTCTTGAGCTTTCCCCTTTCTTGCCCAAATATTCACATCTTCACGAGATCTGAAATTTCTGCTAATCCTTTGATCTTTTTTAATATATCTTTTGGGAATAGCTTTGGAATGGAGCTAGATTAGTGTGTGCAAAATTTCGTGAAGATTCGTGAAGGTTTGGTCAAGTTTTGCCTTCGAAAGTTCAAGTTTCGTGTGGCTGTTTTTCTGTCTGCCTATAACGTCCGATGGCTGTCTATTTCATCCGGTGGTTGGTTCTTTGATCAAACCTGCTCCAAATGACCTGAAATTTTGTGGAGCTCTTATCCTATGAATCATAAAGCTCCTATAAAAATTTTAGATTTTTTGGAGGTGTTTTGACCTGGTTTTGGTATTTTTCTTTTGGGGTTGGTCTGTCAGTTTTTTAACCACCAGACAGTCAGGTGGCTCTGCACCGGACGGTCTGGTGGCTCTAGGGTTTTTATTTCTTGTCCAATTGAGCTGAAAATTGGAGTTGTTCCATGGCCCCTTCTTAACCTTCAGTAAAAATTTCATAATTTTTGGAGTTGGTTTGATTGGGTTTTGATCCGAATCTTTTTGGAGTGTTAGGCTGTAAGCACCAGACAGTCCGGTGGTTAACCACGGGACAGTCCGGTAGTCACAACTTGCTCCAATTGGTCTGAAATTTTCTGGAGCTGTTCCCTATTGCCTTGTGAAGGTGTGGTAGTTTTTGGGAGTGGTTTGGAGCTTTGCTTCTAGGGTTTTGAGATTTTTCTTTGCAGCCGTGTCTGTCTGAAATCTGCAGTTTCCCAGAGTTGGTTCCTTTTGCGCTCTTTTTCTTAGCCGTTTGAGCGTGTGCTTTTGGTTGGTGCTTGGTACATATCTGTTCAATGGATGGTACCAAGCACGTGTTGTGAGCTTGATACGTATCCTCTTAGTGGACGGTGTCTAGGCTCGTTGTGGGTCTTGTTTCCGTTTTGTACTGCGGTGGGGGTTTGAGTTTGAGTTTTCAAGTGCTCCTATTTACCCCCCTCCTCTAGTCGCACGTCTCGGTCCTACACCAAGGACTGATCTGTATTTCTCCAAGACTGTGATTGATCGCTGGCTCTCATTCTTGGTCAGCTTGTCGCTGATGATTACCGGTGTGTCCGGATTCCTGTTGAGGAAGGCATACTTCAGGCCAGGCGGTAGCTGTTTAAGCTCAATTTTCGGGGGGTCGGTGTTGGCGTCTCTTAGCCTTATAAGATTTTACTCCGCAAGCACATGGAGGCCGCTATAACTTTTCACCCAGAGTATTCAGAGTGTCGTATTTTTATCCATAGGAAAGCGGCAGGCGAGAGAGTATAATTGGATAAACTCAAATCGAATGAACCGTACTTAAATAAATATACTAGCTAGTCACTAGATAGGGGTAAGTCTGGTAAACGGATAGGTGTATGGTGGAAAGAAGTAGATTGAACTACCTAAGATACACGTAGAAAGGTATAGTTTCCTGGGAGGACAATGAGTGAGATAAAGTTCCCAAACTCTATTCTATTCGGCTGCAAAGACTATGTCGTGGTTAACTAAGAAACTCAAGTAGCAAGTCAGGGTCTCGCGTCGAGCGAAATTCCGGCGCCTCAAGGGGTCAGGGGGTAGATAGTAGACCACCGAAGGAGACCCGACTAACGCCTATGGACCTACCGAACGAACGGGCCTGGGCTACACAAGCACACCACACGCTGTCACCTAGTAGGGCTACAAAGCAAATCTGTGTGGATAAGCTGGCACGCTATAAACGTGAGTAACGATAGATCGTCCTTGATCAGAGGAGAGGACCTAACCAGAGCCTGGCGTATAGATTGGATTATAGCACCGACAAGAATAATGGGACTTGACTAACTAAGATAACCACAAGTCTAAGCCTAGCAAGTATGCAAAATAAAGGGTACACCACACTTGCAAGAGATAGAAATAAAGTAAAATATAACTGAATTATATTGAAGATATGAGTACAAAAGATACATGAGCTTTTACCGCAGACTCAGAAGAATCTCCGGGAACACCGAGGCAAAGCTCGACTCACTCTAACTCCCACGACTATCCTAACTACTAAGATGTGGAAAATGACACTCTTTAAGGTAGAATATGGCTCTCAACTTCTCCACACCTTTACAAATGAGCTCTACAGGCCTATTTATAGTCCTAGCCCGAGGTCGGGCGACCACCCGATCCACCGCCTTTGCATTCCAACGGCTTGATCTTGCGTCCCCACGGCGATTGGCGGTTAGGACGGTTGTTTCACATGTAAAATGCCTCCGAGGGTAGGTCGGCCGACCTTGTAGGAGGTCAAGCGACCACGTGTCAGGCTTGCATTGGCCACATTGCTCTTCCCTCGGATTGTTGACGTTATGGATCTGTGACTTGGTGTATTTTCGGCCTTTGGACACATTGGATGCTTGGTCTTGCGGTTGGATTTGAGTGCACTTGTGTTTCTTTGTGATGTGGATCGATGAGGTGGCAATTGGGTCACCTGGGTGGCTGGGCGGCCTAAGCTAGGGTCGGCCGACCCTGCTGGTGGGTCGGGCGACCAGGCCCCAGGTCGACCGACCTGGCTTGGGTTAGGGTCGGCCAAGCCCTAGTCGGCCGACCTAGGCTTGAGTCGGCTGACCTGGCCACTTTGACCAGTGAACTCCATCTTTGATCCTTGGCATGTTTTCAGCTGTTTTATGTGCATTTTGGTACCTGCATCCAAATATTCATACAAAACTAGTAGAACTCATTAGTAGAAGGGTTAGTCCATATTTATCCACTTGCATTGCTCCATTTGGTTGGTATTTACGGTAGATATCGTGAGATTACGACCGTCAACACCCCCCAACCTTAAAATTTTGCTCGTCCTCGAGCAAAGCTAAGACTGAGAGTGGATCAGGAGTTGCTGTAATATCGAAGATGAAGAGAAATTCTTATATGTGACTCAGTACTCATGCTTTTGTTTGAGAAGTGAAATAATTGAAGGTTACCTTGTGTACTACCTGTGGTGCATCTTTTTGCTTACCTTGCCTTGGGCGGTTGAGAGATGGAACGACCATTGTACAGGAGTTTCTTCTAACTTGCTCTTTTTGGATGTCTTTCTCAGGTGTTTTCAAGATTTTCAAAACAAAAGTAGCTTCCCCAAGGTGCTCTCGGGCGCTCAAATGTGTTTCCTCACCAAGGGCCAAGATTCGGCCTACACTTTCCTACACTAAGGCCTATGTGGAGCTTTGGGTAGGGAGAATGTGGCACACTTAGGATATTTATTTTGCTAAGTCAAAGATTGGACCAAAGAGTGTATTCTATCACTTCTTCTATTGATCACTGGAGTATGAGTGGTGGTATTGTATGCCTCCTTCTCTTGGTATTCATCCCTTGTAGCCTTTTGTTGATTTGGAGTGGATATGGAGCTTTTATTTATTTTTGTCATGCTTGAACTTGCATGCTTTTCATTTTTGCCGTGCTTTTGCACGCATTTTTTTCTTTTTGCCATGCTTTTGCATGCTTTTATTTTTGGGCTCCATACCCTTACTCCTTGAGATTTGAAGGCTAGGGATTATGAGAAGTATTTGGAGACATTTTGGTGGATGCAAAGTCCGGAATGGATCACTTGCATTTTTGCTTTTGTACTACAGCTATCAGCAGAAGGTGATATTTCTACTCAAAGAGACTCAAAATTTGACAAAGCTCAAAATATCACTAAGCAGCTCTTTGTAGCAGTTTCAACTAAATTGAAGCATTTTTTGCTCTGGTAGGTATTTTTGACCAAGGGGAGCTATATTTTGTTATTTTCGAAATAAAACTCTGAGATGTTCATCTTATTAAGAGCATGAAAGAATTATTCCATATTCAAATCATATCATTCATCTCACAACAACTTTGGCTTGTTATCACAAATGGCAACCACAAGGTAGAACCTTGGTTTACCTTTTTTATTCATAAACTCAAAACTAAGCTATGCGTAAGTCACATGCAAGAATTAAATCATTCACTTGATAGAGCAACTATTCATCATTTCCAAAATGAAGCTAGCATATGAATTTAACATTAAAGCATGTGAGTTTTTTTTATAACTGAATTAAACAAACTAAATTAAGCAAACTGAATTAAACAAACTAGCAAACTCTCAAAGCATGATACATAGGTGGTGCAGAAAATGGGGGACTGTCATACGTACCCAACTGTCGATTTGGGTTCCCCCCAAGCTTCAACGAAGCTACTCAGGGTAATACCCATAGTACTGGAAAAACCTCTAGGACTCATCGAAGGTGCGCTGATCCGTCGCTTCTATTTCTAGGAGGCGGTTGTATTGTTTGTCCTGGGTCTGCTGGATGATCACCTGAGTGCGCTCATCGACCTGATTGAGCTGTTGGGCCTTCCCAAGTGTGCGCTGGTCCTGAATGGTGAGGGACCCAAAGATGGCGCTCAAAGGATCTCCTGCAAAGTGTGCAGAGGCAGATGGTCCTGCCTCATACGGCGCTGACCCATACCCATAGTAGGGTCCTCTTCCTTGCTGCTGAGAGAATGCAGCGCTCGGCTCGTGTCCCCATAGTGTGTTTGCAGATCCTCCATGGGGCTGCCACATCGGGTCTGTTCCCTAGGTTTGCCAGGACGTGCCAGTCGCGGTATGGAACCAGGTAGGCCCTGTCCCGGTGGTTTGTGCGTCCTGTGCTTGCTTCTGTAGGTGCTCTTGGGCTGCCCTCCTTTGTGCTCTGGTCATGATACCCGCTACACTATGTCTGGGCTCCTCTACAGGCTCTTCTACTGGGATGCCCTCTATTGGCATAGAGAATGTGTCCACGTGGTAGATTTTGAACTGTGGTGCTGGTAGAGGCACTTCAAAGTTGTACCCCCTATAGATCATGACATAGGTGTCTATGCTGGGTTCTTGCGCAGAAAGTGTCCCCGGATAAAATGGCTCTCTGTGACTAGATTGGGTGTGTCTAGGGGTAAGAATGCCACCTGGGCATTAGCTAAGCCACCTAGCTCAGATGCAATCCTCGTCACAAAGGACGTGATTGTTATGGAATTTTCATCCCAAACTAGTTTCATCCAGTGATAGAGCATGGCGATGATGGGTGCATACTTCTGCTTACGCCACATGGAATAGAGGATTTTTAAGTCCTCTATGGTCACACAGCGTGTGTCATCACAGGGAAGGACTACGATGGTAATCCAACGGGTCATGAACCGCATGGTGGGGTGCTTAATGTGTGTGATACTCTTCTTCCCCTTATGGTCCGGACCGGCTAGTTCTTTCCAGATTTCTGTTGCATTAAAGCCTACGGGTTTGGCTGCTATGGAGCAGCGAGGTGAGAACCCGAGAGCATTGCTGAACTAACAGAGTGTCAGTTCATGCTTAGAGTTAAAGAGTCTGAAATGAACAGTTGTGTCAGACTACAGTGATACTACTCGGAGGGTCATCAGAAACTCCTTGGTGAGGAGGACTATGCCTCCCTCGCTAACATGTGCAAAATTATCCCAGCCTACCATACTGAAAATTTCATCAAATTCATCATCCATACCTGTGCTTGTCATGAGTACCTCATCGAAGCACTTGGTGAGGTTGATAGGCTTGGTGTGGAGTCGCCTCAGCAGGTCGGCTTGATCTTGATTGCGTGTCTGGATTTGGGAGCAGCAATACGGGCCCGGTGATGGATGATGAAGCTTCTTCTCCTCCCGGTCTAGCACTTGATGAGCCTCTGTCGGACACTGTCCGCAAGTTCTGTGAACTGGAGGACGTCGGGAACCGTATGTGTTGTCCCGCCTTGCTGATGGCACTTCTGGCCCTCTTGAGAGCGCAGTTCATCCTGCACAAAAATAAACACAAGAACTACGAGACGACAAAATAAAATTAGCGTTAGTCGTTAGTCGTCCTTGTGGGGCGTGACACCGCCACAACTCATTCTTGGTCTTGCCAAAAGAGATGGGCTAGCAGCTAATTAATTTGGTCAACTAGATTTTTATTCGGACATTATTTTGGCTAAGCAAAGAGCTAAATTAACTACTAAACAAGAGAGGGAGAAGGGAGTATGTGCTGCTGGTGCATTGAGCAAGAGGAAGAGGGTGCTATTTGTAGGCAAATGGAGTATGCAGGGGGGAGAAGGACGGGCGACTAGAGAGGCAGGTCGGCCAGCCTGAGGAGCTAGTCGGCCGACCCTATGGCATGGTCGGACGGCCCTTGGTTGCTTTGTTCTTTATGTGAGAGTGAAGTAGAGAGGAGAGGATGAGTGCTTTGATGCTGCTGGGTGTTTGTCCAAAGGTGAAAGTGAAAGAGAGGCTGTCATGCACTGAAAAGAGAATGGGAGAGGGTTCGGTTGGCCGGCCTGGGGGCTCGGTCGGCCGGCCCTTGGCCTGCCTTTTGTGCATTAGAGAGGGGGCAAGGCTAAAGAGAAAGAGAAAGAAAAGAAAAGAAGAGAAAGAGAGAGGGGAGAAAAGAGAAAGAGAGGAGGAAGAGAGAAGAGAGTGGGGGGTGGTCGGCCGGCCACCTGAGTGCCCCTCCCTGCCTTACCTGCAGGTGGTGGTTGGCCAACCCAGTGTTGGGGTCGGCCGACCCCACTAAATTTTTTTTCAAAAATTTACAAATAAGCAGGGTAGATGCATAAAAAATGAATTTGTGCATTGCAAAAATTTAAATATGCACTGGAGGATGAGAAATTAAACTAACGGGAAATAAATATGTCGTCGAATGATAATGCCAGGTTTACCTCTTAGCGGGAGCGAACCATTTACCGCCCTTCGGGATGTCACGTTAGCGTACGTACAGGGAGGTAAGCAATACCTTTGCAAGCCACTTGGAATTTGTCGTGGATGGGTCCTGGGTGCGCTTGTCGTCAACATGCCCCATAGTATTTGTCCTAGGGTCTCCATGGGTATGCTGATTTTGGTTGCACCCTTGGTTGATGGGTTTTATAGGATCATGGGTGCCGACCTTCTTAACAGGAGCTTTGCCTCCTGTTTCTTGGTTCTTGAGGCTAGCCTTCA
Organism: Paspalum notatum; assembly: GCA_022530915.1. Lineage (NCBI taxonomy): Eukaryota > Viridiplantae > Streptophyta > Magnoliopsida > Poales > Poaceae > Paspalum > Paspalum notatum. Next base: position 26,990,484 of record CM039688.1, on the reverse strand, counting down.
TGGCTTTCGCCTTCTTCCTTTCGTCTTCTTCCTGTTGTTGGATGGCAGCCTCGGTGGCTAACTTCTGTTTCATGAATGCTACGAGACTGTCCATCTCTTTCCCGAAAGCGTCATAGACTGGTGGCTTCGGCACATACTTTTGGCACTTGAAAATCTTCACTTGGTTGCACTTTTCCACTTTTGGTTTGAAGGAGAATGTTTCCCTCATTCCGTTGATGTTGAGGTGAACTTCTCCGGCTCCAACATCGATGCTTGCTTCCGCGACACTCAAAAACGGCCGCCCAAGAATGAGCAGTGTCTTGGCATCAATCTCCACGTCCAATACCACAAAGTCCACGGGAATGAGGAAGTTCCGGATCTTCACTGGGACATCCTCGGCGATTCCCGCGGGGTGTCGGATAGACTGGTCCGCAAGTTGCAGGCACATGCTCGTGGGGAAGAGTGCCGCGTGATTGAGTTTGTCGAAGACAATTTTAGGCATGACACTGACGCTTGCTCTGAGATCACATAAGGCTTGATTGAAGACTTGGTTCCCAATTGAGCATGGAATAGTAGGACTGCCAAGGTCCTTCTCCTTCTGTGGAGGTTGGTTGAGTATAGCTGCGCTACACTCCTCGGTCATGTGCACAATATCCGCTGATGGCAGTGGCTTCTTATTGTTGAGTATATCGTTTAAGTACTTTGCATATGTCGGTACCTGCATAGCATCTAGCAGGGGTATATTGACATATAATTTCTTAATGACCTCAACAAACTTACTATATTGTTCATCGGCGGCAGCCTTGTTGCGCTAAGGGAAGGGCAACACCGCTATGTCATAAAACTCGTGTGGAAGAGTTTTCGATGGTGCCTTCTCCTTCGCGACACCAGTGCTGGTTTCTGGATCATCATTCTCCTCCGTTTCAGTGGTCTTTTCCTGTTCCTTGCCTGTATGGTTAGTGCGTGATGTACCACTAGGATGTGGAGGGTCCTGAGTGGACTTACCACCCCTAGTGGTGACGGCATTAATGTGCTCTTTGGGAGGAGGTTCCGGTTGTCCGGAAGCTTTCCCGCATTAGCATTAGGCAAAGAGGCAGCCAACTGAGCTATCTGTGTCTCTAACATTTTATTGAAACTCAATTGATTTTTCATAGCACTATTAAAAGTTTCCATTTGTAAAGAAATAGATTCAAAAAGTCTATCATTTGCATGAAACTTTTTACTAATGCTGTCATACACAGCTTTAGGATCACAAGAGCTAGGTTTAAATTGCTGTGAATTGCCAGAGGAGTTAGCTTATCCGGAGAATGGCATATATGGTCACGAATTCCAACCTGGTTGGGGACGATTCCCGTTGTTGAAGTTGCTAGAATTACCGATGAAGTTGGCGTCTTCCGGTCGCGTTTCAGGGCAGCTGCTCCCTGAATGCCCCGTGTTCCTGCAGACTTCACAAGTCATGCGAGCGTCGAGGGCCTGGACTGGTGCGGTCTCAGGATTGTCTTCTAGCTTCTTTAAAAGCAAGTCCATCTTGGCGGCCAGCATGTCCGTGCTGTCGATGTGATGGACTCCATGGGATCATGTATGTGACCTTTCTTCCTTCCATCCCTAGTTAGTGGCGATCTTCTCAATCAGATTTTTGGCCGCTCTCACACTTTGGGATAGGAAAGATCCTCCAGCGGCTGCATCCAGGTGCTCTTGAGCAGTACGGTTTAACCCGTGGAAAAAATTCTGAATGATCAGCCATTCTTCCATGCCATGGTGGGGGCAGGCTGCTATGTATTCCTATAATCTTTCCCAAGCCTTCGCCACTGTTTCATCTGCAAGCTGTTGAAAGCTCGAGATCTTGTTCCTCAATGCGTTGGTCTTTCACAGAGGGAAGTACTTGGCGAGGAATGCGTTTGCGCACGCATCCCACGTTGTCAGTGTTGCGCGGTTGAGGTAGAACCATTGCTTCGCCTTTCCGACAAGTGAAAATGGGAAGAGGCGTAACTTGACAGCATCGGCGGACGCACCTTTCATGGTAAAAGTACTGCAGATTTCTAGGAATTGCTGCAGGTGGTTATTGGCATCCTCCGTTGCTAATCCGCAAAAGGGAATGGCTTGAACCATGTGGATGACTCCCGGCTTGAGTTCAAAGTTCTCCCCTGCATTGACTACTGGTCCCGTAGGGACATTGCTGCTGGATGGGATTGAGAACTCACGGATGGTCTTATCAGAAGCTGCGGCCATGTCGTCGGTGTTCGAAGAACTACTTGACGTGGCTGTTTCAAGGTTTAGTTCCCCGTGGATGGTCTTTGGACGGACCCTCCTGAGCAGCAACTCTGGATTATTGTGGAACTTTTCCAACAGGTAGAAACCGGTCATACACCTCTCTGTTGCAACCACAACATAAACAACAGAGACAAGTGAGCTTGCTAAAGACTAGTTGGTATTTTTATGAAAGACACGGGGTTCGAAAACAGATTATCAACTATATCTCTGCCTATTGCTTCCCCAGCAACGGCGCTAGAAAAGCTTGTTGGCGTCTCTTAGCCTCATAAGATTTTACTCCGCAAGCGCACGGAGACCGCTGTAGCTTTTCACCCAGAGTATTCCGAGTATCGTATTTTTATCCACAGGGAAGCGGCAGGCGAGAGAGTATAATTGGATAAACTCAAATCGAATGAACCGTACTTAAATAAATATACCAGCTAGTCACTAGACAGGGGTAAGTCTGGTAAACGGATAGGTGTATGGTAGAAAGAAGTAAATTGAACTACCTAAGATACACATAGAAAGGTATAGTTGCCTGGGAGGACAACGAGTGAGATAAAGTTCCCAAACTCTATTCTATTCACCTGCAAAGACTATGTCGTGGTTAACTAAGAAACTCAAGTAGCAAGTCAGGGTCTCGCGTCGAGCGAAATTCCGGTGCCTCGAGGGGTCAGGGGGTGGATAGTAGACCACCGAAGGAGACCCGGCTAACGCCTACATGCCTACCGAACGAACGGGCCTGGGCTACACAGGCACACCACACGCTATCACCGAGTGGGGCTACCAAGCAAATCTACGTGGATAGGCTGGCACGCTATAAACGTACTTAAGCAAAGCTTGAGTAACGATAGATCGTCCTTGATCAGAGGAGAGGACCTAACCAGAGCCTGGCGTACAGGTTGGATTATAGCACCGGTAAGAATAATGGGACTTGACTAACTAAGATAACCACAAGTCTAAGCCTAGCAAGTATGCAAAATAAAGGGTACACCACACTTGCAAGAGATAGAAATAAAGTAAAATATAACTGAATTATATTGTAGATATGAGTACAAAAGATACAAGAGCTTTTACCACAGACTCAGAAGAATCTCCGGGAACTCCGAGGCAAAGCTCGACTCACTCTAACTCCTAGGACTATCCTAACTACTAAGATGTGGAAAATGACACTCTCTAAGGTAGAATATGGCTCTCAACTTCTCCATACCTTTACAAATGAGCTCTACAGGCCTATTTATAGTCCCATATGTGAGGAGGTACTTGTAGGAGGCTTAGGTCGGTGGGAGGACGAGGTCGGTGGTCGGCCGACCTAGGGGGGAGGTCGGCCGACCTAGCCCGAGGTCGGGCGACCACCCGATCCACTGCCTTTGCATTCCAACGGCTTGATCTTGCATCCCCATGGTGGTTGGCGGTTAGGATGATTGTTGCATGTGTAAAATGCCTCCGAGGGTAGGTCGGCCGACCTTGTAGAAGGTCGGGCGACCACGTGTCAGCCTTGCATTGGCCACATTGCTCTTCCCTCGGATTGTTGACGTTATGGATCCGTGACTTGGTGCATTTTCGACCTTTGGATACATTGGATGCTTGGTCTTGCGGTTGGATTTGAGTGCACTTGTTTTTTTGTGATGTGGATCGATGAGGTGGCAATTGGGTCACTTGGGTGGCTGGGTATTGACGTCACTTAAGCACAGCAAATCTTATACTGCAAGCGACAGTATCGTGTGTAGCTTTTCCCCAGGATGAGTATCATGGGTTTTGTCAATCCAGGAAACGAACTAATTGAGAACTAATTAACAAGAGTTTATGGTAAACTAAGGGTATAAAACTAGACTCTAATCTACCTCTAAACTCACCCTAAACTATATCTAATCTACGTCTAATCTATACTAATACTATATGATAAGCAATTAGAACAGAACTAGAACACTAATCAAAGGGTATTGACTAGAGTCTAATCAAGCTCTAATTGGATCCAAGACATGCATGATATAGGTGCCACAACTAGATAAAAGCAATGAGATAACTAGTAGCTCAAGGTAGATAAGCATGTTCAAGCATATTCATCATAGCATAATTAAATGAAGATCAATCAACCTAACCCCCTAGATCGGCTTAACCTTTCCCCGGGTTCTACTGTCACTAGTAACCAGATAATCGACGAGAAACTTTCAACAGGCACATAATTAGAGAACTAGCTTCTAATTACTTTTATGGTCTAATAACATAATTAGCACAACTAGAACCTCTAATCACCAAGATCACAAGAACTAGACATGCAACTACATCATTAGTAAGCTAGATCAATGATCAAGTAAGCTAGATGAATATAACCCTTAAAGACATGATCTAATCAATAAGCATCTAGATCTAAAGCTAATATGAGCTAGAACAAGCATAATTAGAACAAGAACATGATAATTAGACAAGAACAATGTTTCATTAATAAATTGTATCATACTTGCAACCATGATCATACCTTCCCTTGATGATACAATTAGACCTCTAGAGCTAGGTAATTAGAGCACCATGCAAGGGCTCTAATCACCTCTAGGAACTAGAAGAACTCTAATCCTAGACTAAAAACTTGACCTTCTACTCTCATCTAGTTGTTGTCCCTCATCTCTACATCTTGCCGCTTTGATAATGAATTGGATGCCTTGTTTCGGGGCCTATGGTCACTATTTATACCCTAGAGAAGACGTGGTAGAAAGGAAACCTTGAACCGATGTACGGATAGGTGGGGTCGGCCGACCCAGGGGGGTCTGGTCGGCGAACCAGGACTCTTCCTGCGCCCAATTGTTTCTATCTTTCGCGGGGACGTTACTTGATGCCTAAGTAATGTTCATGGAGGGCCTCTTGGACTCTTGGGCTTCTGGAATCTTCGATATGGCCCAAGATTTGACGAAGTCTTCTAGTCTTTGACATAATTGATGATTTTATTGAATAATTATCTCCAATTCCTTATAGCTCTTGACATCTTCTTGAATCTTCTGAATAGAAAGCCTTGATTAATACAGGGAGAGGTATGAATTAACCAATCCTTCCTTGTTCATCATGTTCAATGAATGTTATCTCAGAGCTCTTTTCTCACTCATCGTAGATTGTTGTGAATTTCGCGAAATTGGTCAAAAACCTGTAAAAATCACATATAGCATATTTCCAAGACAATGTTGCAAAATCCACAATAATCGGTGATAATTGTTAGTAAAAGATATAGTTGACGCATAAAAACAGTGAAAAAGGTCATGGAATAAAATCGGTGATAATCAAACATTAAGAGATAAATTCTTGCAAAGCCAAAGGAACACACTCAAATCTCCAGTCTCTCAATATCTAAATGGTATTCAATAAACATGTCACGCCCGATTTCAACGAACAAAACCGTGCAACATATTTATATGCGCCACGAAACGTCTTGCATATACATGACAAATTACAAAGTACCACAACACATGCCAAAAATGAAAACCTACATAACATTAAATATATCATTATTACACTGCGACACAAGTGTTTAACTCAGAGTATAACGTAGCATAGCGGAAGCATAAAACATAAAGATAACGGGCGCCACAGGGACGTCAACTGGTGAACGAAACGCCTAATACTCGTCGTAGTCTTGCACATAGTCTTCATTACCTCCATCATCTGAGCAGCGGTTGGATTTTTCCCCCAACAAGGAATAAATATAAAGAAACAAGCGTGAGTACAAAATACCCAACAAATATAACATAAACCATGAGGCTCTATAGTTAGCTAACAAACTGCATAAGCTTTTAATTTAAAATATTTTATTAAGGCCTAATTACTATGAATTAATAACAAAACCATTAGCCCAAATGATATTGCATAAGAATTAAATAAGATTAAACAGACATAAACATTATCATAACCATAACCAAAACCAAGGAACCTCAGCCAAGGGTCCTTCTAATCACTGGGAAGGGTCTGGGCCGCTCATAACCGTGAGCATGGCTAACATGTTAGTTTTACACTCTCGAGAGGTTGTACATCTTTACCCACAAGTCGTGAGCTACGCTAGGAGTTCATCACATTACCGGAGATGAGATGACTAGCAAGCGCACTACGAAGCCTTTACAAAGATCACGTTGGTAAGGTGTAACCGCTAAGGTTTCAGGTTCCGCAACCGTGGGGCAAGCCTCAAGGGGAGAAGCACATACATATAACGTAAAGCACACTCAACCCAAGTAGTGCGAGTGCCACAGAAGTTCACCTCCCCTCTTGCCCCGCAGGTAAGTTACTCCAAAACCAAAACAACCTAATTAATCAGCTAAGTCTGTCCCATTCCAGCCTTGTGGTAGCACTGTTGTCCTAGGTGGTCGCTTTGTGATTCAGTCCTTAGGGAGAGAACTAGGAAAAGCAAACGAGCACATTCCTCAAGCTCCCTAAACCATGTTGCTAAAAAGCCATATTAAAATGGACATGAACCGATCAGGGTCAATCCCAACAATTAAGTTGCATAGGATTATTAAACAAAATTAATTTAACAAAAGAACATGAATTTGCGCAGCACCTAGTACAACTTAACCATATATGTCCCAATAGGTAGATATATAAGGATAAAAGTAGCTAGATAAACCTTACAGGCATATAAATTAAAATGCACATGCAGTGAATAAAAAGATTGTTAGGTGTTGTTTATGTTATACTTGCCTTACTCATCCTTGCTGCTGCTCAGAGGCTTCTGGAGGCTGCTCTTCGATCTCAACAGGCAGATCAACGTCTACGCACGATACACGGCACCAACAAGCATACACATGATCACACTGCACGCAAACAAATGCAAAAGGTAAGAAACAGTACATCATGACATAAAAACAGAAGGTAAAACGTATTTAAAATTATTCTACTCATTACTACGGTCGCGTAGGCGCGAGAATCGCCAAAAATGTACTTAAAACGTGAAAGATATGAGCTTTTGAATGCTGTTAGAACTGATATGTAAATATTTTTCAAAATTCCGGATTAAAACGATAAAACAGACCCTTCTCTACTACTGGCTTGGACGACGGCTTGATTTGGAGAAAGCTGAGGGTCTCTTTTGCAAAACAACAGCGGCTGACCGGCAGTTGACCAGTATCGACCGGGTCGCCCGTGGATCTGGGCCCTTGGATTGGGATCAGACGGCAGGGAAAAGAACGGAGAAAAGAGGGCCAGCGATGACCCCTGGAGGCGGCGGAGGTTCCTTGCCCGTGGCGGTGCATCACCGGAGAACGGTGCTCCGGGCGCGGGAGAAGGCTAGCGGCAACTAGATCTAGTCCAGAAGGAAGAGGGCGGCGCTACGAGCCTTACCAGGGGCTTGGAGGCAGCGGCGGAGCAACTGAGAGGGCTGGCGACAAGCACAGGCGGACGGCGGAGATGGGCGCGCATGGAGACACGTCGGTGGGCGGAAACGGCGTCCAAGAAATGGTGAGGAAGCTCCGTGGGGGTCCTACGAATGTGGCACAGAGCTCAATTTGGCCCAAGGAAACTTGAACGCGGGGAATCGAGGGCGGCGGCGGAACTCACCGCAAGCTCCGGTGGCAAGATTGGAGACAAGCACGGCGCTAGGGCTTTGGCGCGGGCGATTGGAGGCAAAAGAGAGCGGCGGCGGGTCCATAGAAGCCTTTTATAGAGCGGGATTAGGGCGGCGGCACGAGCCTGAGTTCAGCTCGAATCAGAGTTCTTGGCGGCGTGAGTGGGGGAAACTCGACTCGGACTCGAGTCAGTCTTGACCCCACGCGGAGTCCGCGTTGAAGGGAGGAGCGTTGGCGCTGGCAGGCGGGCCTCGCACGTGAAGAAGGCGGGCGAGGGGCCAGCGACAGAGAGAGGGAGCGACGCGCGGCCATGGTAGAGGCGGGAGATGGAGGAAGGCCCTGACTGCCAGGCCCTACCTGTCGGTGGCACTGAGGCCGCGAGGCCACTGCGCAGTGAAAGAGAGAGGGAGAGGGAGCCCGGCTGGGCCGTCTGGCTGGGCCTAGTGGCGCAAGTTGGGCCAGAGGGGGAAAGGGAGAGGCAGGCCGGGCCGGCTTGACTGGCTGGCCTACTCGCCATTCTTTTTTTTTCTTTTTAAACCAAAGCCAAAACAAAATTAAAATTCAAATAAATTTGAATTCCCATCCTCAGTTCATACAAGAAATAAAGCAATGCACCAGCATGAATGTACAACAAAAGTTGACATATGATTAATTTTAATTATTGTAGATAAAATAAAACATTAAATGCATGGCTAAGCATATAAAACCCAAGAAATTTAAATAAACCATATTAAATTTATTTAAAATGCTGTAAAATAAAATTAGGGTATTACAAACCTACCCCCTTAACAAGAATCTCGCCCCGAGATTCAGATAGGCTAGTTAGCAAAGAGAGCGGGGTATGCTGCTTTTAATTCATCCTCTCGTTCCCATGTTGTCTCGGCCTCTGTATGATGACTCCACTGCACACGGCACATCTTGATCCTCTTGTTTCTAGTAGTCATCTCCGATGTGTCTAGAATTTTTACTAGATGCTCTGTATAGGTTAGATCCTCCTGTACGTCCAATCCTTCTAGTGGCGCTTGCTCTTTAGGCACTCTCAAGCACTTCTTCAACTAAGATACATGAAACACATCATGCACACCTGACAGACTGGGAGGCAACTCCAGACGGTAAGCCACTTCACCTTTCTTCTCCAATATTTTAAATGGTCCAATATATCTTGGCGCTAACTTCCCTTTCATGTTGAATCTGTGAATACCTCTCATTGGTGACACCTTTAAGTACACATGGTTATCCACTTTAAAGGACAAATCCCTCCTGCGAACATCAGCATAACTTCTCTGCCTAGACTGGGCAACTCTCAAATTCTTCTGAACAATCTGCAATTGCTGTTCAGCATCTTGTATTATGTCAGGTCCAAATACCTGCCTCTCACCGGTCTGATTTCAGAACAACGGCGTTCTGCACCTCTTGCCGTACAGTGCTTCAAACGGTGACTTCTTCAGACTAGCTTGATAGCTGTTATTATAGGAAAATTCGGCATACGACAGACACTTATCCCAACTAGTACCGTACTGTATGGCATAAGCTCTCAACATATCCTCAAGTATCTGATTAGTTTTTTCTGTCTGCCCATCTGTCTGAGGATGGTAAGCTGTACTGAATCTGAGCTTTGCGTCTAGTGAATCATGCAACTACTCCCAAAAGCGAGATGTGAACTGTGAACCTCGGTCAGATATAATTCTCTTAGGTACGCCATGCAGACAGACAATTCTAGAGATGTACAGCTCAGCTAACTTAGCACCTGAATAAGTAGTGTTAACCGGTATAAAGTGAGCTACCTTGGTTAAACGATCCACTACTATCCATATTGAATTATAACCTTTCTGAGTACGAGGCAAACCTACAATGAAATCCATGGTTATTTCTTTCCACTTCCATTGTGGCACCTTCAACGGCTGTAATAAATCTGCGGGTCTCTGCCTTCACACGCTGACAGGTATCACAAATAGCTACATACTCAGCCACGGCACGCTTCATACCATACCACCAAAATCTTTTCTTTAGGTCATAGTACATCTTAGTACTGCCGGGATGAATAGAAGAAGCCGTATCATGAGCCTCACTCAAAATCAATTTTCTGATGCTGTCCACATTAGGCACACAGATCCTGTTCTTGTACCATAAAGTTCCCTGTTCATCTTCCTTGAAGTGATGCGCCTTGTCTATTTTGAGCAACTCATGAATTTCCTGCAATTTCTCATCATCCTTCTGGTGTTGCCGAATCTCTTGTTCTAATATTGGCTCTGCCTCAAACGCTGCAGCTTTGGTGTGATGTAGGAAACCCAAGCTCAATCTTTCAAACTCTTCACATAACTCATGCGGTATCATGAAACCTAAAGCCATATTAGCATAACTCTTCCTACTCAGAGTGTCTGCCACCACATTAGCCTTGCTAGGATGATGATGAATTCCCATATCATAATCCTTAATTAATTCCAGCCATCTTTGCTGCCGCATATTCAACTCGTTCTGTGTGAAGATATATTTGAGGCTCTTGTGATCACTATAAATCTCGTAACGCTGCCCGAATAAATAGTGGCGCCAAGTCTTCAGTGCGTGTAACACTGCTGCAAGTTTCAGGTCATGTGTCGGATAATTCACCTCATGCTTGCGCAACTGTCGTGAAGCATAGGCAATCACCTTACCTTCCTACATCAGAACACATCCCAAACCATCTCTGGAAGCATCGCAATAAACTATGAATTTCTTCTGTTGATCAGGCAATGTCAACACAGGTGCTGTAGTCAATTTTTTCTTCAACTCATCAAAAGCAGCTTGCTGTGCATTTGTCCATCTAAATTCTACATCCTTCTTCAATAGGGAAGTCATGGGCTTCGCAATTTTTGAAAAATTCTCAATAAATCTCCGATAATAACTAGCTAAACCAAGAATTTGGTATTTCCAGCACCTTCCAGTTTGTTACAGTACTGATCTTGCTTGGATCCACTGCAATTCCTCCTTTGGAGACGACGTGACCAAGGAAACGCACTTTATCAATCCAAAATTCACATTTGCTGAACCTGGTGTACAGCTTGTGTTCCCTCAATCTCTGAAGATCTAACCTTAAATGCTCCTCATGTTCTGCTTCAGTCTTGGAATAAATCAGAATGTCATCAATGAAAACCACCACAAACTTGTCTAAATAATCCATAAATACTGAATTTATCAATTGCATAATGTAGGCAGGAGCATTGGTCAAGCCAAAGCACATTACTGTGTACTCATATAAGCCGTACTTAGTGGTGAAGGCAGTCTTGGGGATATCTGAGGGACGAATTTTTAACTGATGATAACCAGATCTCAAGTCAATTTTAGAGAAAACACAAGCACCCTGAAGCTGATCAAACAAGTCATCAATGCGGGGAAGCAGGTACTTGTTTTTGATGGTGACCTTATTTAGAGCCCGGTAATCCACACACATCCTTTTCACATCAGTATCCTTTTTCTCAACAAGCAAGACTGGAAAAGCCCAAGGAGAGAAACTAGGGTGGATATATCCTTTAGCTAGCAATTCATCTATATTCTTTTTAACCTCCTCATGCTCTATAGGTGCCATCCTATATTGCCTCATTGCTATTGGTGCAGTGCCAAGTAAAAGCTCTATTAAAAACTCAATATCTCTGTCAGGCGGCATACCTGACAATTCATCAGGGAAGACATCTGGATAATCACACACTACTCGAATACCATCGGTAGGTCTAGCCTCCATCTGATGCAAATAGCCTGAAGGGCTTGATGCGCTAATCCCCACTTTCTGGCCATCTGATGCTGCTAGGTGAACTGTCCGTTGAGCACAATCAATTTTGGTACCCCACTTCTCCAAAGTGTCCATGCCCAAGATGATGTCAATATCCATAGAATCAATAACTAGCAACCCAGTGTGTAATTTCTTTCCCCTTATAATAATATCAACCATAGAACAAATACAACTAGCATTTATCTTTCCCCCTGGAGATGATATTATCATGGGTCTTTTTATGGAACGTATGTGTATGTTGTGTTTCTCAGCATATGATCTTGTAATAAAAGAATACGTAGCACCAGTATCAAAAAGTATTGTAGCAGGATTGAAGATGACTGTAAACGTACCAAGCACAACGTTTGGGGCTTCTGCTGCAGTTTCTGCCGTCACATGGTTCACCTTGCCCTGAAGTGGCGCCCTATTTTGCTAGTTGGGGCGCCCCTGCTGCTGCTGTGGGGCATTCTGCCTAGCGCCCTGCTGCTGCTGTTGCCCCTTCTGAGGGTAGATGTTGGCGAGGTGCCCACTGTCGCCACATTTGTAGCAGTTTCTAACAACTGGAACAGTAGCCTAATTTGGGGCAGGTGAGTTGGACTGCCCCTGTGGCATAGCTCGGTAGGTAGGGCGTTGGTTCGGATTCTGATAGCGCTGACCCTGACCTGTCTGCTGCTGGTACTGCTGCTGCTGGGGCTGCTACCGCTGCTGGTACTGCTGCTGCTGGGGCTGCTGCCGCTGCGGGTAACCCTGCTGCTGGTACTGCTGTGGGTAGCGGAGGCGGGTGTTGCTGTTGGAGGAAGCAGGGTTGAGCTTTCTTTTCTTCTCTTCAATGTCTCTGCGCTTCTGCTCTGTAAGCAAGGCACGGTCCACCAGATGATTGAAGCTATTGAAGTTATTATTCATCAGCTACAACTGAAGATTGTCATTAAGACCCTCCAGGAAGTGCTCCTGCTTGTCACCATCTTCTGCAACTTCTGTGGGAGCATAGCGAGCAAGCTGCACAAACTTGTCACGGTACTTTGTGACTGACATGTTTCCCCGTTTCAGAGAGAGGAACTCCTTCTTCTTCATCTTCATTATGCCCGCCAGCACATGGTGACTCCTGAACCTCTCACGGAACTGAGCCCAAGTGAAACATTCTTTGTCCTGCGGTCTGTACTATTCCCACCAGTCTAGAGCAGCACCTCGAAGCTGTCCTGCTGCATACAGGACCCTCTCTTGATCATTGCACTGCGCAATGTCAAGCTATCGCTCCACTGCACGAAGCCAATCATCTACTTGTAGTGGATCAGCAGAATGAGAAAAAGTTGGCGGGTGCCCCTTCATGAAGTCTCTACGCCTGTCCCTCTGCTGTGGCTGTTGGTTGGCTTGAACAGTTTGTATAGCCTGTACCGCATTGTTGAGAGTAGCCATCATTTGCATCTGAAGTTGAAAGGACTGTTCTGCTATCAGCAGCGGTGGGTTCTACGGTGGATTGCCATTGGCCTGATGGTGATCCTCCGGTCCATTGCCTCTGTTCCTGGTGTTTACCATGTGTTGGCAGCAGTTGAGACAACATCAGTAAGCAATTGTGCACATATCCAGGGTGATGAACAACGGTGACCGATAAAGTAAAGAGAAAAGAGTAGATGGCTATTTATAACCCCCAACGATCTGATCTTTATTAATTAATTTATTTAATTACTTTAATCTTCATAGTTGTTTATACTGTGGACATATAACACAGCTAGACTATCAATCAAACAAGAACCAAATCTTCATAGTTCATCATGACAAACATTCACACACCAAAACACAGCGTGCTAACGAGATATTATAATGGTAATCTAATTCTCATATAAAGACACCCTAATGATGCTATGAGTTAAGTTATATATGACAGAAGGAATAAATAAAAATTTTCAAACATAATGTGAGCAATTAATCAATAAAAATAAAATAAAGATAAAGCATTTAAAAGTTAGCAGTTAAGAACAAGGAAAGTGAAGTCCTTAAGCACGACCAGTTCTAATTAGGCTTTCGTCCTACAGTCAACACGGCTCTGGTACCAAATTTGTCACGTCCGATTTCAACGAACAAAACCGTGCAACATATATATATGCGCCAGGAAACGTCTCGCATATACATGACAAATTACAAAGTACCACAACACATGCCAAAGATGAAAACGTACATAACATTAAATATATCATTATTACACTGCGACACAAGTGTTTAACTCAGAGTATAACGTAGCATAGCGGAAGCATAAAACATAAAGATAACGGGGGCCATAGGGACGTCAACTGGTGAACGAAACGCCTAATACTCATTGTAGTCTTGCACATAGTCTTCATTACCTCCATCATCTGAGCAGCGGTTGGATTTTTCCCCCCAACAAAGAATAAATATAAAGAAATAAGCGTGAGTACAGAATACTCAACAAATATAACATAAACCATGAGGCTCTATAGTTAACTGACAAACTGCATAAGCTTTCAATTTAAAATTTTTTATTAAGGCCTAATTACTATGAATTAATAACAAAACCATTAGCCCAAAAGATATTGCATAAGAATTAAATAAGATTAAACAGGCATAAACATTATCATAACCATTACCAAAACCAAGGAACCTCACCCGAGGGTCCTTCTAATCACTAGGAAGGGTCTGGGCCGCTCATAACCGTGAGCATGGCTAACATGTTAGTTTTACACTCTCGAGAGGTTGTACATCTTTACCCACAAGTCATGAGCTATGGTAGGAGTTCATCACATTACCAGAGATGAGATGACTAGCAAGCGCACTACAAAGCCTTTACAAAGATCACGTTGGTAAGGTGTAACCGCTAAGGTTTTAGGTTCCGCAACCGTGGGGCAAGCCTCAAGGGGAGAAGCACATACATATAACGTAAAGCACACTCAACCCAAGTAGCGCGAGTGCCACAGAAGTTCACCTCCCCTCTTGCCTCGCAGGTAAGTTACTCCCAAACCAAAACAACCTAATTAATCAGCTAAGTCTGTCACATTCCAGCCTTGTGGTAGCATTGGTGTCCCAGGTGGTCGCTCTGTGATTCAGTCCTTAGGGAGAGAACTAGCAAAAGCACATGAGCACATTGCTCAAGCTCCATAAACCATGTTGCTAAAAACCATATTAAAATGGACATGAACCGATCAAGGTCAATCCCTACAATTAAGTTGCATAGGATTACTAAACAAAATTAATTTAACAAAAGAACATGAGTTTGCGTAGCTCCTAGCACAACTTAACCATATACATCCCAAAAGGTAGATATATAAGGATAAAAGTAGCAAGGTAAACCTTACAGGCATATAAATTAAAATGCACATCTAGTGAATAAAAAGATTGTTAGGTGTTGTTTATATTATACTTGCCTTCCTCAAAATTTATTCCTTGCTGCTGCTCAGAGGCTTCTGGAGGTTGCTCTTCGAACACAACAGGCGGATCAACGTCTACGCACGATACACGGCACCAACAAGCATACACATGATCACACATGCAAGCAAACAAATACAAAAGGTAAGAAACAGTACATCATGACATAAAAACAGAAGGTAAAACATATTTAAAATTATTCTACTCATTCCTACGGTCGCGTAGGCGTGAGAATCGCCAAAAACGGACTTAAAACGTGAAAGATATGAGCTTTTGAATGCTGTTAGGACTGATATGTAAATATTTTTCAAAATTCCGGAATAAAACGATAAAACAGACCTTCTCTACTACTGGCCTGGACGGCGGCTTGATTTGGAGAAAGCTGAGGGTCTCTTTTGCAAAACAACAGCAGATGTTCGGCGGTTGACCGGTATGGACCGGGTCGCCGGTGGATCTGGGCCCTTGGATTGGGATCAGACGGTAGGGAAAAGAACGGAGAAAAGGGGGCCGGCGATGACCACTGGAGGCGGCGGAGGTTCCCTGCCCGCGGCGGTGCATCGCCGGAGAACGGCGCTCCAGGTGCGGGAGAAGGTTAGCGGCGACTAGATCTAGTCCAGAAGGAAGAGGGCGGCGCGACGAGCCTTACCAGGGGCTTGGAGGCGGCGGCGGAGCAACTGAGAGGGCCGGCGACGAGCAAAGGCGGACGGCGGAGGTGGGCGCGCGTGGAGAGACATCGGTGGGCGGAATCGGCGTCCAAGAAATGGTGAGGAAGCTCCGTGGGGGTCCTGTGAACGTGGCACAGAGCTCAATTTGGCCCGAGGAAACTTGAACGCGTGGAATCGAGGGCGGCGACGGAACTCACTGCAAGCTCCGGTGGCAAGATTGGAGACGAGCACGGCGCTAGGGCTTTGGCGCGGGCGATTGGAGGCAGAAGGGAGCGGCGGCGGGTCCACAGAAGCCTTTTATAGAGCGGGACTAGGGCGGCGGTATGAGCCCGAGTTCGGCTCGAATCGGAGTTCTTAGTGGCGTGAGTGGGGGAATCTCGACCCGGACTTGAGTCAGTCTTGACCCCACCCGGAGTCCGCGTTGAAGGGAGGAGTGTTGGCGCTGGTAGGCGGGCCTCGCACGCGAAGAAGGCGGGCGAGGGGCCAGCGGCAGAGAGAGGGAGCAGCGCGCGGCCATGGCAGAGGCGGGAGGTGGAGGAAGGCCCTGACTGCCGGGCCCCACCTGTCGGTGGCACTGTGGCCGCGAGGCCACTGTGCAGTGAAAGTGTCACACCCTGGTTTTAAAAAGACAAACCAGAGCAAACCTATATGTGTGCCAGGATCTAATCTCACACATATAGAGACAATAAACAATGATATCACAAAACATGCTTTAATATATATCGTTAAACAACATTTACATTAAGACATTAAGTCTTTAACACAGAGTAGCGGAAGCGTAACTAAATCTTCGAGCCATCCACAGGGAAACCGACTGGGGGTCGCACGCCTAGAACTCCATGATCCTTCATTTGTACTCATTCGGGCCTTCATCTTTCTGAGCAGGGTTGGACTTGTCCCCCCAACAAGGAATAAATATAAAATAAGCGTGAGTACATATCGCACTCAACAAGTATAACATAAACCATGAGACTCTAAGGTTAGCTTACAAACTGCATGAGCTTTTAATTAAGTAAATTTTTATTTCAGCCTAGTTACTAAAGTTGAGTAGAAGAAACCGTTAGCCCAAAGTTATTGCATAAAGGAAATTAACAGTATTTAAAAAGATAACTTCTAGAACCATAACCAGGGAACCCACTAATCAAAAGGAGGATCTGGGCCGCTCATAACCGTGAGCACGGCTGACAGGTCAGTTTTACACTCTCGAGAGGTTGCACATCTTTACCCACAAATCATGAGCTACGCTAGGTGTTCATCACATTACCGGAGATGAGATGACTAGCAAGCACACTACGAAGCCTTTCCAAAGATCACGTTAGTAAATAGTAACCGCAAGGAATCAAGCGCCGCAACGGTGGGGCCCACCTCCAAAGGGAGAAGCACATACATGTAATGTAAAGCACACTCAACCATGAGGTAGCGCAGGGACCACTGAAGCTTACTCCCCCTCTTGCCCCGCAGGTAAGTTACCCCAAACCAAAATGACCTAATTACTGAGCTAAGACTGCCCCATCCCAGTCTTGTGGTAGCGCGGTTGTCCCAGGTTGTCGCTCTATGAACAGGTCCTTACGGACAGAACTGCAAAAGCACACGAGCACATTGCTCAGGTTCCCTAAACCATGTTGCTAAAAAGCAAGTTTTAAATGAGACATGAACCACTCAAGCACACAACACAGAGGGTCAAGCTCACATTAATTGCATAAGATCATTAACAAAGTTAATTAACAAAAGGTGTGAGAGTTCGCGCTGCACCTAGCATAACTTAACCCAAATGCATCCCAAAAGGTAGATATAAAGGATCACAGTAGCTAGGTAGACCTTAAAGGTACACAAAATTAATGCACATGCAATGATTAAGAGTTACTGGGTGTTGTTCATATTATACTTGCCTTCCTTGGGGTTATCCTGCTGCTGCTCAAAGAACTCAGGAGGTGGCTCTGCAAACTCCACGGACTGATCAACGTCTACTCGCGAACATAGCACCATACAAACATCCACGTACATACATACATGCAAGCAATGGCAAAACGATAAGAAACAGTACACTATTACATAAAAACAGAACATAAAACTCATGTAAAACTAATCTACATACTGTTATGAACACATGAGCGCAAGAATCACTCTAATCGGATCTAAAATGTGAAAGTTATGAGCATTTGAAGGTGTAGGGGACCAATCTACGACGAATAAAGGATGAATATGTAAAGTTGCAGAGAGGATGAAAGAGTGCGAGAGAGCTCACAAATGGAGGCATCACTAGAGTTGACGAATAATGTGGCGTTCCTGACGCAGCAATGGATCTTTCAAAAGAAAATCAGCATGGCGTAGAAAATGACGAAAAGAACACCTTAGTAAAGTTTAGATTTCACTAGAGATGAACGAATATGAATTAATTGCTCATCAAAGTTGAATAAGAATATGGCTAGGATAGAAACACTTTACCGAAGAAAAGAAACTCGTAGATTTACGGCGAATCGAAGATCTCCTCACCAAACCAAGGACAGTAAGATGAAGAGGCGCGCAGATTGCCGCAGCTGAGGCGCAGCACTCGGCGGTGCATCCAAAATATGGGGGATGGGGAAAAATACCTTAGGGTTCCCAAACTAGGGGCCCCCTGCAAAGGAGTCTTTGGTGCACTTATTCACTTAAGGGTGGTCCAAATATATAGGGTTGTGAACCCTTCACTTTTCCATCAAAAAGCAAGGTGGGACAAATCTGGGCAGAATTGGATGGCAGTATTGTTTCTCGAATTTCCATCGATGTAGAAGGCCTTTCGACGTGATTCCATTTGGGTTAGAAAGGGCCCATCGTTAGCTTTCCGAAAAGTGGTGGAACAGCCCAAACGGACTCCGTACGAGGGAGATATGGCCCAAACGGTGCAGCATGGTCCTGGTGGACGAGGTGGCTCGGGAATTAAATGGGCCGTGGCCCAAAAATATTCTAAATACTCCAAAAATTATAGAAAAAATCCTATAAATGTTTTTGGACCCAGTGAACTCAAATAAAATATTTAGAGCTCATAAAAAGCTTGGAAAGAGTCTCCAAAAAAATTTGGAAAATTCCTAGAAACAACATGACGATGACGAAACACATTTAAAAAGGTTGTCACGGTCAAAACACTAAGCATGCCCGCTTGGTATGGTGGGATGGGATGATCGACAAGATTGGAATGACGAGTAGAAGGATAAAGCATGATGAGCAGGCCTCGCATGACAAAGAAAAGGGTGGGAAGGGAGACTAACTCAATCATGGTGGTTCTACTTGGTGGTGGCAAGAAGGGTGATAAGGCCACTGGTCAGAGAGAGAAACGATGGGGAGCTGAGTCGCTTGGTGAAGGGGTGGAAACCTATGTTGTTTGGCCTAGGTGGGAAAGAAGAAGAGGGCGAGGATAGGTGGGCAATTCCAACTCCCGAAAGAGAGAAGGGAGTAAGAGAGAAAAAGGCGGTAGGCCAAGCCCAGAAGGAGAATGAGGGCTGGACTAAAAGCAATGGTGTGGAGATAAGGGGATTTTTTTTTATTCTTTTACTTGAAGGGTTAAACACTCTACCTTAAGCCACCACTCAACGTAAAACCGATGCAACGACATGAATGCAACAACAAGTTGGCCTAAATTCATTTTATTTACATTATAAAATCATTTAAATGCTCATTCTAAACATGAAAAATCCTTAATAAATTAAGAAAGCATTTTATTTATTTTAAATTCTGAAAATAAAATTTAGGGAGCCCGGCTGGGCCGTTTGGCTGGGCCTAGTGCCCTAGTGGCGCAAGTTGGGCCAGAGGGGGAAAGGGAGAGGCAGGCCGGGCTGGCTTGACTGGCAGGCCTGCTCGCCATTCTTTTTTTTTAAACCAAAGCCAAAAAAAACTAAAATTCAAATAAATTAGAATTCCCATCCTCAGTTCATACAAGAAATGAAGCAATGCACCAGCATGAATGTATAACAAAAGCTGACCTATGATTAATTTTAATTATTGTAGATAAAATAAAACATTAAATGCATGGCTAAGCATATAAAACCCTAGAAAATTAAATAAACCATATTAAATTTATTTAAAATACTAGAAAATAAAATTAGGGTGTTACAAAACATATATATATAAGGTGGAAGCTTTTCTAGAGCTTGGTATGAATCATAATCAAAACTTGTTTTCAAAATATTGTCAAACCAAGAAAGAAATCTGCTAGTTTTACTGAGACTTGTCAAAAAGGTCATGGAATAAAATAATGTTGAGAGGAAAGGATAGAACACACACATTTAGAAAAATGGACATGTGCAAGTGTCAATGGATGAGCTCAAGGCACAAATGAAGTCATTACTATCGGATTGCACATGGTTGGAATATTTTCTAGAGTATATATAAACAGGATATCCCTTACTAATACCAAAGACAAACTATATATAAAATTCTTAAAAATACTTAGAAGATTATTAAGGGGCAAATTTCTTTTTTTTTCTTCTTTTGGGCGACCACTTGGTCTTTTTTTTTTTTTTTTGCTTTTGCCTCCTCAAAAATCTAAAACCACAGTGTATAACAAGGTAACTCTCCATCCCCACTCTTGAATAATACTCACCCTTGCCCTTGAGTATATATCTAAAACAATTTAACTTAGAGGATAGAGCTGTCTAATAAAAAGAATAATATTTAATCCCTTAAATACTCCAGAAAATAATGGATTGTAGTCAAGGAGGATACATAAAAAAATAATCTTGGTTTAAGGATGGATATCCAGCGAAGTTTGTACTGTCTTCAATGTAGAGAGGCACAATGCATGGATAGAAAGGCTAGCAAAGAAAAAGATACGCAAAAATGAATGACCAGCTTCTAAGTCTCATACCCTAGAAAACAATCTTGATCCAACTCATTTGAAAAACAAATTTAATAAATCTAAAGTTTAATATATATGGCTCTGGTAGGAATGGCTATTGCAAGATAATCTCATAAAGTTGATCATGGCATTTATAAGCAATAAAAAAAGTAAATAAGGAGATGATCATGTGTCACACCCAGTTTTAGAAATAAAACCAAGTGCTAACCATGTATGTGCCAGGATCAGTTTAACCACATACACAGCATAAACAAAAGTAATAACACAACCAGTACTTTAACTTAAGAGTAATAACCAAATATTACAGACCATAAATGTCTTTAACGGAACTGAGTAACTTAACGAAAACGTAGTAACTAAACGACAGCGGAACACGACCATGATCCACAGGCAACTGACGGATGGCACACCAGCCTAAAACTCGTCGTAGTCCTAGAACTCCTGATTAGGATCACCGCAACTCCCTTCTGGATCTGAGCAGCGGTTGCAATGGATGCAACGGGTATAAAATAAGTAAGAATGAGTACATAACGCACTCAGAAAGTATTCCGTTTAGGATAAAAGTGGACTGGCTTTATAGTTGACAGGCATAGTAGTTGCTTTTAGTTGGTCAAATTTTAGTTACTAGCAATGATTAGCATAGACCATCCCTTTATTATAAAGACAGTAAAACATAGTAAGTAAATAAGCATGAACCATAACTATAACCACCATCAATACCATGATCACCACGAGCCATTTACCTTGAACATGAAACTCTAATCTGTGAGGGTCCAGGCCGCTCTTAACCGTGAGCACGGCTGATATATCAGTTTTAAACACTCTCGAGAGGTTGTACAACTTTACCCACAAGCCATGATTCCCATTGTGCCTGAGGTTTGCAATGCCCTATTTATTCATACCTTAGATAAATCGGCAGGATTTCATTACGAGACCTTTACAAAGAATTCCTAGAGTGTAGCCGCCCATTCCAGGTTTCTGTTACCCAGGCATAAAAGTCCCCTCCCGAAGGGTGACTAACAAACCAAATAAACCAAACTACACCCACCCAGGAGAGCGAGTCTTATACCCATCAACGCCCCTCTTACGCCATCTTTCAAGTAGGTGTTCATCTAATTAATTAGTCAAGCCCAGTGCCCATGTGAGTCATGTGGTTGTACTGTTTTCCTAGGTGGTCGCTCGGCGAACCGATCCTTAGGGTGAAGCATTTGAGCAAAACCAACAAAAACATGCCCAAGTCTCCATGTTGCTAAAACCAAACTTTTATCATCATTGCATCATTAATTATTCAATATTAGCAACATAAATAAAGTGGGTTGAGTGGTAGCCATTAATTTACAACATCACAGCCCTCCCAGGTTAATTAAACGTGCAATGGAATATCAAACTAGTCATCCTTAATAGGAGCATACAAATTTAGGCTCTAAATCATGTGATTAAAATAAATACGACATGGGTCAAAGAATACTTGCCTTCCTCAGCAAAAAATTGCTTAGGACCTTCCCAAGATGGATTTTCAACAAACTCGAACGGAACGTCGGCTACACGTTGCACACATACAAGCAATGAGTACAAATTGACTAAAACAGTATACCAAACATCATGAACAGAGATTAAAAAGGATTTTAAATTAATCTACACATTATTACGATTTCGTAGGTTTGAAAATCACTCAAAACGGAGTTGAAATGCAAAAGATATGAATAAAACAAGTTTAAAGGCTTGAAATAAAAGAGATTTGAAGTTCCAGGGACTAAAACGCTAAAACCAGGGACCTAGATCTAACAATTCTAGACTACGGGTTGATTTCGAGAAAACTCAGGGGCTCCTTAGCAAAAACACCGACGCTACCCCGGGTTACGCGATGCGAGCCGTTGGATCTGGATCCTATGGTCCAGATTGGATCGGGGAAAAGTGGGAAGAGCCCGGCGGCGGGGTTTGCCGGCGGCGGCCACTGCGCGCGGCGGGGGCTCGCCGGAGGCACGCGGTTTCCGCATTTTCGGGGCCTAGGGCTAGCGAGGCGGGATGCGCGAGCGAGCAGGGGCTGCAGCGAAGAGGGTGAGAGGGTTTAGGCGGTGGTGCATCGGCCGTACGCGGCTGACGGCGGGGCATGGCGAGGGCGGAGCTCCGGCGAGCAATTGCCGGGGCGGCGAGGCGTAATTGAGGGCTAGAGCTAGCTAGGGAGCTTCCTTACCTCAAGCCGAAGCTAATAGTGTAGGTGTGATCAACGGAGAGACGGCGACGGCGTATGGCGACAGCGGCGGCTCCCTGCGCGAACCGAGGACGTCGCGGTGAGATCGATTCGGTGAACCAAGTCAAAAATTGAAGCCGGGATCAAGCGTTTAGGTTCACAACCTCAAGGCGATGGTCTTGAGCTTGATCTCATCGGCGTTGAGAGCTTGTAGAGGCGATGCGGGACGACGAACTCGGCGTGAACCCGACGAACGCTGCGGTGCGGCGGTGCAAGCTAGAGCTCTAGGCGATGGTCTAGCGCTTGGGCTTTTGGTGGTTTAGGGCGACACGGTCGGTGCCTTTTATAGCCCGGGGACCGAGGCTTGCAGAGGGGCAAGGAAAGCGCGGCGCAGCGGGAGAAAGTCTGGCTCGAATCGGACTTGGAGTCCGGCTCGGTCACGGCGCGCGAGATAGGGTAAGGAAAGGGTGCGAGGGCGCGACAAGAAAGGGCGGAGGCGCGGCGCGGGACTCTCAAAGGCGGAGCTGCGCAGCTTTGGAAGGTGGGGATGGGGTCAGGGCGCGGCTCGGCTCGGGCGGAGCTCGTCCCGGCAGCGCGGGCAGCAGCGAGAGGAAGGGGAAACGCCTGTCAGGCGGCCCCCGGGTGACAGTGAGAGGGGAGAAGCTGGGCGCCGGTGCTAGGTTGCTGCTGCTACTGGGCCGTGGCTTGGGCCGGCGCAAAGGGGGAAAAGGAGGTGGGCTGCTGCTGGGCCTCCTGTTTGCGTGGGCCAAAAGAGAGAAAAAGAAGGAGAGGGAGGAAAAGAGAACTTTTTTCCAGAATTGTTTGGAGTTTGAGAAATTTTGGAGAGATGCAAATGAGTTTGAATTAAAACTTTAAACACTGCAAATCATCCAATAAAATATGCAAGGGCATGAATGCTCAAACATGTGGTTCCTATGATTTATTTTAGTTGATTAATTTTGGAAGCAAAACAAAATAAATATAGTGACATGTACAGAAAAATAAACTCTAAACAAATTGGACTATTTTGCAAAGGATTTGCATGTTGTAAAAATTAGGGTGTTACAATCCTACCACCCTTAAAGAAATCTCGCCCCAAGATTTTAGGATTGGCTAGCAAAGAGTTCCGGGTAATCCGCTCTGAGGTCATCCTCTCTTTCCCAAGTAGCTTCCTCTGCTGTGTGACGGCTCCATTTAACTTTGCACATCTTTATTACCCTATTCCTAGTTTTCCTTTCTGCCGTCTCCAGAATCTGAATTGGATGCTTTGTATAGGTCAAATCATCCTGCACATTAAGGTCATCCACCTGCAACTGCTCTTCAGGTACCCGCAAACACTTCTTCAATTGAGATACGTGAAACACATCGTGTACTCCTGATAATCTGTCAGGCAATTCCAGTTGATATGCAACTTCTCCCTTGCGGTTAATTATTTTAAAAGGCCCAATATATCGTGGCGCTAATTTCCCCTTCACCTTGAGTCGGCATAGGCCACGAATAGGTGATACTTTCAAATACACATAATCCCCCACGGCAAATTCCAAATCCCTTCGGCAGTAGTCTGCATAACTCTTCTGCCTAGTTTGAGCGATCCTCAAGTTCTCCCGAATCATCCGTACTTGACGTTCGGCATTCTCTATAATTTCAGGACCAAATAACTGCTTTTCCCGAGGTTGATCCCAATGCAAAGGCGTCCTGCACCGTCTACCGTACAAAGCCTGAAAAGGTGACATCTTGATACTAGCCTGATAACTATTGTTGTAAGAAAATTCCGCATACGGCAAACTTTTGTCCCAACTAGTTCCATATTGTATTGCACAAGCTCTCAACATGTCCTCTAATATCTGGTTGGTCCGTTCTGTCTGTCCATCGGTCTGTGGATGATATGCTGAACTAAAGTTTAATTTAGTGTCCATTGACTCATGCAAACGCTTCCAAAAGTGAGACGTAAACTGAGTTCCATGGCCAGACACAATCTTCTTTAGTACTCCATGCAAACACACAATTCTAGACCTATACAATTCAGCTAACTTGGCTCCCGGATAAGTGGTCCTGACAGGAATAAAGTGTGCAACTTTGGTTAATCTGTCTACTACTACCCATATAGAATCAAAACCACTTTGTGTACGCGGTAAACCGACAATAAAATCCATACTAATTTCCTCCCACTTCCACGCTGGAATCTTGAGCGGCTGTAACAGTCCAGCGGGCTTCTGATGCTCAGCTTTTACCTTCTAACAAACATCACACAAAGCCACATATTCTGCCACTTCACGTTTCATGCCGTACCACCAAAATTTTTACTTAAGATCTTGGTACATCTTCTCACTACCAGGATGAATAGAGTAAGCGGTCTCATGTGCTTCCTTCAGAATTAATTCCCGTATGGTCTTTACGTTAGGAACGCAGATCCTATCCCAATGCCATACAGTGCCATCGGCATCCACTCGAAATCCCGGTGCCTTATCTAACTTGATTAACTCTTTTATTTTCTTGATCTTCTCATCATTAAGTTGTCCCTTCCTGATTTCTTGCTCCAATGTACGTTCAAATTCCATGGAGACAACGCCTTCTGTATTATTAAGAAAACCCAAACTTAGTCGATCAAACTCGATGGCTAACTCATCCGGCAACTCTCTTGCCCACAACAAACTGATCTGACTTTTTCTGCTCAATGCATCTGCCACTACATTTGCCTTACCAGGATGGTAATGTATCTTCAGATCATAATCCTTGATTAATTCTAGCCACCGTCTTTGCCTCATATTCAGCTCAGTCTGGGTAAATATATACTTTAAGCTCTTGTGATCAATATAGATGTCACACTTCTGCCCAAATAGATAATGCCTCCATACTTTTAATGCATGCACCACTGCGGCTAACCCCAAATCATAAGTTGGGTAATTTTTCTCATGATCCCTCAGCTGTCTAGAGGCATAGGCAATAACCTTGCCGCATAAGAACACATCCCAAACCTAGCCGTGAAGCATCGCAATATACTGAAAAAGGCTTATGCATATCTGGAAAAGTTAGCACTGGCGCGGTGGTCAACCACTTTTTCAACTCCTCGAAGGCTTTCTGACAGGCCGACATCCACTGGAATTTAATATTCTTCTCTAATAAAGCTGTCATTGGCTTAGCAATCTTGGAAAACCCCTCAATAAAACGCCGATAGTAACCAGCTAATCCGAGAAAACTCCTGATG
Source organism: Paspalum notatum (assembly GCA_022530915.1). Taxonomy (NCBI): domain Eukaryota; kingdom Viridiplantae; phylum Streptophyta; class Magnoliopsida; order Poales; family Poaceae; genus Paspalum; species Paspalum notatum. The sequence continues at coordinate 26,964,706 of CM039688.1, read as the reverse complement.
TCCCTGACATCTCCTAGGATCTTCTAGTTCTGTACTTCAAATACCTTACTCTGATCAACAGCAATTCCTCCATTGGATATAACATGACCCAGAAATTTAACCTCCTCTATCCAGAAATCACACTTGCTGAATTTAGCATAAAGTTTATGTTCTCTAAGTTTCTGCAACACTAATCTCAGATGTTCCTCGTGTTTCTCTTCCGTTTTAGAATAAATCAGAATATCATCAATAAATATCACAACAAACTTATCCAGATATTCCATGAACACACTATTCATCATGTACATAAAGAAGGCTGGGGCATTAGTCAAACCAAAAGACATAACTGTATATTGATATAACCCATAACGACTGATGAACGCTGTCTTTGGTATATCTGAAGGTCTAATTCTTAGTTGATGATAACCAGACCGTAAATCAATTTTAGAGAAAACACATGCACCATTGAGCTGATCAAATAAATCCTCAATTCGGGGCAGTGGATATTTATTCTTTACTGTAACGGCATTAAGACTTCTGTAATCAACACACATTCGCAACGTTCCATCTTTCTTTTCAGTAAGCAACACTGGTGAGGCCCAAGGTGAAGTGCTCTTATGAATAAATCCTTTCTCCAGTAGTTCATCTATTTGTTTTTTAACTTCAAGCAATTCGACACCGGCTATTCTATATGCTTTCTTATAAATAGGTGCAGTTCCAGGCACAAGTTCTATAGAAAACTCAATGTCACGTTCAGACGGCATACCTGGCAATGAATCTAGAAAGACATCAGGAAATTCTGACATGACTCTGATGTTCTCCAAAGCTGTAGCATCCATAGCATTAACTTCCGATTGCGGCACTGGAATTGGAATCTCCATGCGTTCCCTAGCTGGTGTAGTTAGGATCAATTTTCTCTCGGCACACATAATTACTCCATGGTACCTTTGGGGCCAATTCATACCCAGGATGACATCTATCCCACTTGACTCCAAAACTATGAGCTCAGCGGGAAATTCTACCCCCCTTAAATTAATTTTAACCATGGGACACATAGTGTCAACCTTCATCTCTCCACTCGGTGAACTGACTAGCATGGGACGTTTCATAGTTGCTACTGGTATTTCATATTTATTTTTGTATCGGGCAGTAACCAAAGAATGCGATGCTCCGGAATCAAAAAGAATTGAGGCAGGGTGTGAATCAACTAGGAACGTACCTAGTACCACATTGAGAGCTTCCTGCACAGCTTCTGCGGCAACATAATTCACTTGTCCACTTGCATTGCGCGACTGGCCAGACTCCGGAGTGGTGGCACCTCCTTTTGGGGGTTGCTGTGGAGTCTGTTGTGGAGTGTTCCTCTGCGGGCAGAACTTGGAGTAGTGGCCAGTTCCACCACACTTGAAGCAGGTATTGCTCCCTGGCTGTATGGGCGTGCCGGCCTTCACAGGAGTACTGACAGGGGTCCACTGGCGGGGAGCCTAATTATTGGGGCGCTGCATCTGACCACTGTTCTGCTGAGGCTGATAGTTCGGACGCTGATACTGATAGTTGCCATTATTGTTGTAACGCTGGAACTATTGCTGCTGCTGTCCGGGGTTCTGTGCAGGGCGGTTCTGATAATTCTGCGGTCCAGAAAACCACGGACGGGTGTTGCTGCTAGATTGCTACGCCTTCTGCTTGCGCTTCTTCTCCTCCATCTCGCGACGAGTATTTTCCGTCATGATAGCTCGGTCTATCAGGTGCTGGCAATTAGGGAAAATGTGGTTCATGAGTTGGTACCTGAGTGGATCAACCAAGCCTTTGAGAAAGCGGTACTGCTTCTTGGGATCGGTATTAACCTCCTCTGGACAGTAGCGGGACAGCTGTATGAATTTGTCCCGATACTCACTGATAGACATGGCACCCTGGGTGAGCGCTAGGAGCTCCTTTTTCTTCAGTGACATCACACCGGCTGGAACATGATGCGCTCTGAACCTCTCTGTGAACTCCTGCCAGGTGATGGTGTTGGGGTTGTTATGAGCCAGACGGTATGATTCCCACCACTGCTGAGCGGCCCCCCGCAGCTGGTGAGGGCCGTAGAGAACTCTCTCTTGGTCGGTGCACTGAGTGACATCCAGCTCCCGTTCTACTTTGTGGAGCCAGTCTTCTGCATCCATGGGGTCGGTAGAGTGAGTAAACACAGGTGGGTCTCCCTTTAGAAATTCCGCGCGTCTGTCACGCGGTTGTGGCGGCGGTGGCGGGGTGGTTGCTGCTGCGCCTGGTGCATGGCCGCCACTGCTTGACCGAGAGCTTGTATCACTTGGGTCTGGTTCATGATCAGTTGTTCCATAGTCATTGGCGACGGTGGATTCGGGAGTCCTCCGCCTCTGTGGCCCCCACGGCCACGACCACGACCACGTCCCGTACTCATCTGATGGACCAAATATACCGTTAGTACTTATCCCAGGCCATACATCTCATTCAACATTAGTAACCAAGATAGATAAGATAAAGATCTAATCATAATTATAGATAGAGCAAGGCTTTTCCCAAACTGACTAACTTTATTAAACTTTTTAAGCATCCAACCAAAAGACTAAGTTGTGGACATCACCCCACAACTTTAAGCACTCATTACAAAGCATAAGACACAATCATAAGCAAATGAGCACACTTTTAATCGTTCTAAGCCTAACCGAACTAACTAAGCGATACTAATAGAACCTATTACAAAAGGGGGTAATATCCTAATCCTCATGATGTCGATAGGTCCTAGCTTTTGGATCGTTGTAGCGGGCCTTCTTCCTGCGCGGAGCATCAGCGGGGTCTTCTACAGGTTCTTCGTCTGCGGGCTCCACGCCATGTGCAACCCATGCTCGAAGCTTGCGGTTCTCATACCTCGCCATGTCCAGCTTGTCCAGGGCGGCGTTGTAGTCGGTGTTGAGGGTAGCGAGGTAGTCAATAGTAGACTCCAGGTGTGGTTCTGTTCAGCCTCCGGGTTGGCAATCCAGGCATCGAGTCTTTCAGTCAAACGGCAGGGGTAGTACCGGCATGAAGTGATGGCCATATCATCACAGTGTGTGTGGCACAGTGTCATCAAGGCCTCCCTTGCAGCATCACTGATGGTGGCTTCGTAGCTGTTGCGACGAGTAGGTGCATGCCTGATGTAGACGTCCCGGCGAGATCCGAACTCATCCTGGATGCTGATCTCCATGGTCATGTCCCAATCATCGTGTAGGATGGGGTGGCGGTAGCGAGTCCCCACATAGGTGATCCACGGCTGATCGTAGTGAAGCATCTCCAACGTCTCCCTCAGCATCTGAGGAACAGGTAGCGGGTAGTTGAACCAACGGTGGGCAGTGATGACCATGGGTCCGGCTTTATCGTTGTCCTCGTCATCGTCCGATGGGGGTGTGTCTCCATTGTCTTGGTCTTGATCTGTGTCGGGGTTTGATGCCAACAATGCACCATGGGGTGTGTCACGTGATGCTTTTGGGGTAGCGAGATCGGCGTAGCTCGATGGTTTGCGTAGAGATGCAACAAAACACAAGGGTTTATACAGGTTCGGGCCGTAATGAGCGTAATACCCTATGTCTTGTTTGGGGCAAGTTGTATTGATCTAAGTTCTCGAGGTTACAATGAGGGTTTGGAGGTCCGGTGGCCGATGCGCGATGAGATGATTGATTGATCTCTACGTAGGGGTCCCTCATCCGCCTTATATAATCCGACCAGGCTTGGGTTACAAGTCAAGTTCTATCTACGAGTCCTACCCTATTTGGAAGCCTAAGGATTATACGGAATCCACGATTACATGTTTCCTTCCTTGAGTCCCGCTGCTTCCATAACACAGAGTCCGAACCAACTCCCTTGCGTCTTTCCTGAATTATAGCGCCTTTGACTTGGTCTTCAAGCTCGTCATCCGTTCTCGGGCCCATGAGATCAGTTGGCACCCTGAGAAGGGCCTGCTGTCTCTACTGGGCCCTCCAACGGCCCATGTACTGAATCCGCGCCGTGAGGGCCCAACGGATATGTATCCCCCACAAGCCCCCGAGGCTCGAGTTAATTTAGAGATTAATTGACTCGAGACTCCAACAAGAGTACCGTACTGTTCATGAGTTCCTCACTGAGTCCACATGGTTTCTCATGGTGCACCACCAGGTGCAACCCATGGGGTAGCCCCCGAGCTTCAAGTTGACTTGAGTATCAATCAGCTTGAAGATCTAAACTTTCTGATCAGGCTTCACAGGATGCGATCCTCAAGCGCCGAGTCAACTTGAGGAATAGCAAATCCTCTTATCCGAGTTATCATCTACTCCCAGTTTTCTGAGTTGTAGAAAACTGACTCAAGCTTACTGCTTTCTCGGATTTTAGGAAAAAAATAATTTTCCACAAATCCCGCACGCCATAGGGTTAACCCAAAGGGAACAAGCAGAGGGACCGAGGAGTGGTACCAAAGAGGCCCCAGGAAACAGGAAACTTCTGAATATGCAACAGCCATTACCCTCCAACGCGATAATGACGCGTGGAAGAAGTCGAAACGACACGGCCTATTGAATCGTTTGCACAGAGGTCGAAGCGAAGCGGCCATGCTATAAGAGCAAAGCCATCGCCCATCCACCCATTATGCCTCCACTGAGCACCAGTTCTTCAAGGAAACCCCAAGAAACTCCCCACTCCCCTGCTTTCAGCCATGGCCGGAGGGAAGGGCAAGAAGCGTGCGTGCTCGCCACCGCCATCGGAGTACTCGGACTCCGACGACGCGTTGTTTGGCGGCGCATACGATGACCCCTCGGAGGACTTCTCCAGCGAGGAGGAGAAAACCCCCAAGGAGGCACCGCCACCGGAGTACAAGTCGGAGCCCAACACGGACGACTCCCAAGGCTACAGCGCCAAGGAGCACGCCAAGCTCTAGGGCCTCTGTCGCACCGCCTTCGAGGACTCCGCCGACGAGGAGGAGGAGGACAGCGAGAAGGAGGACTCTGACGAGGACGACGATGGCCCCGGTGGCCATGATGGCCCGGGCGGCCATGACAGCGGCGACGGCGGCCACGACGGCAAAGACGACGACCACGACGGCGGAGATGAGGCCGATGCTCCGGCCTCCAAGCGCCGCCGCGTCACTAGGCCCCCAGCCGGGCCATCCACCGGCGTGTAGGCCACCACCACCACCACCCCCATATTAGTAGTAGTAGTTAGTAGTAGATTAGGATAATCTCCCCTCTTATATGTAATCCACCTTGATGAACTATGTATATTATATAATGAAATCCATCTATTATCCTTCATTCCTGAGTTCTTTTGTGTATTCGTATCTTAAGAATCTTGCATCCAAGTCAAATCCGCCTTTTGAGTTATTTGAACTAAGACCAAGAGCATCACATAGCAAAAGAAACCACACTTCGCTTATGCCCAGAGTTCAGGCAAGACTTAAACTATTAGGTCCGACTGAATAACTCATTCTCCGAGTAATAGAGAACATGAACCTGTATTTGTGAATACCGACTGAATAACTACGCTTAAGAAATCATCCCGACCGAAATAGATGATTTAATTCCACTGCAATCCGACTCAAATGTTACTATGAAGAAATCCGAGTTATTCTTAACGATATCCGCCAGTTCCGTCAATCCACGAGAACTGTTACTAATGGCATTAGGGTTATTTTGAGATCTATACCCTGAACCAAAAGCTCTCTTATCCAAGACCTGAACTGTCGTTCTTCCCCACTGAGACCGCCGCCATTGTTGTTTGAAATCAAAATCCCACTGCATCCACTACTTCTCGAACCCCCATCTAAACAAAGTCATCCACTTCCATGGCTCCCAAGAAGAAAACCTTGAGCGAGCGAGGAAACACCACTAGGGCCTGCTGCACAACGAGAACCGGCAGCTACCTTCACCATACCTGGCGTACCGCCCCTCCATTGTCACCGAGCCCATGCTACAATCCTTGGTGGATATGGGCGTCCTGCCTCCGAAGGAAGTGGCAAACTGGAGGGTATATGAGAAGAAGGATGACGCTGCTCCAACTGAGGACACTTACAAGGCAATGGTGTTCATGCCGTTCTTCATCCGCGGGTTAGGTCTCCCCATCTACTCATTCGCGCGAGGCCTGTTACAATTCTATGCCATCAATCTGACCCATCTGAATCCCAATTCAATTCTTCAACTTTCAATTTTCATCCACCTCTGCGAGGCGTTTCTTGGAATTATCCCGTATTTTGGCTTGTGGAAGTATCTTTACTACTGCAAAGCTGGACTGAGAGACGGAGTGCTACAAGTGACTGGAGGGGCCAGCTTTGAGCTGCGGAAGAATCGCAAAGCTGTTTATTTGGATATCCCCCTCTCGGATAACAACAGAGGATGGCACGCCGAGTGGTTTCACATTGAAAATCATGGAAACTCTCTCCCCTCGAGGTCTGGGAGACAACCTGACAGCAAACTGCCCAGCTGGGAAGAAGGCCCAACTGTTGAGGAGCAGGCCGAGGTTGACACACTGTTGGAAGAAATAGCCAATCTGAAAGAAAAAGGCCTCACTGCCTATGCTGTAGTGATAGATTTTGTGTACCGCTGCATTCAGCCTCTGAAGGATAGGATCTACCCCGCCTATCTATATGTTGGAGCTAGTGATCCAACTAGAGAGACAGCCCGATCCATGACTGAAGACGACGTCAAGGCCCGAGTGGAGTTGATACTTAGAGGTGAAGCTCACAATGAGGGTACTCCCAAACCATACTCTGCTTGGAATCCAACTCCCACTGTAAGTATCCTTATTATGATTTCCTTAAGTATCCTTGCACATAATCACTTTCTGATTCATAAGATGACTGCAGAGCAATATATCCAAATTTCTGTCAGACCCTACAATATTTGGAGCTGTCGGGCTATCAAAGTGACAATCCGAGTTATCCACTGAAGAGATGGAAGCTGTAGTTGCTGCTGCCCATGGTGTAGGAAATAATGAAGAGCATACATTCATTGTGATACCGCGTACAGCTCAGACCGCCCAAGAGCTCGGTGTGAGCAACATTGCCAAAGCAGCCCCCGAGCTAACAGCTGCTCCAAGTGGTGTGAAGACACGAGCTGCAACTGGTCAGGGGCGCATCAAGGCAAAAGCAACGCGCACTGTAGTGACATGCAGGCAGAGGACACACAAGAGGATGATCAAAGATCTGACAAGCTTCCAGAGTCAGCAGACAAAGCTAAGAAATCCAGATATTCCTCCCATACCATAGCTAAAACTGACAACACCGTTGGGGTTGACTGGAGTAGCTTGGTTGATGAGGACGAAGGAGAAGAAGAAGAAGAAGCTCAACTGTCTCATCGTGAGAGGAGATCCAAAAAGCATCATGATGGCACTATATCAGCCCCTTCTGCATCCATACTGCCGCCTGAGGAGGATGAAATTGATCTGACAGCAGAAGATATGGATCTAGACCGAATTATCAGAGATACATGCAAACTCCCCTTCACCATATGCTCTGACGAAGATATAGAGTCACTGTCAATATGCTCCAGGGGAAAACAAACTGAGACCGCAAGCCCCCGAGCGAAAACAGAGCTAGGGTCAAAGAGTTTAGAGTCTGAGAACCCTGCAATCCCAATGCCAGTAGATATTCCTGAGGATGAGAGCACTCATATGAGTAAAGCCACTAAGACTGTGCATGAAGTGCCAATGCCATCTGAGAACTGGCAACAGGCATTAACCGAGGCAGCTCCAGAAGAGAAACAACAAGAACCTGCAAGCGAGCCATTGCCTGAAACTACTGGCTCTCAGGAACGCCTGACTGAGATTGATACAGGCGATACTCATCCCCCGTATGAAGCTCATGAGTCGTCCCAAGAGAAAGAAATTGAAGAACCAAAAGATACTGATCAAGTCGAAAAGGGACAACTAGACTCCCTAGCCACGACTGAGCCAGGCAGCATCCAACCCTCTCCAACTGAAGCCGGTGATAGCAGTCACCAAATAGTACCGGCACCCCCAAGCTCAAGGCTGCTGACAGCTTTCGAGGTATGCTAATTGTGCACATAACCTGTATTGACCTTATTGTTGCTTGAACAACTCGAACTACTCTCTGCAGGCTATGCTAAAGACACTCCAAGGTGGGATGCAGTAGGCCAACTTAATCCATGAGAAGATTGCCGCACTATCCGGCCTGGAGGTTACTACACTGAGGCAACAACTGGTTGACTCTGAGGCTGCACGAAAAACTAAAACAACAGGTACGCATACAACTGTTCCATATTCCAATATCTGAGATCTCAAACTGAACCGAGGACTTGCTGCCAGCTGCTGCTGCTGAGATTGCTCGCCTGAAACAAATGACTATGACTCGAGAGACAGAGCACCGCAATGCTATTGCTGACAAAGATCAAGCAAGAGACCTAGCAGCAGATCTGCGCTGACAGCTGGATATTGAGAAGAAAAATCATGAGGTAACCCGTCAAGAATCCCAACTAGCCTATTCTTTGCTCACAGCAACTTGAAAAGAGCACAGTCTAGACAAATGAGCTACTCTGACAAGAGAAGACGACCGTTGGTCTTTGAAGTAGGCGATCATGTGTACCTTTGGGTATCACCGATGAAAGGGGTACATCGTTTTGGCGTGAAAGGGAAGTTAGCACCAAGATACGTGGGTCCATTTAAGATCACTGAGCAATGTGGGCCAGTTTCTTACCGGATTGAGCTACCCCCACATCAAGCTATGGTTCATGACGTGTTTCATGTCTCACAACTTAAGAAGTGTTTTAGAGTGCCGGAAAAAGCAGTGGACACCTCTCAAATTCAAATCGAGCCTGACCTTACTTATGAAGAACGTCCCATAAAAATCCTTGACCAAAAACAGAGAACAACAAGAAGAAGAACGATCAACTTTTACAAAGTACAATGGAGTAATCACTCCGAAGAAAAAGCAACTTGGGAGCAAGAAGAATACTTGCAAACCAAACATCTGGGTTTTCTTTCAGCTACTGAAAATGAGTATGTATAACCCTCTAAATTCAGATTTGTACTCGAAACCCTACACAATGCACTATCTCCTCATTTATCTTATCCACCCACATCACATCAACAAATCTCGGGACGAGATTTCTTTAAGGGGGGTGGGTTGTGATGCTCCGGCATCTCAAGTGCATAATCACTCATCATACATGAAGCATTCATCCTTGAGCATCATGGCATAACATGTGTTTGTGCATTGGAAACAAATTTGGTTAAAACTACAAAGTGAAAAACCTTGTCATTTCATGTGTGATGCTATGTTTATAGTCATATCTTTGATTCTATTGAGATCTGGATGAAGCTCATATTGACAAAACTGTAGATCTACATGAGATAAACAATTTTGCTAGTTGGAGTCTTGTCATATGATGAGGTTTATAAGATGATTAGGGTCATTCAATGTCAGTATAGAAAACCAGTTCAAATCAGTCCTGATTTGAAATCCCAAGTTTACTCTAACCTACAGCCACTTTCATGCAAAGCTCAAATTAAGGAAGTTGTAGGTTTTGAAATTCTAAACAAACTTGTCAAGAGGCACATTGGGAAAAAAATGCATATAAATAGGACTTTCTAATTTCCTAAGCAATAAAGGTCCCCTGTCCAAATTGGGGCAGCTATACAAATTCAAATGAAATTCATATTTATGAAACCTTTTGACAAAGCTGTAGAGTTCCAAGAGTACAACATTTCATTCAATTGGCACTTTTTGAAATTCGGCTCCTAAATAGGTCAAATATGCGAATTACAGAGAGGGAGAAAACACATTTTTCCATTTTCTCTTTTTCTCTATTTCCCACGGTCACTCATAGGTGGGCTCGCCGGCTCCGCGCGGCCACCCTGTCCGGAGCGATGGCCGCCGCGTGGCCGGCGGCGTATGGTCCCGCCGCGCGCCCACGGATCGCCCCGGCCGCGCCTCGCGCTCTTCACTTGGATGCCTCCCCGACCGCATTCATTCCCCCTCAGTCCCTCGCCCTCACTCGCCTCGCTCTCTCGTCCGAAACGCGCGCCGAGCCGCCATAGCCGACGGCTTGAGCTCACCACGCCGGCCATCTCCGTTCACCTCCGCGCCTCCAACCACCACCACCGAGTCCGCCTCGCCCGTACGCACCCAACGCGCCAACCCTCGTCGCCTCTCCCGCTCCCGTTCGCCAGATCGGGAAGCGACCCGACGCGGCCCACCATTTCCGGCCAAGCTCGGATTCGAGCTCACGCCGCCACTGTCCGTCCACCCCACACCACTAGACCACCCTCATCGCACTCGCCGCTCCACCGCGCACCTCCTCCGCTAGACCTCGACGCCGTTCTACCCACCGACGCTGAGATCGAACTTCGTCGCGCCGTCCACGTCGCGCCAGTTCACGCCGTCGCCGCCGAGGTTCACCACCGTATCCGCCTCATCCTCGCCGTCCCCGACGTCAAGACCTAGCTCAGGTTGACGCCCGCACTCCCGCGCACCCGACGCGCCTCATGTCGCGGCGCAAGGTTGAAGATGGAGGGGTAGAGTTTTGATCTACCCCCTCGTTTTCAATGTATTTGCAGTTTAGTCCATGCGCTATTCACTGAGTATATGCGTTCTTGCGTGCTAGCCCCTGGAATCTATGTTTATTTACGTTGTAGTCCCTGGATCTAAGGTTTTCCATTTTATTGTGCTATATTTCGGCTGAAACTTTAGAAAATCATAATAAATCAAATAAAAATCGTAAAAAGGTAAACTCAGTGGCTATGAACTGTTCTTTAGTAGATCTACACAGTGGGTATGATGTGGAGATGTGCATGTATGATTTTGTCCCTGTTATTTTGTGTGCATGATTAATCAAAGAAAAATGGAAAACATGGTCTAGATAAAATCCTAAAATGATGAAACTTGGTTAGTAGTTTTCTTAGGATGCTTGGACACTGTGACGATTTTGGTAACTCAATATATTACTGTTCATTCATCGTTTTATCATTTTACATATACTTTATGCAATATTTAGTAACTTAAAAATGAGGCCCATGCAAAGTATGATGAATATGGCTCACTAGTATTTTTTTTATGTCCTATATAGTTTGTGAACCCCACTGGTAAAATATGGATCCCTGCATGTTAAGTTTGGAAGGTAATTTGAAAATAACAAATCTTGACTTGGAGAACTAGATAAATGGGAAAATGGGTTCTAAAGTGCAAGATAAATTCTAGGAAAATTCTAGTAGCATATGGGGGTGTTATAGAGTCCAAAAAGTATATTGGTGGGAGTTCTAATCATAGTAGATTTGGGCCTTTAGAATAACTTAGGCTAATTATGTGAAAAATGGAAACCCTATCAAACTTACGAGTCTTTACTTGTAAATTTGTGTACATATAGTTCATATCAGGTATAACTCACTGGGAAAATTTTACACTCAGAAACCCTTCCTATAATTTATAAGAATTCTGACAATGTGTAGGGCTGATAAATTGATGTATTTTTAATAAAATAGTTATAACTCCAATTGGGCTGAAATTGTGGCAGTAGCTTTGGGTATGAAGTATCTGTATGTCATAAAAGTTTGGTCTCATTTGGATTTGTTGAACTACTAGAACTCAGATGCGTGATTTAATTCATAAATGAGCATGGTTTACACTAAGCATATGCATGAATATTGATTTGACTACTACACACATGTCGTTTTCCATGATGTACATACTACATACTATCATCTGCATTTCCTCTACATCAAATGCATACATCTGCATTCGTGTGCACTCATATCTACACCTTTCATGCATATAGATCCCGCGAACGAGGAGCTGCCACCGGAGCAACCGCTGATTGAGGAGCCCGAGGACGAGCTAGAGAACCCGCACCCGACCGCTGATCACATCGCCGAGGACGCACCCTCTAACCCGAGCGGAGAAGGTAGACAGGACCATACTACCCAGCTAATATAATAATGCTTATTGATTACGCATATGCATTAGGAGTCGATTGAAACCAACTGCATTAGAATCCCTGGCCGCTTGGCCCTAGATCCCATGAATAGAGTTCGTAGGACGAGTATGCCTAGAAATGTTAAGTACGAGTAGACACGAGTGAGCACTGTCACTCGTTGCGTAGGTGATATTTCAAAACCCCAGAAATCTTACTATGATGCAATTTATGATTATTTATGTCGATGTTAAATCGAGACCGGGCGGAGCGTAAGTTTACTTTCGTGGTGTGCGTTGTTGTTCTCCGGCTCCGCCCTGGTCGCACAAGGCCCGTTCGCTGTTCGCCTGCTGATTGACACAACATTGCTAGGAGTGCTGACCCGGGACATGGGACCGGTGAAAGTCTTACCGGCCCCGTCCTACTATTCATGGTGCTGCCCATCCACTGATAGGGGGCCGATGGACTTGGGAGGTGCTTGGAAGTCGAGGGAGGGCTGACCCGACGTACCATGGTATCGCTCCTGAGACGACTACTCCCAAGGGTTAGGTGGGGGCGCTGTGAGTCTTGGGACGGGACAGGTGGAGATGAGGGGTATATGTGAGGAACGCGATGGCTAGTAAGCATATATCCCTTAGCATTTTTAGTTATTCCCGGGAATTAGAAATCGATTCGAATCGCTGATGCTCACTAGGTGTGAGAGTGTCAAATATCGCACACGAGCAACGTAGTAACAATCTTAAATACTATGCTTATGTTCATGTTTTCAAATACAACATGTTTGGTGTATATGATGGATTAACTATATGCAAGTTATGATGGATTACTCTCATGCAAGTTGTTATGGTTTAATTTCCTACAAGGGTATTATTTTTACTACTATCATGATCTGTTCTGAATAAGACTAAGGTAGCAGCTATCAAATCCTGCTACCTTCTCTTAATATTTTGTTGGATAAAATCAATGGCTAAGGACAAACATTGATTAGTAAGCTATGCTTTGCGTCAGCCGTAAGCCATGTCCATTAAGTCCTATTGAGTAATTAGTACTCAGGGTTTGAACCCATTTTTGGCTCACATGTATGGAGTTTCTCATGTGTCCTTGCGTTGGAGGGGCACATGTGTGCAACATGACTAGAGGATGACGTTTGTGGCACAAGGACAACATCAGTGGGCTTGATGTTGTTTCTCTTTTGCAAATTCCGCTGCATTATCATGAACTCTGATCTACTACTACTTCCGCTGTGAGACATTTGAGAACTTATGTTATTTTATGACTATGTTGTATTTGGAACTTTAATTTGAACTGGTCCGTAAACTAATTCTATTATCTATCTACATTCAACTGCCTATGGTGATGTAATTGTTGTGGCTCCATCGAGGGTCAATGTGTGTGATGTCGGTTCCTCTGGAAATTGGTGTTATCGAGGGCCGAAGGCCACTCGACGGACTACCGGGTTTAGTCCAGCTTAAGTGCACTGCGAGCCAAAGGAGGCAGGTGTGCTTAATCTGGGTTAAGCAGGGCAGTTCTGCCACATGCACCCCATAGCCCAACGAGAGAAGGCAGCACTCGTCCCACTTTGTGCCCCTGTGCTCCACTGTTCTTGGGCACACGACGTCTTCCTGCATCTTTGAGGAATATTCGTCAAAGGGGATGATCTCATCCCATCCGTTCCCCAACCAAATAGTACAAAAAAGTGGGATCATCTCATCCTATCTCCTCTGCCTCACCAACCATCATACAGAAGAACTAGGAGGGGACGAGGTAATCCAGTAGTAGATAGTGTGTTGCTAGCTTCTGTACTCAAATGAAATATCTCATAAGGATTGGACATACATTGAAACCGTACACAAAAATAACTACCACACATCCACACGCTCCTTTCAAAGAAAACAGCAAGCTATTTGAAGACTAACACATATCCGATTCTTAGAAAAGTCAGACAGAAATGAGTATAGAATCCCAGTGGTGTTTTTGTTAAGAATCCAAATCGATAGTATAGAGTGGCAAGTGAGTCAATCACGCTGGCATAAATAAATTGAATTAAACTAATCCACAGGATGAAATGAAAAGGAATGGGGTGAAACACATAATTAAAGAGGCTGAGATAACACAGTTTAGATAGACTTCTATGTCTAACTAGATAACATGCAAGAGTCGCCATTCCTTGACCAATATGGGTGATATTCAGAAGCTAGCGTTGGGGGCTTCTGATCATTGTTTCACATAAGTGAAAAGGAAAAAGTATAGATAACACCCTCAACTCCACCCCATTGGATACATAACACCTCAAACAAAAAAAAAACGTATGAGATACACCGTAAACTATCAAATACCGGGTAGATCACCCCCTAGGGTGGTTTTGAAGCCTGATTTGCTGACGTGGACATCGAATTTGCTGATTGGGTAGGTTGTTTTGGTCCAAAGGTGTCCACCGTGGCCTGGCCCCCATCCCCGTCGCCCAGCGCCATTCTTCCTACTCGCGCCGCCCTTCCCAGCCGCCGCTCCCTGCCTGCCGCAGCTCTGCTCCGCCCCTCCCCGCCCACCGCAGCCTCCGCTCCTAGGCTCCCTGCCGCTCGCTTCGCCACCACGCCGCCGTGCCACGAGCCGCGACCATGGCTGTCCTAGGGCATCCTCGAGTATAGTGGCAGCGTGTCCATGGCCGGGGAGCTGCTGCACGCGCTACAGGCCATCAAGTGGGGCACCGACTACTTCGTCAAGGTGCACACTACGCCTGCTGAGCTATGGACGCAGGTGGGCGACGGCGACTCCGACCACTATTGCTAGCAGCGGCCCGAGGACATGACCATGTCGCGCCACGCCTACAAGGTGGACTCGCGGAACCCCGGATCCGAGGTCGCCGCCGAGACGGCGGCAGTCATGGCCGCCGCGTCCGCCGTGTTCCACCGCGCCGGTGACGCGCAGTACGCGCTGTTGACAGCACTTAAGCATGCCAAATCCTTATACTGCAAGCGCACAGTATCGCGGTAGCTTTTCCCCAGGATGAGTATCTTGGGTTTATCAATCCGGGATTAATTATGTTTAAAATGCTATTAATCAATTATTAACAATATTACTATCTAATTCTAATATATCTAATAAGCTTAAATAAGAGATAAAGGTTATCTAATTACAACTAATAAAGACTCTAATTCTACTCTAATCAAGATCTAATCTATATTCTAATCTATTGCATAAAAGGTATAAGCAAAGACTTAAACTCGGGGTATATAGGATTTAAACAGGCAAAAGGATCCACAAGAGATATGAGACAAACTACTAAAGTACTACGAACCACCTTGACTTAGATCTAAACATTAAGCATAGAATAAGCATGAACATGAATGTCAAGAACCTACTCGAACCTTTCCCCGGGCTCCACTGTCACTGGTAACCAGGTAATCGACGAACTAGTAAACCCTAACTATGCCTAACATGAGCAGATTAAATCTACTAAAAGACATGTGAAGTACTTAACAGTGGCCACTGATTTACACAATTAGACAACAAGCATTGCTAAGCATAGATCATGAACAAGCATAAACAAGAAGCAAAGTCTAAAAGACAACTTTATAGATCCATAATCAAGGTTTTATCATAGTACAGAAGAAGTTCGAGGGGTTTACTCAAGATACATCGGAATTCGTGACCCAAAGCCGTCGAGATGAACTAGACGAAGAAGTCGACGAAAGACGAACTCGATCTGCCCTCGGGATGCCAGGGGTCGGCCGAGCCAGACCCCTAGGGGTCGGCCGACCCCCCTGGGTCCTGCCTCCTCTTGCTTCCTCCTTTCGCCGAGATGTTCCTCCCGCCGAGTTGAACTCCTTTGGCCCTCGAGCTCGGCCCTAGCCTCTCGGTTACAATGGATTTGTGGCGAGTCTCCCATCTCCCTAGATGGAGCCCTCTATTTATATCCCGAAGGAAACCCTATACATGGAAACTAATAGGTCGGTTCTAAGAGTCCTAGAACACCTCATACATCTATTTCCAAGTATAATCAAGCTTCTAGAAGAGTCCCGGTCATCCATATCTTTCCTTGCTTGATGACGAAGTCTTCTCTCTTTAATTCCCGAAATAAACCTTCCCGGTTCTGCAACTTGTAGTAAATCGACCATAACTTTGCCTTCCGAAGTCCAATAAATGCAAACTCGGACTCTAAATTGTAGAGCTCGAAGAGATCTACAACTTTGGTATTCAAACTTTCTTCATTTGACATCGTTAAGGTCTCCAAATTGGGCCCACAATTTGCTGCTGTTATTGACTTCGCGAATATTTCAGGAATTGCCTTTCCTATCGACCTTCATCTTCTAGAATACTCTTTTAATTTGGGCTTTATCCTTCAATTGGGCTTCATTATCCTTTTGCACTTGGGCTTTGCTCATCTTAGCATAAATCCTATTTCCGAGAATTCTTCAAATATATCAATTATTACCTGTTTTCCTGCAAAAAATGAATAATGCACAAAAACAAAGAGCATTCTCGAAAACGGGGTTAATTGTTAGTAAAATAATAATAAATCACAATATTAATTCATTAAACGGCATAAAATCATATGAAATTATAACATAAATTTAGTACTTAAGCCGCGTCAACAATATCCCCACACTTAGATCATGCTAGTCCTCGAGCATAGGATCGATAAATCTTAAAATAAACTCTCAACTAAATTTATGTTCATTCTAAACAAATACCCATCAAAAATAACTTTACTTCAGAAATCACTCAAATCATAACATGGGAATATTTATTTAACTTTCATGCATATAGATCCCCACAAGATTTATCGAGATTAAATAAATCATAACTATGCCAAAGTCTCTTTTCAGAATATAAAAGAGGTTTTTCAATATATTTTTTAGAAAAAGCAAAAAAACTCTTCAAATGATCAAGAAATTACTAATCCCTTTTAATCAAGCTCTCAAAAAGACACTCTATATAGGTAGCTATCTTAAAAGATAACACTCTCTCTCTCTCAAAAAGGAAATATATATGGAGCTTGGTAAAGGCCTAGCAAAGTTAAACATTTTATTGCTCAAATAAGTTATCTTTCTAAAGCTCAATCAATCAAATTAAACAACCTTGGTCATCGAGAATAAAGAAAATAATATATATAGACAAAGGAAAAGAAGATATAGATAGTGGACATGTGCATATAGATGATGAAATTGGAATAAATTTCGGAATTTTTGCACATGGTTGGAAAAAGTGAAAGTCTTTGCCCATTAATTTTTAAACAACAATCTGTGAGACTTTCAAAGAAACTAACTTTTAATTTTATATAAATTTTCTCCCCCTTTTCTCCTTTTTCCTAATTCTACCTCTCTTTTCCTTACCCCTTTTTTTTTATTTATTTCGGCCACTTGGCCATTATTTTCTCCCTCTATTTTTTTTCCTTCTTTTTTTTCTTTTTTTTTTAATTTCGACAACTTGGTCTTTCCCCTTTTTTTTTAACTAGAACCTCTTCTCCTTCTCCTTTTTCATCTCAAAAAGTCCCTTTTTATTTCAATTTTAATTAATGAGCAAAAACCTCACTTAAATAGGTAAAGGTAGACAAATGAGATGAAAGGTTTATAAGGTAAAGGAATTGCTTATTATTTTTAAGCAATTGAAATATAATAAGGCTAGCAAACGATGAAAAATATCAATGACCAAGAATTATTTTAAATGATCAAAATTACTAAAGAAATCAAACTTAATCAAACTCACATGAAATAACTTGCTTATAAAGTGGACTTAAAACTAAGCTCTAATAGGTATTTAAAAACTCTCTCTTGATTAAGGGATGTAAAACTTGATCAAATAAAGATAAATTTAAACAAAAGATTTTTATAAACCCCTCTAATTTTTTCTTAATTGGAAACTTTGGCAAAGCTATAAAACATCATCTCCCAACAGAACATGGGTTATACATTATTAATTATTTTAGTAATTCCCATATTACTCTAATCATGATAACTTAGGCAAAATTAAATATCAAAGTAATTGCATAGAATAAACTTAAATAAAGTGAGACAAAATTATCACTAAATATTAATACTTTATTAATAATAAGAATATTCATAATAACGCCATCCCAGCAACTCACACCTAATAGAAAATAATAAATGAAAAAAAAGATAAATGATAAATGGCGTTATTATTTCAAACGCTTTATTCTTCTAAAGGGGAAAATACATCCCCACACTTAGCTAATGCTAAGTGTCCTACTCATCTTCGGTGTCCCACTCCCAGCCATCCTCTGGATCATCGAGTGGATCTTCTCCTGGCCTGTAGAAAGCTGGTTCTTCAACCTCTGGCTCATTCCAAACTTCATTTGGTTGATAATACTGAGGATTATACAGCTTGAAGTTGATGTTCTCCAGAGCATTGTTTAGATGTTGCATTTCTCTTAGCATAAAGCTCACTTCTCCTTTCATACGCCTAGAGAAATTCTCAACATCTCTCCTAATTCCGATCATCTCAGTGGAAAGCCTGTCTTCGAGATCATCTATGACGGTGAAGGTGTCACTATTCTTCCGCAAAAGAGCTCTAATGGCCTCCCTACACTTGGCACAGCAACGTTGTCCATCTCCACCTCCCAGATGATAAGTGTCAATACTAGGGACAACATGAACAGAACTTACTTCTTCATGGTCATCATCTGGATAATCACTGTCATTAGAGTTGATGGTCCCTCCCTTGCTGACTGAAGACTCTGCATAATTGATCTTCTTCTTGCCTGCAATCCGCTTAGACCGCTTCATCTCTACTGGCTCAATGGATAGCTTGGCTAACCTCTTCGAAACATCACGACGTCTTCCAGCTGCAGCACATACCCTCTCAAGTTCCTCATCATCAAAGAAGACAACCTGAGAAAAATTGTTGCGAGCACCCTTGAAAACGAGGTAGGTCGGCCGATCCTGGGCCTTCTGGTCGGCCGAGCCCCCTTCCTTGTTGCTCTCCGCGCCTCCGTTCTTCTCGGGCTGTTTCTCCATGTCTTTGGAAACTGTTGTGGCTATGATTTGGTTGTGTTTGATTTTGATGTCTTGATGTAAAGGTCTGCCTATGGTTTTATACTCCGGAGAAACGATAGTTTTGGTAGGAAAAGTTTCCAATCCGACTCGAACTCCAATCCAAAACAACTCAGAACACCGCGAGACAACGCATACAAAAAATTGAAATGAATCTGACTCGAAAACCCCCCATGTCGGCCGAGTTGGGCCTCTCTGGTCGGCTGACCTGGGCCCCCCTTCTGGCTGCTGGGCCTCAGGTTTGGTCGGAAGGTTTATTTATTAAATAAAAATATTTATGTACAGAAAAAATTTGAAAAAAATTTAAACTACGCAACTAAAATATATACAAAGGATAGGTTACTTATGGAAATCTAAGGGTCATATCTATGGTAACCAACTCTAACTTCTTCGAAAATGAAAGTCTCGATATAATTGATGTCAAATTTTTCCTCTTCAACGTAGACCTTCAATCTTTGTCCATTTACCATATACTTGTTCCCTTCAAAATCCATAATGGTAACAGCTCCGGCAGGTGATACGTCATGAACAATATAAGGTCCATCCCATTTACTTTGTAATTTTCCTTTTCCAAATAATTTGAATCTTGAATTATAAAGAAGAACCTTATCACCTGGCTTAAACTCCTTCTTGACGAGCTTCTTGTCAAACCATCTCTTAATCCTCTCCTTATAAATGGTAGCATTATGATAGGCTTGCAAACGAGCTTCATCAAGGGTACTTAATTGAATCCTTCTTTTAACTAAGGCGGCATCTAGGTCTAAATTTAATTCCTTAATTGCCCAATAAGCTTTATGTTCTAGCTCAACTGGTAAATGACAAGTCTTTCCATAAACTAATTGATAGGGTGTCATTCCAATAGGTGCTTTAAATGCAGTCCTATAAGCCCAAAGAGCATCATTAAGCTTCTTTGACCAATTTTTGCCTCCTTTAATTACCATCTTTTTAAGGATTTCTTTTAATTGTTTATTTGATGTTTCGGCTTGGCCATTAGTCTGTGGGTGATAAGCTGTAGAAACTCTATGTTCAATTCCCATCTTAGCCAGATAATCCGTAAACTCCTTACCAATAAAATGCGATCCTCCATCAGAGATAATTACTCTAGGTACTCCATATCTTGGAAAGATGTTATTCTTGATCATCTCTATGGACTCTTGCGTTGATGCTTTCTTACATGGCAAGGCTTCTACCCACTTTGAGACATAATCCATAGTTACTAAAATATACTCATATCCATGTGAATTCTCAAAGGGTCCCATAAAATCCATTCCCCAAACATCAAATAAATCAATCTGTAGATTGTATGTCAAAGGCATAGAATTTCTAGCTGTTATATTTCCAGTTCTCTGACACTCAGGACAAGAAGCGACAAATTTCCTTGCATCTTCATGCATTCCTGGCCAATAGAATCCACTCGCCCATATCTTAGCCTGGGTTCTGAAATGTCCATAATGCCCCCCATATTCTGCAGCGTGACACTTTCTCAAAATCTCACTTCTCTCATCTGCAGGTACGCATCTTCTGAGGACTCCATCAGATCCAAATCTATATAAGTAGGGTGAATTCCAATAAAATTTCTTGGCTTCGGCAAGGACTTTCCTTTTTGAATTATAGTTGAGATGAGTCAATGGCTCTCCTTTAATGGCTCTAATTACGTCTAACATCCAAGAGTCCTTGTCTATAACTGCATAAAGGGTGTCGTCTCTTAATGCATCTTCAATTAGTGGACCTCCTTTACTATGGCTCATCCTAGACAAGTGATCTGCCACTACGTTCTCAACTCCCTTCTTGTCTCTGATCTCTACATCGAATTCTTGTAGCATAAGGATCCATCTAATTAAACGAGGTTTAGCATCTTTTTTAGTTAAAAGGTATTTGATAGCAGCACGATCAGTGTAGACTATAACCTTTGAATTAACTATGTAGGATCTAAATTTCTCAAAGGCAAAAACTACTGCTAATAACTCCTTTTCAGTGGTTGCATAATTAACTTGGGCCTCGTTAAGAGTCTTGCTGGCATAATAAATGGCATGTACTCTTCCGTCTTTTCTCTGCCCCAGCACAGCTCCTACGGCATAGTCACTGGCATCACACATGATCTCAAAGGGTAAATTCCAATCAGGTGGTTGAATGATAGGTGCCTTAACTAGTAATTCCTTAATTTTTCTAAAGGCTACTTCACACTCATCAGTAAACTCAAATGGAACGTCCTTCTGGAGTAGGTAATTCAGTGGCTTAGCTATTTTAGAAAAATCCTTAATAAATCTCCTATAAAACCCAGCATGTCCGAGAAAGCTTCTAAGAGATCTAATATCTGTAGGTGGTGGCAATCTTTCTACAGTTTCTATCTTGGCTTTATCTACTTCAATTCCTTTCTCGGAAATGATGTGTCCCAACACAAGTCCTCTTCTCACCATGAAATGACACTTCTCCCAATTCAACACTAAGTCTACTTCTCCACATCTCTTCAGAACTTTCTCTAAATTCTTTAGACAGTGGTCAAAACTAGTGCCGTGAACTGAGAAATCGTCCATGAAAACCTCCATGATATCCTCAATGAAGTCTGAGAAAATGGCCATCATACACCGTTGAAATGACGCTGGTGCATTGCATAATCCAAAGGGCATTCTCCTATAGGCAAAGGTTCCATAAGGACAAGTGAAAGTTGTCTTGTGTTGATCGTCTGGATGGATAGGGATTTGAAAGAATCCAGAATAACCATCTAAATAGCAAAAATGGGTATTCTTAGCAAGTCTCTCTAGCATTTCGTCAATAAAGGGTAAAGGGAAGTGATCTTTCTTAGTGGCTTTATTAAGCTTCCGGTAATCTATACACATTCTCCAACCAGTGACAGTCCTTTGTGGAATTAATTCATTATTCTCATTTTTAACTATAGTTAAACCTCCCTTCTTAGGCACACAATGAACTGGGCTAACCCATTCACTAGTTGGTACTGGGTAGATAATTCCGGCGTTTAGTAATTTGATTACTTCCTTCTTCACTACAGATCTCATTTCGTTACTCAGTCTCCTTTGATTGTCTACCACTGGTTTGTGGTCTTCTTCCATTGGAATCCTATGAGTACAAAATGCTGGGCTAATTCCTTTAAGATCTGCTAGAGAATAACCTATTGCCTTCTTATGTTCCCTCAACATTCCTAGCAGTCTTTCCACCTCTTCTGGACTTAGCTGGTCACTAATTATTACAGGATAGGTTTTATCTTTTCCTAAGAATTCATACTTAAGTCCTTCGGGTAGTGGTTTAAGCTCAACATCGGGCGCCTCCTGTGGATTAAGGTCTCCTAATGGTTCTACAGGAATGTCTTTGGTTTCTTCTTGATTAAGGTCAAGTTGTTTAGTGGCAATGGTTGTTTTCTCAGAGAAGAATCCTTCTTCTCCTCCTTCTAATACTAATTTTAATGGCTCTCTAAAGGCATTAATATAATTAATACTCTCTATCTCCTCTATATCGGGAGTGAGATTAATAGGCACTTTAGATGCCGGTAGGAAATCAAAGTCATATTTTAATCCATTAATATTAATATTGATTTTTCCTTTATCATTATTTACTACGGCATTAACCAACTTAAGAAAAGGTCTACCAAGAATTATATTAATATCATTATCGTAGACATTAATTATATAAAAATCAGTTGGTATAATATTATTAGCAAAGTTAACTTCAACATCTTTAATTAAGCCTACAGGTCGAATTATTTCATTATTAGGAAGTTTAATCTTAATACTAGTAGAAACTAAGTGTGGTTTATCACTTAAAGTACAATAAACTTCATAGCTCATAGTACTTACCTGGGCTTCCATAGAGCAGTGAATATTGTTGAAGTCTTCTTTGTTGATGGAGCAAGAAATACCAGTCGAAGATTCTTCTGGCTCCAGGTGGACGATAACCTCCTCAGTTAGTGATGACTCCGGCTTGACACCAATCACCCGCTTCACTTCAGAGACAAAGTCACTGTCCAGCTCCTCTTCTTGGAATAATTTCTGCAGTACCTCCCCTGTACTTAGATCATCTGAGCTTCTCCTTAGTGGTACCTCTGGTGGAAACAGCTCTTTCTCTTCTTCTAAGTCTTCTAGTGGAAGTGGTCCTGCACACATCAGTGTATCTCCAAAATCTACTGGCATCCAGCTCGTCTTGTCGAATTCTGTCAGTGGTTTTGCACTAGCAAGGCTTCCAAAATCTGAACACTCTGTCTTCACTTGTGGTGCAAAACACTCGTACTCCTCTTCCTCAGCTGCATAAGACACTGGAGTCTTTCTGGCAGGTTGTTGCTCCTTGTAGATAGCATATGTAGACGTCACTCCTGCTAGCTTCTGCTCTTCACTCTCCCTCCTATCTCTTTCAGCCTTCGCGGTCAAGCAGCAATCTGACAGAATCTTCATAGCTTCATCTACATTTCGGCTCAGCAGTGATCCTCCAGTACAGATGTTCACTTGCTTGAAGTCTCTAGTGTTTAGACTGAAGTAGAAGGTTGAAATGATTGTCTCCTCGTCAAAGTTAATGGGTGGTCCTTGTGTCCTCAGTTCTTCTAGTCTGTCCCATGCTTCATCAAGGTCTTCACTCTCAAGTTGCTTGAAGTTTATGATTGCTTTCTTCAACAGGTGTACTTTTATTGGAGAAAAGAATCTTTTGGTGAACTTCAATTTGAGAGCGTCCCAATCACCTTCAGCTTCTATTGATGCAGTGTCGTACCACTTTCTGGCTCTGTCTTCCAATGTAAACGGAAAGAGATTCCACAAAACCCATTCTTCTGGAACTCCGTCTTGATGGAATGTGCGACACACTTGCACTAGCCTCTTCAAGTGAGTGTACGGGTTCTCATTGTCTTCACCACTGAACGGATGTTCGGCAGCAATTCGGATGATTCCTGGCTTCAGCTCGTAGGATCCTGATTCCGGCTGCAGATTTGATCTTTGGAACTTCAAATCTTCCGCTCTTGGAGTTAAAAACTCCCCAAGCGTCAATTTTCTGCCCAACGTAGTCATACCTGAAATTTAAACAAAAACAAAAACAAAGATCTATGACAGCAAAAATTTGCTGTACTTTAGACCAAATTAAATCCAAACAAAATAACAGAATTTAAAATTTCAGAATTTAAAAATTACTCCTAATTTCGAAAATTGTAAAATAAAATAAATCTAAAACACTAATTAATAACAAAATTAACTAAAAACAATAAACAAAACTAAATATTAAAACTAGAAGTAGCAAAACTTAATAAAAAATTAATAATAATTTAAACGATAATTATTCCCCGGCAACGGCGCCAGAAAAGCTTGTTGACAGCACTTAAGCATGCCAAATCCTTATACTGCAAGCGCACAGTATCGCGGTAGCTTTTCCCCAGGATGAGTATCTTGGGTTTATCAATCCGGGATTAATTATGTTTAAAATGCTATTAATCAATTATTAACAATATTACTATCTAATTCTAATATATCTAATAAGCTTAAATAAGAGATAAAGGTTATCTAATTACAACTAATAAAGACTCTAATTCTACTCTAATCAAGATCTAATCTATATTCTAATCTATTGCATAAAAGGTATAAGCAAAGACTTAAACTCGGGGTATATAGGATTTAAACAGGCAAAAGGATCCACAAGAGATATGAGACAAACTACTAAAGTACTACGAACCACCTTGACTTAGATCTAAACATTAAGCATAGAATAAGCATGAACATGAATGTCAAGAACCTACTCGAACCTTTCCCCGGGCTCCACTGTCACTGGTAACCAGGTAATCGACGAACTAGTAAACCCTAACTATGCCTAACATGAGCAGATTAAATCTACTAAAAGACATGTGAAGTACTTAACAGTGGCCACTGATTTACACAATTAGACAACAAGCATTGCTAAGCATAGATCATGAACAAGCATAAACAAGAAGCAAAGTCTAAAAGACAACTTTATAGATCCATAATCAAGGTTTTATCATAGTACAGAAGAAGTTCGAGGGGTTTACTCAAGATACATCGGAATTCGTGACCCAAAGCCGTCGAGATGAACTAGACGAAGAAGTCGACGAAAGACGAACTCGATCTGCCCTCGGGATGCCAGGGGTCGGCCGAGCCAGACCCCTAGGGGTCGGCCGACCCCCCTGGGTCCTGCCTCCTCTTGCTTCCTCCTTTCGCCGAGATGTTCCTCCCGCCGAGTTGAACTCCTTTGGCCCTCGAGCTCTGCCCTAGCCTCTCGGTTACAATGGATTTGTGGCGAGTCTCCCATCTCCCTAGATGGAGCCCTCTATTTATATCCCGAAGGAAACCCTATACATGGAAACTAATAGGTCGGTTCTAAGAGTCCTAGAACACCTCATACATCTATTTCCAAGTATAATCAAGCTTCTAGAAGAGTCCCGGTCGTCCATATCTTTCCTTGCTTGATGACGAAGTCTTCTCTCTTTAATTCCCGAAATAAACCTTCCCGGTTCTGCAACTTGTAGTAAATCGACCATAACTTTGCCTTCCGAAGTCCAATAAATGCAAACTCGGACTCTAAATTGTAGAGCTCGAAGAGATCTACAACTTTGGTATTCAAACTTTCTTCATTTGACGTCGTTAAGGTCTCCAAATTGGGCCCACAAGTTGCTGCTGTTATTGACTTCGCGAATATTTCAGGAATTGCCTTTCCTATCAACCTTCATCTTCTAGAATACTCTTTTAATTTGGGATTTATCCTTCAATTGGGCTTCATTATCCTTTTGCACTTGGGCTTTGCTCATCTTAGCATAAATCCTATTTCCGAGAATTCTTCAAATATATCAATTATTACCTGTTTTCCTGCAAAAAATGAATAATGCACAAAAACAAAGAGCATTCTCGAAAACGGGGTTAATTGTTAGTAAAATAATAATAAATCACAATATTAATTCATTAAACGGCATAAAATCATATGAAATTATAACATAAATTTAGTACTTAAGCCGCGTCAACACGCGCCACTAGCTCCTTTGGCAGTGTTAGTGATGCACATTGTGCTTGTAACAGTCTTGACTAGTTCACTCCTTGCATGTAGCATATGTTAGTTAGATCATGGGCTGCATGCCCGGGGCGCATGCCCGTTGTACCTCTATATATATGTACATCATATAATCAATACAAAGTGTGTTGCATCAGTAGTCATTCTCATTCCCTACAGACGGCAGTATGCGCAGTACCTTGACTACGCCCTCGCTAACGCTGATGACTTCGGCGGCACCGATTGGACCATCTCCGAGTTTAGCTAGGACATCAAGTACGCCGACCTCCAGGTCCTCGCTTCGCCACCATGTCGTCGCACCACCGACGCGCACTCGCGCCACCACTACATTGTCGCGCCACGAGCCGCGGCCATGGTGGTGGCGGGGCATTCGCGCGGCGGTCGCAGTGGTGGCATGGGGTGGTGGCGATGGGAGCGCGCGGTGGCGCTTGGCGGACAAGTGCGAACGCGCGATGTTGGTGCGAGGCGGTCGCGGTGTAGCTTGGTTGTGGTGTCGGGGAGGGACAGTGTGGGCAGGGAGCACCGAAGCGACGTTGGGCGACGGGGAAAGGGTCCAGGCGCTGACAAGCAGGCCCAAGCCATGGTGGACAGCTTTGGACCAAAACAACGTGTCCAGTCAGCAAATCCGGTGTCCACATCATCAAATCAGGCTTCAAAACCACCCAAGGGGGTGATCAACCTGGGATTTGATAGTTTACGGTGTATTTCATACCTTTTTTTTGTTTGAGGGGTTATGTATCCAAGGGGGTGAAGTTGAAGGTATCTATACTTTTCCTAAGTGAAAATGAAACTAACATGTAACGACTTCGGAACTGAAAAAGTGAAGAAAATATTCTTAACTGAAAGACAGAGAAAACTCTAAAATGAATCAGAGCAATGTAAAAAAAGAATGAAATGAGATGTAAAAAAGAAGATAGAAACCTAATAAAATATACCGACTTATCATCAACTTATTAAAAG
Source organism: Paspalum notatum (assembly GCA_022530915.1). Lineage (NCBI taxonomy): Eukaryota > Viridiplantae > Streptophyta > Magnoliopsida > Poales > Poaceae > Paspalum > Paspalum notatum. The sequence goes on along the minus strand of CM039688.1, from coordinate 26,937,882 downwards.
GACAGAACAGATTGGTTGGTCTGAAAAACAAACTGAAAACATCAATGATTTCATTGAACATACTCAAATAGATGGAATTCTAATTCAGAGTATAGGGCAGAACTGTTTATTTGTCATGTAAAATAAATTGAACATACCAAAGAATACATTGTTTAACACCCCTTCTTGACACTTGCTTTGATTTGGTAGGTTAAACATGATGAGGTAGTTTTGTCCCTTGTAAGCTCCATAAAACTTAGACTAGGAGGTAAGGAAACACAAGGATTCTCATCCTCTGAATGATCAAGAGGTGAACTTGAGAACAAAAGGGTGGAGCACCAAATTTTAGAAAATTTGAAAATCTCTTTTTCTCATAAGTTGGGAGAATCTGTTGTGATCCCTAAAGCTTGTTATTTGCCTCAACATCTCAAAATGAGAATGTTAGCCACTACTGAAATCCTAGCCAATATGAATTAATTGGGAGTAACTTTGGGGCTTGCTAAGATTATAGTTGTTTTATGCCCTCTTCGACATGCTCAACTCCATCATCTGCTCGAGGACGAGCAAAAATCTATGTGTGTGTGTGGGGCGGTGTTGCAGTTGTTAAAACCCATTTCGACCACAAAGATTTCATGTTCAAAGAGTGATTTTACACAAGTTTTATGTAATTTCTCTTCTGCCACCAACTTGTAATCTCAGAGTAGGATAATCGATTCCAGGATTGAGTAAAGTTTCTTGTTTTCTACTTCAGTTATTTTATTCTTACTTTACTTTCATACTTAGTCTTATACTTGTCTGTTTACTAAAACCTTGTGCATGCTTACAGTTTGGGTATATAGTATTGTTTGCCTCTCTAGGTAATTTCCAGTTTACTAGTAAACTCTATGTGTGGATGCGGTGTTTATACTTGAGTTTACATTGGTTGGTGTGCTATCCCATGCAACTCTGGTTGGTAGACGCCCATGGTGACAGCGGGTGAGTACCGTAAAAATGGCGTGGACTGTGAGCCGACGTCCTAAGAGGAAGGGGTGAATTAGGATTCTAAAAATTGAGGCCTTCTTAAAACAACTTAACAAAACCTATGCAAGATAAAACAAGATATGTGCACTAAGGTTTTGCTAAGTGGTGCTGACTCTACTGTGACCAAGTCTTGCAACCTAGTTCCACCTAGAAAACTAACCTATCTAGCTAGTCTTGGAATGTAAGCATGCAATTGCAAGAATGTAAAATGCGGATGCTAAAGAGATAGGTGGAGAAGTGCAAACTCCACATGATGATGGTGACGATGGACAAGTTGGACACACAATGATTTTGCACCCGAGGTATCGAGAAGGCACGTAAACTTCCCCCTACTCCTCATTTGGCGCCCTTCTTAAGGCTTTGCTTTCGCATCGTCTGCCCAAGGACAATGGCCTTAATCCTCGCAAGGAACAAGGTTGGAAAACTGACCCACATAACGCCTTGCTCTCGCATAGTTTGTGCAAGGACTATGGGCTTCTTTCTCGCAAGGAAAGAGGATGGCAAGGTCGCTTACGAGATGGTCAAGCAACTCAGTCGGGTAACTCTAGATATCCCTCGTACACACTAATGCCATAGTTGGGGTCTTCCATGGGCCTCTCCCAAGACACTCTCCACCGTTTCCACTAGGTGAGCTTTGGCCAAAACACTGAGGGCCTTCCTTCCTCTCACAAGCAAGGTAGCATCCACTCCACGACTCGGAGGGTCTCACAAAACTTACAAGCCCTCCTTACAAATCCTCGTGCACGCAAGTACGGATTCTCTAAGAGTTTCGCTAAATTCACTACATCACTTTCTCAATCAAGAGCTATTCGCTAAGCAAGGCCTAAGCAAGTTGCTCGCAAGCACTAGCTCTGCCTAAGTATAATCTCTATGCTCTTGTGATGGATTGGGCTCTCAAATATGTGTCTTAACACTAGAACGAAGTATGGAGTCACCAACCATGGCAATGAGCCCAAATATTCAAACTAGTCATTGGGGGAGTAGCTGTGATGGGGATGGGGGTTCCTGATCTTCCATCAGGTGGAGATAACTAACAATTTGGCAGAGGCACGACACACACGATCCGGCTTCCAATCAACACGATTCGAACCCTGCAATCGCAGCACCATGTCTCCTCTAGTTATCAACCATGCACACACGATTGACCTCACCACGAAGGCTTATCCCTGCCTACGAATCGAAGAACACAAGCAAGAACATGGTAGATGCAAACTGAAATTGCAAATAGAAAGGATTAAGGTCACAAGTTGGGGTTTCACAAACCGGAGTATTCTCACACGGCGAAACTGTTCATAATGACAGAATAATCTAAGCAAAACCCATCTAATCTAATGACGGCTATAGAATATATACAAGAGAGAAGGCTAGGGGGCGGCCAAGGGGGTGGCCAAGCAACCCTAGAGCGTACAAGGCCAGCGGGCCCAAAAACCGGCGTCGCAGCACCCTGTCAGATTCTATCTGTCACTTTGTGACGTGATTTTCTGTCGACTCCAAAGTCCAAATGACATGAAACTAATTGGGTTGGAAAGCTTATCTCCTTAGCTTTCGAACGATATATAGAACACTCCAAACGGAGCCCGTATGCGGCCTAGGCGTCCGTTTTCGTGAGGCCTGCTCCAGCAGTCCGAACCGGACTCATGAATAAATAGGACTTCAATGTGGATTGGGTTTTGAACTCTATCTTTGTTTGGGCCTTGATTTTATGTGTTTTGGTCATGGCCTCATCATTCTCCCCTTCTTGGTTTTGAGTTGTCCTCGACTCAAAGACGTCGATGCGTGCGGAAGTAGTTGTTCCAATTTTTGACATAATCCAACATTGCTCCCCTTATTGAAATTGAACCTATTGTGACAAAATAAACAAAGAAGAACAAGTGGATCTAGACATGATATGGTTAGTTGTATAGTAGCCCTTTACTTTATTTTGATGTTCATCGATACAATGAGAGCCACAATTAGAAGAGATATAAACACGATGAACCATATATTCTCCATTACTATCATACTTGCCAATGACATAATACGTATGTTTAGATATCCAAGGCAAATCAGCAAGAAGAAAAAGTTTTTTCTTTTTCATTCAAATTATTCAGATTGCAAAGAATATCAAATTCAATATGACCCAAAGTATTTAACGAAGATAACAATTTCAGCTCGTCTTGCAAACTAGTAATTGGGAAAAAAGGTTTACTTTTAGCACAAACAATAGGTTCTAGAGCCATAGTATCATGATTATTCACAACTTTTGATATAGAAATAGCAGCAGCATCATCACACAACTCTTCTTTATCACACGAGGTAGCAGCAAAATCATCTTCAATTATGGTTGAATGCAGCACATCAAAAATTTGCTCACCTTGTGTGACCACTGCACCCATGCTATTACCTGTGCTCACATGTGTAGTGCAATGCTTATCCTCCAGTAGCGTGTTGTGTCTCTCATCATTAATTTCAATGTCCTGCTCATGGTTAGTAGCAAACGAGGACTCTATATATTGTATGTCATGATATTCAATTTCAGCAACACATACAGCATATTCAATCTTTGTAGATTGTTGTATCTCATATTTAATTTCATTTTTAATATTACAAGCAAGTGTAAATAAATCATGGAGAGAATTATATTGCATATCACCAAGAACATCATAGATATCATTATTAAGACCATTTAAGAATCTTCTTATTTTTGCCTTTTCAGATTTATGTAAACCACAACACAATAACAAATTATGTAGCTCATCATAATCCTCTTTAACAGTTTTATTGTGTTATTGTAGATATTTCAATTCACAAATTAACTTTATAGAATGAGAATCGGAAACAAATTGATGTCTCATAGTTTGTTTCATATCTTTCCAAGATTGTGGATTTTCATCATAATAACAAAGATTTTTCCACCACAACGAAGCATAAGAAGTTAAAGAACTAGTGGCATTTTTTATCTTTCTTCTATCACATAAACAATACTGTGCAAAGATTTTATCCATCTCAATTTTCCAATTTATGTACTCGTCTGAACCAAAACCATCATAAAAAGGAAGATGTGGTATGATATAACCTGAACTTTTTGATGATGATGTTCTCAAACTGACATGGTTCTCAAATTTCTTCATATTTCCCTTTCAAGTAGTGCCGTATCCTGTTATTATTAGCAGAAAACAAGAAAACACACGAGAAGTATATTTTTCTATGAACTGCTGTGTATAGGTGGTGAGATCACACACTCTCAAGCGTCTTACCAAGCTCTTACAAATGTTCTTACTAATGCAAAGCAGTGGATGGTACAATTGGTAGCTGGTTCGTGATACCGTGAGGGCGTAAGCGATGTGATTGCAAAGGTTGAACCTATACTGATCAGAAGTATATATGTGGAGCTTTGGGAGACTTTATATGGTAGAAAGGATTAGCACAAATTGAAATCAGATAGCAAAATTGAATAAGTGTCCAAAGTACTTGTCAATGTTGCTGGCCTAAACTTATTCCTAGAACTAGCTTAAGCAAGCATGTCACACATATGAAGTACAAAGCTTGTAAGCACTTTTGATTTTATTTTTTTTGTGCGGCTCTTTTTTATGCATTTGCCTTTTTTTTTTGTTCTTGTGCGGATTTTTTATGCACTTGTATTTTGTTTTTTCTTCAAAAGTGCCGCAAAAGCGAGATACATCAGCACACTGTCACAAACTTTTCGTCTGTCTGTAAATTATAGATTTTCTATCCGAACTTGCACAGACTATTTCATACTTTTAATGACCTCAAATGCCAAAACTTACAACACAAAAGTTGTAGATATACATTTTTTCTTTCCAAAAAATATATGGAACACCTTTTCTAGATAAATGAAACGGGAGATACGCACCCCGAAATACAAACTGTTTAGAAAATTCTGGGTCATGAACAGATTTGCTTCCAACATAGATTAGGCCCTAATAACGATTTCTTCTGAAAACGCCGCAGTTGGCAAAGTTGTAGACAATATCTCAAGCTTTCTAGAAAGTATTAGAACACTAAAATCTGAGTTCGTATGAGTAAGATATCGTCAAAATACTGAACTGGACAGAAATAATTCCGAATCGGACGCGATGACATGATGAAAACGGACACGGTGACACGATGCAAAACTCAAACCAATCTAAGAAGATCTAAACCAGCAACAAGACGATGACTATAGATACAAACTCAATGATGCGGACTCCAAAATCAAAAGGTGCAAAGGCTAAACTTGGCTATGGGATAAGATGAACTACAAACCCTAATTTTTTGGTTGGCTTTTTGTGGGCTATAGGGCGAAACAAAACTAATCTACTAAGGATAACGGTAAGCAAATCTGACGGTAAACCTTTCTCTTAATACCACTTGATGGGGACGGGGGGTTCCCGATCTTCCATCAGGTGGAGATAACTATCGATTTGGCGGAGGCACGACACACACGATCCCGCTTCCAATCAACACGATTCGAACCCTGCAATCGCAGCACCAAGTCTCCTCTGGTTATCAACCGTGCACACATGATTGACCTCGCCACGAAGGCTTATCCCTGCCTGCGAATCGAAGAACACAAGCAAAAACACGGTAGATGCAAACTAAAATTGCAAATAGAAAGGATTAAGCTCACAAGTTGGGGTTTCCCAAACCGGAGCATTCTCAAACGGCGAAACTGTTCATAACGACAGAATAATCTAAGCAAAACCCATCTACTCTAATGACGGTTACAGAATATATACAAAAGGGAGGGCTAGGGGGCGGCCAAGGGGGTGGCCGAGCAACCCTAGGGCGTCCAAGGCCAGCGGGCCCAAAAACCGGCATCGCAGCACCCTGGCAGATTCTGTCCGTCACCTTGCGACGCGATTTTCCGTCGACTTCGAAGTCCAAATGCCGTCAAACCTTGGAAAGTTTATCTCCTTAGCTTTCCAACGATACATAAAACGCTCAAAACGGAGCCCGTATGTGGCCTAGCCATACGTTTTCGTGAGGCCCGCTCCAGCAGTCCGAATCGGACTCGTGAATAAATTGGACTTAAATGTGGATTGGGCTTTAAACTCCATCTTCGTTTGGGCCTTGGTCGTATGTGTATTGGTCATGTCCTCATCAAGCGGCATCTCACAGACTGCAACCACCGAACCATCCGGTGTGAATACCACCAGACCATCTGTTGCGTACATCCAACTAGTCCTTGGAGTCGACCGTTGGAACTTCAAATCTGATCATTGTGAGGACCGGACCCTCCGGTGTGTGTTAATGCCCATAGTCTTCATTCTGATGTATCCTCGGTCTAGAATATTGTTGGCATTGTTGGCGTCTTTTAGCCTTTACAGGTTTTACTCCGCAAGCACACGGAGACCGCTGTAGCCTTTCACTCAGAGTATTCTGAGTATCGTAAATTTCCACAGGGAAGCGGTAGGCTCAAGAATGTAATTGAATAAACTCAAATCGAATGAACTGTAAACTTGGATAAATTATACCAACTAGTAGTTGAACAGGGGTAAACGTGATAAAGATAGGTGTATGGTGGAGGAGGATATCTATCTAAGCTATCTGTAGAAAGGTATAGTTGCCTGGGAGGACAACGAGTGAGATAAAGTCACCAAACTCTATTCTAATCGGCTGCAAAGATTATCCGTGTCTAACTAACACGCTGTCACCGAGTGGGGCTACCAAGCAAAGCTACGTGGAGAGGATGGCAAGCTATAAACGTGTTCAAGTGCAGCTTGAACAACGATACATCGTCCTTGGTCAGAGGAGAGGATCTAGCCAGAGCCTAGCGTCTAAGTCTAGAGTTGAGTTATAGCACCCGCAAGAATAATAAGACTTGAATAACTAAGTGAAACGCAATCTAAGCCTAGCAAGTATGCAAAATAAAGGTACACCACACTTGCAGGAGATAGAAATAAAGTAAAATATAACTGAATTATATTGAAGATAATCTGAATCCAAAAGATACAAGAGTTTTACCACAGACTCGAAGATAACTCCGGAGACTCCGAGGCAAAGCTCAACTCAACTCTAACTCCCAGGACTATCCTAACTACTAAGGAAAGAGTGAAGCACTCTTAGGTAGACTCTCAACTCAACTCTCCTTCACTCCACACCTTGCAAATGAGCTCCCGGGGTCTATTTATAGCCTAAGAAGTGAGGAGGGTATTTATATGTGCACTAGATCGGTAAAGGGGCCGAGGCGGTTGCCGGGCGGCCAAAGTCAGTGGCCAGCCGACCATAGGGGGTGGTCGGGCGGCCACCCAATTCACCGACCTTGAGCATCCGACGGTTGATCTGACTCCCTCATGTCGGTTGGCGGTTGAATCAGTTGGTGCACGTGAAAAATGCGGCCGAGGGGGTGTCGGCCGACCACCCTAAGTGGTCGGGCGGCCGCATGTTTTGCTCCAATTCGTTGCATGTTATTCCCCTCAGATCCCAGACATCACCAATCCTTCTCCCAGCACATTGTGACCCTTGGATGTATTGGATGCTCTCTTGTATAGTTGGATCTTCACCCTTTTGTGTTTGTTTGCACACCGGATCGATGACACGGCACATGAAGTGGTCAAGGGACCATTCCACATGGTCGTGGACCCAAAACCTCGTTGGAGAGTGGTTGGGCGGCCACCACACTGTAGGGTTACGGGTAGGCTACCATAGCATGAAAATGTTTTTCTACTACCGCGTAACATACAAGAACTCATACGAGCCGGAGATCATAGGTCGTTACCACTAGACGCGCAGTGCAGCGAAAAACGAGTCGAAGCAGCCGGGTGCCGAGTGAACGCAGCCGAGTGCCGAGTTAAGCGCGCCGAGTGGTTGCCGAGGGAGAAAAGCCAATGCCGAGTCGTCCAGCCGATCTCGATCAGGATCAGTCAGCGACGAGTCGGCAACCCATGCCACCAGTCGGCTGATGTGCGAAGCAGTCGTAGCAACGCCTCTACGGTATCCACACGTGCGGGAAGGCAACACCGAGTTCTGCCGTGCTAGCAGCACGAACTTGGCGGAGGATCTTGAGAGATTGGACTAGGGCACAGCTAGGGTTTCGCAGAAACCTTTTCTGCGATGGCTTATGCACGCAAATGGTCACCTAAGCCGTGCCCTCTTATTCATATATATAGTCTCCACTAATGGGCTTTAGCCACGTAAAGGCCCATTAGGATTCTATTGCTTGTGGATCAAGTATCCGAGTCCCAATGGCAGTCCAACTGTGCGTACCATATGCGAACATCCGAGTTAGACCCGTGGGTCGAGTTGCACTCGAACTCAACATCGGCTCTTGCCAGAGTTGACATGACTCAGAGTTGGTCCTGGAAATTGCCACGCCGGGTACATCTCCATCAATCTCCCACTTGCCCAAGGGGCAATATCCTAGTGTCACCAATCCCTTAAGTGTGTGACCCTGTAGGTTCTCATGCAGTCGGTCATGGCGAAAAACCTTTTCTCAAGCCAATCGATCAACAGCGGCGCCTAGCAGCACATGTTGACCCCCGAAAGCACAATGATCATATCAACCAAACCTTGATATACGACTCGTCCTATATTCTTTTGCCACGCGACGCCAGTCCGACCCAAGGCGTGATTTATGCCACCCTTGTTTAATAGTCAGACTAATTTCACTCGTCAATGGTGGATTACTGGACTAATCATTAGTCCGAATGTGATTAACCATTAATCACATAGCACTGCCATGCATTTTCTAATCCAGCCACCTCGAGGGGCCAAGAACTCGAGGCCAAGAAGCAATCTCTCTCGTTATGTGAGAGGGGCAAATTCCATCTTGATCCACTCACATCCCACCCATGTTTCGTAATGTACCCGAAAGTTACTTTTATAACTACCCAGTTACGGTGTAGCGTTTGGTAACCCCTAAGTACACCACTACACACAGTGAGAATCAATAGTGATCTCAGGTCGAAGGATTTAGCTGGTATATCACTCAAATGCGCTTGATGGCACATTTAAGCATAACAATCTCAGCAATGTCTCGGAGTGAGTCAGATCCGACGCCATGTTCCCTAACATCTATCCACATCATTGATTTGATATCCAATATCCATGATCCGTAAGACATGATCATCAATCAAACCATGTGCTAGCCCTTGAATCATTATTGTCCCTAGTAAAGATTATAGGCTAGGGACCATTTAGAACACGGCATTTAAACAAGAGTCTCACGAACGAGTCACGCACTCGTTGATCCATTGTTTACAGCAACATGTTCAAGGAACAACAATGAATAACATTTATTCGAAATAAAACATAACAAATTCTCATCCCACGTACACTAGAGTCAACTCAGGTATCCAATACCCATTGCTTTCATGTGTGCCTTAAACTTGGATTGCGGGAGAGGCTTTGTTAACGGATCAGCTACGTTTAGATCCGTGTGCACTTTACATATCTTCACATCACCTCTATCGATTATCTCTCTAATCAGGTGATATCGCCTGAGTATATGTTTGGATTTTTGGTGTGATCTAGGTTCCTTAGCTTGTGCAATGGCACCCATATTATCACAGTAAAGTTCCAATGGGCACGAAGCACTCGGAACAACACCCAACTCAGAAACAAACTTTCTGATCCAAACTGCCTCCTTTGCAGCTTCCAAAGCTGCAATATACTCGGCTTCTGTTGCAGAATCAGCCACGGTATCTTGCTTGGAACTCTTCCAACTAACCGCTCCACCATTGAGGCAGAATACAAATCCGGCTTGCGATCTACTGTCGTCTTTGTCTGTTTGGAAACCAGCATCGGTGTAACCCTTTACAACGAGCTCTTCCTCTCCTCCAAACACTAGGAACGCATCCTTAGTCCTTCTCAAGTACTTAAGGATATTCTTTACAGCAATCCAGTGACCTTCACCTGGACATAATTGGTATCTGCTCGTAACACTTAGAGCAAAGGAAACATCTGGGCGAGTACATATCATAGCATACATGATGGATCCAATTGCGGAGGCATACGGGATCTCACTCATCCTCTTTTGCTCATCAGTAGTCGAAGGACACTGAGTCTTGCTCAAGATCATGCCAGGTGACATGGGCAAGAAACCTTTCTTGGAATCATGCATGTTGAACCGTTTCAACACCTTGTCAATATATGTACTTTGGCTTAATCCAATTAAGCGCTTAGACCTATCTATATAGATCTTTATGCCCAAAATGTAAGCTGCTTCTCCCAAGTCCTTCATCGCGAAACTCTTTCTCAATGAGTCCTTCACAGCTTCCAACATAGGATTGTCATTTCCGATCAACAATATGTCATCTACATATAAGACCAGAAAGACAAGCGCGCTCCCACTGACCTTCTTGTAAACACAAGGTTCTTCTACATTTTTGATGAAACCAAACCCTTTGACCACTTCATCAAAACATAGGTTCCAACTCCGAGATGCTTGCTTGAGTCCATAAATGGACTTCAAAAGCTTGCATACCTTCCTAGCATTCTGTGGATCGACAAAACCATCGGGCTATGTCAGGTACACATCCTCACTTAGGTTTCCATTAAGGAAAGCCGTTTTGACATCCATTTGACACACCTCATAATCATGATATGCGGCAATCGCTAGGAGGATCCGAATAGACTTCAGCATGGCTACGGGCGAAAATGTTTCATCATAATCAACACCTTGAATTTGACGAAATCCTTTTGCCACAAGCCGTGTCTTATAGATGTGAACATTTCCATCAGCGTCTATCTTTTTCTTGAAAACCCATTTGCACTCGATAGGTCGCACCTCATCAAGTGGCTCGACCAAGTTCCAAACTTGGTTGTCAGGCATGGATTTCAACTCGGGTCTCATGGCCTCCAGCCATTTCTCAGAGTCGGGTCCCATCACAGCTTCTTTGTCAGTCTTAGGCTCATCATTGTCCAACAACAATACATCGTGCCGACCCATGGTGAGGATCATGTAGCGGTCGAGTGCACGATGTGCCCTCTGTGACCTACGCGGGGCTAATGGCGTTTCAACAGAGTGATGACTCATCCTGTTGGAAATCAGTCGGATTAGAACCATTCTCTAGTGTTTCTCGAACCTCTTCGAGTTGCACCTGGTTCCGACTGGTTTTATCTTTCAAGAGAAACTCTTTCTTGAGAAAGACACCATTCCGGGTAACAAACACTTTTGCTTCCTCCCGGTTATAGAAATAATATCCTTTGGTTTCCCTAGGATAGCCCACAAAGTAGCATTTGTCCGACTTAGGATGAAGCTTGTCAGACGTCAGACGCTTGACATAAGCTTCACAACCCCAAATCTTAAGGAAAGACAATTTGGGACACTTCCCAGTCCATATCTCATTTGGTGTCTTCTCCACGGACTTCGATGGAACGCGGTTCAGTGTAAACGCAGCAGCTTCCAAAGCATAACCCCAAAAAGACAATGGAAGATCAGTTTGACTCATCATCGACCTAACCATGTCCAACAAGGTTCGGTTCCTCCTCTCGAACACACCATTCCACTACGATGTTCCGGGTGGAGTCAGCTGTGGAACAATTCCACAACTCTTCAGATGGTCATTGAACTCTTGGCTCAGATATTCTCCACCACGATTCGATCGTAGGAATTTTATCATCTTGCCCGAGTGATTCTGTACTTCATTCTGATACTGTTTGAACCTTTCAAATGATTCGGACTTATGTCGCATTAAGTAGATATAGCCATACCTACTAAAGTCATCAGTAAAGGTAATGAAATACTGAAAACCGCCTCTGGCTACAGAGCTCATTGGACCGCATACATCGGTATGTACAAGGGCCAATAACTCGGACGCCCTCTCACCTTAACTAGTGAAGGGTGCCTTTGTCATCTTGCCAAGTAAACAAGATTCACATGTCTCAAATGATTCATAATCAAATGAGTCGAGCAGTCCATCTTTATGGAGCTTCTCTACACGTTTCTGTTAATATGGCCAAGGCGACAATGCCAGATATAGGCAGGATTCAAATCACTCGGTTTGAGTCATTTAGCATTAATGTTAAGAATCGACTCATCCTCAAGATCAAGAACATACAATCCATTCACTAATGGACAACGCGCATAGAGCATGTTATTCAAATAAACAGAACAACACTTGTTCTTTATTATTATCTCATCACCACCATCCTCCTCCAAACATGAAGAGGAGATAATGTTTCTGCTCAATGCAGGAATAAAATAACAATTATTTAATTCCAAAACTAATCCTGAAGGAAGCAACAAGCGATATGTGCCGACTGCCAATACAGCAACCTTTGCTCCATTGCCAACGCGCACATCCAGCTCGCCTCTCGCAAAACTTCTAGTCTCATTTAGTCCCTGCAACGATTTGCAGACGTGAATCATTGATCCGGTATCAAATACCCATGATCCACTAGAAGAAGTTGCAAGATTAATTTCAATAACATTAATACCTGAAGCGGAAGTCTCACTTCCCTTCTTGTTCTTCTTCTCTTCCAGATACTTCTGGCAGTTCCTCGACCAATGTCCACTATCACCACAGTGGAAACACTTGTCCGAGGGAGAGGGACCAGCCTTAGGCTTGGCATCCGACTTAGGATTTTGGATCCTATCCTCAGCCTTGCCTTTGCCTTTGCCCTTGCGCTTCCTCTTCTTGCTATCCCTTTGGACCATCATCACATGATGTGAGGTTTTCTTGATGCTATCCTCGGCAGTTTTCAGCATCCCATGCAACTCGGTTAGGGTCTTATCCAAGCCATTCATATGATAGTTCATGATGAATGGCTCAAAGCTTGGAGGCAGAGATTGGAGGATCACATCCGTCGCAAGCTCTGGATCAAGTTCAAAACCAAGTCTGTCGAGGGCCTCAATGTGACAATCATCTTGATCACATGAGGGCTGACTGGACTCCCCTCAGTTAGCTTGCTACTGAACAAGGCCTTTGAGGTGTTGTACCTCTCGACCCTTGCCTGGTTCTCAAACATGCCACAGAGCCCTTCAATCATATTGTAGGCCTCTGAGTCCTCATATTGCTTCTGAAGCTCAAGGGACATAGTAGCAAGCATGAGACAGCTAACATCAAGCGAGTCATTGCAGTGCTTCTCATAAGCCCTGCTGTCAGCAGCACTAGCACCATTCCCAGGTTCATCAGGATAGGGCTGCTCAAGAACATATTCCTTTTTCTCTTGCTTGAGAACAATTCTCAAGTTTCGATACCAATTAGTAAAGTTGGTTCCAAACAACTTTTCTTTATCAAGCATAGATCGCAAATTAAAACCAGAACTTTGAGCGGGATTACCGGCCATGATCAACTACAATAGGAAGTAAATATGCAAAGATTTAGCACAATGTTTTATGTAATCTTTTATTAAACAATTTAACAAAAGATACTCCCACTATATGTTTTTTAATCGTATTCCCTTTCACGACACATAGTGGACGAGATCCGCGTTTATCTAAGTCCTAGTTAGCTTTGGCATCACTGCTAGAAACTTAGCGAAACTGGTAGACAACAATTGTCAATCACATCCTATGTGACTCTCGTTTATTGGGCGACATCGAATGTCGAAACATCCAACGTCATGCCCAAGGCCCAAATCCGATTTGATTGCCTCGTCAAGCAAACCAATCCCGTATGCGCGGATGTCCGACATCCACCCTATTTGATTAAGATTATTTACGGCACCCTACTTTGACAGACCCACCGAACAACGATCGAAATCCTTATAGGTGTAGCGATTGGAAGGGCATCAAAAACATCTTGAATTTTTCTAAGGGAATCTATTCGAACACATCTAATGCAAAAAGAATAGGTATGTGATAACAACAAATATGGATCATAGATCCAATCTATGTAAACTCATCGGGTTGATCCAATCAAGCCGAATGTAAGTTTCATCCATGTAATTCACATCCATTCATTTAATGAACGAACGCGAATAGCCTGTAACAGATCCAATCTGCTACCACCAATCCATCTAATGAATCGATGTATAGAGCCTATAACAGATCCAATCTATTATCATGGAGCCACAGTAGATCCAATCTACTATGGTAATAGATCTAATCTATTACATCGATCTAGATCAAAAAGCTACGTACGATCGGCTCTGATACCACTGTAGGGTTACGGGGTAGGCTACCATAGCATGAAAATGTTTTTCTACTACCGCGTAACATGCAGGAACTCGTACGAGTAGGAGATCATAGGTCGTTACCACTAGACGCGCAGTGCAGCGGAAAACGAGTCGAAGCAGCCGGGTGCCGAGTGAACGCAGCCGAGTGCCGAGTTAAGCGCGCCGAGTGGTTGCTGATGGAGGAAAGCCAATGCTGAGTCGTCCAGCCGATCTCGATCAGGATCAGTCGGCGATGAGTCGGCAACCCTTGCCACCAGTCGGCTGATGTGCGAAGCAGTCGTAGCAACGCCTCTACGGTATCCACACGTGCGGGAAGGCAACGCCGAGTTCTACCGTGCTAGCAGCACGAACTTGGCGGAGGATCTTGAGAGATTGGACTAGGGCACGGCTAGGGTTTCGCAGAAACCTTTTCTGCGATGGCTTATGCACACAACCGGTCACCTAAGCCATGCCCTCTTATTCATATATATAGTGTCCACTAATGGTCTTTAGCCACGTAAAGGCCCATTAGGATTCTATTGCTTGCGGATCAAGTATCCGAGTCCCAATGGCGGTCCAACTGTGCGTACCATACGCGAACGTCCGAGTTAGACCCGTGGGTCAAGTTGCACTCGAACTCAACATCGGCTCTTGCCAGAGCTGACATGACTCGGAGTTGGTCCTGGAAATTGCCACGCCGGGTACATCTCCGTTAATCTCCCACTTGCCCAAGGGGCAATATGCTAGTGTCACCGATCCCTTAAGTGTGTGACCCTGTAGGTTCTCATGCAGTCGGCCATGGCGAAAAACCTTTTCTCAAGCCAATCGATCAACAGCGGTGCCTAGCAGCACATGTTGACCCCTAAAAGCACAATGATCATATCAACCGAACCTTGATATACGACTCGTCCTATATCCTTTTGCCACGCGACGCCAGTCCGACCCAAGGCGAGATTTGTGCCACCCTTGTTTAATAGTCAGACTAATTTCACTCGTCAATGGTGTATTACTGGACTAACCATTAGTCCGAATGTGATTAACCATTAATCACATAGCACGGTCATGCATTTTCTAATCCAGCCACCTCGAGGGGCCAAGAGGCAATCTCTCTCGTTATGTGAGAGGGGCAAATTCCATCTTGATCCACTCACATCCCACCCATGTTTCGTAATGTACCCGAAAGTTACTTTTATAACTACCCAGTTACGGTGTAGCGTTTGGTAACTGTTGGCGGTCATTATAACCTATTTCGACCACCAATACTTCATGTTTCAAGGGTAAGTTTATGCAAATTTCATACATATTAACCGGTTCCACGAGTTGTGTACAAAGGTCTTGCAGTAACTCATGTCACGGTGCAAAAACATAGAAAACATGGAGAAAACATGTGAACCAGGAAGAAGAGTTGGACATGGGCTAAGGACCCAGGCCGCCTGGCTCAGGCCCAGGCCGCCCGGCTCAGGCCCAAACCGCCCGGCCTGTGAAATTCTCCAAATGCCGCCATCTTCCACCTGCATACAAAAGACAACGTGTCAAATACAACTCCATGGTGGAATCCGAGAGAACCAGTCACCATGCCATGGAAGGCCTTGCCACTTCATCAATCCAACCCATGGATTGGCTAAGTCAGCAATCCAGGGGAGTTCCATCCAATGGCTAAGGAAGAAACACAAAAGGATCCAATGGTCGAGGCAAAAGCACACAAGAATAACAGCCAACCGACCTATAACCGCCTTAGAGGAGCAATATGGACCGTGGGATGAAGTGAGGCGGTGGATCCAAGGGATGCCCAGGCCGCCCGGCTTGGGACCAGGTCGCCCGGCTCCACCCCGAGCCACCTGGCTTGGCACCCAAGCCGCCTAGCCACTAACCGTCTCCAACCACCACAACCGACCTTCTCCATCACTTAGCACTATAAATACCCCCTTAGACCTCCCTTGTGAGGTGTGGATTAGTGGACAAATGTAGTGGTAGAGTGTATAGTATGGAGAAGTGAAGCTTTCCCTTAGCATTGTAGAGAGAATTCCTCTTGTATCAAGGAGAGTAGTGAGTGCAGAGTTCGGGAGTGGGATTTCTCTTCTCTCCCAGGCTTGTATCATCAAAGGAAGGATATTCAGTTCTAGGATTGAGTAAAGTTCCTTGTCTCTCACCTTTGTTATTACATTCTTACTTTACTTTCATACTTAGTTTTATACTTGTCTGTTTACGGGAACCTTGTGCATGCTTATAGTGTTGGCTATATAGTAGTGCTTGCTTTTCTGGCTCATTACCAGTAAGTAGTAAACTCTCTGAGTGGCACGATGGCGTTCATACTTAGAGTTTGCCTTGGTTGGTCGGCTATCCCACGCAGCTCTGGTTGGTAGACACACTAGGTGACAGCTTTTGTGTTCTCAGTATTCCAATCCCGTTCATTCGGATAGACTCGCTGATGATATAGCCGAAACCTGTAGCGCCCGCCTTTCTCAGCTGGGTTATCAGCACTCTAGTGCCTGGCAGTGGCTCTGCAGCTTTGGTGTCTATGTTTATATGACAAGTATAGTGCTTTGCATGCTTAGTATAGTAAGGTGCTTTAACATCTATTGAGAACCTGCTTTTCTGTCTTTTATCCTCTACTTGCTAGCTTCGCTAGTTTGGCCATTGTGTTGTGTGATTATTATACTCCTCGTTCCTCGTGGATTCGATAACCTGGAATACTCTCGGGTGAAAGGCTACAACGCGTTTTCCGTGCGCTTGCGGATGTATATCTAATAGGCTAAGGAACGCCAACAAGCTTTTCTGGCGCCGTTGCCGGGGAACGGTAGCTATTTTAACACAGAACCAAGGTCATCCTATCTCCCATTATACAACCACTATACCACTATCCCACCATATCACCATACCACCCCATGGATCACACGCCTATCTGCGAATTATCGGCTCCGAAGGGCGATTTTTGGGAGCCTCCACCATCATCCGCCCCCATCATCACAGATGGCTATCAGCTACATCCCGACTTGATAGCCATGGTTCGGGACCAATCCTTCGCAGGATTGGAATCAGACAGTCCCTACACACACCTCCGAGAGTTCGAGTAGCTCTGCAGCTGTATCTCCATCTCGGGTATGCCTGGAGAAACCCTCCGATGGTTGCTATTTCCGTTCTCATTGACGGGAGCAGCAAAATCGTGGTACAACCGAGCAGTCGGTGCAGTAGAGGGGAGTTGGGAGAGACTCCAAGTCAAATTCTGTCTGCACTTCTTCCCACCAAATCGAGTCGTTGACCTCCGATGTGAAGTTCTCAACTTTCGTCAAGGAAGCGACGAGACTTTGGCGGTAGCCTGGTCACGTTTCACCGGTCTGGTCGCATTTGGCCCAGATCTGGCGATCCAAGAGTCCATGCTCTTGCAGCACTTTGTCCGAGGCCTTTCACCAGGCGCAGGACTATGTTTGGACTTAGCTTCAGGAGGATCGTTTTCTCACCTATCTGCCCCAGAAGGACGAAAAGTCCTTGATAAAATCCTCAAAAAATCTTCTGATGGTAGTACGATCGAGAACCCACGCTCACATCCACAAGATCCACCTGAACCTAGCTACCAAGAAGAGAGTCAGAATACGCATACCCCATCTCCATAAACTCTCATGATCACAGATATCCCCGAACCTAGCACGTCACAGGACACTGAGAGGGTCAGTGAATCCGTGACGAATCCTCCATCGGTTCCCCCGTTCTCGTTTGATGACGAGCTACTAATGGGCTTTGGCAAAACATCTCGGTTGCCCAAAGAAAGCCAACGCTTCAAAAGGACCTCTCAACCAGCATATCTACTCCCAGAACAAACACATCAAATGAGAGAGGACCTTCTCTAGCTTACAGCTGTGCTGAATCGGGAATGGCTAGAAGAGAGACGACTCGACACAAAAATGGTTAGGTTCTACCCAGGACCATCTCTCGTCTCTGGCCATGTATCCGACATGTTCCCATAAGATATCTTGTACGACCCACGAGTTGGGGTGAACATCATTCCTAAACATGTTGTAGACACCCATTTCCCTACTCTCCCATGATCAAAATCCGACATTCGCTTGAAGTGGAACAAGAATGAATTGTTGGAAAATTATGGAGTTATCAGGGTCATACCAGTAACCTTGCGGGACAAGCGGATGTTCTTAGATTTCCACGTCTTCGACATACCCGAGGAACCCATGCCACTCATACTGGTTGGGATCCCTATTGCTTCCCTGATCAAAACTATAGCAACTCCAGGGCAGCTGCAGCTCTAGTTTGGCAAAGAAGTGTTCGAAGTTGGCATGAGTCAAGCACTGAACACCAAAACGGAGGCTAAGCCAGAGGTTGATCTCCTAGAAGAAGTGATGGGTATTTCACTTGAGGAAGAGGAAGATCAACAAAGCCTAGAGGAAGAGGCTAGCAACTTCAGTGCGGTAGAAGAGCCGCTTGAGTTTGAGAAACTGGGTGAATCCTTGCGGCCCGACCCCCCGAAAATTGAGCTCAAACAGCTATCGCCTGGCCTGAAGTATGCCTTCCTCAACAGGAATCCGGACACACCAGTAATCATCAGCGACAAGCTGACCGAGAATGAGAGCCGGTGATTAATCGCAGTCTTGGAGAAGTACCGATCAGTGCTTGGGTACTCACTCCAAGATCTGAAGGAAATCAGTCTGAACCTGTGCACTCATCGCATCCCGATGGAGACCGAGCACCGGCCCTCACGGGAACCTCAACAAAGACTCAATCAAGCGATGAGAGAGGTAGTCAAGAAGGAGGTGCTTAAACTCCTACACGCGGGTATCATCTACCTGGTGCAAGATAGTGAATGGGTCAGTCCAGTCCAAGTTGTACCAAAGAAGGGAGGAATGACAGTTGTGAAGAACCAGAACAATGAGCTAATTCCTCAGCGCACTGTCACTGGATGGCGTATGTGTATCGACTACAGAAAACTCAATGCAGCCACCCAGAAAGATCACTTCCCCCTTCCTTTCATTGATGAAATGCTCGAGAGACTGGCCAATCACTCCTTCTTCTGCTATCTTGATGGCTACTCTGGTTATCACCAGATCCCCATTTACCCGGATGACCAGAGTAAGACCACATTCACCTGGCACTTTTGCCTATCGGCGAATGTCATTTGGGCTATGTAATGCTCCAACATCGTTCCAGCATTGCATGATGGCCATATTCTCTTACCTTATAGAGAATATAATGGAAGTATTCATGGATGATTTCTCAGTCTATGGCAAGACCTTTGATGGATGTCTTGAGAACTTAGAAAAGGTTCTCTAGAGATGCAAAGAAGTAGACCTTGTCCTAATCTGGGAGAAATGTCACTTCATGGTCAGAGAAGGGATTGTGCTAGGACACAAAGTTTCAGAGAGACATAGAGGTGGACCATGCAAAAATCGAAGTTATTGAGCAACTCCCACCTCCAACAAACCTCAAGGCACTCCGAAGCTTCCTTGGTCATGCTGGGTTTTATAGGAGGTTTATCAAAAACTTCTCCTTTATTGCCCGACCACTGTCTAACTTGTTGGCTAAGGATACACCTTTTGTGTTTGATGACGCATGCCTAGAAGCCTTCCATACACTCAAGAAAGCTCTTGTCACAGCACCCATCATCCAACCACCAGACTGGAATGCTCCATTTGAAATCATGTGCGATGCCAGCGACTATGCTGTAGGAGCAGTCCTAGGCCAGAGCAAGGATAGAAAACATCATGCCATATCCTATGCTAGCAAGACGCTAACTGGCCTGCAGCTGAACTACTCCACCACCGAAAAAGAGTTATTGGCTGTTGTCTTTGCCATTGACAAATTCAGATCATATTTGGTAGGAGCCAAGGTCATAATATACACAGACCATGCAGCTCTCAAATACCTCCTCACCAAGAAAGATACAAAGCCACGACTAATACGGTGGGTCCTGCTACTTCAAGAGTTTGACATTGAAATCAGGGACAAGAAAGGAGTAGAAAATTCAGTTGCTGATCATCTCTCAAGAATGCAATTTGAGGAAACATCATCCTTGCTGATTGATGATTATATGAGAGATGACACACTTCTGAAGGTTACGACATCCCAACCATGGTATGCAGATCTGGTCAACTACATGGTCACGGGATACGTACCTAAAGAAGTTGACAAGAGGAAACGGGTCCATGACAGCCTGTTCTATCTCTGGGATGACCCCTACTTATACAAGCTATGCGCAGACAGGCTCTTGTGTCGCTGCATTCCCGCTTGTGAAGTCCCTCAAATCCTTGATAGATGCCATTCATCTTCCTACGAAAGTCACTATGGAGCCTACCGGACTCATGCAAAGATTTGGCAAAGTGGATTCTACTGGCCAAATATGTACGATGATGTCAAAGAGTTCGTGAGAAGATGTTCAAGGTGCCAACGACAAGGAAACATAAATCCAAGGGATTCTATGCCACTCACCAGCAACCTCCAACTCGATGTATTCGATGTGTGGGGCATAGACTTCATGGGGCCATTTTGCAAGTGTGGAGACAAAGAGTACATCCTCATCGCAGTGGATTATGTGTCAAAGTGGGTAGAGGCGCTGCCGTGTTCCGCGGCAGATTCAAGACATTCTATCATAATGTTCTATGACACCATATTTCCTCGATTTGGTACGCCAAGGGTCATTATCAGTGATGGAGGCCCACACTTCATTGACAAAAGATTCAAGAGGTGCCTCACAGAACTCGGTGTGGGCCATCGTGTTGCCACTCCTTACCACCCGCACACAAGTTGCCAGGCTGAGACATCAAATAAACAGATCAAGAATATCCTGCAGAAAACTGTCGAAGCTATGGGAAAAGACTGGGTATCCAAGCTACCCGATGCTCTATGGGCATACCGCACAGCATATAAAACTCCCATTGGCATGACACCATATCAGATGGTGTACGGCAAGACTTGTCACCTGCCAGTAGAACTTGAGTTCAAGTCGCATTGGGCAATAAGGAAGTGGAACATGGATCTCCAATCGACAGGAGTTCGACGTCAGATCCAACTTCCTGAATTGGAGGAATGGAGGGAGAAGGCCTACCACAGTGCCAAGCTGTACAAGGAGCGAACCAAAAGATGGCACGATAAGCGTATCAAGATCAAGACATTCAAACCAGGCGATAAGGTACTCCTATTTAACTCTTGCATTCGTTTGTTTGGTCATGGTAAGCTTAGAAGTAAGTGGGAAGGACCCTTTTTGGTCCTTGATGCCGCTGATCACGACGCCATCACCCTCCAGGACAAAGACGGGAAGGTCTTTAAAGCGAATGGGCAACGCTTAAAAGTCTTCCTAGAGCCTGAAATGCCTCAGCTCGAAGAAGTGGACGTCTACGAGCTGCAAGGAATGGCATGATCACACGTCCACGGTCTAGCGACGACCTAAAATGAGCCATGTACACTACCATGCTCCTCACTTTTCTATCTTATCTCACCTTGTGCTTCCCCCAAAGATCTCAACAAAGAGCTGGCACATCACGATGAAAAAGGGTTTCAGTCCAGCTAGAAGGGTAAAACCAACTTCTGGTCTGCCAAACCAGAGTCGGCGAGGTAGGTGCAAGCCACCTGACCCCCTGGTGGAGCCGCCCGACCTAGGACGAGGCCGCCCGACCTCAAACTTTGCCACCCGGCCGCCTCTATTCGAAATTTTTCGAGTAAAAATGATCCCTTAGCCGCCGGACTCTGTTGAGTGGATGAGATCGAGCTTTCACGACTTAAGGACAAGAGTTCTTCCCTTCCACCACTCTCATCACTCCCATCTCATCTCCACCTCGAAAAAACCTAAGTCATGGCCTCCAACAACACCTCTCCCGAGAGCCTAGCCATCACATCCGGCACCACGGCAACCTACTCGCCGCAATCCAACCACGAGATCGACCCTTCCATGGTGCTCGACGTCACCCCTCTGGCCGCCCGACTTCCACCCCAAGCCGCACGGCTTGGTGTCAGGCCACCCGGCTCAGAGAGGGGCCGCCCGGCTTCCCCTGTGCTCTCACGCAGTGCGGGAAGGCCGGCACGGGGGCTATCCCCTGCGCGCACCATCGCGAAGAAGACATTTTGGGGTGATTCACCTCGGCCCAACATCGGGAAGATCACTCCGAAGGCGGTGCCCATCCGGAAACTCTTCTCGGAAGATTCCGTGAAGGATGAGGGCAATGGAGAGCCCAAAAGTCTAGGGTCGCCATCCTACACCATCCGGAGAGGACCTACTCCCAATGGAGGGTGGGGGAAGGTTTTGATCCCGAAACACAGGGAGAATGTCCTTAGGGGGGATGCATCAATTAATGAGTCTATTGACTCTACTCCCCCTAGGAGGACCGTGAAGAAGACCATCAAGCCCCCTCCGATCCAGGCTCCTCCTGGGCATTTTGAAGAATCAGATAAGGAGGAGGAGGGGAAGGAAGAGACCATTGAGTCTCTCAAGGCAGAGCTCGCAGCCATGAACAAAAGGTTCATCATACTTGAAGAACGCTGCGCAGAAGGAGAACTTTGGAAGTGGGAGATCAATGACAAAATAGAAATCCTTAGGAAGGGCTTCTCTTCCAAGTTCCGCCGCCTTGCCAATGCCACTGGGCATCCGGACATCTATGATCCACCTATGCCATAGATGCCCATGGCATTAGAATAAATTTTTAGAATAGGCGCCCTTTTGTTTTCTTAGTGCTTAGTTTGTTTTATTTCTTTCTTTGTATGATTTGCGCCTATGTTCTTTGTTCCCTTTAATGCTTAATACAATAAAGTTTCTGTTACCCTACTTTGAGTTCAAGTGTGGGGGGAGGATTGCACTTAGCCTCCCCCATCTCTCGTCACTAACCCTGCAGAAACAAATGAAGAAAAACGATGTACAGGGTTAGATCGCGCCGCACACAAAAATTTGGGACAAACCGAGCCGAACCCAAGCCGCCCGGCTCTACCCTGAGCCGCCCGGCTTGGCACCCAGGTCGCTCGACACCTATCTCAGGTCACCCGACCTGTCACGACGGTGAAAAACGACCACACGCAGAAACGGTGTCCCAAAGCAACTCTTCACGCAACATGATCCGTGCAAGGGTCGAAAGACCCACATGTCAGGCCGCCCGGCTCCTGACCAAGTCGCCCGGCCTGCCACCAGTCTGCCTGGCTCAGTCTTAGGCTGAGTTGGCCCATCTTCATGTCGACCCTGCACAAGGACCAGGTATTATCGCGAAAATTTCAATTTTGGTCCATATATTCCATTCTATACATGAAACTTGGATAAATTTTGCTCTACATGATCATATTGATAGCTCATGTCTATGCTCGTACAAATTTTACTCCCTATGTTGAAGTAATTTTGCCCATGGATACCTTCTGTTTAGGGACCCGCTTTGATTTAAGTTGTTGATTCATGAGATATAAGTGACATGGATATATAATAGTGATCCCTTACTAAGGCAAAGAGATTTTGTTTTGTTAAAATTTTAAAAATGTGATCTACTCCAATGTTCTCAAGTTACATGTCCTACCAGTGCCACAAATACAAATCCATATGTGTAACACCCTAATTTTATTTCCAGTATTTTACAAATTAATTTAATATGCTTTATTTAATTTTCTAGGATTTTATATGCTTAGCCATGCATTTAATGATTTATTTTATCTACAATAATTGAAACTAATCCTAGGTCAACTTTTGTGGTGCATTCATGCCGATACATGGTTTTATTTCTTGTGTGGACTAAGGTTTGAAATTCAAATTTATTTGAATTTTAGATTTTGTTTTTAGCCTTAGTTTTGGAAAAGAGAAAAGAAAAAAAAAAGAAGGAAGCCAGCCGAGCCAACCGGCCCAGGCCCGGCCGGCCTCCCTCTCCCTTCGGCCTACTCTTCCTCTCCCTCGGCCTGCTAGCGCGCCGCTAACTGGGCCAGCCCGTTGACCCCGCCTGAGCGAGCCAGCCCAGGTCGCTCGCTCCCCTTTCCCCACCTCTACTCTCTCTGATCGGTGGGCCCGAGCCGGCAGGGCTTCTTCTTCCTCCGTCCGACAACCCCGCGCCATCCGGCTTCTTCCTCTGCACCGTGGCCCGCACACCTTTCCTCAGCCGCTCTCGGCCCTTTGTAGCTGGACCTCCCTCCGCCCGCTGACTCCGCACCCCGGGCCCGCTCGCCAGCCCCCGCACCGCCGCTCGGTCGCGCTGCGACCCGAGCTCGAGTTCGACTCGGACTCGAACCCGAGTCGAATTCCACCGCCGCCCTAGCTCTATCTCTCCTATAAAGGGGGCACCGATACCACCACCGCGATCTTTTCGCATCCAAGCCGCCGCCCAAGCCCTAGAGCTCCCTGCCGTGGTCAATTTTGCCACCGATGCCGGATCAATAAACGCCGCCGCCGCGTCAATTCACCTCGGTGAAGCCTTCTCTGGCCAAATTAACACCCATTCCACCATCGTAGGGTCATTCCGGAGCCAACCCGCCAGTTCTTGGAAGCCGGAGACGCCTCCTTGACACCGTTCCACGAGCCCCGCCGCCACCACCCGCACACGCTCGTCGCCAGCTGCCCCTGACGCGTGCCCACCACCTCCAAGCCCCACGGTGAGCTTTGCTGCCCTCTCCTCTCCGTCTCCGGCCCGTTCGCGCCCCGCCTTGCGCACCGGAGCGCCCTTTGCATACGCTCGCTGGTGAGGCCCTGCCGCACGCAGGTGTACTCCACCGCCCGTTGGTCGTCACCGGTCAAGGCCCTCGCCCTTGTGTTCCTGGCTGTCAGATCTCGATCCGACGCTCCAAGAGTACCGGCGACCGGTCAGCCTCGGTCAAGAGCCGGTCAGCCATCGGCACTTTGCTGAAGAGCCCCTGTCTTTTCCTCTAATCAAGCCACAGTCCAAGCCGTAGTGAGAAAACCCCGGTTTTAATGTTTTTACCCCCGGGTTTTGAAAAGTATTTACATTTCAGTCCTAACAGCCTTCAAATGCTCATAACTTTCACGTTTTAAATCCGTTTTTGATGATTCTTGCGCCCACGCGATCGTAGAAATGTGTAAAATAATTTTAAGTATGTTTTATGTACTTTTTTTTATGTTATGATGTATTGTTTCTTATCTTTTGCATTTGTTTGTTTGCATGTGTGATCATGTGTATGGCTGTTTGGTGCCGTGTATCGTGGGTAGACGTTGATCCGCCTGTTGAGTTTGAAGAGAAACCTCCAGAAGCCTCTGAGCAGCAGCAAAGAATAAATTTTGAGGAAGGCAAGTATAACATAAACAACACCTAATAACTTTTATTTACTGCATGTGCATTTTAATTTATATGCCGTAAGGTTTACCTAGCTACTTTTATCCTTTTATATCTACCTTGTGGGATGCATATGGTTAAGTTGTGCTAGGTGCTGTGCAAACTCATATCTTTTGTTAAGTTAATTTTGATTAATAATCTTATGCAATTAATTGTTGGGCTTGACCCTGATCGGTTCATGTCCATTTTAATATGGGCTTTTTAGCAACATGGTTTAGGGAGCTTGAGCAATGTGCTCGTGTGCTTTTGCTGGTTCTCTCCCTAAGGACCGAATCAAAGCGACCACCTGGGACAACAGTGCTACCACAACGCTGGAATGGGACAGACTTAGCAAATTAATTAGGTTGTTTTGGTTTGGGAGTAACTTACCTGCGGGGCAAGAGGGGATGTGAGCTTCTGTAGCACTCGCGCTGCTTGGGTTGAGTGTGCTTTACGTTATATGTATGTGCTTCTCCCCTTGAGGCTTGCCCCACGGTTGCGGAACCTGAAACCTTAGCAGTTACACCTTACCAACATGATCTTTGTAAAGGCTTCGTAGTGCGCTTGCTAGTCATCTCATCTCCGGTAATATGATGAACTCCTAGCGTAGCTCACGACTTGTGGGTAAAGATGTACAACCTCTCGAGAGTGTAAAACTAACATGTTAGCCGTGCTCATGGTTATGAGCGGCCCAGACCCTTCCCAGTGATTAGAAGGACCCTTGGCTGAGGTTCCTTAGTTTTGGTTATGGTTTTGACAATTGTTATATCTGTTTAATCTTATTTAATTTTCTTATGTAATATCTTTTGGGCTAATGGTTTTGTTATTAATTCATAGTAAATAGGTCTTAAATAAATGTTTTACATTAAAAGCTTATGCAGTTGTCAGCTAACCATAGAGCCTCATGGTTTATGTTATATTTGTTGGGTATTCTGTACTCACGCTTGTTTCTTTATATTTATTCCTTGTTGGGGGGGAGGGGAAATCCAACCGCTGCTCAGATGATGGTGGTAATGAAGACTATGTGCAAGACTACGACGAGTTTTAGGCGTTTCGTTCACCAGTTGACGTCCCTGTGGCGCCCGTTATGTTTATGTTTTATGCTTCCGCTATGCTACGTTATACTCTGAGTTAAACACTTGTGTCACAGTGTAATAATGATATATTAAATGATTATGTACGTTTTTATCTTTGGCATGTGCTGGTATTCTGTAATTTGTCATGTATATGAGAAACATTTCCTGGCGCATATATATATGTTGCACGGTTTTGTTCGTTGAAACTGGGTGTGACAATATGTTTCAAAGACATCTTTGAGTGTTTTGAACTTTGTCAAACCTTGTGCCATCAAATGAGTTAGAGTCATTCATCACTTTTGGCTATCACGTACACGTTCATACGACAAAGTTCCAATAAGTTGTGCTATGCCAATGTTCCAATCCCCCCATTATCAATCATGCAAAAAGAGAGGAGAAGAGGCATGGAGTTGAATTGAAAAAAAAAGAAGAAGAAAAAAAAGTGTGAGAAAGAAAGAAAGAAAAAGAAGGAAAATACCATGCCCTCTCTCGCATCAAAAAGGGGAATACCAAAGCACACTTACCGATAACTTTCTGCCACACTTGCACATAGCCAAAATTCTTGATTTGATTCATACTCTTTGATTTGACACTTGCTTTGACTTGGTGATACAAACATGATGAGATAGTCTCTCTCTAGTTCAACTCCACCCAAAACTTAGATTAGGAGGAGAGGAAACACAAGGATTCTCATCCTTTGAGTGACTGAGAGGTGACCTTGAGAACAAAAGAGTAGACACTATGTCTTTTAAAAAGAGAAAAACCTCTGTTGCTCCTAGCCGGGAGAAAACTATGGTGACACCTGAAACTTGTTCTCAGTTTCAACATCTCAAAATCTAAGTGTAGCCACCCTGGGTAAGTTGAACCAACTTGGGAGTAACCTTTGTACTTGCTGAGACTACAGTTGTCTTATGCCCTCTACACCATGCTTAACTCTTGTTTTGCTCGAGGACGAGCAAAAGTCTAAGTGTGGGGGGTGTTGGTGGTCATTATAACCTATTTCAACCACCAATACTTCTTGTTTCAAGGGTAAGTTTATGCAAATTTCATACATATTAACCGGTTCCACGAGTTGTGTACAAAGGTCTTGCAGGAACACATGTCACGGTGCAAAACCATAGAAAACATGGAGAAAACATGTGAACCAGGAAGAAGAGCTGGATATGGGCTAAGGACCCAGACCGCCCGGCTCAGGCCCAGGCTGCCCGGCTCAGGCCCAAGCCGCCCGGCCTATGAAATTCTCCAAATGCCGCCATCTTCCACCTGCATACAAAAGACAACGTGTGAAATACAACTCCACAGTGGAATCCGAGAGAACCAGTCACCATGCCACGGAAGGCCTTG
This sequence comes from Paspalum notatum, assembly GCA_022530915.1. Classification (NCBI taxonomy): domain Eukaryota; kingdom Viridiplantae; phylum Streptophyta; class Magnoliopsida; order Poales; family Poaceae; genus Paspalum; species Paspalum notatum. Next base: position 26,910,218 of record CM039688.1, on the reverse strand, counting down.
CCACTTCATCAATCCAACCCACGGATTGGCTAAGTCAGCAATCCAGGGGAGTTCCATCCAATGGCTAAGGAAGAAACACAAAAGGATCCAATGGTTGAGGCAAAAGCACACAAGAATAACCGCCAACCGACCTATAACCGCCTTAGAGGAGCAATATGGACTGTGGGATGAAGTGAGGCGGTGGATCCAAGGGATGGCCAGGTCGCCCGGCTTGGGACCCAAGTCGCCCGGCCTCTGACCATCCCCAACCGCCACAACCGACCTTCTCCATCACTTAGCACTATAAATACCCCCTTAGACCTCCCTTGTGAGGTGTGGATTAGTGGACAAATGTAGTGGTAGAGTGTATAGTGTGGAGAAGTGAAGCTTTCCCTTAGCATTGTAGAGAGAGTTCCTCTTGTATCAAGGAGACTAGTGAGTGCAGAGTTTGGGAGTGGGATTTCTCTTCTCTCCCAGGCTTGTGTCATCAAAGGAAGGATACTCAGTTCCAGGATTGAGTAAAGTTCCTTTTCTCTCACCTTTGTTATTACATTCTTACTTTACTTTCACACTTAGTTTTATACTTGTCTGTTTACAGGAACCTTGTGGTGTTCATACTTAGTGTTTGCCTTGGTTGGTCGGCTATCCCACGTAGCTCTGGTTGGTAGACACACTAGGTGACAGCTTTTGTATTCTCAGTATTCCAATCCCGTTCGTTCGAATAGACTCGCTGACAATATAGCCGAAACCTGTAGCGCCCGCCTTTCTCGGCTGGGTTATCAGCACTCTGGTGCCTGGCAGTGGCTCTACAGCTTTGGTGTCTATGTTTACATGACAAGTATAGTGCTTTGCATGCTTAGTATAGTAAGGTGCTTTAACATCTGTTGAGAACCTGCTTTTCTGTCTTTTATCCTCTACTTGCTAGCTTCGCTAGTTTGGCCATTGTGTTGTGTGATTATTATACTCCTCGTTCCTCGTGGATTCGATACCCTGTAATACTCTCGGGTGAAAGGCTACAACGCGTTTTCCGTGCGCTTGCGGATGTATATCTAATAGGCTAAGGAACGCCAACAGTAACCCCTGAGTACACCACTACACACAGTGAGAATCAATGGTGATCTCAGGTCAAAGGATTTAGCGGGTATATCACTCGAGAGCGCTTGATGGCACATTTAAGCATAACAATCTCAGCAACGTCTCAGAGTGAGTCAGATCCGACACCATGTTCCCTAACTTTTGTCCACGTCATTGATTTGATATCCAATATCCATGATCCGTAAGACATGATCATCAATCAAACCATGTGCTAGCCCTTGAATCATTATTGTCCCTAATAAAGATTATAAGCTAGGGACCATTTAGAACACGGCATTTAAACAAGAGTCTCATGAACGAGTCACGCACTCGTTGATCCATTGTTTACAGCAACATGTTCAAGGAACAACAATGAATAACATTTATTCGAAATAAAACATAACAAGTTCTCATCCCACGTACACTAGAGTCAACTTAGGTATCCAATACCCATTGCTTTCGTGTGTGCCTCAAACTTGGATTGCGGGAGAGGCTTTGTTAACGGATCAGCAACATTTAGATCCGTGTGCACTTTACATATCTTCACATCACCTCTATCGATTATCTCTCTAATCAAATGATATCGCCTGAGTATATATTTGGATTTTTGGTATGATCTAGGTTCCTTAGCTTGTGCAATGGCACCCATATTATCACAGTAAAGGTCCAATGGGCACGAAGCACTCGGAACAACACCCAACTCAGAAACAAACTTTCTGATCCAAACTGCCTCCTTTGCAGCTTCTGAAGCTGCAATATACTCGGCTTCTGTTGAAGAATCAGCCATGGTAAGTGGTCGGGCGGCCACCCTGTTTTGCCATTTCTGCTCATCTTCGATATGTGACATGTTAGCAACCATTTTATGTGTATTTTGGTACCTGCATCCAAATATTCATGTACATCTTGTGGAACTCATTAGTAGCAAGGGTTAGTCCATATATTTCACTTGTTTAGCTTCATTTGGTGGATAATTGACGGTTGAAATCGTGAAATAACGACCGTCAACACCCCCCAAGCTTAGACCTTTGCTCGTCGAGCAAAGCTAAGACTGAAAGTGGATCAGGAGTTGCTACGATATCCATGTGAAGGAAAATTCTTATATGCAACTAGATACTCAAACTTTTGCCCCAAGCAGTGAAATAATCAAAGCTCACCTTGGTCATACCTGTGGTGCATCTTTTTGCTTACCTTGCCTTGGGCGGTTGAGAGACAGAACAACTTGTTTGCAGGATTGATTCTAACTCATTCTTTTTGGATGTCCTTCTCAGGTGTTTTCAAGATTTTCAAAACAAACATAAGCTTCCCCTTGGTACTCTCGATCACTCAGAAGTATTTTCTCACCAAAGGCCATGATTTTGGCCAACATTTTCCTACACTAAGGCTTTTGTGGAGCTTTAGGTGGGGAAGAACGTGGCACACTTAGAATGCTTATTTTGCTAAGCCAAAGATTGGACCAAAGAGTGTACTCTATCATTTCTTCTATTTGATCACTGGAGTATGAGTGGTGGCACAAGGTGTCTCCTTCTCTAGATTTTCATCCCTATAGCCTTGTATAGATTTTGTGAGGGGATATGGAGCTTTTATTTCTTTTTGCCATGCTGGAACTTGCATGCTTTTCATTTTGCCGTGCTTTTGCACGCGTTTTTTTTTCTTTTTGCCGTGCTTTTGCATGCATTTTTCTTTTGGGCTCCATACCCTTACTCCTTGAGATTTGAAGGCTAAGGGATTATGAGAAGTATTTGGAGACTTTTGGTGGATGCAAAGTCCGGAATGGATCACTTGCATTTATTTCTTTTGTACTCCAGCTCTTAACAGAAGATGATATTTCTACTCAATGAGACTCAAAATTTGACAAAGCTCAAAACATATCTAAGTAGCTCTTTGTAGCTGGTTTAGAACATTTGAAGCATACATGGCTCTGGTAGGACTTTTTAAACCATGGGGAGCTTATTTTGTTATTTTCAAAATAAAAACCTGAGATATCCATCATACTAGGAACTTGAAAGAATCATCCCATGCTAAGTCATATCATGATCTCACAACAACTTAGGCTTGTTATCACAAATGGCATCCACAAGGTAAAACTTTTGGTTTACTTATGTTTATTCACAAACATAGGACTAAGCTAAGCATAAGTTGTCATGCAAGAATTAAACCATTCACTTGATAGAGTAACTATTCATAATTTCCAAAACGAACCTAGCAAGAGAATTTAGCAATTAAGCATGGGAGTTATTTATTGGGATAATTTTTTTTAACTACTGGAATTAAAAGATACAACGGACACTTCTCTCACAAGCAAAGTAGATAGAACTAGACACGAAGGTACAGGGGTGAACAGGGCGATGCTGGAACACACATGCCTTAGCTGTTGGTTCTCCCCCCAAGCTTCAACGAAGCTCACTCGAGAAAGAACCCTTTCCAGTTGTAGTACATCAGGTTCTGCTCTTGCATGCGGTGGACAGTCGCTCTTGTCTCCAGGATCAAATTGTGGTTGACTCCTTATTGCTGCTGAATGTCGGCGAGGCTGTCTATCATCCCCAAGGTGCGATGCTCTTGGAGATCTAACGCCCCGAAAAGGGCGGTGAAGTTCCCATCGAGTTCGCCACCGGTGTAGCGGGCAGAATGGGACAGACCTGCACCATCACCATAAGAGTACTCACCTCCGCTATGATGTGACGGTGTCGGGTTCATGGAGGGCACAATGGAGTTCCACGAGCTGTGACAGGAACCCTGTGGGTTTACATCCTAAGGAGGTGTGCTGGGATGAGCCCATGCAGGTGCGGCTCCTGGCTGCTGTGCATCCTCGTTGGCATTGCGGATTTGCTCCTCTGATCGGCATCGTTGGGCACGAGTCATGACTCCGGAGACATTGTTTCTTCCTGGTTCTAGCTCGGGCTCCAGCATTCCTTCGGGTGTCGGTATGAAGCATCATGAGGAATTCTTTGGTGAGGAGGATGATTCCTCCCTCTGGGATTTCTGCAAAGTTGCTCCACCCAATGGCTTGGAACACCTCGTTGAACTCCTCCCACATGCCGGTGTCAACAAGGAGGTCCTCATCGAAGCATTTGGTCAAGGCGTAAGTCTTTTGGTTTGAAGACCTTAATGCCTTGGCCTCATCTCGACTACGCGGCACGAGCTGCGAATCGATGGGTAGTGTGCCAATTTACCTTTTGGCAAGGAGAGCCCATGTCTTGCCCTTCAGAGTTTCATAGAAACTATAGCTGGGTTCCACTGTGTTCTATTTCTTGTACGCCGCACTGATGTCAATTTGTCATCGGCGTTGACCTTGTTCTCGGGTGCTGGTTCGGTTGGCCACTTTGGCGTAGTCAATTTGCTTTCAGCACCGTGTCTTTTCTCAGGAGCTTTGCCTCCTGGTGCAGTTCTGGGCCTGTCGTAGCTCGTCTCTTGGCTTCTCGATCTTCTATTTTGCATTGCCCTCTCATACTCCATTTGTTGAATTTCAGACTCGATTTTCAATTTCTTCAGCATAAATGCCACGAGACTTTCTTCTTTGGAATTTGATGGATTGGTCCCGGTATTGGCCTTGGGTTCATCTTTCTTGGCCTGGTACTTGAAAGTCTTCACCTTGTTGCATTGTTCCACTTTTGGTTTGAAGGCAAATGTTTCCTTCTTTCCGTTAATGTTCAGGTGAACCTTTCTTACTCCAACGTCAATTGTTGCATCGGCGGTGCTCAAAAACGGTCGCCCAAGGATGAGTGGAGTTTTTGAGTCAATTTCCATATCCAGCACCACGAAGTCCACTGGAATGAGAAAATTTCGGATTCTCACTAGAACGTTCTCTGCCACTCCTTCGGGGTAACGGACGGACTGATCCGCAAGCTGTAAACACATAGCTGTGGGAGCAAGTGCGTCATGATTCAGCTTGTCGAAGATGACCTTCGGTACTACGCTAACACTGGCTCTAAGGTCGCACAATGCTTGATCAAAGTGCTGGGTACCAATCGAGCATGAGATGGTAGGGCTTCTAGGGTCCTTTCTCTTGAGTATAGCTGCGCTACACTCTTCCGTTAAGTGCACAATTTCCGTTGACGGTAGGGGTTTCTTGTTGTTGAGGATGTCCTTTAAGTACTTGGCATATGTCGGTACCTGCATAGCATCTAGCAAGGGTATGTTGACATATAACTTTTTAATGACCTCAACGAACTTACTATATTGTTCGTCAGCGGCAGCCTTCTTGTTTCTCGGAGGAAATGGTAGCACCGTTGTGTCGTAGTATTCGTGGGGTAGATGTTTCGATGCTGGTTTTTCCTCCTTGCTAGGTGTATCTTCATCTCCAACCTTGTCTTCTGACTCGGCAGCCTTCTCCTGCGCTTTACCTGCATGACTAGGAGATGGGGGGTCCTGTGTGGACTTTTCACCCCTAGTGGTTACTGCATTTATGTGCTCCTTGGGAGGAGCTTCAGGTTGTCCAGGTAGCTTGCCCGCATTTGGGTTAGGTAGAGCAGCAGCCAACTAAGCTATTTGAGTTTCCAGCATTTTATTGAAGCTAAGTTGGTTTTTCATAGCACTATTCAAAGTTTCCATTTGCAAAGATATAGATTCAAACAACCTATCATTAGCATGGAACTTTTTACTAATGCTATCATTCACAGCTTTCTGATCAAAAGTGTAATTACTCTTAGAAAATTGTTGCGAACTCGAAGAGTTACCTTGCCCAGAGAAAGGGAGATTTGGTCATGAATTCCATCCTGGCTGAGGACGATTCCCGTTGAAGCCATTGATACTGTTACCGATGAAGTTCGCATCTTCGGGTTGTGTCTCAGGGCAGCTGTTCCCTGAGTGTCCTATATTCCCACAGACTTCGCAAGTCATGTGAGAGTCGAGGGCGTGCACCGGAGTGGCTTCTGGAGCGTCGTTTAGCTTCTGCAGCAGCAAGTCCATCTTTGCAGCGAGCATGTTAGTGCTCTTGATCTGATGGACGCCACGGGAACGGGTACTAGACCTCTCTTCTCTCCATCCTTGATTGGTGGCCATCTTCTCAATGACATTCTTGGCCGCCGAGATACTCAAGGAGAGGAAGGATCCTCCAGCGGCTGCATCTAGGTGTTCTTGAGCTGAGCAGTTGAGCCCATGAAAGAAACTCTGAATGATCAGCCACTCTTGCATTCCGTGGTGGGGGCAGGCTGCAATGTATTCTTGCATTCGTTCCCAAGCTTCAGCCACGGTTTCATCAGCGAGCTGTTGGAAGCTCGAGATCTTATTCCTCAACGCGTTAGTTTTCCCTAGTGGGAAATACTTCGCCAAGAATGCATCGGAACATGGGTTCCAAGTTGCGAGTGTTGCTCTGTTGAGGTAGAACCACTGTTTTGCTTTCCCAACAAGAGAGAAGGGAAAGAGATGAAGTTTGACGGCATCCGGTGATGCTCCTTTCATGTTGAATGTACTGCAGATCTCCAAGAATTGCTGCAGATGATTATTGGCATCTTCCGTAGCCAGTCCGCAGAAAGGGATAGCTTGAACCATGTGAATCACCCTCGGTTTGAGCTCAAAATCCTCTCCCACTAGAACATCAGGTCCCTTGGGGATATTGCTGCTCGAGGGGATGGAGAACTCGCGGATAGTCTTTTCGGCCATGGTGGTGAAACGTAGGGACGAAGTACTTGTTTCTAGCTCCCTGGGTATAGGTCTCTGTTCGTGGATAGTCTTTGATCGGACTCTTTGGAGCAGTGACTCTAGGTTATTGTGGAAATTTACCGGCAGGTCGAAACCGGTCATACACCTCTCTGTTGCAACCACAACAAAACAACAGAGCAAAGTGAGCCTGTTAACACCTAGCGGTAAAACCTATCAAGTATACGGGTTCGAAATGAGAAATCAATTATCTCTTGGCCAATTGCTTCCCCGGCAACGGCGCCAGAAAGGCTTGTTGGCGTCTCTTAGCCTTTACAGGTTTTACTCCGCAATCGCACGTAGACCGCTGTAGCCTTTCACTCAGAGTATTCCGAGTATCATAAATTTCCATAGGGAAGCGGTAGGCTCAAGAGTATAATTGAATAAGCTCAAATCGAATGAACTGTAAACTTGGATAAATTATACCAACTAGTAGTTGAACAGGGGTAAACGTGATAAAGATAGGTGTATGGTGGAGGAGGATATCTATCTAAGCTATCTGTAGAAAGGTATAGTTGCCTGGGAGGACAACGAGTGAGATAAAGTCACCAAACTCTATTCTAATCGGCTGCAAAGATTATCCGTGTCTAACTAAGCTATTCAAGTAAACAAGCCAGGGTCTTGCATCGAGCGAAATTCCAGAGTCTCGAGGGTACCAGGGGGTAGATAGTAGGTCCCGAAAGAGAGTCTGGCTAACACCTACGGGCCTCCCGAACGACGGGCTTGGACTACACAGGCACACCACACGCTGTCACCGAGTGGGGCTACCAAGGAAAGCTGCGTGGAGAGGATGGCAAGCTATAAACGTGTTCAAGCGAAGCTTGAATAATGATAGATCATCCTTGATCAAAGGAGAGGATCTAGCCAGAGCCTAGCATCTAAGTCTAGGGTTGTGTTGTAGCACCCGTAAGAATAACAAGACTTGAATAACTAAGTGAAACACAATCTAAGCCTAGCAAGTATGCAAAATAAAGGTACACCACACTTGCAGGAGATAGAAATAAAGTAAAATATAACTGAATTATATTGAAGATAATCTAAATCCAAAAGATACAAGAGTTTTACCACAGACTCGAAGATAACTCCGGAGACTCCGAGGCAAAGCTCGACTCAACTCTAACTCGCAAGACTATCCTAACTACTAAGGAAAGAGTGAAGCACTCTTAGGTAGACTCTCAACTCAACTCTCCTTCACTCCACACCTTGCAAATGAGCTCCCGGGGTCTATTTATAGCCTAGGAAGTGAGGGGGGTATTTATATGTGCACTAGGTCAGTAAAGGGGCCGAGGCGGTTGCCGGGCGTCCAAAGTCGGTGGCCGGCCGACCATAGGGGGTCGTCGGGCGGCCACCCGATTCACCAACCTTGAGCATCCGACGGTTAATCTCACTCCCTCATGTCGGTTGGCGGTTGAATCAGTTGGTGCATGTGAAAAATGCCGCCGAGGGGTGGTCGGCTGACGACCCTAAGTGGTCGGGCGGCCACGTGTTTTTCTCCAATTCGTTGCATGTTGTTCCCCTCGGATCCCTAAAATCACCAATCCTTGTCCCGGCACATTGTGACCCTTGGATATATTGGATGCTCTCTTGTATGGTTGGATCTTCACCTTTTTGTGTTTGTTTGCACACCGGATCGATGACATGGCACATGAAGTGGTCAAGGACCATTCCACCTGGTCGTGGACCCAAAACCTCATTGGAGGGTGGTTGGGCGGCCACCATCCATGGCCGGGCGGCCATCGTAAGTGGTCGGGCGGCCACCCCAGTTTTGCCATTTCTGCTCATCTTCGATATGTGACATGTTTGCAACTATTTTATGTGTATTTTGGTACCTGCATCCAAATATTCATGTACATCTTGTGGAACTCATTAGTAGCAAGGGTTAGTCCATATACTTCACTTGTTTAGCTTCATTCGGTGGATAATTGACGGTTGAAATCGTGAGATAACGACCGTCAACAGGCATCTCTTAGCCTTAAAAGATTTTACTCCGCAAGCGCATGAAGACCACTGTAGGTTTTCACCCAGAGTATTCCAAGTATCGTATTTTTATCCACATGGAAGCGGCAGGCAAGAAAGTATATTTGAATAAACTCAAATCAAATGATCTGTAACTCAAATAAATATACCAGCTAGTCACTAGATAGGGGTAAATCTAGTAAACGGATAGGTGTATGGTGGAAGGAAGTAAAATAAACTACCTAAGATACACGTAGAAAGATATAGTTGCCTAGGAGGACAACGAGTGAGATAAAGTTCACAAATTCTATTCTATTCGGCTGCAAAGACTATGTCGTGGTTAACTAAGAAGCTCAAGCGAACAAGTTAGGGTCTCGCGTCGAGTGAAATTTCGACGCCTCGAGGGGTCAGGGGGTAGATAGCAGACCACCGAAGGAGATCCGGCTAACGCCTATGGGTCTACCAAATGAATGGGCCTAGGATACACAGGCCCCTCTCACCGAATGGGGCTACTAAGTAAATCTGCGTGGATAGGCTGGCACGCTACAAACGTACTCAAGCAAAGCTTGGATAACAATAGATCGTCGTTGATCAAAGGAGAGGACCAAACCAGAGCCTGGCCTACCGGTTGGATTATAGCACCGGCAAGAATAACGGGACTTGACCAACTAAGATAACCATAGCCTAAGCCTAGCAAGTATGCAAAATAAAGGGTACACCACACTTGCAAGAGATAGAAATAAAGTAAAGCATAAATATATTATACTGAAGATAAGACTACAAAGATACAAGAACTTTACCGCAGACTTAGAAATATCTCCGAGAACTCCGTGGCAAAGCTCGACTCACTCTAACTCCTAGGACTATCCTACTACTTAGTTATGGAAACGAACACCCTCTAAGGTAGAATGTTGCTCTCAACTTCTCCACACCTTTACAAATGTGCTCTCAGGACCTTTTTATAGCTTGTACAAGTGAGGAGGGGTACTTCTAGGTGGCTGAAGTCGCTTTGGGGGGTGAGGCAGTGGTCGGCCGACCTTGCATGGGGTCGGCCAACCTTGCATGTGTAGGACCGAGACATGCGACTAGAGGGGGGAGTGAATAGGAGCACTTAAAAACTCAAACTCACAACCCCCTTGGTGCAAACTACCACACTTCAACAAACGCTAGACACCGTCCACTGAAAGGAAACGTGTCTAGCAAGCACTGGGTGTCGCCCACTGAACGGGAACACACCAAGAGAGCGAAAGCACAAGACTCAACGATTACGAAATCGCAAGTCAAGTGAAACAATGACTCACGCACTAGCGTCTTGCCCGCCGCTCAACGCACCTAAATGCGCCTCACTGGTTCACAGCAAGTTGAGAGTATGGGCAGCAGCAAGGAACACTAAAAGTGAGGTCGAAGCAAAGAACCGATCAGCAAAACACCAACCAAAACCAAACAGCCAACAACACGCTGGATAGTCCGGTGCACCTCACCGGACAGCCCGGTGACTAGATCTGGATAGTCCGGTGGTAGTTGGACCGAGGGCTGGAGCCGGATTGTCCGGTGCACGCCGTCGGATTATCCGGTGGAAGACCGGATAGTCCGGTGGTTGCACCGGATAGTTCAGTAAAACCCTGGAACTTGAGTTCCCAAACCTAAATCCTGACCAAACCTTGTCCAATCCTCACGAAAATTGGCACATGCTATTTGAGCACTATTCCAAAGCTATTCCCAAAAGATCCATGGAAAAAGATCAAGGGATTAGCGAGAATTTCAGATCTCGTGAACAGGAAGCTTTGGGCAAGAAAAGGGGAAAACTCAAATTCGACTTGCTCGTGGTAAACCTGCAGGTTTGAGATGATTTAAATCATAATCTCCACGTCCTTGCAAGTCCAAAACACCAAAAGAAGTGGCGAAAACTCATAGGCAAAACAAAGCACCAAAAGCCTTTGAGAATTCACCCAAAAACCAAACTAGAGAGGGGGAAGGGAGAGGGCTGCACATGAGCACTCCAATTTCAGAGGAATATTGCTGGATTAATCACAAAATTGAGTTCATACAAAGGTTCCTACAGCCTACCACCCTTCATCCTCCCTCTTGATGTGAAGAACCCTAGCTAGGGGACTCAAATCCGAGCCTAAAGCTCTCCTTTCTCTCTTTGGCACTTGGCTGTATGGAAACTAAGCCTAGGGTTTTCTAATAGTTGGATAGTCACATAAATGACCAGCCACAAGTCTATTTATACCCAAGGCCTAACGACACCATTTAACACTATGACCCTTACTCTAAAAAGCCTGAAATGGGCTGAAATGGAAATGATACAATCGGACGACTACAACGACGCTTTGATCTTCTTCTTCTCCACACCTCGCTTGGATGTACGCCACGTAGCCAGTAGTCCGGAAGCTTCCCCTGGTTTTGAAGTCAGAAACCAGAAAACTTTATTTTGCGGGCTTCCTGGGCTGGGTCTTGGCCCAATCTTCTATCTTGGCGAGTCGGAGACCAACCCACCAAGTCATTTGAACTTGGGTGGCGGTTTTGAGCCGAAGCCGCCAAAGCCTCCGTCGCACGTCTTTGCGCCATGCACTTGGGTTGGAGCACCACTGTTGACGTTCGTTATTGCACCATTTCGACAGCCAACTATCCATGAGCATGGAAGGAAAATACATCAAAGTATAGGATAACCCTTGCTACTAACACAGTTCCACAAGTTGTGTTGAATATTTGATTGTAGGTACAAGATCAGCCGAAAACAGAAGAAATATGGCTAAGTCAGGAAACCTTGACCAGTGGGCCAGGCAGCCCGGCCTCACCCCGAGGCCGCCCGGCCTGACAAAATGGCCAAAACACCTCATCTTCGACCTGGATGCACCTGAGTGACGTGTCAACACAGTTGTGAAGTCCAAATGCCGAATGCAACAGGCAAAGTACCGGAAGGCCTTGCCACATCATCGATCCAGCACTTGGATTGGTGAAGTCAGCGATCCTTGGCACTTCAATCCTACGGCTAAGGAAGAAACACCAGTGAAGATCAATGGTTGACAAGGAAACACATGCATAACCGCCATAACTACCATGCAATCGCCATGGGGAGTGAATACCAGCCACAAGATCAAGAAAGGCGGTGGATCAAAGGGCTCTCCGGGCCGCTCGGCCTGGAGGGAGGCCACCCAGCCCCACCTCAGGCCGCCCGGCCTGTAACCGCCATCCTAACTGCCTCACCGACCTTGGAAGCTATAAATACCCTCCTAGAGCTCACTTGTGAAGTGTGGAAGTTGAGTAGTTCGTACTATCGCTTAGTCTAGTATCACTAGGTTAGTCCTGGGAGTTAGAGTTGAGTTTGAGCTTTTGCCTCAGGGATTCCGGAGTCTTCTTTGAGTCTTGGTAAAGCTCTTGTATCTTTCTATCTTTGTACTCTTGTTACTCCAGTATAATATATTTCATTGTTCTATCTTTTGTTATACTTTACTTTACTTCTTAACGCTTGCCTAGTGTGGTGTATCTTTATTGCACACTAGATCCAAGGTCTAGGTTTGTGTTGTTCTTAAGATATCTGAATCTTGTTAGACTTGCCAGTGCTATAAGCTTATCTTAGGCTTTTGATCTAAGATTAAGTTAGTTCTCACCCTCTAATCAAGGAAGAGCTTTAGTGTTCAAGTTCTTACTTGAACACTAGTATAGCGTGCCATCTTACCCAAGCAGATCTGGTTGTTAGCCTCTCTAGGTGACAGCTCTAGAGGTCTCAGTATTCCACCCCGTCGTTCGATAAGCCCGTAGGCGTTAGCCGGGTCTCCTTCAGAGGTCTACTATCTACCCCTTGACCCCTCGAGGCACCGGAATTTCACTCGACGCAAGATCCTAGCTTGTTTCCAGTTAACTTAGTTCAACCATGAATACTGCTCTGCAGTGGTTAAGTAGTAGAGTTTGGAAATCTAATCTCACTCGTTGTCCTCCCAGATTGCTACCTAAGTGTTAGGCTTCTTTAGTCCCTGTTTTACTCTTCCCACCATACACTATCTTGTTATCTTACCCTCGTTGTTAGATTAGTTGGTGTTTTATCTAAGTTATAGTACTGCTTGAAAGTTCGGCATTTCATTCCACCTATTCGCCCTTGCTTCCCTGTGGATTTTTACGATACTCAAAATACTCTGAGTGAAAAAGCTACAGCGAATCTCCGTGAGCTTGCGGAGTTAAATCTGTTACGCTAAGAGGCGTCAACAAGCTTTTTCTGATGCCGTTGCCAGGAAAGCAATTGGCAATAGAAGTTTGATTTGTTCGAACCTAGGTACTTATAACTTGATAACATACCGCTATTTCTTAGCGGGCTTATTTGCCTCTGTCTACTTTATTGTTGGGTGAAAGAGAGGTGTATGACTGGTTTTGACCTATCGGCAAACTTTCACAACAATCCGGTGTCACTATTCAGAAGGAGAGTCCGTCAGAAGACAATCCACGGGCAGAGGCCTGTGCCAGCAACAATGGAGTTTGGATCAACAAGCACATCCGACATGACACACATGGCTGAGAAGACCTTTCGCGAGTTCTCTGTCCCATCCAGCAACAACATCCCTTTGGGACCCAGTGTGACTGTTGGAGATGGATTCGAGCTCAAGCCAGGTGTCATCCACATGGTCCAAGCTATCCCATTCTGCGGATTGGCGTCGGAGGATGCAAACAGCCATCTCCAGCAATTTCTGGAGATATGCAGCACTTTTACCATCAAGGGTGCAACCACCGATGTTGTTCGGCTTTGCCTCTTCCCATTCTCTCTGATAGGGAAGGCGAAACAGTGGTTCTACCTGAACCGCAAAAACTTGACGAACTGGGAGGCATGCTCCAATGCCTTCCTTGCAAAGTACTTTCCTCTAGGGAAGACTACCTCACTGAGGAACTGAATCTCAAGCTTTCAGCAGCTCGCTGACGAGTCTGTAGCGGAGGCATGGGAGAGACTACAAGAATAAATCGCCGCCTGCCCCCACCATGGTATGGAACAGTGGCTGATAATCCAGGATTTCTTCCACGGATTACACCGGTCCGCGCAAGAACACCTCGATGCAGCCGCTGGAGGATCATTCTTGTCCTTAAGCATTGCCGCTGCTCACACTTTCATCGAGAAGATGGCAAGCAACCAAGGATGGAGAGAGGAGAGGGCGAACAATAAGCTCCGTGGAGTCCACCATATTGATGGCTCTGACATGCTTGCCGCCAAAATGGACCTCCTGCTAAAGAAGCTGGAGGGCGCCCCTGAAGCTGTGCCGGTCCAGGTATTGGATTCTCGCATGACTTGCGAGCATTGTGGGAACACCGGCCACACGGGGAACAGTTGCCCCGAAAATGGATCGGAGGACGTCAACTTCATCAACAACAATGGCTTCAGCAACGGGCCCCGTCCTCAACCAGGTAGGAACTCACGACCCAACTTACCTTTCGCTGGCCAAGGTATGTCTTCTGGCAGTTCCCAGCAGTTTAATAAAAATCTTTTCGATCAAAAAGCTGTGGACGATAGCATTAGTAAGAAGTTCCATGTGAATGATAGAGTTCTTGAATCCTTGTCACATCAATTGGAAACTCTGAACAGCGCCATGAAGAACCAACTAAGCTTTAACAAAATGTTAGAAACCCAGATAGCTCAGCTTGCCGCCGCTCTATCTAGTCCTACTCCGGGGAAGCTTCCAGGACAGCCCAAGCCATCCCCGAAGGAACATATAAATGTTGTAACCACTAGGGGTGGAAGGTCTACACAAGGCCCCCCACATCCTAGAGCTGCAGGAAAAGAACAGGGAAAGCAGGCAGCACCAGAAAAGGGAGATGAGGTGGATCGTGAACCACCACCGGTGAAGGAAGCACAAAAGTCAGCTCCGCATGAGTTTTATGACAGCACAGTGCTTCCTTTTCCTCAAAGGCAGATGAAGGCCTCAGTCGACGATCAGTTTGGCAAATTCGTTGAGGTAATCAAGAAGCTATGTGTCAATATCCCATTGCTAGATGAGATGCAGGTGCCTACGTATGCTAAGTACCTGAAGGACATCCTCAACAACAAAAAGCCGCTACCCTCAACCGAAGTTGTGCACCTCACGGAGGAGTGTAGCGCTGCTAGACTCAACCAGCCGCCTGAAAAGAAAAAGGATCCTGGGAACCTCTCCATATCATGCTCAATCGGAACCCAGAACTTTGATCAAGCTCTTTGTGATCTGGGAGCAAGTGTCAGCGTCATGCCAAAGGTAGTCTTTGATAAACTTACGCATGCTACACTTGCCCCTACTGCCATGTGCCTGCAGCTAGCGGATCAATCGATTCGCTACCCCGTCGGGATCGCTGAAGATGTCCCGGTGAAAATCTGAAACTTCATCGTCCCGATGGATTTCGTGGTGCTAGACATGGAGGTAGACACGAAGACGTCGCTCATCCTTGGGCGACCATTCCTAAGCACCACTGAGGCCAACATTGATGTTGGAGATGGAGAAGTCCACCTCAACATCAATGGCAGACGGGAGACATTCGCCTTCAAACCGAAGGTCAAAAAGTGCCGACAGGTAAAAACTTTCAAGCTTAAGTGTCAGGCACCCCAGGAAACACCAAGAGAGAAGATCGAGCTTTCGCCAAGTAAGCCAAAGGTGGACTCTCTCATCGTAGCAATGGAGAAAATCCTGCTGGATGGAGAGGTCCGCAAGCTCAAAGCCGATCGCAGAGCCGAGTCACTGAGACGTTCCTCACTGGCCCAGCCGCCGACAAAGGAATCAGGAGGCAAAGCTCCTGAAAAGAAGGTCACCGCCAAAACAACGAACACATCTCAAGAGTGGTGGAAGAAGGAAATTGAGACGCCAAAGCCAAAGCCAAAGCCAGAAAAGATCAAAACTCAGAAACAAAAGGCTGTGGCAACCAAGAAGGTTTGGCGAGCAAAAGTTGCAGCCTAGACGGCCGCTAAGCCTCCGTCAAGTGCTGACACCACACCGAAGGTATGACTTGCCCTCGCCAGGAGGTAAACTGGCATTACCCTCCACTGCATATTTAATTTCTCCGCGCTTAATTTTCTCTTCTTTTTCATGCATCTACTTTAAATTTTTACCACAGCATGTTTAATTTTTCATCAAATTTTTTTTGTTTAAGTCCTGCATTTAGTCTAAACTATCTTGCGGAAAAAAAATTTCAGAGCCGCCCGGCCCTACCTGGGCCGGCAGGCCCCTCCCTGCGCCGGCCGGCTCTGGCCCTAGGCCGCCCGGCCTGTCCCCGAGCTGCCCGGCCTCCCTGCTTCCTCTACCTGCATGCACTCTTACGCGCCTATAAATACGCATGCATGCCCCCTTCAGCTCCTCGCACCGCTCAGCAACGTGAGCACTCGCTCTTCTCCCCCCTAATCATTCTCTTAAGCACGAGTTTAGGACTTAGTTTATTTTTCAGCAGCTAGTTTATTTCAGCACTTAGTAAAAATACTTAGTTTATTTTCAGCAGCTAGTTTATTTCAGCACTTAGTAAAAGTTCTGCCCAATAAAATAAGTGCTAGGCCCTCGGTTTTTGGACGTTTTGTAGAGGCTCTGCCCCGCAAGGACTGTAGGACCGAGACGTGCCACTAGAGGGGGGTGAATAGGAGCCCTTAAAAACTCAAACTCACTAACCCCCGGTGCAAACCGACAGCTACTACACACAACAAACGCTGGACACCGTCCACTGAAAGGAAACGTGTCTAGCAGCACTTGGTGTCGCCCACTAAATGGGTACACACCAAGTGAGCGGAAGCACGAGACTCAACGATCACAAGATCGCAAGTCAAGCGAAACAATGACTCATGCACTAGCGTCTCGTTCGCCACTCAACGCACCGAAATGCGCCCTACTGGTTCACAGCAGGTTAAGAGTATGGGCAGCAACAAGAAACACTAAAAGCAAGGTCAAAGTAAAAGCCGGGCAGCGAAAACCCCAACGGAAGACGCTCACAGCCACCTACAGGCGTCTGCCGGACTGTCCGGTGGAACCGGACAGTCCAGTGGCAAGACCGGATGGTCCGGTAGCAGCCGGTTGGAAAACCCAACGCCAGACTGTTCGGTGGCCTGCGCCGGACTGTTCGGTGACGCCGGATAGTCCGGTAGCAGAGCCGGACTGTCCGGTGGGAGCAAAAAATTGAGCCTCCTAAACCCTAAACTTGACCAAACCTTGTCCAATCTTCACGAAATTTGACACAGGCTATCTGAGCACTATTCCAAAGCTATTCCCAAAAGATCAACTCAAAATGATCATGGGATTAGCGGAAATTTGAGATCGCGTGAAGAGGCAAGCTTTGGGCAACAAAAGAGGAAAACTCAAATTCAACTTGCTCGTGGCAAACCTGCAGGTTTGTGATGCACTAGGGCATAATCTCCACGTCCTTGCAAGTCCAAAACACCGGCAAAAGAAAGGATTCACCCATGGCCAAAGCAAAACACCCAAAAACCAAACTAGAAGGGGGAGAAGGAGAGGGCTGCACACATGAGCTCGAATTTCTGCTGAATCTTGATGGATTAATCACAAAATTGAGTTCATACAAAGTTCCTACAACCTACCACCCTTCATCCCTCCCTCTTGTGTGAAGAACACTAGCTAGGGGGCTCAAATCCTTGCCCTAATGCTCTCTCTTCTCTCTTAGGCATATGGCTGTATGGAAATAAAGCCTAGGGTTTTCTAATGGTGGGAGAGACACCTAAATTACCGGCCACTTAGGTATTTATAACCCTAGGCCTGATGACACAATTAACACTAAGACCCTTACTTTAGAATGCCCGAAAGGGGCTGAAATGTAAAAGATACAATCGGACGACTACGATGACGCTTTGATCTTCTTCTTCTCAAGGCAAACAAAGGCAAAACACAAGGCAGTTTGAACCAAAAAGAAAACAAAGCATCGGCTTCTCAAGACAGAGGCAAAGGACCCCCTCAACTAAATCTCTCATGAGTTCTCCCCTTTTTTCCATATTTTTAAATTTCTTTAAATTTCTCCCCCTTGGAGGTACATTAACTTCTCGCCCTTGTTGACAGTGAACACATCAAGGGTCCTTGAACTCAACTCCCACTGAACTAGACAAGTCCCCCTCAAAATATGCCAGGAAATGCAAGGAGTGTAACTGAAAGAGCTCAGAAGGGATGAAAAGCTAGTAATCACAAGTTCTAGCATACAGAGCAAGTGAGGGCAAGGAAGCAAATAACAAGCTCAAATGAATCTATCTTACACATATCAAGTGCAAGCTTGTTTTTCAGGGATATGGAAAAGAAAGCATCACCAACATGAATAGCACCTAGCAAGATAGGCATGAACAGCAAGATGCTAGCAATGCATACAAGGTGTGCTACTCTCAACCAAAGCATATACAGCTAGCCATAAGCATTTTAGAGACTTGCAAATTTCAGATTTAGACATTTGTATTCATAAGCAAGTTATTTTTGTGCCAGGGGTTAATTACTTATCTTTTGTCACTTCTTACCAACCAATGCCAAGCCTAGGTTATATAACCATCAGAAGCTTAAGACAAGGTTTTGGTCATACACAGATTAGTCCAAGTTCATGCCAAAGTGCAAAGGCAAGCTGTCTTGAACTAGATCAGTGTGACAAGCAAACCCACCTGGATCTTTCTCAATTCATCACATATGACACCACTTGTAAGCATTTTGATTTAGATTTCAATTTAAGGAAGGTGTCAGAAAAGCTTAGGCATTAACATAGTAAAGCCATACAACTAGCATATCCAGGTATGAAAAGATAGCATTACATTCAACAACCCTACACATGCTAGGTAGCCAAGTCAAGTGGTGATCATGGTTTTTGATTTGCAAAGAATAAAATGACTTAGCTCACAATTAGTATTCAATAGACTCAAGAGAGCTTAGCCAACCATGATCAAGCATGCATCTATACAATCTAGCACAAGCAAGTACTAACTTATCATTCCAAAAGAGCTCTAGTGCTAGTGTAGTAAAAATGCATATGATACAATGTAATGCATGATATGATACAATATGCAAAAGAACCTAAGAGAAATAAAAGCAAGATAAAAGCAAAAACTAAACTACAGAAGCTATTCCTTACTAAAAGGAATAGCATACTATCTCTGACTAAAAGGGATAGCACACTCCAAGCTCACCTCTCAGACGCGTAAAAGCATCAAACTCTAGGGGCTTAGTAAAGATATCGGCCAACTGGTTTGCAGATACTACATGGACTAAGTCTATGTCTCCCTTCTCATAGTGATCTCTCAGAAAGTGAAATCTCACGTCTATGTGTTTGGTTCTAGAGTGCAAGACGGGGTTCTTAGCTACAGAGATAGCAGAAGTCGAGCCAACTAGAAGAGGGATTTTTCCAAGCCTAAGGCCAAAATCACTAAGGGTGGCTTTCATCCATAAAAGCTAGGAGCAGCAACTAGCAGCAGCTATATACTCTGCTTCTGTGGTAGACAAAGATATACTAGCTTGCTTGTGAGAGGACTAAGAGACAAGAGAGGTTCCTAAGAGTTGGCATGTGCCGGAGGTTGACTTGCGATCAATCCAGCAGCCAGCATGATCAGCATCAGAGAACCCTCTAAGAGAAAGAGAAGAACCCGAGGAATACCAAAGACCAAGCTCAGGAGTGAATTTCAGATACCTGAAAATGCGCTTCACCGCATGACGGTGAGAAGTCCTAGGAGAAGCCTGGTAACACGCACAAAGGCAGACCGCGAACTGAATGTTCGGCCTGGTCGCCGTCAGGTACAGAAGTGAGCCGATCATCCCTCGAAATTCCTACTGGTCCACCGCCTCCCCATCCTCATCCGCATCAAGCGCCATGTTTGTACTCATAGGAGTCGTTGTGGGGGATAGATATCCCCTGGGTCGTCATGGAGCGTATTCTCTACATGGGCCGACGGAGGGCCCGGTCCAGAAGAAGACCGAATGACTCAGCGCAGAAGACAAGGACTTGACGTGTACAAGGAAGATCTACGAAGAATACTGGTAGGAGATGTAACCAATCCTAGTAGGACTAGAATTCGACTGGTAACCCAAGCCATGCCGGACTATATAAGGCGGGCTAAGGGTCCCTCTCAACAACACAATTCTCCAACCCCCTCAACCTCATATGCCCTCATTGTACCCCCGAAAGCTCAAATCAAAATAATCAGCCCCAAACAGGACATAGGGTGTTACGCTCATCGCGGCCCGAACCTGTATAAACCCTCATGTTCTGTTGCATCTCTACGCAAACCATCGAGCTACGCCGATCTCGCCACCCCAAAAGCATCACGTAACACATCCCGTGGTGCATTGTCGGCATCAAACCCCGACAGTTGGCGCGCTAGGTAGGGGTGTCTGCTTCAACATCATCGCTAGCTCCATGGCTATTCTCATCTATGTCAAGATCAAGTCCGACCCGGTGTGCCGCTGCTTGTTTCGAAATCGAATCGAAGTTCGGTAGAAGGTGCGGCGACTTGGGATGGATCTGCTATTGGCACCTTACGTTCAGCTGAACGCGCTGATGTCAAGCGCCGGGTCTCCTGGATGGAGCAGACGAGTGTGGCGGCCGACTGCCACGCAAAACCTGTTGCATCGTGCCTGGTGTTCTTCTACTCCAGGCATCCGTCTATGTGCCACGATGGTGGTCGCGTGAAGTCAAACATCAGCCAGAAATCAAAGTCAGATTACTCTGCTGCATATTCTACTGGTGTGCATACGTCATCAGGATGGTTCTCAATGCATCGAGTGCACCAGCAATTCCGATCTCCAAGCCATGATTGTTTCTAGTGGTTCAGCCAAGGATGGAATAAATTCCTGCGTTGCTGAGTCCGAGTTGACTTCCCATCTGCTACATTGGAGGAGGAAACGGTATTAATCCTGTATACAATCTACGCCAAAAAAGCTGAAGGCTGCTTTTGCATCTACACGATCGTCGAAGTCGTAGGCACTATCATGTGCATGATTCTGGAACAGTCTGTGTCTTCGTTGAATATATTTTCTGCGCTGCAATTGCCGAGCATCATCAGAAGCATATCACATCCATTGCTATAGCAGATAGTCGCAAGTTGAGGCGGTCTCTGGTTCCCGTACACAGCTACGGTGCCAAAAACCACTTGGATTTGCTATTTTCTGAAATCAATCAGCAATATACAGCTAAGTTATTTTTGTTGGTCAAATATGCAGATTAATTTTGTTCATTTGACTGATTTAGTCAGATCACTTAGATGTCATTTATATTCAAGTATTTTCTCTGCAAACAATACTACTCGCATTTGTTCCCTGATTTTTATTTTAGGAAAATATTTTCTCTCTCACTGTAAACTCTACGTCTACAACGCACCCAGTGAGTCATCCGAAGTGGTCTGCTATTATTACTCATATTATTTCTCAATCATCCGGGCTGTGGATCTATTGAATTATTTCTCAATCATCCGGGCTGTGGATCTATTGAATTATCTCTTAATCATCCGGGCTATGGATCTATTGAATTATCTCTTAATCATCCGGGCTATGGATCTATTGAATTATCTCTTAATCATCCGGCTATTTGGATCATTAAATTACTTCTGGAATATCCAAATTATTGGATCAATTGGATTTTCTATGGATCACTCGGATTATCTATATTATTGCTGGATCACCCGGATTATCTTTGGATCACTCGGATCATCTCTGGATTATTCATATTGGTTCTGGTCACACGTCCCGGATCACTTGACTTTGCTCAGATCAACTCTGAATTACTCACATTGTTTCAGATCATTCATATTAATTTCAACACCATTATTTCTAGATCATTCATATTATTTCAGGATCACTTGGCTACTCATATTATTTCATCACCATTATTTCTATACCAGACATATTACTTCAGATCACTCAGATTATTTCTAGATTACTCGGGGTTTCATATTACTTAGATTATTTCTGGTCATTCAAACCGTGCATTATGCACCTCGGTAAGCTGAAACATTTTCTACTTCATGTACTTTCTCCAATCGATTGCATCTCGTGTTTCGCCGAGTCAATGCTTTTTAGTTGCATCTCGTGTTTCGCCGAGTCAATTCTTTTCAATTGCATCTCCTGTTTCTCTGAGTTGAATATTTTCTGTTGCATCTCGTGTTTCGCCGAGTCAAATATTTTCTATCGCATCTCGTGCTTTGACAGTCTCAGTGTTTTCTGGCAAGATCTATGCATACGACGACGGCGTCATGAACTCTACATGACCACCATGATGATGGGGCACTCGGTCTGGCCAACCGGCGCTACATGCCTTCGCTCATTCAGTAACGGGGTGTCCTCTGTCCCTTCGCACTCTTTGTATAGGGCAATCGGTCTAGGTCGTATGACTGACAGTACGGTGTTACATGCCCACTCTTACTCATGACGGGGATACCTCCGGCCCCACCACGAGAGCAATCGGCGTAGGTCAGTTGACCGACAGCACGGTGCTACATGCTCTCGTTCGTACTCATATCAGGGGAGCACTTAGGGCCCTAACAAAACAAAGGCAATCGGCCAAGGTCGTATGACCGACAGCATGGTGTTACATGCCTTTGCAGACGTCACATCGGGGAGCACTCAGGGCCCCAACAAAACAAAGACAATCGGCTTAGGTCGGATGACCGACAGCGGTGCTACATGTCTTTGCAAAACTCATGTTAGGGTGCATTCTGGCCCTCTACTCAGGTCGTTACCTAACCTACAGTTAATGGTACATGCTCTTGCTTGCTTATATGGGGCAGTCGGTCTGGCCCACCGATGCTCAATGCCTTCGGTATACTCGGAATTCATATGGGGAGTTCACTCTATCTCCGTCAGCTAAGTTACTTCTATATTTTCACATAAGCCATTTGTCCAATTGGTTTGCTCTATCGCTTCGATATTATTGGAGTATACCTTGTCTCCAAACAATACTACTCGGGTTGTCTCTTGATTATCATTTCAGGAAAATACGACTCACCGCTTCGTCAACTCACTACTTCGACAACTCGGGGGTTGTGCGGTCGCGCACCACGCCGAGTCACTCCTTCGTCAGCTCGAGGGCCGCACTGGCGCGCACCTCGCTGACTTACTACTTCGTCGATGTGGGGCTTGGGCTGTTGCCCGACTCGCCAACTCACTGCTTTGTCTACTCGGGGGCTGCACCGCCGCGCACCTCGCCGACTCACTGCTTCGTCGACGCGGGGGGCTGCGCCGCCGCGCACCTCGCCCGTCGACTCAGGGAGGCTATGCCACCAACTCGCCGACTCAGGGAGGCTTTGCCACCGACTCGCCGACTCAAGGAGGTTTTGCCACCGACTCTCCGACTCAGGGAGGCTTCGTCAGCTCGGGAGCTGCGCCGCTGCACACCTCGCTGACTTACTACTTCGTCGACTTGGGGCCTGGGCTGTTGTCCGCCTCGCCGACTCACTGCTTTGTCTACTCGGGGGCTGCGCCGCCGCGCGCCTCGCCGACTCACTCATTCGTCGACTCGGGGCCTGCGCTGCTGCGCGCCTTGCCGAGTCACTGCTTCGACTGCTTGGAGGCTGCGCCGCCGTGCGCCTCACCGACTCGCTACTTCGTCGACTCGGGGGGCTAGGCTGTTGTCCACCTCACCGACTCACTTCGTCAGCTCAGGTGCTGTGCCGCCACGCACCTTGCCGACTCACCGCTTCGTCGACTCGCTACTTCATCAGCTCGGGTGCTGTGCCGCCGCGCGCCTCGCCGACTACTTCGTTAGCTCGGGGGCTGCGCCGCCGTGTGCCTCGCTGACTCACTTCTTCGCCGACTTACTACTTTGTTGACTCGGGGGTTGCGCCGCCGCGCGCCTCGCCGATTCACTCGAAATTTCTGAAGACCACTCGACTACTTGATCCTCAACCTGATTATGCTAATCAGCTTGAGGCTCGGGGGCTGCATGGAGAATACTATCAGAAATTTTTCGAAGACTACAAGGCAAGACATTCAGAAAGCAAAATTTGGACCTTCAAGCTGATTGATTCTCAAGTCAACTTGAAGCTCGGGGGCTAGTGGGGGATAGATATCCCATGGGTCGTCATGGAGCGTATAGTCTACATGGGCCAACGGAGGGCTCGGTCCAGAAGAAGACCGAATGACTCAGCGTACAAGACAAGGACTTAACGTGTACACGGAAGATCTAAGAAGAATACTAGTAGGAGATGTAACCAATCCTAGTAGGACTAGAACTCGACTTGTAACCCAAGCCATGCCGGACTATATAAAGCGGGCTAAGGGTCCCTCTCAACAACACAATTCTCCAACCCCCTCAACCTCATACGCCCTCATTGTACCCCCGAGAGCTCAAATCAATACAATCAGCCCCAAACAGGACGTAGGGTATTACGCATCTCACGGCCCGAACCTGTATAAATCGTGTCTCCCTCGTGTTTTGTGTTATTCATCGCACCTCAAAGCGAACCATCGAGCTACGGTTGACGCAAACGCCCACAAAAGCATCCCGTGGTACATCCCGTGGTGCATTGCCGGATTAAAACCCTGACAGTCGTCATGGGCTTGGAGTCACCCATCTCAAACTTCTTGAGTATGTCTCTTGTATACTTGGCTTGATGGACAAAGGTTCCTTCAGGGCCTTGCTTGATCTGTAGCCCGAGGAAGAACTGTAGCTCACCCATGAGACTCATCTCAAATTCCTTGCTCATCTGTTTAGCAAAACTAGACACCAAAGTGTGAGATGAACCACCAAAGATTATGTCATCAACATATATCTGAACTATCAGGGTGTCACCGCCACGACTCAACAAAAACAAGGTCTTGTCTACTAAACCCATCACAAACCCAGACTTGAGCAGGAAACTCTTCAACCTAGCATACCAAGCTCTAGGAGCTTGCTTCAGACCATAAAGGGCTTTCCTCAACTTATACACCCGGTCTAAAAACTTGGCACTCTCAAAGCCAGGGGGTTGTCTCACATAAACCTCCTCCTCTATAAACCCGTTTAGGAAGGCTGACTTGACATCCATTTGCTACAGTTTGAAGCCTTTAGAGGCTGCAAAGGCAAGCAAAATCTTAATGGCTTCCAAACGAGCTACAAGGACAAAGGTCTCCTCATAATCTATCCCCTCTTTCTGACAGAAACCCTGGGCTACCAATCTCGCTTTGTTCCTCACAACCATCCCATTCTCACCCTGTTTGTTTTTGAAAACCCACTTGGTACCTATAGGGCGACAGTTTGGTGGAGGTTCAACTAAATTCCAAACATGGTTTCTCTCAAAGTTCTCCAACTCCTCATGCATGGCGTTCACCCAGTTAGAATCAGATAATGCATGTGACACATCCTGGGGCTCAAAAGTAGCAACATATGGAGAGTGGAAGAAAAAGGCTAGAGAAGCAATCGACAAGCGTGTAACACGCTGGTGAATGTCTCTAGTGATCCTGTGATCAGGGTGATCCCGCTGGACCTGTCGAGATGGAACAATCTCGGAGGTCACCTCCCCTGCGTCCTCAGCAGGGCCAGCCTCTACATGAGCTTGCTGTCGGGGAAGTGAGGAGGAAGCCGTAGGCAAGGGTCCTCCATCATCATCAGAGCTCGTAGCCGAGGGGACAGGAGCTACAGCTGGTGCAGTGGCTCCTGCATCACCAACATCATCCGCACCTTCCTCATCCTCAAAGATGGGGGTACCTTCTTCATCATCACCAGAAAGCTCAAAGGCAGGGGTTGTGCAGGGCATAGGTTCATCAAAAGAAACCTCACAAGTCTCAACAACTTGCTTGGCCTCCAAAATCCACACACGAAAAGCCCTAGAACTAGAAGCATACCCCAGAAAAATCCCATCCAAACAGCGAGACTCAAACTTATCCAAATGCCCCGCCTTCTTAAGCACAAAATACCTGCAGCCAAACGCTCGCAAATGCTTGACGCTGGGCTGCCTATCAAACCGAAGTTCATACGAGGTCTTCCCAAGGAAAGCTCGCAAGAAGATCCGGTTCGCAATGTAATAGGCCGTGTTCACTGCCTCAGCCCAAAAGCACCTCGGAGTCCTGTGCTCATCGAGCATCGTCCGTGCCATCTCAACAAGTGTGAGGTTCTTGCGTTCCACAACACCGTTCTGCGGAGGGGTATATGGAGAAGAAAACTGGTGCTCAAGATCTAGGTCACGACAGAAGTTTTTGAAACGAGAGTTTCTGAATTCTCCGCCATTATCACTGCGGCTAGCCCTCATGGCCTTATGACTCTCGTTTCTCAACCTTAGTACCGGATCACGAACAAAACCAAACGCCTCATCCTTAAACTCCATGAAAAACACCCACGAGAACCGCAAAAAGTCATCCACAACGACAAGCACGTACCACTTCCCACTGACCGACGCTACCCGAGCGGGACCTATTGTATCCATATGGAGTAGCTCACCCAGATAGAAGGTCATAACCTCAGACACAGGAATGTGAGAAGCGGCAACTATCTTGCCATGACGACAGGGGTGGCAAACTAAGTCCTTCTCAACTCTTAATTTGGGCAATCCTCGGATTAGGCCCATTGAACTCAACCTGACTAGCAGATCAAAGCTTAAGTGACCAAGCCTCCTATGCCACTTCCATATATCAGCAGAAGGACTAGCAACCAAACAATGCGCAGAGCCAGAAACAGATGTGAGGTCGACCCTAAAAACCTGACCAAAAGGTAGCAAAGAACAAACAAGGGTCTCCTCAGCATCAAAAACGCAGCACGCACCCTTCTTAAAACGAACCTCAAAACTTTCATCGAGAAGTTACGAAACAGAGACCAAATTGAACCCTAGATTCTGAACAAAAGCAACTTCTCTCAAGGATAGCTTAGCAGAGAGCGAAACAGAGCCAACACCTAACACTTTACCTTGACCATTATCCCCGAATGTGATGTACTCCTTGGTGCTCACGGGGTTGAGGTTGGAGAACCACTTGCGGTGCCCTGTCATGTGCCTAGAGCAACCGGAGTCCATGATCCACACGTCCTCTATGCCTCGATCCTGCAAATTCAAGTAAAGCGATGGTGAGCAAATGGTCTGACACTGGGGTTAGTACCAAAACTGCTGTACCAGTGTCGAGTCATCTGCTCAAAAGTGGGGTAAGCACAATCAAAGAAATCACCACGACTGGAGTAACCACGACAATCAAAGCGTGGCCTCTCAAGCTCTCACACAAACCCTTATTCACGAGGTCCATAGCCGTGCTGAAAACGACTAGGAGCTCGACCGTCAAAGCGTCTCTCACCACCAGGAGCAAGGGCCTGAAAGCCGCCTCCTCTCTCACCACCAGCAAAGTGGTCTCTCCTCTCATCGCGGTAGGGAGGATCTTGCCTACCATCCTGGTAGGACTGATCCTAGTTTCCCCAAGCTCTCTCCTGCCTCTTAACCCGCTTCCTCCTAAAGAAAAACTCCTCTAGGTGGCCATTCCACTGGCAAAACTCACAGTGGTAGACATGCCTCCTAGGAAATGGGTTAGGCTGGGACTTGGGCTTAGGTGGTGTGGTCTTGGGTAGCTCAGGCTGCTGGACTGGCTTCTTGGCCTTGGGTTTAAGCTCTTCCTCAGCAATCTTGTCCAGCTTAACCTTGGAAGGCTTGGGTGTCTAGTACTGCTTCTTTGGGGCAGCCTTGGGTGGCTCATGGTAAACCCCATAAACAGTCTCTCCTGGCTGTGTAGGTGTAGTCTTGATCTTAATTGGGGCACTCTTTTCTCCTGAAGTGCTGCACTCTCCAAACCCAACACCACTCGTCTCACCCTCGGCTCTCTTGGTGCTCTCTATGATCATCTCTAGTTGGGGTTGCCTAGCATATACCCAACTCAGCACCTCTCTCAACCTGTTGTTGTCATTCTGCAAAGACAACACTACCTCTCTCAGATCCTCCAGAACTACAGTCTGGGCAACACAGGTATCACAAACTAGAGTGGAAAAAATAGGAGCAGCTTTCTCCAACTTCATAATGGTGGAATCTCTATCCACCAGCTGCATCCTAAGGGTCAGGCAGTTCTTACAAGTGTCAGTAGGTGTTGAAAGCACCTTAAAGTCAGCTCTTAACTGCTCTAACTCACCTCTCAAGGTAGGACAGACCATACACGCACCCAAAAGTGCAGGTCTAGCCCTAAGCTCCATGAGCTGCCCCTCAAACTTCTCCTTCAGCACAGCTAGCTCACTAGCTAAACGGGGGCAAGACTCACACTCGAGCTCTCCACTCAAAGTAGGCTCATCTAGTTTGGACTGGAGTTTGCCTAGCTCAGCTCTAAGCCCATCTATCTCCTCTACCCGCTTGGCAAACCTATCCCTCTGGTCACCAAGATCCGTCATGAAAGACTCGCAGGTAGGGCACTCAAGCTCACTGGGTTGGGGTCTCACACTCCTCAACCTCTCATTCTGCTCCAAAGCCTCAGCAAGTTGGGCTTTCAACTTCTGTAGCTTCTTAGCTGCCTTCTCCAGCATCTTATCCTGGGCATTCAGCTTTTGGCTGTTCTGCTCTAACATCTCAAGGATTTCGACTTGCTCAGGAGTTACCTCATCATCGGAAGAAGAGTTGCTGCCGTCATCCTTGTTCTCCTTGTCCTCAAGTCCCATGGAGCAGACTGAGCTCCTCTTGTTCTTGTTCTTGCGCCTGGACTTAGTGGAGATGAAGCACAAGCCAACTGGACCTCCTTGATCATTCCTCTTGTCCTTACGGTACGTGATCTCCTCATCACTTGAGCTTGATAAGGACGAAAAGGAAGAAGATCCACTGCTGCAGAACCCGATCTCGGTGAAGAACGCCTTGTCCTGCTTCCGGTTGTCCTTCTGGTAGCTCTTGAAAGCCCTTCGGAAGTTCTTGCCGAAGGGACGCTTGCCGAATTTGTGCTTGCCGGAGTGGTACTTGTCGGAGTCGCGGGAGTAGCTCTTGCCCTTCTTATAGTAGTCGTTCTTCTTGGGGCACTCGGCGATGAAGTGGCTGACCTCTCCGCACTCGAAGCACTTGGGCCTCACGCCCCTCTTCTTGCTCATCCGGTTGTCATAGGCGCGCTGAAAGCGACTAGACACCAGACATAGCTCCTCATCCCCAAGCGACGCCAACTACTCCTCTGTCATAGACATCAAAGCAGAAAACGAGAAGTTGTGCATAAGGGGGTTAGCAACAGACTCACTAGAGGGGGTAGCCAAGGCCAGACTATTAGAACCTGTACAAACAAGGGAATCCCTCAACTTGTAATCTACTTCTGTGGCCTTGAGCTTACTATGGAGCGCCTCTACTCCTATCGCATCATACCCTGCCGACTCAATGATTGAGTTCACCTTGATCTCCCATACTTTTCTATCCAAAGCATACAACAACTTGACAGCCTGCTGATGATCAGTGTATGGGAGCTCAGCGGGGGCAGAGTTGACACGCAACTTGTTAATGATCGACTGAAAGCGACCAAACAAGTCGTCTACTGACTCTCCTAGCTTCTGGACAAAATTCTCATATTCGCGCCGGAAGTCTCCACAAGCCTAGCATTAATCGTCGCAATACCCTCATGATGTGCACTAAGCAGTAACCATATCTCACGCGCAGTCTTAAGGTGACGCACTCTCTCATAATCCATGGGACAAGCACGGAAAAGAGAAAGTTAACAGCCCTGGCATTTGCCTCATGCGGAGCCACGATATCCTGCGTAGTATGCTCAGCGACTGGAAGCACCACAAAAGTCGTACTCTGAGTAACATCCCATATGTCCTGACTCTGCCTAACAAGGAACGCCTCCATCCCACCCTTCCAGTAAGGAAAGCCATCGGAGGCAAGGACGGGAATCTTCCCGGAGTAAGTCATCGTCACTACGGTTTCGTCACCAGTTAAGGTATGAGGAAACCTAACCGGCTCTGATACTACTAGTAGAACCGAGACGTGCGACTAAAGGGGGGTGAATAGGAGCACTTAAAAACTCAAACTCACGAACCCCTGGTACAAACTGACAGCTACTACACACAACAAACGCTAGACACCATCCACTGAAAGGAAACGTGTCTAGCAGCACTTGGTGTCGCCCACTGAACGGGTACACACCAAGCGAGCGGAAGCACGAGACTCAACGATCACAAGATCGCAAGTCAAGCGAAACAACGACTCATGCACTAGCGTCTCGTTTGCCACTCAACGCACCGAAATGCGCCCTACTGGTTCACAGCTAGATAAGTGTATGGGCAGCAACAAGAAACACTAAAAGCGAGGTCGAAGAAAAAGCCGGGCAGTGAAAACCCCAATGGACAACGCTCACAGCCACCTACAGGCATCTGCCGGACTGTCCGGGCTTCTTCACCGGACTGTCCGGTGGCAAGACCGGATGGTCCGGTAGCAGCCAGCTGGAAAACCCAATGCCGGACTGTCCGGCGGCCTGCGCCCGACTGTCCGGTGACGCCGGATAGTCCGGTAGCAGAGCCGGACTGTCCGGTGGGAGTAGACAATTGAGCCTCCCAAACCCTAAACTTGACCAAACCTTGTCCAATCTTCACAAAATTTGACACAGGCTATCTGAGCACTATTCCAAAGCTATTCCCAAAAGATCAGCTCAAAATGATCACGGGATTAGCGGGAATTTCAGATCGCGTGAAGAGGCAAGCTTTGGGCAACAAAAGAGGAAAACTCAAATTCGACTTGCTCGTGGCAAACCTGCAGGTTTGTGATGCACTAGGGCATAATCTCCACGTCCTTGCAAGTCTAAAACACAAGCAAAAGAAAGAATTCACCCATGGCCAAAGCAAAACACCCAAAAGCCAAGGATTGAACCCAAAAACCAAACTAGAAGGGAGAGGAGGAGAGGGCTGCAGACATGAGCTCGAATTTCTACTGAATCTTGATGGATTAATCATGAAATTGAGTTCATACAAAGTTCCTATAGCCTACCACCCTTCATCCTTCCCTCTTGTGTGAAGAACACTAGCTAGGGGGCTCAAATCCTAGCCCTAATGCTCTCTCTTTTCTCTTAGGCACATGGCTGTATGGAAATGAAGCCTAGGGTTTTCTAATGGTGGGAGAGACACCTAAATGACCAGCCACTTAGGTATTTATAGCCCTAGGCCTGACGACACAATTAACACTAAGACCCTTAATCTAGAATGCTCGAAAGGGGCTGAAATGTAAAAGATACAATCAGACGACTAAGATGACACTTCGATCTTCTTCTTCTCCACGCCTCACTTGGATGTACGCCACGTAGCCAGTAGTCCGGAACCTTCCCCCGGTTTTTAAGTCAGAAACCAAGAAACTTTATTCTGCGGGCTTCCTGGGCCGAGTCTTGGCCCAATCTTCTATCTTGGCAAGCCGGAGCCCAATCCACCAAGTCATTTGAACTTGGGTGGCAGTTTTGAGCCGAAGCCGCCAAAGCCTCCCTCGCACGTCTTCGTGCCATGCACTCGGGTTGGAGCACCACAGGGGCACTCGGCTTCTCCAGTCGATCAGAGTCGTCTCGCGGTCCATCGGAGGGCTTGCACCACCATTGCCGAACCACCCCTCCGTGTACCGAGCTCCCATGGCCGACCGACGCTGAGCATTGCCTCCGGTCCATTGGAGGGCTTTTGCCTCAGTCCATCGAGGTCTTCATCATCTACCTCCAGTCCATCGGAGGGCTTGAGCTCGTTGACAATCACTCATCATACCAGGAGAGCAATGAGGCCGGTCCATTGGCTCTCAAGGATGACTAACTTCTGGACGACTAACCGCTAACGCTAATCTTTTGTGACTGCTTTGTCCCTTGTGTAGCATATTGTTCATTTTGCAGGATGTCATCCTTCTTCAAGAAAGCGAAGAAGGCCCTGAGCAACACAGGGAAGGGGCTGCACCTGAAGTTCCCATCTTCGTCGGACGAGTGCTCCCACTCTCATTCACAAAGCGAAAGCTCCAGGACTCCAGCAGCATCCGACAGGACTCCAGCAGTGTCCGCAGGATGTCCGTCAGCGGTACACGCAGCCGCCAGGACCAGGACGAAGGAGTTTCTTCTCAGCACCAACAGCAGCGCTGACTGATGAACCTGCAGGATATCAACATCCAAAGCGATGAGGAGGCCAAGATGTTACAAGCTCTCACCACCAAGGTCTTTGGGAGGACAAAGTGCTTCGACGCCTTCTTCCTCATCGAAATAGGTATGTTGGACCCATTTGTTCAAGCTTTTGATTATGTGGGTTGGTCGGATTTTGCTAATATTACAGAGGAAGGATCTGTCCTTCTAACACAAGAATTCCTGATGACTCTCTGCATGGAGAAATGAGGTACGTTCATAAATTTCCGCCTGTTCAATGCTGAATTTTCTGTCTCCCCGCGGAAGTTCGCCGACCTTTTGGGCTTCCACCCCAACTGTTCGTTGACTGACCCGGCCGGATATGATATGAAATCTTTTTAGGTGGAAATATGCGGAGAGTATGGGAAGGGGAAACACAGCACCACCAAAATTCACAACCCCACTCTGATACTCTAAGCTCACTGGGTCTCGCTCATAGTCTTCCCGAGAGGTGAGGTTCATTGTGCAGCCAACGAAGACCTCAAATGCCTCTATGTCATGGTTAAGAAGAAGCGCTATGCTCCGGTCCTCGACATGTGGCGGAACCGCCCTGCTTAATCCAGACTAAGCACACCTGCCACCTCTAGCTCGCAGTGCACTTAGGCCAGACTAAACTCGGTAGTCCGTCGAGAGTCCTTCGGCTCTCGATAACACAATTCCCAGAGGAACCGACATCAAACACATCCGACTCTCGATGGAGCCACAATAGTTACATCATCCCAGGCAGTTGAAATATAAGATAGATAGACATAGTTTACAAACCAAGCATATGTGGTCAATTACATTTTCAACATATAGCGGAAGCGATCGCGAAATATATATATATATAGCGGAAGCGTTTTCAAAACATCTCGTAGCAGAAACAAACTCAAATAGTCTTCATGCAGAGATAAACAAGGCGAGTAGCACCGAGCCCACCGGTTCTACCCTCCTTCAAGCAGTTTTCGAATTTTTCAATATTTGAGATCTTGAAATTGGGCGGCCAGTCGACGTCCTGAATCCTACGACCAAAGGATGCCACGGTTGCTTCAGAGCTGCCAGCTGGGTTGCCGCGCTTCTCATCTGGACGACGCTGCGGGGACTGAGGGCGGAGGTCATCCCCAACCTTGACTCGGGATACAGGGCTGTTGATAGAAGCAGCTCCTAAGTGACCTCTAGCAGCTAGAGCGCGCTGAGGAGTTCCGTAGTCCCGGTCGTAATTTGCTCTCCACTCCAACTCGAGCTGGTGTCGCTGAGCACGAGATTGCTCGATGTTGAGACGCGCGTCACGATTGTCGTTGATGATCTGCCGTGCATCTGCTGCCTCGGGATGCCTGGGCACGAGGTGATCTGCTACCCGAGTGAGAATGTTCTTGATGGCCTTTCCATCTTCATTGTTGGGGAGGAGCTCGTAGAGCTTGACTAGTGCCCCGCCGGCTTGACTCGGAGTTTCCATCACTGCTTCGAACTCTTTTAGAAGATTGCGTCCAGGAAGCACAGCTGCCCGCCGCCGCTTAGCTTCGCCAGCTTGCTAGTCACGACGCTGCTGTCGGGCTTCGTTCCTGCGCCAGTGACTCTGAACCTCCTAGTCGTTTTCGCTGTCCCGCGTCACCTCCTCCATGTAACACCCTAGTTTAAATTCCAGCATTTCACAATAAAATTCAAGCAATTTATTTATTTTTCCTAAGGCTTATATGTTTAGTTTGCATTTAACAGGTTTTATTTAAAATAAATACTAGAATAAAATTTATCATAGGCCCAACTTTCTTGTGCATTATATGCTGGTGCATTGTCTCTTGTTTGCTTGAATTAAGGATTCAAATTCAAATTCATTTGAATTTTAGAACCATTTCTATCTCCATTCAAAATAATTCAAAAAACAGAAAAGAAAAAAAAAGGGGAAAGGGGCAGCCAGGCCGGCCCGGCCCGGCTCGGCCCAGCCGACCCCCGCCTCTCTCCCGCCTAGGCTCGGCCCCGCCGACCCCGCCCCCTTCCCGCCTGGGCCGAGAGGCTGGCGCACTCGGCCGCGCCCCTCCTCCTCAGCGCCGCTCGGCCCACCAGCGCGCGCCGCCCTCTCTCTCCGCGCCTCGCTGACAGGCGGGCCCGCGCCCTCGCTCCCACTGACCGCCCGGCCCCGCCGGTCAGACCCGTCCCCTTCCTCCCGCCGCGATCCACGCCCGCCTTCCTTACTCCCCCGCTCGGCCACGTCGGCGCTCGAGCAAAGGAAGCCGAAGCCACGCCTACGTCCCCTTCCTTTAGTGCCCGCCCTCAATCCCGCGGTCGCCGCCCCGGTTTCCCCTTCTCCCTCCTTTCCTTCACTGCGCCGGGTCCAGCTTTCAAAGCCGCCGAGCGGAATCACTGTGGCCGTGTCTATCCCCTTCGCCTAGGGCTCTATAAAACCCACTCCGAGGACCGCACTCTTCTCCTTTGCAAACCCTCTTCTCCAATTCGTCGCTCGTGCTCTCTCGTGCCTGCTGTCCGTTGCCGGAGCTCCGCCTCGGTAAGCCACTCCACCGCTCGATTCGTCACCGATGAGCCACCTCCGCTGCTCTAATCCTCTCCATATCGTCCGCAGGATCCTCTCGGAGTCGTTCCGCGAGTTTTGGAAGCGGGAGCGAACCTCCGACGCTCCTGTCTGCGAGCGCCGACCGTCTTCATCCGCCGGTCACCGTCGCCAAGCCCCGCTGTCCGTTCCCCGACCTTGCTGGACCCTCGGTGAGCTCCGCCTCGGCCTTCTCTCTCTCCCGAGCTAGGTCTAGTCTAGCGAGACCGCCCTTAGTGCCCCGGTGCACATTGCTCCGGTGAGCCGCCGCCGCGCAGGCCGAACTCCACCGTGGGGAGTGGTCACTGCCGGCGCCCCCTTTTCTTCCTTTCAACCCTGGCCCTTGGATCCGATCTGGACAGCCGAGATCATAACGTGGGGGTACCCCTTCGCGGGCCAATCACAGAGCGCCACGTCGCCCTCACTTAATCCGACTTAGCTGGTCCCACCTGTCAGGCCGACGTGTCACGCCACTAGCGCGCCGCGTCAGCGCCGCGTCGGCGTAGACCGGTCAGCGCGGGACTTTCGCAGAAAAGTCCCCGCGTTTCTCTGGAATTAACCCGCGGTCCACCGGCTTTGAAAAATAATTAGGTTTAGGTCCTGTTTTCTTCAGTTAGACCCCTGGACTTTCCGGTTTTTGAACCCGCGGTCCCAGTCTCAGGTTTTTGCATGGAAACCCGCGGCGGCTATAGTTAATTACGTTTAAGTCCTCGGTTTTTCAAATCTAGCCCCTGGTTTCAATGTTTCCATCACAGTTATGCCCCTAGGAGCCCGTTTTATGCATAACTTCCGCGTTTTAACTCCGATTTGAGTGATTCTTGCGCTCACGCGACCGTAGAAACATGTAGAATGTTTTTGTACAGTTTTACCTTCTGTTTTTATGATATGATGTACTGTTTCTCACCTTTTGATAATTGTTTGCATGTATGTATGCGTGGAAATGCTTGTATGTTGCCGTGAACGTGGTTAGACGGTGAGCAGTTTGTTGGTGACGAAGAGCAGCCGTTTGAGGGTGTTGAGCAGCAGACTCAGGACCAGTTTGAGCAAGGCAAGTATAGCATGAACACAACCTAACAACCCTTTAATCACTTCATATGCATGTGTCTAATTTTTATATGCCAATAAGGACTGTACCTAGCCTCTTTTATCGATATGTTTACCTATGGATTGCATGTTGGTTAAGTTTTGCTAGTTGCTGCGCGAACTCATGTATCTTTTGTTAATAATTTTGTTAAATGGATCTATGCAATCAAATTTTGAGCTTGACCCTCTGTGGATCATGTTCCTCTAAAAATGGCTTTTTAGCAACTTGGTTTAGGGGGCATGAGCATGTGTTTTGCTTATAGCCACTCTTCGTAAGGACCGGTTCGCAAAGCGACAACCTGGGACAACAGTGCTACCATGAGACTGGAATGGGACGGTCTTGGCTAACTAATTAGGTTGCATTGGTTTGGGAGTAACTTACCGATGGGGCAAGAGGGGAAGTGAGCTTCTGTGGCCCTCGCGCTACTTGGGTTGAGTGCGTTTATCTCCCCTTGAGGCTTGCTCCACAGCTGCGGACCCTGAAACCTTAGCGGTTACACCTGACCAACGTGATCTTTGTAAAGGCCTCATAGTGTGCTTGCCAGCCATCTCATCTAAGGTAATGTGGTGGACCACTAGCGTAGCCCATGACTCATGGGTAAAGATGTACGACCTCTCGAGAGTGTAAAACTGACATGCCAGCCGTGCTCACGGTTATGAGCGGCCCAGATCCTTTATGCAGATTAGTGGTTTCTGTTGGGTTTTGAAAGTGGTTCTTATGTTAATGTTGTTGAATAATGTTCTGATGCAATATCTTGGGTTAATGGTTTACCAACTCACTTGTAGTAATTTAGTCGCTTAATAAAACTTGACCAACTAAAAGCTCATGCTAAGTGTCAGCCAACCCTAGATGCCTCATAGTTCATGTTATGCTTGTTGAGTACGAAATACTCACGCTTGCTTTACTTTAAACCTACTGTTGGCTGGAACCCAACCGCTGCTCAGCTCCAGAAGACTTCGAAGAGTATGTTCAGGACTTCAACGAGTTCTAGGCGTACCGGTCCACCAGTCAACGTCCCTGTGGTGGCTCGTTTATCTTCGTTTATGCTTCCGCTATGACGCTGGTTTAAAGACATGTTGTCTTATTGTAATAAAGTGATGTTATACTCTATGTAAACGTTTTATTTATCGTTTATGCACGTTCTGTGATGTCACTATTGTCATGATATATCTGAGACACGTTCCTGGCACATATATGTTGTTCCGGTTCCGTTGGTTGAGAACTGGGCGCGACAAAGTGGTATCAGAGCCGTGTTGACTGTAGGACGGAAGCCTAGTTAGAAACGGACGTAAATAAGGACCTCATTCCCCTTTGCCCTCTTGCTGTTTTATGAAAATTTTATTTTCGCTATCAAATTATATGTTCACTCTATGTTAAATTATTACTTTTTCCTTTATTCATTCAATCCTATAGAACTGATCTCCACCTTGCTCCATCCTCTTTATAGGTCATGGCACGTAGCAAGCAAACCGCCCGCAAGAGTACCGGGGGCCGCCTTCGCCGTGTTGCACCACCGACCCCACGGCGTACCCCAGTACCTCGTCCACCACAGCAGATCGAGCCTCCGTTACCGGAGCTGCCCGAGCCGTTGCCACCACCACCCTTCGAGTACGCTCCCATGGACCAGGAGCCACACCCCTTTGAGGGGAATGGTCTGCTTCCGGCGGACACTGACCCTGAGGAGGAGGAGGACCCAGTGGAGGTAGTTTACTACCTCGACTCCGACGACGACGGTGATGCGCGGGAGGAGGCCCCACCCCCACGCCTGCCGACACTGACACCTCCTTCCCCGCGTGCGCCGACACCACCACCTTCTCCAGTGGCGCCTGCAGCTTCACCGGCACCCCCACCGCGACCGCCTGCCGCACCCGAGTGGCCGTTTCGCGTGGCTGTCCCTTCCGACGAGGGTGGCCAGCGGGAGGTTGACGCCTGGGTCGACCTGACGCACCCACACCACGATGCTGACCTGGAGTTCCCGGGGCTACTCCGCGACTGCCTCTACGACCTGGGTTACACTACCCATGAGGTCGTCTACCAAGTTCGGCAATGAGCGCGCCCGGACCACACCACCCTCTGGTCCGCCGGTGCACAGATCCTGGAGCCCAACCCCAACCATGGGGGGCACACCGTGCTGCGCCGGCACTACAGCATCGCGGAGCATGAGACCATGGAGATGGCCATGGAGGATGCTGCTCAGCAGGCTCTTGGGGTCCTCTGCCAACACTACCACACTCCACTCTGCTAGACTCAGTACTGCTACTTCCCCCGCCAGTAGTCTGGGGATACTGAGCACGAGATAGAGTCCATCCAGGGTGAGGACAACCGGCAGCTGCTGAAGCTGGTCCAGTATGTGTTAGCCCTGATCACTTCCTATGTCAAGGTGTCCGAGGAGCTCCATCACCGGAACGGTGAGGTTTTCCACCTTCAGGCGCAGCTGGACCGAGTGGCAGGTCCACCGCCCCAGGTGCCAGTGGTGGATCCGGCTCAGACCCCCCTCGCAGGAGGCCTGGCACGGGAGAGTTAGGTGGTGCCACAAGGATACTCCCTCGGGATGACTAGTCATCCTCATGTATCGCGTTAGCACGTTTGTTTAAGTTGTCGTGTTGAGTTGGTCGTGTGGAACTTAAGTTAAATTGTGTTGGCTGGTTGTTTGTTATTTTGGACCATGTTTGATTTGGATCTTTGGTTGTGTGTTATCCAGCTGTGGGGATTTGTCCCAGCATAAACAAGTTAATGTTATAAGTTAGTTCGTGGGGTTAAACACTATATCCACTCTATCGCTCTTACTACTTTATCTTTAGTCGCTACTGCTTGTGCACCCATATGTTGGCTATGTGCTTACGGTGTCTCTGCTACAAACAGATGGTTAACACAAGGCGCAACGCTGTTGGTGGAAATGCTAGCCAGGGTAACCAGGGGGTGGCAACCCGCTGCCCAACCCTCCACCACTGACACCGGAGCAGTTTTACAACCTCCAGATGCAGATGATGGCGACAATGACCAACGCGGTGCACGTTCTCCAGCAAGCCCAAGCTCAACCACCACCCCCACCACCTAGGGACAGGCGTGGAGATTTCCTGAAGGGTCATCCACCAACCTTCTCCCATGCCATAGAGCCACTGCAAGCTGATGATTGGCTTCGCGTAGTGGAACGCCAGCTGGACATTGCTCAATGCAATGACTGGGAGAGGGTTTTGTATGGTTCCGGTCAGCTAAGAGGTGCAGCCCTGGATTGGTGGGAATCTTACAGACCCCAAGATAGGGATGCTTTCACTTGGGCACAGTTCAGGGAGAACTTCCGCAACCACCATGTGCCTGCAGGGTTGATGAAAATGAAGAAGGAGTTTCTTTCCCTGAAGCAGGGCAGCATGTCGGTGACTGAGTATAGGGATAA
This sequence comes from Paspalum notatum, assembly GCA_022530915.1. Lineage (NCBI taxonomy): Eukaryota > Viridiplantae > Streptophyta > Magnoliopsida > Poales > Poaceae > Paspalum > Paspalum notatum. The sequence continues at coordinate 26,871,651 of CM039688.1, read as the reverse complement.
GTTCCTTCAGTTGGCCAGGTATGCCACTGCAGAGGTGGCAGAGGACAGGGAGAAACAGGAATACTTCTTGGAGGGTCTAAATGATGAGCTCCAATACCAGCTGATGAACCATACCTTCCCTAGCTTCCATCAACTGGTGGACAGGGCTCTTTTCACTGAAAGGAAGCGCCAGGAGATTGAAGAAAGGAAGAGGAAGTACAACAACTCTTCATCAAGCAGCAACACCCGCCCCCGTTTCTCTCAGGGTCCGAGCTCACAGCAGCAGCGGGCTCAAGGACAGCAAGGCTACCAGTACCAGCAGCGCTACCAGGGTCAGCCGGCTCGTCCTATGTATCCAGCTCAGCGCCAAGTGCAGGCAACCCCCCACCACAAACCAGACTACAGGTGTTGGGCCTTGCTACAAGTGTGGTGGAGTGGGCCACTATGCTAATGCTTGTCCCCGTAAGGTGCAAGGTAACCAACAGGGGCAGCAATCGGGCCAAAGGCAGAACCCTCCCCAGCCGCAGCAAGGGCGCCCCAATCAACAGGGCAAGGCGCCGTGGCAGGGGAAGGTGAATCATGTGACAGCTGAGTCTGCAGCTAAAGACCCTAACGTCGTGCTTGGTACGTTCCTGGTCAACTCTCACCCCGCTACAGTTCTTTTTGATACTGGTGCCACGCATTCATTTATTACCAAATCATATGCTAAGCAGTACAATATTCCTATAAGGTCTACAAGTAGACCCATGGTAGTATCTACACCGGGGGGAACGTTGAGCACCAGTTTAATATGCCCTCGAGTTAGCATAAACATAAGGGGGGTAGAATTCTGCACCAAGTTGATAACCATTGGTTCCGCGGGAATTGATATCATCTTAGGAATGGAAACGCTTGCTAAGTGGGATGTCAGAATTGATTGTGCCAAGCGAACCGTCCACTTAACAGCTCCTGATGGTCAGAAAGTGGAAGTCAGTGCCACAGAACCTTCTGGTTGTCTGCATCAGATGGAGGCGAAGCCCACGGAGGGAATTCGAGTAGTGTGCGAGTACCCGGATGTCTTTCCAGAAGAGTTACCAGGTATGCCACCTGACCGAAAAGTTGAATTTTTAATAGAACTTTTACCTGGTACAGCCCTTATAGCAAAAAGGCAATATAGAGTGGCACCCAAAGAACAAGAGTTAATAAAGGAAAATATAGATGAGTTGTTAGGAAAAGGGTTTATACGGCCTAGTTCTTCACCTTGGGCCTTCCCAGTTCTGTTTGTTGATAAGAAGGATGGGTCAAGAAGAATGTGTGTAGATTATAGGGCTTTGAATGATGTCACCTTAAAAAACAAATACCCCTTACCTCGGATAGATGATTTGTTTGATCAGTTGCAAGGTGCATGTGTGTTCTCAAAAATTGATTTGAGCTCGGGTTATCATCAAATGAAGATTCGTCCTTCCGATATTCCAAAGACTGCTTTCATTACCAGATTTGGGTTATATGAATATACAGTGATGTCTTTTGGGTTGACAAATGCTCCTGCTTATTTCATGAATCTTATGAACAAGGTGTTCATGGAGTATCTTGACAAGTTTGTTGTGGTGTTCATTGATGATATATTGATCTATTCCAAGACGGAAGAAGAACATGAAGAACACTTGAGGTTAGTTTTGCAGAAGCTGAGAGACCATAAGTTGTATGCAAAGTTGAGCAAGTGTGAGTTTTGGCTTGATCAAGTGCCTTTCTTGGGACATATAGTCTCAAAAGGTGGAATTATGGTGGATCCTAGCAAAATCAGCAGTGTCATGGATTGGAAGGTGCCAGAAGTTGTGAAAGAAGTTCGTGGATTTTTGGGTCTAGCAGGTTATTACAGAAGGTTTATTGAGAGTTTCTCCAGGATTGCAAAACCAATGACATCATTGCTCGAGAAGGGTGTTCCATTTAATTAGACTAAGGAGAGGCAAGCTGCATTTGATGAATTAAAGAAGAGACTCACCACAGCCCCAATGCTTACTCTACCGGACTTAACCAAGAGTTTCACCGTGTATTGTGATGCCTCTAAGGAAGGTTTGGGTTGTGTGCTGATGCAGGAGGGTAAGGTGATTGCTTATGCTTCACGCCAGCTAAGAAAGCATGAGGTCAATTATCCCACTCATGATCTGGAGTTAGCAGCTGTTGTGCATGCTCTGAAGATCTGGAGGCATTATTTATTCGGAAATAGATGTGAGATATACATCGACCATAAGAGTCTTAAATATATCTTCACACAGAATGAGCTGAATATGAGGCAGAGAAGATGGCTAGAGTTGATTAAAGATTATGACCTGGAGATACATTACCATCCAGGGAAAGCTAATGTGGTAGCAGATGCCTTAAGCAGAAAAAGTTATGTTAACATGGCAGTTGCTTTTCAGATGCCCTTTGAGCTGTGTGCGGAATTTGAGAGTTTGAATTTGGGATTCATGCATCACACCACAGTAGCAACTTTTGAAGCAGAGCCTACCCTTGAACAAGAGATAAGGAACCATCAGAAAACGGACGAGAAAATCTAGGAGATCCGGGAACAGATCAAGTTGGGCAAGGCGCCACACTTTCGTGAAGATGAACAGGGTACTGTATGGTACAAGAACCGGATCTGCGTGCCAGATGTGGACAGTATCAAGAAGTTAATACTCAGTGAGGCTCACGACACCGTTTACTCAATTCACCCGGGCAGTACAAAGATGTATCATGATTTGAAGGAAAGGTTCTGGTGGTATGGAATGAAGAGAGCAGTGGCGGAATATGTCGCAGTGTGTGACACTTGTCAGCGTGTGAAGGCCGAACATCAGAGACCTGCAGGTTTGTTGCAACCTTTGAAGATTCCAGAGTGGAAATGGGAGGAAATAAGTATGGATTTCATTGTGGGCTTACCCCGGACTCAGAAAGGTTACAACTCGATCTGGGTAGTTGTTGATCGGTTGACCAAGGTTGCTCATTTCATTCCGGTGAACACTATCTATTCGGGTGCAAGGTTAGCAGAATTGTACATCTCTAGAATCGTTTGCTTGCATGGTGTGCCTAAGCGGATCATATCTGATAGAGGTTCACAGTTCACATCTCGTTTTTGGGAGCAGTTGCATGATTCATTGGATTCCAAGCTTCGGTTCAGTACAGCATATCACCCACAGACAGATGGTCAGACGGAAAGAACAAATCAGATCCTAGAGGACATGTTGAGGGCGTGTGCTATACAGTACGGAACCAGTTGGGACAAGAGTCTGCCTTACGCTGAGTTCTCTTATAACAACAGCTACCAAGCCAGTCTGAAGAAGTCACCGTTTGAGGCACTGTACGGTAGAAGGTGCAGGACACCGCTATTTTGGAACCAAACAGGAGAGAAGCAGGTGTTCGGACCCGACCTTATCAGGGATGCTGAACAGCAGATCAAGATGGTACGTGAGAACTTGAGAGTTGCTCAGTCCAGACAGAAGAGCTATGCAGATGTGCGACGCAGGGATTTGACCTTTAAGGTTGATGACTTTGTGTATTTGAAGGTGTCACCAATGAGAGGTATCCGGAGGTTTAATATGAAAGAGAAGCTGGCACCAAGATACATTGGTCCATTCAAGATAGTGGAAAGGAAAGGCAAAGTGGCTTATAAGTTAGAGTTGCCATCAAACCTATCTGGCATACACAATGTGTTCCATGTGTCCCAACTAAAGAAGTGTTTGAGGGTCCGGAAGAACAAGCACCACTGGAAGGTCTGGACGTGCAGGAGGATTTGACATATACCGAACACCCGGTGAAGATTCTTGAAACATCTGAAAGGGTTACCCGAAATAGGAGGGTCAAAATGTGCAGAGTGCAGTGGAAACATCACACGGAGGATGAGGCAACTTGGGAAAGAGAGGAGGAGTTGAGAGCAACCTATCCTGGTCTCTTTGCTAACCACCTATGAGAATCTTGGGGGCGAGATTCCTGTTAAGGGGGGTAGGTTTGTAACACCCTAGTTTAAATTCTAGCATTTCACAATAAAATTCAAGCAATTTATTTAATTTTCCTAAGGCTTATATGTTTAGTTTGCATTTAACAGGTTTTATTTAAAATAAATACTAGAATAAAATTTATTATAGGCCCAACTTTCTTGTGCATTACATGCTGGTGCATTGTCTCTTGTTTGGTTGAATTAAGGATTCAAATTCAAATTCATTTGAATTTTAGAACCATTTCTATCTCCATTCAAAATAATTCAAAAAACAGAAAAGAAAAAAAAAGGGGAAAGGGGCAGCCAGGCCAGCCAGGCCCGGCTCGGCCCAACCGACCCCCGCCTCTCTCCCGCCTGGGCTCGGCCCAGCCGACCCCGCCCCCTTCCCGCCTGGGCCGAGAGGCCGGCCCACTCGGCCGCGCCCCTCCTCCTCAGCGCCACTCGGCCCGCCAGCGCGCGCCGCCCTCTCTCTCCACGCCTCGCTGACAGGCGGGCCCGCGCCCTCGCTCCCACTGACCGCTCGGCCCCGCCGGTCAGACCCGTCCCCTTCCTCCCGCCGCGATCCACGCCCGCCTTCCTTACTCCCCCGCTCGGCCACATCGGCGCTCGAGCAAAGGAAGCCGAAGCCACGCCTACATCCCCTTCCTTTAGCGCCCGCCCTCAATCCTGCGGTCGCCGCCCCGGTTTCCCCTTCTCCCTCCTTTCCTTCACTGCGCCGGGTCCAGCTTTCAAAGCCGCTGAGCGGAATCACCGTGGCCGTGTCTATCCCCTTCGCCTAGGGCTCTATAAAACCCACTCCGAGGACCGCACTCTTCTCCTTTGCAAACCCTCTTCTCCAATTCGTCGCTCGTGCTCTCTCGTGCCCGCTGTCCGTTGCCGGAGCTCCGCCTCGGTAAGCCACTCCACCGCTCGATTCGTCACCGATGAGCCACCTCCGCTGCTCTAATCCCCTCCATATCGTCCGCAGGATCCTCTCGGAGTCGTTCCGCGAGTTTTGGAAGCGGGAGCGAACCTCCGACGCTCCTGTCCGCGAGCACCGACCGTCTTCATCCGCCGGTCACCGTCGCCAAGCCCCGCTGTCCGTTCCCCGACCTCGCTGGACCCTCGGTGAGCTCCGCCTCGGCCTTCTCTCTCTCCCGAGCTAGGTCTAGTCTAGCGAGACCGCCCTTAGTGCCCCGGTGCACATTGCTCCAGTGAGCCGCCGCCGCACAGGCCGAACTCCACCGTGGTGAGTGGTCACCGCCGGCGCCCCCTTTTCTCCCTTTCAACCCTGGCCCTCGGATCCAATCTGGACAGCCAAGATCATAACGTGGGGGTACCCCTTCGCGGGCCAATCACAGAGCGCCACGTCGCCCTCACTTAATCCGACTCAGCTGGTCCCACCTGTCAGGCCGACGTGTCACGCCACCAGCGCGCCGCGTCGGCGTAGACCGGTCAGCGCGGGACTTTCGCAGAAAAGTCCCCGCGTTTCTCTGGAATCAACCCGCGGTCCACCGGCTTTGAAAAATAATTAGGTTTAGGTCCTGTTTTCTTCAGTTAGACCCTGGACTTTCCGGTTTTTGAACCCGCGGTCCCAGTCTCAGGTTTTTGCATGGAAACCCGCGGCGGCTATAGTTAATTACGTTTAAGTCCTCGGTTTTTCAAATCTAGCCCCTGGTTTCAATGTTTCCATCACAGTTATGCCCCTAGGAGCCCGTTTTATGCATAACTTCCGCTTTTTAACTCCGATTTGAGTGATTCTTGCGCTCACGCGACCGTAGAAACATGTAGAATGTTTTTAGTACAGTTTTACCTTCTGTTTTTATGATATGATGTACTGTTTCTCACCTTTTGATAATTGTTTGCATGTATGTATGCGTGGAAATGCTTGTATGTTGCCGTGAACGTGGTTAGACGGTGAGCAGTTTGTTGGTGACGAAGAGCAGCCGTTTGAGGGTGTTGAGCAGCAGACTCAAGACCAGTTTGAGTAAGGCAAGTATAGCATGAACACAACCTAACAACCCTTTAATCACTTCATATGCATGTGTCTAATTTTTGTATGCCAATAAGGACTGTACCTAGCCTCTTTTATCGATATGTTTACCTATGGGTTGCATGTTGGTTAAGTTTTGCTAGTTGCTGCACGAACTCATGTATCTTTTGTTAATAATTTTGTTAAATGGATCTATGCAATCAAATTTTGAGCTTGACCCTCTGTGGATCATGTTCCTCTAAAAATGGCTTTTTAGCAACTTGGTTTAGGGGGCATGAGCATGTGTTTTGCTTATAGCCACTCTTCGTAAGGACCGGTTCGCAAAGAGACAACCTGGGACAAAGTGCTACAATGAGACTGGAATGGGACGGTCTTGGCTAACTAATTAGGTTGCATTGGTTTGGGAGTAACTTACCGATGGGGCAAGAGGGGAGGTGAGCTTCTGTGGCCCTCACGCTACTTGGGTTGAGTGCGTTTATCTCCCCTTGAGGCTTGCTCCACAGCTGCGGACCCTGAAACCTTAGCGGTTACACCTTACCAACGTGATCTTTGTAAAGGCCTCGTAGTGTGCTTGCTAGCCATCTCATCTAAGGTAATGTGGTGGACCACTAGCGTAGCCCACGACTCATGGGTAAAGATGTACGACCTCTCGAGAGTGTAAAACTGACATGTCAGCCGTGCTCACGGTTATGAGCGGCCCAGATCCTTTATGCAGATTAGTGGTTTCTGTTGGGTTTTGAAAGTGGTTCTTATGTTAATGTTGTTGAATAATGTTCTGATGCAATATCTTGGGTTAATGGTTTACCAACTCACTTGTAGTAATTTAGTCGCTTAATAAAACTTGACCAACTAAAAGCTCATGCTAAGTGTCAGCCAACCCTAGATGCCTCATAGTTCATGTTATGCTTGTTGAGTACGAAATACTCACGCTTGCTTTACTTTAAACCTACTGTTGGCTGGAACCCAACCGCTGCTCAGCTCCAGAAGACTTCGAAGAGTATGTTCAGGACTTCAACGAGTTCTAGGCGTACCGGTCCACCAGTCAATGTCCCTGTGGCGGCTCGTTTATCTTCGTTTACGCTTCCGCTATGACGCTGGTTTAAAGACATGTTGTCTTATTGTAATAAAGTGATGTTATACTCTATGTAAACGTTTTATTTATGGTTTATGCACGTTCTGTGATGTCACTATTGTCATGATATATGTGAGACACGTTCCTGGCACATATATGTTGTTCCGGTTCCGTTGGTTGAGAACAGGGCGTGACACTCCATCGAGACAGGCAACGTGGGGTCTCTATTGCCCAGGATATGACGACGCCGAATGTTACGGAGGCGGTTCGCCCTCTCCCTCCTGTGGTGATCCTCCGAGGTTTCAGCGAGGACAGGTTGCTCATCGTCTGAGACTGCCTCCTCGATCTTGTTCACTAGACCGTTGATCACGAGGATCTCAGGGAAAAGAGAGTCAAGCTTGGAAGCGAACTCTCAGGATCGTCAGTAAGCGTAGGTTCTACCTCCATGCTGGAGGCTGAAGCTGTGGCTGTCGTAGTTACCGCACTGTGGTCAGAGGCCGTAGGAGTCTCGATGTTGCAGATTACATGGTGATGCCCTTTATCATGATCCTCCCGAGTGACCACCAAGTGATGAGAGGCTTCGTCGGTCTGCAAGCTACGCCAGCGAATGGTTCTCCCCACCAGGGCTCAACGGCACATCAGGCTCGCTGTAACACCCTAATTTTATTTCCAGTACCTTACAATAAATTTAATATGGTTTATTTAATTTTCTAGGATTTTATATGCTTAGTCATGCATTTAATGATTTATTTTATCTACAATAATTAAAATTAATCTTAGGTCAACTTTTGTTGTACATTCATGCTGGTGCATATGTTATTTTGTTGTATGAATTAGGGACCGAAAGTTTGGTGCAATATCTTTTGGGCTAATGGTGTTGTTACTAATTCATAGTAATTAGGCCTTAATAAATGTTTTAAATTAAAAGCTTATGGAGATGTCAGCTAACCATAGAGCCTCATTGTTTATGTTATATTTGTTGGGTATTCTGCACTCACGCTTGTTTCTTTATATTTATTCCTTGTTGGGGGGAAAAATCCAACCGCTGCTCAGATGATGGAGGTAATGAGGACTATGTGCAAGACTACGACGAGTTTTAGGCGTTTCGTTCACCAGTTGACGTCCCTGTGGCGCCCGTTATATCTATGTTTTATGCTTCCGCTATGCTACGTTATACTCTGAGTTAAACACTTGTGTCACAGTGTAATAATGATATATTTAATGTTATGTACGTTTTTTATCTTTGGCATGTGCTGTGGTATTCTGTAATTTGCCATGTATATGCGAGACGTTTCCTGGCGCATATATATGTTGCACGGTTTTGTTCGTTGAAACCGGGCGTGACAAATTTGGTACCAGAGCCGTGTTGACTGTAGGACGAAAGCCTAGTTAAAACTGGTCGTGTTTAAGGACTTCACTTTCCCTGTCTTAACTGCTGACTTTTAAATGCTTTGTCTTTATTTTAGTTTTACTGATTAATTGCTCACATTATATTCGAAAATTTTTATTTATTCATTCTGTCATATAGAACTTTACTCAAGTATTTCTATCATTTCTATAGATGTCATCATTAGGGTGTCTTTATATATTAGATCATACCCTTGTTATATCTCGTTAGCACGCTTTGTTTTGGTGTGTGAATGCTTGTTACGGTGAACTATGTTTTATTTGGTTCTTTGATTGATTGATAGTCTAGCTGTGATATATGTCCACAGTATAAACAAATATGAAGATTAAATTAATTAAATTAATTAATTAATAAAGATTAGATCGTTGGGGGTTATAAATAGCCATCTACTCTTTTCTCTTTACTTTATCGGTCACCGTTGTTCATCATCCTGGATATGTGCAACAATTGCTTACTGATATTGTTTCAACTGCTGCCAACAGATGGTAAACACCAGGAATCAGGCTAATGGCAACACACCGCAAAACCCACCGCAGAACCCACCGCCGCTGACAGCAGATCAGTCTTTTCAGCTTCAGATGCAGATGATGACTACTCTCAACAATGCAGTACAAGCTCTGCAGAATATTCAAGCCAATCCGCAGCCGCAGCAGAGGGACAGGCGTGGAGACTTTATGAAGGGACACCCGCCAACTTTCTCCCATTCTGCTGATCCACTTTAGGCAGATGACTGGCTCCGTGCAGTGGAGCGACAGCTTGACATTGCACAGTGCAATGATCAAGAAAGGGTCCTGTATGCAGCAGGACAACTTCGAGGAGCTGCTCTAGATTGGTGGGAGTCATACAGACCGCAGGACAGAGAATGTTTCACCTGGGCTCAGTTCCGTGAGAGATTTAGAAGCCACCATGTGCCTGCGGGCATAATGAAGATGAAGAAGAAGGAGTTCCTCTCTCTTAAACAGGGGAACCTGTCAGTCAGCGAGTACCGTGATAAATTCCTGCAGCTTGCTCACTATGCTCCCACAGAAGTTGCAGAAAATGGTGACAAGCAAGAGCACTTCCTGGAGGGTCTTAATGACAACCTTCAGTTACAGCTGATGAACAACAAGTTCAATAATTTCAATCACCTGGTGGACCGTGCCTTGCTTACAGAGTAGAAGCACAAGGAAATTGAAGAGAAGAAAAGAAAGCTCAACCCTGCTTCCTCCAAAAGCAACACCCGCCCCCGCTACCAGCAGCAGCAGTACTAGCAGCGTCAGCAGCCCCAGCAGCAGCAGTATCAGTAGCAGACAGGTCAGGGTCAGCGTTATCAGAGTCAGAACCAACGCCCTACCTACCGAGCTATGCCACAGGGGCAATCCAACCCTCCTGCCCCAAATCAGGCTACTGTTCCAGTTGTTCGAAACTACTACAAGTGTGGCGACAGTGGGCACCTCGCCAACAACTGCCCACAGAAGGGGCAACAGCAGCAGCAGGGCGCTAGGCAGAACACCCCACAGCAGCAGCAGGGGCGCCCCAACCAGCAAAATAGGGTGCCACTTCAGGGCAAGGTCAACCATGTGATGGCAGAAACCGTAGCAGAGGCTCCAAATGTCGTTCTCGGTACGTTTACAGTCAACGCCAATCCTGCTACTGTACTTTTTGATACTGGTGCTACACATTCTTTTATCACAAGGTCATTTGCTGAAAAACATAACCTCCCCTTAAGCTGCATGAAAAGACCTATGGTAATTAATTCACCGGGGGGAAAGATAACTACCAACACAGTCTGTACTAGAGTTAGTATCAACATAACGGGGGTAGAGTTTCGCACTGGGTTGCTAGTTATTGATTCCATTGATATTGATAACATCTTGGGCATGGACACTCTGGAGAAATGGGGTGTCAAAATTGATTGTGCTCAACGGACAGTTCATCTAGCAGCATCAGATGGCCAGGAAGTGGGGATCAGCGCATCAAGTCCTTCAGGATATTTGCACCAGATGGAGGCTAGACCTACCGACGGTATTCGGATAGTGTGTGATTATCCAGATGTCTTCCCTGATGAGTTGCCAGGTATGCCGCCTGACAGAGATATTGAGTTTTTAATAGAGCTTTTACCTGGCACTGCACCTATAGCAATGAGGCAATATAGAATGGCACCTATAGAGCACGAGAAGGTTAAAAAGAATATAGATGAATTGCTAGCTAAAGGATATATCCGCCCTAGTTCCTTTCCTTGGGCTTTTCCAGTCTTGCTTGTTGAGAAAAAGGATACTGATGTGAAAAGGATGTGTGTGGATTACCGAGCTCTAAATAAAGTCACCATTAAAAACAAGTACCCGCTTCCTCGCATTGATGATTTGTTTGATCAGCTTCAGGGTGCTTGTGTTTTCTCCAAAATTGATTTGAGATCTGGTTATCATCAGTTAACAAATTCGTCCCTCAGATATTCCTAAGACCGCCGTCACCACTAAGTACGGCTTGTATGAGTATACAGTAATGTCCTTCGGCCTCACCAATGCTCCTGCCTATTTTATGCAACTGATGAATTCAGTATTTATGGATTATTTAGACAAGTTTGTGGTGGTTTTTATTGATGACATTCTGATTTATTCCAAGACTGAAGCAGAACATGAGGAGCATTTAAGGTTAGTTCTTCAGAGACTGAGAGAACACAAGTTGTATGCCAAGTTCAGCAAATGTGAATTTTGGATTGATGAAGTTCGTTTCCTTGGTCACGTCGTCTCCAAAGGAGGAATTGCAGTGGATCCAAGCAAGATCAGTACTGTCACGAACTAGAAGGTGCCGGAAATACCAAAAGAGGTTCATGGATTTTTGGGTTTAGCTGGTTATTATCGGAGATTTATTGAGAATTTTTCAAGAATTGCGAAGCCCATGACTTCTCTGTTAGAGAAGGATGCAGAATTTAGATGGACAAATGCACAGCAAACTGCTTTTGATGAGCTGAAGAAGAGATTGACTACCGCACCTATGTTGACATTGCCTGACCAGCAGAAGAAATTCATAGTTTATTGTGATGCTTCCAGGGATGGTTTGGGATGTGTTCTGATGTAGGAAGGTAAAGTGATTGCCTACGCTTCACGGCAGTTGCGCAAGCATGAGGTGAATTATCCGACAGATGACCTAGAACTTGCAGCAGTGGTGCACGCACTGAAGATTTGGCGCCATTATTTATTCGGGCAGCGTTGTGAAATTTATACTGATCACAAGAGCCTCAAATATATCTTCACACAGAACGAGTTGAATATGCGGCAGCGAAGATGGCTGGAATTAATTAAGGATTATGATATGGAAATTCATTATCATCCTGGCAAGGCTAATGTGGTGGCAGACGCTCTGAGTAGGAAGAGTTATGCTAATATGGCTTTGGGTTTCATGATGCCGCATGAGTTATGTGAAGAGTTTGAAAGATTGAGTTTGGGTTTGCTACATCACACTACAATCGCAGCGTTTGAGGCAGAGCCGACATTAGAACAAGAGATTCGGGAACACCAGAATGATGATGAGAAATTGCAGGAAATTCGTGAGTTGCTCAAACTAGGCAAGGCGCCTCACTTTCGAGAAGATGAACAGGGAACTTTATGGTACAAAAACAGGATATGTGTGCCTAATGTGGACAGCATCAGAAAATTGATTTTGAGTGAAGCTCATGATACGGATTGTTCTATTCATCCCGGCAGCACTAAGATGTACTACGACCTGAAAGAAAGATTTTGGTGGTATGGTATGAAGCGTGCCGTAGCCGAGTATGTAGCTATTTGTGATACATGTCAGCGTGTGAAGGCAGAACATCAGAGACCAGCAGGTTTATTACAGCCGTTGAAGGTGGCAGAATGGAAGTGGGAAGAAATAACCATGGATTTTATTGTGGGTTTACCTCGTACTCAGAAAGGTTATAATTCAATATGGGTAGTAGTGGATCGTTTAACCAAGGTAGCTCATTTTATACCAGTTAACACTACTTATTCAGGTGCTAAGTTAGCCGAGCTGTACATCTCTAGAATTGTCTGCCTGCACGGCGTGCCTAAGAGAATTATATCTGACCGAGGTTCGCAGTTTACTTCTCGCTTTTGGGAGCAGTTGCATAATTCTTTGGACACAAAGCTCAGATTCAGTACAGCGTACCATCCTCAGACCGACGGGCAGACAGAAAGGACTAATCAGATACTGGAGGATATGTTGAGAGCTTGTGCCATACAGTATGGCACTAGTTGGGATAAGTGTTTGCCATATGCTGAGTTTTCCTATAATAACAGCTATCAAGCCAGTCTGAAGAAGTCGCCGTTTGAAGCACTGTACGGCAAGAGGTGCAGAACGCCGTTGTTCTGGAATCAGATAGGTGATAAGCAAGTTTTTGGATCTGACATAATACAGGATGCGGAACAGCAGTTGCGGGTTATTTAGGAAAATTTGAGAGTTGCCCAGTCCAGGCAGAGAAGTTATGCTGATGTTCGCAGGAGGGATTTGTCCTTTAAAGTGGATGACCATGTGTACTTGAAGGTGTCACCAATGAGAGGTATTCGCAGATTCAACATGAAAGGGAAGCACCAAGATACATTAGACCATTTAAAATACTGGAGAAGAAAGGTGAAGTAGCTTACCGCCTGGAATTACCTCCCAGTTTGTCAGGTGTGCATGATGTGTTTCATGTGTCCCAGTTGAAGAAGTGTTTGAGAGTGCCCGACGAGCAAGCGCCGCTAGAAGGATTAGAGGCACAGGAGGATCTGACCTACATAGAGCATCTAGTGAAAATTCTAGACACATTAGAGAGAAATACTAGAAACAAAAAGATCAAGATGTGCCGTGTGCAGTGGAGTCATCATACAGAGGCCGAGGCAACCTGGGAACGAGAGGATGGGTTAAAAGCAACATACCCCGCCCTCTTTGCTAACTAGCCTATCTGAATCTCGGGGCGAGATTCTTGTTAAGGGGGCTAGGTTGGTAACACCCTAATTTTATTTCCAGGACCTTACAATATATTTAATATGGTTTATTTAATTTTCTAGGATTTTATATGCTTAGTCATGCATTTAATGATTTATTTTATCTACAATAATTAAAATTAATCCTAGGTCAATTTTTGTTGTACATTCATGCTGGTGCATATGTTATTTTGTTGTATGAATTAGGGATCGAAAGTTTGGTTTTAACGGAATATTAGTGTTGGTTTTGGTTTTGTTTTGGAAAGAAAATGCAGAAAACAGAAAAGGAAAAAAAAAACAAAAAGAGAAGCCAGGCCAACCACCCCGGCCGGCCCAGCCCGTCTCAAACCCCCTTCCCCCTCTCCCGCTCGCGCCCGGCCCAGCAAGCAGCCCGACCGGCCCAACGCCTCCCTGCGGCCCCTCTCTCTCTGCGCATGGGCCCCGCTCGTCATCTCCTCCTCCCACCTCCGGCCGAATCCTTCTCAACACACCTCCTCTCTCCGTCTCGCTGCACGGTGGACCGAGGCCCCTCTCCCTCTACGCTCTGGACCCGCGCCGTCCAAACCAAGGCCCTCCTGCCAGCGCGCCGCGCCGCCCCGACGTGGGCTCGAGCTCGAGACGAACCGGACCCAGAGCCGCTGCCCTCTGCCGCTCGCGCCGCCTCTCCCGATTCGAGTCGGACTAGGCTCGATTCCACCTCCGTCGCCCTAATCCCGAGGCCGAAACGCCGTCCTCCGATGAGGTGCCGCCGCGGCAAAGCAGTGCGCCGCCTCCTCTGCTAGTCGCCGCCGGTCATATCCCTCCCCTTCAATCTTAGCCGCACGATCTAGATCCAACGGCCCGAATCCACCGGAGACCGGTCAAATGCCAGTCAATACCGGTCAACCGCCGACCGCCGTGGCACTTTTGCTAAAGAGCCCCTCGAGTTTGAGTAAATCAACCCGCAGTCCATTCCTTTGAGAACGGAGGCCCTATTTTTATCTTTTAAACCCGGGTTTCCGAAAAATAATTACAGATAGGTCCTATCATCTTTAAAAGGCTATAACTTCCCCGTTTTAAATCCGTTTTCGGCGATTCTCGCGCCCACGCGACCGTAGCAATGTGTAGTATAATTTTAAATACGTTTTATCTTCTGTTTTTATGTCATGATGTACTGTTTCTTACCTTTTGCATTTGTTTGCTGGCATGTATGATCATGTGGATGCTTGTTTGGTGCCGTATATCGTGCGTAGACGTTGATCCGCCTGTTGAGTTCGAAGAGCAACCTCCAGAAGCCTCTGAGCATCAAGGAATAAATTTTGAGGAAGGCAAGTATAACATAAACAACACCTAATAATTTTTTAATTACTGCATGTGCATTTTAATTTATATGCCGTAAGGTTTACCTAGTTACTTTTATCCTTTTATATCTACCTTGTGGAATGCATATGGTTAAGTTGTGCTAGGTGCTGCGCAAACTCACCTCTTTTGTTAACTTAATTTTGATTAATGATCCTATGCAATTAATTGTTGGGCGTGACCCTGATCGGTTCATGTCCATTTTAATATGGCTTTTTAGCAACATGGTTTAGGGAGCTTGAGCAATGTGCTCGTGTGCTTTTGCTAGTTCTCTCCCTAAGGACCGAATCACAAAGCGACCACTTGGGACAACAGTGCTACCACAAGATTGGAATGGGACGATCTTAGCTGATTAATTAGGTTGTTTTGGTTTGGGAGTAGCTTACCTGCGGGGCAAGAGGGGAGGTGAGTTTCTGTGGCCCTCGCGCTGCTTGGGTTGAGTGTGCTTTACGTTATATGTATGTGCTTCTCCCCTTGAGGCTTGCTCCATGGTTGCGGAACCTGAAACCTTAGCGGTTACACCTTACCAACGTGATCTTTGTAAAGGCTTCGTAGTGCGCTTGCTCCAAGCTCGGCTCCAATGGCGGTCGCGTGGGGTTCGATGGCGAAATGCGCTCCGGTGGAGGGGATACGGTGGCCTAGGCTTGGCGAGGTGGTGGAGTCGAGGGTGGTGGAGAATGTCACGACGATGGGAAGGCGCGGGGAGCTGCAGAACGGTGGGCATGAGCTCCGCCCGAGCTCAACAATGGCAGCTGGCGGTGGAGAACGGAGAAATAGGCGAGGGCGCTCGGGATGGCGAGTGGGAGAGGAGAGCGGATAGGGGGAGGACGCGCCCACCTTAAAGGCGAGGCGGTCGGCCGGTCGTGGCAGGCTACCTGGGCGCCACGTGGCGCGTCCGTACGCCAGCGGCCGCGGGGCAGCCGGCCGTTGGGCGCGGTCAGGAGGCCCCACCTGTCGTAGACAGGGAAGTTCCGAAAATGGAAAACCCTCTGTTGACTGCAGGAACCAGTGTTTGAAATATCCATTTTTCAATAGGTTAGAGTCCGATTTTGAAAATGCCCCAATTGGATGAAATGTTCTAAATTTGTTTCTCCACATTTGACTTGCATACCATGTTATATTCAAAAAATACCATGTTATATTCAAAAATATGGTTTAAATTTGAATTTAAACTACTGACTAAAGTTTGACCAAAACAGCCCACCAGACTAAAAATTCCAAAAGTCCATTTTATGACCACTTTCACCCAAAGAGTTTTATACCAATGCTGTTTAGAATTTTGATCTACAACTTTCTCAACTAAATATTTGCATAAAAAGGGCTGTAGATTAGAGAAAATGTAGAATTACTAATCAGGTCAGGTTTGGACAGATTTCACATGCTGACAGAAAAAGCCCCAAAGCTCTATGCAAACCTTACTGCATGTCAAAGCACCAATTATCAAAGTTGTTCATCATGAAATTGTCTACAAGTTTGGTATAGAAAGTTTCACCTAGATCACAATGGAATTAAAGTTATGACTACAAACATAGCAGCACATATGCAGGAAACTGGAATCAACAAGTTGCAAATTCAACCAAGTTTTGAACATGAGCTCAAATGCATCATAATATGATGCATCATGATGTATGTTGCATGTATGTGAGATGAAAATGCACTTGAGATGCTGGAGCACCACACGACATTGTCCATCATTGGATGGGCATGAGAGCGACCAACACCCCTATAAGCATCACCTCCTTTGTCACCAGGATTGCGACCAACCTGGGCCTCCTAGAGAATGCCCAGCTTGAGTACCTTCCCAATAACACATCACACTATGTAGGGAGCAGCACTTCATCCAGGTACATTTCATGAAGCGAGACGCCAAAATGAATGGGCAACTAGTCATGACATGGTTTGGGCACAATCTTGATCTACCGCTTCCAGCGCCGCAGTTCGACATGTACACTGTTAGGAGCCTAACCATGCAGCACGATGTGGAGGCACTACGCCAAAGCATCGGCGGCGTCATGACCCGAGGCTAGCGACGGCGAGCAGAAGAGCAACACCGCAGTGCAGAGGAGAGCTTGAGGAGGAACCATCCCACGTTCCGACACCCACTGAGCCATCCTGGTTTTACACCAGTAGTGGCCAGAGTTCCTACCATCCTTCCCTTAGTACACCATACTATGGAGGTGGTAGCGCATCACATGCGTTCAGCTGAGACGTAGGTCACTCTGCTTCAACCCGGTACCACACACCGGACATAACCGACATCAACTCCGCAATGGGGGGGATGAACTTGGACCAGTATGATCAGAGGCTGTATCAGCAGGTAGGTGACATCCAACAACGCACGGAAGCGATGGATCAACGGCTCCAAACCAACACGGAAATGCTTCAAAACCTGAACGAGCAAGTTGGAGCCGGCTTTCTCAATGCTCAGAACTTCTACAACTACTACCACCAAAACCCCTAGCTTCATTGAAGCGTGGGGGGATGGTAGGCCGTTAAGAGCAAACCTCCTTTCTTGTGCAGCAGTAGTACCTGTCCGACCCAGCAGCAGTACCTGTCCGACCCAGCAGCAGTACCCGTCCAGCAGCATCACTTGTATCAGCAGTACCCCGTCTGACCGAGCAGCAGCAGTACCCCTGTCCGACCGAGCAGCAGCATCACCCGTCCGAAGGTAAGTATGTTTAATAAAATGTTCTTTATATATTTGCTTATTTCGATTTATTATCTAAAAAAAAGAGTGTCAATAAAAGCAACTCCCAACTTTGATGTATATCTTTCATACGGAAATGATGAATAGTTGCTCTATTATGTTCATACTTAGTTGTTTATGCACGTTCTACACTTAGCTTAATTTCGACCTCGTGTGTATAAGTTGAAAACTTGATCTTGTACTTAGTGGATGCTATTTGCATAACTATGTCTAAGTTGTTGTGAGAAATGATATGGCTAAGCACTAGGTTTTCTCCACATGTCCCTAATAAAAATAAACATCTCAGGTTTATTCTTTTGAAAAATAAAATGAAGTTCCCCCATCGGTTTTGACTACCTACCAGAGCCAAATACACTGAAATATCTGAGCCTAGCTTGTTTAAGCTAATTAAAGTTGTTTTGAGCTTTGTCAAATTTTGAGTCTCTTAGAATGGAATCATCTCTATCTTGTGAATCGTTGGAGCAAAAATCCACCACCACAAATGAATTTACCTATCCTGGGTATGCATCCATATATCTCCAAAATAATACCATTATCCTTACTCCTTCCAATCAAAAAGAGATAGAGTATGGAGCCAACAAAAATATGAGAAAAAGAAAAGCATGCTAGTCAAGGTTGGCAAAAATATGAGAAAAAGAAAAGCATGCTAGTCAAGCATGATAAAAAGAGAGAAAAATACAAAAAGGCTCCATATTCATACCTATCAATCAAAAAGGAGAAGGAAATGAAACAAGGAGGTTCATCCATCCATCCACCAAACAAAGCTCCAACAATGAACAAGGCTAGATGATGTAGTACATTTCTTTGGTCCAATCTTTGGCTTTGCAAAACAAACAACTTAAGTAAGCTAAGTTCTTCCATAACCCTGAGCTCCACATAAGCCTTAATATAGGAAGTTCTTAGCCATGCTTTTAGCTTCAAATGGTGAGGATACACTTTGAGCGATCAAGAGTACCTTTGGGGAAACTTGTTTTCCTTTGAAAAATCTTTAAAAACACCTGAGATGGGAATCCCAAAAGACATGCTTGGAGCAGAACCTGCAGCTAAGTCGTTCTTCCTCTCAACCGCCCAAGACATGGTAAGACAAAAAGATGCGCCACAGGTATGAGTAAGAGTAATCATTACATACACTATGGTTTGAGGTAAAAGCATGGGTGTCGTCTGTGCATAACTCCTATTTATGAGCATCGATATTGCAGCAACTCTTGATCCATAACCCATCTTGCCTTTCCTCGAGAATGAGCAAAGGTCTAAGCTTGGGGGGGTGTTGACGGTCGTTATTGCACCATTTCGACCGCCAACTATCCACAAGTTCTATTGAATATTTAATTGTAGGTACAAGATCAGCCAAAAATAGGAGAAATATGGCTAAGTCAGGAAACCCTGACCAGTGGGCCAGGCCGCCCGGCCTCGCCACCAGGCCGCCCGGCCTGACAAAGTGGCCAAAACACCTCATCTTCGACCTGCATGCATCTGAGTGACGTGTCAATACATTTGTGAAGTCCAAATGCCGAATGCAACAGGCAAAGTACCGGAAGGCCTTGCCATATCATTGATTCAGTACTTGGATTGGTGAAGTCAGTGATCCTCGGCACTTCAATCCTGCGGCTAAGGAAGAAACACAAGTGAAGATCAATGGTTGACAAAGAAACACATGCATAACAGCCATAGCTGCCATGCAACCGCCATGGGGAGTAACTACCAGCCACAAGATCAAGAAAGGCGGTGGATCAAAGGGCTCTCCGGGCCACCCGGCCTGGAGGGAGGCCGCCCGGCCCCACCTCAGGCCGCCCGACCCCACCTCAGGCCGCCTGGCCTATAACCGCCATCCTAACCACTTCACTGACCTTGGAAGCTATAAATACCCCCCTAGAGCTCACTTGTGAAGTGTGGAAGTTGAGTAGTTCATACTATCGCTTAGTCTAGTAGCACTAGGTTAGTTCTGAGAGTTAGAGTTGAGTCTGAGCTTTTGCCTCAGGGATTCCAGAGTCTTCTTCGAGTCTTGGTAAAGCTCTTGTATCTTTCTATCTTTGTACTCTTGTTAATCCAGTACGCTTGCCTAGTGTGGTGTACCTTTATTGCACACTAGATCCAAGGCTTAGGTTTGTGTTGTTCTTAAGTTATCTGAATCTTGTTAGACTTGCTGGTGCTATAAGCTTGTCTTAGGCTTTTGATCTAAGATTAAGTTAGTTCTTACCCTCTGATCAAGGAAGAGCTTTAGTGTTCAAGTTCTCACTTGAACACTACTATAGCGTGCCATCTTACCCATGCAGATCTGGTTGGTAGCATCTCTAGGTGACAGCTCTAGAGGTCTCAGTATTCCACCCCGTCGTTCGTTAAGCCTGTAGGCGTTAGCCGAGTCTCCTTCGGAGGTCTACTATCTACCCCTTGACCTCTCAAGGCACCGGAATTTCGCTCGACGCAAGATCCTAGCTTGTTTCCAGTTAACTTAGTTCAACTGCGAATACTCCTCTGCAGCGACTAAGCAGTAGAGTTTGGAAATCTAATCTCACTCGTTGTCCTCCTAGATAGCTACCTAAGTGTTAAGCTTCTTTAGTCCCTGTTTTACTCTTCCCACCATACACTATCTTGTTATCTTACCCCCGTTGTAAGATGAGCTGGTGTTTTATCTAAGTTATAGTACTGCTTGAAAGTTCGACATTTCATTCCACCTATTCGCCCTTGCCTCCCTGTGGACTTTTACGATACTCGGAATTCTCTGAGTGAAAAAGCTACAGCGAATCTCCGTGTGCTTGCAGAGTAAAATCTGTTATGCTAAGAGACGTCAACAACCACGATGGCGCTCGGCTTCTCCAGTCCATCGGAGTCACCTCGCTGTCCATCGGAGGGCTTACACCACTGTTGCCGAACCGCCCCTCTATGTACCGAGCTTCCATGGCCGACCGACGTCGAGCATTGCCTCCGGTCCATTAGAGGGCTTTTGCTTCCGTCCATCGAGGTCTTCATCATCTACCTCCAGTCCATCGGAGGGCCTCCAGTCCATCGGAGCACTTAATCTTGTTGACAATCACTCATCACACCAGGAGAGCAATGAGGCCGGTCCATTGGCTCTCAATCTCCCCCTTGATGAGTGCATTGTCAACACCTTCAACCTGCAACCTGAAATAGAACAAAGAAAAGAGGAAAGCATAAAACTGAAAAAGAAAGAAAGAAAGAAGAAAGTTGCTCAAAATGCCCAAGAACCAAATACAAGCAAAGAAACAGGGCACAATGAGACAACAAAAGAAAACAAAGTATCGGCTTCTCAAGACGGAGGCAAAAGGCACAACGCACCGATGCAAAGAGCATGCTAAAAGTTCAAACTCCCCCTGAAATGCATCCTCACAAATGCAAAATGAATGCAAAGCTACCCCTCAACTAAATCTCTCCCGAGTCCTCCCCCTATGTCCAATACTTCTCCCCCTTGTTGACAATGGACACATCAAGGGTTCATAGGACTCCCCCTAAACTAGACAACTCCCCCTCAAAATATGCCAAGAGATGCAGAGAGTGTACCAGAAAGAGCTCAAAAGGGATGGAAAGCTAGTATTCACAAGTTCTAGCATATAGAGCAAGTGAGGGCAAGGAAGCATGCAACAAGCTCAAATGAATCTATCTTACACATATCAAGAGCAAGCTTGTTTTTTAGGGAGTTTTTAAGAGAAAGCATCACCAACATGAATAGCACCTAGCAAGATAGGCATGAACAACAAGATGCTAGCAATGCATACAAGGTGTGCTACTCTCAACCAAAGCATATACAACTAGCCATAAGCATTTTAGAGACTTGCAAATTTCAGATTTAAACATTTGTATTCATAAGTAGGTTCTTTTTGTGCCAGGGGTTATTTACTTGTCTTTTGCCACTTCTTACCAACCAATGCCAAGCCTAGGCTCAAAGAACGAGCAGAAACTTAAGACAAGGTTTTGGTCATACACAGCCTAGTCCAAGTTCATGTCAAAGTGCAATGACAAGCAGTATCAAACTAGATTAGTGTGACAAGCAAACCCACTTGGATCTTTCTCAATTTAGCACATAAGACACCATTTGTAGGCATTTTGATTCAGATTTCACTTTAAGTAAGGTGTCATAAAAGCTTAGGCATTAACTTAGCAAAGGCATACAACTAGCATTTCCAGGTATGAAAAGATAGCATAGTATTCAACAAACTCAAGAGAGCTTAGCCAACCATGATCAAGCAAGCATCTGTGCAATCTAGCACAAGCAAGTACTAACTCATCATTCCAAAGAGCTCTAGTGCTAGTGAAGTAAAAATGCATATGACACAATGCAATGCCTAATATGGTACAAAATGCAAAAGAAACAAAGAGAAATAAAAGCAAGATAAAAGCAAAATCTAAACTATAGAAGCTATTCCTTACTAAAAGGAATAGTAGCACACTATCCCTGACTAAAAAGGATAGCACACTCCAAGCTCACCTTTGAAGGGCACTAAAGCGCTAAACTCTAGGGGCTTCGTAAAGATATCGGCCAACTAGTTTTGGGTTACAACATGGACTAAGTCAATATCACCCTTCTCAAAGTGGTCTCTCAGAAAGTGAAACCTCACGTCTATGTGTTTGGTTCTAGAGTGCAAGACGGGGTTCTTAGCTACAGAGATAGCAGAAGTAGAGTCCACTAGAAGAGGGATCCTCCCAAACCTAAGGCCAAAATCACTAAGGGTGGCTTTCATCAATAAGAGCTGGGATCAGCAGCTAGCAGCAGCTATATACTCTGCTTCTGTGGTAGACAGGGATACGCTAGCTTGCTTGCGGGAGGACCAAGAGACAAGAGAGGTTCCTAAGAGTTGGCATGTGCCAGAGGTTGATTTGCGATCAATCCGACAGCTAGCATGGTCAGCATCTGAGAACCCTCTAAGAGAAAGGGAAGAACCCGAGGAGTACCAAAGACCAAGCTCAGGAGTGAACTTGATATACCTGAAAATGCGCTTCACCGCTTGACGGTGAGATGTCCTGGGAGAAGCCTGGTAACGCGCACAAAAGCAAACCGCGAACTGAATTTCCTGTCTGGTCGCTGTCAGGTACAGAAGTGAGCCGATCATCCCTCGAAATTCCTTCTGGCCCACCGCGTCCCCATCTTCATCCGCATCAAGCGCCGTGTTTGTACTCATAGAAGTTGTCATGGGTTTAGAGTCACCCATGTTAAACTTCTTGAGTATGTCCCTTGTGTACTTGGCTTGATGGACGAAGGTACCCTGAAGGCCTTGCTTTATCTACAGCCCGAGGAAGAACTAGAGCTCACCCATGAGACTCATCTCAAATTCTCTGCTTATCTGTTCAGCAAAACTAGACACCAAAGCGTGAGATGAACCACCAAAGATTATGTCATCAACATATATCTGAACTATCAGGGTGTCGCCGCCACGACTCAACAAAAATAAGGTCTTGTCTACTGAACCCATCACAAACCCAGACATGAGCAGAAAACTCTTCAACCTAGCATACCAAGCTCTTGGAGCTTGCGTCATACCATAAAGAGCTTTCCTCAACTTCCTCCTAATCTATGAACCCATTCTGGAAACTTGGCATTCTCAAAGCCAGGAGGTTGTCTCACATAAACCTCCTCCTCTATGAACCCATTTAGGAAGGCTGATTTGACATCCATCTGCTGTAGTTTGAAGCCTTTGGAGGCACCAAAAGCAAGCAGAATCCTAATTGCTTCCAAACGAGCTACAGGGGCAAAGGTCTTCTCATAATCTATCCCCTCCTTCTGACAGAAACCCTAGGCTACAAATCTCGCTTTGTTCCTCACAACCATCCCATTCTCACCCTGTTTGTTCTTGAAGACCCACTTGGTCCCTATAGGACGGCAGTTTAGTGGAGGTTCAACTAAATCCCAGACATGGTTTCTCTCAAAGTTCTCCAACTCCTCATGCATGGCGTTAGCTAGTTAGGATCAGATAATGCATGTGACACATCCCGGGGCTCAAAAGAAGCAACATATGCAGAGTGGGAGAAAAAGGCTAGAGAGTTAACCAAAGACCGTGTGACACACTGGTGAAGATCTCCAATGATCCTGTGTGGAGGGTGATCCCGCTGGACCTGCCGAGATGGAACAATCTCGGAGGTCACCTCCCCTGCGTCCTCAGCGGGCCCAACCTTTGTTTGAGCTTGCTGTCGGGGGAGTGAGGAAGAAGCCGTGGGCATAGGTCCTCCTTCATCATCAGAGCTCGTAACAGAGGGGGCAGGAGCTGCAGCCGGTGCAGTGGCTCCTGCATCACCAACATCATCTGCACCTTCCTCATCTTCAAAGATGGGAGTGCGTTCTTCATCATCACCTGAAAGCTCAAAGGCAAGGGATGTGCAGGGCATAGTTTCGTAAAAAGAAACCTCATAAGTCTCAACAACTTGTTTGGCCTCCAAAATGCACACACAAAAAACCCTAGAACTAGAAGCATATCCCAGAAAAATTCTATCCAAACAGCGAGACTCAAACTTGTCCAAATGCCCCGCCTTCTTAAGCACAAAGCACTTGTAGCCAAATGCTCGCAAATGCTTGACGCTGGGTTGCCTACCAAACCGAAGTTCATATGAGGTCTTCCCAAAGAAAGCTCGCAAGAAGATCCTGTTCGTAATGTAACAGGCCGTATTCACTGCCTCAGCCCAAAAATGCCTCGGAGTCCTGTGCTCATCGAGCATCGTCTGTGCCATCTCAACAAGTGTGCGGTTCTTGCGTTCCACAACACCGTTCTGCGGTGGGGTATATGGAGAAGAAAACTAGTGCTCAAGACCTAGGTCACGACAGAAGTTTTCGAAACAAGAGTTTCTGAATTCTCCGCCATTGTCACTGCGGATAGCCCTCATGGCCTTATGACTCTCGTTTCTCAACCTCAGTACCAGATCCCGAACAAAACCAAACGCCTCATCCTTAAACTCCATGAAAAATACAAAAGAGAACCAAGAAAAGTCGTCCACAACGACAAGCATGTATCACTTCCCACTGACCGACGCTACCCGAGGGGGACCTATTGTATCCATATGTTGTAGCTCACCCTGATAGGAGGTCATAACCTGAGACACAGGAGTGTGAGAAGCAGCAACCATCTTGCCATGACGACACGGGTGGCATACTAAGTCCTTCTCAGCTTTCAATTTGGGCAATCCTCGGATTAGGCCCAATGAACTTAACCTGACTAGCAGATCAAAGCTCAAGTGACCAAGTCTCCTATGCCACTTCCATATATCGGCAGAAGGACTAGCAACCAAACAGCACGCAGGGCCAGAAACAGATGTGAGGTCGACCCTAAAAACCTGACCAAAAGGCAGCAAAGAGCAAACAAGGGTCTCCTCAGCATCAAGAACACGGCACGCACCCTTCTTAAAACGAACCTCAAATCCTTCATCGAGAAGTTGCGAAACAGAGACCAAATTGAACCCCAGATTCTGGACAAAAGCAACTTCTCTCAGGGAAAGCTTAGCAGAGAGCGAAACAACCAACACCCAACACTTTACCCTGACCATTGTCCCCGAATGTAATGTACTCCTTGGTGCTCACGGGGTTGATGCTGGAGAACCACTTGCGGTGCCCTGTCATGTGCCTAGAGCAACCGGAGTCCATGATCCACACGTCCTCCATGCCTCGATCCTGCAAAGTCAAGTAAAGCGACGGTGAGCAAACGGTCGAGCACTGGGGTTAGTACCAAAACTGCTGTACCAGTGCCGAGCCATCTGCTCAAAAGTGGGCTATGCACAGTCTAAGAAATCACCACGACTGGAGTAACCACGACCCTCAAAGTGTGGCCCCTCAAGCTCTCTCACAAACTCTCGGTCACGAGGTCCGTAGCCGTGCTGAAAACGACTAGGAGCTCGACCGACAAAGCGTCTCTTACCACCAGGAGCACGGGCTTGAAAGCCGCCTCCACGCTCACCACCAGCAAAGCGGTCTCTCATCTCACCGCGATGGGGAGGATCTTGCCTGCCACCCTGATAGAACTGATCATGGTTCCCCCAAGCTCTCTCTTGCCTCTCAACCCGCTTCCTCATGAACAAAATTCCTCTAGGTGGCCATTCCGCTGGCAAAACTCAAAGTGATAGATGGGCCTCCTAGAAACAGGGTTAGGCTGGGACTTGGGCTTAGGTGGTGTGGCCTTGGGTGGTGCAGGCTGCTGGGCTGGCTTCTTGCCCTTGGACTTAAGCTCTTCATCTATTATCTTGTCCAGCTTAGCCTTAGAAGGCTTGGGTGTCCAGTACTACTTCTTTGGGGCAGCATTGGGTGGCTCATGGTAAACCCCATCAATAGTCTCATCTAGCTGGGTAGGTGCAGTCTTGATCTTAATTGGGGCACTCTTCTCACCCGAGGTGCTGCACTCTCCAAACCCAAAACCACTCATGTCACCCTCGGCTCCCCTGTTGCTCTCTATAATCATCTCTTGTTGGGGTTGCCTTGCATACACCCAACTCAGCACCTCTCTCAACTTATTGCTGTCATCTTGCAAAGACAACACTCCTCCCTCTGATCCTCTAGAACTACAGTCTGGGCAGCACAAGTGTCACAGTCTAAGGAGGGTATCACAGGAATACCTTTCTTCAACTTCTTAATGGTGGCATCCCTATCCACCAGCTGCATCCTAAGGGTCAGGCAGTTCTCACAAGTGTCAGTAGGTGCTGAAAGCACCTCAAAGTCAGCTCTCAACTGCTCTAACTCACCTCTCAAAGTAGGACAGACCATACACACAACCAAAAGCGCAGGTCTAGCCCTAAGCTCCTCAAGCTCCTTGAGCTGCCCCTCAAACTTATCCTTCAGCACAGCTACCTCTCTAGCTAAACAGGGGCAAGACTCACACTCAAGCTCTCCACTCAAAGTAGGCTCATCCAGCTTGGACTGGAGTTTGCCTAACTCTGCTCTCAGCCCATCTATCTCCTCTACCCACTTAGCATACCTATCTCTCTGGTCACCAAGCTCCGTCATGAAAGACTCGCAGGTAGGGCACTCAAACTCACTGGGTTGGGGTCTCACACTCCTCAACCTCTCATTCTCCTCTAAAGCCTCAGCAAGTTGGGCTTTCAACTTCTGCAGCTTCTTAGCTGCCTTCTTCAGCATCTTATCCGGGGCTTCTAGCTCTCGACTATTCTGCTCTAGCATCTCAAGGATTTCGGCATGCTTAGGAGTTACCTCATCATCGGAGGAAGAGTTGATGTCGTTATCCTTGTTCTCCTTGTCCTCAAGCGCCATGGAGCAAACCGAGCTCCTCTTGAACTTGTGTTTCCGCTTGGACTTGGAGACAAAGCACAAGCCAGCTGGACCTCCTTGATCGTTCCTCTTGTCTTTCTTGTACGTGATCTCCTCATCACTTGAGCTCAACGAGGACGAAGAGGAAGAAGATCCGCTGCTGCAAAACCCGATCTCGGTGAAGAACGGCTTGTCTCGCTTCCGGTTGTCCTTCTGGTAGCTCTTGAATGCCCTTCGGAAGTTCTTCTTGCCGAAGGGACGCTTGCCGAATTTGTGCTTGCCGGGGCGGTGCTTGTCAAAGCTTGGCTTGCCGGAGTGGTACTTGTCGGAGTCGCGGGAGTAGCTCTTGCCCTTCTTGTAGTAGTCATTCTTGTTGGGGCACTCGGCGATGAAGTGGCTGACCTCTCCGCACTCGAAGCACTTGGGCCTCTCGCCCCTCTTCTTGCTCATCTGGTTGTCATAGGCGCGTTGAAAGCGACTAGACACTCGACAAATCTCGTCGTCCCCAAGCATCGCCAACTGCTCCTCTGTAACAGACATCAAAGCAGAAAACGAGAAGTTATGTAACAGAGGGTTAGTAGCAGACTCACTAGAGGGAGTAGCCAAGGCTAGACTCTTCAAACCTGTACAAGCGAGGGAATCCCTCATCTTGTAATCTACTTTTGTGGCCTTGAGCTTACTATAGAGCGCCTCTACTCCTATCGTATCATACCCTGCCGACTCAATGATTGAGTTTACCTTGATCTCAGATCTCCCATACTTTTCTATCCAAAGTATACAGCAATTTGACAGCCTGCTGATGATTGGTGTATGGGAGCTCAGCGGGGGCAGAGTTGACACGCAACTTGTTAATGATCGACTGAAGGTGACCAAACAAGTCATCTGCTGACTCTCCTATGGACGAAATTCTCATATTCGCGCCGGTAAGTCTCCACAAGCCTAGCCTTAATCGTCGCGGTACCCTCATGGTGTGCACTAAGCAGTGACCATATCTCACGTGCCGTCTTGAGGTGACTCACTCTCTCATAATCCATGGGACCAAGCCTGGAAAAGAGAAACTTAATAGCCTTGGCATTGGCCACATGCCAAGCCACGATCTCAGGCATAGTATGCTCAGCGACTGGAAGCACCACAAAAGTTGTACTCTGAGTAGCATCCCATATGTCCTAACTCTAGCTAACAAGGAACGCCTCAATTCTACCCTTCCAGTAGGGATAGCCATTAGAGCCAAGGACGGGAATCTTCCCAGACTAAGTCATAGTCGCTACGGTTTCTTCACCGGTTAAGGTATGGAAAACCTAATCGGCTCTGATACCACTTGTAGGACCGAGATGTGTGACTAGAGGGGGTGAATAGGAGCACTTAAAAACTCAAACTCACAACCCCCTTGGTGCAAACTACCACACTTCAACAAACGCTAGACACCGTCCACTAAAAGGAAACGTGTCTAGCAAGCACTTGGTGTCGCCCACTAAACGGGAACACACCAAGCGAACGAAAGCACAAGACTCAACGATTACAAAATCGCAAGTCAAGTGAAACAACGACTCACGCACTAGCATCTTATCCGCCACTTAACGCACCAAAATGCGCCTCACTGGTTCACAGCAAGTTGAGAGCACGGGCAGCAGCAAGGAACACTAAAAGCGAGGTCGAAGCAAAGAACCGATCAGCAAAACACCAACCAAAACCAAACAGCCAGCAACACGCCGGATAGTCTGGTGCACCTCACCGGACAGTCCGGTAAACACCGGATAGTCCGGTGACTCGCTTCGGATAGTCCGATGGAAGCTGGACCGAGGGCTGGAGCCGGATTGTCCGGTGCACGCCGTCGGATTATCCGGTGGAAGACCGGATAGTCCGATGGTTGCACCGGATAGTCCGGTAAAACCCTATAACTTGAGTTCCCAAACCTAAATCCTGACCAAACCTTGTCCAATCCTCACAAAAATTGACACAGGCTATTTGAGCACTATTCCAAAGCTATTCCCAAAACATCCATGGAAAAAGATCAAGGGATTAGCAGGAATTTCAGATCTCGTGAAGAGGCAAGCTTTAGGCAAGAAAAGGGGAAAACTCAAATTCGACTTGCTCGTGGCAAACCTGCAGGTTTGAGATGATTTAAATCATAATCTCCACGTCCTTGCAAGTCCAAAACACCAAAAGAAGTGGGGAAAACTCGTAGGCATAGCAAAGCACCAAAAGCCTTTGAGAATTCATGCAAAAACCAAACTAGAGAGGGGGAAGGGAGAGGGCTGCACATAAGCACTCCAATTTCAGAGTAATATTGCTGGATTAATCATGAAATTGAGTTCATACAAAGGTTCCCGCAGCCTACCACACTTTATCCTCCCTCTTGATGTGAAGAACCCTAGCTAGGGGACTCAAATCCTAGCCTTAAGCTCTCCTTTCTCTCTTTGGCACTTGGCTGTATGGAAACTAAGCCTGGGATTTTCTAAGAGTTGGAGAGTCACATAAATGACCAGCCACAATTCTATTTATACCCCAGGCCTAACGACACCATTTAACACTAAGACCCTTACTCTAGAAAGCCCGAAAGGGGCTAAAATGAAAATGATACAATCGGACGACTACAGTGACGCTTTGATCTTCTTCTCCACGCCTCGCTTGGATGTACACCACATAGCCAGTAGTCCGAAAGCTTTCCCCGGTTTTGAAGTCAGAAACCGGAAAACTTTATTCTGCGGGCTTCCTGGGCCGGGTCTTGGCCCAATCTTCTATCTTGGCGTGTCGGAGCCCAACCCACCAAGTCATTTGAACTTGGGTGGCGGTTTTGAGCTGAAGCCGCCAAAGCCTCCCTCGCACGTCTTCGCGCCATGCACTCGGGTTGGAACACCATGGTGGCACCCGGCTTCTCCAGTCCATCGGAGTCGCCTCATTGTCCATCGGAGGGCTTACACCACCATTGCCGAACCGCCCCTCCGTGTACCGAGCTTCCATGGCCGACCGACGCCGAGCATTGCCTCTGGTCCATTGGAGGGCTTTTGCCTCAGTCCATCGAGGTCTTCATCATCTACCTCCAGTCCATTGGAGGGCCTCCAGTCCATCGAAGTACTTGATCTCATTGACAATCACTCATCACACCAGGAGAGCAATGAGGCCGGTCTATTGGCTCTCAGCATGTGGGTTGGCCGACCTTGGCCAACGTCGGGGGACCACCCGATCCACCGCCTAAGCCGTCCAACAGCTTGATCTTGCTTCCTCAAGGCGGTTGACAGTTGAACATGTGAAAATTGCCTTGGAGGAAGGTCGGCTGACCTCCGGGGAGGTCGGGTGACCACGTGTTAGCCCTTGACTGGTTGCATGGCCCATCACTTGGATTGGTGACATCATTGATCCACTCTTTCGGCCCTTGGATACATTGGATGCTTGATACAATGGTTGTATCTTCATTGTGTTATGTTTCTTTGTGTGTAGGATTGATGATGTGGCATTTGGACTCGGTCGCAAGGTCGGGCGGCCAGAGTGCAGGGCCGACCGACGGTCGGCCGACCAGGCCCAAGGTCAGTCGACCCTGACTAGGGTTGGGTGACTAGCCCTTCTCCTTGGTAGTTGTTGACGGTTGTAATCTCACGATATCTACCGTCAATTACCAACCAAATGGAGCAATGCAAGTGAATAAATATGGACTAACCCTTCTACTAATGAGTTCCACTAGTTTTGTATGAATATTTGGATGCAGGTACCAAAATGCACATAGAACAACTGAAAACATGCCAAAGATCAAATTTGGAGTTCACTAGTCAAAGTGGCCAAGTTGGGCGACTCAAGCCTAGGTCGACCGACCCTGACTCATCTAGGTCGGCCGACCTGGGGCCTGGTCGCCCGACCCACCAGCAGGGTTGGCCTACCCTGAGCCAGGCCACCCGGTCACTCAATCCACCCATTTGCCACTTTATTGATCCACATCACAAAGAAACACAAGTGCACTCAAATCCAACCGCAAGACCAAGCATCCAATGTATCCAAAGGCTGAAAATGCACCAAGTCACGGATCCACAACGTCAACAATCTGAGGGAAGAGCGATGTGACCAATGCAAGGATGACACGTGGTTGCCCGACCTCCTACAAGGTCGGCCAACCTACCTTCGGAGGCATTTTACGCGTGCAACAACCATCCTAACCGCCAACCGCCATGGGGATCCGTTGGAATGCAAAGGCGGTGGATCGGGTGGTCGCCCGACCTTGGGCTAGGTCGGCCGACCTCCCCCTAGGTCGGCCGACCACCGACCTTGGCCTCCCACTGACCTATGCCTCCTACAAGTACCCCCCCACATATGGGACTATAAATAGGCCTGTAGAGCTCATTTGTAAAGGTGTGACGTTGAGAGCCATATTCTACCTTAGAGAGTGTCATTTTCCACATCTTAGTAGTTAGGATAGTCCTGAGAGTTAGAGTGAGTCGAGCTTTGCCTCGGAGTTCTTGGAGATTCTTCTGAGTCTGCGGTAAAAGCTCTTGTATCTTTTATACTCTTATCTTCAATATAATTCAGTTATATTTTACTTTATTTCTATCTCTTGCAAGTGTGGTGTACCCTTTATTTTGCGCACTTGCTAGGTCTAGACTTGTGGTTATCCTAGTTAGTCAAGTCCCATTATTCTTGTCGGTGCTATAATCCAACCTGTACGCCAGGCTCTGGTTAGGTCCTCTCCTCTGATCAAGGATGATCTATTGTTACTCAAGCTTTGCTTGAGTACATTTATAGCGTGTCAGCCTATCCATGCAGATTTGCTTGGTAGCCCCACTCAGTGACAGCGTATGGTGTGCCTGTGTAGCCCAGACCCGTTCGTTCGGTAGGCCCTTAGGCATTAGCTGGGTCTCCTTCGGTGGTCTACTATCTACCCCCTGACCCCTCGAGGCGCCAGAATTTCGCCCGACGCGAGACCCTGACTTGCTACTTGAGTGTGATGCCTCAGGCATCTCAAGTGCAGTACAATTGCATCATTGACATATGTGCATCATCTCATGAACATTTGATATTGAGTGCATATGTTGACCCAATCATTTGAATCAATTAAATTCAGTTTTTCCTGAATAGGCCTCAACATTTGCCACTATAACTTGGAATCTGTTGTGAATTAGAAGAAACTTGAAATAACAAACTTATAGAAAATTTGTTGAAAAACAACTTTCATAATTGGTGCTTTGACAAGCAATGAGTTTTGGGATTTTTTCTGTCAGCATGTGAATTCTGTCCAAACTTGACCTGTTTAGTAAATTCAAATTTGCTTGTTCTCGAAGCCAAAATCTTGAAATACTTTTATTGAGAAAGTTGTAGACCTTGAAATTCTGAACAATATTGGTATAAAACTCCTAGTGTAAACGTGAATGGAAAATGGACTTTTAGAATTTCAAAACTTATAGGCCCTGTTGGTCAAACTGGGGTCAGCAGTTTAAATTCAAATTTAAACCATATTTTTTGAGTATAACATGGTATGCAAGTTTATAAGACAAATGTATAGAAACAAATTTAGAACATTTCATCCAATTGGAGAATTCACAACATCAGCCTCTAGAGTGTTCAAAAACTGGAAATACAAATAAAGGTCTCTGCGGTCAAAGCTGATTTTCTATTTTCGAGATTTTTCCTTCTTTATTGTCTCTATGACAGGCGGGCCCCACACGCCAGACCCCATCGAGTTCCTGCCCGCGCCGGACAAAAACCCGAGCCGGTGGGTCCCACCCTAACCCGTCTCCGTAGGCCTGGTCCATTGGACTTGAGTGCCACCCCGGTCCCGGTCGCACCTTTCGGCCTCTACCGGTCCATAGACCGCGTCTACCCTTCCCCCACCGTCCCTCTTCCCCGCTCCGACACCTCCACGCGGCGAACGCCGCCTACCGCCGGTCGAGGCCAAGGCCGAGGCACCCCACCATGCCGGCGTCAAGAGGAAGCTGAGCCCTCCTCTCTGCTCACTCCCTCCGCTCTCACCCTCTCCCACTCGTCCCTCGCCCGAGCGCCTCACCGCTCTCCCTCTGTTTCCCCACGCCGCCGCCATTATTGAGCTCGGAGGCGAGCTCGCACCCGCCGCTCCAGCCGTTTCCAAGCCCCCACACCACCGCGCCGCTCTCCACCACCCTCGACTCCACCAACTCGCCAAGTCTAGGCCACAGTATCCCCTTCGCTGCGGCGCATTCCTCCGCCGAAGCTCCGCGTCCTCGGCTCACCACCGCTAGCCTCATCGTCGGCGTCCTCTGGTCGTCCTCGCGCCTCCCCGTTGCCGCGCCGGGCTTCGCCAGCCACCCCGCCACCGCATGCCCTAGATCTAGGTCGCCGATTCCCCTCCACCGCTGCACACCGTGCCGCCGAAGGCCGCCGCCTCATCCCCATCGTCGCCGACTGTGGGGGATAGATATCCACTGGGTCCTCATGGAGCGTATTCTCTACATGGGCCGTTGGAGGGCCCAACCCAGAAGACGACTAACTGACTCGGCGCACATGAAAAGGACTCGACGTGTACAAGGAAGATCTAAGAAGAATCCTAGTAGAAAAGGTAACCAATCCTATTAGGACTAGAACTCCTTGTTACCCAAGCTACACCGGACTATATAAGGCGGGCTAGGGATCCTTCTCAACAACATAACTCTCCAACGGCCTCAACCTCATACGCCCCCATTGTACCCTCGAGAGCTCAAATCAATACAATCAGCCCCAAACAGGACGTAGAGTATTACGCATCTCGCGGCCCGAACCTGTATAAATCGTGTCTTTTTTGTGTTTTATGTTCTTCGTCGCATCTCAAAGCGAACCATCGAGTTACGGTTGACGCAGAAGCCCACCAAAGCATCCCGTGATATATCCTGTGGTGCATTGCCGGATTAAAACCCCGTCAGTTGGCGCGCCAGGTAGGGGGGTCTGCTTCAACAACGTGGCTAGCTCCATGGCCATTATCTTCGGCAATAAGATCAAATTAATCCTCATCGACGTCAAGCGAGATTGGTAGCAGATATTGTGCACGTCGACAAGTCCTATTTCATCCGAGATTTGTTTGAACGGCGCCCATGACAAGAGTTGAGGCGATCCGATCTGTTACGAAGCAGCCATCAAGTCCCTGGCTTGTGTCGCCTCCACGGGAAGTCAGGCAGGGTCATCACGATTCGTGGTTTGCACACTGAGAAGCTCTATGCAGATTGATCTTCTTCTAGCTGTGGTTACGTGAGAAGAAGCAGGCTGCAATCAGAAAAAATATTATCTTAGCAAGGCTGCATGCAAATCGAGGCGAATAAGTATAATAGACGACAAATCAGGATTTTTCCAACTACACGGGGAAAGATGAAATAAGGTTTCGATCGGATCTCTCTTATCCGTGGTCCGATTCCAGAGCCAAAGTCAAAGCTATCTGATCTATACAGAGATCGATCGCTATGCTAAGCCCAGAGCATCAACGGAGACGTGCATGCGTGCACATACATGGGACATCAACAATCGCCTAGCCCAAGCAAGAACCATAGTCCGGACCGACCTCAAGATCTCGACAGCAACGCTAAGTGTCTGGTGTCTCCTGCAGGAACAATCTGGATTATTTTCCAATTACTGCCGGATCGAATCATTGATGAATCGACACGAGCAACATTAACGCCGGTTGCTCGGACTTCAACTGAGCTAAGTGGTTTCAATATTTAAATTATGCATTTAATGATTATTTTTGCCTTTCTGACTGACTCATTCCTATTGCTTGAATATTATTTATATTCAACTACTCTCTTTTCAAACAATATTACTCGCAATATTTTCTGATTAATTTTTCAGAAATATAATTTTTATGCTCCTGTGAACTCTACATCTACAATGCGCTCAAGCAGTCGATCAGCGCTATTATTGACTATCTCTAAATTCCGCCATATGTGGCAAAGGGCAACGAGTCTTCAGTGAGTCCTCCAATCCAAATGGTCTGCTATTATTGCTCATATTATTTCTTAATCATCCGGGCTGTGGATCTATTGAATTATCTCTTAATCATCCGGCTATTTGGATCATTGAATTATTTCTATAATATCTGAGTTATTGGATCAATTGGATTTTCTATAGATCACTCGGATTATCTATATTATTGCTAGATCACCCGAATTATCTTTGGATCACTCGGATCATCTCTGTATTATTCATACTAGTTCTGGTCACTCGTCCCAGATCACTTGGCATTACTCAGATCAGCTCTGGATTACTCACATTGTTTTGGATCATTCATATTAATTTCAAAATCATTATTTCTGGGTCATTCGTATTATTTCAGGATCATTTATACTATTTCAGGATCACTTGGCTACTCGTATTATTTCATCATCATTATTCCTAGATCAATCGAGTTACTTCATATCACTCAAATTATTTCCGGATTACTTGAGAATTATTTCCCGACACTTTGTGTCTATTTGCATTTCATGTTTGGCCGAGTCGAATATTTTCTATTGCATCTCGTGTTTCGCCGAGTCGAATCTTTTCTGTTGCATCTCGTGTTTCGCCGAGTCAAATCCTTTCTGGCGCATCTCGTGTTTCGCCGAGTCAAATCCTTTCTGGCGCATCTCATGTTTTCTGGCAAGATCTATGCATACGATGACGGGCGTCATGAACTCTATATGACCACCGTGATGATGGGGCAGTCGGTCTGGCCAACCGGCACTACATGCCTTCGCTCATTCAGTAACGGGGTATCCTCTATCCCTTCGCACTCTTCGTATAGGGCAATCGACCTAGGTCAGACGACTGACGGTACGGTGTTACTTGCCCACTCCTACTCATGACGGGGATACCTCCAGCCCCACTCACGAAAGCAATCGACCTAGGTCAGATGACCGGCAGTACGGTGTTACATGCTTTCGTTCGTACTCGCGTCAGGGAGCACTCAGGGCCCCACCAAAACAAAGGTAATCGGCCTAGGTCGAATGACCGATAGCACGGTGTTACATGCCTTTGCAGATCTCACATCAGGGAGCATTCAAGGCCCCAACAAAACAAAGACAATCGGCTTAGGTCGGATGACCGACAGCACGGTGCTACATGTCTTTGCAAAACTCATGTCAGGGTGCATTCTGGCCCTCTACTCAGGTCGTTACCTGACCTACAGCTGGTGTTACATGCTCTTATGGGGCAGTCGGTCTGGTCCACCGATGCTCAATGCCTTCACTATACTCGGAATTCAAACGGGGAGTTCACTCTATCTCCGTCAGCTAAGTTACTTCTATATTTACACATAAGCCATTTATCTAATTGGTTTGCTTTGTCGTTTCAATATTATTTGAGTATATTTTCTCTCTGATCAATACTACTCAGGTTGTCTCTTGATTATCGTTTCAGGAAAATACTACTCACTGCTTCGTCGACTCGGGGCCTGCGCCACCGCGCACCTCGCCGACTCGCTACTTCGTCGACTTGGGAGTTGCGCCGCCGCGCACCTCGCCGACTCGCTACTTCACCGACTCGGGAGGCTGGGCTGTTGTCCGCCTTGCCGACTCACTACTTTGTCGATTCGGGAGTTGCGCCGCCGCGCATCTCGCTGACTAGCTACTTCGTCGACTCAGGAGCTGCGCCGCTGCGCGCCTTGCCGACTCATTACTTCGTCTACTCGGGGGCTGTGCCGTCGCGCACCTCGCCGACTCACTTCTTTGTCAGCTCAGGGGCTGTGCTACTGCCAGCCTTGCTGACTCTCCACTTCGTCGACTCGGGAGTTGCGACGCCGCGCAACTCGCCGACTCACTTCTTCGCCGACTCGGGAGGTTGGGCTGTTGTCCGCCTTGCCGACTCACTACTTCATCGACTCGGGAGTTGCGCCGCCGCGCATCTCGCCGACTCGCTACTTCGTCGACTCAGGAGCTGCACCGCTGCGCGCCTTGCCAACTCATTACTTCGTCTGCTCGGGAGTTGCGACGCCACGCACCTCGCCGACTCGCTACTTCGTCAGCTTGGGGGCTAGGCTGTTGTCCGCCTTGCTGACTCACTACTTCGTTGACTTGGGAGTTGCGCCGCCGTGCACCTTGCCGACTCGCCACTTCGTCAGCTCGGGAGTTGTGACGCCGCGCACCTCGCCGACTCGCTACTTCGTCAGCTCGGGAGGCTACTGTATCGACGATTAGGGAGGCTTTGCCACCGACTCACCGACTCAGGGAGGCTTCGCCATCGACTCGCTGATTCAAGGAGGCTACACCACCAACTCGCCGACTCAGGGAGGCTATGCTACCCACCTCACTGACTTACTACTTCGTCGACTCGGGGGGCTGGGCTGTTGCCCGCCTCGCCGACTACTTCGTCAGCTTGGGGGCTGCGCCGCCGTGTGCTTCGCTGACTCACTTCTTCGCCGACTTACTACTTCGTCGCCTCGGGGGTTGCGCTGCCACGCGCCTCGCCGACTCACTCGGAATTTCTAAAGACTACTCGATTACTTGATCCTCAACCTGATTATGCTAATCAGCTTCAGGCTCGGGGGCTGCATGGAGGATACTATTGGAAATTTTTCAAAGACTACAAGATTATGAAGCAAGACATTCAGAAAGATGATTTTTGACCTTCAAGCTGATTGTTTCTCAAGTCAACTTAAAGCTCGCGGGCTTGTGGGGGATAGATATCCCCTGGGTCCTCATGGAGCGTATTCTCTACATGGGCCGTCGGAGGGCCCAACCCAGAAGACGACTGACTGACTCGGTGCACAAGAAAAGGACTCGACGTGTACAAGGAAGATCTAAGAAGAATCCTACTAGAAGAGGTAACCAATCCTACTAGGACTAGAACTCCTTGTAACCCAAGCTACGCCGGACTATATAAGGCGGACTCCAACAACACAACTCTCCAACGCCCACAACCTCATACGCCCCCATTATACCCTCGAGTGCTCAAATCAATACAATCAGCCCCAAACAGGACGTAGGGTATTACGCATCTCGCGGCCCGAACCTGCATAAATTGTGTCTCCTTTGTATTTTATGTTCTTCGTCGCATGTCAAAGCGAACCATCGAGCTACGGTTGACGCAGACGCCCACCAAAGCATCCCGTGATACATCCCGTGGTGCATTGCCGGATTAAAACCCCGACACCGACCTCCTCCGTCGTTTGCCCCGCCGATTCAGGTAGTGGGTGAGTTCCCCCGCTCCTCCTCTCTCTCTCTCCAACCGCCGCCAACAAGCTCGCCGGGCCCGGCGTGGCCGGCGCCCCGCGTGCCGCCGCCCTCCTCCCTCCCGCCGGGAGGTAGAAGACGATGGGAGGAGGGAGAAGGCCGTTTTACATTTTAACCCTTGAGTTTTTGACGTTTTGTGCTTAGATCTAAAGCCCTGTTGGCTGAGTCTTGAGAACCTTACGATCTAGCCCCTGTACTTTTGGAATAATCATGGATAGGCCCTCGATCTAATGTTCTCCTTTTTATTTTTAATAAATCGGCTAAAACTTTAAAAAAATCACTATAAATCAAAGAAAAATCCAAAATGGGTAAACTCAGTTGGGTTGGGCTCCTCTTTAGTAGATCTACAGGATGGGTATGGTGTGGATCCATGAAAAGTTTGTTTTGCCCCTAGTCTAGTGCATGCATGTTGAGGGTATATAAATGGAAAAAGGGATGTAAATGAACTCCAAAAATTATGAAACTTGGACAGTAGCTTTGTTATGGCATCTAGGTACTGTGTGATTTTTGGCAGCCCTAGCTTTGGTCGGTAAATTACTGTTTTGCCCTTATGAATGTGTTTTGTGTATTTAGTTAACTTGGAAAACGAAGACTACATAAAATATGCTCATATATGACCTCTGGTATTTTTCATGTGCTATATATAGTATGAGTAGCTCATTGGTGAAGTATGAGGTTGTGCATGTATGTTTTAGCTGCTGTTTTGAAATTGACAACATGCTACTTGCTAGACCTGATAATTGGAAAAAGTGACTTTAGGATGCATAGATAATTCTATGAAACATCTGGTGTGCTACTAGTATGATAGGGAGTCCAGAAAGTATTTTTGGAGAGGTTATTAACACCGTTTATAAGTATATCTTAAATTGCATAAGTTAAATATATGGAAAATAGATGTCCTGTTAAACTAAGGATAATTCTCTTGCAAATTCTTGTACATGCTACTGATGTCAAATAGTGCTCACTGCATAAGTTGCATGTCTAAATTCCATTCTTATAAATTATGAAAAATCTGAAAAGCTAAAGGGCTAATAACTTGCTGGAATTTTAATAAATTAATTATAACTTGTTTGTAGCTGAAATTTTGACAATAGCAGTATGTAGTATGTTTCTGCTTGTGATAAGAGTTTGGGATCAATTTGATGTCGTCTAACTACATGAACTCATGAGTGCATTTTATTCATAAAGGTAGCATGTCCATTAATTTGTGTGTATATGTTTAACCGCAAGTGACAACATTTTTGTGCATATATAAAGTTACTTGTTGCATACCACCAGGTACATATCACCTGCATTTTGTGCATGAAGGGTTGAATTAGGATCGGTGATGGTTTGTACGATTTCTTAGTGATAGTTTGTACGATTTCTAGTGATGGTTTGTACGATTTCTTAATGATGGCTTGTACGATTTCTTGGAAAAGTTGTTGAGTTTTCTTATTATGGGATGTGTTTGAACTGAGTATACTTGAGTCATTTCGTCACAAGCTACCTGACATGCATTATGTTTCATTTGCTCCTCATGCATACATTTGCATTTGTCGCACTCATGGTTGCACTAGGTTGTGATGCCCTCGGCATCTCAAAAGCCTTAACACGCAGTTAGGCACAAGCTAATGATGGATTAAGACTGAGTTAGGCTTGGAGAGTAATGAGAACTAGTTAGAGAAATCACTAAGTCAAAAATTTCTGCCTTTCCTTAAATTTATTCTGAAATTTACTTTCGATTTCACTATATAACTTCAAATTACTCCTTTCTATGGTATGAAATTAAACTTACCACCTTTCAAATGAATCTAGAGTGGAAGTGTTTAGGCTTCATCTGATACTTCAAAAATTGATAACAAGAAAGACTGTACAAAAAGTAAACCTGCTATTTGACCAAATCCATGAATACAATTGCGCTTGTAGTTTGAAATCTGTGGTGATCTAGGTGAAACTTATATTACCAAATTTGTAGACAATGGAGTGTTAAACAACTTTGTTAATTGGAGTTTGGAAGTTTGATGAGGTTTACATAAGGACTAGGGTCATTTTTTGCCAACCTAGAAAACCAACTCAAATCTGAGCTGCATAGTAATTTCAATTTTTGCTCTAGCTTACATTCATTTTCATGCAATGCTCCCATTGAATAAGTTGTAGGGATTGAAATTCTTAGCAACTTACTCAAAAGGTGCTTTAGGAAAAAAGGCTTGGAAATAGGACTTTTTATTTTTCAAAACAATATAGGTTTTCTGTCCATAACTAGGGCTGCTAGTAAATTTGAATTTAAATCATATTTACACTTAGAATCTGGGGTGGTCCATTTTTACAAAGTTGTAGATCTCAAAGAGT
Organism: Paspalum notatum; assembly: GCA_022530915.1. Lineage (NCBI taxonomy): Eukaryota > Viridiplantae > Streptophyta > Magnoliopsida > Poales > Poaceae > Paspalum > Paspalum notatum. Next base: position 26,831,651 of record CM039688.1, on the reverse strand, counting down.
GGAACAATTCTTTCAATTGGAGTTCCTTCAAATTCGGCCTCTAAATATGCCAAAACAGCGAATTACCCAAGGGGAGAAAACACATTTCAATTTTTCAAAACCTACTGTCACTGACACGTGGGCCCGCCGATCCGCGCCGACGCGCACGGCGCGAACCGGCGCGCGCCGCGTGGCTCGCCGGCATACAGGAAGTACGGCGAGCCATGGGCGGCGCCCCCGGGCGTGTCAAAAGGAGGGGGGAACCCCGCGCCCAAACCCTAGCCCCATTCCCCGCTTTCCCGTTCCATTTCCACCCCGCCCCGCACCATTCTTCGCCGCCGCCATTGCCGGCTGCGAGCTCGAGCTCGGGCTCGCACCGCCGCCGTCCAGTCGCCTCTCACCCCAAGACCACCACCACCACACTCCTCGCTCCGCCGCGCATCCGCCGCCCTAGGCATCATCGCCGTTCCCCCACCCGACGCCGAGATTGACGCCGCCGCGATGTCCTCGCCGCGCCGACGCCGCTCCGGTTCAAGCTCTGTGCACCGCCGTCCCCGCCTCGACCTCGTCTCCGCCGCCGACGAGACCTACCCCAGGTGGTCGTCCTCGCTGGTGCGCACCTCCGGCGCCCCGCGTCGCGGCCCCCGGCGAGCCCCAGCTCGCCGGCGCGCACGCACCGCGCCGCGCGGCCGCGGCCGGCGCGAGGAGGAAGAAGGGGCCGGTCATTTTTCAGATCCGGCCCCTGTCTTTTCTTCATTTTACGTTTTAGTCCTCCCGCAATTTGACTGAGTCTTGCAGATCTTGCGTTCTAGCCGCCGGATCTATAGGTCAATTGCGGATGGGTCCCGGATCTGGGGTTTTTCTATTTTTCCTTTGATTTATTTCGGTTTAAACTTTAGAAAATCATAACAAATCCAAATAAAATCCAAAATAGACAAACTCAGAGGCTATGAACTCCTTGTAAGTAGATCTATGAAATGGACATGATGTGGAGATGAGCATTGACTGTTCTACCCTTGGTTGCTTGCATGCATGTAAAACTAAGATAAATGCCAAAGGTGATGTAAATGATCTCCACAAATTGTGAAACTTGGACAGTGGCTTTAGTGTGATATTTAGGCACTGTGTGAAATTTTGTAGCCCTAGAACTTGCTGTTATTTACTCTTTTGCCATTATATAGGTGTTATGTGCAATTATTCAACCTAGAAATTGGAGGCTACACAAAATGTGCATAAAATGGATCTTTGGTATTTTTCATACATTTTGGCTAGTATAAGTAACCCACCTATGAAATATGAGCCTCTGCATGTTAGGTTTGGAAGGTGATTTAGAAAGGACAAATACTAACTTGTATAAATAGATAAATGGAAAATGTGGCACAAATAAACCCCTAAAATGATGGGGTCTTGTTTTTAGTCTTTATAGGGTATAGTGGTACAGTGTAAGTGAAATGTGGGCTATAGCCTAAGTAGTTTGCCTCTTGTTCCACCATTTCAGGTATAAATTGCTCATTTATGAAACTAGGAAAATGATGTCCATACAATGTATGCTCAAAATGACATGTCTCTATTTTTCCTATGCCATGCATGGTATAGGAAGCTCACTGGTAAAATTTAGGGTGTGCATGTTTGGTTTGGTCACTATTTTGAAATTGACAAAAGGTTACTTGCTAAACTTGATAGATGGAAAAAGTAACCTTTGGGTGTATAGAAAATTCCAGAAAAATTCTAGTGTGTTACTGGCATGATATGGAGTACAGAAAGTATTTTTATGGAACTTCTTGGCACTGTTTGTTTGATTTCCTAGTAATGATCCAAGTCTCTTTCGTGTGGAGTAAGTTTTACATAAGAAATGCTTAAGTAAATTGCCTAGATAATAATTCCCGTGAATTACATCTCTTATGCATCTCATGCACGCATTTGTATTCGTTGCGCTCATGTTGCACTATGTCATGCATATAGATCCCGCGAACGATGGACCAACACAGAAGCAGTTGCTAATCCAGGAGCCGGGAGACGAGCCCGTGCCCCCGGTGCCAGAAGACGGCGTGTCGCTGAGTAAACCGTCCCTGTTTCAAGGGGTTGCCTGGGGCAAAGCCCCACAACCCGGCAAACTAACATAGTTTAGTTTGTTGGTTTTAGTAGAGATAAGCAAAGGTAGGCAGGACCATGCGAATCCCAGCAAACAAATTATTTTGAGTTACGCATATGCATTAGAGTTGATTGGAACCAATTGCATTAGACTCCCCGGCCGCCCTGGCCCTAGCACCTATACCTAGGGTTCGTAGGACGAGTGCCTAGAATGGTTAGGCGCGAGTAGACACGAGTGAGCACTGTCACTCGTCTCGTAGGGTTTACTTTCAAATGATGAATTCTCATTACTATGAAATTATTATTGCTATGTTATGCTTTCAATTGAGACCGGGCGGAGATATGGGATTACTATGTTGAAAAATGATGTGGATGGTATGGTGGACTCCGCCCGAGTCGCATAAGAACCGTTCGCTGTTCGCCTGCTGATCGGCATAACATTGCTAGAATGCTTATCTAGGGAATGGAACCGGTGAAACCTTACTTGTGCCATCCGAAGAACAGAAACACATTCCTACCCATTGGTTGAGAGGAAGTTGGCCCGGGGGAGCTTGGTACTCATGACGGGGAGACCGAGATGTCGGCAGGCTCGTCATGGGGGCACAACCCGGGAGTCAGGTGGGAGTGGATCGAACTTGGGATGGGACAAGTGGAGAAGGGGGACTATATGTGGGAAAGCCGTCGTGTTAGTAAGCATATGGGCCCCTGGCATTTTCTAGTTATTCCCGAGAATATAAAAATCGATTCGAATCGCTGATGCTCACCAGGTGTGAGAATGCCAATATCCCACATGGGCAACGTAGAACTGTTTGAGGCATGATGTTTTATGGAATTGATGATCTGATACTACATAATGGATATACATGCTTTACTTCATGCAAATTATTCACTTTATATTACCAATGATATTCAGGATAAGGACTAGCGGCTGTCAAATCCCGCTATAGCATGACATTAAAATATAGTGGATAATCATGATTAAAGAATAGCGACTGTCAAATCCCGCCATCCTATGGCAACATTTTACAGTTTAAAATCAATGGCTAAGGACCTACTTGCTAGTAAGCTGAGCTTTGCGTCAGCCGTAAACCCCGTCCATTAAGTCCTACTGAGTAATTAGTACTCAGGGTTTGCCCCCACTTTTGGCTCATAGGTACTGGCGTCATTTGGATAGCTGCTTGGAGAAGGGTAGCACCGGTGGGCTCGTGCTTCTCGCCTCGTTCGTCTGTATAAAGACTACTTAAGTATTTGGTTTCCGCTGCGAGATGTTTTGAAAACGCTTCCGCATTATATATATTTTGGACATGTATTTGACTATATACATTCTTGGTTTGTAAACTAAGTCTATCTAATCTATATTTCAACTGCCTGCGATGATGTAACTGTTGTGGCTCCATCGAGAGTCGGATGTGTATGATGTCGGTTGCTCTGGAAAATGGTGTTATCGAGAGCCGAAGGCCTCTCGACGGACGATCGGATTTAGTACGGTCTAAGTACATTGCAAGCTAATGGTGGCAGGTGTACTTAGCCCGTATTAAATCGGCGGTTCCGCCACATAGGTCATGCATATAACCTATACCATATGCATGTATTTACATTCTCTTGCACTCACTGGCATATTGTACCATGCATATAGATCCCGCGAACGAAGGACAAACGCAGGAGCAGCCGCTGATCAAACAGCCACACGAAGAGCCCCTGCACCAGGAGTTGGTTTCTCCTCAAACTGAAGATGGAGGGTCGCTGATTATATCCGTCCCTGTTTTAAGGGGTTGCCTGGGGCCACAACCCGGCAAACTAACTTAGATTAGTTTGTTGGTTTTCGTAAGAATAATCAAAGGTAGGCAGGACCATCTTATACCCAGCAAACATCTTATGTCTTAATGATTAGGCATATGCATCAGAAGTTGTTTGGAACCAACTGCATTAGACATCCTGGCCCTAGCTCCTATGAATAGAGTTTGTAGGACGAGTATGCCTAGAAATGCTAGGTACAAGTAGACACGAGTGAGCACTGTCACTCGTTGCGTAAGTGATTTTACAAATCTCAGAAATCTTACTATGATGGAACTTTATTATATTATTGCTGATGTTAAATGGAGACTGGGCGGAGTGTAAGTTTACTTTTGGGGTGTGCGTTGTTGTTATCCGGCTCCGCCTGAGTCGCATAAGGCCCGTCCGCTGTTCGTCTGCTGATTGGCATAACATTGCTAGAGTGCTTATCCAGGACATGGGCCTGGTGAAAGTCTTACTTGTGCCATCCGAAGAACAGAGATTTGGTCCTACCATGGGGCCCAGGGGCGCTTGACTCATGGGAGGGCTGACCCGGTGCGCCGTGGTAACGCTCCATGGGGGCTAAACATAGGGAATGGTGGGTTGGAATCGAACTTGGGATGGGATAAGTGGAGATGGGGACTATATGTGGGACGCGATGGCTAGTAAGCATATGACCTTGGCATTTTTAGTTATTCTCGGGAATTAGAAATCGATTTGAATCACTGATGCTCACCAGGTGTGAGAGTGCCAAATATCACTATCAGGCAACGTAGTAACAACTTAAATACTTTATGCTTATATTCATGTTTTCCAATGCAACATGCTTGGATGTGTATGATATACTATTATGCAAGTTACTGATGGGTATTCATGCTTTACTTTCATGCAAGTATTTACTTTATGATATACATGACCTTCATGGTTAAGGGATAGCAGTTGTCAAATCCTGCTATCTTATGTCAACATGACCTTGTATAAAAATCAATGGCTAAGGATCCACATGATTAGCAAGCAAGCTTTGCGTCAGCCGTAAGCCATGTCCATTAAGTCCTACTAAGTAATTAGTACTCAGGGTTTGCCCGCACTTTTGGATTACGGGTACTGATGACTCCTGGACAACCTCTTGGAGGAGGGTAGAACCGGTGGGCTCAGTGCTACTCGCCTTGTTCATCTCTTCATAAAGACTATCTCAATATTATGATTTCCACTGCGAGATGTTTTGAAAACGCTTCCGCTATATTTGAACTTGTACTTGATTCCATATGTTTTGGTTTGTAAACTAAGTCTATCTATCTTATATTTCCACTGCCTGTGATGATGTAACTGTTGTGGCTCCATCGAGAGTCGGATGTGTTCGATGTCGGTTCCTCTGGGATTTGGTGTTATCGAGAGTCCTTCGGGCTCTCGACGGACTATCGTGTTTAATTTGGTCTAGGTGCACTGCGAGCCAGAGGTGGCAGGTGCGCTTAGTCTGGATTAAGCAGGGCGGTTCCACCACATTGAGTTTCTTAGTTAACCATGACATAGTCTTTGCAGCCGAATAGAGTAGAGTTTGGGAACTTTATGTCACTCGTTGTCCTCCCAGGCACCTATACCTTTCTACATGTATCTTATGTAGTTTAATATACTTCTTTCCACCATATACCTATCCGTTTACCAAACTTACCCCTGTCTAGTGACTAGCTGGTATATTTATTTAAGTACGGATCATTCGATTTGAGTTTATTCAATTATACTCTCTCGCCTGCCGCTTCCCTATGGATAAAAATACGATACTCGGAATACTCTGGGTGAAAAGCTGCGGAGTAAAATCTTTTAAGGCTAAGAGACGCCAACAAGCTTTTCTGGCGCTGTTGCTGGGAAGCAATAGGCAAAGATATAGTTGATAATCTCTTTTTGAACCTTGTGTCTTTCATAAAAATACCAACTAGTCTTTAGTAGGCTCACTTGTCTCTGTTGTTTATGTTGTGGTTTCAACAGAGAGGTGTATGACCGGTTTCGACCTGCCGGAAAACTTCCACAATAATCCAGAGTCACTGCATAGGAGGGTCCGTCCCAAGACCGTTCATGGATAGAGACCTGTTCCAAGGGAATTGAACCTTGAAACGGCCACGTCAAGTAGTTCCTCGAACACCGACTCGTGAAGTAGATCCTCGAACACCGATGACATGGCCGCAGCTGCTGAGAAGACCATCCGTGAGTTCTCCATCCCATCCAGCAGCAATGTCCCTACGGGACCAGCCGTCAACGCAGGGGAGAACTTTGAACTCAAGCCAGGAGTCATCCACATGGTTCAAGCCATTCCCTTTTGCGGATTAGCAACAGAGAATGCCAACAATCACCTGCAGCAATTCCTGGAAATCTGTAGTACATTTACCATGAAAGGTGCGTCCGCCGACGCTATCAAGTTACGCCTCTTCCCATTTTCACTTGTTAGAAAGGCGAAGCAATAGTTCTACCTCAACCACGCAACACTACGACGTGGGATGCGTGCTCAAACACATTCCTCGCCAAGTACTTCCATCTGGGAAAGACCAACGCGTTGAGGAACAAGATCTCGAGCTTTCAACAACTCACAGATGAAACGGTGGCAGAGGCTTGGGAAAGATTACAGAAATACATAGCAGCCTGCCCCCACCATGGCATTGAAGAATGGCTGATCATTCAGAGCTTCTTTCACGGGTTAAACCGTACTGCTCAAGAGCTCCTAGATGCAACCGCTGGAGGATCTTTCCTATCCCAAAGTGTGAGAGCGGCCAAAAATCTAAATGAGAAGATCGCCACTAACCAGGGATGGAAGGAAGAAAGGTCACACACGATCCTATGGAGTCCATCATATCGACCGCACAGACATGCTGGCCGCCAAGATGGACTTGCTTTTAAGAAGCTGGAAGACAATCCTGAGAACGCATCAGTCCAGGCCCTCGACACTCGCATAAGTCTGCGGGAACACGGGGCATTCAGGGAGCAGCTGCCCTGAAACGCGACCGGAAGACGCCAACTTCATCGGTAATTCTAGCAACTTCAACAACGGGAATCGTCCCAACCAGGCTGGAACTCGTGCCCATATATGCCATTCTCCGGACAAGGTAACTCCTCTGGCAATTCACAGCAGTTTAATAAGCCTAGCTCTTTTGATCCTAAAGCTGTGTATAATAGCATTAGTAAAAAGATTCATGCAAATGATAGACTTTTTGAATCTATTTCATTACAAATGGAAACTTTTAATAGTGCTATGAAAAATCAATTGAGTTTCAATAAAATGTTTGAAACACAAATAGCTCATTTGGCTGCCTCTTTGCCTAATGCAAATGCGGGAAAGCTTCTGGGACAACCAAAACCTCCTCCCAAAGAGCACATCAATGCCGTTACCGCTAGGGGTGGTAAGTCCACTCAGGACCCTCCACATCCTAGTGGTGCGTCACGCACTAACCATACAGGCAAGGAACAGGAGAAGACCACCGAAACGGAGGAGAATGATGAGCTAGAAACCAGCACTGGAGCCGCCGATGAACAATATAGTAAGTTTGTTGAGGTCATCAAGAAATTATATGTCAATATACCCCTACTAGATGCTATGCAGGTATCGACATATGCAAAGTACTTAAAAGATATACTCAATAATAAGAAGCCACTGCCATCAACGGAAATTGTGCACATGACTGAGGAGTGTAGCGCAGCTATACTCAACCAACCTCCACAGAAGAAGAAGGACCCTGGCAGTCCTACCATTCCATGCTTAATAGGGAACCAAGTCTTCAATCAAGCCTTATGTGATCTCGGAGCAAGCGTCAGTGTCATGCCTAAAATTGTCTTTGACAAACTCAATCACGCGGCACTCGTCCCCACAAGCATGTGCCTGCAACTTGCGGACCAGTCCATCCGACACCCCGCGGGAATCGCCGAGGATGTCCCGGTGAAGATCCGAAACTTCCTCACTCCCGTGGACTTTGTGGTATTGGACATGGAGATTGATGCCAAAACACCGCTCATTCTTGGGCGGCCGTTTCTGAGCACCGCAGAAGCAAGCATAGATGTTGGATTCGAAGAAGTCCACCTGAACATCAACGGAATGAGGGAGACATTCTCCTTCAGACCAAAAGTGGAGCAGTGTAGCCAAGTGAAGATTTTCAAGTGCCAAAAGTATGTGCCGAAGCCACCAGTCTACGACGCTTCCGGGAAAGAGATGGACAGCATCGTAGCATTCATGAAACGGAAGTTAGCCACCGAGGCTGCCATCCGACAACAGGAAGAAGACGAATGGAAGAAGGCGAAAGCCATGAAGGCTAGCCGCAAGAACCAGGAAACAGGAGGCAAAGCTCCTGTTAAGAATGTCGGCACCCATGTTCCTATAAGACTGATCAACCAAGGGTGCAACAAAAATCAGCATACTCATGGAGACCCTAGGATAAACACTATGGGGCATGCTGACGACGAGCGCACCCAGGACCCATCCACGACAAACTCCAAGTGGCTCACAAAGGTACCGCTTACCTCCCCGTACGTACGCTCACGCAACATCCCGAAGGGCGGTAAATGGTTCGCTCCCGCCAAGAGGTAAACCTGGCATTATCATTTGAGGGCATATTTATTTCCCGCTAGTTTAATTTCCGTCCTCCACTGCATGTTTAAATTTTTGCAATGCACAAATTCAATTTTTATGCATCTACCCTGTTTATTTGTGAAATTTCCGAAAAAAAAAGAATATAGCAGGGTCGGCCGACCATGCCATCTGGCCGGCCGACCACCCTGCCCAAAGGTAATGGAGGGGGCAGCCAAAGGGTCAGCCGACCCTATGGTCAGGTTACCTGGCCTCCCCTCGCTCCTCTCCTTGCTCCTTGCTCCTTTCTCTTTTCTTCTCTCTCTTTCTCTTCTTTTCCCTCTCTTTCTCCTTTTTCTTTTCCCTTTCTTTCTTTTTCTCCTTGCCCCATTCCTAAGCAAGGTACAAGGTGGAGAGGGGTAGTACATGGAGGCTAGCCGACCACGGCCACAAGCCGCCCGTCCAGGCACCCAGGGCCGGCCGACCACGACGCCTAGGCCGCCCGACCAGCCTGCACTCTCCCTCCCTTCTTTCTCTTTCTCTTTTCTTTTCTCTTTTCCCTTTACTTCCAACCAAAGCAAGCAGCTCCTAATAGCTGGCCGACCACCACCGGTCACCCAACCATGCACTCAGTGGCCAGCCGACCCCATGATGAGGCCGCCCGACCACTGCTCCCCCTCTGTTTGCTCCCTGCCTCCTCGCATTCTTCCTCTCTCCACCAAAGCAAGGGACATGCACTCATGAGGTCGCCCAACAAATGCCCAAGCCAGCCGACCACCAAATTTTCACCTTCGGTGCACTTTCATTCTCCCTTTGCTGCACCACCACGCAAAGCACGGTCGGCCGACCATGGCACAAGGCCGGCCGACCAGGCTATAAAAAACCCCTTGAGCTCCCTTGCTCAATGCACCAGCAGCACATACTCCCTTCTCCCTCTCTTAATTCCTTTGTTTAGTAGTTAATTTAGCACTCTTTGCTTAGCCAAAATAATGTCCAAATAAAAATCTAGTTGAGAAAATAAATTAGCTACTAGCCCCTCTCTTTTGGCAAAACTGAGAACGAGTTGTGGCGGTGTCACACCCCACAAGGACGACTAACGACTAACGCCAATATTATTTTGTCGTCTCGTAGTTCTTGTGTTCATTTTTGTGCAGGATGAAGCGCGCTCTCAAGAGGGCTAGAAGTGCGGTCAGCAGGGCGGGACAGCACATTCGGCTCCCGACGTCCTCCGGTTCACAGAACTCTCGGACAATGTCCGATAGAGGCTCATCAAGTGCTAGACCGGGAGGAGAAGAAGCTTCATCCTCCATCACCGGGCCCGTATTGCTGCAGGATTCTCAAATCCAGACGCGCAATCAAGATGAAACCGACCTACTGAGGCGACTCCACACCAAGCCTATCAGCGTCACCAAGTGCTTCGATGAGGCACTCATGACAAGCACAGGTATGGATGACGAATTTGATGAAATTTTCAGTATGGTAGGCTGGGATAATTTTGCACATGTTAGTGAGGGAGGCATAGTCCTCCTCACCAAGGAGTTTCTGATGACCCTCCGAGTAGTATCACTGCAGTCCGACACGACTGTTCATTTCAGACTCTTTAACTCTAAGCATGAGCTGACACTCCGTCAGTTCAGCAATGCTCTCAGGTTCTCACCTCATTGCTCCATAGCAGCCAAACCCGTAGGCTTTAATGCAACAGAGTTCTGGAAAGAACTAGCCGGTCTGGACTATAAGGGGAAGAAGAGTATCACAAACATTAAGCACCGCACCATGCGGTTCATGGCCCGCTGGATTACCATCGTAGTCCTTCCCCGTGATGACACACGCTGTGTGACCATAGAGGACTTAAAAATCCTCTATGCCATGTGGCGTAAGCAAAAGTATGCACCTGTCATCGCCATGCTCTATCACTAGATGAAACTAGTTTGGGATGAAAATTCTATAACAATCACGTCCTTTGTGACGAGGATTGCATCCGAGCTAGGGGTCTTAGCAAATGCCCAGGTGGCATTCTTACCCCAGAGACACCCAACCTAGTCACAGAGAGCCATTTTATCCGGGGACACTTTCTGCGCAAGAACCCCAGCACAGACACCTATGTCATGATCTATAGGGGGTACAACTTTGAAGTGCCTCTACCAACACCACAGTTCAAAATCTACCATGTGGACACACTCTCTATGCCAATAGAGGGCGTCCCAAAGGAAGAACCTTTAGAGGAGCCCAGACATAGTGTAGCAAGAGTCATGACCAGGGCACAGAGGAGGGTAGCCCAAGAGCGCCTACAGAAGCAAGCACAAGACGCACAAACCACCGGGACGGGACCTACCTGGTTCCATACTGCAACGGGCACGTCCTGCCAAACCCAGGGAACAGACCCGACGTGGCAGCCCCACGGAGGATCTGCAAACACACCATGGGGACACGAGCCGAGCGTTGCATTTTCTCAGCAGCAAGGAGGAGGAACCTACTTTGAGTATGGGTCAGCACCGTTTGAGGCAGGACCATCTGCCTCTGCACGCTTTGCAGGAGACCCGTTAAGCGCCATCTTTGGGTCCCTGACCATTCAGGACAGCGAACAACTGGGATGGCCCAGCAGCTTAATCAGGTCGATGAGCGCACTTAGGTCATCCAGCAAACCCAGGACGAACAATACAACCGCCTCCTAGAAATAGAAGCGACGGCTCAGCGCACCTTCGATGAGTCCCAATGATTCTTCCAAAACTACGGGTACTACCCCGAGTAGCTTCGTTGAAGCTTGGGGAGGATCCGAATCGACAGCTGGGTACGTATAATAGTCCCCTGATTTCTGCACCACCCATGTATCATGCTTTGAGAGTTTGCTAGTTTGTTTAACTCAATTTGATTAATTTAGTTTGTTTAATCCAGTATATAAAAAAATAATAAAACTCCATGCTTTAATGATAAGTTCACATGCTAGCTTCATTTTGAAAATGATGAATAGTTGCTCTATCAAGTGAATGATTTAATTCTTGCATGTGACTTATGCTTAGCTTAGTTTTGAGTTTGTGAATAAAAGAAGTAAACCAAGGCTCTATCTTGTGGATGTCATTTGTGATAATAAGTCTAAGTTGTTGTGAGATGAATGATATGACTTGAATATGGGATAATTCTTTCATGCTCTTAGTAAGATGAACATCTCAGGTTTTTTTTGAAAATAACAAAATATAGCTCCCCTTGGTCAAAAATACATACTAGAGCCAAAAATGCTTCAATTAGTTGAAACTGCTACAAAGAGCTGCTTAATGATATTTTGAGCTTTGTCAAATTTTGAGTCTATTTGAGTAGAAATATCACCTTCTGTTGATAGCTGTAATACAAAAGCAAAAATGCAAGTGATCCATTCCGTACTTTGCATCCACCAAAATGTCTCCATATACTTCTCATAATCCCTAGCCTTCAAATCTAAAGGAGTAAGGGTATGGAGCCAAAAAGAAATGCGTGCAAAAGCACGGCATGATGAAAAGCATGCAAGTTCAAGCATGGCAAAAATAAATAAAAGCTCAATATCCACTTCAAATCAACGAAAGACTACAAGGGATGAATATCAAGAGAAGGAGGCATACAATACCACCACTCATACTACAGTGATCAATTAGAAGAAGTGATAGAGTACACTCTTTGGTCCAATCTTTGGCTTAGCAAAATAAATATTCTAAGTGTGCTACATTCTCCCTACCTAAAGCTCCACAAAGGCCTTAGTGTAGGAAAGTGTTGGCCAAATCTTGGCCCTTGGTGAGGAAACACATTTGAGCGCCCGAGAGCACCTTGGTGAAGCTACGTTTGTTTTGAAAATCTTGAAAACACCTGAGAAAGACATCCAAAAAGAGCAAGTTAGAAGAACTCCTGTACAATGGTCGTTCCATCTCTCAACTGCCCAAGGCAAGGTAAACAAAAAGATGCACCACAGGGAGTACACAAGGTGAGCTTCAATTATTTCACTACTTGAAACAAAAGCATGAGTATTGAGTCATGTATAAGAATTTCTCTTCATCTTCGATATTGTAGCAACTCCTGATCCACTTTCAGTCTTAGCTTTGCTCGAGGACGAGCAAAAGTTTGAGCTTGGGGAGTGTTGACGGTCGTAATCTCACGATATCTACCGTCAATTACCAACCAAATGGAGCAATGCAAGTGAATAAATATGGACTAACCCTTCTACTAATGAGTTCCACTAGTTTTGTATGAATATTTGAATGCAGGTACCAAAATGCACATAAAACAGCTGAAAACATGCCAAGGATCAAAGATGGAGTTCACTGGTCAAAGTGGCCAGGTCGGCTGACTCAAGCCTAGGTTGGCCGACCAAGGTCAGGTCGACCCTGACTCAGCCAGGTCGGCCGACCTGGGGCCTGGTCGCCTGTGATGCCCCCAGCATCTCAGAAGCCTTAACACACAACTAGATTGAACACTAATGGTAAATTAAGACGTAATCATACTATGAGAGGATTTAGAGCTAGGTGGGGAAATCACTAAGTCAAAATTTTTCTATTCAAAAGACAAAACTGCACGTTACTTGGTGGGATAAGTCAACACCCACAAGTTTATTGCAAAACATCAAATACAAAAGTTCTATTTCAGGAAGTATCTTTGTCCTTTGCTATTGTGACCATCCTTAAATAAATTTAAAGAAGGTTTAAAAGTCTGAATTGAATCCAACCCATCTTCTTTGAAACGCAGTAAAGGTGACCCTGACCAAACTTGGGCACACCAAAAACTTTTAAATTTATTAAGCACCCTAGCTCAGCTCCTTTGGCAAAGCTGCTGTGCATACCATGAAATACATTTTTGCTACACTGGGCAGGGTTCAAAACTATCATTCACATATTTTGAATTACACCATCGTTCTTTTGGAATCAGCTCATTCCAGTCGACACTTAGAAAACTTCCTAAGTCTAGATTTTCAGCCCTTTCCCAAACTTCATTCTGAAATTACTTTTAGTTTCTCTATACATCTTCGAAATCTTCCTTTCTATGAAATGAAGTTAGACTTCTCACCTTTCAAATGCACCTGGTGTGGAAGTATTTGGACTTCATTTAATGCTTCAGAAGTTGAAAATAAGAAGGACTCTACAGGAAGTAAAATTGCTGTTTGACCAGACCTTTAAACACCTTTGTGTTTGTATTTCAAAAATCTGTGATGAACTAGACAAAACTTTATATACCAAACTTGTAGGCAATTTTGTGGTGAGCAACTTTGATAATTGGGGCCTAGTCATATATTGAGGTTTAGGTGGTCCTTGGAGTCTTTTTCTGTCGACATATGAAATCTGTCCATACCTGACCTGTGTAGTAAATTCAAATTTCTTTGGTCTTACAGCCAAAATCTTGCAATAACTATATTAAGAAAGTTGTAGCTCATGAAATTCTAAACAACATTGTTATAAAACATCTGGGATGAATGTGAATGGAAAATGGACTTTTGGAAACTTTAAACTGAAAGAGTCTGTCGGCCAAACTAGAACTAGTAAGATGAATTCAAATTTAAATCATATTTCCAAACAGAATTTTGTATCATGGCTTTTGACAAAGCGATAGATCGCAAAGGGTAGAACATTTCTTCCAATTGGACCTTTTCCAGATCTGGCTTTTATGTTGGCCAAATACGCAATTTTCTGAAGGAAATTAAACCAAACCAAATGGGTTTCTCCATTTCTCAATTTTTCTTTCTCCTTCCAGTCACTTACAGGTGGGCCCATGGATCCGGGTGCTCGACTGGCGCCCAGGCCATGGCGGCCACGCAGCCGCGATGTACGGGGGGTGGCGCGCGGCGGCTGGGATGCCGTCCCGACGCCCACGGCTTCACCTGGACGGGTTCCCAGCCCACTGCGCTCAGCCCCGCTCACTCTCCCTCTCCCTGCTCTTCCTCCCCGAGCTCCAGCGCGCCAGTTGCCATGGCTGCCATGGGCGACCCGAGCTCCAAGCTCGAGCTCCCACGGCCGCCTCAGATGTTCCCATGCCTCCAAATGCCACTATCAGCTTCGCCTTGACCCCGCGCATCCGGAGAGCCAAACCGCGTCGCCGTTCCGTTTCCCATTCGCCAGACCGAGCTGCACACGAGGACCACCTCGCCATGGCCACCTGGCCGAGCTCGGCTCGGGCTCACGTCCTGGCCAACTCAAGCTGCCTCCGCCCCACCCGATGCGCGTCCCGCGCTCGCCTCAAGCCCCTCCATCAAATCGCCACGGCCTCGTCCCTAGCCCCTGCCTCCACCGCCCTCTCCCACGCGCATCGCCCCCGCAAACACCATGGCGACTGGGACCTCGCCGTGGACAGCACCCTACGGGCCGTCCCTGTGCCTCCAACCCACTCCTCCGAACTCCCCTTGTCACCGCGCAGCTCGCGCCCCCATCCAGGGCCTCCGCCATCACCCGTGCAACGAGATCGAGCCGGAGCCGTCTCGCGCCGCCGCGCCATGGGCTCTCCGGTTCACTGCCGCCGCGCCGCCTCTCCTCTCCACCACCGTCGACGAGGTCAAGGGGAGATGGAAGCCCGTGGACCGAAACACATTCCGGGATGACCTCGGCTCCAAGTCCTGCCCCCACGCCGCCAGTGAAGCGTCGCCATTCCACCCGTCCGCGCGCCTCCTCTGCCCTGACCCGAGGAAGAAGAAAGGAGGGAGTTTCCCCCGAAACCCTCTCTATTTTATGTTATTTGGGCGCGCTGTTCACTGTGTCTTAGAGATCTTTCAAGCTAGCCCCTGAACTATATAGTTAATTACGTTTAGGTCCCTAATCTGTATGAATTTCATCTAAATGCATTTTTCAAAACCTGAGAACTTTGGAAAATCGTATAAAGTCCAATAAATATCCAAAAAAAGGTAAACTCAGTTGCATTGGACTCCTCTTGAGTAGATCTACAGGATGGGTATGATGTGGAAGTATGAATTGACTGTGTTTGCCCTTGTTTAAATGCATGCATGATAAAACAACTAAAATGGTAAAAGTGAACTAGATGAACTCCAAAAATTATGAAACTTGGACAGTAGCTTTTGTATGATATTTAGACCCTGTGTGATTTTGGTAGCCCTAGCACTGCCTGGTTGTTTACTGATTTGCCCCTATGCATGTGATGTTGTGTTTTATTAACATGGAAACTACTTACCTTGTGAAATATGCTCCAGATGCTGTGCTAGATTTTATAGATACCCTTTATGGTATATTTAGCCTATTGGTAAAGTTTGGGCCCTTGCATGTAAGGTTTGAGTGGTGATTCGAAAATGGCAAAGAGTCACTTGCTTAAATAAATAAAAGGAGAAAGTAGAACAAATGAGATCCAAAATTTGTGAAACCTAGGATATGTGTTACTCATGCTACGTAGGTGCACATGTATTTTTGTTGTCCCTAGTGCTATTTGCCAAATGACAGATTTACCCCTATGTATGCATTTAATGCATTTTTGAAATAGGAAATGTAGGCCATATAAAACTTGTTCAGAAAAATCCAAGGAAACTATCTTGTTCTAATTTGGTCTAGTGAAGTCTATAAATAAAGTTCCATGTGTTGCCTTTAGAATATCTGATTGCGTGCTTACTCTAAGTCCATAAATGTTCTCTTTGTTTAAGAAGTTTATAAATCACTATGCTGCCGATCCTTGACATGATTATTTGTGTGTGATCCTCATGCATCTCATTCATTGCATCATGCATATCATTCATATAGTGACGCTTATTACAAATACGTGATCAAGAACCAAGTGCGTGGAACTACTTCAACCAATGGTGGTCCAAAAGACCAACTAAGACCCAAACACGACCTGGAGGGCCCATCAGTCGTGTTTGGAAGGAGGAGTTGTCCAAGGGATCAAGGGGTTGCCTGGGGCAAAGCCTCACAACCCGGCAAACTAACAATAGCTTAGTTTGTTGGTTCTCTTAAAGTAAAGCAAAAGTAGGCAGGACCATGCTTTACCCAGCAAATGTATTTGATGAGTGCTTACGCATCTGCATTAAGAGTTGTTTGGAACCAATTGCATTAGACTCCTTGGCCGCCCTGGCCCTAGCACCTATATATTAGAGTTCGTAGGACGAGTTGCTTAGAATTGCTAGGTACGAGTAGACACGAGTAAATGGAGTCACTCATCGCGTAGGTGTTTTCAAAACAAAAATCTTATGGAAGATTATTATATGCTATGTTTGAAATAGAGACCGGGCGGAGTTATGGGAATATTATGAAAAATGATGTGGCAAGGTACAGTGGACTCCACCCAAGTCGTTTAAGGCCCGTCCGTTGTTCGCCTATTGGTCGGCATAACATTGCTAAGGTGCTTATCTAGGATAATGGACCGGTGAAAGTCTTACTTGTGCCATCCGAAGAACAGAGACTTGTTCCTACCATGGAACTGGGGGCGCTTATCTCATGGGAGGGCTGGACCCAATGTACCGAGGTAATGCTCCATGGGGGCTAAACCCGGGGAAGTGGCGGGTTGGAATCGAACTTGGGATGGGACAAGTGGAGATGGGGGCTATATGTGGGAACGCGATGGCTAGTAAGCATATACCCTTGGCATTTTTAGTTATTCCCGGGAATTAACAAATCGATTCGAATCGCTGATGCTCACCAGGTGTGAGAATGCCAATGCCTTTGACGTCCAAATGTAGTAATAACTTAAATACTTTATGCTTATATTCATGTTTTTCAATACAACATGCTTGGATGTGTATGATCCGTCCCACTATTCATGGTGCTGCCCATCCACTGATAGTGGGCCGATGGACTTGGGAGGTGCTTTGAGGTCAAGGGAGGGCTGACCCAACGTACCGTGGTATCGCTCCTAAGGCGGCTACTCCCAAGGGTTAGGTGGGGACGCTGTGAATCTTGGAACGAGACATGTGTAGATGTGGGGTATATCTTGGATGTGTAGGATATACTATTATGCAGGTTACTGATGGGTTCTCATGCTTTACTTTCATGCACGTATTTACTTTATGATGTAAGTGAATCTTCATGGTTAATGGATAGCAGCTGTCAAATCCTGCTATCTTATCTCAACATGACCTTGTATAAAAATCAATGGCTAAGGATCCACATGATTAGTAAGCAAGCTTTTGCGTCAGCCGTAAGCCCCGTCCATTAAGTCCTACTGAGTAATTAGTACCCAGGGTTTGCCCCCACTTTTGGATTATAGGTACCGGCGACATCTGGATAACTGTGTTGGAGGTGGTAGTACCGGTGGGCTCGGTGCTACTCGCCTTGACTATCCCTGCATGAAGACTAGACGAGTTTTATTTTCCGCTGCGAGATGTTTTGAAACGCTTCCGCTATATATATATATATATTTCTCAATCGCTTCCGCTATATTTTGAACTTGTATTTGGTTCCAGATATGATGGTTTGTAAACTAAGTCTATCCCTCTTATATTCCAACTGCTTGTGATGATCTAACTGTTGTGGCTCCATCGAGAGTCGGATGTGTTTGATGTCGGTTCCTTTGGGATTTGGTGTTATCGAGAGCTGAAGTACTCTCGACGGACTACCGGATTTAGTCTGGCCTAAGTGCACTGCGAGCCAGAGGTGGCCGGTGTGCTTAGTCTGGATTAAGCAGGGCGGTTTCGCCACATCGCCGGACCTACCAGCAGGGTCAGCCGACCCTGAGCCAGGCCGCCCGGCCACTCAATCCACCCATTTGCCATTTCATCGATTCACATCACAAAGAAACACAAGTGCCGAAAATGCACGAAGTCACGGATCCACAACGTCAACAACTCGAGGGAAGAGCAATGTGGCCAATGCAAGGCGGACACGTTGTCGCCCGACCTCCTACAAGGTCGGCCGACCTACCTTTGGAGGCATTTTACATGTGCAACAACCGTCCTAACCGCCAAGGGGACGCAAGATCAAGCCGTTGGAATGCCAATGCGGTGGATCGGGTGGTCGCCCGACCTCGGGCTAGGTCGGCCGACCTCCTCCCTAGGTCGGCCGACCACCGACCTCGGCCTCCTACCAACCTATGCCTCCTACAAGTACCCCCCTCACATATGGGACTATAAATAGGCCTGTAGAGCTCATTTGTAAAGGTGTGGAGAAGTTGGGAGCCATATTCTACCTTAGAGAGTGTCATTTTCCACATCTTAGTAGTTAGGATAGTCCTGGGAGCTAGATTGAGTTGAGCTTTGCCTCAGGGTTCTCAGAGATTCTTGTGAGTCTACGGTAAAAGCTCTTGTATCTTTTGTACTCTTATCTTCAATATAATTCAGTTATATTTTACTTTATTTCTATCTCTTGCAAGTGTAGTGTAGCCTTGATTTTGCACACTTGCTAGGCCTAGACTTGTGGTTATCCTAGTTAGTCAAGTCCCATTATTCTTGCCAGTGCTATAATCCAACATGTACGACAGGCTCTGGTAAGGTCCTCTCCTCTGATCAAAGACGATCTATTGTTACTCAAGCTTTGCTTGAGTACGTTTATAGCGTGCTAGCCTATCCACGCAGATTTGCTTGGTAGCCCCACTCGGTGACAGCGTGTGGTGTGCCTGTGTAGCCCAGGCCCGTTCGTTCAGTAGGCCCGTAGGCATTAGCCGGGGATCCTTCGGTGGTTTACTATCTACCCCCTGACCCCTCGAGGCGCTAGAATTTCGCTCGACGCAAGACCCTGACTTGCTACTCGAGTTTCTTAGTTAACCACGACATAGTCTTTCCAGCCGAATAGAGTAGAGTTTGGGAACTTTATCTCACTCGTCCTGTTTAATTTACTTCTTTCCACCAAACACCTATCCGTTTATCAGACTTATCCCTGTCTAGTGACTAGCTGGTATATTTATTTAATTACGGATCCTTCGATTTGAGTTTATTCAATTATACTCTCTGTTAACGGTCGTTATTTCACCATTTCGACCGTCAATCTCTTGGTGAATAAATGGGGTATACATAAAGTTCCATGCATTATTTACCTAACACTGACGAATTCCATGAGTTTTGGTGGTTTTCGATGTATCACAGGGAGAAGCTCACATTCCGTGCAAAAGAACATCATATGGAGTAAGAGAGAATCGTCACATAAAAGGGCTTGAGAATGAATGGGAAATATCATCATTATGAAGTATCTCAAATGGCCTCATGGACTAATCCATTGCAAAGAGCTCGTCGAAACAATCAAAATGGAGTTTTGATTCACTCAATTTGGAGTCCAGACACTAAAGTTATGGGCGTCGCAAGGTTGACAACATGAGCTGTGAGAGATGGTCGGGCGACCATGACCTTGGTCGGGCGACCAAAGGCATGGCCGGCCGACCACCTACTCTCCCAAAATGCATCATACTTCACCTTATTCATCCAAGGAAGTCACCAAGAGCCCAAATACACAATGTGGAACAAGCCCAAGTCGAATCCAACGTCGAAAGGCCACCACATGGGCCGAGGAATTGCTGAAAGGCTGAAATGATGGTCAGCCGCCCTTGGGCTAGGCCGGCCGACCTTGGGCTTGGTTGGCCGACCCTAGGCTTGGCCGACCGACCACCTCAATTGGTCGCCCAGCCCATTACTTGGCCTGCACGGTTACCACATTGGATGCCCAGACATGTTCAGCACGTGTATCAACGAAAACCGACTTCTAGAAGGCATCACAGGCGTTGGAGAAGTGAGGCGGTGCATCGGACGGTCGGGCGACCTTGGGGGAAGGTCGGCCGACCATGGGCTTGGTTGGCCGACCTCTGTGATGGTCGGCCGACCACCCACGTGGCTGCCCGACCAACCGTCTTTGCTCCCCCACCGACCTTATGACTGCTATAAGTAGAGGGGCACTCCCCCCACTCCAAAATGTACCATTTCACACCATGTGAACTTTCTTTCTCCCTCTAGGAGGCTCCCCATGGGAGGGGCTTCCATTCTGAAAGCAGTGTTTAGTTTAGGAGTTAGAGAAGGTCTGCTATATCGGAGTCAGTCGAAAGTACTCGGTAATGTATTACATTTGCTTATCTTGAGCACTACTTTCCTTTTATTGACAAGTGCAAGTACTTCATGTTTCTACTTTATGCACTTATCTTTCTGCTCTAGTTAGTTACTCGCTTGGTATGTATGCAGCTGTTAAGCACCTTTTTCCTTTTGGGCATACCAAGTTGAGGCCTGAGTTGTGCTAAACTAGAATAGATTGATCGTTGTTATGCTTGCCGTTGTTACAATCCAACCTATACGCTAGGCTCTAGTTAGTTCCTCTCCTTTGGCCAAGAATGAACTATTGTTGTTCAAGCTTTGCTTGAACACGTTTGTAGCGTGCCAGCCTATCCACGCAGATTTGCTTGGTAGCCCCACTCAGTGACAGCGTGTGGTGTGCCTGTGTATCACAGGCCCGTTCGTTCGGTAGGCCCGTAGGCGTTAGCCGGGTCTCCTTCGGTGGTCTACTATCTACCCCATGACCCCTCGAGGCGCCTGAATTTCGCTCGATGCAAGTCATAACTATGTTGAGATCCTTTCGACCCTTAGCACGGATAGCTCTTGTATGCTAGTAGAGATAGAAGACCGTATAGCAGTCCCTGTCTCGTTGTCCTCCTAGCTTTACCTGTTTTCTTGCCAACGGTGCTTGGCTTGTATCCCATGGTGTTTGGTGTCAACCTTTCCTAGTTATCGGTTGACATGAAAGAGTAGTAACAGCTAGATGAATCATAGTTTGATATCTCTATCTCAATGCTTCCCTATGGATAAATACGATACTTTGGAATACTCCCGGGTGAAAGGTTACAGTGGTCTCCGTGCGCTTGCGGAGTAAAATCTGTTAGGCTAAGAGCCGCCAACAAGCTTTTCTGGCGCCGTTGCCGGGGAAGCGCCGAGTTAGAGTATTATTCTGTTGTTCATCCTTTTGTTATTGCTCTTTCTTTTTATTCGAAAATTCAAAAAAATAGAAAAATAGAAAACCTCCTCTTAAATTTTGCCCTATCCGTTGAGTAAATCTTGATCATGCTAGGTCATGCTGCCCAAAGTTTACCATGAAAGCATAGCTTGGGCCATTGTGTGCCCAGAGGCTAATTTTCAAATTAAGCGTGGTGCTTAGGTTGGATTAGCCTCTTTTTATCAAACGATGTGTCGGGATAAATGAGCTATGTGTAGACTTTGGTAGTGATGTTCCATGCTAGTTCTTGAACCGCGATCCTTGAGCTAGCTGGATCTCTCAAGTTTAATGGAGACACAAAAATCCCGGTGATGTTTCAAAAATGTACCCTTTTTTTTAGACCGAGGATTTTGAGTAAAGTTGAAGGGATGGAAGTCATGGTTTAACAACAAGTTTTGTGCTATATTTTGATTGAAATATTTTGCTAGCACTTTGTGAACAACGGGCCCGGTAGTTAATGCTCTTCATGCATATTTTGGTCCCTTGTATATGTTGTACACTAACCTGTTGCAGAAGGCATTCATTCCCCACACGAGAAGAGATGCCCCATGGCCGACATTCTCGTGCTCAACCTCCTGCCCTTTTTGGGAAATGATAGCATTGTGACATGGATGACTGATGAAGTAGTGTGACACGACTGTCCTCATCACAAAAGAGCATCATATCAAGGTTGGCATGAAAATTCTATATCACATTATGCTATCTTCCATGCTTGAATTTGCACAGCTAATAGGCCACTGGTCTACTGCCCCATGGGAAAGTTGCGTACCCGATGGAGTTGTGGTATAGATCCCAAAATCGGCAGGCATAGACGTCTCTCATTGCTGGAGAGCTCCATCTTAAGCACCACAAAGGCTAACACAAATCAATACCTACAAGCATGGTGAGAACGTTGAGGTCATGATGTGCAGTCAATGGCTTTGTGGCACAAAGGCAGGCAACGACTGGTGGCACATATCATGATCGACAAGTACCAAGCCCAATAAGAGCATGATAGGGAGCAAGTTTGGAATTAGCATTCAGTGCAGAAACCAAGCTTGGGGGAGAGAATTGTCTGGCATTTGACAAGCTTCAAGAGAAACAACCAAAATTTTCAAGTCAACGAAGCAGCACTTATTGAATGTCTGTTATAATACATTCCATTAACCAACCATGGAGCAAGAACCCGATGTACCTACTGCCGAGATGGAATTTTTAGCATCGTTACTCCCAACGTCAATGAAGGTAACCCCCTCTAACGGCTGTTTTCAACATTCTCTTTTTAGAGGTTGTTTTAAATTGCCTGTTAGCGATAGCTCTTGGAACAAAGCTTTCATCGTGCTAGGATCTTCCAGTAGTGCTATCATGGTAGCGCTTGAAACCAAACCTTCATGCTAATATCCTGCTGCCATAATATCTTCCAATAGTGCTATCTGAGGTTAGCTTATCCTGATCAGTTAAGCTAGCCATCTACTTTGCCCAACCTAGGAAAAATCTTGTTAGGTAGACAAGCATGTGTGTCGAACCCTAACATGAAGGGAAAGGTAGAAGGAGGTTTTTGGAGATCAGAATGGAGGAACGAAAATGCCATCATGTCATCCTCTCTCAATCAGAATGGAGACCATGGGCTTGGTTGGCCGACCTCCGTGATGGTCGGCCGACCACCCACGTGGCCGCCCGACCAACCGTCATTGCTCCCCCACCGACCTTGTGACTGCTATAAGTAGAGGGGCACTCCCCCCACTCCAAAATGTACCATTTCACACCATGTGAACTCTCTTTCCCCCTCTAGGAGGCTCCCCATGGGAGGGGCTTCGATTCTGAAAGCAGTGTTTAGTTTAGGAGTTAGAGAAGGTCTGCTGTATCGCAGTCAGTCGAAAGTACTCGGTAATGTATTACATTTGCTTATCTTGAGCACTACTTTCCTTTTATTGACAAGTGCAAGTACTTCATGTTTCTACTTTATGCAATTATCTTTCTGCGCTAGTTAGTTACTCGCTTGGTATGTATGCAGCTGTTAAGCACCTTTTTCCTTTTGGGCATACCAAGTTGAGGCCTGAGTTGTGCTAAACTAGAATAGATTGATCGTTTTTATGCTTGCCGGTGTTACAATCCAACTTATACGCTAGGCTCTAGTTAGTTCCTCTCCTTTGGCCAACGATGAACTATTGTTGTTCAAGCTTTGCTTGAACACGTTTGTAGCGTGCCAGCCTATCCACGCAGATTTGCTTGGTAGCCCCACTCGGTGACAACGTGTGGTGTGCCTGTGTATCACAGGCCCGTTCGTTCGGTAGACCCGTAGGCGTTAGCCGGGTCTCCTTCGGTGGTCTACTATCTACCCCATGACCTCTCGAGGCGCCTGAATTTCGCTCGACACAAGTCATAACTATGTTGAGATCCTTTTGACCCTTAGCACGGATAGCTCTTGTATGCTAGTAGAGATAGAAGACCGTATAGCAGTCCCTGTCTCGTTGTCCTCCTAGCTTTACCTGTTTTCTTGCCAACGGTGCTTGGCTTGTATCCCATGGTGTTTGGTGTCAACCTTTCCTAGTTATTGGTTGACATGAAAGAGTAGTAATAGCTAGATGAATCATAGTTTGATATCTCTATCTCAATGCTTCCCTGCGGATAAATACGATACCTTGGAATACTCCCGGGTGAAAGGCTACAGCGGTCTCCATGCGCTTGCGGAGTAAAATCTGTTAGGCTAAGAGCCGCCAACACTCTCTCGCCTGCCGCTTCCCTATGGATAAAAATACGATACTTGGAATACTCTAGGTGAAAAGGTACAGCGGTCTCTGTTAGTCTTCATCTTTGGTCCTTGACACATTTTCAACCTTTTTATGTTCATTTTGGTACATCCATCCAAATATTCATACAAGTCTAATGGAACTCATTAGTACAAAGGGTAGATATTGTGAGATTATGTGATGCCCCAGGCATCTCAAGTGTATTTCATCAGCATCATTGAATCATTTGCACCATTTCATGAGCATCTCCTTGAATGCATGAATGAACTTAGGTAGAATGAATTGTATTAAATCAGTTTTTCCTGAATGGACCTCTGATCTTGTCTTTATAACTTTAATACTGCTGTAAATTAGATAACACTTTCTATACAAAACTTGTAGACAATTTCATGCTTGACAACTTTCGTATTTTGTGTGTTGACATGCATAATGATTTGGATGAGGTTTTGGGTATTTTTCTGTCAACATGTGAATTCTGTCCAAATCTGACCTGTCTATTAAATTCAAATTTCACTTAACTACAGCCATGATCATGCAAAACTCTACATAAGAAAGTTGTAGATCATAAAATTATGAACAACATTGGTATAAAACTCCTTGTATGAAAGTGGCCATAAAATGGACTTTTAGAATTTCTAAACTGGTGGGTTCGGTTGGTCAAACTTTGGTCAGTTCATTGAATTCAAATTTAAACCATATTTTTGAATAGAACATGGTATGAAAGTTTATAAGATAATTGTAGAAAAACAAATTATAAGATAATTGTAGAGAAACAAATTTAGATAATTGAGTTTGATCTAATTCGGACTTTAGGTTGGTCAAAAACTAGGATTTCGAACAAAGGTCTCAGTAGTCAAACAACATTTTTCAATTGCCCGAATTTCTTCTTTTTTTCGTCTCGCTGACAGGTGGGGCCCAGCCCTGACCGGGTCAGAGCCCGTCGGCCACGCGGCCGCCGGCGTACGGCGCGGTGCTGCAGCACCTCTGCCCGGCCTGCCCGCTCCCGAGGGCCAAAGGCAAGGCCGACCCTTAGCCTCTGCTTCTCGCCTCATTCTTCCGCTCTCCCGAGCCTCCTCCATTTTGCCCTCCGTCTCCATCGTCGTCACCATGGTTGGGGTTCGAGCTTCGGCTCCGGCGCGCCTCCGGCCATTCCGCTTGCCTCCACGCCCTCCAACCACCACACTGCTCCTCGCAGCCCCATCCTCCTCCACCCCGTCCAGTTCTCGTTGGTCGGAACCCAACGACTGAGCCATGACGCGACGCTGAACTCCCGCGTCTGTGCCCCTTCGTCGCGGACCATCCTCGCCACTTTCCCCGCTGTTCCGCACGACTCCGCGCCTTCCCGCCACCACGCCGAGCTTCGCTGCCCTCTACTCTGCCGTTCGCCCTCGGTCTAGGCCGCCGAGACCCCACCACCGAGCCACATTGCCTCGCCGGACCTATGCCTCCTCTGCAAGCCGTCGCGGGCCCTCCTCGCCACCTCTCCGCCGACCAAGGTAGAGGGGGAAAAGTTCCCCATCTCCTCCTCCCTCTCCTCGGCCACCGCCGGTGAGCCGCCAGCCCTCGGCCGGCCGGTTCCCGGCCGCGCCGTCGTTCTCCTCCGTCTTGAACGGGAGGAGGAAGATGAACAGGAGAAGGGCATTTTTGCGTTGGAGCCCCTGTGTTTTCCTATTTTCGCATTCCATTATCTACGATGTGCATTGTGCCTTGCAATTCTCTCAATCTAGCCCCTGAAAGTTAGGTTTAATTATGTTTACATCCTAGATCTGAGGTTTTTCCCTTTATTTTTGTTATTTTCGGCTGAAACTTTGAAAAATCATAACAAATCATAGAAAACTCAAAAATGGGAAAACTCTGTGGCTATGAGCTCCTTGTGACTTACAAGATGGGTATGATGTGGAGATGTGCATGAATAGTTTTACCCCTGATTTTGAATGAGCATGTTAAATCAACTTAATTGGTAAATGTGGTCAAGATGAACCTCAAACATTATGAAACTTGGACAGTAGCTGCACACGTACATCTAGGCACTGTGTGAATTTTTATGCCATGGAAAATATTTGCCTTATAAAATATGCTCAAAATGACTCCATGGAATTTTCGTATGCTCTATTTGACATGAGTAGCTTACTAGTGAAGTAGGAAGCTGTGCATGTTTAATTTTGATACTATTTTGAAAATGACAAAACATTACTTGTTGGAATTGATAATTTGAAAAAGGGATGTTAGAGTACTAGGAAATTTTCCTGGAAAATTGGGTAGCTTAATGATGGTGTATAGGTCCCATAAATTTCCCTGGAATGTTTTATTGTCCATCTAGTGTAAGCTAAAGAAAATATATGGAAAATAGATGTCCTATCAAAGTATGGATTTTATGCTCACTGATTTTTGTGTAAGTAATTCATGCTATATACTGCTCACTGAGTAAATTTCATGACCAGAAAACATTTCTACAAATTATGAAAAATCTGGAAAGATAATGAGCTGAAAAATTGTTGAAATTTTAATAAAATAAGTACAGATCTTTTGTGCCTGAAACTTTGGCAATAGCTTAGTATAGTATGGGTTTTCTTGTCACAAATAGTTGAGCTCATTTGGAGCTGTACAACAATGAGAACTTGACAGGTGTGCTTTAATTAAATAAAAGGGATAAACTTGTATTTTGGGCCTAGGTATATTTCGTACGAGAGTGTAATATTGCTTGATAAACCATGTCACTAGCTGCAAATTTCTTGTGATAATATGCATGATGATTTGAACTAGAATTAGGTGATGGTTTGTACGATTTTTTATTGATGGTTTGTATTGACTTCTTAGTAAATCTTGTAAGTTTTCCTTCTCGTGGGGTAGACATAAAATGGGAACACTCAAGTCTTGCATCTCATGCTACTCACCATGATTTATAAATACTTTTGCACCCTATGCCTGCATTTGTATTCTTTTGCACTCACTCGCATACGATGTCATGCATATAGATTCCGCGAACGAAGTGCTGACGCAGGAGCTGTCGCTGATCGAAGAACCAGACGACTAGGAGCGAGAAGAGCAGCAGCAGGAGGACCCACCGCAGGCCGCTGACTTCGCACTTGAAGAAGCTAACCCTAGCGAAGAAGGTAGGCAGAACCATGATTTTCCTAGCTAATATGAATATGATTGTTGATTACGCATCTGCATTAGGAGTTATTTGAAACCAACTGCATTAGATTCCCTGGCCGCCCTGGCCCTAGCACCTAAACATAAAATTTGTAGGACGAGTGCCTAGTAATGCTAGGTGCGAGTAGACACGAATGAATGGAGTCACTCGTCGCGTAGGCGATTTCACAATCACAAAAATCTTACTATTGTGGAAATCATTCTATATGCTTATTTTTTAAATGGAGACCGTGCGGAGATTTTATGAGTTATTTATTGTTTATGGTATTGTGCATTGGACTCCGCCCGAGTTGTATAAGGTCCATTCGCTGTTTGTCCACTGATCGGCATAACATTGCTAGAATGCTTATCCGGGCCATGGGACCGGCGAAAGTCTTACTTGTGACATCCTAAGAATAGACTTGTTCCTACCATGGGCCTGGGGCGCTTGACTCATGGGAGGGCTGACCCGGGTGTGGTATCGCTCCTGTGGGGGCTAAACCTAGGGAATGGCGGGTTGAAATCGAACTTGGGATGGGACAAGTGGAGATGAGGACTATATGTGGGAACGCGATGGCTAGTAAGCATATACCCCTAGCATTTTTAGTTATTTTCGGGAATTAAAAATCGATTCGAATCGCTGATGCTCACTAGGTGTGAGAATGCCAATGTCACTGTCGGGCAACGTAGTAACTATCTGAACATGTTACATTGTTATTCATGTTTTCAAATACCACATGCTTGTATTTGTATGCTTACTTTTCTGCAAGTTATTATTGTTATGATGGTATATGCAAATGAGGAATGTTACTTTATGTCAATATCTCACTGTTAAAAATCAATGGCTAAGGATCCAATTTTAGTAAGCAAGTTTTGTTATATATATATATATATA
This sequence comes from Paspalum notatum, assembly GCA_022530915.1. Taxonomy (NCBI): domain Eukaryota; kingdom Viridiplantae; phylum Streptophyta; class Magnoliopsida; order Poales; family Poaceae; genus Paspalum; species Paspalum notatum. The sequence continues at coordinate 26,803,670 of CM039688.1, read as the reverse complement.
TATATATATATATATATATATATATAGTGTCAGCCGTAAACCTTTCCTTTAAGTCCTACGGAGTAATTAGTACTCAGTGTTTGCCCCCACTTTTGGAGCGTAGGTATCAAGGACATCTGGACACTTGCTTGGAGGAGGGTAGTACCCGTGGGCTCGGTGCTGCTCACCTCGTTCATCTGTACATGAAGACTACTTGAGTACTTTGTTTCCACTGCGAGATGTTTTGTTGAAAACGCTTCCGCTATATTTCGAACATGTATTTGACTACTTATATTAGGTTTGTAAACTAAGTCTATCTATTCTCTATTTCAACTGTCTGTGATTATGTAACTGTTGTGGCTCCATCGAGAGTCGGATGTGTGTGATGTCGGTTCCTCTGGATTTAGTGTTATCAAGGGTCGAAGGACTCTTGACAGACTACAGGGTTTAGTTTAGCCTGGATTAAGCAGGGCGGTTCAGCCATAGATTACGACCGTCAACACCGCCCCCCAAGCTTAAACTTTTGCTCGTCCTCGAGCAAAGCTAAGACTGAAAGTGGATCAGGAGTTGCTGCAATATCAAAGATGAAGATAAATTCTTATATATGACTAGATACTCAAATTTCTGTTCCAAGCTGTGAAATAATTGAAGTTTACCTTGTGTAATACCTATGGTGCATCTTTTGCTTACCTTGCTATGGGCAGTTGAGAGATGGAACGACCTTTATGTAGGAATCCTTCTAACTTGTTCTTTTTGTATGTCTTTCTCAGGTGTTTTCAGGATTTTCAAAACAAAAATAGCTTCCCCAAGGTGCTCTTAGTCGCTCATGAGTGTTTCCTCACCAAGGGCCATGAGTTGGCCAACATTTTCCTACACTAAGGCCTTTGTGGAGCTTTAGGTGGGGGAGAAAGTGGCACACTTAGAATGTTTATTTTGCCAAGCCAAAGATTGGACCAAAGAGTATACTTTATCACTACTTCTATTTGATCACTGGAGTATGAGTGGTGGAACTATATGTCTCCTTCTCTTGATTTTCATCCCTTGTAGCCTTTTATAGATTTGGAGGGGATATGGAGCTTATATTTATTTTTGCATTGCTTGAACTTGAATGCTTTCATTTTGCGGTGCTTTTGCATGCATTTGTTTTCTTTCTTGTTGCCATGCTTTTGCATGCATTGTCTATTGGCTCCATACCCTTACTCCTTTGGATTTGAAGGCTAGGGGATTATGAGAAGTATTTGGAGACCTTTTAGTGGATGCAAAGTCCGGAGTGGATCACTTGCATTTTTAGTTTTGTACTCCAGCTATCAATAGAAGGTGATATTTCTACTCAAACAGACTCAAAATTTGACAAAGCTCAAAACATTTCTAAGTAGCTTTTTGCAGTCGTTTCTATTTTGAAGCATTTTTGGCTCTAGTAGGTATTTTGACCAAGGGGAACTATAATTTGTTATTTTTCAAAAAAAAACCTGAGATGTTCATCTTACTAAAAACATGAAAGAATTATCCCATATTCAAATCATATCAACATCTCTCAACAACGACCAAACTCGGTAGTCCGTCGAGAGTCCTTCGACTCTCAATAACACCATTCCAGAGGAACCGACATCATACACATCTGACTCTCGAATGAGCCACAACAGATACAACATCACAGGCAGTTGAATAGAGTAATAATAGATTAGGATTACAAACCAGTTCGAATTTAAATTACTGAAAGTGCATCTAGGCCTTACTCTCTTTGTTTTGGTGACATATGACAGAATAATCTTTTGATCTAACATGTTCACTGAGTGTATGACAGGAAGTGATATATTAAAATTTGTGTAATGTGCGTTCATGTATTATCAAGACTTACACAAGGTTGACAAGACATGGATTTTAATCTTTATTGAGCTCATATGATATTAAGTGGTGGAAATGGCTTAGAGGAGAAGAACTTGTGTTATTTGCTCTCATGTTGATCAATATACATTCAAGTGCACAAGTCAAGATGGTGACTCAAAGCAAAGTGCTTCGTTAGTATTTTATTTTTGCTTTGGGTTAGGAAATGTCGTACTATTAAGAGGGATCAAGTTTTGGAATGTAGTTGCCTCGTTTTCCCTAAAGTCATCCACCAAATACTTCATTTATACACCATTCTATAATCTGCCAACTCAGAGTATCCAAGTCAGTATCTGAGCCAGCTCCTCTATCCAGTGATCTATATGCTTAATTTGTCAACTCAGAGTATCCAAGTCAGTATCTGAGTCAGCTCCTCTGTCCAGTGCTCTATATGCTTAATCTGTCAACTCAGAGTATCCAAGTCAGTATCTGATCCAGCTCCTCTGTCTACCTCCATTTGCTTAGTCTGCGAACTCAGAGTATCTGAGTTAGTATCTGACCCAGCGCCTCTGTCTGGTTCACTGCCTACCAGTTCAAATCCAACTCAGATACTCTAGGTTAAACCAGAGACTCCATGTCTGCGCAGAATTGTGTGTAACGGCTCTATTCGTGAGGGGGAGTATTTATACTCCTTCTTCCACCTCTAGCAGCCTCTCTTGCTCATTCCAAATCAAACCCTAGACCAAGAACACAAAGAAAAATTCGATTCCCCACTTCCTCCCCCTTGTGCTTGCTCTTGTGAGATTCTTGGGGTTGAGGAGGGTAAAGATCTCAAGCTCGTGCTCCTCCCTTGTGCCTCTCTCTTTTCTTGGGCTCTTTGGTGTTCTTGAGGCAAGTTCATTTCGCGACTTTGATTTGTTACTCTTGGAGTGAAGAACTCCTGGACGACTAGTGGTCGCCCGGAAGCTCTCAAGGTTGTTGTGAGAAGCTCCGGGAAGTTTGTATCTCCCCGTGAAGATTGAGTAAGTCCCCTATTGCTTTGTGCGATTTGGGGGTGAGGAAAGGGTTGAAGACCCGGCCCTTTGTGGGCTCCTCAACGGAGACGTACGGACTCCTTAGTGGAGTGCCCGAACTTTGGATTGCAAATACTTGTCTCCTTGTGTTGTGATTTACTTGTTCATATTTCATTGCTACAATTCAAGATTTCACACGATCTACTTGTGAGCTTGATTCTAGGTGAAGGGACCACAAGGGAACTAACCAAGGCATCATTCTCCAACCTTTGGTTCAAGTAGAATCATCTATTTTGGTTGTTTACTTTGAATTTCGTAGCTCTATCTATACAGAATCAGATACTCTGGTTTAACTCGGAGTATTTGGGTCTACAGACTTATTCGCTGCCTAGTTTGTTTAAATTTTTAGATAATCGCCTATTCACCCCCCTCTAGGCGACACTTAAGATCCTCTCAATTACAGTCTTAACATAAAGTCACAAGATAAAACAAGTTCACGAAAGGTTCTAGCAGCGGAATATCATAATTTAGGTAGCATGGTAGTCAAAAGCCTTAGAACATTGAGACAACATCGAGCCCACCGACGTTGCCCTTCAGCCACAGAAAAGTGCCTCAGCCCTGGTGAGAGCAGACAGCCCTGCCTACGCAGGCACAAACGACAAACTCCATACCTGTAATCCAAAAGTAGAGGCAAACCCTGAGTACTAATTACTCAGTAGGACATAATGGATGTGGTTTATGGCTGACGCGATGCTTGCTTACCAGTCAAGTAAGTCCTTAGCCATTGATTTTAAACAATGTCATGAGTATACAAGAAAGCAGGATTTGACAGCTGCTCTCTCTCATAGTGATTAGCCCATATTGCCAATAATAGAACTTTGCATGAAAGTAAAACATCAGGATATATATAATCAAGCATGTAGTATTTGAAAACATGAGTATAACGTAAGGTATTCCAGTAGTTACTACGTTGCCCGTGTGTGATATTTGACATTCTCACACCTGTTGAGCATCAGCGATTCGAATCGATTTTTATATTCCCGGGAACAACTATCATGCCAGGAGTATATGCTTACTAGCCATCACGTTCCCACATATAGCCCCCATCTCCACTTGTCCCATCCCAAGTTCGATTCACTCCCGCCTGACCCCCGGGTTGTGCCCCATGGTAAGCCTGCTGACATCTCGGTCTCCCCACCATGAGTCCAAAGCTCCCCCGGGTCACCTTCCTCTCAACCAGTGGGTAGGAACGTGTCTCTGTTCTCAGGATGGCACAAGTAAGATTTCACCAGTCCCATGGCCTGGATAAGCACTCTAGCAATGTTATGCCGATCAGCAGGCGAACAGCGGATGGGCCTTATACGACTCGGGCGGAGCCATAGTGCGACATCATGAAAAGTAAATACTGAATAAAATCTCCGCCCGGTCTCCACTGAAAACTTGAGCATCAGTAACTTCCACAGTAGTGAGATTTTTTGAGGTTTTGAAATCACCTATGTGACAAGTGACTCCTCTCACTCGTGTCTACTCGTACCTAGCATTACTAGGCATACTTGTCCTACGAACCCTATGTATAGGTGCTAGGGCCAAGGCGGCCGGGAAGTCTAATGCAAAGGCGTTTCAATCAACTCCTAATGCATATGCGTAATTTAAATCATGTAACATTTGTTGGGTTGAAGTATGGTCCTGCCTACCTTGTTCGCTAGGGTTAGTCTCCGCGACGACGAGGTCAGAGGTCGGCTGCCAGTCCTCCTGCTCATCCTCGGGCTCTTCGATCAGTGGTTGCTCCTGCACGACTTGCTCCTCGTCCGCAGAATCTATATGCGATGACATAGTGCATATGAGTGCAAAGGCATGAAATGCAGACACATGGTGTAAGAAGAATGAATATGGTGCACAACGTTGATGCAAGACTCAAGAATCCACATTTTCAACTCATTTCATATCCAGGAGACTTGTAAGCCTTACTTTAAGAAATTGCATATCATACGATCCATCACCTATACTTTGTTAAATTCATCATACATCATATCACAGGAAGTTTTCGACAAGCATCATGGTGGAGCTAATAGTATACTACACCCACATGTCCATATAATGGCCTAGTGCCCAAGTTCTAAATTTTATTATAACAAAATGCTCAGTTCTGATTCATACTGCTACACAGCCCCAAATGAGCTCAATTATTTATGACATGCAGGCCAACTGCCAAAATTTCAGCCCTAGCAGAGTTATATTTATTTTTCTAAAATTCTAGAAAGTTATTAGCTTTTTAAATTTTCAGATTTTTCATAATTTGTAGGAGCAGAATTTTGTCATAAAATTTATTTAGTGAGCATTACTAAACATAAATACCTTGTACAAAAATTGACAAGTGAAATATCATCAGTTTAGTAGGACATCTATTTTTCATATAAAATCTTAATGGATTTAGCATGCAAGTTAAAACAGTAATGATAAATTCCACAAAAATATTTTCTGAAACTCATACACCAACCATAAGCTGTCAAAATTTCCATAGAATTTTCCTAGCTATTTAAATGCACTTTTTCCTATTTTTATTTTCTAGCTAGTAGCACTTTGTCATTTTCATATCAGTTATCAGATTTAGCATGCTCAGTCTCAAATTTTACCAGTGAGCTACTCATGCTATGGAGAATACAGGAAAAATACTATGAAGTCAAATCTAGCATACTTTCCATGGCAAGCAAGTCACATGCTTCAAAATACTAGAAAACACGGTAATAATTATAAAACAGCAAGTAAATTGACAAAGCTAGAGCCTACAAATATCATACAGTGTCTAGATGTGCATGCATGTCTACTGTCCAAATTTTAGCTCAAGTGTAGCTCATCTAGTACCCCTTTTTTCCATTTTATTTGATTTAACATGCTCTCACAAGACCAAGGGCAAAACTGTACATGCATAGCTCCACATCATACCTACTATATAGAGCATTTTATAAAGAGTTCATAGCCACTGAGTTTGTCCATTTTGGATTTTTATTCGATTTTATATGATTTTTCAAAGTTTTAGCCAAAAATATGAAAAATAAACCTAAAATCAATAGATCCAGGGGCTAGATTGCGATTAATTCAAATTTACGGGGGCTAGCATGCAAGATCCACTAGACTCAGTGAAAATGCAAATACATCAAAACCGAGGGGGTAGATCTAAAGATCCCCCTCGTCTTCCTCCTCGCGCCGGCCCGCAGCCGCACGGCGCGGCGAGCGCGTGCCGGCGTGCTCAGCCGCGACATCGGTCGGGGAGGGTGCGCGCGAGCGCGGTGCTCACCCTGGGTGGGTCGGCGGCAACGGAGGAGGATGGACGGCGGCGTAGGAGGCGGTGAACCGACAGTGAACCGAGTCGACGTCAGCGGGGCGAGGACGTTGCACCGAGGTCGATCTCCGCGGTGGAGAGGGGAACGATGACGAGATCTTGGGCTATGGGTGCGCGGGAGCATGGCGGTTGCGGTGCTAGGGTTCCCTTGGCTCGGGGAGGATGGGAGGCAGCGGCGTGAGCTCGAACTCTGAGCTCGCCGTCAATGGCGGGTCGGCCTCGCGCAGTGGAAAGGGAGGGCGAGAGCGGCTTGGGAGAGGCAGTGGAGAGGGGTGGCCGAAAGAAGGGAGAGAGGGGGTCGTTTCCCCCTTTAGAGCGCGTGGCCACGGGGGTGATCCGCGGCGTCGCGGGCGTGACCGTACGCTGGCGGCCACGTGGTGCGCGGCGCCCCAGACAGGGTGGCGGCCCTGACATGTGGGTCCCACCTGTCATAGGCTCAAAACAAAGGCAGCCCTATGTGTGTTTTTTCCCTCTCTGAAATTCGCATTTTTAACCTATTTAGAGCCCGATTTTGAAAAAGTGCCAATTGGATGAAATGTTTTGCTCTTTGAGCCCTACAAGTTTGTAAAAAGGTTCAACACCCAGATCTAAATGGAAATATGATTTGAATTTGAATTTAACTAGCAGCCCCTAATTGGGCAGTGGACCTTTAATGCTTGAGGAATTCAAAAGTCCTATTTCTATGCAGTTTCACCCAAAGTGCCTTGTGACAATGTTGTTTAGAATTTCAAGACCTAAATTTCATTCCATTTTGGCTTTGCATAAAAATGGCTGTAGAGTAGAGAAAATTTGAGATTTCAAATCAGGTCAGGTTTGAGCTGGTTTTCTGTGTTGGTGAAAAATGACCCTAATCTCCATGTAGACCTCCATATTTGATCAAGCCCCAATTATCAAAGTTGTTCACCACATCCCTACCTACAATTTTAGTAATATAAGCTTCACCCAGATCTTAATAGAATCAAAGTTATGACTACAAACATAGAGACAAACAACCACAAACAGGGTTCATCAATTTGCCTTCTACCCAAGTATGATCATGTAGTCCACTTATATGCTATGGCATGATGCTTCATGATGCTTCATGATGCTTCATGATGAAAAATGTATGTATTAATAATGGTCATGCACTTGAGATGCCTGGGGCATCACAACCCACCCCCCTTAAAGAAATCTCGTCCCAAGATTTGTGATGTGCTGTGGGTGGAGAGATTAAATGAGAAGGTAGTGCATGGTGCATGGTTTAAATAAATTCTGAATTTTAAAACAACTGTGTCACATACTCATTTGGATTGAACTAAAGAAAACCCGGATATTTTGTTTGTAGGTACTCTTCGGTTTCCCGTGTTGCTTCTTCTTCGGAGTGGTTACTCCACTGTACTTTGTAAAAATTAACAGCTTTTCTTCTAGTCGATCTTTGTTTTTGGTCGAGAACTTTTATGGGCTTCTCTTCGTATGTGAGGTCTGGTTAGATCTAGATTTGTGAGGTGTCTACCACTTTTTTTGGCACTCTTAAGCACTTCTTTAGGTGCGAGACATGAAACACGTCATGAACCGCAGCGAGGTGTGGTGGTAACTCTAGTCGATAGGCTACTGGCCCACATCGCTCAATGATCTGGAATGGACCCACGTACCTTGGTGCCAATTTCCCTTTTACCCCAAACCGATGCACTCCCTTCATCGGTGACACTTGAAGGTACACATGATCGCCCTTCTCGAACACCGGCGGTCTTCTTCTTTTATTAGAGTAGCTTTTCTGCCTTGACTGTGCTCTTTTCAGGTTTTTCGTGTATGTATTTCACTTGCTCCTCGTCCTGTGCTACTAAATCTGGACCGAAAGTGACTCGTTCGCCTAGTTCAGACTAGTTAAGAGGTGTTCTGCATCTTCTACCATAAAGAGCCTCAAAAGGAGCCATTTCTAAGCTCTTTTGGTAACTGTTGTTGTATGCAAACTCGGCTAATGGAAGGCAATCATCCCACTTGGTGGAATAGGTCAAAACACACGCCCTCAACATGTCTTCTAGGATCTGATTGACCCTTTCAACTTGGCCACAGGTTTGAGGATGGTAGGCTGAGCTGCGAACTAAGTTGGTCCCGAGAGCAGCTTGCAATTGCTCCCAGAAGCAGGACACAAACAGTGAGCCTCGATCCGACGTGATGGTCCGAGGAACACCGTTTAAGGACACAATCCATGAAATATATAACTCAGCATACTGTTTTGCCCGATAGGTGGTTTTGACAGGAATGAAATGCACAGACTTCGTGAGTCGATCAATAACCACCCATATGGAATCATACCCCTTTTGTGTGTGGGGCAGTCCCACAATGAAGTCCATGTGAACATCTTCCCATTTCCAGGTTGGGATTGCTAACGGCTGAAGCATACCCACAGGTTTTAGGTGATCAGCTTTTATTCTTTGGCAACGTTGCATTCGGACACATACTTGGTGATCTCTCGTTTCATAAGAGGCCACCAGAATTTCTGCTTCAGGTCCTAGTACATTTTGTTGCTGCTCGGGTGCATGGTAAACATGGAAGTATGTGCTTCATCGAGTATTCTCTTTCTTAACTCCATGTCCTTAGGCACTACTAAGCGGTTTTTGAACCATAGTACACCTTGGTCATCAAGTGTGAAACATGCTTTCTTTTTATCATCTATTTCTCGCGAATACAGTTCATTCCCTGGTCTTGCTTCTGTGCTGCTATGATTTGTTCTTTTAGTGTAGGCTCAATGATTAGGTTATAGAGTTCGGCCATTTGTTCGGTGATTACCTCGATTTCATCTATCTCGCAACATATCACCCTTGCCGTGGGTCGGACTTCAAGCACATGGCAATGAGCCCGACGGCTTAGTGCATCTGCTACAACATTCGCTTTGCTTGGATGGTAGTGGATCTCCAGGTCATAATCTTTTATCAATTCTAGCCACCGTCGTTGCCTCATATTTAGTTCTGGTTGTGTGAGGATGTATTTGAGACTCTTGTGGTCAGTGTAGATATGACATGTGTTGTCCAGCAGATAGTGTCTCCATATCTTTAGTGCGTGAACAACTACCGCTAGTTTCAGATCATGGGTTGCGTAGTTTACTTCATGCTTTCTCAGATGACGGGGCGCGTAAGCTATCACTCTTCCCTCTTGCATCAGGACACAGCCGAGCCCATTGCTGGAAGCATCACAGTACATATCGAACGGCTTAGCGACGTCTGGTTGAGCTAGCACTGGTGCAGAGGTTAGCAACTTCTTCAATGTTTGGAAAGCTTCCTCACAATTTGGACTCCACACATATTTTGCATTTTTCTTTGTCAAGGAAGTCATGGGCTTTGCAGTTTTGGAGAAATCCTTGATGAAGTGGTGGTATTAGCCCGCTAAACCGAGGAAACTCCGGATCTCAGTTACTGTTTCAGCTTGTTTCCAATTTAATACGTCCTTCACTTTGCTAGGGTCGACTGCTACTCCCTTTTCAGATTGAATGTGCCCCAAGAAGCTTACTTCTTTCAACCAGAAGGCACACTTACTGAACTTAGCGTAGAGCTTGTGTTCTCTGAGTCAAGTGAGTACTATTCTTAGATGCTCTTCGTGTTCTTTCTCATTCTTGGAGTAGATTAGTATGTCGTCAATGAACACTACCACAAACTTGTCGAGTTCATTCATGAACACCGACTTCATCATGTACATGAAGAAAGCCGGTGCATTGGTGAGTCCAAAGGACATGACCAAATACTCGTACAAGCCGTATCTGGTGGAGAAGGCTGTCTTGGGTATGTCTTCTTCTCTGATTTTTATTTGATAGTATCCTGATCTTAGATCGATTTTTGAGAAGACCCTAGCCCCCGCTAGTTGATCAAATAGTATATCAATGTGTGGTAACGGGTACTTATTTTTGACTATGACTGCATTCAGGGGCCGGTAGTCAACGCAAAGTCTTTTACAACCTTGGTCCTTCTTCTCAACAAAGCGAGCTGGACAACCCCAAGGTGACGAGCTGGGACGAATGAACCCCTTGTCTAGCTATTCTTGTAATTGTGTTTTCAGTTCTTTTAGTCCATCGGGTGCCATCTGGTACGGCCTCTTAGATATAGGTGCCGTTCTTGGTATGAGTTCAATTCTAAACTCCACATCTCTATCCGGTAGAAGACCAGGAAGTTCCTCCAGAAACACATCTGGAAAATCACGAACTACTGGTATCTTTTTGATTTCAGTGAGTTCAGTTGCATATATCATAGGCTCAATGTGCTTTTGATTTGGCATGTGTACTCTTACAATCTTCCCACTGATACTAGACCTTATCTGCACTGTCCTACTGCCAATATCTAGGACTGCATTGTTTTTTGTCATCCAGTTCATCCCCAATATGACATTGATCCCCTGGTGCGGCAGCACCACGGGATTAATGGTGTAACTTTCTGTGCCAATGTCCAACTTTAATTGTCTGACTACCAGACTTGTATCTATAGGGGAACCCGGAGCTGTGATGTGGTAGTTCTCTTTTATCTTAGACATTTCTATCCCATGTTTCAGTAAATATGATTTGTTGATGAATGTATGAGTGGCCCCAAATCAAATAACATGACGATCGGCTGACCGTTGACTGTGAACGTGCCCGCGAATACTGGCTCTCCGGTAGGGATCTGTTCCATGTGGATGTAGTGGACACAACCCATCTTCTGCGTGGGTCCCTTCTGCTTGTTCTGCTGCCTGCCACCCGCAGGGTTAGGACCTTGGATCCTGCGGGGAGCGCGGCAGTCTCGGCTGAAGTGTCCGGGTTTCCCACAATTGAAGCAAGGGTTGCCGGCCCTTGGAGTGGCGGTAGCACGGGGTGCTTAGAGCTGGATACTGTTGTTGCGGCTGTGGCGTCCTATGGATCCAGCCCGGTTGATTTGGCCGGACCACAAAGCGAGGCTGCAGGATGAACCGCTGTGGCTACTGGTAGGTGGCCTTCTGTTTCTGTGAGGAGCTAGCAGGTGTGCTGTTGGCTTGACGCTTGCGTTTCTGATCCTCGTTGGCGACACGAAGACGGTTCTCCATGTCAAGTGCTGTGTCCACCAAGTCAGTGAAACTCTCATAACGGCACCCCAGGTGTGTCTAGAAGGTGGGGTCAAAGCTGTGTGTTGGCGGTCGTTATAACCTATTTCGACCACCAATACTTCATGTTTCAAGGGTAAATTTATGCACGTTTCATACATACTAACCGGTTCCACGACTTGTGTACAAAGATCTTGCAGGAACACAAGTCATGATGCAAAACATACAAAAATATGGTGAAACATGTGAATTCAGGAAGAAGGCTGAAAACCTAGCCATCAGAGGACAGAGGCTACGGACCCAGGTCGCCCGACCTGTGGGCCAGGCCGCCCGGCTTGCCTCTGACTCCAAATGCCACCATCTTCGACCTGCATGCTGTTGGCATTTCTTAGCCTACTAATATAGATCTGCAAGTGCACGGAAGCTCGTTGTAGCTTTTCACCCAAGAGTATTCCAGGGTATCGAAATCTACGAGGAACGAGAAGTAACTCAACGTGAAACAGGTAGAATCGAACAGTAAAGCCAGCAATTGTAGAGACAAAAGACAGAGTAGAGCAGGTTCACTACTTTAAATAAAACAACTTAACTTTACTAAACAAACTAGTGTTCTGCTCAGCAGGTTTACTTGGACACTAAGCCTATAGAACCACTTTCGGGCACTAGAGTGCTGATAACCCAAACAAGAAAGGCAGACACTACAGAACTCAGCTATGCGTCGATGACTACTTATCCGAATGATGGGATCAAGTACACAGGGTACACGCTCGCTGTCACCAAGCGGACCTACCACCAAAGCTACGTGGGACAAGACACCTTCCAAGGCAAACTCTAGTCTAGACACCACGTCTACACAACCGAGTTTACTACTACACAGGTTCGAAGCCTGAGAGCAAGCACAACTGTATAGCTAAACTACACAGAGCACACTTGACACCCATAAACTACTGAGCAAAGCACTGAGTATGTAAATAAAGTAAGTATGAAATAAATAAAGAAGGGAGCAAGGAAAATTCCTCTGAGAATGTGAGCTCAGGAATAGAAGACCAAAGAGAATTCCGACTCCTTTACTCCACAACTCACTACTCACTCTTGATACAACTTGGCTCTCTCTACAATGCCAAGGGTGGCTTTACTACTATACACTCAACTACACAACCACACTAGTGTTATCTTGATCCACCACACCTTACAAATGACCTCCCTGGGGTATTAATAGCTTGGATGGACGAGGGGGCTATTTGTAGGTGTGCAAGGTCGGTTTGGGCATAGGTCGGTGGTCGGCCGACCTGGGAGGTAGGTCAGCTGACCCTGGGGTAGGTCAGCCGACCACCCAGGAGGTCGGGCGACCCTCCGATGCACCGCCTTCCTTGATCCATCGGCTGTGATGTGCTCCGAAAGTCGGTTGGCGGTTGTGGTGGTTGAGGCACGTGCAAAACGAGGTCGGTGCTAGGTCAGTCGACCTTGGGATAAGGTTGGGCGACCTTTGATTGGCTGCGTGTTCTTTCCCTCGGATTGCTGACATCATCGATCCCTTGTTCGACGTCCTTTCGGCCCTTGGATGCATTGGATTCTTGATCCGACGGTTGCATTTAACATGTTTTGTGTTTCTTTGCATGCAGGTCAAAATTGGTAACATGGCAAGGTAGGGCGACCAGGGAGGGAGGTCGGCCGACTGGGCTCCTAGGGCTGATGGGCCTCAGGTCGGCGACCACACCCAGGTTGGCCGACCTAAGATGGTGGTCGGCCGGCCTGTGTTTCCTGGCCCATTGCTCTCCTTTGCCTAATTGCCTTTGTTTGTCCATTTTCATGTGGTTTTGAATGTCTAAAACTCTTGCATACAACCTTTATGCACAACTCGTGGAACTAGTTAGAGATTAGTGAAAACTTGGTAAAGTATACTCTAAAACATGAAATGTTGGTGGTCGAAATGGGTTTTATCGACCGCCAACACCCCCCACACTTATACCTTTGCTCGTCTTCGAGCAAAAAAGAGAGTTAAGTGCAAGTGGAAAGGGCATAACATCAATAACCACCATAGCAAGAACAAGGTTACTCCTGACTATTTCATCTTGCCTAGGATTTCAATGGTGTCTACACTTAAGTTTTGGAATGTTGAGACATGGAACAAGAATATATCAGAGTTAACTTCAGGTTCCCACACCACATGAGTAGAGAGGTTTTTAAGATTTTCAAAACAGGGCATGCCAACTTTTTTGATCTCAAGTTCAGCTCTCAGTCACTCATAGGACAAGGTGTCCTTGTAAGAGTTTTGCATTCCTCACATTCTATACTACTGAGGATTTTGTGGAACTTTTGGTAGTTGAACGAATGGTGCTATCCTATCATGCTTATGTTATTGAATCAAATCAAGTGTCAAGAAAGAATTCATAATCAAGTGAGATTTGGCCAAGTGCAAGTGCTATGTAGGGACTTGTCTCTTGTAGGTGCTTGTTTGGATCCCATATTTGCGTAGAGGGCATGGAGTCTTTTTTTTTCTCATCATTTTTCTTTCCTCATACTTTTCTCTCTTTTTTTCTTTCTCGACGTCCATGCCTCTCTTTTTTTCAAACAAAACTTGGATGGGATCATTGACATTTCATTGCACACCTTTTTGAGAGACTTTATTTCATGGAACGTGCATGTGAAGGCCAAAATTCTCAAATGATTGGAACTCTTTTAATGGCACAAGACTTGATAGGACTCAAAGCAATCAAGGAAGCATGAATGTACAAAAATCTCTTTTTCATATGTGCCACTGGTGAGATGGGATCGGAACTTGAGATCATCCAAGATGGAACCCTCTTTTTATTTTGCAAATAGAACTCTTAACTCATGTGGAAGGTTCCTTTAGTTATATCCAATTATCTCATCTCTCATGACTCAACAAACTAAACATAAGTGGTTCCCTATTCATAAAGGTATCCAAAGGCAAGATTACTCTAGCATGAGGAATAGCATGGTGCAAGCACAAGTGAGATGTGACATCGTGAATTCGTATCATGTAGAGCATCATTTACCAAGGTTTCATGTAAAACAAACGTAAAATTTGAGAGGTACAAATAATAAAATGTGCAAACCTGACCTCAAATGCGGGTTTAAGATGGGAATGGGCCGGCCAGCGCATAGCCAGGGTCGGCCGACCCTGTCACCAGGTCGGGCGGCTAGGGGCAAGGTCGGGCGGCCACCCCTCTTCGTGGTTTGACCTGTGCGCTTGTTCGTTTCGGTTGAGAGAGCCTTGGGGAGACGTGACAACGCGGTGTACCGTAATTTTGCGCAAGTTGCATGGTTGGCCAACCTAGATCATGGTCGGGCGACCTGACCAGTGGGTCGGGCGGCCAGAACCAAGGTCGGGCGACCTACGCGTTGCTGTTCTTCCCCTGAATTTTACTGAGTAGTGTTGTGGCATCCTGGATAAGATGTTTCTTCTGTGGTTTCTGCAGGATTAGTGGCCGGAGGTCGAATGGCTTTGGCCATTTTACCCAAACTTTATTGGAACAAAGAATCTATCCTACATTAATTGAACTCAATCAAATTGGAGGCGCATGTTACAAAAAGGGGAAATTTAAACAAACAAAAACTTATTCAAACTAAAAACTAATGCGCCTAAGATAACTAGAAGCATGGGCATCTATGGTTGTGGTGGATCATAAAGCTCTGGATGCCCCATTGCTTCCGCAAGGCGGCGGACCTTGGCAGACAGTCCCTTCCTAAGGACATCAAATTTATCATTTATGTCCATCCACCAAAGTTCGCCTTCAGCACAGCGCTCCTCTAGATTCTGCAGTTTGGCTCTGAGCACTATGTTTTTCCTCCCTAAGAGAGGCTACCGTGTCTTCATCACCGGATGAGTCTTCGAACTTCCTAGGCGGCCCTCGGATGGGAGGGCGTACAGCCACCCTATTCACCGTCCTACACGGTGGAGTGGAATCAATGGTCTCATCTATGGATGAATCTGGGATGGCTACCCTTGGCACAAACACCTTAGCATACTCGCCCGTGGGAGTTTTCATCCCACGGAGAGTATGGGTGGAGTGACTAGGGAAGACCGGTTCCCTAGATGGTCCAGCGGCCTCCTCCTGGAAGAGGCTCTTGATGCACTTCACAAGGGCGATGGCCCCCATGGTAGGACGTGGCGATGGGCACGCCACCTTCTTGGAGATGGCCTTGGTGGGGGACAGATCGCGAGGGGGCCTATCTACACTGTGGGAGCGTCGGGGGAAGTCCGGGCGACCAACACGGGAGGCTGGCCGACTACGGGGGCTGTCACCCATGGTCGGGCGACCTGCATCAAGGGTCGGGCGACCCTGAGATGAGGTCGGCCGACCCTAGGGACCTAGTCCTGTCGGCCAGGGTGACCTCCGTACGAGTCTCTCTAGGCTCTCCTCCCTCGGGATGGACTGGAGAGGTCGTGGTGAGTCCTCGAACGCCGGGGTGTACGTGGCGGTGGTGTCCGAGGTTAGGGAGATAATGGCCTTGCCATTGTTGCATGGAGAAGGTGGTGCCATGGCTGAGTTTCGATGGGATGAGATGGGGGAGTGATGTGGGAGGAAGAAGACGGCCTCCTTCACCTTAAAACGTCGGAATCCCGATCTCATCCACTCAACAGAACCGGAAGAACTAGGAAAGCGCTCCAAAATTTGAAAATCAAATTTTGGCAGTCGGGCGACCTAGTTTGGAGGTCGGGTGACCTGGCACTAGGGTCGGGCGACCCATGTCTAGGTTGGCCGACCCGGCCTAGCGCCTAGTGGCCTGGCTGTTGCACCAGGGGTTGGGCGACCAGACCCTAAGGTCGGCCGGCCACGCCAACCCTTGGCTGGACGTGCCAAGAGTTGGGATTAACCCCTTTAGGTGGCCTTTACCCAAAAACATGTGTTGGACATTGGTTCTATTGAGGTTTTGTAGCAAAAGGTGAGTTTAGAGGAGTTTTAAGGGTGAAAAAGCAAGTAGTGTACATGGCTTCTTTTATGGTCTGAACTCGACCATGGACATGTGATCATACTACCTCGTGTAGCTCGAAGGCGTCCACTTCTTCGAGATGAGGCATTTTAGGCTCAAGAAATATTTTAAGGCGTTGCCCATTCGCCTTGAAAACATTTCCATCATCATCCTGGAGGGTGATGGCGCCGTGATCGGCGGCTTCAAGGAGCGTGAAAGGTCCTTCCCACTTACTTCTAAGCTTACCATGACCAAATAAACGAATGCGAGAGTTAAAGAGTAGTACCTTATCTCTCGCTTTGAATGATTTGATCTTGATCCGCTTATCGTGCCATCTTTTAGTGCGCTCCTTGTATAGCTTAGCACTGTGGTATGCCTTCTCCCTCCATTCCTCTAGCTCCGCCAGTTGCATTTGCCTTCTTACGCCTGCCGACTGGAGATCCATGTTCCACCTTTTCACCGCCCAGTGAGATTTGAATTCGAGTTCCACTGGAAGATGACAAGTCTTGCCGTACACTAGTTGGTATGGTGTCATGCCAATGGGAGTCTTGTATACAATGCAGTATGCCCAGAGAGCATCGGGTAGCTTGGATACCCATTCTTTTCCCATAGCCTTACTGTCTTTTGCAATATGTTCTTGATTTGTTTATTTGACGTCTCAGCTTGACCACTTGTCTGCGGATGGTAAGGAGTGGCAACACGGTGCTCCACACCGAGTTCAGCAAGACACTTCCTTAAGCTCTTGTCAATGAAGTGGCTGCCCCCATTGCTGATGATGACCCGCAGTACTCCAAAAGGAGGAAAGATTGTTTCCTAGAACATCTTAATGGAGTGTCTTTAGTCCGCTGCAGGACACGGCATTGCCTCTACCCATTTTGATACATAATCGACTGCGACCAGAATATACTCCTTGTCTCCATTCTTGGGAAAAGGTCCTATGAAATCTATGCCCCACATGTCGAATATATCAAGCTGGAGATTGCTTGTGAGTGGCATAACATCTCTTGGATTTATGTTCCCTTGGCACTGGCACCTTGGACACCGTAGCACGAACTCTTTTGCATCCTCGTACATAGTGGGCCAGTAGAACCCACTTTGCCAGATTTTTGCATGAGTCCGATAAGCCCCATAGTGACCTCCATAGGAGGATGCATGGCATCTATCGAGGACTTGCGGTGCTTCACAAGCTGGAATGCAGCGACGTAGGAGTCTGTCTGCACAGAGTTTGTATAGGTAGGGGTCATCCCAGAGATAGAATCGGCTGTTGTGGGCCATTTCCTCTTGTCTGCTCCCTTAGCGACATAACCGGCAACGATTAATTCACCAGATTAGCATACCAAGGTTGGGCTGTTGTCACCTTTAGAAGCTGATCATCTCTCATATAATCATCGATCGGCAAGGGCGATATTTCTTCAAATTTCATTCGTGAGAGATGATCTGCAACTTAATTCTCTACTCCCTTTTTGTCTCGGATTTCAATATCAAATTCTTGGAGTAGCAGCACCCACCGGATCAATCGTGGTTTTGCATCTTTCTTGGTTAGGAGGTATTTGAGAGCTGCATGATCTGTGTAGATGATGACTTTCGATCCTACCAAGTATGATCTGAACTTGTCGATTGCAAAGACCACTGCTAATAGTTCCTTCTCGGTGGTTGAGTAATTCAGTTGTGGGCCAGTGAGCGTTTTACTTGCATAGGAGATAGCATGATGCTTTTTATCCTTGCTCTGACCCAATACTGCTCCAACAGCGAAGTCGCTTGCATCACACATGATTTCAAAAGGTAAGTTCCAGTCGGGTGGCTGAATGATTGGAGCTGAGACCAGAGCCTTCTTGAGCAGGTCGTTGACTCTACGGCCGGTTGTGCGCTACTCTCTTTCCTCGATTGTTACTTGGGCTCACCAGATTAGCTTAGTGTTGGCGTTTCTTAGCCTATTAGATATTAATCCGCAAGCGCATGGAAACGTTGTTGTATCTTTTCAACCAAGAGTATTCCAAGGTATCGAAATTGACAAGGAATGTGAAGTAAAATGGCAAAGAATAGCTAGGACCGAACAAAAAGGTAAAAGCCAGCAAGTAAAGGATAAACTGGGTAGAGCAGGTTCACTAGTTCAAAAATATGCACTCAACTCCCTAAACACACTAGTATTCTGCTTGTCAGGATTACTTAGACACTGACCCTACGGAACCACTTCCGGGCACCAGAGTGCTGATAACCCAGACGAGAAAGGCGGGTTCAACAGGAATTCAGCTATATCGTCAATGAAACTATCCGGACGACAGGGTCGGGATACACAGGACACACACCCGCTGTCACTAGGTGGGACTACCAACCAAATCTGCGTGGGATAGAACACCAACCGCTTGGCAAAACACCAAGCCTAAACACCACGTCTAAGCAAGGGTTTCACTACTACTATGCAAGCTAAAATAGAGCAGCACGCAAGCACTTACACAACTTAATTGTAAGCATACACTTGGGTTCCAGTAATTGACAAGGCAAAATGACTAAGTATGGAAGTAGAGCAAAGTGAATATAAAGGAAGTAAAGGACAAGGAACTTTACTCAAGCCTGGAGTTGAATATCCTTCCTCTGAGAATACAAGCTTGGAGATAGAAAACCAAGAGAATTCCCACTCCTTCACTCTTCTCCTCACTACTCTCCCTTGATACAATGGAATTCACTCTCTTTACAAGCTAACAGTGGCTTCACTACATTTCCACACACTACCTAATGACCTCCCGGGGGCTATTTATAGCCTAAAATGAGAGGGGGGTATTTATAGGCAGCTACGTCGGTAGGGAGGTTAAGGTCGGTAGCCGGGCGGCCAGGTGGCAGGCCGGGCGGCTCCGTAGGAGGCCGGGCGGCCTGGTCTTGAGGCCGGGCAGCCCTCCGATGCACCGTCCTTGATGATCCAGGGCTCCAAATCACTCTCCAAGTTGGTGGCGGTTAAACACGTGCCGGAAGGCCTCAGATACCAGGCCGGGCGACCTGGTAAGGGGGCCAGGTGGCCTGGGCTTGGCACTTGTCGTCGGTGGATTGGTTCCCTTAGTGTTGGCACGGATCGCTGACTTCACCAATCCTCGTGTGGAGGCCTTCCGACCCTTTGTTTCGCCCAAAGCTCGTGTCCATGGTTGAGATGCGATGTATTTGTGTTTCTTTGCATGCCATGTAGTTGGTGATGTGTTTGGCCACCTTGGGAGGCCGGGCGGCCTGGTGGTTGGGCCGGGCGGCCTAGCATGAGGCCGGGCGACCTTGCATGAGGCCGAGCGGCCTGTACCTTTTCCGAGCGGTCTCATGGGCCAAACCATTGCGAAGAGCTCGTCGAGATAGCCAAAATGGATTTTTGGTACACTCAATTCGGAGTCCGGATGCAAAAGTTATGGCCCTCGCAAGATTGACATGTGCTGCAGGCCACTTTCAGCACGTCCTCGGTGATATTGAGCTCCAACATGAAAGCTTGATACACAACTCGTGGAACCGGTTAAATTACATGAAACTTGGGCAAAAGTAACTCTTTAACATGATATGTTGGTGGTCGAAATATGCTTTAACGACCACCAACACCCCCCCACACTTAGATCTTTGCTCGTCCTCAAGCAAAGGACAAAATGAGCATAAGTTGATAGGGCAAAGTGTCATCCCTTACCTTACGAGCACAAGACTTATTTCCAACTATTTCATATTGCCTAGGATTTCAATGGTGGCTACACAATGAACTTGAGATGTTGAAACATGGAACAACATATCATAGAATTAACTTAGGCCCCCCTCCCCCCACACTAGGTGTTTTAGATTTTCAAAAGGTGAGGCATTTCATCTCTTTTGTTTTCAAGATTTTTCTCTCAATCACTCAAAGGACAGAATGCCCAAGTAAAATTTGTTTTGTCCTCACATCTAACCTACTTAGGCTTTTGTGGAGCTTTGGGTAGTGGAAGAAGAGAAGACTTCTCATCATGTTTTTGTCATCGAATCAAATCAAGTGTCAAAGAAGAGTTTTCAAACAAGATATATGGCCAAGTGCAGGTGTGACAAGTGAATGCCTCATGGGGTGATTATTGCAAATTCCCTTAATTGAATGGAGGGCATGGAGTTCTTTCTCTCTCTTTTTCATCTTGTCTCTATTTTTTTTTCTTTTTTCTCTCTTTTTTTTTCGAACTTCCATGCCTCTCTTTCTTTCCTTGGGAAACATGAGGGACATTTGAGCAATTGCATAACACACCTCCTTTGTGAGGGCAATTATTTTGTGGAACGTGTACGTGCAGGCCATATTACTTG
Organism: Paspalum notatum; assembly: GCA_022530915.1. Lineage (NCBI taxonomy): Eukaryota > Viridiplantae > Streptophyta > Magnoliopsida > Poales > Poaceae > Paspalum > Paspalum notatum. The sequence goes on along the minus strand of CM039688.1, from coordinate 26,783,282 downwards.
AATGACATAACTCTCTATTGGCACAAGGTTTGATAAGATTCAAATCATTTAGAGAAGCAAACTTTACATGGGTTTTCATTGTATCTTTGTGGCATTGGTAGGACAAGACATTAAATCTTGAAAAACATTGGAGATGAAGCCTCTCTTTTTATTTTAAAATAAAAACTCTTTGTTCCTGTGGGAGTTTCCAAAGTTGCATCTAGATAACTATCTCACATGGATCAACACCTTAGAACAAGGTGGTTCCCTAATCATGGTAGTATCCAAAGGCAATTTTACTTTAGCATAGGAAATAAAACTGATGCAAGCATAGGCAGAGGATAGCACTAGGATCATGTAGAGCAATTTTATCCATGTTCCACGTCTAAAGGCTCGCAAACTCAGTTTCAAATGAAAGATACAGAGATACCTAGATTCCTGAGTTTGGATTTTGTTTATGTTCAGAGAGTGTCTGGAGGTTGTTTGACGTTGATTTCTTCAGATTGGCGCTGCTAGCCATGGATTCCTCCAGATACTTGCAAGTAGTGTGAAGGTGCCCTGCATGTTAGATTTTTCTTGCGTGTCCTGCAGTGTTAGTAAGGAGATGGAATGGCACATTGCCATCTAACCAAACTTTATTCATAGAGGAAGGTACTAAATTTTTATTCAAGTGAAATTTGAGGCACTGTTTATATGAAGGGAAATTGAAAGGAGATTTAAACCGAATCAAACTAAGATTTAAACTTAACAGCGCCTATTTATTAAGGAAGCGGACCATGGCAGGAGGACATGGTCACTTGGATAGGGATTCTATGTGATGCCCCCCGGCATCTCAAAAGCCTTAACACACAGTTAGATCAAAGCTAATGATGGATTAAGACTTAATCATGCTTAGAGAGTAACAAGAAATGGGTGAAGAAATCACTAAGCCAAAATTTTTCTAGGGGAACCAACTACAAGTCTTAGTTCAGGATGTTATCTTCAACTTTGATATTACGACCATCTTTAAAATCATATGTTATGTGGTTTAAAAGTTGAGGCCAAATCAAATCAGATTCCTAGAGAGGTATCAATAGTGGTCGTGACCGAATTTGAGCCCTAATAAAACTTTCAAATTCATTAAGCACCTTTGCATAAACTCTATATCAAACTTGTGGTGCAGATCATGTACTATGCTTTTGTTACACTGAGCATGGATCAAAACTATCATCTACTCACTCATAATTGCACCCAAATATCTCATGGAAACAACTAGGTCAGCCTACACTGAATATTTTTCCCAGGTCTGAATTTCAGCCCTTCCCAAACTTGAATCTGAAATTACTTTTGGTTTCACTATACAACTTCAAAATCTTCCTTTCTACAAAGTGAAATTAAATGAATCACCTTTCAAATACAACTGATCTTAAAGTGATTGGACCTCATTTGATCACTCAAGAGTTGGAAACAAGAAAGCCTCTACACAAAGTAAAAATTCTGTTTTACCAAACCTTGGGGCACGATTGTGTCTATAGTTCAAAATATGTTGGGATTCAGACCAGATCTATATTACCAAACTTGTAGGTAATTCACTGAAGAACAACTTTGTCAATTGGGATTTGATCATACATTGAAGTTTAACTAGGGTTTAGAATCATTTTCCACCTGCACAGAAAACCAGTTCAAACCAGACCTGTTTGGAAACGTCAACTTTTCTCTAACTTACAGCCACTTTCATGCAAGACTCTATTTGGATGAGTTGTAGCTCAATAAATTCTAAGCAACTTTGCCACAATGTACTTTAGGTGAAAATGCTCAGAAACAGGACTTTTGAATTTTCTAAGAAAAACAGGTCTCCTGTCCAAATTTAAGGCTGCTAAACCAATTCAAGTTTAAATCATATTTCCACTCATATTTTGGCATTAGGCCTTTTTACAAAGTTGTTGAGACTTCAGAGTAGAACATTTCATCCAATTGGTGTTTTGCCAAATTCAGCATTTAAATCGACCAAATAGGCAATTTTCGGGACAGAAGAAAACCAACAACCACCTGTTTTTCCTTTTCTCCATTTTTCTCCCCCTCCGTCTCACTGCCAGTGGGCCCCACGATCCGCGGGCTCACCCATGACCGAGCCGGTGCCCGCCACGCGGCCGGCGGCGTACGGTCACCCATGCCGCGGATCGATGCCCCGACCCCATCCTCACGAGGGGAGTGCTCTCCTCTCTCAGTTCCTCTCCTCTACTCGCTTTCCCCTGCGCCCGAACCCCCTCCCTTTGCCTCGCTCCGACGAGCCGCCATCGACGGTCAAGCCCGGGGCTCAAGCTCGCGCGGCCGTCTCCACCCCCCCACGCCACGAGACCACCACCACCACCACCTCCCGCTGCGACCCCGCGCACCCAACCCACAAGGAATGGCCACCGTTCCCTTTCCTTACGGGTAGATCAAGCCGTTGCTCGACGTCCGCGTCACCGAGTGCACGGCGAGTTCATCGCTCGTTCACCGCTGTCGCGCACCACCTCCCAGGCCCTCTCCATGCTCCAGACCACCACCACCGGTTTCGCGCCCAACGCGCTAGGCGCCGCCGTCGTTGCGCCTCTCCACCCTCCCCACGAGCGCGGCACACCATGGCCCGCCATGGCGAGCTTCACCTCGCCGTGGAGCACCACCACTAGGCCATCTCCGCACCCCCACTTCTCCTCTACCAAACGCGCCTCGACCTCGCGCAGCTCGAGCACCCTTTGGCTCTGCCGTTCGCCGCCTCGACCGCCGGATCGACCCCGCGCCGCCGTGGCCTCGCCGCGCGTTCACCTCCCCTGTTCACCATGGCCGTGCCACTTCTTCTCTCCATCCCGCGCGACGAGATCAGGTGGAAAAGCTTCCCTGACGCTGGGAACACCTTCTCGGACCCGCTGGGCTTCAAGCACGGCCTCACCCCCGCCGGCGCGGCCTCGCCTTCCTTCCCTGCGCACCGTAGGCCCAAGGTAGAAGAAAGAGGGTGGTTTTGCATAAAACCCCCTGTGTGTTTCCATTTCTACGTGATCAATTTCATTTACTATGCACTGAGTCTGTGTACATTTTTGTGCAGGCCCCTGGAAGTTAGGGTTAATCTCGTTTAGGTCCTAGATCTTGGGTTTTTCTTTTTAAATTTGTTATTTTCAGCAATAAACTTTGGAAAATCATAATAAATCAAACAAAAATCCAAAAAAGGCAAACTCAGTTGCAGTAGACTCCTCTTAAATAGATCTATTAAATGGTTATGATGTGGATGTGTAAAAGGACTGTTTTGCCCTTGTTTAGTTGCATGCATGTTAAAACAACATAAATGTCAAAAGTGAATCAAATGGACTCCAAATGCTATGAAACTTGGACAGTGCTTTAGTGTGATATTTAGCCACTGTGTGAATTTTTGTTGCAGTAGCACTTGCTGTTAAGTGACTAATCTATCCCTAGGCTTAAGTTTTTGCAATAAAAATGCATGGGAAGTACTTACCATATGAAACTTGCTCCAAAGGTGGTACTAGAATTTTGAGACACACTTTATGCTATGTATAGCTTGCTGGTAAAGTTTGAGGCTTTGCATGTTGAGTTTGTATAGTGATTTGAAAATGACAAAATATCACATGCTTAACCAAATAAAATGAGAAAGTGGTTTTAGGGTGCATAAATAATTCTATAAAAAATTTGGTAGCTTGCTAATAATATATAGGTTCCAAAAAATACTTTTGTGAAGCTTGTGAGCACTGTTTTAATGTACATTTAAAAATGGACCTAGATAACTATGTGGGAATTAGATGTCTTATCAAACTAGGGATATTTCACTTGCTAATTTTTATACATGTTGCTTATGATAAATAATGCTCACTGGGAATTCCATGGCCAGAACCATTTCTATAATTTAAGAAAAATCTAGAAATATAAAGAGCTGGTAACTTGCTAGAATTTTAATAAATTAATTATAACTTCAATGTAGCTGAAATTCTGCCAGTAACATTTTGAAGTTAGTTTCTACATGTTATAAATATTTAAATTCATTTGGCCTATGCACTTACCAAAAGTTAGGGTGTCCCTTTGAATAGTAAATGATCAATTTATATAAACCATTAATATTGTTTCCTTGTTTTTGCATCATCTTTGTGTGCCTTTCATCTACATGTTGCTATACTTGATCATGTAATAAATTATATCTGGCCATGTGAATGCTTGGTTGCATAGCTGTATGATTGTCCTAAGATGCGTATGGTCACTTCTTGTTAAATAGTTGTCAATCACCTTTCTATCCATGAAATGATTGTTCACACGTGTGCTTGATATTCGTGCATCTCATTCATTGCACCATGCATATCATTCATATAGTGACGCTTGTTATAGATACGTGATCAAGAACCAAGTGTGTGGAGCTACATCAATCAACGGTGGTCCAGAAGACCAACTAAGCCCCAAGCACGACCTGGAGGGCCCATCAGTCGTGTTTGGATGGAGGAGATGTCCAAGGGATCAAGGGGTTGCCTGGGGCAAAGCCTCACAACCCAGCAAACTAACATTAGCATAGTTTGTTGCTTCTCTTAAAGTAAAGCAAAGGTAGGTAGGACCATGTTTTACCCAGCAAATATAATTGATGAATTGCTTACGCATCTACATTAGGAGTTGTTTGGAACCAATTACATTAGACTCCTTGGCCGCCCTGGCCCTAGCACCTATATATTAGAGTTTGTAGGACGAGTTGCCTAGAATTGCTAGGTACGAGTAGACACGAGTGAATGGAGTCACTCGTCGCGTAGGTGTTTTCAAAACAAAAATCTTATGGAAGATTATTATATGCTATGATTGAAATAGAGACCGGGCGGAGTTATGGGAATATTGTGAAAAATGATGTGGCAAGGTATGGTGGACTCCGCCCGAGTCGTTTAAGGCCCATCCGTTGTTCGCCTATTGGTCGTCATAACATTGCTAGGGTGCTTATCCGGGATAATGGACCGGTGAAAGTCTTACTTGTGCCATCCGAAGAACAGAGATAGACTCCTACTGTGACACCTTGGGGAGCTTGTAGTCGAGGGAGGGCTGGACCCGGTACGCCGAGGTAATGCTCCCAAGGCGGCACAACCTGGGAACAACATAAGGATTGAATCGAACTTGGGATGGGACAAGTGGAGATGGGGGCTATATGTGGGAACGCGATGGCTAGTAAGCATATACCCCTAGCATTTCTAGTTATTCCCAGGAATTAACTAATCGATTCGAATCGATGATGCTCACTAGGTGTGAGAATGCCAATGCCTTTGACGTCCAAACGTAGTAATAACTTAAATACTTTATGCTTATATTCATGTTTTTCCAATACAACATGCTTAGATGTGTATATCCGTCCCACTATTCATGGTGCTGCCCATCCACTGATAGGGGCAGATGGACTTTGGGGGTGGTTTGAAGTCGAGGGAGGGCTGACCCGACGTACCGTGGTATCGCTCCTGAGACGGCTACTCCTAGGGGTTAGGTGGGGGCACTGTGAATCTTGGGACAGGATAGGTGTAGATGAGGGGTATATCTTGGATGTGTGGGATATACTATTATGCAAGTTACTGATGGTACTCATGCTTTACTTTCATGCAAGTATTTACTTTATCCTATAAATGATCCTCATGGTTAATGGATAGCAACTGACAAATCCTGCTATCTTATGTCCTCATGACCCTGTCAATGGCTAAGGATCCACATTAGTAAGCAAGCTTTGCGTCAGCCGTAAGCCCCGTCCATTAAGTCCTACTGAGTAATTAGTACTCAGGGTTTGCCCCCACTTTTGGATTACAGGTACCGGCGACTTCTGGGCAACTGTGTTGGAGGTGGTAGTACCGGTGGGCTCGGTGCTACTCGCCTTGATTATCCCTGCATGAAGACTATTTGAGTTTGTTTCCGCTGCGAGATGTTTTGAAACTGCTTCCGATATATATATACTCTGAATTCGCTTCCGCTATATTTGAACATGTATTTGATTTCATACATTTGGTTTGTAAATTAAGTCTATTATTCTCTATTTCAACTGCCTGTGATGATGTAATTGTTGTGGCTCCTTCAAGAGTCGGATGTGTTTGATGTCGGTTTCTCGAAAAAATGGTGTTATCGAGAGCCCGAAGGACTCTCGACGGACTACCGGGTTTAGCCTGGCCTAAGTGCATTACGAGCCAGAGGTGGCAGGTGTGCTTAGTCTAGATTAAGCAGGGCGGTTCCGCCACATTCTGGCTAAGTCTATAAGGATGAAAGAGAAGGAGTTCTTCTCCTTGAGAAAAAAGATCACAAGACTTGCCATTATCCACTCACAATTGCTGAACCCTATGGGTTCGTACGTCCTCCAAGATCAAAGACAAGGAGAGAAAGAGACCATGTGGCCTCACTAAGAGTGGACAGCTAAGCACTAGGCTAGCCAGCCACACCAACACTGGTTGGACAAGCTGGATCTCTCTAATTGGCACATGGAACACATTTTACTACGTGCATCCTTGGTCTTTGGTGAGATTTGTGGGGTGGAAGCAGAAGGTGAGTTTAGAAAGAAAAAGGGAAGGAAGCATGTTAGTGTACATGGCTCGTTTTAGGTCGGAGCTAGACCATGAACATGTGATCATACCACTTTGTGCAGCTCATAGACGTCCATTTCTTCGAGCTGAGGCATTTTGGGCTCAAGGAAAATTTTGAGGCGTTGTCCATTCGCCTTGAAAACTTTCCTATCAATGTCCTCGAGAGTGATGGCGCCGTGATCAGCGGCTTCAAGGACTGTGAAGTGTCCTTCCCACTTACTTCGGAGCTTTCCATGACCAAATAAACGAATACGAGAGTTAAAGAGTAGTACCTTGTCGTGCCACCTCTTGGTACGCTCCTTGTAGAGTTTGGCATTGTGGTATGCCTTCTTCCTCCATTCCTCCAGCTCAGCGAGTTGAATCTGCCTTCTAACTCCTGCTGCTTGGAGATCCATGTTCCACCTCTTCATCGCCCAGTGAGATTTGAATTTGAGTTCCACTGGCAAATGACAAGTCTTGCCGTACACTATTTGGTATGGTGACATGCCAATTGGGGTTTTGTATGCTGTACGATAAGCCTAGAGTGCATCGGGTAGCTTGGAAATCCACTCTTTTCCCATAGCTGTGACTGTCTTTTGTAGTATGTTCTTGATTTGCTTGTTTGACGTCTCAGCTTGGCCACTTGTCTGCGGATGATAGGGGGTGGCAACACGGTGGTCCACACTGAGTTCTGCAAGACATCTTCTGAAGCGTTTGTCGATGAAATGCGAACCTCCATCACTGATCATGACTCGCGGTATGCCAAAACGAGGAAAGATGGTTTCATAGAACATCTTAATGGCATGTTTTGAGTCCGTGGCTGCACATGGCAATGCTTGTACCCATTTCGAGACATAATCGACTGCATTCAGAAAGTACTCCTTGTCTCCATTCTTGGGAAAGGGGCCCATGAAGTCGATGCCCCACACATCAAAGATGTCAATCTAAAGATTACTTGTGAGCGGCATAGCATCACTTGGATTTATATTTCCTTGAAGCTGACGAACTCCTTTGAATCTCGGTACATAGTAGGCCAATAAAACCCACTCTGCCAGACTTTCGCATGAGTTCGGTAAGCCCCATAGTGACCTCCATAAGAGGATGAGTGACATCTATCTAGGACTTGAGGTGCATCACAATCTGGAATGCAGCGACGTAGGAGTCCATCTAAGCAGAGTTTATATAGGTAGGGGTCATCTCAGAGATAGAATTGGCTGTCGTGGGCCAATTTCCTCTTGTCCACTCCATCAGGGACATATCCTGCTACCATGTAGTTCACCAGATTTGCATACCATGGGGAGGATGTTGTGAGCTTGAGGAGTGTATCATCTCTCATATAGTCATCGATCGGCAAGGGTGATGACTCTTTGAACTGCATTTTTGAGAGATGATCTGCAACTGAATTCTCTACTCCCTTTTTGTCTCTAATTTCTATGTCAAATTCTTAGAGGAGCAGAATCCACCGGATTAGTCGTGGCTTGGCATCTTTCTTGGTGAGGAGGTATTTGAGAGCTGCATGATCTGAGTAGATGATAACTTTTGCTCCCACCAAGTATGACCTAAATTTGTCTATGGCAAACACGATTGCTAACAATTCTTTTTTGGTGGTTGAATAATTCAGCTGCGGGTCAGTAAGAGTCTTGCTCGCATAAGAGATAGCATGATGCTTTCTATCCTTACTCTAGCCCAGAACTGCTCCCACAGCATAATCGCTAGCATCACACATAATCTCGAAAGGTACACTATAGTCAGGAGGTTGAATAATGGGTGCTATCACTAATGCCTTCTTGAGAGTGTTAAAGGACTCATGGCATGCCTCATTGAACACAAAGGGTGTGTCCTTAGCTAACAGATTAGTCAGTGGCCGAGCAATATGGGAGAAATTTTTGATAAATCCCCTGTAGAACCCAGCATGGCCAAGGAAGTGTTGGATTTTCTTAACATTCATGGGGGGAGGTAGCTGTTCAATGACTTCAATCTTGGCTCGGACCTCCTCTATGCCTCTTTCTGAGATCCTTGTCCTAGCACAATCCCTTTTCTGACCATAAAGTGGCACTTATCCTAGTTTAGGACAAGATCAACTTCTTTGCACCTTTGGAGAACTTTTTCCAAATTCTCTAAGCATCCATCAAAGGTCTTGCCACACACTGAGAAGTCGTCCATGAATACTTCCATGATATTTTTGATCAGATCTGAGAAGATTGATATCATGCACCGTTGGAATGTTGCGGGAGCATTGCACAGCCCAAATGACATCCACCGGTAGGCAAAAGTTCCATAGGGGCATGTGAAGGTGGTCTTACTCTGGTTAAGGTGAATTAGAATCTGGTGGTAACCAGAGTAGCCATCGAGATAGCAGAAGAAGAAGTGATTGGCTAATCTCTCTAACATTTCATCGATGAAAGGAAGAGGAAAATGATCCTCCCTGGTGGCGGAGTTGAGTTTTCGGTAGTCAATACACATCAGCCATCCAGTGACAATTCGCCGAGGAATTAATTCATTGTTTTGATTTTGGACGACTGTCATCCCTCCTTTCTTGGGTACAACTTGAACTGGACTGACCCAATCACTATCTTGTACGGGGTAGATGATCCCCACGTGGAGTAACTTGAGGACCTCCTTCTTGACTACATCTCGCATCGCATCATTAAGTCTGCGTTGTGGTTGCCTTGTTGGCCGGTGATCGGCTTCAATGGGGATGCGATGTGTGCACAGGTTAGGACAGATTCCCTTGAGATCTTGGAGAGAGTATCCAAGTACACACCTATACTTCTCCAAGATGGCAATCAACTTTTGACTCTCACTCTCTGTCAGCTTGTCACTGATGATGACCGATGTGTCCTTGTTGCCATGCAGGAATGCGTACTTCAGGCCAGGCGGTAGTTGCTTCAATTCTATTTTTGGAGCTTCGGGCCACAATGATTCACATTGTTCATCAAACTCCAATGGTTCTTCGAACTCAATCTGCTCCTCTACCATACTGAAGTCGCAAGCCTCTTCCTGTAGGCTATTCTGATCCGTCTCCTCCAGTGACAGGCTCATCACCTCTTCTAAGGGATCAGACTCTGGCTTGGCTTCAGTTCTGGTATTGAGTGCTCTTGCATAGCTAATCTTAAATTCCTCTTTACCCAACGGAAGCCGCAGGTGCCCACTGCCTTTGTCCACACTGGCAAGAGATGCCAATGGCAGACTGACTAGTGTCAGCGGTGGAACGCTATCGGGGATGTCGAAGACATGGAAGTCTAAGCACATCTCAGCATCCTGCAATGTTACTGGCACCACCCAAAGAACTCGCTTGCTCTCCAAAAACGTTCCATCCATCCATTGTAGATGAATGTTGGACTTCGACAGGGGGATAGTAGAGAAGTGTTTCTCCACTATGTGTTGGGAGATGATGTTCACCCCCACTCTTGGGTCGCACACGATATCTTGCATTGGTAATGTTGATACTTGGCCAGGGATGAGTTTAGGTTGCAGGTAGAGCTTAACTGCCTTAGTGTCTAACCTTCTCTCCTCTAACCATTGCCGATTGATCACTGCTAAAAGCCAGAGTAGGTCCTCCTTCATCCGTTGCGCTTCCCCTGGAACGGTGAAGGCTGGATGAGGGGCCCTGGTGAAGCGTCAGTCGATCTTAGGCAACCAAGAGGAGTTGCCAAAGGTCATGAAGAGCTCATCCTCGAATGAGAATGGTGGTACTGACGGAGGATTCGTCTCGTCGCGGCTGACCCTCTCAGCGTCCGATGACGTAGATGGTTCTGGGATCTCTTCAATCCTAAGGGTGCAAGGTGGTGGTGGAGATGGAGATTGTTGAGCAGGTTCCTGCCATTCCTGACTACTGGGCTTAGGTAGATCTTCTGGATCTAGAAGTGGTTCCTCAGCTTCACCATTATCAGAGGCCTTCTCAAGGATTTTGTCAAGAATTTTTCTTCCTTCTGATGTGGTCAAGTGGGAAAACGATCCTCCCGCGGCTGAATCCAGGTGTGAAACAGCACTAGGCGAGAGACCTCGGATGAAGTGCTACATCAACACCGGTTCTGGAATAGCCAAATCTGGTCCTGATGAGACCAGACGCAAGACGAGTGCCCAAGCTGCCCCTAAAGATTCCTTTCTCCTCTGTCGGAACGTGAGTACTGTTGGCGGTTCTTAACCTACCGGATTTTATTCCGCAAGCGCACGGAGACCGCTGTAGCCTTTCACCTGGGAGTATTCCAAGGTATCGTATTTATCCACAGGGAAGCATTGAAATAAAGATATCAAACTATCATTCATTCAGTTGTTACTACTCTTTCACGTCAACCGATAGCTAGGAAAGGTTGACACCAAACACCATGGGATACAAGCCAAGCACCGTTGGCAAGAAAACAGGTAAAGCTAGGAGGCAATGAGACAGGGATTGCTATACGGTCTTCTATCTCTGCTAGCATACAAGAGCTATCCATGCTAAGAGTCGAAAGGATCTCAACAGAGTTATGACTTGCGTCGAGCGAAATTCCGGCGCCTCAAGGGGTCAGGGGGTAGATAGTAGACCACCGAAGGAGACCCGGCCAACGCCTATGGGCCTATCGAACGAATGGGCCTGGGATACACAGGCACACCACACGCTGTCACCAAGTGGGGCTATCAAGCAAATCTGCGTGGATAGGCTAGCACGCTACAAACGTGTTCAAGCGAAGCTTGAACAACAATAGTTCATCCTTGGCCAAAGGAGAGGAACTAACCAGGGCCTAGTGTATAGGTTGGATTGTAACACCGGCAAGCATAACAACGATCAATCTATTCTAGTTTAGCACAACTCAGGCCTCAACTTGGTATGCCCAAAAGGAAAAAGGTGCTTAACAGCTGCATACATACCAAGCGAGTAACTAACTAGAGCAGAAAGATAAGTGCATAAAGTAGAAACATGAAGTACTTGCACTTGTCAATAATCGGAAAGTAATGCTTAAGATATCAAATAGAATACATTACCGAATATTCCGACCGACTCCGATACAGCAGACCTTCTCTAACTCCTAAACTAAACACTGCTTTCAGAATAGAAGCCCCTCCCATGGGGAGCCTCCTAGAGGGAGAAAGAGAGTTCACATGGTGTGAAATGGTACAAGAATGAGAGAGGGTGTGCCCCTCTATTTATAGGTGGAGGTAGAGGGAATATTCTATGGCTTTCATGCATGATTCCTTCCCCATCTTGGCATGCCACCTGGCCTCCAACCGACCTTGGAAGGTCGGTAACTCCCTTCCCCATGTGCTGGCGCAGAAAACCTGTCCTCCTAGCGGGCGAACCGCACCCCGCATGCCCCTGCGGCCGCCACGTGGCCTGGCGGGCTAGCTAAACCGGCCGAGCCGCGCCCCACGTTGCACCAGGGGCTGCCGCGCGACGCGTCCCGGTTGGCGCGGGTGGGCCGAGCCGGGAGCGCCCGCGAGGGCGCGCGCCGCATCCAGGCTGCCACGTGGCGCCGGATGGTTGGCTGTGCCGCCTTGCCCATGGATCACGATTCGTATGAGCCTGGGGTGGCCAATCGGTGCACGCCACGTGGCGCCACCTAGGCAATTCCCGCTCGAGTCGTGTACGGACGGGGCTGCTGACGTCAGTGATGACATGAGTAGTCCCTATATTTTTGTATTTTCATTATCTTTTGCATATGAGCTCCAAATGAGGCAAATAATATGTCTGTTGGAATCATCTCGACGAGCTCTACGCAACGGTATAGGTCTTGAGGGCATTTGAGATACTTTGTAGTTGTGGAATTTGCAATTCATTCTCAAGCCCTTTTATGTCCAAATTCTCTCCTGCTCCATATGGTGTACTTTTGCAAGGAATATGAGCTTCTCCCTGTGATACATCGAAAACCACCAAAACTTGTGGAATTCGTCAGTGTTAGGTAAATAATGCATGGAACTTATGTATACCCCATTTATTCACCGAGAGATTGACGGTCGATATGGTGAAATAACGACCGTCAACACCCCTAAGCTTGAACTTTTGCTCATCCTCGAGCAAAGCTAAGACTTAGGCTCGGCGGATCATGTCACGCCCGGTTTCAACGAACAAAACCATGCAACATATATATGCGCCAGGAAACGTCTCACATATACATGACAAATTACAGAATACCACAACACATGCCAAAGATAAAAACGTGCATAACATTAAATATATCAATATTATACTGTGACACAAGTGTTTAACTCAGAGTATAACGTTGCATAGCGGAAGCATAACACATAAATATAACGGGCGCCACAGGGACATCAACTGGTGAACGAAACGCCTAATACTCATCGTAGTCTTGCACATAGTCTTCAATTCCTCCATCATCTGAGCAGCGGTTGGATTTTTCCCCGAACAAGGAATAAATATAAGGAAACAAGCGTGAGTACAGAATACCCAACAAATATAACATAAACCATGAGGCTCTATGGTTAGCTGACAAACTGCATTAGCTTTTAATTGAAAACTTTTATTAAAGCCTAATTACTATGAAGTAGTAACAAAACCACTAGCCCAAAAGATATTGCATAAGAATTAAATAAGATTAAACAGATATAAATATTATCATAACCATAACCAAAACCAAGGAACCTCAGCCAAGGGTCCTTCTAATCACTAGGAAGGGTCTGGGCCGCTCATAACCGTGAGCACGGCTAACATGTTAGTTTTACACTCTCGAGAGGTTGTACATCTTTACTCACAAGTCGTGAACTACGCTAGGAGTTCATCACATTACACGAAATGAGATGACTAGCAAGCGCACTACGAAGCATTTACAAAGATTGCGTTAGTAAGGTGTAACCGCTAAGGTTTCAGGTTCCACAACCATGGGGCAAGCCTCAAGGGGAGAAGCACATACATATAACGTAAAGCACACTCAACTCAAGCAGCGCGAGTGCCACAGAAGCTCACCTCCCCTCTTGCCCCGCAGGTAAGTTACTCCCAAATCAAAATAACCTAATTAATCAGCTAAGTCCGTCCCATTCCAGCCTTGTGGTAGCACTGTTGTCCCAGGTGGTCGCTTTGTGATTCGGTCCTTAGGGAGAGAACTAGCAAAAGCACACGAGCACATTGCTCAAGCTCCCTAGACCATGTTGGTAAAAAGCCATATTAAAATGGACATGAACCGATCAGGGTCAAGCCCAACAATTAATTGCATAAAATTATTAATCAGAATTAAATTAATAGAAGGATATGAGTTTGCGCAGCACCTAGCACAACTTAACCATATGCATCCCAAAAGGTAGATATATAAGGATAAAAGTAGCTAGGTAAGACCTTACAAGCATATAAATGATAATGCACATGCAGTAAATAAAAAGATTATTAGGTGTTGTTTATGTTATACTTGCCTTATTCAAAATTTATTCCTTGCTGCTGCTTAGAGGCTTCTGGAGGTTGCTCTTTGAACTCGACAGGCGGATCAATGTCTACACATGACATACGGCACCAAATAAGCATCCACACGATCACACATGCAAGCAAACAAATGCAAAAGATAAGAAACAGTACATCATGACATAAAAACAGAAGGTAAAATGTATATAAAATTATTCTACACATTTATACGATCGCGTGGGCGTGAGAATCGCCGAAAACGGATTTAAAACGTGGAAGATATAGCCTTTTAAAGATGATAGGACCTATCTGCAATTAAATTTCAAAAACCAAGGGTAAAATATTAAAAACAGGGCCTCGGTCCCCAAAGGGATGGACTGCGGGTTAAATGCAGCAAACCAGAGGGTCTCTTTAGCAAAACGGCCATGGCTGACCGGAGTTGACCGGCATTGACTGGGTCACCGGCGGCGGACGGCCCTTGGATCGGGATCCAACGGCTCAGAGAGGAAGGGGAGGGAGTTGGCCGGCGACGACCATCAGAGGCGGCGGAGCCCGCCCGCCTGCGGCGGTGGCTCACCGGAGCGCGACGCTCCGGGCTCAGGAAGAGGCAAGAGCTTACTAGATCTTGCCCAGGAAGAGGAGGGTAACACGGAGAATCTCACTAGGGGCTCGGGGACGGTGGAGGATGACCCAAGGAGGGCTGGCGACGAGCTCGTACGGCGACGATCGGTTGAGCTCGCGGAACGGCGATGAGGAGGTGGTTGCGGACGTCCAGAGCACGTGGGATGGCTTCGGGATTGATCCGCAACGCCGAGGAAGGGGTTAAAAGGGACGGAACGCCACCAACGATGGCCAATTTTGCGGCGGCGGTGAACTCACCGCGGCGGGTGCTCGTGGACCGCGTCGAGGGGCGACTCTGGGGGCCCAAGAACCGTCGGGGAGGCCTAGAGAAGGTCCTGCGAGGGTGGCACGGGGTTAAATTGGCCGGAGAAGACTGTGACGGCGGCGAATTCCGCGGCGGCGGCAAGCTCACCTTGCGGCTCCGATGGCGAAATTCGCCGGCGCAGGGGACACTAGGGCTCGGCTAGGGTTTGGAGGTGAAAAAGGGCGCGGCGGCGGATCTTGTGGACCCCTTCACAGGGTAGAAGCGAGTCCGAGTTGAGCTCAAGGCAGGGTTCGGTGGGGCGCACCAACCGGGGTCCGACTCGGCTCGGTTCCTGGGTCACCCTCATGTCCGCGTCGGACGTGATTCGGAGGAGGGGAAGCACTGCAAGGTGGACCTCGGCCACGGACGGCTTGGGGCAATGGGCAGGGGGACAGAGGAGGCGGCGAGAGAGGGCCACGGCGTGGCGCGGTCAAGGGGCAAAGCAGGAGCAGCATTCGGCGTGGGGGAGAAGAAAGCCCTGACGGGCGGGTCGCACGCGACAGAGAGAGAGGGAGGAAAGGGCGGTGTGGAGCTGCTGGGCTGGTGATGGGCCGAGGGAGGAGTGGGCCGGTTGGCTGCCCTTCTTCTTTTTTTCTTTTTCCTCTCCTTTTCTCTTTTTAAAACCATGGCCAAAAACAAAAATCTGAAATCCAAATAAATTTGTATTTCCATCCTTAGTTCATACAAAGAATAAAACTATTCATCGGCATGAATGTACAACAAAAGTTGACCTATGATTAATTTTAATTATTATAGATAAAATAAATCATTGAATGCACGGCTAATGTAACACCCTAGTTTAAATTCCAGCATTTTATAATAAATTCTAAGTAATTTATTTAATTTTCTAAGGCTTATGTGCTTAGTTGCATTTTTAAATGATTTATTTAAAATCAACACTTGTATAAAATAAACCATAGGCCAAACTTTCTTGTGCATACATGCTGGTGCATCCTCTCTTGGTTGTGTGAATTAAGGATTCAAATTCAAATTTATTTGAATTCTAGACCCATTTTCTATCCAAATTCAAAGGAATTCAAAACCAGAAAAAGAAAAAGGAAAAAAAAAAAAAAGAGGGGGAGCCAGGCCGACCGGCCGGCCCGGCCGACCGGCCAGCCCAGCCCCGCGCCTCCTCTCCCCGCCTGGGCCGGCCCAGCCAGCCCCGCGCCCCCGCTCCTCCCGCCTGGGCCCCGGCCCGACCGGCCGCCGCGCGCGCCCTCCCTCCACCTGGGCCGAAAGGCCGGCCCAAGGCCGCGCCTCCCTCCCCTCTCCGTGTCTCGCCGACAGGCGGACCCCACCAGTCAGGGCCGTCTCCCTCCTCCCGCCGGACATCTCGCGTGCTTTCCTTCCTCCGCTCGGCCACGTCCGCGCCCGAGCCTCCCGAGTCGAATCCGCGTCCCGCTCCTTTCCTTAAACGCTCCCCTCTTCAAATCCCGCAGCTCCCGCCCCGGTTCCCCCTTCTCCCTCGCCTTCCTTCACTGCCGGGTCCGGCCTTCAAAGCCGCCGAGCGGGATCACCGCGGCCGTGCTTATCCTCTTCGGCCGAGGCTCTATAAAACCCACCCCGAGGCTCGCCTCCGTCCCCTTCGCCTCTCCACCAGAGCTATTGCCCTCCCGTGCCCTCTCGAGCTCGCAATCGTCGCCGGAGCCCCGCCTCGGTAAGCCGCTCCGCCGCCGAATTCGGCGTCGGTGTAGCCCCTCCGGCCCTGAATCCTCCCTCTCTCGTGTCGCAGGAACATCCCGGAGCTTCGCCGCCCATCCTCGGAGTCCCGGAGACGCTTCACCCTCACGTTCCACGCGGGCGAACGCCACCCGTGAACCGACGCCGCCGCCGCTCGTCGCCAGACCGCCACCGACCCTCTCTCGCCGCCCTCAAGCCCTCGGTGAGCTCGCCGTAACACCCTCGTCCTTTTAGGCTAGCTCTAGTCGAGCCTAGCACACTCCCTGAGCCGGAACGCCGCCGCGCCGCCGTTCCCGCCGCGCGCCGAGAGCGCCATGGGCGCGGTCGCCGTCGCCCGCGGCCCCGGTCTCCCTCCGTCGTCGGATCTCGATCCGACGCACGAGAACAGAACCCTGATCCGATCTAACGTCGCCGTTGGATCGAGATCTAACCGCTCCCACCCGCCGATGACCGGTCAATACCGGTCAGCGCGGTTCGTTTTGCTAAAGAGCCCCTGGACTTTCGGGAAATCAACCCGCAGTCCACCAACGTTAAAAAGTAATTAGGTTTTAGTCCTGGTTTTAGCGTTTTAGCCCCTGCGCTTTTGAAAATTAGAACCCGCCGTCCAGACCCTGGAGTTTTGCACCAGAACCCTCTGCGGCTAGGTTTAATTACGTATAGGTCCTCGGTTTTTCAAATCTAGCCCCTGGTTTAAGGTTTCTATCACAGTTATGCCCCTAGGAGCCCGTTTTATGCATAACTTTCGCGTTTTAACTCCGTTTTGAGTGATTCTTGCGCTCACGCGACCGTGGAAACACGTAGAATGTTTTTAGTACAGTTTTACCTTCTGTTTTTATGATATGATGTACTGTTTCTCACCTTTGGCCAATTGTTTGCATGTATGTATGCGTGGAAATGTTTGTACGTTGCCGTGATCGTGGTTAGACGGTGAGCAGTTTGTTGGTGACGAGGAGCAGCAGTTTGAGGGTGTTGAGCAGCAGCCTCAAGACCAGTTTGAGCAAGGCAAGTATAACATGGACACAACCCAATAATCATTAATCACTTCATATGCATGTGTCTGTTCCTGTATGCCAATAAGGACTGTACCTAGCCTCTTTATCGCAATGTTTACCTATGGGAATGCATGTTGGTTAAGTTTTGCTTGTTGCTGCGCGAACTCATGTATCTTTCATTAATTTTTGTTTAATGGATCTATGCAATCAAATCTTGAGCTTGACCCTCTGTGGTTCATGTTCCCTTAAAAATGGCTTTTTAGCAACTTGGTCTAGGGGGCATGAGCATGGGTTTTGCTTATAGCCACTCTCCTTAAGGACCGGTTCGCAAAGCGACAACCTGGGATAACAGTGCTACCATGAGACTGGAATGGGACGGTCTTGGCTAATTAATTAGGTTACATTGGTTTGGGGGTAACTTACCGACGGGGCAAGAGGGGAGGTGAGCTTCTGTGGCCCTCGCGCTACTTGGGTTGAGTGGGTTTATCTCCCCTTGAGGCTTGCTCCACAGCTGCGGACCCTGAAACCTTAGCGGTTACACCTTACCAACGTGATCTTTGTAAAGGCCTCGTAGTGTGCTTGCTAGCCATCTCATCTAAGGTAATGTGGTGGACCACTAGCGTAGCCCACGACTCATGGGTAAAGATGTACAACCTCTCGAGAGTGTAAAACTGACATGTCAGCCGTGCTCACGGTTATGAGCGGCCCAGATCCTTTATGCAGATTAGTGGTTCTGTTGGGTTTCCAAAGTGGTTCATATGATCATGTTGTTAAATAATGTCCACATGTTATATCTTGGGTTATGGTTATCAACTCTCTTGTAGATGCTAGTTGTTTAATAAAAACTTGACCAACTAAAAGCTCATGCTAAGTGTCAGCCAACCCTAGATGCCTCATAGTTCATGTTGTGCTTGTTGAGTATGAAATACTCACGCTTGCTTTACTTTAAACCTACTGTTGGCTGGAACCCAACCGCTGCTCAGCTCCAGAAGACTTCGAAGGGTATGTTCAGGACTTCAACGAGTTCTAGGCGTACCGGTCCACCAGTCGACGTCCCTGTGGCGGCTCACTCGTCTTCGTTTACGCTTCCGCTATGACTCTGGTTTAAAGACATGTTGTCTTATTGTAATAAAGTGATGTTATACTCTATGTAAACGTTTTATTTATCGTTAAGCACGTTCTGTGATGTCACTATTGTCATTGTATATGTGAGACACGTTCCTGGCACATATACGTTGTTCCGGTTCCGTTGGTTGAGAACTGGGCGTGACAAAGTGGTATCAGAGCCGTGTTGACTGTAGGACGAAAGCCTAGTTAGAAACAGACGTAAATAAGGACCTCTTTCCCCTTTTGCCCTCTTGCTGTTTTATGAAAATTTTATTTTGCTATCAAACTATATGTTCACCCTATGTTAAATTATCACTTTTTGCTTTATTCATTCAATCATATAGAACTGATCTCCATCTTACTCCATCCTCCTTATAGGTCATGGCACGCAGCAAGCAGACCGCCCGCAAGAGTACCGGGGGCCGCCTTCGCCGTGTTGCACCACCGACCCCACGGCGTACCCCAGTACCTCGTCCACCACAGCAGCTCGAGCCTCTGTCACCGGAGCTGCCCGAGCCGTTGCCACCACCGCCCTTCGAGTACGCCCCCATGGACCAGGCGCCACACCCCTTTGAGGGGAATGGTCTGCTCCCGGCGGACACTGACCCTGAGGAGGAGGAGGAGGAGGAGGATCCAGTGGAGGTGGTTTACTACCTCGACTCAGACGGCGATGGTGATGCACGGGGAGAGGCTCCATCGTCACGCCTGCCGACACCGACACCTCCTTCCCCGCGTGCGCCGACACCACCACCTTCTCCAGCGGCACCTGCAGCTTCATCGGCACCCCCACCGCCACCGCCTGCCGCACCCGAGTGGCCGTTCCGTGTGGCTGTCCCTTCCGACGAGGGTGGCCAGCGGGAGGTTGACGCCTGGGTCGACCTGACGCACCCACACCACGGTGCTGACCTGGAGTTCCCGGGGCTACTCCGCGACTGCCTCTACGACCTGGGTTACACTACCCATGAGGTCGTCTACCAGGTCCGGCAGCGAGCGCGCCCGGACCACACCACCCTCTGGTCCGCCGGTGCGCAGATCCTGGAGCCCAACCCCAACCATGGGGGACACACCGTGCTGCGCCGGCACTACAGCATCGCGGAGCACGAGACCATGGAGATGGCCATGGAGGATGCTGCTCAGCAGGCTCTTGGGGTCCTCTGCCAGCACTACCACACTCCGCTCTGCCAGACTCAGTACCGCTACTTTCCCCGCCGGCAGTCCGGGGATACTGAGCACGCGATCGCGTCCATCCGGGGCGAGGACAACCGGCAGCTGTTGAAGCTGGTCCGGTATGTGTCAGCCCTGATCACTGCCTACGTCAGGGTGTCCGAGGAGCTCCATCACCGGAACGGTGAGGTGTTCCACCTTCAGGCGCAGCTGGATCGAGTGGCAGGTCCACCGCCCCAGGTGCCAGTGGTGGATCCAGCTCAGACTCCACCTCGCCGGAGGCCTGGCACAGGAGAGTTAGGTGGTGCCACCAGGATACTCCCTCAGGATGACTAGTCGTCCTCATGTATCGCGTTAGCACGTTTGTTTAAGTTGACAATGATGAGTTGGTCATGTGGAACTTAAGTTAAAGTGTGTGGGCTGGTTGTTTGTTATTTTGAACCATGTTTGATTTGGATCTTTGGTTGTGTGCTGTCCAGCTGTGGGGATTTGTCCCAGCATGAACAAGTTAATGTTATAAGTTAGTTCGTGGGGTTAAACACTATATCCACTCTATCGCTCTTACTACTTTATCTTTAGTCGTTACCTCTTGTGCACCCTTACGTTGGCTATATGCTTACGGTGTCTCTGCTACAAACAGATGGTCAACACAAGGCGCAATGCTACCGGTGGAAGTGCTAGCCAGGGTAACCAGGGGGGTGGCAACCCGCTGCCTAACCCTCCACCACTGACACCGGAGCAGTTTTACAACCTCCAGATGCAAATGATGGCCACAATGACCAACGCGGTGCACGCTCTCCAGCAAGCCCAAGCTCAACCACCACCCCCACCACCTCGGGACAGGCGTGGAGATTTCCTGAAGGGTCATCCACCAACCTTCTCCCATGCCACAGAGCCACTGCAAGCGGATGATTGGCTTCGCGCAGTGGAACGCCAGCTGGACATTGCTCAATGCAATGACCGAGAGAGGGTCTTGTATGGCTCCGGTCAGTTAAGAGGTGCAGCCCTGGATTGGTGGGAATCCTACAGACCTCAAGATAGGGATGCTTTCACTTGGGCACAGTTCAGGGAGAACTTCCGCAACCACCATGTGCCTGCAGGGTTGATGAAGATGAAGAAGAAGGAATTTCTTTCCCTGAAGCAGGGCAGCATGTCTGTGACTGAGTATAGGGATAAATTCCTTCAGTTGGCCAGGTATGCCACTGCAGAGGTGGCAGAGGACAGGGAGAAACAAGAATACTTCTTGGAGGGTCTGAATGATGAGCTCCAGTACCAGCTGATGAATCATACCTTTCCTAGCTTCCATCAACTGGTGGACAGGGCTCTTTTCACTGAAAGGAAGCGCCAGGAGATTGAAGAAAGGAAGAGGAAGTACAACAACTCCTCATCAAGCAGCAACACCCGCCCCCGTTTCTCTCAGGGTCCGAGCTCACAGCAGCAGCGGGCTCAAGGACAGCAAGGCTACCAGTCCCAGCAGCGCTATCAGGGTCAGCCAGCTCGCCCTATGTACCCAGCTCAGCGCCAAGTGCAGACCACTCCTCCCACCACGAACCAGACTACAGGTGTTGGGCCTTGCTACAAGTGTGGTGGAGCGGGCCACTATGCTAACGCTTGTCCCCGTAGGGTGCAAGGTAACCAACAGGGGCAGCAGTCGGGCCAAAGGCAGAACCCTCCCCAGCCGCAGCAAGGGCGCCCCAATCAACAGGGCAAGGCGCCGTGGCAAGGGAAGGTGAATCATGTGACGGCTGAGTCCGCGGCTGAAGCCCCTAACGTCGTGCTTGGTACGTTCCTGGTCAACTCCCACCCCGCTACAGTTCTTTTTGATACCGGTGCCACGCATTCATTTATTACCAAATCATATGCTGAGCAGTACAATATTCCTATAAGGTCTACAAGTAGACCCATGGTAGTATCTACACCGGGGGGAACGTTGAGCACAAGTTTAATATGCCCTCGGGTTAGCATAAACATAAGGGGGGTAGAATTCTGCACCAAGTTGATAATCATTGGTTCTGCGGGAATTGATATCATCTTGGGGATGGAAACGCTTGCTAAGTGGGATGTCAGAATTGATTGTGCCAAGCGAACCGTCCACTTAACAGCTCCTGATGGTCAGAAAGTGGAGGTCAGTGCCACAGAACCTTCTGGTTGTCTGCATCAGATGGAGGCGAAGCCCACGGAGGGGATTCGAGTAGTGTGCGAGTACCCGGATGTCTTTCCAGATGAGTTGCCAGGTATGCCACCTGACCGAGAAATTGAATTCTTAATAGAACTTCTACCTGGTACAGCCCCTATAGCAAAGAGGCAATATAGAGTGGCACCCAAAGAACAAGGGTTAATAAAGGAAAATATAGATGAGTTGTTAGGAAAAGGGTTTATACGGCCTAGTTCTTCACCTTGGGCTTTTCCAGTTCTATTTGTTGACAAAAAGGATGGGACACGGAGGATGTGTGTGGATTATAGAGCCTTGAATGATGTCACCATCAAAAACAAATATCCCTTACCTCGAATAGATGATTTGTTTGATCAATTGCAAGGTGCATGTGTGTTCTCAAAGATTGATTTGAGGTCGGGTTATCATCAACTGAAGATCCGTCCATCCGATATTCCAAAGACTGCTTTCATTACCAGATTTGGGTTATATGAATATACAGTGATGTCTTTTGGGTTGACAAATGCTCCTGCTTATTTCATGAATCTTATGAACAAGGTGTTTATGGAATATCTTGACAAGTTTGTTGTAGTGTTCATTGATGATATATTGATCTACTCCAAGACGGAAGAAGAACATGAAGAACACTTGAGGTTAGTTTTGCAGAAGCTGAGAGACCATAAGTTGTACGCAAAGTTGAGCAAGTGTGAGTTTTGGCTTGATCAGGTGCCTTTCTTGGGACATATAGTCTCGAAAGGTGGAATCATGGTGGATCCCAGCAAGATCAGTAGTGTCATGGATTGGAAGGTGCCAGAAGTTGTGAGAGAAGTTCGTGGATTTTTGGGTCTAGCAGGATATTACAGAAGGTTTATCGAGAGTTTCTCCAGGATTGCAAAACCGATGACATCATTGCTCGAGAAGGGTGTTCCATTTAATTGGACTAAGGAGAGGCAAGCTGCATTTGATGAACTAAAGAAGAGACTCACCACAGCCCCAGTGCTTACTCTACCGGACTTAACCAAGAGTTTCACCGTGTATTGTGATGCCTCTAAGGAAGGTTTGGGTTGTGTGCTGATGCAGGAGGGAAAGGTGATTGCTTATGCTTCACGCCAGCTAAGAAAGCATG
This sequence comes from Paspalum notatum, assembly GCA_022530915.1. Classification (NCBI taxonomy): domain Eukaryota; kingdom Viridiplantae; phylum Streptophyta; class Magnoliopsida; order Poales; family Poaceae; genus Paspalum; species Paspalum notatum. The sequence continues at coordinate 26,760,306 of CM039688.1, read as the reverse complement.
AGGTCAATTATCCCACTCATGATCTGGAGTTAGCAGCTGTTGTGCATGCTCTGAAGATCTGGAGGCATTATTTGTTCGGGAATAAATGTGAGATATACACCGACCACAAGAGTCTCAAATATATCTTCACACAGAATGAGTTGAATATGAGGCAGAGAAGATGGCTAGAGTTGATTAAAGATTATGACCTGGAGATACATTACCATCCGGGGAAAGCTAATGTGGTAGCGGATGCCTTAAGCAGAAAAAGTTATGTTAATATGGCAGTTGCTTTCCAGATGCCCTTTGAGCTGTGTGTGGAATTTGAGAGTTTGAATTTGGGGTTCGTGCATCACACCACAGTAGCAACCTTTGAAGCAGAGCCTACCCTGGAACAAGAGATAAGGAACCATCAGAAAACGGACGAGAAAATTCAGGAGATCCGGGAACAGATCAAGTTGGGCAAGGCGCCACACTTTCGTGAAGATGAACAAGGTATTGTCTGGTACAAGAATCGGATCTGCGTGCCAGATGTGGACAGTATCAAGAAGTTAATACTCAGTGAGGCTCACGACACCGCTTACTCAATTCACCCGGGCAGTACAAAGATGTATCATGATTTGAAGGAAAGGTTCTGGTGGTATGGAATGAAGAGAGCAGTGGCAGAATATGTCGCAGTGTGTGACACTTGTCAGTGTGTGAAGGCCGAACATCAGAGACCTGCAGGTTTGTTGCAACCTTTGAAGATCCCGGAGTGGAAATGGGAGGAAATAAGTATGGATTTCATTGTGGGGTTACCCAGGACTCAGAAAGGTTACAACTCGATCTGGGTGGTTGTTGATCGGTTGACCAAGGTTGCTCATTTCATTCCGGTGAACACTACCTATTCGGGTGCAAGGTTAGCAGAGTTGTACATCTCCAGAATCGTTTGCTTGCATGGTGTGCCTAAGCGGATCATATCTGATAGAGGTTCACAGTTCACCTCTCGTTTCTGGGAGCAGTTGCATGATTCTTTGGATTCCAAGCTTCGGTTCAGTACCGCATATCACCCACAGACAGATGGTCAGACGGAAAGAACAAATCAGATTCTAGAGGACATGTTGAGGGCATGTGCTATACAATACGGAACCAGTTGGGATAAGAGTCTGCCTTATGCCGAGTTCTCTTATAACAACAGTTACCAAGCCAGTCTGAAGAAGTCACCGTTTGAGGCACTGTATGGCAGAAGGTGCAGGACACCGCTATTTTGGAACCAAACAGGAGAGAAGCAGGTGTTCGGGCCCGACCTTATCAAGGATGCTGAACAGCAGATCAAGATGGTACGTGAGAATTTGAGAGTTGCTCAGTCTAGACAGAAAAGCTATGCAGATGTGCGACGCAGGGACTTGACCTTTAAGGTTGATGACTTTGTGTATTTGAAGGTGTCACCAATGAGAGGTATCCGGAGGTTTAATATGAAAGGAAAGCTGGCACCAAGATACATTGGTCCCTTCAAGATAGTGGAAAGGAAAGGTGAAGTGGCTTATAAGTTGGAGTTGCCACCAAACCTATCTGGCATACACAATGTGTTCCATGTGTCACAACTAAAGAAGTGTTTGAGGGTGCCGGAAGAACAAGCACCACTGGAAGGTCTGGATGTGCAGGAGGATTTGACATATACCGAACACCCGGTGAAGATTCTTGAAACATCTGAAAGGGTTACCCGAAATAGGAGGGTCAAAATGTGCAGAGTGCAGTGGAAACATCACACGGAGGATGAGGCAACTTGGGAAAGAGAGGAGGAGTTGAGAGCCACCTATCCTGGTCTCTTTGCTAACCACCTATGAGAATCTCGGGGCGAGATTCCTGTTAAGGGGGGTAGGTTTGTAACACCCTAGTTTAAATTCCAGCATTTTATAATAAATTCTAAGTAATTTATTTAATTTTCTAAGGCTTATGTGCTTAGTTGCATTTTTAAATGATTTATTTAAAATCAACACTTGTATAAAATAAACCATAGGCCAAACTTTCTTGTGCATACATGCTGGTGCATCCTCTCTTGGTTGTGTGAATTAAGGATTCAAATTCAAATTTATTTGAATTCTAGACCCATTTTCTATCCAAATTCAAAGGAATTCAAAACCAGAAAAAGAAAAAGGAAAAAAAAAAAAAAAAAAGAGGGGGAGCCAGGCCGACCGGCCGGCCCGGCCGACCGGCCAGCCCAGCCCCGCGCCTCCTCTCCCCGCCTGGGCCGGCCCAGCCAGCCCCGCGCCCCCGCTCCTCCCGCCTGGGCCCCGGCCCGACCGGCCGCCGCGCGCGCCCTCCCTCCACCTGGGCCGAAAGGCCGGCCCAAGGCCGCGCCTCCCTCCCCTCTCCGTGTCTCGCCGACAGGCGGACCCCACCAGTCAGGGCCGTCTCCCTCCTCCCGCCGGACATCTCGCGTGCTTTCCTTCCTCCGCTCGGCCACGTCCGCGCCCGAGCCTCCCGAGTCAAATCCGCGTCCCGCTCCTTTCCTTAAACGCTCCCCTCTTCAAATCCCGCAGCTCCCGCCCCGGTTCCCCCTTCTCCCTCGCCTTCCTTCACTGCCGGGTCCGGCCTTCAAAGCCGCCGAGCGGGATCACCGCGGCCGTGCTTATCCCCTTCGGCCGAGGCTCTATAAAACCCACCCCGAGGCTCGCCTCCGTCCCCTTCGCCTCTCCACCAGAGCTATTGCCCTCCCGTGCCCTCTCGAGCTCGCAATCGTCGCCGGAGCCCCGCCTCGGTAAGCCGCTCCGCCGCCGAATTCGGCGTCGGTGTAGCCCCTCCGGCCCTGAATCCTCCCTCTCTCGTGTCGCAGGAACATCCCGGAGCTTCGCCGCCCATCCTCGGAGTCCCGGAGACGCTTCACCCTCACGTTCCACGCGGGCGAACGCCACCCGTGAACCGACGCCGCCGCCGCTCGTCGCCAGACCGCCACCGACCCTCTCTCGCCGCCCTCAAGCCCTCGGTGAGCTCGCCGTAACACCCTCGTCCTTTTAGGCTAGCTCTAGTCGAGCCTAGCACACTCCCTGAGCCGGAACGCCGCCGCGCCGCCGTTCCCGCCGCGCGCCGAGAGCGCCATGGGCGCGGTCGCCGTCGCCCGCGGCCCCGGTCTCCCTCCGTCGTCGGATCTCGATCCGACGCACGAGAACAGAACCCTGATCCGATCTAACGTCGCCGTTGGATCGAGATCTAACCGCTCCCACCCGCCGATGACCGGTCAATACCGGTCAGCGCGGTTCGTTTTGCTAAAGAGCCCCTGGACTTTCGGGAAATCAACCCGCAGTCCACCAACGTTAAAAAGTAATTAGGTTTTAGTCCTGGTTTTAGCGTTTTAGCCCCTGCGCTTTTGAAAATTAGAACCCGCCGTCCAGACCCTGGAGTTTTGCACCAGAACCCTCTGCGGCTAGGTTTAATTACGTATAGGTCCTCGGTTTTTCAAATCTAGCCCCTGGTTTAAGGTTTCTATCACAGTTATGCCCCTAGGAGCCCGTTTTATGCATAACTTTCGCGTTTTAACTCCGTTTTGAGTGATTCTTGCGCTCACGCGACCGTGGAAACACGTAGAATGTTTTTAGTACAGTTTTACCTTCTGTTTTTATGATATGATGTACTGTTTCTCACCTTTGGCCAATTGTTTGCATGTATGTATGCGTGGAAATGTTTGTACGTTGCCGTGATCGTGGTTAGACGGTGAGCAGTTTGTTGGTGACGAGGAGCAGCAGTTTGAGGGTGTTGAGCAGCAGCCTCAAGACCAGTTTGAGCAAGGCAAGTATAACATGGACACAACCCAATAATCATTAATCACTTCATATGCATGTGTCTGTTCCTGTATGCCAATAAGGACTGTACCTAGCCTCTTTATCGCAATGTTTACCTATGGGAATGCATGTTGGTTAAGTTTTGCTTGTTGCTGCGCGAACTCATGTATCTTTCATTAATTTTTGTTTAATGGATCTATGCAATCAAATCTTGAGCTTGACCCTCTGTGGTTCATGTTCCCTTAAAAATGGCTTTTTAGCAACTTGGTCTAGGGGGCATGAGCATGGGTTTTGCTTATAGCCACTCTCCTTAAGGACCGGTTCGCAAAGCGACAACCTGGGATAACAGTGCTACCATGAGACTGGAATGGGACGGTCTTGGCTAATTAATTAGGTTACATTGGTTTGGGGGTAACTTACCGACGGGGCAAGAGGGGAGGTGAGCTTCTGTGGCCCTCGCGCTACTTGGGTTGAGTGGGTTTATCTCCCCTTGAGGCTTGCTCCACAGCTGCGGACCCTGAAACCTTAGCGGTTACACCTTACCAACGTGATCTTTGTAAAGGCCTCGTAGTGTGCTTGCTAGCCATCTCATCTAAGGTAATGTGGTGGACCACTAGCGTAGCCCACGACTCATGGGTAAAGATGTACAACCTCTCGAGACTGTAAAACTGACATGTCAGCCGTGCTCACGGTTATGAGCGGCCCAGATCCTTTATGCAGATTAGTGGTTCTGTTGGGTTTCCAAAGTGGTTCATATGATCATGTTGTTAAATAATGTCCACATGTTATATCTTGGGTTATGGTTATCAACTCTCTTGTAGATGCTAGTTGTTTAATAAAAACTTGACCAACTAAAAGCTCATGCTAAGTGTCAGCCAACCCTAGATGCCTCATAGTTCATGTTGTGCTTGTTGAGTATGAAATACTCACGCTTGCTTTACTTTAAACCTACTGTTGGCTGGAACCCAACCGCTGCTCAGCTCCAGAAGACTTCGAAGGGTATGTTCAGGACTTCAACGAGTTCTAGGCGTACCGGTCCACCAGTCGACGTCCCTGTGGCGGCTCACTCGTCTTCGTTTACGCTTCCGCTATGACTCTGGTTTAAAGACATGTTGTCTTATTGTAATAAAGTGATGTTATACTCTATGTAAACGTTTTATTTATCGTTAAGCACGTTCTGTGATGTCACTATTGTCATTGTATATGTGAGACACGTTCCTGGCACATATACGTTGTTCCGGTTCCGTTGGTTGAGAACTGGGCGTGACAGCTAAGCATATAAAATCCTAGAAAATTAAATAAACCATATTAAATTTATTGTAAAATACTGAAATTAAAATTAGGGTGTTACAGATCAGGAGTTGCATCAATGTCAATGTCCTACAAGAATTAAGTGCACAACCCAACATTCTACCTTTATGTTCGAACAAACTAGCATAAGAGTACATGAACCATAATTGCAGCTCCCATGGCTTGTCGGTGAATTGTACGCACAGTTCTTCGGGCGTGGAGGTCTCTGGGACTTCAGGACCCAAGTCTCTGCCCCCGGCGTCCATTCAGCAACAAAGTCAGCGAGTGCTTGGCTCTTGATTGCATGGCACGCGACGAAGTCAAGTTCGAACTCAGCGAGTTCTGCTACCCATTTGGCTATCCGCCCAGTAGCGTGTCGATTTCCCAACATGGTTCCGAGCGGATAGGAGGTCACGACAGAGACTCTATGGCTTTGGAAGTAATGTCGCAGCTTTCTTGATGCCAGGAGTACTGCATACAGCATCTTTTGAACCTTGGAGTATCTCGTTGGAGCATCCCGAAGGACGAAGTACACCGGATGTTGAACCTTCCGAGGTTCAGGGGCTTCTCCTTCTAGCGCCAAATCCGCATCTCCTGGCACCTCATCCCCTAAGAGGCCCCCGAGCCTCGAGTCCGGGGTCGCCCTCTGGAGGGCTCGACTGGGCTACGCGGGTTCTTCCTGCTCAGCCACAAGCACCATGCTGACCACGCTGTTAGTGGCTGCGATGTATAGGAGCAGAGGCTCCCCTTCCCGCGGGGCTACCAGCACCGGCGGGGTAGAGAGGTATTCCTTCAATGCCTCGAATGCTTCTTGCGCTTCATCCATCCATTCAAATGCGTTGTTCTTTCTGAGAAGCTTGAAGAACGGGAGGGCCTGTTCCCCAAGCCTTGAGATATATGGACATATGTTGCCCTCCTGCCATATATCATGACTTTCTATGGTTATTTGTGTATTATTAATTTCTTTCTACAGTAAATTCTGAAAAATGCAATTAAATTCATAAAATATTACAGTGTTTGTCGATGTTTGATACCGGCAATGCACTATGGGGGTGTTACTAGTGCTTTTGAGGTGGCGAAATCGGCGTAGCTCGATGGTTCGTGTAGAGATGCGACGAGACACAAGGGTTTATACAGGTTCGGGCCGCAAGATGCATAATACCCTACGTCCTGTTTGCTGCGAGTTGTATTGCCTTTGCTCTCTAGATTACAATGAAAGCTAGGGCGTCTGGTGGCTGATATGCGATGAGATGCTAGATGATCTATGTAGGGGTCCCTCACCCACCTTATATAGTCCGACAAGGCTTGGATTACAAGTCGGTTTCCATCTATCAGTCATAGTCAATTTGGAATCCTAAAGAATACATAGAATCCACGATTACATGCTTCCTTTCTTGAATCCTGCTGCATCTGGAATCTAGAGTCCGAACCATACTTCGTCATGCCTTTCCTGAATTGTAGCGCTCCGACTTGATCTTTAGGCAAATTATCCGTCTTCGGGCCCACGAGACCAGTCGGCACTCTATTTGGGGGCCTATTGTCTCCATTGGGCCCTCCGACGGCCCATATACTGAATCCAGGCCATGAGGGCCCAGGGAATATCTATCCGCCACAAGCCTCCGAGGCTCGAGATAATTTAGGAGTTAATTGACTCGAGACTCTAAAAAGAATAACATACTTCTCATGAATTCCATGCCCGAGTTAATCACTGTATGTATTTTTATCATGGTGCACCACATAGGGTAGCCCCCGAGCTTCAAGTTGACTTGAGTATTAATCAGCTTGAAGATCCAAGAAGCCAGAGAGAAAATACACTTCCAAACCCTTCAGCCGGATTTATCAAATGCATAATCCAAGCTCCGAGTTAATTTGAGGAATAACTGGTCCCTGCATCCGAGTTGCTATTTCTCACCCAGCTTTCCGAGTCATAGAAAGCCGACCCAAACTTCCTGCTTTTCAGATTTTAGAAAAAAGAATATGTTTCCCACAAATCCTGCACCCCATGGGGTTAACCCAAAGGGAACAAGCAGAGGGCACCGAGAGATTACCCGTAGACCTCCCAAAAAATAGGAAACTTCCAAACACGCAACAGCCTTTGTTGCCCAAGAAACAACTGACGTGTGGAAGAAGTCGAAACGACGCAGCCTCTTGAATCGCGTTCACAGAAAACGAAGCGAAGTGATCGTACTATAAGAGCAGAACAATAGCCCGGCCATCCATTACGCCTCTACTGAAAACTCATTCATCCAAAAAACCGAAAGAACTCTCCACTCCCTCTCCACCATGGCCGGCGGCAAAGGGAAGAAGCGTGCGCGCTCGCTGCCGCCTCCAGAGTATTCAGACTCCGACGACGCACTCTTCGGCGGCGCGTACGACGAGGAGGACTCCTCTCCCGACCGCTCCTCCAGCGAGGAGGAGAAGGTCCCTGAGGTGGTAGTGTTGCATGGCAACTTGCCTCCGAAGGAGGACGACGAGGAGCCCAACACCGACGACTCCAGGGCTACGACGCCGAGCAGTGCGCCAAGCTTCGCGGCCTCCGCCGCGCCGGCCTCCAATACTCCGACGAGGAGGAGGACGATGAGGACGAGGATGACGACGACGACGATGGCGGCGACCATGGCTCCGACAGCCATGGTGACTCAGGCGGCTCCGACGGCGACGACGGTGGCTACGACGGCGGGGACGAGACCGGCGCCCCGGCACCCAAGCGCCGCCGCACTACCGGGCCCTCGGCCGGGCCATCCTCCGGCTACTAGGCCCACCAGCACCACCACCACCATAGATTAGTAGTAGCAGTAGCTTAATCCATCTATATGTAATCCATGTAATGAACTATATATATACGTATATATAATGAAATCCATCGTATTATGCTTCACATTTGAGATCTTGTCTGTTCTTGATTTTGTCTTTGAAATCGAGCGCCCGAGTCAAACGCATCTTTTGAGTTCTTAAAGTAAAGTAGAAACCGACGAACGACTGAAGAAATCACACTTCACTTATGCCCAGAGGATAGGCAATGCATCATTTGTTGTGCCGAGTTAAATTCTGTTCCAGGAGTCTCATTTTCCGAGTGATAGTGAACGTGTCCTTGTGCCAAGAAACCCGACTGAATAACCATTCTTCTCAAGAAACAATCCGACTCAAACTGACACCCAATCGCAGAATCTCCTGAGTCGACCTAGACAAGCATGAAATCCGAATTAAGATAACAGTAGTCACGGTTTCCGTCAACTCCTCAAGGACTGTTGCTGATGGCGTCAGGGTTATTTGAGATCTACACCGAGAGCCGATTTCATCCATCTGAGTACTGTGCTACCATTCTCTCCCTTTGAGTCCGCCACCACCATTGCTTGAATCAAAGAGCGCTACTGCTTCCATCCCTGCCTGAATCCCCAATTTGATAGAAACATCCACACCAATGGCTCCCAAGAAGAGAACCCAAGCGAGCGCGGAAACACCAGTGAGGGCCTACCACATAGTGAGGACCGGCAACTATCCTCTCCGTACGTGACATACCGGCCCTCCACCATTACTGAACCCATGCTAGAATCACTAGTAGCTATGGGCGTTTTGCCACCAAAGAAAGTGGCAAACTAGAGGGTCTGCGGAAAGAAAGATGACACTGCACCAACTGAAGACACCCATGAGGCGATGGTATTTGCTCCCTTCTTCATCCGCGGATTAGGCCTTCTAGTGTGTTCTTTTGTGCGAGGCCTTTAACAGTACTATTCCATTAATTTGACACATTTGAATCCGAATTCTGTGCTCCAACTCTCGATATTCGTCCATTTCTGTGAAGTGTTTCTTGGGATTGTCCCTCATTTTGGTTTGTGGAAGTATCTGTACCACTGCAAAGCTGCTCTATGGGATGGAGTGTTGCAAGTCACTGGAGGAGCCAGCTTTGAACTTCGCAAGAACCGCAAGCCTATCTACTTGGACATCCCCCTTCCAGATAACAACAGAGGATGGCACTCCGAGTGGTTTTATATAGAGAACCATGCAAATTCACTTCCCTCAAGGTCTGGTAGGCAGCCTGACAACAAGCTAGTAAGCTGGGAGGAAGGGCCAACTGCTGAAGAACAAGCTGAGGTGGACATCTTGTTGGAGGAAATACCCAACCTGAAAGAAAATGGCCTGACAGCCCATGCAGTGGTCATAGACTTTGTATATCGCTGCATTTAGCCACTGAAAGATAGAATATATCCTGCATATCTGTATGTCGGGGCCAGTGACCCTACCCGAGAGACGACCCGAGCTATGACTGAAGAAAGTATTAAAGCTCGAGTTGAGTTGATGCTAAGAGGCGAAGCTCACAATGAGGGTACTCCCGGGCCATACTATGCCTGGCATCCGACTCCCAATGTAAGTGATACCACTCTTATTTCTATGAGTAAACTTACTTGTAATCAGTTCCTGACATGTAGAGTTAATGCAGAGCAATATATCCAAGTTCCTATCAGATCCGCTGTCTTCTAGCACCGATAGGCTATCGAAGCGACAGTCTGAGCTATCCACAGAATAAATGGAAGCCGTTGTTGCTGCTGCTCATGGTGCAGGAAATGACCAGGAGCACACCTTCATAGTAATACAGCATACAGCTCAAACTACCCAAGAGACAGGACTGAGAAATATAAACAAAGCAGCCCCCAAGCGTGCAGCCGTCTCAGGTGGTGTCAAGACTCGGGTTACAACTGGTCAGGGGCACACTAAAGCCAGTGCTACTGGTACCATAGTGCCACGAAAGCAGAGGACGGGCAAGAGAACAATTAAGGATGTCACAAGCTCCCCCGAGTCAATAGGAAAAGAGCAAAAGGGCAAGAAATCCAAGTACTCCACACACACAGTTGCCAAAACTGATGATTCGTCAGTTGGAGTTAACTGGAACCGCTTGATTGATGAGGATGAGGAAGAGGAAGAGGAAGCTCAACTCCATCATCGTGAAAGAGGATCTAAGAAACACCATGATGATGCCTCAGTAGACCCTTCTGCACCCATTCTTCCACCAAATGAAGATGAAATAGATCTAACTGCTGAAGACTTGAATTTAGATCAGATTATCAGGGATGCTTGCAGACTTCCCTTCACATTACGTACTGATGATGATATAAATCCATTGTCAGCATGCACCAAGGACCAAGAGCTTGAGAAACCAAGCCCCCGAGCATCAACAAAGCTAACACCTGGATACTCGGCAACAGAAAGGCATGCAGATACAGTGCTGACTGAAATTCCTAAGGTCGAGACTGAAACTCGAATGGATGAATCGGCTGAAGCTGCTACTGAGGGACAGACATTAGCAGAGAATTGGCACGAAGTACTAACTGACTCTGTCTCTGAAGAACTTCAACATACACTTGTGCCCAAGCCATTGCCCGAGGCTGACGTCACTCAGGAGCAACAAACTGAGATCAACATGGAAGATGCTCCTCAACCAACTTCAGAGGTGCCAGAGACAGTGTTAGAAAGAAATGTTGAAGAATCTGACCGCCCTGAAGCAAACGTAGACATACAACCTGCAGAAGAAGAACAGCTTGATGCTCAAGCTGTAGTTGAGGCAAGCAATACCCAGCCTCCTCAAACTGAGTCAGATAGCGCCGACGACCGTCAATTGGCGCTAACAACACCGTTGGCGTTCCTTAGCCTATTAGACATAAATCCGCAAGCGCACGGAAAACGCGTTGTAGCCTTTCACCCGAGAGTATTCCAGGGTATCGAATCCACGAGAAACGAGGAGTATAATAATCACAAAACACAATGGCCAAACTAGCGAAGCTAGCAAGTAGAGGGTAAAAGATAGGAAAGCAGGTTCTCAACAGATGTTAAGGCACCTTACTATACTAAGCATGCAAAGCACTATACTTGTCATGTAAACATAGACACCAAAGCTGCAGAGCCACTGCTAGGCACCAGAGTGTTGATAACCCAGCCAAGAAAGGCGGACGCTACAGGTTTCGGCTATATCGTTAGCGAGTCTATCCGAACGAACTGGATTGGAATATTGAGAACACAAAAGCTATTACCTAGTGTGTCTACCAACCAGAGCTGCGTGGGATAGCCGACCAACCAAGGCAAACTTTAAGTATGAACACCGTCGTGCCACTTAGAGAGTTTACTACTTACTGGTAATGAGCCAGAAAAGCAAGCACTACTATATAGCCAACACTATAAGCATGCACAAGGTTCCCGTAAACAGACAAGTATAACACTAAGTATGAAAGTAAAGTAAGAATGTAATAACAAAGATGAGAGATAAGGAACTTTACTCAATCTTGGAACTGAATATCCTTCCTCTGATAATACAAGCCTGGGAGAGAACAGAAATCCCACTCCCGAACTCTGCACTCACTACTCTCCTTGATACAAGAGGAACTCTCTCTACAAGCTAAGGGAAAGCTTCACTTCTCCACACTATACACTCTACCACTACATTTATCCACTAATCCACACCTCACAAGTGAGGTCTAAGGGGGTATTTATAGTGCTAAGTGAGGGAGGAAGGCGGTTGGAGACAGTTACAGGTCGGGCGGCTTGGTGTGGAGCGGGGCGACCCGGAAGTGGGGCCGGGCGGCTCGGGGTGGAGCCGGGCGGCCTAGAGAACCCTTGGATCCACCGCCTCACTTCATCCCACGGTCCATATTGCTCCTCCAAGGAGGTTATAGGTCGGTAGGATGTTATTCTTGTGTGCTTTTACCTCAACCAATGGATCCTTTTGTGTTTCTTCCTTAGCCATTGGATGGAACTCCCCTGGATTGTTGACTTAGCCAATACGTGGGCTAGATTGATAAAGTGGCAAGGCCTTCCGTGGCATGGTGACTGGTTCTCTCAGATTCCACCATGGAGTTGTATTTGACACGTTGTCTCTTGTACGTGTTGGCAGTCGTTATTTCCTAATTTCGACCGCCAATTCCTCGGTTAATAAATAGGGAATAAGCAAAGTTCTATGCATTATTTACTTTGAACTAATATCTTCCACGAGTTTTGGTGGTTGAAGCTATTTTGTAGGGAGACGCTCAAATTCCACAAAAATATACATCATATGGAGCAGGGGGTAAATTGGACAAGGGGCCAAGGTCGCCCGGCCCCACATGCAGGCCGGCCCACCCCACCTCAGGTCGCCCGGCCCCACATGCAGGCCTGCCGACCTCCACCAGGTCACCTGACCCCTTTGTCCTGCCTTAAGCCATGCCACGTCACCTGCATGCAAGGATACAACGGATTAGTGACGTCATCGATCCGACACCGTTCAATCCTCAACGTCCAACACTAAGACGGTTAATCGGACAGCGGAGGAGGAAGCACATGGGCCGCCCGGTAACACGTGCCCAGTTGGTTACCGACCTTGGAAGGAGTCCTGGATCGTCGATGAAGCGAAGGCGGTGGATCTAAGGGCCGGCCGACCAAGGGGGACGCCGCCCGGCCCCACATGCAGGCCGCCCGGCTTGGAGGAGAGGCCGCTCGGCCCCACTTGTCATCCACATGCAAGTGCCTTCACTCCTAAGCAGCCATTCATGCGAGGGAATAATCCCTAGGATCAAGGGAGCATCTCCACCTCTCCAAGGCACCTCCTCCACTATAAATAGAGAGGCACCCCCTCACTCTCACTTGCACCATTGTACTCTCTCCACTCTCTCCTTTGGGGAGGTGCCCCCTTTTGGGTGGCGCTACCCCTTTAGTTCAATGTTTCGGTAGGAGTTAGAGTCGGGCTCTGCCTGTTCCGGAGCAGTCTTCAGGAGTCTGGTATGAGTCCCTTGTATCTTTCTTTTCCTGTAAGACTTTGAGTTTATTTAATATATTCCTTTATTTAAGTTCAAGCATTTACTTTCCTGCCTATGGTTATGATCATAGTGTAGGGATGTCATTAGACTATAGTTAGCATTGCTCTATGAGGTTATGGTTAATCTAGTCTTTTTACTTGCGGGTTCCTTGTTCATGCTGTTAGTTAAGTCTTAGCAGTTGTGATGCTTCCACTTGTTTCTAGCCAAGTGGAGGATGTGAATAACCAGAGTTTACTCTGGGAGTTCACCTTGGTTTGCAACTAGCCCCACGCAGCTCTGGTGCCTTGTGTGTACCGCACAGGCTTTAGGTAGCTCCTCTCGGTGAACAGCGTTAGGAGTCTCAGTATTCCACCCCGTCGTTCAGGCTGGCGCCAGGTTGTGATCCAACATGTTTGTAGATGCATAGTCGGGCTCCCTAGAACCCGCCTTTCTCGGCTGGGTAATCAGTACTCTGGTGCCTGGCAGTGGTTCTATAGCCGCGATGTCCGATGCAGTAAAGATGACTAGACCAAACCATAACCTCAGTTGTGTCACGACCTTAGTAGAGTAACAGTTGGAGCTAGCTTTGTCTTTTGGCTTGACCTTAGTAAAGGAAGATCTCATCAGGAACCAGATCCGTCTCGTTGTCCTCCTAGCTTCATGTTGAGCTGTGTATCCTTGTGGAGTGTGTCAGTGTGCCGTTATCCTTTCTTTTACCGTTTAGAATGAAAGAGTAAAATAACAATTGATAAGTTAATATCTCTATCTCAATGCTTCCCTGTGGATAAATACGATACCTTGGAATACTCCCGGGTGAAAGCTACAGCGGTCTCCGTACGCTTGTGGAGTAAAATCTGTTAGGCTACGAACCGCTAACAGTATGCAGGTGGAAGATGGCGGCATTTGGAGAGTTTCACAAGCCGGGCGGCTTGGTGGCAGGCCGGGCGACCTGGGCCTAAGCCGGGCGGCCTGGGCCCTTAGCCCATGTCCAGCCCTTCTTCCTAGTGCACATGTTTTCTCCATGTTTTCTATGTTTTTGCACCGTGACATGTGTTCCTGCAAGATCTTTGTACACAACTCGTGGAACCGGTTAATATGTATGAAACTTGCATAAACTTACCCTTGGAACATGAAATATTGGTGGTCAAAATAGGTTGTAACGACCGTCAACACCCCCCACACTTAGACTTTTGCTCGTCCTCGAGCAAAACAAGAGTTAAGCATGGTGTTAGCATTTGACAATAGTAGCCTCAGCAAGTACAAAGGTTACTCCCAAGTTGGTTCATCTTACCCAGGATTTCAATGGTGGCTACACTTTGATTTTGAGATGTTGAAGCTGGGAATAAGTTTCAGGCGTCACAGCAGTTTTCTCCCAGCTAAGAGCAATAGAGGTTTTTCTCTTTTCAAAAGGCATAGTGTCCACTCCTTTGTTCTCAAGGTCACCTCTCAATCAGTCAAAGGATGAGAATCCTTGTGTTTCCTCTCCTCCTAATCTAAGTTTTGGGTGGAGTTGAACGAGAGAGAGACTATCTCATCATGTTTGTATCACCAAGTCAAAGCAAGTGTCAAATCAAAGAGTATGAATCAAATCAAGAATTTTGGCTATGTGCAAGTATGGCGGAAAGTTATTGGTAAGTGTGCTTTGGTATTCCCCTTTTTGATGCGAGAGAGGGCATGGTATTTTCCTTCTTTGTCTTTCTTTCTTTCTCACTTTTTCTCCCTTTTATTTTCAATTCAATTCCATGCCTCTTTTCTTCTCTTTTTGCATGCAAAATTGATAATCGAGGGGGGGGGGATTGGAACATTGGCATGGCACAACTTATTGGAACTTTGTGGTATGAACGTGTACGTGATAGCCAAAAGTCATGAATGATTTTAACCCATTTCGTTGCACAAGGTTTGACAAAGTTCAAAACACTCAAAGATGTCTTTGATACATATTGTATTTGTGGCACTGGTAGGACATGTGACTTGAGAACATTGGAGTAGATCACATTTTTAAAATTTTCACAAAACAAAAGCTCTTTGCCTTAGTGGGGGATCACTGCTATGTATCCATGTTACTCATATCTCATGAATCAACAACTTAAATCAAAGCGGGTCCCTAAACAGAAGGTATCCATGGGCGAATTTACTTCAACATAGGGAGTAAAATTTGTACGAGCATAGACATACGCTATCAATATGATCATGTGGAGTAAAATTTATCCAAGTTTCATGTATAGAATGGAATATATGGACCAAAATTGAAATTTTTGTGATAATACCTAGTCCTTGTGCAGGGTCGACATGAAGATGGGCCAACTCAGCCCAAGACTGAGCCGGGCGGCCTGACATGTGGGTCTTTCGACCCTTGCACCGATCATGTTGCGTGGAGAAGTGCTTTGAGACACCGATTCTGCGTGTGGTACGTTTTTCACCGTCGTGATAGGCCGGGCGACCTGGGTGCCAAGCCGGGCGGCTCGGGGTGGAGCCGGGCGGCTTGGGTTTGGCTCGGTTTGTCCCAAATTTTTGTGTGCAGCGCGATCTAACCCTATACATCGTTTTTCTTTGTTTGTTTCTGTAGGGTTAGTGACGAGAGAAGGGTGCGGCTAAGTGTAATCCTCCCCCCCCCCCGCACTTGTACTCAAAGTAGGGTAAACAGAAACTTTATTGAACTATCATTAAGATTGAAATAAATAACATAGGCGCAAATCATACAAAGAAAGAAATAAAACAAACTAAGCACTAAGAAAACAAAAAGGGCGTCTATACAAAAAGGGTGGATCATAGATGTCGGGATGCCCAGTGGCATTGGCATGGCGGCGGAACTTGGAAGAGAAGCCCTTCTTAAGGATTTCTATTTTATCATTGATCTCCCACTTCCAAAGTTCTCCTTCTGCGCAGCGTTCTTCAAGCGTGATGAACCTTTTGTTCATGGCTGCAATCTCCGCCTTGAGAGACTCAATGGTCTCTTCCTTGCCCTCCTCCTCCTTATCTGAATCTTCAAAATGTCCAGGAGGAGCCCGGATCGGAGGGGGCTTGATGGTCTTCTTCATGGTCCTCCTAGGGGGAGTAGAGTCAATGGACTCATCAATTGATGCGTCCCCCCTAAGGACGTTCTCCATGTGCTTCGGGATCAAAACCTTCCCCCACCCTCCATTGGAAGTAGGTCCTCCCCGGATGGTGTAGGATGACGACCCCGGACTTTTGGGCTCACCATTGCCCTCATCCTTCATGGAATCTTTAAAGAAGATGAGGAGAAGATGAGAGTGGCTAGAAGGGGAAGGCTCTTGGGTTTAAGTCATGAAAGCTCATCCTTATCTACTCAACTGAACACCGACGGCTTAGGGATCAGTTCTACTCAAAAAAATTTCGAATAGAAGCGGCCGGGCTGCAAAATTCGAGGTCGGGCGGCCTCGTCCTAGGTCGGGCGGCTCGACATGGGGTCGAGGGGCCTGACCAGGTGCCGGGCGGCTCCCCTAGGGGGTCAGGCAGCTTGCACCTGCCTCGCCAACTTTGGTTTGGCAGACCAGAAGTCGGTTTTGCCCTTCTAGGTGGACTGAAACCCTTTTTCATCGTGTTGTGTCGGCTCTTTGTTGAGATTTTGGTGGTATGGAAGCACAAGGTGAGATAAGACAGAAAAGTGAGGAGCATGGTAGTGTACATGGCTCGTTTAAGGTCGTCACTAGACCGTGGACGTGTTATCATGCCGTTCCTTGCAGCTTGTAGACGTCCACTTCTTCGAGCTGAGGCATTTCGGGCTCTAGGAAGACTTTTAAATGTTGCCCATTCGCTTTAAAGACCTTCCCGTCTTCGTCCTGGAAGGTGATGGCACCGTGATCGGTGGCATCAAGGACCAAAAAGGGTCTTTCCCACTGACTTCTAAGCTTACCATGACCAAACAAACGAACGCGAGAATTAAATAGTAATACCTTATCGCCTAGTTTGAATGTCTTGATCTTGATACGCTTATCGTGCCATCTTTTGGTTTGCTCCGTGTTTAGCTTGGCACTGTGGTAGGCCTTCTCCCTCCATTCCTCCAATTCAGTGAGTTGGATCTGACGTCGAACTCCTGCCGATTGGAGATCCATGTTCCACTTCCTTATTGCCCAATGCGACTTGAACTCAAGTTCTACTGGCAGGTGACAAGTCTTGCCGTACACCAGCTGATATGGTGTCATGCCAATGGGAGTTTTATATGTTATGCGGTATGCCCATAGAGCATCGAGTAGCTTGGATACCCAGTCTTTTCCCATAGCTTCGACAGTTTTCTGCAGGATATTCTTGATCTGCTTATTTGATGTCTTAGCTTGGCCACTTATTTGCGAGTGGTAAGAAGTGGCAACACGGTGGTCCACACCGAGTTCTGCGAGGCACCTCTTGAATCTTTTATCAATGAAGTGTGGGCCTCCATCACTGATAATGACCCTTGGCGTACCAAATCGAGGAAATATGGTGTCATAGAGCATTCTGATAGAATGTCTTGAATCTGCCGCGGAACACGACAGCGCCTCTACCCACTTTGACACATAATCCACTGCGATGAGGATGTACTCTTTGTCTCCACACTTGCGAAATGGCCCCATAAAGTCTATGCCCCACACATCGAATACTTTGAGTTGAAGATTGCTGGTGAGTGGCATAGCATCCCTTGGATTTATGTTTCCTTGTCATTGGCACCTTGGACACCTTCTTACGAACTCTTTGGCATCATCGTACATATTTGGCTAGTAGAATCCACTTTGCCAAATCTTTGCATGAGTCCGGTAGGCTCCATAGTGACCTCCGTAGGAAGATGAATGGCATCTGTCAAGGATTTGGGGGACTTCACAAGCGGGAATGCAGCGATGCAAGAGCCCGTCTGCGCAGAGCTTGTATAGGTAGGGGTCATCCAAGAGATAGAACTGGCTGTCATGGACCAGTTTCCTCTTGTCAGCTTCTTTAGGTACGTATCCCATGACCATGTAGTTGACCAGATCTGCATACCATGGTTGAGATGTCGTAACCTTCAAAAGTGTGTCATCTCTCATATAATCATCAATCGGCAAGGATGATGTTTCTTCAAATTGCATCCTTGAGAGATGATCAGCAACTGAATTTTCTACTCCTTTCTTATCCCTGATCTCAATGTCAAACTCTTGAAGTAGCAGGACCCACCGTATTAGTTGTGGCTTTGCATCTTTCTTGGTGAGGAGGTATTTGAGAGTTGCATGGTCTGTGTATATTATGACCTTGGCTCCTACCAAATATGATCTGAATTTGTCAATAGCAAAGACAACGGCCAATAACTCTTTTTCGGTGGTAGAGTAGTTCAGCTGCGGGCCAGTCAGCGTCTTGCTAGCATAGGATATGGCATGATGTTTTCTATCCTTGCTCTGGCCTAGGACTGGTCCTACAGCATAGTCACTAGCATCGCACATGATCTCAAATGGAGCATTCTAGTCTGGTGGTTGGATGATGGGTGCTGTGACAAGAGCTTTCTTGAGTGTATGGAAGGCTTCTAAGCAGGCGTTGTCAAACACAAAGGGTGTATCCTTAGCCAACAAGTTGGTCAGTGGTCGGGCAATAAAGGAGAAGTTTTTGATAAATCTCCTATAAAACCCAACATGACCAAGGAAGCTTGGGAGTGCCTTGAGGTTTGCTGGAGGTGGGAGTTGCTCAATAACTTAAATTTTTGCACGATCCACCTCTATGCGTCTCTTTGAAACCTTGTGTCCTAGCACAATCCTTTCTCTGACCATAAAGTGGCATTTCTCCTAGTTTAGGACAAGGTCTACTTCTTTGCATCTCTTGAAAACCTTTTCTAAGTTCCCAAGACATCCATCAAAGGTTGCCATAGACTGAGAAATCGTCCATGAATACTTCCATTATGTTCTCTACAAGGTCAGAGAATATGGCCATCATGCAACGCTGGAACGATGCTGGAGCATTGCATAGCCCAAATGACATTTGCCGATAGGCAAAAGTGCCATCCCAGGTGAATGTGGTCTTACTCTGGTCATCCGAGTGAATGGGAATCTGGTGATAACCAGAGTAGCCATCAAGATAGCAGAAGAAGGAATGATTGGCCAGCCTCTTGAGCATTTCATCAATGAAAGGAAGAGGAAAGTGATCTTTCCGGGTGGCTGCATTGAGTTTTCTGTAGTCGATACACATACGCCATACGGTGACAGTGCACTGAGGAATTAGCTCATTGTTCTGGTTCTTCACAACTGTCATTCCTCCCTTCTTTGGTACAACTTGGAATGGACTAACCCATTCACTATCTTCCACCGGGTAGATGATACTCGCGTGTAGGAGTTTAAGTACCTCCTTCTTGACTACCTCTCTCATCGCTTCATTGAGTCTTCGTTGAGGTTCCCGTGAGGGCCAGTGCTCGGTCTCCATCGGGATGCGATGAGTGCACAGGTTCGGATTGATTCCCTTCAGACCTTGGAGTGAGTACCCAAGCACTGATCTGTACTTCTCCAAGACTACGATTAATCGCCGGCTCTCATTCTCGGTCAGCTTGTCGCTGATGATTACCGGTGTGTCCGGATTTCTGTTGAGGAAGGCATACTTCAGGCCAGACGGTAGCTGTTTGAGCTCAATTTTCGAGGGGTCAGGCCGCAAGGATTCACCCAGTTTCTCAAACTCAAGCGGCTCTTCTACCACACTGAAGTTGCTAGCCTCATCCTCTAGGCTTTGTTGATCTTCCTCTTCCTCGAGTGAAATACCCATCACTTATTCTAGGAGATCAACCTCTGGCTTAGCTTCCGTCTTGGTATTCAGTGCTCGACTCATGCCAACTTCGAACACTTCTTTGCCAAACTGGAGCTGTAGCTGCCCTGGAGTTGCTGTAGTTTTGATCAGGGAAGCGATAGGAATCCCAACCAGTATGAGTGGCATGGGTTCCTCGGGTATGTCGAAGATGTGGAAATCTAAGAACATCCACTTATCCCGCAAGGTTACTGGTATGACCCTGATAACACCATGATTTTACAATGATTCATTCTTGTTCTACTTCAAGCGAATGTCGGATTTTGATCATGGGAGAGCGGGGAAATGGGTGTCTACAACATATTTAGGAATAATGTTCACCCCAACTCGTGGATCGCACAAGATATCTTGTGGGAACATGTCGGATACATGGCCAGAGACGAGAGATGGTCCTGGGTAGAACCTAACCATTTTCGTGTCGAGTCATCTCTCTTCTAGCCATTCTCGATTCAGCACAGCTGTAAGCTAGAGAAGGTCCTCTCTCATTTGATGTGTTTGTTCTGGGAGTAGATATGCTGGTTGAGAGGTCCTTTTGAAGTGTTGGCTTTCTTTGGGCAACCGAGATGTTTTGCCAAAGCCCGTTAGTAGCTCGTCATCAAATGAGAACGGGGGAACCGACGGAGGATTCATCACGAATTCACTGACCCTCTCAGTGTCCTGTGACATGCTAGGTTCGGGGACATCTGTGATCATGAGAGTTTGTGGAGATGGGGTATGGGTGTTTTGGCTCTCATCTTGGTAGCTGGGTTCAGGTGGATCTTGTGGATGTGAGCGTGGTTTCTCGATTGTACTGCCATCAGAAGCTTTTTCGAGGATTTTATCAAGGACTCTTCATCCTTCTGGGGCAGATAGGTGAGAAAACGATCCTCCTGAAGCTAAGTCCAAACATAGTCTTGCGCCTGGTAAAAGGCCTCGGACAAAGTGCTGCAAGAGCATGGACTCTTGGATCGCCAAATCTGGGCCAGATGCGACCAGACTGGTGAAACGTGACCAGGCTACCGCCAAAGTCTCGTCGCTTCCTTGACGAAAGTTGAGAACTTCACATCGGAGGTCAACGACTAGATTTGGTGGGAAGAAGTGCAGACAGAATTTGACTTGGAGTCTCTCCCAACTCCCCTCTACTGCACCGACTGCTCGGTTGTACCACGATTTTGCTGCTCCCGTCAGTGAGAATGGAAACAGCAACCATCGGAGGGTTTGTCCAGGCATACCCGAGATGGAGATACAGCTGCAAAGCTGCTCGAACTCTCAGAGGTGTGTGTAGGGACTCTCTGATTCCAATCCTACGAAGGATTGGTCCTGAACCATGGCTATCAAGCTGGGACGTAGCTGATAGCCATCTGTGATGATGGGGGCGGATGATGGTGGAGGCTCCAAAAAATTGCCCTTCGGAGCCGATAACTCACAGATAGGCGTGTGATCCATGGGGTGGTATGGTGATATGGTGGGATAGTGGTATAGTGGTTGTATAGTGGGAGATAGGATGACCTTGGTTCTGTGTTGAGATAGATACCGTTCCCCGACAACGGTGCCAGAAAAGTTTGTTGGCGTTCCTTAGCCTATTAGATATAAATCCGCAAGCGCATGGAAAACGCGTTGTAGCCTTTCACCTGAGAGTATTCCAGGTATCGAATCCACGAGGAATGAGGAGTATAATAATCACACAACACAATGGCCAAACTAGCGAAGCTAGCAAGCAGAGAATGAAAGACAGGAAAGCAGGTTATCAACAAATGTTAAAGCACCTTACTATACTATGCATGCAAAGCACTATACTTGTCATGTAAACATAGACACCAAAGCTGCAGAGCCACTGCCAGGCACCAGAGTGCTGATAACCCAGCCGAGAAAGGCGGGCGCTACAGGTTTCGGCTATATCATCAGCGAGTCTATCCGAACGAACGGGATTGGAATACTGAGAACACAAAAGCTGTCAGCTAGTGTGTCTACCAACTAGAGCTGCGTGGGATAGCCGACCAACCAAGGCAAACTCTAAGTATGAACACCGTCGTGCCACTCAGAGAGTTTACTACTTACTGGTAATGAGCCAGAAAAGCAAGCACTACCATATAGCCAACACTATAAGCATGCACAAGGTTCTTGTAAACAGACAAGAATAAGACTAAGTATGAAAGTAAAGAAAGAATGAAATAACAAAGGTGAGAGACAAGGAACTTTACTCAATCCTGGAACTGAATATCCTTAATCTGATAATACAAGCCTGGGAGAGAAGAGAAATCCCACTCCCGAACTCTGCACTCACTACTCTCCTTGATACAAGAGGAACTCTCTCTATAAGCTAAGGGAAAGCTTCACTTCTCCAACACTATACCCTCTATCACTACATTAATCCACTAACCCACACCTCACAAGTGAGGTCTAAGGGGGCATTTATAGTGCTAAGTGTGGGGGATAGATATCCCCTGGGCCCTCACGGCATGGATTCAGTATATGGGCCATTGGAGGGCCCAATAGAGACAGCAGGCCCCTAAGCGGGGTGCCGACTGGTCTCGTGGGCCCAAGAACGGATGGCGTGCCTGAAGACCAAGTCAAAGCGCTGCGATTCAGGAAAGGCGTGAAGGAGTTGGTTCGGACTCTAGATTCTAGAAGCGGCAGGCCTCAAGAAAGGAAGCATGTAATCATAGATTCTGTGTACTCTTTAGGATTCCAAACCGGATAGGACTCATAGATGGAAACCGACTTGTAACCCAAGCCTCGCTAGGACTATATAAGGCGGGTGAGGGACCCTTATGTAGAACATCGATCATCTCATCGTGTACCAGCCACCAGACGCCCTAGCTTTAATTGTAACCTCGAGAAGCGAAGGCAATACAACTCGCAGCAAACAGGACGTAGGGTATTATACATGTCGTGGCCCGAACCTATATAAACCCTTGTGTTTTGTCGCACCTCTACGTGAACCATCGAGCTACCCGATTTTGCCACCCCAAAAGCACTACGTAACACACCCTATGGTGCATTGCCGGTATCAAACACCGATACTAAGTGAGGGAGGAAGGCGGTTAGAGGTAGTTACAGGTCGGGCGGCCTGGATGTGGGGCCGGGTGGTCCTAGGCCGGGCGGCCCGGGGAACCCTTGGATCCACCGACTTTCTTCATCTCACGGTCCATGTTGATCCTCCAAGGCGGTTATAGGTCGGTTGGCGGTTATGCATGTGTGTTTTCTTCTCAACCTTTGGATCTTCTTGTGTTTCTTCCTTAGCCATTGGACGGATCTCCCCTGGATTGCTGACTTAGCCAATCCATGGGCTGGATTGGTGAGGTGGAAGCCTTCCGACGTGTATGTGCTTTTTCCTTCGGTTTCCACGCTGGCATTGTGTTTGACACGTCACTCCTTGCATGCAGGTTGAAGATGGTGGCATTTGGAGCCAGAAGCAGGCCGGGCGGCCTGGGTCCTTAGCCCATTTCCAGTCCTTCTTCCTGAATTCACATGTTTCACCATATTTTTGTATGTTTTGCATCATGACTTGTGTTCCTGCAAGATCTTTGTACACAACTCGTGGAACCGGTTAATATGTATGAAACTTGCATAAATTTACACTTGAAACTTGAAGTATTGGTGATTGAAATAGGTTATAACGACTGCCAACATACATATTTTCTTTGAGTGGCAAAAGATAAGGGATTTTCCAAGAGCCGACCATGGCTACTAACCTCCAAAATTTGGGGATTTTTGCCTAAACGCGATGCAACAGCTGGATCTAGAACTAGCTAACTAATCTAATTACTACGCGATGCTTTAACCATCGCTGTCATCGGCCGACTCCTCATTGTCGGCTTCCTCGTCATCGCCGTCGGCTTCATCGTCGGCATCATCACCATTAGAGGCCTCAAGATCCGATGAGCCCTCCTCGAGCTGCGCAAGGAGGTCGTCGTCCTCATCTGGCTCGCCATTGGTGTTAGTGTCGTTGTCGGCCTCCTCCATCTCCTCGTCCTCCTCCTCTCCTCTGTCCCAGGAGAAGAGGCCGTCATCTCTGGAGGGGACGAGGGGGCCGAAGAAGAACCCGGCATCGAGCTCTTCGCCATCAGTGAGCATGTCCTCCGGGCCGCTGGACCCAGAGGACCCGGAGCCCCACGACATTGTGTCGTGGTAGAACTCCAGGAGTTCCAGCGGGACGATCGGTGTCGGCGGCGCCATCTGATCGTCGTGGATGAGCATCGCTGGAGGCGGAGTGCTCGCCCCACTAGAGCTACTGCCAGAGCTACCGCCGGAGCTACTGGGGCTACTCACGGAGTCATCGATGATGATGACCTCCGGCTGCACGGGAGCAGCAGCTGGAGGCGAGGGCGGAGGCTATGTGGCCGCAGGAGCTACGGGCGCTGCCATGCCCTCGAGGTAGGTAAGTACGGCGATGATTACCGGCGAAGGAGGCGGGGGCTCCGCCATAGAGGACGGCGAGGACGGTGTAGGGGGATCGTTGCTGCCGATAGAAGACATGGCGGCGAAAAGAGGGTTTCTTGGCTTTCTTGATTTTTCTTGGCTAGAAGAGGAAGAAGCCGGTTGCTAATTGGTAGGGGAGAACAAGGTAGCCCTGCTCCCTATTAAGTAGGAGTCGAGAGAAGATGGAAGGGTGCCGTATGGGATGCTAAAGGGTTGCATTGCGGTTGCCATGGAAGACCGTGTGGCGGTTCAGTTTGATGGGACACGTTTGGCCAGAGTTCATATGTATTTGGTTTTGAAATAAAAAAATCTTTATTTGCCAAAACCAGGGGGCATGTGTTGATGCCAGGATTTAGCCGACCCGGCTTAATGGGCCTAAATCGGCTATAGGGAGGAGAAAGCTGCCCAAGGAAGAGGTGGCGAGTTTTGTGTCTTTGGGCCGTGAGGCCCTGTATCGTAGGAAATTCGTGTTTAGATAAAAGAGTCCGTTTGGAGACAGAGTCGGTGAGGGTTTGGAGTTTAATTAGGGAAGGGTAGGCTTGCTACCCAAGTCTATGGACTATAAATATGTACTCGTGCTATTGAATAAAATTGATGACACACGTTCACCAAGCAGCAGTTGTCTCCACATCCCTTTGGCACATCGCCGCCCCTAAGCAATTAGGGTTTCAAGGTATGCTCTATTGATCTCTCTAGTAGATGTTGATACGGCATCGCGGCGTTTTGCCGATGGTAGTTCTTGTACTAAGCATTGTTGTTGACAAGATCTACTAGTTATCTCGTGCATCGAGTCGACATGTTTGCATATCGACTCATGCACAACTTGTTTTATGTTAATGATTTCTGTGATGCATGTTACTATGCTGCATGATTAATATTGTAAGATTAACATGATACAATCTTTACATCTAAGATTGATCTGTCCTTAGAAGATATATCTATAGATCGCCTCCTGCCAGAAAAGATCCGATGTTCTCCTTGCCATGATCTTTTCTGTCGATCTCAATAGAGATTTGTTCTTTTATGTTATTTCTTTACTTAATCTTTGGCATAAGTTTAATCTCAAAGCATGATGAATGTTCGGCTGGATCTGGACTGTCTAGATTAGATCTAGATAGGTTTCTCTTTCCCTGTATTGTATATTTGTACACATTAGTTGGATATACCATCGGCTAGACAGCAGGGTCATGCCGATGTTGAAGACCCGACGCAAGGGGAGCCGATCCGAGCGATCTGGCTAGCTGTTGACGGTCGTTATTTAACCATTTCGACCATCAATCTCTCGGTGAATAAATGGGGTATACATAAAGTTCCATACATTATTTACCTAACACTAATGAATTCCACAAGTTTTGGTGGTTTTCGGTGTATCACAGGGAGAAGCTCACATTCCGTACAAAAGAAGACCATTTGGGGCAAGAGAGAATCAACACATAAAAGGGCTTGAGAATGAACGAGAAATATCATCATTATGAAGTATCTCAAATGCCCTCATGGACCAAGCCATTGCAAAGAGCTCGTCGAAACAATCAAAATAGAGTTTTGGTTCACTCAATTTGGAGTCCGAACACAAAAGTTATGGCCGTTGCAAGATTCACAATGCTGGAAGCAAGAGAGGTGGTCGGGCGACCATGACCTTGGTCGGGCGACCAAAGGCATGGTCGGCCGACCGTACACCCTCTCAAAATGTCTTGTCCTTCATGTTATTCAACCAAGGAAGTTACCAAGGGGCCAAATACAAGTGGAGGAACAAGCCGAAGTCGAATCCAACGTCGGAAGGCCACCACATGGGCCAAGGAAGGGCTAGAAGGCTAGAATGATGGTCGGCCGACCTTGCCTATGGTCGGCCGACAACTTCACATGGCCGGCTGACCACCCCAAAAGGCCCCCGGCCCATTACTTGGCCGTCCGGACATGTTCAACACGTGTATCCATGGAAACCGACTTACAGAAGGCATCCTAAGCGTTGGAGAAGTGAGGTGGTGCATCGGATGGCCGGCCGACCTTGGGGGAAGGTCGGCCGACCTCCGTGATGGTCGGCCGACCTCCGTGATGGTCGGCCGACCACCCGCGTGGTCGCCCAACCAACCGACTTGCTGCCCCCACCGACCTTTTTCGTCCTATAAATAGAGGGGCACTCCCCCTACTCCAAAATGTACCATTTCACATCATGTGAACTCTCTTTCTCCCTCTATGAGGCTCCCCACGGGAAGGGCTTCCATTCTGAAAGCAGTGTTTAGTTCAGGAGTTAGAGAAGGTCTGCTGTATCGGAGTTAGTCGAAAGTACTCGGTAATGTATTTCATTTGCTTATCTTGAGCACTACATTCCTTTTATTGACAAGTGCAAGTACTTCATGCTTCTACTTTGTGCACTTATCTTTCTGCTCTAGTTAGTTACTCGCTTGATATGTATGCAGCTGTTAAGCACCTTTTTCCTTTTGGGCATACCAAGTTGAGGCCTGAGTTGTGCTAAACTAGAATCGATTTATCGTTGTTATGCTTGCCGGTGTTACAATCCAACCTATACGCTAGGCTTTGGTTAGTTCCTCTCATTTGGCCAAGGATGAACTATTGTTGTTCAAGCTTCGCTTGAACACGTTTGTAGCGTGCCAGCCTATCCACGCAGATTTGCTTGGTAGCCCTACTCGGTGACAGCGTGTGGTGTGCCTGTGTATCCCAGGCCCGTTCATTCGGTAGGCCCGTAGGCGTTAGCCGGGTTTACTTCGGTGGTCTACTATCTACCCCCCTGACACCTCGAGGCGCCGGAATTTCGCTCGACGCAAGTCATAACTCTGTTGAGATCCTTTCGACCCTTAGCACGGATAGCTCTTGTATGCTAGCAGAGATAGAAGACCGTATAGCAGTCCCTATCTCGTTGTCCTCCTAACTTTACCTGTTTTCTTGCCAACGGTGCTTGGCTTGTATCCCATGGTGTTTGGTGTCAACCTTTCCTAGCTATCGGTTGACGTGAAAGAGTAGTAATAGCTGGATGAATGATAGTTTAATATCTCTATCTCAATGCTTCCCTGTGGATAAATACGATACCTTGGAATACTCCCGAGTAAAAGGCTACAGCGGTCTTCATGCGCTTGCGGAGTAAAATCCGGTAGGCTAAGAACTGCCAACAAGCTTTTCTGGCGCCGTTGCCGGGGAAGCGCCGAGTTAGAGTATTATTCCATTATTCATCCTTTTGTTATTGCTCTTTCTTTTTATCTGAAAAATTGGAAAAAAATAGAAAAATAGAAAACCTTCTCTTCAGTTTTGCTCCATCCGTTGACTAAATCTTGATCATGCTTGTTGATGCTGCGCAAAGTTTACCATGAAAGCATAGCTTGGGCCATTGTGTGCCCCAAGGCTAAATTTCAAATTAAGCGTGGTGCTTAGCTTGGATTAGCCTCTTTTTATCAAACGATGTGTTGTGATAAATGAGCTATGTGTAGGTTTTGGTTGTGACGTTCCATGCTAGTTCATGAACCGCGATCCTTGAGCTAGCTAGATCTCTCAAGTTTCATGGAGACACAAAAATCTCGGTGTTGTTTCAAAAATGCACCCGTTTTTTTTTAAGACCGAGGATTTTGAGTAAAGTTGAGGGGATGGAAGTCATGGTATAGAAACATGCTTTGTGCTATGTTTTGGTTGAAATATTTTGCTAGCACTATGTGAACAACAGGCCCGGTAGTTAATATTCTTTATGCATATTGGACCCTTGTATATGTTGTACACTAACCTGTTGCTGGAGGCATTCGTTCCCCACACAAGAAGAGAGGCCCCATGGCCGACATTCTCGTGCTCAACCTCTTGCCCTTTATGGGAAATGATAGCATTGTGACATGGATGACTGATGAAGTGGTGGTAGGAGTGACATGACATGACCATCCTCACCACACAAGAGCATCATATCAAGGTTGGCATGAAAATTCTATATCACATTATGCTATCTTCCATGCTTGAATTTGCACAGCTAGTAGGCCACTGGTCTACTGCCCCACGGGAAAGTTGCATACCCGATGGAGTTGTGGTATAGATCCCAAAATCGGCAGGCATAGACGTCTCTCATTGCGGGAGAGCTCCGTCTTAAGCACCATAAAGGCAAACGCAAATCAATACCTACAAGCATGGTGAGAACGTCGAGGTCATGATGCGCAGTCAATGGCTGTGTGGCACAAAGACAGACAACGACTGGTGGCATGTGTCATGACCGACAAGTATCAAGCCTAGTAAGAGTATGATAGGGAGCAAGTTTAGAATCAGCATTCAGTGCAGAAACCAAGCTTAGTGGAGAAAATTGTCTGGCATTTGACAAGCTTCAAGAGAAACAACCAAAATTTGCAAGCCAACGAAGCAGAACTTGATACATATCCACGACATTACATTCCATTGACCAACCATAGAGCAAGAGTCTGATGTACCTACTGTCTGACGAGATGGAATTTTTAGCATCGATACTTCCAGCATCAATGAAGGTAACCCCCACTAAAGGCTGTTTTCAACATTCTCTTTGTAGAGGTTGTTTTAAAATGCCTGTTAGTGATAGCTCCTGGAACAAAACTTTCATCGTGCTAGGATCTTCTAGTAGTGCTATCATGGCAGCGCTTGAAACCAAACCTTCATTCTATGATCCTGCTGCCATAATATCTTCCAACAGTGCTATCTTAGGTTAGCTTGTCCTGATCAGTTAAGCTAGCCCTCTACTTTGCCCAACCTAGGAAAAATCTTGTTAGGTAGACAAGCACGTGTGTCGAACCCTAACATGCAGGGAAAGGTAGAAGAAGGTTTCCGGAGATCAGAATGGAGGAACGAAAATGCCAGCACGTCATCCACTCTCGATCTTAAGTATCTCTTTGCGCCATGATTGGACAACGCCTTCCACTGGAATCTGAACAAAGGTAAAAGCGGACCATGAAAACTTTGACAGAAGGATTGTTTCATGACAACTCAAGAATCAAGCTTGGGGGAGGATATACCAAGTGATATCATACATCCTCCAACCCAACCCCTGAGAGGGAAGGACTTCAATATTCAACCTACAACAGTGGTTGATCACTGCAAGACATTGACCGTGCTCTGCATCACTTGGGAAGCGAACATAAAGGCTATCTCTCACCCTGAGAGTACTTCTCAAACACCACAAGACCAGATGTCTCTATAGTGAGAGGTTGCAAGTGGCATAAGATCTATGTAGTGACATCATCCAAGTATGGAGGAACGCTACGAGTGAGCATTCCTTAATTCCCTTCCCCTGGCCAGTCATACAACAAGACAAACTAGAGGTCAGGTTGATCTACTCTACTCATGAGTCAATGCGCCAATGAGCCACCTGACATCACAAACATGGCGCAGCATGAGTCGTCACGCCAATCACAAGCATGGCGACTAGCCATCTCCCGAAGATTGGTGGCAAACTGCCAAGGATGCAAAGGAGTCAACTCCAACAAACATCCACCTCTATCATTCCATGTAGTCTATTTGGGAATAAATAGCTAGCCACAACCGAAACGGTGTCACTTTAGAAGAATGTCAGGCTTAAGGCAAAAATATGATGTTGGGACGGGAGATCCAACAAGAGACATTCATCCATGGGAGTAGTACCATTAGATCAGATAAATCCAAGCTCCCGACACTTTGCAGATGGTCCAAACAGCAGCACAAGAACTGCTCATCAAACAGTCATTTTAGAAATAGAGGAGGCACAACAAGAGTAGAGAGAGAAGCGAATTCGCCTAACACAGGTGAGCAACACAAGCAGCATCGTCGTCACCCAGGGAGCGAGCAAGCTTGCGGGAGGCAATGCCAGGTAATGCTGAAGCTCAGTTTCTTGGCAATCAGCTTCGGGGAAGATCACTCGGTGAGTACCCCAAATGCTCTATATCAATCCAATATCTTAAATCCTCAAAATTGCCATGACACCAAAAAGAACTTTTTGTTATCCTGAATAAAAGAAAACACTTACAAAAATTTGCATAATTCAAAAACAACAAAAATATTTGCTTTTCACCATGAATAAACTAACTCCTATAATGCTAGAAATTTGTTTATACCCTTACTTAAAGGAAATGATTGTAGGACCGAGACGTGCGACTAGAGGGGATGTGAATAGGAGCACTTGAAAACTCAAACTCAAACCCCCACCGCAATGCAAAACGGAAACAACACCCACAACGAAGCTAGACACCGTCCACTGAGAGGATACGTATCTGGCTCACAATACGTGCTTGGTACCGTCCACTGAACAGATACGTACCAAGCACCAAGCGGAAGCACACGCTCAAACGGCTCAGAAAGAGAGCGCAAAAGGAACTAACTCCAGAAAACTGCAGATTTCAGACAGACAGGGCTGCAAAGAAAAATCTCAAAACCCTAGATGCAAAGCTCCAAACCACCGCAAAAAATTACCACACGTTTACAAGGCAATAGGGAACAACTCAAGAAGATTTCAGGCCAATTGGAGCAAGTTGTGATCACCGGACTGTCCGGTGATTGAGCACCGGACCGTCCGGTGTTCCCAGACTGACACTCCAAAAAGATCTCACTCAAAACTCAAACAAACCAACTTCAAAAATTATAAAATTTTTACCGTAGGTTAAGAAGGGGCCAAGGAACAACTCCACAAATTTTCAGCTCAATTGGACAAGAAATAAAAATTCTACACTCACCGGACCGTCCGGTGATATGCACACCGGACCGTCCGGTGCTCAGAAACAGACAGACCAACCTCCAAAGAAAAATACAAAAACCAGGTCAAAACACCTCCAAATATTCTGAAATTTTTATGGGAGCTTTATGATTCATAGGACAAGAACTCCACAAAATTTCAAGTCATTTGGAGCACGTTTGGTCATCGAACTAAACACCGGACGAAGCACCGGATGTTATAGACAGTCAGAAAACAGCCACCCGAAACATGAACTTCCGAAGCCAAAACTTGAACAAACCTTCACCAAACTTCACGAAATTTTGCACACACTAACCTAGCTCCATTCCAAAGCTATTCCCAAAAGATCTATTGAAAAAGATCAAGGAATTAGCGGGAATTTCAGATCTCATGAAGAGGTGAGTATTTGGGCAAGAAAAGGAAAAGCTCAAGAACAACTTGCTCGTGGCAATCCTTCGGGATTGAGATGTTCTAAGACATAATCTCCATGTCCTTGCAAGTCCAAAACACAAAGAAAACAAAGGATTCAACCTTGGCCAAAGCAAACACCCAAAAAGCCAAAGATTGAAGTCAAAAACCAAAGAGAACAAGGGGATAAGAAGCACACAAAGTTGCTGCACAAAACCACTTCGATTATGAGCCACAAAAGAGGTCTTAGGTCAGATTACAATGAAGGATTTCGTCCTAAGCAACCACCCTCACCTTCCGTCTTGATTTGGAGGCTAGATCTCACCCTAACCCTCCTAAACTTGGAGCTCAAAGCTTGAGGACGAAAATTACCCTAAGGAAATGAAAACCTAGCTGCCAAGAGTACCTCTAATGACCAGCTCTTAGGCTATTTATACACATGTTCAGTTTTGGCATTTTTACACAAAGACCCCTCGCACTAGAAACACCCGGAGGGGCTAAAATAGAAAAGAACCCAAAATATCGGGGACGGACGAACACAATGAAGACTTGATCTGCTTAGCTTCCACGCAATCTTCGGATGTCCTCCACGTGGCTAGTAGTCCAATCCACCTTTGCAACCCCGGTTTTGAAGTCAGAAACCGAGAAACTTTAGGAAGTCTCCGTCTGGGCCTTGACTTGGCCCATCTTCTCTATCTCGACGAGTTGTGGCCTAACTCACTAAGCCTTGGGTAGCTTGGGTGGCGGTTTTGAGCCGAAGCCGCCAAAACCTCCCTCGCACGCCTTCGCGCCATGCACTCGGGTTGGAGCACCACGGTGGCACCCGGCTTCTCCAGTCCATCGGAGTTGCCTCGTGGTCCATCGGAGGGCTTACACCACCGTTGTCGATCCGCCCCTCCGTGTACCGAGCTTCCATGGCCGACCGACGCCGAGCATTGCCTCCGGTCCATTGGAGGGCTTTTGCCTCAGTCCATCGAGGTCTTCATCATCTACCTCCAGTCCATCGGAGGGCCTCCAGTCCATCGGAGGGCTTGAGCTCATAGACAATCACTCATCACACCAGGAGAGCAATGAGGCCGGTCCATTGGGTCTCAATCAATCCCTTGATGAGTGTATTGTCAACACCTTCAACCTGTAACCTAAATTAGAACAAAGACAAGAGAAAAGCGTAAAACCGAAAAAGAAATAAAGAAAGAAGAAAGTTGCTCATAATGCCCAAGAACTAAATACAAGCAAAGAAACAGGGCACAATGAGACAACAAACGAAAACAAAGCATCGGCTTCTCAAGACAGAGGCAAAAGGCTCAACGCACCGATGCAAAGAGCATGCTAAAAGCTCAACTCCCCTGAAATGCATCATCACAAATGCAAAATGAATGCAAAGCTCTCCCTCAACTAAATCTCTCTTGAGTTCTCCCCCTTGTCCATATTTTTAAATTTCTTCCCCTTGGAGAAATACATTAATCTCTCCCCAAATTTCTCCCCCTTGTTGACAATGGACACATCAAGGGTTCCTTGAACTCAACTCCCCCTGAACTAGACAACTCCCCCTCAAAATATGCTATGAAATGCAAGTAGTGTAACTGAAAGAGCTCAGAAGGGATGGATAGCTAGTAATCACAAGTTCTAGCATACAGAGCAAGTGAGGGCAAGGAAGCATACAACAAGCTCAAATGAATCTATCTTACACAGATCAGGAGCATGTTTTTTATGGCTATTGAAAAGAAAGCATCACCAACATGAATTGCACCTAGCAAGATAGGCATGAACAGCAAGATGCTAGCAATGCATACAAGGTGTGCTACTCTCAACCAAAGCATATACAACTAGCCATAAGCATTTTAGAGACCTGCAAATTTCAGATTTAAACATTTGTATCCATAAACAAGTTCTTTTTGTGCTAGGGGTTATTTACTTGTCTTTTGCCACTTCTTACCAACCAATGCCAAGCCTAGGCTCAAAGGACCATCAGAAGCTTAAGACAAGGTTTTGATCATACACAGCCTAGTCCAAGTTCATGTCAAAGTGCAATGACAAGTAATCTCAAACTAGATCAGTGTGACAAGCAAATCCACCTGGATCTTTCTCAATTTAGCACATAAAACACCACTTGTAAGCTTTTAAATTCGGATTTCAATTTACGCAAGGTGTCATAAAAGCTTAGGCATTAACTTAGCAAAGGCATACAACTAGCATATCCAGGTATGAAAAGATAGCATGGCATTTAACAATCCTACACATGCTAGGTAGCCAAATCAAGTGGTGATCATGGTTTTTGATTTGCAAAGAATAAAATGACTTAGCTCACAACTAGTATTCAACAGACTCAAGAGAGCTTAGCCAACCATGATCAAGCAAGCATCTGTACAATCTAGCACAAGCAAGTACTAACTCATCATTCCAAAAGAGCTCTAGTGCTAGTGAAGTAAAAATGAATATGATACAATGCAATGCATGATATGATACAATATGCAAAAGAGACAAAAAGAAATAAAAACAAGATAAAAGCAAAAACTAAACTATAAAAGCTATTCCTTACTAAAAGGAATAGCAAACTATCCCTGACTAAAAGGGATAGCACACTCCAAGCTCACCTTCCAGACGCGTAAAAGCGTCAAACTCTAGTGGCTTGGTAAAGATATCAGCCAACTAGTTTGCAGATACTACATGGACTAAGTCTATGTCCCCCTTCTCATAGTGATCTCTCAGAAAATGAAACTTTACGTCTATGTGTTTGGTTCTAGAGTGTAAGACGGGGTTCTTAGCTATAGAAATCGCAGAAGTAGAGTCAACTACGAGAGGGATCCTACCAAACCTAAGGCCAAAATCACTAAGGGTGGCTTTCATCCATAAAAGCTGGGAGCAGCAACTAGCAGCAGCAACATATTCTGCTTCAGTAGTGGAATGAGCTACACTAGCTTCCTTGCGGGAGAACCAAGAGACAAGAGAGGTTCCTAAGAGTTGGCATGTGCCCGAGGTTAATTTGCGATCAATCCGGCAGCCAGCATGGTCAGCATCTGAGAACCCTCTAAGAGAAAGAGAAGAACCTGAGGAATACCAAAGACCAAGCTCAGGAGTGAATTTTAGATACCTAAAAAAGCGCTTCACCGCTTGACGGTGAGAAGTCCTAGGAAAAGCCTGGTAGCGTGCACAAAGGCAGATCGCGAACTGAATGTCCGGCCTGGTCGCCGTCAAGTACAGAAGTGAGCCGATCATCACTCAAAATTCCTTCTGGCCCACCGCCTCCCCATCTTAATCAGCATCAAGTGCCGTGTTTGTACTCATAGGAGTTGTCATGGGTTTAGAGTCACACATGTTAAACTTCTTGAGTATGTCCCTTGTTTTTGGCTTGATGGACGAAGGTACCCTCAAGGCCTTGCTTGACCTGCAGCCCGAGGAAGAACTGGAGCTCACCCATAAGACTCATCTCAAATTCTCTGCTCATCTGTTCAGCAAAACTAGACACCAAAGCGTGAGATGAATCACCAAAGATTATGTCATCAACATATATCTGAACTATCAGGGTGTCACCGCCACGACTCAACAAAAACAAGGTCTTGTCTACTGAACCCATCACAAACCTAGACTTGAGCAGGAAACTCTTCAACCTAGCATACCAAGCTCTAGGAGCTTGCTTCAGACCATAAAGGGCTTTCCTCAACTTATACACACGATCTGGAAATCTAGCACTCTCAAAGCCAGGAGGTTGTCTCACATATACCTCCTCCTCTATGAACCCATTCAGGAAAGCAAACTTGACATCCATTTGCTGCAGTTTGAAGCCTTTAGAGGCCGCAAAGGCAAGCAAAATCCTAATGGCTTCCAAACGAGCTACAGGGGCAAAGGTCTCCTTATAATCTATCTCCTCCTTCTGAGAGAAACCCTGGGCTACCAATATCGCTTTGTTCCTCACAACCATCCCATCCTCACCCTGTTTGTTCTTGAAAACCCACTTGGTACCTATAGGGCGACAGTTTGGTGGAGGTTCAACTAAATCCCAGACATGGTTTCTGTCAAAGTTCTCCAACTCCTCATGCATTGCGTTCACCCAGTTAGAATTAGATAATGCATGTGACACATCCCGGGGCTCAAAAGAAGCAACATATGCAGAGTGGGAGAAAAAAGGCTAGAGAAGTAACCAAAGATCGTGTGACACGCTGGTGAATGTCTCCAATCATCCTGTGTGGAGGGTGATCCCGCTGGACCTGCCGAGATGGAACAATCTTGAAAGTCACCTCTCCTACGTCCTCAGCGGGGCCAGCCTCTGCTTGAGCTTGCTGTCGGGGGAGTGAAGAGGAAGCCGTGGGCAAGGGTCCTCCTTCATCATCTGAGCTCGTAGCAGAGGGGGCAGGAGCCGCAGCAGGTGCAGTGGCTCCTGCATCACCATCATTAACCGCACCTTCCTCATTCTCAAAGATGGGGGTGCCTTCTTCATCATCACCTGAAAGCTCAAAGGCAGGGGTTGTGCAGGGCATAGTTTCATCAAAAGAAACCTCACAAGTCTCAACAACTTGCTTGGCCTCCAAAATCCACACACGAAAAGCCCTAGAATTAGAAGCATACCCCAGAAAAATCCCATCCAAACAACGAGACTCAAACTTGTCCAAATGCCCAGCCTTCTTAAGCACAAAACACCTGCAGCCAAACGCCAGCACGTGCTTGACGCTGGGCTGCCTACCAAACCAAAGTTCATACGATGTCTTCCCAAGGAAAGCTCGCAAGAAGATCCGGTTCGCAATGTAACAGGCCGTATTCATTGCCTCAGCCCACAAGCGCCTCGGAGTCCTGTGCTCATCGAGCATCATCCGTGCCATCTCAACGAGTGTGCGGTTCTTGCGTTGCACAACACCGTTCTGCAGTAGGGTATATGGAGAATAAAACTGGTGCTCAAGACCTAGGTCATGACAGAAGTTTTCGAACCGAGAGTTTCTGAATTCTCCGCCATTGTCACTGCGGATAGCCCTCATGGCCTTATGACTCTCGTTTCTCAACCTTAGTACCAGATCCTGAACAAAACCAAATGCCTCATCCTTAAACTCCATGAAAAATACCCAAGAAAACCGCAAAAAGTCATCCACAACGACAAGCACGTACCACTTCCCACTGACCGACGCTATCCGAGCGGGTCCTACTGTATCCATACGGAGTAGCTCACCCGGATAGAAGGTCATAACCTGAGACACAGGAATGTGAGAGGTGGCAACCATCTTGGCATGACGACAGGGGCGGCATACTAAGTCCTTCTCAGCTCTCAACTTGGGCAATCCTCGGATTAGGCCCATTGAACTCAACCTGACTAGCAGATTAAAGCTCAAGTGACCAAGCCTCCTATCCCACTTCCAAATATCAGCAGAAGGACTAGCAACCAAATAGCGAGTAGGGCCAGAAATAGATGTGAGGTCGATCCTAAAAACCTGACCAAAAGGCAGCAACGAGCAAACCAGTGTCTCCTCAGCATCAAGAACACAGCACGCACCCTTCTTAAAACGAACCCCAAAACCTTCATCGAGAAGTTGCGAAACAGAAACCAAATTGAACCCCAGATTCCGAACAAAAGCAACGTCTCTCAGGGAAAGCTTAGCGTAGGGCGAAACTGAACCAACACCCAAAACTTTACCTTGACCATTGTCCCCGAATGTGATGTACTCCTTGGTACTCATGGGGTTGAGGCTGAAGAACCACTTGCGGTGCCCTGTCATGTGCCTAGAGCAACCGGAGTCCATGATCCACACGTCCTCCATGCCTCGATCCTGCAAATTCAAGAAAAGCGACGGTGAGCAAACGGTCCGGCACTGGGGTTAGTACCAAAACAGTTGTACCAGTGCCGAGCCATCTGCTCAAAAGTGGGGTAAGCACAATCAACAAAACCATCACGTCGATCAGGGTAACCACAACCTCCAAAACGTGAACCCTCGAGCTCTCTCACAAACCCTAGGTCACGAGGTCCGTAGCCGCGTTGAAAACGACCAGGAGCTCAACTGACAAAGTGTCTCTCACTACCAGGAGCACGAGCCTGAAAGCCGCCTCCTCTCTCACCACCAGCAAAGCGGTATCTCATCTCACCGCAGTGGGGAGGATCTTGCCTACCACCCTGGTAGAACTGATCCTGGTTCCCCCAAGCTCTCTCCTGTCTCTCAACTCGCTTCCTCCTGAAGCAAAACTCCTCTAGGTGGCCATTCCGCTGACAGAACTCACAGTGGTAGACAGGCCTCCTAGGAACTAGGTTAGGCTAGGACTTGGGCTTAGGTGGTGTAGCCTTGGGTGGCTCAGGCTGCTGGACTGGCTTCTTGCCCTTGGGTTTAAGCTCTTCCTCAACAATCTTGTCCAGCTTAGACTTGGAAGGCTTGGGTGTCCAGTACTGCTTCTTCGGGGCAGCCTTGGGTGGCTCATGGTAAACCCCATCAACAGCTTCTCCTGGCTGGGTAGGTGCAGTCTTGACCTTAACCGAGGCACTTGTCACACCTTGGTTTTAAAAAGACAAACCAAAGCAAACCTATATGTGTGCTAGGATCTAATCTCACACATATAGAGACAATAAACAGTGATATCACAGAACATGCTTTAATATATATCGTTAAACAACATTTACATTAAGACATTAAGTCTTTAACACAGAGTAGCGGAAGCGTAACTAAATCTTCGAGCCATCCACAGGGAAACCGACTGGCGGTCGCACGCCTAGAACCACATGATCCTTCATTTGTACTCCTTCAAGCCTTCATCTTTCTGAGCAGCGGTTGGATTTGTCCCCTCAACAAGGAATAAATATAAAGAAGCAAGCGTGAGTACATCTCGCACTCAACAAGTATAACATAAACCATGAGGCTCTAAGGTTAGCTGACAAACTGCATGAGCTTTTAATTAAGTAAAATTTTATTTCAGCCTAGTTACTAAAGTTGAGTAGAAGAAACCGTTAGCCCAAAGTTATTGCATAAAGAAAGTAACCATATTAAAGAAACATAACCATAACCAGAACCATAACAAGGGAACCACTAATCAAAAGGAGGATCTGGGCCGCTCAGAACCGTGAGCACGGCTAACAGGTCAGTTTTACACTCTCAAGAGGTTGCACATCTTTACCCACAAGTCATGAGCTACGCTAGGTGTTCATCACATTACCGGAGATGAGATGACTAGCAAGCACACTACGAAGCCTTTTCAAAGATCACGTTAGTAAAGAGTAACCGCAAGGAATCAAGCGCCGCAACGATGGGGCCCACCTCCAAAGGGAGAAACACATACATGTAATGTAAAGCACACTCAACCATGAGGTAGCGCAGGGACTACTAAAGCTTACTCCCCCTCTTGCCCCGCAGGTAAGTTACCCCAAACCAAAATGACCTAATTACTGAGCTAAGACTGCCCCATCCCAGTCTTGTGGTAGCGCGGTTGTCCCAGGTTGTCGCTCTATGAACAGGTCCTTACGGAGAGAACCGCAAAAGCACACGAGCACATTGCTCAGGTTCCCTAAACCATGTTGCTAAAAAGCAAGTTTTAAACGAGACATGAACCACTCAAGCACACAGCACAGAGGGTCAAGCTCACATTATTTGCATAAGATCATTAACAAAGTTAATTAACAAAAGGTATAAGAGTTCGCGCTGCACCTAGCATAACTTAACCCCAAATGCATCCCAAAAGGTAGATATAAAGGATAAAAGGTAGCTAGGTAAACCTTAAAGGTACGCAAAATTAATGCACATGCAATGATTAAGAGTTATTGGGTGTTGTTCATATTATACTTGCCTTCCTCGGGGTTATCCTGCTACTGCTCAAAGAATTCAGGAGGTGGCTCTGCAAACTCCACGGACTGATCAACGTCTACTCGCGAACATAGCACCATACAAACATCCACGTACATACATACATGCAAGCAATGGCAAAACGATAAGAAAAAGTACACCATTACATAAAAATAGAACATAAAACTCATGTAAAACTAATCTACATACTGTTATGAACATATGAGCGCAAGAATCACTTTAAACGGAACTTGAACGTGATAGATATGAGCATTTGAAGGTGTAGCGGACCAATCTACGAGGAATAAAGGACGAATATGTAAAGTTGCAGAGAGGATGAGAGAGTGTGAGAGAGTGGAGGCATCGCTAGAGTTGACGAAGAATAATGTGGCATTGATGATGCAGCAATGGATCTTTCAAAAGAAGATCAGCACAGTGTAGAGAATGACGAAAAGAACACCTTAGTAAAGTTTAGATTTCACTAGAGATGAACGAATATGAATTAATTGCTCATCAAAGTTGAATAAGAATATGGCTAGGATAGAAATACCTTACCGAAGAAAATAAACTTGTAGATTTATGGCGAATCGAAGATCTCCTCACCAAACCAAGGACAGTAAGATGAAGAGGCGCGCAGATTGTCGCAGCTGAGGCGCAGCACCCGGCGGTGCGCCCAAAATATGGGGGATAGGAGAAAATACCTTAGGGTTCCCAAACTAGGGCCCCCTGCAAAGGAGTCTTTGGTGCACTTATTCACTTAGGGGTGGTCCAAATATATAGGGTTGTGAACCCTTCACTTTTCCATCAAAAAGCAAAGTGGGACAAATCTGGGCAGAAGTGGATGGCAGTATTGTTTCTCGAATTCCTGTTGATTTAGAAGGCCTTTCGACATGATTTCACATGGGTTGGAAAGGGCCCGTCGTTAGCTTTCCGAAAAGTGGTGGAACAGCCCAAACGGGCTCCGTATGAGGGAGATATGGCCCAAACAGTGCAGCATGGTTCCTGGTGGACGAGGTGGCTCGGGAATTTAACGGGCCTTGGTCCAAAAATATTCCAAATACTCCAAAAATTATAGGAAAAATCCTATAAATGTTTTTGGACCCAGTGAACTCAAATAAAATGTTTAGAGCTCATAAAATCTTGGAAAGAGTCTCTAAATGAACCCGAAAAATTCTCAAAATCAGCATGACGATGACGAAACGCATTTAGAAAGGTTGTCACGGTCAAAACACTAAGCATGCCAACTTGGTATGGTAGGATGAGATGATCGACATGATTGGAATGACGAGTAGAAGGATAAAGCATGATGAGCAGGCCTGGCATGACAAAGAAAAGAGTGGGAAGGGAGACTAACTCAATCACGGTGGTTCCACTTGATGGTGGCAAGAAGGGTGATAAGGCCACTGGTCAGAGAGAGAAACGCTGGGGAGCTAAGTCGCTTGGTGAAGGGGTGGAAAGCTATGTTGTTTGGCCTGGGTAGGAGAGAAGAAGAGGGCGAGGATAGGTGGGCGATTCCAACTCCCGAAAGAGAGAAGGGAGTAAGAGAGAAAAATGCAGTAGGCCGAGCCAAGAAGAAGAATGAGGGCTGGACCAAAAGTGATGGTGAAGAAACAATGGGATTTTTTTTGGACTCTTTTACTTGAAGGGTTAAACACTCTATAAATTCAAATAGAATTTGAATTTGAGTCCTTAAGCCACCACTCAACATAAAACTGATGCAATCACAAGAATGCAACAACAAGTTGGCCTAAATTCATTTTATTTACATTATAAAATCATTTAAATGCTCATTCTAAACACGAAAAATCCTTAATAAATTAAGAAAGCATTTTATTTATTTTAAATTCCAAAAATGAAATTTAGGGTGTTACAGTACTCTTCTCACCCGGAGTGTTGCACTCTCCAAACCGAACACCACTCGTCTCACCCTCGGCTCTCTTGGTGTTCTCTATGATCATCTCCAGTTGGGGTTGCCTAGCATATACCCAACTGAGCACCTCTCTCAACCTGCTTCTCCCTCAGATCCTCCAGAACTACAGTTTGGGTAGCACAAATGTCACAGTCTAGGGAGGAAACCACAGCAGCTTTCTCCAACTTCCTAATGGTGGCATCCCTATCCACCAGCTGCATCCTAAGGGTTAGGCAGTTCTCACAAGTGTCAGTAGGTACTGAAAGCACCTCAAAGACAGCTCTCAACTGCTCTAACTCACCTCTCAAAGTAGGACAGACCATACACGCACCCAAAAGCGTAGGTCTAGCCCTAAGCTCCTCAAGCTCCATGAGCTGCCCCTCAAACTTCTCCTTCAGCACAGCTAGCTCTCTAGCTAGACAGTGGCAAGACTCACACTCGAGCTCTCCACTCAGAGTAGGCTCATCCAGTTTGGACTAGAGTTTGCCTAGCTCAGCCTTCAGCTCATCTATGTCCTCTACCCGCTTGGCATACCTATCACTCTGGTCACCAAGCTCCGTCATGAAAGACTCGCAGGTAGGGCACTCAATCTCACTAGGTTGGGGTCTCACACTCCTCAACCTCTCATTTTCCTCTAAAGCCTCAGCAAGTTGGGCTTTCAACTTCTGCAGCTTCTTAGCTGCTTTCTCCAGCATCTTATCCTGGGCCTTAAGCTCTCGACTGTTCTGCTCTAGCATCTCAAGGATTTCAGCTTGCTCAGGAGTTACCTCATCATCGGAAGAAGAGTTGCTGCCGTCATCCTTGTCCTCCTTGTCCTCAAGCGCCATGGAGCAAATCAAGCTCCTCTTCTCCTTGTTCCTGTGCCTGGACTTGGTGGCGACGAAGCACAAGCCAGCTGGACCTCCATGATCGTTCCTCTTGTCTTTCTTGTAGATGATCTCCTCATCGCTTGAGCTTGATAAGGACGAAGAGGAAGAAGATCCACTGCTGCAGAACCCGATCTCGGCAAAAAAGGCCTTGTCCCGCTTCCGGTTGTCCTTCTGGTAGCTCTTGAAAGCCTTTCGGAAGTTCTTCTTGCCAAAGGGGCGCTTGCCGGAGCTGTGCTTGCTAGAGCGGTGCTTGTCAAAGCTGGGCTTGCCGGAGTGGTACTTGTCGGAGTCGCAGGAGTAGCTCTTGCCACTCGAAGCATTTGGGCCGCTCGCCCCTCTTCTTGCTCATCCGGTTGTCATAGGCGCGCTGAAAGCGGCTAGACACCAGACACAACTCGTCATCCCCAAGTGTCACCAACTGCTCCTCTGTAACAGACATCAAAGCAGAAAACGAGAAGTTGTGTAATAGGGGGTTAGTGACAGACTGACTAGAGGGAGTAGCCAAGGCCAGACTCTTAGAACCTGTACAAGCGAGGGAATCCCTCATCTTGTAATCTACCTCGGTGGCCTTGAGCTGACTATAGAGCTCCTCTACTCCAATCGTATCATACCCTGCCAACTCAATGATTGAGTTCACCTTGATCTTCCATATTTTTCTGTCCAAAGCATACAGCAACTTGACAGCCTGCTGATGATCGGTATATGGGAGGGCAGCGGGGGCAAAGTTGACACGCAACTTGTTGATGATCGACTGAAAGCGACCAAACAAGTCGTCTACTCACTCTTCCGGCTTCTGGACGAAATTCTCATATTCGCGCCGGTAAGTCTCCACAAGCCTAGCCTTAATTGTTGCAGTACCCTCATGGTGTGTACTAAGCAGTGACCATATCTCACACGTAGTCTTAAGGTGACTCACTCTCTCATAATCCATGGGACCAAGCCCGGAAAAGAGAAAGTTAACAGCCTTGGCATTTGCCTCATGCTGAGCCACGATATCCTGCGTAGTACGCTCAGCGACTGGAAGCACCACAAACGTCGTACTCTGAGTAGCATCCCATATGTCCTAACTCTGGCTAACAAAAAACGCCTCCATCCTACCATTCCAGTAGGGATAGCCATCGGAGCCAAGGACGGGAATCTTCCCGGAGTAAGTCATCGTCGCTATGGTTTCTTCACCGGTTAAGGTATGGGAAACCTAACCGGCTCTGATACCACTTGTAGGACCGAGACGTGCGACTAGAGGGGGTGAATAAGAGCACTTGAAAACTCAAACTCAAACCCTCACTACAATGCAAAAAGGACACAACACCCACAACGAAGCTAGACACCGTCCACTGAGAGGATACGTATCTAGCTCACAATACGTGCATGGTACCATCAACTGAATAGATACGTACCAAGCACCAAGTAGAAGCAAATGCTCAAATGGTAAGAAAGAGAGCGCAAAAGGAACCAACTCCAGAAAACTGCAGATTTCAGACAGACAGGGCTACAAATAAAAATCTCAAAACCCTAAATGCAAAGCTCAAAACCACCCCAAAAAATTACCACACATTCACGAGGTAATAGGGAACAACTCCAAAAAATTTCAGGCAAATTGGAGCAAGTTGTGATCACCGGACCGTCCGGTGATTGAGCACCGGACCGTCCGGTGTTCACAGACTGACACTCTGAAAAGATCTCACTCAAAACCCAATCAAACCAACTCTAAAAATTATGAAATTTTTACTGTAGGTTAAGAAGGGGCCAAGTAACAACTCCATAAATTTTTAGCATTATTGGACAAGAAATAGAAATCCTACACTCACCGGACCATCCGGTGATATGCACACCAGACCGTCCGGTGCTCAGAAACAGACAGACCAACCTCCAAAGAAAAATACGAAAACCAGATCAAAACACCTCCAAATATTCTGAAATTTTTATGGAAACTTTATGATTCATAGGACAAGAACTCCACAAAATTTCAAGTCATTTGGAGCACGTTTGGTCGTCGAACTAAACACCG
Source organism: Paspalum notatum (assembly GCA_022530915.1). NCBI lineage: Eukaryota > Viridiplantae > Streptophyta > Magnoliopsida > Poales > Poaceae > Paspalum > Paspalum notatum. The sequence continues at coordinate 26,716,792 of CM039688.1, read as the reverse complement.
GACGAAGCACCGGACGTTATAGAAAGTCAGAAAACAGCCACCCAAAACTTGAACTTACGAAGCCAAACCTTGACCAAACCTTCACCAAACTTCACGAAATTTTGCACACACTAACCTAGCTCCATTCCAAAGCTATTTCCAAAAGATCTATTGAAAAAGATCAAGGGATTAGCGAGAATTTCAGATCTCGTGAAGAGGTGAGTATTTGGGCAAGATAGGGAAAAGCTCAAGAACAACTTGCTCGTGGCAATCCTTCGGGATTGAGATGTTCTAAGACATAATCTCCACGTCCTTGCAAATCCAAAACACAAGGAAAACAAAGGATTCAACCTTGGCCAAAGCAAACACCCAAAAAGCCAAAGATTGAAGTCAAAAACCAAAGAGAACAAGGGGAGAAGAAGCACACAAAGTTGCTGCACGAAACCACTTCGATTATGAGCCTCAAAAGAGGTCTTAGGTCAGATTACAACGAAGGATTTCATCCCAAGCAACCACCCTCACCTTCCCTCTTGATTTGGAGGCTAGATCTCACCCTAACCCTCCTAAACTTGGAGCTCAAAGCTTGAGGACAAAAATTACCCTAAGGAAATGAAAACCTAGCTGCCAAGACTACCTCTAATGACCAATCCTTAGGCTATTTATACACCGGTTCAGTTTTGGCATTTTTACATAAAGACCCCTAACACTTGAAACGCCCAGAGGGGCTAAAATAGAAAAGAACCCGAAATATCGGGGACGGATGAGCTCGATGAAGACTTGATCTTCTTAGCTTCCACGCAATCTTTGGATGTCCTCCACGTGGCCAGTAGTCCAATCCACCTTTGCACCCCCAATTTTGAAGTCAGAAACCGGAAAACTTTAGGAAGTCTCCGTCTAGGCCGGACTTGGCCCATCTTCTCTATCTTGGTGAGTTGTGGCCCCACTCACCAAGCCTTGGGTAGCTTGGGTGGCGGTTTTGAGCCGAAGCCACCAAAGTCTCCCTCGCACGCCTTCGCGCCATGCACTCGGGTTGGAGCACCACGGTGGCACCCGGCTTCTCCAGTCCATCGGAGTTGCCTCGCGGTCCATCGAAGGGCTTACACCACCGTTGCCGATCCGCCCCTCCGTGTACCGAGCTTCCATGGCTGACCGACGCCGAGCATTGCCTCCGGTCCATTGGAGGGCTTTTGCCTCAGTCCATCGAGGTCTTCATCATCTACCTCCAGTCCATCGGAGGGCTTGAGCTCGTTGACAATCACTCATCACACCAGGAGAGCAATGAGGCCGGTCCATTGGCTCTCAATGATGAATAGTTGCTCTATTAATTTCTTGTAAGTATTTCGTTTACAACTTGACACTCTCCTGAAAATTTGAACTTATTGGCTTTTGTCGTGATCCTACCTTTAATCTTTAACCTTGTGGGAGCAAGTGCTTTCAAACCATGTCTAAGTTGTTGTGAGATGTGATATAATCATAGTATGAGTTTAACCCATCTTGATCTTAGTAAGGTGAATTCTCGGAGTTTTCTTTTTGAAATTAAAATGAGAAAGTTCCTCAGTATAAAGTTAAACCTCTACAAATGCTACCTATTGTTGTGTTCAGTTTTGTCAAATTTTGAGTTCTTATGAGGTAGTGGCACTTCAAATCTAGATCAAAATACCTCACATCCACATCCATTTTCTAGCCTTTCTTCGTCTAGTCATGCTTAAATCTACACTGGATTCAAGCATCCTCTCACACCAGACATTTCTCCACCATATCCATCATCCACTTACCTATCCACATATATGGTCTTACAAATAAAGACTCCAGTCGTATTCCAGCAATATCCCTAAAGTTCTCATACAAGGAGACATGGAGCTATCAAAAAAAAAGAAAGAGAGATGAAAAATAAGGAATAAAAAAAGTGACAAAAGAGGAAAAGAAATGAAAAAAAAGAAAAAAAAGAGAGAAAATAATAGCTCCATGTACTCAAATGCTTCAAAGTTTTAAGAGGGGATTCATCAAATAAGGAGTTTTTCATCCATAGACCATATCCACCTACAAAACCAATCCATTCTCCTTTGATCGGGATGAGAGGTATCACAAACTTAGCTAGGACCAATCTTTGACTTAACAAAACACATGACATAGGTAAGCTAACTTTATCCCTACCTTGAGCTCCCCATAAGCCTTTTAGTTGATAGGAAAAAGTTTGGCCAATGGCCTGGTGAGGAATACAAAACCACTTGAGTGATCAAGGGTACCATTTGAGGAACTTAGTGCTTTCTTTTCAAAATTTTCAAAACCCTCCGAGCATGAAACTTGAAAGGAGATAGAGTTTAGTGACACTCAACTGAGATTGTTCCATCTCTCAACCGCCGAAGACAAGGTAAGAAATGCCAGAAGCCCCACAGGTATGGATAAAAAGGTCAGGGTACACTTATGCCAGTTTGTTCGAACATAAAGGTAGAATGTTGGGTTGTGCACTTAATACTTGCAGGACAATGACATCGACGCAACTCCTGGTCCGCCGAGCCTAAGTCTTAGCTGTGAGAAACAAGCCCTAAGAGGTAGAGGTTTCGGTGATTAATGACAACCTAATGTCGTTTACTAATGAGTTCATGCTTTGAAGGTTTTTATATTAGTATTTGAGCTCATTGGTTGATTAAAAGAGATCCCCAATTTCAAATTCTAATGGACGGCTTGTGGTTTAATCGAGCTAGCAAGAAGATCGGGTGTTTCCCTAGCTCTAAGTGCCAAAAGGTGAAGAAGAGCACCTTAAAACATGCCAAAACACACTCACCTTTGTCAAATAAGTCAAGAGAAAGCCCTCCGAAAACTTTACAAAACTCCGTTTGAAAACAGCGCTGAAAACCAAATCTTTATGTACCACCGGACTGTCCGGTGGCTCACCACCGGACTGTCCGGTGGCTCAAAAACATAGCGCTGAGTTTATGTCGATCGGCTCGCTTTAATAGCCACCGGACTGTCCGGTGGCTCACCACCGGACTGTCCGGTGCAATCACCGGACGATATAAACTGAGGGCTGTATTTTCTTTGTCCCAAGGCAAATGGATCACCGGACTGTCCGGTGGCTCACCACCGGACTGTCTGGTCTGAGGGGTTGCCAAGTGGGCCGAGCTCAACCCTCCACCGGACTGTCCGGTGGTTAACCACCGGACTGTCCGGTGGTTAACCACCGGACTGTCCGGTGCCTCTAAGGCCCTTGGCGCGAAACGGGTTTTTGTATTTTATATACCACCGGACTGTCCGGTGGATTACCACCTGACTGTCCGGTGGGTACGCAGAAAAACGGTTGGTGCTCCCCAATGGCTACTTTTGGAGCTCCACCCTATTTAAAGGCTCCCCCTCCCCTCATTTACTACCTTTGCAACCCAGGAACACACTCATACACTCAAAGGTCACCTACACCAACAATTCCACACTTAATCTTGAGATTTGGGCAAGGGACTTGAAGGGAAGAGAACTCCTTGATTGGAGTTGAATCAAGTGAAGCCAAAGCTTGTTACTCTTGGTGATTGCGATCACCTAGACAGCTGCGGTCGAGCGTTCCGCGAGCTCCCGGTGCTTGTGGGAGAAGCGGAGCAAGCCCTTTGCGAAGGGAGTGTAACCAGCTCAAGCTTGCCGGTCCGGAGCGGAGAAGAGCTTCATCAAGAAGAGAGCACTTGGTCCGCGGATCAAGGGGTTGCTTGACCTTTGCGAAGGTCACTTTGCCAACCTCATTCCTTGCGAGGTTTGAGGCTGGGATCCTTACGAGGAGCCCGCTAGAGCAAAGCCTTGCGAGGGGCGCCAAACGAGGAGTAGGGGGTTGAGACCGTGTGTCTCCCCGAACCTTGGGAAAAAATCCTTGTGTCTCTCTTTCATTTTCACATTTACTTTCCGCACTTTACTTTCCTAGAATTGCATGCTTGGCTCTAGGTTGCAAACCTTTTGTGTGTGTAGTTCATTAGGATCACTTGTTTAGGCACTAGGGTGAATTGGGACTTGTGCGATAGGTTTTAATTTTGAGTTTCGAAATTAGAAGTCCAATTCACCCCCCCTCTTGGACATCTTGATCCTTTCAATTGGTATCAGAGCCGAGTGCTCATTGGTTGAGGCTTCACCGCCTTGAGCAAGATGTCTAGTGGGGAAGGCCCTCCGCCCGTGTTCAATGGCGACGACTTCCCATATTGGAAGGTCCGTATGGAGTTGTATATGGAAGCCATTGATCCACTACTCTATACTGCGGCCGTCACCGGCTTTCCCGCCATGGTCGATAAGGACAAGCCCACAACGTCGGAGCAAAATTACGAGAAGTGGAATGCCAAGGCTCGTAATGTTCTCTTTCGTGGCTTGTGCAAAGAGGTTTTCAATCGCGTGAGAACCATCAAGGACGCACACAAGCTATGGGAAGAGATTTGTGGGCTCCATGAGGGAACCTTGAGCGAGAGAGAGCAACGCCACAGCACTCTTAGCAAGAAGCTAAGTGATTTTCGTATGCTTCCTCATGAAAATGCTAATCAAATGTACTCTCGACTGAATGTGCTTGTAGAGGAGATCAATGGTCTTGGTTTGACTCAAATCAAGGAAGATGATGTGGCAAGGAAGATATTGGACCTTCTTCCGGTCGACAAATATGACCACATTGTCACGGTTCTTCACCAAACCGATCTCTCTAAGGCTACTCCGTCCGGTGTGCTTGGGAAGATCAACGCTCATGAGATGTATATGCACATCACACCGGATGCGGAGCCTCCAAGCAAGAAGAAGGACATTGCCCTCAAGGCAAGCTCGTCAAAAGAAAAGAAATCCACCTCCAAGAAAATCATTGTGATGCTCCGGCATCTCAAGTGCATAATCAGTCAACATACATGCAGCAATCATCATAATGCATCATACAATGACATGCATTTGAGCCCTAATTCAAACTTGGTTGAAATGCCACTTGAGAAAACCTGTTTTCTGCATATATGTCTCTGTGATTGAGGCCATAACTTTGATTCTATTTAGATCGGGGTGAAACTCATATTGCCAAGCTTGTAGACAATTTCATGGGGAACAACTTTGGTAATTGGTGCTTTGACATGCATGAAGGTTTGCATAGAGATTTGGGGTTTTTTTTGTCAGTATGTGAAATCTGTCCAAACTTGACCTGAAGGGTAAAGTCAAATTTTCTTGATCTTAAATCCAAAACCTTGCAATGCTGGTATTGAGAAAATTGTAGATCATAAAATTCTGAACAACATTGGTATAAAACTCCTTTTGTGAAAGTGTCTAGAAAATGGACTTTTAGAATTTCTAAACTGAAGGGTCATGTTGGTCAAACCTTAGTCAGCAAATTAAATTCATATTTACACCAGGTTTTTGAATACAACATGGTATACAAGTTTATAAGAGAAATGTACAGGGACAAATTTAGAATACTTCATCCAATTGCGGTATTTTCAAATTCGGCCTTTAACTCATTCAAAAACGCGAAATACAAACAAGTGTATCTGCAGTCAAACTCCATTTTCCTTTTTTCGGGATTTTTCCTTTTCTTCTGTCTCACTGACCGGCAGGCCCCACCGGGCAGACGCGCGCCGGAATCCCACCCGTGGAATTGGAAAACCCGGCCAGTGGGCCCTACCCCGCGCGCCGCGCATGAACCCGGCCTAGTGAATCTCTCCCTCCCTTTCTCACAGGGTCCCACCTGTCAGCCTCTTCGGGTCTATGGACCCGGATCACCCACCCGGCCACCGGCCCTCCTCCCCGCTCCATCGCCTCCACTCGGCACCTGGTGCCTGCTGCCGGCTAGCCGACGCCGCGCCCCTGCCTCTCCCCGGTTCCCTTCAAAGCAGAGGCCCCGGCTGCACCTAGACGCGTCCGCGTTCCCCTCCGCTCTCACTCTCCCAACTCTCTCCCTCGCTCTCACTCGGCGCACCGAAGCCGCCGCCATTGACGGCGATCGGGCCGACCCCGCGCCCGCCATTCCGGAGCTCCCCGTGCCTCCTCACTGCTACACCGCTCTTCCCCGTCCTCGACTCCACCACCACGCCTAGCTCTAGGCCACCGAAACCGCTCCGACGCCGCGCATTCCGCCGCCGAACCCCGCCATTGGCGAAGCTCGGGCTCAAGCCGCGCCCGCCGTCAAGCTCGTCCCCGCTCCTCCACACCCCCACACCGGCGCTCTCCATCCTCCCCTCCACCGAAACCCCGAACCCTAGGCTGGCGAGACCCTACCGCCAAGCCCCACCACCACGCCGGATTTCCGCCCCTCTGCGCTACGTCGCCGGCTTTTCTCGACGCGTTTCCGCCGAATCAAGGGAATTGGTGAGACTCCCCACTTCCCCCTCTCTCTCCCCGACCACCACCGGCGAGCCCGCGGGCCCGGATGGCCCGAATCCCGCGCGCGCCGCCGCGCCCGTCACCCCCGGCTGGAGGTTGAAGAAAGCCGTGGGGTTTTGAACTTAAGCCCCCAGCGATCTGAGTTTTTACGTCTAGATCCGAGTCACTGTACATAGTGTCTCATAAAACTTACGGTCTAGCCCCTGAGGTCTACGGTTAATTGCGTACAAGTCCCTGGTCTAATGTTTTTTCATTTATTTCAGTAATAAATCGGCTGAAACTTTAGAAAATCATAACAATTCAAATAAAAATCCAAAATGGACAAACTCAGTGGCTATGGACTCCTCTTGAGTAGATCTACAGGATAGGTATGATATGGAAGTGTAAAAAGACTGTTTTGCCCCTGGTTTAGTGCATGCATGGTGTAGGTAAATAAATGGTAAAAGCGGACCAAATGAACTCCAAAAATTATGAAACTTGGACAGTAGCTTTGTTATGGCATCTAGGTACTGTTTGATTTTTGGTAGCCCTAGCATTGGCTGTTTAATTACTGTTTTGCCTTTATGCATGTGTTTTGTGTATTTAATTAACTTGGGAAATGAAGGCTACAAAAAATATGCTCAAATATCACCTCTGGTATTTTTCATGTACGCCATATAGTATGGGTAGCTCACTAGTAGAGTATGAGATTGTGCATGTTTGTTTTAGCTGCTGTTTTGAAATTGACAAAATGCTACTAGTTGAAAAAAGAAAATAGGAAAAAGTGTATTTAAACCGCTAGGAAAATTATGGGAAAAATCTAGTAGCCTACTAGTGATGTCTTAATACCAGAAAGTAATTTTGTGCACTTTAATACCGCTGTTTTGATTTATATGATTTTCATGGTGAAATAAAATATGGAAATTAGATGTCCTATCAAGCTATGGATTTGTGCTTGCTAATTTTTGTACATGATGTTCATGCAATGTAATGGTTGCTGTAGAAATTTCAAGTCCAGAACTCATTCCTATAAATTATAAAAAATCCGAGAAGCTATAGGGCTGAGAACTTGTTGTAATTTTAATAAATTAATTATAACTTGATTGTAGCTGAAATTTTGGCAGTAGCGCTATGAAGTATGTTTCTGCATGTGCTAAAAATTTGAGATCAATTTGAGTCGTCTAACTACATGAACTCATGAGTGCATTATATTCATAAAGGTGTGTTCAAGAGATAACTTCATTTCATTTGATAGGGACTGCGTACACATATAAGACAGTAACTCATGATAACTTCAAAGATAAAACGTAGTGATGATTTGTATGATTTCTTAGTGATGGTTTGTATGATTTCTTAGAAAAGATGTTAAGTTTTCTCATTATGGGATGTGTTTGAACTAAGTATAAATGAGTCTTTTTGTCAAACTACTGGATTATGCATTATGCTTTATTTGCACCTTATGCATGAAATCGCATTCGTTCCACTCATGATTGCACTGTGTCATACATATAACTTGTAGCATATGCTTGTATTTGCATTCTCTTGCGCTCACTTGCATATTATATCATGCATATTGATTCCGCGAAAGAAGGATCAACACAAGAGCTGCTATTGATCGATAAACCGAGCAATAAATTGCACCAAGAGCAAGAAGACGACGTGTCGCTGATTACATCCGTACCTGTTTCAAGCCTCACAACCCGGCAAACTAACTTAGTTTAGTTTGTTGGTTTTCTTAAGAACAATCAAAGGTAGGCAGGACCATGAATTCTCCCAGCTAATACAATCTTGTTTGATGATTACGCATATGCATTCGGAGTTGTTTCGAACCAACTGCATTAGACTTCCTGGCCGCCCTAGCCCTAGAATCTACACCTAGAGTTCGTGGGACGAGTGCCTAGTAATGCTAGGTAAGAGTAGACACGGGTGAATGAAGTCACTTGTCGCGTAGGTGATTTCAAAAAAATTTACAGAAATCTCACTGAGGTAAGTTGTTATATATGCTTCTGATTTGAATGGAGACCGGGCGGAGATTTTATGAGTTATTCATGGTTTATGGTATTGTGCACTGGACTCCGCCCGAGTCGCATAAGGCCCGTTCGCTGTTCGCCTGCTGATCGGCATAACATTGCTAAGGTGCTTATCCGGGATAATGGACCGGTGAAAGTCTTACTTGTGCCATCCGAAGAACAGAGACTTGGTCCTACCATCGGGCCCAGGGGCGCTTGGGGTGTAGACTCGTGGAGGGCTGGACCCGATGCGGCCGAGGAAATGCTCCGCGGGGGCTAAACCTGGGGAATGGCGGGCTGGAATCGAACTTGGGATAGGATAAGTGGAGATGGGGCTATATGTGGGAACGCGAGGGCTAGTAAGCATATACCCCTGGCATTTTTAGTTGTTCCCAGGAATTAACAAATCGATTCGAATCGTTGATGCTCACCAGCTGTGAGAATGCCAAATATTGCACACGGGCAATGTAGTAATAACTGTAACATGCTGTTTATTAAGTCACGCCTTTTTATACAACATGCTTGGATGTGTATGATCCGTCCCACTATTCAGGTTGTTGTCCATCCACTGCTAGGAGGTCGATGGACTTGGGAGATGCTTTGAGGTCGAGGGAGGGCTGACCCGACGTACCGTGGTATCGCTCCTGAGACGGCTGCTCCCAAGGGGTTGGATGGAGGCGCTGTGAATCTTGGGACGGAACATGTGTTCATGTTTTACTTTCCTGCAAGTATTTACTTTATGATATAAATGATATTAATGATTAATGGATAGCAGCTGTCAAATCCTGCTATCTTATGTCAACATGACTTTGTTTAAGAATCAACAGCTAAGGATCCACATGATTAGTAAGCATGCTTTGCGTCAGCTGTAAGCCTAGTCCATTAAGTCCTACTGAGTAATTAGTACTCAGGGTTTGCCCCCACTTTTGGATTACAGGTATCGACGATAGCTGGACAACTGTGTTGGAGGTGGTAGTACCGGTGGGCTCGGTGCTACTCGCCTTGTTCATCTCTTCATGAAGACTACTTAAGTATATGGTTTCCGCTGCGAGATTTTAAAAATGCTTCCGCTATATTTATATACTCTGAATTCGCTTCCGCTATATTTTGACTATGTATTTGAATTCATACCTTTGGTTTGTAAATTAAGTCTATTATTCTCTATTTCAACTGTCTGTGATGATGTAATTGTTGTGGCTCCTTCGAGAGTCAGATGTGTTTGATGTCGGTTCCTCGGGAAATGGTGTTATTGAGAGCCCGAAGGACTCTCGACGGACTACCGAGTTTAGTCTGGCTTAAGTGCACTGTGAGTCAGAGGTGGCAGGTGTGCTTAGTCTAGATTAAGCAGGGCGGTTCCGCCACAGCTGGTATCAGAGCCGCTCAAACACAGACAACAGTACAAACCTATTTTCGAAAACCCATCTTCAAGTAATTCAAAAATGAGAGTATACGCTATGGCCGTATAAGGATGTTAGTGTTATGCAGGTGACATCACTGACATTCTGACCTAGATAGAAATCATATGCATATTCGGCGCTTAGGGAAGCAACTTTTCGGCCATAGCTGTCCCCAGTACTGGAGGAAGCTATCAGGATTTGCGAACGGTTGTAAGCCCTGCATTCATGCCCCATAGTAAAAGCTCTTTAAGGGTGGTGGGCATGCTTTGGATGCTTTCATACCCACCACACTTATATTCGGTTTTGGGATCCACCTTTTTCTCGACAATCCCCAGTACTGGTGGAATGTCAGGCTTTGAGGAAAAGGTGCATCGGCCCACCAACGTTGTCCACGCAGCGGTCACGCGTGGGTGCCACACTAGGTGGTAATGTATGAGCATGCATTCTTCTGCAGGTACACCAACCACGTGCGAATCTAAGAACGACTAGAGAATGACTAGTTGCATTAAGGAGAGACGTGCATAAGTGTCACCGAATTATTGCTAGCTATATATAATACATAGGATGTGTGATGTGAGACCGAATAGGACGGATCATGCATCATGTATCTTTTGATTCATTTTGAGGGACATTATTAAAAGACAAATGAAATAAATCGTGACTTAAGCAAACATTCTGCACGTTTTGCTACATAATCTGTCCACTGCAAACAACTAATCCAAATCGCTAAAGTAGAGGCCTCTCCTATGGAGTTTCCCGAAAAAGTGTTTCGTTCAAGAGTTATAATGAAAAACCTTCGGGTTCAAAATCTAGACAACCATACCGACGAGACACAGCGCACAAGTTTTCCATTAGCAAACACTTTATGTGCCATCCAGTTTTTCTGTTCACTTACATGCTTTCATGTATCCAGCATGTATTTATGGTGTTATGACCTTTTTATCACCGCATCGGTTACACAAAAGCTCTTGGACTAAACTCCACTGGCTTTATTTCTGCAGATGGTCACCCCACTAGAGACATCTGCTCAGGGGGTTGCTCATGGAGCACCATCTCCTTCTGAGTTGGCCACTCAGGTCGCTCAGCAACTCATCAACTTGATAGCTCAAGAGCAACAACGACGCGACCCGTAAGAGATCAGCTACACTGACTTTGCGGCGCTACAACCGCCCATCTTCACCACTGCCCCAGATCCATTGGATGCTGATGACTGGCTTCGGATCATCGAGTCCAAGTTCAGTCTACTGCCTCACCTCAGTGAGCAACAGAAGGCTTGCTTTGTAGCACAGTGTCTACATGGTCCCTCGGGGGCCTGGTGTGCTTCATTCCTGGCAATTCAAGCAGCCGGGCACCAGGTCACGTGGGATGAGTTCCGTGCGGCTTTTCGGGCTCACTATCTCCCGCCTAGCCTCATCGAGCTCAAGCAATGGGAATTTCGTGCACTTCGACAAGGGGACATGTCGGTACTCGAGTACGTGCAGGCTTTCATCCGCTTGTCCCAGTACTCCCCTGAAGACGTCAACACTGACCCACGTAGAGCTACCCGTCTGTTGGATGGATTCGATCCTACTCTGCTGACTCACTTGGGGCGCAGCTACGACAGCTTCACCGAGTTGGTAGATGTCGCCATCGACATGGAGCAACGCCTCCGTCAGGCCCATGAGGACCAGCAGAGGAAAAGACTTGCAAGTACACCTCCATCGAGTCCATCTCAGCGGCCACGGGTTGAGTATCAATTCCCAATGCACATATACTACCTAGAAGAGCCTCCGCAACAAGAACAATACAGTGGGGCACAACAACCCATGTCATTTTGCAGTGCACCACCTCCTCCACCTGTTTCAGTGTCAACCGCCAAACCAAGCACTGGCTATACCTGCTTCAAATGTGGAAAGGCCGGACATTTCAGTCGCACCTGTCACTCGCACCAAAAGACTTCAGGATCAGTGCCTACGGGCAAAGGGAAGAAATCAGCCCCAAAAATGGGCCAACTACACTATAGTCAGCTTGAGCAAGTTCTGGAGGGTGAACCAGTCTTGGCAGGCACATTTCTTGTCAATGACCACCCTACGGTTGTTTTGTTTGATTCGGGAGCGACTTTTTCATTCATCAGCAAAGCATATGCACTGAAGCATGGGTATGAAATTGTAGAGTTGAAACAGAAATACCACATCCCAGCTGCAGGGTCATCTATCAATACAAATCACATAGTGAGGGACTTGCGTTTGCAAGTAGCAAAAGAATGTTTGTCCATCAGTCCTATAGTACTTCCACAACTGGGGATTGATATTATTCTTGGTATGGAATGGTTGAAACAACACAACGCCATGATGGATGTTGGGAGCAGAACCGTTCAGTTGCGCTCCAGCAATGGGACCGATGTGATTATTCATGTGCCACTTCACAAGCATGTGTCTCACACGGTTAATGTTGCAGAAACTCAAACCGAGGCACAAGCACTGGCAAAGATCCCTGTAGCTTGCGAGTATCTGGATGTGTTTCCAGAAGAACTTTCTGGACTACCACCAGATAGGGATGTAGAGTTCAGGATAGACCTTGTTCCAGGCACGGCACCTGTCTCTAAGAGGCCGTATAGAATGGCTCCTGATGAACTGAAAGAGCTGAAAACACAACTGCAGGAGCAGTTAGACAAAGGGTTTATCCGACCTAGCTCATTACCTTGGGGTTGTCCCGCCCTCTTTGTTGAGAAGAAAGACCAAAGTGGTAAGAGGTTATGCGTAGACTATCAACCACTGAATGCTGTTACTGTCAAGAACAAGTACCCGTTGCCACACATTGATATCTTATTTGATCAGCTTGGGGGAGCCACAGTTTTCTCCAAGATTGACCTTAGGTCCGGGTACCACCAAATAAAGGTCCGAGAAGAAGACATACCAAAGACCGCTTTCTCCACGCGGTATGGGCTTTATGAGTACCTTGTCATGTCCTTCGGTTTGACAAATGCACCGGCTTTCTTCATGTACCTGATGAACTCAGTGTTCATGAATGAGCTTGACAAATTCGTGGTAGTATTCATTGACGACATCTTAGTGTATTCCAAGAATGAGAAGGAGCACGAAGAGCATTTGCGAATAGTGCTATCTCGTCTTAGGGAACATAAACTTTATGCCAAGTTAGCAAGTGTGCGTTTTGGCTAAAGGAAGTGGCATTCCTAGGCCATATCTTGTCAGCGAAGGGAGTGGCTGTCGATCCCAGCAAGGTGGAAGATGTGCTGAATTGGAAGTAGCCACAAACTGTGACAGAGATACGGAGTTTTCTTGGTTTAGCGGGCTACTACCGCCGCTTCATCAAAGATTTCTCAAAAATTGCAAAGCCTATGACAGCGTTGACTCAGAAAAATGCAAAGTTCGCATGGAGCTCAAAATGCGAAGAAGCATTTGGAACGTTGAAGACACTCCTAACTTCAGCACCTGTTCTTGCTCAACCAGACATCACCAAGCCGTTTGACGTGTACTGTGATGCCTCTAGTAGTGGCCTCGGTTGTGTTCTGATGCAAGAAGGGAGAGTGATTGCATATGCATCCTGCCAACTGAGAAAACATGAGGTGAATTACCCAACTCACGATCTTGAGCTACTTGCGGTTGTCTATGCGCTGAAGAAATGGAGACATTACTTGTTAGGCAATACCTGTCACATCTACACTGACCATAAGAGTCTCAAATACATCTTTACCCAACCTGAATTAAATATGAGGCAAAGACGGTGGTTAGAGTTGATAAAAGATTATGACTTAGAGGTTCATTACCACACCGGTAAGGCTAATGTAGTAGCAGATGCATTGAACCGTAAAGCTCATTGCAACTTCATTGAAGCTCGTCCAACAGTGAGAGTGCTATGCTATGAGATTGGGGACATAGAAATGCCAACAGCGCTAGAAGCCGAACTTTATAACCTTGTCCTTGAACCAACCATCAAGGAACAAATCATAGCAGCACAAAAGCAAGATAAGGGCATGGCACATATTTGAGCTGAGATCGATGACCAGAAGAAGGCCTGTTTCAAGCTTGACGAAGAAGGAGTCTTGTGGTTCAAAAACCGCTTAGTGGTACCAAAGGATATGGAGCTGAGAAAGAAATTCCTAGATGAAGCTCACACCTCCATGTTCACCCTACACCCGGGCAGCAACAAGATGTACCAAGATTTAAAGCAAAAATTTTGGTGGACCCGTATGAAACGGGAGATCGCCAAGTATATGTCTGAATGTGACGTATGCCAAATAGTGAAAGTTGACCACTTGAAGCCTGCGGGTATGCTTCAGCCTCTAGCAGTTCTCACCTGGAAATAGGAGGATATACACATGAACTTCATTGTGGGATTGCCTCGCACACCAAAGGGGTACGATTCCATTTGGGTGATTATTGACCGATTCACAAAATCTGCACATTTCATCCCTGTCAAGACCACCTATCAGGCGAAACAATATGCTGAACTATATATTTTCTGGATTGTATCCTTGCAAGGTGTCCCTCAAACCATCACTTCGGACAGAGGTTCGCTGTTTGTGTCACGCTTCTGGGAGCAATTGCGAACTGCTCTTGGAACCAATTTAATTCACAGTTCGGCATACCATCCTCAAACAAGTGGCCAAGTTGAGAGAGTGGACCAGATCCTAAAAGACATGTTGAGGGCGTGTGCTTTGACTTATTCCACCAAATGGGATGAATGTCTCCCCTTGGCAGAGTTCGCCTACAACAATAGCTATCAGAAGAGCTTAGAAATGGCTCCTTTCGAGGCCCTATACGGTAGACGGTGTAGAACACCACTCAACTAGTCTGAACCAAGTGAGCGTGTCACATTTGGCCCAGACTTGGTAACACAGGCAGAAGAGCAGGTTAAATTCATTCACGACAATCTAAAGAGAGCACAATCTAGGCAGAAAAGCTACTCAGATAAGAGGAGAAGACCCTTAGTCTTTGAGAAGGATGATCATGTGTATCTCCGAGTGTCACCCATGAAAGGGGCGCATCGGTTCGGATTTAAAGGCAAGTTAGCACCACGATATGTTGGTCCGTTCAAGATCACAGAGCAATGTGGGCCAGTTGCTTATCGACTGAAGCTACCACCACACCTAGCAGCGGTTCATGACGTGTTTCATGTCTCACAACTCAAGAAGTGTTTATGAGTGCCAGAGGAAGAGATTGATACATCTCAAATTCAGATCCAACCTGACCACACTTATGAAGAGAAGCCCATAAAAATCCTTGACCAAAAGCAGAGATCAACACGACGAAGAACCATTAACTTCTACAAAGTGCAATGGAGTAATCACTCCGAAGAAGAGGCAACATGGGAACAAGAGGAATTTTTGCAAACAAAGTATCCTGGTTTTCTTCCATCCACTTCAAATTGAGTACGTCCCAGCAGTTTAAAAGTTTCAAATTCATACACAATGCACATTATTCTCGTTTAACTTATCCACCCACATCACATCAGAATCTCAGGACGAGATTTCTTTAAGGGGGGGTGTGTTGTGATGCTCCGGCATCTCAAGTGCATAATCAGTCAACATACATGCAGCAATCATCATAATGCATCATACAATGACATGCATTTGAGCCCTAATTCAAACTTGGTTGAAATGCCACTTGAGAAAACCTGTTTTCTGCATATATATCTCTGTGATTGAGGCCATAACTTTGATTCTATTTAGATTGGGGTGAAACTCATATTGCCAAGCTTGTAGACAATTTCATGGGGAACAACTTTGGTAATTGGTGCTTTGACATGCATGAAGGTTTGCATAGAGATTTGGGGCTTTTTCTGTCAGTATGTGAAATCTGTCCAAACTTGACCTAAAGGGTAAAGTCAAATTTTCTTGATCTTAAAGCCAAAACCTTGCAATGCTGGTATTCAGAAACTTGTAGATCATAAAATTCTGAACAACATTGGTACAAAACTCCTTTTGTGAAAATGTCAAGAAAATGGACTTTTAGAATTTCTAAACTGAAGGGTCATGTTGGTCAAACCTTAGTTAGCAACTTAAATTCAAATTTACACCAGATTTTGGAATATAACATGGTATACAAGTTTATAAGAGAAATGTAGAGGGACAAATTTAGAACAGTTCATCCAATTGGGGTATTTTCAAATTCAGCCTTTAACTCGTTCAAAAACGCGAAATACAAACAAGTGTATCTGCAGTCAAACTCCATTTTCCATTTTTCGGGATTTTTCCTTTTCTTCTGTCTCACTGACCGGCAGGCCCCACCGGGCAGACGCACGCCGGAATCCCCCCCCCCCCCGCGGAATTGGAAAACCCAGCCAGTGGGCCCCACCCCACGCGCCTCGCATGAACCCGACCTAGTGAATCTCTCCCTCCCTTTCTCCCTGGGTCCCACCTGTCAGCCTCTTCGGGTCTATGGACCCGGATCACCCGCCCGGCCACCGGCCCTCCTCCCCGCTCCGTCGCCTCCACGCGGCGCTCGGCGCCTGCTGCCGGCCGGCCGACGCCGCGCCCCTGCCTCTCCCCGGTTCCCTTCAAAGCGGAGGCCCCGGCTGCACCTAGACGCGTCCGCTTCCCCCTCCGCTCTCACTCTCCCAACTCTCTCCCTCGCTCTCACTCGGCGCACCGAAGCCGCCGCCATTGACGGCGCTCAGGCCGACCCTGCGCCGCCATTCCGGAGCTCCCCGTGCCTCCTCACTGCTACACCGCTCTTCCCCGTCCTCGACTCCACCACCACGCCTAGCTCTAGGCCACCGAAACCGCTCCGACGCCGCGCATTCCGCCGCTGAACCCCGCCATTGGCGAAGCTCAGGCTCAAGCCGCGCCTGCCGTCAAGCTCGTCCCCACTCCTCCACACCCCCACGCCGGCACTCTCCATCCTCCCCTCCACCGAAACCTCGAACCCTAGGCCGGCGAGACCCTACCGCCAAGCCCCACCACCACGCCGGATTTCCGCCCCTCTGCGCTACGTCGCAGGCTCTTCTCGACGCGTTTCCGCCGAATCAAGGTAGTTGGTGAGACTCCCCACTTCCCCCTCTCTCTCCCCGACCACCGCCGGTGAGCCCGCGGGCCCGGATGGCTAGAATCCCCCGCGCGCCGCCGCACCAGTCACCCCCCGGCGGGAGGTTGAAGAAAGTCGTGGGGTTTTGCATTTAAGCCCCCGGCGATCTGAGTTTTTACATCTGGATCCGAGTCGCTGTACATAGTGTCTTATAAAACTTACGGTCTAGCCCCTGAGGTCTACGGTTAATTGCGTACAAGTCCTTGGTCTAATGTTTTTTCATTTATTTCATTAATAAATCGGCTGAAACTTTAGAAAATCATAACAATTCAAATAAAAATCCAAAATGGACAAACTCAATGGCTATTGACTCCTCTTGAGTAGATCTACAGGATAGGTATGATGTGGAAGTGTGAAAAGACTGTTTTGCCCCTAGTTTAGTGCATGCATGGTGTATGTAAATAAATGGTAAAAGCGGACCAAATGAACTCCAAAAATTATGAAACTTGGACAGTAGCTTTATTATGGCATTGGGGTACTGTGTGATTTTTGGTAGCCCTAGCATTAGCTGTTTAATTACTGTTTTGCCCTTATGCATGTGTTTTGTGTATTTAATTAACTTGGGAAATGAAGGCTACAAAAAATATGCTCAAATATCACCTCTGGTATTTTTCATGTACTCCATATAGTATGGGTAGCTCACTAGTAGAGTATGAGATTGTGCATATTTGTTTTAGCTGCTGTTTTGAAATTGACAAAATGCTACTAGTTGAAAAAGAAAATAGGAAAAAGTGTATTTAAACTGCTAGGAAAATTATGGGAAAAATCTAGTAGCCTACTAGTGATGTCTTGATACCAGAAAGTAATTTTGTGCACTTTAATACCGCTGTTTTGATTTATATGATTTTCATGGTGAAATAAAATATGGAAATTAGATGTCCTATCAAGCTATGGATTTTGTGCTTGTTAATTTTTGTACATGATGTTCATGCAATGTAATGGTTGCTGTAGAAATTTCAAGTCCATAACTCATTCCTATAAATTATGAAAAATCCGAGAAACTATAGGGCTGAGAACTTGTTGTAATTTTAATAAATTAATTATAACTTGGTTGTAGCTGAAATTTTGGCAGTAGCGCTACAAAGTATGTTTCTGCATGTGGTAAAAATTTGAGATCAATTTAAGTCGTCTAACTACATGAACTCATGAGTGGTCGTCTAACTACATGAACTCATGAGTGCATTATATTCATAAAGGTGTGTTCGAGAGACAACTTCATTTCATTTAATAGGGACTGCGTACACGTATAAGACAGTAACTCATGATAACTTCAAAGATAAAACGTAGTGATGGTTTGTATGATTTTTTAAAGATGGTTTGTATGATTTCTTAGGAAAGATGTTAAGTTTTCTCATTATGGGATGTGTTTGAACTAAGTATAAATAAGTCTTTTTGTCACAAACTACAGGATCATGCATTATGCTTTATTTGCACCTTATGCATGAAATCGCATTCGTTGCACTCAGGATTACACTGTGTCATACATATAACTTGTAGCATATGCATGTATTTGCATTCTCTTGCACTCACTTGCATATTATATCATGCATATAGATTCCGTGAAAGAAGGATCAACACAAGAGCTGCTATTGATCGATAAGCCGAGCAACGAATTGCACCAAGAGCAAGAAGACGACGTGTCGCTGATTACATCCGTACCTGTTTCAAGGCATTGCCTGGGGCAAAGCCTCACAACCCGGCAAACTAACTTAGTTTAGTTTGTTGGTTTTCTTAAGAACAATCAAAGGTAGGCAGGACCATGAATTCTCCCAGCTAATACAATCTTGTTTGATGATTACGCATATGCATTAGGAGTTGTTTGGAACCAACTGCATTAGACTTCCTGGCCGCCCTGGCCCTAGAACCTACACCTAGAGTTCGTAGGCGAGTGCCTAGTAATGCTAGGTACGAGTAGACACGGGTGAATGGAGTCACTCGTCGCGTAGGTGATTTCAAAAAAATTTACAGAAATCTCACTGAGGTAAGTTGTTATATATGCTTCTGATTTGAATGGAGACCGGTCGGAGATTTTATGAGTTATTCATGGTTTATGGTATTGTGCACTGGACTCCGCCCGAGTCGCATAAGGCCCGTTCGCTGTTCGCCTGCTGATCGGCATAACATTGCTAAGGTGCTTATCCGGGATAATGGACCGGTGAAAGTCTTACTTGTGCCATCCGAAGAACAGAGACTTGGTCCTACCATCGGGCCCAGGGGCGCTTGGGGTGTAGACTCGTGGAGGGCTGGACCCGGTGCGGCCGAGGTAACGCTCCACGGGGGCTAAACCTGGGGAATGGCGAGTTGGAATCGAACTTGGGATGGGACAAGTGGAGATGGGGGCTATATGTGGGAACGCGAGGGCTAGTAAGCATATACCCCCTGGCATTTTTAGTTGTTCCCGGGAATTAACAAATCGATTCGAATCACTGATGCTCACCAGGTGTGAGAATGCCAGATATCGCATACGGGCAACGTAGTAATAACTATAACATGCTGTTTATTAAGTCATGCCTTTTTATACAATATGCTTGGATGTGTATGATCTGTCCCACTATTCAGGGTGTTGCCCATCCACTGCTAGGAGGTCGATGGACTTGGGAGATGCTTTGAGGTCGAGGGAGGGCTGACTCGACGTACTGTGGTATCGCTCTTGAGACGGCTACTCCCAAGGGGTTGGATGGAGGCGCTGTGAATCTTGGGACGGAACATGTGTTCATGTTTTACTTTCTTGCAAGTATTTACTTTATGATATAAATGATATTCATGATTAATGGATAGCAGCTGTAAAATCCTGCTATCTTATGTCAACATGACTTTGTTTAAGAATCAACAGCTAAGGATCCACATGATTAGTAAGCATGCTTTGCGTCAGCCGTAAGCCCAGTCCATTAAGTCCTACTGAGTAATTAGTACTTAGGGTTTACCCCCACTTTTGGATTACAGGTACCGATGATAGCTGGACAACTGTGTTGGAGGTGGTAGTACCGGTGGGCTCGGTGCTACTCGCCTTGTTCATCTCTTCATGAAGACTACTTAAGTATATGGTTTCCACTGCGAGATTTTGAAAATGCTTCCGCTATATTTATATACTCTGAATTCGCTTCCGCTATATTTTGACTATGTATTTGAATTCATACCTTTGGTTTGTAAATTAAGTCTATTATTCTCTATTTCAACTGCATGTGATGATGTAATTGTTGTGCTCCTTCGAGAGTCGGATGTGTTTGATGTCGGTTCCTCGGGAAATGGTGGTATCGAGAGCCCGAAGGACTCTCGACGGACTACCGGGTTTAGTCTGGCCTAAGTGCACTGCGAGACAGAGGTGGCAGGTGTGCTTAGTCTAGATTAAGCAAGGCGGTTCCGCCACAATCATTGTGGTGGACACTCAAGAACAAGATGAGCAAGAAGAAGAGGATAGCGATGATGAGGTGGCCCGGCTTGTGCACAAAGTCACTTGTGCCTTGGGTCGCCTTGACAGGAAGGGCATCAAGTACTCTTCAAGCAACAAGAAGTTCTTCCCATCCAAGAAGAAGCTTGAAGAAACGGAGTGCTAGAAGTGTGGCAAACTTGGCCATTTCTCATATCAATGCCGAGTTGCCACCAAGAAGAAGCGAGAAAAGAAGAAGTACAAGAATGACTCAAGTGATGAGTCAAGTGATGATGAGAAGAAGAACAAGAAGAGGGCTCCCAAGAAATTCAATAAGAAATTCTTCAAGAAGAAGGGCAAGGCGTACATTGGGGAGTGGATGACCGATGAGGATACATCAAGCAATTCCTCCAATGCAAGTGATGATAAAGATGAAGTGATTGCCGGTCTTGCTATTGTGACTACCTCTACACCAACACCGACTTCATCTGCTCCATTATCCACTCCACACCTATGCCTCATGGCTAAAGGTGATAAGGTAAAGACCTTTGACGATTCCTCCGATGACGATGATGATATGCCTTCCTATGATGAACTTGTGAGTCTAGTTGAGGATCAAAACAAGGCATTGAGCAAGTTAAGTGCCAAGCTTGAGAAGATCAAAGTTGAGAAGAAGACACTCTTGAGCAAGTGCAATGAGCTAGAGATGAGCAATGATAGTGGCAAAGTTGATGAGATGCAAAAGAAGATCAATTGTCTAAGAGGCAAATGAGAAGCTTTCATTAACAAAAAGGCAATTGGTTAAAGAGAGAGATGCACTTGATGGTGGCTTCAAGATGATCAAGAAGTCTCACATTGAGCAAACACAAGAAATCAAAGAGCTCAATGAGACTCTAGATGAAGTGAATAAGTGCTATAGGGAGTTGGCAACCACTCATGAAGATTTTTGTGAAAGAAAAATCGCATTTTGCAACTCCATAGCATTGAGCTTGATGAAGCAAGAAAAGGGCTAGAGGCAAAGCTTCAAGAGATCAACTCTCTTCGCAAGATTGATGAATCTCCCAATGACATCAACTCTTGTGAGAAGACATGTGTGCCCAAGAGTGAGCATGAGAAGCTAGTGATTGAACTTGAGAAGCTCAAGATTGAATTGAGAAAATCCCCCAATGTGCTCAAGGAAGACAAGCCATGTGAAAAGTGCAAGAACAAGAGCTCAAGTGATAAAGAAGCTAATGTTCTTATCAAGCTCAAGGATGAGAATAAAGATCTCAAGCTTAAGGTTAAGAGCATGAAGTCCGGATATGGCACATTGCTCAAGGGAAATGAAAAATACAATGAGATGCTTACATTCCACGCCATCAACTATGAGAGAAATGTGCTTGGTTACCCACCGTTCAAGGATACTTGCAAGCCGGCACCATCCATCAAGTTAGAAAAGCCAAAATGGTGCATCGAGTGCATGACCAAGGGTCACTTCATGTTTGAGTGCAATGCTCCTCCCAAGAAGCCCATTGACAAGCAATTGAGAGCATTTGCATTTGATGCTCATTATGTGCTTCAAAGGAACTCAAAAGGACAAGTGAAGGCAAGGTTTATGGGAAAGAAGGATGAAACTAGGCCAAAGAAGCTTTGGGTGCCTAAAGCTATCATTCCAAAGATTCCTAACCCCAATGCTAGATGGACTCCTAAGCCTAGGCCAAAAGCACCTACTCTTCGGTGGGTGCCCAAGTTTCAAGCTTGATTTGCTTGTGTGTAGGTGAACTACAAGTCCGGAGGATCACATTGGGTGATGGATAGTGGATGCACACAACATATGACCGGTGATTCCCAGATGTTCACCTCACTTAGTGGAGATGTGGAGAATTATGACAAGATCACATTTGGTGACAACTCCAAGGGCAAAGTTGAAGGTTTGGGCAAGATTGAGATATCAAGTGAATACTCCATCAATAATGTGTTGCTAGTTGACTCCTTGAATTTCAATCTCTTGTCCGTGGGTCAATTGTGTGATTTGGGTTTCCAATGCCTATTCAAGCCAAATGAAGTGATAGTGAGCAAGATCGATGGTGGTGAAGAAGTCTTCAAGGGTTTTCGACACAACAATCTATACCTTGTCAACTTTAACTCCAAGAATGCCAATTTGCAAGCATGTTTGTTCTCCAAGAACTCAATGGGTTGGTTGTAGCATAGAAGGCTAGCTCATGTGGGAATGAATACTCTCAAGAAGTTCATGAAGAAAGATCTAGTCCGTGGTTTGAAAGATATCACATTTGAGAAGGACAAGTTATGTAGTGCATGTCAAGCGGACAAGCAAGTTGCAAACACTCATCCTAGCAAGACTTTCATGTCTACCTCAAGGCCACTAGAGCTACTTCACATGGATCTCTTTGGTCCAACCACATATACAAGTATTGGTGGCAACAATTATGGTTTTGTGATCGTGGATGACTTCTCAAGGTACACATGGGTTTACTTTCTTGAGGACAAGACCGAGGTGGCACATGTCTTTAGTAAGTTTTCCATGAGAGCTCAAAATGAATTCAACACTTCAATTGTAAAGATTAGAAGTGACAATGGAAGAGAGTTTGACAATACCAACATTGAAGAGTATTGTGATGAAGTTGGAATCAAACATGAGTTCTCCGCTACATACACTCCTCAACAAAATGGTGTAGTGGAGAGAAAAAATAGGACACTCATCACTCTCGCAAGATCAATGCTTGATGAATATGGCACAAGTGAGAAGTTTTGGGCCGAAGCTATCAACACCGCTTGCTATGCATCCAACCGATTGTATCCTCACCGCCTCCTTGACAAGACTCCATATGAATTGCTCAATGGGAGAAAACCCAATATCTCATATTTCTGGGTGTTCGGGTGCAAATGTTATATCTACAAGAAGAGTCAACACTTGGGTAAGTTCCAAAGGCGTTGTGATATTGGTTTCTTACTTGGTTACTCATCAAAGTCCAAAGGATACAGCGTATTCAACAATGCCACCGGCATGGTTGAAGAGACGTATGATGTGGAATTTGATGAATCTAATGGCTCCCAAGGAGCACATGTTGATGTTGTGGATATAGATGAGGAACCACTTGTAGAAGCAATGAAAAATATGCCAATCGGTAATATCAAGCCTAAAGAGGATGAAGATGAAGTGCAAACTATTGATCAACCATCCTCTTCCATGGCACCTCAAGATGGTAGTGAACAAGACAAGATCCTTCCAAATGAAGATGTTCATGTACCTCAAGAGCAAATCAATGAGCAAGCTCAAGATGTTGGTACACCGGTTCAAGCACCTCAAGTGGCACCTCAAAGAAGAAGTCAACTCACAAGTGGACACCCCAAAGAACTCATCATTGGTAGTCCAACAAGAGGAGTGACAACAAGATCTCGCAATACCACCGCATTTGTTCAAGCCTACTCCTTTGTCTCTAGTATTGAACCATCAACAATTGACCAAGCTTTGAGTGATCCGGATTGGGTAAATGCCATGCATGAAGAGCTTAACAATTTCACAAGAAATGAAGTTTGGACACTTGAAGCTAGACCAAAGGGTGCTAGAGTGATTGGAACTAAGTGGGTCTTTAGGAACAAGCAAGATGATGAAGGCAACATTGTGAGAAACAAGGCAAGGCTTGTGGCAAAAGGATACTCTCAAGTTGAAGGAATTGATTTTGGAGAGACTTTTGCACCGGTTGCAAAATTAGAGGCTATTCAGTTCCTTCTAGCTTATGCATCCCATCATGACATGAAGCTATATCAAATGGATGTGAAGAGTGCATTTCTCAATGGATACATCAATGAGCTAGTATATGTTGAGCAACCACCCGGTTTTGAAGACCCAAACCATCCCAATCATGTATATAGGTTGTCCAAAGCTCTCTATGGATTAAAGCAAGCACCGCGAGCTTGGTATGAGAGGCTTAGGGACTTCCTCATTGAAAAAGGTTTTACAATTGGCCGAGTTGACACCACTCTATTCATCAAAAAGACGGACAATGATCTCTTTGTTTGCCAAGTGTATGTTGATGATATCATTTTTGGCTCAACAAATGAAGAGTATTGCATGGAGTTTGGCAAGATGATGGCAAAGGAATTTGAAATGTCGATGATCGGGGAGCTCACTTTCTTCCTTGGGTTTCAAATCAAGCAACTAAGAGAAGGGACTTTCATCTATCAAGAAAAGTATACAAGAGACCTACTCAAGAGATTCAAGATGGATGATTGCAAGCCAATTGAAACTCCAATGGCAACTAACATAAAGCTCGATCCCGATGAGAGTGGTATCAAGGTGGACCAAACTCTCTACCGGTCCATGATAGGTTCGCTTCTCTACTTGTGTGCTTCTAGGCCAGATATCATGTTTAGTGTGTGCCTGTGTGCCCGGTTTCAAGCCGATCCCAAGGAGTCTCACCTCACTACAGTGAAGAAAATCCTAAGGTATCTCAAGCACACCCCTAGCATAGGTTTGTGGTACCCCAAGGGCGTTAGTTTTGAACTCTTGGGCTACACGGATTCGGACTTTGCCGGATGCCGTGTTGAGCGTAAGAGTACCTCCGGGGGTTGCTACTTGCTAGGGCGCTCGCTCGTTTCGTGGTCTTCTAAGAAGCAAAACTGCGTATCCTTGTCCACCGCGGAAGCGGAATATATAGCGGCCGGGTCCTCTTGTGCCCAACTTCTATATATGAAGCAAACGCTCAAGGATTACAGAGTGGAGCTTACTAGGATCCCTCTCCTTTGTGACAACGAGAGCGCGGTTAAGCTTACCAACAACCCGGTCCAACACTCTCGAACCAAGCACATAGATATTCGCCATCACTTCATAAGGGACCACGTTGCAAAGGGAGACATCCTCTTGCGAAATGTGGGCACTAAGGAGCAATTGGTGGACATCTTCACCAAGCCACTAGATGAGAGTAACTTTTGTAGGCTACGTGGTGAGCTAAACGTGTTAGATGCTAGAACGATCATGTAAGTTGCCTTGCCATATAATTTGCATCATTTAGGAGTAAGTTACTTGCCTAACCGTTGCAAGATAGAGAGGAGCAAGGGTCTAGCATGAGCTGGTGGAACTTGGTTTCGCTCATGGCTTGTTGAAAGGCTCCGCTTGAAGAAGCTTGCGGGGGGAGTAAATATGGCAAGTGTAGATTTAAAATTCCGCGTGCATTGCATTCCTTGTCATATAGATGTGCACGCATGTTTCCATTCCTATCCATACTTGTTGTAGCTTGCACGTGCATTGCATACGTTAGTGTCACAAAGGAGCACTTTTAATGATATCGAGACTTGTTTCATGTACAAGCATCTCAAGTCATGAAAAGGGAATAGAGCAAAGGTCTAGCATTGTTCTTCATGCTTATTGGGTCAAATCCCTCCGGGACAGGAGTTAATCATCTCTAGTTCTCCTACGGATAGACCCATACATTTATTGGTTCTTATTTGCCAATTTTCTTGGACTTGGATTTTATGCTTGAAAAACCAAAACTAAATATAGCATGAGAGAATGCACCTATCTTAGAGGACTTGAGGGGTAAGGGTTTCACCTTGAATTGTCCATGCTTGTATTTATTTGAATCTTCAAAAAGTTGGACCAGAAAAGGGTTTATTCCGCGCAAATCAGAGTCTGTGCACCGCCACCGGACTGTCCGGTGCCTCACCACCGGACTGTCCGGTGGGTGCATCTCTCCTTCCTCCCACAAGTCTCTCAGCGTATATCGTCCGACGGTACCGCCGGACAGTCCGGTGGCTAAGCACCGGATCGTCCGGTGGTTGTACCGTCTCCTCCTCAAGACAGCTTCCTCTCGGCCTATTTCGTCCGATGGCTCCGTCGGACAGTCCGGTGGCTCACCACCGGACCGTCCGGTGGATGGTTCTTCGACGGTTTCCAAGGATCCGAGTCTCGGTTTATCTCGTCCAGTGGGTAACCACCGGACTGTCCGGTGGATCACCACCGGACTGTCCGGTGGTGTCATGCCGGGCCTAGTAAACTCCTTATAAATGTTTAATCCGCGGGGCCCACCCCTTCCTTCTCACATCGCTCGACCCCGTCGCCCGCGCCCTGCGTGCCCTAGCCCGCCGCCGCCGTTCCGCCGCCGCTGCTCCTCCTCCACCGTCGCCGCGCCATCCCACCGCCGCAGCACCGCGCCGCGTACTGCCTCCACGTCGTCGGCCACCGCCGACCCGCACCTCTACCGGCTGCGCCACCTCCTCCACGCCGTGCCGCCGCAGCCGGCTTTGCCCCACGCCGCCCTGCACCGACGCCATGCCGCCATCCCACACCGGCTCCCTAGTTGCGGCCCAAACTGCGCCACTACCGAGCCCTTTCTCCCATCGCCTCCTCCTCGTCCTCGATCTTCTCCTCCCCCGATCTCGGTGAGCAATCTTTCTTTTCTTGATCTTATGCTATCCTTGCTCACTAAGTTTCACGTTAAGGATTCCTCTCCTAGGGATTCATGGCATGTGGTTGAAAATTGAGTAGATTTAATGTCAATGTACTAATGGATTAGAGTAATTTAGCCATAATGTGAGATGGTCACGCATTTTGGTGAAAATTACCTTAAGTTTGACGCTTGACAGGCATGCCACGAGTCCGAAAATCCATTTCTTGCTCTAGGTCTCGCCTTATCTAGTTTATTCCACGTACCTAATTCTTCTCGTCTATCGACTCCTTGAATGTGTGTTATAGAAGGGTCGTGAGAAGGGAGATAAGGGCAAGGACAAGGCTCCTGATCCTCCTCGGAAAAAGAGGAAGACTCTCGAGCAGAGGGAGCGTGAGGCAGCCGAGCGTGCCGCAGCCGCGTTTGATGCGATGGAGAGTCGCTGCGCAGGAGGGATACGGATTGGAGAGCAGAGGCAGAACCCTCCTCGCAGCGGCCAACCGCCTCCGCCAACTCCTCACAGCGCTCGCACCAAGCGAGCCACTCCTCCTAGCCAGCCCCAGGAGCATCAACGACGTGGGACGGTCTCCCCCGCTGAGATCATCGCACAGCAGGAGGCCCAAGAGGCCTGGGCCAGGAAGGCTGCACTCAGAGCACAGCGAGATAGCCAGGGCCAGAGGCAGGACGAGCCCAGTGAGCAGGGTGAGCAGTCACCACCCTCATCAGCCTGGGATGGGTTTGTCCTTTCTTCAGTTTCGGCACCCCCCTCGCTACTAGGCTCTGCCCAGCTCTCTGATTACAGATCTTACGAAGGCCAGAAGCTGAAGAAGCTTCGGTACTATCTCTCGGACAGTCAGTGGCAGCCAGAGGACCGGGATGAGAGAGTGGATCCCCGCTTCCAGACGTTGGTTCAGGCGTCTCTCTACGAGAGCTCCAGGGCAGCAGGGATGGGCTTGTTTCCACACGTGGTGCTACCCCTGCCTAGGATGGGTAATGTGATCCAGCATAACCTTTACCAGTACATCGATCACATTCCCGGCCTCCCTGACCTGCTAGAGCACATACACGGATACGCAGAGGACTGGGTTCGTGTGTTCTATGCCACTCTATATGTTGGCCCTGAGCGAGAGTACATTCAGTTCATGTTCCAGGGCCTACCAGTGAGACTGTATAGGCAGAATGTGGCAATACTTCTTGGTCTTGAGCTTTCAGAGCGCCGCCTGCACACAGACGTCTATGGTGACTCAGAGCCCCCTCGTCGCTCGAAGAATGAGCGGATCGCATTGACAGACGACGAGGTGCGTGACTTGTTCAGGGAAGGTGCCCAGGAGCGTATTCCGTCTCAATTGACACCTCCGGCCGGTATCGTACACAGGGCCATGCGCCGTACTCTGCTGCCCTGGCTTGGATACAGAGAGGGGACCACCACACTACAGCAGCACTTACTCAGAGCTCTCATGCAGAGGATACGTTTTTGTGTGGTGGATCTCCTGATAGCAGAGATGGAGGATGTGATCACCGACGGGATGGGTGCTCACCGCAGTTTTCCTTATGCCCACAACATTTCCCATATGTTGAGTCGGATTGATCATGACCCGGATGCGCCTCCACTTCCCCAGATGAGGCTGTTTCGATAGATTCGGACGAGCTTCCCCACTCACAAGGCACGCGCACCGCTCGCTCCTAGAGCGCCGGTTCGCGGGCTTGTACCACCAGAGGGACCCCCGCCTGCGTCTTCCCCCCGGCCTTCAGAGACAGAGACCGCCGCACTAGCGACAGGGGGAGTGACCGCTGCAGACACAGACAGTGGGGACGACAGCTCAGACGACGAGCGCGCGCCGCCCCTGCCACTCCTCCCTCATGATCATGAGGCAGGTGGCTCGCGCGCTCCACCACCACCCCCACCACCACCGTCAGTTACAGCTGCCCAGGTTGCGACACCTACGGACATCGCATCTATGTTCCAGATGATGATCCAGCACCAGCAGCAGCAGCAGCAGGCAGACGAGCGCCTGGTAGAGCGCCTTGCAGAGCAGCAGCGACGCAGCGACGAGCGTTTTGCACTCCTTCTGCAGCAGCAGCAGCTGATGCAGCAAAGGAGTGACGAGCCCTTTCTCCAGGTCCAGCAGCAGCCGGCCGAGCAGCAGGCGCGGATCCTCTCCACAGTTCACTCACTGGTCGCAGGGCTCCGGACAGATACTCAGCAGCAGATTGACTCCCTGTGCCAGCAGTTCCAGCTTGCTCCGCCGCCTACAACCACCCTGCCACTCACTACCTTAGACACCGGCCTCCAGAGCCCGTTCGCATCGCTGGCCACTCTTAGCACTTCCCCGATCTTCTTCTCTTACTCAGAGTTGCTAGCGAGTCAGCCGAGGATGGAGTTGACGCAGCTTTCGGCACGTACGCTTCAGTTCGACTCTTCTCCGCCGACGCTGCCGGATCTGCCTCTCACCACAGCGCCAGACAGTTAGCTCCAGACCTCAGGGCAGCCCCCAGTCAGCAGTGCTCCTCAGGTTTCTCCGGTGCCAGAGGCGTCCGAGCCGTCACCTGCAGAGGCTACTCCAGAGTTCCACTCTCCAGTCCAGTCGGCCGAGCCTAGCTTCCACACTGCTTCCACTACGTGCTCGACGACTGGTGCCACTGCTTCGGCCACAACGACGACGCCGACACTCACCGTCTCTGTCCCGCTCGAGGCTCCGGGCTTAGTTCCACTCTCTGACATCGAGCGTGCAGTCGACGACGCAGCGGCAGACAGCGACACCGACTCCCCGTCGCGCTTCATCCTGTCCTCTCAGAAGGATGGCTCCCGGCTTCCCTATCCTCCAGCGTCGTAGGCCTCTTCTTGGTGCTTGACGCCAAAGGGGGAGAGTTAGTTGTAGGGGGAGCTTAGGAGGAGAGTCAGTAGAGCTAGAGAGTGTCTAGCAGTCAGGGGGAGCTTTTGAGAGAGATCTTTTGATGTATGATGGATTTTATTTTGGATGTTGACCCATGTCATGACATTTGGTTTTTGAGCATGATGTATGTTCTCATGACTATGGTTCTTTAATTGTGGCTGTGACGCTATGTGTTTATATTCATGTTTTACTTTGAGCTTTCCGTTTACTTCTTTACTTTTCTAGCTCTACTCGTTTTGTTGTCATCAATCACCAAAAAGGGGGAGATTGTGAGAAACAAGACCTAAGAGGTAGAGGTTTCGGTGATTAACGACAACCTAATGTCGTTTACTAATGAGTTCATGCTTTGAAGGTTTTTATATTAGTATTTGAGCTCATTGGTTGATTAAAAGAGATCCCCAATTTCAAATTCTAATGGACGGCTTGTGGTTTAATCGAGCTAGCAAGAAGATCGGTTGTTTCCCTAGCTCTAAGTGCCAAAAGGTGAAGAAGAGCACTTAGTTTTCATTTTGTTAGCTTTAGTCGAGCCGTACTATCAAGAGGGGTTGAGGTGAGTAGCTTGAGTCACTCCACTTCGAGAATTCTCTAACTTTCGAGTGCATCTATGTCCTAAAACTCAAGCACCTTAAAACATGCCAAAACACACTCACCTTTGTCAAATAAGTCAAGAGAAAGCCCTCCGAAAACTTTACAAAACTCCGTTTGAAAACAACGCTGAAAACCAAACCTTTATGTACCACCGGACTGTCCGGTGGCTCACCACCGGACTGTCCGGTGGCTCAAAAACATAGCGCTGAGTTTATGTCGATCGGCTCGCTTTAATAGCCACCGGACTGTCCGGTGGCTCACCACCGGACTATCCGGTGCAATCACCGGACGATATAAACTGAGGGTTGTATTTTCTTCGTCCCAAGGCAAATGGACCACCGGACTATCCGGTGGCTCACCACCGGACTGTCCGGTACACCACCGGACGATATAAACTGAGGGGTTGCCAAGTGGGCCGAGCTCAACCCTCCACCAGACTGTCCGGTGGGTGACCACCGGACTGTCCGGTGCCTCTAAGGCCCTTGGCGCGAAACGGGTTTTTCAATTTTATATACCACCGGACTGTCCGGTGGGTACGCAGAAAAACGGTTGGAGCTCCCCAACGGCTACTTTTGGAGCTCCACCCTATTTAAAGGCTGCCCCTCCCCTCATTTACTACCTTTGCAACCCAGGAACACACTCATACACTCAAAGGTCACCCACACCACCAATTCCACACTTAATCTTGAGCTTTGGGCAAGAGGCTTGAAGGGAAGAGAACTCCTTGATTGGAGTTGAATCAAGTGAAGCCAAAGCTTGTTACTCTTGGTGATTGCGATCATCTAGACGGCTGCGGTCGAGCGTTCCGCGAGCTCCCGGTGCTTGTGGGAGAAGCGGAGCAAGCCCTTTGCGAAGGGAGTGTAACGGGCTCAAGCTCGCCGGTCTAGAGCGGAGAAGAGCTTTATCAAGAAGAGAGCACTTGGTCCGCGAATCAAAGGGTTGCTTGACCTTTGCGAAGGTCACTTTGCCAACCTCATTCCTTGCGAGGTTTGAGGCTGGGATCCTTACGAGGAGCCCGCGAGAGCAAAGCCTTGCGAGGGGCGCCAAACGAGGAGTAGGGGGTTGAGACCGTGTGTCTCCCCGAACCTCGGAAAAAAATCCTTGTGTCTCTCTTTACATTTCCGCATTTACTTTCCGCACTTTACTTTCCTAGAATTGCATGCTTGGCTCTAGGTTGCAAACCTTTTATGCGTGTAGTTCATTAGGATCATTTGTTTAGGCACTAGGCTGAATTGGGACTTGTGCGATAGGTTTTAATTTTGGGTTTCGAAATTAGAAGTCCAATTCACCCCCCTGTTGGACATCTTGATCCTTTCATTAGCTTTGCTCGAGGACGAGCAAAAGTTCAAGCTTGGGGGGTGTTGACGGTAGTTATTTCACCATTTCGACCATCAATCTCTCGGTGAATAAATGGGTATACGTAAAGTTCCATGCATTATTTACCTAACACTAACAAATTGCACGAGTTTTGGTGGTTTTCAGTGTATCATAGGGAGAAGCTCACATTCCGTACAAAAGAAGACCAACCATTTGGGGCAAGAGAGAATCAACACATAAAAGGGCTTGAGAATGAATGGGAAATATCGTCATTATGAAGTATCTCAAATGCTCTCATGGACCAAGCCATTGCAAAGAGCTCGTCGAAACAATCAAAATGGAGTTTTGGTTTACTCAATTTGTAGTCCGAACACAAAAGTTATGGCCGTTGCAAGATTCACAACGCTGGAAGCAAGAGAGGTGGTCGGGCGACCAAAGGCATGGTCGGCCGACCCTACACTCTCTTAAAATGCCTTATCCTTCATGTTATTCAACCAAGGAAGTTACCAAGGGGCCAAATACAAGTGGAGGAACAAGCCCAAGTTGAATCCAACGTCAGAAGGCCACCACATGGGCCAAGGAAGGGCTGGAAGGCTGGAATGATGGTCGGTCGACCTTGCCTATGATCGGCCGACCACTTCACATGGCCGGCCGACCCACCCAAAAGGCCCCCGGCCCATTACTTGGCTGTCTGGACATGTTCAACATGTGTATCCACGGAAACCGACTTCTAGAAGGCATCCTAAGCGTTGGAGAAGTGAGGTGGTGCATCGGATGATCGGCCGACCTTGGGGGAAGGTCAGCTGACCATGGGCTTGGTCAGCCGATCTCCATGATGGTTGGCCGACCACCCACGTGGCTGCCCAACCAACCGACTTGCCACCCCCACCGACCTTTTTTGTCCTATAAATAGAGGGGCACTCCCCCACTCCAAAATGTACCATTTCACACCATGTGAACTCTCTTTCTCCCTCTAGGAGGCTCCCCACTGGAGCGGCTTCCATTCTGAAAGCAGTGTTTAGTTTAGAAGTTAGAGAAGGTCTGCTGTATTGGAGTCAGTCGAAAGTACTCGGTAATGTATTTCATTTTCTTATCTTGAGCACTACTTTCCTTTTATTGACAAGTGCAAGTACTTCATGTTTCTACTTTATCCACTTATTTTTCTGCACTTGTTAGTTACTCGCTTGGTATGTATGCAGCTGTTAAGCACCTTTTCCTTTTGGGCATACCAAGTTGAGGCCTGAGTTGTGCTAAACTAGAATCGATTGATCGTTGTTATGCTTGCCGGTGTTACAATCCAACCTATACGCTAGGCTCTAGTTAGTTCCTCTCCTTTGGCCAAGGATGAACTATTGTTGTTCAAGCTTCGCTTGAACACATTTGTAGCGTGCCAGCCTATCCACGCAGATTTGCTTGGTAGCCCCACTCGGTGACAGCGTGTGGTGTGCCTGTGTATCCCAGGCCCGTTCGTTCGGTAGGCCCGTAGGCGTTAGCTGGGTCTCCTTTGGTGGTCTACTATCTACCCCTTGACCCCTCGAGGCGCCGGAATTTCGTTCGACGCAAGTCATATCTCTGTTGAGATCCTTTCGACCCTTAGCACGGATAGCTCTTGTATGCTAGCAGAGATAGAAGACCGTATAGAAGTCCCTATCTCGTTGTCCTCCTAGCTTTACGTGTTTTCTTGCCAACGGTGCTTGGCTCGTATCCCATGGTGTTTGGTGTCAACCTTTCCTAGCTATCGGTTGACGTGAAAGAGTAGTAACAGCTAGATGAATGATAGTTTGATATCTTTATCTCAATGCTGCCCTGTGGATATATACGATACCTTGGAATACTTCCGGGTGAAA
Organism: Paspalum notatum; assembly: GCA_022530915.1. NCBI lineage: Eukaryota > Viridiplantae > Streptophyta > Magnoliopsida > Poales > Poaceae > Paspalum > Paspalum notatum. Next base: position 26,683,698 of record CM039688.1, on the reverse strand, counting down.
GGCTACAACGGTCTCCGTGCGCTTGCGTAGCAAAATCCGGTAGGCTAAGAACCGCCAACACTAGCATCTAACATTTGCCCTATTTTGTCTGACCTTGCAGGGAAAACAGGAGCTAATCGCCGTCACCACCATCACCACAATCTTCCTGGCTAGGTCGTCAGCCAGGTGGCACGCCCAAGCACCATTGCCAAACAATCGGCTAACCGCTTAGCCGATCGTGAGCTGCATCAAGGAGTGACCCTCACGTCCACATACAGCTCCCGGCTCGCATTGTGTTGACTCACTAAGGATACTACCCATCGGTTTCCTGGAGCAACAGAAGGCGACTATGAAAAGGAGAAAATGGCCAAACGAGTGTTCCAAAGGGCAGCCGCGAAAGTCATGAGCGACTCTTTCAGCAATGCACGTATCCAGACGATAGTGAATTTCCACAAGAGGGTCAAGAATATCAATATGAAAAAGACACTAGAAGTGAAGAAACTGCACCTTGAAGCAGAAAAGTTGATCCAAGGAGAGGTTGATTGGATCATGAAGGATCCTGAAGCTTGGAGGTGGATCTGCCAGTTTTGGGCAGGAAATGACTTCCAGGAGGCATCGTATAGAAATTGAGGAAACAGAACCAATAAACCAGGGATGCTAAGGTTCGGAGTAGATGGGTTCATTGGCAAAGAAAAACGCATGGTACGTATGCATGTTACCATCTTAAAATTTGATATAAGTCAATGTCACTAACTTGGCATTGCAAGAGGCTGAAAGTGGTGTTCATCCAAGCTTTGTGGAAGTCTTTATTCAGGGGCACCAAGCCCCAGATACGGAGAATCCAGAGATTTTGTGCGATGAGCAAGCGACTGAGAGGCTTGTAAGTATATTAAATGTAGTGAACATCGACCAAAAGCTGCATATACACTAATGGATCTGTTTTGCAGGCGAAGTACAAAGAGAATCTAATCCAATGTCCATGGACAGGGCTATGATTGGAGGAGCGCCCCACCAGACATTGAAGCCATATACAACGCCGGCGGTGGGTTACGCCATGGCAGATATGTAAACCTCAGATGTTGAAGATAGTTCAATGTCTTTTGTTACTAGTTGTAGAATCATTGCCGACTAATGTTCATAGGTGAGGGTTGGATGATGGTGCCTTGGAGTACGATCATATTCCAAGGCTGCAAGGGACAGGCCAAGGGAGCTCTCGCGGGACGTCGAGAGCCCAACAAGAAGCATAAGAGGAAACTCGTAGACTTGAAGAGGAAACTCGTAGACTTCGAGAAGACAATGATTACATGAAAACTTATCTTGTGTTACAAACTATAACATGTTCTGTAGACAATGCTATACTATTTTACTTTTGATTGTGGGCTAAATAATAAATCTTGAACAGGAATTGTCTCAGAGGCTTGGATCTAATGTCCTAGAGTTTCGACCTCCACAACTCTACCCACAAATAAATTCTGGTTGTATCAGTTAGTGCCTCTGAACCACTTGATGTACGTGTTTTCTAGGTTCCACCTAACTATTTCAGCACTCCTAGCACCCAAGGACCACCACTTGGAGATGCTCAGGGTTCTCAGCCTCCTCATAACTGGATAGTCCCCTCCAGCCAAGCCCCCTGTTGGAGATGCGGCCTAGGTAAATAATTCGCTTTATTTGAGTCCACACGTACTTAAGCGACCTATTTAGGTTCTATAATATAAATAGCATATTTATTTTGAGTTGCACGGTCCCAGCCTCAACAATGGATGTATCATACCCAAGGGCCGCCCTTTAGAAATTCTTCTTAGGTTAAACTGCTTTAACATCTTTTATCTAACTAACCAAGTTAAAATGACAACCGATAATGCTTTAACATTTTATTTATGCTATATATTGTCAACTAGGGATGGCAGCAGTGGATATACCCGGGTCAACCAATGATGATGTATCGTGGGCAGCCGATGTTTTACCCCGCTGGCCAGCAGCCCTACTTCGTGCTGTGGCGTTCACCGACGACACCGCCGGTATGTAAACATGTCCAAGTTATCCAATAGAAAACCAAAAGGAAACTTATGTGCTATTTTGAACAGATACAGGTTACATTCAATGCCTTAGTTGAATTGTTGACTTATTAGTTGTACCTAAGTTTAGCTCAAATTGTCACCTTGAGATTACTTCTAGATTGCCTTTTTAACTTGAATTTAGGTAAAGTATATACAGATATAGTTGGAATTTAGGTTAAGTTTTCCATTCTAAGTTAAGTACAACGGATAAGTTCGACAGTTGGCCGACGAACTTAGCTTAAGTTCGTAGGTATCGGCCCAAATTCATGGGTTTCTGGCCGACGAACTTTATCTAGATTCCTGTTGTGGTTTTAGGTTGACGAATTTTTGGTAGCTCTCATATGTAGTGAGCTCCATGATTCACGATGAGTTGTGGCCCGCTCAGCTCCTTTGGTGGGGCAGATCTAGCATCCGATGGACAGCTCCACTCAGGTCAAGAAGTGGTTGGGCTGTCTTCTCTCATCCGGTTCGCAATGTAACAGGCCGTATTCACTGCCTCAGCCCAAAAGCACCTCGGAGTCCTGTGCTCATCGAGCATCGTCCGTGCCATCTCAACAAGTGTGTGGTTCTTGCGCTCCACAACACCGTTCTGCAGTGGGGTTTATGGAGAAGAAAACTGGTGCTCAAGACCTAGGTCATGACAGAAGTTTTCAAACCGAGAGTTTCTGAATTCTCCGCCATTTGTAGGACCGAGACGTGCGACTAGAGGGGGCGTGAATAGGAGCACTTGAAAAACTCAAACTCAAACCCCCCAAAGTGCGCTCTCACGAAAACACATGCACACCCGATACCGTCCACTGAACAGATATGTATCGGGTGAAAAGCGGAAGCACCAACTACACCTAACCGAACACACTAAAGCACGCAACAAAACAAGCGAAAACAACAAGGCACAAACAAAACAAGACAAACTAGAAAGCTTGCAAGTGTCGCACACTAGCCACTCAACATACCGAAGCGTGCCTCACTTAAGATCAGTGAGTAAAGAGTATGGGCATGCAGTGTTTGACACAAAACAAGTTTGAAGCAATCAACAACACTCCAAAGACCAAAGAAACCAAGAAAAACAAACCCCAAAGGGAGCAAGACAATCCTTTCTTCCCAAAAGAACTGACCGGACAAACACATAGAAGGGGAAGAAAACAGCCTAAAAACACTATAGACCGAACAATCTGAGGGAAGGGGATTGGACAATCCAAAGTCCCTACTTCGGACAAACCTAAGGACAATTGTTTGTCCTGTCAGTTCTCCGAAAAACTGCGCAGAAAAATAGCCCGACACCCCATCGAAAAATCGATCGAAATGGGGTCAAATCTTAACGAAACTTCATGAAAATTTCCATGGATAATCCTAAGGACCTTCCCTAGAAAATCCCAAAAGATCAGCACCAAAAGATCAAGGGATACACGGGAATTGCAAATCTCGTGAGGTAGGTGAGTTGACTCCGAAAAACCGAGAAATGGGAAGAACGGCCCTTGCTCGTGGTTCAATGATTCTAGCACTTGGCTAGTGAGATTCACCACATCATAGCAAGGCAAAATACCAGCAAAAGAAAGATCCCAACCTTTGGACAAACCGAAACACACCAAAATACAAGGATTGGAACCAAAAACGAACTAGAACGGGGAGGGGAAAGGGAAGGATGAAAATTGCTGCTCACTCCATGGGATTCACAAGGAAGAAAACTTGGATTAATCACGAAATTCAGGTTACACAAAATCCCTAGAGCCTACCTCCCATCATCCTCCCACTAATGACAAGATTTGACTGAACTAGGCACTCATCTCCTAGCTAATCTCCTCTCTTTTCTCTCTTTGGACCTTGGCTGCTAGGTTAGGGAAACTAGGGTATGTGGCTGCCAAGATGAGCTCCAAGGGAGCCTCTCAAGTCTATTTATACCCTAGGCCCTAAGCGACACACACAATTACATTAAGACCCCTACTCTAAAAATGCCTGGAGGGGCCAAACCGAAAAGATACAATTGGACGACTACGATGACGGCTTGATCTTCTTCTTCTCCATGCCTCTCTTGGATGTGCGCCACGTAGCCAGTAGTCCGGAAGCTTCCCCCGGTTTTGAAGTCAGAAACCAAAAAACTTTATTCTGCGGGCTTCCTGGGCCGAGTCTTGGCCCAATCTTCTATCTTGGCGAGTCAGAGCCCAACCCACCAAATCATTTGAACTTGGGTGGCGGTTTTGAGCAGAAGCCGCCAAAGCCTCCCTCGCACGCGTTCGCGCCATGCACTCGGGTTGGAGCACCACGGTGGCACCCGGCTTCTCCAGTCCATCGGAGTCGCCTCACGGTCCATCGGAGGGCTTACACCACCATTGCCGAACCGCCCCTCCGTGTACCGAGCTCCCATGGCCGACCGACGCCGAGCATTGCCTCCGGTCCATTGGAGGGCTTTTGCCTCAGTCCGTCGAGGTCTTCATCATCTACCTCCAGTCCATCGGAGGGCCTCCAGTCCATCGGAGGGCTTGCGCTCGTTGACAATCACTCATCACACCAGGAGAGCAATGAGGCCGGTCCATTGGCTCTCACCATTGTCACTGCAGATAACCCTCATAGCCTTATGACTCTCGTTTCTCAACCTCAGTACCAGATCCAGAACTAAACCAAACGCCTCATCCTTAGACTCCATGAAAAATACCCACGAGAACTGCGAAAAATAGTCCACAACGACAAGCACGTACCACTTCACACTGACCGACGCTATCCGAGCGGGAACTATATCCATATGGAGTAGCTCACCCGAATAGGAGGTCATAACCTGAGACACAGAAGTGTGAGAAGCAGCAACCATCTTGCCATGACGACAAGGGTGGCACACTAAGCCTTCTCAGCTTTCAATTTGGGCATTTCTCGGATTAGGCCCATTGAACTCAACCTGACTAGCAGATCAAAGCTCAAGTGACCAAGTCTCCTATGCCACTTCCAAATATCAGCAGAAGGACTAGCAACCAAACAACGCGCAGGGCCAGAAACAGATGTGAGGTCGACCCTGAAAACCTGACCAAAAGGCAGCAAAGAGCAAACAAGGGTCTCCTCAGCATCAAGAACGCGGCACGCACCCTTCTTAAAACGAACCTCAAATCCTTCATCGAGAAGTTGCAAAACAGAGACCAAATTGAACCACAGATTCCGGACAAAAGCAACTTCCCTCAGGGAAAGCTTGGCAGAGAGCGAAACAGAACCAACACCCAACACTTTACTTTGACCATTGTCCCTAAAAGTGATGTACTCCTTGGTGCTTACGAGGTTGAGGCTAGAGAACCACTTGCTGTGCCCTGTCATGTGCCTAGAGTAACCGGAGTCCATGATCCATACGTCCTCCATGCCTCGATCCTGCAAAGTCAAGTAAAGCGACGGTGAACAAACGGTCCGGCACTAGGGTTAGTACAAAAACTGTTGTACCAGTGCCGAGCCATCTGCTCAAAAGTGGGGTAAGCACAGTCAAAGAAATCACCACGACTGGAGTAACCACGACCCTCAAAGCGTAGCCTCTCAAGCTCTCTCACAAACCCTCGGTCACGAGGTCCATAGCCGCGCTGAAAACGACTAAGAGCTCGATCGACGAAGCGTCTCTCATCACCAGGAGCACGGGCTTGAAAGCCGCCTCCACGCTCACCACCAGCAAAGCGGTCTCTCATCTCACCGCGGTGGGGAGGATCTTGCCTACCACCCTAGTAGAATTGATCCTGGTTCCCCCAAGCTTTCTCCTACCTCTCAACCCGCTTCCTTCTGAAGGAAAACTCCTCTAGGTGGCTATTGACGGTCGTAATCTCACGATATCTACTGACAATAACCAACCAAATGGGGCTATGCAAGTGAATAAATATGGACTAACCCTTCTACTAATGAGTTCCACAAGTTTTGTATGAATATTTGGATGCAGGTACCAAAATGCAGATAAAACAGTTGAAAACATGTCAAGGATCAAAAGATGAAAACCACTGGTCAAGGTGGCCAGGTCAGCCGACCCAGACCTAGGTCGGCCGACCAGGGCAAAACCTGCCCTGGCTCTGCCAGGTCGGCCGACCAAGGGGCTGGCCGCCCGACCCACGGACAGGGTCGGCCGACCCCTGGCTAGGCCGCCCAACCTTCCAAGTGGGCCACTTGCCACCTCTTTGATCCACATCATGAAGAAACACAAAAAACACAAGTGCACTCAAATCCAACTGCAAGACCAAGCATCCAATGTATCCAAAGGCTGAAAATGCACCAAGTCACGGATCCACAACGTCATCAATCCGAGGGAGAAGCAAAATGGCCAATGCAGGCCAGACACGTGGTCGCCCGACCTCCTACAAGGTCGGCCGACCTACCCTCAGAGGCATTTTACACGTGCAACAACCGTCCTAACCGCCAACCACCATGGGGGAGCAAAATCAAGCCGTTGGAGTGCAAAGCCGGTGGATCGGGTGGTCACCCGACCTTGGAGTAGGTCGGCCGACCTCCCCCCTAGGTCGGCCGACCACCGACCTAGGCCTCCCACCGACCTAAGCCTTCTACAAATACCCCCCTCTCATATGGGACTATAAATAGGCCTGTAGAGCTCATTTGTAAAGGTGGGGAGAAATTGAGAGCCATATCCTACCTCAGAGAGTGTCATTTTCCACATCTTAGTAGTTAGGATAGTCCTGGGAGTTAGAGTGAGTCAAGCTTTGCCTCGGAGTTCTCGGAGATTCTTCTGAGTCCGCGGTAACAGCTCTTGTATCTTTTGTACTCAATCTTCAATATAATTCAGTTATATTTTACTTTATTTCTATCTCTTACAAGTGTGGTGTACCCTTTATTTTGCATACTTGCTAGGCTTAAACTTGTGGTTATCTTAGTTAGTCAAGTCTCATTACTCTTGCCGGTGCTATAATCCAACTTGTACGCCAGGCTCTGGTTAGGTCCTCTCCTCTGGTCAAGGACGATCTATTGTTACTCAAACTTCGCTTGAGTACGTTTATAGCGTGCCAGCCTATCCACGCAGATTTGCTTGGTAGCCCCACTCGGTGACAGCATGTGGTGTGCTTGTGTAGTCCAGGCCCGTTCATTCGGTAGGACCGTAGGCGTTAGTCGGGCTCCTTCGGTTGTCTACTATCTACCCCCTAACTTCTCAAGGCGCCGGAATTTCGCTCGACGCGAGACCCTGACTTGCTACTTGAGTTTCTTAGTTAACCACGATATAGTCTTTGCAGCCGAATAGAATAGAGTTTGGGAACTTTATCTCACTCGTTGTCCTCCCAGGCAACTATACCTTTCTACGTGTATCTTAGTAGTTCAATTTACTTCTTCCCACCATACACCTATCCGTTTACCAGAATTACCCCTGTCTAGTGACTAGCTGGTATATTTATTTAAGTATGGTTCATTCGATTTGAGTTTATTCAACTATACTCTCTCGCCTGCCGCTTCCCTATGGATAAAAATACGATACAAATACGATACTCGGAATACTCTGAGTGAAAAGCTACAGCGGTCTCCGTGCGCTTGCGGAGTAAAATCTTATAAGGCTAAGAGACGCCAACAGTGGCCATTCCGCTGGCAGAACTCACAGTGGTAGACAGGCCTCCTAGGAACTAGGTTAGGCTGGAACTTGGGCATAGGTGGTGTGGCCTTGGGTGGCTCAGGCTGCTAGACTGGCTTCTTGCCCTTGGGCTTAAGCTCTTCCTCTATTATCTTGTCCAGCTTAGCCTTAGAAGGCTTGGGTGTCCAGTACTGCTTCTTTGGGACAGCCTTGGGTGGCTCATGGTAAACCCCATCAACAGTCTCACCTAGCTGGGTAGAAGCAGTTCTAATCTTAACTTGTGCACTCTTCTCACCCGAGGTACTGCTCTCCCAAACCCAAAACCACTCATGTCACCCTCAGCTTTCTTGGTGCTCTCTATAATCATCTCTAGTTGGGGTTGCCTCGCATACACCCAACTCAACACATCTCTCAACCTGCTGTTGTCATTTTGTAATGACAACACTTCCTCCCTCAGATCCTCCAGAACTATAGTCTGGGCAGCACAAGTATCACAGTCTAAGGAGGGTATCACAGGAGTACCTTTCTCCAACTTCTTAATGGAAGCATCCCGATCCACCAGCTGCATCCTAAGGGTCAGGCAGTTCTCACAAGTGTCAGTAGGTGCTGAAAGCACCTCAAAGTCAGCTCTCAACTGCTCCAACTTGCCTCTCAAAATAGGACAGACCATACACGCACCCAAAAGTGCAGGTCTAGCCCTAAGCTCCTCAAGCTTCTTGAGCTGCCCCTTAAACTTCCCTTTCAGCACAGCTAACTCACTAGCTAAATAGGGGCAAGACTTACACTCAAGCTCTCCACTCAAAGTAGGCTCATCCAGCTTGGACTAGAGTTTGCCTAACTCAACTTTCAGCCCATCTATCTCCTCTACCCGCTTGGCATACCTATCTCTTTGGTCACCAAGCTCCATCATGAAAGACTTGCAGGTAGGGCACTCAAACTCACTGGGTTGGGGTGTCATACTTGTCAACCTCTCATTATCCTCTAAAGCCTCAGCAAGTTGGGCTTTCAACTTCTGCAGCTTCTTAGCTACCTTCTCCAGCATCTTATCCTAGGCTTTTAGCTCTCGGCTGTTCTGCTCTAGCATCTCAAGGATTTCGGCTTGCTCAGGAGTTACCTCATTATCGGAGGAAGAGTTGCTGCCGTCATCCTTGTTCTCCTTGTCCTCAAGCGCCACGGAGCAAACCGAGCTCCTCGTGATCTTTTGCTTGCGCTTGGACTTGGTGGAGACAAAGCACAAGCCAGCTGGACCTCCTTGATCGTCCCTCTTGTCCTTCTTGTACGTGACCTCCTCATCACTTGAGCTCAACGAGGACGAAGAGGAAGAAGATCCGCTGCTGCAGAACCCGATCTCGGTGAAGAATGCCTTGTCCCGCTTCCGGTTGTCCTTTTGGTAGCTCTTGAAAGCCTTCTGAAAGTTCTTCTTGCCGAATGGACGCTTGCCGAAGCTGTGCTTGCTAGAGCGGTGCTTGTCAAAGCTTGGCTTGCTAGAGTGGTACTTGTCGGAGTCGCGGGAGTAGCTCTTGCCCTTCTTGTAGTAGTCGTTCTTGTTGGGGCACTCGGCGATGAAGTGGCCGACCTCTACGCACTCAAAGCACTTGGGCCTCTCTCCCCTCTTCTTGCTCATCCGGTTGTCATAGGCGAGCTGAAAGTGACGGGACACCAGACAAAGCTCATCATCCCCAAGCATCGCCAATTGCTCCTCTGTAACAGACATCAAAGCAGAAAACAAGAAGTTGTGTAATAGGGGGTTAGTAGCAGACTCACTAGAGGGGGTAGCCAAGGCCAGACTCTTGGAACCTGTATAAGCGAGGGAATCCCTCATCTTGTAATCTACTTCGGTGGCCTTGAGCTTACTATAGAGCGCCTCTACTCCTATCGTATCATACCCTGCCAACTCAATGATTGAGTTCACCATGATCTCCCATACTTTTCTATCCAAAGCATACATCAATTTGACAGCCTGCTGATGATCGGTGTATGGGAGCTCAGCGGGGGCAGAGTTGACACGCAACTTGTTAATGATCGACTGAAAGCAACCAAACAAGTCGTCTACTGACTCTCCTAGCTTCTGGACGAAATTCTCATATTCACGCCGGTAAGTCTCCACAAGCCTAGCCTTAATGGTCGCGGTACCCTCATGGTGTGCACTAAGCAGTGACCATATCCCACGCGCCGTCTTGAGGTGACTCACTCTCTCATAATCCATGGGACCAAGCCCGAAAAAGAGAAAGTTAACAGCCTTGGCATTCGCCTCATGCTGAGCCACGATCTCAGGTGTAGTACGCTCAGCGACTGGACGCACCACAAAAGTCGTACTCTGAGTAGCATCCCATATGTCCTGACTCTGGCTAACAAGGAACGCCTCCATCCTACCCTTCTAGTAGGGATAGCCATCAGAGCCAAGGACAAGAATGTTCCTAGAGTAAGTCATAGTCGCTACGGTTTCTTCACCGGTTAAGGTATCAAAAACCTAACTGACTCTGATACCACTTGTAGGACCGAGACATGCGACTAGAGGGGGGTGAATAGGAGCACTTAAAACTCAAACTCACAACTCCCTGGTGCAAACTACCACAACTCACACAACAAAAGCTAGACACTGTCACTGAAAGGAAACGTATCTAGCCAGCACTTGGTGTCGCCCACTGAACAGGTACAAACCAAGCGAGCGGAAGTACTAAACTCGACAACCACGAGATCGCAAGTCTAGCGAAACAACGCCTCTTGCAAAAGAGGTTCCCACGTAGCCACTCCGCACCTAAATGCATCTCACTGATGAACAAAGAGCGAAGAGTATGGGCCAGTGGTGACAATCACTCGGGCAAGGAAGAAGCAAAAAACCGAACGGCGAAAACTCCAACAAAACTGACTGCGCAGCCAACACGCCGGATAGTCCGGTGCACTTCACCGGACAGTCCGGTAGAGACCGGATAGTCCGGTGACCTGCACCGGATAGTCAGGTAGATGTTGGGACGAGGGCTGGAGCCAGATTGACCGGTGCACGCCGTCGGACTGTCCGGTGGAGGACCGGATAGTCCGGTGGTTGCACCGGCTAGTCCGGTAAAACCCTGAAACTTGAGTTCCCAAACCTAAAACCTAACCAAATCTTGTCCAATCCATACAAAAATTGACAAAGGCTATCTGAGCACTATTCCTTACTCTAGAATGCTCGGAAGGGGCTGAAATGAAAACAATACAATTGGACGACTGCGATGACGTCTTGATCTTCTTCTTCTCCACGCCTCGTTTGGATGTGCGCCATGTAGCCAGTAGTCCGGGAGCTTCCCTCGGTTTTGAAGTCAGAAACCGGGAAACTTTATTCCTTAATTCTACGGGCTTCCTAGGCCGGATCTTGGCCCAATCTTATATCTTGGCGAGTCGGAGCCCGACCCACCAAGTCATTTGAACTTGGGTGGCGGTTTTGAGCCGAAGCCGCCAAAGCCTCCCTCGCACGTCTTCGCGCCATACACTCGGGTTGGAGCACAACGGTGGCACCCGGCTTCTCCAGTCCATTGGAGTTGCCTCGCGGTCCATCAGAGGGCTTACACCACCGTTGCCGAACCGCCCCTCAGTGTACCGAGCTTCCATGGCTGACCGACGCCGAGCATTGCCTCCGGTCCATTGTAGGGCTTTTGCCTCAGTCCATCGAGGTCTTCATCATCTATCTCCAGTCCATCGGAGGGCTTGAGATGTTGACAATCACTCATCACACCAGGAGAGCAATGAGGCCGGTCCATTGGCTCTCAAGTTGTTTAACCCTGCGCTAGGAAATTAGTTGGAAGACAGTAAGTTGCTATTTTATTGTCTACCCTGAGAGATCAAAGGGTTTTAGATTTTACTGTCCAGATAAACATACAAAGTTTGTAGATACTTGACATGCCATTTTCTTGGGAATGACATGATCAAGGGGAGCATGGTACGCCGAGAGATTGATTTAGATGAGAAGAGGGTGTATGCCCCGACTCCAATAGTTGAAGAACCATATTTCTCGTTGCCTTGTGCGGTAGCACCTCCGGTTCAGAGAACCAATGATGCAACCCATGTTGTGAGTGATGAACCATCGAGGACAACTCAGAATGAGGAAGAAATTCCTGAGACTTTGGTCCCAACGGTGCCTGAGCCTCAAGAAGATCAAGAACAACTGATTGCGCCTAGTGGCTCACCACCACAACAGCCCCAACAAGTAGAAAATGAAGAACCCGTTAGAAGATCACAAAGAGTTCGAAAACCAGCAATTTCCAATGATTGAGGTATACATAATCCAAGATATGAACTCAGAAGATGATCCTAACACTTATGAGTAAGCCATGAAGAGTCCCCATTCGTCCAAGTGGCGGGCAGCCATGGAGGATGAAATGAAATCAATGAAAGCAAATAAAGTTTGGGACTTAGAAATTGTTTCTAAAGGAGCTAAGACAGTAGGCTGCAAGTGGGTCTACAAAACTAAGCGTGACTCCAGAGAAAAGATAGAAAGATACAACGCTAGACTTGTAGCTAAAGGCTTCACTGAGAGAGAGGGGATCGATTACAACGAAACCTTCTCTCCAGTTTTCACAAAAGATTCATTCAGGATTATTATGGCCTTAGTTGCACATTTCGATTTGGAACTACATCAGATGGATGTTAAGACAACCTTTCTTAATGGAGAACTGTCAGAAACTGTTTACATGGCACAGCCGAAAGGTTTTGTTATAGAAGGAAAAGAAAACATGGGGTGCCACTTAAAGAGGTCCATTTATGGTTTAAAGCAAGCATCTAGACAGTGGTATCTCAAGTTTGATGAAACTATTAGAAAATTTGGTTTTGAAGAGAACAAGGAGGATAATTGTATTTATGCAAAGTTCTAAGGAAAAGGGTATATTTTCCTCATTCTATACGTAGATAACATCCTCCTAGCTAGCAGTGTCATGGCCTTACTGCTAGAGACTAAGAAATTTTTGTCCTCAAATTTTGATATTGAAGACATGGGGCAAGCCTCATATGTCTTGGGGATAGAGATTCAGAGAGATAGAAGTAAAGGTATACTAGGGTTGTCACAGAAAACATATATAGAGAATGTCCTGAAAAGATATGGAATGCATAGAATTGAGCCTAAGCCGGTCCCAATTAGACAGGGCGAAAAGTTTGGAAGTTTCCAATGTCCAAAGAATGATTATGAGCTCGAGCAGATGAAATCAGTGCCATACATACGCTTCTGCTCTTGGAAGCATTATGTATGCGAAAGTATGTACTCGCTCTGATTTAGCATTAGCAACCGGGTTACTTGGCAGATTTCAGTCTAATCCAGGAAAGGATCACTGGAGATCAATTAAGAGAACCCTGCGATATATGCAGGGGGCAAAAGGCAAGTTAACATATAGAAAAACAAATGCCCTTGAGATAGTAGGGTATTCAGATGCCGATCTAGCAGGGTGTAAAGACACCTTAAAGTCCACATCAGGGTATGTGTTCTTGCTTGCTGGAGGAGCAATATCATGGAAGAGTGCTAAGAAATCAGTCGTTACATCGTCGACAATGTACGCTGAATTCATAGCATGTTTTGAGGCAACTGGGCAGGCTATGTGGCTGAAGAAGTTCGTTCCCGGTTTGAGGGTCATAGAAAGTATAGAAAGACCACTCAAGATATACTGCGACAATGAGCCAGCAGTATTTTACTCCTACAACAACAAGTCAAGTGCTGCTGCCAAGCTTATTGAGCTAAAGTATTATGTTGTTAAGGAGAAAGTCTAGGATCATACAATAGAAATCATACGCAAGAGCACAAAAGAGATGATTGTGGATCGACGTGTTCAGTAAACACGCCGCCGGCATGGGTTTAAGAGAGAGCCTCTGATTCTAGATAAAGGGGTCATTTAGACACAACCTCTCCCCATTGTAAAGAATAATGTTTTGAAGTAGGGAGATGCACTATGGTCAGTGGACTTGGGGGAGTAGCTAAGCTCCATATGGTTCATTGGTTATCTGTGTGTTGAACTGCGGAAATTCATGGGAAATAAGAGAAATAGAAAAGAAGTAGAACAATAAGAGAAATTGACACACCGAGATCAAAGGTAAAGAATGTTGGAGGTTGATCTCGACCCGATCAAACGACCGGGAGGGATACGCGCCCTGATTAGGGGCGCACAACCCCATCCCTAGTTGTGGGCCCCTGGTCACACACGCTACAATAAAAGGGGGGAGGCCATGCACGCGAACCAACGTTCGCCGGCTCCCACTCTCCCCACACGCCCATCGACCTAGGGTTTGCGCGGAGTGACTGGAAGGCTCCACACCGCCGCCTCCACTCACTTCGATCTACTGTCACCTTCACCGACTTGATGCTGGAGAGAACGACACTGCCGCCGCGGCCGCTGCTCAAGCTGAGGAGCAGCGCTGCCTCGAGGACCAGCGCCGCTAAGAGGAGGCGCGGCTTGAAGCCGAGCACCGTCGCGTGCAAGCCCTACCGGCTCCCGACGCCGGAACCGAAGGTATAAACCCGATCTACTCTCCTCTTCCCTCTCGCTCTCAAGATTCACTCCATTTCGATAAACTAGAACACTCACAAGGGGTTTCGGGACAAGATCCATTTCTATCGGCGCACTCCTGGGCGGCGCATCGGGCCGCGCTCAGTCAACCAGAGGACAAGACGTCAGGTGCCGGAGGCCGGATGAGGATGAGGACGAGGTGGCCATGGTCGGGAAGAGGCGGCGACAAGTTTGTGGTCCAGCAATAGATCTGGTCCAGGGTGGCGGCGAGGATGAATCCATGCTTGGAGCAGGCCAGAGCGGAGGACGACGACATCAGCGCCGCTGCAGATGCCGGTGATGGCGAAGGCGGAGAACGAGTCGCGGGTTGAGCTCGGCGGCAGGGTATCAACGCTTTAGTCTCTAGGAGCGCGGGCGCTGATAACGTGCATCTCTAGGAGCGCGGGCGCCAGTGATGTGCGCGGCGGCCGGAGAAGGAGAGGGGGAGAGGGGAGGGAAGGGGACGGTTCGCACCAGTCTTGAGGAAGCTAGGGGCGGCGGCGGAGCCGCAAGCCCTCGACTCGTCGCGCAGGATGCTGAGAGGAAGGGTGACGCGAGGGCGAGGCCGCGAGGCGTTCGATGCGGCGGGATCCGATAGACATGGGAGGGGGAACGAGGTTGCATGGGCTGCTATCTGCTCCCGCTGCGATCGATTATGGGCCGGTCCAACAAAACAGCAAATAACGGTATCCAGTAGCTGTGGGAATCGTTGCGGGCTAAAAAGAGCCCAACCAAACAGCTTCTAGGACCTGGTCTGTACCGGTCTGCTCGCAATGCAGTTCGGCGTCTCTACACGCACCTGTTGGTGCGTGTCTCCACGCCGTCGAAGATGACGACGAACGGTTGGTGCGCGGGCTCGGCGGCAGTGGAAGTGGACGCACCTGGCGCCCGCGCTCCCGCCCTGCTCGCGCTCCTGACCACCCGGAGGCCACGCCGGCACTCCCGCCCGCAGCGGTGGCCAATCCGGCGGCCATGCTCCTATGCCAGCGTGCGCTCCCGCCATGGCTATCTATCCCATGCAGCGTTAGGCTCGGCAGCGGCTGACTGGCAGTGTGGCGGGGAGCCTCGTCATTGTCGTGGTCCAGCCGTCCGGTACGTGTGATGCTGCGCCGAGCTGAGCATGGAGGGCGGCAGGGCGGACATGGTCCTAGCCTCCTAGGTCTAGATTGGTGCCGTGTTATCGTTGCTTTGGCAAAGAAAGCTCGCAGAGACACATATTTGCATGGACTTGGGCGCCGGCGCGCTGGAGTGCGGCTACCGGGTGAACGGGGGCGGCTGCGGCCTCTAGGTGCTAAGGAGTGTGGGAGCACGGCGGCGGCAGCGATGCGCGTGTGGCAGCGACGTGAGCACGGACTGGTTCCACCGGTGCGGCGCAGCGCGCGAGAACCTGCGGGAGGGGACGCGCAGCCTGGTGCATCCGGTGGCCGTCGGATGAACGGTGGACATTCGGACGGAGGAACAGTAGAGGGAGGTCATCTGTGCTAACTTCAGAGGATCCGGTTCCGTACATCAGATCCCTTCGATATTGATGGAAAAGGCTATTGCTGCGTTCATGAAGATAATATACGCTGCAATAGTATCATATACTCCATCCGTATTTAAATATAAATTATGGTTGAATTTTTTTCAAAACCTTAATTGTTCATCTTATTTAGAAAATTTATCAATAAGTATTTTATTTTATTGTGATTTGTTTTATCATTATAGAGAGTTTGAGCATAAATTGTTTTCTATATGTTTATACAATTTTTTAAAGTAAGACAAAACGATTACCGCGACTTATATTTAAATATGGAGAAAGTAGTATATTTTTGGTGAATCACCCATCATATTTTAGATGCTTGCGTATGCTAATATTGGCGTATAGGTCAACGACGTAACAAATAGACAACTCAAATAGTTCATACAGAAACCAAAAGTTCACATGGGGCTGGCCAGTGTTATAGGTGACTTCATCTTACTGTCCAACAACTGTTGAGTTATAGTTGACTTCATTTTACAGAGTCCAACGACTGTTGAGGCTTCAGTTTCAAAGATGCACTGCATAGAAAAAGGATGAAGGTAAGTACCAGAACTAACAATTTAGTTAACCTATTCAAAAGCCCCATGGTCGAACTTTCGAAAAAAAAAGCCCCATGGTCGACTCCTTTCATAGACTTTAACATTTTTTCACTACATCACGAGCTCACAGTTGGGACAGCATGATTTTACCACCACCAATATGTGTGTAAGGCTAGCCCAAGGGAACGAGTTCCACTGACGTGAACATCAGTGGTGATGTTCCCGGCCGGGCACACATACCAATGACAACACACGGCTTCAGAGGACAACCCAAGGGAGGATAGCACCAATGTGGTTTTCAACGGAAGTGAAGTTACTATACCTGTTGATACAGTATCTCTTCCCTGTTGGCGGTGGCCCATCATCAAAGACATGCCCCAGATGAGCGTCACAGGCATCGCAAACCACCTCGGTCCGGGGCATGAAAATGATCGACATATCAAGCTTGCTCTTAACATTGTTGCCGATTGGTTCATAATAGGAAGGCCACCCAGTACCGCTATCGAATTTGGTCGATGACCTGAAACAATATCAAGGAAGCATTAGTGCAGAATCACACATGAGATTGCAGCACAGAAATTCTCAAATGAAGAAATATGAAGCTATTTCTCTTGGATGTTCGGCTGTGGTTGCTTACTCAAACAGAGGGGTGTCACAGCAAACACAGTGATAAATGCCTGGTGTTTTAGTGTTCCAGTATTCCCTGACATATAATTAAAAAACAGAGCAATCGTTATGTGCTAACAGTAACAAAATACTGAATTAGGATGCTTGCCAAAAGAATTAATAATTTGAGTGTTGTGAAATGAACTTAAATAATAGCCACTTGTCAACATACCCAGTGAATGCTCTCTCAGTGCCCTTCTGTCGAGTAATGTAATACTGCTCTTTAGTCAGGCGTCTATTCCACTCCTCTTCACTCAGTGATTTATAATCATCTTTCCCTGTTCTCATATGTGAAAAATATTTGTTTTCTGTTTAATATTTCTTCTTCAAGAGTTTGCATCGCATATTAGGTCACTGCTAGCTAGACCATTCAAATTGCAAACCATATGGCATTATCCGACTGCTACAAAGGAAATGGGGTAATTTAAGGTAGTGTTTAACAATAAAAATGAAATGAAATATTATCTAAAAGATTATTTTACTTCAAGCAACAATTCATCACATGAACACTGATTATTCCAGCAAGGTTAGTAAACAATAAAAAATAGAATAACAATGCATTTCGTTAATACAATTCATCACATGAACACTGATTGTTCCATTTTTCTTGATGTCAGATTTTACATTTATTTAGAAAGGGCATTAATTATGTGCTTATCTCCAAGTCGCGGAGTACTTAATATTGCCGATAGATATGCCTACAGTTCAAAAATTATCCAAGAGAATTTTTGCACTATCAACTTCCTAGGATACTGTGGAAAGGATTCTGATGCATCTGTTGCCTGAATATTATAACAACTGAAGATTCATGTTATTAATTCTGAGCTCCCCTGGAAAAAGAAAGAAAAGGGTGTGAAGCTGGATACAAATTCTGAGTGAGTTAATGTTCCTGTCAAATTAGTTTTAGCTTTGTTACTTTTGTGATAGGTTCTTCCATTTTCATTTTTTTGAATCTAGACGTTGTGATTTGGCTGCAAAAGGGCATTAATTATGTCTCCAAGAGAGTTCGCGTCTTGGAATCTCAGAACACTTGTACTGCTAGGAGCCACTACTACATGTTGGTCATTGTGGTTAAGTTGTGGTTATACATGAATGATTAGTATTTGAAAGAAAAAAAAAACTTCTCCTTTGCAAGATCTTCTCATTTACCTATTGGTTTTATACTTCCTTTCTAGAAGCCAAACTTTGTTGCAACGGCATCTCGTGCCATGGTGCAGCTGGGAAAAGATTTTGTACCAAACATATGGTTGACGGACTAGTCCGCTGAAATGAACCTTAGTTCATTGGGGGTACATAACTCAACCGTGGGGTCTAGGCTTAGGGAATTGGGTGCCAGCGATGGCGAGGAACATGATATATTTCTTATTTTTTAATTGATACAACTCCCCTCTTTATATATAGAGGGTTTACTTGACCTTTAAGAAATAGATCTAATCTACTAACACTTATCTTATCCCTAATTATCCGTATCCTTATCTCTAAACACCCCTACAGGAGCCCTTATATAGTACTGATGATGGTACTGTAGCGTCATACTGTAGCATGGGCATGAGCCCATTACATTACTCCCTCCTTTCGAGCAACTCATCCTCGATCTGCAGCATAACCTATGTGGGATGACTTTACGGGAATCGACCTAAACCTATCACCTAAAAATAAGCCTTTTACATCTCGACCTATTTGATTATTCTAGACTACACAAGAATGTAGGTCGTGCTCCTCCAGGATTCCATGAAAATATGCCCGTAGTCAGTGTTACATAGACACGGGTGCAGGTGTCGGAATCGGACACGAGTGCGGGTGTCCGATTCGGCAAATCCTAAAAAACAAGATTCGGGGACTCGGCTAATATATCCATTTAAAAAAACAATAAATAAAACACTCAAAAAAGAAAAAAAAACTCACCTAATATAGCCCAACGGGCCACTCTCCTTACTCCATTTCCATCTGGCCATCTGGCCTGGCCCAAAGAGTAAAGTACATCATGAGTACTTAAACTATTGTGGGTGTGTCATCTGAATCCATAACAATTGAAGTGTGCACTAGAGACTCATAAACTATTTAAAGTGTGTCACTTAGGTCCAAACGAGTCCAAACCCAACCCGATTGCATACGTGGCATGCTGAGGTGAATATGACGAGTGTCCCCCACATGGAAGCCTCTCATCTGTCTCCTTCTCTCTCCTCCACCCGCCGCAGTCCGTTTGCACGCTGCCATTGCCACGCCTCGCACCTTCGGAGCTCACCGCCGCGCACGCGTTGCTGCTCGCCGGCCGCAACAGACCCCCGCAGCGCGCCGCCGTTGCTCGCCGTCGCGCCGGCCACTACTCGCCGCTGCGCTTAGCCCGCATCGCCGCCCGCCCCAGCCCACCGCAACGCGCCTCCGTAGTGCTCTTCTATCCCATTCTCTCTCCTCTCTCTCTCCTTCTCTCTTCTCTCTCCTCCTCCCGCCGTAGTCCATCGCAGCGCGCCGCCATTGCCCGTGGCGAGGTCGCCGAGGAGGAGCTGGAGCTGGAGGCAGAGGCCATGGCCATGCGGCATCGGCGTCGGGCGTGGATCCCTGGGTCGCGCTGGGTGCGGCCGAGGGCGTGATGGCACGACGCGTGGCGAAGAGCGACGCAGGGGAGCTGGAGCACGCGCCGGCGGCTGTGGAGCTATTTTGCCGCACCGAGGGCAGGCGCGACGCCTTGGGGGCCGGCGCGGGCAGCGAGTGGCGGAGCACGCTGGTGGCCGTCGTGAGGGGATGCGAGGCGCTGCAGGTGGAGGCGGTGCGCACGGGTGCCATGAGCACCTGCTCAAGTGGAGAAGAGAGATAGGAGATAGGAGACAGATGAGAGGCTTCCATGTGGGGGGCCACTCGTCATATCTATCTCAGCATAGCACGTATGTAATCGGGTTGGGTTTGGATCTGTTTGGACCGAAGTGACACACTTTAAATAGTTTATGGGTCTCTGGTGTACACTTCAATTGTTGTGGACCTAGATGACACACCCGCAATAGTTTAAGTACTACTGATGCACTTTACTCTAGTCCAAAAGACATTATACACCTGAAACCTAACTAAGTGGCCGGTTCTTGTCCTCCGGCCCATCCCCAAGCCGCTAGCCTCCAGACTCCCATCATCCCACTCCAGTACCGAGACTCCCCTCCTGACTCCAGATGTTGTCCTCCCGACTGACATCCGCTACACGCCGACCCCGATCGCCATCCGCGCCAGCCTACCCCAACCGCGCCTGCCGCCGCCAGGTGACATCGCTAGGCCCGTGCGCCGTCACCAAGCTCATGCGTCGCCACGTGCTGTCGTCAGTCCCCGCCGGATCGACGCTGGAGTGAGCTCCGTCTGCCGAATTGACGCCGGAGCGAGCTTCGCCCTCCGGATCGATTCCGGACTAAGCTGCTACCTCCCGACCCCACTGGATCGATAACGGAAGCCATCTTTCCCTTCCCCTTTTCCCTTACCTCCTCCCTTCCTCCCTCATCTTGAACTCTAGCGGCTCTGGATGCGGGCTCCGGTGTCCGGTATGCGTCGAACCATGTCCGGTGCGAGTCGATGTGCCGATAACCGTGTCCGGTGCGAGTCGATGTGCCGAGACGCGTCGACGCGGCAAAAAAAAATTTGGACTCGTGTGTCCGCGTAACACTGCCTGTAGTTGGCTGTTCTCTAGAGGTCAAGATGCCGCAGCGCGACGGCTCGTTGAACATGTCCTCCAACTTCAACCGGACCTGCCAGAAGTCCATGTCTTCGCCAGCTCCAACGAATAACCAAACAGATGAGGCAGCCATAGTCGCCGCTGGAATGCGCGTCCTTCGCATGGGAAGGGCAGCCGACAAGCAAGACCTGGAACTGGATGGAGGCGGGCAGCACAACGATCCGGAGAAGTCGGACGACCGAACTATCACCTTGATTTCCGCCCAAGACGGCGCTGCCTGCTGTCGACATGTTGTTGGGTCGGGTGTAGGTGCAATTTTTTGACCCGACCGCCGGGCGGTTCAGGCCATCACAAAAAAAAAACGCTGGTTTTTTCGGCCCAACCCAAACCCGGCCCAAGAAATGACTAGGTGTTCATTTTAGCAATGTGCTAGTGTTTAAAGATCTTTGCATGAACTCAATATATAGGTGCTCAAAAAAAATAAAGATTTCTTTATCGGAAATAATTTATTGTCTTGTCATATCATCCGCCATTAGTAGGCAATATTTCATTGAGATCTCTTGTTTTTCCCAAAAAATAAGCATCGAATTCTTTTAACAGTCCGGAATTAAATAAAGAGGTAGGATGGCTACTAGTTAGAAAGGGGCGAAAAAACCGCACGGCACCTTGGGACGGAGACTGCGGCGTCTGAGGCGACGGAGACTGCGGCGACGACGGCGTGGAGCCCATGGCGCCGACGGCACAGAGCCTGTAGCTGCACCCTACTCCGCGTATCCACGCTCCTCTTGCTCTCGGATTCGGAAGCACAGAGGGAAGCGCAGCGGCGGCTCGAGGGGGAAAGGTGAAATCGGGCGCTCCTCCTCTGGAACAGGAGACCACGGTGGCGCTGGCAGCTGCGAAGCGCCGGGCCTCCATCGGTCAGGTTTTGAGACACGAGGACGGGGCTCCGATGGTTGCTGGGAACTGGAAAAACGGTGCGTGCAGCGAGGCGCATGTGGGATGGTTTCGTGGCTGGCGATGGAGAGACGTGGCGGAGCAGCATCGGCACACGCAGCCCGGAAGCAGCGGCATCGGCATCAGAAAGAAGAAAAAAAAAAACGTTCGTTTGACGGCTATCCGTTTTCTATAGGTGTAATTTGACAGTACAGGTGAAAATCCTGAGAATGGATAATTTTTGGTGGAAGGACGCTGCCATATTGACATGGACGATTTGCCCAGCGGGAACTCAAGCCTGACAAGCCTTGCAATTTCCTATAGGAAGCAGCAGCAATAATAATTCAGAACTTTTGTTTCATGCACTCATTCACATCTTTTGCAAACACCATATACACGTGTAAATAATGTGTTGCCAGATCCTAAGTTCCAACTGTATATAAAGTATGCGATTTCCCTTTCGTGGAGACTTTTTAGAACCAATTCAAATGAAATGAACTTTCTTTCGAGAAAGTGATTGGTATATGAATCTACCTATAAAAGAAGCGAGTTCTCTGAAAACATTTTTTACCAGAGATGATCAAGTTATACCCCTCACGTTGATTCCACTGTGCAGCTTAGAAAGGGTTGGAAATGAGTGGAAAAACTCAAAATCCATAGATGCAAAATGTTTCTGCCGCTTACTTTTTTTTTCTCACCTAATTACTATCCCATACCCACCCTTAACCCACCTTTGATTTTTCCTTGGTTTCCTTCTTTTCGTTCGAAAAATTGGACGACCGGCTCCTTGCGTTGATTTTGTTCCATTGGATTAGATTGCCACTTTCCTAATCATATTTTTCCCTTCCTCTCTCGTATGACCTTCCCAGGTCAACACCACAGCACGGCCACCTACGCCGCCCTGCCACCCGATTCCACCGACGTCGCTCTCCGGCGGCCGTCGTCGCAGCTCTCTCGGCGCCGCGTCGCTCCCCATCATCAACCCGGCTCTCCGACAGCTTGCACCGCCGCGACGTGCCGCCACATCCCCCTGCCCGGCTCTCCGGTGAGCGGCTCTCCCCTGCGCGGTCCCGGCTATCCAGCGGCCCTGCATGGCGCCGCCACATCCTCCTGCCCTATGTTATTACTAGCATGCCTCATGTTATCATGAGAAGAAAAAGAAAAGAACATAGAGCTAAGAGTGTATCCAGAGAAAGATCAGTTTAGCAACAACGTACGTAAAAAACTTTCACAGAGTAGAAGAGAGAGAGGGGGAGCGATGGCAAAACTTATGGGTTAGTTTTTGGCTGCTTCATAAACAGTTGAAAGCATACTTATTTAGTGCAAAGTTTTACGAAGTTTCTCCCGTCATCACTCAGATGGGTACTCGTAGACCTGATAAGAAACTAAATAGATATATAGAAGTTCAGTGTATTTGAGATGCAAGGCAAATTTGACATGTGAACTTGTGGCGTAAAATTGACATGTGAGCTTACGCCGCAACTGTACAAGAATGGTTTAGTAATACTGCATCAAAATTTCAGGTGATGTTCTGCCGTGGATGCTATGGATTATATATTTTTACATCGGAAATGATATGGAATTTCCGTAATTTCTCTGTTTCATGTGATACTAGATATGGTAGATCCTAGACTAGAAATCTTTTCTCATGGAACCTGATGGGTGTTGTTTCATTAAGTATCTCTCTATTTTAGTTTCAAATACTAAATTAGTAATGCCAGGTGTTGCTTCGTTAATTAATCAACTACAACTCGATCAGTACAAAACCATGTGAGAAAATAAAATCCTAAAGGTGGAAACATTTTCGTTATATCAATTTTAAATCCTTTCCAACCCTATCCAATTCTTTTCAACCTATACAGCGGGGCCGATGTGAAGGGTACAGAGGTTTTTGTTGAGTGAAAAAATGGTATTGCGAAAACTCAATTGTAGATATGAGAATAATTAACATCCAGTGATCGTCATACTTTTTGTTCGAACATGAGCTTAATGCTGTAGGGTTGTGCAACAGTGCTCCTAACACTTGAACCGATGGGAACTGATCTTCTATCAACAAGACGGACTCTGGATATATGCATTCTATAATTCTACTTGTGTTTTCTTATGTTCTCCGCCTTTTCTCAGTTCACCTGCTTTTGACCATGCCATTCGTTCTAGACTTTCAGTCCACCGGACCTTTCAGTTTTACCCCATATTATTTATCACAAGAGATGTTTCTAAATGAGCTTGATTCTTAGAGTTATATATCATATATGTACCCACAAAGAAGATTAATAAGCGTCGTATATATACACCATATTTAATTAGTGCACATTAAATTATTGTTGCAGTTCATATGTAGCCAAATGTAAATCGGCTAATTATAGGAAAAGCTTTTTTTCTCGTTTTCATCTACTGAAAAAAATGTAGCCAACGCACGGCACGCGCGTACAGGTTGAACTAGTGAATAAAAAGTGTGTGTATATATATATATGAAAATTCCTTTCTACATTCGCATGTAGCTACACTCGCGTATGTATCTCATGATTGAGGGCGTATCTAGTGAAACGGAAGGTACGTACACGGAGTATGCAATGATATTAGACCATCCGAGATGGTATGTGCACGAGGTATGCGAGTATACCTGAGGTATGTAGACATACCCCGTTATATGTACTAATATGAAGGTATTATCAAAATATAATTAAAACAGGGGCTGTTTTGTAATTTTTTCGGGTGGTGACATTTGAGGCATCTTAAAATAAGTATGTGAACATACTCAAACCGATAAATGAGTATGCGAACATACCCTTATTGGTTTATTGAAGGTGAGTGTAGCTACATGCGCGTGTACATAAAACTCTTCCTATATATATATATATATATTATATTACCGGCATCGGAGGGAGAAGCGGAGTCGGGAGCTGGAGGAAATAACACTTTTTGATGGACGGGAGAGGGGAGGCAGTTGTTTCAAGGGCACGCTACGGCAACACAGGACTGACGGGGTGGGGGCTTGCTGTCTACTTGGCGAGCCTTCTTATATATATATATTAGGAGCCCTGGGCTCCCAACAAGAAAGGGGAGCCCAAACTTAACCCACCACTAGAGCAAACCGCTACGTGGTTCCACCGAACCAACTTTCCCAGGCAACGACCTCTAATCATATAATGTCCTCTGTGGTCATATATTTTATGAATATATATACACGGACTGGACTACGGTATCTCTCTCCTCTCATTTTGAATCCGCTCCTTCTCTCTCCTCGCCGTCCAGATCTGACCGGGAGGAGGTCCGGCCTCGGCGACGGCGGCGCGGCTCCTCCCCCCGGCCCGCGCGGCGTCTGCTTTCCCCGGCCAACGCGACGACTCCTCTTCTCCCCGGCGGCGGCTCCTCCCCCGGCCTGCGCGGCGGCTTTCCCCGGCTCCTCCCCCGTCGACAGGTTTGGATCCCTAGCGTGGGGCGACGCCGAGCGCTACCTCCTAGCCCGCGCAACCGCATGGATGGACTCCGAGCTCCGGGCACTCCGGGCGCAGCCGCCGACGCCGAGGCCCGCCCGACAGGCTCGAGCGCGAGGCCGCCCCGTCGCCCGTGGAAGGCTGGACCCCAGCGGTGGCTGGTGCGGCCAATCGCCCCAGGGTGGCTCGACGAGGTGGTGGAGGATGGATCTGGCGAGGAGGCGTGGACCCGGCAGCGGCTCGTCGCAGAAGCCGCGGGCTCGGGCGGTGGCCAGCACGTGGGCTCCCGGATTGCCGACGACTACCACTCCGTTGACCAGGTACGACACGCCTGCCTTACTTGCTCCAAGAGCCGCCGTCCCCCTCCAACAGCCATGGAAGACGACGAGCGTGGCCGGGTCGTCGGCGTTGAGGTCGGCGATCATCTCCTGCACCCTGTGGTTGTAGAGCTGCGCGGCGTGGTTGCGATTGGGCTCGCAGTCCTGGCGCAGGCCGCCGCCGAGCGTCCGCTGCGAGGGGACACAGCCGACGGGCGGCATCCCCACGAAGCCGATCTTGCGAGCGCCCCGGGCGGCCACCTTGCGGAGGAATCCCTCGGCGCCAGAGACGAGCATGTCCACGCCAAGTGTTCGACGAATTTCCCCCACCACGAGCAACAACCTTTCCATGGTGAGCACCGCTACTCTCTGTCCATCTGCGCTGCGGCTCCCTACCCATGGTACTAATCCCTCCTGCTCACATGCCTCTTCTTCCTGCAGCAACCTGGACACCGATGGCTAGCCACCATGGGCTTCGCCCCTGCCAGTACGACGGTGACCACTGCCAGTAGGCCATAGCCGTGGCTATGCCTTGCGGAGGCGCCGACTCTGCCGAGCTGCAGTGGGCGCAGGGCA
The DNA here is from genome assembly GCA_022530915.1 of Paspalum notatum. NCBI lineage: Eukaryota > Viridiplantae > Streptophyta > Magnoliopsida > Poales > Poaceae > Paspalum > Paspalum notatum. Next base: position 26,658,002 of record CM039688.1, on the reverse strand, counting down.
AGGCCAGCGAGGACTGTATCCACATCAGGGCGGGCATTGCTCTCCATTCGGATGCTTAGATCCGGTGGTCCATGGTGGCGGCCCCTTTCCTATGATGCTGAGCACGAGGATGGCTACGTACAGTCATATGGTACGCGCCATCCCCTCACTGCCGGATCAAGGAGTGGTGCTACGGGAGCAGGAGTGGCAGAACAGGATGCTCCACCAGCAATCCACGTGTGGTGGTCTGAAATTGCAGAATCCGCTGTTCCTCGATGCAGTGGCGGAATGCTACAACGTCCTGGTGAGAGCTCTGTACCTTTGGCCAGATCCTGGGCCTGGGATGGCCATGTTCAGTCCAGGTATACTCTGATTCCTGAAATTGCATTGTTCTATGCTTCTGTCGCTGCATCTTATATGCCTGTAAGCACTCAACAAATTACTGCTCCTTTCAGACTTGTTCTTAGCATTGTAGCTGCGTATCGTTGACTGTAGTAACAAACTCGCTGAATGATATTGCATGTTTTCTATGATTATCCTCGCACTTTCTATGATTGTCCTTTAAATTTTTATGATTATTCCTGCACTTTCTATGATCTCCTCACAACTTTTTATGCCTTTTATATGCTCAGACTGGGCGCGTCTCCGGCCTCGACCTCCCAGCAGCATCGCTCGCCGGGCTGCTCCCGCGGTTGGACTGCGTTGTGCTAGGTACAGTCCTTCTACGCCGTGCTATGTCGCATTGCGGATTCTACCTGCTCAATCTCGTTTAATCCTCCCCGTCTTTAGCCACCCGTCCGACGAGGAAAAGATATTTGAGCATCTTGGCTTTGGATGCGTTCTGTTCTGAGAGGATGCCTGCTGTGAATCCCCTAGATATTGTTACTTTCTATTTGTGTTGATTATATATTATCCATGTTACAATCTATGCCTTTAGGTTAGGTTTCTATGCTCTTGGTAAAAGATATATACCTCGTGTTTGTGCATAAAATGCCTAAAATGATTGTATGACACTGTTCCTGACTAGGAGATCATTCTTCTGCATCCTATGACATCAAAAATAGGATTCTATGATTAAAATGAATGCATTTCTTGTCTAAATGCGATGGCTTGTGTGCAACTTTTGTGTGGCGCCAAGCAATTTTATTTCGTTTTGACATAGAAAACGACACCAATTTTAGAAAATCTAGGGATAATTTATGCACATTGGTTTTTATGCAATTGGTTTCTATGATTTCGCTCACAGCTTTGTATGCCCTTTTGTTGCAAGGTTGGGTGGTGGAAATGAACCAGGAGAAGCACAGAAGACAATTTCGAATGCATCGCAACTTAGAGGTAACCTCTAGCTGTGATGGACTGCATGGCAATTTTGAAGTTGCAGATTGCTTTTCAAAAGATGAACAACAGACATTTCTATGCTCTCAGATATAGGTTTTTATGCACCGTTCATGTTTACTTTTTTCTAGATCTAAGTTTAGATGCGTTGCAATGAAATGATCTATGCCACTGCCACAGGGTTCTATGATTGACGGAAAGTATGACTTGTTGGTTCGTACGATCTTTCTTAAAGAAATATACCATCCTTACGGAGAAAGACTGTTCACGCAATTTATATGCTCACGTGGGAAAGAAGTTTGGGTTCAAATTTATATGCTTGTACTCACGCAATTAAAGCCACCGAACATTTATATGCTTTAATAACCTAATATTTATGATCAAAACACCATTGAACTAAGTCTTATAGACATATGCTTGTACTCACCGGGCTTTCAATAGTTATGTTCGAAATTAAATGACCTCATTTTTAAGACCACCTCATTGAACATCGAACAAAATTACATGACCCAGTCAAATTCAAAATTTTATACGAGAAGTCACCGAGCCAACCAGCTACCACGTCGGAATGAAACGAGGATAAAAACTTGTTTATATGCTCGTACTCACCGGTTTATATGCGTAAAACGAAACGAGAAGAGAGGGACGTGTTTCTATGCTTGTAGGTACATGTTTCTATGCTCCACATGCAAGCATAGAAACCAAGATTTGAGCATAGAAACCATTATATGTTTGTATTCACCGGTTTATATGCTCAAGACGAAATGAGGAGAGAGTCTTTGCTCACCCAATTTATATATGATTGCTCACCCAATTTATATGCTCACGCGGGAGGAAGCGTGTGTTTAAATTTTGAATTAAATGTTCTATGCTCGGAAGCATATGTTTCTATGCTCTGAAATCAAACTACATTATGCTTGTACTCACTGCTTTATATGCTCACAGCTTGGTTTATATGATCGTAGATAGTTCAAATATTTTTCGAACAAAATAAAAATATTCAAATTTGATGTCAAATTGTGCAAAAAACATCAGCAATCTTGTGGTGAAAACCGTTTATGAATCGGATGTTCAAGCAAGGAATTATCGCGAAAAAACTGAATGCAATCTAAATGGGTGGGTGCATGCATGCTTGCATCAGGTGGCAGAGATGTGTCAGGTGGCACTTCTCTGTGTGTCAGGTTTATATGCTCATCCGTTAGCTTTATATGATCATTAGCCTCGTGTCGATGCGCGCATAGCTGGCTGGCTCGGACCGGTCTGCTGGCTGGCTCGGGCTTCCCGTAACTATTGGAAGCCCGAGCCAGCCAGCAGACCGGTCCGAGCCAGCCAGCTACGCGCGCATCGACGCGCGAGGCTAATGATCATATAAAGCTAACGGATGAGCATATAAACCTGACATACAGAGAAGTGCCACCTAACACATCGCTGCCACCTGACGCAAGCATGCATGCACCCACCCATTTAGATTGCATTCAGTTTTTTCGCGATAATTCTTTGCTCGAACATCCGATTCACAAACGGTTTTCACCACAACATTGCTGATGTTTTTGTGCACAATTTGACATCAAATTCGAATATTTTTATTTTTTTCGAAAAATATTTGAATCATCTACGATCATATAAACCAAGCTGTGAGTATATAAAGCAGTGAGTACAAGCATACTGTAGTTTGATTTCTGAGCATAGAAACATATGCTTCTGAACATAGAACATTTAATTCAAAATTTAAACATACGCTTCCTCCCGAGTGAGCATATAAATTGGGTGAGCAATCATATATAAATTGGGTCAGCAAACACTCTCTCCTCGTTTCGTCTTGAGCATAGAAACCGGTGAATACAAACATGTAATGGTTTCTATGCTCAAATATTGGTTTCTATGCTTGCATGTGGAGCATAGAAACATGTACCTACAAGCATAGAAACACGTCCCTCTCTCCTCGTTTCGTTTTCCGCATATAAACCGGTGAGTACGAGCATATAAAGAAGTTTCTATCCTCGTCTCGTTCTGACGTGGTAGCTGGTTGGCTCGGTGACTTCTTGTATAAAATTTTGAATTTGACTGGGTCATGTAATTTTGTTCAATGTTCAATGAGGTGGTCTTAAAAATGAGGTCGTGTAATTTTGAACATAACTATTGGAAGCCCAGTGAGTACAAGCATATGTTTATATGACTTAGTTCAATGGTGTTTTGATCATAAATATTAGGTTATTAAAGCATATAAATATTCGGTGGTTTTAATTGCGTGAGTACAAGCATATAAATTTGAACCCAAGCTTCTTTTCCACGTGAGCATATAAATTGCGTGATCAGTCTTTCTCCGTAAGGATGGTATATTTTTTTAAGAAAGATCGTACGAACCAACAAGTCATACTTTCCGTCAATCATAGAACCATATGGCAGTGGCATAGATCATTTCATTGCAACGCATCTAAACTTAGATCTAGAAAAAAGTAAACATGAACGCTGCATAAAAACCTATATCTGAGAGCATAGAAATGTCTGTTGTTCATCTTTTGAAAAGCAATCTGCAACTTCAAAATTGCCATGCAGTCCATCACAGCTAGACGTTAACTCTAAGTTGCCATGCATTTGAAAATGTCTTCTGTGCTTCTCCTGGTTCATTCCACCACCCAACCTTGCAAAAGGGCATATAAAGCTGTAAGGGAAATCATAGAAACCAATTGCATAAAAACCAATGTGCATAAATTATCCCTAGATTTTCTAAAATTGGTGTCGTTTTCTATGTCAAAACGAAATAAAATTGCTTGGCGCCACACAAAAGTTGCACACAAGCCATCGCATTTAGACAAGAAATGCATTCATTTTAATCATAGAATCCTATTTTTGATGTCATAGGATGCAGAAGAACGATCTCCTAGTCAGGAATAGTGTCATACAATCATTTTAGGCAATTTATGCACAAACACGAGGTATATATCTTTTACCAAGAGCATAGAAACCTAACCTAAAGGCATAGATTGTAACATGGATAATATATAATCAACACAAATAGAAAGGAACAATGTCTAGGGGATTCACAGCAAGCATCTTCTCAGAACAGAACACACCGAAAGCCAAGATGCTCAAATATCTTTTCCTCGTCGGACGGGTGGCTAAAGACGGGGAGGATTAAACAAGATTGAGCAGGTAGAATCCGCAATGCGACACAGCACGGCGTAGAAGGACTGTACCTAGCACAACGCAGTCCAACCGCGGGAGCAGCCCGGCGAGCGATGCTGCTGGGAGGTCGAGGTCGGAGACGCGCCCAGTCTGAGCATATAAAAGGCATAAAAAGTTGTGAGGAAATCATAGAAAGTGCAGGAATAATCATAAAAATTTAAAGGACAATCATAGAAAGTGCGAGGATAATCATAGAAAATATGCAGTATCATTCAGCGAGTTTGTTACTACAGTCAACGATACGCAGCTACAATACCAAGAACAAGTCTGAAAGGAGCAGTAATTTGTTGAGTGCTTACAAGCATATAAGATGCAACGACAGAAGCATAGAACAATGCAGTTTCAGGAATCAGAGTACACCTGGACTGAACATGGCCATCCGAGGCCCAGGATCTGGCCAAAGGTATAGAGCTCTCACCAGGACGTTGGAGCATTCCGCCACTGCATCAAGGAACAGCGGATTCTGCAATTTCAGACCACCACACTGGATTGCTGGTGGAGCATCCTGGTCTGCCACTCCTGCTCCCGTAGCACCACTCCTTGATCCGGCAGTGAGGGGATGGCGCGTACCGTATGACTGTACGTAGCCATCCTCATGCTCAGCATCATAGGGAAGGGGCCGCCACCATGGACCTCCGGATCTGAGCATCCGAACGGAGAGCAATGCCCGCCCTGATGTGGATACAGTCCTCGCTGGCCTTGCCCTGCGCCCACTACAGCTCGGCAGAGTCGGCGCCTCCGCAAGGCGTAGCCACGGCTATGGCCTACTGGCAGTGGTCACCGTCGTACTGGCAGGGGCGAAGCCCATGGTGGCCAGCCATCGGTGTCCAGGTTGCTGCAGGAAGAAGAGGCATGTGAGCAGGAGGGATCGGTACCATGGGTAGGGAGCCGCAGCGCAGATGGACAGAGAGTAGCGGTGCTCACCATGGAAAGGTTGTTGCTCGTGGTGGGGGAAATTCGTCGAACACTTGGCGTGGACATGCTCGTCTCCGGCGTCGAGGGATTCCTCCGCAAGGTGGCCGCCCGGGGCGCTCGCAAGATCGGCTTCATGGGGATGCCGCCCGTCGGCTACGTCCCTTCGCAGCGGACGCTCGGCGCCGGCCTGTGCCAGGACTGCGAGCCCAATCGCAACCACGCCGTGTAGCTCTACAACCACAAGGTGTAGGAGATGATCGCCGACCTCAACGCCGACGACCAGGCCACGCTCGTCGTCTTCCATGGCTGTTGGAGGGGGACGGCGGCTCTTGGAGCAAGTAATGCAGGCGTGTCGTACCTGGTCAACGGAGTGGTAGTCGTCGGCAATCCGGGAGCCCACATACTGGCCACCGCCCAAGCCCGCGGCTTCTGCGATGAGCCGTCGCCGGGTCCACGCCTCCTCGCCAGATCCATCCCCCACCACCTTGTCGAGCCACCCTGGGGCGATTGGCCGCACCAGCCACCGCTGGGGTCTAGCCTTGCACGGGTGATGGGGCGGCCTCGCGCTCGAGCCTGTCGGGCGGGCCTCGGCGTCGGCGAGCTGCGCCCGGAGTGCCCGGAGCTCGGAGTCCATCCACGCGGCTGCGCGGGCTAGGAGGTAGCGCTCGGCGTCGCCCCACACTAGGGATCCAAACCTGTCGACGGGGGAGGAGCCAGGGAAAAGCCGCCACGCAGGCCGTGGGAGGAGACGCCGCCGGGGAGAAGAGGAGTCGTCGCGTCGGCCGGGGGAAGCAGACGCCACGCGGGCCGGGGGGAGGATCCGCGCCGCCGTCGCCGAGGCCGGACCTCCTCCCGATCAGATCTGGACGGCGAGGAGAGAGATGGAGCAGATTCAAAATGAGAGGAGAGAGATACCGTTGTCCAGTCTGTGTATATATATTCATAAAATATATGACCACAGAGGACATTGTATGATTAGAGGTCGTTGGCTGGGAAAGTTGGTTCGGTGGAACCACGTAGCGGTTTGCTGGTTCGGTGGAACCAACTAGCGGTGGGTTAGGTTCGGGCTCCCCTTTCTTACTGGGAGCCCAGGGCTCCTAATATACTATCTATATACCACACCTGGTCAGGGGGACTAGGTCGGGTTGACCAGACAACACCCGGTCCCCACTCCGCGACCAGCAACGCCTTTTCGTCTCCCACTTGGTCCGAGATTCTCGGACATCCCCGGATACAAATCTTCCTTTCCATATCCGGGCGCATAAACCGGCGTTGTCTCTCTCCACTCCCCCGCTCCCACTCGCCGAATCCACCGCCGTCGCCATTCCCCCGTCCGCTCGTCCTTGCGCCGCCGTCGTCCGCCTTCCGCCGCCGTCGTTCGCTCGCAGCATCCATCCCCGTCGCCTCCATCGCCGTCGCCATCTTCGCCGACACCGCCGTCCATGGAGCACTCCGCCGACACCACCCCCTGCTCCTCCCCACGCCACCGTCGTCCCCAACCTGCGGCCGCCGACGCGCGCTGTCGCCCCGTTCGTCCCCAACCACCCGGCGACGTGCGATTCTGCCGCCGCCGTCGACCGCCTTCGCCTTCTTATCCGGCGACCCCACCCCTCTCCGCATCGGCCTTCTTCTTCGGCGACCCCTCCAGATCCACCTCGACGCAGCGACCCCTCTACACGCCGGCGCCACACAAAAAAGTAAGATCCATCTCCGAATGTAGTTGCATTTATTTATCAATCTACCCTTCGATGATCTGATTATTTTAACCTAGCGTGAATCTACCATAGTAGTTGCATTTATTTGGTTTGACGTCTTTCTGCTATGAATCGACATCTGCTGCATATGGTATTCATTGATTTTAGGCAACATTCGCAACAATAGCAGTTGCATAGTGGATGATGCTGGCAGTGATAAAAGGGTGAACGTTAGTTGATTTTTGTCAGATTCTACGATTTTTATTACACATTGTTAAGAGTTTTATGCACCATTTGTATAGATGTTTATGCATTTCCAAACAGGCAGATTATGAGATTTTTATGACATATTGTTTAAATGTTATTCACAATTCTATAGATCTTTATGCATAAAGAAACGTTTTTTTATGTCTGCGGCAGTTAAAAAAGGGGTAATCATTAGATGATTTTTTGGCAGATTTCATGACTTTTTATTACACATTGGCAAGAGTTTTATGCACCATCTGTATAGACCATTTATGCATGGTTGGTTGTTGGCAGATTATACGATTTTTCATGACATACTAATTAATTTTTATTCATATTTCTACATGGCTTTATGCATACTGTCGGACAAACAGCACGCGTATGTGTATGACACATTGTTTATTTTTTGCAAGGCAGCAATAAAAAAGGATTTGCGGACTGCGGGAAATGAGGACACAAGCGACGACGAAGGTGATTTCCAGCCTCCAGCCAAGAAGCCCCGGCTGTCCCATGCCAAAGTTAACCGGAAAGTAACCACCAAAAAGGCGAAGCAGAACGACTCTGCAGAACAGGTATTTTCTTCACATTTTCATTCCCCCCATCAGCAATTTAATGTATGCTAATACAAATGTTAGTTGCAGCGCAGCAAATTTTATTACAAGCTTTCGTGGGCAATCATAAACATGTTACTGACTTCTCCCATCTTTTTGTTGTTGGCTCAGGTTGCCCAGAAGCTTAATATCCGATGCATACCCGGCGATGTCATCGAAGCATTGAAACTGATGAGCGGAAGGTAGCATGTAGCCGTGGGCGCGCGAGGGTTCGACCCGATCCTGGAGATGATTGCCGATGGGGTAGGGAGCTGGTCTCTCCTTCGTTGGCTCATGGACAAGCTAGACTATCACGACATGACGCTCCGCCCTGGGCCCGGCAAGGAGCTTCGGATCACAAAGGAGACTGTCCGCCTCATCCTCGGGCTTCCCAGTGCTGGTGGAGGGAAGCCATTCTCAGATTACTGGGGACAGACCGAAGCTCATGACAGTCTCAGGGCTCAGCTTGGCCTCGGACGCAAGGTTCCAATCCCCATATCATTGCTGATGGACCGACTAAGTGAAGGGAACGACGATCCACTTTCAATCAGATGTTTTTTCCTGATTCTGTACAACCGCTTCCTCTTCTCAACTTCCAGCTAGAACATCAGCAACACCGAGGTGTTGTTGACTGAAGAAATTGACAATTACCCAAACGTCGATGTCTGCCAGCTTGTGTTCAATGACATTTGCAAAGCCGCCAAGGCATGGCACACAAGAGACCGCACCAATTAGACGACAACGATATCCAGCTGCGTGCTTGTGATTATGGTAACCCGATGATCCTCTATGTTCTTTTACGCTAACAGCATGCTGTGTTCTATCAACTCAGTTACTATTTTACTCCTAAGCCCATGCTTTATTATGCAGCCAGCGTACATAATTTATGCATTTATGTTGTCTGCAGATTTACTACCTGGACCACCTTCACCACCCAGCATCACCTATCAGCAGATACAGCACGCCCCGCATAAAATTCTTTGATAACAAAACTATGAAGGAATTGGCGAGGGCCGACCGTAGGAGGGCCGGACAACTCGGCGAACCTTTTGGTCACTGCGACGTAAGATCGATGTTCATTTATGCTCATCAGCTTATTCTAACCGTCGCAGGTCACACTCAGTTCTCTCTTGATCTTCAAACAGTTCCGAAGCAGGACCGAGACGTGCTATGGTGCGTCCTATAGCTACCACTGCCAGGACACTTTCTCCCTGCATGTGCCACGAATCAGGGACATTCTCAAGGACAAGCTCCTCTCTCTGCCCAGGCGTGTCCGCGACGAATTTGATGACCTCTTCCGTACCAATGATGCGGAGGTGGACGCATACTGCGATTCAATGCAAAAAAGGCATGAGCGCCTAGTACGGAAGCAGATTGACCTTGCGGAGATGTTCACCGGCATGATCGACAGGGCCCTCGCTGCCCACAAACAAGCCGGAGGTGCAGGTCCCTCCAATGAGCATGGCAGCGCCCCCGACCCTGAGCCATCACCAATGCGTCAGCGCTCAAACCCACCCATTCATATATTTTGTTATTTTTCCCGCAGACTCCTTTACTGACATCCCAATATTTATCTGCTGGTTTAGAGCACGACGGACAGGCAGACACGATGACGGATACGCAGCTCGGGTAGGACAGTAGCGAGGACCCCCTCCAGGACACTCAGCTGCAGGAATGCTTGCAGAGCATTTATGAGAAACAGCGCCGACAGCGAAGAGCGTTTCAGGACGAACCTGACGACAGCACGCAACCACCTCCTGCCCCCCACTAGGCTGCACCAATCAACACCTCCGTCGACGGTACTTCAGAACAGGTATGCCTCAAACTAATTTGATCAGTTATGCTATCTGCAGCCACCTTTTACTCATATTAGCAAGAGTTTTATGCAACTGTGTTATGCCTCGATGAAATATTTACTCACCTCCACATCTTTTATTCACAATTCTCATGATTTTTACTCACATTTCTATATTCCTTTACGCATAATCTAATCAGCAATAGAACCACGATGCTCGCCCACCACCAAAGTTTGATGTCACACCCAATCCTGTAAACGCTATTTTAGAAGTGTGCCTATTTTGCATCAGTTGCCAAAGCTTCTAAACCGTTACATCGTTTGTTTGTTCAGGTTGGAACCGATGCTGGACACAAGACTGGCCCCCGGTTTGACAAGACTCCACTTGGCCGTGTTAGTTTCCCCGCTCACACGTCTCTATGCTATGTATATAATACATTTTATGACATCTTTTGCGAAACTCACTGGTCTCTTTTATTTAATGTCACCAGGGTTCTTCTACAATCCAGCAGCCAGAGCAGTCCACCGTTATCCCACGAGCCCCTTCAGCTGTTGACCTTGCACGCGCCCTCCGTTGTTATGTGTGCACCGCAGACGGAGGATCCCCGGAACTGTATGATATGCGGTCTCTCTATCTGATCATTTATGCTCCCTGTCATTAACTTTTATGCATTGAAACCAGCAGTTTTATGCTCCCTGGCACTGGCTTTCCCAGCAACTACATATTTACTCACACCCAACTCATCTTTTACGTGTTTTCTGCCACCCGCAGGTGGCTGATGGAGTTTGGTCGTTATGGGGGATTCGTTTATGATGCTAAGGAGTCATTTGAGCCTAACGGATACCTCGAGAACTTCTACATGCAAGCATTCATCGATTGTTTGCGCCATGACGCCGCAGCACACCTCCCTGCGCCGATCACAGACCGCTTGATACTTGACGCCGATGTCGGGGTACACACTCCATTTCTAAGTCCATTGCAGCTGCCTCCGCACCCAAACTAACCTTGTGTTTCTTCGCAGGATTTATTAAACACAGAAGAGCGAGAAGCCAACAGCAAAAACAAGGGAGGCTTCTAGCCCGAAGTGTTAAACGAATACCTGCAATGGACTGTGCCATAGGCTAATGGACTCATCGGAATCAAATCGGTAAACCTGTCCCCCCTGTTCCCCCCTACTACAAACATCGCCATGCAAAAGTGTACATAAGTTTATGCACCATTCCAGATTATTTTATGCAAAAGTATACACAATATTACACCACTATTTATGCACTCTTTTTCAATCATGCACTTGCCAATGTCTTCTCTATGCAGATTATGCTCCCAATGCTGCACCGAGGCCACTGGACTCTGTATGTCGTCAACATAGCGAGGAAGTGCATAGAGATATATGAATCCAATCCCTACGGGTCAGAACTGGGTGGCACGATTTGGAAGGCACACCATTGCAACGCGGTGGAGGCCGATGGGAAGAGAACCGCATGGTGCAAGCTCATGATGGCCAGGCTTAACAAAGGTCTGCAGGCACGCGACCAAACTGTGGCATTCCCAAGTTTGGCAATTGGAAAATTGATATATCCCCCTATTGTCGTACCATGAAACCAGGCTCCAACGATTGCGGTTTCTTCGTGACAAGATTTATCCAGCTTTACTAGTACAGCACTGGCAGTCTCCTCCCATGGCAGTGGCCGGTGAGTCTCAATCTATAGCTTAGTGGATAATGTGTGTATCTGCATAGCTTATTACGCTCTAGTTCAAAAATAATTATGCATATCCCTAGTGTCTTTTATGACATTCCTTTGTGTCCATGAATTAAATACCCACTCACCTCATGTTTTCCACCTAACACTTTCCTAATTGTAGGAGGACGACGGAGACCTTCGATGATACCTGCTGCAGTATCTGACGTTCCACCCCAAGAACCAATTGGCGGAGCTGCCTCCGGAGATTGAGAGATTCAGGCCTCCAAGAGTCTAGCAAGCAACACGCCTAGGACCTTCATAGTTGGCCAAAATCGATATTTTGCCGTAACAGACAGTTTGTGCTACCCAGCTAGGTTAATTGCTTAGTCACGTATATATGTTGGACATCTATCGGTTAACCTCGTAATTTAGACATCAATATCTTGTACACATGTATTGCTGACGTTGCCCACTGTCTGGTACACGTCCATGTGGATGAACTTAGTGCCACAATTCTAGACACCTTATTCAATTTATGCTTAGTCCATGCCAGGTCACATGATGTGTACAATGCTTGCTTTACCTGTATGAGACAGTCTACAGGCCATAGTTTCACCCCTTTTATCCATTTTCCAGACCACCTTTACGCAAATCCACAAAAGAAGTTACTCCACCGTGCAACCACACCCCGTGCAGTCCTTTACTCTTTTTGGCAGAACTGTTGTATGTTGCTAAACCTTACGCACTTCACTTACAAAATTTATGCAATTACGCACCTGGCTCTATTATGCTACAAGACCTTATGCCATCGTTTTTATCTATTTTCCTGATTAACTTTACGCAAAATCACATAAAATTTACTCCATCCTGCACCCATACCCCTTGCTGTCTTGTTTTTCCGAAAGCATGGTATGTGCCTAATAGTTACGCACTTCACTAACACATTTTATGCAATTACAGTTTAGATGGTATGCATTTTACGCTGCTAGTGTTCATACAGCTGGACTATGCACAATACAACTGGGTCCCGCGCAATATATCGATCACGCATTCGCAACATTTTTGACAGTTTGTTTTATTAAAACCAACAATGTGCACCAACAACAACTGCGTAACACTCGATGCCCAAGCTGGCTTCAATATTTATGCTAAACTTTCTTGCTCCGTAGGACTTGGGTGCTCAGCTGCATTTCATCATCTCCCTGCGGAAACCATCCGTCTCCATGTCGCTATCATCAGTGTCTTCATTATCGGAAAGTTCCACACTTCGCTTCTTGCTTGTCGACGTCTCAATCCAATGCGCCGCTGATATAGCACTCTTATTCCTCGAACTAGGAGGCCGCCCCTTTTCCGACCAACCATGTTCGCCAAGCGCACCCTATTTTCTTCCAACGTCAGGCACGTCCGGCTGTTGTGTCCATCCGCAACACCACACTTCTTGCACTTTCTATTCTTCTTCTTCTCTCCCTTTGCACCTAGCTTCAGGGAGCTCGCCTCATTCTCCTTTATAGTCCTCCCCTTTGGCTTCGCCCGGTCAGGCTTCTCCAAGCTAATCGCCTCAAAAATAGAGTGCAGTCTCTGCGTTTTGAATTTATTCAATTGTCAAAACAACTTGCAAACATCAACGCATTCATAGACACCCGTCATCGTTCATCGTGGTTACCTTCCTAGCTTCGATTGCATCATGTGGTTGTATCCCCTGGGAACTACTCCCATTTACGACGGTTTCACCAGCGTCGGCAGTCTCCAAACAAAAACCATATGTTATCATACATTTCTAACATAACCAGTTCCATGACTAATATCTTCATGCAAACACTGATGTCACCTGTTGTTCAGCATCGGCAGCCACCTCTCCACATACAGATAAATTGTCATTTCTTTGCACTGCCAGACCTTGACCTCGCCCTTCCTCAGCCGATGCACCATCATCCTATATTTACGCCAACACGCCAATTGATTATATCATCATTCCGACGCAAAAGAAAAACATACGACAACATTTTTTACACCATATAGTTACCTGGCAATCTACACCATCATTGTTTAAGCAATTTTCCTCTCCGTTTATGTCTGGCGCCACTCGCTCCATGTCCTCTATGAGCTTGTCCAATACAACCAGTGCCATATTTTTTCTAACTTCCGACATACCAGAAAGTGTGACAACCTTCATTGTTTTTAACATCACCACGTTCCGTCTGCCCAATGCGGTTTCGCCATCCTTACCCTGCATTTTCTTGTCGTCCCTATGAAAAAGCACATCTACCTTCGCATTGGTCGTATACCGCTTCATCACGTATTCTTTCGGTATCCTATCAATTTGAAGGTGCGTAAATGCTTTTATCAGGTGCACACATAACAGCCCTGTGTTTATCCAGAACACCAAAATTCATTCACACATTACATAAACCAATGACTCTCCATATAAACCACACGACGCACCATACCTGTGTGCTCCCATTGCTTGCACTCACAGCAGTACTTTCCAGCGTCCATGTCCGTCTTCAATTTGAATTCGTGCTGTCCCCACACTATTTTATTAGATCGATTAGTATGGCGCACTAGGTAATCGTCCCGACCACCATCAGGATCGGGTACTATTTTGTACGCAGTGGAATATTTCATCGACTCCTCGAACCTACACATGACGGCCCTTGTGTACGCCCTTGCCACCCTTATTTCAAATGGGTAAAGCGTGTTAGTCTCCCTCTGCCCCTGCAAATTATGCAGATAGCCACATATTAGCGTAACTACAAACCATAATTTGCATAAAATCTAAAACATTTATGCATAATTACTGATAATAGCGCCACATAACACGATCGACCACATACCTTGCATGCCAATGCTTCAGCTGCCTCCTTCATCTTCCTCTCGTACATCATCTTCATCATTTGCTTAGCAAACTCATGCAACGGGGTGTTCGCGTCAACATGGGAGTTCTTCACCACTTTGTTCATGCTTTCGCTGCGTTGGGTAGACACCATTACGCCACATAAATCATTTTTGAAAAAAGCCGGTATCCACTCCTTTCGGATTTCATGCAAACTCTTGAGCGTGGTGTCATCGCGCAGGCTAAATTCATGCAGCATCCACTCCCAAGCAGCCTCAAACTCAAATGGAGTCAGAGGATGATGAATTATAGACTGAAACTTTGCCTTGAAGTCTCTATCCTCAAACCTCTTGTACAATTCATTCAAATGTGTCCTAAACCTGTTCTGTACATGCCACAGACACAATCGATGAATTGTATTGGGGAAGACCCCCCTAGCGCAACCAGCATCACTGGGTCTTGATCTGCATAAACGCATAAAACATGACTGTGGATAGCATCCAAGTCACATAAACGTGAAAGCAAAACAGCATAATTGATTACTACTATTCTGCATAAAAGCATAAAACATGGCTAATGACAGCTTCCAACTCACATAATTGTTAAATCAAAATAGCATAATTCATTACTACTACTCTGAATAAATTATACCTGTGAGCATCACCCTCGGCCCGTCCCCCCCCATACACATCTTGAACGCTTTGAACGCCCATTCGAATGTCTCGATCGTCTCTTCTCCCAACAGTACGAAGCCAAATGTAGTGCACTGTAGGTGGTTGTTCGCACCGAGAAACATACCAAGGAGTTTACCATACAGGTTAGTCTTATGTGTGGTATCAAACGTCACCGCATCTCCAAAATCAGCATATTCACCCTGCTGACTGGCATGAGACCAGAATATGCTTTTTATCTTCCCATCGTCTTCCAGCTGAAAGTCACAGAAGAATTGTGGGTTTTGCTTCCTACATTCTGTAAAGAATTCTAGAAGCTTGGCCACGTCATTGCTGTTGTTCTCCCTCCGCCTCGCTGCACCACTGTTAACATTCAATTAGCACACATTTTGTATGACAAAAAGTGCCTAACCATCGCGAAACTCACATGGTTTTTACGTCCTTTGATGTAACTGGGACAAACTCAGGACCCCATGCATCTCCGTAACAAGGTCCATGATGCAGTGCTGTTGCACCCTGCTATCTTGCATCGTTCCTATAAACTCCCTGTATGCTGGATCATGTGACTTATTGCAAAAAAAGTCAGTCCTTTTCTGCTTTATCCGTTATGAATGTGTGATTATGATCTAGGCGCAAGATATCTATACGAACCGAGACGACGTTTTCTCCGGCATCATCATATATAAATTTCAGCTTCATCACAGCTTTGCGCCCCATCCGCTTGGACGATGTTTTACGCACCTTTGGATTATCCACGGTCCTCTCCGCACATTTTTCCTCCATCGAACAGTTCAGCCACTTGTGACTTTTCGCACCCCTGTACCTCTTCAACGGAAACCTGACCTCGTACGCATATCTCAGGTAAAATTTATGCGCCTCGTCGACACTCCTGAACACCATGCCACTCGCAGGAACTATACTTGGATCTATAGTTTTGGCCTGCAGGAATCACAAAGCCACATACGAGATTATGCAACTACCATGTCCAATTACGCATAAAATCAAGTCTCCTATACTTACATGGCTTTGCCGAATATGCGGCGTGTCCATCTCAGCCGACCCAATGGTCCTCAAGGGCGCATGTTGGAGCCCGCCCGTCACCCTGCCCGAATCCTCGGATTCAATCTCATCGCAGCCAGGAGCGCGCAGATCAGGCAGTGGTGTAATCAACGCCCTTATCGGCGAGGCCCGCACCAGAGGAGTTGCATAAACGCCCGCCTCAGGGTTTGGCGTCGATCGCCCGGCCACCGGCGGCGTTGCCATGGAAGCAGCGTTTGCACGAGATTTTTCCAGAGACAAAATCGCAAAACCCCGACCGATCTGTCGCAGCGCGCCCCACGTCTACTACCTGGACGCGGCACCCACGGAAACTGCCCGCCAATCACGCGCGCAGTTAAAACCCAGACGCCGATTACGCATCGTCGCCGAAACGCATAAACCCGGGTTTTTTACGCATACCAACGCTCTTATTTACGCATTTGTGAATAGACATTTACTCTTTTTGACACACCCCACACTGGTCGGTCCGTTTGTGGTCGCTCGGTCTGACCATACCGAGATTCCCCTGAAGGGGGCCCACCACTGCGCCCGCTGGTGTGGTTGGACCATCTCGCGGACTGACCCACCCGGTCTGGTCCGCCTGGCTCGGGGGAGAGGCTCGGGCTTCTTGCATCTAAAGGATATACCGACCCTATATATATATATATATATATATATATATATATATATATATATATATATATATATATATATATATATATATATATATATATATATATATATATATATATATATATAAAATAAGTATGTGAACATACTCAAACTGATAAATGAGTATGCGGACATACCCCTTTTGGGTTATTGACGGTGAGTGTAACTACATGCGCATGTAGATAAAACTCTTCCTATATATATATAGGAATTCTATTGTGTGCGGATGCGCATGGGCCATGCATGGTGCGCACACACAGCTGTATGTTGCTATGTGTTGCGGTTACTACTTTGCTACTGTGTAACTTTTGGATTGTGAATGTTGCAATCGTTGCGACCTTTTTGCAGCTGTTGTGACTTTACAAGTGCTGCATGCATGCATGGTTGCTTCACAGGTTGCAACCGTTGCGACTTTTGGATCGTGAATGTCGCAACCGTTGCGATTTTTTGGATTGTGAATGTTGCAACCGTTGTGACTTTTTCAGCTGTTGCGATTTTGCAAGTATTGCATGCATGCTTGCTTGCTTTGCAGGGTGCAACCGTTGCGATATTTTGCATTGCGAAGGTAGCAACCGTTGCGACTTTTTGCATTGCTCTAGTCTACAGGTTGCAACCCATTTCGACTTTTTACATTGTGCCTAGCCTATAGGTTGCATTCTGTTACGATTTTTTTTTTTGCAAGTTGGTGCATGCATGTGCGCACCGTCAATGGGAGATACACATATGCGATGTTTAGTCGTGTCATATACGTATATATATATATATATATGTGTGTATATATGTATATATGTGTGTGTATATATATACATATACATATATGGCAATGTATCAGGCGCAAACCAAGCACTTGGTACAAACCCGTACAAACCTACTAAAATAAGTTTTAAAAAATTCTAGAAAAAATCATGAATGTACTTCTCATCTTAACTCATCTATATATAAAATTTCATGATCAAATTCATCTTAATCTAGGAATTACAAAAAAGACAAATTTCCTGACAAACAATAACAGTCAAATACATTCTAAATTTGTCTTTTTTTTTAACTTCTAGAGTAAGATAAATTTGACCATAAAATTTCATATATAGATGAGGTAAGATGAGAAGTACCTTCACGATTTTTTCTAGAATTTTTAAAAATTTATTTTAGTAGGTTTGCATGGGTTTGCACCAAGTGCTTGGTTTGCACCTGATATGTATACACACTGGCTAGTGTCACCAGATAGTGCATCCGTACCATATACAGGGCGTATTCATTTCTTTTTCACTCCATGTACAGTGCGCAAACAATGTTTTTCATCCATTTCTCCCTAGTGATACGCTAGATGACCCTACAGCAAAACTGAATCACAGCGATCATTTGAATTGGCAAAGTTGGTCTCACCATAGATGAAGGGACAATATAAATACTCAGGCTAAGTGAGATAGTGTATTGGTGATAGATCCCAAAATTCATTGGCTAGATTCGACTAATCTTTTTTTTGTTTCCTGACCATCTTAGCCTGAATCCAGGATATATTCATTTTGAAGATTTTGGTACTGTTTAACATTGTTTTTTACATTATAGACAGAGCGGAGTTTAAAATGAAAAATAGAATAGAAAAGCTGCTGGAGATGTCTTGAAAAAACAAACTAAGGACACTCAAGCATGTATTACATTAAGAAAAGAGATTAGAAAGCCACCGTATCTAGCAGAGTAAGTCAAACAATGGCGGGGATTACAACGATCAACGCTAATTGCAATAATATAAGGACTTTCCTAAGGCACGCGCGCGCAGGAATCCTACTTCCGTCCCGCACACTCCATTTTAGGAAAGGGCTAATTATTACTTCCATTTTTGGCAAACTTCTACCCTCTGCCCCGCACCCCCTCCCCACCCGCAGGTTTGGCACCTTTTTTTTCGGCTGCACGCGCTCTCCCTGCCCCAGAAACCAAGAAGCAAATCCATTCACAAACACTAAGAACACCGGCAGAAAAAAAAAGGTTCCTCCTGCCCCAGAAACCAAGAAGCAAATCTCTTCAAAAACAACTATTGAACCCTCGCATCCTTGGTGCTCTACCCCCGTGAAGAACTTTCTAGCAAGCAATTTCTAGTGGCCATCGTCCAGGAGCCAAAAAATCAGTAAAGAAAAGAGGTACCCCTCCCCGATCAGCATTCCTGAGGCATTACATTGGTACGGAAAGCAGTGTAAGAACATCCATGAGACACTTTACAATACTGCCCCACAAAAAAGGGTCCCAGAAAATGTTTCTATCCATCGTAACTTTGTTCTTCTGTGTAATATTGTGGCAAATCAGCATGTCAGAACATCCCCCCTCTGCACCCCATCGAGACAAATTTGTAATAGGTGTTGTTCTTAAAAAAACAATAAAGAAGCCAACTTTTGTCGGCAAAAGAACCTCCAACTCCCACCCATGCATTTCTTTTCTGAATTTGTTTTGCATGCATATATCCTGAAAAAAAACAAGGAAAAATGAGGTTAATGCACAAATAAAAGGGGACAAAAAAAACCTTGGTGGTTGTTGGATTATCATTTTCAATGAAAATGCTTTGAGAGTTATGCATTGATATGCTTGACAGAAACTTCTAATATGCTTGGTACTAGTGCTCTGCATTAATATCACTCTTAGCGGTTTATATTTTCCCATGTGCTTTTGATGCATGAAAATGCTTTGAGTTATGCATTGATATGCTTAACAGAAACTTCTAATATGCTTGGTGCTAGTGCTCCAATGCGAAACTTGGTGGTTGGAATATCCATACCATCAACCCATTAAGATGCAAAAAAATGTCTATTTCATCTTATCCATGCCATCACATTTATATCTATCCATGCATTTCAATATTGTATACTGAATGGCATTTTTATGATATCAAATAAGCATTTAAATAATATTAGGGCGGCATTTATATAACACGAAATAGGTATTTCTGATAAACATTGAGTAGGCCGATTTTAGAATATCCAGTAAGCGTTTAATTAATATTCATTAGGCATTTAACACAAACATTCAGTAAACCAATGCCTTTATGTGTGTTAAAGTATGTCCCTAAATATTAATAATCAACATAGAGAATCTATAAAAAATACAGTTAATCATGTATTCAACTATGGTATTGAAAAAAATATCATTTAAGTTCAACAATGTCTATTTCATCCTATCCATGCCATCAGATTTGTAACTATCCATGCATTTCAATATTGTATACTAAATGGTATTTTTATGATAGAAAATAAGCATTTAAATAGTATTAGGGGGCATTTATATAACATTTAGTAGGCAATTTTAGCAAATATTGAGTAGCTGTGTTTTCTAGAAGCACAACCATAGATTGCTTTTGAGAAGCACAACATCAAAATATTGAACAGAGTGATTGAACAAGATATATCTATCTCTATAGATATATCAAATGCAAAGCAAAAAGAAAAGGACCTAGAATGATTAGCTGTGAGGAAAAAGACTTACAAATGTTTAAAGTGTTACCTAACAGTTTCCAATAAAAAACTTGGAGATATTTTACAGTGGTTGGAATAGAACCCACCGGTACCAGGAGGTACTGGCGGTACCACTATTTTTAATTTTTAGAGGCCTTTTATACCCTTTGTGAAATTAAAAAATAAAAAACATGGGTACCGGTTCCACTATTTTTGGTTTCGGACCGGGACCATCCTATTTGGTACCATCTGGTACCGGTACCGCGGTACCATCTATTTTTAAATTGTTAGATATCATCAGATGGACGGTTCCTATATAAGACAGGTGAAACATAGCAATGGGCAGATGATGTGCTTATTAGGTATCAGTAAAATGTCTATTGATTTCTGTTGAAATGCCTATTGGCTACTGTTGCTGCTCTTATGGGGCAAGACCAGACCTATCCAGATCCAAAATAAAAGAGCGGTCTTAGAAATTTGTAGTTGTTACCAAGATAGCATGATATCTTCAATATGTATCTGTAATTTGTTCAACTAATAAATTCTAGTTAACCACTTCAGATGTAACAAGTGGGCAGTTTTTTTAATCAACACAAAAAGCATTTTTTTCCTAGCAAAAACCAATAAACATAAATTCTAGCATCTAGATAATCACATGCAGCAAGCATTTTGCTAGTATATGTAGATAAAAGTCATGTTGCTAACAGAGAATGACAGTCAATTTATAAAGGTGGCACAAAGTTCCTACCTTTCTGAAATAACTAAGCATTGGTAAGATGTTTCCACTTTCTCTATCAATGCAAAAAGAAAAAAAGACCTTTGACCTATAAAGTTTAATAGCTCATCTATATTTTTTTGCAAGTAAGCTCACCCATTTTACTACTTGCAGAATCTGAATTTAAAAAAGTGCAGTAGGTTCAGTATAGCATAAAACTTAGCGGTAAATGGTAAAACAGTTGTGATGAATCTAGATAACTACACGCGACCAAGAATTCAATGCTTAAACAGTGAAAACTACAAATAGATATTGACAATGCATGTTAAACAATGTGCTTAACAGTAAATAATAAAAATGGCAAGCTACGGTTACAGAAGTGCAATGCATGATAAACATAATTCATTAACCATTCATAAACAAAATTGCTTAAATGTGCCTCCCCATTTACTTACAGAAGTTCTTGATTTGATGACGGTGCAGTTCCAAGATGGTTGCGCCAAGCTGCAGCCAAATTAATGGTTAATATTCTGTAATGCGATCCAATCACAATGGGAGTATTAAGCACTATCTACAATTATCATTGATTGTAAAGAAAATTCAGTGATAAAAGGAAATTGGTGGATTGACTATGGTCTATGTCAAAAAAAACCCCAGATAAGTGGTGGGATGTTGGAGCTGTTCATGCTGTGGCATCGTCATGCTCACCTGCTTTCAAAGTATCTGCCATTTGAGTGGTAGCTCATGTCCAAGCATGTCCAAGCAGGTGAGACAAATCCAAAGCTTAACTGATAGCTCCCAGCTAGTAGTATTGAGCCTACATGCCCATAAGAATGGATCATCATTTATAACACTCAGCTTTCACATGGATCATTGTTCTACCGATACACTGGAATTCTTGCAGAGCTATATTCATCTTCAAGGTTCTATACTGCAGCGGCTCGAGGGCAAGTCAGGCATTAAGTAGAGGGGAATGTCAGTATATGGCCTTCGGCTCTATGGGCCAGCCACCTAGTGCTCTTGAGGCAGAAGGGGAGTTGAGTGGCATCGATTATTCATACAGAAAATGCATATCCTTCTTTTAGAAGCTTGCCCATATACTGGTGTACCTCCCAAGCCCCCTCTCAGGTATTCTAGAACCTTCTTGCTAATTGTTCTTTGCTATGCATTATTGTACTGGGTATTCATCAATGGTGCTTGATAATGGAGTTGGTGTGATTAGTGGGTTGTTAACATAGGAGAAGGAAGATGCAGCAAAGGGGAGGGAGCCGCTGCCACTCACCGGATGACACAGCTGCTGGCGCATTGTGAAGCGGGTTGGCTTCGCGCGACAGGCCGCAGCATGGACGCAGGTGAGTTCGACGAGGGCTGGTGGCGAACTGGACAAGGGCCGGCGACAGCGGTGACGACCTGGACGAGGGCCGGTAACCCTGGATGTAGGACGACATGGGGAGGCAGATCCCCGGCACCGGCGTCGTGGATCCTAGCTGCCGCCCCCATCGTCGGCGGCGAGATCGCCTCCTCCCGCAGTCCCTTGCGTTGCTCCCGCACACAGATCCGGTCGGAGCAGGGCCAGATCTGGCAAGAGCCTGCCAGAGGAGGGTGGCAGCGCGGAAGAGGGAGCCACCGGCGCGTCGGCCCGGCCCCCCGGCGGAGGAGGCAGTAGGAAGAGGGGAGGGAGTAGGGTGTGCAAAAGCTGTTGGGGATGAGGATAGAGAGCGGGTGCGGTGAGGATGAAAGGACGAAGAGAGCTGAGACAAAATTAATTCGGAGGGTATTTGGAGTCGGTGCATCTTCTATGCACCGTCGATAAAGATGGACGACGGAAAAAGGTGCGCGTGTCGGGGCGCTAAATACTGCGCGCTTGGAATCTAGCATTTAGGATAATATAAACGTAGCTATTACACACTAACCAACCTATGTCTCTGGCTGCCTATATATTTAATCATTCTCTGTATAACAAGTGCTCAGTGGTCACAAGCAGCAATCCTATCGGCCCGTTTGTCTTGAGCGAGAACGAGTAGTATTCACCGATCGACTCTAAGATCTATCTTTCCGGAGAAACACTAGGCTGCTGCTGCTGCTATAGTATAGTACTCCGTGCTTGGTAACATTCATAGAAGTACCACTAGAAAACATTCAAGGAACGAGGGAAGTAGGGAGAATTGCTATCATAGTTGAAGTGTAATTAAGATTTAGAATTATCCATAATGGGTAGCCAAGACATTATGAAAAATAATTTTAATTATACACGTAACGAGATCTACTACAATGCATAAGATAAATTAAAGCATGCAAATTAAGGAAGCAAACCATGAGGTCAAATAGAATATCACCAAAATTTTGTAGCCTGACAACCATGCAACAAATGGGAGGGATCGAATCATCGAAAATTGCATCGTCGGCTCTATTTAGTGTCCGTGGTGGATTTGTAGAGATGAAGATTTTCAAGCGGGATATAATTTGTGAACTAAGAACATACTTGTAGATATATTTTCCTTGAGCGATTTGGTGTCTCCTTCCTCATGGAAAATGTGAGGAATGACCTACACCGATGTTTTATTAGGTAAACTAAATTAAATAACAGAGGACTCATGAAGATGAACCAAATGACAGAGGCAGAAAAAGATAGCATAACTTTTGAATTGAAGAACAGAGTGTTGAACGCATTTCATCAAAACCATTTACTCAATGTATGACATAATGGAAGGGCATCCAACATCTATAGATGTTAAAAATTCAGAGGTTGAATATCAATGTGAATAGAAATTCACTCTTGCTTGCAAAATATTGACCATCTCTGGAGGAGCCCTTGCTAGCAAAACATCAAGCACCTTCGTTAGCCCTTGCAAGAAAAAAGTCAGGCATCATTCAACCTCCACAATCTGACCAATTCAAATAAAAAGATCAAGAATAGGAAGAAGCAAGCACAGTGAAAATTGTGGAAAAGATAACAACTATGATGAAGACTAGAATGATGGGAGCAGACAGGGGAGTTAGATGGCCATCACAACTCCTTGAAGACGACAAAGATGTTGGCGACCTTTGAGGGACTCAAGTGTATCGAGTATGGTATTTCGTCATGGTTATGATGAGCGCTTGCCAACACCGAAGACCAGCGAAGGGACAAGTGGGCAAAAGCCCTCTCGAGTGGACTGAGAGGCGGCGCTAGAGTGGATTTGGAGTGAAAAAATCCCTGATGAGTGGACTGGCAGGTGGCTTGGGCTGCGGTCCAAGTTAGACTCGGCCCACAAGTGTGACCTTGGGTCCGGGTCGGTGTCGTGAGCCGTGAAATCACTCTACCGATGAGAAGCCCAAAATCGTTTCCCGGTTTGAGAGTCAAAACTAGAGAGCGTTTTCTGGTTCCACCGTCAAAACCAAGGGTTGGTTGCTGGTTTCACCGAAACCATGGTTATCCAAAAGGGATGGACTACTGTGATGCCCCTGGCATCTCAGAAGCCTTAACACAAAATTATACAAAAGCTAGTGATGAATTAGGACTAAATCACGCTTAGAGAGTAATTAGATTTTGGTGGAGAAACAACTAAGTCAAAAATTTCTGCCTTTTCCTAAATTCATTCTGAAATTACTTTTGATTTCACTATATGACTTCAAATTCTCCCTTTCTATGAAATGAAATTGAACTTATCACCTCTCAAATGCACCTATTGTGGAAGTGATTGCACTTCATTTGATACTCCAAAAGTTGGAAACAAAAAAGTCTCTATACAAAGTGAAATTTCTGTTTTAATAAACCTTGGAACATAATTGTGTCTAAAATTCAAAATCTGTTGGGTTTCAGGCCAAAGTCATATTACCAAACTTGTAGATAAAGTACTGAGGGACAACTTTAGTAACTATAGTTTGATCATACATTGATTTTTAAATGGAGATTAGGGTCATTTTCTACCAACACAGAAAACCAGTTCAAATCAGCCCCATTTAGAAATCTCCAATTTTCTCTAGCCTGCAGCCACTTTCATGCAAAACTCCAATTTGAAAAGTTGTAGGATTTGAAATTCTAAACAACTTACCCAAAAGGACTTTTGGGAGAAAAGGCCTGGAAATAAGACTTATCATTTTTCCAAACAATAAAAGTACCCTGTCCACAACTAGGGCTGCTAGTTAAATTTGAATTTAACTCATATTTTCACTTGGAATCTGGGGTAGTCCATTTTGACAAAGTTGTAGATCTCTGAGAGTGGAACAATTCCTTCAATTAGAGTTTCCTCAAATTCGGCCTCCAAATATGCAAAAACAGTGAAATACAGGAAGGGAGAAAACACAAAGTCACATTTCCAGGGGGGAGTCACTGACACGTGGGCCCTCGGATCCGCGTCGCGCCAACGGCGCGGACCGGCGCGCGCCGCGTGGCTCGCCGACGTACAGGAAGTACGGCGAGCCACCGGCCGGCCGCCCGACCGCGTCAAAAGGAGGGGGGGAACCCCGCGCCCCAAACCCTAGCTATTCCCCACCTTTCTATCCCGTCTCCACCCCGTGCCGCGCGTTCAAACGCGGAGCCACCATTGCCGCCGGCAAGCTCGGGTTCGAGCTTGCGCCGCGCTCTCCCGGCCGCCTCTCACCCCTAGGCCTACACCACCACCACCACCGCTCCGAGCCGCGTCCGCCGCCCCGAGTCTCGTCGTCGGAGAGCCACCCTACGCCAAGATCGACGCTGCCGCGACGTCGCGGCCGCGCCACCGACGTCCCGGTTCGAGCTCGGTGCGCCGCCGTTCCCCGTCGCTCCTCGCCCCCACCGCCGACGACCCTACCCCACGGTGAGCGCCGCGCCACCGCGCGTCTCCGGCGCCCCGCGTCGCAGCCCCGGCGAGCCGGGACTCGCCGGCGCGCGCGCGTCCCGCCGCGCCTCGCCGCGCGGGTGCGCCCGGCGAGAGGAAGGAGAAAGAGGGCCGGGAAATTTTAGATCCGGCCCTCAGGTTTTTCAATATTACACCCCGGTCCTCCCCCGGTTTCTTTGTGTCTAGCAGATCTTGCGGTTTAGCCCCTGGATCTATTTCAGTTTCGCATTTTAATCCAAGCCTTGGAACTTTTGCAGATCTAACCCGGAGTTCTACGGGTTTCACGTGCACTGTTCGCTGAGTCTAGGCCTTCTTTCGTGCTACCCCCGGGAATCTACGGTTAATTACGAAGAGGTCCTTAGATCTAGAGTTTTTCTTTTTCTTTTTGCTTTTCTCGGTTTGAACTTTAGAAAATCATAATAAATCAAATAAAAATCCTAAAAAGGTAAACTCAGTGGCTATGAACTCGTCTTGAGTAGATCTACACAGTGGGTATGATGTGGAGGTGTGAAATGTCTGTTTTGCCCTTGGTTTGTTGCATGCATGATTAATAAGGATAAATGACAAAAGTGGGCCAAATGAACTCCAAATGGCATGAAACTTGGACAGTAGCTTTCTTAGGGTATTATAACATTACGTGAATTTTTGTAGCCCTAGCACTTGCGGTTTAATTACCCTTTTGCCATTATACATGCGTATGTGTATTTATTTAACCTAGGGAGGGGAGGCTACAAAGAATATGCTCAAATTGACTCTCTAGCATTTTTTTATATACTTTAGGTAGTATGAGTGTCTCACCGGTAAAATATGAGCCCCTGCATGTATAATTTTGATGGTGATCTGAAAATGACAAATCTTGATTTGGAAAATTGGATAAATGGAAAAGATGGCTTTAGGGTGCTCCAAAAGTTCTATCACAAATTGTCGATGCTCTCTGTAGGTGTATTTAGCTCACTGTAAAATTTCAAGCTGTGCGTGTCAAGTTTTGATGCAGTTTCGAAAATGGCAAAATGTTGCATGTTAGATCAAAGAAAGGGTAAAAGTATACTAAATGGACCCAAAAATAATAATAATTATTATGAAACTTGGACAAAAGTTATATCATGTTGGTTAGGACCAGTGTAGATTTTGGTAACCCTAGCATGCACTGCAACATTACTGTTGTACCCCTACGTATGCATTTAATGCATTTTTGAAATAGGGAAATGTAGGCCATATAAAACTGGTCTGGAAAAATTCAGGGAAAATTTTACCACACTTAATTGGCCTAGTGCAGCCTATGAATAAAGTCCCAAGTATTTTACTCACTGTTCACTATGTGATATGAAAATGACAAGTGATATGATGATTAAATCAATGAAGTAGGAAAATGCCATCCACTATGCTAGAAGAAATTCCACCAAAATTCCTATAGCTATACTGCCCTATGAGTATGTTTATCGATCACTTTTCTGCCTATCCATGGAATGATTAGTTATGCGTGTATGATCTCCAGGCGTCTCGTGTATTGCATCATGCATATTATTCATATAGCGACACTTATTGCAGATACGTGATAAAGAAACAAGTGCACGGGTCTACATCAACCAACGGTGATCCAAAAGACCAACTAAGACCCATTCACGACCTGGAGGGCCCATCAGTCGTGTTTGGAAGGAGGAGTTGTCCAAGGGATCAAGGGGTTGCCTGGGGCAAAGCCTCACAACCCGACAAACTAACAGTAGCTTAGTTTGTTCAAGTTGTCAACAACAAAGGTAGGCCCCTTAGGCATTTTCACCTATCTAGGGAGTCTCACCACCCTATACTTGTTTGTGCATTACGTTTAGGGATTTTATGAAACCCCACATGCATAAATCCTTGATGCCCAAAGTAGAAAGGGTGAAGCGAAGTCTATGCTTAGCCATGCTTAGACGGTAGAAGACGAGTGAAGGTATTCACTCGCGAGATGATAGGGCCTGCAAATGTTTTTACAAAACCTTGGATCGAAAGGCAATCTGTTATGACTTGATGATAAGTTGAGACCGGGCGGAGATATGGTTTGATATGATGAGATTTGTGATAATGTGATTGGTGGACTCCGCCCGAGTCGATTAAGGCCCGTCCGCTGTTCGCCTGCTGAATTGGCATAACATTGCTAGAGTGCTTATCCGGTATATGGGGCCGGTGAAACCTTACTTGTGCCATCCAAAGAACAGAGACACGTTCCTACCCACTGGTTGCGAGGAAGGTGGTCCGGGGGAGCTTGGTACTCATGACGGGGAGACCGGGATGCCGGCAGGCTCGTCATGGGGGCACAACCCGGAGGTCAGGCGGGAGTGAATCGAACTTGGGATGGGACAAGTGGAGGCGGGGGACCATATGTGGGAAAGCCGTCGTGTCAGTAAGCATATGGGCCCCTGGCATTTTTAGTTATTCCCGGGAATTAAAAATCGATTCGAATCGCTGATGCTCACCAGGTGTGAGAATGCCAAATATCACTGACGGGCAACGTAGTAACAACTTAAATACTTTATGCTTATATCCATGTTTTATATACAACATGCTTGGATAAGTATGATCCGTCCGACTATTCATAGTGCTGCCCATCCACTGAGAGGAGGTTGATGGATTTGGGAGATGCTTCGAGGTCGAGGGAGAGATGACCCGACGTATAGGGGCATCGCTCCTGAGACGGCTACTCCCAAGAGTTCGATGGGGGCTCTATGAATCTTGGGACGGGGCATGCGTTCATGTTTTATTTTCTCTGCAAGTTTTCCCCCCTATGATATTGTTGATAATCATAACTAAGGGGTAGCAGCTGTCAAATCCTGCTATCTTACGATAACATGTTTTAAATAAACAACCAATGGCTAAGGACCCACTTCTAGTAAGCTTATGCGGGTTAGAAGTCAGTCCACCAAAAAGCCTTGCATAATCTCAAATGTGTCGGGCTGAAACCGCCCACGGGTAAGTCCTACGAGTTCCCCACGAACTCACCGTTTGTTGTTGATATTTTTCCTTTAGGTGCATATCAGATTACGATCAAGGATGACTACGGTGGGCTCGAGGTCATACTTGATGTTTACTTTCCGCTGCACGTTACATCTTTGTAACGATATGTATTCCGCTGCGAGGTTTATTTTGAAGTTCTTTTTCACTACCTTGTACTCCTTTTGAGCAAAAATATTTGTACTCAATCAAATTATGTCTGTATGAAATGGTGGGTTGTTGTAATTGTTGTGGCTCTTCCGAGAGCTTAACGTGTGTGATGTCGGCATCCCTGGGAGATGGTTTCATCGAGTGCCCTTCTGGGTAGCTCGACGGACTACCGAGTTTAGTTCGGTCTAAGTGCACTGTGGGCCAGTGGTGGCAGGTGTACTTAGCCCGTATTAAATCGGCGGTTCCGCCACAGCTGGTATCAGAGCCGATCATGCACGAGCAACAATTATAACAACTTCGTTTTGATTTCAAAAGCCTATTTTCCAAATCTTTTCAGAGTATTTGCGAAAATGAGAGATATCGCGTATATGCCCATTATAAGGATGTTAGGAGATATCAGGTGACATCACTAACATTCTGACCTAGATAGAATTCATATGCATTTTGGGCGCTTTGAGAAGCAACTATTCGGCCATAGCTATCCCCAGTACTGGTGGAAGCTATTGGGTTTTGCGAATAGTTGTAATCTCTGCATTCATGCTGTATAAGTAAAAGCTCTTTAAGGGTGGTGGGCATGTTTGAGGCTTTCATACCCACCACACTTACATTCGGTTTTGGGATCCACCTTTTTCTCGACAATCCCCAGTACTGGTGGAAAGTCAGGCTTTGAGGAAAAGGTGCAGCGGCCCACCAACGTTGTCCACGCAGCGGTCACGCGTGGATGCCACATTATGTGGTAATGTATGAGCATGCATTTTTCTGCAGGTACACTAACCACGTGCGAAACTAAGAACGACTAGGACTCGACTAGTTGCATTAAGGAGAGACGTGCATATATGTCACCGAATATCGCTAAGTTGTATACTTAGAAAGTGTGATGTGAGACCGGATAGGACGGGCATACATCATTCCATCTCATCTCATGTGCTTTACTTGTTTTTGCTTGAAAATAACTAGATTTCTTACTGCATCTATAAGTATACTCGTTGGGTAGTAGCATTTTACATATGAATCCTGTCTGCGGTTTTAAGATGCATTTCAAACTACGAATAAAATCAACAGAAACTTATTATAAGAACCTAGTAGTACAAGAAATTTCTAAACAACTTATGTATAGATTACTTGCTCTGAAAGTAAATACGAGCGAGGTACCAGTTTAGGGCGTGTCTTATGTCCATTTTAAAACAAGTATTATATATAAAAGTTGTAGTGCGAAAAATTCAACCAACACATTGATCTATAACGACCCTTCAGCAAAATACTCTGGACATTAACTTACAACCATTTTAAGTCCAAGCTTACATCTAGGTAGCAAGTACGAAATTTAGAAGATGAAGTTCGGGACGTAACTTAATTGGCACATGAATACAAATTGCCTTATGACCACATTTGGCCTTCGAAACTATCAAATTGACGGGAGCCTTATTCTTCCTGCTACAGATGTCGCAACCCTCGACACCGCCTTTCGACTTATGTCCTGGCCACCATGAATCCATGACAGCTAAAACCATAATACCTAAAGGCAGCATGAAGAGAAAAGCGGGAGAGCCCTCTACCGATGCAGCTTCGGTTCAACACCTGCGACCTGGGATGGTTCTGTTAAAAGGATTTGTCAAGCCTGAAGATCAAATCGGGATGGTTAGTATGTGTCGACAACTGGGTAAGGGCCCAGGGGGATTTTACAGGCCAAGCCTCAAGAATGGTGCCAAGCTGAACTTATGGATGATGTCCCTAGGAAAGAACTGGGATCCGACGTTACGCTCATATGGACCCACGCGTCCATTCGATGGAGCACAAGCCCCGACAATACCAGATGCTTTCAAGATGATTGCTCAAACTGCGAACTCCACTGCAAGCGAGTTTCCTCAAATTAACCCGGACATATGCATCGTCAACTACTACACCAACTTCAGGAAGCTCGGACTTCACCAAGACAAGGACGAGTCAGAGAGTAGCCTTACCAAAGGTTTACCTTTCATATCCATCTCCATATGAGACACCGCCGAGTTCATGTTCGGTGACACGAGAGACAAGGACCAAGCGACCAAGATCAACCTCGAATCTGGTGACGTTCTCATACTCGGTGGAGAGTCAAGACTGTTATTTCATGGCGTTTCCCACGTGAAGACCAACACTGCACCAAGTTGGTTGAAAGAAGAAACGGGCATTCGTCCTGGGCGTATCAATCTTACGTTTAGGCAGTACTAGCTAGATACTAGTTGGTGTGCTAATAGTCATCGCAAAACTTTTGTAATGAGAGGGGGTTGACTCTCATAAATCTCGAGTTTCCCCTGTATCCAACTCTTTGCAGTCGGCATGTGTCCCACCCTCATGAATTATGTGACTCTATTTTCAGGGAGCATTCTGAACTCTTGTAGTTCTCACGTTTCATGCTTTTGTTATTCAGGCACTTCAGTCTTTGTAATCCATGACACTTTTTGTTGTTGTTACCTTGTTTCTAACTCAAATAAATCTGATGAATTGTACCTTCAAAAACATTGCGCTATGGCGTGTAAAACCTCCTTGTTCATGTCTCTCTATAACCTTGTGTTATTAGCATATCCTCGGAGA
The DNA here is from genome assembly GCA_022530915.1 of Paspalum notatum. Classification (NCBI taxonomy): domain Eukaryota; kingdom Viridiplantae; phylum Streptophyta; class Magnoliopsida; order Poales; family Poaceae; genus Paspalum; species Paspalum notatum. Next base: position 26,626,705 of record CM039688.1, on the reverse strand, counting down.
TTGGATGGAAATACCGCTCTTGACGAGGTGTTTACCCGAGCAGTCTATGGTGCCGCGACGGAACCTAGGGTCCTGTGTGCACGGCCGTCACTCGGTTCCACTAGGGGCACGCTGGTATCAAGACATGCAAGGCATGACACCGCTGAAATGGTGGAATATCCCCATCCAACTTCTAACACCTCGTTGACCTCTATACATCTAATTCGTGGAAATAAGTACTCAAATTCAACTGCCACCTAGTATCATTTCATTGCTTTGTTTCACCTTGCCCTTCGTGGTCTGTGGGGAAAGATCCACCCTAACCCCACTATCGTTCACACCTTTCTCTTGCCTTGTTGAACCATGTTCTTCTCGATCCGTGAGACGAGCCAAATCTATGGCTCCACTCGTCCACATCTTTTCGTTGACTTTGTTTATCCTTGCTGGTCATGCTTCACGGGGATGAGCAATTCTATTCTCCACGATACCTTCACAACCATTGGTCCAAATCTCGGATTTCTCTGCGCTTACCCTGATCTTCGTTAACATCTTGTATGTGTGGAAATGCTTGATCTCATTCCCACTGTCTTACTACGTCATTCCATTTCTTTTTCCAACTTGCCCCTCTCTGAATGGTGGAGACAGCCAAACTCTGTTTCCACTGCTTTCTCCTACGTTCCTTTCTGGAATATATTGAACCTTATCTCCTGAAGGGGAACTTCAGCACCACCCGCCGCGCTAAGCTTTTGTTCTCAGCTAGTGCTTTTGTCATATCGTCCTTTTCAAGAAGTTGCTTCGTTCTTCTTTGAAAATCATCCTCAGTTAAGCTTACTAACACTGACTATTGTTTCGTTAGTAAGCGCACATCATATGCCTATACTTCTCTTGGTCAGTCTTGATCAATGCTATGAAATCATACAAACCATCACCTTGTCTAGGTGAATATGTCCTATTCTCTTTCCACGGCATCTTTCTTGAAACAATGAGTAGAATGTGTTATGTATTGCCCCATCTTACTCTTTGGAGAATGTTCGAATTTAATGTCTTATATGTGTATACAGTCCCTATCAAACAAAACGAATGTGTCTCAAAAACACATCCATTGATGACCCTTTGAAACGCAAGATCCTTCATGGTTCGATTTTTCTGATTGTGTACACCTTGCTTCTGATGTTCTAAGACCTATATATATTCATCATGTTTCCAAATCTTGGTGTCAAAGTCAGGGAGTAACCCGGTTTCATCATTCAAATAGATCATGGCCGTTTTCGCATTGGCTACACCGTCCTTGCGGTTTGTTCATTCGCTCTCATAAAAACCACGACTTGCTGAGCACCTGGGAAAGACCACCTTAGACGTATTCAAAAGCTTTGTAACTACCCTGTGTTAAAAAGGCACTAACCATTCACGAGCCAGTTAACAAAGCAAATGGATGAAGGATTAAGTGTTGCCATGTATGACAGAAGCACACGAACAAGGATGCCCAAAAACTTGCATTTCGCAGTAAGCCGTAGAACCCCGCTTTCTCCAAATCTCGGGACGAGATTTCTCTAAGGGGGGTCGGTTGTGATGCCCCTGGCATCTCAGAAGCCTTAACACAAAATTATACAAAAGCTAGTGATGAATTAGGACTAAATCACGCTTAGAGAGTAATTAGATTTTGGTGGAGAAACAACTAAGTCAAAAATTTCTGCCTTTTCCTAAATTCATTCTGAAATTACTTTTGATTTCACTATATGACTTCAAATTCTCCCTTTCTATGAAATGAAATTGAACTTATCACCTCTCAAATGCACCTATTGTGGAAGTGATTGCACTTCATTTGATACTCCAAAAGTTGGAAACAAAAAAGTCTCTATACAAAGTGAAATTTCTGTTTTAATAAACCTTGGAACATAATTGTGTCTAAAATTCAAAATCTGTTGGGTTTCAGGCCAAAGTCATATTACCAAACTTGTAGATAAAGTACTGAGGGACAACTTTAGTAACTATAGTTTGATCATACATTGATTTTTAAATGGAGATTAGGGTCATTTTCTACCAACACAGAAAACCAGTTCAAATCAGCCCCATTTAGAAATCTCCAATTTTCTCTAGCCTGCAGCCACTTTCATGCAAAACTCCAATTTGAAAAGTTGTATGATTTGAAATTCTAAACAACTTACCCAAAAGGACTTTTGGGAGAAAAGGCCTGGAAATAAGACTTATCATTTTTCCAAACAATAAAAGTACCCTGTCCACAACTAGGGCTGCTAGTTAAATTTGAATTTAACTCATATTTACACTTGGAATCTGGGGTAGTCCATTTTGACAAAGTTGTAGATCTCTGAGAGTGGAACAATTCCTTCAATTAGAGTTTCCTCAAATTCGGCCTCCAAGTATGCAAAAACAGTGAAATACAGGAAGGGAGAAAACACAAAGTCACATTTCCAGGGGGGAGTCACTGACACGTGGGCCCTCGGATCCGCGTCGCGCCCACGGCGCGGACCGGCGCGCGCCGCGTGGCTCGCCGACGTACAGGAAGTATGGCGAGCCACCGGCCGGCCGCCCGACCGCGTCAAAAGGAGGGGGGGAACCCCGCGCCCCAAACCCTAGCTATTCCCCACCTTTCTATCCCGTCTCCACCCCGCGCCGCGCGTTCAAACGCGGAGCCGCCATTGCCGCCGGCAAGCTCGGGTTCGAGCTTGCGCCGCGCTCTCCCGGCCGCCTCTCACCCCTAGGCCTACACCACCACCACCACCGCTCCGAGCCGCGTCCGCCGCCCCGAGTCTCGTCGTCGGAGAGCCACCCTACGCCAAGATCGACGCTGCCGCGACGTCGCGGCCGCGCCACCGACGTCCCGGTTCGAGCTCGGTGCGCCGCCGTTCCCCGTCGCTCCTCGCCCCCACCGCCGACGACCCTACCCCACGGTGAGCGCCGCGCCACCGCGCGTCTCCGGCGCCCCGCGTCGCAGCCCCGGCGAGCCGGGACTCGCCGGCGCGCGCGCGTCCCGCCGCGCCTCGCCGCGCGGGTGCGCCCGGCGAGAGGAAGGAGAAAGAGAGCCGGGAAATTTTAGATCCGGCCCTCAGGTTTTTCAATATTACACCCCGGTCCTCCCCCGGTTTCTTTGTGTCTAGCAGATCTTGCGGTTTAGCCCCTGGATCTATTTCAGTTTCGCATTTTAATCCAAGCCTTGGAACTTTTGCAGATCTAACCCGGAGTTCTACGGGTTTCACGTGCACTGTTCGCTGAGTCTAGGCCTTCTTTCGTGCTACCCCCGGGAATCTACGGTTAATTACGAAGAGGTCCTTAGATCTAGAGTTTTTCTTTTTCTTTTTGCTTTTCTCGGTTTGAACTTTAGAAAATCATAATAAATCAAATAAAAATCCTAAAAAGGTAAACTCAGTGGCTATGAACTCGTCTTGAGTAGATCTACACAGTGGGTATGATGTGGAGGTGTGAAATGTCTGTTTTGCCCTTGGTTTGTTGCATGCATGATTAATAAGGATAAATGACAAAAGTGGGCCAAATGAACTCCAAATGGCATGAAACTTGGACAGTAGCTTTCTTAGGGTATTATAACATTATGCGAATTTTTGTAGCCCTAGCACTTGCGGTTTAATTACCCTTTTGCCATTATACATGCGTATGTGTATTTATTTAACCTAGGGAGGGGAGGCTACAAAGAATATGCTCAAATTGACTCTCTAGCATTTTTTTATATACTTTAGGTAGTATGAGTGTCTCACCGGTAAAATATGAGCCCCTGCATGTATAATTTTGATGGTGATCTGAAAATGACAAATCTTGATTTGGAAAATTGGATAAATGGAAAAGATGGCTTTAGGGTGCTCCAAAAGTTCTATCACAAATTGTTGATGCTCTCTGTAGGTGTATTTAGCTCACTGTAAAATTTCAAGCTGTGCGTGTCAAGTTTTGATGCAGTTTCGAAAATGGCAAAATGTTGCATGTTAGATCAAAGAAAGGGTAAAAGTATACTAAATGGACCCAAAAATAATAATAATAATTATGAAACTTGGACAAAAGTTATATCATGTTGGTTAGGACCAGTGTAGATTTTGGTAACCCTAGCATGCACTGCAACATTACTGTTGTACCCCTACGTATGCATTTAATGCATTTTTGAAATAGGGAAATGTAGGCCATATAAAACTGGTCTGGAAAAATTCAGGGAAAATTTTACCACACTTAATTGGCCTAGTGCAGCCTATGAATAAAGTCCCAAGTATTTTACTCACTGTTCACTATGTGATATGAAAATGACAAGTGATATGATGATTAAATCAATGAAGTAGGAAAATGCCATCCACTATGCTAGAAGAAATTCCACCAAAATTCCTATAGCTATACTGCCCTATGAGTATGTTTATCGATCACTTTTCTGCCTATCCATGGAATGATTAGTTATGCGTGTATGATCTCCAGGCGTCTCGTGTATTGCATCATGCATATTATTCATATAGCGACACTTATTGCAGATACGTGATAAAGAAACAAGTGCACGGGTCTACATCAACCAACGGTGATCCAAAAGACCAACTAAGACCCATTCACGACCTGGAGGGCCCATCAGTCGTGTTTGGAAGGAGGAGTTGTCCAAGGGATCAAGGGGTTGCCTGGGGCAAAGCCTCACAACCCGACAAACTAACAGTAGCTTAGTTTGTTCAAGTTGTCAACAACAAAGGTAGGCCCCTTAGGCATTTTCACCTATCTAGGGAGTCTCACCACCCTATACTTGTTTGTGCATTACGTTTAGGGATTTTATGAAACCCCACATGCATAAATCCTTGATGCCCAAAGTAGAAAGGGTGAAGCGAAGTCTATGCTTAGCCATGCTTAGACGGTAGAAGACGAGTGAAGGTATTCACTCGTGAGATGATAGGGCCTGCAAATGTTTTTACAAAACCTTGGATCGAAAGGCAATCTGTTATGACTTGATGATAAGTTGAGACCGAGCGGAGATATGGTTTGATATGATGAGATTTGTGATAATGTGATTGGTGGACTCCGCCCGAGTCGATTAAGGCCCGTCCGCTGTTCGCCTGCTGAATTGGCATAACATTGCTAGAGTGCTTATCCGGTATATGGGGCCGGTGAAACCTTACTTGTGCCATCCAAAGAACAGAGACACGTTCCTACCCACTGGTTGCGAGGAAGGTGGTCCGGGGGAGCTTGGTACTCATGACGGGGAGACCGGGATGCCGGCAGGCTCGTCATGGGGGCACAACCCGGAGGTCAGGCGGGAGTGAATCGAACTTGGGATGGGACAAGTGGAGGCGGGGGACCATATGTGGGAAAGCCGTCGTGTTAGTAAGCATATGGGCCCCTGGCATTTTTAGTTATTCCCGGGAATTAAAAATCGATTCGAATCGCTGATGCTCACCAGGTGTGAGAATGCCAAATATCACTGACGGGCAACGTAGTAACAACTTAAATACTTTATGCTTATATTCATGTTTTATATACAACATGCTTGGATAAGTATGATCCGTCCGAATATTCATAGTGCTGCCCATCCACTGAGAGGAGGTTGATGGATTTGGGAGATGCTTCGAGGTCGAGGGAGAGATGACCCGACGTATAGGGGCATCGCTCCTGAGACGGCTACTCCCAAGAGTTCGATGGGGGCTCTATGAATCTTGGGACGGGGCATGCGTTCATGTTTTATTTTCTCTGCAAGTTTTCCCCCCTATGATATTGTTGATAATCATAACTAAGGGGTAGCAGCTGTCAAATCCTGTTATCTTACGATAACATGTTTTAAATAAACAATCAATGGCTAAGGACCCACTTCTAGTAAGCTTATGCGGGTTAGAAGTCAGTCCACCAAAAAGCCTTGCATAATCTCAAATGTGTCGGGCTGAAACCGCCCACGGGTAAGTCCTACGAGTTCCCCACGAACTCACCGTTTGTTGTTGATATTTTTCCTTTAGGTGCATATCAGATTACGATCAAGGATGACTACGGTGGGCTCGAGGTCATACTTGATGTTTACTTTCCGCTGCACGTTACATCTTTGTAACGATATGTATTCCGCTGCGAGGTTTATTTTGAAGTTCTTTTTCACTACCTTGTACTCCTTTTGAGCAAAAATATTTGTACTCAATCAAATTATGTCTGTATGAAATGGTGGGTTGTTGTAATTGTTGTGGCTCTTCCGAGAGCTTAACGTGTGTGATGTCGGCATCCCTGGGAGATGGTTTCATCGAGTGCCCTTCTGGGTAGCTCGACGGACTACCGAGTTTAGTTCGGTCTAAGTGCACTGTGGGCCAGTGGTGGCAGGTGTACTTAGCCCGTATTAAATCGGCGGTTCCGCCACAGCTACTGAACACGTGGAGAACATCAGGAGTTTACTTTGAGCCCAAGAAGATCAAGGACTACATCGTGTTTGTCCATCTAAGTTTCCAGCATCTTTTCAGGCCTCTAGAGGCGTTGTAGTGTTAAGAGTCTATAATATAGGGGGTTAAGTGCATATCTACCTTAGGGCAACAAAGGTGTAGTATAAATAAGGTAAGGGGTTGTTATTTCCCTTGCTCTTAGCTGGTTTTAGGGTTTGCTTAGGCTAGTTGAGTGCAATATTTTTGTCACCAAGTAAAGTGCTTAAAGAAAAGTGAGATTAGAGTGATCTAATCCCCATTGTAATAGGGTAGGAAGTGGGAGGCTTCTTGGATATCGAAATACTTCGTTGTAATCCGAATCTTGAGACCCTTTTGGGATATTAATCAAAGTCGTTTTGTGTAGCTCTTGTGTGTGTGGCTCCTTTCCCTTTCTTGTTTGGGTTTTGATCTTGATCTCTTGGTCTTTGGGTGTATTTGTGCTTGAGCAAGCCTGAGATCTTTCTATTGCCTATGTTTTAGACTACTAGGACGTTGGTAGATTGTGGTTTTCCTTGCTAAATTTTTAGGTCCACGAGCAGCCCCGCTATCTTTCGTTCTTGCCATGTGGACTTCACTTTGGGGACAAGTTGAATCCATGGAGGAAATCATGGGGTTTAGCCTTGATCTGTTGTTTGGAGTCCATTTGGGTAGGATTTGGATTGCATCTTGAGGTTTTGCGGGCCATTTTACCTCCTCAGGCAGCTCTTTTCATACAACTGGACCGTCTAGTAGTCATGCACCATACTGTCCGATGCACGGTGCTGAGCTCGGGCGGACTTCACGAGGCCTGGCCTCTTTCGGCCTTTTGTGAACATCGAACCATTTGGTGGTGGTCCGCCGAACCATTCGGTGGTGCTCGTTTTGAGAGAGCAACCCCTCGGGATAGTTCATTCGGTGGTCACACCTGACCTTTCGGTACTTGATTGTTGGACCGTCCGGTGGTATACCACTGGACTGTTTGGTGCTTCTAGCCCGGCTTGTGTTAGCTCATTTTGTGTCGTTTTCGATTGGACCCATGAAATATAAGATATATATAGAGCCCAAAAGAAGATTAAAGCCCATAATTGAGCTAGAAGCTATGATTGCTTGAATACAAGAAAGGTGAAAATAAGGAAGGTTTATCACAAGATCAATCCAAGTTTCAATCAAATCTAGAGATACTCTCGGATTTTCGAACTGCAGCACCTTGTGGGCCATATTTTAGGACCTTAACAATGTCAAATGAAGTAAGTTTGAATAGCAAAGCTGTAGATCTCTTCAAGCTCAATAATCTAGATTCCATGTATGAATTATTTGGTGTCACATCCCAAATTTTCCAAATTGGAATATGACACTTTTGTCTTGAATTAATACAATGAGTTTAAACCCCTTAGGCTAGTTCATCCAGTGATCACACCGGATAGTCCGGTGCTTGACTGTTGTATCATCCGATGGTGTACCACCGAACCGTCCAGTGCTTCTAGCCCGACCTGTATTAACAACCCCCCTCTAGGCCACCTTTTCGGTCCTCAATTGGTATCCAAGCTAGGTTAGGGTCTTCTATACCTGTTGACACCAAGATTTGGCTGATCCAGCTTAATGGGCCTGGATCGGCTGAGAGCGGAAGGAAGCTGTCCAAGGGAGAGATAGTGTATACCGTATTGAATGGGCTGTCGGGCCGTGTATCGTAGGAAAGGCTAGTTTGAGTAATGGGTCCGATCGGGACTTGTATTAGAGATTGGTTCGATTAGGGTTTAGAAACAAATTAGGAAGGGTAGGCTTGTTATCCAAGTCTACGGACTATATATATTTACCCATACCTTTGGAATAAAGCAGACGACACACGTTCATCAACAAGGGGTTGTCTCCATATTCTCTCAGCGCATCACCACCTCTAAGCAATTAGGGTTTTAAGGTATATCGCCATGCTACTCTATTGATCTCTCTCGTAGATGTCGATAGGGCTTTACGGCGCTTTGCCTATGGTAGTTCTTGTACTAAGCTTTGTTGTTGGCAAGATCTACTAGTTATCATGTGCATCAAGTTGATCTACTTTTCCTATAGTCATTACGATATAGATCAGCTCATGTACTTCTCGTTTAATCTCGTAAATCTATCTTGTCTCGCAATGTACATCATAGTTCATACTTTTCATAATGCGACACAATTTTTCTAAGTTTGATCTACATAACTAGATGTATTGCTCTACGTTCTTAGTTATCGGCTTTTACCTAGAGGTGGCTTGATGTTCGTCTTTTGTACTAGTTGCATCATGCTACGGACGTTCCTATAAGTGTACTTGTGTATATCTGGCCCTAGCTACTAGGATGTTCCTATATTCACATGTTACGTTTCTTTGGCCCTTGGTGTGATTTTGCTTCAAGTATGATCAACGTCGAGTCTTTATGTTTTAAGGCCGGTATAAGTGAATAGATCATCTTATTTATACATATATACAAGTTTTATTTACTTTCTATACTTATTATATGATATCGGATGAGATGAGGGAAGATCGGCAAGGCTGTGCCGATGTCAACCCGATGCAATAAGAGTCGATCTGAGCGATCCGGCTAGAATCTAACATTTGTTCTGTTTTGTCTGTTGCTGCAGGGAGAACATGGGTTGACCACCACCACAACAACAACCTTTCGTCAGCTGGGTGGTACGCCCAACCACCATCGCCCGCGAACGGCTAGCTGTCTGGCCGATCGGAAGCCACATCTAGGAGGAGCGACCCCCACGTCCACATACACCTCTCGGCTTGCATTGTGTTGCCTACTGGGGATACTGCCCACCAGTTTCCCGGTGCAACACATTTTTGGCACGCCCGGTGGGACATCGAAACAAAGACCACTAGTCGATCGCCATGGCCGGCGATAATGGGAAGAAGACTGGCGATGATCCGGAAGTCACACCCGTCGAGAGGGTTGAGGACCTACCTGAGAATCACTAGATGCAGTATGCCTCAATCATTGAGGATTTGAAGAAGAAGGTCCTTGCCATGTATGGTTGATCTCGCCATGGCCATATCAAGCTCACAGGAGTTCCTAAGTCACTGCTCGACAAGGTCGACCTCATGACTCCCTCACGAGAGCGCACGGAAGCACTTCGCGAAGAGATCCAAAAGCCCCTTGCAAACGCTCTCATTCAATAGTCGGAGGCAACAATCAATCGCATGGATAATATCGTGATCAAGACTGTTAAAGCTGCTTTGGCCGGTGAACCTCTACATATCAACGGCCCTATGTTGAACGGCCACGTGAGAGAGGCCATGTTTTACCCAAGGCCGCTCACCCCCATTCACATCGAGGTACAAGGGGATAATATTGCTGAGTTCGTCATGCACCCACCACAAGACGGCATTCCCCTGCAACCTCGAGTGTTGTCTACCCCGCCACTGGTCATCCCTGTGGGGTATTTCTGCCAGCTCAGGTACCTACAGCTAGAGGGGGGAGAGGAACCTCCACCACCATACCCTAATGCTGTGATCGTCAATTGGCGGCCAACTCAACCGCAAGGCGCACCGAAGGGGCGATCACCCCAAACTGCCGATCAAGAGATGTTCGAATGGCAACATACCTATGAATCTGGGCTGATCTTACACGATCAGGCCGGGCATACTGCAGGAGTCGACTTCAATGTGGTTCAAGACCAAATATCTAAGATATTAAGAAGTCAGTATGGAATCATGCCTAAACGGGGAGCCATCACGTATGCTAAGCCGTATCTCGAGGCATATGATCTCTTGGAGGCCCCTCCGAAATTCAAAATCCCAGACTTTTCCAAGTTCAGTGGGAATGACGGCGCTAGCACTATCGAGCATGTCAGCCGATACCTGGCGCAATTGGGGCCTGCTTCTCGAGCCGAGCACATGAAGATTCGGCTATTTTCCTTGTCACTTACTAGGCCAACTTTCGGTTGGTACACTACACTGGCTCCAGGATCGATTACCACCTGGAAACAGCTAGAGGAGAAATTCCATGCTCAATTCTTTTCTGGATCGGATGAAGCGACCATGACTGATTTAGCCAGCATATACCAATATCCTAGAGAATCAGTCCAAAAGTATATCCAGCGGTTCCGAGAACTAAGAAACAAATGCTACTCTCTGCATCTAAAGGAAAGGTCTTTGGCAGAATTAGCATACAAAGGCCTGAACAAGGCCATCAAAGCTGTTTATGGGCCGACTGATTTCGAATCCATCGGCCACCTGGTGTCCAAAGTTTCCGCTTTTGAGCGAACTCACTCGGAGATCTTCCAGGAAAAACAAAAGACGAGTATCGGCTATGTTCAAGCCAAGGAAGATGGGTTGATGGACGATCCCGATGCATATATCGTCCAATGGGCAAGGACAAACCAGCCGCTGCAATGTCAGTGGTTAAAACAGCCAGAACCAACTCCCGGGTTTGACTTTGATGTCACCAAGACTGAACTCATCTTCGACTTACTGCTCAAAGAGAAACACTTTGTGCCAGTGGCCGGACATCAAACACCCTCAGCCGAAGAGATGCGTGGTCGCAAGTACTGCAAGTGGCATAACAAGCTAGACGGGCATAACACAGTTCACTGCAGAGTCCTGCGGTCCAAAATACAAAGAGCTATTGAGCAAGGGAGGTTGGTCTTTGCCCGCACCCCACTAAAGATCGACACAACGCCCTTCCTAGTAACATGGTGCATATGACTGATCCGTTATCCGCGGAGGAGTACCTGCCAATAGACTCTAGTAGATCTGCTCTCAATGTCCGCCTACAGGATGCGATAGACACTGGCAAAGTTCTACGGTGCACCACTAAAGAATTGTACCCTCATCTGCTTCAGGACACGACTTTCACGATAACATGGTCCATACGACTGCAAAAACAAAAGGGAAGGCCAAAGTCGACCCGCTCGATGATATCCCTTCAGAATTTTGGGCTGAAGAACATACTTCGGTGTCACACCCGGTTTTAGAAACAAAACCAAGTGCTAACCATGTATGTGCCAGGATCAGTTTAACCACATACACAGCATAATCAAAAGTAAATAGCACAACCAGTACTTTACTTAAAAGTAATAACCATTATTACAGACCATAAATGTCTTTAACGAAACCGAGTATCTGAACGAAAACGAGTTAACTAAACGACAGCGGAAGACGACCGGGATCCACAGGCAACTGACGGATGGCACACCAGCCTAGAACTCGTCGTAGTCTTGGAACTCCTGATTAGGATTCATCACCTTTCCCTTCCGAATCTGAGCAGCGGTTGCAATGGATGCAACGTGGTATAAAACAAGCAAGAATGAGTACATAACGCACTCAGCAAGTATTCCGTTTAGGATAAAAGTGGACTGGCTTTATAGTGGTTAGGCAAGCAATTGCTTTTAGTTAGTCAAGTTTTTAATTACTAGCAATGATTAGCATAACCCATCCCTTCATTAAAAAGACATTTAAACATATTTAAAAGATAAGCATGAACCATAACCATATCCATCATCATTACCATGATCACCATGAGTCATTCACCTTGAAGCTGAAACTCTAATCTGTGAGGGTCCAGGCCGCTCTTAACCGTGAGCACGGCTGATATATCAGTTTTAAACACTCTCGAGAGGTTGTACATCTTTACCCACAAGTCATGATTCCCATATGCCTAAGGGTGGATCAGACCCCATATATTCATTACCTTGGATGAATCGGCAGGGTTTCATTACGAGACCTTTACAAAGAATTCCTAGAGTTATGGCCCACTCGTTACAGGTTACTCCAGTTAACTAAAGATATGAGAGTTCCGTTCCAAAGGGTGACTAACAACAAACTGCACCACATTGGCAAAGGGCAAAGTCCCATATCCCCCAGACCCCTCATACGCCATGTTTCAGGAAAGTAAGCCAAAACTCTAGTTCATCTAATTAATCAGTCAAGCCCAGTGCCCATGTGAGTCTTGTGGTTGTACTGTTTTCCTGGGTGGTCGCTCAGCGAACCGATCCTTAGGGTGAGGCCATCGAGCAAACCCACAAAACATGCTCAAATCCCCATGTTGCCAAAATCATATGTTTATCATCAAACTCATTATTAAATTAACAAGATTAACAACATGAGTAAAGTAAGTTGAGCGGTAGCAATTAATTTGCAACATCACAGCCCTCCCATAGGATAAAACATTGACGGAAAAAAATAAGTGGCTAGTCATCCTTAGGTTGAGCATTCAAATTAGGCTCTAGATCATGTGATTAACGTAAATAGGACATAGGTCAAAGAATACTTGCCTTCCTCAGCAAAAACTTGCTCAGGAACTTCCCAAGATGGATTCTCGACAAACTCGGACGGAACGTCGCCTACACGTTGCATACACACAAGCAATGAGCATTACTTGACTAAAACAGTACACCAAACATCATAAACAGAGGTTAAAAAGGTTTTAGAATTGATCTACACTTTATTACGATTCGGTAGGTTCAAGAATCGTTCAAATCGGAGTTAAAACGCAAAAGATATGGATAAAATAAGATTAAGGGCTTAAAATAAAGAGAATTTGAAATTCCAGGGCTAAACTGTGAAAACCTGGACCTATCTGTAAATAAATAGGACCGCGGGTTGATTTAGAAGAAGCACAAGGTTTCTTTTGCAAAACCTCACGCTGACCGGGATTGACCAGGACCGCGGGTTGATTTTCCAAAAGCTCAGGGTCTAAACCGTAAAGCCAGGGACCTAGATCTAATAGATCTGGACCGCGGGTTAATTCCCAAAAAACCCAGGGACTCTTTAGCAAGAAAACGGCCGCTGACCGGTATTGACCGGAGTCGCGTCTCACGGTGGCCGTTGGATCTGCGATGGACGGCTCTGGTTAGATCGGGCGGAGGGGAAAAGAGACCGGCGACGGGTTCGGCCGGCGGCGACCTTCGGGCGCGGCGGAGACTCGCCGGAGTACCGCGGAATCCGCGGTTCCGGGCCTAGGGTTAGCGGGAAAAGGTGCACGGGAGAGCGGGCGATGGTGCGAAGCGGCCGGAGTAGTCGCGGTGGCGAGGCATCGACCGGAGGCGGCGGGCAACGGAGCGGGGTGGTGGAGCGACTCCGGCGAGAAATTGCCGTAGGTGTAGGGTGCTATTGAGGACGGGATTGGGTTAGTTAGCTTCCATACCTCAATGCGAAGGCGCTGGTGTAGGTGTGGACCACGGCGAGGCGGCAACGGCGGTCGGCGACGTGCGGCGGCGTCCGCGGCTCTCTACGTGGACCGGCGGTGGCGCGGTGGGCAACGTTGGCGGTCTAGGGCTTGGGCGTTCGATGGCTAGGGCCTCGGGGTGGCAGCCTTTATAGTCCGGATGCCGAAGCTTGCGGAGGGGAAAAGGGAAGGCGGCACGGGGCAAGAGTCCCGCTCGGACTCTGTCCGTGTTCGCATCGCGCACGGCGCGGGCGAGGGCCGGGAAAGGAAAGTGCGGGCGCGGGAAAGGAAGGCGGAGGCGGCGCGTGAACCCTCGGGCGAGGTCGGGACGCAGGCGCGGGGCGCGGAACCGAGGCCACGGCGCAGGCGCGGCTCGAGCTCGTCTCGCCGGCGTCGGACCGAGAAAGGAAAGAGGGAGAGGGAAAGAGATGACAGACGGGACCCGCTGGCAGTGAGAGGGAGAGGAGAGGCGCGGGTCGGGCTGCCTGGCGCGCAGGCCGGTCGGCGCGGACTGGGCCGAGGGGCGCGCCGTGGGCCGGGCGGAGGGAAGGAGAAAGAGGGGGGAAGAGCTGGGCCGGCTGGGGGAGTGGGCCGCGGCTCGGGCCGGCGGGAAAAGAAGGAGGAGAGAGGGGAACCGGGCCGGCTGGGGTTTGGGCCCAAAGAGAGGAAGAGAGGGGAAAAAAAAGAAAAAGGAAAATTTTCCTGAGTTGTTTTTGAAATTTGAGAAATTTTGGAGAGATGCAAAAGAGTTTAAATTCAAACTTTGAACACTGCAAATCACCCAATAAAAATATGCAAGGACATGAGGGTTCAAACATGTGATTCCTATGATTCTGTTTAATTAATTATTTTGAAATCACATAAAAAATCAAATGGGTGTCATGCATGATCAAACAATATGAACAAATTAAATTGGTTCCAAAGATTTTATTTGTGGCAAAAATTTAGGGTGTTACATTCGGCTAGAATGATTGAAAGAACTCGGCGTTTTCATCCCAACTCTGGGGTGCTAATGGGTATGTATGCGCGCCACCACCGGCTCAATGAGGAACGTCTTCGTCTTGATGAAGAAGAGGAATTCTACCATCAACGGTGCCACCGCCGTGAAGAGCATCATCGGCGGCATATGCAGGCACCTAGGCGTGAACCTCGGTGATGGAGCGACCAACGGGAACGCGAGGAATATAACGACGCCGCCAACCACGAGGAACACTGGAGTTGCACCTACTTTGATTTCTGCTGGAGTCAAGGTATGGACAGGCTCCCGACCCTTGATGATTGCCCAGAATGTCCTCGCTACAGGGACCAACGTGACAAGCCCTCGGTGTTCGAATGCCTGAGATGAGCGTCGCCTCAGCCACGTCGTCGCGCGTCTCTGTCACGATGAGAACGCACTCCTACACCTCCCCTATGACGGACTACCTCCTCACCAAGGCGTCGTCCGATTACTCCGCCTCCAAAGAAGACGCCATGCCCTCCAGAACGGCCTGAAGTCGAGGCCAATCGGCACAACGAAGAATGCCACCTCCCAAGATGGCGCCCAGAGGGCCTCTCCGGGTCGCAGAAACGCAGGGCCCAGCGGCTGCGCAGCCTGGAACAAGCCGAAGAAGAATATCTTCGGCTACTAAAGAAAGTTGGCGGTGCTATGGAAATTCCAAGCCAACAGTCAGAATGTAACCTTGTTTGGAAGCGCAAGCCGCAATCCGATGCGGCTGAAACATCTACAAGGTCGACATCGGCTGTATCGTCCAAGGAGGAAGCGGCATCTATGGTATTCTACCTACCTGAGGAGTTTCGTTCCCCAGTCACGAGCAAGTCACCGAGTACATGGCGCAGCTCAGTCTCGGTCCTTCCGCTGTCATCTTTGGGATGCCGATTGACAAGAAATATCGGCATCTCAAACCCCTATATGTGAAGGGCTTCATCAATGGCAAACTGGTCGGAAGGATGCTTGTTGACACGGGTGCGACTGTCAATATCATGCCATATTCTTTGTGTCGCAAGATCGGTAGGTCCACTGAAGACCTTGTCAAGACCAACTTCATGTTCAATGATTTCAAAGGGAACTCATCGCAAGTCAAAGGGGTCCTTAATGTAGAGCTAACAGTCGGTCGCAAGACGATGAACACATCCTACTTCATGGTCGACAATCATGGCCCTTACT
Source organism: Paspalum notatum (assembly GCA_022530915.1). Lineage (NCBI taxonomy): Eukaryota > Viridiplantae > Streptophyta > Magnoliopsida > Poales > Poaceae > Paspalum > Paspalum notatum. The sequence continues at coordinate 26,611,064 of CM039688.1, read as the reverse complement.
CGGCCCTGCTTGGCCAAGATTGGATCCATGCTAACTATTGCGTCCCATCCTCTAGGCATCAGTGCCTGATTCAATGGGATGGCAACAACATCGAGGTGGTCCCTATCGACGATTCATGCGATGTCGCGATGAACGATGCACAGACCTTGATGTCGAGTGAAGCAGAGTGGAAGGACGGGGAAGGACAAGTGGAATGCACATCAAGACCGAGAATCATGACAACATCCATCAAAGTGGGTGTCATGGATCCAGAGCCGAACAGAAAACAGTTCAGGTTATCCGACCAGAAATAGCCGATGGATCTAAGTAGGTTGTCATCTTTCTCCATGGGAGAGAGGGACAGAGTTAAGGCATCGGCTATGCGGGTTGTTTGCCATGAAGGACCATGTGCCTGTTCAACGCGTTTGTACCATTTAGCCCAACCATCCATGGGGAACGGCCAGGCGCGAAGTTGGTCTGACCATAGATCTAAGTTTGGGTCAGCATGAATAAAAGGCAAGCGTTTGGTCTCAATCCTGGCAAGTTCATAAGGAGGCTCATAGGATTTGGGTCCCAAACTAAAGGTTTTGAATTGGCTGACATTGGAATCAGCATCTCATCAGCCTAATTAATAAAGGGAAACAGATTTAAGGTAAGGAAGGCGACCATACAAAGAAGTACTGTGAAACACCAGAGGAGATGAGTATTGGGTACTTTACCTTCAATCCATAGACACGCTCGCAAAGGGTCTTTTCTTCCATGGCGCTGCTAGATGCCACCATCTCACGAAATGCTTGGAGCAGGGTTGCGGTGGCAAGGTGTTTCTGATGTCAAAAGATGGGGGATGAATTTGAGGTTTGACACGCGTGCTTTTTATAGGCAATGACCCGCGCAGGGGTTTGGAAATTTTAGGTGGCTTGATCAGCTTCACGTGGGATCGGCTAATGGAAGTAAGAAGGATCGGCTTGTTAAGTTATTGTTGGAGTTGATCCTGGGGTAGTGCGAATCAGTGCGTTGTCACCGAGCCAAGATTTGTCACGATAAACTCTAGGGCAAGAAATCGGCAGAAGAAGAAAGAGGAATTCTTATATTAGGAAATTACATTAATTTACATATTAGTGGCGAAATACAAAAGGTCTCTTAAGAGCCGACACCACGGCTGCTAACTTCTAAAATTTAGGGATTTTTTCCTAAGAGCCAATGCAACAGCTGGAACTAGAACTGGCTGGCTAATCTACTACTGACTAAGATGTGATGCTTTAGGCATCACTGCCATCTGCCGACTCCTCATCGGGCTCCTCGTCGTCGGCATCCTCGTCGTCGCCATCAGCTTCGTCGTCGGCTTCTTCACCGTCAGATGCCTCAAGATCTGACGGACCTTCCTCCAACTGTGCGAGGAGGTCATCGCCATCGCCGTCGTCATCGTCCTCGGCCTCCTCCATCTCCTCGTCCTCCTCCTCCCCGTCCCAGGAGAAGAGGTCATCGTCGCTCGAAGGGAGGAGAGGACCGAAGAAGAAGTCGGCATCGAGCTCTTCGCCGTCCGTCATCATGTCCTCTGGGTTACTAGACCTAGAGCACTCGGAGCTCCACGACATTGCGTCGTGATAGTACTCTGGGAGCTCCAGCGGGACGATCGGCACCGGTGGTGCCATCTGATTGTCGTGGACGAGCATCACCAGAGGAGTGCTCGCCCCACTGGAACTACCGCCGAAACTACCGCCGGAGCTGCTGTTGGAGCTGTTGTTGGAACTGCTGCTGGATTGCTGTTGGAGCCACTCTCGGAGTCATCATCAAAGATGATGATGACCTCTGGCGGCGCGAGAGCGTTGGCTGGAGGTGGTAGTGGGGGCTGCATGTTAGCGGTCGCCGCAAGAGTCGCGGGTGCCGCCGTGCCCTCGATGAAGGCAAGGACAGAGGAGGTCTCTAGCGGAGGGGCTAGGGAGCTCATCATGAAGGATGGCGAGGACGACGCAAGGGGATTGTTGCTGCCGATGAAAGACATGGCAGAGAGAAAGTGGGTTTCTATGTGTTCTTGGTTTTCTTGGCCAGAGGAGGAAGAAAACGACTGCCGATTGGAAAAGCAGGGGAGCCCTGCCCCCTATTAAGTAGGAGTCGACGGAAGATGGAAAGGCGCCGCACGGGATGTTAAAGGGTCCGCACGATCATTGTAGTGGTTGCCATGGAAGACCGTGTAGCAGCTCAGTTTGACGGGACGCGTTTGGCCAAAGTTCACACGTATCTGGTTCTGAAATAAAAAATCTTTATTTGCCAAAACCAGAGGGGCATGTGTTGACACCAAGATTTGGCCGATCCAGCTTAATGGGCCTGGATTGGCTGAGAGCAAATGACTAGAAAATAGACTTTTAGAATTTCCAATCTGATGGGTTCAGTCGGTCAAACCTTGGTCGGTTCATTAATTTCAAATTTAAACCAAAAACTACTATACAACATGGTATACAAGTTTCTAACAAAGTTGTAGAGTACAAAATTTAGAACATTTCTTGTATTTTGAGTTTGGTCAAATTTGGCCTCTAGAGAGCTCAAAAATGAGAAATTCAAACGAAGGTTTTACAGTCAAACGGAGATTCTACATTTTCGCATTTTCTCTTTTTCCCTTGAGCCACTGACTGATGGGGCCGACCTGGGCGGGAATCGACCGCACCTAGGCCGAGCTCGCCATGCGGTTGGCAATGGCCGAGCGAGGCCGCGGTGTCTCGGGCTCCGCCCAATAGCCCTCTTGAACCTGGATGCAGCCCCGGCCTCATGTGCCCACTCGCTCCCTCATTCACTCACTCGCCCTCGCACTCCCTCTCCCGATCCATGCGCCAGAGCTCGTCCGCCATGGCTGCCCGAGCTTGAGCTCGTCGTACCGGCTTTCCCCGTTCACCACTCCGCCGTTCCCCCATGATCTAGACCACCAGTTTTGTCCCACGAAGCCGCATTCCGCCGCCGAACTCCGGTGCTCCTGCCTCACCGTCGACAGCCTCGTCCACTGCCTCTCCACCGACACAGGTAGAGGGATAAGGTTCCCCATCCTCCTTTCTATCTCCTGGGCTGCCTTCGGCAAGCCTCAGCACCCCGCAGGGCCAGATTTCAGCGCGTGCCGTCGCTGTCCCTTCCTCCCGTCGCGAGGAAGAAGATGATGGGAGGAAGAAGATGACACTTTTGCAATCTGGCCCTCCAAGTTTAGCGATTTCGTGCTTCAATCTCACATACAGTAACATGAGTCTGGTAGATCTTGCGTTGTAGCTCCTGGATCTAGGAGAAAACACGTATGGGTCCCTGGATCTATGAGTTTTTCCATTTAAACTTGTTATTTTCGACTGAAACTTTGGAAAATCGTAATAAATCGAATAAAAATCCGAAATGGACAAACTCAGTGGCTATGAACTCCCTGTGAATAGATCTACATAATGGGTATGATGTGGTGATGTGCATTGACTGTTTTGCCCCTAATTTTGTACATGCATGTTAAACCTACTTAAATGGAAAACATGGCCTAAATGAACTCCAAATGGCATGAAACTTGGACAGTGGCTTTGTTGGGATATTTAGGCACTGTGTGATTTTTGGTAGCCCTAGCACTGCTTGGTGGTTTACTGATTTGCCCTCATGCATGTATTATTGTGTTTTATTAGCATGGAGAATACTTGCCACATGAAACTTGCTCCAAATACTATATTAGATTTTATGGACTCTTTATGGTATATTTATCTTGCTGGTAAAGTTGGACTCTCTGCATGTAAAGTTTACATGGTGATTTGAAAATGACAAAATGTGGCTTGATTAACTAAATAATATGAAAAAGTGATGCTAGGGTGCATAATAAAATCCATGGAAAATTTGGTAGTATTCTAGTTAGTTGTTGTTTCTAGACATCATTTTTGCAGAATTTATGGTCACTGTTCTATTTTTCATCTAATATATGCTAAAGGAAATATATGGAAAATAGATGTCCTGTCAAACCATGTATATTTTGCTTGATGATTTTTGTACAGGATGCTTATGATCTAGGTTGCTTGCTGAGTAACCTATCGAACCTGAGACCTCACTTACCCAACAAACGTGATTACCACAAAGCTATTCATGGTCTTATGTCTGATGGGTGTATTTTATAGTTTTGCCCTATGATACATTTGGTTCGGTTAATAGCAGGCCAAGAGATCCAATCTCGTCCCGAGCCTCATCCCGTGCGGCTGGTCTTCTGCTCCCTCGGCAATGGCGACTCTGCCTGGATTTGGGGCAGCTGACAATAGCAAATCCTACTAGGGAGGTAGATCCGCATAGCAAGTCATCGTTACACCGTCCTACATCACCGCCACCCACCATTGCAGCGCCGCCGTCTACCATTGCCAGACCGCATCGTTGCCGTTTGCCATTGCCACACCTTCGAATCCACCTAAGTGTTCCTTCCCTAGCCCAAGGTGCCCCTTTTTCCCACCTCACACGGGGTGGCAGCCAAGGTATGTCTCTATAATTTTATATTTGGCGGTTGACAACGGAATTTGGCCATCCCTGTTAATGGGCCAAAATCGGCTTTGGGCTAAAGAGAAGCTGTCCAAGGAAGCGACGGCGGATGGTTAAGCAGGCCATTGGGCCTTGTATCATAGAATAGAGAGTTCAGTTTAAGTCAGTTAGGGTTTGTAACTTAATTATAGAATGGCAGGTGTGACACCCCGAAATTTAGCCCCGGGATTTTTCTCCTAATCCCTCCCTAATTCAAAATCGATTTTTCAAAAACCCCGATTGTTTGTTGTTTGTGTGCATAGAATGAGCTCAACAAAAATCTCCGAGTATTCCGAGATCCCATCCACCGAAAATCCTCCGCAAAAGTACTCTCAAAATCCCTTCCAAATTCCAAAAAATGAAATCCAGAAAACGGAGAAAAGTCCTGTGGGCCGAAACCCTTTTCCCCGACCCAAACGCTTCCTCTTCCCTCCCCTCCTCCCTTCGGCTCGGCCCAACTTCCTTCCCCCTCCCCACCAGGCCGAACCAGCCTGCCTCTTCCCTCAGCCATCGACAAGCGGGCCCCGCCGGTCATCCTCTTCTCCTTCTCCTCCTTCCGTCAGGACGGCGCGCGCCACGCGCCGCGCATCGCCACACCCTCCCCCCCCCGCGCCGGACCCCGGCCACACCCGGCCCCGCCGCCGTCTGCCGCCTTCCCTCTCTCCCTTACCGCCACACGGGCCCCGCCGTCAGCTCCGCTTCCCCCTCCTCGGACCGCCGGGCAGAACCCGCGGCGCACGGCAGCGGCAGAGCCGCCGCGCTCGTTTCCCACCCGCTCCCCCGCCACGCGCCGCGTCGTGCCCGAACCCCTCCGCCGTGGCCGTCCCCCTCCTCCGCCTTTACCCGGCCCCTACCGCCATTCCCGGCCCCGCCGCACGCCACCCCCGACGCGCAGGCTCGGCACCCGAACCCGCGGGCTCGGACGCCGGCCTCGCCTCCCTCACCACCCCGACCCCGCGCCTATAAATGGACGCCGAACTCCGTCGCTAGCCGCAAGCACACGCCCTTCCCTTCCACCAAGCTCGCCGAGCTCCACCCTTCTCCTCGGCTCGAACCCGCCCCGGGAAACCCGGCGCGGTGCCGCGCCATAGCACCACAGAGCATCTCCGTGGCGCACTCCACACCGCCACCCAAAATTCCTCTCCTACCGGTCACCACAATCCAATTCCCTCCCCAGGGAGCATCACCACACCCTACTCAACCCCCGCCAAGCTTCAATTTTCCCTCCCAGCGCCCGCACTGGGCTGCCCGCGACCCCCCGGCCATGGCCATGGCGCCGTGGCCCTAACCGCCGTGGACACCCCTCCCCAGGCGCCCGCTCGTCTCTACGCCCCCACCACCGCGTCCGCCACGATGATCTGGTGCTCACACCGGTGACCTCGTCGCCGGAACCGCCACTGGCGGTGAGAACCGCCGGCGGGCCCCCCCTCGGACCACCGACCCTTGGTTCGCTCGAACCGAGCCGCCGTCCGCCTCCAGCTCCCTGACGCCGTCGTCCTTCCACCTTCGCTGACGCACGGGCCCGACGCGGACGGCGTTAGCTGCGCCGCCCCGCCCCGCCCTCGTGGGCCGGCCCCGCCGGCCGGGCCGCGTGCCGCACCACGCGCAGGGCCGCGCCGTGCTCGCGGGCCGAGCCAGGCCGTGCGCGCGCCGCGAGCAGGCCGCCACGGGCCGAATCCCGCCCCCGGCCCAGGTTCATTTCCCTGCGGGCCAAAAACCGAGAAAAGGGCCAAATCTACCCCCTGAGCTTTCTAGAAAAGTCTAAATCTACCCCTTGACACTATATACTCCATATCTGCTCCGTTTGAACTCCGAATTGGGTGATTCCTGCGCCTAAATTCATCTTAAATCAAGCTCTACCTATCCATACACTCTACAAAGAATCTTCTCCCCTCCAACATCGCCATGCGGCCACCTTATCGCCATTCCCACTCCCGCCCCAACCAACCAGAACCGCTACCGCAGCGATACCCCCATAACCGTTACCATGCCCGACAACAAACCCGACGACCCGCACCACGCCAACCTTTTCCCCACCATTTTCCAAAACCAGTCCCCTTGGTAAGGCCCAAATAAACGCCAGAACCCCACATGCCTAAGATTAATGTTGAGCTCATGTTTACACTTGATGTGTGTATATGTGTTTTCTTGCTTGTGCGCATATATAGGTTATACCAGAGATACTGGTCGGTACGCCCCTTGCATGAACCTTCTCACGACTCGAATCCTGTGCTCGGCACTTGCAGCGGATGCTATGCCAGCATGCGCTGTGGATGGCACATCACCGCGCCCACCAACATGCTCGGCAGGTTCGCTGGGAGATGCACCATCGCACCCAGCAGATGGAGTACCAACGGATCCGGCAAGAAGCGTACCTTCGCCACCAGCGACTGATGCGCCTTCGAGCCCAACGGCACGAAAGCGTGGATGCCCAATATTGGGTGTTACGCCGACGTGTTATGCAGCGACTAGAAACACGGCAAGTCCACTGGAATCCCCACTTGATGCATAAAATTCCTACGTTTTGCAAACACAACCCTTGGCCTGATAATCACTATAAAAACTTGCATGTTTTGCCTGCTAAGGTAACCCCACAAATATAACGCCACCTAAGCCTATTTTAGATGTAGTGCGCATAGGTGGATCGCTCACTTAATTATATCCATCATAATCTTAACGATAGGTTGGGATTACGGTTGTGAAACTTGATGGGTTTGAGAATGAGGATAGGTGTGCGTGTTTTCAAATAAAATGGGGAAGAACCCCGGCAAACGACCCACGGGTCGGGATACGCCATTTAAGGGCAGGGTATGAACGGTAACTTAGCAACCCGCGGTTACCCAAGTCCCAGGAGTCGTGGAGACGACCGGGTAGATGGATGCTCGCAGTGTCGAGCAGTGGAAAGATGGAACGGTTCTACCTGCACTCTGTAAGGACCGCATTGATTTTCATCTCGCCTAACTCTTTTAGTACAACCACTCGCTTTGTATGAGGCATTGACTAGGCCCGAGCCGGAGTGGATCGCCTAGTAGCTTCTGTGCTGGCGCACAAGGGGCTAGGGAAGGGGTTGGGAGACTCGGGAGTACCGCGGGGTACTGGAGTGGCTAGGTGGCCCGAACTTCTAAAGTACTGCTAGGCAATGAAACAAAGGCAACGGTTTGGTTTGGAATTCGGATGCTTATTTGGCCGTAAGTGTCGCTGAGTCCAACTTGTGGGAATTAGTACAACCTCCGATCAGAGTAAAACCTATTCGAATAGTCCGAGTCCACTGGTATGGATGAGTTACGGCTTGGTTCTTCAATTAGCACTTTTCATAAACTAAAACTGTGGGGAAAGGTTTGGTTTTGGTTGTGGAATGGTTTTTGGGTGGAAGTTAAGCTACGGGGGTAGAACCCTGTAGCGGCGTGGAAAGTTGATGGCTGGAAGGTCATTGGCCATGCGGACCGGCAAGTCCAGTGGCACCCCTTTTGGAAAAAAAACCCTGTTTCTGAATGATTAAAACTTAGTAGACTATCTCGAACCCGGCATACAAAGTGTCTTTATGCAAAACCTCCTTAAGCTCCAGATATATCCTGCATATAGATGTAGCTATACCCCCACTCCTTACGGAGGAAGGTGGGCTTGCAGAGTACGATTGTACTCACCCTTGCTTTGTTGATGTTTTTCCAGTGGAGACGATGAGAGCACCGTATACGGCAGTGAATAAGGGCTACGACCTACTTCACAACTGTGACGTGGGAAAATTTGGGCCTACGTTTATATTCCGCTGCTTAGTCTTCAAGGGCTGCGCCCCTTTGTTATCCGACCCGTTAGGGCGGATCTGTATCACTCTAATGTAATAATGTGATTACCAAACCCTGGGATGGTAATAACGCACATTTTAGTCCCATTATGGAAACTGGGGCGCTTCAGCAGGCTTGCCGCCTGAGTCTACGGACTATAAATATGTACCCTTGTTATCGAAATAAAGTTGACGACATACGTTCATCAAGCAGCGGTTGTCTCCACATCCCCCGGCGCATCGCCACCTCTAGCGACTAGAGTTTCAGGTAATCGTCATGCTGCCTTAATGATTTATTTCGTTATAGGCATTACGACGTTAGTCGTCTGGCAAATCGTGTACTGAAGCGTTTTTTATGGCACGGTTTGCTAGTTACCGTGATGAATCTCGCGATAAGCTTAGCTTAGTGTGAGATCCATTAGTTATCCCGATGAATCTCATGTCAAGCCTAGCTAGGCATGAGATCCATCACGTGTATGAGCCGACATGCTTGCACGTCGGCTCATGTACAACTTGCTGTTATGCTAACATCTTTTGTGGTGTATGCTGTCATGCTGTCGGTTTGTTATCAGATTAGCATATCACAAGGCTCAAGGCATAGATTAGATCTGTTCTTACAGTTTTATTTATAGATCATGTGTTATTAGGAAGATCCAATGTATACCCTGCCTTGCCTTTTGTCGTTTTATCAAAGATGCATCTGCTTTCAAATCGTTCCTATATAATCTTTGGTGTAATGGTAGATTTAAGGCATGTTTGATGTTCATCTGGATGTTTTGGCCGATTAGAATAGATCTAGTCGTGTTTCATCTTCCTTTATGTGAATATTTTTATATATTATATCTGGGTATACTATTGGTAAGACAGCAGGGCCTTGCCGATGAAGAAGATTCGATACAGGATGAGCCGATCCAAGCGATCCGGCTAGGATTTAATGTTTAATCTGTTTTGTCTGCTTGTACAGGGGAAACATGAGTCCACCAACACCATCACCATAACCATAACCTCCCTGGCTAGGTCTTAAGCCAGGTGGCATGCCCGACCAACACCGAGCCAAAGACGGTCGGCTGATCCATTTAGCTGATCGTGGGTCGCAGCAAGGAGGAGCGATCCCTACGGTCCACATACACCTCGCGGCCCTATTGTGTGAAGCTCTCCAGGGTGCTACCTGTCGGTTTCCTAGTGCAACACATTTTTGACATGCCCGGTGGGACCAGATCTCAACACATTTGCATGGCTGGCAAAGGCCGCGATGCCAGCACCGATGAGAGCGGTGAAGAGTTTGCCCCCATCGACAAACCCAAAGATCTTCCCAAAGTGTTCGCTGAGATCATGGATGAACTCAAGACCAATGTGCTCGCCATGTGCAGGAGGTCTCGTCACGGCGGCGTCATGTTATGTGGAGTCCCTTCATCGCTTCTCAATGAAGTTGACCTCATGACTCCCACGCAGCGGCGTACTGAAGCGCTTCACGAGGAGATACACAGGATCACCGCGCACGCTTTGATCAGACAGTCCAAGGCGGTCACAGCAGCGTTGGCCGGTGAGCCCCTTCACATCACCGGCCCCGAGTTGAACGACCACGTTGGGGAAGCCATGTTCTACTCCAGGCCGCTCACTCCAATCCGCATCGAGGTACAGGGGGATAATATCGCAGAGTTCGTCATGCATCCTCCACGTGATAGGCTCCCTCTAGAGACCAAGGTATACTCGACTCCACCCTTGGTCATACCTGACGGTTTTGTATGCCAAATGAGGTACCGACAGCTGGAAGAAGGAGAAGCACCTCCTCCCCCGTACCCTAACCCAGTCCTCGTCAACCCACCACGAGGGCCAAAGCAAAGTCCGCCAGAAGCTAGGCCTACACACGGAGCAGTTCCACATGGAGCGGCAAAGACGGCGGATCAGGAGGTGATTGATTGGCAAAACGCCTATGGGACCGCTGATACATAATGATCAGGCCATGTATGCTGCAAGGGCGGGCCTCGACATGTCTCGGAAAGACCTTTCTGAGATTTTGAAGAGCCAATACGGCATTACACCTCTGCGGGGTGCCGTCACCTATGCGAAGCCATATCCAGAGGTGTATGATCACATCAAGGCACCCCCCAAGTTCAAGATCCCTGACTTCACCAAGTTCAGTGGCAATGATGGGGCTAGTACTGTGGAGCACGTCAGCCGGTACCTCGCCCAGCTAGGGATCGCATCAAGGGCCGAACATATAAAAATTCGGCTGTTTTCTCTGTCACTAACCGGGCCAGCTTTCGGTTGGTACACTACGTTGGGCCCCGGGTCCATCACTACTTGGAAGCAACTGGAGGAGAGTTTCCAAGCATAGTTCTTTTCTAGGTCTGATGAAGCTACGTTCACGGACTTGAATAGTATCCACCAGCTCCCAGGGAACCAGTTCACAAGTATATCCAACGGTTCCACGAGTTAGGGAACTGATGCTACTCTCTCCATCTTGATGAGAGGATCCTGGCCCAGATAGCATACAACGGGCTGAACAAGGCTGTCAAGGCAGTATACGGGCCGACTCGATTCCATCGGCCATTTAGTATCAAAAGTCTCTGCTTATGAGCGGAGCCATCCAGAGGTTCTGCGGGAAAGGCAAAGACGGAGTATCGGCAGTATTCAGACCGAGGAAGACGACGCCTTGGACGGTGCCGACGCCTACCTTGTTCAGTGGGCTAGGACCAACAAGCCTCTGCAGTGCTAGTGGTTGAAACAGCCTAAACCCATCCCAGGCTATGACTTCGACGTCTCAAAGACCGAAGCCATATTTGACATGCTCGTCAAGGAAAAGCTGTTGGTGCCACTCCCTGGGCATCAGACCCCTACGACCGAGGAGATGCGTGGCCGCAAGTACTGCAAGTGGCATAACAATCTAGACGGGCACAATACAGGTGACTGCAGGATTCTGCGGTCTGAGATCCAGAAGGCCATCGAGCAAGGAAGACTGGTTTTTGCTCGCGCCCCGATGAAAATAGACACGACGCCTTTCCCGGTCAATGCCATCTACGCTGCGGGTCCATTGCCCGACGAGTGCTACTCGGAATTCGTACCCGAGTCGATGTGCCGAGCACGCTTGGGCAGGGCTATTTCTATGGGCAGGATCCTGCACCGGGGCAATCAAGATCAGTATTCCCACCTCCTCCAAGGTTCTACTGCGTCAATCAACATGGTTCACGCATCCAAGGATGAGAAGGGAAAGGCCAAGGTGGATCCTCTTGATGACATCCCTCTAGAATTTAGGGCTGAAGAGCATACTTCGATCAGAACGGTTCAGAGGAATCGGCGATGCCGCCCCAACTCGGGGGTGTTGATTGGCATGTACGCACGCCATCATCAGCGAAATGAGAAGCGGCATCGAGCTAAAGAGAAGGAAGCGTACCATCGCGAATGTCGCCGTCATCTTGAAGAACGACGTCGCCAAGACCGGCGCGAGGAATGGCGCCGCGAGGAACAGCGGCGACACAAAGCGCACCGTGATGCCATGAACCGCGAGGAGCATTGGCGCTGGCCTTATTTTCACTTCTGCTGGACGCAAGGTATGGAGAGACTCCCAACCCTTGATGATTGTCCAGAATGTTCCGACCGCAGGAGTCGCCTGGAACGCGCACCATCACCGCGACGGCATCGCACGGCCTCGCCACGCCATCACCAGGACCCTACTCCGCCACGACGTCCTCCGTCTTTGCCACCAAAGAGGCGATCCGCGTCTCCACCGCTGGCGCGCTCGCCCCGTCTAGCAAAGCAGGACGACCCAGAGGACGTTCGGCGTCGCCTAGAGTGCCACCTAGCGAGGTGGTGCCCTGAGGGTTTGACAAAGACGCAAAAGCGCAAGGTTCAGCGCTTACGCAGCCTAGAATAGGCCGAAGAGGAGTATCTACGGCAGCTCAAGAAGATTGGGGGCATCATGCAGATTCCAAGCTTACGCCCCAAATGTAATCTAGTTTGGAAATGGAAGCTCCAGCCCGATGTTGCTAAGACATCGACAAAGCCGGCGCCAGCTGAGCCGGCTAAACAAGATGCACGAGAAGGTTTGTCGCACATGGTCAGTGATGATTCATCCAGCGACGACGACGATATTAAAGACGAAGTCAATGAGGTGATTAAGAAGGCCGCAGCAGGGATGAACATGGTCTTCTATCTCCCTGAAGATTTTCATCCTCCTTGCAGCGAACAGATGGCCGAGTCAATGGCGCAGCTCAGCCTCGGCCCCGCTGCTGCGATTTTTGAAAAGCTGATCGACAAGAAGTATCGGCACCTTAAACCTCTCTACGTGAAGGGTTTCATCAACGGCAAGCCAGTTGGCGGGATGCTCGTCGATGCGGGTGCGACTGTCAACATCATGTCATATTCCTTGTGCCGCAAGATTGGAAGGTCTGTTGAAGATCTTGTGAAGACCAACGTCACTCTCAACGACTTCAAGGGGACTTCGTCCTAGGTCAAAGGGGTCCTTAATGTCGAGCTAATAGTTGGCCACAATTACCAGTTGGAACGAAGGATCTAGCATTTGGAAAGTGGTCACCTAACTGGCACGAGCCTTATCGCATAGTGGAGACTGCCCCAGGCAATTCATATAGAATGGAGACGTTAGAAGGGGTTCGATTTTTCAGAAACGTCAATGGTAAATATTTGAAGAAATATTATCCCAGTCTGTGGATCGGATCTTGACCTATGTGAGAGCCGATGTGGTAACATCTAGGCTGGAATAGCCGATGCCTTGACATCGCCTCTAGAGAAAAATTTGACCGATGCGTTGCCATCCGGTCTCAACAGGAGCCGATGTATTAAAGCATCGCCTTTAGAAGAAAAAAATAATATAAACAAGCAACTATGAGTAGCAGGGCCAGCATGCGTCATTGGCCATAGATAATAGCTGATGCTAGGCATCGCCTTTAGTACAACGTATTGAAAACCATAATGTTCTTGACCGAGCTACACGCTCGGAGGGCACAACTGACAATGTTCAAGTGATTGAATGAATCATGCAGAGGAAGATGCTGGTAATCTCTGAAGGTATCGGTGGATTGCAGTCAAAGCTTTTGTTCTGATCGCATCGGCGGAGTTGATGATTTGGCGATCTGGTTCGTCAGAGCCAATTATGAGTCCCTTGTTAAGCTCTCAGATATGCATGATGCTGGCTTTGAGCGACGTTGACAATTTCGGTTGTTTTGCATCATTGGCTAGAATGGCATCGTCAACCTGAGATAGCTCTTCCTCAAGACGCTTGATTTTGTCAGTTATCTTCATCCTCTTCGCATCGAGCGCTTGCCTAGACGTCTTCAATCTCGTTTCTTCACTGTCATCGTCCAGGTCCGCCTTGAACCGGTTTGCTGCTGCACATGCCGTGGTAATCTCCTCTTTCAGGGCCGCCTGGTTGTTGCGGGAAGCTATGCGTGACGCAGCGGCCAACACATCCTCATGAAAAAATCCAAGGTGAGCCGTGGGCCGGAGCACCTGCTTCAGGCTCGAAGGCAGCACATCGGCTATCGACTCGAGGGCCGTGCGGATTCCGTCACATGCAACAACCAATTTTTTGTAGGACCGAGACGTGCGACTAGAGGGGGGTTGAATAGGAACACTTGAAAACTCAAACTCAAACCCCCACCGCAGTGCAAAACGGAAACAACACCCACAACGAAGCAAGACACTGTCCACTGAGAGGATACGTATCTAGCTCATAACACGTGCTTGGTACCGTCCACTGAACAGATACGTACCAAGCACCAAGCGGAAGCACACGCTCAAACGGCTAAGAAAAAGAGCGCAAAAGGAACCAACTCCGGAAAACTGCAGATTTCGGACAGGCAGGGCTGCAAAGAAAAATCTCAAAACCCTAGATGCAAACCTCCAAACCACCCAAAAAAATTACCACACCTTCACAAAGCAATAGGGAACAGCTTCAGAAAATTTCAGGCCAATTGGAGCAAGTTGTGATCACCGGACCGTCCGGTGATTGAGCACCGGACCGTCCGGTGTTCACAGACTGACACTCCGAAAAGATCTCACTCAAAACCCAATCAAATCAACTCCAAAAATTATGAAATTTTTACTGTAGGTTAAGAAGGGGCCAAGGAACAACTCCACAAATTTTTAGCTCTATTGGACAAGAAATAAAAATCCGACACTCACCAGACCGTCCGGTGATATGCACACCGGACCGTCCGGTGCTCAGAAACAGACAGACCAACCTCCAAAGAAAAATACGAAACCAGGTCAAAACACCTCCAAAAACTCTGAAATTTTTATGGGAACTTTATGATTCATAGGAAAAGAGCTCCACAAAATTTCAAGTCATTTGGAGCACGTTTGGCCATCGAACTAAGCACCGGACGAAGCACCGGACGTTATAGACAGTCAGAAAACAGCCACCCGAAACTTGAACTTCCGAAGCCAAAACTTGACCAAACCTTCACCAAACTTCATGAAATTTTGCACACACTAACCTAGCTTCATTCGAAAGCTATTCCCAAAAGATCTATTGAAAAAGATCAAGGGATTAGCGGGAATTTCAGATCTCGTGAAGATGTGAGTATTTGGGCAAGAAAGGGAAAAGCTCAAAAACAACTTGCTTGTGGCAATCCTTCTGGATTGAGATGCTCTAAGACATAATCTCCACATCCTTGTAAGTCCAAAACACAAGGAAAACAAAGGATTCAACCTTGGCCAAAGCAAACACCCAAAAGGCCGAAGATTGAAGTCAAAAGCCAAAGAGAACAAGGGGAGAAGAAGCACACAAAGTTGCTGCATGAAACCACTTCGATTATGAGCCTCAAAAGAGGTCTTAGGTCAGATTATAACAAAGGATTTCATCCCAAGCAACCACCCTCACCTTCCCTCTTGATTTGGAGGCTAGATCTCACCCTAACCCTCCTAAACTTGGAGCTCAAAGCTTGAGGACGAAAATTACCCTAAGGAAATGAAAACCTAGCTGCCAAGACTTCCTCTAATGACCAGCTCTTAGGCTATTTATACACCGGTTCAGTTTTGGCATTTTTACACATAGACCCCTAAGACTAGAAACGCCCGGAGGGGCTAAAACATAAAAGAACCCAAAATATCGTGGACGGACGACCACGATGAAGACTTGATCTTCTTAGCTTCCACGCAATCTTCGGATGTCCTCCACGTGGCCAGTAGTCCAATCCGCCTTTGCACCCCCAGTTTTGAAGTCAGAAACCGGGAAACTTTAGGAAGTCTCCGTCTGGGCCGGACTTGGCCCATCTTCTCTATCTTGGCGAGTTGTGGCCCAACTCACCAAGCCTTGGGTAGCTTGGGTGGCGGTTTTGAGCCGAAGCCGCCAAAGCCTCCCTCGCACGCCTTCGCGCCATGCACTCGGGTTGGAGCACCACAGTGGCACCCGGCTTCTCTAGTCCATCGGAGTTGCCTCGCGGTCCATCAGAGGGCTTACACCACCGTTGCCAATCCGCCCCTCCGTGTACCGAGCTCCCATGGCCGACCGACGCCGAGCATTGCCTCCGGTCCATTGGAGGGCTTTTGCCTCAGTCCATAGAGGTCTTCATCATCTACCTCCAGTCCATCGGAGGGCCTCCAGTCCATCAGAGGGCTTGAGCTCGTTGACAATCACTCATCACACCAGGAGAGCAATGAGGCCGGTCCATTGGCTCTCATTTTTCAATTGGAGCTTCTAGTTGCTTGGCCATTTCTTTGAGGTTCGAGGTCACATCGGTCGGAGGATTCGTGCGAGGGCTCTCAGTCACCAAAGATTCGACGATGGTTGAAGGATCGAAGTTTAGCAAGGATGCAGCATCAAAGGTCTGGCAACAACGAGGTTAGTTCACGGACTATAGATGAAAAAGACATGCAGTTAAAGATATACCTGTGGAGGGCTGACTTCCATGCTGCGAGCTTCGTCTGTCCGGCCGGATGTATCCTTAGGAGAAGAACTGGGAGGTTTAGGAGAATTCTCTTTTTGGCTCCTTCCTGCTCATAGCCGTGAGAGCTGTGATCCTGCATATAGAAAATGGTCAGTGACTCTCATTACTGAATCCAAGACAAAGTGGAGCTTACTGGTGATTCAGAAGAAAGGGGTTTAGCCGAGACGGTAGGTTTGGGCTTGATAGCGGCTTTCTTAAACCTCGGCTGGCAAAATCCTTTCCCCTCCCTCTTGCGCTTCATCCCAGGGGATGAAAAGATGGCTTTGTCAAGAGAAGGCATGTCGGCCTGGTACAAAGGCAGTGGTGCCTTTTGTAAATATTTGAATGGTTGGCCTGCATCGTCAGTGGGGACAGGTCCTACTTTCATCTGTAAACCAAGAAGTTTAGTTGTATCATAAGGCAACAATGCAAAAGAAGGCTGAATTGAGTGTAATGTTACCTCTTCTGGTGTGGTTTCACGCTCTGGATCGATGGCTAGAAGAGCCGATGCCACAGCATTATGAAAAAGGTGGGGCCTCTAGAAGTTCCACCAGCGGTCGAAGCCATCGGCTGTGTACACGAATTCCATCGTGTTGGGTACACTTAGCTCCAAGTCAGAAAAGATGGAGTACGCTTTGGTGGCTACCAAGGAGTCGGTTATATCAGCTCGGCTTTGGATTTTCTCATGGATAATCAGGCAAGGAGAGGTTTGGTTCAGGCCGAGTTGGCGAGCAGCTAGAATAGGTTGGTATGCTTCATATCCTGGTTTATCAATCCTTTTACTAGTACTCATGCTGACCGAGAGAAGGCAAGGGTAACCACAATGCCGAATATAGCTCGATTTTCTTCGTCAGTACTAAAGACGTCTAGTCTGAAGAAGGACGGGTTCTCAAATTGCTCGGATTCGGCATATGCATTATATACAAGGGTGGTTTGAGAGCTGTAGAGGCATTTGTACCATTTGGCTGTTTCAGCCGCATCAGTTTGGGTTATATGTAATTGATGCAAGGCCTGGCCAAATGAGGTACATCAGATGGACCTGCCTGACAGATCTGAGAAAGATTGAGAGTCGAGTGATGGAAAGTCTGGGATTTCATTACGAAAGTACAGCTGACTCCAGAGCTGAACAAACCACCAGGTGCCGCCTGTCTTGATATGTTGTCCAGCCAGAGTGCGCTGAGTGTTCAAAGAAAGATGGCGGTACAGTACGCCTAGGAAAAGCTTTCCTAAGGCAATGGTCCGGCCTTGAGCCAGCATAGTGGCCAGGTTAAGATAATTCTTGGTCGGGGCTAGAGAAAGACCATTGAAGAGGAAATGGTCAAGCCACAGGTTCAAGAAGGCGATGCGTTCTTTCTCTGAAACTGAGCCAGGCTGCTTATTGTGCTAGGCGATGTATTGGCTCCAGTTTCGAGTACTTCTCTTCTCCACTCTTTTCTTATGAGGGCATTCAGCTAGATGAAAGGGAGAAGGACAGGTGGATTGCACATCTAGCCCAAAGATCATGACAACGTCCATGAGAGTAGGTGTCATGGGGCCAGAGCCGAACAGGAAGCAGTTCAGGCTGTCTGACCAGAAGTACCCAATGGATCTGAGCAGATTGTCATCCTTCTCCATAGGAGAGAGAGATAGAGTCAGAGCATCGGCTATGCGGACGGTTTGCCAAGTGGAACTGTATGCGTGTTCAACGCGTTTGTACCAATCAACCCACCCGTCCATGGGGAATGGCCAGGCGCAGAGTTGGTCTGTCCATAGATCTAGGTTTGGGTCGACATGGACAAAAGGCAAGCGTTTGGTCTCTGTTCTAACAAGGTCATATGGGGGCTCATAGGATTTGGGTCCTAGATTGAAGGAATTGGAATTGGCCGAGGTTGGGATCAATATCTCGTCGGCCTGGATGATTAAAGAACAAGTGCACGGTAAAGATAACAGCTTTATAAGAGTCGTAATTGCAGAAATAGCCAAAGTCTTTACCTTCAATCCAAACACGCGCCCGCAAAGAGTTTGTTCTTCTGTTGTGCTGCTTGATGCCGCCATTTCGTAAATCGCTCGAGACAGGGGGTGGTGGAAGAGTGCTCGCCAACGGCAAAGAGGAAGAAAGACGTGCCTTGGTTTGGTATATACGCCTTTATGAGGTGCTAACTTGCGCGGGATTTGGAAATTTCGGTCAGAGGAAGCGTGTCCTCTAGCTTATCGGCTTGTCGCGTTATGATTGACTAAGTCAATGAGACAGAGCCAATTCGATGTTGACCAACGAGCCGATTATTTTACTAGAAATCGGCTAAGTAAGCAGATCGGCTTGTGTTGACGCGGCTTAAGTACTAAATTTATGTTATAATTTCATATGATTTTATGCCGTTTAATGAATTAATATTGTGATTTATTATTATTTTACTAACAATTAACCCCGTTTTCGAGAATGCTCTTTGTTTTTGTGCATTATTCATTTTTTGCAGGAAAACAGGTAATAATTGATATATTTGAAGAATTCTCGGAAATAGGATTTATGCTAAGATGAGCAAAGCCCAAGTGCAAAAGGATAATGAAGCCCAATTGAAGGATAAAGCCCAAATTAAAGGAGTATTCTAGAAGATGAAGGTTGCTAGGAAAGGAAATTCCTGAAATATTCGCGAAGTCAATAACAGCAGCAACTTGTGGGCCCAATTTGAAGACCTTAACGATGTCAAATGAAGAAAGTTTGAATACCAAAGTTGTAGATCTCTTCGAGCTCTACAATTTAGAGTCCGAGTTTGCATTTATTGGACTTCGGAAGGCAAAGTTATGGTCGATTTACTACAAGTTGCAGAACCGGGAAGGTTTATTTCGGGAATTAAAGAGAGAAGACTTCGTCATCAAGCAAGGAAAGATATGGACGACCGGGACTCTTCTAGAAGCTTGATTATACTTGGAAATAGATGTATGAGGTGTTCTAGGACTCTTAGAACCGACCTATTAGTTTCCATGTATAGGGTTTCCTTCGGGATATAAATAGAGGGCTCCATCTAGGGAGAGGGGAGACTCGCCACAAATCCATTGTAACCGAGAGGCTAGGGCAGAGCTCGAGGGCCAAAGGAGTTCAACTCGGCGGGAGGAACATCTCGGCGAAAGGAGGAAGCAAGAGGAGGCAGGACCCAGGGGGGTCGGCCGACCCCTAGGGGTCTGGCTCGGCCGACCCCTGGCATCCCGAGGGCAGATCGAGTTCGTCTTTCGTCGACTTCTTCGTCTAGTTCATCTCGACGACTTTGGGTCACGAATTCCGATGTATCTTGAGTAAACCCCTCGAACTTCTTCTGTACTATGATAAAACCTTGATTATGGATCTATAAAGTTGTCTTTTAGACTTTGCTTCTTGTTTATGCTTGTTCATGATCTATGCTTAGCAATGCTTGTTGTCTAATTGTGTAAATCAGTGGCCACTGTTAAGTACTTCACATGTCTTTTAGTAGATTTAATCTGCTCATGTTAGGCATAGTTAGGGTTTACTAGTTCGTCGATTACCTGGTTACCAGTGACAGTGGAGCCCGGGGAAAGGTTCGAGTAGGTTCTTGACATTCATGTTCATGCTTATTCTATGCTTAATGTTTAGATCTAAGTCAAGGTGGTTCGTAGTACTTTAGTAGTTTGTCTCATATCTCTTGTGGATCCTTTTGCCTGTTTAAATCCTATATACCCCGAGTTTAAGTCTTTGCTTATACCTTTTATGCAATAGATTAGAATATAGATTAGATCTTGATTAGAGTAGAATTAGAGTCTTTATTAGTTGTAATTAGATAACCTTTATCTCTTATTTAAGCTTATTAGATATATTAGAATTAGATAGTAATATTGTTAATAATTGATTAATAGCATTTTAAACATAATTAATCCCGGATTGATAAACCCAAGATACTCATCCTGGGGAAAAGCTACCGCGATACTGTGCGCTTGCAGTATAAGGATTTGGCATGCTTAAGTGCTGTCAACAAGCTTTTCTGGCGCCGTTGCCGGGGAATAATTATCGTTTAAATTATTATTAATCTTTTATTAAGTTTTGCTACTTCTAGTTTTAATATTTAGTTTTGTTTATTGTTTTTAGTTAATTTTGTTATTAATTAGTGTTTTAGATTTATTTTATTTTACAATTTTCGAAATTAGGAGTAATTTTTAAATTCTGAAATTTTAAATTCTGTTATTTTGTTTGGATTTAATTTGGTCTAAAGTACAGCAAATTTTTGCTGTCATAGATCTTTGTTTTTGTTTTTGTTTAAATTTCAGGTATGACTACGTTGGGCAGAAAATTGACGCTTGGGGAGTTTTTAACTCCAAGAGCGGAAGATTTGAAGTTCCAAAGATCAAATCTGCAGCCGGAATCAGGATCCTACGAGCTGAAGCCAGGAATCATCCGAATTGCTGCCGAACATCCGTTCAGTGGTGAAGACAATGAGAACCCGTACACTCACTTGAAGAGGCTAGTGCAAGTGTGTCGCACATTCCATCAAGACGGAGTTCCAGAAGAATGGGTTTTGTGGAATCTCTTTCCGTTTACATTGGAAGACAGAGCCAGAAAGTGGTACGACACTGCATCAATAGAAGCTGAAGGTGATTGGGACGCTCTCAAATTGAAGTTCACCAAAAGATTCTTTTCTCCAATAAAAGTACACCTGTTGAAGAAAGCAATCATAAACTTCAAGCAACTTGAGAGTGAAGACCTTGATGAAGCATGGGACAGACTAGAAGAACTGAGGACACAAGGACCACCCATTAACTTTGACGAGGAGACAATCATTTCAACCTTCTACTTCAGTCTAAACACTAGAGACTTCAAGCAAGTGAACATCTGTGCTGGAGGATCACTGCTGAGCCGAAATGTAGATGAAGCTATGAAGATTCTGTCAGATTGCTGCTTGACCGCGAAGGCTGAAAGAGATAGGAGGGAGAGTGAAGAGCAGAAGCTAGCAGGAGTGACGTCTACATATGCTATCTACAAGGAGCAACAACCTGCCAGAAAGACTCCAGTGTCTTATGCAGCTGAGGAAGAGGAGTACGAGTGTTTTGCACCACAAGTGAAGACAGAGTGTTCAGATTTTGGAAGCCTTGCTAGTGCAAAACCACTGACAGAATTCGACAAGACGAGCTGGATGCCAGTAGATTTTGGAGATACACTGATGTGTGCAGGACCACTTCCACTAGAAGACTTAGAAGAAGAGAAAGAGCTGTTTCCACCAGAGGTACCACTAAGGAGAAGCTCAGATGATCTAAGTACAGGGGAGGTACTGCAGAAATTATTCCAAGAAGAGGAGCTGGACAGTGACTTTGTCTCTGAAGTGAAGCGGGTGATTGGTGTCAAGCCGGAGTCATCACTAACTGAGGAGGTTATCGTCCACCTGGAGCCAGAAGAATCTTCGACTGGTATTTCTTGCTCCATCAACAAAGAAGACTTCAACAATATTCACTGCTCTATGGAAGCCCAGGTAAGTACTATGAGCTATGAAGTTTATTGTACTTTAAGTGATAAACCACACTTAGTTTCTACTAGTATTAAGATTAAACTTCCTAATAATGAAATAATTCGACCTGTAG
Organism: Paspalum notatum; assembly: GCA_022530915.1. NCBI lineage: Eukaryota > Viridiplantae > Streptophyta > Magnoliopsida > Poales > Poaceae > Paspalum > Paspalum notatum. The sequence continues at coordinate 26,589,356 of CM039688.1, read as the reverse complement.
GCTTAATTAAAGATGTTGAAGTTAACTTTGCTAATAATATTATACCAACTGATTTTTATATAATTAATGTCTACGATAATGATATTAATATAATTCTTGGTAGACCTTTTCTTAAGTTGGTTAATGCCGTAGTAAATAATGATAAAGGAAAAATCAATATTAATATTAATGGATTAAAATATGACTTTGATTTCCTACCGGCATCTAAAGTGCCTATTAATCTCACTCCCGATATAGAGGAGATAGAGAGTATTAATTATATTAATGCCTTTAGAGAGCCATTAAAATTAGTATTAGAAGGAGGAGAAGAAGGATTCTTCTCTGAGGAAACAACCATTGCCACTAAACAACTTGACCTTAATCAAGAAGAAACCAAAGACATTCCTGTAGAACCATTAGGAGACCTTAATCCACAGGAGGCGCCCGATGTTGAGCTTAAACCACTACCCGAAGGACTTAAGTATGAATTCTTAGGAAAAGATAAAACCTATCCTGTAATAATTAGTGACCAGCTAAGTCCAGAAGAGGTGGAAAGACTGCTAGGAATGTTGAGGGAACATAAGAAGGCAATAGGTTATTCTCTAGCAGATCTTAAAGGAATTAGCCCAGCATTTTGTACTCATAGGATTCCAATGGAAGAAGACCACAAACCAGTGGTAGACAATCAAAGGAGACTGAGTAACGAAATGAGATCTGTAGTGAAGAAGGAAGTAATCAAATTACTAAACGCCGGAATTATCTACCCAGTACCAACTAGTGAGTGGGTTAGCCCAGTTCATTGTGTGCCTAAGAAGGGAGGTTTAACTGTAGTTAAAAATGAGAATAATGAATTAATTCCACAAAGGACTGTCACTGGTTGGAGAATGTGTATAGATTACCGGAAGCTTAATAAAGCCACTAAGAAAGATCACTTCCCTTTACCCTTTATTGACGAAATGCTAGAGAGACTTGCTAAGAATACCCATTTTTGCTATTTAGATGGTTATTCTGGATTCTTTCAAATCCCTATCCATCCAGACGATCAACACAAGACAACTTTCACTTGTCCTTATGGAACCTTTGCCTATAGGAGAATGCCCTTTGGATTATGCAATGCACCAGCGTCATTTCAACGGTGTATGATGGCCATTTTCTCAGACTTCATTGAGGATATCATGGAGGTTTTCATGGACGATTTCTCAGTTCACGGCACTAGTTTTGACCACTGTCTAAAGAATTTAGAGAAAGTTCTGAAGAGATGTGGAGAAGTAGACTTAGTGTTGAATTGGGAGAAGTGTCATTTCATGGTGAGAAGAGGACTTGTGTTGGGACACATCATTTCCGAGAAAGGAATTGAAGTAGATAAAGCCAAGATAGAGACTGTAGAAAGATTGCCACCACCTACAGATATTAGATCTCTTAGAAGCTTTCTCGGACATGCTGGGTTTTATAGGAGATTTATTAAGGATTTTTCTAAAATAGCTAAGCCACTGAATTACCTACTCCAGAAGGACGTTCCATTTGAGTTTACTGATGAGTGTGAAGTAGCCTTTAGAAAAATTAAGGAATTACTAGTTAAGGCACCTATCATTCAACCACCTGATTGGAATTTACCCTTTGAGATCATGTGTGATGCCAGTGACTATGCCGTAGGAGCTGTGCTGGGGCAGAGAAAAGACGGAAGAGTACATGCCATTTATTATGCCAGCAAGACTCTTAACGAGGCCCAAGTTAATTATGCAACCACTGAAAAGGAGTTATTAGCAGTAGTTTTTGCCTTTGAGAAATTTAGATCCTACATAGTTAATTCAAAGGTTATAGTCTACACTGATCATGCTGCTATCAAATACCTTTTAACTAAAAAAGATGCTAAACCTCGTTTAATTAGATGGATCCTTATGCTACAAGAATTCGATGTAGAGATCAGAGACAAGAAGGGAGTTGAGAACGTAGTGGCAGATCACTTGTCTAGGATGAGCCATAGTAAAGGAGGTCCACTAATTGAAGATGCATTAAGAGACGACACCCTTTATGCAGTTATAGACAAGGACTCTTGGATGTTAGACGTAATTAGAGCCATTAAAGGAGAGCCATTGACTCATCTCAACTATAATTCAAAAAGGAAAGTCCTTGCCGAAGCCAAGAAATTTTATTGGAATTCACCCTACTTATATAGATTTGGATCTGATGGAGTCCTCAGAAGATGCGTACCTGCAGATGAGAGAAGTGAGATTTTGAGAAAGTGTCACGCTGCAGAATATGGGGGGCATTATGGACATTTCAGAACCCAGGCTAAGATATGGGCGAGTGGATTCTATTGGCCAGGAATGCATGAAGATGCAAGGAAATTTGTCGCTTCTTGTCCTGAGTGTCAGAGAACTGGAAATATAACAGCTAGAAATTCTATGCCTTTGACATACAATCTACAGATTGATTTATTTGATGTTTGGGGAATGGATTTTATGGGACCCTTTGAGAATTCACATGGATATGAGTATATTTTAGTAACTGTGGATTATGTCTCAAAGTGGGTAGAAGCCTTGCCATGTAAGAAAGCATCAACGCAAGAGTCCATAGAGATGATCAAGAATAACATCTTTCCAAGATATGGAGTACCTAGAGTAATTATCTCTGATGGAGGATCGCATTTTATTGGTAAGGAGTTTACGGATTATCTGGCTAAGATGGGAATTGAACATAGAGTTTCTACAGCTTATCACCCACAGACTAATGGCCAAGCCGAAACATCAAATAAACAATTAAAAGAAATCCTTAAAAAGATGGTAATTAAAGGAGGCAAAAATTGGTCAAAGAAGCTTAATGATGCTCTTTGGGCTTATAGGACTGCATTTAAAGCACCTATTGGAATGACACCCTATCAATTAGTTTATGGAAAGACTTGTCATTTACCAGTTGAGCTAGAACATAAAGCTTATTGGGCAATTAAGGAATTAAATTTAGACCTAGATGCCGCCTTAGTTAAAAGAAGGATTCAATTAAGTACCCTTGATGAAGCTCGTTTGCAAGCCTATCATAATGCTACCATTTATAAGGAGAGGATTAAGAGATGGTTTGACAAGAAGCTCGTCAAGAAGGAGTTTAAGCCAGGTGATAAGGTTCTTCTTTATAATTCAAGATTCAAATTATTTGGAAAAGGAAAATTACAAAGTAAATGGGATGGACCTTATATTGTTCATGACGTATCACCTGCCGGAGCTGTTACCATTATGGATTTTGAAGGGAACAAGTATATGGTAAATGGACAAAGATTGAAGGTCTACGTTGAAGAGGAAAAATTTGACATCAATTATATCGAGACTTTCATTTTCGAAGAAGTTAGAGTTGGTTACCATAGATATGACCCTTAGATTTCCATAAGTAACCTATCCTTTGTATATATTTTAGTTGCGTAGTTTAAATATTTTTCAAATTTTTTCTGTACATAAATATTTTTATTTAATAAATAAACCTTCCGACCAAACCTGAGGCCCAGCAGCCAGAAGGGGGGCCCAGGTCAGCCGACCAGAGAGGCCCAACTCGGCCGATATGGGGGGTTTTCGAGTCGGATTCATTTCAATTTTTGGTATGCGATGTCTCGCGGTGTTCTGAGTTGTTTTGGATTGGAGTTCGAGTCGGATTGGAAACTTTTCCTACCAAAACTATCGTTTCTCCGGAGCATAAAACCATAGGCAGACCTTTACATCAAGACATCAAAATCAAACACAACCAAATCATAGCCACAACAGTTTCCAGAGACATGGAGAAACAGCCCGAGAAGAACGGAGGCGAGGAGAGCAACAAGGAAGGGGGCTCGGCCGACCAGAAGGCCCAGGATCGGCCGACCTACCTCGTTTTCAAGGGTGCTCGCAACAATTTTTCTCAGGTTGTCTTCTCTGATGATGAGGAACTTGAGAGGGTATGTGCTGCAGCTGGAAGACGTCGTGATGTTTCGAAGAGGTTAGCCAAGCTATCCATTGAGCCAGTAGAGATGAAGCGGTCTAAGCGGATTGCAGGCAAGAAGAAGATCAATTATGCAGAGTCTTCAGTCGGCAAGGGAGGGACCATCAACTCTAATGACAGTGATTATCCAGATGATGACCATGAAGAAGTAAGTTCTGTTCATGTTGTCCCTAGTATTGACACTTATCATCTGGGAGGTGGAGATGGACAACGTTGCTGTGCCAAGTGTAGGGAGGCCATTAGAGCTCTTTTGCGGAAGAATAGTGACACCTTCACCGTCATAGATGATCTCGAAGACAGGCTTTCCACTGAGATGATCGGAATTAGGAGAGATGTTGAGAATTTCTCTAGGCGTATGAAAGGAGAAGTGAGCTTTATGCTAAGAGAAATGCAACATCTAAACAATGCTCTGGAGAACATCAACTTCAAGCTGTATAATCCTCAGTATTATCAACCAAATGAAGTTTGGAATGAGCCAGAGGTTGAAGAACCAGCTTTCTACAGGCCAGGAGAAGATCCACTCGATGATCCAGAGGATGGCTGGGAGTGGGACACCGAAGATGAGTAGGACACTTAGCATTAGCTAAGTGTGGGGATGTATTTTCCCCTTTAGAAGAATAAAGCGTTTGAAATAATAACGCCATTTATCATTTATCTTTTTTTTCATTTATTATTTTCTATTAGGTGTGAGTTGCTGGGATGGCGTTATTATGAATATTCTTATTATTAATAAAGTATTAATATTTAGTGATAATTTTGTCTCACTTTATTTAAGTTTATTCTATGCAATTACTTTGATATTTAATTTTGCCTAAGTTATCATGATTAGAGTAATATGGGAATTACTAAAATAATTAATAATGTATAACCCATGTTCTGTTGGGAGATGATGTTTTATAGCTTTGCCAAAGTTTCCAATTAAGAAAAAATTAGAGGGGTTTATAAAAATCTTTTGTTTAAATTTATCTTTATTTGATCAAGTTTTACATCCCTTAATCAAGAGAGAGTTTTTAAATACCTATTAGAGCTTAGTTTTAAGTCCACTTTATAAGCAAGTTATTTCATGTGAGTTTGATTAAGTTTGATTTCTTTAGTAATTTTGATCATTTAAAATAATTCTTGGTCATTGATATTTTTCATCGTTTGCTAGCCTTATTATATTTCAATTGCTTAAAAATAATAAGCAATTCCTTTACCTTATAAACCTTTCATCTCATTTGTCTACCTTTACCTATTTAAGTGAGGTTTTTGCTCATTAATTAAAATTGAAATAAAAAGGGACTTTTTGAGATGAAAAAGGAGAAGGAGAAGAGGTTCTAGTTAAAAAAAAAAGGGAAAGACCAAGTTGTCGAAATTAAAAAAAAAAGAAAAAAAAAGAAGGAAAAAAAAATAGAGGGAGAAAATAATGGCCAAGTGGCCAAAATAAATAAAAAAAAAAGGGTAAGGAAAAGAGAGGTAGAATTAGGAAAAAGGAGAAAAGGGGGAGAAAATTTATATAAAATTAAAAGTTAGTTTCTTTGAAAGTCTCACAGATTGTTGTTTAAAAAATTAATGGGCAAAGACTTTCACTTTTTCCAACCATGTGCAAAAATTCCGGAATTTATTCCAATTTCATCATCTATATGCACATGTCCACTATCTATATCTTCTTTTCCTTTGTCTATATATATTATTTTCTTTATTCTCGATGACCAAGGTTGTTTAATTTGATTGATTGAGCTTTAGAAAGATAACTTATTTGAGCAATAAAATGTTTAACTTTGCTAGGCCTTTACCAAGCTCCATATATATTTCCTTTTTGAGAGAGAGAGAGTGTTATCTTTTAAGATAGCTACCTATATAGAGTGTCTTTTTGAGAGCTTGATTAAAAGGGATTAGTAATTTCTTGATCATTTGAAGAGTTTTTTTTTTGCTTTTTCTAAAAAATATATTGAAAAACCTCTTTTATATTCTGAAAAGAGACTTTGGCATAGTTATGATTTATTTAATCTCGATAAATCTTGTGGGGATCTATATGCATGAAAGTTAAATAAATATTCCCATGTTATGATTTGAGTGATTTCTGAAGTAAAGTTATTTTTGATGGGTATTTGTTTAGAATGAACATAAATTTAGTTGAGAGTTTATTTTAAGATTTATCGATCCTATGCTCGAGGACTAGCATGATCTAAGTGTGGGGATATTGTTGACGCGGCTTAAGTACTAAATTTATGTTATAATTTCATATGATTTTATGCCGTTTAATGAATTAATATTGTGATTTATTATTATTTTACTAACAATTAACCCCGTTTTCGAGAATGCTCTTTGTTTTTGTGCATTATTCATTTTTTGCAGGAAAACAGGTAATAATTGATATATTTGAAGAATTCTCGGAAATAGGATTTATGCTAAGATGAGCAAAGCCCAAGTGCAAAAGGATAATGAAGCCCAATTGAAGGATAAAGCCCAAATTAAAGGAGTATTCTAGAAGATGAAGGTTGCTAGGAAAGGCAATTCCTGAAATATTCGCGAAGTCAATAACAGCAGCAACTTGTGGGCCCAATTTGAAGACCTTAACGACGTCAAATGAAGAAAGTTTGAATACCAAAGTTGTAGATCTCTTCGAGCTCTACAATTTAGAGTCTGAGTTTGCATTTATTGAACTTCGGAAGGCAAAGTTATGGTCGATTTACTACAAGTTGCAGAACCGGGAAGGTTTATTTCGGGAATTAAAGAGAGAAGACTTCGTCATCAAGCAAGGAAAGATATGGACGACCGGGACTCTTCTAGAAGCTTGATTATACTTGGAAATAGATGTATGAGGTGTTCTAGGACTCTTAGAACCGACCTATTAGTTTCCATGTATAGGGTTTCCTTCGGGATATAAATAGAGGGCTCCATCTAGGGAGAGGGGAGACTCGCCACAAATCCATTGTAACCGAGAGGCTAGGGCAGAGCTCGAGGGCCAAAGGAGTTCAACTCGGCGGGAGGAACATCTCGGCGAAAGGAGGAAGCAAGAGGAGGCAGGACCCAGGGGGGTCGGCCGACCCCTAGGGGTCTGGCTCGGCCGACCCCTGGCATCCCGAGGGCAGATCGAGTTCGTCTTTCGTCGACTTCTTCGTCTAGTTCATCTCGACGACTTTGGGTCACGAATTCCGATGTATCTTGAGTAAACCCCTCGAACTTCTTCTGTACTATGATAAAACCTTGATTATGGATCTATAAAGTTGTCTTTTAGACTTTGCTTCTTGTTTATGCTTGTTCATGATCTATGCTTAGCAATGCTTGTTGTCTAATTGTGTAAATCAGTGGCCACTGTTAAGTACTTCACATGTCTTTTAGTAGATTTAATCTGCTCATGTTAGGCATAGTTAGGGTTTACTAGTTCGTCGATTACCTGGTTACCAGTGACAGTGGAGCCCGGGGAAAGGTTCGAGTAGGTTCTTGACATTCATGTTCATGCTTATTCTATGCTTAATGTTTAGATCTAAGTCAAGGTGGTTCGTAGTACTTTAGTAGTTTGTCTCATATCTCTTGTGGATCCTTTTGCCTGTTTAAATCCTATATACCCCGAGTTTAAGTCTTTGCTTATACCTTTTATGCAATAGATTAGAATATAGATTAGATCTTGATTAGAGTAGAATTAGAGTCTTTATTAGTTGTAATTAGATAACCTTTATCTCTTATTTAAGCTTATTAGATATATTAGAATTAGATAGTAATATTGTTAATAATTGATTAATAGCATTTTAAACATAATTAATCCCGGATTGATAAACCCAAGATACTCATCCTGGGGAAAAGCTACCGCGATACTGTGCGCTTGCAGTATAAGGATTTGGCATGCTTAAGTGCTGTCAACAGCTTGTCACGTTGATTTAGAGCTGACTATGGGGCTTCTCGAGTCAGCGCGATGCTGCTGAGACGATTTTCGTATAAAGGGGAATCGGCAAAAGGAAGGGAAAAAGAAACAGAGGTTTAGAAAGGGAAATTTCATTAATATACATAGCAAAATACATTTACATCCCTAAGCCGACACCACGGCTGTTAACCTCCAAAAGTTAGGGACTTTTTTCCAAAAGAGCCGATGCAACGGCTAACATTAAAACCTAAGCTAAATCCTACGGATACTAAGATAGGATGCTCTAAGCATCACTATCATCAACCTATTCTCCATCGGCTTCCTCGTCCTCGCCGTCGACTTCGTCGCCGGCATCCTCACTGTCGGTGGGAGCAAGATCAGACGAGCTTTCCTCATACTGAGCCGCGAGGTCTTCATCCTCGTTCGGCTTCTCTGGCTCAGCTTCGTCGGAGGAGTACTCCAGCTCGTCGGCGTTGTCCTCCTCATCGCTGGCCTCCTCGTCGTCCTCCTCATCGCCCTCTTCTTCGTCATCGGAGGGTGGCATCCCCAGGCGCCTCCTCTTGGTAGGGCGCTCGGGTGAGTAGTGGTCTGGAAGAGGGATCCATGGAGGGGATGCAACCGCATCATCCGGATCCTCGATGCAGCCAAGGTCGATCCTCACTCCAGATGGAGAGGATGGGATGTCCTTGCCCTAGACCTTTAGCCAAGCTTTGGTGGCTTGGTCTGGGGACTGCCCCTCATCGGCCTCTGGAACGGCTAGGGAAGCCTGATCGGCTCCTGCTGCCAGCAACGGAGCAAAGCCCGGCGGTACAGCCGGGCAAGGCGGCAGCGGTGCTGGCGCATTAGCCACCGCGCCTAGAGCAGAGGCGATGGAGGGTGAAGAAGGTGGAGTGGGCGCTCATAGCCCTGTCACGGAGGGGGAGGAAGGTGGTGATGGCAGGTTGTTGCTGCTGAGGGAAGACATGGCTAGAAGGGGGTTTTCTCGGCTCTTTTCTGGCTAAAGGAAGAAGAAGAGCGGATGCCGATTGGGGGGAACAGGGGAGCCCTGCCTTTTATTAAGCGTGAGGCGATGGAAGGCGAAGGGTCACTGTATGGGAAGCTGAAGGGTCGCGCGGGTCATCATGACGGTTGCCATAGAAGACCGTGTTGCATTGCAGGATGATGGGACGTGCCTGGCCAGGTTTCACACTCGTCTGGTTTTGAAATAAATAAATCTTTATTTGCCAAAACCAGTGGGGCATGTGTTGACAACGGAATTTGGACATCCCTGTTAATTGGCCAAAATCGGCTTTGGGCTAAAGAGAAGCTGTCCAAGGAAGCGACGGCGGATGGTTAAGCAGGCCATTGGGCCTTGTATAGTAGAATAGAGAGTCCAGTTTAAGTCAGTTAGGGTTTGTAACTTAATTATAGAAGGGCAGGCCTGCCGTCCGAGTCTACGGACTATAAATATGTACCATTGATATCAAAATAAAGTTGACGACATACGTTCATCAAGCAGCGGTTGTCTCCACATCCCCCCGGCGCATCGCCACCTCTAGCGACTAGAGTTTCAGGTAATCGTCATGCTGCCTTAACGATTTATTTTGTTATAGGCATTATGACGTTAGTCGCCTGGCAAATCGCGTACTGAAGCGTTTTTTATGGCACGATTTGCTAGTTACCATGATGAATCTCGCGATAAGCTTAGCTTAGCACGAGATCCATTAGTTATCCCAATGAATCTCATGTCAAGCCTAGCTAGGCATGAGATCTATCACGTGTATGAGCCGACGTGCTTGCACGTCGGCTCATGCACAACTTGCTGTTATGCTAACATCTTTTGTGGTGTATGCTATCGTGCTGTCGGTTTGTTATCAGATTAGCATATCGCAAGGCTCAAGGCATAGATTAGATCTGTTTTTACAGTTTTATCTACAGATCATGTGTTATTAGGAAGATCCGATGTATACCCTGCCTTGCCTTTTGTCGTTTTATCAAAGATGCATCTGTTTTCATATCGTTCCTATATAATCTTTGGTGTAATGGTAGATTTAAGGCATGTTTGACGTTCATCTAGATGTTTTGGCCGATTAGAATAGATCTAGTCATGTTTCTTCTTCCTTTATGTGAATACTTTTATATATTATATCTGGATACACTATTGGTAAGATAGCAGGGCCTTGCCGATGAAGAAGATCCGATACAGGACGAGCCGATCTGAGCGATCTGGCTAGTATTTAACGTGAGTCAACCAACACCAACACCATCACCATCACCTCCCTGGCTATGTCTTAAGCCAGGTGGCACGCCGGACCAACACTGAGCCAAAGACGATCGGCTGATCCGTTCAGCGGATCGTGGGTCGCAGCAAGGAGGAGCGATCCCTACGGTCCACATACACCTCCCGGCCCTATTGTGTGAAGCTCTCCAGGGTGCTACCTGTCGATTTCCTGGTGCAACATTGTCTTACTAGTTTTTTAAGTGTGTACAGACTTGTTAATTTGGGTATTTTCTACTGTGATTGATTAGATGGATAGAAGTTGGGTGCATGGTAGACTGTTTACTCGTGAATACATCAGTGGTGTCAAAAATTTTATGAGCTTCATTCAAAGGAAATTCTGTGAGGATGATGAAATTTTGTGCCCATGCAGTAGATGCCTTAATCAGAAGTCGTGGCATCAAGGTCTTGTGGAGAAGCACTTATTGGTGAATGGCATGGAAAGTACATATACTCGGTAGGTTCATCATGGAGAAAACTTCGATGTAGATGTCATTGAGAATCCTGATGATGTTCATGACCATGCTAATGATTCTTTGATGCATGGGATAGATGTGGAGGATGAAAACTATGACAATGATCATTTTGAAGGGATGTTAAGAGACCTACAGAGTACAAAAGAATGAGATAATTGGGATGGGGTAGATGAGGATGAAACAATGGTTCAGACCCTGATGAGAATGAGTCATTTTCAAAACAGTGATGAAAGAGGCAAAGCTTCACCTTTATCCCTGTTGTACCAAATTTTCAAGGTTGTCCTTCATGGTAAAGCTTCTTTATATGAGGTCATTACATAGAATCAGTAATTCTGCATTTACTGCAATATTAAAGCTATTGAGTGAAGCTTTCCCGGAGTGCAATACACTCCCAAAATCGCATATTTCTTTATATGAAGTCAATACATGTTTGTTTCAATAATTGTGTGCTTTTTAGAAAGAAATATTCGTAGTATGACAATTGTCCGATTTGTGGTCTCTCAAGATGGAAAGTGTTGATACGGCTTATGAACGAATATTTTGTCTCATTTTACATAGTTTTTCATGGGTTTTAAGCATCAACTGTATCTTTTACTAACAATTATCACCGATTATTGTGGATTTTGCAACATTGTCCTAGAAATATGCTATATGTGATTTTTACAGATTTTTGACCAATTTTTCGCGAAATTTACAAAAATCTACGTCGAGTGAGAAAAGACCGCTAAGATGACATTCATTGAAGATAATGAACAAGGAAGGCTTGGTTAGTTCATGCTCCCCTCTGTGTTGATCAAGGCTTTCTAATCGGAAGCTTCAAGAAGGTGTCAAGAGCTGCAAGGAATTAGAGATAATTATTAAATAAATATGTCAAATATATCAAAGACTAGAGGACTTCGTCAAATCTTGGCTCATATCGAAGATTCCAGAAGCCCAAGAGTCTGAGAGGCCCCGTACAAGCATTACTTAGGCATCAAGCAACACTCCCGCAAAAGGTGGAAACAACTGGATGCAAGGAGAGTCCGGGTCGGCCGACCCAGACCCCCTTGGTCAGCCGAACTCAACCCCCTATACGTCGGTTGGAGTTTCCTTTTTACCCACGGCATCCCCAGGGTATAAATAACGAGCATAGGCCCCGAGACGAGGCATCCAATTCATTATCAAGGCGTGAAGACGGCGACAAGAGGGACCACAACTAGAGGAGAGTAGAGAGTCAAGTTTCTAGTCTAGGATTAGAGTTTTTCTAGTTCCTAGAGGTGATTAGAGGCCTTGCACGGTGCTCTAATTACCTAGCTACAGAGGTCTAATTGTGTCATCAAGGGAAGGTATGATCATGGTTGTAATTTTGATACAATTTATTAATGAAGCATTGTTCTTGTCTAATTATCATATTTTTGTTCTAATTACACATGTTCTGGCTGTAATTCACTTTATGTTTAGATGCTTGTTGACTAGATTATGTCATTAAGGGTGTTACTCATCTAGCATTCTTGTCTCTGATCTAGTTTACTAATGATATAGTTGTGTTTCTAGTTCTTGTAATCATGGTGATTAGAGGTTCTAGTTGCTCTAATTATGTTATTAGACTATGTGAAGTAATTAGAAGCGCGTTCTCTAATTATGTATGCTTGTTGAGAGTTTCTCGTCGATTACCTGGTTATTAGTGACAGTAAAGCCCAAGAAAAGGTTAAACTCGATCTAGGGATTAGATTGGTTGATCTTGATTTAATCATGCTATGATGAATATGCTTGAACATGCTTGTTTACCTTGAGCTACTAGTTATCTTGCTACTCTATTCTTGAAGTAGCGTCCATATATCGCATATGCTTTGGATCCAATTAGAGTTTGATCAGAAACCTAGTCAATACCCTTTAATTAGTGTTCTAGTTATGTTCTAATTGCATATCTTATATTTGTATAGTATAGTTTATAATTAGATTAGGCTAAGGATTGGTTTACATTAAGGATTGGTTTAGAGATAGATTAGACTACCTTTTTACCCTTAGTTTCCTTTAAACTCTTGTTAATTAGATTATACTTAGTTCATTCCTTGGATTGACAAAACCCATGATACTCATCCTGGGAAAAAACTAAATAAGATACTGTCGCTTGCAGTATAAGGTTTGCCATGCTTAAGTGCTGTCAACAGAAAGATGCTGAAAGAAAGAAAATTCCACAAAAAGTATTACATTACTTTCCATTGGTACCTAGGCTACAAAGGAACCAATATGAATGCTTTGACATTTTGCTCTAGATACATGGACGATGTTGAAACAAGGTTTAACCGGGAACCAAGAAATAAAGGTTTTTCTAATGAAGCCTATGGTGTTGACGTATTTGGGCATGGAGTTCATTTTACTTCTGTACCTGAGCTTATATATGATGATAATGGAATTGATCAAATGGTGTGGTATGTGCTGAACAATTGTAGTCAAGTGGAGAAGTATGTCAAGTATGTTCTAATTACTGTCTTCATACTTCTGTAAGCTACCTTTGTATTGTACAAATGCTATATTCTAATGGCGAGGTAATTTATTTTTGCAGAATGTTTAGAGATGAATTAGAGAGAGAAGGGGTGCCTAACATTGAAAGAATGCTTCAGCAAGGATTTCAGACTTGGTTTAGAAACCACGTTAGTTTTCATTCACACACTCACTCTTGAGCGTCCCCGCGCGTACACAACATTACAGATTCTGATAAATGTGTATTTCTTTTGGCAGATCATGAGGTTGAGGTTCACAAATCAAGAAAACATAGATGAGGATCTCTTTTCTTTGGCATGTGGTCCTGATTTCAGAGTCAGGAAATACTCCTCATGCATTGTGAATGGTGTGCAGTTTAACACTGCTGACCGTGACAAGAATAAGAAGACACAGAATAGTGGAGTAATGGCACATGGTACACATAACGGTCAGGTCATTGATTTTTTTTTGGAACCTTGAAAGAGATTGTTCAGTTAGAGTATAACTGCGATGAGAGATCAGTAGTTTTGTTTAAGTGTGACTAGTTTAAATTGGATGGGAAGAGGACAGAACTTAAAGATGATGGTTTTTTAAAAGCATCAATGTCAGAAGTCTCTGGTACGAGGATGATTCTTTAATTTTTGTCAACTCAAGCAAGGAAGGTCTTTTATTTGCCAGACACAAGTTTCGGTAAAAATTGGCAAGTTGTCCAGACATTTGACCACAGTCCATAGACACCTTTATAATGTAAGTGAAACTGAGGGTGTACAATATAATGCTCCTACATATCAAGAGGACGAGTGCTGTGAAGAGGAGGGCCGGCGAAAATCAGTTTCTGACATTACAAATGATGAGCCTTTAAATAGATATGATGAACAAGGCCCTCTTTTTGAAGCTGCTGAAATTGCAAATTTGGTAAAAGAAAAAAACAAGAATGGCATGAGAGTGATGGCGAAGATCAAGTTGACACAATTTTGGAGTATTGCCAAGAAGATGAAGGATCTGCCTAAATGAGATCGACAGTGATGATGAATAGCCCTAGACGTCCGGACCTATTACTACAAGGTGAGACAATTACCGTTAGTACTGAATTTTTGTGGTATTTTCCATCCATTTTTTTTTGTACTGATTTTTTTCTCCTATTTTTCCAGCCAACTGCAAATGGTGATGTATCTGGCTGCGGCATGAAGTTAGTATAGCACTATCTTGGAGAGTTTTCAGGAAAATGCTCACTCCAAGGAAGACAAAGACTTGATTGAAACTTTTGCAAACTGTGATGTGATATGGCCTATTACCTGTATGCATGTTTTGTAAAATTAATTAGGCCAACTCAAATTGGTTATGGCAATGTCATATGACGATGTCAACCTGAATTCAGTTTGCATGTACCTGTTTGTTCTTATTTCTGTTACTGTAGCACATAATTGACCATGGAGTTTTCTGTCCAAACATTTTTGATAATGCTTTTCCATATCCTAATCCTATTTCTTTTGTCTGATTCGGAGCGGAGCGGATATTACTCGGTTACGGATATGGATACGGATTTTTTAGGATATCGGAAATGGTGCGGAGTCGGATTGGTTTCGGAGCGGAAATGGATTTAAAAATATCAGATAATACATGCTTACATATAACTTTTTTATAATGATCAATAATTTATAAATTAAATTATAATCGTTCAAGTTTACATATCAGTAAAAAAACAATAGGAACGATATTTTTTTTTGCACGAATCAATCATCGTTAACTCTCATGTGCTCGCCAAACTAATCAGATTATCCTATTATAAACATCGGATAATCCGCGTTCAAATATCGGATACTCCATATCCGTCGGATTTTGGTGATACCATATCCTACTCCGCATCCGCATGTAAATCGGATTCGGATTGTCCATATCCACGTGGATATAAAAATCCCCTCCTCCATATCCGCATAATTAGGATTCGAATCGGATTGCATAATTATCCACACCACTTGCACCCCTAAGAAACACCGCCACCCTAGGGAGTTTCTTACCCAAATTTGTTTGAGGATGCTACATGTACATATGTTTCCTCTCCGCCAAATATCACGACATCCTGAAGCTAATTGTGTATTATTAATTTTTTTTGAATTTAATCATGAAAATGCAATAAAATGAATATAATATTATAGTGTTCTCTGAAAATTGCAGATGAGTTACCTAGGCCAATAAACATGCTATACGAATGTAACGTTAGGTCACTACATGAAGATGATAAAGCTAACTGTCGATCATGTTGAAACTTAGATGATTAGGTTAACTTGACAAGGAACCTTTACTATAAGAAGCCATGTGCAAGAAAAACATGCACCTCATGGAGTTTTCTATCCAAACTTTTCTTAGAATGCTATGTGGAGATATTTTACCCCTCTGCCAAATATCATGACTTTCTGAGGCTATTTGTGTATTATTAATTTTTTTCTGCATTAAATCATAAAAAATGAAATTAAATTCATAAAATATTGTTGTGTTCTTTGAAAATTGCAGATAAGTTGCCTAGCCCAATAAACATGTTATACGAAGGTAACCTTAGGTCTCTGTATAAAAATAATGAAGTTAACTATTAATCATGTTGAAACCTAGATGATCATTATGTCTTCATATGGTAGTTAACTATATATGGGCCTAAGCCATGTGAACACCAACACATTATGGAGTTTCCTGTACACACTTTTTTGAGGATGCTACATTGACGTATTTGGCCCCTCGGTCAAATATCATGAATTTCTAAGACTATTTGTGTATCAATAATTTCTTTATGTAGTAAATCATGAAAATGCAATTAAATTCCAAACAAATGATATCCGTGAGAATTTGTCCTAATAACATTAACCAGCTATTATTTCAATACTAGGTGTTCAATGCAACCGGAGTTTGTACTGTAACCAATAAAAATTAATTGGCACATCGAATTCATTCACTTGCAATTTTATAGTGAATCTCAAATATAGTGTTCCTGCACAGTTTATTTATCTAGAAACTTCCAAATGCAGTCGAGCGGGAAGGGAGCCACGCGCCCGCGCATGCGCGGTAGCCAAAATAAAGCCCCAGAAAAAATGACCATATTACCCACTGGTTTTGACAAAATTGCAATATACCTGCCCTTCCATCTGCCAACACATCAAGGGCAGCAAGGTAATTGAATGCATCTCTTTCGTCCTGCACTAAATATTTATCAGGGCCAAGCCCAAACTTCCCCCAAAATCCCTAGGTCAGCTGGCCCCTCCTGCCGGCCGCCGCCACCCACCATCAGCACCGCATCTCCCCATCCTCGGCCACCCAACATCAGACGCATCTCCCCAGCCTCTGCTGCTCCATCCTGCATCAGATTCTGCCAGCAACGATGGCGCTGGAGGTTGGAGAAAACAAATCACAAGGACGTCGGGTAGTAGGTACATGCCTCAACGCATCTCATTCTTGACTAAATTTCCTGTTCGTGTACCAAATGATGAAGAATGCGATTCGCCAACAACGGTACAGGCTGAAGAAAAAAAATATTTTGATCCTTTTCCACCACATTTGGTGAGCAAAACATCTCCTATCAAATCGATGTCTGATGAACAGTGGAATGACCTCGTGGAATCTTGGAAAACTCCTAACAAGATGGTATGTTTCTTCCATTAAAACAAAGTACTAATTCCTTATACATTATATGACCTGTGCATTAAGGCCCTGTTTGGAACAAAGGAATTCAAAACAGAGGAATGGAAAAAACCGCACGAATGGAATGGAGTGAAAAGTAAAAAACTACAGGAATCCAAAACACAGGTATTGAAACTTTGGACCATTTGGATTGTAGGAATCCATAATATCGGAAATAGGCAATGTTGTAATCATAAAAGCGTTTATTGGAACGAAATGTACCCATAATTATAGTGTTATATAAGTTTATTTACAACACGTCACTTCTTTTAAATGTAGACCAAATTTATATATCAATAAAAAAAGAAAAAAACAAGGAATAGTTATGTAATAGTTATATAAGCGTTTTTTTTACAAAGAACGTCAGCTTTATTAGATCAACAATAACGCACAAGCTGAATTACAATTTGACCCCATTTTGGACTAGATGGGGTCTGGAGGCCTGCGATTACTGGGCAGGCATCATGTAAAGAGTTTGAGCAAACAAAATGACACTCAGAAGGCATGGACTGCCTTGCTTTTTTGCCTGATTATGAGCAATTGTGTTGTGGAGTATGCCTATCTTCTTGAAGTTGCATAGCCGGTACATGGAGTTGGAGGTAATCTGTGCCAGAGCATGCCTTAGCCTCTAGTTGGGCGCACTATATACCGGATCTGCTTGATTGAGAGTTGTAATGAGGTCTTGATTGTCGGAGAAGATTGTCCCTGTCTGAACCTGTAGAGTTTTATTCACCAGCAAGGCTAAAAGGATAGCCTGAGCTTCAGCCAGAGTTGGATCAGACACCTGGTTCGCCTTGGCTTGGATCTTCACCCTGAAGTCATGACCATGTATTCTTCCTTTTGAGTCCAAGTCCTGTTGCTGCTCCACCTGTGTGAACCTGCTGATGTATGAAAGAAGCATCTACCAGGGAAACAAAATGAGTATCAGATATGTTAATAGGTGTGAGGGACCGCCCAGGCCACCTCCATTTAATCAAGATGTCGTCCATCGAGCCTCTCAATTAAAAGAGATAACCCCAGCATTCCACTATTTCCATCACAATACCAACCAAGATCACGTCACATAGCATACATTACCACAACCGGACATTTAGTTTTACAAACCATGGTTCAAAATACATAAAAGTTTCAGAGTTGCAGCGGAATAGTCTCATCGTTTGCTCTCAATACGACATACGTCAAAATAAAGATCATGTCCCATGCCACAACATGATCTCAACTGCCATTCGGTCCATACACCTCACTCTTGGCCATCACCGCCCTCGGTGGGATAGAAGTACCCATAAACGGTTTTCGGCTCACCTGAAATCAACTTAATGGCATCACCGTTAGTACATTTCGTACTAGCAGGTCTTATCCCAAGCCACAGATATATGGTGGATGCAAGGCTCATTCATTTTAATTTAACATAAGAAAAGACATTTGAGTAAGTTATAGTAAGCAAAAGACATAGCAACTATTCTTAGGCCCCGTTTGGATACCAGGGGCTAAATTTTAGCCCCATCACATCGGATGTTTGGACGCTAGTTTGAAATATTAAATATAGTCTAATTATAAAACTAATTACACAGATGAGGACTAAACGGCGAGACGAATTTATTAAGCCTAATTAATCTATGATTAGCAAATGTGATGCTACAGTAACCATTCGTTAATCATGGATTAATTAGGCTTAATAAATTCATCTCGTCGTTTAGTCTTCGTCTATGTAATTAGTTTTTTAATTAAATCGTATTTAATACTTCTAATCGGTGTCCGGATATCCAATGTGATACGGGCTAAAGTTTAGTCTCTGGATCCAAACACCCTATTACTCTAAGCATACACCAATACATTTGCATAAAAGTAAATATCATCATGAATCCAGAGCCAATCTTCCATAGCTCGCATACGAGACTCTAAGTTGAAGGACGGTAGAGAGCGTGCTCAGTGACCGAGAGCGCCTCTATTCTAATAGATTTTTACCCGGCCGGGGTGTACTCCTTTTCCTACACGAGGCACAAGACCGAACCTCCATATCCTTGGCATAGGATAAGGGTTGATTCAAGCCCTCGACTTTTCACATACCCGCTCCACACGCCCTCTGAACGGATGGGAATGGCTAGATGCACTGAGCCCCAAGTACGTTAGGTCAACTCTAGCTACATCTCAACTATCTCATCCGAATCCATCGGGTGAACCGGGCGACTTATGCTACTTGGCTTCTCGTACCATTATATTTAGTATGTGGTGAGTACGGAATGGTGCTCAATCCTGAAGGCGACAATGATCATCCTTATATGAATTTAACGAGCATCACCTCGCACCAAGTCCGAATCACATTAACATTATCTTAACTCCATTTTTACCATTCCAATACGAAGTTGTAATAAAAAGAACAACTCCTATATCTCGCGAGTAGTGGTGACCTTGCCACAACTCGTCTTCTACCGACACTAAGTATGGCTAAGCAATTAATTCGAGACGCCTAGCAAGCATATTCATCTAGAAATTGTTCTCAACCTAGGGAATATGTCTAACTAGGCTCTACTCATTTCACATGTGATGCGCAAACATTAAATTACAATTTGATCCAAATAGAGTGAGTAAAAGAAAGGGTGCCTTGATGCTGAAAAGAAGGGATGTCGCTCACGGGCTCCGGCGTGGTTTCAAGCTACCCTTGAATCACCGGCGCGGTCTCTATACGAGTGCATATGATGCAAAATATAAGAACAATGCCATGCTCATGATGCGTGAATAATATGTTATGCAAGGAGTATAAGCAATGCATTTTAATGAAGATAAAAACTTAAATAGCTACAAAGCATAATCTTCAATGAGATAAAGGCATTGCTAATTCTCTATGCAAGAAATATTTCACACTTAATCCAAATGGTGAAACTACCTAGGTTACATCAATCCATAAGCTAGCATCATACTAAAATCCTACTCACATCACCATGCTAGGGTTAGAAATCCTCAAATCACCATGAGCATGAGAGCTCCATGGTCACCATGAATATCATGAACACACCAATGTAGGTCATCCCATCCACGAAATCGTGCTTACCTAGGGTGAAGGAAGTGATTAGAACAACCCTCAAGTGATGGAAATCGAAAGGGAGAGCGATCGGGTCACGAGCTCTTCTTGACCTAGAGAGAGAAAACCATGGGACAGAGGGGGATTAGGGTTTCCCACCATGGAAACTTGGGGAAAACAAAGGGGATTCGGGAATGATCACCTTGGAGGAGGAGGAGAGGAGCTCCCAAGGTCTTCAATGGCCTCCAATGGTGGATCTTGAAGGAAGAGCTTGAGAGAAGAGCTCTCTTATTTCTTGAGCTTGAGAGAGAGGGAGGAGGGGATGAACGAGGGAGAGGAAGGACTGAAAACCCCCTCCCTCGGGTTATTGGGGCAGAGGGACGACACGCACCCCCCACCCACTTGTACGCTCAACAGCGCGACACGGAGTTGCCAGCGCACGTTTCACGGACAGTCCGCACTAGTTTGGCGGACAGTCCGCTGTTAGGAGGTATGTCAGGGTCAGGGAGAGTCTAGGTCCTGGGGCTTGGTTATACAAGTACTGCGGACAGTCCGGACTTAAGTCCCGGACAGTCCGCTGTAGAGGGTTAGCATCCTATAGGGACTTAGCCAAATTTCAAGGGGCCAGAAGGGTATGAGATGCGGACAGTCTAGGGCCAACCCTGCGGATAGTCCGCCATTAAGCCCCCATTTCACCCAGAGTTGGCCCTGTTTCTGAGTGTCAACTCCACGATAACTGCGGACAGTCCGCTCCCCTAACCCGGACAGTCCGCCGTGTGCTGCAAATTTGACCAGAGACTACAGGCCTTTCTGAGTGCGTTCTCGGACAGTCCGCCCCAAGGCGACGGACAGTCCGCAGTTGGAAATCCCAGAAAACGAGTTAACTGTCCTCACCTAACATTTTACATTCTAGTTTCATTCCCAACATTCAAACCAAGATGCTTAAACATGGAATTGATTAAAATGATGCATTTGATGAGTGAATCATGCACATCCTCGCCATAATCACGATTGAAACACCTAGGCCATTACAATAGGTTTGTTAAAGGCATGTGTTGGGGGATCTGTTTTAGAGCTGTTTATGTGCTTGTGCATGTCTAATAACATAGAGTGGGTTTGTAAGTCAGCTCTAACATGCACGTGGATTTGTTGTGCTATCCTGGATCTGTTGTTCAATCTCTTGTCATTTCTAGCCTTCCAAATGTACCAAAAGTGATGAGGACATGACCAATACACATACGACCAAGGCCCAAGCGAAGATAGAGTTCAAAGCCCAATCCACATTGAAGTCCTATTTATTCGCGAGCCCGGTTCGGACTGCTGGAGTAGGCATCATTAAAACGGACACCCCGGACACATACGGGCTCCGTTCTGGGCATTCTACATATCGTTGGAAAGCTAAGGAGATAAGCTTTTCAACCCAACTGGTCTCACGTCATTTGGACGTCAGAATCGACAGGAAATCACGATGCAAGTTGACAACCAGAATCTGCGCAACACATGTATTTGGGCCTAAAGGCCTTGTACTCCCTAGGGTTGCCCGGCCACCCCCTTGGCTGCCCCCTAGCTCCCTCTCTTCTATATACACAGCCGCCGTCATTAGATTAGATGGATTTTGCTTAGATTATTCTGTCGTTATGAACAATTTCGCCGTGTGAGAATACTCCGATTTGTGAAACCCCAAATTGTGAGCGTAATCCTTTCTATTCGCAATTTTAGTTTGCATCTACCGTGTTTTTGCTTGTGTTCTTCGATTCGCAGGCAGGGATAAGCCTTCATGGCGAGGTCAATCGTGTGTGCACGGTTGATAACTAGAGAAGACGTGGTGCTGCGATTGCAGGGTTCGAATCGTGTTGATTGGAAGCCGGATCGTGTGTGTCGTGCCTCCGCCAAATCGATAGTTATCTCAACCTGATGGAAGATCGGGAACCCCGTCCCCATCAGGTGGTATCAGAGCAAGTTTGACCGTCAGGTTTGTCTACATTTATCCTTAGTAGATTAGTTTCGTTTCGTCCCAAAGTCCACGAAAAAGCCATACAAAAATTAGGGTTCGTAGTTTCCATTGTCCCATAACCAAGTTTAGCCGTTGCATAATTTGATTTTGGAGTCCGCATCATTGAGCTTGTGTCTATAGTCGTGGTCTTGTTGCTAGTTTAGATCGAGTTCTTAGCTTGGTTTGAGTTTTGCATCGTATTACCGCATCTTTTTCCATCACGTCATCGCGTCCGGTTCGGTTTTGTCTCTGTCTAGTTCGGTATTTTGATGATATCTCTTACATACGAACTCGGATTTAGTGTTCTAGTACTTTCTGAAAAGCTTGTGAAATTATTCACAACTTTCTCAATTGTGCGATTTCTAGAAAACGCCGTTATCAGGGACTAATTCTAGTTGAAATTAAATCTGTTTGTGACCCAGAATTTTCTAAATAGTCTGTATTTCGGGATCAATATCTCCCGCTTCCCTTATCCAAAAGAGGCGTTCCATATATTGATTGGAAAGAGAAAAAGTAGATCTACAACTTTGTTATTATAAGGTTTCACATTTTAGGTCATTAAGAGTGCGAAATCGTCTGTGCAAGTTCAGGTAGAAATCTGTGATTTACAGATGAAAGTTTTGTGATAGTGTGGAGTTGTATCTTACTCTTGCGGCACTTTTGATTTAAAAAAAGAAAGTGATAAAAAAAGAAAAAGGCAAGTGCATAAAAAAGAGCTGCACAAAAAAAACATAAAAAAAGAAAAAAAAATCAGAAGTGCTTGCATCCTTTGTGTCCTTTGTACTTTGTATGTGTGACTTGCTTGCTTGAGCTAGTTCTAGGAACAAGTTTAGACCAGCAACATTGACGACATTTGGACACTTATTCAATTTTGCTATCTGATTTTGAATTGTGCTAATTCTTGCTACTATATAGCCTCCCAAAGCTCCATATATATACTTCTGATCAGCT
Source organism: Paspalum notatum (assembly GCA_022530915.1). NCBI lineage: Eukaryota > Viridiplantae > Streptophyta > Magnoliopsida > Poales > Poaceae > Paspalum > Paspalum notatum. Next base: position 26,566,748 of record CM039688.1, on the reverse strand, counting down.
TAGGTTCAACCTTTGCAATCGCATCGCTTACGCCCTCACGGTATCACGAACCAGCCACCGGTTGTACCATCCACTGCTTTGCATTGGTAAGAACATTTGTAAGAGCTTGGTAAGACGTTTGAGTGTATGTGATCTCACCACCTATATACAGTAGTTGATAGAAAAATATACTTTTTGTGTGTTTTCTTGTTTTTTTGCTAATAATGATAGGGTATAGCACTACTTGAAAGAGAAATATGAAGAAATTTGAGAGCTATGCCACTTTGAGAACATCGTTATCGAAAAGTTAAGGTTATATCATACCGCATCTTCCTTCTTATGATGGTTTTCGTTCGGATAAGTATATTGATTGGGAAATAGCTATGGATAAAATTTTTGCACAATGTCAAATGGGTGATAGAAGAAAGATTAAGAATGCTGCTAGTGCTCTAAAATCATGTGCTTTAATTTGGTGGAAAGATCTTTGTAATTATGATACAGATCCACAAACTTGGACATATATGAAAAAAATATGAGAGATGAATTTGTTTCTAATTCTCATTCTCTAAAGTTAATTTGTGAATTGCAATATTTGCAACAACACGATAAAACTGTTAATGAGTATTATGATGAGCTACATAATTTGTTGTTACGTTGTGGTTTACATGAATCTGAGAATGCAAGAATAAGAAGATTTTTAAATGGTCTTAATAATGACATTTGTGATGTTCTTGGTGATATGCAATATAATTCTCTCCATGATTTATTTATTCTTGCTTGTGATATTGAATATGATATTAAATATAAGCGACAATAGTCTACAGAGATTGAACCTAATATATGTGTTGCTGAAATTCAACATCATGATACACAACATACAGAGGGTTCCTTTGCTACTAACCATACAGAGGATATTGAGAGCAACAATGAGAGAGACAACACACTAATGGAGGATGAGCATTGCATCAATCATGTATACACAGGTAATGACATGGGTGAAAAGATCACACAAGATGAGAAAATTTTTGTTGCACCAAATCTGACCACAGTTTATGCTATTTTAGAGCAATCTACAGTGGAATATTTTTCTGATGTACCTTTGTCACATGATTATTGTCTTGCTGCTCCATGTGAGAAGGAAAGGTTGTGTGATGATTCATCTATTATTTCTATGCCACAACTCATGAATAAGAATGATTTAGTTGCTCCCGAACCAATTACTTATACTGAAAATAAACATTTTCTCCCTATTGTTACTGTGCATGATGAGTTGAAATTGTTATCTTCTTTGAATACTTTGGGTTATATTGAATTTGATGTTCTTTGTAATCTGAATAATTTGAATGAAAAACTTTTTCTACCTGCTGATTTGCTTTATATATCTAAACATACGTATCATATCATTGGCAAGTTTGATAATAATGGAGAATATATAGTTCATCGTGTTTATATCTCTTCCAATTGTGGCTCTCATTATATCGATGAACATCAAAATAAAGTAAAGGACTGCTGTACAACTACCCATATCATGTCTAGATCCACTTGTTCTTCTTTGTTTCTTTTGTCACAACAGGTTCGATTTCAAGAAGGGGAGCAATGTTGGATTATGTCAAAAAGTGGAACAACTACTTCCGCACGCATCGACGACTTTGAGTCGAGGACGACTCAAACCCAAGAAGGGGAGAATGATGAGGACATGACCAATACGCATATGACCAAGGCCTAAACGAAGATAGAGTTTCAAAGCCCAATCCACATTGAAGTCCTATTTATTCGTGAGTCCGGTTCGGACTGCTGAAGTAGGCTTCATTAAAACGGACACCCCGGCCACATACGGGCTCCGTTTTGGACGTTCTACATATCGTTGGAAAGCTAAGGAGATAAGCTTTCCAACCCAACTGGTCTCACATCATTTGGACGTCAGAGTCAATAGGAAATTACGATGCAAGTTGATGACCAGAATCTGCGCAACACATGTATTTCGGCCTAAAGGCCTTGTACTCCCTAGGGTTGCCTGGCCACCCCCTTGGCTGCCCCCTAGCTCTCTCTCTTCTATATACACAGCCACCGTCATTAGATTAGATGGGTTTTGCTTAGATTATTCTGTCGATTGAACAGTTTCGCCGTTTGAGAGTACTCCGGTTTGTGAAACCCCAATTCGTGTGCTTAATCTTTCGATTTGCAATTTGAGTTTGCATCTACCGTGTTTTTGCTTGTGTTCTTCGATTCGCAGGCAAGGATAAGCCTTCGTGGCGAGGTCAATCATGTGTGCACGGTTGATAACCAGAGGAGACGTGGTGCTGCGATTGTAGGGTTCGAATCGTGTTGATTGGAAGCCGAGTCATGTGTGTCATGCCTCCGCCAAATCGATAGTTATCTCAACCTGAAGGAAGATCGGGAACCCTGTCCCCATCAAAAAGGTGGAGATGATCTTGTGTAGGAAGGAGGAGTCACAGAAAGCCAAGATGGAACAAACAACATCCTGAATGTTTGGATGGTTCTGAATTAACAAGTCTGTTCTGATAGAAGGAGTAGCAGAAAACCACGTTGCCCTAGGAAGGGAGTAGGTAAAGAAGAGGTGAGGATCATCCTCTACCTAATTACAGCTAGCACAAATTTCGTCCTGGTGTTGAGAGAATCTTGTTACTCTTTGAGCAGTAACTAGAGCATACCTTAGCAATCTCCAAAGGAAGTTTTTTAGCTTAGGTTATAGATCTGTATCTTTCCAGGCTCTGTTGAGAAGCTCTAAAGCTTGAGCAGACCTCTGGAACCCTGTAAAATTGGAGGGGATGATAGAGAATTGCAGATAAATTTGTAAGCTTCTTTAGTGGTGCGGGTACCTTTTTTTTGAGGGAGTCCAAATGAGAATATCCTTAGAATATCCTTAGAATTAGAGTTGACTACAGAAGTAGAAGCAATCACTTGGGAAGCTTGCTGGTCAAAAATTTGATTTACCAGGTTCATGTTCCAATTTTTGGTTTTTGTAGCTACAAATCCTTAACCTGATTTGGTCAAGGCCTAAAGTAGTATCTAGATTAAGGTGTGAGTGAATGTCATCCCAAATTGGGAACCAAGGATCAGACCAAATGTTGATTTTACCTTGATGGATCTGATATTGACACTATTGTAGCAGCCTGCCAAAAAGAACAGTGCGGGTGATATTTTGATTTGAGTACCTGGGAGAGGAAAGGGTCTTTTTGATTGGCCACCATCCATGCGGAGTGAGTGACTAGAACAGCTAGTGCGTATAGGGAATACACAATTGCGCACTGTTGAAAGGAGGGGGCATGTCATTCGACAAAATCACGGCCGGTCGATCCATATTCATTACCAATTTTAGTACCATATTGCTACTTGACGTGCATCTACGGGGCTTTTCTCTTTACATAATAAACCCAACCCCTCTTCTAAATAGCACACAAAACAGTCTATTGATTGCAGCCTCTCATATTTAGGAAATAGTCTATCGGGAGTTAGAATTTTTCTCAACTTCGGCTTGCATCATCCGCTGTCGGTGAGCTTTTTCCTCCCCGCTTGATTCTCTTCCTTCTCTTTCTTTATCGGCTGTAGCCTCTGTTCTATCCATTGTCACGCGAGCCTCACGCCATGCTATGTCATCTCTGCCGCCAAGCTAAGCCCTGCCCTTGTGCGTAGCAACCAGCAAGGCAGCAGCCAGCAGTGCCGTGGCACCCTAGCCCTCTCCTTCGATCGCCGAGTTCAGGCTGGGCTGAACATCGCCCGCAAGACCTGCGAGCCAGCCTCCACCCCAACAACTCGATCTGCATGTGTGAGCCAAGCACCTGCACACTACGAACCTTCAGCGACATGCACCGGCAGCATCTGGTCAGGCCAAGATGTTTCTCATGAAGGAGATCATCTTTGCATGCAGAACCTTTTTAAAGATCAGAGTGTCGTATGTGACATATGAAGATCAAGCTTCTTAAAGTCTATAGTTGAAGATTCTTTGAGCAGCTATATACTTGGAAATACAGACACATGTTCTTAAACATGTTTGTTTACTTGTTTATTTGAATACACGATTAGAATTTGAAAATAAAGCGACCACCCAAGAAAACAGTACAGTCACAGGGCCTATGGACTTGGCTAATTAATTAGATGAACTAAAGTTATGGCTCGCTTCCGTGTAAAATGGTGTATGAGGGGTCTGGAGGATATAAGACTTTACCCTTTGCCAAGGTGGTGCATTTTGGTTTATTTTTTGTTGTTTTGTTAGACATCCTTTAGAATAGAACTCATATTTAGGTAACTGGAGTATCCTGTAATGAGCAGCCACAACTCTATGGATTCTTTATAAAGGCTTCGTATGAAACCCTATCAACTCACCAAAGGAAATGTTTTAATGGGTCTTGCAAACCTGAGACAAATGTTTTAATGGGTCTTGCAAACCCGAGGCAAATGGGGATCATGACTTGTGGGTAAAGATGTGCAACCTCTTGAGAGTATTTTAAAACTGATATATTAGTTGCTCGCTATAATGAGTGGCTTGGACCCTCCTATGCATGATAGTTAAAGTTGGTTATGAGATTAAATGTTGGCATTCAATTGTGTTTATGAATATTTGCTGAATATACCATGTGTTCACCTTGCAATCCCAGAAATATAGCTCTGCTCTATATAAGTTAATGATTCCCTGAAGATAAAGTGGATCTAGAATCCTATTAGGTGTTTAGACGTACGTGCGCCCAGTCAATCTCTCTATGAAGACAGAGTTCCACTATGAGAGATAAACGTCCGCTATGTCATACTCTAGTATGACCTTTGTGCCTCATGTAAGTTTTATTCGCTTATATAAAGTACTATATTTTGATATTCTCTTATAAAGTTGGTCGTATGTGTGGAAAATTAATCTTGGGCACACATACGGTCATCTGGTTTTGTTTCCAAAACCAGGTCTGACATTTGGACTTCAGATGAGCAAGTTGTGGTCAAAATACTAAAGGGGCAGAATAAGGAAAGTTTAATTTTGGGAAAGACGAGACTTCATATTCATCTCCAAGCAAGATACATCATGTACAAGCTAAGAATTTCCATCAGACATGTATATACATGGAAATAGATCGTAGAAGCCATCTCAAATTGACCTTAGACTTTCCATGTATAGGACATCCTCTGGGTATAAAACCAAAGCCTCCCAAGTGGTAGAAGTCATCCAATTCATTATAAACAAAGCTCCAAAGCATTTCTTGTCAAAAAAAAGCTCCGAAGTGAGATTTTTGACGAACTTGAAAGTTTATTAGTCATGAGAAGGAGTTCTTGGCGAAAGGGCGAAGTGAGAGGAGGCAGAAAGGGCATGGGTTGGCCGACCCGTAGGGGTAGCTCAGCTGACCTAGGGCCTTCCCAGGGGATCCTGAGTTCATATTTTGTTATGTCTTGTAAGTTGTCAAATCTGACAACTTTGTTCTCAATGTTCATGATGAATCTCGAGTAAACTCCCTGTTCTTCTTATTTTGCTATGATAAACCCTGAGTTTGATCTATGAATTGTCTTTTGGCTATGAGTTCCTTGTTTATGCATGATCTATGATCCATGTCTTTGCAATACTTCATCTCTACATTTGCATGGCTAGGATGATATCCACATGCCCTTTCGTTGATCTTTTTACCTTAGTTGGTTGATTGAATCTACTCATGTTCAGATAAGGTTTAGGCTTGCTAGTTCATCGATTAACTCGTTCTATGTGACACAAGGGCGGGAGAAAGGTTCAAATAAATCTATGACATGCATGATCATGTTTATCCTATGTTTCACGCTAGATTAGACTCTGGGTGTCATTGTTTAGTACTTTTAGCCTACCATGGGATAGTACTCGGGGTGGTTTTTTGTTTAGGTTAGATCTTGCAGGATGAATCACGTAGGTGTACAGAACATAAGAGACAACGATTTGGACATGTTCTGGCCGCTAAATCACGTAATACTCTATGTCCTATATGGTTGCTTGCGGTTTGTATTGTATTGCGTGGTATGAGATTGTGATTGTGTTTGCGATGCTTTACATGAGCCCCTAGCTCCCCTTATAAAGTCTGGGGACCCAGAGTCGTGATTCAGCATGCCCGAATCCTAACTGTACCTTGTACATGAGAGTACCTTCCTTACAAGCCCGCAAGAGTCTAACTGGTACTACGCTTCTGAGTACTCCGGTCGTCCCTTGCCTTGTTCTTCAAGTTTAACCAACCAGCCCACATGTCATGGTGGTGATAATCCGAGTGTATGAGATACCATAGATATATAACATCCACATATAGTGCTTCTTAGTTTATAAGAAGTTTGTCTCATATCTCTTGCTAATCCTTTCACCGTGTTATCTTATCTTTATCTTACTTGACTAATTCTTATCTTTGATCTTGTTTATGCAATAGCTTAGTTATAGACTTAATCGGTGATTAGATATCTCATTTACACTTAGCTTTGTAGATCTATTAGAGCTAGGTAGTAGCTGGTTATGCCTTGATTAACAGTAGATTAGCATAGTTTCCAGGGTTTGACAAACCCTTGATACCCATCTTGGGGAAATGCTACAACCGAAATTGTTACTTGCAGTATAAGGTTTGACGTGCTTAAGTGTCATCAACAAAGACATGGTGTAAACATGTTGTAACGAGGTGAGGGACAGAGTGGTTGGCAGCCTAGCCAAGACTTTAGCGCTTGACCTCCTCTTCTACCCTCTAAACTCCAGAGTACACCATAGGCTGCCCTATCCATTAAGCTTAGCCGCCTGGCCTAAGAGTGCCCCTTCATCCTTCAACCTGCATGAAAATGATAATGTGTCAAGTATAACGTCAAGGTGTAAGCCAATAAGGAACACGACAAACATTGAAAGACGCACACCTCACTAATCCATCACTTTGATAAGTGAAATCACCTCTAGGTTTATGCCATATCTGGTTTCAACCCTTGTCGCCCACTATTTTGAAGCGGAAACCGAAAAACTTGTCCGCTGCCTTGGGGGGATGCAAAAACGAAGTTGGGTGGTGGTTTTGAGGAAATCCACCAAATCGTCTCTATGCCGGTCCATGTCGAAGCCCACGCCCCTTGACTCTTCCAAGGTCAAGCCTACGAAGCCCCATCATCCACCAATGGATATGAGGCCCAAACCATAAAATCGTTCGACATAGTTGATTTTGAGGTATCAAATCAACAAAACATTTTGGCTCTAGCACATGTCACTTTGTTACTAGCTCCCACATCCACACTCCAAGAACCCTAACATGATAACATTGCCCTCACGTCGCTACGCGTGCCCTTCCACTCCTTTGGACTACTAGATTGAACAGCAACAAGCTCAGCAGATATCTTTTGGCCCAAGCCACCCTTTGTCCAAAATGACACTACATGGTTCATTGGGACCTTCACTCGCTAGTCTTAAGCCATCACCGCCAACGACCACCCCATCCATATACCTACACATCACGAGCCAAGAGATCACATATGTCAGTAGAGCACATTAGTTAGTCCACCAACTCACTCCGACACACTCCACTAGTTGACAATCACTCATCACACAAGAAAGACAATCACCCTCGATATCTCGGAGGGTGGTCAAAGCAGGGGCGGAGCTACGTAGCTCATAGTGGGTGCACATGCACCCCCTACAAAAGTAGAAAATTAGTTATAAACCCTAAATTTTGACCATATATGCACCCCATGATCCAAGTATATGCACCCACAAGGCACCTGCACCCCTTTATAATTTGCTCTAGCTTCTCCATTGGTCAGGAGCTTGGCCTCCACATTTTATAGAGAAAGTCCAGTTGAGGGATGACACAAGGGGTTGCGCATCAGGATCACATGGAGGAAAGGGCCGAGAAGGAGACAATGGTAGTAAGATAACTTTGGTTGGCTAGGGGTGAAGGGATTGCTGGATAAGCCAAATGGGAGTGTGCCATAGACTGGAGCTCAACTGGGCAAGTAGCTACGACGTGGGTTTAAGGGGATAGAAAAAGGCCCAAGAAGCTTCAAGGAGTTAGCATGAAGTTTTCTAGTTCAACTTTTGTTTGAATTTCGTTTTTTCTATAGTTTTCAAAATCATAGAATTTTGGCAACGTTCAAAAAGAAAAATTGTTCAAAATGAATTTTTCTACAACTCCGGTAAATGGAGCTTCACTCATATATTTTTCTAATCTGGTTTAAACTAAATATTTTAGCTTTAGAGTTATTAAAAATATATTTTGACCTAAACTTGAACCGTTTGACCTGTTTATTTGGAAATATTAATGAATTATTCAGTAAAAGTTTATGTATCAAAGTTTCTTGAATTTGTTTGCTTTACCTTTTCTTTTAATGAGTTATGTTTCAAAAGCTATTAACTTAGCCAAACTGAGATATGAGCTCTCGGCTATAGAATTAGTTTTGAAATTGTACCCCTAAATTATAATTAGGACTTTATGCTCTTGTTTCAATTAATACTCAAAACATCACTTATGCATCATTTTTAACCAACCGGGGTATCACTTATGTGCCTAATGATTTTTGTTCTACTAAAATTATTGATAAAGCAAATTGTTACTTGTTATCATCATATCGAATAGATATCTGATTGTGAATCCAGATTCAATATTCAAATCCGATAACATTTGTATTCATTTCTAAGTTAGAATAAAACTATGGTAAATAATTCTATCTTGATTCGATTCCATATGTATAATCCGAATCCATCCCTAAATCTAAATCTAGTGGTGCACCTATCCCAAAGGTAACTAATCACACCCTATGTTATTACTTTTGACTAAACTGTGACAGGAATGCGTGTCTGTCCTACACGGTACGTTTCTCACTAAGTAGCCTCTGTGGTGGTTGCGTTGAGAGCCCCAATCTAGACTTTGGTTCAATCTAGACTTAGGGTTTGTTTGGGAGGGCTCCACTCTACCTTTTTTAGCTCCACTTCCTCAACTCCACCATAGAGCAGCTTCACCGTAGAGTTGGAGTAGGTGGAAGGAGTGTTTGGTTTGCAACTCCACTCTGGGTTCTCTAATGCATGTTCTTTTTGTGAGTTACCCACTTTACCCTTGGATTTGGTGTGCCGTATTGACTGGGCGCTTTTCGGTGCTGGACTGTGCTGTACGTTGAATACATGCATCAACACTGCCGGCCATGCAAGTGCTCCTGTGCACATGACGTACGTGTAGGCTGTAGGCGTTCATGCAAGTGCTCCTGTCCCATCCCGAACGCCGGCGGAGCTTTGGCCATGTTCCACGCCTGGAGATGGCCGGCGTAGGGCACGCGTAGGGGAACCGTCTGGCCTTCCACGTGGAGGTGGCCTGGAGATGGCGCTCCGAGGGCATGGTTGGCGCCGCGCGGTGCCCAGGTCAATTCCTGCGCCGGCGCCCAGGCCATGTTCCACGGTGGCGGCGCCGCGCCCACGGCTGATGGGGACGCCTCAGAGGCCCAGCACCCGGTCCATCTCTTGCGTGCAGAAGGAAGGGAGAGGTTCTTCACTGCCGTCGTCCTCCATCAGCGAGATCTAGGGAGCAGCCGCCACCCCCGGTTCGTCGAGCGCGAAGGAAGCCGACGGGGGAAAGAAAAGGTGCAGGATTTTTTTCTTTCCGTATCGAACCGGTATAGAGATTGTGTGCGGTGGCAAGGGTGGGTAATTTTTCCATAACTCCATGTCTAGGTTCCAACATAGTGTTTTCGGAACTTCTTTTTATGGGCTCCAGGAATTTATCAGAGTTGCCCTTTAGCTCTGAGTTTTTTCTAGAGTTGAAATTTGCGGAGCTGTACCTATTCGGCCTATTAAAATTGGAGCAGAACTGCAAAAGGTGAAGTGGAGCCCTCCCAAACATGCCCTTAATGAATGCATCATTACTTAGAAGTTGGGACTATTTATAGCGAACTTGGGACCTCAGACTGCAACAGTTGTTAAACTTAAACGTCACGTTCCTGCCACTAGCACTTCCTGAGTCAAGGTCAACTCATGGAAAGTGTGCATCAGCTGGTGATGAAAGGCGCCCATGTAAAGCCGGCGGAAAGAAAGAAAAGTACCGGCAGAGAGAGCGTAAATGGCACAGATAGTTCAATAAAGACCATTCAAATCTTGTCCGAAGCAATTGAAAATAACCGTATCGGATCCGAATTTAAAAAAATATGAAAATAAATATTGTATTAACATTATCCGTCTGTATTTGTTCTGATCCGATTACACCCATAGTACTAACTGACAAAGCAAACGGTATCAATTGCACCTGCCGATGAGATATGGCACCGCATCCGGATGATTAAAATTGGCGTGGCGTGGGACAAATTGTTGGCCTTGGCTCTGCTACATTTTATCCTAAATGGACACAGGGATGATAAACAATATGCGATTTACTCGTGCGGCCAAATCATTTTAGCAACCCTATAACTAGGGTGCAAGTGGGACCCACATAAACCCATATTAAGGTTAGTTTGGCAACCACATTTTTCTAAAAGATTCTCATTTTTCCAAAAAAAAATAAACTATTTTTTCCTCAATTCTCTAAAATTTTTTGGACAAATGGGGTTGCCAAACTGGCCTTTACAATTCATTTTTCACGCATACCATTTTTTCGCGGGTACGCGTGGAAAATGACCTATTTATGGGTCGGAGGTAACCCACCTTGCATCGCTAGCTACCTAAAATGTTGTAAAATGTTTGTTAGAGTCTAGTTTAACAGGTTAGGTGGAAGAAGCGGCAATACACCTAATTACCTAATTTCGAGTCCTCTCCAACTCAAATTTAGGTGTCTATTTTTTTTAATAATAATGAAAAAACACCTGGTTTTTTAGGTTGGTCACATATTTTTTCTTCATCCTATCTATCTTCCTTAATACGTAGGTAATTTAGATAATTAGATTCATATACCAGTATACCACTTTAATCATTAGGAGTCGGGTCTAACGTTGGAAATCTTACCACTCGATAAACATAAACAACGTGAGATCCAAATTTTAAAAATAGAGTGGTATGAACAAAAAATTCTTCTCTATATTATTGCCTGTTAGATAATTGTCAAAATGGAAGCCTGTTAGATAATTGTCAAAATGGAAGCGTTAATGCTTTCTGCGATGCGGCCCGTATATGTTGGCACACCAGATGCCAGAGCATTTCTCGAACACTTCCAATAGCAAAGAGCAGTTCTAGAAGCCTTTCCCCATGGCGAGCGGATTCATGCGCTGGATAGAGACACACATCATCTGTGGCTGGGTCAAATGTATCTGCCGACTGGAGGTCTGCTGACAGGACAAAAGACCAACACGACAGGTGAACATTTGTTGGATCGCGGCAGCTGCTGCCTGCCCCGACTTTTCACGGAGCGCACCACGGCTCCTGGCATACTAGTGTCCTATACTCGGTCTCCTATACTCGGTCACTCCGCGCTGCAGTCTGCTGCCGTCTGCTCGCCACACCCCCATTTTCTCCTCCCCACTTTCGTTGTGTGCGCCTCACTTGACAGTTTTCACTTCCTCCCACACTTGATACTTCGTCCTTTGCGCGGTACTCCCATCAGTTTCTCCATTACATTTCTGGCAACGGTGCACGCACCCACCATCACCAGCTGCAGCTTCGTAGTTTATCCAAGAAGAGACGGAGAAAGATCTGCAGGGGGGACAAGCATGGCGGCGGCGGGACGTCTAGGCGGCTACCAACGCCGGCTGTTGGCTACGGCTCCGGCGCCGGTGGGCGACGGGGCGTCGTCTCACGGGTCGAGCTCGAGCCCGGACGCGATGCGGATAATGGTGGGCGTGCTGGTGACGGTCATCATCTGCACGCTGCTCTACTGCGTCTACTGCTGGAGGTGGCGGAAGCGCAACGGTGAGCCCAGCTCCTGGCTGCAGATCGATATGCTTTTTCTTCCCCAGCGAGATGCAACTTTAATTTGGATCTTGTTTCTCTACTGGAATCTTGCTGGTGCATATGGTTTATAAACTATAATCCAGCCATCCGGAGATCCCTGCTGGACAGCCTGTGGCGGCGGTCGAACTCGGACCTGCCGCTCATGGACCTCGCCTCCATCCTCGCTGCCACCGACAACTTCTCCAAGGCCAACAAGCTCGGAGAGGGCGGCTTCGGCCCGGTCTACAGAGTCAGTAACCAAGCACAACCTGCAACATCTCTTCTCTCGCCAAATCGTACGTCTGCTGATTTGCTTAATGCGCAGGGCGTGCTGAGCGGCGGCTCCGAGATCGCCGTGAAGCGGCTGTCCGCGCGGTCGCGGCAGGGCGCGGCGGAGTTCCGGAACGAGGTGGAGCTTATCGCCAAGCTGCAGCACCGCAACCTGGTGCGCCTCCTGGGATGGTGCGCAGAGCGCGAAGAGAAGCTGCTCGTCTACGAGTACCTCCCCAACCGCAGCCTCGACGCATTCCTCTTCGGTGAGCGCCGCTCTGCTCTTTCTCAATTTCTCATCCACAATAAACCACTGTTCCGGCACCTCCATAAATTTCTTGTCCTGTGTGTAGCTCTCACGGTTGTTGGCCTCGGTGTCATCACTCCATAAATTCCTTGTCCTGTCTATAGTTCGAGCTTATCAATTAAACTAGCGAATTAATTTGAGTCTGATTGACTGAACTGTTACTGCTACTCCTTGATGCACACTGCGCAACAGCTCTTATAGTATATATTAAATGCGTGATTGCAAATCCCAGGCCACAGCTTGCAAATTTAGGTTTAGTGGTTGAGTAATTAATTTGCCATGCTGGTTGATCAGCGGGATAATTGCGTGGTTGCAGATCCGAGCAAGAGTGCGCAGCTCGGGTGGACCACCCGGCACAACGTCATCCTCGGCATCGCCCGCGGCCTGCTCTACCTCCATGAGGACTCGCTGCTCAAGGTTGTCCACCGCGACCTCAAGGCCAGCAACGTGCTCCTCGACGACAAGATGAGCCCCAAGATCTCCGACTTTGGAATGGCCAAGATCTTCGAGGACGACACCAATGGTATCAACACGGGACGCGTCGTCGGAACCTAGTAATGGCAGTCTAGATCAATGCCCCTGTCAATTACATAAATATTATATGCATGTGTTATTGATTTGATCCTCTCTCGCTCTGGTCTGCAAATGCAATGCAGTGGGTACATGGCTCCAGAGTTCGCGCTGGAGGGCGTCTTTTCGGTGAAGTCAGACGTGTTCAGCTTCGGAGTCCTCCTGCTCGAGATCTTGAGCGGGCAGCGGAACGGAGCGCTGTACCTCGAGGAGCACCAGCAGTCCCTCATACAAGATGTAGCGTTTCTTTGTTAATCGCACACACGTGTTTTTATCACGACACTGCACTTAGTGATCTGACAGAAGCTTTGACGACAGGCGTGGAAGCTGTGGACTGAAGATCGATCGGCAGAGTTCATGGACCCGTCCCTGGGGCGGTCCTACTCCAAGGACGAGGCGTGGCGGTGCTACCACGTTGGCCTGCTCTGCGTGCAGGAGAGCCCCGACGTCCGGCCGACCATGTCCAACGTCCTGCTCATGCTCATCAGCGACCACATGAAGCTTCCTGAACCATCTATGCCACCCTTGTTCACACGCCTAAGGAACATCTCATTGTTAGCGCACCCACTCACTACCAAAACAGAGTCCACGATGTCTCCTCAGTCGATCAACGATGTCTCCATCACCATGATCGAACCGCGATGATCAGGTCAATCAGTCGATTACATATATAGTAGATGATGGATTTCCTAGATAGCTAGTGATGAATATGGAGTGATCGATCTGTTCGCGTGAAATTGTGAGGCTTCAAGTGTAAATAAGAGTGCAATCCTTTTAGAGCGCAAGTAACATGTACATAGTAACTATAGTATATTAGTATGCAAGTTTTTCTGTTCTGTCCACAACGGTGTGTAACAACATGTAACCATATAGGTAAGGAAAGTGCAGGGTTGGTGTGCAGAGGTTTCAGAATTGTGGGCAGCACAGCAGACAGCAAGTGGCCAGGAGGAAGAAAGATTCCGCTCATGTCGGGGCGTACACATGTGACATTTCGCCATTGTTCCGCGCCGCTGAATGGAACGAGACGCGGACACCTGAAATGAAGGTGGGCGCTTTATGACTTCCTGTGTTCTGCTTTGGACCATTGCAGCCAGTTTTCTCACTACGCACTGCTGCACTTCTGGAGAGGCGAAAAACACAGGTAATCGTGAAAACTGAAAATTCAGTATAGATGGCAGCAAAATAATTTCCTTCCTATCTTGTGCTCATGGTTCGGTTTTAGGTAGGATCATATTACTTTGGTCGACCTTGCTTTATATTTGGGACTGCAGAGAAATAATAGCTTACGTATTTAGTAGTGTTATTTTTTTTCTAAAAGAACCCATGACTTTCAGAATACTTACTCTGTCTCCCTTTTAGGTTTCGAAAATACATTCATTTTTTTTCCATAAATATGTTCTATATATATATCTTGGAATAACCCTGGTATCTCTACGCGTTAATTGTGCATAACATAAGCATCACTTCACTCTTGTATGCATGAGCGTTGCACTTATTAAAATATTTTTCACATTGTTTTGATAGAGCTTGAGTTCAAATAAGTTTAGAATATTTTTGCGTTGGGCTGTTTGGATCCTGGCTTGCAAAAGCTGAACAGGTAGACATGAGATTGGAAAAGGCATAGGCATTTTTGTAACTCTGGACTCTAGAAGTGTGTGGAAATAAGAAAAGTAGGGGTATTTTTGTAATTTTGCACTCCACAAGCTGGTGGAAACTAGGTTTCTCTAGCTTGTAGGATTGTAAATTTGGTGCTCTAGATTTTACAATCTCATCTACAAGCTGGTGATGTTTGGATCAACAGCCAGATTTTAAAAGCTAGATTGTGCAATTTGATGGGATCCAAACAGGTCCTTAGTTTCATTTGAAAGGTGGATGAACTTAGCTTAGTTTCATTTTGCACCTTGAAACTTTCTGAGGCCCCGTTTGAAACACAGGAATCCAAATCAAAGGAACGAGAAAAACCGCAGAAATAGGACGACATAGTGAAAAGTAGAAAACTACGACAATCTTAAAACACAGGAAAGAAGACATTCCAAATCCTTAGTTTACGCGTGCGCGCCGCGACCGTCTAGCAGCGAGCGGACACGTGGCGGCAGGCGAGCGCTGCCCGCCTTGTCGTGCGGATTCTGACGGTGCGCTCTGCCTCTCCTTGCCTCGTCTGGCTGTGAGCATGTGATTTCTGGCCCGCCCCCACGCGCTGCATTTGCTTTGCTGCCTGCCTTCGAGACTGTTCGTTCCCCAGGGAAACGCGCGGCAGCCTTAACGTGATTCTCCTGGACCGGCCGGTTTACCCGGTCCAACACCCAAACCAGACCCCCACCGGTCCAGCCGCACGTCCTTCCAATCCCGTACCCCTCCCAGTCCCCCGTACCCCTTCTGCCGTTTCGGCTCGCGCTCCCCCGGCCACCGTCCTAGCCATCTCCGATTCCAAACCCTTCACAGCCAATGCCCCCTCCATGGCCACCACTCCTCTCCTTCTCCATGGGGCGCAGGTGGCCTTGCTGTCCTCCTCCGTTCCTCCCCCTTGACCGTCATAGCATATCCTCACGGATCCAGCGGATCCACGTGAAGAAGCGGCGGCGGCGCCGGGCAGCTTGCATCCATTGGCCGAAGCCGTTTCCACCTCGGCATCATCGGCTCCCATCTGCACCAAGGGCGCATCAGGCCGGCCTTCCCTCTCCTCTGTCCCCTTGCTCCCTCTCCCTGCTTCGGTGGTTGTGGGAACCTGACGCGCGTGGAGGTAACATTTTGATACCGACTCCAAATCAAGTCAATTTTTTGTGTCAATTAGTTGCTTCAGGTACTAATTGATAGGTACTAAAAGGTGGTGTGGACTAGTGATTTTGTTTAGAAAGCAAGGGACACAGTGTCAAGCTACACCAGCGGCTTTCTTTTTTAACATCAGTAGTAATTTACTCCACATAATTATGATTTGTGTTCTGACTAATAACTATTGCAAAAGAAGCATATGTGTAAACCTGAAACTAGTAGTACATCAATCTTCACTGCATAAATTAATTCCCTTGCACCTTACGTGCCAATCTGTTTTATATGGACATCACTGTCTTATTTCATTGATGACCTGAGATGATTCAATTTGTAGGATGCATTCATTGACAGCCATTGACTCCAGTGATGATGAAGGTCTAGACGATTTGGAAGAAATTGAGCTGCTTCTAATTTTGTGGTGCTACTACCACCAAGTTACAAGACAGCCTCGACCCCTTCCACATCGACAACGTCTTTACTCGGGGAATGCTTGGGTTCATCGCATTCTAGCACATGAAGAGGACTACTATGCAACCTTTCGCATGAGGAGTGATCAATTCCTCATTCTACATCAAGTGCTTGTTGATCGGTACGGTTTACGTAGCACGAACAACATAAGTTCTGAGGAGTGTCTAGCAATATTTATATATATAGTCTCAGGGCCTCACTCAAATCGGTCGGCAGCAGTTACCTTTTGTCATTCCAAGTCTACTGTTAGCCTTAAATTTCGTCATGCGCTCCGAAGGATATACAATCTTGGGGTAGACATCATAAAACCTGTAGATCCAACTTTTGTGCAGCCACATCCTAAGGTTAGAAGAGGTGCATTCTATCCTTGGTTTGAGAATTGCATTGGTGCTCTTGATGAGACTCATATTAGGCTTCAAGTCAGTGGGGATAGTAACTTGAATTTCATTGGACGCCACATGGTTCCAACATTCAACGTGCTAGCTGTAGTTGATTTGGATTGTCGATTCATATTCGTGTGCTCTGGACGTCCTGGATCTATGCATGACTACAGTATCCTGCAGCAGGCCCTAGTGCACTACCATGATCACTTCCCACATCCTCCTCAAGGTACGAGTACGACTACAGCTTTTTGTATCAGCTTTGAATGTGCTTCCTCATTTCACTGATGATGTTGCACTTCATGTTTCATTTGTAGATAAATTCTACCTTGTGGATTCAGCATATGCTAACAGTCCAGGTTTCCTAGCGCCATATAGGAATACCAGATACCATCTTCAACAATTTCAGCACGGACACTTACCGGAAACAATGGAGGAGCTGTTTAATTATAGGCATGCTCAACTTCGATGCTCAGTCGAGAGAACTTTTGGGCAGCTGAAAAACAAGTTTAGGATACTGAAGTCCATACCTAATTACGGTCTGCACACGTCCAATCGTATCGTTGTTGCTTGCATGGCCCTGCATGATTTCATTAAGGATAATGGAGGCGATACTGGAGGCGATTGGACACAAACTTCAATCCATGCCGGCAATAATGATGACTGTATTCAGCCAGACCTACCAGACTTGATGCAGGAGGCAGCTATTGAAGGAGACCAAGGCTACATGGATCGATTACGAGATATGATTGCTGCCAGCATGGCGTCTTATTTTGGGATACCATTGCACCCTTAGAAAACCTTAGGTCGTTGTGTGTGTATGTGTGTATCTTGCACTAATTTATGAAACTTGGCTTAATTGTATTGTTAAACCTATTGTTGTTATTATCTTTGAACAACCCTTGCTTCTGTAAATAGTTGCATAATAATATATGTGCTGTAGCTATGGAATGTGAAATTGCGTTGTGTCAGATTGGAGATGAGCTAAAAAATTTTGCTGGGTGGCTTCAGGTTGTGCGCGCTCTCAACTACTCGGTCTAATCAGCGCCTCTGTCCATGCCTCGTGTCTATTATTACAGGCGAGGAACCCAATGGTACATATGCAGGAGTTTAAAAAGGATGGACGTCTAGCATTAGGGAGGGCAAATTTGTCACAATCACCTTCTCAATGTGATAAAGTCTATTTGCACCCACAGCATAAAATCTCCAGCGGTTCTTTAGTGTGATTGAAATATAGGGCAAAACTCATTGAGAATGATGACCAGATCACAAAAGACAAATGGGAAGTGCCACAGATGCATTGCATAATACAGGATACCAAGTTCTTAAAAAATGCAAGATACAAAGTAGACCCATTGAGAATGATGATCAGATCACCAAAGACAAAGGGGAAGTGCCATAGATGCATTGCATAATACAGAATACCAAGTTCTATGCAAGATACAATGAAAAACAGTAGACCGAGCTACAAATAAGGTGGTCGTCCTTTCATACTAAAGTATGCTCTTTTGATCCATGCGAGCTTTGCATCAATATCAGGCAACGGGCGGTAAGCACCTCGACGAGTAACATCAAGAAACACTTCAGAGGCCATGAAGTACTCCTCATATGCGGGGCGCACCCCTTCATCCAGCAGCTCCCTTAGCATTGTCTCATACTCAGCATCCTCTTCGGCTTTCTTGGAAGAATAATCTGTTTCCTTTTGTTTCTTTGATGCAGATACCTCTTGGTATACATTTTTGAAACCTTCCCAGAATTGTGAACCAGATAACTTGGGGTCATTGGAACGGGAACGCCTTTTACGAGAAGATGCACTTGTCATGGGAGTTGTACGCCTATGCTGCAAAGGGGGAGTAGGTTGCTGAATCTGAAGATCATCTTCGGAGTTGTTTGAGTTGTCACTATCCAAGTGTTGTGTCGGGACTCCGGCTCTCCCTCCCTTATGGCCGCCATCTTCATTGGGACCAATATTGATTGGATCCATATTCTTAAAAATTTCATTGAGTTCCTCCTCATGGTCAAGCCGGGAATGCATAAACTGCTTTTCAAGATTATTTTCCTGCACAAAGATCACATCGTCCAATTGGACCAAATCAAAATAACATATTATCCGTAAAATATGAGTTTAGTAGGCTGTCAATAGACTCCACTAGTACACAGTACCAACAGAATAGTTTATCAGATCAACTTGTTGCATTTAGAGCATATATTTCAAAATCTTGAATCGAGAAGCAATGTGGAACTGAGGAATGGGCAGCTTACAAGGATTCGCGCATCCCACCAGTGTTTGGGCATGTTGATCAATTTAGTTCTGGGATGAAATACAACACCACTAAAAGATAGGAGGTGTTTCCAGCAGGACCATTTCTTCTTCAATTCGTCCCACTTATTTTTGCATGTGTCCCAGGTAATGTCACCCCCTGTGTGGTCTCTCATACGCTGCACAATATTATCCCTCCCAATCTTGTTCAAGGTTTTTCCTAGCCTATTGCGGGCACGACACTCATCAACCAATGCATTAATGAAGAAGTCGAGGAGATTTGGTGTCCAGTTAAACCGGGCCATGTCGAACCGTAACTGCAATATTTAAGAGTTGATGACATTGTAGGAATAAGGAAAATAGTGACATCTAGAACGACAACACATGCAAGATAGCATACCTGTCGAGCGATAGGAGGACCGAGTCGGTTGAACGGCATGAGCCGAGGTGAGGAACCTGGGCAACCTAGTCGATATGGTGTCAATGTTGTGGGAGTATGGCAGCTTTGATTCAGTAGGGGAGGGGTCGAGGATGTCCCGCCGCTGCAGCTTGCCGAGCTAGAGGATGTGCCGCTTGACCGCTGGTGGCCAGAACGGCGACTGGTGTTTGGAGCCAGAGCTGGAACTTGAGAAACACCTGTATGGGTATGGTGTACTGGTATGGGCGTCAGTAAAATTGCACAGCCTTCAAAAAAAGCTTGCAGGATGTATTGAAAGCTGAAAGTAGAAGGAACTGGTCAGCATATAGGAAAGCAAGTAATATTGTCAATTAAATGTAAAATAGGAGATGATTACTATATGCTTCAAAATAATATATAACAAAAAATTGCAGAGGAGGATGTTACAGACTTGGAAGGAAGTTCGTAGTGACAATCATGATATTACAGAAAAACTCCACGGGTCAAAAATAATGCGAGCATTTAGAAGGCACAGAGCATGCTGTATATAGATGGTATAGATGGTCCAAAATAGGATTGCTTAATCTGTACATATTTTAATTGATAACAGCTACCAGTTAACATTACATTCTACTACACCATGATACGTACAGCTAGCAGAGAACATTATCTATACTTTCTAATTTAGCAGAGAACAGTTAGCATCTTTTGTGTTATCCTCGGACTATGCAGAGCGATCAAAGTAATTCATATATGAACCAGGACATGCATACAGAATGGAAAAGGTCTGTGATATAGTCCTCGTTCCATGCACTGACAACGCTGAATACCAAATAGAAAAAGCTTGAAATAAATACCAGATCGTGTTCTTTGTGGTACCAGGAACGACGGAAGGGGGATGTGAAATAGGACCAGCAACTACTAGGGAGTGCCACCGATGGAGCGCAAGGGAGGTAGGGACGGAGCAGCGAAAGCCGCCGGCGCCGCTTGGGGAAACAGTTGAAAGATGACGAATGTTTGGTCCACAGCACTTCTTCGTGTGGATCTGGAAGAGGAGGCGATGTGGGTTAGGGAGATGGAGGCGCGGAGGATAGGAAGGGCGGTGGAGGCTCTTGGTGGAGGGGACGGGCGGCGTCCATGGTGAGGCGGCAGCCCTAGGGTTTGCGTGGGTGAGGGTGAATCATGGGGAGTGCGAGCGGGCGGATGCCATGGGAGTGGGAGGAGGCAGGGCACGGGACGCGGCTGGACGGGTACGGGCGGCTGGTTCTGTCGGACTGGGTAAACCGGCCGGTCCACAAATCACGTTAACGCTGCCGCGCGTTTCCCTAGGAACGAACAGTCTCTTCGCTGTACATGCTGTCGCTTGCCTGCCACGTGACGACATGTCCCATCCGTCCATTCGAAGCGATGCCAATTCTTATTAATCTACTTCTTAATTTCTCATTTTCATTTTTAGCTTTTTTTTTCTTATTGTAGAGTTTATGCTCCGGTGTATGTGTTAAGCGCCATCAATCGAACTGTATTGTTATCAGCTACAAATTCAAAATTTCGTAAAGTATGATTCGAATAATTTTGTTAACTATTATAAATATTTTAAACCTTTCAAGTTTTTTTACGAAACAGACTGAGATGCCTTAATTTTTTCTTAAAACTTATTGGCTCCAAATTCAAAGTTTCCTAAAGTATGATTCAAATAATTTTGTTAGCTACCGTAAACTTTTAAAATATTCCAAGTGTTTTTATTTTAATAGACTTAGCTGGCTTATTTTTTGTTTAAAGGTTATCGCCTCTAAATTCAAAGTTTCCCAAGGTATGATTCAAATAATATTGTCGACTGCTATAAAGTTTTAAAGTCCTCCAAGTGTTTTTATGGAATAGTCTAAGCTACCTTAATTTTTGTTTAAAAGTTATCAACTCTAGATTCAAAGTTTTCTGAAGTATGATTCAAATAATTTTGCTGACTACTGTAAAGTTTTAAAATACTCGAAGTGTTTTTATGGAATAGGCTAAGCTGCCTTAACTTTTGTTTAAAAGTTATCGACTCCAAATTCAAAGTTTCCTAAAGTATGATTCAAAAATATTTTGTTGACTACTATAAAGTTTTTAAATACTAATTTTTTTTATGAAATAGACTTAGCTGCCCTAATTTTTGTCTAAAAGTTATCAACTCCAAATTCAAAGTTTCCTGAAGTATGATTCGGATAATTTTGTTGTCTCCTATGAAGTTCTTTTAAATACTTCAAGTATTTTTTACAAAAGACTTGAGGCGCCTTAATTTTTGCTTAAAGTTTATTGACTCCAAAAATCAAAGTTTCTAGAAGTATGGTTCAAAAAATTTTGTTGACTACTATAAAGTTTTTTCAAATACTCCAAGTATTTTTATTTAATAGACTAAGCTGCCTTAATTTTTATCTAAAAGTTTTCAGCTAGAGATTCAAAGTTTCCTAAAGTATGATTCATATAGTTTTGTTGTCTACTATAAAGTTTTTAAAATAAGATTCAAAGTTTCATGAAGTATGATTCATATACTTTTGTTGACTACTCTAAAGTTTTTAAAATAAGATTCAAAGTTTCCTGAAGTATGATTCATATAATTTTGTTGACTACTATAAAGTTTATAAAATACTCCAAGTGTTTTTATTTTGATAGACTAAGCTGGCTTAATTTTTGTTTAAAAGTTATCGACTCCAAATTCAAAGTTTTCTGAATTATGATTCAAGTAATTTTGTTGACGACTATAAAGTTTTAAAATATTCCAAGTGTTTTTATGGAATAGTATAAGCTGCCTTAGTTTTTTTAAAAGTTATTGACTCAAAATTCAAGTTTTTTGAAGTATGATTCAAATAATTTTGCTGATTGCTATAACGTTTTAAAATACTCCAAGTGTTTTTAAGCAATTGTCTAAGCTGCCTCAATTTTTGTTTAAAAGTTATCGACTCCAAATTCAAAGTTTCCTAGAGTATGATGCAAAATAGTTTTGTTGACTAATATAAAGTTCTTAAATGTTAATATTTTTATTGAAAAAGACTTAGCTGCCCTAATTTTTGTTTAAAAGTTATCAACTCTAAATAAGTTTTCTGAAGTATGATTCGAATAATTTTGTTGACTACTATCAAATTTATTTTAAATACTTCAAGTATTTTTAAAAAAGACTTGGGCTGCCTTAATTTTTGCTTAAAAGTTATTGACCCCAAATTATATATGTGTACAATCACCGAGTCTATGAATTTCTACCCTCATCGCCTACAGTCATGTATGGTACAGAAGAAATTCGAAACCATTGCAGTTTTCAAAAACCAAACATACGTGCAAAGAAACTTTTTTAATATAGTACACATATGCTACTTCTACATCTATATGTACGTGTACAATCGCCCCACCCTAAACTCTACCCTCTCCACCCATGTTTCCGAATAAGAAAAAAAAACTAAAACCATTGCATACGTGAAACTAGAAGCGTAAAATCGCGCGGGAAAAGTTACGCGCACGTGGGAGAAGTTGCGCGGCGCGCGGGAAATTTCTGATACGAG
Source organism: Paspalum notatum (assembly GCA_022530915.1). Taxonomy (NCBI): domain Eukaryota; kingdom Viridiplantae; phylum Streptophyta; class Magnoliopsida; order Poales; family Poaceae; genus Paspalum; species Paspalum notatum. Next base: position 26,544,006 of record CM039688.1, on the reverse strand, counting down.
AAGCGGCGCGATTAGCTAGCTGGGCGCTGGGCCGGCGTGATTAGCGAGCTGAGAGGAGCCCGATACGGGAGAGGAGAAACGAGTGCGCGTCGGCATCTGTACCGCGTGTAGGCCCACCTTTCGTGCGCTGCGCGCGCCGCGTGCACATCCCAGCGCCCACGCGCGGAATAGGATCATTCGGGTTATTTGGATCATAGTCTACGCTATAAAAGAGCGAGTTCGGTGAAAATTTTTTTTACCTGAGAAAACTAAGGTATACCTCTCACGCTGGGTCCACTACACAGTTTTGAGAGGGTTGAAAAAGGGTGGAAAGGCTCAAAACCCATAGATACAAAATGTTTCTGCCATCTCCTCTCTTGTTTTCTCACCTTATTTCTACCCCATACCCACCCATGTTTTTGGAAACGAGAGGATCAATTATCCTAATCGTGCGTTCCTAATTAGGTGTGTTTGATTGATTTCCTAATCCCTGGCAGCCAGGACGCCAGGACGCTCCACCTGAATCATCGGCTGCCCAGAAACCGGCATCGCACGCCGCTCCGCACGCCACTCCAGCGCACCCCGACGCCCGGAAGCCGCCGCCGTCTAACGCAGCACCGACGCCCCGGCTCGTGCTCCGGAAGCCAAGCCGTCGGCGCCGCACGCCGCCGCACACCACCCCCGACGCCCCGGCTCGCGCGCCGGACGCCGCGACCAAACGCCGGCGCCGCACGCGCCCCCGTGAAACGGTCAGTGCGCCCTCACCGGCCGGACGCCGGCGCCGCACGCCGCCGCCTCGGCGCACCAGCGCGCCACGGCCGTCCGAACGCCGACGCCATCCCTGACGCCGACGGCTTGACTTGCCAGCTCTGTCACAACCCGCGCGCCCCGGACGTCCAGACGCGCTACTGTAGACGGCGTCCCACGTCGTCCCTGACGCCGACGGCTTGCCGGTTCCGTCACAACCGCCGCTACTGTGCAGCGCACCGCTGCCAGGACGGCAGCACACCACCCTTGGCAGCAGCCCAGACGCCCGCGCCCCGACCCCGTCCGCCGCAAGGACGCCTACGCCCCTCCCCCACTGGCCAGGACGCCAGCATAGCGCCTCCGGCCGCCCGGACACCAGCGCCCCCGGCCGCCGGCGCCGCACGCCGCCGCCCGGACGCCGCGCAGAGCCCCGGCCGCCAGCGCGCCCCCTGCCACCATGGCGCCGGCGCAGCACGCCGCCCACTGCCGCCGCCACCCCATAAAAAGAGGTGCTTGGAGGTTGCCATTGCACCTGTTCAAGCTGCCGTTTCAAAGCACCGTAACCATCAACCATCACAGTTACGATTGCATCAGACGCAGAGCTGCGTGATAGCACATATACTGTATGCTCCTGATGCATGGAACATTGCTTTTTCAGGTCCTGGTGGCTGATGCAGTTTACTGAACTGAAGCAACGACGGACCTATGCATGGAACATTGATTTCCAGATCCTGTTGCAGTTTACTGAACTGAAGCAAGGAATATGACACAGATGTGGCTTGACGAAATGCGTGATGTGATGTGACCAGCTGGTAGCACCTGCGATCTAAATAGTAAACAATGAAACAAGAGGAGAATCGAGTGCAGGTTGCAAGCTAATTTAGTTCATTGGAGTGGACACTATTTGATGCCAATAGGGATCGATTCAGTATTCCTTGCTTGGCTTGTGAATCTACAGTTTGTTTTGCTGGTTTGCTGTTCGGTTTGGCAAGCATGGACCGTGAGAGCACCACCTGACAGAGAGATAGTACATCAGTTCCATTGCTTCTTGCTCTTCCTTTTTTGCATGATTATGTTCTCATGTTAACTAATGTTGTTGCATTTTGCAATGCATCTGGCCTTCAGGAGCCATGGACGGGCTTTCTAGCTTCTCCAATGGTCTGTTGTCTGGTGTGTTTTAGATACTTTTGGATTTAGGGGTGACCTGATAGGTTTTGAATGTTTCAGTAATTGTGTTGAAATAGATCTTTTGTATATTTGACAGGTTTTGGATATTTGGAAGCACATGTGTTCAATGGCGAGCTGGCTAATCAGAACACCAGGGACATAGCAGGTGATCCTTCTCACTTCGTCTTGTGCATGTGATCTCATCTTGGACAGGTTTGTTTTTATTTTCTTATGGATTGCTTCAGTTGGAATGATGAGCAAGGTGATGCCAGCTTTGGTCCCTTGATGAATCAGGTGCTTTGGTTCAACTCCCCTGCAGTCATACCTTTTTCTTGCTTCCTTCAGGTTGGGGATGATGTTATCTTTTCCCACTAAAGTGACAGTGGATCAAGTTGGTTCTCTTAAGGTGATGAAATGTTTCTCAGAAACACAGATTAGTTCTGTTCTATTGCCATTGAGGAATCTTCTTTGCGGTTTTAGCAGATGTCGACTAGGTTCAAAGGATGCAAAATTCAGTTCCATGGCTAGGAATAACACAACTCCAGTAAAAGAATGAATGAAATAATAATTTCCCTTGCAAAAAAGACCTCATGTATAACAGAGAAAATCAGGAGTGGTTTTCTAAAAGAGACCACAACATAGAAATGTTGGTTTCCTCGGTTCATTTGCCTATCAAGCACCAAACGCTATGAATGTGCAGCTGCGTATTATGGTGGCTTCCATTCGTCTTTCTTCCCTTTCATCGCGTAGGTTTATATTGCTTGTGTGCCTCCACGGTGTGGTGGTTAATAAATTAACGCTGAGTTCTATTCTAGACAACTGTTGTTGTGTTTGTTCGTTGTACTGTTAATGTGCTCTATTGCCAGAGTTTTGGTGTCCTTATTCTTGCATGGTTGAGCGTGGACAATCTAGGGCATGGGGTCTTTTTTAGTCTGACTGCATTTTGCTTTGGTTCCAGGTGAAATCAGGAGGGTCCAGAGAGGAGGGCACCGACCTGTCAACAGGGAGGTGAGCGTCCATACTTATTTCTTATCTGATTCTTGCTTGTGTCCCTGAAAGGGATGGGGAGTGCATCCATGATTTATTCTATTCTACGGTACTGCTTGTTTGTTTGTTCATCCACTGGCACTACCAACAGCCACTTATATATACGACTTTTCACTTTTCAGACAACAAATTAGAGCTATATGCATGCCATACTTGCTGTCTGAAATGTCATGCAAATATGACTATGGGGAGTAACAAATGGAATTCCCTGATCATAATTTCCATGGTAGCTATCAACACAAGCTGTTGCTTGTGTTTGAAAGTTTGTTAATTGGGATGCTCAACCTATTTTCAAACTGAATTTGTAAGAAAGAACTTACAGCTTAAATAATCATTTTTTCAAAATTGGGATATTTGTCCTATCGGAATGCCTCCTATGGACTACCATTTACATGAACTATCATGTCCACACATGCATATGGAATGACAACTAGCAGGTAGTTTCTCCATTTGATTTGCATATGCACAATCAGTTCTTTTTTTTTTTGGCTAAATCTCTCTGAGCAACATGTCTAGCAGTATGTAGGAGATTTGAGTGTGATTGTGCAGTATCAATGATGAACATGCAAGGTGAGAGCTTTGACAAAGAAAGAGCCTAGGATAGTGGGACCTTGTGTTACTTTACTTTAGATCAGGAACTGGAAGCTCCTGTGATCTCACCTTTTCAGGATACCAACTGAGCATGGGTAAGCTGTATTACGCCTTGGACCTGAGACTAATAATACCTCAGGCGGTCTTTTAGAAAGCTGACTGTTCTTGATGCACCCTTTTTTTCTAGGTACATTTATGTGGTCGTCTAGATGTTATCATGTTTCAAAGTCCACACTTCTTCCAATGTGTTTAATTCAAGCTTTTAAATATGACGAATAGTTTTAACTGTAAGGCTGCTAAACTACATTTCTTTTGGTTGGCTCTAAACAACAGTCTTGAACAAATCTCTGTGCTGAATAAAACATTTATTGATATACTATGGACCATGACTAGCAGCTTGTCTTTCTCATTGCTGTCACAATTGTGCAAGCTGAAGTGTAGCGCCACATCTTGTTCTGGTTATCTTTGAAGCTTTATTACTGTCTTGGTAATCACCACTGCATTAATCATCAGAGTTTTCCTTTCCCTCCGGTGGTAGTTGAGATGACATACTCTTTTGACCTGTGATCTACTGCTGGCATAAAGCGTCTGTGATGCTTTGGCCTTTTGGCACCAGAATATTTCGCAATCTTTATTCACAATTTCTTTCTCAACAAGTATATCCATCGTCATATTTTTTTGTTTGTAAGAAGATTACCTATATTTTATGATTTAACTTTAACAAAGACGAAAGACGAAACTGTTTAACAGAGCAAGTATTATATATGAAATTTATGTTGGTCAAAATTTGGCTGCTTATCTTTTTTTCTATGCAGGTATTCATGCTAATAAGAGCACCAGGAACGATTCAAGAACTGTTATCTCTCCTGAAGTTGCATCCTTGTGTTTTTGTCACCTTAGGTATGTTTTCTGAGATCAGATTGATAACTTTGAACCAATTAAGTTCCTCTACAACATGCCTATTTTTTTTTCCTTTTGGCCTGTTTACCTGTAACATTGATTGAAAATGTGAACTAGCATGATGATGTTATTTTCACATCTTCATCCGTAAGAAAACGTAGAGCTTGTTATTTCTGAACTATGCAGTACAACAATAAATGGTCAATCTAGAGAGCTTTACGTTGATTTAAAGGTTGCCACAATAATGTGTGTCCATTTAACCTATAGAATAAATGATATACATGCTTAATTTGTCTGCTTGTGATTTGTAATCATACAGGTTAGGAAGTCAGTTCCAAAATTTTTTTCTACTCCCTCCGTCCCAAAAAGGAAGTCATTTTTGAAATAACAAGTAGTTTAACTTGTAGAAAAATACGACAATAACAGGAAGTGATTGCTTTTCTTAGAAATCAGCATGGCTTTAGTGGCCATATTAGTTTCTCTTTTAGTGCAAGCTATTTTGGTTTAACCCATCAACTGGGAAGAATGATTAAATTCTGTGACAGACCATGGGCAGACTATATTATACCGAGACACTTGATTGTTACTGTTGACTTTGGTATATTAGCATTCTGCTGTCCCAATGAGAAAACCTATGAATTGGGCCAAGAAATTATCCTTTTGTTCTGGCATGAGTTCTAATGTACCTAAGCTAATAGATAATGTGGTTTGGTGGCTTACTAAAGATTGAGCGGATTATTTCTTCCCTTTATTGAGATAGTCTTTTAGTATATTGTGTGTGCTTTTAGTGTTCTGTATCCTTTCTTTGGTAGACTTTCCAATATAATCGATTTGGTTTCTTGATATTTCCAGTTTCATGCCATGCTTATTAATAGATTTGGTTTCTTAATATTTCCGGCAATGGACTATTCCACTGTTATTTAAATGCAGCAACGCGCCACTGCTTTTGATTAACTCCTTCTATTCCCATGAAGACACCTTGAAGGTAAGTTCTGGTCACATTGGAGATCGAGAGCCCACTAAATAATTTTCAGAATGCTAAACGTATTCTTTGCTCTGCAGATTATTGAGACATGTACCAATTCAAGCATTGGAATCCATACATTCAATCATGTGTGTTAAGTAAATTTTTGACAATTCTCGGACACTTGTTGTTTGAACTTATGTCTTCAGTTTTGTAGGTATGCAAATATCCCTAATATTTTGTTGTATTTTCCTGACAGTTCTTTATGAATATGTTGCTTTTGATAACTTCAAAATTGTATGGAAAACTTGGAACCATCTTGATTGGCAGTATTCAAGTTTGGGATAATCTACTTTCAGCTGATAAAACTGTAAAAGTTACCGACTAAGGGGGGAGAAAACAAAGAAAAACGAGCCACATCTGAGCTTGTCTGCGTGCGCTCTGGACTCAGGGAGCATGCTGGCCCAAATAGGAGGAAGAGGGCATATAGAAAATTAGGAAGAGGTGGAGCAAAAGGGAAGAACGAGAGATAAAGAAAAACTTACATGATTTCTATTTTTAAGCCATGCAATAGGAGGGTGAGACATTTTGTTTTCATACTTAGGTCGCCATCCACTTCGTGCTCACCGGGACATCAATATATTCTTCGCAATATCATAAATACATGGGTTATTTAGATCTATTGCATTACAAATATCATAGTTTGGAGATGTATAATTACTATTCACATATTGAGAAACATGCCGTTACAATTCACCATATGCCATGACTCATGAACATATTTAGAGGACGGATTTTTTTTCTTCACACGTGCGTGCCGCACGTGCGTGTCAACTAGTAATGCATAACGTAAAACACAGAAAAGAAAACTTGGGTTGTTTGGATCACATAATGCAGGATATCCAAGTGGACCCACTGGTTACTCGTCTCTCTCCCATCACCCTCTTCTCCACACAGCTGCCGCCGGCCCAATACCCAAGCCACCGGTCTCGCATCGCCCCTCCACCCGAGGCCTGCTTCAGGCGACGCCGCCGACCCCGCTTCGGTCGATGCCACCGCCAGCCCAGCTCTCCACGTCGCCGACCGCTGCTGACCCCACTTCGGGCAACGCCGCAGCCGGCCTAGAGAGGTACGCTGCGGGCCCTGCCTGCTTTGGGTGACGCTACCGACCCCCCTCCCCTCTCCATCCTGGGCGACGCTGCCGGCTAACCTCGCCGCCGCCATATCTCTCCCTGCCCGTTGGCCCGCTGCCCCACCGGTTACTCACCCCGCTGAGTGAGCGAGCAACGATTCCCTTGGATCGGAGTGGATTTTTTGGTTCATGTGTTTTGCTCCTCTCCGATTTCCTTTCCTCCGGAATGGAACATCTTGTTCCTTCCTACCAAACGCCGCCATCGTTTCCTTTCCTCCAGAACCCAGTTCCTTCAAGGTAGCATTTGGTAGGGGAGCGGGGTGGAATGGAATGGTTCCGTCCCAGATTCTAGGAATGGAATAGTTCTGTACTAGATTCTAGGGATGGAATGGCTCCATTTCAGATTCTGAGCTTGGGCCCACTGTTAATCTCACGTTCCAGGTGAAACGGTTGCGTTCCAAAATTTTTTCGAAACGTGGCCGTCCCGAATCTGAAGAGAATATTCCCTTTTCTAGAACGGATCCATTCCTCAACCTTTCAACCAAACACTAGAATTGGTGGGATGGAATGGTTCCATTCCACCCCGTCCCACCAACCAAACACTACCCAAAGTTCCCGTGAGGTTCCTGTGAACCAAACGGTGCCGTTCGTGGCCTTTGTACTGATTTGGTGCGTGCAAATCTCTAGTATACAATAAGGTAAAAGCATGATTTTAGGAATTTCAAACTCAACTTAAACTAACCTAGAGCTTCTCCTAAAATAAGAGAAAATTCTTTGTATTTTTGAATCTAAACTTCTATGTGAAGTTTTAAATTATAAATTTTTGAACAACTTCTATACATAAACTCTTTTCTAAATGGTCCATTATTGCTTTTAAATATTATTACAATATATTCTAGACAACAATTACAAAAGAAAATAACTTAAAATACATTCTTAAAATGGAAATTGGATCCGCCAGTAGTTGCTTTCTGAGGGACTCGAGTGTACTGAGTCTAGTATTTCGTCCTGGCTATGACGAACGCTTGTCAACCACCGAACACCTATTCATGGACTAGTAGACACCTCCTAAGTGTGACCTGAAGGAAAAACCCTCTCGAGTGTACTGAGATATGGTGCCAAAGTGTACTTGGCATGTCAAAACCCTACCGAGTGCACTGATAGGTGCCATAGGAGGTACTTGAGTCAGTGTTTGTCTTCATATGGACTTTAAGTCGGGTGAAGGCTTGGTGGGCCTTAAAACAACCACCTAGGATAAGAAAGAGCAAATTCATTCTATGCCATAGGAAATTATAACGATTACTTGCGTGCCATCGGAAATTATAGGATTACTTCTATGCCATCGGTTTAGAATTTTGAGTTCCTATGTGCCATCGCCGTTATGTGTCCTAGTAACAGCTGTTAGTTGAGGATAGAAAAGACCATTTTGCCCCCATGTCTAGAAATTCCTTTATGCCATTGACCTACTTTCTTTAAGAACAACAACATTATCGTTGGTAATATTGGTGATATGACAATATTTTAACAAAATCACAGCAATAATGTATGGTTACAAAAACAATCCAAATATAATTTTATGTGCTGAATGATGGTGTCGGTGTGTGGATCTAGGCCCTCAGCCTACCACTAGCGAGTTCAATGAGGAGAAAAAGTGGTGTTCATGTACATCTAGGAGGGACAGAGAGAGGGAGATTTCACCTTGGGTGTTGAGGAAGGGCTCGGCCGGTGCCATGTGGGCAACGAAGTTGTCTAGTTCGGCACGGCGACGGTCTTCGACCTCCTTGTCGTGCGCCTCCTTGAGGCGGCGCTCCTCCGCCACCTTGGCCTCCTTTTCTCGCCTCCTCTCCTGCTCCTGCGTGTCGTCGGCACTGGGGGTACCGTTAGCGGGGTCGGCCATCGGGACGGCGACGGCGGCGTGGCTCTTCCAATCACTTGGTGCGCCGGAAGATTGGGTCCCTCGTAGGTTTGTTGGGCTAGGGTTTAGCGGCAGCTGTAGATACGTTGGCGTCCGTGCCGGCCCCTGGGCCGTCTTTATATGGCGCACTGTGATTGGGGGCCACAACCATGGGGAAAGGCCACGCCCCCGATCAGGGCGCGTGGTTCCCTCGGACTCGGTCTCGTGACCGTTCCGAGATCAAATCCAACATTCTCCCCCTTTGATCTCGGTCTCATCAGTCTCAAAGTCATTCTGCGCTTCGTCCCTCGATAGATCAACATACCGAGACCAAAGCGTTCAAAAGCCAGTTACGTGCAATTGAACTCATTGACTACAGTATATCTTTCTATCTCAGGACTAAGCTTTCTGTGAGATGGTTGTTTCAACAACCCTCAATCTAGAATCATAGGCCTTTCTGTAAACCCATGCTGGCTAAGTGTTTATTCAACACTTTGGGTGAAACGCCTTTAGTCAGCGGATCCGCAGGCATTTCTTCGGTTCCTAAATGCTCGACGTCAAGAGTGTGATCCTAGATTCTCTCTTTTACAATGTAAAATTTAATGTCAATGTGCTTCGATGCACCACTTGATCTTTGGTTGTGAAAATGGTCTATTGCTGACGAATTGTCACAATATATCTTGAGTGGTTTTTCAATACAATCCACCACTCTCAAACCGGACATAAATTTCTTTAGCCACATGGCATGTCCCGTTGCCTCAAAACAAGCAATAATCTCAGCGTACATTGTCGACGATGCAACGATGGATTGCTTGCAACTTTTCCATGATACGGCCCCTCCTACCAGAGTGAACACGTATCCAGACGTGGACTTCCTGGTGTCTGTACACCCTGCCCAGTCTGCGTCTGCATAGCCTACTAATTGTAGGGCGTCTGTCTTTCTATATGTCAATATCAAGTCTTTTGTCCCTTGCAAATATCGCAAGGCTTTCTTCGCAGCTATCCAGTGAGCTCTTTCTGGATTCGACTGGTATCTTCCAAGCATCCCGGTTGTAAATGCCAAGTCGGGGCGTGTGTACACTTGTGCATACATAATGCTTCCAATCCCTGAAGCATATGGAACCAATTTCATCTGTTCTTTCTCATATTCATTCTTGGGACATTGAAAATTCCCAAATTTATCCCCGTTGGCAATTGGAACAGGCCCTGCATTACAGGCTTGCATACCATATCTTTTCAAGACATTTTCAATATATGTTTTCTGAGACAATCCTAGTATGCATCTATTTCTGTCTCTGTGGATTTGAATTCCCAAGACATAGGACGCCTCCCCCAAATCCTTTATATCATAATTCGAGCATAGAAAACTCTTTGTCTCTAGCAGCAAATCCATATCACTGCTAGCTAGTAGGATATCATCCACGTACAAGACTAGGAAAATATACCTTCCATTTCAGAACTTTGCATAAATGCAATTGTCCTCGTCATTCTCTTTGAAACCAAACTTTCGAATGGTCTCATCAAACTTCAAATACCACTGTCTTGAAGCTTGTTTCAATCCATAAATGGATTTCTTTAGGTGGCATCCCAAATTTTCTTTTCCATCCACCACAAAACCTTTGGGTTGAGCCATGAAAACATTTTCATTAAGCACTCCATTTAAGAATGCTGTCTTTACATCCATCTGATGTAACTCCAAATCAAAATGAGCAACTAGTGCCATAATGATTCTAAAAGAGTCTTTCGACGATACGGGTGAGAAGGTTTCGGTGTAATCGATTCCCTCTCTCTGAGTGAAGCCTTTCGCCATTAATCGGGCTTTGTATCTTTCGATGTTCCCTCTAGAATCTCTTTTTGCCTTGTAGACCCATTTACAGCCTACTTTCTTTGCTCCTTTGGAAATTTCTTGTAAGTCCCAGACTTTATTTATGCCCATAGATCTCATTTCATCTTCCATAGCGGCAAGCCACTTGGATGAGTCAGGACTTCTCATGGCTTCTTCATATGTAGTGGGATCTCCCTCCAGTGCTATATCCTCACTAACATACACCTCGTAATCGTCAGGAATCGCAGATCTCCTAACTCTTTGTGACCTTCTTACAAGCACATCTTGTTCCTCCATTTGAGGCTGCTCTGGTGGTGGACTGTCAGGCACAATTTCTTGTTTCGATCCTTCTGCCTCAGCCGCATCAGGAGCCAAAGGCTCAGGGGTTGCAGCAGGAGGCTTAGGGACTGGTACAATTTCTTGGTCATTTGCTGTCGTACCCGACGAACCAACATCCACAGCAGGGGTTGCAACAACAGTTGGGTGAACTGGTGGTGCTACCTCAGCAGGCATCGAGAAGTAAGGTTCTTCTACCATCGGAAATGGGACGTACATCCTCTTTTCCTGAAGGTTCACCTCTCGAAGTGCCATGCTCCCCCGGATCATGTCATTTTCTAGAAACACTGCATGTCTCGTCTCAACAAATTTCGTGTATCTGTCTGGACAATAAAATCTAAAGCCTCTGCGTATGTCGACCGTAGTACTCCCCCCCATGGTCAGATCTTACAATCTTTATCTTTAAGTCATGCTGATTTTCAACTTCAGATTTGAATGTCTTAAATTTGTCTAACGCTTCTGATCTTTCTTTGAGGGGGTAAATGTAGCCATATCGAGAGTAATCGTCTATGAACGTTATGAACGAGTCATAACCGTTCACAGTCCTTTCAGGGAAAGGACCACAAATGTCAGTATGGATTATCTCCAATACTCTCGAGCTACGTTTCGCGTTTTTCTTAATTTGCTTCGCAAATTTTCCTTTGATGCAATCAATGCAACGGTCTAAGTCTGTAAAGTCTAACGGATGGAGAATATCTTCTTTTATCAATCGTTCTATCCTCCCTCTCGAAATGTGGCCTAAACGACAATGCCACAATTTCAACGAAGTTTCTCCATCGTTTCTTTTTCTTTTGTTTGTCTTAGTCGTTTTAGGTATAGAATCGGATGCATCAATCTCATTCACAACATTGCAATGGGAAATCAAATAAAGCATGTCTTGTAAAACACCAAGACCAACATCTTTGTTATTACAACGAATAACGCATCTATTATTCCTAAAATGACAATGTATTAAATCTTTATCAAGTCTGGAGACAGAAATCAAATTCCTCATTAAAAAGGGTACAAAAAGAACATCTCACAATAACAGTACAAAACCATCGTCAAATTCTAGAGAAATATCTCCAATGGCTTTGACTGGGACTTCAACTCCGTTAGCAACTCTAACATTTCTTCTGCCCTTTCCAGCATCCTCTTTGTTCTGAAGCCCTGTAAAGAGTTCGCAATATTAACAGTTGCACCAGAGTCAATCCACCAAGCAGTAGTGGAAAAATCTAAATACAGGGATTCATCAATAAAGGTCACTTGATCTGTACCTTTGCCTTTGTCTTTTGGGATGAGAGACCTCAACCAGTCTGGATAGTCCTTCTTGTGGTGGCCCTCTTGTTTGCAATGCAAGCAAACATTGAAAGGCACAGGAAAGAACTTGTCAGGATTCTTCCTGTAGGACCGAGACGTGCGACTAGAGGGGGTGAATAGGAGCACTTAAAAACTCAAACACCGTCCATTGAAAGGAAACGTGTCTAGCAAGCACTTGGTGTCGCCCACTGAACGGGAACACACCAAGCGAGCGGAAGCACAAGACTCAACGATCACGAGATCGCAAGTCAAGTGAAACAACGACTCACGCACTAGCGTCTTGCCTGCCACTCAACACACCGAAATGCGCCTTACTAGTTCACAGCAAGTTAAGAGTATGGGCAGCAGCAAGGAACACTAAAAGCGAGGTCAAAGCAAAGAGCCGAACAACAAAAGCACCAAAGCAGGGCAGGGCTGCCTAGGAACACCGGATGATCCGGTAGGAGATATCGGATGTTCCAATAGTCTCCACCGGATGTTCCGGTGGGTACTATCGGATGTTCCGATTGCCCCGTCCAAGGCTGAGCAGCAGGATGTTCTGGTAGAAGCTACCGGATGTTCCGATAGTTCCGCCAGATGTTCCGGTAGCTCTACCGGATGTTCCGGTGGTGCTAGAAACAGCCTTTGAACTTGAGCTTTCAAACCTCAAACTTGACCAAATCTTCTCCAAACTTCACGAAAATTGGCACAGGGTATCCTAGCTCTATTCCAAAACTATTCCCAAAAGATTTATGGAAAAAGATCACGGGATTAGCGAAAATTTCAAATCTCATGAAGAGGTGAGTATTTGGGAAAGAAAGTGAAAAACTCAAAAACGACTTGCTCGTGGCAAACCTGAAGGTTTGAGATGTGGAAGTCATAATCTCCACGTCCTTGCAAGTCCAAAACACCAAAAGAAATGAGAAAACTCGTAGGCAAAGCAAAGCACCAAAAGCCTTTGAGAGTTCACCCAAAAACCAAACTAGAGAAGGGCACACAAGCACTTCAATTTTAGAGGAATATTGATGTATTAATCATGAAATTGAATTCATATAAAGGTTCCTACAGCCTACCACCCTTCATCCTCCCTCTTAATGTGAAGAACCCTAGCTAGGGGACTCAAATCCTATCCTAAGCTCTCCTTTCTCTCTTTGGCACTTGGCTGTATGGAAACTAAGCCTAGGGTTTTCTAATAATGGAAGAGTCACCTAAATGACCAGCCACAAGTCTATTTATACCCCAGGCCTAACGACACCATTTAACACTAAGACCCTTACTCTAGAATGCCCGAAAGGGGCTGAAATGAAAATGATACAGTCGGACAACTACGATGACGCTTTGATCTTCTTCTTCTCCACGCCTCGCTTTGATGTACGCCACGTAGCCAGTAGTCCGAAAGCTTCCCCCAGTTTTGATGTCAGAAACCAAAAAATTTTATTCTGCGGGCTTCTTGGGCCGGGTCTTGGCCCAATCTTCTATCTTGGCGAGTCGAAGCCCAACCCACCAAGTCATTTGAACTTGGGTGGCGGTTTTGAGCCAAAGCCGCCAAAGCCTCCCTCGCACGACTTCGCGCCATGCACTCGAGTTGGAGCACCATGATGGCACCCGGCTTCTCCAGTCCATCGGAGTCGCCTCGCGGTCCATTGGAGGGTTACACCACCGTTGCCGAACCGCCCCTCTGTGTACCGAGCTCCCATGGCCGACCGATGCCGAACATTGGCTCCGGTCCATTGGAGGGCTTTTGCCTCAGTCCATCGAGGTCTTCATCATCTACCTCCAGTCCATCGGAGGGCCTCCAGTCCATCGGAGGGTTTGAGCTCGTTGACAATCACTCATCACACCAGGAGAGCAATGAGGCCGGTCCATTGGCTCTCACTTCCCTCTACCATGGTTGTAGTTGATCGTAGAGGTCTTGCTTGAGGACTGTCCAGGGTCTCCTTTAGACCCTTTCTTGAAGATCGGCTTGGAGTTCTTGTTCATTTTCTTTGACTGATTGGAGATGTAGTTAAGAGAGTCACTCTTGTGGCTCTTCAACCTCTCCTCTTCTTGTAAGCACTGAGCCATCAGCTGCTCTATGGTCCATCTGTCCTTGACAGCGGTGTTGTAATGCACATGAAAAGTCTCATATTCTTTGGGAAGTGACTTCATTATCATGTGCACCACGAAGTCCTCAGGCAAATCCTTGCCCAAGTACTTATTCAGCTTGGCAGCAGTGCTAGTCATTTTCTGGATATATGCTCGCACTCCAGAACTGTCGCACCTCGTGTTGGTGAAGTCGTCTACTAGAGCGCTAGCATACGCCTTGGAGGATCCAGTAAAGTGAGTCTTCAGTCTATCTAGAAGCTCCTTAGCAGTAGCGCACTCTGGTAATGACCCCTCAATGGAGTCATCAATGAGGTGTCTTATAATCTTCAAACACTTAGTGTTTGAAATCTTCCACTTTCTTTTCTCGATGCTATAGTGCAACATCTTGTCATCATATCGAGCCTCGCCAGGAGCAGGCTCAGTGGGTTTGTCATAAAGGAGTGCGAAATCCATGTCAGTCAAAGTGAACATCATGGCAATGTCTTTTCGCCAAGTGGGATAGTTTTGCCCATTGAGCTTGTCAATCTTCCCCATGTGAGTGAGGAGCATCGCAGTATTCATGCCTTCATCAATAATGAAATATAAATCAAATTAGATCATGCTCAAAAAGCAATAAATTTCTCATGCATGAATTAAAATCAACGTTGGTCGAAATTAAAACATACATAAAATCGATCTCTATTCTAGATTCATCGTTGGATAAAACTGGAATAAAATCAGAGATATAATCATGACTCATCATTAAATTTAACGTTGGTTAAAAAATAACAATAAAGTTATACGAAATCTAATAAGATGCCTGTCTCTAAATAATCATTCACGTTGGTTTCAAATTATCCAGAGATAATACACAATAAAATCATATCATCGAAACATGGTATAAATCAAGTATCTAATTCTGTAAATAAAACTCTAAGCTTTCAGTTTTAATCATCATGCAGGAAAGCATATATACATATCAGTAATCATTCAGATAATCTGGAAACAGAAAAAAAAATAAAGGAAAATCCACTATTTCCATTCCGGCCGAAACGTCCCAAAATGGCCTTCTTGGTGACGCGGGCCGCGCCACGGTCTCGCGGGCAGGCCGCCGTCAACCTGGGCCTGGGCCACACATCTGGCCCAGCCCAGCTGCGGCGCGCGCCTGCCCGCCTCAATCTCCGCCGTTGGATCGGATCCGACGGTCGGCGTTCATCCTTCCGGCGTATATAAGGCCGGAATTTTCGGCCGGGGTGAAAACCCTAGGCCATTTCGTTCTCCCCTCCCCTGCGCCTCTGGTTTTGTCCGCTACCACTCCCGTCCCCTTTTCACCGTCGCCGGCGATGTAACACCTAAATTTTTGCGATATGAAAATCTTTTCATAAAATAATTTAATTTTGCTTAGAGCTTGATTTATCTATGCTTGACATCATAATGTTTTATTTATTTCTATTATTAATCAAGTAAAATAAATCATAGGGTCAACTTCCTTGAGCATACATGCCGCTGCATATTTTCTTGATTGATTTGCATTGCTTTGATTTGAATCCAAATCCATTTAAACCCATCAAAATTTCTCAAACTCCTAAAGAATTCTGAAAAGTTCTCTTGTCACGCCCAGTTCTCAACCAACGGAACCGAAACAACATATATGTGCCAGGAACGAGTCTCACATATATTATGACAATAGTGACATCACAGAACGTGCAAAAGATAAAATAAAACGTTTACATAGAGTATATCATCACTTTATTATAATAAAACAACATGTCTTTAAACCAGAGTCATAGCGGAAGCGTAAACGAAGGTAAAACGAGCCGCCACAGGGACGTCGACTGGTGGACTGGTACGTCTAGAACTCGTTGAAATCTTGAACATACTCTTCGAAGTCTTCTGGAGCTGAGCAGCGATTGGGTTTTAGCCAACAGTAGGTTTAAAGTAAAACAAGTGTGAGTATTTCATACTCAACAAGTATAACATGAACTATGAGGCTCTAAGGTTGGCTGACGTGTTGCATGAGCTTTTAGTTGGTCAGGTTTTATTAAGCAACTAATAACTACAAGTGAGTTGATGAACCATTAAACCCAAGGTATTTCATAAAAGATTATTCAACAACATTAACATAAGAACCAACTTCCAAACCCAACCAGGAACCACTAATCTGCATAAAGGATCTAGGCCGCTCATAACCGTGAGCACGGCTTACATGTCAATTTTACACTCTCGAGAGGTTGTACATCTTTACCCACAAGCCGTGTACTACGCTAGGAGTTCATCACATTGCCTGAGATGAGATGACTAGCAAGAACACTACGAAGCCTTTACAAAGATCATGTTGGTAAAAAGTAACTTCAAGGAATCAAGCGCCGCAATTGTCGTGTCCGCCTCTCAAAGGGAGAAGCACACAACACACTCAACCTAAGGTAGTGCAGCGACCACAAAAGCTTACTCCCCCTCTTGCTCCACAGGTAAGTTACTTCAAACCAAAATGACCTAATTAATCAGCTAAGACCGTCCCATTCCAGTCTCATGATAGCACGGTTGTCCCAGGTTGTCGCTTTGTGAACCAGTCCTTATGGAGAGCAGCTATGAGCAAACTACTAAGCACATGCTCATGCCTCCTAAACCAAGTTGCTAAAAAGCCAATTTTAAGGAGACATGAACCACCCAAGCACACAACACAGAGGGTCAAGCTCAACAATTATATTGCATAGATGCATTAACAATATTATTAACAAAAGTAAATGTGTTCACGTAGCAACTAGCAAAACTTAACTAACATGCAACCCATTGGTGAATATATCAACAAAAGAGGCTAAATAAAGTCCTTATGGGCATACCAAAATTTAGACACATGCATATGTAGTGTTTATAAAGTGATTAGGTTGTCCAGGTTATACTTGCCTTGCTCAAACTGGTCTTGAGGCTGCTGGTCAACACCCTCAAACTGCTGCTCTTCTTCACCAACAAACTGCTCACCGTCTAACCACGCTCACGGCAACATACAAGCATTTCCACGCATACATACATGCAAACAATTATCAAAAGGTAGGAAACAGTACATCATATCATAAAAACAGAAGATAAAACTATACTAAAAACATTCTACGCATTTCTACGAACACGTGAGCGCAAGAATCACTCAAATCGGAGTTAAAACGTGAAAGTTATGCATAAAACAAGCTTCTAGGGGCATAACTGTGATAGAAAAAACTAAATGAGGGGCTAGATTTGGAAAACCGAGGACCTAACCGTAATTAACCATAGCCGCCGAGGGTTTTAGGGCAAAACCACCGAGGCTTGGACCGTGGGTTCAAAAACGGGGAAGTCCAGGGGCCAAAACGAAGAAAACAGGACCTAATTCTAAATACTTTTCCACAGGGCTGGACTATGGGTTGATAACCGGAAAAGACAGGGGCTTATACGCAAAGAACCACGGTTGACCGGGTCTGCGCTGACGCGGCGCGCTCGTGGCGTGACACGTCGGCCTGACGTGCGGGGCCGGCTGAGTCGGATTAAGTGGGCCGCGTGGCGTGACGTGATTGGCCCACGAAGGGGTATGGCACGTTTTAATCGTGGCCGTGCATCTCAGATCGAACGGCAGGGAACCAAGGGAATGGGGAGGCGCCGGCGGCGACCAAAACTCACGGCAGGGTTTGGCCCGCGCAGCGGCGGCTCGCCGGAGTGGCATACGCCGAGGCCTAGGGGTGCTTTCGCCGGACTAGATCTAGCTGGAAAGGGAGAGGAGGCCGAGGCAGAGCTCACCGAGGGTCCAGCGAGGTCGGGGAACGAGGGCGGGGCTTGGCGACGGTGACCGGTGGACAGGGTGTACTGTGCTCACGAACGGGGGCGGTGGAGGCGCGGTTTCTCGTCCAGAACTTGTGGACGATGCCCGCGAAGACCCTGCGAACAAGATGGCGGTGGTTAGAGGGCCGAAGATGGCTCGCCGGTGAGGAATTGGGCGGCGGAGCGGCTTACCGAGGCGGGACTCCGGCGGCGGATTGTGGGCGCGTCGAGGCACGGGCGTGAAATTGGAGAGGTGGAGTGGTAAAGGAGCTCGGGGCAACGCTCGGGGTTAGGTTTTATAGGGGTTTAGGACGCTAGAACGCGGTGTACACGGAAGAGGTGGCCGGCGGCTTTGAAAGCTCGTCAAGGCGCAGTGAAGGAAGGGAGGGAAAAGGGGAACCCAGCGCTGCAGGTGCGGGATTGAAGGCAGGGGGTGCGAAGGAAAGGGAGCGGGGCTTGGATTCGAATCCCCCTGCTTGAGCACCGAAACGGCTGGGCGGGGGAGTAAGGAAGGCGAGCGAGAAATCCGGTGGGAGGAGGCAGACGAGCCTGCCAGTGGGACCGGCACGGCAGTGAGAGACGGGGCGCGGGCCCGCCTGTCGGCGAGGCGCGGGGAGAGGGGCGCTGCGAGCCAGGCGGCGTGCTGAGGGGGAGGCGCGGCCGAGTGGGCCGGCTCCGGCCCAGGCGGGAAGAGGGCGGGGGTTGGCCGGGCCGAGCCGGGCCTGGCCAGTCTGGCTGCCCCCCCTTCTTCTTTCTTTTTTTTTCTTTTCTGTTTTTGAATTCTTTTGAATGGAGGTAGAAATAGTTCTAAAATTCAAATGAATTTGAATTTGAATCCTTAATTCAATCAACCAAGAAACAATGCAGCAGCATGTATGTACAAGGAAGTTGGGCCTATGATTTATTTTGTACAAGTATTTATTTTAAATAAAACCTGTTAAATGCAACTAAACACATGAGCCTTAGAAAATTTAAATAAATTGCTTACAAAATTTATAAAAAGCTGGTATTTCAACTAGGGTGTTACAAATCTACCCCCCTTAACAGGAATCTCGGCCCCGAGATTCTTATAGGTGGCTAGCAAAGAGACCAGGATAAGTTGCTCTCAACTCTTTCTCTCTTTCCCAAGTTGCCTCATCCTCCGTGTGATGTTTCCACTGCAGCCTGCACATTTTTACCCTCCTGTTTCTGGTAACCCTTTCAGATGTTTCAAGAATCTTCACTGGGTGTTCGGTATATGTCAGAGCCTCCTGCACATCTAGACCTTCCAGTGGTGCTTGTTCTTCTGGCACCCTCAAACACTTCTTTAGTTGGGACACATGGAACACATTGTGTATGCCAGATAGGTTTGATGGCAACTCCAACTTATAAGCCACTTCGCCTTTCCTTTCCACTATCTTGAATGGACCGATGTATCTTGGTGCCAACTTTCCTTTCATATTAAACCTCCGAATTCCTCTCATTGGTGACACCTTCAAATACACAAAGTCATCAACCTTAAAGGTCAAGTCCCTGCGTCGCACATCTGCATAACTCTTCTATCTGGACTGAGCAACTCTCAAGTTCTCACGTACCATCTTGATCTGTTGTTCAGCATCCCGGATAAGGTCAGGTCCGAACACTTGCTTCTCTCTTGTTTGGTTCCAAAATAACGGTGTCCTGCACCTTCTGCCATACAGTGCCTCAAATGGTGACTTCTTCAAACTAGCTTGATAGCTGTTGTTATAAGAGAACTCAGCGTAAGGCAAACTCTTATCCCAACTGGTTCAGTACTGTATAGCACACGCCCTCAACATGTCCTCCAGAATCTGATTTGTTCTTTCAGTCTGACCATTTGTCTGTAGGTGATATGCTGTACTGAACCGAAGCTTGGAATCCAAAGAGTCATGCAACTGCTCCCAAAAACGAGATGTGAACTGTGAACCTCTATCAGATATGATCCGCTTAGGCACACCATGCAAGTAAACGATTCTGGAGATGTACAACTCTGCTAACCTTGCACCAGAATAGGTAGTGTTCACAGGAATGAAATGAGCAACCTTGGTCAACCGATCCACGACTACCCAGATCGAGTTATAACTTTTCTGAGTCCTGGGTAACCCCACAATGAAATCAATACTTATTTCCTCCCATTTCCACTCTAGAATCTTCAAGGGTTGCAACAAACCTGCAGGTCTCTGATGTTCAGCCTTCACACACTGACAAGTGTCACACACTGCGACATATTCCGCCACTGCTCTCTTCATTCCATACCACCAGAACCTTTCTTTCAAGTCATGATACATCTTTGTACTGCCCGGGTGAATGGAGTAAGCGGTGTCATGAGGCTCACTGAGTATTAACTTCTTTATACTGTCCACATCTGGCACACAGATCCGGTTCTTGTACCATACAGTGCCTTGTTCATCCTCACGAAAGTGTGGTGCCTTGCCCACCTTGATCTGTTCCCGGATCTCCTGAATTTTCTCGTCTGTCTTCTGATGTTTCCTTATCTCTTGTTCAAGAGTAGGCTCTGCTTCAAAAGTTGCTACTGTGGCGTGATGCACGAATCCCAAATTCAAACTCTCAAATTCTGCACATAGCTCAAGGGGCATCTGAAAAGCAACTGCCATGTTAACATAACTCTTTCTGCTTAAAGCATCTGCTACCACATTGGCTTTCCCAGGATGGTAATGTATCTCCAGGTCATAATCTTTAATCAACTCCAGCCATCTCCGCTGCCTCATATTCAACTCATTCTGTGTGAAGATATATTTAAGGCTCTTATGATCAGTGTATATCTCACACCTATTCCCAAATAAATAATGCCTCCAGATTTTTAGAGCGTGCACAACAGCTGCTAACTCCTGATCAAGAGTGGGATAATTGACCTCATGCTTTCTTAATTAGCGTGAAGCATAAGCAATCACCTTACCCTCCTGCATCAGCACACAGCCCAATCCTTCCTTAGAGGCATCACAATACACGGTGAAACTCTTGGTTAAATCAGGTAGAGTAAGCACTGGAGCTGTGGTGAGTCTCTTCTTTAACTCATCAAATGCGGCTTACCTCTTCTTAGTCCAGATAAATGGAACACCCTTCTCGAGCAATGATGTCATCGGTATTGCAATCTTGGAAAAACTCTCAATAAACCTCCTGTAATACCCTGCTAGACCCAGAAATCCACGAACCTCCTTCACAACTTCTGGCACCTTCCAATCCATGACACTGCTGATCTTGCTAGGATCCACCATGATTCCACCTTTTGAGACTATGTGTCCCAAGAAAGGCACTTGATCAAGCCAAAACTCACACTTGCTCAGCTTTGCATACAACTTATGTTCTCTCAGCTTCTGCAAAACTAGTCTCAAGTGTTCTTCATGTTCTTCTTCCGTCTTGGAATAGATCAATATATCATCAATGAACACCACAACAAACTTGTCAAGATACTCCATAAACACCTTATTCATAAGATTCATGAAATAAGCAGGAGCATTTGTCAAACCAAAGGACATCACTGTGTACTCATATAACCCAAATCTGGTAATGAAAGCAGTCTTTGGAATGTTAGAAGGGCGGATCTTCATTTGATGATAACCTGACCTCAGATCAATTTTTGAGAACACACATGCACCTTGCAATTGATCAAACAGGTCATCTATTCGAGGTAAGGGGTATTTATTCTTGATGGTGACATCATTCAAGGCCCTATAATCCACACACATCCTTCTTGACCCATCCTTCTTATCAACAAATAGAACCAAAAAAGCCCAAGGTGAAGAACTAGGCCGAATAAACCCCTTTCCTAACAACTCATTTATATTTTCCTTTATTAACTCTTGTTCTTTGGGGGCCACTCTATATTGCCTTTTGGCTATTGGTGCTGTACCAGGTAAAAGTTCTATTAAAAATTCAACATCTCGGTCAGGTGGCATACCTGGCAGCTCGTCTGGAAAGACATCTGGAAACTCACGAACCACTCTAATTCCATCTGTGGGTTTAACCTCCATTTGATGCAAATAACCAGAAGGACTTGTTGCACTGATTTCTACCCCCAGACCATCTGAAGCTGTAAGGTGAACAGTTCGTCTGGCACAATCTATTTTGACACCCCACTTATTAAGAGTTTCCATACCCAGAATGACATCAATGTCCACTAAGTCCATTGCTATTAGCTTAGTGTAAAACTCTACCCCCCTTATGACTATGCTAACCCTGGAGCATATCAAGTTGGTATTTATCTTTCCCCCAAGTGATGAGATTACCATGGGCCTTTTCATGGGGCTTATATCTATATTGTGTTTCTCAGCATATGCCTTTGCAATGAAAGAGTGAGTTGCGCCAGTATCAAAAAGTATTGATGCAGGGTGGTTTTTAACGAGGAACGTACCAAGTACTATGTTGGGAGCTTCCGATGCAGTCTCAGCCGTCACATGGTTCACCCTACCTTGCCATGGCGCCTTGGATTGCTGATTGGAGCGCCGTTGCTGCTGCTACGGAGGATTCTGCCTCTGACTTTGCTGACCCGGTTGGTTCACCAGCGTCTTCTGGGGGTAGACATTGGCATAATGCCCTGTACCTCCACACTGTAGCAGTTCCTGCCTGCTGGAACCTGTGCCTGGTTTGTTGGGGGAGGGTTGGACTACCCTTGTCGCTGAGCTTGATAAGCAGGACGGTTGGGCTGAGCCTGATAACGCTGCCCCTGATACTGCTGTTGAGCCTGGCTGCGCTGCTGCTGTGGGTACCCCTACTGCTGGGAACTCTGACCTTGGGGATAGCGAGGACGGGTGTTACTGCTTGATGACAAGTTGTTGAACTTTCTCTTCCTTTCGTCTATGTCCTGGCGCTTCCCCTCAGTGAAAAGCGCCCTATCCACCAATTGATGAAAGCTGGGAAAGGTGTGATACATTGATATTGGAGCTCATCATTCAAGCCCTCCAGAAAGTATTCTTGCTTCTCCCTGTCCTCCGCCACCTCTGCATTGGCATATCTGGCCAGCTGAAGGAACTTATCCCTATACTCAGTCACCGACATGCTACCCTGCTTCAGGGAAAGAAATTCCTTCTTCTTCATTTTTATCAACCCCGTAGGCACATGGTGGTTGCGAAAATTCTTCCTAAATTGTGCCCAGGTGAAAGCCTCCCTATCTTGGATTCTGTAAGATTCCCACCAGTCAAATGCTGCACCCCTCAACTGTTCAGATCCATACAAGACCCTTTCCCTGTCGTTGCACTGTGCTATATCTAACTGGTGTTCCACAGCACGAAGCCAGTCATCAGCTTGTAGTGGCTCTGTAGCATGAGAGAAAGTGGGAGGATGGCCCTTCAGAAAATCTCCACGCCTATCTCTAGGTGGCGGGGGTGGTGGTTGAGCTTGAGCCTGCTGGAGAACTTGCACAGCATTGGTCATTGTTGCCATCATCTGCATCTGGAGATTATAGAACTGCTCCGGTGTTAGTGGTGGAGGGTTGGGCAGTGGGTGGCCACCCCCTTGGTTACCCTGGTTAGCATTCCCACCAGCGGCGTTGCTCCTTGTGTTAACCATCTGATTGTAACAGAGATACCATGAGCACATAGCCAACATATGGATGCACAAGCGGTAGCGACTAAAGATAAAGTGGTAAGAGCAATAGTGGATATAATAATTTAACCCCACGAACTATCTTCATTTTATTATTTGCTATCATTAACTTGTTCATGTTGGGACAAATCTCCACAGCTGGATGAAACACTCAACCAAAGATCCAAATCAGACATGGTTCAAAATAACAAACATCCAGACATCACTACTTAACTCAGGTTCAACACAACCAACTCCACACGACGACTTATTCAAACGTGCTAACGCGATACATGAGGACGACTAGGCATCCCGAGGGAGTATCCTAGTGGTACCACCTAACTCTCCGGTGCCAGGCCTCCTGCGAGGGGGAGTCTGAGCTGGGTCCACAACTGGCACCTGAGGTGGTGGCCCCGCCACTCGGTCCAGCTGAGCCTGAAGGTGGAACACCTCACCATTCTGGTGATGGAGCTCCTTGGAGACCCTGACGTAGGCAGTGATCAGGGCTGATACATACCGGACTAGCTTCAGCAGCTATCGGTTGACCTCACCCCGAATGGACGCTATCTCGTGCTCCGTATCCCCGGACTGCCGACGGGGAAAGTAGCGGTACTGAGACTGGCAGAGTGGGGTGTGGTAGTGCTGGCAGAGAACCCCAAGAGCCTGCTGGGCAGCGTCCTCCATGGCCATCTCCATGGTCTTGTGCTCCGCGATGCTGTAGTGCCTGCGCAGCACGGTGTGTCCCCCATGGTTGGGGTTAGGCTCCAGGACCTGCACACCGGCAGACCAGAGGGTGGTGTGGTCTGGGCGCGCTCGCTGCCGGACCTGGTAGACGACCTCGTGGGTAGTGTAACCCAGGTCGTAGAGGCAGTCGCGGAGTAGCCCCGGGAACTCCAGGTCAGCACCGTGGTGTGGGTGCGTCAGGTCGACCCAGGCGTCAACCTCCCGCTGACCACCCTCGTCAGAAGGGACGGCCACACAGAACGACCACTCAGGTGCGGCAGGTGGTGGCGGTGGAGGTGTCAGTGAAGCTGCAGGTACCACTGGAGAAGGCAGTGGTGTCGGCTCGCGCGGAGAAGGAGGTGTCGGTGTCGGCAGGCGTGGCGATGGAGCCTCCTCTCGCGCATCATCATCATCGTCTGAGTCGAGGTAGTAAACTACCTCCACCGGGTCCTCCTCCTCCTCCTCCTTAGGGTCAGTGTCCGCCGAAAGCAGCCCATTCCCCTCAAAGGGGTGTGGCGCCTGGTCCATGGGAGCGTACTCGAAGGGTGGTGGTGGCAACGGCGGATCGAGGTACAGGGGTGCGCTGTGGAGTCGGTGGTGCAACACGGCAAAGGCGGCCCCCGGTACTCTTGCGGGCGGTTTGCTTGCTGCGTGCCATGACCTATAAGGAGGATGGAGTAAGATAGAGATCAGTTCTATATGATTGAATGAGTAAAGCAAAAAGTAATAATTTAACATAGAGTGAACATATAATTTGATAGCGAAAAAAAATAAAATTTTTGTAAAACAGCAAGAGGGCAAAGGAGAGTGAGATCCTTAATTACGTCCGTTTCTAACTAGGCTTCCGTCCTACAGTCAACACGGCTCTGATACCATTTTGTCACGCCCAGTTCTCAACCAACGGAATCGGAACAACATATATGTGCCAGGAACGAGTCTCACATATATTATGACAATAGTGACATCACAGAACGTGCAAAAGATAAAATAAAACGTTTACATAGAGTATATCATCACTTTATTACAATAAGACAACATGTCTTTAAACCAGAGTCATAGCGGAAGCGTAAACGAAGGTAAAACGAGCCGCCACAAGGACGTCGACTGGTGGACTGGTACGCCTAGAACTCGTTGAAGTCCTGAACATACTCTTCGAAGTCTTCTGGAGCTGAGCAGCGGTTGGGTTCCAGCCAATAGTAGGTTTAAAGTAAAACAAGCGTGAGTATTTCATACTCAACAATTATAACATGAACTATGAGGCTCTAAGATTGGCTGACGCGTTGCATGAGCTTTTAGTTGGTCAGGTTTTATTAAGCAACTAATTACTACAAGTGAGTTGATGAACCATTAAACCCAAGGTATTTCATAAAAGATTATTCAACAACATTAACATAAGAACTAACTTCCAAACCCAACCAGGAACCACTAATCTTCATAAAGGATCTGGGCCGCTCATAACCGTGAGCATGGCTGAAACGTCAGTTTTACACTCTCAAAAGGTTGTACATCTATACCCACAAGCCGTGTACTACGCTAGGAGTTCATCACATTGCCTGAGATGAGATGACTAGCAAGCACACTACGAAGCCTTTACAAAGATCACGTTGGTAAAAAGTAACCGCAAGGAATCAAGCGCCGCAATTGTGGTGTTCGCCTCTCAAAGGGAGAAGCACACAGCACACTCAACCTAAGGTAGTGCAGCAACCACAAAAGCTTACTCCCCCTCTTGCCCCGCAGGTAATTTACTTCAAACCAAAATGACCTAATTAATTAGCTAAGACCGTCCCATTCCAGTCTCATGGTAGCACGGTTGTCCCAGGTTGTCGCTTTGCGAACCGGTCCTTATGGAGAGCGGCTATGAGCAAACCACTAAGCACATGCTCTTGCCTCCTAAACCAAGTTGCTAAAAAGCCAATTTTAAGGAGACATGAACCACCC
Source organism: Paspalum notatum (assembly GCA_022530915.1). Lineage (NCBI taxonomy): Eukaryota > Viridiplantae > Streptophyta > Magnoliopsida > Poales > Poaceae > Paspalum > Paspalum notatum. The sequence continues at coordinate 26,518,097 of CM039688.1, read as the reverse complement.
AAGCACACAGCACAGAGGGTCAAGCTCAACAATTATATTGCATAGATGCATTAACAATATTATTAACAAAAGTAACATGTGTTCGCGCAGCAACTAGCAATACTTAACCAATATGCAACCCATAGGTGAATATATCAACAAAAGAGGCTAAATAAAGTCCTTATGGGCATACCAAAATTTAGACACATGCATATGTAGTGTTTATAAAGTTATTAGGTTGTCCAGGTTATACTTGCCTTGCTCAAACTGGTCTTGAGGCTGCTGCTCAACACCCTCAAACTGCTGCTCTTCTTCACCAACAAACTGTTCACCGTCTAACCACGTTCACGGCAACATACGAGCATTTCCACGCATACATACATGCAAACAATTATCAAAAGGTGAGAAACAGTACATCATATCATAAAAACAGAAGATAAAACTATACTAAAAACATTCTACGCATTTGTATGAACACGTGAGCGCAAGAATCACTCAAATCGGAGTTAAAACGTGAAAGTTATGCATAAAACAAGCTTGTAGGGGCATAACTGTGATAGAAAAAACTAAACCAGGGGCTAGATTTGGAAAACTGAGGACCTAACCGTAATTAACCATAGCCACCGAGGGTTTTAGGGCAAAACCACCGAGGCTTGGACCGCGGGTTCAAAAACCGGGAAGTCCAGGGGCCAAAACGAAGAAAATAGGACCTAATTCTAAATACTTTTCCACAGGGCTGGACTGCGGGTTGATAACCGGAAAAGACAGGGCCTTATACGCAAAGAACCGCGGTTGACCGGGTCTGCGCTGACGCGGCGCTCTGGTGGCGTGACACGTCGGCCTGACATGCGGGGCCGGCTGAGTCGGATTAAGTGGGCCGCGTGGCGCGACGTGATTGGCCCACGAAGGGGTATGGCACGTTTTAATCGTGGCCGTGCATCTCAGATCGAACGGCAGGGAACCAAGGGAATGGGGAGGCACCGGCGGCGACCAAAACTCACGGCGGGGTTTGGCCCGTGTGGCGGCGGCTCGCCAGAGTGGCGTACGCCGAGGCCTAGGGGTGCTTTCGCCGGACTAGATCTAGCTGGAAAAGGAGAGGAGGCTGAGGCAGAGCTCACCGAGGGTCCATCGAGGTCGGGGAACGAGGGCGGGGCTTGGCGACGGTGACCGGCGGACGGGGTGTACTGTGCTCGCGAACGGGGGCGGTGGAGGCGCGGTTTCTCGTCCAGAACTTGTGGACGATGCCCGCGAAGACCCTGCGAACAAGATGGCGATGGTTAGAGGGCCGAAGACGGCTCGCCGGTGAGGAATTGGGCGGCGGAGCGGCTTACCGAGGCGGGACTCCGGCGGCAGATTATGGGCGCGTCGAGGCACGGGCGTGAAATTGGAGAGGTGGAGTGGTAAAGGAGCTCGGGGCGACGCTCAGGATCAGGTTTTATTGGGGTTTAGGACGCTAGAACGGTACACGGAAGAGGTGGCCGGCGGCTTTGAAAGCTCGTCAAGGCGCAGTGAAGGAAGGGAGGGAAAAGGGGAACACGGCGCTGTGGGTGCGGGATTGAAGGCAGGGGGTGCGAAGGAAAGGGAGCGGGGCTTGGATTCGAATCCCCCTGCTTGAGCACCGAAACGGCTGGGCGGGGGAGTAAGGAAGGCGAGCGAGAAATCCAGCGGGAGGCGGGAGACGAGCCTGCCAGTGGGGCCGGCGCGGCAGTGAGAGACGGGGCGCGGGCCCGCCTGTCAGCGAGGCGCGGGGAAAGGGGCGCTGCAGGCCAGGCGGCGTGCTGAGGGGGAGGCGCGGCCGAGTGGGCCAGCTCCGGCCCAGGCGGGAAGAGGGCGGGGGTTGGCCTGGCCGGTCTGGCTACCCCCCCTCCTTCTCCTTTCTTTTTTTTTCCTTTTCTGTTTTTGAATTCTTTTGAATGGGGGTAGAAATAGTTCTAAAATTCAAATGAATTTGAATTTGAATTTGAATCCTTAATTCAATCAACCAAGAAACAATGCACCAGCATGTATGCACAAGGAAGTTGGGCCTATGATTTATTTTGTATAAGTATTTATCTTAAATAAAACCTGTTAAATGCAACTAAACACATGAGCCTTAGAAAATTTAAATAAATTGCTTACAAAATTTATAAAAAGCTGGTATTTCAACTAGGGTGTTACATCTCTTCTCCTCCGTCTCTTCTTTTCTTCGCTTTTGGCCCATGCAATAAAGCAGCCCACTCCCCTTTCTTCTTCACCGTAGCCCAGCTAGCAGGAGTCCACGAAGGCCTGACTCGTGCCCTCCCCTTCTCTCACCGCCACGTGGGGCCCACCTATCAGCGCAGCCATCCACACCGGTGCCCCGCTCTCTCCCACTGCCTTCCTGGGCCCGCCCGTTAGACGCTCCCCCTTCCTCCAACTACCGCCCCGCTCCGCCCGAAGGAGAGCTTGAGCCGAGCCACGGCCCGACCCCATCCACGCCTTCTAAAGCTACGTGGCTTCGCCTCCAAGGATCCCGCACCCGCGCCTCGTCTTTCCTTTCCACGCGCCCGTGCCTTTCCTTTCCCAAGCTTGAGACCGCGCCGTGGGCGACGCGGACTCCAAGTCTGACCCGAACCGGACTCTCCACCGCGCGCTGCCTTTCCTTGCCGTCTCCCGCAGGTTTCGGCCTCACCCCTATTTAAGCAACCGACCCCGACGTCTGTGCCCACCAAAAGCTTGAGCCCTAGCCGACTTGTGCCCTAGCTTGCTGCGCCCACTCGCCGTGAGTTCACGGCGAGTTCGCATTGGGTTTCGCATCTACAAGCTACCATCATCGACGAGATCAAGTCCGCCAGCTCCGCCGCAAGGTAGAGCACCTAAACGCTTAATCCCGGCCTCTATTTTGCCTGGGTTCGCCGAATTGAGCTCACCATGCCGCCGCCAGTTCACGTAGGGACGCCACTGTTCGCCGCCACCCGTTGCCATACTCCATCGCCGCCTCTCCGTCGAAGCCATCTACACCGCTAGCTTTGCCTTGAGGTGAGGAAGCTTCCTAGCCCATCCTCGTCCTCAATCGTGGCCCGCTTCGCCGGGAATCGCTTGCCGAAGTTGTGCCTCCGCCCCACCCTGTCGCCAGCCGCTCCCGGCCGATGCGCCGCCGCCTAGGCCGCTCTGCCAGCCTCGCCGCATTCCCCTCTCGCCCCTGTGCCCTTCCCCGCTAGCCCTAGGCCACCGGAACCGCGAGTACGTGGAGCTCCGGCGAGCCTCCGCCGCGCCCGACCCGCGGGAGCGCCGGCCCGGCCACCGCTGGCCTCTTCCTTTCCCCCTGATCTGTTCCTAGCCGTCGCATCGAGATCCAATGCCTCAGATCGAGCGCGACCCGGGTCAATGTTGACGTCTCTTAGTGTAACAGATTTTACTACGCAAGCGCACGGAGATTCGCTGTAGCTTTTTCACTCAGAGTATTCCGAGTATCGTAAAAATCCACAGGGAAGCAAGTGCGAATAGGTGGAATGAAATGTCGAACTTTCAAGCAGTACTATAACTTAGATAAAATACCAGCTAATCTTACAACGGGGGTAAGATATAAAGATAGTGTATGGTGGGAAGAGTAAAACAGGGACTAAAGAAGCCCAACACTTAGGTAGTTGCCTGGGAGGACAACGAGTGAGATTAGATTTCCAAACTCTACTACTTAACCGCTGCAGAGCAGTATTCGCGGTTGAACTAAGATAACTAGATACAAGCTAGGGTCTTGCGTCGAGCGAAATTCTGGCGCCTCGAGGGGTCAAGGGGTAGATAGTAGACCTCCGAAGGAGACCCGGCTAACGCCTATGGGCTTACCGAACGACGGGGTGGACTACTGAGACCTCTAGAGCTGTCACCTAGAGAGGCTACCGACCAGATCTGCGTGGGTAAGATGGCACGCTATACTAGTGTCCAAGTGAGAACTTGGACACTAAAGCTCTTCCTTGATCAGAGGGTGAGAACTAACTTAATCTTAGATCAAAAGCCTAAGACAAGCTTATAGCACCGGCAAGTCTAACAAGATTCAGGTAACTTAAAAACAACACAAACCTAAGCCTTGGATCTAGTGTGCAATAAAGGTACACCACACTAGGCAAGCGTTAAGAAGTAAAGTAAAGTATAACAAAAGATAGAACAATGATAAATATTATACTGGAGTAACGAGTACAAAAGATAGAAAGATACAAGAGCTTTACCGAGACTCGAAGAAGACTCTGGAATCCCTGAGGCAAAAGCTCAGACTCAACTCTAACTCTCAGGACTAACCTAGTGATACAAGACTAAACGATAGTGTGAGCTACTCAACTTCCACACTCTACAAATGAGAGCTAGGGGGTATTTATAGTCACCAAGTGAGTGGGGGTACTTATAGGGTTGGTATGGCGGTTAAGGGGACAGGTGGGAGGCCGGGCGGCCTGGTAGGAGGCCGGGCGGCCCCACTTCAGGCCGGGCGGCCTGGCCAGCCCTTGGATCCACCGCCATTCTTCATCCTACGGTCCATCTTGACTCCCCAAGTCGGTTGCATGGCGGTTATGGCGGTTACAAGTGTGTTTTCCCTTCAACCGTTGTTCTCACTTGTGTTTCTTCCTTAGCCGCAGGATTGAAGTCTCGCGGATTGCTGACTTCACCAATCCAAGTGTTGGATCGGTGATGCCTTCCGGTACTTGACACGTTGCATTCGGCATTTGGACTTCACAAGTGTGTTGACACATCATTTATGCACATGCAGGTCGAAGATGAGCTGATTTGGCTCCTGAGTCAGGCCGGGCGGCTTGGAGTGGTGCCGGGCGGCCTAGCTTGGAGCCGGGCGACCTGGCCCACTGGCCAGTGACCCTATGACTTAGCCAAATTTGCCTGTTTTCTGCTGATCTTTGTACCTACATCAAATATTCAACACAACTTGTGGAAATATGTTAGTAGCACATGTTTATCCATACTTTGGCATGTTTTCCTCCATGTTCATGGATAGTTGACGGTCATTGATAGTGCAATAACGACCGTCAATACCCCCCCAAGCTTAGACCTTTGCTCGTCCTCGAGTAAAGCCAAGATGGGTTATGGATCAGGAGTTGCTGCAATATTGATGCTCATGAATAGGAGTTATGCACAGACGACACCCATGCTTTTACCTCGAACCATAGTGTATGCAATGATCACTCTCACTCGTACCTGTGGTGCCTCTGTTTGTCTTACCATGTCTTGGGCGGTTGAGAGGAAGAACGACTTAGCTGCAGGTTCTGCTCAAAGCATGTCTTTTGGGATTCACATCTCAGGTGTTTTTAAAGATTTTTCAAAAGAAAACAAGTTTCCCTAAAGGTACTTTTGATCACTCAAAGTGTATCCTCACCATTTGAAGGCTTATGTGGAGCTCAGGGCCATGGAAGAACTTAGCTTACTTAAGTTGTTTGTTTTGTAAAGCCAAAGATTGGACCAAAGAAATGTACTACATCATCTAGCCTTGTTCATTGTTGGAGCTTTATTTGGTGGGTGGATGGATGAATCTTCTTGTTTCCTTTCCTTCTCCTTTTTGATTGATAGGTATGAATATGGAGCCTTTTTGTATTTTTCTCTCTTTTTGCCATGCTTGATTAGCATGCTTTTCTTTTTCTCATATTTTTGCCATGCTTGACTAGTATGCTTTTCTTTTTCTCATATTTTTGTTGGCTCCATACTCTACCTCTTTTTGATTGGAAGGAGTAAGGCTAAGGGTATTATTTTGGAGATATATGGATGCATACCTAGGATGGGTAAATGCATCTGTGGTGGTGGATTTTTGCTCCAACAATTCACAAGATAGAGATGATTCCATTCTAAGAGTCTCAAAATTTGACAAAGCTCAAAACAACTTTAAGTAGCTTAAACAAGCTAGGCTCAGATATTTCAATGTATTTGGCTCTGGTAGGTATTCAAAAACCGATGGGGGAACTTCATTTCATTTTTCAAAAGAATAAACCTGAGATGTTTTATCTTACTAGGGACATGTGAAGACAACCTAGTGCTTAGCCATATCATTTCTCACAACAACTTAGACAAGGTTATGCAAATGGCATCCACTAAGTACAAGATCAAGATTTCAACTTATACACACAAGCTCGAAATTAAGCTAAGTGTAGAACGCGCATAAACAACTAAGCATGAACATAATAGAGCAACTATTCATCATTTCCATATGAAGGATATATGCATCAAAGTTGGGAGTTGTTTTTATTGACACTTTTTTAGATAAAGCAATAAAAAGGAAAATAAATAAAAACATTATTGAAAGTACTTACCTCGGTAGGACGGTGATGCTGCTGCTCGGTCGGACGGGGTACTACTAGTACTGGTAGGACGGGTGATGCTGCTGCTTGGTCGGACGGGGTACTGTTGGTGCACATAGGAGGACACAAGGACAAGAGACGGGGATACCTTACTCTGAGGAGATACAGGCGCGAGGAGGTATGCTCATAACGGTCTACCATCCCCCCAAGCTTCAATGAAGCTAGGGGTTTTGGTAGTAGTAGTTGTAAAAGTTCTGAGCATTGAGGAAGCCGGCTCCTACTTGCTCATTCAGGTTCTGGAGCATTTCCATGTTGGTTTGGAGCCGTTGACCCATCTCTTCCATGCGTTGGTAGATATCACCTACCTGCTGATACAACCTCTGATCGTATTGGCCCAAGTTCATCCCCTCCATTGCGGAGTTGATGTCAGCCATGTTATGTGTTCGATACCGGGTTGAAGCAGAGTGACCTAAGTCTCGGCTGAGTGCACGTGATGCACTACCGCCTCCGTAGTGTTGTGTACTATGGGAAGGCTGGTAGGAACTCTCGCCACCGGTACTGGAGAAGTACCAGGACGGCTCAGCTGGTGTGGAAACATGGATGGGTTCCTCAGAATCTTTTCCTCAGGCTCTGCGGTGTGACTCCTCCGCTCGCCGTCTCTGGGCTCTGGTCATGACGCCGCCGATGCTTTGGCGTGGTGCCTCCACATCTAGCTGCATGGTTAGGCTCCTAATGGTGTACATGTCGAACTGCGGTGCTGGAAACGGCAGCTCAAGACTATGCCCAAACCATGTCATGATCAGTTTCCCAGTTTCGGCGTCTCGCTTCATGAAATGTGCCTGGACAAAGTGCTGCTCCCCCACATAGTGTGATGTCTCGTCGGAAAGGTAGTCAAGTTGGGCATTCTCTAGGAGGCCCAAGTTGGCTGCTATCCTGGTGACAAAGGAAGTGATGCATATAGGGGTGTTGGTCGCTCTCATGCCCATCCAGTGGTGGACAATGTCGAGGACCGGAGAGTAGCGCTTCTTTTTGACCATGGCATAGAGGCAGTTGAGGTCTTCGTTGGGTGCACAACGAACCTCGCCTCTTGGGAAGACGATGAGCGAGACCCAGCGAGCTAAGAGTCTCAGAGTGGGATTGTGAATTTTGGTGGTGCTATGTTTTCCCTTTCCGTACTCTCCATATATTTCCACCCAAAAAGATTTCATGTCATGCCCGGCTGGGTCACTCAACGAGCAGTTGGAGTGAAAACCAAGGAGGTCGGCAAACTGCCGCGGTAGACAGAGAATTCAGTATTGAACATGCGGAAATTTATGAACGTACCTGTTGTACGCTTGTCCACGCGGAGAGTCATCAGGAACTCTTGTGTGAGAAGAACAGATCCTTCCTCTATAATGTTAGCGAAATCAGACCAACCTACATAATCAAATGCTTTAATGAACAGGTCCAACATACCTATCTCGACGAGAAAGAAGGCGTCGAAGCACTTGGTCCTCCAAAAGGTCTTGGTGGTAAGGGCTTGTAACACCTGGGCTTCCTCATCGCCTTGGATGTTGATATCCTGCAGGTTCATCAGTCGGCGCTGCGGTTGTTGCTGAGAAGAAACTCCTTCATCTTGCTCCTGGTCCTGGCGGCTGCGTGTACCACTGACAGACATCCTGTCGGACACTGCAGGAGTCCTGTCGGACACTGCGGGAGTCTTGTCGGATGCTGCTGGGGTCCTGGAGCTTCCGCTTTGTGAACGAGAGCGCGAGCGCTCGTCCAACGAAGACGGGAACTTCAGGTGCAGTCCCTTCCCTGTGTTGTTCAGGGCCTTCTTCGCTTTCCTGAAGAAAGAAAACATCCTGCAAAAATAGACAATATACTACACAAGGGACAAGCAGACACAAATATTAGCGTTAGCGGTTAGTCGTCCAGAAGTCAGTTGTCCAAGAGTTAGTCATCCTTGCGGAGCAGAGCCTCCACAAAACATCCAAAAACCGAGGGTGTAGCACTTATTTTATTGGGTAGAATTTCAACTAAGTGCAGGAATTAAAACTAAGTGCTAAATTATTGCTTAAGAGAGTGTGTTTAGGGGGAGAAAGGGAGTTTTGCTCGCGTTGGTGAGCGGTGCAAGGAAGAAGAGGGAGTGCATGCACGTATTTATAGGCGCGAGCGGGAGCAGGCAAGCAGCAGGGCCAGGCCGAGCGGCTCTGGGCCAAGCCGGGCGACGCCGGCTGGGGCCAGGCGGCTTCGGTGGGAGAAGCAGGGGCCTAAGGCCCTTAGGCCTGCTGGTGGATGGGAAGCGGGCGGCGCGGGGCAGCCGGGCGGCGTCGGTGGGAGTCCGGGCGGCCTCCAGTGGCTTGGCCACTTGCCTCGTGCGCGCGAAGGGTCCAAAATTTTTTTCGCAAAATAGAACTAACTAAATGCAAACTTAAGCAAAAGATTTTGATGAAACTAAAACAGGCAGTAGTGAAAATCAAAGTAAGTGCATGAAAGATAGGAAAATTGTAACGCAGAAAATTAAATATGCAGTGGAAGATACGGCCAGTTTACCTCCTGGCGAGGGCAAGTCATACCTTTGGTTTGGTGTCAGCGCTCGACGGAGACTTAGCGGCCGTCTGTGCTGCAACTTTTGCTCGCCAAACCTTCTTGGTTGCCAAAGCCTTTTGTTTCTGAGTTTTAGTCTTCTTTTCTGGCTTGGTTTTTGGCGTTTCCTCTTTCTTCCGCCATTCTTGAGATGTGTTCATTGCCTTGGCGGTTACCTTTATCTCAGGAGCTTTGCCTCCTAAGTCCTTTGTCGGCGGCTGGGCCAGTGAGGCACGTCTCAGTGACTCGGCTCTGCGATCAGCTTTGAGCTTGTGGGCTTCCCCATCATACAGGAGCTTTTCCATGGCTACGAGGAGAGAGTCCATTTTCGGCTTGCTTGGCGAAAGCTCGATCTTCTCTCTTGGTGTTTCCCGGGGTGCCTGACACTTAAATTTGAAAGTTTTTACCTATCGGCACTGTTCGACCTTTGGTTTGAAGGCGAACGTCTCCCGTCTGCCATTAATGTTGAGGTGGACTTTTCCAACTCCAACATCAATGTTGGCCTCAGCGGTGCTTAGGAATGGTCGCCCAAAGATGAGCGGCGTCTTCATGTCTGCCTCCATATCTAGCACCACGAAATCCACCGGGACGATAAAGTTCCGGATTTTTACCGGGACATCTTCGGCGATCCCGACGGGGTAGCGAATCGATTGATCCGCTAGCTGCAGGCACATAGCAGTAGGGGCAAGTGTAGCATGCATAAGTTTATCAAAGACTACCTTTGGCATGACGCTGACGCTGGCTCCTAGATCACAGAGAGCTTGATCAAAATTCTGGGTTCCGATTGAGCATGATATGGAGGGGTTCCCAGGATCCTTCTTCTTTTCAGGCGGCAGATTGAGTATAGCAGCGCTACACTCCTCTGTGAGGTGCACAACTTCGGTCGATGGCAGTGGCTTTTGGTTGTTGAGGATATCCTTCAGGTACTTAGCATAGGTAGGTACCTGAGCAATGGGATATTGACATATAATTTCTTGATTACCTCAACAAATTTGCCGAACTGATCGTCGACCGAGGCCTTCTTCTGCCTTTGAGGAAAAGGGAGCACTGTGCTGTCATAGAACTCGTGCGGAGCTGACGTTGGTGCTTCCTTCACCGGTGGTGGTTCACGATCCACCTCATCTTCCTCCTCTGGTGCGGCCTGCTTTCCCTGTTCTTTTCCTGCAACTCTAGGATGTGGGGGGTCTTGTGTAGACCTTCCACCCCTAGTGGTTACAGCATTTATATGTTCTTTTGGGGGTGCCTCGGGCTGTCCCGGAAGCTTCCCCGAAGTAGGACTAGGTAGAGCGGCGGCAAGCTGAGCTATCTGGGTTTCTAGCATTTTATTAAAGCTCAGCTGGTTCTTCATGGCACTATTCAAAGTTTCCAATTGATTTGACAAAGTTTCAAGAACTCTATCATTCGCATGGAACTTCTTACTGATGCTATCGTTCACAGCTTTTTGATCGAAAGAATTTTTAGTAAACTGCTGAGAACTGCTAGAAGACATACCTTGACCAGCGAAAGGTAAGTTGGGGCGTGAATTCCAACTTGGTTGAGGACGAGGCCCATTGCTGAAGCCATTGTTGTTGATGAAATTAACGTCCTCCGATCCATTTTCGGGGCAGCTGTTCACCTTGTGGCCGGTATTCCCACAATGCTCGCAAGTCATGCGAGAATCCAGTGCCTGGACCGTCACAGCTTCAGGAGCGCCCTCCAGCTTCTTTAGCAGGAGGTCCATTTTGGCGGCAGGCATGTCGGAGCCGTCAATATGGTGGACTCCACGAGGCTTATTGTTCGCCCTCTCCTCTCTCCATCCTTGGTTGCTTGCCATCTTCTCGATGAGAGTGCGGACAGCGGCAACGCTCAAGGACAAGAATGATCCTCCAGCGGCTGCATCGAGGTGTTCTTGCGCGGACCGGTGTAGTCCGTGGAAGAAATTCTGGATTATCAACCACTGTTCCATACCATGGTGGGGGCAGGCAGCGATATATTCTTGTAGTCTCTCCCATGCCTCCTCCACGGACTCATCAGCGAGCTGCTTGAAGCTCGAGATTCGGTTCCTCAGTGAGCTTGTCTTCCCAAGCGGGAAGTACTTTTCAAGGAAGGCATTTGAGCATGCCTCCCAAGTCGCCAAGTTGTTGCGGTTCAGGTAGAACCACTGTTTCACCTTCCCTATCAGAGAGAATGGGAAGAGGCGAAGCCGAACAGCATCGGTGGTTGCACCCTTGATAGTGAAAGTGCTGCATATCTCCAAGAATTGCTGGAGATGGCTGTTTGCATCCTCCGACGCCAATCCGCAGAATGGGCTAGCTTGGACCATGTGGATGACACCTGGCTTGAGCTCGAATCCATCTCCAACAGTCACACTGGGTCCAGTGAGGATGTTGTTGCTGGATAGGATAGAGAATTCGCAAATGGTCTTCTCAGCCATATGTGTCGTGTCGGTTGTACTTGTGAATCCAAACTCCAGTGTAGCTGGCACAGGCCTCTGCCCGTGGATTGTCTTCTGACGGACTCTCCTTCTGAGCAGCGACTCCGGATTGTTGTAAAAGTTTGCCGGTAGGTCAAAACCGGTCATACACCTCTCTATCACCCAACAATAAAGTAGACAGAGGCAAATAAGCCCGCTAAGAAATAGCGGTATGTTATCAAGTTATAAGTACCTAGGTTCGACAAATCAAACTTCTATTGCCAATTGCTTCCCCGGCAACGGCGCCAGAAAAAGCTTGTTGACGTCTCTTAGCGTAACAGATTTTACTCCGCAAGCGCACGGAGATTCGCTGTAGCTTTTTCACTCAGAGTATTCCGAATATCGTAAAAATCCACAGGGAAGCAAGTGCGAATAGGTGGAATGAAATGTCGAACTTTCAAGCAGTACTATAACTTAGATAAAATACCAGCTAATCTTACAACGGGGGTAAGATATAAAGATAGTGTATGGTGGGAAGAGTAAAACAGGGACTAAAGAAGCCCAACACTTAGGTAGTTGCCTGGGAGGACAACGAGTGAGATTAGATTTCCAAACTCTACTACTTAACCGTTGCAGAGCAGTATTCGCGGTTGAACTAAGATAACTGGATACAAGCTAGGGTCTTGCGTTGACCGAAATTCCGGCGCATCAAGGGGTCAAGGGGTAGATAGTAGACCTCCGAAGGAGACCCGGCTAACGCCTACGGGCTTACCGAACGACGGGGTGGATTACTGAGACCTCTAGAGCTGTCACCTAGAGAGGCTACCGACCAGATCTGCGTGGGTAAGATGGCACGCTATACTAGTGTTCAAGTGAGAACTTGGACACTAAAGCTCTTCCTTGATCAGAGGGTGAGAACTAACTTAATCTTAGATCAAAAGCCTAAGACAAGCTTATAGCACTGGCAAGTCTAACAAGATTCAGGTAACTTAAGAACAACACAAACCTAAGCCTTGGATCTAGTGTGCAATAAAGGTACACCACACTAGGCAAGCGTTAAGAAGTAAAGTAAAGTATAACAAAAGATAGAACAATGATAAATATTATACTGGAGTAACGAGTACAAAAGATAGAAAGATACAAGAGCTTTACCGAGACTTGAAGAAGACTCCGGAATCCCTGAGGCAAAAGCTCAGACTCAACTCTAACTCCCAGGACTAACCTAGTGATAAAAGACTAAACGATAGTGTGAGCTACTCAACTTCCACACTCTACAAATGAGAGCTAGGGGGTATTTATAGTCACCAAGTGAGTGGGGGTACTTATAGGGTTAGTATGGCGGTTAAGGGGACAGGTGGCAGGCCGGGCGGCCTGGCTAGCCCTTGGATCCACTGCCATTCTTCATCCTACGGTCCATCTTGACTCCCCAAGTCGGTTGCATGGCGGTTATGGCGCTTACAAGTGTGTTTTCCCTTCAACCGTTGATCTCACTTGTGTTTCCTCCTTAGCCGCAGGATTGAAGTCTCGCGGATTGCTGACTTCACCAATCCAACTGTTGGATCGGTGATGGGGCAAGCCTTCCGGTACTTAACATGTTGCATTCGGCATTTGGACTTCACAAGTGTGTTGAGACATCATTTATGCACATGTAGGTCAAAGATGAGCTGATTTGGCTCCTGAGTCAGGCCGGGCGGCTTGGAGTGGTGCCGGGCGGCCTGGCTTGGGGCCGGGCGACCTGGCCCACTAGCCAGTGACCCTATGACTTAGCCAAATTTGCCTGTTTTCTGCTGATCTTTGTACCTACATCAAATATTCAACACAACTTGTGGAAATATGTTAGTAGCACAGGTTTATCCATACTTTGGCATGTTTTCCTCCATGTTCATGGATAGCTGACGGTCATTGGTAGTGCAATAACGACCGTCAACAGTCAATACCGATCAGCGCCGCTATTTTGCAAAAGAGCTCCTGTGTTTTCTGAGAATCAACCCGCAGTCTAGATCCATTAGATATAGGTCCCTGATTTTCGCAGTTTGGCCCCTGTAGATTTAAATCTCCTTTATTTCAAGCCTTCTATCTTGTTTTAAGTATATCTTTTGCGTTATAACTCCGATTTGAGTGATTTTCGAATCTACGGAATCATGATGATGCGTAGATTAGATCTTAATCCTTTTTAATCTCTGTTCATGATGTTTAGTGTACTGTTTTAGATGGTTTGTACTTATTGCTTGTATGTGTGCAACCTGTAGCCGACATTCCATCTAGGTTCGCTGAAAACCAAGCTTGGGAAGCCCCTAAGCTGTTTTTTGTTGAAGAAGGCAAGTATTCTATGACCCATGTCCTATTTACTTTAATCACATGATCTAGAGCCTAAATTTTGCATGCACCTATTAAGGATGACTAGCTTAATATTTCTTTACATGTCTATAAATCTGGGAGGGCTGTGATGTTGTAAATTAATTGCTACCACTCAACTCACTTTATTTATGTTGCTAATATTGATTAAATTAATGATGCAATGATGATAAAAGTTTGGTTGTTAGCAACATGGAGACTTGGGCATGTTTTTGTTGGTTTTGTTCAAGTGATTCACCCTAAGGATCGGTTCGCCGAGCGACCACCCAGGAAAACAGTACAACCACAGGACTCACATGGGCCCTGGGCTTGACTGATTAATCAGATGAATTAGAGTTTTGGCTTACTTTCCTGAAACATGGCGTATGAGGGGTCTGGGCATTTGGGACTTTGCCCTTTGCCAATGTGGTGCAGTTTGGTTTATTTGATATTTGTTAGTCACCCTTTGGAACGAAACTCTCATATCTTTAGTTGACTGGAGTAACCTGTAACGGGTGGGCCATAACTTTAGGAATTCTTTATAAAGGTCTCGTAATGAAACCCTGCCGATTCATCTAAGGTATGAATAAATGGGGCGTTGTAAACCTCGGGCACAATGGGAATCATGGCTTGTGGGTAAAGTTGTACAACCTCTCGAGAGTGTTTAAAACTGATATATCAGCTGTGCTCACGGTTAAGAGCGACCTGGACCCTCACAGATTAGAGTTTTCAAGGAAAATGGTTTCTGGTGATCATGGTAATGATGGTGATGATGGTGGTAATGACAACAGTTATGGTTATGGTTTGTGCTTATTCATTTTACTGTCTTTATAATAAGGGATGGGTTATGCTGATCATTGCTAGTAATAAAATTTGACCAACTAAAAGCAATTGCTATGCCTGTCCACTATAAAGCCAGTCCACTTTTATCCTAAACGGAATACTTGCTGAGTGCGTCATGTACTCATTCTTGCTTGTTTTATACCACGTTGCATCCATTGCAACCGCTGCTCAGATCCAGAAGGGAGTGGTGGTGATCCTAATCAGGAGTTCAAAGACTACGATGAGTTCTAGGCTGGTGTGCCAATCGTCAGTTGCCTGTGGTGCATTGGTCGTCTTCCGCTGTCGTTTAGTTAATTCGTTTTCGTTAAGTTACTCGGTTTCGTTAAAGACATTTATGGTTTGTAATATTGGTTATTACTCTTAAGTTAAAGTATTGGTTGTATTATTACTTCTGTTTATGCTGTGTACATGGTTAAACTGATTCTGGCACATACATGGTTAGCACTTGGTTTTATTTCTAAAACTGGGTGTGACAAAAGTGGTATCAGAGCCGTGCTGACCGTAGGACGCAAGCCTAGAGTAGAACTAGTCGTTTTAAGGATTTTGCTTACCTTTTATTGCTTTCTCCATTCAAATACTTGCAATATATGCTATTTTGATATCTGTACTTGTCTACTTTAATTATGACTTTCCATATCTGCTTATCTATCCAATAATAGAGCTTATTCTTATGATTGCTTTCGTTGTGAGCCTGCAGATGTCGAGTTTCAAGCGCATTGCCCGCATGCGTGTTGGTGGACGTGGTTTTGGCGGACCTAACAGGATCAGGTTGCCTACCCCAACACCACCTTCTCCACCGTCACAAGAGTGGGTAGACCTGACTGAGTCTGAGGAGGAGGACCCAGAAGAGGTAGTCCCTGATCTGTCCGAGGATGAGCAAGGAGAAGAGCAGCAGGAAAAACCACTGGAGGAGCAGCTGCCCATACCCCCTTTGGCGCACCTGCAAGATCAACCGCAGGAGGAGCTAGAAGGTCTAGCCGTTGATCCTAAAGATCCAGATCAAGACCCGGACGATGGAGACACACACCCACCGGACGATAACGAGGATGACGATGAAGCAGGACCCGTAGTCATCACTACCCACCGCTGGTTCGACTACCCGCTACCTGTTCCCCAGATGCTGAGGGATACGTTGGAGATGCTTCACTATGATCAACTGTGGATCACTTATGTGGGGACTCGCTACCGCCATCCCGTCTTACACGATGATTGGGATATGACAGTGGAGATCAGCATCCTGGATGAGTTCGGATCCCGCCAGGACGTCTACGTCAGGCAAGCACCGACTTGTCGCAATAGCTTTGAGGCCACCATCAGTGATGCTGCAAGGGAGGCCTTGACGACACTGTGCCACACTCACCGTGAGGATGTGGCAATGACTTCACGCCGGTACTACCCCTGCTGTTCGAGTGAAAGACTTGATGCTTGGATTGCCAACCCTAAGGCCGAACAAAACCCACGCCTGGAGTCTACTCTTGAGTACCTCGCTACCCTCAACACCGACTACAATGCTGCCGTGGACGAGTTGGACATGGTGAGGTATGAGAACCAAAAGCTTTGAGCATGGGTTGCACATGGCATTGAGCCTGCAGATGAAGAACCTGTGGACGACCCCGCTGATGCTCCGCGTAGGAAGAAGGCCCGCTACAATGCTCCAGAAGCTAGGACCTATATACGACATCATGAGGATTAGCATGTTTCCCCTTTTGTAATAGGTTCTATTAGTATCGTTTAGTTAGTTTCGGTTAGGCTTAGAATGATTAAAACTGTGCTCGTTTGCTTATGCTTGTGTCTCATGAATGATTTGGTTCTTTGTAATGAGTGCTTAAGTTGTGGGGTGATGTCGACAACTTAGTCTTTCGGTTGGATGCTTAAAAAGTTTAATAAAGTTAGTTAGTTTGGAAAAAGCCTTGCTCTATCTATATCTATGTTTAGATCTTTATCTTATCTATCTTGGTTACTAATGTTGAATGGGATCTATGACCTGGGATAAATGCTAATGATATATTTGGGCAACAGATGTGTACGGGATGTGGTCGTGGTCGTGGTCGTGGCCGCGGGGGTAGAGGAGGTCGTGGAGGCGGAGGGCTCCCGAATGCACCGCCGCCAATGACTATGGAGCAGCTGATCATGAACCAGACCCAAGTGATACAGGCTCTCGGTCAAGCCGTGGCGGCTATGCACCAAGCGCAACAGCAACCACCCCTGCCACCGCCGCCGCAACCGTGTGACAGGCGCGCGGAATTTCTGAAAGGACACCCACCTGTGTTTACTCACTCTGCCGACCGCATGGATGCAGAAGACTGGCTCCGCGCAGTAGAGCGGGAGCTGGACGTCGCCCAGTGCACCGATCAAGAGAGGATAATCTACGGTCCCCACCAGCTACGGGGTGCCGCTCAGCAATGGTGGGAATCGTACCGCCTGGCTCATAATAACTCCAACACCATCACCTGGCAGGAGTTCACAGAGAGATTGAGAGCGCAGCACGTTCCAGTTGGTGTGATGTCACTGAAGAAAGAGGAGTTCCTAGCGCTTACCCAGGGCGCCATGACTGTCAGTGACTATCAGGACAAATTTCTACAGCTATCCCGCTACTGTCCAAAGGAGGTTAATACCGATCCCAAGAAGCAGTACCGCTTTCTCAAAGGCTTGGTTGATCCGCTCAGGTACCAGCTTTCCCTAATTGTGACGGAAAATACTCGTCGCGAGATGGAGGAAAAGAAGCGCAAGCAGAGGGCGCAACAGTCTAGCAGCAACACCCGTCCGCGGTATTCTGGGCCACAGAATTTTCAGAACCGCCCTGCACAGAACGCCGGACAGCAGCAGCCACAGTTTCAGCGCTACAACAATAATGGCAACTATCAGTATCAACGTCCGAACTATCAGCCTCAGCAGAACAATGGCCAGATGCAGCGCTCGAACGATCAAGCTCCACGCCAGTCAACTCCTACCAATACCCCAGTGAAGACAGGCACGCCAGTACAGCCAGGGAGTGCTAATTGCTTCAAATGCGGAGGAACGGGTCACTGGTCTAAGCAATGCCCGCATAGAGGGACGCCGCAACAGACTCCGCAACAGAATTCCAAGACGGGCACCCCTAATCAAGCTTCCAGCCACACCAAGATCAACCACGTCACCGCGGAGTCTGCCCAGGAAGGTCCAAATGCTGTCGTAGGTACGTTCCTGGTCAACTCACATCCCGCCTTAATACTTTTTGATACTGGTGCTACGCATTCCTTCGTTACTGCTCAGCATGCAGAGAAGTATAATCTGCCTATGATAAAGATGGTAAAAACAATGCTAGTTAGTTCACCAGGAGGAAACATTCGATCAAAGTTCGCTTGTGATGCTGCATCCATTAAAATAAGGGGGTAGATTTTCCAGCATCATTAATAGTTATGAACGCACAAGGAGTAGATATTATTCTAGGTATGAATTGGCTGCAAAGACACAACGGAGTAATCTCATGTGCTGAGAGGAAGGTAACTTTGACTACGCCAGCCAGGGAGAACATGAAGATTCTGATAGACCCACCTTAAGCAGGAGTTAATGCTATTGATGCTACAGCCCTGGAGAATATCAGAGTAATGTCTGAATTTCTGAATGTCTTCCTAGATTCGTTGTCAGGTATGCCGCCTAAACGTGACATTGAATTTTCTATTGAATTAGTGCCTGGAACTGCACCTATTTATAAGAAAGCATATAGAATAGCTGGTGTTGAATTGATTGAAGTTAAGAAACAAATAGATGAACTGCTGGAAAAGGGATTTATTCGCAAAAGTACTTCACCTTGGGCCTCGCCAGTGTTGCTTGCTGAAAAGAAAGATGGAATGTTGCGAATGTGTGTTGATTACAGGGGTCTCAATATTGTTACAGTAAAGAATAAAATATCCGCTGCCCAGAATTGAGGATTTATTTGATCAGCTCAAAGGTGCCTGTGTTTTGTGCTTATTCATTTTACTGTCTTTATAATAAGGGATGGGTTATGCTAATCATTGCTGGTAATAAAATTTGACCAACTAAAAGCAATTGCTATGCCTGTCCACTATAAAGTCAGTCCACTTTTATCCTAAACGGAATACTTGCTGAGTACGTCATGTACTCATTCTTGCTTGTTTTATACCACGTTGCATCCATTGCAACCACTGCTCAGATCCAGAAGGGAATGGTGGTGATCCTAATCAGGAGTTCCAAGACTACGACGAGTTTTAGGCTAGTGTGCTAACCGTCAGTTGCCTGTGGTGCATTGGTCGTCTTCCGCTGTCGTTTAGTTAATTCGTTTTCGTTAAGTTACTCGGTTTTGTTAAAGACATTTATGGTCTGTAATATTGGTTATTACTCTTAAATTAAAGTACTGGTTGTGTTAGTATTTTTGTTTATGTTGTGTACGTGGTTAAACTGATCCTGGCACATACATAGTTAGCACTTGGTTTTATTTTTAAAACTGGGTGTGACAGGCGAGCAGAGAGAGAAGGGCGAGATGGCAGCGTGGTCTGGCGCCGGCACGCGCGCCTGCCCGAGGGTGGACGCGCGGCCGCCGAGCGGCCCTGCGGCGGTGCGCTCTCGGTCCGCGCGTGCGGGTGCGCACACGGCGACCGGCGGCTGTGGCCGCCTTCTACCTGGACGCCGGCGATGCCGGCGAGGCCAAGGTAAGCCCTCTGGGCCTTTGATTTGTGCGGGTTGGGGTTTTGTCGAGGGTTAGGGTTTGATTCCTCCCCCTATTCATCTCTAATTTCTTGAATCCGAACCAAAATGGCTCAAATCTGGTCGAAATTCGTGTCGAATCTTGCGATTCTTGTCCGTTTTCTCTTGATCCGAAGATCAAAACCCGCTAGGGTTAGGGTTCGGGCCGAGCCCAAGCCGTCTGATACCAATTGATGGTGTCGGTGTGTGGATCTAGGCCCTCAGCCTACCACTAGCGAGTTCAATGAGGAGAAAAAGTGGTGTTCATGTAGATCTAGGAGGGAGAGAGAGAGGGAGATTTCACCTTAGGTGTTGAGGAAGGGCTCGGCCGGTGCCATGTGGGCAACGGAGTTGTCTAGTTCAGCGTAGCGACGGTCTTCGACCTCCTTGTCGTGCGCCTCCTTGAGGCAGCGCTCCTCCGTCGCCTTGGCCTCCTCTCTCGCCTCCTCTCCTGCTCCTGCGTGTCGTCGGCACTGGGGGTACCGTTAGTGCGGTCGGCCATCGGGACGGCGACGGCGGCGTGGCTCTTCCAATCACTTGGTGCGCCAGGAGATCAGGTCCCTCGTAGGTCTATTGGGCTAGGGTTTAGCGGCGGCTGTGGATGCGTTGGCGTCCGTGCCGGCCCCTGGGCCCCTCTTTATATTGCGCACTGTGACCGGGGGCCACAACCACGGGGAAAGGCCGCGCCCCCGATCAGAGCGCGTGGTTCCCTCAGACTCGGTCTCGTGACCATTCTGAGATCAAATCCAACCCAGAAGACATAAATCAACCCCATGAGTCCATGACGCTAAACATAGCTCGATCCTCGTTGGCAGGCATGCAGTCATGCACAGGTAGACCGATATAAAACATAGACAGCTACCAGAACGCTTCGCACACGCACATACAGATACAAGGACAGCTTAGCACAGATGTAGCAACACGCATTAAGATCCCGATGAACGAGCACATGGCATTTGATGTTATCATCACCGCTATGGCTAACTAGGAGCATCCGGTTTTGCTTAACTTGCAGGTTTGATTTGTGTTGCATGCCGCATGCCGGCCGCATGGCTGGCTGCTTCCATTAACAAAACGGCAGGTCAGCCCCTGGCGGGCCGGGGCTAGCGCCGCGCTCATCGCATGCATATGGTTCCCCTCCCCCACCATCTATGGATCGCCGCCGGCCTGCCGGCCGAGCTCGCGGGGGGACGCTGCCGCGGTCGGGGCAGTGCCTCGCGGGGTCAGGGGCGACACCAGGTTGGGGCGGACTCGCTCGGGGGCGGGGACGGGGTCAGGGGTCGGGGGCGCTCGCGAGCGCCCGCGCGGTCGGGCCGCCGCCGCCCGACGAGAGGAGATGCAGTCTGGCCTTCACTCGATCTAGGGTTTAGGGGTGTGGGGAATTTGCTCCGATGTGGCTCTTGAGCGCTCGTTTTCTTCTGGGAGCCCGGCCGGTTCGATCCTCACGAGAGGAGACGCGAGGCGAGGGTGATATTGCCATTTTGAAAAAGTACGTCTCCTGTTTTAACGCCGTTCCCCTTCAGATTGACAGCAATGGCATATAGGAACTCAAGATTCTAAACCGATGCCATACAAGTAATCCTAGAATTTCCGATGGCACGTAGGTAATCGTTATAATTTCCGATGGCGTAGAAGTAATTTGCTCAAAAAGAAACGCTAGATTGGTGCCCATGGTCACACGCACAAAACAGCTAAGTCCCGATTTTCTCGGTCAAAAAAAGGTTGACACTTGCCGAGATTAATTCCAACAATTGCATCCGGTTTGAAGTAGGGAGTGCGGATAGCCTGAGGCCGGCCAAGCGCAACCCACCACACAAAAAGTTCCCAAAGGTATTCAAGCGGAACATACCACACAAAAAGGTTCCCAAAGGTATTCAATTCCTAAAGCTTCAACCGAACGTTTCACCTCAGTCTTGGTGTGCTTGGTTCTGTCTCCACTCTCACTCGCCAACCGTACCTCTCTAGCTCAACACACTGGGCTTGCTTGCTCCTAGGAAAGGAACCAACAATGCCGAGCCCCCACCGCTGCACCGCCAGGCTTGTGCTGCTCACAATCACCACCCGCCTCCTGCTGCTAGCTGCCGCGTCGCCGGCGTTGCCTGACCCAGCATCGCTAGAGCCATCGCTGCTCTTCCCACCCGCGGGCGCCGGCTCGCCGCAGCCCCAGTCAGACGCGGGAGCCTCCATAATCCCAGCCTTCCCGGAGCAGTCCGAGGCTGCCGCCGCCGCTGCCACCTCTGTCTGTCAGCTCAATCCGTCCCCTCCGCTGCTTCCAGAGGTCATCTCGTCCTGCAACGCCAACGCCGGGGCTGGGAGCACACTGCCGCCGCGGCTAAGGTGCTGCCCATCGCTAGCCGCGTGGTTGTACGCCGCGTACGCGCCCAGCGCGCTCTCGGGCCGCCGCGTAGGAGAGCCGTATGTGGCCGCGTCGGCGGAGGCTGCCGCCGTCGTGGACATGCCGGTGCTTCCGGACGACGCGGTGGAGTGCGCGGGCGCCGCGGACCGCGCGCTGCGGGCTGCCGGGGCGGCCCTCCCGCGGCCGCAAGTGGGCGGCGGCAGAAGCATTGGCAACGGAACGGCGGCGTGTGACGTGGCGTTCTGCTACTGCGGGGTGAGGCTTCGGCGGCCGGCGTGCGCCCTGCCGGAGGGCCGGATGGCGAGAAGGCTGGAGAGGGAATGCGCACTGCCGGGGCTCGCTGGCTGCTCGAGGTGCCTTCGGGCGCTCAACAAGGTGAGACACAAGAGCTTTCTTTTCCCTTTTCCCTGATGCCTCTGTCATTCTTTGTGTGCTGCATTGGACTAGTCCTGTATGCTCTTGTGAAAAATCAACTGACATCATTTTCTAATTAATGTCAAAAACATGCGTTCATAATGTTGAATTGCTAATGAAGAAGAACCTGCTGTTTATCATATTTAGCTGTCATATGCGACTGCATTTAGCATTTCATCACCAACCCTCTAGGTTCCAGAAGAGGAAAAATACATTGCGGCAAACATAAGAAATATTTTGATAGCCTCAAATAGAAATATAGAATGCTTATGCACTATGCCACTCTCCTAACCTGAACTATTTGAGATGACATTACAATTGCACTATGATACTACATACTCCTTTCTGTAGTACCCGGTTCATCAACACTGGCTCCCACATTCATAACAAACTGCGATAAAAAAATGTGACCAATTAACTAGTAGGTAGATCCATCTATATCGTATATGCCTTTTTTTTTTTGTCACTCACATCATTTGCATCTAAAGCTAAATTTGAGAAAGAAGACAATGAAGCGGTCTGTTTCTGCAAAGCAAACAAAATCTGGAATGTGTGGATAGACAAATAGGTGGACCCAGTATTTATTGACAGAAAACAAATTTCACAGAAAATGCCATGGAGAGTTCACAAGATCTCCAATATGCATGCATGCAGTTGAATACTAACCAATAAAAGACGGGACCATGGCAGTACGTATGGCATGTAAACAAGCAAAGCTCACAAGTGAGCTGCTGCGCTGCTGCCAGTCTTTGGAAGAATTTGTTGCTGCAGCTGGTCAAGAGAGTTTACAGTAATTATCTGTGAAAGCACAGTAGCTCATGCTACTCATGTAGTAGTGAACTATAGTGATACACTCGAGCAGCTCTAACAAAGTAACAAACTTAATTGCCTTCCATTCTTTTTTTAGGCCGTGTATCCAACACACGGGTATTTTTTAATCTTTTAGCACTTGAAATTTGCAGCATGCGTGCTATTTCCTTTTTGGATGGATCTAGCCATCTATAAGTAATTTGGTAACTTTTAGGTTTTTCTTACCCGTATCAAAGTGTTGCAAAAATACGGGTATTTAATTTAAAAAATATAGAAAACATGTTTTTTCTACCTTACTTTGTAAATACTTAAAGAAAAAATGCTAGCTCTCTCAAAAAGGAAAAAGAAATTTCTAGCAACGAATACTATAATCGACTCTTGCATAGTTTTCAACGGTTTTGGCATCCAAAGAGCAGGATTGTCGACAGATGCTTGTTAATTTATACTAACTCAGCAGACTTGCACTGTCTGAAATTACATATTGATAAAGATTAACACCATGATAGCTGGAAAGAACTATGTTCAATATACAGTAGCAGGCTGGCAGCTTTACTCCAATGAGCCGGTGCACGTGATAACTGCTTTCCTGAAATGCCTTTGAATGATGAGATTTGTAGCGAGAATTCCGGGTCTCAAGGATATGTAGGGCCGAGCATGATCTGCTCCAGACCACCATGCCCCGACCTTCTTTACCACACTTTCACTTTGGTCATCTGCTTGCTTCAGGACTCGAGATGCTCCTTTTCTTTCCACTGCTCTCTTTGTCACCTAAAAAGCCTCAGAGTCACAAGTCGCCATTAACCCCTGTGAACCGGACCGAATCATCGGCTTTGCGACTAATCTGACCGTGAGCTTTATGACCGGCAAGGAATAAAAAGATGCCAAACTCTCAAACCCATGTCAAGAGAAAGGATAGTATTCTTTGTTTTACTATATTTTTAAGACAGGGGACGCACCACCACCACCACGCGTGGTCACATGAGGTCTTCAGAGTTCCCAAGAAAGAGATGTGCGATGGGCAGTAACATCATGCCGCGTGCGGCAAGTGTTAAATTGCAAGAGACCCAGGGTGAGGGCACGAGGATTGCCATCGCCCGTCCTCTTGTGTCCTTTTTATTTTATTACGCTAGTTTGGCAATCTTCATTTTTATAGAAAATGGTGAAAAAATGATAAGAATTGAGAAAAAAATAGTTAACTTTCTCTCCATTTTCATTATTTTTTCACCATTCTTCGTGGAAGTGGAGGTTGTCAAACTAGCCTTCACCGGAATCTCTGTCCTTTCGGGATACAATTTCTGTGAATTTCTTACTGAGTTGCTGTATGTGTTTCACGACCTGCAGCTGAGCGGGAAGAGCAACGCCACGATGTCCGCGAAGGCGAAGCAGGAGCTGCGTGAGGACTGCCACATCATGGGCTTAACATGGCTGCTGCAACAGAACGCCACGCGACACCGCGAGGCGGCCACGGCGGTGATCCAGGCGCTCATGGCAGCCGACGAGGCTGGCGCCGGCCACACGGCCACCTGTTCGCTCCCCGCCGATTACGAGCTGCCCGTGGCCGTCCGCTCCTCGCAGATCAACGGCGCCACGACCGCATCCTCTGTCGCCGTTGCCTATCTGCCACTGATGCTGCTTGGGGCTCCCATCCTCTTCCTGTCCTGGTACTTCTAATTAATAAAATGGCTCCATCTGTATCGCATCGCATAGTCTCTTTGTTACTCCTATTGTTTTAGTAGTTTGCAGCGTAGTTCAGAGAAGATTTAGGATTAAGATGTCTGGGTGGACCTACTTATTAATGTAAATTATGTGTGATCATTCACCTAATTGGGTGGTATGAATGTTGAATGCATCTCCGTTTCACGCAGATTCCAGGTTAATTAGGACAGTAGCAACCAGCAACACATTATTGATTTCTTTTCCTTTTCAGTGGTCCCGTCCTAGATGGATCCAATGACGTCTCATATCAGGTGTCCAAAAAAAAAGGCGGCTTCTCAGCTGGTCAACTGAAAGACCATAATCCCTCTCTCCTACGATAAATATTGTTTCATAATTCAAAATTTGTTCCTCAATAAATATTGTTTTAAAAGAATAGTTATTTTTAAAAAAATATAATCTGCATGCATACATGCAGACACCATCAAAAGAGAAAGATTAGTCTGTTAAGCTTGCGGGACGGAGGGAGCAGACCTTTAGATGTGTTTGGTTGGACAACGAGGTGGGATCAAATGACTCCATTCCTATATATTTTAAGATAGAATATTTTGACAGTAACGTATCCAGTGCAATTAAAATTATGGTGCAACCACCGTACAACCATATTAAAAAAAGATCCAAAAAAATTCTAAAAAAATCATAAATGTACATCTCAGCCTACCCCATCAATATATAAAATTTTAGGGTCAAATTCGTTCTACTCTGGCAGTTACAAAAAAAGATAAATTTTATGACAAACAGTAGTTGTTCAAATGCACCCCAAATTTGTGTTGTTTTTAACTGATAGAGTAGAATGAATTTGATCATAAAATTTTATATATAAATGAGGTAAGCTGAGATGTACATTCATGATTTTTTCAGATGTTTTGAAACTTTTTTAGTAGAGTTGCATAGTGGTTGCATCAAAACTTTAATTGCACTGGCTATGCTCCCTACTTCCATTTCGTATTTAGTTGAGTAAGGCCATTTCCAGCAGGTCCCCAAAAGCCTCCCCGATCGGAAAAAACGCACCCCGAGGGTACTGTTCACGCTCCAGCAGCTCCCGGATACGAACGCGCAAAATAGAAGAAGGGCGAGTGCGCACCGCATATCCACACATTCTCTCCCTTCCCTGTATCCACACGAACCAACTGCCAACTCCGTCGCCTGTCTCTTCGCTTCCGACTCCCGTCGCTCGTCCTCTCCGCCCCTGCCTCCGCCTCCGCCGCGTCTCCCATCGCCGTCGCCCGTGGTCTCCGCTGCAGCCTCGTCCCTCGTCAGCCATCGTCCCCGCCGCGGCCGGTGTCACCTGCTCTCCGTCTGAGGTGACCTCGAGCTGGACTCGAACCGGACTACCGGAGATCCCTCGCCTGAGCTTGATTTGATGCCGGAGCTTGAGGAAGAGATCACCTTGAGCTTGATTTGAAGCAGTGGGCAGCGGCTGGCATGTCGGCATGTTGCTGCTCGTCGGGGAGGGCCGCGGCTGGTAGCGGCTGGCGTGCCGGGCTGCTCGTCAGGGAGGCCCGCGGCGGGCGGCGGCTGGCTCAACGGGGAGGCCTGAGGCGGGCGGCGGGCAGCGGCTGACTCATCGGGGAGGTCCGTGGTGGGCGGTGACTGGCCCATCGCGCAGGGCGACGAGGAGGGCCAAGGCGCGTGGCGGCTGGCCGCTGGCGCATTCGGTCTTGGCAAAGCTGTGGGAGGGTCGCCATCCATCGTGCGACGCTTGCGCGGGAGGCAACCAGCGGCGCCGTTTGTGAATCGGTGTTCGTGACGCTGCTGGAACGAGCCTTCTCGTATCGCTCGGTGAGCGGTGGGCCCCGATGCGCATACGATGCATTTTCCGCATCCACACCGGGTACCTGGAAATAGCCTAATGTAGCGGCTCCATTTTTATGTTTTGTTAGACAAATGAGAATGAATGTGCTCCAACTATAGTTGCCGCTATTAACTGTGGAGCCCACGTATCATACAAACAATTAGGCTTAACCCATTCCCACTGCCGGCATCCATCCCACGGACACCTCCCCGCCGATCCTACCATTGCTCGCACTGCCGGCACCGCCTCCCTACCCGTACGCGTCGGCCCTCTGAGGACCGAAAGAGCGACCTAGAAGAGGGTGAATAGGTCGACACCTAAAAACTTATGATCTCAAAAATCCTCTCTTTTCACCCGTGTAGGATCACGTAGCAAGTACAAACTACTAATCTTAAGACACATCGAGGAAAGCACTTGAGTCCCTCACCCTCGCTGCCGCCGGCCTGCCTCTGCGGCCATCCAGGTGCCGCCTTCCCCCACGACCCGACCAGCACCACCTCCCCGCCTGTCCTTGCTCGCGCTCACTGCCGATAGCGCTGCCTCCTCACCCATCCGTGTCCCCGCGCGTGGCCACCGGCACCGCCTTGCCGCTAGTCTGCATCGGCGCTCATTGCCGCTGGCTCTGCCTCCCCGTACGTCGACGTCGACGCTCGTGGCCACCATCGCCGCCTCCTGGCTTCGTCCTGACTTGCGTGGCTGCTGGTGCTGACATCCCTCCGATGGCGTAATGGCGAGCAAGACGGGAGACAAACGGTGTGAGAAAGGGATCTGCGCGTTCAGCTGCTTTTCTAGAGCAGGCGTGTCACAATTTACAAATATGGTGGGAACTAGGTGAAGACCCCGCAAGTTGCTGTAGTATCCATTAAAGGTATTTAGTTTTTATATAATTGGCAAGAATCAACGCTACAAGAGATCTTGTAATCCATAACGGATTAGCGGAGACGAATACAGAAAACGTCACGGACACACTAAAATCTATGATGAACAAAACACTTCCGTCATAGATTCATAGTATCCAAATACCCAGCCCGCTAGGCGTGACGTATCCTTCAAAGCGTCACAGCCAGCTAGATCTAAAACGTCACGAATTAGCTATGTTACGTGATGATATGGCAACAAAAAAAAAATTTGTTAGGTGGGTCCAACTAGCGGCATGCTTGATGGATCCCACGTATCTTTTGAGGTACACATTTGGGTTTGATGAAACTAATATATCAGTATATAATTATAAAAAATAACTTTTCTATTTTTTTCTCTGTCGTGCATGTAACATTTTTATACATTGTAATAATCAATGTACTAAAATGGATAACAAAAAAATCACCAAATATTACATATAATCTTGTCGTGCACAATTATATTTTTTATGATTTTTCTTGATTTATAAGATTATATTTAAATAAATATCAAACTGAATTTCTAATTCTTAAAAGTAGAATAAATATATAAAACATTTTTCTAGACCAAATTAACTTAGGCCACAACCTTACCTAGCTAGTCTACCTTGCATCCTTCCCGAACTGGCCCAGTAGCTTTGTGGCAAGTGGTAAGTAAAAATTTAGAAAGGAAAAAAACAAAGAAAGCTAATACACAAGGACAGGAATCGAACCCATGCACGGCCAGGCTGCCACTGGAAGTGGGCACGGCAAAACCAGTAAGCTACAATGTTGTTACCGTTTGTTATTAGCATATTATTCTTGTAATAGTAACTAGTTAATGCATATGGAATAATTCCAAATTAACTAAATGTACTTCTCAAGTACACTTCATCCTTTTCATATGAGGACTTAATGTTAACTTTATATATCATGTTTATACTAGGTTTTCGGACAACAAGCTATACTTTGTGGATTTAATTGTATTTTCTATGATTTTCTATAGAGAAATAATAGTAATGATACTTGAATAGCACTGGAAAGTCATAATTTGGAAGAGGGGAAACATGTGTTCATATATTATCCTCAGAGCAATTCGGACAAGAAAAGCGCCGGTGTTTAGTTCATACAGGAGCTTATGCTTATGAAGGAAACATCGACAAAGTGTGGAGTTTCGTGTCCAATTTTTTATGAATATGCTACGTACACATATATTGTCCCTTCGCCAAGTATCTTAAATTTTTTAGTTTATTTGTATATTCTTAATTTATTTTTGCAGTAAATCATTAAAAATGAAATTAAATTTATAAAATATTCTAGTTTTGACCGAAAATTGCAAATAATTTATCTAGACCAATAAACATGCTATAAGAGGGTAATCTCAAGTCCCCATATGAAAATCATAAAGTGAACTATTAATCATATTGAAACTTAGATAGTCAGAGTGAACTCACGTGTAACTCACGCTATATGAGTGGAAGCCGTATGAAAGAAACACGGCACCATGTGGAGTTTTTTCTCCAAACTTTTTTGGATATGCTAAGTACACATATGTTGCCCCTCTGCTAAGTATCATGAATTTCTGAGACTATTTGTGTATTTTTAATTTTTTTTATAGTAAATCATAAAAATGCAATTAAATGCATAAAATATTTTAGTGTTGATCGAAAATTGCAAATAAGTTATCTAGACCAATAAAAATGCTATAAAAAGGTAACCTCAAGTACACATATAAAAATGATAAAAATAATCTATTGATCATGTTGAAACTTTATGGTTTGAGGGACCCTACACATGTAAATTGATCATCATTTTCATGTGAAAACAAAGAGGTATCTTTGCTTTAACATATATTTGTATTTGTTAATACAGCCCGAGCTGGGCCACAACCAGCCAGTCCGCCTCAGACATGCTTGACCCGTTTTGATGGGCACTTGCCAATTGCCACCACCGTCCGATTCAATCTGACGGCTCCCGATGGTTCATTCCGGAATAAAACCAGGGGACCGGCAGACGTAACCCTAGCCCTCTCCCACTCCCGGCCTCCTCGCTCTCTCTCCCCTCACCACTGCTCTCTCTTTCAACGAAGCCCCTACCATGGCTGGGCGCGCCGTCGTGCCTCGCGCGGCATAGGGACGCCGCCCCGTCGCCAGATCGACGCCGTCCCGGCCCGGAGCGACAGGATCCGCGGCGAGCGCCCCACCGCTCCTCCAGCCCAGTGCCACCGGATCTGCTCCCACCCGCCGCCGGCTCGCGGAGGCTGGATCGGCCCGGCCCGCGGGGTCGGTCTTCCTCCCAGACACATCCGTTGCTGCTGCGCTTCCTCCCAGCCAGATTGGCCCGCGGCCGTGGCCAGGCAACAAATCGGTAGCAGCAGCTTGGCCCGTCCCTGCGTCATGCTGGTGTCGCACGACGCCGCTGTGTTATCACAGCCCGCCCCCCTGCGCCCCTTGGTGCCGTGTGCCACCGCTGGATCTGCTCCGGCCCGGCCCCACCGCACGCTGGTGCTGCACGCAGCAGCGGCCTGGCTCTGCCGCGCCATGGTGCTGCTTGCCGCCACGCCCTTGTGCCGCGCGTCACAGCTACGCTACGCTTCGGTGGTCCGGCCCCGCGCGACACCACTGCCTCTGCTGGCTTGGCGGATCCCCACACGCCATTTCCTGGAGAGCCCCCTCTAACTCTAATCTTCTTTGACGGATGACAATCTTCAAATTGCTAATTTGCGGCAATTAGATCTGCGAAAGCTGAAAAGGAGTTTGTTTTACATGGTTGTTGACCTTTATAAAACATACTAAGCGCGTAGTATTTAGTAGTATGCACATTGCACAGAAACAGAAACACATGGAAGCTAGCTGGATCACTGATCCCCGTAGTTATTTTCTCAGGAGAATCGATATTTATTTGACAGTTAATACTGCTCAACAGTAAAATATTCCTCCATGCAAGTAGTAAGTTGGGATAGTAATTTGGGAGTGTTTCTTTATTTCCGCCATCAGATAATGACAGTCAGCCATCAGATAAGGACAGTTTTACTACACAGCAGTAGGCATGTAGGCTTAGTATCTTGGAACTCTAAAATTTCATCCAGACATGCATGTAAGCGTGTTCTTACTGGATCCATAACACAAAAGGGGAATGCTGTAATATGTTAACCAGACACCCAGCTTAGTTAAATAGGTGTCAGTAAAAGCCAGTCTACATGATATTGTTTTTTCTTCTATTCAAGTTTTAAGTTTCTTGTTTGGTAATTTTAATGGGAACTTTTTACTTCATGCTAATTCATTCTGTCAATATGCATTTAGTGGTACCCCTATTTTAGTCTTAACCCAACTCTGAATCCTTTGTAGGTATTGGAGCAGCAAAGCAAGACTCATTCTGGCCAATGTCTTTTGTCAATTGATTCTCCCTGGTTTGTGCTTGTCCATAGTATTTAAACCTTGTCTCATGTGAAATTCTTCATATATTAATTATAATTAAACATCCTGATTTCCAATAATGAAACTTGGTAATTTAACTTGGATTTTAAGGTTATCACTATAACACCCTAATTTCAATTTCTAGCAGTTTACAATAAATTTAAAATGGTTTATTTAATTTTCTAGGATTTATGTGCCTAACCTTGCATTTTTCATGATTTATTTAATGCATAAATAATTAAAATATACCATAGATTAACCATGTTGTGCATTCATGCTGTTGCATCCTTTTCTGTTTGTATGATTTAAGTTTCCAAAATTCAAATTTATTTGAGGTCATAGAATTTTTGTTTCTCAATTCAAAGGGGTGCTAAAAATAAATTTCAAAAAAGAAAAAGGAGAGAAATTAAAAAAAAAAGGGCGAAGCAGGAGCCCAGCCGACCAGTCAGCCCCCAGCCTGCCTCCCTCGGACCGTTAGCGCGCCCTCTTGGGCTAGCCAAGGCGGCCCAACCCGCGCTCCCCTCTCCCTCTCTTTTGCGCGTGGCTCCGGCCTCCTTGTGCCACTGACCGGTGGGGCCGTCCAGTCAGGGCCATCTCCCATCTTCAGCTGACTGTCGCTGCTGCCTGTGGGCCGAGGCCCCTTCTCTCTCTGCACCATGGTCCTGCCTCCGCCTTCCCTGCTCGGATGGCCCACCTGCCAGCGCTTCTCTGTGCGAGCGACGCAGACTCCGTATGGCGTCGCCGCGGACTCGAGTTCGAGTCGGACGAGCCCGCACCACCCAACTTCCGTCGGAGCCGAATTCGCCACCGCCGCCCTAGCTCTTCCCCTATAAAAGGGACTTCGAGTTCCACCGCCACCCCTTTTCGCTGCATCGCGCAGTGCCCAAGCCCTAGCCGCCTGCGCCGCCTACGATTTCCGCGCTGCCCCAAAATTTGGCCCAATTGACCCCTTGTCCCCTATCACAGGTCCTTGCTGAACCCTCACTGCTAGTTCTTGGGCGTCGAAAACTGGTTCTTGGCGCCGTCCCACGAACACCGCCCCCGCCGACCGCACTCCTCCGCCGACGGTCCTCTCCGTTGCTCCGCTGCCACATCCAAGCTCCTGGTGAGACTCGCTGTCTTCCCCTCTCTCTTAAGCTAATCCTCGTCGTCCTTGACGCCTTCCTGAGCCCAGGACCCACCTCTCCAGCAAGCCGCCACCGCAAGCAGGCGGACTCCGCCAATCTAGGAAGGTCATCGCCGGCTTGCCCTTCTCCATTCTGTTCCAACCGTTAGATCTTGATCCAGCAGCCATCAAGCGCCGGTGACCGGTCAACTCCGGTCAAATTTCGGTCAGCCTGTTGCTTTTTGCTAAAAAGCCCCTCGCTTTTGCTAAAATAAACCCGCCATCCAAGCCAGAAGAAGGCTAGCCCTGTTTTTAATGTTTTTAAACCAAATTTTCAAAAAGTATTTACATTTCAGTCCTAGCAGCATTCAAAAGGCTATAACTTCCACGTTTTAAATCTGTTTTTGACGATTCTTGCGCTCACATATCGTGGCGACATGTAAAATAATTTTAAATATTTTTTATCCTCTGTTTTTATGAAATGATCTACTGTTTCTTATCGTTTATGTTTGTTTGCTTGCATGTGTAATCATGTGAATGCTTGTGCGATGCGATACGATTGTGCGTAGACGTTAAGCAGCCTACTGAGTTTGAAAAACCACCTCCTGTAGCTTTTGAACAGCAGCAGCAAGCAACTTTTGAGGAAGGCAAGTATAACATAAACAATACTAAATAATTTTTTTTTAATTATTGCATGTGCATTTAATTTTGTCTACCTGTAAGGTTTTACCTAGCTACTTTATTTCCTTATATATTTACCTTTTGGGCTGCATATGGTTTAAGTTGTGGTAGGTGCTGCGTTAATACATGTTCTTTTGTTAATTAATGTTGATTAATAATTCTATGCAATTAATTGTTGGGGCTTGACCATAAAACGATCAAGTCTGTTTTAAAAGGAATGTTTTTAGTAACATGGTTTTGGGAACTTGAGTAATGTGCTCGTGTGCTTTTGCGGTTTTCTCTCTAAGGACTGGTTCATAAAGCGATTACTTGGGACAACAGTGTTACCACAAGATTGGAATGGGACGCTCTTAGCTAAGTAATTAGGTCATTTTGGGTTGCAGTAATTTATCTGCAGGGCAAGAGGGGGAGTAAACTTATGTGGTCGCTGCACTACCTTATGGTTGAGTGTGCTCTACGTTACATGTATGTGCTTCTCCCTTTGGTGGTGGACACCACAGTTGCGGCGGTTGATTCCTTGCGGTTAATTTTTACTAACGTGATCTTTAGAAAGGCTTTGCAGTGGGCTTGCTAGCCATCTCATCTACGGTAATGGGGTGAACAATTAGCGTAGCTCATGACTTGTGGGTAAAGATTAGCCACCTCTCGAGAGTGTAAAACTGACATGTCAGCCATGCTCACGGATATGAGCGGTTCAGCGATTAGTTGGTTCTTTGGTTTTGGTATGGATATGGTGATGGATATCTCTATTTAATGTTATTTAATTTCTTATGCGTTATCTTTTGGGCTAATAGTGTTGCTACTAATCTATAATAATTAGGCTTTAATAAAAATAATCAATTAAAAGCTAATGCAGTCTGTCAGCTAACCCTAGAGTCTCATGGTTTATGTTATATTTGTTGGAAAGCTTGTGCTCATACTTGCTTCTTTATAGTTATTCTTTGTTTGGAGGAAAAATCCAACTGCTGCTAAGTTGATGGAGGTATTGAAGACTATGTGCAATACTACGACGAGTACTAGGCGATTCATTCACTAGTTGATGTCCCTATGGCGCCCTAGTTACATTTTTGTTTTACGCTTCCGCAATGCTACGTTATACTCTGAGTTAAATACTTGAGTCACAGTGTAATAATGATATATTTAATTTTATGTACGTTTTTATTTTTGGTATGTATCTGTGGTACTTTTGTAATTTGTCAAGTATGTGCTAGACTCGATCCTGGCCCATATATAATTGTTTGGTTTTATTCGTTGGAAACCGGGTGTGAAAATCACACTTCTAGAAAAATCCCCTTTATAGATGCAGAGCAACAGAGAGCCATATGTTCTAACTGGATGATCCTTGCATCATCTTTTATTCACTTTTCACTATAGTTATCATATATTTTAATCAGCATCTTTTGATCGGTCTCCCTAATTCATCTCTATGTTTCTTTTTTATGCGCAGAGAGGGGGAGACCGTAGAAATTGAGAAGGAAAAAGAAGCAATAGCAGCAGACTATCTAATCATCTCACCATACAGAGATGCATCAAGGCATTGATAATTATTGTAGCTTTTGCTTGTCGTGGTCAATCTCAAGAAATAGAGAATATGATTACATTAATTAGTGATTGTGCATGAACATGATGTAGATACATGCATGGTTGTACGTATGAATGGAAATTGATGCTTGAATGATTTTTAGAATTTTGTTTTTTTTTGTGTAAAACAGTATGGGCCGGCTTAAGTGGGCCATTAAAGTTCAAGGGGGCGTTATAGACTTTAATCTAAAACAGTAAGGGCCTAGCTAAAATGGGCCATGAATGTTAAGGGAGGCATTATAGACTTTTTTCTAGCAATAATTTGTTAATTCTCGGCTGGGCTGGGTTTGGAGGGTCCATTGATGTTTTGTGACAGTCAAAAAACGTCACAGATTGCTTTAGTCCATGATGATTTCATCCAAACGTCACACTAGTTAATCTATGACATTCAATACATGACCAAATTTGGAAACGTCACAGATACCATTTTGTGACGGTTTTTTATCAATCTGTGATGAAATTAGTTTGTCATGTATTACGAGGTTTGTTGTAGTGAAGATAATGGTATAGTATCAAATGGTAAAGCATCTTTAGGCGATGATGCAATTACATGGACGCAGGATCTTGCCAGGTGAAAGAACACCATACATCAAGAACATGTACATCCGTTCCCGTTCATGGGAACTCCATGCAAAAAAAAAAACTTGGATATGTAAACTAACCTGATATATATGCATATCTCTTGCAGAACAGAGTAAGGAGCTCTTACTGCTCCTAATATTTTTCTACGTTGCGTGTGACAAAAGTATAAATACATGTACATGACGTCAGGAGTTCATCCCAGCATCAAGTAAAAGAAATGTTGTACAGAAAGCAAGTACATGAAGATGAGATAAAGTGAGAGGCCATGGTTACCTGTCAGAGGAAGGAATACATCTCAAAATCTCAAAGAGACTATCGCCTTGAAAATAAATATAAATATATTAGATGAGCATTTAGTTAATGAGTGAGAATTGTGAGATCTTTTTTCAGCTAAAGAGAGTGAATAACGATAATGGAAATCTGTGATGCACATGCCGGCTTACATGAATGACAGGGAAGGGGCTATCACCTCTTGGTTAGCTTCTAGTGGGTCTTCTCATCCTTGGAGCAAGGGCAAAGTAAAAGGAACAATGGGGTTTCTCTTCAACTTTATGCGCAAGCATATATTGGAGGATGTATGTTAGTGGGATATTATTTTAGTAGTTGGTCTCTTAATCACACGTTGGTGGAGGCAGTCCATAGACCTTAATGCTTCGTTGTTAGTAGCACCAGTGGCGGAGGACGCCCGAAAATTTAGGTGTGGCGGTGGATTATTCGACCATATTCATACATTGTACAGAAACAAAGGTCGACAACAAAAACGTCGTTCACAAGTACCTCAAATGAAGAAAAGTATGTAGAGTACACATCATATAAAAAATTAGTCCAAAATAAGCTGTCAAACCAAGAGAAAATATAAATTAATAGTAAAACATTAGAGTTAAAATGCCAAATGTAATACAATATATATTATACATTTAGAGCATAGAGTTATACCGGTATATAATTGGAGTCACTGCAGGAAGGAGCTTTACCAAAAACCCACGAAAAGGGCTCTTTTTCGTGGGCCGGTCAACGAAAAGTCCGACAAAAAAAAATCCCACAAATAGGTGCGACTTTTTTCGTCGGTCCCCATGAAAAAAAGCCTTTTTCGTGGCCGTAGCCGATGAAAAAAGACATTTTTCGTCGGCCACTGGTGGGGTCGACGAAAAAAGGGTTTTCGTGGGCCGACACGCGGCCGACGGAAAAGGCCTTTTCCGTGGGCCCAACTGGGCCAACGAAAAAGTCAGCCAGGCGCGCGGTTTTTCGTGGGCCTGTCGGCCGGCCCACGAAAAAGCTAGCGCCCTCCCCCCTCCCCCAACAGAGCCCTCTTTTCTTTTTTCATCCAATAAGAATCACAATATACAACACACACCATACAACAGAAATCCGTCACATAACCAAACACACATAGTTCAACGTAGTTCATCACAAATATACAATCAAGTCCAACATAGTTCATCAAATCCATCACAAACATACAGTCCAGTCCAACAGAGTTCAAACATACATGACCAACACACGACACCCTTACGATTGTGGATTGTTGGAGTTGTGGTCGCTTCCATATCCTCCGATTGAATTGCGCAGGTACTCGTTGGGGTCGACCTCTGCATTAGGAGTCACAATGTCGGGACATGAGCCTGATACCTGCAAAATGAATGAATCAGATGTGGCCACAAGTTTATCAAAGTGCAATCTTATGAGTTAAAAGTATATATCACAAGTCATAATTTTAAAGTGCAATGTTAAAAGGTCAAGACATATGACAAGTGCAAATGAAAGAAACAGAGTCAATAATGCAATGTTAAAAGGTCAAGTCATAAGTAAAAGGTACTTCAAATTGAGCTAAACCACAAGTGTATATCACAAATATATGGAACATGTTATCTACATTAATATGGTGAATCGACTCGATTCAAGACCAGATGTCCAAATATAGAGTCAAATAGCATTACTTAAGTTACTTACTCGATGTGGTGCTTGTACCTACGGACCCGGAAGTGGCCGAATCCAAGGGCCATAGTTGGGACCCGGACCTGGTACCCAATAAGGACCCTGTTGCATCCACCCCATAGGTGGCTGAAAGCCTTGTGGTGGCATCTGCGAGCCCTGCGGTGCTATCTGCGAGGCTTGTGTTGCCAGCCACCCTCCAGATCCCTGCGGGCTCTGAGGTAGCGTCCATGCCTAAGGTGGCTAATATTGAGATCAAGTTAACATATGATTCGAAATGGCCTTGTCGAGAAAAGTAACGAATAGACTAAGCATATTTACCTGTTGGCCTTGCTGTGAAGTGAAAACAGGAGGGCAGAATGGTGGCCAGTTCACCTCAGGACCGAGAGAAGCTGATAGTTGCTGTAATGTATTAAATGACGTTAAATTGACAAAACGGTATCAAATAGAAACAACAACAATATTCCATTGTATTTACCTGCATAAATGTAGACATGTCACCAAGGCTTGTTGGCTTTGCTCGCAGGTTTGGCGAGCCTCCTCACGCGCCTAGCGAGCCTCCTCTTGAGCTTCGCTAGCCTCCTCTTGTGCATCGTCAACCCTAGACCGTCGAGAAGTCTGTAGACGTACTCGACGATCCCACACGAGACATAGAATGGTTGTAGTCAACAACCCCTGTGCCAAAGGCGAGCCTACAAACAACGGTTCCACATGACTTGTTAGTAGAATCTCAAAGGCGCATCAAACAAGCAACGGACCACATCAGAATCCAAGGGAGCAAACCTGCCATGTCTTCTACCCTCACCGCTATGATACAAAGCATCTACATCTATAGGCTGCTGCATCCAGTTGACACCCTCGCCATGACGCTTCACCATTTCTTGCCCAAACCGATCCTACAAACCAACAATGAGCACACCAAGTAATATTGACAAAACGAAACTTTGTATAACAAGTAATATTGCTTACCAGTATGTCCTTGGTCGCTTGGGAGCACAAAACATCGGTGTTGTTCGGATTAGGACCACGGTGCCCTCGAATGTATACATCCATGAAGCTTTGGCTAATTTCACTCTCAGCCTCTTGCGAACACATATGACAAGCATTTTAGATAGATGACCTCAAAGAATATATGGTTATGGCAACAATTGAGCTACATGCTTACCATGCGTTGCTGAAGCGCAAAGTGTCCATCTGCTCCGTACTTGTGCCCCGGATCCTTACCTCTATTGATTCGCTTGGCCTCTGACTTTTCAATCCACTCAGGTGAGGACCACCGTTTGGCCAACCACCTCCAAGCTTCTATGTCCTTCACAAGCCAATCAACCTGGGTCTGGAGGTACTCTTCTTCCTTAAGGTATATCATATTGGCTCCTTTCTTCTTGGTCATTTTCTCTCCTTTCACCGACTTACAGTGAATCATTAATGACCTTCTCAGCAGCTTTGCAAAAGTGCCTCTTTAGCGCTTTCATAGCTTCACGATCGTCTTTGTCCGTATCCATGTAGAACCGGGTCTGCATATAAAACAAAACAAACTTAGATGAATTATTATGTACATGTACCAATGAAAATCACAATGTACCACTTCAAACACTCCTTGGGTCTCTCGCAAACTCAGGATCGAACTCGTCCAATGCCTTCCATGCATCGCCGTCTGCCGGATGCACCATTACATCCTCACTCTAGCTGCCACGTCTACATTCTTTGTGCCACCTCATACTCTTATCTATTTTCATTGAAAGGAATAGCCGCTTCAGACAACGGATGATGGGCATATACTGCAACTACTTAGCCGGCACCATTGTGTCCACGTTCTCCCCCGCCTCATTTTTCACCTGAATGTACCTAGACTTCCCACAGTGCCTACATGTACTCAGTTTATCATCCTCCCTCCAAAATAGCATGCAATTGTTAGGACAGACATCTATCTTTTCATATTTCATCCCAAGGCCTGCCATCATCTTTTTCGCGAAATATAAATTTTTCAGCAGCTTATGATCAGATGGGATAACCTCAGACACCAGTTTGGTGATGTCATTGAAGCAACTGTTCGAAATGTTGTGATATAATATTATCGCCATAAGCCTCGACACCGTATCAAGCACGGTCTTCTCGGTATGGTCATGCAGCTTCTCACCACCGGCTTCAAGCAATCGGTAGAATTCTTGTACCTCTGGCGGTGGCTGATTGTTCTCTTCTGGATCAAACTCAAACCCCATAGCAAGGTCACTCAGCATATCCATCATGCCATCATGGTTTTGCTGAGCCGGCTCTGAGATGCGATGGTGGGCTTGCTCTCCATGCTTATGCTATACAATATAGTCAGGCATAAACCCAAATCTACATAGGTGTTCCTCCATCACATGTCTAGTCTTGTATGACCCATTCTTACAGTCAAGGCACGGACATACTGTGACAGGACCTTTTGCCACCTTGAATTCTTACTTCAGAAAATCTTCTGCAATTGCCTGCCATTCCCTGGAGTGTGCCCCATTCTTTTTCCATCCTTCATACATAGCCTTTCGATTGTCGCCCATTCTCGAGGCTAAAGCACCAACCAAAATTCATCATATAGTAGCGACACGTGGCTTAGGTGACAACAAAAACCCTACTAGGAAAGGACCTAAACCCACCCTAGAGTGGAGGTGGCCTCATGCGATTCATGACGTGCCCGATGATCCGAACGAAATTTTGGCAGCATAACCCCGCTATTCTCCGAACGCACGCTGTTCCTGGTGCGACGGAGAACAACTGGGTTATGCTGTCGAAATCTAATTCTGATCATCGGACACGTACACGAATCACATGCGGCCACCCCCATTCTCCGGCTGTCCAAATACGTGGACAATCCCGGAACCACGCACATCACAAGTAATCCTATGTTTGGATCAAATGAAACTATACAATCCATGCATCCATAGATTGTGCAACTTAATTAGGTCCAAACACCACCATAAATGCGATGTGCATGCTTCCGGAATGGGTGACGCCTAGGGTTAACTACTGGTTTGCGCATTAAACCCTAAAACTCTAGAAATTAACTGTAAAAATAAAGTAAAATGCATAAATAAATAAACAGTAATCATATGCCACCATAAATAGTAACAAGACAGTTTAGAATCTCATAAAATCATTAAATAGTAAGAAGACAGTTTATGAATCACATAAAATGATTATTGACCAAGACGGATTAATTTAAAATCTAATCTCATCATCAAAATGTTTAACTCTCTAATAGCAATCCTACTGCATCATTAACAAATATGTAATCAACAAGTGTTACCCTCTGGTGGTAAATTAGGCTAATCAACATCTACATCAAGACTAAACAAAACCAGTGAGGCAACAACCAGCTGAAAGACTAATCAAGACTAATTCGTCGGTTTTAGACATGGCCGACGAAACAACGCATAAATAATAATCTAATCACACTACTCAATACTCGCCGAAAAGTGGCCGATGAAACAATCCATGCCTATATAACAAACAATCCAAACAAACATAAAGTGCTACCTTGCTGCTACTCCTTCCGGCGCCGGGAGGCAGGACAGCGGCGGGGGCGTCCGATGGTGCGCGTGAGGGGACGGCGGCCGGGGTGGCCCTGTGGAGGAGCTTGGCGGCGCCGGCGCGTGCGCTGCCGGTCACGCGCAAGGCTGGGCGGCGGCAGCAGGGCCTAGGGGCGACGTCTCTGGGCGGCGAGCAGGGCCGGCCCGTGGAATCATCTCCGGGCGGCGGGGCCACGGGCGGGGCGGGCGGCGCCGGAAGCTGGAGGCAGGGGCGGCCGCGGGTAGGCGGCCGGCGCCGGGGGCCGGAGACAGGGCCAGGGCCAGGCGGTCGGCGCCGGGGGCCAGAGAAAGAGCCGGGGCCGGGCGGCCGAAGCCGGCGACCGGAGCAGGGGGCCAGGCGGTTGGTGCCGCCGCGGGGCGGGCACGCGACGCGTGGGCCTGCGGGTGGGCGGCGACGACGGGGGAGGGTGGCCGGTGGCGCGGTGCGCGGGGCCATGGGCGGTCGGCGGCGATGAGTGCCGAGCGGCGACGACGGATGGGCGGCGACGAGGGACAAGGGAGCCGCCGACGGCTGGCAAGGGCATCGGCGGGGGCACAGGGAGCTAGGTCTCGATTTCGAAAAGAGTTGTGCGGCAAAGGGAGAGGGAGGAGGGCGCCGATCTAGGTCGGGAAGTTTTTTGTCGGCCTTGCCTAGGGCCGACGAAAAAATTTTCCGTCGGCCCTGGGCAAGGCCGACGAAAAACTTCCTTTTTTCGTCGGCCTTGGGCATGGCCGACGAAAAATCGTCGGCCTCCTAGCCCATGAAAAACATTTGACCTATTTCGTCGGTTGGCCCACGAAAAAATACAGGCCCACGGAAATTTACATTTTTCCTGTAGTGAGTATTGTACCCATACCTACTGCCTTTCTTTTTCCCTTTCTGCGGCTGGAGTCCATTGTTGAGCACTTAGCAGACTACAGAGTACATAGCTGCAGAGGCTGCCGCCGGGGTGGCCTGGCGACAAGGGAGCGAGCGCTGGATGCCGCGGTGCGAAGGGGCCGCCGTCACTTACCGGCCGAGGCGTGGGCAACACGCGCGCGACGGCCTGCCCCGGCTGCCCGCCCTGCCGGGTGCCGAGGATGCTGGCCGCCGGGAAGCGGCGAGAGGTGACAGTCGCGACGGCCGGGCCGGTGGCGAGGCGCGAGACGGCGAGTGAGTGGGTGACCGGCGGCGCTCGGCCGGCGGTTGCAGGGTCACGACACGGGGACGAGGCGACGAGAGTGCCAGAGCGGCTAGGGTTGGAGACTCGAGAGTGCTCGACGAGGGACGCCAAGCTGCTTCATTCTTTGCTTGTTGGGCTATTGGGCTAAAATACGAATGGGTATTAGAAATTTTGTTGGGCTTTAGGTATGGCACGGGCCATAGTAGACCATAACAGGCCCTCCGCCCCTGAGTAGCACCAAAAAACAAATAGTGGAAGGCACCGGGCTTGTGTACTGGAGACGAAGAAGCAACAGTTAAGGTATGATGCCTGATGAGGGCTGAGGGAAGGATGCCATATGTCCAATCAGGGAAACGGACTGGCAGGTTTTAAAGTGCCTAACGACTCGTGTATATCGAAGAGTCTCCATTAAGCTCTTCCGATCAACCAAAGAGTCCCCATTAAACTGTTTGTGTGTTGATGCTTTGTATTTCTACTAGCGAAATGCTCGTGCGTTGCTACGGTTATTATCTAACAACAATGTGTCATGCATAGGGTTCATGCTGAGCAATCTATCGATATCTTTTCCCAATATTTAGGTTCAATGTGTTTTTCCTAATTTAATTTACAATAACAACTATCTATTTGAGCTATGTTTTTTCACAGTACATAGTGGTTTTATTTTGCCTTTCCTCTCTAACAACTTGAGATTCTGTTGTCATCATCTATGACCATTGAACTAATTATACGATATTATCATAGGCTGTATATTTTAATAAAATAATTCAACTTCTGCTATTGTAGAGTTATATTGCACATGGTGGATAATCTTTACCTAATATATAAAAACAA
The DNA here is from genome assembly GCA_022530915.1 of Paspalum notatum. Classification (NCBI taxonomy): domain Eukaryota; kingdom Viridiplantae; phylum Streptophyta; class Magnoliopsida; order Poales; family Poaceae; genus Paspalum; species Paspalum notatum. The sequence goes on along the minus strand of CM039688.1, from coordinate 26,476,254 downwards.
AGCGGTTTGGCGGTTTGTATTTGAGACATGGGTTCTCTCTGTTATCCATCTATCTTGTCCCGGACAGCTTGGCCTGGCTCATCCATGGACTACTTTTCGTGAATCCAACAATTATTTATTTTTCCAGACTCCGTTGCGCAGCGTGATTGTTATAGTCATAATTACTTAGGTGATTTGTTTAGACTTGCTCGATAAAACACTTAAAAAGAAGGATAAAAATCGTACATGGCCTGAAGAACGACAGGTCATCACCTTCCTATTTCTTACGAGCGACGTGGCCTCTGTGTGTCCACGTATCTTCACTGCGTGTGTTTTTCTTCTACTCCCTTTCATCTGGATTCTGACCATCCTCGTCCCAGCTGCAGTGCGTCAAGGAGATGCTGTCCAGGAGATCGTCACTGGCATCCTTTTAGCCTCGGCGATGGCGATGGCTCTCATGAGGGAAGTCTACCGGCCATCGCAAGCATACCAAGGCCAGCCGCTGCCAACCGCTCCTCTCCGGCAGCTATGTTGCGGCCATCTAAACGGCAACATGTTGGCGACGCGTGCTCCAATTCATCAATGGTCGATGGTGCTTCCCAAGATCCGGTTGCTGTGGTTGGGGCGGGTTTTCTTTTTTTTTCTCTCCTGTTTTTCAATAGACATATTGATTTATGAGGTGTTTTATGTTGGAGGATTTAGTTTTGTTCGATCGAGTTGTGGTAGTATTCACATTTGGGATATGCGGCAGATGCCCACCAGAAGTACGAGCTAACGCCAGATATGAATATTTTTGACGGATGTATTATTATTAGGAAAAGAAAAGATTTATTTGTTTAAACTGTCTCCAAGAAAGGGTTCGATTTTATGATAAATTTGAGTCCGTAGCTTCTACGATACAATGGCTGCACCAGGTTATGAGCCTTCTCAAGGTTGTAAACGAAACCGGCTCAGTAGATGAAACAGGCATGTGTAGAAAACGGACGACAACGTCTAGACGGGGACTCGGCACACAGCTACAAAGTGGTTGATGGATTTTGCATGACAGAGAAATTAATCCGAAATAGAGGGTGACAAACGACGGGTGACGGACGGTATTGCTGTTGAGCGCGTGAAGTTGACCGTTGGTGAACGAATTTTTTTGGCAGGCACCTCGTTGTACGAATAAAGTATATCTAATTCAATCTGGATTCGATAACATCAATTAACCGTATTGTTTGAAGTCGGTCCTACGTGTCATGTTTATGAAAAGACGGATCGAAAATTTTTACTTGGCTCAGTACCACTAAAAGAGTGCATTTTAGCGGATATAAGCTATGTACCATCGAAAGATAGCAGTTCTTAGAAATGTATCACTTCCGTGAAGTCTCCGTTAACGAAGACACAGGTACCCTCGATCAAGCGCTCCGCCGCTCCCTCGTCCGGTCGTCCCCTGCCTCTGTGCTCTGCTCCAAGGCTGCAGGCCATGGTGCGCCACCACCTCCCGCTCGGCTCCTCTCCAGTAAGCTTTTTGTGTGTGCCCCTCGCCTGCTGCGCTTTGTGCAAGCCATCCAGCGCGGTTTCGCGGGCACTGAGGCGACGAGCCGCGGGAGATACTGGCAGGAGTGCGCGAGGAAGAAAGGGAACATACAGGACTCGCGTGCCTGGAGCTCCGCCGCCGCCGGAAGATCGCGATGCCTGGGCGGAGAGCGCAGAGGGGATCCTGGAGCTCTGCCGCCGCCGGGAGCCAGATCCCCCGCTCGCCTCCTGCAGCCTCGCGTGTGTGCTTGCGAGCCTGGAGCTGGAGAGTTCTCTTCCGTGAGAGTGCTGGTGTGCGTGTACCTTGTTGATTTGGTAAAGGGTTAAAAGTGTCCTTTCATATTTCATTCTTTGGCAAAACAAAAGTAAACTCCAACATTTTTTTAACAGAAGGTAACGGAATGCTATGGACCTATAACGTTCTAACCTTTTAATGGTATACGGCAAAAAAATACATCTTTCAATGGTATATCTCTAAAGTTGAACTCTTTCGGTGCTATAGAACCAATTTTCCCTTATATGACCATATAATTTAATTATTTTAATTAGTGCTGACATGACGCGCTGTGGAAGTAGATTTCGATTTTAGTGGCCTCAATCTATATAGATATATAGGATATTACCTCCCGTAGGATGGCTCTGTCCCTAGATGCTCCCGAGTTCCAAAACCAAACAGAGGATGGGATGGTTGTAGGATTGATTCACGCTAACCACAGCAAACAGAGGAGGGTGAATAGTTGCGAAAGCTCAAAATAATTATTAGCACTCCCCAAAATCTAAAAATCAAATATATCTTATTTTTCTACGATATAACAACAAAATGTTATTAAAACCGACCCACAGAAAAAAAAACGTAACTTCAATAAACCTCAAATTAGTTGATTAGTTGAGTAAACTAAATAAAATTTCGCGTCTAACCTAACTAGGATCACATTAATCCGATTTCTAGAATTCAAGATATGAAAATAAAGAAATCGTTGTCCAAAAAGTGACGGGAATTAATTAAACCCTAATTCTGAGTTATACCAGCAATAAGAAAAGTTGAATCAACCAAAATTCTCTAATCACCAGATTGGTTCCCTAGCAATGCTTTAGATTGATGAAATCAAAATCAAGACTTGAGAACAAAAGATCAACCGTAACAAAAAAAACTAGGTGTGTAAATATCAAGCATTGCTGCGCGAACTAAGCATAGCTCAGCTGGTTCTAAAAAAAAAACTGATGAGAAGATGAACAAAATTACATATAGATTGCGAAAGGTTGATATTTATTCCATCAAACTTGTTTATATAGGGGTGATTGTACGTCCATGTGAACGCCTGCGTTGTACTGTTGAAGGTTGGACCAACGCCTAAGAAGGGAGGCTGAATTAGAATTTCTGAAAACTAAGGCTCACTAAAAACTATAATTACTAAGTAAAACCTATGCAAAGTAAATCTAGCTATGTGCACTAAGTGTTGCTACTTCTATTGTGGCCAAGTCTTGCAACCAAGTTCCACCTAGAAACTAAACTATCAAGCTAGTCTAGGAATGTAAGCACACAATTGTAAGAATGTAAATGCGGAAACTAAAAGGATGAGTAGAGAATGCAAACTCCCGATGACGATGTCGGCGATGGCACACGATGATGACACGGAGATTTTTTCCTGAGGTTCGGAGAGGCCAACGTGCCGTCTCAACCCCTACTCCTCGTTAGGTGCCCCCATAGGCTTTGCTCTCGCGCAACTCTCAAAGGAGTGCGGCCTCGTCCATGTAAGGGTGGAGGATGGCAAAGTGACTTCCACGGAAGTCAAGCAACCCCGGTTCGGGTCTCCGGATATACTCGGTACACACCCACGTAAGCCCTTCTCTCGCGTAATCTTGGATTACGACCTCGCCCACGCAAGGGTAGAGGATGTCAGGGCTATTGGGGTCTTCCGAGCCCTTCTCGTGGAGCTACCCCGCCGTCTTCACTATGGGAGGCTTTTGGCCAAACCGCCGAGAGCCTTCCTCCCTCTCACAAGATGGTGGCAGTAACTCCACACTCTGGAGGATCTCGCAAGACTTACAACCGCACTTCATACACAAGGTTGTGCACGCAGGCACGGAAAATAGACAAGGTGGTCTAAGCAAGGAAGCACTAAGCACTAGCTATGCCAGATATGTCTAGTTTTGCTCTTGTGGTGGTTAGGCTCTCAAATATATGTATGAGACTCTTCGGATGGATCAAATGGGTGCCTCAACGCTTGTGTTAGCTCAGGATACTCCAACCACAAAGTGGAGACCGGCCAATGGGGGTACATATAGGCCTCACCTCCAAAACTAGCAGTTAAGAGGCAAATCACCACTTTTCTGTGTACCTACCACCGGACTGTCCGGTGCGTGTAAACTGCTGCGTCTAAAAATTCGACTGTTGGGCTCGGAGTCTACCGTTGGAACCACTGGACTGTCCGGCGGTGAGCCACTGGACCGTCCGGTGCGTTGTAGCACCGGGTCTTCAACTTGAAGTGCTATCGGTCTATATCATCCGGTAGCACCACCGGACTGTACGGTGGTGAACCACCAGACTATACGGTGGTAAAGCACCGAACTGTCCGGCGGTGAGTTCAGCTCCGGGACTTCCACTCTTCCTTCTCAGCCTATATTTTCCAGTGGAGGGCCACCGGACTGTCCGATGGTTCACCACAGGACTGTCCGGTGCATGAATTTGCACTGGATTTTCAGCCTTTGTCTTGGCTCCATATTCTTCTTTCTATACCCCTCTCGATAGGGCTCCTTGTTCTTCTTTCCGGTCAGCAGGACCGCCGAGTCAAGACCCTCGCTTGCAACTTGATGGCGGCTTGGGTCTTCTCTAGTGTCTTTGAGGTCCTCCTTTAAAGTGTTTGTACCCCAATTACACCTTTTGCATACTGGGACTTAACCAAAAACACTTGTACACAAATATTAGTCTCATGGCACAAGTTGTCACTTCAACCGCCAAAACCACATATGGGAACTAAGCACAAGGCTTAGGGACCATTTTTCTTACAATTGTGTTTCTCAGAAAAAAGTTGATGAGAAGATGAACGAAATTACATATAGATTGCGAAAGCTTGATATTTATTCCATCAAACATGTTTATAAGATACCGAACACAAGCATCTAGTAAAAAATCTCCTTAAATTCTAAATCTGAGAAAAACAACCGTCATTGCCATATGTTTTCTATCCATCTCTCTGTCTATCACACGCCTACCACATCGGTCCTTTTATTTGCATACAAGGAGGCTGAACCAGACTCCATCTAAGCCGCCCCCTAGGATCAAACGACACATATGGTTTCAACGCTGGACATGCATAGGCCACATGCCAAGGCATCCACCTAGGCCATGCCATGCATAAGCTCCTTGTGCTTGTGCGTGCTACTGGTACAGTGCACGCCATGCACAACAAAGTGCACCTGCGCGCCACCATACAGAACATGTATGCATGCTGCTCCTGCTATGGACACATGCACAACTGAAGGACTCAACAGTATCGAGTCTGGCCTTTCATCCTGGTTCTGATGAGCGCTTGTCAACACCGAAGTCGACTCAACTGTATCGAGTCTGGCCTTTCATCCTGGTTGTGATGAGCGCTTGTCAACACCGAAGTCTTGCTGATGGACAAGCGAGCAGAAGCCCTCTCGAGTGGGTTGAGAGGCGACGCCAGAGTGGATTTGGTGTGATAAAATCCCTGCCGAGTGGACTGGCAGGTGGCTTGGGTAGCGGCTCAAGTTAGGCTTGGCCCACAAGTGCGACCGTGGGTGTGGGACGGTGTGGTGAGTCATAAAGTCACTATTTTGGAAGCCCATCAAGCGTTTTTTGGTTCGAGCATCAAAACCGAGGCCTAAGATCGTTTTCTGGTTCCATCGTCAAAACCAAGGGCAGGTTGCCGGTTTTGCCAAAACCGGAGTTATCCAGAAGGGGGGAGCTCCTAGGCACATGGAGGACATCCAGATGAGGCGGAGAAACCGAAGAAGCCTTGGACTCCATCGTGTTCATTCATCCGAGTTTCCCTGCGTCATTCCTAGCTTCTAAAGACGTTTTAGTATAATTCAAGCCTATATTAGGGGTCTGTTTGCAAAACAGCATATAAAAGAGTCTTGTAGTATAAATAAGGAAATGGCCTCCATTAGTCATCTCTCTTGGCTGGTATATTCCCCTTGGACCTAGGGTTTAGGAGTGATTTTTGTTCTTAAGCCTTGAGCTCTATTGTAAGAAGGTTTAGAGTAGGATCTAGCCTCTAATCTAGTGGGAAGGAGAGGGAGGCTGCTTGGGAACGAGATCCCATCTTGTAATCTGAATCTTTGAGACCCCTTTGGGCCATTAATTGATGTGATTTCGTTCAGCTCTTGTGTGTGCTCTTTTTCCCCTTCTCAGTTGGTTTTTGGACTCAAATCTTGGCTTTTCGGTGTTTGTGCTTTGGCCAAGTCTTAGTGCTTCTTTTGTGGTGTTTTGGACTTCAAGGAAGTGGTTTTGATTGTGGTTTTCATGCCGACTCTTTGAATCCACGAGCAGCCCTCCCTCTTTCATTCTTGACACATGGACTTCACTTCAGGGACTAGTCAAATCCATGGAGGAATCTTAGGGCTTTGCCTTGATCTCGTGGTAATACCTCCTCGATGGCCTAGACAACATCTCTGTGAATTTTGGTGAAGTTTGAAGTCTATTTGGTCAAGTTTTGGATCTTTCTTGTGTGAGGTTTCCTGCTGTCCAGTTTTCCTGCAAGTTCTGTCCGTTTTAAAGTCTTGGTCAATTCAGTGGTCAAATCTTTGAATTTAAAGCTCCTATAAAACTTTCAGAATTTTTGGAGGTATTGTGACCTGGTTTTGGTATTTTGCTCTTGCGGTTGGTTTGCCAGTTTTTGAGCATTGGACGGTCCGGTGGGTTTGCACCAGACGGTCTGGTGGCTCTTGGATTTTTGTTTCTTGTCCAATTGAGCTAAAATTTTGTAGAGTTGTTTCTTGGCCACTTTTCAACCTTCAGTAAAACTTTCATATTGTTTGGAGTTTATTTGATTAGGTTTTGGTTCAAGGTTTTTCGGAGTGTCAATCTGTGAACACCGGACGGTCCGGTGGTCACAACTTGCTCCAATGTTTCCATTGGCTGGCAACATGCTTGAAACGGACCAAGTCTGGTCGTCCGTTGAGTGCCCCGAGGGACCCTCGATAAACCATATTTCCCATTTGACTGACAACATACACATAAAACTCTCGATGGAGTCACAACGATTACAACAACTCAAGCAGTTTATGAAATAAGTAGAGTTATTTTACAATGCGGTAATTCAAATAATTATACACCCATGTTGGAGGTATTCCGAAAGAAGTTCAAAGTTCACTCGCAGCGGAAATTTAAAGTCTTACTACATTACTTCAATAGCAAAATATCACAAAAGCCATAACACCGTGCCCACCGGTGTTATTCTTAGCCATTCATCATGTCATGCCATTACTCATCAGGTGCCACAAAGAAGGCATCAACGGTGAGTACGTGGAGTACTTAACAGGACTTACCCATGGGTCTTATATGCCCGACTCATATAGGGTATGCATGGCTTTATGTGGAATGGCTGACCATCCCGCACTAAGCAGCTTACTATTTATTTGATCTTTAGCTTTTCAGATTTAAGTATCAGTGGTGATCATCTTTAATCAACTACGCATGATTCATATGATTCAAAAATAATTGCAGTACTTGGTAAATAAACTTGTCATATATAAACAATATAAATGAAAGCATGAATAATAGAGCATCATTTTAATTCATCAAGTTCCCGAATACTTCTACGTTGAATGTCAGCGGTACAGCATGCTCGACATCTGGCGAGCCATAACGATTCAAATTGCTTTTAATTCCTAGGAATATTTCAAACCGCACGGTATATGCTTACTTGCCATAGCTTTCACACATATACCTACCCCAAAACAATTACAACCAAAGTCTGATTTGCACTTGCCGAACCCCCAGTTATTGCCTCCATGGGGAATTCGCGGCCATAACTGGCCCCCGTGAGTACGAAGCTCCCCTAGGTGTCACTACCTCCTTCCAGCTGGCAGGTAACAATTCAACCCTTTGGTGTGCTCGAGAGGGGCTTCGAGAACTATGTGTTCTGGTAAGAGTAAATGCCGACCTCAGCGCAAACACCGAATGGGCCTTAATTGACACAGGCGGGGCCGCAAGCATAAACAAAATCGCAATAACATAAACATCGCATCATCACCATATGCTCTGCCCGGTCTCATGTGAACAATTCATCATACTCTCATCATGTTCATTTTAATTGTTGGCAAAATTTTACTTAATCGACGAGTGACTCCATTCAATCATATCTAGTCGATCCTACAACTAAGCATAATACTGCCCTATTCGTTCTAGCAGGGATACTAAACAAGATATACTAATGATTATTTATGCATGTATATTTCCAAACAAGTTCTGAACCTAATGTATTTTAAAAATAGAGAGTGATAGGACTCTCTACATAGGAGTATGCTTAGGAGCCTACCGTGCTGCTCAAAGGAGGAGTAGTCGGAGTTAGTGTTTGCTTCTGGCGTCAGGTACTCGGCCTCCAGGTATAGGTACTGCGGCTCCCGGTACTGCTGCTCCATGTACAGTGGCTGCTCGTACTGCTGCTCTCCCTCGGTGTTCTCCTGCACAACTCCTTCTGGCACGGTCTCCTCAGCTACGGGCTCCATATGTATGAATGATGTATGACATAGTGTTAGAAAAGAACCGTTATGCAATGTTATGATATGCAAAAGAAACATGCAGAAGGTATGATGCAAAATGTGCACGCACATGAGCTTAAACAAAATTCATTTAATGAGTTATCAAATGGCAAGGTATTAACTATAAATAAAGAGCTAGTGAGCAAAAGTGATGTATAACTTAATTCTAGGACCAGTAACTTCATTTTAGCATTTTTCTGAGATGCACAGTAAGATAAAGTGTAGGAGAAAAATTTAGAACAGAAATGAAAATGCCGTTTTCCATTTTAGATGCTCAATAAATGGTACAGTTTGTCTTTTTCATATCTGGAGATTTACGAGTTCAATGGTTCTGAAACTTTTACTACTGTTGCGTATACTGGTTAAAAGTCTACTATAAAATTTCGTAATTTTTAGAGCAGTACAACAGAAACTAAAAATCTGACATAAAAATTACCAAGTGCATTTGTTATTTTCATCCTGAGAGTTTTGCTTAGGATCTGGTGCTCAAACTTTTCTGTAGAAACATAATATAGCAATACAACATTACTGTAATTATTTGGAAATGATATAGCTGAGCATAACTAAGTGCTAACTTTCCTCATGTTCCATCAAGTTCATTTAGCATGCAAAGGTAAAATGGTCATTATGACCAATTTCTATTTTTACAGGAGATTACTGAGACTAACTTGCATGTCAAAATCATGCACACTGTAGATATCGAAAATACAAATCTAACATAGTTGAGTTTGCATCTATTGGATTGTTATGCAATTTAACTTGGATTTTAACAGTTTGCATGAGTTGCACGTCTATTCAGTCAAAATCAAAACGAGCAAGGCTTAAAACATGATAAATCACACTCTACGGGGACTACCATGGGAGAGTTACAAGACTCGGTACACAGGAAAATAAAAAGAAGGAAAGGGAGGGGTTTGCGCGCAAGAATGGTGTCTTCAACCTCTAGCCCGCTGCGCGGAACGCGTGCCGCGCGTGCACGTGCGCCTGTGCGACGAGGGCCGGAGCAGCGCCGGTTGAGGTCTGGGAAGGTGTCCCTGACGTGACAAAGTCGTAGATGAAGACGTGGAGGTGCCAGGTGGCTTGAGAAGGTGGGACGTCGTCGATGAACTGGAGGAATACGCCAGCGGCAGCGAAGCACGGCGCGACAGCGATGCGGAGGCGAAACGGCGGCATGGTGGGGCGCAATTGATGGAGGGGAGTGATGCGGTGGTAGTGGTGGTGATCTAGGGACAGGGAAGTGGATGGAGCGGAGGGATGGAGGCGGACCGTTCGGCTCCCATGGCGGATGGAGGCGTGGTGCGCGAGAAAGAAAGAGCAAGGGCTCTTCTCCACTCTAGAAGCGGATGCGACTCACGCGAGGCGAACACCATAGCGAGGGGCCGACAGCGGCAGAGATGCGGCGCCGCGTGGCCATGTCGTGGCGCGCCTGCGCGCGTGCGTGACGCGGCGTCCGCTTCCTATCGGATGAACGAGCAAGGGACAAAGAGGTAGGCGCGGTCTATTGGGCTTTGGAGGGAGAAGCAGACGGAATGAGCGAGGCGGCTGGAGGCGGAGCCGTATGCCGGGCGCAAGGAGCGGCACGGCCGTCGTCCGCCCGCCCTCAGTTTTCCCGAAACCGGATTCAGAAGAAAGCTAACGAGAGAGGGAACAGATGGAGAGGCTGACAGAGCATCCCCACGCGTCAGCAAAGGAAACGAGAAAGATGTTTGACCAGAGAATGAAGCTTCAGAAATGTGGAGATTTGAGGATGAAAATGACCGAATTTGGAGAAGGTCCAATTATGAAAGTTGTTTCAAAATTAATTCTCTACAACTCTGGTATGTAACGTTTTAATAAAACAGGCTTGGAAGTTAGACTAATTGGCCAGTTTATTAGAGAGTGTTGGTTCTGCTCAGACTTTAAATTTAAATTGTTCTAACTATAGTTAAAAAACAAAGCACTTAACTAAGAAACATTGTATAGAGAAGTTGTTCTATCAGCAATAATCTACAAGTTTGTCATACAAAATTTCTTCCAGATCATGCTAGAATTTGAACTATATAAGTGTTTAGCGGCAGTAGCCCTCAAATTCCAGAATTTAACTTTTTCACATTTGAATGTGTTTTCATGGGTGCTACCAAATGTAACCATTTAAAAGTGTACAAATAACATGATGCTCACAAGGTGCACATGAAAAGGTCCTAGAGATACCAGAGGTATCACAACCCTCCCCCTTAAAGAAATCTCGTTCCGAGATTTTGAGTGTCATATGTGGTTCAAGGTAAAATAGAGGAGATGCATAAAGTGTATGATTCCACAGCAATTTCAGAACTGATGTAAATTAAAAACCTTACATTGTGTTGGCAGCGAAGAAAAGAAATCCGGATATTTATTTAGGAGGAACTCCTCTTGTTCCCAAGTGGCTTCATCTTCGGAGTGATTACTCCATTGAAATTTATAAAACTTGGTAGTTCGACGTCGGGTTGATCTTTCTTTTTGGTCAAGAACTCGAATTGGGTAATCTTGATATGTTAGATTAGGCTCCAGCTGAACATCAGCAACATCAATGACATGTTCCGGCACTCGAAGACACTTCTTAAGTTGCGATACATGAAAGACATCATGCACTGCGGACAAGCTTGGTGATAGTTCTAAACGATAAGCCACCGGTCCACATCGTTGAATGATTGGAAAAGGTCCAATATACCGTGGTGCTATCTTGCCCTTTACCCCAAATCGATGAACCCCTTTGATAGGTGAAACACGAATATACACATGGTCACCAACTTCAAACCTAAGAGGCGCCTTTTATCCGAATAACTCTGTTGGCGTGATTGTGCTTGCTTTTAATTCTTTTGGATGAAACGAACTTGTTCTTCAGCTTTTTCTACAAGGTTGGGGCCAAAGATGACCCGTTCCCTGGGTTCGGACAATTTAATGGTGTCCTGCATCATCTCCCATAAAGAGCCTCAAAGGGTGCCATTTCCAAACTCTTTTGGTAACTATTGTTATATGCAAATTCAGCTAGGGGCAAACACTCTTCCCAATTTTTGGCATTTGTCAAGGTGCAGGTACGAAGCATATCCTCCAAAATCTGATTCAACCTTTCAACTTGGCCATTTGTTTGTGGGTGATATGCAGAGCTATGAATGAGGGTGGTACCAAGTGAAGATTGTAAGTGTTCCAAAAAATGTGACACAAATTGTGACCCCCGATCGGATGTGATAGTTGTTGGGACACCATGCAAGGAGATAATGCGGGCTATGTAAAGTTCAGCATAGGTCTTGACTGGATATGTTTTCTTCACTGGAATAAAGTGAGCAGTTTTTGTTAATCGGTCCATCACAACCCAAATGGAATCATAACCCTTTGATGTTCGGGGTAAGGCTATAAGTACATGTGTATTTCCTCCCATTTCTAGGCCGGAACTGCTAGTGGCTGCAGCATGCTGGCTGGTTTTAAGTGATCTGCTTTTACTCTTTGACACACATCACACTCTGCAACATACTTGGTGATCTCCCGTTTCATATGGGTCCACCAAAAACACTGCTTCAAGTCTTGATATATTTTATTGCTGCCCGAGTGCATATCAAATAATGAGGTGTGTGCCTCATCAAGAATTTTTTTTCTCAACTCAAGATCCTTGGGTACCACTAAACTATTTTGGAACCACAAAACCCCTTATCAAGTGTGAAACATGAGTTTTTATCTTCAGCTATAGCAGCCCGGATATGTTCCATGCCCACATCTTTCTTTTGTGCTTCTATGACTTGATCTTTAATTGCTGGTTCAAGTGTAATGTTGCATAAAACTCCCAGCTGAACTGGTTCAACACTTATTTCACTAAAACTGCAGCAAAGGAGCCTCACCATTGGACGCATATCCACAGAGTTGCATTGAGCGTTTCGGCTCAAGGCATCCGCAACTACATTGGCCTTTCCTAGGTGACAATAGATTTCCAAATCATAATCCTTAATCAACTCTAACCATCGGCGTTGCCTGATATTTATTTCAGGTTGTGTGAATATATACTCGAGACTCTTGTGATCAGTAAAAATGTGGCAAGTATTCCCCAACAAATAATGCCGCCATATTTTCAGTGCATGCCATATAGCTGCAAGTTCAAGATCATGTGTAGGGTAGTTAATTTCATGCTTTCTAAGTTGACGTGAGGCATAAGCAATGGCTCTCCCTTCTTGCATTAGAACACACCCGAGGCCACCCCCGGATGCATCACAATACACATCAAATGGTTTGGTTATATCCGGCTGAGCTAATATGGGTGCTGATGTTAACAATTTCTTTAATGTTTGAAGGGCTTCCTCACATGAGTCAATTCGAATCCTTATAGCTTTTGCCACCCATCACAACTTCAAGCTGTACCAAATGGACGTCAAGAGTGCTTTCCTCAATGGGTCAATCCAAGCGTTGATATATGTGGAGCAACCACTTGGCTTTGAAGATCCAAAGAAGCCAAACCACGTCTACAAGCTCCACAAGGCGCTCTATGGGCTTAAGTAAGCTCCTAGAGCATGGTATGAATGTTTTAAGGAATTTCTCTTGAAAAATGGCTTTGAGATAGGGAAAGCCGATTCTACTCTCTTCACTCGTAAATTTGATAATGATTTGTTTGTGTGCCAAATATATGTCGATGACATTATATTTGGTAGTACTAACAAAGCCTTTTGTGATAAGTTTAATAGGATAATGACCGAGATGTCCATGATGGGTGAGCTAAAGTTCTTCCTAGGATTTCAAATTTAACAACTCAAGGAAGGCACGTTCCTATGTCAAACCAAGTACACACAAGACATGCTCAAGAAGTTTGGCAGGGAGAATGCAAAGCCCACTGATACTCCCATGGCATCCAAAGGACACCTCGACCTCTTTGATGAAAACAAGAAAGGTAAAAACATCGACCAAAAGCTCTATAGGTCAATGATAGGTTCTTTGTTATATCTTTGTGCATCTAGGCCTAATATTATGCTTAGCGTGTGCATGTGTGCAAGATTTCAAGCTAACCCAAAAGAGTGCCACTTGGTGGCTGTTAAGAGAATTTTGAGATATTTAGTTCATACACCAAACCTTGGCTTGTGGTATCCCAAGGGCTCCACTTTCGATCTCCTTGGCTATTCCGATTAGGATTATGCTGGTTGCAAAGTTGATAGGAAGAGTACAACAAGGATTTGCCAATTTCTTGGTCGGTCTTTGGTGTCTTGGAGCTCTAAGAAACAAAATAGTGCTCAACTACTTTGGATGAGGCACACCTTGAAAGACTTTGGTTGTGAGTTTAGCAAGATCCCTCTCCTGTGTGATAATGAGATTGCGGCCAAGCATGCAAACAATCCGGTGCAACACGCACGCACCAAACACATAGACATCCGCCACCATTTCTTGAGAGACCACGAAGCCAAAGGAGATATCGCAATCCGTCATGTGAGTACCAAAAATCAACTAGCCGATATCTTCACAAAACCCCTAGATGAGTCAAGGTTTTGTGACTTGATGAGTGAACTAAACATCTTGGATTCTCGTAACGTGGTTTGAAGCCTTGCACATACTTGTTTTATTTTATTTTATAGAATTATAGTAAATCCATGCTTAATAAAAGGAATTAAATTGTTGGTTTTTCGGATCGTTGGATCCTCTAAATTGAAGTGGCCATTGTTATGTATTGTTAATTGTGACTGGCCATTTAGATCTCAAATTCTCGTTTTAAATATCCTTTGAAAAGCATTTTAAAACTTTCTTCAAAACTACTACAAAATTTTTACCTTCCTTGGCTGCCTGTCAAATCTTGGTTCAACCAGATCTGGGAGCTCTCAACCAAAATCAGGCTCTACGTGATTTTTGGTTGACCCCTGGTTCAATCGATCCAGGCACCTTTAACCAATCTAAGTCCCTATGTGTTTTTTGGTCCAACCGAGCGTGGGCTGGTTCAAGCGGTTTCGGGCCTGTCTCCCAAGCTAGCCTACCTCCTCTCCCGTGCGCCTCCTTCCTCCGCTCTCCCTCCTATTTCCGGCGACGGCCCCCTCCGGCCATCCCGGCGGCGAGGGTCTAGGCACCAGCAGTGGGAGTCCAGGTGCTGGCGGCGCCCTCCTCCTGCGCGCCCCTCTTGCGCGCCTCCCAGGCTCGGCTTCCTGCTCCTGGTGGTGGCCTCTCCTCGGCTTCCTGCTCCTGGTGGCGGCCTCTCCTCGGCCTGCTCCGGCGACGTGGGCCTAGGGCATAGGGGGTGGGGGCGGGCTGCTCCTCGTGCACCTCTTCTCTGCTCCTCTTTCAGGTTCTCTCCACCAGGCCACTCCTCTTCCACGGGCAAGCTTCGAGGAAGGTAAAACCTAGGTTTTGCCCGATCTCCTTCCTCAATGGTTCATCCTCAATTTTTTCTGGTCAGTAGTTGTGGAATGCATGGTAGAGTGTGAATCTAAAAGGGCTCGTGCAATGGATTTAAGAATCACACTCAATCTTGGGCGCCATAGACATTGTTCACCACAGCTTGCACTATAAACCAAGTTCTTTTGGTAGTGGACAGTGGATGTTATGTCTGTGGTTCTCACATTCTCACAATTGACTGATTCTTCGTCATGCCAAATCTATCTAGTCCAATCTCTCAATGTTTTTACTCCATTTTAGCCAAAATATTTTAGCTTTGTTATCCTCTCCTGTAGCTATGGGTCGAAAAAAAGGCAAAGCTTGCTGAGAGCAGTGATGGTGATGATGGCAGTGACCATGATGAGATCTTTTAAGTTTTTCCTGAACCTCAATTACCAGTATCTCAACCATCTAGATGGGTGAAGAAATCAGACAAGAAGCCTCTACCCAAAGTTACAGCTGGTCCAACATCTGTTCCTGGTGTGAGAAAATGTGTCAAACGTACTGTAAGTCGTCGCCATCAAAACTAAAATGCTGATGAAGATGTGATTGATCTTCCACCACCCAGAGCTCGAGCCTTTATAAATGTGGTTTGGGAGAAAGCAAAGATCATAGACATTGAAAGTGAAGTTAAGAGGGTACTTAAGAATGGTGCTGGCGATAGTCTCCATTTCAAGAAAACACGGTACTTAAATCCAAGAAGGTTTGCAAGGGATTCAAGGATCCATGGGGACAGATTTCACAACATTGATCATAGAGTTTTCTACACTCAGATCAAGAAGCGTAAGAATCAACCTATGCTGAAACAAAGGTACATTGATTGGGAAGGTTGTAGGCCTATGCATGACAAACACATGGATCGTGCTCTAAAACTGTGTGAAGACAAGGGGTTGAAAGGTATTATGACCTTCTACTATGACTGGAATACTGAAGTCATATTTTAGTTTTACAACACTTTGTGGATTGAAATGCCTCCAGATCTAGATGGTGCCTATGAATATCCTCACTTGCACTTCATGTTTATAGCTGATTGGTACAAGTGCAGTTATCTCAGATTTGCTCACATTCTTGGATTCAGTGACGATGATATTCACCCCAATAAGAAGATTCATGAGTGTAAGCAACCCTCAGATGATGAAGTTTCTAGGATACACATTGATCCAAATGGCAGTTTTTGGAAGTCAATAATATGCACATCATGTGTAGATATGTTAACTCTCTTCTTCGACAAACTCTTGTTGTAAAAGGTGGTGATCCAGCAAGTGTCCACGATACAAGTCAGACAATTCTTCGGTTTATGCAGCCGAAAATTATCACTAAATTCAACATATTTGACTTGATTTGGAATGACATCCTGAATGCATCAGGGAATACCAACAAAGGGCTAGGGCATGCTCCCTTCATCATGAAAATGATAGAGGTGGTTACACAAACCAGATTCGAACCAAAGGATGGTGATCATCTCCCTTACAAGCCTGATTATATTGATCCAAATAATCCGGTTCGTGGTAGAGTAAAAGCATCAATAAAGAGACCTGTTCCAGCTCCTTCTTCAGGTGAACCCAGTCCTTCTCCTATCAGACATCCTTCTTCCTCCAAGGCAACTATGGTTGCTCGTCCTTTCCATTGCCAATGACAAGATAGCAGCCTTAGAAGGTTGATAAAAAGAGGGTTTCAAACTCTTTTTACTTTTTACAAGGGAAAGAAGGAAGATGTGAGGGAGAAGAACCTCTATCTCTATCGATGTGGGGATATGGTGCAAATTAAGAATGCACAATGGTGAAGATGTCCCTCCTCCTTCTCCACCTCGCTTATTTGAAGAGCCAAACATTCCTGACAGCTTTGAGGACTATCACTTCGCCTTGACGGGTCAGTGGCTAGATAGTGAAGATGAAAGTGATGAGGATGAGGCACACCATGATCCAAGCACTGTGGTCGAAGATGCATTTGCTGAAGAAGAACTGGCTATAAAGGCTCTTATCATAAGAAGGTCTATCCTCCATCACCTCCTCCACCACCCTCCAGCTCAAATTGGGATTTCTTTGTGAATATGTATCTGGTGGTGTTCCAGGAGCTGGATCAAGTTCTGGAGCAGCGGGTGATGATAGTTCTTGGAGTGACAGGCAGCAGCGACACTGCAGCTATCTCTTCCCTTCTTTTGTTGATTAATGTCAAAGGGGGAGAAGTAACAAGAGACAAGCAGCAGGCAGGCAGCAGCAGCAAGTAGCTGCTAACCAGCAGCAAGCAACAATCTTTTCTTTTGATCCTTGTGCAGCAGCAACCTCTTTCTCTCCTCTTTGCTTTGTGAGCTGTGAGAGAAAACATTTAAACTCTCTTTGTATGTGATATTTGTGATGGATCTTGGTTTGTAATAGCCTAAGTAGCTGAACCTAAAGTTGATGCATGCTACTTTTATGTCATCAAAGTAATCCTTGTGGTTTATGCTTGGCTCTAGTCTTCAGTTCTTATGTGATGCTTGTTGTTTTTTTATTAGGTGTGTGGATATCATGTCATGAGTATCATGGATTTTTATGACACTTGTGCACCCCTCGATTGAATGTGTATTATGTGGCTTTACACTTTTCCCTTTGTTTGTGCATATTGGCATATGAGGCCAAATTATTCCAAATTGAATAATGCACAAATTTAGGGGGAGTCACATGTGTATAGTCAATCAAAAACTTCTGATTTATTGTATTGTCTCTTTTAATTGGGTTGTCATTAATCGCCAAAAAGGGGGAGATTGTAAGTGCAATCACCTTTTGAGGGTTTTGGTGTTAATGACAATACAATTAAAAGCTCTAATAAAAATGTATGAGCATTTTGCAAGTAATGAAGATCATACAATAAGTGCATGGGAAAGAAAAAGAGACAAGTATTTGTACAAGTGCAAGAAAGGAGACCCCCCATTCCATTCAAATTTTGAAATGCAAGGAGTTTCCATTAAAAGATCAAATGCTAAGCTTTTCATCTTTTATCGTTGAGTTAGGAAATCTCGTACCATAAAGAGGGACCAACAAAGGTATGCTCTTGGTGGTACTAAAGCTCAAAGTGTCCAAAATTCCTTCGAATATTCACTCCACTTTCATATCCCAAATCTGCTCCACATTGGTTATATCTTGGTCGAACGAGTCCTAAGCAACCTCAACCAATCTAGCTCACTGATCTATTTTCGGTTGGCCTCTGGTTCAACCAGTCTGAGAACTCCTCAACCAATCTAGCTCACTGACCTGTTTTTGGTTCAACTGATCTGCATTGGTTCAACCAATATTGCCCAAATCTGCCCAACAACGGCTAGTTCGAGGGGGCCCATATATATACCCTTTCACCCCTTCTTTTACAGTGCTGCTTCCACCTCCAAACAACCTGAGACATATTTTGAAAGAGCACTCTCTCCTCCACACTCCTCTCCACTCTTGAGCTTCCAAATCCTCAAATCTTCGAGTGGATCTTGCAAGAACTTTAGAGCTGAACTTGCAGCACCTCTTCTCTCCCTTGTCCCTCTCTTGTTCTTGAGCTTTGAGCTTGGTGACACCTTGAGCAGCCCTTGTTAGTTTGTTACTCTTGGAACTCGAGTTCCTAGATGGCTATACGTCGCCTTGAGCACCATCCTCTCATGTGTGGTGGTGTTTGAGGAAGTTTGTATTAACCCAGCTTGTGAGAGCATATTAGTGTTGGTGGTCGTTCTTGCAAGGTTTTGACCACCAACTGTCGGTGAATAAATGGGGTATAGATAAAGTCATGTGCATTATTTACCTAACACTGATGAATTCCACAAGTTTTGGTGGTTTTTGGCGTATCACAGGGAGGAGCTCACATTCTGTATAAAAGAACATCATTTGGAGCAGGAGAGAAAACACGCACAAAAGGGCTTGAGATAAGATTTGCAAATTCCATCACTACAAAGTATCTCAAATGCACTCAAGGACTACACCATTGTGTAGAGCTCATCAAGATGATTCCAACGGACATATTATTTGCATCGTTCGGAGTTCGTACGGGAAATATAAGAAAAATACAAAATTAGGGGCAGCACCACCCCCGTCCGTACAGCGCAGGCTGCCATGGCCCAACAGGCGCCGGTGGCGCCCAATAGCAGCCCATGCATTGTTTGGGGGTAAATCCCACCTTGGGAACCCATGGAAGACCCCCCTCACTTCAAGCTATAAATAGAGGGGCACACCCCCCTCTCATACTTGTACCATTCACCATGTGAATTCTCTCTTTCTCCCTCTAGGAGGCGCCCCACGGGAGGTGCTTCCATTCTGAAAGTAGTGTTTAGGTAGAAGTTAGAGGTAGGGCCCCGTCGTTCCGGAGCTGTCTTCAGGAGTTCGGTATGAATTCTTTTGTATCTTTTCTTTCATGTAAGACTTGAGTTATTTAATATATTTATCTTTCTTTACTTTTGTGAGCATTTACATTACTCTTACTTTTGGTATTATTCATGCCTTAGCGTAGTAATGTCTTTTAGACTATAGTTAGAGTTCCTCTGACGGGTAATGAATATTTAGTTTGTCATGCTTATAGATTCCTCGTATGCTCTTTATAGCATTTGACTATACGGTTGTGTATAATTCTATCTGTTAGTACCAGTAGAAGTAGTGCCTGCAAGCTTAGACGTGGTGTCTACAATTGCGGTTACATTGGTTTCGCAAGTGATTAGACCCCACGCAGTTTTGGGTAGTCGGTGTCCATGTAGACTATGCTCACCCGGCTTTGGTAGGTCCTCATGGTGATAGCGGGAGTGTACCCTGTGTAGTCCACCCCCGTCGTTCGGGTCGCTTGTAGCCGCATAGCTGAGTTACTGTGACACCCGCCTTTCTCGTCTGGGTTATCAGCACGCTGGTGCCCGGAAGTGGTTAGCAGGCTCGGTGGCGAAGTAAGTATCTTAGACAACTAGATAAGTCATTACCTCTGTCAGAGCAACATGTTGGTCTAGCTTAGTCTGTCTGGCTCACCTTGGTATAGAAAGTCCTCATCAGGAATCTAAGCTCTTACCTTGTTGTCCTCCTACCTTTACCTGCTTTCTTGCCAACGGTGCTTGGCTTGTATCCCATGGTGCTTGGTGTCAATCGTTCCTGGTTATCGGTTGACGTAAGAGAGTAGTAACAGCTGGATGAATGATAGTTTGATATCTCTATCTCAATGCTTTCCTGTGGATAAATACAATACCTTGGAATACTCCCGGGTGAAAGGCTACAGCGGTCTCCGTGCGCTTGCGGAGTAAAATCCGGTAGGCTAAGAGCCGCCAACAAGCTTTTTTGGCGCCGTTGCCGGGGAAGCGCCGAGTTAGAGTGTTATGCTGTTGTTCATCCTTTTTGTTGTTGCTCTTTCATTTTATTTGAAAATCCAAAAAAATTATAACAAAAAAAAACATTTTCTTCAATGATGCTCTATCCGTTGTGTAATTCTTGATCACATGTGTGATCCTTGGATGTGTTTTTCATGCTATCCAAAGACATGGGACGCCAAAACTTACATGATATTTTATTGGAACCTAGCTTGGGCCAGATCCTAACGCGTGCCCAGGGTTTCAAATTAAGCGTGGTGCTATTGACGCGGCTTATGTATGAATATTTTGTGTCATTTTACATAGTTTTTCATAGTTTTTAAGCGTCAACTATATCTTTTACTAACATTTATCACCGATTATTGTGGATTTTGCAATATTGTCTTGGAAATATGCTATATATGATTTTTGCAGGTTTTTGACCTATTTTTCGCGAAATTCACAAAGATCTATATCGAGTAAGAAAGGACCTCTGAAGACGACATCTATTGAAGATGATGATCGAGGAACTTGGCTAATTCATACTCCTTCCTGTATTAATCAAGGTTTTCTGATCAGAAACTTCAAGAAGGTGTCAAGAGCTACAAAGATTCAATAAAATCATCAATTAATATCAAGACTAGAAGACTTCGTCAAAGCTCGGCCCATAAAGAAGATTCCAGAAGCCAAGAGTCCACAAAAGCCCCGCACAAATTAAGCATTAAGGAACTACCCCGCGAGAGATGGAAAGAAGAGAACGCAGGAAGAGTCCGGGTCGGCCGACCCTGACCCTCCTGGTCGGCCGACCCCACCCCTCCCTACGTCGGTTCAAGTTGCCTTTTCTCCCACGACATCTCCAGGGTATAAATAGTGAGCATAGGCCTCGGGGCAATGTATCCAATTCATTATCAAGGCAAGAAGACGGCGAGAAGAGGGACCACAACTAGAAGAGAGTAGAGGGTCGAGTTTCTAGTCTGGGATTAGAGTTCTTCTAGTTCCTGGAGGTGATTAGGGGCCTTGCACGGTGCTCTAATTACCATGCTCCAGAGATTCAATTGTATCGTCAAGGGAAGGTATGATCATGGATGTAATCTTGATACAGTTTATTAATGAAGTATTGTTCTTGTCTAATTATCATGTTCTTGTTCTAATTATGCATGTTATACTCTAATTAGCTTTAGATCTAGATGCTTGTTGATTAGATCATGTTATTAAGGGAGTTATTCAACTAGCGATCTTGATCTCTGATCTAGTTTACTAATGATATGGTTGTGTTTCTAGTTCTTGTAATCATGGTGATTAGAAGTTCTAGTTGCTCTAATTATGTTATTAGACTATGTGAAGTAATTAGAAGCGCGTTCTCTAATTATGTATGCCTGTTGAGAGTTTCTCGTCGATTACCTAGTTACTAGTGATAGTAGAGCCCGGGAAAAGGTTAAACTCGATCTAGGAGGTTAGATTGGTTGCTCTTGATTTAATCATGCTTTGATGAATATGCTTGAACATGCTTGTTTACCTTGAGCTGCTAGTTATCTCGCTACTCTATCCTTGAAGTGGCGCCCATATATCGCATATGCTTTGGATCCAATTAGAGCTTGATTAGAGAGCTGGTTAATACCCTTTAATTAGTGCTCTCATTATGTTCTAATTGTTTATCTTATGTTAATATATATAGTTTCTATTAGATTAGGCTAAGGATTGGTTTAGATTAAGGATTGGTTTAGACTTAGATTAGACTACCCTTTTTACCTTTAGTTTATCTTAAACTCTTGTTAATTAGAGAATACTAGTTCGTTCCTTGGATTGACAAAACCCATGATACTCATCCTGGGGAAAAGCTACATACGATACTGTCGCTTGCAGGATAAGGTTTGCCATGCTTAAGTGCTGTCAACAGGTGCTTAGGTTGAAATTAGCCGCTTTTTGTCAAATTGGATGCAATGTCGAGTTTGATAGATGAGTAATGGATGGTCTTTGGTAGTGATGTTCCGTTGCTAGTCCATGAGCCGCAATTCTTAAACTAGCTGGATCTCTCAAGTTTCAATGGAGACACAAAATCCCGGTGTTGTTTCAAAAATGCATCCTGTTTTTTTAGACCGTGGATTTGAGAAAAAGTTGGAGAAATGGAAGTCATAGTTTAGCAACATGGTTTGTGCTATATATGTTTTTGACGAAAATTGTTTTTTTTTTTGCACTCCATGAACAATGGGTACGGTGGTTAATACTCTACATATATTGGACCCTTGTATTTGTTGCACACTAACCTGTTGCAGGAGGCATTCATTCCCCACACGAGAAATCCAGACCCTCTTGGGAAAATGTTAGCATCGTGACATGCAATCGTATATCCATTATGCTATCTTCCATGCTTGAGTTTGCACAGCTAGTAGGCCGCTGGTCTACTACCCCATGGGAAAGTTGCGTGCCCGATGGAGTTGTGGTGTAGATCCCAAAATCGGTAGGCAAAGACGTCTCTCATTGCGGGAGAGATCCATCTTAAGCACCACCAAGGCAAAAACAAATCGATGACCACAAGCATGGTGGGAATGTCATGACGTGCAGTTGATGGCTGTGTGGCACATAGGTAGACAACGACTGGTGGCACGCGTCATCTGACAAGTACCAAGCCCAAGAAGACAATTAAACTTGTTAGGGAGCAAGCATTCACTGCAAAATCTAAGCTTGGGGGAGATAATTGCCTGGCATTTGACAAGCTTTTTACGGAAACAACCAAATTTTCAAGCCAACGAAGCCGCACTTAAAGGACATCCGCTACATTGACATCCCAAGGAGTGAGAACCCGGAGTACCAATTGTCAATTGAGATGGATATTTAGCATCAATACTACCTTTATCATGAAGGAAGAACGAAAAGGCTATCACAAAGAAACCATTCTCAACACCTATTGAGGGTCTCTCTTCACACCGTGATTGGACAATGCCTCCCAATGGAACCAAAACAAGAGTCAAAGCGAAACAAAGGAAACCTTCATTCACAGATGAGGAAATATGAATAAAAGGGTTGTTTCATCACACCACAAGAATCAAGCTTGGGGGAGGATATACCAAGTAATATCACACATCTTCCAACCCAACCCCTGAGAGGAAGGACCTCGACATTCAACCAACATCGGTTGATTGCTGCAAGACATTGACCATGCTCTGCATCACTTGGGAAGTGAACATAAAGGCCATAGATAGCTCTCATCCCGAGAGTACTTCTCTAACACCACAAGACCAGATGACTCTATAGTAAGAGGTTGCAATTGTCATAAGATATATAGAGACATCACCCAAGTATGGAGGAACGCTACGAGCGAGCATTCCTTAATTCCCTTCCCCTGGCTAGACATATGACAAGACAAAGCGGTTTATTAGAGGTCAGGTTGATCTACTCTACTCATGAGTCAATGCGCCAATGAGCCACCTACGACATCATAAGCATGGCGCAACATGAGTCAGCACGCCAATCACAAACATGGCAAACAACCATCTCCCGAAGATTGGTGGCAAACTGCCAAGGATGCAAAGGAGTCCATTCCGACAAACATCCACCTCTATCATTCCACTCAGTCTGTTTAGGAATAAACAGCTGGCCGCAACCGAAATTGTGTCACCCTGGAAGAATGTCAGACTTAAAGGCAAATATGATGTTGGAGCGGAAGATGCAGCAGGAGACATTCACCCATGGGAGTAGTATCATTAGATAAGATATGTCAAATCCAAGCTCCCGACACTTTGCAGACGGTCCAAATAGCAGCATTGAAAAAAATCATCCAAACAGTCATTTTTTTAGAGGAGGCAGAACAAGAGTAGAGAGAGAAGCGAATTCGCCAAACATAGGTGAGCTACACAAGTAGCATCGTCGTCACCCAGGGAACAAGCAAGCTTGGGGGAGGCAATGCCAGGTAATACTAAAGCTTAGTTTTTTGGCAATCACTTGCAAGAACTTAGCTTGGGGGAAGATCACTAGGTGAGTACCCGAATGCTCTGTATTTATTTGAATATCTTAAATCCTGAAAATTGCCATGACACAAAAAACATTTACTTTCTTGTTATCCCAAATAAAAGGAAAACCTACAAAAATTTGTATAATTCAAAACTACAGAAAGATTTGCTTTTTACCATGAATAAACTAACTCCTGTAATGCTAGAACTTTGTCTATACCCTTGCTTAAAAGAAATGATGAATAGTTGCTCTGTTAATTTCTTGTAAGTATTTTGTTTACAACTTGACGCTCTCCTGAAATTTGAACTTATTGGCATTTGTCGTGATCCTACCTTTAATCTTTAACCTTGTGGGAGCAAGTGCTTTTAAACCAAGTCTAAATTGTTGTGAGATGTGATATAATCACTACAGGAAACAGAAGAAAATTCGTGGGTTTTTTAAATTCGTCGGGCTCAGGTTGGCCCACGAACTTACAATGAATAAGTTCGTCGGTTTTACCTGGACCCACGAACTTAGTTAAATTCGTCGGTTATTGCAGGACAACCCACGAACTTAATTAATTTCGTGGGCCAACCTCGAACCGACAAATTTACTAGAGAGCCTAGGGCACCCAGGCATCTCACGTCTCGTTGACTCATAACTTTTCCCCACAGCTTTCCTGCCCCCGCCCCCGTGCACCACCCACCGCCTCCTCAGATCTCACGCGCCGCCAGCCCCTGCCGCTGGCTCCTCCGCCACCGGAGCCGGCCACCGGACCTCGCGCCTCCCCTTGGCTGGATCTCGCCGCCATCGGAGCCAGCCGCCAGACCTCGCGCCATCGGAGCCTGCAGCCATCGGACCCCGCCGCCATTGGAGCCGGACGCCGAACCTCGCGCCTCCCCTGGGGCCGGATCTCGCCACCGCCAGAGACCGCACCACAAATCCCCACGCTGCCAGCCCCCGCCGTTTACCCACGACGCCGGCCCCCGGTGCTTCGGCAGCCTACACGGCCGGACCCCGCGCCGCGCCTCCCCATGCCGCCGACCCCGCCGCCTCTGCCGGACCCCGCGCCGCGGAAGATGCCTCCCTTCGCCAGTGCACAGAGCCGCTTCCCGCCGGTCCCCTCACGCTGCTGCTGCCGCCTGGTCGCCCCTCTGCCTGGAGTGCTTCTTCCTACTCCACCGGTGAGTACTACCCTCCCCCTCTCCCTCTCCTTTCTTGTGGTGAATTAGCTTCTACATGTTACCACCGGTGAGTTAGCTTCTACAGCTTCCATGGCATTTGACTAACTGAAGTGAACCACGCCATCTTTTAGATCTAGAGAACGCTGGGGTCATCCATTTATTCTTCCTTCAGTTACAGTGAGCTTGCAAAGATCACCTCTAATTTCTCACCAGGTATGCATATTCGATTGGTCTATGTTATAACTCTTACTTGCAACTTTTGTAGGAATGTGGTGTTAACCTATCAGATTGGTTTTTTTTTTCTGCAGAGTGTGTAGTTGGACAAGGTGGCACCAGTCAAGTTTACAAAGGCTATTTAGCAAATGGCACTGAGCTAGCAGTTAAGATCTTGAAGTATTCTGATGAGGTACAATAGTTTAGAAATAATAGTTGATCTCACTGTTGTAGGAATATTAGTTGATTGCAACACTTAGAAAATGTAACCTGGTAGGTTATTGTTAGCGCCGGCTAAATTCTGGCGCTAACCGATCTCTAGTATAAACTTCTAGTAGATGTTATTTTTTATGAGCTGTATGCGACCATATAGTATACTGAGTTGCTATATGAGAATATATGATGTTCTACTATTTTTCTGTGATTTTTTTCAATTTTCTATGAATTATTGGATTTTCTATGGGTATGGAATTATTTTTTTATTAAAAAAATAAATAAATTCATGGGCCAAAAAAACCGACGAATTTAAGTGCCAGTTGGACATTAAGTTTGTCGGCTATGACGGGCCGACGAATTTAATTGGGCCATGTGGATAAGTTCGTGGGTCACTCAAAAACCGACAAAAGTTCGTGGGGGCCAACGAACTTATTCTGATAAATTCGTGGAGTTAAAAACGACGGATAAGTTCGTCGGTTGGCCAACGAACTTAGGGTAAGTTCGTGGGTTTGGGCCTAAATTCGTGGGTATTTGGCCCACGAACTTTCTCTGGTTTCCTGTAGTGAATCAAAGTTTGAGTTTAATCCATCTTGATCCTAGTAAGGTGAATTCTCAGAGTTTTTTTTTTTAAATTAAAATGATAAAGTTCCTCAGTGGCTTTAAATATCTATCTAGAGCCAAATGCGTACATGATGAAACCTCTACATATGCTACCTTTTGTTATGTTGAGTTTTGTCAAATTTAGAGTTCTTATGAGGCAGTGGCATTTCAAGTCCTGATCAAAATCCCTCACATTTATCCAATTGCTAGCCTTTCTTTGTCTGGTCATGCTTAAATCTACATTGGATTCAAGCATCCACCTTCACCAGATATTTCTCCACCATATCTATCATCCACTTACCCATCCACAAATATGGTCTCCAAATAAATACGCCAGTCATATTCTAGAAATATCCTCAAAGTTTTCATACAAGGAGACATGGAGCTATAAAAAAAAGAGTGACAAAAGAGAAAAAGAAAAAAAGAGAGAAGAAGAGAGAAAGAAAGAAAATATAGCTCCATGCACTCAAATGCTTCAAAGTTTCGAGAGAGGATTCATCAAATAAGGAGTTTTCATCCATAGACCATATCCACCTACAAAACCAATCCATTCTCCTTTGATCGTGATGAGAGGTATCATAAACTTCACTAGAACCAATCTTTGACTTAACAAAATACATGACATAGGTAAGCTAACTTTATCCCTACCTTGAGCTCCACATAAGCCTTTTAGTTGATAGGGAAAAGTTTGGCCAATGGCCTGGTGAGGAAATACAAAGCCACTTGAGTGATCAAGGGTTCCATTTGAGAAACTTAGTGCTTTGTTTTCAAAATTTTCAAAACCCTCAGAGCATGAAACCGGAAAAGAGATAGAGTTCGGTGACACTCAACTAAGATTGTTCCATCTCTCAATCGTTGAAGACAAGGTAAGAAATGTCAAAAGCCCCACAGGTATGAATAAAAAGGTTGGGGTACACTATGCCAGTTTGTTCATCCATAAAGGTAGAAGGTTGGGTTGTGCACTTAATACTTGCAGGACATTGACATTGACGCAATTCCTGATACACCGAGTCTAAGTATTAGCTTTGCTCGAGGACGAGCAAAAGTTCAAGCTTGGGGTGTGTTGGTGGTCGTTATTGCAAGGTTTCGACCACCAACTGTCGGTGAATAAATGGGGTATAGATAAAGTCATGTGCATTATTTACCTAACACTAACAAATTCCACAAGTTTTGGTGGTTTTCGGTGTATCACAAGAAGAAGCTCACATTCCGTATAAAAGAACATCATTTGGAGCAGGAAAGAAAACATGCACAAAAGGGCTTGAGATAAGATTTGCAAATTCCATCACTACAAAGTATCTCAAATGCACTCAAGGACTACACCATTGCGTAGAGCTCGTCAAGACGATTCCAACGGACATATTATTTGCATCGTTTGGAGTTCGTACGGAAAATGTATGGAAAATACAAAATTAGGGGGCAGTGCTGGCGTCATGCTGACACCGCCCCCGTTCGTACAGCGCAAGCTACCATGGCCCAACAGGCGCAGATGCGCCCAACAGCAGCCCATGCATGGTTTGGGGGTTAATCCCACCTTGGGAACCCATGGAAGACCCCCTCACTTCAAGCTATAAATAGAGGGGCACACCCCCCTCTCATACTTGTACCATTCACCATGTGAATTCTCTCTTTCTCCCTCTAGAAGGCGCCCCACGGGAGTTGCTTCCATTCTGAAAGTAGTGTTTAGGTACGAGTTAGGGGTAGGGCTCCGTCGTTCCGGAGCTGTCTTCAGGAGTTCGGTATGAATTCTTTTGTATCTTTTCTTTCCTGTAAGACTTGAGTTATTTAATATATTTATCTTTCTTTACTTTTGTGAGCATTTACATTACTCTTGCTTTTGGTATTATTCATGCCTTAGCGTAGTAATGTCTTTAAGACTATAGTTAGAGTTGCTCTGACGGGTATTTAGTTTGTCATGCTTATAGATTCCTCGTATGCTCTTTATAGCATTTGACTATACGTGAAACGTCCCCAATTTTTTGGAAACTCAAATGTGATACAAATGCTAGTCCTAGGGTCTAGCAACACATTTATTTCAAGTAGTACAGAGTCCAGACTTAACGATTACAAACCATTACATAAAAATTGCATGAAAATAAGATACAGCGGAAGCTAATTCTTCGGGCCCAATGCCATAAGCTAGTTGGGAAGCAGGACCGTGACCTAGCCGAAGAGCAGCTCGAACAGCTCGTCGGAGCTATCTGGAAAACATCAACAAAGCAAGGGTGAGTATTTTTGTACTCCGCAAGCTCACCTTCTTCCTATAGAGTTTTGGGAGGTTACCTATAGCTATATGCGAGGCTATATCTGGAGCTCAAGTGTTTTTGCGAGAAATAATGCAAGATTCATTTTAGTTGTCAAATTTTACTTCATGAAAACAGGGTTTTGTTCAAAAGGAGGTAGCCACTGGACTCGTCGGCCCAAACGGACTAGCACATCCTAATTTATCAACCAACCTCCACCGCTGTACCCAAAACCACAATCACACTTTTCCAATCCATACCCATCCAGTTTTAATTTGTGAAAACTTGCTATTTGAAATACCAAGCCGTAACCCATCCATACCAGTGGACGCGGACTATTCAAATAGATTTTACTACAGGCCAGAGTTGTACTAATTCCCACAAGTTGGACTCAGCAGCTACTTACCGTTGTAAGCGCCCGAATTCCAAACCGAGCCGTTGCCTTTGTTTCATCACCTAGCAGTACTTTAGAGGTTCGGGCCACCGAGCCACACCTTGGTGTCCCTCGACACCCCCTCGGCACACAACCCATTCTCTTGCCCCTTGTGCGCCAACACAGAAGCTACTAGGCTATCCACTCTGGCTCGGGCCTAGCCAATGCCTCATACAGAGCGAGTGGTGGTACTAAAAGGGTTAGGCAAGATGTAGATCAACTCGGTCCTTCAGAGCTCTGGTAGAACCATTCTCCCTTTCCATGGCTCGACACCGCGAGCATCCACCTACCCAGTCATCTCCACGAATCCTAGGACCTGGGTAACCGCGGGTTGCTAAGTTACCGTTCATACCCTACCCTTAGATGGCTAGTTCGGTGCGTAGCCGTATTCCGACAAAGTCGGTTGCCGGGGTTCTTCCCTATTTTATTTCAAAAGCACACCTATCCAAATATTTCTCATTCCTAACCCATCCAAGTTCTTTAACCATAATCCCAATCCCATTTTCAAGGTTAAGATATGTATATAGTTGAATGAGCGATCCCACCTATGCGCATTACTTCTAGTTAGGTTTGGGGAGCTACCCTAGTAGGGTTTACCTTAGCAAGCAAAAACAATGCATGTTTTATTTGGTTGAACTAGCCAAAAGGTTTATTTTGTATAACTAGGAATTTTATGCATCAAGTGAGGATTCCAGTGAACTTGCCATCGTCTAAGTCTTCATCGCAGTGGAGATCGGTAATAGGTCTGTCGGGTTCCTGGTCGGCGATGGTTGCCTCCGGCTCCTGGGGTTCTTCCGGAATGACGTCTAGCGTGCACAAACAAAAACATACAATAAATACAACTATTCATGCACCAAACGTTTTTGAGAGGGATTGGATTAGATAGAGGGTGTTTTTAGAAGAATTTAGGAAGAAGAATCGCCCCGATGGGAGTTGAAATGGTCAAGATATGTGGGTTTTCGTGTAGGGGGTAGAAACAAACTTTTTGGAAATGGAAAGAGCTTCCTCGGTCCAAAATTAGTGTGGCCTGGCCCATAAGGTGCTCGGCTTGCCAGGCCCATGGGCGCGCGCGGCCTCTGGGCCGGCCCAGGAGGCGCGGCGGGGGCATGACAGCGCGGGGCGAACGGCGTTGCGGCCGGGCCCACACGTCAGTGAGCAGGGGGTGACGGCTGTTGGCGTTCCTTAGCCTATTAGATATAAGTCTGCAAGCGCACGGAAAACGCGTTGTAGCCTTTCACCCGAGAGTATTCCAGGGTATCGAATCCACGAGGAACGAGGGGTATAATAATCACACAACACAATGGCCAAACTAGCGAAGCTAGCAAGTTGAGGATAAAAGACAGGAAAGCAGGTTCTCAATAGATATTAAAACACCTTACTATACTAAGCATGCAAAGCACTATACTTGTCATGTAAACATAGACACCAAAGCTGCAGAGCCACTGCCAGGCACCAGAGTGCTGATAACCCAGCCAAGAAAGGTGGGCGCTACAGGTTTCGGCTATATCGTCAGCGAGTCTATCCGAACGAACGGATTGGAATACTGAGAACACAAAAACTGTCACCTAGTGTGTCTACCAACCAGAGCTGCGTGGGATAGCCGACCAACCAAGGCAAACTCTAAGTATGAACACTGTCGTGCCACTCAAAGAGTTTACTACTTACTGGTAATGAGCCAGAAAAGCAAGCACTACTTTATAGCCAACACTATAAGCATGCACAAGGTTCCCGTAAACAGACAAGTATAAAACTGTGTATGAAAGTAAAGTAAGAATGAAATAACAAAGATGAGAGACAAGGAACTTTACTCAATCCTGGAACTGAATATCCTTCCTCTGATGATACATGCCTGGGAGAGAAGAGAAATCCCACTCCCGAACTCTGCACTCAATACTCTCCTTGATACAAGAGGAACTCTCTCTACAATGCTAAGGGAGAGCTTCACTTCTCCACACTATACACTCTACCACTACATTGATCCACTAATCCATACCTCACAAGGGAGGTCTAAGGGGGTATTTATGGTGCTAAGTGATGGAGAAGGTCGGTTGTGGCGGTTGGAGACGGTTAGAGGCCGGGCGGCTTGGGTGCCAAGCCGGGCGGCCTGGCCATCCCTTGGATCCACCGCCTCACTTCATCCCACGGTCCATATTGCTCCTCTAAGGTGGTTGTAGGTCGGTTGGCGGTTACTCTTGTGTGCTTTTGCCTCAACCATTGGATCCTTTTGTGTTTCTTCCTTAGCCATTGGATGGAACTCCCCTGGATTGCTGACTTAGCCAATCCGTTGGCTGGATTGATGAAGTGGCAAGGCCTTCTGTGGCATGGTGACTGGTTTTCTCAGATTCCACCGTGGTGTTGTATTTGACACGTTGTCTCATGAATGCAGGTGGAAGATGGCGGCATTTGGAGAATTTCATAGGCCGGGCGGCTTGGGCCTAAGCTGGGCGGCCTGGGCCCTTAGCCCATATCCAGCCCTTCTCCCTGATTCACATGTTTTCTCCATGTTTTCTATGTTTTTGCACCGTGACATGTGTTCCTGCAAGATCTTTACACAACTCGTGGAACCGGTTAATATGTATAAAACTTGCATAAACTTACCCTTGGAACATGAAATATTGGTGGTCGAAATAGGTTATAACGACCGCCAACACCCCCCAACACATAGACTTCTGCTCGTCCTCGATCAAAACAAGAGTTAAGCATGGTGTAGAGGGCATATGACAACTGTAGCCTCAGCAAGTACAAAGGTTACTCCCAAGTTGGTTCATCTTACCCAAGATTTCAATGGTGGCTACACTTAGATTTTGAGATGTTGAAACTGAGAACAAGTTGCAGGTGTCACAGCAGTTTTCTCCCAGCTAAGAGCAACAGAGGTTTTTCTCTTTTCAAAGACATAGTGTCTACTCTTTTGTTCTCAAGGTCACCTCTCAATCACTCAAAGGATGAGAATCCTTGTGTTTTCTCTCCTCCTAATCTAAGTTTTGGGTGGAGCTGAACGAGAGTGAGACTATCTCATCATGTTTGTATCACCAAGTCAAAGCAAGTGTAAAATCAAAGAGTATGAAGCAAATCAAGAACTTTGGCTATGTGCAAGTGTGGCCAACTCAGCCCAAGACTGAGCCGGGCGGCCTGGTGGCAGGCCGGGCGACTTGGTTAGGAGCCGAGCGGCCTAACATGTGGGTCTTTCGAGCCTTGCACCGATCATGTTGCTCGGAGAAGTGCTTTGGGACACCGATTCTGCGTGTGGTACATTTTTCACCATCGTGACAGGCCGGGCGACCTGAATAGGCACCGGGCGACCTAAGTGCCAAGCCGGGCGGCTTTGGTTCAGCTCAGTTTGTCCCAAATTTTTGTGTGCAGCGCGGTCTAACCCTGTACATCGTGTTTCTTCTTTCTTTTCTGCAGGGTTAGTGACGAGAGATGGGGGAGGCTAAGTGCAATCCTCCCCCCACACTTGTACTCAAAGTAGGGTAAACAGAAACTTTATTGAACTGTCATTGGAAATAAATAAAACAAAGAACATAGGCGCAAACCATACAAAGAAAGAAATAAAACAAACTAAGCACTAGGAAAACAGAAAGGGCGCCTATACTAAAAATTTATTCTAACGCCATGGGCATCTATGGCATAGGTGGATCATAGATGTCGGGATGCCCAGTGGCATTGGCAAGGCGGCGGAACTTGGAAGATAGGCCCTTCCTAAGGATTTCTATCTTATCATTGATCTCCCACTTCCAAAGTTCTCCTTCTGCGCTGCGTTCTTCAAGCATGATGAACCTTTTGTTCATGGCTGTGATCTCCGCCTTGAGAGACTCAATGGTCTCTTCCTTCCCCTCCTCCTCCTTATCTGATTCTTCAAAATGTCTAGGAGGAGCCCAGATCGGAGAGGGCTTGATGGTCTTCTTCACGGTCCTCCTAGGGGGAGTAGAGTTAATAGACTCATCAATTGATGCGTCCCCCTAAGGACGTTCTCTTTGTGCCTTGGGATCAACACCTTCCCCCACCCTTCATTGGGAGTAGGTCCACCCCGGATGGTGTAGGAGGGCGATCCCGGACTCTTGGGCGCACCGTTGCCCTCTTGCCTTTCACAGAATCTTCTGAGAAGAGTTTCTGGATTGGCACTAACTTGGGGGCGATCTTCCCGACGTTGGGTCGAGGTGAATCGCCCCGGAAGACCTTCTTTGCAATGGTGCGCGCAGGAGATAGCCCCCTTGTGAGGTCGGGCGGCCCCTCTCCAAGCCGAGCGGCGTTTGGAGAATTTCACAGGCCGGGCGGCTTGGGCCTAAGACGGGCGGCCTGCGTCCTTAGCCCATATCCAGCCCTTCTCCCTGGTTCACATGTTTTCTCCATGTTTTCTATGTTTTTGCACTGTGACATGTGTTCCTGCAAGATCTTTGTACACAACTCGTGGAACCGGTTAATATGTATGAAACTTGGATAAACTTACCCTTGGAACATGAAATATTGGTGGTCGAAATGGGTTATAACGACCGCCAACACCCTCCCCCCCACACACTTAGGCTTTTGCTCGTCCTCGAGCAAAACAAGAGTTAAGCATGGTGTAGAGGGCATATGACAACTGTAGCCTCAGCAAGTACAAAGGTTACTCCCAAGTTGGTTCATCTTACCCAGGATTTCAATGGTGGCTACACTTAGATTTTGAGATGTTGAAACTGAGAACAAGTTGCAGGTGTCACACCAGTTTTCTCCCAGCTAAGAGCAACAGAGGTTTTTCTCTTTTCAAAGACATAGTGTCTACTCTTTTGTTCTCAAGGTCACCTCTCAATCACTCAAAGGATGAGAATCCTTGTGTTTCCTCTCCTCCTAATCTAAGTTTTAGGTGGAGCTGAACGAGAGTGAGACTATCTCATCATGTTTGTATCACCAAGTCAAAGCAAGTGTCAAATCAAAGAGTATGAAGCAAATCAAGAACTTTGGCTACGTGCAAGTGTGGCCAACTCAGCCCAAGACTGAGCTGGGCGGCCTGGTGGCAGGCCGGGCGACTTGGTCAGGAGCCGGGCGGCCTGACATGTGGGTCTTTCGATCCTTGCACCGATCATGTTGCGTGGAGAAGTGCTTTGGGACACCGATTCTGCTTGTGGTACATTTTTCACCGTTGTGACAAGCCGGGCGACCTGAATAGGCGCCGGGCGACCTGGGTGCCAAGCCGGGCGGCTTTGGTTCAGCTCAGTTCGTCCTAAATTTTTGTGTGCAGCGCGGTCTAACCCTGTACATTGTGTTTCTTCATTCTTTTCTGTAGGGTTAGTGACGAGAGATGGGGGAGGCTAAGTGCAATCGTCTCCCCCACACTTGTACTCAAAGTAGGGTAAACAAAAACTTTATTGAACAATCATTGGAAATAAATAAAACAAAGAATATAGGCGCAAACCATACAAAGAAAGAAATAAAACAAACTAAGCACTAGGAAAACAAAAAGGGCGCCTATACTAAAAATTTATTCTAACGCCATGGGCATCTATGGCATAGGTGGATCATAGATGTCGGGATGCCCAATGGCGTTGGCAAGGCGGCGGAACTTGGAAGATAGGCCCTTCCTAACGATTTCTATCTTATCATTGATATCCCACTTCCAAAGTTGTCCTTCTGCGCAGCATTCTTCAAACATGATGAACCTTTTGTTCATGGCTGCGATCTCCGCCTTGAGAGAACAATGGTCTCTTCCTTCCCCTCCTCCTCTTTATCTGATTCTTCAAAATGTCTAGGAGGAGCCCAGATCGGAGGGGGCTTGATGGTCTTCTTCACGGTCCTTATAGGGGGAGTAGAGTCAATAGACTCATCAATTGATGCGTCCCCTCTAAGGACGTTCTCTTTGTGCCTTGGGATCAACACCTTCCCTCACCCTTCATTGGGAGTAGGTCCTCCCCAGATGGTGTAGGAGGGCGATCCTAGGCTCTTGGGCGCACCGTTGCCCTCACCTTTCACGGAATCTTCCGAGAAGAGTTTCCGGATTGGCACTGACTTGGGGGTGATCTTCCCGACATTGGGTCGAGGTGAATCGCCCCGGAAGACCTTCTTTGCGATGGTGCGCGCAGGAGATAGCCCCCTTGCCGGCCTTCCCGCACTGCGTGAGCACGTAGGGGAGGTCGGGAGGCCCCTCTCCATGCCGGGCGGCATTTGGAGAATTTCACAGGCCGGGCGGCCTGGGTCCTTAGCCCATATCCAGCCCTTCTCCCTGGTTCACATGTTTTCTCCTTGTTTTCTATGTTTTTGCACCGTGGCATGTGTTCCTGCAAGATCTTTGTACACAACTCGTGGAACCGGTTATTATGTATGAAACTTGCATAAGCTTACCCTTGGAACATGAAATATTGGTGGTCGAAATAGGTTATAACGACCGCCAACACCCCCCGCACTTAGACTTTTGCTCGTCCTCGAGCAAAACAAGAGTTAAGCATGGTGTAGAGGGCATATGACAACTGTAGCCTCAGCAAGTACAAAGGTTACTCCCAAGTTGGTTCATCTTACCCAGGATTTCAATGGTGGCTACACTTAGATTTTGAGATGTTGAAACTGAGAACAAGTTGCAGGTGTCACAGCAGTTTTCTCCTAGCTAAGAGCAACATAGGTTTTTCTCTTTTCAAATACATAGTGTCTACTCTTTTATTCTCAAGGTCACCTCTCAATCACTCAAAGGATGAGAATCCTTGTGTTTCCTCTTCTCCTAATCTAAGTTTTGGGTGGAGCTGAACGAGAGTGAGACTATCTCATCATGTTTGTATTACCAAGTCAAAGCAAGTGTCAAATCAAAGAATATGAATCAAATCAAGAACTTTGGCTATGTGCAAGTGTGGCGGAATGTTATTGGTAAGTGTGCTTTGGTATTCCCCTTTTTGATGCGAGAGAGGGCATGGTATTTTCCTTCTTTTTCTTTCTTTCTTTCTCACTTTTTTTTCTCTTTCTCTTTTTTTTCTATTCACTTCCATGCCTCTTTTCCTCTCTTTTTGCATGATTGATAACGGGGGGATTGGAACATTGGCATAGCACAACTTATTGGAACTTTGTGGTATGAACGTGTACGTGATAGCCAAAAGTCATGAATGTTTCTAACTCATTTGATGGCACAAGGTTTGACAAAGTTCAAAACACTCAAAGATGTCTTTGATACATATTGTATTTGTGGCACTAGTAGGACATGTAACTTGAGAACATTGGAGTAGATCACATTTTAAAATTTTAACAAAACAAAAGCTATTTGCCTTAGCAAGGGATCACTGCTATGTATCCATGTTACTTATATCTCATGAATCAACAACTTCAATCAAAGCGGGTCCCTAAACAGAAGGTATCCATGGGCAAACTTACTTCAACGTAGGGAGTAAAATTTGTACGGGTATAGACATGAGCTATCAATATGATCATAAAGAGTAAAATTTATCGAAGTTTCATGTATAGAATGGAATATATGGACCAAAATTGAAATTTTCGCGATAATACCTCGTCCTTGTGCAGGGTCGACATGAAGATGGGCCAACTCAGCCCAAGACTGAGCGGGGCGGCCTGGTGGCAGGCCGGGCGACTTGGTCAGGAGCCGGGCGGCCTGACATGTGGGTCTTTCGACCCTTGCACCGATCATATTGCGTGGAGAAGTGCTTTGGGACACCGATTCTGCGTGTGGTACATTTTTCACCGTCGTGACAGGCCGGGCGACTTGAATCGGCGCCGGGCGACCTGGGTGCCAAGCCGGGCGGCTTTGGTTCAGCTCAGTTCGTCCCAAATTTTTGTGTGCAGCGCGGTCTAACCCTGTACATCGTGTTTCTTCGTTCTTTTCTGCAGGGTTAGTGACGAGAGATGTGGGAGGCTAAGTGCAATCCTCCCCCTACACTTGTGCTCAAAGTAGGGTAAACAGAAACTTTATTGAACTATCATTGGAAATAAAACAAAGAACATAGGCGCAAACCATACAAAGAAAGAAATAAAACAAACTAAGCACTAGGAAAATAAAAAGGGCGCCTGTACTAAAAATTTATTCTAACGCCATGGGTGTGGCGGAACCATCCTGCTTAATCCAGACTAAGCACACCTGCCACCTCTGGCTCACAGTGCACTTAGGCCAGACTAACCCGGTAGTCCGTCGAGCTACCCAAAAGGGCACTCGATGTAACCATCGCCCGAGGATACCGACATCACACACATTCAGCCCTCGAAAGAGCCACAACAGTTACACCATCACAGGCAGTTTAATAGTGAAAATAAGATAAAGTTCTTACAAACCAATATATGTAATCAAATACATGCTCAAAATACAGTGGAAGCGATTGCAAGGTATATATATAGCGAAAGCGTTTCAAAACATCTCACAGCGGAAATAAAACTCAACTAATCTTCATGTAGAGATAAACAAGGCGAGTAGCACCGAGCCCACCGATTCTACCCTCCTTCAAGCGATTGCCCAAAAGTCTTCAGTACCTGTAAGCCAAAAGTGGGGGCAAACCTTGAGTACTAATTACTCAGTAGGACTTAATGGAATGGCTTACAGCTGACGCAAAGCTTGCTTACTAAGAATTGGATCCTTAGCTGTTGATTTTAACTAGGATCAAAGTAACATGTGAAAGCAGGATTTGACAGCTGCTTAGTTCATCATATCAATAGTACCAATCATGAGTACAATAATAAGTTGCATGAAAGTAAAGCATGTATATCCAAGCATGTAGTATTCAAACCATGAATTCATAATACAGCATATTCAAGTGGATTACTATATTGTCCAGCAGTGATACTAGCATTCTCACACCTGGTGAGCATCAGCGATTCGAATCGAATTTTATATTCCCAAGAATAATTAGAAGCACCAGGATGGCATATGCTTACTAACCCACGGCGTTTCCACATATGCTTCCCCCATCTCCACTTGTCCCATCTCAAGTTCGAATTTACTCCCGCCTGACTCCCGGAGCGTGTTGTCGCAGGAGCATTACCACGCAATGGGTCAGCCCTCCCTTTACACCCGCCTTTGCGGCCACCTTTCTCTCAACCAGTGGGTAGGAACGTGTCTCTATGCTTGAGACGACACAAGTAAGACTTTCACCGGTCCATGATCCCAGATAAGCACCCTAACAATGTTATGCCGATCCCAAGCGAACAACGACCGGCCTTATGCGACTCGGGCGGAGTCCACCATACCATCCACATCATCATCATCATTTTTCTTATATATCCATATCTCCGCCCGGTCTCGATTTAAGCCATGAGCATCCTCATAGCTTCCATCATATTTCTTGTGACTTTTGAAAATCACCTATGCGACGAGTGACTCCGTTCACTCGTATCTACTCGTACCTAGCAATTCTAGGCACTCGTTCTACGATCTCTATGTATAGGTGCTAAGGCCAGGGCAGCCGAGAAGTCTAATGCAGATGTTTCCAATCAACTCCTAATGCAGGTGCGTAATCATCAAACATCATTATATTAGCTGGGAGAAACAATGGTCCTGCCTACCTTTGATTCAGTTTAATAAAACCAACAAACTAAGCTAATTGTTATTTTGCCGGGTTGTGAGGCTTTGCCCCAGGCAACCCCTTGATCCCTTGGACAACTCCTCCGTCCAAATACGACTGATGGGCCCTTCAAGTCGTGCTTGGGGCTTAGTTGGTCTTTTGGACCACCGTTAATTGAAGTAGCTCCACACGCTCGTTTCTTGATCACGTATCTGCAATTAAGCGTCACTATATGAATGCCATGCACGATGCAGTGAATGGGATGCATGAATGACAAGCACACACTTAGAAAATCGTTTCGTGGTTAGGCAGAAAGGTGAACAATAGACTACTTAAACAAGATTACTTTTGTGGGTATAAACTTAGCATACGCTCATACAATTAAATATAAACAGTGCAATACATAAATTAGTACATGAGCAAGTTATCAATTTAACTGGTTCTTTATCATTTCATGTGTAAGCAAAACATCACACAAGTATATGAGTACACATGTAGTGGACTACTACACCACTCTCCTAGCATTAGTAACAGTAATACCTTCATGAACTGTTAACAAGCATATCCAATCACATGCCTAACTAGTAAGTTATTTATCGTAAAGAAGACATGTTGGGTACTAAGTGGATGAAAGCCACACCAGGATGATGTAAAGTTAAAACATTATTAAATATTTTGTTTGGAATGAGTTATTTAACATGAAAAGACTACTTCATGCATTCATAGGGAAACACTCACTAATGATATCACACATTTTGTTTATCAAATGGATTAAGGCCCTATATTAACTTTAAGTATTTTACACAGCAATGAATTAATCCCTCAATCAAGTGTGGCATAGACAACAGTAGATAGTGTGCAGCTAGAAATCAACCCACATGCATAATGATATCAATAGCAAACAACACCTACTCTTACAATTAAATAACACATGCCTACTTTATGAATAAAAAGCATTACTTGTGTTCATGTAGTTAGACAACTCCAAATGAGCTCAGATTTTTATGACATGTAAGTTTATACTACATTATGCCTCTGTCAAAATTTCAGCCACAAAGGAGTTATAATTTAATTATAAAAATTCTAGTAAGTTATCAGCCCTACGCATAGTTAGAATTTTCATAAATTTTACGAATGGTTCCACCAGTGAGCTATACTCAGCATGAACTGCATGCACAAAAATTTACAAGTTAAAACTTCTAAGTTTGACAGGACATCTATTTTCCATATATTAATCTTGTGCAAATTAAGATGTACATATGAGTAGTGTAAATAGCCTTCTCGAATATACTTTTTGGACTCTAGGCATCGACATTAAGCTACCACATTTTCCAGAGAATTTTTTTAGCAAGCTAGGACCACTTTTTCTTTTTTCCTTGATTTAACATGTTTGCACAATAACAGGGGTAAAACCATACATTCACACC
Organism: Paspalum notatum; assembly: GCA_022530915.1. Lineage (NCBI taxonomy): Eukaryota > Viridiplantae > Streptophyta > Magnoliopsida > Poales > Poaceae > Paspalum > Paspalum notatum. The sequence goes on along the minus strand of CM039688.1, from coordinate 26,436,713 downwards.
TCCACATCATACCTAGCCTACAGATCTACTCAAGAGGAACACAATGCAACAAAGTTTATCTTTTTAGGATTTTTCTTTGATTTGTTATGAATTTCCAAAGTTCACAGCTAATTTAAATGCATTTAAATGGAAAAATATTAGATCTGAGGATTAGGACGTAAATAACCATAGCTTTTAGGGGTTAGCAAGCAATTTTCCCAAGACTCAGCCAATTGTGCACCAATTCAGCATATACTCAAGGTTATATCTGCAAAAGTCCAGGGGCTTGGATTACAACGTGAGATTTTCGTAGATTCAGGGGGTTATGCGTAAGATTCATAAGACACAATAAATAGTGACGAAAATAGAAAAGTGAGTGACGGTGTTTCTGCAAAACAGCGCCTTCATCTTGTACCTCGGGCAAGGAAGGAGGGCGTGGTACGGCCGGGCGTTCCGACGTTCACGCCGGTGAGTGGATGCGCCGTCTTGGAGTCGACGAGGTCGCCGAAGGTGCTCCTCGCAGCAGGGATTCACCTCCCTTTGACCTCGTCGTGCGAGGTGGGTTGTAGACGCGGGGCGGCGGCGGTGAACTGGGATGGCGGCGATGGCGCTCGGGGTCGGTGGCGCGACCTCGACCCGTCGACTCCGGCGACGGGAGGGGACGACGATAGGCGTCCGGGTTGCGCGAGGGTACGACGAACCCAGGGGTGGGGAGTAGGGGTGGGCGGAGATGCCGGAAGGTGGTCCTCCATGGTGAGGCGTAGGTGTGCCAAGTCGGCGCGCGGCGACACGCACGGACGAGGCCGTTAGAGGCAATGACGGAGGACCACGGATTGGGGATATGGTGGAGGATGGTGAGGCGAGCGCGACGCGCTGGTCGGCTAGGCGCGAAGAGCACCAGAGGGGCTACTAGCTTCAAGTTTGCCGCGGCCAGCCATGGTGACCATGGCGGACGTTGTCTAGTGCAAGCAGCTCGATCTGGCGGAGGGAAGGGAGAACGGCGGCGACGTCAAGCCCTACGGGTGCACGGGGAAACGGCGAAGGCGGCGGTGATGGTTTAGAGGCATGGGGAGTAGCGGGGGCAGCCACGGGAGCTCGAGCTCCGAGCTCGGCTCAAATGGAGGACGCGCTATGCGCGCGAGCCGGGGGTGCGGCAGAGGCAGAGAGGCGGTGAGGGAGTGCGTGGGAGAGGGCGAACGAGGACGGGGTCGCGTCTAGGTGAAGAGAGCACGGCGCGGGGGTCGATCCGTGGCCTGGCGACGCTGCCCGTACGCCGGCGTCCGCGTGGCGTCCATGGGTTGGGGAGCGCGGGCGGCGCTGACAGCCCGGGCCCACATGTCAGCAACTCAGGGAAAGGAAATTAAAATGTGTGTTTTCTCCTCTTCTGTAAATCGACTATTTGACCAATTTAGAGCCCAATTTTGGAAAAGTTCCCATTGGATGAAATGCTCTACTCTTCAAACTCCACAAGTTTGTCCAAAGGCCTGATATCAAAATCTGTTTGTAAATATGATTTAAATTTGAATTTTTCCTGCAGCTCCCAGTTTGGTCAGTGGACCTCTAATGATTAAAAACTTAAAAAGTCCTTTTTGCAAGTGTTTTCCCCCAAAGTGCCTTTTGGCAAAGTTTCCTAGAATTTCTTGAGCTACAACTCATCCAAATAGAGTCTTGCATGAAAGTGGCTGTAGTTTAGAGAAAATTTGAAATTTCCAAACAGGTCTGGTTTGAACTGGTTTTCTGTGCAGGTAGAAAATGACCCTAAACCCCTTTTAAACCTTGGTATGTGACCAAGCTCTAATTGCCAAAGTTGTTCACCATTAAATGATCTATAAGCTTGGTAATATAACTTTGGTCTGAATCCCAACAGATTTTGATCTACAAGTACAATCATATTCAGAAGTTGGATCCAACAACAGGGTTATTTTATGTAGGGTCTTTCTTGTTGTCAACATCTGAAGGATCAAATGAAGTCCAATCACTTCAAAGTCTATTGCATTTGAAAGGTGATAAGTTTAATTTCACTTCATAGAAAGGGAGAATTTGAAGTTGTATAGTCAAATTAAAAGTAATTTCAGAATCCACTTTGGGGATAAAGTGAAATCCTAGGGTTGGGGAATTATTCTAAGTATAGACTCTCTTGGGCTGATTAAATTTGGTCACGATCACAATTGGCACTTATCAAAGAACTTTGGGTTTGATTTGGTCTCGACTTTGAAACCTCGTAACATATGATTTTTAAGATGGTCATATTATCAAAGTTGAAGGTCACATCCTGAACTAGGACTTTTGTATTTGGTGCTTTGTATAAAAGCTCGTGGGTGGTGACTTAAACAACCAAACGTAAAGCACTACGCCAAAACATACACGTTAGTGACGCGTCTCAATCACATCAGTGACATTCAAATCCGCATCTCTAAATTTTAGTCACTGATGTAAACCACATTAGTGACGCGTAAATAGACGTCACTAATGTCTCACAATAGTGACATGTTTTGTAAAACCCACGTCTCAGATTTGATACTTTAGTGATGCGTTTAGTGAAATACACGTCTCTGGCGTAATACAGCAGTGACGTGGTTCTTATAATCCACGTCTTTGATGTAATACATCAGTGACATGGTTGTCACAATCCACGTCTCTGATTTATTACATCAGTGACGTGGTTGTCACAATCCACGTCTCTGATGATAACTGGCAACAACAAAAAATATAAATAGAAAATCAACAATAGATACATTATACAGGTTTTACAGATAATACCAATTACACATTTAGTATAGTTTACATAGAAGATAGGTATTCTCTGTTCCATACAAATTTTCACACATACATACATAAACAATAACACACTAGATTGTCTATAGGTCCTAATAAAAGACAATATGAAACAAAAATACTGCACACGGAACAAATTATTTGATTCCATTTGCAATTTGACTACATATTGATTGATTAACTAGACCTCTAAACCTGCAAAAGAACATAACAGGAGTTAATGCAAACAATAGTTCAATGCATGTTTTAATTTTACACCTAATGTGAACCGGATTGAGGAGCCATAGAGGTAAACAAATTAGATTTCATCAAAGGACATACTCCGTATACGAGACTTGTGATAAATAGTTCATGATATACACTAAAAAAAATAAAGGACTTCTAGGTCCTAACTGTTTCAAAAATTTAATATCTGGTGTAGATGTCCAAAATTAGTTTAACTCGGCCTGTGTACAAGCTACAACTACATGCATAGAGTATTGTTTAGGCAAACAATGAACAGAAGGAAGACATACATTCAAGTATGCAAAATGTATGTGTAGTCAAATCATGCTGTAGCAAAATCATTCATAATTATCGGATGTACATAACTAGCATAGATGCCTTAGGGATAACAAAACAAACATATATAAAAACTCTCTAGTTTCTTGGTGTTGCAGTACAAGAATTACATGTGCTATTTCCTTAGATGTACAGATCATTTAGATCTTTAAATAATTTGAAGTAGTCTGCACAAATGATGTAAGCTTTCATGGCATCTCAGCTTTAAAGTAAAAAAAATTACCTAGGATTGGCATGAACTATAGCTCAATATTTTAGGACTAACTGTAGCATTTGCAAATGGCAAAAGGCAGCATTTTGGGAGTCAACTAGATTCCCTTTTAAAGATCAGAAACTAAATCACCTGCCCTGCAAATAAATAATTTGTTAATGCACAATGCAGAGCCAATAATAACATCATGTAGCATATAAAATTACAAGCTGAGTACATGTCATGCTCCTGTAAGAGCGAAAACTAAGAAAAAACAATCCTGTAGCTTCTACCAATCCAAATGATAAAGCAAATGTGGCTATTGAGGTAGCCCAAAATCTTAGTAACCTGCCAAAACGAAGCCCAAAATTCTATAATCTGGTGTCTGCTAATAGCCAATTGTAGATTATATTAGACATTTGAAGGACAATTTGGTTAATAAAGTGGCCAACCATATCTGCTAACTGCTACTGGCTAACTAATTCTGCTATCTACATATGATAACTTCAAATCTGCTAGCTCATATATGGGCATTGCCTGTAGAATTTAGTCCATCTATCTAGACTAATAATTGTATCCAGTGATCCATAGTTCTCGCAAGGTACTTATAAAAATCTATACAAATTCACAAGGACGAACTAAGGCTATCCATATTGGGCAATTGTAAACACTACTGCAGTAGCATATAGGGTAGAGATCAGCTACACCTCCTAGCGCCATGTTCAGGAGAACAGCAGTCAAGACGACCATGCTGGCGGGCGCCAACAAGAGAAGGGCATGGGCAGCGCCAGATCTAGTGCAGGAAAAGGCCGGTGAGTCTCCGCGCGTCACGTTCGAGAGGATAGAGCGGCAGCGCCGGATCCGGGAGTACTTACGAGAGAGAGAGAGAGCGGCAAGCGAAGGTAGGAGGCGGCGGCGGAAGAGGGACGGCAGAGGAGCGCCGTCGTGGGGGTGGGCGCCCGCCGGAGCGCCACCTCCTCCCTCCCGTGCTGCAGAGCTGCGTGGAGGAGGCACCAGCCGCGCCGGTTTGTGCTCGCGGAAGGGTGGCCGTCCTTGGAGGAGGTGGCGGCGACGAGTGAAGAAGAGGCCGGCCTTGGAGGAGGAGGCGGCGACGACTCCATTGCGGCAGGGTCAGCGGGTGCGGGTGCGGAGCCAGGCGGAGCAGGGGCGGATTGCGTAGGGATCGGCGAGGGTGCGCCCGTGAGGGTTCAAGTGGTGGCGGCGGCGGCGTGGTGAAAATCGGGAGGATAGGGTTGGCCGGGTGGTGTTCCGGGATGGATATGGCGTGCAGTCTGATTAATAGTTTTGAACCAGGCAGCATGATTGAACATTTGTAAATGGTGCGGTGGTTAGCTTTCGTTTTGTTGAGGCCACAGGTCAAGGGATGAAACCATACCGCACCCATAATTGTTTTTTTTTTGCCACTTCTTTATACACCTGTACACAATATTTAAAATGGGTCATGGGTTCAATCCCTACTAGACCCATTTTTCTATTGCCCCTCTTTTTTTAACCACACATACACAATATTTAGAATGGGTCGTGGCTCAAGTAGTAGTCCACTAATTAAATATACAACTAGAAATTAACCAGTTTCGTGCACCTTGCCGCCTCCTTCCTTGATATTTATACATCTGTATACAATATTTAGAATGGGTCATGGGTTTAATCCCTATCGAAGTTTCGCCATTGAGTATAATCTGCTGGGTGCCTTTGGTAATAATCATTAATGTTTTTACTTGTTCATATTTGAGACGTTGATAGAGTAGCCACGTCACTGATATATATGCAAACTAGAACCATCCCAGTCATTCATATTAGAGACACGGATAGACTATCCACGTCACTGAAATGTTCTCATATTTGAGACGTGGGTAGAGTATCCACGTCACTGATATATCTGCAGGCTAGAGCCATCCATGTCATTCATATTAGAGACACGGATAGACTATCCACGTCACTGATAGGTACTCATATTAGTGACGTGGTTTACATTCAGACATCACGGATGTAAGTCCGCAACTAAATTTGTGACGCGTCTTGACAATACACATCTCCAATATAGTAGCACCGGAGCCTGGGCAAGGGCAACTACATTTGTGACGCGTTTAAGTAAGCAACGTCACAAATATATAAATAGTGACATGTTTTAATTTAGACGTCACTGATTGTGGTGACTCCTATTTGTGATTTTGACATAGTGAAGTTTCGTATTCTCCATCTAGTCTTCGTTACTCTCTAAGCGTCATCAAGTCCTAATTCATTATTAACTCATCTCTAGCTGCGTGTTAAGGCTCTTAAGATGCCGGAGGCATCACAATGGGCATCTATGGCATAGGTGGATCATAGATGTCGGGATGCCCAGTGGCGTTGGCAAGGCGGCGGAACTTGGAAGATAGGCCCTTCCTAAGGATTTCTATCTTATCATTGATCTCCCACTTCCAAAGTTCTCCTTCTGTGCAGCGTTCTTCAAGCATGATGAACCTTTTGTTCATGGCTACGATCTCCGCCTTGAGAGACTCAATGGTCTCTTCCTTTCCCTCCTCCTCCTTATCTGATTCTTAAAAATGTCCAGGAGGAGCCCGGATCGGAGGGGGTTTGATGGTCTTCTTCACGGTCCTCCAAGGGGGAGTAGAGTCAGTAGACTCATCAATTGATGCGTCCCCCCTAAGGGCGTTCTCTTTGTGCCTCGAGATCAACACCTTCCCCCACCCTCCATTGGGAGTAGGTCCTCCCCGGATGGTGTAGGAGAGCGATCCCGGACTCTTGGGCGCACTGTTGCCCTCGCCTTTCACGGAATCTTCCGAGAAGAGTTTCTGGATTGGCACTGACTTGGGGGTGATCTTCCCGACGTTGGGTCGAGGTGAATCGCCCCGGAAGACCTTCTTTGCGATGGTGCGTGCAGGAGATAGCCCCCTTGCCGGCCTTCCCGCACTGCGTGAGCACGTAGGGGAGGTCGGGCGGCCCCTCTCCAAGCCGGGCGGCAAGCCGAGCGGCCTGGAGTGGAGGTCGGGCGGCCAGAGGTTCCACATCTAACACCATATCGGGGTTGATCTCTTGGTTGGACAGCAGTATGTAGGTCGCCGTGGTGCCGGATGTGATGGCTAGGCTCTTGGGAGAGGTGTTGTTGGTGGCCATGACTTAGGTTTTTCGAGGTGGAGATGAGATGGGAGTGATGAGAGTGGTGGAAGGGAAGAACTCTCATCCTTAAGTCGTGAAAGCTCGATCTCATCCACTCAACAGAGTCGGGTCGGCTAAGGGATCTGTTGAACTCGAAAAATTTCGAATAGAGGCGGCTGAGCGGCAAAGTTTGAGGTCGGGCGGCCTCGTCCTAGGTCGGGTGGCTCGACACTAAGTCGGGCGGTTTGATCAGGAGCCGGGTGGCTCCACCATGGGGTCGGGCGGCTTGCACCTGCCTCGCCGACTCTGGTTTGGCAGACTAGAAGTCGGTTTCACCCATCTAGGTGGACTGAAACCCTTTTTCATTGTGATGTGCCGGCTCTTTGTTGAGATTTTTGGTGGTATGGAAGCACAAGGTGAGATAAAACAGAAAAGTGAGGAGCATGGTAGTGTACATGGCTCATTTTAGGTCGTCGCTAGACCGTGGACGTGTGATCATGCCGTTCCTTGCAGCTCGTAGACGTCCACTTCTTCAAGCTGAGGCATTTCGGGCTCTAGGAAGACTTTTAAGCGTTGCCCATTCGCTTTAAAGACCTTCCCGTTTTTGTCCTGGAGGGTGATGGCACCGTGATCGGCGGCATCAAGGACCAAAAATGGTCCTTCCCACTTACCTCTAAGCTTAGCATGACCAAACAAACGAACGCGAGAATTAAAAAGTAATACCTTATCGCCTGGTTTGAATGTCTTGATCTTGATACGTTTATCGTGCCATCTTTTGGTTCACTCCTTGTACAGCTTAGCACTGTGGTAGGCCTTCTCCCTCCATTCCTCCAATTCAGCGAGTTGGATCTGAAGTCGAACTCCTGCCGATTGGAGATCCATGTTCCACTTCCTTATCGCCCAATGCGACTTGAACTCAAGTTCTACTGGCAGGTGACAAGTCTTTCCGTACACCATCTGATATGGTGTCGTGCCAATGGGAGTTTTATATGCTGTGCGGTATGCCCATAGAGCATCGGGTAACTTGGGTACCCAGTCTTTTCCCATAGCTTCGACAGTTTTCTGCAGGATATTCTTGATCTGTTTATTTGATATCTCAGCTTGGCCACTTGTCTGCGGGTGGTAAGGAGTGGCAACACGGTGGTCCACACCAAGTTCTGCGAGGCACCTCTTGAATCTTTTGTCAATGAAGTGTGGGCCTCCATCACTGATAATGACCCTTGGCGTACCAAATCGAGGAAATATGGTGTCATAGAACATTTTGATAGAATGTCTTGAATCTGCCGCGGAACACGGCAGCGCCTCTACCCACTTTGACACATAATCCACTGCGATGAGGATGTACTCTTTGTCTCCACACTTGCGAAATGGCCCCATGAAGTCTATGCCCCACACATCGAATACATCAAGTTGGAGGTTGCTAGTGAGTGGCATAGCATCCCTTGGATTTATGTTTCCTTGTCGTTGGCACCTTGGACACCTTCTCACGAACTCTTTGGCATCATCGTACAAATTTGGCCAGTAGAATCCACTTTGCCAAATCTTTGCATGAGTCCGGTAGGCTCCATAGTGACCTCCGCAGGAAGATGAATGGCATCTATCAAGGATCTGGGGGACTTCACAAGCGGGAATGCAGCGACGCAAGAGCTCGTCTGCGCAGAGCTTGTATAGGTAGGGGTCATCCTAGAGATAGAACCGGATGTCATGGACCAGTTTTCTCTTGTCAACTTCTTTAGGTACGTATCCTGTGACCATGTAGTTGACCAGATCTGCATACCTCGGTTGAGATGTCGTAACCTTCTGAAGTGTGTCATCTCTCATGTAGTCATCAATCGGCAAGGATGATGTTTCTTCAAATTGCATTCTTGAGAGATGATCAGCAACTGAATTTTCTACTCCTTTCTTGTCCCTGATCTCAATATCAAACTCTTGAAGTAGCAGGACCCACCGTATTAGTCGTGGCTTTGCGTCTTTCTTGGTGAGAAGGTACTTGAGAGCTGCATGGTCTGTGTATATTATGACATTGTCTCCTACCAAGTATGATCTGAATTTGTCAATGGCAAAGACAACGGCCAATAACTCTTTCTCGGTCGTGGAGTAGTTCAGCTGCGGGCCAGTTAGCATCTTGCTAGCATAGGATACGGCATGATGTTTTCTATCCTTGCTCTGGCCTAGGACTGCTCCAACATCATAGTCGCTGGCATCACACATGATCTCGAATGAAGCATTCCAGTCTGGTGGTTGGATGATGGGTGCTGTGACGAGGGCTTTCTTGAGTGTATGAAAAGCTTCTAAGCAGGCATCATCAAACACAAAGGATGTATCCTTAGCCAACAAGTTGGACAGTGGTCGGGCAATAAAGGAGAAGTTTTTGATAAATCTCCTACAAAACCCAGTATGACCAAGGAAGCTTCGAAGTTTGAGGTTTGTAGGAGGTGGAAGTTGCTCAATAACTTTGATTTTTGCACGGTCCACCTCTATGCCTCTCTCTGAAACCTTGTGTCCTAGCACAATCCCTTCTCTGACCATAAAATGACATTTCTCCCAGTTTAGGACAAGGTCTACTTCTTTGCATCTCTGGAGAACCTTTTCTAAGTTCTCAAGACATCCATCAAAGGTCTTGCCATAGACTAAGAAATCATCCATGAATACTTCCATTATGTTTTCTATGAGGTCAGAGAATATGGCCATCATGCAACGCTGGAACGATGCTGGAGCGTTGCATAGCCCAAATGACATTCGCCGATAGGCAAAAGTGCCATAGGGACAGTGAATGTGGTCTTACTCTAGTCATCCGGGTGAATGGGGATCTGGTGATAACCAGAGTAGCCATCAAGATAGCAGAAGAAGGAGTGATTGGCCAGTCTCTTGAGCATTTCATCAATGAAGGGAAGGGGGAAGTGATATTTCCGGGTGGCTACATTGAGTTTTCTGTAATTGATACACATACGCCATCCGGTGACAGTGCGCTGAGGAATTAGTTCATTATTTTGGTTCTTCACAACTATCATTCCTCCCTTCTTTGGTACAACTTGGACTGGACTGACCCATTCACTATCTTGCACCGGGTAGATGATACCCACGTGTAGGAGTTTAAGCACCTCCTTCTTGACTACCTCTCTCATCGCTCGATTGAGTCTTCGTTGAGGTTCCCATGAGGGCCGGTGCTCGGTCTCCATCGGGATGCGATAGGGATCCCAACCAGTATGAGTGGCATGGGTTCCTTGGGTATGTTGAAGACGTGGAAATCTAAGAACATCCGCTTGTCCCGCAAGGTTACTGGTATGACCCTGATAACTCCATGATTTTCCAACGATTCATTCTTGTTCCACTTCAAGCGAATGTCGGATTTTGATCGTGGGAGAGTGGGGAAATGGGTGTCTACAACGTGTTTAGGAATGATGTTCACCCCAACTCGTGGGTCGTACAGGATATCTTGTTGGAACATGTCGGATACATGGCCAGAGACGAGAGATGGTCCTGGGTAGAACCAAACAATTTTCGTGTCGAGTCATCTCTCTTCTAGCCATTCCCAATTCAGCACAGCTGTAAGCCAGAGAAGGTCCTCTCTCATTTGATGTGTTTGTTCTGGGAGTAGATATGCTGGTTGAGAGGTCCTTTTGAAGCGTTGGCTTTCTTTGGGCAACCGAGATGTTTTGCCAAAGCCCGTTAGTAGCTCCTCATCAAACGAGAACGGAGGAGCCGACGGAGGATTCGTCACGGATTCACTGACCCTCTCAGGTGTGTTCTGTGACGTGCTAGGTTTGGGGATATCTGTGATCATGAGAGTTTGTGGAGATGGGGTATGGGTATTCTGGCTCTCTTCTTGGTAGCTGGGTTCAGGTGGATCTTGTGGATGTGAGCGTGGTTTCTCGATTGTACTGCCATCAAAAGCTTTTTCAAGAATTTTATCAAGGACACTTCGTCCTTCTGGGGCAGAGAGGTGAGAAAACAATCCTCCTGAAGCTAAGTCCAAACATAGTCCTACGCCTGTTGAAAGGCCTCGGACAAAGTGCCGCAAGAGCATGGAGTCTTGGATCGCCAGATCTGGGCCAAATGCAACCAGACCGGTGAAACGTGACCAGGCTACCGCCAAAGTCTCGTCGCTTCCTTGACGAAAGTTGAGAACTTCGCATCGTAGGTCAATGACTCGATTTGGTGGGAAGAAGTGTAGACATAATTTGACTTGGAGTCTCTCCCAACTCCCCTCTACTGCACCGACTACTCGGTTGTACCATGATTTTGCTGCTCCCGTCAGTGAGAACGGAAATAGCAACCATCGGAGGGTTTCTCCAGGCATACCCGTGATGGAGATACAGCTGCACAACTGTTCGAACTCTCAGTGGTGTGTGTAGGGACTCTCTGATTCCAATCCTGCGAAGGATTGGTCCCGAACCATGGCTATCAAGCCGGGACGTAGCTGATCGCCATCTGTGATGATGGGGGCGGATGATGGTGGGGGCTCTAGAAAATCGCCCTTCGGAGCTAATAACTCGCAGATAGGCGTGTGATCCATGGAATGGTATGGTGATATGGTGGGATAGTGGTATAGTGGTTGTATAGTGAGAGATAGGATGACCTTGGTTCTGTGTTAAGATAGCTACCGTTCCCCGGCAACGGCGCCAGAAAAGTTGTTGGCGTTCCTTAGCCTATTAGATATAAGTCCGCAAGCGCACGGAAAACGAGTTGTAGCCTTTCACCCGAGAGTATTCCTGGGTATCGAATCCACGAGGAATGAGGAGTATAATAAACACACAACACAATGGCCAAACTAGCGAAGATAGCAAGTAGAGGATAAAAGATAAAAAAGCAGGTTCTCAACAGATATTAAAGCACGTTACTATACTAAGCATGCAAAGCGCTATACTTGTCATGTAAACATAGACACCAAAGCTGCAGAGCCACTGCCAGGCACCAGAGTGCTGATAACCCAGCCGAGAAAGGGGGCGCTACAGGTTTCGGCTATATCCTCAGCGAGTCTATCCGATCGAATGGGATTGGAATACTGAGAACACAAAAGCTATCATCTAGTGTGTCTACCAACCAGAGCTGCGTGGGATAGCCGACCAACCAAGGCAAACTCTAATTATGAACACCGTCGTGCCACTCAAAGAGTTTACTACTTACTGGTAAAGAGCCAGAAAAGCAAGCACTACTTTATAGCCCACACTATAAGCATGCACAAGATTCTCGTAAACAGACAAGTATAAAACTATGTATGAAAGTAAAGTAAGAATGAAATAACAAAGATGAGAGACAAGGAACTTTACTCAATCCTAGAACTGAATATCCTTCCTCTACTGATAAAAGCCTGGGAGACAAGAGAAATCCCACTCCCGAACTCTGCACTCAATACTCTCCTTGATACAAGAGGAACTCTCTCTATAATGCTAAGGGAAAGCTTCACTTCTCCACACTATACACTCTACCACTACACTGATCCACTAATCCACACCTCACAAGGGAGGTCTAAGGGGGTTTTTACAGTGCTAAGTGATGGAGAAGGTCGGTTGTGGCAGTTGGAGACGGTTAGAGGCCGGGCGGCTTGGGTGCCAAGCCGGGCGGCTCGGGGTGGAGCCGGGCGGCCTGGTCCCAAGCCGGGTGGCCTGGCCATCCCTTGGATCCACCGCCTCACTTCATCCCACGGTCCATATTGCTCCTCCAAGGCGGTTATAGGTCGGTTGGCGGTTATTCTTGTGTGCTTTTGCCTCAACCATTGGATCCTTTTGTGTTTCTTCCTTAGCCATTGGATGGAACTCCCCTGCATTGCTGACTTAGCCAATCCATGGGCTGGATTCATGAAGTGGCAAGGCCTTCCGTGGCATGGTGACTGGTTTTCTCGAATTCCACTTTGGAGTTGTATTTGACACATTGTCTCTTGAATGCAGGTGGAAGATGGCGGCATTTGGAGAATTTCACAGGCCGGGCGGCTTGGGCCTAAGCCGGGCGGCCTGGGTCCTTAGCCCACATCCAGCCCTTCTCCCTGGTTCACATGTTTTCTCCATGTTTTCTATGTTTTTGCACCGTGACATGTGTTCCTGCAAGATCTTTGTACACAACTCGTGGAACCGGTTAATATGTATGAAACTTGCATAAACTTACCCTTGGAACATGAAATATTGGTGGTCGAAATAGGTTATAACGACCGCCAACACCCCCCGCACTTAGACTTTTGCTCGTCCTCGAGCAAAACAAGAGTTAAGCATGGTGTAGAGGGCATATGACAACTGTAGCCTCAGCAAGTACAAAGGTTACTCCCAAGTTGGTTCATCTTACCCAGGATTTCAATGGTGGCTACACTTAGATTTTGAGATGTTGAAACTGAGAACAAGTTGCAGGTGTCACAGCAGTTTTCTCTCAGCTAAGAGCAACAGAGGTTTTTCTCTTTTCAAAGACATAGTGTCTACTCTTTTGTTCTCAAGGTCACCTCTCAATCACTCAAAGGATGAGAATCCTTGTGTTTCCTCTCCTCCTAATCTAAGTTTTGGGTGGAGCTGAACGAGAGTGAGACTATCTCATCATGTTTGTCTCACCAAGTCAAAGCAAGTGTCAAATCAAAGAGTATGAATCAAATCAAGAACTTTGGCTATGTGCAAGTGTGGCGGAAAGTTATTGGTAAGTGTGCTTTGGTATTCCCCTTTTTGATGCGAGAGAGGGCATGGTATTTTCCTTCTTTTTCTTTCTTTCTTTCTCACTTTTTTTTCTCTTTCTCTTTTTTTCTATTCAATTCCATGCCTCTTTTCCTCTCTTTTGGCATGATTGATAACGGGGGGATTGGAACATTGGCATAGCACAACTTATTGGAACTTTGTGCTATGAACGTGTACGTGATAGCCAAAAGTCATGAATGATTCTAACTCATTTGATGGCACAAGGTTTGACAAAGTTCCAAACACTCAAAGATGTCTTTGATATATATTGTATTTGTGGCAATGGTAGGACATGTGACTTGAGAACATTGGAGTAGATCACATTTTAAATTTTTAACAAAACAAAAGATCTTTGCCTTAGCAAGGGATCACTGCTATGTATCCATGTTACTTATATCTCATGAATCAACAACTTCAATCAAAGCGGGTCCCTAAACAGAAGGTATCCATGGGCAAACTTACTTCAATATAGGGAGTAAAATTTGTACGGGCATAGACATGAGCTATCAATATGATCATGAAGAGTAAAATTTATCCAAGTTTCATGTATAGAATGGAATATATGGACCAAAATTGAAATTTTCGCGATAATACCGGGTCCTTGTGCAGGGTCGACATGAAGATGGGCCAACTCAGCCCAAGACTGAGCCGAGCGGCCTAGTGGCAGGCCGGGCGACTTGGTCAGGAGCCGGGCGGCCTGACATGTGGGTCTTTCGACCCTTGCACCGATCATGTTGCGTGGAGAAGTGCTTTGGGACACCGATTCTGCGTGTGGTACATTTTTCACCGTCGTGACAGGCCGGGTGACCTGAATAGGCACCGAGCGACCTGGGTGCCAAGCCGGGCGGCTTTGGTTCAGCTCAGTTCGTCCCAAATTTTTGTGTGCAGCGCGGTCTAACCCTGTACATCGGGTTAGTGACGAGAGATGGGGGAGGCTAAGTGCAATCCTCCCCCTCACACTTGTACTCAAAGTAGGGTAAACAAAAACTTTATTGAACTATCATTGGAAATAAATAAAACAAAGAACATAGGCGTAAACCATACAAAGAAAGAAATAAAACAAACTAAGCACTAGGAAAACAAAAAGGGCGCCTATATTAAAAATTTATTCTAACGCCATGGGCATCTATGGCATAGGTGGATCATAGATGTCGGGATGCCCAGTGGCGTTGGCATGGCGGCGGAACTTGGAAGATAGGCCCTTCCTAAGGATTTCTATCTTATCATTGATCTCCCACTTCCAAAGTTCTCCTTCTGCGCAGCGTTCTTCAAGCAAGATGAACCTTTTGTTCATGGCTGCGATCTCTGCCTTGAGAGACTCAATGGTCTCTTCCTTCCCCTCCTCCTCCTTATCTGATTCTTCAAAATGTCCAGGAGGAGCCCAGATCGGAGGGGGCTTGATGGTCTTCTTCACGGTCCTCCTAGGGGAGTAGAGTCAATAGACTCATCAATTGATGCGTCTCCCCTAAGGAGTTTCGCTTTGTGCCTTGGGAGCAACACCTTCCCCCACCCTTCATTGGGAGTAGGTCCTCCCCGGATGGTGTAGGAGGGCGATCCCGGACTCTTGGGCGCACCGTTGCCCTCGCCTTTCACGGAATCTTTTGAGAAGAGTTTCCGGATTGGCACTGATTTGGGGGTGATCTTCCCGACATTGGGTCGAGGTGAATCACCCCGGAAGACCTTCTTTGCGATGGTGCGCGCAGGAGATAGCCCCCTTGCCGGCCTTCCCGCACTGCGTGAGCGTGCAGGGGAGGTCGGGCAACCCCTTTCCAAGCCGAGTGACCTGGCATCAAGCCGGGCTGCCTGGGGTGGAGGTCGGGCGGCCAGAGGTTCCACATCTAACACCATGTCAGGGTTGATCTCTTGGTTGGATAGCGGCGAGTAGGTCGCCGTGGTGCCGGATGTGATGGCTAAGCTCTTGGGAGAGGTGTTGTTGGAGGCCATGACTTAGGTTTTTCGAGGTGGAGATGAGATGGGAGTGATGAGAGTGGTGGAAGGGAAGAACTCTCGTCCTTAAGTCGTGAAAGCTCGACCTCATCCACTCAACAGAGTCCGGTCGGCTAAGGGATCAGTTGAACTCAAAAAATTTCGAATAGAGGCGGCCGGGCGGCAAAGTTTGAGATCGGGCGGCCTCGTCCTAGGTCGGGCGGCCTGACCAGGAGCCGGGAGGCTCCACCATGGGGTCAGGTGGCTTGCACCTGCCTCGCCGACTCTGGTTTGGCAGACCAGAAATCGGTTTTACCCTTCTAGGTAGACTAAAACCCTTTTTCATCGTGTTGTGCCGGCTCTTTGTTGAGATTTTTGGTGGTATAGAAGCACAAGGTGAGATAAGACAGAAAAGTGAGGAGCATGGTAGTGTACATGGCTCGTTTTAGGTTGTCGCTAGACTGTGGACGTGTGATCATGCCGTTCCTTGCAGCTCGTAGACGTCCACTTCTTCGAGCTGAGGCATTTTGGGCTCTTGGAAGACTTTTAAGCGTTGCCCATACGCTTTAAAGACCTTCCCGTCTTCATCCTGGAGGGTGATGGCACCGTGATCGGCGGCATAAAGTACCAAAAAGGGTCCTTCCCACTTACTTCTAAGCTTACCATGACCAAACAAACGAACGCGAGAATTAAAAAGTAATACCATATCGCCTGGTTTGAATGTCTTGATCTTGATACGCTTATCGTGCCATCTTTTGGTTCGCCCCTTGTACAACTTGGCATTGTGGTAGGCCTTCTCCCTCCATTCCTCCAATTCAGCGAGTTGGATCTGACGTCGAACTCCTTCCGATTGGAGATCCATGTTCCACTTCCTTATCGCCCAATGCGACTTGAACTCAAGTTCTACTGGCAGGTGACAAGTCTTGCCGTACACCATCTGATATGATGTCTTGCCAATCGGAGTTTTATATGCTGTGCGGTATGCCCATAGAGCATCGGGTAGCTTGGATACCCAGTCTTTTCCCATAGCTTCGACAGTTTTCTGCAGGATATTCTTGATCTATTTATTTGATGTCTCAGCTTGGCCACTTGTCTACGGGTGGTAAGGAGTGGCAACACGGTGGTCCACACCGAGTTCTGCGAGGCACCTCTTGAATCTTTTGTCAATGAAGTGTGGGCCTCCATCACTGATAATGACCCTTGGCATACCAAATCGAGGAAATATGGTGTCATAGAACATTCTGATAGAATGTCTTGAATCTGCCGCGGAACACGGCAGCGCCTCTACCCACTTTGACACATAATCCACTGCGATGAGGATGTACTCTTTGTCTCCATACTTGCGAAATGGCCCCATGAAGTCTATGCCCCACACATCGAATACATCGAGTGGGAGGTTGCTGGTGAGTGGCATAGCATCCCTTGGATTTATGTTTCCTTGTCGTTGGCACCTTGGACACCTTGTCACGAACTATTTGGCATCATCGTACATATTTGGCCAGTAGAATCCACTTTGCCAAATCTTTGCATGAGTCCGGTAGACTCCATAGTGACCTCCGTAGGAAGATGAATGGCATCTGTCAAGGATCTGGGGGACTTCACAAGCGGGAATGTAGCGACGCAAGAGCCCGTCTGCGCAGAGCGTGTATAGGTAGGGGTCATCCCAGAGATAGAACCGGATGTCATGGACCAGTTTCCTTTTGTCAACTTCTTTAGGTACGTATCCTGTGACCATGTAGTTGACCGGATCTGCATAGCATGGTTGAGTAACCTTCAGAAGTGTGTCATCTCTCATATAGTCATCAATCGGCAAGGATGATGTTTCTTCAAATTGCATTCTTGAGAGATGATCAGCAACTGAATTTTCTACTCCTTTCTTGTCCCTGATCTCAATATCAAACTCTTAAAGTAGCAGGACCCACCGTATTAGTCGTGGCTTTGCATCTTTCTTGGTGAGGAGGTACTTGAGAGCTGCATGGTCTGTGTATATTATGAACTTGGCTCCTACCAAGTATGATCTGAATTTGTCAATGGCAAAGACAACGGCCAATAACTCTTTCTCGGTGGTGGAGTAGTTCAGCTGCGGGCCAGTCAGCATCTTGCTAGCATAGGATATGGCATGATGTTTTCTATCCTTGCTCTGGCCTAGGACTGCTCCTACATCATAGTCGCTGGCATCACACATGATCTCGAATGGAGCATTCCAGTCTGGTAGTTGGATGATGGGTGCTGTGACGAGGGCTTTCTTGAGTGTATGAAAGGCTTCTAAGTAGGCGTCATCAAACACAAAGGGTGTATCCTTAGCCAACAAGTTGGACAGTGGTCGGGCAATAAAGGAGAAGTTTTTGATAAATCTCCTATAAAACCCAGCATGACCAAGGAAGCTTCGGAGTGCCTTGAGGTTTGTTGGAGGTAGGAGTTGCTCAAAAGGTTTGATTTTTGCACGGTCCACTCTATGCCTCTCTCTGAAACCTTGTGTCCTAGCATAATCCCTTCTGTGACCATAAAATGACATTTCTCCCAGTTTAGGACAAGGTCTACTTCTTTGCATCTCTGGAGAACCTTTTCTAAGTTCTCAAGACGTCCATCAAAGGTCTTGCCATGGACTGAGAAATCGTCCATGAATACTTCCATTATGTTTTCTATGAGGTCAGAGAATATGGCCATCAAGCAACGCTGGAATGATGCTGGGGCATTGCATAGCCCAAATGACATTCGCCGATAAGCAAAAGTGCCATAGGGACAAGTGAATGTGGTCTTACTCTGGTCATCCGGGTGAATGGGGATCTGGTGATAACCAGAGTAGCCATCAAGATAGCAGAAGAAGGAGTGATTGGCCAGTCTCTCGAGCATTTCATCAATGAAGGGAAGGGGGAAGTGATCTTTCCGGGTGGCTGCATTGAGTTTTCTGTAATCGATACACATACGCCATCCGGTGATTGTGCGCTGAGGAATTAGCTCATTATTTTGGTTCTTCACAACTGTCATTCCTCCCTTCTTTGGTACAACTTGGACTGGACTGACCCATTCACTATCTTGCACCGGGTAGATGATACCCGCGTGTAGGAGTTTAAGCACCTCCTTCTTGACTACCTCTCTCATCGCTTGATTGAGTCTTTGTTGAGGTTCCCGTGAGGGCCGGTGCTCGGTCTCCATCGGGATGCGATAGGGATCCCAACCAGTATGAGTGGCATGGGTTCCTCGGGTTTGTCGAAGACGTGGAAATCTAAGAACATCCGCTTGTCCCGCAAGGTTACTGGTATGACCCTGATAACTCCATGATTTTCCAACGATTCATTCTTGTTCCACTTCAAGCGAATGTCGGATTTTGATCGAGGGAGAGTGGGGAAATGGGTGTCTACAACATGTTTAGGAATGATGTTCACCCCAACTCGTGGGTCGTATAGGATATCTTGTGGGAACATGTCGGATACATGGCCAGAGACGAGAGACGATCCTGGGTAGAACCTAACCATTTTTGTGTCGAGTCGTCTCTCTTCTAGCCATTCCCGATTCAGCACAGCTGTAAGCTAGAGAAGGTCCTCTCTCATTTGATGTGTTTGTTCTGGGAGTAGATATACTAGTTGAGAGGTCCTTTTGAAGCGTTGGCTTCCTTTGGGCAACCGAGATGTTTTGCCAAAGCCCGTTAGTAGCTCGTCATCAAACGAGAACGGGGGAGCCGACGGAGGATTCGTCACGGATTCACTGACCCTCTCAGTGTCCTATGACGTGCTAGGTTTGGGGATATCTGTGATCATGAGAGTTTGTGGAGATGGGGTATGGGTATTCTGGCTCTCTTCTTGGTAGCTGGGTTCAGGTGGATCTTGTGGATGTGAGCGTGGTTTCTCGATTGTACTGCCATCAAAAGCTTTTTCAAGGATTATATTAAGGACTCTTCGTCCTTCTGGGGCAGAGAGGTGAGAAAACGATCCTCCTGAAGCTAAGTCCAAACATAGTCCTGCGCCTGGTGAAAGGCCTCGGACAAAGTGCCGCAAGAGCATGGACTCTTGGATCGCCAGATCTGGGCCAAATGCAACCAGACCGGTGAAACGTGACCAGGCTACCGCCAAAGTCTCGTCGCTTCCTTGACGAAAGTTGAGAACTTCGCATCGTAGGTCAACGACTCGATTTGGTGGGGAGAAGTGTAGACAGAATTTGACTTGGAGTCTCTCCCAACTCCCCTCTACTGCACCGACTACTCGGTTGTACCACGATTTTGCTGCTCCCGTCAGTGAGAACGGAAATAGCAACCATCGGAGGGTTTCTCCAGGCATACCCGAGATGGAGATACAGCTGCACAACTGTTCGAACTCTCGGAGGTGTGTGTAGGGACTCTCTGATGCCAATCCTGCGAAGGATTGGTCCCGAACCATGGCTATCAAGTCGGGACGTAGCTGATAGCCATCTGTGATGATGGGGACGGATGATGGTGGAGGCTCTAGAAAATCGCCCTTTGGAGCTAATAACTCGCAGATAGGCGTGTGATCCATGGAATGGTATGGTGATATGGTGGGATAGTGGTATAGTGGTTGTATAGTGAGAGATAGGATGACCTTGGTTCTGTGTTAAGATAGCTACCGTTCCCCGGCAACGGCGCCAGAAAAGCTTGTTGGCGTTCCTTAGCCTATTAGATATAAGTCCGCAAGCGCACGAAAAACGCGTTGTAGCCTTTCACCCGAGAGTATTCCAGGGTATCGAATCCACGAGGAACGAGGAGTATAATAATCACACAACACAATGGCCAAACTAGCGAAGCTAGCAAGTTGAGGATAAAAGACAGGAAAGCAGGTTCTCAACAGATATTAAAGCACCTTACTATACTAAGCATGCAAAGCACTATACTTGTCATGTAAACATAGACACCAAAGCTACAGAGCCACTGCCAGGCACCAGAGTGCTACAGGTTTCGGCATTATCGTCTGCGAGTCTATCCGATCGAACGGGATTGGAATACTGAGAACACGAAAGCTGTCACCTAGTGTGTCTACCAACTAGAGCTGCATGGGATAGCCGACCAACCAAGGCAAACTCTAAGTATGAACACCGTCGTGCCACTCGGAGAGTTTACTACTTACTGGTAATGAGCCAGAAAAGCAAGCACTACTTTATAGCCAACACTATAAGCATGCACAAGGTTCCCGTAAACAGACAAGTATAAAACTATGTATGAAAGTAAAGTAAGAATGAAATAACAAAGATGAGAGACAAGGAACTTTACTCAATCCTGGAACTGAATATCCTTCCTCTGATGATACAAGCCTGGGAGAGAAGAGAAATCCCACTCCCGAACTCTGCACTCAATACTCTCCTTGATACAAGAGGAACTCTCTCTACAATGCTAAGGGAAAGCTTCACTTCTCCACACTATACACTCTACCACTACATTGATCCACTAATCCACACCTCACAAGGGAGGTCTAAGGGGGTATTTATAGTGCTAAATGATAGAGAAGGTCGGTTGTGGCGGTTGGAGACGGTTAGAGGCTGGACAGCTTGGGTGCCAAGCCGGGCGGCTCGGGGTGGAGCCGGGCGGCCTGGCCATCCCTTGGATCCACCGCCTCACTTCATCCCAAGGTCCATATTGCTCCTCCAAGGCGGTTATAGATCGGTTGGCGGTTATTCTTGTGTGCTTTTGCCTCAACCATTGGATCCTTTTGTGTTTCTTCCTTAGCCATTGGATGGAACTCCCCTGGATTGCTGACTTAGCCAATCCGTGGGCTGGATTGATGAAGTGGCAAGGCCTTCCGTGGCATGGTGACTGGTTTTCTCGGATTCCACCGTGGAGATGTATTTGACATGTTGTCTCTTGAATGCAGGTGGAAGATGGCGGCATTTGGAGAATTTCACAGGCCGGGCGGCTTGGGCCTAAGTCGAGCGGCCTAGGTCCTTAGCCCATATCCAGCCCTTCTCCCTAGTTCACATGTTGTCTCCATGTTTTCTATGTTTTTGCACCGTGACATGTGTTCCTGCAAGATCTTTGTACACAACTCGTGGAACCGGTTAATATGTATGAAACTTGAATAAACTTACCCTTGGAACATGAAATATTGGTGGTCGAAATAGGTTATAACGACCGCCAACAACGGCGTTTACGGGGCAACGGCGACGGCTCAGCTTGTTTTGGCCGAACCGGCCAGGGGAGGGAGGCGGCGGCTCGCCGGCGGTTCCGGGGGCGAGACTGGCCCTGTGAGGTGGAGATCATCGAGGCGAACCTCGTGACCTAGTCCTCATACCGAGGTGGGTGCTTGTTTGCCCTAGTGACGAGCGCCGGCGGGGCGTGCGGTGGCGGTGGACAGCGCGGCACCACGCTGGGTCATCCCCGGGGCGGATTCGGGCCAACGTTCGGTGGGGTAGGCATGTGGCGGTGTGGCGAAAATGTTTCTCACCTTAATTTGAACAGCGGCGACGCGCGAAGAGGGGATTTGGGCTCGGCGGTGGTGGGGGTGCTCGCACTTGGGCGAGGTGCCACGCTAGAGTTTCCTCCGGTGCGGCAGTTGTGGGGTAGGTTAGTGTGGTGGAGTGCTCGGGCTTGCGGAGCGAGGGGGGTTTATAGTGGCGGGACGAGGTGGCGCCGGTGGCTTGCCATCGGTGTAGCGCTTTGTCTGGCGCGCGGCGCGGACGAGTGGTGGGGACGGCGGTGGGGTCTGGCCTCTGGTGCGCAGAGAGGGGGGTCGCAGCGGCCGGGCGATGGGACTCGACGAGGCGAGGGACCGAGGCAGCCACGTGCGCCGACGTCGCGACGCGCACCGGCGTCACGGCGAGCGCACTGGCAGTGGCCGCAGCGGCGCGGGTGGTGCAGCGGCGAGACGGGCAGGGAAGGGTCACGTCGGGGTTGGCTTGGCGTATATCAATGTGGTGGTTGGGCGGCGAGGTGGACGGCGAGCCCTGCTGTCGGTGCGGTCGCGCGGGCATTGCCCCTCGGACCGAGGAGGGGGAAGGGTCTGACGGAAGGAGCCCGCGTGTCAGCCTAAGTGAGGAAGGGGGGCGCGGCGGGCTGCCCGGGCGGGGGAGGAGGCAGGCCGGCGAGCTGGGCCGGCTCGGCCCAGGCGGTTGGGTAGTGAATTGGGCCAGAGGGGGAAGAAGGCCGGGGGGTGGGCTGGAGGGGGAGGTTGGCCCGTCTCCCTCTTTTTTTCTTTTTCTTTTTGTTTTCTGGTTTTGAGATTTTTGGAGGGGCCTTTTGTAGTCATTACCTCTGTCAGAGCAACATGTTGGTCTAGCTTAGTCTGTCTGGCTCACCTTGGTATAGAAAGTCCTCATCAGGAATCTGAGCTCTTACCTCGTTGTCCTCCTACCTTTACCTGCTTTCTTGCCAACGGTGCTTGGTGTCGATCGTTCCTAGTTATCGGTTGACGTAAGAGAGTAGTACAAGCTGGATGAATGCTAGTTTGATATCTCTATCTTAATGCTTCCCTATGGATAAATACGATACCTTGGAATACTCCCGAGTGAAAGGCTACAGCGGTCTCCGTGCGCTTGCGGAGTAAAATCCAGTAGGCTAAGAGCCGCCAACAATTAGTAAGTAACCTCTTCCAATCCTTGCGATTGGAGAGGGAAGGATAGGGTTGGAAAAGACCTGGCTCTTTGTGGGTGCCTCAATGGGGAAGTAGGGCTCCTTTGTGGAGTGACCGAACCTCGGATTAAATCCTTGTCCCCGTGTGCTTGCTTGTTGTTCTTGTTGTTCTTCGTGTTCATACTCTTGTGTTGCAAGTTTTGTCCCGATCTACCTTGTGTGCAGGTTTGGTGGTGAGCCCCTTTCAGATCTGCAACCTTTGGGCAAAAGGAAGACTTTGATTAAAATGAAATCATCTTTGGTTGCATGGTTTGAGAGATCAATTTAGTTTTTCATTTCTGCATTGGTTGAACAAGTCCGCTTCGGTTGAACCAGCGTTGAGCAGGTTGAACCAAATTGGACTAGTTCAACTTGTGGTATTAATTTATTTGGATCATTTGTGTAAGAAATTTCAAGTTAACCTATTCACCCCCCTCTAGGCTACTTTCAGCACTACCTACGACCATCAACTAGCCACAAACATGAGGGAAAATACATCAAAGTATGGATTAACATTTGCTACTAACATAGTTCTACAAGTTGTGTTGAATATTTGATTATAGGTGCAAGATCAGCTGAAAATAGGTGAAATATGGCTAAGTCAGGAGACACTGGCAAGTGGGCCAGGTCGCCCGACTCCACCCCAAGTCGTCCGGCCAGGCAAAGTGGCCAATCAGGCCCATCTTAGACCTGCATGCACAAGAATGAGGTGTCAACGTAGCTATGAGGTGGAATCCACACAAGCCGCATGCAATCAGCCGGAAGGTTCGCCATGTCATCGATCCAACACTTGGATTGGTGAAGTCAGCGATCCTAGGCACTTCAATCCTGCTGCTAAGGAAGAAACATAAGTGAAGATCAATGGTTGAAAGGAAAATACACTTGTAACCGCCACAACTGCCATGCAACCGACCTAGGGAAGCATTGAGGATCGTTTGATGACAAGAGGCAGTGGATCCAAGGGAGGCCTAGGCCACCCGACCTAAGGTAGGGCCGCCCGACCCCCCTACCAGGTCGCCCGGCCTCCACCTGTCCCCTTAACTGCCTGACCGACCTCCCTACCGACCTACACCATGTATAAATACCCCTCTCACTTGAATGGGTATAAATAGGTCACTAGGCCTCACTTGTGAAGTGTGGAAGTTGATTAGTTCATACCATCGGATAGTAGAGTAGCACTAGGTTAGTCGTGGGAGTTAGAGTTAGCTTCGAGTCTTGGTAAATCTCTTGTATCTTTCTATCTTTTGTACTCTTGCTACTCCAGTATAATATACATCTCATATCTATCCTCTGAGTTATACTTTACTTTATTTCTTACACTTGGTGTACCTTCTTGCATACTAGACCAAGGCTTAGGTTTGTGTTGTTCTTAAATTATCTAAATCTTGCTAGACTTGCCGGTGCTATAAGCTTGTCTTAGGCTTTGATCTAAGATTAAGCTAGTTCTCACCCTCTGATCAAGGAAGAACTTTAGCGTTCAAGTTTTCACTTGAACTCTAGTTTAGCTTGCCATCTTACCCATGCAGCTATGGTTGGTACCCTCTCTAGGTGACAGCTTTAGAGGTCTCAGTATTCCAATCCCGTCGTTCGGTAAGCCCGTAGGTGTTAGCCAGTTGCCGTTCGGTTGGCCTCCTATCTACCACCTGGCCTCCTCGGTGTAGTCTAGAATTTCGCTCGACGCATGACCCTAGTTCATGTTTGGTTAACTTAGTTCAATTGCGAATACTCCTCTGCAGCGGTTAAGAAATAGAGTTTGGATATCTTAATCTCACTTGTCCTCCTAGGAAACTACCTAGTCATTTACTTCTTTGGTCCCTGTTTACTCTTCCCACCATACACTTGGTTATCTTACCCCCGTTATAAGAATAGCTGGTGTTTATCTTAGTTATATTGTACTGCTTGAAAGTTCAACATATCATTCCACTTATTAGCCCTGGCTTTCCTGTGGATTTTTATGATACCTGGAATAATCTGGGTGAAAAAGCTACAGCGAATCTCTGTGCACTTGCGGAGTAAAATCTGTTACGCTAAGAGACGTCAACAAGTAGGAGCCGCAGGTGCTGGCGATGATGAGCGTAGGGGTGCCAGCAATTTTGGTAGTGGAGTAGGATGGGTTACTGTAGATCCGCCCTTGGCGGATGCGGAAGCAGGCCCACATGAGGCCATCTCATGATGAGCCTGGCCTGGACATTGTCCCTCCCTAGCCCGGCTAAGGAAGGGAGCTGGTTGTGTCGAGTCAGAGAGGTAGGGAGCTGGTTGTGTCGAGTCGGAGACGAGACACCCGCCGGCTGAGGTGGAACAGATGACGCAAGCCTACGCTCGGTTAATGTCGTGGCGATCCTAGGCAGTACCGAGCCAGATCGGCCCGGTGCGTTCTTCATGGTAGCCCCTCGAGGCGAAGCTGGTGGAGCCAGTGCGGCCCTTGCGATGAGCAAGGACACCGGGACTCGAGGATGAGTTGGCGTGGCGCTCGTCGGTGCCGTGGTCGATGAAGGCTCCGCCACGGGTGTTGACGCGACATTTGAACAAATATTTTATATCATTTTATATGGTTTTCACTGTTTTTATGTATCAACTATATCTTTTACTAACAATTATCACCGATTATTGTGCATTTTGCAACATTGTCTTGGAAATATGATATATGTGATTTTTACAGGTTTTTAACCAATTTTTCGCGAAATTCATCAAAATCTACATCGAGTAAGAAAAGAACTCTAAAGATGGCATTCTATGGAGATGATGAGCAAGGAAGCCTTGGTTGATTCATGACCCCCTCTGTGTTAATCAAGGCTTTCTGAACAAAAACTTCATGGAGATATCATGGGCTACAAGTTTTTGGAAGAAATTATGGAAGAAGCACTTCAATTATGTTCAAATCTAGAAGACTCCGTCAAGTCTCGGAAATTATCGAAGATTCCAGACCCCCGAGAGTCCGAGAATCTTCACAATTATATTTCTTAGGCGGCAAGGAACGTCCCCGCGAAAGATGGAAAGGAATGGGCAGAGGAGGAGTCCGAGTCGGCCGACCCTTACCCCCCAAGTCGGCCGACCCAGGGAGTCTATATGTCGGTTTGAGATTTCCTTTTCCCATGTCTTCTCCAAGGTATAAAAGGTAGGCATAGGCCTCGAGTTCGATCATCCAATTCATTACCAAGGTATAAAGACAGCGACAAGAGGGATCACAACTAGAGGAGAGGAGAGGGTCGAGTTTCTAGTCTAGGATTAGAGTTTTTCTAGTTCCTGGAGGTGATTAGAGGCTTTGCATGGTGCTCTAATTACCTAGCTCCAGAGGTCTAATTGTATCATCAAGTAAAGGTATGATCATGGTTGTATTCTTGAGACAATTTATTGATGAAGCATTGTTCTTGTCTAATTATCATGTTCTTGTTCTAATTATGCTTGTTCTAGCTCTAATTAGCTTTAGATCTAGATGCTTGTTGATTAGATCATGATATTAAAGGTTATATTCATCTAGCGTTCTTGATCAATGATCTAGTTTACTAGTAATATGATTGTGTTTCTAGTTCTTGTAATCATGGTGATTAGAGGTTCTAGTTGCTCTAATTATGTTATTAGACTATGTGAAGTAGGTAGGAGCGTATTCCTGGTAATGTATGCATGTTGAGAGTTTCTCGTCGATTACCCGTTTTTAGTGACAGTATAGCCGGAGAAAGGTTAAACTCGATTTAGGGGATTAGATTGTTTGATCTTGATTTAATTATGCTATGATGAATATGGTTGAACATGCTTGTCTACTTTGAGCTACTAGTTATCTCGCTGCTCTAATTTTGCTGTGGCGCACCATATCATGTATGTTTGGATCCAATTAGGGCTTGATTAGAATCTAGTTAATACACTTTAATTAGTGCTCTAATTCTGTTCTAATTGCCTATCTTATATATTACTACAGTTTTTATCTAGTTTAGGCTAAGGATTGGTTTAGATTAAGGACAGATTTAGAGATAGATTAGGCTACCTTTTTACCGCTTTAGTTTCCTATAAATTCTTGTTAATTAGTTCTCAATTAGTTCGTTTCTCGGATTGACAAAACATATGATACTCATCTTGGGAAAAAGCTACATACGATCGCTTGCAGTATAAGGTTTGCCGTGCTTAAGTGCCGTCAACAAGCTTTTCTGGCGCCGTTGCCGGGGAACTAATTAGTCGAATCTTAATTAATTTGAGTTTATATGTATTTTGTTTTGACCTTTATGTATTTTGATTTTCTTTTATTTATTTTCTTAATTTTTCTTGCACCATATATATATATCATTTCCCTTTTTGTCTTTATTTTATTTTCTTTATTATCTTTACTCTCTTTTGTATATATTTTAGTTGATATATATTAAATTAAGTTTAGTTTAGTGTAAATTTTCTAGAATATAGTTTTCTTCGTATATATTTTCTGCCAATAAGATTAGCAAGAATGGATGGACCATTGTCCAACAAACCAACTAATTATGTGGATGATCCAGAAAAGTTACTGAAAAAGCCTCGAAGCTCTGCCAAATTTTCTCGAAGACAAGTCGAAACTCTGCCGGAAATGGGTGAACCAGTTGAAGAAAGGAAGCTCGTGGAACTATGTGCGCCAACCTCAGATGATTTGAAGATTAGAGACCTCACTCTACCTTAGAGAGCATCCGAGATCAGAAGCTCAGTGATCAGCATGGTGCAGAATCAACCATTTAGTGGAAAGAAAGACCTGAATCAACACTTGAAGACGTTTCTGCAGATTTGCAACACATTCAACATCAAGGGAGTCACTAATATTCAGATCAGAGCCAGGCTATTCCCATTTTCACTAATCGGGAAAGCTCACCAGTGGTTTTTCACCAAGTACTTTTCACCAGGGAAGACTCAAGCTTTGCGCAACAAGATTTCAACGTTTGTACGGTACCCCAATGAGACATTTGATGAAGCCTACGAGAGATTCAACGATTATGTGTCAGCCTGCCCTCACCACAACTTTCAGAAATGGGATTTAATTCAGAAATTTTATGGTGGACTCAACGCAGTGTGTAGAGCTCATATTGACGCATCGTGACGAGGATCAATTCTTAGTCTCACTCCTACAGAGACTGAAGCTTTATTCAAGAAAGTTGCCGAAAATGGAACTTGGGGAGCAGATAGCGTGGCGCCTCCATCCACTGGAGTAGTGAAGAGTGTGCTGGAAGGGGATAAGATGGAGATTTTTGGTGGAAAGATCGACTCACTAATGAGAAGGTTTGAGAAGCTGGAGAGTGGTAGAGCTAAGGAAGTGAAGTCTACAGAAGCTATGATGACTTGTGAAGAGTGTGGAGACTATGGCCATTCAAAGGAATGTTGCCCAGAGGAAGCCAAGGCTTTGGACTATGCAAGGAAGGAAGGTTGGATTCCCCCGTCCAACTATAGACAGCATCAACAACAGTTCACTGCTGGATTAGCTATATAAAATGCCATTCCTCTACGGATTCAACTTAAGGACTTTATGGAGGAGCAAGCAAAGATCAACAAGGACACACACTCCAAGTTCAAAGCTATAGACAAGGTGCTAGAGAATATTGATGGCAAGATCACTACTGTGGGAAGTTCAAATCAACAGCTCATGGGGATGATGAAGATTCTAGAGAATCAGCTCTCTCAACTAGCAAACATCTCCCAAACAGGAATAAAGGAAAGTTGCCTAGACATCCACAGTCTAAAGAGTCACTCAAAGCAGTCACTACCAGATCAGGAAACGAGACAAGAGACCCAGAGTTGACTTCAAGACTTGCCAGTACAGTGGAAGCAGGGATTCAGAATGAAGACGAACCTGAAGTGACAGTGGATGACACGAGGATATTACCAGAGAAATGCAAGGTTCGATCAAGCAAGATAGATGAGCACTTCAACAAATTCATCAAGGTAATCATGCAGCTATATATCCATATGCCATTATTGGATGCACTTCAAGTTTAGACTTATGCCAAGTACTTCAAGGATATACTAGCTAACAAGAGGAAAATGCCACCTGACTATGTGAAGATGACCACTGAGTGTAGTGCAGCTATCATGGATGTTCCTTTACAGAAAAAGGCAGATCCAGGATGTCTCACTATCCCATGCTTTATCGGTGCTCTCAATATTGACAAGGCCTTATGTGATCTTGGAGCAAGTGTAAGTGTTATGCCCGAGTCAATGCTCGACAAGCTGAAGCTGCCAAAACCAGAGCCTACATCCATATGTCTAGAGCTAGCTGATCACTCAGTGAGGTATCCAAAAGGAGTAGCTGAAGACGTGCCAGTCAAGATTGGAGAAAATCTTGTACCAGTTGATTTCGTAATTCTAGAAATGGGAGGGAGTTCAAAATCACCAATGATACTCGGAAGACCTTTTCTCAGGACTGCTCAAGCTAACATCAATGTAGGAAAGGGAGAAATCAAGTTCGTCATCAATGGAGAATCAAGCTCATTCAAATTTCGCCCCAGATTTTAGATGTGCCGAGCAATTGAGGAGGACGAAGCTTGAAGAGGAAGATTCATCTGCAATGTCTACACAAGGCATTGGACGGTCTGGATTAGAGTCTGGCTGAAGGACTTTAACTTTCAAGCGCTTTATGGGAGGCCACCCAGGTATTTTTAAAGTTTTTAGTTTATCTTAGTTTTAGAGTTTAGTCAAACTTCATTGTTTCTGGAACCATAGTTGAATTAATAAAGTCTTCAATTAGTTAGATTTGAATTTTGAATCAAGGATTGGATAGTAAAGAGATAGCTACTCTCACTTACGTAGCTATCTAGCTTTGAAAAATTACGAAGCCTTTGTCGAATTTTTAGATTTGATTCGATTTTAAGAGGTTTGGTTTATTTAAAAATGAAAAGAGAGATAATTTTCTAGATTTTGATCTTATTGATTGTTTATTTCAAAATTCTCTCTCTAATTTTATCCAAAAACTTGGCGTCTACCTAAGCCATGCTAAAGAAAGGAAGTAAGTAAATTCAATTCAATTGATGAATTGAGTTACTTGTCTTTATTCTGAAATTGATTCGGTTGATTAACCGAACATTGGTTTTTATATAAAACAAAACATAGTTTTTTTTTCAATATGCCAACTAGGATTAAAATCTTTAGAATAGGAAAATAACCTTTATCTTTTTGAGTGCTTAATGTTAATATACCTACATTAGTAGGAATATATATATCTATATATTGCATATTTGCAAATTAAGGACATGGAATTAGTGAAGATAATCAACTCTTAATAAAGAAAGATAATTAGGCAACATAGGATCCTTCTTTGATCATGAAAACACCAGCCATCGTAAAAGACATAGGCATGTGATCAAAGTTTATAGGATAGGAATCAAAGGACAAGGATCCAAGGGGATAAACATATAAGAGTAATTAAAGTTTCTGTCAAAACCTGCATGCATGTCGTCCAAATTGCAGAGGAAGCCAGCGATTATTGCGTGGAATCCAATGATCAACCAGCTGGAGAAAGGAGAGGACCAGCAGGGCCAGATGAGCCCTGGCTTGGCCGACCATCCCCCTCCCCTAGGATCGGCCGACCCCAGGCAGCCCTCCACCAGAAACACCTCCCCTTTGAACCACCTCTTTGCCTATAAATTAGAAGCTCATGTTGCTGCATATCACCACCAGAACAACAACCAGAGACAAAAAAACTCAAGGAGCAAAGAAAGAGTTGTAGTCTTGAGAGGAAAAACTTGAGAGGATGAAGAGATTTTTCAAGAAAGCTTTCAAAGGTTCTTCATCAAGGGGAAGCTCTCATCAAAAGGAGGATGATTCATCAAGGCAATCATCTAGGAGACGGGCAATCATCTAGGAGACACTCCGTCTCCGAGATGGGAAGTTCCGACTCTGGTCGAAGCCTCCGCCGAGATCAAGGTTTACGAGGGTGTTCTTCTCGTTTTTCTGTTGAAGTGGATGATGTAGTGAAGCCAGCGAGAAGGCCAAGGACTCGGTCCCAAACTCAAGTTCCTCAAGCTCCTCAACCGATGAATGTTGATAATGAAGATGAGGAGTGGAATTATTCTCCAGAAGGGTTTTCTTTCAGGTCGTCTATTGAAGAGCAAAGGTATAATAATTGCAAAGACAGACTCGTCCCCAACTTTGATCTAGATTTCGATTTTATGAATGCTCTAGATTTCACACCAAGTATAGAAAGAGCATTTGAAAATCTAGGTTGGAATGCTTTCATTCATTTTAGTGCAGTATATCAGAGAGATATAGCACTTGAGATTATCACAACTATGGATATAGTTCAATCCTCCGATTTGGTCTATAAACTCAGATTTAGAGTTAAGGAAAGTTGGGAGGAAATATCTTTTGATATGATTGGAGCATTGCTAGGATTTCATATAGATGCACCTGAACACATTGAAATTGATCATGCTACCTTAGAGAATTTTTGGTTGCGGATTGCTTCTAGTTCTACTAAGGAGAGGATGAAGACAATCAATCCTATCATCCAAATTATTCATAGATGTATGACTAACAGAGTCCTAGAGAGGCTTGATGACACATAAGTGCAATTTACAGAATTGAAATGGCTTTATGTTGCACTCCGCAAACCCACTTGGATTAATCCTATTAATGCCATGATCAATCATTGGATTTCTCAAAGGAATAGAAGCACTGGTTTGTTAGGATTTGAGTATTATCTCACTTTGATTACTTCATCTTTGAAGTCTGAATTAGTTTGGAACCCAGTTTATACCAAGGCACCAGCTAATATTGATGAAAATTCCTTGAGGAAAGGAAAATATATTTATGGAAATTCAGCCGATGGATACTTTGTTTCCAAGATAAATTCAGAATTCCTAGTCCCAGACTTGCTTTGTTTGCTCAAGGGAGAATTAATTGGCCAGAGAAATTCATGTTTGAAGAGGGAGGTTAGCAACAACCATCAGCATGGGAGATACCCTCTATTCAGCCCAGCCAACAACTTATGAGTGAACAGTTTAGAGCGGGATCATTTCAAGGGCCTGTATACAATCCAAGGCCAGTCAGCTCTTTTGATTCTACCTCTACTTCAATGTTCACACCTTCAGTGAATATTCCTCCACCTGCAACATTTGTTCCTAGAAGAGCAAGATATCATACTCCAGAGTTTGTTGCAGCTCAAAATATGCCACATCAAGTATTTTATGGCATTGAATCTATGGCAGCTCAGAACTATCAATTGATTGATCAAATGAGAGGGAATATTGAGCAATATGAGCAGAACACTAAAAGCATTGAAGAACAGTTGTTCAACTGGCAGCCACATCAAACATTTTATAACATTGAATCTATGGCAGCTTAGAACTATCAATTGATTGATCAAATGAGAGGGAATATTGAGCAATATGAGCAGAACACTCGAAGCATTGAAGAACAGTTGTTCAACTGGCAACTGTGGAATCAGAGGCGGTGAAGACTTTGGTTTGCTTTCTTAGTTTTTCTTTTGTTTATTTATTTTCGTTATTTATTTTATATTTTTTTTCTTTTATCTATTTATGTATAATTATGAGTGATTTTATTTTATCTTATGTGAGTTAGTTTTTAATCATGATCATATATCACTCTTTGATGGAATAAAATAAAATCTTTATTTTCTTATATTCTAATGTCAATTATTAGACTAGTTTATGGTCTCACTAATGCAAATTTAATTAAATTATGATCAGCATTTATGTGATAGATATGATATTTCATAAAGGCTCATATGTTATTCATGTTTAGATTTTATTTTTATCATGATGGATCTCCTTAAAATTTTATTTTTGAGCTATCAACATTATAATCAAAATTATTGTGATTATTGTGATTATTTTTATATAGGCCCTACCTATTAGAGCTATATTTCGAAAACAATCAAATTTAATTCTTGGTTGAGTTGGATTAAGATTTGAATCTAGGGATTGAGATTTCAAAGCTGGTCATTCATTTTTGCTTATCTTTTCATTTGCTAGCCTTATTATCTAAGCATTGTATATCTCTACATTAGAGAAATTACAAACCTCGCTGGATATCCATTCTTAAACCAAGATTATCATTTTATATCCTTTCCTTGACCACAACCTATTTATTTTCTGGAGTATTCAGAAAGGTTTAAAATTTAGTAAGACAGTTCTATCCCCTGTTCAAACTTCTATCTAAAATACTCAGTGATGAGTATTGTTCAAGAGTGGGGATGGAGAGGTGTCACGTCATTTAAAATTATTTGAGGAGGTATTTTTGAGGAGGCAATGTAAAAATATATATATAAAAGAAGAGGGACCAAGTGGTCGCCTGAAAAAAAAGGATCAAGTGGTCGAATAAAAAAATTATTATTATGCCCCTCAAAAATTTCCTATGTCTTATTTATATGTGATTTTATCAAAAATACTCCAGAAGATATTCCAACCATATGCAATCCAATAACAGGGATTTCATTTGTGCCTTGGGATCATTGATTTATTTGCGTATGTCCACTTTTCTATATATATATATATTTCTTCTAATCCATTACCAATTATTTTCCATGGCCATTTTAGAAATCTCAGTAATACCAGCTATTCCTTTCTTAGTTTGATAATATATTGAGATTAAATTTTGATTAGGATCCTTACCGAGCTCCAAATAAGCCTATATATATACACACATATATATATGTATATGTATATATACACATGTGTATGTGTATGTAGCTACACTCACCTTCAATAAACCAATAAGGGTATGTCCGTATACTCATTTATCGGTCTGGGTATATTCACATACTTATTTTAAGATACTTCAAAAGTCACTACGCGAAAAAATTACAAAACAACTCCTGATTTTAATTTATTTGATAATACATTTATATTAGTACATATAACGGGGTATGACCCCATACCTCAGGTATACTCGCATACCTCACGTATATACTACCACAGATAGTCTAGTATGATCACATACTCCGTGTACATACCTTCCGTTTCACCAGATATGCCCTTAATCATGAGATACGTACGCGAGTGTAGCTACATGCGCATGTAGAAATGAATTTTCCTATATATATTTTTTTCAACGCTTTGTACCAATACCCGTAAACGTAAAACTTTGCCCGCAATCGTAAAATTCTGATTTCCTGACGATATGATCCAAGTAAACCGTGGCCATAAACCCACAACCATAAAATCTTAGCACCACAATAGTAAAATCTAGTATGAAACTGTAAAACACTAATTTTCTAACCGTAATTAGCAGTACACAATGGCAACAAACCCATAACCGTAAGTCCTTAGTCCTATAATTCTAAAATTTGGCGTGTAACTATAATATGATGATTTTATACCCATAAGATCCACACACACACCATACTACAAGCTCACAACTGTCTCTTTTGTAGTGGTAAATCTTTTTTCTTTCAACCGTAAATCCTCTGAGACATCGTCTCAAGAGAATAACACCTAGTTATCCAAATCATAAAAACTTCATTTGGTTATATTTATGTTCATTCATAAATACATTAGATAAATTGGAACCGGCTTCAGCCATACATACACATATTCATTTCAAGTATCATATTTTTTTTCTAATAAATATACAATAGTTATACACATAATTAAATCTCTATACAGTTTAAATGAATTTTCATAAAGAAAAACAAAAACGGAAAATGAACTACTCAAGCATCCGACGAACTTTCACGCTCCTCAACTCTCGGGATCTGCAAGAGGGACATCGCCAGATTGAAATGAATATGTGTATGTATGGCAACAAGTCCATCATGATGAAGCCGATTATCATATTTCAAGTATCATATGTATATGTATAGCATAAATACATCATGATGCATATGTATCTAACAGTAAAATCTAATTACATAGTGGCAGCAAGTCCACAATCGTAAGCTCTAATTTCTCAAATGTAAATATTTGTTTCGTTAAATTGTAAAACTTGATACTCCCTCTATCCCATAATATAAGGCATATAAATTTTTAGCATGGTCTTTAAAGCAAAACTTTAATCATTCATATCTTTTAAAATATGTCATCAACAAACACAAAATTACTCTCATCTGAAATCACTTTTGAATATAAATCTAAATATATAACATGCATATGTTAAATATATATATTTTGAACTGAATTATTAAGTTAAAGATTTAAACCGTTGACTTCCTGAAAATGTGGGCGCCTTATTTTATGGGATGGAGGGAGTAATATAAAAAAATATCATCTCAAGAGGGAGAGTAACAACTTGTCATTCAAGTAGTAAAAACTTTTATATTACGTTAATTCTTATATACATTAGTTTTAATCATTACTTTCGTTATAACCGTGTTTATTCAAATATCATATATTTCTCCAACCAAATATACAAGACTCTTGCATTCTGTTTTTATACAAAGTTTTTACAATTTTTAAGGATTTCATACTAGAAAAAGAAAACTAGACACTTGGGTTATACGGACGTAATGGTTGAAACTAATGTATATACAAATTAACATAATTATAGCAAAATTATTTTTTACTACTTGGACGACAAGTTGTTACTCTCCCTCTTGAGGTGATATTTTCTCGACCATCAAGTTTTACTATTTAATAAAACAAATATTTACATTTGAGAAATGAGAGCTTGCGACTCTGGACTTGTTGCCATGGTGTAATTGGATTTTACGGTCGGATACAACAATATTTTATGGTGCATAGCATATCTTGCCATTGTGGGCTGAGGAAAAGATTTTCCTAAATGCTACTTTCCTTGCGCGCAGGAAACAAGTCCTCGGCACGCGCACTCTTCCCCGCCGTCCATCTTAATCAACGGCACGCAGCGTACCAACTGCGTTCCCATTCATTTCGCCCCCTCCCCCGTCTCTCTTTCGCAAGGCTTCCCATTCATTTCGCCCCCTCCTCGTCTCTCTCTTCCTGTTCGTCTCCTCCACTGCGCTCCACAGTCTCCTCTCTACTCATCATCTCCCACACCCCTGGCACACAGTTTTTTCAAGGAGAAAATGCAAATCTGCAACAAGGGTGAGCGCAATTTGGTACCATAGGTGAGTTTTCGTGCATTGACTTTGTGATTTCCCTACCACTCGGTTTTGCACTTTGATCTACACGTATTCATGGGTTTGTTCATCGATTTCTCTCCAAGGGAAAGCGCATATCCATGGCAAAGGGGGTGGGGCAAAGTGGAGGTGTCTACAGGTGATTCTAGGATTTTCCACCATGATGCGTTTTAGTTCTGGTTTACCCATTTGGTTCATATTTTTTTTGCATCTGTGTCTAATCTTCAATTTTTTTTTTGTGTTTTCTATGTGGAATCACAGATCCCCAGTGGACGGGCGAGGTATAGGCATACACAAGTGTGTTTCTAGGGTTTGGTTTTCGACAACTCTGTGATTTTATTTCTCCTTCTACCTTTATTCGATTGACAATCACATTTAGAACTCTATATAATCCTTGTTTACTTAACTTCTCTCTAGGGGGAGCAGGTATCCCACTGTAAGGAGGTTGCGATATGATGGAGGTGTGCCTGATCTAGAAGTGAATGTGCTATTGTGCTTTTACTTACAACAAGCATGTGTATTGCGTTTCAGTGAGGGAAGGCCATAGCGGGAGGAGGTGAGTTTGTACTTTTTTGAGAATTTCTTCCATCGTCTCCTTGAGGTTATCTATGCTGTGCATTTGTTAGTAGAGGGAAGTCAAGTCAAAAGAAATGTGCCACCATATGTTGTGTATTTGTTTGAGTAGGTGTTTTCTATTGTGTTTGTATGGATGCAGTAGAACAAGGAGAAAAATTATTGATTTAAATAATTTTTTCAAACCTACAATGTCTGTCTGATGATTTTTCATTTACATGTACAAAACACAATTAGTGAAAAATGGACGCATGTTCTAATTGGCACTACTTGTAACACTTGGTGCCATGCGCCAATGCCAATCACTTGGTGCTTTTCTAAACTATTGGAAGGAGCACTACTGGAGTCTGTATTTTTGTATCCCTACTTTTTTTAGTTCAATGCCAATCACTTGGTGCTTTTCAAGTTTATTGGAAGGAACACTACTAGAATCTGCGTTTTTGTTTGCATGCCTTTTTTCAATGCAGTGCCAATCACTTGGTGCTGTCATTAGCAGCTGCCATCCATTAGAGTGACTAGTAGCAGTACTAAACATTGGATGAAATTGTACGGGTATGGAGTACTATGCAATAGCTACCACGAACCAGTGAAGTGCAATAGCAGTACTAAACATTTGATGAACTGCACGTGCTAATTCACAATCCCTGTGATTGTACTGCAATTCCTCTTAGATTTGATCGATGCAATATGTTTTGTTCAGATCAAATCTATTGTGCAGAATCCAATTTTTGTAAAAATAGTCATAGGAGATATTACTGCTGTTACCACATACTTAAGTAGATTGGTCACACTTTGTGTGCTTGTCTAAAGTTTAGAACATAGTAGTTTCTATATGAAATGAGTTTTTATCGATCAGTGAGGTGGACATCTGCATATTTCTTAGCTGAAGTGGTAGTGAATTTTGCTAGAAGTATTTTGTTCATGAATCGATGCTTATTAACTGAAATATTTTGTGACAGCTGAAATCACAAGGCGATCCAGAATATGCAGGTCAGGTAGTGATTTTAGTTTGTACGTATATGTTTTTAACGTTTTGACACAATCCTTGGAACCTGTTTCATGCTCAAGCATCTTAGGCTATTTTATCTAGTATTTTATTGTATAATTTCTAGCACATTTATTTATGTAATTGAGCATTTTTCCATAAACCAACTAACTTTCTTCCTTTTTGATTGTGTTGCCTTTAGTAGCGTATATCATATATATCTAAGAGTACTTATAGTAGAGATAGAATTTGAATTTCCGTAGTAGGAAATAAATTTATTCTGGTCATATATAGCCCACCCATGATTTTATTTTTGTTTTTAATGTTTCAACAATATATTCGGTTAAAAACTTCTCTCCAAGGAGCTAATGCTGTTAATTGTATGGGACTTTATACCAACTGACATTGCAAACTGTCTAATGGTGGATTGCTTTGACCCAGAGTCAATGCAGCTTTCCCTGGGAGGGGTAGAATTGCCGTGACAGATGAGTCTGTATCCAGGATTCATGGGTTGCCAGACATCAATTAAGAAGTCAGGTACGAGTTGGATGTTGATGCTATCAACTTTATGCATGAACAATGTGGATTTCAAAAAGGGAACATATCCGGTGCAACCGAGGGAATGGTGCAACCACCGTGCAACCCAACTAAAAAAAATTTCAAAACATTCTGAAAAAAATCATGAATGTACATCTCAACCTATCCTATCTATATATAAAGTTTCATAATCAAATTCATCTCACTTTAGCAGTTACAAAAAAGACAAATTTAGGGTGCATTTGAACTTTACTCTTTGTCAGAAAATTTGTCTTTTTTGTAACTGTTAGAGTAGGATGAATTTGATCATGAAACTTTATATATAGATGGACTAGGTAGAGATGTACACTCATGTTTTTTTTCAGAATTTTTTGAAACTTTTGTTAGTTGGGTTGCACGGTGGTTGCACCATTTTCTCGGTTGCACCGGATATGTTGTCTTTCAAAAAGGGTCGGCTCCCCTTATCACAACAATAGTAAAAAGGTTGAAAGAAAATAAGGACACAGATGACGACTATCTAAAATCTTGGTTGATGCTGGCTGTCTCCACTTTCCTAAGCCTACCAACAAATCTTGGGATAAATCCAAGATGCTACCCCGCACTAGTTGACCTGTCCTATGTCAAGAAGCTGAATTGAGCAAAGTTTGTAGTTGACCAACTAAAAGAAGCAGCATCAAAGATGGACAAGAGGAATTCTGTAAATGGTTGTTTCCTTTTCCTTGTGGTAACCCCCCCATTTATCCTTTTTCAGCGATGATCTTTTTTTTTTCACTCGATATTGTTTGAATGCATAGCAAATACTATTTAAAACGCTTATCGTATATCATTAAATTGCTCACTTGATGTAATTTAAATGCTTATTGAATATTATTTAAATGCATAATGATTATTATTTAAATGCTTTCTCTGGTTATCAATAAAATGTTTCCTTTTCATTAATGATCTTTTTTATTTAATGTTGTTTAAATGCTTAACAGGTATTATTTAAAACACTGACATGATATCATAATTGCTCACTCGATGTAATTTAAATGCTTATTGAATATTATTTAAATGCCTAACAATTATTATTTAAATTGCTCACTCAATGTAATTTAAGTGCTTACTAAATATTATTTAAATGCCTAACTATTATTATTTAAATGCTTTCTCTGGTTATCAATAAAATGTTTCCTTTTTCATTAATGATCTTTTTTATTTAATGCTGTTTAAATGCCTAACAGGTATAATTTAAAACACTGACAATATATCATTAAATTGCTCACTCAATGTAATTTAAATGCTTACTGAATATTATTTAAATGCCTAACAATTATTTTTAAATGCTTTCTCCGGCTATCATTAAAATATTTTTCCTGTATATATTATAGAAATGCTTGGATTTTATAATGCAATACCAACATTGCATCTTAAGCGATAGTTTTCATTACCACATTTGCAGACCTCCTCTTGTGGGATCACAGAATCCGACGACCTTAGGAGTTTGGAGAGTGATGGTTTGTCCATTAAGGAATGATTATGCTTTTCAATAAAGTTGGTAACAACCTATCTGTTGCCATCAAATTTGACTTTCATTCTTGTCCTGAATTTTGTATATTTCATCTTCTGCCTTGTCCTCTTGCACCTATAGCATTCTTCTTTTCTGTATCATTAGGAACTTTTGGCCCCACTATCCTCAGGATTGCTATGCTCAGAAGCATTTGGTTCAATTACTTTGTCATGGTCAGGCGCACGTATTCCAGGCGTCGCCGGGCCCGTGACGTGCGCTGCGACGTGGAGCGCGCAGAACGTGCGGTGGGTGCGCGCGAGGACGCGCTGGCTGCGATGACCGCAGAGGGAAAATAGAGATAGCTTTCCATTATTAGTTCCTAAATTAAAGGAGCAGATTGCTCTGGTTAGTTGAGGCCGATGGCCATATATCCATGTAACAGACAATTGGTGTGGTTAAGAAAGATATTATCTATCTACCTCCCCATCTCTCTCTGCCTTCAACCAAGCCTGCGGCTAAGGGTCTAACCTTGCCGGAGAAGACGGAGCGAGGCTACGAACTACGTAGCCGAGGTCCAGCTACCCGAGGGTTTAACGCCCT
Organism: Paspalum notatum; assembly: GCA_022530915.1. NCBI lineage: Eukaryota > Viridiplantae > Streptophyta > Magnoliopsida > Poales > Poaceae > Paspalum > Paspalum notatum. The sequence goes on along the minus strand of CM039688.1, from coordinate 26,396,785 downwards.
TGACAACCTGGTATCATGTTCCAGGCGTTCCTCGTCTTCTTCCGCGCCATCTCCGCAACCCACCACCACCACCTTTGCGTCCTTGCCCAGCCCACCCCCATCACCACCATCAGCCGCCGCCTCAGGCACTTCAGCCATGTCGGAGCCGACCGCTGCTGACCTGGCCAAGATGATCATGTCCCTGACCACGAACGTGATGAACCTGCAGGCGACCGTGGCCACGCTGCAGAAGAAGAAGTCCGCCTCTTCGTCGAGCTCCGGCGGGGGCAACGACGGTCAGCACCACAACGATCGGCCGCCGCGGTTCCAGAAGATGGATTTCCCCCGCTACGACGGCAAGTCTGATCCATTGATCTTCATCAACCGCTGTGAATCGTATTTTCACCAGCAGCGGATCATGGAGGAAGAGAAGGTCTGGATGGCCTCCTATAATCTGGAGGACGGGGCGCAGCTGTGGTATATCCAGGTCCAAGCGGACGAAGGTACCCCGTCGTGGCGCCGTTTCACAGAGCTGCTCAATCTGCGCTACGGTCCTCCTCTTCGATCGGCCCTTCTCTTTGAATTGGCCGATTGTCGCCGCACCGGCACAGTCGAGGAGTATCAAGACCGCTTCCAAGCGCTTCTCCCCCGCGCTGGCCGCCTCGGCGAGGCGCAACGGGTCCAGCTGTTCATCGGCGGGTTCCTTCCCCCGCTCAGCCTCGATGTGCGGGTCCACAACCCGCAATCCCTGGCGGTGGCCATGAGCCGGACACGCCAACTGGAGCTCCGGGAGCAGTACGCGCCGGCGCCGGCCAAGGCTGCGCCCCGTGGCCTTCTGCCGATCCCCCGCCGCGCCTTGCCCTCCCTGGGCCCCCAACGGACAAGGCGGCTACACCCACGGTCACGGTGGATGGGCAGCCGGTGAAGCGCCTGTCGTGCCCGGAGTAGGAGGAACGCCGCCGGTAGGGCCTGTGCTTTAACTGCAACGAGAAATATACGTGGGCACAACCGTGTCTACAGGCGAATCTTCTACATCGACGGTTTCGAGCTCGCCGACGACGCCGCAGCCGCCGATGAGTCGGACACGGACGCCCCGGTCTTTTCCCTGCACGCGGTCGCTGGGGTGCCCGTCAACAACACGATCCAACTCCAGGTGCTCCTGGGCGCCGCCACCTTCGTCGCGCTCATCGACACAGGATCGACCCACAGCTTCATCGGGGAGGCGGCTGCGCGGCGCATGGGACTGCGCATCGAGCCGCGTCCACAGTTCACGGCGACGGTGGCCAACAGCGAGCGCGTCTCCTGCCCCGGCGTCCTTCGCCAGGCCCCAGTCATCATCGACGGCATGACGTTCGGCGTCGACCTCTTCGTGATGCCCCTAGCCGGGTACGACGTGGTTCTCGGCACGCACTGGATGGCCACGCTGGGGCCCATCGTCTGGGACTTCACTGCCCGGACCATGACGTTCCAGCAGGAGGGGCGCGACGTCTGCTGGCGGGGCGTGGCACCACCGACCGCGCCGGGCCTCTATGCCGCCACGACCGACAACTTCCTCCTTGACGGGCTGTTGGGCTTCTTCACCGATGTCTTCGCCGAACCGACCGGCCTGCCTCCGGTTCGCGCCCGAGACCACCGCATCATCCTCAAACCCGATGCTCCTCCGGTGGCTGTGCGGCCGTACAGGGACCTGCGGCTCACAAGGACGAACTTGAGCGGCAGTGCGCCGCCATGATCGAGCAGGGCATCGTCCGCCGCAGCGACTCGGCGTTCTCCTCCTCGGTCCTCCTCGTCAAGAAGTCGGACGGGTCGTGGCGCTTCTGCGTCGACTACCGCGCATTGAACGCGCTCACGGTCAAGGATGCATTCCCGATTCCGGTCGTCGATGAGCTGCTCGACGAACTCCATGGTGCACGGTTCTTCTCCAAGCTCGACTTGCGTTCGGGATACCATCAGGTACGCATGCGCCTGGAGGACATCCACAAGACGGCGTTCCACACCCACGACGGCCTCTACTAGTTTCTGGTCATGCCGTTCGGGCTATGCAACACCTTGGAAACGTTCTAGTCTCTCATGAATGATGCACTCTGCCCCTTCTTGCGTCTCTTTGTGCTCGTTTTCTTTGACGACATATTGATATACAGCAAGTCCTGGGCGGATCATCTTCGTCATCTACGCGCCGTCCTCACCGAGCTTCGCCATCACAGACTCTTCGTCAAGCGCTCCAAGTGCGCGTTCAGCGTCACCTCCGTCTCCTACCTTGGCCACATCATCTCGGAGGCAGGTGTCGATATGGACCCGGCCAAGATGTAGGCCATTCACGACTGGCCGGTGCTTCGCTCGGCGATAGCGGTGCGCGGGTTCCTCGGCTTGACGGGCTATTACCGCAAGTTTGTCCACAACTATGGCTCCATCGCAGCGCCACTGACCACTCTCCTCAAAGAAGGACGGCTTCTCCTGGGGCGAGGAGGCAGCCGCGGCTTGCACTCAAGGCCGCGGTCACCACGACCCCCGTCCTGGCCATGCCAGACTTCACCAAGACCTTCGTCGTCGAATGCGATGCCTCGTCCTATGGTTTTGGGGCGGTGCTTATTCAAGGACACCCGATCGCCTTCTTCAGTCGCCCTGTGGCACCCCGCCACCGCGCCCTCACCGCGTACGAACGGGAGCTCATCGGCTTGGTCCACGCTGTATGCCATTGGAGGCCGTACCTATGGGGCCGCCGCTTCCTCATCAAGACGGACCACTACAACTTGAAGTACTTGTTGGACCAGCGCTTGGCCACCATCCCGCAACACCACTGGGTAGGGAAGCTGCTGGGCTTCGACTTCTCCGTCGAGTACAAGCCGGGTGCGATGAACGCCGTGGCTGACGCACTGTCCCGCGCGTGACACGGAGCAGGGGGCGCTCCTCGCACTCTCAGCGCCGCGTTTTGATATCATTGACCGTCTCCTCCAAGCATAGCACGCCGACCCAGCTCTCGTCGCCCTTCGTGAGGACATCAACACCGGCTCCCGCCAGGCGCCCTGGTCGGTCGTCGACGGCATGATCCAGTTTGCAAGGTGGCTCTACATCCCACTGTCCTCTCCCTTGGTCCAAGAGATTGTGGTGGCGGTCCACAAAGACGGTCAGGAGGGCGTTCAGCGCACGCTGCATCGTCTGTGGCGCGACTTCCATTTCCCTAACATGAAGCAGCTCGTGCAGGACTTGGTGCGCAAGTGCGTCGCCTGTTAGCGGTACAAGTCCGAGCACCTGCACCCGGCGGGCCTCCTACTTCCTCTGCCGGTGCCGCAGGGCGTTTGGACTGACATCGTCCTCGACTTCATTGAATCGCTGCCCCGCGTCCGTGGCAAGTATACTAACCGTGGTGGACAGGTTCAGCAAGTATTGCCATTTTATCCCGCTGGCACACCCGTACTCCGCCGAGTCTGTCGCTCAAGCATTCTTCAATGACATCGTTCGACTACATGACGTGCCTCAGTCCATGGTGTCGGACAGGGACCCAGTCTTCACATCGACATTCTGGCGTGAGCTCATGCGCCTGATGGGTACCAAGCTACACATGACTACGGCGTTCCATCCTCAGTTGGATGGGCAATCGGAGGCGGCCAACTGCGTCATCATCATGTACTTGCGGTGCCTCACGGGGGACAGGCCACGCCAGTGGCTACGCTGGCTGCCCTGGGCGGAGTTCGTCTTCAACACCGCCTACCAAACGTCGCTGCGGGACATGCCCTTCCAAGTCGTCTACGGGCGCGATCCGCCATCCATCCGGTCATATGAACCGGGGGACACGAGGGTGGCCGCTGTCGCCAAGAGCATGGAGGAGCGCACAGAGTTCATCGCCGACGTCCGTTACCGCCTGGAACAAGCTCAAGCGATGCAGAAACGGCACTACGACAAGGTGCACCGCCACGTCCCGTACCAGGTGGGCGACTGGGCGCTCCTTCGCCTCCGACAGCGCGCGGCGTCATCGCTTCCCCAAGCTGTCACTGGCAAGCTCAAGCCACGCTTCTTCGGGCCGTACCGCGTCACCGAGCTGATCAACGACGTCGCCGTCCGCCTCGCCTTGCCGCCTCGCGCCCGCATTCACGACGTGTTCCATGTGGGGATGCTCAAGAAGTTCCAGGGGCCACCGCCTATGCATCATGGCGCAGTGGCCCCTGAGCCAGAACGCGCCGTGCGTTTCCGTTTGGCTCGGGGGGTGCATCAGGTTCTGGGGCTCGCGGGGTGCATCAGGTTCTGGTCCAGTGGAAGGGCCAGTCGTCAGCGCCTGCTACTTGGGAAGATGTCGAGTCGTTCCGCGTTCAGTATCCGGACTTCTAGCTCGAGGACGAGCTGCTCCTCGACGGGGGGAGAGATGTCATGGTCGGGCGCACGTATTCCAGGCGTCGCCGGGCCCGTGACGTGCGCCGCGACACGGAGCGCTCAGAACGTGCGGTGGGCGCGCGCGAGGACATGCTGGCTGCGATCACCGCAGAGGCAAAATAGAGATAGCTTTCAATTATTATTTCCTAAATTAAAGGAGCAGATTGCTCTGGTTAGTTGAGGCCGATGGCCATATATCCATGTAACAGACAATTGGTGTGGTTAAGAAAGATATTATCCATCTACCTCCCCATCTCTCTCTCTGCCTTCAACCAAGCCTGCGGCTAAGGGTCTAACCTTGCCGGAGAAGACGGAGCGAGGCTACGAACTACGTAGCCGAGGTCCAGCTACCCGAGGGTTTAACGCCCTTGACATACTTCATCATCAACCTTACTTGGCTTGCCTTCTGCCCTCTTTGTTGCACACAAGCAAAACCTTATAACTATCACTAATCACACGCAAAGTGCTGCTGTAAAGATTTGTTGCAACAACATTTACCTCTCTTATGCAGGCGTGGCAAAAGAAATACGCAGAACTACATTTGGCAGAGGGTGTAATCGCCAAGTTGTTGATCTTTTTCACTAGAAATTACAAGAATCATGAGGTATCAGATTTCATTTTGAGAAGAAAAGTCTAGCCTTCACCTTTTGTTGCTTCAGACATCAGTGAGCTTAGGAGGTGGTTGAGGCTTTTTGTGTTTGTTGAGGATCTGTCTGTTTTTATTTCGTTTGTGTTCTCTTGTTAAAACTGGAGCCCCCAGTTTGTGGAGTGCGTTTGTATCTCAAACTAATGGTTTTCTTAAAATCAGAGTAATATCCCATCAAAAAAAGATGAACGGATTCAGATGGGTGGAGAATAACATGAGAATCTTCTGTCTTTTTTATTCGACAAATCTGTAGGAGAAAAAAATTGGAGGGGTACCTGGGCATATTTTTGCTACTGGATGGACTAAAATATGCTTTTTTGTCGCCCTGGGGCTCTTTTTCACGATCGACAATGGCAGGGAGAAAGCTTTCTGTTCTGGCGTTTTCCTCAGATCTGATGTCCTTTCCATGGAGCCGGGCCACGTAAAGCTGTTGTTTTTTTGCCGCGCACGGGATCGATGCCGCGGAGCCTGCTGGTTTCCCGCGCATTCGCATCCAGTTTTTGCCAAAAACGGAAAACGAGATATACTGTCCAACTATCTTCCCGAAAAGGAGTGCGCGTTCCAAACCCCAAAATACTGCGCGCGCGCGGGCGTTAGCACAGCCCAAAGATTTACTACAACAATGGATCATTCATGGCTTTTGATGATAGTTTTCATAACAACTGATGTTTAATGCCTTAGATGGAGCTCTATGGTTGTTGAGTGGAATTTTATGGTTGGGGGCTGAACTTCTACTGTAATAGGATGGAGATGGACGTTTTAGAGAGAGTTTTATGCTTGCGGAGTAAAATTTACGATCTTGGGCTGAAGTTCTACTGTTGTGGGATGGAGATGATGGTTTAAAGCGAGTTTTACGATTGCTAGGCGGAATTTTACAGTTGCGGGATGGAGATAGATGGTGTTGAGAAAATTTTACTATTGCAGAGTCGGATTATACATATATAGGATAGGGTTATTGGAAGCCTAGGTTTCCAATAGTTATTTGAAGCCCAGACCAGCGCAGCAGCCGGGGCCGGACTGGTCCACGTCTGACCCTGCCGCACCATCCCACTGAAACTTGTCTGTGCTGATAATTATCTTGAATGACGCAGCGTAAAAACCATTTAGTAGGAGTTCAGTGCTTGAAACTGGTCATAGAAACCTACATTCTTTTAGGAGTCTGATGCCTGAAATTGGTCGTAGATGCCTACATTCTTGGCTTAGAAAAATGTTTTGAGTGCAGATTGTGGCAGTCTTATAACTCTTTAACAAAGAAAATGATCGTAGAAACCTACAATTGTTGGCGTAAAAACATGTTTGTTTAATGCAGCTGGTAATGGCAGACTTTACCATGAATAAATATAGTTGAAACTCATCAATTTGCATACAAATAAAGTAGCTTGACATACGACCAAATATTTTACACTCCAGTTCATATGTGTTTTAATCAAAACATACAAGATTTTTCATTCAACATCACAAGCTCATTCACCGTGGTGTAAAACATGCATAAATTTCTCATCTCCAAACCACACATCTGCACCGGCATGATCCCTCATCATGTTACTGCTGCGCTGCCATTCACATCAACGGAGATGGTCTCATCATAGCCACCCCACCTGGCAACTTAAGGCAAATCTTTTATTAATTGTAGACGATGTCTTTGGTTAAGTGTAAAAACCCAGCTGATTATGCAAGTATAAAAACCTTTGAGAAGGTGGGTAGTGTAGAAAAGATATAAAAATCGACAAGGCAGTGGTAGTCTTTGCATAACCAGACATACATTTCACCAAAGACTTTACTAGTTTGGCAACCCTATTTTTTCAAGGGCTTTCCATGCCCCCCCCTCCACCAGGGAAAATGAACTAATTTTCCTTGGGAAAATGGAAATCCCTTAGAGAAATGGGGTTGCCAAACTAGCTCTAATAGATTTTCCCACCTCCAGTACAATACTATCATACTTGTACATATATATATGATTTGGGACCCTCCTGGGAGTTCATTGGCGTGCAGAAACAAGTGATCAGAGTCATATAATCCTTGTGTTGCGAGGCACAAAAACATGTGATCATGGCACTAAAACTGCTAGTCATAGAAGTGTAAGAATCAACCGCTGATTGAGTTGTTGCCATGGAGAGCGGTCATAAAAGCAAGTGGTCATAGACTCCTAGTAGTAAACTACTTTATTGCCAAATGGCAAGCATAAAAATCAACCTAGGAATACCCTATGTTGAAGTGTGCTATATGGTCAACTAGCTAGGGCTATTGTGCCCTCACTGGAGTCGCATGAATAATGGAGATGCTTGAGCCATCACACCGATACTGGATAAGGTGGGTGCAGCCCTATGAGACGAGATGGCCATATAACAAGATGCCATGCCAGCATCGGACCATAAGGTCTTGGTCTGAAAAAAAAACAAAGGGAGAAGCAAATAAAAAGGAATCAAGGAGACAACAATATCTATACAAGGAATTATATACAAAACTACATAGCATATAAACAAATGAACAGTAGAATAAAATGAATCATAGAAAGACAGAAAGCAGCTGACCTAGCATGTAAACCAATAAGCAGGAGTATACAAAAGAGCCTTGGATTTACTGTGGTTTAACGAAGTACCATAAAAGAGAACCAATCAGTAGCATAAAAAAGGCTAGACGTCATAGAATGAAGAATTATGAATCATAAAAAACCCACAATGTTGGCTCATAGAGTTATGGATCATAAAAAACCCTACAAAGGCAGCATAGAAAATACTAATATGATACTCTCAAGCATAGATAGCAAGGAGGCAGCAACATCCATAGAAATTTTAAAGCCATTTTTTGCCTAAAATTTAAATCTAGACATGAAAGTATAGAAACTCAATGAAGCAATCATAGAAAATATGAAACTTTGCTTGATAGGCAAATTCTGAGTCCTTTCATACACTACACAATGTTTGAATCCCCCACCACCATACAAATCTCAAGCCAGCAAGATTCATAATTTTTTTTTTCAAAATGAATTATTGGCATAGAAATATCAATGTGAAGGTATAAAATTCAAAAGAACCGGTTGTTGAAAGTCATTACCTTTTCTTGCGACCAATAGACCTAAATTTTGCATAAGAAGCATGTATTTGTTCAATCAGCAGGCATACGTTATTTGGTTCAGAGCAATTTGAATAAAAATACAATAAACAAAAAGGTTGTTATTTTGATTTTTGGGCCATAGCATCAAACAAAAATGGTCAGAGCTACAAACTACATAGCAAATAAAAATGAACAGTAGCATAAAAAAGATCATAGAAAGACAGATAGCAAATGACCTAGCGTATAAACCAATGAATAGGAGCATAAAAAAGAGCCCTAGACTTATTGTGGCCTAACGAAGTACCATAAATAGCAAAACCAGTAGCATAAAAAAAAGACTGGGGGTCAAAGAATTATGCATCATAAAACAACCACAACATAACCATGGAAAATACTAATATAAAATTCTTGGGCATAGAAAGCCAGGAGCAGCAACGAGGGTCCATAGAAAGAATAAGATAAAAAACTACCTATCATAGAAACCAATGAGCAGTAGAATTAAAAGAAACATGTATATAATGATTAAAGTAGCAACTGACCGAGCATAGAAACTAATGAGCAGTAGCATAAAAACATATGAAACCACCTAGCATATAATCCACTCATGCACAGATGTGCACAATCACTGAAAAGTTGTCGCAAAATCAAGGTAAATGAAATCTCAAGCCAAATTCAGCAGACAACAGATTGAGCTTCCTCAAACGTCACCCAAAGTGTTGCCCTTAAGGTCAATGATTACTAGTATAGGCAGTAATAAAAATCCTACAACAACCCCATTAGGTAGCACAATTGTATCCCAATTATTGAAACAATAAAAAAATCAAGTAGGTTGAAAGTACAGAAAAACACATTGTATATCAGCATAGCTCCTTTTGCATAAAATTTCTTGGGAAGGAGAAAGGAACAACAAATATGTGAACCAAATATTATTGCAAGTCTCCAGTGGTATCTTATTCTCATAGATCTACTGCATACTAGGTTAATATCATGGATTTGATGTGTCTAGATCTATAAAAAAATGATTAGTTATTTTAGAAAATACAACTGACATTCAAACAAATAGGTAGCTTATTGCTTTTTTTGCTATTCTCCAAAGATGAATAAACTCAAAACATCTATTGAGGGTCGCAAGATCGCCCACAGCAGTGTGGAATGCAAAACTAATGAAAGAAATTTGAAAGGTAAAATAGAAAATTAGCATGCATGGGTAATAGTATTGAAAGGCAAAGATTAACTTGTTGATGTATAGACGTATCCTTCTAGCATCAATGCAATCCAGAACACTGTTCTGTGGACAAGGAAGGCAGAGAAACTCCGGACCTTGTGTTAGGATTTCCTCACCAGGTCCCAGCGGGCGAGCTCCAGCTCGCAGTTGTGGTTCGGCTGTTGACGGGATCAAGAAGAGTCAGACAGATGGGAATCGCAGTTGTTGGCCCCTGTGTTTGTTGCTGTCCACATGCCAACTTCAGCCCCACTGCTCCTCGATCTGCCAGGTTGTGTCCGCGCTGCTGATATGCATCGTATTGCCATGTGGAGCCAAAACGATGAGAAATGATGCACCGGGTGGTTAAGCATCTCGAATCTAGACACAACGAAACAGAGATATTTTCTAGATTCAAGACGAGTTACTACTCACCAGTTAATCGAAACGAATATACGCTCCAGCAATTGAAATCGGAAGTCAGCCATCTCTCAATTCAGCCGTTCCCCACGCGGATCTTGTTGTCGGTCCTCGCCGCCAAGGGCAACTGGATCCAACCATAGCGGGGGATGGAAGCCGATGAAGACTACATAACAGGCTGGTCCGTTGCCGCAGATGAGAGTTCGGCACCGGGCGGGCGCTGCCAGGTCCGCCGGCGCCGTCACTTCCATCATCGCGAGGTCGCTGCAGGAAAGGCGGATTGAAGAGCCAAGGACGGGAGGGGGAGATCGGAAGATGAGAGAGGAACGGTGGGCCCTCTCATGCATCGGTCGGCTATGGGCTGCGAACTGGTTGGGTCGCACCGGATTGGTTCAGACTTCCAATAAGCGTAGAAACCCCATGCTCCTAATAAACCATCTATATATATACATACATATATATACACACACATATATATATATAGTTCTATACATAGTATGTGTGTATATATATGTGTATGTGTGTATATATATATGTGTATATATACATATGTATGTATATATATGTGTATATATATATCAGGGCTATTCGGAGCACAGGGTTTTCAATAGTTATGGGAAGCCCGAGCCAACCAGCTGCCACGTCAGACACGTAGCAACAAGCTAACCAGCTGCCCCCGCGCGCCCCTCTCCTTTTTTTGTCGTGGTCATAGAAACCTATGCTATAGGCATAGATTGTGTCGAGAATGGCATATAATCTTCACACATAGGAAAATGCCACCTGACACATACTGCCACATGACATGTGCATGCAGTCCAATATAGATTACTTCCTTATTTTCGCGATAATTCTTCGCTTAAACATCCAATTCACAAATGGTTTCGACCACTAGATTGCTGATATTTTTGTGCACATTTTGACACCAATTTTGACCATTTTTGTTGTTTTCAAAAAAAATATTTAAATCAGTACAAGCAAAGAAACCCGATTGTTAGCATAGATACCTGTGTACGCATGCATAGATTGATTCGTTAGGATGCGTAGAAATCCGTAGGCGCAAGCATAGAAAACTGTATTTGAAATTTGAACATACTTGGGTTTGTGTGATTTTATTTGATAAAGTTGTGATCATAAATATTAGGTTGCCGAATCATATAAACTATGCGAGGTAAGCATATAAATTATATGGACTTTACTTTGAATATTTTAGATTTTCTTAAAAATTATGTAAACCAGGTACAAGCATAGAAACATGTACCTACAAGCATAGAAACATATCTCTCTTTCCTCGTTTCGTCTTGAGCATATAAACCGGTGAGTACGAACATATAAATGGTTTTTATGCTAACACGTTTCTATGCTTGTATGTGAGTATAGAAACATGCACCTACAAGCATAAAAACACGTCTTTCTCTTCTCGTTTCGTTTTGAGCATATAAACCGGTGAGTACGAGCATATAAACAGTTTCTATTCTCGTTTCATTCTGACGTGGTAACTGGTTGGTTCGATGACTTGTTCTATAAAATTTTGAATTTGACGTGGTAGCAGGCGGTCTTAGAAACATGCAACCGCGGAGTACAATCCTTCCCCGCAAATCATAGAATACTACCACCGATGTCATAAAACTAAGTTTCATTATTTTCAACTCAAAGTGATAGCCGTCTGCTACATAAGGATCGTATATTTTTTCGAGAAACGTCGTAGAAACAAGCAAGTGATATTTTCCTCGCTTTCCCGTAAAAGCATAGAATCCATGGTAGTGGAATAGATCATTCAATGCTCAATGAGGCCGTCATAGAAACATGCAACCGCGTGAGTATAATTCTTCTTCAGAAATCATATAATCCTATTGTTGATGTCATAGAAGCAAAGTTCGTTATTTTCATGTCAGAGTGATATCAGTCTGCACCATAAAGGATCGTATATTTTTTTAAGAAAGGTCATAGAAACATGCAACTGCGGGGAGTATAATCCTTCTCCAGAAATCATAGAATCCTATTTCCGTTGAATGCTCAATGCGGATGTCATAGAAATATGCAACCGCGGGAGTATAATTCTTCACCACAAATCATAGAATCCTACTACTAATGTCATAGAAACAGTGAGCCTACAGAATAAGACTTTTAGAAACCCACCGAGCAAAAAAAAGAACTGTTCATTGGTTTTTTCTCAATAAACTCCTCATGAAATTCATCTCTGACACAAAAACAAATCAAAGCAGCACCCAAGAAAAAAAAAACAACAACCAAAGATTCCACCTCATTTGAACTCCAAAAGAAAATTATTGGAGCGTTTTCCTTCTCTTCGCTGCCACCCTGCAGCAAGCATGAGAGGATAAGGAGAGGTACAAAGTCAAAAGTGCACTGATAAGCCAAAACAGATCCACCTCAAGAACAAGATCAACATGAATAAAGGTTTGATTATTACTCGGAGCTGGCCTTGGCGGGGACAAATCGAGGGACGAATCGATGAAAAAAAGCCTATGAACACCTAGGAAACAAATCAAAGCAGCAGGTCGTCCAAGCAGTGAGCACCGGTGGGTGGAGAGCCCCCCAACTGGTCCAGACCCACTGCCGCCGGCGCCGACACAGCATCGTGTGGCAGCCTTGTCGTCGGCGCCGCCTTGCCTCCTCGCGGCTGGGGAGCGGAAGCCGCGCGCCCATGCCTGCTCCCATGGGGTCGACGGCGACACGGCAGCGGTGGCGGGGATGACGACGTCGGCCGAGTGGTGCGACGAGCAGGGAGCCGAGGCGGGCGGCGCGAGCCCACCGCCTTTGCTCTTGGAGCTCGGCCTCGGCCAAGGCCACTATATATATATTTATTTATATATATTTATTTATAGTTTAGATTCTTTCTATATATATTGAGAGACTGGAGACATGAGAATTGTTGGGCCTTATATAATTTGATTCTTGAATTTTTGATTCTTTTTGATTTTTTTTTGAAAAAAGCAAGGAGGTTTGTTATTGGTAAGGTTATCTGTACTTATAAATTGTGGGGTATGCTTACCGGAATATCTGTTATCTATATGATTGCTGGTCCAAACATTGATGAAACTTGAGAGTGTAAATTTAGTTTGATTATTTGATTTTAGATATAAGTTAACTTTATTATAAAATTTGACTTACTCGAGGATGAGCGAGGTTTAAAAATGGGGATGTTGTTGACACGACATTTGAACAAATATTTTATATCATTTTATATGGTTTTCACTGATTTTATGTGTCAACTATATCTTTTACTAACAATTATCACCGATTATTGTGGATTTTGCAACATTGTCTTGGAAATATGCTATATGTGATTTTTACAGGTTTTTAACCAATTTTTCGTGAAATTCATCGTAATTTACGTCGAGTAAGAAAAGACCTAAAAGATGGCATTCTATGGAGATGATGAGTAAGGAAGGCTTGGTTGATTCATGATCCCCTCTATGTTAATCAAGGCTTTCTAAACAGAAACTTCATGGAAATATCAAGGGCTACAAGTTTATGGAAGGAAGTATGAAAGAAGCACTTCAATTATGTTCAGATCTAGAAGACTCCGTCAAGTCTCAGAAATTATCGAAGATTCCAGAACCCCAAGAGTCTGAGAACCCTCGCATTTATATTTCTTAGGCGGAAAGCAACGTTTCCGAGAAAGATGGAAATGAATGGGCAGAGGAGTCTGAGTCAGCTGACCGTGACCCCCCAAGTTGGCCGACCTAGGGACTCTATATATCGGTTTGAGATTTCCTTTTTTCCACGTCTTCTCCAGGGTATAAAAGATGGGCATATGTCTCAAGTTCGATCATCTAATTCATTACCAAGGCATGAAGACGGCGACAAGAGGGACCACAACTAGAGGAGACGAGAGGGTTGAGTTTCTAATCTAGGATTAAAGTTCTTCAAGTTCCTGGAGGTGATTAGAGGCCTTGCATGATGCTCTAATTACCTAGCTCCAGAGGTCTAATTGTATCATCAAGGGAAGGTATGATCATGGCTGTATTCTTGATATAATTTATTAATGAAGCATTGTTCTTGTCTAATTATCATGTTCTTGTTCTAATTATGCTTGTTCTAGCTCTAATTAGTTTTAGATCCAGATGCTTGTTGATTAGATCATGATATTAAAGATTATATTTTTCTAGCGTTCTTGATCAATGATCTAGTTTACTAATAATATGGTTGTGTTTCTAGTTTTTGTAATCATGGTGATTAGAGATTTTAGTTGCTTGTTGACGCTCGTTAAGTACTAAAATTTTGCTCTATTTTTATATGATTTTATATCTTTTCGAGAGTTAATCTTATCATTTAGTCTTGTTTTACTAACAAATAACCCCGTTTTCGAGAATGCTCTTTGTTTTTTGCAATATTCATTTTTGCAGGGAAATAGGGAATAATTGAAGATATTTGAGAATTTCTCGAAGGAAGGATTTATGCTTTGAAGCGGGCTCCGAAATAAAGATTAATTGAAGCCTACTTGAGGAAGAAGCCCAACAAGAAATGAAGTTTTGGAAGATAAAGTTTGCTTGAATGACTAAATCCTGAAATCTTCTCGAAATTCATGGCAGCAGCAGTTTGTGGGTCCAATTCTGAGACCTTAACGATGTCAAATGAAGAAAGTTTAAATACTAAAGTTGTAAATCTCTTCGAGCTCTACAATTTAGAGTTCGGATGAGGAAGTTATGGTCGAAATACTAAAAGCCGTAGAATATGAAAGAGTCCAACTCGGGAAGGACAAGGATGAAAGCTTTATCTACAAGCAAGGAAACACATGAATGTCTGGGATTCTTTTGGAAACCTGTATATACTTGGAAATAGGTATTTTAGGTGTTTTAGGACTCTTAAAACCGACCTATTAGATTTTATGTATAGGGTTCCCTCAGGGGTATAAATATAGAGCCTCCCAAGGGGAGAGGGAGTTAGTCCACCGCATTATTCATTGTAAGTCAAGAGTCTAGGGCAATGGTCGGGGGTTAGAAGCGTTCAACTCGGCGAGAAGCTCATCTTGGCCAAAGGAGGAAGCAAGAGGAGGCAGAAGGGGCCGGTGGGCTGACCCCTAGGGGTCTGGTCGGCCGACCCAGGCCCTTTCGAGGAGGATTCGAGTTCATCTTTCGACATGTTCTTCGTCGAGTTCATCCCGACGACTATGCTTCAGAGTTTACGATGTATCTCGAGTAATTCCTTATACTTCCTTCGATACTTTGATGGAACCTTGATATTTGATCAATAAAGATTGTCTTCTAGACCTAGTTTGTTGTTTATACATGATTTATGATCCATATCTTTGCAATGCTTAATTCCAACATGTCTAGTCGACCAAAATATAGAAGTTCTTTATGTTCTTGTAGTAGATCTTTCTTCGTAGCTAGTTGATTGAGTTTGCTCATGCTTAGAGATGGTTGGGGTTTGCTAGTTCGTCGATTACCTGGTTACTAGTGACAGTAGAGCTCGGGGAAAGGTTCGAGTAGATCCTTGACATTCATGATCATGTTTATTCTTTGCTTAATGTTTGGATCTAGTTTCAAGGTGGTTCTTAGTATGATGGTTGTTTGTCTCATATCTCTTGTGGATCCTTTTGCCATGTTAAACCTATCGTTCTCGCGTTTATAGCTTAAACCTTGTTCTATCATTTTATGCAATAGTTTTATTGGTTATTAGAACCTTATTAGAGTATAGATTATAGTTTATTTAGAATAATTTTATCCCTTGTTTAAGCTTGTTTGATCTAGTAGAATTAGTTAGTAATTCAGTTAATATTAGATAGATAGTATCTTAAACATAATTATCCTTGGATTGACAAACCCAAGATACTCATCCTGGGAAAAGCTACTTCGATACTGTACGCTTGCAGTATAAAGTTTGACATTCTTAAGTGGCGTCAACAAGCTTTTCTCGCGCCGTTGCTGGGGAATCCTAATTATCGTTTAAGTTATTATAAATCTTTTATTAACTATATTGCTACTAGTTTTGATAGTTAGTTTATTTGCTTTTTGTGTGTTCAATTTTGTTTTAGTTAGTTTGTTTTTAGTTTTTACTTTTGATAATATAATAATCGTTATTTTATGTTTAATTTCTATTTATTTAGTTTTATTTAATTTCGTTTTTATCCTTAGTTTATTTTTAAACTAATCCAGCAACTTTGCGGTCATAGATTTTTCGATTCGTGTTTTTGTTTTTGTAATTAGTTTTAGATATGACTTCAAAGCTTGAAGAGTGGGAGCTTTTGACGCTTGGGGAGCATTTAATTCCAAAAGCTGTAGACCTCAAGCTTCAAGAATCCAACAAGAAGCCGGAGTCAGGATCATACGAGCTGAAGTCAGGAATCATAACGATTGCTGCCGCAGATCTATTTAGTGGAGAAGACGATGAGAATCCGTACAAGCATCTGGAGAAGCTCAAGCAAGTCCGCCACACTTTCTATCAAGGAGTTCTAGTAGAGTGGGTCAAGTGGAATCTCTTTCCATTTACCCTCGTGGATAAAGCCAACAAGTTGTATCAAGCCGCCTCAATTGAAGCTAAAGGAGATTGGAAAATTCTTGAGCAGAAATTCCTTGCAAGATTTTTCTCATCACTAAAGGTGTACAAGTTGAGGAAGCATGTTTTCAACTTCGAGCAAAGACAAGATGAAGACAGCGACGAAGCCTGGGAGAGACTCGACGGCTTGCTCACATAAGGACCACTACTTAGAGTAACACCAGTTGTGCATATTCATACTTTCTACTATGGTCTGACGCCAGAAGCCTTTGAGAAAGTGAATATTACTGCTGGAGGATCACTGTTAAGCAGAACATGAAAAGAAGCTCATAAGATTCTATCTAATATCTGCTTAGCTTGCAAGTTCAACAGAGAAAGGAAGGACGATGGAGTGAAGAAGCCAAAAGCCCACATGGCGCCCACATCTGCTGTCTTTGATGACCAACCACCTGTCAAAAAGACTACAGTATCTTATGCCTCTGACGAAGAGGATGCCTCTGATGAAGAGGATTATGAAAGTTTTGCACCTCAAAAGGAAACCAAAAGTGATTATAGAAGTCTTGCCAGTACAAAGCCTTTGACGGAGTTTGAGAAGATGAGTTGGATGCCAGTGGAGTTTGGAGATACACTCAAGTGTGCAGGACCACTTCCGACAGAAGAATTAGTGGAAGAAGAAGCGCTGTTCCCACCAGAAGTACCACTAAGGAAGAGTGATGATAGTCAAGATACAGGGGAGGTGCTATAGAAATTATTCCAAGAGAAAGAGCTGGATAGTGATTTTGTCTCTGAAGTGAAGAAAGTGATTGGGATCAATCCGAAGTCATCACTTACTGAAAAAGTTATCGTTCAACTACCAGCTGAGGAATCACCAACTGGAATTTCGTGCTCCATCAACGAAGAAGTCTTCGACAACATACACTGCGCTATGGAAGCCCAGGTAAATACAATGAGCTATGAAGTTTATTCTAAGTTATGTAATAAACCATGTTTAATTTCTACCAATCTTAGGATTAAACTTGCTAGTAATGAAGTGATTAAACCTGTAGGCTTAATTAAAAATGTTGAAGTTGACTTTGCTGGAAAAATTATACCAATTAATTTTTATGTCATTAATGTCTATGATAAAGATATTAAATTAATGTTTGGTAGACCTTTTCTTAAGTTGGTTGATGCCGTAGTTAATAATGAAAAAGGAAAAGTCACTTTAAATATTAATGGATTAAAATATGACTTCGATTTCTTACCGGCATCTAAAGTACCTGTTAATCTCGCTCTAGATACAGAGGAGATAGAGAGTATTAATTATGTTAATGCTTTTAGACAACCTTTAAATCTAGTCTTAGAGGAAGAAGACGAAAGGTTTTTCTCCGAAGAAGCAACCAATGCCACTAACAAATTAGAAAAAAATATAGAAGAAATCCGAGACTTCCCAGTAGAGCCGCTAGGTGACCTTAATCAACAGGAGGCGCCAGACGTAGAGTTAAAACCCCTACCCGATGGACTTAGATACGAGTTTTTAGGAAAGGATAAAACCTAACCAGTAATCATCAGTAATGAACTAAGTCTAGAGAAAGTAGAAAGGCTGTTGGAAGTGTTAAGGAGTGTTAAGGAAACATAAGAAGGCTATTAGTTATTCTCTGGCAGATCTAAAAGGAATCAGCCTCGCGTTTTGTACTCATCGAATTCCGATGGAAGAATACCACAAGCCAGTAGTTAAAACCAAAGGAGATTGAGTAACGAAATGAGGTCTGTAGTTAAAAAGGAAGTTATCAAACTTTTAAATACCGGAATTATCTATCCAGTACCGACTAGTGAGTAGGTAAGCCCAGTTCATTGTGTACCTAAAAAAGAAGGTTTAACCGTAGTTAAAAATGATAAAAATGAATTAATCCTACAAAGAACAGTGACTGGCTGGAGAATGTGCATAGATTACCGGAAGCTTAATAAAGCCACTAAAAAAGATCACTTTCCTTTACCCTTTATAGATGAGATGTTAGAGAGACTTGCTAAGAATACCCATTTTCGCTATTTAGATGGATATTCTGAATTCTTTCAAATCCCTATTCACCCAGATGATCAGCATAAAACTACCTTCATATGTCCCTATGGAACTTCCGCTTATAGAAGAATGCCCTTTGGACTTTGTAATGCTCCTGCTTCTTTCCAAAGGTGTATGATGGCTATTTTTTCAGATTTTATTGAAGATATCATGGAAGTTTTTATGGACGATTTCTCAGTTCACGGTATAAGTTTTGACCACTGTTTAAGGAATCTAGAAAACGTGCTTAAGAGATGTAAAGAGGTCAACTTAGTGCTAAACTGGGAGAAGTGCCATTTCATGGTTAGAAGAGGGCTTGTGTTAGGACACATCATTTTCAAGAAAGAAATTGAGGTAGATAAAGCCAAAATAGAGACCGCAGAAAAATTGCCACCACCTACTGACATTAAGTCTCTAAGAAGCTTTCTTGGTCATGCTGGATTCTATAGGAGATTTATTAAAGATTTTTCTAAAATAGCTAAACCGCTTACTTACTTGCTTCAAAAGGACGTTCTTTTCAAGTTTACTGAAGAATGTGAGGTCGCTTTTAGAAAAATTAAAGAGTTACTTATTAGTGCACATATCATTCAACCACCCGACTGGAATCTACCTTTTGAGATCATGTGTGATGCAAGCGATTATGCACTAGGAGCTGTGCTGGGTCAAAGAAAGGACGGGAAAGTACACGCCATTTATTACGCCAGCAAGACTCTTAATGAAGCTCAAGTAAATTACGCTACTACGGAGAAGGAGTTATTAGCAGTAGTTTTTGCCTTTGAGAAATTTAGATCTTATATAGTTAATTCAAAGGTCATAGTTCATATCGATCATGCTGCTATCAAATACCTTCTTACAAAAAAGACGCTAAGCCTCGTTTAATTAGATGGATTTTAATGTTACAAGAATTCGATGTAGAGATTAGAGACAAAAAGGAAGTTGAGAATGTAGTGGCAGATCATTTATCTAGAATGAACCATGCTATAGGTGGACCACCTATAGAAGATGCGTTAAGAGACGATACCCTTTATGCCGTTTTAGATAAAGATTCATGGATGATAGATGTCATAAGAGCCATAAAAAAAGAGCCGTTAACTCATCTCAACTATAGTTCCAAAAGAAAAGTCCTAACCAAAGCTAAGAAATTCTACTAGAGCGCCCCTTACCTATATAGGTTTGGATCTGATGGAGTCCTTAGAAGATGTGTGCCTGCAGAAGAGAGAGAAGAAATTCTTAGGAAGTGCCACGCTGCAGAATGTGGAGGGCATCATGGACATTTCAGAACCCAAACTAAGATATGGGGGAGTGGATTTTATTGGCCGGGAATGCATGAGGATGCAAGGAAATTTGTTGCTTCTTGTCCTGAATGTCAGAGGACTGGAAATATTACATCTAGAAATTCAATGCATCTCACTTATAACCGACAAATTGATTTGTTTGATGTTTGGGGAATGGATTTCATGGGTCCATTTGAAAATTCACATGGATATGAGTACATTCTGGTGACTGTGGATTATGTCTCAAAGTGGGTAGAAGCTTTACCATGTAAAAAGGCGACTACACAGAAGTCCATAGAGATGATTAGAAATAATATCTTTCCAAGATATGGAGTCTCTCGAGTCATCATCTCAGATGGAGGATAGGGTTTAGGGTGTTAAAGAGTTTACTAATTATTTAGAGAAAATGGAAATTGAACATAGAGTTTCCACAGCCTATCACCCGCAAACAAATAGCCAAGCCGAGACATCAAATAAACAATTAAAAAAATTCTTAAAAAGACAATAATTAAAGGAGGTAAAAATTGGTCGAATAAGCTTAGCGACGCTCTTTGGGCATATAGGACTGCATTTAAGGCACCTATTGCGATAACGCCTTATCAGTTAGTTTATGGAAAAACCTGTCATTTGCCAGTGGAGATGGAGCATAAAGCTTATTGGTCAATTAAGGAATTAAATTTGGATTTAGACGCTGCTTTAGTCAAAAGAAGGATTCAACTTAGTACCCTTGATGAGGCAAGATTGCAAGCCTATCATAATGCTACTATCTATAAGGAAAAGGTTAAGAGATGGTTTGATAAGAGAATCCTAAAGAAGGAATTTAAGGTAGGTGATAAGGTTCTTCTTTTTAATTCAAGATTTAAATTATTTGGAAAAAGAAAATTACAAAGTAAATAGGATGGACCTTATATAGTACATGATGTATCACCTACTGGAGCAATTACTATTATGGATCTAGAAGGAAACAAGTTTATGGTAAATGGTCAAAGACTTAAGGTTTTCCTTGAAGGAGATAAATTTGAAGTTAATTATATTGATACATATGAATTCAAGGAAGTAAGAATTCATTACCATGGCCATAATCTCTAGTTTTCCATAGCTTTCGTATCTTTGTATGTAAATAATCACGTTTAGTTTAGGTTTTTCTAAAAATTTAGTTTCATTTTTATTTTAAATTAGGAATTAGGGATATCGACAGAACTTGGGAACCTTTCGCGCAAGAGAAGGACGAGGTCGGCCGACCAAGAGGGGGTAAGTCGGCCGACCCCGGGACTTTTCGAGGCAGTTTGCTTCCAAATTTTGCCGGCAAGATCCGCGTTGTATTCCAAATAAGTTTAGGGTAGAGTTTGGATAGGAATCACTGTTTTGTTTCCAAATCTCGCTAATCTCCGGAGTATAAAACCATAGGCAGGCCATGGGGCCGAGATATCTAACTCAAAACGCATCAAAACCTAGCCACGACAAGTTTCGAAGCGATGGAGATGCAACTCGTGAAGAGGGAGGCTGTGGCGCCGCAGGAGGGGGCCTGCTCGGCCGACCAAGAGAGGTCAAGTCGGCAGACCAACCCTGTTTCCTGGGGTATTCGCTGAAACTTTTCACAGGTGATCTTTGATGATGAAGATGAAGAGACGAGTGATGAGGACATGACCAATACGCATACGACCAAAGCCCAAGCGAAGATGGAGTTCAAAGCCCAATCCGCATTGAAGTCCTATTCATTCGCGAGTCCGGTTCGGACTGCTAGAGCAGGCCTCACGAAAACGGACGCCCAGGCCACATACGGGCTCCGTTTTGGACATTCTATATATCGACGGAAAGCTAAGGAGATAAGCTTTCCAACCCAGGTGGTCCCATGCCAAAATATGCTCCAAGTCGATGGGAATTGTCGAAATAATTTGGTGACCAGAATCTGTCCAACACCTGTTTTTGGGCCTGAAGGCCTTGTACTCCCTAGGGTTGCTCGGCCACCCCCTTGACCGCCCCCTAGCCTTCTTTCTTGTATATATTCTGTAGCTGTCATTAGATTAGATGGTTTTGCTTAGATTATTCTATCGTTATGAACAGTTTCGCCGTGTGAGAATACTCCGGTTTGTGAAACCCCAACTTGTGAGCTTAATCCTCTCTATTCGCAAATTTAGTTTGCATCTACCGTGTTCTTGCTTGTGTTCTTCGATTCGCAGGCAGGGATAAGCCTTCGTGGCGAGGTCAATCGTATGTGCATGGTTGATAACCAGAGGAGACGTGGTGCTGCGATTGCAGGATTCGAATTGTGTTGATTGTAAGCCGGATCGTGTGTGTCGTGCCTCCGCCAAATCGATAGTTATCTCCACCTGACGGAAGATCGGAAATCCCGTCTCCATCAGCGAGGGGGTGTGGATCAGCCAGAAAGCGTGAGATCTCAAAGCACATGGCCATGCTTTCAATTCAACCAAGGAGCATGAAGGTTAGAAGATCCCAGAGGATTGGAAGGATGCCCAGGATAGACTATCAAGAGAGCCCCATCCATTCTGGAGGAGCTATCCATTCAAGTGCGGATCAATCAATGAGCTTCAGTGATTATCGAGGATCAGAGACTGAAGAGGTAAACTCAATCAATATCGTTCCTTGTTTCGATACTTATAATGTTGGAGCAGAGGATGGAGTGGATTGTTGCCCAAAGTGTAGAGAAGCTATCTATTTCAACAAACAAAAGAGTGAGGATATTCTTGATATAGTCATTGATGTAGAAGAGAGGCTTCATAAGTAGATACAAGACACAAAAGAGAGAGTTGACAATTTTGTCGGAAACTTAAAAGGGCAAGTGAACTACCTCCAAAATGTCTGTGAGAGTCAGAAGCGAGTGATTGATTCCATTTTATGCCACGTTAGGGCTTTGGTGCATGGATCCGAGGGAATGTAGAGAGTTTTGTAGAGGTCCCTTACCCGCCTTATATAGGCTGACGGGTTCTTGGGTTACTAGTTGAGTTCCTTTTATATCTCCTAGTCAATTTAGATTACAACAGATCACATAGAATCTGCGATCCATACTATTCCTATCTTTGAGTTCTATGTCACGCCTGGATTCAACGAACAAAACCGTGCAACATATATATGCGCCAGGAAACATCTCGCAAATACATGACAAATTACAGAATACCACAACACATGCCAAAGATAAAAACGTTGCATAACATTAGATATATCATTATTACACTGTGACACAAGTGTTTAACTCAGAGTATAACGTAGCATAGCGGAAGCATAAAACATAAACATAACGGGCGCCACAGGGACGTCAACTGGTGAACGAAACGCCTAAAACTCGTCGTAGTCTTGCACATAGTCTTCATTACCTCCGTCATCTGAGCAGCGGTTGGATTTCCCCCCCCCCCCAATAAGGAATAAATATAAAGAAACAAACGTGAGTACAGAATACCCAACAAATATAACATAAACCATGAGGCTCTATAGTTAGCTGACATCTGCATAAGCTTTTAATTTAAAACATTTATTAAGGCCTAATTGCTATGAATTAATGACAAAACCATTAGCCCAAAAGATATTGTATATGAAATTAAATAAGATTAAACAGATATAACAATTATCAAAACCATAACCAAAACCAAGCAACCTCAGCCAAGGGTCCTTCTAATCACTAGAAAGGGTCTGGGCCGCTTATAACCGTGAGCACGGCTAACATGTTAGTTTTACACTCTCGAGAGGTTGTATATCTTTACCCACAAGTCGTGAGCTACGCTAGGAGTTCATCACATTACCGGAGATGAGATGACTAGCAAGCGCACTACGAAGCCTTTACAAAGATCATGTTGGTAAGGTGCAACCACTAAGGTTTCAGGTTCCGCAACCATGGGGCAAGCCTCAAGGGGAGAAGCACATACATATAACGTAAAGCACACTCAACCCAAGCAGCGCGAGTGCCACAGAAGCTCACCTCCCCTCTTGCCCCGCAGGTAAGTTACTCCCAAACCAAAACAACCTAATTAATCAGCTAAGTTTGTCCCATTCCAGCCTTGTGGTAGCACTGTTGTCCCAGGTGGTCGCTTTGTGATTCGGTCCTTAGGGAGAGAACTAGCAAAAGCACACGAGCGCATTGCTCAAGCTCCCTAAACCATGTTGTTAAAAAAAACCATATTAAAATGGACATGAACCGATCAGGGTCAAGCCCAACAATTAATTGCATAAGATTATTAATCAAAATTAAATTAACAAAAGATATGAGTTTGCGTAGCACCTAGCACAACTTAACCATATGCACCCCACAAGGTAGATATAAAAGGATAAAAGTAGCTAGGTAAACCTTACAGGCATATAAATTAAAATGCATATGTAGTAAATAAAAGTTATTAGGTGTTGTTTATGTTATACTTGCTTTCCTCAAAATTTATTCCTTGCTACTGCTCAGAGGCTTCTAGAGGCTGCTCTTCAAACTCAACAGGTGGATCAACGTCTACGCACGATATACGGCACCAAACAAGAATCCACATGATCACACATGCAAGCAAACAAATGCAAAAGATAAGAAACAGTACATCATAACATAAAAACAGAAAGTAAAACGTATTTAAAATTATTCTACTCATTGGTACGGTCGCGTGGGCGTGAGAATCGCTGAAAACAGATTTAAAATGATGAAGTTATGGGCTTTTGAACATAATATGACCTATCTGCAGATGAAATTCGAAAACCAGGGACCCAAGAACTGGCCTGCTCATAACTAGGTTGGGCTGCGGGTTAATTAGGGAAAAGGACAGGGGCTCTTTAACAAAATGTCGCCGGCTGACCGGACTTTGACCGGAGTTGACCGGTCGCCGGCGAATCTCGGCCGTTGGATCAGGCGCGGATGGCTAGGAATAGAGAGGGGGAACCGGTCGGTGGCGACCTCCAGGGGCGGCGGAGCCCGGCCGGCTGCGGTGGCGGCTCGCCAGAGCGCGCTGCTCCGGGCACTGCGGGGCACGGCGCGGTAAGGGAGCAGGCCGGGGAGGAAGAGGGTGCGACGAGGAATTCACCTAGGGGCTCGGTGGCGGCCGCAGTCCAACGGAGAGGGCCGGCGACAGAGGAGGGCGGACGTCGGCGGTGGTGGTTGTGGGACGGCGTCGAGGAGGCCTATGCGGACGCCTAGAACTGAAGGGAACGACTCGCGGCACCACTGCGAACACGGAGATGGGGTCAGGGAGGCCGGAGGGGTTCCACAACGGTGGAATCGAGGTGGCGGCCGAGCTCACCTTGACGGGCGTCGGTGAGGAAATTGGAGACGGGCACTACGCTAGGGCTCGGGGCAAAAGCGTGGACGCAAAAAGAGTGCGGCGGTGGCCTTGGTGACCCCCTTTACAGGGCAGCGGGGTTGAGCGGGGCTTGGATTCTTGGCGTACGAGATGGGGTCCGGCTCGGTCCGGCTCGGACTTGAGCGCGAGCCACGGATGAAGAGGCGCTGGCAGGCGGCCGTGTGGGCGCGGGACGAGGGCCACGGCCAGAGGCGGGGAGTGGCCGGGGCCATGGCGCAGAGAGTGCGGCGCGGGAGGAAGGCGGTCCACCGGCAGAGAGGAGGAGAGAGGAGCGGCGCGCGCGGCCAAGAAGTGTGGGGAAGAAGAAGGTCCCTGTCCGGCGGGTCCCGCGGGTCAGAGAGAGGATGCAAGAGAGAGGGAGAGAGGCCGCCGCTGGGCCTGGCGGTCTGCTGGGCCCGTCCGGCCGGTTAGGCCTGGTGGCGCGGGGGAAGAGGGGATGGGATGACTGGGCCGGCCGGTTGGGCCCGGTGGCTGGCCTGGTTGTCTCTTTTTTTTCTTTTTCTTTTTATTTTCTGAAACCAAAATCAAACCTAAAACTATAGACTCAAATAAATTCGGAATTTCAGAAACCAAAACTTTGATTCACTCAAACAATAAAAACGATGCTCTGGCATGAATGCACAACAAAGTTGGCCTATGATTTATTTTAATTACTTGTGCAATAAATAAATCATGCAAATGCAAGGCTATGCCATATAAACCTTAGAAAATTAAATAAAGCATATTAAATTAATTTGTAAAATACTGAAAACAAAATTAGGGTGTTACATTCTACAATACCCAGGAGTCCTTTCTAACCCGTGCACGTCGTCATACCTTCTTGAGTTATGACTCCATTGCCTTGATCACCAAGTTCTTCTTAATATCGCCATATTTGAGCCTAAGTCGGTCGGTCGGCCCACGAATTCAGCTGGCCGATCGTCTTGGGCCGTCCAATGGCGCATGCCTTGAATCCACGCCGTGAGGAGCCCGGGGATATTTATCCCCCACACCTGATACACCTCCTAAGAGCTATAAGCAAGGGGCTAAGAGGAATGCTCCTCCCAAGCCTGATTCTCAACCCAAAGGCCAGCCCAAGAACTAGAACAAACCCAAGGGTGCTCCACCCAAGAGATACGTGTGTGACTACTGCCATAGGGAGGGTCACTTTGTGGAGTTTTCTACCGTAGGATGAGGGCTGTGAGGTGTGAGGTTGAGTGGAGGAAGGAGGACAAGTACTGTTAGGGTGATAGGCCCGCTGTTGAGACTCGGCGTGGGGACAGGTGAGACTGCTAGCCACGTTATGTAGGTGGAGGTAGAGGAGACCACTTTCCATGTGGTGCTCTAGTAGGTGGTCGACGCTTTGCTGGCAGGGCACCATGTCGTGAGCAGTACGACTACGGTCTACCTAGCCAAGGCTTTGAGCGTTACGACATACCACACTTTCCTAGACATGGTGTCCGGCAGCCTCAAGCTCCGCGGGATTGGGAAAAAGGGATGTATGATTGTGACTTTGCTAACCCTTCTTTTGAGCAGATGGCTCGGCATGGCAATGGGTGGATACCCGGCAGGTGGAGCAGACACCCACCCTTATTGACACCCATTACATCAAGACACACCCGCACCCGTAATGCCTAACAAGTTCATTTTCACACCCGCACCCATTGGGCACCCGCTGGGTGTTGGGTACCCATTCGGGATCTATATTTGCAAATATTGCAAGCTTAGAAATCTACCACCACACACCACACTACAAATAGCATGTAAAAACATACATAAAATATATAGGTAGTCAATTTATCAACACATAGCATGTAATCTATTGACAATTCACATGATAATATTATTTTAAACTCAATTTAGCTACATAATAGTGTTGTAGGAGGCTTAATGGTAGGCCAAATCAAACTTCTCGTATCTCAAATTAGCAATGGTGAAGTCACGCTTAATAAAACAATAATTGTTATATGTTTAAATAGCTGATGAGCATCAGAATAAAGAGAAATAAGGTTCAAAGGGGTAAAGTTTAATGAGTCAAGGACAAATTCAGTCACCTCAAAAATTAAGACTTAGGACAATATATTATTATTTATGGGGCCCAATGGGAACCCGCGGGAGGAAATCGACACCCGCACCCGACCCGTGAATCTAATTTGACACTCGCACCTGCACCGATAGGTCTAATTTGACACCTGCACCCACACCCAATGGGTGTAAAACCCGTGGGCACCCGCACCCGTGGATCTAACTGTCATCCTTTGTGATGCCCCAGGCATCTCAAGTGCATTCTTGTCATTCATATATGCAGCATCATCTATAAAGCATCATACAATGACATGCATTTGGACCCAATTGTCAAACTTGATTGAAATAAAATTTCCTAAGCCCTGTTTTCTGCATGTATGTTTCTATTTTTGTGGTCGTAACTTTAATTCTATTGTGATATAGGTGAAACTTTCGATACCAAACTTGTAGACAATTCCATGATGAACAACTTTTATAATTGGTGTTTTGACATGCATAATGGTTTGGATGATGTTTTGGGCCTTTTTCTGTAAACCTGTGTTTTCTGTCCAAACCTGACCTGATTAGTAATTCTACATTTTCTCTAATCCGCAGCCCTTTTTGTGCAAAACTTTAGTCGATAAAGTTGTAGATCATAAAATTTTGAACAACATTGGTAGAAAACGCCTTGTGTGAAAGTGGCCAGAGGATGGACTTTTAGAATTTCTAATTTTATGGGTCCTGCTGGTCAAACTGGGGTCAGCAGTTTGAATTCAAATTTAAACCACATTTCTTCACAGAACTTGGTATCAAGGCTTTTGACAAAGTTGTAGGTCTCGAAGAGTAGAATATTTCATCCTATTGGTGTATTTTCAAATTCGGCACCTAAGTTGGCCAAATAGGCGAATTTTAGAAGCATGTTCCTTGGTCAAAGCTGACTTTTCCATTTTCGGAGTTTGAATTTCCCTTTTTGTCTCAATGACACGTGGGCCCCACCTATCGGGTCCTCGGATTCCCGCCGGGGGACAGCTGCTGTGGGTCCCACATGCCCCGTCCGCTCCATACCCCCGGTCCACAAGTCCCGGTTCAGTTCCCCACCCCGGTCCCACCTGTCATCGACATAAGGTCCACGGACCGCGTCCATCCACCCCACCTTTCCTCTCCCCTCCCCATCGCTTCCACGCGGCCGACGGCGTACGGCCGTATGCCGTGGCAGCCTGCCCGCTCCTGAGGTCGAAAAGGCCGAGGCCAGGCGCGGCCTCCGCCTCCCGCTCCCTCACTAGTTCCTACTCGCCGAGCTCTCTCCTCTCTCGCTGTCTCTCTGCACGGGCGCCGCCGCCATTGCCGTGAAGCTCGGGCCGACCTCGCACCCACCGTTCTGCAGCTCCCCGTGCCTCCCCATCGTCGTGGTGCTTTCCACCACCCTCGACTCCACCACCTCGCCAAGTCTAGGCCACCGCGACCGCTCCACCGCCGGACCTCGCCCGTGCCATGAGCTTGGGCTCAAGCTAGCGCCCGCCATTCCTCTCGTCCGCACGCCTCACCCGCCACCACGCCGAGCTTCCTCACCCTCCCCTCCACCAGTTCCCCTAGATCTAGCCCGCCGGTGCTGCTCCACCGAGCCGCATTCGTACGCCGGACCTCTACCTCTCCGGGTCGTTGTTGCCGGCCTCCACCGCTCGTCCTCCTCCGAATCAAGGTAGTGGGTGAGGTTCCCCGCACTCCACTCCCTCTCACCGACCGCCGACGGCAAGCTCGCCGGGCCCCGTGTGGCCGGCGTGCCACGCGTCGCCGCCCTCCTCTCTCCCCGTCGGGAGGTTGAAGAAGAAGAGATGAGGGAGATGGTGGATTTGCGTTTTAACCCTTGGGTTTTTGACTTTTCGCGTATTGGTCCGAAGCGCTGTGCATTGAGTCTTGTGGATCTCTCAATCTAGCCCCGGGAGTTTTGGAATAATCACGGATAGGTCCTCGGTCTAATGTTCTCCTTTTTATTTTGTTAATAAATCGGCTGAAACTTTAGAAAATCACTGTAAATCAAAGAAAAATCCAAAATGGACAAACTTAGTGGCTATGAACTTCTTGTGAGTAGATCTATAGGATGAGTATGATGTGGATGTGTGAAAAAAATCTGTTTTGCCCTCGGTCTAGTGCATGCATGTGGAGGGTAAATAAATGGTAAAAATGGACTAAATGAACTACTAAAATGTTGAAACTTGGACAGTGGCTTTAGTGGGATATTTAGGCACTGTGTGAATTTTTGTTGCAGTAGCACTTGCTGTTAAGTGACTAATCTACACCTAGGCTTAAGTTTTTGCAATAATAATGCATGGGAAATACTCACCATATGAAACTTGCTCCAAAGGTTGTACTAGATTTTTGAGACACCCCTTATGCTATGTATAGCTTGCTGGTAAAGTTTGAGGCTTTGCATATTGAGTTTGAACAGTGATTTGATGAGCACTTTAATAGTTTGGGCTTGACATGAGCACTTTAATTCAATAGATAGATAAACTTACATAATGACCCTAAGTGCATTTCATGAGAGGGTGTAATGTTGCTTGCTACACCATGTCCCATGCGACAAATTTCTTGTGATGTTATGAACGATAAGCTAAACTAGGTTCGATGATGGATTGTACGATTTCTTAGTGATGGTTTGTACGATTTCTTAGTAATGGTTTATACGATTCCTTAATGATGGGTTGTACGATTTTTAGTAGAGATTTTAAGTTTCCTTATTGTGGGAGGGATTGGAGCTGAGAACACTTGAATCATTTCGTCACAAGCTACTTGACTATGCATTATGTTTCACTTGCATCTCATGCGCATTTGCATTCGTTGCACTCATGATGGCATTATATCATGCATATAGACCCCGCGAACGAAGTACTGACGAAGTTGCAACCGGCGATCCAGGAGTAGAAGAACGATGTACCCGATCATCAACACATTGAGAAGCCACGGTGTACGACTACCTCCCGGAGGCCATTGGAGACCTAACTACTGACATTGTCAATTAAGGTAGGCAGGACCATGATTCTCCCAGCTAATATGATTATGATTGAAGATTATGCATATGCATTAGGAGTTGGTTGAAACCAATTGCATTAGATCCCCTGGCCGCCCTGGCCCTAGCACCTATACCTAGAGTTCGCAGGACATGTGCCTAGAATGGTTAAGTGCGAGTAGATACGAGTGAATAAAGATCACTCGTCCCGTAGGGATTACTTTTCAAAAGAAGAAATCTCACTATTATGGAATTTACTATGGTTATGTTATGTTTTAAATGGAGACTGGGCAGAGATATGGGTTTGTATGACGAAAGTTGGAATAATGTGTGGTGGACTCCGCCCTAGTCGCATAAGGCCGGTCGTTGTTCGCCTATTGGTCGGCATAACAATGCTAGAGTGCTTATCCGGGATAATGGACCAGTGAAAGTCTTGCTTGTGCCATCCGAAGAACAGAGACAGATTCCTACTGTTACACCTTGGGGAGCTTGTAGTCGAGGGAGGGCTGACCCGGTACGCCAAGGTATTGCTCCTAAGGCGGCACAACCCGGGAACTACATAAAGATTGAATCGAAGTTGGGATGGGACAAGCGGAGATGGGGGACATATGTGAGAACGCCGGGGGTTAGTAAGCATATGCCACCTGGTACTTCTAGTTATTCCTGGGAATTAGAAATTGATTCGAATCGCTGATGCTCACCAGGTGTGAGAATGCCAATACCACTGACGGGCAAAGTAGTAATCCACTTGAATATGTTGTATTACGAATTCATGGTTTTGAATACTACATGCTTGGATATACATGCTTTACTTTCATGCAACATATTATTGTACTCATGATTAGTATTATTGATATGATGAACTAAGCAGCTGTCAAATCCTGCTTCTATATGATAAATCAAGCAGCTGTCTAATCTTGCTTCCACATGTTAACTTGATCCGATTTAAAATCAACAGCTAAGGATCCAATTCTTAGTAAGCAAGCTTTGCGTCAACTGTAAGCCCGCCCATTAGGTCCTACTGAGTAATTAGTACTTAGGGTTTGCCTCCACTTTTGGCTCACAGGTACTAATGACTTCTGGACAACCGCTTGAAGGAGGGTAGAACCGGTGGGCTCGGTGCTATTCGCCTTGTTTGTCTCTGCATGAAGACTATTTGAGTTTTTGATTCCGCTGCGAGATGTTTTGAAAACGCTTCCGCTATATATATATTTTGCAATCGCTTCCGCTATATGTTGAACATGTATTTGACCACATATGTTTGGTTTGTAAACTATGACTATCTATCTTATATTTCAACTGCCTGTGATGATGTAACTGTTGTGGCTCCTTCGAGAGTCGGATGTGTTTGATGTCGGTTTCTCTGGGATTTGGTGTTATCGAGAGCCCGAAGGACTCTCGATGGACTATCGGGTTTAGTCTAGCCTAAGTGCATTGCGAGCCAAAGGTGGCAGGTGTGCTTAGTCTGAATTAAGCATGGCGGTTCTGCCACAGCTGGTATCAGAGCCGATCATACACAGACAACAGTCGTATCATCATGTTTTGTTTTGCAATTATTTTCGAAAGCCCCTCTTCAAGTAATTCAAACATGAGAGTATACGATATGCCCGTATTAAGGATGTTAGTATTATGCAGGTGACATCGCTAACATTCTAAACTAGATAGAATTCATATGCATATTCAGTGCTTTGGGATGCAAATTTTTCGGCCATAATACTGGAGGAATGCTATTGTAACACCCTAATTTTAATTTCGGCATTTTATAATAAATTTAACACACTTTATTTAATTTTCTAGGATTTTATATGCTTAGCCATGCATTTAATGATTTATTTTATCCACAATAATTAAAATTAATCATAGAGTCAACATGTTGTGCATTCATGCTCGTGCATATTTCTTTCCTTGCTTGTGAGGTATAAGGTTTTGGATTCAAATTTATTTGGATTCATAGAGTGTGGCTTTGTTTAAATAGGAAAAGAAATAGAAATAGAAATACAGAAAAAAGAAAAGAAAAGGGAAGGCAACCAGGCCGGCTGCCCAAACCGGCCCGCGCCCTTGCCCTCTTTCGGCCTGCTCCAGGCCCAGCTGCCTTGAGCGAGCCGATCCAACAGCCAGCCCTCCACGCCACCCCTTCCTACCTTCTCTCTCTGACCCGCGGGCCAGCGCCCCTGAGCCACCGACGGGTGGGGGCCACCCTATCAGCTCCTTCCCCCACCTCGCGCCAGCTCTGCTCGCTGGTCTGTGGACCGCCCGCCGAGCTCCCCCTAACCGTGGCCCCTCGCCCCGCGTCCGTGGCCCGCACGCCGCCCCTGCTACCCCCCGACGCGGAGACGACGCGGATAGGCCCGAGTCCAATCCGACGCGGGCTCCGGATATACTCGCGCCGCCCCCCTCCGCAAGCCTCGGAGGCCGTTGGCCGCCGTCGCCCTAGCCCTGGTCCTATAAAAGCTGCCCCGAGCTCCGCTGCCCTTCCCCACACACAACCACTCCCTCAGCCCTAGCTCTAGCGCATCGAGCCGCCGGGATTCTGCCGCCGAATGCCGCAAGGTGAGACGCCGTCGCCGCCGAAATTCATCACCGTTGCTCCATCTCCGGCGTCTCTAACCCCATCGTCGTACTCGCAGGGCCATCCCGGAGCTTCGCTGTCGGTTCTGGGAGCCCCGGAGCCTCTCCATCTCGCCGTCCCGCGAGTGCCCGCCGTCTCCGTCTGCCACCGCCCGTCGACGACCCACTTCCGGCCACGCCCCGCCGTCCAGAACCCCTTGGTGAGCTTCCCCGTTGCGCACACTCTCTCCCCGGCCTATCCTTGTCCCGAGCCATGCCCCCGTTCGCGGAAACAGCACGCACCGGCGACACGCCGCCGTCCCCTATGGTCGCCGCCGGCGACCTCTCCCTCGCCAAACCCTGGCCGCTAGATCAGATCTGGACGGGCCAGATCTAAACCGGAGTCCATCTAACCCCAGCTGTCCGATCTAGATCTGACCGCCCAGAAGCGCCGGCGACCGGTCAACACCGGTCAGCGCCGGTCAGCGCTGCCTGTTTTGCTAAAGAGCCTTGCCTTTATCCAAAATCAACCCGCAGTCCCGTTTAGTTCAAAAATAATTAGATCTAGACCCATATCTTTACAGTTTAGCCCCCGAGCTTTAGAGAAATAGAACCCGCCATCCCGGGCTGCCGGTTTTGGCCTATAAGCCCTCAGAGTTTTGTTTATTTTTACGCATAGGCCCTCGGTTTTGTCAAATAAACCCTAGATCTAAGTTTTTAATCACAGTTATGCCCCTGGAACCTTGTTTTATGCATAACTTTCAAGTTTTAGATCCGATTAGAGTGATTCTTGCGCTCATATGTTCGTAGCAGTACGTAGATTAGTTTTATATGAGTTTTATGTTCTGTTTTTATGTAATGGTGTATTGTTTCTTATAGTTTTACTTTTGTTGCATGTATGTATGTACGTGGATGCTTGTATGGTGCTATGTTCGTGAGTAGACGTTGAGCAGTCCATGGAGTTTGCAGAGCCACCTCCTGAATTCTTTGAGCAGCAGTAGGATAACCCTGAGGAAGGCAAGTATAATATGAACAACACCCAATAACTCTTAATCACTGCATGTGCATTAATTTTGTGTACCTTTAAGGTTTACCTAGCTACCTTTTATCCTTTATATCTACCTTTTGGGATGCATTTGGGTTAAGTTATGCTAGGTGCAGCACGAACTGTTACACCTTTGTTAATTAATCCTGATTAATGGTTTTATGCAATATATCTCTTTTAAAACTTGCTTTTTAGCAACATGGTTTAGGGAACCTGAGCAATGTGCTCGTGTGCTTTTGCGGTTCTCTCCGTAAGGACCTGTTCATAGAGCGACAATCTGGGACAACTGCGCTACCACAAGACTGGGATGGGGCAGTCTTAGCTCAGTAATTAGGTCATTTTGGTTTGGGGTAACTTACCTGTGGGGCAAGAGGGGGAGTAAGCTTCAGTGGTCCCTGCGCTCCTGATGGTTGAGTGTGCTTTACCTTACATGTATGTGCTTCTTCCTTTGGAGGTGGGCCCCACCGTTGCGGCGCTTGATTCCTTGCGGTTACTCTTTACTAACGTGATCTTTGGAAAGGCTTCGTAGTGTGCTTGCTAGTCATCTCATCTCCGGTAATGTGATGAACACCTAGCGTAGCTCATGACTTGTGGATAAAGATGTGCAACCTCTCGAGAGTGTAAAACTGACCTGTCAGCCGTGCTCACGGTTATGAGCGGCCCAGATCCTCCTTTTGATTAGTGGTTCCCTGGTTATGGTTCTGGAAGTTATCTCTTTAAATACTGTTAATTCCTTTATGCAATAACTTTGGGCTAATGGTTTATCTTACTCAACTTTAGTAAATAGAAGTTAATAAAACTTTGTCAACTAAAAGCCCATGCAGTCATGTCAGCTAACCTTAGAGCCTCATAGTTTATGTTATACTTGTTGAGTACCTTGTACTCACGCTTGTTTTATCTTTATCCTTGTTGGGGGGACAAATCCAACCGCTGCTCAGTTGATGGAGATGCCGAGGAGTTCACGCAGGGCTATGATGAGTTCTAGGCGTTCGTTCACCAGTTGACGTCCCTGTGGCGCTCTAGTTATCTTTTACGCTTCCGCATTGTTTTGTTATAACTCTGAGTTTAAGACATGTCTTTATGTAATAATGATGTTATAGTTATGTACGCTTTTATCTTTGGCATGTGTCTGTGATACCTTTTGTAATTTGTCAAACATATGCGAGACTTGATCCTGGAGCAAATGTACTGTGCACGGTTTTGTTCATTGGTAACCGGGCGTGACAGCTATCGGGATTTGCGAATGGTTGTAAGCCCTGCATTCATGCCTTGTAGGAAAAGCTCTTTAAGGGTGGTGGGTATGCTTTGGATGCTTTCATGCCCGCCACACTTATGTTTGGTTTTGGGATCCACCTTTTTCTCGACAATCCCCAGTACTGGTGGAAAGTCAGGCTTTGAGAGAAGGTGCAAAGGCCCACTCAACGTTGTCCATGCAGCGGTCACGTGTGGATGCCACATTAGGTGGTAATGTATGAGCATGCTTTCTTCTGCAGGTACACTAACCACATGCGAAACTACGAACGACTAGAGAACGACTAGTTGCATTAAGGAGAGACGTGCATATATGTCACCGAATTATCACTAGCTATATATAAAATACATAGGATGTGTGATGTGAGACCGAATAGGACGAATCATGCATCATGTATCCTTTGTTATCACTTTTGGGGATATTACTAAAGACAAATGGAATAAATCGCGACTTAAGCATACCTTCTGCACGTTTCCCTACATAATATGTCAATTGTATGCAACTAATACAATTCGCTAATTAAAAGCCTCTCATGTGGAAACAGATGGCCGAGAACAACCCAAACGTGCATGGTCAGAAGCAGCCCCTATCCCCAAGCCAGTTCACTTGCCCACAGTTCAGGAGAATGGGTGGCGTCATATGAGTTGTCAGGACACTAACATTGAGTGACGTTAGAACCTTTTAGATATGCACCTGAAGACGTATTTCGTAATTAGGTGCAATCTGAAAATGAATGACAGGGGCCACAAATTTGAAACTACATTCCAAGTTTGACCTCAACTTGCAGTCTGAAATGTTTATAGAGCTGCACCAAAAAAAACTGAGGATAATTTGAAATCTGGAAGAAACTGGGACAAGGGTTGTATATCAAACTTGTAAAATACTTCTAGGTGCACAACTTTGACAATTGGAGATTTTTCTGATTGTGCTCCTATTCAGAGTTATACTCAGATTTCTTTAAATTTGAGTTCTGAATTTCAGCAGCACCTGGAGGGAAATTGCACCTTTCACACAATTAGTGAGAGATTTGATCTGAGAGTTATATACCAAAGATGTAGAGGACTAATCATTGAACAACTTCCGTATTTGGACGTCCACCCAAATCGATCGTTTTGACACCCATATCGATGAGATTCAGAAGTACTGTCCTGCATCTAAAGCTGCACACGAGTTTTCCATTTAGCATATGCGATTGTCCAAACCTGCAAGATGATGGCTGTAGGACCGAGATGTGCGACTAGAGGGGGGTGAATAGGAGCACTTGAAAAACTCAAACTCAAAATCCCCCAAAGTGCGCTCTCAAGAAAACACACGCACACCCGATACCGTCCACTGAACAGATACGTATCAGGTGGAAAGCAGAAGCACTCGAATTAACGCCCAACAAAACGGACGTAAGACGAGCAACCAAACTACACCTAAAACTACACCTTTCTAATGTGCAGAGTTGCATAGCAAAGACAGGCTACCAACCCTAGGACACATTGAGAAACCCTAAACGGAAAAACACTAAAGCATGCAACAAAATAAGCGAACACAACAAAGCACAAACAAAACAAGACAAGCTACAAAGCTTGCAAGTGTCGCACACTAGCCACTCAACACACCGAAGCGTGCCTCACTTAAGATCAGTGAGTGAAGAATATGGGCATGCAGTGGTTGACACAAAACAAGTTTGAAGCAAACAATAACACTCCAAAAACCAAAGAAACCAAGAAAAACAAACCCCAAGACAAGCGGAGCAAGAAACACGCAAAAACAGCCCCAAAAAGGCTAGATCGGACAGTCCTCTCTCCACCAATAGGCCTGACCGAACAAACACAAAGAAGGGGGAAGAAACAGCCCAAAAACACAATAGACCGGACAGTCCAAGGTCTATAGACCGGACAGTCCGAAGTCCCTACTTCGGACAAACCTAAGGACAATTGATTTGCACCGTCAGTTCTCCGAAAAACTGCGCAGAAAAACAGCCCAACACCCCATCGAAAAATCGATCGAAATGGGGTCAAATCTCAATGAAACTTCACAAAAATTTGCATGGACAATCCTAAGGACCTTCCCTAGGAAACCCCAAAAGATCCACTTGAAAAGATCAAGGGTTGCACGGGAATTGCAAATCTCGTGAGGTAGGTGAGTTGACACCAAAAAATCGAAATCCGACAAGAACGGCCCTTGCTCGCGGTTCGATGATTCTAGCACTTAGCTAGTGAGATTTACCACATCATAGCATGGCAAAATACCAGCAAAAGAAAGATTCCAACCTTGGACAAAACGAAACACACAAAAATCCAAGGATTGGAACCAAAAACGAACTAGAACGGGGAGGGGGAAAGGAGGACGAAATTGAGCTGCTCAAGACATGGATTACACAACGAGGAAACTTGGATTAATCACGAAATTTAGGTTACACAAGTTCCCTAGAGCCTACCTCCCATCATCCTCCCACTAATGACAAGATTTGACTAAACTAGGCATTCATCTCCTAGCTAATCTCCTCTCTTTTCTCTCTTTGGACCTTGGCTGCTAGGGTTAGGGAAACTAGAGTATGTGGCTGCCAAGATGAGCTCCAAGGGAGCCTCTCAAGTCTATTTATACCCTAGGCCATAAATGACAAAATTACACTTAGACCCCTACTCTAAAAATGCCCGGAGGGGGCCAAATCAAAAAGATACAATCGGACGACTATGATGACGGCTTGATCTTTTTCTTCTCCACGCCTCGCTTAGATGTGCGCCACATAGCCAGTAGTCCGGAAGCTTTCCCCGGTTTTGAAGTCAGAAATCGGAAAACTTTATTCTGCGGGCTTCCTGGGCCGGGTCTTGGCCCAATCTTTTATCTTGGCGAGTCGGAGCCCAACCCACCAAGTCATTTGAACTTGGGTGGCGGTTTTGAGCCGAAGCCTCCAAAGCCTCCCTCGCACGTCTTCGTGCCATGCACTCGGGTTGGAGCACCACGGTGGCACCCGGCTTCTCCAGTCCATCGGAGTCGCCTCGCGGTCCATCAGAGGGCTTACACCACCATTGCCAATCCGCCCCTCCGTGTACCGAGCTTCCATGGCCGACCGACGCCGAGACTTGCCTTTGATCCATTGGAGGGCTTTTGCCTCAGTCCATCGAGGTCTTCGTCATCCTCTACCTCCAGTCTATCGGAGGGCCTCCAGTCCATCGGAGGACTTGTACCGTTGACAATCACTCATCACACTAGGAGAGCAATGAAGCCGGTCCATTGGCTCTCAATGGCTAACGCTTTATGTGCAATCAAGTTATTCTGTTCACTTACATGCTTTCATGTATTCAGAACGTATTTGTGGTGCTATGATCTTTTATCACCGCATTGATTGCATTAAAGTTGTTGGACTAATTACATTTGGCCTCATTCATGTAGATGGTTACTCCACCGGAGACGTCTGCACAAGGGGCTGCCCATGGGGCACAATTTCCTCTTGAGTTGGCTGCTTTGGTCGCTCAGCAAGGTCAAATCATCAACATGCTCGTTCAAGAGCAATAACGGCGCAATCCGCAAGAGATCAGTTACACTGACTTTGCGGCACTACAACCGCCAATCTTCACCACTGCCACGGATCCCTTGGATGCTGATGACTGGCTTCGGATCGTTGAGTCCAAGTTCAGTCTACTGCCTCGCCTCAGTGAGCAACAGAAGGCTCGCTTTGCGGCACAGTGTCTACATGGTCCCTCGGGGGCCTGGTGTGCTTCCTTTCTGGCAATGCAACCAGTCGGGCACCAGGTCACGTGGGATGAGTTCCGTGCGGCTTTTCGGGCTCACTATCTCCCACCTAGCCACATCGAGCTCAAGCAACGGGAATTTCGTGCACTTCAACAAGGGAGCATGTCGGTACTCGAGTATGTGCAGGCTTTCATCCGCCTGTCCTAGTACTCCCCTAAAGACGTCAACACCGACCCACATAGGGCCGCCCGCCTGTTGGGTGGGTTCGATCCCACTCTCCTGACTCACTTGGGGCGCCGCTACGACAGCTTCACTGAGTTGGTGGATGCCGCCATCGACATGGAGCATCGCCTCCATGAGTCCCATGAGGACCAGCGGAGGAAGAGACTTGCAAGCACACCTCCATCGAGTTCATCTCAGCGGCAGCGGGTTGTGCATCGCCCACTGTCGCACATGAATCACAATGACATGCGCCAACAGCAAAAGCAACACTGTGGGATACAACAACACCTGTCTTCATGTCGTATACCACCTCATCCACCTGCTTTAGTGCCACCAGCCAAACCAAGTGCCAAATACCCCTGTTACAAGTGTGGGAAGACCTGCCATTTCAGCAAGAATTGTCTTGCCCTTCGATGAAGCCAGGCACCAGTGTTGATTAGAGACAACCAACGCCAGAATAAGAAGAAAGGACCAAAGCGGGATCCAGCACCAAAAGAGGGTCATGTGCACTATACCCACGTAGATCAGATTCCAGAAGGTGAACCAATATTGGCAAGCACATTTCTTGTCAACGTGAACCCCACAGTGGTTTTGTTTGACTTCGGAGCGTCACACACCTTTATTAGCAGGTCATATGTAACAAAACATGGGTATCACATTGATAATATGAAGACAAAATACCACATCACAGCCCCGGGGTCACCAATTGACACAAATCAGATTGTGAGGCACTTACGATTGTGCATAGGCACAGAGGATTTCTATGTTGATCCTGTAGTGCTCCCTAACCAGGGGATTGACATTATCTTTGGGATGGATTGGATGAAAGAGCACAATGTCTTGTTGGACATTACTAGTAGGACAGTTCAAATGAAGTCTAGGAGGAGTGGGAAAACCATGCACATCCATCTGCCAATTAACAAATAGTTGTCACACACAGTAAGTGCCACAGAAGCTCAGCTGATCGAGAAGATACCGGTGGTTTTTGACATTTCAGATGTGTTTCCGGAAGAGCTTCCCGGACTCCCATCGGACAAAGATGTTGAGTTCGCCATCGACCTTGTACCTGGCACCGCACCTGTCTCTCGAAGACCATACAGAATGGTACCAGATGAGTTGAAAGAGCTGAAAGTGCAGCTGCAAGAACAGCTAGATAAAGGGTTCATTCGACCTAGCTCCTCACCTTGGGGTTGCCCAGCCCTATTTGCTGAGAAGAAGGACCAAGGTGGGAAAAGGCTATGTGTTGATTACCGGCCACTCAATGCAGTGACCGTCAAA
This sequence comes from Paspalum notatum, assembly GCA_022530915.1. Classification (NCBI taxonomy): domain Eukaryota; kingdom Viridiplantae; phylum Streptophyta; class Magnoliopsida; order Poales; family Poaceae; genus Paspalum; species Paspalum notatum. The sequence continues at coordinate 26,357,049 of CM039688.1, read as the reverse complement.
AACAAGTACTCACTGCCACACATTGACATCTTGTTTGATCAGTTAGCTGCCGCTAAGGTCTTTTCAAAAATTGATCTGAGGTCTGGCTACTATCAAATAAAGATAAGAGAAGAAGATATACCCAAGACAGCTTTCTCGACCAGATATGGCTTGTATGAGTATTTGGTCATGTCCTGTAACACCCCGAAAATTAGCGTTGGGATTTTTCTTCTAATCCCTCCCTAATTCAAAATCGATTTTTGAAAACCTCGATGATTGTTTGTTGCTTGTTTTGAGTGTGCTAATGAGAGCTCAACAAAAAATCCTAGATAATCTCCACCAAATTCCCCACAAGTTTCCCTCCAAAAACCTCCACAAAATTCTTCTCCAAATTCTATACAAATACTCAAACCAAAATCCAAAAGATAAAGGGAAAGAACCCCTTCTTTTTCTCAGGCCAAATCCAACCCAAGCCTCCCCTTCGGCCTGGCCCATTCCCGGCCCAACTCCCCCCCCCCCCGCCAGGCCAGCCCGCCTCCAGCCCCTCTCACTGGTGACCGGGCCCCGCCCGTCAGCCTCTCTCCCCCTCCCCTCGTCCTTTTCCCTGGCGTGCCGCGCCCACGCGCCGCACCGAACCCGGCCGCGCCCGGCCCCCGCTCACCCTCCCCGTACGCGCCGCAGCCACATGCCTCGCCGTCGTAGCCCGTACTGGACCCCGCCGTGCCACAGCTCGGACACGCCGTGCTGGCCTAGGCCCCATCTCCCTGGCCCCGCACGCTGCGCGTCACGGCGCCAGACCCCGCGCCTAGCCCCGCCATCCGCCGCGCCCTACCCCGGACCCCCACCGCGCCTGTGCGCCGCGCGTCGCATCGTGGTGTCCCCGCGCCGAGCCCCGGCCGCACCGCGCCGCGCCGAGATCCCCGGCTATAAATGGTCATCTTCCACCGCTCGTCACCCCATCCCCCTTCCTCGCCACACACCACCGCCCCTTGCCCTGTTCTCTCCTCCCCGGCTCTGCCGAACTCCGGCAAGCTGCGCCGCCACCCAAAATTCTCCCCTACACCGGCCACTGGAACCCAATTACCCCGGCCGTCAGCACCTTTCCACCTCCCTTCACCTTTCCCGAGCCAAAACCTCCTCTCCCCCGCACCGGAGCTAGGCTCCCCGCGAGCTCCCCGGCCATGACCATGGCGCCGTGGCCCTGACCGCCGTGGACAGCCCTCCTCCAGGCCCCCGCTCATCTCCACGGCCCCAACACCGCGTCCGCCACCACGATCTGGTGCTCGCACCCCAACCTGCGTCACCGGAACCGCCGGCGAGCCCCCCTCCTCGGACCGCCGACTCCCGGTTCGCTCGAACCGAGCCGCCGTCCGCCTCCAGCTCCCTGACGCCGTCACCCTTCCGCCTTCGCTGCCATTTTGGCCCGCGCCGAACGGCATCGCCCGCGCCGTCACGCCCTCGTGGGCCGGCCCACTTAGCCACGCCGCGCGCGCGCACCGCGCTCACGGGCCGAGCCAGGCTGCCTCGGGCCAAATTTACCCCCGGCCCAGGTTTTCTCACCGCGGGCCAAATCCCAGAGTTTAGCATCCAAAAAGTCCATTCCTACCCCCTGAACTTTCCAGAAAATTCATATCTACCCCCTCACCACTATATACCCCACATCTCTCCCGTTTGAACTCCGATTTAGGTGATCCTTGCGCCTAAATTCATCTAAAATCAAGCTCTATCCACCCATACACTCCAAAAAAAGATCTTTCCCTCCCCAACGCCACCATATGGCCACCTTACTGCCGTTTCCGCTCCCGTTCCTGCCCTAACCGCCCACACCCGCTACCTTGGCAATACCCCCATGACCGCCACCATGCCTGTTAGCATGGTCGGTAGTTTGCAGCCCAACCCATTGCCCCTTACACCTTACCAGAACCACCATCGCTGGTTATACCGGGTATCATAACCGGTACGCCTCTCGCAAGGATTTCCATTAGACTCGAGGCCTGCGCCCGGCGATTACAGCAGATGCTAGCTGAGCACGCGCAATGGATGGTGCAGCACCGCACACAGCAGCGTGCTCGGCATGCTCTGTGGTTGAGGCACCATCGTGCCCAGCAGTTGGAATACCAACACATTCGGCAGATGGCGTACCTCCGCCACCAGCGGCTAGTGCGTCATCGGCATCGACAGCAGGAGCACGAGGATGCCCAATATTGGGCATTACGGCGACGTATTATCCAGCGAATGGGAGGACCACGGCAAGTCCACTGGAATCCCCACTTGATGCATAAAATTTCTATGTTTTGCAACCACAACCCTTGGCTTGATAATCACATAAAATCTTGCATGTTTTGTTTGCTAAGGTAACCCCACAAATGTACAGCTACCTAAGCCTATTTTTAGATGTAGTGCGCATAGGTGGGAACGCTCACTAATCATATCTATCATAATCTTGATGTTAAGTTGGGATTATGGTTATGGAACTTGATGGGATTGGGATGAGGATAAGTGTGCGTGTTTAAAATAAAATGGGGAAGAACCCCGGCAACCGACCTTGTCGGAATACGGCTTCGCGCCGAAACAACCATTAAAGGGCAGGGTATGAACGGTAACTTAGCAACACGCGGTTACCCTAAAGTCTCGAGATTCGTGAAGGTGGCTGGGAAGGTGGATGCTCGCGGTGTCGAGCAATGGAAAGTGGGAATGGTTCTACTTGAGCTCTGAAGGACTGCGTTGATTAACATCTTGCCTAACTCTTTTAGTACAACCACTCGCTCTGTATGAGGCATTGGCTAGGCCCGAGCCGGAGTGGATAGCCTAGTAGCTTCTGTGTTGGCGCACAAGGTGCAAGGGAAAGGGTTGTGTGCCGAGGGGGTGTCGAGGGACACCAGGGTGCGGCTCGGTGGCCCGAACCTCTAAAGTACTACTAGGTGATGAAACAAAGGCAATGGCTTGGTTTGGAATTTGGATGCTTATTTGGCCGTAAGTGTCGCTGAGTCCAACTTGTGGTAATTAGTATAACCTCTGATCAGAGTAAAACCTATTTGAATAGTCCGTGTCGACTAGTATGGATGAGTTATAGCTTGGTTCTTCAATTAGCACTTTTCATAAACTAAAAATGGTGGGAATTGGTTTGGCTTTGGGTTGGGAACAAAGTGGTTTTTGGGTGGCTGCTAATCTACGGGGGTAGAACCCTGTGGAAAGTGTGATGGCTGTAAAGTCATTGGCCATGTGGACCGGCAAGTCCAGTGGCACCCCTTTTGAGAAAAACCGTGTTTTCTGAATGACAAAAACTTGTTAGACCAGCACAAACTCTGCATACAGAATGCTTTTATGCAAAACTTCCTGAGCTCCAGATATGACTTGCATGTAGATATAGCTTTACCTCTACTCCTTATGGAGGAAGGTGGGCTTGTCGAGTACGTATATACTCACCCTTGTTTTGTTGATGTTTTTCCAGTGGAGACGATGAAGTCACCATGTATGGAAGCCATCAGGGCTACGACCTACTTCCCAACCGTGACGTGTGGAAGTTTGGGCCTACATTTTATATTCCGCTGCTTAGATTCAGGGTTGTGCCCCTTTGTTGTCCGACCCGTTAGGGCGGATCGGTATCTCTCTAATGTAAGAATGTGATTACCAAACTCTAGGATGGTCATAAAGCACATTTTAGTCCCATTATGGTAACTGGGGCGTTTCATGTCCTTTGGGTTAACCAATGCACCGGCTTTCTTCATATACATGATGCATTCGGTGTTCATGAATGAACTTGATAAGTTCGTAGTGGTGTTCATTGATGACATATTGGTCTATTCAAAAAGTGAGAAGGAACACGAGGAGCACTTGCGAATAGTACTCAATCGGCTTAGAGAGCACAAGCTCTATGCCAAGTTTAGTAAGTGTGTGTTTTGGCTAAAGGAAGTAAGTTTCTTAGGTCACATTCTGTCTGAGAAGGGGGTAGCAGTTGATCCTAGCAAGGTAGAGGATGTTCTGAATTGGAAGCAACCTGAGACAGTGACTGAGATTCGGAGTTTCCTTGGTTTAGTGGGCTACTACCGCCGCTTCATTAAGGACTTCTCCAAAACTGCGAAGCCGATGACCTCACTAACAAAGAAGAATACGAAGTATGTGTGCAGATGCCTTTCAAACGTTGAAGAAATTGTTAACATCTGTACCAGTGCTAGCACAACCGGACGTCACTAAACCATTTGATGTGTATTGTGATGCCTCCGGCAATGGGCTTGGTTGTGTCTTAATGCAAGAAGGGAGAGTAATTGCCTACGCCTCGCGCCAACTGAGAAAACATGAAGCCAACTACCCAACACATGATCTTGAGCTTGCAGCAGTTGTGCATGCATTGAAGATATGGAGACACTATCTGCTAGGCAACACTTGCCACATATACACTGACCACAGGAGTCTCAAATACATCTTCACCCAACCTGAATTAAATATGAGACAGAGACGGTGGTTAGAGCTGATAAAGGATTATGACCTGGAGGTTCATTACCATCCTGGTAAGGCTAATGTAGTAGCTGATGCATTAAGCCGTAAGGCTCATTGCAATGTGATTGAGGCCCGCCCTACGGTGAGAGTGATATGTTGTGAGATTGGGGAAATAGAAATGCCAACGGTGCTGGAAGCTGAACTTTACAATCTTAGCATTGAACCAACCATAAAAGATCAAATCATTGCAGTACAAAAGAAAGATAAGGGCCTCTGTCTGAAGAAGAAGGCTTGTTTCAAGCTCGACGAAGAGGGAGTATTGTGGTTCAAAAATCGCTTAGTGGTACCAAAGGACATGGAGCTAAGCAAGAAAATCCTAGATGAAGCTCACACTTCCATGTTCACCATGCACCCGGGTAGCAATAAAATGTACCAAGACTTGAAACAAAAATTTTGGTAGACCCGTATGAAATGGGAGATCGCCAAATATGTGTCCGAGTGTGATGTATGTCAAAGAGTAAAAGCTGATCACCTGAAGCCTGCCGGTATGCTTCAACCATTAGCAGTTCCAGCCTGGAAATGGGAGGATATACATATGGACTTCATCGTGGGTTTGCCTTACACACAGAAAGGGTATGATTCCATATGGGTTATTATTGACCGATTCACAAAATTAGCTCACTTCATTCCTGTGAAAACGATTTACCAAGCCAAGACCTATGCCGAACTTTATATAGCCAGGATTGTCTCCTTGCACGGTGTTCCTCAAACCATCACTTCAGACAGAGGCTCACTGTTTGTGTCCCGTTTCTGGAAGCATTTGCAAATAGCCCTTGGGACCAATTTGATTCACAGTTCAGCGTACCACCCCCAAACTAGTGGCCAAGTTGAAAGGGTAAACCAGATTTTAGAAGACATGCTGAGAGCATGTGCTTTGACCTATTCCACCAAGTGGGATGAGTGTCTTCCCTTGGCAGAGTTTGGTTACAACAACAGCTACCAAAAGAGTTTGGAGATGGCACCTTTCGAAGCCCTATATGGAAGACGGTGTAGAACACCACTCAACTGGTCGGAACCAGGAGAACATGTCACATTCGGTCCTGACTTGGTAACACAAGCAGAAGAGCAAGTAAAACTCATACACAATTACCTAAAAAGAGCACAGTCCAGACAGAAGAGTTACTCTGATAAGAGGAGGAGACCGCTAGTCTTTGAGAAGGATGATCATGTGTATCTCCGGGTGTCACGTATGAAAGGGGTGCATCGGTTCGGAGTAAAAGTCAAGTTAGCACCACGGTACGTTGGTCCGTTCAAAATCACAGAGCAATGTGGACCAGTGGCTTACCGGTTAGAGTTACCACCACACCTAGCTGCGGTTCATGACGTGTTTCATGTCTCGCAACTCAAGAAGTGTTTACGAGTGCCAGAGGAAGTGATTGATACATCTCAGATCCAGATTGAACCTGACCTCACTTATGAAGAGAAGCCCATAAAAACCCTTGACCAAAAGCAATGATCAACACGACGAAGAACTATTAACTTCTACAAAGTGCAATGGAGTAATCACTCCGAAGAAGAGGCAACATGGGAACAAGAGGAATTTTTGTAAACAAAATATTCTGGTTTTCTTCCTTCCGCTTCAAATAAGTATGTCTCATAGTTTTAATTCTCAGATTCGTATTTGAATACATACACAATGCACTCTCCTCCTCATTTAACTTATCCACCCACATCACATCAAAATCTCGGGACGAGATTTCTTTAAGGGGGTTGGGTTGTGATGCCCCAGGCATCTCAAGTGCATTCTTGTCATTCATACAAGCAGCATCATCTATAAAGCATCATACAATGTTATGCATTTGGACCCCATGGTCAAACTTGATTGAAATAAAATTTCCTAAGCCCTGTTTTCTGCATGTATGCTTCTATGTTTGTGGTCGTAACTTTAATTCTATTGTGATATAGGTGAAACTTTCTATACCAAACTTATAGACAATTTCATGGTGAACAACATTGATAATTGGTGTTTTGACATGCATAATGGTTTGGATGATGTTTTGGGCCTTTTTCTGTAAACCTGTGTTTTCTGTCCAAACCTTACCTGATTAGTAATTCTACATTTTCTCTAATCCACAGCCCTTTTTGTGCAAAACTTTAGTTGAGAAAGTTGTAGATCATAAAATTCTGAACAACATTGGTAGAAAACTCCTTGTGTGAAAGTGGCCAAAGGATGGACTTTTAGAATTTCTAAACTTATGGGTCCTGCTGGTCAAATTGGGGTCAGCAATTTGAATTCAAATTTAACCACATTTCTTCACAGAACATGGTATCAAGGCTTTCGACAAAGTTGTAGGTCTCGAAGAGTAGAACATTTCATCCAATTGGGGCATTTTCAAATTCGTCCCTAAGTTGGCCAAATAGGCGAATTTCAGAAGCATGTTCCTTGGTCAAAGCTGACTTTTCCATTTTCGGAGTTTGAATTTCCCTTTTTGTCTCCATGACACGCGGGCCCGACCTGTCGGGTCCTCGGATTCCCGCCGGTGGACAGCTGCTGTGGGTCCCACATGCCACGTCCGCTCCATACACCCGGTCCACAAGTGCCAGTTCAGTTCCCCACCCCGGTCCCACCTGTCATCGACACAAGGTCCATGGACCGCGTCCATCCACCCCACCTTTCCTCTCCCCCTCCCCATCGCTTCCACGCGGCCGACGGCGAACGGCCGTATGCCGCGGCGGCCTGCCCACTCCCGAGGGCCAAAAGGCTGAGGCCAAGCGCGGCCTCCGCCTTCCGCTCTCTCACTTGTTCCCCTTCGCCGAGCTCTCCCCTCTCTCGCTATGTCTCTGCACGGGCGCCGCCACCATTGCGCGAAGCTCGGGCCGACCTTGCGCCCACTGTTCTGTAGCTCCCCACGCCTCCCCATCGTCGTGCCGCTCTCCACCACCCTCGACTCCACCACCTCGCCAAGTCTAGGCCACCGCGACCGCTCCACCGCCGCGCATTCCACCGCCGGACCTCGCCCTTGCCATGAGCTCGGGCTCAAGCTAGCGCCCGCCATTCCTCTTGTCCGCACGCCTCACCACCACCACGGCGAGCTTCCTCACCCTTCCCTCCGCCAGTTCCCCTAGATCTAGCCCGCCAGCACTGCTCCACCGGGCCGCATTCGCACGCCGGACCTCCACCTCTCCGGGTCGTCGTCGCCGGCCTCCACCGCTCGTCCTCCTCCAAATCAAGGTAGTGGGTGAGGTTCCCCGCACTATACTCCCTCTCCCTGACCGCAGCCGGCGAGCTCGCCGGGCCCCGTGTGGCCGGCGCGCCGCGCGCCGTCGCCCTCCTCTCTCCCCGTCGGGAGGTTGAAGAAGAAGAGAGGAGGGAGATGGTGGATTTGCGTTTTGACCCTTAGGTTTTTGACGTTTCGCGTATTGGTCCGAAGCGCTGTGCATTGAGTCTTGTGGATCTCTCAATCTAGCCCCTGGAGTTTTGGAATAATCACGGATAGGTCCTCGGTCTAATGTTCTCCTTTTAATTTTGTTAATAAATCGGCTAAAACTTTAGAAAATCATTGTAAATCAAAGAAAAATCCAAAATGGACAAACTCAGTGGCTATGGACTTCTTGTGAGTAGATCTATAGGATGAGTATGATGTGGATGTGTGAAAAGTTTGTTTTGCTCTCAGTCTAGTGCATGCATGTGGATGGTAAATAAATGGTAAAAATGGACTAAATGAACTCCTAAAATGTTTAAACTTGGACAGTGGCTTTAGTGGGATATTTAGGCACTACGTGAATTTTTGTTACAGTAGCACTTGCTGTTAAGTGACTAATCTACACCTAGGTTTAAGTTTTTGCAATAAAAATGCATGGGAAGTACTCAATAAATTTACTCCAAAGGTTGTACTAGATTTTTGAGACACTCCTTATGCTATGTATAGCTTGCTTGTAAAGTTTGAGGCTTTGCATGTTGAGTTTGAACAGTGATTTGAAAATGACAAAATGTCACATGCTTAACCAAATAAAATGAGAAAGTGGTTTTATGGTGCATAAATAATTTAATAGAAAATTTGGTAACTTGCTAATTATATATAGGTTCCAAAAAGTATTTTTATGAAGATTGTGAGCACTGTTTTGAAGTGCATTTAAAATAGATCTAGATAACTATTTGGAAAATAGATGTCCTATCAAACTATGGATTTTGTGCTTGCTGATTTTTGTATATGATGTTCATGCAATGAAATGCTTGTTGTAGAAATTTTAAGTCCAGAACATAAATCATGAAAAATCTGGGAAGTTTAAAGGCTGACATATTGTTAGAATTGTAATAAAATAATTATAATTCTTTTGTGGCTGAAATTTTGGTAGTAGCTTAGTACAGTATTGTTATTCTTGTCATAAATATTTGAACTCATTTGGAGCTGTATAATAGTATGGGCTTGATATGAGCACTTTAATTCAATAGATAGATAAACTTACATAACGAACCTAAGTGCATTTCATGAGAGGGTGTAATGTTGCTTGCTACACCATGTCCCATGCGACAAATATCTTGTGATGTTATGAATGATAAGCTAAACTAGGTTCAGTGATGGATTGTACGATTTTTTAGTGATGGTTTGTACGATTTCTTAGTAATGGTTTGTACGATTCCTTAATGATGGGTTGTACGATTTTTAGTAGAGATTTTAAGTTTCCTTATTGTGGGAGGGATTGGAGCTGAGAACACTTGAATCATTTTGTCACAAGCTACTTGACTATGCATTATGTTTCACTTGCATCTCATGCGCATTTGCACTCGTTGCACTCATGATGGCATTATATCATGCATATAGACCCCGCGAACGAAGGACCGACGAAGTTGCAACCGGTGATCCAGGAGTAGAAGGACGACGTACCCGATTATCAACACATTGAGAAGCCACGGTGTACGACTACCTCCCGGAGGCCATTGGAGACCTAACCACTGACATTGTCAATCAAGGTAGGCAGGACCATGATTCTCCCAGCTAATATGATTATGACTGATGATTACACATCTGCATTAGGAGTTGGTTGAAACCAATTGCATTAGATCCCGTGGCCGCCTTGGCCCTAGCACCTATACCTAGAGTTCGCAGGACGTGTGCCTAGAATGGTTAGGTGTGAGTAGATACGAGTAAATAAAGATCACTCGTCTCGTAGGGATTACTTTTCAAAAGAAGAAATCTCACTATTATGGAATTTACTATGGTTATGTTATGTTTTAAATGGAGACCGGGTGGAGATATGGGTTTGTATGACGAAAGTTGGAATAATGTGTGGTGGACTCCGCCCGAGTCGCATAAGGCCGGTCGTTGTTCGCCTATTGGTCGGCATAACATTGCTAGAGTGCTTATCCGGGATAATGGACCGGTGAAAGTCTTGCTTGTGCCATCCGAAGAACAGAGACAAATTCCTACTTTTACACCTTGGGGAGCTTGTAGTCGAGGGAGGGCTGACCCGGTACGCCGAGGTATCGTTCCTAAGGCGGGACAACCTGGGAGCTACAGAAGGATTGAATCGAACTTGGGATGGGACAAGCGGAGATAAGGGACATATGTGAGAACGCCGGGGGTTAGTAAGCATATGCCACCTGGTACTTCTAGTTATTCTTGGGAATTAGAAATCGATTCGAATCACTGATACTCACTAGATGTGAGAATGCCAATACCACTAACGGGCAAAGTAGTAATCCACTTGAATTTGTTGTATTACGAATTCATGGTTTTGAATACTACATGCTTGGATATACATGCTTTACTTTCATGCAACATATTATTGTACTCATGATTAGTATTATTGACATGATGAACTAAGCAGCTGCCAAATCCTGCCTCTATATGATAAATCAAGCAATTGTCAAATCCTGCTTCCACATGTTAACTTGATCCGGCTTAAAATCAACAGCTAAGGATTCAATTAGTAAGCAAGCTTTGCGTCAGCCGTAAGCCCTTCCATTAAGTCCTACTGAGTAATTAGTACTCAGGGTTTGCCCCCACTTTTGGCTCACAGGTACTGATGACTTCTGGACAACCGCTTGAAGGAGGGTAGAACTGGTGGGCTCGGTGCTACTCGCCTTGTTTATTTCTGCATGAAGACTATTTGAGTTTTTGATTCCGCTGCGAGATGTTTTTGAAAACGCTTCCACTATATATATATTTTGCAATCGCTTCCGCTAGATGTTGAACATGTATTTGACCACATATGTTTGGTTTGTAAACTATGACTATCTATCTTATATTTCAACTGCCTGTGATGATGTAATTGTTGTGGCTCCTTCGAGAGTCGGATGTGTTTGATGTCGGTTCCTTTGGGATTTGGTGTTATCGAGAGCCCGAAGGACTCTCGACGGACTACCGGGTTTAGTCTAGACTAAGTGCGCTGCGAGCCAATGGTGGCAGGTGTGCTTAGTCTAGATTAAGCAGGGCGGTTCCGCCACATCCTATCTCGGCACTGGTTTGCTTCCTTTCATACTAACCCCAGCATCGAACCATATGCTTACCTCATGAACCGCTATTGATGCACGATAGAGGCCTGGAGAACATATGGCTCTTGGATTTCGGATGTTCGCGCCAGATGACCGGTAATCACAAATGGTTCTCCAATCTCACCCCAGTGAGCGACAATGAGCATATCATCTTCTGGGATAAAGGCACAGGTAAAGTGAAAGGTGTTGGTGTTGTTCCAATTTCTGAGAGTTTTATCTTGAGGGATGTTACTTTGGTTTGTAACCTTGGTTACCACCTTCTCTCTGTTTCGCAACTTCTCGAGGAAGGATATGAGGTGCGCTTTAAGAAAGGCTATTCTCATGTTTTGGTTGCTTGATAGTCTTTGGTTTGTCTGTTTTGCCTTTTGGGAAGGTTTTTCGTGTTGACTTCTCGAGCTCCTCTAGTCCTTCTCGGTGTTTGATGGCCGTCCCTCCTCTGATTTGTGGAAATAGCATAGGAGGCTTGGTCATTTGAGCTTTGATTTGCTTGCAAAGCTTACCTCACTTGATCTAATTTGAGGATTGCCCAAGTTGAAGAGTGAGCATGATCTTGTGTGCCATCTTTGTCGCAGCACCTATTAATCAGGTGATGATGGCTCGCCTTGGAGAGCTTCTTCATATGGACACAGTAGGTCCTGCTTGAGTGAGGTCTATTGGTGGGAAGTGGTATGTTCTTGTGATCGTGGATGGCATTTCTTGTTAGTCTTGGATGCATTTTATGGAGAGCAAGGATGAGCCTTTTGAGTTTGTTCATGACTTGGTTTTGAGGTTGAGAAACGAATCTAATCATGCCATAAGAGGTATACACAGTGATAATGGCTTAGAATTCAAGAATGATCATTTCAAAGCCTTTTGCCATAGCCAAGGTCTTGAACACCAGTTTTTGTCTCCATATGTTCCTTAGCAGAACGAGGTGGTTGAGTGCAAGAATCGGACCCTTGTTAAAATGGCCAGGACGATGCTCGATGAGCATAGAACTTCTAGGAAGTTTTGGGCTGAGGCAATCAACACTGCATGCTACATGTCAAATCATATTTTTCTACGAGCTATCCTTAACAAGACATTGCATGAATTACGATTTGGGAGGCAGCATAAAGTGAGCCACCTGCGGGTGTTCGGCTGTAGGTGCTTTGTGCTCAAGTAGGGGAACTTGAACATGTTCAAACTTAGCAGTTTTGATGGACTTTTCCTTGGCTATGCCACTCACTTGCGTGCATACCGCATTTGGCTCTTGGACTCTGGCAGGATTGTTGAGACTTGTGATGTTACTTTTGATGAAACTATGCCTTGCACAACCCCTGGCTTTGAGCTTACAGGTGATGATGAGATAGGTACTACCATCTTTGAGGATGATGAAGAAGATGAAGGTGTCTCTGGTGACACTGTGCCTGCTGTAGCTCCAGAACCTGTTGCTTCACTTTTGAAGGATGATGAGGGAGCTCCTGCACATACTTCTTCGACTACATGGGAGCAACCTCCACTCAATCCACCAGTACATGCAGCAGGGCCCGCTGAGGACGTAGGGGAGGTGACCACTGAGCCACAGCCGTCTCGAAAGGGCCAACGGGATCACCCTTCAAGGAACAACATTGGTGGCTTGAATGAGAGAATTACAAGATAAAGTTCCACTTCTCTAGCTACCTTTGCACATTCTGCATTTGTTGCTTCTTTTGAGACCCATGATGTTGGACACGCCTTGTCTGATTCAAACTAGGTCAATACCATGCATGAAAATTTTGAGAGGAACAAAGTTTGGGTTTTAGTCAAGTCCCCACCACATTACAATCCCATGGGAACCAAATGGGTGTTCAAGAACAACCAAGGAGAGGATGGAGTAGTGGTAAGGAACAAGGCAAGACTTGTTGCTCAAGGTTTTTGCTAGAAAGAGGGGATAGACTATGAGGAGACTTTGGCCCTATAGCTAGATTAGAAGCCATTGGTATTCTTTTAGCCTACGTAGCTCAGGAAGAGTTCAAGCTATTTCAAATTGATGTGAAGAGTGCATTCCTAAATGGGTTTATAGAGGAAGAGGTCTATGTGAGGCAATCCCCAGGCTTTGAGCATCCCAAATATCCTAACCGAGTGTTCAAGTTGCAGAAGGCTTTGTATGGCCTTAAGCAAGCTCCCCAGACTTGGTATGAGAGACTTAGGAAATTCCTAGCTGACCATGGTTTCCAGATGAGGAATGTTGACAAGACTCTGTTTTTACTTAGGCATGGCAAAGATCTTTTCATTGTTCAGATTTACGTAGATGATATCATCTTCGGTGGCTCTCCTCATGCACTTTGTAGCAAGTTTTTCTAAATAGATGAGTAGGGAGTTTGAGATGAGAATGATGGGGGAGCTCCAATTCTTCCTTGGGATCCAAATCCGACGGACTCAACAGTGAGAGCCAATGGACCGGCCTCATTGCTCTCCTGGTGTGATGAGTGATTGTCAATGAGCTCAAGCCCTCCGATGGACTGGAGGCCCTTCGATAGACTGGAGGTAGAGGATGACGAAGACCTCGATGGACTAAGGCAAAAGCCCTCCAATGGACTGGAGGCAAGTCTCGGTGTCGGTCGGCCATGGAAGCTCGGTAAACGGAGGGATGGTTCGGCAACGGTGGTGTAAGCCCTCCGATGGACTGTGAGGCGACTCCGATGGACTGGAGAAGCAGGGTGCCACCATGGTGCTCCAACTCGAGTGCATGGCACGAAGGCGTGCGAGGGAGGCTTTGGCAGCTTCGGCTCAAAACCGCCACCCAAGTTCAAATGATTGGTGGGTTGGGCTCTGACTCGCCAAGATAGAAGATTGGGCCAAGACCCAGCCCAGGAAGCCCATAGAATAAAGTTTCCCGGTTTCTGACTTCAAAACCGGGGGAAGCTTCCGGACTACTGGCTACGTGGCGCACATCCAAGTGAGGCGTGGAGAAGAATAAGATCAAGACGTCATCGTAATCGTCTGATTGTATCGTTTTCATTTCAGCCCCTTCCGGGCATTCTAGAGTAAGGGTCTTAGTGTTAAATGGTGTCGTTAGGCCTCGGGTATAAATAGCCTTGTGGCTGGTCATCTAAGTGACTCTTCTACCATTAGAAAACCCTAGGCTTAGTTTCCATACAGCCAAGTGCTAAAGAGAGAAAGGAGAGCTTTAGGCTAGGTTTTGAGTTCCCTAGCTAGGGTTCTTCACATCAAGAGGGAGGATGAAGGGTGGTAGGTTGTAGGAACCTTTGTATGAACTCAATTTCGTGTTTGATCCAGTAATATTCCTCTGAAATTGAAGTTCTTGTGTGTAGCCCTCTTTTCCCTCCCCTCTCTAGTTTGGTTCTTGGATGAAACTCAAAGGCTTTTGGTGATTTGCTTTGCCCGCGAGTTAATCCTATTCTTTTGGCTCTTTTGGACTTGCTAGGACATTGAGATTATGACCTAGTTCATTCATCTCAATCCCTTTGGATTGCCACGAGCAAGTCATTCTTGAGTTTTCCCCTTTTCTTGCCCAAAGCTTGCCTCTTCACGAGATCTGAAATTCCCGCTAATCCCTTGATCTTTTTCCATGGATCTTTTGGGAATAGCTTTGGAATAGTGCTCAGATAGCCTTTGTCAATTTTTGTGAAGATTGGTCAAGGTTTGGTCAGGTTTTTTGTTTGGGAACTCAAGTTCCATGGTGCTACCGGACTATCTGGTGCAACCACCGGACTATCCGGTTTCCTACCAGACAGTCCGACAGAGTGCACCGGACTATCCGACTCCGGCCCTCATCCCAGTCTCTACCGGTCTATCCGATGCAGGTCACCAAACTATCCGATTTCTACCGGACTGTCTGGTGAAGTGCACCGGACTTTCCGGCGTGTGGCTATGCAGTCGGTTTTTGTTGGAGTTTTTGTCGTTCAGGTTTTGCTTCGTCCTTGCCCGAGTGATTCTCACCACTGGCCCATACTCTTCGCTCTCTGTTCATCAGTGAGACGCATTTAGGTGTGGAGTGGCTACGTGGGATCCTCTTTTGCAAGAGACGTTGTTTCACTTGACTTGCGATCTCGTGGTCGTTGAGTCCTGTGTTTCAGCTCGCTTGGTGTGTACCCGTTCAGTGGGCGACACTAAGTGCTCGTTAGACACGTTTCCTTTCAGTGGATGGTGTCTAGCAGCTTTGGTGTGTAGTGTGTCAGTTTGCACCAGGGGGTTGTGAGTTTGAGTTTTTGGTGCTCCTATTCACCCCCTCTAGTCACATGTCTCGATCCTACACACAGGGTACTTTTATCCATCAGAACAAGTACACAAGAGATCTACTCTAAAGTTTGAGATGGTAGATGCTTCACCTCAAATGACTCCGATGAGTACGTCTACTACTTTGGATGGTGATGAAGATGGCAAGGAGGTTGATCAGAAGGTGTACCGACGGATGATCGGGTCGTTGCTGTACCTAACTGCTACGAGGCCGGATATACAGTTTGTTGTAGGTTTGTGTGTTCGTTTTTAGGTGTCTCAGAGGGAGTCACACCGCACTGCTGTTAAACGATCCTAAGGTATGTCAAGTTCACCTCAGAGTTTGGTCTTTGGTACTCTGCGGATTCTTCTCTTTCCCTCCTTGGCTTTTCGGATTCCAATCATGTTGGGTGCCGGTTAGACTGCAAGTCTACTTCTGTCACATGTCAGTTCTTGGGTACCTCTCTAGTCTCTTAGTCTTCTCTTAAGCACTCTAGTGTAGCCACATCTACTTGTGAGGCAAAATACGCCGTTGCTACTAGCTGCTGCTCCCAGATCCTATGGATGCTTGCTACCTGGAGAGACTATGGCCTTACCTATGGAAGGATTCCAATCATGTGTGATAGTTCTAGCGCCATTAGTGTTGCAAAGAATCCAGTGCTCCATTCTAAGACTAAACACATAGATGTTGGATATCACATCTTGAGAGATAACTATGAAAAAGGCATCATAAATGTTGTGAAAGTTTCTAGTGAGAACCAAGTAGCTCATTGTTGGCAGTTCTTAGCCTACCGGATTTTACTCCTCAAGCGCACGGAGACCGCTGTAGCCTTTCACCTGGGATATTCCAAGATATCGTATTTATCCACAGGGAAGCATTGAGATAGAGATATCAAACTATCATTCATCCAACTGTTACTAATCTTGTGGGGGATAGATATCCCCAGGGCCCTCACGGCATGGATTCAGTACATGGGCAGTTGGAGGGCCCAGTAGAGACAGCGGGCCCTTCTCGGGGTGCCGACTGGTCTCATGGGCCCGAGAACGGATGGCGAGCTTGAAGACTAAGTCAAAGGAGCTATAATTCAGGACAGGTGCAAAGGAGTTGGTTCGGACTCTGTGTTTAGAAGTGGCTGGACTCAAGGAAGGAAATATATAATCGTCGATTTTGTGTACTCTTTAGGCTTCCAAACAGAGTAGGACTCATAGATAGAAACTGACTTGTAACCCAAGCCTGGTCGGATTATATAAGGCGGGTGAGGGACCCCTACGTAGATCATCTATCATCTCATCGCACACCTGTAGGACCAAGACGTGCGACTAGAGGGGGTGAATAGGAGCACTTGAAAAACTCAAACTCAAACCCCCAAAGTGCGATCTCACGAAAACACACACACCCGATACCGTCCACTGAACAGATACGTATCGGGTGGAAAGCGGAAGCACTCGAATTAACGCCCAAAGAAAAGGACGTAAGACAAGCAACCAAACTACACCTAAAAGAGCAAACACACTACACCCAGACAAACACACACAACACCTAAAACTACAGCTCTCTAATGTGCAGAGTTACGTAGCATAGACAAGCTATTAACCCTAGGACACATTGAGAAACCCTAAACTGAAAACACTAAAGCAACACCAGAGCAAGCAAGAACAACAAGGCACAAACAAAACAAGACAAGCTACAAAGCTTGCAAGTGTCACACACTAGCCACTCAACACACCGGAGCGTGCCTCACTTAGAAAAGTGAGTAAAAAGTATGGGCATGCAGTGGTTGACACAAAACAAGTTTGAAGCAAACACCAACACTCCAAAGACCAAAGAAACCAAGAAAACAAACCCCAAAGCAAGCGGAGCAAAGAACACGCGAAAACAGCCCTAAAAAGACTAGACCGGACAGTCCTCTCTCCACCAAAAGACCTGACGGGACAAACACCAAGGACACAGAAACAGCCCAAAAACCCTTCAGACCGGACCGTCCGAGGTCTATAGACCGGACTGTCCGAAGTCCCTACTTCGGACAAACCTAAGGACAATTGATTTGTCCTGTCAGTTCTCCGAAAAACTGCGTAGAAAAACAGCCCGACACTCCATCGAAAAATCGATCGAAACGGGGTCAAATCTCAACGAAACTTTACGAAAATTTGCATGGACAATCCTAAGGACCTTCCCTAGCAAATCCCAAAAGATCAGCTCCAAAAGATCAAGGAATGCACGGGAATTGCAAATCTCGTGAGGTAGGTGAGTTGACACCTAAAAACTGAAATTGGACAAGAACGGCCTTTGCTCGTGATTGAAAGATTCTAGCACAAGGCTAGCATGATTTACCACGTCCTAGCAAGGTAAGATACCGGCAAAATAAAGGTCTCATCCTTGGACAAACAAAACGAGCCAAAATCCAAGAAATGGGACCAAAAACGAAACTAGAAAAGGGGCAAAGAGGGAGGGACGAGATTGCTGCTCAAGACTTGGACTTTCACAACAAAGAACCTTGGATTAAACAAGAAATTCAGGTTACACAAGTTCCCTAGAGCCTACCTCCCATCATCCTCCCACTAATGACAAGATTAGACTAAACTAGGCACTCATCTCCTAGCTAATCCTCTCTATTTTCTCTCTTTGGACCTTGGCTGCTAGGGTTAGGAAATCCTAGGGTTTGTGGCTGCCAAGATAAGCTCCAAGGGAGCCTCTCAAGTCTATTTATACCCTAGGCCCTAAACGACACAATTACATTAAGACCCCTACTCTAAAAATGCCCGGAGGGGGCCAAACCGAAAAGATACAATCGGACGACTACAATGACGTCTTGATCATCTTCGGTTTCTCCGCCTCGCTTGGATGTGCGCCACGTAGCCAGTAGTCCGGAAGCTTCCCCCGGTTTTGAAGTCAGAAACCGGGAAACTTTATTCTGCGGGCTTCCTGGGCCGGGTCTTGGCCCAATCTTCAATCTTGGTAAGTCGGAGCCCAACCCACCAAGTCATCTGAACTTGGGTGGCGGTTTTGAGTCGAAGCCGCCAAAGCCTCCCTCGCACGCCTTCGCGCCATGCACTCAGTTTGGAGCACCACGGTGGCACCCGGCTTCTCCAGTCCATCGGAGTTGCCTCGCGGTCCATCGGAGGACTTACACCACCGTTGCCGAACCGCCCCTCCGTGTACCGAGCTCCCATGGCCGACCGACGCCGAGCATTGCCTCCGGTCCATTGGAGGGCTTTTGCCTCAGTCCATCGAGGTCTTCTTCTTCCTCTACCTCCAGTCCATCGGAGGGCTTGAGCTCGTTGACAATCACTCTTCACACCAGGAGAGTAATGAGGCCAGTCCATTGGCTCTCAATCTCCCCCTTGATGAGTGCATTGTCAACACCTTCAACCTGTAACCTGAAATGGATCAAAAAGAAGAGAAAAGCGTAAAACTGAAGAAGAAAGAAAATATAAGAAATGCTCAAGCGGCCCAAAACCCAACAAAGGCAAAACACAAGGCAACTTGAAGCAAAAAGAAGCAAAGCATCGGCTCCTCAAGACAGAGGCAAAAGGCTCAACGCACCGATGCAAAGAGTATGCTAAAAGCTCAAACTCCCCCTAAAATGCATCCTCTCAAATGCAAAGTAAGTGCAAAGCTCCCCCTCAACTATATCTCTGCTGAGTTCTCCCCTTTTTCCATATTTTTAAATTTCTTCCCATTGGAGAAGTACACTAATCTCTCCCCAAATTTCTCCCCCTTGTTGACAATGGACACATCAAGGGTTCCTTGAACTCAACTTCCCTTGAACTAGATAACTCCCCCTCAAAATATGCCATGAAATGCAAGGAGTGTAACTGAAAGAGCTCAGAAGGGATGTAAAGCTAGTAATTACAAGTTCTAGCATACAGAGCAAGTGAGGACAAGGAAGCATACAATAAGCTCAAATGAATCTATCTCACACATATCAAGAGCAAGCTTGTTTTTAGGGTTATCGAAAAGAAAGCATCACCGACATGAATAGCACCTAGTAAGATAGGCATGAACAGCAAGATGCTAGCAATGCATACAAGGTGTGCTATTCTCAACCAAAGCATATACAACCAGCCATAGGCATTTTAGAGACTTGAAAATTTCAGATTTAGACATTTGTATTCATAAGCAAGTTCTTTTTGTGCCAGGGGTTATTTACTTGTCTTTTGCCACTTCTTACCAACCAATGCCAAGCCTAGGTTATATAACCATTAGGAGCTTAAGACAAGGTTTTGGTCATACACAGTCTAGTCCAAGTTCATGCCAAAGTGCAAAGGCAAGCTGTCTCGAACTAGATCAGTGAGACAAGCAAACCCACCTGGATCTTTCTCAATTCAGCACATAAGACACCACTTGTAAGCATTTTGATTCAGATTTCAATTTAAGCAAGGTGTCATAAAAGCTTAGGCATTAACATAGCAAAGGCATACAACTAGCATATCCAGGTATGAAAAGATAGCATAGCATTCAACATTCCTACACATGCTAGGTAGCCAAATCAAGTGGTGATCATGGTTTTTGATTTGCAAAGAATAAAAATGACTAAGCTCACAATTAGTATTCAACAGACTCAAGAGAACTTAGCCAACCATGATCAAGCATGCATCTGTACAATCTAGCACAAGCAAGTACTAACTCATCATTCCAAAAGAGCTCTAGTACTAGTGAAGTGAAAATGCAAATGATACGATACGATGCATGATATGATACAATATGCAAAAGAAGCAAAGAGAAATAAAAGCAAGAGAAAAGCAAATTCTAGACTATGGAAGCTATTCCTTACTAAAAGGAATAGCGTATTATCCCTAAAAGGAATAGCGTATTATCCCTAACTAAAAGGGATAGCACACTCCAAGCTCACCTCTCAAGCGCAAAAAAACGCCAAATTCTAGGGGCTTGGTAAAGATATCGGCCAACCGGTTTTTAGAAGCTACATGCACTAAGTCTATGTCCCCCTTCTCATAGTGATCTCTTAGAAAGTGAAACCTCACGTCTATGTGTTTAGTTCTGGAGTGCAAGACGGGGTTCTTAGCTACAGAAATAGCAGAAGTAGAGTCCACTAGAAGAGGGATTTTTCCAAACCTAAGGCCGAAATCACTAAGTGTGGCTTTCATCCATAAAAGCTGGGAGCAGCAGCTAGCAGCAGCTATGTACTCTGCTTCTGTGGTAGACAAGGATACACTAGCTTGCTTGCGGGAGGACCAAGAGATAAGAGAGGTTCCTAAGAGTTGGCATGTGCCGGAGGTTGACTTGCGATCAATCCGGCAGCCAGCATGGTCAGCATCTGAGAACCCTCTAAGAAAGAGAGAAGAACCCGAGGAATACCAAAGACCAAGCTCAGGAGTGAATTTTAGATACCTAAAAATGCGCTTCACCGCTTGACGGTGAGAAGTCCTAGGAGAAGCCTGATAGCGCGCACAGAGGCAGACCGTGAACTGAATGTCCGGCCTGGTCGCCGTCAGGTACAGAAGTGAGCCAATCATCCCTCGAAATTCCTTCTGGTCCACCGCCTCCCCATCTTCATCCGCATCAAGCGCCGTGTTTGTACTCATAGGAGTCATCATGGGCTTGGAGTCACCCATCTCAAACTTCTTCAGTATGTCTCTTGTATACTTGGCTTGATGGACGAAGGTTCCTTCAGGGCCTTGCTTGATCTGCAGCTCGAGGAAGAACTGAAGCTCACCCATGAGACTCATCTCAAATTCCCTGCTCATCTGTTCAGCAAAACTAGACACCAAAGTGTGAGATGAACCACCAAAGATTATGTCATCAACATATATCTGAACTAACAAGGTGTCACCGCCACGACTCAACAGAAACAAAGTCTTGTCTACTGAACCCATCACAAACCCAGACTTGAGCAGAAAACTCTTCAACCTAGCATACCAAGCTCTAGGAGCTTGCTTCAGACCATAAAGGGCTTTCCTCAACTTATACACCCGGTCTGGAAATCTAGCACTCTCAAAACCAGGAGGTTGTCTCACATATACCTCCTCCTCTATGAACCCGTCAGGAAAGCAGACTTGACATCCATTTGCTGCAGTTTGAAGCCTTTAGAGGCCGCAAAGGCAAGCAAAATCCTAATGGCATCCAAACGAGCTACAGGGGCAAAGGTCTCCTCATAATCTATCCCCTCCTTCTGACAGAAACCCTGGGCTACCAATCTCGCTTTGTTCCTCACAACCATCCCATCCTCACCCTGTTTGTTCTTGAAAACCCACTTGGTACCTATAGGACGACAGTTTGGTGGAGGTTCAACTAAATCCCAGACATGGTTTCTCTCAAAGTTCTCCAACTCCTCATGCATGGCATTCACCCAGTTAGGATCAGATAATGCATGTGACACATCCCGGGGCTCAAAAGAAGCAACATATGCAGAGTGGGAGAAAAAAGCTAGAGAGTTAACCGATGAGCGTGTGACACGCTGGTGAATGTCTCCAATCATCCTGTGTGGAGGGTGATCCCACTGGATCTGCCGAGATGGTACAATCTCGGAGGTCACCTCCCCTGCGTCCTTAGTGGGTCCAGCTTCTGCATGAGCTTGCTGTCGGGGGAGTGAGGAGGAAGCCGTGGGCAAGGGTCCTCCTTCATCATCTGAGCTCGTAGCAGAGGGGGCAAGAGCTGCAGCCGGTGCAGTGGCTGCTGCATCACCAACATCAACCGCACCTTCCTCATCCTCAAAGATGGGGGTGCCTTCTTCATCATCACTTGAAAGCTCAAAGGCAGGGGTTGTGCAGGGCATAGTCTCATCAAAAGAAACCTCACAAGTCTCAACAACTTGCTTGGCCTCTAAAATCCACACACGAAAAGCCCTAGAACTAGAAGCGTACCCCAGAAAAATCCCATCCAAACAACGAGACTCAAACTTGTCCAAATGCCCCGCCTTCTTAAGCACAAAGCACCTGCAGCCAAACGCTCGCAAATGCTTGACGCTGGGCTGCCTACCAAACCAAAGTTCATACAAGGTCTTCCCAAGAAAAGCCCGCAAGAAGATCCGGTTCTTAATGTAACCGGCCGTATTCACTGCCTCAGCCCAAAAGCGCCTTGGAGTCCTATGCTCTTCGAGCATCGTCCGTGCCATCTCAACAAGTGTGCGGTTCTTGCGTTCCACAACACCGTTCTGCAGTGGGGTATATGGAGAAGAAAACTAGTGCTCAAGACCTAGGTCACGACAGAAGTTTTCGAACCGAGAGTTTCTGAATTCTCCGCCATTGTCACTGCGGATAGCCCTCATGGCCTTATGACTCTTGTTTCTCAACCTCAGTACCAGATCCCGAACGAAACCAAACGCCTCATCCTTAGACTCCATGAAAAATACCCACGAGAACAGCGAAAAATCGTCCACAACAACAAGCACGTACAACTTCCCACTGACCGACGCTACCCGAGCAAGACCTACTGTATCCATATGGAGTAGCTCACTCGGATAGGAGGTCATAACCTGACACACAGGAATGTGAGAAGTGGCAACCATCTTGCCATGACGACAGGGGTGGCATACTAAGTCCTTCTCATCTCTCAACTTGGGCAATCCTCGGATTAGGCCCATTGAACTTAACCTGACTAGCAGATCAAAGCTCAAGTGACCAAGTCTCCTATGCCACTTCCATATATCAGCAGAAGGACTAGCAACCAAACAGCGAGCAGGGCCAGAAACAGATGTGAGGTCGACCCTAGAAACCTGACCAAAAGGCAGCAAAGAGCAAACAAGGGTCTCCTCAGCATCAAGAACACAGCACGCACCCTTCTTGAAGCGAACCTCATATCCTTCATTGAGAAGTTGCGAAACAGAGACCAAATTGAACCCCAGATTCCGGACAAAAGCAACTTCTCTTAGGGAAAGCTTAGCAGAGAGCGAAACAGAGCCAACACCCAACACTTTACCTTGACCATTGTCCCCGAATGTGATGTACTCCTTAGTGCTCACGGGGTTGAGGCTGGAGAACCACTTGCGGTGCCCTGTCATGTGTCTAGAGCACCCTGAGTCCATGATCCACACGTCCTCCATGCCTCGATCTTGCAAAGTCAAGTAAGGCGACGGTGAGCAAACGGTCCGGCACTGGGGTTAGTCCTAAAACTGCTGTACCAGTGCCGAGCCATCTGCTCAAAAGTGGGGTAAGCACAATCAAAGAAATCATCACGACGATCAGGGTAACCACGACCTCCAAAGCGTGAACCCTCGAAAGCTCTCTCAAAGTCACGAGGTCCATAGCCGCACTGAAAACGACTAGAAGCTCGGCCGGTAAAGCGTCTCCCACAACCAGGAGCACGAGCCTGAAAGCTGCCTCATCTCTCACCATCGGCAAAGCGGTCTCTCATCTCACCGCGGTGGGGAGAATCTTGCCTACCACCCTGGTAGAACTGATCCTGGTTCCCTCAAGCTCTCTCCTGCCTCTCAACCAGCTTCCTCCTGAAGCAAAACTCCTCTAGGTGGCCATTCCGCTGGCAAAACTCACAGTGGTAGACAGGCCTCCTAGGAACTGGGTTAGGCTGGGACTTGGGCATAGGTGGTGTGGCCTTGGGTGGCTCAGGCTGCTGGAATGACTTCTTGCCCTTGGGCTTAAGCTCTTCCTCAACAATCTTGTCCAGCTTAGCCTTGGAAGGCTTGGGTGTCCAGTACTGCTTCTTTGGGGCAGCCTTGGGTGGCTTATGGTAAACCCCATCAACAGTCTTACCTGGCTAGGTAGGTACAGTCTTGATCTTAACTGGGGCACTCTTCTCTCCTGAAGTGCTGCACTCTCCAAACCCAAAACCACTTGTCTCACCCTCGGCTCTCTTGGTGCTCTCTATGATCATCTCTAGTTGGGGTTGCCTAGCATATACCCAACTGAGCACCTCTCTCAACCTGTTGTTGTCATTTTGCAAAGACAATATCTCTTCCCTCAGATTCTCCAGAACCACAGTCTGGGTAGCACAAGTGTCACAGTCTAGGGAGGGAACCACAGCAGCGTTCTCCAACTTCCTAATGGTGGCATCCCTATCCACCAGCTGCATCCTAAGGGTTAGGCAGTTCTCACAAGTATCAGTAGGTGCTGAAAGCATCTCAAAGTCAGCTCTCAACTGCACTAACTCACCTCTCAAAGTAGGACAGACCATACACGCTCCCAAAAGCGTAGGTCTAGCCCTAAGCTCCTCAAGCTCCATGAGCTGCCCCTCAAACTTCTCCTTCAGAACAGCTAGCTCTCTAGCTAGACAGGGGCAAGACTCACACTCGAGCTCTCCACTCAACGTAGGCTCATCCAGTTTGGACTGGAGTTTGCCTAGCTCAGCCTTCAGTTCATCTATCTCCTCTACCCGCTTAGCATACCTATCTCTCTGGTCACCAAGCTCCGTCTTGAAAGACTCGCAGGTAGGGCACTCAATCTCACTGGGTTGGGGTCTCACACTCCTCAACCTCTCATTCTCCTCTAAAGCCTCAGCAAGTTGGGCTTTCAACTTCTGCAGCTTCTTAGCTGCCTTCTCCAGCATCTTATCCTGGGCCTTAAGTTCCCGGCTGTTTTGCTCTAGCATCTCAAGAATTTTGGCTTGCTCAGGAGTTACCTCATCATCAGAAGAAGAGTTGTTGCCGTCATCCTTGTTCTCCTTGTCCTCAAGCGCCATGGAGCAAACCGAGCTCCTCTTGTCCTTGTTCTTGCGCCTAGACTTGGTGGAGACGAAGCACAAGCCAGCTGGACCGCCTTGATTGTTCCTCTTGTCCTTCTTGTACGTGATCTCCTCATCGCTTGAGCTCGACGAGGATGAAGAGGAAGAAGATCCGCTGCTGCAGAACCCGATCTCGGCGAAGAAGGCCTTGTCCCGCTTCCGGTTGTCCTTCTGGAAGCTCTTGAAAGACTTCCGGAAGTTCTTCTTGCCGAAGGGGCGCTTGCCGGAGCCGTGCTTGCTGGAGCAGTGCTTGTAAAAGCCTGCCTTGCCGGAGTGGTACTTGTCGGAGTCGCGGGAGTAGCTTTTGCCCTTCTTGTAGTAGTCGTTCTTGTTGGGGCACTCGGCGATGAAGTGGCCGACCTCTCCGCACTCGAAGCACTTGGGCCGCTCTCCCCTCTTCTTGCTCATCCGGTTGTCATAGGCGCGCTGAAAGCGACTAGACACCAAACACAACTCATCATCCCCAAGCGTCGCTAGCTGCTCTTCTGTAACAGACATCAAAGCAGTAGAGCACCTCTACTCCAATCGTATCATACCCTGCCGACTCAATGATTGAGTTCACCTTGATCTCCCATATTTTTCTGTCCAAAGCATACAGCAACTTGATAGCCTGCTGATGATTGGTATATGGGAGGGCAGCGAGGGCAGAGTTGACACGCAACTTGTTGATGATCGACTGAAAGCGACCAAACAAGTCGTCTACTGACTCTCCCGGCTTCTGGACGAAATTCTCATATTCGCGCTGGTAAGTCTCCACAAGCCTAGCCTTAATCGTCGCAGTACCCTCATGGTGTGCACTAAGTAGTGACCATATCTCACGCGCAGTCTTAAGGTGACTCACTCTCTCATAATCCATGGGACCAAGCCCGGAGAAGAGAAAGTTAACAGCCTTGGCATTCGCCTCATGCTGAGGCACGATATCCTGCGTAGTACGCTCAGCGACTGGAAGCACCACAAAAGTCGTACTCTAAGTAGCATCCCATATGTCCTGACTCTGGCTAACAAGGAACACCTCCATCCTACCTTTCCAGTAAGGATAGCCATCGGAGCCAAGGACGGGAATTTTTCCAGAGTAAGTCATCGTCGCTACGGTTTCGTCACCGGTTAAGGTATAGGAAACCTAACCGGCTCTGATACCACTTGTAGGACCGAGACGTGCGACTAGAGGGGGGTGAATAGGAGCACTTGAAAAACTCAAACTCAAACCCCCAAAGTGCGATCTCACGAAAACACACACACACCCGATACCGTCCACTGAACAGATACGTATCGGGTGAAAAGCGGAAGCACTCGAATTAACGCCCAAAGAAAAGAACGTAAGACGAGCAACCATACTACACCTAAAAGAGTAAACACACTACACCCAGACAAACACACACAACACCTAAAACTACACCTCTCTAATGTGCAGAGTTACGTAGCATAGACAAGCTATTAACCCTAGGACACATTGAGAAACCCTAAACTGAAAACACTAAAGCAACATCAGAGCAAGCAAGAACAACAAGGCACAAACAAAACAAGACAAGCTACAAAGCTTGCAAGTGTCACACACTAGCCACTCAACACACCGGAGCGTGCCTCACTTAGAAAAGTAAGTAAAAAGTATGGGCATGCAGTGGTTGACACAAAACAAGTTTGAAGCAAACACCAACACTCCAAAGACCAAAGAAACTAAAAAAACAAACCCCAAAGCAAGCGGAGCAAAGAACACGCGAAAACAGCCCTAAAAAGACTAGACCGGACAGTCCTCTCTCCACCAAAAGACCTGACTGGACAAACACAAAGAAGGACACAGAAACAGTCCAAAAACCCTTCAGACCGGACTGTCCGAGGTCTATAGACCGGACAGTCCGAAGTCCCTACTTCGGACAAACCTAAGGATAATTGATTTGTCCTGTCAGTTCTCCGAAAAACTGCGCAGAAAAACAGCCCGACACTCCATCGAAAAATCGATCGAAATGGGGCCAAATCTCAACGAAACTTTACGAAAATTTGCATGGACAATCCTAAGGACCTTCCCTAGCAAATCCCAAAAGATCAGCTCAAAAAGATCAAGGCATGCACGGGAATTGCAAATCTCTGTAGGTAGGTGAGTTGACACCTAAAAACTGAAATTGGACAAGAACGGCCCTTGCTCGTGATTGAAAGATTCTAGCACAAGGCTAGCATGATTTACCACGTCCTAGCAAGGTAAGATACCAGCAAAAGAAAGGTCTCATCCTTGGACAACACAAAACGAGCCAAAATCCAAGAAATGGGACCAAAAACGAAACTAGAAAAGGGGCAAAGAGGGAGGGACGATATTGCTGCTCAAGACTTGGACTTTCACAACAAAGAACCTTGGATTAAACATGAAATTCAGGTTACACAAGTTCCCTAGAGCCTACCTCCCATCATCCTCCCACTAATGACAAGATTAGACTAAACTAGGCACTCATCTCCTAGCTAATCCTCTCTATTTTCTCTCTTTGGACCTTGGCTGCTAGGGTTAGGAAATCCTAGGGTTTGTGGCTGCCAAGATAAGCTCCAAGGGAGCCTCTCAAGTCTATTTATACCCTAGGCCCTAAACGACACAATTACATTAAGACCCCTACTCTAAAAATGCCCGGAGGGGGCCAAACCGAAAAGATACAATCGGACGACTACAATGACGTCTTGATCATCTTCGGTTTCTCCGCCTCGCTTGGATGTGCGCCACGTAGCTAGTAGTTCGGAAGCTTCCCCCGGTTTTGAAGTTAGAAACCGGGAAACTTTATTCTGCGGGCTTCCTGGGCCGGGTCTTGGCCCAATCTTCAATCTTGGTGAGTCGGAGCCCAACCCACCAAGTCATCTGAACTTGGGTGGCAGTTTTGAGCCGAAGCCGCCAAAGCCTCCCTCGCACGCCTTCGCGCCATGCACTCGGGTTGGAGCACCACGGTGGCACCCGGCTTCTCCAGTCCATCGGAGTTGCCTCGTGGTCCATCGGAGGACTTACACCACCGTTGCCGAATCGCCCCTCCGTGTACCGAGCTCCCATGGCTGACCGACGCCGAGCATTGCCTCCGGTCCATTGGAGGGCTTTTGCCTCAGTCCATCGAGGTCTTCTTCTTCCTCTACCTCCAGTCCATCGGAGGGCTTGAGCTCGTTGACAATCACTCATCACACCAGGAGAGCAATGAGGCCAGTCCATTGGCTCTCAACACCAGCCACCAAACGTCCAGACCCTCGTTGTAACCTCGAGAACTCAGATCAATACAACTCGCCCCAAACAGGACGTAGGGTATTACGCTTATTGCGGCCCCAACCTGTATAAACCCTTGTGTTCTGTTGCATCTCTACGCAAACCATCGAGCTACGCTGATCTCGCCACCCCAAAAGCATCACGAGACACACCCCGTGGTGCATTGCTGGTATCAAACACCGATAGTTGGCGCGCTAGGTAGGGGGCGGCGAAATTAGCATCAGCTAGCTCCATGGCCAATCGTCTCGTCAACGGATTCACCCCAGGCGACATGATCCAGTTCGGATCAATCACCTTCATCACCGATCGTAGTGGCGACCTCAACCAGCTTCGCAGTACGCCGGTGCGACCACGCATCATCGTGGAACTGTCGACCACTCCATAGCGGCCTGCACCATTGGATCATCGCCAGGGACCAGCGCCTCGTCAGTATCCACCAATTCCGTGCCAAGCTCCAGCACATCAGCGCGAGGCGCCGACCCCTTGCCAAAATCTGGCTCCGCGTCGTGCTGAGTCAGATCGGGCTTCCCGTGGTCACCATGACTCGGGAGCGCAAGCCAACCGCAGGGTCTCCTTCAGGGTTGGATCTACATCGACCATGCCAGCCCGAGTGGAACCTGTGACGACCACCGCTTCGGCCCCGACCCGTCGCACGACGCTCTCAACCTCCCCGACTCGAATCTGGACTCGGATTAGTGGGGGGCCAAGACCAGGATCCTCAGGGAACCCCTCATGAGATCCGCGGCGGGCCCGCGCCTCAGGCAGCACTCCACAGGGCCTGGGGCGAGTCCCTGTTGATACTCGTTCCTAGGTCCCACGTCCGCTACGGGTCCCACCACCTCCGCCAGCATTGAAGCGAGCCCGGCCGGCCTCGCCCACCTAGGGCCGAAAGAAGACTCGGGTGGAGCCTGTCGTTCCCTCCATCCCATTCGGTCTCCGCAACTCTGCTGCCACGTACTAGGAGCTTCTCTCCTGTGCCTCGGCTCCCCTCAACAGCGACGAAGGTGCGCGGGGGGCGCCCGACTCAAGACAGTCCGTGCCTCTTTCGGACGATCGCATCTACAGTGGGCTCGACGCGCCGCCGGCGAGTCGTCGCCCACGACTCATCATCGATCCCACGCCGGCGGTAAGATCCATTCGCCGGAGCACCTCGCCGACTGGTGAGGCTCGCCGTCACCGCTAGACACTAAGAGGGCTCCTGATGCGGGGCGCCCTCATATGATCTATAGCGTCGATACTCCTACTGTCTCTGAATGTGTTGCAACTACAGCAACGACCACGGTGTCCACGGTCCCTGCCTCGGACGCCAGCCTGGGGGTGGCAGCCATGACCACCAGCAGGTCCTAGGGATCGTTTTTTGGCTACACTCTCTGCTTCCTTGAGGTCTTTGTGATCAGTGGTGCAGCGAACGAGATCGACGAAGTGGTCTCGGACGATGAGCAACCGATCCTCGCCGAAACCTCGCAAGATCGCCACAGGGGAGAGAGGTTGAACCGCATCCGTAACATCCGGCGCCGCCACATCCTGGGAAACAAGGATCCTATGTTGCCTGTCTCGATAGACAAGGTAACTCGGGCGAGCGAGAATGAGCAGGAAGTACAGAGCCACCGACGCAGGAACCAGACGCGGCAGTGGTGTCGCAATTGGCAGACTGCTCAAGCAACGCGACAGCGGGCGGCAGCGCTCCCTGCACATAATCTTCTGAAGGAGTTCGAGGGAGTCATGGAGACTCCGAGTCAAGTAGGAGGGGCGTTGGTCAAGCTTTGCGAGCTCATCTCCAACAACGAAGATGGGGTGGCCATCATGACCGTTCTCGTTCGGGCAGCAGACTACCTCGTGCCCAGGCAGCAAGAGGTGCCGACGCACGACAGGTCATCAACGGCAACCGCAACGCACGTCACAGCATCGAGCAATCTCGCGCTCAGAGACACCAGCTCGAGATAGACCGGCGCGCAAACTATGACCCCCGCAGCGCGCTCCAGCCGCCAGGTGTCACTCGAGGGCTGTCTCCGTGAACAGCTCCGCCGCCTGAGTCAGATCTGAGTGGGATCATCGACCTCAATTGCCGCCTTGCCGCCCAATGGAGGACCACGGCAACCCGGCTGGCACTGCCGAAGCTGCTATAGCAGCCTTCGGCCGGAGAATTCAAGATGTCGAGTGGCCACCCACCTTCAAAATCTCAAACATTGAAAAATTTGAGACGAAGATGGATCCGTGGAACTGGCTGGCCATGTACACTACCACGGCCCGAGCGGCCAATGCCTCGGAAGATCTCATGACGGCCTATGTCCCAATCAAGTTGCGGCAGGACGCGCTTCAATGGCTTCGCCACCTCAGGCGTGGCAACATTAAGGACTGGGGCGACTTCCGACACCTGTTCATCGCCAACTTCCAGTCACTCACCGACAAGCCGGCGCAACGGTGGGACCTCAAAACCATCAGGCGCAAGGATTCGGAGAGCCTGTGATCGTACCTCAAGCTGTTCCAAGCTCTCAGAAACCGCATCCCAAATGTATCCGAGGATACGGTGATTGATGACTTCCTCCAGGGCTCCAACGACCAGGTCTTCGTCAAGCACATACTGGAAAGGGCGCTCACCACCTCGGAGCATCTCTTCTAGGAAGCGGACCGCTACATCACGGCGGACGAATGAGCTCGCGACCTCGTTCGCCCCCGGCAAGACGACCGAGGCAAGGGCAAGCAGGAGAGGCATGAAGAACCCCCGCGCAAGATCGTCGCTGGGACAAGAGGCCTCGGGAGGAGGTCCGTGCCATGGCTCTAGCTCCGGTACGACCACGCGGCCCGCCTCCAGCCCAGGCTCGCACCCTTGATCAACTCCTCGACGAGCCATGCCCTGCGCATAAGGATATGCGCCATACTCTCAGACACTACCGCGACTTCAAAGCCATGCTGAACCGCGGCCAGTTCCCAACGGCGCAAGCTCCTCCGCCGCCTCCTCCACCACGGAACCAACCGCCGCAGCGGCCGGCTGGAGGCAGTACTCAATGCTTCCCCAATGTCAACAAGAAGGTCAACTTCATCCTAGGAGGGCATGGAGCGTACCCGAGCAAGCGTCAGCAGAAGCTGGAGGATCGACGGATCAACGCGGCAACCTCAGAGCCGCCGCAGCCATACTATTGGTCTCACGAGACGATCTCGTTCAGTCGGGCGGATCAGTGGCTCAACTTCAATGAACCGGGCAAGTACCCGCTGCTGGTAACCCCCATAGTCGGCGACACCCGACTCAAGAAGGTTCTGATCGACAGAGGGGCTAGCATCAACGTGGTGTTCCCGAGGGCTCTGCAAGAGATGGGGATCCTGCTCAGTGAACTCAAGAGGTCAGATACCCCATTCTTCGGGATTATCCTGGGCGTAGGCGAATACCCGCTCGGACACATCTACCTGCCGGTCGCTTTCTGCCTGCAGGGAACTGTAGCATCAAGACGTTGAGATTTGAAGTCCCGACCTTCAACTGCGTCTACAACGCCATCATCGGGCGTCCAGGGCTAGCCAAGTTCATGGCTATCCCACATTACCCATACCTCGTTCTCAAGATGCCAGCCCCCGGGTGGTACTCTCTCCATACACGCCGACTTCAAGGGAGCCTCGGAGTGCGTACAAGAAGCCATGCAAATGGCCCTTGAGCAGAATCATATGGCGGCACAGAAGAAGTTCAAGGCAGACGAAGTCGGCATGTCGCAGGAAGACCTCTAGATTCCGACTCAAGAGGCGGCCTCTAGCGCAGCAATTCAACCAGCCATCCCGACGAAAGAGATAACTCTCGACCCCTCGGACGCGACCAAGACGACCGCCATCAATGCTCTTCTTCCACCCAAATAGGAAGATGCACTCGTCGAGTTCTTGAGGGCCAACCGTGACATGTTTGCATGGA
Source organism: Paspalum notatum (assembly GCA_022530915.1). NCBI lineage: Eukaryota > Viridiplantae > Streptophyta > Magnoliopsida > Poales > Poaceae > Paspalum > Paspalum notatum. Next base: position 26,325,209 of record CM039688.1, on the reverse strand, counting down.
AGCCAGCAGATATACCTAGGGTCCTGAGGGAATTGGCCGAGCACCAACTCAAAGTGTTCCCCAATGCCAAACCCATCAAGCAGAGGCTACGGCAATTCACTCCAGAAAAGCGAGAGGCCATTAGGGCAGAGTTAACCTGGCTGAAGGCTGCCAGTTTTATTAGAGAGGTCATGCATCCCGAGTGGCTTGCAAATCCTATACTTGTTCTCAAGAAGAATAAAGAGGACTGGCGGATGTGTGTTGATTATACCGATCTCAATAAGCACTGCCCTAAGGACCCGTTCGGGTTGCCTCGCATTGACCAAGTCGTTGACTCTATGGCCGGCTGCGCTTTGCTCTCCTTCCTCGATTGTTACTCGGGCTATCATCAGATTAGCCTAGCAACTGAAGATCAGGAGAAAACAGCGTTCATCACGCCTTTCGGTGCCTACTGCTATACCTCAATGTCTTTCAGGTTGAAGAACGCAGGAGCAACGTACCAAAGGGCAATTCAAACTTGCCTCGCCGATCACTAGGGCGAACGTGTCGAGGCTTATGTTGATGATGTTGTAATCAAGACCAAGAACGAAGAAGATTTCATCGATGATCTGTGCCAGGTGTTTGATAGCCTGAGGAAATTCCGGTGGAAGCTCAACCCCACCAAGTGCGTCTTCGGTATCCCCGCAGGTCAGTTGCTCGGTTTTGTCGTCAGCAATAGAGGAATCGAAGCCAACCCCAAGAAGATCAAGGCTATTCTGCGCATGCACCCTCCCAGATCACAGAAAGATGCTTAGAGGCTGACTGGATGCATGGCAGCCTTGAGCCGATTCATATCACGGCTCGGGGAACGTGGCATGCCTTTCTACAAGCTCCTCAAAAAGGTCGACAGGTTTTAGTGGACTGCAGAGGCTCAGGAACCGTTGGACGCTTTGAAAAAGTTCCTCACGTCACCTCCCGTACTGAAGTCTCCTAATCGTGCTAATGCCAACTCACCGGCAGAAGATCTGCTCCTCTACATCTCCTATACGACTCACGTGATCAGTACCGCATTGGTGGTCGAGCAACCGGATGGACAGCACACGGTACCCAGGCAACATCCGGTCTACTTCATCAGCGAGGTCCTCAGTCCCTCTAAAATCAGGTATCCTCAAGTACAGAAGTTACTGTACGCAGTTCTCATTACCGCACGCAAACTGCGCCATTACTTTGAGGAACATAAAATCATAGTGGTTATGGAGTTCCCAATTGGAGAGGTCTTGCGTAATCGAGAGGCCACAGGGCGTATCGCCAAGTGGGCTTGTGAGCTGGGGGCTCACGACATTGAATTCCGTCCTCGTACTGCAATCAAGACTCAAGCACTAGTCGATTTCGTCTCTGAGTGGACTGAGCATCAAGTGCCTGAGAAGCCAGAAGTCATGGAAGTTTGGAAGATGTTTTTTGACGGCTCGTTGAAGTTGGAAGGAGCTGGTGCCGGCGTCGTCTTCACCTCACCAGCAGGGGAAAAACTCAAGTATGTATTACAGATTCTCTTCCCGGTTTCCAACAACGCTGCTGAATATGAGGCCCTCCTCCATGGCCTGCGCATCGCCATATCACTCGGGATCCAGCGTCTAATGGTCTACGGAGACTCCTTGGTGGTCATTAATCAAGTCAACAAGGAGTGGGATCGCTCCCATAAAGTATGGACAAATACCGCGAGGCAGTTCGTAAGCTGGAAGGCAGATTTCAGGGCCTCGAGTACATTCATGTGGATCGGGATCGCAATGTGGACGCTGACATTCTGTCCAAGCTGGGCTCATCACGTGCCAAGGTACCCTCTGGCATCTTTGTCCAAGAGCTTCATCATCCTTGCTGAGCATACCTCCCGACCGGCATATCTTAACTCTAGATGCACCGACTGATTGGAGGGCCCCCATCATCAAGTACATCCTGAACGAAGAAATTCTAGAGGATAAAGCAGAGGCCGAGTGAATAGCAAGACGGTCTTCCAGGTATACTCTGATTAATAACGAGTTATACAAGCGAGCCACCTCAGGAGTTTTGCTGAAATGCTTAAGTACCTCATCAGGGCAGAGTTTGCTAAAAGAGATACACACTGGAGTCTGTGGAATTCATGCTGCCTCACGCACATTGGTCGGGAAGGCATTCAGGGCTGGTTTCTATTGGCCTACAGCGAAGAAGGATGCTGACGAGTTAGTGCAGCACCGCGAAGCTTGTCAATTCCTCGCCAAGCAGCAACACCTTCTAGCACAGCAGTTGCAAAATATACAGGTCTCATGGCCTTTTGCCTGCTGGGGGCTGGATATGATTGGGCCTTTCAAGAAAGCTCAAGGTGGTTACACTCATGTGCTGGTTGCCATCGACATGTTCACCAAATGGATCGAGTTCAGGCCCATTGCTTCTTTAACGTCTGCCAAAGCGGTGGAGTTCATTCAAGACATCATCTTTCGCTTTGGGATCATGAATTCCATTATCACAGATCTGGGGTCCAACTTCACAGGCTCTGAATTCTTCGATTTCTGTGAACAAAGGTCCATCCGTGTCAAGTATGTCTCGGTGGCTCACCCCAGAGCTAATAGGCAGGTCGAGCGGGCCAATGGCATGATACTGGATGTACTCAAGAAAAAGATCTTTGATAAGGATAAGAAGCTGGCTGGGAAGTGGATACGCGAATTGCCGTATGTGGTCTGGAGCCTTCGAAAACAACCTAGCAAAGCTCTTGCAGGGAACACGCCCTTCTTCATGGTGTATGGATCAGAAGCAGTCTTACCTACTGACCTCAAGTTTGGAGCCCCACGTCTGGTTTTTAATAGCATTGCTAAGGCTGAAGCAACCCGACTCGAGGAGATCGACCTACTCAAGGAGGAGTGTCTTAACTCTGTTATTTAGTCAGCTCGATATCAGCAGACTTTACGTCGTTATCATGATCGATATATGAGGCCTCATTCCTTCTCAATCGGGGACCTGGTGCTGCGCAGGGTGCTCAAAACTGCGGGACAGCATAAGTTATCTCCTCCTTGAGAAGGCCCATACATCGTGACGGAAGTTACTCGTCCGGGATCATATTATCTGTCTCAAATGGATGGGACACCAGTCGGGAACTCCTGGAATATAGAGCATCTGCGCCAGTGTTAGCCTAAATAGTAAACGGTAAACAGTCGGTCACCCATTGTTTAGCCATTATTCGGTGCTAAACAGCCGTTTTAACAGGTTTAAACGGCGTAAATGGCCAATTAAACGGAAACGGTGAGCCACTGTTTAGCGTTTAAACGGTGTTTAAACGGGCTAAACGACCGTTTAGGCGAACAGTGATCTGCGCAGATTCTACGCATAGTCTTTTTCTTTCTCTATGATTTTTAGAGTTAGTAGTCAGTACCATCTTTTGTACTCTGTCCTCATTCATGTTCTATAAATAAACGTACTCTTGAGATAGAGTATTCAGTGTTCTCTTTCCAACTTTTTACTTGCGACACTCACTCATTGAATACGGGCAATCGACCTAGGTTGTATGACCGACAGTACGGTGTTACATGCCCACTCTTACTCTTGACGGGGATATCTCCGGCCCCAACCACGAGAGCAATCGGCCTAGGTCAGTCGACCGACAACACGGTGTTACATGCTCTCGTTCGAACTCATAATAAGGGAGTACTCAAAGCCCCAACAAAACAAAGGCAATCAGCCAAGGTCAGTCGACCGACAGCACGGTGCTACATGCCTTTGCAAGACCTCATAATTGGGGAGCATTCAAGGCCCCGACTGAACAAAGATAGAAGGGCCTAGGTTTAGACGACCTATGGCTCGTTACGGTATGTCTTTGCTTCGTCACCATACTCTATCTTATAGTATTCGTGTTTTTTACTGTTATGTGTTGATTTTCTTGCATTCAGCTCAAACACAGATCGTGATAATGTCGCCTATTTTCTTTGCATAGGAATAACTCTCAGGTACGTATGGCATATTTTGATTTGCTCTCTAAATTAACTTGGTTTTGCAGAATAAATAGTCAGGGTTTGTTGGCATTTCTTAGCCTACTGAATAAATCCGCAAGCGCACGGAAACACGTTGTAGCTTTTCAACCAAGAGTACTCTAGGGTATCAAAATCCACGAGGAACGAGGAGTAACTCAACGTAGAAAGGTAGGAACGAACAACGAAACCAGCAATTGTAGAGATAAAAGACAGAGGATAGCAGGTTCACTACTTTAAAATAAAACAACTTAACTTTACTAAACAAACTATTATTCTACTCAGCAGGTTTACTTGGACACTGAGCCTATAGAACCACTTCCGGGCACCAGAGTGCTGATAACCCAGACGAGAAAGGCGAGCACTACAGGACTCAGCTATGCGTCGATGACAACTTATCCGAACGACGGGGTTGGACCACACAGGACACACACCCGCTGTCACCAGGTGGGACTACCAACCAAAACTGCGTGGGACAAGACACCTTCCAAGGTAAACTCTAGTCTAGACACCACGTCTACACAACCGAGTTTACTACTACACTGGTTCGAAGCCAGAGAGCAAGCACAACTGTATAGCTAAACTACACAGAGCACACTTGGCACCCGTAAACTACTGAGCAAAGTACTGAGTATGTAAATAAATTAAGTATGAAATAAATAAAGAAGGGAGCAAGGAACTTTACTCAATCGTGGAAATAGAGTAATAATCCCTCTGAGGCTGAGAGCTCAGGAATAGAATATCGAAGAGAAATCCGACCCCTTCACTCTACAACTCACTACTCACTCTTGATACAACTTGGCTCTCTCTACAATGCCAAGGGTGGCTTCACTAATATACTCTACACTCAACTCCACAACCACACTTGTATTCTCTTGATCCACCACACCTTGCAAGTGACCTCCCGGGGGGTATTTATAGCTTGGAGACTGAGGGGGGTACTTGTAGGTGCTCTAGGTCGGTAGTGGAGGTAGGTCGGTGTTCGGGCGGCCAGGGGGGTGGCCGGCCGACCTTCAAGGGTGGTCGGGTGACCACTCATCTTGCCGCCTTTGACCATCCAACGGTTGATATGAATTCCTGGAGTCGGTTGGTAGTTATTGGAGTCGGTGCACGTGAAAAATGAGTCGGTGGGGTGGTCGGCTGACCACTCTCATTGGTCGGGTGGCCATTGCCCTAGATTCCTGACGTCACCGATCCGTTGCATGATGTTCTTCTGACCCTTGGATGCATTGGATTCCTGATCCAACGGCTGCATTTAACTTCTTTTGTGCTTCTTTGCATGCAGGTCAAATGTTCGGATTGATGACGTGGTCGGGCGACCATGGTAAGGGGTCGGGCGGCCACCTCAGCTGGCTGAGTTGGTCTGAGAGCTGATTGGGCTAACCAAGTGGCCGGGCGACCCTGACAGGTGGCCGGCCGACCCCTCAAGGTGGTCGGGCAGCCACGGTTTTGGGTCGGGCGGCCATGGTCCCATGCCCATTTGCTCTCCCTTCTCACATTGCCTGTCTTTTGTACATTCTTTCGATATTTTGGTCATGATATGCTCCTACATCCATCTTTTGTACACAACTCGTGGAACCAGTTAATAATATATGAAACCTTGATAAATTATGCCCTCAAACATGAAATATTGGTGGTCAAAAATGGATTTTATCGACCGCCAACACCCCCCCAACACTTAGACCTTTGCTCGTCCTCGAGCAAAGAGTAGAGTTAAGCATAAGTGGGAAAGGCATAACATCATCATCCACTATAGCAAGCACAAGAGTACTTCCAACTATTTCATCTCGCCTAGGATTTCAGTGGTGTCTACACTTGGGTTTTAGAATGTTGAAGCATGGAATAAGAGTATCAAAGTTAACTTCAGGTTCCCACGCCACATGAGTAAAGAGGTTTTCGAGATTTTCAAAAGTAGGGCATTCCAACTCTTTTGATCTCAAGTCCAACTCTCGGTCACTCACGGGACAAGGTGTCCTTGCCAACATCTTGTATTTCTCACCTCCTATACTACTAAGGCTTTTTGTGGAGCTCTAGGTAGTGGGGAGAATGATGCTTTCCTATCATGCTTATGTTGTCGAATCAAATCAAGTGTCAAGAAAGAATTCATAATCAAATGAGATTTGGCCAAGTGCAAGTGTAGTGTACGGATCTTGTCTCTTGCGGTGCTTGATATGAGTCCCATGTTTGAGTAGAGGGCATGGAGTTCTTTTCTTTTCTCTTTCTCATTTTTTTCTCATACTTTTCTTTCTTTCACACTATTCTTTTTCGAACTTCCATGCCTCTCTTTCTTTTCAAACAGAACTGAATGGGATCATTGACATCTTATTGCACACTTTTTGAGAGACTTTATTTCAAGGAACGTGCGTGTGAAGGCCAAAAATTCTCAATTGATTCAAACTCTTATAATGGCACAAGGTTTGATAAGACTCAAAACAATCCAGGTAGCAAGAGTATACAAGTTTTTTTTTTCATATGTGGCACTAGTAGGACAGGAACTTGAGATCATCAAAGATGAAGCCCTTATTTTGTTTTGCAAAATAAAACTCTTTGTCATGCGGAAGGTTCCTTTAGTTTCCTCTAATTAACTTATCTCACATGGATCAACAAACTAAACTCAAGTGGGTCCCTAATCATGATAGTATCCAAAGGCAAGATTACTCTAGCATAGGAAATAAAATGGTGCAAGCATAAGTAAGATGTGACATTATGAACATGTAGAGCATGATTTGATCAAGTTCATGTGTAAAGCACTAATAAAAATGGAGGTACATGAATGTAACATGCAAACCTGACCTCCTGGCGCGGGTTCGACGTGTTGATGGGCCGTCCAGCCCAATACCACCATGTGATAGGGTCGGGCGACCTACTTGGTGGCCGGCCGACCCATGGAGGTGGTCGGGCGGCCACCCAACTCTGGGTGTTCGAACCGTGTGCTGGTGCATTTTGTTGAGGGAGCCGTGGGGAGACGTGACAAGTCCGCACGACGCGTTTTCGTGAAAAATAGGTGGTCGGGCGGCCACTGCATTTCGCCCAATTCTCCTGAAAATTTCTGAGTAGCGAGGTTGTACCTTGTACGTCGTGTTTTGCTTGTGTTTTCTGCAGGGTTAGTGATAGGGAGTCGAATGGCTTTGCCCATTCTACTCAGGCTCATTATTGGAAGGGAAACAAAAATACTTTATAGGATGAAACAAATATAAGGCGCTTATTACATTAATGAATGAGTTCAAAACAACCTAAGAATTAAATGGATGAAAATAAATGCGCCTATGATAACTAGATGCACTGGGCGCCTATGGTGCGGGAGGATCATAGAGATCAGGGCGCCCAGTTGCATCCGCAAGACGGCGGACTTTGGCGGAGAGTCCCTTCCTAAGGATGTTGATCTTATCATCGATCTCCATCCGCCAAAGCTCGCCCTCAGCACAGCGCTCTTCTAAGTTCTAAAACTTAGCTTTGAGCGCTGCTAGCTCCTCCCTTAATGACGCCACCGTGTCTTTCTCCTCCTCCTCCTCATTCAAGGAGTCCTCGAACTGTCCAGGCGGCCCCTTGATTGAAGGCGTCCTGGCCACCCTCTCCACCGTCCTTCGTGGTGGCGTTGAGTCAATGGACTCATCGATGGAGGCGTCGGGCTTTGGAACCCTAGGGATGAACACCTTAGCATACCCACCCGTAGGAGTTTTCATCCCACGGAGGGTATGGGTGGACGGGCTAGGAAAGACCGGCTCCTTGGATGGTCCAGCGGCCTCCTCTTGGAAGAGGCTCTTGACACAGTTCACGGGGGCGATTACCCCCATGGTAGGACACGGAGACGGATGTGCCACCTTCTTGGCAATGGTTCTGGCCGAAGACAGGGCCCTTCCTGGCTTGTCCACGCTGTGGGAACGGCGTGGGGAGTCGGGACGGCCATCACGGGTAGTCGGGCGGCCCTAAGGGTGAGTCACCCATGGCCGGGCGGCCATGGGGTGTGGTCGAGCGGCCATGGAGATTGAGCCCCGTCGGCCTGGGCGACTCCTGGATGGATGTTTCAAGGGTTTCCTCGAACGGGATGGCTTGGAGAGGTTGCGGTGAGTCCATGGAAGCGGGGTTGTAGGTCGCGGTGGTGTCGGATGAGATGGAGATGGCAGCCTTGCCCTTACCCCAAGGGGAGAGAGGTGCCATGGCTGAGTGGAGATGAAGGTGGAGTGTAGATGGAGAAGAAGACGGCTCCTCGTCCTTAAAACGTCAGAGCACAACGCCCTTATCCACTCAACAGCCCCGTAGATGCTGGATAGACGCTCCCAACTGAAAATTTGAGTTTTCAGTGGCCGGGTGGCAAAAGGAGGTGGTCGGGCGACCACCACCTATGGCCGGCCGACCCACCCTTAGGATCGGGCGTCCAGGCCCAAAGTGAGGCGACTGAGCCCTAACCGCTGGGCTTCTTTTCCATGACTGGCCGACCCACTTAAGTGGTCGGGCGGCCACCTAAGATGGCCGGGCGACCCTGCCCAACTCGGGCCAAGCGTGCCACGAGTTGAGGTTTGGCCCAAGGGTGCATTGTGGATCCAACTATGCATGCAGAACAGCGGTTTTGTTGAGATTTTGGAGAATAAGATGAGATTAGATAGAATTTTAAGGAAGAAAAGAAACTAGTGTACATGGCTTCTTTTATGGTCTGAGCTCGACCGTGGACGCGTGATCAAACTACCTCATGCAGCTCAAAGACGTCCACTTCTTCGAGCGTAGGCATTTCGGGCTCAAGAAAGATTTTAAGGCGTTGCCCATTCACCTTGAAAACCTTCCCATCATCGTCCTGGAGGGTGACGACGCCGTGATCGGCGGCTTCAAGGACCGTAAAAGGTCCTTCCCACTTACTTCTAAGCTTACCATGACCAAATAAACGAACGCGGGAATTAAAGAGTAGTACCTTATCTCCTGGTTTGAATGTCTTGATCTTGATCCGCTTATCGTGCCATCTCTTGGTGCGCTCCTTATATAGCTTGGCACTATGGTATGCCTTCTCCCTCCATTCCTCCAGCTCGGCCAGTTGAATTTTCCTTCTTACGCCTGCCGATTGGAGATCCATGTTCCACCTCTTTACCGCCCAGTGAGATTTGAACTCTAATTCCACTAGAAGATGACAAGTCTTGCCGTACACCATCTGGTATGGTGCCATGCCAATGGGAGTCTTATATGCTGTGCGATATGCCCAGAGAGCATCGGATAGCTTGGATGCCCATTCTTTTCCCATAGCTTTGACTGTCTTTTGCAATATGTTCTTGATTTGTTTGTTCGACGTCTCAGCTTGGCCACTTGTCTGCGGATGATAGGGGGTGGCAACACGGTGGTCCACACCAAGGTCAGCGAGACACTTCCTGAAGCGCTTGTCAATGAAGTGTGCGCCTCCATCACTGATAATGACCCGTGGTACTCCAAAGCGAGGAAAGATGGTCTCCCAGAACATCTTTATGGAGTGTCTTGAGTCCGCTGCGGGACATGGCAGTGCTTCTACCCATTTTGTAGTCCACTGCGACCAGAATATACTCCTTGTCTCCATTCTTGGGAAAAGGTCCCATGAAATCTATGCCCCACACGTCGAATACATCAACTTGAAGATTACTTGTGAGTGGCATAGCATTTCTTGGATTTATATTTCCTTGGCGCTGGCACCTTGGACACCGTCGCACGAACTCTTTTGCATCCTCGTACATAGTGGGCCAGTAGAACCCACTCTGCCAGATTTTTGCGTGAGTCCGATAAGCCCCATAGTGTCCTCCATAAGAGGATGCATGGCATCTATCTAGGACTTGCGGTGCTTCACAAGCTGGAATGCAGCGACGTAGGAGGCCACCTGCGCAAAGTTTGTATAGGTAGGGGTCATCCTAGAGATAGAATCGGCTGTCGTGGGCCAATTTCCTCTTGTTTGTTCCCTCAGGGACATAGCCAGCAATGATGTAATTCACCAGATTAGCATACCAAGGTTGGGCTGTTGTCACCTTAAGGAGCTGATCATCTCTCATGTAGTCATCGATCGGCAAGAGAGATGTTTCTTCAAATTTCATCCATGAGAGATGATCTGCAACTGAATTTTCTACTCCCTTCTTGTCTCTTATTTCAATATCAAATTCTTGAAGTAACAGAACCCACTGGATCAGGCGTGGCTTTGCATCTTTCTTGGTAAGGAGGTATTTGAGAGCTGCATGATCTGTGTAGATGATGACTTTTGCTCCTACCAAGTATGATCTGAACTTGTCAATTGCAAAGACCACTCTAGCAATTCTTTCTCTGTGGTCGAGTAGTTCAGTTGCAGGCCAGTAAGAGTTTTGCTTGCATAAGTGATAGCATGGTGCTTCTTATCATTGGTTTGGCCCAGTACTACTCCAACAGCGTAATTGCTTGCATCACACATGATTTCAAATGGTTTGTTCCAATCAGGTGGCTGGATGATGGGTGCTGTGACCAGTGCTTCTTTGAGCTTGTGAAAAGCTTCGAGACATTCCTCGTCAAACACGAAGGGAGCATCCTTGGCTAGCAAATTAGTCAGAGGCCGGGCTATATGGGAGAAATTCTTGATAAATCTCCTGTAGAACCCAGCATGGCCTAGGAAGCTTCGGATGGCCTTGATGTTTGTAGGCAGAGGTAGCTGTTCAATGACCTCAATCTTTGCACGATCTACCTCAATGCCTCTTTCTGAGATTCTGTGGCCTAGCACGATACCTTTCTCTGACCATGAAATGACATTTTTCCCAGTTTAACACCAGGTCGACCTCTTTGCATCTCTGCAGAACTTTTTCCATGTTTTCAAGGCATTGGTCAAAGTTCTTGCCATAGACTAAGAAGTCATCCATGAAAACTTCCATAATATTTTCAATGAAGTCGGAGAAGATTGCCATCATGCACCGTTGGAATGATGCTAGAGCATTACACAGCCCGAACGACATTCACCGGTAGGCAAACGTTTCGGAAGGGCATGTGAAAGTGGTCTTACTCTGGTCCTCCGGGTGAATCGGAATCTAGTGGTAGCCAGAGTAACCATCGAGGTAGCAAAAGAAAGAGTGATTAACCAGCCTCTCTAGCATTTCGTCGATGAAGGGAAGAGGAAAATGATCCTTCCTGGTGGCGGCATTAAGTTTCCTGTAGTCAATGCACATCCGCCAACCGGTGACAGTTCTCTGTGGAATTAATTCATTGTTCTGGTTCTTGACGACTGTCATCCCTCCCTTCTTAGGCACAACTTGTACGGGGCTGACCCATTCACTATCTTGTACGGGGTAGATGATACCCGCGTGTAGGAGTTTGAGCACTTCCTTCTTTACTACTTCTCGCATCGCATTATTCAATCTGCGCTAAGGTTCCCGCGTGGGTTTGTGGTCAACCTCCATAGGTATGCGGTGTGTGCACAGGTTGGGACTGATTCCCTTCAGGTCTTGGAGAGAGTATCCAAGCATGGTACTATACTTCTCCAGAACAGAAAGCAATCGCCGGCTCTCACTCTCTGTCAACTTGTCGCTGATGATCACCGGTTTGTCCTCTTTCCCGTGGAGGAAGGCGTACTTCAAGCTTGGCGGAAGTTGTTTCAACTCAATTTTTGGAGCTTCGGGCCGCAACGATTCACCAAGTTCTTCGAACTCGAGCGGCTCCTCTTCCGCACTGAAGTCGCTAATAGCCTCTTCCTCTAGGCTTTTGTATTGACCCATTTCCTCAAGTGAAAGGGTCATCACTTCTTCCATGGGATGAATCTCTGGCTTTGCTTCTGTTTTGGCATTGAGTGATCTGTCGATATTCACATTGATGTCTTTATTGCCCAACTGAAGCTGCAATCTCCCTCTGTATATATCTGAGCTGGTGAGGGCTGCGATTGGGATCCCTACCGCAATCACTGGAGTGGATCCCTCGGGGATGTCAAAGACATGGAAGTCCAAGAACACTTGAGTATCCCGCAAGGTTGTTGGTACTACCCGGAGCACACCTTTGCATTTCAAATATCTGCCATCTGTCCATTTCAAACGGATGGCTGATTTTGATAGTGGCTCAACGGGGAAATGATTGCCCATCACATACTTAGGAATTATGTTCACTCTAATACGTGGGTCGTATATGATGTCTCGTGGTTGAAGCCTTGATACCTGGCTAGGGATGACGCTGGGGTCTGGATAGAATTTGATTGCTTTCGTGTCCAGGCGTGTCTCCTCTAGCCAATCCCGATTGATTGCTGCTGAGAGCCAGAGTAGGTCCTCCTTCATATGTTCTCTGTGGTCTGGTAATATGTATGATGGTTTGGAGGCCCTGGTGAAGCGTCGGTCTTGTTTAGGCAATCGAGAGGCGTTGCCAAACTCCATGAATATTTCATCCTCAAAAGAGAACGGAGGTGCCGACGGAGGAATCGTCAAGGCTAAACTGACCCTCTCTGTTTGCCGTGATGATGGTTCTGGGATTTCTTCGATTCGGGGTGATGGTGGTGGTGGAGTGGGCTGATATGTGGTTTGTCGCTCTTCAGTAGGATTTTGGCTAGGTGGCTTCTATGGAGGTTGTTCTTCTAGAGTGCCGAGGTCAGAAGCCTTCTCGAGAATTTTGTCGAGAATTTTTTGACCCACGCATGGCTTTAGGTGTGAGAACGATCCTCCCGAGGCTAGGTCGAGGCAAAGGTCAGCACCAGGTGAGAGGCCTCAGATGAAGTGCTGCAGTAGCATTGCCACGGGAATAGCCAAGTCTGGGCCAAAGGATGTCAGGCGATTGAAGCGTGCCCATGCTGCCCCAAGGATTCTCTCTCTCGTTGTCAAAATAAAAGTACTTCGCAACGAAGATCGACAACCTTGTTTGGCGGAAAGAAGCGCAGACAAAAACTGGATTTAAGCTCTTTCCAACTCCCTTCTACTTTGCTGATCTTCTGATTGCACCAGATTTTTGCATCCCCCGTTAGCGAGAACGGGAAAAGCAACCATCGTAGAGTCTCACTGGACATCCCCGAGATGACCAAACAGCTGCACAGCTGCTCGAACTCCCGGAGGTGTGAGTAAGGGCATTCAGATTCCAATCCTCCGAATGATTGATCCCAAACCATGGCTATCAAGCCGGGACGTAGCTGATAGCCGTCTGCTGTGATGGGTGTGGATGATGGTGGAGGCTCCAAATAATAGCCCTTTGGAGTGGCGAGTCGATAGATAGGCGTGGAATCCATATGGTGGTAGGTGATATGTGGTATTTGGTGGGGATATATGTGGTGGTTGTGTATGGTGTGAGTATGGACGATCCTAAGGTTCCAGTCAAGTTAGCTACCGTTCCCCGGCAACGGCGCCAGAAAAGCTTGTTGGCGTTTCTTAGCCTACTGAATAAATCCGCAAGCGCACGGAAACACATTGTAGCTTTTCACCCAAGAGTATTCTAGGGTATCGAAATCCACGAGGAACGAGGAGTAACTCAACGTAGAAAGGTAGGAACGAACAACGAAACCAGCAATTGTAGAGATAACAGACAAAGGATAGCAGGTTCACTACTTTAAAATAAAACAACTTAACTTTACTAAACAAACTAGTATTCTACTCAGCAGGTTTACTTGGACACTGAGCCTATAGAACCACTTCCGGGCACCAGAGTGCTGATAACCCAGATGAGAAAGACGGGCACTATAGGACTCAGCTATGCGTCGATGACAACTTATCCGAACGACGGGGTTGGACTACACAGGACACACACCTGCTGTCACCAGGTGGGACTACCAACCAAAACTGCGTGGGACAAGACACCTTCCAAGGTAAACTCTAGTCTAGACACCACGTCTACACAACCGAGTTTACTACTACACTGGTTCGAAGCCAGAGAGCAAGCACAACTGTGTTGCTAAACTACACAGAGCACACTTGGCACCCGTAAAATACTGAGCAAAGTACTGAGTATGTAAATAAATTAAGTATGAAATAAATAAAGAAGGGAGCAAGGAACTTTACTCAATCCTGGAAATAGAGTAATAATCCCTCTGAGGCTGAGAGCTCAGGAATAGAATACCGAAGAGAAATCCGACCCCTTCACTCTACAACTCACTACTCACTCTTGATACAACTTGGCTCTCTCTACAATGCCAAGGGAGGCTTCACTAATATACTTTACACTCAACTACACAACCACACTTGTATTCTCTTGATCCACCACACCTTGCAAGTGACCTCCCGGGGGGTATTTATAGCTTGGAGACCGAGGGGGGTACTTGTAGGTGCTCTAGGTCGGTAGTGGAGGTAGGTTGGTGTCCTGGCAGCCAGGGGAGGTGGCCGGCCGAGCTTCAAGGGTGGTCGGGCGACCACTCATCTTGCCGCCTTTGACCATCCAACGGTTGATATGCATTCCTGGAGTTGGTTGGTAGTTATTGAAGTCGGTGCACGTGAAAAATGAGTTGGTGGGGTGGTCAGCCGACCACTCTCATTGGTCGGGTGGCCACTGCCCTAGATTGCTGACGTCACCGATCCGTTGTATGATGTTCTTCCGACCCTTGGATGCATTGGATTCCTGATCCAACGGCTGCATTTAACTTCTTTTGTGCTTCTTTGCATGCAGGTCAAAAGTTCAGATTGATGACGTGGCCGGGCGACCATGGTAAGGGGTCGGGCGGCCACCTCAGCTGGCTGAGTTGGTCTGAGAGCTGACTGGGCCGACCAGGTGGCCGGGCGACCCTGACAGGTGGCCGGCTGACCCCTCAAGGTGGTCGGGCGGCCACGGTTTAGGGTCGGGCGGCCACGGTCCCATGCCCATTTGCTCTCCCCTTCTCACATTGCCTGTCTTTTGTACATTCTTTCGATATTTTGGTCATGATATGCTCCTGCATCCATCTTTTGTACACAACTCGTGGAACCAGTTAATAATACATGAAACCTTGATAAATTATGCCCTCAAACATGAAGTATTGGTGGTCAAAAATGGATTTTATCGACCGCCAACAGGGTTGTCGACACAGAATGCAAAATACATACACACAGCATTCGGTTCATCATATTACATGGGGGGTCATTGTTTACTCATCGTCACCTACAAGGAGTTCAACAATCACTTGGGCCTCATCTTCATGCTCAACACCCTGGTTCTCGTTGTGAACTCTTGATGACCATAAGGGCGTGAGTAAGTACGGTTTTTACTCGTTCAGACACCTTGGACTTCATATCCTCCATGAAAGTCGTTATTCGATCACCCAGAGGACGAGGAGCAGCTTTTTCTGGCACACAGATGTCCAGGATCTTGATCAAGGCAGTATTGGCATTCAAGGCAGCCTCTTTTCCCTTCTCAAAGGCGTCTTTTAGCTTGTTGCAGTTCCTCTTGCTGGTCTCATAGTTCTTTTTCAAGACCTCTAACACTTGAGCCTGATGAACAGCATGGTCTTGGGATTCCTTAAGTGCAGACATTGTGGAAGCTAGTACCTTATTCATTTTCTCATGGGCGCTTTGCGATTCAGGCAGTTCAGTTTCTTTGTCCTTAAGCACTTGGCGTGTTAAGGAGTGGCTATTCTTTAAAGACTCCAAGGAGCTGGCAGTCTCACGGAACGACTTCTCAAAGCCGTCTCACGATTTTTGTAGCTATTGATACTCGTCATTTCTTTGGCGCATCTTCTCCTGTGGAATGATACAGTTCATATGCTTCTGTGAGCAAAGAATAGGCTAGTTGGGATTCTTGACAGGTTACCTCATGGTTTTTCTTCTCAATATCCAGCTATCTGCGCAGGTTTGCTGCTAGGTCTCTGGCTTGATCTCTGTCAGTAATAGCATTGCGGTGCTCTGTCTCTCGAGTCATAGCCGTTTGTTTCAGGCGAGCAATCTCAGCAGCAGCAGCTGGCAGCAAGTCCACAGTTCAGTTTGAGATCTCAGATATTGGAGTATGGAACAGTTGCATGGTACCTGTTGTTTCAGCTTTTCGTGCAGCCTCAGAGTCAGCCAGTTGTTGCCTCAGAGTAGTAACCTCCAGGCTAGATAGTGCGGCAATCTTCTCATGGATCAAGTTGGCCTGCTGCACCCTACCTTGGAGCGTCTTTAGCATATCCTGCAGAGAGTAATTCGAGTTGTTCAAGCAACAGTAAGGTCAATACAGGTTATGTGCACAATTAGCATACCTCGAAAGCTGTCAGCAACCCTGAGCTTAGGGGTGCTGGTACTATTTGGTGACTGTGATCACCTGCCTCAATTGGAGGGGGTTGGGTGCTGCCTGGCTCAGTTGTGGCTAGGGAGTCTGATTGTCCCTTTTCAACTTGATCAGTATCCTTTGGTTCTTCAGTTTCTTTCTCTTGGGCCGACTCATGAGCTTCAGACAGGGGATGAGGAGTATCGCGTGTATCGATCTCAGTTAGGCGTTCATGAGAGCTAGTAGCTTCAGGCAATGGCTCAGTTGCAGGCTCTCATTGTTTCTCTTCTGAAGCTACCCCGGTTAATGCCTGTTGCCAGTTCTCAGATGGCATTGGTACCTCATGCATAGTTTCAGTGGCTTTACTCGTATGAGCAGTCTCATCCTCAGGAATATCCACTGATGTTGGGCTTGCAGGGTTTTTAGACTCTAAACTCTTTGATACTAGCTCTGTTTTGGCTTGGGGGCTTGTGGTCTCAGTTTGTTTTCCCCTGGAGCATGTTGACAGTGACCCTATATCTTCATCAGAGCATATGGTGAAGGAGAGTTTGCACGTATCTCTGATAATTCGGTCTAGATCCATATCTTCTGTTGTCAGATCAATTTCATCCTCCTCAGGCGGCAGTATGGATGCAGAAGGGGCCAATATAGTGTCGTCATGATGTTTCTTGGATCGCCTCTGTCACACCCTGGTTTTAAAAACACCAACCAAAGCAAACCTATATGTGTACCAGGATCTAATCTCACACATATAGATACAATATACAGTGATATCACAGAACATGCTTTATTATATAACGTTAAACAACATTTACATAAGACATACACAGAGTAGCGGAAGCGTAACTAAATCTTCGAGCCATCCACAGGGAAACCAACTGGGGGTCGCATGCCTAGAACTTCACAAACCTTCATTTGTACACCTTCAGGCCTTCATCTTTCTGAGCAGCGGTTGGATTTTTCCCCCAACAAGGAATAAATATAAAGAAACAAGCGTGAGTACATCTCGCACTCAACAAATATAACATAAACCATGAGGCTCTAGGGTTAGCTGACAGACTGCATGAGCTTTTAATTCATCAAATTTTATTAACAACTATTTACTAAACATGAGTAGATAAACCATTTACCCAAAAGATGTTGCATATAAGAAATTAAATAAGATTAAATAGATATAACAATTATCAAAACCATAACAAAACCAAGGAACCTCAGCCAAGGATCCTTCTAATCACTGGGAAGGGTCAGGGCCGCTCATAACCGTGAGCACGGCTAACATGTTAGTTTTACACTATCGAGAGGTTGTACATCTTTACCCACAAGTCGTGAGCTACGCTAGGAGTTCATCACATTACCGGAGATGAGATGACTAGCAAGCGTACTACGAAGCCTTTACAAAGATCACGTTGGTAAGGTGTAACTGCTAAGGTTTCAGGTTCCACAACCGTGGGGCAAGCCTCAAGGGGAGAAGCACATACATATAATGTAAAGCACACTCAACCCAAGCAGCGCGAGTGCCACAGAAGCTCACCTCCCCTCTTGCCCCGCAGGTAAGTTACTCCCAAACCAAAACAACCTAATTAATCAGCTAAGTCTGTCCCATTCCAGCCTTGTGGTAGCACTGTTGTCCCAGGTGATCGCTTTGTGATTCGGTCCTTACGGAGAGAACTAGCAAAAGCACACGAGCACATTGCTCAAGCTCCCTAAACCATGTTGCTAAAAATCCATATTAAAATGGACATGAACCAATCAGGGTCAAGCCCAACAATTAGTTGCATAAGATTATTAATCAAAGTTAAATTAACAAAAGGATAAGAGTTTGCACAGTACCTAGCACAACTTAACCATATGCATCCCACGAGGTAGATATAAAAGGATAAAAGTAGCTAGGTGAACCTTACCGGCATATAAATTTAAAATGCACATGCAGTAAAAAAAAGGTTATTAGGTGTTGTTTATGTTATACTTGCCTTCCTCAAAATTTATTTCTTGCTGCTGCTCAGAGGCTTCTGGAGGTTGCTCTTCGAACTCAACAGGCGGATCAATGTCTACGCATGATATACGGCACCAAACAAGCATCCACATGATCACACATGCAAGCAAACAAATGCAAAAGATAAGAAACAGTACATCATGACATAAAAACAGAAGGTAAAACGTACTTAAAATTATTCTACTCATTGCTACGGTCGCGTGGGCGCGAGAATCATCGAAAACCGGTTTAAAACGGAGAAGATATGAGCTTTTGAATGTGGTAGGGGCTTAGTTGTAAATACTTTTCAAAATCTGAAGGTTTAAAACCTAAAACAGGGCCTGGATTCTACTGGCTTGGTGTGCGGGTTGATTTCAGAAAAATTGAGGGGCTTTTATGCAAAACTGCAGCGGCTGACCGGAGCTTGACCGTGGTCGACCGGGTCGCGGCGCTTTTGATCTATTGGATCGAGATCGGATGGTTAGGGTTCAATGGGAAGGAATTAGACGGTGGTGACCATCGGCTTCGACGGATCCCGCCCTGCGCACGACGGCGCATCGCCGGAGTGCTGGTGCGGGGTTGCTCCTGTGCGCGAAACAGAGAGGAAACAGGCCGGGGAGAGAGAGCGGATGATGTGGATTCTCATCGTGGGTTTGGTTGCGGCGGACAGTGACTGGAGAAGGCCGGCGACGGACGAGGACAAACGACAGCGTCGGCATACATTGGTGCACGCGGAACGGTGACGGGGAGCAGCTCCGAGCGTCCTGGAACGGTGGGGTCACTCCGGGAAGGTCCTGCAACGTCGAGAAAGGGGTCAACGGTGCAAGTAAGGCATCGCCGGAGGTGAATCGATGCGGCGGCGGGGCCTACCAATCCGAGCTTCGGCGACAGAAATTGGCGGCGGCGCGAGGGCTAGAGTCAGGTCTGGGAGCTTGATAGCGTCAAGAGGAGCGAGGCCGAGCTTGGGAAGGCATTTATAGGGGAAGAGCTAGGGCATTGGCGTGGAATCGAGTCCGACTCGATCTCATGCGTGGAGGCGGCGCGAGTTCATCTGGTTCAACCGGACTCCACGTCGCATGTCCGCGTCATGCACGCAGCAGTTACGAGCCAAGGGAGAAGCGGAGGATTACAAGCGGGCCTCGGGTTGGACGGCGTGGGCCACCGGCCAGAGAGAGTGGGAGGGAGCGATGATTCCGGCCGGAGGTCGGGGATGGAGCTGACGGGTTGGCCCCACCCGTCGGTGAGAGGGAGGGCGCAGACCCACTGCGCAGAGACAAAGCGGAAGGGGAAGGTGCCTGCTGGGCTTCGGCTGGGCCTAGTGAGCGGGCTGAGGGAGAGAGAGAGGCAGCCCGGTAGGGGAAGGGCAAAGGAGGAGAGGTGTGGGCCGGGCCCAGATTGGAGAGGGAAGATTGAGGGAGGTTTCCTAGACTTTTTCTTTTAAAACTTTTGCAAACCCTTTTCTTTTGAGATTTAAACACACTATAAATTCAATTAAAATTTGAATTTGAGTCCTTAGTCAACCACCCAACATAAATCAATGCAACAGCATGAATGCAACAAAATGTTGTTCTAAATTCATTTTATTTTCTTTAAACTTTATTTTATAAAATCATTTAAATGCTCATTCTAAACACGAAAAAATCCTTAATAAATTGAGAAAAGCATTTTAAATATTTTAAATTCAGAAAATAAAATTTAGGATGTTACAGCCTCTCACGATGAGGCAGTTGAGCTTGCTCTTCTTCTGCTCCTTCGTCCTCATCAACCAAGCTACTCCAGTCAACCCTAATTACGGTGTTGTCAGTTTTAGCTACGGTATGGGAGGAATATCTGGATTTCTTAGCTTTGTCTACTGACTCTGGAGAGCTTGACAGATCTTTGATCGTCCTCTTGTGTGTCCTCTGCCTACGTGTCACCACAGTGCGAGTTGCTTTTGCCTTGATGCGCCCCTGACCAGTTGCAGCTCGTGTCTTCACACCACTTGGAGCAGCTGTTAGCTCGGGGGCTTTGGCGATGTTGCTCACACCGAGCTCTTGGGCGGTCTGAGCTGTACGTGGTATCACAATGAATGTATGCTCTTCATTGTTTCCTGCACCATGGGCAGCTGCAACAGCAGCTTCCATCTCTTCGGTTGATAACTCGGATTGTCGTTTGGATAGCCCGACAGCTCCTGAGGTTGTTGGGTCTGACAAAAACTTGGATATATTGCTCTGCAGTAATCTCATGAATCAGAATGTGATTATGTACAAGGATACTTAAAGAAATCACAGTAAGGTTACTTACAG
The DNA here is from genome assembly GCA_022530915.1 of Paspalum notatum. NCBI lineage: Eukaryota > Viridiplantae > Streptophyta > Magnoliopsida > Poales > Poaceae > Paspalum > Paspalum notatum. The sequence continues at coordinate 26,304,936 of CM039688.1, read as the reverse complement.
TGGGAGTTGGATTCCAGGCAGAGTATGGTTTGGGAGTACCCTCGTTGTGAGCTTCACCTCTAAGTATCAACTCCACCGGGCCTTGACATCGTCTTCAGTCATGGATCGGGCTGTTTCTCTAGTTGGATCACTAACTCTGACATATAGATAGGCGGGGTAGATCCTATCCTTCAGAGGCTGAATGCAGCGATACACAAAATCTATCACCACGGCATGGGCAGTGAGGCCTCTTTCCTTCAGATTGGCTATTTCTTCCAGCAGTGTGTCAACCTCGGCCTGCTCCTCAGCAGTTGGGCCTTCTTCCCAGCTGGGCAGCTTGCTGTCAGGTTGTCTCCTAGACCTCGAGGGGAGAGAGTTTCCATGATTTTCAATGTAAAACCACTCGGAGTGCCATCCTCTGTTGTTATTTGGGAGGAGGATATCCAAATAAACAGCTTTGTGATTCTTCCGCAGCTCAAAGCTGGCCCCTCCAGTCACTTGTAGCACTCCGTCTCTCAGACCGGCTTTACAGTGGTAAAGATATTTCCACAAGCCAAAGTGCGGGATAATTCCAAGAAACGCCTCGCAGAGGTGGATGAAAATTGAAAGTTGAAGAATTGAATTGGGATTCAGATGGGTCAGATTGATGGCATAGAATTGCAACAGGCCTCGCGCGAATGAGCAGATAGGGAGACCTAACCCGCGGATGAAGAACGGCATGAACACCATTGCCTCGTAAGTATCCTCAGTTGGAGCAGTGTCATCCTTTTTCTCGTACACCCTCCAGTTTGCCACTTCCTTCGGAAGCAGGACACCCATATCCACCAAGGATTGTAGCATGGGCTCGGTGACAATGGAGGGGCGGTATGCCAGGTATGGTGAAGGTATCTGTCGGTTCTCGTTGTGCGGTAGGCCCTCAGTGGTGTTTCCGCGCTCGCTCAAGGTTTTCTTCTTGGGAGCCATGGAGGTGGATGTCTCTGTTTGGATGGGGATTCGAGAAGAAGTGGATGCAGTAGGACTTTGATTTCAAACAAAAATAGCGGCGGTCTTAGTGGGAAAGAATGGTAGTTCAGGTCTTGGATAAGAGAACTTTTGGTTCAGGATATAGATCTCAAAATAACCCTGACGCCGTTAGTAATAGTTCACGTGGACTGACGGGACTAGTGGATATCGTTAAGATTAACTCAGATCTCTTGACGGTACCATTTGAGTCGGATTGCACTGGAATTAAGTCGTCTATTTCAGTTGGGATGATTTCTTAAGCATAGTTATTCAGTCGGTATTCACAAAGTACAACCAGCCCGAACGACGGGGTGGAATACTGAGACGCCCTAATGCTGTCACCAATAGGGGCTACCTAAAGCCTGTGCGGTACACACGAGGCACCCAAAGCTGTGTGGGGCTGGTTGCAAACCAAGGTGAACTTCCAGAGTAAACTTTGGTTATTCACATCCTCCACTTGGCTAGAAACAAGTGGAAGCATCACAACTGCTAAGACTTAACTAACAGCGTGAACAAGGAACCCGCAAGTAAAAAGACAAGATTAACCATAACCTCATAGAGCAACGCTAACTATAGTCTAATGACATCCCTACACTACGATCATAACCATAGGCAGGAAAGTAAATGCTTGAACTTAAATAAAGGAATATATTAAATAAACTCAAAGTCTTACAGGAAAAGAAAGATACAAGGGACTCATACCAGACTCCTGAAGACTGCTCCGGAACAGGAAGAGCCCCATTCTAACTCCTACCAAAACATTGAACCAAAGGGGTAGCACCACCCAAAAGGGGGCACCTCCCCAAAGGAGAGAGTGGAGAGAGTACAATGGTGCAAGTGAGAGTGAGGGGGGTGCCTCTCTATTTATAGTGGAGGAGGTGCCTTGGAGAGGTGGAGATGCTCCCTTGATCCTATGAAATATTCCCTCGCATGCATGCTTCTTAGGAGTGAAGGCACTTGCATGTGGATGACAAGTGGGGCCGGGCGCCTCTCCTCCAAGCCGAGCGGCCTGCATGTGGGGCCGGGCGGCGTCCCTCTTGGTTGGCCGACCATTAGATCCACCGCCTTCGCTTCATCGACGGTCCAGGACACCTTCCAAGGTCGGTAACCAACTGGGCACGTGTTACATAGGTCGGGCGGCCATGGTAGTTGGTAGGGCAACCTTCCTCTTAGGTCGGGCGGCCCATGTGCTTTCTCCTCCGCTGTCCGATTAACTGTCTTAGTGTTGGACGTTGAGGATTGAACGGTGTCGGATCGATGACATCACTAATCCATTGTATTCTTGTATGCAGGTGACGTGGCATGGCTTAAGGCAGGACAAAGGGGTCGGGCGACCTGGTGGAGGTCGGCCGGCCTGCATGTAGGGTCGGGCGACCTGAGGTGGGGTTGGCCGGCCTGCATGTGGGGCCGGGCGACCCTGGCCCCTTGTCCAATTTACCCCCTGCTCCATATGATGTATATTTCTGTGGAATTTGAGCGTCTCCCTACGAAATAGCTTCAACCACCAAAACTCGTGGAAGATATTAGTTCAAAGTAAATAATGCATAGAACTTTGCTTATTCCCCATTTATTAACCGAGGAATTGGCGGTCGAAACTAGGAAATAATGACCGCCAACACGCCCCCAAGTTTGAACTTTTGCTCATCCTCGAGCAAAGCTAAGACTTAGGCTCGGCGGATCAAGAGTTGCATCAATGTCAATAACCCTGCAAGTATTAAGTGCACAACCGAACACTCCACCATTTATGTATTGACCAAACTGGCACAAGTGTATCCCAACCTTTTTATGCATACCTGTGGGGCTTCTTGACTTCTCACCTTGTCTTTGGCGGTTGAGAGATGGAATAACTGCAGTAGAATCTTACCCAATGCAATCACTTTTCGGGTTTCATACTCAGAGGTTTTGAAAATTTTGCAATTAAAGCATCAAGTTCCTTAGATGGTACTCTCGAATCGCTCAAGTGGTTATGAAATTCCTCACCAGGGCCTAAGGCCATTCTTTTTCCCTACAAACTATAGGCTTATGTGGAGCTCAAGGTGGGGATAAAAGAAGGCTTACTTATGCCATGTATGTTGTTGAGTCAAAAAATGGTCCTAGCAAAGTTAGTAATACCCCTCATTCCGATCAATAGAGGATGGATGGTGTCTTTGTGGTGATGGAGAAGATGGACACAAGTGGAAAGTATATGGAGATGAGTCCAGTATACTCAACATTGTGTTGATGGAGAATATGGTCTTGGGTGAAAACTCTATATTTTGATGGATCCCCTTGTTTGGAAATTTGAAATCTTTGAGCATATGGAGCTATCACTTTTTTTTTCATATCTCATTCTCACCCCTTATTATTATTTTTTTTCATAGCTCCATGTCTCATTTTGCAAGGGAACTTGGGGATATCTTGTGGAATATGACTGGAGTATTTATTTAGAAGACCATATTTGTGGATGGGTAAGTGGATGATGGATGTAGTTTTGGTATGGTGGTGGAATATCTGGTGACTGTGGATGCTTGAATTCAATGTGAATTTAAGCATAACCAGATATAGGAAGGCTAGCAAATGAAAGTGGATATGAAGGGGTAATTGATCGGGATTTGAGGTGTCACTACTTCATAAGGACTCAAAGTTTGACAAAACTCAACACAACAATAAGTAGCATATGTGGAGGTTTGATCATGTAAGCATTTGGCTCTGCATAGGTATTTCAAACCACTAAGGAACTTGCTTCATTTTTATTTTCAAAAAGAAAACTCCGAGAATTCACCTTACTAGGATCAAGACGGGTGCAACTCAAACATTGGTTATATCACATTCTCACAACAACCTAGACTTGGTTTGAAATTACTTGCTCCCACAAGGTTGAACATTAGAGAAAGGATTACAACTTATGCCAATAAGTTCAAATTTTGTTGTAGAGTATCAAGTTGTATACAAAATACTTACAAGAAATTAACAGAGCAACTATTCATTATTTCCTTTAAGCAGAGGGTATAAACAAAACTCTAGCATTATGGGTAGGAGTTAGTTTATTCATGGTTGTAAGCAAATCTTTTTGGTATTTTATATTATGCAAATTTTTATGGGGTTTTTATTTATTGGGATTAGAAAAGGAATAAAGCAAACATGTTTTTGGTGTCATGGCAGCTAGGATAAAAGATATGATCATGAAAAGCACAACATTCGGCGTGGGGTATATACCTGGTGTGGCGTTCCCCCCAAGCTTAGATCTTGCAACTCAATGCAAACTTGAAGCTTGCGCTTGGCGTATCTCCCCATGTGTCCATAGCATCTTATGGGGGTGCCTGACAAATCCTCCCCCAAGCTTGTACTGTTGTACCTTACTCTTTAGCTTGCTCCCTGGGGTGACAACGATGCTGCTTACTTTCTGTTATGCTCACCTATGTTAGGCGAAGTCCCTTCTCTACTCTTGTATAGCCTCCTCATTTCTCAAATGTTAGGGGCTATCCATCATATCTCCGATGCTACTACTTGGACCTTCTACATGGTGTCGGGAGTTTTTGATTAGGCAACTTAGTCTGGTATTCTACTTCCTTTGGGGGAATGTCTCCTTGGAGTTGATGTTGGGTTTCTCCCTTCTCCAACATCATATTTGCCTTCAGCTGACATTCTTTCCCAAAGTGACACATGTAGTGGTTCATCCTGTTCGCGTGAAATGGAAGAATACCAAGGGTCCTTCTCTTCTCAAGAAGAGTGTCCAGAATGGATTGATCTCATGGCAGGTTGTGTTTCCACCTTTCTTCTATTCCATGGCCAGCGGTGACGTCTCACTTAGCCCATGTAGTTGAAGTAAGGGTTGATCTTGAATCTAGTTCTGACATTGAGCAGACTTTCTTTCCCAAACAGTTTGAGTGGGGAAGAACGGAGATGGATGTTGTTGGATTTGACATCATTTTCAGTTGAATCTGCCACCAACTTCTAGTTGATGGATGTTCGCATCCAACGGGTAGAGTAGCTCAGCCTGACATCTGGTTGGCTTGTTGATCAATTGGCCAGGCAGAAAGGAATTAAGGAATGCTCTCTATTCGCATTCCTCCATCATTGGGTGATGTCTCTTCATATATCTCATGTGATCCAATGCTTTGCATGACTTTGACACCTAATCTTGTGAGGATAGCCTCTCGGGATGAAAGATGTCTACATGTTCTTTTCTGTGTCATGCCGCTGACATTCGCTTCCCAAGTGATGCAGAGCATGGTCGAAGTCTCGTAGAGATCAACCATATATGATAGGTTGGACATCGGGTCCTTCCTCTCAGGGGGGGTTTAGAGGATGAATGTCTCCTACAACAGGTTAGTGGACAACATATACAATGGGCCTATGTGTAAAGAGTATTAACACTGGGCCCATTGTACACAATGTGCTAAAAAAAAATTGGCATTTTTAAAAGCTCAGAAGCACAAAACCATGTTATTGCCATGATCATTACCATGTTCAAGAATCTACTCAAATCTAAGGTCACGACATGTGAAAAGAGATTAATCAGGACCTTGATTTTTATCTCCATGGAAACTTGAGAAATTCGACCAGCACCCGATTCAATCGATAGCGACGGTGGATATTTCACAACCAAAATCTACTCATAGCTCAATGATCAATGTTGTCAAATTGACCAAAGCAGGCCCTTAATCTAAGCACCACGCTCAATTTAAGAGGCCTACGGGCACACATTGGATTCTGGCCCAAACTATGACTACCCCCAGCAGATTAAGGTTGCATGAAAAACATGGTCAAGATTTACTCACATGGATAGAGCAAAATGAAGCATGGAGTTTTCAATTTTATCATTTTTTTGTTTTTTTTATAAGGTAGAAAGAAAGGGTAACAACAACAAGTTGAATAACAAATTAATATTCTATCTCGCCGCGTCCCCGGCAACGTGCCAGAAAGCTTGTTGGCGGTTCTTAGCCTAACAGATTTTACTCCGCAAGCGTACGGAGACCGCTGTAGCTTTCACCTGGGAGAATTCCAAGGTATCGTATTTATCCACAGGGAAGCAATGAGATAGAGATATTAACTTATCAAACATCTTGTTATTTTACTCTTTCATTCTAAATGGTAAAAGAAAGGATAACGGCACACTGACTCACTCCACAAGGATACACAGCTCAAAGTGAAGCTAGGAGGACAACGAGACGGATCTGGTTCCTGATGAGATCTTCCTTTACTAAGGTCAAGCCAAAAGACAAAGCTAGCTCCAACTGTCACTCTACTAAGGTCGTGACACGACTGAGGTTATGGTTTGGTCTAGTCATCTTTACTGCATCGGACATCGCGGCTATAGAACCACTGCCAGGCACCAGAGTGCTGATTACCCAGCCGAGAAAGGCGGGTTCTAGGGAGCCCGACTATGCGTCTACATACATGTTGGATCACAACCTGGCGCCAGCCCGAACGACGGGGTGGAATACTAAGACGCCCTAATGCTGTCACCAATAAGGGCTACCTAAAGCCTATGCGGTACACACGAGGCACCCAGAGCTGCGTGGGGCTGGTTGCAAACCAAGGTGAACTTCGAAAGTAAACTCTGGTTATTCACATCCTCCACTTGGCTAGAAACAAGTGGAAGCATCACAACTGCTAAGACTTAACTAACAGCGTGAACAAGGAACCCGCAAGTAAAAAGACTAGATTAACCATAACCTCATAGAGCAACGCTAACTATAGTCTAATGACATCCCTACACTACGATCATAACCATAGGCCGGAAAGTAAATGCTTGAACTTAAATAAAGGAATATATTAAATAAACTCAAAGTCTTACACGAAAAGAAAGATACAAGGGACTCATACCAGACTCCTGAAGACTGCTCCGGAACAGGCAGAGCCCGACTCTAACTCCTACCAAAACATCGAACTAAGGGGTAGCGCCACCCAAAAGGGAGCTCCTCCCCAAGGGAGAGAGTGGAGAGAGTACAATGGTGCAATTGAGAGTGAGGGGGGTGCCTCTCTATTTATAGTGGAGGAGGTGCCTTGGAGAGGTGGAGATGCTCCTTTGATCCTAGGGAATATTCCCTCGCATGCATGGCTGCTTAGGAGTGAAGGCACTTGCATGTGGATGACAAGTGGGGCCGGGCGGCCTCTCCTCCAAGCCGGGTGGCCTGCATGTGGGGTCGGGTGGCGTCCCCCTTGGTCGGCCGGCCCTTAGATCCACCGCCTTCGCTTCGTCGACGGTCCAGGACTCCTTCCAAGGTCGGCAACCAACTGGGCACGTGTTACATAGGTCGGGTGGCCAAGGTAGTTGGCCGGGCGACCTTCCTCTTAGGTCGGGCAGCCCATGTGCTTCCTCCTCCACTGTCCGATTAACCGTCTTAGTGTTGGACATTGAGGATTGAACGGTGTCGGATCGATGATGTCACTAATTCATTGTATTCTTGCATGCAGGTGATGTGGCATGGCTTAAGGCAGGACAAAGGGGTCGGGCGACCTGGTGGAGGTCAGCCGGCCTGCATGTGGGGCCGGGCGACCTGAGGTGGGGTCGGTCGGCCTGCATGTGGGGCCGGGCGACCCTGGCCCCTTGTGCAATTTACTCCCTGCTCCATATGATGTATATTTCTGTGGAATTTGAGCGTCTCCCTACAAAATAGCTTCAACCACCAAAACTCGTGGTGGTGGTGGTGGCCTACACGCCGGTGGAGGGCCCGGCCGAGGGCCCAGTGATGCGGCGGCGCTTGGAAGCCGGAGCGTCGGCCTCATCACCGCCGTTGTGGCCGCCGTTGCCGCCATCGTGGCCGCCCGGGCCATCTTGGCCGTTGGGGGCGTCGTCGTCGTCGGAGTCAGAGTCCTCCTCGTCGTCGTCGGACTCCTGGAAGGCGGCGCTGCGGAGGCTGCAGAGCTTGGCGATCTCCTAGTGGCTGTAGCCCTAGGAGTCCTCGGTGTTGGGCTCCTAGTCGTCTTCCCGGGGCGGGGTATCCCCGGGGGCTTCCTCTTCCTCGATGAAGTCCAGCGAGGACTCCTCGTCGTCGTAGGTGCCGCCGAAGAATGCGTCGTCGGAGTCCTCATACTCCGACGACGGTGGCGAGCATGCGCGCGCTTCTTCCTCTTGCCTCCGGCCATGACTGAGAGTGAGAGGGTGGAGAGTTCTTGGGGCTTTCTTGAAAAACTGGTACTTAGTAGAGGCGTAATGGATGGATGGGCGATGGCTTTGCTCTTATAGTACGGCTGCCTCATTTCGATCTCTGTGAAAACGATTCAATAGGCTGCGTCGTTTCAACTTCCTCCACGCGTCAATTATCGCGTGGGAGGGTAGTGGCTGTTGCGTGTTCGGAAGTTTCTTCTTTCCTAGGGCCTTTTTGGGGTAACTCCTCGGTCCCTCTGCTCGTTCCGTATGGGTTAACCCCATGGGGTGCGGGATTTGTGGAAAATTATTCTTTTTCCTAAAATCCGAGAAAGCAGGAAGCTTGAGTCGGTTTTCTACAACTCGGAAAACTGGGAGTAGATGGTAACTCGGATAAGAGGATTTGCTATTTCTTAAGTTGACTCGGCGCTTGAGGATTGCATTCTGTGAAGCCTGATCAGAAAGTTTAGATCTTCAAGCTGATTGATACTCAAGTCAACTTGAAGCTCGGGGGCTACCCCATGGGGTGCACCTAGCGGTGCACCGTGAGAATCAGTATGTTGTTAACTCAAGCGCGGAACTCATGAACAGTATGATACTCTTGTTGGAGTCTCGAGTCAATTAATCTCTAAATTAACTCGAGCCTCGGGGGCTTGTGGGGGATAGATATCCCCTGGGCCCTCACGGCGTGGATTCAGTACATGGTCCGTTGGAGGGCCCATTAGAGACAGTGGGCCCTTCTCGGGGTGCCGACTGGTCTCATGGGCCCGAGAACGGATGGCGAGCTTAAAGACCAAGTCAAAGGAGCTATAATTCAGGAAAGGCGCAAAGGAGTTGGTTCGGACTCTGCGTTTAGAAGCGGCTGGACTCAAGGAAGGAATTATATAATCGTGGATTCTATGTACTCTTTAGGCTTTCAAACAGAGTAGGACTCATAGATAGAAACCGACTTGTAACCCAAGCCTGGCCGGATTATATAAGGCGGGTGAGGGACCCCTACGTAGATCATCTATCATCTCATCACACACCAGCCACCAAACCTCCAGACCCTCGTTGTAACCTCGAGAACTCAGATCAATACAACTCGCCCCAAACAGGACGTAGGGTATTACGCTTATTGCGGCCCGAACCTGTATAAACCCTTGTGTTTTGTTGCATCTCTACGCAAACCATCGAGCTACTCCGATCTCGCCACCCCAAAAGCATCACGAGACACACCCCGTGGTGCATTGCCGGTATCAAACACCGACAACTCTTTCACGTCAACCGATGGCTAGGATCGATTGACACCAAGCACCATGGGATACAAGCCAAGCACCGTTGGCAAGAAAACAGGTAAAGATATAAGGGCAACAAGACAGGGACAGCGGTACGGTCTTCTATCTCTGCTAGCATACAAGAGCTATCCGTGCTAAGGGTCAAAAGGATCTCAACAAAGTTATGACTTGAGTCGAGCGAAATTCTGGCACCCTCGAGGGGTGAGGTGGTAGATAGTAGACCACCGAAAGAGAACCCGGCTAACGCCTACAGGCCTACCGAACGAACAGGCCTGGGATACACAGGCACACCACATGCTGTTACCGAGTGGGGCTACCTAGCAAATCTGCGTGGATAGGCTGGTATGCTACAAACGTGTTCAAGCAAAGCTTGAACTACAATAGTTCATCCTTCACCAAAGGAGAGGAACTAACCAGAGCCTAGCATATAGGTTGGATTGTAACACCGGCAAGCATAACAACAATCAATCAATTCTAGTTTAGCACAACTCAGGCCTCGAACTTGGCATGCCCAAAAGGAAAAGGTGCTAAAAAGCCGCATACACACCAAGCAGAGTAACTAACTAGAACAGAAGATAAGTGCATAAATTTGACAGATAAAGTACTTGCACTTGTCAATAATTGGAAAGTAATGCTCAAAATAAGCAAATAAAATATATTACCGAGTACTTCCGATCGACTCCGATATAGGAGACCCTTCTCTAATTCCTAGCTAAACACTGATTTCAGAGTGGAGGCACCACCTGAGGGGCTCCTCCTAGAGAGGGAGAGAGAGTTACATGGTGAATGGTACAAGGATAAGAGGGGGCTGTGCCCTTCTATTTATAGGTGGAGGAGTACATTCCAAGGCATCTACATGCAAGATCCACCTGGCCAGGAAACCAACATAGGAAGGTCGGTAACTCCCTTCCCCATGTGCTGGTGTAGAAAACCAGTCAAGAACCGGCCACTAGGTCGGTGAACCGGATACTAGAAGTGAAAACCAGCCGTTAGCAGGTTGGACCGGGCAGCTGGCTCTCCTGTCGTGCCACGTGTCCCTCAGGCGGGCGAACCGCGCCAAGCCAGGCAATTCAGCCCCACGCATCGCCCCACAGGCCAACACGTGGCCGCCTCCCGTTGGCCGGGGCTGAGCCGCTGCCGCATCCCGCGTGCTGGCACGCGCGCGCTCTGGCCTCGCCACGCATCGACTTCTCATTGGTGCGGGGCGGCTGGGGCGGATAGCGATCCGCGTCGACCCTGCCCCGGCCAATATCTGCCTTCCACACGTCGCATTCTGGCCATCTCCTGCCTTGCGCAGTACAGAGGAGGGGTGCTGACGTCAGCGATGACGTCTGCATCCCTTTTTAATTTGATTTTTTCAATATCTTTTCCGTACGAATTCCAAACGATGCAAATAATATGTCCATTCGAATCGTCTCGACGAGCTCGACGCAATGGTTTAGGCCTTGAGTGCATTTTAGATACTTTGTAGTGATGGAATTTGCAAATCTTATATCAAGCCCTTTTGTGCGTGATTTCTCTTCTGCTCCAAATTATGTTCTTTTGTATGGAATTTGAGCTTCTCCCTGTGATACATTGAAAACCACCAAAGCATGTGGAATTCGTTAGTGTTAGGTAAATAATGCACAGAACTTTAGCTATACCCCATTTATTCACCAAGGGATTGACAATCGAAATAGGGAAATAACGACCGTTAACACCCCCCTTGCTTGAACTTTTGCTCATCCTCGAGCAAAGCTAAGACTTAGGCTCGGCGGATCAGGAATTGCATCAATGTCAATGTCCTGCAAGCACTAAGTGCACAAACCAACACTCTATCTTTATGTTTGAACAAACTTGCATAACTGTACCCTAACCTTTTTGCACCTATGGGGATTCTGGCATTTCTTACCTTGTTTTTGGTAGTTGAGAGATTGAACGTCACCAAACTCTATCTCTTTTTTGGTTTCATCCACAAAAGGTTTTGAAAATTTTGAAATGAAAGCACTAAGTTCCTCAAATGATACCCTCAATCACTCAAGTGGTTGTATAATCCTCACCAGGCCACTGGCCAAATTTTTTCCTATCAACTAAAGGCTTATGTGGAGCTCAAGGTAGGGATAAAGTTGGCATACCTATGTCATGTATTTTGTTAAGCCAAAGATTGATCCTAGCGAAGTTGGTGATACCTCTCATCCCGATCAAAGGAGAATGGACTTGTTTTTGTGGATGGATATGGTCTATGGATGAAAACTCCTTATTTGATGAATCCCATTTTGCAATTTTTGAAGCTTTTGAGTACATGGAGCTATCTTTCTCTCTCTCCCTTTTTTCTTTTCCTCTTTTGTCACCTTTTTCTTCTTCTTTTTTTTTGATAGCTCCATGTCTCCTCTTTGTGTGAGAACTTTGGGGATATTGCTTGGATGTAACTGGAGTATTTATTTGGAGACCATATTTGTGGATAGGTAGGTGGATGATGGATATGGTAGAGAAGAATCTGGTGTAAGAGGGTACTTGAATCCAGTGTAGATTTAAGCATAACTAGATAGAGGGAAGGTTGGCAAATGAACGTGGATGTGAGGGATTTTGATCGGGGTTTGAAGTAACACTACTTCATAAGAACTTAAAATTTGACAAAACTCAACATAACAATAGGTAGCATATGTACATGTTTCATCATATAAAGCATTTGGCTCTGGATAGACATTTAAACCATCGAGGAGCTTTCTCATTTTAATTTTTAAAAAGAAAACTCCGAGAATTCACCTTACTTGGATCAAGATGGGTTAAGCTCATACTTTGATTATATCTCATCTCACAACAATTTAGACTTGGTTTAAAAGAACTTGCTCCCACAAGGTTAAAGATTAAAGGTAGGATCACTACAAATGCCAATAAGTTTAAATATTTAGGAGAGTGTCAAGTTGTATACGATATACTTACAAGAAATTAACAGAGCAACTATTCATCATTTCCTTTAAGCAAGGGTACAAACAAAATTCTAGCATTATAGGAGTTAGTTTATTCATATTAAAAACAAGTTTTTTTGTAGTTTTTGAATTATGCATTTTTTTATAACTTTTCTTTTATTTGGGACAGCATAAAGTTAATATTTTTGGTGTCATGGTAATTTTTAGGATTTAAGATATTTAAATAAATATAGAGCATTCGGGGTACTCACTGTGGCGGAACCGCCGATTTAATTAGGACTAAACACACCTGTCACCTTTGGCTCGCAGTGTGCTTAGGCCAAACTAAACCTGGTCGTCCGTTGAGAGGCCTTCGGCTGTCGATAACACCAACTCCAGAGGAACTGACATCACACACATCTGAATCTCGAATGAGCCACAACAGTTACATCATTACAAGCAGTTGAAATAGATAATAAGTAGACTTAGTTTACAATCCAGTTCGAAATAAAATGGAGTTCCAACATTGTACCGAATGATAATTGAGTTCAAAAGTATCTCACAGCGGAAGTTTAAAGTTCGAAGATCATGATAAAACAAAAGACTTGCAATGATGAAGCAACATCGAGCCCACCGATGTTGCTTCTATGCCATACGATGATGATCACTCCTGATGACTGCATGCACCTCCACCAACACAAGTGCATACAAAGAACTGCATACCTACGCTCACAAAGTGGGGGCAAACCCTGAGTACTAATTACTCAGTAGGACTTAATGGATGGGCTTACGGCTGATGCAAAGCATGCTTACTAGCAAGTGAATCCTTAGCTGTTAATTTTAAATGGTGATTAGTTCAAGGTAGAGTAACATGTTTCATTTCTTACATAAATCATAACTGTATAAACTTGCAGTAATGTAAGCATACAAATAAATCATGAACAATAAGCATAATGTATTCAAGTAGTTACAACGTTGCCTGACAGTGATACTAGCATTCTCACACATGGTGAGTATCAGCGATTCGAATCGATTTTTAATTTTTGGGAATAACTATCATGCCAGGGGGTATATGCTTACTAGCCATCGCGTTCATCACATATAGCCCCCTTTTCCACTTGTCTCATCCCAAATTCGATTCACTCCCGCCTAACCCCCAGGTTGTGCCCTCATGGCAAGCCTGCCGACATCTCGGTCTCCCCACCATGAGTACAAAGCTCCCCCGAGCCACCTTTCTCTCAACCAATGGGTAGGAACGTGTCTCTGTACTTCAGATGGCACAAGTAAGTTTTTACCAGTCCCATGGCCTTGATAAGCAATCTAACAATGTTATGCCGATCCCAAGCGAACAGTGGACGGGCCTTATATGACTCGGGTGGAGCCAAACATCACAATAACGCACACCCCAAAAGTAAACGTATTCTCCGCCCGGTCTCCAGTTAATTCATAAGCATAATAATAATTTCCATGATAGTAATGTTTTTGGTATTTGAAAAAGACCTACGTGATGAGTGACATCACTCACTCGTGTCTACTCATACCTAGCATTTCTAGGCACACTCGTCCTACGAACTCTATGTATAGGTGCTACGGCCAGGGCGGCCAGGGATTCTAATGCATTTTGGTTTCAAGCAACTCCTAATGCAAATACGTAATTTAAACTCTATGTATAGGTGCTGGGTAAAGCATGGTCCTGCCTACCTTCTTCACTCGGGTCAGTGATCTCAGATGCAAAGTCAGTGGCTTGCTGCGGGTCCCCTTCCTGCTGGTCCACCCAGTCCTGATCGTCCGGTTCTTCGACCAGTGGTTGCTTCTGGGTCGGCTCCTCGTTCGTTGGATCTATATGCATGATATCATATGCAAGTGAGTGCGAAAGAATGCAAATGCAGGCATACGGTGCAAGAGAAATATAATTCATGGTTGACAAAAGACTTAAGTATTCTCATTTTAAATTCATCCCACAATTAGAAAAACTTACAAGCTTTACTAAGAAATCATACAAACCATCACTAAGAAATCGTACAAACCATCGTTAACAAATCGTACAAACCATTACCTGAATCAAGATTAACCCATCATTCATAATATCACAAAGAATTTGCAGCAAGTAACATGGTGTAGCAAGCAACATTACACACTTACATGAAATATACTTAGGTCCATTATACAGGTTTATCTGTTTATTGAATTAAAGTACTCATATCAAGTTCATGCTGTTATGCAGTTCCAAATGAGCTCAAATATTTACGACATGAAGATCAATAATGCAAGAAGCCATTGTCAAAATTTCAGCCACAAAGAAGTTTTCATTATTTTATTAAAATACCAGCAAGATATCAGCCTATTAAATTCCTAGATTTCTTATATTTTATAGGAATGGAATTTGGGCGTGAAATTTGCACAGACAGCATAACTTTACATGAACAATATGCACAAAATTCAGTAAGCTCATAATTCATAGTTTCATAGGACATCTATTTTCTATATTTCAAACTCATCATAATATTCATGTATGTCAAAACAGTAGTAATAAAATTCACAAAAATACTTTTTGGAATCAAGACATCACTAGCAAGCTACCAGATTTTCAATAGAATTTTCCTAGAAATTTGGAGCCACTTTTTTTCCTATTACTTTGTTAACTTAGTTATCTTTTGTCATTTTCAAATCAGCAATAAAACTAAGCATGCACAACCTCATTTTTTACCATTGAGTACAAGAGAGTCATTTCAAGCAGATTTTATACGGCAAGTATTTTTCATGGCATAAAATTGCAAGAAAACATAGAGATAAATGTAAAACAGTAAGTACATGAGCAATACCGGTGCTAACAAAATTCACACAGTGCCTAGATGTACATGTACACCTACTATCCAAGTTTCACTTCATTTGGAGCTCATTAACACCATGTTTCACATTTATGTGGGTTTAACATGCAACCACAAATCTAGGGGCAAAACAGACAATGCACACTACTACATCATATCCATTCTGTAGATCTATTCACAAGGAGTCCATAGCCACTGAGTTTGTCCATTTTGGATTTTTATGTGATTTACTATGATTTATCAAAGTTTCAGCCGAAATTAACTAAATAAATGGAAAATCAAAAGCTCCAGGGGCCAGATTGTGATTGTTTTGAATCCTCAGGGGCTAGTATGCAAGATCTACAAGACCCAGTGAATAGCGCATAGATTAAACCGTAAAAACATGAAAACCGAGGGCTAGATCTGAAAAATCCCTTGGCCTTCTTCTTCCTCGCGCCGGCTGCGGTGTGCGCGCGGCGAGCTGGGGCTCGCCGCGGCCGCAACACGGGTCGGGGAAGGCGCGCTCGAGTGCGACACACTACCTCGGCTAGGTCTCGTCGAGGATGGAGGCGCGGGCGAGGCAGGGAAGGCGGTGAACTGGTGGTGAACGGAGACGGTGACGGCGTGGCGTGTCGTGGCGCGGAGGCTCGATCTGCTCATCGGGAAGGGAAACGACGACGAGGCTTGGTGTGCTGGACGCGCGGGGTCGTGGCGGTTGCAGTGGTGGTGGCCTCGGGTGCGGAGGTGGACGGACGGCAGTAGCATGAGCTCAAGGTCCAAGCTCGGCCGGCAATGGCGGCTCACGCAGGCGAAGCGAGAACGGGGTAGTGGAGGGCTCGGGCGAGGCGAGAGGCGAGGGAGGGGAAAGAAAGGGCCGAGCGACGGCCTCTCGCTTTAAGACCGGGGCCGCATAGCTCGATCCGCGTCGTCGGCCGTATGCCGGCGGCCACACGGCGTGCACGGGCTGGGCAGTGTGGGCTAGGGGTGCAAGTGGTGTGAATAATTATCCGATTCGATCCGATCTGAATTCTAATTATGCGGATATGGAGGAGGAGTTTTTATATCCATGCGGATATGGATAATCCGAATCCGATTTACACGTAGATGCGGAGTAGGATATGGTATCATC
The DNA here is from genome assembly GCA_022530915.1 of Paspalum notatum. NCBI lineage: Eukaryota > Viridiplantae > Streptophyta > Magnoliopsida > Poales > Poaceae > Paspalum > Paspalum notatum. The sequence continues at coordinate 26,288,782 of CM039688.1, read as the reverse complement.
AAAATCCGACGAATATGGAGTATCCGATATTTAAATGCGGATTACTGATGTTTATAATAGGATATAATCCGATTAGTTTGACAAGTATATTAGAGTCAACACGATTGATTCGTGCTAAAAATACTGTCACTATTATTTTTTTTGTTACTGATATTTAAACTATGATGGAACAGTTATACTTTAGTTTATAACTTGTTGATCATCGTAAAAAAGCTATATGTAACATGTATTATCCGATATTTTTAAATCCGCTTCCGCTCCGACACCGATCCGATTCCGCACCATTTCCGATATCCAAAAAAATCCGTATCCATATCCGTAACCGACTAATATCCGCTCCGCTCCGAATCCGACAAAACAAATAGGATTAGGATATGGAAAAAGCATTATCCACTCCGATCCGATCCGTTTGCATCCCTAGTGTGGGCGGCGCTGACGCCCGGCCCCACCTGTCAGCGACCCAGAAAAAGAACAAATGGAAATGTGTTTTTTCCCCTTCTGTAATTCGCCTGTTTGACTAAGTAAAAAGCCGAATTTGCAAAAGTGCAAATTGGATGAAATGTTCTACTCTTTGAGTTCTACAACTTTGTCGAAAGTCCTAATACCAAAATCTGAGTGGAAATATGATTTAAATTTGAATTTACCTAGCAGCCCCTAATTTGGACAGAAAACCTATTTTGCTTAAAGAACTCAAAAGTCCTATTTCTGGCCATTTTCAGCTAAGGTGCTTCTTGACAAAGGTTCTTAGAAATTCAAAAGCTACATCTTATTCAAATAGAGTCTTGCATGATTATGGATGTAGACCAAAGAAAATTGGAATTTACTAGGGAGGTCAAGTTTGGACAGAAAACACACCCTGACTGTAAAAGACTCAAAGCACCACCTAAACTTCAATATATGAGTAAGCCCCAATTAACAAAGTTGTACATCATGAAGTTGTCTACAGGTTTGGTATAAAAAGTTTCACCTAAATCATGGCAGAATAGAAGTTATGCACACAATCATAGAGACATACATGCAGGAAACAGGGTTTAACAAGTAGCATTTCTACCATGTTTGATCATGGAATGTATATGCATGTCATTATATGATGAAATAATGCATGTATGCATGATAAGTATGCTCTTGAGATACTGGAGCATCACACTCACTGGGTGATCTTCCACCAAGCTTAGTTCTTGCAAGTGATTGCCAAGAAACTGAGCTTCAACATTACCCGGCATTGCCTTCCACAAGCTTGCTTGTTCCCTTGGCGACGACAATGCTGCTTTTGTTGCTCACTTGTGTTAGGCGAATTGCTTCTCTTCCTACTCTTGTTCTGCCTCCTCTAAAAAAAATGACTGTTTGGATAATTTTTTTTTTCAATGCTGCTATTTGTACCATCTGCAAAGTGTCGAGAGCTTGGATAGACATATTTGATCTGATGATACTACTCGCATGGGTGAATGTCTCTTGTTGGATCTCCCGCTCCAACATCATTTTTGCCTTAAGTCTGACATTCTTCCAAGGTGACACAATTTCGGTCGTGGCCAGCTGTTTATTCCCAAACAGACTGAGTGGAATGATAGAGATGGATGTTTGTTGGAATGGACTCCTTTGCATCCTTGGCATTTTGCCACCAATCTTCGTGAGATGGTTGTTCACCATGTTTGTGATTGGCGTGCTGACTCATGTTGCACCATGCTTATGATGTCGTAGGTGGCTCATTGGCACATTAACTCATGAGTAGAGTAGATCAACCTAACCTCTAGTAAACTACTTTGTCTTGTTGTATGTCTGGCCCGGGGAAGGGAATTAAGGAATGCTCACTTGTAGCGTTCCTCCTTACTTGGGTGATGTCTCTATATATCTTATGACAATTGCAACCTCTTACTATAGAGACATCTGTTCTTGTGGTCTTGGAGATGAACTCTTGGGATGAGAGCTATCTATGGCCTTTTGCTCACTTCCCAAGTGATGCAGAGCATGGTCAATGTCTTGCAGCGATCAACCACTGTTGTAGGTTGAATATCGAAGTCCTTCCTCTCAGGGGTTGGGTTGGAGGATTACTTGGTATATCCTCCCCCAAGCTTGATTCTTGTGTTGTCATGAAACAAACCTTCTGTTGAAGTTTCCATGTTGCGCTTTGACCTTTGTTTAGATTCCAGTGGAAGGCATTGTCCAATCATAGTTCAAAGACATACTCAAGATTCAGAGTGGATGCGTGATGGCATTTTCGTTCCTCCTTTATGATCTCCGAAAACCACCTTCTACCTTTCCCTGCATGTTAGGGTTCGACATGTGCACTTGTCTACCTAACAAGATTTTCCCTATGTTGGGCAGAGTAGAGGGCTAGCTAATTTAGGAATAGCTAGTCTAAGATAGCACTATTGGAAGATATTATGGTCATAGGATCATAGCATGAAAGTTTGGTTTCAAGTGCTTTCATGATAGCACTACTAGAAGATCCTAGCACGATGAAAGTTTTGTTCCAAGAGCTATCACTAACTGGCATTTTAAAACAACATCTAAAAAAGAGAATGTTGAAAATAGCTGTCAGAGGGGGTTACCTTCATTGATGCTGGAAGTATTGATGCTAAAAATTCCAGCTTGTCAAATGATAGGTACATAGTATTCTCGCTCCATGGTTCATCAATGGAATGTATTGTAGCAAAAATCCTTTAAGCATTGCTTCGTTGACTTGAAAATTTTGGTTGTTTCTCTAGAAGCTTGTTAAATGCCAGACAATTTTTCCCCCAAGATTGGTTTTTGCACTGAATGCTGATTCCAAACTTGCTCCCAATCATGCTCTTATTGGGCTTGATATTTGTCGGTCATGACACGTGCCACCTGTCGTTGTCTGCCTTTTGTGCCACACAACCATCGATTGCATGTCATCACACCGACGTTCTCACCATGCTTGTGGGCATTGTTTTGTTTTTGCCTCTGTGGTGTTTAAGACGGATTTCTCCCGCAATGAGAGACGTCTATGCCTACCGACTTTAGGATCTACACCATAACTCCATTGGGCACGCAACTTTCCCGTGGGCAATAGACCAGTGGCCTACTAGGTGTGCAAATTCAAGCATGGAAGATAGCATAATGTGATATAGACTTTTCATGCAAACCATGGTATGATGCTCTTGTGTGGTGAAGATGGTCATGTCGCGTTACTTACACCACCACCACTTCATCAGTCATCCATGTCAAAATGCTATCAGTTCCCAAAAAAGGGCAAGAGGTTGAGCACGAGAATGTCGGCCATGGGGCCTCAATTCTCGTGTGGGGAATGAATGCCTCCTGCAACAGCTTAGTGTACAACATATACAAGGGTCCAATATGTATAAAGAGTATTAACCACCAGGGCCCGTTGTTCACAAAGTGCTCACAAAATATTTCGTGTCAAAACATATCACAAACCCTGTTGATGAACCATAACTTCCATCTCTCCAACTTTACTCAAAATCCACGGTTTAAAATAACAGCTACATTTTTTAAACATCGCTGGGATTTTTATGTCTCCATGACACTTGAGAGATCCAGGTAGCTTAAGGATCGCAGTTCATGAACCAGCATGGAACATCACTACCAAATTCTACACATAGCTCATTTATCCGATACATCGGTTATAAAAAAGAGGCTAATCCAACCTAAGCACCACGCTTAATTTGGAAGTTTGTCTCTGGACACACACATGGCCCAAGCTATGCTTTCACGGTAAACTTTGTAGCATGAACAAGCATGATTAAGATTTACTCAACGGATAGAGTAAAATTGAAGAGTAGTTTTCTATTTTTCTATTTTTTTGGATTTTCAAATAAGAAGAATAATACTCTATCTCGGTGCTTCCCCAGCAATGGCACCAGAAAAGCTTGTTGGCGGTTCTTAGCCTACCAGATTTTACTCCGCAAGCGCACGAAGACCACTGTAGCCTTTCACCCGGAAGTATTCCAAGGTATCGTATTTATCCATAGGGAAGCATTGAGATAGAGATATCAAACTATCATTCATCCAACTGTTACTACTCTTTCACGTCAACTGATGGCTAGGAACGATTGACACAAAGCACCAAGGGATACAAGCCAAGCACCGTTGGCAAGAAAATAGGTAAAGATAGGAGGACAATGAGACAGGGACTATGGTACGGTCTTCTATCTCTGCAAGCATACAAGAGCTATCCGTGCTAAGGGTCGAAAGGATCTCAACAGAGTTATGACTTGCGTCGAGCAAAATTCTAGCACCCTCGAGGGGTCAGGGGGTACATAGTAGACCACTGAAAGAGAACCCGACTAACACCTATGGGCCTATCGAATGAACGGGCCTGGGACACACAGGCACACCACACGCTGTCACCGAGTGGGGCTACCAAGCAAATCTGCATGGATAGGCTGGCACGCTACAAACGTGTTCAAGCAAACAACAATAGTTCATCCTTGGCCAAAGGAGAGGGACTAACCAGAGCCTAGAATATAGGTTAGATTGTAACACCGGCAAGCGTAACAACGATCAATCAATTCTAGTTTAGTACAACTCAGGCCTCGAACTTGGCATGCCCAAAAGGAAAAGGTGCTAAAAAGACGCATACACATCAAGCAGAGTAACTAACTAGAGCAGAAGATAAGTGCATAAAGTAGACAGCTAAAGTACTTGCACTTGTCAATAATAGGAAATAATGCTCGAACTAAGCAAATAAAATATATTACTGAGTACTTCCGATCGACTCCGATACAGCAGACCCTTCTCTAACTCCTAGCTAAACACTAATTTTAGAGTGGAGGCACCACCCGAGGAGCTCCTCCTAGAGCGAGAGAGTTACATGGTGAATGGTACACGGATGAGAGGGGGGTGTGCCCTTCTATTTATAGGTGGAGGAGGAGTACATTCCAAGACATCTACATGCAAGATAGTCCCCCAAATCGCTCCTTAGGCGCCACCTGGCCAGGAAACCGACATAGGTAGGTCGATAACTCCCTTCCCCCACGTGCTGACATTGGCCAGGAAGGTCAAGAACCGGCCTCTAGGTCGGTGAACCGGACACTAGAAGTTAAAACCGGCCGTTAGCATGTATTTTCTGCGTCAAACTGTGCTTCTGGGCGGCTGGACCGAGCGGCTGGTTCTCCTGTCGCACCACGTGTCCCTCAGGCGGGCAAGCTGCGCCAAGCTAGGCGGTTCAGCCCCACGCATCACCCCACAGGCCACCACGTGGCCACCTCCTGTTGGCTGGGGCCGAGCCGCCGCCGCGTCTCGCGCGCGGGCGCTTGTGTGCTCTAGCCTCACCACGCCTCGACTTCTCATTGGCGCGGGGCGGCTGGGGCGGATAGTGATCCGTGTCAGCCCTACCTCGGCCAATAGGTGCCTGCCAAGCGTCGCATCCTGGCCATCACCCGCTTTGCACAGTATGGACGAGGGGTGCTGACGTTAGCGATGACGTGAGCATCCCTTTTTAATTTGATTTTTTCAATATCTTTTCCGTACAAACTCCAAACGATGCAAATAATATGTCCGTTGGAATCGTCTTGACGAGCTTGACGCAGTGGTGTAGGCCTTGATGGCATCTGAGATACTTTATAGTGATGGAATTTGCAAATATTATATCCAGCCCTTTTGTGAGTGATTTCTCTTCTGCTCCAAATGATGTTCTTTTGTATGGAAATTGAGCTTCTCCCTGTGATACACCAAAAACCACCCAAACCTGTAGAATTCATTAGTGTTAGGTAAATAATGCACAGAACTTTAGCTATACCCCATTTATTCACCGAGGGATTGACGGTTGAAATAGGGAAATAACGACCATCAACACTCATATCCTATTCAAACCCCTCGATCTAGACACCATCAATCACTTGAGAGGGGTGTTACGAGTGTGCTTTCCCTTTTATTCAGGGGGAGTTTTTGTTAGTTTTTAGGTTTATTTTGAGCTTTCTTTGTTTAAATTTTCTGTTGCTTCTATATGCATATTGTATCATATTCATGCATTGCATCATGTACATTTGTACTATACACTAGAACTTGAGCTCCTTTGGTATGGATTGTTAGTATTTGCTTGTGCTAGGTTGTACATTACTTGCCTAATCATGGATGGCTTAAGCTCTTTTGGATCTAGTGAATGCTAACATGAGAGCTAAGTTGTTTTGTTTTTCTGAAAATCTCAAACATGATCACCACTTGACTTGGCTACCTAGCATGTGTAGGAGTATTGAATGCTCATACTATCTTTTCATGCTTGGTATGCTAGTTGTCTATTTTTGCTCAGTTGTGCCTAAGCATTTATAATACCTAGCTTAAATCAGAAATCTGAATTAAATGTCAAAGTAATTGTTATCTTTTGAGCTGAAAAATGAAAAGATCAAGGTGAGTTTGCTTTTTCACACTGAATTGGCATGACACTGTTCACCTTTGCACTTTAGTGAGTACTTGGCCCTGGCTATGAATGACGAAAACCTTGTTTTAAGCTTCTGATGGTCCTTCTAGGCCTAGGCTTGGCATTGGTTTGTAAGAAGTGGTCCGACAAGCAAATAACCCCTGGCACTTAAGTAAAGCTTGCTTGAATTGAAAATTGTCTAAATCAGAAATTGCAAGTCTCTAAATTGCTTATGGCTGGTTGGTATATGCTCTGGTCAAGATTAGCTCACCTTGTATGCATTGCTAGCATTTTATTGTTCATGCCTATCTTGCTAGATGCTATTCATATTGGTGATGCTTTCTTTTAACCAAACCTGAAATTCATGCTTTGCTCTTGAACTCTGTAAGATAGGTTCATTTGAGCTTCTTCCATGTCCCATTGCCCTCACATGCGTTGTATGCTGGAACTTGTGATTACTAGTTTTTCATCCCTGATGAGCTCATTTTCATTCACTTGTGACATTTTCACTGCATTTTTCTTGGGGGACTTGATGAGTGCATTGTCAACAAGGGGAGAAATGTCACCAACTAGGCAATCTAGGGGAAGAGTGACAAAGGGAGTCAGAGAGAAAGCTACATTATCCTAGAGGGAGCACCACTCTAGGGGGAGAGCTGCATTGTGAGTAGGGTTGTGATGCAGGGGTAGTTGAGTTTTAGCATGCTCTTGGCCCCCTGTGTTGAGCCTTTGCCTCTTTCTGGAGGAGGTGGTCCTTTGCTTCTAGCATGACTGTGTTGAGCCTTTGCCTCTTTCTTCAGGGGTCATGTTTTGCTGATCGGCTGCATTGAGTAGTTTTCCTTGTCTTAGGGGCTGATCTTTTGGCTTTGTTTTTGTTTCTTGACTTCTTATGTCCCTGTTTCTGCCTTTATTTGGCTTTTGGGCACTCGAGTGGATTTTCTTTATTTTCCTATCTTATGTTGTTCTTTGTCACGCTTTTCTTTTCTTTGTCTATGATTTTAGGTGGTTGGTGAGGGTGTTGATAAGGCACTCATCAAGGGGGAGATTGAGGGACTCAAGTGTACCGAGTCTAGTCTTTCATCCTCGCTATGATGTGCGCTTGTCAACACTGAAGTCTTGCTGATGGACGAGCAAGCTAAAGCCCTCTCGAGTGGACTGAGAAGCGGCGCAAGAGTGGACTTGGCGTGACAAAATCCCTGCCGAGTGGACTAGCAGGTGGCTTGGGTTGCAGCGCAAGTTAGGCTCAGCCCACAAGTACGACCGTGGGTATGGGACGGTGTGGTGAGCCGTAAATTCACTACTTTTGGAAGCCCATCAAGCGTTTCCCGGTTTGAGTGTCAAAACCAGGGCCCAAGATCGTTTCCTGGTTCCATCGTCAAAACCAGGGGCAGGTTGTCGGTTTTGCCAAAATCGGAGTTATCCAAATGGGGTGAGCTACCGGACACATGAAGGACATCCGAACGAGGCGGAGAAACTGAAGAACCCTTGGACTCCATCGTGTTCATTCATCCAAGTTTCCCAGCATCTTTTCTAGCCTCTACAAGCGTTTTAGTGTAATTCGAGTCTATATCGAGGGGCTGTTTGCAAAACAGCATAGAAAAGAGTCTTGTAGTATAAATAAGGTGATGACAGAAATTATCCTTCTCTCTTGGCTGGTTTAGTCCTCTTAGACCTAGGGTTTAGGAGTGATTTTTGTTCTCAAGCCTTGAGCTCTATTGTAAGGAGGTTTATAGTAGGATCTAGCCTCTAATCTAGTGGGAAGGAGAGCTGAGATCCCATCTTGTAATCTGAATCTTGAGACCCCTTTGGGCCATTAATATATGTGATTTCGTGCAGCTCTTGTGTGTGCTCTTTTCCCCCCATCTAAGTTGGTTTTTGGACTCAAATCTTGGCTTTTCGGTGTTTGTGCTTTGGCCAAGTTTGAGTGCTTCTTTTGCGGTGTTTTGGACCGTAAGGAAGTGGTTTTGATTGTGGTTTTCGTGCCCAATCTTTGAATCCACGAGCAGCCCCTCCTCTTTCGTTCTTTGCTTGGAGGTGTTTTGACCTCGATTTGGTTTTTTTTTTCTTGGGGTTGGTCTGCCAGTTTTTGAGCATCGGACGGTCTGGTGGGTTTGCACCGGACGGTCCGGTGGCTGTTGGATTTTTGTTTCTTGTCCAATTGAGCTGAAATAATGTGGAGTTGTTCCTTGGCCCCTTCTCAACCTTCAGTAAAATTTCATAATTGTTGGAGTTGATTTGATTGGGTTTTGGTTCAAGGTGTTTCAGAGTGTTAGTCTGGGAACATCGGACGGTCCGGTGGTCAACCACCGGACGGTTGTGATGCTCCAGCATCTCAAGTGTATAATCATTCTTCATGTGTGCAGCATTCATCAAAGAGCATCATACATTGACATGCATTTAAACCTTAGTTCAAACTTGGTCGAAATGCAACTTGTCAAAACCTGTTTTCTACATATATGTCTCTATGATTGTATCCATAACGTTGATTCTATTTAGATCTGGGTGAAACTCATATTGACAAATTTGTAGATAATTTAAGGGTGAACAAATTTATTGATTGGTGCATTGACATGCATTAAGGTTTGCATAGAGTTTTGGGTTTTTCTGTCAGTATGTGAATTTTGTCCAAACTTGACTTGTTTAATAATTTCAAATTTTAATTGCACTACAGCCATAATCTTGCAAAACTCCAATTGAATAAGTTGTAGATCATGAAATTCCAAACAACATTGGTATAAAACTCCTTGGGTGAATGTGGTTAGAAAATAGACTTTTAAAATTTCTAAACTGGAAGGTTCTGTTGGTCAAACCCTGGTCAGCAGCTTAATTTCAAATTTAAACCATATTTGTGAATAGAACATGGTATGGAAGTTTATAAGGAAAATGTAGAAGAACAAATTTAGAACATTTCATCCAATTGGTCCCTTTCAAATTCGGCCTCTAACATGTTCAAAAATGCGAAATACAAACGAGGGTTCCTGCAGTCAAACCAGGGTTTCTCAATTTCGGATTTTTTTCCTTTTCTCGGAGTCAATGACAAGTGGGCCCCGCCTGGCCGACCCGCGTCGGATTCCCACCCGAGCCAGATGAAAAATGGGACGGTGGGCCCTACCCTCGTGCGTCGTCCATGCACCTAGTCCTCTGAGCCGTTCTCTCTTTCCCCGGGCGTGGCCCCACCTGTCAGCCCCTACGGGTCCGTAGACCAAGTCCACCGACGCGCCACCGGCCTTCTCCCCCGCTCGCCCACGCCCACGCGGCGGACGCGTTCTGTCCGCGCCGCACCATCGCCGGCCGGCCGAGACCCGCGCCGCTGCTCCATGCACCTGGACGTTTTCCCGGCCTTAAGGCCTCTTTGCCCCGAAGCAACCGACCGCCTTCAACCCCGCCTCCCCCTCTCACTCGCTCCATCGAGCACACTCCCCTTGCCTTTCCCTCCCACGCAGAGCGCCGGCCGCCATAGCCGTCGGAGCTTAAGCCCGATGCACCGTCGCCTCCGCTGCTCCCCGAGCCTCCAGACCACCACCATTACACCCGCCACTACCTCCCGCGTCCAACGCCCTAGATCTCGTCGCCCCTCTGCCTCTCCTCCAACCGCGCAGAGCCACCGCAGCCATTGGACCTCCTGCGGTGAGCTCACAGCGCCGGCCGCCTCGGGCTGCATCCCACCCCGCCGACGCGCGTTCCACACTCGCCTCGACCTCCTCCACCAACCCCACACGGCCTCGCCTCTCGCCAGCGCCTCTTTCACCCTTCCCCGCAAGCGCGCCCACACGGCCACCATCACCGCCGACCCCTCGCTGTGGGTGGCCATCTCCTGGCCCTCCCCTCGCCTCCACAACCCAACCACCGGACTCGCTGCCCCACCGCGCAGCTCCCACGCCCGACTGCTACCTTTATAGTGCCCTAAACCGATCGGAGTCGAGCCACGCCGCCGCGCACCGCCGCGCCGTGGCCTCTCCAGTTCACCGCCCCGTGCCGCTCGTCTACACCACCCTGAGCAACAAGATCTTGTGGAACGGAGTCCCCGGGACCTCTCCCACCTCGCGACCCCATCTTGGCTTCAAGTGACGGCTTCTACGCATCGCGTGCCGCGCGTGCATCGGCCGAGCCGAAGGTAGAAGAAGGCCCATCTTGCGATTTGGCCCCTAGGTTTCCCTATTTTCGCGTTTCCATTTTTTGCGCTGTGCACTGAGTCTGGTACATATCACGATCTAGTCCCTGGTAGCTATAGATAATTATGTCTAGGTCCTAGATCTAGGGTTAATGTGTTAATATGGGTTGTAAACTTTGGAAAATCACCAAAAACCATAGAAAAATCCAAAATGGACAAACTCAGTGGATATAGGTTCCTTATGAGTAGATCTACATGATAGATAAGATGTGGAAGTGTGAATTGACTGTTTTGCCCTTGTTTAATTTACATGCATGTGAGGGTAGTTAAATAGCAAAAGTGGACTAAATGAACTCCAAAAATTATGAAACTTGGACAGTAGCTTCCTTATGGCATTGTGGCCCTATGTGATTTTTGGTAGCCCTAGCATTGGCTATTTAATTACTGTTTTACCCTTATGCATGTGTTTTGTGTATGCAATTAACTTGGGAAATGAAGGCTACATAAAATATGCTCAAATGTGACCTCTGGTATTTTTTCTGTACTCTATATAGTATGAGTAGCTCACTGGTGAAGTAGGAAGTTGTGCATGTATGTTTAAGCTGCTGTTTTGAAATTGACAAAATGATACTTGCTAGACTTGATAATTGGAAAAAGTGACTTTAGGATGCAAAGATAATTCTATGAAAAATCTGGTATGCTACTAGTATGATAGGGAGTCCAGAAGGTATTTTTGCAGAGTTTATTAACACTGTTTATAAGTACATCTTAAATTGAATAAGTTAAATATATGGAAAATAGGTTCTTTTAAACTAAGGATATTTCTTTTGCAAATTTTTTGTATATGCTACTGATGCTCACTGCATAAATTGCATGTCTAAATTCTATTCCTACAAATTATGAAAAATTTGAGAAGCTATTGGGACTGTGTACACATATAAAACAATAATTCTTAATAACTTCAAAGGTAAAATATGGTGATGGTTTGTACGATTTCTTAGCGATGGGTTGTATGATTTGTTAGCAAAGTTGTTAAGTTTCCTAGTATGGGGTGTAATTGGACTAAGTATGCTTGAGTCATCTTGTCACTAGGTACTTGACATGCATTGTATTTCATTTACACCTCATGCATATATTTGCATTCGTTGCACTCATGGTCGCACCATGTCATACTTATAACCTGTACCATATGCATGTATTTGCATTTCTCTTGCACTCACTTGCATATTATACCATGCATATAGATTCCGCGAAAGAAGGACCAACACAGGAGCCACTATTGATCAAGAAGCCGTACAACGGATTGCACCAGGAGTTGGTTCTTCCCCGACCTGAAGACGAAGGGTTGCTGATTACATCTGTACCTGTTTCAAGGGGTTGCCTAGGGCAAAGCCTCACAACCCGGCAAACTAACTTAGATTAGTTTGTTGGTTTTCATAAGAATACTCAAAGGTAGGCAGGACCATGCTTTACCCACCAAATATATTTGATGAATGCTTACGCATCTGCATTAGGAGTTGTTTGGAACCAATTGCATTAGACTCCTTGGCCGCCCTGGTCCTAGCACCTATATATTAGAGTTCATAGGACGAGTTGCCTAGAATTGCTAGGTATGAGTAGACACAAGTGAATGGAGTCACTCGTCGCGTAGGTGTTTTCAAAACAAAAATCTTATGGAAGATTATTATATGCTATGTTTGAAATAGGGACCGGGTGGAGTTATGGTAATATTGTGAAAAATGATGTGGCAAGGTATGGTGGACTCCGCCCGAGTCGTTTAAGGCCCATCCGTTGTTCGCCTATTGGTCGGCATAACATTGCTAAGGTGCTTATCCGGGATAATGGACAGGTGAAAGTCTTACTTGTGCCATCCGAAGAACAGAGACTTGTTCCTACCATGGAACTGGGGGCGCTTATCTCATGGGAGGGCTGGACCCGGGAGGCCGTGGTAACGTTCCATGGGGGGCTAAAGCCGGGGAAGTGGCGGGTTGGAATCGAACTTGGCATGGGATAAGTGGAGATGGGGGCTATATGTGGAAACGCGATGGCTAGTAAGTATATACCCCTAGCATTTTTAGAATGCCAATGCCTTTGACGTCCAAACGTAGTAACTACTTGAATACTTACTGCTTGTTAATACATGCTTTCAAATTCCAACATGCTTGTATTGTATGCTTTACATTTATGCAAGATATATCATGGATGCTATGATGAAAAGATATGAGATGATGGTTTTTGATACATGATACATGATGGGGTAGGTAGCTGTTAAATCCTGCTACACATGGTTAATGTGATGTTTATTAAAATCAACAGCTAAGGATCCACATGATAGTAAGCTAGCTTTGCGTCAGCCGTATGCCAATTCCATTAAGTTCTACTGAGTAATTAGTACTCAGGGTTTGCCCCCACTTTTGGCTTACAGGTACTGAAGACTTTTGGACAATCGCTTGAAGGAGGGTAGAACCGGTGGGCTCGGTGCTACTCACCTTGTTTATCTCTACATGAAGACTTTTGAGTTGTTTCCGCTGCGAGATGATTTGAAAATGCTTCCGCTATATATGTATATTTTGAAATTGCTTCCGCTATATTGAACATGTATTTGATTATTTATCTTCGGTTTGTAAACTAAGTCTACCTATTCTCTACTTCAACTGCCTGTGATGATGTAACTGTTGTGGCTCTTTTGAGGGCTGAATGTGTGTGATGTCGGTATCCTTGGGTGATGGTTACATCGAGTGCCCTATGGGTAGCTCGACGGACTACCGGGTTTAGTCTAGCCTAGGTGCACTGCGAGCCAAAGGTGGCAGGTGTGCTTAGTCTGGATTAAGCAGGGCGGTTCCGCCACAGTTCGGTGGTCACAACTTGCTCCAATTGGTCTGATTTTTTCTGGAGCTGTTCTTGGTTTTCTTGTGGAGGTATGGTAATTTTTTGGGGTAGTTCGGAGCTTTGCTTGAATGGTTTGGGCATTTTTCTTTGCAGCTCTGTCTGTCTAAAATCTTTTGTCTTCCGTGGGTTGCTCGTTTTGGGTCGTTTTCCTTCGGCATTTGACCGAGTTCTTTGTAGTGCTTCCGTGTAGCTTTCCTCAACATGCCCTAGGATCTATAGCACTTTGTTGCTACATGATTTTGCACGGTGTGAGAAGAGAGGGTTGAGAGCCAATGGACCGGTCTCATTGCTCTCCTAGTGTGATGAGTGATTGTCAACGAGCTCAAGCCCTCCGATGGACTGGAGGCCCTCCGATGGACTGGAGGTAGATGATGAAGACCTCAATGGACTGAGGCAAAAGCCCTCCAATGGACCGGAGGCAATGCTCGGCGTTGGTCGGCCATGGGAGCTCGGTACATAGAGGGGCGGTTCGGCAATGGTGGTGTAAGCCCTCCGATGGACCGCGAGGCGACTCCGATGGACTGGAGAAGCCGGGTGCCACCGTGGTGCTCCAACCCGAGTGCATGGCGCGAAGACGTGCGAGGGAGGCTTTGGCGGCTTCGGCTCAAAACCGCCACCCAAGTTCAAATGACATGGTGGGTTGGGCTCCGACTCGCCAAGATAGAAGATTGGACCAAGACCCGGCCCAGGAAGCCCGCAGAATAAAGTTTTCCGATTTCTGACTTCAAAACCGGGGGAAGCTTCTGGACTACTGGCTATATGGCATACATCCAAGCGAGGCATGGAGAAGAAGAAGATCAAAGCGTCATCGTAGTCGTTCGATTGTATCTTTTTCATTTCAGCCCCTTTCGGGCATTCTAGAGTAAGGGTCTTAGTATTAAATGGTGTCGTTAGGCCTGGGCTATAAATACCTAAGTGGCTGGTCATTGTCACGCCCGGTTTCAACGAACAAAACCATGCAACATATATATGTGCTAGGAAACGTCTCGCATATACACGACAAATTACAAAGTACCACAACGCATGCCAAAGATAAAAAAAACATATATAACATTAAATATATCATTATTACACTATGACACAAGTGTTTAACTCAGAGTATAACGTAGCATTGCGGAAGTATAAAACATAAAGATAACGGACGCCATAGGGACTTCAACTGGTGAACGAAACGCCTAATACTCGTCGTAGTCTTGCACATAGTCTTCATTACCTCCATCATCTGAACAGCGGTTGGATTTTTCCCCCCAACAAGGAATAAATATAAAAAACAAGCGTGAGTATAGAATACCCAACAAATATAACATAAACCATGAGGCCCTATGGTTGGCTGACAAACTGCATTAGCTTTTAGTTTAAAACTTTCATTAAAGCCTAATTACTATGAATTAGTAACAAAACCATTAGACCAAAAGATATTACATAAGAATTAAATAAGATTAAACTGCTATAAACATTATCATAACCATAACCAAAACCAAGAAACCTCAGCCAAGGGTCCTCCAATCACTGGGAAGGGTCTAGGCCACTCATAACCGTGAGCACGGCTAACATGTTAGTTTTACACTCTCGAGAGGTTGTACATCTTTACCCACAAGTCGTGAGCTACGCTAGGAGTTCATCACATTACGGGAGATGAGATGACTACCAAGCGCACTACGAAGCCTTTACAAAGATCACGTTGGTAAGGTGTAACCGCTAAGGTTTTAGGTTCCGCAACCGTGGAGCAAGCCTCAAGGGGAGAAGCACATACATATAATGTAAAGCACACTCAACCCAAGTAGCGCGAGGGCCACAGAAGCTCACCTCCCCTCTTGCCCCGCAGGTAAGTTACTCCCAAACCAAAACAGCCTAATTAATTAGCTAAGTCCGTCCTATTCCAGCCTTGTGGTAGCACTATTGTCCCAGGTGGTCGCTTTGTGATTCGGTCCTTAGGGAGAGAACTAGCAAAAGCACACGAGCACATTGCTCAAGCTCCCTAAACCATGTTGCTAAAAAGCCATATTAAAATGGACATGAACCGATCAGGGTCAAGCCCAACAATTAATTGCGTAGAATTATTAATCAAAATTAAATTAACAAAAGGATATGAGTTTGCGCAGCACCTAGCACAACTTAACCATATGCATCCCAAAAGGCAGATATATAAGGATAAAAGTAGCTAGGTAAACCTTACAGGCATACAAATTAAAATGCGCATGCAGTAAATAAAAAGTTGTTAGGTGTTGTTTATGTTATACTTGCCTTCCTCAAAATTTATTCCTTGCTGCTGTTCAGAGGCTTCTGGAGGTTGCTCTTCGAACTCAATAGGCGGATCAACGTCTACGCATGATACACGGCACCAAACAAACATCCACATGATCACACATGCAAGCAAACAAATGCAAAAGGTAAGAAACAGTACATCATTACATAAAATAGAAGGTAAAACATATATAAAATTATTCTACACATTTATACGATCGCGTGGGCGCGAGAATCGCCGAAAACGGATTTAAAACGTGAAAGATGGGGATAAAACGAGATTCTAGGGGTATAACTGTGAATTAAAACCTAGGTCAGGGGCTTAACTCGCAAAACAGAGGGCCTAAATGTGACAAGATAAACTTCCCGAGGGCTTACAAGCAAAACTAGCAGCTCTGGGACGGCGGGTTCTATTTTACTAAAGCTCAGGGGCTAAACCATAAAGAACAGGGCCTAAATCTAATTATTTTTGAACTAAGGTGGACCGCGGGTGTTGACATCTCTTAGCGTAACAGATTTTACTCCGCAAGCGCACGGAGATTCGCTGTAGCTTTTTCACTCAGAGTATTCCGAGTATCGTAAAAATCCACAGGGAAGCAAGGGCGAATAGGTGGAATGAAATGTCGAACCTTCAAGCAGTACTATAACTTAGATAAAATACCAGCTAAACTTACAACGGGGGTAAGATATAAAGATAGTGTTTGGTGGGAAGAGTAAAACAGGGACTAAAAAAGCCTAACACTTAGGTAGTTGCCTGGGAGGACAACGAGTGAGATTAGATTTCCAAACTCTACAACTTAACCGCTGCAGAGGAGTATTCACGGTTGAACTAAGATAACTGGATACAAGCTAGGATCTTGCATCGAGCGAAATTTCGGCGCCTCGAGGGATCAAGGGGTAGATATTAGACCTTCGAAGGAGACCCGGCTAACGCCTACGGGCTTACTGAACGACGGGATGGATTACTGAGACCTCTAGAGCTGTCATCTAGAGAGGCTACCGACCAGATCTGCGTGGGTAAGATGGCACGCTATACTAGTGTTCAAGTGAGAACTTGAACACTAAAGCTCTTCCTTGATCAGAGGGTGAGAACTAACTTAATCTTAGATCAAATGCCTAAGACAAGCTTATAGCACCGACAAGTCTAACAAGATTCAGACAACTTAAGAACAACACAAACCTAAGCCTTGGATCTAGTGTGCAATAAAGGTACACCACACTAGGCAAGCGTTAATAAGTAAAGTAAAGTATAACAAAAGATAGAGCAATGATAAATATTATACTGGAGTAACAAGTACAAAAGATAGAAAAGATACAAGAGCTTTACCAGACTTGAAGAAGACTCCGGAATCCCTGAGGCAAAAGCTCAGACTCAACTCTAACTTCCAGGACTAACCTAGTGATACAAGACTAAACGATAGTGTGAGCTACTCAACTTCCACACTCTACAAGTGAAGCCTAGGGGGGTATTTATAGCTTCTAAGGTCGGTGAGGCAGTTGGAGAGGCGGTTACAACCGGAAGGCGCCGAGGTGGGGCCGGGCAGCTCCACCCCAAGCCGGGCGGCCCGGGGAACCGTCGGATCCACCGCCTTTCTCCATCTTGTGGCTGATATTCACTCCCCATGGCGGTTGCATGGCAGTTATGGCGGTTATGCATGTGTTTCCTTGTCAACCGTTGATCTTCACTTGTGTTTCTTCCTTAGCCACAGGATTGAAGTGCCAAGGATCGCTGACTTCACCAATCCAAGTCCTGGATCGGTGATGTGGCAAGCCTTCCGGTACTTGACGTGGTGCATTCGGCATTTGGACTTCACAAGTGTGTTGACACGTCACTTAGGCACATGCAGGTCGAAGATGAGCTGATTTGGCCACTTTGCCAGGTCGGGCGGCCTGGGGTGGAGCCGGGCGACCTGGCTTGGAGCCGGGCGACCTGGCCCACTGGCCAGTGACCCTGTGACTTAACCAAATTTGCCTGTTTTCTGCTGATCTTTGTACCTACAATCAAATATTCAACACAACTTGTGGAAATATGTTAGTAGCACAGTTTATCCATACTTGGCATGTTTTCCTCCATATTTGTGGTTAGTTGACGGTCATTGGTAGTGCAATAACGACCGTCAACAGTAGGTTTATTTTTGGAAAACTACAAGGGCTCTTTTGCAAAGTTGCCAGGCTGACCGGCGGTTGACCGGTATTGACCGGGTCACCGTGTCTTGTGGGGCGTTGGATCAGGATCGAACGGTTGAGAACCAAGGGGACGGGTCAGCCGGCAGTGACCAAGGACGGCGCCCGAGTCCGCTTGTCCGCGGCGGCGCATCGCCGGAGCTCGCATGCTCCGGGCGTTGCGGTGGTCGGGGAGGGAAGAAAACGGGTCGGCGAGAGGAAGAACGTGATGGCGCACTCACCATGGGGCTCGGGAGAGGCGGAGACGCGCTGGAGGCAGCCGGCGGCGAGCAGGTGCTTTCAGAGGTGGCAGGCGTGTGTAGGCAGAGCCGGTGGGCGGCTCCGGGCGTCCAAGAAATGGCGGGCGGCTTCGTGGGGGTCCTGCGATGGCGGCAACGAGGTCAAACGGGCCAGGGAAGGCTCACCGCGGTGGAATTGAGCGGCGGCGGTGGCGCTCGCCTTGGGCTCCAGTGAAGGAATTTGCGGCGGTGCGGAGCTCTAGGGGTAGGGCAGCAGAGCGAGGGCGTAAAGGGGCGCGGGGATGGCTCTGTTGACCCCTTTATAGAGCGGCGCAGGGGCTAGGAAGGTGGCGCAAGAATGGCATGTCGGGCTCGACCCGGACTCGGGTCCGCAGCGCCTCGGCGTGCGCTCTGAGCGGGGAGGGGGTAAGGGCGCTGGCAGGCAGGTCCGCGAGGGTGCCCTGGGTCCACGGGGCAGGAGGGCAGGGCCATGGACAGAGGAGTAGCAGAGGCGGCGCGGTTCGTCCAACTCGGCCCGGCTCGGGTTTGCGTGGGCGGCGCGTCGCGCACGAACGGGAGAAGGAGCGCGGAGGGGGATTACAGGCGGTCCGCTCCTACCGGCGGAGCGCGGGGACGCCGGGCGTGGGCCACTGGCCAGAGAGGCGGCGTGGGCTTGATCCATCGGCAGGGAGAGAAAACCATGCGGGATTCCAGCAGGAGCTTAGGGAAGAAGCTATTGAGAGGGCCCCACTTGTCATCGGCTCAGGGCGGTAGGCCCACTGCGCAAAGAGTTAATGAGAGAGGGAGGGGCAGGTGAGGGCGCTGGGCCGGTCCGGTTGGGCCTGGCTTGGCCTGCCCGCCTTCCTTTTTTTTCTTTTTCCATCTCCTTTAAAACCAAAGCCAAAAACTGAAAATAAAATTCAGATAAATTCTGAATTTCCAAAGATGGAAACCACACAGAATAAAATAAAAATATGCTCCGGCATGAATGTACAACAAAAGTTGACCTATGATTAATTTTAATTATTGTAGATAAAATAAATCATTAAATGCACGGCTAAGCATATAAAATTCTAGAAAATTAAATAAACCATATTAAATTTATTGTAAAATACTGGAATTAAAATTAGGGTGTAACAGTCATTTAGGTGACCCTTCCACTATTAGAAAACCCTAGGCTTAGTTTCCATACAGCCATGTGCCAAAGAGAGAAAGGAGAGCTTTAGGCTAGGATTTGAGTCCCCTAGCTAGTGTTCTTCACATCAAGAGGGAGGATGAAGGGTGGTAGGCTGTAGAAACCTTTGTATGCACTTAATTTTGTGACTAATCCAGCAATATTCCCCTGAAATTGAAGTGCTTGTGTGTAGCCCTCTCCCTTCCCCTTCTCTAATTTGGTTTTTGGGTTCGATCCTTGGCTTTTGGGTGTTTGCTTTGGCCATGGGGTGAATTCTTTCTTTTGCCGGTGTTTTGGACTTGCAAGAACGTGGAGATTGTGCCCTAGTGCATCTCAAACCAGCAGGTTTGCCACGAGCAAGTTTGACTTGAGTTTTCCTCTCTTCTTGCCCAAAGCTTGCCCTTCATGAGATTTGAAATTTCCGCTAATCCCGTGGTCATTTTGAGTTGATCTTCTGGGAAAAGCTTTCGAATAGGGTCAGAATAGCCTGTGCAAAATCTCGTGAACTTATGACAAGATTTGGTCAAGTTAGGGTTTGAATTGCTCAAGTTTCTAGGTGCTACCGGATTATCCGGTGCAACCATCGGAATATCCGGTTTCTCACCAGACAGTCCGACGGCGTGCACCAGACTATCCGGCTCCAGCCCCTGTCCCGGCCTCTGTCGGATTATCCGATACGGCTCACCGGACTATCCGGTCTTCTACCAGACTGTCCGGTGAGGTAGACCGGACTATCCGGTGCAGGTCTGGGTTGCCGGTTTTCGTTGGAGTTTTCGCTGTCCGAATCTTTGCATCGACCTCGCTTTTAGTGTCCCTTGCCGCTGCCCATACTCTTAACTTGCTGTGAACCAGTAAGGCGCATTTCGGTGCGTTGAGTGGCGGGCAAGACACTAGTGCGTGTGTCGTTGTTTCGCTTGACTTGCGATCTTGTGATCGTCGATTCTTGTGCTTCCGCTCGCTTAGTGTGTTCCCGTTCAGTGGGCGACACCAAGTGCTTGCTAGACACGTTTCCTTTTAGTGGACGGTGTCTAGCGTTTGTTGTGTGTGAAGTGTGTCAGTCTGCACCAGGGGGTTGTGAGTTTGAGTTTTTAAGTGCTCCTATTCACCCCCCTCTAGTCGCACATCTCGGTCCTACAAATGGTATCAGAGCCGGTTAGTTTTCCTCATACCTTAACTGGTGACGAAACCGTAGCGACTATGACTTACTCTGGGAAGATTTAGGTTCTTGGCTCCAATGGCTATCCCTACTGGAAGGGTAGGATGGAGGCGTTCCTTGTTAGCCAGAGTCAGAACATATGGGATGCTACTCAGAGTACGACTTTTGTGGTGCTTCCAGCTGCGGAGCGTACTACGCCTGAGATCGTGGCTCAGCATGAGGCAAATGCCAAGGCTGTTAACTTTCTCTTTTCTGGGCTTAGTCCCACGGATTATGAGAGAGTGAGTCACCTCAAGACAGCGCGTGAGATATGGTCACTGCTTAGTGCACACCATGAGGGTACCACGACGATTAAGGCTAGGCTTGTGGAGACTTACAGGCGCGAATATGAGAATTTCGTCCAGAAGCCGGGAGAGTTAGTAGACGACTTGTTTGGTCGCTTTCAGTCGATCATTAACAAGTTGCGTGTCAACTCTGCCCCCGCTGAGCTCCCATACACCGATCATCAGTAGGCTGTCAAATTGCTGTATGCTTGGGATAGAAAAGTATGGGAGGTCAAGGTGAACTCAATCATTGAGTCGGCAGGGTATGATACGATAGGAGTAGAGGTGCTCTATAGTAAGCTCAAGGCCACAGAAGTAGATTACAAGATGAGGGATTCCCTCGCTTGTCCAGGTTCCAAGAGTCTGGCCTTGGCTACCCCCTCTAGTGAGTCTGCTACTAACCCTCTGTTACACAACTTCTCGTTTTCTGCTTTGATGTCTGTTACAGAGGAGCAGTTGGCGATGCTTGGGGATGATGAGCTTTGTCTAGTGCCTAGTCGCTTTCAGCGTGCCTATGACAACCAGATGAGCAAGAAGAGGGAAGAGAGGCCCAAGTGCTTCGAGTGCGGAGAGGTCGGCCACTTCATCACCGAGTGCCCCAACAAGAACGACTACTACAAGAACGGCAAGAGCTACTCCCGCGACTCCGACAAGTACCACTCCGGCAAGCCGAGCTTTGACAAGCACCGCTCCAGCAAGCACAGCTTTGGCAAGCGTCCCTTCGGTAAGAAGAACTTCCGGAAGGCTTTCAAGAGCTACCAGAAGGATAACCGGAAGCGGGACAAGGCCTTCTTTGCCGAGATCGGGTTCTGCAGTAGCGGATCTTCTTCTCTTCGTCCTCGTCGAGCTCAAGTGATGAGGAGATCACGTACAGGAAGGACAAGAGGAACGATCAAGGAGGTCCAGCTGGCTTGTGCTTCGTCTCCACCAAGTCCAAGCGCAAGAACAAGGACAAAAGGAGCTCAGTTTTCTCCATGGCGCTTGAGGACAAGGAGAACAAGGATGACGGCAGCTCTTCTTCCGATGATGAGGTAACTCCTGAGCAAGCCAAAATCCTTGAGATGTTAGAGCAGAACAGCCGAGAGTTGAAAGCCCAGGATAAGATGCTGTAGAAGGCAGCTAAGAAGCTGCAGATGTTGAAAGCCCAACTTGCTGAGGCTTTAGAGGAGAATGAGAGGTTGAGAAGTGTGAGACCCCAACCCAGCGAGCTTGAGTGCCCTACCTGCGAGTCTTTCATGATAGAGCTTGGTGACCAGAGAGATAGGTATGCCAAGCGGGTAGAGGAGATAGATGGGCTTAGAGCTGAGCTAGGCAAACTCCAGACAAACTGGATGAGCCTACTTTGAGTGGAGAGCTCGAGTGTGAGTCTTGCCCCTGTCTAGCTAGAGAGCTAGCTGTGCTGAAGGATAAGTTTGAGGGGCAGCTCAAGGAGCTTGAGGAGCTTAGGGGTAGGCCTGTGCTTTTGGGTGCGTGTATGGTCTGTCCTACTTTGAGAGGTGAGTTAGAGTAGTTGAGAGCTGACCTTGAGGTGCTTTCAGCACCCACTAACACTTTTGAGAACTGCCTGACCCTTAGGATGCAGCTAGTGGATAGGAATGCCACCATTAAGAAGTTGGAGAAAGCTGCTCCTGTGTTTCCCTCTCTAGATTGTGATACTTGTGCTGCCCAGACAGTAGTTCTGGAAGATCTGAGGTTGCAGGTGTTGTCTTTGCAAGATGACAACTGCAAGTTGAGAGAGGTGCTGAGTTGGGTATATGCGAGGCAACCCCAACTAGAGATGATTATAGAAAGCACCAAGAGAGCCGAGGGTGACATAAGAGGTTGTGGGTTTGGAGAGTGCAGCACTTCGGGTGAGAAGAGTGCCCCAATTAAGATCAAGACTGCACCTACCCAGCCGGGTGAGACTGTTGATGGGGTATACCATGAGCCACCTAAGGCTGCCCCAAAGAAGCAGTACTGGACACCCAAGCCTTCTCAGGCTGAGCTGAACAAGATTGTTGAGGAAGAACTTAAGCCCAAGGGCAAAAAGCCAGTCCAGCAGCCTGATCCACCCAAGGCCACACCACCTAAGCCCAAGTCCCAGCCTAACCCAGTTCTTAGGAGGCCTGTCTACCATTGTGAGTTCTGCCAGTGGAATGGCCACCTAGAGGAGTTTTGCTTCAGGAGGAAGCGGGTTGAGAGGTAGGAGAGAGCTTGGGGGAACCAGGATCAGTTCTACCAGGGTGGTAGGCAAGATCCTCCCCACCGCGGTGCGATGAGAGACCGCCTTGCTGGTGGTGAGAGAGAAGGCGGCTTTCAGGCCCGTGCTCTTGGTGGTGAGAGACGCTTTGTCAGTCGAGCTCCTAGTCGTTTTCAGCGCGGCTATGGACCTCGTGACCGAGGCTTTGAGAGAGCTTTCGAGGGTTCACACTTTGGAAGTTGTGGTTACCCTGATCGTCGTGATGATTTCTTTGACTGTGCCTACCCCACTTTTGAGCAGATGGCTCGGCACTGGTACAACAGTTTTGGTACTAACCCCAGTGCCGAACCGTTTGCTCACCATCGCTTTACTTGACTTTGCATGATCGAGGCATGGAGGATGTGTGGATTATGGACTCCGGTTGCTCTAGGCACATAACAGGGCACCGCAAGTGGTTCTCCAGCCTCAACCCCGTGAGCACCAAGGAGTACATCACATTCGGGGACAATGGTCAAGGTAAAGTGTTGGGTGTTGGTTCCATTTCCGTTTCGCTCTCTGCTAAGCTTTCCATGAGAGAAGTTGCTTTTGTCCGGAATCTGGGGTTCAATTTGGTCTCTGTTTCGCAACTTCTCGATGAAAGATTTGAGGTTCGTTTTAAGAAGGGTGCGTGCCGCGTTCTTGATGCTGAGGAGACCCTTGTTTGCTCTTTGCTGCCTTTTGGTTAGGTTTTTAGGGTCGACCTCACATCTGTTTCTGGCCCTGCGTGCTGTTTGGTTGCTAGTCCTTCTGCTTGCTCTTTGCTGCCTTTTTGTTACGTTTTTAGGGTCAACCTCACATCTGTTTCTGGCCCTGCATGCTGTTTGGTTGCTAGTCCTTCTGCTGATATATGGAAGTGGCATAGGAGACTTAGTCACTTGAGCTTTGATCTGCCAGTCAGGTTGAGTTCAATGGGCCTAATCCGAGGATTGCCCAAATTGAGAGCTGAGAAGGACTTAGTGTGCCACCCTTGTCGTCATGGCAAGATGGTTGCCGCTTCTCACACTCCTATGTCTCAGGTCATGACCACCTATCCGGGTGAGCTACTCCATATGGATACAGTAGGTCCCGCTCGGGTAGCGTCGGTCAGTGGGAAGTGGTACGTGCTTGTCATTTTGGACGACTTTTCGCGGTTCTCGTGGGTATTTTTAATGGAGTTTAAGGATTAGGCGTTTGGTTTTTTTCAGAATCTGGTACTGAGGTTGAGAAACAAGAGTCATAAGGCCATGAGGGCTATCCGCAGTGACAATGGTGGAGAATTCAGAAACTCTTAGTTCGAAAACTTCTGTCGTGACCTAGGTCTTAAGCACCAGTTTTCTTCTCCATATACCCCACCGCATAACGGTGTTGTGGAACGCAAGAACCGCACACTTGTTAAGATAGCACGGACGATGCTCGATGAGCATAGGACTCCGAGGCGCTTTTGGCCTGAGGCAGTGAATACGGCCTGTTACATTGCGAACCGGATCTTCTTGCAAGCCTTCCTTGGGAAGACCTCGTATGAACTTCGGTTTGGTAGGCAGCCCAGCGTCAAGCATTTGCGAGCGTTTGGCTGCAGGTGCTTTGTGCTTAAGAAGGCGGGGCATTTGGACAAGCTTGAGTCTTGTTGTTTGGATGGGATTTTGCTTGGGTATGCTTCTAGTTCTAGGGCTTTTCGTGTGTGGATTTTGGTCAGTGGGAAGTGGTACGTGCTTGTCGTTTTGGATGACTTTTCGCGGTTCTCGTGGGTATTTTTCATGGAGTTTAAGCATTAGGCGTTTGGTTTTGTTTAGGATCTGGTACTGAGGTTGAGAAACGAGAGTCATAAGGCCATGAGGGCTATCCGCAGTGACAATGGCGAAGAATTCAGAAACTCTCGGTTCGAAAACTTCTGTCGTGACCTAGGTCTTAAGCACCAGTTTTCTTCCTCATATACCCCACCGCAGAACGGTGTTGTGAAACGCAAGAACTGCACACTTGTTAAGATGGCACGGATGATGCTCGATGAGCATAGGACTCCGAGGCGCTTTTGGGCTGAGGCGTCGGTCAGTGGGAAGTGGTACGTGCTTGTCGTTTTGGACGACTTTTCGCGGTTCTCGTGGGTATTTTTCATGGAGTTTAAGGATTCGGCGTTTGGTTTTGTTCGGGATCTGGTACTGAGGTTGAGAAATGAGAGTCATAAGGCCATGAGGGCTATCCGCAATGACAATGGCGGAGAATTCAAAAACTCTCGGTTCGAAAACTTCTGTCGTGACCTAGGTCTTAAGCACCAGTTTTCTTCTCCATATACCCCACCGCAGAACGGTGTTGTGGAACGCAAGAACCGCACACTTGTTAAGATGGCATGGACGATGCTCGATGAGCATAGGACTCCAAGGCGCTTTTGGGCTGAGGTAGTAAATATGGCCTATTACATTGCGAATCGGATCTTCTTGCGAGCTTTCCTTAAGAAGACCTCATATGAACTTCAGTTTGGTAGGCAGCCCAGCATCAAGCATTTGCGAGCGTTTGGCTGCAGGTGCTTTGTGCTTAAGAAGGCGGGGCATTTAGACAAGTTTGAGTATCGTTGTTTGGATGGGATTTTTCTGGGGTATGATTCTAGTTCTAGGGCTTTTCGTGTGTGGATTTTGGAGGCCAAGCAAGTTGTTGAGACTTGTGAGGTTTCTTTTGATGAAACTATGCCCTGTACAACCCCTGCCTTTGAGCTTTCAGGTGATGATGAAGAAGGCACCCCCATCTTTGAAGATGAGGAAGGTGCAGATGATGTTGGTGATGCAAGAGCCACTGCACCGGCTGTAGCTCCTGCCCCCTCTGCTACGAGCTCTGATGATGATGGAGGACCCTTTCCTACGGCTTCCTCCTCACTCCCCCGACAGCAAGCTCAAGCAGAGGCTGGCCCCGCTGAGGATGCAGGGGAGGTGACCTCCGAGATTGTTCCTTCTCGGCAGGTCCAGCAGGATCACCCTCCACACAGGATGATTGGAGACATTCACCAGCGTGTCACACGCTCTTCGGTTAACTCTCTAGCCTTTTTCTCCTACTCTGCATATGTTGCTACTTTTGAACCTCGGGATGTGTCACATGCATTATTGTTGGCATTTCTTAGCCTACTGATATATATCCGCAAGCGCACGGAAACACGTTGTAGCTTTTCACCCAAGAGTATTCTAGGGTATCGAAATCCACGAGGAATGAGGAGTAACTCAACGTAGAACAGGTAGGAACAAACAGTAAAGCCAGCAATTGTAGAGACAAAGGACAGAGTAGAGCAGGTTCACTACTTTAAATAAAACAACTTAACTTTACCAAACAAACTAGTGTTCTACTCAGCAGGTTTACTTGGACACTAAGCCTATAGAACCACTTCCGGGCACCAGAGTGCTGATAACCCAGACGAGAAAGGCGGGCTCTATAAAACTCAGCTATGCGTCGATGACTACTTATCCGAACGACGGGGTGGAGTACACAGAGTACACGCTCGCTGTCACCAAGCGGACCTACCACCAAAGCTGCGTGGGACAAGACACCTTCCAAGGCAAACTCTAGTCTAGACACCACGTCTACACAACCGAGTTTACTACTACACAGGTTCGAAGCCTAAGAGCAAGCACAACTATATAGCTAAACTACACAGAGCACACTTGGCACCCGTAAACTACTAAGCAAAGCACTAAGTATGTAAATAAAGTAAGTATGAAATAAATAAAGAAGGGAGCAAGGAACTTCACTATATCCTAGAAATAGAGTAATAATTCCTCCGAGAATAAGAGCTCGAGAATAGAAGACCAATAGAGAATTCCAACTCCTTCTCTCTACAACTCACTACTCACTCATGATACAACTTGGCTCTCTCTACAATGCCAAGGGTGGCTTCACTACTATACCCTACACTCAACTACACAACCACACTAGTGTTATCTTGATCCACCACACCTTGCAAATGACCTCCCAAGGGGTATTTATAGCTTAGAAGGACGAGGGGGTATTTGTAGGTGTGCAAGGTCAGTTTGGGTGTAGGTCGGTGGTCAGCCAACCTGGGGGTAGGTCGGCCGACCCTGGGGTTAGGTCGGCCGGCCACCTAGGAGGTCAGGCGACCCTCCGATGCACCTCCTTCCTTGATCCATCGGCTGTGATGTGCTCCGAACGTCAGTTGGCGGTTGTGGCATGTGCAAAATGAGGTCGGTGCTAGGTCAGCCGACCTTGGGATAAGGTTGGGCAACCTCTGATTGGCTGCATGTTCTTTCCCTCGGATTGCTAACGTGATCGATCCCTTGTTCGACGTCCTTTCGGCCCTTGGATGCATTGGATTCTTGATCCGACGGTTGCATTTAACATGTTTTGTGTTCCTTTGCATGAGGTCGAAATTGGTAACGTGGCAAGTTCAGGCGACCAGGGAAGGAGGTCGGCCGACTTGGGCCTTAGGCTGCCTGGTGGGCTGCCAGGGTCGGGCGACCAGGGGGAGGTCGACCGACCTGGCTCCTGGGTCGGCCGACCTGGGCCTGTGGTCGGCCGACCTGGCCCCTGGAGCTGATGGGCCTCAGGTCGGCCGACCAGGTCGGGCGACCACACCCATGTCGGCCGACCTGGAGTGGTGGTTAGCCGGCCTGCATTTTCTGGCCCATTGCTCCCCTTTGCCTCATTGCCTTTGTTTGTCCATTTTCATGTGCTTTTGAATGTGTAAAGCTCCTGCATACAACCTTTATGCACAACTCGTGGAACTAGTTAGAGATTAGTGAAAACTTGGTAAAGTATCCTCTAAAACATGAAATGTTGGTGGTCGAAATGGGTTTTATCGACCGCCAACACCCCCCACACTTAAACCTTTGCTCGTCCTCGAGCAAAGAAGAGAGTTAAACGCAAGCGGAAAGGGCATAACATCAGCAACCACCATAGCATGCACAAGGTTACTCCTGACTATTTCATCTTGCCTAGGATTTCAATGTTGTCTACACTTAAGGAATGTTGAGACATGGAACAAGAATATATCAGAGTTAACTTCAGGTTGCCACACCACATGAGTAGAGAGGTTTTCAAGATTTTCAAAACAAGGCATGCCAACTTTTCTGATCTCAAGTCCAGCTCTCAGTCACTCATAGGACAAGGTGTCCTTGCAAGAATTTTGCATTCCTCACATTCTACACTACTAAGGCTTTTGTGGAGCTTTTGGTATTTGAACGAATGATGCTATCATGTCATGCTTATGTTGTCTAATCAAATCAAGTGTCAAAGAAAGAATCCATAATCAAGCGAGATTTGGCCAAGAGCAAGTGCGATGCAGGGACTTGTCTCTTGTAGGTGCTTGTTTTGAATCCCATGTTTGAGTAGAGGGCATGGAGTCTTGTTCTTTCTTTTTTTTCATCATTTTTCTTTCCTCATACTCTTCTCTTCTTTTTTTCAACTTCCATGCCTCTCTTTCTTTCAAACAGAACTTGGATGGGATCATTGACATTTTACTGTACACCTTTTTGAGAGACTTTATTTCATGAAACGTGCATGTGAAGGCCAAAATTCTCAAATGATTCGAATTCTTTTAATGGCACAAAACTTGATAAGACTCAAAGCAATCAAGGAAGCATGAATGTACAAATTCTCTTTTTCATATGTGGCACTGGTGAGATGGGATCGGAACTTGAGATCATCCAAGAAGGAACCCTCTTTTTATTTTGCAAATAAAACTCTTAACTCATGTGGGAGGTTCCTTTAGTTATATCCAATTATCTCATCTCTCATGACTCAACAAACTAAACATAAGTGGTTCCCTATTCATAAAAGTATCAAAAGGCAAGATTACTCTAGCATGAGGAATAACATGGTGCAAGCACAAGTGAGATGTGACATCATGATCATGTAGAGCATCATTTGCCAAGGTTTCATGTAAAACAAACGCAAAATTTGAGAGGTACAAATAATAAAATGTGCAAACCTGACCTCCAAACGTGGGCTTGAGATGGGAGTGGGCCGGCCAGCCCAGAGCCAGGGTTGGCCGATCCTGTCACCAGGTCGAGCGGCCAGGGGCTAGGTCGGGCGGCCACCCCTCTTCGTGGTTTGACCCATGCGCTTGTTTGTTTTGGATGAGAGAGCCTTGGGGAGACGTGACAACGCAGTGTACATATTTTTGCGCAAGTCGCATGGTTGGCCGACCCGGATCATGGTCGGGCGACCTGACCAGTGCGTCGGGCAGCCAGAACCAAGGTCGGGCGACCTGCGCGTTGCTGTTCTTCCCCTGAATTTTACTGAGTAGTGTTGTGGCATCCTGCATAAGATGTTTCTTCCGTGGTTTCTGCAGGATTAGTGGTAGGAGGTCGAATGGCTTTGGCCATTTCACCCAAACTATATTGGAACAAAGAAACTATCCTACCTTTATTGAATTCAATCAAATTGGAGGCGCATGTTACAAAAAGGGAAATTTAAACAAACAATAACCTATTCAAACTAAAAACTAATGTGTCTAAGATAACTGGAAGCATGGGCATCTATGGTTGCGGTGCGTCATAAAGCTTTGGATGCCCCATTGCTTCCGCAAGGCGGCGGACCTTGGCAGACAGTCCCTTCCTAAGGACATCAAATTTATCATTTATGTCCATCCGCCAAAGTTCGCCTAAAGCACAGTGCTCCTCTAGATTCTGTAGTTTGGCTCTGAGCGCTATGTTTTCCTCCCTAAGAGAGGCCACCGTGTCTTCATCACCGGATAAGACTCTGTACTTCCCAGGCGGCCCTCGGATGGGAGGTGGTACAGCCACCCTATTCACCATCCTACGCGGTGGAGTGGAATCAATGGACTCATCTATGGATGAATCCGGGATGGCTACCCTTGGCACAAACACCTTAGCATACCCGCCCGTGGGAGTTTTCATCACACGGAGAGTATGGGTGGAGTGACTAGGCAAGACCGGTTCCCTAGATGGTCCAGCGGCCTCCTCCTGGAAGAGGCTCTTGATGCACTTCATAGGGGCGATGGCCCCCATGGTAGGACGTGGCGATGGGCGCGCCACCTTCTTGGCGATGGCCTTAGTGGGGGATAGACCGCGAGAGGGCCTGTCCACACTGTGGAAGCGTCGGGGGGAGTCCGGGCGACCTACACGGGAGGCTGGCCAGCCACGGGGGCTGTCACCCATGGTCGGCCGACCTGCATCAAGGGTCGGGCGACCCTAAACAAAGGTCGGCCAACCCTGGGGACCTAGTCCCGTCGGCCAGGGTGACCTCCGTATGAGTCTCTCCGGGCTCTCCTCTCTCGGGATGGACTAGAAATGTCGTGGTGACTCCTCGGATGCCGGGGTGTATGTGGCGGTGGTGTCCGAGGTGAGGGAGATGACGGCCTTGCCATTGTTGCGTGGAAAAGGTGGTGCCATGGCGGAGTTCTAGATGGAATGAGATGGGAATGTGATGTGGGAGGAAGAAGAAGGCCTTCTTCACCTTAAAATGTCAGAATCCCGATCTCATCCTCTCAACAGAACCAGAATGTAGGACCGAGACGTGCGACTAGAGGGGGGGTGAATAGGAGCACTTGAAAAACTCAAACTCAAATCCCCAAAGTGCGCTCTCACGAAAACACACGCACACCCGATACCGTCCACTAAACAGATACGTATCAGGTGGAAAGCGGAAGCACTCGAAATAACGCCCAAAGAAAAGGACGTAAGATGAGCAACCAAACTACACCTAAACGAGCAAACACACTAAAGCACCATCAAAGCAAGCAAGAACAACAAGGCACAAACAAAACAAGACAAGCTACAAAGCTTGCAAGCATCGCACACTAGCCACTCAACACACCGAAGCGTGCCTCACTTAAGAACAGTGAGTGAAGAGTATGGGCATGCAGTGGTTGACACAAAACAAGCTTGAAGCAAACCACAACACTCCAAAAAACCAAAGAAACCAAGAAAAACAAACTCCAAAGCAAGCGGAGCAAGAAACACGCAAAAACAGTCCTAAATACACTAGACCGGACAATACTGTCTCAACCAAAAGAACTGACCGGACAAAGCTTTGGACAAATCAACTCAACTCGCTAAGTACCTTATCTCCCACTTTGAATGATTTGCTCTTGATCTGCTTATCGTGCCATCTTTTAGTGCGCTCCTTATATAGCTTGGCACTGTGGTATGCCTTCTCCCTCCATTCCTCCAGTTCGGCCAGTTGCATTTGCCTTCGTACGCCTGCCAACTAGAGATCCATGTTTCACCTCTTGACCGCCCAGTGAGATTTGAATTCAAGTTCCACTGGAAGATGACAAGTCTTGCCGTACACCAGTTGATATGGTGTCATACCAATGGGAGTTTTGTATGCAGTGCGGTATGCCCAGAGAGCATCGGGTAGCTTGGATACCCATTCTTTTCCCATAGCCTTGACCGTCTTTTGCAGTATGTTCTTGATTTGTTTGTTTGACGTCTCGGCCTGGCCACTTGTCTGCGGATGGTAAGGGGTGGCAACACGGTGGTCCACACTGAGTTCAGTGAGACACTTCCTGAAGCGCTTGTCAATGAAGTGGCTGCCCCCATCACTGATGATGACCCGTGGTACTCCAAAATGAGGAAAGATTGTTTCCCAGAACATCTTGATGGAGTGTCTTAAGTCCGCTGTAGGACAAGGTATTGCCTCTACCCATTTTGATACATAGTCAACTGCGACCAGAATGTACTCCTTGTCTCCATTCTTGGGAAAAGGTCCCATGAAATCCATGCCCCACACATCGAATATATCAAGCTGGAGATTGCTTGTGAGTGGCATAGCATCTCTTGGATTTATATTCCCTTGGCGCTAGCACCTTGGACATCGTCGCACGAACTCTTTTGCATCCTCGTACATAGTGAGCCAGTAGAACCCACTTTGCCAAATTTTTGCATGAGTCCAATAAGCCCCATAGTGACCTCCATAGAAGGATGCATGGCATCTATCGAGGACTTGCGGTGCTTCACAAGCTGGAATGCAGCGACGTAGGAGTCCTTCTGCGCAGAGTTTGTATAGGTAGGGGTCATCCCAGAGAAAGAATCGGCTGTCGTGGGCCAATTTTCTCTTGTCTGCTCCTTCAGGGACATAGCCAGCAACGATGCAATTCACCAGATTAGCATACCAAGGTTGGGCTGTTGTCACCTTTAGGAGCTGATCATCTCTCATATAGTCATCGATCGGCAAGGGCGATGGTTCTTCAAACTTCATTCGTGAGAGATGATCTGCAACTGAATTCTCTACTCCCTTTTTGTCTCGGATTTCGATATCAAATTCTTGGAGTAGCAGCACTCACCGGATCAATCGTGGCTTTGCATCTTTCTTGGTTAGGAGGTATTTGAGAGCTGCATGGTCTATGTAGATGATGACTTTCGATCCTACCAAGTATGATCTGAATTTGTCGATTGCAAAGACCACTGCCAATAGTTCTTTCTCGGTGGTTGAGAAATTCAGTTGTGGGCCAGTGAGCGTTTTGCTTGCATAAGAGGTAGCATGATGCTTTTTGTCCTTGCTCTGACCCAGTACTGCTCCAACAGTGAAGTCGCTTGCATCACACATAATTTCAAAAGGTAAGTTCCAGTCGGGTGGCTGAATGATTGGAGCTGAGACCAGAGCCTTCTTAAGCGTGTGAAAGGCCTCGAGACATTCTTCATCGAACACAAAGGGAACATCCTTAGCTAACAAGTTGGTCAGAGGCCAGGCTATATGGGAGAAATTTTTGATAAATCTCCTATAGAACCCTGCATGGCCTAGGAATCTTCGAATGGCCTTTATGTTGGTGTGTGGAGGTAGTTGTTTGATGACCTCGATCTTTGCACGATCACCCTCTATGCCTCTTTCCAAAATTCTGTGTCCCAGAATGATTCCTTCTCTAACCATGAAGTGGCATTTCTCCCAGCTTAGGACAAGATCAACTTCTTGGCATCTTTTGAGAACTTTTTCAAGGTTCTCTAAACATCTGTGAAAGCTCTTGCCGTATATTGAGAAATCATCCATGAATACTTCCATGATATCCTCGATGAAATCAGAGAATATTGCCATCATACACCACTGGAATGATGTTGGAGCATTGCACAGCCCGAATGACATTCGCCTGTAAGTGAAGGTTCTGTAAGGGCATGTGAAGGTCGTCTTACTCTGGTCTTCCTGGTGAATCGAAATCTGGTGGTAGAGTAGCCGTCGAGGAAGCAGAAGAAGGAGTGGTGCCAGTCTCTCCAACATTTCATCAATGAAAGGAAGAGGAAAGTGATCTTTCCTGTTGGCGGCATTAAGCTTTCTGTAGTCAATGTACATCCACCAACTTGTGACAGTTCTCTGTGGTATGAGCTCATTGTTCTGGTTCTTAACAACTGTCATCCCTCCTTTCTTCGGCACAACTTGTACTGGACTGACCCATTCGCTGTCACTCACGGGGTATATGATTCCCGCGTGGAGTAGTTTTAGAACTTCCTTCTTGACCACTGTTGGCGGTCGATAAAACCCATTTCGACCACCAACATTTCATGTTTTAGAGTATACTTTACCAAGTTTTCACTAATCTCTAAATAGTTCCACGAGTTGTGCATAAAGGTTGTATGCAGGAGCTTAACACATTCAAAACTATATGAAAATGAACAAACGAAGACAATGTGGCAAGAAGGAGAGCAATGGGCTAGAAACCCTGGCCGGCCGATCACCATCCCAGGTCGGCTGACCAAGGGTGTGGTCGCCCGACCTGATCGGCCAACCAGGGGCTACCAGCACCCAGAGGCCAGGTCGGCCGACCACAGGTCTAGGTCCGCCGACCCAGGAACCAGGTCGGCCGACCTCCCACCTGGTTGGCCAACCAAGGTAGCCCACCAGGCAGCTCAGGGCCCAGGTCGCCCGACCAAGGCCCAGGTCGCCCGACCTTGCCACGTCGCCAATTTTGACCTACATGCAAAGAAACACAAAACAAGTTAAATGCGACCGTAGGATCATGCATCCAAGGGCCAAAAGGACTTCGCACAAGGGATCAATGACGTCAGCAATCCGAGGGAGAAAACATGCAGCAAATCAGAGGTCGCCCAACCTTATCTCAAGGTCGGCCGACCTAGTACCGACCTCGTTTTGCACGTGCCTCAACCGCCACAACCGCCAACCGACATTCGGAGCAAATCACAGCCGAAGGATCAAGGAAGGCGGTGCATCGGATGGTCGCCCGACCTCCCGGGCTGGCCGGCCGACCTACCCCAGGGTCGGCCGACCTACCCCCAGATCGGCTGACCACCGACCTATGCCTAACCGACCTTGCACACCTACAAATACCCCCCTCGTCCATTTAGGCTATAAATACCCCCCGGGAGGTCATTTGCAAGGTGCGGTGGATCAAGATAACACTAGTGTGGTTGTGTAGTTGAGTGTAGAGTATAGTAGTGATGCCACCCTTGGCATTGTAGAGAGAGCCAAGTTGTATCAAGAGTGAGTAGTGAGTTGTAGAGTGAAAGAGTCGGAATTCTCTATTGGTCTTCTATTCCCGAGCTCTTATTCTCAGAGGGATTATTACTCTATTTTCAGGATACAGTAAAGTTCCTTGCTCCCTCCTTTATTTAATTCATACTTACTTTATTTACTTCCTCAGTGCTTTGCTTAGTAGTTTACGGGTGCCAAGTGTGCTCTGTGTAGTTTAGCTATACAGTTGTGCTTGCTCTCAGGCTTCGAACCTATGTAGTAGTAAACTCGGTTGTGTAGACGTGGTGTCTAGACTAGAGTTTGCCTTGGAAGGTGCCTTGTCCCACGCAGCTTTGGTGGTAGGTCCGCTTGGTGACAGCGAGCGTGTACCCTGTGTACTCCACCCCGTCGTTCGGATAAGTAGTCATCGACGCATACCTGAGTTCTGTAGTGCCCGCCTTTCTCGTCTGGGTTATCAGCACTCTGGTGCCCGGAAGTGGTTCTATAGGCTTAGTGTCCAAGTAAACCTGCTGAGTAGAACACTAGTTTGTTTAGTAAAGTTAAGTTGTTTTATCTAAAGTAGTGCTCTACTTTGTCTTTTATCTCTACATTTGCTGGCTTTACTGTTCGTTCCTACCTGTTCTACGTTGAGTTACTCCTCGTTCCTCGTGGATTTCGATACCCTGGAATACTCTTGGGTGAAAAGCTACAACATGTGTCCGTGCGCTTGCGGATCTATATCAGTAGGCTAAGAAACGCCAACAAGCTTTTCTGGCGCCGTTGCCGGGGAACGGTAGCTAATTCAACTAGAACCTAGGATCGTCCATACTCACGCCATACACAACCACCACATATATCCCCACCAAATACCACATACCATCTACCATATGGATTCCACGCCTATCTTTCCATTCACCACTCCAAAGGGCGATTATTTGGGGTCTCCACATCATCCGCACCTATCACCGTAGAAGGCTATCAGCTACGTCCCAGCTTGATAGCCATGGTTCAGGATAAATCGTTCGAAGGACATGAATCAGAATGTCCCTACGCACACCTCTGGGAGTTCGAGCAGCTATGCAGCTGCCTGGTCATCCCAGGAATGTCTGGCGATACACTTCGATGGTTGCTCTTCCCGTTTTCGCTCATGGGGGAGACAAAAATCTAGTGCAAGCAGACAGTTGGTAAAGTAGAAGGGAGTTGGGAGAACTTAAAAAACAGTTTTTGTCTCCGTTTCTTTCCGCCAAATAAGGTTATCGACCTCCGCTGTGAAGTATTCAACTTTCGACAGCGCGAGAGAGAATCCTTAGGGGCAGCTTGGGAACGCTTCAATTGTCTGGCCTTCCTAGGGCCGGACTTGGATATTTCCGAGGCATGGTTGCTACAACACTTTGTTCGGGGCCTTACACCCGGAGCAGATCTTTGTCTCGACCTAGCCTCTGGGGGGTCATTCTACCACTTGACACCATCCGAGGGAAGGAGAGTTCTCTACAAAATCCACGAGAAAGCTTATGACCATGGTACATTTGAAGAACCACTCCACAGAAGCCACCCAAGACACTTGAACCCGAAGAGAGACAAACATCATATACCCCATCTCCACCATTACCCCTCCGAATCATGGAAATCCCAGAACCATCGTCTAGGCAAACTGAGAGGGGCAGTTTAGCCTTGACGGTTCCTCCGTCGGCACCTCCGTTCTCTTTTGAGGACGAGCTTTTCATGGATTTTGGTGACGCCTCTCGGTTACCAAAACAAGACCGACGCTTCACTAGGACCTCGAAACCAACATACGTACTACCGGATCATAAAATGCATATGAAGGAGGACCTACTTTGGCTTTCAGCAGCAATCAATCGGGATTGGCTAGAGGAGAAACGATTGGACACAAACACGGTCAAATTTTATCCAGACCCCAGCGTCATCCCAGGCCAAGTATCAAGGCTTCAACCGCAAGATATTACATATGACCCGAGGGTAGGAATCAATATAATCCCTAAGCACATAATGGATGAGTACTACCCGACCCAACCGTTATCAAGATCTGCCATGCGTCTGCAATGGACAAAGGTCGGCTATTTGAGATGCGAGGGTGTTTTGAGGGTAATTCAAACAACCTTGCGGGATACGCAGGTGTTCTTAGACTTTCACGTCTTTGACATCCCCGAGGGGTCTCCACCATTGATCGTGGTTGGGATCCCAATCGCAGCCCTCACCAGCTCAGATATATACAGAGGGAGATTGCAGCTTCAGCTCGGCAATGAAGAAATCAATGTTAATATCGATAGGTCGCTCAATGCCAAGACTGAAGCAAAGCCATAGATTGACCCTATGGAAGAGGTGATGAGCCTTGCACTTGAGGAAATGGGTCAAGATAGCCTAGAGGAAGAGGCTGTTAGCGACTTCAGTACGATAGAGGAGCCATGGAAGTTCGAAGAACTTGGTGAATCCTTACGGCCCGAAGCTCCAAAGATAGAACTAAAGCAACTACCGCCTGGTCTGAAGTACGCCTTCCTCAACGGGAATGAGGACACACCGGTGATCATCAGTGACAAGCTGACAGAGAGTGAGAGCCGGCGATTACTTTCAGTTCTAGAGAAGTATAGATCTGTGCTTAGATACTCTCTTCAAGACCTGAAAGGAATCAGTCCCAACCTATGCACTCATCGTATCCCTATGGAGGCTGATCACAAGCCAACTAGGGAACCGCAGCATCGACTTAACAATGCGATGAGAGAGGTGGTCAAGAAGGAAGTTCTAAAATTACTTTACGTGGGAATCATATACCCCGTAAGTGACAGCGAATGGGTCAGTCCAGTACAAGTTGTACCGAAGAAAGGAGGGGTGACAGTTGTCAAGAACCAAAATAATGAGCTCATACCACAGAGAACTGTCACGGGTTGGCGGATGTGCATTGACTATAGAAAGCTTAATGCCGCCACCAGGAAAGATCACTTTACTCTTCCTTTCATTGATGAAATGTTGGAGAGACTGGCAAAACACTCCTTCTTCTGCTACCTCGACGGCTACTCTGAATACCACTAGATTCCGATTCACCCAGAGGACCAGAGTAAGACGACCTTCACATGCCCTTACAGAACCTTCGCTTACAGGCGAATGTCGTTCGGGCTGTGCAATGCTCCAGCATCATCCCAGCGGTGTATGATGGCAATATTCTCTGATTTCATCGAAGATATCATGGAAGTATTCATGGATGATTTCTCAGTATACGGCAAAAGCCTTGACGGATGTTTAGAGAACCTTGAAAAGGTTCTCAAAAGATGCCAAGAAGTTGATCTTGTCCTAAACTGGGAGAAATGCCACTTCATGGTCAGAGAAGGAATCGTTCTGGGACACAGAATTTCGGAAAGAGGCATAGAGGTAGATCGTGCAAAGATCAAGGTCATTGAACAACTACCTCCACCCACCAACATAAAGGCCATCCGAAGCTTCCTAGGCCATGCCGTGTTTCATAGGAGATTTATCAAAAATTTCTCCCATATAGCCCGGCCTCTGACCAACTTGTTGGCCAAGGATGTTCCCTTTGTGTTCGACAAAGAATGTCTCAAGGCCTTTCACACGCTTAAGAAGGCTCTGGTCTCAGCCCCAATCATTCAGCCACCTGACTGGAACTTACCATTTGAAATCATGTGTGATGCAAGCGACTTCGCTGTTGGAGCAGTATTGGGTCAGAGCAAGGACAAAAAGCATCATGCTATCTCGTATGCAAGCAAAACGCTCACTGGCCCACAACTGAATTACTCAACCACCGAGAAAGAACTATTGGCAGTGGTCTTTGCAATTGACAAATTCAGATCATACTTGGTAGGATCGAAAGTCATCATCTACACAGATCATGCAGCTCTCAAATACCTCCTAACCAAGAAAGATGCAAAGCCATGATTGATCTGGTGGGTGCTGCTACTCTAGGAATTCGATATCCAAATCCGAGACAAAAAGGGAGTAGAGAGTTCAGTTGCAGATCATCTCTCATGAATGAAGTTTGAAGAAACATCGCCCTTGCCGATCGATGACTATATGAGAGATGATCAGCTTCTAAAGGTGACAATAACCCAACCTTGGTATGCTAATCTTGTGAATTACATCGTTGCCGGCTATGTCCCTGAAGGAGCAGATATGAGGATATTGGCCCACGACAGCCGATTCTATCTCTGGGATAACCCCTACCTATACAAACTCTGCGCAAATGGACTCCTACGTCGCTGCATTCCAGCTTGTGAAGCACCGCAAGTCCTTGATAGATGGCATGCATCCTCCTATGGAGGTCACTATGGGGCTTATTGAACTAATGCAAAAATCTGGCAAAGTGGGTTCTACTGGCCCACTATGTACGAGGATGCAAAAGAGTTCGTGCGACGGTGTCCAAGGTGCCAGCGCCAAGGGAATATAAATCCAAGAGATGCTATGCCACTCACAAGCAATCTCCAGCTTGATATATTCGATGTGTGGGGCATAGATTTCATGGGACCTTTTCCCAAGAATGGAGACAAGGAGTACATCTTGGTCACAGTCGACTATGTATCAAAATGGGTAGAGGCAATGCCATGTCCTGCAGCGGACTCAAGATACTCCATTAAGATGTTTTGGGAAACAATCTTTCCTCGTTTTGGAGTACCGCGGGTCATCATCAGTGATGGGGGCAGCCACTTCATTGACAAGCGCTTCAGGAAGTGTCTTGCTGAACTCGGTGTGGACCACCGTGTTGCACCCCTTACCATTCGCAGACAAGTGGCCGAGCCGAGACATCAAACAAACAAATCAAGAACATATTGCAAAAGACGGTCAAGGCTATGGGAAAAGAATGGGTATCCAAGCTACCCGATGCTCTCTGGGCATACCGCACTGCATATAAAACTCCCATTGGCATGACACCATACCAATTGGTGTACGGCAAGACTTGTCATCTTTCAGTGGAACTCGAATTCAAATCTCACTAGGTGGTCAAGAGGTGGAACATGGATCTCCAGTCGGCAGGCGTAAGAAGGCAAATGCAATTGGCCAAGCTGGAGGAATGGAGGGAGAAGGCATACCACAGTGCCAAGCTATACAAGGAGCGCACCAAAAGATGGCACGATAAGCGGATCAAGATCAAATCATTCAAACCAGGAGATAAGGAACTACTCTTTAACTCTCGCATTCGTTTATTTGGTCATGGTAAGCTTAGGAGTAAGTGGGAAGGACCCTTCAAGGTCCTTGAAGCCGCCGATCACGGCGCCATCACCCTCCAGGACGATGACGGCAATGTTTTCGAGGCGAATGGGCAGCGCCTTAAAATATTTCTCAAGCCCGAAATGCCTCAGCTCGAAGAAATGGACGT
Organism: Paspalum notatum; assembly: GCA_022530915.1. Lineage (NCBI taxonomy): Eukaryota > Viridiplantae > Streptophyta > Magnoliopsida > Poales > Poaceae > Paspalum > Paspalum notatum. Next base: position 26,249,256 of record CM039688.1, on the reverse strand, counting down.
CTTCGAGCTACACGAGGTAGTATGATCACACGTCCATGGTCGAGCTCAGACCATAAAAGAAGCCATGTACACTATGCTTTTTCCCCCTTAAAACTCCTCTAATCTCACCTTTTGCTGCAAAATCTCAATAGAACCAATGTCTAACACATATTTTTGGGTAAAGGCCACCTAATAGGGGTAATCCCAACTCTTGGCACGTCTAGCCAAGGGTTGGCGTGGCCGGCCGACCTCAGGGTCTGGTCGCCCGACCCCTGGGTGCACCAGCTAGGCCACCAGGCGCGAGGCCGGGTCGGCCGACCAAGGGCACAGGTCGCCCGACCTCAGTGCCAGGTCGCCCGATCCTGGTCAGGTCGCCCGACTGCCAAAATTTGATTTTCAAGTTTTGGAGTGCTTTCCCTAGCCTTTCCGGTTCTGTTGAGTGGATGAGATCGGGATTCCGACGTTTTAAGGTGAAAGAAGGCCGTCTTCTTCCTCCCACATCTCAATCCCATCTCATTCCATCTAGAGCTCAGCCGTGGTGGCAAGGCCATCATCTCCATCACCTCGGACACCACCGCCACATACACCCCGGCGTCCGAGGACTCACCACGACCTCTCCAGTCCATCCCGAGAGAGGAGAGCCCGGAGAGACTCGTACGGAGGTCACCCTGGACGACGGGACTAGGTCCCCATGGTCGGCCGACCTCGTCTCAGGGTCGCCCGACCCTTGATGCAGGTCGCCCGACCATGGGTGACAGCCCCCGTGGCCGGCCAACCACCCATGCACGTCGCTTGGACTTCCTCCGACGCTTCCACAGTGTGGACAGGCCCCCTCGCGGTCTGTCCCCCACCAAGGCCATGGCCGAGAAGGTGGCGCACCCATCGCCACGTCCTACCATGGGGGCCATCGCCCCTGTGAAATGCATCAAGAGCCTCTTCTAGGAGGAGGCCGCTGGACCATCTAGGGAACCGGTCTTCCCTAGTCACTCCACCCATACCCTCCGTGGGATGAAAACTCCCACGGGCGAGTATGCTAAGGTGTTTGTGCCAAGGGTAGCCATCTCGGATTCATCCATAGATGAGTCCATTGACTCCACTCCACCGCGTAGGACGGTGAATTGGGTGGCTGTACCTCCTCCCATCCGAGGGCCGCCTGGGAAGTTCGAAGATTCATCCGGTGATGAAGACACGGTGGCCTCTCTTAGGAAGGAAAACATAGCGCTCAGAGCCAAATTGCAGAATTTAGAAGAGCGTTGTGCTGAAGGCGAGCTCTGGCGGATGGAGATTAATGATAAAATAGATGTCCTTAGGAAGGGACTGTCTGCCAAGGTCTGCCGCCTTGCGGAAGCAATGGGGCATCCGAAACTCTATGACCCACCACAGCCATAGATGCCCTTGCTTCTAGTTATCTTAAGCGCATTAATTTTAGATTGAATAAGTTTTTGTTTGTTTAAATTTCCCTTTTTGTAACATGCGCCACCAATTTTTATATGATTCAATAAAGGTAGGATAATTTTCTTTGTTCCAATAAAGTTTGGGTGGAATGGCCAAAGCCATTCGACCTCCTGTCACTAATCCTGCAGAAACCACGCAAGAAAACACCTTATGCAGGATGCCACAACACTACTCAGTAAAATTCAGGAGAAGAATAGCAACGCGGAGGTCGCCCGACCTTCGTTCTGGCCGCCCAACCCACTGGTCAACTCGCCCGACCATGGTCCGGGTCGGCTAACCATGTGACTTGCACAAAAAACGGTACACCGCGTTCACGTCTCCCCAAGGCTCTCTCATCCGAAACAAACAAGTGCACGGGTCAAACCATGAAGAGAGGTGGCCGCTCGACCTAGCCCTTGGTCGCCCAACTTGGCTGCCGGTTGCCTGACCTGGTGACTGGGTCGGCCGACCCTGGCTATGGGCTGGCCGGCCCACTCCCATCTCAAACCCGTATTTGGAGGTCAGGTTTGCACATTTTATTATTTGTACCTCTCAAATTTTGCGTTTGATTTACATGAAACCTTGGTAAATGATGCTCTACATGATCATGATGTCACATCTCACTTGTGCTTGCACCATGTTATTCTTCAAGCTAGAGTAATCTTGCCTTTGGATACCTTTATGGATAGGGAACCACTTATGATTAGTTTGTTGTTTCATGAGAGATGAGATAATTGGATATAACTAAAGGAACCTCCCACATGAGTTAAGAGTTTTATTTGCAAAATAAAAAGAGGGTTCCTTCTTGGATGATCTCAAGTTCCAATCCCATCTCACCAGTGCCACATATGAAAAATAGTTTTTTGTACATTCATGCTTCCTTGATTGCTTTGTCTTATCAAGTTTTGTGCCATTAAAGAGTTCGAATCATTTGAGAATTTTGGCCTTCACATGCATGTTCCATGAAATAAAGTCTCTCAAAAAGGTGTGCACAAAATGTCAATGATCCCATCCAAGTTCTGTTTGAAAGAAAGAGAGGCATGGAAGTCAAAAAAAAAAAAAGAGAGAAAGAGGAAAGTATGAGAAAAGAAAAATGATGAGAAAAAGAAAAATACTCCATGCCCTCTGCTCGAACACGGGATTCAAATCAAGCACCTGCAAGAGACAAGTCCCTACACTACACTTGCACTTGGCCAAATCTTATTTGATTATGAATTCTTTCTTGACACTTGGTTTGATTAGACAACATAAGCATGACAGGATGGCATCTTCAACTACCAAAAGCTCCACAAAAGCCTTAGTAGTATAGAATGTGAGGAATACAAAACTCTTACAAGGACACCTTGTCCTATGAGTGACTGAGAGCTGGACTTGAGATCAGAAAAGTTGGCATGCCTTGTTTTGAAAAATCTTGAAAACCTCTTTACTCATGTGGTATGGGAACCTGAAGTTAACTCTGATATATTCTTGTTCCATGTCTCAACATTCCAAAACTTAAGTGTAGACACCATTGAAATCTTGGGCAAGATGAAATAGTTTGGAGTAACCTTGTGCTTGCTATGGTGGTTGTTGATGTTATGCCCTTTCCACTTGCGCTTAACTCTTTTCTTTGCTCGAGGACGAGCAAAGGTTTAAGTGTGGGGGGTGTTGGCGGTCGATAAAACCCATTTCGACCACCAACATTTCATGTTTTAGAGTATACTTTACCAAGTTTTCACTAATCTCTAAATAGTTCCACGAGTTGTGCATAAAGGTTGTATGCTGGAGCTTAACACATTCAAAACTATATGAAAATGAACAAACGAAGAAAATGTGGCAAGAAGGGGAGCAATGGGCTAGAAATCCTGGCCGGCCGACCACCATCCTAGGTCGGCCGACCAAGGGTGAGGTCGCCCGACCTGGTCGGCCGACCAGGGGCTACCAGCACCCAGAGGCCAGGTCGGCCGACCACAGGTCCAGGTCGGCAGACCCAGGAACCAGGTCGGCCGACCTCCCACCTGGTTGGCCGACCAAGGGAGCCCACCAGGCAGCTCAAGGCCCAGGTCGCCCGACCTTGCCACGTCGCCAATTTTGACCTGCATGCAAAGATACACAAAACAAGTTAAATGTGACCGTAGGATCATGCATCCAAGGGCCAAAAGGACTTCGCACAAGGGATCAATGACGTCAGCAATCCGAGGGAGAAAATATGCAGCCAATCAGAGGTCGCCCAATCTTATCTCAAGGTCGACCGACCTAGTACCGACCTCGTTTTGCACGTGCCTCAACTGCCACAACTGCCAACCGACATTCGGAGCAAATCACAGCCGAAGAATCAAGGAAGGCGGTGCATCGGATGGTTGCCCGACCTCCCGGGCTGGCCGGCCGACCTACCCCGGGTCGGCCGACCTACCCCCTAGGTCGGCCGACCACCGACCTATGCCCAACCGACCTTGCACATCTACAAATACCCCCCTCGTCCATCCAGGCTATAAATACCCCCCGGGAGGTCATTTGCAAGGTGTGGCGGATCAAGATAACACTAGTGTGGTTGTGTAGTTGAGTGTAGAGTATAGCAGTGAAGCCACCCTTGGCATTGTAGAGAGAGCCAAGTTGTATCAAGAGTGAGTAGTGAGTTGTAGAGTGAAAGAGTCAGAATTCTCTATTGGTCTTCTATTCCCGAGCTCTTATTCTCAGAGGGATTATTACTCTATTTCCAGGATACAATAAAGTTCCTTGCTCCCTCCTTTATTTAATTCATACTTACTTTATTTACTTCCTCAGTGCTTTGCTTAGTAGTTTACGTGTGCCAAGTGTGCTCTGTGTAGTTTAGCTATACAGTTGTACTTGCTCTCAGGCTTCGAACCTGTGTAGTAGTAAACTCGGTTGTGTAGACGTGGTGTCTAGACTAGAGTTTGCCTTGGAAGGTGTCTTGTCCCACGCAGCTTTGGTGGTAGGTTCGCTTGGTGACAGCGAGCGTGTACCCTGTGTACTCCACCCCGTCGTTCGGATAAGTAGTCATCGACGCATACCTGAGTTCTGTAGTGCCTGCCTTTCTCGTCTGGGTTATCAGCACTCTGGTGCCCGGAAGTGGTTCTATAGGCTTCGTGTCCAAGTAAACCTGCTAAGTAGAACACTAGTTTGTTTAGTAAAGTTAAGTTGTTTTATCTAATGTAGTGAACTTGCTCTGCTCTGTCTTTTATCTCTACATTTGCTGGCTTTACTGTTCGTTCCTACCTGTTCTACGTTGAGTTACTCCTCGTTCCTCATGGATTTCGATACCCTGGAATACTCTTAGGTGAAAAGCTACAACGTGTTTCCGTGCGCTTGCGGATCTATATCAGTAGGCTAAGAAATGCCAACAACCACCTCTCTCATCGCTTTGTTAAGTCGACGCTGCGGCTCCATAGTTGGCTTGTGAATAGCCTCCATAGGGATACGATGAGTGCATAGGTTGGGACTAATTCCTTTCAGGTCTTGAAGAGAGTATCCAAGCACAGATCTATACTTCTCCAGAACTGAAAGTAATCGCTGGCTCTCACTCTCTGTCAGCTTGTCGCTGATGATCACCGGTGTGTCCTCATTCCCGTTGAGGAAGGCATACTTCAGGCCAAGCAGTAGTTGCTTTAGTTCTATCTTCAGAGCTTCAGGCCGTAAGGATTCACCAAGTTCTTCGAACTTCCATGGCTCCTCTACCGTACTGAAGTCGCTAACAGCCTCTTCCTCTAGGCTATCTTGACCCATTTCCTCAAGTGCAAGGCTCATCACCTCTTCCATAGGGTCAATCTCTAGCTTTGCTTCAGTCTTGGCATTGAGTGACTATCGATATTGACATTGATTTCTTCATTGCCGAGCTGAAGCTGCAATCTCCCTCTGTATATATCTAAGCTGGTGAGGGCGGCGATTGGGATCCCAACCATGATTAATGGTGGAGACCCCTCGGGGATGTCGAAGATGTGAAAGTCTAAGAACACTTGAGTATCCCGCAAGGTTGTTTGAATTACCCTCAGAACACCCTCGCATCTCAAATAGCTACCCTTTGTCCATTGTAGACGCATGGCAGATCTTGATAGCGGTTGTGTCGGGTAGTACTCATCCATTCCGTGCTTAGGGATTATATTGATTCCTACCCTTGGGTCATATGTAATATCTTGCGGTTGAAGCCTTGATACTTGGCCCGGGATGACACTGGGGTCTGGATAAAATTTAACCGTGTTTGTGTCTAGTCGTCTCTCTAGCCAATGCCGATTGATTGCTACTGAAAGCCAGAGTAGGTCCTCCTTCATATGCATTTTATGATCTGGTAGTACGTATGTTGGTTTGGAGGTCCTAGTGAAGCGTTGGTCTTGTTTTGGTAACCGAGAGGCGTCACCAAAATCCATGAAGAGCTCATCCTCAAAAGAGAACGGAGGTGCCGACGAAGGAACCGTCAAGGCTAAACTGACCCTCTTAAATTGCCTAGACGATGGTTCCGGTATTTCCTCGATTCGGAGGGGTAGTGGTGAAGGGGTATATGGTGTTTGTCTCTCTTCGGTTTTGAGTGTCTTGGGTGGCTTCTGTGGAGGTGGTTCTTCAAATGTACCGAGGTCAGAAGCTTTCTCGTGGATTCTGTCGAGAACTCTTCTTCCCTCGGATGGTGTCAAGTGGTAGAACGACCCTCCTGAGGCTAGGTCGAGACAAAGATCTGCTCCGGGTGTAAGGCTTCGAACGAAGTGTTGTAGCAACCATGCCTCAGAAATATCCAAATCTGGCCCTGAGAAGGCCAGACGATTGAAGCATTCCCAAGCTGCCCCCAAGGATTCTCTCTCACGCTATCGGAAGTTGAATACTTCGCAGCGGAGGTCGATAACCTTATTTGGCGAAAAGAAACGAAGACAAAAACTATTTTTCAAGTCCTCCCAACTCCCTTCTACTTTACCAACTGTCTGTTTGCACCAGATTTTTGCCTCCCCCGTGAGTGAAAACGGAAAAAGCAACCATCGAAGTGTGTCGCCAGACATTTCCAGGATGACCAGGCAGCTGCATAGCTGCTCGAACTGCCGGAGGTGTGTGTAGGGACATTCTGATTCGTGTCCTTTGAATGATTTGTCCTGAACCATGGCTATCAAGCCAGGACGTAGCTGATAGCTTTCTACGGTGATGGGTGCGGATGATGGTGGAGGTCCCAAATAATCGCCCTTTGGAGCGGCGAGTTGAAAGATAGGCGTGGAATCCATATGGTAGAAGGTATGTGGAAATGGTGGGGATATATGTGGTGGTTGTGTATGGTGTGAGTATGGACGATCCTAAGGTTCTAGTTGAATTAGCTACCGTTCCCCGGCAACGACGCCAGAAAAGCTTGTTGGCGTTTCTTAGACTACTGATATATATCCGCAAGCGCACGGAAACACGTTGTAGCTTTTCGCCCAAGAGTATTCTAGGGTAATGAAATCCATGAGGAATGGGGAGTAACTCAACGTAGAACAGGTAGGAACGAACAGTAAAGCCAACAATTGTACAGACAAAGGACAGAGCAGAGCAGGTTCACTACTTTAAATAAAACAACTTAACTTTACTAAACAAACTAGTGTTCTACACAGCAGGTTTACTTGGACACTAAGCCTATAGAATCACTTTCGGGCACCAGAGTGCTGATAACCCAGACGAGAAAGGCGGGCACTATAGAACTCAGCTATGCGTCGATGATTACTTATCCGAACGATGGGGCGGAGTAGACAGGGTACACGCTCGCTGTCACCAAATGGACCTACCACCAAAGCTGCGTGGGACAAGACACCTTCCAAGGCAAACTCTAGTCTAGCCACCACGTCTACACAACCAAGTTTACTAGTACACAGGTTCGAAGCCTGAGAGCAAGCACAACTGTATAGCTAAACTACACAGAGCACACTTGGCACCCGTAAACTACTGAGCAAAGCACAGAGTATCTAAATAAAGTAAGTATGAAATAAATAAAGAAGGGAGCAAGGAGCTTTACTGTATCCTAGAAATAGAGTAATAATTCCTCTGAGAATAAGAGCTTAGGTATAGAAGACCAATAGAGAATTCTGACTCCTTCTCTCTACAACTCACTACTCACACTTGATACAACTTGGCTCTCTCTACAATGCCAAGGGTGGCTTGACTACTATACTCTACACTCAACTACACAACCACACTAGTGTTATCTTGATCCACCACACCTTGCAAATGACCTCCCGGGGGTATTTATAACTTAGAAGGACGAGGGGTGTATTTGTAGGTGTGCAAGGTTGGTTTGGGTGTAGGTCGGTGGTCGGCCGACCTGGGGGTAGGTCGGCCGGCCACCCAGGAGGTCGGGTGACCCTCCGATGCATCGCCTTCCTTGATCCATCAGCTGTGATGTGCTCCGAACGTCAGTTGGCGGTTGTGGCAGTTGAGGCACGTGCAAAACGAGGTCGGTGCTAGGTCGGCCGACCTTGGGATAAGGTTGGGCGACCTCTGATTGGTTGCATGTTCTTTCCCTCGGATTGCTGACGTCATCGATCCCTTGTTCGATGTCCTTTCGGCCCTTGGATGCATTGGATTCTTGATCCGACGGTTGCATTTAACATGTTTTGTGTTTCTTTGCATGCAGGTCGAAATTGGTAACGTGGCAAGGTCGGGCAACCAGGGAAAAAGGTCGGCCGACTTGGGCCTTAGGCTGCCTAGTGGGCTGCCAGGGTCGGGCAACCAGGGGGAAGGACGGCGGACCTGGCTCCTGGGTCGGCCGACCTGGGCCTATGGTCGGCCGGCCTGGCCCCTAGAGCTGATGGGCCTCAGGTCGGCCGACCAGTTCGGGCGACCACACCTAGGTCAGCCGACCTGGAGTGGTGGTCGGCCGACCTGCGTTTCCTGCCCCATTGCTCCCCTTTGCCTCATTGCCTTTGTTTGTCCATTTTCATATGGTTTTGAATGTGTAAAGCTCTTGCATACAACCTTTATGCACAACTCGTGGAACTAGTTAGAGATTAGTGAAAACTTGGTAAAGTATACTCTAAAACATGAAATGTTGGTGGTCGAAATGGGTTTTATCGACTGCCAACAATTATCTGATCCTAACTGGGTGAACGCCATGCATGAGGTGTTGGAGAATTTTGAGAGAAACCATGTCTAGGATTTAGTGGAGCCTCCACCAAACCGTCGCCCTATAGGTACCAAGTGGGTTTTCAAGAACAAACAGGGTGAGAACGGGATGGTTGTGAGGAACAAAGTGTGATTGGTAGCCCAGGGTTTCTGTCAGAAGGAGGGGATAGATTATGAGGAGACCTTTGCCCCTGTAGCTCGTTTGGAAGCCATTAGGATTTTGCTTGCCTTTGCGGCCTCTAAAGGCTTCAAACTGCAGCAAATGGATGTCAAGCCGTCACCCATCCATCCATTACGCCTCCACTGAGTACCAGTTTTTCAAGAAATCCCCATGAACTCCCCACCCTCACGCTCTCAGCCATGGCTAGAGGTAAGGGGAAGAAGCGCGCGCGCTCGCCACCGTCGTCGGAGTATGAGGACTCTGACGACGCATTCTTCGGCGGCGCCTACGATGACGAGGAGTCCTCGAAGGACTTCACCTCCAGCGAGGAGGAGGAAGCCCCCGAGGATATCCACCCCGAGAAGACGACTTGGAGCCCAACACCGACGACTCCCAGGGGTACAGCCACAAGGAGCGCGCCAAGCTGCGTGGCCTCCGCCGCGCCGCCCTCCAAGAGTCCGACAACGACGAGGAGGAGGACAGCGAGGAGGACTCTGACGATGACGACGACGATGCCCCCGACGGCCAAGACGGCCCGGGCGGTGACGATGGCAGCGACGGCGGCCACGACAGCGACGACGGCGGCCACGACGGCGGTGATGAGGCCGATGCTCCGGCTTCCAAGTGCCGCATCACTGGGCCCCCGGCCGGGCCCTCCACCGGCGTGTAGGCCACCACCACCACCACCACCATAGTAGTAGTAGTTAGTAGTAGATTAGGATAATCTCCCCTATATGTGTAATCCATCTTGATGAACCATGTTATATAATGAAATCCATCGCATTGTCCTTTGTTCTTTGAGTTCTTCTGTGTGTTCTTATCTTGAAAATCTTGCATCCAAATCAAATGCATCTTTTGAGTTCTTTGAAGTAAAACCGAGATCGTCATACAGCAAAAGAAATCACACTTCACTTATGCCCAGAGTTCGGGCAAGACTCAACTTGCTAGGTTGAATTGGAAACCCCATTCTCCGAGTAATAGAGAACATGAACCTTTATTTGTGAATACCGACTGAATAACTATGCTTAAGAAATCATCCCAACTGAAATGGACAACTTAATTCCAATGCAATCTGACACAAATTTTACCGTCCAGAGATCCGACTCAATCTTAACGATATCCGCCAGTTCCGTCAGTCCACGTGAATTGTTACTAACGGCGTCAGGGTTATTTTGAGATCTATACCCTGAACCAAAAGTTCTCTTATCCAAGAGCTGAACTGCCATTCTTTCCCACTGGAACTGCCGCCATTGTTGTTTGAAATCAAGGTGCCACTGCATCCGCTTCTTCTCAAATCTTCATCCAAACAGAGACATCCTCCTCCATGGCTCCCAAGAAGAAAACCTTGAGCGAGCGCGGAAACACCACTGAGGGCCTGCCGCACAATGAGAACCAACAGCTACCTTCACCATACCTAGCATACCGCCCCTCCATTGTCACCGAGCCCATGCTACAATCCTTAGTGGATATGGGTTTCTTGCCTCCGAAGGAAGTGACAAACTAGAGGGTGTGCGAGAAGAAAGATGACACTGCCCCAACTGAGGACACCTACGAGGCAATGGTGTTCATGCCGTTCTTCATCCGCAGGTAAGGTCTTCCAATCTGCTCATTCGCGCGAGGCCTTTTGCAGTTCTATGCAATCAATCTGACCCATCTGAATCCCAATTCAATTCTTCAACTTTCAATTTTCATCCACCTCTTCGAGGCGTTTCTTGGAATTGTCCCACATTTTGGCTTGTGGAAGTATCTATATCACTCTAAAGCCGGTCTGAGAGACGGAGTGCTACAAGTAACTGGAGGGGCCAGCTTTGAGCTACAGAAGAATCGCAAAGCTGTTTATTTGGATATCCCTCTCCCAGATAACAACAGAGGATGGCTCTCCGAGTGGTTTTACATTGAAAATCATGGAAACTCTCTCCCCTCGAGGTCTGGGAGACAACCTGACAGCAAGCTGCCCAGCTAGGAAGAAGGCCCAACTGTTGAGGAGCAGGCCGAGGTTGACACATTGCTGGAAGAAATAGCCAATCTGAAGGAAAGAGGCCTCACTGCCCATGCTGTGGTGATAGATTTCGTGCATCGCTGCATTCAACCTCTGAAGGATAGGATCTACCCCGCCTTTCTGTATGTCGGAGCTAGCGATCCAACTAGAGAGACAGCTCGATTTATGACTGAGGATGATGTCAAGGCTCGAGTGGAGTTAATGCTTAGAGGTGAAGCTCACAACGAGGGTACTCCCAAACCATATTCTGCATGGAATCCAACTCCCACCGTAAGTAACCTTACTATGATTTCTTTGAGTATCCTTGCACGTAATCACATTCTGATTCATGAGATTACTGCAGAGCAATATATCCAAGCTTCTGTCAGACCCTACAGATTCTGGAGCTGTCGGGTTATCCAAACGACAATCCGAGTTATCCACTGAAGAGATGGAAGCTGTTGTTGATGCTGCCCATGGTGTAGGAAACAATGAAGAGCATACATTCATTGTGATACCACGTACAGCCCAGACCGCCCAAGAGCTCAGTGTGAGCAACATCACCAAAGCAGCCCCCAAGCTAACAGCTGCTCCAAGCGGTGTGAAGACACGAGCTGCAACTGGTCAGGGGCGCATCAAGGCAAAAGCAACTCGCACTGTGGTGACACGTAGACAGAGGACACACAATAGGACAATCAAAGATCTGACAAACTCTCCAGAGTCAGCAGACAAAGCTAAGAAATCCAGATATTCTTCCCATACCGCAGCTAAAACTGACAACACCCTAACAGGGGTTGACTGGAATAGCTTGGCTGATGAGGACGAAGGAGAAGAAGAAGAGCAATCTCAATTGTCTCATCGTGAGAGGCGATCCAAGAAACATCACGATGACACTATAACAGCTCCTTCTGCATCCATACTGCCGCCTGAGGAGGATGAAATTGATCTAACGGCAGAAGATATGGATCTAGACCGAATTATCAGAGATACGTGCAAACTCCCCTTCACCATATGCTCTGATGAAGACATAGAGTCACTGTCAACATGCTCAAGGGGAAAACAAACTGAGACCACAAGCCCCCGAGCGACAACAGAGCTAGGATCAAAGAATTTGGAGTCTGAAAACCCCGTGAGGCCAACACCAGTAGATATTCCTGAGGATGAGACCGCTCATACGAATAAAGCCACTGAAACTGTGCATGAGGTACCAATGCCATCTGAGAACTGGCAACAGGCATTAACCGGGGTAGCTTCAGAGGAGAAACAGCAAGAGCCTGCAACTGAACCATTGCCTGAAGCCACTATCTCCCAGGAGCGCCTAACTGAGATCGATGCAGGTGATATTCCTCATCCTTCATCTGAAGCTCATGAGTTGGCCTAAGAGAAAGAAACTGAAGAACCAAAGTATACTGATCAAGTTGAAAAGGGACAATCAGACTCCCTAACCACAACTGGGCCAAGCAGCACCCAACCCCCTCCAACTGAGGCAGGTGATGACAGTCACCAAATAGTACCAGCACCCCCAAGCTCAGGGCTGCTGACAGCTTTTGAGGTATGCTAATTGTGCACATACCCTGTATTGACCTTGCTGTTGCCTAAATAACTCGAATTACTCTCTACAGGCTATGCTGAAGGCGCTCCAAGGTGGAGTGTAGCAAGCCAGCTTGATCCATGAGAAGATTGCTGCACTCTCCAGTCTTGAGGTTATTACTCTGAGGCAACAACTGGCTGACTCTGAGGCCACACGAAAAGCTGAAACAACAGGTACGCATGCAACTGTTCCATACTCCAATATCTGAGATCTCAAACTGAACTATGGACTTGCTACCAGCTGCTGCTGCGGAGATTGCTCGCCTGAAACAAACGGCTATGACTCGAGAGACAGAGCACCACAATGCCATTGCTGACAGAGATCAAGCCAGAGACCTAGCAGCAAACCTTCGCAGACAGCTGGATATTGAGAAGAAAAACCATGAGGTAACCCGTCAAGAATCCCAACTAGCCTATTCTTTGCTCACAGAAGCATATGAACTGTATCATTCCACAGGAGAAGATGCGCCAAAGAAATGACGAGTATCAGCAGCTGCAAAAATCGCGAGACGGCTTTGAGAAGTCGTTCCGTGAGACTGCCAGCTCCTTGGAGACTTTGAGGAATAGCCACTCCTTAACACGCCAAGCGCTTAAGGACAAAGAAACTGAACTAGCTGAATCTCAAAGCGCCCATGAGAAAATGAAGAAGGTACTAGCCTCCACAAGATCTGCACTTAAAGAATCCCAAGACCATGCTGTTCATCAGGCTCAAGTATCAGAGGTCTTGAAAAAGAACTATGAGACCAGCAAGAAGAACTGCAACAAGCTGAAAGACACCTTTGAGAAGGCAAAAGAGGCTGCCTTGACTGCTAATACTGCCTTGATCAAGATCCTGGACATCTGCGTGCCAAAAAAAGCTGCACCTCATCCTCTGAGTGATCGAATAACAACTTTCATGGATGATATGAAGTCCAAGGTTTCTAAACGAGTAAAAACCGTTCTTACTCGTGCCCTTTTGGTCATCAAGAGTTCACACCCTGAGATTGACTTGGCAGGTTTACCAGGAAAGATAGTAAACAAGAACCAGAGTGTTGAGCATGAAGATGAGGCCCGCATAATTGCTGAACTCCTTGTAGGTGACAATGAGTAAACAACGATCCCCCATGTAATATGATGAACTGAATGCTGTGTGTACGTATTTTGCGACAAGACTATTTACTCTGCAAAACCAAGTTAATTTAGAGAGCAAATCAAAATATTCCATACGTACCTGAGAGTTATTCTTGTGCAGAAAAATCAAGCAACGCTATCAAGATCTGAGTTTGAACTGAATACAAGAAAAACAACATATAATAGCAAAAAACACGAATACTGTAAGATAGAGTATGGTGACGAAGCAAAGACATGCAGTAACGAGCTGTAGGTCGTCAAAACCTAGGCCCTTCTGTCTTTGTTCGGCTGGGGCCATGAATGCTCCCCGATTATGAGGTCTTGCAAAGGCATGTAGCACCGTGCTGTCGGTCATCTGACCTAGGCCGATTGCCTTTGTTTTGTTGGGGCCTTGAATGCTCCCCTATTATGAGTTCGAACGAGAGCATGTAACACCATGCTGTCGGTCAGCTGACCTAGGCCGATTGCTCTCGTGGTTGGGGCTGGAGATATCCCCGTCAAGAGTAAGAGTGGGCATGTAGCACCGTACTGTTGGTCGACTGACCTAGGTCGATTGCCCGTATACAACGAGTGAATATCACGAGTGAAAAGTTGGAAAGAGAAAACACTGAATACTTTATCTCAAGAGTACGTTTATTTATAGAACATGAATAAGGACAGAGTACAAAAGATGGTACTGACTGCTAACTCTAAAAGTCATAGAGAAAGAAACAGACTATGCGTAGAATCTGCGCAGATGCTCTATATTCTAGGAGTTCCTGACTGGTGTCCCATCCATTTGAGACAAACGATATGATCCTGGACGAGTAACTTCTGTCACGATGTATGGGCCTTCCCAAGGGGGAGATAACTTATGATGTCCCGCAGTTTTGAGCACCCTACGCAGCACCAGGTCCCTGATCGAGAAGGAATGAGGCCTCGTATATCGATCATGATAACGACGTAAAGTCTGCTGATATCGAGCCGACTGAATAACAGAGTTAATACGCTCCTCCTCAAGTAGGTCGATCTCCTCGAGTCGGGTTGCTTCAGCCTCAGCAATGCTATTAAAAACCAGACATAGGGCTCCAAACTTGAGGTCAGCAGGTAAGACTGCCTCTGATCCGTACACCATGAAGAAGGTCGTGTTCCCTGCGAGAGCTTTGCTAGGTTGTGTTCGAAGGCTCCAGAACACATACGGCAGTTCGCGTATCCACTTCCCGGCCAGCTTCTTATCCTTATCAAAGATCTTTTTCTTGAGTGCATCTAGTATCATGCCATTGGCCCGCTCGACCTGCCCATTAGCTCTAGGGTGAGCCACCGAGACATACTTGACACGGATGGACCTTTGTTCACAGAAATCGAAGAATTCGGAGCCTGTGAAGTTAGACCCTAGGTCTGTGATGATAGAATTCATTATTCCAAAGCGAAAGATGATGTCTTAAATAAACTCCACTGCTTTGGCAGACGTTAAAGAGGCAATGGGCTTGAACTCGATCCATTTGGTGAACTTGTCGATGGCCACCAACATGTGAGTATATCTCCTTTGAGCTTTCTTAAACGGCCCAATCATATCCAGCCCCCAGCAGGAAAAAGGCCATGAGACCGGTATATTCTGCAACTGCTGTGCTAGAAGGCGATGTTGCTTGGCGAGGAATTGACAAGCTTCGCAGTGTTGCACTAACTCGGCAGCATCCTTCTTCGCTGTGGGCCAATAGAAACCAGCCATGAATGCCTTCCCGACCAATGTGCGTGAGGCAGCACGAATTCCACAGACTCCAACGTGTATCTCTTTTAGCAAACTCTGCCCTGATGAGGTACTTAGACATTTCAGCAAAACTCCTGAGGCAGCTCGCTTGTATAACTCATTATTGATCAGAGTATAGCTGGAAGACCGTCTCGCTATTCGCTCGGCCTCTGCTTTATCCTCTGGAATTTCTTCGTTCAGAATGTACTTGATGATGGGAGCCCTCCAATCAGTCGGCGCATCTAGAGTTAAGATATGCCGGTCGGGAGGTATGCTCAGCTCGTCTAGCTGAATGGAAGGATGATGAAGCTCTTGGACGAAGATGCCAGAGGGTACCTTGGCACGTGATGAGCCCATCTTGGACAGAATGTCAGCGTCCACGTTGCGATCCCGATCCACATGAATATACTCAAGGCCCTGAAATCTGCCTTCCAGCTTGCGGACTGCCTCGCAATATTTGTCCATACTTTCTGTGGAGCGATCCTGTTCCTTGTTGACTTGATTAATGACCACCAAGGAATCTCCGTAGGCCATTAGATGCTGGATCCTGAGTGATATGGGGATGCGCAGGCCATGGAGGAGGGCCTCATACTCAGCTGCGTTGTTGGAAACTGGGAAGAGAATCTGCAATACATACTTGAGTTTTTCCCCTGCTGGCGAGGTGAAGACGACGCCAGCGCCAGCTCCTTCCAACTTCAATGAGCCGTCAAAATACATCTTCTAAACTTCCATGACTTCTGGCTTCTCAGGCACTTGATGCTCAGTCCACTAAGAGACGAAATCGACCAGTGCTTGAGTCTTAATTGCAGTACGAGGACGGAATTCAATGTCATGAGCCCCCAGTTCGCAAGCCCCCTTGGCGATATGCCCTGTAGCCTCTCGATTACGCAAGACCTCTCCGATTGGGAACTCCGTAACCACTATGATTTTATGTTCCTCAAAGTAATGGCGCAGTTTGCGTGCGGTAATGAGAACTGCGTATAATAACTTCTATACTTGAGGATACCTGATTTTGGAGGGACTGAGGACCTCGCTGATAAAGTAGACTGGATGTTGCCTGGGTACCATGTGCTGTCCATCCGGTCGCTCGACCACCAATGCGGTACTGATCATGTGAGTCGTACAGGAGATGTAGAGGAGCAGATCTTCCGCCGGTGAGTCGGCAGTGGCATGATTAGGAGACTTGAGTATGGGAGGTGACGTTAGGAACTTTTTCAAAGCATCCAACGCTTCCTGAGCCTCTGCAGTCCACTAAAACCTGTCGACCTTTTTGAGTAGCTTGTAGAAGGGCATACCACGTTCACCGAGCCGTGATATGAATCGACTCAAGGGTGCCATGCACCCAGTCAGCCTCTGAGCATCTTTCTGCGATCTGGGAGGGTGCATGCGTAGAATAGCCTTGATTTTCTCGGGGTTGGCTTCGATTCCTCTGTTGTTGATGACAAAACCGAGTAACTGACCTGCGGGAACGCCGAAGACGTACTTGGTGGGGTTGAGCTTCCACCGAAATTTC
This sequence comes from Paspalum notatum, assembly GCA_022530915.1. Lineage (NCBI taxonomy): Eukaryota > Viridiplantae > Streptophyta > Magnoliopsida > Poales > Poaceae > Paspalum > Paspalum notatum. The sequence continues at coordinate 26,232,704 of CM039688.1, read as the reverse complement.
CTCAAGCTATCAAACACCTGGCGCAGATCATTGATGAGATCTTCTTCGTTCTTGGTCTTGATTACAACGTCATCAACGTAAGCCTCGACACGTTCGCCCTAGTCCTCAATGCTGCCACGCCTGAGGTGGCGAAGCCATTGCAGTGCGTCCTGTCCCAACTTAATTGGGACATAGGCCATCATGAGATCTTCCGAGGCATTGGCTGCTCGGGCCGCAGTAGTGTACACGGCCAGCCAATTCCGCGGATCCATCTTCGTCTCAAATTTTTCAATGTTTGACATTTTGAAGTTAGGTGGCCACTCGACATCTTGAATTCTCCGGCCGAAGGCTGCTATAGCAGCTTCGGCGGTGCCAGCCAGGTTGCCGCAGTCCTCCACTGGGTGGCGAGGCGGGGACTGAGGTCGATGATCCCACTCAGATCTGACTCGGGGGGCGGAGCTATTCACGGAGACAGCCCCCGAGTGACCCCTGGCGGCTGGAGCGCGCTGCGGGGGGCCGTAGTCTCGGTCGTAGTTTGCGCGCTGTTCTATCTCGAGCTGGTGCCTCTGAGCGCGAGATTGCTCAATGCTGTGACGTGCGTCGCGGTTGCCGTTGATGACCTTTTGTGCGTCGGCAACCTCTTGCTGCCTGGTCACGAGGTGGTCTGCTGCCCGAGTGAGAACGATCTTGATGGCCACCCCATCTTCATTGTTGGGGATGAGCTCACAGAGCTTGACCAATGCCCCTTCTGCTTGACTCGGCGTCTCCATGACTCCCTCGAACTCCTTCAGAAGATTGCGTCCGGGGAGCGCTGCCACCCGCTGTCGCCTGGCTTGAGCAGCCTGCCAATAGCGACGTCGCTGCCGCTTTTGGTTCCTGCATCGGTGGCTCTGCACTTCCTGTTCATCCTCGCTCCCCTGAGTTACCTCGTCTATCGAGACAGGCAGCATAGGATCCTTGTTCCCCAGGATGTGGCGGCACCAGATGTTACGGATGCGGTTCGCCTTCTCCCTCCTGTGGCGATCTTGCGAGGTTTCGGCGAGGATGGGTTGCTCATCGTCCGAGACCACTTCGTCGATCTCGTTCGCTGCACCGCTGATCATGAAGACCTCAGGGAAGCAGAGAGTGCCGCCGAAAAATGATCCTCGGGACCTGCTGGTGGTCGTGGCTGCCACCCCCACGCTGGCGTCCGAGGCAGGGACCGTGGACACCGTGGTCGTTGCGGTAGTTGCAACGTGTTCAGATACCGTAGGAGTATCGATGATGTAGATCATATGAGGGCGCCCCGCATCACGAGCCCTCTTAGTGCTCACTAGACGACGGCGAGCCTCGCCAGTCGGTGAGGTGCTCCGGTGAACGGATCTTTCCGCCGGTGTGGGATTGATGAGGAGTCGTGGGCGATGACCTGCCGACAGCGCGTCGAGCCAACTGTAGATGCGATCGTCCGAAAGAGGCACGGACTGTCTTGAGTCGGGCGCCCCCCATGCACCCTCATCATTGTTGAGGGGAGCCGAGGCACGGGAGAGAAGCCTCTGGTACGTGGTAGTAGAGTTGCGGAGACCGAACGTGATGGAGGGAACGACAGGCTCCACCGAGTCTTTTTTCGGCCCTGAGCGGGCGAGGCCGGCCGTGCTCGCTTCGATGCCGGCGGAGGTGGTTGTGATGCCCCAGGCATCTCACGTGCATAATCATTCATCATATGTGCAGCATTCATTATGAAGCATCTTACATTGACATGCATTTAAACCTTAGTTCAAACTTGGTCGAAATGCAACTTGTCAAAACCTGTTTTCTGCATATATGTCTCTGTGACTGTGCCCATAACTTTTATTCTATTTAGATGTGAGTGAAACTCATATTGACAAACTTGTAGACAATTTCATGGTGAACAACTTTGGTAATTGGTGCTTTGACATGCATGAATGTTGCATAGAGGTTTGGGGCTTTTTTTGTCAGCATGTAAATTCTGACCAAACCTGAGTTTAGTAATTTCAAATTTAAATTGGTCTACATCCATAATCTTGCAAGACTCCAATTGAATAAGTTGTAGATCATGAAATTCTAAACAACATTGTTATAAAACTCCTTGAGTGAATGTGACCAAAAAATGGACTTTTAGAATTCCTAAACTGGAAGGTTCTGTTGGTCAAACCTTGGTCAGCAGTTTAAATTCAAATTTAGACCACATTTTTTAATATAACATGGTATGAAAGTTTATAAGAAAGTTGTAGAGCTCGAAATTTAGAACATTTCATCAAAATTGGGTATTTTCAAATTCGGCCTCTATCCTATCAAAAAATGGAGATTTCCAACATGGGTTCCTGCGGTCAACGGGAGGTTTTTCCAATTTCGGGAAGTTTCTTTTCTTCTTGTCTCACTGACCGGCGGGCCCCACCTGCCAGACCGCCATCGGATTCCCGCCGCGTAACTGGAAAACCTGGGCCGGTGGGTCCTACCTTCGCGCGTCCCCGCGCACCCGGTCCACGCACCTGAAGATCATTTCCCCACCCCGATCCTACATGTCAGTGTCTCTCGGTCTATAGACTCGATCCATCAACCGGCCGCCGGCCTCCTTCCCCGCTCGCTCGCGTCCACGCGGCGGCAGTCGCCTGCCGGCGATCGGCCGAGGTACCCTGCCGCTCCCTTCGGCTTTAAGCCAAAGCGGAGGGCGTTTTCCCCTCCATTCCCTCACTCGCCTCTCGTCCATCCACCGAGCGCCTCCCTCGCCTCTCTCTGTTTCCACCACGCTGCCCGCCATTGACACAAGCTCGGGCTCGAGCTGCGCCCGCCGCTCCAAAGCTCTTCCCCAGCCTCCACTCCGCCGCATCCCTTAGGTCTAGGCCACCATGGCCTCTCCATCGCGCCGCATTCTGCCGCCCTCTCCTCTCCCTCCCTGACCACCGCCGGCGAGCCCTCGGGCCCCGCACGGCCGGAATCGCGCGCGCCTCCGCCGGTCACTTCCCCCGGCGAGAGGTTGAAGAAAACCCGAGTTTTTGCAGTTTAGCCCTCGGCGTTTCAGCGTATCATGTTTTCATCTGACGTACTGTGCACTGTGCCTCGCAAATCTTTTGATCTAGCCCCTGGAGGTTATGGATAATTCCGTCTACGTCCTAAATCTAGGGTTAGTGTGCATATTTCGGTTTCGAACTTTGAAAAATCATAACAATTCAAAGAAAAATCCAAAATGGACAAACTCAGTGGCTATGGATTCCTTGTGAGTAGATCTACAGGATGGGTATGATGTGGAAGTGTGAAAAGACTGTTTTGCCCTTGTTTAACTTGCATGCATGTGAGGGTTAATAAATGGTAAAAGTGGCCCAAATGAACTCCAAAAATTATGAGACTTGGATAGTAGCTTTGTTATGGCATCTAGGTACTGTGTGATTTTTGGTAGCCCTAGCGTTGACTAGTAAATTACTGTTTTACCCTTATGCATGTGATTTGTGTATTTATTCAACTTGGAAAATGAAGGCAACATAAAGTATGCTCAAACATGACCTCTGGTATTTTTCATGTACTCTATATAGTATGGGTAGCTCGCTAGTAAAGTATGAGGTTGTGCATACAGGTTTAAGCTGTTGATTTGAAAATGACAAAATGTCACATGTTTAAATAAATAAAATGAGAAAGTGGTTCTAGGATGCATAGTTAATTCTATGAAAAATCTGGTATGCTACTAGTATAATAGGGGGTCTAGAAAGTATTTTTGGAGAATTTATTCACACTGTTTTTAAATACATATTAATTTGCATAAGTTAATTATATGGAAAATAGATGTCCTATCAAACTATGGATTTTAGGCTTGCTGATTTTTGTATATGATGTTCATGCAATGAAATGCTTGCTGTAGAAACTTCAAGTCCAGAACTCACTCCTACAAATTATGAAAAATATGAGAAGCTATAGGGCTGATAACTTGCTGGAATTTTAATAAATTAATTATAACTTGGTTGAAGCTGAAATTTTGGCAGTAGCATTATGAAGTATGTTTTTGCATGTGGTAAAAGTTTGAGCTCAATTTGAGTTGCCTAACTACATGAACTCATGAGTGTATTTTATTCATAAAGGTGGCATCTCCATTAATCTGTGTGTATACGTTTAACTGCAAGTGACAACGTGTTTGGTGTATATATAAAGTTACTTGCTGCACACCATCAAATACATCTTGTGATTCCAAGGGTGTTCAATGGAGGTGTTTTTGAGAGACACCTTCATTCCATTTGATAGGGACTATGTACACACATAAGACAGTAACTCCTGATAACTTCAAAGATAAAATGTAGTGATGGTTTGTATGATTTTTTAGTGATGGGTTGTATGATTTCTTAGCAAAGTCGTTAAGTTTTCTTATTATGGGATGTGTTTAAACTGTGAGTACTCGAATCCATTCTACACAAACTGCTTGATTATGCATTATATTTCATTGGCACCTCCTGCATACATTTGCAATTCGTCGCACTCATGATTGCACTATGTCATGCATGTAACCTGTATCATATGCATGTATTTGCAATTCTCTTGCACTCACTTGCATATTATATCATGCATATAGATTCCGCGAAGAAAGGATCAACACAGGAGCTGCTATTGATCGATAAGCCGAACAACGAATTGCACCAAGAGCAAGAAGACGACGTGTCGCTGATTCTCCGTCCCGGTTTCAAGGGGTTGCCTGGGGTAAAGCCTCACAACCCGGCAAACTAACTTAGATTAGTTTGCTGGTTTTCGTAAGAACAATCAAAGGTAGACAGAACCATACTATACCCAGCAAACATCTTATGTCTTAATGTCTAGACATATGCACTAGGAGTTGTTTGGAACCAACTGCATTAGACATCCTGGCCGCCTTGGCCCTAGATCCTATGAATAGAGTTCATAGGACGAGTATGCCTAGAAATGCTAGGTACGAGTAGACATGAGTGAGCACTGTCACTCATCGCGTAGGTGATTTTACAAATCTCACAAATCTTACTATGATGCAATTTATGATTATTATTGCTGATGTTAAATGGAGACCGGGCGGAGCGTAAGTTTACTTTGTGGTGTGCGTTGTTGTTATCCGGCTCCGCCCGAGTCGTATAAGGCCCGTCCGCTGTTCGTCTGCTGATTGGCATAACATTGCTAGAATGCTTATCTAGGACACGGGCCTGGTGAAAGTCTTACTTGTGCCATCCGAAGAACAGAGACTTGGTCCTACCATGGGGTCTAGGGGCGCTTGACTCATGGGAGGGCTGACCCGGTGCGCCGTGGTAACGCTCCATGGGGGCTAAACCTAGGGAATGGCGGGTTGGAATCGAACTTGAGATGGGACAAGTGAAGATGGGGACTATATGTGGGAACGCGATGGCTAGTAAGCATATACCCCTGGCATTTTTAGTTATTCCCGGGAATTAGAAATCGATTCGAATCGCTGATGCTCACCAGGTGTGAGAGTGCCAAATATCACTGTCGGGCAACGTGGTAACAACTTTAATATGTTGTTTATCTAATCACGCATTTCAATACAATATGCTTGGATGTGTATGATCCGTCCCACTATTCATGGTGCTGCCCATCCACTGATAGGAGGCCGATGGACTTAGGAGGTGCTTTGAGGTCGAGGGAGGGCTGACCCGACGTACCGTGGTATCGCTCCTGTGACGGCTACTCCTAGGGGTTAGGTGGGGGCGCTGTGAATCTTGGGACGGGACAGGTGTAGATGAGGGGTATATCTTGGATGTGTAGGGTATACTATTATGCAAGTTACTGATGGGTTCTCATACTTTACTTTCATGCAAGTATTTATATTATGATGTAAAGGATCTTTATAGTTAAGGGATAGCAGTTGTCAAATCCTGCTATCTTATGTCCTCGTAACCTTGTATAAAAATCAATGGCTAAGGATCCACATGATTAGTAAGCAAGCTTTGCGTCAGCCGTAAGCCCCGTCCATTAAGTCCTACTGAGTAATTAGTACTCAGGGTTTGCCCCCACTTTTGGATTACAGGTACCGGCGACATCTGTGCAACTGTGTTGGAGGTGGTAGTACCGGTGGGCTTGGTGCTACTTGCCTTGTTTATCCCTGCATTAAGACTATTGAGTTTGTTTCCCGCTACGAGATGTTTTAAAACGCTTCCGCTATCTATATATATATATATATTTCTCAATCGCTTCCGCTGTATTTTGAACTTGTATTTGATTCCGTACATGATGGTTTGTAAGCTAAGTCTATCCATCTTATATTTCAACTGCCTGTGATGATGTAACTGTTGTGGCTCCATCGAGAGTCGGATGTGTTTGATGTCGGTTCCTCTGGGAATGGTGTTATCGAGAGCCGAAGTATGTAGGACCGAGACGTGCGACTAGAGGGGGTGAATAGGAGCACTTGAAAACTCAAACTCAAACTCCCACCGCAATGCAAAACGGAAACAACACCCACAACGAAGCTAGACACCATTCACTGAGAGGATACGTATCTAGCTCACAATACGTGCTTGGTACCGTCCACTGAACAGATACGTACCAAGCACCAAGCGAAAGCACACGCTCAAACGGCTAAGAAAGAGAGCGCAAAAGGAACCAACTCCAGAAAACAGCAGATTTCAGACAGACAGGGCTGCAAAAAAAATCTCAAAACCCTAGATGCAAAGCTCCAAACCACCCCAAAAAATAACCACACCTTCAAAAGGCAATAGGAAACAACTCCAAAAAATTTCAGGCCAATTGAAGCAAGTTGGAATCACCGGACCGTCCGATGATTGAGCATCGGACCGTCCGTTGTTCACAGACTGACACTCTGAAAAGATCTCACTCAAAACCCAATCAAACCAACTCCAAAAATTATGAAATTTTTACTGTAGGTTAAGAAGGGGCCAAGAAACAACTCCACAAATGTGCAGCTCAATCGGACAAGAAATAAAAATCCTTCACTCACCGGACCGTCCGGTGATATGGACACCGGACCGTTCGGTGCTCAGAAACAGACAGACCAACCTCCAAAGAAAAATATGAAAACCAGGTCAAAACACCTCCAAATATTCTGAAATTTTTATGGGAGCTTTATGATTCATAGGACAAAAACTCCACAAAATTTCAAGTCATCTACAGCACGTTTGATCATCGAACTAAACACCGGATGAAGCACCGGACGTTATAGACAGTCAGAAAACAGCCACCCGAAACTTGAACTTCCAAAGCCAAAACTTGACCAAACCTTCACTAAACTTCACGAAATTTTGCACATACTAACCTAGCTCCATTCCAAAGCTATTCCCAAAAGATCTATTGAAAAAGATCAAGAGATTAGCGGAAATTTCAGATCTCATGAAGAGGTGAGTATTTGGGCAAGAAAGGGAAAAGCTCAAGAACAACTTGCTCGTGGCAATCCTTCGGGATTGAGATATTCTAAGACATAATCTCCACATCCTTGCAAGTCCAAAACACAAGGAAAACAAAGGATTCAACCTTGGCCAAAGCAAACACCCACAAAGCCAAAGATTGAAGTCAAAAACCAAAGAGAACAAGGAGAGAAGAAGCACACAAATTTGCTGCACGAAACCACTTCAATTATGAGCCTTAAAAGAGGTCTTAGGTCATATTACAATGAAGGATTTCGTCCCAAGCAACCACCTTCACCTTCCCAAGCAACCCTCCTAAACTTAGAGCTCAAAGCTTGAGGACGAAAATTACCCTAAGGAAATGAAAACCTAGCTGCCAAGACTACCTCTAATGACCAGCTCTTAGGCTATTTATACACTGGTTCAGTTTTGGCATTTTTACACAAAGACCCCTAACACTAGAAACGCCCGGAGGGGCTAAATTAGAAAAGAACCCGAAATATCGGGGACGGACGACCACGAAGAAGACTTGATCTTCTTAGCTTCCACGCAATCTTCGGATGTCCTCCACGTGGCCAGTAGTCCAATCCACCTTTGCACCCCCGGTTTTAAAGTCAGAAACCGAGAAACTTTAGGAAGTCTCCGTTTGGGCCGGACTTGGCCCATCTTCTCTATCTTGGCGAGTTGTGGCCCAACTCACCAAGTCTTGGGTAGCTTGGGTGGCGGTTTTGAGCCGAAGCCGTCAAAGCCTCCCTCGCACACCTTCGCGCCATGCACTCATGTTGGAGTACCACGGTGGCGCCCGGCTTCTCCAGTCCATCGGAGTTGCCTCGCGGTCCATCGGAGGGCTTATACCACCGTTGCCGATCCGCCCCTCCGTGTACCGAGCTTCCATGGCCGACCGACGCCGAGCATTGCCTCGGGTCCATTAGAGGGCTTTTGCCTCAGTCCATCGAGGTCTTCATCATCTACCTCCAGTTCATCGGAGGGCCTCCAGTCCATCGGAGGGCTTGAGCTCGTTGACAATCACTCATCACACCAGGAGAGCAATGAGGCCGGTCCATTGGCTCTCAATCTCCCCCTTGATGAGTGCATTGTCAACACCTTCAACCTGTAACCTGAAATAGAACAAAGACAAGAGAAAAGCATAAAACCAAAAAAGAAATAAAGAAAGAAGAAAGTTGCTCATAATGCCCAAGAACCAAATACAAGCAAAGAAACAGGGCACAATGAGACAACAAACGAAAACAAAGCATCAGCTCCTCAAGATAGAGGCAAAAGGCTCAACGCACCGATGCAAAGAGCTTGCTAAAAGCTCAACGCCCCCTGAAATGCATCCTCACAAATGCAAAATGAATGCAAAGCTCTCCCTCAACTAAATCTCTCCTGAGTTCTCCCCCTTGTCCATATTTTTAAATTTCTTTCCCTTGGAGCACTAATCTCTCCCCAAATTTCTCCCCGTTGTTGTCAACAATGGACACATCAAGGGTTCCTTGAACTCAACTCCCCCTAAACTAGTCAACTCCCCCTCAAAATATGCTATGAAATGCAAGGAATGTAACTGAAAGAGCTCAGAAGAGATGGAAAGCTAGTAATCACAAGTTCTAGCATACAGAGCAAGTGAGGGCAAGGAAGCATACAACAAGCTCAAATGAATCTATCTTACACAGATCAGGAGCATGTTTTTTAGGGCTATTGAAAAGAAAGCATCACCAACATGAATTGCACCTAGCAAGACAGGCATGAACAGCAAGATGCTAGCAATGCATACAAGGTGTGCTACTCTCAACCAAAGCATATACAACTAGCCATAAGCATTTTAGAGACTTGCAAATTTCAGATTTAAACATTTGTATCAATAAGCAAGTTCTTTTTGTGCCAGGCGTTATTTACTTGTCTTATGCCACTTCTTACCAACCAATGCCAAGCCTAGGCTCAAAGGACCATCAGAAGCTTAAGACAAGGTTTTGATCATACGCAGCCTAGTCTAAGTTCATGTCAAAGTGCAATGACAAGCAGTCTCAAACTAGATCAGTGTGACAAGCAAATCCACCTGGATCTTTCTCAATTTAGCACATAAGACACCACTTGTAAGCATTTGAATTCAGATTTCAATTTACGCAAGGTGTCATAAAAGCTTAGGCATTAACTTAGCAAAGGCATACAACTAGCATATCCAGGTATGAAAAAATAGCATAGCATTCAACAATCCTACACATGCTAGGTAGCTAAATCAAGTGGTGATCATGGTTTTTGACTTGCAAAGAATAAAATGACTTAGCTCACAACTAGTATTCAACAGACTCAAGAGAGCTTAGCCAACCATGATCAAGCAAGCATCTGTACAATCTAGCACAAGCAAGTACTAACTCATCATTCCAAAAGAGCTCTAGTGCTAGTGAAGTGAAAATGCATCTGATACAATGCAATGCATGATAGATACAATATGCAAAAGAGACAAAGAGAAATAAAAACAAGATAAAAGCAAAAACTAAACTACAAAATCTATTACTTACTAAAAGGAATAGCAAACTATCCCTGACTAAAAGGGATAGCACACTCCAAGATCACCTCTCAGACACGTAAAAGCGTCAAACTCTAAGGGCATAGTAAAGATATCGGCCAACTGGTTTGCAGATACTACATGGACTAAGTCTATGTCCCCCTTCTCATAGTGATCTCTCAGAAAGTGAAACCTTACGTCTATGTTTTTGGTTGTAGAGTGCAAGACAGAGTTCTTAGCTACAGAAATCGCAGAAGTAGAGTCAACTAGGAGAGGGATCCTACCAAACCAAAGGCCGAACTCACTAAGGGTGGCTTTCATCCATAAAAGCTGAGCAGCAACTAGCAGCAGCAACATATTCTGCTTCAGTGGTGGAAAGAGCTACACTAGCTTGCTTGCGGGAGGACCAAGAGACAAGAAAGGTTCCTAAGAGTAGGCATGTGCCGGAGGTTGATTTGCGATCAATCCGGCAGCCAGCATGGTCAGCATCTGAGAACCCTCTAAGAGAAAGAGAAGAACCCGGGAATACCAAAGACCAAGCTCAGGAGTGAATTTCAGATACCTGAAAATGCGCTTCACCGCTTGACGGTGAGAAGTCCTAGGAGATGCCTGTTAGCGTGCACAAAGGCAGACCGCGAACTGAATGTCCAACCTGGTCGCCGTTAGGTACAGAAGTGAGCAGATCATCCCCCGAAATTCCTTCTGGTCCACCGCCTCCCCATCTTCATCAGTATCAAGTGCCGTGTTTGTACTCATAGGAGTTGTCATGGGTTTAGAGTCACCCATGTTAAACTTCTTGAGTATGTCCCTCGTGTACTTGGCTTGATGGATGAAGGTACCCTCAAGGTCTTGCTTGATCTGCAGCCCGAGGAAGAACTGGAGCTCACCCATAAGACTCATCTCAAATTTCCTACTCATCTATTCAGCAAAACTAGAGACCAAAGCGTGAGATGAAGCACCAAAGATTATGTCATCAACATATACCTGAACTATTAGGGTGTCACCGCCACGACTCAACAAAAATAAGGTCTTGTCTACTGAACCCATCTCAAACCCAGACTTGAGCAGAAAACTCTTCAACCTAGCATACCAAGCTCTAGGAACTTGCTTCAGACCATAAAGGGCTTTCCCCAACTTATACACACAATCTGGAAATCTAGCACTCTCAAAGCCAGAAGGTTGTCTCACATATACCTCCTCCTCTATGAACCCGTTCAGAAAAACAGACTTGACATCCATTTGCTGCAGTTTGAAGCCTTTAGAGGCCGCAAAGGCAAGCAAAATCCTAATGGCATCCAAACGAGCTACAGGGGCAAAGGTCTTCTCATAATCTATCCCCTCCTTCTAACAGAAACCCTAGGCTACCAATCTCGCTTTGTTCCTCGCAACCATCCCATCCTCACCCTGTTTGTTCTTGAAAACCCACTTGGTACCTATAGGGCGACAGTTTGGTGGAGGTTCAACTAAATCCCAAGCATGGTTTCTCTCAAAGTTCTCCAACTCCTCATGCATGGCGTTCACCCAGTTAGGATCAGATAATGCATGTGACACATCTCGGGGCTCAAAAGAAGCAACATATGCAGAGTGGGAGAAAAAGGCTAGAGAAGTAACCGAAGATCGTGTGACACGCTGGTGAATGTCTCCAATTATCCTGTGTGGAGGGTGATCCCGCTGGACCTGCCGAGATGGAACAATCTCGGAAGTTACCTCCCCTGCGTCCTCAGCGGAGCCAGCCTCTGCTTGAGCTTGCTGTCGGGAGAGTGAAGAGGAAGCCGTGGGCAAGGGTCCTCCTTCATCATCTAAGCTCGTAGCAGAGGGGGCAGGAGCTGCAGCCGGTGCAGTGGCTCCTGTATCACCATCATCAACCGCACCTTCCTCATTTTCAAAGATGGGGGTGCCTTCTTCATCATCACCTGAAAGCTCAAAGGCAGGGGTTGTGTAGGGCATAGTTTCATCAAAAGAAACCTCACAAGTCTCAACAACTTGCTTGGCCTCCAAAATCCACACACGAAAAGCCCTAGAATTAGAAGCATACCCCATAAAAATCCCATCCAAACAATGAGACTCAAACTTGTCCAAATGCCCAACCTTCTTAAGCACAAAACACCTGCAGCCAAACGCTCGCACGTGCTTGACGCTGGGCTGCCTACCAAACCGAAGTTCATACGAGGTCTTCCCAAGGAAAGCTCGCAAGAAGATCCGGTTCGCAATGTAACAGGCCGTATTCACTGCCTCAGCCCAAAAGCGCCTCGGAGTCTTGTGCTCATCAAGCATCGTCCGTGCCATCTCAACGAGTGTGCGGTTCTTGCGTTCCACAACACCGTTCTACGGTGGGGTATATGGAGAAGAAAACTGGTGCTCAAGACCTAGGTCACGACAGAAGTTTTCAAACCGAGAGTTTCTGAATTCTCCGCCATTGTCACTGCGGAAAGCGCTCATGGCCTTATGACTCTCGTTTCTCAACCTCAGTACCAGATCCCGAACAAAACCAAACGCCTCATCCTTAAACTCCATGAAAAATACCCACAAAAACGGTGAAAAGTCATTCACAACGACAAGCACGTACCACTTCCCACTGACCGACGCTACTCGAGTGGGACCTACTGTATCCACATGGAGTAGCTCTCCCGGATAGAAGGTCATAACCTGAGACACAGGAAATTGAGAGGCGGCAACCATCTTGCCATGATGACTGGGGTGGCATACTAAATCCTTCTCAGCTCTCAACTTGGGCAATCCTCGGATTAGGCCCATTGAACTCAACCTGACTAGCAGATCAAAGCTCAAGTGACCAAGCCTCCTATGCCACTTCCAAATATCAACAGAAGGACTAGCAACCAAACAGTGAGCAGGGCCAGAAACAGATGTGAGGTCGACCCTAAAAACCTGACCAAAAGGCAGCAACGAGCGAACCAGAGTCTCCTCAGCATCAAGAACACAGCACGCACCCTTCTTAAAACGAACCTCAAAACCTTCATCGAGAAGTTGCGAAACAGAAACAAAATTGAACCCCAGATTCCGAACAAAAGCAACTTCTCTCAGGGAAAGCTTAGCGGAGAGCGAAACTGAACCAACACCCAAATTTTACCTTGACCATTGTCCCCGAATGTGATGTACTCCTTGGTACTCACAGGCTTGAGGCTGGAGAACCACTTGCGGTGCCCTGTCATGTGCCTAGAGCAACCGGAGTCCATGATCCACACGTCCTCCATGCCTCGATCCTGCAAATTCAAGAAAAGCGATGGTGACCAAACGGTCTGGCACTGGGGTTAGTACCAAAACTGCTGTACCAGTGCCGAGCCATCTACTCAAAAGTGGGGTAAGCACAATCAACAAAACCATCACGTCGATCAGGGTAACCACGACCTCCAAAGCGTGAACCCTCGAGCTCTCTCACAAACCCTCTGTCATGAGGTCCGTAGCCGCGCTGAATACGATCAGAAGCTCGACTGACAAAGTGTCTCTCACTACCAGGAGCACGAGCCTGAAATCCGCCTCCTCTCTCACCACCAGCAAAGCAGTCTCTCATCTCACCGCGGTGGGGAGGATCTTGCCTACCACCCTGGTAGAACTGATCTTGGTTCCCCCAAGCTCTCTCCTGCATCTCAACCCGCTTTCTCTTGAAGCAAAACTCCTCTAGGTGGCCATTCCACTGACAGAACTCACAGTGGTAGACAGGCCTCCTAGGAACTGGGTTAAGCTAGGACTTGGGCTTAGGTGGTGTAGCCTTGGGTGGCTTAGGCTGCTGGACTGGCTTCTTGCCCTTAGGCTTAAGCTCTTCCTCAACAATCTTGTCCATCTTAGCCTTGGAAGGCTTGGCTATCCAGTACTGCTTCTTCGGGGCAGCCTTGGGTGGCTCATGGTAAACCCCATCAACAGTCTCTCCTGGCTAGGTAGGTGCAGTCTTGACCTTAACTGGGGCACTCTTCTCACCCGGAGTGCTGCACTCTCCAAACCTAACACCACTCGTCTCACCCTCGGTTCTCTATGATCATCTCTGGTTGGGGTTGCCTAGCATAAACCCAACTGAGCACCTCTCTCAACCTGTTGTTGTCATTCTGCAAAGACAACACCTCCTCCCTCAGATCCTCCAGAACTACAGTCTGGGTAGCACAAGTGTCACAGTCTAGGGAGGGAACCACAGTAGCTTTCTCCAACTTCCTAATGGTGGCATCCCTATCCACCAGCTGCATCCTAAGGGTTAGGCAGTTCTCACAAGTGTCAGTAGGTGCTGAAAGCACCTCAAAGTCAGCTCTCAACTGCTCTAACTCACCTCTCAAAGTAGGACAGACCATACCCGCACCCAAAAGCGTAGGTCTAGCCCTAAGCTCCTCAAGCTCCATGAGCTGCCCCTCAAACTTCTCCTTCAGCACAGCTAGCTCTCTAGCTAGACAGGGGCAAGACTCACACTCGAGCTCTCCACTCAAAGTAGGCTCATCTAGTTTGGACTGGAGTTTGCCTAGCTCAGGCTTCAGCTCATCTATCTCCTCTACCCGCTTGGCATACCTATCTCTCTGGTCACCGAGCTCCGTCATGAAAGACTCGCAGGTAGGGCACTTAATCTCACTGGGTTAGGGTCTCATACTCCTCAACCTCTTATTTTCCTCTAAAGCCTCAGCAAGTTGGGCTTTCAACTTCTGCAGCTTCTTAGCTGCTTTCTCCAGCATCTTATCCTGGGCCTTAAGCTCTTGGCTGTTCTGCTCTAGCATCTCAAGGATTTCGGCTTGCTCAGGAGTTACCTCATCATCGAAAGAAGAGTTGCTGCCGTCATCCTTGTCCTCCTTGTCCTCAAGCGCCATAGAGCAAACCAAGCTCCTCTTCTCCTTGTTCCTGCGCCTGGACTTCGTGGAGACGAAGCACAAGCCAGCTGGACCTCCTTGATCGTTCCTCTTGTCCTTCTTGTAGGTGATCTCCTCATCTCTTAAGCTCGACGAGGATGAAGAGGAAGAAGATCCGCTGCTGCAGAACCCGATCTCGGCAAAGAAGGCCTTGTCCCGCTTCCGGTTGTCCTTCTGGTAGCTCTTGAAAGCCTTTTGGAAGTTCTTCTTGCCGAAGGGGCGCTTTCCGGAGCTGTGCTTGCTGGAGCGGTGCTTGTCAAAGCTGGGCTTGCTGGAGTGGTACTTGTCGGAGTCGCGGGAGTAGCTCTTGCCCTTCTTGTAGTAGTCGTTCTTGTTGGGGCACTCGGCGATGAAGTGGCCGACCTCTCCGCACTCGAAGCATTTGGGCCGCTCGCCCCTCTTCTTGCTCATCCGGTTGTCATAGGCGCGCTGAAAGTGGCTAGACACTAGACATAACTCGTCATACCCAAGTGTCGCCAACTGCTCCTCTGTAACAGACATCAAAGCAGAAAACGAGAAGTTGTGGAACAGGGGGTTAGTGACAGACTCACTAGAGGGAGTAGCCAAGGCCAGACTCTTAGAACCTGTACAAGCGAGGGAATCCCTCATCTTGTAATCTACCTCGGTGGCCTTGAGCTTACTATAGAGCTCCTCTACTCCAATCGTATCATACCCTGCCGACTCAATGATTGAGTTCACCTTGATCTCTCATATTTTTTGTCCAAAGCATACAGCAACTTGACAGCCTGCTGATGATCGGTATATGGGAGGGCAGCGGGGGCAAAATTGACACGCAACTTGTTGATGATCGACTGAAAGCGACCAAACAAGTCATCTACTGACTCTCCCGGCTTCTAGACGAAATTCTCATATTCGCGCCGGTAAGTCTCCACAAGCCTAGCCTTAATCGTTGCAGTACCCTCATAGTGTGCACTAAGCAGTGACCATATCTCACGCGCAGTCTTAAGGTGACTCACTGTCTCATAATCCATGGGACCAAGTCCGGAAAAGAGAAAGTTAACAGCCTTGGCATTAGCCTCATGCTGAGCCACGATATCCTGCGTAGTACGCTCAGCGACTGGAAGCACCACAAACGTCGTACTCTGAGTAGCATCCCATATGTTCTGACTCTGGCTAACAAGGAACGCCTCCATCCTACCCTTCCAGTAGGGATAGCCATCGGAGCCAAGGACGGGAATCTTCCCGGAGTAAGTCATCGTCGCTACGATTTCTTCACCGGTTAAGGTATGGGAAACCTAACCGGCTCTGATACCACTTGTAGGACCGAGACGTGCGACTAGAGGGGGGTGAATAGGAGCACTTGAAAACTCAAACTCAAACCCCCACCGCAATACAAAATGGAAACAACATCCACAACGAAGCTAGACACCGTCCACTGGGAGGATACATATCTAGCTCACAATACGTGCTTGGTACCGTCCACTGAACAGATACATACCAAGCACCAAGGGGAAGCACACGCTCAAATGGCTAAGAAAGAGAGCACAAAAGGAACGAACTCTAGAAACCTACAGATTTCAGACAGACAGGGCTGCAAAGAAAAATCTCAAAACTCTGGATGCAAAGCTCCAAACCACCCTAAAAAATTACCACACCTTCACAAGGCAATAGGGAACAACTCCAGAAACTTTTAGGCCAATTGGAGCAAGTTGTGATCACCGGACCGTCCGGTGATTGAGCACCGGACTTTCCGGTGTTCACAGACTGACACTCCGAAAAGATCTCACTCAAAACCCAATCAAACCAACTCCACAAATTATGAAATTTTTACTGTAGGTTAAGAAGGAGCCAAGGAATAACTCCATAAATTTTCAGCTCAATTGGACAAGAAATAAAAATCCTACACTCACCGGACCGTCCGGTGATATGCACACCGGACCATTCGGTGCTCAGAAACAGACAGACCAACCTCCAAACAAAAGTACGAAAACCAGGTCAAAACACCTCTAAATATTCTGAAATTTTTATGAAAGCTTTATGATTCAAAGG
The DNA here is from genome assembly GCA_022530915.1 of Paspalum notatum. Lineage (NCBI taxonomy): Eukaryota > Viridiplantae > Streptophyta > Magnoliopsida > Poales > Poaceae > Paspalum > Paspalum notatum. Next base: position 26,216,058 of record CM039688.1, on the reverse strand, counting down.
ACAAGAACTCCACAAAATTTCAAGTCATTTGGAGCACGTTTGGTCATTGAAATAAACACCGGACGAAGCACCGGACGTTATAGGCAGTCAGAAAACAGCCACCCGAAACTTGAACTTCCGAAGACAAAACTTGACCAAACCTTCACCAAACTTCACGAAATTTTGCACACACTAACCTAGCTCCATTCCAAATCTATTCCCAAAAGATCTATTGAAAAAGATCAAGGGATTAGCGGAAATTTCAGATCTCGTGAAGAGGTAAGTATTTGGGCAAGAAAGGGAAAAGCTCAAGAACAACTTGCTCGTGGCAATCCTTCGGGATTGAGATGTTCTAAGACATAATCTCCACGTCCTTGCAAGTCTAAAACACAAGAAAAACAAAGGATTCAACCTTGGCCAAAGCAAACACCCAAAAAGATTGAAGTCAAAAACCAAAGAGAACAAGGGGAGAAGAAGCACACAAAGTTGCTGCACGAAACCACTTCAATTATGAGCCTCAAAAGAGGTCTTAGGTTTGATTACAACGAAGGATTTCGTCCCAAGCAACCACCCTCACCTTCCCTCTTGATTTGGAGGCTAGACCTCACCCTAACCCTCCTAAACTTGGAGCTCAAAGCTTGAGGACAAAAATTACCCTAAGGAAATGAAAACCTAGCTGCCAAGACTACCTCTAATGACCAGCTCTTAGGCTATTTATACACCGGTTCAGTTTTGGCATTTTTACACAAAGACCCCTAATACTAGAAACGCCCGAATGGGCTAAAATAGAAAAGAACCCGAAATATCGGGGACAGACGACCACGATGAAGACTTGATCTTCTTAGCTTCCACGCAATCTTCGGATGTCCTCCACGTGGCCAGTAGTCCAATCCACCATTGCACCCCCGGTTTTGAAGTCAGAAACCGGGAAACTTTAGGAAGTCTCCGTTTGGGCCGGACTTGGCCCATCTTCTCTATCTTGGCAAGTTGTGGCCCAACTCGCCAAGCCTTGGATAGCTTGGGTGGCGGTTTTGAGCCGAAGCCGCCAAATCCTCCCTCGCACGCCTTCACGCCATGCACTCGGGTTGGTGCACCACGGTGGCACCCGGCTTCTCCAGTCCATCGGAGTTGCCTCGCGGTCCATCGGAGGGCTTACACCACCGTTGCCAATCCGCCCCTGTGTGTACCGAGCTTCCATGGCCGACCGACGCCGAGCATTGCCTCCGGTCCATTGGAGGGCTTTTGCCTCAGTCCATCGAGGTCTTCATCATCTATCTCCATTCCATCGGAGGGCCTCCAGTCCATCGGAGGGCTTGAACTCATTGACAACCACTCATCACACCAGGAGAGCAATGAGGCCGGTCCATTGGCTCTCAAAGTACTCTCGACGGACTACCGGGTTTAGTTCAGCCTAGGTGCACTGCGAGCTAGAGGTGGCTGGTGTGCTTAGTCTGGATTAAGCAGGGCGGTTCCGCTATAGCTGGTATCAGAGCCGATCATACACAGACAACAGTTATATCATCAAATTTTGGTTTACAAAACTATTTTTGAAAGCCCCTTTTCAAGTACTTCAAAAATGAGAATATACGATATGCCCATATCAAGGATGTTAGTGTTATCCAGGTGACATCGCTGACATTCTGACCTAGATAACTCATATGCATATTCGGTGTTTTGAGAAGCAACTTTTTGGCCATAGCTATCCCCAGTACTGGTGGAAGCCATCGGGATTTGCGAATGGTTGTATGCCCTGCATTCATGCTGTATAAGTAAAAGCTCTTTAAGGGTGGTGGGCATGCTTGGGGTTTTCATACCCACCACACTTACATTCGGTTTTGGGATCCACCTTTTTCTCGACAATCCCCAGTACTGGTGGAAAGTCAGGCTTTGAGGAAAAGGTGCAGCGGCCCACCTACGTTGTCCACGCAGCGGTCACGCGTGGATGCCACACTAGGTGGTAATGTATGAGCATGCATTCTTCTGCAGGTACACTAACCATGTGCGAAACTAAGAACGACTAGGTACATTAAGGAGAGACGTGCGTATATGTCACTGAATTATCGCTAGCTATATATAAAATACATAGGATGTGTGATGTGAGACCGAATAGGACGGATCATGCATCATAATTTTTATCTTAATCCTTTTAGGGCTATTGAAATACAAAGGAAATAAATCGTAACTTAAACATACTTTCTGCACGTTTCACTAATGGGAAACATTGAATCCTATGAACCTATTTCACCATGCTAAATTAAAAGCCTTAAGGAGAGACCCATAGGATTGAATTGAAACTTTGGAACGGCATCTGAAGTATGTACAGTACTCATGAGTGATCTAAAATGGATGAAGTGAATCGTAGTGTGAAGCTGCATTGCCAATTTGGTTCCGGCTTGCAATCTGAAGTCATGCACACCTGCAGCTAGTAAATCGACTTTATGGCATCGTCCCAGTCAGAATTGAAAGAAGAGTGTACTGCATTTAAAACAACGCACAAGTGTTCCATTGACATATACGGTTGTACGAGATCCACACGATGATAGCTGATACTTCATGTGCAATTGAGCTATTCTGTTCACTGACATGCTTTCGTGTGTTCAGAATATGGTCACTTCCCCCGGGACATCTGCACAAGGGGTTGCTCATGGAGCACCACCTCCTCCTGAGTTGGCCACTCTGGTCGCTCAGCAGGGTCAAATCATCGACATGCTTGTTCAAGAGCAACAACGGCGCCATCCGCAAGAGATCAGTTACACTGAATTTGCGGCACTACAGCCACCAATCTTCACCACTGCCACGGATCCCTTGGATGCTGATGACTGGCTTCGGATCATTGAGTCCAAGTTTAGTCTACTGCCCGATTCACTGAGCAACAGAAGGCTCGCTTCGCGGCATAGTGTCTACATGGTCCCTCGAGGGCCTGGTGTGCTTTATTCTTGGCAATGCAACCAGCCGGGCACCAGGTCACGTGGGATGAGTTCCAAGCGGCTTTTCGGGCTCACTATCTCCCGCCTAGCCTCATCGAGCTCAAGCAACGGGAGTTTCATGCACTTCAGCAAGGGAACATGTCGGTACTCTAGTACATGCAGGCTTTCATCCGCCTGTCCCAGTACTCCCCCAAAGACGTCGACACTGACCCACGTAGGGCTGCTCGTCTGTTGGGTGGGTTCGACCCTACTCTGCTGACTCACTTGGGGCGCCGCTACGACAGCCTCACCAAGTTGGTAGATGTCGCCATCGACATGGAGCAACGCCTCCGTCGGGCCCATGAGGACCAGTAGAGGAAAAGACTTGCAAGTACACCTCCATCGAGTCCATCTCAGCGGCCACGGGTTGAGCATCAATCCCCACCACACATATATTACCTAGAAGAGCCTCTGCAACAAGAACAACACAATGGGGCATAACAACCCATGTCATTCTGCAGTGCACCACCTCCTCCACCTGCTTCAGTGCCACCCGCCAAACCAAGCACCGGCTATCCCTATTTAAAATGCGGGAAGGCCAGACATTTCAGTCGCACATGTCGCATGCGCCAGAAGACTCCGGGCTCAGTGCCTACGGACGGAGAGAAGAAATCAGTCCCAAAGATGGGCCAACTGAACTATAGTCAGTTTGAGCAAGTTTCGGAGGGTGAACCCGTCCTGGCAGGCACATTTCTTGTCAATGACCACCCTACGGTTGTTCTGTTTGATTTTGGAGCGACTTTCACTTTCATCGGCGAAGCATATGCACTGAAGCATGGTTATGAAATTACAAAGTTGAAACAGAAATACCGCATCACAGCTGTAGGGTCATCTATAAGTACAAATTGCATAGTGTGGGACTTGCGTTTGCAAGTAGGAAAGGAGAGTTTGCTCATCAGTCCTCTAGTACTCCCACAACTAGGGATTGATATCATTCTTGGGATGGAATGGCTGAAACAACACAATGCTATGATAGATGTTGGGAGTAGAACCGTTCAGTTGCGCTCAAGCAGGGGGACCGATGTGATTATTCATGTGCCACTTCATCAGCATGTGTCTCACATGGTTAATGTTGCAGAAGCTCAGACTGAAGCACAAGCACTTGCAAAGATCCCTATAGCTTGCGAGTATCCGGATGTGTTTCCAGAAGAACTTCCCGGACTACCGCCAGATAGGGAGGTAGAGTTCAGAATGACCTTGTTCCAGGCACGGCACCTGTCTCCAAAAGGCCATATAGAATGGCACCTGATGAACTGAAGGAACTGAAAACTCAACTGCAAGAGCAATTAGACAAAGGGTTCATTCGGCCCAGCTCATCACCTTGGGGCTGTCCCACTCTCTTTGTTGAGAAGAAAGACCAAGGTGGTAAGAGGTTATGCGTAGACTATCGACCACTGAATGCTGTTACTGTCAAGAACAAGTACCCACTGCCACACATTGATATCCTATTCGATCAGCTTGGGGAGCCACAGTTTTCTCCAAGATTGATCTTAGATCCAGGTACCATCAGATTAAGGTCTGAGAGGAAGACGTACCAAAGACTGCTTTCTCCACACGGTATGGGCTTTACGAGTATCTTGTCATGTCCTTCGGGTTGACTAATGCACCGGCTTTCTTCATGTACCTGATGAACTCGGTGTTCATGAATGAGCTTGACAAATTCGTGGTAGTATTCATTGATGACATCTTGGTTTATTCCAAGAACGAGAAAGAGCACGAAGAACACTTGCGAATAGTGCTATCTCGCCTTAGAGAACATAAACTTTATACCAAGTTCAGCAAGTGTGCGTTTTGGCTAAAGAAAGTGGCATTCCTGGGCCATATCTTATCAGCGAAGGGAGTGGCAGTCGATCCCAGTAAGGTGGAAGATGTGCTGAATTGGAAGTAGCCACAAACTGTGATAGAGATACGGAGTTTTCTTGGTTTAGCGGGCTACTACCGCTGCTTCATCAAGGATTTCTCAAGAATTGCAAAGCCTATGACCACATTGACCCAAAAAAATGCAAAGTTTGCGTGGAGTCCAAAATGCGAAGAAGCATTTGGAACATTGAAGAAGCTCCTAACTTCAGCACCTGTTCTTGCTCAACCAGACATCACTAAGCCATTTGACGTGTGTTGTGATGCCTCTGGTAGTGGCCTCGGTTGTGTTTTAATGCAAGAGGGAAGAGTTATTGCCTATGCATCCAGCCAACTGAGGAAACACGAGGTGAATTATCCAACTCATGATCTTGAGCTGCTTGCAGTTGTTTGCGCACTGAAGAAATGGAGGCATTACTTGTTGGGCAACACTTGCCACATATACACCGATCACAAAAGTCTAAAATACATATTCACATAGCCAGAACTAAACATGAGGCAACGTCGTTGGCTGGAGTTAATCAAAGACTATGACTTGGAAGTCCACTATCACCCTGGGAAGGCAAATGTGGTAGCGAATGCATTAAGCCGTAAGGCTCATTGCAACTTCATTGAAGCTCGTCCAACAGTGAGAGTGCTATGTTGTGAGATTGGGGACATAGAAATGCCGACAGTGCTGGAAGCCGAACTTTACAACCTTGTCCTTGAACCAACCATAAAAGACCAAATCATTGCGGCACAAAAGCAAGACAAGGGCATGGCACATATTCGTGAAGGATTAGAGGAGAAGAAAAGAGCATGTCTCACACTTGATGACCAGGGAGTCCTACGGTTCCAGAAACGCTTAGTGGTACCAAAGGACATGGAGCTAAGGAAGAAAATTCTGGATGAAGCTCACACCTCCATGCTTACTATGCATCTAGGAAGCAATAAAATGTACCAAGATTTAAAACAAAAATTCTGGTGGACCCGTATAAAACGGGAGATCGCCACGTATGTGTCGGAATGCGACATGTGTCAATGAGTCAAAGCCGACCACCTAAAGCCTGCTGGTATGCTTCAGCCATTAGTAATTCTAGCCTGGAAATGGGAAGATGTACATATGGACTTCATAGTGGGTTTGCCTCACACCCAGAAGGGCTATGACTCTATTTGGGTAATTATTGATCATCTTACCAAATCCGCTCGCTTCTTGCCTGTCAAAACTCATTACACTGCGGCCACTTATGCTGAGCTCTACATATCATGGATTGTATCCTTACATGGTGTGCCATAGACCATCACTTCCGATCGAGGATCGTTGTTTGTGTCTCACTTCTGGGAACAATTACAAACTGCTCTGGGAACCAACCTGATTCGTAGTTCAGCATATCATCCACAAACCAGCGGCCAAGTTGAAAGAGTGAACCAGATCCTAGAAGATATGTTGAGAGCATGTGCATTGACCTATTCCACCAAGTGGGATGAGTGTCTTCCCTTAGCGGAGTTTGCTTACAACAACAGCTACCAGAAGAGTTTGGAAATGGCTCCTTTTGAGGCCCTATATGGTAGACGGTGTAGAACACCACTCAACTGGTCAGAACCAGGAAAACGTGTCACATTCAGTCCTGACTTAGTAACCCAAGCCGAAGAACAAGTAAGATTCATACACAGTAATCTGAAGAGAGCACAGTCTAGGCAGAAAAGCTATTCAGATAAGAGAAGGCGGCCATTAACCTTTGAAGAGGATGATCATGTGTACCTTCGAGTATCACCAATGAAAGGAGTACACCGGTTTGGAGTAAAAGGCAAGCTAGCACCAAGATACGTTGGTCCATTCAAGATCACAGAGAGATGTGGATCAATAGCTTACCGGTTGGAGCTGCCACCACACCTTGCTGCGGTCCATGATGTGTTTCAAGTCTCACAACTCAAGAAGTGCTTACGAGTGCCCGAGGAAGTGGTTGATACCTCTCAAATTCAGATCCAACCTGACCTCACTTATGAAAAGGAGCCCATAAAAATCCTTGACCAAAAGCAGAGATCAACACGAAGAAGAACTGTTAACTTCTACAAGGTGCAATGGAGTAATCACTCCGAAGAAGAGGCAACTTGGGAGCAAAAGGAATTTCTACAAACTAAATACCCCGGTTTTCTTCCATCCACTTCAAATTGAGTACGTCACCGCAGTTTAAAAATTTTAAATTCATACATAATGCACTTTCTTCTCGTTTAACTTATCCACCCACATCACATCAAAATCTCAGGACGAGATTTCTTGAAGGGGGTGGGTTGTAATGCCCCAGGCATCTCACATGCATAATCATTCATTATATGTGCAGCATTCATCATGAAGCATCATACATTGACATGCATTTAAACCCTAGTTCAAACTTGGTCGAAATGCAACTTGTCGAAACCTGTGTTCTGCATATATGTCTCTGTGATTGTGCCCATAACTTTTATTCTATTTAGATTTGGGTGAAACTCATATTGACAAACTTGTAGACAATTTCATGGTGAACAAATTTGGTGATTGGTACTTTGACATGCATGAAGGTTTGCATAGAGGTTTAGGGCTTTTTCTGTCAGCATGTAAATTCTGACCAAACTTGATTTGTTTAGTAATTTCAAATTTAAATTGGTCTACAGCCATAATCTTGCAAGACTCCAGTTGAATAAGTTGTAGATCATGAAATTCTAAACAACATTGTTATAAAACTCCTTAAGTGAATGTGACCAGAAAATGGACTTTTAGAATTCCTAACTGGAAGGTTCTGTTGGTCAAACCTTGGTCAGCAGCTTAAATTCAAATTTAGACCACATTTTTTAATATAACACGGTATGAAGGTTTATAAGAAAGTTGTAGAGCTCGAAATTTAGAACATTTCATGCAATTGGGGTATTTTCAAATTCAGCCTCTATCCTATTCAAAAATGGAGATTTCCAACATGGGTTCCTGCGGTCAACGGGAGGTTTTTCAATTTCGGGATTTTTCTTTTCTTTTTGTCTCCCTGACCGGCGGGCCCCACCTGCCAGACTGCTATCGGATTCCCACCGCGTAATTGGAAAACCTAGGCCGGTGGGTCCCACCTTCGCGCGTCTCCGCGCACCCGGTCCACGCACCCGAAGATCATTTCCCCACCCGGTCCCACATGTCAGTGTCTCTCGGTCTATAGACTGGATCCATCAACTGGCCGCCGGCCTCCTTCCCCACTCGCTCGCGTCCACGCGGCGGCAGTCGCGTGCCGGCGACCGGCCGTGGCCGACGCCCGGCCGAGGCACCCTGCCGCTCCCTTCGGCTTTAAGCCAAAGCGGAGGGCGTTTTCCCCTCCACTCCCTCACTCGCCTCTCGTCCATCCACCAAGCGCCTCCCTCGCCTCTCTCTGTTTCCACCACGCCACCCGCCATTGACGCAAGCTCGGGCTCGAACTGCGCCCACCGCTCCGAGCATCTCCACGCCCTTACACCACCGTGCCGCTCTTCCGCAGCCTCCACTCCGCCGCATCCCTTAGGTCTAGCCACCGCGGCCTCTCTATCGCGCCGCATTCCGCCGCCAGACCCATCACGCCGCGAGCTTGGACTCGAAGCTCGAGCCCGTCGTTCCGGCCATCCTCGCCACTCCACACCACCACGCCGAGGTTCGCCTCACTCCCCTCCACCCAAACCCCGAGCTCTAGGCCTCCGGATTTTCCCCACCATGCCGAGCCACCTCGCCGGAGCCCCGCCTCCTCGGCTCACCGTCGCCGGACTCCTCCACTCATCCTCCGTCGAATCAAGGTAGGGGGTAAGGACCGCTGCCCTCTCCTCTCCCTCCTTGACCACCGCCGGCGAGCCCTCGGGCCCCGCACGGCCGGAATCGCGCGTGCCTCCGCCGGTCACTTCTCCCGGCGGGAGGTTGAAGAAAACCCGAGTTTTTGCAGTTTAGCCCTTGGCGTTTCAGCGTATCATGTTTTCATCCGATGTACTGTGCACTGTGCCTCGCAAATCTTCTGATCTAGCCTCTGGAGGTTATGGATAATTCCATCTACGTCCTAAATCTAGGGTTAGTGTGCATATTTCGGTTTCGAACTTTGAAAAATCATAACAATTCAAAGAAAAATCCAAAATGGACAAACTCAGCGGCTATGGATTCCTTGTGAGTAGATCTACAGGATGGGTATGATATGGAAGTGTGAAAAGACTATTTTGCCCTTGTTTAACTTGCATGCATGTGAGGGTTAATAAATGGTAAAAGTAGCCCAAATGAACTCCAAAAATTATGAGACTTGGACAGTAGCTTTGTTATGGCATCTAGGTACTGTGTGATTTTTCGTAGCCCTAGCATTGACTAGTAAATTACTGTTTTGCCCTTATGCATGTGATTTGTGTATTTATTCAACTTGGAAAATGAAGGCTACATAAAGTATGCTCAAACATGACCTCTGGTATTTTTCATGTACTCTATATAGTATGGGTAGCTTACTAGTAAAGTATGAGGTTGTGCATGCAGGTTTAAGCTGCTGATTTGAAAATGACAAAATATCACATGCTTAACTAAATAAAATGAGAAAGTGGTTCTAGGATGCATAGTTAATTCTATGAAAAATCTGGTATGCTACTAGTATGATAGGGGTCCAGAAAGTATTTTTAGAGAATTTATTCATACTGTTTTTAAGTACATATTAATTTGCATAAGTTAATTATATGGAAAATGGATGTCCTATCAAACTATGGATTTTGGGCTTGCTAATTTTTGTATATGATGTTCATGCAATGAAATGCTTGATGTAGAAGCGTCAAGTCCAGAACTCACTCCTACAAATTATGAAAAATCTGAAAAGCTATAGGGCTGATAACTTGCTGGAATTTTAATAAATTAATTATAACTTGGTTGAAGCAGAAATTTTGGCAGTAACATTATGAAGTATATTTTTGCATGTGGTAAAAGTTTGAGATCAATTTTGTAGGACCGAGACGTGCGACTAGAGGGGGTGAATAGGAGCACTTAAAAACTCAAACTCACGAACCCCCGGTGCAGACTGACAGACACTTCACACAACAAACGCTAAACACCGTCCACTGAAAGGAAACGTGTCTAGCAGCACTTGGTGTCGCCCACTGAACGGGTACACACCAAGCGAGCGGAAGCACAAGACTCAACGATCACGAGATCGCAAGTCAAGCGAAACAACGACTCATGCACTAGTGTCTTGTCCGCCACTCAACGCACCAAAATGCGCCTTACTGGTTCACAGCAAGTTAAGAGTATGGGCAGCAACAAGGAACACAAAAAGCGAGGTTGAAGCAAAAGCCGGACAGCGAAAACTCCAACGAAAAGCAGGCTGCCCCAGAACTATAGGACTGTCCGGTAGTCTAACACCTTAAATTTCATTTTCAGAATTTAAAATAAATAAAATGCTTTCTTAGTTTATTAATGATTTTTTCGTGTTTAGAATGAGCATTTAAATGATTTTATAATGTAAATAAAATGAATTTAGGCCAACTTGTTGTTGCATTCATGTCGTTGCATCGGTTTCATGATGAGTGGTGGCTTAAGGACTCAAATTCAAATTCTATTTGAATTTATAGAGTGTTTAAATCTTCAAGTAAAAGAGTCCAAAAAAAATCCCCTTGTCTCTTTACCATCGCTTTTGGTCCAGTCCTCATTCTCCTTCTGGGCTCGGCCTACCGCCTTTTCCTCTCTTACTCCCTTCTCTCTTTCGGGAGTTGGAATTGCCCACCTATCCTTGCCCTCTTCTTCTCTCCCACACAGGCCAAACAACATAGCTTTCCACCCCTTCACATCAAGTGGAACCATCAAGTGGAACCACCATGATTGAGTTAGTCTCCCTTCCCACTCTTTTCTTTGTCATGCGAAGCCTGCTCATCATGCTTTATCCTTCTACTCATCATTCCAATCCTGTCGATCATCTCATCCCACCATACCAAGTTGGCATGCTTAGTGTTTTGACTGTGACAACCTTTCTAAATGCGTTTCGTCATCATCATGTTGTTTCTGAGAATTTTCCGGATTTATTTGAAGACTCTTCCCAAGCTTTTTATGAGCTCTAAACATTTTATTTGAGTTCACTGGGTCCAAAAACATTTATAGGATTTTTCCTATAATTTTTGGAGTATTTGGAATATTTGTGGGCCAAGACCCATTTAATTCCCAAGCCATCTCATCCACCAGGACCATGCTGCACTGTTTGGGCCATATCTCCCTCATACGGAGTCTGTTTGGGCTGTTCCACCACTTTTCGGAAAGCTAACGACGGGCCCTTTCCAACACATGTAGAATCACATCAAAAGCCCTTCTAGATCGACAGGAATTCGAGAAACAATACTGCCATCCACTTCTGCCCAGTTTTGTCCCACCTTGCTTTTTGATGGAAAAGTGAAGGGTTCACAACCCTATATATTTGGACCACCCCTAAGTGAATAAGTGCACCAAAGACTCCTTTGTAGGGGGGCCCTAGTTTGGGAACCCTAAGGTATTTTCCCCCATCCCCCATATTTTGGACACACCGCTGGGTGCTACGCCTCAGCTGCGGCAATCTGCGAGCCTCTTCATCTTACTATCCTTAGTTTGGTGAGGAGATCTTCGATTCGCTGTAAATCTATAAGTTTCTTTTCTTTGGTAAGGTGTTTCTATCCTAGCCATATTCTTATTCAACTTTGATGAGCAATTAATTCATATTCGTTCATCTCTAGTGAAATCTAAACTTTACTAAGGTGTTCTTTTCGTCATTCTCTACGCCGTGCTGATCTTCTTTTGAAAGATCCATTGCTGCGTCATCAACGCCACATTATTCTTCGTCAACTCTAGCGATGCCTCCATTTGTGAGCTCTCTCACACTCTCTCATCCTCTTTGCAACTTTACATATTCATCCTTTATTCCTCATAGATTGGTCCCCTACACCTTCAAATGCTCATAATTTTCACGTTTTAGATCCGATTAGAGTGATTCTTGCGCTCATATGTTCATAGCAGTATGTAGATTAGTTTTACATGCGTTTTATGTTTTGTTTTTATGTAATGGTGTACTATTTCTTATCATTTTGCCATTGCTTCCATGTATGTATGTACGTGGATGTTTGTATGGTGCTATGTTCGCGAGTAGACGTTGATCAGTCCGTGGAGCTTGCAGAGCCACCTCCTGAATTCTTTGAGCAGCAGCAGGATAACCCCGAGGAAGGCAAGTATAACTTAAACAACACCTATTAACTGTTATTTACTGCATATGCATTTAATTTTGTGCACCCTTAAGGTCTACCTAGCCACTGTGATCCTTTATATCTACCTTTTTGGGATGCATTTGTGTTAAGTTATGCTAGGTGCAGCGCGAAATCTCATACCTTTTGTTAATTAACCTTGTTAATGATTCTATGCAATTAATGTGAGCTTGATCCTCTGTGTCGTGTGCTTGAGTGGTTCATGTCTCGTTTAAAATTTTCTTTTTAGCAACATGGTTTAGGGAACCTGAGCAATGTGCTCGTGTGCTTTTGCGGTTCTCTCCGTAAGGACCGAATCACAAAGCGACCACCTGGGACAACAGTGCTACCACAAGATTGGAATGGGACGATCTTAGCTGACTAATTAGGTTGTTTTGGTTTGGGAGTAACTTACCTGCGGGGCAAGAGGGGAGGTTAGCTTCCGTGTTCGCTGCGCTATCTCATGGTTGAGTGTGCTTTACATTGTATGTATGTGCTTCTCCCTTTGGAGGTGGACACCACCGTTGCGACCCTGAAACCTTAGCGGTTATACCTTACCAACGTGATCTTTGTAAAGGCTTCGTAGTGCGCTTGCTAGTCATCTCATCTCCGGTAATGTGATGAACTCATAGCGTAGCTCACGACTTGTGGGTAAAGATGTACAACCTCTCAAGAGTGTAAAACTAACATGTTAGCCGTGCTCACGGTTATGAGCGGCCCAGACCCTTCCCAGTGATTAGTAGGATGCTTGGCTGAGGTTCCTTGGTTTTGGTTATGGTTTTGATAATGGTTATATCCGTTTAATCTTATTTAATTCTTATGCAATATCTTTTGGGTTAATGGTTTATCTACTCATGTTTAGTAAATAGTTGTTAATAAAATTTGACGAACTAAAAGCTCATGCAGTCTGTCATCCAACCTTAGAGCCTCATGATTTATGTTATATTTGTTGAGTGCGAGATGTACTCACGCTTGCTTCTTTATATTTATTCCTTGTTGGGGGGGGGGAATCCAATCGCTGCTCAGAAAGATGAAGGCCTGAAGGAGTACAAATGAAGGATCATGGAGTTCTAGGCGTGCGACCCCTAGTCGGTTTCCTTGTGGATGGCTCAAAGATTTAGTTACGCTTCCGCTACTCTGTGTTAAAGACTTAATGTCTTAATGTAAATGTTGTTTAACGATATATATTAAAGCATGTTCTGTGATATTACTATTTATTGTCTCTATATGTGTGAGATTAGATCCTGGCACACATATAGGTTTGCTCTGGTTTGTCTTTTTAAAACCAGGGTGTGAAAGGTAGCGGCTATAGGACTGTTCGGTAGCAGAGTCCGGTAGACACCGGACTGTCCGGTAACAAAGTCCGGTAGAGCCTGGGACAAGGGTCTACGCCGGACTGTCCGGTGGCCGACGCCGGACTGTCCGGTGGAGCCGGACAGTTCGGGGGCCGATGCCGGACTGGCCGGCGAAACCTGGAACTTGAACCTCTCAAACCCTAAATCTGACCAAACCTTGTCCAATCTTCACGAAATTTGACACAGGCTATTTGAGCACTATTCCAAAGCTATTCCCAAAAGATCAACTCAAAATGATCATGGGATTAGCGGGAATTTCAGATCTCATGAAGAGACAAGCCTTGGGCAAGAAAAGGGGAAAACTCAAATTTGACTTGCTCGTGGCAAACCTGCTGGTTTGAGATGCACTAGGGCATAATCTCTACGTCCTTGCAAGTTCAAAACACCGGCAAAAGAAATATGGCCAAAGCAAACACCCAAAAAGCCAAGGATTGAACCCAAATACCAACTTAGAAGGGGGAGGAGGAGAGGGCTGCACACATGAGCTCGAATTTCTGCTGAATTTTGATGGATTAATCACGAAATTGAGTTCATACAAAGTTCTTACAGCCTACCACCCTTTATCCTTCCCACTTGTGAGAAGAACACTTGCTAGGGGACTCAAATCCCAGTCTAGTGCTCTCTCTTCTCTCTTTGGAACATGGCTGCAAGGAAAATGAAAGCCTAGAGTTTTCTAATGGAGGGAGAGACACCTAAATGACCAGCCACTTAGGTATTTATAGCCCTAGGCCTGACGACACAATTAACACTAAGACCCTTACTCCAGAATGCCCGGAAGGGGCTGAAATGTAAAAGATACAATCGGACGACTACGATGACACTTTGATCTTCTTCTTCTCCACGCCTCGCTTGGATGTACGCCACGTAGCCAGTAGTCCGGAAGCTTTCCCTGGTTTTGAAGTCAGAAACCGGGAAACTTTATTCTGCGGGCTTCCTGGGCCGGATCTTAGCCTAATCTTCTATCTTGGAGAGTCGGAGCCCAACCCACCAAGTCATCTGAACTTGGGTGGCGGTTTTGAGCCGAAGCCGCCAAAACCTCTCTCGCACGCCTTCGCGCCATGCACTCGAGTTGGAGCACCACGGTGGCACCCGGCTTCTCCAATCCATCGGAGTCGCCTCACGGTCCATCGGAGTGCTTACATCACCGTTGCCGAACCGCCCCTTCGTGTACCGAGCTCTCATGGCCGACCGACGTCAAGCATTGCCTCCGGTCCTTTGGAGGGCTTTTGCCTCAGTCCATCGAGGCCTTCATCATCTACCTCCGGTCCATCGGAGGGCCTCCAGTCCATCGGAGGTCTTGAGCTCGTTGACAATCACTCATCACACCAGGAGAGCAATGAGGCTGGTCCATTGGCTCTCAATCTCTCCTTGATGAGTGCATTGTCAACACCTTCAACCTATAACCTGAAATAGAACAAAGACAAAGGAAAAGCGTAAAACCGAAAAAGAAAGAAGAAAAAGAAATGCTCAAGCTGTCAAAAACCAAAACAAAGGCAAAACACAAGACAGCTTGAGGCAAAAAGAAATCAAAGCATCGGCTCCTCAAGACAGAGGCAAACGGCTCAACGCACTGATGCAAAGAGCATGCTAAAAGCTCAACTCCCCCTGAAATGCATCCTCACAAATGCAATATGAATGCAAAGCTCTCCCTCAACTAAATCTCTCCTGAGTTCTCCCCCTTGTCCATATTTTTAAATGAGTTCTCCTCCTTGTCCATATTTTTAAATTTCTTTCTCTTGGAGAAGTGCACTAATCTCTCCCCAAATTTCTCCCCCTTGTTGACAATGGACACATCAAGGGTTCCTTGAACTCATCTCCCCCTGAACTAGACAACCCCCCCTCAAAATATGCTATGAAATGCAAGGAGTGTAACTAAAAGAGCTCAGAAGGGATGGAAAGCTAGTAATCAAAAGTTCTAGCATACAGACAAGTGAGGGCAAGGAAGCATATAACAAGCTCAAATGAATCTATCTTACACATATCAAGAGCAAGCTTGTTTTTCAGGGTTATCGAAAAGAAAGCATCACCAACATGAATAGCACCTAGCAAGATAGGCATGAACAGCAAGATGCTAGCAATGCATACAAGGTGTGCTACTCTCAACCAAAGCATATACAACTAGCCATAAGCATTTTAGAGGCTTGCAAATTTCAGATTTAAACATTTGTAGTTATAAGCAAGTTCTTTTTGTGCCAGGGGATATTTACTTGTCTTTTGCCACTTATTACCAACCAATGCCAAGCCTAGGCTCAAAGAACCATCAGAATCTTAAGACAAGGTTTTGGTCATACACTGCCTAGTCCAAGTTCATGTCAAAGTGCAATGACAAGCAATCTTAAACTAGATCAGTGTGACAAGCAAACCCACCTGGATCTTTCTCAATTTAGTACATAAGACACCACTTATAAGCATTTTGATTCAGATTTCAATTTAAGCAAGGCGTCATAAAAGCTTAGGCATTAACTTAGCAAAGGCATACAACTAGCATTTCGAGGTATGAAAAGATAGCATAGTATTCAACAATCCTACACATGCTAGGTAGCCAAATCAAGTGGTGATCATGGTTTTGGATTTGCAAAGAATAAAATTACTTAGCTAACAACTAGTATTCAATAGACTCAAGAGAGCTTAGCCAACCATGATCAAGCATGCATCTGTAAGATTTAGCACAAGCAAGTACTCACTTATCATTCCAAAAGAGCTCTAGTGCTAGTGAAGTGAAAATACATATGATACAGTGCGATGCATGATATGATACAATATGCAAAAGAGACAAAAAGAAATAAAAGCAAGGCAAAAGCAAAAACTAAACTACAAAAGCTATTCCTTACTAAAAGAAATAGCATACTATCCCTGACTAAAAGGGATAGCACACTCCAAGCTCACCTCTCAGACGCGTAAAAGCGTCAAGCTCTAGGGGCTTGGTAAAGATATCGGCCAATTGGTTTGCAAATACTATGTGGATTTGGTCTATGTCTCCCTTCTCATAGTGATCTCTCAGAAAGTGAAACCTCACGTCTATGTGTTTGGTTCTAGAGTGCAAGACGGGGTTCTTAGCTACAGAAATAGCAGAAGTAGAGTCACCTAGAAGAGGGATCCTTCCATACTTAAGGCCGAAATCACTAAGGGTGGCTTTCATCCACAAGAGCTGGGAGCAGCAGCTAGCAGCAGCAATGTACTCTGCTTCTGTGGTAAACAAGGAAACACTAGCTTGCTTGCAGGAGGACCAAGAGACAAGAGAGGTTCCTAAGAGTTGGCATGTGCTGGAGGTTGACTTGCGATCAATCCGGCAGCCAGCATGGTCAGCATCTGAGAACCCTCTAAGAGAAAGAGAAGAACCTGAGGAATACTAAAGACCAAGCTCAGGAGTGAATTTCAGATACCTAAAAATGCGCTTCACCGCTTGACGGTGAGAAATCCTAGGAGAAGCCTGGTAGCGCGCACAAAGGCAGACTGCGAACTGAATGTCCGGCCTGGTCGCCGTAAGGTACAGAAGTGAGCCGATCATCCCTCGAAATTCCTTCTGGTCCACCGCCTTCCCATCTTCATCAGCATCAAGCGTCGTGTTTGTACTCATAGGAGTCGTCATGGGTTTAGAATCCCCTATGTCAAACTTCTTGAGTATATCCTTTGTGTACTTGGCTTGATGGACGAAGGTTCCTTCAAGGCTTTGCTTGATCTGCAGCCCAAGGAAAAACTGGAGCTCACCCATAAGACTCATCTCAAATTCCTTGCTCATCTGCTCAGCAAAACTAGACACCAAAGCGTGAGATGAACCACCAAAGATTACGTCATCAACATATATCTGAACTATCAGGGTGTCACCGCCACGACTCAATAAAAACAGGGTCTTGTCTACTGAACCCATCACAAACCCAGACTTGCGCAGGAAACTCTTCAACCTCGCATACCAAGCTCTAGGAGCTTGCTTTAGACCATAAAGGGCTTTCCTCAACTTATACACCCCGTCTGGAAATCTAGCACTCTCAAAGCCAAGAGATTGTCTCACATATACCTCCTCCTCTATGAACCCGTTCAGGAAAGCAGACTTGACATCCATTTGCTGCAGTTTGAAGCCTTTAGAGGCCGCAAAGGCAAGCAAAATCCTAATGGCTTCCAAACGAGCTACAGGGGCAAAGGTCTCCTCATAATCTATCCCCTCCTTCTGACAGAAACCCTAGGCTACCAATCTCGCTTTGTTCCTCACAACCATCCTATCCTCACCCTGTTTGTTCTTGAAAACCCACTTGGTACCTATAGGGCGACAGTTTGGTGGAGGTTCAACTAAATCCCAAACATGGTTTCTCTCAAAGCTCTCCAACTCCTCATGCATGACGTTCACCCAGTTAGGATCAGATAATGCATGTGATACATCCCGGGGCTCAAAAGAAGCAACATATGCGGAGTGGGAGAAAAAGGCTAAAGAAGCAACCGACGAGCGTGTGACACGCTGGTGAATGTCTCCAATCATCCTGTATGGGGGGTGATCCCGCTGGACCTGCCGAGATGGAACAATCTCGGAGGTCACCTCCCCTGCGTCCTCAGCAGGTCCAGCCTCTGCATGAGCTTGTCGTCGGGGGAGTGAGGAGAAAGCCGTAGGCAAGGGTCCTCCATCATCATCAGAGCTCGTAGCAAAGGAGGCAGGAGCTGCAACCGGTGTAGTGGCTCCTGCATCACCATCATCAACCGCACCTTCCTCATCCTCAAAAATAGGGGTGCCTTCTTCATCATCTCCTGAAAGCTCAAAGGAAGAGGTTATGCAGGGCATAGTTTCATCAAAAGAAACTTCACAAGTCTCAACAACTTGCTTGGCCTCCAAAATCCACACACGAAAAGCCCTAGAACTAGAAGCATACCCCAGAAAAATCCCATCCAGACAACGAGACTCAAACTTGTCCAGATGCCCCGCCTTCTTAAGCACAAAGCACCTGCAGCCAAACGCTCGCAAATGCTTGACGCTGGCCTGCCTACCAAACCGAAGTTCATACGAGGTCTTCCTAAGGAAAGCTCGCAAGAAGATCCAGTTCGCAATGTAACAGGCCGTATTTACTGCCTCAGCCCAAAAGCGCCTCAGAGTCCTATGCTCATCGAGCATCGTCCGTGCCATCTCAACAAGTGTGCAGTTCTTGCGTTCCACAACACCGTTCTGCGGTGGGGTATAAGGAGAAGAAAACTGGTGCTCAAGACCTAGGTCACGACAGAAGTTTTCGAAACGAGAGTTTCTGACTTCTCCGCCATTGTCACTGCGAATAGCCCTCATGGCCTTATGACTCTCGTTTCTCAACCTCAGTACCAGATCCCGAACAAAACCAAACGCCTCATCCTTAAACTCCATGAAAAATACCCACGAGAACAGCGAAAAATCGTCCACAACGACTAGCACGTACCATTTTCCACTGACCGACGCTACCTGAGCAGGACCTACTGTATCCATATGGAGTAGCTCACCCGGATAGGAGGTCATAACCTGAGACACAGGAATGTGAGAAGCGGCAACCATCTTGCCATGACGACAGGGGTGGCAAATTAAGTCCTTCTCAGCTCTCAACTTGGGCAATCCTTGGATTAGGCCCATTGAACTCAACCTGACTAGCAGATCAAAGCTCAAGAGACCAAGCCTCCTATGCCACTTCCAAATATCAGCAGAAGGACTAGCAACCAAACAACGAGCAGGGCCAGAAACAAATGTGAGATCGACCCTAAAAACTTGACCAAAAGGCAGCAAAGTGCAAACAAGGGTCTCCTCAGCATCAAGAACGCATCACGCACCCTTCTTAAAACGAACCTCAAATCCTTCATCGAGAAGTTGCGAAACAGAGATCAAATTGAACCCCAAATTCCAAACAAAAGCAACTTCTCTCAGGGAAAGCTTAGCAGAAAGCGAAACAGAACCAACACCCATCACTTTACCTTGACCATTGTCCCCGAATGTGATGTACTCCTTGGTGCTCACGGGGTTGAGGCTGGAGAACCACTTGCGGTGCCCTGTCATGTGCCTAGAGCAACCGGAGTCCATGATCCACGCGTCCTCCATGCCTCGATCCTGCAAAATCAAGTAAAGCGATGGTGAGCAAACGGTCTGGCACTGGGGTTAGTACCAAAACTGTTGTACCAGTGCCGAGCCATCTGCTCAAAAGTGGGGTAAGCACAATCAAAGAAATCACCACGACTGAAGTAACCACGACCCTCAAAGCGTGGCCTCTCAAACTCTCTCACAAACCCTCGGTCACAAGGTCCGTAGCCGCACTGAAAATAACTAGGAGCTCGGCCGGTTAAGCGACTCTCACCACCTGGAGCATGGGCCAGAAAGCCGCCTCCTCTCTCACCACCAGCAAAGCGGTCTCTCATCTCACCGCGGTGGGGAGGATCTTGCCTACCACCCTGGTAGAACTGATCCTGATTCCCCCAAGCTCTCTCCTGCCTCTCAACCCGCTTCCTCCTGAAGCAAAACTCCTCTAGATGGCCATTTCACTAGCAGAACTCACAGTGGTAGACAGGCCTCCTAGGAACTAGGGTAGGCTGGGACTTGGGCTTAGGTGGTGTAGCCTTGGGTGGCTCAGGCTGCTGGACTGGCTTCTTGCCCTTGGGCTTAAGCTCTTCCTCAACAATCTTGTCCAGCTTAGCCTTGGAAGGCTTGGGTGTCCAGTACTACTTCTTCGGGGCAGCCTTGGGTGGCTCATGGTAAACCCCATCTATAGTCTCTCCTGGCTGGGTAGGTGTAGTCTCGACCTTATCTGGGGCACTCTTCTCACCCCGAGTGCTGCACTCTCCAAACCCAACACCACTCATCTCACCCTCGGCTCACTTGGTGCTTTCTATGATCATCTCCAGTTGGGGTTGCCTAGCATATACCCAACTGAGCACCTCTCTCAACCTGTTGTTGTCATTCTGCAAAGATAACACCTCCTCCCTCAGATCCTCCAGAACTACAGTCTAGGTAGCACAAGTATCACAGTCTAGGGAAGGAACCACAGCAGCTTTCTCCAACTTCCTAATGGTGGCATCCCTATCCACCAGCTGCATCCTAAGGGTTAGGCAGTTCTGACAAGTGTCAGTAGGTGCTAAAAGCACCTCAAAGTTAGCTCTTAACTGCTCTAACTCGCCTCTCAAAGTAGGACAGACCATACACGCACCCAAAAGCGTAGGTCTAGCCCTAAGCTCCTCAAGCTCCATGAGCTGCCCCTCAAACTTCTCCTTCAGAACAGCTAGCTCTCTAGCTAGACAGGGGCAAGACTCACACTCGAGCTCTCCACTCAAAGTAGGCTCATCCAGTTTGGACTGGAGTTTGCCTAGCTCAGCCTTCAGCTCATCTATCTCCTCTACCCGCTTGGCATACCTATCTCTCTGGTCACCAAGCTCTGTCATGAAAGACTCACAGGTAGGGCACTCAAGCTCACTGGGTTGGGGTCTCACACTCCTCAACCTCTCATTCTCCTCTAAAACCTCAGCAAGTTGGGCTTTCAACTTCTGCAGCTTCTTGGCTGCCTTTTTCATTTTAGCCCCTTTCGGGCATTCTAGAGTAAGGGTCTTAGTGTTAATTGGTGTCGTTAGGCTTGGGCTATAAATACCTAAGTGGCTGGTCATTTAGGTGACTCTTCCACTATTAGAAAACCCTAGACTTAGTTTCCATACAGCCATGTGCCAAGGAGAGAAAGGAGAGCTTTAGGCTAGGATTTGAGTCCCCTAGCTAGTGTTCTTCACATCAAGAGGGAGGATGAAGGGTGGTAGGCTGTAGAAACCTTTGTATGCACTCAATTTCGTGATTAATCCAGCAATATTCCCCTAAAATTGAAGTGCTTGTGTGCAGCCCTCTCCCTTCCCCTTCTCTAATTTGGTTTTTGGGTTCGATCCTTGGCTTTTGGTTGTTTGCTTTGGCCACAGGTGAATTCTTTCTTTTGCCGGTGTTTTGGACTTGCAAGGACGTGGAGATTATTCCCTAGTGCATCTCAAACCAGCAGGTTTGCCACGAGCAAGTTTGACTAGAGTTTTCCTCTCTTCTTGCCCAAAGCTTGCCCTTCACGAGATCTAAAATTCCCACTAATCCCGTGGTCATTTTGAGTTGATCTTCTAGAAAAAGCTTTCGAATAGGGTCAGAATAGCCTGTGCAAAATCTCGTGAAGTTTTCACAAGATTTGGTCAAGTTAGGGTTTGATTTGCTTGAGTTTCTGGGTGCTACCGGATTATCCGGTGCAACCATCGAATATCCGGTTTCTCACCAGACAGTCCGACGGCATGCACCGGACTATCCGGCTCCAGCCCCCGTCCCGGCCTCTGTCAGATTATCCGGTATGGCTCACCGGACTATCCGGTCTTCTACCGGACTGTCCGGTGAGGTAGACTGGACTATACGGTGCAGGTCTGTGTTGCCGGTATTCGTTGGAGTTTTCGCTGTCCGGATATTTGCATCGACCTCACTTTTAGTGTCCCTTGCCGCTGCCCATACTCTTTAACTTGCTGTGAACCAGTAAGGCGCATTTCGGTGCGTTGAGTGGCGAGCAAGACGCTAGTGTGTGAGTCGTTGTTTCGCTTCACTTGCGATCTCGTGATCGCGAGTCTTGTGCTTCCGCTCGCTTGGTGTGTTCCCGTTCATTGGGCGACACCAAGTGCTTGCTAGACACGTTTTCTTTCAGTGGACGGTGTCTAGCGTTTGTTGTGTGTGAAGTGTGTCAGTCTGCACCAGGGGGTTGTGAGTTTGAGTTTTTAAGTGCTCCTATTCACCCTCCCTCTAGTCGCACATCTCGGTCCTACATGGGTTATGGGGTTTTTTTGGTTTTTAGGTGTCGACCTATTTACCCCTCCTCCCTCTAGGTCGCTCTTCCGGTCCTCAACAACACACGAATATCCAAATGATCTTTGGTGCCACGGTCCATCCCGATGTCATCTTCACCATCGTATCTGCTCATGTATCCACGCACCCATATCATCATGTGCCATGACCACACAACCCACCATGCCTCCAACGTGACTTGCTTCATATGCATCGTTCTCTAGCCGAACACCTCACACAGTGGCGGATACAAAAATGATGCAAGGGGAGCTATTTGATGAATGGCTAAAAATATATGCATGCATATCTTGCTCAATATAAAATATCAAGCTTCATCCAAATATCACCAAATTTATGAGTGATATATGTTGGAACATTTTATTCCACATTCACTTACACGTCCACAAAAACCATTTACGCTTTGTTTAAACTCTACTTGGTAGTTAACTATGTTCATTGTGTAGTCGGTTTAATCTCCTATAATCCATTTTTAGCATGTTTAAACGGCCATGTAAGGGAGTGGCCGTATTCCTTTGAGGACTACGCGAGAGCAAAGCCTTGCAAATGGGCACCAATGAGGAGTAGGGAGTAGAGACACGTTGGTCTCTCCAAACCTTGGGAAAAATCTCCGCGTCTCCATTGTGTGTGTTGCACCAAGGAACCGACAAGTAGCACCCTGGAGGGCTTCACACAGTAGGGCTAGGAGGTGTATGTGGACTGTAGGGATCGCTCCTCCTTGCTGCGACCCACGATCAACTGGATGGATCGGCCGATCATCTTGGCTTGGTGGTGGTTGGGCGTGCCACCTGGCTAACCACCTAGCTAGGGAGGTTGTGGTGGTGGTGATGGCATTGGTTGGCCCCTGTTTGCCCTGTATAAACAGACAAAACAGATCAAACGTTAAATACTAGCCGGATCACTCGGATTGGCTCATCCTGGGTCGAATCTTCTGCGTCGGCAAGACCCTGCTATCTTACCAGTAGCATATCCAGATATAATATACAAAATACTTAAATAAAGGAAGAAGAAGCACGACTAGATCTATTCCAGTTAGCTACAAATCCTGATGAGCATCAAACACGCCTTAAAATCTACTATTGCACCAAAGATTATACAGGAAAGCTATAAGAGCAGATGCATCTTTGATAAAATCTACAAAAGGCATGGCAGGGTATACATCGGATCTTCCTAATAGCATGTGATCTATGGATGAAGCCGTAAGAATAGATCTAATCTATGCTCTAAGCTTGTGCTATGCTAATCTTGTAACGAACCAGCAGCGTAAAAGCATGCACCATGGGAGATGTTAGCATAACAGAAGTCGTACATGAGCCGATATGCAAGCATATCAACTCATGTGCATGATGGATCTCACGCCAAGATAGGCTTGTGGTGAGATTCATCGGGATAACTAATGGATCTCGCGCTAGGCTAAGCGTAGCGCGAGATTCATCATGGTAAATAGCAAACCGTACCATAAAAAACGCTTCAGTACACGATCTGCCAAGCGACTAACGTCGTAATGCCTATAATGAAGTAAATCATTAAGGCAGCATGACGATTACCTGAAACTCTAGTCGCTAGAGGTGGCGATGCGCCGAAGGAATATGGAGACAACCGCTGCTTGATGAACATATGTCGTCAACTTTATTTCGATAACAAATGGTACATATTTATAGTCCGGAGACTCCAGCGGCAAGCCTGCCCTTCCTTAATTAAACTACAAACCCTAACCGACTCAAACTGGACGCTTTTAGCTAATCATTATTCTACGATACAAGGCCCAATGGCCTGTTTTACCATGCGCTGTCGCTTCCTTGGACAGCTTCTCTTCAGCCCAAAGCCGATTTTGGCCCATTAACAGGGACAGCCAAATTCCGCTGTCAACAGTGTGCCATCGTCGTCATCGTCAATGGGAGTTTGCATTCTTTCTACCAATTCTATTAGATTCCGCATTTACTTTCTTGCAATTGCATGCTTACATTCCTAAACTAACTTGATAGGTTAGTTTCTTAGTGGAACTAGGTTGCTAGACTTGGCCATAGTAGAATTAGCAACACTTAGCGAATCCGTAGTGCACATTGCTAGTTTATTTTGCATAGGTTTTGCTTAGTAGTTGTAGTTTTAGAGAGCCATAGTTTTAGAAATCCTAATTCACCCCCCCTCTTCTTAGGTGTCAGTCCAACCTTCACCTTCGATGAGTTGATAGAGCCTGGAGCAAGAGACGCGTACTATCCAAACACCGGCCCTGACAGCAACAATGAAAAGAGCTGAACTTTCAAATGTTCGGCTGCAGTAGCCACTCCCAACTGAACCGTGTGTCGACAGATGTGCTCGACAGTGCTGGTGTTATCAGTGCCGTTGAACTTAGAGAACTCTGACACCTTGAACTTTGGAGGAGTTACTAGTTGATTGAACACCTTGGGCCGGGTAGGGCTTGGTTTAGCTGATTCTTACATTGGGTTGCATACCATTAAAATCTTTAAGAATGCTAGAGATCTGATCATGCAACAATGGTATGCTAGAGCTTCCTTGAAAAATGGTCGGACTGCTAGGAGTCAGCCTACCACCATATATCACCTTCCATTGAAGTAGATCGGAGTTTGCGGCTTCAATCTTTGGCTGGTCATGATGACCCGCGCAACCCTGCGGCTTCCCGTACGATGCCCCTTCACCTTCCATCGCCTCATGCTTAATAAAAGGCAGGGCTCCCCATCTTTTCCCCAATCGGCATCTGCTCTTCTTCTTCCTTAAGCCAACAAAGAGCCGAGCAAAAACCTCCTTCTCACCATGTCTTCCATCGGCACCAATAATCCATCATCGCCACCTTCCTCCTTCTCTGCGATGGGGCCTCGAGCGCCTACACCACCTTCTTCGCCCTCCATCGCCTCTGCTCCAAGCGTAGCGGCCAATGCGCCAGCGCCACCACCGCCAGGGCTTGGCGCGCCGCTAGGCAGCTGCCAGCGGCGGGAGCCGATCAGGCTCCACCAGTCGCACCGGCGGACGACGAAAAGGGTTCGCCGGACCAGGCCACCAAGGCCTGGTTGAAGATCTTCGGCCCCAACATCCCGGAGCCTCCGTCCGGGGTGTGGGTGAACCTCGGGTGCGCTGAGGACCTGGAGGACGCAGTGGTGTCCCCTCCGTGGAACCCTCCTCCCCTGCAGCGTTCACCAACGCCGGAGCGCCCCGCCAAGAGAAGGCGGGTAGAGGCGTCGCTAGACGACGACGACGACGTCGAGGAAGAAGACAATGACGAGGACAGCGCCGACGAGCCGGAGTACTCCTCCGACGAAGCTGAGCCAGAGGAGCCGGACGAAGACGAAGACCTCGCGGCTCAGTACAAGGAAAGCTCGTCCGACCTTGCTCCCGTTGAGAGCGGGGACGCCGGCGACGAAGTCGACGGCGAGGGCGAGGAAGCCGATGAAGAATCGGCCGACGATAGTGATGCTTAGAGCATCCTATCTTAGTAGTAGTATTAGTTTTTAGCAATAGCCGTTGCCTCGGCTTTTAGAAGGAAACCCCCAAACTTTTGGTAGTTTGTCAGCCGTAATGTCGGCTCTTGGGGATGTAATCATATTTTGCTATGTAAATTAATGAAATTTCCTTCCTAAACCTTTATTTCTTTCTTTTTACCAATTTCCCTCCTGCCTTGGTGTTTTCGGCAATACGAAAATCGGCTCAGCAGCATCGTGCTGAGTCGAGAACCCCAAAATTGGTCCTGAATAACAATACAACAAACCAATCCGTTTAATTAGTCAATTCTTAGAAAAAAATCGGCTCGTTAGCAAACTCCAAATCGGCTCTGACTCATTGACTTAGTCCAAAATAACGCGATGAGCCGATTTAGCCAAAGGCACGCTTTCTCCGGCCGAAATTTCCAAATCCCGCGTGGGCTAGCACCTCATAAAAGCATACGTACCGAACCCAAAGCACGTATTCTTTCCTCTTGCCGCTGACGAACACTTTTCCACCAGTTCCCTACTCCAAGCAATTTGCAAAATGGCAATGTCCAGCAACACGACAGAAGAACTAACCCTTTGCGAGTGCGTATTTGGATTGAAGGTAAAGACCTTACCCATTTCTGAAATTACGATTCTCGTATAACTGTTCTCTTTACCTTGCACTTGCTTTTAATCATCCAGGCCGATGAGATACTGATCCCAACCTCAGCCAACTCCAATTCCTTCAGTTTAGGACCCAAATCCTATGAGCCCCATACGACCTTGTTAGGACAGAAACCAAACACTTGCCCTTTGTTCATGCCATCCAAACCTAGATCTATGGACAGACCAGCTCCGCGCTTGGCCATTCCCTATGGACGGGTGGGTTGATTGGTACAAACGCGTTGAGCGCGCATACAGCTCGACCTGGCAAACCATCCACTCTATCCCTTTCTCCCATGGAGAAGGATGACAACCTGCTTAGATCCATCGGCTACTTCTAGTCAGACAGCCTGAACTGCTTCTTGTTCGGCTCGGGTCCCATGACACCCACTGTCATGGACGTCGTCATGATTTTAGAACTAGATGTGTAGTCCACTTGTCCTTCTCCCTTCCGTCTAGCTGAATGCCTTCACAAGAAAATAGTGGAGAAGAGCAGCACCCGAAACTGGAGCCAATACATCGCCCAGCACAACAAGCACTCTGGCTCAGTTTTAGAGAAAGAACACATCGCCTTTTTGAACCTCTGGCTTGACCATTTTCTCTTCAATGGTCCTTCTCTGGCCCCGACCAAGAATTATCTCAGCCTAGCCACCGCACTAGCCAAAGGCCAGTCTTTTGCCCTAGGAAAACTTTTCCTAGGCGTGCTGTACCGCTATCTTTCTTTGAATACCCAACGCATTCTGGCTGGACAACGTATCAAGACAGGCGGACCCTGGTGGTTTATTTAGCTCTGGAGTCAACTGTACCTTCGTAATGAAATTCCAGACTTTCCACCACTTGAGTCTTAGTCTTTCCCAGATCTTTCAGGCAAATCTATCCGTTGTACTTCATTTGGCCAGGCCTTGCATCAATTGCCCATAACCCAAACTGATGCAGCTGAAACAGCCAAATGGTACAAATGCTTCTACAGCTCTCAAACCACCCCTGCATATGATGCATATGCCAAATCTGAGCAATTTGAGAATCCATCCTTCTTCAGACTAGACATCTTCAAGGCTGACGAAGACACATGTGCTATATTCGGCATCATGGCTACTCCTTGCCTTCTTCTAGTCAGCATGAGCACTAGTAACAGAATTAACAACCCAAGGTACGAATCATACCAACCTATTCTAGCTACTCGCCAACTCGGCTTGAACCAGACTTCTCCCCGCCTGATCATCCATGAGAAAATCCAAAGCCGAGCTGATATAGCTGACTCCTTGGTAGCCACCAAAGCATACTCTATCTTTTCTGAACTGGAGCTGAATATACACGACACGATGGAGTTCGTGTATATAGCCGATGGCTTCAATACCTGGTGGAATTTCTGGAGGCCCCACCTTTTTCAAAATACCGTGGCATCGGCTCTTATAGCTATCGATCCAGAGCACGAAGTTACACCAGAAGAGGTAATCCCACACTCAGTTCGGTCTTCTTTTTGCCTTGTTGTCTTATGATGTAACTGAACTCCTTGCTTACAGATGCATGCAGGACCTATCCCAACTGATGATGCAGGCCAGCCAATCGAATACTTGCAAAAGGCACCACTGCCCATGTACCAGGCCGACATGCCTTCTTTTGATAACGTCATCTTTTCACCCCCTGGGATGAAGCGCAAGAGGGAGGGCAAAGGATATTGTCAGCCGAGGTTTAAGAAAGCCGCCATCAAGCCTAAGCCCACTGTCTCGGCTCAACCTCTTCCCTCTGAATCACCAGTAAGCTCCCTTTCTGTCATCCAGGCTCCAATAATGAGAATTGTACTGAACATATTTTCTCCATCACGCAAGAACACAGCTCTCACAGTCAAGAGCAAGAGGGTGCTGGAGAAGAGAGCTCTCCTGAACATCCCAGTTCTTCTCCCAAGGACACATCCGGCCGCATAGACGAAGTCCATAGTACGGAAGTCAGCCCTCCTCAAGTGCGTTTCTGCCCGTACGCTTCCTTCGTCCATAGTTTGCGAACTAACCATACTGTTGCCAGACCTTTGATGTTGCATCCTTGCTGAACTTTGATCCCTCAACCATCGGTGAATCCTTGGTGACTGAGAGTCCTCCCACGTCCCCTACAACTACAGCCAATGTTACCTCAAACCTCAAGGAAATCGCCAAGCAATTGGAAGCTCCAATTGAGAAATTGGTTGTTGCATGTGACGGAATCCGCACGGCCTTTGAGCCGATTGCTGACGTGCTGCCTTCATGCCTGAAGCAAGTGCTCTAGCCTACAGCTTACCTTGCATTTCTTTGTGAGGATGTGTTGGCCGCCACGTCACGCATAGCTTCTCGCAACAATCAGCCGGCCCTGAAAGAAGAGATCACCAAGGAGTGCGCAGTAGCAAACCAGTTCAAGGCGGACCTGGATGACAAAAGTGAAGAGGCGCGACTGAAAACGTCCAGACAGGCACTCGATGCAAAAAGGACGAAGATCACTGAAGAAATCAAGCGCCTTGAGGAAGAGCTATCTCGGGTTGATGCCGCCATCCTAGCCAACGATGCAGGCGTGAAGGTGCTTGCAGATAACAAGCAAAAACTATCAACATCGCTCAAGGCCAACATTGTGCGCATCCGCGAGCTGAACAAGGGACTGGTTGTTGGCTCCGACGAACCAGATCGGCAAGTTATCAACTCCGCCGATGAGGTCAGGACAAAGGCCTTGACTGCGGTTCGCCAATACCTTCAGAGACTATCAGCATCTTCCGCTACATAACTTTCTTGATCACTTGAATACTGACAGTCGTTCCCCCTGAGCGTCTAGCTCGGTTAAGAACATTATGCTTTTTTGGTATCTTGTACTAAAGGCGATGCCTAGCATCGGCTTCTATCTAAGGCCAATGGCACACGTTGGCCCTACCACTCACAATTTGCTTATTTATATTTTTTTCTAAAGGCGATGCTTTAATACATCGGCTCCTGCTAAGACCGGATGGCAACGCATCGGTCTAGTTTTTTTCTCAAGAGGCGATGCTGATGCATCGACTATCCAAGCCCAGGTGTTGCTACACCGGCTCTCACATAAGTTACGACCCGATCCACAAACTAGGATAATATTTTTTTTCAAATATTTACCATTGACGTTTCTGAAGAACCGGACCCCTTCTAGTGTCTCCATTCTGTATGAATTTCCTGGGGCAGTCTCCACTATGCGATAAGGTCCATGCCAGATAGGCGACCACTTTCTAAATGCTAGATCTTTCGTTCCAACTGGCAAGACTAGCTCCCAGACAAGATCGCCTATTTTGAAATTCTTCGGCTTTACTTTTTGTTATAGGCTTTTGCTACCCTGGCTTTGTTGTCTCTAATTTTCTCAAAAGCTCATAATCGAAGTTCTGTTAAATCGTCTGTGTTGATGTTCATGAGAGACGCGTATTCATCGGTTGACAGATCATTCTGAAACTAAACTCTACGAGAGCCGATGTTGACCTCCCATGGCATGACGGCCTCCTGGCCGTACACCAATTGATATGGAGTACATTTGGTCGCCCCATGGTATGACATCCTGTATGCCCACAATGCCTCCGCGAGCCGATCATGCCATTGCTTAGAATATTCATCTATCTTTCTTTTGATCAGCTTGATGAGACTCTTGTTCGATGCCTCGGCCTGCCCGTTGGCCTGAGCGTAGTAGAGGGACGACTGTAGCAGCGTGATACCCATCTCTTTGGCAAAATTTTTGAATTCTTCGTCCAAAAAGACAGTCCCTTGATCCGTGGTGATAGTTTGCGTGATGCCAAATCGGTAAATGATATGTTCCTTCACAAAATTCACCACATCTTTGGCCGTGACGTTCTTCATTGGCACGGCCTCCACCCATTTAGTAAAGTAATCAGTGGCAACCAGGATCCACTTGTGTCCCTTATTGGTCGGAGGGTTAACTTGCCCAATCATGTCCATACCCAGCCCCTGAATGGCCATGGCTTGACAATAGGATTCAGTGGCCCAGCTGGCGCCATCTAGACAGCTCCAAATCTCTGACACTCTTGGCAACCTTTATAATATTTGAAGCAATCCTCCAACATGGTTGGCCAGTAATACCCTGACCTCCTAATCAGCCATTTCATTTTATGAGCCGATTGTGAGTACCACACACTCCTTCGTGGACATCGTGCATAACTTTGAGCGCTTCTATTGGTCCCAAGCATTTTAGCAATAGGCCCTCCATGGTTCTGAAGTATAACTCATCGCCAATAAGCACGTGTTTCAAAGCACGATGTCTTGTCTTCTTATCTGCCCCCTGAGCCAGATCCCTCAAATAATTGAGGAGATCGGCTCTCTAGTCGTTTGTATCGATCGGCATGACGTCAACACAAACATCATCATCTTGTTCCGCGTATCCAGAAGCTGTTTGTGCTAACTTGTTGGCCTCTAAGTTGTTTTCCCTCGGTATCCACGTCAACTGGGCAAACCTGAATTTTGCCATCAACTCTTAACACCGCAGGAGACAAGGATATAATAAATCACTGGCACAATTAAAATCCTCCGTTGACTAATTGATGGCAACCATGGAATCACCAAAAGCTTCCACTGCTTCGGCTCCGTTGGCGGTCGTTATAACCTATTTCGACCACTAATACTTCATGTTTCAAGGGTAAATTTATGCAAGTTTCATACATATTAACCGGTTCCACAAGTTGTGTACAAAGATCTTGCAGGAACATAAGTCATGATGCAAAACATACAAAAATATGGTGAAACATGTGACTTCAGGAAGAAGGACTGGAAATGGGCTAAGGACCCAGGCCGCCCGGCCTGTGGGCCTGGCCGCCTGGCCTGCTTCTGTCTCCAAATGCCACCATCTTCGACCTGCATGCAAGGAGTGACGTGTCAAACACAATGCCAGCGTGGAAACCAAAGGAAGAAGCACATACACGTCGGAAGGCTTCCACCTTACCAATCCAGCCCACGGATTGGCTAAGTTAGCAATCCAGGGGAGATCCATCCAATGGCTAAGGAAGAAACACAAGAAGATCCAAAGGTTGAGAAGAAAACACACATGCATAACTGCCAACCGACCTATAACCGCCTTGGAGGATCAACATGGACCGTAAGATGAAGAAAGTCGGTGCATCCAAGGGTTCCCCGGGCCGCCCGGCCCATGACCAGGCCGCCCGGCCCCACATCTAGGCTGCCCGGCCTGTAACTACCTCTAACCGCCTTTCTCCCTCACTTAGCACTATAAATATCCCCTTAGACCTCACTTGTGAGGTGGGGGTTAGTGGATTAATGTAGTGAAAGAGGGTATAGTGTTGGAGAAGTGAAGCTTTCCCTTAGCTTGTAGAGAGAGTTCCTCTTGTATCAAGGAGAGTAGTGAGTGCAGAGTTCGGGAGTGGGATTTCTCTTCTCTCCCAGGCTTGTATTATTAGAGGAAGGATATTCAGTTCCAGGATTGAGTAAAGTTCCTTGTCTCTCGCCTTTTGTTATTTCATTCTTACTTTACTGTCATACTTAGTCTTATACTTGCCTGTTTACGGGAACCTTGTGCATGCTTATAGTGTTGGCTATAGAGTAGTGCTTGCTTTTTTGGCTCATTACCAGTAAGTAGTAAACTCTGAGTGGCACGACGGTGTTCATACTTAGAGTTTGCCTTGGTTGGTCAGCTATCCCACGCAGCTCTGGTTGGTAGACACAGTAGGTGATAGCTTTTGTGTTCTCAGTATTCCAATCCCGTTCGTTTGGATAGACTCACTGACGATATAGCCGAAACCTGTAGCGCCCGCCTTTCTCGGCTGGGTTATCAGCACTCTAGTGCCTGGAAGTGGCTCTGCAGCTTTGGTGTCTATGTTTACATGACAAGTATAGTGCTTTGCATGCTTAGTATAGTAAGGTGCTTTAGCATTAGTTGAGAACCTGCTTTCCTGTCTTTTATCCTCTACTTGCTAGCTTCGCTAGTTTGGCCATTGTGTTATGTGATTATTATACTCCTCGTTCCTCGTGGATTCGATACCCTAGAATACTCTCGGGTGAAAGGCTACAACGCGTTTTCCGTGTGCTTGCGGATTTATATCTAATAGGCTAAGGAACGCCAAGAAGCTTTTCTGGCGCCGTTTCCGGGGAACGGTAGCTATCATAACACAGAACCAAGGTCATCCTATCTCCCACTATACAACCACTATACCACTATCCCACCATATCACCATACCACCCCATGGATCACACGCCTATCTGCGAGTTATCGGCTCCGAAGGGCAATTTTCTAGAGCCTCCACCATCATCCGTCCCCATCATCACAGATGGCTATCAGCTACATTCCAGCTTGATAGCCATGGTTCAGGACCAATCCTTCGCAGGATTGGAATCAGAGAGTCCCTACACACACCTCAGAGAGTTCAAGCAGCTTCTATCTCCATCTCGGGTATGCCTGGAGAAACCCTCCGATGGTTGCTATTTCCGTTCTCACTGACGGGAGCAGCAAAATCATGGTACAACCAAGCAGTCGGTGCAGTAGAGAGGAGTTGGGAGAGACTCCAAGTCAAATTCTGTCTGCACTTCTTCCTACCAAATCGAGTCGTTGACCTCCGATGTGAAGTTCTCAACTTTCGTCAAGGAAGTGACGAGACTTTGGCGGTAGCCTGGTCACGTTTCACCGGTCTGGTCGCATATGGCCCAGATCTGGCGATCCAAGAGTCCATGCTCTTGCAGCACTTTGTCCGAGGCCTTTTACCAGGCGCAGGACTATGTTTGGACTTAGCTTCAGGAGGATCGTTTTCTCACCTATCTGCCCTAGAAGGACGAAGAGTCCTTGATAAAATCCTCGAAAAAGCTTCTGATGGCAGTACAATCGAGAAACCACGCTCACATCCACAAGATCCACCTGAACCCAGCTACCAAGATGAGAGCCAAAACACCCATACCCCATCTCCACAAACTCTCATGATCACAGATGTCCCTGAACCTAGCACGTCACAGGACACTGAAAGGGTCAGTGAATCCGTGACGAATCCTCCGTCGGTTCCCCCGTTCTCGTTTAATAGCTACTAACGGGCTTTGGCAAAACATCTCGGTTGCCCAAAGAAAGCCAACACTTCAAAAGGACCTCTCAACCAGCATATCTACTCCCAGAACAAACACATCAAATGAGAGAAGACCTTCTCTGGCTTACAGCTGTGCTGAATCGGGAATGGCTAGAGGAGAGACGACTCGACACGAGAATGGTTAGGTTCTACCCAGGACCATCTCTCATCTCTGGCCATGTATCCGACATGTTCCCACAAGATATCTTGTACGACCCACGAGTTGGGGTGAACATCATTCCTAAATATGTTGTAGACACCCATTTCCCCACTCTCCCACAATCAAAATCCGACATTCGCTTGAAGTGGAACAAGAATGAATCGTTGGAAAATCATGGAGTTATTAGTGTAGGACCGAGACGTGCGACTAGAGGGGGGTGAATAGGAGCACTTGAAAAACTCAAACTCAAACCCCCAAAGTGCGCTCTCACGAAAACACACGCACACCCGATACCGTCCACTGAACAGATACGTATCGGGTGGAAAGCGGAAGCACTCGAAATAACGCCCAAAGAAAAGGGCGTAAGATGAGCAACCAAACTACACCTAAACGAGCAAACACACTACACCCAGACAAACACACACAACACCTAAAACTACACCTCTCTAATGTGCAGAGTTACGTAGCATAGACAAGCTACTAACCCTAGGACACATTGAGAAACCCTAAACTGAAAACACTAAAGCACCATCAAAGCAAGCAAGAACAACAAGGCACAAACAAAACAAGACAAACTACAAAGCTTGCAAGCGTCGCACACTAGCCACTCAACACACCGAAGTGTGCCTCACTTAAGAACAGTGAGTGAAGAGTATGGGCATGCAGTGGTTGACACAAAACAAGCTTGAAGCAAACCACAACACTCCAAAAAACCAAAGAAACCAAGAAAAACAAACCCCAAAGCAAGCGGAGCAAGAAACACGCAAAAACAGCCCTAAATACACTAGACCGGACAATACTGTCTCAACCCAAAGAATTGACCGGACAAACCCAAAGAAAGGGGCTGAAACAGCCCTAAAAACCTATAGACCGGACAATCCGAGGGAAGGGGATCGGACAATCCGAGGTATAGGGTTCGGACAAACCTAAGGACAAACGATTAGTACTGTCAGTTCTCCGAAAAACTGCGCGCAGAAAATAGCCCGACACCTCTACGAAAAACGTCGAAACGGGGTCAAATCTCAAGGAAACTTCACGAAAATTTGCATGGACAATCCTAAGGACCTTCCCTAGCAAATCCCAAAAGATCAGCTCCAAAAGATCAAGGGATGCATGGGAATTGCAAATCTCGTGAGGTAGGTGAGTTGACTCCGAACAACTGAAAAACTGCACGCAGGCACTCCAAAAACCGAACCAAAACCGGGTCAAATCTCAACGAAACTTCACAAAAATTTGCATGGATGATCCTAAGTACCTTCCCTAGCAAACCCCAAAAGATCCACCCGAAAAGATCAAGGGTTGCACGGGAATTTCAGATCTCGTGAGGTTGGTGAGTCGAACCCGAAAAACCTAGAAACGTCAAGAACAGCCCTTGCTCGTGGTTGGATGATTCTAGCACTTGGCTAGTGAGATGCACCACGTCCTAGCAAGGCAAAATACCGGCAAAAGAAAGGTCTCATCCTTGGACAACACAAAACGAGCCAAAATCCAAGAAACGGGACCAAAAACGAAACTAGAAAAAGGGGCAAAGAGGGAGGGACGAGATTGCTGCTCAAGACTTGGAATTTCACAACAAAGAACCTTGAATTAACCACGAAATTCAGGTTACAAGAGTTCCCTAGAGCCTACCTCCCTTCATCCTCCCACTAATGACAAGATTAGACTAAACTAGGCACTCATCTCCTAGTTAATCATCTCTTTTTCTCTCTTTGGACCTTGGCTGCTAGGGTTAGGAAATCCTAGGGTTTGTGGCTGCCAAGATTAGCTCCAAGGGAGCCTCTCAAGTCTATTTATACCCTAGGCCCTAAACGACACAAATACATTAAGACCCCTACTCTAAAAATGCCCGGAGGGGGCCAAACCGAAAAGATACAATCGGACGACTACGATGACGGCTTGATCTTCTTCTTCTTCTCCACGCCTCGCTTGGATGTGCGCCACGTAGCCAGTAGTCCGGAAGCTTCCCCCGGTTTTGAAGTCAGAAATCGGGAAACTTTATTCTGCGGGCTTCCTGGGCCGGGTCTTGGCCCAATCTTCAATCTTGGCGAGTCGGAGCCCAACCCACCAAGTCATCTGAACTTGGGTGGCGGTTTTGAGCCGAAGCCGCCAAAGCCTCCCTCGCACGCCTTCGCGCCATGCACTCGGGTTGGAGCACCACGGTGGCACCCAGCTTCTCCAGTCCATCGGAGTTGCCTCGCGGTCCATCGGAGGGCTTACACCACCGTCGCCGAACCGCCCCTCCGTGTACCGAGCTTCCATGACCGATCGACGCCCAGCATTGCCTCCGGTCCATTGGAGGACTTTTGCCTCAGTCCATCGAGGTCTTCGTCATCCTCTACCTCTAGTCCATCGGAGGGCCTCCAGTCCATCGGAGGGCTTGAGCTCGTTGACAATCACTCATCACACCAGGAGAGCAATGAGGCCGGTCCATTGGCTCTCAATCTCCCCCTTGATGAGTGCATTGTCAACACCTTCAACCTGTAACCTGAAATGGATCAAAGACAAAAGAAAAGCGTAAAACCGAAAAAGAAAGAAAATAAAAGAAATGCTCAAGCTGCCCAAAACCCAACAAAGGCAAAACACAAGGCAACTTGAAGCAAAAAGAAGCAAAGTATTGGCTCCTCAAGGCAGAGGCAAAAGGCTCAACGCACCGATGCAAAGAGCATGCTTAAAAACTCAAACTCCCCCTGAAATGCATCCTCTCAAATGCAATATGAATGCAAAGTTCCCCCTCAACTAAAACTCTCCTGAGTTCTCCCCCGTTGTCCATATTTTAAGACTTCTCCCTTTGGAAGTACACTAATTTCTCCCCAAATTTCTCCCCCTTGTTGACAATGGACACATCAAGGGTTCTTTGAACTCAACTCCCCCTGAACTAGAAAACTCCCCCTCAAAGTATGCCATGAAATGCAAGGAGTGTAACTGAAAGAGCTCAGAAGGGATGGAAAGCTAGTAATCACAAGTTCTAGCATACAGAGCAAGTGAGGGCAAGCAAGCATATAACAAGCTCAAATGAATCTATCTTACACATGTCAAGAGCAAGCTTATTTTTCAAGGTTATCGAAAAGAAAGCATCACCGACATGAATAGCACCTAGCAAGATAGGCATGAACAGCAAGATGCTAGCAATGCATACAAGGTGTGCTACTCTCAACCAAAGCATATACAACCAGCCATAAGCATCTTAGAGACTTGCAAATTTCAGATTTAGACATTTGTATTCATAAGCAAGTTCTTTTTGTGCCAGGGGTTATTTACTTGTCTTTTGCCACTTCTTACCAACCAATGCCAAGCCTAGGTTATATAACCATCAGAAGCTAAAGACAAGGTTTTGGTCATACACAGTCTAGTCCAAGTTCATGCCAAAGTGCAAAGGCAAGCTGTCTCGAACTAGATCGGTGTGACAAGCAAACCCACCTGGATCTTTCTCAATTCATCATATAAGACACCACTTGTAAGCATTTTGATTCAGATTTCAATTTAAGCAAGGTGTCATAAAAGCTTAGGCATTAATATGGCAAAGGCATACAACTAGCATATCCAGGTATGAAAAGATAGCATAGCATTCAACAATCCTACACATGCTAGGTAGCCAAATCAAGTGGTGATCATGGTTTTTGATTTGCAAAGAATAAAATGACTTAGCTCACAACTAGTATTCAACAGACTCAAGAGAGCTTAGCCAACTATGATCAAGCATGCATCTGTACAATCTAGCACAAGCAATTACTAACTTATCATTCCAAAAGAGCTCTAGTGCTAGTGAAGTGAAAATGCAAATGATACAATGTGATGCATGATATGATACAATATGCAAAAGAAGCAAAGAGAAATAAAAACCAAATAAAAGCAGAAACTAAACTACAGAAGCTATCCCTTCCTAAAAGGAATAGCACATTATCCCTGACTAAAAGGGATAGCACACTCCAAGCTCACCTCTCAAGCGCACAAAAGCGCCAAACTCTAGGGGCTTGGTAAAGATATCGGCCAACTGGTTTTCAGAAGCTACATGCACTAAGTCTATGTCCCCCTTCTCATAGTGATCTCTCAGAAAGTGAAACCTCACGTCTATGTGTTTGGTTCTAGAGTGCAAGACGGGGTTCTTAGCTACAGAAATAGCAGAAGTAGAATCAACTAGAAGAGGGATCTTTCCAAACCTAAGACCGAAATCACTAAGGGTGACTTTCATCCATAAAAGCTGGGAGCAGCAGCTAGCAGCAGCTATGTACTCTGCTTCTGTGGTAGACAAGGATACACTAGCTTGCTTGCGGGAGGACCAAGAGACGAGAGGTTCCTAAGAGTTGGCATGTGCCGGAGGTTGACTTGCGATCAATCCGGTAGCCAGCATGGTCAGCATCTGAGAACCCTCTAAGAAAAAGAGAAGAACCCGAGGAATACCAAAGACCAAGCTCAGGAGTGAATTTCAAATACTTGAAAATGCGCTTCACCGCTTGACGGTGAGAAGTCCTAGGAGAAGCCTGGTAGCGCGCACAGAGGCAGACCGCGAACTGAATGTCCGGCCTGGTCGCCGTTAGGTACAGAACTGAGCCGATCATCCCTCGAAATTCCTTCTGGTCCACCGCCTCCCCATCTTCATCAGCATCAAGCGCCGTGTTTGTACTCATAGGAGTTGTCGTGGGTTTAGAGTCACCCATGTTAAACTTCTTGAGTATGTCCCTTGTGTACTTGGCTTGATGGACGAAGGTACCCTCAAGGCCTTGCTTGATCTGCAGCCCGAGGAAGAACTGGAGCTCACCCATAAGACTCATCTCAAATTCCCTGCTCATCTGTTCAGCAAAACTAGACACCAAAGCGTGAGATGAACCACCAAAGATTATGTCATCAACATATATCTGAACTATCAGGGTGTCACCGCCACGACTCAACAAAAACAAGGTCTTGTCTAGTGAACCCATCACAAACCCAGACTTGAGCAGGAAACTCTTCAACCTAGCATACCAAGCTCTAGGAGCTTGCTTCAGACCATAAAGGGCTTTCCTCAACTTATACACCCGGTCTGGAAATCTAGCGCTTTCAAAGCCAGGAGGTTGTCTCACATATACCTCCTCCTCTATGAACCCGTTCAGGAAAGCAGACTTGACATCCATTTGCTGCAGTTTGAAGCCTTTAGAGGCCGCAAAGGCAAGCAAAATCCTAATGGCTTCCAAACGAGCTACAGTGGCAAAGGTCTCCTCATAATCTATCCCCTCCTTCTGACAGAAACTCTGGGCTACCAATCTCGCTTTGTTCCTCACAACCATCCCATCCTCACCCTGTTTGTTCTTGAAAACCCACTTGGTATCTATAGGGCGACAGTTTGGTGGAGGTTCAACTAAATCCCAGACATAGTTTCTCTCAAAGTTTTCCAACTCCACATGCATGGCGTTCACCCAGTTAGGATCAGATAATGCATGTGACACACCCCGGGGTTCAAAAGAAGCAACATATGTAGAGTGGAAGAAAAAGGCTAGAGAGTTAACCGAAGAGCGTGTGACACGCTGGTGAATATCTCTAATCATCCTGTGTGGAGGGTGATCCCGCTGGACTTGCCGAGATGGAACAATCTCGGAAGTCACCTCCCCTGCGTCTTCAGCGGGTCCAGCCTCTGCTTGAGCTTGCTGTCGGGGGAGTAAGGAGGAAGCTGTGGGCAGGGGTCCTCCTTCATCATCTGAACTCGTAGCAGAGGGGGTAGGAGCTGCAGCCGGTGCAGTGGCTCCTGCATCACCATCATTAACCACACCTTCCTCATCCTCAAAGATGGAGTGCCTTCTTCATCATCACCTGAAAGCTCAAAGGCAGGGGTTGTGCAGGGCATAGTCTCATCAAAAGAAACCTCACAAGTCTCAACAACTTGCTTGGCCTCTAAAATCCACACACGAAAAGCCCTAGAATTAGAAGCATACCCCAGAAAAATCCCATCCAAACAACGAGACTCAAACTTGTCCAAATACCCCGCCTTCTTCAGCACAAAGCACCTGCAGCCAAACGCTCGCAAATGCTTGACGCTGGGCTGCCTACCAAATCGAAGTTCATACGAGGTCTTCCCAAGGAAAGCTCGCAAGAAAATCCGGTTTGCAATGTAACAGGCCGTATTCACTGCCTCAGCCCAAAAGCGCCTCGGAGTCCTATGCTCATCGAGCATCATCCGTGCCATCTCAACAAGTGTGCGGTTCTTGCGTTCCACAACACCGTTCTGCGGAGGGCTATATGGAGAAGAAAACTGATGTTCAAGACCTAGGTCACGACAGAAGTTTTCGAAATGAGAGTTTCTGAATTCCCCGCCATTGTCACTGCGGATAGCCCTCATGGCCTTATGACTCTCGTTTCTCGACCTCAGTACCAGATCTCGAACAAAACCAAACGCCTTATCCTTAAACTCCATGAAAAATACCCATGAGAACCGCGAAAAATCGTCCACAATGACAAGCACGTACCACTTCCCACTGACTGACGCTACCCGAGCGGGACCTACTGTATCCATATGGAGTAGCTCAGCCGGATAGGAGGTCATAACCTGAGACACAGGAATGCGAGAGGCGGCAACCATCTTGCCATGACGACAGGGGTGGCAAACTAAGTCCTTCTCAGCTCTCAATTTGGGCAATCCTCGGATTAGGCCCATTGAACTTAACCTGACTAGCAGATCAAAGCTCAAGTGACCAAGTCTCCTATGCCACTTCCATATATCAGCAGAAGGACTAGCAACCAAACAGCGCGCAGGGCCAGAAACAGATGTGAGGTCGACCCTAAAAACCTGACCAAAAGGTAGCAAAGAGCAAACAAGGGTCTCCTCAGCATCAAGAACGCAGCACGCACCTTTCTTAAAACGAATCTAAGTTGCGAAACAGAAACCAAATTGAACCCCAAATTCTGGACAAAGGCAACTTCTCTCAGGGAAAGCTTAGCGGAGAGCGAAACAGAACCAACACCCATCACTTTACCTTGACCATTGTCCCCGAATGTGATGTACTCCTTGGTGCTTAAGGGGTTGAGGCTGGAGAACCACTTGCGGTGCCATGTCATGTGCCTAGAGCAACCGGAGTCCATGATCCACACATCCTCCATGCCTCGATCCTGCAAAGTCAAGTAAAGCGACGGTGAGCAAACGGTCCGGCACTGGGGTTAGTCCCAAAACTGCTGTACCAGTGCCGAGCCATCTGCTCAAAAGTGGGGTAAGCACAATCAAAGAAATCATCACGACGATCAGGGTAACCACGACCTCCAAAGCGTGAACCCTCGAAAGCTCTCTCAAAGCCTCGGTAACGAGGTCCATAGCCGCGCTGAAAACGACTAGGAGCTCGGCCGGTAAAGCGTCTCTCACCACCAGGAGCACGAGCCTGAAAGCCGCCTCCTCTCTCACCACCGGCAAAGCGGTCTCTCATCTCACCGCGGTAGGGAGGATCTTGCCTACCACCCTGGTAGAACTGATCCTGGTTCCCCCAAGCTCTCTCCTGCCTCTCAACCCGCTTCCTCCTGAAGCAAAACTCCTCTAGGTGGCCATTCCACTAGCAAAACTCACAGTGGTAGACAGGCCTCCTAGGAACTGGGTTAGGCTGGGACTTGGGCTTAGGTGGTGTGGCCTTGGGTGGCTCAGGCTGCTGGACTGGCTTCTTGCCCTTGGGCTTAAGCTCTTCCTCAAAAATCTTGTCCAGCTTAGCCTTAGAAGGCTTGGGTGTCCAGTACTGCTTCTTTGGGGCAGCCTTGGGTGGCTCATGGTAAACCCCATCAACAGTCTCTCCTGGCTGGGTAGGTGTAGTCTTGCTCTTAATTGGGGCACTCTTCTCACCCGAAATGCTGCACTCTCCAAACCCAACACCACTTGTCTCACCCTCAGCTCTTTTGGTGCTCTCTATGATCATCTTTAGTTGAGGTTGCCTCGCATATACCCAACTGAGCACCTCTCTCAACCTGTTGTTGTCATTTTGCAAAGACAACATCTCCTCCCTCAGATCCTCCAAAATCACAGTCTAGGCAGCACAGGTATCACAGTCTAGGGAGGGAACCACAACAGCTTTTTCCAACTTCCTAATGGTGGCATCCCTATCCACTAGCTGCATCCTAAGGGTTAGGCAGTTCTCACAAGTATCAGTAGGTGCTGAAAGCACCTCAAAGTCAGCTCTCAACTGCTCTAACTCACCTCTCAAAGTAGGATAGACCATACACGCACCCAAAAGCGTAGGTCTAGCCCTAATCTCCTCAAGCTCCATGAGCTGCCCCTCAAACTTCTCCTTCAGAACAGCTAGCTCTCTAGCTAGACAGGGGCAAGACTCACACTCAAGCTCTCCACTCAAAGTAGGCTCATCCAGTTTGGACTGGAGTTTGCCCAGCTCAGCCTTCAGCTCATCTATCTCCTCTACCCGCTTGGCATACCTATCTCTCTGGTCACCAAGCTCCATCATGAAAGACTCGCAGGTAGAGCACTCAATCTCACTGGGTTGGGGTCTACACTCCTCAACCTCTCATTCTTCTCTAAAGCCTCAGCAAGTTGGGCTTTCAACTTCTGCAGCTTCTTAGCTGCCTTCTCCAGCATCTTATCCTGGGCCTTAAGTTCCCGGCTGTTCTGCTCTAGCATCTCAAGGATTTCGGCTTGCTCAGGAGTTACCTCATCATCGGAAGAAGAGTTGCTGCCGTCATCCTTGTTCTCCTTGTCCTCAAGCGCCATGGAGCAAACCGAGCTCCTCTTGTCCTTGTTCTTGCGCCTGGACTTGGTGGAGACGAAGCACAAGCCAGCTGGACCACCTTGATCGTTCCTCTTGTCCTTCCTGTACGTGATCTCCTCATCGCTTGAGCTCGACGAGGACGAAGAGGAAGAAGATCCGCTGCTGCAGAACCCGATCTCGGCGAAGAAGGCCTTGTCCCGCTTTCGGTTGTCCTTCTGGTAGCTCTTGAAAGCCTTCCGGAAGTTCTTCTTGCCGAAGGGACGCTTGCCGGAGCCGTGCTTGCTGGAGCGGTGCTTGTCAAAGCCTGCCTTGCCGGGGTGGTACTTGTCGGAGTCGCGGGAGTAGCTCTTGCCCTTCTTGTAGTAGTCGTTCTTGTTGGGGCACTCGGCGATGAAGTGGCCGACCTCTCCGCACTCGAAGCACTTGGGCCGCTCTCCCCTCTTCTTGCTCATCCGGTTGTCATAGGCGCGCTGAAAGCGACTAGACACCAGACACAACTCATCATCCCCAAGCGTCGCTAGCTGCTCCTCTGTAACAGACATCAAAGCAGAAAACGAGAAGTTGTGTAACATGGGGTCAGTGACAGACTCACTAGAGGGGGTAGCCAAGGCCAGACTCTTGGAACCTGTACAAGCGAGGGAATCCCTCATCTTGTAATCTACCTCGGTGGCCTTGAGCTTACTATAGAGCGCCTCTACTCCAATC
This sequence comes from Paspalum notatum, assembly GCA_022530915.1. Classification (NCBI taxonomy): domain Eukaryota; kingdom Viridiplantae; phylum Streptophyta; class Magnoliopsida; order Poales; family Poaceae; genus Paspalum; species Paspalum notatum. The sequence goes on along the minus strand of CM039688.1, from coordinate 26,173,285 downwards.
GTATCATACCTTGCCGATTCAATGATTGAGTTCACCTTGATCTCCCATATTTTTCTGTCCAAAGCATACAGCAACTTGACAGCCTGCTGATGATCGGTATATGGGAGGGCAGCGGGGGCAGAGTTGACACGCAACTTGTTGATGATCGATTGAAAGCGACCAAACAAGTCGTCCACTGACTCTCCCGGCTTCTGGACGAAATTCTCATATTCGCGCCGGTAGGTCTCCACAAGTCTAGCCTTAATTGTCGCAGTACCCTCATGGTGTGCACTAAGCAGTGACCATATCTCACGCGCAGTCTTAAGGTGACTCACCCTCTCATAATCCATGGGACTAAGCCCGGAGAAGAGAAAGTTAACAGTCTTGGCATTCGCCTCATGCTGAGCCACGATGTCCTGCGTAGTACGCTTAGCAACTGGAAGCACCACAAAAGTCGTACTCTGAGTAGCATCCCATATGTCCAGACTCTGGCTAACAAGGAACGCCTCCATCCTACCTTTCCAGTAGGGATAGCCATCGGAGCCAAGGACGGGAATTTTCCCGGAGTAAGTCATCGTCGCTACGGTTTCGTCACCGGTTAAGGTATAGGAAACCTAACCGGCTCTGATACCACTTGTAGGACCGAGACGTGCGACTAGAGGGGGGTGAATAGGAGCACTTGAAAAACTCAAACTCAAACCCCCAAAGTGCGCTCTCACGAAAACACACGCACACCCGATACCGTCCACTGAACAGATACGTATCGGGTGGAAAGCGGAAGCACTCGAAATAACGCCCAAAGAAAAGGACGTAAGATGAGCAACCAAACTACACCTAAACGAGCAAACACACTACACCCAGACAAACACACACAACACCTAAAACTACACCTCTCTAATGTGCAGAGTTATGTAGCATAGACAAGCTACTAACCCTAGGACACATTGAGAAACCCTAAACTGAAAACACTAAAGCACCATCAAAGCAAGTAAGAACAACAAGGCACAAACAAAACAAGACAAGCTACAAAGCTTGCAAGCGTCGCACACTAGCCACTCAACACACCGAAGTGTGCCTCACTTAAGAACAGTGAGTGAAGAGTATGGGCATGCAGTGGTTGACACAAAACAAGCTTGAAGCAAACCACAACACTCCAAAAAACCAAAGAAACCAAGAAAAACAAACCCCAAAGCAAGCGGAGCAAGAAACACGCAAAAACAGCCCTAAATACACTAGACCGGACAATACTGTCTCAACCAAAAGAACTGACCGGACAAACCCAAAGAAAGGGGCTAAAACAGCCCTAAAAACCTATAGACCGGACAATCCGAGGGAAGGGGATCGGACAATCCGAAGTATAGGGTTCGGACAAACCTAAGGACAAACGATTAGTACTGTCAGTTCTCCGAAAAACTGCGCGCAGAAAACAGCCCGACACCTCTACGAAAAATGATCGAAACAGGGTCAAATCTCAACGAAACTTCACAAAAATTTGCATGGACAATCCTAAGGACCTTCCCTAGCAAATCCCAAAAGATCAGCTCCAAAAGATCAAGGGATGCATGGGAATTGCAAATCTCATGAGGTAGGTGAGTTGACTCCGAACAACTGAAAAACTGCACGCAGGCACTCCGAAAACCGAACCAAAACCGGGTCAAATCTCAACGAAACTTCACGAAAATTTGCATGGATGATCCTAAGTACCTTCCCTAGCAAACCCCAAAAGATCCACCTAAAAAGATCAAGGGTTGCACGGGAATTTCAGATCTCGTGAGGTTGGTGAGTCGAACCCGAAAAACCTAGAAACGTCAAGAATGGCCCTTGCTCGTGGTTGGATGATTCTAGCACTTGGCTAGTGAGATGCACCACGTCCTAGCAAGGCAAAATACCGGCAAAAGAAAGGTCTCATCCTTGAACAACACAAAACGAGCCAAAATCCAAGAAACGGGACCAAAAACGAAACTAGAAAAAGGGGCAAAGAGGAAGGGACGAGATTGCTGCTCAAGACTTGGAATTTCACAACAAAGAACCTTGAATTAACCACGAAATTCAGGTTACAAGAGTTCCCTAGAGCCTACCTCCCTTCATCCTCCCACTAATGACAAGATTAGACTAAACTAGGCACTCATCTCCTAGTTAATCCTCTCTCTTTCTCTCTTTGGACCTTGGCTGCTAGGGTTAGGAAATCCTAGGGTTTGTGGCTGCCAAGATTAGCTCCAAGGGAGCCTCTCAAGTCTATTTATACCCTAGGCCCTAAACGACACAAATACATTAAGACACCTACTCTAAAAATGGCCGGAGGGGGCCAAACCGAAAAGATACAATCGGACGACTACGATGACGGCTTGATCTTCTTCTTCTCCACGCCTCGCTTGGATGTGCGCCACGTAGCCAGTAGTCCGGAAGCTTCCCCCGGTTTTGAAGTCAGAAACCGGGAAACTTTATTCTGTGGGCTTCCTAGGCCGGGTCTTGGCCCAATCTTCAATCTTGGCGAGTCGGAGCCCAACCCACCAAGTCATCTGAACTTGGGTGGCGGTTTTGAGCCGAAGCCGCCAAAGCCTCCCTCACACGCCTTCACGCCATGCACTCGGGTTGGGGCACCACGGTGGCACCCGGCTTCTCCAGTCCATCGGAGTTGCCTCGCGGTCCATCGGAGGGCTTACACCACCGTCGCCGAACCGCCCCTCCGTGTACCGAGCTTCCATGACCGATCGACGCCGAGCATTGCCTCCGGTCCATTGGAGGACTTTTGCCTCAGTCCATCGAGGTCTTCGTCATCCTCTACCTCCAGTCCATCGGAGGGCTTGAGCTCGTTGACAATCACTCATCACACTAAGAGAGCAATGAGGCCGGTCCAATGGCTCTCAATCAGGGTCATACCAGTAACCTTGCAGGACAAGCGGACGTTCTTAGATTTCCACATCTTCGACATACTCCAGGAACCCATGCCACTCATACTGGTTGGGATCCCTATCGCTTCCCTGATCAAAACTACAGCAACTCCAGAGCAGCTACAGCTCCAGTTTGGCAAAGAAGTGTTCGAAGTTGGCATGAGTCGAGCACTGAACACCAAAACGGAGGCTAAGCCAGAGGTTGATCTCCTAGAAGAAGTGATGGGTATTTCATTTGAGGAAGAGGAAGATCAACAAAGGCTAGAGGAAGAGGCTAGAAACTTCAGTGCGGCAGAAGAGCCACTTGAGTTTGAGAAACTGGGTGAATCCTTGCGGCCTGACCCCCCGAAAATTGAGCTCAAACAGCTACCGCCTGGCCTGAAGTATGCCTTCCTCAACAGGAATCCGGACACACCGGTAATCATGACAAGCTGACCGAGAATGAGAGCCGGCAATTAACCGCAGTCTTGGAGAAGTAAAGATCAGTGCTTGGGTACTCACTCCAAGATCTGAAGGGAATCAGTCGGAACCTGTGCACTCATCGCATCCCGATGGAGATCGAGCACCAGCCCTCACAGGAACCTCAACGAAGACTCAATGAAGCAATGAGAGAGGTAGTCAATAGTAGGTACTTAAACTCCTACATGCGGGTATCATCTACCCGGTGCAAGATAGTGAATGGGTCAGTCCAGTCTAAGTTGTACCAAAGAAGGGAGGAATGATAGTTTTGAAGAACCAGAACAATGAGCTAATTCCTCAGGGCACTATCACCGGATGGCGTATGTGTATCGACTATAGAAAACTCAATGCATCCACCCGAAAAGATCACTTCCCCTTCCTTTCATTAATCAAATGCTCAAGAGGCTGGCCAATCACTCCTTCTTCTGCTATTTTGATGGCTACTCTGGTTATCACCAGATCCCCATTCACCTAGATGACCAGAGTAAGACCACATTCACCTGTCCCTATGGCACTTTTGCCTATCGGCGAATGTCATTTGGGCTATGCAATGCTCCAGCATCTTTCTAGCGTTGCATGATGGCCATATTCTCTGACCTTATAGAGAACATAATGGAAGTATTCATGGACGATTTCTCAGTCTATGGTAAGACCTTTGATGGATGTCTTAAGAACTTAGAAAAGGTTCTCCAGAGATGCAAAGAAGTAGACCTTGTCCTAAACTGGGAGAATGCCACTTTATGGTCAGAGAGGGGATTGTGCTAGGACACAAGGTTTCAGAGAGAGGCATAGAGGTGGATCGTGCAAAAATTGAAGTTATTGAGAAACTCCCACCTCTAGCAAACCTCAAGGCACTCCGAAGCTTCCTTGGTCATGCTGGGTTTTATAGGAGATTTATCAAAAACTTCTCCTTTATTGCCCGACCACTAACCAACTTGTTGGCTAAGGATACACCCTTTGTGTTTAATGACACCTGCTTAGAAGCCTTCCATACACTCAAGAAAGCTCTTGTCACAGCACCCATCATCCAACCACCAGACTGGAATGCTCCATTTGAGATCATGTGCGATGCCAGCAACTATGCTATGCTGTAGGAGCAGTCCTAGGCCAGAGCAAGGATAGAAAACATCATGCCATATCCTATGCTAGCAAGACACTGACTGGCCCGCAGCTAAACTACTCCACCACCAAAAAAGAGTTATTGGCCGTTGTCTTTGCTATTGACAAATTCAGATCATATTTGGTAGGAGCCAAGGTTATAATATACACAGACCATGCAGCTCTCAAATACCTCCTCACCAAGAAAGATGCAAAGCCACGACTAATATGGTGGGTCCTGCTATTTAAAGAGTTTGACATTGAGATTAGGGACAAGAAAGGAGTATAAAATTTAGTTGCTGATCATCTCTCAAGGATGCAATTTGAAGAAACATCATCCTTGCCGATTGATGATTACATGAGAGATGACACACTTCTGAAGGTTCTCAAGGTTACAACATCCCAACCATAGTATGCAGATAGGAAACTGGTCTATGACAACCAGTTCTATCTCTGGGATGACCCCAACCTATACAAGCTCTGCGCAGACGGGCTCTTGCGTCGCTGCATTCCCGCTTGTGAAGTCCCCCAAATCCTTAACAGATGACATTCATCTTCCTACGGAGGTCACTATGGAGCCTACCGGACTCATGCAAAGATTTGGCAAAGTGGATTCTACTGGCCAAATAAGTACGATGACGCCAAGGAGTTCGTAAGAAGGTGTCCAAGGTGCCAACGATAAGGAAACATAAATCCAAGGGATGCTATGCCACTCACTAGCAATCTTCAACTCGATGTATTCGATGTGTGGGGCATAGACTTCATGGGGCCATTTCGCAAGTGTGGAGACAAAGAGTACATCCTCATCGCAGTGGATTATGTGTCAAAGTGGGTAGAGACGCTGCCGTGTTCCGCGGCAAATTCAAGACATTCTATCAGAATGTTCTATGACACCATATTTCCTCGATTTGGTACGCCAAGGGTCATTATCAGTGATGGAGGCCCACACTTCATTGACAAAAGATTCAAGAGGTGCCTCTACTCTCCCTAGGAAGACCGTGAAGAAAACCATCAAGCCCCCTCCGATCCGGGCTCCTCCTGAACATTTTAAAGATTCAGATAAGGAGGAGGAGGGGAAGAGAGACCATCGAGTCTCTCAAGGCGGAGCTCGCAGCCATGAACAAGAAGTTCATCATGCTTGAAGAACACTGCACAGACGGAGAACTTTAGAAGTGGGAGATTAATGACAAGATAGAAATCCTTAGGAAGGGCCTCTCCTCCAAGTTCCGCCGCCTTGCCAACGCCACTGGGCATCCCGACATCTATGATCCACCTATGCCATAGATGCCCATGGTGTTAGAATAAATTTTTAGTATAGGCGCCCTTTTTATTTCCTTAGTGTTTAGGTTTAGTTTGTTTTCTTTGCATTAACTGCACCTATGTTATTTGTTTCATTATTTCATTCAATCATTAATGCTTAGTTCAATAAAGTTTTGTTTACCCTACTCTGAGTTCAAGTGTGGGGGGGAGGATTGCACTTAGCCTCCCCCATCTCTCATCACTAACCCTGCAGAAACGAACAAAGAAACACGATGTACAGGATTATACCGCGCTGCACACTAAAATTTGGGACAAACCGAGCCGAACCCAGGCCGCCCGGCACCTACTCAGATCGCCTGGCCTGTCACGACGGTGAAAATTGTACTACACGCAGAAACGGTGTCCCAAAACACTTCACGCAAAATGATCGGTGCAAGGGCCGAAAGACCCACATGTCAGGCCACCCGGCTCCTAACCAAGCCGCCCGGCCTGATGCCAGGCCGCCCGGCTCAGGCCTGGGCTGAGTTGGCCCATCTTCATGTCGACCCTGCACAAGGACTAGGTATTATCGCGAAAATTTCAATTTTGGTCCATATATTCCATTCTATACATGAAACTTGGATAAATTTTACTCTACATGATCATATTGATAGCTTATGTCTATACTCGTCCAAATCTTATTCCCTATGTTGAAGTAAATTTGCCCATGGATACCTTCTGTTTAGGGACCCGCTTTGATTTAAGTTGTTGATTCATGAGATATGAGTAACATGGATACATAGCAGTGATCCCCCGCTAAGGCAAAGAGCTTTTGTTTTGTTAAAATTTTAAAATGTGATCTACTCCAATGTTCTCAAGTCATATGTCCGACCAGTGCCACAAATACAATATGTATCAAAGACATCTTTGAGTGTTTTGAACTTTGTCAAACCTTGTGCCATCAAATGAGTTAGAATCATTCATGACTTTTGGCTATCTCATACAGGTTCATACCACAAAGTTTCAATAAGTTGTGCTATGCCAATGTTCCAATCCCCCCCCCCCCCCCCCCGTTATCAATCATGCTAAAAGAGAGAAAAAGAGGCATGGAATTGAATTGAAAAAAAAAAGTGAGAAAGAAAGAAAAAGAAGGAAAATACCATGCCCTCTCTCGCATCAAAAAGGGGAATACCAAAGCACACTTACCAATAACTTTCCGCCACACTTGCACATAGCCAAAATTCTTGATTTGATTCATACTCTTTGATTTGACACTTGCTTTGACTTGGTGATACAAACATGATGAGATAATCTCACTCTCGTTCAACTCCACCCAAAACTTAGATTAGGAGGAGAGGAAACACAAGGATTCTCATCCTTTGAGTGATTGAGAGGTGACCTTGAGAACAAAAGAGTGGACTATGTCTTTTGAAAAGAGAAAAAACTCTGTTGCTCTTAGCTGGGAGAAAACTGCTGTGACACCTGAAACTTGTTCTCAGCTTCAACATCTCAAAATCTAAGTATAGCCACCATTGAAATCCTGGGTAAGATGAACCAACTTGGGAGTAACCTTTGTACCTGCTGAGGCTACAGTTGTCATATGCCCTCTATGTAGGGTTACGGGGTAGGCTACAATAGCATGAAAACATTTTTCTACTACCGCGTAACATGCAAGAACTCGTACGAGCAGGAGATCATAGGTCGTTTCCACTAGACGTGCAGTGCAGCGGAAAACGAGTCGAAGCAGCCGGGTGCCGAATGAACGCAGCCGAGTGCCAGCGCGCCGAATGGTTGCTGATGGAGAAAAGCCTATGCCGAGTCGTCCAGCCGATCTCGATCAGGATCAGTCGGCGATGAGTCGGCAACCCTTGCCACCAGTCGGCTGATGTGCGAAGCAGTCGTAGCAACGCCTCTACAGTATCCACACGTGCGCGAAGGCGATGCCGAGTTCTGCCGTGCTAGCAGCACGAACTTGGCGGAGGATCTTGAGAGATTGGACTAGGGCACGGCTAGGGTTTCCTAGAAACCTTTTCTGCGATGGCTTATGCACACAACCGGTACCCTGAGCCGTGCCCTCTCATGCATATATATATAGTCTCCACTAATGGGCTTTAGCCACATAAAGGCCCATTAGGATTCTATTGCTTGTGGATCAAGTATCCGAGTCCCAATGGCAGTCCAACTGCGCGTACCATACGCGAGCGTCCGAGTCAGACCCATGGGTCGAGTTGCACTCGAACTCAACATCGGCTCTTGCCAGAGCTGACATGACTCGGAGTTGGTCCTGGAAATTGCCACGCCGGGCACATCTCCATCAATCTCCCACTTGCCCAAGGGGCAATATCCTAGTGTCACCAATCCCTTAAGTGTGTGACCCTATAGGTTCTCATGCAGTCGGCCATGGCGAAAAACCTTTTCTCATGCCAATCGATCAACAGCGGCGCCTAGCAGCACATGTTGACCCCCGAAAGCACAATGATCATATCAACCGAACCTTGATATACGACTCGTCCTATATCCTTTTGCCACGCGACGCCAGTCCGACCCAAGGCGAGATTTGTGCCACCCTTGTTTAATAGTCAGACTAATTTCACTCGTCAATGGTGGATTACTGGACTAACCATTAGTCCGAATGTGATTAACCATTAATCACATAGCACGGCCATGCATTTTCTAATCCAGCCACCTCGAGGGGCCCAGAGGCAATCTCTCTCGTTATGTGAGAGGGGCAAATTCCATCTTGATCCACTCACATCCCACCCATGTATCGTAATGTACCCAAAAGTTACTTTTATAAATACCCAGTTACGGTGTAGCGTTTGGTAACCCCTAAGTACACCACTATACACAGTGAGAATCAATGGTGATCTCAGGTCAAAGGATTTAGCGGGTATATCACTCGAGAGTGCTTGATGGCACATTTAAGCATAACAATCTCAGCAACGTCTCGGAGTGAGTCAGATACGACATCATGTTCCCTAACATCTGTCCACATCATTGATTTGATATCCAATATCCATGATCTGTAAGACATGATCATCTATCAATCCATGTGCTAGCCCTTGAATCATTAGTGTCCCTAATAAAGATTATAGGCTAGGGACCATTTAGAACATGGCATTTAAATAAGAGTCTCATGAACGAGTCACGCACTCGTTGATCCATTGTTTACAGCAACATGTTCAAGGAACAACAATGAATAACATTTATTCAAAATAAAACATAACAAATTCTCATCCCACGTACACTAGAGTCAACTCAGGTATCCAATACCCATTGCTTTTGTGTGTGCCTCAAACTTAGATTGCGGGAGAGGCTTTTAAATGGATCAGCTACGTTTAGATCCGTGTGCACTTTACATATCTTCACATCACCTCTATCGATTATCTCTCTAATCAGGTGATATCGCCTAAGTATATGTTTGGATTTTTGGTGTGATCTAGGTTCCTTAGCTTGTGCAATGGCACCCATATTATCACAGTAAAGGTCCAATGGGCACGAAGCACTCAGAACAACACCCAACTCAGAAACAAACTTTCTAATCCAAACTGCCTCCTTTGCAGCTTCCGAAGCTGCAATATACTCGGCTTCTGTTGCAGAATCAGCCACAGTACCTTGCTTGGAACTCTTCCAACTAACCGCTCCACCATTGAGGCAGAATACAAATCCGGCTTGCGATCTACTGTCGTCTTTGTCTGTTTGGAAACCAACTTCGGTGTAACCCTTTACAACGAGCTCTTCCTCTCCTCCAAACACTAGGAATGCATCCTTAGTCCTTCTCAAGTACTTAAGGATATTCTTTACAGCAATCCAGTGACCTTCACCTGGACATGATTGGTATCTGCTCGTAACACTTAGAGCAAAGGAAACATCTGGGCGAGTACATATCATGGCATACAAGATGGATCCAATTGCGGAGGCATACGGGATCTCACTCATCCTCTTTTGCTCATCAGTAGTCGAAGGACACTGAGTCTTGCTCAAGATTGTGCCAGGTGTCATGGGCAAGAAACCCTTCTTGGAATCATGCATGTTGAACTGTTTCAACACCTTGTCAATATATGTACTTTGGCTTAATCCAATTAAGCGCTTAGACCTATCTCTATAGATCTTTATGCCCAAAATGTAAGCTGCTTCTCCCAAGTCCTTCATCGAGAAACTCTTTCTCAATGAGTCCTTCACAGCTTCCAACATAGGAATGTCATTTCCGATCAACAATATGTCATCTACATATAAGACCAGAAAGATAAGCGCGCTCCCACTGACCTTCTTGTAAACACAAGGTTCTTCTACATTTTTGATGAAACCAAACCCTTTGACCACTTCATCAAAACGTAGGTTCCAACTCCGAGATGCTTGCTTGAGTCCATAAATGGACTTCAAAAGCTTGCATACCTTCCCAGCATTCTGTGGATCGACAAAACCATCGGGCTGTGTCATGTACACATCCTCACTTAGGTTTCTATTAAGGAAAGTTGTTTTGACATCCATTTGCCACACCTCATAATCATGATATGTGGCAATTGCTAGGAGGATCCCGATAGACTTCAGCATAGCTACGGGCGAAAATGTTTCATCATAATCAACACCTTGAATTTGACGAAACCCTTTTTGCCACAAGCCGTGCCTTATAGATGTGAACATTTCCATCAGCGTCTATCTTTTTCTTGAAAACCCATTTGCACTCGATAGGTCGCACCTCATCAAGTGGCTCGACCAAGTTCCAAACTTGGTTGTCAGCCATGGATTTCAACTCGGATCTCATGGCCTCCAGCCATTTCTCAGAGTCGGGTCCCATCACAGCTTCTTTGTAAGTCTTAGGCTCATCGTTGTCCAACAACAATACATCGTGCCGACCCATGGTGAGGAACATGTAGCAGTCGGGTGCACGATGTGCCCTCTGTGACCTACGCGGGGCTAATGGCGTTTCAACAGAGTGCTCAACACTTGACTCATCCTGTTGGAAATCAGTCGGATTAGAACCATTCTCTAGTGTTTCTCGAACCTCTTCGAGTTGCACTTGGTTCCGACTGGTTTCATCTTTCAAGAGAAACTCTTTCTCGAGAAAGACACCATTCCGGGCAACAAACACTTTTGCTTTCTCCCGGTTATAGAAATAATATCCTTTGGTTTCCCTAGGATAGCCCACAAAGTAGCATTTGTCCGACTTAGGATGAAGCTTGTCAAACGTCAGACGCTTGACATAAGCTTCACAACCCCAAATCTTAAGGAAAGATAATTTGGGACACTTCCCAGTCCATATCTCATATGGTGTCTTCTCCACGGACTTCGATGGAACGCGGTTTAATGTAAACGCAACAGCTTCTAAAGCATAACCCCAAAAAGACAATGGAAGATCAGTTTGACTCATCATCGACCTAACCATGTCTAACAAGGTTTGGTTCCTCCTCTCGGACACACCATTCCACTGTGGTGTTCCGGGTGGAGTCAGCTGTGGAACAATTCCACAACTCTTCAGATGGTCATTGAACTCTTGGCTCAGATATTCTCCACCATGATCCGATCGTAGGAATTTTATCATCTTGCCCGAGTGATTCTGTACTTCATTCTGATACTGTTTGAACCTTTCAAATGACTCGGACTTATGTCGCATTAAGTAGATATAGCCATACCTACTAAAGTCATCAGTAAACGTAATGAAATACTAAAAACCGCCTCTGGCTACAGAGCTCATTGGACCGCATACATCGGTATGTACAAGGGCCAATAACTCGGACGCCCTCTCACCTTGACCAGTGAAGGGTGCCTTTGTCATCTTGCTAAGTAAACAAGATTCACATGTCTCAAATGATTCATAATCAAATGAGTCGAGCAGTCCATCTTTATGGAGCTTCTCTACACGTTTCTTGTTAATATGGCCAAGGCGACAATGCCAGATATAGGCAGGATTCAAATCACTCAGTTTGAGTCGTTTAGCATTAATGTTAAGAATCGGCTCATCCTCAAGATCAAGAACATACAATCCATTCACTAATGGACAACGCGCATAGAGCATGCTATTCAAATAAACAGAACAACACTTGTTCTTTATTATTATCTCATAACCACCATCCTCCTCCAAACATGAAGAGGAGATAATGTTTCTGCTCAATGCAGGAATAAAATAACAATTATTTAATTCCAAAACTAATCCTGAAGAAAGCGACAAGCGATATGTGCCGACTGCCAATACAGCAACCTTTGCTCCATTGCCAACGCGCACATCCAGCCCGCCTCTCGCAAAACTTCTAGTCTGATTTAGCCCCTGCAACGATTTGCAGACGTGAATCATTGATCCGGTATCAAATACCCATGATCCACTAGAAGAAGTTGCAAGATTAATTTCAATAACATTAATACCTGAAGCGGAAGTCTCACTTCCCTTCTTGTTCTTCTTCTCTTCCAGATACTTCTGGCAGTTCCTCGACCAATGTCCACTGTCACCACAGTGGAAACACTTGTCCGAGGGAGAGGGACCAGCCTTAGGCTTGGCATCCGACTTAGGCTTCTAGATCCTATCCTTAGCCTTGCCTTTGCCTTTGCCCTTGCGCTTCCTCTTCTTGCTATCCCTTTGGACCATCATCACATGATGTGAGGTTTTCTTGATGCTATCCTCGGCAGTTTTCAGCATCCCATGCAACTCGGTTAGGGTCTTATCCAAGCCATTCATATGATAGTTCATGATGAATGGCTCGAAGCTTGGAGGCAGAGATTGGAGGATCACATCCGTCGCAAGCTCTGGATCAAGTTCAAAACCAAGTCTGTCGAGGGCCTCAATGTGACCAATCATCTTGATCACATGAGGGCTGACTGGACTTCCCTCAGTTAGCTTGCTACCGAACAAGGCCTTTGAGGTGTTGTACCTCTCGACCCTTGCCTGGTTCTCAAACATGCCACGGAGCCCTTCAATCATATTGTAGGCCTCCGAGTCCTCATATTGCTTCTGAAGCTTAGGGGACATAGTAGCAAGCATGAGACAGCTAACATCAAGCGAGTCATTGCAGTGCTTCTCATAAGCCCTGCGGTCAGCAGCACTAGCACCATTCCCAGGTTCATCCGGATAGGGCTGCTCAAGAACATATTCCTTTTTCTCTTGCTTGAGAACAATTCTCAAGTTTCGATACCAATTAGTAAAGTTGGTTCCAGACAACTTTTCTTTATCAAGAATAGATCGCAAATTAAAACCAGAACTTTGAGTGGGATTACCGGCCATGATCAACTACAACAGGAAGTAAATATGCAAAGATTTAGCACAATGTTTTATGTAATCTTTTATTAAACAATTTAACAAAAGATACTCCCACTATATGTTTTTTAATCGTATTCCCTTTCACGACACATAGTGGACGAGATCCGCGTTTATCTAAGTCCTAGTGAGCTTTGGCATCACTGCTAGAAACTTAGCGAAACCGGTAGACAACAATTGTCAATCACATCCTATGTGACTCTCATTTGTTGGGCGACATCCAATGTCGAAACATCCAACGTCATGCCCAAGGCCCAAATCCGATTTGATTGCCTCGTCAAGCAAACCAATCCCGTACGCGCGGATGTCCAACATCCACCCTATTTGATTAAGATAATTGATGGCACCCTGCTTTGGCAGACCCACCGAACAACGATCGAAATCCTTATAGGTGTAGCGATTGGAAGGGCATCAAAAACATCTTGAATTTTTCTAAGGGAATCTATTCTAACATATCTAATGCAAAAAGAATAGGTATGTGATAACAACAAATATGGATCATAGATCCAATCTATGTAAACTCATCGGGTTGATCCAATCAAGCCGAATGTAAGTTTCATCCATGTAATTCACATCCGTTCATTTAATGAACGAACGCGAATAGCCTGTAACAGATCCAATCTGCTACCACCAATTCATCCAATGAATCGATGTATAGAGCCTATAACAGATCTAATCTGTTATCATGGAGCCACAGTAGATCCAATCTACTATGGTAATAGATCCAATCTATTACATCGATCTAGATCAAAAAGCTACGTACGATCGGCTCTGATACCACTGTAGGGTTACGGGGTAGGCTACCATAGCATGAAAACGTTTTTCTACTACCGCGTAACATGCAGGAACTCGTACGAGCAGGAGATCATAGGTCGTTACCACTAGACGCGCAGTGCAGCGAAAAACGAGTCGAAGCAGCCGGGTGCCGAGTGAACGCAGCCGAGTGCCGAGTTAAGCGCGCCGAATTGTTGCCGATGGAGAAAAGCCAATGCCGAGTCGTCCAGCCGATCTCGATCAGGATCAGTCGGCGATGAGTCGGCAACCTTTGCCACCAGTCGGCTGATGTGCGAAGCAGTCGTAGCAACGCCTCTACGGTATCCACACGTGTGGGAAGGCGACGCCGAGTTCTGCCGTGCTAGCAGCACGAACTTGGCGGAGGATCTTGAGAGATTGGACTAAGGCACGGCTAGGGTTTCGCAGAAACCTTTTCTGCGATGGCTTATGCACACAACTGGTACCCTGAGCCATGCCCTCTCATGCATATATATAGTCTCCACTAATGGGCTTTAGCCACGTAAAGGCTTATTAGGATTCTATTGCTTGCAGATCAAGTATCCGAGTTCTAATGGCGGTCCAACTACACGTACCATACGCGAGCGTCCGAGTCAGAACCGTGGGTCGAGTAGCACTCGAACTCAACATCGGCTCTTGCCAGAGCTGACATGACTCGGAGTTGGTCCTGGAAATTGCCACGCCGGGCACATCTCCATCACTCTACACCATGCTTAACTCTTGTTTTGCTCGAGGACGAGCAAAAGACTAAGTGTGGGGGGTGTTGGTGGTCGTTATAACCTTTTTCGACCACCAATACTTCATGTTTCAACGGTAAATTTATGCAAGTTTCATACATATTAACCGGTTCCACGAGTTGTGTACAAAGATCTTGCAGGAACAGAAGTCATGATGCAAAACATACAAAAATATGGTGAAACATGTGAATTCAGGAAGAAGGACTGGAAATGGGCTGAGGACCCAGGCCGCCCGGCCTGCTTCTGGCTCCAAATGCCACCATCTTCGAACTGCATGCAAGGAGTGATATGTCAAACACAATGCCAGCATGGAAACCGAAGGAAGAAGCACATACACATCGGAAGGCTTCCACCTCACCAATCCAGCCCACGGATTAGCTAAGTTAGCAATCCAGGGGAGATCCATCCAATGGCTAAGAAAGAAACACAAGAAGATCCAAAGGTTGAGAAGAAAACACACATGCATAACCGCCAACCGACCTATAACCGCCATGGAGGATCAACATGGACCGTAAGATGAAGAAAGTCGGTGGATCCAAGGGTTCCCCGGGCCGCCCGGCCCAGGACCAGGCCACCCGGCCCCACATCCAGGCCGCCCGGCCTGTAACTACTTCTAACCGCCTTCCTCTCTCACTTAGCACTATAAATACCCCCTTAGACCTCACTTGTGAGGTGGGGGTTAGTGGATTAATGTAGTGATAGAGGGTATAGTGTTGGAGAAGTGAAGCTTTCCCTTAGCTTGTAGAGAGAGTTCCTCTTGTATCAAGGAGAGTAGTGAGTGCAGAGTTCGAGAGTGGAATTTCTCTTCTCTTCCAGGCTTGTATTATCAGAGGAAGGATATTCAGTTCCAGGATTGAGTAAAGTTCCTTGTCTCTCACCTTTGTTATTTCATTCTTACTTTACTTTCATACTTAGTCTTATACTTGCCTGTTTACGGGAACCTTGTGCATGCTTATAGTGTTGGCTATATAGTAGTGCTTGCTTTTCTAGCTCATTACCAGTAAGTAGTAAACTCTTTGAGTGGCACGACGGTGTTCATACTTAGAGTTTGCCTTGGTTGGTCGGCTATCCCACGCAGCTCTGGTTGGTAGACACACTAGGTGACAGCTTTTGTGTTCTCAGTATTCCAATGCCGTTCGTTCCGATAGACTCACTGACGATATAGCCAAAACTTGTAGCGCCCGCCTTTCTCGGCTGGGTTATCAGCACTCTGGTGCCTGGCAGTGGCTCTGCAGCTTTGGTGTCTATGTTTACATGACAAGTATAGTGCTTAGCATGCTTAGTATAGTAAGGTGCTTTAGCATTAGTTAAGAATCTACTTTCCTGTCTTTTATCCTCTACTTGCTAGCTTCGCTAGTTTGGCCATTGTGTTGTGTGATTATTATACTCCTCGTTCCTCGTGGATTCGATATCCTGGAATACTCTCAGGTAAAAGGCTACAACGCATTTTTCGTGCGCTTGCAGATTTATATCTAATAGGCTAAGGAACGCCAACAGGCTCCTGCTTCTAGCAACAACTCAAGGCCCTTGCACAAAGCTTCATACTCTGTTTGGTTGTTAGTGTGTCGCTCGCTAAGGCGAAAAGCAAATTCATATTGTGCCCCCTGAGGGGAAATAATAAGATGCCCAACACCGCAGCCAGCATCACATGCAGAACCGTCAAAAAACAAAGCCCAAGACGATATGCCAACGAAATATTATTGTGGAGCCGATCGTTCAGTAATGAGATTGGCTAATGCTTGACCTTTCACAACCCTGGCTGGCTTGTACCTGATATCAAATTCTGAGAGAGCAAACATCCACTTGCCGAGCCTCCCTTTAAGGATTGGGGCTGACAGCATATGCTTAATAATATCGGCTTTACATACTACCCATGTTTCAGCATTAAGCAAGTAATGTCGTAATTTGGTGCATGTAAAGTATAAACATAAGCATAAACGCTCCATCTCAGAGTACCTGGTCTCCGCGTCAAGCAATCGTCGGCTGAGGTAGTAGATTACCCGCTCCTTCCCATCGACTTCTTGAATCAGCACAGAGCCGATGGTCGTCTCGTCAGTCGATAGATAAACGATAAACGGAACATCGAGACGAGGTGGAGCCATCATTGGTGGCGCCGTTAGGTACTTCTTCAAATTATCAAACGCCAGCCACTGATCAGGCCCTCATGTGAACTCGTTGCTCTTTTGCGTCCTGATTAACAGCATGAATGCCTCAAGTTTGGCAGACAAATTAGGAATAAACCTTCCGATATAATTGATCTTGCCAATTAACTTTTGAAGCTCGTGCTTGGTTTTTGGCGGCACCATTGTCTCGATGGTGTCTTTAAACTTTGAGCCAATTTCTATTCCTCTTTCGTGGATCATAAAACCAAGAAATTGGCCAGCCATGACACCGAAAGCGCATTTATCAGGATTCATCCTCATCCCGTGCTTTCGAGTGCGCTCGAGAACTTGGCGAAGATCGGCTAAATGATTTTCTTGTAGAACCGAATTCACCACTACATCATCAATATAAACCTCCACAAGCCGACCGATCAAATCGTGGAAAATATAATTCATGGCTCGTTGGTAGGTAGCTCCAGCATTGCGCAAGCCAAAAGTCATCACCATGAACTCGAATAAACCTTGAGGGCAATGAAAAGCTATCTTGTAGACATCTTCTTCGGCCATGAATATCTGGTTATACCCAGCATTACCATCAAGGAAGCTCATCATTTTATGGCCGGCTGCGGCATCAACAAGTGATTCGGCAATGGGCATGGGATACTTATCCTTTGGGGTACCTCTTTTCAAATCTCTGAAGTCAATACAGATCCTGAGCTTCCCGTTTTTCTTCCACACAGGAACAATGCACGATATCCAGGTGGCGTATCGGCAAGGACGAATAAACCCGGCACGAATCATCTTCTCTATTTCCTCCTTGACCGTATCTACAATATTCACATCGATTTTCCTGGGATGTTGTGCAAATGGTCGAAACCTAGGCTTTGTTGGCAACCGATGTTCGACAATAGATCGATCAAGGCCAGGCATCTCATGGTACTCCCAGGCAAAACAATCAGAAAATTCCCTAAGCAATTCTACCAATTTAGCTTTAAATTCTGGGTCAAGCTTTTTACCCACCCATGTGAGCCTGGGACGATCGCCTGGACCAATGTCGACTGCTTCAAGGTCATCGGAGGGAGTAAGCCCAAAACCGAGCTTACCCTTCTCGGCAAATTCTTGGGTAGAGCTTGATGACGCTGGAGATGGATGGGGAGGGGTGATCTCGGGTTTCTCCTCATCATCAGACAATCGACCGTCCATGACAAAACACCTTTGTTAGAAGAAGCATAAATTAAATTGATGTTTTGTGACCAATCACCCAGATTGGCCAATACAGACTTGTTACAAAAAATATGATTACAAATTTCTTAGGGCCGATCACGCAAATCGGCCACTATGGACTGCGCGTCCGTAGATATGCTACTAGCATCCTTAAGCCGATGAAGATCGGCCGATGTCATCGGCTGAAGCAACCTACTGTCTACAAGTGAATGCCGATTGCCAGAACCGGCGTGATCACGTTTTTTGCCTCTTCTACGAAGCTCCAGTTCAACTCATGCCAGTCTGACAGACACTCTGCTTCGTCTGATGTAGAGGATTGTGCAACGCTACGAGAGTCGTCCGCGGGCACCACCTCAATGTTGTCACTGTTGGCATCTCTTAGCCTTAAAAGGTTTTACTCCGCAAGCGCACGGAGACCGCTGTAGCTTTTCACCAAGAGTATTCCGAGTATCGTATTTTTATCCACAGGGAAGCGGCAAGCGAGAGAGTATAATTAAATAAACTCAAATCAAATGGTCCGTACTTAAATATACTAGCTAGTCACTAGACAGGGGTAAGTCTGGTAAACGGATAGGTGTATGGTGGAAAGAAGTAAATTAAACTACCTAAGATACACGTAGAAAGGTATAGTTGCCTGGGAGGACAATGAGTGAGATAAAGTTCCCAAACTCTGTTATATTCAGCTGCAAAGACTATGTCATGGTTAACTAAGAAACTCAAGTAGCAAGTCAGGGTCTTGCGTCGAGCGAAATTCCAGCACCTCGAGGGGTCAGCGGGTAGATAGTAGACCACCGAAAGAGACCCGGCTAACACCTACGGGCCTACCGAACGAACGGGCCTGGACTACACAGGCACACCCGCTGTCACCGAGTGGGGCTACCAAGCAAATCTGCGTGGATAGGCTGGCATGCTATAAACGTACTCAAGCAAAAGCTTGAGTAACAATAGATCGTCCTTGATCAAAGGAGAGGACCTAACCAGAGCCTGGCGTACAGGTTGGATTATAGCACCGGCAAGAATAACGGGACTTGACTAA
This sequence comes from Paspalum notatum, assembly GCA_022530915.1. Lineage (NCBI taxonomy): Eukaryota > Viridiplantae > Streptophyta > Magnoliopsida > Poales > Poaceae > Paspalum > Paspalum notatum. Next base: position 26,154,482 of record CM039688.1, on the reverse strand, counting down.
CTAAGATAACCACAAGTCTAAGCCTAGCAAGTGTGCAAAATGAAGGGTACACCATACTTGCAAGAGATAGAAGTAATGTAAAATATAACTGAATTATATTGAAGATGCGAGTACAAAAGATACAAGAGCTTTTACAGCAGACTCAGAAGAATCTTCGAGAACTCTGAGGCAAAGCTCGACTCACTCTAACTCTCAGGACTATCCTAACTACTAAGATGTGGAAAATGACACTCTCTAAGGTAGAATATTGCTCTCAACTTCTCCATCCCTTTACAAATGAGCTCTACAGGCCTATTTATAGTCCCATATGTGAGGGGGGTACTTGTAGGAGGCTTAGGTCGGTGGGAGGCTGAAGTCGGTGGTCGGCCGACCTAGGGGGAGGTTGGCCGACCTAGCCCGAGGTCGGGCGACCACCCGATCCACCGCATTTGCATTCCAACAGCTTGATCTTGCGTCCCCATGGCGGTTGGCAGTTAGGACGGTTGTTGCACGTGCAAAATGCCTCCGAGGGTAGGTCGGCCGACCTTGTAGGAGGTCGGCCGACCACGTGTCAGCCCTGCATTGGCCACTTTGCTCTTTCCTCAGATTGTTTACGTTGTGGATCCGTGACTTGGTGCATTTTCGGCCTTTGGATACATTGGATGCTTGGACTTGCGGTTGGATTTGAGTGCACTTGTGTTTCTTCGTGATGTGGATCGATAAAGTGGCAAATGGCTCACTTGGAAGGCTAGGCGGCCTGGCTCAGGGTCGGCCGACCCTGTCAGTGGGTCGGGCGACCAGGCCCCAGGTCGGCCGACCTGGATGAGCCAAGATAGGCCTGACCTTGGTCGGCCGACCTAGAAGTGGGTCGGCCGACCTGGCCACTTTGGCCAGTGGACTCCATCTTTGATCCTTGGCATGTTTTCAGCTGTTTTATGTTTTACGTGCATTTTGGTACCTGCATCCAAATATTCATACAAAACTAGTGGAACTCATTAGTAGAAGGGTTAGTCCATATTTATTCACTTGCATTGCTCCATTTGGTTGGTTATTGACGGTAGATATCGTGAGATTACGACCGTCAACAGTCACCATCCCACTGGATCAAACATTGGTGCATTGAGGAAGGTACACAGCAGTTGGCATGAATCCAGTCTCGGCCAATAAGAGCTGAGTAAGGACCATGATCATCGACCACAAAGAAGGAAGTATTCAGTGTCTTGTGGCCAACTGTTAGCTCGACATTAAGGACCCCTTTGACCTGGGAAGAATTTCCTTTGAAATCATTAAGCGTGACGTTGGTCTTCACAAGATCTTCAACGGACCTTCCAATTTTGCGGCACAAAGAGTACGGCATGATGTTGACAGTTGCGCCCGCGTCAACGACCACCCCGCCAACTGGCTTGCTGTTGATGAAACCTTTCATGTAGAGAGGCTTGAGGTGCCGATATTTCTTGTCGATCGGCTTTTCAAAAATCGCAGCAGCGGGGCCGAGACTGAGCTGCGCCATCGACTCGGCCAACTGTTCACTGCTGGGAGGGCGGAAATCTTTAGGGAGATAGAAAACCATGTTCATTCCTACTGCGGCCTTCTTAATCACCTCGTTGACTTTGTCTTCAATATCATCATCGTCGCTGGATGAATCATCACTAACCATGCGCGACGGACCTTCTTGTGCATCTTGGTTAGCCGGCTCAGCCGATGCCGGCTTTGTCGATGCCTCAGCAACTTCAGGTTGTGGCTTCTGCTTCCAAACGAGATTACGCTCGGGGCGCAGACTTGGAATCTGCATGATGCCCCCGACTTTCTTGAGCAGCCGAAGATATTCTTCTTCGGCTTGTTCTAGGCTGCGCGAGCGCTGCACCCTACGCTTCTACATTTTTGATAGACCCTCAGGGCACCACCTCGGCAGGTGGCACTCTGCACGACGTCGAACATCCTCCGGGTTGTCCTACCCTATTGGAGAGGGCGAGCGCGCCGGCGACGGAGACACAGGTCGCCGCTTTGGCGGCGGAGACGGAGGCCGACGTGGCAGAGGAGTAGGGTCCCGGGGACGGTGTGGCGAGGACGTGCGATACCGTCGTGGCGATGGCGCGCGTTGCAGAAGTTCGAACACAGATGTTTTGCCATGGTGACCCCTGCGGTAAAAACATTCTGGACAATCATCAAGGGTAGGGAGCCTCTCCATACCTTGTGTCCAGCAGAAGTGAAAATAGGGGCAGCGCCAATGCTCCTAGCGGTTCATGGCATCACGACGCTCCTTGTACCGCCGTTGTTCCTCGCGGCGTCTCTCCTCACGCCATTCGTCCTGGCGACGTCGTTCTTCAAGATGGCGGTGTCGTTCGCAATGGTATGCCTCTTCTTGTTCAGCTCGACACCGCTCCTCATTCCGTTGATGGTGGCGCGCATACATGCCAATCAACACTCCTGAGTTCGGGCGACATCTTCGTTTTCGCTGAATCGTCCTACCGAAGTATGCTCTTCGGCCCTGAATTCTAGAGGGAGGTCGTCGCGAGGGTCCGCCTTGGCCTTCCCCTTCTCATCCTTGGATGAGTGGACCATGTTGATCGAAGCAGTAGAACCTCGAAGGAGATGGGAATATTGATCTTGATTACCCCGGCGCAAGACCCTGTGTGTAGAAATAGCCTTGCCCAGGCACGCTCGGAACATCGACTCGGATACGAATTCCGAGTAGAACTCGTCAGGCAACGGACTCGTGGCGTAAACGGCGTTGACTGGGAACGGCGTCGTGTCTATCTTCATTGGAGCGCGAGCAAAAACCAATCTTCCTTGCTCGATGGCCTTTGGGATTTCAGACCGCAGAATCCTGCAGTCAACCGTGTTGTGCCCATCTGCCATTTGCAGTACTTGCGGCCGCGCATCTCCTCGGCCGTGGGGGTTTGATGCCCTGGGAGGGCACCAGCAACTTGTCTTTGACAAGCATGTCAAAGATGGCTTCGGTCTTTGAGACGTCGAAGTCAAAGCCTGGGATAGGCTCTGGCTGGTTTACCCATTGACACTGCAAAGGCTTGTTGGTCCTTGCCCATTGAACAAGGTAGGCATTGGCATCGTCCAAGGTATCATCCTCCTCGGCCTGAATGCAGCCGATGCTCCGTCTCTGCCTTTCTTGCAGAGCCTCTGGATGGCTTCATTCATAGGCAGAGACCTTTGACACTAGATGACTGATGGAATCGAAATCGGTCGGCCCATATACTGCCTTGACGGCCTTGCTCAGGCCGTTGTATGCTATCTGGGCAAGGATCTTCTCCTCAAGATGGAGAGAGTAGCATCGTTTCCTCAGCTCGCGGAACCGCTGGATGTACTTATGAACCGGTTCTCCTAGGAGTTGGTGGATATTATTTAGGTCCGTGAACGTGGTTTCGTCAGACCCAGAGAAGAACTGCGCATGGAAGGTCTCTTCTAGTCACTTCCAGGTAGTAATAGATCCAGGGGCCAGCGTGGTGTACCAACCGAAGGTTGGCTTGGTTAATGACAGAGAAAACAGCCGAATTTTCATATGTTCGGCCATTGATGCAATCCCCAGTTGTGCCAGGTATCGGCTGACATTCTCCATGGTACTAGCCCCGTCATTGCCACTAAACTTGGTGAAGTCAGGGATCTTGAATTTAGGGGGTGCCTCGAGGTGATCATACACCTCTGGATACAGCTTTGCGTAGGTGACGGCACCCCGCAGAGGTGTGATGCCGTATTGGTTCTTCAAAATCTCAGAAAGGTTTTTCTAAGACATATCGAAACCTGCTCCTGCCGTGTGGCATTTTGCCAGTCAAGCACCTCCTGATCCGCTGTCTTCACTACTCCTTGTGTGGGTCGAGCTTCTGGCGGATTTTGCTTTGGCCCTCGTGGCGGGTTAACAAGGACCGGGTTAGGGTACGGGGGAGGAGGAGCTTCTCCTTCTTCCAGCTGATGATACTTCATCTGGCATACAAAACCGTCACGTATGACCAAGGGTGGAGTGGAGTATACCTTGGTCTCTAGAGGGAGTTTGTCACGCGGAGGATGCATTACAAATTCTGTGATATTGTCCCTCTGTACCTCAATGCAGATTGGTACGAGCGGCCTGGAGTAGAACATGGCTTCCCCAACGTGGCCATTCAACTCGGGGCCGGTGATATGAAGAGGTTCACCGGCCAACGCTGCTCTGACTGTCTTGACCACGATATTGTCCATGCGATTTATGACCGCCTCGGATTGCCTAATCAGAGCGAGCGCCATAATCCTATGTATCTCCTCGCGAAGCGCGTCAGTACGCCGCTGCGAGGGAGTCATGAGGTCAACTTCGTCGAGAAGCAACGAAGGGACTCCACGTATCTTGACGCCGCCATGGCGAGACCTACCGTACATAGCGAGCACTTTAGCCCTGAGCTCATCCACGATCTCAGCGTAGCGCCTTTGGTGAGCTTCGGGAAGATCCTTGGGCTTGTCGATGGGGGTGTATTCCTCGTCGTTCTCGTCGACGATGTTGCTATGTCCTTTCGCAGCCATGCGTGAGTTGAGATCTTCGCGTCCCACCGGGCGTGCCAAAAATGTGTTGCACCAAGGAACCGACAAGTAGCACCCTGTAGGGCTTCACACAATAGGGCCGGGAGGTGTATGTGGACCGTAGGGATCGCTCCTCCTTACTGCGACCCACGATCAGATGGACGAATCAGCCGATCGTCTTGGCTTGGTGGTGGTTGGGTGTGCCACCTGGCTGACGACCTAGCCAGGGAGGTTGTGGTGGTGGTGATGGTGCTGGTTGGCTCTTGTTTCCCCTGTATAAACAGACAAAACAGATCAAACATTAAATACTAGCCGGATCGGCTCATTCTGGGTCGGATCTTTTGCGTCGGCAAGGCCCTGCTGTCTTACCAGTAGCATATCTAGATATAATATACAAAGTACTTAAATAAAGGAAGAAGAAGCACGACTAGATCTATTCCAGTCGGCTAGAAATCCCGATGAGCATCAAACACGCCTTAAAATCTACTATTGCACCAAAGATTATACATGAAAGCTATAAGAGCAGACGCATCTTTGATAAAATCTACAAAAGGCATGGCTGGGTATACATCGGATCTTCCTAATAGCATGTGATCTGTGGATGAAGCCGTAAGAACAGATCTAATCTATGCTCTAAGCTTGTGCTATGCTAATCTAGTAACCAACCAGCAGCGTAAAAGCATGCACCATGGGAGATGTTAGCATAACAGCAAGTCGTACATGAGTGTGCATGATGGATCTCACACCAAGCTAGGCTTGTAGTGAGATTCATCGGGATAACTAATGGATCTCGCGCTAGGCTAAGCGTAGCACGAGATTCATCATGGTAACTAGCAAACCGTGCCATCAAAAACGCTTCAGTACACGATCTGCCAAGCGACTAATGTCGTAATGCCTATAATGAAGTAAATCATTAAGGCAGCATGACAATTACCTGAAACTCTAGTCGCTAGAGGTGGCGATGCGCCGAGGGAATATGGAGACAACTGCTGCTTGATGAACGTATGTCGTCAACTTTATTTCGATAACAAAGGGTACATATTTATAGTCCGGAGACTCGGGCGGCAAGCCTGCCCTTCCTTAATTAAACTACAAACCCTAACCGACTCAAACTGGACTCTTTTAGCTAATCATTAATCTACGATACAAGGCCCAATGGCCTGTTTTACCATGCGTTGTCGCTTCCTTGGACAGCTTCTCTTCAGCCCAAAGCCGATTTTGGCCCATTAACAGGGATGGCCAAATTCCGCTGTCAACAGTGTGCCATCGTTGTCATCGTCAATGGGAGTTTGCATTCTTTCTACCAATTCTATTAGATTCCGCATTTACTTTCTTGCAATTGCATGCTTACATTCCTAAACTAACTTGATAGGTTAGTTTCTAAGTGGAACTAGGTTGCAAGACTTGGCTATGGTAGAATTAGCAACACTTAGCGAAACCGTAGTGCACATAGCTAGTTTATCTTGCATAGGTTTTGCTTAGTAGTTGTAGTTTTAGAGAGCCATAGTTTTAGAAATCCTAATTCACCCCCCTTCTTAGGTGTTAGTCCAACCTTCACCTTCCATGAGTTGATAGAGCCTGGAGCAAGAGACGTGTACCATCCAAACACAGGCCCTGATAGCAACAATGAAAAGAGCTGAACTTTCAAATGTTCGGCTGTAGTAGCCACTCCTAACTGAACCATGTGTCGACAGATGTGCTCGACAGTGCTGGTGTTATCAGTGCCGTTGAACTTAGAGAACTCTGACACCTTGAACTTTGGAGGAGTTAGTAGTTGATCGAACACCTTGGGCCGGGTAGGGCTTGGTTTAGGTGATTCTTACATTGGGTTGCATACCGTTAAAATCTTTAAAAATGCTAGAGATCTGATCTTGCAACAATGGTATGCTAGAGCTTCCTTGAAAAATGGTTGGACTGCTAGGAGTCGGCCCACCACCATATATCACCTTCCATTGAAGTAGGTCGGAGTTTGCGGCTTCAATCTTTGGCTGGTGATAAATGGTTAGCTTTGGAGGTGGTTATTTGCCTTTGCGCAAAGGCCTGAAACGCATCTCGCATTTGCATCCCTCCGGTATGTACATTTGTGGCTTGTCATACACTGATGGTGGAATTTCTGGATTTTCAGTGAAGTAGATGACAAACTCAGCCTTCATCCCCTCTGGTGCTTTAAACTATGTCTTATCAAGCGGTAGAGTATACAACTTATTTTCTTCTTTATACGAGCCAAAGGTAGGCCCAGTAGCTTGGTAGTCTCCAACAATAATAGCCCTGGCAACTCTTGCGATGACTTTTTCTAGCGAATTGATGAGAACTTCCGATTGACGTACAAGGATGTGATGGATCATATAGTTCATCTCCTGTTGAATAGCGATGGTACTGGCATTAGATGGAACAGACAAGTCGATAGTGTCGAACAGAGACTCTAGATGGTCTGTGATCTTGACCTTTCCGTGCTGAGTGCACGTAAAGAGATCTAGCGCATGGCGGATAGCTTGGTGAGGTGCCGATCCTAGACGCCTTTGTGCTCTTGATCTAACTAGCTTGGGAGGCATGTCCTTGCCTTCTGGCAACATACTCGGATCATGGCGATCTGAGATGACCAGCCCACCTTTGCCGCTTGAGGTATCTAGTGCCATCGCTTGAGCAGTTGTCGATGACGATGTCGTGGTCCCACCGGGCGTGAAAAAAGATGTGTCGTCGTCGAAACCTAGCTGTTCTAGGCGGCTGACACACCAAGGAACCAGGAGGTACGCTGCCGCTGCGGTAGATTCCTCCTAGCAGCGATACAGACCATCCCCGAGCTCGGTCGAGGCGTTAAGAGGGGGTTCTAGGCGTGCCACGTGACTCGACTTGCTAGCCAGGGAGGTTGAGGGGTGCGCGTGCATCGGAGAGTCGCCTTGCAAACACACGAACAACAGATTGACATTAAATTCCAGCCGGATCACTGGGATCAGCTTGAGGCATCTCCGTGGATACGAGCCGATCACCTCCTTGTACCCTGCGGGGTTAGTGTGTCGATAAAGCATAGCATGGAAGCAAACACTGCTTAAACCATGATCTAGCCGATGCAATGTCCCGAGATTCATTACGCTGCACACATGATCCGATGGATCTAGCTAAGAGAAGACTTAACCAAAACATTATCCACATGCATGAATATAGATCAGAACCCACAAGGGGGTTCAACCACGGATGCAGATACAAACTGTAACATGCAAAGTAGGGTGCCAAGCGTACATCGATCTCTCAAGTTGTCGCGTGCACATGTTGCGGCGCATGTTGTGGTATGTAGCAACTGAACGAGTTATGTACGCTTGGCCGCACGCCACCAATCTGTTACGTGAAGCACAAACAAATAGGTAGATCGGCGGCGCATGAGATAACAAATGGATCTCACGCCAAGCAGAGATTGACGCCAGATTCATTGTGATAACTAGCAAATCCCGCCATCAAAACACTTCATTACGGGATCTATCGGGTAAGCAAACGTTTAATATCCCCAAAACAATCATGAAGCAAGGATTAGAGACGCATGACGCTTACTTGAAAAAACCTTGGGAGCCAGGGGTGGCGATGCGCCATTAAGGTGAACAAAGCATGCGTTGCTTGGGAATGCACGACAGTCATTAACTTTATTTCGATGTAATAGGGTACATATTTATAGTTCAGAGAATTAGACAACAAGTCAGACTCGTCTAAACGAACCCTAACTCTTAACATTCTAAACTTAAAACTTTATGTACTACAATACATGGTCCGACAGGCCCAATCGATACATGTGCCACCACTACGCAAGGCGGCCCATTAAGCCCAGCAGCCGAACAGAAGGCGAATCCTAAATCGGCGAGGATTTGGTGGCAACAGAATGAAAAGCAAAGTGAGAGAAGGGGTGAGTAGATAGTGGGTTTTGGTCCACCTAGGTGCACCGGAAGACCACCGTAATTTGGGCTCCTGCGCCTATGCCCATGTCATGTCCAAGTGACTATATTAAAATTTACTAGTTTTTGGAGACATCTTATTTTATTAAATGCTAGTACTACCTTCGTCCACAAATGTATGACACTATTGACTTTTTTTTAAGACTTTCATCATTCATCTTATTTTAAAAAAATTGTTCAATCGTGTGGAAATATGAACTATACTCAAACTACATTAGTGATACTCAAATGACAATAAAATAAATGATAATTCATTAAATATTTTTAATAAAACAAATGATCGAAGCTTTGAATAAAAATCAACCGCATCATATATTTGTTGTAAATGGAGGGAATATTTGTTAACTAGAGGATTATACTAAGAAAAGAAATACATAGTAGTACATGCCGACTTCGAGTAACTAACTGATGGGAAAATAATTAACCTAAATGCTACTGTCCAACCGCGCAGGATTGTGGCCGTCGGCGCGCGCACTCCTCCTGACCGTCCATCTTGATCAACGGCAGGGGCAATGTACTGTTCAATCTCGGCCCACGCGGCACTGGCCCGACGAGTTCTCTCCTCTCTCCTCTTGCATTCATTTCACTCTCGCTGCCTCTCTGCATCTCTGCCCCCAATCTCTACTCCCATCTCGCGCGTGGACTCTGCTGATGGATTTTCTGGCTGGTCTGTCAAGGAGGAAATGTGGATCCGCAGCAAGAGGAGGTGGATTCGCACGGAGGAAGCTAGGGGTGGTACAGGGAAATGTTGGTCTTATGTTCGGCTTCGCTGCTCCATACTCCAATCTCTCCGATCTATCTATAATCTCTTCGATTTCATCGATTTTATGTCCAGAAGCAAGCGTAGATCCGGGTGTGACAGGTACGGGGAGTGGGAGGCGCTCACAGATGCAGCTCTAGGGTTTTTTCTCGAACTTTTGCTAACCCTAAGTGATGTTTTATCGTGGTGGGGAAGCGCAAATCAGCGAAGGAGGAGAATGATAGGTGTGATTCCAAACCATATCACGCGCTCTGACTCGCCTGATTTCATGAGTTTTTGTGACGTTTTTTGAATGTGTGGTTACACCAACAGGGTCCATTTGGATTCGATTTGAAGTGGGGGAGCCCAGATCCAAGGTGAGTTTTCACGAATATGGTCATTTTACGCTTTTTTTTTTACATTCTTGTTCCAATGACCCAATAGGATCTAGAGATAAAGGGGAAACTCATGGGAGGAAGAAGAACAGTAGGGAGGAGAATTACAGAGAAAGGGGTAGGGGAGCTGCTTTGGTTCTCTTCTAAATATTTTTTGACAACCCCCCATGTGTGTATGCGTAGTCTTGATTAGGCACTTGGCTAGTATCCCATGACGCCCTCTTTTTTATTCTAGACCATATCATCTCTCTTACTGCTTTTCTGATTTATGAACAGGGTGACGATTTTTGCCATCTAATTTTTTTAATGTTTTTTGAAGGTGTGGTTACTTCAAGACAGGTTTTGCATTTGATTGGAAGTTGGGGAGCCCAGATCCAGATGTGAGTTTTCCTGAATATGAGAGCATTTTTGCTTGTTTACGTTTTCATTACACAGGTATAGTAGAAGCTAGTCTAGTTCAGAGCTACATTACATGGAAACGGCAGGTTGGTGCCGTTTGGCGTATCGGATACGTATCCGTATCCCATACAGCCAGGATACGCCGGGGAAACGTTCCCCCCGCGTATCGGCGACTGGCTACGTATCGGCTCGGATAACTCCCGAGCGGATACGTATCGCCCACCCACTCTCGCGTATCCCACTCCCGCTCCCACAGCGTGCCATCTGTGGAGCCGTGGAGGTTCTGGATTCGCCGGGCGCGAGGGCGAGGGCGGCGGCGGCGCAGCAGGCCAGCAAGGGCGCGGAGGGGCGAGGCGGCGCCGTGGGGGCGACGGCATGGGCGAACGACGGCGCGGTGGGGGGCGAGCTGCTGTCGGCGCCGTATCAGAAAGAGAGAGAACGAAGAGGAAGAAGAGACATGGACGCCTGGACGATATGGTCGGGCTGGAGCTTAGAGGCAGGATGGATAAGATAAGCCAATAGTTTTGCACTTTAGCCCTTCCTTTTTCCGACTGTTTACATTCTAATCTTTACTACTTTTATTTTCTCACCAGACAACAAGACTACACTCTTTGCGGGTGTTTTACTTCATGAAAAAAAATATAAATGGTTGGACTTTTGTTTGGATTTTGGATGCAGCAAAACAACAATTGCAAGGGACTTCAAAGTTCCTTCCAATATTATATTGCTTTTATAATTTTAATATGCATTATTATTTATTTATTTTTATAAAAGCTAAAACGTATCGGCTTATCGGGTTTTTTGAGAAAATGTCGTATCGGCGTATCCGTATCGGTCCGATACCGATACACGTATCCGTATCGGTGCTGCATAGGTTCAGAGTACGCCCTGCTGGCATGTGCGTGTGTTTTTTTTCTATAAGCATCTTTTTTCCTAGAGTGTTTCTATTGTTTTTTAATCTAGAAGTATGCACTGTTAGCACCCAAATCACAGAAGCTTTCAATCCGGTCACAAACAAGTTGTATATTTGTTTTATGTCTTTACAGGTTCATATCTCGTAATGGCAAGTCAAAACTTTAGGCAGCCATCACATAGAAGTCATGACAAACAAGACAAGGTACCGTCAGGCTTATTAATCGGTTATCTTGCAGTACATAGGTACGAGTAGTTAAGTATGGCACCCAAGCATAATATCATTATTCTTTGGGAAGTTTAGTTGTTGTTCTCTACCATTTCTTAATTAGCCATGAAGCATTTTTAATAGGCTGGGGAAAGAAGTGTTATGTTCATTTAATTGGGTAGAAGACTCGGATATATTTTTACTGTCCATGCATGCCCTTCATCAGCTGGTGGTCTTCATTTTGGTAAAGTTATAGCCCACAGATAGCATACCAGCCCTGAACCTGAACTTGAAAATAATGACATGTCCCTTTTCTTTACTAAATACTTGGCATATCATACAAAAATGCTTGCAGTATCATACAAAAATGCTGATAGTATCACATAAAAATACTTGGCGTCACATACAAATGTGCCCAAAACAATTCAGTACTAGTATGTAGCACCTATTATGAAGCAGTAGTGAATTTAAAAATAGTGAACTGAAATTCAATACTGACCACAAGACCTAGATCTTGGAAAAACATAGTAGGGGATAGGGAGATGTGTTTGTGATTGGAAGAGGGAGGGAGAATGGGAGAAAATAAGAGTACAGTAACAAGGAGAGATGAATATGGTTGGTTACGCTAAATTCAACTTCTAACGTGTATTTTCTTTTAATACTTAATGGTGTTTTAATCAACCTTGTACACTATCAGGTTGAGGACATTAATTTCATTGTTCTACATGCAAATTAGGACATCCAACATCTGAAAAAACGTATCACCGTTCTTTGTGTTGGGTTCAAACAACTGTGTGCAGAACAAAGGACTCAAATCCTTATATTCATCAGCTGATAGGTGAGAAGCCTCTAGTGGGGGTTAATTGAGCTCCATTTTCGTATCCCTTTTTCTTATGAGCATTGTATGCATCAAAAGCACATCGAAAAATATGAACGGCTAGAATCATATTAATGCACAACACTAGTACCAAGCATATTAGAAGTTTCTGTTGAGCATATTAATGCACAGCTCAAAACATTTTCATTGAAAATGATAATCCAGTAACAACCAAGGCATTTTTGTCACCTTTTATTTGTGCATTAACCTCATTTTTCCTTGCTTACTACGTGTAACACCATTTTTCCAGGAAGAGGAGTGCTCCAAAGCGTGCACCTGTGTTCTTTTGGCTGCCAACATTATTTTATTTTATTGTCCCACTAGCACGTAATATGTTTAATTTTGTCTAATAAGAGGATGCTATAAAGTAACACCTAAAATGCTTAATTGGCAAATAGGAAATGCTGCGAAATAACACCTAAACTGCTTGCCATTTTTTGTTTGCTGCTGGAATTATAATGACGTGTTTTCTTCCTTTTTTGGCAGTCCTATATGCTAGACGGCAATCTTGATGGCTGAGAACTTGAGAAGTAAAACGTGAACAGTGAACTTAACAAAAAAAGCAAATCTTGATTGCTGAGAAGTAAAACGTGAACAGTGAACTTAACAAAAAGAGCAAACAACTTACATCATCGCCAAATGGTATGTGTATTTTTCTTCTTTTTGGCATCATGCACAAATTAATTATGCATGCACAACCACTACATGTCATGCCATGACATTGACATCTATACGTGCATTTTTCGATGTTGTATATCGAATGGCATTTAAACAATATTTGTAAAGCATTTGAAAAACATTCAATAAGAAGTTTTTTAATGATATTGAGGAAGGCAATTTTTTTTTTAAATAATATTTGTAAAGCATTTAAATAACATTTAGTAGGTAATTTTTTATTGACAGATAGAAGGCAATTTTTATGTATCTAGTAAGCATTTGTTTAATATCCGTTAGGCATTTAAATAATATTTGTAAAGCATTTAAATAACATTCAGCAGGCAATTCTTTAACTTGAGTGTTCTGTTCTCCCTTCCTCTCCTAAGTATTCATAAAAGATGAAGCATTCGGCTCATCATTTGACTGTTACTGCCAAGCAGTTGAGTACAGAACGGTGGGCTCAAATCAGCTAATGTGTGAAAGGCTTCCTGTGGGTGCTCATTTTGGTCCATCTTTAACCTGCATAAATTTTGTTAAAAAGAAAAGTAAGTAAAATGTGGAAGCATTTTCTTTTTGTGTTTCTATGCGGTATGTTTTAGCACATGATTTCTTTTCCTCTATGTTTTTTTGTTTGGGCAATTTAGAACAGCAAGCGTATTATTAGAACAAGAACATAAGTAAATACAGTGAGAACATGAGTAAACATAGCAAGCATATGCAGAAGCATATTAGCAGTTCTGTCATATTGACAATTCTAACTTATCACACCCAGTACACTGCTTTAATACTATTCTATTATGTACCTCTCCATATGCAGGATCAATCTTGTGCCGAAACGAATACAAAGAACTACATTTACAGGAGGTTATGGCCAAGTTGATCTTCAGAGAAAAAACAAGATCATGATGTAGCAGATTTCTTTTGAGAAGAAAAAGATCAGCAAGAATACAAGTTCTTTTTTGTTTTTCCTTTGTTTTTTTCGAAAACATTGAGATGAACGACTTCAGACGTAGTACATGAGAATGATTAAGTGGGTTTAGGTGGTAGAGTACCTGTGGATTCAGATCAGATCAAGGTTTTAAATAGCGGATTAAGCCATTTAGCGGTTAGCAGCTGAAAAGGCTATAGCGGCTAATTTAGCGGCTATAGCTGCTAATAGCGGGCTATTTGGCTTAGCGTAAGCCTTCTAAAACAGCTAATAGCGGCAGCTATAGCCGGCTATTTATATGCTTGATTCAGATTATAGATATGCTTTTCTTCTGTTTAATCTAGTTCTCTTTTGGATGTCCGCCGGGGGATGAGAGACGTGTTTTTTTTCCCAGAATTGATATGGACTTCTTTGCATTTTTCCCAACAAAATTAGGCAACTTTTTGATGTGTTTTCAGTTTATTCCCTTGGGCAATACGAAGGTTTTTCCTTTGGCACGCGTGGGATTTGCCGATTGGGGCGCGGGGCCAGCTTTTTTCCCGCGCGAGAGGCATGGCGCGCGGGGCTCGAGTTTTGCCAAAAATAGAAAGAGAAACTTCCTCCCGCCAAACTTTTCCTAAAAATGAGTGCAGGCAGGGCTCTAAAAAACTGCGCGCGCGTTAGCAGTGTCCAATAATTAAATACCACATAAGTTGAGATGGTACATTAACAGGACAAGTCTCAATGATAGGCAGACATGCAGTAGAGCTTTTTGAATGAATGAATGAATTAAGGTAAATAACACAACAAATAGGGAATTTGTCGTCTTGTTGGATGCTGGCGACGGCGGGTTAAGCTTCTTGGGCCATCAGCCCATCGCCGTCAATCGAGTTGGGGTGGTCTCTCAGTAGTGGCGACGGCGGTTGGCGGGCTCCTTCTGAGCGTTGAAGTACATGGCGGCGACCGGGAGGCCCAGGCCATGGCGGTCGGCGAAGGCACGGGTGCTGAAGCGCACGCGCGCCGCCTCAGCCTCTGGAGCTAGCGCCGGCGGAGCCGTCACGCGGGCCTTCTGCTGGAACACCACCACCGCGTAGCGGTGGATGCCCACCGGCGGCCGCGGGCCCACGTACGGCACAACCGTCTCACCTGCACAGCACAGATATGCGCAAGGGCTCGTCAGACTATGTGCAGCAGGATGTGTAAATGGATTGTGTATCTACTATTCCATCTAACTCTCTTTTTGTGAACAGTGTCGCTACAGTTTATAGGCAATTCATTTATCCAATCCACTGCACATCGTCTCAGTGAGGCCGAATAAACAAGAGGGCTTACTACGGGCACGTGTAGCCTGCTGGAACTACCGAACGGGTAAACATGGAACTTTACGAAAATAAAATCGACACCGAAGTCTGCGCTCATGAACTAAGCTCCACGTGCTCGCTCTTTCGATATGTAAATAAATAAACGGAAGGATTCAGAATACATCGAGCAGATCGAATATAAAATAAAATAATACTAGATTAGTAGCTTTAGTAAGCATTTGAGGAAGATTCAGAGCTAACTTTCGGTCTCCGGATCATGAGTTACTGTTATTGGGGACATACTAGATTAGTAGCTGTAGTAAGCATCTGAGGAATCCATGAAAAAACTAAAACAATACTGACGCCAAGTCTAGTGACATGCGTGCACCGGTGAACAGAATTAAGTGAGCTGCTGATGCATGCCACCTGAGGATTTGTCAGTCTAATCAAGATGATTTAGCAGCTAGGTACCGGCCAAAAAGGAGGCTGAAATACGGTGAAGTGGGCATGCGTGTTTACACCGACAGGTGGCCTGTGGCGCAAGCTGGATGACGGGGTGCAACGCGGTGGTCGACACGCGTCCTGGGAGGCATCGTGCACAGTGAGGAGAGCAGCGCCAATGGTACTCCTCGTGCACTTACTCAAAACACTATCCTAACTACTCTTTTTTCTGCCTAAAATACAGCATTTATATTAAACAGTGCTAAACAATGTTTTGAGACACTCAATTGAAAACAGCCTAACGTGCCCTTCCGCCGCCACGGCCTGTGCCTCTGGCGCTGGACGTACAGGTTCCGTCAGCCTGGCACCTACTGCCTGCCGACCTGAAGGCGGCTGCAGCTACTACGTGCAGAGCCCTGCTGCTCGGCCGCTGCAGCTGCTTTCTCTACCCAAACAACGGTCTAATGTTTATACTAGTACTGTACTACTTACCTTACTGGAATCAAAGATTAGTAGTAAGCAAGAAACTGACAAATAATACATAGACAACTAAACATGCATGCGAACAGTAATTAATAACTATTTTCGTGCAAATAGGAGTATGTTGTCTACGTACCTTCAGAAGGATCCGCTCTACCTGGTATGTTAGCCACCAACCTTTTTTGTCCATCCAGGAGATCCCAAGAGTAAACAAAAAACAAATTGGCCACAAAAGGTAAGATAGTATCAAGCAAATAGAAAGAAAAAACATGTAAACCACACTAGATAAAAACAGCAAATGCAGTACTACTTGTCATGAAGCAAAACTGCCATTTGACAAGGAGTGTAGAAAGCATCAGAGAAGTTACCAGTGGAGCCACTCCTTCATGCTTGGCTCGCTGGGACTCGGAGCATCTGGGTCAGTCATAACCTGAACAAACATAAAGTCATAAACACAGTACACATAGTAAACATCATTGCATCGCGCGCATCAGGACCCAAGTATTTCAGATTATTGATCATCGGTGATACATGTATACTGACCAGGGTGAAGAGGTCGTTGGCCCTGCCGGCGATCTGCACGGCGGGCGCAGCTTCCGCAATGGACGGCTTGATCTGGCAGCCGTTGGTGAGGTCCTTGGTCCCGAAGCGCACCGACATGGCTACCGTCGGCACGAACAGGTCCACCACATCGCCGATCACCCTCCCCACAACCAGTGGGTCCACATGGGCAGCCATGGCCGGAGAGAGAGCTTGCTTGCTAATTTAACTCGGTCGATCTGATCGAGTGCTATTGGGATATGAGAATGTAGGAGACAGTGAGCAGGGGCCAAGCAGTATTTATAAGCTGGGGATGGAGAGGAGGAGGTGGTGGAATGGTGACATGGACATGTTTGCTTGATGACTATGAGAACGATAAACATGCATGATGGTGATGTTGCTGTTGATTGTCTGTCACGTGTCCCAACTATGCCAGAGCGTGTAGCTAGTGGAGATTGTGTAAGGGGCTCGGACTAGTTTATCTTGCAAGCTAGGCTGGAGATCAATGGTGGCACGACACGTATGTGGGTGGGCGACCTTTTGGTGTTTGCCAACCAGGATTTCTTCTTCCACGCTCAACTGCTTGGTTGTTTCAGTTGTTCATCTTTAGAGACGTTTGTGTCACTCTTACAAGCAAGTGAGATGGAAACAACACAGTAGAGAGAAATCGAAACCGAAGAGCTTTGCGTTTGTCAACTGCTCATATAAACACATAACCGAAGGGGCGGTTGCTTATTTGGACTATTGTTGGGAAAAAGGAAGATGAAATTGAAACTTTACATGTGTTGAGAAATTGAATTCTCATCACATATCAAATTAATAGATGTTATTAATCCATTAATACCTAAATTTTACTAACTTGTTAGCACAAACCATTGACTACATCACCAAGTAGATCCAACCTATTACAACTCACCTAATAATTGATTTTTATTCAAGATAATTTTTTTTGTAATAACGTGCATACATATCTCCAAGATCTCAACATGCAATAAAACTATAAAATGACATCAAACCATAGTTGATTTTGCACCGATGATATGATATATGCCGGTCACCACACATGGTCACCACATGACAGTAATTGCAAACCTTATTTAAGATTTTCAATGTGTACATGAAGAATAAAGGTATATAGTTGAACAAAAAAGCCAAAATATATACCAACAAACTTTAATGCAAAAAGAATGACAAGAGAGGATGAAATAAGTTAATTGAGAAACTTTGAAGGCCATTTTAATGATATAAAATGTTGTTTTTGGGTTTTCACCAGCACCATTTAGTATCGGTGCAATGTTCACTCAATCATCGTAATGGAATTTTGGTGTTGTAAATTTCTTGGGGAAAGGTGGCAAAGTAATATAAATACAGCTGTTTTTTTGGGGAGCAATTCTGTCATATATGCTGACTTGTAAGCTTCTTCTTATTCAATAAAGAGCAAATGATGATGAGACTAAAGGACATGCTTTCGCAACACGTTAGCTAGCAAATGAGATGAAATAGAACAACTACAAATTCAATCTGGCGCAAAGAAAGCAAATAGAAATGAAACTACTCAAAGAACTTTTGTCAATCATATAGGCAAACAAAATTGACAGTGTGGTTTGCTTCATTATAGTATGATTAAATGGACTACCTCATTATGATAGGTTGTGGCTACTCTCATCTAGGCACAAACAAGAAAACTTAAATTTGTATGACCTAATATGTTCTATGGGATATTCATTATATATTCATTCCACACAAGCACACAGATCTACCATTTCATTTCATCTCTAATATTACAGAGAATTATCAAGCTCATAGCTAGTTAGTACTTAGTAATAACCAGAGAATATATGAGAGCCAATGGACTAACATCATTGCTCCTTGTGATGAGTAATTGTCAAAGGAGTCAAGTCCTCTGATGGATTGGAGGTAGAAAAGATGAAGACCCAGATGGACTTAGGCAGAATGAGAGCCAATGGATAGGCCTCATTGCTCTACTGGTGTGATGAGTAATTGTCAATGGTACAAGTCCTCTGATGGATTGGAGGCCCTCCGATGGACAAGAGGTAGATGATGAAGACCTCGATGGACTGAGGCAAAAGCCCTCCAATGGACCGGAGGCAAAGCTCGGCGTCAGTCGGCCATGGAAGCTCGGTACACGGAGGGGCGGATCGGCAACGGTGGTGTAAGCCCTCCGATGGACCACGAGGCAACTCCGATAGACTGGACAAACCGGGTGCCACCGTGGTGCTCCAACCCGAGTGCATGGCGTGAGGACGTGCAAGAGAGGCTTTGGCGGTTTCGGCTCAAAACCGCCACCCAAGTTACCCAAGCCTTGGTGAGTTGGGCCACGACTCGTCAAGATAGAGAAGATGGGCCAAGTTCGGCCCAGACAGAGACTTCTTAAAGTTTCCCGATTTCTAACTTCAAAACTGGGGGTGCAAAGACGGATTGGACTACTGGCCATGTGAAGGACGTCCGAAGATTGCGTGGAAGCTAAGAAGATCAAGTCTTCATTGTGGTCGTCCGTCGCCGATATTTCGGGTCCTTTTCTGTTTTAGCCCCTCCAGGCGTTTCTAGTGTTAGGGGTCTCTGTGTAAAAATGCCAAAACTGAACCGGTGTATAAATAGCCTAAGAGCTGGTCATTAGGACTCCTCTTGACTGCTAGGTTTTCATTTGCTTTGTGTAATTTTGGTCCTCAAGCTTTAAGCTCCAAGTTTAGGAGGGTTAGGGTGAGATCTAGCCTCCAAATCAAGACGGAAGGTGAGGGTGGTTGCTTGGGATGAAATCCTTCGTTATAATCTGACCTAAGACCTCTTTTAAGGCTCATAATCGAAGTGATTTCATGCAGCAACTTTCTGTGCTTCTCCTCCCCTAGTTCTCTTTGGTTTTTGGCTTCAATCCTTGGCTTTTTGGGTGTTTGCTTTGGCCAAGGTTGAATCCTTTCTTTTCCTTATGTTTTGGACTTGCAAGGACATGGACATTATGTCTTACAACATCTCAATCCCGAAGGATTGCCACTAGCGAGTTGTTCTTGAGCTTTCCCCTTTTCTTGGCCAAAGGTCGAGATCTAAAATTCCAGCTAATCCCTTAATCTTTTTCCATAGATCTTTTGGAAATAGCTTTGGAATGGAGCTAGGTTAGTGTGTGCAAAATTTCGTGAAGATTGGTGAAGGTTTGGTCAAATTTTGACTTTGGAAGTTCAAGTTTTTGGTGACTGTTTTCTGTCTGTGCTATATCGTCCAGTGGGTTCCTATAACGTCCGGTGGTTGGTTCAGTAGTCAAACATGCTTCAAATTACCTGAAATTTTGTGGAGCTCTTATCCTGTGAATTATAAAGCTCCCATAAAAATTTCAGAATTTTTGGAGGTGTTTTGATCTGGTTTTGGTATTTTTCTTTCGGGGTTGGTCTGACAGTATTTTAACCACCGGACAGTCCGGTGGGTCTGCACCGGACGGTCCGGTGGCTCTAGATTTTGTATTTCTTATTCCATTGAGCTGAAATTTTACAGAGTTGTTCCTTGGCCCCTTTTTAACCGTTAGTAAAAATTTCATAATTTTTGGAATTGGTTAGATTGGGTTTGGGTCCGAATCTTTTTGGAGCGGACAGTCCGATGCTTAATCACCGGATAGTCTGGTGGTCACAACTTGCTCCAATTGGTCTGAATTTTTCTGAAAGTGTTCCTTATTGTCTTGTGAAGGTGTGGTAATTTTTAGGGTGGTTTGGAGCTTTGCTCGTAGGGTTTTGAGATTTTTCTTTGCAGCCCTGTCTGTCTGAAATCTGCAGTTTTCCGAAGTTGGTTCATTTTGCGCTCTTTGTCTTAGACGTTTGAGCGTGTGCTTTCGCTTTGTGCTTGGTACGTATCTGTTAAGTGGACGGTACCAAGCACGTGTTGTGAGCTAGATATGTATCCTCTCAGTGGACGGTATCTAGCTTTGTTGTGGGTGTTGTTTCAATTTGCACTACGGGGAATTGAGTTTGAGTTTTCAAGTGCATCTATTCACCCCCCTTCTAGTCGCACGTCTCGGTTAGATTTCCCATACCTTAACCGGTGAAGAAACCGTAGCGACTATGACTTACTCTGGGAAGATTCTCGTCCTTGGCTCCGATGGCTATCCCTACTGGAAGGATGGAGGCGTTCCTTGTTAGTCAGCGTTAGGACATATGGGATGCTACTCAGAGTACAACTTTTGTGGTGTGTCCAGTTGCTGAGCGTACTACGCCTTAGATCGTGGCTCAGCATGAGGCGAATGCCAAAGCTGTTAATTTTCTCTTTTCCGGGCTTGGTCCCATGGATTATGAGAGAGTGAGCCACCTTAAGACGGTACGCGAGATATGGTCCCTGCTTAGTGCACACCATGAGGGTACCGCCACCATTAAGGCGAGGCTTGTTAAGACCTACCGGCGCGAATATAAAAATTTCGTTAAGAAGCTGGGAGAGTCTGTGGATGTCTTGTTTGGTCGGTTTCAATCGATCATCAACAAGTTGCATGTCAACTCCACCCCCGCTGAGCTCTCATACACCGATCATCAGCAGGCTGTAAAATTGATGTATGCTTTGGATAGAAAAATATGGGAGATAAAGGTGAACTCAATCATTGAGTCGGCGGGGTATGATACGATAGAAGTAGAGACGCTCTATAGTAAGCTCAAGGTCACAGAAGTAGATTACAAGATGAGAGATTCCCTCAGTTGTACAGATTCTAAAAGTCTGGCCTTGACTACCCTCTCTATTGAGTCTGCTACTAACCCCCTGTTTCACAACTTTTCGTTTTCTGCTTTGATGTCTATTATAGAGGAGCAGTTAGCGATACTTGGGGATGAAGAGCTTTGTCTGGTGTCTAGCCGCTTTCAGCGCGCCTATGACAACCAGATGAGCAAGAAGAGGGGTGAGAGGCCCAAGTGCTTCGAGTGCAGAGAGGTCGGCCACTTCATCGCCAAGTGCCCCAACAAGAACGACTACTACAACAAGGGCAAGAGCTACTCCCGCGACTCCGACAAGTACCACTCCGGCAAGCCAAGCTTTGACAAGTACCGCTCCGGCAAGCACAGTTCCGGGAAATGTCACTTTGGCAAGAAGAACTTCTGGAAGGCTTCCAAGAGCTACCAGAAGTACAACCGGAAGCGAGACAAGGCGTTCTTCACCGAGATTGGGTTCTGCAGCAGCGAATCTTCTTCCTCTTCGTCCTCGTCGAGCTCAAGTGATCAGGAGATCACATACAAGAAGGACAAGAGGAACGATCAAGGAGGTTGAGCTGGCTTGTGCTTTGTCTCCACCAAGTCCAAGCGCAGGCACAAGTTCAAGAGGGGCTCGGTTTGTTCCATGGCGCTTGAGGAGCCTCTCGCAAGGCTTTGCTCTCGTGGGCTCCTCGCAAGGATCTCGGCCCCAAACCTCGCAAGGTGAGGGGTTGTCAAAGTTACCTTCGCAAAGGTCAAGCAACCCCTTGATCCATGGACCAAGTGCTATCTTCAGGATACTCGTCTCCACTCCAGAACGGTGAGCTCCAAACTGCGTACAACGCCTTCGCAAAGGCCTTCCTTTGATTCTCCCACAATCTCCAGAGAGCTCGCGGAAGGCACGACCGCAGCCGTCTAGGTGATCACAATCACCAAGAGAAATAAGTCTTGGCTTCACTTGAATCAACTTCAACTCAAGAAGTTCTCTCTCTCAAGTCTCTTGCCCAAACCTCAAAGATTTTAGAGTGAATTTTGGTGCTTTGAGGACCTTTGTGGGTGTGTATATTGTTCCTGGTCGCAAAGGTATGAAATAGAGGGAGGGGGTTCATTTTTATAGAGAAGAGCTCAAAACCTAGCCGTTACTGTACGATATCTGCTCTCTACGCAACCATCGGACGGTCTGATGGTTAGACCATCAGACCGACTAATACACGTATTTTTCAAAACCTCGTTTTTCGTGCCACTGCCCAGAGACCATCAGACGGACCGATGGTTGGACCATCGAACGGTCTAATGTACGTAAATGCCCAAAACGCGCAGCGGCTAAGCTCCCTGTCCAGATGGTCCGATGGACCATTGGACGGTCTGATGATCGGACCATCAGACTGTCTAGTGGTGGCGTTTAGCCTAGAAACCACCCTGGACACACTCCCTGTCTAACTTGTCTGATGGACCATCGGACGGTCTGATGGTCCCTGAAAACCTACGTTTGGACCGATTTGAGTAGGAGAGAAGTTCGAGGGATTTTGTTTTGAACTTTTCGAAAGAGGTGAGTGTTTTAGAGCACATTTTAAGTGTTTGAGCTTTCGGACAAAGATGCACTCGAGTTCGATTAACAAATTGAGCAAAAGATGTTCAAGCTACTCACCTTGACCCCCCTTGATATTACGGCCCATCTAAAAACTAGCAAATAAACTCCTAAGTGCCATTCTTTCTACTTTACGGCACTTAGAGCTCGATGAAGCTCGATCTTCTCGCTAGGAATCCAACCAAGGGCCATGCTTCATTAGATATTGAATTTAATTCGATGGAGGGGTCTCTTTCCACTAACCAGTGAGCACAGTATCAACTATTTCATCTTCATGTCATGAGCTCATTAGTAACAACATTAAGTTGTCATTAATCACCGAAACATCCACCTCTTAGGGTCATGTTTCTCATAGGCCCACCTTAGCCCATTAGCCGATCCAGATCAACTCGCATCTGGATCGACTGATCTCTGGCGATAACACCATGTTGGCATGACACGCTGGCATTAAACCCACTTGTCAGCAATGATATAATCTTCCTCGTCCCCTCGCTCTTTGTAATCGCTATGGTAGTGCCGGATGCATTTTGCCATTTTCTTCTCTGCCACTGCCGACACCGCCCACCCAAATTATCCTCTTCACTGCCACCACACCATTGCTTGACCTAACTCCACGGCTCCACCCAATCCTCCACTTAGCCACGCATGCCAGTGAGTGCATGGAGTTACTGACGAGGTGGGTGGGATGCTACCCGCGCGGGATAAGCGGCGATGCGTGTAGGGAGGAGCCAACGAGCTGGGTATGTGGCGTGTGCCGGAGAGTGGCACAGGCGTGCAGCGACGCATGTGGAGAGGCACCGACGAGGTGGGGTAGCAGCGCATGACGGCAAGCACGTCGAGTGAGTGGCACGAGCAGACGGTGTGCGTGCGTGGAGGCGGCAATGAGCTGGGGCTGCGACGTGTGCGAGTGAGCGCATTGAGGAGCCGACAGCCTGAGTGTGCAGTGGCACGTGCGCGGAAGCACTGGCGAGCTGGGGCTACGGCGCAAGCGGGCGCGCGTTGTGCCGGCGAGCATCTCGGCGTGGCAGCGCGTTCACGGAGACACCACCGACCTGGGGCTGCTGCATGTGCAAACGAGCGTGTTGGGAGCCGGTGAGCTCTGCATCCTCCTCTGCAATGCACCTTGGCTTCCACAGCTTGTGGCTTTCACCCACAGCGCCCTTTACCATGACGAGTCAATGACTCAGAGAATCAAGAGCGAATGGCTAATAGGTGGGGCTACTGCCATGTGGTATCCATGTCCATGTGGCTTCCGGCATGGCAAAATCACCCTCAAAACCATTCAAAATATTATTTATCCGGTTTTACACAGTTAACAGTATTTCAATGGGGGTACCTATTCCGTGAGCGCTCACCAGGCTCGATTCCCGCGAGCGATCAGACAGGCAACCCCACATGCACGTGTTCCCAGCGCGCAGTAGTGATTCGTGGCCCCTGCTCAGCTCCTTCCCCTGCGTGAGCCAAGCCCCTTCCATACGCAATGCTGCAGCTTTTCCCCACGTGTCGCAATCGTGGGTCCCATCTACTTTCCACTCAGTTGGTTCTACACTGTATGCATGGAAGTTTCGTACCGACTGGCTCCACGCTCCGGCGCCCCCACGCCGTTTTTATTTCTTTTTTAGATTATGTTTATTTTTCAAATTTCTATTTTTTGAAAAATTGTAAATTTATGCACACAATTTATCATCATAATTTATGTTAGCATAATTTTATGTGATACAATTATGATAAATTATATTAGCATAATTTTGGGTCATATAGTATGATAATTTATATTAGCATAATTATATGTGTTACAGTATGATATTTATGTAGCATAAATTATGTTATCATAATTTTATGTCATACAATTATGATAAATTTTAGCATAAATTATGTCATACAATAGATAATTTATGCTAGCATAATTTTATGTCATACAGTTATGATAAATTGTGTTAGCATAATTTTATGTCATACAATTATGATAAATTGTGTTAGCATAACTACAATTACGATAAATTTATGCACACAATTTATCATCGTAATTTATGTTAGCTTAATTTTATGTGATACAATTATGACAAATCATGTTAGCATAATTTTATGTCATACAGTTATAATTTTTTGATTATATCTACAATTATGATAAATTATGTTAGCATAATTTTATGTTATACAGTTATAATAATTTATGTTGTTAGCATAATTTTAGATATATGTGGAGAAGTCATGTTCATAATTTTTTGATATAATTGTAGAGTAAATATAGCAAAAGAAAAAAAAATAAAAAAAAGAAAACTGGTGCTCAAGACCTAGGTCACGACAAAAGTTTTCGAATTGAGAGTTTCTGAATTCACCACCATTGTCACTGCGGATAGCTTGATGGCCTTATGATTCTCGTTTCTCAACCTTAGTACCAGATCCCGAACAAAACCAAATGCCTCATCCTTAAACTCCATGAAAAATACCCACAAGAACGGCGAAAAGTCATCCACAACAACAAGCACATACCACTTGCCACTGACCGACGCTACCCGAGCGGGACCTACTGTATCCATATGGTGTAGCTCACCCAGATAGGAGGTCATAACCTGAGACACAGGAGTGTGAGAAGCAGCAACGATCTTGCCATGACGACAGGGGTGGCACACTAAGTCCTTCTCAGCTTTCAATTTGGGCAATCCTCGGATTAGGCCCATTGAACTCAACCTGACTAGCAGATCAAAGCTCAAGTAACCAAGTCTCCTATGCCACTTGCATATATCAGCAGAAGGACTAGCAACCAAACAACGCACAGGGCCAGAAACAGATGTGAGGTCGACCCTAAAAAATCTGACCAAATGGCAGTAAAAAGCAAACAAGGGTCTCCTCAGCAAACAAGGATCCCATCCAAACAAGGGTCAGGTAGTTCTCACAATTGTCAGTAGGTGCTGAAAGCACCTCAAAGTCGGCTCTCAACTACTCCAACTCGCCTCTCAAAGTAGGACAGACCATACACGCACCCAAAAGCGCAGGTCTAGCCCTAAGCTCCTCAAGCTCCTTGAGCTGCCCCTCAAACTTATCCTTTAGCACAGCTAGCTCTCTAGCTAAACAGGGGCAAGACTCACACTCAAGCTCTCCACTCAAAGTAGGCTCATCCAGCTTGGACTGGAGTTTGCCTAACTCAACTTTCAGCCCATCTATCTCCTCTACCCGCTTGGCATACCTATCTCTCTGGTCACCAAGCTTTGTCATGAAAGACTCGCAGGTAGGGCAATCAAACTCACTGGGTTGGGGTCTCACACTCCTCAACCTCTCATTCTCCTCTAAAGCCTCAGCAAGTTGAGCTTTCAACTTCTGCAACTTCTTAGCTGCCTTCTCCAGCATCTTATCTTGGGCTTTTAGCTCTCGGCTATTCTACTCTAGCATTTCAAGGATTTCGGCTTGCTCAGGAGTTACCTCATCATTGGAAGAAGGTAAAACGTATTTAAAATTATTCTACACATATATACGATCGTGTGGGCATGAAAATCATCGAAAACGGATTTAAAACGCGAAAGATATAGCCTTTTGAACATGGCAGGACTTGAATTGAATTATTTTTCAAAAACTAGGGGTAAAAACATTAAAACAGGGGCTTCCTCACTATGGTGATGGACTGTGGGTTAATTACCAAGAAGCTTGGGGTCTCTTTTGCAAAAATGCCAGGCTGACCGGCTGTTTGACCCCGCGGTTGACCGATCACCAGCGTTTGCAGGCCACTGGATCTTGATCCTACGGCTTGGAACAGAGGGGAAAAGGACAGGCCGGCGGTGACCTTTGGCCACGGCGGCGTCCGACCGCTTGCGGCGGTGGCTCGCTGGAGCGCGGCGCTCCGGGCGCGGGGAGAGCTAGCGGCGACTAGGTCTAGCCCAAAAGGAAGAGGGCGGTGTGGCGAACCTTACCAGGGGCTTGGAGAGGGCGGAGGCGCGACGGGGTCGCCAAGGTCCTGTGAAGCCGAGGAAAGGGTCAAGAAGGCCGGAACGCTACCAATAGCGGCCAATTTGGGGAGGCGGCGGTGCTCACCTTGCGGCTGCGGTGGCCAAAAACGATGGAATTGATGGCGGCGCAGGCGGCTAGGGTTGGTGCGAGTACACGAAGGCGAAAAGGAGATGGTGGCGGAACTAGAAGACTCCGTTATAGAGGAAGAACTAGAGCGGTGGTGGTAAATTCGGCTCGGACTCGAGTTCGACTCGAGTTCAAGTTCGGGTCATGGCATGGCCGTGCGGCGGTGCGGGGATTGGTGAGCGGGCCTGGGGCTCGGAGTTGGCGGGCGGAGGAAGGTCTAGCTGCAGAGGGCAAGAGGCGGCCGGGGTGGCGCGCGGGCCACACGCAGAGAGAGCGGGGTGGTGGCTTGCAGCGAGAGAAAGGAGAGGAGTGAGGTTGCGGATGACAAGGCGAGCCCGCATGGCAGCGGCTCGAGGGGCGCGGACCCATGCGGCAGAGAGAGGGAAGGGGGAAGAGGGCGCCGTGGGCTGGACCTGGGCGCCCACGTGCTAAGGGAGAGAGTGGGGCGGGCTAGGCCGGCCGGTTGGTTGGCCTGCTCGCCCCTCTCTTTATTTTTTTTCTTTTCTCTTTTTCCTCACCTTTTTCTTTTTAAAACCAAGGCCAAATCAAATCTAAAATTCAAATAAATTTGAATTCCAATCCTTAGTTCATACAGTACATAAATTAATGCTCCATCATGAATGCACAACCAAAGTTGACCTATGTTGAATTTAGATTATTTATTTAATAAAA
Source organism: Paspalum notatum (assembly GCA_022530915.1). Taxonomy (NCBI): domain Eukaryota; kingdom Viridiplantae; phylum Streptophyta; class Magnoliopsida; order Poales; family Poaceae; genus Paspalum; species Paspalum notatum. The sequence continues at coordinate 26,127,214 of CM039688.1, read as the reverse complement.
TAAATCATGTAAATGCAAGCCTAGGCATATAAAACCATAGAAAATTAAATAAACCATATTAAATTTATTGTAAAATACTGGAATTAAAATTAGGGTGTTACAAACCTACCCCCTTAACAAGAATCTCGCCCCGAGATTCAGATAGGCTAGTTAGCAAAGAGAGCGGGGGTATGCTGTTTTTAACTCATCCTCTCGTTTCCATGTTGCCTCGGTCTCTGTATGATGACTCCACTGCACACGGCACATCTTGATCCTTTTGTTTCTAGTATTGCTCTCTGAGGTGTCTAAAATTTTTACTAGATGCTCTGTGTAGGTCAGATCCTCCTGCACCTCCAATCCTTCTAGTGGCGCTTGTTCTTCAGGCACTCTCAAACATTTCTTCAACTGAGACACATGAAACACATCATGCACACCTGACAGACTGGGAGGCAACTCCAGGCGGTAAGCTACTTCACCTTTCTTCTCAAGTATTTTAAATGGTCCAATATATCTTGGCGCTAGCTTTCCTTTCATGTTGAATCTGCGAATACCTCTCATGGGTGACACTTTCAAGTACACATGGTCATCCACTTTAAAGGACAAATCCCTCCTGCGAACATCGGCATAACTTCTTTGCCTGGACTGGGCAACTCTCAAATTCTCCTAAACAATCCGCAATTATTGTTCAGCATCCTGTATTATGTCAGGTCCAAATACCTGCTTCTCACCGGTCTGATTCCAAAAAAACGGCGTTTTGCACCTCTTGCCGTATAGTGCTTCAAACGGCGGCTTCTTCAGACTGGCTTGATTGCTGTTATTATAGGAAAACTCGGCATACGGCAGACACTTGTCCCAACTAGTACCGTACTGTATGGCACAAGCTTTCAACATATCCTCAAGTATCTGATTAGTTCTTTCTTTCAGCCCGTCTGTCTGAGGATGGTATGCCGTACTGAATTTGAGCTTCGTGTCCAATGAATCATGCAACTGCTCCCAAAAGCGAGAAGTGAACTGCGAGCCTCGGTCAGATATAATTCTCTTGGGTACGCCATGCAGACAGACAATTCTGGAGATGTACAGCTCAGCCAACTTAGCACCTGAATAAGTAGTGTTAACTGGTATAAAATGAGCTACCTTGGTTAACCGGTCGACTATTACCCATATTGAATTATAACCTTTCTGAGTACGAGGCAAACCCACAATGAAATCCATGGTTATTTCTTCCCACTTCCATTCTGGCATCTTCAACGGCTGTAACAAACCTGCGGGTCTCTGATGTTCTGCCTTCACACGCTGACAGGTATCACAAATAGCTACATACTCGGCCACGGCACGCTTCATACCGTACCACCAAAATCTTTCCTTCATGTCATAGTACATCTTGGTGCTGCCGGGATGAATAGAATAAGCGGTGAGCCTCACTCAAAATCAACTTCCTGATGCTATCCACATTAGGCACACAGATTCTATTCTTGTACCATAAAATTCCCTGTTCATCTTCCCTGAAGTGAGGCGCCTTGCTTATTTTGAGCAACTCACAAATTTCCTACAATTTCTCGTCATCCCTCTGGTGCTCCTGGATCTCTTGTTCTAATGTCGGCTCTGCCTCAAATGCTGCTGCTATAGTGTGATGTAGGAAACCCTGGGTCAAGCTTTCGAACTCCTCACATAACTCATGTGGTATCTGGAAACCCAAAGCCATATTAGCATAACTCTTCCTACTCAGAGCGTCTGCCACCACATTAGCCTTGCCAGGATGATAATGAATTTCCATATCATAATCCTTAATTAATTCCAGCCATCTTCGCTGCCTCATATTCAACTCGTTCTGTGTGAAGATATATTTGAGGCTGTTGTGATCAGTATAAATGTCACAACGCTGCCCGAATAAATAGTGGTGCCAAATCTTCAATGCGTGTACCACTGCTGCAAGTTCTAGGTCATGTGTCGGATAATTTACCTCATGCTTGCATAACTGTCGTAAAGCATAGGCAATCACTTTACCTTCCTGCATCATAACACATCCCAAACCATCTCTGGAAGCATCACAATAAACTATGAATTTCTTCTGCTGGTCAGGCAATGTCAACACAGGTGCTGTAGTCAATCTCTTCTTCAACTCATCAAAGGCAGCTTGCTGGGCATCTGTGCATTTAAATTCTACATCCTTCTCCAGTAGAGAAGTCATGGGCTTCGCAATTTTCGAGAAATTCTCAATAAATCTCCGATAATAACCTGCTAACCCTAGAAATCCACGAACCTCCTTTGGTATTTCCTGCACCTTCCAGTTTGTTACAGTACTGACCTTGCTTGGATCTACTGCAATTCCTCCTTTGGAGACGACGTGACCAAGGAAACGCACTTCATCAATCCAGAATTCACATTTGCTGAACTTGGCGTACAACTTGTGTTCCCTCAATCTCTAAAGAAGTAACCTTAAATGTTTCTCATGCTCTGCTTCTGTCTTGGAATAGATCAGAATGTCATCAATAAAAACCACCACAAACTTGTCCAGGTAATCCATAAATACTGAATTCATCAATTGCATGAAATAGGCAGGAGCATTAGTCAAGCCAAAGGACATTACTGTATACTCATACAACCTGTATTTAGTGGTGAAGACAGTCTTAGGAATATCTGAGGGACGGATTTTTAACTGATGATAACCAGATCTCAAGTCAATTTTGGAGAAGACACAAGCACCCTGAAGCTGATCAAACAAATCATCAATGCGGGGAAGCGGGTACTTGTTTTTTATGGTGACTTTATTTAGAGCCCGGTAATCCACACACATCCTTTTCACATCAGTATCCTTCTTCTCAACAAACAAAACTGGGAAAGACCAAGGAGAAGAACTACGACGAATAAACCCTTTAGCTAGCAACTCATCTATATTCTTTTTAACTTCATCTTGCTCTACCGGTGCCATTCTATATTGCCTCATTGCTATGGGTGCAGTACCAGGTAAAAGCTCTATTAAAAACTCAATATCTCCGTCAGGCGGCATACCTGGCAACTCACCAGGGAAGACATCTGGATATTCACACACCACTCGAATACCATCGGTAGGTCTAGCCTTCATCTGATGCAAATACCCTGAATGACTTGATGCGCTGATCCCCACTTCCTGGCCATCTGATGCTGCTAGGTGAACTGTCTGTTGAACACAATCAATTTTTACACCCCACTTCTCCAGAGTGTCCATGCCTAAGATGATATCAATATCCATAGAGTCAATAACTAGCAACCTAGTGCGGAATTTTTTCCTCTTATAATAATATCAACCATAGAACAAATAGAACTAGCATTTATCTTTCCCCCTGGAGATGATGTTATCATGGGTCTTTTTATGGAATTTATGTGTATGTTGTGTTTCTCAGCATATGATCTTGTAACAAAAGAATGCGTAGCACCAGTATCAAAGAGTATTGTAGCAGGATTGAAGTTGACTGTGAACATACCAAGCACAATGTTTGGGGCTTCTGCTGCAGTTTCTGCCATCCCATGATTCACCTTGCCCTGTAATGGCGCCTTGTTTTGCTTGTTGGGGCTCCCCTGCTGCTGCCGGGAGGCATTCTGCCTGGCACCCTGCTGCTGCTATTGCCCCCTCTGAGGGCAGTTGTTGGCGAGGTGCCCACTGTCGCCACACTTGTAGCAGTTACGAACAACTAGAATAGTAGCCTGATTTGGGGTAGGAGGGTTGGATTGCCCTGTGGCATAGCTCGGTAGGTAGGGCATTGGTTTTGATTCTGGTAGCGCTGACCCTGACCTGTCTGCTGCTGGTACTGCTGCTGCTGTGGCTGCGGACGCTGCTTGTACTGCTGCGGCTGCTGACGCTGCTGGTAACCCTGCTGCTGGTACTGCTGTGGGTAGCGGGGGTGGGTGTTGCTATTGGAGGAAGCAGGGTTGGGCTTTCTTTTCTTCTCCTCGATTTCCCTGCGCTTCTGCTCTGTAAGCAAGGCACGGTCCACCAGGTGATTGAAATTATTGTAGTTATTGTTCATCAGCTGCAACTGAAGGTTGTCATTAAGGCCCTCCAAAAAGTGCTCCTGCTTGTCACTGTCTTCTGCAACTTCTGTGGGAGCATAGCGAGCAAGCTGTAGAAACTTGTCACGGTATTCTGTGACTGACATGTTCCCCTGTCTCAGAGAGAGGAACTCCTTCTTCTTCATCTTCATTATGCCCGCAGGCACATGGTGACTCCTGAACCTCTCACGGAACTGAGCCCAAGTGAAGCGCTCTCTGTCCTGCTGACTGTAAGACTCCCACCAGCCTAGAGCAGCACCTCAAAGCTGTCCTGCTGCATACATGACCCTCTCTTGATCATTGCACTTTGCAATGTCAAACTGTCGTTCCACTGCATGGAGCCAGTCATCTGCCTGAAGCAGATCAGCAGAATGGGAGAATGTAGGCGGATGTCCCTTCATAAAGTCTCCACGCATGTCCCTCTGCTGCGGCTGTGGGTTGGCTTAAACATTTTGCAGAGCCTGTACCGCATTGTTGCGAGTAGCCATCATCTGCATCTGAAGTTGAAATGACTGTTCTGCTATCCGCGGCGGTGGGTTCTGCGGTGGATTGCCATTGGCCTGATTGTTATCCTCCGGTCCACTGCCTCTGTTCCTGGTGTTTACCATCTGTTGGCAGCAGTTGAGACAACATCAGTAAGCAATTGTTGCACATATCCAAGATGATAAACAACGGTGACCGATAAAGTAAAGAGAAAAGAGTAGATGACTATTAACCCCCAATGATCTAATCTTTATTAATTAATTTATTTAATTAATTTAATCTTCATAGTTGTTTATACTGTGGACATATATCATAGCTAGACTATCAAACAAACAAAGAACCAAATCAAACATAGTTCACCATGATAAGCATTCACACACCAAAACAAAGCGTGCTAACGAGACATTATATGGGTAATCTAATTCTCATATAAAGACACCCTAGTGATTACATCTATAGAAACGATAGAAATACTTGAGTTAAGTTCTATATGACAGAAGGAATAATTAAAAGTTTTCGAACATAATGTGAGCAATTAATCAGTAAAAATAAAATAAAGACAAAGTATTTAAAAGTCAGCAGGTAAGACAAAGGAAAGTGAAGTCCTTAAACACGACCAGTTCTAACTAGGCTTTCGTCCTACAGTCGACACGGCTCTGATACCAAATTTGTCACGCCCGGTTTCAACGAACAAAACTGTGCAACATATATATGCGCCAGAAAACGTCTCGCATATACATGACAAATTACAAGTACCACAAACACATGCCAAAGATAAAAAGCGTACATAACATTAAATATATGATTATTACTGTATAACACAAGTGTTTAACTCAGGGAATAACGTAGCATAGCGGAAGCATAAAACATAAAGATAACGGGGCGCCATAGGGACATCGACTGGTGAACGAAGCGCCTAAAACTCATCATCGTAGTCATGCACATAGTCTTCATTACCTCCATCAACTAAGCAGCGGTTGGATTTTTCCCCCCAACAAGGAATAAATATAAAGAAACAAGCGTGAGTACAGAATACCCAATAAATATAACATAAATCATGAGGCTTTAGGGTTAGCTGACAGACTGCATTAGCTTTTAATTGATTACTTTTATTAAGGCTTACTTGCTATGAATTAGTAACAAAACTATTATCCCAAAAGATATTGCATAAGAATTAAATAAAATTAAACAGATATAACCATTATCATAACCATAACAAAACCAAGGAACTTCAGCCAATGATCCTACTAAACACTGGGAACGGCCTGGGCCACTCATAACCGTGTGCATGGCTAACATGTTAGTTTTATACTCTCGAGAGGATGTACATCTTTCCCACAAGTCGTGAGCTACGCTAGGAGTTTATCACATTACCGGAGATGAGATGACTAGCAAGCGCACTACGAAGCCTTTACAAAAATCACGTTGGTAAGGTGTAACCGCTAAGGTTTCAGGCTACGCTACGGTGGGGCAAGCCTCAAGGAGAGAAGCACATACATATAACGTAAAGCACACTCAACCCAAGTAGCGCGAGTGCCACAGAAGCTCACCTCTCCTCTTGCCTCGTGGTTAAGTTACTCCCAAACCAAAACAACCTAATTAATCAGCTAAGATCGTCCCATTCCAATCTTGTGGTAGCACTGTTGTCCCAGGTGGTCGCATTGTGATTCGGTCCTTAGGGAGAGAATTTGCAAAAGCACACGAGCACATTGCTCAAGCTCCCTAAACCATGTTATTAAATAGCCATATTAAAATGGACATGAACCGATCAGGGGTCAAGCCCAACAATTAACTGGATAGGATTATTAATCAAAATTTAAAAACAAAAGGACATGAGTTTGCACAGTACCTAGCACAACTTAACCATATGCATCCAAAAAGGTAGATATATAAGGACAAAAGTAGCTAGGTAAACCTTACAGGCATACAAATTAAAATGCACATGCAATAAGTAAAAAGATTGTTAGGTGTTGTTTATGTTATACTTGCCTTCTTCAAATATTCCTTGCTGCTGCTCAGAGGCTTCTGGAGGAGGTTCTTCGAAATCAACAGGCGGATCAACGTCTACGCACTATACACGGCACCAAACAAGCATCCACATGATCACACATGCAAGCAAACAAATGCAAAAGATAAGAAACAGTACATCATGACATAAAACAGAAGGTAAAACATATTTAAAATTATTCTACACATTTATACGATCGTGTGGGCGTGAAAATCATCGAAAACGGATTTAAAACGTGAAAGATATAGCCTTTTGAACACGGCAGGACTTGAATTGAATTATTTTTTGAAAAACAGGGGTAAAAACATTAAAACAGGGGCTTCCTCACTATGGCGATGGACTGCGGGTTAATTGCCAAGAAGCTTGGGTTCTCTTTTGCAAAAATGCCAGGCTGACCGGCGGTTTGACCCCGCGGTTGACCAATCACCAGCGTTTGCAGGCCACTGGATCTTGATCCTACGGCTTGGAACAAAGGGGAAAAGGACAGGCTGGCGGTGACCTTTGGCCACAGCGGCGTTCGACCGCTTGCGGCGGCGGCTTGCCGGAGCGCGGCAATCCGGGCGCGGGGAGAGCTAGCGGCGACTAGGTCTAGCCTAGAAGGAAGAGGGCGGTGTGGCGAACCTTACCAGGGGCTTGGAGAGGGGGGAGGCGCGACGGAGGCGGCTGGCGACGAGCGCGTGCGGGTGGTGGCGTCGGTGCTTACGGGGAGGCGCCAAGAAGTGGGTCTAGGGCTTCAAGAACCGGCAGGACAGGGTTGCCAAGGTTCTGCGAAGCCGAGGAAACGGTCAAGAGGGCCGGAACGCCACCAACGGCGGCCAATTTGGGGAGGCGGCGGTGCTCACCTTGCGGCTGCGGTGGCCAAAAACGATGGAATTGATGGTGGCGCAGGCGGTTAGGATTGGTGCGAGTACACGAAGGCAAAAAGGAGATGGTGGCGGAACTAGAAGACTCCGTTATAGAGCAAGAACTAGAGCGGTGGTGGTAAATTCGGCTTCGACTCGAGTTCGAGTTCGGGTCGTGGCATGGCCGTGCGGTGGTGCGGGGATTGGTGAGCGTGCCCAGGGCTCGGAGTTGGCGGGCGGAGGAAGGTCCAGCTGCAGAGGGTGAGAGGCGGCCGGGGTGGCGCGCAGGCCACGCGCAGAGAGGGTGGGGCGGTGGCTTGCAGCGTGAGAAAGGAGAGGAGTGAGGTTGGGGATGACAAGGCGGGCCCGCATGGCAGCGGCTCGAGCGGCGCGGACCCACGTGGTAGAGAGAGGGAAGGGGGAAGAGGGTGCCGTGGGCTGGCCCTGGGTGCCCGCGCGCTGAGCTAGAGAGTGGGGTGGGCTGGGACGGCCGGTTGGTTGGCCTGCTCGCCCCTCTCTTTATTTTTTTTTCTTTTCTCTATTTCCTCACCTTTTTCTTTTTAAAAGCAAGGCCAAATCAAATCTAAAATTCGAATAAATTTGAATTCCAATCCTTAGTTCATACAGTACATAAATTAATGCTCCATCATGAATGCACATCCAAAGTTGACCTAAATACTGGAATTAAAATTAGGGTGTTACACTAAGCAGGGACCATATCTCACGCGTCGTCTTGAGGTGACTCACTCTCATAATCCATGGGACCAAGCCCTAAAAAGAGAAAGTTAACAGCCTTGACATTCGCCTCATGGTGAGCCACGATCTCAGGCGTAGTATGCTCAGCAACTGGACACACCACAAAAGTCGTACTCTGAGTAGCATCCCATATGTGCTGACTCTGGCTAACAAGGAACGCCTCCATCCTACCCTTCCAGTAGGGATAGCCATCGGAGCCAAGGACGGGAATCTTCCCAGAGTAAGTCATAGTTGCTACGGTTTCTTCACCGGTTAGGGTATAGGAAACCTAACCGGCTCTGATAACACTTGTAGGACCGAGGCGTGCGACTAGAGGGGGGTGAATAGGAGCACCAAAAACTCAAACTCACAACCCCCTGTTGCAAACTGACACACTACACACCAAAACTACTAGACACTGTCCATTGAAAGGAAATGTGTCTAGCGAGCACTTGGTGTCGCCCACTGAATGGATACACACCAAGTGAGCGGAAACACAAGACTCAACAATCACAAGAACGCAAGTCAAGTGAAACAACGTCTCTTGCAAAAGAGGATCCCACGTAGCCACTCCACACCTAAATGCGTCTCACTGAAGAACAGAGAGCGATGAGTATGGGCCAGTGGTGAGAATCACTCGGGCAAGGACAAAACCCGAACGGCAAGAACTCCAACAAAAACCGACTGCGCAGCCACACCTGCACCAGATAGTCCGGTAGAGGCTGGGACGAGGGCTGGAGCCGGATAGTCTAGTGCACGCCATCGGACTGTCCGCCAGAGGACCAGATAGTCCGGTGGTTGCACCGGATAGTCCGTTAGCACCCTAGAACTTGAGTTCCCAAACCTAAAACCTGAGCAAACCTTGTCCAATCTTCACGAAAATTGACACAGGCTATCTAAGCACTACTCCAAAGCTATTCCCAAAAGATCCATGGAAAAAAGATCAAGGGATTAGTGGGAATTTCAGATCTCGTGAAGAGGCAAGCTTTGGGCAAGAAAAGGGGAAAACTCAAATTGGACTTGCTCGTGGCAAACCTGTAGGTTTGAGATGATCTAAGTCATAATCTTCACGTTCTTGCAAGTCCAAAACACCAAAAGAAGTGGGAAAAACTCGTAGGCAAAGCAAAGCACCAAAAGCCTTTGAGAAATCACCCAAAAACCAAACTAGAGAAGGGGAAGGGAGAGGGCTGCACACAAGTACTCCAATTTCAGAGGAATATTGCTGGATTAATCATGAAATTGAGTTCATACAAAGGTTCCTACAGCCTACCACCCTTCATCCTCCCTTTTGATGTGAAGAACACTAGCTAGGGGACTCAAATGCTAGCCTAAAGCTCTCCTTTCTCTCTTCAGCACTTGGCTGTATGGAAACTAAGCCTAGGGTTTTCTAATGGTGGAAGAGTCACCTAAATGACCAGCCACTTAATAGCCCAAGCCTAACAACACCATTTAACACTAAGACCCCTACTCTAGAAAGCCCAGAAGGGGCTGAAATGAAAATGATACAATCGGACGACTACGATGACGCTTTGATCTTCTTCTTCTCCACGCCTCGCTTGGATGTACGCCACGTAGCCAGTAGTCTGAAAGCTTCCCCCGGTTTTGAAGTCAGAAACCGGGAAACTTTATTCAGCGGGCTTCCTGGGTTGGGTCTTGGACCAATCTTCTATCTTGGCGAGTCAAAGCCTAACCCACCAAGTCATTTGAACTTGGGAGGCGGTTTTGAGCCGAAGCCGCCAAAGCCTCCCTCGCACGTCTTCGCGCCATGCACTCGGGTTGGAGCACAACGGTGGCACCCGGCTTCTCCAGTCTATCGGAGTCGCCTCGCGGTCCATCGGAGGGCTTACACCACCATTGCCGAACCGCCACTCCGTGTACCGAGCTTCCATGACCGACCGACGCTGAGCATTGCCTCCAGTCCATTGGAGGGCTTTTGCCTTAGTCCATCGAGGTCTTCATCATCTACCACCAGTCCATCGGAGGGCCTCCAGTCCATCGGAGGGCCTCCAGTCTATCGAAGGGCTTGAGCTCGTTGACAATCACTCATCACACTAGGAGAGCAATGAGGTCGGTCCATTGGCTCTCACCTACGTGACGAGTGACTACGTCCACTCGTGTCTACTCGCACCTATCATTACTAGGCACTCGTCCTATGAACTCTATGTATAGGTGCTAGGGCCAGGGCAGCCGGGGAATCTATTGCAGTTGGTTTCAAATAACTCCTAATGCAGATGCGTAATCATCATTCATATCATATTAGCTGGGAAAAGCATAGCCCTGCCTATCTTTCTTGCTAAAGTTAGGTGCTGCCTGTGGTGTGAAGTCGGGTGCCAGCTGCTAGTCCTCCTGCTGCTGGTTCACTAGCTCCTGGGGCTCGTCGTCTGGCTTCTCGATCAGCAGCTGCTCCTGCGTTGGTCCTTCATTCACGGGGTCTATATGCATGACATAATGCAACCGTGAGTGCAACAAATGCAAATGCATGCATGAGGTGCAAGTGAAATATAATTCATGGTGAGTAGCATGTGATAGAGGACTTAAGTATTCTCATTTTAAATTCATCCCACAATAAGGAAACTTACAAGTTTTGGATCCAGGGACTAATCCGCGATTATTTCAAAACTCTAGGGCTAGATTGCCAGATCTGCAAGGCACAGTGTACAGTGCTCTGGATGGAAACGTGAAAACCTTAAAGCGCAGGGGCTAAACCGCGAAACTCGCTTCTTCTTCTTCCTCGGGCAAAAGCCGAGGACGGCGCGCGGCGGCCGGTCTTGCTGGGCTGCACCGGCGCGTAGAAGCAGGGACTTGGAGCCGAGAGCGTCGAGGGAGGTGTTCTTGGCAACAGGGAAGCTCTCCCCTTTGGTTTCGCTGGTTGGGGTGGCGCGGAAGAGCAGCACGGAGGCGGTGAACTAGGGCGACGACGGTGAACGCCGACGGCGGCGTGGGCGCGGATCCGACGAAGGAGTAGGGCAATGGCGACGAGATCTAGCGCAGAAGGTGCGCGTCGATGGGGCAAATGCGGTGGGGGTGTCCTGGAGGCGTGGGGAGGCGCCCGAGTAGGGCTCCCGTGGTGAGGGGTCGGCGGCAATGGCAGTCGCAGTGGTGCGCACGCAGAGAAAGGTGAAGGAGGCAAGGGCTAGGGACGAGGCTGTGCGGGGATGGTGGACGAACTTGAGGCGAGCGCGAGATGCGCGGTGGATGGAGGAAAGGTGGCCCGAGGGGGCCAGTGTTGCGAGCTTTGCCGCGGTGTCAATGGCGGCCGATGCACTGCGCTTGTGGAGGAGAGGCGGAGGCGAAACGAGGCGAGGCAGAGAGCGAGCGGAGAGGGAGGCGAGTGCATCCCACCGGGAGGGCATCCAGATTAAGGGCCAGGGAGCAGGGCGCGGCCGGGTGAGGCTCTGGCGGCCATCGGCGCGGCGCGGGCAGGCGGCGTTCGCCGCTTGGGTGCGCGGGAGAGGAGAAGGAAGGGAGGGCGCGGTGCATGGACCGGGTCCGTGGACCGGCTGCAGCGGACAGGTGGGTCCGGGTAGGGATGGAGAGGGGAGGGGTTCATGACCGAGCGCACGGAGACGCGAAAGGAGTGGGGTCCACTGCGGCCGGTTTAAGTTCGAATTTAATCTACTGACCCTTGTTTGACCAACAGACCCTTGCAGTTTAAAAATTCCAAATGTTTATTTTCTAGTAACATTCACTCAAAGAGATTATTAACAATGTTGTTCATAATTTCAAGATCTACAACTTTCCCAACTAAGGTTTTGCATGAAAATGGCTATAGGTCAAAGTAAAGTTGGATTTACTAAGCAGGTCAAGTTTGGACAGGATTCACATGTTGACAGAAAAGGACCCAAAACATCATCCAAACCACTATGCATGTCAACACTCAAAATACCAAAGTTGTCAAGTATGAAATTGTAGTTTGGTATATCAAGTTCCTTCAAATTCACAACAGATTCAAAATTATAGTGACAATTGTAGAGGCCTGTTCAGGAAAAACTGAATTTAATTGATGCAAATGACTTGGTCTACTTATGCACTCAATATGAAATGTTCATGAGGTGATGCACATGTGTCAATGATGCAAACGTAATGCACTTGAGATGCCTGGGGCATCACAACCCACCCCCCTTAATGAAATCTCATCCCAAGATTTTTGATGTGATGTGGGTGGAAAAGTTAACTGAGAAGGTAGTGTATTGTGTATGGTTTAAATAAGATCTGAATTTAAAACTGCTATGACATACACATTTGAAGTAGACAGAAGAAAACCCAGATATTTTGTTTGCAAGTATTCTTCTTGTTCCCAAGTTGCCTCTTCTTCGGAGTGATTACTCCATTGCACCTTGTAAAAATTTATAGCTCTTCTTCGTGTTGATCTTTGCTTTTGGTTGAGGATTTTAATGGGTTGTTTTTCATATGTGAGGTCTGGTTCAATCTGAATTTGAGATGTATCAACCACTTCTTCCGGCACTCTCAAACACCTCTTAAGTTGCGAGACATGAAACACATCATGAACCGCAGCAAGGTGTGATGGCACCTCCACTCGATAAGCCACTGGTCCACATTGTTCTGTGATCCTGAATGGACCAATGTACCTTGGTGCTAACTTTCCCTTCACTCCAAACCGATGGACTCCTTTCATTGGTGACACCAAAAGATACACATGATTGCCCTTCAGAAAGACTAACGGCCTCCTCCTCTTATCAGAGTTACTCTTCTGTCTAGACTGTGCTCTTTTTAGGTGACTGTGTATGAGTTTTACTTGTTCTTCGACCTGTGTTACCAAATCTGGACTGAATGTGACCCGTTCACCGGGTTTAGACTAGTTGAGTGGTATTCTACATCTCCTACCATAAAGAGCTTCGAAAGGTGCCATTTACAAACTCTTTTGGTAGCTGTTGTTGTAAGCAAATTCTGCTAGGGGAAGACACTCATCCCACTTGGTGGAATAGGTCAACGCACATGCTATCAACATGTCTTCTAAAATCTGGTTTACCCTCTCAACTTGGCCACTAGTTTGGGGGTGGTACACTAAACTGTGAATCAAATTGGTCCCAAGGGCTGTGGTACACTAAACAGGACACAAACAGTGAGCCTCTGTCTGAAGTGATAGTTTTAGGAACACCATGCAAGGAGACAATCCTTATATAAAGTTCGGCATAGGTCTTAGCATGGTAAATTGTTTTCACAAGGATGAAGTGGGCTGATTTTGTGAATCGGTCAATAATCACCCATATGGAATCATACCCCTTCGGAGTGCGAGGCAAACCCACAATGAAGTCCATATGTATGTCTTCCCATTTCTAGGCTGGAACTGCTAATGGTTGAAGCATACCCGCAGGCTTTAGGTGGTCACCTTTTACCCTCTAACACAGATCACACTCGGACACATATTTGGCGATCTCTCGTTTCATACACGTCCACCAAAATTGATTTAAGTCTTGGTACATCTTATTGCTGCCCGGGTGCATGGTGAACATGGAGGTGTGAGCTTCATCTAGGATTTTCTTCCTTAGCTCCATGTCCTTTGGTACCACTAAGCGATTTTTGAACCACAAGACTCCCTCTTCGTCGAGCTTGAAACAAGCCTTCTTCTTTTCATTGATCCCATATCGAATATGTGCTATGCCCTTATCTTTCTTTTGTGCTACAATGATTTGATCTTTTATGGTTGGTTCAATGATAAGATTGTAAAGTTCAGCTTCCAGCACCGTTGGCATTTCTATTTCCCCAATCTCACAACATAGCACTCTCATTGTTGGACGAACCTTAATAAAGTTGCAATGAGCCTTGCGGCTTAACGCGTCTGCTACCACATTTGCCTTTCCAGGATGGTAATGAACCTCTAGGTCATAGTCTTTTATCAACTCTAACCACCGTCTCTGCCTCATATTTAATTCAGGTTGGGTGAAGATGTATTTGACACTGTTATGGTCAGTATATATGTGGCAAGTGTTGCCTAGCAGATAATGTCTCCATATCTTCAATGCATGCACAACTGCTGCTAGCTCAAGATCATGTGTTGGGTAGTTTGCTTCATGCTTTCTTAATTGGCAGGAAGCGTAAGGAATTACTCTCCCTTCTTGCATTAGGACACAGCCAAGCCTATTGCCGGAGGCATCACAATGCACATCAAATGGCTTAGTGACGTCCGGTTGTGCTAGCACTGGTGCAGATGTTAACAATTTCTTCAGGGTTTGAAAGACTTCCTCACATTTTGGACTCCATAGATATTTTGCATTTTTCTTTGTCAGTGAGGTCATCGGCTTCGCAGTTTTGGAGAAATCCTTAATGAACCAGCGGTAGTAGCCCGCTAAACCAAGAAAACTCTGCACCTCAGTCACTTTCTCGGGTTGCTTCCAATTCAGAACATCCTCTACCTTGCTAGGATCAACTGCTACCCTCTTCTCGGACAGAATGTGACCTAAGAAACTCACTTCCTTCAGCCAAAAAGCACACTTACTAAACTAGGCATAGAGCTTGTATTATCTAAGCCAAGTGAGTACTATCTGCAGGTGCTCCTCATGTTCCTTCTCACTTTTTGAATAGATCAATATGTCATCAATGAACACCACTACAAACTTATCAAGTTCATTCATGAACACCGAATTCATCATGTACATGAAGAAAGCTGGTGCATTGTAAACCCAAAGGACATGACCAAATACTAATACAAGCTATATCTGGTCGAGAAAGCTGTCTTGGGTATATCTTCTTCTCTGATCTTTATTTGATAGTAGCCAGACCTCAGATCTATTTTTTGAAAGACCTTAGCTCCTACTAACTGATCAAACAAGATGTCAATGTGTGGTAGCGGATATTTATTTTTGACGGTGACTGCATTCAAGGGCCGGTAATCAACACATAGCCTTTTTCCACCTTGGTTCTTCTTCTCAACAAAGAGGGCTGGACAACCCCAAGATTATGAGCTAGGCCGAATGAACCCTTTATCTAGTTGTTCTTGCAGCTGCTCTTTCAGCTCTCTCAACTCGTCTGGTGCCATTCTGTATGGCCTCCGCGAGACGGGTGCTGTGCCAGGTATCAGCTCGATGGAAAACTCAACATCCCTATCCGGTGGGAGTCCAGGAAGCTCTTCTGGAAACAAATTCAGATAATCACAAGCTACTAGGATCTTTGCAAGTGCTTGTGCCTCAACTTGAGCTTCTGCCACATTGACCGTGTGATACACATGCTTCTAAAGCATGAATAAACACATCGGTCCCACTGCTTGAGCGCAACTGAACTATTCTACTCCCAACATCTATCCTAGCATTGTGTTGTTTCAGCCATTCCATCCCAAGAACGATATCAATCCCCAGTTGTGGGAGTACTAGATGACTGATGAACAAACTTTCCTTTCCAACTTGCAAACACAAGTCCCTCACTATGTGATTGGAAACTATGGATGATCCTGCAGCTGTGATGTGGTATTTTTGTTTTAACTCAGAAATCTCATACCCATGCTTCAGTGCATACACTTTGCTGATGAAAGTGAAAGACGCTCCAGAATCAAACAAAACAACCGTAGGGTGGTCATTGACAAGGAATGTGCCTGCCAAGATGGGTTCACCCTCCGGAACTTGCTCAAGCTGACTATAGTGAAATTGGCCCATCTTTGGGGCTGGTCTCTTCTCTCCGCCCGTAGGCACTGATCCCGGAGTCTTCTAGCGCATGCGACATGTGCGACTGAAATGTCTGGCCTTTCCACATTTGAAGCAGGGATAGCCGGCGCCTGGTTTGGTGGGTGGCACTGAAGCAGGTGGATGAGGTGGTGCATGATAGGACAACAGGTGTTGTTGTGCCCCACCGTGTTGCTCTTGTTGTTGGGGCATGTCAGTGGGATATATGTGCGGCGGTGGGCGATGCATAACCCATTGCTGCTAAGGTAAACTTGACGGAGGTGTGCTTGCAAGTCTCTTTCTTCGCTGGTCCTCATGGGCCTCGCGGAGGCGGTGCTCCATGTCGATGGCGGCATCTACCAACTCGGTGAAGCTATCGTAGCGGCCCCCCAACTGAGTTAGGAGAGTGGGATCGAACCCACCCAACAGACGGGCAGCCCTACGCGGGTCAGTGTCGGCGTCTTCAGGGGAGTACTGGGACAGGCGGATGAAAGCCTGCATGTACTCGAGTACCCGACATGTTCCCTTGCTGAAGTGCACGAAATTCCTGTTGCTTGAGCTCGATGAGGCAAGGAGGGAGATAGTGAGCCCAAAAAGCCGCATGGAACTCATCCCACGTGACCTGGTGCCCGGCCGGTTGCATTGCTAGGAAAGAAGCACACCAGGCTCCAAAGGGACCATGTAGACACTGCGCCGCAAAGCGAGCCTTCTGTTGCTCACTGAGGCGGGGCAGTAGACTGAACATGAACTCAATGATCCGAAGCCAGTCATCAGCATCCAAGGGATCTGTGGCAGTGGTGAAGATTGGCGGTTGTAGCACCGCAAAGTCAGTGTTACCGATCTCTTGCGGGTCGCGCCGTTGTTGCTCTTGAGCTATCAGGTTGATGAGCTGCTGAGCGACCTGAGTGGCCAACTCAAAAGGAGGCAGTGCTCCATGAGCTGCCCCTTGTGCAGACGTCTCGGGTGGAGTGACCATCCGCAAGAACGAGGCCAATGGCATTTAGTCTAACAACTTTAGTGCAATAGATGCGGTGATATAAGGATCAAAGCATCATAAATACATGAAAGCATGTAAGTGAACAGAATAACTCAATTGCACATAAAGTGTTAGCCAACATCTTGTAGGTTTGGACAATCGTATTTGCTAATGGAAAACTCGTGCGGAGTTTTTTAGATGCAGGACAACACTTCTGAATTTCATTGATATGGGTGTCAAAACGATCGATTTGGGGGAAGTCTAAATACAAAAGTTGTTCAAGGAGTAGTCCCCTATAACTTTCTTATAGGTCACTTCTACCAATCTGATTGGAACGACGGCGCAAAGTCGATTTACTAACTGAACTCAAGTTTTCAGTCGAACCTGGGATAGGCACTAATTAAATTTAAAACTGCTCCAAATCTGTGCATTTTTATGCCAAGACATCCTTAGAAGAGTTGCTCCTTGTCTTGTTCCCTGTAACTTTGTTATATAAAATTTTGGTTTTGTTATATAAAATTTTGGTTGATTTAGTTCACAACTGGACCGAATTTCACCTTTTATCAATACTTGTCAAATCTGTACAGATTTCGGAACCTAAATGTTTTCGATTATAATTCCCAAACTAAACACTTCCCGGAGAAACTTCATATAGCAAAGTTGTCACACACATCATCCTCTACAACTTTAGTATATGACTCCGAGATCAAATCTCTCTCTAATTGTGTGAATAATGCTCCTTTCCTTCGGCTGTCGCTTTAGTTCAGATCACAGGTCCAAAGAAACCTGATCATAACTCTGAAACAAAGTAGAATCAGAAGGAACTCTAATTGACAAAGTGGTGAACCCAGAAATATTATACAAGTTTGGTAAACAACTCTTGTCCTAGTTTCTTCCAGATTTCAAGTTATACAATGATTTAGCGGCAGCAATGTAAAATTTCAGACTGCAGGCTAAACCAAAAATGGGAGTGTAGTTTAGCATTTGTGACCCCTCTCATTCATTTCTGTTTGCATTTGAATATTTAATACATCCTCAAATGCATATTATTTCTCACATCCTTTCATCCTCACTTGATTTTTGTGCCTTACACATGGGGAGAAGTGACTTCATATATGTTAATTAATGAGAGTGTGAAGTTTCAAATTTGGTGGGTGGAGCGTGAGGAGTGATGTCTTCATTCTTATTCGATTTCTCTTTTAGCTTTTAAGAACATGATTGGTAGAAAAGCAAACTTAAGATATAGATTAAAGAGGCATGAGTGTCATGATGCATGATTCGTCCTATTCGTTCTCACATCACACACCTAGGTACATTATATATAGCTAGCGATATTTCGGTGACACATGCACGTCTCTCCTTAATGCAACTAGTCGTCCTATAGTCGTTCATAATTTCGCACATGGTTAGTGTACCTACAGAAGAATGCATGCTCATACATTACCACCTAGTGTGGCATCCACATGTGACCGCTGCGTGGACAACGTTGAGTGGGCCTTTGCACCTCCTCTCAAAGCCTGACTTTCCACCAGTACTAGGGATTGTCGAGAAAAAGGTGGATCCCCAAACTAAATGTAAGTATGGTGGGTATGGAAGCATCCAAAGCATGCCCACCACCCTTAAATAGCTTTTTCCTATAGGGCATGAATGCAGGGCTTACAACCATTCGCAAATCCCCATAGCGTTCCTCCAGTACTGGGGATAGTTATGGCCGAAAAGTTGCTTCCCAAAGCACCGAATATGCATATGAGTTCTATCTAGTTTAGAATGTTAGCGATGTCAACTGGATAACACTAACATCCTTAATATGGGCATATCGTATACTCTCATTTTTGAATTACTTGAAAAGGGTTTTCAAAAATAGCTTGCAAAAATGATATGACTGTTGTCTGTGTATGATCGGCTCTGATACCAGCTGTGGCGGAACCGCCCCGCTTAATCCAAACTAAGCACACCTGCCACCTCTGGTAGTGCATTTAGGCCGGACCAAACTCGGTAGTCCGTCGAGAATCTTTCGACTCTCGATAACACCATTCCTAGAGGAACTAACATCAAACACATCCGACTGTCGATGGAGCCACGACAGTTACATCACCACAGGCAGTTGAAATAGAGAGTAGATAGACTTAGTTTAGAAACCAATTATATGTAGTCATATACATGTTCAAATATAGCGGAACCGATTTCAAAAACATCTCGCAGCGGAAACAAAATATTTGTTGACGGCATTTAAGCACGGCAAACCTTATACCGGAAGCGACAGTATCGTGTGTAGCTTTTCCTTGCTATCGGATTGCACATGGTTGGAATATTTTCTAGAGTATATATAAATAGGATATCCCTTGCTAATACTAAAAAGAACTATATATAAAACTCTTAAAAATAAAAGCTTAGAAGATTATTGAGGGGCAACTCTTTTTTTTTATATAGCGACCCCATGGTCTATTTCTTCTTTTTCTTTTTTTATATTTATGGTGACCTCTTGGTTCTTTTTTTTACTTTTGCCCCCTCAAAAATCTTTCTCTCTTTTTATTATAAAAACTATATATGACAGCTCTCCATCCCCACTCTTGAATAATACTCACCCTCGCCTTTGAGTATATATCTAAAATATTTTAACTTAGACGATAGAGCTGTCTAATAAAAAGAATAATAATCTCTTAAATACTCAAGAAAATAATGGGTTGTGATCAAGGAGGATACACAAAAAGATAATCTTGGTTTAAGGATGGATATCCAGCGAAGTTTATACTTTCTCCAATGTAGAGAGACACAATGCATGGATAGAAAAGGGTAGCAAAGAAAAGATACGCGAATGAATGACCAGTTTCTAAGTCTCATACCCTAGATCAGATCCAACTCATTTGAAAAACAAATTTGATAAATCTAAGGTTTAAAAATATATGGCTCTAGTAGTAATAGCTATTGCAAGATAACTTCATAAAGTTGATCATGGCATTTATAAGCAGTAAAAAAATAAACAAGGAGATGATCATGATAAAGATTAAACCTTGCAAAAATTAAATCATATGGGTCTTTATGAACAATCATAATCAATCACAAATTTGCTGGCTAGTTCAATTAAACATGTATTATGAGAGCCCGTAAATTTAACTAATCAAAACCAAAGCATGATAAAGATAAAGCGGCAACTTTCATCATTTTTAAAGCATTTTTATCATTAATTAATTAGGCATAGACCATGGTTATAGCATTAATCACACTATAAATCTAAACTAACACACTAAAAACAAGAACACGCAAAGGGAACACCAAATTGATAGATATGGGTAAATATTTGCAGAATTTAAAATAAAAAAAGAAGGTGTTAGAAATTTATTACCGGATATTCCTTCAATTTTCTTATCATTAAATAATTTTCTGCAAAACAATTCAAGTGCACGTACTACTCTCGAGGTAACGTTCGAGAGTAGAAACAATTTACCATAATCTAATAATATCCCTATTGACTTTAAACTTGTGGCATAATTAATCTTTATAAAAGAATAACAAAAACTTAATGAGTGTATGCAAGTGTGTAATTATATAAGAGATAAACATATAGACAAAGACAATGATTAAATCAAGTTCTAAACTCCATATGATTGCTAAGTCTCTCCATAGCCATCAAAACATTAACTAAAATTGAAACACCATGTTTTATCAAGGTCTTTAACTTTCAAAAGCACAAGAAAAACAAAGCACATTGCAAAGTTTATAAACTAATCAAATGAAATTATTGATAACTAACAAGGTTAATTAACTTCATTATGATGATCAACAATTTAATCTAAACACCATGCTTATATAAAATTGCTAAGGAAAAACGCTTGATCAAGCATTTAACATAAACATAAAAACACATATCATGAAGTTAATTAAACAACCAAGTCAATTATAATGCAAACATGCAATTTAATCTAAATGTAAAAGGGTAGTTTATGCATGAAATATGAAAAATAAATGCGAAAAATTTATCCACAAGAGACATGATTAGCTAGAAACTTTCGATTAAACTTAATGCTGATGGTCTCAAATTAAATTTATACACCATGTTTACACTTAATTTATCAAAAAAAAACTCCGTCGAGATTCAACATAAATATAAGGCTTCCATCATGAAGTTTATGAAAAATTCAATACTAACATAGCAAGTGTGAAAAAATAAATGAAAATGTAAATGCAAGATAGAAAACATAAATTAAAATGATGTGATGGTGTTAACTAAAACAAAGGTTAGATTAAGTTAACTAGCCACAAGCTAAAGATTCAAAGGGTGGTGTCATGCTTTCCATTTCTCTATTAAAGACTCTAAGACTTTAAACACTAAAAACAAATAATTAAACAGATTGCCTCCCGAAAAGCGCTTAATTTAAAGTCATAAAGCTAGACTTCTTACTTACCTCTATTGAAATGAAGCCATGGTCCTTGGTGTAAGAATCTGAAGTGTCCATGCAGCTTGATAATTTGATTGTGCAGCTTCATCGTGTCTTGATTATACAATCACTTGTGTGCACAATCCTTTGCTTGTGTGTTCATGTGCCAATGTCTTTGAAGCTCCTCGCAACTGAACTTGATCATGAAAATCTCATGAAAGCACTGCCCAAGCCTTCTTCATCATTTTTGTCATCATCTTTCTCAAATAGACATCACCATTGTTGCTGCCGTCTCTTTCTTCGTGGTTTAACTCATTGGTCTCGAACAGAACATGCCTCAAGTAATAGATCCATTGGATAGACTCTGAAATTATCTTTCCAACGAGTACTTATGCGTTAAAATCCGATTCCTTATGAAGGAGTTATGCCCGTTTTACTCAAGCACTGCGTTCTGTCCAGACTTCAATTCTGCTCGCGCAGCATTCAATGATTTGCACATTGCTTCTTGTAGAAATCTCCAAATTGAGTGATTCTTATTGCATTGGAAAGAGGACTTCATAGGCTTTCCAAAAATAAGAAAATATTCTGTCTTTGCCTTCTGAGGTTGAGCTCCATATTGGTGACATCTTCAGCTTCCTATTTGTAGCTCTCCGATGTTGACAATCTTTCAACCTTTTGGACTTGGATCTTGGTGAAAATTGTCTGAGTCCACCATTGTTGATCTTGAAGCTTTATGGGTTTGATTCTTGTCTTCAATACCTCCTCCATTCAGTCCACTCACTCTTCAACTTGAAAATTAATCAAATTTTTGCAAATTCTGATGATATCCTTAATTCCTTGTCAAATCCTTGTATCAACCATAATGAATTTGTGTTGTACTCTTTCACACATTGGTCTCATTGTTTCAAATAAAGTGTGAATTTCTCTGCATGGTTAGCTTATAGTGCACACATATATATAACATAATAGTATCATGGCAATGATTAGAGATAAAAGCAGAGTCACATGGTTGATTGGTTTAAACAAACATTTGATTCATGAATCAAAGACAACTATAATTCAAATTGAAATCACATAGAAAAACACTAAGACATATATATTTCATAGATGAACATGGTTCATAAAATCAAATAAGAGATAAACAAGACGATGGGTTCCTAATGATTTTGGCCAAATTAGAGGGATGACTATAAAGAAATAATATAAAATTAGGCTTAGATAAAATTCTAACAAGGGTTCTTTTTTTAGAGAAACCAAATGTTTTGAAATTTTAAAATTTCAAAGATAATATTGTGCACAAATAATAAGTCATGATAAACATGCACATGTTCATTTTTAAAATTTCAAAAGCAATTTGCACAAAATTTAAACTTGGACCAAACCACTTAAGGAGGAATAAGTGGTCGGTCCCCCTCTACTTTTGCACAAACCTTGGCTATTAGTTTTTTTATTTAAATTTGAGAATCGACCAACTAGCAAACCATATCTAAGCATGAGCAGATTCAATTAACTAATTAAAGTAAAAAGATCTACTAAAAGACATGTGGAGATCTTTAACTTCGGCCAGTCAATATGTTGGAATTAAGTATTGCCAAAGCTATGGATCATAAATCATGTATAAACAAGAAACTAGTCTAAAGACAAACTTTATTAAACGATTCTCAAGCAATGGATTAAATGAACAAAGGTTTAAAAAAAACGAAAAACAAAATATAAGAAGGGATAGGATCACAATCAACCAAGCAACATTTTAATGATCTGTCACACCCGGTTTTATAAACAAAACCAGATGACACCATATGTGTGCCCAGGATCTATTTTCCACACATACAGCCAACTTCATTAGTGAATATCAATAGACAGTGCATTATATAAGCGTATAAAACTTACATTTGATACAAAGGCCAATATATCAGAGTCTAGCGGAATTTCTATCTCGTAGCGGAACTCCATCTTCACAGGAAGGTTGACTGGGGGCACGTGCGCCTAAACACCTTGTAGGCTTCTGGATCCACTTCGTCTTCAAAGCATCATCAACTTGGATAGAGCAGAGCTATATTGTTTGGGGTAGCAAGGGTAAGTACATGTCGTACTCAGCAAGGATTCCGTTTAGGATAAAGTGGACTGACTTTATAGTGGACAGGCAATAGCGGTAGCTTTTAGTTGGTCAACTTTTATTTAATAACAATGAATTAGCATAACCCATCCCATAACTCGAATAACATAAATACAATAAAGTATCCGAAAATAAACCACCATCATTCCATCATCATCCCATTATCATACCATCTTTACCATCATCGCATGAGATCCTTTTCTTTGGAAAACTCTAATATGTGAGGGTCCAGGCCGCTCATAACCGTGAGCACGGCTGTTATAACAGTTTTAAACACTCTCAAGAGGTTGTACATCTTTACCCACAAGCCATGATTTCTATATGCCAAGAGGTGGCCAAACCCCATATTCTCACTATCCTTTGATGAATCTGCAGGGTTTTATTATGAGACCTTTACAAAGAATTTCTAGAGTTATGGCCCACTCGTTACAGGTTAATCCAGTCAACTAAAGATATGAGAGTTCTATTCTAAAGTTTGATAAATAAATCAAACTGCACCACATTGGCAAAGCGCAAAGTTCCATATCCCCCAGACCCCTCATACGCCATGTTTTAGGAAAGTATGCCAAAACTCTTCATCTAATTAATCAGTCAAGCCCAGTGCCCATGTGAGTCCTACGGTTGTACTGTTTTTCTAGGTGGTCGCTCGGCGAACCGATCCTTAGGGTGAAGCATTTAAGCAAAACTAACAAAAAACATGCCCGTCTCCATGTTGCTAACAACCAAACTTTTATCATCATTGCATCATTAATTAATCAATATTAGCAACATAAATAAAGTGAGTTGAGCGGTAGCAATTAATTTACAACATCACAGCCCTCCCAGGTCTATAGACATGTAACGGAATATCAAGCTAGTCATCCTTAATAGGAGCATACAAATTTAGGCTCTAGATCATGTGATTAAAGTAAATAGGACATAGGTCAAAGAATACTTGCCTTGTTTCCAATTATATAGCTGCTCAAATAATCTTCACTTGTAGGTCTTGACTTGATCTTTACTCGCACGTATGACACTCATTCAAACAACATACAAAGCAGACAAACATACATGCATAAGAAACAATACACCAATAAAAAAAGCTTTAAAAATAAAACACGTGCCAAAAGGGAGGGTTCATCGCTATGGTCACGAGAGCACAAGAAACACTGAAAACAGAGCCAATATTGAGAAGACACAACTAACGAAAGATTTGCATTATGGATCAACAATGAGAAGAGTGAAAGCTTCATTTGTTTAAATTAATAAAATAGTGTAGATGAATATTTCAGGGAAATAGCCAACATCCATCTTATATTAGAATGGAAAACCGTAATTGAAACTAATCATATTTTATTTATAAATATTCCATATGAATTATAAAGTTTAATCAAATAATTTTATCAAGATAAGTATGTGAGATATACTTTGCCTAGGTTTTAACATATATCAAGTTTGACCTAATCGGGTTATACTTTAAGCACATGACAATGTTATTAATCAAGTTAGCATAAATTTAAAAAAGCTGAAGTGTGACCTATTCATATTTTTAATTAGAGAACAGTTGCATAAGCGTTAATCAAGCTAACATGCAATTAATATAAAAGCATGGATTAAACCTAAATCGCTTATAACTATATAACTGTTGGAATAAACGTTAATCAAATTAGCATGTGTTTAGGAAAGCCGAGATTAAACCCTATATTGATTTTATTTATGCAAAAATAATGAAAATAGCATTAATCCAACTAATGTTTATATTTAAAACTAGGAACATATAATATGATTAACATGAACATTAATTTATGTTTCATCGTTACGAATCTAACGTAGCTTGAACGGGTCAAAACGGATCCAAAACGAAGATACGGCATTTAAGGATTTAGAGCTACATCGTGATTAATGGTAGCTAACAAGGATTAGCAAAGGAAGATTCATGTGAACCAAATAACAGTACACGCGACAAGGGATGGAGACGAAATACTAGAGGACATGGACTGGACTAATTGCTAGAATCTAAATTGAAAGAAGCAGGGGCCGACTATCATGTAGAAGATTGAAGATACAAAAGGACTCACATAAATTACTAAAATCTTCCAAATTACTAAAATCTTCCATCGTTTTCTTGCAGATTAGTCATCTTCACGTGCTCTCCCTGGAACTTCTTCGTTTCGGCTTCTAGCAGGTTGCAGCACCTCAGCTTACTATCCATCTTAGGGACTTCATGCTGCGCACGGGAAAGAATTGTAGGGCACAGGCATGGGCCGGACAGACGGTAGAGTGCCGGGACTCAGGTAGCCGATGGTGCATTCCGTAGAAACACGCACAGCACTCGAACGTGCGGCAACAGAGGAAGAGGAGGCTCGATCAGGAACAGGGCCTAGCTGGACGGCACCAAGCGCTTGACAGCACCGAACATGCAATGCACAGGTGCTAGCTAGGAAAGAGCAGAAGCTTACGGCCGATTAGAAAAGAGAGAAGGAAAAGAAACAACGGAGGAGAAGAGGCTTACCGTCAACGGAAGAGACTCGACGGCAACCCACGGAAGGAGAAAAGGGCATGGCGGTAGCGCAGAGAAGGCAAGTTGGCGGCGGCTGCGCAGCTAAGGCGCAAGCGGCGGCGGCACCCCATGGTGCACTAAAACATGGAAATTGAAGGGACTACTTTAGGTTTCCAAACTTAGGGCCCCCATCAAAGGAGTCTTTGATGCACCTATCCCCTCAGGGTTGGTCCAAATATATTAGGGTGCACACCCTTCACCAAATGGCAAGGTGGGACAAAACTGGGCAGAACAGGATGACTGCATTGTTTTGCGAATTCCCGTTGATGTAGATGGGCTTTCGAGATGATTCGACATGGGTTGGAAAGAGACCGTCGTTAGCTTTCCGAAAAGTGGTGGATCAGCCCAAACGGAGTTCGTAGAAGAAAGTTATGACCCAAACGGTGCAGCATGGTCCTGGTAGACGAGGTGGCTCGGGAATTAAATGGGCCTTGGCCCAAATATATTCCAAAGACTCCAAAAATTATAAGAAAAATCCTAAAAATATTTTTGTATCTATTGAACTGAAATAAAATATTTTGAGCTCATGAAAATATTGATAAGGGCCTCTAATTGATAGAGTTTGCTCTAAGGAAAAGGGAATAAGTTTAAGAAAAAAAATCCACAAAATTTTTAGGAAGAACTTTTTGATGACTAAACATATTTTGAAAGAGTTTTCATACCCATCAAAACTGTGTACACAGCATGAATGCATCAAACATGTTTCAGCTATGTTTCTTTTAGTTGAATTTATTAGAGAAAATTCATAAACCATGTATCATGCACACTAAAACACTGCAACCTTAGTCAAATTGTTAAACTTTGCCGAAAAAATTTTAGGATCTAAAAATCAAGGTGTTACAATACTACCCCTCTTAATAGGAATCTCGTCCCGAGATTCAAAAAAAGGCTAGCAAGAAAAACAAAGATGGATTGTGGTTTTTTTTTCACGCTCTAATGATCCGACAACCTTCATAGTCACATTGGCGCATGATCCGAACCTTCTTGGTTTATCTGGCCTTCTGCTTACTTCAACACAACAACCATTACCCAATTAAACTCTAAGTTTAACAGACTTTGCGGCTACCCCCTTAACAAGATGAGACTTGAAGAGTTATTTCTTGTTGCTCTTTTTTTTTTCGTGGTGCACTTCAGTTGATTGACCTTGATAGAGGTTCCGTGAACATCTCGTAGATTACCTTGATGTCCATACTGCTGCAATATGATTCCTTAACCTCCGTGTGCATGATTGTTGGCTAGAGTTGAGAAGAAGCATAGAATAGAAGTAGATAGATACACATAAGAGAAGGGAGTAGAAGAAAACCCAAACTATCTGACCTTGATTTACTTATATAAACACTGATGTAATTGTGGATAAAATCCAACAACACACCGACAATCATTACGAAGAACCAAATCAAACATGTAGCATCATAACAAACAAAACACACATACTCGTTACTAGTCGATCCTTTTGAACTACACACATGGTGGTTCTTTCTTAGAGGCAGGCCATTAATCTAAGATTTTTTTTTTAACATAGACGAGGATGGAAACGTGTCCTTTAAAAACTTTAACTAGAAAAATAAGAAGACAAGGAGATGACATAGGAAAGAAATAAGTCACAAAATGTCAAGAAAGTTGAAATTGTCTGAGAAAGGCAAGTAGGAAAGAAGGGATTTGCGAAAATAAATGATGGTATAGCAAAATAGAGTTTCAAAATAGGCCATGCTAACTAGGCTCACGTCCTACAGTCAACACAGCTCTGATACCACTTCTGTCACACCCGGTTTTATAAACAAAACTAGATGACACCATATGTGTGCCCAGGATCTATTTTCCACACATACAGCCGACATTATTAGTGAATATCAA
This sequence comes from Paspalum notatum, assembly GCA_022530915.1. Classification (NCBI taxonomy): domain Eukaryota; kingdom Viridiplantae; phylum Streptophyta; class Magnoliopsida; order Poales; family Poaceae; genus Paspalum; species Paspalum notatum. Next base: position 26,099,667 of record CM039688.1, on the reverse strand, counting down.
TAGACAGTGCATTATATAAGCGTATAAAACTTACATTTGACACAAAGGTCAATATATCAGAGTCTAGCGGAATTTCTATCTCGTAACGGAACTCCATCTTCACAGGAAGGTTGACTGGGGGCACGTGCGCCTAAACACGCTGTAGGCTTCTGGATCCACTTCGTCTTCAAAGCATCATCAACTTGGATAGAGCAGCGCTATATTGTTTGGGGTAGCAAGGGTAAGTACATGTCGTACTCAGCAAGGATTCCATTTAGGATAAAGTGGACTGGCTTTATAGTGGACAGGCAATAGCGGGTGCTTTTAGTTGGTCAACTTTTATTTACTAACAATGAATTAGCATAACCCATCCCATAACTGGAATAACATAAATACAATAAAGTATCCGAAAATAAACCACCATCATTCCATCATCATCCCATTATCATACCATCTTTACCATCATCGCATGAGATCCTTTTCTTTAGAAAACTCTAATATGTGAGAGTCCAGGCCACTCATAACCGTGAGTACGGCTGTTATAATAGTTTTAAACACTCTCGAGAGGTTGTACATCTTTACCCACAAGCCATGATTTCCATATGCCAAGAGGTAGCCAAACCCCATATATTCACTATCCTTTGATGAATCGGCAGGATTTCATTACGAGACCTTTACAAAGAATTCCTAGAGTTATGGCCCACTCGTTAAAGGTTACTCCAGTCAACTAAAGATATGAGAGTTCCGTTCCAAAGGGTGACAAATAAATCAAACTGCACCACATTGGGAAAGGGCAAAGTCCCATATCCCCCAGACCCCTCATACGCCATGTTTTAGGAAAGTAAGCCAAAACTCTAGTTCATCTAATTAATCAGTCAAGTCCAGTGCCCATGTGAGTACTGTGGTTGTACTGTTTTTCTGGGTGGTCGCTCGGCGAACCGATCCTTAGGGTGAAGCACTTGAGCAAAACTAACAAAAAACATGCCTAAGTCTCCATGTTGCTAACAACCAAACTTTTATCATCATTGCATCATTAATTAATCAATATTAGCAACATAAATAAAGTGAGTTGAGTGGTAGCAATTAATTTACAACATCACAGCCCTCCCAGATTTATAGACATGTAACGGAATATCAAGCTAGTCATCCTTAATAGGAGCATACAAATTTAGGCTCTAGATCATGTGATTAAAGTAAATAGAACATAGGTCAAAGAATACTTGCCTTGTTCCCAATTATATAGCTGCTCAAATAATCTTCACTTGTAGGTCTTGACTTGACCTTTACTCGCACGTATGACACTTATTCAAACAACATACAAAGCAGACAAACATACATGCATAAGAAACAATACACCAATCAAAAGAAAAGCTTTAAAAATAAAACACGTGCCAAAAGGGAGGGTTCATCGCTATGGTCACGAGAGCGTAAGAAACACTGAAAACAGAGCCAATATTGATAAGACACAACTAACGAAAGATTTGCATTATGGATCAACAATGAGAAGAGTGTAAGCTTCATTTGTTTAAATTAATAAAATAGTGTAGATGAATATTTTAGGGAAATAGCCAACATCCATCTTATATTAGAATGGAAAACCGTAATTGGAACTAATCATATTTTATTTATAAATATTCCATATGAATTATAAAGTTTAATTAAATAATTTTATCAAGATAAGTATGTGAGATATACCTAGCCTAGGTTTTAACATATATCCTGTTTGACCTAATCGGGTTATACTTTAAGCACATGACAATGTTATTTAAGCACATGACAATGTTATTAATCAAGTTAGCATAAATTTATAAAAGCTGAAGTGTAACCTATTCATATTTTTAATTGGAGAACAGTTGCATAAGCGTTAATCAAGCTAACATGCAATTAATATAAAAGCATGGATGAAACCTAAATCGCTTATAACTAGATAACTGTTGGAATAAACGTTAATCAAATTAGCATGTGTTTAGGAAAGCCGAGATTAAACCCTATATTGATTTTATTTATGCAAAAATAATGAAAATAGCATTAATCCAACTAATGTTTATATTTAAAACTAGGAACATATAATATGTTTAACATGAACATTAATTTATGTTTCATCGTTACGAATCTAACGTAGCTTGAACGGGTCAAAACGGATCCAAAATGAAGATACGGCATTTAAGGATTCAGAGCTACATCGTGATTAATGGTAGCTAACAAGCAAAGGAAGATTCACGTGAACCAAATAACAATACACGCGACAAGGGATGGATACGAAATACTAGAGGACATGGACTGGACTAATTGCTGGAATCTAAATTAAAAGAAGCAGGGGCCCACTATTAGTAGAAGATTGAAGATACAAAAGGACGCACATAAATTACTAAAATCTTACATCGTTTTCTTGCAGATTAGTCATCTTCACGTGCTCTCCCTGGAACTTCTTCGTTTCAGCTTCTAGCAGGTTGCAGCACCTCAGCTTACTATCCATCTTGGGGACTTCATGCTGCGCACGGGAAAGAATTGGAGGGCACAGGCACGGGCCGGACAGACGGCAGAGCGCTGGGACTCAGGCAGCCGATGGTGCATGCCGCACAAACACGCACAGCACTCGAACGTGCGGCAACAGAGGAAGAGGAGGCTCGATCAAGAACAGGGCCGAGCTGGACGGCACCAAGCCCTTGACAGCACCGAACATGCAATGCACATGTGCTAGCTGGGAAAGAGCAGAAGCTTACGGCCGATTAGAAAAGAGAGAAGGAAACGAAACAACGGAGGAGAAGAGGCTTACCGTCAACGGAAGAGGCTCGACGGCAACCCACGGAAGGAGAAAAGGGCGTGGCGGTAGCGCAGAGATTGCAAGTTTGCGGCGGCTGCGCAGCTAAGGCACAAGCGGTGGCGGCACCCCACGGTGCACTAAAACATGGGAATTGAGGGGACTACTTTAGGGTTCCAAACTAAGGGCCTCCTTTAAAGAAGTCTTTGGTGCACCTATCCCCTCCGGGTTGGTCCCAATATATTACGGTGCACACCCTTCACCTTCCTATCAAAAGGCAAGGTGGGACAAAACTGGGTAGAACAGGATGACTGCATTGTTTCGTGAATTTCCGTTGATGTAGATGGGCTTTCGAGATGATTCGATATGGGTTGGAAAGAGACCGTCGTTAGCTTTCCGAAAAGTGGTGGATCAGCCCAAACGATGTTCGTATGAGAAAGTTATGACCGAAACGGTGCAGCATGGTCCTGGTAGACGAGGTGGCTCGGGAATTAAATGGGCCTTGGCCCAAATATATTCCAAAGACTCCAAAAAATATAAGAAAAATCCTAAAAATGTTTTTGTATCTATTGAACTGAAATAAAATATTTTGAGCTCATGAAAATATTGATAAGAGCCTCTAATTGATAGAGTTTGCTCTAAGGAAAAGGGAATAAGTTTAAGAAAAAAATCCACGAAATTTTTAGGAATAACTTTTTGATGATTAAACATATTTTGAAAGTTTTCATACCCATCAAAACTATGTACACAGCATAAATGCACCAAACATGTTTCAGCTATGTTTCTTTTAGTTGAATTTATTAGAGAAAATTCATAAACTATGTATCATGCACACTAAAACACTGCAACCTTAGTCAAATTGTTAAACTTTGTCGAAAGAATTTTAGGATCTAAAAATCATGGTGTTACATGATCATTATGAAACATCTCTGATCAAACATAGGTAAACTTTAATTATATTTATGATTAAAATAAGAATTACCTTAATCTTAAAGAAGTGAAGTTAAAATCTTGACTTCATGGTGGCTTCATCTTCTTCCTTGAAATACTATGATTGCATGCACCATAAAGTGTTGGAGAAGAATACTTCTTGTCTTTCCCGAAATCCAGCTTTCCTTGTTCTGCTCTTTTAGTATTTCGACCATAACTTCCTCATCTGAAGTCCAAATAATGCAAATTCGGACTCTATCTTGGAGATCTCAAAATGATCTACAAGTTTGGTATTTGGACTTTCTTCATTTGACGTCGTAAGGTCTTTGAATCGGCCCCACAAGGTGTTGCTATCCTGAATTCCGAGGGTATCTCGAGATTTGGTTGGAGCTTGGATTGGTCTTGAGATAACCCTTCAGTATCTTCATCTTCCTTGTACTCAAGCAGTTCTTAGCTTCCGAAACCTTCTCGGCTAATCACCTTTGCCTCCATTATCTGTAGCTTAGAACAAACAAGCTCCAAAGAACATTAGTCTTAAAAATTAATTGACACAGCAGACATACCTTTAATACCATAATTACTCCTTCATGATAGCCGTAGAAACACTCAATAACGGATCATAGGCCACTAACAGTGTTAACACCTACTATTGAAGAGTTCCAAACCTAGCTCTTTTTTTAGCTCTTTTTTTATTGGACCGAAACCCACTTTTCCTATAAAATTAGTCAAAGAAAATATACAAAGAGAAACTATATTGTAAAAGAGTTTATAAAAGATTAAACTAATAGAAGAGCTAAACTTATTTTAAACAAAACTATCTAATCATAAAATTAAATGCAACAAAGTAAATAAAGTAGAATAAACTAAAATAAAATACAAGAAATAATAGATTAAAGGCTAAATTAAAAAAAACACAAAAACAAATATCTAATGACAGTAAAGTTGCTGGGTTAGTCTAGACAATGAATGAACATAAGAACGAACGACGAATACAAGAACACAATTAGAGAATAAGAATATAACTAGAGCCACACTAAACAATTAGGAAATAAGATTAGAACACGAAGACTAAACACAAACTAAAGAATTATAACACACTAACTAATTAGAACACAATTAGAAAAAACTATTAGCACACGGTTAGAACTAGATTAGCATACAATTTGCAAACACAAACTAACTATTAAAACTTGTAGTAAAAGACAAAATTAAATATATACATAAACTCAAGTTAATTAGGACTCAACTAATTAGTTCACCAGCAATGGCGCCAGAAAAGCTTGTTGACGGCGCTTAAAGTACGGCAAATCTTATACTGCAAGCGACAGTATCGTGTGTAGCTTTTCCCCCGGATGAGTATCATGGGTTTTGTCAATCCAGAAAATCAACTAATTGAGAACTAATTAACTAGAGTTTATGCAAACTAAAGGTATAAAAAAGGCTATAATCTAACTCTAAACCAATCCTTAAACTAGTCTAAACGAAGCATAAAAATATACTAATATATATATATATGAAATAGGCAATTAGAACAGAACTAGAACTCTAATCAAAGGGTATTAACTAGATTCTAATCAAGCTCTAATTGTATCCAAGACAAGTAAGGTAAGGGGCGCCACAACAAGATTAGAGTAGCGAGATAACTAGCAGCTCAAGGTAAACAAGCATGTTCAAGCATATTCATCATAGCGTAATTAAATCAAGATCAATCAACCTAACCCCCTAGATCGGCTTAACCTTTCCCCGGGCTCTACTGTCACTAATAACTAGGTAATCGACGACAAATTTTGAACAGGCACATAATTAGAGAACTAGCTTCTAATTACTTTTATGGTCTAATAACATAATTAGCACAACTAAAACCTCTAATCACCAAGATCACAAGAACTAGATATGCAACTATATAATTAGTAAGCTAGATCAATGATAATTAGACAAGAACAATGCATCTAGATCTGAAGCTAATTAGTGCTAGAACAAGCATAATTAGAACAAAAACATGATAATTAGACAAGAACAATGCTTCATTAATAAATGGTACCATACTTACAACCATGTTCATATCTTCCCTTGATGATACAATTAGACCTCTGAAGCTAGGTAATTAGAGCACCGTGCAAGGCCTCTAATCACCTCTAAAAACTAGAAGAAATCTAATCTTAGACTAGAAACTTGAAGCGCCCCAACCCGTAAGCGGGACTAAAATGTGCTTTATTATCATTCCCAGGGTATGATAACCACATTCTTACATCAGAGTAGTACGGATCCGACATACGGGACAGACCAAACAGGGCGCAGCCCGAAACAAAACAACAGCAGCAGAACTTAAACGGTAGACCCAAGATTTCCCACTTCACACCGTTGGGATAGGCCGCAACCCTTACACGTACAAGCCCTCTTTAAAAGGCGACTTCGTCTTCTCTGAAATACAACAACAAAGGGGGGTGAGTACGAAAACGTACTCCGCAAGCCCACCTTCCTCCATATGGAAATTTGGGGTCAAAGGTATTAGTACATGCAAGATATATCTAGAGCTCAGGATAGTTTTGCCAGAAAATATGCAAGGCTCATTAATTCTCAGTTTTATTTTTTAGAAAACACTTTTTCCAAAAGGGGTGCCACTGGACTTTGCCGGTCTATCGTGACTCATGGCTCGCAGGCCAACATTTTTCTCCACTGCTTCCGGGCCACGCCCGTAGCTTCCAAAAACATCATTTTCACCCAACCAAACCCCAATTTTATAAACCACTATCGGTAGAAACCAAGCCGTAACTCGTCCATACCAGTGGACAACGGACTATCCGGATAGGTTTATACTCTGGCCAGAGGTGCACATTTTACCCACAAGTTCGGATAAGTGACAGGAGCTACCATATCACGTGAATCCTGTCAAGGCTCTACCCCCGCACGTATTCCCCGGCCTCAACCAAGGAGAGACAAGGGCCCTGTCGCATCAGTGCCAGCAGACACGCGACGTCGCTTCAGTGCTAGCAGACACATGACTCCTACTATTCCCAGTCCCTCGGTGCTCCCAGCCTACGGGTATCGGGAGGTTGTTCCTTGCGGGTTCCGGCCAAGTGTTGCCGCATACAACATCGAGTGGTTGCACGATAAAGAGTTTAGGCAAGATGAGACTCCAAATCGGTCCTTAGAAGAGTAGAGCTTCCTCAAACACTGCTCGGTCCTCTCCACGAGGCTGGGCCCCAGTGTAACCGTAAGAACGGTACCTGGGCTCTCCACCCTTCAACCACGTGGCATAGTCGACCGAGATCGACTGTCGGGGTCTTTCCCCATGTTTTCGCAAACGCACACCAACCCATTTCCAACCCAAGTTCCACAACAAGATTAATATATATGATATTAAGTGAGTGATCCACCTGTGCGCGCTATGTCTAAATGGTTCGGGTGGTTATCCTACCAGATTTTCCTTAGCAAGCAAAACATACAGGTTTTATCATTAATCAGGGCAATGGGTTGTGTATCAAAAACTAGGTAATTTATGCATCAAGTGAGATTCCAGTGGACTTGCCCTTCATAGGGTTGAGGTAGCGCTCCCATATTAGTGGTGCCGAGATCGAGGTCTGAGTAGAACTCCAGGAAGGCTCGACTGATCGGAACTTCCGGCACGGTCAACACGCAACAACAGAGAACAAAACAAACAAGGCATATTATGAGCTCAACAAGGGTCTGGTTTGTGATGCGAGAAGGATCAACGGATTTCTCGAAGGACTGCACCGGCGGTTCTGGCTCCCATGGCCATGTTGCTCCACGGTTCGGTGCTACGCCGCAAGGCGTTGAGCCGAGGGCCGAATACACTGCCGGGCTCGATAGGAACTGAGGAAGGGGCACCAGGGCAGTGGTTGCAGATGGCCATAGTGAGGGCGACGGCGTAGGGAGCAAGGAGTCTGCATGACGATGGGAAGGTTCCTGCGGTCAACAAGGGTGAAGAACGAGACGGATTATCATGGTTAGCACAAACGAAGCTGATATAGGATAAGCGGTCCGATTTCTAGGTTAATAGCTTAGACCATCCCGCCAACCGCGATTATGGTGCCTGACGGCTAACCACTGGCGCGACCGAGGAAAAGTTCCTAGCCTTGACCGGAAGTGGTTGCTTGTTTGGTTTTGTTAACGGGTCAAGTGTAGCCCCATTAAATGAACTGACGTGGAAGGGGGTGAGGACTGGTGAAGAGTGCACAGATGTGTAGAACTTGATTTATGGAGAATTTAGGCGCAAGAATCGCCTAAATCGGAGTCCATATGGTCGAGACATGAAATTCTTTAGAAAAGAAAAATCATAAATCGAAAAGAAAAAGGAAAAAGGGCACCGCGAGCCGAAAACAACGTGCGGCCCACTTTCCCTTCGCCTCCTGGCTCGGCCGCCTTCCCGCCCATGGGCCTTAACAGGCTGGCCCATGAGGCGAAACGGCGCGGCCTGACGGCGGGGCTATGGGCCCCACGCGTCGGTCACACCAGGGAGGGGGACGGCGTGGGAACGACGTCTTGGTTTGGTTCGGTCGAACCGGGTGCTGTCGCGGCCGTGGCTCGCCGGCGGTTCACCGCTGGTAGCCCGGCTCCAGTGACGAGGTCAAGCCGGTGAGGACGAGGGTGGTGCCGTGAACCTGAGGGGGTATCGTGGAGGTGGATAGGGCGGCGGGTGGTCCTGGCGGAGGGTGACCCGAAGCACCAGTGGGGGAGGGAGGCTACGGCGCGGCGGTGCTCCGGCGTTCCAGGGCGGCTCCTGCCGTGGGAAGTGGTGGAGAAGGTGCGTGCGAGGGTGACGGAGCTCGGGCTCACCTCAATTTGGACGGGGAGAGGCCGGAGGGGTGGGATTTTGAGCGGCGGTGGTGATGGCACACGACGATGCTCTTCCCAGTGGGTTATCCCACCGCGAGAGCGCCAGAGAGGGGAAAAGGGCGGGGATGTGTGTGTCTGCGCGTGCGCTCGAGAGCGTGTGCGTGCGTGTGCTCTTGGTGTGCGTGTGTGGTCGGAGAGGGCGTCGAGGCACGCCGAGGTCCCTTTTCTAGGCGATGGCGAGGGCAGTGGGCGCGTCGCGGCTTAGTCAAGCCGGGCCCTCACGCGGCGTGCACGACGGTGTAGGCAGGGGTAGGCGGCAGTGAGGTGGCGTTGAAGTGGAGCCGCAGCGGGGCCGGGTGGAGCGGAGGCGGCACGGCAACGGCACGCGGTCGGCACGACCTGCTGTGGGGAAAGGGGGAGGAGGACGAAGCACGGGCGGGCCCGCGAGGCAGAGAGAGGGAGGCGGCCTGGCAAGTGGGGCTCGGCGGTCAGCGGAGGGAGGGGAGGTGGGCTGCCTGGTTTGGGCCAGCAAGGGAGGGGAAGGGAGTAGGCCGGCTTGGGTCGCAGGGGAGGAGGAGGGAAGGAGAGGAGAGGTGGGCTTCGGCCCAAGAGAGGGGAGGGAATTTATCTTTTTCTGATTTGGATTTTGGGATTAGAAATTGAATATTTGAAAAAGGGATTTGAGGGGATTTTTGGTGGGGAAAAATGCTGGAGATTTGCGGAATATTTGAGGAGACGGATTTGGAAAGTTTATTGAGCTCATAACATACACACAACCACAAGATTTTTCAAAATCAAATTTTGAATTAGGGGGAGATTTTGAGAAAATTCTCAGGGTCAAATTTTGGGGTGTTACAGACCTACCCCACTTAAAATGAATCTCATCCTCGAGATTCGTCTTGGTGGTTTTACAGGGATAGCTTTTCTTCAGCTAAACAACTTTTAAATTTACAACAAACAATTGATCTCCTGACACGGAATGGCAGATGGAACTTCAACAACATGCTGCTTAGACGGCTTGATCCCCATTTCTTTTTATTTTTCTTTTCTTCTCTGGGGTCGTTGCGCAAGCCTTCCACACACAGAAGATCTTTCTATTTCTTTCACCTCATGGGCTTGGAAGGTTGTCGGGGTACCTTTTGGCGGAAGAAGCAGCAAAATACAGCAAGGCACTTTCTTTTCCATTCTTGCTGCTCCTAGAGGTGAAATGTAGGGGCAACCCATTCATAACCAAAAATTTGCATGCCTCAAATTTCTGAGTCTTCCTCTGCCAGAGTTAGCAGAAGGGAGACTGCCCCACTTAAAAGGGGCGAAAGCTCCTCTTAAGCTCCTTGATATTTCTTCTAGAAGCGGGGAGCTGCGGTGCTTTTCAACTGCTGCTGCTGAACCGGCAGTGGGGAAAGGGTTGGTGGGAGACCGACTACTTGGGATAGTCGTCTTCTCGTTATGACTCTTTTTATCCCAAGCACTTCTTGTTACGATTCTTTTTATCCTAAGACTTTTCTTCTATCTTCTTGCCTGATACTAGCTCTTTTCTTTATTTCTTCAACTTCGCACAACTTTGCTAGCAGGAAGCACCTTCTATCTTCCACTCTGCCCGTGGGTGGGTTATCAACTGGAGGATGATTAGGAGGCATAGGACAAGAAGTATGGCGAAGAATATGTAGCGAAGGGGGATGCAGATCCTGGGCTCAGGGTTCATGCCTCGGATGGGTTTGGGGAATAGTGCGCGAGGATCTGGCTTATGCGGTCCTGGAATCGGACTATGCTCCTTGCGAGTAGGAGAAGAACCTTTGAGATTTTGTAGAGTAATACACACTGGATTAGAAAGAGTATGAGGATAGCTAGGTTTATCATCCGGCGGTAGAGTTGGCAGCTGGTTTAGGGCGATTTTGTTCTGAGGGAAGGGGGCGATGGATTTCCCAAAGGAGTAAGAGATCGAAGATGATGGTGAAAATGCCAATGGCGTAGAAACCACAAAGGAAATGACCTATCCCGGTGTCGTATAACATGGGGGATGGAGGCTTTAGTTGCTGATTTAGCTGGCGGGGTGAGTGATGAGGACATCAACTACAACACCAGTACATCTACACCAGCAGCGCCACCTTCTTCCTCAGCTGGGCCAATCACTCGGGCCCGTGCGAGAGATCTAAACTTCGTCATGCTACTGAAGAATGAAGGCCCAGAAGAATAGACGCTGGCCCAACTGAGGCCCTTGTGTGGGCGCCTAGGGCTGGAACCCACTAGGGGCTGCGCCCCCTACCTGGCCGCCACTCCCCTAGGGCTGCGCCCTTCCTCTCCCTCTATTTAGATAGAGGCAGCATTTCTTTTCAGACTCGAGTTTTGATTTACATTAGCTTTAGCTACTCTTGGAACACGCGCAAATCAACGCTGTCCTCGTGTATTCAGAACTCCATCTTCGAGTGATAATCAGATTGCTCGCATCTCTTTCTTGTTCGTTCTTCGATTGCGGACAGGAAACGATCTTCGTGATCAGGCTGATCTTGCATCAACAAGGTCAGTAACCATAGGGAGTTGGTTCAGCGATTGCATTGGTGCTGCGGGTTTGCTCGTCGTAGTCGGATCGTGAGGGTCATCTCCTACCAAGTCGAATTTATCTCCACTCACCAAAAGATCGGGCACTTCAGCTCTATCAAGTGGTATCAGGTTTCCAGGTTGATCGGTGAGTTTATCGAGTGTTTTTAAATTCCTACAGTCCACAAAACCAAACCAAAAATATATATCCCTGTCCCAGCACCTTTTTTTTTAGCCTTGCACTATCTTTCAATAATTTGCATTGTTGAATTTGAGTGCTTACGCGTTCATTTGTTGCTGGTTACTTTGTGTTCTATCACCATCTGTTTTTCTTAGAACCCTAGCGCGTCGCCACATCTCTTTCCCTTCCGCATCACAACCTGCTGTTCACCCTCTCACCACGCGCCCCCTGGATCACGCGCCATCCCCCTGATTTCCCCTGCCTTGTGTGTTCTTTGGAAAGTCCAAAACAAAAAAAAAAAAACAAAAGCGAAAGAGTGTATCCTGATTTCCTAATCCTGATCCAAGCAAAAAAAAAAGGGAAAAGGATCACGCCTGCCTCCTGTTTTGCCTAATCTTGATCGACCTCATTTGGGAAGTTTTGGTCGCCTCGGATGTCCTGCCATACACAGGGCCACCAGGAAGTTTCTATATAAAAAAAAAAGGAAGGAGAGACAAAAAAAAAAGGGAAACAGCAAAGAGGTTGCCTTGCCTAATCTCGCTCGTTTTTCGTTTGGAAAGTTCCAGCCGATTGGACGTCTTGCCTTAAAACGGGCATAACTTTTCGCTCGGGACTCCGATTGCAGTGTTCTTTTTTTTTCCGGAAAGCTTTCGAATTTTTCCATACAGGTCACCTAGCGAAGCGCAAGGTGATCATTCCCAAAAAAATCAAAAAAAAATTGTTAAGGCAGTTCGCTGCTGCCCGGAAGTTTCTCCCTCCCTTGTGCTCCCTGCCCTTGCTATCCTTTCGCACTTGTTACCAGCAGCATAGTTACGTGTCTTGCACTATAATTCAACTCTGCATTATTGATTGATCGTGCTAACCATTGCATTTGAGTGCAGCCTACCCAGAACTCCACATAGTCCTACGACGAGCAGGTTTTTGTTTCTCCAGGCAATCGCTTATCCAATCTCTCGCCGGTACTACCTTTTGGTTGTAGTTCACCCCTGTGTGCTTGGTAAGAACGGATAAGAATTTGATAACAGCACTACTTTGAGCGCCTTATCCACCATCATACCCTGTTCTCGTAGGCTTTGTCTTTGTGTTTACGCTAACCATGGCAGGAGACGACAAAACGATGGATGCACAGCTACGGGACGTGCGGACACAAGTTGATGGACTTGCCGCGGACATGAAGATGCTGCATGAACGGCTTGATTCTACGACCACTTCATCGAACGAGCGGTTCGACCAGCTAGACCTCGCTCAGACGGCCACTGCGACCACGCTCCACGATATCGTGTCACGACTAGATACGCTGACCACAACACTCACGGAGTTGCAGAAGGATTATGAAGGTGACACGGAGCAGGAAGATGGAGATCGCCGCGGGCATGCCCGCCGTGTACGTCGACCATCTCATGACTCATTTGCTAAGATTAAATTTAAAATTCCATCTTTTAATGGCAAATATGATCCTGCTACATATCTTGATTGGGAATTAGAGGTTGAACAAAAATTTTCATGCCATGATATTCCTGCTAATTCTCAAGTTAAAGCTGCTATTTGTGAATTTACTGATTTTGCTTTAATTTGGTGGCGTGAATATACACAAAAACATCCTACCGCCACTCCCACCACTTGGACTCAATTAAAAGCTGCTATGCGTCACAGATTTGTTCCTTCCTATTATGCCCGAGATTTGCTTAATCAAATGCAGCGTTTTCAACAAGGTCAACAATCTGTTGAGGAATATTACCAGGCACTACAAAAGGGTATGCTTCGTTGTGGTTTGGTTGAAAAAGATGAGGCTGCTATGGCACGTTTTCGCGGTGGTTTAAACCGAGAAATTCAGGATATACTTGACTATAAGGAATATTTTGATATAACCACATTGTTTGAATATGCTTGCAAAGCTGAACGTGAAGTGCAGGGGCGCCGATCCAAGACATATACTAACTCTTTTGCAGGAAGGAGCCCGACATCCAACTCAGCACCTACTCGGCATGCACCATTCATGACCAGCACTACGCCGCGTGAGAAGACGGCCAACCCTGCAGCACCCTCAGCCACAGGCGCTGGCCCTTCCACAGGACGTACACGGGATATTCAGTGCCATCGTTGCAAAGGATTTGGGCACATGATTCGGGACTGCCCAAACAAGCGTACCTTGCTCATACGTGACAATGGTGAGTACTCATCTGCTAGTGATTCCGAGGAAACTCAACATGCTATGTTTGCCACTGACCATGCAGCTAATGAGGAGGTACATGTCGAACCCAGCGACACCGATAGGTATGAAAGTCTTATTGTGCAGTGTGTTCTTAGCACACAGGTTGCCCAGCCCGAGAACAACCAGCGGCACACACTATTCCACACCAAAGGCGTTGTACAAGAACGGTCGATTCACATCATCATCGATAGTGGCAGCTGCAACATCTTGGCGAGCACAACTTTGGTCGAGAAGTTGTCCTTGCCCACTCGCAAGCACCCGAACCCGTATCACATTCAATGGCTTAATGATGGTGGGAAAATAAGAGTCACACGCTCGGTATGTGTTCCTTTTTCCTTGGGCTCTTATTCTGATTATGTGGATTGCGATGTTGTTCCTATGGAAGCATGCTCTTTATTACTTGGTAGACCGTGGCAATATGATACTGATAGTTTACATCATGGTCGTTCCAATCATTATTCTTTCATGTTCAAGGGTCAGAAAATAATTATACATCCCATGACCCCTGACCAAATTTTAAAAGATGATCTCGCTCGGGCTACACAAAATGCAAAGCAACTTGCACCTTCGCCATCCACCCCTGTTAATGCTGAAATCAAGTTGCATGCTCCTGTCTTACTTGCTACACGTGCTGATTTTGCTGATCTATGTGATACTCACTTGCCCTGCTATGCACTTGTTTGTTCTAATATGCTCGTTTCACTTGATGATCCCCTGCCTTGGGATATTCCCCCTGCTGTTTCTAACCTTTTGCAGGAGTACGCTGATGTTTTCCCCAAGGACTTGCCACCAGGTCTTCCCCCGCTCCGTGGCATTGAACACCAGATCGACCTCATCCCCGGCGCCCAGCTCCCAAACCGCGCTCCGTACCGTACGAATCCAAATGAAACAAAGGAGATCCAGCGCCAGGTTCAGGCGTTGCTTGATAAGGGTTACATTCGTGAATCTCTTAGCCCTTGTTCAGTTCCTGTTTTACTTGTTCCAAAGAAAGATGGGTCATGGCGTATGTGTGTCGACTGTCACGCTATTAATAACATCACCATTCGTTATCGATATCCTATACCACGCCTTGATGATATGCTAGATGAGCTTAGTGGTGCCATTATTTTCACTAAGATTGATTTGCGTAGCGGTTACCATCAGATTCGAATGAAACTTGGTGATGAATGGAAAACGGCTTTTAAAACAAAGTTTGGGTTATATGAATGGTTGGTTATGCCGTTTGGATTGACTAATGCTCCAAGCACCTTTATGCGTTTGATGAATGAAGTTCTAAGGCCCTTCGTAGGATTGTTTGTTGTTGTCTAGTTTGATGATATCCTTATTTACAGCAAGACTATGGAAGAGCATTTAGAACATTTGAGTGTTGTTTTTGATGCGTTGCGTACTGCCCGCTTATTTGGTAACATGGAAAAATGCACCTTTTGCACACAGCGTGTCTCGTTTCTTGGCTATGTTGTTACTCCGCAGGGCATAGAGGTGGATAGCAGCAAGATTGATGCCATTTGGGACTGGCCTACACCGACGACGGTCACGCAGATTCGGAGTTTTCTTGGACTTGCAGGTTTCTACCGCAGGTTCGTCCGTGATTTTAGCTCCATTGCAGCACCTCTACATGAGCTTACAAAGAAAGGTGTACCGTTTGCTTGGGACGATTCGCAGGCGGTTGCGTTCAACACTTTGAAAGATAAGTTAACACATGCTCCCCTCTTGCAATTGCCTGATTTTAATAAAGTGTTTGAACTTGAATGTGATGCTAGCGGTATTGGGCTAGGTGCTGTTTTGTTACAAGAAGGAAAGCCGGTTGCTTACTTTAGTGAAAAATTAAGCGGTGCTAGCCTGAAATATTCTACATATGATAAGGAGCTCTATGCTTTAGTTCGCACTTTGCAAACATGGCAGCACTATCTTTGGCATCGCGAGTTTATAATTCATTCTGATCATGAGGCTTTGAAACATATTCGTACCCAAACAAATCTGAACCGTCGTCATGCTAACTGGGTAGAATTCATCGAGTCTTTCCCTTACATTATTAAACACAAAAATGGGAAGGAAAATGTTATTGCTGATGCTTTGTCTCAAAGATATACCATGCTTTCACAGTTAGATTTTAAAATTTTTGGCTTGCAAACTGTGAAGGATCAATATGCCAACGATGCTGATTTTAAAGATGCTTTACTACATTGCATGCATGGCACACCATGGGGCCAATTTCACATGCAGGATGGGTTCCTGTTTCGCGCTAACAAGCTGTGTATTCCAGCAAGCTCGGTTCGTCTTTTGTTGTTACAGGAAGCGCATGGAGGTGGTCTCATGGGACACTTTGGCGTCTACAAGAGGCACGAGGTGCTGGCTGCACACTTCTTTTGGCCCCGGATGCTCCGTGATGTCAAGCGCCTTGTTGCACGCTGCACTACTTGTCAGAAAGCTAAATCACGATTGAGCAACCATGGTTTGTATATGCCTTTGCCTGTCCCTACATCTCCTTGGCTTGATATTTCTATGGACTTTGTTTTGGGATTGCCTAGAACTAAGAAAGGGAGGGATAGCATTTTTGTGGTTGTTGATAGATTCTCCAAAATGGCTCATTTTATACCTTGTCATAAAACTGATGATGCTAGCAGTGTTGCTGAATTGTTCTTTCGAGAGATTATTCGCTTGCATGGTATTCCAAATACAATAGTCTCTGATCGTGATGCTAAGTTTCTCAGTCATTTTTGGAGATCTCTTTGGAATAAATTGGGCACTAAATTGCTGTTTAGTACAACTTGTCACCCTCAAACTGATGGGCAAACTGAGGTGGTGAATCGAACTTTATCAACCATGCTTAGGGCTGTTTTAGACAAAAATTTGAGACGTTGGGAGGATTGCTTGCCTCATATTGAATTTGCTTATAATCGTGCAACACATTCTTCTACAAAGATGTGCCCTTTTCAGATTGTTTATGGTTACATTCCTCGAGCACCTATTGATTTGTTTTCGCTTGATGCTGCGGAAACCCCACATATCGATGCTGTTGCACATGTTGAACAAATGATTGACCTTCATGCACAAACACACCAAAACATTGCTGCTGCTAATGCTAAGTATCAGGTTGCTGGTAGTAAAGGAAGAAAACATATTACTTTTGCACCTGGTGATATGGTTTGGTTGCATTTGAGAAAGGATCGTTTTCCTACTTTGCGCCGTTCTAAATTGATGCCTCGTGCTGCTGGTCCTTTTAAGGTGCTAACCAAGATTAATGATAATGCTTATATCCTTGACCTACCAGCGGAGTTTGGTGTTTCCACTAGTTTTAATGTTGCAGATTTGAAACCATATGTGGGTGAGGATGAGGAGTTGCCGTCGAGGACGACTTCAGTTCTAGAAGGGGAGGATGATGAGGACATCAACTACAACACCAGTACATCTACACCAGTAGCGCCACCTTCTTCCTCAGCTGGGCCAATCACTCGGGCCCGTGCGAGAGATCTAAACTTCGTCATGCTACTGAAGAATGAAGGCCCAGAAGAATAGACGCTGGCCCAACTGAGGCCCTTGTGTGGGCGCCTAGGGCTGGAACCCACTAGGGGCTGCGCCCCCTACCTGGCCGCCACTCCCCTAGGGCTGCGCCCTTCCTCTCCCTCTATTTAGATAGAGGCAGCATTTCTTTTCAGACTCGAGTTTTGATTTACATTAGCTTTAGCTACTCTCGGAACACGCGCAAATCAGCGCTGTCCTCGTGTATTCAGAACTCCATCTTCGAGTGATAATCAGATTGCTCACATCTCTTTCTTGTTCGTTCTTCGATTGCGGACAGGAAACGATCTTCGTGATCAGGCCGATCTTGCATCAACAAGGTCAGTAACCACAGGGAGTTGGTTCAGCGATTGCATTGGTGCTGCGGGTTTGCTCGTCGTAGTCGGATCGTGAGGGTCATCTCCTACCAAGTCAAATTTATCTCCACTCACCGAAAGATCGGGCACTTTAGCTCTATCAGTGAGGGAGCGATGGGTTTGCTTTGCTCTGTGAGGTGAGTGGAGAGCGGAGCACGGGGCTTTTATAGGCACACAGGGGTGCGGTGGTTGTGGTGCGGCAGCCTGTGCACCGAGGCGACGCGAGCGGTGGAGGTGGAGCGGGGCACATGGCGGTACACGCGCGAAGGAGGAGTAGGGGTCGGGTGCGGCCGGGTGACATATGGCGGCATGCGGGATGTAGTAGGTGGGGGCCAGGTGCAGCCAGCGGCGGAGCAGGTGCGCGCGCTACCCAAAGTGGCAGGCGGTGTCGGCGGAGTGCGCTTGCGGCAGCGGCGTTCGTGCGTGCATGCAGTGACACAGGTGAGTGGGCGGTGGGGTCGGTAGCAGCGGATGCAGCGGAAGCGGTGAAGACGGGACCGGCCGTGATCACTGTGGTAGTCACTACTCCCGATATGGGCACTGTGGGATTGGATTTTCCTTCTACCTTTTCCTGATTCCCAGGCTACTGTACCATCCTATTGGGGCCTATTTGCTGACATTCTTGGGTCGTCTTCATGAATTTGTGGGTTAGGTTTCTTTGACCACTTGTCTGCCTTGGAAGATTTTTCTTCTGGCTTTCTTCGGAAGGTTCTGCCTTTTTGAGCACATGGGTTTTAAGATGAGAGGGAAAAAGCAGGGACGAGGGCTGGGTCTAATACTCTTTTTATTAGAAGCACACAACCAACAACCAGGCTGATCTTGACTAGCAAAACCAAGGCGACCCACACACAAAAGAAATAGACACAAAACCAACTCACACACGATGCACTAGGCACTAACGTGGCTACTCGAGCTGGATTGGCTCCACTTACGGACGGCTCGTCGCTTCTGGCTGAGAGCTGGATCCTTCTCCTGGAAGCGAGAGCGTCAGGAATGCACCCATGCTTGTTTTATCTTCTCGACCGTTGGGGTTCCTTGGGTTCCAACCATGAGCCAGCAGGTGGTTGAGCAGGAAGGGCTAAAAACTTCCAAAGTGACTCTGCACCGGCTAGTTAGGATGATTTGAACTTCCGCCCATCATGGGGTACTGCATTTCTCCTTGGGATGAATAGCGTGGACCGGACATGGCCCTTACCCTTACTCCACGCCTGAGAGAGGTGTCTGTTACTGACCCTGGATGCATCTAGGGCCTCTTATACTCGTCCAACTCTCTTTCTGTGTCTTGGTGTCGGGCTACCAACTTGTCATGTAGGTGGCTCAGCTTTTCATACTCGTCATCTAGGGCAAGCAGATGCTGGACCAGGTAGGCCATGGTGGGATCTCCAGACTTCTTGATCTCTGTCAAGATTGCAGTCCTCTTAAGCCAAGTTGTGGCACGTTGGTTCACGGGCGGAAAGAATCTCATAGGGCTATTTTGTACTGCCCCATGGTAGGTCGAGCATAACCTTCTTACTGCTCCACGAGCGGCAATGTGACAGGCTTCTAAGAATCCAATGTTGACAGCTCTGCAGTACCAACCGTTGAGATTGAGGTTCTCTCTGATATACAAGGTGACGGTTCATCCTCGTTCCCCTCTTTTAGGGAACGCTAATCCACAGTACTCCGGGTACCCTGGGATCCTGAGGTGCCGCATGGTATCTCTTAGCAGCTCGGGAAAGCCACTTTCTACTCGGCAGTAGCTGACATGAGTGACACCTTCCATCTGATTGGGGTGCGCAGGGCTCGACTGAGAACTTAACACGTTGACTACCACACGACAGTTACAGACTCTGCCAAAAAGGAAACAACAACAACACACGCGAACTACACGGTTCACTCTTACATGGGTGCTGTGCTAACCAAAGCGGAGCAAGAACTCCACTACCCAATGTAAGAGGAGAACTGGGCACAACTAATCGCCAGACCACGAGCACAAGGTCTCACTGCTGCGGGAGTTGGAGCTTTCCTCAGAATGCTCTTCGCTGGAGCTGACGACGATGATCTCGGGTGATGACTGTGTTGAGGTCACGGGATCGTCTTCTCCAAACAGCCACCAAAGTGAGGCAATGCCCGATGTCTCGATTCTCGCTTCTGTCATGAAGTTGTTGGGCTTGGTGGAGGACCTCGTGGTAGTTCTGCTGATAGCGGGGAGGTTAGTGCAGCCTCTAGGGGATCTTCCTTCGCTAGCAACTCGGGGCTGGGTGCTGGAATCTTCTTCAGGGTGAGGGGTTTTGCTAGCTCTGGTGGAGGAACCGGGGAGGGTTCTGGTTGGCTTGGAGGCTCCGGAGGGGTGGCTGGGGTACTTTCCAGGACTGGAATTCCATCTATGAGGTCTTTGGCCTTTCTCTTCTTAAGGAAGGTAGGGATACCGGTGAGAACTGGAGGTTGCTTGTCCATGGCTGCTCGCACTTGAGCGATTTTGGGCTCATCTGGCCCTCTTTTAAGCACCTTGCCGGCGCATTCAGGGTTGGTCGCTGTGTCCTTCTTGAGAGGTGGACACGGTGTTAGGCGGTGATTCCATGCAGCGCTGTTGACACACAGTCCTTTTATGAATGGTCATATGTCAACTGTGTTGCACCGTCCATCCTTATTTAGGGCAGGGTCAGCGAAAGTCACATCCTTGTTTCTCGGGTTCTTGGGGTGCACATCATGCGCGGATTCTGAGGCTGTCGCTGACTTTTGCGGCATGTTGTGCATCTTCATCTCTGGTCTTGTTTCAGCACGGTTTCGAGAGCGGTCACTTAACTAAAGCAGGGCGAAGAAACGGGTTAAACTTGGTTTAAAACGGATCAAGGTGAGAAGCAGAGGTATTTTTCAACTGATTTTGACTCAAAAACATTTTTCCGTCCTAAGGGTTACGTCCTACGGCCAACTTACGGCTCTAATACCACCTGAAGCGCCCCAGCCCGTAGGCGGGACTAAAATGTGCTTTATTATCATTCCCAAGGTATGATAACCACATTCTTACATCAGAGTAGTACAGATCCGCCCTAACGGGACAGACCAAATGGGGTGCAGCCCGAAACAAAACAATAGCAGCGGAACTTAAACGGTAGACCCAAGCGATCCCACTTCACACCGTTGGGATAGGCCGCAACCCTTACACGTACAATCCCTCTTTAAAAGGCGACTTCGTCTTCTCTGAAATACAACAACAAAGGGGGGTGAGTACGAAAACGTACTCCGCAAGCCCACCTTCCTCCATAAGGAAATTTGGGGTCAAAGCTATTAGTACATGCAAGATATATCTGGAGCTCAGGATAGTTTTGCCAGAAAATATGCAAGGCTCATTAATTCTCAGTTTTATTTTCCAGAAATCACTTTTTCCAAAAGGGGTGCCACTGGACTTTGCCGGTCCATCGTGGCTCATGGCTCGCAGGTCAACATTTTTCTCCACTGCTTCCAGGCCACGCCCGTAGCTTCCAAAAACATCATTTTCACCCAACCAAACCCCAATTTTATAAACCACTACTGGTAGAAACCAAGCCGTAACTCGTCCATACTAGTGGACAACAGACTATCCGGATAGGTTTATACTCTGGCCAGAGGTGCACACTTTACCCACAAGTTCGGATAAGTGACAGGAGCTACCATATCACGTGAATCCTCTCAACGCTCTACCCCCGCAAGTATTCCCCGGCCTCGACCAAGGAGAGACATGGGCCCTATCGCATCAGTGCTAGCAGACACGCGACGTCGCTTCAGTGCCAGTAGACACACGACACCCACCATTCCCAGTCCCTCGGTGCTCCCAGCCTACGGGTATCGGAAGGTTGTTCCTTGCGGGTTCCGGCCAAGTGTCGCCACATACAACATCGAGTGGTTGCACGATAAAGAGTTTAGGCAAGATGAGACACCAAATCGGTCCTTAGAAGAGTAGAGCTTCCTCAAACACCGCTCGGTCCTCTCCACGAGGCCAGGCCCCAGTGTAACCGTAAGAACGGCACCCAGACTCTCCACCCTTCAACCACGTGGCATAGTCGACCGAGATCGACTGCCGGGGTCTTTCCCCATGTTTTTGCAAACGCACACCAACCCATTTCCAACCCAAGTTCCACAACAAGATTAATATGTATGATACTAAGTGAGCGATCCACCTGTGCGCGCTACGTCTAAAAGGTTCGGGTGGCTATCCTACCAGGTTTTCCTTAGCAAGCAAAACATGCAGGTTTTATCATTAATCAGGGCAATGGGTTGTGTATCAAAAACTGGGTAATTTATGCATCAAGTGAGATTCCAGTGGATTTGCCCTTCGTAGGGTTGAGGTAGCGCTCCCATATTAGTGGTGCCGAGATCGAGGTCTGAGTAGAACTCCAGGAAGGCTCGACCGATCGGAACTTCTGGCACGGCCTACGCGCAACAACAGAGAACAAAACAAACAAGGCATATTATGAGCTCAACAAGGGTCTGGTTTGTGATGCGAGAAGGATCGAAGGATTTCTCGAAGGACTGCATAGGCGGTTCTGGCTCCCGTGGACATGTTGCTCCACGGTTCGGTGCTACGCCGCAAGGCGTTGAACCGAGGGCCAAATACATTGCCGGGCTCGATAGGAGCTGAGGAACGGGCACCAGGGCAGTGGTTGCGGATGGCCATAGCGAGGGCGACGGCGCAGGGAGCGAGGAGTCTGCATGACGATGGGAAGGATCCTGCGGTCAACAAGGGTGAAGAACGAGATGGATTATCATGGTTAGCACAAACGAAGCGGATATAGGATAAGCGGTCCGATTTCTAGGTTAAGAGCTTAGACCATCCCGCCCATCGCGATTATGGTGCCTGACGGCTAACCACTGGCACGACCGAGGAAAAGTTCCCAGCCTTGACCGGAAGTGGTTACTTGTTTGGTTTTGTTAACGGGTCAAGTGTAGCCCCATTAAATGAACCGACGTGGGAGGGGGTGAGGAGTAGTGGAGAGTGCACGGATGTGTAGAGCTTGATTTATGGAGAATTTAGGCGCAAGAATCGCCTAAATCGGAGTCCATACGGTGGATAGTGCACGGATGTGTAGAGCTTGATTTATGGAGAATTTAGGCGCAAGAATCGCCTAAATCGGAGTCCATACGGTCGAGACATGAAATTCTTAAGAAAAGAAAAATTATAAATCGAAAAGAAAAAGAAAAAAGGGCACCGCGGGCCGAAAACAACGTGCGGCCCACTTTCCCTTCGCTTCCTAGCTCGGCCCGCGGCCGCCTTCCTGCCCATGGGCCTTAACAGGCTAGCCTATGAGGTGGAACGGCGCGGCGACGGCGCGGCCTGACGGCGCGACTATGGGCCCCACGCGTCGGTCACACCAAGGAGGGGGACGGCGTGGGAATGGCGTCTTGGTTTGGTTCCGCCGAACCGGGTGCCGTCGCGGCCGCGGCTCGCTGGCAGTTCACCGCCGGTGGCCCGTCTCCGGCGACAAGGTCAAGCTGGTGAGGACGAGGGTGGTGCCGTGAACCTGAGGGGGTATCGTGGAGGGGGATAGGGCGGCGGGTGGTCCTGGCAGCGGGTGACCCGAAGCACCGGTGGGGGAGGGAGGCTACGGCGCAGCGGCGCTCCGACGTTCCAGGGCGGCTCCTGCCGTGGGAAGTGGTGAAGAAGGTGCGTGCGAGGGTGACGAAGCTCGGGCTCACCTCAATTTGGAGGGGGAGAGGCCAGAGGGGTGGGATTTTGAGCGGCGGTGGTGATGGCACATGGCGATGCTCTTCTCGGTGGGTTATCCCACCGCGAGAGCACCGGAGAGCGGAAAAGGGCGGGGATGTGTGTGTCTGCGCGTGTGCTCGAGAGCGTGTGCGTGCGTGTGCTCTTGGTGTGCGTTGAGAGCCAATGGACCGGGCTCATTGCTCTCCTGGTGTGATGAGTGATTGTCAACGAGCTCAAGCCCTCCGATGGACTGGAGGTAGAGGAAGACGAAGACCTCAATGGACTGAGGCAAAAGCCCTCCAATGGACCGGAGGCAATGCTCGGCGTCGATCGGTCATGGAAGCTCGGTACACGGAGGGGCGGTTCGGCAACGGTGTTGTAAGCCCTCCGATAGACCGCGAGGCAACTCCGATGGACTGGAGAAGCCGGGTGCCACCGTGGTGCTCCAACCCGAGTGCATGGCGCGAAGGCGTGCGAGGGAGGCTTTGGCGGCTTCGGCTCAAAACCGCCACCCAAGTTCAGATGACTTGGTGGGTTGGGCTCCGACTCACCAAGATTGAATATTGGGCCAAGACTCGGCCCAAGAAGCCCGCAAAATAAAGTTTCTCGGTTTCTGACTTCAAAACTGAGGGAAGTTTCCGGACTACTGGCTACGTGGCACACATCCAAGCGAGGCGGAGAAACCGAAGATGATCAAGACGTCATCGTAGTCGTCCGATTGTATCTTTTCGGTTTGGCCCCCTCCGGGCATTTTTAGAGTAGGGGTCTTAATGTAATTGTGTCGTTTAGGGCCTAGGGTATAAATAGACTTGAGGGGCTCCCTTGGAGCTCATTTTGGCAGCCACAAACCCTAGGATTTCCTAACCCTAGCAGCCAAGGTCCAAAGAGAAGAAATAGAGAGGATTAGCTAGGAGATGAGTGCCTAGTTTAGTCTAATCTTGTCATTAGTGGGAGGATGAAGGGAGGTAGGCTCTAGGGAACTCTTGTAACCTGAATTTTGTGGTTAATTCAAGGTTCTTTGTTGTGAAATTCCAAGTCTTGAGCAGCAATCTCGTCCCTCCCTCTTTGCCCCTTTTCTAGTTTCGTTTTTGGTCCCGTTTCTTGGATTTTGGCTCGTTTTGTGTTGTCCAAGGATGAGACCTTTCTTTTGCAGGTATTTTGCCTTGCTAGGACGTGGTGCATCTCACTAGCCAAGTGCTAGAATCATCCAACCACGAGCAAGGGCCGTTGTTGACGTTTCTAGGTTTTTCGGGTTCAACTCACCAACCTCACGAGATCTGAAATTCCCGTGAAACCCTTGATCTTTTCAAGTGGATCTTTTGGACTTTGCTAGGGAAGGTACTTAGGATCATCCATGCAAATTTTCGTGAAGTTTCGTTGAGAATTGACCCGGTTTTGGATCGGTTTTTGGAGTGCCTGCGTGCAGTTTTTTCGGTTGTCAACTCACCTACCTCACGAGATGTGCAATTCCCGTGCATCCCTTGATATTTTGGGATTTGCTAGGGAAGGTCCTTAGGATTGTCCATGCAAATTTTCATGAAGTTTCGTTGAGATTTGACCCCGTTTCGATCGTTTTTCGTAGAGGTGTCGGGCTGTTTTCTGCGCGCAGTTTTTCGGAGAACTGACAGTACTAATCGTTTGTCCTTAGGTTTGTCCGAACCCTATACTTCGGATTGTCCGATCCCCTTCCCTCGGATTGTCCGGTCTATAGGTGTTTAGGGCTGTTTCAGCCCCTTTCTTTGGGTTTGTCCGGTCAGTACTTTTGGTTGAGACAGTATTGTCCAGTCTAGTGTATTTAGGGCTGTTTTTGCGTGTTTCTTGCTCGGCTTGCTTTAGGGTTTGTTTTTCTTGGTTTCTTTCGTTTTTTGGAGTGTTGTGGTTTGCTTCAAGCTTGTTTTGTGTCAACCACTGCATGCCCATACTCTTCACTCACTGTTCTTAAGTGAGGCACGCTTCGGTGTGTTGAGTGGCTAGTGTGCGACGCTTGCAAGCTTTGTAGCTTGTCTTGTTTTGTTTGTGCCTTGTTGTTCTTGCTTGCTTTGATGGTGCTTTAGTGTTTTCAGTTTAGGGTTTCTCAATGTGTCCTAGGGTTAGTAGCTTGTCTATGCTACGTAACTCTGCACATTAGAGAGGTGTAGTTTTAGGTGTTGTGTGTGTTTGTCTGGGTGTAGTGTGTTTGCTCGTTTAGGTGTAGTTTGGTTGCTCATCTTACGTCCTTTTCTTTGGGCGTTATTTCGAGTGCTTCCGCTTTCCACCTGATACGTATCTGTTCAGTGGACGGTATCGGGTGTGCGTGTGTTTTCGTGAGAGCGCACTTTGGGGGTTTGAGTTTGAGTTTTTCAAGTGCTCCTATTCACCCCCCTCTAGTCGCACGTCTCGGTCCTACAAGTGGTATCAGAGCCGGTTAGGTTTCCTATACCTTAACCGGTGACGAAACCGTAGCGACGATGACTTACTCCGGGAAAATTACCGTCCTTGGCTCCGATGGCTATCCCTACTGGAAAGGTAGGATGGAGGCGTTCCTTGTTAGCCAGAGTCAGGACATATGTGATGCTACTCAGAGTACGACTTTTGTGGTGCTTCCAGTTGCTGAGCGTACTACGCAGGACATCGTGGCTCAGCATGAGGCGAATGCCAAGGCTGTTAACTTTCTCTTCTCCGGGCTTGGTCCCATGGATTATGAGAGAGTGAGTCACCTTAAGACTACGCGTGAGATATGGTCACTGCTTAGTGCACACCATGAGGGTACTGCGATAATTAAGGCTAGACTTGTGGAGACTTACCGGCGCAAATATGAGAATTTCGTCCAGAAGCCGGGAGAGTCAGTAGACGACTTGTTCGGTCGCTTTCAGTCGATCATCTACAAGTTGCGTGTGAACTCTGCCCCCGCTGCCCTCCCATATACCGATCATCAGCAGGCTGTCAAGTTGCTGTATGCTTTGGACAGAAAAATATGGGAGATCAAGGTGAACTCAATCATTGAGTCAGCAGGGTATGATACGATTGGAGTAGAGGCGCTCTATAGTAAGCTCAAGGCCACCGAGGTAGATTACAAGATGAGGGATTCCCTCGCTTGTACAGGTTCCAAGAGTCTGGCCTTGGCTACCCCCTCTAGTGAGTCTGTCACTAACCCCATGTTACACAACTTCTCGTTTTCTGCTTTGATGTCTGTTACAGAGGAGCAGCTAGCGACGCTTGGGGATGATGAGTTGTGTCTGGTGTCTAGTCGCTTTCAGCGCGCCTATGACAACCAGATGAGCAAGAAGAGGGGAGAGCGGCCCAAGTGCTTCGAGTGCGAAGAGGTCGGCCACTTCATCACCGAGTGCCCCAACAGGAACAACTACTACAAGAAGGGCAAGAGCTACTCCCACGACTCCGACAAGTACCACCCCGGCAAGGCAGGCTTTGACAAGCACCGCTCCAGCAAGCACGGCTCTGGCAAGCATCCCTTCGGCAAGAAGAACTTCCAGAAGGCTTTCAAGAGCTACCAGAAGGACAACCGAAAGCGGGACAAGGCCTTCTTCGCTGAGATCGGGTTCTGCAGCAGCGGATCTTCTTCCTCTTCGTCCTCGTCGAGCTCAAGCGATGAGGAGATCACGTACAGGAAGGACAAGAGGAACGATCAAGGCGGTCTAGCTGGCTTGTGCTTCGTCTCCACCAAGTCCAGGCGCAAGAACAAGGACAAGAGGAGCTCAGTTTGCTCCATGGCGCTTGAGGACAAGGAGAACAAAGATGACGGCAGCAACTCTTCTTCCGATGATGAGGTAACTCCTGAGCAAGCCGAAATCCTTGAGATGCTAGAGCAGAACAGCCGGGAACTTAAGGCCCAGGATAAGATGCTGGAGAAGGCAGCTAAGAAGCTGCAGAAGTTGAAAGCCCAACTTGCTGAGGCTTTAGAGGAGAATGAGAGGTTGAGGAGTGTGAGACCCCAACCCAGTGAGATTGAGAGCCCTACCTGCGAGTCTTTCATGATGGAGCTTGGTGACCAGAGAGATAGGTATGCCAAGCGGGTAGAGGAGATAGATGAGCTGAAGGCTGAGCTGGGCAAACTCCAGTCCAAACTGGATGAGCCTACTTTGAGTGGAGAGGTTGAGTGTGAGTCTTGCCCCTGTCTAGCTAGAGAGCTAGCTGTTCTGAAGGAGAAGTTTGAGGGGCAGCTCATGGAGCTTGAGGAGCTTAGGGCTAGACCTACGCTTTTGGGTGCGTGTAGGTCTGTCCTACTTTGAGAGGTGAATTAGAGCAGTTGAGAGCTGACTTTGAGGTGCTTTCAGCACCTACTGATACTTGTGAGAACTGCCTAACCCTTAGGATGCAGCTGGTGGATAGGGATGCCACCATTAGGAAGATAGAGAAAGCTGTTGTGGTTCCCTCCCTAGACTGTGATACCTGTGCTGCCCAGACTGTGATTCTGGAGGACGTGTGGATCATGGACTCCGGTTGCTCTAGGCACGTGACAGGGCACCGCAAGTGGTTCTCCAGCCTCAACCCCATAAACACCAAGGAGTACATCACATTCGGGGACAATGGTCAAGGTAAAGTGATGGGTGTTGGTTCTGTTTCGCTCTCCGCTAAGCTTTCCCGAGAGAAGTTGCCTTTGTCCGGAATTTGGGGTTCAATTTGGTTTCTGTTTCGCAACTTCTCGATGAAGGATTTGAGGTTCGTTTTAAGAAAGGTGCGTGCTGCGTTCTTGATGCTGAGGAGACCCTTGTTTGCTCTTTGCTACCTTTTGGTCAGGTTTTTAGGGTCGACCTCACATCTGTTTCTGGCCCTGCGCGCTGTTTGGTTGCTAGTCCTTCTGCTGATATATGGAAGTGGCATAGGAGACTTGGTCACTTGAGCTTTGATCTACTAGTCAGGTTAAGTTCAATGGGCCTAATCCGAGGATTGCCCAAATTGAGAGCTGAGAAGGACTTAGTTTGCCACCCCTGTCGTCATGGCAAGATGGTTGCCGCCTCTCACATTCCTGTGTCTCAGGTTATGACCTTCTATCCGGGTGAGCTACTCCATATGGATACAGTAGGTCCTGCTCGGGTAGCGTCAGTCAGTGGGAAGTGGTACGTGCTTGTCGTTGTGGACGATTTTTCGCGGTTCTCGTGGGTATTTTTCATGGAGTTTAAGGATGAGGCGTTTGGTTTTGTTCGGGATCTGGTACTGAGGTTGAGAAACGAGAGTCATAAGGCCATGAGGGCTATCCGCAGTGACAATGGCGAAGAATTCAGAAACTCTCGTTTCGAAAACTTCTGTCGTGACCTAGGTCTTGAACACCAGTTTTCTTCTCCATATACCCCTCCGCAGAACAGTGTTGTGGAACGCAAGAACCGCACACTTGTTGAGATGGCACGGACGATGCTCGATGAGCATAGGACTCCGAGGCGCTTTTGGGCTGAGGCAGTGAATACGGCCTGTTACATTGCGAACCGGATTTTCTTGCGAGTTTTCCTTGGGAAGACCTCGTATGAACTTCGATTTGGTAGGCAGCCCAGCGTCAAGCATTTGCGAGCGTTTGGCTGCAGGTGCTTTGTGCTGAAGAAGGCGGGGCATTTGGACAAGTTTGAGTCTCGTTGTTTGGATGGGATTTTTCTGGGGTATGCTTCTAATTCTAGGGCTTTTCGTGTGTGGATTTTAGAGGCCAAGCAAGTTGTTGACACTTGTGAGGTTTCTTTTGATGAGACTATGCCCTGCACAACCCCTATCTTTGAGCTTTCAGGTGATGATGAAGAAGGCACTCCCATCTTTGAGGATGAGGAAGGTGTGGTTAATGATGGTGATGCAGGAGCCACTGCACCGGCTGCAGCTCCTACCCCCTATGCTACGAGTTCAGATGATGAAGGAGGACCCCTGCCCACAGCTTCCTCCTCACTCCCCCGACAGCAAGCTCAAGCAGAGGCTGGACCCGCTGAGGACGCAGGGGAGGTGACTTCCGAGATTGTTCCATCTCGGCAAGTCCAGCGGGATCACCCTCCACACAGGATGATTGGAGATATTCACCAGCGTGTCACACGCTCTTTGGTTAACTCTCTAGCCTTTTTCTCCCACTCTGCATATGTTGCTTCTTTTGAGCCCCGGGATGTGTCACATGCATTATCTGATCCTAACTGGGTGAACGCCATGCATGAGGAGTTGGAGAACTTTGAGAGAAACCATGTCTGGGATTTAGTTGAACCTCCACCAAACTATCGCCCTATAGGCACCAAGTGGGTTTTCAAGAACAAATAGGGTGAGGATGGGATGGTTGTGAGGAACAAAGCGAGATTGGTAGCCCAGGGTTTCTGTCAGAAGGAGGGGATAGATTATGAGGAGACCTTTGCCCCTGTAGCTCGTTTGGAAGCCATTAGGATTTTGCTTGCCTTTGCGGCCTCTAAAGGCTTCAAACTGCAGCAAATGGATGTCAAGTCTGCTTTCCTGAACGGGTTCATAGAGGAGGAGGTATATGTGAGACAACCCCCTGGCTTTGAGAGTGCTAGATTTCCAGACCGGGTGTATAAGTTGAGGAAAGCCCTTTATGGTCTGAAGCAAGCTCCTAGAGCTTGGTATGCTAGGTTGAAGAGTTTTCTGCTCAAGTCTGGGTTTGTGATGGGTTCAGTAGACAAGACCTTGTTTTCATTGAGTCGTGGCGGTGACACCCTGATAGTTCAGATATATGTTGATGACATAATCTTTGGTGGTTCATCTCACGCTTTGGTGTCTAGTTTTGCTGAACAGATGAGCAGGGAATTTGAGATGAGTCTTATGGGTGAGCTCCAGTTCTTCCTCGGGCTGCAGATCAAGCAAGGCCTTGAGGGTACCTTCGTCCATCAAGCCAAGTACACAAGGGATATACTCAAGAAGTTTAACATGGGTGACTCTAAACCCATGACAACTCCTATGAGTACAAACACAGCGCTTGATGCTAATGAAGATGGGGAGGCGGTGGACCAGAAGGAATTTCGAGGGATGATCGGCTCACTTCTGTACCTGACAGCGACCAGGCCAGACATTCAGTTCGCGGTCTGCCTCTGTGCGCGCTACCAGGCTTCTCCTAGGACTTCTCACCGTCAATCGGTGAAGCGCATTTTCAGGTATCTGAAATTCACTCTTGAGCTTGGTCTTTGGTATTCCTCGGGTTCTTCTCTTTTTCTTAGAGGGTTCTCAGATGCTGACCATGCTGGCTGCCGGATTGATCGCAAGTCAACCTTCGGCACATGCCAACTCTTAGGAACCTCTCTTGTCTCTTGGTCCTCCCGTAAGCAAGCTAGTGTATCCTTGTCTACCACAGAAGCAGAGTACATAGCTGCTGCTAGCTGCTGCTCCCAGCTTTTATGGATGAAAGCCACCCTTAGTGATTTCGGTCTTAGGTTTGGAAAGATCCCTCTTCTAGTTGATTCTACTTCTGCTATTTCTATAGCTAAGAACCCCGTCTTGCACTCTAGAACCAAACACATAGACGTGAGGTTTCACTTTCTGAGAGATCACTATGAGAAGGGGG
This sequence comes from Paspalum notatum, assembly GCA_022530915.1. Classification (NCBI taxonomy): domain Eukaryota; kingdom Viridiplantae; phylum Streptophyta; class Magnoliopsida; order Poales; family Poaceae; genus Paspalum; species Paspalum notatum. The sequence goes on along the minus strand of CM039688.1, from coordinate 26,069,270 downwards.
ACATAGACTTAGTTCACGTAGCATCCGAAAACCAGTTGGCCGATATCTTTACCAAGCCCCTAGAGTTTGGTGCTTTTGTGCGCTTGAGAGGTGAGCTTGGAGTGTGCTATCCCTTTTAGTCAGGGATAATACGCTATTCCTTTTAGTAAGGAATAGCTTCCATAGTCTAGAATGTGCTTTTATCTTGCTTTTATTTCTCTTTGTCTCTTTTGCATATTGTATCATATCATGCATCGCATTGTATCATTTGCATTTCCACTTCACTAGCACTAGAGCTCTTTTGGAATGCAGAATTAGTACTTGCTTGTGCTAGATGGTACAGTGCTTGCTTGATCATGGTTGGCTAAGCTCTCTTGAGTCTATTGAATACTAATTGTGAGCTAAGTCATTTTATTCTTTGTAAATCAAAAACCATGATCACCACTTGATTTGGCTACCTAGCATGTGTAGGAATGTTGAATGCTATGCTATCTTTTCATACCTGGATATGCTAGTTGTATGCCGTTGCTATGATTATGCCTAAGCTTTTATGACACATTGCTTAAATTGAAATCTGAATCAAAATGCTTACAAGTGGTGTTTTATGTACTGAATTGAGAAAGATCCAGGTGGGTTTGCTTGTCACACTGATCTAGTTCGAGACAGCTTGCCTTTGCACTTTGGCATGAACTTGGACTAGGCTGTGTATGACCAAAACATTGTCTTAAGCTTCTATGGTTATATAACCTAGGCTTGGCATTGGTTGGTAAGAAGTGGCAAAAGACAAGTAAATAACCCCTGGCACATAAAGAACTTGCTTATGAATACAAATGTATAAATCTAAAATTTGCAAGTCTCTAAAATGCTTATGGCTGGTTGTATATGCTTTGGTTGAGAGTAGCACACCTTGTATGCATTGCTAGCATCTTGCTGTTCATGCCTATCTTGCTTGGTGCTATTCATGTCGGTGATGCTTTCTTTTCGATAACCCTGAAAAACAAGCTTACTCTTGATATGTGTAAGATAGATTCATTTGAGCTTGTTGTATGCTTCCTTGCCCTCACTTGCTCTGTATGCTAGAACTTGTGATTACTAGCTTTCCATCCCTTCTGAGCTCTTTCAGTTACACTCCTTGCATTTCATAGCATATTTTGAGGGGGAGTTGTCTAGTTCAGGGGGAGTTGAGTTCAAGGAACCCTTGATGTGTCCATTGTCAACAAGGGGGAGAAATTTGGGGAGAGATTAGTGTACTTCTCCAAGGGGAAGAAATTTAAAAATATGGACAAGGGGGAGAACTCAGGAGAGATTTAGTTGAGGGAGAGCTTTGCATTCATATTGCATTTGTGAGGATGCATTTCAGGGGGAGTTTGAGCTTTTAGCATGCTCTTTGCATCGGTGCGTTGAGCCTTTTGCCTCTGTCTTGAGGAGCCGATGCTTTGCTTCTTTTTGCTTCAAGTTGCCTTGTGTTTTGCCTTTGTTGGGTTTTGGGCAGCTTGAGCATTTCTTTTATTTTCTTTTTTTTTCGGTTTTACGCTTTTCTCTTGTTTTTGATCCATTTCAGGTTACAGGTTGAAGGTGTTGACAATGCACTCATCAAGGGGGAGATTGAGAGCCAATGGACCGGCCTCATTGCTCTCCTGGTGTGATGAGTGATTGTCAACGAGCTCAAGCCCTCCGATGGACTGGAGGTAGAGGAAGAAGAAGACCTCGATGGACTGAGGCAAAAGCCATCCAATGGACCGGAGGCAATGCTCGGCGTCGATCGGTCATGAAAGCTCGGTACACGGAGGGGCGGTTCGGCAATGGTGGTGTAAGCCCTCCGATGGACCGCGAGGCAACTCCGATGGACTGGAGAAGCCGGGTGCCACCGTGGTGCTCCAACCCGAGTGCATGGCGTGAAGGCGTGCGAGGGAGGCTTTGGCGGCTTCGGCTCAAAACCGCCACCCAAGTTCAGATGACTTGGTGGGTTGGGCTCCGACTCACCAAGATTGAATATTGGGCCAAGACTCGGCCCAAGAAGCCCGCAAAATAAAGTTTTCCGGTTTCTGACTTCAAAACCGAGGGAAGTTTTCGGACTACTGGCTACGTGGCGCACATCCAAGCGAGGCGAAGAAACCGAAGATGATCAAGACGTCATCGTAGTCGTCCGATTGTATCTTTTCGGTTTGGCCCCCTCCGGGCATTTTTAGAGTAGGGGTATTAATGTAATTGTGTCGTTTAGGGCCTAGGGTATAAATAGACTTGAGGGGCTCCCTTGGAGCTCATCTTGGCAGCCACAAACCCTAGGATTTCCTAGCCCTAGCAGCCAAGGTCCAAAGAGAAGAAATAAAGAGGATTAGCTAGGAGATGAGTGCCTAGTTTAGTCTAATCTTGTCATTAGTGGGAGGATGAAGGGAGGTAGGCTCTAGGGAACTCTTGTAACCTGAATTTCGTGGTTAATTCAAGGTTCTTTGTTGTGAAATTCCAAGTCTTGAGCAGCAATCTCGTCCCTCCCTCTTTGCCCCTTTTCTAGTTTCGTTTTTGGTTCCGTTTCTTGGATTTTGGCTCGTTTTGTGTTGTCCAAGGATGAGACCTTTCTTTTGCCGGTATTTTGCCTTGCTAGGACGTGGTGCATCTCACTAGCCAAGTGCTAGAATCATCCAACCACGAGCAAGGGCCGTTCTTGACGTTTCTAGGTTTTTCGGGTTCAACTCACCAACCTCACGAGATCTGAAATTCCCGTGCAACCCTTGATCTTTTCAAGTGGATCTTTTGGACTTTGCTAGGGAAGGTACTTAGGATCATCCATGCAAATTTTCGTGAAGTTTCGTTGAGAATTGACCCGGTTTTGGTTCGGTTTTTGGAGTGCCTGCGTGCAGTTTTTTCGGTTGTCAACTCACCTACCTCACGAGATTTGCAATTCCCGTGCATCCCTTGATCTTTTGGGATTTGCTATGGAAGGTCCTTAGGATTGTCCATGCAATTTTTTATGAAGTTTCGTTGAGATTTGACCCCGTTTCGATCGTTTTTCGTAGAGGTGTCGGGCTGTTTTCTGCGCGCAGTTTTTCGGAGAACTGACAGTACTAATCGTTTGTCCTTAGGTTTGTCCAAACCCTATACTTCAGATTGTCCGATCCTCTTCCCTCGGATTGTCCGGTCTATAGGTTTTTAGGGCTGTTTCAGCCCCTTTCTTTGGGTTTGTCCGGTCAGTACTTTTGGTTGAGACAGTATTGTCCGATCTAGTGTATTTAGGGCTGTTTTTGCGTGTTTCTTGCTCCGCTTGCTTTGGGGTTTGTTTTTCTTGGTTTCTTTGGTTTTTTTTGGAGTGTTGTGGTTTGCTTCAAGCTTGTTTTGTGTCAACGACTGCATGCCCATACTCTTCACTCACTGTTCTTAAGTGAGGCACGCTTCGGTGTGTTGAGTGGCTAGTGTGCGACGCTTGCAAGCTTTGTAGCTTTTCTTGTTTTGTTTGTGCCTTGTTGTTCTTGCTTGCTTTGATGGTGTTTTAGTGTTTTCAGTTTAGGGTTTCTCAATGTGTCCTAGGGTTAGTAGCTTGTCTATGCTACGTAACTCTGCACATTAGAGAGGTGTAGTTTTAGTTGTTGTGTGTGTTTGTCTGGGTGTAGTGTGTTTGCTCGTTTAGGTGTAGTTTGGTTGCTCATCTTACGTCCTTTTCTTTGGGCATTATTTCGAGTGCTTCCGCTTTCCACCCGATACGTATCTGTTTAGTGGACGGTATCGGGTGTGCGTGTGTTTTCGTGAGAGCGCACTTTGCGGGTTTGAGTTTGAGTTTTTCAACTGCTCCTATTCACCCCCCCCCTCTAGTCGCACGTCTCGGTCCTACATGCGTGTGTGGTCGGAGAGGGCAGTGAGGCACGCCGAGGTCCCTTTTCTAGGCGACGGCAAGGGCAGCAGGCGCGTCGCGACTTAGTCAAGCCGGGCCCTCGCGTGGCGTGCACGACGGTGTAGGCAGGGGTAGGCGGCAGTGAGGTGGCGTCGAAGTGGAGCCGCGGCGGGGCCGGCGGAGCGGAGGCGGCACGGTAACAGCGCGCGGTCAGCGCGACCTGCTGTGGGGGAAGGGGGAGGAAGACGAAGGACGGGCGGGCCCGCGAGGCAGAGAGAGGGAGGCGGCCTGGCAAGTGGGGCCCGGCGGTCAACGGAGGGAGGGAAGGTGGGCTGCCTGGTTTGGGCCAGGAAGGGAGGGGAAGGGAGCAGGCCGGCTTGGGCCGCAGGGGAGGAGGAGGGAAGGAGAGGAGAGGTGGGCTTCGGCCCAAGAGAGGGGAGGGAAATTTATCTTTTTCTGATTTGGATTTTGGGATTGGAAATTGAATATTTGAAAAAGGGATTTGAGGGGATTTTTGGTGGGAAAAAATGGTGGAGATTTGCGGAATATTTGAGGAGACGGATTTGGAAAGTTTATTGAGCTCATAACATACACACAACCACAAGATTTTTCAAAATCAAATTTTGAATTAGGGGGAGATTTTGAGAAAATTCCTAGGGTCAAATTTTGGGGTGTTACAAAACTCGACCCTCTACTCTCCTCTAGTTTTGGTCCCTTTGCATCGTGTCGCCTTGATAATGGATTGGAATGAATTGGAGTGCCATGGGGGTCTTATGGGGGTTTGTATTTATACCCCGGAGATGCCTTGGGACGCCTCCACCTTCCTCTTGCTTGGAGTTGGAGTAGGACTCTTGTTTCCCCCGAAACCGGTATTTCCTGTTTTCTGCACGTTTCGTATTTGGACCATATCTCTGTCATCCGGACTCTAAATTGTAGAACACGAAGAGATCTACAACTTTGGTATTCAAACTTCATTCATTTGACGTCGTTTAGGTCTCCGAATTGGGCCTGCAAGGTGCTGCTGTTCTGGAATCTAAAAATATCTCGAGATTTAATTTGAGTTTGGATGGATCTCGAAATAAACCTTCGTTATCTACAACTCCTTCGCACCCAAGTAATCCTTATCTCCTTGGAATCTTCTGAAAGTGGCATGGTAGAAAGGGGAACACGAGACGGCGTTGGAGAGGAGCCGGTCGGCCGACTTGGGGGCGGGGGGTCAGGTCGGCCGACCCGGACTCTTCCCTCGCCCGTTTCCTTCCATCTTTTGCGGGGACATTGCCTGACTCCTAAGAAATGCTTGTACGAGGGTTCTCGGACTCTTGAGGTTCTGGAATCTTCGGTATTCTCCGAGAGTTGACGAAGTCTTCTAGATTTGGATAGATATGTAGTGTCTTTCCCGCATAATCTTCAGTAGCTCTTGACACCTTCTTGAAGCTTCTGGGTAGAAAGCCTTGATTAACATAGAGGGGGTATGAATCAACCAAGCCTTCCTTGTTCATCATCTTCAATGAATGTCATCTCAGAGGTCTTTTTTCACTCGACGTAGATCGTTGTGAATTTCACGAAATTGGTCAAAAAGCTGTAAAAATCACATATAGCATATTTCCAAGACAATGTTGCAAAATCCACAATAATCGATGATAATTGTTAATAAAAGATATAGTTGACGCATAAAAACAGTGAAAAACCATATAAAATGATGCAAAATATTCGTACATAAGCCGCATCAACAACATCCCCACTCTTAAACCTTGCTCGTCCTCGAGTAAGTCAAAAATCAATGTTGCCCTACATTATCTCTTTCATACTTTAATCTTAATCAATCAAACTAACAAACTCTCTCAAAATTTTAGTGTGAACCAGCAAATCATGAAAGAAACAATATTCAATTAAGCTAATCCCACAACAAAAGAATTAGCAAGAGTTCAATTTTATCAAAGACACATCTCCTCATTTTAGCAATAAGTTTTTGAAAAAGATAATCAAACTTTAAGAGATAAATTCTTGCAAAGCCAAAGGAACACACTCAACTCTCTAGTCTCTCAATATCTAAATGGTATTCAATAAAAATATATATAAAGTGGAAGCTTATCTGGAGCTTGGTATGAATCCTAATCAAAACTTGTTTTCAAACTATTGTCAAACCAAGAAAGAAATCTGCTGGTTTTACTGAGACTTATCAAAAAGGTCATGGAATAAAATAATGTTGAGAGAGAAAGCATGGAACACACACATTTAGAAGAGTGGACATGTGCAAGTGTCAATGGATGATCTCAAGGTATAAATGAAGTCCTTGCTATCGGATTGCACATGGTTGGAATATTTTCCGGAGTATATAAACAGGATATCCCTTACTAATACTAAAAAGAACTATATATAAAACTCTTAAAAATAAAAACTTAGAAGATTATTGTGGGGCAACTCTCTTTTTTTTTATATAGCAACCACATGGTCTTTTTTTCTTTTTCTTTTTTTTATATATGGCGACCACTTGGTCCCTTTTTTTTACTTTTGCCCCCTCAAAAATCTTTCTCTCTCTATATATAAAAAAACTATATATGGCAGCTCTTCATCCCCACTCTTGTATAATACTCACCCTCGCCCTTGATGGAAATGGCTTACGGCTGACGCAAAGCTTGCTTACTAATCATGTGGATCCTTAGCCATTGATTTTAAACAAGGTCATGGATACATATGATAGCAGGATTTGACAACACCATAATAATAATAACTTGCATGAATGTAAGACATCAAAATCCAACCATGTGGAATTTAAAAACATTAACAATAAGCATAATGTGTTCAAGTTGTTACGACATTGAACGTCAGTGGCATTGGCATTCTCACACCTGGTGAGCATCAGCGATTCGAATCGATTTTTAATTTCCAGGAATAACTAAAAATGCCAGGAGATTATGCTTACTAGCCATCGCGTTCCACATATATATCCCCCATCTCCACTTGTCTCATCCCAAGTTCGATTCCAACCCGCCATTCCCTAGGTTTAGCCCCATGGAGCGATACCACGGCGTACCGGATCAGCTCTCCCATGAGTCATGCGCCCCTAGGCCCTATGGTAGGACCAAGTCTCTGTTCTTTGGATGGCACAGGTAAGACTTTCACCAGTCCCATGGCCTGGATAAGCATTCTAGCAATGTTATGCCGACCAATAGGCGAACAACGAATGGCTTTATACGACACGGACAGAGCCCGATAACAATAACTGTAACACCCTAAATTTTATTTTATGAATTTAAAATAGTTAAAATATTTTTTTCTCAATTTATTATGGATTTTCGTGTTTAGAATGAGCATTCAAATGATCTTTATAAAATAGATTTTAAAACAAATAAAACGAATTTAGGACAACATGTTGTTGCATTCATACCGTTGCATTGGTTTTATGCTGAGTGGTTGCTTAAGGATTCGAGTTCAAATTATATTTGAATTCATAGCGTGTTTGAATCTTAAAAATAAACGAGTTTGAAAAGTTTTTAAAAGAAAAGGGCCGGAAATCTCCTCCTGTGTTTCCCTCCTCTCTTTTGGTTCAACAACCAACCAAAGTTAGAATCGACCCGCCTCTCATTCTTCTCTACCTTCACCCCTTCTCTTTGTCGTGTAGTCCACCCTCGTTCTCCCTTTGTCATACAGGTCCCGCTCGTCATGCTTCTCCTTTTCTCGCGTGTCAAGCTTCTCTTCCCCTCGCCATCCATCTCGCTGACCATCTCATCACTCCATGCTAGGCTGGCACGTTTTGATTGTGAAATCCCGTCCTAATATCTTTGTTCATCGTCGAGTTGTTCCGGGGAATTTTCTGGATTTATCCGGAGCCTTTTCCCATTTTTCTTAGAGCAAATTCCATTTATTGGAGGCTCTTCTGAATCTTTTCATGAGCTCTAAATATTTTATTTGAGTTCATTGGGTGGCAAAACATATCTAGAATTTTTTTCTAGAATTTTTGGAGCCATCGGAGTATTTTTCGGGACACTAACATTAATTCTAGATATTCTAGAATTATTTTAAAGCCCGAAATTAAATATTTCGAAAATTAGTCCAAATCCAACTCGGCCCAAACCCATGTATATATATATTCATCGGAATCCTCTCGTCGACCTCTTTCCAGATCCGGTCTCCGTTTTTCAATCCCACAACCCTAACTCCGTAGATCTGGAAAAGAATTTCGAAGGTTGGTCCAACTCCGGCGAACGTTCGTCGTGGATTGTCTCCACGTCCGTCCACCTCCGGCGAAATCCGTTTTCGACGATTCTCGCGCCCACGAGTTCGTGGCGACGCGTAGAATATTTTTAAAAACCTTTTATTTTCTGTTTTTAATGTATGATGTACTGTTTCTTAGATTTTATATGCGTTGCTTGCACGTATTATTGCGTAAGTTCGACGTGAAGGTCCCAAAATCGGTCCAAGCTGTAGACAAGAGTTGGTGATTAAGTTTTTCAAGTGCAAGCTGTTGATTTGAGCATATACATATTGGTTTTCTCTGAGCAAATAATATCTATACTTAGGAATAAAGGCAAGTATTCTTTGACCTATGTCCTATTTATTTTAATCACATAATCCAGAGCCTAAATTTGCATGCTTCTATTAAGGATGACTAGCTTGATATTCTTTTACATGTCTATTAACCTAGGAGGACTGTGATGTTGTAAATTAATTGCTACCGCTCAATTTACTTTACTCATGTTGTTAATCTTGACTAATTAAATGATGAATTTGATAATAAAAATATGGCTTTGGCAACATGGGGATTTGAGCATGTTTTGTGGGTTTGCTCGATGGCCTCACCCTAAGGATCGGTTCACCGAGCGACCACCCAAGAAATAGTACAGCCATAGGACTCACATGGGTACTGGGCTTGACTGATTAATTAGATGAACTAGTGTTTTGGCTTACTTTCCTGAAACATGGCGTATGAGGGGTCTGGGAGATATGGGACTTTGCCCTTTGCCACTGTGGTGCAGTTTGATTTATTTGTTACCCTTTGGAACAGAACTCTCATATCTTTAGTTGACTGGAGTAACCTGTAACGAGTGGGCCATAACTCTAGGAATTCTTTGTAAAGGTCTCGTAATGAAACCCTGCCGATTCATCTAAGGTAATGAATATTTAGGGTCTGATCCACCCTAAGGCATATGGGAATCATGACTTGTGGGTAAAGATGTACAACCTCTCGAGAGTGTTTAAAACTAATATATCAGCCGTGCTCACCATTAAGAGCGGCCTGGACCCTCACATATTAGAGTTTTCCAAAGAAAAGGATCTCATGGCAATGATGGTAAAGATGGTACGATAATGGGATGATGATGGAATGATGGTGGTTTAGTTTCGGATACTTTATTGTATTTATGTTATACTAGTTATGGGATGGGTTATGCTAATTCATTGTTAGTAAATAATAGATTGACCAACTAAAAGCAACCGCTATTGCCTGTCCACTGTAAAGCCTGTCCACTTTATCCTAAACGGAATACTTGCTGAGTACGACATGTACTTACCCTTGCTATCCCAAAAAAAAATAGCTCTGCTCTATCCAAGTCGATGATGCTTTGAAGATGAAGTGGATCCAAAAGTCTACAAGGTGTTTAGGCGTACGTGCCCCCTGTCGACCTTCCTGTGAAGATGAAGTTCCTCTATGAGATAGAAGTTTCGCTATACTCTGATATATTGACCTTTGTGTCAAATGTAAGTTTTATACGCTTATATAATGCACTGTCTATTGATATTCACTAATGAAGTCGGCTGTATGTGTGAAAAATAGATCCTGGGCACACATATGGTGTCATCTGGTTTTGTTTCGAAAACCAGGTGTGACAATAACGCACACCACGAAAAGTAAACTTATGCTCTGCACGGTCTCCATTTAAATCATAAGCATAAACAAGATATCCATCATAGTAAGATTTCTTTTGTTTGAAAGACACCTACATGACGAGTGACTACGTCCACTCGTGTCTACTCGCATCTAGCATTACTAGGCACTCGTCCTACAAACTCTATGTAAAGGTCTGTTTGGTTACTCAACTAGCTAGAGCCTGGCTAGGATTTTTGGCCAGACTAAATATGGCCTGGTTGGAGGTTGCCCCTGGCCAGTGAGGGTGGACAACGCTGGCTTGTGTTTGGTTGCCCTCTCCACTTGCAAGCGAGCCGCCGGCTTCGTCCACCTTTGGGTGCCGAAAGACGATGAAGACCTTGGCGACTAGACGGCAGCGGAGAGCCCGCGTGACGACCAAATACGGAGGAGGCGGCGGCGGGCCCGCGCGGCGACCAGAGATGGAAGCAGCGGCGGCGAGGGTCGGTGGCGGCTGAAGACGGAGTAGATCCATGGTCACGCCCGCCGCAGCTTCTGTTCTCCATCCTCATGGCCACCGTCGCCGCGGTTGCTCCCTATCCTCACGGTCGCCGTCGCCGCGATAGCCCTCCTCACGGCCGCTGTCACCGTGGTTGCTTCCCATCCTTGCGGTCATCGTCACCGCCGCGGGGGGGCACGATGGCTAGGGGCAGACGACGGCAAGGGGCGAGGCGTCGGGGCGGAAGGTGGCGAGGAGTGGGCGGACGGCGGCAAAGGCCGCAGTGGCGACAAGGGGCACGACGGCTAGGGGGGAGCGGTGCGGAGGGGAAGGTTGGTGGGCCTCGTGGGGCGCTCGCTGCAGATAGATGGCCGGGCCAGGAAAGAACGACCAATTCCACGGTTCTGCTGGAGCCACCTTGCGGGGCTCAGATTGCATTAGCTGGGCCTAGCTACGCGAACGGCCCGCTTCACCAAACAAAGGCCTCGTTCAACCGTGGCCTGGCTGGGGGCGGGGCACGGCTACCAAACAGCCCCTATGTAAAGATGCTAGGGCCAGAGCGGTCGGAGAATCTAATGCAGTAGGTTTCAAACAACTCCTAATGCAGATGCATAATCATCATTCATATCATATTAGCTGGAAAAAGAATGGCCCTGCCTACCTTTCTTGCTAAAGTTAGGTGCTGTCTGTGGTGTGAAGTCGGGTGCCAGCTACTGGTCCTCCTGCTGCTGGTTCACTAGCTCCTGGTGCAGGGGCTCGTCGTCCGGCTTCTCAATCAATGGCTGCTCCTGCGTCGGTCCTTCGTTCGCGGGGTCTATATACATGACATAATGCAACCATGAGTGCAGCGAATACAAATGCATGCATGAGGTGCAAGTAAAATATAATTCATGGTGATTAGCATGTGACAAAGTACTTAAGTATTCTCATTTTAAATTCATCCCACAATAAGGAAACTTACAAGCTTTACTAATAAATCGTACAAACCATCACCGAATCTAGTTCAACTCATCATTTATAACATCACGGGAAACTTGCAGCAAGTAACATGTCATAGCAAGTAACATTTCGTAGTTACATGAAATATATCTAGGCCCATTATACATGTTTATCCATTTATTGAATTAAATTACTCATGCCAAGATCATACTGTTATATATGCCCAAATGAGCTCAAATATTTTTGACAGGGAGATCAATACTGTACTGAGCTGCTGCCAAAATTTCAGCCACAAAAAACTTATAATCATTTTACTAAAATTCTAACAATATGACAGCCTTTTAATTTCCTAGATTTTTCATGATTTATAAGAGTGGGTTCTGGATCTGAAATTTTTACAGCATGCATAATATTGCATAAGCACCACTCACAAAAATCAGCATGCTCAGAATCCATATTTTCATAGGACCTCAATTTTCCACATTTTAATTTTTATCATAATATTCATATAGATCAAAACAGTAGCAATAAAATTTACAAAAATACTTTCCGGAGCTAGGACATCACCAGCAACCTACCAGATTTTCCATGGAATTTTACTAGCAAATTTAGGACCACTTTTTCCTATTTTCTTTTCTAGCTAGTAGCATTTTGTTATTTTCAAATCAGTAATCAAACTAAATATGCACATCCTCATATTAAACCAGTGAACTACTTATACCATAAGAAGCATACGAAAAATGTCAGAGAGTCATTTTGAGCATATTTTATGTAGCTTCCATTTTTCAAGTTAAATAAATACACAAAACACATGCATAATGGCAAAACAGTAATTAACCAGCCAATGCTAGGGTTGCAAAAATATCACACCGGTCCTATATCTCATGATAAAACTACTGTCCAAATTTCACAAATTTTTGAGTTCATTTAGACCACTTTTACCATTTCCTTTGTTTTAACATGCATGAGCAAAACCAATGGCAAAACAGTACTTTCATACATCCACGTTATATCTATCCTGTAGATCTACTCACAAGGAGTTCATAGCAACTGAGTTTACATTTTTAGGATTTTTATTTGATTTGTTATGATTTTCTAAAGTTTCAGCCCAAATAATACATTCTAAATGGAAAACCCCTACATCCAAGGACTAATCCACGATTATTTCAAAACTCAAGGGGCTAGATTGCCAGATCTGCAAGGCACAGTGTACAGTGCTCTGGATGGAAATGTGAAAACCTTAAAGCGCAGGGGCTAAACCGCGAAACTGGCTTTTTCTTCTTCCTCGGGCAGAAGCCGAGGACGGCGCGCGGCGGCCGGTCTTGCTGGGCTGCGCCGGTGCGTAGAAGCAGGGACTTGGAGCCGAGAGCGTCAAGGGAGGTGTTCTTGGTGACAGGGAAGCTCTCCCCTTTGGTCTCACCGGTCGGGGTGGCGCAGAAGAGCAGCGCGGAGGCGGTGAACTGGGGCGGCAATGGTGAACGCCGACGGCGTCGCGCGCGCGGATCCGACGAAGGAGTAGGGCAACGGCGACGAGGTCTAGCGCAGAAGGTGCACGTCGATGCGGCGAACGCAGTGGGGGTGTCCTAGAGGCGTGGGGAGGTGCCCGAGTGGGGCTCCCACGGTGAGGGGTCGGCGGCAATGGCGGTCGCAGTGGTGCGCACGCGGAGAAAGGTGAATGAGGCAAGGGCTAGGGACGAGGCTGTGCGAGGATGGTGGAGGAACTCGAGGCGAGTACGGGATGCACGGTGGATGGGGAAAGGCGGCCCGAGGTGGCCGGCGTCGCGAGCTTTGCCACGGCGTCAATGGCGGCCGGCGCACTGCGCTTGTGAAGGAGAGGCGGAGGGGAAACGAGGCGAGGCAGAGAGCGAGCGAAGAGGGAGGCGAGTGCATCCCGCCGGGAGGGCGTCCAGGTATAAGGGCCAGGGACCAGGGCGCGGCCGGATGAGGCGCTGGTGGCCATCGGCGTGGCGCGGGCAGGTGGCGTCCGCCGCGTTGGCGCGCGGGAGAGGAGAAGGAAGGGAGGGCGCGGTGCATGGTCCGGGTCCGTGGACCGGCTGCGGCAGATAGGTGGGTCAGGGTGGGGATGGAGAGGGGAGGGGTCCATGGACCGAGCGCACGGAGACGTGGAAGGAGTGGGGCCCACTGCGGCCGGTTTTCGAACAGCGCGGACAGGAATCCGAGGACCCGACAGGTGGGGCCCACTTGGCATTGAGACAAAAGGGAAATAAAAATCCGAAAGGGAAAATCCCAGTTTGACTGCCTGGACACACTCTGGAATTTGGAGCTTTTGAAAATCTTAAAAGCCAAATCTGACCAAACTCAAAATACAAAACGTGTTCTACATTTCGAGATCTACAACTTTCTAATAAACTTTTATATCATGTTCTATATGGAAATATGATTTAAATTCGAATTTAATCTACTGACCCCTGTTTGACCAACAGACCCTTGCAGTTTAAAGATTCCAAAAGTTTATTTTCTATTAAGATTCACTCAAAGAGCTTCTTAACAATGTTGTTCATAATTTCAAGATCTACAACTTTCCCAACTAAGCTTTTGCATGAAAATGGTTGTAGGTCAAAGTAAAGTTGGATTTACTAAGCAGGTCAAGTTTGGACAGGATTCACATGTTGACAGAAAAGGACCCAAAACATCATCCAAACCACTATGCATGTCAACACTTAAAAATACCAAAGTTGTCAAGTATTAAATTGTAGTTTGGTATATCAAGTTCCTTCAAATTCACAACAGATTCAAAATTATAGTGACAATTGTAGAGGCCTATTCAGGAAAAACTGAATTTAATTGATGCAAATGACTTGGTCTACTTATGCACTCAATATGAAATGTTCATGAGATGATGCACATGTGTCAATGATGCAAACGTAATGCACTTGAGATGCCTGGGGCATCACAACCCACCCCCTTAATGAAATCTCGTCCCGAGATTTTTGATGTGATGCGGGTGGAAAAGTTAACTGAGAAGGTAGTGTATTATGTATGGTTTAAATAAGATCTGAATTTAAAACTGCTATGACATACTCATTTGAAGTAGACGGAAAAAAACCCAGATATTTTGTTTGCAAGTATTCTTCTTGTTCTTGCTTCTTCTTCGGAGTGATTACTCCATTGCAGCTTGTAAAAATTTATAGCTCTTCTTCGTGTTGATCTTTGCTTTTGGTCGAGGATTTTTATGGGTTGTTCTTCATATGTGAGGTATGGTTCAATCTGAATTTGAGATGTATCAACCACTTCTTCTAGCACTCTCAAACACTTCTTAAGTTGCGAGACATGAAACACATCATGTCGTGGTTCCGGGAACCGGGGTGACACAAGCAGTAGATTTGTTGTTCGGTGGGGGATGTCAGCACGGACTCGCTCCGAATGGTGAGCCGATAGACTCGAAAGTTTATACTGGTTCGGGATGAATCCCTACGTCCAGTGGAGTGTGTTTCTTGTATTACGAGGAGTGTGGAGGTGTTTACAGTGGGCGCAAGCGTAGCGGAGAGGGTCTCCTTGTTACTTGGCTTTTTTGCTCTTCGTGGTGCTCTTTGTGGTGCTTCTGGACCCCCCTACTCGTGAGTGCTTCCCCTCCTTTTATTGTTCAAGGGGGGAGCTTACAGTTCCAGGGGAGAAGGACAAAGAAGAGAAAAGGATATAGAGAGGAGGGAGGGACCCTGACACGTGGGTCCCCTTGTTACAAGAATCCTGCCAGAAATCCGTGCGTTCCCGGCACGCCCTTGTCACGAGCGGTGAGGTCGTCTGTCCAGGGTCCTGTAGCTGAGCCATGCCGGGGGTTCGGTGTACCTACGAATGCTTCCATTCTCACGGAGTCAGAGAGCCGTATGGGGGGGGTGTTCCGTCCCGTCCGTCCTGGCCTCCTTTCTTTAGCTCTTGGCGTCAGACGGGCATGATGTTAGGTGGCGGATTATCCGGTTATGGAGCATTCCTGCCGAGTCGTTCCGTCTGTCCGTAACGGTGCCTTGTGCACCATCGTGTCCCAACGAGGGGCGAAGGTCGGTCGGTTGCCTTGTGCCTCGTAAGACCGTACGAGGCGGGGCTCGGTGGTCCTGTCTCTTGCACTTGTTTGGTTTTGCCGGCCTCGCCAAGCCTTGCCAGGTGTCTCCCTTTATAGGGTCAACCACTACCCGGCGTCATCCCCCTAGCCCTGTCGTGGTGGGGTGTTCCAGACGTGCGGCGTCAGGTGGTTGATGGCACATCCTGTCGCAATGAGCACGCGCGCAGGCACGCGCTTGGCAGGCGGTGGCAGCGTGACGCCGTTCCATCGTAGCAGGCATGGGCGCAGGAGGGCAGTGTGTCGTCCCGTCGTCCGGGCCCATGAGTGGACTTTCCGCTGCCTGGTCATGGGCCGCACGTCGGTGGGTCCCAACATCGGGCGTGGCATAGGTCGGGACTCTTCACCTCGCCCGAGCGTTGGTCTGAAGGTCGGCTGCCCCGTGAGAAGGTCGGCCGCCTCCGTCCCGTACGAGCGTACGGGATGAGGGTCGGATCGGCTCACTCGCCTCGGTTGTTGCGCGTTGCGTAAGGCTGTGGGCCTTCGATGTGGGCCCGTTCAAGCCTTTCTTGGGCTTCTTTCCTCTGGGGGGTTTTATATTCTCCCCCGTCAGTAGCCTGGTTGGTCGGAGGGTCACTCCAGGGGGAGGCGCGCAAGCGCATCCGTGGGTTGTAGCCCCCGAGCCCCCGAGTGATTTTGTGAGGAATCGCTCGGGGGTTGTTAGGGACTCGTGTGTGTGAAGCCGTTATGGGCATACCACAGGGTTTGCCTTTTAAGCCCATCGTCAGGTTTTCAGAAGAGTTTCCTGAGCACCCAGTTTCAAATGGGATTCTTGGCGCAACCCCCTCTGGAAGGTCTGTCCATTTGACCTTTTGAAGGTTGGGCCGACCATCACCAGCCAAGTTGGCGTGGCTGCGGCGGCCATCGAGCTAATAGCGGGTAGCCCGAGTGAGATCCGACGGTTCTTCCGGTTTAGAACGGTCGTGGCGAGTTATCCCGTTGAGGGGCTTGACCCGCTGGGGGCATCTCATTGAAAGAACCTTTCCTTACTCGACCTTGTTCCGGCCCTTTGGTCAGAAGTCTGTCCAAAGGGGGGCCACCCCATCAGCTGGGTTACCGCAAGAGAGTTTGATGTATGGTCTCGGACACGGTCGGGGCAAATGGCCTTATGCCGGCTCACTTGGCATGTAGCTCGCTTGGGAGCTTGCCTATCGACCGTCCCTCGCTCAGTGCGCTGATTCAGGTTGGATCACGTATTGGTTTGGAGTCAGGTTTATGCTTACCCGGGATCGCTCCGGCGTAAAGGATCCGTCCGCGTGTCGTTCCGTCGGTGCTGGCTCCCTGCCATCTTAGTTAATGCATGCGGGGTGGCTTAGGGGTCGCACCTTTTGAGGGAGGCGGGCCGTCCCGTCTCTCTGCCTTCTCGCGCCATTTGAGAGAAGTCGGGGCACGGTTGTGGCCCTGTTTTCGAGGGGACGCCGGGGGTCGTGGTTGTAAATGTGTAGTGGTGGGCCCGTTGATGGCCCTCGGCCTCCCACGTCCGCTTATCCCGTGTTTCCTCGTTATCCTCTGCGCGGGTTTACGAGGGAAGAGGAGAGAATTAGACTGTTTACTTGCCTTTTTTTCGCCTCTGCTGTTTCCTTAGCTTTGCCTTCTCCTTCCTCGCGTTCCTCGTTAGTTCCTGCGCGCTCCTTCGCCGCCGCTGATGGCTTCCTCCCCCGGTGCACGACCCGAGGACGCGCCTAGCGATCTTGGAGAAGAAAGGCTTCCTCCCGTCCCGGGCGGTGTCGGGATCGCGGCTGCCAGAGCTCGGTAGCCTGCCTGATCCTCGGGAGAACGAGATCATCGTTCTCGCGCCCTTCTATGAGCGCGCGTTCGGTCTCCCCTGCAACCGTTCGTGCGGGGTCTCCTCTTCTTTTACGGCTTGGAGATTCAGCACTTGAATCCCAACGCCGTGCTTCAGATGGCGTGCTTTATCACGCTGTGCGAGGCTTTCCTCGGGATAGCGCTGCACTTCAAACTGTGGTGCTACCTGTTTCGCCCCCAGCTCTCGCAGGGGCAAGGCGGGCAATCCCTTGTCGGTGGTGTGACCATCCAGTTGTGCAACGGCCGTCGGCAAGACTACCTTCAGATCCCCCTCCTGTCTTTCACCCATGGGTATTCGGGGGAATGGTTCTATGTTCAGAATGTCGGTGACCCTCCCCTGGTGGACGGGGTCATGCCCCCGTCCGGATACGCCGGGAGGGCCCCCGTCTTTACCGGCGCCGCCCCCTCGAGGCGGGATCAATGGGACTGGGGTCGAGAGAAGAGGAGCGCCAAACAGGTGGAGTTCCTCTTGGAGAAGATAGGGGTCCTCCGTCGCCGCGGCTTGACCGGCGTGGTGCTGGTTTCGACCTTCATTCGGAGGGCTCTCCAACCGCTTCGGTTCCGTCGTTTCCCCATGTGGGAGTATACTGGTGTGGCTGATCCGGACCGAATCTCTGGCGAGGAGCTCACCCCCACAGAGATCCGGCTCCGTGTGACCGCCATCACCGAGGGGACCTCGATGGCGAACTTCTCTGGCGGTCCTCTAGGCCTCAACCATTTGATCAAAGAGAACTTGGTAAGTCCCTTTTACTGGGTTGTGTGATGGGTGCTTCTAAGCTTATTAATGCCACGCGTCGTGTGGTTTTAGGGCATTGGTACTATGAAGCCTTGCCCCGCCCCTCTTCCTGAGGATGCCGTCGTGAAGGCAGACCGAAAGCGAAAGAGGGAGGCGGAGGCGCACTTGGCGGATGAGCGCAAGAAACGCCATCAGCTCGCCCGCGATAAAAAGAAGAGGGAGCGCGATCAGCGCGCCTGGGAGGAGGGCCGCTCGCCAACTCCTACTACCACATCATCTGACGAGGAGTGGTCCTTGGATGATACTCTCGAGGCCGTGCCGCTTGCTGGCGAGATTGGGGAAAGTTCAGGCTCGGGCGCCCTCCCTGAGGCGATGCTGATCATGACTCCGCCGGCGGCGGGTGCCGTGCCCCCGTTGAGGGGTTCTCAAGGGTCGGCGGGGGAGTCTCAGCGCATTCCTGTTCCGGCTACGGTGGTTCAGGAGCGGGTGGAGCCGATAGTGGAAGTGCTGTCCTCGCCGGAGCCGGAAGGGTCCGGCATCCCCATCGCAGCCTTGACATCGACGTTCGCGGCAGCACCAGGGACCGTGCCGGTGGAGGCGTCCGGAGGCTCGGGGGCGCCTGTGTTGCCATCAGGGGCGTCAGCCGAGCTCGCTCTCGGCTCTTCTTTGGGCGCTTTGGTAGCGGTGACCGTCCAGGGGTCGCCTCCGGGATCGGAGTCGTCGCTGCTGGTGGCGGCGAGCGTGGCCCCCGTTACTTCTCATGTGTTAGAGCCGCCCTTGAGGGGCGACGCGTCGTCCGTCTCCCCGCCAGCAAGTGCGAACGTGCCGCCGGGGACGGCGTCTCAAGGTTGGAGGCGTCTCTTTCCCACGCCGCGGTCTTCTCGGTGAGCGATCCTCCTGCCTTTCTATCGTGGTTCCCTCCGTTCTTGTTTTGCACGGCTGAATGCTTTTGCTACAGTCGGTTCATCCCGCATAAGTCGCTGTCGGAGGCCGCACGGGCTGCGTGCCAGGGGGCGTCATCCGCGGCGTCGTCGTCCGCGGCGGCACCTTCCTCGCCGGGGGCGTCGATCCTCCGACCCCCTGTTGTGTCGCCGGCGGGCCCGAGGGTCGCCGTGGCGGCGGAGCCTGCTCGCGAGGGTGCCGCGGACTCGGGTGGCGCGATGATTCTGCTACTGTCACCCCCTCCTGGGCCTCCTCCATCGGGTGCCATCCGTCTGTTCATCCCTTCCCAGTTGCTTCCAGCTGTCCGGGAGGAGTCTCCGCCCCCCTCCACAGAGCAGGAGGCGGTGAATTGGGGGATCGTGCAGGAGGCGTCCACCAGCGTGGCCGTCGACGTGGGGATGGTTTTGGAATCCCTCCAGACGGCGCTGGCAGCGGCGAGCCGTGCTGAGGAAGCGATCTCGCAGCGCGTGCTTCGTCATGGGGCGGTACGCGACCTCCTTTCGTCCTCCTTCGTATCGGTGTCTTTTTGGATCTTGTCCGATCCGTGGAACTCTTTTGTTGTAGGCTCTGTTGGCGCGGGCTACCGTGCGCATCTCTTCGCTCGGCGCAGCCCAGGCTGAAGCGGTGCAGGCGCGAACGGAGGCCTTGTGCTCGCAGGAGGCGAGGGCCACTGCCATCCGGCAGGCGAGCATGTTGGGCATGCGTCTCGACAGCGTTTCGGCTGAAGCGGCCTCGCTGCGCGCCGAGGCGGGGGGGCCTCCGTCAAGAGACGGAGCAGCTCCGAGTGGAGCGCACCGCCGCCGTGAACGACACTCTGGCATTGCGCCGGGAGCTTACAGCCGCGACACGGCGGGCCGTTGAGGCGGAGCAGGCCCTGCTCGAGGTGACGGGCTTGCTCGAGCGGTCCCGCACGGAGCTCTCCGCCCAGGCCTCCGTCGTTGCCGGTGAGCGGTGTTTTGAGGCAGTTTCTTGATTTTGCCTGAGAGCCGTTCGTGATTTTGTTGTGCTCTTTCTTTTCAGAGCTGCGAGGGGAGCTCCAGAGCCTTCGGGAGGCAGTTGGCTCAGCGTGCATCTGGCTTTCGCCATTGTCGCTCTGCCGGAGCGGGTGGCGGGGCTTCGAGAGCATGTCGAGCGCGTAGTGCGGCAGGCTGCCTTCTTTGGGAGCAGCTTGTCCTTTTCGTAGGCGGTTTCCCACTTTAGGGAGCTCCGCCCAGTGCTCACGCCGATCGCAGAGGGGTTCGCCGCCGGGGTCGCCGACGAGGAGGTGGAGAGGATTGAAGATGAAGTCCACCCCCACGCCTTGATGGTCTCGAGCCACGTCGACCCGCTGGCCCTCCTGCGAAACCCATCGGCGGACTGATTTCCATCAGGAATTTGAACAATATGGTTTGTAATTAACTTTTGTTGTCACTGGTGGCCGACGGGCTTTTAATTTTAATCCCGTGCCTTTGCCCTTTGTTTCTAAAAATTCGCACGTGTTTTTGTCGTTGCGATCGTGTGCCTTGCCTTAGGCTGCCATAGCCACGGTCGCTGGGACCTTTGAGGCGTAGGCGGGCGTTTGGGGGCTGATCTAGGCTCGGGGAATCTTTAGAAGAAAGGTCGGGCGACGGGGCTAAAGAAAAAGGTACTGAGTTGAGGGGAAGGTCGGGCCAGCTAAGTCGAATGAAACAGCTAGGGGTAGAGTTTCCTTATCTTTTAACATCTCGTGTGTGGGTGAAGGAGTCGCCTCTGTCCGTGTTGCTCTTTTGCCGTGGCCCTTGCGCGCCTCATACTGACCCATCTTGGGGGCCATCCGGTGTGGCAATCCTGGGGGCGCCATCTCATCTCCCCTGTTTTGCACGGTTATACGAGTGCGTCTCCGAGCCGGGCAGGTACCATTATTTATTGGGTTGGTACGGCTCTTTTTATTGGCCCGAGGCGCGTCGTGGCCGTGGCAGCGCCGGACGTAGCGCATGGTATCTTTGCGTATTTTTTGTTTCGAGCAGTCGCGTCTACGACGGGTCAAGGCATCGGATGCCTCTGCGCCCCTTGGCAGGGCCGTCACGTCGCCAGTGCGAGGCAGAGGTACGGCGAGCCCCAGTGGTGTCTGTCGGGCCCGCTGCAGGGGCTACAGGGAACTTGTGAGGCCGGCCGAGGCGCTTGTCCGCTGTCTCTTTGGCCGCGGCTATAAATAGGGGGGTTTAGAGCCAGACAGCCAGAGCCCCTTGAGTCTCTATGAACCATGGGGTTTGCTTTTTCCATGGGAGAGCGACGTTCCTTCCTTTGTAGCGAGCAGGGTTGCCTGGGTTCAAGGTTTTTGTCTCGGGAGGGGAAAGCTGACCTTAGGGTAGCATGGTCTTTTCTATGGTTCCCGCATCTTTGGCTATGAGTGTCTTCGTATGCGCGCCGGGTTTTGGCTACGAGTGGCTTCGTACATGCCACCTGTACACAGAACGCCCTCCGGTGACCTTGTACCTGTGCGCCCCCTGCGCGGGCAGGCGTTCTACCTCGGGTCCTCTCGGGAGCGGCTTTGGTGGTTGCCTAGGTGAGGTTTTCCATGAGGATCCGACGCCGGATGGTGGTGCAGGGGTTTCGCCCTGCCACCGCCTGGTGGGTCACGCGTCCTGCCGTCGGCGGGAGCCGGAGCTGAGAAGTCGCCGGCGTGATGGTGGTGAGGGGGGCGACTATCAAAGTCTGGCCCTCCGCCCAGCGCGCTCTAGGTGGCTTTTTGGCCACCCTCTCCTTGGTTCAGGTGCGTCATTGGGTGCCTGACCCCCACATTGAGCTCCCAAAAGAGGATGCTCAGTGATGGCGGCAGGCTCTCTGTGGTGGAGCGCCGAGGAGGGTTCCCGCCTTCTTTGACGCTTGCCGCACGGCGAAAACACCCACAAGGAAGGAGTGATGGCTCTTGTTGAGTGGGAAGGTTCTTGAGTGGGGAGATTCGTGACCTTCCCCGCCGCAGAGGCACCAAGAACCTGACTTCAACAAGAGCCAATGTCCGGGGGCCATCTTCGCCGGTGCAAGATGCGTGCGACCCTTTCCAACTCTGGCCCCAGGGGGCGGGGCCCAGAGCTCCCTTTGATCCAAATATTGATGTAATGAAAGTTTTCGAACAGAAGAATAAATAGCCCCCATACTTGTCTTGTGATTTTGATTTTCATCAATTTTTGCGACTTGTGGAGGCTCCGGGGCAACGCCTGGACTCCCGTGAATTGATTTTTTTGGGTCGGGCAGTACGACCGATAGGTTGGTTCGACCAACTTAGTCATGTGGGGGAGCGAACAATAGTCTAAGGATAAAATCTTAGGTTTTCAATGTTCCATGCGTTGGTGAAGATGTTACCGTCGGAGTCTTTGAGTTTATAGTAGCCTGGCCGTAGAACCTTGGCGATGATGTAAGGTCCTTCCCACGGCGGAGTGAATTTGTGCTTGCCTCTAGTGTCCATGACCCTTCTTAGTACTAGATCACCAACGTTGAGGGACCTGCTGCAGACCTGGCGGTCGTGGTAGAGTCGCAGGTCTTGTTGGTATTTGGCCGACGTGACGACTATTGCCTCTTCTAGGAGGTCGTTGGCGAGTTCGGCGTCCGTCGTTTGTCGCTCGCTGTCGTACACTTGGACCCTAAGGGATCCATATTTGAGCGCCGTGGGGAGTACGGCTTCAGCGCCGTATGCCAAGAAGAAGGGGATGCATCCAGTGGCTCTAGATGGGGTTGTGCGCAAGCTCTAGAGGACAGCGGGTAGCTCGGCCACCCATTTTTCGCCAAACTTTTTCAATCTGTCGAAGATCCTGGGCTTGAGCCCTTGTAGGATCATGCCGTTGGCTCGCTCGACTTGGCCATTGGTCCGTGGGTGCGCCACGGCGGCCCATTCGACCTTGATGTTGAATTGGTCGCAGAACTGGAGGAAGTCACGACCCTTGAATTGGACTCCGTTGTCGGTTATAATGGAGTTTGGTACTCCGAACCTATAAATGATGTCACGGAAGAAGGAAGCAGCGTTCGCCGCTGTGAGCAGCGCGATGGGTTTGGCTTCTATCCACTTGGTGAACTTGTCGACAGCGACGAATAAGTGGGTGAAACCCCCGGGCGCTTTTTTAAGGGGCCCAACCATATCCAAGCCCCAGACCACAAAGGGCCACGTGATGGGGATGGTTTGGAGTGCTTGCGCGGGCATGTGAATTTGCCTGGCAAAAAATTGGCATCCTTCGCAGGTTCGCATGACCTGCTCGGCGTCAGCCATGGCTGATGGCCAGTAGAAACCTTGTCGGAAGGCCTTTCCTACTAGTGCCCTTGGGGCCGCGTGGTGCCCGCAGACGCCTCCATGGATTTCGGCCAGGATCTGCTTCCCCTCGTCGGTGGGGATGCACCTCTGTTTGATCCCGGAGGCGCTCTTTTTGTAGAGCTCTCCGTTAATAATAACGAAGGACTTTGCTTTGCGAGCCACACGTCTGGCCTCGGTCGCGTCCTTGGGTAGGTCACCGTCGGAGAGCCAGTTTATGATGGGGAGACGCCAGTCTGGACCCCCGACCACAGCTACCAGCCCCCGAGCCTACGTGGCAGGGTCGGGGGGAGTTGCCGTTGGTTCCTCGTCCAACCGTTCGGTCGTGACAGAAGGTTTGTAAAGGTCGGAGGCGAAGACTACGTCTGGAACGGGTTCCCAACTAGACGCTATGGTTGAGAGTCGGTTGGCTTCCTCGTTGAAGCGTCGATAGTTGTGCTCAAGCTCAAAGCCTTTGAATTTTTCTTCCAGCTTGCGTACCTCTTTATAGTAGGCACACATCCTGGGGTCGCGAGGCTCGGCCGCCTTCATGACCTGATCGACCACAAGCTTTGAGTCTCCTCGCACGAGGAGGCACCTTGCCCCCACCTCTGCTGCTATACGGAGCCCGTTTACCAGGGCCTCGTATTCCGCCACGTTGTTGGTGGACGGGAAGTGGAGGCGTATGGCGTACCGCAGCCTATGTCCCTGTGGGGAAATGAGGACAATGCCTGCACCGCTGCCGGTCTTGAGATAGGACCCGTTGAAGTACATGATCCAGTACTCCAGATCCTCGACCGACGGCGGTTCTTGTGCTTCGGTCCATTCGGCGACGAAATCTGCCAGGGCCTGCGATTTGATCGCAGTTCTTGGCAGGTAGGTAATGTCGAGCCCGTTGAGCTCGAGTGCCCATTTCGCGATGCGTCCTATCGCGTCGCGGTTATGGACGATTTCGCCTAAAGGGGCAGTGGAGACGACCGTCACCGGGTGCCGGTCGAAGTAATGGATAAGCTTTCTCTTGGCGATGAGTACCGCATAGAGGAGCTTCTGTACTTGCGGGTACCGAGCCTTGGACTCGGTTAAAACCTCGCTGATGAAGTAGATGGGCCTCTGTACTTTGAGCGCTCGGCCCTCTTCCGCTCGCTCTACGACCAAGGCCGCGCTGACCACTTGTGTGGTGGCGGCGACGTATAAGAGCAGCGTCTCTATTAGGTCGGGTGCGACCAACACCGGAGGAGTCGTGAGAAAAGCCTTGATTTTGTCCAGGGCTGCTTGGGCCTCCGGGGTCCAGGAGAAGCGGTCTCCCTTTCTTAGTAGCTTGTAGAGCGGCATCCCTCGCTCGCCGAGCCTGGATATAAAGCGGCTGAGCGAGGCGATGCATCCTACCAGACGTTGGACTCCCTTCAGGTTTCGAATGGGGCCCATTCTCTGAATGGTGTCGATTTTCTCCTGGTTAGCCTCGATTCCTCTTTCGGAGACCATGAAGCCTAGGAGTTTGCCCTTGGGGACCCCAAAAACGCATTTTTTGGGGTTGAGCTTAATCCGGAACCTGCGGAGGTTCGCGAAGGTTTCCTCAAGGTCGGCTATGAGGCCCTCGGATTCCTTGGTCTTTACGACTATGTCGTCAACGTAGACCTCCACATTTTGTCCTACCTGATCGACAAAACACAGGAGCATGCATCGCTGGTATGTTGCTCCTGCATTCTTTAAGCCGAATGGCATGGATACGAAACAGAAGGAACCGAAGGGAGTGATGAAAGAAGTGGCGAGCTGGTCGCTTTCTTTCATCACGATCTAGTGGTAGCCGGAATATGTGCCCAAAAAGGATAGCAACTCACAACTTGAGGTGGAGTCGACCACTTGGTCAATGCGAGGTAGAGGGAAAGGGTCCTTTGGACATGCATTGTTCAGGCTCGTGTAGTCGACACACATCCTCCACTTCCCATTCTTCTTTTTAACCATTACAGGATTGGCAACCCACTCTGGGTGTTGCACTTCTTTTATGAACCCTGCGGCTAGAAGCTTAGTGATCTCCTCCCCTATAGCCTTACGCTTCTCCTCGTCGAATCGACGAAGACGTTGGGCGACCGGTCTTGCGGTCGATCGGAGATTTAGGGAGTGCTCGGCGACCTCCCGGGGGATTCCTGGCATGTCGGCAGGCTTCCAAGCGAAGACGTCCCGGTTGGCTCGGAGGAAGTCGACGAGCGCGCTTTCCTATTTTTGGGAAAGCGCGGCCCCGATCCTGACCTTCTTGGAAGGGTCGACAGGGTCGAGCAGCACCTCCTTCGTGTCCTCTGAGGGCTTGATGGTGCCTCCCGCAGCTTTGGACGTCTTGGGGACGTCTGGGGGTGTTTCTTTGGTTGCCTCGGGGGCACCTGTTGACATGACCTTTTGAAGTCGGCCATCTCCTTGGATGCCACGAGGGACGCGGCAAGCTCGCAGTTGGCCCGCTCGCACTTGTAGGCTTCTTTGAAGGGAGCCCCTATAGTGATGACCCCGTGCGGACCGGGCATCTTCAGCTTGAGATATGTGTAATTTGGGATGGACATGAACTTGGCGTAACATGGCTGTCCCAAAATCGCGTGGTATGACCCCGCGAAGTCAACCACCTCGAACTGCAACCGCTCCGTGCGGAAGTTCGAAGGGTTGCCGAACGTGACAGGCAGCGTGATCTGTCCGAGGGGGTAGGCCTGCTGGCCCGGGATGATGCCGTGGAACGGGGCGTGACTGGGCCGCAGGCTTGTCCTGGGGATTCCCATTGCGTCGAGTGTCTCAACATACATGATGTTGAGGCCGCTTCCGCCGTCCATGAGTACCCTTGTGAGGCGCTTGGAGCTGATGATCGGTTCCACGACGAGCGGGTAGGTCCCGGGGTGCGGGACTTTGTCCGGATGGTCACATCGATCGAAGGTGATTGGCTTTTCCGACCATCGGAGGTATTCAGGGACGGCGGGATTTACGGCATTTACCTCGCGGTTCGCGAGCTTGCGCTTGTCGCCGTAGGACTCCGGCCTCCCGAAGATCATGAGGCATCCTGTCGTCTCAGGGAATGCCTCGGCGTCATCTTTTTTCTCTGCCATCTTGGCGGCCTCCTTCGTCTTTGCCTTCTTCTGCGAAGGGTTGCCAACGAAGCGCTTGAGGAGTTCGCATTCTCGGAGCTTGTGACGCACCGGGAACCCATGGTTCTGGCATGGCCCGTCCATGAGCTTTTGGAAGTGCTCGTTGCTGGACTTGGCCGGTGGCTTGGGAGGTCAGTCGGCTGTGGCGACTTCATTTCTCCCGTGATGTGGGCGTCCATGAGCTTTTGGAAGTGCTCGTCCCTCTGATGCCTTTCGTCCCTCTGGCGCTTGCCGCGGTGCTCGCGCCGATCTTTTTTGGCGCCGCTTGTTCCCTCCCCGCCATCACGGGAGGTTCTTCCTTTGCGGAAGATGGTGCCGACCGCATCCTCGCCATCGGCAAACTTGGTGGCGATGTCGAGGAGATAGGCCGTTGTCTTGGGGCGCCCACGACCGAGCTCGTGGACGAGCGCCTCGTTCATAATGCCGTAAGTAAAGGCACTGACGACGTCGGCGTCAGTGATGTCCGGAAGCTCGTTTCTCTTCTGAGAGAATCTCCGGATGTAGTCCCAGAGACTTTCTCCGGACTTCTGGGTGCAACTCTTGAGGTCCCAGGAGCTCCCGGGGCACTTGTACGTCCCCTGGAAGTTCCCTACGAAGACCTTCTTGAGGCCTTCCCAGTCGTGGATAGTGTCCTCGGGCAAGTGCTCGAGCCATGCTCGAGGTGCATCCCCGAGGTGGATGGGGAGATACTGGATGATTAGAGAATCATCCCTGATCCCTGCTAGTCGGCAGGCGAGTCGATAATCCTCGAGCCATACAGCCGGGTTCGTGGACCCGTCGTATCTGGTGAGGTTGGTGGGTGCGCGCACTCGTGAGGGGAACTGCGCTTCGTGGATTGCGTTCCCGAAAGCGCGTGGTCCTGGTCCGGTTGGACCGGATCCATGCTCGTGTCTTGCGTCCGGGGTGCGCGAGTGTGCGATGTTGTCCTGTTCTCTTTGGCGGGCATTGAGGGTGTCGCGGGCGTCACGCTTGTCGCCTAGGCGATCCTTGACGGGTCTCGCGGAGGCTCGTGCCCCATTACCCTGTGCGGTCGCCGTCCGCGTGGTGCGTGCAGCCGTATCCGTTGATGGCTGATTCGCCAACTCGGCCTGCTGCACCGCCGCCCTTTGCACGAGGCTGCGAAGGTTTTGGAGCGTGGCCTTGGCGGTAGGCTCGCTGGGCTTCGGGATTGCCTGGAGCATCATGGCGGCGGCGGCGATATTTTGGTCGGGGCGCGGGAAATATGGCATTCCGTCGCTCCTTTGAAGGAGCTAGTTGTAGACGTGGCGCCCGCGGGGCCCTTCGCCCTTATGCTGGCGCCGCCCCATCTCATTGTGGAGCTCCTCGAGCCTATGTTCGAGGTCGTCGATCTCCTTCTCCTTCTAGCGGAGCTCGTTTTCGCGCGAGAGGGTGCACGCCTGTCGTTCATGCTAGTACTCCACCTCTTGGCTGGGAGTCTTTTGACCTCCAGTATCTCCGCCTATGGGAGGGGTTGCCACGAGGCATGCCCTTCCGATCGCGGCGGGGTGGCTTTCGTCCGAGCTGGAGACAGACCCGCTACTGGAAGCGTCTTCCAGGAGGTCATGGACGGACGTCAGGTAGTGGCCCGCCATGGCCACGAGTGTTGATTGACGATGCATCCCGTCCCCGTGGACTGTGATGCGTGCGTCGGGGCGGCGCTTGAGCGCAGCGGTGAGTCGCTTCAGCCTCCGCTTATCTGCCTTGGTTTCGGCAGGCGCGGGGCGTATGAGTCCTTCCGTCCTCGCTGCAAGGGGCGAGTTTGGGGCAGTGTCTTGAAGTGCTGCCATGGACGGCAGCGGTGGGTTCCCATGTAGCTGGGTTACCACGTTCGCGAGTGCATAGAGCACTTGATCGCGGTCCTCACAAGTGGAGGTTGAGCGGAGGAGCGCGTTAGCGCAGTCGGCGAGCGCCTCCATGTTGAGGTCGGCGGGCGTCGGGCGCGCAGCTTCTCCCATCGTCATGTCGCGCGGAGCGTCCGCGATTTGGAGGTCGTCCATGCCCTGAGTGAGGACGTCGATGGATGGTGTAGGGTCGATGAGGCGGAGTTCGCCGGCGGCGGTGGCAACGAAGGTGAAGGTGCCGAAGGTGATGCAGCTCCCTGGTGCGAAGACCTTGTTGCCGATGGAGGTGGATGATGATGCCATCAGAGCGATGATGTCGCTTAGGCGCGCTGAAGATCCCCTACTTGGCACGCCAACTGTCGTGGTTCCAGGAACCGGGGTGACACAAGCAGTAGATTTGTTGTTCGGTGGGGGATGTCAGCACGGACTCGCTCCGAATGGTGAGCCGATAGACTCAAAAGTTTATATTGGTTTGGGATGAATCCCTACGTCCAGTGGAGTGTGTTTCTTGTATTACGAGGAGTGTGGAGGTGTTTACAGTGGGCGCAAGCGTAGCGGAGAGGGTCTCCTTGTTACTTGGCCTTTGTGCTCTTCGTGGTGCTCTTTGTGGTGCTTCTGGACCCCCCTACTCGTGAGTGCTTCCTCTCCTTTTATAGTTCAAGGGGGGAGCTTACAGTTCCAGGGGAGAAGGATAAAGAAGAGAAAAGGATATAGAGAGGAGGGAGGGAGCCTGACACGTGGGTCCCCTTGTTACAAGAATCCTGCCAGAAATTCGTGCGTTCCCGGCACGCCCTTGTCACGCGCGGTGAGGTCGTCTGTCCGGGGTCCTGTAGCTGAGCCGTGCCGGGGGTTAGGTGTACCTACGAATGCTTCCATTCTCACGGAGCCAGAGAGCCGTATGGGGGGGGGTGTTCCGTCCCGTCCGTCCTGGTCTCCTTTCTTTAGCTCTTAGCGTCAGATGGGCGTGATGTTAGGTGGCGGATTATCCGGCTACGGAGTGTTCCTGCCGAGTCGTTCCGTCTGTCCGTAACGGTGCCTTGTGCACCATCGTGTCCTAATGAGGGGCGAAGGTCGGTCGGTTGCCTTCCGCCTCGTAAGACCGTACGAGGCGGGGCTCGGTGGTCCTGTCTCTTGCGCTTGTTTGGTTTTGCCGGCCTCGCCAAGCCTTGCCAGGTGTCTCCCTTTATAGGGTCAACCACTGCCCGGCGTCATCCCCCTAGCCCTGTCGTGGTGGGGTGTTCCAGACGTGCGGCGTCAGGTGGTTGATGGCACATCCTGTCGCAATGAGCACGCGCGCAGGCACGCGCTTGGCAGGCGGTGGCAGGCGTGACGCCGTTCCGTCGTAGCAGGTGTGGGCACAGGAGGGCAGTGTGTCGTCCCATCGTCCGGGCCCATGAGTGGACTTTCCGCTGCCTGGTCGTGGACCGCACGCCGGTGGGTCCCAACGTCGGGCGTGGCATAGGTTGGGACTCTTCGCCTCGCCCGAGCGTTGGTCTGA
Organism: Paspalum notatum; assembly: GCA_022530915.1. Taxonomy (NCBI): domain Eukaryota; kingdom Viridiplantae; phylum Streptophyta; class Magnoliopsida; order Poales; family Poaceae; genus Paspalum; species Paspalum notatum. The sequence continues at coordinate 26,039,973 of CM039688.1, read as the reverse complement.
GGGTCGGCTGCCCCGTGAGAAGGTCGGCCGCCTCCGTCCCGCACGAGCGTACGGGATGAGGGTCGGATCGGCTCACTCGCCTCGGTTGCTGCGCGTTGGGTAAGGCTGTGGGCCTTCGATTTGGGCCCGTGCAGGCCTTTCTTGGGCTTCTTTCCTCCGGGGGGTTTTATATTCTCCCCCGTCACATCATGAACCGCAGCAAGGTGTGATGACAACTCCACTCGATAAGCCACTGATCCATATTGTTCTGTGATCCTGAACGGACCAATGTACCTCGGTGCTAACTTTCCCTTCACTCCAAACCGATGGACTCCTTTCATTGGTGACACCCGAAGATACACATGATCGCCCTTCTGAATGACTAACGGCCTTCTCCTCTTATCAGAGTAACTCTTCTGTCTGGACTGTGCTCTTTTTAGGTGACTGTGTATGAGTTTTACTTGTTCTTCAGCTTGTGTTACCAAATCTAGACCAAATGTGACCCGTTCACCGGGTTCAGACCAGTTGAGTGGTGTTCTACATCTCCTACCATAAAGAGCTTTGAAAGGTGCCATTTCCAAACTCTTTTGGTAGCTGTTGTTGTAAGCAAATTCTGCTTGGAGAAGACACTCATCCCACTTGGTGGAATAGGTCAACGCACATGCTTTCAACATGTCTTCTAAAATCTGGTTTACCCTCTCAACTTGGCCACTAGTTTGGTGGTGGTACACTGAACTGTGAATGAAATTGGTCCCAAGGGCTGTTTGCAAATGCTTCCAGAAATGGGACACAAACAGCGAGTCTCTGCCGAAGTGATGGTTTTAGGAGCACCATGCAAGGAGACAATCCTTGCTATATAAAGTTCGGCATAGGTCTTAGCATGGTAGTTTTCACAGGGATGAAGTGGGCCGATTTTGTGAATCGATCAATAATCACCCATATGGAATCGTACCACTTCGGAGTGCGAGGCAAACCCACAATGAAGTCCATATGTATGTCTTCCCATTTCCAGGCTGGAATTGCTAATGGTTGAAGCTTAACCGCAGGCTTTAGGTGGTCAGCTTTTACCCTCTGACACACATCACACTCAGACACATATTTGGCGATCTCCCATTTCATACGGGTCCACCAAAATTTTTGCTTTAAGTCTTGGTACATCTTATTGCTGCTCGGGTGCATGGTGAACATGGAGGTATGAGCTTCATCTAGGATTTTCTTCCTTAGCTCCATGTCCTTTGGTACCACTAAGCGATTTTTGAACCACAAGACTCCTTCTTCGTCGAGCTTGAAACAAGCCTTCTTCTTTTCATTGATCCCATCTCGAATATGTGCTATGGCCTTATCTTTCTTTTGTGCTGCAATGATTTGATCTTTTATGGTTGGTTCAATGATAAGATTGTAAAGTTCAGCTTCCAGCACCGTTGGCATTTCTATTTCCCCAATCTCACAACATATCACTCTCACTGTTGGACGAGCCTCGATGAAGTTGCAACGAGCCTTGCGGCTTAACGCGTCTGCTACCACATTTGCCTTTCCAGGATGGTAATGAACCTCTGGGTCATGGTCTTTTATCAACTCTAACCACCGTCTTTGCCTCATATTTAATTTAGGTTGGGTGAAGATGTATTTGATATTGTTATGGTCAGTATATATGTGGCAAGTGTTGCCTAGCAAATAGTGTCTCCATATCTTCAATGCGTGCACAACTGCTGCTAGCTCAAGATCATGTGTTGGGTAGTTTGCTTCATGCTTTCTTAATTGGCGGGAAGTGTAAGTTACTCTCCCTTCTTGCATTAGGACACAGCCAAGCCCATTGCCGGAGGCATCACAATGCACATCAAATGGCTTAGTGACGTCTGGTTGTGCTAGCACTGGTGCAGATGTTAACAATTTCTTCAGGGTTTGAAAGGCTTCCTCACATTTTGGACTCCATAGATATTTTACATTTTTCTTTGTCAGGGAGTTCATCAGCTTCACAGTTTTGGAGAAATCCTTAATGAAGCAGCGGTAGTAGCCCGCTAAACCAAGAAAACTCCGCACCTCAGTCACTGTCTCGGGTTGCTTCCAATTCAGAACATCCTCTACCTTGCTAGGATCAACTGCTACCCTCTTCTCAGACAGAATGTGACCTAAGAAACTCACTTCCTTCAGCCAAAAAGCACACTTACTAAACTTGGCATAGAGCTTGTATTCTCTAAGCCGAGTGAGTACTATCCGCAGGTGCTCCTCGTGTTCCTTCTCACTTTTTGAATAGATCAATATGTTATCAATGAACAGCACTACAAACTTACCAAGTTCATTCATGAACACTGAATTCATCATGTACATGAAGAAAGCCGGTGCATTGGTTAACCCAAAGGACATGACCAAATACTCATACAAGCCATATCTGGTCCAGAAAGCTGTCTTGGGTATATCTTCTTCTCTGATCTTTATTTGATAGTAGCCAGACCTCAGATCTATTTTTGAAAAGACCTTAGCTCCTGCTAACTGATCAAACAAGTTGTCAATGTGTGGTAGCGGATATTTATGTTTGACGGTGACTGCATTCAAGGGCCGGTAATCAACACATAGCCTTTTTCCACCTTGGTCCTTCTTCTCAACAAAGAGGGCTCGACAACCCCAAGGTGATGAGCTAGGCTGCATGAACCCTTTATCTAGCTGTTCTTGCAGTTACTCTTTCAGCTCTTCCAACTCAACCGGTGCCATTCTGTATGGCCTCCGCGAGACGGGTGCTGTGCTTGGTATCAGCTCGATGGAAAACTCAACATCCCTATCCGGTGGGAGTCCAGGAAGCTCTTCTGGAAACACATCCGAATAATCACGTGCTACTGGGATCTTTGCAAGTGCTTGTGCCTCAACTTGAGCTTCCGCCACATTGACTGTGTGATACACGTGCTTCTGAAGTGGCACATGAATAAACACATCGGTCCCACTGCTTGAGCACAACTGAACTGTTCTACTCCCAACATCTATCCTAGCATTGTGTTGTTTCAGCCATTCCATCCCAAGAACGATATCAATCCTAGACTGATGAACAAACTTTCCTTTACAACTTGCAAACACAAGTCCCTCACTATGTGATTGGTAACTATGGATGATCCTGCAGCCGTGATGTGGTATTTTTGTTTTAACTCAGAAATCTCATACCCATGCTTCAGTGCATACACTTTGCTGATGAAAGTGAAAGACGCTCCAGAATCTAACAAAACAACCGTAGGGTGGTCATTGACATGGAATGTGCCTGCCAAGACAGGTTCACCCTCCGAAACTTGCTTAAGCTGACTATAGTGCAATTGGCCCATCTTTGGGGCTGGTCTCTTCTCTCCGCCCGTAGGCACTGATCCCGGAGTCTTCTGGCGCGTGCGACATGTGTGACTGAAATGTTCGGCCTTTCCACATTTGAAGCAGGGATAGCCGGCGCCTGGTTTGGCGGGTCGCACTGAAGCAGGTGGATGAGGTGGTGCATGATAGGACAACATGTGTTGTTGTGCCCCACCGTGTTGCTCTTGTTGTTGGGGCATGTCAGTGGGATATATGTGCGGCGGTGGGCGATGCATAACCCGTTGCCGCTGAGGTGAACTTGATGGAGGTGTGCTTGCAAGTCTCTTCCTTCGCTGGTCCTCATGGGCCTCGCAGAGGCGGTGCTCCATGTCGATGGCAGCATCTACCAACTCAGTGAAGCTATCATAGCGGCACCCCAAGTGAGTCAGGAGAGTGGGATCGAACCCACCTAACAGACGGGCATTCCTATGCGGGTCGGTGTCGACGTCTTCAGGGAGTACTGGGATAGGCAGATGAAAGGCTGCACGTACTCGAGTACCCGGCATGTTCCCTTGCTGAAGTGCACGAAATTCCCATTGCTTGAGCTCGATGTGGCTAGGAGGGAGATAGTGAGCCCAAAAAACCGCATGTAACTCATCCCACGTGACCTGGTGCCCAGCCGGAAGCATAGCCAGGAAAGAAGCACACCAGGCCCCAGAGGGACCATGTAGACACTGCGCCACAAAGCTAGCCTTCTGTTGCTCACTGAGGCGGGGCAGTAGACTGAACTTGAACTCAATGATCCGAAGCCAGTCATCAGCATCCAAGGGATCTGTGGCAGTGGTGAAGATTGGCGGTTGTAGCGCCGCAAAGTCAGTGTTACCAATCTCTTGCGGGTCGCGCCGTTGTTGCTCTTGAGCTATCAGGTTGATGAGCTGCTGAGCGACCTGAGTGGCCAACTTAGAAGGAGGCGGTGCTCCATGAGTAGCCCCTTGTGCAGACATCTCGGGTGGAGTGACCATCTGCAAGAACGAGGCCAATGGTATTTAGTCTAACAACTTTAGTGCAATAGATGCGGTAATATAAGGATCAAAGCATCATAAATACATGAAAGCATGTAAGTGAACAAAATAACTCAATTGCACATAAAGTGTTAGCCAACATCTTGTAGGTTTGGACAATCGTATTTGCTAATGGAAAACGTGCGGAGTTTTAGATGCAGGACAACACTTCTGAATTTTGTCGATATGGGTGTCAAAACGATCGATTTGGGGGGACGTCCAAATACAAAAGTTGTTCAAGGAGTAGTCCCCTATAACTTTCTTATAGGTCAGTTCTACCAATCTGACTGGGACGACGGCGCAAAGTCGATTTACTAACTGCACTCAGGTTTTCAGTCCAGCCTAGGACAGCCACTGATTAAATTTAAAACTGCTCCAAATCCGGGCATTTTTATGCCAAGACATTCTTAGAAGAGTTGCTCCTTGTCTTGTTCCCTATAACTTTGTTATATAAAGTTTTGTTTGATTCATTTCTGTTTGCATTTGAATATTTAATACATCTTCAAATGCATATTATTTCTCACATCCTTTCATCCTCACTTGATTTTTGTGCCTTACACATGGGGAGAAGTGACTTCATATATGTTAATTAATGAGAGTGTGAAGTTTCAAATTTGGTGGGTGGAACGTGAGGAGTGATGTCTTCATTCTTATTCGATTTCTCTTTTAGCTTTTAAGAACATGATTGGTAGAAAAGCAAACTTAAGATATAGATTAAAGAGGCATGAGTGTCATGATGCATGATTCGTCCTATTCGTTCTCACATAACAACCATAGGTACATTATATATAGCTAGCGATATTTTGGTGGCACATATGCATGTCTCTCCTTAATGCAACTAGTCGTCCTCTAGTCGTTCAAAATTTTGCACGTGGTTAGTGTACCTGCAGAAGAATGCATGCTCATATATTACCGCCTAGTGTGGCATCCACGCGTGACCGCTGCATGGACAACGTTGAGTGGGCCTTTGCACCTTCTCTCAAAGCCTGACTTTCCACCAGTACTGGGGATTGTCGAGAAAAAGGTGGATCCCCAAACCAAATGTAAGTGTGGTGGGTATGGAAGCATCCAAAGCATGCCCACCACCCTTAAAGAACTTTTTTCCTATAGGGCATGAATGCAGGGCTTACAACCATTCGCAAATTCCCATAGCGTTCCTCCAGTATTGGAGATAGCTATGGCTAAAAAGTTGCTTCCCAAAGCACCAAATATGCATATGAGTTCTATCTAGTTTAGAATGTTAGCGATGTTAACTGGATAACACTAACATCCTTAATACGGGCATATTGTATACGCTCATTTTTGAATTACTTGAAAAGGGGTATTCAAAAATAGCTTGCAAAACAAAACTTGATTATATGACTGTTGTCTGTGTATGATCAGCTCTGATACCAGCTGTGGCGGAACCGCCCCGCTTAATCCAGACTAAGCACACCTGCCATCTCTGGCTCGCAGTGCACTTAGGCCAGACCAAACTCGGTAGTTCGTCGAGAGTCCTTCGACTCTCAATAACACCATTCCCAGAGGAACTGACATCAAACACATCCGACTCTCGATGGAGCCACAACAGTTACATCATCACAGGCAGTTAAAATAGAGAATAGATAGACTTAGTTTACAAACCAATTATATGTAGTCAAATACATATTCAAATATAGCGGAAGCGATTTCAAAAACATCTCATAGCGGAAACAAAATACTTGTTGACGGCACTTAAGCACAGCAAACCTTATACTGCAAGCAACAGTATCGTGTGTAGCTTTTCCCCAGGATGAGTCTCAAGGGTTTTGTCAATTCAGAAAATCAACTAATTGAGAACTAATTAACTAGAGTTTTTGCAAACTAAAGGTATAAAAGAGGCTACAATCTAACTCTAAACCAATCCTTAAACTAATCTAAACGAAGCGTAAAAATATACTAATATATATATATATTAAATAGGCATTTAGAATAGAACTAGAACTCTAATCAAAGGGTATTAACTTGATTCTAATCAATCTCTAATTGGATCCAAGACATGTAAGGTAACGGGCACCACAACAAGATTAGAGTAGCGAGATAACTAGCAGCTCAAGGTAAACAAGCATGTTGAAGCATATTCATCATAGCATAATTAAATCAAGATCAATCAACCTAACCCCCTAGATCGGCTTAACCATTCCCCAGGCTCTACTGTCATTAGTAACCAAGTAATCGACGAGAAACTTTCAACAGGAACATAATTAGAGAACTAGCTTCTAATTACTTTATAGTCTAATAACATAATTAGCACAACTAGAACCTCTAATCACCAAGATCACAAGAACTAGATATGCAACTATATCGTTAGTAAGCTAGATCAATAATCAAGAACGCTAGAAGAATATTACCCTTAAAGATATGATCTAATCAACAAACATCTAGATCTAAAGCTAATTAGAGCTAGGACAAGCATAATTAGAACAAGAACATGATAATTAGACAAGAACAATGCTTCATTAATAAATTGTATCATACTTACAACCATGATCATACGTTCTTTGATGATACAATTAGACCTTTGGAGCTAGCTAATTAGAGAACCGTGCAAGGCCTCTAATCACCTCTAAGAACTAGAAGAACTCTAATCCTAGTCTAGCCCTCTACTCTCCTCTAGTTGTGGTCCCTCTACATCGTGTCGCCTTGATAATGAATTGGAATGAATTGAATGGCCTTGGGGTCTCATGGGGGTTTGTATTTATACCCCGGAGGTGCCCTGGGGCGCCTCCACCTTCCTCTTGCTTGGAGTTGGAGTAGGACTCTTGTTTCCCACGAAACCGGATTTTCCTGTTTTCTGCACCTTTCGTATTTTGACCATATCTCTGTCATCCGGACTCCAAATAAGACAAACTCAGACTCTAAATTGTAGAGCTCGAAGAGATCTACAACTCTTGTATTGGGCCTGCAAGGTGCTGCTGTTCTGGAATCCAAAAATATCTCGAGATTTAATTTGAGTTTGGATGGATCTCGAAATAAATCTTCGTTATCTTCAACTCCTTCGCACCCAAGTAATCCTTATCTCCTTGGAATCTTCTGGAAGAGGCGTGGTAGAAAGGGGAACATGAGACGGCGTCGGAGAAGAGCCGGTCGGCCGACTTGGGGGAGGGGGTGTCGGGTCGGCCGACCAGGACTCTTCCCTCGCCCGTTTCCTTCCATCCTTTGCGGGGACATTGCCTGACTCCTAAGAAATGCTTGTACGAGGGTTCTCGGACTCTTGAGGTTCTGGAATCTTCGGTATTCTCCGAGAGTTGACGAAGTCTTCTAGATTTGGATTGATATGTAGTGTATTTTCCGTATCATCTTCAGTAATTCTTGACACCTTCTTGAAGCTTCTAGGCAGAAAGCCTTGATTAACATAGAGGCGGGTATGAATCAACAAAGCCTTCCTTGTTCATCATCTTCAGTGAATGTCATCTCAGAGGTATTTTCTCACTCGACGTAGATCGTTGTGAATTTCACGAAATTGGTCAAAAACCTGTAAAAATCACATATAGCATATTTCCAAGACAATGTTGCAAAATTCACAATAATTGGGGATAATTTGTTAATAAAAGACATAGTTGACGCAAAGAAACAGTGAAAAACAATATAAAATGATGCAAAATATTCGTACATAAGACGCATCAACAACATCCCCACTCTTAAACCTTGCTCATCCTCGAGCAAGTCAAAAATCAATGTTGCCCTACATTATCTCTTTCATACTTTAATCTTAATCAATCAAACTAACAAACTCTCTCAAAATTTTAGTGTGAACCAGCAAATCATGAAAGAAACAATATTCAATTAAGCTAATCCCACAACAAAAGAATTAGCAAGAGTTCAATTTTATCAAAGACACATCTCCTCATTTTAGCAATAAGTTTTTGAAAAAGATAATCAAACATTTAAGAGATAAATTTTTGCAAAGCCAAAGGAACACACTCAACTCTCCAGTCTCTCAATATTTAAATGGTATTCAATAAACATATATATAAGGTGGAAGCTTATCTGGAGCTTGGTATGGATCCTAATCAAAATTTGTTTTCAAAATATTGTCAAATCAAGAAAAAATTTGCTGGTTTTACTGAGACTTGTCAAAAAGGTTATGGAATAAAATAATGTTGAGAGAGAAAGGGTGGAACACACACATTTAGAAGAGTGGACATGTGCAAGTGTCAATGGATGATCTCAAGGCACAAACGAAGTCCTTGCTATCGGATTGCACATGGTTAGAATATTTTCTGGGGTATATATAAACAGGATATCCCTTACTAATACTAAACTAAAGATAAACTAAATATAAAACTCTAAAAACTTAGAAGATTATTGAGGGGCAACTCTCTCTTTTTTTTACTTTTTTTTGTCTTTTTGGGTGACCACTTGGTCTCTTTTTTTTTTGCTTTTGCCCCCTCAAAAATCTAAAATCACATAGCGTAAAACAATGTAGCTCTCAATCCTCACTCTTGAATAATACTCACCCTTGAGTATATATCTAAAACTATTTCACTTAGAGGATAGGGCTGTCTAATAAAAGAATAATATTCAATCCCTTAAATACTCCAGAAAATAATGGGTTGTGGTCAAGGAGGATGCACAAAAAGATAATCTTGGTTTAAGGATGGATACCCAGCGAAGTTTGTAATCTCTCCAATGTAGAGAGACACAATGCATGGATAGAAAGACTAGCAAAGAAAAGATACGCAAAAATGAATGACCAGCTTCTAAGTCTCATACTCTAGATCACAGTCTTGATCCAACTCATTTGAAAAACAAATTTGATAAATCTAAAATTTAAAATATATGGCTCTGGTAGGAGTGGCTATTGCAAGATAATCTCATAAAGTTGATCATGACATTTATAAGCAATAAAAATAAACAAGGAGATAATCATGATAAAGATTAAACCTTGCAAAAATTAAATCATATGGGTCTTTATGAACAATCATAATCAATCACAAATTTGCTGGCTAGTTCAATTAAACATGTATTATGAGAGCACACCAATTTAACTAATCAAAACTAAAGCATGATAAAGATAAAGCGGCAACTTTCATCATTATCTTGAAAGCATTAATTAATTAAGCATAGACCATGGTTATAGCATTAAACATACTTTAAATCTAAACTAACATACTAAAAACAAGAGAAACACAAATGGAACACCAAGTTGATAGATATAGATAAATAAATGCAGAATTTAAAAATAAAAAAAGAAGGTGTTAGAAATATGTTACCGGATATTTCTTTAATTTTCTTTGTCATTAAAATAATTCTCTGCAAAACAATTCAAGTGCACATACTACTCTTGAGGTAACGATCAAGAGTAGAAGCAATTTACCATAATCTAATAATATTCCCAATAACTTTTAACTTGTGGCCTAGTCAAATTTAAAAGAAAAAACCTAATGGGTATATGAGAATGTGTAATTATGCAAGAGATAAGTATATAAACAAAGACAATGATTAAATCAAGTTTTAAACACCATGTTTACAACATGATTGCAAAGTCTCTCTATAGCCATCAAAATTTTAAATAATCCAGATTAAAACACCATGTTTTATCAAGGTCATCAACTCATAACAGCACAAGAAAACCAAAGCACATTGCAAAGCTCATAACCTAATCAAATGAAACTATGGATAACTAGCAAGGTTAATTAACTCCATCATGATGATCAACAATTTAATCTAAATACCATGTTTACATAAAATTGCTAAGAAAAACATAGTCGACATGTTATCATAAACATGAAAGCACACATCATGAAGTTAAATAAACAACCAAGCCAATTATAAACATGCAACTTTAATCTAAATGTAACAGGGTAGTTTATGCATGAAATATGAAAAACAAATGCAGAAAGTTTATCCACAAGAGACATGATTAGCAAGAAACTTTCAATTATAGCAAATGATGACGGTCTTAAATTAAGTCTAAACACCATGTTTACACTTAATTTACAAATAAGAAAACTTGCCGAGAATCAACATAAATATAAAGCATCCATCATGAGGTTTATGAAAAATTCAAAACTAACATAGCAAGTGTGAATAAATGAAAATGTAAATGCAAGGTGGAAAATATAACGATGATGTGATGGTGTTAACTAAAACAAAAGTTAGATTAAGTTAACTAGCCACAAGCTAAAGATTCAAAGGGTGGTGTCATGCTTCCCATTTCTGTATTAAAAGACTCTAGGATTCTTAACACTAAATACAAATAATCAAACGGGTTGCCTCCCGAAAAGCGCTTAATTTAAAGTCATAAAGCTAGATTTCTTACTTATCTTCGTTGAAGTGAAGCCATGATCCTTTGAGTAAGAATCCGAAGTGTCCATGCAGCTTGATAACTTGATTGTGCAGCTTTATCGTGTCTTGATCATATAATCACTTGTGTGCACAATCCTCTGCTTGTGTGTTCATATGCCAATGTCTTTGAAGCTCTTTGAAACTGAACTTGATCATAAAAATCTTATGGATGCACTGCCCAAGCCTTCTTCATCATTGTTGTCATCATCTTCCTCAAGTAGACATCACCATTGTTGCTGCCGCCTCTTTCTTCGTGGTATAACTCATTGGCCCCGAACAGAACATGCCTCAAATAATAGATCCATTGGATAGATTCTGAAATTATCTTTTCAACGAGTACTTATGCGTTAAAATCCGATTCCTTATGAAAGAGTTATGCCCGTTTTACTCAAGCATTGCATTCTGTCCAAATTTCAATTCAGCTCGCACAGCCTTCAATGATTTACACATTGCTCCTTGTAGAAATCTCCAAATTGAGTGATTCTTGTTGCGTTGGAAAGAGCACTTCATGGGCTTTCAAAATATAAGAAAATATTCTGTCTTTGCCTTCTGAGGTCGAGCTCCATATTGGTGACATCTTCAGCTTCCTATTTTCAGCTCTCCGATGTTGACAATCCTCAATTTTTTGGACTTGGATCTTAGTGGAAATTGTCTGAGTCTACCATTGTTGATCTTGAAGCTTCATGGGTTTGATTCTTGTCTTCAATTCCTCCTCCATTCAGTCCACTCACTCTTCAACTTGAAACTTAATCAAATTTTTGCAAATTCTGATGATATCCTTAATTCCTTGTCAAATCCTTGTATCAATCATCGTGAATTTGTCTTGTATTCTTTCACACATTGGTCTCATTGTTTCAAATGAAGTGTGAATTTTCTGCATGGTTAGCTCATAGGGCACACATATATATAATATAATAGCATCATGGCAATGATTAGAGATAAAAGTAGAGTCACATGGTTGATTGGTTTAAACAGACATTCGATTCATGAATCAAAGGCAACTATAATTCAAATTGAAATCACATAGCAAAACACTAAGGCATATATATTTCATAAATGAACATGATTCATAAAATCAAACAAGAGATAAACAAGACGATGGGTTTCTAATGATTTTGGCCAAATTAGAGAGATGATTTTGAAAAAAATAATATAAAATTAGGCTTAGATAAAATTCTAACAAGGGTTATTTTTTAGAGAGAGCAAACGTTTTGGAATTTTAAAATTTCAAAGGTAATATTGTGCACAAATAATAAGTCATGATAAACATGCACATGTTCATGTTTAAATTTTCAAAAGCAATTTGCACAAAATTTAAACCTAGACCATCTATTTTTGCACTAACCTTGGCTCTTAGTTTTTTATTTAAACTTGAGAATCGACCAACTAGCCAACCATATCTAAGCATGAGCAGATTCAATTAACTAATTAAAGTAAAAAGATCTACTAAAAGACATGTGTAGATTTTTAACTTCGGCAGTCAACATGTTGGAATTAAGTATTGCAAAGATATGGATCATAAATCATGTATATACAAGAAGCTAGTCTAAAAACAAACCTTATTAAATGATTCCCAAGGTATGGATTAAAGGAACAAAGGTTTCACAAAAAATACAAAAAACAAAATATAAGAAGGGATAGGATCACAATAAACCAAGCAACATTTTAATGATCATTATGAAACATCTCTAATCAAATATAGGCAAACTTTAATTATATTTATGATTAAAACAAGAATTACCTTAATCTTGAAGAAGTAAAGTTCAAATCTTGGCTTTATGGTGGCTTTATTTTCTTTGTTGGAATACTATGATTGCATGCACCATCAAGTGTTGGAGAAGAATACTTCTTGTCTTTCCCCAAATCCAGCATTTCTTGTTCTGCCCTTTTAGTATTTCGACCATAACTTCCTCATCTGAAGTCCAAATAATGCAAATTCGGAATCTATCTTGAAGAGCTCGAACAGATCTACAACTTTGGTATTCAGACTTTCTTCATTTGACGTCATTAAGGTCTTTGAATCGGCCCCACAAGGTGTTGGTGTCCTGAATTTCGAGAGTATCTCGAGATTTGGTTGGAGCTTGGATTGGTCTTGAGATAACCCTTCGGTATCTTCATCTTCCTTGTATTCAAGCAATTCTTAACTTCTGAAACCTTCTCGGCTAATCACCTTTGCCTCCATTATCTATAGCTTAGAACAAACAAGCTCCAAAAAATATTAGTCTTAAAAATTAATTGACACAACAGACATACCTTTCATACCATAATTACTCCTTCGTGATAGCTGTAGAAAAACTCAATAACGGATCATATACCAATAACAGTGCTAGCACCTACTATTAAAGAGAGTTCCAAACCTAGCTTTCCCTTTTTTATTGGACCGAAGCCCATTTTTCCTATAAAGTTGGTCAAAGAAAATATACAAAGAGAAACTATATTCTAAAGGAGTTTATAAAAGATTAAACTAATAGAAGAGCTAAACTTATTCTAAACAAAACTATCTAATCATAAAATTAAATGCAAGAAAGTAAATAAAGTAGAATAAACTAAAATAAAATACATGAAATAATAGATAAAAGGCTAAATTAAGAAAAACACAAAAACAAAAATCTAATGACAGCTCGGTTAGTCTAAACTATGAATGAACATAAGAACGAACAACGAACAGAAGAACATAATTAGAGAATAAGAATATAACTAGAGCACACTAAACAATTAGAAAATAAGATTAGAATACCAAGACTAAACACAAACTAGAGAATTATAACACACTAACTAATTACAACACAATTAGAAAAATTATTAGCACACGGTTAGAACTAGATTAGCATACAATTAGCAAACACAAACTAACTATTAAAACTTGTAGTAAAAGAGAAAATTAAATATATGCATAAACTCAAGTTAAGTAGGACTCAACTAATTAGTTCCCCGGCAACGGCGCCAGAAAAGCTTGTTGACGGCACTTGAGCACGGCAAATCTTATACTGCAAGTGACAGTATCGTGTGTAGCTTTTTCCTAGGATGAGTATCATGGGTTTTGTCAATCCAGAAAATCAACTAATTGAGAACTAATTAACTAGAGTTTATGCAAACTAAAGGTATAAAAGAGGCTATAATCTAACTTTAAGCCAATCCTTAAACTAATCTAAACGTGTATATATATATGAAATAGGCAATTAGAACAGAAATAGAACTCTAATCAAAGGGTATTGACTGGATTCTAATCAAGCTCTAATTGGATCCAAGACAAGTAAGGCAACGGGCGCCACAAAAAGATTAGAGCAGCGAGATAACGAGTAGCTCAAGGTAAACAAGCATGTTCAAGTATATTCATCATAGCATAATTAAATCAAGATCAATCAACCTAACCCCCTAGATCGGCTTAACCTTTCCTCGGGCTCCACTGTCACTAGTAACCAGGTAATCGACGAAAAACTTTTAACAGGCACATAATTAGAGAACTAGCTTCTAATTACTTTTATGGTCTAATAACATAATTAGCACAACTAGAACCTCTAATCACAAAGATCATAAGAACTAGATATGCAACTATATCATTAGGAAGCTAGATCAATGATCAAGAACGCTAGAAGAATATAACCATTAAAAATATGATCTAATCAACAAGCATTTAGATCTAAAGCTAATTAGAGGTAGAACAAACATAATTAAAACAATAACATGATAATTAGACAAGAACAATGCTTCATTATTAAATTGTATCATACTTACAACCATGATCATACCTTTCTTGATGATAAAATTAGACCTCTGGAGCTATGTAATTAGAGCACCGTGCAAGGTCTCTAATCACCTCTAAGAACTAGAAGAACTCTAATCCTAGACTAGAAACTCAACTCTCTACTCTCCTCTAGTTGTGGTCCCTCTACATCGTATCGCCTTGATAATGAATTGGAATGAATTGAATGGCCTTGCATTGGGGGTCTCATGGGGGTTTGTATTTATACCCCAGAGGTGCCTTGGGGCGCCTCCACCTTCCTCTTGCTTCGAGTTGGCGTAGGACTCTTGTTTCCCCCAAAACCAGACTTTCCTGTTTCCTGCACCTTTCGTATTTCGACCATATCTCTGTCATCCGGACTCCAAATAAGACAAACTCGGACACTAAATTGTAGTGCTCGAAGAGGTCTACAACTCTGGTATTCAAACTTCCTTCATTTGACGTCGTTTAGGTCTCCGAATTGGGCCCGCAAGGTGCTACTGTTCTGGAATCCGAAAATATCTCGAGATTTAATTTGAGTTTGGATGGATCTCGAAATAAACATTCGTTATCTTCAACTCCTTCACACCCAAGTAATCCTTATCTCCTTGGAATCTTCTAGAAGAGGCGTGGTAGAAAGGGGAACACGAGACGGCGTCGGAGAGGAGCCGGTCGACTGACTTGGGCGGGGGGGTCGGGTCGGCCGACCTAGGTTCTGGAATCTTCGGTATTCTCCGAGAGTTGACGAAGTCTTCTAGATTTGGATAGATATGTAGTGTCTTTTCCGCATAATCTCCAGTAGCTCTTGACACCTTCTTGAAGCTTCTGGGTAGAAAGCCTTGATTGACACAAAGGGGGGTATGAATCAACCAAGCCTTCCTTGTTCATCATCTTCAATGAATGTCATCTCAGAGGTCTTTTCTCACTCGTTGTAGATCGTTGTGAATTTCACGAAATTGGTCAAAAACCTGTAAAAATCACATATAGCATATTTCCAAGACAATGTTGCAAAATCCACAATAATCGGTGATAATTGTTAATAAAAGATATAGTTGACGCATAAAAACAGTGAAAAACCATATAAAATGATGCAAAATATTCATACATAAACCGCGTCAGCAATACTTAAGTAGTCTTCATGCGGAGATGAATAAGGCGAGTAGCACCGAGCCCACCGGTTCTACGCTCCTCAAAACGGCTGTCCAGTTGTCATCAGTACCTGCGCTAGGACTTAATGGAAATGGCTTATGGCTGACGCAAAGCTTGCTTACTAATCATGTGGATCCTTAGCCATTGATTTTAAACAAGATCATGGTTAAATAAGATAGCAGGATTTGACAGCTACCACCTTTCATCATAATAGTTACAACACCATAATAATAATAACTTGCATGAATGTAAAATATCAAAATCCAAGCATGTGGAATTTAAAAACATGAACAATAAGCATAATGTGTTCAAGTTGTTACGACATTGAACGTCAGTGGCATTGGCGTTCTCAGACCTAGTGAGCATCAGCGATTCGAATTGATTTTTAATTCTCGAAAAACTCTAATAATGCCAAGAGATATATGCTTACTAGCCATCGCGTTCCACACATATATCCCCCATCTTCACTTGTCCCATCCCAAGTTCGATTCCAACTCGCCATTCCCTAGGTTTAGCCCCCATGGAGCGATACCACGGCGTACCGGGTCAGCCCTCCCATGAGTCAAGCGCCCCCAGGCCCCATGGTAGGACCAAGTCTCTATTCTTTGGATGGCACAAGTAAGACTTTCACCAGTCCCATGGCCTAGATAAGCATTCTAGCAATGTTATGCTGACAATAGGCGAAACATGAACGGCCTTATGCAACACGGACGGAGCTCGATAACAATAACGCACACCACGAAAGGTAAACTTATGCTCCGCCCGGTCTCCATTTAAATCATAAGCATAAACAAGATATCCATCATAGTAAGATTTCTTTTGTTTGAAAGCCACCTACGTGACGAGTGACTACGACCACTCGTGTCTACTCGCATCTAGCATTACTAGGCACTCGTCCTACAAACTCTATGTAAATGTGCTAGGGCCAGGGTGGCTGGGGAATCTAATGCAGTTGGTTTCAAACAACTCCTAATGCAGATGCGTAATCATCATTCATATCATATTAGCTGGAAAAAGCATAGCCCTGCCTACCTTTCTTACTAAAGTTAGGTGCTGCCTGTGGTGTGAAGTCGGGTGCCAGCTGCCGGTCCTCCTGCTGCTGGTTCACTAGCTCCTGGTGCAGGGGCTCGTCGTCCGGCTTCTCGATCAGCGGCTGCTCCTGCGTTGGTCCTTCGTTCGTGGGGTCTATATGCATGACATAATGCAACCATGAGTGCAACGAATGCAAATGCATGCATGAGGTGCAAGTGAAATATAATTCATGGTGAGTAGCATGTGACAGAGGACTTAAGTATTCTCATTTTAAATTCATCCCACAATAAGGAAACTTACAAGCTTTACTAAGAAATCATACAAACCATCACCAAATCTAGTTCAACTCATTATTTATAACATCATGAGAAACTTGCAGCAAGTAACATGACGTAGCAAGTAACATTTTGTACTTACATGAAATAAATCTAGGCCCATTATACAAGTTTATCCATTTATTGAATTAAAGTACTCATGCTAAGATCATACTGTTATATGTAGGACCGAGACGTGCGACTAGAGGGGGTGAATAGGAGCACTTGAAAACTCAAACTCAATCCTCCGTAGTGCAAACTGAAACAACAACCACAACAAAGCTAGACACCGTCCACTGAGAGGATACGTATCTAGCTCACAACACGTGCTTGGTACCGTCCACTGAACATATACGTACCAAGAACAAAGCGGAATCACACGCTCAAACGACTAAGACAAAGAGTGCAAAAGGATCCAACTTCGGGAAACTAGAGATTTCAGACAGACAGGGCTGCAAAGAAAAATCTCAAAACCCTAGAAGCAAAGCTCCAAACCACTCCAAAAAATTACCACACCTTCACAAGACAATAGGGAATAGCTCTAGAAAAATTCAGACCAAATGGAGCAAGTTGTGATCATCGGACCGTTCGGTGATTGAGCACCGGACCGTCCGGTGTTCACAGACTGACCCTCCGAAAAGATTTCAATCAAAACCCAACCAAATCAACTCCAAAAATTATGAAATTTTTATAACATCTTAAGAAGGGACCAAGGAACAACTCCAAAAAATTTTAGCTCAAAAGGAGAATAAATAAAAATCCAACACTCACCGGACCGTCCGGTGATATGCACACCGGACCGTCCGATGCTCAGAAACAGACAGACTACCTCCAAAGAAAAATACGAAAACCAGGTCAAAACACCTCCAAATATTCTGAAATTTTTATGGGAGCTTTATGATTCACAGCAAAAAAAAGCTCCACAAAATTTCAAGTCATTGGGAGCACGTTTGACTACTGAACACCGGACGTTATAGACAGACAGAAAAACAGTCACACGAAACTTGAACTTCCGAAGCCAAAACTGGACCAAACCTTCACCAATCTTCACAAAATTTTGCACAAACTAACCTAGCTCCATTCCAAAGCTATTCCCAAAAGATCTATTGAAAAAGATCAAATGATTAGCGGGAATTTCAGATCTTGTGAAGAGGTGAATATTTGGGCAAGAAAGGGGAAAGCTCAAGAATAACTTGCTCATGGCAATCCTTCGGGATTGAGATATTCTAAGACATAATCTCCACGTCCTTGCAAGTCCAAAACACAAGGAAAACAAAGGATTCAACCTTGGCCAACGCAAACACCCAAAAAGCCAAGGATTGAAGCCAAAAACCAAAGAGAACAAGGGGAGGAGAAGCACACAAAGTTGCTGCACGAAACCACTTCGATTATGAGCCTCAAAAGAGGTCTTAGGTAAGATTACAATGAAGGATTTCGTCCCAAGCAACCACCCTCACCTTCCCTCTTGATTTGGAGGCTAGATCTCACCCTAACCCTCCTAAACTTGGAGCTCAAAGCTTGAGGATGAAAATTACCCTAAGGAAATGAAAACCTAGCTGCCAAGACTCCCTCTAATGACCAGCTCTTAGGCTATTTATACACCAGTTCTGTTTTGGCATTTTACACATAGACCCCTAACACTAGAAACGCTTGGAGGGGCTAAAACAGAAAAGAACCCTGTAAGGAAAATGGGCCCTAAGCCTTGTGCTTAGTCCCCATATGTGGTTTTGGTGGTTGAACTGACAACACGTGGCATGGGACTAATATTTGTGTGCAAGTGTTTTTGTCTAATGTCCCAGGGTGTAATTGGTGGACTTGGGGTATAAACACCTCAAAGGAGGATCTAAAAGACACAAGAAAAGACCCAAGTCACCATCAAGGTGCAAGCGAAGGTTCTGACTCGGCGGACCCAAGTCACCATCCGATTTTTTGGCTCAAGAACAGAAGAAAAAGCATGCATCGGACAGTCCGGTGGTGCAGCACCGGACAGTCCGATGCTTACAAGGAGCCAAGCCAAAAGCTGAAGAACCGGTGCAAATTTCCATGCACCAGACAGTCCGGTGGCTCACCATCGGACAGTCCGGTGGCTTACCACCGGACGATATAGGCTAAGAAGAAAAGGGGCGAAGTCTAGCGCAAAACCTACCGTCAGACAGTCCAGTGGCTCACCACCGGACAGTCCGGTGGTGCCACCGGACGATATAGACCGAGAGCATTCCAAGTCGAAGACCCGACGCTACAACGCACCGAACAGTCTGGTGGCTCACCGTCGGACCGTCCGGTGGTTCCACGGGACGGTCCGGTGGTTCCAACGGTCATATTGTCAGAGCAACGGTCGACTCAAAGAGGAGAAAATTTAAACGCACCGGACTGTCCGGTGGGTACGCAAAAAAGTGAAACTTGCCTCTAACGGCTAGTTTTGGAGGTGGAGGCTATATATACCCCCTTGGCCGGCCTCCCCATTGTGGTTGGAGTATCCTAAGCTAGCACAAGTGTTGATACACATCCTCCTTGCCCATTTGAAGTGTAGCGACACCTTTTGAGAGCCCAACCACCACAAGAGCAAAACTAGACACATCCGGCATAGCTAGTGCTTAGTGCATCCTTGCTTAGGCCACCTTATCTATTCTCCATGCCTGCGTGCATGCTTATCTTTGCGTGTGTTCGGTTGTAATTCTTGCGAGACCCTCCGGAGTGTGGAGTGGCCGCCACCACCTTGTGAGAGGGAGGAAGGCCCTCGGCGTTTTGGCCAAAGCTTCCCTTAGTGGAGACGGCGGGGTAGCTCCGCGAGAAGGACTCAGAAGACCCTAGCGACCTATCCATCCTCTACCCTTGCATGGGTGAGGCCGTGGTACGGGAGGACCACGCGAGAGATAGGTTCGGGTGGGTGTGTACCGAGGATATCCGGAGACCCGACCGGGGTTGCTTGACTTCCGTGGAAGTCACTTTGCCAACCTCCACCCTTGGAAAGGGCAAGGCCGTATTCTTTTGAGGACTACGCGAGTGCAAAGCCCTTAGCGGAGCACCAATGAGGAGTAGGGGGTAGAGACCGTGAGTCTCCCCGAACCTCGGGAAAAAATCTCCGTGTCTTCACCGTGTGCCATCATCGTCATCGTCTACGGGAGTTTGCATTCTCTATCTCATCTCCTTAGCTTCCGCATTTACATTCTTGCAATTGTGTGCTTACCTTCCTAGACTAGCTTGATAAGTTAGTTTCTAGGTGGAACTAGGTTGCAAGACTTGGCCACGGTAGAAGTAGCAACACTTAGCAAAACCTTAGTGCACATAGCTAGATTTACTTGCATAGGTTTTGCTTAGTAGTTGTAGTTTTTAGTGAGCCTTGTTTTTAGAAATCCTAATTCACCCCCCCTCTTAGGCGTCGGTCCTACCTCCAAACTCGAAATATCGGGGACGGATGAGCACGATGAAGACTTCATCTTCTTGGCTTCCACGCAATCTTCGGATGTCCTCCACGTGGCCAATAGTCCAATCTACCTTTGCACCCCCGGTTTTGAAGTCAGAATCTGGGAAACTTTAGGAAGTCTCCGTCTGGGCCGGACTTGGCCCATCTTCTCTATCTTGGTGAGTCGTGGCCCAACTCACCAAGCCTTGAATAGCTTGGGTGGCGGTTTTGAGCCGAAGCCCCCAAAGCCTCCCTCGCACGCCTTCGCGCCATGCACTCGGGTTGGAGCACCACGGTGGCACCCGGCTTCTCCAGTCCATCGGAGTTGCCTCGCAGTCCATTGGAGGGCTTACATCACCGTTGCCGAACCGCCCCTTCATGTACCGAGCTCCCATGGCCGACCGACGCCGAGCATTGCCTCCGGTCCATTGGAGGGCTTTTGCCTCAGTCCATCGAGGTCTTCATCATCTACCTCCAGTCCATCGGAGGGCCTCCAGTCCATCGGAGGGCTTGAGCTCGTTGACAATCACTCATCACACCAGGAGAGCAATGATGCCGGTCCATGTGATGCCCCCGGCATCTCAAAAGCCTTAACACACAGTTAGAGACAAGCTAATAATGGATTAGGACTTAATGATGTTTGGAAAGTAATGAGGACTAGGTGGAGAAGTCACTAAGTCAAAATTTTTTTAGGAAAATACAAAACTCTACGTGGTTTGGTTGTTTAAATCACCACCCACAAGATTTTATGCAAAACACCAAATACAAAAGTCCTAGTTTAGGAAACATTCTTTTACTTTGCTATTTTGGCCAGGTTCAAAACCAAATGACAAGGGGTTCAAAAGTTCAAGTCATACCCAACCAACGTTTCTTGTGATATGGCAAATATGATCGTGACCAAATTGGAGCCCTATTAAAACTTTCAAATTCTCTAAGCACCTTTGCTCAAACTTTATACCAACCTTGTAGTAAAGATCATACACTACACATTTGTTACACTGAACCTAGTTCAAAACCATAGCTTTGTTATTTGAAATTGGATCTAAATATCTCTTGGAACCAGCCCAAACCAGCCAACACTTAGAAATTCTCAAGTCTAGATTTTCAGCCTTTCCCAAACTTCATTCTGAAATTACTTTTGATTTCACTATACAACTTCAAAATCTTCCTTTCTATGAAGTGAAATTAAACTTATCACCTTTCAAATCCACCTGTTTGGACTTCATTTGAGTATTCAAAAGTTTCAAACAAGAAAGACTCTACTTAAATTGAATCTGCAGTTTTACCAAACCTTCAACAATGTTTGTGCTTGTAATTCAAAATCTGTGGTGATCTAAGCTAGACTTTATATAACAAACGTGTAGGTAATTCTATTAGGAACAACTTTGATAATTGGAGTGTTGACATGCACTGTGATTTGGATGGTGTTTTGGGTCTTTTTATGTAAAGCAGAGATTTCTGTCAAAACCTGACCTGTGTGGTAAATTCAAAGTTTCCCTGACCTACAGCCATATTCTTGTAGAAGTATTTGAGATAGTTATAGCTCATGTAATTCTTAACAATGTTGGTATAAAACTCTTTTTATGAAAGAGACAAGAAAATGGAGTTTTATAATTTATAATCTGATGGGTTCAGTCGGTCAAACCTGGGTCAGCAACTTAAATTCAAATTTAAACCACAAACTTCAACAGAACTTAGTATTCAAGTTTATAAGGAAGTTATAGAGTACAAAATTTAGAACATTTTTTGTATTTTGGGTTTGATCAAATTCGGCCTCTAGGGAGTCCAAAACGTTGAAATTCAAATGAGTGCTTCTGTAGTCAAACTGTTTTTTCCATTTTCGGAATTTTTAGTCTTCCCTTGTCTCTATGACGTGTGGGCCCCACCAGCCGGCCCTCAAATCCCAGCAGACCGAAAACCACCGTCCGCTCCCGGTTTTGGAAAACTACTTCCGCCTTCCATGGACCACGCCTTCACCTCTCATCTTAGCCCCACCTGTCATCGGTTCCGGTCCATGGACCGTGTCCACACCTCGTCGCCCTCTCCCTTCCCCGTTCCCGCTCGCCCACGCGGCGGCCATGGCCAGCCCTTGCGCCATGGCTCCGGCCGAGCCTGCGCCCACCGCGCCCTCTTCACCTAGATGGGAAGCCGACCCGATTCATTGCTCGCCTCTCACTCCCGCGGTCTCACTCTCACCTCTCTATGCCTCTCTGGCCCCTCCACGCAGAGCAAACACCCACCAGAGCTCTGCCCGCCATGGCTAGAGCTCGGCTTGAGCTCACGGCCCCGCCGCTCCGGGCCTCCTCCCACCCTCCAAACACGCGCACCGCAAGCTCCTTGAGCCCTTCCATCGATTCCCCAAAATCCCAGCGCCGGGCACTGCCCTGGGAGCCATCCGTGTGCGTGCACGCCATGGCCGCCCGCCATGGCCGAGCTCAGCTCGAGCTCGTGCCTCCGCTGCCTCGGGCTACCTCTGCCTCATCTAACGCGTGTCCCGTGCTCGCCTCAGGCTCCTCCGCCAAATCCCCACACTCTAGCCCGTCGCCATCGCCTCCAGCCGCCGCTCTGCCGAGCGCCACCACCATGGCCGTGCCGCGCCACCACGCTCACCGTGGAGACCCATCTTCAGGCCGTCCCCTTGCCTCCACTTCCACACACCAGTGGACTCACCACACCATCGCGCAGCCGGAGCGCCCCTCCGCTCCCCTTCCTATCACCGGAGCCGGTAGATCGAGCCGCGGCTGCCACGAGCTCCGTGCGCCACCGCCACTCTGGTTCAACGCCGCCTCACCGGCGACGAGATGAGGGGGAATGGAAGCCCATTGACGGGGACACCTCCCCGGACCTCGTCGGCTCCAAGTAGGGCCTCCCAGCCGCCGGCGGACCGCCACCTTTCCCTCCCTGCGCGCCGGCCAAACTCCCAATCCAGAGGTAGAAGAAAGGAAGCAGCATTTCGCATTTAAGCCCCTCCAGTTTCTTCATATTATTTGGCTATTCATTGTGTCTTGCAAAACTTGTAGGTCATACCCTAGATCTACTGGCATTTCACGTTTTAATCCAAGCTTTTGGCCTTTTGCAGATATAACCTTGGATATATGCTAAATTGGTGCACTGTTGACTGAGTCTAGGGAAAATTGTTTGCTACCCCCTTTTGTCTAGGTTTAATTGCACAGGAGTCCATTTTGGGGTGATAATTGGTATATGAACTTTGAAGTGCTCTAGAAATTTGTAGAAAAATCATATTCATAAAAATATAAAACCTGTTTTGTTGAGTTGCTTATGAGTAGGTCTGCACAGTGGACTAGGCCTTGCTATGGGAAAAGACTGTTTTGCCCCTGTTTTCATGCATGCCTTGTTGTGGTGATTAATTAACAAAAGTGCATCAAATGAGCTCCTAAAAACATGAAACTTAGAGAGTAGCTTTTATATGATGTCTAATCACTGTATGATTTTTTGTAGCACTAGCATTGGCTGGTTAATTACTGTTTTGTCATTTCGCATGTGTTTTGTGCATTTATTTAACTTGGAAAGTGAAGGCTATATAAATTATGCTCAAAATGACATCCTGGTATTTTTCATGTGTCTTCTATAGTATGAATAGCTCACTGGTGAAGTTTGAGGTTGTGCTTGTATGTTTTAGCTGCTGATTTGAAAATGACAAAGTGTCACTTGCTTAACTAAATAAAAGGAAAAAGTGGTCTTAAGGTGCCTAGTTAATTCCATGGAAAAATTTGGTGGTGTGCTGGTAATGATTAGAGTCTAAAAAGTAATTTCTTGGATTTTATGAACACTATTTCATTTTGCATCTAAGATAAGCTAAAGGAAATATATGGAAAATAGATGTCCTATCAAACTATGGATTTTGTGCTTGCTAATTTTTGTGTATGCTGCTTATGCAATGTTATGCTAGCTGTAGAAATATAAGGTCCAGAGACCATTGCTACAAACTATGAAAAATCTGTGAAATTAATGGGCCGATAAATTGCTGGAATTTTAATAAATTAATTATAACTCTTTTGTGGCTGAAACTTTGGCAGTAGCATTATGTAGTAGGCTTCTACATGTGATAAAAGTTTGAAGTTGATAAGGGTTGTCTAACTACGTAAACTTATAGGTGCATTTTTATTCATAAAGAAAGCATGTGCATAGAATAAATGTGTAGGTGTTTAGTTGCAATTGGTAGCATTATGAATATGGGTTGATTTCTAGCTGCACGCTATCTACTATTCTCTATATCACACTTGTTAAAGACAGACTACTAGTGCAACTTATACTAAGACTGATGTTTCTAGTAGTCCATACAATGTGTAAATATATGTTTGCGTGATGTTTTGGCTGTATGTGGCATGAATAGGAATAACTTAACTTAAAACTTAATCACATAATATCTTTTTATGATGCATTATGAAAGATTGATTCAATAGCATATGCCTGACCTAGGAACATAAACACACTTCTTGACAAATTAGTTTATCAATCATCTTTCTGTCTATCCCTAAGAGAATCGTTTGTATGTGTGCTTGATATTCCTGCATCTCATATGTTCCATCATGCATATCATTCATATAGCGACGCTTATGGCAGATACGAGATTAAGAAGCAATTGCGTGGAGCTACGTCGAGCAACGGTGGTCCAAAAGACCAACTAAGCCCCAAGCACGACCTGGAGGGTCCATCAGTCGTGCTTGGAAGGAGGAGTTGTCCAAGGGATCAAGGGGTTGCTTGGGGCCAAGCCTCACAACCCAGCAAACTAACATTAGCATAGTTTGTTGGTTCTCTTAAAGTAAAGCAAAGGTAGGCAGGACCATGATTTCTCTTAGCTAATATAATCTTGTTTGATGATTACGCATCTGCATTAGGAGTTGATTGGAAACATCTGCATTAGACTTCCCGGTCGCCCTGGCCCTAGCACCTATATATAGAGTTCGTAGGGCGAGTGCCTAAAATTGCTAGGTATGAGTAGACACGAGTGAATGGAGTCACTCATCGCGTAAGTGATTTTCAAAAGTCACAAGAAATATTACTGTGATGGAAGCTATGAGGATGCTCATGGTTTAAATCGAGACTGGGCGGAGATTTATTTCAGTATTTATTTTTTATGATGTTGTTGTTTATTGGACTCCGCCCGAGTTGCATAAGGCCGGCCGTTGTTCGCTTGGGATCGGCATAACATTGCTAGGATGCTTATCCAGGCCATGGGACCAGTGAAAGCCTTTCTTGGGCCGTCCCACTGTTCAAGATGCCGCCCATCAATTGATAGGGGGCCGATGGACTCGGAGGGTGCTTGTAGTCGAGGGAGGGCTGGCCCGGTACGCCGTGGTAACGCTCCTAAGGTGGCTATTGTGATGCCCCTGGCATCTCAAGAGCCTTATCACGCAGCTAGAGAAAAGCTAATATTGGATTAGGACTTAGTCATGCTTAGAGAGCAACAAGAAATATGTAGAGAAGTCACTAAGTCAAAAATTTTCTATACAATATAGAAGACCACATATTTCGTGGTTGGATAAGTCAACACTCACATGCTTTTGAGCTCAACATCAAATACAAAACCTCGGATAAGAAGGTAACCCTAGACCTTTCTGTTTGACCATGTTCAAAAATCTAAAGACAAGAGGTTTAAAACATCAAACCAAATCCAACTAACGTTTCTTCCGAGGATAGCAAGTGTGATCGAGACCGAACTTGAGCCCTAATAAAACTTTCTAATCCATTAAGTACCTGAGCTCAACTCCATTGTCAAAGTTGTTGTACATGTTATGGACTACCCTTTTGTTACACTGAACATGGTTTAAAAATGTTCTTAACCTGTCTTAAACCTCACCACAAATTCTCTTGGAAATAACCAAAATCTGCCCACACTTAGAAATTTCCCAAGTATGGACTTTCAGCTTTTCCCCACGTTGAATCTGAAATTACTTTTGATTTCACTATACAACTTCAAATTCTCCCTTTCTATGAAATGAAATTGAACTTATCACCTTTCAAATGCACCTATTGTGGAAGTGATTGGACTTCATTTGATACTCCAAAAGTTGGAAACAAGAAAGTCTGTACACAAAGTGAAATTTCTGTTTTAATAAACCTTGGAACATGATGGTGTCTATAATTCAAAATCTGTTGGGTTTCAGACCAAAGTCATATTACCAAACTTGTAGATAAAGTACTGGAGAACAACTTTGTTAATTAGAGCTTGGTCACATATTGAGGTTTAAATGGAGTTTAGGGTCATTTTGTACCAACACAAAAAACCAGTCCAAATCTGAACTGTTTAGTAAACTCAATGTTTCTATGACCTACAACCATTTTCATGCAATGGCCAAATTGAATGAGTTGTAGGTTATGAAATTCTAAACAATGTTGTCAAGAGGCACTTTGGGAGGTAAAGCACAGAAATATGAGTTTTGAATTTCCCAAGTAATAAAGGTTCCCTGTCCTAATTAAAGGCTGCTATATAAATTCATGTATAAATCATATTTCTACTTAGAATTTGGTGTTGAACCTTTTGACAAACTTGTAGAGCTCAAAGAGTAGAACATTTAATTGAATTGGCACTTTTTCAATTTCGGCCTTTAAGTAGCTCAAATATGCAATTTACAGGGACATAGAAAACACACTCTTCTTTTTCTTGGTCTCGGTTTCACTAACAGGTGGGCCCACGCCGCGCCACCGCGCCTACGCCCAGCCAGCGCACTCCACGCGGCCGCCGGCGTATGGGCAGTGCCCGCGCCCGCAAATCGCCGTCGCGCCCTCTTCACCCGGACACCTTCGCGACCTCGTTCATTCACGCGTACTTGCCTCCCCCTCCACTGGAGCCGTCCCCGTGCTCCCCTCTGACCGAGCCGCCATGGACGAGCTCGAGCTCAGACTCGAGCTCCTGCCGCCGCTTCACTGCCTCCCCTCGCCCTAGACCGCCACCATCACCTGCGCCGCGACCCTGCGCACCTAGAGCTCTAAGCCTCCTCGCCTTTCCCCTCCCCGTTGGGTAGATCGAGCCGCCGCTCGCCGTCCGCGACGTCCTCGGCGCAAACCGCGCCCTTCGGTTCACCGCCGTTGCGCGCCACCTTCCAGTTCCTTCCTCACATCCAGACCACCACAGTCGGCTCCGCCTCGGCCTCGCGCGCCCGACGCACTAGACGCGGCCGCCGCTCCGACCTTTCCTTGCCTCCCTCCACGCGCGGCCACCATTGCCGCCCGAGTCAAACTCCGAGCCACCGTGGACAGCCACCCTTGGGCCTTCTCCGCGCCTCCACTTCGCCTCCGCCGGGTTTGCCTCGTCCCCGCGTAGCTCGAGCGCCCTTTGGCCCCGCCATTCGCCGCCTCGACCGCCGGATCGACGCCGCGCCGCCGCGCCACGCCGAGCTCCCGCGGCTTCGGTTCACCGCCGCCGCTCCGCTTGTCCTCACCTCCTCCCACGACGAGGTCTGGTGGAATCGAATGCCCTTGGACGGGAACGCCTTCCCCGACCCCGTCGGCTCCAAGTGCTGCCTCACTGCCGCCGACGCAGCGCCTCCCACTCCGGCCGTCGCGCGCCGTCGTTCCCAGGCCGAAGGAAGAAGAAGAAAGGGTAGTTTTACCCGAAACCCCCTGCGCTTTTGTATTTTTACGCGCTCTACTTTAAACACTATGCACTGAGTCTGTGAAATCTTCCCTGTTACCCCCTGGAAACTACGGTTATTTTTATTTAGGTCCTGAGATCTAATGTTTTCTATTTAAATGCATTTAAATTAGCTGTGAACTTTGAAACTTCATAACAAATCACAGAAAAATCCAAAATGGACAAACTCAGTTGCGTTAGACTCCTCTTGAGTAGATCTACATGATAGGGGTGATGTGGAAGTGTGAAATATCTGTTTTGCCCCTGGTTTGTTGCATGCATGATTAATTAGGATAAAAGTCAAAAGTGGACTAAATGAACTCCAAATGGCATGAAACTTGGACAGTAGCTTTCTTGTGACATTGTAGCACTACGTGAATTTTTGTAGCCCTAGCACTTGCTGTTTAATTACCCTTTTACCATTATACATGTGTTATGTGAAATTATGTAACTTAGAAAGTGAAGGCTACATGGAATGTGCTCAAAACGACTCTCTAGCATTTTTCATATACTTTAGGTAGTATAAGTATCCCACTAGTAAAATATGAGCCCCTGCATGTTAAGTTTTAATGGTGATTTGAAAATGATAAAATGGTGCATGTTGGAAATGATAAATAGAAAAAGTGGTCATAGCTTCCTAGTAAAATTCTCCGAAAAATTTGGTAGCTTAATGTGGGTGCATAGAGTCCAGAAAGTATATCCGAGAAGACTAATTACACTGTTCATATGTACATCTTAATTTGCACTAGATTAATATATGGAAAATAGATGCCCTGTCAAACTTGGGAGTTTTAGCATGGTAAAATTTCACCTTCGGAAACCATTCCAATAATTTATGAAAAATCTGAGAAGCTATAGGGCTGATAACTTGCTAGAATTTTCATAATTAATTTATAACTCCTTTATGGCTGAAATTTTGACAATAGCATAATGTAGTGTAAATCTAGATGTCCCAAAAATCTGAGCTCATTTGGAGTTGTCTAACTACATGAACACAAGTAATGCTTTTTATTCATAAAGTAGGCATGTGTTAGGTAATTATAAGAGTATGTGTTGTTTGCTATAGATATCTTTATGCATGTGGGTTGATTTCTAGCTGCACGCTATCTACTGTTGTCTATGCCACACTTGATTGAGAAGATGAATTCATTGAGGGCAAGGAAGCATGCAACAAGCTCAAATGAATCTATCTTACACATATCAAAAGCTAGCATGTTTTTTAGGGTTGTTTAAAAAGAAAGCATCACCACCATGAATAGCACCTAGCAAGATATGCATGAACAACAAGATGCTAGCAATGTATACAAGGTTTGCTACTCTCAACCAAAGCATACACAACCAGCCATAAGCATTTTAGAGACTTGCATATTTCAAATTTAATCACTCATATTGCATTAGCAAGTTTCATATTGTGCTAGGAGTTATTCACTTGTCTTGCCACTACTTACCAACCAATGCCAAGACTAGGTTCAAAGAACCATCAGAAGCTTAACACAAGGTTTTGGTCATACATAGCCTAGTCCAAGTTCATGCCAAAGTGCAAAGGCAAGCTGTCTCGAACTAGATCACTGTGACAAGCAAACTCACCTGGATCTTTCTCAATTTAGCACATAAGACACCACTTGTAAGCATTTTGATTTAGATTTCAATTTAAGCAAGGTGTCACAAAAGCCTAGGCATTAACTCAGCAAAGGCATACAACTAGCATATCCAGGTATGAAAAGATAGCAAATCATTCAACTCTCCTACACATGCTAGGTAGCCAAATCAAGTGGTGATCATGTTTTTAATTTTCAGGAAGGCAAAAGACTTAGCTCACAATTAGTATTCAACAGACTCAAGAGAGCTTAGCCAACCATGATCAAGCAAGCATCTGTACAATCTAGCACAAGCAAGTACTAACTCATCATTCAAAAGAGCTCTAGTGCTACTGAAGTGAAAATGCTTATGATACAATGCAATGCATGATATGATACAATATGCAGAAGAAACAAAGAGAAATAAAAGCAAGATAAAAGCAAAATCTAAACTACATAAGCTATTCCTTACTAAAAGGAATAGCACACTATCCCTGACTAAAAGGGATAGCACACTCCAAGCTCACCTCTCAAGCGTGCAAAAGCGCCAAACTCTAGGGGCGTGGTAAAGATATCGGCCAACTGGTTTTGGGTTACAACAGGGACTAAGTCAATATCACCTTTCTCATAGTGGTCTCTCAAAAAGTAAAATCTCACGTCTATGTGTTTGGTTCTAGAGTGCAAGACGGGATTCTTAGCTACAAAGATAGCAGAAGTAGAGTGCACTAAAAGAGGGATCCTCCCAAACCTAAGGCCAAAATCACTAAGGGTGGCTGTTGCACTAGGAAACCAACAGGTAGCACCCTGGAGAGCTTCACACAATAGGGCCGGGAGGTGTATGTGGACCGTAGGGATCGCTCCTCCTTGCTGCGACCCACGATCAGCTGAACGGAGTCGTTAGCAGGCTCACTTGTCTCTATTGTTTATGTTGTGGTTGCAACAGAGAGGTGTATGACCGGTTTCGACCTGCTGAAAAATTTCCACAATAATCCAGAGTCTCTGCTTTGGAGAGTCCGTCCCAAGACCGTTCACGGGCAAAGACCTATTCCAAGGGAACTGAACCTTGAAACGGCCACGTCAAGCAGTTCCTCAAACTCAGACTCGTCAAGTAGTTCTTCGAACACCGACGACATGGCCGCAGCTCCTAAGAAGACTATCCGTGAGTTCTCCATCCCATCCAGTAACAATGTCCCTACAGGACCAACCGTCAACGCAGGGGAGAACTTCGAACTCAAGCCGGGAGTCATTCACATGGTTCAAGCCATCCCTTTTTGAGGATTAGCAACGGAGGATGCCAACAATCACCTGTAGCAATTCCTGGAAATCTGCAGCACATTTACCATGAAAGGTGCGTCCGCCGATGCTGTCAAGTTACGCCTCTTCCCATTTTCACTTGTCGGAAAGGCGAAGCAATGGTTCTACCTCAATCGCGCAACACTAACAACGTGGGATGCGTGCTCAAACGCATTCCTCGCCAAGTACTTCCCTCTGGGAAAGACCAATGCATTGAGGAACAAGATCTCGAGCTTTCAACAGCTCGCAGATGAAACGGTGGCGGAGGCCTGGGAAAGATTACAGGAATACATAGCAGCCTGTCCCCACCATGGCATGGAAGAATGGCTGATCATTCAGAGTTTTCTTTCACGGGTTAAACTGTACTGCTCAAGAGCACCTAGATGCAGCCGTTGGAGGATCTTTCCTATCCCAAAGTGTGAGAGCGGCCAAAAATCTGATTGAGAAGATCGCCACTAATTAGGGATGGAAGGAAGAAAGGTCACACACACGATCCTGTGGAGTCCATCACATCGACAGCACGGACATGCTGGCCGCCAAGATGGACTTGCTTTTAAAGAAGCTAGAAGACAATCCTCAGACCGCACCAGTCAAGGCCCTCGACACTCGCATGACTTGTGAAGTCTACGGGGACATGGGGCATTCAGGGAGCAGCTGCCCTGAAATGCGACCGGAAGACGCCAACTTCATCGGTAATTCTAGCAACTTCAACAACGGGAATCGTCCCCAACCAGGCTGGAATTCGCGCCCATATATGCCATTCTCCAGACAAGATAACTCCTCTGGTAATACACAACAGTTCAATAAGCCTAGCTCGTTTGATCCAAAAGCTGTGTATGATAGCATTAGTAAAAAGTTTCATGCAAATGATAGACTTTTTGAGTCTATTTCTTTACAGATGAAAACTTTTAACAGTGCTATGAAAAATCAACTGAGTTTCAATAAAATGTTAGAAACACAAATAGCTCAGTTGGCTGCCTCTTTGCCTGATGCTAATGCGGGAAAGCTTCCGGGACAACCGGAACCTCCTCCCAAGGAGCACATCAATGCCGTCACCACTAGGGGTGGTAAGTCCACTCAGGACCCTCCACATCCTAGTGGTGCATCACGCACTAACCATACAGGTAAGGAACAGGAGAAGACCACCGAAATGGAGGAGAATGATGATCTAGAAACCAGCACTGGTACCGCGAAGGAGAAGGCACCCCCGAAAACTCTCCCACACGAGTTTTATGACACAATGGTGTTGCCCTTCCCTTAGCGCAACGAGAAGGCTGCCGCCGATGAACAATATAGTAAGTTTGTTGAGGTCATTAAGAAGTTATATGTCAATATACCCCTTCTAGATGCTATGCAGGTACCGACATATGCAAAGTACTTGAAAGATATATTCAACAATAAGAAACCACTGCCATCAGCGGAAATTGTGCATATGACCGAGGAGTGTAGCGCAGCTATACTCAACCAACCTCCACAGAAGAAGAAGGACCCCGGCAGCCCTACCATTCCATGCTCAATCGGGAACCAAGTCTTCAATCAAGCCTTATGTGATCTCGAAGCAAGCGTCAGTGTTATGCCCAAAATTGTCTTCGAAAAACTCAATCACGCGGCACTCGTCCCCACAAGCATGTGCCTGCAACTTGCGGACCAGTCTATCCGACACCCCGCGGGAATCGCCGAGGATGTCCCGGTGAAGATCCGGAACTTCCTCATTCTCGTGGATTTTGTGGTTTTGGACATGGAGATTGATGCCAAACACCGCTCATTCTTGGGCGGCCGTTTCTAAGCACCGCGGAAGCAAGCATAGATGTTGGAGCCAGAGAAGTCCACCTCAACATCAACGAAATAAGGGAGACATTCTCCTTCAAACCAAAAGTGGAGCAGTGTAGCCAAGTGAAGATTTTCAAGTGCCAAAAATATGTGCCGAAGCCGCCAGTCTACGATGCTTCCGGGAAAGAGATGGACAGTCTCGTAGCATTTATGAAACGGAAGTTAGCCACTGAGGCTGCCATCTGACAACGAGAAGAAGTCGAATGGAAGAAGGCGAGAATCATGAAGGCTAACCGCAAGAACCAGGAAACAGGAGGCAAAGCTCCTGTTAAGAAGGTCGGCACCCATGATTTTACAAGACCCATCAACCGAGGGTGCAATAAAAATCAACATACCCATGGAGACACTAGGATAAATACTATGGGGCATGTTGACGACGTGCGCGCCCAGGACTCATCTGCAAATGGTTCGCTCCCACCAAGAGGTAAACCTCGCATTATCATTCGACGGCATATTTATTTCCCGCTAGTTTAATTTCCTGTTCTCCATAGCATATTTAAATTTTTGCAATGCATAATTTTAACTTTTGCTTGCATTTAGTTTATATCCCTCATTTTTTCGAAAAAAAATAGGGGCCGCCCGCCTCATCATCAGGCCGACTGACCACCACCTTGAGAAAGGGGGGGCAGGGGGCACCGGCCAAGGCCGGCCGACCAGGCGGTCAGGCCGCCCGACCAAGCTTGCCTCTCCCACTCTTCCCTCTCTTTTTCTCTCTCTTGGCTTCCTCTTTCTCTTTACCCCTTTTTCTTTCTCTTTCTCTTTCTCTTTCTCTTTACTCTTTTCCCATTCACAAATCAAGGCACAAGGGGGCATGGGGGCACCGGCCAAGGTCAGCCGACCAGGTGGTCAGGCCGCCCAACCAAGCCTGCTCCCCTCTCTCCCTTCCTCTTCACTCCATCTCCTCTCTTTCTCTTTTCTTTGTCTCCCTTGCTCTTTGCTCTTTGCTCACGCCCGAAGCAAGAATGTTGGCAGCTCCTCATGGCCGGCCGACCGACACCCTTGGTCGCCCGACCAACACCGTAGGCCGGCCAAACCCCACAAGTGGTCGCCCGACCAGCCATTCCGTCCCATGCGCTTCCTTTCACGTTCGCCTTTGGACAAACACCCTGCAGCATCAAAGCACTCATCCTCTCCTTCCAACACACGCAAGAGCATGCACTCAAGTGGCCGCCCGACACTATCAGAGGCCGGCCGACCATGGTGGTGGCCGCCCGACCGGCCTCACCGGTCGCTGTTGACGTCTCTTAGCGTAACAGATTTTACTCCGCAAGCGCACGAAGATTCGCTGTAGCTTTTTCACTCAGAGTATTCCGAGTATCGTAAAAATCCACAGGGAAGCAAGGGCGAATAGGTGGAATGAAATGTCGAACTTTCAAGCAGTACTATAACTTAGATAAAATACCAGCTAATCTTACAACAGGGGTAAGATATAAAGATAGTGTATGGTGGGAAGAGTAAAACAGGGACTAAAGAAGCCTAACACTTAGGTAGTTGCCTGGGAGGACAATGAGTGAGATTAGATTTCCAAACTATACTACTTAACCGCTGCAGAGGAGTATTCGCGGTTGAACTAAGTTAACTGGATACAAGCTAGGATCTTGCGTCAAGCGAAATTCCGGTGCCTCGAGGGGTCAAGGGGTAGATAGTAGACCTCTGAAGGAGACCCGACTAACGCCTACGGGCTTACCAAACGACGGCGTGGAATACTGAGACCTCTAGAGCTGTCACCTAAAGAGGCAACCAACCAGATCTGCGTGGGTAAGATGGCACGCTATACTAGTGTTCAAGTGAGAACTTGAACACTAAAGCTCTTCCTTGATCAGAGGGTGAGAACTAACTTAATCTTAGATCAAAAGCCTAAGACAAGCTTATAGCACTGGCAAGTCTAACAAGATTCAGATAACTTAAGAACAACACAAACCTAAGCCTTGGATCTAGTGTGCAATAAAGGTACACCACACTAGGCAAGCGTTAAGAAGTAAAGTAAAGTATAACAAAAGATAGAGCAATGAAATATATTATACTGGAGTAATGAGTACAAAGATAGAAAGATACAAGAGCTTTACCGAGACTCGAAGAAGACTCCGGAATCCCTGAGGCAAAAGCTCAGACTCAACTCTAACTCCCAGGACTAACCTAGTGATACAAGACTAAACGATAGTGTGAGCTAGTCAACTTCCACCCTCTACAAGTGAAGTCTAGGGGGGTATTTATAGGTCCCAAGGTCGGTGTGGCGGTTAGAGAGGCGGTTACAACTGGAAGGCACCGAGGTGGGGCTGGGCGGCTCTAGGTGGGACCGGGCGGCTCCACCCTAGGCCGGGCGGCCCGGGTGACCGTCGGATCCACCGCCTTTCTCCATCTTGTGGCTCATATTGCCTCCCCAAGTCGGTTGACGGCGTTTATGGCGGTTAGAAGCGTGCTTTTCCCTCAACCGTTAATCTTCACTTGTGTTTCTTCCTTAGCCGCAGTATTGAAGTGCCGAGGATTGCTGACTTCACCAATCCAAGTACTGGATCGATGATGTGGCAAGTCTTCCGGTACTTGACGTGGTGCATTCGGCCTTTGGACTTCACAAATGTGTAGACACGTCACTTAGGCACATGCAGGTCGAAGATGAGCTGATTTGGCCACTTTGCCAAGTCGGGCGGCCTGGAGTGGAGCCGAGCGACCTGGCTTGGAGCAGGGCGACCTAGCCCACTGGCCAGTGACCCTGTGACTTAGCCAAATTTGCCTGTTTTCTACTGATCTTTGTACCTACAATCAAATATTCAACACAACTTGTGGAAATGTGTTAGTAGCCAGGTTTAATCCATACTTTGGCATATTTTCCTCCATGTTCATGGATAGTTGACGGTCATTGGTAGTGCAATAACAACCGTCAACACCCTCCCAAGCTTAGACCTTTGCTCGTCCTCGAGTAAAGCCAAGATGGGTTATGGATCAGGAGTTGCTGCAATATCGATGCTCATGAATAGTAGTTATGCACATACGACACCCATGCTCTTACCTTGAACCATAGTGTATGCAATGATCGCTCTTACTCATACCTGTGGTGCATCTTTTGGTCTTACCATGTCTTGGGCGGTTGAGAGGAAGAATGACTTAGCTGCAGGTTCTGCTCCAAGCATGTCTGTTGGGATTCCATCTCAGGTGTTTTTAAAGATTTTTCAAAAGAAAACAAGTTTCCCCAAAGGTACTCTTGATCGCTCAAAGTGTATCCTCACCATTTGAAGCCAAGAGCATGGCTAAGAATTTCCTATACTAAGGTTTTTGTGGAGCTCAGGGTCATGGAAGAACTTAGCTTACTTAAGTTGTTTGTTTTGCAAAGCCAAAGATTGGACCAAAGAAATATACTACATCATCTAGCCTTGTTCATTGTTGGAGCTTTATTTGGTGGATGGATGGATGAATCCCCTTGTTTCCTTTCCTTCTCCTGTTTGATTGATAGGTATGAATATGGAGCCTTTCTGTATTTTTCTTTCTTTTTGCCATGCTTGACTAGCATGCTTTTCTTTTTCTCATACTTTTGCCATGCTTGACTAGCATGCTTTTCTTTCTCTCATATTTTTGTTGGCTCCATACTCTACCTCTTTTTGATTGGAAGGAGTAAGGCTAAGGGTTTTATTTTGGAGACATATGGATGCATATCCAGAATAGATAAATGCATTTGTGGTGGTGGATTTTTGCTCCAACAATTCACAAGATAGAGATGATTCCATTCTAAGAGACTCAAAATTTGACAAAGCTCAAAACAACTTTAAGTAGCTTAAAAAGCTAGGCTCAGATATTTCAATGTATTTGGCTCTGGTAGGTAGTTAAAACCGATGGGGGAACTTCATTTTATTTTTCAAAAGAATAAACCTGAGATGTTTATCTTACTAAGGACATGTGGAGAAAACCTAGTGCTTAGCCATATCATTTCTCACAACAACATAGACATAGTTATGCAAATGGCATCCACTAAGTACAAGATCAAGTTTTCAACTTATACACACAAGCTCGAAATTAAGCTAAGTGTAGAACATGCATAAACAACTAAGCATGAACATAATAGAGCAACTATTCATCATTTCCATATGAAAGATATATGCATCAAAGTTGGGAGTTACTTTTATTGACACTTTTTTAGATAAAGAAATAAAAAGGAAATATAAAAACATTATTAAAAGTACTTACCTTGGTAGGACGGTGATGTTGCTGCTCGGTCGGACAGGGTACTGCTGGTACTGGTAGGACGGGTGATGCTGCTGCTTGGTCGGACAGGGGTACTGCTGCTGCACACGGGAGGAGACAAGGACAAGAGACGGGGACACCTTACTCTGAGGAGACATAGGCACGAGGAGGTATGCTCATAACGGTCTACCAACCCCCCAAGCTTCAATGAAGCTAGGGGTTTTGGTAGTAGTAGTTGTAGAAGTTCTGAGCATTGAGGAAGCTGGCTACAACTTGCTCGTTTCGGTTCTGGAGCATTTCCGTGTTGGTTTGGAGCCGTTGACCCATCTCTTCCGTGCGTTGGTATATGTCACCTACCTGCTGATACAGCCTCTGATCGTACTGGCCCAAGTTCATCCCCCCCATTGCGGAGTTGACGTCGGCCATGTCAGGTGTGTGGTACCGGGCTGAAGCAGAGTGACCTAGGTCTCTACTGAGCGCACATGATGCACTACCGCCTCAGTAGTGTTGTGTACTATGGGAAGGCTGGTAGGAACTCTCACCACCGGTACTGGAGAAGTACCAAGATGGCTCAGATGGTATGGAAGCATGGATGGGTTCCTCAAAATCCTCTCCTCGGGCTCTGTGGTGTGACTCCTCCGCTCGCCGTCGCTAGGCTTTGGTCATGACGCCGCCGATGCTTTGGCGTGGTGCCTCCACATCTAGCTACATGGTTAGGCTTCTAATGGTGTACAAGTCGAACTGCGGTGCTGGAAGCGGCAGCTCAAGACTGTGCCCGAACCATGTCATGATCATTCTCCCAGTTGCAGCGTCTCGCCTCATGAAATGTGCCTGGACAAAGTGCTGCTCCCCTACATAGTGTAATGTGTCGTCGGGAAGGTAGTCAAGTTGGGCATTCTCTAGGAGGCCCAAGTTGGCTGCTATCCTGGTGACAAAGGAAGTGATGCTTATAGGGGTGTTAGTCGCTCTCATGGCCATCCATTGGTGGACAATGTCGAGGACCGGAGCATAGCGCTTCTTTTTGACCATGGCATAGAGGCACTTGAGGTCTTCGTTGGGTGCACAACGAACCTCGCCTCTTGGAAAGACGATGAGCGAGACCCAGCGAGCTAAGAGTCTTAGAGTGGGATTGTGAA
The DNA here is from genome assembly GCA_022530915.1 of Paspalum notatum. Taxonomy (NCBI): domain Eukaryota; kingdom Viridiplantae; phylum Streptophyta; class Magnoliopsida; order Poales; family Poaceae; genus Paspalum; species Paspalum notatum. The sequence goes on along the minus strand of CM039688.1, from coordinate 26,002,138 downwards.
TTTTGGTGGTGCTGTGTTTCCTCTTCCCGTACTCTCCAGATATTTCCACCCAAAAAGATTTCATGTCATACTCGACTGGGTCACTCAACGAACAGTTGGAGTGGAAACCCAAGAGGTCGGCAAACTGCTGCGGGTAGACAGAGAATTCAGTATTGAACAGGCAGAAATTTATAAATGTACCTGTTGTACGCTTATCCACGCGGAGAGTCATCAGGAACTCTTGTGTGAGAAGGACGGATCCTTCCTCTGTAATGTTAGCGAAATCCGACCAACCTATATAATCAAAGGCTTTAATGAACGGGTCCAACATACCTATCTCGACGAGGAAGAAGGCGTCGAAGCACTTGGTCCTCCCAAAGGTCTTGGTGGTAAGAGCTTATAACACCTGGGCTTCCTGATCGCCTTGGATGTTGATATCCTGCAGGTTCATTAGTCGGGGCTACGGTTGTTGCTGAGAAGAAACTCCTTCGTCTTGCTCCTGGTCCTAGCGGCTGCGTGTACCGCTGACAGACATCCTGTTGGACACTGCGGGAGTCCTGTCGGATACTCCTAGGGTCCTGGAGCTTCCGCTTTGTGAATGAGTGTGAGAGAGCTCGTCCGACGAAGACGGGAACTTCAGGTGCAGTCCCTTCCCTGTGTTGCTCAGGGCCTTCTTCGCTTTCCTGAAGAAAGAAGACATCCTGCAAAAATAGACAATATACTACACAAGGGACAAGCAGTCACAAAAGATTAGCGTTAGCAGTTAGTTGTCCAGAAGTCAGTTGTCCAAGAGTTAGTCGTCCTTGCGGGGTAGAGCCTCCACAAAACGTACAAAAACCGAGGGTGTAGCACTTATTTTATTGGGCAGAATTTCAACTAAGTGCTGGAATTAAAACTAAGTGCCTAACTAAGCTAAAGAGAGTGTTTAAGGAGGGAGAAGGGAGTTGCTCGCGCTGCTGAGCGATGCAAGGAGCTGAGGGAGCGCATGCATGTATTGATAGGCGCGAGAGGGAGCAGGCAGGCAGTAGGGGCAGGTCGGACGACGCCGGCAGGGGGCTGGGCGGCCAGAAGCAGGAGCCGGGCGGCCTAGGAGGTAGGCCTCCTAGCCTAGTTGGTGTTGTGCGCGCGAGGATGGGACGGCATTGGTGGAGAGGGAGCGGGCGGCGTCGGTGTGCAGGGGCCGGGCGGCACCAGCCGGAGCCGGGCGGCCTGGTGGAGTGCGCAGAAGAGGAACAGAGGGAGCAAGGAGGTGACCCGGGGGGCGAGTGCCCTGTGCAAGGGGCCGGGCGGCTCCGGTGGTGGCTCAGCCACTGCCTCGTGCGTGCGCAGAGGGAGCAGAGGGGGAGGGGCCGGCCGGCTCCTGGTGGGGCCGGGCGGCTCCAAAATTTTTTTTCGCAAAATAGAACTAACTAAATGCAAACTTAAATAAAAGTTTGATGAAAATTAAACATGCAATGGTGAAATTCAAAGTAGGTGCATGAAAGATAAGAAAATAGAACGCGGAAAATTAAATATGCAGTGGAGGATAATGCCAGTTTACCTGCTGGCAAGGGCAAGTCATACCTCCGGTGCAGCGTCAGCGCTCGACGGAGACTTAGCGGCCGTCTGTGCTGCAACTTTTGCTCGCCATACCTTCTTGGTTGCCATAGCCTTTTGTTTCAGAGGTTTGATCTTCTTTTCTGGCTTTGGCTTTGGCGCTTCCTCTTTCTTCCGCCATTCTTGAGATGTGTTCGTTGCCTTGGCGGTGACCTTTGTCTCAGGAGCTTTGCCTCCTGAGTCCTTTGTCGGCGGCTGGGCCAGTGAGGCACGTCTCAGTGACTCGGCTCTGCGATCGGCTTTGAGCTTGCGGGCTTCTCCATCGTACAGGAGCTTTTCCATGGCTACAAGGAGAGAGTCCATTTTCGGCTTGCTTGGCGAAAGCTCGATCTTCTCTCTTTGTGTTTTCGGGGGTGCCTGACACTTAAAGTTGGAAGTTTTTACCTGTCGGCACTATTCGACCTTTGGTTTGAAGGCGAACGTCTCCCGTCTGCCATTGATGTTGAGGTGAACTTCTCCAGCTCCAACATCAATGTTGGCCTCAGCGGTGCTTAGGAATGGTCGCTCAAGGATGAGCGGCGTCTTCGTGTCTACCTCCATGTCTAGCACCACGAAATCCACCGGGACGATGAAGATCCGAATTTTCACCGGGACATCTTCAGCGATCCCGACGGGGTAGCGAATCGATTGATCCGCTAGCTGCAGGCACATCAGTAGGGGCAAGTGTAGCATGCGTAAGTTTATCAAAGACTACCTTGGGCATGACGCTAACACTTGCTCATAGATCACAGAGAGCTTGATCAAAATTCTGGGTTCCGATTGAGCATGATATAGAGGGGTTCCCAGGATCCTTCTTCTTTTCAGGCGGCTGGTTGAGTATAGCAGCGCTACACTCCTCCGTGAGGTGCACAACTTCGGTCGATGGCAGCGGCTTTTTGTTGTTGAGGATGTCCTTCAGGTACTTAGCATATGTAGGCACCTGCATCGCATCTAGCAATGGTATATTGACATATAATTTCTTGATTACCTCAACAAATTTGCCGAATTGATCGTCGACCGAGGCCTTTTTCGGCCTTTGAGGAAAAGGAAGCACTGTGCTGTCATAAAACTCGTGTGGAGCTGACTTTGGTGCTTCCTTCACCGGTGGTGGTTCACAATCCACCTCATCTTCCTCCTCTGGTGCGGCCCGCTTTCCCTGTTGTTTTCCTGCAGCTCTAGGATGTGGGGGGTCTTGTGTAGACCTTCCACCCCTAGTGGTTACAGCATTTATATGTTCCTTCGGGGGTGGTTCGGGCTGTCCCGGAAGCTTCCCCGAAGTAGGACTAGGTAGAGCGGCGGCAAGCTGAGCTATCTGTGTTTCTAACATTTTATTAAAGCTCAGCTGGTTCTTCATGGCACTATTCAAAGTTTCCAATTGATTTGATAAAGGTTCAAGAACTCTATCATTCGCATGGAACTTCTTACTAATGCTATCGTTCACAGCTTTTTGATCGAAAGAATTTTTATTGAACTGCTGAGAATTGCCAGAAGACATACCTTGACCAGCGAAAGGTAAGTTGGGTCGTGAGTTCCAACCTAGTTGAGGACGAGGCCCATTGCTGAAGCCATTGTTGTTGATGAAGTTGATGTCCTCCAATCCATTTTCGAGACAGTTGTTCCCCGTGTGGCCGGTGTTCCCACAATGCTTGCAAGTCATGCGAGAATCCAGTGCCTGGACCGGCACAGCTTCAGGAGCGCCCTCCAGCTTCTTTAGCAGGAGGTCCATTTTGGCGGCAAGCATGTCGGAGCCGTCAATATGGTGGACTCCACGGGGCTTATTGTTCGCCCTCTCCTCTCTCCATCCTTGGTTGCTTGCCATCTTCTCGATGAGAGTGCGGGCAGCGGCAACGCTCAAGGACAAGAATGATCCTCCAGCGGCTGCATCGAGGTGTTCTTGCGTGGACCAGTGTAGTCCGTGGAAGAAATTCTAGATAATCTAGCACTGTTCCATACCATGGTGGGGGCAGGCGGAGATGTACTCTTGTAGTCTCTCCCATGCCTCCGCCACGCACTCATCAGCGAGCTGCTTGAAGCTCGAGATTCGGTTCCTTAGTGAGCTTGTCTTCCCCAGCGGGAAGTACTTTGCGAGCAAGGCATTGAAGCATGCCTCCTTCGGCAGTGGGCTTGGCTGTGTATTAATGCAAGAAGGGAGAGTGATTGCCTACGCCTCGCGCCAACTGAGAAAGCATGAAGCCAACTACCCAACACATGATCTTGAGCTTGCAGCAGTTGTACACGCACTAAAGATATGGAGACACTATCTGCTAGGCAATACATGTCACATCTACACCGACCACAAGAGCCTCAAATATATCCTCACACAACCCGAATTAAATATGAGGCAACGACGGTGGTTAGAGCTAATAAAAGATTATGATCTGGAGATTCACTACCATCCTGGCAAGGCCAATGTAGTAGCTAATGCATTAAGCTGTAAGGCTCATTGCAATGTAATTGAAGCCCGCCCAACGGTGACAGTTATATGTTGTGAGATGGATGAGATCGAAATGCCTACAGAGCAGCATGCTAAACTATATAGCCTCATCATTGAACCTACAATAAAGGATCAAATCGTTGTTGCACAAAAGCAAGATAAGGGTATGGCACATATTCGAGAAGGATTAGATGAGAAGAAAAGAGCATGCTTCACACTTGATGACCAGGGAGTCTTATGGTTTAAGAATCGCTTAGTGGTACCTAAGGACAAGGAGTTGAGAAAGAAGATACTTGATGAAGCCCACACTTCCATGTTCACCATGCACCCGGGTAGCAATAAAATGTACCAAGACTTGAAACAAAAACTTTAGTGGACCCATATGAAACGGGAGATCGCCAAGTATGTGTCTGAGTGCGATGTGTGTCAGCGAGTCAAAGCCAACCACCTAAAGCATGCTGGTATGCTTCAGCCATTAGCAATTCCAGCCTGGAAATGGGAAGATGTACACATGGACTTCATAGTGGGTTTGCCTCGCACCCAGAAGGGCTATGACTCCTTTTGGGTCATTATTGATCGTCTTGCCAAATCCGCTCACTTCTTGCCTGTCAAAACTCATTTCACTGCGGCCACTTATGCTGAGATCTACATATCACGGATTGTATCCTTGCATGGTGTACCATAGACCATCACTTCCGATCGAGGTTCGTTGTTTGTGTCTCGCTTCTGGGAGCAATTGCAGACTGCTCTTGGGACCAACCTGATTCGTAGTTCAGCATATCATCCACAAACTAGTGGCCAAGTTGAAAGAGTGAACCAGATCCTAGAAGATATGTTGAGAGCCTATGCCTTGACTTACTCGACCAAGTGGGATGAATGTCTCCCCTTGGCGGAGTTTGCTTACAACAACAGCTACCAGAAGAGCTTGGAAATGGCTCCTTTTGAGGCCCTATATGGTAGACGGTGTAGAACACCACTCAACTGGTCAGAACCTGGAGAATGTGTCACATACAGTCCTGACTTAGTAACCCAAGCTGAAGAACAAGTGAAATTCATACGCAGTAATCTGAAGAGAGCACAGTCTAGGCAGAAAAGCTATTCAGATAAGAGAAGGCGACCATTAACCTTTGAAGAAGGTGATCATGTGTATCTTCGAGTATCACCAATGAAGGGAGTACACTGGTTTGGAATAAAAGGCAAGCTAGCACCAAGATATGTGGGTCCATTCAAGATCACAGAAAGATGTGGAGCAGAACCACACCTTGCTGCGGTTCATGATGTGTTTCATGTCTCGCAACTCAAGAAGTGTCTAGGAGTGCCGAAAGAAGTGGTTGACACATCTCAAATTCAGATTGAACCAGACCTCACTTATGAAGAGCACCCCATAAAGATCCTCGACCAAAACCAAAGATCAACACGAAGAACTATTAACTTCTACAAGGTGCAATGGAGTAATCACTCCGAAGAAGAGGCAACTTGGGAACAAGAGGAATTTCTGCAAACCAAATACCCCGGTTTTCTTCCCTCCACCTCAAATTGAGTATGTCATAGCAGTTTAAAGTTTCAATTTCATACACAATGCACTTTCTTCTCGTTTAACTTATCCACCCACATCACATCAAAATCTCAGGACAAGATTTCTTTAAGGGGGTGGGTTGTGATGCCCCAAGCATCTCAAGTGCATAATCATTCATCATATGTGCAGCATTCATCATGAAGCATCATACATTGGCATGCATTATTTGAACCCAAGTTCAAATTTGGTTGAAATGGAATTTGTTGAAAACCTATTTTCTGCATATGTCTCTGTGATTGTACCATAACTTTTATTCTATTTAGATTTGAGGCTAAATCCATATTGACAAACTTGTAGGTAACTTAATGATAAACAACTTTGATAATTGGTGCTTTGACATGCATGAAGGTTTGCATAGGGTTTTGGGGCTTTTTCTGTCAACATGTGATTTCTGTCCGAACACGACCTATTTAGTAATTTCAAATTTTCTTGATATTAAAGCCAAAATCTTGAAATGCTTGTATTGATAAAGTTGTAGATCTTGAAATTCTAAACAACATTGGTATAAAACTCCTTTTGTGAAAGTGTCTGGAAAATAGATTTTTAGAATTTCCAAACTGGAGGGTTGTGTTGGTCAAACCTTGGTTAGCAGCTTAAATTCAAATTTAAACCACAATTTTGAATATAACCTGGTATGAAAGATTATAAGAAAGATGTAGGGCTCAAAATTTAGAACATTTCATCCAATTGAGTCCTTTTCAAATTCGGCCTCTAATCTATTCAAAAACTGAGATTACAAATAGAGCTTCTGCGGTCAAAGCTAGTTTGTCCATTTCCAGAATTTGAATTTTCCTCTTGGGTCTATGACGTGTGGGCCCCACATGTCAGGTCCTCGCGTCTGGTGGGAAACGGCAGCAGCACTGGGTCCCACCATTTTCACCGCCCATGCACCCGGTCCGTGGACCCCCTTTTCTCCATCCGGGCCGGTCCCACTTGTCATTGGCACGGGGTCTAGGGACCCAGTCCACCGCCCGCGCCACCGTCTCCCTCCTCCTCTCCCTCGCACGCACGCGGCGCCCAGCGCGCGGCATGGCCGCAAGCGCATCCTGCCGACGCGCCCCTGCTGCTCCCGGGGTCAAGAGACGAGGCCACGCCTGCACCTGGACGCCATCCCGGCTCCGTTCGCACTCGTCGCCCTGCCCTCTCGCTCTCCCGTTGCCTCTCCTCCACAAGCGCAGTGCGCCACCCGCCATCGGAGCTCCCGCTGCCGCTACCTCGGGCTATCCCCCCGCCCCACCGACGCGCGGCTCGCGCTCACCTCGCTGTCCTCCACCTTTTCCCTAAACCCTCGTTCACTGCCAGTGCCTCTAGCACCCTCCCCCGCGCGCGCACCCTCACGGCCGCCATTGCCGCCGGCCACTTGCCGTGGGAGGCCACCTCCCGACCCTCCCCATGCCTCCAGGATACCCCCACCGCCTTCGCCTCGTCCTCGCGCATCTTCTGCGCTAACCCTCACTGCCTTTGCCCCACCCATTCGCCGGATCCGCGCCCGCACCGCCGTCGGCGTTCACCGTTGATGCCCTAGTTCACCACCTCCGCATTGCTCCTCCTCGCCACCCCGACCGACGAGACCAAAGGGGAAAGTTTCCCCGTCGCCGGCAACAACGACCGCCGCCGTCTCGGCTTCAAGTGCCGACCCCCACGCGCCGACGCAGCCCGGACAAAATCCGGCCGCTGCGCGTGCATCGGGCCGAGCCGGAGGAAGACGGCGGTGATTTTGCATCCTGGCCCCTGCTCTTTATTCGTTTTCCGTTCAAATCCAAAGCGTTATGCACTGAGTCTTGCAGGTTTCACGATCTAGCCCTTGAGAGTGACGGTTAATTTCATACAAGTCCTTGATCTATAAGTTTTTCCATTTATTTCATTAATAAATCGGCTGAAACTTTAGAAAATCATAACAATTCAAATAAAAATCCAAAATGGACAAACTCAGTGGCTATGGACTCCTCTTGAGTAGATCTACAGGATAGGTATGATGTGGATGTGTGAAAAGTCTGTTTTGCCCTTGTTTAAGTTGCATGCATGTGAGGGATAATAAATGGTAAAAGTGGACCAAATGAACTCCAAAAATTATGAAACTTGGACAATAGCTTTGTTATGGCATCTAAGTAGTGTGTGATTTTTGATAGCCCAAGTATTGGTTGGTAAATTACTGTTTTGCCCTTATGCATGTGTTTTGTGTATTAAATTAACTTGGAAAATGAAGGCTACATAAAATATGCTCAAATATGCCCTCTGGTATTTTTCATGTACTTTATATGGTATGGATAGCCTGCTGGTAAAGTTTGAGGCCTTGCATGTGAAGTATGAGTAATGATTGGAAAATGACAAAGTGTCACATGCTTAACTAAATAAAAAAGAAAAAGTGGTTCTAGGATGCATAGTTAATTCAATGAAAAATCTGGTATGCTACCAGTATGGTAGGGGGGACCAGAAAATATTTTTGGAGAATTTATTCACACTGTTTTTAAGTACATATTAATTTGCATAAGTTGATTATATGGAAAATAGATGTCCTATCAAACTATGGATTTTGGGCTTCCTGATTTTTGTATATGATGTTCATGCAATGAAATGCTTGCTATAGAAATTTCAAGTCCAGAACCCATTCTTATAAATTATGAAAAATCCTAGAAGCTATAGGGCTGATAACTTGCTGGGATTTTAATAAATTAATTATAACTTGTTTGTAGCTAAAATTTTGGCAGTAGCACTATGAAGTATGTTTCTGCATGTGGTAAAAATTTGAGATCAAATTGAGTTGCCTAACTACATGAACTCATGAGTGCAGTTTATTCATTAAGGTAGCATGCCCATTAATCTGTGTGTATTCGTTTAACTACAAGCGTCAACATGTTTGGTGCATATATAAAGTTACTTGCTGCACACTGTCAAATACATCTTGTAATAACAAGGGTGTTCAATGGAGGTGTTTTTGAGAGACAACTTCATTTCATTTGATAGGGACTGTGTACACATATGAGACAGCAACTCCTGATAACTTCAAAGATAAAATGTGGTGATGGTTTGTATGATTTCTTAGTGATGGGTTGCATGATTTCTCAAGAAGTTGTTAAGTTTTCTCCTTATGGGATGTGTTTGAACTAAATACAATTGAGTCTTTTTGTCACAAACTACTTGATCATGCATTATGCTTTAATTGCACCTCATGCATACAATTGCATTCATTGCACTCATTATTGCACTATGTCATGCATATAGATTCCACGAAGGAAGGATCAACATGGGAGCTACTATTGATCGATAAGCCGAACAACGAAGTGCACCAAAAGCAAGAAGACGATGGGTCACTGATTAAATCCGTCTCTGTTTCAAGGGGTTGCCTGGAGCAAAGCCTCACAACCCGGCAAACTAACTTAGATTAGTTTATTGGTTTTCATAAGTACAATCAAAGGTAGACAGGACCATACTATACCCAGCAAACATCTTATGTCTTAATGATTAGTCATATGCATCAGGAGTTGTTTGGAACCAACTACATTAGACATCCTGGCCGCCCTGGCCCTAGCTCCTATGAATAGAGTTCGTAGGATGAATATGCCTAGAAATGCTAGGTACGAGTAGACACGAGTGAGCACTGTCACTCGTCGCGTAGGTGATATTTCAAAATCTCCGAAATCTTACTATGGTGCAAAATTTATGATTATTTATGTTGGTGTTAAATCGAGACCAGGCGGAGCGTAAGTTTACTTTTGGGGTGTGCGTTGTTGTTCTCCAGCTCCGCTCGAGTCGTTTAAGGCCCGTCCGCTATTCGTCTGCTGATTGGCATAACATTGCTAGAGTGCTTATCCAGGACATGGGCCTGGTGAAAGTCTTACTTGTGCCATCCGAAGAACAGAGACAGACTCCTACTGTGACACCTTGGGGAGCTTGTAGTCGAGGGAGGGCTGACCTGACGTGACCGTGGTATCGCTCCTAAGGCGGCACAACCTGGGAACAACGGAAGGATTGAATCGAACTTGGGATGGGACAAGTGGAGATGGGGGAAGCAAATGTGGGAATGCCGGGGGTTAGTAAGCATATGCCATCCTGGTACTTCTAGTTATTCCTGGGAATATAGAAATCGATTCAAATCGCTGATGCTCACTAGGTGTGAGAGTGCCAAATATCACTGTCGGGCAACGTAGTAACAAGTTAAATATCTTATGCTTATATTCATGTTTTTAAATACAACATGCTTGGATTGGTATGATATGCTATTACGCAAGTTACTGATGATACTCATGTTTTACTTTCATGCAAGTATTTACATTATGATGTAAAGGATCTTCATGGTTAAGGGATAGCAGCTGTCAAATCCTGCTATCTTATGTCAACATGACCTTGTATAAAAATCAATGGCTAAGGATCCACATGATTAGTAAGCAAGCTTTGCTTCAGCCTTAAGCCCCGTCCATTAAGTCCTACTGAGTAATTAGTACTCAGGGTTTACCCCCACTTTTGGATTACAGGTACAGATGACATCGGGACAACTTGTGTTGAAGGTGGTAGTACCGGTAGGCTCGGTGCTACACGCCTCGTTCATTTCTACGTGAAGACTGCTTAAGTATCATGATTCCATTGCAAGATGTTTTGAAAACGCTTCCGCTATATATATAATTTTGTAAACACTTCCGCTATATTTGAACATGTATTTGATTCCATATATTCGGTTTGTAAATTAAGTCTATTACTCTCTGTTTCAACTGCCTGTGATGATGTAATTGTTGTGGCTCTTTCGAGAGTCAGATGTGTTTGATGTCGGTTCCACTGGGAATGGTGTTATCGAGAGCCCGAGGGACTCTCGACGGACTACCGGGTTTAGTCTGGCCTAAGTGCATTGCGAGCCAGAGGTGGCAGGTGTGCTTAGTCTGGATTAAGCAGGGCGGTTCCGCCACATGAGGAAGGTGCTCCTATCTTTGAAGATAAGGAAGCCGCACTAACTGATGGTGATGCAGGAGCCCCTGCACCAGCTGCAGCTCCTGCCCCCTCTACTACGAGCTCTGATGATGAAGGTGGACCTATGCTCACGGCTTCCTCCTCACTCCCCCGACAGCAAGCTCAAGCAGAGGCTGGCCCCACTGAGGATGCAGGGGAGGTGACCTTCGAGATTGTTCCATCTCGGCAGGTCCAGCGGGATCACCCTCCACACAGGATCATTGGAGATATTCATCGGCGTGTCACATGTTCTTCGGTTAACTCTCTAGCCTTTTTCTCCCACTCTGCATTTGTTTCTTCTTTTGAGCCTCAGGATGTGTCATATGCATTATCTGATCCTAACTGGGTGAACGCCATGCATGAGGAGTTGGAGAACTTTGAGAGAAACCATGTCTGGGATTTAGTTGAACCTCCACCAAACTGTCGCCCTATAGGAACCAAGTGGGTTTTCAAGAACAAACAGGGTGAAAATGGGATGGTTGTGAGGAACAAAGCGAGATTGGTAGCCCAGAGTTTCTGTCAGAAGGAGGGGATAGATTATGAGGAGACCTTTGCCCCTGTAGCTCGTTTGGAAGCCATTAGGATTCTGCTTGCTTTTGCTGCCTCCAAAGGCTTTAAACTGCAGCAGATGGATGTCAAGTCAGCCTTCCTAAATGGGTTCATAGAGGAGGAGGTTTATGTGAGACAACCTCCTGGTTTTGAGAGTGTCAAGTTTCCAGACCGGGTGTTTAAGTTGAGGATAGCCTTGTATGGTCTGAAGCAAGCTCCTAGAGCTTGGTATGTGTTGACAGCAAAATTTGGCCGTCCCTATTAATGGGCCAAAATCAGCTTTGGGCTAAAGAGAGGCTGTGCAAGGAAGCAACGGCGTGTGGTAAAACAGGCCATTGGGCCTTGTATCGTAGATTAAAGAGTAGTTAAAAGAGTCCAGTTTAGGTCGGTTAGGGTTTGTAGTTTAATTATGGAAGGGCAGGCTTGCCGCTCGAGTCTCCGGACGATAAATATGTACCCATTGTTATTGAAATAAAGTTGACGACATACGTTCACCAAGCAGCGGTTGTCTCCATATCCCCTCGGCGCATCGCCACCTCTAGCGACTAGAGTTTCAGGTAATCGTCATGCTGCCTTAACGATTTATTTCGTTATAGGCATTAGGACGTTAGTCGCCTGGCAAATCGTGTACTGAAGCGTTTTTGATGGCACTATTTGCTAGTTACCATGATGAATCTCACGTTAAGCTTAGCCTGGCGCGAGATCCATTAGTTATCTCGATGAATCTCACGTCAAGCTTCGCTTGGCGTGAGATCCATCATGTGCATGAGTCGATATGCTTGCACCTTGGCTCATGTACACCTTGCTGTTATACTAATATCTTCCATGATGCATGCCGTCACGCTGCTGGTTCATTATTAGATTAGTATAGCACAAGTTTAGAATATAGATTTGATCTGTTCTTGCAGCTTTATCTACAGATCACATGTTTGTTAGGAAGATCTGATGAATACCCTGTCATGCCTTTTATCGTTTTATCAAAGATGCAATTGTTTTTATAGCTTTCCTGTATAATGTTTGGTTCAATAGTAGATTTGAAGGCATGTTTGACGTTTATCTGGATGTTTTAGCCGACTAGAATAGATCTAGTCATGTTTCCTCTTCCTTTATTTAAGTACTTTTATATATTATATCTAGATATACTATTGGTAAGAAAATAGGGCCTTGTCGACGAAGAAGATCCAACCTAGGATGAGCCGATCTGAGCGATCCGGCTAGTATTTAATGTTTAATCTGTTTTGTCTGCTTGTACAGGGGAAACAGGAACCAACCAACGCCATCACCACCACCACAACCTCCCTGGCTAGGTCATCAGCCAGGTGGCACGCCCTACTAACACCGAGCCAAGACGATTGGCTGATCCGTTCAGCTGGTCGTGGGTCGCAGCAAGAAGGAGCGATCCCTACAATCCACATACATCTCCCGGCCCTATTGTGTGAAGCTCTCCAGGGTACTACCCATCAGTTTCCTGGTGCAACACATTTTTGGCACGCTTGGTGGGACACGCAGATCTCAACACAGGCATGGCTACCAAAGGACGCACCACCGTCGCCGTTGAGAGCGGCGAGGAGTGCGCCCCCATCGACAAGCTCGAGGATCTTCCCAAAGTTCACCAAAGGCGCTACGCTGAGATCGTGGATAAACTCAAGGCTAAAGTCCTCGCCATGTACAAGAGGTCTTGCCACGGCGGCATCATGATACGTGGAGTCCCTTCATCTCTTCTCGACGGACTCGACCTCATGACTCGTTCGCAGTGGTGCACTGAAGCGCTTCGCGAGGAGATACACAGGATTACTGCGCATGCTTTGATTAGGCAGTCCGAGGCGGTCATAAACCGCATGGATAATATCGTGGTCAAGACGGTTAGAGCAGCGTTGGCTGGTGAGCCTCTTCATATCACCGGCCCCGAGTTGAACGGCCACGTTGGAGAAGCCATGTTCTAATGCAGGTCGGTTGTTCCAATCCGCATCGAGGTACAGGGGGATAATATCGCAGAATTCGTCATGCATCCTCCACGTGACAAACTCCCTCTAGAGACCAAGGTATACTCCACTCCACCCTTGGTCATACCTGACGGTTTCGCATGCCAGATAAGTTACCATCAGCTAGAAGAAGGAGAAGCGCCTCCTCCCCTGTACCCTAACCTAGTCCTCGTCAACCCACCACGAGGGCCAAAGGAAAGTCCTCCAGAAGCCAGACCTATGCACGGAGCAGCAAAGATGGCGGATCGGGAGGTACTTGAATGGCACAACGCATACGAGACCGGGCCAATCCATAGCGATCAGGCCATGTACACGGCAGGAGTGGGCTTCGACATGTCTCGAAAAGACCTTTTTGAGATTTTGAGGAACCAGTACGGCATCACACCTCTGCGGGGTGCTGTTACCTACGCAAAGCCGTATCCAGAGGTGTTTGATCACCTCGAGGCGCCCCCTAAGTTCAAGATCCCTGACTTCACACCAAGTTCAGTGGCAATGATGGGGCTAGTACCGTGGAGCACGTCAGCTGGTACCTAGCACAATTGGGGATTGCATCAAGGGCTAAACATATGAAAATTCAGCTGTTTTCTCTATCATTAACCGAGCCAGCCTTCGGTTGGTACACCACGCTGGCCCCTGGATCTATTACTACCTCGAAGCAACTCGAAGAGAGCATCCATGCGCAGTTCTTCTCTGGGTCTGACGAAGCTACGTTCACGGACCTGAATAGTATCCACCAACTCCCAGGAGAACCGGTCCACAAGTACATTCAGCGGTTCCGCGAGCTAAGGAACCGATGCTACTCTCTCCATCTTGATGAGAGGATCCTTGCCCAGATAGCATACAACGGTCTGAACAAAGCTGTCAAGGCAGTATATGGGCCGACCGATTTCGATTCCATCAGCCATTTAGTGTCAAAAGTCTCTGCCTATGAACGCAGCCATCCAGAGGTTTTGCAGGAAAGGCAGAGACGGAGTATTGGCTGTATCTAGACCGAGGAAGACGATGCCTTGGACGATGCCGATGCCTACCTTGTTCAGTGGGCAAGAACCAACAAGCCTCTGCAGTGCCAATGGGTAAAGCAGCCGAAACCCGTCCCAGGCTATGACTTCGACGTCTCAAAAACCGAAGCCATCTTTGACATGCTTGTTAAAGAGAAATTGCTGGTGCCACTCCCGAGGCATCAAACCCCTACGCCCAAGGAGATGCGTGGCCGCAAGTACTGCAAGTGGCATAACAAGTTAGACGGGCACAACACAGTTGACTGTAGCATTCTGCGTTCTGAAATCCAGAAGGCCATTGAACAAGGAAGGCTAGTTTTTGCTCGCGCTCCAATGAAGATAGACACGACGCCTTTCCCAGTCAACGCCATTTACGCCACGAGTCCGTTGCCTGACGAGTGCTACTCGGAATTCGTATCCAAGTTGATGTGCCGAGCACGCCTGGGCAAGGCTATTTCTACGGGCAGGATCCTGCACCAGGGCAACCAAAATCAGTATTCCCATCTCCTCCGAGGTTCTATTGCTTCAATCAACATGGTCCACGCATCCAAGGACGAGAAGGGGAAGGCCAAGGTGGATCCTCGTGATGACCTCCCTCTGGAATTCAGGGCCAAAGAGCATACTTTGGTTAGGACAATTCAAAGGAATCGGCGATGTCACCCTAACTCGGGAGTGTTGATTGGCATGTACGCACGCCACCATCAACGGAACGAGGAGCGGCGTCGAGCTAAAGAGGAGGAAGCATACCATTGTGAACGATGCCGTCATCTTGAAGAACGACGTCGCCAAGACCTATGGCGCGAGGAGCGGCGCCGCGAGGAACAGCGGCGGTACAAGGAGCGTCGTGATGCTATGAACCGCGAAGAGCATTGGCGCTGCCCCTATTTTCACTTCTGTTGGACGCAAGGTATGGAGAGACTCCCCACCCTTGATGATTGTTCAGAATGTTCCGACCGCAGGGGTCGCCATGGCAAAGCATCCGTGTTCAAACGCCTGGAGCATGCGCCATCACCACGACGGTATCGCACGACCTTGCCACGCCATCGCCGGGACCCTACTCCTCCGCCACGACGTCCTCTGTCTCCGCCACCAAAGCAGCGACCTGCGTCTCCACCGTCAGCGCACTCAACCTCTCCAGTAGGGCAAGATGACCCAGAGGATGTTCAATGTCACCCAGAGTGCCACCTGTTGAGGTGGTGCCCTGAGGGTTTGTCAAAGACGCAAAAGCGCAGGGTTCAGCGCTTGCGCAGTCTAGAACACGCCTAAGAGGGGGAATATCTTCGGCTGCTCAAGAAGGTCGGTGGCATCATGCAGATTCCAAGCCTGTGCCCCGAGCATAATCTCATTTGGAAGCGGAAACCTCAACCTGATGTTGCTGAGACATCGACAAAGCCGGCATCGGCTGAGCCGGCTAAACAAGACGCACGAGAAGGTCTGTCGCGCATGCAGTGATGACTCATCCAGCGACGACGATGATATTGAAGACGAAGTCAACGAGGTGATTAAGAAGGCTGCCGCAAGAATGAACATGGTCTTCTATCTCCCTGAAGATTTTTGCCCTCCCAGCAGCGAACAAATGGCCGAGTCAATGGCGCAGCTCAGCCTCAGCCCCGCTGCTGCGATTTTTTAAAAGCCGATCGACAAGAAATATCGGCGCCTCTGTGGCGATACCGCCCTGCTTAACCCAGATTAAGCACACCTGCCTCCTTTGACTCGCAGTGCACTTAAGCTGGACTAAACTTGGTAGTCCGTCGAGTGGCCTTCGGCCCTCGATAACACCAATTTCCAGAGGAACCAACATCACACACATTGACCCTCGATGGAGCCACAACAATTACATCATCACAGGCAATTGAATATACACAATACTTAGACTTTAAGTTACAAACCAATTCGAAATATAATTGAGTTCAACATAGTTTCATACAACAACATAGTTCAAATAGTCTCTCGCAGCGGAAGTTCTTAAAGTTCATGTTTCACGGTAACCAAAGACTTGCATAAATAGAACGAGCATCGAGCCCACTGATGCCGCTCCTTGCCAGATCATGACCCTTCCCATTCCTGATGATAACACGGCCTGCCACCAACACAGGCACAGAAGAGGAACTCCATACCTGTAAGCCAAAAGTGGGGGCAAAACCCTGAGTACTAATTACTCAGTAGGACTTAATGGACGGGGCTTACGGCTGACGCAAAGCTTGCTTACTAACATCTGGATCCTTAGCTACTGCTTTTAAACAAGATCAAGTTAATAAGTGGAAGCAGGATTTGACAGCTGCTTAGATTATTACACCTGAGCAGGATTTAACAGCTGCTCAAGTCATCATACTTGTAGAAACATCATGAATGTGACAAAGTATTGCATGGAAATAAATCCAGTAAACCATCATGAGTGTGACAAGTATTGCATGAAAATAAATCAGGTATATCCAAGCATGTAGTATTCAAAACCATGAATTCTTAATACAGCATATTCAAATGGATTACTCCTTTGTTCGGCAGTGATACTGGCATTCTCACACCTGGTGAGCATCAGCGATTCGAATCGATTTTTATATTCCCAAGAATAACTAGAAGCACCAGGATGGCATATGCTTACTAACCCCCGGCGTTCCCACATATGCTTCCCCCACCTCCACTTGTCCCATCTCAAGTTCGATCCCACTCCCGCCTGACTCTCGGAGCGCATTGTCACAGGAGTGTTACCACGCAATGGGTCAGCCCTCCCTTGACACCCGCCTCCGCGGCCACCTTCCTGTCAACCAGTGGGTAGGAACGTGTCTCTGTGCTTGAGACGGCACAAGGAAGACTTTCACCGGTCCATTATCCCGGATAAGCACCCTAGCAATGTTATGCCGATCCCAAGCAAACAACGACCGGCCTTATGCGACTCGGGCGGAGTCCACCACACATTATTCCAGATCTTATCATTCAAACCCATACCTCCGTCCGGTCTCCATTAAAAACGTAACATAATCATAGCATAATAACAATAACTTCCATAGTGAGATTTCTTCTTTTTGAAAAATAACCCCTACGAGACGAGTAACCTTTATTCACTCATGTCTACTCGTACCTAGCCATTCTAGGCACTCGTCCTACGAACTCTAGGTATAGGTGCTAGGGCCAGGGTGGCTAAGGGATCTAATGCAATTGGTTTCATTCAACTCCTAATGCATATGCGTAATCAATAGTTATTTTATTTGTGGATTAGCATGATCCTGCCTACCTTCTTCGCTAGGGTTAGCCTCCTCGACGACGCACTTAGAGCTCTGCTGCGGGTTCTCCTCCTGCGGCGTTGGTTCCTGCTCCTGGTCGTCCGGCTCCTCGATCAACGGCTGCTCCTGCGTCGGCAACTCGCTTGCTGGATCTATATGCATGACATCATCTGCGAATGAGTGCACAAGAATGCATATGCTTGCAATGGATGTAGATGAAATGCGAATGATAGAATGCAGCAGGTATTTCATGGGTAAATAACATGGTATAGTAGTTTTACATATTGCATATGCTTATACTTAGGGTAATTTATCCTCATTTGTGAATTAATTTATGCACCTGAGTTGTAGCAGTAAAACATAACCAAATGATACTAAACTTTTATGACATGCAGATCCTACATACCCGAAGCTACTGTCAAAATTTCAACTCAATTGGAGTTACAATTATTTTATTAAAATTACGACAATTTCTCAGCCCTACACATTGTCAGAATTTTCATAATAAAATTTTACCAGTGAACTATACTCAGCATGGACTGCATGTACAAAAATTTACAAGTTAAAACTCCCAAGTTTGACAGGATATCTATTTTCCATATATTAATCTTGTGCGAATTTAAGATGTACATATAAACAGTGTCAATAGCCCTCTCGAATATACTTTCTAGACTCTATGCATCAACATTAAGCTACCAAATTTTCCAAAGAATTTTCCTATCCCTTTATGACCACTTTTTCTAATTATCATTTCCAACATGTATCATTTTATCATTTTCAAATCACCATTAAAACTTGACATGCAGAGGCTCATATTTTACCAGTGAGATTCACAAGCTATATAGGACATAAAAAAAATACTAGTGAGTCATAATTATCATACTTTGCATAGCCCTTATTTCCAAGCTATTAAATAATGCATAAAGTACATGCAAAATGCTAAAATAGTGAATGAACAGTAATATATGGGGTCACCAAAATTCTCACAGTGTCCAAAGATCCTAAGAAAGCTACTAACCAAGTTTCATCATTTTAGGATTTTATCTAGACCATGTTTTCCATTTTTCCTTGATTTAACATGCATGGACAATAACAGGGGCAAAACCATACATGCACATCTCCACATCATACCCACTGTGTGTCTACTCAAGATGAGTTCATAGCCACTGAGTTTACCTTTTTACGATTTTTATTTGATTTATTATGATTTTCCAAAATTTCAGCCGAAAACCACAAAATAAAATGGAAAAACATCGGATCCAAGGACCTATACGTAATTAAACCTAAGTTACAGGGGCTAGCACGGAAGATCGGCGAGACTCAGTGAATAGGTGCATGGACTAAACTGCAAATATAGAAAAACCCGAGGGTAGATCCGAAGATTCAACCCCCCATCGTCTTTCTCCCGCCGCGCGCGTGCGCCGCCGAGCTCGGGCTCGCCGGAGCCGCGATGTAGGGCGCGGGAGGTGCCCCGGAGTGCGGCGCTCACCCTAGGGTAGATCTTGACGGCGGAGGTGGTGTAGACGAGGCGGGCGACGCGGTGAACTGGAAGTGGCCGAGGGTGATCTCGGCGGTCGAGGGTGGAACGGCGATGAGATCTAGGGCTACGGGTGCGCGGTGGAGCGGCGAGTGCGGTGGTAGTGGTCTAAGGGTACGAGGAGGATGGAGGGTGGCGGCGCGAGCTCGAACCCGAGCTTGGCCCGGCTATGGCGGTCGCGTCGGGGCGCGGCTCGATCCGGGGAATGGGGAGGGGAGAGGCGACGAGAGCTACCTCAGCGGGCGTGCAAGAGCGAGGCGGACTCGGTGATGGTGGTTGGAGGCGTGGAGGTGGACTGAGGCGGTCGGCGCAGCGAGCTCAAGTTCGGTGGCAATGGCGATCTCGGCGAACGAGTGAGTGAGAGAGAGGGCGAACGAGTGTGAGTGGGGGAGTGAATGGGGACGGAGTCGCGGCCAGGTGAAGAGCCGAGGCGCGGGCGCGATCCGTGGCGCGCGGCCTTGCTCGTACGACGCCGGCCACGCGGCGGCTGTCGCCCCGGACAGGGTGGCCACGCTGACGTGTGGGCCCCACCGATCAGCGACTCCAGGAAATGGAAGAAAATGGAAAATGGAAAAATATGTTTTTTCCCCTTCTGTAAATCGCCATTTTGACCCACTTAGATTCTGAATTTGGAAAAGTAGTAATTGGATGAAATGTTGTACTCTTCAAACTCTACAACTTTGTCGAAAGGTTAAACCCCCAAATCAGTTTGCAAATATGATTTAAACTTGAATTAATGTAGCACCATAATTGGGGACAAGGGACCTTTGATACTTGGGAAATTCAAAACTCCCATTTTTGGGCATTGCCTCCCAAAGTTCCTTTTGACAAGTTTGTTTAGAATTTCAAAACCTATGACCTCTCCAATTTGAGCTTTGCATGAAAGTGGCTGTAGGTTAGAGTAAATTTGGGATTTCAAATCAGCACTGATTTGAACTAGTTTTCTGTACTGACATTGAATGACCCTAATCACCTTGTAAACCTCATTTTATGACAAGACTCCAATTAGCAAAGTTGTTTATCTCATGTAGATCTACAGTTTTGTCAATATGAACTTTACCCAGATCTCAACAGAATCAAAGATATGACTATAAACATAGCATCACACATGAAATAACAAGGTTTTGCACTTTGTAGTTTAAACCAAATTTGTTTCCAATGCACAAACACATGTTATGCCATAATGCTCAAGGATGAATGCTTCATGTATAAGGCTAAGTCCAGCAGTTCGGGTATATAGTCGGGTATAGTACAAAACGACACTGTAGCGACACTGTTCACAGAGAGACGGGTAGTTGGAATAGTGGATAGATGGAATTTTACCCCACCTGCTGGAGTCAGCCTAATGAGTGATTATGCACGTGAGATGCCGGAGCATCACATTTACTCCCTTCATTCCATTCATCAAATACCCTACACCCTGGAGTTCGCGTCAGACGGAACGTTCTCCTCCTCCTCCTTCATCTCCATGGGCTCCGAGGACTCTTCCTCCAAAGGGGCGGGTGCAGGCTGCTGCGGTGGCTCATACTCTGCCAGACGCTGCTACAGTTGCGCCACCTGGGCCTCCAACTCCTCTACACAGGTACGGGTCTCCATGTACCTATCAAAGTAGAAACGGCTCCGGTCCTTCGCACGGTGGTACATCCTGCGCGCCTCACGTGCATAGTCCATGCACGCTACCAAGGGTCGGGAGCCGTTCCTGTCCCGGAGCTGCTCGCGGCGGTCTAGCCAAGCGTGGTCAAGGTCGTTGGTGGGAAGGTAGCGCAGGACCGTGTGGCCTGCCTCCCACCCAGAGCTCAGGGAAGTAAGGGCTGCCATCACCGCCTTACGGTAAGCCTCCTCCTCGTTGGCCCCGTAAGTGGTGAGGGTCTCCTGCCCCGTGAACGTCCCTCGTGGAAGGACAACCTGGGCCATGCAGTCTCCCTCCTCATGCACCGTCTGCACCGAGATGAAGGGACAGGGACGACGCCCCATCTCCCTCAGGGCCCTGCACAGCAACTGAGACAGAGGACACTCCTCTCTGCAATGGGTGTGGAGTAACCCATCCTCCACCACAGGAGGAGTATGAGTCACGTCAGGGAGAACAGTGATCCTCGCTCCGGTTGCCTTGTGTGCTGTCTGCTTGGTTCTGGCCATCTATTTGGATAAGCAAGGTTGTGCATTAGTGAGTGACATATATTTTTTTTTCACGTGAGAGATTATAACAAGGGTACAACAGTGCATCGTATGGAAGGTAAATTTAAAATCACGATTTATTTCATTGCATTTTAATAATACCCCACCATAAGTAAAAGCAGTCAATATGATGCATGATTCGTATCTAAACGGTCTCACATCACACATCTAAAAGAAGAGTACATATAGTTATCGATATTTCGGTGACACATATGCACGGCTCTCTCTAATGCAACTAGTCGTTTCCTGACCGTTCTTAATTTTGCACGTAGTTAGTGTACCTGCAGAAGAATGCATGCTCATACATTACCACCTAATGTGGCATCCACGCGTGACCGCTGCGTGGACAACGTTGAGTGGGCCGCTGCACCTTTTTCTCAAAGCCTGACTTTCCACCAGTACTGGGGACTGCCAAGAAGAAGGTAGATCCCAAAACCGAATGTAAGTGTGGTGGGTATCAAAGCCTCAAACATGCCCACCACCTTAAAGAGCTTTTACTTATACAGCATGAATGCAGAGTTTACAACCGTTCGCAAAACCCAATAGCTTCCACCAGTACTGGGGACAGCTATGTGAGAGCCAATGGACCGGCCTCATTGCTCTCCTGGTGTGATGAGTGATTGTCAACGAGCTCAAGCCCTCCGATGGACTGGAGGCCCTCCGATGGACTGGAGGTAGACGATGAAGACATCGATGGACTGAGGCAAAAGCCCTCCAATGGACCGGAGGCAATGCTCGGCGTCGGTCGGCCATGGGAGCTCAGTACACGGAGGGGCGGTTCGGCGACGGTGGTGTAAGCCCTCCAATGGACCGCGAGGCAACTCCGATGGACTGGAGAAGCCGGGTGCCACCGTGGTGCTCCAACCTGAGTGCATGGCGCGAAGGCGTGCGAGGGAGGCATTGGGGGCTTCGGCTCAAAACCGCCACCCAAGTTCAGATGACTTGGTGGGTTGGGCTCTGACTCGCCAAGATTGAAGATTGGGCCAAGACCCAGCCCAGGAAGCCCGCAAAATAAAGTTTCTCGGTTTCTGAATTCAAAACCGAGGGAAGCTTCCGGACTACTGGCTACGTGGCGCACATCTAAGCGAGGCGGAGAAACCGAAGATGATCAAGACGTCATCGTAGTCGTCCGATTGTATCTTTTCGGTTTGGCCCCCTCCGGGCATTTTTAGAGTAGGGGTCTTAATGTAATTGTGTCGTTTAGGGCCTAGGGTATAAATAGACTTGAGGGGCTCCCTTGGAGCTCATCTTGGCAGCCACAATACCGTAGTTTCCCTAACCCTAGCAGCCAAGGTCCAAAGTGAGAAAAGAGAGGAGATTAGCTAGGAGATGAGTGCCTAGTTTAGTCAAATCTTGTCATTAGTGGGAGGATGATGGGAGGTAGGCTCTAGGGGGTCTTGTAAAACTTGATTTCGTGATTCAATCCAAGATTACTCCTTGAGAAATCCATGTCTTGAGCAGCTCAATTTCGTCCTCTTTTTCCCTCCCCGTTCTAGTTTGTTTTTGGTTCCAATCCTT
Organism: Paspalum notatum; assembly: GCA_022530915.1. NCBI lineage: Eukaryota > Viridiplantae > Streptophyta > Magnoliopsida > Poales > Poaceae > Paspalum > Paspalum notatum. The sequence goes on along the minus strand of CM039688.1, from coordinate 25,979,656 downwards.
GGATTTTGGTGTGTTTCCTTTTGTCCAAGGTTGGGATCTTTATTTTGCTGATATTTTGCCTTGCTATGATGGGGTGAATCTCACTAGCCAAGTGCTAGAATCATTGAACCACGAGAAAGGGCCATTCTTCCCATTTCTCCGTTTTTCGGAGTCAACTCACCTACCTCACGAGATCTGCAATTCCCATGAATCCCTTGATCTTTTGGAGCTGATCTTTTGGGATTTGCTAGGAAAGGTCCTTAGGATTATCCATGCAAATTTTCGTGAAGTTTCGTTGAGATTTGACCCCGTTTCGATCGATTTTTCAAAAGGGTGTCGGGCTGTTTTTGAGTGCAGTTTTTCTGCTGAGTTAAATAGTACGGTCTGGAGTAAAATAGGACGGTCTGTAGAGACCGGATAGTCCGGTCTGTAGTGTTTCTGGGCTGTTTTCAGCCTCTTCTTAACTTAGTACGGTCTAGGCCTTTTGGGGGGTTTGGATAGTACGGTCTGTACAATTTTAGGCTGTTTTCTTGTGTTAATTCCTCCTCTTCTTCCTTGGTCCTTTCTCCTTGGTTTCTTTGGTCTTTGGAGTGTTGTGGTTTGCTTCAAGCTTGTTTTGTGTCAACCACTGCATGCCCATACTCTTCACTCACTGTTCTTAAGTGAGGCACGCTTCAGTGTGTTGAGTGGCTAGTGTGCGACGCTTGCAAGCTTTGTAGCTTGTCTCGTTTTGTTCGTGCTTTGTTTTGTTCGTTTAGGTCTAGTGTGCTTGTTCTGCTAGGTGTAGTTAGTGCTTCCGCTTTCCACCTGATACGTATCTGTTCAGTGGACGGTATCGGGTGTGTGTGTGTTCAAGAGAGCGCACTTTGGGGATTTGAGTTTGACTTTTTCAAGTGCTCCTATTCACCCCCTCCTCTAGTCGCACGTCTCAGTCCTACAAGTGGTATCAGAGCCGGTTAGGTTTCCTGTACCTTAACCGGTGACGAAACCGTAGCGACGATGACTTACTCCTGGAAAATTCGTCCTTGGATCCGATGGCTATCCCTACTGGAAAGGTAGGATGGAGGCGTTCCTTGTTAGCCAGAGTTAGGACATATGGGATGCTACTCAGAGTACGACTTTTGTGGTGCTTCCAGTTGCTGAGCGTACTACGCAGGACATCGTGGCTCAGCATGAGACGAATGCCAAGGCTGTTAACTTTCTCTTCTCCGGGCTTGGTCCCATGGATTATGAGAGAGTGAGTCACCTTAAGACTGCGCGTGAGATATGGTCACTGCTTAGTGCACACCATGAGGGTACTGCAACAATTAAGGCTAGACTTATGGAGACTTACCGGCGCGAATATGAGAATTTCGTCCAGAAGCCGGGAGAGTCAGTAGACGACTTGTTTGGTCGCTTTCAGTCGATCATCAACAAGTTGCGTGTCAACTCTGCCCCCGCTGCCCTCAGCAGGCCGTCAAATTGTTGTATGCTTTGGATAGAAAAATATGGGAGATCAAGGTGAACTCAATCATTGAGTCGGCAGGGTATGATACGATTGGAGTAGAGGCGCTCTATAGTAAGCTCAAGGCCACCGAGGTAGATTACAAGATGAGGGATTCCCTTGCTTGTACAGGTTCTAAGAATCTGGCCTTGGCTACCCCCTCTAGTGAGTCTGTCACTAACCCCATGTTACACAACTTCTCGTTTTCTGCTTTGATGTCTGTTACAGAGGAGCAGCTAGCGACGCTTGGGGATGATGAGTTTTGTCTGGTGTCTAGTCGCTTTCAGCGCGCCTATGACAACCGGATGAGCAAGAAGAGGGGAGAGCGGCCCAAGTGCTTCGAGTGCGGAGAGGTCGGCCACTTCATCGCCGAGTGCCCCAACAAGAATGACTACTACAAGAAGGGCAAAAGCTACTCCCGCGACTCCGACAAGTACCACTCCGGCAAGCCAAGCTTTGACAAGCACCGCTCCAGCAAGCACGGCTTCGGCAAGCGCTCCTTCGGCAAGAAGAACTTCCGGAAGGCTTTCAAGAGCTACCAGAAGGACAACCGAAAGCGGGACAAGGCCTTCTTCGCCGAGATCGGGTTCTGCAGCAGCGGATCTTCTTCCTCTTCGTCCTCATCGAGCTCAAGCGATGAGGAGATCACATACAGGAAGGATAGGAGGAACGATCAAGGCGGTCCAGCTGGCTTGTGCTTCGTCTCTACCAAGTCCAGGCGCAAGAACAAGGACAAGAGGAGCTCGGTTTGCTCCATGGCGCTTTAGGACAAGGAAAACAAGGATGACGGCAGCAACTCTTCTTTCGATGATGAGGTAACTCCTGAGCAAGCCGAAATCCTTGAGATGCTAGAGCAGAACAGCCGGGAGCTTAAGGCCCAGGATAAGATGCTGGAGAAGGCAGCTAAGAAGCTGCAGAAGTTGAAAGCCCAACTTGCTGAGGCTTTAGAGGAGAATGAGAGGTTGAGGAGTGTGAGACCCCAACCCAGTGAGATTGAGTGCCCTACCTGCAAGTCTTTCATGACGGAGCTTGGTGACCAGAGAGATAGGTATGCCAAGCGGGTAGAGGAGACAGATGAGCTGAAGGCTGAGCTGGGCAAATTCCAGTCCAAACTGGATGAGCCTACTTTGAGTGGAGAGCTTGAGTGTGAGTCTTGCCCCTGTCTAGCTAGAGAGCTAGCTGTTCTGAAGGAGAAGTTTGAGGGGCAGGTCATGGAGCTTGAGGAGCTTAGGGCTAGACCTACGCTTTTGGGTGCGTGTATGGTCTGTCCTACTTTGAGAGGTGAGTTAGAGCAGTTGGGAACTGACTTTGAGGTGCTTTCAGCACCTACTGATACTTGTGAGAACTGCCTAACCCTTAGGATGTAGCTGGTGGATAGGGATGCCACCATTAGGAAGTTGGAGAAAGCTGTTGTGGTTCCCTCCCTAGACTGTGATACCTGTGCTGCCTAGACTATGACTCTGGAGGACCTGAGAGAGGAGATGTTGTCTTTGCAAAATGACAACAACAGGTTGAGAGAGGTGCTCAGTTGGGTATATGCGAGGCAACCTCAACTAGAGATGATCATAGAGAGCACCAAGAGAGCTGAGGGTGAGACAAGTGGTGTTGGGTTTGGAGAGTGCAGCATTTAGTGTGAGAAGAGTGCCCCAATTAAGGTCAAGACTGCACCTACCCAGTCAGGAGAGACTATTGATGGGGTTTACCATGAGCCACCCAAGGCTGCACCAAAGAAGCAGTACTAGACACCCAAGCCTTCTAAGGCTAAGCTGGACAAGATTGTTGAGGAAGAGCTTAAGCCCAAGGGCAAGAAGCCAGTCCAGCAGCCTGAGCCACCTAAGGCCACACCACCTAAGCCCAAGTCCTAGCCTAACCCAGTTCCTAGGAGGCCTGTCTACCACTGTGAGTTTTGCCAGCGGAATGGTCACCTAGAGGAGTTTTGCTTTAGGAGGAAGCGGGTTGAGAGGCAGGAGAGAGCTTGGGGGAACCAGGATCAGTTCTACCAGGGAGGTAGGCAAGATCTTCCCCACCGCGGTGAGATGAGAGACCGCTTTGCCGGTGGTGAGAGAGGAGGCGGCTTTCAGGCTCGTGCTCCTGGTGGTGAGAGACGCTTTACCGGCCAAGCTCCTAGTCGTTTCAGCGCGGCTATGGACCTCGTGACCGAGGCTTTGACAGAGCTTTCGAGGGTTCACGCTTTGGAGGTCGTGGTTACCCTGATCGCAGTGATGATTTCTTTGATTGTGCTTATCCCACTTTTGAGCAGATGGCTCGGCACTGGTACAGCAGTTTTGGGACTAACCCCAGTGCCGGACCGTTTGCTCACCGTCGTTTTACTTGACTTTGCAGGATCGAGGCATGGAGGACGTGTGGATCATGTACTCCGGTTGCTCTAGGCACATGACAGGGCACCGCAAGTGGTTCTCCAGCCTCAACCCCGTAAGCACCAAGGAGTACATCACATTCGGGGACAATGGTCAAGGTAAAGTGATGGGTGTTGGTTCTATTTCGCTCTCTGCTAAGCTTTCCCTGAGAGAGGTTGCTTTTGTTCAGAATCTGAGGTTCAATTTGGTCTCTGTTTCGCAACTTCTCGATGAAGGATTTGAGGTTCGGTTTAAGAAGGGTGCGTGCTGCGTTCTTGATGCTGAGGAGACCCTTGTTTGCTCTTTGCTGCCTTTTGGTCAGGTTTTTAGGGTCGACCTCACATCTGTTTCTGGCCCAACTCGCTGTTTGGTTGCTAGTCCTTCTGCGGATATATGGAAGTGGCATAGGAGACTTGGTCACTTGAGCTTTGATCTACTAGTCAGGTTAAGTTCAATGGGCCTAATCCGAGGATTGCCCAAATTGAGAGCTAAGAAGGACTTAGTATGCCACCCCTGTCGTCATGGCAAGATGGTTGCCGCTTCTCACATTCCTGTGTCTCAGGTTATGACCTCCTATCCGGGTGAGCTACTCCATATGGATACAGTAGGTCCCGCTCGGGTAGCGTCGGTCAATGGGAAGTGGTACGTGCTTGTTGTTGTGGATGATTTTTCACGGTTCTCGTGTGTATTTTTCATGGAGTCTAAGGATGAGGCGTTTGGTTTTGTTCGGGATCTGGTACTGAGGTTGAGAAACGAGAGTCATAAGGCCATGAGGGCTATCCGCAGTGACAATGGCGGAGAATTCAGAAACTCTCAGTTCGAAAACTTCTGTCGTGACCTAGGTCTTGAGCACCAGTTTTCTTCTCCATATACCCCACCGCAGAACGGTGTTGTGGAACGCAAGAACCGCACACTTGTTGAGATGGCACGGACGATGCTCGATGAGCATAGGACTCCGAGGCGCTTTTGGGCTGAGGCAATGAATACGGCCTGTTACATTGCGAACCGGATCTTCTTGCGAGCTTTCCTTGGGAAGACCTCGTATGAACTTCGGTTTGGTAGGTAGCCCAGCGTCAAGCATTTGCGAGCGTTTGGCTGCAGGTGCTTTGTGCTTAAGAAGGCGGGGCATTTGGACAAGTTTGAGTCTCGTTGTTTGGATGGGATTTTTCTGGGGTATGCTTCTAGTTCTAGGGCTTTTCGTGTATGAATTTTAGAGGCCAAGCAAGTTGTTGAGACTTGTGAGGTTTCTTTTGATGTAACTATGCCCTGCGCAACCCCTGCCTTTGAGCTTTCAGGTGATGATGAAGAAGGCACCCCCATCTTTGAGGATGAGGAAGGTGCAGTTGATGTTGGTGATGCAGGAGCCACTGCACCGGCTACAGCTCCTATCCCCTCTGCTACGAGCTCAGATGATGAAGGAGGACCTTTGCCCATGGCTTCCTCCTCACTCCCCCAACAGCAAGCTCATGCAGAGGCTGGACCCGCTGAGGACGCAGGGGAGGTGACTTCCGAGATTGTTCCATCTCGGCAGGTCCAGCGGGATCACCCTCCACACAGGATGATTGGAGATATTCACTAGCGTGTCACACGCTCTTTGGTTAACTCTCTAGCCTTTTTCTTCCACTCTGCATATGTTGCTTCTTTTGAGCCCCGGGATGTGTCACATGCATTATCTGATCCTAACTGGGTGAACGCCATGCATGAGGAGTTAGAGAACTTTGAGAGAAACCATGTCTGGGATTTAGTTGAACCTCCACCAAACTGTCGCCCTATTGGTACCAAGTGGGTTTTCAAGAACAAATAGGGTAAGGATGGAATGGTTGTGAGGAACAAAGCGAGATTGGTAGCCCAGGGTTTCTGTCAGAAGGATGGGATAGATTATGAGGAGACCTTTGCCCCTGTAGCTTGTTTGGAAGCCATTAGGATTTTGCTCGCCTTTGCGGCCTCTAAAGGCTTCAAACTGCAGCAAATGGATGTCAAGTCTGCTTTCCTGAATGGGTTCATAGAGGAGGAGGTATATGTGAGACAACCTCCTGGCTTTGAGAGTGCTAGATTTCTAGACCGGGTGTATAAGTTGAGGAAAGCCCTTTATGGTCTGAAGCAAGCTCCTAGAGCTTGGTATGCGAGGTTGAAGAGTTTTCTGCTCAAGTCTGGGTTTGTGATGGGTTCAGTAGACAAGACCTTGTTTCTGTTGAGTCGTGGCGGTGACACCCTGATAGTTCAGATATATGTTGATGACATAATCTTTGGTGGTTCATCTCACGCTTTGGTGTCTAGTTTTGCTGAACAGATGAGCAGAGAATTTGAGATGAGTCTTATGGGTGAGCTCCAGTTCTTCCTTGGGCTGTAGATCAAGCAAGGACCTGAAGGAACCTTTGTCCATCAAGCCAAGTATACAAGAGACATACTCAAGAAGTTTGAGATGGGTGACTCCAAGCCCATGACGACTCCTATGAGTACAAACACGGCGCTTGATGCGGATGAAGATGGGGAGGCGGTGGACCAGAAGGAATTTCGAGGGATGATCGGCTCACTTCTATATCTGACGGCGACCAGGCCGGACATTCAGTTCGCGGTCTGCCTCTGTGCGCGCTACCAGGCTTCTACTTGGACTTCTCACCGTCAAGCGGTGAAGCGCATTTTCAGGTATCTGAAATTCACTCCTAAGCTTGGTCTTTGGTATTCCTCGGATCTTGTCTTTCTCTTAGAGGGTTCTCAGATGCTGACCATGCTGGCTGCCGGATTGATCGCAAGTCAACCTCCGGCACATGCCAACTCTTAGGAACCTCTCTTGTCTCTTGGTCCTCACGCAAGCAAGCTAGCGTATCCTTGTCTACCACAGAAGCAGAGTATATAGCTGCTGCTAGTTGCTGCTCCCAGCTTTTATGGATGAAAGCCACCCTTAGTGATTTCGGCCTTAGGTTTGGAAAAATCCCTCTTCTAGTTGATTCTACTTCTGCTATTTCTGTAGCTAAGAACCCCGTCTTGCACTCTAGAACCAAACACATAGACGTGAGGTTTCATTTTCTGAGAGATCACTATGAGAAGGGGGACATAGACTTAGTCCACGTAGCATCTGAAAACCAGCTGGCCGATATCTTTACAAGCCCCTAGAGTTTGACACTTTTGTGCGCTTGAGAGGTGAGCTTGGAGTGTGCTATCCCTTTTAGTCAGGGATAATACGCTATTACTTTTAGTAAGGAATAGCTTCCATAGTCTAGAATTTGCTTTTATCTGGCTTTTATTTCTCTTTGCTTCTTTTGCATGTTGTATCATATCATGCATTGCACTATATCATATGCATTTTCACTTCACTAGCACTAGAGCTCTTTTGAGATGATGAGTTAGTACTTGCTTGTGCTAGATTGTACAGTTGCATGCTTGATCATGGTTGGCTAAGCTCTCTTGAGTCTGTTGAATACTAGTCGTGAGCTAAGTCATTTTATTATTTGCAAATCAAAAACCATGATCACCACTTGATTTGGCTACCTAGCATGTGCAGGATTGTTGAATGCTATGCTATCTTTTCATACCTAGATATGCTAGTTGTATGCCTTTGCTAAGTTAATGCCTAAGCTTTTATGACACCTTGGTTAAATTGAAATCTGAATCAAAATGCTTACAAGTGGTGTCTTATGTGCTGAATTGAGAAAGATCCAGGTGGGTTTGCTTGTCTCACTGATCTAGTTCGAGACAGCTTGCCTTTGCACTTTGGCATGAACTTGGACTAGACTGTGTATGACCAAAACCTTGTCTTAAGCTTCTGATGGTTATATAACCTAGGCTTGGCATTGGTTGGTAAGAAGTGGAAAAGACAAGTAAATAACCCCTGGCACAAAAAGAACTTGCTTATAAATACAAATGTATAAATCTAAAATTTGCAAGTCTCTAAAATGCTTATGGCTGGTTGTCTATGCTTTGGTTGAGAATAGCACACCTTGTATGCATTGCTAGCATCTTGCTATTCATACCTATCTTGCTAGGTGCTATTCATGTTGGTGATGCTTTCTTTTCATTAACCCTAAAAAACAAGCTTACTCTTGATATGTGTGAGATAGATTCAGTTGAGCTTGTTGTATGCTTCCTTGCCCTCACTTGCTCTGTTTGCTAGAACTTGTGATTACTAGCATTCCATCCCTTCTGAGCTCTTTAAGTTACACTCCTTGCATTTCATGGCATATTTTGAGGGGGAGTTATCTAATTCAGGGGGAGTTGAGTTCAAGGAATCCTTGATGTGTCCATTGTCAACAAGGGGGAGAAATTTGGGGAGAGATTAGTGTACTTCTCCAAGGGGAAGAAATTTATATGGACAAGGGGGAGAACTCAGAAGAGATTTAGTTGAGGGAGAGCTTTGCATTCATAATGCATGTGTGAGGATGCATTTCAAGGGGAGTTTGAGCTTTTAGCATGCTCTTTGCATCGGTGCGTTGAGCCTGTTGCCTCTGTCTTGAGGAGCCGATGCTTTGCTTCTTTTCGCTTCAAGTTGCCTTGTGTTTTGCCTTTGTTGGGTTTTGGGCAGCTTGAGCATTTCTTTTATTTTCTTTCTTTTTTGGTTTTACGCTTTTCTTTTGTCTTTGATCCATTTCAGGTTACAGGTTGAAGGTGTTGACAATGCACTCATCAAGGGGGAGATTGAGAGCCAATGGACCGGCCTCATTGCTCTTCTGGTGTGATGAGTGATTGTCAACGAGCTCAAGCCCTCCGATGGACTGGAGGCCCTCCGATGGACTGGAGGTAGACGATGAAGACCTCGATGGACTGAGGCAAAAGCCCTCCAATGGACCGGAGGCAATGCTCGGCGTCGGTCGGCCATGGGAGCTCGGTACACGGAGGGGCGGTTCGGCGACGGTGGTGTAAGCCCTCCGATGGACCGCGAGGCAACTCCGATGGACTGGAGAAGCCGGGTGCCACCGTGGTGCTCCAACCCAAGTGCATGGCGCGAAGGCGTGCGAGGGAGGCTTTGGCGGCTTCGGCTCAAAACCGCCACCCAAGTTCAGATGACTTGTTGGGTTGGGCTCCGACTCGCCAAGATTGAAGATTGGGCCAAGACCCGGCCCAGGAAGCCCACATAATAAAGTTTCCCGGTTTCTGACTTCAAAACCGGGGGAAGCTTCCGGACTACTGGCTACGTGGCGCACATCCAAGCGAGGCGGAGAAACCGAAGATGATCAAGACGTCATCGTAGTCATCCGATTGTATCTTTTCGGTTTGGCCCCCTCCAGGCATTTTTAGAGTAGGGGTCTTAATGTAATTGTGTCGTTTAGGGCCTAGGGTATAAATAGACTTGAGAGGCTCCCTTGGAGCTCATCTTGGCAGGCACAATACCCTAGTTTCCCTAACCCTAGCAGCCAAGGTCCAAAGAGAGAAAAGAGAGGAGATTAGCTAGGAGATGAGTGCTTAGTTTAGTCAAATCTTGTCATTAGTGGGAGGATGATGGGAGGTAGGCTCTAGGGGGTCTTGTAAAACTTGATTTCGTGATTCAATCCAAGATTACTCCTTGAGAAATCCATGTCTTGAGCAGCTCAATTTCGTCCTCTTTTTCCCCTCCCCGTTCTAGTTTGTTTTTGGTTCCAATCCTTGGATTTTGGTGTGTTTCCTTTTGTCCAAGGTTCGGATCTTTATTTTGCTGATATTTTGCCTTGCTATGATGTGGTGAATCTCACTAGCCAAGTGCTAGAATCATTGAACCACGAGCAAGGGCCATTCTTCCCATTTCTCGGTTTTTCGGAGTCAACTCACCTACCTCACGAGATCTGCAATTCCCATGATTCCCTTGATCTTTTGGAGCTGATCTTTTGGGATTTGCTAGGAAAGGTCCTTAGGATTATCCATGCAAATTTTCGTGAAGTTTAGTTGAGATTTGACCCCGTTTCGATCAATTTTTCAAAAGGGTGTAGGGCTGTTTTTGAGTGCAGTTTTTCTGCTGAGTTAAATAGTACGGTTTGGAGTAAAATAGGACGGTCTGTAGAGACCGGATAGTCCGGTCTGTAGTGTTTCTGGGCTGTTTTCAGCCTCTTCTTAACTTAGTACGGTCTAGGCCTTTTGGGGGGTTCGGATAGTACGGTCTGTACAATTTTAGGCTGTTTTCTTGTGTTAGTTCCTCCTCTTCTTCCTTGGTCCTGTCTCCTTGGTTTCTTTGCTCTTTGGAGTGTTGTGGTTTGCTTCAAGCTTGTTTTGTGTCAACCACTGCATGCCCATACTCTTCACTCACTGTTCTTAAGTGAGGTACGCTTCGGTGTGTTGAGTGGCTAGTGTGCGACGCTTGCAAGCTTTGTAGCTTGTCTCGTTTTGTTCATGCTTTGTTTTGTTCGTCTAGGTCTAGTGTGCTTGCTCTGCTAGGTGTAGTTAGTGCTTCCGCTTTCCACCTGATACGTATCTGTTCAGTGGACGGTATCGGGTGTGTGTGTGTTCAAGAGAGTGCACTTTGGGGATTTGAGTTTGAGTTTTTCAAGTGCTCCTATTCACCCCCTCCTCTAGTCGCACGTCTCGGTCCTACACTATGGCCGAAAAGTTGCTTCTCAAAGCGCCGAATATGCATATGAGTTCTATCTAGGTCAGAATGTCAGTGATGTCACCTGGATAACACTAACATCCTTAATATGGGCATATCGCATACTCTCATTTTTGAATTACCTGAAAGGGCTTTCGAAAATAGTTTGGTAAACCAAAACTTGATGATATATCTGTTGTCTGTGTATGATCGGCTCTGATACCAGCTATGGCGGAACCGCCCTGCTTAACCCAGACTAAGCACACCTTCCTCCTTTGGCTCACAGTGCACTTAAGCTGGACTAAACCCGGTAGTCCATCGAGTGGCCTTCGGCCCTCGATAACACCAATTTCCAGAGGAACCGACATCATACACATTGACCATCGATAGAGTCACAACAATTACATCATCACAGGCAATTGAATATAGATAATACTTAGACTTTAAGTTACAAATCAGTTCGAAATAGAATAGAGTTCAACATAGTTTCATACAACAACATAGTTCAAATAGTCTCTCGCAGCGGAAATTCTTAAAGTTCATGTTTCATGGTAACCAAAGACTTGCATAAATAGAACGAGCATCGAGCCCACTGATGCCGCTCCTTGCCAGATCATGACCCTTCCCATTGCTGATGATAACACGGCCCGCCACCAACACAGGCACAGAAGAGGAACTCCATACCTATAAGCCAAAAGTGGGGGCAAAACCCTGAGTACTAATTACTCAGTAGGACTTAATGGACGGGGCTTACGGCTAACGCAAAGCTTGCTTACTAACATCTGGATCCTTAGCTAGTGCTTTTAAACAAGATCAAGTTAATAAGTGGAAGCAGGATTTGACAGCTGCTTAGATTATTGCACCTGAGCAGGATTTAACAGCTGCTCAAGTCATCATACTTGTAGAAACATCATGAATGTGACAAAGTATTGCATGGAAATAAATCCAGTAAACCATCATGAGTGTGACAAGTATTGCATGAAAATAAATCAAGTATATCCAAGCATGTAGTATTCAAAACCATGAATTCTTAATACAGCATATTCAAATGGAATACTACTTTGTCCGGCAGTGATACTAGCATTCTCACACCTGGTGAGTATCAGCGATTCGAATTGATTTTTATATTCCCGGGAATAACTAGAAGCACCAGGATGGCATATGCTTACTAACCCCCGGCGTTCCCACATATGCATCCCCCATCTCCACTTGTCCCGTCTCAAGTTCGATCCCACTCCCGCCTGACTCTCGGAGCGCGTTGTCGCAGGAGCGTTACCACGCAATGGGTCAGCCCTCCCTTGACACCAGCCTCCGCGGCCACCTTCCTCTCAACCAGTGGGTAGGAACGTGTTTCTGTGCTTGAGACGGCACAAGGAAGACTTTCACCGGTCCATTATCCCGGATAAGCACCCTAGCAATGTTATGTCGATCCCAAGCGAACAACGACCGGCCTTATGCGACTAGGGCAGAGTCCACCACACATTTTTCCAGATCTCATCATTCAAACCCATACCTCCGCCCGGTCTCCATTTAAAACATAACATAATCATAGTATAATAACAATAACTTCCATAGTGAGATTTCTTCTTTTTTTGAAAAGTAACCCCTACGAGACGAGTGACCTTTATTCACTCGTGTCTACTCGTACCTAGCCATTCTAGGCACTCGTCCTATGAACTCTAGGTATAGGTGCTAGGGCTAGGGCAGCCAAGGGATCTAATGCAATTGGTTTCATTCAACTCCTAATGCATATGCGTAATTAATAGTTATTTTATTTGCTGGGAATAGCATGATCCTGCCTACCTTCTTCGCTAGGGTTAGCCTCCTTGACGATGCACTCAGAGTTCAGCTGCGGGTTCTCCGCCTGCTGCGGAGGTTCTTGCTCTTGGTCGTCCGGCTCCTCGATAAAGGGCTGCTCCTGCATCGGCAACTCGCTTGCTGGATCTATATGCATGATATCATATGTGAATGAGTGCACAAGAATGCATATGCTTGCAATGGATGTAGTTGAAATGCGAATGATAGAATACATGCACATCTTCACATCATACCCACTGTGTAGATCTACTCAAGATGAGTTCATAGCCACTGAGTTTACCTTTTTATGATTTTTATTTGATTTATTATGATTTTCTAAAGTTTCAGCCAAAAATCACAAAATAAAATGGAAAAACATCGGATCCAGGGACCTATACGTAATTAAACCTAAGTTACATGGGCTAGCACAGAAGATTCGCAAGACACAGTGAATAGCGTGTGGTTTAAAAATGTAAATACAACAAAACCCGGGGGGTAGATCCGAAGATTGACCCCCCGTCGTCTTCCTCCCGCCGCGCGCGATGGCGCGGCGGCGCGCGCGTGCGCCGGCGAGCTCGGGCTCGCCGGAGCCGCGACACGGGGCGCGAGAGGTGCCCTGGAGTGTGGCGCTCACCCTGGGATAGATCTCGGCAGCGGAGGTGGTGTGGACGAGGCGGGCGACGCGGTGAACCGAAGGTGGCCGGGGGTGACGGTGGCGCGGTGAGGACGTCGCGCCGAGGGGAATCTCAGCGGTCGAGGGTAGAACGGCGATGAGATCTAGGGCTACGGGTGCGCGGCGGAGCAGCGAGTGTGGTGGTGGCGGTCTAGGGATGCGAGGAGGACGGAGGGTGGTGGTGTGAGCTCGAACCCGAGCTTGGCCCGGCTATGGCGGTTGCGTCGGGGCGCGGCTCAATCTGGGGAATGGGGAGGGGAGAGGCGATGAGAGCTACCTCAGCGGGCACGCAAGAGCAAGGCGGACTCGGTGATGGTGGTTGGAGGCACGGAGGTGGACCGAGGCGGCCGGTGCAGCGAGCTTAAGTTTGGCGGCAATGGCGGTCTCGGCGCGCGAGTGAGCGAGAGAGAGGGCGAACGAGTGCGAGTGAGGGAGTGAATGGGGACGGGGTCGCGGCCAGGTGAAGAGCCGAGGCGCGGGCACGATCTGTGGGCACGCGGCGTTGCCCGTACGCCGCCGGCCACGCGGCGGCCGTCGCCCCGGACAGGGCGGCCGCCCTGACGCGCGGGCCCCACCAGTCAGCGACTCCGGGAAATGGAGAAAAATGGAAAAATAGAAAATGTGTTTTCTCCCCTTCTGTAAATTGCCATTTTGACCCACTTAAATTCTGAATTTGGAAAAGTGGTAATTGGCTGAAATGTTGTACTCTTCAAACTCTACAACTTTGTCAAAAGGGTCAACCTCCAAATCAGTTTGCAAATACGATTTAAACTTGAATTAATGTAGCAGCCATAATTGGGGACAGAGGACCTTTGATACTTGGGAAATTCAAAACTCCCATTTCTGGGCATTACCTCCTAAAGTTCCTTTTGACAAGTTTGTTTAGAATTTCAAAACCTACAACTTCACCAATTTGAGCTTTGCAATGAAAGTGGCTATAGGTTAGAGTAAATTTGGGATTTCAAATCAGCACTGATTTGAACTGGTTTTCTGTACTGACATTGAATGACCCTAATCATCTTGTAAACCTCATTATATGACAAGACTCCAATTAGCAAATTGTTTATCTCATGTAGATCTACAGTTTTGTCAATATGAACTTCACCCATATCTCAACAGAATCAAAGATATGACTATAAATATAGCATCACACATGAAATAACAAGGTTTTGCACTTTGTAGTTTAAACCAAATTTGTTTCCAATGCACAAACACATATTATGCCATGATGCTCAAGGATGAATGCTTCATGTATGATGAGTGATTATGCACTTGAGATGCCGAAGCATCACAGCCTCAAGCCTCTCTACGTAAAAGGTTTCATCAACGGCAAGCCAGTTGGCGGGATGCTCGTCAATGTGGGTGCGACTGTCAACATCATGCCATATTCTTTGTGCCGCAAAATTGGAAGGTCCGTTGAAGATCTTGTGAAGACTAACATCACCCTCAATGACTTCAAAGGAACTTCATCCCAGGTCAAAGGGGTCCTTAATGTCGAGCTAACAGTTGGCCACAAGACACTGAATACTTCCTTCTTCGTGGTCGATGATCATGGTCCTTACTCGGCTCTTCTTGGCCGAGACTAGATTCATGCCAACTGCTGTGTGCCTTCCTCAATGCACCAATGCTTGATCCAGTGGGATGGTGACAACATTGAAGTGGTCCCCGCGGACGACTCTCGCAGTATTGCACAATCCTCTACGTCAGACGAAGCAGAGTGTCTGTCAGACAGGCAGGAGTTGAACTGGAGTTTCATAGAAGAGGCAAAAAACGTGAGATCACGCTGGTTCTGGCAATAGGCATTCACTTCTAGAAAGTAGGCTGCTCCAGCCGACGGCATCGGCGCATCCTCATCGGCTAGTGGATGCTAGTAGTGTGTGCACGGATGTACAGGCCGTAGTGGCCGATCTGCGCGATCGGCCCCAAAAAATTTGTAATCATATTTTTGGTAACAATTCTGTGTTGGCCAATCTGGGTGATCGGTCGCAAAACATCAATTTGATTTATACTTCTTCTAACAAGGATTTTTTGTCATGTGATGATCGACTGCCCGATGGCGAGGAAAAACCCGAAATCCCACCTCCCCATCCATCTCCGGCATCGTCAAGCTCTACTCAGGAATTTGCCAAGGAGGGTAAACTCGGTTTTGGTTTCACTCCTTCTGATGAGCTTGAAGCGGTTGACATCGGTCCAGGCGATCGTCCCAGGCTAACATGGGTGAGTAAAAAGCTTGATCTAGAATTTAAAGCTAAATTGGTAGAACTGCGTAGGGAATTTCCTGACTATTTTGCCTGGGAGTACCATGAGATGCCTGGTCTTGATCGATCTATCGTCGAACATCGGTTGCCAACAAAGCCTGGGTTTCGTCCGTTTGCACAACACCCTAGGAAAATCGATGCGAAGATTGATTTCAGAGATTTGAACAGAGCTACCCCAAAGGATGAGTATCCTATGCCTATTGCCGAATCACTTGTTGATGCTGTAGCCGGCCAAAAAATGATGAGCTTCCTTGATGGTAATGCTAGGTATAACCAGATATTCATGGCCGAAGAGGACATCTACGTGACAGCTTTTCGTTGCCCTCAAGGTTTATTTGAGTTCGTGGTTATGACTTTTGGCTTGCGTAATGCTGGAGCTACTTACCAACGAGCCATGAATTATATTTTCCACGACTTGATCGGCCGGCTCATGGAGGTTTATATTGATGACGTAGTAGTGAAATCAGTTTTACAAGAAAATCATTTAGCCAATCTTCGCCAAGTTCTCGAGCGCACTCGGAAGCACGGGATGAGGTTGAATCCTGATAAATGCGCATTTGGTGTCATAGCTAGCCAATTTCTTGGTTTTATGATACATGAAAGAGGGATAGAAATCGGCTCAATGATGAGATAATGGTGCCGCCAAAAACTGTCACTCCCGGTTTCAACGAACAAAACCGTGCAACATATATATATGAGCCAGGAAACGTCACGCATATACATGACAAATTACAAAAGTACCACAACACATGCCAAAGATAAAAACGTACATAACATTAAATATATCATTATTACACTGTGACACAAGTGTTTAACTCAGAGTATAACATAGCATAGCGGAAGCATAAAACATAAAGATAACGGGCGCCATAGGGACGTCAACTGGTGAACGAAACGCCTAATACTCGTCGTAGTCTTGCACATAGTCTTCATTACCTCCATCAACTGAGCAGTGGTTGGATTTTCCCCCCAACAAGGAATAAATATAAAGAAACAAGCGTGAGTACAGAATACCCAACAAATATAACAAAAACCATGAGGCTATATGGTTAGCTGACAAATTGCATTAGCTTTTCATTGAAAACTTTTATTTAAGACCTATTTACTATGAATTAGTAACAACACCATTAGCCCAAAAGATATTGTATAAGAATTAAACAAGATTAAACGGATATAACCATTATCATAACCATAACCAAAACTAAGGAACCTCAGCCAAGGTTCCTTCTAATCACTGGGATGGGTCTGGGCCGCTCATAACTGTGAGCACGGCTAACATGTTAGTTTTACACTCTCGAGAGGTTGTACATCTTTACCCACAAGTCGTGAGCTACGCTAGGAGTTCATCACATTACCAGAGATGAGATGACTAGCAAGCGCACTACGAAGCATTTACAAAGATCACGTTGGTAAGGTGTAACCACTAAGGTTTCAGGTTCCGCAATCGTGGAGCAAGCCTCATGGGGAGAAGCACATACATATAACGTAAAGCACACTCAACCCAAGTAGCGCGAGGGCCACAGAAGCACACCTCCCCTCTTGCCCTGCAGGTAAGTTACTCCCAAACCAAAACAACCTAATTAGTCAGCTAAGTCCGTCCCATTCCAGCCTTGTGGTAGCACTGCTGTCCCAGGTGGTCGCTTTGTGATTCGGTTCTTATGGAGAGAACTAGCAAAAGCACATGAGCACATTGCTCAAGCTCCCTAAACCATGTTGCTAAAAAGCCATATTAAAATGGACATGAACCGATCAGGGGTCAAGCCCAACAATTAATTGCATAGGATCATTAATCAAAATTAAATTAATAAAAGGACATGAGTTTGCGCAGCACCTAGCACAACTTAACCATATGCATCCCAAAAGGTAGATATATAAGGATAAAAGTAGCTAGGTAAAAACCTTACAGGCATACAAATTAAAATGCACATGCAATACATAAAAGGTTATTAGGTGTTGTTTATGTTATACTTGCCTTCCTAAAAATTTATTCTTTGCTGCTGCTCAGAGGCTTCTGGAGGTTGCTCTTCAAAACTCAACAGGCGGATCAACGTCTATGCATGATACACGGCACCAAACAAGCATCCACATGATCACACATGCAAGCAAACAAATGCAAAAGATAAGAAACAGTACATCATGACATAAAAATAGAAGGTAAAACGTATTTAAAACTATTCTACACATTAATACGATCGCGTGGGCGAGGAAATCGCCGAAAACGGATTTAAAACGGTGAAGTTATGCCCAAAACAGGGTTCCAGGGGCACAACTGCGAAGAAAAACTGACAACAGGGGCTAAGTTTAGAAAACCAAGGGCCCAAACGTGATTAGACTTAACTGCCGAGGGCTAACATACGAAACTAGCAGCCCTGAGACGGCGGGTTCAATTTTACTAAAGCTCAAGGGCTAAACCGTAAAGAACAGGGCCTAGATCTAATTATTTTTTAACTAAGATGGACCGCGGGTTTATTTTGGAAAACTATAGGGGCTCTTTTGCAAAGTTGCTAGGCTGATCGGCGGTTGACCAGTATTGACCGGCGTTTGACCGGTCTCCGGTGGATTTGGGCCATCAGATCTTGATCGGACGGACGGAAACGAAAGGGAGAAAGGGCTCGCCGGCGTCGACCATAGGACGCGGCGGCGCTGCCCCTTCCCGCAGCGGCGCATTGCCGGAGAGGCGTGCTCTGGCCTCAGGGAGCGACTAGGGACGACTATACCTAGCCTAGAAGAAGGAGGGAGATGTGGCGCGTCTCACCAGGGGATCGGGGACAGCGGTGGCTTGACGGAGGGGCCGAACGGCGAGAGGAGGTGGACGGCGGCGTTGAGCTTCGCGGGGAGGCACCAAGAAGCGGGTCTTGGCATCCAAGAACCGGCGGGACGGGGTCACAAGGGTCTTGCGAAAGCGGCAACGGGGTCAAGAGGGCCGGTGAGGCTTAGACGGTGGCCAATTTGGTGGTGGCGGCGACGGCTCACCTTGAGGTCCGGTGATGAAATTCGACGGAGGCGGCGACCACTAGGGCTTGGGCTAGGGCGTGAGAGCGAAAAGAATGCGGCGGCAGGGCTAGCAAACCAATTTATAGGGCGAAGGTGGAGAAATCCGAGCCCGACTCGAGGTGGAACGCGATGCGAGGTCGGGGTCCAGTTTGACTCGGTCTTGGTCACGCAGAGCCTGGGTCGGGGGCGGCGCGGCTGCACTGGCAGGCGGGCGAAGGCCGCGGGGAAGGCGGAGCTCGGGCCCAGGGCGCAGAGAGACGGGGAAGGCGGCGTCGGGCGGGCCACGGGTAGAGAGGAACGGCGTTCGCGTGGGGAAGAAGAAGGCCTGACCGGCGGGGCCGGTTTGGTAGTAGCTCGAGGGTGCAAGTCCACGTGAAAGAGAGAGAGGGAGGAGGGAAGCGCGGACGGGTTGCCGCCTGGCAGGGCTAGCGGGCTGGCCAAGGTGGGGGCGCGCCAGCGGGCCGAGGTGGGAGGGGCTGGCTGGGCCGGTTTGGTTCGGCGGGCCTCTTTCCCCTTTTTTTTCTGTTCTCTTTTTGCTCTCCTTTTTTCTTTTTAAAACCAAGACCAAACCTAAACCAAAATTCAAATAAATTTGAAATCAAACCTTAGTTCATACAGTACATAAAATTAAGCTCCAGCATGAATGCACAACAAAGTTGACCTATGATTATTTTAAATTACTTATTTAATAAAATAAATCATGAAAATTCAGTCCAAGGCATATTAAACCTTAGAAAATTAAATAAGCCATATTAAATTTATTGTAAAAATACTGGAAATAAAATTAGGGTGTTACAAACCTACCCCCTGAACAAGAATCTCGCCCCAAGATTCAGATAGGCTGGTTAGCAAAGAGAGCGGGGTATGCTGCTTTTAATTCATCCTCTTATCCCCATGTTGCCTTGGCTTCTGTGTGATGACTCCACTGCACACGACACATCTTGATCCTTTTGTTTCTAGTATTCCTCTCTGAGGTGCCTAAAATTTTCACTGGATGCTCTGTGTAGGTCAGATCCTCCTGTACCTCCAATCCTTCTAGCGGTGCTCGCTCTTCGGGCACTATCAAACACTTCTTCAACTAGGACACATGAAACACATCATGTACACCTGACAAACTGGGAGGCAACTCCAGGCGGTAAGCTACTTCACCTTTCTTCTCCAGTATTTTAAATGGTCCAATGTATCTTGGCGCTAGCTTCCCTTTCATGTTGAATCTGCGAATACCTCTCATTGGTGACACCTTCAAGTACACATGGTCATCCACTTTAAAGGACAAATCCCTCTTGCGAACATCAACATAGCTTCTCTGTCTGGACTGGGCAACTCTCAAATTCTCCTGAACAATCCGCAATTGCTGTTCAGCATCCTGTATTATGTCAGGTCCAAATACCTGCTTCTCACCGGTCTGATTCCAGAATAATGGCGTTCTGCACCTCTTGCCGTACAGTGCTTCAAACGGCGACTTCTTCAGACTGGCTTGATAGCTGTTATTATAGGAAAACTCAGCATACGGCAGATGCTTGTCCCAACTAGTACCGTACTGTATGGCACAAGCTCTCAACATATCCTCAAGTATCTGATTAGTTCTTTCTGTCTCCCCGTCTGTCTGAGGATGGTAAGCTGTATTGAATCTGAGCTTTGTGTCTAATGAATCATGCAACTGCTCCCAAAAGCGAGAAGTAAACTGCGAACCTCGGTCAGATATAATTCTCTTAGGCACGCCGTGTAGGCAGACAATTCTGGAGATATACAGCTCAGCTAACTTAGCACCTGAATAAGTAGTGTTAACCGATATAAAGTGAGCTTCCTTGGTTAAATGATCCACTACTACCCATATTGAATTATAAACTTTCTGAGTACGAGGCAAACCCACATTTAAATCCATGGTTATTTCTTCCCACTTTCATTCTGGCACCTTCAACGGCTGTAATAAACCTGCGGGTCTCTGATGTTCTGCCTTCACACGCTGACAGGTATCACAAAGAGCTGCATACTCGGCCATGGCACGCTTCATACCGTACCACCAAAATCTTTCCTTTAGGTCATAGTACATCTTAGTGCTACTAGGATGAATAGAATAAGTTGTATCATGAGCCTCACTCAAAATCAACTTCCTGATGCTGTCCACATTAGGCACACAGATCCTGTTTTTGTACCATAAAGTTCCCTATTCATCTTCCCTGAAGTGAGGTGCCTTGCCTAATTTGAGCAACTCACGAATTTCCTGCAATTTTTCATCATCCTTCTGGTTCTCCCGAATCTCTTGTTCTAATGTCGGCTCTGGCTCAAACGCTGCTGCTATAGTATGATGTAGGAAACCCAAGCTCAATCTTTCAAACTCTTCACATAATTCATGCGGCATCTGAAAACCCAAAGCCATATTAGCATAACTCTTCCTATTCAGAGCGTCTGCCACCACATTAGCCTTGCCAGGATGGTAATGAATTTCCATATCATAATCCTTAATTAATTCCAGCCATCTTCGTTGTCGCATATTCAACTCGTTCTGTGTGAAGATATATTTGAGGCTCTCATGATCAGTATAAATCTCACAATGCCGCCCGAACAAATAGTGGCGCCAAATCTTCAGTGCGTGTACCACTGCTGCAAGTTCCAGGTCATGTGTCGGATAATTCACCTCATGCTTGCGCAACTGTCATGAAGTATAGACAATCACTTTACCTTCCTGCATCAGAACACATCCCGAACCATCTCTGAAAGCATCACAATAAACTATGAATTTCTTCTGTTGGTCAGGCAATGTCAAGTGCCGTAGTCAATCTCTTCTTCAACTCATCAAAGGCAGCTTGCTATGCATTTGTCCATCTAAATTCTGCATCCTTCTCCAATAGGGAAGTCATGGGCTTCGCAATTTTTGAGAAAATCTCAATAAATCTCCGATAATAACCAGCTAAACCCAGAAATCCACGAACCTCTTTTGGTATTTCTGGCACCTTCCAGTTTGTTACAGTACTGACTTTGCTTGGATCCACTGCAATTCCTCCTTTGGAGACGATGTGACCAAGGAAACGCACTTCACCAATCCAAAATTCACATTTGCTGAACTTGGCGTACAGCTTGTATTCCCTCAATCTCTGAAGAACTAACCTTAAATGCTCCTCATGTTCTGCTTCAGCCTTGGAATAAATTAAAATGTCATCAATGAAAACCACCACAAACTTGTCCAAATAATCCATGAACACTGAATTCATCAGTTGCATAAAATAGGCAGGAGCATTGGTTAGGCCAAAGGACATTACTGTATACTCATACAAGCCGTACTTAATGGTGAAGGCAGTCTTAGGAATATCTGAGGGACGAATTTTTAACTGATGATAACCAGATCTCAAGTCAATTTTGGAGAAGACACAAGCACCCTGAAGCTGATCAAACAAGTCATCAATGCGGGGAAGCGGGTACTTGTTTTTGATGGTAACTTTATTTAGGGCTCGGTAATCCACACACATCCTTTTCACATCTGTATCCTTCTTCTCAACAAGCAAGACTGGAAAAGCCCAAGGAGAGGAACTAGGGCGGATATATCCTTTAGCTAGCAGTTCATCTATATTCTTTTTAACCTCCTCATGCTCTATAGGTGCCATTCTATATTGTCTCATTGCTATGGGTGCAGTACCAGGTAAAACTTCTATTAAAAACTCAATATCTCTGTCAGGCGGCATACCTGGCAACTCATCAGGGAAGACATCTGGATAATCACACACTATCCGAATATCGTCTGTAGGTCTAGCCTCCATTTGATGCAAATACTCTGAAGGACTTGATGCGTTGATCCCCACTTCCTGGCCATCTGATGCTGCTAGGTGAACTGTTCGTTGAGCACAATCAATTTTGACACCCCACTTCTCCAGAGTGTCCATGCCCAAGATGATATCAATATCCATAGAGTCAATAACTAGCAACCTAGTGCGGAACTCTACCAACCTTATGTTGATACTAGCTCTGGTGCATACTGTGTTGGTAGTTATCTCCCCCTCCCCCCTCCCCCCCCGTGAATTAATTACCATAGGTCTTTTCATGCAGCTTAAGGGGAGGTTGTGTTTTTTAGCAAATGATCTTGTAATCAAAGAATGCGTAGTACTAGTATCAAAGAGTATTGTAGCAGGATAGGAGTTGACTGTGAACGTACCAAACACAACGTTTGGGGCTTCTGCTGCAGTTTCTGCCGTCACATGATTCACCTTGCCCTGTAATGGTGCCTTGTTCTGCTGGTTAGGGCGCCCCTGCTGTTGCTGGGGGGTGTTCTGCCTGGTGCCCTGCTGCTGCTGTTGCCCCCTCTGAGGGCAGTTGTTGGCAAGGTGCCCACTGTCGCCACACTTGTAGCAGTTTCGAACAACTGGAATAGTAGCTTGATTTGGGGCAGGTGGGTTGGATTGCCCCTATGGCATAGCTCGGTAGGTAGGGCGTTGGTTTTGATTCTGATAACGCTGACCCTGACCTGTCTGCTGCTGGTACTGCTGCTGCTGTGGCTGTTGACGCTGCTGGTACTACTGCTGCTACGGCTACTGACGCTGCGGGTAACCCTGCTGCTGGTACTGCTGTGGGTAGCGGGGGCGGGTGTTGCTGTTGGAGGAAGAAGGGTTGAGCTTTCTTTTCTTCTCTTCGATTTCCCTGCACTTCTGCTCTGTAAGCAAGGCACGATCCACCAGGTGATTGAAATTATTGTAGTTATTGTTCATCAGCTACTACTGAAGGTTGTCATTAAGACCCTCCAGAAAGTGCTCCTGCTTGTCACTGTCTTCTGCAACTTCTGTGAGAGCATAGTGAGCAAGCTGCAGAAACTTGTCACGGTACTCTGTGACTAACATGTTCCCCTGTTTCAGAGATAGGAACTCCTTCTTCATCTTCATTATGCCCGCAGGCACATGGTGACTCCTGAACCTCTCATGGAACTAAGCCCAGGTGAAGCGCTTTCTGTTCCGCTGACTATAAGACTCCCACCAGTCTAGAGCAGCACCTCGGAGCTGTCCTGCTGCATATAGGACCCTCTCTTGATCATTGCACTGCGCAATGTCAAGCTGTCGCTCCACTGCACGGAGCCAGTCATCTACTTGAAGCGGATTAGCAGAATGGGAGAATGTAGGCGGATGTCCCTTCATAAAGTCTCCACGCCTGTCCCTCTACTGTGGCTGTGGATTGGCTTGAACATTCTGCAGAGCCTGTACCGCATTGTTGAGAGTAGCTATCATCTGCATCTGAAGTTGAAAGGACTAGTCTGCTGTCAGCGGCGGTGGATTCTGCGGTGGATTGCCATTAGCCTGATTGTTATCCTCTAGTCCATTGCCTCTGTTCCTGGTGTTTACCATCTGTTGGCAGCAGTGAAGACAACATCAGTAAGCAATTGTTGCACATATGCAGGATGATAAACAACGGTGACCGATAAAGTAAAGAGAAAAGAGTAGATGGCTATTTATAACCCCCCAACGATCTAATCTTTATTAATTAATTAATTTAATTAATTTAATCTTCATAGTTGTTTATACTGTGGACATATATCACAGCTAGACTATCAATCAAACAAAGAACCAAATCAAGCATAGCTCATCATGACAAACATTCATACACCAAAACAGAGCGTGCTAACTGAGACATTATATGGGTAATCTAATTCTCATATAAAAGCACCCTAGTGATGTCATCTATAGAAACGATAGAAATACTTGAGTTAAGTTCTATATGACAGAAGGAATAAATAAAAAATTTTGAACATAATGTGAGCAATTAATCAGTAAAAATAAAATAAAGGCAAAGCATTTAAAAGTCAGCAGATAAGAACAAGAAAAGTGAAGTCCTTAAACACGACCAGTTCTAACTAGGCTTTCGTCCTACAGTCGACACGACTCTGATACCAAATTTGTCACGCCTGGTTTCAACGAACAAAACCGTGCAACATATATATGCGCCAGGAAATGTCTCGCATATACATGACAAATTACAAAAGTACCACAACACATGCCAAAGATAAAAACGTACATAACATTAAATATATCATTATTACACTGTAACACAAGTGTTTAACTCAGAGTATAACAAAGCATAGCGAAAGCATAAAACATAAAGATAACGGGCGCCACAGGGACGTCAACTGGTGAACGAAACGCCTAATACTCGTCGTAGTCTTGCACATAGTCTTCATTACCTCCATCAACTAAGCAGCGGTTGGATTTTCCCCCCAACAAGGAATAAATATAAAGAAACAAGCGTGAGTACAGAATACCCAACAAATATAACAAAAACCATGAGGCTCTATGGTTAGCTGACAAACTGCAATAGCTTTTAATTGAAAACTTTTATTTAAGGCCTATTTACTATGAATTAGTAACAACACCATTAGCCCAAAAGATATTGTATAAGAATTAAATAAGATTAAACAGATATAACCATTATCATAACCATAACTAAAACCAAGGAACCTCAGCCAAGGGTCCTTCTAATCACTGGGAAGGGTCTGGGCCACTCATAACCGTGAGCACGGCTAACATGTTAGTTTTACACTCTCGAGATGTTGTACATCTTTACCCACAAGTCGTGAGCTACGCTAGGAGTTCATCACATTACCGAAAATGAAATGACTAGCAAGCGCACTACGAAGCCTTTCCAAAGATCACGTTGGTAAGGTGTAACCGCTAAGGTTTCAGGTTCCGCAACTGTGGAGCAAGCCTGAAGGGGAGAAG
This sequence comes from Paspalum notatum, assembly GCA_022530915.1. Lineage (NCBI taxonomy): Eukaryota > Viridiplantae > Streptophyta > Magnoliopsida > Poales > Poaceae > Paspalum > Paspalum notatum. The sequence goes on along the minus strand of CM039688.1, from coordinate 25,954,933 downwards.
CACATACATATAATGTAAAGCACACTCAAACCAAGTAGCGCGAGGGCCACAGAAGCTCACCTCCACTCTTGCCCCGCAGGTAAGTTACTCCCAAACCAAAACAACCTAATTAGTCAGCTAAGTCCGTCCCATTCCAGCCTTGTGGTAGCACTGTTGTCCCAGGTGGTTGCTTTGTGATTCGGTCCTTACGGAGAAAACTAGCAAAAGCACACGAGCACATTGCTCAAGCTCCCTAAACTATGTTGCTAAAAAGCTATATTAAAATGGACATGAACCGATCAGGGGTCAAACCCAACAATTAATTGCATAGGATCATTAATCAAAATTAAATTAAGAAAAGGACATGAGTTTGCGCAGCACCTAGCACAACTTAACCATATGCATCCCAAAAGGTAGATATATAAGGATAAAAGTAGCTAGGTAAAACCTCACAGGCATACAAATTAAAATGCACATGCAATAGATAAAAAGTTATTAGGTGTTGTTTATGTTATACTTGCCTTCAAAATTTATTCCTTGCTGCTCCTCCGAGGCTTCTAGAGGTTGCTCTTCAAACTCAACAGGCGGATCAACGTCTACGCACGATACACGGCACCAAAAAAGCATTTATACGATCATGACATAAAAACAGAAGGTAAAACGTACTTAAAACTATTCTACACATTTATACGATCGCGTGGGTGCGAGAGTCGCTGAAAACGGATTTAAAACGGTGAAGTTATGCCCAAAACAGGGTTCCAAGGGCACAACTGCGAAGAAAAACTGACAACAGGGGCTATGTTTGGAAAACCATGGGCCCAAACATGATTAAACTTAACCGCCGAGGGCCAACATGCGAAACTAGCAGCCCTGGGACGGCGGGTTCAATTTTACTAAAGCTCAGGGGCTAAACCGTAAAGAACAGGGCCTGGATCTAATTATTTTTGAACTAAGATGGACCGCGGGTTTATTTTGGAAAACTATAGGGACTCTTTTGCAAAGTTGCCAGGCTGACCGGCGGTTCACCGGTATTGACCAGCGTTTGACCGATCTCCGGAGGATTTGGGCCATCGGATCTTGATCGGATGGACGAAAATGAAATGGAGAGAGGGCTCGTCGGCAACGACCATAGGACGCGGCGGCGCTGCCCTTCCTGCGGTAGCGCATTGCTGGAGAGGCGTGCTCTGGCCTCATGAAGCGATTAGGGACAACTAGACCTAGCCTAGAGGAAGGAGGAAGGTGCGGCGCATCTCACCAGGGGATCGGGGACGGCGGTGGCTTGACGGAGGGGCCAGACAGCGAGAGGAGGCGGACGGCGGCGTTGAGCTTCGCGGGGAGGCGCCAAGAAGCGGGTCTAGGCGTCCAAGAACCGGCGGGACGGGGTCACAAGTGTCCTGCGAAGGCGGCAACAGGGTCAAGAGGGCCAGTGAGGCTTAGACGGTGGCCAATTTGGTGGCGGCGACGGCGGCTCACCTTGAGCTCCGGTGATGAAATTCGACAAAGGCGGCGGCCGCTAGGGCTTGGGCTAGGGCGTGAGAGCGAAAAGAATGTGGCGGCGGGGCTAGCAAACCTATTTATAGGGCGAAGGTGGAGAAATCTGAGCCCGACTCGAGGTGGAACGCGACGCGAGCTTAGGGTCCGGTTCGACTCGGGCCACGCGGAGCCCGCGTCAGGGGCGCCGCAGCGGCACTGGCTGGCGGGCCAAGCCCGTGGGGAAGGCGGAGCTCGGGTCCAGGGCACAGAGAGACGAGGAAGACGGCGTCAGGCGGGCCATGGGCAGAGAGGAGCGGCGTTCGCGTGGGGAAGAAGAAGGCCTGACCGGCGAGGCCGGTTTGGCAGTGGCTCGAGGGCGCAGGTCCACGTGACAGAGAGAGAGAGGGAGGAGGGGAGCGCGGACGGGCTGCCACCTGGCGGGGCTAGCGGGCCGGCCCAGGTGGGGGCTCGCCGGCAGGCCGAGGGGAAGGGGCTGGCTGGGCCGGTTTGGTTCGGCCGGCCTCTTTCCCCCCCTCCCCCCCCCTTTTTTTTCTTTTCTCTTTTTCCTCTCCTTTTTTCTTTTTAAAACCAAGACCAAACCAAAACCAAAATTCAAATAAATTTGAAATCAAACCTTAGTTCATACAGTACATAAAATTAAGCTCCAGCATGAATGCACAACAAAGTTGACCTATGATTATTTTAAATTACTTATTTAATAAAATAAATCATGAAAATGCAGGCCTAGGCATATTAAACCTTAGAAAATTAAGCCATATCAAATTTATGGGTAAAAAATACTGGAAATAAAATTAGGATGTTACAAAAACCAAGAATGAGCTTCAGAAGCTGATTGGCTAGATCAACTATATTAGAAGGTTTATCCCTAATTTGTCTGCCAAGCTTGAAGTGTTCATGCCATTGATCAGGACGCAAAAGAGCGAAGAGTTCATATGGGGGCCTGATCAGCAGCTGGCGTTTGATAATTTGAAGTACCTAACGACGCCTGTTGACGGTCATTATTGCACTACCAATGACCATCAACTAACCACAATTATGGAGGAAAACATGCCAAAGTATGGATTAACCCTTGCTACTAACATAGTTCCACAAGTTGTGTTGAATATTTGATTGCAGGTGAAAGATCAGCTAAAAACAGGCAAAATATGGCTAAGTTAGGAGGTGCCTGACAAGTAGGCCAGGCCGCCGGCCCCACCCCAGGCTGCCCAGCCTAACAATGTGGCCAATTCACTTGGTCTTCGACCTGCATGTGCCTAAATGACGTGTCAACACAGCTGTGAAGTCCAAATGCCGAAACCAACACGTCAAGTCCTGGAAGGCTTCACCAATCCAACACTTGGATTGGTGAAGTCAGCGATCCTCGACACTTCAATCTTGTGGCTAAGGAAGAAACACAAGTGAGATCAATGGTTGAGGCAAAAGCACAACTATAACCGCCATGCAACCGACCTAGGGAAGCAATATGGAGCATTGGATGAAGCAAGTCGGTGGATCGGATGGTCACCCGGGCCGCCCGGCCTGGGGGTGGAGCCGTCCGGCCCCACCTAGAGCCGTCCAGCCCCACCAGAGGCCGCCCGATCTCTAACCGCTTCTCCAACTGCCTCACTTGTGAAGTGTGGAAGTTGAGTAGCTCATACTATCGCTTAGTCTTGTATCACTAGGTTAGTCCTGGGAGTTAGAGTTGAGTCTGAGCTTTTGCCTCAGGGATTCCGGAGTCTTCTTCGAGTCTTCGTAAAGCTCTTGTATCTTTCTATCTTTGTACTCTTGTTACTCCAGTATAATATATTTCATTGTTCTATCTTCTGTTATACTTTACTATACTTCTTAACGCTTGCCTAGTATGGTGTACCTTTATTGCACACTAGATCCAAGGCTTAGGTTTGTGTTGTTCTTAAGTTATCTGAATCTTGTTAGAATTGCCGGTGCTATAAGCTTGTCGTAGGCTTTTGATCTAAGATTAAGTTAGTTCTCACCCTCTGATCAAGGAGGAGCTTTAGTGTTCAAGTTCTCACTTGAGCACTAGCATAGCGTGCCATCTTACCCACGCAGATCTGGTTGGTAGCCTCTCTAGGTGACAGCTCTAGAGGTCTCAGTATTCCACCCCGTCCTTTGGTAAGCTCGTAGGCGTTAGCTGGGTCTCCTTCGGAGGTCTACTATCTACCCCTTGACCCCTCGAGGCGCCAGAATTTCGCTCGACGCAAGATCCTAGCTTGTTTCCAGTTAACTTAGTTCAACCGCGAATACTCCTCTGCAGCGGTTAAGTAGTAGAGTTTGGAAATCTAATCTCACTCGTTGTCCTCCTAGGCAACTACCTAAGTGTTAGGTTTCACAACAATATTTCGTCGGCTCCACAACAATATTTCATCGGCATATCGTCTTGGGCTTTATTTTTTGACGGTTCTGCGTGTGATGCTAGCTGCGGTGTTGGGCTTCTTATTATCTCCCCTCGGGGGGCACAATATGTATTTTCTTTTCGCCTCAGTGAGCTATGCAGTAACAACCAGACAGAGTATGAAGCTTTGTGCAAGGGCCTCGAGTTGTTGCTAGAAGCTGGAGCCGAAGCAGTGGAAGCTTTTGGCGATTCTAGGGTTGCCATCAATCAGTCGACGGAGGATTTTAATTGTGCCAGTGCTTTATTATATCCTTATTTCCTACGTTGTCAAGAGTTGATGGCAAAGTTCAGGTTTGTTCAGCTAACATGGATACCAAGGGAAAACAACATGGAGGCCAACAAATTAGCACAAATAGCTTTTGGATACGCAGAACAAGACGATGACGTTTGTGTTGACATCATGCCGATTGATACAAACGACTGGAGAGCCGATCTCCTCAATTACTTGAGGGATCCGGCTCGGGGGGCAGATAAGAAGACAAGACATCGTGCTTTGAAACACGTGCTTATTGGAGATGAGTTATACTTCAGAACCATGGAGGGGCTATTGCTAAAATGCTTGGGACTGACAGAAGCACTTAAGGTTATGCACGATGTCCATGAAGGAGTGTGTGGTACCCACCAATCGGCTCATAAAATGAAATGGCTAATTAGGATGTTGGGGTATTATTGGCCAACTATGTTGGAGGATTACTTCGGAGCCGTCCAGATGGCGCCAGTTGGGCCATTGATTCCTATTGTCAAGCCATGGCCATTCAGGGGCTGGGGCATGGATATGATCGGGCCAGTTAATCCTCCGACCAGCAAGGGACACAAGTGGATCCTGGTTGCCACTGATTACTTTACCAAATGGGTGGAGGCCGTGCCGATAAAGAACGTCACGGCCAAAGATGTGGTAAACTTTGTCAAGGAACATATCATTTACCGGTTTGGCATCCCGCAAACTATCACCACGGATCAAGGGACTATCCTTTTGGCCGAGGAATTCAAAAATTTTGCCAAAGAGATGGGTATCATGCTGCTACAGTCGTCCCCTACTACGCTCAGGCCAACGGGCAGGCCGAGGCGTCGAACAAGAGTCTCATCACGCTGATCAAAAGAAAGATAGACGAATATCCCAGGCAGTGGCATGATCGGCTTGCAGAGACATTATGGGCACACAGGATGTCATGCCACAGGGCGACTAAATGTACTCCATATCAGTTGGTGTACGGCCAGGAGGCCGTCATGCCATGGGAGGTTAACATCGGCTCTCGTAGAGTTCAGTTTCAGAATGATCTATCAGCCGATGATTACGCGTCTCTCATGAACATCAACATAGATGATTTGATAGAACTTCGGTTATGGGCTTTTGAGAAAATTAGAGACAACAAGGCCAGGGTAGCAAAAGCCTACAACAAGAAGGTGAAGCCGAAGAATTTCAAAATAGGTGATCTCGTCTGGGAGTTAGTCTTACCAGTTGGAACGAAGGATCCAGCATTTGGAAAGTGGTCACCTAACTGGCATGGACCCTATCGCATAGTGGAGACCGCCTAGGGAATTCATACAGAATGGAGACGTTAGAAGGAGTCTGGTTTTTCAGAAACGTTAATGGTAAATATTTAAAAAAATATTATCCTAGTCTGTGGATCAGATCTTAACTTACGTGAGAACCGATTTGGTAACATCTGGGCTGGAATAGCTGATGCCTTAGCATCGCCTTTAGAGAAAAATTTGACCGATGCGTTGCCATCCGGTCTTAGCAGGAGCCGATGTATTAAAGCATCGCCTTTAGAAAAAAATATAAATAAGCAAATTATGAGTGGCAGGGCCAACGTGTGCCATTGGCCTTAGATAAAAGCCGATGCTAGGCATCGCCTTTAGTACAAAATACAGATAAAGCATAATGTTCTTGACCGAGCTACACGCTCGGGGGGCACAACTGACAATGTTCAAGTAATTAAGTAAATCATGCAGAGGAAGATGCTGATAGTCTTTGAAGGTATTGGCGGACTACAGTCAAAGCCTTTGTTCTGACCGCATCGGCAAAGTTGATGATTTGGCAATCTGGTTCGTCAGAGCTGATAATCAGTCCCTTGTTTAGTTCACGGATACACGCGACGCTGGCTTTGAGCGATGTTGACAGTTTTTGCTTGTTGTCTGCAAGCATCTTCATGCCTGCATCGTTGGCCAGGATGGCGGCGTCAACCCGTGACAGCTCTTCCTCGAGACGCTTGATTTCTTCAGTTATCTTCATCCTCTTTGCATCAAGTGCTTGTCTGGACGTTTTCATTCGTGCCTCCTCACTGTTGTTATCCAGGTCTGCCTTGAACTGGTTTGCTACTGCGCATTCCTTGGTGATCTCTTCTTTCAGTGCCGGCTGGTTGTTGCGAGAAGCTATGCGTGATGCAGCGGCCAACACATCCTCGCGAAGGTGAGCTGTGGGCCGGAGCACCTGCTTCAGGCCTAAAGGAAACATGTCGGCAATCGGCTCGAGGGCTGTGCGGATTCCGTCACATGCGACAACCAATTTCTCAATTGGGGCCTCTAGTTGCTTGGCGATTTCCTCAAGATTTAAGGTAACATCAGCCGTAGGAGACGTGGGAGGACTCTCAGTCACCAAAGGCTCGTCGATGGTTGAAGGATCAAAGTTCAGCAAGGATGTAGCATCAAAGGTCTGGCAACAGTATCGTTAGTTCACAAACTATAGACAAAGAAAACATGCAGTTAGAAACGCACCTGTGGAGGGCTAACTTCCGTACTGTGAACTTCGTCTGTGTGGCCAGATGTATCCTTGGGAGAAGAACTGAGAGGTTCAGGAGAGTTCTCTTCTTCAGCACCCTCCTGCCCCTGATTGTGAGAGTTGTGTTCCTGCACGATATAAAAATGATCAGTGTAGTTCTCATTACTGGAGCCTGAAGGTTGAGCCGAGACAGTGGGTTTGGGTTTGATAGTGGCTTTCTTAAACCTCGGCTGGCGAAATCCTTTGCCCTCTCTCTTGCGCTTCATCCCAGGGGGTGAAAAGATGACCTTGTCAAAAGAAGCCATGTCGGCCTGGTACATAGGTGGTGCCTTTTGCAAGTAGTTGAATGGTTGGCCTGCATTGTCAGTAGGGACAGGTCCTGCTTGCATCTATAAGCAAGAAGTTCAGTTGTATCATAAGGCAACAATGCAAAAGAAGACCGAATCGAGTGTGAGGTTACCTCTTCTGGTGTAGTTTCATGCTCTGGATGGATGGCTAGGAGAGCCAATGCCACAACATTTTGAAAAAGGTGGGGGCCTCCAAAAATTCCACTAGGTGTTGAAGCCATCGGCTGTATACACGAATTCCATCGTGTCAGGTATATTCAGCTCCAAGTCGGAAAAGATGGAGTATGCTTTGGTGGCTACCAAGGAGTCGGCTATATCAGCTCGGCTTTGGATTTTCTCATGAATAATCAGGCGGGGAGAAGTCTGGTTCAAGCCGAGCTGGCGAGCAGCTAGAACAGGTTGGTATGATTCATATCCTGCCTTGTTAATTCTGTTACTAGTACTCATGATGACTGGGAGAAGGCAAGGGGTAGCCACAATGCCGAATATAGCACGAGTTTCTTCATCAGAACTAAAGATTTCTGGTCTGAAGAAGGATGGGTTCTCGAATTGCTCAGATTCAGCATATGCATTATATACAGGGGTGGTTTGAGAGCTATAGAAGCATTTGTACCATTTGGCTGTTTCAGCTGCATCGGTTTGGGTTATGGGCAATTGATGCAAGGCCTGGCCAAATGAGGTACAACGGATGGATCTGCCTGAAAGATCTGGGAAAGACTGATACTCGAGTGGTGGAAAGTTTGGGATTTCATTACGGAAGTATAGTTGACTCCAGAGCTGAACAAACCACCAGGGGCCGCCTATCTTGATACGTTGTCCGGCCAGAATGCGCTGAGTATTCAAAGAAAGATGGCGGTACAGTACGCCTAGGAAAAGCTTTCCTAGGGCGATGGTCCAGCCTTGAGCTAGGGCAGTGGCCATGTTGAGATAATTCTTGGTTGGGACCAAAGAAGGACCATTGAAGAGGAAATGGTCAAGCCAGAGGTTCAGGAAGGCAATGTGTTCTTTCTCTGAAATTGAGCCAGAGTGCTTGTTGTGTTGGGCGATGTATTGGCTCCAGTTTCGGGTACTGCTCTTCTTCACTATTTTCTTATGAGGGCATTTAGCTAGATGGAAGGGAGAAGGACAGGTGGACTGCACATCTAGCCCTAAGATAATGACAACGTCCATGAGAGTGGGTGTCATGGGGCCAGAGCCGAACAAGAAACAGTTCAGGCTGTCTGACCAGAAGTAGTTAATGGATCTAAGTAGGTTATCATCCATCTCCATGCGAGAAAGGGATAGAGTCAGGGCATCGGCTATGCGGATGGTTTGCCAGGTTGAGCTATATGCACGCTCAACGCGTTTGTACCAATCAACCCACTGGTCCATGGGGAATGGCCAGGTGCGGAGCTGGTCTGTCCATAGATCTAGGTCTGGATCGACATGAACAAAAGGCAAGCATTTGGTTTCTGTTCTAACAAGGTCATATGGGGGCCCATAGGATTTGGGTCCTAGACTGAAGGAATTGGAATTGGCCAAGGTTGGGATCAGTATCTCATCGGCCTAGATGATTAAAAACAAGTGCAAGGTAAAGATAACAGCTTTACGAGGGTCGTATTTGCAGAAATAGCCAAGGTCTTTACCTTCAATCTAAATACGTGCCCGCAAAGAGTTTGTTATTTTGTTGTGCTGCTGGACGCCGCCATTTTGCAAATCGCTCGGAACAGGGAGTGGTGGAAAAGTGTTCGTCAGCGGCAAGAGGAAAGAAGACGTGCTTTGGTTCAGTACGTATGCCTTTATGAGGTGCTGGCTTGCGCGGGATTTGGAAATTTTGGTCGGAGGAAGCGTGCCCTCTGGCTAGTCGGCTTGTCGCGTCATTTTTTGACTAAGTCATTTTTGACTTAGTAAAAAATTGGCTGAGTGAGCAGATTGGCTTGTCATGTTGTTATTTAGAGCAGATTGTGGAAATTCTTGAGTCAGCGCGATGCTGCTGAGCCGATTTTCATATTGCTGAAAACATAAAGGTAAAAGGGGAATCGGCAAAAGAGAAGAAACAGAGGTTTAGAAAGGGAAATGTCATTAATTTACATAGCAAAATATATTTACATCCCTAAGCCGACATTACAGCTGTTAACCTCCAAAAGTTAGGGATTTTCTTCCAAGGAGACGATGCAACAGCTAATACTGATACCTAACTAATCCTATTACTACTAAGATAGGATGCTCTAAGCATCGCTATCATCGGCCGACTCCTTGTCGGCTTCTTCTTCACCTCCGGCAGCTTCGTCGCCGGTGTCCTCGTCTTAAGAGGAGCCGAGGTCATACGGGCCCTCTTCGTACAGTGCGAGGAGGTCCGCGTCTTCGTATGGCTCCTCTGGCGCGGCGTCGTCGTCTGACTCCATCGGCTCGTCGTCATCATCTTCTTCGTCGTCATCTTCCTCTTCGTCGTCTCCGTCGCCATCGGCAGGGGGCACCTCCACCCGCCTCTTCTTAGCGGGGCGCTCTAGTGATGGTGAATGCCGCGGCAGAGGAGGGTTCCACGGAGGAGACGCTATCGCGTCCTCCGGGTCCTCGGCGCAGCCGAGGTTCACCCACATCCCGGACGGAGGGTCTGGGATGTCCGAGCCAAAGAACTTCAACCAGGCCATGGTGGCCTTGTCCGGCAATTCTTTCTTGCCGTCCACCGGTGCAGTCGGAGGAGCCTGATCAATTCCCACCGCTGGCAAGGGAGCTGAACCCGGCAGCGTAGCGGGGCAAGGCGTCAGCGGGGCTGGCACATTGGTGGCTGTTGGAGCTGCTGGGCCCTCGACGGAGGCAAAAGAAGGCGAGGCTGGTGGAGTGGGCGCCCGAGGCCCCATTACAGAGGGGGAGGAAGGTGGCGATGGTGGGTTGTTGCTGCCGATGGAAGACATAGCTAGAAGGGAGTTTTTTCGGCTCTTTCGTGGCTTAAGGAGGAAGAAGAGCGGATGCCGATTGAGGAGGACAGGGGAGCCCTGCCTTTTATTAAGCGTGAGGCATTGAAAGGCGAAGGGACGTTGTACGGGAAGCCGCAGGGTCACGCGGGTTATAATGACGGTTGCCATGGAAGACCGTGTGGCGGTGCAGGTTGATTGGATGTGCATGGCCAGGTTTCACACTTATCTGGTTTTGAAATAAATAAATCTTTGTTTGCCAAAATTAGGGGGGCATGTGTTGACAGCAGAATTTGGCCATCCCTGTTAATGGGCCAAAATCGGCTTTGGGCTAAAGAGAGGCTGTCCAAGGAACCGACGTCGTGTGGTAAAACAGGCCATTGGGCCTTGTATCGTAGATTAAAGATTAGTTAAAACAGTTCAGTTTAGGTCGGTTAGGGTTTGTAGTTTAATTATGGAAGGGCAGGCTCGTCGCCTGAGTCTCCGGACTATAAATATGTACCCATTGTTATTGAAAAAAGTTGACGATATACGTTTACCAAGCAGCGGTTGTCTCCATATCCCCTCAGCGCATCGCCACCTCTAGCGACTAGAGTTTCAGGTGATCGTCATGCTACCTGAACGATTTATTTTGTTATAGGCATTACGACGTTAGTCGCTTGGCAAATCATGTACTGAAGCGTTTTTGATGGCACGATTTGCTAGTTCCCATGATGAATCTCGCGTTAAGCTTAGCCTAGCTCGAGATCCCTTAGTTATCTCGATGAATCTCACGCCAAGCTTGGCGTGAGATCCATCATGTGCATGAGTCGATATGCTTGCACGTCGGCTCATGTACACCTTGCTGTTATACTAATATCTTCCATAATGCATGCCGTCACGCTGCTGGTTCATTATTAGATTAGTGAATATAGATTAGATCTGTTCTTGCAGCTTTATCTACAGATCACATGTTTGTTAGGAAGATCCGATGAATACCCTGTCATGCCTTTTATCGTTTTATCAAAGATGCATTTGTTTTTATAGCTTTCCTGTATAATCTTTGGATCAATAGTAGATTTTAAGGCATGTTTGATGTTCATTTGGATGTTTTAGCCAACTAGAATAGATCTAGTCGTGTTTCCTCTTCCTTTATTTAAGTACTTTTATATATTATATCTGGATATACTATTGATAAGATAGTAGGGTTTTGCCGACGAAGAAGATCCGACCCAGGATGAGCCGATCCAAGCGATCCGGCTAGTATTTAACGTTTAATGTGTTTTGTCTGCTTGTATAGGGGAAACATGAAACAACCGACGCCATCACCGCCACCACAACCTCCTTGGCTAGGTCATCAGCCAGGTGGCACGCCCGACTAACACCGAGCCAAGACGATCGGCTGATCCGTTCAGCTGGTCGTGGGTCGCAGCAAGGAGGAGCGATCCCTACGATCCACATACACCTCTCGGCCCTATTGTGTGAAGCTCTCCAGGGTACTACCCATCGGTTTCCTGGTGCAACAGTATGCTAGGTTGAAGAGTTTCCTACTCAAGTTTGGGTTTGTGATGGGTTCAGTAGACAAGACCTTGTTTTTGTTGAGTCATGGCGGTGACACCCTAATAGTTCCTGAGAGCCAATGGACCGGCCTCATTGCTCTCCTGGTGTGATGAGTGATTGTCAACGAGCTCAAGCCCTCTGATGGACTGGAGGCCCTCCAATGGACTGGAGGTAGATGATGAAGACCTCGATGGACTGAGGCAAAAGCCCTCCAATGGACCGGAGGCAATGCTCGGCGTCGGTCGGCCATGGGAGCTCGATACACGGAGGGGCGGATCGGCAACGGTGGTGTAAGCCCTCCGATGGACCGCGAGGCAACTCCGATGGACTGGAGAAGCCGGGTGCCACCGTGGTGCTCCAACCCGAGTGCATGGCGCGAAGGCGTGCGAGGGAGGCTTTAGCAGCTTCGGCTCAAAACCGCCACCCAAGCTACCCAAGGCTTGGTGAGTTGGGCCACGACTCGCCAAGATAGAGAAGATGGGCCAAGTCCGGCCCAGACGGAGACTTCCTAAGTTTCTAGGTTTCTGACTTCAAAACCAGGGGTGCAAAGGCGGATTGGAGTACTGGCCACGTGGAGGACATCCGAAGATTGCGTGGAAGCTAAGAAGATCAAGTCTTCATCGTGGTCGTCCGTCCCCGATATTTGGGGTTCTTTTCTGTTTTAGCCCCTCTGGGCGTTTCTAGTGTTAGGGGTCTCTATGTAAAAATGCCAAAACTGAACCGGTGTATAAATAGCCTAAGAGCTGGTCATTAGAGGTAGTCTTGGCAGCTAGGTTTTCATTTGCTTTGTGTAATTTTCGTCCTCAAGCTTTGAGCTCCAAGTTTAGGAGGGTTAGGGTGAGATCTAACCTCCAAATCAAGAGGGAAGGTGAGGGTGGTTGCTTGGGACGAAATCCTTCGTTGTAATCTGACCTAAGACCTCTTTTGAGGCTCATAATCGAAGTGGTTTCGTGCAGCAACTTTGTGTGCTTCTCCTCCCTTTGTTCTCTTTGGTTTTTGGCTTCAATCCTTGGCCTTTTGGATGTTTGTTTTGGCTAAGGTTGAATCCTTTGTTTTCCTTATGCTTTGGACTTGCAAGGACGTGGAGATTATGTCTTAGAACATCTCAATCCCAAAGGATTGCCACGAGCAAGTTGTTCTTGAGCTTTTCCCTTCTTGCCCAAATATTCACCTCTTCACGAGATCTGAACTTCCCGCTAATTCCGTGATCTTTTTCCATAGATCTTTTGGGAATAGCTTTGGAATGGGGCTAGGATAGCCTGTGCCAATTTTCGTGATGTTTGGAGAAGGTTTGGTCAAGTTTCGGATTGCTTTTGCGTGAGGTTTCCTGCTGTCCAGTTTTCTTGCTGATTCTGTCCACTTTCAAGTCTTGTTTGGTTTAGGAGTCAAACCTTCGAATTTTGGGCTGACATTTTGTGGAGCTCTTTATCAGGGAATCATAAAGCTCCCATAAAAATTTTAGATCATTTGGAGGTGTTTTGACCTGGTTTTAGTATTTTTCTTTTTGGGTTAGTCTGTCAGTTTTTAACCACCGGACAGTCCGGTGGTTAACCACCGTACGGTCCGGTGGCTCTAGGAATTTTATTCCTTGCCCAATTGAGCTGAAAATTTGTGGAGTTGTTCTTTGGCCCCTTATTAACCTCCAGTAAAAATTTCATAATTTTTGGAGTTGGTTTGATAGGGTTTTGATTTGAATCTTTTTGGAGTGTCAGGCTGTTAGCACCGGACAGTCCGGTGGTTAACCACCGGACAGTCCGGTGGTCAAAACTTACTCCAATTTGCCTGAAATTTTCTGGAGTTGTTCCCTATTGCCTTGTGAAGGTGTGGTAATTTTGGCCTGTCAGTCTGAAAATCTGCAGTTCTCCGGAGTTGGTTCCTTTTGCGCTCTTTTCTTAGCCGTTTGAGTGTGTGCTTCCGCTTGGTGCTTGGTATGTATCTGTTCAGTGGACGGTACCAAGCACGTGTTGTGAGCTAGATACGTATCCTTTCAGTGGACGGTGCCTAGTTTCGTTGTGGGCGCTGTTTCCGTTTTGCACTGCGGTGGGGGTTTGAGTTTGAGTTTTCAAGTGCTCCTATTCACCTCCCTCTAGTCGCACGTCTCGGTCCTACAGTTCCGATATATGTTGATGACATAATCTTTGGTGGTTCATCTCATGCTTTGGTGTCTAGTTTTGCTGAACAAATGAGGAGGGAGTTTGAGATGAGTCTCATGGGTGAGCTTCAGTTCTTTCTCGGGCTGCAGATCAAGCAAGGCCAAGAGGGTACCTTTATCCTTCAAGCCAAGTACACAAGAGATATCCTCAAGAAGTTTGACATGGGTGACTCGAAACCCATGACAACTCCAATCAGTACAAACACGGCGCTTGATGGTAATGAAGATGGGGAGGCGGTGGACCAGAAGAAATTTCGAAGAATGATAGGCTCATTTCTGTACCTGACGGCGACCAGACCGGACATTCAGTTCGCGGTTTGCCTTTGTGCGCGGTACCAGGCTTCTCTGAGGATATCTCACCGTCAAGCGGTGAAGCACATTTTCAGATATCTAAAGCTCACTTCTGAGCTTGGTTCTCAGATGCTGACCATGCTGGCTGCCGGATTGATCGCAAGTCAACCTCTAGCACATGCCAACTCTTAGGAATCTCCCTTGTCTCTTGGTCCTCTTGTAAGTAAGCTAGTGTCACGCACAGTTCTCAACCAACGGAACCGGAACAACATATATGTGCCAGGAACGTGTCTCACATATATTATGACAATAGTGACATCACAGAATGTGCATAAACGATAAATAAAATGTTTACATAGAGTATATCATCACTTTATTACAATAAGACAACATGTCTTTAAACCAGAGTCATAGCGGAAGCGTAAACGAGCCGCCACAGGGACGTCGACTGGTGGACCGGTACGCCTAGAACTCGTTGAAGTCCTGAACATACTCTTCGAAGTCTTCTGAAGCTGAGCAGCGGTTGGGTTCCAGCCAACAGTAGGTTTAAAGTAAAGCAAGCGTGAGCATTTCATACTCAACAAGCATAACATGAACTATGAGGTATCTAAGGTTGGCTGACTCTTAGCATGAGCTTTTAGTTGGTCAAGTTTTATTAAGCGACTAATTACTACAAGTGAGTTGGTAAACCATTAACCCAAGGTATTGCATAAGAACATTATTCAACAACATTAACATAAGAACCACTTTCAAACCCAACAGAACCACTAATCTGCATAAAGGATCTGGGCCGCTCATAACCGTGAGCACGGCTGACATGTCAGTTTTACACTCTCGAGAGGTCGTACATCTTTACCCATGAGTCGTGGGCTACGCTAGTGGTCCACCACATTACCTTAGATGAGATGGCTAGCAAGCACACTACGACGCCTTTACAAAGATCACGTTGGTAAGGTGTAACCGCTAAGGTCTCAGGGTCCACAGCTGTGGAGCAAGCCTCAAGGGGAGATAAACGCACTCAACCCAAGTAGCGCGAGGGCCACAGAAGCTCACCTCCCCTCTTGCCCCGTCGGTAAGTTACCCCCAAACCAATGCAACCTAATTACTTAGCCAAGACCATCCCCTTCCAGTCTCATGGTAGCACTGTTGTCCCAGGTTGTCGCTTTGCGAACCGGTCCTTACGGAGAGTGGCTATAAGCAAAACACATGCTCATGCCCCCTAAACCAAGTTGCTAAAAAGCCATTTTTAAAGGAACATGAACCACAGAGGGTCAAGCTCAAGATTTGATTGCATAGATCCATTTAATCAAAAATTTATTAACAAAAGATACATGAGCTCGCGCAGCATTATTGGCATACAAAATTAGACACATGCATATGAAGTGATTAAAGGGCTGTTAGGTTGTGTTCATGCTATACTTACCTTGCTCAAACTGGTCTTGAGTCTGCTGCTCAACACCCTCAAACTGCTGCTCTTCGTCACCAACAAACTGCTCACCGTCTAACCATGTTCACAGCAACATACAAGCATTTCCACACATACATACATGCAAACAATTATCAAAAGGTGAGAAACAGTGCATCATATCGTAAAAACAGAAGATAAAACTGTACTAAAAACATTCTACATGTTTCTACGGTCGTGTGAGCGCCAGAATCACTCAAATCGGAGTTAAAACGCGAAAGTTATGCATAAAACGGGCTCCTAGGGGCATAACTGTGATAGAAACATTGAAACCAGGGGCTAGATTTGAAAAACCAAGGACTTAAACGTAATTAACTATAGCCACAGAGGGTTTCCAAGCAAAAACCCGAGACCTGGACTGCGGGGTCGAAAACCCGAAAGCTCAGGGGCCAAACCGAAGAAAACAGGACCTAAATCTAATTATTTTTCAAAGCCGGTGGACTGCGGGTTGATTCCAGGAAAACACGGGGGCCTTTCTGCAAAAGTCCCACGGTGGACACGGTCAACGCGACGTGGCTGCCGCGTGGCCGGCCACGTGGCCTGACAAGCGGGGCCGGGCTGAGTCGGATTAAGTAGCGCGACGTGGCACGTTCTGGTTGGCCCGCGAAGGGGTACGCTGTGTTCTAATCGCGGCCGTTGGCGATAGATCGAACGGCCAGGGTGCACGGGGACGGTGAGGCGCCGGCGGCGACCAAAACCCACGGCAGGGTTCGGCCCGCGCGGCGGTGGCTCGCCGGCGTGGTGCACGCCGGGGCCAAGGGGCTGTCCCGCTGGACTAGATCTAGTGGGAAAGAGAGAGGAGGCCGAGGCAGAGCTCACCGAGGGATCGAGGGAGACGGGGAGCGGACGGCGGGGCTTGGCGATGGTGACCGGCGGACGGGTTCGGGCGGTGCTTGCGGACACGGGTGTTGGAGGCTCGTCCTTACGTCAAGAGCTCCTGGAACGGCACCGCAAAGGCTTTGCGAACACGATGGGGGTGGTTAGAAGGCCGGAGAGACTACGCCGGCGGCGAATTCGGCGTCGCCGCGACTTACCGAGGCGGAGCTCCGGTGGCAAAAAGCGAGCGAGTCGGCGCACGGGAGAAGGATTGGAGTGGTGGAGTGGTAAAGGGGCTCGGGGCAACGCTCGGGGTCAGGTTTTATAGGGGTTTAGGGCGCTAGGGAACTGCGTACGCGAGAGCGGGGGCCGACGGCTTTGAAGCTCGTCAAGGCGCAATGAAGGAGAGGAGGGAAAAGGGGAAACCGGTGCGAGAGTTGGGGGATTGATGGAGGAGCGATTAAGGAAGGAGCGGGCATTGAGTTGGAGGAAGCTTCCTACCCCCAGGTGACTGGTGAGGCCGCGCATAAAAAGAAGGAGCGCGCGGAGAATCCGGCCGAAGGAGGAAGACGGGGCTGACAGGTGGGGTCCGCTTGTCAGTGGGGGACGGGGCGCGGGGGTGCTGCGGGCCGGGCGGCGCGCTAAGGGGAGAGGGGGCGCGGGCGAGCTGGGCCGAGGCCTGGACGGAAGGGAGGCGGGGGTCGACCGGGCCGAGGCCCAGGCGGGAGAGAGGCGGGGCGCGGGGTTGGCCGAGCCGGGCCGGTCAGCTTGGGCCGGCCGCTTGGCTTGGCCCCCCTTTCTGTTTTTTTTCTTTTTCTTTTCTGTTTTTGAATTCTTTTGAATGGAGATAGAAATGGTTCTAAAATTCAAATGAAATTTGAATTTGAATCCTTAATTCAAACAATCAAGAAACAATGCACCAGCATGTATGCACAAGAAAGTTAGGCCTATGATTAATTTTATACAAGCATTTATTTTGAATAAAGCCTGTTAAATGCAAACTAAACATATGAGCCTTAGGAAAATAAATAAATTACTTGAATTTAATTGTAAAATGCTGGAATTTAAACTAGGGTGTTACAAACCTACCCCCTTAACAGGAATCTCGCCCCCGAGATTCTCATATGTGGTTAGCAAAGAGACCAGGATAAGTTGCTCTCAACTCCTCCTCTCTTTCCCAAGTTGCCTCATCCTCCGTGTGATGTTTCCATTGCACTCTGCACATTTTGACCCTCCTGTTTCTGGTAACCCTTTCAGATGTTTCAAGAATCTTCACTGGGTGTTCGGTATATGTCAGATCCTCCTGCACATCCAGACCTTCCAGTTGTGCTTGTTCTTCTGGCACCCTCAAACACTTCTTTAGTTGGGACACATAGAACACATTGTGTATGCTAGATAGGTTTGATGGCAACTCCAACTTATAAGCCACTTCGCCTTTCCTTTCCACTATCTTGAATGGACCGATGTATCTTGGTGCCAGCTTCCCTTTCATATTAAACCTCCGGATACCTCTCATTGGTGACACCTTCAAATACACAAAGTCATCAACCTTAAAGGTCAAGTCCCTGTGTCGCACATCTAGACTGAGCAACTCTCAAGTTCTCACGTACCATTTTGATCTGCTGTTCAGCATCCCTGATAAGGTCAGGTCCGAACACTTGCTTCTCTCCTGTTTGGTTCCAAAATAGCGGTGTCTTGCACCTTCTGCCGTACAGTGCCTCAAACGGTGACTTCTTCAGACTGGCTTGGTAGCTGTTGTTATAAGAGAACTCAGCGTAAGGCAGACTCTTATCCCAACTGGTTCCGTACTGTATAGCACACGCCCTCAACATGTCCTCCAGAATCTGATTTATTCTTTCAGTCTGACCATCTGTCTGTGGGTGATATGCTGTACTGAACCGAAGCTTAGAATCCAAGGAATCATGCAACTGCTCCCAGAAACGAGATGTGAACTGTGACCCTCTATCCGATATGATCCGCTTAGGCACACCATGCAAGCAAACGATCCTGGAGATGTATAGCTCTGCTAGTCTGGCACCCGAGTAAGTAGTATTCACCGAAATGAAATGAGCAACCTTGGTCAACCGATCAACAACTACCCAAATCGAGTTGTAACCTTTCTGAGTCCTGGGTAACCCCACAAAGAAATCCATGCTTATTTCCTCCCATTTCCACTCTGGAATCTTCAAGGGTTGCAACAAACCTGCAGGCCTCTGATGTTCAGCCTTCACACGCTGGCAAGTGTCACACACTGCGACATATTCTGCCACTGCCCTCTTCATTCCATACCACCAGAACCTTTCCTTCAAGTCATGATACATCTTGGTACTGCCCGGGTGAATGGAGTAAGCGGTGTCGTGAGCCTCACTGAGTATTAACTTCTTTATACTGTCCACATCTGTCACGCAGATCTGGTTCTTGTACCATACAGTACCCTGTTCATCTTCACAAAAGTGTGGCGCCTTGCCCACCTTGATCTGTTCCCGGATTTCCTGAATTTTCTCGTCCGTTTTCTGATGTTTCCTTATCTCTTGTTCAAGGGTAGGCTCTGCTTCAAAAGTTGCTACTGTGGTGTGGTGCAGGAATCCCAAATTCAAACTCTCAAATTCTGCACACAGCTCAAGAGGCATCTGAAAAGCAACTGCCATGTTAACATAACTTTTTCTGCTTAAAGCATCTGCTACCACATTAGCTTTCCCTGGATGGTAATGTATCTCCAGGTCATAATCTTTAATCAACTCTAGCCATCTTCTCTGCCTCATATTCAACTCATTCTGTGTGAAGATATATTTAAGACTCTTATGAGCGGTGTATATCTCACACCGATTCCCAAATAAATAATGCCTCCAGATCTTCAGAGCATGCATAATAGCTGCTAACTCCAGATCATGAGTGGGATAATTGACCTCATGCTTTCTTAACTGGCGTGAAGCATAAGCAATCACCTTACCCTCCTGCATCAGCACACAACCCAAACCTTCCTTAGAGGCATCACAATACACGGTGAAACTCTTGGTTAAGTCTGGTAGAGTAAGCACTGGGGCTGTGGTAAGTCTCTTCTTTAATTCATCAAATGCAGCTTGCCTCTCCTTAGTCCAAATAAATGGAACACCCTTCTCGAACAATGATGTCATTGGTTTTGCAATCCTGGAGAAACTTTCAATAAACCTTCTGTAATATCCTGCTAGACCTAAAAATCCATGAACTTCTTTCACAACTTCTAGCACTTTCCAATCCATGACACTGCTGATCTTGCTAGGGTCCACCATGATTCCACCTTTTGAGACTATATGCCCCAAGAAAGGCACTTGATCAAGCCAAAACTCACACTTGCTCAACTTAGCATACAACTTATGTTCTCTCAGCTTCTGCAAAACTAATCTCAAGTGTTCTTCATGTTCTTCTTCCGTCTTGGAATAGATCAGTATATCATCAATGAACACCACAACAAAATTGTCAAGATACTCCATAAACACCTTGTTCATAAGATTCATGAAATAAGCAGGAGCATTTGCCAACCCAAAAGACATCACTGTATATTCATATAACCTAAATCTGGTAATGAAAGCAGTTTTTGGAATATCGGAAGGACGAATCTTCATTTGATGATAACCTGACCTCAGATCAATTTTTGAGAACACACATGCACCTTGCAATTGATCAAACAAATCATCTATTCGAGGTAAGGGGTATTTGTTCTTGATAGTGACATCATTCAAGGCTCTATAATCCACCACATCCTTCGGGTCCCATCCTTTTTATCAACAAACAGAACCGGAAAAGCCCAAGGTGAGGAACCAGGCCGAATAAACCCTTTTCCTAACAACTCATCTATATTTTCCTTTATTAACTCTTGTTCTTTGGGTGCCACTCTATATTGCCTTTTTGCTATAGGGGCTGTACCAGGTAAAAGTTCTATTAAAAATTCAACTTCTCGGTCAGGTGGCATACCTGGTAACTCATCTGGAAAGACATCCGGGTACTCGCACACTACTCGAATTCCCTCCGTGGGCTTCGCCTCCATCTGATGCAGACAACCAGAAGGTTCTGTGGCACTGACTTCCACTTTCTGACCATCAGGAGCTGTTAAGTGGATGGTTCGCTTGGCACAATCAATTCTGACATCCCACTTAGCAAGCGTTTCCATTCCCAAGATGATATCAATTCCCGCGGAACCAATGATTATCAACTTGGTGCAGAATTCTACCCCCCTTATGTTTATGCTAACTCGAGGGCATATTAAACTTGTGCTCAACGTTCCCCCGGTGTAGATACTACCATGGGTCTACTTGTAGACCTTATAGGAATATTGTACTGCTCAGCATATGATTTGGTAATAAATGAATGTGTGGCACCAGTATCAAAAAGAACTGTAGCAGGGTGAGAGTTGACCAAGAACATACCAAGCACGACGTTAGGGGTTTCAGCTGCAAACTCAGCTGTCACATGATTCACCTTCCCTTGCCACGACACCTTGCCCTGTTGATTGGGGCGCCCTTGCTGCGGCTGGGGAGGGTTCTGCCTTTGGCCCGATTGCTGCCCCTGTTGGTTACCTTGCACCTTACGGGGACAAGCATTAGCATAGTGGCCCGCTCCACCACACTTGTAGCAAGGCCCAACACCTGTAGTCTGGTTTGTGGTGGGAGGGGTGGTCTACACTTGGCGCTGAGCTGGATACATAGGACGAGCTGGCTGACCCTGGTAGCGCTGCTGGTACTGGTAGCCTTGCTGTCCTTGAGCCCGCTGCTGCTGTGAGCTCGGACCCTGAGAGAAACGGGGGCGGGTGTTGCTGCTTGATGAAGAGTTGTTGTACTTCCTCTTCCTTTCTTCAATCTCCTGGCGCTTCCTTTCAGTGAAAAGAGCCCTGTCCACCAGTTGATGGAAGCTAGGAAAGGTATGGTTCATCAGCTGGTATTGGAGCTCATCATTTAGACCCTCCAGGAAGTATTCTTGCTTCTCCCTGTCCTCCGCCCTCTGCAGTGGCATATCTGGCCAACTGTAGGAACTTGTCCCTATACTCAGTCACAGACATGTTGCCTTGCTTCAATGAAAGAAACTCCTTTTTCTTCATCTTCATCAACCCCGTAGGCACATGGTGGTTGCGGAAGTTCTCCCTGAACTGTGCCCAGGTAAAAGCTTCCCTATCCTGGACTCTGTAAGACTCCCACCAGTCAAGTGCTACACCCCTCAACTGTCCAGAACCATACAGGACCCTTTCCCCATCATTGCACTGTGCTATATCTAACTAGCGTTCCACCGCACGAAGCCAGTCATCAGCCTGTAGTGGCTCTGTGGCATGAGAGAAAGTGGGAGGGTGGCCCTTCAGAAAATCTCCACGCCTATCTCTAGGTGGCGGGGGTGGTGGCTGCGCTTGAGCCTGCTGGAGAACGTGCACAGCGTTGGTCATTATCGCCATCATCTGTATCTGGAGGTTATAGAATTGCTCCGGTGTCAGTGGTGGAGGGTTGGGCAGCGGGTTGCCACCCCCCTGGTTACCCTGGCTAGCATTTCCACCGGCAGCGTTGCGCCATGTGTTAACCATCTGTTTGTAACAGAGACACCGTAAGCACATAGCCATCATATGGGTGCACAAGCAGTAGCGACTAAAGATAAAGTAGTAAGAGCAATAGAGTGGATATAGTGTTTAACCCCACGAACTAACTTATAACATTAACTTGTTCATGCTGGGACAAATCCCCACAGCTGGATAACACACAACTAAAGATCCAAATCAAACATGGTTCAAAATAACAACCATCCAGACATCACAACTTAACTCAAGTTCCACACGACCAACTGAACACGACAACTTAATCAAACGTGCTAACGCGATACATGAGGACGACTAGTCATCCCAAGGGAGTATCCAGGTGGCACCACCTAACTCTCCCGTGCCAGGCCTCCTGCAAGGGGGAGTCTGAGCTGGATCCACCACTGGCACCTGGGGCGGTGGCCCCGCCACTCGGTCCAGCTGAGCCTGAAGGTGGAACACCTCACCGTTCCGGTGATGGAGCTCCTCGGACACCCTGACGTAGGCAGTGATCAGGGCTGACACATACCGGACTAGCTTCAGCAGCTGCCGGTTGTCCTCACCCCGGATGGACGCTATCTCGTGCTCAGTATCCCCGGACTGCCGGCGAGGGAAGTAGCGGTACTGAGTTTGGTAGAGCGGAGTGTGGTAGTACTAGCAGAGGACCCCAAGAGCCTGCTGAGCAGCATCCTCCATGGCCATCTCCAGGGTCTCGTGCTCCGCGATGCTGTAGTGCCGGCGCAGCACGGTGTGTCCCCCATGGTTGGGGTTGGGCTCCAGGATCTGCACACCGGCGGACCAGAGGGTGGTGTGGCCCGAGCGCGCTCGCTGTCGGACCTGGTAGACAACCTCATGGGTAGTGTAACCCAGGTCGTAGAGGCAGTCGCGGAGTAGCCCTGGGAACTCCAGGTCAGCACCGTGGTGTGGGTGCGTCAGGTCGACCCAAGCATCGACCTCCCGCTGACCACCCTCGTCGGAAGGGACAGCCACGCGGAACGGCCACTTGGGTGCGGCAGGCGGTGGCGGTGGAGGTGCCGGTGAAGCTGCAGGCGCCGCTGGAGAAGGTGGTGGTGTCGGCGCACGCGGGGAAGGAGGTGTCGGTGTCGGCGGGCGTGGTGGTGGGGCCTCCTCACGCGCATCACCGTCGTCATCGGAGTCGAGGTAGTAAACTACCTCCACTGGGTCCTCCTCCTCCTCCTCCTCCTCAGGGTCAGTGTCCGCCAGAAGCAGGCCATTTCCCTCAAAGGGGTGTGGCGCCTGGTCCATGGGAGCGTACTCGAAGGGTGGTGGTGGCAACGGCTCGTGCAGCTCCGGTGACGGAGGCTCGATCTGCTGTGGTGGACGAGGTACTGGGGTACGCCGTGGGGTCGGTGGTGCAACACGGCGAAGGCGGCCCCCGGTACTCTTGCGGGCGGTTTGCTTGCTGCGTGCCATGACCTATAAAGGAGGATGGAGTAAGATGGAGATCAGTTCTATATGATTGAATGAATAAAGCAAAAAGTAATAATTTAACATAGAGTGAACATATAATTTGATAGCAAAAATAAAATTTTCATAAAACAGCAAGAGGGCAAAGGGGAATGAGGTCCTTATTTACGTCCGTTTCTAACTAGGCTTCCGTCCTACAGTCAACACGGCTTTGAAACCACTTTGTCACACCCAGTTCTCAACCAACGGAACCGGAACAACATATATGTGCCAGGAACGTGTCTCACATATATTATGACAATAGTGACATCACAGAATGTGCATAAACGATAAATAAAATGTTTACATAGAGTATATCATCACTTTATTACAATAAGACAACATGTCTTTAAACCAGAGTCATAGCGGAAGCGTAAACAAAGATAAACGAGCCACCACAGGGACGTCGACTGGTGGACCGGTACGCCTAGAACTCGTTGAAGTCCTGAACATACTCTTCGAAGTCTTCTGGAGCTGAGCAACGGTTGGGTTCCAGCCAACAGTAGGTTCAAAGTAAAGCAAGCATGAGTATTTCATACTCAACAAGCATAACATGAACTATGAGGTATCTAAGGTTGGCTGACTCTTAGCATGAGCTTTTAGTTGGTCAAGTTTTATTAAGCGGCTAATTACTACAAGTGAGTTGGTAAACCATTAACCCAAGGTATTGCATAAGAACAATATTCAACAACATTAACATAAGAACCACTTTCAAACCCAACAGAACCACTAATCTGCATAAAGGATCTGGGCCGCTCATAACTGTGAGCACGGCTGACATGTCAGTTTTACACTCTCGAGAGGTCGTACATCTTTACCCATGAGTCGTGGGCTACGCTAGTGGTCCACCACATTACCTTAGATGAGATGGCTAGCAAGCACACTACGAGGCCTTTACAAAGATCACGTTGGTAAGGTGTAACCGCTAAGGTTTCAGGGTCCGCAGCTGTGGAGCAAGCCTCAAGGGGAGATAAACGCACTCAACCCAAGTAGCGCGAGGGCCACAGAAGCTCACCTCCCCTCTTGCCCCGTCGGTAAGTTACCCCCAAACCAATGCAACCTAATTAATTAGCCAAGACCGTCTCATTCCAGTCTCATGGTAGCACTGTTGTCCCAAGTTGTCGCTTTGCGAACCGGTCCTTACGGAGAGTGGCTATAAGCAAAACACATGCTCATGCCCCCTAAACCAAGTTGCTAAAAAGCCATTATTAAAGGAACATGAACCGTAGAGGGTCAAGCTCAGGATTTGATTGCATAGATCCATTTAATCAAAAATTTATTAACAAAAGATACTTGAGTTCGCGCAGCAACTAGAAAACTTAACCAACATGCAACCCATAGGTAAACATATCGATAAAAGAGGCTAGGTACAGTCCTTATTGGCATACAAAATTAGACACATGCATATGAAGTGATTAAAGGGTTGTTAGGTTGTGTTCATGCTATACTTGCCTTGCTCAAACTGGTCTTGAGTCTGCTGCTCAACACCCTCAAACTGCTGCTCTTCGTCACCAACAAACTGCTCACCGTCTAACCACGTTCACGGCAACATACAAGCATTTCCACGCATACGTACATGCAAACAATTATCAAAAGGTGAGAAACAGTACATCATATCATAAAAACAGAAGATTAAACTGTACTAAAAACATTCTACATGTTTCTACAGTCGCGTGAGAGCAAGAATCACTCAAATCGGAGTTAAAACGCGAAAGTTATGCATAAAACGGGCTCCTAGGGGCATAACTGTGATAGAAACATTGAAACCAGGGGCTAGATTTGAAAAACCAAGGACTTAAACGTAATTAACTATAGCCGCAGAGGGTTTCCAAGCAAAAACCCAAGACCTGGACTGCGGGGTCGAAAACCCGAAAGCTCAGGGGCCAAACCGAAGAAAACAGGACCTAAATCTAATTATTTTTCAAAGCTGGTGGACTGCGGGTTGATTCTAGGAAAACACGGGGGCCTTTCTGCAAAAGTCCCACGGTGGACTCGGTCAGTGCGACGTGGCTGCCGCGTGGCCGGCCACGTGGCCTGACAAGCGGGGCCGGGCTGAGTCGGATTAAGTAGCGCGACGTGGCACGTTCTGGTTGGCCCGCGAAGGGGTACGCTGTGTTCTAATCGCGGCCGTTGGTGATAGATCGGACGGCCACGGTGCACGGGGACGGTGAGGCGCCGGCGGCGACCAAAACCCACGGCGCCCGCGCGGCGGTGGCTCGCCGGCGTGGTGCACTCCGGGGCCTAGGGGCTGTCCAGCTGGACTAGACCTAGTGGGAAAGAGAGAGGAGGCCGAGGCGGAGCTCACCGAGGGATCGAGGGAGACGGGGAGCGAACGGCGGGGCTTGGCGACGGTGACCGGCGGACGGGTTCGGGCGGTGCTTGTGGACGCGGGTGTTGGAGGCTCGTCCTTGCGTCAAGAGCTCCTGGAACGGCACCGCGAAGGCTCTGTGAACACGATGGGGGTGGTTAGAAGGCCGGAGAGACTATGCCGGCGGCGAATTCGGCGTCGCCGCGACTTACCGAGGCGGAGCTCCGGCGGCAAAAAGCGAGCGAGTTGGCGCACGGGAGAAGGATTGGAGCGGTGGAGTGGTAAAGGGGCTCGGGGCAACGCTCGGGGTCGGGTTTTATAGGGGTTTAGGGCGCTAGGGCACTGCGTACGCGAGAGCGGGGGCCGGCGGCTTTGAAGCTCGTCAAGGCGCAATGAAGGAGAGGAGGGAAAAGGGGAAACCGGTGCGAGAGTTGGGGGATTGATGGAGGAGCGATTAAGGAAGGAGCGGGGATTGAGTTGGAGGAAGCTTCCTACCCCTAGGTGACCGGTGAGGCCGCGCATAGAAGGAAGGAGCGCGCGGAGAATCCGGCCGAAGGAGGAAGACGGGGCTGACAGGTGGGGTCCGCCTGTCAGTGGAGGATGGGGCGCGGGGGCGCTGTGGGCCGGGCGGCGCGCTGATGGGAGAGGGGCCGCGGGCGAGCTGGGCCGAGGCCCAGACGGAAGGGAGGCGGGGGTCGGCCGGGCCGGGGCCCAAGCGGGAGAGAGGCGGGGCGCGGGGTTGGCCGAGCCGGGCCGGTCAGCTTGGGCCGGCCGCTTGGCTTGGCCCCCCTTTCTTTTTTTTCTTTTTCTTTTCTGTTTTTGAATTCTTTTGAATGGAGATAGAAATGGTTCTAAAATTCAAATGAAATTTGAATTTGAATTCTTAATTCAAACAATCAAGAAACAATGCACCAGCATGTATGCACAAGAAAGTTAGGCCTATGATTAATTTTATACAAGCATTTATTTTGAATAAAGCCTGTTAAATGCAAACTAAACATATGAGCCTTAGGAAAATAAATAAATTACTTGAATTTAATTGTAAAATGCTGGAATTTAAACTAGGGTGTTACAAACCTACCCCCTTAACAGGAATCTCGCCCCCGAGATTCTCATAGGTGGTTAGCAAAGAGACCAGGATAAGTTGCTCTCAACTCCTCCTCTCTTTCCCAAGTTGCCTCATCCTCCGTGTGATGTTTCCATTGCACTCTGCACATTTTGACCCTCCTGTTTCTGGTAACCCTTTCAGATGTTTCAAGAATCTTCACTGGGTGTTCGGTATATGTCAGATCCTCCTGCACATCCAGACCTTCCAGTGGTGCTTGTTCTTCTGGCACCCTCAAACACTTCTTTAGTTGGGACACATGGAACACATTGTGTATGCCAGATAGGTTTGATGGCAACTCCAACTTATAAGCCACTTCGCCTTTCCTTTCCACTATCTTGAATGGACCGATGTATCTTGGTGCCAGCTTCCCTCTGGTGCATTGTTTCTTGATTGTTTGAATTTGCATGTATGCACAAGAAAGTTAGGCCTATGATTAATTTTATGCAAGCATTTATTTTGAATAAAGCCTGTTAAATGCAAACTAAACATATGAGCCTTAGGAAAATAAATAAATTACTTGAATTTAATTGTAAAATGCTGGAATTTAAACTAGGGTGTTACAGCTAGCATATCCTTGTCTACCACTAAAGCAGAATACGTAGCTGCTGCGCTGCTAGCTGCTGCTCCTAGCTACTTTGGATGAAAGCCACCCTAAGTGATTTTGGCCTGAGTTTTGGGAGGATTCCTCTTCTAGTAGACTCTAACTCTGCTATTGTGATGCTCCGGCATCTCAAGAGCATAATCATTCATCATATGTGCAGCATTCATCATGAAGCATCCTACAATGACATGCATTGAGCCCTAGTTCAAAATTGGTTGAAATGAAACTTGTCGAAACCTGTTTTCTGCATATATGTCTCTGTAATTGTGCCCATAACTTTGATTCTATTTAGATCTGGGTGAAACTCATATTGACAAACTTGTAGACAATTTGATGATGAACAACTTTGGTAATTGGTACTTTGACATACGTGAAGATTTGCATATAGTTTTGGGGCTTTCTCTATCAGCATGTAAATTCTGTCCAAACATGACCTATTTAGTAATTTTACATTTTCATGATCTTAAAGCCAAAATCTTGCAATGTTTGTACTGAGAAAGTTGTAGATCTTGAAATTCTGAACAACATTGGTCAAACCTTGGTTAGCAGCTTAAATTCAAATTTAAACCATATTTTTGAATATAACATAGTATACAAGTTTATAAAGAAAATGTAGAGAAACAAATTTAAAACATTTCAACCAATTGGGGTATTTTCAAATTCGGCATCTAACCTGTTCAAAAACGTGATCTTTAAACGAGTGTATCTGCAGTCAAACTCCATTTTTCATTTTCGGAATTTTCCTTCCCTCCTTGTGTCAATGACGAGTGGGTCCCACCTGTAAGGGCCATCGGATTCCCACGTACACGGTTGGAACGCATCGCGCCAGTGGGTCCCACCTTCGTCCGGCTTCCACGAACATGGTCCAATGGACCCCTACTCCTTCTCCTCACCCGGCCCCATCCGTCAGTAACTCCTGGTCTATGGACCATGTCCACGCAGCGGCCACCTTCCTCCTCCCCGCTCCAGCGTGCCCACGCGGCGAACGACGCCTGCCCGCGCCGCGCGTGGCCGATGCCGGCCGACGCCGATGCCGCGCCCCGTCCCCCACACCTGGACGCCTTTCCGGCCGAGTGGAGAGGCCAAGACCTTCCCCGGCTCCCTCTCGCCTCGCTCCTGCCATTCCCACTCGCACAAACGCCTCGCTCCCGGCCCTCCTCCGAAGCGCAGTGCGCCGCCCGCCATTGCCGAGCTCGGAGGCGAGCTCACGCCGGCCGCTCCGCTGCTCCCCACACCTCCAGACCACCGCCATCATCTCCGCCTCCACCTCCCGCGTCCAATGCGCTAGACCTCGTCGTCTTCCTCCGCCTCCCTCTCCACAAGCGCAGTCCGCCGCCGCCATAGCTGTCGCGGCGAGCTCGCGCTGCTGGCCGCCTCGAGCCGCCTCCCGCCCCGCCGACGCGCGCCTCGCACGGCCCGCGCCACCCTCCATCTTCCCTGCGCAGTCTCGCCCCTCGGCCTTGACTCCTTCACACCTCTCCACGACCGCGCCCGCGCGGCCCCCATTGCCGCCGGCCCTCACTGCGGGGAGCCACCTTCCGGCCCTCCCCACACCTCTAGGATCCCACCACCGAGACCGTCGCGCCGCCGCGCAGCTCCCACGCCCGACGGCGACCCCAATCGTGCCCTACGCCGATTGGAATCGAGCCAAGACGCCGCGCACCGCCGCGCCGTCGCCGTCTCGGTTCACCGCCGCCGCTCGCCTCTACTCTTCACCGCCGGCGACGAGACCTAGAGGGTCAAGTTCGCCGTCGCGGGAGACACCTTCCCCGACCCTCTCGGCTCCAAGTCTCGGCCCCTACACGCCGCACTGAGGGCGAGAACGCCGGCCGCCGCGCGTGGGATTTCCCTATCCGAAGGTAGAAGACGACCCGGTAGTTTTGCAATCTAAACCCCGGGCTTTTCACATTTTTCCAGTGGTTATAGCATACGCTGTGCATTGAGTCTTTGGTATCTTGCAGGTGACCCCCTGGAAACTAGGGTTAATTGTGTTATAGTCCTCAGATCTAATGTTTTCCATTTAAATGCATTTAAATTGGATGTAAACTTTGAAAAATCATAACAATTCATAGAAAAATCTAAAATGGACAAACTTAGTGTCTATGGACTCCTCTTGAGTAGATCTATAGGATAGGTATGATGTGGATGTGTAAAAAGTCTGTTTTGCCCTTGTTTAACTTGCATGCATGTGAGGGTTGGTAAATGGTAAAAGTGGACCAAATGAACTCCAAAAATTATGAAACTTGGACAGTAGCTTTGTTATGGCATCTAGGTACTGTGTGATTTTTGGTAGCCCTAGCATTGACTGTTTAATTACTGTTTTGCCCTTATGCATGTGATTTGTGTATTTAATTAACTTGGAAAATGAAGGCTACATAAAATATGCTCAAATGTGACCTCTAGTATTTTTCATGTACTCTATATAGTATGGGTAGCTCACTCGTAAAGTATGAAGTTGTGCATGTAGGTTTAGGCTGCTGATTTGAAAATGACAAAATGTCACATGCTTAACTAAATAAAATGAGAAAGTGGTTCTAGGATGCATTAAGAATACTCAAAGGTAGGCAGGACCATGATTTCTCCCAGCAAATACACACTTGATTGATGATTACGCATCTGCATTAGGAGTTGCTTGAAACCAATTGCATTAGACTTCCTAGCCGCCCTGGCCTAGCACCTATACCTAGAGTTCGTAGGGCGAGTGCCTAGAATGGCTAAGTACGAGTAGACACGAGTGAATAAAGGTCACTCGTCTCGTAGGGGTTACTTTTTGAAAAGAAGAAATCTTACCATAGAAGTTATTGTTATTATGTCGTGATTATGATATGTTTTAAATAGAGACCGGGCGGAGATATGGGTTTGAATGATGAGATCTGGAACAATGTGTGGTGGACTATGCTTGAGTCGCATAAGGCCCGTCCGCTGTTCGCCTGCTGATCGGCATAACATTGCTAGAGTGCTTATCCGGGATAATGGACCGGTGAAAGTCTTACTTGTGCCATCCGAAGAACAGAGACTTGTTCCTACCATGGGCCTGGGGGCGCTTGACTCATGGGAGGGCTGACCCGACGTACCGTGGTAACGCTCCATAGGGGCTAAACCTAGGGAATGGCGGGTTGGAATCGAACTTGGGATGGGACAAGTGGAGATGGGGGAAGCATATGTGGGAACGTCGGGGGTTAGTAAGCATATGCCATCCTGGTGCTTCTAGTTATTCCCGGAAATTAACAAATCGATTCGAATTGCTGATGCTCACCAGGTGTGAGAATGCCAGATATCGCATACGAGCAACGTAGTAATTGTAACATGTTGTTTATTTAATCATGCTTTTCAATACAACATGCATGGATGTGTATGATCCGTCCCACTATTCATGGTGCTGCCCATCCACTGATAGGAGGTCGATGGACTTGGGAGGTGCTTTGAAGTCTAGGGAGGGCTGACCCAACATACCGTGGTATCGCTCCTGAGATGGCTACTCCTAGGGTTTAGATAGGACGCTGTGAATCTTGGGACGGGACATGTGTAGAATAGGGGTATATCTTGGATATTATGCAAGTTACTGATGGGTTCTCATGCTTTACTTTCATGCAAGTATTTACTTTATGATATAAATGATCTTCATGGCTAATGGATAGTAGCTGTCAAATCCTGCTATCTTATGTCAACATGACCTTATTTAAAATCAATGGCTAAGGATCCACATGATTAGTAAGCTATGCTTTGCGTCAGCCGTAAGCCTTGTCCATTAAGTCCTACTGAGTAATTAGTACTCAGGGTTTGCCCCCACTTTTGGATTATAGGTACCGGCGACATCTGGACAACTGTGTTGGAGGTAGTAGTACCAATGGGCTCGGTGCTACTCGCCTTGTTCATCTCTTCATGAAGGCTATTTGAGTTTGTTTCTGCTGCGAGATGTTTTGAAAACGCTTCCGATATCTATATACTCTGATTTCGCTTCTGCTATAATTGAACATGTATTTGACTATTTATCTTCGGTTTGTAAACTAAGTCTACCTATTCTCTACTTCAACTGCCTGTGATGATGTAACTGTTGTGGCTCTTTCGAGGGCTGAATGTGTGTGATGTCGGTATCCTCGGGCGATGGTTACATCAAGTGCCCTTTGGGTAGCTCGACGAACTACTGGGTTTAATCTAGCCTAGGTGCACTGCGAGCCAAAGGTGGCAGGTGTGCTTAGTCTGGATTAAGCAAGGCGGTTCTGCCACAGCTATCTCTGTAGCTAAGAACTCCGTCTTGCACTCTAGAACCAAACACATAGACGTGAGGTTTCACTTTCTGAGAGATCACTATGAGAAGGGGGATATAGACTTGATTCATGTAGCAACCCAGAACCAGCTAGCCGATATCTTCACCAAGCCCCTAGAGTTTAGCGCTTTTGTGCGCTTGAGAGGTGGGCTTGGAGTGTGTTATCCCTTCTAGTCAGGGATAGCTTTAGTAGTTTAGGATTTGCTCCTTATTCGCTTTTGTTTTTGTTTCTTCTTTGGTTCTTTTGCATTTTGTATCATATCATGCATCGCACTGTATCATATGCATTTTCACAAGCACTAGAGCTCTTTTGGTATGTTGAGTTAGTATTTGCTTGTGCTAGGTTGTACAGATGCTTGCTTGATCATGGTTGGCTAAGCTCACATGAGTCTGTTAAATACTATTTTTGAGCTAAGCCCTTTTATTTCCTGAAAATCCAAAAACATGATCACCACATGACTTGTCTGTCTAGTATGTGTAGGAGTGTTGAATGCTATGATATCTTTTCATACCTAGATATGCTAGTTGTATGCCTTTGCTAAATTAATGCCTAAGCTTTTATGACACCTTGCTTAAAATGAAACCTGAGTTAAATGTTTACAAGTGGTGTCTTGTGCTGAAATGAAAAGATCCAGGTGGGTTTGCTTGTCACACTGCATAGTTCGAGACTGCCTGCCTTTGCACTTTGGCATGAACTTGGACTAAGCTGTGTATGACCAAAACCTTGTTTTAAGCTTCTGATGGTT
This sequence comes from Paspalum notatum, assembly GCA_022530915.1. NCBI lineage: Eukaryota > Viridiplantae > Streptophyta > Magnoliopsida > Poales > Poaceae > Paspalum > Paspalum notatum. The sequence goes on along the minus strand of CM039688.1, from coordinate 25,922,815 downwards.
CCCTGAACATAGGCTTGGCATTGGTTGGTAAGAAGTGGCAAGACAAGTGAATAACCCCTGGCACAATATGAAACTTGCTACTGAAATACAAGTGGTTAAATCTGAAATATGCAAGTCTCTAAAATGCTTATGGCTTGTTGTGTATGTTTTGGTTGAGAGTAGCACACCTTGTATGCAATGCTAGCGTCTTGCTGTTCATGCCTATCTTGCTAGGTGCTATTCATGTTGGTGATGCTTTATTTTAAACAACCCTGAAAAACATGCTTGCTCCTAATGTGTGTAAGATAGATTCATTTGAGCTTGTTGCATGCTTCCTTGCCCTCACTTGCTCTGTATGCTAGAACTTGTGAATACTAGCTTTCCATCCCTTCTGAGCTCTTTCTGTTGCACTCTCTGCATCTCATGGCACATTTTGAGGGGGAGTTGTCTATTTTAGGGGGAGTCCTATGAACCCTTGATATATCCATTGTCAATAAGGAGGAGAAGTATTAGACAAAGGGGGAGGACTCGGGAGAGACTTAGTTGAGGGGGAGCTTTGCATTCATTTTGCATTAGTGAGGATGCATTTCAGGGGGAGTTTGCGCTTTTAGCATGCTCTTTGCATCGGTGCGTTGAGCCTTTTGCCTTTGTCTTGAGGAGCCAATGCTTTGCTTTCTTTTGTTGCTTCAAGCTGCCTTGTGTTTTGCCTTTGTTGGTTTTGGGCAGCTTGAGCAATTGTTCTTTTTCTCTTTCTTTTTCAGTTTTACGCTTTGTTCTATTTCAGGTAACAGGTTGAAGGTGTGGACAATGCACTAATCAAGGGGGAGATTGAGAGCCAATCGACCGGCCTCATTGCTCTCTTGTTGTGATGAGTGATTATCAATTTTACAAGTCCTCCTATGGACTAGAGGCCTTCCGATGGACTGGAGGTAGATGATGAAGACCTCGATGGACTGAGGCAAAAGCCCTCTAATGGACCGCGAGGCAATGCTCGGCATCGGTCGGCCATGGAAGCTTGGTACACGGCTGGGCAGATCGGCAATGGTGGTGTATGCCCTCTAATGGACGGCGAGGCAACTCCGATGGACTAGAGAAGCCGGGTGCCACCGTGGTGCTCCAACCCGAGTGCATGGCGCGAAGGCGTGCGAGGGAGGCTTTGGTGGCTTCCGCTCAAAACTGCCACCCAAGCCTTTGTGAGTTGGGCCACAACTCGCCAAGATAGAGAAGATGGGCCAAGTCCGGCCCAGACGGAGACTTCCTAAAGTTTCCCGGTTTCTAACTTCAAAACCGGGGGTGCAAAGGCGGATTGGACTACTGGCCACGTGGACGACATCCGAAGATTGTGTGGAAGCTAAGAAGGTCATGTCTTCATCGTGCTCGTCCGTCCCCGGTATTTCGTGTCATTTTTTGTTTTAGCCCCTCCGGGCGTTTCTAGTGTTAGGGGTCTATGTGTAAAAATGCCAAAACTGAACCAGTGTATAAATAGCCTAAGAGCTGGTCAATAGGACCTCTCTTGGCTGCTAGGTTTTCATTTCCTTAGGGTAATTTTCATCCTCAAGCCTTGAGCACAAAGTTTAGGAAGTTTAGGGTGAGATCTAGCCTCCACATCAAGTGGGAAGGAGAGGGTGATTGCTTGGGACGAATTCCTTGGTTGTAATCTGATCTTGAGACCCATCTTGGGCCATTAATCCAAGTGATTTCGTGCCGCAACTTGTGTGCTTGTTCTTCCCCCTTTTTCCCTTTCATTCTGTGAGAAACAAGCCCTAAAAGGTAGAGGTTTCGATGATTAATGACAACCTATTGTGTCTACTAATGAGCTCATGCTTTGAAGGGTTTATATTAGAAATTGAGCTCATTGGTTGATTAAAAGAGACCCCCAATTTCAAATTCAAATGGACGGCTTGTGGTTAAATCGAGGTAGCAAGAAGATCGGATGTTTCCCAAGCTCTAAGTGCCAAAAGATGAAGAAGGGCACTTAGTTTTCTTTTTGCTAGCCTTAGTCGAGCCGTACTACCAAGAGGGGTTGAGGTGAGTAGCTTGAGTCACTCCATTTCGAGTTTTCTCTAACTTTCGAGTGCATCTAAGTCCTAAAGCTCAAGCACCTTAAAACATGCCACAACACACTCACCTTTGTCAAATAAGTCAAGAGAAAGCCCTCCGAAAACTTTACAAAACTTCGTTTGAAAACAGCGCTAAAAACCAACTTTTTATGTACCATCGGACTGTCCGGTGGCTCAAAAACTTAGGGCTGAGGTTATATCGTTCGGCTGAGCTTTAGTAGCCACCGGACTGTCCGGTGGATCACCACCGGACTGTCCGGTGCGACCACCAGACTATATAAACCGAGGGCAGTGTTTCCTTCATCCAGGCCTTTTTGACCACCGGACTGTCCGGTGGCTCACCACCGGACTATCCGGTGCCACCACCGGACGTAATAAACTGAGGGATGCTAAGTGGGCTATGCAAAACTCACCACCGGATTGTCCGGTGGTCAACCACCGGACTGTCCGGTGGCTCCTAGGTCCTTGGCGCGAAACGGGGGATTCAAATTTTATACACCACCGGACTGTCCGGTGGCAACGCACGGGACTGTCCGGTGGGTACGCAGAAAAGCGGTTGGAGCTCCCCAACGGCTACTTTTGGAGCTCCAACCTATTTAAAGGCTCCCCTCCCCTCATTTGCCACCTTTGCAACCCAGGAACACTCACATACACTCAAAGGTCATTTACACCACCAATTCCACACAAAATCTTGAGCTTTGGGCAAGAGATTTGAAGAGAAGAGAACTCCTTGATTAGAGTTGAATCAAGTGAAGCCAAAGCTTGTTACTCTTGGTGATTGCTATCACCTAGATGGCTGCGGTCGTGCGTTTCGCGAGCTCCCGAAGCTTGTGGGAGAAGCGGAGCAAGCCCTTTGCGAAGAGAGTGTAACCGGTTCAAGCTCACCGGTCCGAAGCGGAGAAGAGCTTCGTCAAGAAGAGAGCACTTGGTCCGCGGATCAAGGGGTTGCTTGACCTTTGCGAAGGTCACTTTGCCAACCTCATTCCTTGCGAGGTTTAAGGCCGGGATCCTTACAAGGAGCCCGCGAGAGCAAAGCCTTGCGAGGGGCACCAAACAAGGAGTAGGGGTAGAGACTGTGTGTCTCCCCGAACCTCGGGAAAAAAATCCTTGTGTCTTCTCTTTACTTTCCGCTCTTTACTTTCCTAGAATTGCATGCTTGGCTCTAGGTTGCAAACCTTTTGTGCGTGTAGTTCATTAGGATCACTTGTTTAGGCACTAGGGTGAATTGGGACTTGTGCGATAGGATTTAATTTTGAGTTTCGAAATTAGAAGTCCAATTCACCCCCCTTCTTGGACATCTTGATCCTTTCTATTGGTGTCAGAGCCGAGTGCTCATTGGTTGAGGCTTCACCGCCTTGAGCAAGATGTCTAGTGGGGAAGGCCCTCCACCCGTGTTCAATGGCGACGACTTCCCATATTGGAAGGTCCGTATGGAGTCGTACATGGAAGCCATTGATCCACTACTCTATACCGCGGCCGTCACCGGCTTTCCCGCCGTGGTCGATAAGGATAAGCCCACAACGTCGGAGCGAAAATTACGAGAAGTGGAATGCCAAGGCTCGTAATGTTCTCTTCTGTGGTTTGTGCAAAGTGGTTTTCAATCGCGTGAGAACCATCAAGGATGCGCACAAACTATGAGAAGAGATTTGTGCGCTCCATAAGGGAATCTTGAGCGAGAGAGAGCAACGCCATAGCACTCTTAGCAAGAAGCTAAGTGATTTTCGTATGCTTCCTCATGAAAATGCTAATCAAATGTACTCTTGCTTGAATGTGCTTGTAGAGGAGATCAACGGTCTTCGTTTGACTCAAATCAAGGAAGATGATGTGGCAAGGAAGATATTGGATCTCCTTCCGGTCGACAAATATGGCCACATTGTCACAGTTCTTCACCAAACCGACCTCTCCAAGGCTACTCCGTCCGGTGTGCTTGGGAAGATCAATGCTCATGAGATGTATATGCACATCACACCGGATGCGGAGCCTCCAAGCAAGAAGAAGGATATTGCCCTCAAGGCGAGCTCATCAAAAGAAAAGAAATCCACCTCCAAGAAAATCATTGTGGTGGACACTCAAGAAGAAGATGAGCAAGAAGAAGAGGATAGTGATGATGAGGTGGCCCGGTTTGTGCACAAGGTCACTTGTGCCTTGGGTCACCTTGACAAGAAGGGCATCAAGTACTCTTCAAGCAAGAAAAAGTTCTTCCCATCCAAGAAGAAGCTTGAAGAAACGGAGTGCTACAAGTGTGGCAAACTTGGTCATTTCTCATATCAATGCCGAGTTGCCACCAAGAAGAAGCAAGAAAAGAAGAAGCACAAGAATGACTCAAGTGATGAGTCAAGTGATGATGAGAAGAAGAACAAGAAGAAGGCCCCCAAACAATTCAAGAAAAAATTCTTCAAGAAGAAGGGCAAGGCTTACATTGGGGAGTAGATGACCGATGAGGATACATCAAGCAATTCCTCCGATGCAAGTGATGATGAAGATGAAGTGGTTGCCGGTCTTGCTATTGTGACTACCTCTACACCGACACCAACTTCATCATCCACTCCACACCTATGCCTCATGGCTAAAGGTGACAAGGTAAAGACCTTTGACGATTTCTCCGATGACGATGATGATATGCCTTCCTATGATGAACTTTGTGAGTCTAGTTGAGGATCAAAACAAGGCATTGAGCAAGCTAAGTGCTAAGCTTGAGAAGATCAAAGTTGAGAAGAAGTCACTCTTGAGCAAGTGCAATGAGCTAGAGAAGAGCAATGATAGTGGCAAGGTTGATGAGATGCAAAAGAAGATCAATTGTCTTGAAAAGGCCAATGAGAAGCTTGCATCAAGCAACAAGGAGCTTGAGATGAACAAAGAAACTCAAGACAAGGGCTACAACATGATCAAGAAGTCTCACATTGAGCAAACTCAAGAAATTAAGGAGCTCAATGAGACACTAGATGAGGTGAACAAGTGCTATAGGGAGTTGGCAACCACTCATGAAGATCTTTGTGAGAGAAATCACATATTACAACTCCATAGCATTGAGCTTGATGAAGCAAGAAAAGAGCTAGAGGCAACACTTCAAGAAATCAACTCTATTCACAAGATTGATGAATCTTCCAATGACATCAAATCTTGTAAGAAGACATGTGTACCCAAGAGTGAGCATGAGAAGCTAGTGATGGAGCTTGAGAAGCTCAAGAACAAAATGAGCAAATCCCCCAATGTGCTCGATGAAGCCTAGAGTTGCATCCAATGCAAGAACAAGACTACAAGTGAGAAAAATGCAAGCATTCTCATCAAGCTCAAGGATGAGAATGACAAACTCAAGCAAGAAGTGAAAAGTGTGCAATCCGGCTATGGTTCTTTGCTTAAGGGTAGCACCAAGTATCATGAGATGTTGTCATTCTAAGCTGTGAACTTTGAGAGGAATGGTCTTGGCTATCCACCATTCAAGGACACTTGCAAGCCACCACCCTCCATCAAGATTGAGAAGCCCAAGTGGTGCACCGAGTGTTTGACCGAGGGACACTTCATGTTTGAGTGCAAAGCACCGCCCAAGAAACTTAACAAGCAATTGAGGGCGTTTGCTTTTGATGCTCACTACTTGGTCAAGAGATTGTCAAATGGAGAAGTGAAGGTCCAATTCCTAGGCAAGAAGGATGAGACAAGGCCCAAGAAGCTATGGGTGCCCAAGACTCTTATTCCCAAGATTGTTGATTCAAATGAGAAATAGACACCTAAGACTAAGTCAAAGGTTGCACCTATTCTTAGATGGGTGCCCAAGTCTCAAGCTTGATTTGCTTGTGTGTAGGTGAACTACAAGACCGGAGGATCACATTGGGTGATGGATAGTGGATGCACTCAACATATGACCGGTGATTTTTGGATGTTCACCTCACTTAGTGGTAATGTGGAGGAATATAACAAGATCACATTTGGTGATAACTCTAAGGGCAAGGTTGAAGGATTGGGCAAGATTGAGATATCAAGTGAATATTCAATCTCTAATGTGTTGCTAGTTGACTCCTTGAATTTCAATCTATTGTCGGTTGGTCAATTATGTAATTTGGATTTCCAATGCCTATTCAAGCCAAATGAAGTGATTGTGAGCAAGATTGATGGTGGTGAATAAGTCTTCAAAGGATTCCGACACAATAATCTTTACCTTGTTGATTTCAACTCAAAGAACGACAATTTGCAAGCATGCTTATTCTCTAAGAACTCAATGGGTTGGTTGTGGCATAGAAGGCTAGCTCATGTTGGAATGAGCACACTCAAGAAGGTCATGAAGAAGGATTTGGTCCGAGGCTTAAAAGATATCACTTTTGAGAAGGATAAGTTGTGTAGTGCATGTCAAGCCGGCAAACAAGTTGCAAACACTCATCCAAGCAAGACATTCATGTCAACCTCAAGGCCACTAGGGCTACTTCATATGGATCTCTTTGGTCCTACCACTTATACAAGCATTGGTGGCAATAATTATGGTTTTGTCATTATTGATGATTTCTCAAGATATACATGAGTTTACTTTCTTGAGGACAAAACCGAAGTGGCTCATGTCTTTAGCAAGTTTGCCAAGAGAGCTCAAAATGAATTCAACATTTCAATTGTAAAGATTAGAAGTGACAATGGAAAAGAGTTTGACAACACCAACATTGAAGAGTATTGTGATGAAGTTGGAATCAAACATGAGTTCTCCGCTACATACACTCCTCAACAAAATGGTGTAGTGGAAAGAAAGAATAGGACACTCATCACTCTCGCAAGATCAATGCTTGATGAATATGGCACAAGTGAGAAGTTTTGGGCCGAAGCAATCAACACCACTTGCTATGCATCCAAACGATTGTATCCTCACCGCCTCCTTGACAAGACTCCATATGAATTGCTCAATGGGAGAAAACCCAATATCTCATATTTCCCGGTGTTCGGGTGCAAATGCTACATCTACAAGAAGCGCCAATACTTGGGTAAATTCCAAAGGCGTTGTGATATTGGTTTCTTACTTGGTTACTCATCAAAGTCCAAAGCATACCGCGTATTCAACAATGCCACCGGCATGGTTGAAGAGACGTATGATGTGGAATTTGATAAATCTAATGGCTCCCAAGGAGCACATGTTGATGTTGTGGATATAGATGAGGAACCACTTGTAGAGGTAATGAAAAATATGCCAATCGGTGATATCAAGCCTAAAGAGGATGAAGATGAAGTGCAAACTATTGATCAACCATCCTCTTCCATGGCACCTCAAGATGGAAGTGAACAAGACAAGATCCTTCCAAATGAAGATGTTTATGTACCTCGAGCAAATCGATGAGCAAGTTCAAGATGTTGGTACACCGGCTCAAGCACCTCAAGTGGCACCTCAAAGAAGAAGTCAACTTACAAGTGGACACCCTAAAGAACTCATCATTGGTAGTCCAACAAGAGGAGTAACAACAAGGTCTCGCAATACCGCCGCATTTGTTCAAGCCTACTCCTTTGTCTCTAGTATTGAGCCAACAACAATTGACCAAGCTTTAAGTGATCCGGATTGGGTAAATGCCATGCATGAAGAGCTTAACAATTTCACAAGAAATGAAGTTTGGACACTTGAAGCTAAACCAAAGGGTGTTAGAGTGATTGGAACTAAGTGGGTCTTTAGGAACAAGCAAGATGATGAAGGCAACATTGTGAGAAATAAGGCAAGGCTTGTGGCAAAAGGATACTCTCAAGTTGAAGGAATTGATTTTGGAGAGACTTTTGCACCGGTTGCAAGATTAGAGGCTATTCGGTTCCTTCTAGCTTATGCATCCCATCATGACATGAAGCTATATCAAATGGATATGAAGAGTGCATTTCTCAATGGATACATCAATGAGCTAGTATATGTTGAGCAACCACCCGGTTTTGAAGACCCAAATCATCCCGACTATGTGTATAGGTTGTCCAAAGCCCTCTATGGATTAAAGCAAGCACCTCAAGCTTGGTATGAGAGGCTTAGGGACTTCCTCATAGAAAAAAGATTCACAATTGGCCGAGTTGACACCACTCTATTCACCAAGAAGATGGACAATGAACTCTTTATATGTCAAGTCTATGTTGATGATATCATTTTTGGCTCAACTAATGAAGAGTATTGCAAGGGATTTGTCAAGATGATGGCAAAGGAATTTGAAATGTCGATGATCGGGGAGCTCACTTTCTTCCTTGGGTTTCAAATCAAGCAACTAAGAGAAGGGACTTTCATCTATCAAGAAAAGTATACAAGAGACCTACTCAAGAGATTCAAGATGGATGATTGCAAGCCAATTGAAACTCCAATGGCAACTAACACCCATTCCATCCATCATATCCGTTGAGTCGAGGAGATTCGGTCTTATCTATAGATAAGGCAAGAGAGAACTTATGCCCTCGCAGATGGAGAGGGATTCGAACCCCCGGTATTCCTATCAATACTTCGGTTTTCAAGTGTATCAAGGTGGACCAAACTCTCTACCGGTCCATGATAGGTTCGCTTCTCTACCTGTGTGCTTTTAGGCCGGATATCATGTTTAGTGTGTGCTTGTGTACCCGGTTTCAAGCCGATCCCAAGGAGTCTCACCTCACCGCGGTGAAGAGAATCCTTAGGTATCTCAAGCACACCCCTAGCATAGGTCTGTGGTACCCCAAGGGCGCTAGTTTTGAACTCTTGGGCTACACGGATTCGGACTTTGCTAGATGCCGTGTTGAGCGTAAGAGTACCTCCAGGGGTTGCTACTTCCTAGGGCGCTCGCTTGTTTCGCGGTTGTCTAAGAAGCAAAACTGCGTATCCTTGTCCACCGCGGAAGCGGAATATATAGCGGCGGGGTCTTCTTGTGCCCAACTTCTATATATGAAGCAAACGCTCAAGGACTATGGAGTGGAGCTCTCTAGGATCCATCTCCTTTGTGACAACGAGAGCGCGGTTAAGGTTACCAACAATCTGGTCCAACACTCTCGAACCAAGCACATAGATATCCGCCATCACTTCATAAGGGACCACGCTGCAAAGGGAGACATCCTCTTGCGAAATGTGGGCACTAAGGAGCAATTGGCGGACATCTTCACCAAGCCACTAGATGAGAGTAACTTTTGTAGGCTACATGGTGAGCTAAACGTGTTAGATGCTAGAACGATCATGTAAGTTGCCTTGCCATATAATTTGCATCATTTAGGAGTAATTCACTTGCCTAACCGCTGCAAGATAGAGAGGAGCAAGGGTCTAGCATGAGCTGGTGGAACTTGGTTTCGCTCATGGCTTGTTGAAAGGCTCCTCTTGAAGAAGCTTGCGGGGGGAGTAAATGTGGCAAGTGTAGATTTAAAATTCCGCGTGCATTGCATTCCTTGTCATATAGATGTGCACGCATGTTTTAATTCCTAACCATGCTTGTTGTCGCTTGCACATGCATTGCATACGTTAGTGTCACAAAGGAGCACTCTTAATGATATCGAGACTTGTTTCATGTACAAGCATCTCAAGTCATGAAAAGAGAATAGAGCAAAGGTCTAGCATTGTTCTTCATGCTTATTGGGTCAAATCCCTCCAGGACAGGAGTTAATCATCTCTAGTTCTCCTACGGATAGACCCATACATTTATTGTACTTAATTGCCAATTTTCTTGGACTTGGATTTTATGCTTGAAAAACCAAAACTAAATATAGCATGAGAGAATGCACCTATCTTAGAGGACTTGAGGGGTAAGGGTTTCACCTTGAATTGTCCATGCTTGTGTTTATTTGAATCTTCAAAAAGTTGGACAAGAAAAGGAGTTGGTCAGCTTAAATCAGAGTGTGTGCATAGCCACCAGACTGTCCGGTGGCTCACCATCGGACTGTCCGGTGGGTGCACTCTACCTCTTCGAAATCCTTCCTCAGCCTATAACGTCCGGTGGCTCACTCTTTTCGGACCGACGGTACCGCCGGACTGTCCGGTGGCTAACCACCAGACCGTCTAGTGGTGGTACCGTCTCCTCCTCAAGGGAGCTTCCTTCTCGGTCTTTTTCGTCCGATGGATCCGTCGGACAGTCCGGTGGATCACCACCGGACTGTCCGGTGGATGGCTCCTCGGCGTTTTCCAACACTTCGTGTCCCAGTTTATTTCGTCCGGCGGTGCTCACCGGAATGTCCGGTGGATCACCACCGGACTGTCCGGTGGGTTGGGTATTTCGTCCGGTGGCGTCAAGCCGGGCCCAGTAAGCCTCTTATAAACTTTTAATCCATAGGGCCCACTCCTCTCTTTCTCACTTTGTTCAACCCCGTGCCCGCACCGCTCCGGACTGTGCCCTAGTCGCCACACCGCCGCCGCTGCCGTCCTGCCGCCGCCGCCGCTCCACCGCCGCCGCGCACCTCCGCCGCTGCCGTTCCACCGCCGCCGTGCACCTCCACCGCCGCCGCTCCACCAGTCGTCGTCCGCACCACCCCGCGCCGCTCCACCAGCCGCCGTCCGCACCCCTCTTCCTCGTCCTCAATCTTCTCCCCCCTCGATCTCGGTGAGCAATCCTTCTTTTCTTGTCTTATGCTATGCTTGCTCACTACATATCTCGTTAGGGTTTCATCTCCTAGGGATTCATGGCATGTGGTTGCAAAGTTGAGGAGATTTAATGTCAATGCACTAATGGATTAGAGTAATTTAGCCCTAATGTCAAGTTTGACGCTTGACATGCATGCCACGAGTCCGAAAATCCATTTCATGCTCTAGGTCTCAACTTATCTAGTTTATTCCACGTACCTAATTCTTCTCGTCTATCTACTCCTTGAATATATGTTACAGATGGGTCGTGAGAAGGGAGATAAGGGCAAGGCGAAGGCTCCTGAGCCTCCCAAGAAGAAGAGGAAGACACTGGCAGAGCGAGAGGCCGAGGCAGCTGAGCGAGCTGCAGATGCCTTCGATGCTATGCAGAGTCGCCGTGCGGGAGGGATACGGATTGGAGAGCAGAGGCAGAACCCTCCTCACAGCGGCCGACCACCTCCGCCGACTCCTCACAGTGCTCGCACCAAGTGAGCCACCCCTCCTAGACAGCCCCAGGAGCGTCAACGACGTGGGACGGTCTCCCCTGCTGAGATCATCGCACAGCAGGAGGCCCAAGAGGCCCGGGCCAGAAAGGCTGCAGCCAGAGCACAGCAAGAGAGCTAGGGCCAGAGGCAGGACGAGCCCAGTGAGCAGGGTGAGCAGTCACCGCCCTCATCAGCCTGGGATGGGTTTGTTCTTTCTTCACTACCAGCGCCACCCGCTCTCCTTAGACAGGCCAGACTATCAGACTACAGGGCATACGAGGGTAGGAGGCTCAAAAAGCTTCGCTACAATCTCACTTCGGCTCAGTGGCAGCCTGAGCAGCGGGATCAGCGAGTGGATCCCCGTTTCCAGACACTCAACCAAGCTTCGCTCTACGAGAGCTCCAGGGCAGCAGGGATGGGGCTATTTCCCCATGTGGTTCTGAGTATTCCGAGGATGGGGACAGTTATTGGACAGAACTTGTACCGTTTCTTTGAGCACATTCCCGGACTGACAGGACTTCTAGAGCACGTGCACGGTTACATGGAGGACTGGGTCCGCGTGTTCTACGCGACCCTCTACGTCGGCGAGGATAGAGATTATATTTAGTTCATGTTCCAAGGTCACCCAGTCCGTCTCCACAGGCAGAACGTGGTACTACTTCTTCAGCTTGAGCTATCAGACCACCGCCAGCACACCGACGTGTACGAAGACTTCGAGCCACCTCGTCGCTCGAAGAATGAGCGTACAGCACTGACCGACGCCGAGGTGCGCTGCTTGTTCAGGGAGGGGGCATAGGAGAGGACACCGCGTCAGCTTACCCCAAAGGCTAGTGTGATTCACAGGGCGATGCGCCACACTCTCCTCCCACGACTTGGTTACAGAGAGGGGATCACCACTCTACAGCAGCACCTCCTCCGTGCTTTACTTCAGCAGGTCCCCTTCTGTGTAGTGGACTTTCTCATCGCAGAGATGGAGGATGTGATCACCGACGTGATGGGGTCTCACAGGAGCTTCCCATATGCTCACTATATCTCACACATGCTCAGTCGGATTGATGATGATCTAGGGTCCTCCCCCCTCCCGTAGATAAGGTTGTATAGCCAGATCACGACGAGCTTTCCGCTAGGCTCGTGCACCGCCCACTCCTAGAGCGCCGGTGCAAGGGCCTGCACCTCCAGAGAGACCTCGTGATGCGCCTCCCCCTAGACCATCAGAGATAGAGACTGCACCAGAGACAAGGGGAGAGACTGCTGCCGATACAGATAGTGGGGACGATAGCTCAGATGACGAGCGAGCGCCGCCCCTGCCACTTCTCTCTCATGATCATGAGGCAGGTGGCTCACGCGCTCCTCCACCACCACCACCACCACCATCAGTCACAGCTGCTCAGGTTGCGACCCCTACGGATATCGCGTCTATGTTCCAGATGATGATCCAGCAGCAGCAGCAGCAGCAGCAGCAGGCAGACGAGCGCCTGGCAGAGCACCTTGCAGAGCAGCAGCGACGCAGTGACGAGCGCTTTGCACTCCTTCTGCAGCAGCAGCAGCAGCAGATGCAGCAGAAGAGTGACGAGCGCTTCCTCCAGGTCCAGCAGCTGTCGGCCGAGTAGCAGGCACGGATCCTCTCCACAGTTCACTCACTGGTTGCAGGGCTCCGGACAGATACTCAGCTGCAGATTGAGTCCCTGCGCCAGCAGCTCCAGCTTGCTCCGCCGCCTACAACCTCCCTGCCACTCACTACCTCGGACACCGGCCTCTAGAGCCCGTTCGCCTCGCTGGCCACTCTGAGCACTTCCCCGATCTTCTTCTTTTACTCAGAGTTGCTAGCGAGTCAGCCGAGGATGGAGTTAACGCAGCTTCCGGCACGTACGGTTCAGTTCGACTCTTCTCCGCCGACGTTGCCGGATCTACCTCTCACCACAGCGCCAAACAGTCAGCTCCAGACCTCAGGGCAGCCCCCAGTCAGCAGTGCTCCTCAGGTTTCTCCGGTGCCAGAGGCGTCTGAGCCGTCACCTGCAGAAGCTACTCCAGAGTTCCACTCTCCAGCCCAGTCGGCCGAGCCTAGCTTCCACACTGCTTCCACTACGTGCTCGACGACTGGTGCCACTGCTCTGGCCACGACGACGACGCTGACTCTCACCGTCTCTGTCCCGCTCGAGGCTCCAGGCTCAGTTCCACTCTCTGACATCGAGCGTGCAGTCGACGACGCAGCGGCAGACAGCGACACCGACTCCCCGTCGCGCTTCATCCTGTCCTCTCAGAAGGACGGCTCCCGGCTTCCTGATCCTCCAGCGTCGTAGGCCTCCCTTCTTGGTGCTTGGCGCCAAAGGGGGAGAGTTAGTTGTAGGGGGAGCTTAGGGGGAGAGTCAGTAGAGCTAGAGAGTGTCTAGCAGTCAGGGGGAGCTTTTGAGAGATAGAGAGTGTCTAGCAGTCAGGAGGAGCTTTTGAGAGAGATCTTTTGATGTATGATGGATTTTTTTTTGGATATTGACCCATGTCATGACATTTTGGTTTTTGAGCATGATGTATATTCTCATGACTATTGTTCTTTGATTGTGTTTGTGACTATGTGTTTATATTCATATTTTACTTTGAGCTTTGCGTTTACTTTCTTTACTTTACTAGCTCTACTCGTTTGTTGTAATCAATCACCAAAAAGGGGAAGATTGTGAGAAACAAGCCCTAAAAGGTAGAGGTTTCGGTGATTAATGACAACCTATTGTTGTTTACTAATGAGTTCATGCTTTGAAGGGTTTATATTAGAAATTGAGCTCATTGGTTGATTAAAAGAGACCCCCAATTTCAAATTCAAATGGATGGCTTGTGGTTAAATCGAGGTAGCAAGAAGATCGGATGTTTCCCTAGCTCTAAGTGCCAAAAGGTGAAGAAGGGCACTTTGTTTTCTTTTTGCTAGCCTTAGTTGAGCCGTACTACCAAGAGGGGTTGAGGTGAGTAGCTTGAGTCACTCCATTTCGAGTTTTCTCTAACTTTCGAGTGCATCTAAGTCCTAAAGCTCAAGCACCTTAAAACATGCCACAACAAACTCACCTTTGTCAAATAAGTCAAGAGAAAGCCCTCCGAAAACTTTACAAAACTTCGTTTGAAAACAGCGCTAAAAACCAACTTTTTATGTACCACCGGACTGTCCGGTGGCTCAAAAACTTAGGGCAGAGGTTATATCGTTTGGCTGAGCTTTAGTAGCCACCGGACTGTCCGGTGGATCACCACCGGACTGTCCGGTGCCACCACCGGACTACATAAACCGAGGGCAGTGCTTCCTTCGTCCAGGCCTTTTTGACCACCGGACTATCCGGTGGCTCACCACCGGACTGTCCGGTGCCACCACCGGACATAATTAACTGAGGGATGCTAAGTGGGCTATGCAAAACTCACCACCGGATTGTCCGGTGGTCAACCACCGGACTGTCCGGTGGCTCCTAAGTCCTTGGCGCGAAACGGGGGATTCAAATTTTATACACCACCGGACTGTCCGGTGGGTACGCAGAAAAACGGTTAGAGCTCCCCAACGGCTACTTTTGGAGCTCCACCCTATTTAAAGGCTCCCCCTCCCCTCATTTGCCACCTTTGCAACCCAGGAACAATCGCATACACTCAAAGGTCATTTACACCACCAATTCCACACAAAATCTTGAGCTTTGGGCAAGAGACTTGAAGAGAAGAGAACTCCTTGATTGGAGTTGAATCAAGAGAAGCCAAAGCTTGTTACTCTTGGTGATTGCTATCACCTAGATGGCTGCGGTCGTGCATTTCGCGAGCTCCCAAAGCTTGTGGGAGAAGCAGAGCAAGCCCTTTGCGAAGGGAGTGTAACAGGTTCAAGCTCACCGGTCCGGAGCGGAGAAGAGCTTCGTCAAGAAGAGAGCACTTGGTCCGCGGATCAAGGGGTTGCTTGACCTTTGCGAAGGTCACTTTGCCAACCTCATACCTTACGAGGTTTGAGGCCGGGATCCTTACAACGAGCCCGCGAGAGCAAAGCCTTGCGAGGGGCGCTAAACGAGGAGTAAGGGGTAGAGACCGTGTGTCTCCCCAAACCTCAGGAAAAAAATCCTTGTGTCTTCTCTTTACTTTCCTAGAATTGCATGCTTGGCTCTAGGTTGCAAACCGTTTGTGCGTGTAGTTCATTAGGATCACTTGTTTAGGCACTAGGGTGAATTGGGACTTGTGCTAAAGGATTTAATTTTGAGTTTCAAAATTAGAAGTCCAATTCAACCCCTCCTCTTGGACATCTCGATCCTTTCACGTTCTTGGACTCAATTCTTAGCTTTTTGGGTTTTTGCATTGGCTGAGGTTGAATCCTTTCATTTGATTGTGTTTTGGACTTGCTATGATG
The DNA here is from genome assembly GCA_022530915.1 of Paspalum notatum. Classification (NCBI taxonomy): domain Eukaryota; kingdom Viridiplantae; phylum Streptophyta; class Magnoliopsida; order Poales; family Poaceae; genus Paspalum; species Paspalum notatum. Next base: position 25,907,443 of record CM039688.1, on the reverse strand, counting down.
TGGTGAATGAGAGCCAATAGACTGGCCTCATTGCTCTCCTGGTGTGATGAGTGATTGTGAACAAGCTCAAGCCCTTCGATGGACTGGAGGCCCTCCGATGGACTGGAGGTAGATGATGAAGACCTCGACGGACTGAGGCAAAAGCACTCCAACGGGCCGGAGGCAATGCTCGGTGTCGGTCGGCCATGGGAGCTCGGTACACGGAGGGGCTGTTCGGCAATGGTGGTGTAAGCCCTCCGATGGACCGTGAGGCGACTCCGATGGACTGGAGAAGCCGGGTGCCACCGTGGTGCTCCAACCCGGGTGCATGGCGCGAAGGCGTGGGAGGGAGGCTTTAGCGGTTTCGGCTCAAAACCGCCACCCAAGTTCAAATGACTTGGTGGGTTGGGCTCCGACTCGCCAAGATAGAAGATTGGGCCAAGACCCGGCCTAGGAAGCCCATAAAATAAAGTTTCCCGGTTTCTGACTTCAAAACCGAGGGAAGTTTTTGGACTACTGGCTACGTGGTGCACATCCAAGCGAGGCGTGGAGAAGAAGAAGATCAAGCCGTCATAGTAGTCGTCCGCGTATCATTTCGGTTTGGCCCCCTCCGGGCATTTTTAGAGTAGGGGTCTTAGTGTAATTATGTCATTTAGGGCCTAGGGTATAAATAGACTTGAGAGGCTCCCTTGGAGCTCATCTTGGCAGCAGAAACCCTAGGTTTTCCCTAACCCTAGCAGCCAAGGTCCAAAGAGAGAAAAGAGAGGGGATTAGCTAGGAGATGAGTGCCTAGTTTAGTCAAATCTTGTCATTAGTGGGAGGATGATGAGAGGTAGGCTCTAGGGAACTTGTGTAACCTGAATTTCGAGTTTAATCCAAGTTTCCTTGTTGTGCAATCCTTGTCTTGAGCAGATCAATGTCATCCTCCTTTTCCTCTCCCCGTTCTAGTTCGTGTTTGGTTCCAATCCTCAGATTTTGGTGTGTTTCGGTTTGTCCAAGGTTGGGATATTTCTTTTGCTGGTATTTTACCTTGCTATGATGTGGTAATCTCGCTAGCTAAGTGCTAGAATCATCAAACCACGAGCAAGGGCCGTTCTTGTCGGATTTTGAGTTTTCGGTGTCAACTCACCTACCTCATGAGATTTCCAATTCCCGTGCAACCCTTGATCTTTTCAAGTGGATCTTTTGGGGTTTGCTAGGGAAAGTCCTTAAGATTGTCCATGCAAATTTTCGTGAAGTTTCGTTGAGATTTGACCCTGTTTCGATCGATTTTCCGATGAGGTGTCGGGCAGTTTTTCTGCGCAATTTTTCAGAGAACTGACAGGACAAATCAATTGTCCTTAGGTTTGTCCGAAGTAGAGACTTCGGATTGTCCGGTCTATAGACCTCAGACTGTTCGGTCTGTTGTGTTTTTGGGCTGTTTCTTCCCCCTTCTTTCTGTTTGTCCAGTCAGGCCTTTTGGTGGAGAGAGGACTATCCGGTCTAGCCTTTTTGGGGCCGTTTTTGCGGTTTCTTGCTCCGCTTGTCTTGGGGTTTGTTTTTCTTGGTTTCTTTGGTTTTTGGAGTGTTGTTGTTTGCTTCAAACTTGTTTTGTGTCAACCACTGCATGGCCATACTCTTCACTCACTGATCTTAAGTGAGGCACGCTTCGGTGTGTTGAGTGGCTAGTGTGCGATACTTGCAAGCTTTGTAGTTTGTCTTGTTTTGTTTGTGCTTTGTTGTGTTCACTTGTTTTGTTGCGTGCTTTAGTGTTTTTCCGTTTATGGTTTCTCAATGTGTCCTAGGGTTGGTAGCTTGTCTATGCTACGCAACTCTGCACATTAGAAAGGTGTAGTGTTAGGTGTTGTGTTTGTTCTTTTAGGTGTAGTTTGGTTGCTCGTCTTATGTCCGTTTCGTTGGGCGTTAATTCGAGTGCTTTCGCTTTCCACCCGATACGTATCTATTTAGTGGACGGTATCGGGTGTGCGTGTGTTTTCGTGAGAGTGCACTTTGGGGGTTTGAGTTTGAGTTTTTCAAGTGCTCCTATTCAGCCTCTCTAGTCGCACGTCTCGGTCCTACAAGTGGTATCAGAGCGGTTAGATTTCCTATACCTTAACCGGTGAAGAAACCGTAGCGACCATGACTTACTCTGGGAAGATTCCCATCCTTGGCTCCGATGGCTATCCCTACTGGAAGGGTAGTATGGAGGCATTCCTTGTTAGTCAGAGTCAGGACATATGGGATGCTACTCAGAGTACGACTTTTGTGGTGCTTCCAGTCGCTGAGCGTACTACTCAGGGTATCATGGCTCGGCATGAGGCGAATGCCAAGGCTGTTAACTTTCTCTTTTTCGGGCTTGGTTCTGTGGATTATGAGAGAGTGAGTCACCTTAAGACGGTGCGTGAGGTATGTTCACTGCTTAGTGCACACCATGAGGGTACTACGAGATTAAGGCTAGGCTTGTGGAGACTTACCAGTGCGAATATGAGAATTTCGTCCAGAAGCCAGGAGAGTCAGTAGATGACTTGTTTGGTCGCTTTCAGTCGATCATTAATAAGTTGCGTGTCAACTCTGCCCCCGCTGAGCTTCCATACACAGATCATCAGCAGGCTGTCAAGTTGCTGTATGCGTTGGACAGAAAAGTATGGGAAATCAAGGTAAACTCAATCATTGAGTCGGCAGGGTATGATATGATAGGAGTAGAGGCGCTCTATAGTAAGCTCAAGGCCACAGAAGTAGATTACAAGTTGAGGGATTCCCTTGCTTGTACAGGTTCTAAGAGTCTGGCCTTGGCTACCCCCTCTAGTGAGTCTGTTGCTAACCCCCTTATGCACAACTTCTCGTTTTTTGCTTTGATGTCTGTGACAGAGGAGCAGTTGGCGTCGCTTGGGGATGAAGAGCTTTGTTTGGTGTCTAGTCGCTTCCAGCGTGCCTATGACAACCGGATGAACAAGAAGAGGGGCGAGAGGCCCAAGTGCTTCGAGTGCGGAGAGGTCGGCCACTTTATCGCCGAGTGCCCCAACAAGAACGACAACTACAAGAAGGGCAAGAGCTACTCCTGCGACTCCGACAAGTACCACTTCGGCAAGCTGAGCTTTGACAAGCACCGCTCCAGCAAGCACGGCTTCGGCAAGCGTCCTTTCGGCATGAAGAACTTCCGGAAGGCTTTCAAGAGCTACCTAAAGGACAACCGGAAGCGGGACAAAGCTTTCTTCGCCGAGATCGGGTTCTGCAGTAGCGGATCTTCTTCCTCTTCATCCTCATCAAGCTCAAGTGATGAGGAGATCACGTACAGGAAGGACAAGAGGAATAATCAAGGAGGTCCAGCTGGCTTGTGCTTCGTCTCCACCAAATCCAGGCGCAAGAACAGGGATAAGAGGAGCTCGGTTTACTCCATGGCGCTTGAGGACAAGGAGAACAAGGATGATGGCAGCAACTCTTCTTCCGATGATGAGGTAACTCCTGAGCAAGCCAAAATCCTTGAGATGCTAGAGCAGAACAGCCGAGAGTTGAAAGCCCAGGATAAGATGCTGGAGAAGGCAGCTAAGAAGCTGCAAAAGTTGAAAGCCCAACTTGCTGAGGCTTTGGAGGAGAATGAGAGGTTGAGGAGTGTGAGACCCCAACATAGTGAGCTTGAGTGTCCTACCTGCGAGTCTTTCATGACGGAGCTTGGTGACCAGAGGGATAGGTATGCCAAGCGGGTAGAGGAGATAGATGGGCTTAGAGCTGAGCTAGGCAAACTCCAGTCCAAGCTGGATGAGCCTACTTTGACTGGAGAGCTTGAGTGTGAGTCTTGCCCCTGTTTAGCTAGAGAGCTAGCTGTGCTGAAGGATAAGTTTGAGGGACAACTCATGGAGCTTGAGGAGCTTAGGGCTAGACCTGCGCTTTTGGGTGCGTGTATGGTCTGTCCTATCTTGAGAGGTGAGTTAGAGCAGTTGAGAGCTGACTTTGATGTGCTTTCAGCACCTGCTGACACTTGTGAGAACTGCCTGACCCTTAGGATGCACCTGGTGGATAGAGATGCCACCATTAGGAAGTTGGGGAAAGCTGCTCCTGTTTTTCCCTCTCTAGTTTGTGATACCTATGTTGCCCAGACTGTAGTTCTGGAGGATCTGAGAGAGTAAGTGTTGTCTTTGCAAAATGACAACAGCAGGTTGAGAGAGGTGCTAAGTTGGGTATATGCTAGGCAACCCCAACTAGAGATGATCATAGAGAGCACCAAGAGAGCCGAGGGTGAGACGAGTGGTGTTGGGTTTGGAGAATGCAGCACTTTAGGTGAGAAAAGTGCCCTAATTAAGATCAAGACTACACCTACCCAGCCAGGTGAGACTGTTGATGGGGTTTACCATGAGCCACCCAACGCTGCCCCAAAGAAGCAGTACTGGACACCCAAGCCTTCCAAGGCTAAGCTGGACAAGATCATAGAGGAAGAGCTTACGTCCAAGGACAAGAAGCCAGTCCAGCAGCCTGAGCCACCCAAGGCCACACCACCTAAGCCCAAGTCCCAGCCTAACCCAGTTCCTAGGAGGCCTGTCTACCACTGTGACTTCTGGCAACGGAATGGCCACCTAGAGGAGTTTTGCTTCAGGAGAAAGCGGGTTGAGAGGCAGAAGAGAGCTTGGGGGAACCAGGATCAGTTCTACTAGGGTGGTAGGCAAGATCCTCCTCACCACGGTGAGAGGAGAGACCTTTTTGCTGGTGGTGAGAGAGGAGGCGTCTTTCAGGCCCGTGCTCCTAGTGGTGAGAGACGTTTTATCGATCGAGCTCCTAGTCGTTTTCAGCGCGGCTATGGACCTCGTGACCGAGGGTTTGTTAGAGAGCTTGAGAGGCCACACTTTGAGAGTCGTGATTGGTTATGGATGTTTCTTTGACTGTGCTTACCCCACTTTTGAGCAGATGGCTCGGCACTGGTATAGCAGTTTTGGTACTTACCCCAGTGCCGGACCGTTTGGTCACCATTGCTTTACTTGACTTGGCAGGATCGAGGCATGGAGGACGTGTGGATCATGGACTCCGGTTGCTGTAGGCACATGACAGGGCACCGCAAGTGTTTCTCCAGCCTCAACCCCGTGAACACCAAGGAGTACATTACATTTGGGGACAATGGTCAAGGTAAAGTGTTGGGTGTTGGTTCTGTTTCGCTCTCTACTAAGCTTTCCCTGAGAAAAGTTGCTTTTGTTCGGAATCTGGGGTTCAATTTGGTCTCTGTTTTGCAACTTCTTGATGAAGGTTTTGAGGTTCATTTTAAGAAGGGTGCGTACCGCGTTCTTGATGCTGAGGAGACCCTTGTTTGCTCTTTGCTGCCTTTTGGTCAGGTTTCTAGGGTTGACCTCACATCTGTTTCTGGCCCTGTGCGTTGTTTGGTTGCTAGTCCTTCTGCTGATATATGGAAGTGGCAAAGGAGACTTGTTCACTTGAGCTTTGATCTGCTAGTCAGGTTGAGTTCAATGGGCCTAATCCGAGGATTGCCCAAATTGAAAGCTGAGGACTTAGTGTGCCACCTCTGTCGTCATGGCAAGATGGTTGCTGCTTCTCACACTCCTGTGTCTCAGGTTATGACCTCCTATCCGAGTGAGCTACTCCATATGGATACAGTAGGTCCCGCTCGGGTAGCTCGGTCAGTGGGAAGTGGTACATGCTTGTCGTTGTGGATGACTTTTTGCGGTTCTCGTGGGTATTTTTCATGGAGTTTAAAGATGAGGCATTTGGTTTTGTTCGGGATCTGGTACTGAGGTTGAGAAACGAGAGTCATAAGGCCATGAGGGCTATCGGCAGTGACAGTGGCGGAGAATTCAGAAACTCTCGTTTCAAAAACTTCTGTCGTGACCTAGGTCTTGAGCACCAGTTTTCTTCTCCATATACCCCACCGCAGAACGGTGTTGTGGAGCACAAGAACCGCACACTTGTTGAGATGGCATGGACGATGCTCGATGAGCACAGGACTCCAAGGCGCTTTTGGGCTGAGGCAGTGAATACGGCCTGTTACATTGCGAAACGGATCTTCTTGCGAGCTTTCCTTGGGAAGACCTCGTATGAACTTCAGTTTGGTAGGTAGCCAGCGTCAAGCATTTGCGAGCGTTTGGCTGCAGGTGCTTTGTGCTTAAGAAGGCGGGGCATTTGGACAAATTTGAGTCTCGTTGTTTGGATGGGATTTTTCTGTGGTATGCTTCTAGTCCTAGGGCTTTTCGTGTGTGGATTTTAGATGCCAAGCAAGTTATTGAGACTTGTGAGGTTTCTTTTGATGAAACTATGCCCTGCACAACCCCTGCCTTTGAACTTTCAGGTGATGATGAAGAAGGCACCCCCATCTTTTAGGATGAGGAAGGTGCGGTTGATGTTGGTGATGCAGGAGCCACTGCACCGGCTGCAGCTCCTGCCCCCTCTGCTACGAGCTCTGATGATGAAGGAGGACCCTTGCCCACGGCTTCCTCTTCACTCCCCCGACAGCAAGCTCAAGTAGAGGCTGGCCCCGCTGAGGACGCAGGGAAGGTGACTTCCGAGATTGTTCCATCTCGGCAGGTCCAGCGGGATCACCCTCCACACAGGATGATTGGAGACATTCACCAGCGTGTTACACACTCAACGGTTGTTTCTCTAGCCTTTTTCTCCCACTGTTCATATGTTGCTACTTTTGAGCCCCAGGATGTGTCACATGCATTATCTGATCCTAATTGAGTAAACGCCATACATGAGGAGTTGGAGAATTTTGAGAGAAATCATGTTTGGGATTTAGTGGAGCCTCCACAAAACTGTCGCCCTATAGGCACCAAGTGGGTTTTCAAGAACAAACAGGGTGAGAATGGGATGGTTGTGAGGAACAAAGCGAGATTGGTAGCCCAGAGTTTCTGTCCGAAGGAGGGGATAGATTATGAGGAGACCTTTGCCCCTGTAGCTCGTTTGGAAGCCATTAGGATTTTGCTTGCCTTTGCGGCCTCTAAAGGCTTCAAACTACAGAAAATGGATGTTGACTCTGCTTTTCTGAACGGGTTCATTGAGGAGTGAGACAACCTCCTAGCTTTGAGAGTGCTAGATTTCCAGACCGGGTGTATAAGTTTAGAAAAGCCCTTTATGGTCTGAAGCAAGCTCCTAGAGCTTGGTATGCTAGGTTGAAGAGTTTTCTGCTCAAGTCTGGGTTTGTGATGGGTTCGGTAGACAAGACCTTATTTTTGTTGAGTCATGGCGGTGACACCCTGATAGTTCAGATATATGTTGATGACATAATCTTTGGTGGTTTATCTCACACTTTGGTGTCTAGTTTTGCTGAACAGATGAGCAGGGAATTTGAGATGAGTCTTATGGGTGAGATCCAGTTCTTCCTCGGGTTGCAGATCAAGCAAGGCCCTGAAGGAACCTTCGTCCATCAAGCCAAGTATACAAGAGACATAGTCAAGAAGTTTGAGATGGGTGATTCCAAGCCCATGACGACTCCTATGAGTACAAACACGGCGCTTGATGCGGATGAAGATGGGGAGGTGGTGGATCAGAAGGAATTTTGAGGGATGATCGGCTCACTTCTGTACCTGACGGTGACCAGACCGGACATTCAGTTCGCGGTCTGCCTGTGTGCGCGCTACCAGGCTTCTCCTAGGACTTCTCACCGTTAGGCGGTGAAGCGCATTTTCAGTTATCTGAAATTCACTCCTGAGCTTGGTCTTTGGTATTCCTCGGGTTTTTCTCTTTCTCTTAGAGGGTTCTCAGATGCTGACCATGCTGGCTGCCGGATTGATCGCAAGTCAACCTCCGGCACATGCCAACTCTTAGGAACCTCTCTTGTCTCTTGGTCCTCCCGCAAGCAAGCTAGTGTAGCTCCTTCCACCACTGAAGCAGAATATGTTGCTGCTGCTAGTTGCTGCTCCCAGCTTTTGTGGATGAAAGCCACCCTTAGTGATTTTGGCCTTAGGTTTGCGAGTATCCCTCTTCTAGTGGACTCTACTTCTGCTATCTCTATAGCTAAGAACCCCGTCTTGCACTCTAGAACCAAACACATAGACGTGAGGTTTCACTTTCTGAGAGATCACTATGAGATGTGGGACATAGATTTAGTCCATGTAGTATCTGCAAACCAGTTGGCCAATATCTTTACCAAGCCCCTAGAGTTTGACGCTTTTACGCGTTTGAGAGGTGAGCTTGGAGTGTGCTATCCCTTTTAGTTAGGGATAGTGTGCTATTCCTTTGAGTAAGGAATAGCTTCTGTATTTTAGTTTTTGCTTTTATCTTGCTTTTATTTCTCTTTGTTCCTTTTGCATATTGTATCATATCATGCATTGTACTGTATCATATGCATTTTCACTTCACTAGCACTAGAGCTCTTTTGGAATGATGAGTTAGTACTTGCTTGTGCTAGATTGTATAGATGCTTGCTTGATGGTTGGTTAAGCTCTCTTGAGTCTGTTGAATACTTGTTGTGAGCATAGTCATTTTATTCTTTGCAAATCGAAAACCATGGTCACCACTTGACTTGGCTACCTAGCATGTGTAGGAGTGTTGAATGCTATGCTATCTTCTCATACATGGATATTCTAGTTGTATGCCTTTGCTCAGTTCATGCCTAAGCTTTTATGACACCTTGCTTAAATAGAAATCTGAATCAAAATGCTTACAAGCGGTGTCTTATGTGCTAATTTGAGAAAGATCTAGGTGGGTTTGCTTGTCACACTGATCTAGTTTGAGATTGGTTGTCATTGCACTTTGACATGAACTTGGACTAGGCTATGTATGATCAAAATCTTGTCTTAAGCTTCTGATGGTTCCTTGAGCCTAGGCTTGGCATTGGTTGGTAAGAAGTGTCAAAAGACAAGTGAATAACCCCTGGGACAAAATGAACTTGCTTATGAATATATATGTTTAAATCTGAATTTTGCAACTCTCTAAAATGCTTATGGCTAGTTGTATATGCTTTGGTTGAGAGTAGCACACCTTGTATGTCATGCTAGAATCTTGTTGTTCATGCCTATCTTGCTAGGTGCTATTCATGTTGGTGATGCTTTCTTTTCAATAACCCTGACAAACAAGCTTGCGCTTGATATGTGTAAGATAGATTCATTTGAGCTTGTTATATGCTTCCTTGCCCTCACTTGCTCTGTATACTAGAACTTGTGATTACTAGCTTTCCATCCCTTCTGACCTTTTTCGGTTACACTCCTTGCATTTCATGGCATATTTGAGGGGGAGTTATATAGTTCATGGGGAGTTGAGTTCAATGAACCCTTGATGTGTCTATTGTCAACAAGGGGGAGAAATTAGTATACCTACAAGTGGAAGAATTTTAAAAATATGGACAAAAGGGGAGAACTCAGGAGAGATTTAGTTGAGGGGGAGCTTTGCACTCATTTTGCAATTGTGAAGATGCATTTCTAGGGGAGTTGAGCTTTTAGCATGCTCTTTGCATCAGTGCGTTGAGCCTTTTGCCTCTGTCCTGAGGAGCCAATGCTTTGTTTTCTTTTGTTGTCTCATTGTGCCCTAATTCTTTGCTTATATTTGGTTCTTGGGCATTTTGAGCAACTTTCTTCTCTCTTTCTTTCTTTCTTTCTTTCTTTCTTTTTCGGCTTTACGCTTTTCTCTTGTCTTTGTTCTATTTCAGATTACAGGTTGGAGATGTGTTGACAATGCACTCATCAAGGGGGAGATTGAGAGCCAATGGACCGGCCTCATTGCTCTCCTGGTGTGTTGAGTGATTGTCAACGAGCTCAAGACCTCCGATGGACTGGAGGCCCTCCGATGGACTGGAGGCAGATGATGAAGACCTCGATGGACTGAGGCAAAAGCTCTCCAATGGACCGAAGGCAATGCTCAGCATCGGTTAGCCATGGGAGCTCGCTACACGGAGGAGCGGTTCGGCAACGGTGATGTAAGCCCTCCGATGGACCGTGAGGCGACTCCGATGGACTGGAGAAGTCGGGTGCCACCGTGGTGCTCCAACCCGAGTGCATGGCACGAAGGCGTGTGAGAGAGGCTTTGGCGGCTTCGGCTCAAAACCGCCACCCAAGTTCAGATGACTTGGTGGGTTGGGCTCCGACTCGCCAAGATAGAAGATTGGGCCAAGACCCGGCCCAGGAAGCCCGCAGAATAAAGTTTTCCGGTTTTTGACTTCAAAACTAGGGGAAGCTTCCGGACTACTGGCTACGTGGCGTACATCCAAGCGAGGCGTGAAGAAAAAGAAGATCAAAGCGTCATCGTAGTCGTCCGATTGTATCTCTTACATTTCAGCCCCTTCCGGGCATTCTAGAGTAAGGGTCTTAGTGTTAATTGTGTCGTCAAGCCTAGGGCTATAAATACCTAAGTGGCTGGTCATTTAGGGGACTCTCCTATTATTAGAAAACCCTAGGCTTCATTTCCATACAGCCATGTGCCAAAGAGAGAAGAGAGAGCATTAGGGCTAGGATTTGAGTCCCTTAGCTAGTGTTCTTCACACAAGAGGGAAGGATGAAGGGTGGTAGGCTGTAGGAACCTTGTATGAACTGCCATCTTCAATACATCAAGATTCAGTAGCAATTGGAGTGCTTGTGTGTAGCTCTCTCCCTTCCCCTTCTCTAGTTTGGTTTTTGGGCGAATTCTCAAAGGCTTTTGGTGCTTTGCTTTGCCTACGAGTTTTCCCCACTTCTTTTGGTGTTCTGGACTTGCAAGGATGTGGACATTATGACTAGATCATCTCAAACCTTCAGGTTTGCCACGAGCAAGTCGTTCTTGAGCTTTTCACTTTCTTCCCCAAATATTCAACTCTTCACGAGATCTGAAATTCCCGCTAATCCCATGATCTTTTTCCATAGATCTTTTGGGAATGGCTTTGGAATGGAGCTAGGATAGCCTGTGCCAATTTTCATGAAGTTTGGAGAAGATTTGGTCAAGTTTGCGGTTTGGGAGCTCAAGAACAAGAGCTGATTCTGGTACCATCGGAACATCCGGTTGAATCACCGGAACATCTGGCGGGAACCACCGGAACATCCGATAGAACTCACCGGAACATCCAGTGGAGCCTATCGGAACATCCGGTAGCACCTATCGGAACATCCGGTGTTCCCAGGCAGCCCTGCCCTTCTTTGGTGCTTTCGGTGTTCGGCTCTTTGCTTCGACCTTGCTTTTAGTGTTCCTTGCTGCTGCCCATACTCTTAACTTGCTATGAACTAGTAAGGCGCATTTCAGTGCGTTGAGTGGCGAACAAGACGCTAGTGCGAGACTCGTAGCTTCTCTTGACTTGCGATCTTGTGATTGTTGGGTCTTGTGCTTCCGCTCGCTTAGTGTGTACCCATTCAGTGGGCGACACCAAGTGCTGCTAGACATGTTTCCTTCCAGTGGACGGTGTCTAGCGCTTGTTGTGTGAAGTAGTTGTCTGTCTGCACCGGGGGGTTTGTGAGTTTGAGTTTTTAAGTGCTCCTATTCACCCCCCTCTAGTCGCACATCTCGGTCCTACAAGTTCAAACACGGCGCTTGATGCTAATGAAGATGGGGAGGCGGTGGACCAGAAGGAATTTCGAGGGATGATCGGCTCACTTCTGTACCTAACGGCGACTAGACCGGACATTCAGTTCGCAGTCTGCCTGTGTGCGCGCTATCAGGCTTCTCCTAGGATGTCTCGCCTTCAGGTGGTGAAACGCATTTTCAGGTATCTGAAATTCACTCCTGAGCTTGGTCTTTGGTACTCCTCAGGTTCCTCTCTTTCTCTTAGAGGGTTCTCAGTGCTAACTGTTGGTGGTCGTTATTTCCTAATTTCGACAGCCAATTCCTCGGTGAATAAATGGGGTATAAATAAAGTTCTATGCATTATTTACTTTGAACTAACGAATTCCACGAGTTTTGGTGGTTTTCGGTGTTACACAGGGAGATGCTCAAATTCCATGCAAAGTTACATCATTTGGAGCAAGCATAGAGTGGGCACAAAAGGGCTTGGAGAATGGATTACAAATAACATCACTATGAAGCATCTCAAATGCCCTCAATGACTGAACCATTGCGAAGAGCTCATCGAAATAATCGAAATGGAGTTTTGGTTCACTCAATTTGGAGTTCGGACGCAAAAGATATGACCGTTACAAGATGGACACTACCGGCTCACAGGAGAGTGGCCGGGCGGCCAGACCCCAAGCCGGGCGACATAGGACTAGGCCGGCCGGCCACACAGGTGTCCAAAATGTGTCATGCTTCATCTTGTTCACCCAAGGAAGGTACCAAGGTCTCATATACACATGTGGGAACAAGCACGAGTCGAATACAATGTCGGAAGGCTAAAATATGGAGAAGAAATTGACTAAGTCATGAAAAGCCAGGCCACCAGGCCACCCACCCTAGGCCGCCTGGCTCACAAATGTCTCCAAATGTGCTCATCTTCGACGTGCATGCACAAGGATACGTGTCAAACACAATCCCATGGTGGAAGCCACTCAATCAACATGCAAGGTACCGGAAGGCCGCCACTTCACCAATCCAAACCCTGGATTGGTGAAGTCAGTGATCGGAGGGAGTTTGATCCTGTGGCTAAGGAAGAAGCACACTCTAAATCCAATGGCCAAGGAAGATGCACAACGAACATAACCGCCACACTTGGTCAGATGGTATCACTACCGTGGGATCAACATAGTCGGTGCATCGAAGGGCTGGAAGGCCACAAGACCAGGTCCCCCGGCCTCCTACCAGGCCGCCTAGCCTGCAGACTTAGCCATTTCACCGACTTTTAGCCTCCTATAAATAGATGGTCACTCCCCCACTCCAAACTTGTACCTTCTCGGTGCCATTGGCACCACTGTACTCTCTCCACTCTCTCCCTTGGGGAGGTGTCCCCTTTTGGGTGGCGCTACCCCCTCTAGTTCAATGTTTAGTAGGAGTTAGAGTCAGGCTCTGCCTATTTCGGAGTCGTCTTCAGGAGTCTGGTATGAGTCTCTTGTATCTTTCCTTTCCTGTAAGACTTTGAGTTTATTTAATTTATTTCTTTATTTAAGTTCAAGCAATTTCTTTCCTGCCTATGGTAATGATCGTAGTGTAGGAATGTCGTTAGACTATAGTTAGCATCACTCTATGAGGTTATGGTTAATCTAGTCTATTTACTTGCGGGTTCCTTGTTCACGCTGTTGGTTAAGTCGTAGCAGTTGTGATGCATTTACTTGTGCAACATGTCGATGTGTGAACAACTAGAAGTAGACGTGGTGTCTAATCTAAAAGTTCACCTTGGTTTGCTGCCAGTCCCATGCCGCTCTGGGTGCCTTGTGTGTACCGTACATGTTTCACACACAGGCTTTAGGTAGCCTCTCTAGGTGACAACTTTAGAGGTCTCAGTATTCCCACCCCGTCGTCCGGGCTGACACACTAGTTGTGTTATAGCATGTTGTAGACGCATAGTCGGACTTCCTAGAACCCGCCTTTCTCAGCTGGATATTCAGCACTCTGGTGCCTGGCAGTGGTTCTATAGTCGCAATGTCCGATGCAGTAAAGATGTCTAGACCAAACCATAACCTCAGTCATGTCACGACCTTAGTAGAGTGACATTGTTAGAGCTAGCTTTGTCTTTTGGCTTGACCTTAGTAGAGGAAGATCTCATTAGGAACCAGACTCCGTCTCATTGTCCTTCTATCTTCTCGTTGAGCTATGTATCCTTGTGGAGTGTATCAATGTGTCGTTATCCTTTCTTTTACTATTTGGAATGAAAGAGTAAGATAACAAGATGTTTGATAAGTTAATATCTCTATCTCAACGCTTCCCTGTGGATAAATACGATACCTTGGAATACTCCTGGGTGAAAGCTACAGCGGTCTCCGTTCGCTTGCGGTGTAAAATCTGTAGGGCTAAGAACCACCAACAAGCTTTCTGGCGCCGTTGCCGGGGATCGACAAGTTAGAATATTAATTTGTTTTTCAACTTGTTGTTACCCTTTCTTTCTATCTTATAAAAAAAAGCAAAAAAATGATAAAATTGAAAATCACATGCTTCAATTTGCTCTATCCATGTGAGTAAATCTTGACATGATTTGTTCATGCAACCTTTAATCTGATGGGGCTAGACATAGTTTGGGCCGGAATCCAATGTGTGCCCGTAGGCCTCTTAAATTGAGCGTGGTGCTTAGGTTAAAGGCCTGCTTTGGTCAATTTGACAACGTTGATTGATGAGCTATGTGTAGGTTTTGGTTGTGAAATGTTTTCTCAAGTTTCCATGGAGACAAAAATCAAGGTCCTAGATAATCTCTTTCCATATGTCATGACCTTAGATTTCAGTACATTTTTAAACATGGTAATGATCATGGCAACAACATGGTTTTGTGCTTCTGAGCTGTTGAAACGCCAATTTTTTTAGCACATTGTGTACAACGGGCCCAGTGTTAATACTCTTTACACATAGGCCCATTGTATATGTTGTCCACTAACCTGTTGTAGGAGGCATTCATCCTCTAAACCCCCCTAAGAGGAAGGACTCGATGGCCAACCTATCATGGTTGATCTCTGCGAGACTTTGACCATGCTCTGCATCACTTGGGGAGCGAATGTCAGCGGCATGACATAGAAAAGAACACGTAGACATCTCTCATCTCGAGAGGCTGACCTCACAAGATCAGGTGACAAAGTCATGCAAAGCATTGGATCACATGAGATATATGAAGGGACATCACCCAAGTTATGGAGGAACGCGAATAGAGAGCCTTCCTTAATTCCTTTCTGCCCGGCCAGTTGAGCAAGAAGCCAATTAGATGCCAAGCTAAGCTACTCTACCCATCGGATACGAACACCCATCAACCAGAGGTTGGTGGTAGATGCAAATGGCAATGGAGTCAAATCCAACAACATCCATCTCCGTTCTCCCCCACTCAAACTATTTGGGAAAGAAAGTCTGCTCAATGTCAGAATTGGATTCAAGATCAACCCTTACTTCAACTACATAGGCTAAGTGAGACGTCACCGCTGGCCATGGAATAGAAGAAAGGTGGAAATGCAACCTGCCATGAGATCAATCCATTCTGGACACTCTTCTTATGAAGAGAAGGACCCTTGGTATTCTTCCATTTCACGCGAACAGGATGAACCACTACATGTGTCACTTTGTGAAAGAATGTCAGCTGAAGGCAAATATGATGTTGGAGCTGGGTGGAACCCAACATCAACTCCAAGAAGACATTCCCCCAAAGGAAGTAGAATACCAGACTAAGTTGCCTAATCAAAAACTCCCGACACCATGTAGAAGGTCCAAGTAGCAGCATCAGAGATATGATGGATAGCCCCTAACATTTGAGAGATGAGGAGGCTATACAAGAGTAGAGAAGGGAGTTCGCCTAACATAGGTGAGCATAACAGAAAGTAAGCAGCATCGTCGTCACCCTAGGGAGCAAGCTAAAGAGTAACGTACAACAGTACAAGCTTGGGGAAGGATTTGACAGGCACCCCCACAAGATGCTATGGACACATGGGGAGATACGCCAAGCACAAGCTTCAAGTTTGCATTGAGTTGCAAAATCTAAGCTTGGGGGGAACGCCACACCAGGTATGTACCCCATGCCGAATGTCGCATTTTTCATGATGATATCTTTTATCCTCGCTGCCATGACACCAAAAACATTTTTGCTTTATTCCTTTTCTAAACTTAATAAAGAAAAACACCATAAAAATTTGCATATCCAAAAAATACCAAAAATATTTGCTTAAACCATGAATAAAATAACTCCTACCCATAATGCTAGAGTTTTGTTTATACCCTTTGCTTAAAGGAAATGATGAATAGTTGCTCTATTAATTCCTTGTAAGTATTTCGTACCCAACTTAATACTCTCCAACAAAATTTGAACTTATTGGCATAAGTTATAATCCTTTCTCTAATGTTCAACCTTGTGGGAGCAAGTACTTTCAAACCAAGTCTAAGTTGTTGTGAGAATGTGATATAACCAAAGTTTGAGTTGCATCCGTCTTGATCTTAGTAAGGTGAATTCTCAGAGTTTTCTTTTTGAAAATAAAACCAAAGCAAGTTCCTTAGTGGTTTGAAATACCTATCCAGAGCCAAATGCTTATATGATCAAACTTCTACATATGCTACTTATTGTTGTGTTTAGTTTTGTCAAATTTTGAGTCCTTATGAAGTGGTGACACCTCAAATCCCGATCAATTACCCCTTCATATCCACTCTCATATGCTAGCCTTCCTTTATCTAGTTATGCTTAAATTCACAATGAATTCAAGCATTCACACTCACCAGATATTCTACCATCATATAACCACCATATCCATCATCCACTTACCCATCCACAAATATGGTCTTCCAAATAAATACTCCAGTCATGTTCCTCAAATATTCCCAAGTTCCCTTGCAAAAGGAGACATGCAGTTATTGAAAAAAAAAGAAAAAAATGAAGAAAATGAAAAAAAAGAGTGTTAGAAAAAAAAAGAAGACTGATAGCTCCACGTGCTCAAAGGCTTCAAGGTTTCAAACAACGGGATCCATCAAAAGAAGGAGTACCTTAGCCAAAACTATATTCCCTCACAAATGCAAGTGTTGAGTATGATGGACCCATTTCCATGTACTCTTCCACTTGTGTTCATCTTCTCCACTACCATAAACACCATCCATTCTCTATTGATCGGAATGAGGGGTATCACTAACTTCGCTAGAACCATCTTTTGACTCAACAACATACACAACATAGGTAAGCCTTCTTTTATCCACACCTTGAGCTCCACATAAGCCTATAGTTTGTAGGGAAAAAGAATGGCCTTAGGCCCTGGTGAGGAATTTCATAACCACTTGAGCGATTCGAGAGTACCATCTAAGGAACCTGATGCTTTAATTGCAAAATTTTCAAAACCTCCGAGTATGAACCCCGAAAAGAGATTGCATTGGGTAAGATTCTACTGTGGTTATTCCGTCTCTCAACCGCCAAAGACAAGGTGAGAAGTCAAGAAGCCCCACAGGTACGAATAAAAAGGTTGGGATACACTTGTGCCAGTTTGTTCAATTCATAAATGATAGAGTGTTCGGTTGTCACTTAATACTTGCAGGGTTATTGCCATTGATGCAACTCCTGATCCGCCGAGCCTAAGTCTTAGCTTTGCTCGAGGACGAGCAAAAGTTCAAGCTTGGGGGTGTGTTGGTGGTCGTTATTTCCTAATTTCGACCGCCAATTCCTCGGTGAATAAATGGGGTATAAATAAAGTTCTATGCATTATTTACTTTGAACTAACGAATTCCATGAGTTTTGGTGGTTTTCGGTGTTACACAGGGAGATGCTCAAATTCCATGCAAAGTTACATCATTTGGAGCAAGCATAGAGTGGGCACAAAAGGGCATGGAGAATGGATTACAAATAACATCACTATGAAGTATCTCAAATGCCCTCAATGACTGAACCATTGCGAAGAGCTCATCGAAATAATCGAAATGGAGTTTTGGTTCACTCAATTTGGAGTTCGAACGCAAAAGATATGACCATTACAAGATGGACACTACCGGCTCACAAGAGAGTGGCCGGGCGGCCAGACCCCAGTCCGGGCGACATAGGACTAGGCCGGCCGGCCACACAGGTGTCCAAAATGTGTCATGCTTCATCTTGTTCACCCAAGGAAGGTACCAAGGTCTCATATACACATGTGGGAACAAGGACAAGTCGAATACAATGTCGGAAGGCTAAAATATGGAGAAGAAATTGATTAAGTTAGGAAAAGCCAGGCCGCCCGGCCACCCACCCTAGGCCGCCCGGCTCACAAATGTCTCCAAATGTGCTCATGTTCGATGTGCATGCACAATGATACATGTCAAACACAATCCCACGGTGGAAGCCACGCAATCAACATGCAAGGTACCGGAAGGCCGCCACTTCACCAATCCAAGCCCTGGATTGGTGAAGTCGGTGATCGGAGGGAGTTTGATCCTGTGGCTAAGGAAGAAGCACACTCTAAATCCAATGGCCAAGGAAGAAACACAACGAACTTAACCGCCACACCTGGTCAGAGGGTATCTCTACCGTGGGATCAACATAGTCGGTGCATCGAAGGGCTGGAAGGCCACAAGACCAGGTCCCCCGGCCTCCTACCAGGCCGCCCGGCCTTGGACCTGGCCGCCCGGCCTGCAGACTTAGCCATTTCACCGAATTTTAGCCTCCTATAAATAGATGGTCACTCCCCCACTCCAAACTCGTACCTTCTCGGTGCCATTGGCACCAGTGTACTCTCTCCACTCTCTCCCTTGGGGAGGTGCCCCCTTTTGGGTGGCGCTACCCCCTCTAGTTCAATGTTTAGTAGGAGTTAGAGTCAGGCTCTGCCTATTCTGGAGTCGTCTTCAGGAGTCTGGTATGAGTCTCTTGTATCTTTCCTTTCCTGTAAGACTTTGAGTTTATTTAATTTATTTCTTTATTTAAGTTCAAGCATTTACTTTCCTGCCTATGGTAATGATCGTAGTGTAGGAATGTCGTTAGACTATAGTTAGCATCACTCTATGAGGTTATGGTTAATCTAGTCTATTTACTTGCGGGTTCCTTGTTCACGCTGTTGGTTAAGTCGTAGCAGTTGTGATGCATTTACTTGTGCAACATGTCGATGTGTGAACAACTAGAAGTAGACGTGGTGTCTAATCTAAAAGTTCACCTTGGTTTGCTGCCAGTCCCATGCCGCTCTGGGTGCCTTGTGTGTACCGTACATATTTCACACACAGGCTTTAGGTAGCCTCTCTAGGTGACAACTTTAGAGGTCTCAGTATTCCCACCCCGTCGTCCGGGCTGACACACTAGTTGTGTTATAGCATGTTGTAGACGCATAGTCGGACTTCCTAGAACCCGCCTTTCTCGGCTGGGTATTCAGCACTCTGGTGCCTGGCAGTGGTTCTATAGTCGCGATGTCCGATGCAGTAAAGATGTCTAGACCAAACCATAACCTCAGTCATGTCACGACCTTAGTAGAGTGACATTGTTGGAGCTAGCTTTGTCTTTTGGCTTGACCTTAGTAGAGGAAGATCTCATCAGGAACCAGACTCCGTCTAATTGTCCTTCTATCTTCTTGTTGAGCTATGTATCCTTATGGAGTGTATCAATGTGCCGTTATCCTTTGTTTTACTGTTTGGAATGAAAGAGTAAGATAACAAGATGTTTGATAAGTTAATATCTCTATCTCAACGCTTCCCTGTGGATAAATACGATACCTTGGAATACTCCCAGGTGAAAGCTGCAGCGGTCTCCGTTCGCTTGCGGAGTAAAATCTGTAGGGCTAAGAACCGCCAACACTAACCATGCTGGCTGTCGGATTGATCGCAAGTCAACCTCCGGCACATGCCAACTGTTAGGAACCTCTCTTGTCTCTTGGTCCTCCCGCAAGCAAGCTAGTGTAGCTCTTTCCACTACTGAAGCAAAATATGTTGCTGCTGCTAGTTCCTGCTCCCAGCTTTTATGGATGAATGCCACCCTTAGTGATTTCGGCCTTAGGTTTGGAAAAATCCCTCTTCTAGTTGACTCGACTTCTGCTATCTCTGTAGCTAAGAACCCCGCCTTGCACTTTTGAACCAAACACATAGACGTGCGGTTTCACTTTCTGAGAGATCACTATGAGAAGGGAGACATAGACTTGGTCCATGTAGTATCTGCAAACCAGTTGGCCGATATCTTTACCAACCCCCTAGAGTTTGACGCTTTTACTCGTCTGAGAGGTGAGCTTGGAGTGTGCTATCCCTTTTAGTCAGGGATAGTATGCTATTCCTTTTAGTAAGGAATAGCTTCTGTAGTTTAGTTTTTTCTTTTATCTTGCTTTTATTTCTCTTTGGTTCTTTTGCATATTGTATCATATCATGCGCATTGTATCATATGCATTTTCACTTCACTAGCACTAGAGCTCTTTTGGAACGATGAGTTAGTACTTGCTTGTGCTAGATTGCACAGATGCTTGCTTGATCATGGTTGGCTAAGCTCTCTTGAGTCTGTTGAATACTAATTGTGAGCTAAGTCTTTTGCTTTCCTGAAAATCAAAAACATTATCACCACTTGACTTGGCTACCTAGCATGTGTAGGAGTGTTGAATGCTATGCTATCTTTTCATACCTGGATATGCTAGTTGTATGCCTTTGCTAAGTTAATGCCTAACCTTTTATGACACATTGCTTAAATTGAAATCTGATTTACAATGTTTACAAGTGGTGTTTCTTGTGCTGATATGAGAAAGATCTAGGTGGGTTTGCTTGTCACACTGATCTAGTTCGAGACAGCTTGCCTTTGCACTTTGGCATGAATTTGGACAAGGCTATGTATGACCAAAACCTTGTTTTAAGCTTCTGATGGTTCTTTGAACCTAGGCTTGGCATTGGTTGGTAAGAAGTGGCAAAAGACAAGTAAATAACCCCTGGCACAATATGGAACTTGCTCATGTAATACAAATGATTAAATCTAAAATATGCAAGTCTCTAAAATACTTATGGCTGGTTATGTATGATTTGGTTGAGAGTAGTACACCTTGTATGCAATGCTAGCATCTTGTTGTTCATGCCTATCTTGCTAGGTGCTATTCATGTTGGTGATACTTTCTTTTAAACTACCCTGAAAAACATGCTAGCTCTTGATATGTGTAAGATAGATTCATTTGAGCTTGTTGCATGCTTCCTTGCCCTCACTTGCTCTGTATGCTAGAACTTGTAATTACTAGCTTTCCATCCCTTCTGAGCTCTTTGTTTTCTTTTTGCTTCAAGCTGCCTTGTGTTTTGAGCAGTTTGAGCATTTCTCTTTCTTTTCCTTTCTTTTTCAGTTTTACGCTTTTCTTTTGTCTTTGTTCTATTTCAGGTTACAGGTTGAAGGTGTTGACAATGCACTCATCAAGGGGAAGATTGAGAGCCAATGGACCAGCCTCATTGCTCTCCTGGTGTGATGAGTGATTGTCAACGAGCTCAAGCCCTCAGATGGACTGGATGCCCTCCGATGGACTGGAGGTAGATGATGAAGACCTCGACGGACTGAGGCAAAAGCCCTCCAATGGACCGGAGGCACTGCTCGGCGTCGGTCGGCCATAGGAGCTCGATACACGGAGGGGCGGTTTGGCAACGGTGGTGTAAGCCCTCCGATGGACCGTGAGGCGATTCCGATGGACTGGAGAAGCCGGGTGCCACCGTGGTGCTCCAACCCGAGTGCATGGCGCGAAGGCGTGCGAGGGAGGCTTTGGCGGCTTCGGCTCAAAACCGCCACCCAAGTTCAAATGACTTGGTGGGTTGGGCTCCGACTCGCCAAGATAGAAGATTGGGCCAAGACCCGGCCCAGGAAGCCCGCAAAATAAAGTTTTCCGGTTTCTGACTTCAAAACTGGGGGAATTTTCCGGACTACTGGCTACATGGCGCACATCCAAGCGAGGCGTGGAGAAGAAGAAGATCAAGCCATCATCATGGTCGTCCGATTGTATCTTTTCGGTTTGGCCCCCTCCGGGCATTTTTAGAGTAGGGGTCTTAGTGTAATTGTGTCATTTAGGGCCTAGGGTATAAATAGACTTGAGAGGCTCCCTTGGAGCTCATCTTGGTAGCACAAACCCTTGGTTTTCCCTAACCCTAGCAGCCAAGGTCCAAAGAGAGAAAAGAGAGGAGATTAGCTAGGAGATGAGTGCCTAGTTTAGTCAAATCTTGTCATTAGTGGGAGGATGATGGGAGGTAGGCTCTAGGGAACTTGTGTATCTGTTCAGTCGACGGTATCGGGTGAGTTGAGTTTGTGTGAGAGCGCACGTTGGGGGTTTGAGTTTGAGTTTTCAAGTGCTCCTATTCACCCCCCTCTAGTCGCAAGTCACGGTCCTACAATAGCAATTATGGCCAATGACACGGACGTGAAGAAAGTTGCCGATGAAAAGTGGGAACTATCGACATCACTTAAAACCAGTGTGGCGCGCATTCGTGAGCTAAATAGAGGACTGGTCATCGGCTCTGAGGAGTCGAGCCGCCGAGTCCTCAACTCTGCCAATGCTGTGCTGCTGAAGGCTTTCGCCGCGGTCTAGCAACACCTTCAAAAACTGCCGGCTTCTTCATCTGTGTAGTTGTACTTTTTGATTATCGAACACATTCCTTTAGGCATGCCCCCCGAGCGTGTAGCTCGGTGGAGAACATTGGATTTTTCTATATGTTTGTACTGAAGGCGATGCCTAACCTTGCATCGGCTCTACTCAGGGCTCATAGCGGCCCTGATACTTGCAAATAGTCTATTTTTTGCTATTTTTCTCCTTAAGGCAATGTTTCAATACATTGGCTCTTTCGAGACCAGATGGCATTGCATCGGTCTATATTTTTCTACTCAAGGCGATGCTTGATACATCGGCTCTTATCAAGACTAGATGGTATTCCATCAGTCCTTGCCCAAATCATGATCCGATCCATAGGCTAGGGTAGTATCTCTTCAAATATTTACCATTGATGTTCCTATTGAACTGGACTCCCTCCAGTGTCTCCATCCTGTATGAATTCCTTGGGGTAGTCTCTACTATACGATAGGGTCCATGCCAATTAGGCGACCATTTTCCAAATGCCGGGTCCTTTGTACCAACCGGCAGGACCAGCTCCCATACAAGGTCACCCACCTGGAAATTCTTCGGCTTCACTTTCTTATTGTGGGCTCTTGCTAATCTTTTCAAAAGCCCAAAGCCATAGTTCTATCAAATCATCTGTGTTGATGTTCATGAGAGATGCGTATTCATCGGCTGATAGATCATTCTGAAACTCAACTCTCCAAGAGCTGATGTTGATCTGCCATGGCATGACGGCCTCCTGGCCGTAGACCAACTGATATGGAGTGCATTTGGTAGCCCCATGGCATGACATCCTATATGCCCATAATGCCTCAGCAAGGCGATCGTGCCATTGCTTAGGATATTCATCTATTTTTCGCTTGATCAACTTAATAAGACTCTTGTTTGATGCCTCGGCTTGTCCATTAGCTTGAGCATAGTATGGTGAAGACTATATCAAGGTAATGCCCATTTCTTTGGCAAAATTTTTTGAATTCCATAGCCAAAAAGACGGTGCCTTGATCTGTAGTAATGGTCTGTGGTATACCGAAACGATAAATAATGTGTTCCTTAACAAAGTGTAGCACATTTTTGGCCGTGACATTTTTCATTGGCACGGCCTCTACCCATTTGGTAAAATAATCAGTAGCAACCAAGATCCACTTGTGCCCCTTGCTAGTCAGAGGATTTACTTGTCCAATCATGTCCATACCCCAGCCTCTGAACGACCATGGTTTAACAATAGGATTCAATGGCCCGGCCGGGCCCATCTGGATGGCTCCAGATTTCTGATAGTCCTGGCAACCTTTATAATATTTGAAGCAATCCTCTAACATAGTTGGACAGTAATATCCCAACCTTCTGATCAGCCACTTCATTTTGTGAGCTGATTAGTGAGTGCCACAGACTCCTTCATGAACATCGTGCATAACTCCAAGCGCTTCTCTCAGTCCCAGACATTTTAGCAGCAATCCTTCTATAGTCCTAAAGTAGAGCTCATTGCCAATGAGCGCGTGTTTTATAGCGCGATGCCTTGTCTTCTTATCGGCTCTCCAATCAGCTTTAGTCATCTGCATGACGTCGACGCAAACATCATCATCTTGATCTGCGTAGCCAGAAGCTTTTTGTGCTAGCTTATTGGCTTCTACGTTGTCTTCTCTCGGTATCCATTTTAACTGAACGTATCAGAATTTTGCCTTCAACTCTTGACAACGTAGAAGGTAGGGATACAACAAATCACTTGTGCAGTTGAAGTCCTCCATTGACTGGTTGATGGCGACCCTGGAATC
Organism: Paspalum notatum; assembly: GCA_022530915.1. Lineage (NCBI taxonomy): Eukaryota > Viridiplantae > Streptophyta > Magnoliopsida > Poales > Poaceae > Paspalum > Paspalum notatum. The sequence goes on along the minus strand of CM039688.1, from coordinate 25,883,793 downwards.
AACAAAGGCTTCTACTGCTTCAGCACCTGCTTCTAATAACAACTCGAGGCCTTTGCACAAAGCTTCATATTCCGTCTGGTAGTTGGTGCACCACTTGCTAAGGCAAATTCATACTGTGCCCCCTGAGGGGAGATGACAAATATAGCCCGACGCCACAGCCAGCATCACACATAGACCAATCAAAAAATAAAGCCCAAGATGAAATGCCTACGAAATAGTGTTGTGGAGCCGATCATTATGTGATAAGATCGGCTAACGCTTGACCCTTGACGGCCTTTGCTAGTTTGTATCTGATATCAAATTCCGACAAAGCAAACATCCATTTGCCGAGCCTCCCTTTGAGAATTGGAGCTGACAGCATATGCTTAATGACATCGGCTTTGTATACTACCCATGTTTCCGCGTTGAGCAGGTACTGCAGCAATTTAGTGCATGTAAAATATAAACATAAGCATAAACGCTCCATCTCAGAATACCTGGTCTCTACGTGGAGCAGCCATCGGCTAAGGTAGTAGACAATGCATTCTTTCCCATCGACTTCTTGAATTAGCACAAAGCCGATGGATGCCTCATCAGCCGATAAATAGACGGTGAATGGAAGATCGAGACAAGGCGGAGCCATCATTGGTGGTGTTGTCAGGTGTGTTTTCAAGTTATCGAACGCCAATTGCTGGTTAGCCCCCCATACAAACTCGTTGCTCTTTTGCGTCCTGATCAATGGCATAAATGCTTCAAGCTTGGCTGATAGGTTGAGGATAAACCTCCTGATGTAATTGATTTTGCCAATTAATTCTTGTAGTTCTTTCTTGGTTGTCGGGGGTACCATTGTCTCGATAGCATGCTTACTCTTTGAGTCAATCTCCATCCCTTTTTCATGTATCATAACCCCAAGAATTGGCCACCGGTGTTGATGGTCGTTATTGCACTACCAATGACCGTCAACTATCCATGAACATGGAGGAAAACATGCCAAAGTATGGATAAACCTGTGCTACTAACATATTTCCACAAGTTGTTTTGAACATTTGATTGTAGGTACAAAGATCAATAGAAAACAGGCAAATTTGGATAAGTCACAGGGTCACTGGCCAGTGGGCCAGGTCGCCTGGCTCCAAGCCAGTGCCGAGCGCTCGGCACCACTCCAAGCTGCCCGGCCTGACTCAGGAGCGAAATCAGCTCATCTTCGACCTATACGTGCATAAATGATGTGTCAACACACCTGTGAAGTCCAAATGCCGAATGCAACGTGTCAAGTACCGGAAGGCTTGCCACATCACCGATCCAACAATTGGATGGGTGAAGTCAGCAATCCGCGCGACTTCAATCCTGCGGCTAAGGAAGAAACACAAGTGAGATCAACGGTTGAAGGGAAAACACACTTGTAACCGCCATAACCGCCATACAACCGACTTGGGGAGTCAAGATGGACCGTAGGATGAAGAATGGCGGTGGATCCAAGGGCTGGCCGGCCGCTCGGCCTGAGGTGGGGCCGCCCGGCCTCCTACCAGGCTGCCCGGCTTGCTACCTGTCCCCTTAACCGCCATACCGACCCTATAAGTACCCCCACTCACTTGGTGACTATAAATACCCCCTAGCTCTCATTTGTAGAGTGTGGAAGTTGAGTAGCTCACACTATCGTTTAGTCTTGTATCACTAGGTTAGTTCTGGGAGTTAGAGTTGAGTATGAGCTTTTGCCTCAGGGATTCTAAAGTCTTCTTCGAGTCTCGGTAAAGCTCTTGTATCTTTCTATCTTTTATACTCGTTACTCCAGCATAATATTTATCATTGTTCTATCTTCTGTTATACTTTACTTTACTTCTTAACGCTTGCCTAGTGTGGTGTACCTTTATTGCACACTAGATCCAAGGCTTAGGTTTGTGTTGTTGTTAAGTTATCTGAATCTTGTTAGACTTGCCGGTGCTATAAGCTTGTCTTAGGCTTTTGATCTAAGATAAGTTAGTTCTCACTCTCTGATCAAGGAAGAGCTTTAGCGTTCAAGTTCTCACTTGAACACTAGTATAGCGTGCCATCTTACCCACGCAGATCTGGTCGGTAGCCTCTCTAGGTGACAGCTCTAGAGGTCCCAGTAATCCACCACGTCGTTCGGTAAGCCCATAGGCGTTAGCCGGGTCTCCTTCGGAGGTCTACTATCTACCCCTTGACCCCTCGAGGCGCCAGAATTTCGCTCGACGCAAGATCCTAGTTTGTATCCAGTTATCTTAGTTCAACCGCGAATACTCCTCTTCAGCGGTTAAGTAGTAGAGTTTGGAAATCTAATCTCACTTGTTGTCCTCCCAGGCAACTACCTAAGTGTTAGGCTTCTTTAGTCCCTGTTTTACTCTTCCCACCATACACTATCTTTATATCTTACCCCCGTTGTAAGTTTAGCTGGTATTTTATCTAAGTTATAGTACCGCTTGAAAGTTTGACATTTCATTCCACCTATTCGCCCTTGCTTCCCTGTGGATTTTTACGATACTCGGAATACTCTGAGTGAAAAAGCTACAGCGAATCTCCGTGCGCTTGCGGAGTAAAATCTGTTATGCTAAAAGACGTCAACAAGCTTTTTCTGGCGCCGTTGCCGAGGAAGCAATTGGTAATAGAAGTTTGATTTGTCGAACCTAGGTACTTATAACTTGATAACATACCGCTATTTCTTAGCGGGCTTATTTGCCTCTGTCTACTTTATTGTTGGGTGACAGAGAGGTGTATGACCGGTTTTGACCTACCGGCAAACTTTCACAACAATTCGGAGTCACTGCTCAAAAGGAGAGTCCGTCAGAAGGCGATCCACGGGCAGAGGCCTGTGCCAGCTACACTGGAGTTTGGATCCACAAGCACAACCGACACGACACATATGGCTGAGAAGACCATTCGCGAGTTCTCTATCCCATCCAGCAACCACATCCCCACTGGACCCAGTGTGACTGTTGGAGATGGATTCGAGCTCAAGCCAGGTGTCATCCACATGGTCCAAGCTAGCCCATTCTGTGGATTGGTGTCGGAGGATGCAAACAGCCATCTCCAGCAATTCCTGGAGATATGCAGCACTTTCACTATCAAGGGTGCAACCACTGATACTGTTCGGCTTCGCCTCTTCCCATTCTCCCTGATTGGGAAGGCGAAACAGTGCTTCTACCTGAACCACAACAACTTGGCGACTTGGGAGGTATGCTCCAATGCCTTCCTTGCAAAGTACTTCCTGCTGGGAAGGACAGACTGAGGAACCAAATCTCGAGCTTCAAGCAGCTCGCTGATGAGTCCGTGGCGGAGGCATGGGAGAGACTACAAGAATACATCACAGCCTGCCCCCACCATGGTATAGAACAGTGGTTGATAATCCAGAATTTCTTCCACGGACTACACCGGTCCACGCAAGAACACCTTGATGCAGCCGCTGGAGGATCATTCTTGTCCTTGAGCGTTGCCGCTGCCCGCACTCTCATCGAGAAGATGGCAAGCAACCAAGGATGGAGAGAGGAGAGGGCGAACAATAAGCCCCGTGGAGTCCACCATATTGACGGCTCCGACATGCTTGCCGCCAAAATGGACCTCCTGCTAAAGAAGCTGGAGGGCGCTCCTGAAGCTGTGCCGGTCCAGACATTGGATTCTCGCATGACTTGCGAGCATTGCGGGAACACAGGCCACACGGGGAACAGCTGCCCCGAAAATGGATCGGAGGACGTTAATTTCATCAACAACAATGGCTTCAGCAATGGGCCTCGTCCTCAACCAGGTTGGAATTCATGACCCAACTTACCTTTCGCTGGTCAAGGTATGTCTTCTAGCAGTTCTCAGCAATTTAATAAAAATTCTTTCGATCAAAAAGCTGTGAACAAAAGCATTAGTAAGAAGTTCCATGCGAATGATAGAGTTCTTGAATCTTTGTCAAATCAATCGGAAACTCTAAATAGTGCCATGAAGAACCAGCTAAGCTTTAATAAAATGCTGGAAACCTAGATAACTCAGCTTGCCGCCGCTCTACCTAGTCCTACTTCGGGGAAGCTTCCGGGACAGCCCGAGCCACCCCCGAAAGAACATATAAATGCTGTAACCACTAGGGGTGGAAGGTCTACACAAGAATCCCCACATCCTAGAGTTGCAGGAAAAGAACAGGGAAAGCAGGCCGCACCAGAGGAGGAAGATGAGGTGGATCATGAACCACCACCGGTGAAGGAAGCACCAAAGTGAGCTCCGCACGAGTTCTATGACAGCACAGTGCTCCCTTTTCCTCAAAGGAAGAAGAAGGCCTCGGTCGACGATCAGTTCGGCAAATTTGTTGAGGTAATCAAGAAATTATATGTCAATATCCCATTGCTAGATGCGATGCAGGTGCCTACGTATGCTAAGTACCTGAAGGACATTCTCAACAACAAAAAGCCGCTGCCATCGACCGAAGTTGTGCACCTCATGGAGGAGTGTAGCGCTGCTATACTCAATCAGCCGCCTGAAAAGAAGAAGGATCCCGGAAACCCCTCCATATCATGCTCAATCGGAACCCAGAATTTTGATCAAGCTCTCTGTGATCTGGGAGCAAGCGTCAGCGTCATGCCAAAGGTAGTCTTTGATAAACTTATGCATGCTACACTTGCCCCTACTGCTATGTGCCTGTAGCTAGCGGATCAATCGATTCGCTACCCCGTCAGGATCGCCGAAGATGTCCCGGTGAAACGCCGAAACTTCATCGTCCCGGTAGATTTCGTGGTGCTAGATATGGAGGTAGACACGAAGACGCTGCTCATCCTTGGGCGACCATTCCTAAGCACTGCTGAGGCCAACATTGATGTTGGAGCTAGAGAAGTCCACCTCAACATTAATAGCAGACGGGAGACGTTCGCCTTCAAACCAAAGGTCGAACAGTGCCGACAGGTAAAAACTTTCAAATTTAAGTGTCAGGCACCTCGGGAAACACCAAGAGAGAAGATCAAGCTCTTGTCAAGCAGGCTGAAAATGGACTCTCTCCTTGTAGCTATGGAAAAGCTCATGTACGATGGAGAAGCCCGCAAGCTCAAAGCTGATCGCAGAGTCGAGTCACTAAGACGTGCCTCACTGGCCCAGCCGCCGACAAAGGACTCAGGAGGCAAAGCTCCTGAGATAAATGTCACCGCCAAGGCAACAAACACATCTCAAGAATGACGGAAGAAAGAGGAAACGCCAAAAGCCCAGCCAGAAAAGAAGACTAAAACTCAGAAACAAAAGGCACAACCAAGAAGGTTTGGCGAGCAAAAGTTGCAGCACAGACGGCCTCTAAGTCTCCGTCGAGCACTGACACCGAACCAAAGGTATGACTTGCCCTCGCCAGGAGGTAAATTGGCCTTATCCTGCACTGCATATTTAATTCCCCGCGTTATAATTTTCCTATCTTTCATGCATCTATCTTTGAATTTCACCACTACATGTTTAAATTTCATCAAAATTTTTTGCTTCAGTTTGCATTTAGTTAGTTCAATTTTGCGAAAAAAAATCTTTGGAGCCGCCCGACCCCACCAGGGGCCGGCCGGCCCCCTTTTTGCTCCCTTCTATGCGCGCACGAGGCAGTGGCTGAGCCACCACCGGAGCTGCCCGCCCCCTTGTAAAGGGCGCCTGGCCCCCCGGGTCACCTCCTTGCTCCCTCTATTCCTCTTCTGCGCACTCCACCAGGCCGCCCGGCTCCGGCTGGTGCCGCCCGGCCCCTGCGCACCGACGCCGCCCGCTCCTTCTGCACCATTGCCGTCCCATCCTCGCGCGCACAACAACCAGGCTAGGAAGCCTAGCTGCTAGGCCACCCGGCTCCTGCCTCTGGCCGCCCGGCCCCCAGCCGGCGTCGCCCGGCCTGGCCCCGAGCCGCCCAGCCTGCCTCTGTTGCCTGCATGCTCCCTCACGCGCCTATAAATACAAGTGCATGCATGCACTTGCTCCTTGCATCGCTCAGCAGCGCGAGCAACTCTCTTTCTCCCCCTAAACACACTCTCTTAAGCACTAATTTAGCACTTAGTTTTAATTCCTGCTCTTAGTTAAAATTCTGCCCAATAAAATAAGTGCTACACCCTCGGTTTTTGGACGTTTTGTGGAGGCTCTGCCCGCAAGGACGACTAACCCTTGGACGACTGACTTCTGGACGACTAACCGCTAACGCTAATATTTGTGTCTGCTTTGTCCCTTGTGTAGTATATTTTCTATTTTTGCAGGATATCTTCTTTCTTCAGGAAAGCGAAGAAGGCCCTGAGCAACACAGGGAAGGGACTGCACCTGAAGTTCCCGTCTTCGTCGGACGAGCGCTCACGCTCTCGTTCACAAAGCGGAAGCTCCAGGACCCCAGTAGCATCCGATAGGACTCCCGCATTGTCCGACAGGATGTCTGTCAGCAGTACACGCAGCCGGCAGGACTAGGAACATGATGAAGGAGTTTCTTCTCAACAACAACCGCAGCACCGACTGATGAACCTACAGGACATCAACATCCAAGGCGATCAGGAAGCCCAGGTGTTACAAGCTCTTACCACCAAGACCTTTTGGAGGACCAAGTGCTTCGATGCCTTCTTCCTCGTCGAGATAGGTATGTTGGACCCATTCATTAAGGCATTTGATTATATAGGTTGGTCAGATTTCGCTAACATTACAGAGGAAGGATCCGTTCTTCTCACACAAGAGTTCTTGATGACTCTCCGTGTGGATAAGCGTACAATAGGTACGTTTATAAATTTCCGCCTGTTCAATACTGAATTCTCTATCTACCCACGGCAGTTTGCCGACCTCCTAGGTTTCCACTCCAACTGTTCGTTGAGTGACCCAGCCGGGTATGGCATGAAATCTTTTTGGGTGGAAATATGTGGAGAGTACGGGAAGGGGAAACACAGCACCACCAAAATTCACAATCCCACTCTGAGACTCTTAGCTCACTGGGTCTCGCTCATCGTCTTTCCAAGAGGCGAGGTTCGTTGTGCACCCAACGAAGACCTCAAGTGCCTCTATGCCATTGTCAAAAAGAAGAGCTATGCTCCGGTCCTCGACATTGTCCACCACTGGATGGGCATAAGAGCGACCAACACCCCTATAAGCATCACTTCCTTTGTCACCAGGATAGCAGCCAACTTGGGCCTCCTAGAGAATGCCCAACTTGACTACCTTTCCGACGACACATCACACTATGTAGGGGAGCAGCACTTTGTCCAGGCACATTTCATGAAGCGAGACGCCGCAACTGGAAAACTGATCATGACATGGTTCGGGCATAATCTTGAGCTGCTGCTTCCAGCACCGCAGTTCGATATGTACACCATCAGGAGCCTAACCATGCAGCTAGATGTGGAGGCACCACGCCAAAGCATCGGCGGCGTGATGACCAGAGCCCAGAGACGGCGAGCAGAGGAGTCACACCGCAGAGCCCGAGGAGAAGATTCTGAGGAACCTGTCCATGTTTCCACACCAGCTGAGCCGTCCTAGTGCTTCTCCAGTACCAGTGGCGAGAGTTCCTACCAGCCTTCCCATAGTACACAACACTATGGAGGCGGTAGTGCATCACGTGCGCTCAGTAGAGACCTAGGTCACTCTGCTTCAACCTGGTACCGAACACCTGACATGGCCGACATCAACTCCGCAATGGAGGGGATGAACTTGGGCCAATACGATCAGAGGCTGTATCAGCAGGTAGGTGACATCTACCAACGCACGGAAGAGATGGGTCAACGGCTCCAAACCAACATGGAAATGCTCCAGATCCTGAATGAGCAAGTTGGAGCCGGCTTTCTCAATGCTCAGAACTTCTACAACTACTACTACCAAAACCCCTAGCTTCATTGAAGCTTGGGGGGGATGGTAGATCGTTATGAGCATGCCTCCTCGCGCCTGTGTCTCCTCAGAGTAAGGTGTCCCCGTCTCTTGTCCTTGTCTCCTCCCATGTGCACCAGCAGTACCCCTGTCCGACCAAGCAGCAGCATCACCCGTCCTACCAGTACCAGCAGTACCCCGTCCGACCGAGCAGCAGCATCACCGTCCTACCGAGGTAAGTACTTTCAATAAAGTTTTTATTTATTTTCCTTTTTATTGTTTTTTCTAAAAAAAGTGTCAATAAAAACAACTCCCAATTTGATGCATATATCCTTCATATGGAAATGATGAATAGTTGCTCTGTTATATTCATGCTTAGTTGTTTATGCACGTTCTACACTTAGCTTAATTTCGAGGTTGTGTGTATAAGTTGAAATCTTGATCTTGTACTTAGTGGATGCCTTTTGCATAACCTTGCCTAAGTTGTTGTGAGAAATGATATGGCTAAGCACTAAGTTTTCTCCACATGTCCCTAGTAAGATAAACATCACAGGTTTATTCTTTTGAAAAATGAAATGAAGTTCCCCCATCGGTTTTTGAATACCTACCAGAGCCAAATACATTGAATTCAATGTCCGAGCCTAGCTTGTTTAAGCTACTTAAAGTTGTTTTGAGCTTTGTCAAATTTTGAGTCTCTTAGAATGGAATCATCTCTATTTTGTGAATTATTGGAGCAAAAATCCACCACCACAAATGCATTTACCTATCCTGGGTATGCATCCATATATCTCCAAAATAATACCCTTAGCCTTACTCCTTCCAATCAAAAAAAGGTAGAGTATGGAGCCAACAAAAATATGAGAAAAAGAAAAGCATGCAGTCAAGCATGGCCAAAATATGAGAAAAAGAAAAGCATGCTAGTCAAGTATGGCAAAAAGAAAGAAAAATACAAAAATGCTCCATATTCATACCTAGCAATCTAAAAGGAGAAGGAAAGGAAACAAGGAGATTCATCTATCCACCCCCCAAATAAAGCTCCAACAATGAATAAGGCTAAATGATGTAGTACATTTCTTTGGTCCAATCTTTAGCTTTGCAAAACAAACAACTTAAGTAAGTTGAGTTCTTCCATGACCCTGAGCTCCACATAAGCCTTAGTATAGGAAGTTCTTAGCCATGCTCTTGGCTTCAATGGTGAGGATACACTTCGAGCGATCAAGAGTACCTTTGGGGAAACTTGTTTTCTTTTGAAAAAAATCTTTAAAAACACCTGAGATGTGAATCCCAAAAGACATGCTTGGAGCAGAACCTGCAGCTAAGTCGTTCTTCCTCTCAACCGCCGAAGACAAGGTAAGACAAAAAGATGTACCACAGGTATGAGTGAGAGTGATCATTGCATACACTATGGTTCGAGGTAAAAACATGGGTGTCGTCTGTGCATAACTCCTATTCATGAGCATCGATATTGCAGCAACTCCTGATCCATAACCCATCTTGGCTTTACTCGAGGACGAGCAAAGGTCTAAGCTTGGGGGAGTGTTGACGGTCGTTATTGCACTACCAATGGCCGTCAACTATCCATGAACATGGAGGAAAACATGTCAAAGTATGGATAAACCTGTGCTACTAACATATTTCCACAAGTTGTATTGAACATTTGATTGTAGGTACAAAGATCAGCAGAAAACAGGCAAATTTGGCTAAGTCATAGGGTCACTCGCTAGTGGGCTAGGTCGCCCGGCTCCAAGCCAGGCCGCCCGGCACCACTCCAAGCCGCCCGGCCTGACTCAGGAGCCAAATCAGCTCATCTTCGACCTACATGTGCATAAATGATGTGTCAACACACTTGTGAAGTCCAAATGCCGAATGCAACATGTCAAGTACCGGAAGGCTTGCCACATCACCGATCCAACACTTGGATGGGTGAAGTCAGCAATCCGCGAGACTTCAATCCTGCGGCTAAGGAAGAAACACAAGTGAGATCAACGGTTGAAGGGAAAACACACTTGTAACCGTCATAACCGCCATACAACCGACTTGGGGAGTCAAGATGGATCGTAGGATGAAGAATGGCGGTGGATCCAAGGGATGGCCAGGCCGCCCGGCCTTAGGCGGGGCCGCCCGGCTTGCCACCTGTCCCCTTAACCGCCATACCGACCCCATAAGTACGCCCACTCACTTGGTGACTATAAATACCCCCTAGCTCTCATTTGTAGAGTGTGGAAGTTGAGTAGCTCACACTATCGTTTAGTCTTGTATCACTAGGTTAGTCCTAAGAGTTAGAGTTGAGTCTGAGCTTTTGCCTTTGGGATTCCGGAGTCTTCTTCGAGTCTTGGTAAAACTCTTGTATCTTTCTATCTTTTATACTCGTTACTCCAGTATAATATTTATCATTGTTCTATCTTCAGTTATACTTTACTTTACTTCTTAACGCTTGCCTAGTGTGGTGTACCTTTATTGCACACTAGATCCAAGGCTTAGGTTTGTGTTGTTCTTAAGTTATCTGAATCTTGTTAGACTTGCCGGTGCTATAAGCTTGTCTTAGGCTTTTGATCTAAGATTAAGTTAGTTCTCACTCTCTGATCAAGGAAGAGCTTTAGCGTTCAAGTTCTCACTTGAACACTATTATAGCGTGCCATCTTACCCACGCAGATCTGGTCGGTAGCCTCTCTAGGTGACAGCTCTAGAGGTCTCAGTAATCCACCACGTCGTTCGGTAAGCCCGTAGGCGTTAGCCGGGTCTCCTTAGGAGGTCTACTATCTACCCCTTGATTCCTCGAGGCGCCGGAATTTCGCTCGACTCAAGATCCTAGTTTGTATCCAGTTATCTTAGTTCAACCGCGAATACTCCTCTGCAGCGGTTAAGTAGTAAAGTTTGGAAATCTAATCTCACTCGTTGTCCTCCCAGGCAACTACCTAAGTGTTAGGCTTCTTTAGTGCCTGTTTTACTCTTCCCACCATACACTATCTTTATATCTTACCCCCGTTGTAAGTTTAGCTGGTATTTTATCTAAGTTATAATACCGCTTGAAAGTTTGACATTTCATTCCACCTATTCGCCCTTGCTTCCCTGTGTATTTTTACGATACTCAGAATACTCTGAGTGGAAAAGCTACATCGAATCTCCATGCGCTTGCGGAGTAAAATCTGTTACGCTAAGAGACGTCAATAGCCGTGACACCGAACGCGCATTTATCATGATTCATCCGCATGCCGTGCTTTCGAGTACGTATGAGGACTTGATGAAGATCGGCTAAATGATTTTCCTGCAATACCGATTTTACCACCACGTCATCGATGTGTACCTCGACAAGTCGGCCGATCGAGTCATAGAAGATGTAATTCATAGCCCGTTGATAAGTGGCTCCAGCATTGCGCAAGCGGAAAGCCATGACAACAAACTCAAACAGGCCTTGCGGGCAGTGAAAAGCCGTTTTGTAGACGTCTTCTTCGGCCATAAAGATTTGATTATACCATCAAGAAAGCTCATCATTTTGTGACCAGTTGTATCGTCGACAAGTGATTTAGCAATGGGCATTGGATATTCGTCTTTTGGAATAGCCCTGTTTAGGTCGCTAAAGTCAATGCATATTCTAAGCTTGCCATTTTTCTTCCATACAAGGACAATGCTTGACATCCAGGTGGCATATCGGCAAGGACAAATAAACTCGGCATGAATCATCTTCTCTATTTCTTCTTTGACCATTTCTATGATCTTCACATCGATCTTCCAAGGATGCTGAGCGAACGGACAAAAACCAGGTTCTGTTGGCAACCGATGTTCGACAATGGACCGGTCAAGGCCAGGCATCTCATGATATTCCCAAGCGAAGCAATCTAGGAATTCCCTAAGCAGCTCGACTAACTTCGTTTTGAACTTCGGGTCAAGCTTTTTATTAATCCACGTAGGCTTGGGACGATCCCCTGGACCTATGTCGACCGCCTCAAGCTCATCTGATGGGGTGAAACCTAAGCCTAGTTTGCCCTCCTCGGCAAATTCTTGCATAGAGCCTGACGACGTCAAGGACGGATGGGGAGGTGCGATCTTGGGTTTCCCTTCATCGTCAACCAATTGATCATCACATGAAAAAACATCTTTATTAGAAGTAACATAAATTAAATTGATATTTCGAGGCCGATTGTACGGATCGGCTAATACAAGATCTTCATATAAAATATGATTAGAAATTTTTGGGACCGATCACGTAGATCGGCCACTACGAACTATACGTCCATAGAAAGGCTAAAAGTGGACATGAGCCGATGATGATCGGCCGACGCACTCGATGATACTAGCCTATCATCTAAAGGGCAATGCCGATTGCTAGAACCGGCGTGATCCCATTTTTTTGCCTCATCGACGAAACTCCAATCCAACTCCTGCCTGCCCGAGAGACACTCCGCTACGTCTGATGTTGATGACTGTGCAACGCTGCACGAGTCGCGTTGCACAGTCATCGGCGGGGACTACCTCAACAATGTCGCCATCCCATTGAATTACACATTGATGCATGGAGGAAGGAAAGCAACAGTTGGCATGGATCCAGTCTTGGCCAAGCAAAGCCGAGTAAGGCCCATGATCATCGACGACGAAAAAGGAGGTGTTCAATGTCTTGTGTCCAACAGTTAATTCAACATTGAGGACCCCTTTCACTTGTGATGAGTTTCCCTTGAAATCATTGAGAGTGACGTTAGTCTTCACATGATCATCGGCAGACCTACCGATCTTGTGGCACAGGGAATATGGCATGTGTGATGCTCCAGCATCTCAAGTGCATTTTCATCTCACATGTATGCAGCATTCATCATGAAGCATCATACATTGGCATGCATTTAAACCCTAGTTCAAATTTGGTTGAGGTGCAACTTGTTGAAACCTATTTTCTGAATATATGTCTCCGTGATTGTGCCCATAACTGTGATTCTATTTAGATTTGGGTGAAACTCATATTGACAAACTTGTAGGCCATTTCATGATAAACAACTTTGATAATGCAGTAAGGTTTGCATAGAGTTTAGGGGCTTTTTCTGTCAGCATGTGAATTCTGTCCAAACATGACCTGCTTAGTAATTTTAAATTTTCTCGATCATAAAGCCAAAATCTTGCAATGCTTTTATTGATAAAGTTGTAGATCTTGAAATTCTGAACAACATTGGTATAAGACTCTTTGAGTGAAAGTGACTAGAAAATAGACTTTTAGAATTTTCTAACTGGAGGGTTTTGTTGGTCAAACCTTGGTCAGCAGCTTAAATTCAAATTTAAACCTTATTTTTGAATATAACATGGTATAAAAGTTTATAAGACAAATGTAGAGGAACAAATTTAGAACATTTCATCCAATTGGAATATTTTCAAATTCGACCCCTAACCTATTCAAAAATGGAGGTTTCTAACAGGTGTTTAAGCAGTCAAAGGGGTTCTTTTCTATTTCGTCAATTTCCATTCAAAAATTCCACCGGCTGTGTCACTGACAAGCGGGCCCCACTGCCAATCCATTCCGGATTCCCGCGGACGAGTGGTAGCCGTGGGCCCCACCATTTCTCGTCTCCATAGACCGAGCCCATGGGCCCTTCTCTCTCCACCCCGCCCCGGTCCCACCTGTCACCGACACAGGGTCCATAGACCCAGTCCACCGAACCACCACCGTCCCTCTCTCCCCTTCGGCTCCGCCCACACGGCAAGCGCATCCTGCCTGCGCCGGTCGACGCCGAGGACGTGCCCAGGGCTTCATCTGGACGGGATCCCAGCCGCCTTCACCCCGCGCCTCTCCTCGCTCCCTCTTTATCCCGCCCTCGTTCCCTCTCACCCTCTCCTCGCTCTCGACCTCTGCCCGAAATGCAGCATGCACTGCCATTGTCGCCGCCGCGGTGAGCTCACACGCCGGCCGCCTCAAGCTTCCTCCCACCCCGCCGACGCGCGCCTCGCGCTCGCCTCGAGTCCTTCCACCGACCCCGCTCGGCCTTGCCCCTGGCCATCGCCTCCTTTCCCCTTCCCTGTGAGCGCGCTCACGCGGCCACCATTGCCGCCGACCCCTCGCCATGGGAGGCCACCTTCCGGCCCTTCCCACGCCTCTAGGACACCGCCACCACCTTCGCCTCGTCCCCGCGCACCTACCGCGCTAGCCCTCGTCGCCGTTGTCCTCCTCCTTCGGCGGATCGACGTCGTGCGCCGCGCGCCGTGGCGCCACCGCGGCCGCCGGTTCACCGCCGCCGCCCGCCTCTCCTCTGCACCGCCGGCGATGAGACCTAGAGGGTCAAGTTCACCGTCGCGGGAGGCACAACCCCGGGCCACCTCGGCATCAAGTCGTCGCCCCCACGCGTCGCACCGCGCCTGAAAACGCGGGTCGCCGCCGCGCGTCCCGTCCCCGGCCGAAGGTAGAAGAAAGGGCGTCGCTTTGCAGAAAAAACCCTTCAGTTATTGGTTATTTTACCACTGTTTATGGAGTCTTGCAAAAATTCCCAATAACCCCCTAGATCTATTAGGGTCTCGCATTTTAACCCGAGCCTTTGTATTTTCCAGATCTACCCTCGTATTTTAGGGGTTTCTCACGCCCTGTTCACTAAGTCTTGAGAGCCTTACGATCTAGCCCCTGGAAGTTACAGTTAATTTCGTTTAAGTCCCCGATCTATAGGTTTTTCCATTTATTTCAATTATATTAGGCTGTGAACTTTGAAAAATCATAACAATTGAAAAAAAAATCCAAAATGGACAAACTCAGTGGCTATGGACTCCTCTTGAGTAGATCTACAGGATAGGTATGATGTGGAAGTGTGAAAAGACTGTTTTTTCCTTGTTTAACTTACATGCATGTGAGGGTTGATAAATGGTAAAAGTAGACCAAATGAACTCCAAAAATTAGGAAATTTGGGCAGTAGCTTTCTTATGGCATTTAGGCACTGTGTAAATTCTGTTGCCTTAGCACTTGCTGTGAAATGACTAATCTACCCCTAGGCTTGAGTTTTTGCAATAAAAATGCATGGAAAAGTACACACCATATGAAACTTGCTCCAAAGGTTGAACAAGATTTTTAGGACACATCTTATGCTACATATGTTGGTAAAGTTTGAGGCCTTGCATGTTAAGTTTGAGTGGTGATTTGAAAATGACAAAGTGTCACATGCTTAACTAAATAAAAAGGAAAAGTGGTTTTAGGATGCATAATTAATTCCATAGAAAATTTGGTAGCTTGCTAATGGTGTGTAGGTTACAAAAAGTATTTTTTTGAAGCTTGTGAGCAATGTTTTGATGTACATTTAAAATAGACCTAGATAATTATATGGAAAATAGATGTCCTATCAAACTATGGATTTTGGGCTTGTTGATTTTTGTATATGATGTTCATGCAATGGAATGCTTGCTGTAGAAATTTCAAGTTCAGAACCCACTCCTATAAAATATGAAAAATCTAGAAATATATAGGGCTGATGACTTGCTAGAATTTTAATAAATTAATTATGACTTGTTTGTAGCTGAAATTTTGGATGTAGCATTATGTAGTATGTTTCTGCACGTGGTAAAAGTTTGGGATCAAATTGAGTTGTCTAACTACATGAACTCATGTGTGCATTTTTATTCATAAAGGTAGCATGTCCATTAAATTGTGTGCATATGTTTAACTGAAAGTGACAACATTCTTGTTCGTATATAAAATTACTTGTTGCATACCATCAAGTACATCTTGTGATTCCAAGGGTTATCAATGGAGATGTTTTTGGAGAGACACATTCTTTGCATTTGATAGGGACTGTGTACACATATAAGACAGTAGTTCATGATAACTTCAGTGATTAAAAGTGGTAAAGTACATGTCACCTGCGTTTATGCATGATGGGTTGAACTAGCTTTTGGTGATGGTTTGTATGATTTCTTAGTGATGATTTGTACGATTTCTTAGTAAGGTCGTGAAGTTTTCTCATTACGGGGTGTGTTTGTATTAAGTATACTTGCGTCATTTCATCACAAGCTACATGAATATGCATTATATTCATTTGCACCTCATGCATACATTTGCAATTCGTTGCACTCATGATTGCACCAGGTCATACATATAACATGTATCATATGCATGTATTTGCATTCTCTTGCACTCACTTGCATAGTATATCATGCATATAGATTTCGCGAAGGAAGAATCAACACAGGAGCTGCTATTGATCGATAAGCCGGACAGTGAATTGCACTAAGAGCAAGAAGATGACGTGTCGCTGATTACTCAAAGCCTAGGACAAAGCCTCACAACCCGGCAAACTAACTTAGATTAGTTTGTTGGTTTTCATTAAAATACTCAAAGGTAGGCAGGACCATACTATACCCAGCAAACATCTTATGTCTTAATGATTAAACATATGCATTAGGAGTTGTTTGGAACCAACTGCATTAGACATCCTGGCCGCCCTGGCCCTAGCTCCTATGAATAGAGTTCGTTGGACGAGTATGCCTAGAAATGCTAGGTACGAGTAGACACGAGTGAGCACTGTCACTCTCGCGTAGGTGATGTTTCAAAATCTCAGAAATCTTACTATGATGCAACTTATGATTATTTATGTTGATGTTAAATCGAGACCGGACGGAGCGTAAGTTTAGTTTTGGGGTGTGCGTTGTTGTTCTCCGGCTCCACCCGAGTCGTTTAAGGCCTGTCCGCTGTTCGTCTGCTGATTGGCATAACATTGCTGGAGTGCTTATCCAGGACATGGGCCTGGTGAAAGTCTTACTTGTGCCATTCGAAGAACAGAGACAGGCTCCTACTATGACACCTTGGGGAGCTTGTAGTCGAGGGAGGGCTGACCCGGTGTGACTGAGGTATCGCTCCTAAGGCGGCACAACCTGGGAACAACGGAAGGATTGAATCGAACTTGGGATGGGACAAGTGGAGATGGGGGAAGCATATGTGAGAACGCCGGGGGTTAGTAAGCATATGCCATCCTGGTACTTCTAGTTATTCCCGGGAATATATAAAAATCGATTCGAATCGCTGATGCTCACCAGGTGTGAGAGTTCCAAATATCACTGTCGGGCAACGTTGTAACAATTTAAATGCCTTATGCTTATATTCATGTTTTTCAATACAACGTGCTTGGATGGGTATGGTATACTATTATGCAAGTTACTGATGGTACTCATGCTTTACTTTCATGCAAGTATTTATTTTATGATGTAAAGGATCTTCATGGTTAAGGGATAGCAGCTGTCAAATCCTGCTATCTTATGTCAACATGACTTTGTATAAAATCAAAGGCTAAGGATCCACATGATTAGTGAGCAAGCTTTGCGTCAGCCGTAAGCCCCGTCCATTAAGTCCTACTGAGTAATTAGTACTCAGGGTTTGCCCCCACTTTTGGATTACAGGTACTGATGACATCTGGACAACTATGTTGAAGGTGGTAGTACCGGTGGGCTTGGTGCTACATGCCTCGTTCGTCTCTACGTGAAGACCGCTTAAGTATCATGATTTCGCTGCGAGATGTTTTGAAAACGCTTCCGCTATATATATAATTTTGCAAACGCTTCCGCTATATTTGAACATGTATTTGATTTCATATATTTGGATTGTAAATTAAGTCTATTACTCTCTATTTCAACTGCCTGTGATGATGTAATTGTTGTGGCTCCATCGAGAGTCAGATGTGTTTGATGTCGGTTCCTCTAGGAATAGTGTTATAGAGAGCCGAAGGACTCTCGACGGACTACCGGGTTTAGTCTGGCCTAAGTGCACTACGAGCTAGAGGTGGCAGGTGTGCTTAGTCTGGATTAAGCAGGGCGGTTCCGCCACAGCATGATGTTAATAGTCGCGCCTGTGTCGACAAGCATTCCACCGACTGGTTTGCCGTTGATGAAGCCTTTCACATACAGAGGCTTGAGATGCCGATATTTTTTGTCGGCTGGCTTCTCAAAGATGGCAGCAGCGGGGCCGAGACTGAGTTGCGCCGTAGACTAGGCCATCTGTTTTTTGCTGGGAGGATGGAAATCTTCAGGGAGGTAGAAAACCATGTTAATGCCCGCTGCAGCCTTCTTGATCACCGCGGTGACTTCCTCCTCGATGTCGTCCTCATCAGTAGGTAGATCATCACTGACCATACGCGACGGTCCATCCTTGGCGTGATCCTTAGATGGCGCAGTCAATGTTGGTTTTATCGACGTTTCAGCGGTGTCAGGCTGCGGCTTCCGCTTCCAGACAAGATTCTGATCTGATCGCAAGCTCAGGATCTCCATGACACCTCCAACTTTCTTGAGCAGCCAAAGGTACTCTTCTTTGGCTTGTTCCAGACTATGCAGGCGTTGAACCCTGCGCTTCTGTGATTTGGTCAGACCCTAAGGACACCATCTTGGGAGATGGCACTCCACGCGACGCCGATCAGCTTCGGGTTCGCACTCCTACGTAGGAGGCGGCGTGCACCTTGGTGGTGGAGACGCAGGTTGACGCCCTGGCGGTGGAGATGCGGGTCGATGCCTTGGCGTTGGAGATGCAGGTCGCCACGGCGAAGGAGACTGAGCGCGTCCACGGTGCGGCGAGGGCGCGTGATGACGGTGTGGTGACGGCGCGCGTCGCAAATGCTCGAACACCGTCGCCTTGCCATGCTGGGCCCTGCGGTTGGAACATTCTGGGCAATCATCGATGGTCGGATGCCTGCCCATACCTTGGCTCCAACAGAAGTGGAAGTAGGGGCAGTACCAATATTCCTCACGATTGATGGCGTCGCGATGCTCCTCATACCGCCGACGATCCTCCCAGTGCCTTTCTTCACGCCTAGACGAATGAGGGTACGAGCGACGATGCTCCTCTGTAACACTCTAATTTTATTTTCAGTATTTTATAATAAATTTAATATGGCTTATTTAATTTTCTAAGGTTTTTAATGCTAGCCTTGCATTTTCATGGTTTTTATTATTAAACAAGTAATTTAAATTCATCATAGGGCTACTATGTATGTGCATTCATGCCGATGCATAGTTTTATTCCTAGTATGAACTAAGGATGGAAATTCAAATTTATTTGGATTTTAGATTTTGTTTTTGGCCTTGGTTTTGAAAAGGGAAAAGAAAAGAAAAAAAAGAAAGCAACCAGTCGAGCCAACAAGCCCCGAGCCCAGCCGGCCTTCTTCCCCCCCCCCTTCGGCCCAGTTCGGCCAGGCCTAGCAGCGGCCCCCCTCCCTTGTTTTTTTTCTCTCTGCGCCGCGGGACCCGCCCGTTGGGGGGGCTTCGTCTTCCTCCGTCCGACAACCCCGCACCGTCTTGCTCCTTCCTCTGCACCGTGGCCTGTACGCCCCTCCTCGGCCGCTCTCGGCCCTCTGCAGCTGGACCTCCCTCCGCCCGCCGACTCCGCACCCCGGGCCCGCTCGCCAGCCCCCACGCCGCCGCACCGTCGCGCCACGACCCGAGCTCGAGTTCGAGTCGGACTCAAACTAGAGTCGAATTCCACCGCCGCCCTAGCTCTATCTCTCCTATAAAAGGGTCACCATACCCGCCGCCAGACTCTTTTGCTCTCCAATCCGTGCCCAAGCCCTAGAAGCTCCCCACTGCTGTCAACTTCCGCCGTCGGACTCCCAAGGTGAGCAGTGGAGCCGCCATTCAATTCCCGCCGTCAGGGTCTTCTCTAGCCCAATTAACCCCCGTGCCATCTTCACAGTAACTTGGCGACCCTGTCTTGCAGGTTCTTGGGCCTCGGTTCCACCCCTCGGCGCCCGTTCCACGATCACTGCCGCCGCTGTCCGCACCCGCTCGCCGCCGGCCCTCTCCATTGCGCCTCCGCCCTCTCCGATCCCCTCGGTGAGTTCGCCGTCTCCTTCTCTCTCCCCTGAGCCAACCCTAGTCGCGCCTAGCCCCTCTCAGAGGCCGGAGCAAGCTACTCCGGCGATGCGCCGCTGCGCGCAGGGCGGACTCCGTGATGGCCTTCGATCGCCACCGGCCAACTTCCTTCCCTCCCTCTCTAAGCCGTAGGATCTTGATCCAAGGGCCAATTTTCGCCGGTGACCGGTCAACTGGAGTCAACTCCGGTCAAAACTCCGGTCAGCCGTCGCCATTTTGCTAAAGAGACCTCGAGTTTGAGGGTATTAACCCGCAGTCCACTCCAAAAGTAAGCAGGCCCCTGTTTTCATGGTTTGAACCCTGATTTTCGAAAACTAATTGCAGATAGGTCCTATCATCTTTAAAAGGCTATAATTTCATGTTTTAAATCCGTTTTCGGCGATTCTCGCGCCCACGCGACCGTAGCAATGAGTAGAATAATTTTAAGTACGTTTTACCTTCTGTTTTTATGTCATGATGTACAGTTTCTTATCTTTTGCATTTGTTTGCTTGCATGTGTGATCATGTGGATGCTTGTTTGGTGCGGTATATCGTGCGTAGACGTTGATCCGCCTGTGGAGTTCGAAGAGCAACCTCCAGAAGCCTTTGAGCAGCAGCATGGAATAAATTTTGAGGAAGGCAAGTATAACATAAACAACACCTAATAACTTTTATATACTGCATGTGCATTTTAATTTATATGCCTGTAAGGTTTACCTAGCTACTTTTGTCCTTATATATTTACCTTCTAGGTTGCATATGGTTAAGTTTTGCTAGATGCTGCGCAAACTCATGTCCTTTGTTAATTTAATTTTGATTAATGATCCTATGCAATTAATTGTTGGGCTTGACCCTGATCGGTTCATGTCCATTTTAATATGGCTTTTTAGCAACCTGGTTTAGGGAGCTTGAGCAATGTGCTTGTGTGCTTTTGCTAGTTCTCTCCCTAAGGACCGAATCACAAAGCGACCACCTAGAACAACAGTGCTACCACTAGGCTGGAATGGGACAGACTTAGCTAATTAATTAGGTTCTTTTGGTTTGAGAGTAACTTACCTGCGGGGCAAGAGGGGAGGTGAGCTTCTGTGGCCCTCGCGCTGCTTGGGTTGAGTGTGCTTTACGTTATATGTATATGCTTCTCCCCTTGAGGCTTGCTCCACGGTTGCGGAACCTGAAACCTTAGCGGTTACACCTTATCAACGTG
This sequence comes from Paspalum notatum, assembly GCA_022530915.1. Classification (NCBI taxonomy): domain Eukaryota; kingdom Viridiplantae; phylum Streptophyta; class Magnoliopsida; order Poales; family Poaceae; genus Paspalum; species Paspalum notatum. The sequence continues at coordinate 25,863,062 of CM039688.1, read as the reverse complement.
ATCTTTGTAAAGGCTTCATAGTGCGTTTGCTAGTCATCTCATCTCTGGTAATGTGATGAACTCCTAGTGTAGCTCATGACTTGTGGGTAAAGATGTACAACCTCTCGAGAGTGTAAAACTAACATGTTAGTTGTGCTCACGGTTATGAGCGGCCCAGACCCTTTCCAGTGATTAGAAGGATCCTTGGCTGAGGTTCCTTGGTTTTGGTTATGGTTATAATAATGTTTATATCTGTTTAGTCTTATTTAAATTCTTATGCAATATCTTTTGGGCTAACGGTTTTGTTACTAATTCATAGTAAATAGGCCTTCAATAAAAGCTTTCAATTAAAAGCTTATGCAGTTTGTCAGTTAACCATAGAGCCTCATGGTTTATGTTATATTTGTTGGGTATTCTGTACTCACGCTTGTTTCTTTATATTTATTCCTTGTTAGGGGGAAAAATCCAACCGCTGCTCAGATGATGGAGGTAATGAAGACTATGTGCAAGACTACGACGAGTTTTAGGCGTTTCGTTCACCAGTTGACGTCCCTGTGGCTCCCGTTATAGTTATGTTTTACGCTTCCGCTATGCTACGTTATACTCTGAGTTAAACACTTGTGTCTTAGTGTAATAATGATATATTTAATGTTATGTACGTTTTATCTTTGGCATGTGTTGTGGTATTCTGTAATTTGTCATGTATATGCGAGACGTTTCCTGGCGTATATATATATTGCACGGTTTTGTTCGTTGAAACCGGGCGTGACAAATTTGGTACCAGAGCCGTGTTGACTGTAGGACGAAAGCCTAGTTAGAACTGGTCGTGTTTAAGGACTTCACTTTCCTTTGTCTTACCTGCTGATTTTTAAATGCTTTGCCTTTATTTTAATTTTACTGATTAATTGCTCACATTATGTTCGAAAATTTTTATTTATTCCTTCTGTCATATAGAACTTAACTTAAGTATTTCTATCATTTCTATAGATGACATCACTAGGGTGCTTTTATATGAGAATTAGATTACCCATATAATGTCTTGTTAGCACACTTTGTTTTGGTGTGTGAATGTTTGTCATGATGAACTATGTTTGATTTGATTCTTTGTTTGATTGGTAGTCTAGCTGTGTTATATGTCCACAGTATAAACAACTATGAAGATTAAATTAATTAAATAAATAAATTAATAAAGATTAGATCGTTGGGGGTTATAAACAGCCATCTACTTTTTTCTCTTTACTTTATCGGTCACCGTTGTGTATCATCCTGGATATGTGCAACAATTGCTTATTGATGTTGTCTCAACTGCTGCCAACAGATGGTAAACACCAGGAACAGAGGCAATGGACCAGAGGATAACAATCAGGCTAATGGCAATCCACCGCAAAACCCACCACCGCTGACAGCAGATCAGTCTTTTTAACTTCAGATGCAGATGATGGCTACTCTTAACAATGCGGTACAGGCTCTGCAGAATGTTTAAGCCAATCCATAGCCGCAGCAGAGGGACAGGCGTGGAGACTTTATGAAGGGACATCCGCCTACATTCTCCCATTCCGCTGATCCGCTTCAGGCAGATGACTGGCTCCGTGCAGTGGAGCGACAGCTTGACATTGCACAATGCAATGATCAAGAGAGGGTCCTGTATGCAGCAGGACAACTTCGAGGTGCTGCTCTAGATTGGTGGGAGTCGTATAGACCGCAGGACAGAGAATGTTTCACTTGGGCTCAGTTCCGTGAGAGATTTAGGAGTCACCATGTGCCGGCGGGCATAATGAAGATGAAGAAGAAGGAGTTTCTCTCTCTGAAACAGGGGAACCTGTCAGTCACAGAGTACCATGACAAATTCCTGCAGCTTGCTCGCTATGCTCCCACAGAAGATGCAGAAGATGGTGACAAGCAGGAGCACTTCCTGGAGGGTCTTAATGACAACCTTCAGTTGCAGCTGATGAACAATCACTTCAATAATTTCAATCACCTAGTGGACCGTGCCTTGCTTACAGAGCAGAAGCGTAGGGAAATTGAAGAGAAGAAAAGAAAGCTCAACCCTGCTTCCTCCAACAGCAACACCCGCCCCTGCTACCCACAGCAGTACCAGCAGCAAGGTTACCCACCGCGTCAGCAACCTCAGCAGCAGCAGCAGTACCAGTAGCGACAGCAGCCCTAGCAGCAGCAGTACCAGCAACCGACAGGTCAGGGTCAGCGCTATCAGAATCCGAACCAACGCCCTACCTACCGAGCTATGCCACAGGGGCAGTCCAACCCACCTGCCCCAAATCAGGCTACCGTTCCGGTTGTTAGAAACTGCTATGAGTGTGGCGACAGTGGGCACCTCGCCAACAACTACCCTCAGAGGGGGCAACAGCAGCAGCAGGGCGCCAGGTAGAACGCCCCACAGCAGCAGCAGGGGCGCCCCAACCAGTAGAATAAGGCACTACTTCAGGGCAAGGTCAATCATGTGACGGCAGAAACTACAGCAGAAGCCCCAAACATTGTGCTTGGTACGTTCACAGTCAACTCCAACCCTGCTACAATACTTTTTGATACTGGTGCTACGCATTCTTTTATTACAAGATCATTTGCTGAAAAACATAACCTTCCCTTAAGCTGCATGAAAAGACCTATGGTAATTAATTCAACGGGGGGAAAGATAACTACCAACACAGTCTATACCAGAGTTAGTATCAACATAAGGGGGGTAGAGATTCGCACTGGGTTGCTAGTTATTGATTCCATGGATATTGATATCATCTTGGGCATGGACACTCTGGAGAAGTGAGGTGTCAAAATTGATTATGCTCAACGGATAGTTCACCTAGCAGCATCAGATGGCTAGGAAGTGGGGATCAGCGCATCAAGTCCTTCAGGGTATTTGCACCAGATGGAGGCTAGACCTACAGACGGTATTCGGATAGTGTGTGATTATCCAGACGTCTTACCTGATGAGTTGGCAGGTATGCCGCCTGACAGAGATATTGAGTTTTTAAAAGAGCTTTTACCTGGCACTACACCCATAGCAATGAGGCAATATAGGATGACACCTATAGAGCACGAGGAGGTTAAAAAGAATATAGATGAATTGCTAGCTAAAGGATATATCCGCCCTAATTCCTCTCCTTGGGTTTTTCCAGTCTTGCTTGTTGAGAAAAAGGATACTGATGTGAAAAGGATGTGTGTGGATTACCGGGCCCTAAATAAGGTCACCATAAAAAACAAGTACCCGCTCCCCCGCATTGATGATTTGTTTGATCAGCTTTAGGGTGCTTGTGTTTTCTCCAAAATTGATTTGAGATCTGGTTATCATCAGTTAAAAATTCGTCCCTCAGATATTCCTAAGACTGCCTTCACCACTAAGTACGGCTTGTATGAGTATACAGTAATGTCCTTTGGCCTCACCAATGCTCCTTCCTATTTTATGCAACTAATGAATTCAGTATTTATGGATTATTTGGACAAGTTTGTGGTGGTTTTTATTGATGACATTCTGATTTATTCCAAGACTGAAGCAGAACATGAGGAGCATTTAAGGTTAGTTCTTCAGAGATTAAGGGAACACAAGCTGTACGCCAAGTTCAGCAAATGTGAATTTTGGATTGATGAAGTGCATTTTCTTGGTCACGTCGTCTCCAAATGAGGAATTGCAATGGATCCAAGCAAGGTCAGTACTGTCACGAACTGGAAGGTGCCGGAAATACCAAAAGAGGTTCGTGGATTTCTTAGTTTAGCTGGTTATTATCGGAGATTTATTGAAAATTTTTTAAAAATTGCGAAGCCCATGACTTCCCTATTGGAGAAGGATGCAGAATTTAGATGGACAAGTGCACAGCAAGCTGCCTTTGATGAGTTGAAGAAGAGATTGACTACAACACCTGTGTTGACATTGCCTGACCAGCAGAAGAAATTCATAGTTTATTGTAATGCTTACAGGGATGGTTTGGGATGTGTTCTGATGCAGGAAGGTAAAGTGATTGCCTACGCTTCACGACAGTTGCGCAAGCATGAGGTGAATTATCCGACACATGCCCTGGAACTTGCAGCAGTGGTGCACGCACTGAAGATTTAGCGTCACTATTTATTCGGGCAGTGTTGTGAAATTTATACTGATCACAAGAGCCTCAAATATATCTTCACACAAAACGAGCTGAATATGCGGCAGCGAAGATGGCTGGAATTAATTAAAGATTATGATATGGAAATTCATTATCATCCTGGCAAGACTAATATGGTGGCAGACGCTCTGAGTAGGAAGAGTTATGCTAATATGGCTTTAGGTTTTCAGATGCCGCATGAGTTATGTGAAGAGTTCGAAAAATTGAGTTTGGGTTTCCTACATCACACTACAGCCGTAGCGTTTGAGGCAGAGCCGACATTAGAACAAGTGATCCGGGAACACCAGAAGGATGATGAAAAATTGCAGAAAATTCGTGAGTTGCTCAAAATAGGCAAGGCGCCTCACTTCAGGGAAAATGAACAGAGAACTTTATGGTACAAGAACAGAATATGTGTGCCTAACGTGGACAGCATCAGGAAGTTGATTTTGAGTGAACCTCATGATACGGCCTATTCTATACATCCCGACAGCACTAAGATGTACTATGACCTGAAGAAAAGATTTTGGTGGTACGGTATAAAGCGTGCCGTGGCTGAGTATGTAGCTATTTGTGATACCTGTCAGCGTGTGAAGGCTGAACATCAGAGACCAGCAGGTTTATTACAGCCGTTGAAGGTGCCAGAATGGAAGTGGGAAGAAATAACTATGGATTTTATTGTGGGTTTATCTCGTACTCAGAAAGGTTATAATTCAATATGGGTAGTAGTGGATCGTTTAACCAAGGTAGCTCACTTTATACCAGTTAACACTACTTATTCAAGTGCCAAGTTAGCTGAGCTGTACATCTCCAGAATTGTCTGCCTGCACGGCGTGCCTAAGAGAATTATATCTGACCGAGGTTCGCAGTTTACTTCTCGCTTTTGGGAGCAGTTGCATGATTCATTGGACACAAAGCTCAGATTCAGTACAGTGTACCATCCTCAGACAGATGGACAGACAGAAAGAAGTAATCAGATACTTGAGGATATGTTGAGAGCTTATGCCATACAGTACGGCACTAGTTGGGATAAGTGTTTGCCGTATGCTGAGTTTTCCTATAATAACAGTTATCAATCCAGTCTGAAGAAGTCGCCGTTTGAAGCACTGTACGGCAAGAGGTGCAGAACGCTGTTGTTCTGGAATCAGACAGGTGAGAAGCAGGTATTTGGACCTTACATAATACAGGATGCTGAGCAACAATTGCAGATTGTTCAGGAAAATTTGAGAGTTGCCCAGTCCAGGCAGAGAAGTTATGCTGATGTTCGCAGGAGGGATTTGTCCTTTAAAGTGGATGACCATGTGTACTTGAAGGTGTCACCAATGAGAGATATTCGCAGATTCAACATGAAAGGGAAGAGGCCATTTAAAATACTGGAAAAGAAAGGTGAAGTAGCTTATCGCCTGGAGTTGCCTCCCAGTCTGTCAGGTGTACATGATGTGTTTCATGTGTCCTAGTTGAAGAAGTGCTTGAGAGTGCCTAAAGAGCAAGCACCGCTAGAAGGATTGGATGTACAGGAGGATTTGACCTACACAGAGCATCCAGTGAAAATTTTAGACACATCAGAGAGGAATACTAGAAACAAAAGGCTCAAGATGTGCCGTGTGCTATGGAGTCATACAGAGGCCGAGGCAACATGGGAATGAGAGGATGAATTAAAAGCAGCATACCCCGCTCTCTTTGCTAACTAGCCTATCTGAATCTCGGGGCGAGATTCTTGTTAAGTGGGTAGGTTTGTAACACCCTAATTCTATTTTCAGTATTTTACAATAAATTTAATATGGCTTATTTAATTTTCTAAGGTTTTTAATGCTAGCCTTGCATTTTCATGGTTTTTATTATTAAACAAGTAATTTAAATTCATCATAGGGCTACTATGTTTGTGCATTCATGCCCATGCATAGTTTTATTCCTTGTATGAACTAAGGATGAAAATTCAAATTTATTTGGATTTTATATTTTGTTTTTGGCCTTGGTTTTGAAAAGGGAAAAGAAAAAAAAAAAAAAAGCAGCCAGTCGAGCCAACAGGCCCCGTGCCCGGCCGGCCTTCTTCCCCCCTTCGGCCCAATTCGGCCAGGCCCCGCAGCGGCCCCCCTCCCTTGTTTATTTTCTCTCTGCGCCGCGGTACCCGCCCATCGGGGGGGCTTCTTCTTCCTCCGTCTGACAACCCCGCGCCGCCCTGCTCCTTCCTCTGCACCGTGGCCCGCACACCCCTCCTTGGCTGCTCTCGGCCCTCTGCAGCTGGACCTCCCTCCGCCCGCCGACTCCGCACCCCGGGCCCGCTCGCCAGCCCCCGCGCCGCCGCACGGTCGCGCCATGACCCGAGCTCGAGTTCGAGTCGGACTCGAACCCGAGTCAAATTCCACCGCCGCCCTAGCTCTATCTCTCCTATAAAAGGGTCACCATACCCGCCGCCAGACTCTTTTGCTCTCCAATCCACGCCCAAGCCCTAGAAGCTCCCTACTGCCGTCAATTTCTACCGCCGGACTCCCAAGGTGAGCAGTGGAGCCGCCATTCAATTCCCGCCGTCGGGGTCTTCTCTCGCCCAATTAACCCCCATGCCATCTTCAAAGTAACTTGGCGACCCCGTCCCGCTAGTTCTTGGGCCTCGGTTCCACCCCTCGGCGCCCGTTCCACGATCACCGCCGCCGCTGTCCGCAACCGCTCGCCGCCGGCTCTCTCCATCGCGCCTCCGCCCTCTTCGATCCCCTGGGTGAGTTCGCCATCTCCTTCTCTCTCCCCTGAGCCAACCCTAGTCGCGCCTAGCCCCTCTCAGAGGCCGGAGCAGGCCGCTCCGGCGATGCGCCGCCGCACGCAGGGCAAACTCCGTCACAGCCTTCGGTCGCCACCGGCCAACTTCCTTCCCTCCCTCTCTGAGCCATAGGATCTTGATCCAAGGGCCAATTTTCGCCGGTGACCGGTCAACTGGAGTCAACACCAGTCAAAACTCCGGTCAGCCGTCGCCTTTTTGCTAAAGAGACCCTTGGGTATGAGGGTATTAACCCGCAGTCCATTCCAAAAGTAAGCAGGCCCCTGTTTTCATGGTTTGAACCCTGATTTTCGAAAACTAATTGCAGATAGGTCCTATCATTTTTAAAAGGCTATAACTTTCATGTTTTAAATCCGTTTTCGGCGATTCTCGTGCCCACATGACCGTAGTAATGAGTAGAATAATTTTAAGTACGTTTTACCTGCATGTGCATTTTAATTTATATGCCTGTAAGGTTTACCTAGCTACTTTTGTCCTTATATATTTACCTTCTGGGTTGCATATGGTTAAGTTGTGCTAGGTGCTGCGCAAACTCATGTCCTTTGTTAATTTAATTTTGATTAAGTTGTGCAATTAATTGTTGGGCTTGACCCTGATCGGTTCATGTCCATTTTAATATGGCTTTTTAGCAACCTAGTGTAGGGAGCTTGAGCAATGTGCTCATGTGCTTTTGCTAGTTCTCTCCCTAAGGACCGAATCACAAAGCGAGCACCTGGGACAACAGTGCTACCACAAGGCTGGAATGGGACAGACTTAGCTGATTAATTAGGTTGTTTTGGTTTAGGAGTAACTTACTTGTGAGGCAAGAGGGGAGGTGAGCTTCTGTGACCCTCGCCCTGCTTGGGTTGAGTGTGCTTTATGTTATATGTATGTGCTTCTCCCCTTGAGGCTTGCTCCACGGTTGCGGAACCTGAAACCTTAGCGGTTACACCTTACCAACGTGATCTTTGTAAAGGCTTCGTAGTGCGCTGGCTAGTCATCTCATCTCCGGTAATGTGATGAATTCATAGCGTAGCTCACGACTTGTGGGTAAAGATGTACAACCTCTCGAGAGTGTAAAACTAACATGTTAGCCGTGCTCACGGTTATGAGCGGTCCAGACCCTTCCCAGTGATTAGAAGGATCCTTGGCTGAGGTTCATTGGTTTTGGTTATGGTTATGATAATGTTTATATCTGTTTAATCTTATTTAAATTCTTATGCAATATCTTTTGGGCTAATGGTTTTGTTACTAATTCATAGTAAATAGGCCTTCAATAAAAGCTTTCAATTAAAAGCTTATGCAGTTTGTCAGCTAACCATAGAGCCTCATGGTTTATGTTATATTTATTGGGTATTCTGTACTCACGCTTGTTTCTTTATATTTATTCCTTGTTGGGGGGAAAAATCCAACCGCTGCTCAGATGATGGAGGTAATGAAGACTATGTGCAAGACTACGACGAGTTTTAGGCGTTTCGTTCACCAGTTGATGTCCCTGTGGCACCCGTTATATTTATGTTTTATGCTTCCGCTATGCTACGTTATACTTTGAGTTAAACACTTGTGTCACAGTGTAATAATGATATATTTAATGTTATGTATGTTTTTATCTTTGGCATGTGTTGTGGTATTCTGTAATTTGTCATGTATATGCGAGACGTTTCCTGGCACATATATATGTTGCATGGTTTTGTTCGTTGAAACCGGGCGTGACATCCTCATGATGGCGATGCAACTCATGGTGGTAGACTTCCTCCTTGTCAATGCGACGATGCTCCTCGTTGCACCGATGATGATGCGCATACATGCCAATCCACTCGCCTGAGTTAGGGCGAAATCATTGATTTCTTTCAATTGTTCTGGCCGATGTATGTTCTTTGGCCCTAAACTCTAGAGGCAGATCGTCGCATGGGTCAACTTTGGCATTTCCTTTCGTGTTCGCAGGCGTATTGACCATGTTGATTGAGAAGGCCTCATTTTGGAGCGAGGGTACAGCCCTTGAGTAGTGCGGTGGAGGACCTTGCCTGTAGTAATCACTTCCCCAAAGCATGCTCGGAAGTTTGACTCGGTGGAGGCGGGCGCTGAGTAGTCCTCCTTGAGAGGCGAATTGGTCGTGTAGACCATGTTGACTGGGAAGGGCATTGTATCGATCTTCATTGGAGCGTGGGCAAAGACCAACCTTCCTTGCTCGATAGCTCTCTGGATCTCGGACTGCAGGATCCTACAGTCAACTGTATTATGTCCATCTAGGTTGTTGTGCCACTTGCAGTATTTACGACCACGTATTTCCTCGGCCGTGGGTGTCTGGTGCCGGGCTACTGGTACCAGGTGCTTCTCCTTGAGCAACAAGTCAAAGATGACCTCAATCTTGGAGACGTCGAAGTCGAAGGCGGGGGTTGGTTCAGGCTGCTTCACCCACTGACACTGCAATGGCTGGTTTGTTCTTGCCCACTGAACAAGGTAGGCATCAGCATCGTCTAGCAGATCGTCTTCTTCAGTTTGGACATAGCCGATGTTCCTCCTTTGTTTCTCTTGGAAGGCCTCTGGATGGCTTCGCTCATAGGCAGAGATTTTGGACACCAAGTGGCCGACAGGTTCAAAATTAGTCAGCCCGTATGCTGCTTTGACGGCTTTGTTCAGGCCTTTCTATGCTAGTTCCGCCAAGAATCTTTCTTCTAGGTGGAGAGAATAGCATCTATTCCTCAGCTCACAGAACAACTGAACACTGACTCTCCTGGGTATTGGTAGATGCTGGTGAGATCTATCATTGTCGCTTCATCGGATCCAGGAAAGAATTGCGCGTGGAACTTCTCCACCAATTGTTCCTAGGTAGTAATCAATCCAGGGGTCAACGTGGTGTACCATCCAAAGGCTAGCCCGGACAGTGACAAAGAGAATAGCCGAATCTTCATAGGTTCGGCTCGAGATGCGGGTCCCAGCTGCGCCTAGTATTGGTTGACATGCTCGATGGTGCTAGCGCCGTCATTCCCACTGAAACAGCCATGTGCCAAAGAGAGAAAGGAGAGCTTGAGGCTAGGTTTTGAGTCCCCTAGCTAGGGTTCTTCACATCGAGAGGGAGGATAAAGGGTGGTAGGCTATAGGACCTTTGTATAGACTCAAATTTCGTGATTAATCCAGCAATATTCCTCTGAAATTGGTGTGCTTGTGTGCAACCCTCTCCCTTCCCCCTCTCTAGTTTGCTTTTTGGGTGAATTCTCAAAGGCTTTTGGTGCTTTGCTTTGCCTACGAGTTTTCCCCACTTCTTTTGGTGTTTGGGACTTGCAAGGACGTGGAGATTATGATTTAGATTATCTCAAACCTACAGGTTTGCCACGAGCAAGTTGAATTTGAGTTTTCCCCTTTTCTTGCCCAAGGCTTGCCTCTTCACGAGATCTAAAATTCCCACTAATCCCTTGATCTTTTTCCATTGATCTTTTGGGAATAGCTTTGGAATAGTGCTCAGATAGCTTGTGTCAATTTTCGTGAGGATTGGACAAGGTTTGGTCAGGATTTAGGTTTGGGAACTCAAGTTCCAGGGTTTTACCCGACTATCCAGTGTCAGTCACCGAACTATCCGGTTTTTACTGGATGGACTGGTGAGATATACCGGACTATCCGGCATGTTGCTGGCTACTTGTTTTTGGTTGGTGTTTTGCTGATCGGTTCTTTGCTTCGCCCTTGCTTTTAGTGTTCCTTGCTGCTGCCCATACTCTCAACTTGCTGTGAACCAGTGAGGCGCATTTAGGTGCGTTGAGTGGCGGGCAAGATGCTAGTGCGTGAGTCGTTGTTTCACTTGACTTGCGATTTCATAATCGTTGAGTGTTGTCCTTCCACTCGCTTGGTGTGTTCCCGTTCAGTGGGCGACACCAAGTGCTTGCTAGACATGTTTCCTTTCAGTGGACGGTGTCTAGCGTTTGTTGTTTGAAGTGTGGTAGTGTGCACCAAGGGGTTGTGAGTTTGAGTTTTTAAGTGCTCCTATTCACCCCCCTCTAGTTGGACATCTCGGTCCTACACCCAGGACAATCCTTACTACTAAGATGTGGAAATAAGACTCTCTAAGGTAGAATGTAGCTCTCTCAACTTCTCCACACCTTTATGAATGAGCTCTCAGGGCCTATTTATAGTCTAGCAAGTGAGGGTGTATTTGTAGGTGGGCAAGGTTGATTTAGGGGGTAAGGCAGTGGTCGGCCGACCATGCATGAGGTCGGCCGTCCACCCCTAAGGTTGGGCCACCATGGGATGCACCGCCTTTGTCAATCCTTCAGCTGAGATTGCTTCCCCATGTCGTTTGGCAGTTGAGTTGGTTTATGCACGTTGAAAATGGGTGATTTGGGTGGTCGGCCGACCATGCATGAGGTTGGGTGACCACGTGTTCTACTCTAATTTGTTGCATGGCTCTTCTCCTGGATTAGTGACATCACCGATCCATGGTTTGATGGTCTTTCGGCCCTTGGATTCTTTGGATGCTTGATACAATGGTTGGATTGACATTGCCTTGTGTTTCTTTGCATGCAGGAGTGAAGTGGTGGCAAACCGACTCGGAGGGATGGTCGGCCAACCTGCCAGGTGGTCGGCCTACCATGGGACATGGTCGGGCGGCCATGGCATTTTCCCCGTTTCGACCCATCTTCACTTCTTGGCCTTGTTTCATCCATTTGTCATGAAATTTCATATCTGCAACCAAATATTCATACAAAACTAGTGGAGCTCATTAGTAGCAAGGTTAGTCCCGTTTTAATCACATGCTTTACTTCATTTGGTGGATAATTGACGGTAGATATCGTGAGATTACGACCGTCAACAATCACCACCCTGGCTCCAAGGTTCATTGTCTCCATGTAAGCGTCCTGTTGCCCTAGCGGGTTCATCCTGCTAGGGCAGCGAAGCATTTACTAGATCCATGGCGGACCTTTTACTAAAGCATTTTTGATGGCAAAGTTTGCTAGTTATCTCGGTGAATATCGTACTAAGCTTCGCGGATAGCAAGATTTGCTAGTTATCTCGATGAATCTCGTGGCAAGCTCTACTTGGCGCGAGATCCATCAGTTATCCCGCATGATACCATTATGTCTTAATGTTTTCTCTAATAGATTGCGTAAGGGCTCCTTGGTGTCTTGCGTTTATTTTGCACTTGTATCGATCTGTTATGTATCTATGCTTCATGTTAGTAGATCAGTTCATGTGTAGCTCATTATACGTTACCTCATCATTTGTTACAATCCACGACGTGTCCGCTGTAGCACATGCACGCGGCATGCCGATAGATCTGTATCTCGAGCACCCTATCTTTCAATGTCTTAACTTGTGTCTGTTTATCTAGATGGATTTCTTTGGAGATCCTGGTTAGAAGCCGATCTTGTTATGCAGATCTGTTATATCGTGCGATTAGATAGGTTTTTTACTTATCTCATTATAGATACGGTTTATTCCTATTATTATATCTGCACATCTCCTCGACCACGGAACATCGGCTCTTCAGCCGATGAAAATCCACAGGCTCCCATACTACCGATCCTAGTGATCAGGCATGTATCTAACATTTAAGATCAGTTATGTACGCTTTTCAGGGAGAACCGGAGCCAATTACCGCATTCCGCAAACAACCTCCCTGGCTGCAAGGTCAAGTCAGGTGGCACGCCCACACCATGTAATTTTCGTAGCTATGCCTCATGGATGAGTGCAACAATCCCCTATCTCTTGTTTGGTTCTTGGGTTAAATCCTTTAGCTTTTATGTCTTTTGCATTTGCCAAGGATTGAACAAATGATCTTTTGCCTCAAGTGTGCTATGATGTGGGTAGACTAATCTTTTTGAAGTTAAGCCCAAGAATCCCCATGACCTCACTTGGATCTAGGTATCTGTGAGAAGCTTAAGTTCTTGCCTCGCTCTAGAGATAAAGTTCGATTTCTGGAGATCCCTTGATCTTATTGATGAATCCTTTTGGGGATTCCCTCAAAATGGACTCAACAACATTACTCTAAAGTTTCATCTCATTTGAACTTGGTTTGACTTGTTTGGATCAAGTTTGGGCAATCCACAGACAAATAGAGTTTTTTGGGTTGTTTTCGTACACAAAGGACTATCCGGTGGTAACACAGGACCGTACAATGTGTACAACATCGAACTGTTCTATGTGTACATAGGACCATCCAGTGTGTACAACGTTGGACCGTCTAGTGTGTACATAGGGCCGTTAGATGCGTATAAACCTGGAGGTATTTCGTGCCTTTCTCGGCCTATAACGTCCATTGTGTGCATAGGATTGTTCGGTATCTACAACATCGAACAATTCAATGCGTACAATGGAAGTTTGACTTGGTTCCCTCACCCTTGGGTGTTCACACCGAACCGTCCATTGTATGTCACGTCAGACCGTCTGGTGCATGCAAGTTTGCACTGTTTTGGTTCATTTTTCGTCCTTTCTCTTGGGCGTTTGATCGAGTGGTTTTGCTAAATTTTTCCTAACTGAGTCCTAAGGATAGTAGTGTGTCTTTCATACGTCTTCTCGCTCATTGCTACAAGAGAAAGCGGTTTCTCTTGGGCCAATGGTGGGTTGTATATCTAGAAGGTGAGTAAATACAAAAGGTATCTTTGCTAGGGAAAGGAAGGAGGGATGACCTACTACGGAGACAAAGGGAGAATGGAGGAGGCACTACTTCGGAAGGGGCCTTTGACATCGGTTGGTAACCCCCCTATAGCACCGAAAACCATACCGACACTACCGGAACGACACTAAAGACCGAGAGCATCAGCAACAGTGTTTGCGGAACAAAGGCAAGAACCGGTACTACGAGTTCCCTAGCCTAGGGCGGTTAGGACGTGCGCGTGGGCCCCAGTGTAGCACCGGTTGTTGTCCTCACCAGGTACTAAAGGTCATGACAGTCACGTGCACTGCACGCATTGTTAGCACTGGATTGTATTACTACCCGGTACTAAATAGATGGCACCCACGTGCGCGCACGTAGCCTTTTAGTACCGGTGTTAACTTCACCCGATACTAAAGTCGTGGTTTCCACGTGTCCGCCTACACCCTTTTAGAACCGGTGTTCCTTGCCCGGCACTAAAGATAGTGGTGGCATTCATGTTTTTATAATTATTTATATGCGCTGTTATATATATAATCCTAGAATATACTGTACATAAACATTGTTATTGTGATATGAACATAGCACTGTACGTATATTACATAATAATAGCACTGTATAGGTACATGATATAAAATATTTTATCCATTATATTGTTTCCAAAACTCCTACATCAATTCTATTCTGTTGCAAGATCTGGTGGGCAATAAAATTCTCCATTCTCGCTGATAATCTCTTTCAAAATAAATCCCATCAACTGTTCTTGAACTGCCATTAGTCTCTCATCTAGGAGGCATCGATCCTTCAGATTGAGTACCTGTAGTTTTAAAAATATGAATGAATTATAATAAAACAAAGCTTGTATTAATGAGAAAGTGTTTACTGGATGTGTTCTTAACGTATATTGATGTCTCTTGTAATTCACCTTGTGCCTACAAAAGTGCACATGGCCTCATAGACATAGTAACCACAATGATTGTTTCCACTTAGTTGTTTATAACACTACAAGAATAGGAATATAATAGGTAAAGTCCAGGTGCATAATAAACAATTAAACGATGTAGTCAATTGGAATATATCGGAAAGTTTGGTCGTACTTATAGAGTTTTTGGTCTTTGCTTGGGGTGCGCCAGGAGTATGCATTCACTATATCCCCCGTGCAGGAAAAGATTAATGGTTCATTAGATGGAAGAAATAAATTGATATTACTCAGGTAAAGTTGAATGGCCTAAATTACTTGTGGAACATATCAATGATTTCCGGGTAATCCATTGGTGGCTTTCTCAAAGAGTCCATTATAGTGAGGACTTCATTTTTGGCTGAGAATACAATTAGTATCCAATGGAACATGCACAAGAACATTAATTAATTAAGTGCAACACAGATTTAGAAAAAAAAAGTGGTATGTGATCGACAATAAGCAATCACCCAATGCAATAAGGTTGTAGGACCGAGACGTGCGACTAGAGGGGGGTTGAATAGGAGCACTTAAAAACGCTAGACACCGTCCACTGAAAGGAAACGTGTCTAGCAAGCACTTGGTGTCACCCACTGAATGGGAACACACCAAGCAAGTGGAAACACAAGACTCAACGATCATGAAATTGCAAGTCAAGAGAAACAACGACTCGCGCACTAGCGTCTTGCCCGCCACTCAACGCACCGAAATGCGCCTCACTGGTTCACAACAAGTTAAGAGTATGGGCAGCGGCAAGGAACACTAAAAGCGAGGTTGAAGGAAAGAACCGAACATCACAAACACCAAAGAAAGGCAGGGCTGCCTGAGAACACCGGATATTTCGGTAGTAGCTGCTGGATATGTGCACACCGGATATTCCGGTAGTGTACACCGGATATTCCGGTGGCTACAAGGGACCTGGAGCTGCCGGATGTTCTGGTAGGAGCCGCCGGATATTCCAATAGTTGCTATCGGATATTCCGGTAGCTCTCACCGAATATTCCGGTGGCACCGGACTCAGCCCCAAAACTTGAGGTCCCAAACCTCAAACTTGACCAAATCTTCTCCAAACTTCACGAAAACTGGCACAAGCTATCCTAACTCCATTCCAAAGCTATTCCCAAAAGATCTATGGAAAAAGATCATGGGATTAGCGGAAATTTCACATCTCATGAAGAGGTGAATATTTGGGCAAGAAAGTGGAAAACTCAAGAATGACTTGCTCGTGGCAATCCAACGGGATTGAGATGAACTAGGTTATAATCTCCACGTCCTAGCAAGTCCAAAACACCAAAAGAAGAGGATTAACTCTGTGGCGGAACCGCCCTGCTTAATCCAGACTAAGCTCACCTGCCACCATTGGCTCGCAGTGCACTTAGGCTAGACCAAACTCGGTAGTCCATCGAGAGTCCTTCGGGCTCTCAATAACACCAATCCAGAGGAACCGACATCATACACATCAGACTCTCGAAGGAGCCACAGCAATTACATCATCACAGGCAGTTGAATAGAGTAGTAATAATAGAAATTAGGATGTTACAAACTGGGTTCGATTTTAAGTACAAGTCTCAACATAAAGTCATACGATAGAATAAGTGTTCATGGTTCATGGCAAACAAAAGCCTAGAAACTTTGAAACAACATTGAGCCCACCGATGCTGTCTCACAGCCACGCAAAGAAGTCATCAGTCCTGGTTGGAGCAGACACCCCCGCCTATGCAGGCACAAACGACGAACTCCATACTTGTAATCCAAGAGTGGGGGGCAAACCCTGAGTATTACTCAGTAGGACTTAATGGAAATGGCTTACGGCTGACGCAATGCTTGCTTAATAGTCAGGTAAGTCCTTAGCCATTGATTTTAAACAATATCATGATTGCATAAGAAGGCATGATTTGATAGCTGCCCTCTTTCATCTTGATTGGTCCATATCATTAATAATAGAACTTGCATGAAAGTAAAACATCAGGATATAAAATCAAGCATGTGGTATTTGAAAATATGAGTATGAACATAAGGTATTCAAGTAGTTACTACGTTGCCCGTGTGCGATATTTGGCATTCTCACACCTGGTGAGCATCAATGATTCCAATCGACTTTTATATTCCCGGGAATAACTATCATGCCAGGGGTATATGCTTAGTAGCCATCACGTTCCCACATATAGCCCCCATCTCCACCTGTCACATCCCAAGTTCGATTCGCTCCCGCCTGACCCCTGGGTTGTGCCCCCATGATGAGCCTGCCGACATCTCGGTCTCCCCACCAGTCCCATGGCCTGGATAAGTACTCTAGCAATGTTATGTCGATCAGCAGGCGAACAGCGAACGGGCCTTATACGACTCAGGCGAAGTCCATAGTGCGACATCATGAAAAGTAAATATTGAATAAAATCTCCGCCCGGTCTCCACTTAAAACTTGAGCATAATAATAATCTTCCACCATAGTGAGATTTTTCTGATTTTTGAAATATCACCTATGCGACGAGTAACTCCTTTCACTCGTGTCTACTTGTACCTAGCATTACTAGGCATACTCATCCTACGGACTCTATGTATAGGTGCTAGAGCCAAGGCGACCGGGAAGTCTAATGCAAAAGGGTTTCAAGCAACTCCTAATGCATATGCATAATTTAAATCACATAACATTTGCTGGGTTGAAGTATGGTCCTGCCTACCTTCTTCGTTGCGGTTAATTTCTTCGGATGCAGAGGCAGTGGTCTGAGGTGGGCCCTCCGGTTGCTGCTCCTCCCTGTCCTAGTTGTCGGGTTCTTCTATCAGGGGCAGCTCCTGGGTCAGTACCTCGTTTGCAGAATCTATATGTGATAACATAGTGCAAATGAGTGCAAAGTCACAAAAATGCGGGTATATGGTGCAAGAAGAATAAACATGGTGCACAACGTTTGATGCAAGACCCAAGTGCCCTCATTTTCAAATCGTATTATAACCAGAAAACTCGCAAGCCTTACTTTAAGAAATTGCACAACCAGTATTAAGAAATCGTACAACCCATCACCTACACTTAGTTAAATCCATCTTGCATAACATCTCAGGAACTTTTAACAAGCATCATGGTGAAACCAATAGTATCTTACACACACATGACTATACATAGGCCTAGTGTCCAAGTTTGACTTTTTATTACACCAAAATTCTCGGGTCTGATTCATACTGCTACACAATCCCAAATGAGCTTAATTATTTATGACATGCAGGTCAATGTTGTGATAAGCCACTGCCAAAATTTTAGCCCTAGCAGAGTTATATTTATTTTCTAAAATTCCAGCAAGTTATCAGCTTTTTAAATTTCTAGATTTTTCATAATTTGTAGGAATAGTATTTGGGTACGGATGTTTCACAGATTGCTCAACTCAGCATGAGTATTATGCACAAAAATCAGTAAGCCCAAGCCATGTATTCAGAGGACATCTATTTTCCATATTTTAATTCATCATAATATTCAGGCCTAGCAATTCTAGAAACTAGACATCATCAACAAGCTTCCATATTTTCCATGGAATTTTCTTAGCAATTTAGATGCGCTTTTTCCTAATTTCTTTCCTAGCTAGTAGCTTTTTGTCATTTTCAAATCACCACTCAAAATTAACGTGCACAACTTCATATTGTATCAGTGAGCTACTTAGGCTAACCAAAGCCTAGGAAAAATTCCAGAAAATCTCTTTGAGACCATTTCATATAGCTTTCATTTTATAACTTGATTTAATGCACCAATAATATACATAAATGAAAAACAGTGAGCAAATGAGCAATGCTAAGGCTACAAAATTTCACACAGTGTCAAAACACCCTAAGCATGCTACTGTCCAAGTTTCAGAATTTTTGGGGTTCATTTTGTTCACCTTTTCCTATTAACTTGATTTAACATGCACATGCAGATCCAAGGGCAAAACTGTACATGCACAACATCTCATCATACCTACTGTGTAGAGCATTTTATAAGGACTTCATAGCCACCAAGTTTGTCCATTTTGGATTTTTATTTGATTTATTATGATTTTTCAAATTTCAGCCGAAAATAACCAAAAACCTATAGAACCAGGGGCTAGATCGTGATTGTTTTGAATCCCCAAGAGCTAGCATGCAAGATCTACAAGAGTCATTCAACAGGGCATGGACTGAACTGAAAAATCAATAAAACCGAGGGGCTAGATCAAAAAAGATCCCCTCCTTCTTCCTCGCACCGGCCCGAGGCCGCGCGGCAAGGCGCGCGCACGCCAGCGAGCTCGGCCGCGCCGGAGCCACGACGCGGGGTGCGGGACGGCGGCGACCGAGAAGGACGGGTGGCGGCGTGGGAGGCGATGAACCGGCGATGAACTCCGGCGGCGTCGGCGTGACCCCGACATCGAACTGAGGTCGATCTCGGCGTAAGAAGGCGGAGCGGCGACGAGGTCAAGCGGAGGAGGTGCGCGGTGGAGCGGCGGTGGTAATGGGGTTGTTCTCGTGGCGCGGGGTGGATAGACGGCAGCGGCACGAGCTCGAGACCTAGCTCGGGCTGGCAATGGCGGCTCGGGTTTGGGTGAGCGATGGCGGCGTCGAGAGAGGCACAGCAGTGAGGGGGTCGGAAGAGGTGAGCAGAGGGGGCATCCTCGACTTATTGCTGCAGCCGGCAGAGCGATCTGTGGCTTCACGGCGTGACCGTACACCTGCGTCCACGCGGCATTCGTCGGCCGCAACTGGGTGTCGCTCGCAACACGCGGGTCCCACCTGTCATAGGCTCCCAACGGTGGACCTTTATTGCTTGTGAAATTTAAAAATCCTATTTCAGAGCATTATTACCTAGAGTGCCTTTTTGGAAATGTTTCTTAGAATTGCAAGACCTACAACTTATCCAATTTGAGCATTGCATAAAAATGGCTGTAGGCTAGAGAAAATTGGAGATTACTAGACAGGTCAGTTTTGAACTGGTTTTCTGTGTTGGTAGAAAATGACTCTAATCACCATGTAAACCTCAATAAATGCTAAGGCCCCAATTAACAAAGTTGTTCACCACATCCCTACCTACATTTTTGGTAATATAAACTTCACCCAGAACTCAATGGAATTGAAGTTATGACTACAAACCTAGAGACAACACATACAAAAACAGAGTTTGGATACTTGCATTTATATTAAGTTGGCTTATGATGCTCAAACATAGACTATGACTATGTGCTTTATGATGCATGCTTCATGTATGAAAGATGATTATGCAATTGAGATGCCTGGGGCATCACAACCCACCCCCCTTAAAGAAATCTCGTCCCGAGATTGCTAATGTGTTGTGGCTGGAGAGGTTAAATGAGAAAGTAGCGCATTGTGCATGTTTCAAGCAGAATCAGAAGTCAAAACTGATAAGACATACTCATTTGAAGTGGTTGGAAGAAAACCCGGATATTTAGTTTGTAAGTATTCTTCTTATTCCCAAGTTGCCTCTTCTTCGGAGTGATTACTCCATTGCACTTTGTAAA
This sequence comes from Paspalum notatum, assembly GCA_022530915.1. Lineage (NCBI taxonomy): Eukaryota > Viridiplantae > Streptophyta > Magnoliopsida > Poales > Poaceae > Paspalum > Paspalum notatum. The sequence continues at coordinate 25,843,237 of CM039688.1, read as the reverse complement.
AATTTATAGTTCTCCTTCGGATTGATCTTTGCTTTTGGTCAATGATTTTTATGGGCCTCTCTTCGTAAGTAAGGTCTGGTTCAACCTGAATTTGAGACGTATCGACTGCTTCCTCTGGCACTCTTAAGCATTTCTTTAGTTGCGAGACATGAAACACGTCATGCACAGCAGCCAAGTGTGGTGGTAACTCTAGTCGATAGGCCACTGGCCTACATCTCTTAATGATATGGAATGGACCCACATACCTTGGTGCCAATTTCCCTTTTACCCCAAACCGATGTACTCCCTTCATCGGTGACACTCGAAGGTACACGTGATCACCCTTCTCCAGTGTTCGCCTAAACGGGCTAAACGGCCGTTTAAACGGCGTTTAAACGGTAAACGGGACCAAACCGTGTTGTTTAGGGTGTAAACGGTCTATTAAACAGTTGACCGTTTAAACGGTCAAAAAACGGTATTAAACGGCCTAAACGGTCTAAACGGAACGGAGTTAAATGTTATTAAACCGGCTAAACAGCCGTTTAATCAACTGTTTAGGTGAACACTGCCAAATTCACTTGAATTTTTCATTCACAATTATGGTGTACATTATCTCATGCATACATAAATATGCAAATTTGATTTACTACATGTATAAATATGTATAAATGAGTATATTTACTATACTATATTTTTATCTTTAAGCATGAATATGCATATTTTGGTGCTATAGTACAAAACCGTTTAGACCGTTTTATTCCGTGTAAATGCCGTTTAAACTGTTTAAACGTTAAACGAGGGCTGACCGACTGTTTACCGTTTAGCTGCCCTTCTCGAACACCAACGGCCTTCTTCTTCTATCAAAATAGCTTTTCTGTCTAGATTGTGCTCGTTTCAGGTTTTCGTGTATGAATTTCACTTGCTTTTCAGCTTGTGTCACCAGGTCTGGGCCGAATGTGACCCTCTCACCTGGTTTGGACCAGTTAAGTGGAGCTCGGCATCGTCTTCCGTAAAGAGCCTCGAAAGGAGCCATTTCTAAGCTCTTTTGGTAACTGTTGTTGTAGGCAAACTTCGCTAAGGGGAGACAGTCATCCCACTTGGTCGAGTAGGTTAGCGCACAAGCCCTCAACATGTCTTCTAGGATCTGATTGACCCTTTCAACTTGGCCACTGGTTTGAGGATGGTAGGCTGAACTGCGAACTAAATTGGTTCCGAGAGCAGCTTGCAATTGCTCCCAGAAGCGGGACACAAACAGTGATCCTCGATCCGACGTGATGGTCCAAGGAACACCGTGTAAGGACACAATCCGGGAAATGTATAACTCAGCATACTGCTTTGCCCGATAGGTGGTTTTGACAGGAATGAAATGCACAGACTTCGTGAGTCGATCAATAACCACCCATATGGAATCATACCCCTTTTGTGTGTGGGGCAGTCCCACAATGAAGTCCATGTGAACATCCTCCCATTTCCAGGCTGGGATTGCTAGTGGCTGAACCATACCCGCAGGTTTTAAGTGCTCAGCTTTTATTCTTTGGCACACGTCACATTCGGACACATACTTGGCGATCTCTCATTTCATACGAGTCCACCAGAATTTCTGTTTCAGATCTTGGTACATTTTGTTGCTGCCCGGGTGTATGGTAAACATGGAAGTGTGTGCTTCGTCGAGTATTTTCTTTCTCAACTCCATGTCCTTAGGCATCACTAAGCGGTTTTTGAACCATAGTACACCTTGGTCATCAAGTGTGAAACATGCTTTCTTTTTATCATCTATTTCCTCGCAAATACGGGTCATTCCCGGGTCTTGCTTCTATGCTGCTATGATTTGTTCTTTTAGTGTAGGTTCAATGATCAGGTTAAAAAGTTCAGCCATCTATTCGGTGATCACCTCGATTTCCTCTATCTCGCAGCATATAACCCTTGCCATGGGTCGGACCTCAAGCACATGGCAATGAGCCTGACGGCTTAGCGCATCTGCCACGACATTCGCCTTGCCTGGATGGTAGTGGATTTCCAGGTCATAATCTTTTATTAATTCTAACCACCGTCGCTGTCTCATATTCAGTTCAGGCTGTGTGAGGATGTACTTGAGACTCTTGTGATCAGTGTAGATGTGACAAGTGTTGCCTAATAGGTAATGTCTCCATATTTTCAACGCGTGCACAACGGCTGCCAGTTCCAGGTCATGAGTTGGGTAGTTCAATTCATGTTTTCTTAGTTGGCGGGACGCGTATGCTATCACTCTTCCCTCTTGCATCAGGACACAGCCAAGCCCATTGCCGGAGGTATCACAATACACATCGAATGGCTTAATGACATCCGGTTGTGCTAGCCCTGGTGCAGAGGTTAGCAATTTCTTTAAGCTCTGGAAGGCTTCCTCACAATTCGGACTCTACACATATTTTGCACTTTTCTTCGTCAAGGAAGTCATGGGTTTTGCGGTTTTGGAGAAATCCTTGATAAAGCGGCGGTAGTAGCCCACTAAACCAAGGAAACTCCGGATCTCAGTTACTATTTCTGGCTGCTTCCAATTTAACACATCCTCCACTTTGCTAGGGTCAACCGCTACTCCCTTTTTGGATAGAATGTGCCCCAAGAAGCTCAGTTCTTTCAACCAGAAGGCACATTTGCTGAACTTAGCGTAGAGCTTGTGTTCTTTGAGTCGAGTGAGTGCTATTCGCAGATGCTCTTCATGTTCTTTCTCATTCTTGGAGTTGATTAGTATATCATCGATGAATACTACCACAAACATGTTGAGTTCATTCATGAACACCGAGTTCATCATATACATGAAGAAAGCCGGTGCATTGGTTAGTCCAAAGGACATGACCAAATACTCGTACAAGCCATATCTGGTGGAGAAGGCTGTCTTGGATACGTCTTTCTCCATGATTTTTATTTGATAGTAACCAGACCTTAGATCGATTTTTGAGAAGACCCTAGCCCCAGCCAGTTGATCGAACAGGTTGTCAATGTGGGGCAATGGGTACTTATTCTTGACCGTGACTGCGTTCAACGGTCGGTAATCAACACAGAGTCTTTTGCCTCCTTGGTCCTTCACCTCAACAAAGAGAGCTGGACAACCCCAAGGGGACGAGCTGGGACGAATGAACCCCTTGTCTAGCTGTTCTTGTAATTGTGTTTTCAGTTCTTTTAGTTCATCGGGCACCATCCGGTATGGCCTCTTAGATATAGGTGTCGTTCCTGGTATGAGTTCAATTCTAAACTCCACATCTCTATCCGGTGGAAGACCAGGAAGTTCCTCCAAAAACACGTCTGGAAAATCACGAACAACTGGTATCTTTTTTATTTCTGTGAGTTCGGTTGCATATACCATGGGCTCAATGTGCTTTTTATTTGGCATATGTACTCTTAAAATCTTCCCACTGACGTTAGACCTTATCTGCACCGTCCCGCTGCCAATATCCAGGACTGCATTGTTTTCTGTCATCCAGTTCAAGCCTAATGTGATGTCAATCCCTTGGTGTGGCAGCACCACAGGGTTGAGGGTGTAACTTTCTATGCCGATATTCAACTTTAATTGTCTAACCACTAGACTTGTATCTATAGGGGAACCCATAGCTGTGATATGGTAATTCTCTTTTATCTTAGGCATTTCTATCCCATGTTTCAGTGCATATGATTTGCTGATGAAAGTATGAGTGGCCCTTGAATCAAATAACACGATTGTCGGCTGACCGTTGACTGTGAAAGTACCCGCGAGCACTGGTTCTCCGGTTGGTATCGGTTCCATGTGAAAGTAATGGACACGCCCCGTCTTCTGCACGGGCCCCTTAGGCTTTCCTTGGCTGCTGCCCGCAGGGTTCGGACCTTGAATCCTGCGAGGAGCGTGACAGTCCCGGCTGAAGTGCCCGGGTCTCCCGCAATTGAAGCCAGGGTTCCCGGCCCCTGGAACAGCAGGAGCACGAGGTGCGGCGAGTTGGGCTGGAACGCGGTATGATGGGAAATGCTGTTGGGCTGTGGCGTCCTGTGGATCCAACCCGGTTGAGAGGCCAGACCACAAAGTGAGGTTGCTGGAAAAACCGCTGGGGTTGCTGGTAGTTGGCCCTCGGCTTCTGCGAGGAGCTAGCAGGTGTACTGTTGGCCTAACGCTTGCGTTTCTGATCCTCGTTGGTGATACGGAGGTGACTCTCCATATCAAGCGCTGTGTCCACCAAGTCGGTGAAACTCTCGTAGCGGCGCCCCAAGTGTGTCTGGAGGGTGGGGTCAAAGCCGTGTAAGAGCCTGGCCGCTCGGCGAGGATCATCCGCCACATCCTCAGGTGAGTACTGTGATAGGTGGATGAAGGATTGAACGTACTGCATCACCATTCTGTTGCCTTGCTTGAGCTCCCTGAACTCGCGCTGCATCTGTTCCATCAGGCTCGCCGGGATATAGTAAGCCTGAAAAGCCTGGCAGAACTCCTGCCACGTAGGCACATGATCTCTATCTTGCCGGGCAAGAAACGTGGCGTGCCATGCCCCCGCCGGCCCCTACAGGAGCTGAGCCGCATACCGAGCCTTCTCCTGCTCAGTCAGCTCCGGCAAAAGTGTGAACTTCGACTCGATGGTGCGGAGCTAGTCGTCCGCAGCAAGCGGTTCCGGATAGGTCGTGAAGATAGGAGGGCGCAGTCCCTCGAAGTCTTGGTAGGAGACACCGCGGGGTCGGTGCTCCCGTGGCTGTTGTTGACCCTGACCCTGCCATTCTTCCGTGAGCAGGAGAATCAGCTCTGCCTGCTGCACGACCAGGGTAGCTAGCTCTGGCGGTGGCGGGGCCCCCTGCGCTTGTGGTCCCGATCCAGAGCTCTGGCTAGTGTGGGTGTTCACCATCTGCAAAAAGGAGGCTAGCTGTGTTTAGTCGAATAGCTTTTGTGCAACAGATGCGACGATAAAAGAATCATAGCATCTACGATACATTCTGAATACATGAAAACATGAAAACATGTAAATGGTCAGAATAATTCAATTGCACCGAAGGCGTTAGCTCTCCCCATGTAGGTGTGGACAATCGCGCATACTAACGATACATGTGCAGTTCTCAAATGCACCCTGGCACTTTCCCTATTCGTAACTTTTTCCCCCATATTGCCTTCATATCGCTGATTTGGGAAGTGGTGTATAAGTTGATTTGCTAGCCGCATTTTGGTTTCCAGCTTTAAACAGGGATATTGTTAGTTTTAAACTTTGAACTGCTTCGATTCAGTGCATTATTAGCCTTTGGCCCTTTTTGCAAAGTTGTTCTATGTTTTGTGCTCTACGACTTTGTTATACAAAGTTTTTGGTGATTCGATTTGCCAATTGGTCGAATTCTCTCATTTGGCAGTGCATGTCAAATCTATCCAAATTTCGGAACCGACACATTTTTGACCGTAACTCCGAAATTAAGCACTTCCAGGAGAAGCTCCAATTGACAAAGTTGTGCTCCAGCAAGCACTCTACAACTTTCGTATACAAACCTGGGCTCAAAACCTCCCAGATTTTGAGATATAATCAAATTTAGCAGCAGCTTTGCGAAATTCTAGATTGCGAGCTGCAACCAAAATCACAGTGCCATCCCAGATTTTTCCCATGCACGTCCCTCAAACTTCCTAGGGTCATAGAATAAACTTCAAACACCATTCAAAAGGTTCGAAAACTAGTAAAAGTCTTACTATTACATCATAGGGTGATGGTCGCATCGACCAACCATCGAATAGCACATGATAAGGTGTCCATCAATTACTCAAATGGCGTACACAAATGAGTTCTCACATCCTCACCAATGTTTAGTACAACCAAGAATTAAAAGCATGGAGCGGAATAATACAAAACATCGCTTTCAACATGCCACTACATAAAAGCTTCCCCTCTCTTTTGCACGAGGTCCTCCAAGCACTCTAAGCCGCAAAGTGGGCATCAGGCACTGAGGGCTCCTCCTCCATCTCCTTCGGCTCAGAGGATATCACCACCGGGTGCAGTTGCAGCTCATACCCCGCAAGGCACTGCTGCAGCTCCTCCACCTGTGCCTGAGCCTACGCGAGAGCAATTTGGCGCTGCTCGTCCTGAGCCACACGAGCGGCCAGCTGTCCCTCCAGCTCCTCCACTCGTGCGTGTGCATCCACGCTCTGATCGTAGTAGTAGCGGATGCGGTCTTCTGCACGGAGGTACATCTGCTGCACATCTCGAGCAAACTGCATACACGCAGCATAGGGCCTAGTGTCAGCCCGGCTCTCCAGACCTCATGGCGACGGATCCACTCGTCGTCCATCTCATCGGTGGGGAGAAAACGCAGGATCGTAGGGCCTGCTTCCTCGGTAGAGCTTAGGTTCACTAATGCTGCCATAACCTCCTTCTGATAGGCCTCTTCCTCATTGGCCCCATAGGTGATGATCGTGGTCTGCCCCGTGAAGTGCCCTCGGGGAAGAATGACCTAGGCCCAGCAATTCCCCACCTTGTGTGCAGTCTGCACATAGATGAAGGGGCAAGGACGGCACCTCAGCTCCCTCATAGCTCTGCACAGGATCTGGGAAAGGGTGCAATCCTCTCTCGAAGCGTCTGTGGAGCAAGCCACCCTCCACCACGGGAGGAGTGTGAGTCACATCAGGAAGGGGAGCAGCCCTCTGCCCCTCCTGCCTGCGGAGTCCCCTCACGTTGGTAGCCTTACGTGCGGTTTGCTTGGTCCTGGCCATCTGTTGTTAATAAGCGAAACTTCAGATTAGTGATTTAGAACAACTTTATAAAGGAGAACTTGTATAAGTATAACAATGATAACGTGTAGAAGGTAAATTGAAGTTACGATTTATATCATTTGTATTCTCAAAACCCCCCAACAATAATAAAACATAAGATATGATGCATGATTCATACTAACCGGTCTCACATCACACATCCTAGAATATCATATATAGCTATCGTCCAATCGGTGACATATATGCACGGCACTCCCTAATGCAACTAGCCGTTCTCTAGTCATCTTAAGTTCGCATGTAGTTAGGGTACCTGCAGAAGAATGCATGCACATACATTACCACCTAGTGCAGCATCCACGCGTGACCGCTGCGTGGACAACGTAGAGTGGGCCTTTGCACCTTCTCTCAAAGCCTAACTTTCCACCAGTATTGGAGATTGTCGAGAGAAAGGAGGATCCCCAAACCGAATGTAAGTGTGGTGGGTATGAAAGCATCCAAAGCATGCCCACCCCCCTTAAAGAGTTTTTCCTACCCAGCATGAATGCAGGGTTCACAACCATCCGCAAATCCCAATAGCGCTCCTCCAGTACTGGGGATAGCTATGGCCGAAGGGTTGCTTTCCAAAGCACCGAATATGCATATGAGTTCTATCTAGACCAGTATGTTAGCGATGTGACCTGATAACACTAACATCCTTGGTATGGGCATATCGTATACTCTCATTTTTGAATTACTTGAAAAGGGCTTTCGAAAATAGATATGATTGCTGTCTGTGTATGATCGGCTCTGATACCAGCTGTGGCGGAACCGCCCTGCTTAATCCAGACTAAGCTCACCTGCCACCATTGGCTCGTAGTGCACTTAGGCTAGACCAAACTCGGTAGTCCGTCGAGAGTCCTTCGGGCTCTCGATAACACCAATCCAAAGGAACCGACATCATACACATCAGACTCTCGAAGGAGCCACAACAATTACATCATCACAGGCAGTTGAATAGAGTAGTAATAATAGAAATTAGGATGTTACAAACTGGGTTCGAATTTAAAGTACAAGTCTCAACATAAAGTCATACGATAGAATAAGTTTTCGAAAGTATCTCGCAGCGGAAATCAAAGTTCATGGTTCATGGTAAACAAAAGTCTGGAAACTTCGAAACAACATTGAGCCCACCGATACTGTCTCACAGCCACGCAAAGAAGTCATCAGTCCAGGTGGGAGCAGGCACCCCCGCCTACGCCGGCACAAACGACGAACTCCATACTTGTAATCCAAGAGTGGGGGCAAACCCTGAGTACTAATTACTCAGTAGGACTTAATGGAAATGGCTTACGGCTGACACGATGCTTTCTTACTAGTCAGGTAAGTCCTTAGCCATTGATTTTAAACAATACCATGATTGCATAAGAAGGCAGGATTTGACAGCTGCCCTCTTTCATCTTGATTGGTCCATATCGTTAATAATAGAACTTGCATGAAAGTAAAACTATGATGCTTTGGCATCTCAAGTGCATAATCACTCATCATATATGAAGCATTCATCCTTGAGCATCATGGCATAACATGTGTCTGTGCATTAGAAACAAATTTGGTTTAAACTACAAGTGCAAAACCTTGTTATTTCATGTGTGATACTATGGTTATAATCATATCTTTGATTCTGTTGAGATTTGGGTGAAGCTCATATTGACAAAACTGTAGATCTACATGGGATAAACAACTTTGCTAATTGGAGTCTTATCATATAATGAGGTTTACAAGGTGATTAAGGTCATTCAATGTCAATACAGAAAACCAGTTCAAATCAGTCCTGATTTGAACTCCCAAATTTACTCGAACCTATAGCCACTTTCATGCAATGTTCAAATTGGAGAAGTTGTAGGTTTGAAATTCTAAACAAACTTGTCAAAAGGAACTTTGGGAGGTAATGCCCAGAAATGGGAGTTTTAAATTTCCTAAGTAATAAAGGTTCCCTGTCCCCATCTAAGGCTGCTATATAAATTCAAGTTTAAATCATATTTGCATACTGATTTGGGGGTGGAACCTTTTGACAAAGTTGTAGAGCTTGAAGAGTAAAACATTTCATCCAATTACCACTTTTCCAAAATCGGACTCAAAATAGCCCAAAAACAAGATTTACAGAAGGGAAGAAAACACATTTTCCATTTCTCCTTTTTCTCCTTTTCTCTGAGCCACTGACCGGCGGGCCCCACGCCTCGGCGCCGCGCCGTGGCCTGGCGGACGGCCGCTGCGTGGACGCCGGTGCACGGCCAGTCTGGCATGCCACGGATCGCGCCCGCACGCCCTCGGCCTTCACCTGGACGCGGACCCGTCCCGGGTTCACTCCCTCACTCACTCTCTCTCTCTCGCTCACTCGCGCGCCCGAGACCGCCATTGCCGCGGAGCTCAAGCTTGCTGCGCTGGCCGCCTCGGTCCACCTCTGCGCCTCCAACCACCGTCACCGAGTCCGTCTCGCTCTTGCGCACCCACTGAGCTAGCTCTCGTCGCCTCTCCCCTCCCCATTCCCCAGATCCCATCGCGACCCGACGCGACCACCATTGCCGGTCAAGCTCGAAGTTTGAGCTCGCGCCGCCACCCTCCGTCCTCCTCGTACCCCTAGACCGGCACCACTGCACTCGCTGCTCCACCGCGCACCCGTAGCCCTAGATCTCATCGCCGTTCCGCCCTCGACCGCCGAGATCCCCCTCGGCGCGACGTCCTCGCCGTGCCAACGTCACCGCCGGCCACTTACGGTTCACCGCGTCGCCCGCCTCATCCACGCCGCCTCCACCATCGAGATCTACCTCAGGGTGAGCGCCGCACTCCGGGGCACCTCCTGCGCCCCACGTCGCTGCTCCGGCGAGCCCGAGCTCGCCAGCGCACGCGCGCGACTGCGCGGCGGGAGGAAGACGAGGGGGTTGAATCTTCGGATCTACCCCCGGTTTTTCTATATTTACAGTTTAATCCACGCACTATTTACTGAGTCTCGCCGATCTTCCGTGCTAGCCCCTGTAACATAGGTTTAATTATGGATAGGTCCCTGGATCCGATGTTTTTCCATTTTATTTTGTGATTTTCAGCTAAAACTTTGGAAAATCATAATAAATCAAATAAAAATCATAAAAAGGTAAACTCAGTTGCATTGTACTCCTTGTTAATAGATCTATACAGTGGGTATGATGTGGAGATGTGCATGTATGGTTTTGCCCCTGTTATTGTGTATGCATATTAAGTCAAGGAAAAATGGAAAACATGGTCTTAATGAAATCCTAAAATGATGAAACTTGGTTAGTAGCTTTCTTAGGATGTTTGGACACTGTGAGAATTTTGGTGACCCAAGATATTGTAGGACCGAGACGTGCGACTAGAGGGGGGTGAATAGGAGCACTTGAAAAACTAAAACTCAAATCCCCAAAGTGAGCTCTCTTGAACACACACACACCCGATACCGTCCACTGAACAGATACGTATCAGGTGGAAAGCGGAAGCACTAACTACACCTAGCAGAACAAGCACACTAGACCTAGACGAACAAAACAAAGCACGAACAAAACGAGACAAGCTACAAAGCTTGCAAGCGTCACACACTAGCCACTCAACACACCGAAGCGTGGCTCACTTAAGAATAGTGAGTGAAGAGTATGCGCATGCAGTGGTTGACACAAAACAAGCTTGAAGCAAACCACAACACTCCAAAGACCAAAGAAACCAAGAAGAAAGGACCAAGGAAGAAGAGGAGGAACTAACACAAGAAAACAGCCTAAAATTGTACAGACCGTACTATCCGAACCCCACCAAAAGGCCTAGACCGTACTAAGTTAAGAAGAGGCTGAAAACAGCCCAGAAACACTACAGACCGTCCTATTTTACTCCAGACCGTACTATTTAACTCAGCAGAAAAACTGCACTCAAAAACAACTCGACACCCTTTTGAAAAATCGATCGAAACGGGGTCAAATCTCAACGAAACTTCACGAAAATTTGCATAGATAATCATAAGGACCTTTCCTAGCAAATCCCAAAAGATCAGCTCCAAAAGATCAAGGGATTCATGGGAATTGCAGATCTCGTGAGGTAGGTGAGTTGACTCCGAAAAACCGAGAAATGGGAAGAATGGCCCTTGCTCGTGGTTCAATGATTCTAGCACTTGGCTAGTGCGATTCACCACATCATAGCAAGGCAAAATATCAGCAAAATAAAGATCCCAACCTTGGACAATAGGAAACACACAAAAATCCAAGGATTGGAACCAAAAACAAACTAGAACGGGGAGGAAAAAAAGAGGACGAAATTGAGCTGCTCAAGACATGGATTTCTCAAGGAGTAATCTTGGATTGAATCACGAAATCAAGTTTTACAAGACCCCCTAGAGCCTACCTCCCATCATCCTCCCACTAATGACAAGATTTGACTAAACTAGGCACTCATCTCCTAGCTAATCTCCTCTCTTTTCTCTCTTTGGACCTTGGCTGCTAGGGTTAGGGAAACTAGGGTATTGTGGCTACCAAGATGAGCTCCAAGGGAGCCTCTCAAGTCTATTTATACCCTAGCCCTTAAACGACACAATTACATTAAGACCCCTACTCTAAAAATGCCCGGAGGGGGCCAAACCGAAAAGATACAATCGGACGACTACGATGACGTCTTGATCATCTTTGGTTTCTCCGCCTCGCTTGGATGTGCGCCACGTAGCCAGTAGTCCGGAAGCTTCCCCCAGTTTTGAAGTTAGAAACTGGAAAACTTTATTCTGCGGGCTTCCTGGGCCGGGTCTTGGCCCATTCTTCAATCTTGGCGAGTCGGAGCCCAACCCACCAAGTCATCTGAACTTGGGTGGCGGTTTTGAGCCGAAGCCGCCAAAGCCTCCCTCGCACGCCTTCGCGCCATGCACTCGGGTTGGAGCACCATGGTGGCACCCGGCTTCTCCAGTCCATCGGAGTTGCCTCGTGGTCCATCGGAGGGCTTACACCACCGTCGTCGAACCGCCCCTCCGTGTACCGAGCTCCCATGGCCGACCGACGCCGAGCATTGCCTCCGGTCCATTGGAGGGCTTTTGCCTTAGTCCATCGAGGTCTTCATCGTCTACCTCCAGTCCATCGGAGGGCTTGAGCTCGTTGACAATCACTCATCACACTAGGAGAGCAATGAGGCCGGTCCATTGGCTCTCAATCTCCCCCTTGATGAGTGCATTGTCAACACCTTCAACCTGTAACCTGAAATGGATCAAAGACAAAAGAAAAGCGTAAAACCGAAAAAGAAAGAAAATAAAAGAAATGCTCAAGCTGCCCAAAAAGAGCTTGCTTCAGACCATAAAGAGCTTTCCTCAACTTATACACCCGGTCTGGAAATCTAGCACTCTCAAAGCCAGGAGGTTGTCTGACATATACCTCCTCCTCTATGAACCCATTCAGGAAAGCAAACTTGACATCCATTTGCTGCAGTTTGAAGCCTTTAGAGGCCGCAAAGGCGAGCAAAATCCTAATGGCTTCCAAATGAGCTACAGGGGCAAAGGTCTCCTCATAATCTATCCCCTTCCTCACAACCATTCCATCCTCACCCTGTTTGTTCTTGAAAACCCACTTGGTATCTATAGGGCGACAGTTTGGTGGAGGTTCAACTAAATCCCAAACATGGTTTCTCTCAAAGTTCTCCAATTCCTCATGCATGGCGTTCACCCAGTTAGGATCAGATAATGCATGTGACACATCCTGGGGCTCAAAAGAAGCAACATATGCAGAGTGGGAGAAAAAGGCTAGAGGGTTAACCGAAGAGCGTGTGACACGCTAGTGAATATCTCCAATCATCCTGTGTGGAGGGTGATCCCGCTGGACCTACCGAGATGGAACAATCTCGGAAGTCACCTCCCCTGCGTCCTCAGCGGGTCCAGCCTCTGCATGAGCTTGCTGTTGGGGGAGTGAGAAGGAAGCCGTGGGCAAAGGTCCTCCTTCATCATTTGAGCTCGTAGCAGAGGGGGCAGGAGCTGCAGCCTGTGCAGTGGCTCCTGCATCACCAACATCAACCGCACCTTCCTCATCCTCAAAGATGGGGGTGCCTTCTTCATCATCACCTGAAAGCTCAAAGGCAGGGGTTGTGCAGGGCATAGTTTCATCAAAAGAAACCTCACAAGTCTCAACAACTTGCTTGGCCTCTAAAATCTATACAAGAAAAGCCCTAGAACTAGAAGCATACCCCAAAAAAATCCCATCCAAACAACGAGACTCAAACTTGTCCAAATGCCCCGCCTTCTTAAGCACAAAGCACCTGCAGCCAAACGCTCGCAAATGCTTGACGCTGGGCTGCCTACCAAACCGAAGTTCATACGAGGTCTTCCCAAGGAAAGCTCGCAAGAAGATCCGGTTCGCAATGTAACAGGCTGTATTCACTTCCTCAACCCAAAAGCGCCTCGGAGTCCTATGCCCATCGAGCATCGTCCGTGCCATCTCAAAAAGTGTGCGGTTCTTGTGTTCCACAACACCGTTCTGCGGTGGGGTATATGGAGAAGAAAAGTGGTGCTCAAGACCTAGGTCACGACAGAAGTTTTCGAACCGAGAGTTTCTGAATTCTCCGCCATTGTCACTGCGGATAGCCCTCATGGCCTTATGACTCTCGTTTCTCAACCTCAGTACCAGATCCCGAACAAAACCAAATGCCTCATCCTTAGACCCCATGAAAAATACCCACGAGAACCGCGAAAAATCATCCACAACAACAAGCACGTACCACTTCCCACTGACCGACGCTACCCGAGCGGGACCTACTGTATCCATATGGAGTAGCTCACCCGGATAGGAGGTCATAACCTGAGACACAGGACTGTGAGAAGCGGCAGCCATCTTGCCATGACGACAGGGGTGGCATACTAAGTCCTTCTCAGCTCTCAATTTGGGCAATCCTCGGATTAGGCCCAATGAACTTAACCTGACTAGCAGATCAAAGCTCAAGTGACCAAGTCTCCTATGCCACTTCCATATATCAGCAGAAGGACTAGCAACCAAACAGCGAGCAGGGCCAGAAACAGATGTGAGGTCAACCCTAAAAACCTGACCAAAAGGCAGCAAAGAGCATACAAGGGTCTCCTCAGCATCAAGAACGCAGCACGCACCCTTCTTAAATCGAACCTCAAATCCTTCATCGAGAAGTTGCGAAACAGAGACCAAATTGAACCTCAGATTCCAAACAAAAGCAACCTCTCTCAGGGAAAGCTTAGCAGAGAGCGAAACAGAACCAACACCCATCACTTTACCTTGACCATTGTCCCCGAATGTGATGTACTCCTTGGTGCTTACGGGGTTGAGGCTGGAGAACCACTTGCGGTGCCCTGTCATGTGCCTAGAGCAACCGGAGTCCATGATCCACACGTCCTCCATGCCTCGATCCTGCAAAGTCAAGTAAAGTGACGGTGAGCAAACGGTCCAGCACTGGGGTTAGTCCTAAAACTGCTGTACCAGTGCCAAGCCATCTGCTCAAAAGTGGGATAAGCACAATCAAAGAAATCATCACGACGATCAGGGTAACCACAACCTCCAAAGCGTGAACCCTTGAACGCTCTCTCAAAGCCTCGGTCACGAGGTCCATAGCTGCGCTGAAAACGACTAGGAGCTCGGCCGGTAAAGCGTCTCTCACTACCAGGAGCACGAGCCTGAAAGCCGCCTCCTCTCTCACCACCGGCAAAGCGGTCTCTCATCTCACCGCAGTGGGGAAGATCTTGCCTACCACCCTGGTAGAACTGATCCTGGTTCCCCCAAGCTCTCTCCTGCATCTCAACCCGCTTCCTCCTGAAGCAAAACTCCTCTAGGTGACCATTCCGCTGGCAAAACTCACAGTGGTAGACAGGCCTCCTAGGAACTGGGTTAGGCTGGGACTTGGGCTTAGGTGGTGTGGCCTTGTGTGGCTCAGGCTGCTGGACTGGCTTCTTGCCCTTGGACTTAAGCTCTTCCTCAACAATCTTGTCCAGCTTAGCCTTAGAAGGCTTGGGTGTCCAGTACTGCTTCTTTGGTGCAGCCTTAGGTGGCTCATGGTAAACCCCATCAACAGTCTCTCCTGGCTGGGTAGGTGCAGTCTTGACCTTAATTGGGGCACTCTTCTCACCCGAAATGCTACACTCTCCAAACCCAACACCACTTGTCTCACCCTCAGCTCTCTTGGTGCTCTCTATGATCATCTCTAGTTGAGGTTGCCTCGCATATACCCAACTGAGCACCTCTCTCAACCTGTTGTTGTCATTTTGCAAAGACAACATCTTCTCTCTCAGATCCTCCAGAATCATAGTCTGGGCAGCACAGGTATCACAGTCTAGGGAGGGAACCACAACAGTTTTCTCCAACTTCCTAATGGTGGCATCCCTATCCACCAGCTGCATCCTAAGGGTTAGGCAGTTCTCACAAGTATCAGTAGGTGCTGAAAGCACCTCAAAGTCAGCTCTCAACTGCTCTAACTCACCTCTCAAAGTAGGACAGACTATACACGCACCCAAAAGCGTAGGTCTAGCCCTAAGCTCCTCGAGCTCCATGAGCTGCCCCTTAAACTTCTCCTTCAGAATAGCTAGCTCTCTAGCTAGACAGGGGCAAGACTCACACTCAAGCTCTCCACTCAAAGTAGGCTCATCCAGTTTGGACTGGAATTTACCCAGCTCAGCCTTTAGCTCATCTATCTCCTCTACCCGCTTGGCATACCTATCTCTCTGGTCACCAAGCTCCATCATGAAAGACTCGCAGGTAGGGCACTCAATCTCACTAGGTTGGGGTCTCACACTCCTCAACCTCTCATTCTCCTCTAAAGCCTCAGCAAGTTGGGCTTTCAACTTCTGCAGCTTCTTAGCTGCCTTCTCCAGCATCTTATCCTAGGCCTTAAGCTCCCGGCTGTTCTGCTCTAGCATCTCAAGGATTTTGGCTTGCTCAGGAGTTACCTCATCATCGGAAGAAGAGTTGCTGCCGTCATCCTTGTTCTCCTTGTCCTCAAGCGCCATGGAGCAAGCCGAGCTCCTCTTGTCCTTGTTCTTGCACCTGGACTTGGTGGAGACGAAGCACAAGCCAGCTGGACCCCCTTGATCGTTCCTCTTGTCCTTCCTGTACGTGATCTCCTCATCGCTTGAGCTCGACGAGGACGAAGAGGAAGAAGATCTGCTGCTGCAGAATCCGATCTCAGCGAAAAAGTCCCGCTTTCAGTTGTCCTTCTGGTAGCTCTTGAAAGCCTTCCGGAAGTTCTTCTTGCCGAAGGAGTGCTTGCCGGAGCCGTGCTTGCTGGAGCGGTGCTTGTCAAAGCTTGGCTTGCTGGAGTGGTACTTGTCGGAGTCGCGGGAGTAGCTTTTGCCCTTCTTGTAGTAGTCGTTCTTGTTGGGGCACTCGGCGATGAAGTGGCCGACCTCTCCGCACTCGAAGCACTTGGGCCGCTCTCCCCTCTTCTTGCTCATCCGGTTGTCATAGGCGCGCTGAAAGCGACTAGACACCAGACACAACTCATCATCCCCAAGCGTCGCTAGCTGCTCCTCTGTAACAGACATCAAAGCCGAAAACGAGAAGTTGTGTAACATGGGGTTAGTGACAGACTCACTAGAGGGGGTAGCCAAGGCCAGACTCTTAGAACCTATAAAAGCGAGGGAATCCCTCATCTTGTAATCTACCTCGGTGGCCTTGAGCTTACTATAGAGCGCCTCTACTCCAATCGTATCATACCCTGCCAACTCAATGATTGAGTTCAGCTTGATCTCCCATATTTTTCTATCCAAAGCATACAGCAATTTGACGGCCTGCTGATGATCGGTATATGGGAGGGCAGCGGGGGCAGAGTTGACACGCAACTTGTTGATGATCGACTGAAAGCGACCAAACAAGTCATCTACTGACTCTCCCGGCTTCTGGACGAAATTCTCATATTCGCGCCGGTAAGTCTCCACAAGTCTAGCCTTAATTGTTGCAGTACCCTCATGGTGTCCACTAAGCAGTGACCATATCTCACGCGCAGTCTTAAGGTGACTCACTCTCTCATAATCCATGGGACCAAGCCCGGAGAAGAAAATGTTAACAGCCTTGGCATTAGCCTCATGCTGAGCCACGATGTCCTGCGTAGTACGTTCAGCAACTGGAAGCACCACAAAAGTCATACTCTGAGTAGCATCCCATATGTCCTGACTCTGGCTAACAAGGAACGCCTCCATCCTACCTTTCCAGTAGGGATAGCCATCGGAGCCAAGGATGGGAATTTTCCCGGAGTAAGTCATCGTCGCTACGATTTCGTCACCGGTTAAGGTATAGGAAACCTAACCGGCTCTGATACCACTTGTTGGACCGAGACATGAGACTAGAGGGGGGTGAATAGGAGCACTTGAAAAACTCAAACTCAAATCCCCAAAGTGCGCTGTCTTGAACACACACACACCCGATACCGTCCACTGAACAGATACGTATCAGGTGGAAAGCGGAAGCACTAACTACACCTAGCAGAACAAGCACACTAGACCTAGACGAACAAAACAAAGCACGAACAAAACGAGACAAGCTACAAAGCTTGCAAGCGTCGCACACTAGCCACTCAACACACCGAAGCGTGGCTCACTTAAGAACAGTGAGTGAAGAGTATGGGCATGCAGTGGTTGACACAAAACAAGCTTGAAGCAAACCGCAACACTCCAAAGACCAAAGAAACCAAGGAGAAAGGACCAAGGAAGAAGAGGAGGAACTAACACAAGAAAACAGCCTAAAATTGTACAGACCGTACTATCCGAACCCCCCAAAAGGCCTAGACTGTACTAAGTTAAGAAAAGGCTGAAAACAGCCCAGAAACACTACAGACCGGACTATCCGGTCTCTACAGACCGTCCTATTTTACTCCAGACCGTACTATTTAACTCAGCAGAAAAACTGCACTCAAAAACAGCCCGACACCCTTTTGAAAAATCGATCGAAACGGGGTCAAATCTCAACGAAACTTCACGAAAATTTGCATGGATAATCTTAAGGACCTTTCCTAGCAAATCCCAAAAGATCAGCTCCAAAAGATCAAGGGATTCATGGGAATTGCAGATCTCGTGAGGTAGGTGAGTTGACTCCGAAAAACTGAGAAATGGGAAGAATGGCCCTTGCTCGTGGTTCAATGATTCTAGCACTTTGCTAGTGAGATTCACCACATCATAGCAAGGCAAAATATCAGCAAAATAAAGATCCCAACCTTGGACAAAAGGAAACACACCAAAATCCAAGGATTAGAACCAAAAACAAACTAGAACGGGGAGGGGAAAAAGAGGACGAAATTGAGCTGCTCAAGACATGGATTTCTCAAGGAGTAATCTTGGATTGAATCACGAAATCAAGTTTTACAAGACCCCCTAGAGCCTACCTCCCATCATCCTCCCACTAATGACAAGATTTGACTAAACTAGGCACTCATCTTCTAGCTAATCTCCTCTCTTTTCTCTCTTTGGACCTTGGCTGCTAGGGTTAGGAAAACTAGGGTATTGTGGCTGCCAAGATGAGCTCCAAGGGAGCCTCTCAAGTCTATTTATATCCTAGGCCCTAAACGACACAATTACATTAAGATCCCTACTCTAAAAATGCCTGGAGGGGGCCAAACCGAAAAGATACAATCGGACGACTACGATGACGTCTTGATCATCTTCTGTTTCTCCGCTTCGCTTGGATGTGCGCCATGTAGCCAGTAGTCCGGAAGCTTCCCCCGGTTTTGAAGTCAGAAACCGGAAACTTTATTCTGCGGGCTTCCTGGGCCAGGTCTTGGCCCAATCTTCAATCTTGGTGAGTCGGAGCCCAACCCACCAAGTCATCTAAACTTGGGTGGCGGTTTTGAGCCGAAGCCGCCAAAGCCTCCCTCGCACGCCTTCGCGCCATGCACTCGGGTTGGAGCACCACGGTGGCACCCGGCTTCTCCAGTCCATCGGAGTTGCCTCACGGTCCATCGGAGGGCTTACACCACCGTCGCCGAACCGCCCCTCCGTGTACCGAGCTCCCATGGCCGACCGACGCCGAGCATTGCCTCCGATCCATTGGAGGGCTTTTGCCTCAGTCCATCGAGGTCTTCATTGTCTACCTCCAGTCCATCGGAGGGCTTGAGCTCGTTGACAATCACTCATCACACCAGGAGAGCAATGAGGCCGGTCCATTGGCTCTCAGATATTACTGTTCATTCACAGTTTTATCATTTTGCATGTACTTTATGCATTATTTAATAACTTGGAAATGAGGCCTATGCAAAGTATGATAAATATGACTCACTAGTATTTTTCTCATGTCCTATATAGCTTGTGAATCTCACTGGTAAAATATGAGCCTCTGTATGTCAAGTTTTAATGGTGATTTGAAAATGATAAAATGCTACATGTTGGAAATGATAATTTGAAAAGTGGTCATAAATGGCTAGCAAAATTCTCTAAAAAATTTGGTCGAGAAGGCTATTTACACTGTTCATATGTACATCTTAAATTCGTACAAGATTAAAATATGGAAAATAGATATCCTGTCAAACTTAGGAGTTTTAACTTGTAAATTTTTGTACGGGCAGTTCATGCTAAGTATAGCTCACTGGTAAAATTTCACCTTCAGATACCATCCTTATAATTTATGAAAATTCTGACAATGTGTAGGGTTGAGAAATTGTTGTAATTTTAATAAAATAATTATAACTCCAATTGAGTTGAAATTTTGGCAGAAGCTTTGGGTATGCAGAATCTGTATGTCATAAAAGTTTGGTCTCATTTGGTTATGTTTTACTACTACAACGTAGGTGCATAAATTAATTCACAAATGAGGATAAATTACCCTAAGTATACGCATATGCGTAGAACTACTACCATGTTATTTATTCCTGAAATACCAACTGCATTCTATCGTTCGCATTTCATCTACATCCATTGCAAGCACATGCATTCTTGTGCACTCATTCGCATATGATGTCATGCATATAGATCCAGCAAGCGAGTTGCCGACGCAGGAGCAGCCGTTGATCGAGGAGCCGGACGACCAGGAGCAGGAACCTCCGCAGCAGGAGGAGAACCCTCAGCAGAGCTTTGAGTGCGTCGTCTAGGAGGCTAACCCTAGCGAAGAAGGTAGGCAGGACCATGCTATTCCTAGCAAATAAAATAACTGTTGATTACGCATATGCATTAGGAGTTGATTGAAACCAATTGCATTAGATCCCTTGGCCGCCCTAGCCCTAGCACATATACCTAGTGTTCGTAGAATGGCTAGGTACGAGTAGACACGAGTGAATAAAGATCACTCGTCTCGTATGGGTTACTTTTCAAAAAGAAGAAATCTCACTATGGAAGTTATTGTTATTATGTTATGTTTTAAATGGAGACCGGGCGGAGATATGGGTTTGAATGATGAGATCCGAAATAATGTGTGGTGGACGCCGCCCGAGTCGCATAAGGCCGGTCATTGTTCGCTTGGATCGGCATAACATTGCTAGGGTGCTTATCCGGGATAATAGACCGGTGAAAGTCTTACTTGTGCCGTCTCAAGCACACAGACACATTCCTACCCACTGGTTGAGAGGAAGGTGGCCGCGGAGGCGGGTGTCAAGGGAGGGCTGACCAATTGCGTGGTAACGCTCCTACGACAACGCGCTCCGGGAGTCAGGCGGGAGTGAATCGAACTTGAGACGGGACAAGTGGAGATGGCGGAAGCATATGTGGGAATGCCGGGGGTTAGTAAGCATGTGCCATCCTGGTACTTCTAGTTATTCCCGGGAATATAAAAATCGATTCGAATCGCTGATGCTCACCAGGTGTGAGAATGCCAGTATCACTACCGGACAAAGTAGTAAACCACTTGAATATGCTGTATTATGAATTCATGGTTTTAAATACTACATGCTTGGATATACCTGAGTTATTTCATGCAATACTTGTCACACTCATGATGGTTTACTGGATTTATCGTCGTGCAATACTTGGTCACCCTCATGATGTTTCTACAAATATGATGACTTGAGCAGCTGTTAAATCCTGCTCGGGTGCAATAGATCAAGCAACTGTCAAACCCTGCTTGTAGATAACTAATCTAAGCAGCTGTCAAATCCTGCTTCCACTTATTAACTTGATCTTGTTTAAAAGCAATAGCTAAGGATCCAGATGTCAGCAAGCAAGCTTTGCGTCAGCCGTAAGCCCCGTCCATTAAGACCTACTGAGTAATTAGTACTCAGGGTTTTGCCCCCACTTTTGGCTTACAGGTATGGAGTTCCTCTTCTGTGCCTGTGTTGGTGGCGAGCCGTGTTATCATCAGGAATGAGAAGGGTCTTGATCTGGCAAGGAGCGGCATCAGTGGGCTCGATGCTCGTTCTATTTATGCAAGTCTTTTGGTTACCGTGAAACATGAACTTTAAAAATTTCCGCTGCGAGAAACTATTTGAACTATGTTGTTGTATGAAACTATGTTGAACTCTATTCGACTTCGAACTGGTTTGTAATTTAAAGTCTAAGTATTATTTATATTCAACTGCCTGAAATGATGTAATTGTTGTGACTCTATCAAGGGTCAGTGTGTGTGATGTCGGTTTCTCTAGAAATTGGTGTTATCGAGGGCCGAAGGCCACTCGACGGACTACCGGGTTTAGTCCAGCTTAAGTGCACTGCGAGCCAAAGGAGGCAGGTGTGCTTAATCTGGGTTAAGCAGGGCGGTTCCGCCACAAAAACATCAGGATATAAAATCAAGCATGTGGTATTTGAAAACATGAGTATGAACATAAGGTATTCAAGTAGTTACTACGTTGGCTGTGTGCAATATTTGGCATTTTCACACTTGGTGAGCATCAGCGATTCAAATCGATTTTTATATTCCCGAGAATAACTATCATGCTAGGGGTATATGCTTACTAGCCATCACGTTCCCACATATAGCCTCCATCTCCACTTGTCCCAGCCCAAGTTCGATTCACTCCCGCCTGACCCCCGGGTTGTGCCCCCATGATGAGCCTGTCGACATCTCGGTCTCCCCACCATGAGTACAAAGCTCCCCCAGGCCACCTTCCTCTCAACCAGTGGGTAGGAACGTGTCTTTGTTCTTAGGATGGCACAAGTAAGATTTCACCAGTCCCATGGCCTGAATAAGCACTCTAGCAATGTTATGCCGATCAGTAGGCGAACCGCGAACGGGCCTTACACGACTCGGGCGAAGTCCATAGTGCGACATCATAAAAAGTAAATACTGAAAAAAATCTCCGCCCGGTCTCCACTTAAAACTTGAGCATAATAATAATCTTCCACCATAGTGAGATTTTTCTGATTTTTGAAATATCACCTACGCGACGAGTGACTCCTTTCACTCGTGTCTACTCGTACCTAGCATTACTAGGCATACTCGTCCTACGGACTCTATGTATAGGTGCTAGGGCCAAGGCGGCCGGGAAGTCTAATGCAAAAGGGTTTCAAGCAACTCCTAATGCATATGCGTAATTTAAATCACATAACATTTGCTGGGTTGAAGTATGGTCCTGCCTACCTTCTTCATTGGGGTTAGTTTCTTCAGACGTGGGCCCTCCAGTTGTTGCTCCTCCGTTTCCTGGTCGTCGGGTTCTTCGATCAGGGGCAGCTCCTGGGTCGGTACCTTGTTCGCAGAATCTATATGCGATGATATAGTGCAAATGAGTGCAAAGGCATGAAAATGCGGGTATTTGGTGCAAGAAGATAGACATGGTGCACAACGTTTGATGCAAGACTCAAGTGACCTCATTTTCAACTCGTATTATAACCAGAAAACTCGCAAGCCTTAATTTAAGAAATTGCACAACCAGTATTAAGAAATCCGTACAACCCATCACCTACACTTAGTTAAATCCATCTTGCATAACATCTCAGGAACTTTTAACAAGCATCATGGTGGAACCAATAATATCTTACACACACATGACTATACATAGGCCTAGTGTCCAAGTTTGACTTTTTATTACACCAAAATTCTCGGGTCTGATTCATACTGCTACACATTCCCAAATGAGCTTAATTATTTAAGACATGCAAGTCGATGTTGTGATAAGCCACTGCCAAAATTTCAGCCCTCGCAGATTTATATTTATTTTTCTAAAATTCTAGCAAGTTATCAGCCTTTTAAATTTCCAGATTTTTCATAATTTGTAGGAATGGTAATTGGGTATTGTGATGCCCCCAGCATCTCAAGAGCCTTAACGCGAAGTTTGAGACAAGTAATAATGAATTAGGACTTGATGACACTTAGAGAGTAACGAAGACTAGATGGAGAAGTCACTAAGCCAAAAGTTTTCTAGGAGAATACGAAACCCTACGTGGTTTGGTTGTTTAAGTCACCATCCACAAGCTTTTATGCAAAACACCAAATACAGAAGTCTTAGTTCAAGATATTATCTTCAACTTTGATATTATAACCATCTTTAAAATCATAGGTTATGAGGTTTAAAAATCAAGACCAAGTTAAACCCAAAGTTCTTGGATAAGTGCCAATTGTGATCGTGACCAAATTTGGACCCTAATAAAACGTTCAGATTCATTAAGCAACTGAACTTAGCTCCATTATCAAAGTTGTCGTACATACCCTGCACTTCACTTTTGTTACACTGAGCATGGTTTAAAACTGAATTTAGCTATTTTAAATTTTGACCTCAAATACTTCATGAGATCAGCCCCAAGGTAGTCTACACTTAGAAAAATTCCCAAGTCTGAATTTTCAGCTCAACCCAAACTTGAATCTGAAATTACTTTTGAGTTCACTATACAACTTCAAATTCTCCCTTTCTATGAAGTGAAATTGAACTTATCACCTTTCAAATGCACCTATTGTGGAGGTGATTGGGATTCATTTGAGTATTCAAAAGTTTGAAACAAGAAAGACTCTACTTAAACTAAAGCTGCAGTTTTACCAAACCCTCAACAATGTTTGTGCTTGTAATTCAAAATCTGTGGTGATCCAAGCCAAACTTTATACACCAAACTTGTAGAAAATTATATTAGGAACAACTTTGGTAATTGGAGTGTTGACATGCACAGTGATATGGATAGTGTCTTGGGACCATTTCTGCCAATACATGATTTCTGCCCAAACCTGGCCGGTTTAATAAATTCAAATTTCCTTGACCTACAGCCATAATATTGCAATGAGTGTATTGAGAAAGTTTTAGTTCATGTAATTCTTAATAACTTTGGTATAAAACTCTTTGTATGTAAGTGGCTACAAAATGGACTTTTATAATTTCTAAACTGATGGGTTCTGTTGGTCAAACAGGGGTCAGCAGGCTAAATTCAAATTTAAACTGTACTTATAAATAGAACATGGCCTCAAGTGTCTTGACAAAGTTGTAGAACTCGAAGTGTACAATAATTCTTCCAATTGGAGTTTTTCCTAAATCGGCCTCTAAATTGATCAAATCGGCAACTTTCAGAAGAGGGGAAAAACCAAATCGAGTGTGTTTCATTATTTCCTCCATTTTTCTCCTCCTCCATCTCACTGACAGTGGGCCCGCTGATCCGAGGGTTCGGCCGTCGCCCAGCCCATGGCCTCCACGCGGCCGCCGGTGTACGGGCGGTGTCACCCGGCCACGGATCGACCCTCACGCCGCGCTCTCTTCACCTGGACACCTTCGCGGTCTCCATTCCTCTCCTCCACTCGCTCTCCCCTTCACCGAGCCCCTCCCTCCGCCTCTCTTTGTCCGAGCTGCCATGGCCGCCCAGGCGTAGAGCTTGAGCTTGAGCTCGCCGCCGCTCCTCAGCCGCCTCCCCCGGCACCCAAACACCACAACCTGCTGCGCCTCGTCCCCGCGCACCCGACGCGAGTGACGGCGCCGCCATTCCACCTTCCCACCGCCGAATCCCCGCCCGTCTCGACGTCTGCGTCACCTAGTGCACGGCGAGTTCACTGCCGGTTCACCGCCATCGCGCACCCCCTTCCAAGCCCTCCCCCTGCTCCAGACCACCACCATCGGCCTCGCCATCTTCGTGCTCATCTTGGGTGCCCCTTACTGCCCTCGATTCGCCAACCCACGGCCGAACCCGAGCTACGCCGTCGCGCCCGGCCACCGTTCACCACCGTGGGGCACCCACTCCGGGCTATCCTCAGGCCTCCCCTCTGCCACCGCCGGGATCGCCACCTCTCCGCGCACCTCGCGTGCCCACCCTCGCCGGTCCTAGACGCCCCAGTCGCCGGATCGAGTCGGTGCGCCACTACTGAGCTCCATGCACCGTCGCCGCGGTTCATCCCGGTTCACGCGCGGCCCCCTTCAATTCCGACCACCCCGCGCGACAAGATCATAGGGAAAGCAATCCCCGAGGCCGAGCCAACCCCCCAGCACCACCTCGGCTTCAAGTGCGGCCCTCCACTCACTGGTGTGAACGCCGGAACGCCCGGCCGCGCCGCGCCCTCCTTCCCTGCCCGAGGTAGAAGATGAAGGCGCTGTTTTGCAGAAACACCCTCGCTCACTTTTCTATTTTCATCACTGTTTATTGTGTCTTATGAATCTTACGCATAACCCCATGAATCTACGAAAATCTCACGTTTTAATCCAAGCCCCTGGACTTTTGCCGATATAACCTTGGATATATGTTGAATTGGTGCACAATTGGCTGAGCCTTGGGAAAATTGCTTGCTAACCCCTGAAAGCTATGTTTATTTACGTCCTAATCCTCAGATCTAATATTTTTCCATTTAAATGCATTTAAATTGGCTGTGAACTTTGGAAATTCATAACAAATCAAAGAAAAATCCTAAAAAGATAAACTTTGTTGCATTGTGTTCCTCTTGAGTAGATCTACAGGCTAAGTATGATGTGGAGGTGTGAATGTACGGTTTTACCCCTGTTATTGTGCAAACATGTGAAATCAAGGATAAAGGAAAAACATGGTCTTAGTGAAATCCTAAAATGGTGAAACTTGGTTAGTAGCTTCCTTAGGACATTTGGACACTGTGAGAATCTTGGTGACCCTAGGTCTTACTGTTCACTCACTGTTTTATCATTTTACATGTACTTTATGCATGATTTAATAACTTGGAAGTGAGGCCTATGCAAAGTATGATAAATATGACTCACTAGTATTTTTCTTATATCCTATATAGCTTGTGAATCTCACTGGTAAAATATGAGCCCCCTGCATGTTAGGTTTAAATGGTGATTTGGAAATGATAAAATGCTACATGTTGGAAATGATAAATAGAAAAGTGGTCATAGCTTGCTAGGAAAATTCTCTGAAAAATGTGGTAGCTTAATGTTGATGCATAGAGTCCAGAAAGTATATTTGAGAAGGCCATTTACACTGTTCATATGTACATCTTAATTCGCACAAGATTAATATATGGAAAATAGATGTCCAGGCAAACTTGGGAGTTTTAACTTGTAATTTTTTGTGCATGCAGTTCATGCTGAGTATAGCTCACTGGTAAAATTGCACTTTCAGAAACCATTCCTAAAATTTATGAAAATTCTGACAATGTGTAGGGCTGATAACTTGCTAGAATTTTCATAATTAAATTATAACTCCTTTGTGGCTGAAATTTTGAGAACAGCATAATGTAGTATAAATCTATATGTCATAAAAATCTGAGCTCACTTAGAGTTGTCTAGCTACATGAACACAAGTAATGCTTTTTATTCCTAAAGTGGGCATGTGTTATTTAATTATAAGAATAGGTGCTTGTTTACAATTGGTATCATTGTGAATATTAAATGATTTCTCGCTGCATACCGTCTACTATTTTTTTGTATCACACTGGTTAAGAAATTAAGTTACCTACTCTTGTAAAACACCTGTGGTCAATGTAGGGTCTTAATCCACTAAGCAAACAAGGTGTGTGGTATAATTAGTGCGTGTTCCCTATGCCGGCATGAAGTGTTTGATTTCAACTTGTTGTTGAATGGGAATAAGCACCACCTCACCCAACTTAGTGTTCCATGATATATTACTCGCTTTTACCGGCTCACGTCATTAATACGGTTGTCATATGGTCGATTGAGTACATGTTTGATCTAGGTCCATAAAGGTACTCCTTGTTTAAGTAGTTTATCAATCACCTTTTTGCCTGTTCATGAAATGGTTGTTCATACATGTGCTTCAGATTCATACATCTCATTCCTTGCATCATCACGCATGTCGATCATATAGTGGCGCTCATTACAGATACGTGATCAACAAACGAGCGCGTGGAACTACTTCAACCAACGGTGATCCAAAAGACCAAGTAAGACCCATTCATGACCTGGAGAGCCCATCAGACATGTTTGGACGGAGGAGTTGTCCAAGGGATCAAGGGATTGCCTGGGGCAAAGCCTCACAACCCGGCAAACTAACAGTAGCTTAGTTTGTTGGTTTTATTAAAGTGAATCAAAGGTAGGCAGGACCATTCTTTCTCCCAGCTAATATAATGTTGTTTGATGATTACGCATCTGCATTAGGAGTTGATTGGAAACGTCTGCATTAGACTTCCCGGCCGCCCTGGCCCTAGCACCTATACATAGAGTTCATAGGACGAGTGCCTAGAATTGCTAGGTACGAGTAGACACGAGTGAATGGAGTCACTCGTCGCGTAGGTGATTTTCAAAAGTCACAAGAAATATTACTATGATGGAAGGATGCTCATGGCTTAAATCGAGACCGGGCGGAGATATGGATATATACCAAAATGATGAAGTTGATGTGGATGGTATGGTGGACTCCGCCCGAGTCGCATAAGGCCGGTCGTTGTTCGCCTATTGGTCGTCATAACATTGCTAGGGTGCTTATCCGGGATAATGGACCGGTGAAAGTCTTACTCGTGACGTCTCAAGCACAGAGACATGTTCCTACCCACAGAGACACGTTCCTGACCCATTGCGTGGTAACGCTCCTGCGACAACGCGCTCCAGGAGTCAGGCGGGAGTGAATTCGAACTTGAGACGGGACAAGTGGAGATGGGGGAACGCCGTGGGTTAGTAAGCATATGCCATCCTGGTGCTTCTATTTATTCCCGGGAATATAAAAATCGATTCGAATCGCTGATGCTCACCAGGTGTGAGAATGCCAATACATTGACGGGCAAAGTAGTAATCCACTTGAATATGTTGTACTATGATTTCATGGTTTTGAATACTACATGCTTGGTTTTACATGCTTTACTTTCATGCCACTTATGATGGTACTCATGATTGGTATTTATTGACATGATGAACTAAGTAGCCGTCAAATCCTGCCTCTATATGACAAATCAAGCAGCTGTCAAATCCTGCTTCCACATGTTAACTTGATCCTGTTTAAAATCAACAGCTAAGGATCAAATTCTTAGTAAGCAAGCTTTGCGTCAGCCGTAAGCCATTTCCATTAAGTCCTACTGAGTAATTAGTACTCAGGGTTTGCCCCTACTTCTGGCTCACAAGTACTGGCGACTTCTGGACAACCGTTTGAAGGAGGGTAGAACCGATGGACTCGGTACTACTCGCCTTGTTTATCTCTACATAAAGACCACTGAGTTTGTTTCCACTACGAGATGATTTGAAAATGCTTCCGCTATACATGTATATTTTGCAATCGCTTCCGCTATAATTGAACATGTAATTGATTATTTATCTTCAGTTTGTAAACTAAGTCTACCTATTCTCTACTTCAACTGCCTGTGATGGTGTAACTGTTGTGGCTCTTTTGAGGGCTGAATGTGTGTGATGTCGGTATCCTAGGGCAATGGTAACATCGAGTGCCCTTTTGGGTAGCTCGACGGACTACCGGGTTTAGTCTAGTCTAGGTGCACTGCGAGCCAAAGGTGGCTGGTGTGCTTAGTCTGGATTAAGCAGGGCGGTTCTGCCACAGCTGGTATCAGAGCCGATCATACACAGACAACAGTTATATCATCAAGTTTTGGTTTACAAAACTATTTTCGAAAGCCCTTTTCAAGTAATTCAAAAATGAGAGTATGCGATATGCCCATATTAAGGATGTTAGTGTTATACAGGTGACATCACTGACATTCTGACCTAAATAGACCTCATATGCATATTCGGCGCTTTGGGAAGCAACTTTTCGGCCATAGCTGTCCTAGTACTGGTGGAAGCTATTAGGTTTTGCGAACGGTTGTAAACTCTGCATTTATGCTGTATAAGTAAAAGCTCTTTAAGGGTGGTGGGCATGTTTGAGGCTTTCATACCCACCACACTTATATTTGGTTTTGGGATCCACCTTCTTCTCGACAATCCCCAGTACTGGTGGAAAGTCAGGCTTTGAGGAAAAGGTGCAGCGGCCCACTCAACGTTGTCCACGCAGCGGTCACGCGTGGATGCCACACTAGGTGGTAATGTATGAGCATGCATTCTTCTGCAGGTACACTAACCACGTACGAAACTAAGAACGACTAGTTGCATTAAAGAGAGACGTGCATATATGTCACAGAATTATCGCTAGTTATATATATAATATACCTAGGATGTGCGGTGTAAGATCGGATAGGACGAATCATTCATCATTTCATCTCATATGCTTTGCTATGTGTTGGATTGAAAATGACTAGATTTATATGTTATCGCATGCATGGTTGTTGGTAATAACAAGTTAACATGAGAATTGCATGTATGATGCTATTGTGGGTATGTGAATAGAAATCTGAGACGAACTGGTCGGAACTTTGTGTATGATGCTTATAGGACGTGAAATGTGACCACTTTGTCAAAAGACGCTTTCTCTGAATTTACTTGGACCGAAAGGCACAAACAAAAATATAATTAAAAATGAAATCTTCAGCCAATGGGACTTATTGTTGGAAGTTTGTCCTTCTGCTTCAATACAAACCCTTTTAGTTAAGACTTTTATAACAAAGTGTAGAGAGCAACAAGACAAATAGCTCCTCTATTTTGGGTTTCCTCCCAAAATCTAACCGCAACCTGTTCACATTAGAAAGGAGGCGATAAAGAGTTGTGTCACACGTTGTGATGGGGTCGTTTTCATTACATTTTCTCGAGCAAGGAAATACGAGTGCACTATGTCCGTACCAAGCTTTTAAGATTCTTGAATTGACACAGGCCTTAATCTTCCTGCTACAGATGTCGCAGCCCTCGATGCAGCCCTTCGACTTATGCCCTAATTACCAAGAGTCCACGAAATATAAAACAACATTACATCGAGATCATAGGAAGAGAAAAACGGGAGAGTCTTCCACTGAGGCAGCCTCAGTTCAACATCTGCGACCCGGGATGGTTCTATTAAAAGGATTTGTCAAGCCTGAAGATCAAATCGAGATGGTTCATATGTGCCGACAACTAGGTCGTGGTCCAAGAGGATTTTACAGGCCAAGCCTCAAGAATGGTGCCAAGCTGAATTTATGGATGATGTCTCTGGGAAAGAACTAGGATCCGACGGCACGCTCATATGGACCCACACGTCCATTCGATGGAGCATAAGCCCCGGCAATACCAGACGCTTTCAAGATGATTGCTCAAACTGCGAACTCCACTGCAAGCGAGTTTCCTCAGATTAACCCTGACATAGGCATCGTCAACTACTACACCAACTCCGAGAAGCTCGGACTTCACCAAGACAAGGACGAGTCAAAGAGTAGCCTTACCCAAGGTTTACCTTTCATATCCATCTCCATAGGAGACACCGCCGAGTTCTTGTTCGGCGACACGAGAGACAAAAACCAAGCGACCAAGATCAACCTCGAATCTGGTGACGTTATCATACTCGGTGGAGAATCAAGACTATTATTTCATGGCATTTCCCATGTGAAGACCAACACTGCACCAAATTGGTTGAAAGAAGAAACGGGCCTTTGTCCTGGACGCATCAATCTTACGTTTAGGCAGTACTAGCTAGGTACCAATTCGTACGATGGCAACCATCGCGAGCTTTTGTAATAAGAAGGTTCTGATTCTCATAGTTAATAGGGGTCTCTAGTACCTAGCTCCTTGGAATCAACATGTGCCCAATCCTCGTGATTAGCGTATCTTGATTTTCCTGCGATGTGTTCTGAATTCTCAAGTCGCCATGTTTCGAGCTCTAGCATCCAGGAACTTCAATCTTTGTAACGCATGATGCTCTACGTTGTCGTCATGATGTTTCAAATTCTAATTATTGTGATGCTCCAAAACCTTGAAGACCATATGCCTAGTTTCATGGATTTATATCGTTCACATGTTAAGCTTTATAGGCCCAAAGCTCTAATACTGTCATCAGACCCCTATTTTATCCCGTGCCATGACCTTGCGATCCCCATGGTTCTGGAAATGGTATGGTTGGACCCCCTTTGATGTGGTGTTTCCCCGAGCAATCTATGGTGCCGCGATGGGACCTAGGACCCCGCATGTACAGACGTCACCCGGTTGTGTCACTAGGTGCGCGCTGGTATCGAGACCTGCAAAGGTGAGACACCGCTTCAATCGTGGAACATCCACATCCATCTTCCACCCATTGGTGATCTTTTTGCATCCGCTTCATGGAAATGATCGACTCTATTTCCGCACCAGCAATATATCATATCATTGCCTTGTTTCACCTTGCCTTTCTTGATCTGTGGGAGTGATACACCTTAATCCCATGACTCGTTCATATCTTTCATTTCGGTTGTTTAACCCTGTCTTCCGTTGATCTATGAAAATGAACAGTCCTACGTTCGTTCCTTGTTCACCTACTTCCATTGTGTTGTTTCACGTTACTTTCACGACTCATGGAAGAAGACTACCACGATCCCACTAGCGGTTACATTTTTCCTCTTGGGTTAACCCTGACTTCTTTGATTTGTGGAAACGATCGACTCCGCTCCCCTATTTCACTTGTATCTTTTCCCTCGACTCGACGAATTTAGTTCCCCGAGGGTAAATTCTAAGGACGCCTTCTACACTAGCTGTTGTTCTTGGCTGTTGTTGCTGCCACACCCCCTTCCCGTGAGTATTTCTCCCCCCATGGAATTATCCTCGAAGGTGGACTTACCAATCTTGCAGGTCGACTTGATAGCAAGCACACATCGTCTACCCAGACCTTACTAGGTCAGTTTTGTCCAACGCTAAGAAATCGTACAAACCATCACCTTGTCAGGTCTAAATTAACCCTCGTGCACCTTTCTCGCTGCCAAGGACAAGATGTGTTGAACCTCATCACTCCTTTTCTTTGAATTTACCTAGAATAACTGTCCCACCCTAGACCTATTCAAAAGCTTTGTAACTACCTTGTGTTAAAGAGGCACTAACCATTCACGAGCCAGTTAACAACGCAAATTGACAAAGGATTAAGTGTTACCATGTGTCCCCAGAATCACATGAACCGTGCCAAAAACCATTCACATTACAGAGTAAGCCCTAAAACCTCACTTTCCCCAAATCTCGGGACGAGATTTCTTTAAAGGGGTGGGTTGTGATGCCCCCGGCATCTCAAGAGCCTTAATGTGCAATTAGAGACAAGTAATAATGAATTAGGACTTGATGACGCTTAGAGAGTAACGAAGACTAGATGGAGAAGTCACTAAGCCAAAAGTTTCCTAGGAGAATACGAAACCCTACGTGGTTTGGTTGTTTAAGTCACCACCCACAAGCTTTTATGCAAAACACCAAATACAAAAGTCTTAGTTCAGGATGTTATCTTCAACTTTGATATTACGACCATCTTTAAAATCATAGGTTATGAGGTTTAAAAATCGAGACCAAGTCAAACCCGAAGTTCTTGGATAAGTGCCAATTGTGATCGTGACCAAATTTGGACCCTAATAAAACATTCAGATTCATTAAGTAACTGAGCTTAGCTCCATTATCAAAGTTGTCGTACATACCCTGAACTTCACTTTTGTTACCCTGAACATGGTTTAAAACTGCCTTTAGCTATTTTAAATTTTGACCTCAAATACCTCATGAGATCAGTCCCAAGCTAGTCTACACAGAAAAATTCCCAAGTCTGAATTTTCGGCTCAACCCAAACTTGAATCTGAAATTACTTTTGAGTTCACTATACAACTTCAAATTCTCCCTTTCTATGAAGTGAAATTGAACTTATCACCTTTCAAATGCACCTATTGTGGAGGTGATTGGGATTCATTTGAGTATTCAAAAGTTTGAAACAAGAAAGACTCTACTTAAACTAAAGCTGCAGTTTTACCAAACCCTCAACAATGTTTGTGCTTGTAATTCAAAATCTGTGGTGATCCAAGCCAAACTTTATACATCAAACTTGTAGAAAATTATATTAGGAACAACTTGGGTAATTGGAGTATTGACATGCACAGTGATTTGGATAGTGTTTTGGGACCTTTTCTACCAATACATGATTTCTGCCCAAACCTGGCCTGTTTAACAAATTCAAATTTCCTTGATCTACAGCCATAATATTGCAATGAGTGTATTGAGAAAGTTGTAGTTCATGTAATTCTGCTACAAAATGGATTTTTAGAATTTCTAAACTGATGGGTTCTGTTGGTCAAACAGGGGTCAGCAGGCTAAATTCAAATTTAAACTGTATTTCTAAATAGAACATGGCCTCAAGTGTATTGACAAAGTTGTAGAACTCGAAGTGTACAATAATTCTTCCA
Source organism: Paspalum notatum (assembly GCA_022530915.1). NCBI lineage: Eukaryota > Viridiplantae > Streptophyta > Magnoliopsida > Poales > Poaceae > Paspalum > Paspalum notatum. The sequence continues at coordinate 25,810,162 of CM039688.1, read as the reverse complement.
ATTGGAGTTTTTCCTAAATCGTCATCTAAATTGATCAAAATGGCAACTTTCAGAAGAGGGAAAAAACCAAATCGAGTGTGTTTCATTATTTCCTCCATTTTTCTCCTCCTCCATCTCACTGACAGTGGGCCCGCCGATCTGAGGGTTCGGCCGTCGCCCAGCCCATGGCCTTCACGTGGCCGCCAGCGTATGGGCGGCGTCGCTCGACCACGGATCGACACCCGCGTCGCGCTCTCTTCACCTGGACGCCTTTGCGGTCTCCATTCCTCTCCTCCACTCGCTCTCCCCTCCACCGAGCCGCTCCCTTTGCCTCTCTTTGTCTGAGCCGCCATGGCCGCCCAGGAGTAGAGATCGAGCTCGCCGCCGCTCCTCAGCCACCTCCCCCGGCACCCAAACACCACAACCCGCTGCGCCTCGTCCCCGCGCACCCGACGCGAGTGACGGCGTCGCCATTCCACCTCCCCACCGCCGAATCCCCGCCCGTCCCGATGTCTGCATCACCTAGTGCACGGCGAGTTCACCGCCGGTTCACCGCAGTCACACACCACCTTCCAAGCCCTCCCCCTGCTCCAGACCACCACCGTCGGCCTCGCCATCTTCGTGCGCATCTCGGGCGCCCCTTACCGCCCTCGATCCGCCACCCCACGGCCGAACCCGAGCTACGTCGCCGCGCCCCGCCGTGGCCACCGTTCACCACCGTGGGGCACCCACTCTGGGCTGTCCTCACGCCTCCCCTCCGCCACCGCCGGGATCGCCACCTCTCCGCGCACCTCGCGTGCCCGCCCTCGCCGATCCTAGACGCCCCCGTCGCCGGATCGAGTCGGTGCGCCGCCACCGAGCTCCACGCACCGTCGCCGCGGTTCATCCTGGTTCATGCGCGGCCCCCTTTGATTCCGACCACCCCGCGCGACGAGATCATAGGGAAAGCAATCCCCGAGGCCGAGCCAACCCCCCAGCACCACCTCGGCTTCAAGTACGGCCCTCCACTCACCGGCGTGAACGCCGGAACGCCCGGCCGCGCCACGCCCCCCTTCCCTGCCCGAGGTAGAAGATGAAGGCGCTGTTTTGCAGAAACACCCTCGCTCACTTTTCTATTTTCGTCACTGTTTATTGTGTCTTATGAATCTTACGCATAACCCCCTGAATCTACGAAAATCTCACGTTTTAATCCAAGCCCCTGGACTTTTGCAGATATAACCTTGGGTATATGCTGAATTGGTGGACAATTGGCTGAGTCTTGGGAAAATTGCTTGCTAACCCCTAAAAGCTATGGTTATTTTACATCCTAATCCTCAGATCTAATATTTTTCCATTTAAATGCATTTAAATTGGCTGTGAACTTTGGAAATTCATAACAAATCAAAGAAATATCCTAAAAAGATAAACTTTGTTGCATTGTGTTTCTCTTGAGTAGATCTACAGGCTAGGTATGATGTGGAGGTGTGAATGTATGGTTTTACCCCTGTTATTGTGCAAACATGTTAAATCAAGGAAAAAGGAAAAACATGGTCTTAATGAAATCCTAAAATTGTGAAACTTGGTTAGTAGCTTCCTTAGGACATTTGGACACTGTGAGAATCTTGGTGACCCTAGGCCTTACTGTTCATTCACTGTTTTATCATTTTACATGTACTTTAGCATGATTTAAAAACTTGGAAATGAGGCCTATGCAAAGTATGATAAATATGACTCACTAGTATTTTTTTATGTCCTATATAGCTTGTGAATCTCACTGGTAAAATATGAACCCCTGCATGTTAAGTTTTAATGGTGATTTAAAAATAATAAAATGCTACATGTTGGAAATGATAAATAGAAAAAGTGGTTATAGCTCGCTAGGAAAATTCTCTAGAAAATGTGATAGCTTAATGTTGATGCATAGAGTCTAGAAAGTATATTCGAGAAGGCTATTTACACTGTTCATATGTACATCTTAATTCGCACAAGATTAATATATGGAAAATAGATGTGCTGTCAAACTTGGGAGTTTTAACTTGTAAATTTTGGTACATGCAGTTCATGCTGAGTATAGCTCACTAGTAAAATTTCACTTTCAGGAACCATTCCTAAAATTTATGAAAATTTTGACATTGCGTAGGGCTGATATATTGCTAGAATTTTCATAATTAAATTATAACTCCTTTGTGCCTGAAATTTTGACAGCAGCATAATGTAGTAAAAATCTACATGTCATAAAAATCTGAGCTCACTTGGAGTTGTCTAGCTACATGAACACATGTAATGCTTTTTATTCATAAAGTGGGATTGTGTTATTTAATTATAAGAATAGGTGCTTGTTTACAATTGGTATCATTGTGAATATTGAATGATTTCTCGCTGCATATCATCTACTATTTCTTTGTGTCACACTGGTTAATAAATTAAGTTACCTACTCCTGTAAAACACCTGTGGTCAATGTAGGGTCTTAATCCACTAAGCAAACACGGTGTGTGGTATAATTAGTGCGTGTTCCCTATGTCGGCATGAAGTGTATGATTTCAACTTGTTGTTGAATGAGAATAAACACCACCTCACCCAACTTAGTGTTCCATGATATATTACTCGCTTTTACCGGCTCACATCATTAATACGGTTATCGTATGATCACTAACTTGATAAGTGCAATCATATGGTCGATTGAGTATATGTTTGATCTAGGTCAACAAAGGTACTCCTTGTTTAAGTAGTTTATCAATCACCTTTTTGCCTGTTCATGAAATGGTTGTTCATACGTGTGCTTCAGATTCATGCATCTCATTCCTTGCATCATCACGCATGTCGATCATATAGTGGCGCTCATTACAGATGCGTGATCAAGAAACGAGCACGTGGAACTACTTCAACCAACGGTGATCCGAAAGACCAAGTAAGGCCCATTCACGACCTGGAGAGCCCATCAGTCATGTTTGGATGGAGGAGTTGTCCAAGGGATCAAGGGATTGCTTGGGGCAAAGCCTCACAACCCGGCAAACAAACAGTAGCATAGTTTGTTGGTTTTATTAAAGTGAATCAAAGGTAGGCAGGACCATTGTTTCTCCCAGCTAATATAACGTTGTTTGATGATTACACATCTGCATTAGGAGTTGATTGGAAACGTCTTCATTAGACTTCCTGGCCGCCCTGGCCCTAGCACCTATACATAGAGTTCGTAGGACGAGTGCCTAGAATTGCTAGGTACGAGTAGACACGAGTGAATGGAGTCACTCGTCACGTAGGTGATTTGCAAAAGTCACAGGAAATATTACTATGATGGAAGCTAGGAGGATGCTCATGGCTTAAATCGAGACCAGGTGGAGATATGGATATATAAAAAAATGATGAAGATGATGTGGATGGTATGGTGGACTCCGCCCGAGTCGCATAAGTCCGGTCGTTGTTCGCCTATTGGTCGGCATAACATTGCTAGGGTGCTTATCCGGGATAATGGACCGGTGAAGTCTTACTTGTGACGTCTCAAGCACAGAGACACGTTCCTACCCACTAGTTGAGAGGAAGGTGGCCGCGGAGGCGGGTGTCAAGGGAGGGCTGACCCATTGCGTGGTAACGCTCCTGCGACAACGCGCTCCGAGAGTCAGGCGGGAGTGAATTCGAACTTGAGACGGGACAAGTGTAGATGGGGGAAGCATATGTGGGAACGCCGTGGGTTAGTAAGCATATGTCATCCTGGTGCTTCTAGTTATTCCCGGGAATATAAAAATCGATTCGAATCGCTGAAGCTCACCAGGTGTGAGAATGCCAATACCATTGACGGGCAAAGTAGTAATCCACTTGAATATATTGTACTATGATTTCATGGTTTTGAATACTACATGCTTGGTTTTACATGCTTTACTTTCATGCCACTTATGATGGTACTCATGATTGGTATTTATTGATATGATGAACTAAGTAGCCGTCAAATCCTGCCTCTATATGATAAATGAAGCAGCTATCAAATCCTGCTTCAACATGTTAACTTGATCCTGTTTAAAATCAACAGCTAAGGATCAAATTTTTAGTAAGCAAGCTTTGTGTCAACCATAAGCCATTTCCATTAAGTCCTACTGAGTAATTAGTAGTCAAGGTTTGCCCCCACTTCTGGCTCACAGGTACTGGAAACTTCTGGACAACCGCTTGAAGGAGGGTAGAACCGGTGGGCTCGGTGCTACTCGCCTTGTTTATCTCTACATAAAGACCACTGAGTTTGTTTCCGCTGCGAGATGATTTGAAAGTGCTTCCGCTATACATGTATATTTTGCAATCGCTTCCGCTATAATTGAACATGTAATTGATTATTTATCTTCAGTTTGTAAACTAAGTCTACCTATTCTCTACTTCAACTGCCTGTGATGGTGTAACTGTTGTGGCTCTTTCGAGGGCTGAATGTGTGTGATGTCGGTATCCTCGGGCGATGGTTACATCGAGTGCCCTTTTGGGTAGCTCGACGGACTACCGGGTTTAGTCTAGTCTAGGTGTACTGCGAGCCAAAGGTGGCAGGTGTGCTTAGTCTGGATTAAGCAGGGTGGTTCCGCCACAGGTATGAATCTTTCACAGATTGCTAAACTTAGCATGAGTATTACGCACAAAAATCAGTAAGCCCAAAAGCCATGTATTCATAGGACATCTATTTTCCATATTTTAATTCATCACAATATTCAAGCCTAGCAAAATAGCAGCAAGAAAATTCATAAAAATAGTTTCTTGAAACTAGACATCATCAACAAGCTACCATATTTTCCATGGAATTTTCTTAGTAGTTTAGATGCACTTTTTCCTATTTTCTTTCCTAGCTAGTAGCTTTTTGTCATTTTCAAATCACCACCCAAACTTAACATGCACAGCTTCATATTGCATCGGTGAGCCACTTAGGCTAACCAAAGCCTAGGAAAAATTCCAGAAAGTCTCTTTGAGGCCATTTCATATAGCTTTCATTTTATAACTTGATTTAATGCACCAATAATATACATAAATGCAAAACAGTGAACAAATAAGCAATGCTAAGGCTACAAAATTTCACAGTGTCAAAACACCCTAAGCATGCTACTGTCCAAGTTTCAGAATTTTTGGGGTTCATTTAGATCACCTTTTCCTATTAATTTGATTTAACATGCACATGCAGATCCAAGGTCAAAACTGTACACGCACATCTCATCATACCTACTGTGTAGAGCATTTTATAAGGAGTTCATTGCCACCAAGTTTGTTCATGTTGGATTTTTATTTGATTTATTATGATTTTTCAAAGTTTCAGCCGAAAATAACTAAAAACCTATAGAACCATGGGCTAGATCGTGATTGTTTTGAATCCCCAAGGGCTAGCATACAAGATCTACAAGACTCATTTAACAGCGCATGGACTGAACTAAAAAATCAATAAAGCCGAGGGGCTAGATCTAAAAAGATCCCCCTCCTTCTTCATCCTCGCGCCGCCCCGAAGCAGCGCGGCGAGGCGCGCGCACGCCGGCGAGCTCGAGCTCGCCGGAGCGGCGACGCGGGGTGCGTGTGGTGCGCACGAGCGCGGGCTTCAACCTAAGATAGACGGCGGCGACGGAGGAGGACGGGTGGCGGCGTGGGAGGCGATGAACCGATGGTGAACTCCGGCGGCGTCGGCGTGACCCCGACGTCGAACCGAGGTCGATCTCGGCGTAGAAGGGCGGAGCGGCGACGAGGTCAAGCGGAGGAGGTGCGCGGTGGAGCGGCGGTGGTAATGGGGGTGTTCACATGGCGCGAGGTGGACAGACGGTGGCGGCGCAAGCTCGAGACCTAGCTCGGGCCGACAATGGCGGCTCGGGTTTGGGTGAGCGAGGGCGGCATCGGGAGAGGCAGAGCGGTGAGGGGGTCGGAAGAGGTGAGCAGAGGGGGGCGTCCTCGACTTATTGCCGCGGCCGGCGGAGCGATCCGTGGCTTCGCGGCATGACCGTACGCCAGCGTCCACGGCGTTCGTCGGCCGCGACAGGGTGTCGTCCCCGACACGCGGGCCCCACTTGTCATAGGCTCCAGACAAAAACAGCCCCAAGTGTGTTTTCTCCTCCTCTGTAATTTGCATTTTTAACCTATTTAGAGCCCAATTTTGGAAAAATTCCAATTGGATGAAATGTTTTACTCTTTGAGCTCTACAAGTTTGTCAAAAGGTTCAACACCCAGATCCAAGTGGAAATATGATTTGAATTTGAATTTAACCAGCAGCACCACAGTTGGACAGTGGACCTTTATTGCTTGTGAAATTTAAAAATCCTATTTTAGGGCATTATTACCCAGAGTGCCTTTTGGAAATGTTTCTTAGAATTTCAAGACCTACAGCTTATCCAATTTGAGCATTGCATAAAAATGGCTGTAGTCTAGAGAAAATTGGAGATTACTAGACATGTCAGTTTTGAACTGGTTTTCTATGTTGGTAGAAAATGACTCTAATTACCATGTAAACCTCAATATATGCTAAGGCCCCAATTAACAAAGTTGTTCACCACATCCCTATCTACACTTTTGGTTATATAAACTGCACCCAGAACTCAATGGAATTGAAGTTATGACTACAAAACTAGAGACAACACATACAAAAACAGAGTTTGGATACTTGCATTTATATTAAGTTGGCTTATGATGCTCAAACATAGACTACCGCTATGTGCTTTATGATGCATGCTTCATGTATGAAAGATGATTATGCAATTGAGATGCCTGGGGCATCACAAACTCATAGGCAAACACAAATCGCCAAAAGCCTTTGAGTTTCATCCAAAAACCAAACTAGAAGGATGAAGAGGAGGGGGCTGCACACATGCACTCGAATTGCTGCTGAATCTTGATGTATAGAAGATGGGAAATCAGTTCATACAAGGTTCCTATAGCCTACCTGTGATGCCCCAGCATCTCAAAAGCCTTAACACGCAGCTAGGGACATGCTAATAATGAATTAGGACTTAATGATGCTTAGAGAGTAACGAAGACTAGATGGAGGAGTCAAAAGTCAATTTTTCTAGGAAAGTACAAAACTCTACGTGGTTTGGATGTTTAAGTCACCACACACAAGCTTTTATGCAAAACACTGAATACGAAAGTCTTAGTTTGGGATGTTACCTTCAACTTTGATATTATGACCATCTTCAAAATCCTATGTTATGAGGTTTAAAAATCGAGACCAAACGAAACCAGAAATTCATTGAAAGGTGCCAATTGTGATCGTGACCAAATTTGAGCCCTAATAAAACTTTCAAATCCATTAAGCACTTTTGCTTAAACTTTATGTCAAACTTGTGGTGTAGATCATGTACTACACTTATGCTACACTAAGCATAGATCAAAACTGTCATCAACTTATTTCAAATTGAACCTAAATGTCTCTTGAAGTCAGCCCAAGTCGGTCTACGCTTAGAAAAATTCTCAAGTTTGAATTTTCAGCTCATCCCAAATTTCAATCTGAAATTACTTTGGATTTCACTATACAACTTCAAAATCTTCCTTTCTATGAAGTGAAATTAAACTTATCACCTTTCAAATGCAATAGTGTGGAAGTGATTGGACTTCATTTGATACTTCAAAATTTGAAAATAAGAAAGTCTCTACATAAAGTAAATTTACTGTTTGACCAAACCTGTAAGCACATTGGTGATTGTATTTCAAATTCTGTGATGAACTAGACACAACCTTATATACCAAACTTGTAGATAACTTTAGGGTGAACAACTTTGGTAATTGGGGCTTGACCATACCCTGAGGTTATCATAGTGCTTTGGATCTTTTTCTGTCAGCTTGTGTTTTCTGTCAAAACCTGTCCTGCATAGTGATTCAAAATTTTCTCTAACCTACAATGACTTTCATGTAACACTCTATATGAATGAGTTGTAGACCTTGAAGTTATAAGCAACTTTATCAAGAAACACTTTGGGTGAAAATGGTTATAAATAGGACTTCTGGATTTTCTAAATAAAATGGGTCCCCTGTCCAAATTTGGGGCTGTTAGTTAAATTCAACTTTAAATCATATTTCCTCTCATATTTTGGCATTAGGTATTTTGACAAAGTTGTAGAGCCTAAAGAGTACCACATTTCATCTAATTGGAGTTTTTCCAAATTCAGCAATTAAACTGATCAAAATGTGAAATACAAACGAGGGTTTCAGCAGTCAAACTCATTTCTCCATTTTCGGGATTTCTCTTTCTTTATGAGCCTATGACACGCAGGCCCCACCTGTCGGCCCATCTCAGAATCCCGCCCGCGGTCAAACGACGACACCGTTGTGGGCCCCACTTCCCCGCGCCTCTATGCACCGGATCCATGGACCGCTCCCTCTCCATCCTCGCCCCGGCCCTACCCGTCAGAGGGACGGTCCACTGGACCACGTCCAAGCCCCCACCACCGCCCCTTCTTCCCTCTCCTGCTCGCCCATGCGGCAGACAGGCTCTACCCGCGCCGCGCCATGACCGGCCGGCCGAGGCTCACCCTGACCCTGCCCCCAGCTTCTTCACCTGGACGCATTCGTGTCTCCGTTCGTCGCGTTGATCTCCATACCTCTTTCGGCCTCCACTCCCGTCGCCCCTGAGCCACAACGCGCAGCGCACCGAGCCGCCATGGCCGGCCCGAGTAAGCTCACGCAACCACTCCACTGGTGCTCCTCCTCCCCATCTGACGTGCATCCCACGCCCGCCTAGCTCCACTCCACCAAACCCCGAAGCTCTAGGGCGTCGAAAACGCCTCCTTCACCTCCCTCCACGCGCCACCACGCCGTCGGTCTCACCGTGGGTAGCCTCCCTGGGCCAATCTCAGCGGCTCCAAACCCCACCCTTGAGTTCACCTCATGGTTGCGCAGCCCACGCGACCTCCAGCACCGCATCCTCGGTTCCCGTTCGCCAGATCGAGCGCGCGCAAACCACGGCCACGGCCTCCGGTTCACCTTCGGTTCACGCCGCCGCACCGCCTCTCCTCTCCATAACCGGCGACGAGGTCAGGGGGAAAGGGGAGCCCGCGGCGAGGAACACGTCCCCGGACCCACTCGGCTCTCCACGACGCCGGCGCAGCCCCGTCTTCCTCCTCCCGCCGCGCGGTTCTACCCCGTCCCAAGGAAGAAGAAGATGAAGGTCGAATCGCGAATAATCCCCTGCCATTTCTTGTTTTTGCGTGCTCTGTTTTAAGTACTATGCACTGAGTCACCTAAATCTTGTATGCAGGCCCCTAGAAGTTAGGGTTAATTGTGTTCAAGTCCTAGATCTGGTATTTTCGTTGTAGATTTATTAATTTTGGCTGAGATCTTTGAAAAATCATGATAAACCAACAAAAAATCCAAAATGGACAAACTTAGTTGCATCAGACTCCACTTAAATAGATCTATTGAATGGTGATGATGTGGATGTGTAAAAGGATTGTTTTGCCCCTGGTATGTTGCATGTTAAAACTAGATAAATGTTAAAAGTGGTAAAAATGGTGTCCAAAAATTATGAAACTTGATCAGTAGCTTTTTTTAGGATGTTTAGGCTCTGTGATAATTTTGGTAGCCCTAGCACTGCTTGGTTGATTACTATTTTGCCCTCATACATGAGTTTTATGTATTTCATTAACATGGAAAATACTGCCATATAGAATATACTTGATTGTGTGTTGGTATATGGGTGATCTTATGATTGTGTGTTGGTTCCTTGTCCATTGGACTACTCTTTATTTAAGTAGTTTATCAATCACCTTTCTGCATGCCCATGAAATGATTGGTTATGTGTGTAATTTATCTCCATGCACCTTATGCATCACATCAATGCATGCCATTCATGTAGAAACGCTTATTGCAGATACGTGATCAAAAAGCAAGTGCGTGGAAGCTAAGAAGATCAAGTCTTCATCGTGGTCATCCGTCCCTGATATTTCACGTTCTTTTCTATTTTAGCCCCTACTGGCGTTTCTAATGTTAGGGGTCTTTGTGTAAAAATGCCAAAACTGAATTGGTGTATAAATAGCCTAAGAGCTAGTCATTAGAGGTAGTCTTGGCAGCTAGGTTTTCATTTCCTTAAGGTAATTTTCGTCCTCAAGCTTTGAGCTCCAAGTTTAGGAGGGTTAGGGTGAGATCTAGCCTCCAAATCAAGAGAGAAGGTGAGGGTGTTTGCTTGGGATGAAATCCTTCGTTGTAATCTGACCTCTTTTGAGGCTCATAATCGAAGTGGTTTCGTGTAGCAACTTTGTGTGCTTCTTCTCCCCTTGTTCTCTTTGGTTTTTGACTTCAATCTTCGGCTTTTTGGGTGTTTGCTTTGGCCAAGGTTGAATCCTTTGTTTTCCTTATGTTTTGGACTTGCAAGGATGTGGAGATTATGTCTTAGAACATCTCAATCCCGAAGGATTGCCACGAGCAAGTTGTTCTTGAGCTTTTCCGTTTCTTGCCCAAATACTTACCTCTTCACGAGATCTGAAATTCCCGCTAATCCCTTGATCCTTTTCAATAGATCTTTTGGGAATAGCTTTGGAATGGAGCTAGGTTAGTGTGTGCAAAATTTCATGAAGTTTGGTGAAGGTTTGGTCAAGTTTTGGCTTCGGAAGTTCAAGTTTCGGTGGCTGTTTTCTGACTGTCTATAACGTCCGGTGCTTCGTCCGCTGTTTAGTTCGACGATCAAACGTGCTCCAAATGACTTGAAATTTTGTGGAGTTCTTGTCCTATGAATCATAAAGCTCACATAAAAATTTTAGAATATTTGGAGGTGTTTTGACCTAGTTTTCGTATTTTTCTTTGGAGGTTGGTCTGTCTGTTTCTGAGCACCGGACGGTCCGGTGAGTGTAGGATTTTTATTTCTAGTCCAATTGAGCTGAAAATTTGTGGAGTTGTTCCTTGGCCCCTTCTTAACCTACAGTAAAAATTTCATAATTTTTGGAGTTGGTTGGATTGGGTTTTGAGTGAGATCTTTTCGGAGTGTCAGTCTGTGAACACCGGATGGTCCGGTGATCACAACTTGCTCCAATTGGCCTGAAATTTTCTGGTGTTGTTTCCTATTGCCTTGTGAAGGTGTGGTAATTTTTTGGGGTGGTTTGGAGCTTTGCATCTAGGGTTTTGAGATTTTTCTTTGCAGCCCTGTATGTCTGAAATCTGCAGTTTTCTGGAGTTAGTTCCTTTTGCGCTCTCTTTCTTAGCCGTTTGAGCATGTGCTTCCGCTTGGTGCTTGGTACGTATCTGTTCAGTAGACGGTACCAAGCACGTATTGTGAGCTAGATACGTATCCTCTCAGTGGACAGTGTCTAGCTTCGTTGTGGGTGTTGTTTCCGTTTTGCATTGCGGTGGGGGTTTGAGTTTGAGTTTTCAAGTGCTCCTATTCACCCCCCTAGTCACACATTTCGGTCCTACAGGTAGCTTGTCCTAGCTACGCGATCCTACACGGGTGAGAAGAGAGGGTTTTTGGGGTCATAGGTTTTTAGGTGTCGACCTATTCCCCCTCCCCCCTCTAGGTCGCTTTCCGGTCCTCACAAAGACAAAGCGACCAAGATCAACCTCGAATCTGGTGACGTTCTCATACTCGGTGGAAAATCAAGGCTACTATTTCATGGCATTTCCCACGTGAAGACCAACACTGCACCAACTTGGTTGAAAGAAGAAACGGGCCTTCGACCTGGACGCGTAAATCTTACGTTTAGGCAGTACTAGCTAAGTACCAGTTAGTATGATGGCAATCATCGTGAACTTTTGTAATAAGAATGTTCCGATTCTCATAGCTAACAGGGTTCTCAAGTATCTGGCTCCATAGAATCAACATATGCCCAATCCTCGTGATTAGCGTATCTTGATTGTCCTGTGATGCATTCCGAACTCATAAGTCGTCATGTTTCGAGCTCTGGCATTCAGGAACTTCAGTCTTTGTAATCTGGGATACTCTACGTTGTTGTCACTATGTTTCAAATTCTAATTATTTTGATGCTCCAAAACCTTGAAGACCAATATGTCTCATTACATGGATTCATATCGTTTACATATTAAGCTTCATAAGCTCCAAGCTCCAATAATGTTGCATCAAACCCCTTATTCATCTCGTGTCGTGACCTTGCGTTCTCTATGGTTCCGTAAATGGTATGGTTGGACCACCCTTGATGTGGTGTTCACCCGAGCAGTCTATGGTGCCGCGACGGAACCTAGGACCCCGCGTGTACGACGTCACTTGGTTGTGTCACTAGGTGTGCGCTGGTATCAAGACCTGCAAAGGCAAGACACCGCTTCAATTGTGGAACATTTATATCCATTTTCTATCCTTTGGTTGACCCTATGCATCTAATTCATGGAAATGATCGACTCTATTTCCACCACTGCATTATATCATATCATTGGTTTGTTTCGCCTTGCCTTTCTTGATCTGTGGGAACAATCCACCTCAATCCCACAACTTGTTCATATCTTTCATTACTATTGTTTAACCTTGCCTTTCTTGACCTATGAAAATGAACCGTCCTACGTTCGTTCCTTGTTTACATACTTTCATTGTGTTGTTTCATGTTACTTTCTCAACTCGTGGGAAAAACTACCTTGATCCCACTAGCGGTTACATCTTTTTCCTCTTGGTTTAACCTTGACTTCATTGAATTGTAGAAACGATCAACTCTGCTCCACTATTTCACTTGTATATTTTCTTTCGAGTTGATGAACTTAATTCCCCGAGGGTGAATTTCAAAGTCGCCTTCCACACTAGCTTTTGTTCTTGGCTAGTGTTGCTGACACACCACCCTTTCCGTGAGTATTTCTTCCCCTATGAAATTATCCTCGAAGGTGGGGTTACAAACCTTGCAGATCGTTCCGTTAGTAAGCACATATCATCTACCTAGACTTTTCTGGATCAGTCTTGACCAATGCTAAGAAATCGTACAAACCATCACCTTGTCAACTCTATCTTAACCCTCTTGTACCTTTCTTGCTGTCATGAGCAGGATGTGTTGTACTTCACCACATCTTTTCTTTGAAGTTACCTTGAATTATTGTCTTATATGTGTACGCAATCCCTATCAAAGGAAATGAATGTGTCTCTCAAAAACACATCCGTTGATAACCCTTTGAATCACAGGAATCCTTCGTGGTTCGATTTTTCTGATTGTGTACACTTTGCTTCTATTGTTCAAAGACCTATATATTTACCACGTTTCTAAATCTTGGTGTCAAAGTCAGGGAGTAACCCTGTTCTATTGTTCGAATCAATCATTGTCGTTTTCGCACCGTGGCCACACCATCCCTGTGGTTTGTTCATTCGCTCTTATATACAACACGACTTGCCGAGTACCTTGGAAAGACCATCCTAGACCTATTCAAGAAGCTTTATAACTACCTTGTGTTAAGGAGGCACTAACCATTCATGAGCCAATTAACAAAGTTAATAGATGAAGAATTAAGTGTTACCATGTGTCACCAGAAACACATGGACGGCATGCCCAAAACCATCAACATTACGTAGTAAGCCCTAAAACCTCACTTTCCCCAAACCTCGGGACGAGATTTCTTTAAGGGGGGTGGGTTGTGATGCTCCGGCATCTCAAAAGCCTTAACACGCAGGTAGGGACAAGCTAATAATGAATTAGGACTTAATGATGCTTAAAGAGTAACGAATACCAGATGGAGAGGTCACTAAGTCAAAATTTTTCTAGGAAAGTACAAAACTCTACGTGGTTTGGATGATTAAGTCACCACACAAAAGCTTTTACGCAAAACACCGAATACGAAAGTCTTAGTTCGGGATGTTACCTTCAACTTTGATATTATGACCATCTTTAGAATCCTATGTTATGAGGTTTAAAAATCGAGACCAAATCAAACCAGAAATTCATTGAAAGGTGCCAATTGTGATCGTGACCAAATTTGAGCCCTAATAAAACTTCCAAATCCATTAAGCACATTTGCTTAAACTTTATGTCAAACTTGTGGTGCAGATCATGTACTACACTTTATTTCAAATTGAACCTAAATGTCTCTTGAAGTGAGCCCAAGTCAGTCTACACTTAGAAAAATTCTCAAAAGTCTGAATTTTCAGCTCATCCCAAATTTGAATCTGAAATTACTTTTGATTTCACTATACAACTTCAAAATCTTCCTTTCTATGAAGTGAAATTAAACTTATCACCTTTCAAATGCAATAGTGTGGAAGTGATTGGACTTCATTTTATACTTCAAAATTTGAAAACAAGAAAGTCTCTACATAAAGTAAATTTACTGTTTGACCAAACCTGTGAGCACATTGGTGATTGTATTTCCAATTCTGTGATGAACTATGTCGGTGTTTGATACCGGCAATGCACCACGGGGTGTGTCACGTGATGCTTTTGGGGTGGTGAGATTGGCGTAGCTCGATGGTTCACGTAGAGATGCGACAAAACACAAGAATTTAAATAGGTTCGGGCCACAATATGCGTAATACCCTACGTCCTGTCTGCGGCGAATGGTATTGATCTGAGTTCTCGAGGTTACAATGAGGGTTTGGAGGCTTGGTAGCTGGTGTGCGATGAGATGATTGATGATCTACGTAGGGGTCCCTTACCCGCCTTATATAGTCCTAGCAAGGTTTGGGTTACAAGTCGGTTACGAGTCCTACTCTGTTTGGAAGCCTAAAAGAGTACACAGAATCTACGATTACATGTTTCCTTCTTTGAGTCCTGCTGCTCCTGTAATCCAGAGTCCGAACCATACTTCATCACGTCTTTCCTGAAATCGTAGTACTTTGCCTTGGCCTTCATGCACATCATCTGTCTCCGGGCCCACGAGATCAGGCAGCACCCTGCTTGGGAGCCTGCTGTCTCTAATGGGCCCTCCGACGGCCCATGTACTAAATCCATGCCGTGAGGGCCCAAGGGATATCTATCCCCCACAAGCCCCGGAGGCTCGGGTTAATTTAGAGATTAATTGACTCGAGACTCCAGAAAGAATAACATACCGCTCATGAGTTCCTCATCCAAGTCCACACCGCTTCTCATGGTGCACCGCCAGGTGCACCCCATGGGGTAGCCCCCGAGCTTCAGGTTGACTTGAGTATCAATCAGCTTGAAGATCTAAACTTTCTGATTAGGCTTCACAGGATGCAATCCTCAAGTGCCGAGTCAACTTGAGGAATAGCAAATACTTTTATCCGAGTTGGGAATAGATGGTAACTCGGATAAAAGTATTTGCTATTCCTAAAAACCGCAAGCTTCTTGTTTTCTCGGATCTTTAGGAAAAGAACAATTTTCCCACAAATCCAGCACCCCATGGGGTTAACCCAAAGGGAATAAGGAGAGAGTACTGAGGAGTTACCCAGAAAAGACCCCAGAAAACAGGAATCTTCCAAACACGCAACAGCTACTGCCCACCCACGCGATAATCGACGCGTGGAGGAAGTCGAAACGACGCAGCCTATTGAATCGTTTTCATAGAGATCAAAGCGAGGTGGCCATACTATAAGAGCAGAGCCATCGCCCCATCCATTCATTACGCCTCCACTGAGCATCCAGTTCTTCAAGAAAACCCCAAGGACTCCCCACCCTCTCGCTCTCAGCCATGGCCAGAGGAAAGGGCAAGAAGTGTACTCGCGCCAGCGAGGAAGAGTATGAGGACTCCGACGACGCGCTCTTCGGCGGCACGTACGACGGGGATTCCTCCGACGACGGCTCCTCCAGCGAGGAGGAGCTAGCCCCCGAGGAGACGAGAGTACTGAAAACAGAGCTAGAATCAAAGAATTTAGAGTCTGAAAACCCCGCGAGCCCAACACCAGTAGATATTCCTGAGGATGATACTGCTCATATGAATAAAGCCACTAGAACTATGCATGAGGTACCAATGCCATCTGAGAACTGGCAACAGGCATTAACCGGGGCAGCTCCAGAAGAGAAACAGCAAGAGCCTGCAACTGAGCCATTACCTGAAGCCGCTATCTCCCAGGAGCACCTAACAGAGATCGATACAGGCGATACTCCTCATCCCTCATCTGAAGCTCATGAGTCGGCCCAAGAGAAAGAAACTGAAGTATCGACGCATACTGATCAAGTCAAAGGAGGACAATCTGACTTCCTGGCTACAACTGAGCCAGACAGCACTCAACCCCCTTTGACTGAAGCGGTTGATAACGGTCAACGACCAGTATCTTTAACCTCAAACTCAAGGCTACTAGTAGCTTTCAAGGTATACCAAGTTTGCACATGTCTTGTATTGACTTTGCTGTAGTCTAAACAACCCGAACTACTCTCTGTAGGCCATGCTGAAGACGCTACAAGGTGGAGTGCAGTAGGCCAGCTTGATCCATGAGTTGATTACTGCACTCTCCGGCCTTGAGGTTACTACTCTGAGGCAACAACTGGCTGACTCTGAGGCCGCACGAAAAGCTGAAACAACAGGTACGCATGCAACTGTTCCATACTCCAATATTTGAGATCTCAAACTGAACTATTGACTTGTTACCAGCTGCTGTTGCTGAGATTGCTCGCCTGAAGCAAACGGCTATGACTCGAGAGACAGAGCACCGTAACGCCATTGCTGACAGAGATCAAGCCAGAGACATAGCAGCAGACCTTCGCAGACAGCTGGATATTGAGAAGAAAAACCATGAGGTAACCCATCAAGAATCCCAACTAGCATATTCTTTGCTCACAGAAGCATATGAACTGTATCATTCCACAGGAGAAGATGCGCCAAAGAAATGACGAGTATCAGCAGCTGCAAAAATCACGAGATGGCTTTGAGAAGTCGTTCCGTGAGATTGCCAGTTCCTTGGAGTCCTTGAGGAATAGCCACTCCCTAACACGCCAAGCGCTTAAGGACAAAGAAACTGAACTGGCTAAATCTCGAAGCGCCCATGAGAAAATGAAGAAGGTACTAGCCTCCACAAGGTCTGCACTTAAAGAATCCCAAGACCACGCTGTTCATCAGGCTCAAGTATCAGAGGTCTTGAAAAAGAACAATGAGACCAGCAAGAGGAACTGCAACAAGCTGAAAGACGCCTTTGAGAAGGCAAAAGAAGCTGCCTTGACTGCCAATATTGCCTTGATCAAGATCCTGGACATCTGTGTGCTAGAAAAAACTACACCCGGTCCTCTGGGTGATCGAATAACAAATTTCATGGATGATATGAAGTCCAAGATTTCTGAACGAGTAAGAACCGTTCTTACTCGCGCCCTTATGGTCATCAAGAGTTCACAACCTGAGATTGACTTGGCAGGTTTACCAGAGAAGATAGTAAACGAGAACCAGTGTGTTGAGCATGAAGATGAGGCCCGCATGATTGCTGAACTCCTTGTAGGTGACAATGAGTAAACAATGATCCCCTATGTAATATGATGGACTGAATGCGGTGTGTACATATTTTGCATCTTGTGTCGACAATCTTGACTATTTACTCTGCAAAACCAAGTTAATTTAGAGAGCAAATCAAAATATTCCATACGTACCTGAGAGTTATTCCTGTGCTGAGAAAACAAGCGGCATTATCACGATCTGAGTTTGAACTGAATACAAGAAAAACAACATATAATAGTAAAAAACACGAATACTATAAGATAGAGTATGGTGATCAAGCAAAGACATGCAGTAACGAGCTGTAGGTCGTCAAAACCTAGGCCCTTCAGTCTTTGTTCGGTCGGGGCCTTGAAGGCTCCCCAATTATGAGGTCCTGCAAAGGCATGTAGCACCGTGTTGTCAGTCAACTGACCTAGGCCGATTGCCTTTGTTTTGTCGGGGCTTTGAGTACTCCCCTATTATGAGTTCGAACGAGAGCATGTAACACTGTGCTGTCGGTCAGCTGACCTAGGCCGATTGCTCTCGTGGTTGGGGCCGGAAATATCCACGTCAAGAGTAAGAGTGGGCATGTAGCACCTTACTGTCGGTCGACTGACCTAGGTCGATTGCCCGTACACAATGAGTGAATATCGTGAGTAAAAAGTAGGGAAGAGAACACATACTACTTTATCTCAAGAGTTCATTTATTTATAGAACATGAATGAGGACAGAGTACAAAAGATGATACTGACTGCTAACTCTGGAAGTCACCAAAAAGCTATGCGTAGAATCTGCGCAGATGCTCTATATTCCAGGAGTTTCCGACTGGTGTCCCATCCATTTGAGACAGACGATATGATCCTAGACAAGTAACTTCTATCACGATGTATGGGCCTTCCCAAGGAGGAGATAACTTATGCTGTCCCGCAGTTTTGAGCACCCTGCGTAGTACCAGATCCCCGATTGAGAAGGAACGAGGCCTCGTATATCGATCATGATAACGACGTAAAGTCTGCTGATATCGAGCCGACTGAATAACAGAGTTGAGACGCTCCTCCTCGAGTAGGTCGATCTCCTCGAGTCGGGTTGCTTCAGCCTCAGCAATGCTATTAAAAACCAGACGTGGGGCTCCAAACTTTAGGTCAGCAGGCAAGACTGCCTCTGATCCATATACCATGAAGAAAGGCGTGTTCCCTACGAGGGCTTTGCTGGGTTGTGTTCAAAGACTCCAGACCACATATGGCAGTTCGCGTATCCACTTGCCAGCCAGCTTCTCATTCTTGTCAAAGATCTTTTTTCTTGAGTGCGTCCAGAATCATGCCATTAGCCCGTTCAACCTGTCCGTTGGCTCTGGGTTGAGCCACCGAAACATACTTGTTGCGGATGGACCTTTGGTCACAGAAATCGAAGAATTCTGAGCCCTTGAAGTTAGACCCTAGGTCTGTGATGATAGAATTCATTATTCCAAAGCGAAAGATGATATCTTGAATGAACTCCACCGCTTTGGCAGACGTTAAAGAAGCAATGGGCCTGAACTCGATCCATTTGGTGAACTTGTCGATGGCAACCAACACGTGAGTATATCCCCCTTGAGCTTTCTTAAACGGCCCATTCATATCCAGCCCCCAGCAGGCAAAAGACCTTGAGACCGGTATATTCTGCAACTGCTACGCTGGAAGATGATGCTGCTTGGCGAGGAATTGACAAGCCTCGCAGTGCTGCACCAACTCGGCAGCGTCCTTCTTCACTGTAGGCCAATAGAAGCCGGCCCTGAATGCCTTCCCGACTAGTGTGTGTGAAGCAGCATGAATTCCACAGACTCCAGCATGTATCTCTTTTAGCAAACTCTGCCCTGATGAGGTGCTTAGGCATTTCAGCAAAACACCTGAAGCAGTACGCTTGTATAACTCATTATTACTCAGAGTATAGCTGGAAGACCGTCTTGCTATTCGCTCGGCCTCTACTTTATCCTCTGGAATTTCTTCGTTCAGAATGTACTTGATGATGGGGGCCCTCCAGTCAGTCGGTGCATCCAAAGTTAAGATATGCCGGTCGGGAGGTATGCTCAGCTCGTCTAGTTGAACGAAAGGATGATGAAGCTCTTGGACGAAGATGCCGGAGGGTACCTTGGCACGTGATGAGCCTAGCTTGGACAGGATGTCAGCGTCCACATTGTGATCCCGATCCACATGAATGTACTCAAGGCCCTGAAATCTGCCTTCCAGCTTGCGGACTGCCTCGCAATATTTGTCCATACTTTCTGTGGAGCGATCCCACTCCTTGTTGACCTGATTAATGACCACCAAGGAATCTCCGTAGGCCATTAGATGCTGGATCCCGAGTGATATGACGATGCGCAGGCCATGGAGGAGGGCCTCGTATTCAGCTGCGTTGTTGGAAATCGGAAGAGAATCTGTAATACATACTTGAGTTTTTCCCCTGCTGGCGAGGTGAAGATGACACCAGCACCAGCTCCCTTCAACTTCAACAAGCCGTCGAAATACATCTTTCAAACTTCCATGACTTCTGGCTTCTCAGGCACTTGATGCTCAGTCCACTCAAAGACGAAATCGACTAGTGCTTGAGTCTTAATTGCAGTACGAGGATAGAATTCAATGTCATGAGCCCCCAGTTCGCAAGCCCACTTGGCAATATGCCCTGTGGCCTCTCGATTACGCAAGAGCTCTCCAATTGGGAACTCCGTAACCACTATGATTTTATGTTCCTCGAAATAATGGCGCAGTTTGCGTGCGGTAATAAGAACTGCGTATAATAACTTCTGTACTTGAGGACCTCGCTGATGAAGTAGACCGGATGTTGCCTGGGTACCATGTGCTGTCCATCCGGTCGCTCGACCACCAATGCGGTACTGATCACGTGAGTCGTACAGGAGATGTAGAGGAGCAGATCTTCCGCCGGTGAGTCGGCAGTGGCATGATTAGGAGACTTGAGCACGGGAGGTGATGTTAGAAACTTTTTTAGAGCGTCCAACGCTTGCTGAGCCTCTGCAGTCCACTGAAACCTGTCGACCTTTTTAAGGAGCTTGTAGAAGGGCATGCCACGTTCACCGAGCCGTGATATGAATCGGCTCAAGGCTGCCATGCACCCAGTCAGCCTCTGGGCATCTTTCTGCGATCTGGGAGGGTGCATGCGCAGAATAGCCTTGATCTTCTTGGGGTTGGCTTCGATTCCTCTGTTGCTGATGACAAAACCGAGTAACTGACCTGCGGGAACGCCGAAGACGCACTTGGTGGGGTTGAGCTTCCACCGGAATTTCCTTAGGCTGTCAAACACCTGGCGCAGATCATCAATGAAATCTTCTTCGTTCTTGGTCTTGATTACAACGTCATCAACGTAAGCCTCGACACGTTCGCCCCAGTGATCGGCGAGGCAAGTTTGGATTGCCCTTTGGTACGTTGCTCCCGCGTTCTTCAACCCGAAAGACATTGAGGTATAACAATAGGCACCGAAAGGCGTGATGAACGCTGTTTTCTCCTGATCTTCGGTTGCTAGGCTGATCTGATGATAGCCTGAGTAACAATCGAGGAAGGAGAGCAAAGCACAGCCGGCCATAGAGTCAATGACCTAGTCAATGCGAGGCAACCCAAACGGGTCCTTAGGGCAGTGCTTATTGAGATCGGTATAATCAACACACATCCGCCAGTCTTTTTTATTCTTCTTGAGAACGAGTACAGGATTTGCAAGCCACTCGGGATGCATGACCTCTCTAATAAAACCGGCAGCCTTCAGCCGGGTTAACTCTGCCCTAATGGCCTCTCATTTTTCTGAAGTGAATCGCCGCAGCCTCTGCTTGATGGGTTTGGCATTGGGGAACACTTTGAGTTGGTGCTCGGCCAATTCCCTCGGGACTCCAGGCATATCTATTGGCTTCCATGCAAACATGTCGCGGTTGGCCCTCAGGAACTAGACGAGCGCGTCTTCCTATTTGGAAGTAAGAAGAGCGTTGATGGCGGTCGTCTCGCGTCCGAGGGGTCGAGACTTATCTCTTTCGTCAGGATGGCTGATTGAATTGCCGCGCTTGAGGCTGCTTTTCAGTCGGAATCTGGAGGTCTTCCTGCGACATGCCGGCTTCATCCACTTTGAGCTTCTTCTGTGCCGCCATGTGATTCTGCTCAAGGGCCATTTGCATGGCCTTTTGCACGCACTCCGAGGTTCCCTTGAAGTCAGCGCGTATGGAGAGAGCACCACCTGGGGCTGGCATCTTGAGGACGAGGTATGGGTAATGTGGGATAGCCATGAACTTGGCTAGCCCGGGACGTCCGATGATGGCGTTGTAGACGCAGTTGAAGGTCGGGACTTCAAACTGCAACGTCTCAATGCGAAAGTTCTCTGCCGTGCCAAAAGTGACCGGCAGATAGATGTGCCCGAGCGGGTATTCGCCTGCGCCCGAAACAATTTTGAAGAACGGGGTATCCGACTTCTTGAGTTCGCTAAGCGGGATCCCCATCTCTTGCAAAGCTCTAGGGAACACCACGTTGATGCTAGCCCCGCCGTCGATCAGAACCTTCTTGAGTCGGGTATCCCTGACTATGGGAGTTACGAGCAACGGGTACTTGCCTGGCTCATCGAAGTTGAGCCACTGATCCACCCGACTGAATGAGATCGGCTCGTGGGACCAATCGTATGGTTGCGGCGGCTCTGAGGTGGCCGCGTTGATCCGCCAATCCTCCAGCTTCTGCTAACGCTTGCTCGGGTACGCTCCATGCCCTCCTAGGATGAAGTTGGCCTCCTTGTTGACGTCAGGGAAGCGTTGATTATTGCCTCCAACTGGCTGCTGCGGCGACTGGTTCCGTGGTGGAGGAGGCGGCGGAGGAGCTTGCACCATCGGGAACTGGCCGCGTGTCAGCATGGCTTTGAAGTCGCGGTAGTGTCTGAGAGTATGACGCATATCCTTTTGCGCAGGGCATGGCTCGTCAAGGAGTTGATCAAGGGTTCGAGCCTAGGCTGGAGGCAGGCTGCGTGGTCATACCGGAGCTGGAGCCATAGCTCGGACCTCCTCCCGAGGCCTCTTGTCCCAGCGACGATCTTGCCGCGAGGGTTCTTCACGCTTCTCCTGCTTGCCCTTGCCCCGGTCATCTTGCCGGGGGCGAACGAGGTCGTGAGCTTGTTTGTCCGCCGTGATGTAGCGGTCCGCTTCCTAGAAGAGACGCTCCGAGGTAGTGGGCGTCCTTTCCAGTATGTGCTTGACGAAGACCTGGTCGTTGGAGCCCTGGAGGAAGTCGTCAATCACCGTATCCTCAGATACGTCGGGGATGCGGTTTCTGAGAGCCTGGAACCGCTTGAGGTACGATCGCAGGCTTTCCGAATCCTTGCGCCTGATGGTTTTGAGGTCCCACCGTTGCGCCGGTTTGTCGGAGAGTGACTGGAAGTTGGCGATGAATAGGTGACGGAAGTCGCCCCAGTCCTCAATGCTGCCCCGCCTGAGGTGGCTAAGCCATTGAAGCGCATCCTGCCCCAACTTGATTGGGACATAGGCCGTCATGAGATCTTCCGAGGCATTAGCCGCTCGTGCTGCGGTAGTATACATGGCCAGCCTGTTCCGTGGATCCATCTTCGTTTCCAATTTCTCAATGTTTGAGATTTTGAAATTAGGTGGCCACTCAACGTCTTGAATTCTTCGGCCGAAGGCTGCTATAGTAGCTTCGGCGGTGCCAGCCGGGTTACCGCGGTTCTCCACTGGGCGGCGAGGCAGGGACTGAGGTCGATGATCCCGCTCTAATCTGACTCGAGGAGTGACCCCTGGCGCCTGGAGCACACTGAGAGGGGCCGTAGTCTCGGTCGTAGTTCGCACGTCGGTCTATCTCGAGCTGGTGTCTCTGAGCGCGAGATTGCTCGATGCTGTGACATGCGTCGCAGTTGCCGTTGATGACCTGTCGTGCGTCGGCAACCTCTTGCTACCTAGGCACAAGGTGGTCTGCTACCCGAGCGAGAACAGTCTTGTTGGCTGCCCCATCTTCGTTGTTAGGGAGGAGCTCACAGAGCTTGACCAACACCCCTCCTGCTTGACTCGGGGTCTCCATGACTCCTTCGAACTCTTTCAGAAGATTGCGTCCGGGGAGCGCCGCCGGCCGCTGTCGCCTGGCTTGAGCAGTCTGCCAATTGCGATGCCGCTGCCGCGTCTGGTGCCTGCGTCGGTGGCTCTGCACCTCCTGCTCATCCTCGCTCTCCCGAGTTACCTCGTCTATTGAGACAGGCAGCGTAGGATCCTTGTTACCCAGGATGTGGCGGCGTCGGATGTTATGGATGCGGCTCGCCCTCTCCCTCCTGTGGAGATCTTGCGAGGTTTCAGCGAGGATGGGTTGCTCATCGTCCAGGACCACCTCGTCGATCCCGTTTGGCGCACCGCTGATCACGAAGAGCTCAGGGAAGCAGAGAGTGCAGCCGGGAAACAATCCCTGGGACCTGCTAGTGGTCGTCGCTGCCACCCCCATGCTGGCGTTTGAGGTAAGGACCGTGGATGCCGTGGTCATTGCGGTAGTTGCAACGTGTTCAGAGACCGTAGGAGTATCGATGCAGTAGATCATATGAGGGTGCCCTGCATCACGAGCCCTCTCAGTGTTCACCGGAAGACGGCGAGCCTCACCAGTCGGCAAGGTGCTTCGGCGAATGGATCTTCCCGCTGGCGTGGGATCGATGATGAGCCGTAGGCGACAACCCGCCGGCGGCGCATCGAGTCCACTGTAGATGCGATCGTCCGGAAGAGGCATGGACTGTCTTGAGTTGGGCGCCCCCCGCGCACCCTCGCCGTTGTTGAGGGAAGCCGAGGCACGGGAGAGAAGCCCCTGGTATGTGGTAGCAGAGTTGCGGAGACCGAACTGGATGGAGGGAACGACAGGCTCCGCCCAAGTCTTCTTTCGGCCCTGGGCAGGCAAGGCTGGCCAGGTCACTTTGATGCCGGCGGAGGTGGTGGGACCCGTAGCAGGCATGGGACCTAGGAACGAGTATCAATAGGAACTCGCCTCAGGCCCTGTGGAGTACTGCCTGAGACGTGGGCCCGTCGTGGATCTCGTGAGGGGTTCCCTAAGGAACCCGGTCTTGGCCCCCGACTAATCCGAGTCCAGATTTGAGTCGGGGAGGTTGAGAGCGCCGTGCGATGGGTCGGGGCCGAAGCGGTGGTCGTCGTAGGTTCTACTCGGGTTGGCATGGTCGATGTAGATCGAACCCTAAAGGAGACCCTGCGGTCGGTTCGCGCTCCCGAGTCATGATGACCACGGGGAGCCCGATCTGACTCAGCATGACATGGAGCCAGATTTTGGCGAGGGGCCGGCGCCTCGCGCCGACGTGCTGGAGCTTGGTGTGGAGTTGGTGGATGCTGATGAGGTGCTGGTCCCTGGCACCGATCCAATGGTGTAGATAGCTTTGGAGTGGTCGATGGCTGCACGACGATGCGTGGTCGCACCGGCGTGCTGTGAAGCTGGTGAAGGTCGCCGCTCCAGTCGGCGATGAAGGTGATTGATCCGAACTGGATCATGTCGCCTGGGGTGAAGCCGTTGACGAGACGACTAGCCATGGAGCTAGCTGATGCCGATTTCGCCACCCCCTACCTGGCGCGCCAACTGTCGGTGTTTGATACCGGCAATGCACCACGAGGTGTGTCACGTGATGCTTTTGGGGTGGCGAGATTGGCGTAGCTCGATGGTTCACGTAGAGATGCGACAAAACACAAGGATTTATACAGGTTCAGGCCACAATATGCGTAATACCCTATGTCCTATCTGCGGCGAGTTGTATTGATCTGAGTTCTCGAGGTTACAATGAGGGTTTGGTGGCTTGGTAGCTGGTGTGCGATGAGATGATTGATGATCTACGTAGGGGTCCCTTACCCGCCTTATATAGTCCTGGCAAGGCTTGGGTTACAAGTCGGTTACGAGTCCTACTCTGTTTGGAAGCCTAAAAGAGTACACAGAATCTACGATTACATGTTTCCTTCCTTGAGTCCTGCTGCTCCTGTAATCCAGAGTCCGAACCATACTTCATCACATCTTTCCTGAAATCGTAGTACTTTGCCTTGGCCTTCATGCACGTCATCCGTCTCTGGGCCCACGAGATCAGGCGGCACCCTGCTTGGGAGCCTGCTGTCTCTAATGGGCCCTTCGACGGCCCATGTACTGAATCCAGACCGTGACGGCCCAGGGGATATCTATCCCCCACAAACTAGACACAACCTTATATACCAAACTTGTAGACAACTTTAGGGTGAACAACTTTGGTAATTGGGGCTTGACCATACCCTGAGGTTATCATAGTGCTTTGGATCTTTTTCTGTCAGCTTGTGTTTTCTGTCAAAACCTGTCCTGCATACTGATTGTAGACCTTGAAGTTCTAAGCAACTTTGTCAAGAAGCACTTTGCGTGAAAATGGTTATAAATAGGACTTCTGAATTTTCTAAACAAAATGGGTCCCCTATCCAAATTTGGGGCTGTTAGTTAAATTCAAATTTAAATCATATTTCCACTCATATTTTGGCATTAGGTCTTTCGACAAAGTTGTAGAGCCTAAAGAGTACCACATTTCATCTAATTGGAGGTTTTCCAAATTCGGCCTTTAAACTGATAAAAAATGTGAAGTACAAACGAGGGTTTCAGCAGTCAAACTCATTTCTCCATTTTCAGGATTTCTCTTTCTTTATGAGCCTATGACACGCAGGGCCCACCTGTCAGCTCATTTCGGAATCCCGCCCGCGGTCAAACGACGACACCGTTGTGGGCCCCACTTCCCCGCGCCTTTGTGCACCGGATCCATGGACCACTCCCTCTCCATCCTCGCCCTTGCCCTACCCGTTAGAGGGACGGTCCAATGGACCACGTCCACGCCCCCACCACCGCCCCTTCTTCCCTCTCTTGCTCGCCCACGCGGCGGACAGGCCCTGCCCGCGCCGCGCCATGACCGGCCGGCCGAGGCTCACCCCGACAACACCCCCGGCTTCTTCACCTGGACGCGTTCGCGCCTTCGTTCGTCGCGTTCATTTCCATACCTCTTTCGGCCTCCACTCCCGTCGCCCTTGAGCCCCAACGCGCAGCGCACCGAGCCGCCATGGCCGGCCCGAGTAAGCTCGTGCCACTGCTCCACTGGTGCTCCTCCTCGCCATCTGACGCGCGTCCCATGCCCGCCTAGCTCCACTCCACCAAACCTCGATGCTCTAGGGCGTCGAAATCGCCTCCTTCACCTCCCTCCACGCGCAACCGCCGAGACGCGCCACCGCGCCGTCGGTCTCACCGTGGGCGGCCTCCCTAGGTCAATCCCAGCGGCTCCAAACCCCACCCTCGAGTTCGCCTCGTGGTTGCGCAGCCCACGCGACCTCCAGCGCCCCATCCCCGGTTCCCGTTCGCCAGATCGAGCGCGCGCACACCACGGCCACAGCCTCTGGTTCACCGCCAGTTCACGCCGCCGCACCGCCTCTCCTCTCCATGAGCGGCGACGTGGTCAGGGGGAAAGGGGAGCCCACGGCAAGGAACATGTCCTCGGACCCACTCGGCTCCAAGTGCCGCCTCCACGACGCCGGCGCAGCCCCGTCTTCCTCCTCCCGCCGCGCGGTTCTACCCTGTCCCAAGGAAGAAGAAGATGAAGGTCGAATCGCGAATAACCCCCTACCATTTCTTGTTTTTGCATGCTCTGTTTTAAGTACTATGCACTGAGTCACCTATATCTTGTATGCAGGCCCCTGGAAGTTAGGGTTAATTGTGTTCAAGTCCTAGATCTGGTATTTTCGTTGTAGATTTATTAATTTTGGCTGAGATCTTTGAAAAATAATAATAAATCAACCAAAAATAAAAAATGGACAAACTCAGTTGCATCAGACTCCACTTAAATAGATGTATTGAATGGTTGTGATGTGGATGCGTAAAAGGACTGTTTTGCCCCAAGTATGTTGCATGCATGTTAGAACTAGATAAATGTTAAAAGTGGTATAAATGGTCTCCAAAAATTATGAAACTTGATCAGTAGCTTTGTTAGGATGTTTAGGCTCTGTGATAATTTTGGTAGCCCTAGCACTGCTTGGTTGATTACTGTTTTGCCCTCGTACATGAGTTTTATGTATTTCATTAATATGGAAAATACTGCCATACAGAATATACTTGAAATGACCCTCTGGTATTTTTCATGTACTGTCCTTAGCATATGTAACTCACTAGTGAAGTTTGAGGCTATGCATGTTGAGTTTGTGTGGTGATTTGAAAATGACAAGTAATGACTATATTAACAAAATAATAGAAAAAAGAGGTTCTAGATTGCAAGAATAAATACATAAAAAATATGGTGGTACGCTGATGGTGTATAGGTTCCAGAAAATATTTTTGTGGAATTTGTGAGGTCTGTTTTGGTGTGCAATTGAATTAAACCCTATTAATTATATGGAAAATAGATGTCCTATCAAAGTATGGATATTTCACTTGCTGATTTTTGTACATGTTGTTTATGCCTTGTAGTGCTCACTGAGTAAATTTCAAGACCAGAAACTTATCCTATAAATTATGAAAAATCTGAGAAGCTAGGCTGATAACTTGCTGGAATTTTAATAAATAAATCATAACTCTTTTGTGGTTGAAATTTTGGCAGTAGTATTGTATAGTGGAATTCTACATGTCATGAAAATTTGATCTCCTTTGTCATTGTCTAACTGCATGAACTCTGATGGGCGTTTTTATTCATAAAATGAGCATGTATATCGATTTCATATGTATGTGTTTGTTTACAAATGGTATTATTGCGAAGGTGGTTGATTCTTGCTGAATAATATCTACAAACATTTAGATCACACTGGATTAGGAATTTATTTACTTCTCATGTAAACTACCTTAAGTCAATATAAGGTTTAAATCCATTAAATAAAAGCATAGTGCATGATATACCTAGTGAGTGATTCCTCTAAATGCATGAAGAATATGATTTTAACTTGTTAGCCGTTGAATAGAAATAAACATCACCCCACCCATCTCCGTGTTCTAAAATATATAACGCTTGCTCTTATCGGATCACATCGTTAACATGTTGTTAATATAATCAGTAGCTCGTATATGGGTGATCTTATGATTGTGTGTTGGTTCCTTGTCCACCGGACTGCTCTTCATTTAAGTAGTTTATCAATCACCTTTCTGCATGCCCATGAAATGATTGGTTATGTGTGTAATTTATCTCCATGCACCTGCATCGCATCAATGCATGCCATTCATGTAGAAATGCTTATTGCAGATACGTGATCAAAAAGCAAGTGCGTGAAGCTACATCAAACAATCGGTGGTCCAAAAGACTAACTAAGACCCATTCACGACCTGGAGGGCCCATCAGTCGTGTTTGGAAAGAGGAGTTGTCCAAGGGATCAAGGGGTTGCCAGGGGCAAAGCCTCACAACCCGGCAAACTAATATTAGCTTAGTTTGTTGCTTTTCTTAAAATAAAGCAAAGGTAGGCAGGACCATGCTTTTGCTAGCAAACATATTATGATAATGAGTACACATCTGCATTAGGAGTTGTTTGAAACCAATTGCATTAGACTCCTTGGCCACCTTGGCCCTAGCACCTATAATAGAGAACGTAGGCTGAGTATGCCTAGTAATGTTAGGTACGAGTAGACACGAGTGAATGGAATCACTTGTCATGTAGGTGATCTCTCAAGGATTTCAAAAATCGCACCATTTTGAAGTTACTATTATGGTTAGGAACGAAATGGAGACCGGGCAGAGATATGGGCATACAAGAAAAATAAATAACGATGATGAGTATATGAATGGTTGGTGGACTCTGCCCGAGCCGTTTAAGACCCCATCCGCTGTTCGCCTGTTGATCGGCATAACATTGCTAGAGTGCTTATCCGGGATAATGGATCGGTGAAAGTCTTACTTGTGCCATCCGAAGAACAGAGACACGTTCCTACCCACTGGTTGAGAGGAAGGTGGCCCGAGAGAGCTTAGTACTCATGGTGGGGAGACCGAGATGTCGGCAGGCTCACCATGGGGGCACAACCCGAGGGTCAAGCGGGAGTGAATTGAACTTGGGATGGGACAAGTGGAGATGGGGGCTATATGTAGAAACGCGATGGCTAGTAAGCATATACCCCTAGCATGATAGTTGTTCTCGGGAGTATAAGAATCGATTTGAATCGCTG
This sequence comes from Paspalum notatum, assembly GCA_022530915.1. NCBI lineage: Eukaryota > Viridiplantae > Streptophyta > Magnoliopsida > Poales > Poaceae > Paspalum > Paspalum notatum. The sequence goes on along the minus strand of CM039688.1, from coordinate 25,780,888 downwards.
ATGCTCACTAGGTGTGAGAATGCCATATCACTTATGGACAACGTAGTAACTACTTGAATACATTATGCTTATTACTCATGTTTTCAAATGCCACACGCTTGTATTATATGTTTACATTCCTGCAAGTTATTGTGTTTATGTTGATAAATGCAAATGATGGAACTGGTTACCTTATGGTTAACTCATCACTGTTTAACAATCAATGGCTAAGGATCCACTTATTAGTAAGCAAGCTTTGCATCAGCCGTAAGCCTTTCCATTAAGTCCTACTGAGTAATTAGTACTTAGGGTTTGCCCCCACTTTTGAAGCGCAAGTACCGTTGGCATCTGGACAATTGCTTGGAGAAGGGTAGTACCAGTGGCCTCAGTGCTGCTCGCCTTGTTCACCTCTACATGAAGACTACTTGCATACTCTGATTCCGCTACGAGATATTTTAAACATTGCTTCCGCTTTTGATTTGAACATGTATTTTGAGTACTTATATCTTGTCTGTAATCACTTTATCTTATCTTCACTATTAAACTGCCTGTGATGATGTAACTATTGTGGCTCCCTCGAGGGCTGGATGTGTGTGATGTTGGTATCCTTGGGCGATGGTTACATCGAGTGCCCTTTGGGGTAGCTCGACGGACTACCGGGTTTAGTTCAGCTTAAGTGCACTGTGAGCCAGAGGTGGCAAGTATGCTTAGCCTGGATTAAGCAGGATGGTTCCGCCACACTACCACCCTTCATCCTCCCTCTTGATGTGAAGAACAATAGCTAGGGTACTCAAATCCTAGCCTAAAGTTCTCCTTTCTCTCTTTGGCACTTGGCTGTATAGAAACTAAGCCTAGGGCTTTCTAATGGTTGGAGAGTCACCTAAATGACCAGCCACTTAGGTATATATTGCCTAGGCCTAACGACACCATTTAACACTAAGACCCCTACTCTAGAAAGCTTGGAAGGGGCTGAAATGAAAATGATACAATCGGACGACTACGATGACGCTTTGATCTTCTTCTTTTCCACGTCTCGCTTGGATGTACGCCACGTAGCCAGTAGTCCGGAAGCTTCCCCCGGTTTTGAAGTCAGAAACCGAAAAACTTTATTCTGCAGGCTGCCTGGGCCGGGTTTTGGCCCAATCTTCTATCTTCGTGAGTCGGAGCCCAACCCATGACAAAGCCTCCCTCGCATGCCTTCGCACCATGCACTCGAGTGGGAGCACCATGGTGGCACCCGGCTTCTCCAGTCCATCGGAGTCGCCACGCAGTCCATTGGAGGGCTTACACCACCGTTACCGAACCGCCCCTCCGTGTACCGAGCTTCCATGGCTGACCGATGCCAAGCATTGCCTCCAGTCCATTGGAGGGCTTCTGCCTCAGTCCATCGAGGTCTTCATCATCTACCTCCAGTCCATCGGATGGCCTCCAGTCCATCAGAGGGCTTGAGCTCATTGACAATCACTCATCACACTAGGACAACAATGAGGCCAGTCCATTAGCTCTGAATCTCCCCCTTGATAAGAGCATTGTGAACACCATCAACCTGTAAACTAAAATAGAACAAAGACAAGAAAAAACGTAAAACCAAAAAAGAAAGAAAGAAAGAAAGATGAAAGTTGCTCAAAATGCTCAAGAACCAAATACAAGCAAAGAAGTAGGGCACAACGAGACAACAAAAGAAAACAACGCATCGGCTCCTCAAGACAGAGGCAAAAGGCTCAACGCACCTATGCAAAGAGCATGCTAAAACCTCAAACTTCCCCTGAAATGCATCCTCACAAATGCAAAATGAATGCATCCTCAACTAAATCTCTCCCGAGTCCTCCCCCTTTGTCCATCATTTCTCCCCCTTATTGACAATGGACACATCAAGGGTTAATAGGACTCCCCCTGAACTAGACAACTCCCCCTCAAATATGCCATGAAATGCAGAGAGTATACCAGAAAGAGCTCAGAAGGGATGAAAAGCTAGTATTCACAAGTTCTAGCGTACAGAGCAAGTGAGGGCAAGGAAGCATGCTGAGAACCAATGGACCGGCTTCATTGCTCTCCTGGTGTGATGAGTGATTGTCAACGGTACAAGTCCTGTGATGGACTGGAGGCCCTCCGATGGACTAGAGGTAGAGGATGACAAAGACCTCGACGGACTGAGGCAAAAGCTCTCCAATGGACCAGAGGCAAGTCTCAGCGTCGGTCGGCCATGGGAGCTCGGTACACGGAGGGGCGGTTCGGCAACGGTGGTGTAAGCCCTCTGATGGACCGCGAGGCGACTCCGATGGACTGGAGAAGCCGGGTGCCACCGTGGTGCTCCAACCCGAGTGCATGGCGCGAAGACGTGCGAGGGAGGCTTTGGCAGCTTCGGCTCAAAACCGCCACCCAAGTTCAAATGACTTGGTGGGTTAGGCTCCAACTCGCCAAAATAGAAGACTGGGCCAAGAACTAGCCCGGAAGCCCGCAGAATAAAGTTTTCCGGTTTCTGACTTCAAAACCGGGGGAAGCTTCCGGAGTACTGGCTACGTGGCATACATCCAAGCGAGGCGTGGAGGAGAAGAAGATCAAAGCGTCATCGTAGTCGTCCGATTGTACCTTTTTCATTTCAGCCCCTTCTGGGCATTCTAGAGTAAGGGTCTTAGTGTTAAATGGTGTCGTTAGGCCTGGGGTATAAATACCTAAGTGGCTGGTCATTTAGGTGACTCTTCCACCATTAGAAAACCCTAGGCTTAGTTTCTATACAGCCATGTGCCAAAGAGAGAAAGGAGAGCTTGAGGCTAGGTTTTGAGTCCCCTAGCTAGGGTTCTTCACATCAAGAGGGAGGATGAATTGAGGTAGGCTGTAGGAAGCTTTGTATGCACTTAATTTTGTGATTAATCCGGCAATATTCCTCTAAAATTGGAGTGCTTGTGTGCAGCCCTCTCCCTTTCCCATCTCTAGTTTGGTTTTTGGGTGAATTCTCAAAGGCTTTTGGTGCTTTGCTTTGCCTACGAGTTTTCTCCATTTCTTTTGGTATTTTGGACTTTCAAGGATGTGGAGAATATGACTTAAATCATCTCAAACCTGCAGGTTTGCCACGAGCAAGTCGTTCTTGAGCTTTTCACTTTCTTGCCCAAATATTCAATTCTTCACGAGATCTGAAATTCCCGCTAATCCCGTGATCTTTTTCCATAGATCTTTTGGGGCTTTGGAATGGAGCTAGGATAGTCTGTGCCAAATTTCGTGAAGTTTGGAGAAGATTTGGTCAAGTTTGAGGTTTGAGAGCTCAAGAACAAGGGCTGTTTCTGGCACCACTGGAACATCCGGTAGATCCACTGGAACATCCGGCGGGAACCACCGGAACATCCGGTAGCTCCTACCAGAACATCCGGCAGTTCAGCCTCGGGCATGTCTACCGAAACATCCGATAGAGTCTACCGAAACATCTAGTGGAGCCTATCGGAACATCCGGTAGCCCTTACCGGATCATCCGATGTTCCGAGGAAGTCCTGTCCTTCTTTTGTGTTTTTGATGTTCGGCTCTTTGCTTCGACCTTACTTTTAGTGTTCCTTGCTGCTGCCCATACTCTTAACTTGCTGTGTACCAGTGATGCGCATTTCAGTGCATTGAGTGGTGAGCAAGACGCTAGAGCGTGAGTCATTGTTTCGCTTGGGTTGTGATCTCATGATCGTTGAATCTTGTGCTTCCGCTCGCTTGGTGTGTTCCCGTTCAGTGGGTGACACCAAGTGCTTGCTAGACACATTTCCTTTCAGTGGACGGTGTCTAGCGTTTGTTGTGTGTGTCAGTCTGCACCAGAGTGCTCCTATTCACGCCCCTCTAGTCGCACGTCTCGGTCCTACAAGTGGTATCAGAGCCAGTTAGGTTTCCTCATATCTTAACTGGTGACGAAACCGTAGCGACGATGACTTACTCCGGGAAGATTTCGGTCCTTGGCTCCGATGGCTATCCCTACTGGAAGGGTAGGATGGAGACGTTCCTTGTTAGCCAGAGTCAGGACACATGGGATGCTACTCAGAGTATGACTTTTGTGGTGCTTCCAGTCGCTGAGCGTACTACGCCTGAGATCGTGGCTCGGTATGAGGCAAATGCCAAGGCTGTTAACTTTCTCTTTTCCGGGCTTGGTCCCATGGATTATGAGAGAGTGAGTCACCTCAAGACGGCGCGTGAGATATGGTCACTGCTTAGTGCACACCATGAGGGTACCGCGACGATTCAGGCTAGGCTTCTGGAGACTTACCAGCGCGAATATGAAAATTTCGTCCAGAAGCCGGGAGAGTCAGTAGACGACTTGTTTGGTCGCTTTCAGTCGATCATCAACAAGTTGCGTGTCAACTCTACCCCCGCTGAGCTCCCATACACCGATCATGAGCAGGCTGTCAAATTGATGTATGCTTTGGATGGAAAAGTATGGGAGATCAAAGTAAACTCAATCATTGAGTCGGCAGGGTATGATACGATAGGAGTAGAGGCGTTCTATAGTAAGCTCAAGGCCACAGAAGTAGATTACAAGATGAGGGATTCCCTCGCTTATACAGGTTCCAAGAGTCTGGCCTTGGCTACCCCCTCTAGTGAGTCTGCTACTAAACCCCTGTTACACAACTTCTCATTTTCTGCTTTGATGTCTGTTATAGAGACAGTTGGTGATGCTTAGGGATGATGAGCTTTGTTTGGTGTCTAGTCGCTTTCAGTGCCCCTATGACAAACGGATGAGCAAGAAGAGGGCGAGAGGCCCAAGTGCTTCGAGTACGGAGAAGTCGGCCACTTCATCACCGAGTGCCCCAATAAGAACGACTACTATAAGAAGGGCAAGAGCTACTCCCGCGACTCCGATAAGTACCACTCCGGCAAGCCAAGCTTTGACAAGCACCACTCTGGCAAGCACAGCTTTGGCAAGCGTCCCTTCGGCAAGAAGAACTTCCGGAAGGCTTTCAAGAGCTACCAGAAGGACAACCGAAAGCGGGACAAGGCGTTCTTCGCCGAGATCAGGTTCTGTAGCAGCGGATCTTCTTCGTCTTCATCCTCATCGAGCTCAAGTGATGAGAAGATCACGTACGAGAAGGACAAGAGGAACGATCAAGGAGGTCCAGCTGGCTTGTGCTTTCTCTCCACCAAGTGCAAGCACAAGCACAAGTTCAAGAGGAGCTCGGTTCGCTCCATGGCGCTTGAGGACAAGGAGAACAAGGATAACAGCAACAACTCTTCTTCTGATGATGAGGTAACTCCTGAGCAAGCCGAAATCCTTGAGATGCTAGAGCAGAACAGCCGAGAGTTGAAAGCCCAGGATAAGATGCTGGAGAAGGCAGCTAAGAAGCTGTAGAAGTTGAAAGCCCAACTTGCTGAGGCTTTAGAGGAGAATGAGAGGTTGAGGAGTGTGAGACCCCAACCCAGTGAGTTTGAGTGCCCTACCTGTGAGTCTTTCATGACGGAGCTTGGTGAACAGTGAGATAGGTATGCCAAGCGGGTAGAGAAGATAGATGGGCTGAAAGTTGAGTTAGGTAAACTCCAGTCCAAGCTGGATGAGCCTATTTTGAGTGGAGAGCTTGAGTGTGAGTCTTGCCCCTATTTAGCTAGAGAGCTAGGTGTGCTGAAGAAGAAGTTTGAGGGGCAGGTCAAGGAGCTTGAGGAGCTTAGGACTAGACCTGCGCTTTTGGGTGTGTGTATGGTCTGTCCTACTTTGAGAGGCGAGTTGGAGCAGTTGAGGGCTGACTTTGAGGTACTTTCAGCACCTACTGACACTTGTGAGAACTGCCTGACCCTTAGGATGCAGCTGGTGGATAGGGATGCCACCATTAAGAAGTTGAAGAAAGCTGCTCCTGTGTTTCCCTCTCTAGATTGTGATACCTGTGCTGCCCAGACAGTAGTTCTAGAAGATCTGAGGTTGCAAGTGTTGTCTTTGCAAGATGACTACTACAGGTTGAGAGAGGTGCTGAGTTGGGTATATGCGAGGCAACCCCAACTAGAGATGATTATAGAGCGCACCAAGAGAGCCAAGGTTGACATGAGTGGCATTGGGTTTGGAGAGTGCAGCACCTCGGGTGAGAAGAGTGCCCCAATTAAGATCAAGACTGCACCTACCCAGTCAGGTGAGACTGTTGATGGGGTTTACCATGAGCCAACCAAGGCTGCCCCAAAGAAGCAGTACTGGACACCCAAGCCTTCTAAGGCTAAGCTGGACAAGATAATAGAGGAAGAGCATGAGTCCAATGGCAAGAAGCTAGTTCAGCAGCCTGAGTCATCCAAGGCCACACCACCTAAGCCCAAGTCCCAGCCTAACCCAATTCCTAGGAGGCCTGTCTACCACTATGAGTTTTGCCAGCGGAATGGCCACCTAGAGGAGTTTTGCTTCAGGAGGAAGCAGGTTGAGAGACAGGAGAGAGCTTGGGGGAACCAGGACCAGTTCTACCAGGGTGGTAGGCAAGATCCTCCCTACCATGGTGAGATGAGAGACCGCTTTGCTGGTGGTGAGAGAGGAGGCGGCCTTCAGGCCCGTGCTCCTGGTGGTGAGAGACGCTTTGTCGGTCGAGCTCCTAGTCATTTTCAGCGCGGCTATGGACCTCATAACCGTGGCTTTGTGAGAGAGCTTGAGAGGCCACGCTTTGTGGGTCGTGGTTACTCCAGTCGTGGTGATTTCTTTGACTGTGCTTACCCCACTTTTGAGCAGATGGCTCGGCATTGGTATAGTAGTTTTGGTACTAACCCCAGTGCCGGACCGTTTGCTGACTGTCACTTTACTTGACTTTGCAGGATCGAGGCATGGAGGACGTGTGGATCATGGACTACGGTTGCTCTAGGCACATGACAAGGCACCCCAAGTGGTTCTCCAGCCTCAACCCTGGGAGCACCAAGGAGTACATCACATCCGGGGACAATGGTCAAGGTAAAGTGTTGGGTGTTGGTTCTATTTCACTCTCTCCTAAGCTTTCCCTGAGAGAAGTTGCTTTTGTCCAGAACCTGGGGTTCAATTTGGTCTCTGTTTCACAACTTCTCGATGAAGGATTTGAGGTTCGTTTTAAGAAGGGTGCGTGCCGCGTTCTTGATGTTGAGGAGACCCTTGTTTGCTCTTTGTTGCCTTTTGGTCAGGTTTTTAGGGTCGACCTCACATCTGTTTCTGGCCCTGCGTGTTGTTTGGTTGCTAGTCGTTCTGCTGATATATGGAAGTGGCATAGGAGACTTGGTCACTTGAGCTTTGATCTGCTAGTCAGGTTGAGCTCAATGGGCCTAATCCGAGGATTGCCCAAATTGAAAGCTGAGAAGGACTTAGTGTACCACCCCTGTTGTCATGGCAAGATGGTTACTGCCTCTCACACTCCTGTGTCTCAGGTGATGACCTCATATCCGGGTGAGCTACTCCATATGGATACAGTAGGACCTGCTCAGGTAGCGTCGATTAGTGGGAAGTGGTACGTGCTTGTTGTTGTGGATGACTTTTCGCGCTGCTTGTGGGTATTTTTCATGGAGTTTAAGGATGAGGCATTTGGTTTTGTTTGGGATCTGGTACTGAGGATGGGTCATAAGGCCATGAGGGCTATCCGCAGTGACAATGGCGGTGAATTCAGAAACTCTTGTTTCGAAAACTTCTGTCGTGACCTAGGTCTTGAGCAGCAGTTTTCTTCTCCATATACCCCCTCCGCAGAACGGTCTTGTGGAACACAAGAACCGCACACTCGTTGAGATGGCACGGACGATGCTCGATGAGCACTCCGAGGCGCTTTTGGGCTGAGGCAGTGAATACGGCCTGTTACATTGCGAACCGGATCTTCTTGCGAGCTTTTCTTGGAAAGAGCTCGTATGAACTTTGGTTTGGTAGGCAGCCCAGCGTCAAGCATTTGTGAGCGTTTGGCTGCAGGTGTTTTGTGCTGAAGAAGGCGGGGCATTTGGACAAGTTTGAGTCTCATTGTTTGGATGGGATTTTTCTGGGGTATGCTTCAAGTTCTAGGTCTTTTCATGCATGGATTTTGGAGGCCAAGCAAGTTGTTGAGACTTGTGAGGATTTTTTTGATGAAACTATGCCCAGCACAGCCCCTGCCTTTGAGCTTTCAGGTGATGATGAAGAAGGCACCCCCATCTTTGAAGATGAGGAAGGTGCAGATGATGTTGGTGATGCAGGAGCCACTGCACCGGCTGCAGCTCCTGCACCCTCTGCTACGAGTTCTGATGACGAAGGAGGACCCTTGCCCACGGCTTCCTCCTCACTCCCCAGACAGCAAGCTCATGCAGAGGCTGGCCTCGCTGAGGACGTAGGGGAGGTGACTTCCGAGATTGTTCCATCTCGGCAGGTCCAGCGGGATCACCCTCCACACAGGATGATTGGAGACATTGACCAGCGTGTCACATGCTCTTCGGTTAACTCTCTAGCCTTTTTCTTCCACTCTGCATATGTTGCTACTTTTGAACCCCGGGATGTGTCACATGCATTATCTGATCCTAACTGGGTGAACGCCATGCATGAGGAGTTGGAGAATTTTGAGAGAAACCATGTCTGGGATTTAGTTGAACCTCCACCAAACTGTCGCCCTATAGGTACCAAGTGGGTTTTCAATAACAAACAGGGTGAGAACGGGATGGTTGTGAGGAACAAAGCAAGATTGGTAGCCCAGGGTTTCTGCCAGAAGGAGGGGATAGATTATGAGGAGACCTTTGCCCCTGTAGCTCGTTTGGAAGCTATTAGGATTTTGCTTGCCTTTGCGGCCTCTAAAGGCTTCAAACTGCAGCAAATGGATGTCAAGTCTGCTTTCCAAAATGGGTTTATAGAGGAGGAGGTTTATGTGAGATAACCTCCTAGCTTTGAGAGTGCCAAGTTTCCAGACCGGGTATATAAGTTGAAAAAGCCCTTTATGGTCTGAAGCAAGCTCCTAGAGCTTAGTATGCTAGGTTGAAGAGTTTCCTACTCAAGTTTGGGTTTGTGATGGGTTCAGTAGACAAGACCTTGTTTTTGTTGAGTCGTGGCGGTGACACCCTGATAGTTCAGATATATGTTGATGACATAATCTTTGGTGGTTCATCTCACGCTTTGGTGTCTAGTTTTGCTGAACAGATGAGCAGGGAATTTGAGATGAGTCTCATGGGTGAGCTCCAGTTCTTCCTCAGGCTGCAGATCAAGCAAGGCCTTGAGGGTATCTTCGTCCATCAAGCCAAGTACACAAGGGACATACTCAAGAAGTTTAACATAGGTGATTCTAAACCCAAGACAACTCCTATGAGTACGAACATGACGCTTGATGCGAATGAAGATGGGGAGGCGGTGGACCAGAAGGAATTTCAAGGGATGATCGGTTCACTTTTGTACCTGACGACGACCAGACCGGACATTCAGTTCGTGGTTTGCCTTTGTGCGCATTGCCAGGCCTCTCCCAGGACATCTCACCATCAAGCGGTGAAGCGCATTTTCAGGTATCTTAAGTTTACTCCTGAGCATGGTCTTTGGTACTCCTCAGGTTCTTCTCTTTCTCTTAGAGGGTTCTCAGATGCTGACCATCGTGGCTGCCGGATTGATCGCAAGTCAACCTCCGGCACATGCCAACTCTTAGGAACCTCTCTTGTCTCTTGGTCCTCCCGCAAGCAAGCTAGCGTATCCCTGTCTACCACAGAAGCAGAGTATATATCTGCTGCTCCCAGCTCTTATGGATGAAAGCCACCCTTAGTGATTTCGGCCTTAGGTTTGGGAGGTTCCCTCTTCTAGTGGACTCTACTTCTGCTATCTCTGTAGCTAAGAACCCCATCTTGCACTCTAGAACCAAACACATAGACATGAGGTTTCACTTTCTGAGAGATCACTATGAGAAGGGGGACATAGACTTAGTCCATGTAGCATCTGAAAACCAGTTAGCCGATATCTTTACCAAGCCCCTAGAGTTTGGCGCTTTTGTGCGCCCGAGAGGTGAGCTTGGAGTGTGCTATCCCTTCTAGTCAGGGATAGTGTGCTATTCCTTTTAGTAAGGAATAGCTTCTGTAGTTTAGTTTTTGCTTTTATCTTGTTTTTATTTCTCTTTGTTTCTTTTGCACATTGTATCATATCATGCATTGCATTGTATCATCTGCATTTTCACTTCACTAGCACTAGAGCTCTTTCGGAATGATGAGTTAGTACTTGCTTGTGCTACATTGTACAGATGCTTGCTTGATCATGGTTGGCTAAGCTCTCTTGAGTCTGTTGAATACTAATTGATAGCTATGTCTTTTGCTTTCCTGAAAATAAAGAACATGATCACCACTTGACTGGGCTACCAAGCATGTGTAGGAGTGTTGAATGCTATGCTATCTTTTCATACCTGGATATGCTAGTTGTGTGCATTTGCTCAGTTAATGCCTAAGCTTTTATGACACCTTGCTTAAATTGAAATCTGAATCACAATACTTACAAGTGGTGTCTTATGTGCTAAATTGAGAAAGATTGAGGCGGGTTTGCTTGTCACACTGATTTAGTTTAAGACTGCTTGTCATTGCACTTTGACATGAACTTGGACTAGGCTGTGTATGACCAAAACCTTGTCTTAAACTTCTGATGGTTCTTTGAGCCTAGGCTTGGCATTGGTTGGTAAGAAGTGGCAAAAGACAAGTAAATAACCCTTGGCACAAAAAGAATTTGCTTATGAATATAAATGTTTAAATCTGAAATTTGCAAGTCTCTAAAATGCTTATGGCTAGTTGTATATGCTTTGGTTGAGAGTAGCACACTTTGTATGCATTGCTAGCATCTTATTGTTCATGCCTATCTTGCTAGGTGCTATTCATCTTGGTGATGCTTTCTCTTAAAAACTCCCTGAAAAACATGCTAGCTCTTAATATGTGTAAGATAGATTTATTTGAGCTTGTTGCATGCTTCCTTGCCCTCACTTGCATTGTATGCTAGAACTTGCGAATACTAGCTTTCCATCCCTTCTGAGCTCTTTAAGTTACACTCCTTGCACATCATGGCATATTTTGAGGGGGAGTTGATTAGTTCAGGGGGAGTCCTAGGAACCCTTGATGTGTCCATTGTCAACAAGGGGGAGAGTTTTTGGAATACTGGACACAGGGGGAGGACTTCGGGAGAGATTTAGTTGAGGGGGAGTTTTGCACTCATATTGCATTTGTGAGGATGCATTTCAGGGGGAGTTGAGCTTTTAGCATGCTCTTTGTATCGGTGCGTTAGCCTTTTGCCTCTGTTTTGAGGAGCCGATGCTTTTCTTTCTTTAGCTTGCCTTATGTTTTGCCTTTGTTTGGTTTTGGGCAGTTTGAGCATTTCTTTTATTTTCCTTTCATTTTCGGTTTTTCCGCTTTTGTTTTGTCTTTGTTCCATTTCAGGTTATAGGTTGGAGATGTGTTGACAATGCACTCATCAAGGGGGAGATTGAGAGCCAATGGACTGGCTTCGTTGCTCTCCTGGTGTGAAGAGTGATTGTCAACGGTATAAGTCCACTGATGGACTGGAGGCCCTCCGATGGACTGGAGGTTGAGGATGACGAAGACCTCGATGGACTGAGGCAAAAGCCCTCCATGGACCGGAGGCAAGTCTCGGTGTCGGTCGGCCATGGGAGCCCGGTACACGGAGGGGTGGTTCGGCAATGGTGGTGTAAGCTCTCCGATGGACCGCGAGGCGACTCCGATGGACCGGAGAAGCCGGGTGCCACCGTGGTGCTCCAACCCAAGTGCATGGCGCGAAGACGTGTGAGGGAGGCTTTGCTGGTTTCGGCTCAAAACCACCACCTAAGTTCAAATGACTTGTTGGGTTGGGCTCCGACTCGCCAAGATAGAAGATTGGGCCAAGATCCGGCCCAAGAAGCCCGCAGAATAAAGTTTTCCGGTTTCTGACTTCAAAACTGGGGGAAGCTTCCGGACTACTGGCTACGTGGCGTACATCCAAGCGAGGCGTGGAGGAGAAGAAGATCAAAGAATCATCGTAGTCGTCCGATTGTATCTTTTTCATTTCAGCCCATTCCGGGCATTCTAGAGTAAGGGTCTTAGTGTTAAATGGTGTCGTTAGGCCCGGGGTATAAATACCTAAGTGGTTGCTCATTTAGGTGACTCTTCCACCATTAGGAAACCCTAGGCTTAGTTTCCATACAGCCATGTGCCAAAGAGAGAAAGGAGAGCTTGAGGCTAGGTTTTGAGTCCCCTAGCTAGGGTATTTCACATCAAGAGGGAGGATGAAGGGTGGTAGGTGTTCATGTCTCTTAGCGTAACAGATTTTACTCCGCAAGCGCACGGAGATTCGCAGTAGCTTTTTCACTCAGAGTATTCCGAGTATCGTAAAAATCCACAGGGACGCAAGGGCGAATAGGTGGAATGAAATGTCGAACTTTCAAGCGGTACTATAACTTAGATAAAATACCAGCTAAACTTACAACGGGGGTAAGATATAAAGATAGTGTATGGTGGGAAGATTAAAACAGGGACTAAAGAAGCCTAACACTTAGGTAGAGGCTTGGGAGGACAACGAGTGAGATTAGATTTCCAAACTCTACTACCGCTGCAGAGGAGTATTCGCGGTTGAACTAAGATAACTGGATACAAGCTAGGATCTTGCGTCGCGCGAAATTCCGGCGCCTCGAGGGGTCAAGGGGTAGATAGTAGACCTCCGAAGGAGACCCGGCTAATGCCTACGGGCTTACGGAACGACGGGGTGGATTACTGAGACCTCTAGAGCTGTCACCTAGAGAGGCTACCGACCAGATCTGCGTGGGTAAGATGGCACGCTATACTAGTGTTCAAGTGAGAACTTAAACACTAAAGCTCTTCCTTGATCAGAGGGTGAGAACTAACTTAATCTTAGATCAAAAGCCTAAGACAAGCTTATAGCACCGGCAAGTCTAACAAGATTCAGATAATTTAAGAACAACACAAACCTAAGCCTTGGATCTAGTGTGCAATAAAGGTACACCACACTAGGCAAGCGTTAAGAAGTAAAGTAAAGTATAACAGAAGATAGAACAATGATAAATATTATACTGGAGTAACGAGTATACAAGATAGAAAGATACAAGAGCTTTACCGAGACTCGAAGAAGACTCCGGAATCCCTGAGGCAAAAGCTCAGACTCAACTCTAACTCCCAGGACTAACCTAGTGACACAAGACTAAACGATAGTGTGAGCTACTCAACTTCCACACTCTACAAATGACAGCTAGGGGGTATTTATAGTCACCAAGTGAGTGGGGGTACTTATAGGGTCGGTATGGCAGTTAAGGGGACAGTGGCAAGCCGCGCGGCCTGGTAGGAGGCCGAGCGGCCTGGCCAGCCCTTGGATCGACGCCACTCTTCATCCTATGGTCCATCTTGACTCCCCAAGTCGGTTGCATGGCGGTTATGGCGGTTACAAGTGTGTTTTCCCTTCAACCGTTGATCTCACTCGTGTTTCTTCCTTAGCCGCAGGATTGAAGTCTCGCGGATTGCTGACTTCACCCATCCAAGTGTTGGATCGGTGATATGGCAAGCCTTCTGGTACTTGACACGTTGCATTCGGTATTTGGACTTCACAAGTGTGCTGACACATCATTTATGCACATGCAGGTCGAAGATGAGCTGATTTGGCTCCTGAGTCAGGCCGAGCGGCTTGGAGTGGTGCCGGGTGGCCTGGCTTGGAGTCGGGCGACTTGGCCCACTGGCCAGTGACCCTGTGACTTAGCCAAATTTGCCTGTTTTCTGCTGATCTTTGTACCTACAATCAAATATTCAACACAACTTGTGGAAATATGTTAGTAGCACAGGTTTATCCATACTTTGGCATGTTTTCCTCCATGTTCATGGATAGTTGACGGTCATTGGTAGTGCAATAACGACCGTCAACACCCCCCAAGCTTAGACCTTTGCTCGTCCTCAAGTAAAGCCAAGATGGGTTATGAATCAGGAGTTGCTGCAATATCGATCCTCATGAATAGGAGTTATGCACAGACGACACCCATGTTTTTACCTCGAACCATAGTGTATGCAATGATCACTCTCACTCATACCTGTGGTGCATCTTTTTGTCTTACCACATCTTGGGCGGTTAAGAGGAAGAACGACTTAGCTGCAGGTTCTACTCCAAGCATGTCTTTTGGGATTCACATCTCAGGTGTTTTTAAAGATTTTTTTCAAAAGAAAACAAGTTTCCCCAAAGGTACTCTTGATCGCTTGAAGTGTATCCTCACCATTGAAGCCAAGAGCTTGGCTAAGAACTTCCTATACTAAGGCTTATGTGGAGCTCAGGGTCATGGAAGGACTCAGCTTACTTAAGTTGTTTGTTTTGCAAAGCCAAAGATTGGGCCAAAGAAATGTACTACATCATCGGGCCTTGTTCATTGTTGGAGCTTTATTTGGGGGGTGGATAGATGAATCTCCTTGTTTCCTTTCCTTCTCCTTTTAGATTGCTAGGTATGAATATGGAGCCTTTTTGTATTTTTCTTTCTTTTTGCCATGCTTGACTAGCATGCTTTTCTTTTTCTCATATTTTCACCATGCTTGACTAGCATGCTTTTCTTTTTCTCAAATTTTTGTTGGCTCCATACTCTACCTATTTTTGATTGGAAGGAGTAAGGCTAAGGGTATTATTTTGCAGATATATGGATGCATACCCAGGATAGGTAAATGCATTTGTGGTGGTGGATTTTTGCTCCAACAATTCACAAGATAGAAATGATTCCATTCTAAAAGACTCAAAATTTGACAAAGCTCAAAACAACTTTAAGTAGCTTAAACAAGCTAGGCTCAGACATTTCAATGTATTTGGCTCTGGTAGGTATTCAAAAACCGATGGGGGAACTTCATTTCATTTTTCAAAAGAATAAACCTGAAATGTTTATCTTACTAGGGACATGTGAAGACAACCTAGTGCTTAGCCATATCATTTCTCACAACAACTTATACAAGGTTATGCAAATGGCATCCACTAAGTACAAGATCAAGATTTCAACTTATACACACAAGCTCAAAATTAAGCTAAGTGTAGAACGTGCATAAACAACTAAGCATGAACATATCAGAGCAACTATTCATCATTTCCATATGAAGGATATATGCATCAAAGTTGGGAGTTGTTTTTATTGACACTTTTTTTTATAAAAAGCAATAAAAAGGAAAATAAATAAAAACTTTATTGAAAGTTCTTACCTCGGTAGGACGGTGATGCTGCTGCTCAGTCGGACGGGGTACTGCTGGTACTGGTAGGACGGGTGATGCTGCTGCTTGGTCGGACAGGGGTACTGCTGGTGCACATGGGAGGAGACAAGGACAAGAGACGGGGACACCTTACTCTGAGGAGACACAGGCGCGAGGAGGCATGCTCATAACGGTCAATGAAGCTAGGGGTTTTGGTAGTAGTTGTTGTAGAAGTTCTGAGCATTGAGGAAGCCGGCTCCAACTTGCTCATTAAGGTTCTAGAGCATTTCCATGTTGGTTTGGAACCGTTGACCCATCTCTTCCGTGCGTTGGTAGATGTCACCTACCTGCTGATACAGCCTCTGATCGTGTTGGCCCAAGTTCATCCCCTCCATTGTGGAGTTGATGTCGGCCATGTCAGGTGTTCGGTACCGGGTTGAAGCAGAGTGACCTAGGTCTCTACTGAGTGCACGTGATGCACTACCGCCTCCGTAGTGTTGTGTACTATGGGAAGGCTGGTAGGAACTCTCGCCACCGGTACTGGAGAAGTACTAGGACGGCTCAGCTGGTGTGGAAACAAGGACAAGTTCCTCAGAATCTTCTCCTCAGGCTCTGCGGTGTGACTCCTCCGCTCGCCGTCTCTGGGCTTTGGTCATGACGCCGCCGATGCTTTGGCATGGTTAGGCTCCTGATGGTGTACATATCGAACTGTGGTGCTGGAAGCGGCAGCTCAAGATTATGCCCGAACCATGTCATGATCAGTTTCCCAGTTGCGGCGTCTCGCTTCATGAAATGTGCCTAGACAAAGTGCTGCTCCCCCACATAGTGTGATGTGTCTTCTAAAAGGTAGTCAAGTTGGGCATTCTCTAGGAGGCCCAAGTTGGCAGCTATCCTGGTGACAAAGGAAGTGATGCTTATTGGGGTGTTGGTCGCTCTCATGCCCATCCAGTGGTGGACAATGTCGAGGACCGGAGCATAGCGCTTCTTTTTGACCATGGCATAGAGGCACTTGAGGTCTTCGTTGGGTGCACAACGAACCTTGCCTCTTGGAAAGACGATGAGCGAGACCCAGCGAGCTAAGAGTCTCAGAGTGGGATTGTGAATTTTGGCTGTGCTGTGTTTCCCCTTCCCGTACTCTCCACATATTTTCACCCAAAAAGATTTCATGTCGTACCCGGCTGGGTCACTCAATGAACAGTTGGAGTGGAAACCCAGGAGGTCGGCAAACTGCCGTGGGTAGACAGAGAATTCAGTATGGAAAAGGTGGAAATTTATAAACGTACCTGTTGTACGCTTATCCACGCGGAGAGTCATCAGGAACTCTTGTGTGAGAAGAACAGATCCTTCCTCTGTAATGTTAGCGAAATCCGACCAACCTATATAATCAGATGCTTTAATGAACGGGTCCAACATACCTATCTCGATGAGGAAGAAGGCGTCGAAGCACTTGGTCCTCCAAAAGGTCTTGGTGGTAAGAGCTTGTAACACTTGGGCTTCCTGATCGCCTTGGATGTTGATGTCCTGCAGGTTCATCAGTCGGCGCTGTGGTTGTTGCTGAGAAGAAACTCCTTCATCTTGCTCCTGGTCCTAGCGGCTGCGTGTACCGCTGACAGACATCCTGTCGGACACTGCGGGAGTCATGTCGGATGCTGCTGGGGTCCTGGAGCTTCCACTTTGTGAACGAGAGCGCGAGCGCTCGTCCGACGAAGACGGGAACTTCAGGTGCAGTCCCTTCCCTGTGTTGCTCAGGGCCTTCTTCGCTTTCCTGAAGAAAGAAGACATCCTGCAAAAATAGACAATATACTACACAAGGGACAAAGCAGACACAAATATTAGCGTTAGCGGTTAGTCGTCCAGAAGTCAGTCGTCCAAGGGTTAGTCATCCTTGTGGGGCAGAGCCTCCACAAAATATCCAAAAACCGAGGGTGTAGCACTTATTTTCTTGGGTAGAATTTTAACTAAGTGCAGGAATTAAAACTAAGTGCTAAATTAGTGCTTAAGAGAGTGTGTTTAGGGGGAGAAAGAGAGTTGCTCGCGCTGCTGAGTGGTGCAAGGAGCAAGTACATGCATACACTTGTATTTATAGGCGCGCGAGGGAGCATGCAGGCAGCAGAGGCAGGCCGGGCGGCTCGGGGCCAGGCCGAGCGACGCCGGCTGGGGGCCGGGCGGCCTAGGAGCTAGGCCTCCTAGCTTGGTTGTTGTGCGCGCGAGGATGGGACGGCAACGGTGCAGAAGGAGCGGGCGGCGTCGGTGCGCAGGGGCCGGGTGGCGCCAGCTGGAGCCAGGTGGCCTGGTGGAGTGTGCAGAAGAGGAACAGAGGGAGCAAGGAGGTGACCCGGGGGGCCGGGCGCCCTATGCAAGGGGCCGAGCAGCTCCGGTGGTGGCTCAGCCACTGCCTCGTGCACGCACAGAAGGGAGCAGAAGGGGGGTCGGGCAGCCCCTGGTGGGGTCGGGCGGCTCCAAAGATTTTTTTTTTCGCAAAATTGAACTAAATAAATGCAAACTTAAGCAAAAAGTTTTGATAAAATTTAAATATGCAGTGGTGAAATTCAAAGATAGATGCATGAAAGATAGAAAAATTATAACGCGGGGAATTAAATATGCAGTGGAGGATAAGGCCAGTTTACATCCTGGCGAGGGCAAGTCATACCTTTGGTTCGGTGTCAGCGCTCGACGGAGACTTAGCGGCCGTCTGTGCTACAACTTTTGCTCGCCAAACCTTCTTGGTTGCCACAGCCTTTTGTTTCTGAGTTTTAGTCTTCTTTTCTGGCTGAGCTTTTGGCGTTTCCTCTTTCTTCCGCCATTCTTGAGATGTGTTCGTTGCCTTGGCGGTGACCTTTATCTCAGGAGCTTTGCCTCCTGAGTCCTTTGTCGGCGGCTGGGCCAGTGAGGCACGTCTCAGTGACTCGGCTCTGTGATCAGCTTTGAGCTTGCGGGCTTCTCCATCGTACAGGAGCTTTTCCATAGCTACGAGGAGAGAGTCCATTTTCGCCTTGCTTGGCGAGAGCTCGATCTTCTCTCTTGGTGTTTTCTGAGGTGCCTGACACTTAAATTTGAAAGTTTTTACCTATCGGCACTGTTCGACCTTTGGTTTGAAGGCGAACGTCTCCCATCTGCCATTAATGTTGAGGTGGACTTCTCCAGCTCCAACATCAATGTTGGCCTCAGCGGTGCTTAGGAATGGTCGCCCAAGGATGAGCGGCGTCTTCGTGTCTACCTCCATATCTAGCACCACGAAATCTACCGGGACGATGAAGTTTCAGATTTTCACCGAGACATCTTCGGCGATCCCGATGGGGTAGCGAATCGATTGATCCGCTAGCTGCAGGCACATAGTAGTAGGGGCAAGTGTAGCATGCATAAGTTTATCAAAGACTACCTTTGGCATGACGCTGACGCTTGCTCCCAGATCACAGAGAGCTTGATCAAAATTCTGGGTTTCGATTGAGCATGATATGGAAGGGTTCCCGGGATCCTTCTTCTTTTCAGGCGGCTGATTGAGTATAGCAGCGCTACACTCCTCCGTGAGATGCACAACTTCGGTCGATGGCAGCGGCTTTTTGTTGTTGAGAATGTCCTTCAAGTACTTAGCATACGTAGGCACCTGCATCGCATCTAGCAATGGGATATTGACATATAATTTCTTGATTACCTCGACAAATTTGCCGAACTGATCCTCCACCGAGGCCTTCTTCTGCCTTTGAGGAAAAGGGAGCACTGTGCTATCATAGAACTCGTGCGGAGCTGACTTTGGTGCTTCCTTCACCGGTGGTGGTTCACGATCCACCTCATCTTCCTCCTCTGGTGCGGCCTGCTTTCCCTGTTCATTTCCTGCAACTCTAGGATGTGGCGGGTCTTGTGTAGACCTTCCACCCCTCGTGGTTACAGCACTTATATGTTCTTTCGGGGGTGGCTCGGGCTATCCCGGAAGCTTCCCCGAAGTAGGACTTGGTAGAGCGGCGGCAAGCTAAGCTATCTGGGTTTCTAGCATTTTAAAGCTCAGCTGGTTCTTCATGGCACTATTCAGAGTTTCCAATTGATTTGACAAAGATTCAAGAACTCTATCATTCGCATGGAACTTCTTACTAATTCTATCGTTCACAGCTTTTTGATCGAAAGAATTTTTATTAAATTGCTGAGAACTGCTAGAAGACATACCTTGACCAGCGAAAGGTAAGTTGGGTCATGAATTCCAACCTAGTTGAGGACGAGGCCCGTTGCTGAAGCCATTGTTGTTAATGAAATTAACGTCCACTGATCCATTTTCGGGGCAGGTGTTCCCCGTGTGGCCTGTGTTCCCGCAATGCTCGCAAGTCATGCGAGAATCCAGTGCCTAGACCGGCACAGTTTCAAGATCGCCCTCCAGCTTCTTTAGCAGGAGGTCCATTTTGGCGGCAAGCATGTCGGAGCCGTCAATATGGTGGACTCAACGGGGCTTATTGTTCGCCCTCTCCTCTCTCCATCCTTGGTTGCTTGCCATCTTCTCGATGAGAGTGCGGGCAGCGGCAACACTCAAGGACAGGAATGATCCTCCAGCGGCTGCATCGAGGTGTTCTTGCGCGGACCGGTGTAGTCCGTGGAAGAAATTCTGGATTATCAACCACTGTTCCATACCATGGTGGGGGCAGGCGGCGATGTATTCTTGTAGTCTCTCCCATGCCTCCGCCACGGACTCATCAGCGAGCTGCTTGAAGCTCGAGATTTGGTTCCTCAGTGAGCTTGTCTTCCCCAGCGGGAAGTACTTTGCAAGGAAGGCATTAGAGCATGCCTCCCAAGTCGCCAAGTTGTTGTGGTTCAGGTAGAACCACTGTTTCGCCTTCCCAATCAGGGAGAATGGGAAGAGGCGAAGCCGAACAGCATCGGTGGTTGCACCCTTGATAGTGAAAGTGCTGCATATCTCTAGGAATTGCTGCAGATGGCTGTTTGCATCCTCCGACGCCAATCCACAGAATGGGCTAGCTTGGACCATGTGGATGACACCTGGCTTGAGCTCGAATCCATCTCCAACAATCACACTGGGTCCAGTGGGGATGTTGTTGCTGGATGGGATAGAGAACTCGCGAATGGTCTTCTCAGCCATATGTGTCGTGTCAGTTGTGCTTGTGGATCCAAACTCCAGTGTAGCTGGCACAGGCCTCTGCCCGTGGATCGTCTTCTAACGGACTCTCCATCTGAGCAACGACTCCGGATTGTTGTGAAAGTTTGCCGGTAGGTCAAAACCGGTCATACACCTCTCTGTCACCCAACAATAAAGTAGACAGAGGCAAATAAGCCCACTAAGAAATAGAGGTATGTTATCAAGTTATAAGTATCTAGGTTCTACAAATCAAACTTCTATTGCCAATTGCTTCCCCGGCAACGGCGCCAAAAAAGCTTGTTGACGTCTCTTAGCGTAACAGATTTTACTCCGCAAGCGCACGGAGATTCGCTGTAGCTTTTTCATAGAGTATTTCGAGTATCATAAAAATCCATAGGGATGCAAGGGCGAATAGGTGGAATGAAATGTCGAACTTTCAAGCGGTACTATAACTTAGATAAAATACCAGCTAAACTTACAACGGGGGTAAGATATAAAGATAGTGTATGGTGGGAAGAGTAAAACAGGGACTAAAGAAGCCTAACACATAGGTAGTTGCCTGGGAGGACAACGAGTGAGATTAGATTTCCAAACTCTACTACTTAACCACTGCAGAGGAGTATTCGCGGTTGAACTAAGATAACTGGATACAAGCTAGGATCTGGCGTCGAGCGAAATTCCGGAGCCTCGAGGGGTCAAGGGGTAGATAGTGGACCTCCGAAGGAGACCCGGCTAACGCCTACGGGCTTATGGAACGATGGGGTGGATTACTGAGACCTCTAGAGCTGTCACCTAGAGAGGCTACCGACCAGATCTGCGTGGGTAAGATGGCACGCTATACTAGTCTTCAAGTGAGAACTTGAACACTAAAGCTCTTCCTCGATCAGAGGGTGAGAACTAACTTAATCTTAGATCAAAAGCCTAAGACAAGCTTATAGCACCGGCAAGTCTAACAAGATTCAGATAATTTAAGAACAACACAAACCTAAGCCTTGGATCTAGTGTGCAATAAAGGTACACCACACTAGGCAAGCGTTAAGAAGTAAAGTATAACAGAAGATAGAACAATGATAAATATTATACTGGAGTAACGAGTATAAAAGATAGAAAGATACAAGAGCTTTACCGAGACTCGAAGAAGACTCCGGAATCCCTGAGGCAAAAGCTTAGACTCAACTCTAACTCCCAGGACTAATCTAGTGATACAAGACTAAACGATAGTGTGAGCTACTCAACTTCCACACTCTACAAATGAGAGCTAGGGGGTATTTATAGTCACCAAGTGAGTGGGGGTACTTATAGGGTCGGTATGGCGGTTAAGGGGACAGGTGGCAAGCCGGGCGGCCTGGTAGGAGGCCGAGCGGCCCCACCTCTGGCCGGGCGGCCTGGCCAGCCCTTGGATCGACCGCCATTCTTCATCCTACGGTCCATCTTGACTCCCCAAGTCGGTTGCATGGCGGTTATGGCGGTTACAAGTGTGTTTTCCCTTCAACCGTTGATCTCACTCGTGTTTCTTCCTTAGCCGCAGGATTGAAGTCTCGCGAATTGCTGATTTCGCCCATCCAAGTGTTGGATCGGTGATGTGGCAAGCCTTCCGGTACTTGACACGTTTCATTCGGCATTTGGACTTCACAAGTGTGTTGACACATCATTTATGCACATGCAGGTCGAAGATGAGCTGATTTGGCTCCTGAGGCAGGCCGGGCGGCTTGGAGTGGTGCCGGGCGGCCTGGCTTGGAGCTGGGTGACCTGGCCCACTGGCCAGTGACCCTGTGACTTAGCCAAATTTGCCTGTTTTCTGCTGATCTTTGTACCTACAATCAAATATTCAACACAACTTGTAGAAATATGTTAGTAGCACAGGTTTATCCATACTTTGGCATGTTTTCCTCCATGTTCATGGATAGTTGACGGTCATTGGTAGTGCAATAACGACCGTCAACAGTAGGCTGTAGGAACCTTTGTATGCACTTACTTTCGTGATTAATCCAGCAATATTCTTCTGAAATTGGAGTGCTTGTGTGCAGCCCTCTCCCATCCCTTTCTCTAGTTTGGTTTTTGGGTTAATTCTCAAAGGCTTTTGGTGCTTTGCTTTGCCTATGAGTTTTCCCCATTTCTTTTAGTGTTTTGGACTTGCAAGGACATGGAGAATATGACTTAGATCATCTCAAACCTACAGGTTTGCCACGAGCAAGTCGTTCTTGAGCTTTTCACTTTCTTGCCCAAATATTCAATTCTTCACAAGATCTGAAATTTCCGCTAATCCTGTGATCTTTTTCCATAGATCTTTTGGGAATAGCTTTGGAATGGAGCTAGGATCGTCTGTGCCAAATTTCGTAAAGTTTGGAGATGATTTAGTCAAGTTTGAGGTTTGAGAGCTCATGAACAAGGGCTATTTCTGGCACCACCGGAACATCTGGTAGATCCACCGGAACATCCGGCGGGAACCACTGGAACATCCGATAGCTCCTACCAGAACATCCGGCAGCTCAGCCTCGGGCGTGTCTATCGAAACATTCGATAGAGTCTACCAGAACATCCGGTGGAGCCTATCGGAACATCCAGTAGCCCCTACCGGATCATCCGGTGTTCCCAGGCAGTCCTGTCCTTCTTTTGTGATTTTGAGGTTCAGCTCTTTGCTTTGACCTTGCTTTTAGTGTTCCTTGCTGCTGCCCATACTCTTAACTTGCTGTGTACCAGTGAGGCGCATTTCGGTGCGTTGAGTGGCGAGCAAGACGCTAGTGCGTGAGTCGTTGTTTCTCTTGGCTTGCGATCTCATGATCGTTGAGTCTTGTGCTTCTGCTCGCTTGGTGTGTTCCCGTTCAGTGGGTGACACCAAGTGCTTGCTAGACACGTTTCCTTTCAGTGGACGATGTCTAGCGGTTGTTGTGTGAAGTGTGTCAGTCTGCACCAGGGGGTTGTGAGTTTGAGTTTTTAAGTGCTCCTATTCCGCCCCTCTTGTCACACGTCTCGGTCCTACACATGCGACAAGCTCAAATGAATCTATCTTACACATATCAAGAGCAAGCATGTTTTTCAGAGTAGTTTAAAAGAAAGAATCACCAACATGAATAGCACCTAGCAAGATAGGCATGAACAACAAGATGCTAGCATTGCATACAAGGTGTGCTACTCTCAACCAAAGCATACATTACCAGCCATAAGCATTTTAGAGACTTGCATATTTCAAATTTAATCACTTGTATTACATGAGCAAGTTCCATATTATGGCAGGGGTTATTTACTTTTCTTTTGCCACTTCTTACCAACCAATGCCAAGCCTAGGTTCAAATAACCATCAGAAGCTTAAGACAAGGTTTTGGTCATACACAACCTAGTCCAAGTTCATGCCAAAATGCAAAGGCAAGCTGTCTCAAACTAGGTCAGTGTGACAAGCAAACCCACCTAGATATTTCTCATTTTAGCACAAGAAATACCACTTGTAAATATTGTAAATCAGACTTCAATTTAAGCAAGGTGTCAATAAAAGCTTAGGCATTAATATTGCAAAGGCATAAAACTAGCATATCCAGGTATGAAAAGATAGCATAGCATTCAACACTCCTACACATGCTAGGTAGCCAAATCAAGTGGTGATCATGTTTTTGATTTTTAGGAAAGCAAAAGACTTGGCTCACAATCAGTATTCAATAGACTCAAGAGAGCTTAGCCAACCATGATCAAGTAAGCATCTGTACAATTTAGCACAAGCAAGTACTAACTCATCATTCCAAAAGAGCTCTAGTGCTAGTGAAGTGAAAATACATATAATACAATGCAATGCATGAAATGATACAATATACAAAAAAAACAAAGAGAAATAAAATCATGATAAAAGCAGAATCTAAACTACAGAAGCTAATCCTTACTAAAATGAATAGCACACTATCCCTGACTAAATAGGATGGCACACTCCAAGCACACCTCTCAAGCGTGCAAAAGCGCCAAACTCTAGGGGCTTGGTAAAGATATCGGCCAACTGGTTTTGTGTTACTACATGGACTAAGTCAATATCACCCTTCTCATAGTAGTCTCTCAAAAAGTGAAACCTCACGTCTATGTGTTTGGTTCTAGAGTGCAAGACGGGGTTCTTAGCTATAGATATAGCAGAAGTAGAGTCCACTAGAAGAGGGATCCTCCCAAACCTAAGGCCAAAATCACTAAGGGTGGCTTTTATCCATAAGAGCTGGGAACAGCAGCTAGCAGCAGCTATATACTCTGCTTCTATGGTAGACAGGGATACGCTAGCTTGCTTGCGGGAGGACCAAGAGATGAGAGAGGTTCCTGAGAGTTGGCATGTGCCGGAGGTTGACTTGTGATCAATCCGGCAGCCACGATGGTCAGCATCTGAGAACCCTCTAAGAGAAAGAGAAGAACCCGAGAAGTACCAAAGACCAAGCTCAGGAGTGAACTTGAGATACCCGAAAATGCGCTTCACTGCTTGACGGTGAGATGTCCTGGGAGAAGCCTGATAATGCGCACAAAGGCAAACCGCGAACTGAATGTCCGGTCTAGTCGCCATCAGGTACAGAAGTGAGCCGATCATCCCTCGAAATTCCTTCTTGTCCATCACCTCCCCATCTTCATCCGCATCAAGCGCCATGTTTGTACTCATAGGAGTTGTCATGGGTTTAGAGTCACCCATGTTAAACTTTTTGAGTATGTCCCTTGTGTACTTGGCTTGATGGACGAAGGTACCCTCAAGGCCTTGCTTGATCTGCAGCCCGAGGAAGAACTGGAGCTCACCCATGAGACTCATCTCAAATTCCCTGCTCATCTATTTAGCAAAACTAGACACCAAAGCGTGAGATGAACCACCAAAGATTATGTCATCAACATATATCTGAACTATCAGGGTGTCACCGCCACGACTCAACAAAAATAAGGTCTTGTCTACTTAACCCAGCACAAACCTAGGCTTGAGCAGGAAACTCTTCAACCTAGCATACCAAGCTCTTGGAGCTTGCTTCAGACCATAAAGGGTTTTCCTCAACTTATACACCCGGTCTGGAAACTTGGAACTCTCAAAACCAGGAGGTTGTCTCACATATACCTCCTCGTCTATGAACCCATTTAGGAAGGCTGACTTGACATCCATCTTCTGCAATTTGAAGCCTTTGGAGGCAACAAAAGTAAGCAGAATCCTAATGGCTTCCAAACAAGCTACAGAGGCAAAGGTCTCCTCATAATCTATCCCCTCCTTCTGACAGAAACCCTGGGCTATGTGGCGGAACCCCCTGCTTAATCCAGACTAAGCGCACCTGCCACCTTTGGCTCACAGTGCACTTAGGCCAGACTAAACCCGGTAGTCCGTCGAGAGTCCTTTGGGCTCTCGATAACACCATTTTCCGAGGAACCGACATCAAACACATCCGACTCTCGAAGGAGGCACAACAATTACATCATCACAGACAGTTGAAATAGAGAATAATAGACTTAATTTACAAACCAATGTATGAAATCAAATACATGTTCAAATATAGCGCAAGCGAATTCAGAGTATATATAGCGGAAGCATTTTCAAAATCTCGCAGCGGAAACAATATACTTAAGTAGTTTTCATGAAGAGAGGAATAAGGCGAGTAGCACCGAGCCCACCGGTACTACCACCACCAATACAGTTGTCCGGATGTCGTCAGTACCTGTAATCCAAAAGTGGGGGCAAATCCTGAGTACTAATTACTCAGTAGGACTTAATGGACGGGGCTTACGGCTGACGCAAAGCATGCTTACTAATCATATGGATCCTTAGCTGTTGATTTTAAATAAGGTCATGTTGACATAAGATAGCAGGATTTAACAGCTGCTATCCATTAGCCATGAAGATCATTTATATCATAAAGTAAATACTTGCAGGAAAGTAAGACATAAGAACCCATCAGTAACTTGCATAATACCCCTATTCCCACATGTCCCATCCCAAGATTCACAGCGCCCCATCTACCCCTGGGAGTAGCCGTCTTAGGAGCGATACCATGGTACATCGGGTCAGCCCTCCCTTGACTTCAAAGCACCTCCCAAGTCCATCGACCTCCATTCAGTGGATGGGCAGCAACCATGAATAGTTGGGACGAAACATACACATCCAAGCATGTTTATATACAAAATTATGAATTAATAATACAATATATTCAAGTGGGTTACTACTTTGCCCGTCAGTGGTATTGGCATTCTCACACCTGGTGAGCATCAGCGATTCGAATCAATTTCTAATTCCCGGGAATAACTAGAAATGCCAGGGGTATATGCTTACTAGCCATCGCGTTCCCACATTAGCCCCCACTCCACTTGTCCCATCCCAAGTTCGATTCAATCCTTCCGTTGTTCCAGGTTGTGCCGCCTTAGGAGCAATACCACGGTCACGTTGGGTCAGCCCTCCCTCGACTACAAGCTCCCCAAGGTGTCACAGTAGGAGTCTATCTCTGTTCTTCGGATGGCACAAGTAACACTTTCACCGGTCCATTATCCCGGATAAGCACCCTAGCAATGTTATGTCGACCAATAGGCGAACAACCACCGGCCTTATGCGACTCGGGCGGAGTCCACCACACATTATTCCACTTCTCATCATACATATCCATATCTCCGCCCGGTCTCCATTTAAAGCATAACATAAACATAATAAATTTCATAACAGTGAGATTTCTTCTTTTGAAAAGTAATCCCTACGAGACGAGTGACCTTTATTCACTCATATCTACTCGCACCTAACCATTCTAGGCACACGTCCTGCGAACTCTAGGTATAGGTGCTAAGGCCAGGGTGGCCAGGAAGTATAATGCAATTGGTTTCAACCAACTCCTAATGCATATGCGTAATCAACAATTATTTTATTTGCTGGGAATAGCATGGTCCTGCCTACCTTTGCTTTACTTTAAGAGAACCAACAAACTACGCTAATGTTAGTTTGCCGGGTTGTGAGGCTTTGCCCTAGGCAACCCCTTGATCCCTTGGACAACTCCTCCTTCCAAACACGACTGATGGGCCCTCCAGGTCGTGAATGGGCCTTACTTGGTCTTTTGGATCACCGTTGGTTGAAGTAGTTCCACGCGCTCATTTCTTGATCACGTATCTGTAATAAGCGTCACTATATGAATGATATGCATGGTGCAGTAAACGGATGCAGGAGTAACAAGCACACATAAAAACAATCCTTTCTGGGACGAACAATTTGACGATTGAGAGACTACATAAACAGGGAGTATGTTTATAGACATAGAACAAGCATTCACCCATATAATCATATATTGGCATGCAACACATGGATTTGATACATGATCGTGTATTAACTTAAGTCGTCCTTTTTCATAACACAACCAAGCAAACCATCACACCAACATTTATTTAACTAGCTACACATAATTTGGCTTATTTTGAGTTATCGCTATTTAGCTACATTCAAACCCTACATTGATTTTTGGTATCTTGTAAGAATACGTAAATTTATTTCTTATCAAGTGTGACATGAGAAGTGGTAAATAGTATGCAGCTAGAAATCATTCGATATTCACAATGATACCAATTGTAAATAAACAACTATACATATGATTAAATAACGCATGCCCACTTTATGAATAAAAAGCATTACTTATGTTCATGTAGTTAGAAAACTTCAAATGAGCTCAGAAAATTCATGACATGTAGGTTTATACTTCATTATGCTACTGTCAAAATTCCAGCCCCAAAGGAGTTATAAATTAATTATGAAAATTTTAGCAAGTTATCAGCCCTATAGCTTCTTAGATTTTTCATAAATTGTAGGAATGGTTTTCGAAGGTGAAATTTTACCAGTGCGCTATACTTAGCATGGACTAAATGTACAAAAATTTACAAGTTTGACAAGACATCTATTTTCCATATATTAATCCTAGGTGAATTTAAGATGTCCGTATGAACAGTGTAATTAGCCTTCTCAAATATACTTTCTGGACTCTATGCACCAACATTAAGCTACCATATTTTCCAGAGAATTTTCCTAGAAGGTTATGACTACTTTTTCTAATTATCCTTTCCAACATGTAGCTTTTTGTCATTTTCAAATCACCACTCAAACTTTACATGCACAATTTCATATTTCACCAGTGGGCTACTTATACTACCCAAAGTATATGAAAAATGCCAGAGAGTCATTTTGAGCATATTCTATGTAGCCTCCAATTTCTAAGTTAAATAAATGCACATAACACATGTATAATGGTAAAGGGGTAAATAAACAGTAAGTTCTAGGGCTACAAAAATCCACATAGTGCTACAATGCCACAATGAAGCTACTGTCCAAGTTTCATAGCATTTGGAGTTCATTTAGTCCACTTTTGACATTTATCCTAATTAGTCATGCATGCAACAAACCAAGGGCAAAACAGATATTTCACACTTCCACATCATATCGCTTCAATAGATCTATTCAAGAGGAGTCTAATGCAACTGAGTTTGTCCATTTTAGATTTTTCTTTGATTTGTTATGAATTTCTAAAGTCCACAGCCGATTTAAATGCATTTAAATGGAAAACATTAGATCTGGGGACTAGAACATAATTAACCATAGATTCCAGGGGGCTGCATAGAAGATTTCGCTGACTCAGTGAATAGTAAATAAATCAGAGCACGTAAAAAGGAGAAATATCAAGGGGTTTTCTGCAAAACTACCCTTCTTCTCCCCTCGGACCGAGTGCGCAGAGGGGGAAAATGGCGGCGCTCCACCAGCAGCGTGGGGGCCAGACTTGACGGCGGGAGGATCCATGAACATGTTCCCATCAACGGGGAATCGTTTCCCCCAGATATCATCGTACGGGGTGGACCGTGTAGGCGGGACGGCGACGGCGAACCGGAGCGACGATGGCGTCGAGCTCGGTGCCGGCGCCGGCTTGATCTGTCGGGTGAGGCGGCAAAGGGCGGAGCCGGAGGTCGGGCTGGCTGCGCGATGCGGTGGCGAATCCGGCGAGGTGGGGTGGAGGCATGGAGGTGGGACGAGGGAGGCCGTCCACGGCGGGCAGGGCAACTCGGCGTGGCCATTGTGGACGCGGGCTTCACAATGGCTCTCGGAGTGGCTACGGCTTCTGGTCCTTGGGGATTCGGTGGAGGGGATCAAGGTGCACGCGGTGCTCGTTTCAATGAGAGCGGAGGGAGGCCAGCGGTATGGACTGGAGAGGCGACGGTGCATGAGAGCTTCAAGTCCCCGCTATGGCGAGTGCGCTCTGCGCGTGCATTGGGAGGAGCAGAGCGAGTGGGAGAGTGAGGGGGCGACCGCACGGGGCTGGGATCCCGTCCAGGTGAAGAGAGCGGGCGCGGGCAGAGCCGGGCAGGGGCGCCCGAGGCTCCGCGCCGGTCGTCCGTTAACCGTCGTGCGCGTGGCGGCCGCGTTCTGAGCGCAGAGGCATCCGGTTGTGGAAGGGAAGGAGAGGCGCGTGGGTGAATTAGGTCCATGGACCCCAAAGTCAATGACAGGTGGGACCACGAAGGTGGATCACTTTCCAATTTGGTGAACAGGTTTCCTGGAGACCGCGGACTACGGGACCCACAGCAGGGTGTTGACATCCACATTGGGAGGGAACCTGACGAGCGAGGCCCACCCATCATAGAGACAAAAGGAAAAGAGAAATTCGAAAATGGTAAACCTTAGATTTGACTGTAGGAAGCTTTGCTTGCATTTTGCGATTTTTGAACATCCTAGAGGATGATTTAGGACAAACCCAAAATACAAAAAGTGTTCAAACCTTGTTGATCTACAACTTTGTTATAAACATTGATATCACGTTCTGTGTAAAAATATGGTTTAAATTCGAATTTAAACTGCTAACCCTGGTTTGACCAACTGAAACTCTCAGCTTAGAAATTCTAAAAGTCCCCTTTATGGTCACTTTCATACGAGGAGTTTCTACCAATATTGTTCATAATTTCATGAGCTACAACTCTCTCAATACACTCATTGCAATATTATGGCTGTAGATCAAGGAAATTTGAATTTATTAAACAGGCCAGGTTTGGGCAGAAATCATGTATTAGCAGAAAAGGTCCCAAAACACTATCCAAATCACTGTGCATGTCAACACTCCAATTACTAAAGTTGTTCCTAATACAATTTTCTACAAGTTTGGTATATAATGTTTGGCTTGGATCACCACAGATTTTGAATTACAAGCACAAAAATTGTTGAGGGTTTGGTAAAACTGCAGCTTTTGTTTAAGTAGAGTCTTTCTTATTTCAAACTTTTGAATACTCAAATGAAGTCTAAACACCTCCACTCTAGATGCATTTGAAAACTGATAAGTTTAATTTCACTTCATAGAAATGAAGATTTTGAAGTTGTATGGTGAAAACAAAAGTAATTTCAGATTCAAATTTGGAGTGAGCTGAAATTCAGACTTGGAAATTTTTTAAGTGGACTAACTTGGGCTGATTCCAGGAGGTACTTGGGGTCAAAATTTAAAATAGTTAGAGGTAGTTTTAAACCATGCTCAGGGTAACAAAAGTGAAGTTCACGGTATGTATAACAACTTTGACAATGGAGCTAAGCTCAGTTGCTTAATGAATCTAAAAGTTTTACTTAGGGTCCAAATTTGGTCACAATCACACTTGCTACCCTCGGAAGAAACGTTAGTTGGATGTGGTTTGATCTTTTAGACCTCTTAACATATGATTTTAAAGATGGTCGTAATATCAAGTTGAAGATAACATCCTGAGCTAAGACTCTTGTATTTGGTGGTTTGCATAAAAGCTTGTGGGTGGTTACTTAAACAACCAAACCACGTAGGGTTTCGTATTCTCCTAGAAAAATTTTAGCTTTGTGATTTCTCCATCTAGTCTTCGTTACTCTCTAGGCGTCATCAAGTCCTAATTCATTATTAACTTGTCTCTAGCTGCGTGTAAAGGCTCTCGAGATGCCGGGGGCATCACAGGCTACCAATCTCGCTTTGTTCCTTACAACCATCCCATTCTCACCCTATTTGCTCTTGAAAACCCACTTGGTTCGTATAGGACGGCAATTTGGTGGAGGTTCAACTAAATCCCAGACATGGTTTCTCTCAAAGTTCTCCAACTGCTCATGCATGGCATTCACCTAGTTTGGATCAGATAATGCATGTGAGACATCTCGGGGCTCAAAAGAAGCAACATATGTAGAGTGGGAGAAAAAGGCTAGAGAGTTAACCGAAGAGCATGTGAAACGCTGGTGGAGATCTCCAATGATCATGTGTGGAGGGTGATCCCACTGGACCTGCCGAGATGGAACAATTTCGGAGGTCACCTCCCCTGCGTCCTCAGTGGGGCCAGCCTCTTCTTGAGCTTGCTGTCGGGGGAGTGAGGAGGAAGCAGTGGGCAAGGGTCAACCTTCATCATCTGAGCTCGAAGCAGAGGGGGTAGGAGCTGCAGCCAGTGCAGTGGCTCTTTCATCACCAACATCATCTACACCTTTCTCATCTTCAAAGATGGGGGTGCCTTTTTCATCATCACCTGAAAGCTCAAAGGCAGGGGTTGTGCAGGGCATAGTTTCATAGAAACCTCACAAGTCTCAACAACTTGCTTGGCCTCCAAAATCCACAAACGAAACGGCCTAGAACTAGAAGCATACTCTAGAAAAATCCCATCCAAATAACAAGACTCAAACTTGTCCAAATGCCTCGCCTTCTTAAGCACAAAATACCTACAGCCAAACGCTCGCAAATGCTTGATGCTGGGCTGCCTACCAAACCGAAGTTCATACGAGGTCTTCCCAAGGAAAGCTCGCAAGAAGATCCGGTTCGCAATGTAACAGGCCATATTCACTGCCTCAGCCCAAAAGCGTCTCGGAGTCCTGTGCTCATTGAGCATCGTCCGTGTCATCTCAACGAGTGTGCGGTTCTTCCGTTCCACAATACCGTTCTACGGTGGGGTATATGGAGAAGAAAACTGGTGCTCAAGACCTAGGTCACGACAGAAGTTTTCGAACCGAGAGTTTCTGAATTCTCCGCCATTATCACTGCGGATAGCCCTCATGGCCATATGACTCTCGTTTCTCAACCTCAGTACCAGATCCCGAACAAAACTAAACGCCTCATCCTTAAACTCCATGAAAAATACCCACAAGAACCGCAAAAAGTTGTCCACAACGGCAAGCACGGACCACTTCCCACTGACCGACGCTACCCGAGCGGGACCTACTGTATCCATATGGAGTAGCTCACCCAGATAGGAGGTCATAACCTAAGACACAGGAGTGTGAGAAGCGGCAACCATCTTGCTAGGACGACAAGGGTGGCACACTAAGTCCTTCTCAACTTTCAATTTGGGCAATCCTCGGATTAGGCCCATTGAACTCAACCTGACTAGCAGATCAAAGCTCAAGTGACCAAGTCTCCTATGCCACTTCCATATATCAGCCGAAGGACTAGCAACCAAACAAC
Organism: Paspalum notatum; assembly: GCA_022530915.1. NCBI lineage: Eukaryota > Viridiplantae > Streptophyta > Magnoliopsida > Poales > Poaceae > Paspalum > Paspalum notatum. Next base: position 25,748,407 of record CM039688.1, on the reverse strand, counting down.
GCGAAGGGCCAGAAATAGATGTGAGGTCGACCCTAAAAACCTGACCAAAAGGCAGCAAAGAGCAAACATAGGTCTCCTCAGCATCAAGAACGCGGCACGCACCCTTCTTAAAACGAACCTCAAATCCTTCATCGAGAAGTTGCGAACAGAGACCAAATTGAACCCCAAATTCCGGACAAAAGCAACTTCTCTCAGGGAAAGCTTAGCAGAGAGCGAAATAGAACCAACACCCAACACTTTACCTTGACCTTTGTCCCCGAATGTGATGTACTCCTTGGTGCTCACGGGATTGAGGTTGGAGAACCACTTGCGGTGCCCTGTCATGTGCCTAGAGCAACTGGAGTCCATGATCCACACGTCCTCCATGCCTCGATCTTGCAAAGTCAAGTAAAGCGACGGTGAGCAAACGGTCCGGCACTGGGTTAGTACCAAATCTGCTGTACCAGTGCCGAGCCATCTACTCAAAAATGGGGTAAGCACAGTCAAAGAAATCACCACGACTGGAGTAACCATGACCCTCAAAGCATGGCCTCTCAAGCTCTCTCACAAACTCTCGGTCACGAGGTCCGTAGCCGCGCTGAAAACGACTAGGAGCTAGACCGACAAAGCGTCTCTTACAACCAGGAGCACGGGCCTAAAAGCCGCCTCCTCTCTGACCTCCAGCAAAGCGGTCTCTCATTTCACCGCGACGGCGAGGATCTTGCCTATCACCCTGGTAGAACTGATCCCGGTTCCCCCAAGCTCTCTCCTGCCTCTCAACTCGCTTCCTCCTGAAGCAAAACTCCTCTAGGTGGCCATTCCTCTTGGTGTGATGCTCTAGCATCTCAAGTGCATAATCACTCATCATACATTAAGCATTAATCCTTGAGCATCATGGCATAACATGTGTTTGTGCATTGGAAACAAATTTGGTTTAAACTACAAGTTCAAAACCTTGTTCATTGCATGTGTGATACTATGTTTATAGTCATAACTTTGATTCTGTTGAGATTTGGGTGAAGCTCATATTGATAAAACTGTAGATCTACAAGAGGTGAACAACTTTGCTGATTGGGGCCTAGCCATGTAGTGAAGTTTACATGGTGATTAAGGCCATTTTTCATCAGCCTAGAAAACCAGCTCAAATCAGCCCTGTTTAGAAATCCTAAATTTGATCTAACCTACATCTACTTTTATGCAAAGCTCAAATTGGAGAAGTTGTAGATTTCGAAATTCTAAACAAACTTGTCAAAAGGAACCTTGGGGGATAATGCCCAGAAATAGGAGTTTTGAATTTCCCAAGTAATAAAGGTTTCCTGTCCCCATCTAAGGCTGCTACATAAATTCAAGTTTAAATCATATTTGCAAACTGAATTCGGAGTGGAACCTTTTGACAACGTTGTAGCGCTTGAAGAGTAGAACATTTCATTCAATTGGTACTTTTCCAAATCCAGGCTCTAAGTAGGTCAAATGGGCAATTTTCAGAGGGGGAGAAAACACATTTGCAATTTCCTAATTCCTGAGTCGCTGATCGGTGGGGCCCGCATGTCAGTGCCGCCCGCACTCCCCAGCTGGCGCGCGCCGCGTGGCCGCCGGCGTATGGGCAGCGCTGTGCTCCCACGGATCGAGCCCTTCCCCGGCCGCGCGTTAAGTGGAGGCGAAGCCCTCGGCCTCATTCTTCCCCCAGCCTCACTCTCGCCTCACCCGAGCCGTCCCCTGCCTCTCTCTTGCACGCGCCGTCCATGGTCGCCATTGCCGACCCGAGCTCGAGCTCGCACCATGCGACTCTGTCCTCCTCGCGCCACAAGAACCCCACCACCTCACTCGCCGCTCCACCGCGCACCTCCTCCGCTAGACGTCGTCGTCATTGTCCTCTTCACCACGGAGATCGACCTCGGTGCGACGTCCTTGCCGCGCCATCGTCACTGCCGTTCACGCTCCGTTCACCGCCTCCGTCGCCTTGTCCTCGCCTCCTCCGCCGACGATGCCTACCTGAGGTAGTGCGCCGCGCTCGCGCGCACCACCCTGACCACGTGTCGCGGCTCCTGCGAGCCGGAGCTCGCCGGCGCACACGCGTCCCTTCGCGCGCCGCGCGCGTCGAGAGGAAGAAGGGGGGCAGATCTTTTTAGATCTAGCCCCAGGTTTTGTCGTATTTACGTTTTAGTCCATGCGCTATTCATTGTGTCTTGCAGGACTTTCATGCTAGCCCCTGTATCTTAGGTTTAATCACGGATAGGTCCCTGGATCTATGATTTCTACATTTATTTTGATTTATTTCGGCTGAAACTTTGATAAATCATAATAAATCAAATAAAAATCATAAAAAGGTAAACTCAGTTGCATTGTACTCCTTGTTAATAGATCTACACAGTGGGCATGATGTGGAGATGTGCATATACGGTTTTGCCTCTGTTATTGTGCAAGCATGTTAAATCATGGAAAATGAAAAATATGGTCTTAATGAAATCCTAAAATGATAAAACTTGGTTAGGAGCTTTCTTAGAATATTTGGATACTGTGAGCAATTTGGTGACCCTAGATCTTGCTGTTCATTCACTGTTTTATCATTTTACATGTACTTTATGCATTATTAAATAACTCAGAAATGAGGGCTATGCAAAGTATGATAAATATGACTCACTAGTATTTTTCTTATGTCCTATATAGCTTGTAAATCTCACTGGTGAAATATGAACCCCTGCATGTTAAGTTTCAATGGTGATTTGAAAATGATAAAATGCTACATGTTGGAAATGATAATTAGAAAAAGTGGTCATAAAGTGCTACGAAAATTCTCTGCAAAATTTGGTAGCTAAATGTTGATGCATAGAGTTCTGAAAGTATGTTTGGGAAGGCTATTGACACTGTCTATATGTACATCTGAATTTGCACAAGATTAATATATGGAAAATAGATATCCTGTCAAACTTGGAATTTTAACTTGTAAAATTTTGTACATGCAGTTCATGCTAAGTATAGCTCACTGGTAAAATTTCACTTTAAGAAACCATTCTTATAATTTATGAAAATTCTTACAATGTGTTGGGCTGAGAACTTGTTACAATTTTAATAAAATAATTATAACTCCAATTGAGCTGAAATTTTGACAGTAGCTTTGGGTATGTAGAATCTGTATGTCATAAAAGTTTGGTCTCATTTGGTTATGTTTTACTACTACAAATCAAGTGCATAAATTAATTCACAAATGAGGATAAATTACCCTGTGTAAACATATGCAATGTGTTAAACTGCTATACCATGTTATTTATTCATGAAATATCTACTGCATTTTATCATTTGCATTCCATCTACATCCAGTGCAAGCATATGCATCCTTGTGCACTCATTCACATATGATGTTATGCATATAGATCCCGCGAACAAGGAGCTGACGCAAGAGCCCCGCTGATTGAGGAGCCCGAAGACGAGCTGCAACCGGAAGAGGGCTATCTACCAACCTCTGACTTGACCGTTGAGACCGCTAACCCAACTGAAGAAGGTAGGCAGGACCATGCTATACCCAGCAAACAACTTATGTCTTAATGATTAGGCATATGCACCAGGAGTTGTTTGGAACCAACTGCATTAGACATCCTGGCCGCCCTGGCCCTTGCTCCTATGAATAGAGTTCATAGGATGAGTATGCCTAGAAATGCTAGGTACGAGTAGACACGGGTGAGCACTGTCACTCGTCGCGTAGGTGATCTTATAAATCTCAGAAATCTTAATATGATGGAACTTAGTATATTATTGCTGATATTAAGTGGAGACCGGGCGGAGTATAAGTTTACTTTTCGTGGTGTGCGTTGTTGTTATTGGGCACCGTCCGTGTCGCATAAGGCCCATCCGCTGTTCGCCTGCTGATCGGCATAACATTGGTAGAATGCTTATCTAGGGCATGGGCCTGGTAAAAGTGTTACTTGTGCCATCCGAAGAACAGACACTTGGTCCTACCGGACTCTAGGGGCGCTCACTCTCACGGAGGGTTGACCTGGCGTGGTATCACTCTGTGGGGCCTAAACCTAGGGAATGGCAGGTTGAAATCGAACTTGGGATGGGACAAGTGGAGATGGGGACTATATGTGGGAACACGATGGCTAGTAAGCATATACCCCTGGCATTTTTAGTTATTCCCGGGAATTAGAAATCGATTCGAATCACTGATGCCCACCAGGTGTGAGAGTGCCAAGTATCACTGCCGAGCAACGTAGTAACAATCTCAATACTATGCTTATGTTCATGTTTTCAAATACAACATGTCTGGCGTATATGATGGATTTCTTATATGCAAGTTATGATGGATTACTTTCAGGTAAGTTGTTATGGTTTACTTTCCTGCAAGGATTTTATTACTACTGTCATGATCTGTTCTTAATAAGATTAAGATAGCAACTGTCAAATCCTGCTATCTTCTCTTAACACTTTGATGGTTAAAAATCAATGGCTAAGGACATACATTGATTAGTAAGCTAAGCTTTGCGTCAGCCGTAAGCCATGCCCATTAAGTCCTATTGAGTAATTAGTACTCAGGGTTTGCCCCCGTTTTTGGCTCACAGGTATGGAGTTTCTCATGTGCACTTGCGTTGGAGGGGGGCACATGTGTGCAACATGACTAGAGGATGACACTTGTGGCACAAGGACAACATCAGTGGGCTTGATGTTGATTCACTTTTGCAATTCCGTTGCTTTATCATTAAGTCTGATCTACTTCTATTTCCGCTGCGATACATTTAAGAACTTATGTTATTTTATGACTATGTTGGACTTGGAACATTAATTTGAACTGGTCTATAAACTAATTCTATTATCTATCTATATTCAACTGCCTGTGATGATGTAATTGTTGTGGCTCCATCGAGGGTCAATGTGTGCGATGTCGGTTCCTCTGGAAATTGGTGTTATCGAGGGCCGAAGGCCACTCGACGGACTACCGGGTTTAGTCCAACTTAAGTGCACTGCAAGCCAAATGAGGCAGGTGTGCTTAATCTGGGTTAAGTAGGGCAGTTCCGCCACATTAGGCTAGGACTTGGGCTTAGGTGGTGTGGCCTTGGGTGGCTCAGGCTACTGGACTGGCTTCTTGCCCTTATGCTTAAGCTCTTCCTCTATTATCTTGTCCAGCTTAGCCTTGGAAGGCTTGGGTGTCCAGTACTGCTTCTTTGGGGCAGCCTTGGGTGGGTCATGGTAAACCCCATCAACAGTCTCACCTGGCTGGGTAGGTGCAGTCTTGATCTTAATTGGGGCACTCTTCTCACCCGAAGTGCTGCACTCTCCAAACCCAAAACCACTCATGTCACCGTCAGCTCTCTTGGTGCTCTCTATAATCATCTCTAGTTGGGGTTGCCTCGCATACACCCAACTCAACACCTCCCTCAACCTATAGTTGTCATCTTGCAAAGACAATGCTTGCAACCTTAGATCTTCCAGAACTACTGTCTTGGCTGCACAGGTATCACAATCATGGAGAGGGAAACACAGGAGCAGCTTTCTTCGACTTCTCAATAGTGGCATCCCTATCCACCAGCTGCATCCTAAGGGTCAAATAGTTCTCACAAGTGTCAGTAGGTGCTAAAAGCACCTCAAAGTCAGCTCTCAACTGCTCCAACTCGCCTCTCAAAGTAGGACAGATCATACACACACCCAAAAGTGTAGGTCTAGCCCTAAGCTCCTCAAGCTCCTTGAGCTGTCCGTCAAACTTCCCTTTCAGCACAACTAACTCACTAGCTAAACAGGGGCAAGACTCACACTCAAGCTCTCCACTCAAAGTAGGCTCATCCAGCTTGGACTGGAGTTTGTCTAACTCAACTTTCAGCCCATCTATCTCCTCTACCCGCTTGGCATACCTATCTCTCTAGTCACCAAGCTCCGTTATGAAAGGCTCGCAGGTAGGGCACTCAAACTCACTGGGTTGGGGTCTCACACTCCTCAACCTCTCATTCTCCTTTAAAGCCTCAGCAAGTTGGGCTTTCAACTTCTGTAGCTTCTTAGCCGCCTTCTTCAGCATCTTATCCTAGGCTTTTAGCTCCCGGCTATTCTGCTCTAGCATCTCAAGGATTTTGGCTTGCTCAGGAGTTACCTCATCATCGGAGGAAGAGTTGCTGCTGTCATCCTTGTTCTCCTAGTCCTCAAGCGCCTTGGAGCAAACCGAGCTCCTCTTGAACTTGTGCTTGCGCTTGGACTTGGTGGAGACAAAGCACAAACCAGCTGGACCTTCTTGATCGTTCCTCTTGTCCTTCTTGTACGTGATCTCCTCATCACTTGAGCTCGACGAGGACGAAGAGGAAGAAGATCTGCTGCTGCAGAACCCAATCTCGGCGAAGAATGCCTTGTTCTGCTTCCGGTTGTCCTTCTGGTAGCTCTTGAAAGCCTTCCGAAAGTTCTTTTGCCAAAGGGACGCTTGACGAAGCTGTGCTTGCCGGAGCGGTGCTTGTCAAAGCTTGGCTTGCTGGAGTGGTACTAGTCGGAGTCACGGGAGTAGCTCTTGCCCTTCTTGTAGTAGTCGTTCTTGTTGGGGCACTTGGCGATGAAGTGGCCGACCTCTCCGCACTCGAAGCAATTGGGCCTCTCTCCCCTCTTCTTGCTAATCCGGTTGTCATAGGCGCGCTGAAAGCGACTAGACACCAGACAAAGCTCATCGTCCCCAAGCATCGCCAACTGCTCCTCTGTAACAGACATCAAAGCAGAAAATGAGAAGTTGTGTAACAGGGGGTTAGTAGCAGACTCACTAGAGGGGGGTAGCCAAGGCCAGACACTTGGAACCTATACAAGCGAGGGAATCCCTCATCTTGTAATATACTTCTGTGGCCTTGAGCTTACTATAGAGCGCCTCTACTCCTATCGTATCATACCCTGCCGACTCAATGATTGAGTTCACCTTGATCTCCCATACTTTTCTATCCGAAGCATACAGCAATTTGACAGCCTGCTGATGATCGGTGTATGGGAGCTCAGCGGTAGAAGAGTTGACACGCAACTTGTTAATGATCGACTGAAAGTGACCAAACAAGTCGTCTACTGACTCTCCCGGCTTCTGGACGAAATTCTCATATTCGCACTGGTAAGTCTCCACGAGCCTAGCCTTAATGGTTGCGGTACCCTCATGGTGTGCATTAAGCAGTGACCATATCTCACGTGCCGTCTTGAGGTGACTTACTCTCTCATAATCCATGGGCCAAGCCCGGAAAAGAGGAAGTTAACAGCCTTGGCATTAGCCTCATACTGAGCCACGATCTCAGGCGTAGTACGCTCAGCAACTAGACGCACCACAAAAGTCATACTCTGAGTAGCATCCCATATGTCCTGACTCTGACTAACAAGGAACGCCTCCATCCTATCCTTCCAATCGGGATAGCCATCGGAGCCAAGGACGGGAATCTTCCCATAGTAAGTCATAGTCGCTACGGTTTCTTCACCGGTTAAGGTATGAGAAACCTAACCGGCTTTGATACCACTTGTAGGACCGAGACGTGCGACTAGAGGGGGGGTGAATATGAGCACTTAAAAACTCAAACTCGCAACTCCCTGGTGCAAACTGACACACTTCACACAACAAACGCTAGACACCATCCACTAAAAGGAAACATGTCTAACAAGCACTTGGTGTCGCCCACTGAACGGGAACACACCAAGCGAGCGGAAGCACAAGACTCAACGATCACAAAATCGCAAATCAAAGAAACAACGACTCACGCACTAGCGTCTTGCCCGCCACTCAACGCACCGAAATGCGCCTCACTGGTTCACAGCAAGTTAAGAGTATGGGCAGCGGCAAGGAACACTAAAAGCGAAGTTGAAGCAAAGAACCGAACATCACAAACACCAAAGAAAGGCAGGGCTGCCTGAGAACACCGGATATTCCGGTAGTAGCTGCCGGATATTCTAGTAGTGCACAACAGATATTCCAGTAGTGCACACCAGATATTGCAGTGGCTACAAGGGACCCGGAGCTGCCGGATGTTCCGGTAGGAGCCGCCGGATATTCCGATAGCTCTCACCGGATATTCCGATGGCACCGGACTCAGCCCCAAAACTTGAGCTCCCAAACCTCAAACTTGACCAAATCTTCTGCAAACTTCACAAAAATTGGCACAGGCTATCCTAACTCCATTCCAAAGCTATTCCCAAAAGATCTATGGAAAAAGATCATGGGACTAGCGGGAATTTCAGATCTCGTGAAGAGGTGAATATTTGGGAAAGAAAGTGGAAAACTCAAGAACGACTTGCTCATGGCAATCCAACGGGATTGAGATGAACTAGGTCATAATCTCCACATACTAGCAAGTCCAAAACACCAAAAGAACAGGATTAACTCGTAGGCAAACACAAATCACCAAAAGCCTTTAAGTTTCATCCAAAAACCAAACTAGAAGGAGGAAGAGGAGGGGGCTGCACACATGCACTCGAATTGCTGCTGAATCTTGATGTATAGAAGATGGGAAATCAGTTCATACAATGGTCTTACAGCCTACCACCCTTCATCCTCCCTCTTGATGTGAAGAACACTAGCTAGGGGACTCAAATCCTAGCCTAAAGTTCTCCTTTCTCTCTTTGGCACTTGGCTGTATGCAAACTAAGCCTAGGGTTTTCTAGTGGTTGGAGAGTCACCTAAATGACCAGCCACTTAGGTATATATAGCCAAGGCCTAATGACACCATTTAACACTAAGACCCCTACTCTAGAAAGCCCGGAAGGGGCTGAAATGAAAATGATACAATCGGACGACTACAATGACACTTTGATCTTCTTCTTCTCCACGCCTCGCTTGGATGTACGCCACGTAGCCAGTAATCCAAAAACCGGAAAACTTTATTCTGCGGGCTTCCTGGGCCGGGTCTTGGCCCAATCTTCTATCTTGGCGAGTCGGAGCCCAACCCACCAAGTCATTTAAACTTGGGTGACGGTTTTGAGCCGAAGCCGCCAAAGCCTCCCTCGTACGCCTTCGCACCATGCACTCAGAACCACGGTGGCACCCGACTTCTGTAGTCCATCGGAGTCGCCTCGCAGTCCATCAGAGGGCTTACACCACCGTTGCCGAACCGCCCCCTCCGTGTACCGAGCTTCCATGGCCGACCGACGCCGAGCATTGCCTCTGGTCCATTGGAGGGCTTTTGCCTCAGTCCATCGAGGTCTTCATCATCTACCTCCAGTCCATCGGAGGGCCTCCTGTCCATCGGAGGGCTTGAGCTTGTTGACAATCACTCATCACACCAGGAGGGCAATGAGGCCGGTCCATTGGCTCTCAAAGGTAAAAGAAAGAATTCCTTGGAACATTTGTTCCTGATCATTCCTTTGAAGGATTGATAAATTATTCCTTCTTTATCTCAGTCTATACACTACTTGTTCACGATCACAGGGTCGATAAAGCCCAAATTTGTAATTTTTTTCTCTACGGCACCTTTGGATCTCCTGCCTGCATAAATCAATATATAATGAGGACACACATTAGATCGACAAGACCCATATATGGAGGGGTTGTCAAAAAAGTTACATAGTCCAGACGCTCATCAGCGTTATGTCCATCGCGTCTTTTCGGTAGACCTCAAATATATCCTCGAAGGCCAACCAAATCATGTGATCGCCGTGGCAGTAGTAGTCGTCTTTGACACTGGCAGCAAAAGCTGTAGTACCTTTGGATGACACGGCCATGTACCATTCATGGAATCGACGTATTTGAGTAGGTAGGGCTTACAACTCACTGGGCAGAACTAGAGGTTTTCCAAGTTCATATGGCCACTGCGGCACAAATTCTTGCCCTTGCAGTAATTTCTCGTTGTCCAACTGCTCCTGTGTAATGCCTGTGTCTTTCAAGAATTCTACTCTATAGTATTCTTCTAATGACATCGTATACTCACATTATGGCTGCTCTCCAAGCTGTGGCACAGGCTTTGATGCAGCCTTCCGCAACTGACACTTGTAGTCTAATACCACAGGTTTCGGACAAGGCCTCATGCTCTTAAAATGTTCCTTTACATTCGGATCTATTTTCAGTTGCTTTTTAGGGGGTTTTGGCACCAACTGCTCCCTCACATAGGCTTTCACGGCCGTCACCGTTTCCTCCTAGGTTTTGTCATAAGCGAGCTTTTTGCTTGCAGATTTGGAGGACTTCATTCGACTTGATTTGGAGCTTTTGCGTTGTGGAGGGCTCCTATGTGTTGGAGGTTTGGTGGGGCTATTGGATGATGGAGGGCTCCTATGTGTTGGAGGTTTGGTGGGGCTCTTGGGTGATGGAGGGCTAGGGTCATTGTTGGGGCTCCTGTACTCTGTTCGTGACCCACCCCTAGTTGTTGTTGATGCAATAGTGGTTGTCCCCCCATCGCAGTTCTCTGCCACTAATTTAATGTAGGCCTTCTGGCATAGAATCATTCCGTGGACAGCCTCTTTAAGTGTCCTTTCCCCTTTGCCTTTTTTGTGTTCAAGCTCCAGGTCCTCATAACTAGAGACTACTTGCTCCACTGAGACAGTGGAGTACCCAGGTGGAATATCAGAGCAGTGGTACTTTTGTCCTGCTAGCACCGATAAAGCTACACCATGTGCTATGGGTGTGGTTAGGTTCCTCATGGGTATATGTAGCTCACATGGGCAAGGTGCTTGTGGTCGTCGACCGGGTAACGTATTTCATTCTCTACCAGTGGCTCAGCCTCCTCTGTTGGTCATTGATCCAGCCCCAGCGGGTGAGCCTCCTCCGCTGGTCGTTGATCTTGTATCGTTTGTTGAGCCTCCTCCTGGTTATCATTTTGATCAGGGATCAACTATGTGGATGCGACACTACTCTTTTTGTAGGAGGCATTCGTGTCGCCATGAGGCCCTATCTATGGTGTAGGGTTAATACCATTTTTTGCCAATATTTGGTGAAAAATGCTATATCCTCTATGAGGCCATCTATGTTTGCCTCTAAGCTATGGATCTTCGCATCCGCCTCACTCAAGGTTCTCCGCTTTCTATATGATCCCCTGTCATCTGGAAACCTAACATTCCACGACACATTGCTGAGCCCTCTTGTTCTACCAGGGTCCTCTCGATTCTCTAGGGCCCATGTCAGCTCGTCCGTTTCTTTTTCAGGGACAAATTCTCCCTTGGACTTATCGATGGCCTCGACAAGCCTTTCTACTGCCCGCTTTATTTTGTCATTAAAGAAAGGGTCTCATCACTTGACAAACTTCCCACAAATCCATAATACCAACATCTGGAGCGTCGGGGCCAATTGGCTATTGGTAGGTTGACCCCTCGTAGTTCGAGCTCTGCTTCCATCTTCTCCCATTTCAGAATAGATCTTCTATAACCATTTTATGAGTGTACTTTCTTTTCCTTGAAATTTCGGTATTTTGTTCGGAACGTGCGATGGCTGCCTCCGATTCCTTGTACTGTACAAACAATTCCCAATCCCCTCTTAACTTTGGGTATTTTCCAAAGTCTGGTGCTTGGCCATTTTTCACATAGTTGCCACACAGTTTTGTCTTGAGGGTTTGGAAGAGAATTGTCATCTTCTTTAGGGCCCATTGCTTCACCTTCTCTTCAGTTCCTTGAGGTAACGTGAACTTATTTGACAATTCTCTCCATAGTAATTCTTTCTGAGCTTTGGGCACCGCTTGAGGGACCACAGATTCTTCATGATCAGCTTCAGATTGAACAGCAGCATCTTCAGATTGAGCTTGTTTTTTGTCTGCTTCTTTCCAAGCCGAGATGCTTATGGGGACGTTCTCCCTGACTATAATGCCACAGTAGTTCACAAATTTGGTGGCGGCTTTAACGGGCTCTAAAGATTATCCGTCGTCTCCCACATGCGTGATTGTGTATCGCTCCTCAAAGTTTTCCTACTTTGTGGGGCCTCGAGGCTTCCTATTTTTCTTTGGTGGGGTGAGGGGGGCTATCAAGAAAAAAGGATAGTGTTACTCAAAATCACATAATAGATGGGGAGGTGGATGTCTATAAGAAGGTTGTATAATGTCTATATACCTAGCTACTGTCCAATGGATTTTCATTGGATTTGGCATTATCCTCCCAATCGGAATTAGCCTTGACATTTTCATAGTTGATGTAAGATTCAGCCTCCTTGTGTTGCTACGCACTCATCTCTTCCGTCCCATTTCAAATAATTGATTCCATAAACTCATCCCCTTGATCATCACGCATCTTAGCTAAATGTGCACAAAAAAATGTTTCTAATTGGTCGTTTTTATCTAATAGCTAAATTGATGCATGCTTCATAGAACCATGGAAAATAGACAGAATGTAAATTATAGTTGTAAATCTCTATTTGATTGGCTCCAGAATGAAAACATATTATAAGTCACTATCGAAGGAGAGAATACTCACTGACAACAGAGAGGACAGGGGGCGGTGGCAGGTGTTGACGGTCGTTATTGCTCTACCTACGACCATCAACTATCCCTATGAAGTTTGATTTCACTTTCAGAAATACATCAAAGTACAGAAAAACTTGTGCTACTAACATAGTTCCACAAGTTGTGTTGAATATTTGATTGCAGGTGCAAGATCAGTAGAAAACAGGCCAAATTTGGCTAAGTCACAGAACACTAGGAAGTGGGCCAGGCCGCCCGGTTCCACCCCGAGCCGCCCGGCCTGACAATGTGGCCAAATTACTTCATCTTCGACCTACATGCACACGAATGACGTGTCAACACAATTGTGAAGTCCAAATGCCGAAATCAACACGTCAAGTACCGGAAGACCTCACCACATCATCAGCACAGCACTTGGATTAGTGAAGTCAGCAATCCTCGGCACCTCAATCCTGCGGCTAAGGAAGAAACACAAGTGAAATCAACGGTTGAAGGGAAAACACACTTGTAACCGCCATACCTGCCATGCAACCGACATAGGGAGGCAATGTGGACCGTTGGATGTCAAGAGGCGGTGGATTAGACGGCAACCAGAGCCGCCTGGCCCCACCTGGCGCTGCCCGGCCCCTCCATAGGACGCCCGGCTTGCAACCACCTCTACAACCGCCACACCGACCTTGGAAGCTATAAAGACCCCCTAGACCTCACTTGTGAAGTGTGTAAGTTGAGTAGCTCATACTATCGCTTAGTCTAGTAGCACTAGGTTAGTCCTGGGAGTTAGAATTGAGTCTGAATCTTTGCCTCAAGGATTCTAGAGTTATCTTCGAGTCTTGGTAAAGCTCTTATATCTTTCTATCTTTGTACTCTTGTTACTCCAGTATAATATACATCATTGCTCTATCTTTTGTTATACTTTACTTTACTTCTTAACACTTGCCTAGTGTGGTGTACCTTTATTGCACACTAGACTTGTGTTGTTCTTAAGTTATCTGAATCTTGCTAGACTTGCCGGTGCTATAAGCTTATCTTAGACTTTTGATCTAAGATTAAGTTAGTTCTCACCCTGTGATCAAGGAAGGGCTTTAGTGTACAAGTTCTCACTCGAACACTAGTATAGCGTGCCATCTTACCCATGTAGATCTGGTTCGTAGCCTCTCTAGGTGACAGCTTTAGAGGTCTTAGTATTCCACCCCATCGTTCGGTAAGCTCATAGGTGTTAGCCAATTGCCGTTTGGTTGGCCTCCTATCTACACCCTGGCCTCCTCGGTGAAGTCTGGAATTTCGCTCGACGCAAGATCCTAGTCTATATCCAGTTAACTTAGTTCAATCGCGAACACTCCTCTGCAACGGTTAAGGAATAGAGTTTGGAAATCTAAATCTCACTCGTTGTCCTCCCAGATAGCTACCTAGGTGTTGACTTCTTTAGTCCCTGTTTTACTCTTCCCACCATACACTACCTTGTTATCTTACCCCCGTTGTAAGATTAGGTGGTATTTTATCTAAGTTATAGTACTGCTTGAAAGTTTGACATTTCATTCCACCTATTCGCCCTTGCTTCCCTGTGGATTTTACGATACTCAGAATACTCTGAGTGAAAAAGCAACAGCAAATCTCCGTGTGCTTGCGGAGTAAAATCTGTTACGCTAATAGACGTCAACAAGCTTTTTCTGGCGCCTTTGCCGGGGGAAGCAATTGGCAATAGAAGTTTGATCTGTTCAAATCTAGGTACTTATAACTTGATAACATACTGCTATTTCTTAGCGGGCTTATTTGCCTCTATCTACTTTGTTTTTGCGTGACAGAGAGGTGTATGACTGGTTTTGACCTACCGGCAAACTTTCACAACAATCCGGACTCGTTGCTTAGGAGAAGACTCCGTCAGAAGACAATCCATGAGCGGAGGCCGGTGCCAGCTAGGTGTCATCCACATGGTCCAAGCTAGTCCATTCTGCGGATTGGCGTCAGAGGATGCGAACAACCACCTCCAGCAGTTCTTGGAGATATGCAGTACTTTCACCATCAAAGGCGCCTCTTCCCATTCTCACTGATAGGGAAGGCGAAATACTAGTTCTATCTGAATCAGAACAACTTGACGAGCTGGGAGGCATGTTCCAATGCCTTCCTTGCAAAGTACTTTCCCCCTAGGGAAGACAAGCTCACTAAGGAACCGGATCTCGAGCTTCAAGCAGCTCGCTGATGAGTCCGTGGCGGAGGCATGGGAAAGACTGCAAGAATACATCGCCGCCTGCCCCCACCACGGTATGGAACTGTGGCTGATAATCTAAAATTTCTTCCATGGGCTACACCGGTCCGCACAGGAACATCTCGATGCAACTGCTGGAGGATCATTCTTGTCCTTGAGCGTTGCCGTTGCCTACATTCTCATCAAGAAGATGGCAAGCAACCAAGGATGGAGAGAGGAGAGGGCGAACAATAAGCCCCGTGGAGTCCACGAGATTGACGGCACTTATATGCTTGCCGCTAAAATAGACCTCTTGCTGAAGAAGCTGGAGGTTGCTCCTGAAGCTATGCCAGTTCAGGCACTGGATTCTCGCATGACTTGCGAGCATTGCAGGAACACCGGCCACACGGGAAAAACTGCCCTGAAAATGGATCGGACAACGTTAACTTCATCAACAACAATGGCTTCCGCAACGGGCCTCGTCCTCAACCAGGTTGGAACTCACGACCCAACTTACCTTTCGCTGGCCAAGGTATGTCTTCTGACAGTTCTCAGTAGTTCAATAAAAATCGCTTCGATCAGAAAGCTGTGAACGATAGCATTAGTAAGAAATTCCATGCGAATGATAGAGTTCTCGAATCTTTGTCACATTAATTGGAAACTTTGAACAGCGCCATGAAGAACCAACTGAGCTTTAATAAAATGTTAGAAACCCAGATAGCTCAGCTCGCTGGTTCTCTACCTAGTCCTACTTCGGGAAGCTTCCGGGACAGCCCGAGCCACCCCTCGAAGGAACATATAAATGCTGTAACCACTAGGGGTGGAAGGTCCACACAAGACACCCCCCACACACACACATCCTAGAACTGCAAGAAAAGAATAGGGTAAGCAGGCCGCACCAGAGGAGGAAGATGAGGTGGATCGCGAACCACCACCGGTGAAGGAAGCACCGAAGTCAGCTCCACATGAGTTCTATGACACCACAGTGCTCCCTTTTTCTCAAAGGCAGAAGAAGGCCTGAGTCGACGATCAGTTTGGCAATTTCGTTGAGATAATAAAGAAATTATATGTCAACATTCCATTGCTAGATGCGATGCAGGTGCCCACTTATGCTAAGTACCTAAAGGACATCCTCAACAAAAAAATAGCCGCTGCCTTCAACCTAAGTCGTCCACCTCACGGAGAAGTGTAGCGCTTCTATACTCAACCTGTCGCCTGAAAAGAAGAAGGATCCTGGAAATCCCTCCATATCATGCTCAATCGCGACCCAGAACTTTGATGAAGCTCTCTATGATCTGGGAGCAAGTGTTAGTGTCACGCTGAAGGTAGTCTTTGATAAACTTACGTATGCTACACTTGCCCCTACTCCTATGTGCCTGCAGCAAGCAGATCAATCGATTCGCTACCCTGTCGGGATCGCCGAAGATGTCCTGGTGAAAATCCCTAACTTCATCATCCCAGTGGATTTCGTGGTGCTGGACATGGAGGTAGACACGAAGACACCGCTCATCCTTGGGCGACCACTCTTGAGCACCGCAAAGACCAACATTGACGTTGGAGCTGGAGAAGTCCACCTCAACATCAATGGCAGACGGAAGACATTCGCCTTCAAGCCGAAGGTCGAGCACTGCTGACAGGTAAAAACTTTCAAATTTATGTGTTAGGCACCCCGCGAGATACCTAGAGGGAAGATCGAGCTTTCGCCATGTAAGCCGAAGATGGATTCTCTCCTCGTAGCCATGGAAAAACTCCTATACGATGGAGAGGCCCGCAAGCTCAAAGCCGATACTCAACCTGTCGCCTGAAAAGAAGAAGGATCCTGGAAATCCCTCCATATCATGCTCAATCGCGACCCAAAACTTTGATGAAGCTCTCTATGATCTGGGAGCAAGTGTTAGTGTCACGCTGATGGTAGTCTTTGATAAACTTACGTATGCTACACTTGCCCCTACTCCTATGTGCCTGCAGCAAGCAGATCAATCGATTCGCTACCCCGTCGCGATCGCCGAAGATGTCCTGGTGAAAATCCGTAACTTCATCATCCCAGTGGATTTCGTGGTGCTGGACATGGAGGTAGACACGAAGACACCGCTCATCCTTGGGCGACCACTCTTGAGCACCGCAAAGACCAACATTGACGTTGGAGCTGGAGAAGTCCACCTCAACATCAATGGCAGAAGGAAGACATTCGCCTTCAAGCCGAAGGTCGAGCACTGCTGATAGGTAAAAACTTTCAAATTTATGTGTCAGGCACCCCGCGAGATACCTAGAGAGAAGATCGAGCTTTCGCCATGTAAGCTGAAGATGGATTCTCTCCTCGTAGCCATGGAAAAACTCCTATACGATGGAGAGGCCCGCAAGCTCAAAGCCGATCGCAGAGCCGAGTCACTAAGACGTGCCTCACTAGTGCAGCCACTGACAAAGGACTTAGGAGGCAAAGCTCCTGAGACAAAGGCCACCGCCAAGGCAATGAACACATCTCAAGAATGGCGGAAGAAAGAGGAAACGCCAAAAGCCAAGCCAGAGAAGAAGACCAAAACTCAGAAACAAAAAGCTGTGGCAACCAAGAAGGTTTGGCGAGCAAAAGTTGCAGCACAAACGGCCGCTAAGTCTCCGTCAAGTATTGACTCCGAAACAAAGGTATGACTTGCCCTTGCCAGGAGGTAAACTGGCATTATCCACACTGCATATTTAATTTTCCTTCACGCATTCACTTTCTTGCATTTGAATCCCTTTTTAAATTTCAGCACTGCATGTTTAATTTTTCAAAATTTTGCATAAGTTTGTTTATCTTCATATCTAAACTTCAAAAAAAAAATCTTTGGAGCTGCTTGTGGGGGATAGATATCCCCTGGGCCCTCATGGCGTGGATTCAGCATATGGGCCATCGGAGGGCCCAATGGAGATAGCAGGCACCCAAATAGGGCGCCGCCTGGTCTCGTGGGCCCGAAGACGGATGACGTGGATGACGATTAAGTCAAAGTGCTGTAATTCGGGAAAGACGTGAAGAAGATGGCTTGGACTCTGGATTCTAGAAGCAGCAGGACTCAAGAAAGGAAGCGTATAATCATAGATTTTGTGTACTCTTTAGGATTCCAAATCGAGTAGGACTCATAGATGGAAACCGACTTGTAACCCAAGCCTTGCCGGACTATATAAGGCGGGTGAGGGACCCCTACGCGGAACATCTAGCATCTCATCGCATACCAGCCAACAGATGTCCTAGCTTTCATTGTAACCTCGAGAGCAAAGGCAATACAACTTGCAGCAAACAGGACATAGGGTGTTACGCTCCGGCGGCCCGAACCTGTATAAACCCTCGTGTCTTGTCACATATCCACGCGAACCATCGAGCTACACCGATTTCGCCACCCCAAAAGCACTATGTAACACAACCCATGGTGCATTGCCGGTATCAAACACCGATAGTTGGCGCGCCAGGTAGGGGGCGGCGAGATCGACATAAGCTAGCTCTTTGGCCGATCACTTCATCAACGGTTTCGCTCCAGGCGACATGATCCGCTTTGGGTCGATCACCTTCATCGCCGACCGGCGCGGAGATCTCCACCAGCTTCGCAACGCGCCGGCGCAACTGCGTTTCGTCGTGCGACCACCAACTACTCTAGGACCTGATGGACGATCTGCACCGCCAGATCGCCGCCAGGGACCAGCGCCGCGTCAGCCTCCACCAACTCGGCGTCAAGCTTCAACATGTCGGTGCGAGGCACCGGCCCGTCGCCAGAACCCGCTCCCACGACATGCTACGTCGGATCAAGCTCCCTAGGGTCACTTTGGCTCAGGGGTGTGAACCAACGGAAGGTCCTTCTCCGGGCCTAGATCTGCATCCGCAGCACCGACTCAAGCGGCCCCAACAACGACCACCGCTTCAGCGCCAACTCGCCGCACGGCGCTCTCGACCTCTCCGACTCAAGTCTGGACTCAGATTAGTCGGGGGCCGAGAGCACGTTCGTCAGGAAGCCCCCTTGAGATCTGCGGCAGGCCCATACCTCAGGCAGCCCTCCATGGAGCCCTCGACAAGTTCCTGTCGATACCCGCTCCTGGGTCCCTCGACCACTGCGGGTCCCACCACCACCGCTTGCGCCAAGCAAACCCGGCCATCTTCGGCTGACCAGGGTCGCAAAAGGACTTGGGTGGAGTCCTTTGGCCTGTTTGGTCTTCGCAACTCCACCGCCACGTATCAAGGGCTTCTCTCCCGTGCCTCGGCTCCGCTCAACAACGACGAGGGTGCGCGGGGGACGCCCGACTCAATTCAGTCCGTGCCTCTTCCGGACAATGACATATACAGCAAGCCTGATGTGCCATAGACCGGCCGTCACCTGGGGCTCGTCATCAATTCTAGGCCGATGGGGAGAACAGTTCGCTGGCATAGCTCGCAGACTAGCGAGGCCTCTCATCACTCAACAGTTGCTAGGGAGGCTCGCGATGCGGGGCATCACGTAATCTACAACATCGAGACTCCTACGGCCTCTGACCTCGGTGCGGCCACTACGACAGCCACAACTTTAGCCTCCGATACCAGCATGGAGGTAAAGCCTACGCTTACTGACGATCCTGAGAGTTCGCTTCCCAGCTCGACTCTCTGTTTCCCTGAGATCCTCGTGATCAACGGTCTTGGGAATGAGATCGAGGAGGCAGTCTCAGACGACGAGCAACCCGTCCTCGCTGAAACCTCGCAGGATCGCCATAGGAGGGAGAGGGTGAACCGCCTCCGTAACATTCGGCGTCGTCATATCCTGGGCAATAGAGACTCGATGTTGCCCATCTTGATAGACGAGGTGACGTGGGACAGTGAGAACAAGCAAGAAGTTCAAATCCATTGGCGCAGGAACGAGGTCCGACAGCAGCGTCGTGACTGGCAAGCTGGTGAAGCTAGGCGACGACGGGTGGCCATGCTTCCTGGGCGCACTCTTCTAAAAGAGTTTGAAGAGGTGATGGAAACTCCGAGTCAAGCCGGCGGGGCATTGGTCAAGCTCTGCGAGCTCCTCCCCAACAACGAAGATGGAGAGGCCATCAAGAACGTTCTCACTCGGGTAGCAGATCACCTCGTGCCCAGGCATCTCGAGGCAGCAGATGCGCGGCAGATCATCAACGACAACCATGACGCGCGTCTCAACATCGAGCAATCTCGTGCTCAGCGACACCAGCTCGAGTTGGAGCGGAGAGCAAATTATGACCGGGACAATGGACCTCCTCAGCGTGCTCCAGCTACCAGAGGTCACTCGGGAGCTGCCTCTGTTAACAGCCCGGTATCCCGAGTCAAGGCTGGGGATGACCTCCGCCCTCAGTCCCCGCAGCATCGTCCAGATGAGAACCGCGGCAATCCAGCTGGCAGCTCTGAAGTAGCCATGGGGGCTTTTGGTCGGAGGATTCAAGACGTCGACGGGCCGCCCAATTTCAAGATCTCAAATATTGAAAAATTCGAAACAAAGATGGACCCGCGGAATTCGCTGGCTGTGTACACTACCGCGGCCCGAGCGGCCAATGCGTCGGAAGATCTCATGACGGCTTACATCCCGATCAAGTTGGGACAGGAAGCACTTCAATGGCTTCGCCACCTCAGGCGAGGTTGCATTGAAGACTGGAGCGACTTCTGTCGCCTATTCGTTGCTAACTTCCAATCACTCTCTGACAAACCAGCGCAACAATGGGACCTCAAAACCATCAGATGTAAGGATTCAGAGAGCTTGCTGTCGTACCTCAAGCGGTTCCAGGCCCTAAGGAATCGCATCCCCGATGTCTCTGAGGATACGGTGATCGATGACTTCCTCCAGGGGTCGAACGATCAAATATTCGTCAAACACATACTGGAAAGAGCGCCCACTACCTCGGAGCGCATTTTTCAAGAGGCATATCGCTAAATCACAGCGGACGAGTGCACTCGTGACCTCGTCCGCCCCCGACATGACGAATGGGGCAAGGGCAAGCAAGAGAAGCACGAAGAATCCTCGCGGCAGGATCATCGTTGGGAGAAGAGGCCTCGAGAGGAGGTCCGTGTCGTGGCACCACCTCCAGCGCGTCCACACGGGCCGCCTCCCGCTCCCACCCGAACGCTTGATCAACTCCTCGACGAGCCATGTCCCACTCACAAAGACATGCACCACACTCTCCAGAACTGCCGCGATTTCAAAGCTATGCTGGCGCGTGGCCGGCTTCCCATGCCGCAACCTGTACCGCCGCCGCCCCCGCCACGGAACCAGCCTCCGCAAGGACTGAATGGAGGCAATAATCAATGCTTCCTAGACATCAACAGGGAGGTTAACTTCATCCTGGGAGGACACGGAGCCCACGCGAGCAAGCGGCAGCAGAAGCTAGAAGACCACTAGATCAACGCGGCCACCTCAGAGCCTCACAACCGTGTGATTGGTCCCACGAGCCAATCTTTTTCAGTCGGGCAGATCAGTGGCTCAACTTCGACGAGCCAGGCAAGTACCCGTGGCTAGTAAATCCCATAGTCAGCGACACCCGACTCAAGAAGGTGCTGAACGATGGCGGGGCGAGCATCAGCGTCCTGTTCTGTGGCAGAACTGCCCTGCTTAATCCAGACTAAGCACACCTGCCACCTCTGGCTCGCAGTGCACTTAGGCCAGATTAAACCCGGTAGTCCGTCGAGAGTACTACAGCTCTCGATAACACCAAATCCCAGAGGAACCGACATCAAACACATCCGACTCTCGAAGGAGCCACAACAATTACATCATCACAGGCAGTTGAAATAGAGAATAACAGAATTAATTTACAACCCAAATGTATGAAATCAAATACATGTTCAAATATAGCGGAAGCGAATTCAGAGTATATATATAAAGCGGAAGCGTTTTCAAAATCTCGCAGCGGAAACAATATACTTAAGTAGCCTTCATGAAGAGATGAACAAGGCGAGTAGCACCGAGCCCACCGGTACTACCACCTCCAACACAGATGTCCGAAAGTCGTCAGTACCTGTAATCCAAAAGTGGGGGCCAACCCTGAGTACTAATTACTCAGTAGGACTTAATGGATGGGGTTTACGGCTGACGCAAAGCATGCTTACTAATCATGTGGATCCTTAGCTGTTGATTCTTAAACAAGGTCATGTTGAAATAAGGTAGCAGGATTTGACAGCTGCTATCCATTAATCATGAGGATCAGTTTTATCATAAAGTAAATACTTGCAGGAAAGTAAAACATGAATACATGTCCCGTCCCAAGATTCACAGCGCCTCCATCCCACCCCTTGGGAGTAGCCGTCTCATGAGCGATACCACGGTACGTCGGGTCAGCCCTCCCTCGACCTCTAAGCATCTCCCAAGTCCATCGACCTCTAATGGGCGACACCCTGAATAGTGAGACGGATCATACACATCCAAGCATGTTGTATAAAAAGGCGTGACTTAATAAACAGCATGTTATATTTATTACTACGTTGCCCGTCAGTGATATTTGGCACTCTCACACCTGGTGAGCATCAGCGATTCGAATCGATTTTTAATTCCCAGGAATAACTAAAAATGCCAAGGGATATATGCTTACTAGCCATCGCATTCCTCACATATACCCCCCACCTCCACCTGTCCCGTCCCAAGATTCACAGCATCCCCACCTAACCCTTGGGAGTAGCCGTCTCAGGAGCGATACCACAATACGTCGGGTCAGCCCTCCCTCGACTTCCAAGCACCTCCCAAATCCATCGGCCCCCTATCAGTGGATGGGCAGCACCATGAGTAGTAGGACGGGGCCGGTAAGACTTTCACCGGTCCCACGACCCGGATAAGCACTTTAGCAATGTTGAGCCAATCAGCAGGCGAACAGACGAAAGGGCCTTAAACGACTCGGGCGGAGTCCACCACACATATTCCAATTCTCATCGTACGTTTCCATATCTCCGCCCGGTCTCCATTTCAAACATAACATAATCAAAGTAAGATTCATAATAGTGAGATTTCTTGTAACTTTTGAAAAATCACCTATGCGACGAGTGACTCCATTCACTCGTGTCTACTCGTACCTAGCAACTCTAGGCAACTCGTCCTACGAACTCTAACATATAGGTGCTAGGGCCAGGGCGGCCAAGGAGTCTAATGCAATTGGTTCCAAACAATTCCTAATGCAGATGCGTAAGCATTCATCAAGTATATTTGCTGGGTGAAGCATGGTCCTGCCTACCTTTGAGTCACTTTAACAAAACCAACAAACTAAGCCACTGTTAGTTTGCCGGGTTGTGAGGCTTTGCCCCAGGCAACCCCTTGATCCCTTGGACAACTCCTCCGTCCAACCACGACTGATGGGCCCTCCAGGTCGTGAATGGGTCTTAGTTGGTCTTTTGGATCACCGTTGGTTGAAGTAGTTCCACGTGCTCGTTTCTTGTTCACGTATCTGTAATGGGCGCCACTATATGAATGCCGTGCACGATGCAGTGAGTTGTGATGCATGAATGACAAGCACACACTTAGAAAATCGTTTCGTCGTTAGGCCGAAAGGGGAACCATTGACTACTGAAACAAGATTACTCTCGTGGGCATAAACCTAGCATACACTCATGCAATTAAGTATAAATAGTGCAATACATAAATTATTACACGATCAAGTTATCAATTTAACCGGTTCTTTATCATTTCATGTGCGAGCAAAACATCACACAAGTATATGATTACATATGTAGTGGATTACTAGGGTACATGAATGGAGTATGTTGTCGTTTAATCTATCTCAGCAAGTTAAGTATACAAGCGAAGCATACAGACCGGAGTACATGATAGACTTCTACTTCCAAGTTAATTTTATCCCATTCACTATACATCAAGCATATAAGTAAATAAGTTATATACCTTGACTTAATCGAGTTATTGAATCCACATATCAATAGTGCAATACTTTTTATAATTAAAGATCTACAATCCTTGTCATAGGAGGATCAAACATGCATGTGGAGTATTATAGAATCAAATATCTTACAAGGTTCATTTTGACACCGCAGACTCAATTCTATTAAAGGCAGTTTATAAGAGCAATCTCTGGTGCATATGAGTACGTTGCTTTCCATTCCTATTACCTTCACTTTTGGCCCTATTTAAGTGACTACTTATACTTCTTTCATGAAACAGTATCCACAAAGCATGAATACCCTACATAAGTATACCTGCACAGGAATATAGCTATAGGAATTTCGGTGGAGTTTTTAGGGTACAGTAAATAGCACTTTTACATTTTATTGATTTAATCACCTTAGCACTTGTCATTTTCAAAACCAAAATCAAACCTAACATGCAAGAGCTCAAACTTATACTGTGAGTTACATTTATTATAAGGAGTGCCCAGAAATTATAGTTCATCCATTTGAGCATATTTTATGTAGCCTCCAATTTCTAGGTTAAATAAATGCACATAACACATGTAAATGGCAAAAGGGTAATTAAACAGCAAGTGCTAGGGCTACAAAAATTCACATGGTGCTACAATGCCACAAGAAAGCTACAGTCCAAGTTTCATGCCCTTTGGAGTTCATTTAGTCCACTTTTGTCATTTATCCTAATTAATCATGCATGCAACAAACCAAGAGTAAAACAAACATTTCACACCTCCACATCTTATCAATCATGTAGATCTATTCAAGAGGAGTCTAATGCAACTGAGTTTGTCCATTTTGGATTTTTCTGTGATTTTATATGATTTTCCAAAGTTCTCAGATTTAGAAAAAGAAAAACATACAAAACAGGGACCTAAACGAAATTAACCATATACTTCAGGGGCTAGCACGAAATTTTACCTAGGCTCAGTGAACAGATCCTGTGAAATAGGTGAAGCACAGGGTTAGATCTGCAAAAATGAAAAGCTTCGGTTTAAAATGTGAAACTCTAATAGATCCAAGGGGTTATCTGCAGTTTTATCAAGGCACATTCAATAGTGAATAGAATAGCGAAAACTACAGGGGCTAACTGCAAATACTCCATCTTCTTCCTCGGGCCGACGGGGGACGACGCGGCGGCTCGGCGTTCTCGCACGTGCGCCGGCGCCTGGAGGCTCGCACTTGAGGCCGACGGGGTACGGGAACATGTTCCGGTCCACGGGCTTCTTTTCCCCCCTGATCTCGTCGTGAGAGATGGAGAGGAGACGCGGCGTGGCGAGGGTGAACTGGGACGGCCACGACGCGGTGGCGCGCGGCGGCGCGGACTTGATTCGACGGAGCTGGGGGAGGAAGCAGCCTACGGTTGGAAGTGTGAGCTGCGCGGGGAGATGGCGCATGCGGCGGAGGTGGTCTGGAGGTGCGGGGTTGGCCCGAAGGGGGTACTCCACGGTGAGGTCCTGCAGCAATGGCGGTGCGCGACGGCTTCACTCGCGGAGAGGGCAAGGGAGGCGGTGGGAGGCTCCAAGGCTTGGCGGGGAAGGTGGAGGGAGGTGCGGGTCGCGCGAGGCGCGCGTCGGACGGGGCAGAGACAGCCCGAGGCGACGGCGGCGCGAAGCTCGCCGCGAACTCGGTGTTGCGGTGGTCGGGACAAGCGGGAACTCGGCGGTGGGGAGGTGGAACGGCGTCGCCGTCTCGTGCTTTGGGTGTGCAGGGTCGAGGCGGAGGCGGTTGTGGAGGTCTAGTGGCGTGGAGGGGGCGGAGAAGGCCGCGCGAGCTCGAGCTCCGAGCTCTACGGCGCCAATGGCGGCTACGGCGTTCGGTGTTCTGGGCGAGAGAGCGAGGAGGAAATGAAGGGCGAGGGAGTGAACGGAACCGTGTTCCCGTCCTGGTTCAAGCCGAGGCGCGCGGGGGTCGATCTGCGAGCGCGGCCACTGCCCGTACGCTGGCGGCCACGCGCTCGGCGCTGGCTGCGACACCGTGGCCTCCCGGGTGCTGGGTCCCACCGGTCAGTCACTCAGACAAAAACCATTCTTGTTTATGTTTTCTCCCTTTCAGTTTTTCCCCTTTTTAACCCTGTTATAGGCCGATTTAGGAGAAACGGTAATTGGAGGAAATGTTGGCCTCTTCAAGGTCTACAAGTTTGTCAATAGGCTCAACTTCAGATTCGAAGTGCAAATATGAATTTCATTTGAATTAAGTTGCAGCTCCCAGTTTCGACAGGGTACCTCTACTGATTGTGAGAATCAAAAGTCCTATCTCTGGTCTTTACCACCCAAAGTGTATATTGAAAAGTTTGTTTAGAATTTCAATATCTACAACTTCTCTAATTTGAGCTTTGCATGAAAGTGGCTGTAGGTCATAGAAACATTGAGATTACTAAACAGGTCAGATTTGGACTGGTTTTCTGTGTTGGTAGAAAATGATCCTACATTCCATTTAAAACTCAATATATGATCAAATTCTAATTACCAAAGTTGTTCTCCAGTAGATGACAAAAATGTTTGGTAATATGACTTTGGTCTGAAACCCAACAGATTTTGAATTATAGACACAATTATGTTCCAAGGTTTATTAAAACAGAAATTTCACTTTGTGTAGAGACTTTCTTGTTTCCAACTTTTGGAGTATCAACTGAAGTGCAATCACTTCCACAATAGGTGCATTTGAAAGGTGATAAGTTTAGTTCCACTTCATAGAAAGGAAGATTTTGAAGTTGTATAGTGAAATCAAAAGTAATTTCAGAATCAACTTAGGGAAAAGCTGAAAATCCATACTAGGGAAATTTCTAAGTGTGGGTCGATCTAGTTGTTTCCATGAGATATTTGGGTGAAATTTTAAGTGAGTAGATGATAGTTTTGATCCATGCTCAGTGTAGCAAAAGGATAGTCCATAATATGTACAACAAGTTTGTCAACGGAGTTGAGCTTGGGTACTTAATGAATTTGAAAACTTTATTAGGGCTCAAGTTTGCTCACGATCACAACTGGCACTTATCAAGAAACTTTGGGTTGGATCTTTTAAACCTCCTGTCTTTAGATTTTTGAACATTGTCGAATAGAAAGGTCTAGGGTTACTTTCTTACCCAAGGTTTTGCACGTGGTGTTGAGCGCAAAAGTATGTGAGTGTTGACTTATCCAACCAAAAAAAATGTGTGGTCTTGCATCTTGTATAGAAAATTTTTGACTTAGTGATTTCTCCACGTGTTTCTTGTAAATCTCTAAGCATGAGCAAGTCTTAATCTATCATTAGCTTTCATCTAACCGTGTGTTAAGGCTTTTGAGATGCCAGATGCATCACAACCCACCCCCTTAAAGAAATCTCGTCCCGAGATTTGGAGGAAGCGGGGTTCTACGGCTTACTGCGAAATGCGAATGGTTTGGCATCGTTGTTCGTGTGCTTCTGACATACATGGTAACACTTAATCCTTCATCAAATTGCTTTGTTAACTGGCTCGTGAATGGTTAGTGCCTCTTTAACACAAAGTAGTTACAAAGCTTTTGAATACGTCTAAGGTGGTCCTTCCCAGGTGCTCGGCAAGTCGTGGTTTATATGAGAGCGAATGAACAAACCGCAAAGACGGTGTGGCCAATGTGAAAACGGCAGTGCTTTATTCGATTACTGGAACAGGGTTACTCCCTGACTTTGACACCAAGATTTTGAAACGTGATAAATATATAAGTCTTAGAACATTAGAAGCAAGGTGTACACAATCGGAAAATTCGAACCATGAAGGATCTTGCGTTTCAAAGGGTCATCAATGGATGTGTTTTTGAGATACATTCGTTTCGTTTGATAGGGACTGTGTACACATATAAGACATTAAGTCCGAACATTCTCCAAAGAGTAAGATGGGGTGATACATAACACATTCTACTCATTGTTTCAAGAAAGATGCCGTGGAAAGAGGATAGGACATATTCACCTAGATAAGGTGATGGTTTGTATGATTTCATATAATTGATCAAGACTGACCAAGAAAAATATAGGCAGAGGGCTTATGCTTACTAACAGAACACCAAGATTAGTGAGCCCAACTTTGAGGATAATTTCAAAAGAAGAATAAAGCAACTCTTGAAAAGGACAATGCGATGAAAGCATTAGCCAAGAACAAAAGCTTAGTGCAGTGGATGATGCTGAAGTTCTCCTTTAGGAGATAAGATTCAATATATACGAAGGAAGAAATCATAAGATAGAGTGGTGGAAACAGAGTTGATTGCTTCCCACAAATCAAGAGAGGCAAATTGGAAGAAGGCAATGAAATGATGTAGCAAAACAGTGAAAATGGAACCAAGCATTCCCACAGATACGGACGTTAAAGCTGATCAAGGTAAGCATAGAGGAGTCCGAGACTAGGACCAATTTGGTTGTAGTCATACCATGGAGATTAGAATTGATCATCCCCATGAAGCACGGCTAGCAAGGATAAACAAAGTCAATGAAAAGATGTGGACGAGTGGAACCATAGAGTCAATCCGTCTCCACTAATCGAGAAGAACATGATTCAACAAGGCGAGGCAAAGGTGTGAACGATACGGGGATTGAGACAGATTTTTCCCACAGATCAAGAAAGGCAAGGTGAAACAAAGCAAAGAAACGATACTAGGCGGCAGTGGAAATAGAGTAAATTATTTCCACGAATTAGAGGGATAGAGGTCAACAAGGCGTTAGAAATTGGGTAGGAATGTTCCACAATTGTAGCGGTGTCATGCCTTTGCATGTCTTGATACCAGCGCACCCCTAGTGGAACCGAGTGACGGCCGTACACACGGGACCCTAGGTTCCGTCGCGGCACCATAGACTGCTCGGGTAAACACCCCGTCAAGAGCGGTATTTCCATCCAACCTCAGGGGATATGCGAATACACAAGGTTATAGAAAGACATGAACAAGGAGTCTTACATGCCATAGCACAATGTTTTCGAAGGTATAATTTATCGGATTTATTTGAATCGGAAAATAGGGTAGTAACAACTAAAGTGTCATGGATTACAAAGATTGAAGTGCCTGCATGACAAGAGCATGAAGCGTGAGAACTACAAGAGTTTGAAATGCTCCATTGAAAACAGAGATACATTAAACATGAGGGTTGGACTCATGCCAACTGCAAGGAGCTGGATACATAGGGAACTCAAGAGTTATGAGAGTCAACCTCCTCTCATTACAAAAGTTTGCGATGACTGCTAGCACACCAACTAGTATCTAGCTAGTACTGCCTAAACGTAAGATTGATGCGTCCAGGACGAATGCCCGTTTCTTCTTTCAACCAACTTGGTGCAGTGTTGGTCTTCACGTGGGAAATGCCATGAAACAATAGTCTTGATTCTCCATCGAGTATGAGAACGTCACCAGATTCGAGGTTGATCTTGGTCGCTTGGTCCTTGTCTCTCGTGTCGCCGAACAAGAACTCGGCAGTGTCTCCTATGGAGATGGATATGAAAGGTAAAACTTTGGTAAGGCTACTCTCTGACTCGTCCTTGTCTTGGTGAAGTCCGAGCTTTCTGGAGTTGGTGTAGTAGTTGACGATGCATATGTCCGGGTTAATCTGAGGAAACTTGCTTGCAGTGGAGTTCGCAGTCTGAGCAATCATCTTGAAAGCGTCTGGTATTGCCGGGGCTTGTGCTCCATCAAATGGACGTGTGGGTCCATATGAACGTGCCGTCGGATCCCAGTTCTTTCCCAGGGACATCATCCATAAGTTCAGCTTGGCGCCATTCTTGAGGCTTGGCCTGTAAAATCCTCCTGGGCCCTTACCCAGTTGTCGACACATGCGAACCATCTCGATTTGATCTTCAGGCTTGACAAATCCTTTTAATAGAACCATCCCGGGTTGCAGATGTTGAACTGAGGCTGCCTCAGTGGAAGACTCTCCCGCTTTTCTCTTCTTAGGATCTCGAGGTATTGTCGTTTTAGCTTTCGTAGACTCTGGGAAATTAGGGCATAAGTCGAAGGGCTGCGTCGAGGGCTGCGACATCTGTAGCAGGAAAAATAAGGCCTATGTCAATTCAGGAATCTTAAAAGCTTGGTACAGTCATAGTGCGATCGTATTTCCTTGCCCGAGAAAGTGTAATGAAAACGATCCCATCACCACGTGTGACACAACTCTTTATTGCCCCCTTTCTAATGGAAATAGGTTGGGGTCAATTCTCTATTCAAAGGTCTCAAACTTCAAGTTACCAGATTTTTGGCGTAATGGTCCCGATGTGGAGTTCTGACTTAAAGTGACTGTGAGTTGCCTTTTACAAACACCTTTGAATCAAACCTAAGAGGAACAATTATTTGTTTCGTTGTTCTCTACAGCTTTGTCATAGAAAGTTTCCAGTAAAAGCGTTGGTATTAGTGCAGAAGGTAAAACTTCGGCAAAGGTCAAAATTTCACGTTTTATAAGCACCGTATACAACGTTTCGACTAGTTCTTCTCGGATTTCTATACACATACCCACAATAGCATCATACAGGCAATTCTCATGTTAACTTGTTATTCCTAACAACCATGTGTACAATAACATATGCATCTAGTCATTTTCAATCCAGCACATAGCAAAGCACATGAGATGAGATGAATGATGCATGATTCGTCCTATCCGGTCTCACTTCACACCTCCTATGTATATCATATATAACTAGCGATACTTCGGTGACACATATGCACGTCTCTCCTTAATGCAACTAGTCGTTCTCTAATCGTTCTTAGTTTTCGCACGTGATTAGTGTACCTGCAGAAGAATGCATGCTCATACATTACCACGTAGTGTGGCATCCACGCGTGACCGCTGCGTGGACAACGTTGGTGGGCCGATGCACCTTTTCCTCAAAGCCTGACTTTCCACCAGTACTGGGGATTGTCGACAAAAAGGTGGATCCCAAAACCAAATATAAGTGTGGTGGGTATGAAAGCCTCAAACATGCCCACCACCCTTAAAGAGCTTTTACTTATACAGCATGAATGCAGGGTGCACAACCAGTCGCAAATCCCGATAGCTTCCACCAGTACTGGGGACAGCTATGGCCGAAAAGTTGCTTCCCAAAGCGCCGAATATGCATATGAGTTCTATCTAGGTCAGAATGTCAGTGATGTCACCTGGATAACACTAACATCCTTATACGGGCATATCGCATACTCTCATTTTTAAATTACTTGAAGAGGGCTTTCGAAAATAGTTTTTGTAAACCAAAACTGGATGATATAACTGTTGTCTGTGTATGATCGGCTCTGATACCAGCTGTGGCGGAACTGCCCTGCTTAATCCAGACTAAGCACACCTGCCACCTCTGGCTCGCAGTGCACTTAGGCCAGATTAAACCCGGTAGTCCGTCGAGAGTACTACAGCTCTCGATAACACCAAATCCCAGAGGAACCGACATCAAACACATCCGACTCTCGAAGGAGCCACAACAATAACATCATCACAGGCAGTTGAAATAGAGAATAATAGAATTAATTTACAACCCAAATGTATGAAATCAAATACATGTTCAAATATAGCGGAACCGAATTCAGAGTATATATATAAAGCGGAAGCGTTTTCAAAATCTCGCAGCGGAAACAATATACTTAAGTAGCCTTCATGAAGAGATGAACAAGGCGAGTAGCACCGAGCCCACCTGTACTACCACCTCCAACATAGATGTCCGAAAGTCGTCAGTACCTGTAATCCAAAAGTGGGGGCCAACCCTGAGTACTAATTACTCATTAGGACTTAATGGACGGGGTTTACGGCTGACGCAAAGCATGCTTACTAATCATGTGGATCCTTAGCTGTTGATTCTTAAACAAGGTCATGTTGAAATAAGGTAGCCGGATTTGACAGCTGCTATCCATTAATCATGAGGATCAGTTTTATCATAAAGTAAATACTTGCAGGAAAGTAAAACATGAATACATGTCCCGAACCAAGATTCACAGCGCCTCCATCCCACCCCTTGGGAGTAGCCGTCTCAGGAGCGATACCACGGTACGTCGGGTCAGCCCTCTCTCGACCTCTAAGCATCTCCCAAGTCTATCGACCTCTGATGGGCGACACCCTGAATAGTGAGACGGATCATACACATCCAAGCATGTTGTATAAAAAGGCGTGACTTAATAAACAGCATGTTACAGTTATTACTACGTTGCCCGTCAGTGATATTTGGCACTCTCACACCTGGTGAGCATCAGCGATTCGAATTGATTTTTAATTCCCGGGAATAACTAAAAATGCCAAGGGATATATGCTTACTAGCCATCGCGTTCCTCACATATACCCCCATCTCCACCTGTCCCGTCCCAAGATTCACAGCGTCCCCACCTAACCCTTGGGAGTAGCCGTCTCAGGAGCGATACCACAATACGTCGGGTCAGCCCTCCCTCGACTTTCAAGCACCTCCCAAGTCCATCGGCCCCCTATTAGTGGATGGGCAGCACCATGAGTAGTAGGACGGGGCCGGTAAGACTTTCACCGGTCCCACGACCCGGATAAGCACTTTAGCAATGTTGAGCCAATCAGCAGGCGAACAGACGAAAGGGCCTTAAACGACTCGGGCGGAGTCCACCCCACATATTCCAATTCTCATCGTACGTTTCCATATCTCCGCCCGGTCTCCATTTCAAACATAACATAATCAAAGTAAGATTCATAATAGTGAGATTTCTTGTAACTTTTGAAAAATCACCTACGCGACGAGTGACTCCATTCACTCATGTCTACTCGTACCTAGCAACTCTAGGCAACTCGTCCTACGAACTCTAACATATAGGTGCTAGGGCCAGGGCGGCCAAGGAGTCTAATGCAATTTGGTTCCAAACAATTCCTAATGCAGATGCGTAAGCATTCATCAAGTATATTTGCTGGGTGAAGCATGGTCCTGCCTACCTTTGAGTCACTTTAACAAAACCAACAAACTAAGCCACTGTTAGTTTGCCGGGTTGTGAGGCTTTGCCCCAGGCAACCTCTTGATCCCTTGGACAACTCCTCCGTCCAACCACGACTGATGGGCCCTCCAGGTCGTGAATGGGACTTAGTTGGTCTTTTGGATCACCGTTGGTTGAAGTAGTTCCACGTGCTCGTTTCTTGTTCACGTATCTGTAATAAGCGCCACTATATGAATACCGTGCACGATGCAGTGAGTTGTGATGCATGAATGACAAGCACACACTTAGAAAATCGTTTCGTGGTTAGGCCGAAAGGGGAACCATTGACTACTGAAACAAGATTACTCTCGTGGGCATAAACCTAGCATACACTCATGCAATTAAGTATAAATAGTGCAATACATAAATTATTACACGATCAAGTTATCAATTTAACCGGTTCTTTATCATTTCATGTGCGAGCAAAACATCACACAAGTATATGATTACATATGTAGTGGATTACTAGGGTACATGAATGGAGTATGTTGTCGTTTAATCTATCTCAGCAAGTTAAGTATACAAGCGAAGCATACAGACCGGAGTACATGATAGACTTCTACTTCCAAGTTAATTTTATCCCATTCACTATACATCAAGCATATAAGTAAATAAGTTATATACCTTGACTTAATCGAGTTATTGAATCTACATATCAATAGTGCAATACTTTTTATAATTAAAGATCTACAATCCTTGTCATAGGAGGATCAAACATGCATGTGGAGTATTATAGAATCAAATATCTTACAAGGTTCATTTTGACACCGCAGACTCAATTCTATTAAAGGCAGTTTATAAGAGCAATCTCTGGTGCATATGAGTACGTTGCTTTCCATTCCTATTACCTTCACTTTTGGCCCTATTTAAGTGACTACTTATACTTCTTTCATGAAACAGCATCCACAAAGCATGAATACCCTACATAAGTATACCTGCACAGGAATATAGCTATAGGAATTTCGGTGGAGTTTTTAGGGTACAGTAAATAGCACTTTTACATTTTATTGATTTAATCACCTTAGCACTTGTCATTTTCAAAACCGAAATCAAACCTAACATGCAAGAGATCAAACTTATACAGCGAGTTACATTTATTATAAGGAGTGCCCAGAAATTATAGTTCATCCATTTGAGCATATTTTATGTAGCCTCCCATTTCTAGGTTAAATAAATGCACATAACACATGTAAATGGCAAAAGGGTAATTAAACAGCAAGTGCTAGGGCTACAAAAATTCACATGGTGCTACAATGCCACAAGAAAGCTACAGTCCAAGTTTCATGCCCTTTGGAGTTCATTTAGTCCACTTTTGTCATTTATCCTAATTAATCATGCATGCAACAAACCAAGGGTAAAACAGACATTTCACACCTCCACATCTTATCAATCAAGTAGATCTATTCAAGAGGAGTCTAATGCAACTGAGTTTGTCCATTTTGAATTTTTCTGTGATTTTATATGATTTTCCAAAGTTCTCAGATTTAGAAAAAGAAAAACATACAAAACAGGGACCTAAATGAAATTAACCATATACTTCAGGGGCTAGCACAAAATTTTACCTAGGCTCAGTGAACAGATCCTGTGAAATAGGTGAAGCACAGGGTTAGATCTGCAAAAATGAAAAGCTTCGGTTTAAAATGCGAAACTCTAATAGATCCAGGGGGTTATCTGCAGTTTTATCAAGGCACATTCAATAGTGAATAGAAAAGCGAAAACTACAGGGGCTAACTGCAAATACGCCATCTTGTTCCTTGGGCCGACGGGGGACGACGCGGCGGCTCGGCGTTCTCGCGCGTGCGCCGGCGCCTGGAGGCTCGCACTTGAGGCCGACGGGGTACGGGAACGTGTTCTGGTCCACGGGCTTCTTTTCCCCCAGATCTTGTCGTGAGAGATGGAGAGGAGAGGCGGCGCGGCGAGGGTGAACTGGGACGGCCACGACGCGGTGGCGCGCGGCGGCGCGGACTTGATTCGACGGAGCTGGGGGAGGAAGGAGCCTACGGTTGGAAGTGTGAGCTGCGCGGGGAGATAGCGCATGCGACGGAGGTGGTCTGGAGGTGCGGGGTTGGCCCGAAGGGGGTACTCCAGGGTGAGGTCCAGCGGCAATGGCGGTGCGCGACGGCGTCACTCGCGGAGAGGGCAAGGGAGGCGGTGGGAGGCTCCGAGGCTTGGCGGGGAAGGTGGAGGGAGGTGCGGGTCGCGCGAGGCGCGCGTCGGATGGGGCAGAGACAGCCCGAGGCGACGGCGGCGCGAAGCTCGCCGCGAACTCGGCGTTGCGGTGGTCGGGACAAGCGGGAACTCGGCGGTGGGGAGGTGGAACGGCGTCGCCGGCTCGTGCTTCGGGTGCGCGGGTCGAGGCGGAGGCGGTTGTGGTGGTCTAGTGGCGTGAAGGGGGCGGAGAAGGCCGCGCGAGCTCGAGCTCCGAGCTCTACGGCGCCAATGGCGGCTACGGCGTCCGGTGTTCTGGGCGAGAGAGCGAGGAGGAAATGGAGGGCGAGGGAGTGAACGGAACCGTGTTCCCGTCCTGGTTCAAGCCGAGGCGCGCGGGGGTCGATCCGCGGGCGCGGCCACTGCCCGTACGCCGGCGGCCACGCGCTCGGCGCCGGCTGCGACACCGTGGCCTCCCGGGCGCTGGGTCCCACCGGTCAAAAACCATTCTTGTTTATGTTTTCTCCTTTTCAGTTTTTCCCCTTTTTAACCCTGTTAGAGGTCGATTTAGGAGAAACGGTAATTGGAGGAAATGTTGGCCTCTTCAAGGTCTACAAGTTTGTCGATAGGCTCAACTTCAGATTCGAAGTGCAAATATGAATTTCATTTGAATTTAGGTTGCAACTCCCAGTTTCGACAGGGTACCTCTACTGATTGTGAGAATCAAAAGTCCTATCTCTGTTCTTTACCACCCAAAGTGTATATTGAAAAGTTTGTTTAGAATTTCAATATCTACAACTTCTCTAATTTGAACTTTGCATGAAAGTGGCTGTAGGTCATAGAAACATTGAGATTACTAAACAGGTCAGATTTGGACTGGTTTTCTGTGTTGGTAGAAAATGATCCTACATTCCATTTAAAACTCAATATATGATCAAACTTTAATTACCAAAGTTGTTCTCCAGTAGATGACCTAAAAGTTTGGTAATATGACTTTGGTCTGAAACCCAACAGATTTTGAATTATAGACACAATTATGTTCCAAGGTTTATTAAAACAGAAATTTCACTTTGTGTAGAGACTTTCTTGTTTCCAACTTTTGGATTATCAACTGAAGTGCAATCACTTCCACAATAGGTGCATTTGAAGGGTGATAAGTTTAGTTCCACTTCATAGAAAGGAAGATTTTGAAGTTGTATAGTGAAATCAAAAGTAATTTCAGAATCAACTTAGGGAAAAGCTGAAAATCCATACTAGGGAAATTTCCAAGTGTGGGTCGATCTAGTTGTTTACATGAGATATTTGGGTGAAATTTTAAGTGAGTAGACGATAGTTTTGATCCATGCTCAGTGTAGCAAAAGGATAGTCCATAACATGTACAACAAGTTTGTCAACGGAGTTGAGCTTGGGTACTTAATGAATTTGAAAACTTTATTAGGGCTCAAGTTTGCTCACGATCACAACTGGCACTTATCAAGAAACTTTGGGTTGGATCTTTTAAACCTCCTGTCTTTAGATTTTTGAACATTGTCGAATAGAAAGGTCTAGGGTTACTTTCTTACCTGAGGTTTTGCACGTGGTGTTGAGCGCAAAAGTATGTGAGTGTTGACTTATCCAACCAAAAAAAAAGTGTGGTCTTGCATCTTGTATAGAAAATTTTTGACTTAGTGATTTCTCCACGTGTTTCTTGTAAATCTCTAAGCATGAGTAAGTCTTAATCTATCATTAGCTTTCATCTAACCGTGTGTTAAGGCTTTTGAGATGCCAGAGGCATCACATGTTCCCTCGAACTCTGCAAGACATGGGGATTCCTCTCAGCAAACTCAAAAAATTAGATACCCCATTCTTTGGAATCATGCCAGGTGCGGGGGAGTATCCGCTCGGGCATATTTACCTGCCAGTCGCCTTTGGCACCGCGGAAAATTTCCACATAGAGACATTGCGTTTCGAGGTCCTGACCTTCAACTCTATTTACAACGCCATCATCGGGCGTCCTGGGCTCGCCAAGTTCATGGCCATCCCGCACTACCCGTACCTCGTCCTCAAAATGCCAGCTCCAGTTGGCATTCTTTCTATACAAGCTGACTTCAAGGGAGCTTCAGAGTGCGTGCAGGAAGCAATCCAGATGGCCCTCGAACAGAACAGCATGGCGGCGCAGAAGAAGCTCAAGGCGGACGCAGCTCACATGACGCAGGAAGACCTCCAGATCCCAACTCAAGAAGCGGCATCAAGCGCAGCGATACAGCCAGCGGTCCCCACGAAGGAAATAATCCTCGATCCCTCGGACGCGACCAAGACGACTGCCATCAACGCTCTTCTTCCTCCCAAATAGGAAGACGCGGTCATCTAGTTCCTAAGGGCCAATCGCTACATGTTTGCATGGAAGCCTGCGGATATGCCTGGGGTCCCGAGGGAACTGGCCGAGCACCAACTCAAGGTGTTCCCCAACGCAAAACCCATCAAGCAGAGGCTGCGGCGATTTACTCCTGAAAAGCGAGAGGCGATTAGGGCAAAGTTAACCTGGCTGATGGCTGCTGGTTTTATTAGAGAAGTCATGCATCCCGAGTGGCTTGCAAATCCTGTACTCATTCTCAAAAACAATAAAAAGGATTGGCGGATGTGTGTTGATTATACTGATCTCAATAAGCATTGCCCTAAGGACCCGTTTGGGTTGCCTCGTATAGACTAGGTCGTTGACTCTACGGCTGGCTGCGCTTTACTTTCTTTCCTCGATTGTTACTCGGGCTACCACCAGATTAGCCTAGCGGTCGAGGATCAGGAGAAGACCGCGTTCATCACTCGTTTCGGCGCGTACTGTTATACCTCTATGTCTTTCGGGTTAAAAAACGCTGGTGCTATGTACCAAAGAGCGATCCAGACTGGCCTCGCTGACCACCAGGGCAAGCGCGTCGAGGCCTACGTTGATGACATCGTAATCAAGACCAAGAACGCGGAGGATTTCATTGACGATCTACAACAGGTGTTCGACAGCCTGAGGAAATTTCGGTGGAAGCTTAATCCCACCACGTGTGTTTTCGGGGTCCCCGCGGGCCAGTTACTCGGTTTTGTTGTTAGCAATAGGGGAATAGAAGCTAACCCTGAAAAGGTCAAAGCCATACTCAGGATGCACCCTCCCAGATCGCAAAAGGACGCTCAAAGATTGACTAGGTGCATGGCGGCCTTGAGTCGGTTCATCTCGCGACTCGGCGAACGTGGCATGCCCTTCTATAAACTTCTCAAGAAGGTAGATCGGTTTCAATGGACCACATAGGCTTAGGAAGCGTTGGAGGCTCTAAAAAAGTTCTTGACCATGCCTCCTGTACTCAAATCTCCCAATCGTGCTACGGCCGACTCACCAGCTGAAGATTTGCTCCTCTATATCTCCTGTACGACTCATGTGATCAGCACCGCGTTGGTGGTTGAACGACCAGACGGGCAACACGCAATGCCAAGGCAACACCCGGTCTACTTCATCAGCGAGGTCCTTAGCCACTCCAAAATGAGGTATCCTCAAGTCCAGAAGTTATTATATGTAGTTTTTGATGGGGACGGGGGGTTCCCGATCTTTCGTCAGGTAGAGATAACTATCGATTTGGCGGAGGCACGACACACACGATCCGGCTTCCAATCAACACAATTCGAATCCTGTAATCGCAGCACCACGTCTCCTCTGGTTATCAACCGTGCACACACGATTGACCTCGCCACAAAGGCTTATCCCTGCCTGCGAATCGAAGAACAGAAGCAAGAACACGGTAGATGCAAACTCGAATTGTAAATCGAAAGATTAAGCTCACAAGTTGGGGTTTTACAAACCGGAGTATTCTCACACGGCGAAACTGTTCATAACGACAAAATAATCTAAGCAAAACTCAACTAATCTAATGACGGCTACAAAATATATACAAGAGAGAAGGCTAGGGGGCGGCCAAGGGGGTGGCCGAGCAACCCTAGGGAGTACAAGGCCTTCAGGCCCAAAAATAGGTGTTGGATAGATTCTGGTCGTCAACATGTTTTGACGATTCCTGTCGACTCAGAGCATATTTTGGCATGGGAACACTTGGGTTGGAAAGCTTATCTTCTTAGCTTTCCGTCGATATGTAGAACGTCCAAAAACGGAGCCCGTATGTGGTCTGGGCGTCCGTTTTCGTGAAGCCTGCTCCAGCAATCCGAACTGGACTCGCGAATAAATTGGACTTCAATATGGATTGGGCTTGTGATTCCATCTTTTGTTGGGCCTTGGTCATATCCTTGGCGGGCATGTCCTCATCATTCTCCCCTTCTTGGTTTTGAGTCGTCCTCGACTCAAAGTCGTCGATATTCGCGGAAGTAATAGTTGGAGTTCTTGACATCATCCATCCATGCTCCCCTTCTTGAAATTCACCTAGTTTTGACAAAACAAACAAAAAAACAAAAAGAACTTGGCGTGGTATGATTAGTCTTAAAACAACCCTCTATTTCGTCAAAATATTGCACAACAAAAGGGGATTTTAGCTTTGAACAAATGTAAACCCGATGAACCATATATTCTCCTTTACTATCAAACTTGCCAATGACATGATACGTATGTTTAGATATCCAAAGCAAATCAGCGTGCATAAAAAGCTTTTTATTCAAATTATTCAGATTACAAAGAACATCAAATTCGATATAACCCAAAGTATTCAAAGAAGATAACAATTTTAGCTCATCATGCACACAAGTAATAGGTAGGAAAATATTATTTTCAGTACAATCGATTGGTTCGGGAGCAACAAAACCATCCTTATTCATGAGTTGTGACATAGATATAATAGATGAATCATCACACAACCTTTCCTTCTCACACAGAGCAGTAAGATAATAATCATATGACAAAGGTACATCAAAAAAATGTTCCACTATAGATTACTCTACAATAGCATGAACTGTGGGCAGATTTGGTGCAACAAAAATTTTCTCACCTTGTGTGACCTTTGCACCTATGTCATTACAGTGTTTACATGCTCGCTGCAATACTCATCCTCTATTATCATGTTGTCTCTCTCATCATTAATTTCAATGTGTTGCTCATGGTTATTAGCAAAGGAGACCTCTATATGTTGTGTATCAAGATGTTCAATTTTAGCAACACATACATCATATTCAATTTTTGTAAATTGCTGTATCTCATATTTAATATCATTTTCAATATCACATGCAAGAATAAATAAATCATGGAGAGAATTATATTGCATATCACCAAGAACATCATAAATGTCATTATTAAGACCATTTAAAAATCTTCTTATTCTTGCCTTCTTAGATTCATGTAAACCACAACGCAATAATAAATTATGTAGCTCATCATAATACTCTTTAACAGTTTTATCATGTTGTTGCAGATATTACAATTCACAAATTAACTTTACAGAATGAGAATCAGAAACAAATTCATCTCTCATGAGTTTTTTCATATATGTCCAAGTTTGTGGATCAGCATCATAATCACAAAGATTTTTCCACCAAATTAAAGCACATGATTTTAGAGCACCAGTAGCATTCTTAATCTTTCTTCTATCATATAAACGATTTTGTGCAAAAATTTTATCTATCGCCATTTCCCAATCAATGTACTTATCCGAACTAAAACCATCATAAAAAGGCAGATGTGGTATAACCTAAATTTTTTGATGATGATGTTCTAAAAGTGGCGTGGCTCTCAAATTTCTTCATATTTTTCTTTCATGTAGTGCTACATCCTATCATTATTAGCAGAAAACAAGAAAACACATGAGAAGTATATTTTTCTATCAACCAATATGTATAGGTGGTGATATCACACACTCTCAAGCGTCTTACCAAGCTCTTACAAATGTTCTTACTAATGCAAAACAGTGGATGGTACAACCGGTGGCTGGTTCGTGATACCATGAGGGTGTGAGCGATACGATTGCAAAGGTTGAACCTGTACTGATCAGAAATATATATGTGGAGCTTTGGGAGGCTTTATATGGTAGCAAAGATTAGAACAAATTGAAATCAGATAGCAAAATTGAATAAGTGTCCAAAGTACTTGTCAATGTTGATGACCTAAACTTGTTCCTAGAACTAGCTCAAACAAACACGCCACACATATAAAGTACAAAGGACACAAAAGATGCAAGCACTTCTGATTTTTTTTGTGCGGCTCTTTTTTATGTACTTGCCTTTTTTTGTTTCTTGTGCAGATTTTTTTTATACACTTGTCCTTTTACTTTTTTTTCTCAAAAGTGCCGCAAAAGCGAGATACAACACCACACTGTCACAAAACTTTCGTCTGTAAATCACAGATTTTCTACCCGAATTTGCACAGACGATTTCACACTTTTAATGACCTCAAATGCCAAAACTTACAACACAAAAGTTGTAGATATACTTTTTTACTTTCCAGAAAATATATGGAACACCTTTTTTGGATAAATGAAGCAGGAGATATGGACCCCGAAATATAGGCTATTCAGAAAATTCTGGGTCACGAACAGATTTGCTCCCAACTAGATTTAGGCACTGATAACGATTTTTCCTAAAAAATG
This sequence comes from Paspalum notatum, assembly GCA_022530915.1. Taxonomy (NCBI): domain Eukaryota; kingdom Viridiplantae; phylum Streptophyta; class Magnoliopsida; order Poales; family Poaceae; genus Paspalum; species Paspalum notatum. The sequence goes on along the minus strand of CM039688.1, from coordinate 25,707,542 downwards.
TCGCAGTTGACAAAGTTGTAGACAATTTCCAAAGCTTTCCAAAAAGTGCTAGAACACTAAAATCCGAGTTCGTATGTGGAAGATATCATCAAAATACCGAACTGGACAGAAACAAATCCAAACCGGACGCGATGACGTGATGGAAAAGCACACGATGACACGATGCAAAACTCAAACCAATCTAAGAACAAGATCTAAACCAGCAACAAGACCACGACTATGGACACAAACTCAATGATGCGGACTCTAAAATCAAAAAGTGCAAAGGCTAAACTTGGCTATGGGATAAGATGATCTACAAACCCTATTTTTTTGGATGACTTTTTGTGGACTATAGGACGAAATAAAACTAATCTACTAAGGATAACGGCAAGCAAACCTGACGGTAAACCTTGCTCTGAAAACCACTTGATGGGGACGGGGGGTTCCCGATCTTCCGTCAGGTGGCGATAACTATCGATTTGGTGGAGGCATGACACACACGATTCGGCTTCCAATCAACACGATTCGAATCCTGCAATCGCAGCACCACATCTCCTCTGGTTATCAACCATGCACACACGATTGACCTCGCCACGAAGGCTTATCCCTGCCTGCGAATCGAAGAACACAAGCAAGAACACGGTAGATGCAAACTCGAATTGCAAATCGAAAGATTAAGCTCACAAGTTGGGGTTTTACAAACCGGAGTATTCTCACACGGCGAAACTGTTCATAACAACAGAATAATCTAAGCAAAACCCATCTAATCTAATGACGGCTACAAAATATATACAAGAGAGAAGGCTAGGGGGCGGCCAAGGGGGTGGCCGAGCAACCCTAGGGAGTACAAGGCCTTCAGGCCCAAAAATAGGTGTTGGATAGATTCTGGTCGTCAAAATGTTTCGACGATTTCCATCGACTCGGAGCGTATTTTGGCATGGGACCACTTGGGTTGGAAAGCTTATCTTCTTAGCTTTCCGTCGATATGTAGAACGTCCAAAACGGAGCCCGTATGTGGTCTGGGCGTCTGCTTTCGTGAGGCCTGCTCCAGTAGTCCGAACTGGACTCGCGAATAAATTGGACTTCAATGTGGATTGGGCTTGTGATTCCATCTTTTGTTGGGCCTTGGTCATATTCTTGGCGGGCATGTCCTCATCAGTTCTCATTACCGCATGCAAACTGCGTCATTACTTTGAGAAGCATAAGATCATAGTGGTTACTGAGTTCCCAATTGGAGAAGTCTTGCGCAATCGGGAGGCCATAGGGTGTATTGCCAAGTGGGCCTGCGAGCTGGGGGCTCACGACATTGAGTTTCGTCCTCGTACTGCCATCAAGACCTAGGCACTGGTCGATTTTGTCTCCGAGTGGACTGAGCATCAAGTCCCCGAAAAGCCAGAGGTTATGGAGGTCTGGAAGATGTATTTTGATGGCTCGTTGAAACTGGAAGGAGCCGGTGCTGGTGTCGTTTTCACCTCACCAGCAGGAGAAAAACTCAAGTATGTGCTACAGATCCTCTTCCCGGTTTCCAATAATGCAGTTGAGTACGAGGCTTTACTACATGGTTTGTGCATAGCCATATCACTCGGAATCCAGCGGTTGATGGCCTAAGGAGATTCTTTAGTGGTCATTAACCAGGTCAACAAGGAGTGGGACCGCTCTACAGAAAATATGGACAAGTACTGTGAGGCAGTCCGCAAGCTAGAGGGCAGGTTCCAAGGCCTGGAGTACATTCATGTGGATCGGGACCGCAACGTGGACACCGATATTTTGTCCAAATTGGGCTCATCACGAGCCAAAGTGCCTACCGGTATCTTCGTTCAAGAGCTTCATCACCCCTCTATTAAGCTAGATGAGCTGAATATACCACCCGACCGATACATCCTAACTCTGGGCAATATTCCGATTGATTGGAGGGACCCCATCATCAGGTACATCTTGAATGAAGAGACTCCAGATGATAAAGCAGAGGCTGAGCGACTAGCAAGGCGATCGTCTAGCTATACTCTGATCAACAACGAGTTATATAAGCGTGGCGCCTCGGGAGTTCTGTTAAAATGCCTAGATACCTCATCAAGGCAGAGCTTGCTGAAAGATATACACACTGGAGTCTATGGAATTCATGCCCCCTCACGGACATTGGTCGGGAAGACGTTTGGAGACGGCTTCTATTGGCCTACAGCAAAGAAGGATGTCGTCGAGTTAGTCCAGCGCTGCGAGGCTTGCCAATACCTTGCCAAGCAGCACCATCTTCCAGCGCAGCAATTGCAGAATATACCGGTGTCATGGCCTTTTGCCTACTGGGGGCTGGACGTGATTGGGCCTTTCAAGAAAGCTCAGGGTGGATATACTCATGTGTTGGTTGCTATTGATAAGTTCACCAAATGGATCGAGTATAAGCCCATTGCCTCATTGACATCTGCCAAAGCCGTTGAGTTCATTCAAGACATCGTCTTTTGCTTTGGGATCATGAACTCCATTATCACATATTTGGGGTCTATTTTTACCGGTTCAGAATTTTTCGATTTCTGCGAGCAAAGGTCCATTAACATCAAGTATGTTTCGGTGGCTCACCCTAGAGCCAATGGGCAGGTTGAGCGAGCTAATGGCATGATTCTGGATGCACTCAAGAAGAAGATCTTTGACAAGAATGAGAAGCTAGCTGGCAAGTGGATACGTGAGCTCCCATACGTGGTCTGGAGCCTTCGAACGCAACCTAGCAAAGCTCTCGCGGGCAACACGCCCTTCTTCATGGTCTATGGGTCGGAGGCAGTATTACCCGCCGACCTACAGTTTGGAGCTCCATGATTGGCTTTCAAGGATATTGCTGAAGCCGAGGCAACATGTATCGAGGAGATTGACTTACTCGAGGAGGAGCGCCTGAACTCTGTTATTCAGTTAACTCGCTACCAACAGACTCTATGTTGTTATCATGATAGAAACATGAGGCCTCGTTCCTTCTCAATAGGGGAAGTGGTGCTACGCAGGGTGCTCAAGACCGCTGGACAACATAAGTTGTCTCTTCCCTGGGAAGGCCCATACATTGTCACAGAAGTCACTCGTCCAGGATCGTACCGTTTATCTCAAATGGACGGGACACCGATTGGAAACTCCTGGAACATAGAGCACTTGCGCAAATTTTATGCTTAATGTCTTCTGATGCTTTCTAGAATTAGCGGCTAGTGTTGTTCTCTATATTCTATCTTCATTGTACTCCTTATACTATTATTTACTCGCGGTGTGAGGGCAATCGACCTAGGTCAGATGACTGTTGATGCCACTTAAGAACGTCAATCCTTATACTACAAGCGCACAGTATCGTGGTAGCTTTTCCCAAGGATAAGTATCTTGGGTTTGTCAATCCAGGGATAATTATGTTTAAGGTATTATCTATCTAATATTAATTGAATTACTAACTAATTCTAATAGATCTAAACAAGTTTAAACAAGACATAAAACTATTCTAAATAAACTTTAATCTATACTCTAATAAGGCTCTAAACAAGATGAATCTATAGCATAAAATGATAGAATAGGGTTTAGGTTATAAATGCGAGAACGATAGGTTTAACAGGGCAAAAGGATCCACAAGAGATATGAGACAAACAACCAACATCCTAAGAACCACCTTGAAACTAGATCTAAACATAAGGCAAAGAATAAACATGATCATGAATGTCAAGGATCTACTCGAACCTTTTCCCGGGCTCTACTGTCACTAGTAACATAGAGGAAGCGTTTGCAAAAATATATATATAGCGGAAGCGTTTTCAAAACATCTCATAGCGGAATCATGATACTTAAACAGTCTTCACGAAGAGACGAACGAGGCGTGTAGCACCGAGCCCACCGGTACTACCACCTTCCACACAGTTGTCCAGATGTCATGAGTACCTGTAATCCAAAAGTGGGGGCAAACCCTGAGTACTAATTACTCAGTAGGACTTAATGGACGGGGCTTACGGCTGACGCAAAGCATAGCTTACTAGACAGGTGAGTCCTTAGCCATTGGTTCTTAATTATAACATGTTGCCATAGGATAGCAGGATTTGATAGCTGTTATCCCTTAACCATGAATATCGACTCTCATATATAAAACTTGCATGAAAGTAAAGCATGAATAATTTCTTGCATAGCTCTTGATCATATAGTATACATGAGTATCATCAACCATGTTGAGTTCAAAACACGAATATAAGTATAGATGTTTAAGTTGTTACGACGTTGCCCGGCAGTGATACTGGCATTCTCACACCTGGTGAGCATCAGCAATTCGAATCGATTTTTATATTCCCGGGAATAACTAGAAGTACCAGGATGGCATATGCTTACTAACCCCCGGCGTTCCGACATATGCTTCCCCTTTCTCCACTTGTCCCATCCGAAGTTTGATTCAATCCCTCTGTAGTTCCCAGGCTGTGCCGCCTTAGGAGCGTTACCTCAGCGTACCGGGTCCAGCCCTCCCTCGACTACAAGCTCCCCAAGGTGTAACAATAGGAGCCTGTCTCTGTTCTTTGGATGGCACAAGTAAGACTTTCACCGGTCCATTATCCCAGATAAGCACTCTAGCAATGTTATGCCGATCCCAAGCGGACAGCGGACGGGCCTTATGCAACATGGGCGGAGTCCAATGCATAATAACATAAACAGTAACAACTCATAAAATCTCCGCCCGGTCTCCATTTAAACCATAAACATATATAATAACTTCCATAATAACAAGATTTCTGTCATAGTGTAAAGTCGCACCTACGAGATGAGTACAATCACTCGTGTCTACTCGTACCTAGCAATTCTAGGCACTCATCTTACGAACTCTACGTATAGGTGCTAGGGCTAGGGCGGCCGGGAAGTCTAATGCAGATGTTTTCAATCAACTCCTAATGCAGATGTGTAAACCATCAAACAAGGTTATGTGAGCTGGGAGAAATCATGGTCCTGCCTACCTTTGAGTATTCTTATGAAAACCAACAAACTAATCTAAGTTAGTTTGCCGGGTTGTGAGGCTTTGCCCCAGGCAACCCCTTGAAACAGGTACGGATATAATCAGCGACACGTCGTCTTCTTGCTCTTGGTGCAATTCGCTGTCCGGTTTATTGATCAATAGCAGCTCCCGTGTTGATCCTTCCTTCGCAGAATCTATATGCATGATATAATATGCAAGTGGGTACAAGAGAACACAAATACATGCATATGATACAGGTTATATGCATGATATAGTGCAATCATGAGTGCAACGAATTGCAAATGTATGCATGAGGTGCCAATGAAATGTAATGCATGATCAAGCCGTTTGTGAAGAATGGATGTGAGTACTCTCGGTTTAACACATCCAATCATACAACTCATCACTAAGAAATCGTACAAACCATCACCAAGAAATCCCACAAACCATCACTCAAGTCTAGTATAATCTATCATACTTGAACTAATCAGAAACTTTCAACAAAATACATGGTGTAGTAGTCTAACACGTGTATATGCATTCAATTAGGGTAATTTATTCTCATTTGTGAATTAATCCAAGCAACTAAGTTACAACAGTAAAACATAGCCAAATGAAACCAAACTTTCATGGCATACAGATCCTGCATACCCAAGACTACTGTCAAAATTTTAGCCTAATTAGAGTTGGAATTATTTTATTGAAATACAACAAGTTCTTAGCCCTACACATTGTCAGAATTGTTTATAAATTATAGGAATGGTTTCTAGAAGTGAAACTCTACCAGAGAGCTATAGTTGGCATGATCTGCATGTACAAAAATTGGCAAGTGAAATTCCCTCAATTTAGTAGGACATCTATTTTCCATATTTTATTTCACCATGAAAATCATATAAATCAAAACAGCAGTAATAAAGTGCACAAAATTACTTTCTGGAATCAAGACATCACTAGTAGGCTATTAGATTTTTCCCGTAATTTTCCTAGCGGTTTAAATACATTTTTTCTTATTTTCTTTTTCAACTAGTAGCGTTTTGCCAATTTCAAAACAGCCGCTAAAACAAACATGCATAACCTCATACTGTACCAGTGAGCTACTCATACTATAAAAAATACATGAGAAATACTAGAGGTCATATTTGAGCATATTTTATGTAGCCTTCATTTTCCAAGTTGATTAAATACACAAATCACATGCATAAGGGCAAAACAGTAATTAAACAGCCAATGCTAGGGCTACCAAAAATCACATAGAACCTAGATGTCATAACAAAGCTACTATCCAAGTTTTATAATTCTAGGAGCTCATTTAGTCTATTTTTACCATTTATTTACCCTCAACATGCATGCCCTAAACCAAGGGCAAAACAGACTTTTCACACAACCACATCATACCTACCCTGTAGATCTACTCAAGAGGAGTCCATAGCCACTGAGTTTGTCCATTTTGAATTTTTATTTGAATTGATACGATTTTTCAAATTTCAAAACCGAAATATATAAATTAACCCTAGATCTAGGACTTAGACGTAATTATTCATATACTTCAGGGGCTAGCTTGAAAGAACTACACGACTCAATGCACAGCGCTCGGATTGGAACGAGAAAACGCACAACCCCGAGGGCTACAGCACAAAATGGTGTTCTTCCTCCTCGGTTCATCGTCTTCCTCTCGACAGAGAGAGGAGACGGGCGGCGAGCAGGCCAAATCTGGCCACGCCGGGCGCGGACGGACACCGGAGGTGGCCAGGGAGAGAGAGAGGAGGCCGGGGGTCTCACCCCTACTACCTGCAGCAACGGGGAGGGCTCAGAGACGGCGCGCGGCGGTGGTGAACTCGGGCGGCGACGACGCAAACCGGCGGCGCACAATGGTCGAACTCGGTGGCGAGGAGGCGGAACGACGGCGAGGACGAACCCCTCGGGTGCGCGGTGGAGCGGTGCGTGTAGTGGTGGCGGTCTAGGGCTTGGAGAGCTAGTGGAGGGGTGGCGCGGCGGCGGTGACCCGACGATGAACTCGCCGTGAACCGGCGCGTCGTGACGTCGCGCGGCAAGCCGATCTCAGCGTCGGAGAGGCGGATGGCGATGAGGTATAGGGCGTCGGACTCGCGGTGGAACGACGAAGGCGATGGTGGTGGTCTTGGGGAGTGGAGCTAGACGGGAGCGAGGGTGCGACGAGCTTCAAGCTCGGAGCGCGCGACCCGATCTGGCGAATGGGGAGGGTAAGGGCGACGAGAGTTGGTGGGGAAGGTGCGCAAGGACGAGGCGCGCGCGGTGGTGGGGTTCGGAGGCGCGGGGACGGGCCGTGGCGACCAGCGCGATGACCTCGAGCTCGGCGCCAATGGCGGCCAGCGCTCTGCGGTTGGAGAGCGAGAGAGGGAAAGAGCTCGGTGAGCAGGAGAGGCGGGGTTTGAGGGCTGCCGGTTGCTTCGGGGCGAAAGGGCCTTATGGCCGGGATTGCGTCCAGGTGCGTGGAGCAGGGGCGCGGCCCTCGACCGGCGGTGGCGCGGCGCGGGCATAGCGCGCCTGCCGCGTGCACGTGAGGGAGAGGGGGAGGAGAGGGGACGGTCGCCGCGTGAACCGGGTCTATGGACCGGAGACACTGACGGGTGGGACCGGGCGAGGATGGAGAGAGGACGGCGCAGTGGACCGGGTGCGCGGAGACGCGAAAACGGTGGGGCCCGCGGCTGGCGCTGTTCCCGCTTGGATCCAAGGCCTGACAGGTGGGTCCCGCGCGTAATAGAGACGAAGCTGGAAATTCAAACTCCGAAAATGGAAAAACCAGCTTTGACCAGGAAACCTACTTCTAAAATTCGCCTATTTGGTCAACTTAGGGGCCGAATTTGAAAATACCCCAATTGGATGAAATGTTCTAAATTTGTTCATATACATTTGTCTTATAAACTTGCATACCATGTTATATTCAAAAATATGGTTTAAATTTGAATTTAAACTGCTGATCAAGGTTTGACCAACAAAACCCTCCAGCTTGGAAATTCTAAAAATCTATTTTCTAGACACTTTCACAAAAGGAGTTTTATGCCAATGTTGTTAGAATTTCAAGATCTACAACTTTCTCAATACAAGCATTGCCAGGTTTTGGCTTTAATATCAAGAAAATTTGAATTTACGCTCCAGGTCAAGTTTGGACAGATTTCATAAATTGACATAAAATGATCCTATACCATATCCAAACCACTATGCATGTTAACACATAAAATACCAAAGTTGTCAAGCATGAAATTGTCTACAAGTTTGGTATATCAAGTTTCTTCAAATCAACAACAGATTCAAAGTTATAGTGACAAAAGTGGAGACCTATTCAGGAAAAACTGAATTTAGGTTGGTCCAAATGACTTGGTTTACTTATGCACTCAATATGAAATGTTCATGAGATGATGCACATATGTCAATGATGCCATTATAGTGCACTTGAGATGCTTGAGGCATCACAACCCACCCCCCTTAAAGAAATCTCGTCCTGAGATTTTTGATGTGCTGTGGGTGGATAAGTTAAACGAGAAGAAAGTGCATTGTGTATGAATTTAAAACTTTAAACCGTTGTGACGTACTCAATTTGAAGTGGATCGAAGAAAACCAGCATACTTTGTTTGCAAAAATTCCTCTTGTTCCCATGTTGCCTCTTCTTCGGAGTGATTACTCTATTGCACTTTGTAGAAGTTAATGGTTCTTCGTCGTGTTGATCTTTGCTTTTGGTCGAGGATTCTTATGGGCTTCTCTTCATAGGCGAGGTCTGGTTGGATCTGAATTTGAGACGTATCAATCACTTCTTCCAGTACTCTTAGGCATTTCTTTAATTGCGAGACATGAAACACGTCATGAACCGCAGGAAGGTGAGGTGGCAATTCTAATCGGTAAGCTACTGATCCACACCTTTCTATGATCTTGAATGGACCAACATACCACGGTGCTAATTTTTCCTTTACACCAAATCGATGTACCCCCTTCATCGGTGACACTCGAAGATACACATGATCGCCTTCTTCAAAGGCTAGTGATCTCCTCCGTCTATCAGAATAGCTCTGCTATCTAGACTGGGCTCTTTTCAGATTACTGTGAATGAATTTTACTTGCTCCTCAGCTTGTGTTACCAAGTCTGGACCGAATGTGACGCGTTCACCTGGTTCAGACCAATTGAGTGGTGTTCTACATCTCCTACCATAAAGAGCTTCGAAAGGTGCCATTTCTAAACTCTTTTGGTAGCTGTTGTTGTAAGCAAACTCTGCTAAGGGGAGACACTTATCCCACTTGGTGGAATAGGTCAAAGCACACGCCCTCAGCATATCTTCTAGGATCTGATTTACTCTTTCGACTTGGCCACTTGTCTGAGGATGGTATGCTGAGCTCCGAATCGATTTGGTTCCAAGGGCAGCTTGCAACTGCTCCCAGAAACGGGATATAAACAGCGAGCCTCTATCCGAAGTGATGGTTTTTGGAACACCGTGCAAGGACACAATCCGGGAAACGTAGATTTCTGCGCAATTCTGTGCATGGTACCGGTTCTTTACCGGAATGAAGTATGCAGACTTGGTGAAGCGATCGATGATAACCCAAATGGAGTCATATCCCTTCTGAGTGTGAGGTAGGCCTACAATGAAATCCATATGTATGTCCTCCCACTTCCAAGCCGGAACTACTAGTGGCTGAAGCATACCGGCAGGCTTCAGGTGATCAGCTTTTACTTTCTGACGTACATGACACTCGGACACATACTTGGCTATCTCTTGTTTCATACGAGTCCACCAAAATTTTTATTTCAGGTCCTGGTACATTTTGTTGCTTCCTAGGTGCATCATGAACATGGAGGTGTGGGCTTCATCAAGTATTTTCTTTCTCAACTCCATGTCCTTAGGTACTACTAAGCGATTTTTAAACCATAGGATGCCCTCTTCGTCAAGCCTAAAACAAGCTTTCTTCCTTTCATGGATCTCATCTCTAATGTGGCCCATGCCCTTATCCTGCTTTTGTGCTGCAACGATTTGATCCTTTATTGTAGGTTCAATGATGAGGCTATACAGTTCAGCGTGCTGCTCTGTAGGCATTTCGATCTCATCCATCTCACAACATATAACTCTCACCATCGGGCGGTCTTCAATGACATTGCAATGAGCCTTACGGCTTAATGCATTAGCTACTACATTGGCCTTGCCAGGATGGTAGTGAATCTCTAGATCATAATCTTTTATCAGCTCTAACCACCGTCGATGCCTCATATTTAATTCGGGTTGTGTGAGGATATACTTGAGACTCTTGTGGTCGGTGTAGATATGACAAGTATTGCCTAGCAGATAGTGTCTCCAGATCTTCAACGCGTGTACAACTGCCGCAAGCTCGAGGTCATTTGTTGGGTAGTTGGCTTCATGCTTTCTCAGTTGGCGCGAGGCGTAGGCAATCGCTCTCCCTTCTTGCATTAATACACAGCCAAGCCCACTACTGGAGGCATCACAATACACATCAAATGGCTTAGTGACGTCCGGTTGAGCCAGCACTGGTGCAGAGGTTAACAATTTCTTCAGCGTTTGAAAGGCTTCCTCACAGTTTGAACTCCATACATACTTCACATTTTTCTTTGTTAGTGAGGTCATTGGCTTCGTAGTTTTGGAGAAGTCCTTGATGAAGCGGCGGTAGTAGCCTGCTAGACCAAGGAAACTCCGGATCTCAGTCACTGTCTCTGGTTGCTTCTAGTTCAGAACAACCTTTACCTTGCTCGGATCAACTGCTACCCCCTTCTCAGACAGAATGTGACCTAAGAAACTCACTTCCTTTAGCCAGAATGCACACTTACTGAACTTGGCATAGAGCTTGTGCTCTCTAAGCCGGGTGAGTACTATCCTCAAGTGCTCCTTGTGCTCTTCCTCACTTTTAGAGTAGATTAATATGTCATCAATGAATACCACTACAAACTTATCCAGCTCATTCATGAACACCGAATTCATCATGTACATGAAGAAAGCCGGTGCATTGGTTAACCCAAAGAACATGACCAAATACTCATACAAGCCATATCTGGTCGAAAAAGCTGTCTTGGGTATATCTTCTTCTCGGATCTTTATTTGATAGTAGCCAGACCTCAGATCGATTTTTGAAAAGACCTTAGCTCCAGCTAACTGATCAAACAAAATGTCAATGTGTGCTAGCGGGTATTTATTCTTGATGGTGACAGCATTCAAAGGCCGGTAATCAACACATAGCCTTTTACCACCTTGGTCCTTCTTTTCAACAAAGAGGGCTGGGCAACCCCAAGATGATGAGCTAGGTCGAATAAACCCTTTATCTAGCTGTTCTTGCAACTGCACTTTTAGCTCTTTCAATTCATCGGGTGCCTTTCTGTATGGTCTCCGGGAGATGGGTGCGGTGCCAGGTACAAGCTCTATGGCGAACTCAACATCTCTGTCCGGTGGAAGTCCGGAAAGCTCTTCCGAAAACACATCTGGAAAATCAGAAACCACCGGTATCTTCTCGATTAACTGGGCTTCTGTGGCATTTACTGTGGGTGGCGAATGCTTGTGACTCGGCAGGTGAATGTGCATAACCTTTCCACTCTTGCTAGACTTCATTTGAACTGTCCTGCTAGTAATGTCTAACAAGACATTGTGCTCTTTCATCCAATCCATCCCTAAGATAATGTCAATCCCCTTGTTAGGAAGTACCACAAGATCAACATAGAATTTCTCTGTGCCTATGCATAGACGTAAGTGCCTCACAATCCTGATACGTGTAAATTGGTGATCCCGGGGCTGTGATATGGTATTTTGCCTTTATATTATCAATGTGATAACCATGTTTGGTCGCATATGACCTGCTGATGAAAGTCTGTGTTGCTCCGGAGTCAAACAAAACCACTATAGGGTGCTCGTTGACAAGAAATGTGCTTGCTAACACTGGTTCACCTTCTGGAATCTGATCTACGTGGGTATAGTGCACATGACCTTCTGTTGGGGTTGGATCTCGCTTGGGTCCTTTCTTCTTATTCTGGCGTTGGTTATCTCTAGTCAACACTAGTGCCTGGCTTCGTCGAAGGGCAAGACAATTCTTGCTGAAATGGCTGGTCTTTCCGCACTTGTAGCAGGGGTATTTGGCACTTGGTTTGGCCGGTGGCACTGAAGCAGGCGGATGAGGCGGCACACTGCAGGAGGAGAGATGGTGTTGCGTTCCACGGTGTTGTTCTTGCTGCTGGGGCATGTCAATGTAACAGATGCGCGGCGGTGGGCGATGCATGACCCGTTGCCGCTGAGATGAACCCGACTGAAGTGTGCTTGCAAGTCTTTTCCTGCGCTGGTCCTCATGGGCCTGACAGAGGCGTTGCTCCATGTCGATGGCGACATCTACCAACTTGGTGAAGCTGTCGTAGGGGCGCCCCAAGTGAGTCAGCAGAGTGGGATCAAACCCACCCAACAGACGGGCAGCCCTACGCGGGTCGGTGTTGACGTCTTCAGGGGAGTACTGGGACAAACGGATGAAAGCCTGCACGTACTCGAGTACCGACATGTCCCCTTGTTGAAGTGCACGAAATTCCCGTTGCTTGAGTTCTATGAGGCTAGGCGGGAGATAGTGAGCCTGAAAAGCCACACGAAACTCATCCCACGAGACCTGGTGCCCGGCTGGTTGCATTGCCAGGAATGAAGCACACCAGGCCCCCAAGGGACCATGTAGACACTGTGCCGCGAAGCGAGCCTTCTGTTGCTCAATGAGTTGGGGCAGTAAACTGAACTTGGACTCCATGATCCGAAGCAAGTCATCAGCATCCAAGGGATCCGTGGTAGTGGTGAACTGTAGTGCCGCAAATTCAGTGTAACTGATCTCTTGCGGATTGCGCCGTTGTTACTCTTGAACGAGCATGTCGATGATTTGACCTTGCTGAGCGACTAGAGCAGCCAACTCAGGAGGAAATTGTGCCCCATGGGCAGCCCCTTGTGCAGACGTCTCCGGTGGAGTAACCATCTACATGAATGAGGCCAAATGTGATTAGTCCAACAACTTTAATGCAACCAATGCGGTGATAAAACGACCATAGCACCATAATTACGTTCTGAATACATGAAAACATGTAAGTGAACAGAACAACTTGATTGCACATAAAATGTTAGCCATCATCTTGTAGGTTCGGACAATCATTTACGCTAATGGAAAACTTGTGCGCTGTTTTGGATACGGGACAACACTCCTATCAATCTGATTGGGACGACATCGCAAAGTCAATTTACTAGCCGCAGGTGTACATGACCTCAGATCACAAGCCGGAACCAAATTGGCAGTGCACCTTCACACCACGATTCACCTCATCCATTTTAGATCACTCATGAGTACTGTACATACTTCAGATGCCATTCCAAGGTTTCAATTCAATCCTAAGGGTCTCTCCTTTAGGCTTTTTAATTTAGCAAGGTGAAACAGGTTCCTAGAACCCAATGTTTCCATTAGTGAAACGTGTAGAAGGTATAGTTAAGTCACGATTTATCCCATTTGTCTTTTAGTAATACCCCCAAAATGATAGCAAAAGATACATGATGCATGATTTGTCCTATTTGGTCTCACATCACACATCCTATATATTTTATATATAGCTAGCGATATTTCGGTGACACATATGCATGTCTCTCCTTAATGCAACTAGTTGTTCTCTAGTCGTTCTTAATTTCGCACGTGGTTAGTGTACCTGCAGAAGAATGCATACTCATACATTACCACCTAGTGTGGCATCCACGCGTGACCGCTGCGTAGACAACGTTGGTGGGCCGCTGCACCTTTTTCTCAAAGCCTGACTTTCCAGCAGTACTGGGGATTGTCGAGAAAAAGGTGGATCCTAAAACCGAATGTAAGTGTGGTGGGTATGAAAGCCTGAAGCATGCCCACCACCCTTAAAAAGCTTTTACTTATACAGCATGAATGCAGGGTTTACAACCGTTCGCAAATCCCATCAGCTTCCACCAGTACTGGGGACAGCTATGGCCGAAAAGTTGCTTCCCAAAGCGCCGAATATGCATATGAGTTCTATCTAGGTCAGAATGTGAGTGATGCCACCTGGATAACACTAACATCCTTAATATGGGCATACCGCATACTCTCATTTTTTGAATTACTTGAAAGGGTTTCGAAAATAGTTTTGTAAACCAAAACTTGATGATAAAACTGTTGTCTGTGTATGATCGGCTCTGATACCAACTGTGGCGGAACCGCCCTGCTTAATCCAGACTAAGCACACCTGCCACCTCTGGCTCGCAGTGCACTTAGGCCAGACTAAACCCGGTAGTCCGTCGAGAGTCCTTCCGCTCTCGATAACACCATTCCCAGAGGAACCGACATCAAACACATCCGACTCCCGATAGAGCCACAACAGTTACATCATCACAGGCAGTTGAAATAGTGAGTAACAGACTTAATTTACAAGCCAAATATATGTAATCAAATACATGTTCAAACATAGCGGAAGTGTTTGCAAAATTATATATATATATAGCGGAAGTGTTTTCAAAACATCTCACAGCGGAATCATGATACTTAAACAGTCTTCGCGAAGAGACGAACGAGGCGTGTAGCACCGAGCCCACCGGTACTACCACCTTCCACACGGTTGTCCAAATGTCATCAGTACCTGTAATCCAAAAGTGGGGGCAAACCTTGAGTACTAATTACTCAGTAGGACTTAATGGACGGGGCTTACGGCTTGCTCAAAGCATAGCTTACTAGACAGGTGAGTCCTTAGCCATTGGTTCTTAATTATAACATATTGCCATAGGATAGCAGGATTTGACAGCTGCTATCCCTTAACCATGAATATCGAGTCTCATATATAAAACTTGCATGAAAGTAAAGCATGAATAATTTCTTGCATAGCTCTTGATCATATAGTATACATGAGTATCATCAACCATGTTGAGTTCAAAACACGAATATAAGAATAGATGTTTAAGTTGTTACGACGTTGCCCGGCAGTGATACTGGCATTCTCACACCTGGTGAGCATCAGCGATTCGAATCGATTTTTATATTCCCGGAAATAACTAGAAGGATGGCATATGCTTACTAACCCCCAGCGTTCCCACATATGCTTTCCCCATCTCCACTTGTCCCATCCGAAGTTCGATTCAATCCCGCTGTAGTTCCCAAGTTGTGCCGCCTTAGGAGCATTACCTCGGCGTACCGGATAAGCACTCTAGCAATGTTATGCCGATCCCAAGCGGACAGTGGATGGGCCTTATGCGACACGAGCGGAGTCCAATGCATAATAACATAAAAGTAACAACTCATAAAATCTCCGCTCGGTCTCCATTTAAACCATAAACATATATAATATCTTCCATAATAACAAGATTTCTGTCATAGTGTAAAGTCGCACCTATGAGACGAGTACAATCACTCGTGTCTACTCGTACCTAGCAATTCTAGGCACTCGTCTTACGAACTCTACGTATAGGTGCTAGGGCCAGGGCGGCCGGGAAGTCTAATGCAGATGTTTTCAATCAACTCCTAATGCAGATGCGTAAACCATCAAACAAGGTTATGTGATCTGGGAGAAATCATGGTCGTGCCTACCTTTGAGTATTCTTATGAAAACCAATAAACTAATCTAAGTTAGTTTGTCGGGTTGTGAGGCTTTGCCCTAGGCAACCCCTTGAAACAGGTACGGTTTTTATTTGAATTGATACGATTTTTCAAAGTTTAAAACCGAAATATATAAATTAACCCTAGATCTAGGACTTAGACGTAATTATTCATATACTTCAGGGGCTAGTTTGAAAGAACTACTGTAACACCCTAAATTTTACCACAAACAAAATCTTTTGGAACCAATTTAATTTGTTCCTATTGTTTGATCATACATGACACCTATTTGATTTTTGGAGATTTCAAAATAATTAATTAAAAAGAATCATAGGAATCACATGTTTGAGCACTCATGTCTTTGCATATTTTTATTGGGTGATTTGCAGTGTTCAAAGTTTGAATTTAAACTCTTTTGCATCTCTCCAAAATTTCTCAAATTTCAAACAACCCAGGAAAATTTTCCTTTTCCTCCTTTCCTTCTCCTTCTCTCTTTTGGCCCGAGCCGGCCCAACCCAGCCCCGGCCCAGCCTTTCCCCTGCCTCCTTCTCCTTCTCTTCGCCCAGGCCACGGCGCGACCGCGCGGCCCAGCCAGCGCGTCGGCCCAGTCGGCGCCGCCCTCCCCCGCGCGCCCTCTTCCTCCCTCTCACTGACAAGCCGACCCCGCATGTCATCCCCTTTCCTCTCCCTCTTTCCTTTCTCGGTCCGACGCCGGCGGGACGAGCTCGAGCCGCGCCTGTGCCCCGACCTCGCCCGAGGGTCACGCGACCGCCTCGCCCTTCCTTTCCCGCGCCCGCACTTTCCTTTCCCGGTCCTCGCCCGCGCCGTGCGCAGTACGGACACGGACAGAGTCCGAAGCCCGGACCTTCCTTGCCCCGTGCCGCCTTCCCTTTTCCCCCTCCGCAAGCCTCGGCATCCGGGCTATAAAGGCTGCCACCCCGAGGCCCTAGCCATCGAACGCCCAAGCCCTAGACCGCCATAGTTGCCCACCGCGCCGCCGCCGGTCCACGCAGAGAGCCGCGGACGTCGCCTCACGTCGCCGACCGCCGTTGCCGCCTCACCGTGGTCCACACCCACACCAGCGCCTTCGCATTGAGGTATGGAAGCTAACTAACCCAATTCCGTCCTCAATAGCACCCTACACCGACGGCAATTTCTCGCCGGAGTCGCTCCACCACCCCGCTCCGTCGCGCGCCGCCTCCGGTCGATGCCCCGCCACCCGAACCCCTCCGGCCGCTTCGCACCACCGCCCGCTCGTCCGTGCGCCCGGTCCCTCTAGCCCTAGGCCCCGGAGCCGCGGAGTTCGCGTTCCTCCGGCGAACTTCCGCCGCGCCCGAAGGTCGCCGCCGGTCGACCCCGTCGCCGGACTCTTTTCCCCTCCGTCCGATCTAACCAGAACCATCCGATCTGGATCCAACGGTCCAGACCGCGAGACCGGAGTCAGATACCGGTCAGCGCCGGGTTTCTTGCTAAAGAGTCCCTGGGGTTTCTGAAAATTAACACGCAGTCCAGATCTATTAGATTTAGGTCCCTGGCTTTACGGTTTAGACCCTGAGTTTTTGGGAAATCAACCCGCGGTCCTGGTCAAGCCTGGTCAGCGCGGGGGTTTTGCGAGAAAGACCCTGAACTTCTTCTAAATCAACCCGCCGTACAAATTATTTCTTTTAAACCCCTGGTTTTCGCAGTTTAGCCCCTGGAATTTCAAATTCTTTCTATTTTAAGCCTTTAAACTTGTTTTCTTCGTATCTTTTGCGTTTTAACTCCGATTTGAACGATTCTTGAACCTACGGAATCGTAATAAAGTGTAGATCAATTCTAAAACCTTTTTAACTTCTGTTTATGATGTTTGGTGTACTGTTTTAGTCAAGTAATGCTCATTGCTTGTATGTATGCAACGTGTAGCCGGCGTTCCGTCCGAGTTTGTCGATAATCCATCTTGGGAAGTTCCTGAGCAAGCTTTTGCTGAGGAAGGCAAGTATTCTTTGACCTATGTCCTATTTACTTTAATCACATGATCTAGAGCCTAAATTTTGCATGCTCCTACTAAGGATGACTAGCCTCATATACCTTTACATGTTTTATAACCTGGGAGGGCTGTGATGTTGTAAGTTAATTGCTTCCGCTCAACTCACTTTATTTATGTTGTTAATGATGGTCAAGTAATGATGAACCTGATGATAAAAGTTTGGTTTTAACATCATGGAGGCTTGAGCATGTTTTGTTGGTTTTGCTCAAGTGCTTCGCCCTAAGGATCGGTTCGCCGAGCGACCACCCAGGAAAACAGTACAACCACAAGACTCACATGGGCACTGGGCTTGACTGATTAATTAGATGAACTAGAGTTTTGGCTTACTTTCCTGAAACATGGCGTATGAGGGGTCTGGGGGATATGGGACTTTGCCCTTTGCCAATGTGGTGCAATTTTATTTGTCACCCTTTGGAACGGAACTCTCATATCTTTAGTCAACTGGAGTAACCTGTAACGAGTGGGCCATAACTCTAGGAATTCTTTGTAAAGGTCTCGTAATGAAACCCTGCCGATTCATCTAAGGTATGAATAAATGGGGCTTTGCAAACCTCGGGCACAATGGGAATCATGACTTGTGGGTAAAGTTGTACAACCTCTCGAGAGTGTTTAAAACTGATATATCAGCCGTGCTCACGGTTAAGAGCGGCCTGGACCCTCACAGATTAGAGTTTTCAGCTTCAAGGTGAATGGCTCACAGTGATCATGGTAATGACAATGGATATGGTTATGGTTCATGCTTATCTTTTTAATATGTCTTACTGTCTTTATAATAAAGGGATGGGTTAATGCTAATCATTGCTAGTAATTAATACTTGACTAACTAAAAGCAATTGCTTTGCCTAACCACTATAAAGCCAGTCCACTTTTATCCTAAACGGAATACTTGCTGAGTGCGTTATGTACTCATTATTGCTTGTTTTATACCCGTTGCATCCATTGCAACCGCTGCTCAGATCCAGAAGGAAGTTGTGGTGATCCTAACCAGGAGTTCCAGGACTACGACGAGTTCTAGGCTGGTGTGCCATCCGTCAGTTGCCTGTGGATCACGGTCGTCTTCCGCTGTCGTTTAGTTAACTCGTTTTCGTTCATATATTCGGTTTCGTTAAAGACATTTATGGTCTGTAATAATGGTTATTACTTTTAAGTAAAGTACTGGTTGTGCTATTTACTTTTGTTTATGCTGTGTATGTGGTTAAACTGATCCTAGCACATACATGGTTAGCACTTGGTTTTGTTTCTAAAACCGGGTGTGACAAAAGTGGTATCAGAGCCATGCTGACCGTAGGACGCAAGCCTAGAGTAGAACTGATCGTGATTAAGGATTTTGCTTACCTTTTCTTGCTTTCTCCATTCAAATACTTGCCATATATGCTATTTTGACACCCATACTTGTCTATTTCAATTAAGATCTTCTATATCTACTTATCTATCCCATAATAGAACTGTTTCTCATGTTTGCTTACGATGTGGGCCTGCAGATGTCGACTTTCAAGCGCACTGCCCGCATGCGTGTTGGTGGACGAGGTTATGGCGGACCCAATAGGATCAGATTGCCTACCCCAACCCCACCTTCTCCACCGCCACAAGAGTGGGTAGACCTGACTGAGTCCGAGGAGGAGGACCCAGAGGAGCTTGTCCCTGAGCTGTCCGAAGATGAACCAGAAGAGGAGCCGCAGGAAGAACCCTTGGAGGTACAGCCACCAGTACCCCCTTCGGCGCCGCCGCAGGAGCAACCCCCGGAGGAGCCAGAAGATCCAGCTGTTGACCCTGAAGACCCAGAACAAGATCCAGATGCTGGAGACGTACCCCCATCGGACGATGATGAGGACGACGATGAAGCTGGACCCGTGGTCACCACTACCCACCGCTGGTTCGACTACCCGCTGCCTGTTCCTCGGATGCTGAGGGAAACGCTGGAGATGCTCCACTACGATCAGTTCTGGATCACCTATGTGGGGACTCGCTACCGCCATCCCGTCCTACCTGATGATTGGGACATGACAGTGGAGATCAGCATCCCGGATGAGTTCGGATCCCGCCGGAACATCCACGTCAGACACGCACCTACTCGCCGCAACAGCCATGAAGCCGCCATCAGTGATGCTGCCAGGGAGGCCTTGACGACGCTGTGCCATGCACACCGTGAAGATATGGCCATCACTTCACGCCGGTACTACCCCTGCCGTTCGGTCGAAAGACTTGATGCCTGGATCGCCAACCCGGAGGCAGAACAGAACCCACGCCTGGAATCCACTATTGAGTACCTTGCTACCCTCAACACCGACTACAATGCCGCCTTGGACGAGTTGGACATGGTGAGGTACGAGAACCGGAAGCTTCGAGCATGGGTTGCACATGGCGTTGAGCCCGCGAAAGAAGAACCGGTAGAAGACCCTGCTGATGCTCCGCGTAGGAAGAAGGCCCGCTACAATGATCCAGAAGCTAGGACCTATATACGGCATCATGAGGACTAGGATGCTACCCCTTTTGTAACAGGTTCTATTAGTATCGATTAGTTAGTTCGGTTAGGCTTAGAACGATTAAAAGTGTGCTCGTTTGCTTATGATTGTGTTTTATGGATGATTTGGTTCTTTGTAATGAGTGCTTAAGTTGTGGGGTGATGTCCACAACTTAGTCTTTTGGTTGGATGCTTAATAAAGTTTAATAAAGTTAGTTAGTTTGGGAAAGCCTTGCTTTATCCATATATATGTTTAGATCTTTATCTCATCTATCTTGGTTACTAACGTTGAATAAGAGGTATGGTCGGAAGTCTGTGCTAACGGTATGTTTGGTCCATCAGATGAGTACAGGACGTGGACGTGGTCGTGGTCGTGGAGGTAGAGGAGGTCGCGGAGAAGGACTTCCAAATCCACCGCCACCGATGACTATGGAACAACTGATCATGAACCAGACCCAAGTGATACAAGCTCTTGGTCAAGCAGTGGCAGCCATGCACCAGGCACAGCAGCAACCACCCCCGCCACCACCGCCTCAACCGCGAGACAGACGCGCAGAATTTATGAAGGGACACCCACCTGTGTTCACTCACTCTGTCGATCCTATGGATGCAGAAGACTGGCTCCGCGCAATAGAACGGGAGCTGGACGTCGCTCAGTGCTCCGACCAGGAGAAAGTCCTCTACGGCCCTCACCAGTTACGGGGTGCTGCTCAACAATGGTGGGAATCGTACCGCTTGGCTCATAACAACCCCAACACCATTACCTGGCAAGAGTTCACCGAGAGGTTCAGAGCGCACCATGTTCCAGCTGGTGTGATGTCACTGAAGAAAGAAGAGTTCCTGGCACTCACCCAGGGCACCATGACCGTCAGTGAGTATCGAGACAAGTTCCTACAGCTGTCCCGCTACTGTCCCGAGGAGGTTAACACCGACCCCAAGAAGCAGTATCGTTTCCTCAAAGGCTTGGTCGATCCACTCAGGTACCAGCTTATGAACCATACTTTTCCTAACTGCCAGCATCTGATAGACCGAGCTATCGTGACGGAGAATACTCGTCGCGAGATGGAGGAAAAGAAGCGCAAACAGAAGGCACAACAGTCTAGCAGTAACACCCGCCCGCGATTTTCTGGGTCCCAGAACTTTCAGAACCGTCCTACACAGAACTCCGGACAGCAGCAGCCCCAGTTCCAGCGCTACAACAGCAATGGCAACTATCAGCGCCCGAACTATCAGACTCAGCAGAACAATACCCAAATGCAGCGCTCAAACAATCAAGCTCCCCGCCAACCAACTCCTACTAGTACCCCAGTGAAGACAGGCACGCCAGTACCACCGGGAAGTGCAAATTGCTTCAAATGTGGAGGAACAGGTCACTGGTCTAAGCAATGCCCATCTAGAGGAACGCCACAACAGTCACCACAACCGAGTTCGAAGACGGGCACCCCCAACCAAGCTTCCAGCCACGCCAAGATCAACCACGTCACCGCGGAGGCTGCCCAGGAAGGTCCAAATGCTGTCGTAGGTACGTTCCTGGTCAATTCCCAACCCGCCTTAGTACTATTCGATACTGGTGCTACGCATTCCTTCGTTACTGCTCAGCATGTAGAGAAGTATAATTTGCCTATGATAAAGATGGTAAAATCAATGCTAGTTAGTTCACCTGGGGGAAACATGCGATCCGAGTTCGCTTGTGATGATGCATCCATTAAAATAAGGGGGGTAGATTTTCCAGCATCATTGATAGTTATGAAAGCACAAGGAGTAGATGTTATCCTGGGTATGAATTGGCTGCAAAGATACAACGGGGTAATCTCATGTGCCGAGAGGAAAGTGACTTTGACTACGCCAGCCGGGGAGAACATGGAAGTTCTGATAGACCCACCTCAAGCAGGAGTTAATGCTATTGATGCCACAGCCTTGGAGAACATCAGAGTAGTGTCAGAATTTCCGGATGTCTTCCCAGATTCGTTGCCAGGTATGCCACCTGAACGTGACATTGAATTTTCTATTGAATTAGTACCTGGAACTGCACCTATCTATAAGAAAGCATATAGAATATCTGGTGTCGAATTACTTGAAGTTAAGAAACAAATAGATGAACTATTGGAGAAAGGGTTTATTCGCAAGAGCACCTCCCCTTGGGCCTCACCAGTTTTGCTTACTGAAAAGAAAGATGGAACCTTGCGAATGTGTGTCGATTACAGAGGTCTTAATGCCGTTACAGTAAAGAATAAATATCCACTGCCCCGGATTGAAGATTTATTTGATCAGCTCAAAGGTGCCTGTGTTTTCTCCAAGATTGATTTACGCTCTGGATATCATCAACTAAGAATTAGACCTTCAGATATACCAAAGACAGCGTTTATTAGTCGTTATGGATTATATGAATATACAGTTATGTCGTTTGGTTTGACAAATGCCCCAGCCTTCTTTATGTATATGATGAATAGTGTGTTTATGGAATATCTTGACAAGTTTGTTGTGATATTTATCGATGACATTCTAATCTATTCCAAAACTGAAGAGGAACACGAGGAACATCTAAGATTAGTGTTGCAGAAGCTTAGAGAGCATAAACTTTATGCGAAGTTCAGCAAGTGTGATTTCTGGATTGAGGAGGTTAAGTTTCTAGGTCATGTCATATCCAATGGAGGGATTGCCGTTGATCAGAGTAAGGTATCTGAAGTGCAGAATTGGAAGATCCCAGAGGATGTGAAAGGCATCAGGAGTTTTCTCGGATTAGCTGGTTACTATCGGCGTTTCATTGAAGGGTTTTCCAAGATTGCTAAACCAATGACAGCTTTGTTAGAGAAGAATATTAAATTCCAGTGGACGTCAGCTTGTCAGAAAGCATTCGAGGAGTTAAAAAAGAGGTTAACCACAGCGCCAGTGCTAACCTTTCCAGATATGCATAAGCCTTTTTCAGTATACTGTGATGCTTCACGACTAGGTTTGGGATGTGTTCTTATGCAAGAAGGCAAGGTTATTGCCTATGCCTCTAGACAACTGAGGGATCATGAGAAGAATTACCCAACTCATGATTTGGAATTAGCCGCAGTGGTGCATGCATTAAAAGTATGGAGGCATTATTTATTCGGGCAAAAATGTGATATTTATACTGATCACAAAAGCTTAAAGTATATCTTTACCCAGACTGAGCTAAATATGAGGCAAAGACGATGGTTAGAATTAATCAAGGATTATGATTTGGAGATACATTATCATCCTGGTAAGGCAAATGTAGTGGCAGATGCTTTGAGCAGGAAGAGTCAGATCAGTTTGTTGTGGGCAAGAGAGTTGCCGGATGAGTTAGCCATAGAATTCGACCGACTAAGTTTGGGTTTTCTTAATAATACGGAAGGCGCCGTCTCCATGGAGTTTGAACCTACATTGGAACAAGAAATCAGGAATGGACAACTTAATGATGAGAAGATCAAGGAAATAAAAGAGTTAATCAAGTTAGATAAGGCACCGGGATTCCGAGTGGATGCCGACGGCACAGTATGGCATGGGGATAGGATTTGCGTTCCGAACATAAAGTCTATACGATATTTAATTCTAAAGGAAGCACATGAGACAGCTTATTCCATCCATCCCGGAAGTGAAAAGATGTACCAAGATCTGAAGCAGAAATTTTGGTGGTACGGCATGAAACGTGAAGTAGCAGAATATGTAGCTTTGTGTGACGTTTGTCAGAGGGTGAAAGCTGAGCATCAAAAGCCCGCTGGATTGTTACGGCCGCTCAAGATTCCAGAATGGAAGTGGGAGGAAATTGGTATGGATTTTATCGTCGGCCTACCGCGTACACAAAGTGGTTTTGATTCTATATGGGTAGTGGTGGACAGATTAACCAAAGTTGCTCACTTTATTCCTGTCAAGACCACTTATTCGGGAGCCAAGTTAGCTGAATTGTATATGTCCAGAATTGTGTGTTTGCATGGAGTACCAAAGAAGATTGTGTCAGATCGTGGAACTCAGTTTACATCTCATTTTTGGAAGCGTTTGCATGAGTCAATGGGCACTAAATTAAATTTTAGTTCAGCATATCATCCACAGACCGATGGGCAGACTGAAAGAACCAACCAGATATTAGAAGATATGTTGAGAGCTTGCGCAATACAATATGGTACTAGTTGGGATAAAAGCTTGCCGTATGCCGAGTTTTCTTATAACAATAGTTATCAGGCTAGTATCAAGATGTCACCCTTTCAGGCTTTGTATGGTAGACGATGCAGGACTCCCTTGCATTGGGATCAACCAGGGGAGAAGCAGTTGTTTGGTCCTGGAATCATAGAAGACGCCGAACGACAAGTACGAATGATTCGGGAGAATTTGAGGATTGCTCAAACCAGGCAGAAGAGTTATGCGGATAACCGTCGAAGGGATTTGGAATTTGCAGTAGGAGACTATGTGTACTTGAAAGTATCACCTATTCGTGGTTTACGCCGATTCAAGGTGAAAGGGAAATTAGCACCCCGATATATTGGACCTTTTAAAATAATTGACCGTAAGGGAGAAGTTGCATATCAACTGGAATTGCCTGACAGATTATCGGGAGTACACGATGTGTTCCATGTATCTCAGTTGAAGAAGTGTCTGCGAGTACCCGAAGAGCAGTTGCAGGAGGATGAACTTAATGTGCAGGATGATTTGACTTATACAGAATATCCAGTCCAAATTTTGGAAACGGCAGAGAGGACTACCAGAAACAGGGTCATAAAGATGTGCAAAGTTAAGTGGAGCCACCATACAGCAGAGGAGGCCACCTGGGAAAGAGAGGATGACCTCAGAGCAGATTACCCGGAACTCTTTGCTAGCCAATCCTAAAATCTCGGGACGAGATTTCTTTAAGGGGGGTAGGTTTGTAACACCCTAAATTTTACCACAAACAAAATCTTTTGGAACCAATTTAATTTGTTCCTATTGTTTGATCATACATGACACCTATTTGATTTTTGGAGATTTCAAAATAATTAATTAAAAAGAATCATAGGAATCACATGTTTGAGCACTCATGTCTTTGCATATTTTTATTGGGTGATTTGCAGTGTTCAAAGTTTGAATTTAAACTCTTTTGCATCTCTCCAAAATTTCTCAAATTTCAAACAACCCAGGAAAATTTTCCTTTTCCTCCTTTCCTTCTCCTTCTCTCTTTTGGCCCGAGCCGGCCCAACCCAGCCCCGGCCCAGCCTTTCCCCTGCCTCCTTCTCCTTCTCTTCGCCCAGGCCACGGCGCGACCGCGCGGCCCAGCCAGCGCGTCGGCCCAGTCGGCGCCGCCCTCCCCCGCGCGCCCTCTTCCTCCCTCTCACTGACAAGCCGACCCCGCATGTCATCCCCTTTCCTCTCCCTCTTTCCTTTCTCGGTCCGACGCCGGCGGGACGAGCTCGAGCCGCGCCTGTGCCCCGACCTCGCCCGAGGGTCACGCGACCGCCTCGCCCTTCCTTTCCCGCGCCCGCACTTTCCTTTCCCGGTCCTCGCCCGCGCCGTGCGCAGTACAGACACGGACAGAGTCCGAAGCCCGGACCTTCCTTGCCCCGTGCCGCCTTCCCTTTTCCCCCTCCGCAAGCCTCGGCGTCCGGGCTATAAAGGCTGCCACCCCGAGGCCCTAGCCATCGAACACCCAAGCCCTAGACCGCCATAGTTGCCCACCGCGCCGCCGCCGGTCCACGCAGAGAGCCGCGGACGTCGCCTCACGTCGCCGACCGCCGTTGCCGCCTCACCGTGGTCCACACCCACACCAGCGCCTTCGCATTGAGGTATGGAAGCTAACTAACCCAATTCCGTCCTCAATAGCACCCTACACCGACGGCAATTTCTCGCCGGAGTCGCTCCACCACCCCGCTCCGTCGCGCGCCGCCTCCGGTCGATGCCCCGCCACCCGAACCCCTCCGGCCGCTTCGCACCACCGCCCGCTCGTCCGTGCACCCGGTCCCTCTAGCCCTAGGCCCCGGAGCCGCGGAGTTCGCGTTCCTCCGGCGAACTTCCGCCGCGCCCGAAGGTCGCCGCCGGTCGACCCCGTCGCCGGACTCTTTTCCCCTCCGTCCGATCTAACCAGAACCATCCGATCTGGATCCAACGGTCCAGACCGCGAGACCGGAGTCAGATACCGGTCAGCGCCGGGTTTCTTGCTAAAGAGTCCCTGGGGTTTCTGAAAATTAACCCGCAGTCCAGATCTATTAGATTTAGGTCCCTGGCTTTACGGTTTAGACCCTGAGTTTTTGGGAAATCAACCCGCGGTCCTGGTCAAGCCTGGTCAGCGCGGGGGTTTTGCGAGAAAGACCCTGAACTTCTTCTAAATCAACCCGCCGTACAAATTATTTCTTTTAAACCCCTGGTTTTCGCAGTTTAGCCCCTGGAATTTCAAATTCTTTCTATTTTAAGCCTTTAAACTTGTTTTCTTCGTATCTTTTGCGTTTTAACTCCGATTTGAACGATTCTTGAACCTACGGAATCGTAATAAAGTGTAGATCAATTCTAAAACCTTTTTAACTTCTGTTTATGATGTTTGGTGTACTGTTTTAGTCAAGTAATGCTCATTGCTTGTATGTATGCAACGTGTAGCCGGCGTTCCGTCCGAGTTTGTCGATAATCCATCTTGGGAAGTTCCTGAGCAAGCTTTTGCTGAGGAAGGCAAGTATTCTTTGACCTATGTCCTATTTACTTTAATCACATGATCTAGAGCCTAAATTTTGCATGCTCCTACTAAGGATGACTAGCCTCATATACCTTTACATGTTTTATAACCTGGGAGGGCTGTGATGTTGTAAGTTAATTGCTTCCGCTCAACTCACTTTATTTATGTTGTTAATGATGGTCAAGTAATGATGAACCTGATGATAAAAGTTTGGTTTTAACATCATGGAGGCTTGAGCATGTTTTGTTGGTTTTGCTCAAGTGCTTCGCCCTAAGGATCGGTTCGCCGAGCGACCACCCAGGAAAACAGTACAACCACAAGACTCACATGGGCACTGGGCTTGACTGATTAATTAGATGAACTAGAGTTTTGGCTTACTTTCCTGAAACATGGCGTATGAGGGGTCTGGGGGATATGGGACTTTGCCCTTTGCCAATGTGGTGCAATTTTATTTGTCACCCTTTGGAACGGAACTCTCATATCTTTAGTCAACTGGAGTAACCTGTAACGAGTGGGCCATAACTCTAGGAATTCTTTGTAAAGGTCTCGTAATGAAACCCTGCCGATTCATCTAAGGTATGAATAAATGGGGCTTTGCAAACCTCGGGCACAATGGGAATCATGACTTGTGGGTAAAGTTGTACAACCTCTCGAGAGTGTTTAAAACTGATATATCAGCCGTGCTCACGGTTAAGAGCGGCCTGGACCCTCACAGATTAGAGTTTTCAGCTTCAAGGTGAATGGCTCACAGTGATCATGGTAATGACAATGGATATGGTTATGGTTCATGCTTATCTTTTTAATATGTCTTACTGTCTTTATAATAAAGGGATGGGTTAATGCTAATCATTGCTAGTAATTAATACTTGACTAACTAAAAGCAATTGCTTTGCCTAACCACTATAAAGCCAGTCCACTTTTATCCTAAACGGAATACTTGCTGAGTGCGTTATGTACTCATTCTTGCTTGTTTTATACCCGTTGCATCCATTGCAACCGCTGCTCAGATCCAGAAGGAAGTTGTGGTGATCCTAACCAGGAGTTCCAGGACTACGACGAGTTCTAGGCTGGTGTGCCATCCGTCAGTTGCCTGTGGATCACGGTCGTCTTCCGCTGTCGTTTAGTTAACTCGTTTTCGTTCATATATTCGGTTTCGTTAAAGACATTTATGGTCTGTAATAATGGTTATTACTTTTAAGTAAAGTACTGGTTGTGCTATTTACTTTTGTTTATGCTGTGTATGTGGTTAAACTGATCCTGGCACATACATGGTTAGCACTTGGTTTTGTTTCTAAAACCGGGTGTGACAACTACACGACTCAATGCACAGCGCTCGGATTGGAACGAGAAAACGCACAACCCCGAGGGCTACAGTGCAAAATGGTCTTCTTCCTCCTCGGTTCATCGTCTTCCTCTCGAAAGAGAGAGGAGACGGGCGGCACGCAGGCCAAATCCGGCCACGCCAGGCGCGGACGGACACCGGAGGTGGCCAGGGAGAGAGAGGAGGCCGGGGATCTCACCCCTACTACCTGCAGCGACGGGGAGGGCTCAGAGACGGCGCGCGACGGTGGTGAACTCGGGGGGCGATGACGCAAACCGGCGGCGCACAATGGTCGAACTCGGTGGCGAGGAGGCGGAACGACGGCGAGGACGAACCCCTCGGGTGCGCGGTGGAGCGGCGCGTGTAGTGGTGGCAGTCTAGGGCTTGGAGAGCCAGTGGAGGGGTGGCGCGGTTGCAGTGACCCGACGATGAACCCGCCGTGAACTGGCGCGTCGTGACGTCGCGCGGCAAGCCGATCTCAGCGTCGGAGAGGCAAATGGCGACGAGGTCTAGGGCGTCGGACTCGCGGTGGAACGACGAAGGCAATGGTGGCGGTCTTGGGGAGCGGAGGTGGACGGGAGCGAGTGTGCAACGAGCTTCAAGCTCGGAGCGCGGCCATGGTGGTTCGCGTCGGGGGCACGACCCGATCTGGCGAATGGGGAGGGTAAGGGCGACGAGAGTTGGTGGGGAAGGTGCACAAGGATGAGGCGTGCGCGGTGGTGGGGTTCGGAGGCACGGGGATGGGCCGTGGCGACCGGCGCGATGAGCTCGAGCTCGGCACCAATGGTGGCCGGCGCTCTGCGGTTGGAGAGCGAGAGAGGGAAAGAGCTCGGTGAGCAGGAGAGCTGGGGTTTGAGGGCGGCCGGTTGCTTCGGGGCGAAAGGGCCTTATGGCCGGGATTGTGTCCAGGTGCATGGAGCAGGGGTGCGGCACTCAGCCGGTGATGGTGCGGCGCGGGCAGAGCGCGCCTGCCGCGTGCACGTGAGGGAGAGGGGGAGGAGAGGGGACGGTCGCCGCGTGAACCGGGTCTATGGACCGGAGACATTGACGGGTGGGACTGAGCGAGGATGGAGAGAGGACGGCGCAGTGGACCGGGTGCGTGGAGACGCGAAAACGGTGGGGCCCGCGGCTGGTGCCGTTCCTGCCCAGATCCAAGGCCTGACGGGTGGGTCCCACGCATCATAGAGACGAAGCTGGAAATTCGAACTCCGAAAATGGAAAAACCAGCTTTGACCAGGAAACCTACCTCTAAAATTCGCCTATTTGGTCAACTTAGGGGCCGAATTTGAAAATACCCCAATTGGATGAAATGTTCTAAATTTGTTCCTCTACATTTGTCTTATAAACTTGCAAACCATGTTATATTCAAAAATATGGTTTAAATTTGAATTTAAACTGCTGACCAAGGTTTGACCAAGCATTGCCAGGTTTTGGCTTTAATATCAAGAAAATTTGAATTTACCCTCCAGGTCAAGTTTGGACAGATTTCATAAATTGACATAAAATGACCCTATACAATATCCAAACCACCATGCATGTTAACACATAAAATACCAAAGTTGTCAAGCATGAAATTGTCTACAAGTTTGGTATATCAAGTTTCTTCAAATCCACAACAGATTCAAAGTTATAGTGACAAAAGTGGAGACCTATTCAAGAAAAACTAAATTTAGGTTGGTCCAAATGACTTGGTTTACTTATGCACTCAATATGAAATGTTCATGAGATGATGCACATATGTCAATGAAGCCATTGTAATGCACTTGAGATGCCTGAGGCATCACATAAACTTTGAAGCATAGTTGTCGAGATGAACTCGACGAAGAATATGTCGAAAGATGACCTCGGGATCTACTCGGGAAGCGCCTGGTCGGTCGGCCGACCCCCTGTTGGCCGACCGGTCGGCTTCCTGCCTCCTCTTGCTTCCTCCTTTTGCCGAGATGGACTTCTCACCGAGTTGAACGCTTATCGACCCTGACCCTTGCCCTAGACTCTCGACTTGCGATGGAATATGATGCCTCTCCCCTTTGGAGGCTCTCTATTTATACCCCGGAGGGAAGCCTATACATGGAATTTAATTGGTCAGTTCTAAGAGTCCTAGAACACCTAAAACTCCTATTTCCATGTATATATAAGTTTCCAAAAGAGTCCCGAACGTCCATGCCTTTCCTTGCTTGTAGATAAAGCTTCCATCCTTGTCCTTCCCGAGTTGGACTCTTCCATATTCTGCAGCCTTTAGTATTTTGACCATGACTTCCTCATTTGAACTCCAAATAATGCAAACTCAGACTCTAAATTGTAGAGCTCGAAGAGATCTACAACTTTGGTATTCAAACTTTCTTCATTTGACATTGGTAAGGTCTCCGAATTGGGCCCACAAGCTGCTGCTGTCATGAATTTTGAGAAGATTTCAGGATTTAGTCCTTCAAGCAATTTTTATCTTCCAGGATTTCTTTTCTTAACGGGCTTCTTCCTCAAATAGGCTTCAATTAATCTTTATTTTAAAGCCATCTTCATAGCATAAATCCTTTCTTCGAGAAATTCTCAAATATCTTCAATTATTCCCTATTTTCCTATAAAAATGAACATTGCACAAAAACAAAGAGCATTATCGAAAACGGGGTTATTTATTAGTAAAACAAGACTAAATGATAAGATTAGCCCTCGAAAAGACATAAAAACATATGAAAATAAAGCAAAATTTTAGTACTTAACGAGCGTCAACAATATCCCCACACTTAGATCTTGCTAGTCCTCGAGCAAAAGATCGATAAAAGAACTATAACTATATTTAAGCAAATTCTAAATAATCACCTTTCAGAAATAACCATGCCTTTAGAATTTATTCAAATCATAACATGAATCCTTCCAGATTAATTTTCATGCATATAAATCCCCACAAAGTTTATCTAAGAAACGAATTATAGCAATGCCAAAAGTCTTATTTTAGAATCATCAGAGAGTTTTTTTTTATTTTGAAATAAAACTTTCAAGGATCAAGAAATTACTATATCCCAGAGGTTAAGCTCTCAAAAAGGCACTCTTATAAGTGGCTATCCTATAGAAAACACTCTTTTTTCTCATCTCACTAGAATTTAAGTGGAGCTTGGTAAATGCTAAGCAGAGCTGCTTATTCTATTGTCTAGCTAAAGTATCTCTCTAAAGATTATTCAACCAACTTATAAATTATCTTGGTCATCGAACTAAAGAAAAAAGATTGTAGCAAAAGTCAAGGAAAAAGAAGATATAGATAGTGGACATGTGCAAGAACAAAAAAATAAAGTGGAATAAATTCCGAAATTTTGCACATGGTTGGAAAAAGTCTTTGCTCATTATATTTAACAGAATTATAAAAGCTCTTTTTTCTATTTCTCCAAACTTTTACATCTTGCCCCTTCTCCTGTTCCTAATTCTACTTTTTTATAATTCGACCACTTGGCCATTTTTTTCTCCCTTTTCTCTTTTTTTCTTTCTTTTTTTTCTAGGCGCCATACCTATATATATATATATTTAACTAGATGGGCGCCTCTTTTCTCTTTTCACCACCTTTCTTTGAATAAATTGCCTTTATGAAGTATTATTTTGAGCAAAAACTTTATATTGGTGAAGATAAAATAATGAGATGATAAGGCTTCAAGGATTAAAGAAATTGCTTTATTGATGTAAGCAATTGGAATATATTGAAAGGCTAGCAAAAGATGAAAATAGATGACCAAGATAATTCTAAGTGATCAAAACATCTAAAGGGATCAAACTTAACCAAACTCATATAAGACAACTTTGCTTTTCAAACTAAGTTTCATAAACCTAAGCTCTACTAGGAATATTAAGCTCTCTCTTAAGATAGGGATGTAAAACTTGATCCAAGAAAAAGAAATTGTAATGAAAAGATAAAACTCCTCTAATCTTCTTCTTGATGAAAACTTTGGCAAAGCTATAAAACATAATCCTTCAATAACCATATGGGTTATGCAAAAATAATTAATCTAGCAATCACCATATTAATCAAATCATAAAGCTTTAAGCAAGATTAATCATCAAAGCAAAAATAAAGAACAAACTTAAATAAAGTAAAGTAAATTAGTCAATGTCACACTTTATTAATCTAATGGACCGATTACACAAAAGACAACTGACTCTATGACTCTATTAAACTAACTTTAAAGACTCTAACCTCTATTTTAATCTAAACTCGCTATCTAAATGGGACATTCTATTAATATCCCCACACTTAAACTAAGCAAAGCTCCTAATCGTCACCGCTGAACTAGTGTGTATCATCCACCGGACCATCAAGAGGATCTTCACCAGGCAGATAATTGGGTGGAGGTGAAGATGTTGTAGGACCGAGACGTGCGACTACAGGGGGTGAATAGGAGCACTTAAAAACTCAAACTCACGAACCCCCGGTGCAAACTGACAGCTACTTCGCACAACAAACGCTAGACACCGTCCACTGAAAGGAAACGTGTGTACCAGCACTTGGTGTCGCCCACTGAATGGGTACACACCAAGCGAGCGGAAGCACGAGACTCAACGATCACAAGATCACAAGTCAAGCGAAACAACGACTCGCGCACTAGCGTCTCGTTTGCCACTCAACGCACCCAAATGCGCCCTACTGGTTCACAGCAGGTTGAAAGTATGGGCAGTAACAAGAAACACTAAAAGCGAGGTCGAAGCAAAAGCCGGGCAGCGAAAACCCCAACGGAAAACACACACAGCCACCTACAGGCGTTTGCCGGACTGTCCGGTAGCGGCCACCGGACCATCCGGTGTCCGGTGACTGGACCGGATGGTCCAGTAGCAGGCGGCTGGAATTCCCAATGCCAGACTGTCCGGTGAGCCGGATCTTCCGGTACTGACACCTGATGTTCCGGTGGGAGGCTGAAACTTGAGCTTTCCAACCCGAAGCTTGACCAAATCTTGTCCAATCTTCACGAAAATTGACACAGCCTATCTGAGGCCTATTCCAAAGCTTCTCCCAAAACATCAACTTAAAATGATCATGGGATTAGCGGGAATTTCAGATCGCGTGAAGAGGCAAACTTTGGGCAAGAAAAGAGGAAAACTCAAATTCGACTTGCTCGTGGCAAACCTGCAGGTTTGTGATGCACTTGGGTATAATCTCCACGTCCTTGCAAGCCCAAAACACCGGCAAAAGAAAGGATTCACCCATGGCCAAAACAAAACACCCAAAAGCCAAGGAATAAACCCAAAAACCAAACTAGAAGGGAGAGGAGGAGAGGGCTGCACACATGAGGTCGAATTTCTGCTGAATATTGATGGATTAATCATGAAATTGAGTTTATACAAAGTTCCTACAGCCTACCACCCTTTATCCTTTCCTTTTGTGTGAAGAACACTAGCTAGGGGACTCAAATCCTAGCCCTAATGCTCTCTCTTCTCTCTTTGGCACTTGGCAGTATGGAAATGAAGCCTAGGGTTTTCTAATCGTGGAGAGTCACCTAAATGACCAGCCACTTAGGTATTTATAGCCCTAGGCCTGACGACACAATTAACACTAAGACCCTTACTCTAGAATGCCCAGAAGGGGCTGAAATGTAAAAGATACAATCAGACGACTATGACGACGCTTTAATCTTCTTCTTCTCCATGCATCGCTTGGATGTACGCCACGTAGCCAGTAGTCTGGAAGCTTCCCCCGGTTTTGAAGGCAGAAACCAGGAAACTTTATTCTGCGAGCTTCCAGGGCCGGGTCTTGGCCCAATCTTCTATCTTGGCGAGTCGGAGCCCAACCCACCAAGTCATGTGAACTTCGGTGGCAGTTTTGAGCCGAAGCCGCTAAAGCTTCCCTCGCACGTCTTCACGCCATGCACTCGGGTTGGAGCATCATGGTGGCACCTGGCTTCTCCAGTCCATCGGAGTCACCTCGCGGTCCATGGGAGGGCTTACACCACCGTTGCCGAACCGCCCCTCCGTGTACCAAGCTCCCATGGCCGAATGATGCCGAGCATTGCCTCCGGTCCATTGGAGGGCTTTTGCCTCAGTCCATCGAGGTCTTCATCATCTACCTCCAGTCCATCGGAGGGCCTCCAGTCCATCGGAGGGTTTGAGCTCGTTGACAATCACTCATCACACCAGAAGAGCAATGAGACCGGTCCATTGGCTCTCAATCTCCCCCTTGATGCGTGCATTGTCAACACCTTCAACCTGTAACCTGAAATGGAACAAAGACAAAAGAAAAGTGTAAAACCGAAAAAGAAAGAAGGAAAGAAGAAAATTGCTCAAGATGCCCAAGAACCAACTACAAGCAAAGAAATAGGACATAATGAGACAACAAAAGAAAGCAATGCATCGGCTCCTCAAGACAGAGGCAAAAGGCTCAACGTAACAATGCAAATAGCATGCTAAAAGCTCATCTCCCCTGAAATGCATCCTCACAAATGCAATATGAGTGCAAAGCTCCCCCTCAACTAAATCTCTCCTGAGTTCTCCCCTTTTGTCCATATTTTTAAATTTCTCCCCCTTTGAGGTACATTAACTTCTCCCCCTTGTTGACAATGGACACATCAATGGTCCTTGAACTCAACTCTCCCTGAACTAGACAACTCCTCCTCAAAATATGCCATGAAATGCAAGGAGTGTAACTGAAGGAGCTCAGAAGGGATGGAAAGCTAGTAATCACAAGTTCTAGCATTAAGAGCAAGTGAGGGCAAGGAAGCAAATAACAAGCTCAAATGAATCTATCTTACACATATCAAGAGCAAGCTTATTTTTCAGGGTTATCGAAAAGAAAGCATCACCAACATGAATAGCACCTAGCAAGATAGGCATGAACAGCAAGATGCTAGCAAGACATACAAGGTGTGCTACTTTCAACCAAAGCATATACAACTAGCCATAAGCATTTTAGAGACTTGCAAATTTCAGATTTAGACATTTGTATTCATAAGCAAGTTCTTTTTGTGCCAGGGGTTATTTACTTGTCTTTTGTCACTTCTTACCAACCAATGCTAAGCCTAGGTTATAGAACCATCAGAAGCTTAAGACAAGGTTTTGGTCATACACAGCTTAGTCCAAGTTCATGCCAAAGTGCAAAGGCAAGCTGTCTCGAACTAGGTCAGTGTGACAAGCAAACCCACCTGGGTCTTTCACAATTCAGCACATAAGACACCACTTATAAGCATTTTCATTCAGATTGCAATTTAAGAAAGGTGTCATAAAAGCTTAGGCATAAACATTGCAAAGGCATACAACTAGCATATCCAGACATAAAAAGATAGCATAGTATTCAACAATCCTACACATGCTAGGTAGCCAAATCAAGTGGTGATCATGGTTTTCTATTTGCAAAGAATAAAATGACTTAGCTCACAACTAATGTTCAACAGATTCAAGAGAGCTTA
Source organism: Paspalum notatum (assembly GCA_022530915.1). Taxonomy (NCBI): domain Eukaryota; kingdom Viridiplantae; phylum Streptophyta; class Magnoliopsida; order Poales; family Poaceae; genus Paspalum; species Paspalum notatum. The sequence continues at coordinate 25,672,246 of CM039688.1, read as the reverse complement.
GCCAACCATGATCAAGCAAGCACTGTACAATCTAGCACAAGCAAGTACTAACCCAACATACCAAAAGAGCTCTAGTGCTAGTGAAGTGAAAATGTATGTGATACAATGCAATGCATGATATGATACAATATGAAAAAGAAACAAAGAGAAATAAAAGCAAGATAAAAGTAAAAACTAAACTACAAAAGCTATTCTTTTCTAAAAGGAATAGCACACTATCCCTGACTAAAAGGGACAGCACACTCCAAGCTCACCTCTCAAACGCGTAAAAGCGTCAAACTCTAGGGACTTAGTAAAGATATCGGCCAACTGGTTTGCAGATACCACATGGATTAAGTCTATGTCCCCCTTCTCATAGTGATCTCTCAGAAAGTGAAACCTTACGTCTATGTGTTTGGTTCTAAAGTGCAAGACGGGGTTCTTAGCTACAGAAATAGCAAAAGTAGAGTCAACTAGAAGAGGGATTTTTCCAAACCTAAGGCCAAAATCACTAAGGGTGGCTTTCATCCATAAGAGCTGGGGGCAGTAGCTATATACTCTGCTTATGTGGTAGACAGGGATACGCTAGCTTGCTTGCGAGAGGACCAAGATACAAGAGAGGTTCCTAAGAGTTGGCATGTGCTGGAGGTTGACTTGCGATCAATCCGATAGGCAGCATGGTCAGCATCTGAGAACCCTCTAAGAGAAAGAGAAGAACCCGAGGAATACCAAAGACCAAGCTGAGGTGTAAATTTCAGATACCTGAAAATGCGCTTCACCGCTTGACGGTGAGAAGTCCTGGGAGAAGCCTGGTAGCGCGCACAAAGGCAGACCGCGAACTGAATGTCCGGTCGCCGTCAGGTACAGAAGTGAGCCGATCATCCCTCAAAATTCCTTCTGGTCCACCGCCTCCCCATCTTCATCAGCATCAAGCGCCATGTTTGTACTCATAGGAGTCGTCATGGGCTTAGAGTCACCCATCTCAAACTTCTTGAGTATGTCTCTTGTATACTTGGCTTAATGGACGAAGGTTCCTTCAGGGCCTTGCTTGATCTGCAGCCCGAGGAAGAACTGGAGCTCACCCATAAGACTCATCTCAAATTCCCTGCTCATCTGTTTAGCAAAACTAGACACCAATGCGTGAGATGAACCACTAAAGATTATGTCATCAACATATATCTGAACTATCAGGGTGTCACCACTACGACTCAATAAAAACAAGGTCTTGTCTACTGAACCCATCACAAACCTAGACTTGAGCAGGAAACTCTTCAACCTAGCATACCAAGCTCTAGGAGCTTGCTTCAGACCATAAAGGGCTTTCCTCAACTTATACACTCGGTCTGGAAATCTAGCACTCTCAAGGCCAAGAGGTTGTCTCACATATACCTCTTCCTCTATGAACCCGTTTAGGAAAGCAGACTTGACATCTATTTGCCGCAGTTTGAAGCCTTTAGAGGCCGTAAAGGCAAGCAAAATCCTAATGGCTTTTAAACGGGCTATAGGGGCAAAGGTCTCCTCATAATCTATCCCCTCCTTCTAACAGAAACCCTGGGCTACCAATCTCGCTTTGTTCCTCACAACCATCCCATTCTCACCCTGTTTGTTCTTGAAAACCCACTTGGTACCTATAGGGCGACAGTTTGGTGGAGGCTCCACTAAATCCCAGACATGGTTTCTCTCAAAATTCTCCAACTCCTCATGCATGGCGTTCACCCAGTTTGGATCAGCTAATGCATGTGACACATCCTGTGGTTCAAATGTAGCAACATATGCAGAGTGGGAGAAAAAGACTAGAGAAGCAACCGTAGAGCGTGTAACACGTTGGTGAATTTCTCCAATCATCTTGTGTAGAGGGTGATCCCGCTGGACCTGCCGAGATGGAATGATCTCGGAAGTCACCTCCCCTGCGTCCTCCGTGGGGCCGGCCTCTGCATGAGCTTGCCGTCGGTGGAGTGAGGAGGAAGCCGTAGGCAAGGGTCCTCCATCATCATCAAAGATCGTAGCAGAGAGGGCAGGAGCTGCAGCCGGTGCAGTGGCTCCTGCATCACCAACATCATCCATACCATCCTCATCCTCAAAGATGGGGGTGCCTTCTTCATCATCACCTGAAAGCTCAAAGACAGGGGTTGTGCACGGCATAGTTGAGAGCCAATGGACCGGCCTCATTGCTCTCCTGGTGTGATGAGTGATTGTCAACGAGATCAAGCCCTCCGATGGTCTGGAGGTAGATGATGAAGACCTCGATGGATTGAGGCAAAAGCCCTCCAATGGACCGGAGGCAATGCTCGGCATCGGTCAGCCATGGAAGCTCGGTACACAGAGGGGCGGATCGGCAACAGTGGTGTAAGCCCTCCGATGGACCGCGAGGCAACTCCGATGGACTGGAGAAGCCAGGTGCCACCATGGTGCTGCAACCCGAGTGCATGGTGCGAAGGCGTGCGAGGGAGGCTTTGGCGGCTTCGGCTCAAAACCGCCACCCAAGCTACCCAAGGCTTGGTGGGTTGGACCACGACTCGCCAAGATAGAGAAAATGGGCCAAGACCGACCCACACAGAGACTTCCTAAAGTTTCTCGGTTTTTGACTTCAAAACCGGGGGTGCAAAGGTGGATTGGACTACTGACCACATGGAGGACATCCAAAGATTGCGTAGAAGCTAAGAAGATGAAGTCTTCATCGTGGTCATCCATCCCCGATATTTTGGGTTCTTTTCTATTTTAGCCCCTTCGGGCGTTTCTATTGTTAGGGGTCTACGTGTAAAAATGCCAAAACTGAATCGGTATATAAATAGCCTAAGAGCTGGCATTAGAGGGAGTCTTGGCAGCTAGGTTTTCATTTCCTTAGGGTAATTTTCGTCCTCAAGCTTTGAGCTCCAAGTTTAGGAGGGTTAGGGTGAGATCTAGCCTCCAAATCAAGAGGGAAGGTGAGGGTGGTTGCTTGGGGCAAAATCCTTCATTGTAATCTGATCTAAGACCTCTTTTGAGGCTCATAATTGAAATGGTTTCGTGCAGTAACTTTGTGTGCTTCTCCTTCCCTTGTTCTCTTTGGTTTTTGGCTTCAATCCTTGGCTTTTTGGGTGTTTGCTTTGGCCACGGTTGAATCCTTTGTTTTCCTTGTGTTTCGGACTTCCAAGGACATGGAGATTATGTCTTAGAACATCCCAATCCCGAAGGATTGCCACGAGCAAGTTGTTCTTGAGCTTTCTCTTTTCATGCCCAAATATTCACCTCTTCACGAGATCTAAAATTCCCACTAATCCCTTGATCTTTTTCAATAGATCTTTTGGGAATAGCTTTGGAATGGAGTTAGGTTAGTGTGTGCAAAATTTTGTGAAGATTGGTGAAGGTTTGGTCAAGTTTTGGCTTCGGAAGTTTAAGTTTTGTTTCGCTGTTTTTCTGTCTGTCTATAACGTCCGGTGGCTGTCTATTTCGTCCGGTGGTTGGTTCTGTGATCAAACATGCTCTAAATGACCTGAAATTTTGTGTAGCTCTTATCCTGTGAATCATAAAGCTCCCATAAAAAGTTTAGATTTTTTGGAGGTGTTTTGACCTAGTTTTGGTATTTTTCTTTTGGGGTTGGTCTGACAGTTTTTTAACCACCAGACAGTCCGGTGGGTATGCACCGAATAGTCCGGTGGCTCTAAGATTTTTATTTCTTGTTCAATTGAGCTGAAAATTTGTGGAGTTGTTCCTTGGCCCCTTCTTAACCTTCAATAAAAAGTTCATAATTTTTGGAGTTGGTTTGGTTGGGTTTTGGTCTGAATCTTTTTGGAGTGTCTGGCTGTGAGCACCGGACAGTCCGGTGGTCACACCTTGCTCCAATTGGCCTGAATTTTTCTGTAGCTGTTTCCTATTGCCTTGTGAAGGTGTGGTAATCTTTTGGGGTGGTTTGGAGCTTTGCTTCTAGGGTATTGAGATTTTTCTTTGCAGCCATGTCTGTCTGAAATCTGCAGTTTTCCGAAGTTGGTTCCTTTTGCGCTCTTTGTCTTAGCCGTTTGAGCGTGTGCTTCCGCTTTGTGCTTGGTACGTATCTGTTCAGTGGATGGTACCAAGCACGTGTTGTGAGCTAGATACGTATCCTCTCAGTGGATGGTGTCTAGCTTTGTTGTAGGTGTTGTTTCAGTTTGCACTACAGGGAATTGAGTTTGAGTTTTCAAGTGCTCCTATTCACCCCCCCTCTAGTCGCACATCTCGGTCCTACAAGTGGTATCAGAACCGGTTAGGTTTCCTATACCTTAATTGGTGAGGAAACCGTAGCGACCATGACTTACTCTAAGAAGATTTCCGTCCTTGGCTCCGATGGCTATCCCTACTGGAAGGGTAGGATGGAGGCGTTCCTTGTTAGCCAGAGTTTGCTACTCAGAGTACGACTTTTGTGGTGCTTCCAGTCGCTGAGCGTACTACGCAGGATATCGTGGCTCGGCATGAGGCGAATGCCAAGGCTGTTAACTTCTTAGTGGATTATGAGAGAGTGAGTCACCTTAAGACTACACGTGAGATATGGTCACTTCTTAGTGCACACCATGAGGGTACTGCGACGATTAGGGCTAGGCTTGTGGAGACTTATTGGCGCGAATATGAAAATTTTGTCGAGAAGCTGGGAGAGTCTGTAGACGACTTGTTTGGTCGCTTTCAGTCGATCATTAACAAGCTGTGTGTCAACTCTATCCCAGCTGAGCTCCCATACACCGATCATCAGTAGGCTGTCAAGTTGCTGTATGCGTTGGACAGAAAAGTATGGGAGATGAAGGTGAACTCAATCATTGAGTCGGCAGGGTATGATACAATAGGAGTAGATGCGCTCTATAATAAGCTCAAGGCCACAGAAGTAGATTACAAGTTGAGGGATTCCCTTACTTGTACAGGTTCTAAGAGTCTAGCCTTGGCTACCCCCTCTAGTGAGTCTGTTGCTAACACCCTTAGGCAAAACTTCTCGTTTTCTGCTTTGATGTCTGTGACAGAGGAGTAGTTGGCGTCGCTTGGGGATAAGGAGCTATTGCTGGTGTCTAGTCGCTTTCAGCGCACCTAAGACAATCGGATGAGTAAGAAGAGAGGCGAGAGGCCCAACTGCTTCGAGTGCGGAGAGGTTGGCCACTTTATCGCCGAGTGCCCCAACAAGAACTAGTACTACAAGAAGGGCAAGAGCTACTCACGCGACTCCGATAAGTATGACTCCAGCAAGCCGAGCTTTGACAAGCACCGTTCCAGCAAGCACGGCTTCGGCAAGCGTTCCTTCGGCAAGAAGAACTTCTAGAAGGCTTTCAAGAGCTACTAGAAGGACAAGGCCTTCTTCGCCAAGATCGGGTTCTGCAGCAGCGGATCTTCTTCCTCTTCGTCCTCATCGAGCTCAAGTGATGAGGAGATCAGATACAGGAAGGACAAGAGGAACGATCAAGGAGGTTCAGTTGGCTTGTGCTTCGTCTTCACCAAGTCCAGGAGCAAGAACAAGGACAAGAGGAGCTCGGTTTGCTCCATGGTGCTTGAGCACAAGGAGAACAAGGATGACGGAAGTAACTCTTCTTCTGATGATGAGGTAACTCCTGAGCAAGCCGACAGTTGGGTGTTGGTTCTATTTCGCTCTCTGCTAAGCTTTCCCTGAGAGAAGTTGCTTTTGTCCGGAATTTGGGGTTCAATTTGGTCTCTGTTTCGCAACTTCTCGATGAAGGATTTGAGATTCGTTTTATGAAGGGTGCGTGCCGCGTTCTTAATGCTGAGGAGACCCTTGTTTGCTCTTTGCTGCCTTTTGGTCAGGTTTTTAGGGTCGACCTCACATCTGTTTCTGGCCTTGCGCGCTGTTTCATTGCTAGTCCTTCTGCTGATATTTGGAAGTGGCATAGGAGACTTGGTCACTTGAGCTTTGATCTGCTAGTCAGGTTGAGTTCAATGGGCCTAATCCAAGGATTGCCCAAATTGAGAGTTGAGAAGGACTTAACCCCTGTCGTCATGGCAAGATGGTTGCTGCTTCTCACATTCCTGTGTCTCAGGTTATGACCTCCTATCCGGGTGAGCTACTCCATATGGATATAGTAGGTCCCGCTCGGATAGCGTCGGTCAGTGGGAAGTGGTACGTGCTTGTCGTTGTGGACGATTTTTCGCGGTTCTCGTGGGTATTTTTCATGGAGTTTAAGGATAAGGCGTTTGGTTTTGTTCGGGATCTGGTACTGAGGTTGAGAAACGAGAGTCATAAGGCCATGAGGGCTATCCGTAGTGACAACGGCAGAGAATTCAGAAACTCTCAGTTCGAAAGGTTCTGTCGTGACCTAGGTCTTGAGCACCAGTTTTTTTCTCCATATACCCCTCCGCAGAACGGTGTTGTGGAACGCAAGAACCGTACACTTGTTGAGATGGCACGGACGATGCTCGATGAGCACAGGACTCCGAGGCGCATTTGGGCTGAGGCAGTGAATACGACCTCTTACAATGCGAACCGGATCTTCTTGCGAGCTTTCCTTGGGAAGGCCTCGTATGAACTTCGGTTTGGTAGGCAGCCCAGCATCAAGCACTTGCGAGCATTTGGCTGTAGGTGTTTTGTGCTTAAGAAGGAGGAGCATTTGGACAAGTTTGAGTCTCGTTGTTTGGAAAGGATTTTTCTATGATATGCTTCTAGTTCTAGGGCTTTTCGTGTGTGGATTTTGGAGGCCAAGCAAGTTGTTGAGACTTGTGAGGTTTCTTTTGATGAAACTATGCCTTGCACAACCCCTACCTTTGAGCTTTCAGGTGATGATGAAGAAGGCACCCCATCTTTGAGGATGAGGAAGGTGCGGTTGACGTTGGTGATGCAGGAGCCACTGCACCGGCTGCAGCTTCTGCCCCCTCTGCTACGAGCTCTGATGATGATAGAGGACCCTTGCCTACGGCTTCCTCCTCACTCCCCCGACAGCAAGCTCAAGCAAAGGCTGGCCCCGCTGAGGACGCAGGGGAGGTGACTTTCGAGATTGTTCCATCTCGGCAGGTCCAGTGGGATCACCCTCCACACAGGATGATTGGAGGCATTCACCAGCGTGTCACATGCTCGTCGGTTGCTTCTCTAGCCTTTTTCTCCCACTCTGCATTTGTTGCTACTTTTGAGGCCCGGGATGTGTCACATGCATTATCTGATTCTAACTGGGTGAACGCCATGCATGATGAGTTGGAGAACTTTGAGAGAAACCATGTCTGGAATTTAGTTGAACCTCCACCAAACTGTCGCCCTATAGGTACTAAGTGGGTTTTCAAGAACAAACAGGGTGAGAACAGGATGGTTGTGAGGAACAAAGCGAGATTGGTAGCCCAAGGTTTCTGTAAGGAGGGGATAGATTATGAAGAGACCTTTGCCCCTGTAGCTCGTTTGGAAGCCATTAGGATTTTGCTTGCCTTTGCGGCCTCTAAAGGCTTCAAACTACAGCAAATGGATGTCAAGTCTGCTTTCCTGAACGGGTTCATAGAGGAGGAGGTATATGTGAGACAACCTCCTAGCTTTGAGAGTGCTAGGTTTCCAGACCGGGTGTATAAATTAAGGAAAGCCCTTTATGGTCTGAAGCAAGCTCGTAGAGCTTGGTATGCTAGGTTGAAGAGTTTTCTGCTCAAGTCTGGGTTTGTGATGGGTTCAATAGGCAAGACCTTGTTTTTGTTGAGTCGTGGCGGTGACACCCTGATAGTTCAGATATATGTTGATGACATAATCTTTGGTGGTTCATCTCATGCTTTGGTGTCTAGTTTTGCTGAACAGATGAGCAGGGAATTTGAGATGAGTCTCATGGGTGAGCTCCAAATCTTCCTCGGGCTGCAGATCAAGCAAGGCCTTGAGGGTACCTTCGTCTATCAAGCCAAGTACACAAGGGACATACTCAAGAAGCTTAACATGGGTGACTCTAAACCTATGACAACTCCTATGAGTACAAACACGGCGCTTGATGCGGATGAAGATGGGAAGGCAGTGGACCAGAAAGAATTTCGAGGAATGATTGGCTCACTTCTATACCTGACGGCGACCAGGCTGGACATTCAGTTTGCGGTCTGTCTTTGTGCGCGCTACCAGGTTTCTCCTAGAACTTCTCACTGTCAAGCGGTGAAGCGCATTTTCAAGTATCTGAAGTTCACTCCTGAGCTTGGTTTTTGGTACTCCTCGGGTTCTTCTCTTTCTCTTGGAGGGTTCTCAGATGCTGACCATGCTGGCTGCCGGATTGATCGCAAGTCAACCTCCGGCACATGCCAACTCTTAGGAACCTCTCTTGTCTCTTGGTCCTCCCACAAGCAAGCTAGTGTAGCTCTTTCCACCACTGAAGCAGAATATGTTGCTGCTGCTAGTTGATGCTCCCAGCTTTTATGGATGAAAGCCACCCTTAGTGATTTCGGCCGTAGGTTTGGAAAAATCCCTCTTCTAGTGGACTCTACTTCTCCTATTTCTGTAGCTAAGAACCCTGTTTTGCACTCTAGAACCAAGCACATAGACGTGAGGTTTCACTTTCTAAGAGATCATTATGAGAAGGGGGACATAGACTTAATCCATATAATATCTGCAAACCAGTTGGCTGACATCTTTACCAAGCCCCTTGAGTTTGACGCTTTTATGCGTTTGAGAGGTGAGCTTGGAGTGTGCTATCCCTTTTAGTCAGGGATAGTGTGCTATTCATTTTAGTAAGCTTCTTTAGTTTAGTTTTTGCTTTTATCTTGCTTTTATTTCTATTTGTTTCTTTTGCATATTATATCATATCATGCATTGCATTGTATCATATGCATTTTTACTATACTAGCACTAGAGCTCTTTTGGAATGATAAGTTAGCACTTGATTGTGCTAGATTGTACAGATGCATGCTTGATCATAGTTGGCTAAGCTCTCTCGAGTCTATTGAATACTAATTGTGAGCTAAGTCTTTTGCCTTCCTGAAAATCAAAAACATGATCACCACTTGATTTGGCTACCTAGCTTGTGTAGGATTGTTGAATGCTATGCTATCTTTTCATACTTGGATATGCTAGTTGTATGCCTTTGCTAAATTAATGCCTAAGCTTTTATGACACCTTGCGTAAATTGAAATCTGAATTCAAATGCTTACAAGTGGTGTCTTATGTGCTATAATGAGAAAGATCTAGGTGGGTTTGCTTGGCACACTGATCTAGTTTGAGACTTCTTGTCATTGCACCTTGACATGAACTTGGACTAGACTGTGTATGATCAAAATCTTGTCATAAGTTTCTGATGGTTCTTTGAGGCTAGGCTTGGCATTGGTTGGTAAGAAATGGCAAAAGACAAGTAAATAACCCCTGGCACAAAAAAAACTTGCTTATGGATACAAATGTTTAAATCTGAAATTTGCAAGTCTCAAAAATGCTTATGGCTAGTTGTATATGCTTTGGTTGAGAATAGCACACCTTGTATGCATTGCTAGCATCTTGCTGTTCACGCCTATCTTGCTAGGTGCAATTCATGTTGGTGATGCTTTCTTTTCAATAGCCTTGAAAAACATACTCCTGATCTGTGTAAGATAGATTCATTTGAGCTTGTTTTATGCTTCCTTGCCCTCACTTGCTCTGTATGCTAGAACTTGTGATTACTAGCTTTCCGTCCCTTCTGAGCTCTTTCAGTTGCACTCATTTCATGCCATATTTTAACGGGGAGTTATCTAGTTCAGGGGGAGTCGAGTTCAAGGACCCTTGATGTGTCCATTGTCAACAAGGGAGAGAAATTAGTGTACCTCCAAGGGGAGAAATTAGAAAAATATGGACAAGAGGGAGAACTTAGGAGAGATTTAGTTAAGGGGGAGCTTTGCACTCATTTTGCTTTTGTGACGATGCATTTCAGGGGAAGTTGAGCTTTTAGCATGCTCTTTGCATCGGTGCGTTGAGCCTTTTGCCTCTGTCTTGAGGAACCGATGCTTTGCTTTCTTTTGTTGTCTCATTGTGCCCTGTTTCTTTGCTTGTATTTGGTACTTGGGCATTTTGAGCAACTTTCTTCTTTCTTTCTTTCTTTTTCGGTTTTACGCTTTTCTCTTGTCTTTGTTCTATTTCAGGTTACAGGTTGAAGGTGTTGACAATGCACTCATCAAGAGGGAGATTGAGAGCCAATGGACTGGCCTCATTGCTCTCTTGGTGTGATGAGTGATTGTCAACGAGATCAAGCCCTCCGATGGACTGAAGGTAGATGATGAAGACCTCGATGGACAGAGGCAAAAGCTCTCCAATGGACCGGAGGCAATGCTCGGCGTCGGTCGGCTATGGAAGCTTGGTACACGGAGGGGCGGATCGGCAACAGAGGTGTAAGCCCTCCGATGGACCACGAGGCAACTCCGATGGACTAGAGAAGCCGGGTGCCACCGTGGTGCTCCAACCCGAGTGCATGGCGCGAAGGCGTGTGAGGGAGGCTTTGGCGGCTTCGGCTCAAAACCGCCACCCAAGCTACCCAAGGCTTGGTGAGTTGGGCCACGACTCGCCAAGATAGAGAAGATGGGCCAAGTCCGGCCCAGACAGAGACTTCCTAAAGTTTCCCGGTTTCTGACTTCAAAACCGGGGGTGCAAATGTGGATCAGACTACTGGCCACGTGGAGGACATCCGAAGATTGCGTGGAAGTTAAGAAGATGAAGTCTTCAACGTGGTTGTCCGTCCCCGATATTTTGGGTTCTTTTCTGTTTTAGCTCCTCCGGGCGTTTCTAGTGTTAGGGGTCTATGTGTAAAAATGCCAAAACTGATCCGGTGTGTAAATAGCCTAAGAGCTGGTCATTAGAAGGAGTCTTGGCAGCTAGGTTTTCATTTCCTTAGGGTAATTTTTGTCCACTTTGAGCTCCAAGTTTAGGAGGGTTAAGGTGAGATCTAGCCTCCAAATCAAGAGAGAAGGTGAGGGTGGTTGCTTGGAACGAAATTCTTCGTTGTAATCTGATCTAAGACCTCTTTTGAGGCTCATAATCGAACTGGTTTCGTACAGCAACTTTGTGCGCTTCTCCTCCCCTTGTTCTCTTTGGTTTTTGGCTTCAATCTTTGGCTTTTTGGGTATTTGCTTTGGCCACAGTTGAATCTTTTGTTTTCCCTATGTTTTGGACTTGCAAGGACGTGGAGATTATGTCTTAGAACATCTCAATCCCGAAGGATTGCCATGAGCAAATTGTTCTTGAGCTTTCTCCTTTCTTGCCCAAATATTAACCTCTTCACGAGATCTGAAATTACCGCTTATCCCTTGATCTTTTCAATAGATCTTTTGGGAATAGCTTTGGAATGGAGCTAGGTTAGTGTGTGCAAAATTTCGTGAAGATTGGTGAAGGCTTAGTCAAGTTTTGGCTTCGGAAGTTCAAGTTTCCTGTGGCTGTTTTTCTGTCTGTCTATAACGTTCGGTGGCTGTCTATTTCGTCCGGTGGTTGGTTTTGTGATCAAACATGCTCCAAATGACCTGAAATTTTGTGAAGCTCTTATTTTGTGAATCATAAAGCTCCCATAAAAAGTTCAGATTTTTTGAAGGTGTTTTGACCTGGTTTTGGTATTATTCTTTTGGGGTTGGTCTGACAGTTTTTAAACCACCGGACAGTTCGGTGGATTTGCACCGGACAGTCCGGTGGCTCTAGGATTTTTATTTCTTGTCCAATTGAGCTGAAAAGTTGTGGAGTTGTTCCTTGGCCCCTTCTTAACCTTCATTAAATATTTCATAATTTTTGGAGTTGGTTTAACTGGGTTTTGGTGCGAATCTTTTTGGAGTGTCTAGCTGTGAGCACCGGACAGTCCGGTGCTTAACCACCGGACAGTCCGGTGGTCACAACTTGCTCCAATTGGCCTAACTATTTCTTGAGCTGTTCCCTATTGCCTTGTTAAGGTGTGGTAATTTTTTGGGGTGGTTTGGAGCTTTGCTTCTAGGGTTTTGAGATTTTTCTTTACAACCCTCTCTGTCTGAAATCTGCAGTTTCCCGAAGTTGGTTCCTTTTGTGCTCTTTGTCTTAGCCGTTTGAGCGTGTGCTTCCGCTTTGTGCTTGGTACTTATCTGTTCAGTGGACAGTACCAAGCACGTGTTGTGAGCTAGATACGTATCCTCTCAGTGGATGGTGTCTAGCTTTGTTGTGGGTGTTGTTTCAGTTTGCACTACGGGGGGATTGAGTTAGAGTTTTCAAGTGCTTCTATTCACCCCCCTCTAGTCGCACGTCTTGGTCCTATAATAGTTTCATCAAAAGAAACCTCACAAGTCTCAACAACTTGCTTGGCCTCCAAACTCTACACACAAAAAGCCCTAGAATTAGAAGCATACCCAGAAAAATCTCATCCAAACAGCGAGACTCAAACTTGTCCAAATGCCCCGCCTTCTTCAGCACAAAGCACCTGCAGCCAAACGCTCGCAAATGCTTGACGCTGGGCTGCTTACCAAACCGAAATTCATACGAGGTCTTCCCAAGGAAAACTCGCAAGAAGATCCGGTTCGCAATGTAACAGGCTGTATTCACTGCCTCAGCCCAAAAGCGCCTCGGAGTCTTATGCTCATCAAGCATCGTCCGTACCATCTCAATAAGTGTGCGGTTCTTGCATTCCACAACACCGTTCTGCGGTGGGGTATATGAAGAAGAAAACTAGTGCTCAAGACCTAGGTCACGACAGAAGTTTTCGAAACGAGAGTTTCTGAATTCTCCTCCATTGTCACTGCGGATAGCCCTCATGGCCTTATGACTCTCGTTCCTCAACCTCAGTACCAGATCCCGAACAAAACCAAATGCCTCATCCACAACGACAAGCACGTACCCCTTCCCACTGACCGACGCTACCCGAGTGGGACCTACTGTATCCATATGGAGTAGCTCACCCGGATAGGAGGTTATAACCTGAGACACAGGAATGTGAGAAGCGGCATTCATCTTGCCATGACGACAAGGGTGGCATACTAAGTCCTTCTCAGCTCTCAACTTGGACAGTCCTCGGATTAGGCCCATTGAACAGAATCTGACTAGCAGATCAAAGCTCAAGTGACCAAGCCTCCTATGCCACTTCCATATATCAGCAGAAGGACTAGCAACCAAACAGCGAGTAGGGCCAGAAACAGATGTGAGGTCGACCCTAAAAATCTGACCAAAAGGCAGCAAAGAGCAAACAAGGGTCTCCTCAGCATCAAAAACGCGGCACGCACCCTTCTTAAAACAAACCTCAAAACCTTCATCGAGAAGTTGCGAAACAGAAACCAAATTGAATCCCAGATTCCGGACAAAAGCAACTTCTCTCAGGAAAAGCTTAGCAGAGAGCAAAACAGAACCAACACCCAACACTTTACCTTGACCATTGTCCCCGAATGTGATGTACTCCTTGGTGCTCATGGGGTTGAGGCTGGAGAACCACTTGCGGTGCCTTAACATGTGCCTAGAGCAATCGGAGTCCATGATCCACACGTCCTCCATGCCTCAATCCTGCAAAGTCAAGTAAAGCGATGGTGAGCAAATGGTCCGGCACTAGGGTTAGTACCAAAACTGCTGTACCAGTGCCGAGCCATCTGCTCAAAAGTGGGGTAAGCACAATCAAAGAAATCATCACGACGATCAGGGTAACGACGACCTTCAAAGCGTGAACCCTCGAAAGCTCTCTCAAAGCCTCGGTCACGAGGTCCATAGCCGCGTTGAAAATGACTAGGAGCTCTACCGACAAAGCGTCTCTCACCACCAGGAGCACGGGCCTGAAAGCCGCCTCCTCTCTCACCACCAGCAAAGTGGTCTCTCCTCTCACCGCGGTGGGGAGGATCTTGCCTACCATCCTAGTAGAACTGATCCTGGTTCCCCCAAGCTCTCTCCTACCTCTCAACTCGCTTCCACCTGAAGCAAAACTCCTTTAGGTGGCCATTCCGCTGGCAAAACTCACAGTGGTAGACAGGTCTCCTAGGAACTGGGTTAGGCTGGGACTTGGGCTTAGGTGGTGTGACCTTGGGTGGCTTAGGCTGCTAGACTGGCTTCTTGCCCTTGGGCTTAAGCTCTCTTCCTCAACAATCTTGTCCAGCTTAGCATTGGAAGGCTTAGGTGTCTAGTACTGCTTCTTTGGGGCAGCCTTTGGTGGCTCATGGTAAACCCCATCAACAGTTTCTCCTGGCTGTGTAGGTGCAGTCTTGATCTTAACTGGGGCACTCTTCTCTCCTGAAGTGCTGCAATCTCCAAACCCAACACTACTCGTCTCACCCTCGGCTCTCTTGGTGCTCTCTATGATCATCTCCAGTTGGAGTTGCCTAGCATATACCCAACTCAGCACCTCTCTTAACCTGTTGTTGTCATTCTGCAAAGACAACACTTGCTCTCTCAGATCCTCCAGTACTAGTCTAGGCAACATAGGTATCACAAACTAGAGAGGGAAAAACAGAAGCACCTTTCTCTAACTTCCTAATGGTGGCATCTCTATCCACCAGCTGCATCCTAAGGGTCAGGCAGTTCTCACAAGTGTCAGTAGGTGCTGAAAGCACCTCAAAGTTAGCTCTTAACTGCTCTAACTCACCTCTCAAGGTAGGACAGACCATACACGCACCCAAAAGCGCAGGTCTAGCCCAAAGCTCCCCAAGCTCCATCAACTGCCCCACAAACTTCCCCTTCAGCACAGTTAGCTCACTAGCTAAACGGGGGCAAGACTCACACTCGAGCTCTCCACTCAAAGTAGGCTCATCCAGTTTGGACTGGAGTTTGCCTAGCTCAGCCTTCAGCTCATCTATCTCCTCTACCCACTTGGCATATCTATCTCTCTGGTCACCAAGCTCCGTCATGAAAGACTCGCAGGTAGGGCACTCAAGCTCACTGGGTTGGGGTTTCACACTCCTCAACCTCTCATTCTCCTCTAAAGCCTCAGCAAGTTGGGCTTTCAACTTCTCTTGCTTTTTAGCTGCCTTCTCCAGCATCTTATCCTGGGCTTTCAGGTCTCGGCTGTTCTGCTCTAACATCTCAAGGATTTTGGCTTGCTCAGGAGTTACGTCATCATCGGAAGAAGAGTTGCTGCCGTCATCCTTGTTCTCCTTGTCCTCAAGCGCCATGGAGCAGACCGAGCTCCTCTTGTCCTTGTTCTTGCACTGCACTTGGTGGAGACGAAGCACAAGCCAGTTGGACCTCCTTGATCGTTCCTCTTGTCCTTCCTGTACGTGATCTCCTCATCACATGAGCTCGACGAGGACGAAGAGGAAGAAGATCCGCTGCTGCAGAACCCGATGTTGGTGAAGAAGGCCTTGTCCCGCTTCCAGTTGTCCTTCTAGTAGCTCTTGAAAGCCTTCCGGAAGTTCTTCTTGCCAAAGAGATGCTTGCCGAAGCCGTGCTTGCTAGAGCGGTGCTTGTCAAAGCTGGGCTTGTCGGTGTGGTACTTGTCGGAGTCGCGGGAGTAGCACTTGCCCTTCTTGTAGTAGTCGTTCTTGTTGGGGCACTCGGCGATGAAGTGGCCGACCTCTCCGCACTCGAAGCACTTGGGCCTCTCGCCCCTCTTCTTGCTCATCTGGTTGTCATAGGCGCGCTGAAAGCGACTAGACGCTAGACATAGCTCCTCATCCCCAAGCGATGCCAACTGCTCCTCTGTCACAGACATCAAAGCAGAAAACGAGAAGTTGTGCATAAGGGGGTTAGCAACAGACTCACAAGAGGGGGTAGCCAAGGCCAGACTCTTAGAACCTGTACAAGCAAGGGAATCCCTCAACTTGTAATCTACTTCTGTGGCCTTAAGCTTACTATAGAGCGCCTCTACTCCTATAGTATCATACCCTGCCGACTCAATGATTGAGTTCACCTTGATCTCCCATAATTTTCTGTCCAAAGCATACAACAACTTGACAGCCTGCTGATGATCGGTGTATGGGAGCTCAGCGGGGGCAGAGTTGACACTCAACTTGTTAATGATCAACTAAAAGCGAACAAACAAGTCATCTATAGACTCTCCCGGCTTCTAGACAAAATTTTCATATTCGCGCCAGTAAGCCTCCACAAGCCTAGCCTTAATCACCGCAGTACCCTCATGGTGTGCACTAAGCAGTGACCATATCTCACGCGCAGTCTTAAAGTGACTCACTCTCTCATAATCCACAGGACCAAGCCTGAAAAAGAGAAAATTAACAGCTTTAGCATTCGCCTCATGCCAAGCCACTATATCCTGCGTAGTATGCTCAGCGACTGGAAGCATCACAAAAGTCGTACTCTGAGTAGCATCCCATATGTCCTAACTCTGGCTAACATGGAACGCCTCCATTCTACCTTTCCAGTAGGGATAGCCATCGGAGCCAAGGACGGAAATCTTCCAGAGTAATCATAGTCGCTATGGTTTCGTCACCGATTAAGGTATGGGAAACCTAACCTGGCTCTGATACCACTTGTAGGACCGAGACGTGCGACTAGAGGGGGGTGAATAGGAGCACTTAAAAACTCAAACTCACGAAACCCCGGTGCAAACTAACAGCTACTTCACACAACAAACGCTAGACACCGCCCACTGAAAGGAAACGTGTCTACTAGCACTTGGTGTCATCCACTGAACGGGTACACACCAAGCGAGCGGAATCACGAGACTCAACGATCACAAGATCGCAAGTCAAGCGAAACAACGACTCACGCACTAGCGTCTCGTTCGCCACTCAACACACCGAAATGCGCCCTATTGGTTCACAGCAGGTTAAGACTATGGGCAGCAACAAGAAACACTAAAAGCGAGTTCGAAGCAAAAGCCGGGCAGCGAAAACCCCAACGGAAAACACACACAGCCACCTATAGGCGTCTGCCGGACTGTCCAGTAGCGGCCACCGGACTGTCCGGTGGAACCGGATGGTCCGGTGACTGGACTGGATGGTCCGGTAGCAGCCGGCTGGAATTCCCAACGCCGGACTGTCCGGTGCAATGCGCCGGACTGTCCGGTGAGCCGGATGTTCCAGTACTGACACCGGATATTCCGGTGGGAGGCTGGAACTTGAGCTTTCCAACCCTAAACTTGACCAAATCTTGTCCAATCTTCACGAAAATTGACACAGGCTATCTGAGGCCGATTCCAAAGCTTTTCTCAAAAGATCAACTTAAAATGATCACGGGATTAGTGGGAATTTTAGATCGCGTGAAGAGGCAAGCTTTAGGCAAGAAAATATGAAAACTCAAATTCGACTTGCTCGCGGCAAACCTACAGGTTTGTGATGCACTAGGGTATAATCTCCACGTCCTTGCAAGCCCAAAACACCAGCAAAAGAAAGGATTCACCCATGGCCAAAGCAAAACACCCAAAAGCCAGGGAATGAACCCAAAAACCAAACTAGATGGGTGTGGAGGAGAGGGCTGCACACATGAGCTCGAATTTCTGTTGAATATTGATGGATTAATCACGAAATTCAGTTCATACAAAGTTCCTAAAGCCTACCACCCTTCATCCTTCCCTCTTGTGTGAAGAACACTTGCTAGGGGACTCAAATCCTAGCCCTAATGCTCTCTCTTCTCTCTTTGGCACTTGACTGTATGGAAATAAAGCCTAGGGTTTTCTAATCGTGGAGAGTCACCTAAATGACCACCCACTTATGTATTTATTATCACGCCCGGTTTCAATGAACAAAACCGTGCAACATATATATATGCGCCAGGAAACGTCTCGCATATACATGACAAATTATAAAGTAACACAGCACATGCCAAAGATAAAAACGTGCATAACATTAAATATATCATTATTACACTGTGACACAATTGTTTAACTCAGAGCATAACGTTGCATAGCGGAAGCATAAAAACATAAAGATAATGGGTGCCACAGGGACGTCAACTGGTGAACGAAACGCCTAAAACTCGTCGTAGTCTTGCACAGTCTTCATTACCTCCATCATCTTAGCAGAGGTTGGATTTTTCCCCCCAACAAGGAATAAATATAAAGAAACAAGCGTGAGTACAGAATACCCAACAAATATAACATAAACCATAAGGCTCTATGGTTAGCTGACAAAATTGCATAAGCTTTTAATTTAAAACTTTTTATTAAGGCCTAATTACTATGAATTAGTAACAAAACCATTAGCCCAAAAGATATTGCATAAGAATTAAACAAGATTAAACAAATATAACCATTATCAAAACCATAACCAAAACCAAGGAACCTCAGCCAAGGGTCCTTCTAATCACTGGGAAGGGTCTGGACCGCTCATAACCGTGAGTACGGCTAACATGTCAGTTTTACACTCTCGAGAGGTTGTACATCTTTACCCACAAGTCGTGAGCTACGCTAGGAATTCATCACATTACCGGAGATGAGATGACTAGCAAGCGCACTACGAAGCCTTTACAAAGATTGCGTTAGTAAGGTGTAACCGCTAAGGTTTCAGGGTCGCAATGGTGGTGTCCGCCTCCAAAGGGAGAAGCACATACATATAACGTAAAGCACACTCAACCATGAGGTAGTGTAGCGACCACTGATGCTAGCCTCCCCTTTTGCCCCGCAGGTAAGTTACTACCAAACCAAAACAACCTAATTAATCAGCTAAGTCCGTCCCATTCCAGCCTTTTGGTAGCACTGTTGTCCCAGGTGGTCGCTTTATGATTTGGTCCTTAGGGAGAGAACAAGCAAAAGCACACGAGCACATTGCTCAAGCTCCCTAAACCATGTTGCTAAAAAGACATATTAAAATGGACATAAACCGCTCAGGGTCAAGCCCAACAATTAATTGCATAGGATTATTAATCAAAATTAAATTAACAAAAGGACATGAGTTTGCACAGCACCTAGCACAACTTAACCATATGCATCCCAGAAGGGTAAATATATAAGGGGCACAACTGTGAAGAAAAATTGACAACAGGGGCTAACTTTGGAAAACCAAGGGCCCAAACGTGATTTAACTTAACCACCAAGGGCTAACATGCAAAACTAGCAGCCTTGGGACGGCGGGTTCTATTTGCTAAAGCTCAGGGGCTAAACCGTAAAGAACTGGGCCTAGATCTAATTATTTTTGAACTAGAGTGGACTGCGGGTTAATTTCCGCAAAGCTGGAGGCCTCTTTAGCAAAACTGCCACGGCTGACCGACGGTTGACCCGGTATTGACCAGGTCGCTGATGGTTCACGGCCATTGGATCAAGATCCGACGGCTCTTGACAGAAGGGGAGGCGGGCTGCCGGCGACGACCATGGGACGCGGTGGAGTTCCCTGCCCGCGGTGGCGCATCGCCGGAGTCGGCCGTTCCGGCCTCAACAGTAGGCTAGGGACTACTAGACTAGGCTTAGGAGGGAGAGGGGAGGATGGCGAGTCTCACCAGCGCAGCGGAGCAACGGAGGCGGCAAGCGACGAGACAAGGCGGACTGTGGCGTTCGTGCTCGCGGGGAGGCGCCAAGAAGCGGGTACGGGGCTCCAAGAACCGGCGGAACGAGGTCGTGGAGGTCCTGTGAAGGCGGCAACAGGGTCAAGAGAGCCGGTGAGGCTTAGACGGTGGCCAATTTGGTGGCGGCAGTGGCGGCTCACCTTGAGCTCCGGTGATGGAATTCGCCGCGGCGTGTAGTTCTAGGGCTAGGGCAGCAGAGTGGGGCCGTAAAGGGGCGCGGTTGCGGCTCGGGTGACCCCTTTATAGGGCGGCGCAACGGCTAGGAGGGTAGCTCGGCGTTCGCGTTTGACTCGGGTCGAGTTCGATTCGAACTCAAGCCTGCTCGGACTCGAGCCGTGCCCGGGTCGCGTGCGTGCCGCGGAGGGGAGAGAGGCGTTGGCGAGCAGGCCTGCTGTCTGGGCGGCGTTGGCCACGGAGCAGGGAGGCAAGGAGATGGGGAAGGCGGCGTCTGGTGGGCCACGGGCAGAGAGAAGGAGAGAGGAGCGGCGGGAGGAGGGAGATGACAAGTGGGCCCCGCCTGTAAGTGGGAGAGGGGGGAAGAGAGGCGCGGCCGGCTCCACATGGGCCGGGGTTTGGGCCTGGCGCGAGCGGATTGGGCTGGCAGCAGCAGGCCAAAGAAAGGAAGGCCTGGGTTTGGTTTTTTTTCTTTTTCTCTCCCTTTTCTTTTTTCTAACTAGAGGCTAAACCAAAACTGAAATTCAAATAAATTTTAATTCCCATCCTGAGTTCATACAAGAAATAAAGCAATGCACCAGCATGAGTGTACAACGAAAGTTGACCTATGATTAATTTTAATCATTGTGGATAAAATAAATCATTAAATGCATGGCTAAGCATATAAAACCCTAGAAAATTAAATAAACCGTATTAAATTTATTGTAAAATACTGAAAATAAAATTAGGATGTTACATTTATAGCCCTAGGCCTGACGACACAATTAACACTAAGACCCTTACTCTAGAGTGCCTGGAAGGGGCTAAAATGTAAAAGATACAATTGGACGACTACGATGACGCTTTGATCTTCTTCTTCTCCACGCCTCGCTTGGATGTACGCCACGTAGCCAGTAGTCTGGAAGCTTCCCCTGGTTTTGAAGTCAGAAACCGGGAAACTTTATTCTGCGGGCTTCCTAGGCTGGGTCTTGGCCCAATCTTCTATCTTGGCGAGTCGGAGCCCAACCCACCAAGTCATGTGAACTTGGGTGGCGGTTTTGAGCCGAAGCCGCCAAAGCTTTCCTCACACGTATTCGCGTCATGCACTCGGGTTGGAGCACCACGGTGGCACCTGGCTTCTCCAGTCCATCGGAGTCGCCTTGCGGTCCATCGGAGGGCTTACACCACCGTTGTCGAACTGCCCCTCCATGTACCGAGCTCCCATGGCCGACCGACGCCGAGCATTGCCTCCGGTCCATTGGAGGGCTTTTGCCTCAGTCCATCGAGGTCTTCTCATCTACCTCCAGTCCATCGGAGGGCCTCCAGTCCATCGGAGGGCTCCTCGTTGACAATCACTCATCACACCAGGAGAGCAATGAGGTTGGTCCATTGGCTCTCATATGTCTCTTCTGGCTCATCCCAAGTTGCATCTGGTTGATAGCCTCCTCCTTCTAGTCTTGTAACATGGCCCCAAATTGAATCAATTGCTCGCTTTTGACTCTCACAAACACTTTGAAGGTAATTAACTTGCCCTTTTAGGTTTCTGACAAAATTGTCAACCCTCTCTCTTGTTTCTCATATCTTTTTGTGAAGCCTCTCCTCTACATCAATGACTATATCAAGAATATCCTCACTTTTCTGTTTATTGAAGTAGATGGCTTCTCTACACTTTGGGCAGCAATCTACTCCATCCTCTGCTCCAACATGATAAGTATCGAAACAAGGAACGAAATTGATTGAATTTACCTCCTCAGCCTCCGATCCTTGAAAACCATCAAAGCTCATAGATTGATTCTCGCTTGAATTGATAGTCCCCCCCAGAGTGGACAGGACTTTCTTGATAATTAATCCTAGGCATCTTTCCAATTCTCCTGGACCTTCTAACCTTCATCTTCAAGGGTTGAATCGAAAGTCTCCCCATGTGCTTCGAGATTCCTCGTTGTTTAGCTGATCCACACCCCCTTGGCCCTTCATCTTCATCATAAGAGATCACTTGTGAAAAATTGCAGCGAACTCCCCACGAGACAGGGCTGGTCGGCCGACTAGCCTCCTCCTAGTCAGCGGACCAGGCCCCCTCCTACAGCGCCTTGGCGTCCTTCTTCACGAGTTGCATCTCCATCGCTTCGGAACTTGTCGTGGCTGGGTTTGGATGTGTTTTGAGTTAGATGTCTCGGTTCCTTGGCTTGCCTATGGTTTTATACTCCGGAGATTGGTGAGATTTGGAAACAAAACAGCGATTCCGATCTGAACTCTACCCTAAACTTACTTAAAAATACAACGCGGACTCTACCGGCAAAATTTGGAAACAAAATTCCTTGGAAAGTCCCTGGGTCGGCCGACCAGGGCTCTTTCCTTCGCGAAAAGAGTCCAAGTTTTGTCGGTAACTCTATTTCCTAATTTAAAATAAAAAAAGGAACTAAACATTTAGAAAAACCTAAATTAAACTCGACTATTTACATACAAAGGTATGGAAACCATGGAAAACTGGAGAGTACGGCCATGGTAATGAATCCTCACTTCCTTGATTTCATATGTATCAATATAATTAACTTCAAATTTATCCCCTTCAAAGAAAACCTTAAGTCTTTGACCATTTACCATAAACTTGTTTACTTCTAGATCCATAATGGTAACTGCTCCAGTAGGTGATACATCATGTACTATATAAGGTCCATTCCATTTACTTTGTAATTTTCCTTTTCCAAACAATTTAAACCTTGAATTAAAAAGTAGAATCTTATCACCTACCTTAAACTCCTTCTTTAGGATTCTCTTATCAAACCATCTCTTAACCCTTTCCTTATAAATAGTGGCATTATGATAAGCCTGCAATCTTGCCTCATCAAGGGTACTAAGTTGAATCCTCCTTTTGACTAGAGCAGCATCTAAATCTAAATTTAACTCCTTAATTGCCTAATAAGCTCTATGCTCCATTGCCATCGGCAAATGACAGGTTTTTCCATAAACTAACTAATAAGGCGCCATACCAATTGGTGCCTTAAACGCAGTCCTATATGCTCACAGAGCATCGCTAAGCTTATTCGACCAATTTTTACCTCCTTTAATTACTGTCTTTTTAAGAATTTCTTTTAATTGTTTATTTGATGTTTCGGCTTGGCCATTTGTTTGTGGGTGATAGACTATAAAAACTCTATGTTTGATTCCCATCTTCTCTAAATAGTTAGTAAACTCTTTACCAATAAAATGCAATCCTCCATCTGAGATGATCACTCGAGGTACTCCATATCTTGGAAAGATATTATTTCTAATCATCTTTATAGACTCCTGTGTAGTCGCCTTTTTACATGGTAAAGCTTCTATCCACTTTGAGACATAATCCACAGTCACCGGAATGTATTCATATCCATGTGAATTTTCAAATGGACCCATGAAATCCATTCCCCAAACATCAAATAAATCAATTTGTAGGTTATATGTGAGAGGCATTGAGTTTCTAGATGTAACATTCCCAGCCCTCTAATACTCAAGACAAGAAGCAACGAATTTCCTTGCATCTTCATGCATTCCTGGCCAATAAATCCTCTCCCCCATATCTTGGCTTGAGTTCTGAAATGTCCATGATGCCCTCCATATTCTGAAGCGTGACACTTCCTAAGAATTTCTTCTCTCTCTTCTGCAGGCACACATCTTCTAAGGACTCCGTCAGATCCAAACCTATATAGGTAAGGGGCGTTCCAGTAGAATTTCTTAGCTTCGGCTAAGACTTTTCTTTTGGAATTATAGTTAAGATGGGTTAACGGCTCTTTTCTTATGGCTCTTATAACATCTATCATACGAGAGTCTCTACATCATAAAGGGTATCGTCTCTTAACGCGTCTTCTATAAGTGGTCCACCCTTAGCAAGGTTCATCCTAGATAAATGATCCGCCACTACATTCTCAACTCCCTTCTTGTCTCTAATCTCTACATCGAACTCTTGTAACATTAAAATCCATCTAATTAAACGAGGTTTAGCATCTTTTTTAGTAAGAAGGTATTTAATAGCAGCATAATCGGTATAAACTATAACCTTTGAATTGACTATATAAGATCTAAATTTCTCAAAGGCAAAAACTACTGCTAACAACTCCTTCTTCGTAGTAGCGTAATTTACTTGAGCTTCATTAAGAGTCTTGCTGGCATAATAAATGGCATGCACTTTTCCATCCTTTCTTTGACCCAGCACAGCTCCTACTGCGTAATCACTTGCATCACACATGATCTCAAAAGGCAGATTCCAGTTGGGTGGTTGAATGATAGGTGCACTAATAAGCAATTCTTTTATTTTTCTAAAAGCGACCTCACATTCTTCCGTAAACTCGAAAGGTACGTCCTTTTGAAGCAAGTAAGTAAGCGGTTTAGCTATTTTAGAAAAATATTTAATAAATCTCCTATAAAATTCAGCATGACCAAGAAAGTTTCTTAGAGACTTAATGTCAGTGGGAGGTGGCAGTTTTTCTACAGGCTCTATTTTAGCTTTATCTACTTCAATCCCTTTCTCGGAAATGATGTGCCCTAACACAAGCCCTCTTCTAACCATGAAATGGCACTTCTCCCAGTTTAGCACTAAGTCGACTTCTCTACATCTCTTAAGCACCTTCTCTAGATTCCTTAAGCAATGGTCAAAACTTGTACCATGAATTGAGAAATCGTCCATAAAAACTTCCATGATATCTTTAATAAAATCTGAGAAAATAGCCATCATACACCTTTGAAAAGATACAGGCGCATTACAAAGTCCAAAGGGCATTCTTCTATAGGCAAAAGTTCCGTAGAGACAAGTGAAGGTAGTTTTATGCTGATCATCTGGGTGTATAGGGATTTGAAAGAACCCAGAATATCCATCTAAATAGCAAAAATGGGTATTCTTAGCAAGTCTCTCTAATATCTCATCTATAAAGGGTAAAGGAAAGTGATCTTTCCTAGTGGCTTTATTAAGTTTCCAGTAATCTATACACATTCTCCAACCAGTCACTGTTCTTTGTAGAATTAATTCATTTTTATCATTTTTAACTACAGTTAAACCTCCTTTTTTAGGCACACAATGAACAGGGCTAACCCACTCACTAGTTGGTACTGGATAGATAATTCCGGCATTTAAAAGTTTGATAACTTCCTTTTTGACTACAGACCTCATTTCGTTACTCAGTCTCCTTAGGTTGTCAACTACTGGCTTGTGGTCTTCTTCCATCGAAATACGATGAGTACAAAACGCGGGGCTGATTCCTTTAAGATCTGCTAAAGAATAACCAATGGCCTTCTTATGTTTCCTTAACACTTCCACCAGCCTCTCCACTTCTTCTGGACTTAGCTCGTTACTGATAATTACTGGGTAGGTTTTATCTTTTCCTAAGAACTCGTATCTAAGTCTATCAGGCAGCGGTTTTAACTCCACATTAGGCGCCTCCTGATGATTGAGGTCAACTAATGGCTCTACTGGTAAGTTTTGGGTTTCTTCTATATTATGTTCTAATTTATTAGTGGCATTGGTTGCTTCTTCAGAGAAAAACCCTTTGTCTTCTCCCTCTAAGACTAGATTTAAAGGTTCTCTAAAAGCATTAATATAATTAATACTCTCTATCTCCTCTGTATCGGGAGTGAGATTAATAGGCACTTTAGATGCCGGTAAGAAATCAAAGTCATATTTTAATCCATTAATATCTAAAGTGACTTTTCCTTTTTCATTATTAACTACGACATTAACTAACTTAAGAAAAGGTCTACCTAAAATTAATTTAATATCATCATCATAAGCATTAATGACATAGAAATCAGTTGGTATAATTTTTCCAGCAAAGTCAACTTCAACATCTTTAATTAAGCATACAGGTTTAATTACTTCATCACTAGCAAGTTTAATCTTAAGATTAGTAGAAATTAAACATGGTTTATTACTTAACTTAGAATAAACTTTATAGCTCATTGTACTTACCTGGGCTTCCATAGCGCAGTGTATGTTGTTGAAGACTTCTTTGTTGATGGAGCACGAAAGTCCAGTTGGTGATTCCTCGGCTGGTAGCTGAACGATAACTTACTCAGTAAACGATGACTCCGGCTTGACTCCGATCACTAGCTTCACTTCAGAGATGAAGTCACTATCCAGCTCCTCTTTTTGGAATAATTTCTGCAGCACCTCCCCTGTATCTTGACTATCATCACTCTTCCTTAGTGGTACTTCTGGTGGAAACAACTCTTCTTCCTCCACTAAGTCTTCTATTGGAAGTGGTCCTGCACACTTGAGTGTATCTCCAAACTCCACTGGCATACAGCTCATCTTCTCGAATTCTGTCAAAGGCTTTGCACTGGCAAGACTTCTATAATCACTCTTGGTCTCCACTTGAGGTGCAAAACTTTCATAATCCTCCTCATCAGAGGCATAAGACACTGTAGTCTTTTTGACAGGTGGTTGGTCTTCAAAGATAGCATAGGTGGGCGCCATGTGCTCCTTCCGTGTCTTCACTCCGTCGTCCTTTCTTTCTCTGTTGAACTTGCAACCCATGCACATATCAGACAAAATCTGCTTAGATTCACTCCATGTTCTGCTCAACAGTGATCCTCCAGCCGTAATATTCACTTTCTCGAAAGCTTCTGGCGTCAGACCATAGTAGAAGATATGCAAATGTACTATTGGTGTTACATCAATTAGTGGTCCTTGTGTGAGCAAGCCTTCAAGTCTCTCCCAAGCTTCATCGATGTCTTCATCTTGTCTTTGCTCGAAGTTGAAACTTCCCTCCTCAACTTGTACACTTTCAGTGATGAGAAAAATCTTGCTAGAAACTTCTGCTCAAGAATTTCCTAGTCTCCTTTAGCTTCAATTGAGGCAACTTGGTACCACGTGTTGGCTTTATCCACGAGAGTAAATGGAAAGATATTCCATTTGACCCACTCCACCGGAACTCCTTTTTGATAGAAGGTGTGGCACACTTGCCTGAGCTTCTCCAGGTGCTTGTACGGGTTCTCGTCGTCTTCTCCACTGAATGGATTTTCGGCAGCAATCCTGATGATCCCTGGCTTCAACTCGTACGATCCTGACTCTGGCTTCTTGTTGGATCCTTGAAACTTGAGGTCTACAGCTTTTGGAGTCATGTACTCCCCAAGTATCAAAATCTCCCACTCTTCAGACTTTGAAGTCATATCTGAAACTAATTATAAAAACAAAAACACAAAACAAAGAATCTATGACAGCAAAGATGCTGGGTTAACTTTGAATAAACTAGGGACAAGAATTAAATAAAACTAAATAACTAGAACTTAAACGCAAAATAACGATTATTATCAAACTGAAAAAAGAATTAAATACACAAAAAGCAAACAAACTAACTATTAAAACTAGTAGCAATATAGCTAATAAAAGATTGATAATAACTTAAACGATAATTAGGAGTCCCCGGCAACGGCGCCAGAAAAGCTTGTTGACACCACTTAAGAACGTCAATCCTTATACTGCAAGCGCACAGTATCGTGGTAGCTTTTCCCCAGGATAAGTATCTTGGGTTTGTCAATCCAGGGATAATTATGTTTAAGATATTATCTATCAAATATTAATTGAATTACTAACTAATTCTAATAGATCTGAACAAGTTTAAACAAGAGATAAAACTAATCTAAATAAACTCTAATCTATACTCTAATAAGGCTCTAAACAAGATGAATCTATAGCATAAAATGATAGAATAGGGTTTAGGTTATAAACGCGAGAACGATAGGTTTAACATGGCAAAAGGATCCACAAAAGATATGAGACAAACAACCAACATACTAAGAACCACCTTGAAACTAGATCTAAACATAAGGCAAAGAATAAACATGATCATGAATGTCAAGGATCTACTCGAACCTTTTCCTGGGCTCTACTGTCACTAGTAACCAGGTAATCGAAAAACTAGCAAACCCTAACCATCTCTAAGCATGAGCAGATTCAATCAACTAATTAAAGTAAAGAGATCTATTAAATGAACATGATAACGTTAATTACTACCAGTAAATCATGCTAGAATTAAGCATTGCGAAGATATGGATCAAGAATCATGTATAAACAACAAGCTAGGTGTAAAAGACAAACTTTATTGATCGAATAACCAGGTTTCATCAAACTATCGAAGGAAGCACAAGGAATTACTCGAGATACATCGTAAACTTTGAAGTATTTTACAATAAATTTAATATGGTTTATTTAATTTTCTAAGGTTTTTATGCATAGCCTTGCATTTACATGGTTTATTTTATTAAATAAGTAATTTAAAATCATCATAGGTCAACTTTGTTGTGCATTCATGCTAGAGCATTATTTTATTTACTGTATGAACTAAGGTTAGGTTTCAAATTTATTTGAATTTCAGTTTGGTTTTGCTTCTAGTTTTAAAAAGAGAAGGAGGAGAGAAAAAAAAGAAAAAAAAACAAAACCAACCCCAACCGGCCGGCCTCATCCGCTTGGCCCGCTCACTCCCTTCCCTCCTAGGCCGGCCTAAATAGCTCGCCAGGCAGACCAGCCCAACCCGAACTCCTCCTCCTCTCTCTTACTCCCGCTGACCGGTGGGCCGCGCCCCCTTGAGCCGCTGACCACCCGG
This sequence comes from Paspalum notatum, assembly GCA_022530915.1. Classification (NCBI taxonomy): domain Eukaryota; kingdom Viridiplantae; phylum Streptophyta; class Magnoliopsida; order Poales; family Poaceae; genus Paspalum; species Paspalum notatum. Next base: position 25,644,331 of record CM039688.1, on the reverse strand, counting down.
CCCCACGGGCAGGTTCTTCTTCCTTCCCAAGCCGCCCTGCTCTTCCTCCGTCTCGCTGCACGGTGGACCGAGGCGCCGCCTCCCTCTACGCCATGGACCCGCGCTCTTCCTTCCCCGCGCAAGAGCTCATCCCTCCCTGGCTGCGGCCCCGCGCCAGTCTCTGCATCACCCTCGTCCTATAGCCGATGCGTACGCGTTGCGAACTACGCTCGGAGCGACGCGGACCTGGGTAGGGGTCGAACTAAATCCCCGCTCGAGCTCGACTCGGATTCTTCCTTCCCGCCGCATTCTTTTGCTCGCGCGCCCACACGCCTTTTCCTCCAAAGCGCCTATGCCAGCCCTAGCCGTCTCCGCCGCCAATTTCGATCTAAAGCACCGCACGGCGAGCACCGCCGCCTTCCAAATTCGCTGCCGTCACGGCCTCACTGGCTCTTCTGACTCCCGTTACGGCATCGCAGGACATCACGAGGGCTTCTCCATCGGATCTTAACATGAGCCACCATCCCCTTCCCGCCGCTCCACGAGCTCAGCCGTCACCGTCCACGCCTGTTGGTCGTTGAGCCTCTACGCGCCGCCTCGGACCGCGACAAGCCCCTGGTGCGCTTCTCCGCGTCTCCCTCTCCCTCCTAGGCTAATCCTAGGTGCCTCTAGCCCCCTCCTCAGACCGGAGCAGGCCGCTCCGGCGATGCACCGCCGCACGCAGGGCAGACGCCGCCGGGGCTGTTGGTCGCTGCCGACCGACCCTGGCCAGTTCAACCCGAGCCGTCAGATCCCGATCCAACGCCCTGGGACCGCGGGTGATCGGTCAATACCGGTCAACTCCGGTCAGCCGTCGCCATTTTGCATAAACGCCCCTCTGGTTTGCTGCAATTAACCCGCAGTCCGAGCCAGTGTTGACCAGGCCCTTGTTTTAACGTTTTAGCCCCTGGTTTTTGAAAAATAATTCCATTTAGGACCTATGACATTCAAAAGCTCATAACTTTCACGTTTTAAATCCGTTTTCGATGATTCTCATGCCTACGCGACCGTAGCAATGTGTAGAATAATTTTATATACGTTTTATCTTCTGTTTTTATGTAATGATGTACTGTTTCTTACCCTTTTGCATTTGTTTGCTTGCATGTGTGATCATGTGGATGTTTGTTTGGTGCCGTGTATCGTATATAGACATTGATCCGCCTGTTGAGTTCGAAGAGCAACCTCCAGAAGCCTCTGAGCAGCAACAAGGAATAAATTTTGAGGAAGGCAAGTATAACATAAACAACACCTAATAACCTTTTTATTTATTGCATGTGCATTTTAATTTGTATGCCTGTAAGGTTTTACCTAGCTACTTTTATCCTTATATATCTACCTTTTGGGATGCATATGGTTAAGTTGCGCTAGGTGTTTTGTTAATTTAATTTTGAATAATAATCCTATGCAATTAATTGTTGGGCTTGACCCCTGATCGGTTCATGTCCATTTTAATATGTTTTTTTTAGCAACATGGTTTAGGGAGCTTGAGCAATGTGCTCGTGTGCTTTTGCTAGTTCCCTCCCTATGGACCGAATCACAAAGCGACCACCTGGGACAACAGTGCTATCACAAGATTAGAATGGGACGATCTTAGCTGACTAATTAGGTTGTTTTTGTTTGGGAGTAACTTACCTGCGGGGCAAGAGGGGAGGTGAGCTACTGTGACATTCGCGCTACTTGGGTTGAGTGTACTTTACGTTATATGTATGTGCTTCTCCCCTTGAGGCCTGCCCCACGGTTGCGGAACCTAAAACCTTAGCGGTTACACCTTACCAACGTGATCTTTGTAAAGGCTTCGTAGTGCGCTTGCTAGTCATCTCATCTCCGGTAATGTGATGAACTCCTAGCGTAGCTCACGACTTGTGGGTAAAGATGTACAACCTCTCGAGAGTGTAAAACTAACATGTTAGCCGTACTCACGGTTATGAGCAGCCCAGGCCCTTCGCAGTGATTAGAAGGATCCTTGGCTGAGGTTCCTTGGTTTTGGTTATGGTTATGATAATGGTGATATCTGTTTAATTTTATTTAATTTTCTTATGCAATATCCTTTGGGCTAATGGTGTTGTTACTAATTCATAGTAAACAGGCCTTAAATAAAAGTTTTCAATTAAAAGCTAATGCAGTTTATCAGCTAACCATAGAGCCTCATGGTTTATGTTATATTTGTTGGGTATTCTGTACTCATACTTGTTTCTTTATATTTATTCCTTGTTGGGGGGAAAATCCAACTGCTGCTCAGTTGAGGAGGTAATGAAGACTATGCGCAAGACTACGACGATGAGTTTTAGGCGTTTCGTTCACCAGTCGATGTCCCTGTGGCGCCCGTTATCTTTATGTTTTATGCTTCCGCTATGCTACGTTATACTCTGAGTTAAACACTTGTGTCACGGTGTAATAATGATATATTTAATGTTATGTACGTTTTTATCTTTGGCATGTGTTGTGGTACTCTGTAATTTGTCATGTATATGTGAGACGTTTCCTAGCGCATATATATGTTGCACGGTTTTATTCGGTGAAACCGGGCATGACAAATTTGGTACCAGAGCCGTGTCGACAGTAGGACGAAAGCCTAGTTAGATCTGGTCGTGTTCAATGAGAGCCAATAGACTGGCCTCATTGCTCTCCTGGTGTGATGAGTGATTGTCAACGAGCTCAAGCCCTTCGATGGACTGGAGGCCCTTCGATGGACTGGAGGTAGATGATGAAGACCTCGACGGACTGAGGCAAAAGCCCTCCAATGGACCGGAGGCAATGCTCGGCGTCGGTCGGCCATGGGAGCTCGGTACCTGGAGGGGCAGTTCGGCAACGGTGGTGTAAGCCCTCCGATGGACCGTGAGGCGACTCCGATGGATTGAAGAAGCAGAGTGCCACCATGGTGCTCTAACCCGAGTGCATGGCGCGAAGGCCTGCGAGGGAGGCTTTGGCGGCTTCGGCTCAAAACCGCCACCCAAGTTCAAATGACTTGGTGGGTTGGGCTTCAACTCGCCAAGATAGAAGATTGGGCCAAGACCCGGCCAGGAAGCCCGCAAAATAAAGTTTCCCGATTTCTGACTTCAAAACCGGGGGAAGTTTCCGGACTACTGGCTATGTGGAGCACATCCAAGCGAGGCGTGGAGAAGAAGAAGATCAAGCCGTCATCGTAGTCGTCCGATTGTATCTTTTCGGTTTGGCCCCCTCCGGGCATTTTTAGATTAGGGGTCTTAGTGTAATTGTGTCATTTGGGGCCTAGGGTATAAATAGACTTGAGAGGCTCCCTTGGAGCTCATCTTGGCAGCCACCACACCCTAGTTTCCCTAACCCTAGCAGCCAAGGTCCAAAGAGAAGAAATAGAGAGGATTAGCTAGGTGATCAGTGCCTAGTATAGTCTAATCTAGTCATTAGTGGGAGGATGAAGGGAGGTAGGCTCTAGGGAACTTGTGTAACCTGAATTTTGTGATTAATCCAAGTTTCCTCGTTGTGTAATCCATGTCTTGATCAGCTCAATTTCGTCCTCCTTTTCCCCTCCCCGTTCTAGTTCGTTTTTGGTTCTAATCCTTGAATTTTCGTGTGTTTCGGTTTGTCCAAGGTTGGGATCTTTCTTTTGCTGGTATTTTGCCTTGCTATTATGTGGTAAATCTCACTAGCTAAGTGCTAGAATCATCAAGCCACGAGCAAGGGCCGTTCTTGTCGGATTTTGAGTTTTCGGTGTCAACTCACCTACCACACGAGATTTGCAATTCCCGTGCAACCCTTGATCTTTTCAAGTGGATCTTTTGCGGTTTCCTAGGGAAGGTCCTTAGAATTGTCCATAAAAATTTTCGTGAAGTTTCGTTGAGATTTGACCCCGTTTCGATCATTATTTTGATGGGGTGTCGGGCTGTTTTTCTACGTAGTTTTTCGGAGAACTGACAGGACAAATCAATTGTCCTTAGGTTTGTCCGAAGTAGGGACTTCGGACTGTCCGGTCTATAGACCTCGAACTGTCCGGTCTATTGTGTTTTTGGGCTGTTTCTTCCCCCTTCTTTGTGTTTGTCCGGTCAGGCCTTTTGGTGGAGAGAGGACTGTCCGGTCTAGCCATTTTGGGGCTGTTTTTGTGAGTTTCTTGCTCCGCTTGCCTTGGGGTTTGTTTTTCTTGGTTTCTTTGGTTTTTTGAGTGTTGTTGTTTGCTTCAAACTTGTTTTGTGTCAACCACTGGATGCCCATACTCTTTCACTCACTGATCTTAAGTGAGGCACGCTTCGGTGTGTTGAGTGGCTAGTGTGCGACACTTGCAAGCTTTGTAGCTTGTCTTGTTTTGTTTGTGCTTTGTTGTGTTTGCTTGTTTTGTTGTGTGCTTTAGTGTTTTTTCGTTTAGGGTTTCTCAATGTGTCCTAGGGTTGGTAGCTTGTCTATGCTACGCAACTCTGCACATTAAGAGGGGGTAGTTTTAGGTGTTGTGTGTGTTTGTTTAGGTGTGGTTTGGTTGCTCGTCTTACGTTCGTTTCGTTGGGCGTTAATTCGAGTGCTTCTACTTTCCACCCGATACGTATATGTTCAGTGGACGGTATCGGGTGTGCGTGTGTTTTTGTGAGAACGCACTTTGGGGGTTTGAGTTTGAGTTTTTCAAGTGCTCCTATTCACCCCCCCTCTAGTCGCACGTCTCGGTCCTACAAGTGGTATCAGAGCCGGTTATTTTTCATATACCTTAACCGGTGAAGAAACCATAGTGACCATGACTTACTCTAGGAAGATTCCCGTCCTTGGCTCCGATGGCTATCCCTACTGGAAGGGTGGGATGGAGGCGTTCCTTGTTAGCCAGAGTCAGGACATATGGGATGCTACTCAGAGTACAACTTTTGTGGTGCTTCCAGTCGCTGAGCGTACTACGCAGGATATCGTGGCTCTACATGAGGCGAATGCCAAGGCTGTTAACTTTCTCTCTTCTGGGCTTGGTCCTGTGGATTATGAGAGAGTGAGTCACCTTAAGACGGCGCGTGAGATATGGTTACTGCTTAGTGCACACCATGAGGGTACCGCGACGATTAAGGCTAGGCTTGTGGAGACTTACCGGCGCGAATATGAGAATTTCGTCCAGAAGCCGAGAGAGTCAGTAGATGACTTGTTTGGTCGCTTTCAGTTGATCATTAACAAGTTGCGTGTCAACTCTGCCGCCGCTGAGCTTCCATACACCGATCATCAGCAGGCTGTCAAGTTGTTGTATGCGTTGGACAGAAAAGTATGGGAGATCAAGGTAAACTCAATCATTGAGTCGGCAGGATATGATACGATAGGAGTAGAGGCGCTCTATAGTAAGCTCAAGGCCACAGAAGTAGATTACAAGTTGAGGGATTCCCTTGCTTGTACAAGTTCTAAGAGTCTGGTCTTGGCTACCCCCTCTAGTGAGCCTGTTGCTAACCCTCTTATGCACAACTTCTCGTTTTTTGCTTTGATGTCTGTGACAGAGGAGCAGTTGGCATTGCTTGGGGATGAAGAGCTATGTCTGGTGTCTAGTCGCTTTCAGCACACCTATGACAACCGGATGAGCAAGAAGAGGGGCGAGAGGCCCAAGTGCTTCGAGTGCGGAGAGGTCAGCCACTTCATCGCCGAGTGCCCCAACAAGAACGACTACTACAAGAAGGGCAAGAGCTACTCCCGCGACTCCGACAAGTACCACTCTGTCAAGCCGAGCTTTGACAAGCACCGCTCCAGCAAGCACGGCTTCGGCAAGCGTCCTTTCGGCAAGAAGAACTTCCGGAAGGCTTTCAAGAGCTACCAGAAGGACAACCGAAAGCGGGACAAAGCCTTCTTCGCCGAAATCGGGTTCTGTAGTAGCGGATCTTCTTCCTCTTCATCCTCGTCGATATCAAGTGATGAGGAGATCACATATAGGAAGGACAAAAGGAATGATCAAGGAGGTCAAGCTGGCTTGTGCTTCGTCTCCACCAAGTCCAGGCGCAAGAACAAGGATAAGAGGAGCTCGGTTTGCTCCATGGCGCTTGAGGACAAGGAGAACAAGGATGACGGCAGCAACTCTTCTTCCGATGATGAGGTAACTCCTGAGCAAGCCGAAATCCTTGAGATGTTAAAGCAGAACAGCCGAGAGCTTAAAGCCAGGATAAGATGCTAGAGAAGGCAGCTAAGAATCTGCAGAAGTTGAAAGCCCAACTTGCTGAGGCTTTGGAGGAGAATGAGAGGTTGAGGAGTGTGAAACCTCAACCCAGTGAGCTTGAGTGTCCTACCTGCGAGTCTTTCATGACGGAGCTTGGTGACCAGAGAGATAGGTATGCCAAGCGGGTAGAGGAGATAGATAAGCTTAGAGCTGAGCTAGGCAAACTCCAGTCCAAACTAGATGAGCCTAATTTGAGTGGAGGGCTCGAGTGTGAGTGTTGCCCCTGTCTAGCTAGAGAGCTAGCTGTGCTGAAGGATAAGTTTGAGGGGCAGCTCATGGAGCTTGAGGAGCTTAGGGATAGACCTGCGCTTTTGGGTGCGTGTATGGTCTGTCCTACTTTGAGAGGTGAGTTAGAGCAGTTGAGAGCTGACTTTGAGGTGCTTTCAGCACCTAATGACACGTGTGATAACTGCCTAACCCTTAGGATGTAGCTAGTGGATAGGGATGCCACCATTAGGAAGTTGGAGAAAGCTGCTCCTATGTTTCCCTCCCTAAACTGTGACACTTGTGCTGCCCAGACTGTGGTTCTGGAGAATCTGAGCGAGGAGGTGTTCTCTTTGCAAAATGACAACAACAGGTTGAGAGAGGTGCTCAGTTGGGTATATGCTAGGCAACCCCAACTAGAGATGATCATAGAGAACACCAAGAGAGCCAAGGGTGACATGAGAGGTTGTGGGTTTGGGGAGTGCAGTACCTCAGGTGAGAAGAGTGCCCTAGTTAAGATCAAGACTGCACCTACCCAACCAGGAGAGACTGTTGATGGGGTTTACCATGAGCCACCCAAGGCTGCCCCAAAGAAGGAGTACTGGACACCCAAGCCTTCCAAGGCTAAGCTGGATAAGATTATAGAGGAAAAGCTTGAGTCCAAGGGCAAGAAGCCAGTTCAGCAGCCTGAGTCATCCAAGGCCACACCACCTAAGCCCAAGTCCCAGCCTAACCCAGTTCCTAGGAGGCCGGTCTACCACTATGAGTTTTGCCAGTGGAATGGCCACCTAGAGGAGTTTTGCTTCAGGAGGAAGCGGGTTGAGAGGCAGGAGAGAGCTTGGGGGAACCAGGATCAGTTCTACCAGGGTGGTAGGCAAGATCCTTCCCACCATGGTGAGAGGAGAGACCGCTTTGCTGGTGGTGAGAGAGGAGGCGGCTTTCATGCCCGTGCTCCTGGTGGTGAGAAACGCTTTGCCGGTCGAGCTCCTAGTCATTTTCAGTGCAGCTATGGACCTCATGACCGAGGCTTTGAGAGAGCTTTCGAGGGTTCACGCTTTGGAGGTCGTGGTTACCCTGATCATCGTGATGATTTCTTTCATTGTGCTTACCCCACTTTTGAGCAGATGGCTCAGCACTGGTACAGTAGTTTTGGTACTAACCCTAGTGCCGGACCATTTGCTCACCGTCGCTTTACTTGACTTTATAGGATCGAGGCATGGAGGACGTGTGGATCATGGACTCTGGTTGCTCTAGGCACATGACAGGGCACCGCAAGTGGTTCTTTAGCCTCAACCCCGTGAGAACCAAGGAGTACATCACATTCGGGGACAATGGTCAAGGTAAAGTGTTGGGTGTTGGCTTTGTTTCGCTCTCTGCTAAGCTTTCCCTGAGAGAAGTTGCTTTTGTCCGGAATCTGGGGTTCAATTTGGTCTCTGTTTCGCAACTTCTCGATGAAGGATTTGAGGTTCGTTTTAAGAAGGGTGCTTGCCGCGTTCTTGATGCTGAGGAGACCCTTGTTTGCTCTTTGCTGCCTTTTGGTCAGGTATTTAGGGTCGACCTCACATTTGTTTCTGGCCCTGCATGTTGTTTGGTTGCTAGTCCTTCTGCTGATATATGGAAGTGGCATAGGAGACTTGGTCACTTGAGCTTTGATCTGCTAGTCAGGTTGAGTTCAATGGGCCTAATCCGAGGATTGCCCAAATTGAAAGCTGAGAAGGGCTTAGTGTGCCACCCCTGTCATCATGGAAAGATGGTTGTCACTTCTCACACTCCTGTGTCTCAGGTTATGACCTCCTATCCGGGTGAGCTACTCCACATGGATACAGTAGGTCCCGCTCGGGTAGCGTCGGTCAGTAGGAAGTGGTACGTGCTTGTCGTTGTGGACGACTTTTTGCGGTTCTCATGGGTATTTTTCATGGAGTTTAAGGATGAGGCATTTGGTTTTGTTCAGGATCTGGTACTGAGGTTGAGAAACGAGAGTCATAAGGCCATGAGGGCTATCCGCAGTGACAATGGCGGAGAATTCAGAAACTCTCGGTTCGAAAACTTCTGTCGTGACCTAGGTCTTGAGAACCAGTTTTCTTCTCCATATACCCCACCGAAGAACGGTGTTGTGGAACGTAAGAACCACACACTCGTTGAGATGGCACGGACGATGCTCGATGAGCATAGGACTCCGAGGCGCTTTTGGGCTGAGGCAGTGAATACGGCCTGTTACATTGCGAACCAGATCTTCTTGCGAGCTTTCCTTGGGAAGACCTCGTATGAACTTCGGTTTGGTAGGTAGCCCAGCATCAAGCACTTGCGAGTGTTTGGCTGCAGGTGTTTTGTGCTTAAGAAGGTGGGGCATTTGGACAAGTTTGAGTCTCGTTGTTTGGATGGGATCTTTCTGGGGTATGCTTCTTGTTCTAGGGATTTTCGTGTGTGGATTTTGGAGGCCAAGCAAGTTGTTGAGACTTGTGAGGTTTCTTTTGATGAAACTATGCCCTGCACAACCCCAGCCTTTGAGCTTTCAGGTGATGATGAAGAAGGCACCCCCATCTTTGAAGATGAGGAATGTGCAGATAATGTTGGTGATGCAGGAGCCACTGCATCGGCTGCAGCTCCTGCCCCCTTTGCTACGAGCTCTAATGATGGAGGACCCTTGCCCACGACTTGCTCTTCACTCCCCCGACAGCAAGCTCAAGCAGAGGCTGGCCCCGCTGAGGACGCAGGGGAGGTAACCTCCGAGATTGTTCCATCTCGGCAGGTCCAGCGGGATCACCATCCACACAAGATCATTGGAGATCTTCACCAGTGAGTCACACGCTCTTCGGTTAACTCTCTAGCCTTTTTCTCCCACTCTGCGTATGTTGCTACTTTTGAACCCTGGGATGTGTCACATGCATTATCTGATCCTAACTGGGTGAACGCCATGCATGAGGAGTTGGAGAACTTTGAGAGAAACCATGTCTGGGATTTAGTTGAACCTCCACCAAACTGTCGCCCTATAGGTACCAAGTGGGTTTTCAAAAACAAATAGGGTGAGAATGGGATGGTTGTGAGGAACAAAGCGAGATTGGTAACCCAGGGTTTCTGTCAGAAGGAGGGAATAGATTATGAGGAGACCATTGCCCCTGCAGCTCGTTTTGAAGCCATTAGGATTTTGCTTGCCTTTGCAGCCTCTAAAGGCTTCAAGCAGCAGCAAATGGATGTCAAGTCTGCTTTCCTGAATGGGTTCATAGAGGAGGAGGTATATGTGAAACAACCTCCTGGCTTTGAGAGTGCTAGATTTCCAGACCGGGTGTATAAATTGAGAAAAGCCCTTTGTGGTCTGAAGCAAGCTCCTAGAGCTTGGTATGCTAGGTTGAAGAGTTTCCTGCTCAAGTCTGGGTTTGTGATGGATTCAGTAGACGAGACCTTGTTTTTGTTGAGTCGTGGCAGTGATACCCTGATAGTTTAGATATATGTTAATGACATAATCTTTGGTGGTTCATCTCACACTTTGGTGTCTAGTTTTGCTAAACAGATGAGCAGAAAATTTGAGATGAGTCTCATGGGTGAGCACCGGTTCTTCCTCGGGCTGCAGATCAAGCAAGGCCTTGAGGGTACCTTCGTCCATCAAGCCAAGTACACAAGGGACATACTCAAGAAGTTTAACATAGGTGACTCTAAACCCATGACAACTCCTATGAGTACAAACACAGCGCTTGATGCGGATAAAGATGGGGAGGCAGTGGACCAGAAGGAATTTCGAGGGATGATCGGCTCACTTTTGTACCTGACGGCGACCAGACCGGACATTCAGTTCGCGGTCTGCCTTTGTGCGCGCTACCAGACTTCTCCTAGGACTTCTCACCGTCAAGCGGTGAAGCGCATTTTCAGGTATCTGAAATTCACTCCTAAGCTTGGTCTTTGGTATTCCTCGGGTTCTTCTCTTTCTCTTAGAGGGTTCTCAAATGCTGACCATGCTGGCTGCCGGATTGATCGCAAGTCATCCTCCGGTACTTGCCAACTCTTAGGAACCTCTGTTGTCTCTTGGTCCTCCCACAAGCAAGCTAGTGTATCCCTGTCTACCACAGAAGCAGAATACATAGCTGCTGCTAGCTGCTGCTCCCAGCTCTTATGGATGAAAGCCACCCTTAGTGATTTCAGCCTTAGGTTTGGAATAATCTCTCTTCTAGTTGACTCTACTTCTGCTATTTCTGTAGCTAAGAATCTCGTCTTGCACTCTAGAACCAAACACATAGATGTGAGGTTTCACTTTTTGAGAGATCACTATGAGAAGGGGGACATAGAGAGATCTTTACCAAGCCCCTAGAGTTTGACGCTTTTATGCGTTTGAGAGGTGAGCTTGGAGTGTGCTATCCCTTTTAGTCAGGGATAGTGTGCTATTCCTTTTAGTAAGGAATTGCTTCTGTAGTTTAGTTTTTGTTTTTATCTTGCTTTTATTTCTCTTCGTTTCTTTTGCATATTGTATCATATCATGTATTGCACTGTATCATATGCATTTTCATTTCACTAGCACTAGAGCTCTTTTGGTATGCTGAGTTAGTATTTGCTTGTGCTAGATGGTACAGTGCTTGCTTGATCATGGTTGGCTAAGCTCTCTTGAGTCTGTTGAATACTAGTTGTGAGCTAAGTCATTTTATTCTTTGCAAATCAAAAACATGATCACCACTTGACTTGGCTACCTAGCATGTGTAGGAGTGTTGAATGCTATACTATCTTTTCATACCTGGATATTCTAGTTGTATGCCTTTGCTAAGTTAATGCCTAAGCTTTTATGACACCTTGCTTAAATTGAAATCTGAATCAAAATGCTTACAAGTGGTGTCTTGTGTGCTAAATTTGAAAAAGATCCAGGTGGGTTTGATTGTCACACTGATCTAGTTTGAGACTGCTTGTCATTGCACTTTGACAAGAACTTAGACTAGGCTGTGTATGACCAAAACCTTGTCTTAAGCTTTTGATGGTTCTTTGAGCCTAGACTTGGCATTGGTTGGTAAGAAGTGGCAAAAGACAAGTAAATAACCCCTAGCACAAAAGAAACTTGCTTATGAATATAAATGTTCAAATCTGAAATTTGCAAGTCTCTAAAATGCTTGTGGCTAGTTGTATATGCTTTGGTTAAGAGTAGCACACCTTGTATGCTTTGCTAGCATCTTGTTGTTCATGCCTATCTTGCTTGGGGCTATTCATGTTGGTGATGCTTTCTTTTAAACTATCCTAAAAAACATGCTAGCTCTTGATATGTGTAAGATAGATTCATTTGAGCTTGTTGCATGCTTCCTTGCCCTCACTTGCTCTGTATGCTAGAACTTGTAATTACTAGCTTCCCATTTCTTCTGAGCTCTTTTAGTTACACTCCTTGCATTTCATGGCATATTTGACCGGGAGTTGTCTAGTTTAGGGTGAGTTGAGTTCAAGGAACCCTTGATGTGTCCATTGTCAACAAGGGGGAGAAATTAGTGTACCTCCTCCATGGGGAAGAAATTTAAAAATATGGACAAGGGGGAGAACTCAGGAGAGATTTAGTTGAGGGGGAGCTTTGCATTCATTTTACATTTGTGAGGATGCATTTCAGGGGCAGTTGAGCTTTTAGCATTCTCTTTGCATCGGTGCGTTGAGTCTTTTGCCTCTGTCTTGAGGAGCCGATACTTTGTTTTCTTTTTGCTTCAAGCTGCCTTGTGTTTTGCCTTTGTTTGGTTTTGAGCAGCTTGAGCATTTCTCTTTCTTTTCCTTTCTTTTTCGGTTTTACGCTTTTCTTTCGTCTTTGTTCTATTTCAGGTTACAGGTTGAAGGTGTTGACAATGCACTCATCAAGGGGGAGACTGAGAGCCAATGGATCGGCCTCATTGCTCTCCTAATGGGATGAGTGATTGTCAACGAGCTCAAGCCCTCCGATGGACTGGAGGCCCTCTGATGGACTGGAGGTAGATGATGAAGACCTCGACGGACTGAGGCAAAGGCCCTCCAATGGACCGGAGGCAATGCTCGTCGTCGGTCGGCCATGGGAGCTCAGTACACGGAGGGGCGGTTCGGCAACGGTGGTGTAAGCCCTCCGATGAACCGTGAGGCGACTCCGATGGACTGGAGAAGCCGGGTGCCACTGTGGTGCTCCAACCCGAGTGCATGGCGCGAAGGCATGCGAGGGAGGCTTTGGCGGCTTCGGCTCAAAACTGCCACCCAGGTTCAAACGACTTGGTGGATTGGGCTCCGACTCGCCAAGATAGAAGATTGGGCAAGACCCGGCCCAAGAAGCCCGCAAAATAAAGTTTTCCGGTTTCTAACTTGAAAACCGGGGGAAATTTCCGGACTATTGGTACGTGGCGCACATCAAAGCGAGGTGTGGAGAAGAAGAAGATCAAGCCGTCATCGTAGTCATCCGATTGTATCTTTTCGGTTTGGCCCCCTCCGAGCATTTTTAGAGTAGGGGTCTTAGTGTAATTGTGTCATTTAGGGCCTAGGGTATAAATAGACTTGAGAGGCTCCCTTGGAGCTCATCTTGGCAGCCACCATACCCTAGTTTCCCTAACCCTAGCAGCCAAGGTCCAAAAAGAAGAAATAGAGAGGATTACCTAGGGGATGAGTGCCTAGTTTCGTCTAATCTGGTCATTAGTGGGAGGATGAAGGGAGGTAGGCTCTAGGGAACTTGTGTAACCTGAATTTCGTGATTAATCCAAGTTTTCTCGTTGTGTAATCCATGTCTTGAGCAGGTCAATTTCGTCCTCCTTTTTCCCTCCCCGTTCTAGTTCATTTTTGGTTCCAATCCTTGGATTTTGGTGTGTTTCGGTTTGTCCAAGGTTGGGATCTTTCTTTTGCTAGTATTTTGCCTTGCTATTATGTGGTAAATCTCACTAGCTATGTGCTAGAATCATCAAACCACGAGCAAGGGCCGTTCTTGTCGGATTTCGAGTTTTCGGTGTCAACTCACCTACCACACGAGATTTGCAATTCCCGTGCAACCCTTGATCTTTTCAAGTGGATCTTTTGGGGTTTGCTAGGGAAGGTCCTTAGGATTGTCCATGCAAATTTTGTGAAGTTTCGTTGAGATTTGACCCCGTTTCGATTGATTTTTCGATGGGGTGTCGGGCTGTTTTTCTGTGCAGCTTTTCGGAGAACTGACAGGACAAATCAATTGTCCTTAGGTTTGTTCGAAGAAGGGACTTCCCCCTTCTTTGTGTTTGTCCGGTCTGGCCTTTTGGTGGAGAGAGGACTGTCCGGTGTAGCCATTTTGGGTCTGTTTTTGCGAGTTTCTTGCTCGGCTTGCCTTGGGGTTTCTTTTTCTTGGTTTATTTGGTTTTTTGAGTGTTGTTGTTTGCTTCAAACTTATTTTGTGTCAATCACTGCATGCCCATACTCTTCATTCATTGATCTTAAGTGAGGCACGCTTCGGTGTGTTGAGTGGCTAGTGTGCGACACTTGCAAGCTTCGTAGCTTGTCTTGTTTTGTTTGTGCTTTGTTGTGTTCACTTGTTTTGTTGCGTGCTTTAGTGTTTTTCCGTTTAGGGTTTCTCAATGTGTCCTAGGGTTGGTAGCTTGTCTATGCTACGCAACTCTGCACATTAGAAAGGTATAGTTTTAGGTGTTGTGTGTGTTCGTTTAGGTGTAGTTTGGTTGCTCGTCTTACGCCTGTTTCGTTGGGCGTTAATTCGAGTGCTTCCGCTTTCCACCCGATACGTATCTGTTCAGTGGACGGTATCGGGTGTGCGTGTGTTTTTGTGAGAACGCACTTTGGGGGGTTTGAGTTTGAGTTTTTCAAGTGCTCCTATTCACCCTCCTCTAGTCGCATTTCTCAGTCCTACATTTAAGGGCCCTTGTGGCATAGCTCGGTAGGTAGGGCGTTGGTTCTGATTCTGATAGCGTGGACCCTGACCTGTCTGCTGCTGGTACTGCTGCTGTTGTGGCTGCTGACGCTGCTGGTACTGCTTCTGCTGCGGCTGTTGACAGTTGACGCTGCTGGTAACCCTGTTGCTGGTATTGCTGTGGGTAGCGTGGGCGGGTGTTGTTGTTGAAGGAAGCAGGGTTGAGCTTTCTTTTCTTCTCTTAGATTTCCCTGCGCTTTTGCTCTGTAAGCAAGGCACGGTCCACCAGGTGATTGAAATTGTTGAAGTTATTGTTCATCAGCTGCAACTGAAGGTTGTCATTAAGACCCTCCAAAAAGTGCTCCTGCTTGTCACTATCTTCTGCCACTTCTGTGGGAGCATAGCGAGCAAGCTGCAGGAACTTATCACGGTACTCTGTGACTGACATGTTCTCCTGTTTCAGAGAGAGGAACTCCTTCTTCTTCATCTTCATTATGCCCGCAGTCACATGGTGACTCCTGAACCTTTCATGGAACTGAGCCCAAGTGAAGCGCTCTCTGTCCTGCTGATTGTAAGACTCCCACCAGTCTAGAGCAGCACCTTGAAGCTTTCCTGCTACATACAGGACCCTCTCTTGATCATTGCACTGTGCAATGTCAAGCTGTCGCTCCACTGCACGGAGCCAGTCATCTGCCTGAAGTAGATCAGCAGAATGGGAGAATGTAAGCGGATGTCCCTTCATAAAGTCTCCACGCCTGTCCCTCTTCTGCAGCTGTGCATTGGCTTGAACATTCTGCAGAGCCTGTACAGCATTGTTGAGAGTAGCCATCACCTGCATCTGAAGTTGAAAGGACTGGTCTGCTGTCAGCGGCGGTGGGTTCTGCGGTGGAATGCCATTAGCCAGATTGTTCTTGGTGTTTACCATCTGTTGGCAGCAGTTGAAACAACATCAGTAAGCAATTGCATATATCCAGGATGATAAACAACGGTGACCGATAAAGTAAAGAAAAAAGAGTAGATGGCTATTTATAACCCCCAACAATCTAATCTTTATTAATTAATTTATTTAATTAATTTAATCTTCATAGTTGTTTATATTATGGACATATATCACAGCTAGACTATCAATCAATCAAAGAACCAAATCAAACATAGTTCACCATGACAAGCATTCACACACCAAAACAAAGCGTGCTAACGAGACACTATATGGGTAATCTAATTCTCATATAAAAGCACCCTAGTGATGTCATCTATAGAAACAATAGATATACTTGAGTTAAGTTCTATATGACAGAGGGAATAAATAAAAATTTTCGAACATAATGTGAGCAATTACTCAATAAAAAATAAAATAAAGACAAAACATTTAAAAGTCAGTATATAAGAATAAGGAAAGTGAAGTCCTTAAACACGACCAGTTCTAACTAGGCTTTCGTCCTACAGTCGACACGGCTCTGATACCAAATTTGTCACGCCCGGTTTCAACGAACAAAACCGTGCAATATATATGCGCCAGGAAACGTCTCGCATATACGTGACAAATTACAAAGTACCACAAACACATGCCAAAGATAAAAACGTGCATAACATTAAATATATCATTATTACACTGTGACACAAGTGTTTAACTCAGAGTATAACGTAGCATAGCGGAAGCATAAAACATAATGGTAACGGGCGCCACAGGGACATCGACTGGTGAACGAAACGCCTAAAACTCATCGTCGTAGTCTTGCACATAGTCTTTATTACCTCCATCAACTGAGCAACGGTTGGATTTTTCCCCCAAGAAGAAATAAATATAAAGAAACAAGCGTGAGTATAGAATAACCAACATATATAACATAAACCATGAGGCTCTATGGTTAGCTGACAAACTGCATTAGCTTTTAATTGACTACTTTTATTAAGGCCTAATTACTATGAATTAGTAGCAAAACCATTAGCCCAAAGATATTGCATAAGAATTAAATAAAATTAAACAGATATAACCATTATCAAAACCATAACCAAAACCAAAAAACCTCAGCCAAGGGTCCTTCTAATCACTGGGAAGGGTCTGGGCCGCTCATAACCGAGAGCACGGCTAACATGTTAGTTTTACACTCTCGAGAGGTTACCCACAAGTCGTGAGCTACGCTAGGAGTTCATCACATTACCGGAGATGAGATGACTAGCAAGCGCACTATGAAGCCTTTACAAAGATTACGACGTAAGGTGTAACCGCTAAGGTTTCAGGTTTCACAACCGTGGAACAAGCCTCAAGGGGAGAAGCACATACATATAACGTAAAGCACATTCAACCCAAGTAGCGCGAGGGCCACAGAAGCTCACCTCCCCTCTTGCCCCGCAGGTAAGTTACTCCCAAACCAAAGCAACCTAATTAGTCAGCTAAATCCGTCCCATTCCAGCCTTGTGGTAGCACTGTTGCCCCAGGTCGTCGCTTTGTGATTCGGTCCTTAGGGAGAGAACTAGCAAAAGCACACGAGCACATTGCTCAAGCTCCCTAAACCATGTTGCTAAAAAGCCATATTAAAATGGACATGAACCGATCAGGGGTCAAGCCCAACAATTAATTGCATAGGATTATTAATCAAAATTAAATTAACAAAAAGACATGAATTTACGCAGCACCTAGCACAATTTAACCATATGCATCCCAAAAGGTACATATATAAGGATAAAAGTAGTTAGGTAAAACCTTACAGGCATACAAATTAAAATGCACATGCAGTAAATGAAATGGTTATTAGGTGTTGTTTATGTTATACTTGCCTTCTTCAAATATTCCTTGCTGCTGCTCAGAGGTTTCTGAAGGTTGCTCTTCGAACTCAACAGGCGGATCAACGTCTACGCATGATATACGGCACCGAACAAGCATTCACATGATCACACATGCAAGCAAACAAATGCAAAAGATAAGAAACAATACATCATGACATAAAAATAGAAGGTAAAACGTATTTAAAATTATTCTACACATTTATATGATCGCGTGGATGCGAGAATCATCGAAAACGGATTTAAAACGTGAAAGATATGGCGTTTTGAAGATGATAGGACCTATTTGCGATTACATTTCGAAAACTAGGGGTAAAAACATTAAAAATAGGGCCTCGCCTCTACTGGCTTGGACTGCGGATTAAATAGCGAAAACCATAAGGGCTCTTTAGCAATTTGCCGACGGCTGACCGGAGTTTGACTCCATAGTTCACCTGTCATTCGTGGCCACGGGGCATCGGATCAAGATCTAAGGACTAGGAACATAAGGGAAGGCGGGCTGCCGACGACGACCAAGAACCACAGCGGAGGTTTGCCGGCGTGGAGGTGATTTGGTGCTCCCATGCATGGATTGGGACGGGACTTGGCCGGGGAGAGAGACAAAGCTACGACGAACTCACCTAGGGACTCGACGGTGTCGGGCGGCGACCGGAGATGGGTCGGCGACGAGGCGAGGCGGATGGCGGCTCGGTGCTTGCGGGGACAGAGCGTCGAAGGCACATTCTCGTGTCTAGGATGCGTGCAAAGCCTCCGTGACGAACCTGAGAAGGAGATGGTGGCAATTAGAGGGCCGGATATGGTTCACCGATGACGAATCGAGAGGCGGAGCGGCTTACCACGGCGGCCTTCGGCGAGCAATCGCCGGCGGCTCAGAAGGAGACGAGGCTCACAGATGGCACGGTGAGTTTCCCCACATCGGTGCAGAGCACGGGGGCCAACAATTGGCACTGAGGGGACAGCGGAGACGGCTGCTGGTTGTGGCGGCTCACCGTGCGGGCTCTGGCGGCGGAATTCAACGGCGGTGGCGGCGCTAGGGTTGGGCTTAGGGCACTAGAGCGAGCAAGGGCGCGGCGGCTGGTCCAGGAGACCCCTTCTAGGGCGGCGCTGGGGCTAGGTCGCTCAAGCCCGACTCAAGTTTGACTCGAGCTCCGGCTCGTTTGCGGCGCGGCGGTACGGGGACCGGCTAGAGGGCCCGGGGCGTGGAGCAGGCGGGTGTTGGCGGGCCCAGCTGCAGAGGGCGAGAGGCGGTTGTGGTGGCGCACGGGCCATGCGTAGAGAGAGAGGGGCGCCGAGCTCGGTGGGTGGTCCACCGGCGTGAGCAGGAAGAGGGAGTGAGGAAGGAAGAAAAGCTGACAAGGCGGGCCCACGCGTCAGCGGGTCGACGCGGCGGACCCACGCGGCAGAGGGAGAAGGGGGAAGAGGGGCGCCGTGGCTGGTTCTGGCCTATTGGGCCCGGTGGGAGCGATCTGGGTCGATTCGGCTAGGTGGGCTGGGGTTTTGTTTTTTTTCCTTTTCTCTATTTCTCTCCCTTTCTTTTTTTAAAACCAAGGCCAAAACAAATCTAAAATTCAAATAAATTTGAATTCCAAACCTTAGTTCACACAGCACATAAAATAAAGCTCCAGCATGAATGCACAACCAAGGTTGACCTATGTTGAATTTAAATTATTTATTTAATAAAATAAATCATGAAAATGCAAGGCTATGCATATAAAACCTTAGGAAATTAAATAAACCATATTAAATTTATTGTAAAAATACTGGAATTAAGATTAGGGTGTTACAATGGTGTTACATGCCCACTCTTACTCTTGACGGGGATAACTCCGGCCCCACCACGAGAGCAATCAGCCTAGGTCAGTCGACCGACAGCACGGTGTTACATGTTCTCGTTCGTACTCATGCCAGGGGAGCACTCAGGGCCCCAACAAAACAAAGGCAATCGGCCTAGGTCGGAAGACCGACAGCACGGTACTACATGCCTTTGCAGGACCTCACATCGCGGAGCAATTAGGGCACCAGTCCAACAAAGACAACGGGCTTAGGTTCAACAACCTACAGCGCGATACTACATGTCTTTGCTTCATCATGTTACTCTCTCTTACAGCACACGTTCTCTTTGTCGTCATGTTTGTTTTCATTAACTCAAGTCACGTTGCCGACTTAACATTGTCCTTTTTTCTATAACAGACACAACCTCCAGGTAAGCATAGACTGCTTGTTTCAATTATAAGCATACTAACTATTTTTTGCAGGATAGTAGCCGGAGTACCGATCTTAGAGCATAACATATGCATACAGCACTCAGTTCACTACATTACATGGGAACAATTGTCTATTCAACATCCACAAGGAGGTCAGCAACTACTCGGGCCTCATTCTCATGCTCTGCGCCCTGGGTCTCGCTCGTCATCCTTGTTGGCAAACTCGCCAAGTCCATGTCAGGTTGCGATTTTTTGATCACTATGAGGACATGAGCAAGGATGGTTTTCACTCGCTGAGAGGTTCTTGCCTTGAGATCATCCGCAAAGGTGGCTATTCGGTCACCCAAGGGACGTGATGCATCTTTCTCTGGCGCACATATGTCTAGAATCTTGGTCAGAGCTATGTTTGCGGCTAGAGCAGCTTCTTTTGCCTTCTCATAGGCATCCTTC
Source organism: Paspalum notatum (assembly GCA_022530915.1). Taxonomy (NCBI): domain Eukaryota; kingdom Viridiplantae; phylum Streptophyta; class Magnoliopsida; order Poales; family Poaceae; genus Paspalum; species Paspalum notatum. The sequence continues at coordinate 25,624,755 of CM039688.1, read as the reverse complement.
AGTTTGTTGCAGTTCTTCTTGCTAGTCTCATAATTCTTCTTGAAGGACTCTAGCACTTGAGCCTGTTGTGTGGCCTCATCGTGAGATTCTTTCAGTGCAGACCTTGTGGAGGATAGCACCTTCTTCATGTTGTCATGGGCACTCTAAGATTCAGTTAATTCAGCCTCTTTGTCTTTAAGCGCTTGACGAGTCAAGGAATGACTGTTCTTCAAGGCCTCCAAAGAACCGACAGTATCACGTAATGATTTCTCAAATTCGTCTCGAGATTCCTGAATAGTTTGGAGCTTTGCTTGCAGTTGCTGGCATCCATCAGTCTTTTGCCGCATCTCCTCCTGTGGAACGATACAATTCATATGCTTCTGTGAGCAGGGAATATGCTAGTTGAGATTCTTGACGAGTTACCTCATGCTTCTTCTTCTCGCTTTCTAGCTGCCTACGTAAGTCGGCTGCTGTGTCGCGAGCTTGGTCTCTATCCAGGATGGCATTACGGTACTCTGCTTCATGGCCAACAGCAGCTTGTTTCAGGCGGGTAATCTCAGTAGCAGCCGCTGACAATGAACATTTATTAGCTCGGGAACTCAGTTATTGACTAGTGCAAGAAGATTGTATACATACCTATTGCTTTAGCTTTGCGAGCGGCCTCGGAATCAGTCAGCTGCTACCTCAGAGTGATAACCTCATGGCTAGGCAGCACAGCAATCTTCTCCCGAATCATGCTGGCTTGTTGTACTCCGATTTGTAGCGTCTTCAGCATATCCTGCAGAGAACAATTTGAGCTATTTAGATAACGACAAGAGCAGAGCAAGATGTAAAACGTTGAAGATTGGCATACCTCAATAGCCGACAGTAGCCCTGAGCTTGGTGTTGCTAGCGCCAAGCATCTGATTCAACTTGAGGAGGTTGGGAGCTGCTTGACTTAACTATAGCTTGAGCATCAAGTGGTTCTTTCTCTGCATATTGCAGTTCTGCGCCTGCTTCAGGGTGGTCAAGTTCTTCAACATTTCTTTCTAGCGCCGTGTCTAGCACCTCTGAAGTTGGTTGAGGAGCACCTACCACATTGACCTTAGCCTGTTGCTCTTGGGTGATGTTAGCCTCGGGCGATGGCTCGGGCACAGGTGTATGCTGAGGTTCTTCTGAGGCTGCTCCAGTTAGCGCTTCTTGCCAGTTCCTAGCTGGTATTTGTCCTTCATTCACAGCATCAGTGGACTCATCCATTTGAATATCAGCTTAGCCCTCATGAATATCTGACAGCACTGTATCTGCATGACTCTTTGCTGCAAAGTCCCTAGGTGCTAGCTCCGGTGATGCTCGGGGCTTGGCTTCTCAGGCCTTTGGTCCTTAGAGCACGACGACAATGGATCTATGTCGTCATCAGTGCGCAGTGTGTATGAGAATCTGAAGGCATCTTTGATAATCTGATCTAAATTCAAGTCTTCAGCAGTCAGATCTATTTCTTCTTCATTTGGTGGAAGAGTGGGTGCAGAAGGGGCTACTGTGGCATCATCATGGTGTTTCTTGGATCGTCTTTCACGATGATGGAGTTGAATTTCCTCCTCTTCTTCCTCATCCTCATTAATCAAGCTGTTCTAGTTAACCCCGACTGACAAATCATCAGTTTTGGCCACTGTGTGAGAGGAGTACCTGGATTTCTTGCTTGTTTTTTTCCTATTGACTCGGGGGAGCTTGTAACATCTCTAATTGTTCTCTTGCTCGTCCTTTGTTTTTGTGGCACTGTGGCACCAGTGGCACTTGCCTTGGTACGCCCCTGACCGGCTGTGCCTTGAGTCTTGACACAACCGGTGCCAGCTATACGCTTGGGGGCTGCTTTGGTGATGTTGCTCACTCCTACTTCTTGAGCAGTTTGAGTTGCACGCTGAATTATTATAAAGGAATGCTCCTCGTCATTCCCTTCTCCATGAGCAGCAGCAACAATGGCTTCCATTTCCTCTGCAGTTAACTCGGATTGACGCTTTGATAGCCTATTAGAACAAGAAGACAATGGATCTGACAGGAACTTGGATATATTGCTCTGCATTAAACTCTATATGTCAGGCATTGATTACAAGAAATTGTGGTTACAGAAATAAGAGTGAGATCACTTACATTGGGAGTCGGATGCTAGGCTGAGTATGGCCTGGGAGTGCCCTCGTTATGAGCTTCGTCTCTCAGCATCAACTCAACTCGGGCCTTGACATCTTCTTCAGTCATAACCCGGGTCACCTCTCGGGTAGGATCACTGGCTCCAACATAGAGATATGCAGGGTATAGTCTATCCTTCAGTGGCTGAATGCAGCGGTACACAAAATCTATGACCACAGCATGGGCATTCAAGCCATTTTCCTTAAGATTGGCAATCTCCCCCAATAGCACCTCAACCTCGGCCTCTTCTTCAGGAGTTGGCCCTTCCTCCCAACTTGTCAGCTTATTATCAGGTTGCTACCAGACCTCGAAGGAAGTGAATTGCCGTGGTTCTCTATGTAAAACCACTTGGAGTGCCACCCTCTGTTATTATCTAGAAGGGGAATGTCCAAATAGACAGATTTGCAATTCTTACGCAGTTCAAAGCTAGCCCCTCCTGTCACTTGCAAAACCCCATCTTTCAGACCGGCTTTACAATGGTACAGATATTTTCATAAACCAAAATGGGGAACAATCCCAAGGAATGCTTCGCAGAGATGGACAAATATCAAAAGGTGAAGCACAGAGTTGGGATTCAGATGCGTCAAGTTGATGGAATAGAACTGTAATAGGCCTCGCACAAAGGAGCACACAGGAAGGCCTAACCCGCGGATGAAGAAAGGAGCAAACACCATTGCCTCGTGGGTGTCCTCAATTGGTGCAGTGTCATCTTTCTTCTCGCACACCCTCCAGTTCGCCACTTCTTGTGGTGGCAAGACGCCCATAGCTACCAGTGATTCAAGCATGGGCTCAGTAATGGTAGAGGGCCAGTATGCCAGATACGGAGAGGGTAGCTGTCGATCGTCACTGTGTGGAAGGCCCTCGGTAGTGTTTCCGCGCTCACTCAAGGTCTTCTTCTTGGGAGCCATGGGTGTGGGTGTTCCTATCGATTTGGGGATTCAAGCAGTGAAAAAAGCAGTAGCGCTCTTTGTTCAAGCAATGGTGGCGGCGGACTCAAAGAGGGAAAATGGTAGCGCAGTACTCAGATGGATGAAATCGGCTCATGGTGTAGATCTTGAATAACCCTGACGCCGTTAGCAACAGTCCCTGGGAAATTGACGAAAACCATGACCGTTGTTATCTTAACTCGGATTTCATGCTATTTTAGGTTGAGTCGGATTGGGTTATTGATTTCAGTCAGGATGTGTCCTAAGAAAGAATGGCTGATCAGTCGGTTTCCTTGGCATAAGAACACGTTCTCTATCACTCGGAAAATGAGTTCTTTGGAACAGGATTTTACTCGACACAGCAACTGATATACTGCCTATCCTCTGGGCATGGAGAAATATGATTTCTTCAGTCGTTTGTCGGTTTTTACTTTGCTTTGGGTACTCAGAAGATGCATTTTTGACTCAAACGTTTGTTTTTCAAAGACAAGAACACACAAGATCTCAATACGAAGCATAATACGATGGATTTCATTATATATACATATATATAGTTCATTACATGGATTTCATATAGATGGACTATACTAATCTACTGCTACTACTACTATGGTGGTGGTGCGCCTAATGGCCGAAGGATGGCCCGGCCGAGGGCCCGGTGGTGCGGTGGCGCTTGGGTGCCGGGGCGCCGGCCTCGTCTCCGCCATCGTAGTCACCATCGTCCCCGTCGGAGCAGCCCGAGTCATCATGGCCGTCGGAGCCATGGTCGTCGCCATCGTCGTCATCATCATCTTCGTCCTCGTCGTCCTCCTTCTCGCTATCCTCCTCCTCCTCGTCGGAGTCTTGGAGGCCGGCGCGGTCGAGGCTACGGAGCTTGGCGTGCTCCTTAAAGTCGTAGCCCGCGGAGTCGTCGGTGTTGGGCTCCTCGTCGTCCTCCTTCAGAGGCAGGTTGCCGTACAACACCGCCTTCGCAGGGACCTTCTCCTCCTTGCTGGAGGAGCGGTCGAGCGAGGAGTCTTCCTCATCGAACTCCCCAGCGAAGAAGGCATCCTCGGAGTCCGAGCACTCGGGCTGCGGAGGCGAGAAGGACCTTGCGCGCTTCTTCCCTTTTCCGCCGGCCATGGTGAAGAGGGAGTGGAGAGTTCTTGGTTTCTTTTGGGTGAATGTGTTTGCAGTGGAGGCGTAATGGATGGCCGGGCTATTGCTCTGATTTTATAGCACGATCACTCCGTTTCGTTTTCTGTGAACGCAATACCAAAGGCTACGTCGCTTCGACTTCCTCCACGTGTCAGTTGTTTCTTGGGAAACAAAGGCTGTTGCGTGTTTGGTAGTTTCCTGTTTTCTGGGAAGTACACAGGTAACTCCTCGGTGTCCTCTGCTCGTTCCCTTTGGGTTAACCCCATGGGGTGCGGGATTTGTTGGGAAAAATATTCTTTTTTCCTAAAAATCTGAAAAGCAGAAGTTTGGATCGGCTTTCTATGACTCGGAAAGCTGGGAGAAAATGGCAACTCGGATGTGGGAATCCGTTATTTCTCAAATTGACTCGGAACTTGGAGGAAACATCTGATCAATTATTTCTTTCCGATTTTTTGGATCTTCAAGCTGAACTTGAAGCTTGGGGGCTACCCCATGGGGTGCACCTGGTAGTGCACCATGAGAAATAATGTTAACTCAGGCATGGAACTCATGAACAGTGTGTTATTCTTTTTAGAGTCTCGAGTCAATTAATTCCTAAATTAACTCGAGCCTCGGGGGCTTGTGGGGGATAGATATCCCCTAGGCCCTCACGGCGTGGATTCAATGGGCCGTCGGAGGGCCCAATGGAGATAGTAGGCTCTCGAATAGGGCGCCGCCTGGTCTCGTGGGCCCGAAGACGGATGACATGGATGACGATTAAGTCAAAGTGCTGTAATTCGGTAAAGATGTGAAGAAGATGGTTTGGACTCCGGATTCTAGAAGCAGTAGGACTCAAGAAAGGAAGTGTATAATCGTAGATTCTGTGTACTCTTTAGGATTCCAAACTGAGTAGGACTGATAGATGGAAACCGACTTGTAACCCAAGCCTTGCTGGACTATATAAGGCGGGTGAGGGACTCCTACGCAGAACATCTAGCATACCAGCCACCAGACGCCCTAGCTTTCACTGTAACCTCGATAGCAAAGGCAATACAACTCACAGCAAACAGGATGTAGGGTGTTACGCTCCGGCGGCCCGAACCTGTATAAACCCTCGTGTCTTGTTGCATCTCCACGCGAACCATCGAGTTACGCCGATTTTGCCACCCCAAAAGCACTACGTAACACACCCTGTGATGCATTGTCGGTATCAAACACTGACACCGCCTGGCACCACCTGGGCTGGCCGGCCCCTATCTCCTGCACGCTGCACAAGTGCCAAAGGCACAGGGCAGGCCTCCTGAACCCCCTCTGCTTCCTCTACGGGCCACCAAGCCACCTGCACCCACTAAGTGCCCAGGGGCACTCGAGCCCGAGCTGCATGACTCCGCTGCCAAGCCGGCCGGCCCCTGTGTGCCGACGCCACCCATTGCCTGCCCACTGCTTGCGCCCCCTCACCTGTGCACGACACCAACCAAGCTAGGGGCATAGCCCCCTAGGCCGGCCGATGCCCTACCCGAGCCGTCCGGCCTGGCCTCGTGCCACCCGGTGCCCTGCTGCCCCCTGCCTGCTTTCTCTCGCGCCTATAAATACCCTTGCCTGTGTGGCGGAACCGTCCTGCTTAATCCAGACTAAGCACACCTGCCACCTCTGGCTCGCAGTGCACTTAGGCCAGACTAAACCCGGTAGTCCGTCGAGAGTCCGTCGGGCTCTCGATAACACCATTCCCAGAGGAACCGACATCAAACACATCCGACTCTCAAAAGAGCCACAACAATTACATCATCACAGGCAGTGGAAACAGAGAGTAATAGACTTAATTTACAAACCGAATATATGGAATCAAATACATGTTCAAATATAGTGGAAGCGTTTGCAAAATTATATATATAACGGAAGCGTTTTCAAAACATCTTGCAGCGGAATCATGATACTTAAGCAGTCTTCACGTAGAAACGAACGAGGCGTGTAGCACCGAGCCCACCGGTACTACCACCTTCAACACAAGTTGTCCCGATGTCATCTGTACCTATAATCCAAAAGTGGGGGCAAACCCTGAGTACTAATTACTCAGTAGGACTTAATGGACGGGGCTTAAGGCTGACGCAAAGCTTGCTTACTAATCATGTGGATCCTTAGCCATTGATTTTTATACAAGGTCATGTTGACATAAGATAGCAGGATTTGACAGCTGCTATCCTTTAACCATGAAGATCCTTTACATCATAATGTAAATACTTGCATGAAAGTAAAACATGAGTATCATTAGTAACTTGCATAATAGCATATCATACCCATCCAAGCATGTTGTATTTAAAAACATGAATATAAGCATAAGATATTTAACTTGTTACTATGTTGCCCGACAGTGATATTTGGCACTCTCACACCTGGTAGCATCAGCGATTCGAATCGATTTCTATATTCCCGAGAATAACTAGAAGTACCAGGATGGCATATGCTAACTAACCCCCGGCGTTCCCACATATGCTTTCCCCATCTCCACTTGTCCCATCTCAAGTTCGATTCAATCCTTCCGTTGTTCCCAGGTTGTGCCGCCTTAGGAGCAATACCACGGTCACGTCGGGTCAGCCCTCCCTCGACTACAAGCTCCCCAAGGTGTCACAGTAGGAGTCTGTCTCTGTTCTTCGGATGGCACAAGTAAGACTTTCACCAGACCCACGTCTTGGATAAGCACTCTAGCAATGTTATGCCAATCAGCAGACGAACAGCGGAAGGGCCTTAAAGGACTCAGGCGGAGCCGGAGAACAACAACACACACCCTAAAAGTAAACTTACGCTCCGCCCGGTCTCGATTTAACACCAACATAAATAATCATAAATTTTGCACCATAGTAAGATTTCGGAGATTTTGAAATATCACCTACGCGACGAGTGACAGTGCTCACTCGTGTCTACTCGTACCTAGCATTTTTAGGCATACTCGTCCTATGAACTCTATTCATAGGAGCTAGGGCGGCCAGGATGTCTAATGCAGTTGGTTCCAAACAACTCCTGATGCATATGACTAATCATTAAGACATAAGATGTTTGCTGGGTATAGTATGGTCCTGCCTACCATTGATTGTACTTATGAAAACCAATGAAGTAATCTAAGTTAGTTTGCTGGGTTGTGAGGCTTTGCCCCAGGCAACCCCTTGAAACAGGGACGGATTTAATCAGCGACCCTTCGTCTTCTTGCCCTTGGTGCACTTCGTTGTTCGGCTTATCGATCAATAGTAGCTCCCGTGTTGATCCTTCCTTCGTGGAATCTATATGCATGACATAGTGCAATAATGAGTGCAACGAATGCAATTGTATGCATGAGGTGCAATTAAAGCATAATGCATGATCAAGTAGTTTGTGACAAAAAGACTCAATTGTATTTAGTTCAAACACATCCCATAAGGAGAAAAGTTAACAACTTCCTAAGAAATCATACAACCCATCACTAAGAAATCATACAAACCATCGCCACATTTTATCTTTGAAGTTATCAGGAGTTGCTGTCTCATATGTGTACACAGTCCCTATCAAATGAAATGAAGTTGTCTCTCAAAAACACCTCCATTGAACACCCTTGGAATTACAAGATGTATTTGACGGTGTGCAGCAAGTAACTTTATATATGAACCAAACATGTTGTCGCTTGTAGTTAAATGTATACACATAGATTAATGGGCATGCTACCTTAATGAATAAACTGCACTCATGAGTTCATGTAGTTAGGCAACTCAATTTGATCTCAAATTTTTACCACATGCAGAAACATACTTCATAGTGCTACTGCCAAAATTTCAGCTACAAACAAATTATAATTAATTTATTAAAATCCCAGCAATTTATCAGCCCTACAGCTTCTCAGATTTTCATAATTTATAGGAATGGGTTCTGGACTTGAAATTTCTTAGCTTCTCACGCGCAGTCTTAAGGTGACTCACTCTCTCATAATCCATGGGACCAAGCCCAGAAAAGAGAAAGTTAACAACCTTGGCATTCGCCTCATGCTGAGCCACAATATCCTGCGTAGTACGCTCAGTGACCGAAAGCACCACAAAAGTCGTACTCTAAGTAGCATCCCATATGTCCTGACTCTGGCTAACAAGGAACGCCTCCATCCTACTCTTCCAGTAGGGATAGCCATCGGAGCCAAGGACAGGAATCTTCCCGGAGTAAGTCATGGTCGCTACGGTTTCTTCACCGGTTAAGGTATAGGAAACCTAACCGGCTCTGATACCACTTGTAGGACCGAGACGTGCGACTAGAGGGGGTGAATAGGAGCACTTGAAAACTCAAACTCAAGCCCCCCAAAGTGCGCTCTCACGAAAACACACGCACACCCGTTACCGTCCACAGAACAGATACGTATCGGGTGGAAAGCGGAAGCACTCGAATTAATGCCCAACGAAACGGACGTAAGATGAGCAACCAAACTACACCTAAACAAACAGACACACCACTTAAAACTACACCTCTCTAATGTGCAGACTTGCAGAGCATAGACAAGCTACCAACCCTACGACACACTGAGGAACCCTAAACGAGAAAACACTAAAGCACGCAACAAAACATGCAAAAACAACAAGGCACAAACAAAAAGGCAACTAGGAACACAGACTGGCCAAAACAAAACAAGACAAGCTACAAAGCTTGCAAGTGTCGCACACTAGCCACTCAATACACCGAAGCGTGACTCACTTAGGATTAGTGAGTGAAGAGTATGGGCATGCAGTGGTTGACACAAGACAAGTTTGAAGCAAACAACAACACTCCAAAGACCAAAGAAACCAAGGAGAAAAGGCCAAGGAAGAAGAGGAGGAACTAACATAGGAAAACAGCCTAAAAAAGTACAGACCGTACTATCCGAAGCCCCCCAAAAGGCCTAGACCGTACCAAGTTAAGAGGAGGTTGAAAACAGCCCAGAAACACTACGGTCTCTACAGACCGGACTATCCGGTCTCTACAGACCATCCTATTTTACTCCAGACCGTCCTATTAAACTCAGCAGAAAACTGCACTAAAAAAACTGCCCGACACACTTTTGAAAAATCGATCGAAACGGGGTCAAAACTCAACGAAACTTCACAAAAAATTTGCATGGATAATCCTAAGGACCTTCCCTACCAAATCCCAAAAGATCAGCTCCAAAAGATCAAGGGATACACGGGAATTAAAAATCTCGTGAGGTAGGTGAGTTGACTCCGAAAAACTGAGAAATGGGAAGAACGGCCCTTGCTCGTGGTTCAATGATTCTAGCACTTGGCTAGTGAGATTCACCACATCATAGCAAGGCAAAATACCAGGAAAAGAAAGATCCCAACCTTGGACAACTCGGAACACACCAAAATCCAAGGATTGGAACCAAAAACGAACTAGAACGGGGAGAGGCAAAGGAGGACAAAAATGAGTTGCTCAAGACAAGGATTTCTCAAGGAGTAATCTTGAATTGAATCACGAAATCAAGTCTTACAAGACTCCCTAGAGCCGACCTCCAATCATCCTCCCATAATGACAAGATTTGACTAAACTAGGCACTCATCTCCTAGCTAATCTCCTCTCTTCTCTCTTTGGACCTTGGCTGCTAGGGTTAGGGAAACTAGGGTATGGTGGCTGCCAAGATGAGCTCCAAGGGAGCCTCTCAAGTCTATTTATACCCCAGGCCCTAAATGACACAATTACACTAAGACCCCTAGTCTAAAAATGCCCGGAGGGGGCCAAACCGAAAAGATACAATCAGACGACTACGATGACGACTTGATCTTCTTCTTCTCCATGCCTCGCTTGGATGTGCACCATGTAGCCAGTAGTCCAGAAGCTTCCCCCGGTTTTGAAGTCAGAAACCGGGAAACTTTATTCTGCGGGCTTCCTGGGCCGGGTCTTGGCCCAATCTTCTATCTTGGCGAGTCGGAGTCCAACCCACCAAGTCATTCGAACTTGGGTGGCGGTTTTGAGCCGAAGCCGCTAAAGCCTCCCTCGCACGCCTTCGCGCCATGCACTCGGGTTGGAGCACCACGGTGGCACCCGGCTTCTCCAGTCCATCGGAGTCGCCTCGCGGTCCATCGGAGGGCTTACACCACCATTGCCGAACCGCCCCTCCGTGTACCGAGCTTCCATGGCTGACCGACGCCGAGCATTGCCTCCGGTCCATTGGAGGGCTTTTGCCTCAGTCCATCGAGGTCTTCATCATCTAACTCCAGTCCATCGGAGGGCTTGAGCTCGTTGACAATCACTCATCACACCAGGAGAGCAATGAGGCCGGTCCATTCTCAAGACGCTCTTGCATCCGTTGAATTTGTATCAATTTCCTGACAACGATAGGTCGTTTGCGTTTTGATCTAGGTTCCTTAACTAGTTCTCTTGTATCGGTACCTAAATTATCAAGGCCTTCACCCTCACCCACATGGAATCTATGTCCTATGTCTTGATTCATGCCATGCTTGTCTAATTGCCCTTTTTCTTGAAACACATCATTTTCATCGTTTTCTATGTTAGTACTCATGTAATCAACATTTTCAGGAGGGCACACTTGTGGGTTGACTTTGAACGCAACCCACCAAGCCTTTAAGCTTGGGTGAGGATATGGGAGGTAGAACACCTGCTCTGCCTGATTTGCAAGGACAACACTGTTAATACGGCTTAGAAGTCTAGAACTATGCTTGACCTCAACCATCTCATACTTGTCAACACGAGTCCCATTAAGCGGGTCGAACCAGTCGCATTCGAAAAACACAACTTTTAGTTCCTTAGGACCGCTGAAGACAAGCTCAACGATGTTTTGAAGAACACCGTAATAGTTCACTAGTTTATCATTAGCATCATATGCACTTGTCATCACTCCGTTGTTGACAGTGGCTGCCAATGGTCTACTCTTCTCCAATTTCGTGGTTCGGAAGCGGTATCCATTAACATCATAGCGACTATAGTTCTTGGCGGTCACATAAGTATGTGCGAGTTGCTTCAAGTCCTCGTGCACTTTATTGGCAAATGCCTATACAAACAAAATTAGAACATGCATTAAACCTCGTGGGTCAAGCTTAAGTTTACGAATGGAAATAGAGGTTGAGATGATAAATTACATATCGGCGGAACCACTGCACGAAGTTAGGGCCACCTTTGAAGCCTTCACGTCGCATATTTTCCAATTGTGTGTGTGTGGGTACAGAACTAGATTTCCAACATTCGTCGTCAAATAATCTGCACAAATTCATTTCATGCAGATTATTAAAGATAGACATGAAATGGAAAAATGGATGGACGTCGACACAATTACGATGATCACTTACTGGATATATCCAATTGTCTCATCCATGTTGCTATACATATACAGCAACAACAGGTTCAACTCAGATTCTTCCAAGTGACGTACAGTACTAGATCCAACTGGTTTACCCTGGTGCTTGAAAATCTGAAGGTTGCCTTGTGGTGCTTCATATTCCATTTGAACTCGCAGTGTAGGTGCAAACACATTGTTTCATTGGGCAAAATACTTGCTTGAGAAGTGTGATATCTCTTTAAGGGCAAATGACTCAGCAATACAACCCTCGACTCTAGCCTTGTTGCAAACAGTGGCCTTGAGCTTTTTCAATCCTCTTTCTATAGGATACATCCACTTGTATTGCACAGGTCCGGCTATCAAAACTTCCTGTGCCAAATGCACCAATAGATGTTGCATCACATTCATGAAACCAGGTGGAAACACCATTTCCAATTTACATACAAGAATTGGAATTTCCTTCTCAAACTTCTTCATCAAGCTCTTTGATACTGTCTTTGCGCATAACTATCTATATACGTAACTGAGCTCAGCAAATATCCTCCACAACTCATCTTTGAAGTAGCCTCTAAACATAATGGGCAGAAGCCTCTCCATAATAACATGGTAATCATGGCTTTTCAACCCGATCAATTTTCTGGTCTTCAAATTTACTGCCCGTTTCAAGTTAGCCGCATAGCGATCTAGAAATTTTATTTTCTTCAACCATTGAAATATTTGTCTCCTGTCTTCTGGCTTGGGACAGTAATCAGCTCATGGCCTACTCTCATGCCCATTATTACTCACTCTCAACTCAAGCGCTGGCCGATCACAAATTAATGCCAAGTCTTTCCTTGCCTTGATATTATCTTTCGACTAATCAGTCACATCAAAACACGTGCTTATGATGCTTTCTGCAATGTTTCGCTCTTGATGCATCAGATCTATGGTGTGTGGTAACATCAACGCTTCCGCATACGGAAGCTCCCATATTATGGACTTATGAGTCCATTTGTGCTTCTTCCCGTAACCTACGAACCTATCATTCTCTCCAGGCTTCAATTCAGCATGCCATGCCATTATCTGCTTTGCAGTTAGCCTCTTTGGTGGCCCCTTTGTAATTTTAACACCCTTTCGGAATGCAGTAATTGAATTGCGGAGATCATGCTTAAAAGAAAGCCATCGTCGGTGACAATCAAAGAATGATACTTTCCCGCCATGCTTTAATTTGAATGCATCTGAATCATTCATGCATATGGGACAACGAAGCCGACCATGCACACACCATCCAGACCAATCACCATAAGCCATGAAATCATGGACTGACCATAGATATGCGGCATGCAAAGTAAATTCCTCTTTAGCATAGCTATCATAAGCCTTCACACCTCTCCATAATTTTTTCAGGTCTTTGAACAAAGGGCGCATGAACATATTTAGCTTTCGCCCTGGATGCTCAGGGCCTGGAATGACAAGTGCGAGGAACATGTACTCGTCTTTATTGACTAGCTCAGGCGAAAGATTGTATGGGATGATGAAAACTGGCCAACAAGAGTATGGGCTTGCATTAGTATTGAAAGGTGTGAAACCGTCCGTCGATAGACCAAACCGAATACTCCTAGGGTCATTTGCAAATTTTGGATCAAAGTTGTCCAGTGCCTTCCATGCATCACTGTCTACCGGATGCTCCATTATATCTTCATTTTTGTTCGGACGTTTGCCTTCTTTAGGCCACCTCATATGCATACCTGTTTCCTTGCAGAGGTACATCCGTAGAAACCGAGAATCGGGTTGCATGTAACGAAGATGCTTAGCTGCAACCTTTGCAGTAACTGACTCGCCCTCGTCGTTGGTCACCTGGATATATCTAGACGCATTACACTGATTACAACAATCTAACTTGTTAGTCCCATCCTCCTCCTAGAACATAATGCAATTGTTAGGGTAGACATCAATCTTCTCATATTTCATCCCAGAATCTTCTTTGCAAAATACAAATTCTTTGGCAACTTGTGATTTTCTGGGAGAATGTCGTCAATCAGTTTGACAATGTCGTTGTAAGTAGTATTTGAAATGTTGTGCTTCGACTTTATCGACATAAGTCTTGTCAAAGTCTAAAGTAGTGTCGACTGTGTATAGTCATGCAACCTCTCATCTGATGCATCAAGAAGCTAGTAGAATTCCTCGACCTCGGGTGGAAGCTGGCCCGGACCCTCCGCGGTCCTATCAACCCCCATACCAAGATTATTCAGCATTTCATCCATCCTATCATGATCCTCATGAAGATCCACCCCCTGATCAACGCGTTCACCACGCTCTCCATGCGCTCGCCACACAAGATAATTGGGCATAAACCCCCTTATGCACAGGTGTTCCTCGATGTCTTCCTTTGGCCATAACCTCTTGTTCTCACACTTGCTGCAAGGACAAAGGACTACGAGACCAGGTTTTACTGCGAATGTGTGGTCAAGGAAAGCCTTTGTTACAGCTTGCCATTCTTTTGAGTGTGCCCCATCCTTCCTCCATCCATCATACATCGCCTTCCGATCACCATCCATTTCAAAAGGCTAAACAAAGGAGATAGTATATAAACAACCGTGGCTTAGGTGACAATGAACTCCCTATTAGGAAAAGGTCCTAAACCCACCCAAGAGTGGAGGCCGATGCATGTGGTTTGTGACTTGGCCTGCGATTGAAGCGAAATTTCGGCAGCATAACCCTGCTGTTCTCCAAACACATGCCTAATCATGGTGTGTTGGAGAACAAAGGGGTTACACAACCGAATTTTCAATCCAATCGTAAGCCATGAGTCACAAATCACGTGCATCTGCCTCCACTCTCAGGCTGTCCAAAATATGTGGACAATTCTGGAACGGCGAACCTCATGTGAGGTTCGCCGTTCCCGAACGGGTGACGCCTATGGTTCACTACTGTTTGGCGAGAAAACCTACACTCTAAACTTGAAAATCGAAAAACAAAATGACTTTGAAATAAAGTGCAAAGAAATAACACATAACGAAGGTGATAAAGCATGAAAACATTAGTTAAACATCTCATTATAGATTACTCATGAAATATGAACATAAACAACCTTACTTGTCATATGTATCATGAAAACATCAGTTAAACAACAATTAATACTAGCTAATGAGACAGCCCTAGTCAATAATCACTAATTGCAATTAACAATTACTTTACTCACTAATGACAACTAATCGATAATCTACGCACCAAAAAGATAAGCATGGAGTCAATGATTAACAAGTTTTGTCGGTTGTCGACAGGCCGACGAAGTTAAATTTAAAGTACTCTAGACATGCAAAGCCGACGAAATTAGATACACTATAAAAAGATAGGAGAAGCCGAATTAACCTTGTCGTTTGTGGTGTGGACGCAGTGCAAACCGGGCCGAGGGAGCACGGTTGAGGTGGGCAGGGATGCCAGGTGGGGCACAGGGCACGGGGTTGTTGGTGTCTCTTAGCCTTATAAGATTTTACTCCGCAAGCGCACGGAGACCGCTGTAGCTTTTCACTCAGAGTATTCCGAGTATCGTATTTTTATCCACAGGGAAGCGACAACGAGAGAGTATAATTGAATAAACTCAAATCGAATAAACCGTACTTATATAAATATACCAGCTAGTCACTAGACAGGGGTAAGTCTGGTAAACGGATAGGTGTATGGTGGAAAGAAGTAAATGAAACTAACTAAGATACACGTAGAAAGGTATAGTTGCCTAGGAGGACAACGAGTGAGATAAAGTTCTCAAACTCTATTCTATTCGGCTGCAAAGACTATGTCGTGGTTAACTAAGAAATCTCAAGTAGCAAGTCAGGGTCTTGCGTCGAGCGAAATTCCGGCGCCTCGAGGAGTCAGGGGGTAGATAGTAGACAACCAAAGAAGACCCGGCTAACGCCTACGGGCCTATCGAACGAACAGGCCTAGACTACACAGGCACACCACACGCTGTCACCGAGTGGGGCTACCAAGCAAATCTGCGTGGATAGGCTGGCACGCTATAAACGTACTCAAGCGAAGCTTGAGTAACAATAGATCGTCCTTGATCAGAGGAGAGGACCTAACTAGAACCTAGCGTACAGGTTGGATTATAGCACCGGCAAGAATAACGGGACTTGACTAACTAAGATAACCACAAGTCTAAGCATAGCAAGTATGCAAAATAAAGGGTACACCACACTTGCAAGAGATAGAAATAAAGTAAAATATAACTGAATTATACTGAAGATTGAGTACAAAAGATACAAGAGCTGTTACCGCAGACTCAGAAGAATCTCCGAGAACTCCGAGGCAAAGCTCGACTCACTCTAACTCCCAGGACTATCCTAACTACTAAGATGTGGAAAGAACAGTCTCTAAGGTAGAATATGGCTCTCAACTTCTCCACACCTTTACAAATGAGCTCTATAGGCCTATTTATAGTCCCATATGAGAGGGGGGTACTTGTAGGGGGCTTAGGTCGGTGGGAGGCCGAAGTCGGTGGTCGGCTGACCTAGGGGTGAGGTCGGCCGATATACTCCGATGTCGGGCGACCACCCGATCCACCACCTTTGCACTCCAACGGCTTGATCTTGCTTCCCCATGGCGGTTGGCGGTTAGGACGGTTGTTACACATGTAAAATGCCTCCGAAGGTAGGTCGGCCGACCTTGTAGGAGGTCGGGCGACCACGTGTCAGCCTTGCATTAGCCATTTTGCTCTTCCTTCGGATTGATGACGTTGTGGATCCGTGACTTGGTGCATTTTTGGCCTTTGGATACATTGGATGCTTGGTCTTGCGGTCGGATTTGAGTGCACTTGTGTTTTCTTCATGATGTGGATCAATGAGGTGGCAAGTGGTCCACTTGGCAGGTTGGGCGGCCTGACCAAGGGTCGGCCGACCCTGTCTATGGGTCAGGCGGCCAGCCACTAGGTTGGCTGACCTAGCTGCACTAGGCAGGCTTGACCCTTGGTCGGCCAACCAGGTGGTGTGGTCAGCCGACCTGGCCACTTTGGCCAGTGTGCCACATATTTGGTCCTTGACATGTTTTCATCTATTTTATGTGCATTTTGGTACCTGCATCCAAATATTCATACAAAACTTGTGGAACTCATTAGTAGAGGGGTTAGTCCATATTTATTCACTTGTATAACTCCATTTGGTTGGTAATTGACGGTAGATATTGTGAGATTACGACCGCCAACACCCCCAAGCTTAAACTTTTGCTCGTCCTCGAGCAAAGCTAAGACTGAAAGTGGATCAGGAGTTGCTGCAATATCGAAGATGATGATAAATTCTTATATGTGACTCAATACTCATGCCTTTGTTTCGAGAAGTGAAATAATTGAAGCTCGCCTTGTGTACTACCTGTGGTGCATCTGTTTGCTTACCTTGCCTTGGGCGGTTGAGAGATGGAACAACCATTGTACAGGAGTTCTTCTAACTTGCTCTTTTTGGATGTCTTTCTCAGGAGTTTTCAAGATTTTTCAAAACAAAAGTAGCTTCCCCAAGGCGCTCTCAGACGCTTAAATGTGTATCCTCACCAAGGGCCAGGATTCGGCCAACACTTTCCTACACTAAGGCCTTTGTGGAGCTTTAGGTAGGGAGAATGTGGCACACTTAGGATATTTATTTTGCTAAGCCAAATATTGGACCAAAGAGTGTACTCTATCACTTCTTCTATTGATCACTGGAGTATGAGTGATGGTACTTTGTATGCCTCCTTCTCTTGGTTTTCATCCCTTGTAGCCTTTTGTTGATTTCGAGTGGATATGGAGCTTTTTTTTTATTTTTGCCATGCTAGAACTTGCATGCTTTTCATTTTGCCGTGCTTTTGCACGCATTTTTCTTTTTGCCATGCTTCTGCATGCTTTTCTTTTTGGGCTCCATAACCTTACTCCTTAAGATTTGAAGGCTAGGGATCATGAGAAGTATTTGGAGACAATTTGGTGGATGCATGTCCGGAATGGATCACTTGCATTTTTGTTTTTGTACTCCAGCTATCAACAGAAGGTGATATTTCTACTCAAAGAGACTCAAAATTTGACAAAGCTCAAAATATCACTAAGTAACTCTTTGTAGCAGTTTCAACTAATTGAAGAATTTATGGCTCTGGTAGGTTTTTTTTTTGACCAAGGGGAGCTATATTTTGGTATTTTCAAAATAAAAACCTGAGATGTTCATCTTACTAAGAGCATGAAAGAATTATCCCATATTCAAGTCATATCATTCATCTCACAACAACTTAGGCTTGTTATCACAAATGGCATCCACAAGATAGAACCTTGGTTTACTTCTTTTATTCACAAACTCAAAATTAAGCTAAGCATAAGTCACATGCAAGAATTAAATCATTCACTTGATAGAGCAACTATTCATCATTTCCAAAATGAAGCTAGCATGTGAACTTATCATTAAAGCATGGGAGTTTTTTTTATATACTGAAATAAATAAACTAAACTAAACAAACTAGATTGAGCAAATTAAATAGACTAGCAAACTCTCAAGGATACATGGGTGGTGCAGAAATCAGGGGACTATCATACATACCCAGCTGTTGAGTCGGGCACCCCCCAAGCTTCGAAGCTACTCGGGATAGTACCCGTAGTACTGGAAGAAATCACTAGGACTCATCAAATGTACGTTGAGCCGTCGCTTCTATTTCGAGGAGGCGGTTGTACTGTTCGTCCTGGGTCTGCTGGATGACCTGAGTGCGCTCATCTACTTGGTTAAACTGCTGGGCCATCCCAGCTATGCGCTGGTCCTGAATGGTTAGGGACCCAAAGATGGCACTCAACGGGTATCCTGCAAAGCGTGCAGAGGCAGATGGTCCTGCCTCGTATGGTGCTGACCCAAATCCATAGAAGGTTCCTCCTCCTTGCTGCTGTGAGAATGCAGCGCTCGGCTCGTGTCCCCATTGTGTTCCAGATCCTCCGTGGGGTTGCCACGTCGGGTTTGGTCGCTGGGTGTGCCAGGACGTGCCAGCCGCGGTATGGAACCAGGTAGGTCCTGTCCCAGCGGTCTGCGCATCATGGGCTTGCTTCTGTAAGCACTCTTGGGCTGCCCTCCTTTGTGCCCTGGTCATGACTCCCGCTACACTATGCCTGGGCTCCTCTAAAGGCTCTTCCTCTGGGACGCTCTCTAATGGCATAGAGAGTGTGTCCACGTGGTAGATTTTGAACTGAGGCGCTGGTTGAGGCACTTCAAAGTTGTACCCTTTATAGATCATGACATACATGTCTGTGCTGGGGTTCTTGCGCAGGAAGTGTGCCCGGATGAAATGGCTCTCAGTGACTAGGTTGGGTGTGTCAGGGGGTAAGAATGCCACCTGGGCATTAGCTAATACCCCTAATTCGGATGCAATCCTCATCACGAATGACGTGATTGATATGGAATTTTCATCCCAAACTAGCTTCATCCAGTGGTAGAGCATGGCGGTGACAGGTGCATATTTTTGCTTACGCCACATGGCATAGAGGATTTTTAAGTCCTCTATGGTCACGCAACATGTGTCATCGCGGGGCAGGACAACGATGGTAATCCAGCGGGCCATGAACCGCATGGTTGGGTGTTTAATGTTTGTGATGCTCTTCTTCCCCTTATGGTCCGACCCGGCTAGTTCCTTCCAGAACTCTATTGCATTGAAGCCTACGGTTCGGCTGCTATAGAGCAGCGGGGTGAGAACCCGAGAGCATTGCTAAACTGACGGAGTGTCAGTTCATGCTCAGAGTTAAAGAGTCTGAAGTGAACCGTTGTGCCGGACTCCAGTGATACTACTCAGAGGGTCATAAGAAACTCCTTTGTGAGGAGGACTATGCCTCCCTCGCTAACATTTGCAAAATTCTCCCAGCCTACCATACTAAAAATTTCATCGAATTCGTCATTCATACCTGTGCTCATCATGAGGACCTCATCGAAGCACTTGGTGAGGGTGATAGGCTTGGTGTGGAGTCACCTCAGCAAGTCGGCCTCGTCTTGATTGCACGTTTGGATTTGAGAATCTAGCAGCAATACGGGCCCAGTGATGGAGGACGAAGCTTCTTCTCCTCCCAGCCCAGCACTCGATGAACCTCTGTCGGACACCGTCCGCGAGTTCTGCGAGCTGGAGGACGTCGGGAACCGTATGTGCTGCCCCGCCTTGCTGATGGCGCTTCTTGCCCTCTTGAATGCGCGCTTCATCCTGCACAAAAAGATGACCACAAAAACTACGAGACGACAAAATAAAATTAGCATTAGCGGTTTGTCGTTCTTGCGGGGCGTGACACCACCACAACTCGTTTGTGGTCTTGCCGAAGAGAGAGACTAGTAGCTAAATTATTTTTGCTCAACTAGATTTTTATTCGGGCATTATTTTGGCTAAGCAAGAGCAAAACTACTACTAAGCAAAGAGATTAAGAGAGGGAGAGAAGGGAATTGCTTGCTGCTGCTTGGTGCATTGGAGAAGGAGGTGAAGGCTGCTATCTATAGAGGAATGGAAGGAGCTTGGGAGGTCGGGCGACCGACGTTGGAGGTCGGCCTACCTTGGCTGCGGGTCGGCCGGCCCTGGAGAGGTGGTTGGGCGACCTTGTGTGAGTGTGCAGCAAAGGGAGGAGGCAAGCTGGTTGGCCGGCCATGGCGTTGGGTCGACCGGCCCCCTACTGGTGGCCATGTGAGCTCGTCTTGGTTGGAAACAAAGGGTAAAGGAGAAAGAGAAAAGAGAAAGAAGGGAGGCAGGGAATGAGGTGGTCGGCCGGCCATGAGTGCTGGTCGGGCGGCCTCAGAGTGCTCCATTTGAACTTGGTTTGCTTCAGGAGTAAGCAAAGTGGAAAGTGCAAAGGAGAAAATGAAAGGGGAAAGTGGTCGGGCGACCAAGGGAGGCGTCGGCCGGCCTCATCATCCGGTCAGCCAGCCTAGGGTGTCAGTCGGGCGGCCGGTAGATGCTGCCCCTCTCCACCTACCTTGCTTAGGAATGAGGCGAAGAGCAAGTAAAAAGAAAAAGAAGAGAGAAAAGAAGAGAGTAAAGAGAAAGAAGGGAGATGGAGTGAAGAGGAAAGGAGAGGGGAGGCAGGCTTGGTCGGGCGGCATGACCTTGTGGTCGGGCGGCATAACCTTGTGGTCGGCCGGCATACCCTTGCTTACCCTTTTGCATGGGGTGGTCGGCCGGCCCTGGTCTAGGGTCGGCCGGCCCCTAATATTTTTTTTTCGAAAATGGGAGGTATAAACTAAATGCAATGACAGATAAAAAGAATATGCATTGCCAAAATTAAATATGCAATAGAGAATGAGAATTTAAACTAGCAGGAAATAAATATGCTGTCGGAAGATAATGCCAGGTTTACCTCTTGGCGGGAGCGAACCATTTACCATCCTTCGGGATGTCGCGTGAGCGTACGTATAGGGAGGTAAGCGGTACCTTTGCGAGCCACTTGGAATTTGTCGTGGATGAGTCCTGGGCGCGCTCGTCGTCAACATGCCCCATAGTATTTATCCTAGGGCCTCCATGGGTATGTTGATTTTTATTGCACCCTCGGTTAATGGGTCTTGTAAAATCATGGGTGCCGACCTTCTTAGCAGGAGCTTTGCCTCCTGTTTCCTAGTTCTTGCGGTTAGCCTTCATGGCTCTCGCCTTCTTCCATTCGTCTTTCTCTCATTGTTGGATGGCAGCCTCGGTGGCTAACTTCCGTTTCATAAATGCTACGAGACTATCCATCTCTTTCCCGGTAGCATCGTAGATTGGCGGCTTCGGCACACACTTTTGGCACTTGAAGATCTTCACTTGGCTGCACTGCTCCACTTTTGGTTTGAAGGAGAATGTCTCCCTCATCCCATTGATGTTGAGGTGGACCTCGGCTCCAACATCTATGCTTGCTTCCGTGGTGCTCAGAAACGGCCGCCCAAGAATGAGCGGTGTCTTTGCATCAATCTCCATATCCAGTATCACAAAGTCCATGGGAATGAGGAAGTTCCGGATCTTCACCGGGACATCCTCGGCGATTCCCGCGGGGTGTCGGATAGATTGGTCCGCAAGTTGCAAGCACATACTTGTGGGCATGAGTGCCGTGTGATTGAGTTTGTCGAAGACAATTTTTGGCATAACACTGACGCTTGCTCCGAGATCACATAAGGCTTGATTGAAGACTTGGTTCTCGATTGAGCATGGAATGGTAGGACTGCCAGGGTCCTTCTTCTTCTGTGGAGGTTGGTTGAGTATAGCTACGCTACACTCCTCGGTCATGTGCACAATTTCCATTGATGGCAGTGGTTTCTTATTGTTGAGTATATCCTTCAAGTACTCTGCATATGTCGGTACCTGCATTGCATCTAGCAGAGATATATTGACATATAATTTCTTAATGACCTCAACAAACTTACTATATTGTTCATCGGCGGTAGCCTTCTTGTTGCGCTGAGGGAATGGCAACACCTTTGAGTCATAAAACTCGTGTGGGAGAGTTTTCGGTGGTGCCTTCTCCTTCGCGGCACCAGTGCTGGTCTCTGGATCATCGTTCTCCTCCGTTTCGGTGGTCTTCTCCTGTTCCTTGCCTGTATGGTTAGTGCGTGACGCACCACTAGGATGTGGAGGGTCCTAAGTGGACTTACCACCCCTAGTGGTGACGGCATTGATGTGCTCTTTGGGAGGAGGTTCCGGTTGTCCCGGAAGCTTTCTTGCAATAGCATTAGGCAAAGAGGCAGCCAACTGAGCTATTTGTGTTTCTAACATTTTATTAAAACTCAGTTGATTTTTCATAGCACTGTTGAAATTTTCCATTTGCAAGGAAATAGATTCAAAAAGTCTATCATTTGCATGCACTTTTTACTAATGCTATCATACATAGCTTTAGGATCAAAAGAACTAGGCTTATTGAACTGTTGTGTATTACCTGAGGAGTTACCTTGTCCGAAGAATGGCATATATGGGCGCGTGTTCCAGCCTAGTTGGGGACGATTCCCGTTGTTGAAGTTGCTAGAAGTACCGAACAAGTTGGCGTCTTTCGGTCGCGTTTAAGGGCAGCTGCTCCCTGAATGCCCCGTATTCCCGCAAAATTCGCAAGTCATGCGAGTGTCAAGGGCCTGGACTGATGCAGTCTCAGAATTGTCTTCTAGCTTCTTTAAAAGCAAGTCCATTTTGGCGGCCAGCATATCCGTGCTGTCGATGTGATGGACTCCACGGGATTGTGAGTGTGACCTATCTTCCTTCCATCCCTGGTTAGTGGTGATCTTTTCAATCAGATTTTTGGCCGCTCTCACACTTTGGGATAGGAAAGATCCTCTAGCGGCTGCATCCAGGTGCTCTTGAGCAGTACGGTTTAACCCGTGAAAGATACTCTGAATGATCAGCCATTCTTCCATGCCATGGTGGGGGCAGGCTGCTATGTATTCCTGTAATCTTTCCCAGGCCTCCGCCACCGTATCATCTACGAGCCGTTGAAAGCTCAAGATCTTGTTCCTCAATGCGTTGGTCTTTCCCAGAGGGAAGTACTTGGCGAGGAATGCGTTTGAGCATGCATCCCACGTTGTCAGTGTTGCGCGGTTGAGGTAGAACCATTGCTTCACCTTTTCGACAAGTGAAAATGGGAAGAGGCGTAACTTGACAGCATCTGCGGACGCACTTTTCATGGTAAAAGTATTGCAGATTTCCAGGAATTGCTACAGGTGGTTGTTGGCGTCCTCCGTTGTTAAACTGCAAAAGGGAATGGCTTGAACCATGTGAATGACTCCCGGATTGAGTTCGAAGTTCTCCCCTGCGTTGACAGCCGGTCCCGTAGGGACATTGCTGCTGGATGGGATGGAGAACTCACGGATGGTCTTCTCAGGAACGGCGGCCATGTTGTCGGTGTTCGAAGAACTACTTGACGAGTCTGTGTTCGAGGAACTACTTGACGTGGCCGTTTCAAGGTTCAATTCCCTTGGAACAGGTATTTGCCCGAGAATGGTCTTGGAACGAACCCTCCTAAGCAGAACCTCTGGGTTATTATGGAAATTTTCCGGCAGGTCGAAACCGGTCATACACCTCTCTGTTGCAACCACAACATAAACAACAGAGACAAGTGAGCCTGCTAACGACTAGTTAGTATTTTTATAAAAGACACGGGGTTCGAAAAGAGATTATCAACTATATCTCTGCCTATTGCTTCCCCGACAATGGCGCCAGAAAAGCATGTTGGCGTCTCTTAGCCTTATAAGATTTTACTCCGCAAGCGCACGGAGACCGCTGTAGCTTTTCACTCAGAGTATTCCGAGTATCGTATTTTTATCCACAGGGAAGCGGCAGAAGAGAGAGTATAATTGAATAAACTCAAATCGAATAAACCGTACTTATATAAATATACCAGCTAGTCACAAGACAGGGGTAAGTCTGGTAAACAGATAGGTGTATGGTGGAAAGAAGTAAATGAAACTACCTAAGATACACGTAGAAAGGTATAGTTGCCTGGGAGGACAATCAGTGAGATAAAGTTCTCAAACTCTATTCTATTCGGCTGCAAAGACTATGTCGTGGTTAACTAAGAAACTCAAGTAGCAAGTCAGGGTCTTGCGTCGAGCGAAATTCCGGCGCCTCGAGGAGTCAGGGGGTAGGTAGTAGACAACCGAAGGAGACCCGGCTAATGCCTATGGGCCTACCGAATGAACGGGCCTGGACTACACAAGCACACCACACACTGTCACCGAGTGGGGCTACCAAGCAAATCTGCGTGGATAGGCTGGCACGCTATAATCGTACTCAAGCAAAGCTTGAGTAACAATAGATCATCCTTGATCAGAGGAGAGGACCAAACCAGAGCCTAGCGTACAGGTTGGATTATAGCACCAGCAAGAATAACGGGACTTGACTAACTAAGATAACCACAAGTCTAAGCCTAGCAAGTATGCAAAATAAAGGGTACACTACACTTGCAAGAGATAAAAATAAAGTAAAATATAACTGAATTATACTGAAGATTGAGTACAAAAGATATAAGAGCTGTTACCGCAGACTTAGAAGAATCTCCAAGAACTCCGAGGCAAAGCTCAACTTACTCTAACTCCCAGAACTATCCTAACTACTAAGATGTGGAAAGAACACTCTCTAAGGTAGAATATGGTTCTCAACTTCTCCACACCTTTACAAATGAGCTCTACAGGCCTATTTATAGTCCCATATGAGAGGAGGGTGAGTGTAGGGGGCTTAGGTCGGTGGGAGGCCGAAGTCAGTGGTCGGCTGACCTAGGGGGAGGTCGGCCGACCTACTCCGAGGTCGGGCGACCACCCGATCCACCGCCTTTGCACTCCAACGGCTTGATCTTGCTTCCCCATGGCGGTTGGCAGTTAGGACGGTTGTTGCACGTGTAAAATGCCTCCGAGGGTAGGTCGGCCGACCTTGTAGGAGGTTGGGCGACCAGTGTCAGCCTTGCATTGGCCATTTTGCTCTTTCCTCGGATTGATGACGTTGTGGATCCGTGACTTGGTGCATTTTTGGCCTTTGGATACATTGGATGCATGGTCTTACAGTTGGATTTGAGTGCACTTGTGTTTTCTTCATGATGTGGATCAATGAGGTGGCAAGTGGTCCACATGGCAAGTTGGGCGGCCTGACCCGGTGATATGACCATGGCAGCGTCGGCGACCTCGCCGACCTCTCTAAACACACCAGCTACTTCACCAACTGCTTCTCCAACCTCTCCTGGACCAACCACTCGTAGCCGAGCTAAGAAGATACAACAAGAGGTGCACGCGCTACTTTGTGAAACTCATTTAGCTCTTAATGAGAATTATATACTACCTAAGTCGTGCATGTCGTTATTGTTCAGGTTTACCAAGGAGGATAACAAGGACCCACAAGACGATGAACACAGAGAAGAATCACGCTCGGATCAAGCCAACTCTGCAGAACCGTCTGAAAGAAATAATCATAACTTTTGATTGACAAAAGCTATGAAGGTCAATAAGCACTTGTTAGAAAGCTCTTGAAGTCTAGTTTCCAATGCATCAAGCCCGACTAATTTGGAGTTTATAGTTGGGCGTCCGACCAGTTTATGTGCTGACTTGTCAGTGGTTCCACAGTATGCGTGAAGTCCAAATCTTCGTAATAAACTGTACCATTCTACAAGGTGACATGGTGCATGGTATACATGGTTGGAAAGGTGATCGAGTTAGCTTTCCAACGCATCTAGCCGTTCATCATTTGGACTTCCCAAGGTGGAGTTATGACCGAAACATTGAATACTGCTCCAGAAGACCAAAAGACGCGCGAGAACTGAAGACCACTTCGGGAATGTTTCTGCCGGTTGGCCTTCCTCCTCCCAACGTGGCTCCTTCAGTTCACACCTATCTTAGGAACTTTCTCTAGTATAAATAAACACCTCTATGCTACTAGGAAAAGACTTTTGTTGGATGAATTGAGAAGCTGATATGGTATTGCAGCCGAGCTGCCGAGTGTAATCTTACACACCCTTGTTCTTCCTTGTTCTTCTTGGACTTGTGAAGAGATTCCTCTAGGATCCTCTAATTCGTGCTTTGCGAGTTCCAGTATGGCTGCCTCGCCTTGTGTGGATTAGCTCCGGTTGTGGTTCTGCGGTCGTTCGGAGATCGAGTCGAAGTCTTTGCGGTTTCGGTGTCTCTCTCCCCGTCGCTTGGTCGCATCCGACCTTGGTCAGGTATAAAGCTAGATATTCCCGCTGTTTCTACAGCAAGTTATCTTGTTCTTAAACCTACTGTCCTGAAGATCGGGCCATCCCCCATGCCGATTCATATCGGTACTTATCACCAGGGGTCGGCCGACCCTGTCTGTGGGTCAGGCGGCCAACCACCAGGTCGGCCGACCTGGCTGCACCAGGCAGGCTTGACCCTTGGTCGGCCGACCAGGTGGTGTGGTCGGCCGACCTGGCCACTTTGGCCAGTGTGCCACATATTTGGTCCTTGGCATGTTTTCATCGATTTTATGTGCATTTTGGTACCTGCATCCAAATATTCATACAAAACTTGTGGAACTCATTAGTAGAGGGGTTAGTCCATATTTATTCACTTGTATAACTCCATTTGGTTGGTAATTGACGGTAGATAACGTGAGATTATGACCGTCAACAGGGGTTGGCGTCGCGGGCGCTGGCCGCGCGGTTGAGGCCGGGGAGGCAGCTGCGGCGCCGACTAAGGCCGGGGAGGCAGCTGCGGCCCGTGGCGCCGACCTGAATCAAGGAGGCGGCGTCCGGTGGGGCGGCGCAGGCCCGGGGAGGTGGCCGGCATGGATGCTGCGGGCGGCGCCGGCCCGGGGAGGCTGCGGGTAGTGCCGGCCCGGGGAGGTGGCCGGCGGGGAGGCTGCGGGCGGCGCAGGCATGGAGCTGCTGCGGGCGGCGCCGACCCGGGGAGCTAGCCGACGGGGAGGCTATGGGCGGCGCTGGCCAGGGGAAGCTGCGCACGGCGCCGGCCCCCGGAGGATGCGGACGACGGTGTGGGGCCTAGAAGGCGGCCGGCAGGGAAGCGGATGGAGTCGGGGAGGGCCGGCAGCGGCGTGGGATGGGTAGGCGGTCGCCGGGGACGTGGATCAGGGGCGGCAAGGCGCCGGCGGCAGAGTAGATGCGGAGACGACGTGTGTGTGCGTGGGTGCGATAGGGTTCACAGGCGGGAATGGGGATTTGGTATCTACATATTTTCGTCGGCCAAAGAGTATAAGCCCACAAATATACTTTATTTTCGTCGGTCCCCAAACCCACCAATTTATAGATTTTTCCAATTTCCCCGCCGCGCAAGTAATTTCGTGGGCCTATCATCCAGGTCGATGAATTTAAACATAAATTCGTGGGCCAAAGGGAGAGACCCACGAAAATACATGAAATTTCGTCGGTTTCGGAAACCGACGAATTTACGGGCGTTATTTTCGTGGGCCGACCCACGAAATTAAGTTGGCCCACAAAAAAAATACTATTTTCCTGTAGTGTCCCTCGCACGCATTCGCGCCATGCACTCGGGTTAGAGCACCACGGTGGCACCCGGCTTCTCCGGTCCATCGGAGTTGCCTCGCGGTCCATCAGAGGGCTTACACCACCATTTCCGATCCGCCCCTCCATGTACCGAGCTTCCACGGCCGACCGGCGCCGAGCTTTGCCTCCGGTCCATTGGATGGCTTTTGCCTCAGTCCATCGAGGTCTTTCTCCTTCTTCTACCTCCAGTCCATCGGAGGAATTGTACCGTTGATAATCACTCATCACACCAGGAGAGCAATGAGGCCGGTCCATTGGCTGTAAATCTCCCCCTTGATGAGTATATTGTCAACACCTTCAACCTATTACCTGAAATAGAACAAAGACAAGAGAAAAGTGTAAAACTGAAAAGGAAAGAGAAAAAGAACAATTGCTCAAGCTGCCCAAAACCAAAACACAAGGCAGTTTGAAGCAATAAAAGAAAGCAAAGCATCGCTCCTCAAGATAGAGGCAAAAGGCTCAACGCACCGATGTAAAGAGTATGCTAAAAGCTCAAACTCCCCCTGAAATGTATTCTCACAAATGCAAAATGAATACAAAGTTCCCCCTCAACTAAGTCTCTCCCGAGTCCTCCCCCTTTGTCCAACACTTCTCCCCCTTGTTGGCAATGGACACATCAAGGGTTCATAGGACTCCCCCTAAACTAGACAACTCCCCCTCAAAATATGCCATGAGATGTAGAGAGTGTACCAGAAAGAGCTCAGAAAGGATGGAAAGCTAGTATTCACAAGTTCTAGCATACAGAGCAAGTGAGGGTAAGGAAGCATGCAACAAGCTCAAATGAATCTATCTTACACATATTAGGAGCAAGCATGTTTTTTAGGGTTGTTTAAAAGAAAGCATCACCAACATGAATAGCACTTAGCAAGATAGGCATGAACAGCAAGTTGCTAGCAATGCATACAAGGTGTGCTACTCTCAACCAAAGCATACACAACAGGCCATAAGCATTTTAAAGACTTGCATATTTTAGATTTAACCACTTGTATTTCATTAGCAAGTTTCATATTGTGCCAAGGGTTATTCACTTGTCTTGCCACTTCTTACCAACCAATGCCAAGCCTAGGTTCAAGGAACCATCAAGAGCTTAAGACAAGGTTTTGGTCATACATAGCTTAGTCCAACTTCATGCCAAAGTGTAAAGGCAAGCAGTCTCGAACTAAGTCAGTGTGACAAGTAAACCCACCTGGATCTTTTCATTTCAGCACAAGACACCACTTGTAAACATTTAATTCAGATTTCAAATTAAGTAAGGTGTCATAAAAGCTTAGGCATTAATTTAGCAAAGGCACACAACTAGCATATCCAGGTATGAAAAGATAGCATAGCATTCAACACTCCTACACATACTAGGTAGCCAAGTCATGTGGTGATCATGTTTTTGGATCTTCAGGAAATAAAAGGACTTGGCTCAGAATTAGAATTCAACAGACTCAAGTGAGCTTAGCCAACCATGATCAAGCAAGCATCTGTATAACCTAGCACAAGCAAATACTAACTCAGCATACCAAAAGAGCTCTAGTGTTAGTGTAAGTGAAAATGCATATGATACAGTGCAATGCATGATATGATATAAAATGCAAAAGAAGCAAAGAAGAAACAAAAACAAAAGCAAATAAAGAACAAATCCTGAACTACTAAAGCTTTCCCTAACTAAAAGGGATAACACACTCCAAGCTCACCTCTCAAGCACACAAAAGCGCTAAACTCTAGGGGCTTAGTGAAGACATCGACTAGCTGGTTCTGGGTTGCTACATGGATCAAGTCTATATCTCCCTTCTCATAGTGATCTCTCAGAAAGTGAAACCTCACGTCTATGTGTTTCTAGAGTGCAAGACGGGGTTCTTAGCTACAGAGATAACAGAAGTAGAGTCCACTAGAAGAGGGATCCTCCCAAAACTCAGCCCAAAGTCGCTCAGGGTAGCTTTCATCCATAGTAGCTGGGAACAGTAGCTAGCAGCAGCTATGTATTCTGCTTCGGTGGTAGACAAAGAGACACTAGCTTGCTTGCGAGAGGACCAAGAGACAAGAGAAATTCCTAGGAATTGGCAAGTACAGGATGTTGATTTGCGATCAATCCGGCAGCCAGCATGGTCAGCATCTGAAAACTCTCTAAGAGAAAGAGAAGAACCCGAGGAGTACCAAAGACCAATCTCAGGGGTGAACTTTAGTTACCAGAAAATGTGCCTCACCGCTTGACGATGAGAAGTTCTAGGAGAAGCCTGGTAACGCGCACAAAAGCAAATCGCGAACTGAATGTCCAGTCTGATCGCCGTCAGGTACAGAAGTGAGCCAATCATTCCTCGAAATTCCTTCTGATCCACCGCCTCCCCATCTTCATCCAAATCAAGCGCCGTATTTGTACTCATAGGAGTTGTCATGAGTTTTAAGTCACCCATGTCAAACTTCTTGAGGATATCTCTTGTGTACTTGGCTTGATGGACGAAGGTACCCTCAGGGCCTTGCTTGATCTGCAGCCTGAGGAAGAACTGAAACTCACCTATGAGACTTATCTCAAACTCCCTACTTATTTGTTCAGCAAAACTAGACATCAAAGCATGAGATGAACCACCAAAGATTATGTCCTCAACATATATCTGAACTATCAGGGTGTCACCGCCATGACTCAACAAAAACAAGGTCTTGTCTACTGAACCCATCATTAACCCAGACTTGAGCAGAAAACTCTTCAATCTAGCATACCAAGCTCTACGAGCTTGCTTCAGATCATACAAGGCTTTCCTCAACTTAAACACCCGGTCTGGAAAATTGGCGCTCTCAAAGCCAAAAGGTTGTCTCACATAAACCTCCTCCTTTATGAACCCATTTAGGAAGGCTGACTTGACATCCATCAGCTGCAGTTTGAAGCCTTTGGAGGCAGCAAAAGCAAGTAGAATCCTAATGGCTTCCAACCGAGTTACAGGGGCAAAGGTCTCCTCATAATTTATCCCCTCCTTCTGATAGAAACCCTAGGCTACCAATCTCGCTTTGTTCCTCACAACCATCCCATTCTCACCCTGTTTGTTCTTGAAAATCCACTTGGTTCCTATAGGGCAGCAGCTTGGTGGAGGTTCAACTAAATCCCATACATGGTTTTTCTCAAAATTCTCCAACTCCTCGTGCATGGCTTTCACCCAGTTAGGATCAGATAATGCATGTGACACATCTCGGGGCTCAAAAGAAGCAACAAATGCAGTGTGGGACAAAAATGCTAGAGAGTTAACTGGAGAGCATGTGACACGCTGGTGAAGATCTCCAATGATCCTGTGTAGAGGGTGATCCTGCTGGACATGCCGAAATGGAACAATCTTAGAGGTCACCTCCCCTGCGTCCTCAACAGGGCCAGCCTCTACTTGAGCTTGTAGTTGGGGGAGTGAGGAAGAAGCCGTGGGCAAAGGTCCTCCTTCATCATCAGAGCTCGTAGCAGAGGGGGTAGGAGCTGCAGCGGGTGCAGTGGCTCCTGCATCACCAACATCATCTGTACCTTCCTCATCTTCAAAGTGGGGGTGCCTTCTTCATCATCACCTGAAAGCTCAAAAGCAGGGGTTGTGCAGGGCATAGTCTCATCAAAAGAAACCTCACAAGTCTGAACAACTTGCTTGGCCTCCAAAATTCACACACAAAAAGCCCTAGAACTAGAAGCATACCCCAGAAAAATTCCATCCAAACAGCGAGACTCAAACATGTCCATATGACCCATTGAACTCAACCTGACTAGCAGATCAAAGCTCAAGTGACCAAGTCTCCTATGCCACTTCCATATATCAGCAGAGGGACTAGCAACCAAACAACGCGCAGGGCCAGAAACAGATGTGAGATCGACCCTAAAAACCTGACCAAAAGGCAGCAAAGAGCAAACAAGGGTCTCCTCAGCATCAAGAACGCGGCACGCACCCTTCTTAAAATGAACCTCAAATCCTTCATCGAGAAGTTGTGAAACAGAAACCAAATTGAAACCTAGATTCCGGACAAAAGCAACTTCTCTCAGGGAAAGCTTAGTAGAGAGCGAAACAGAACCAACACCCAACACTTTACATTGACCATTGTAGCCGAACATGATGTACTCCTTAGTGCCCATGGGGTTGAGGCTGGAAACCACTTGCGGTGCCCTCTCATGTGCCTAGAGCAACCAGAATCCATGATCCACACGCCCTCCATGCCTCGATCCTGCAAAGTCAAGAAAAGCGACGGTGAGCAAACGGTCCGGCACTGGGTTAGTACAAAACTGTTGTACCAGTGCCGAACTATCTGCTCAAAAGTGGGGTAAGCACAATCAAAAAAATCACCACGACTAGAGTAACCACCATCCTCAAAGCGTGGCCTCTCAAGCTCTCTCACAAACCCTCGGTCACGAGGTCCATAGCCACGCTGAAAACGACTAGGAGCTCGGCCGGTAAAGCGTCTCTCACGCACAGGAGCACGGGCTTGAAAGCCGCCTCCACGCTCACCATCAGCAAAGCGGTCTCTCATCTCACCGCGGTGGGGAGGATCTTGCCTACCACCCTGATAGAACTCATCCTGGTTCCCCCAAGCTCTCTCCTGCCTCTCAACCCGCTTCCTCCTGAAGCAAAACTCCTCTAGGTGGCCATTCCGCTGGCAGAACTCACAGTGGTAGACAGGCTTCCTAGGAACTGGGTTAGGCTGGGACTTGGGCTTAGGTGGTGTGGCCTTGGGTGGCTAAGGCTGCTGGACTAGCTTCTTGCCCTTGGACTTAAGCTCTTCCACTATTACCTTGTCCAGCTTAGCCTTAGAAGGCTTGGTAAACTGTATCAACTGTCTCACCTGGCTGGGTAGGGGCAGTTTTGATCTTAATTGGAGCACTTTTCACACCCGAAGTACTGCACTCCCCAAACCCAAAACCACTCATGTCACCCTCGGCTCTCTTGGTGCTCTCTATAATCATCTCTAGTTGGGGTTGCCTTGCATACACCCAACTCAGCACCTCTCTCAACCTGCAGTTGTCATCTTGCAAAGACAACACTTGCAACCTCAGATCTTCCAGAACTACTGTCTCGGCAGCACAGGTATCACAATCTAGAGAGGGAAACACAGGAGCAACTTTCTTCAACTTCTTAATGGTGGCATCCCTATCCACCAGCTGCATCCTAAGGGTCAGGCAGTTCTCACAAGTATCAGAAGGTGCTGAAAGCACCTCAAAGTCAGCTCTCAACTGCTCTAACTCGCCTCTCAAAGTAGAACAGGCCATACACGCACCCAAAAGCGCAGGTCTAGCCCTAAGCTCCTCAAGCTCCTTGAGCTACCCCTCAAATTTCTCCTTCAGCACAGCTAGCTCACTAGGTAAATAGGGGCAAGACTCACACTCAAGCTCTCCACTCAAGGTAGCCTCATCTAGCTTTGACTAGAGTTTGCCTAACTCGGCTCTCAGCACATCTATATCCTCTACCTGCTTGGCATACTGTCTCTCTGGTCACCAAGCTCTGTCATGAAAGACTCACAGGTAGGGCACTCAAACTCACTAGGCTGGGGTCTCTCACTCCTCAACCTCTCATTCTCGTCTAGAGGCTCAGCAAGCTCGGCTTTCAACTTTTGCAGCTTCTTGGCTGCCATCTCCAACATCTTATCCTGGGCTTTCAGCTCTCGACTATTCTGCTCTAGCATTTCAAGGATTTTAGCTTGCTCAGGGGTAACCTCATCATTGGAGGAAGAGTTGCTGCCGTCACCCTTGTTCTCCTTGTCCTCAAGCGCCATGGAGCAAACCGAGCTCCTCTTGTTCTTGTTCTTGCTGCTGGACTTGGTGGAGACGAAGCACAAGCCAGCTGGACCTCCTTGATCGTTCCTCTTGTCTTCTTGTACGTGATCTCCTCATCACTTGAGCTCGACGAGGATGAAGAGGAAGAAGATCCGCTACTGCAGAACCCAATCTCGGCGAAAAACACCTTGTCCTGCTTTCGGTTGTCCTTCTAGGAGCTCTTGAAAGCCTTCCGGAATTTCTTCTTGCCGAAGGAGCGCTTGCCGGAGCTGTGCTTGCCAAAGCAGTGCTTGTCAAAGCTTGGCTTGCCAGAGTGGTACTTGTCGGACTCGCGGGAGTAGCTCTTGCCCTTCTTGTAGTAGTCGTTCTTGTAGGGGCACTCGGCGATGAAGTGGCCGACCTCTCCGTATTCGAAGCACTTGGGCCTCTCGCCCCTCTTCTTGCTTATCCGGTTGTCATAGGCGCGCTGAAAGCGACTAGACACTAAACAAAGCTCTTCATCCCCAAGCATCGCCAACTGCTCCTCTGTAACAGACATCAAAGCAAAAAACGAGAAGTTGTGTAACAGGGGGTTAGTAGCAGTCTCATTAGACGGGGTAGCCAAGGCCCGACTCTTGGAACCAGTACAAGCGAGGGAATCCCTCATCTTATAATCTACTTCTGTAGCCTTGAGCTTACTATAGAGCGCCTCTACTCCTATCGTATCATACCCTGCCGACTCAATGATTGAGTTCACCTTGATCTCCCATATTTTCTATTCAAAGCATACAACAATTTGACAACCTGCTGATGATCGGTGTATGGGAGCTCAGCAGGGGCAGAGTTGACACGCAACTTGTTAATGATCGATTGAAAGCGACCAAACAAGTCGTCTACTGACTCTCTCGGCTTCTGGATGAAATTCTCATATTCGCGCCGGTAAGTCTCCACAAGCCTAGCCTTAATGGTCGCGGTACCCTCATGGTGTGCACTGAGCAGGGACCATATCTCACGCACCATCTTGAGGTGACTCACTCTCTCATAATCTATGGGACCAAGCCCGGAAAAGACAAAGTTAACACCTATGATCTTAGGCGTAGTACGCTCGGCAACTGGACACACCACAAAAGTCGTACTCTGAGTAGCATCCCATATGTCCTATCTCTAGCTAACAAGGAATGCCTCCATCCTAGCCTTCCAGTAGGGATAGCCATCGGAGCCAAGGACGGGAATCTTCCCAGAGTAAGTCATAGTCACTACGGTTTCTTCGCCGGTTAAGGTATGGGAAACCTAACCGGCGCTGATACCACTTGTAGGACCGAGACGTGCGACTAGAGGGAGGGTGAATAAGAGCACTTGAAAAACTCAAACTCAAAGCCCCCAAAATGTGCTCTCATGAAAACACACGCACACCCGATACCATCCACTGAACAGATATGTATCGGGTGGAATGCGGAAGCACTCGAATTAACGCCCAACGAAACGAACGTTAGACGAGCAACCAAACTACACCTAAACGAACAAATACACTACACCTAAATGAACAAACACACTACACCTAGATGAGCACACACAACACCTAAAACTACACCTCTCTAATGTGCAGAGTTGCGTAGCAAAGACAAGCTACCAACCCTAAGACACATTGAGAAACCCTAAACAGAAAAACACTAAAGCATGCAACAAAGCAAGCGAAAAAAACAAGGCACAAACAAACAGCAACTAGGAACACAGACCGGACAAAACAAACAAGGGAGAACAAGACAAACCAAGCAACGCCTCGCACAATGAGGAAACCACGTAGCCACTCCACACCTAAGTGCGTCTTGCCAAAAAATAGCAAGCGATGAGTATGGGCCAGAGGTGAGAACACTCAAACATGAAGATGTGGCAAAAACTAACTCACTAAACACCAAAGAAAACAAGAAGAAAGGACCAAGAAAGAAGTGGAGCAAGGAACACGTGAAAACAGCCCCTAAATGACTAGACCGGACAATCCTCTCTCCACCAAAAGGCCTAACCGGACAAACCCAAAGAAGGGGGTAAAGCAGCCCGAAAACCCTACAGACTGGACACTCTGAGGTACAAGGACCGGACAGTCTGAAGCCCTACTTTGGACAATCCTAAGTTGGCCTGTCAGTACTCCGAAAAACTGCGCAGAAAAACAGCCCGACACCCCATCGAAAAATCGATCGAAACGGGGTCAAATCTCAACGAAACTTCACAAAAATTTGCATGGACAATTCTAAGGACCTTCCCTAGCAAACGCCAAAAGATACACTTGAAAAGATCAAGGGTTGCATGGGAATTGCAAATCACGTGAGGTAGGTGAGTTGACACAAAAAACCGAAAACCGACAAGAACGGACCTTGCTCGTGGTTCAAAGATTCTAGCACTTGGCTAGTGAGATTCACCACATCATAGCAAGTCCAAAACACAAGCAAATGAAAGGATTGAACCTCAGCCAAAGCAAAAACCCGAAAAGCCAAGAATTGAGTCCAAGAACGAAAGGGAAAAAGGGGGAAGAACAAGCACACAAGTTGCTGCACGAAATCATTTGGATTAATGGCCCAAGATGGGTCTCAAGATCAGATTACAACCAAGGAATTCATCCCAAGCAACCACCCTCTCCTTCCCACTTGATGTGGAGGCTAGATCTCACCCTAAACCTCCTAAACTTTGTGCTCAAGGCTTGAGGATGAAAATTACCCTAAGGAAATGAAAACCTAGAAGCCAAGAGAAGTCCTAATGACCAGCTCTTAGGCTATTTATACACCGGTTCAGTTTTGGCATTTTTACACAAAGACCCCTAACACTAGAAACGCCCGGAGGGGCTAAAACAAACTGAATTTGTCTATAGTGAGGAGGTATTTGAGAGCTGCATGATCTGAGTAGATGATACCTTTCGCTCCCACCAAGTATGACCTAAATTTGTCTATAGCAAACACTACTGCTAATAGTTCCTTTCGGTCATTGAATAATTCAGCTGCGGGCTAGTAAGAGTCTTCCTCGCATAAGAGATAGCATGGTGCTTTCTATCCTTAGTCTGGCCCAGAACTATTCCCACAGCATAATCGCTGGCATGACACATAATTTCAAATGGTGCATTCCAGTCAGGAGGTTGAATGATGGGTGCTGTGACTAATGCCCTCTTGAGCATGTTAAAGGACTCAAGGCATGCCTCATCGAACACATTGGGTGTGTCCTTAGCCAACAGATTAGTCAGAGGCCGAGCAATATAAGAGAAATTTTTGATAAATCTCCTATAGAACCCAGTATGGCCAAGGAAGCGTTAGATTTCCTTAACATTCATGGGGGAGGTAACTGTTCAATGACTTCAATCTTGGCATAGTCTACCTCAATGCCTCTTTCTGAGATCCTGTGTCCTAGCACAATTCCTTCTCTAACCATAAAGTGGCACTTCTCCCAATTTAGGACAAGATCAACTTCTTTGCACCTTTGGAGAACTTTTTCTAGATTCTCTAAGCATCCATCAAAGGTCTTGCCATACACTGAGAAGTCGTCCATGAATACTTCCATGATATTTTCGATCAGATATGAGAAGATTGATATCATGCACTATTGTTGTGGGAGCATTGCACAGCCCAAATGACATTCACCGGTAGGCAAAAGTTCCATAAGGGCATGTGAAGGTGGTCTTACTCTGGTCTTCCGAGTGAATCGGAATCTAGTGGTAACTAGAATAGCCATCGAGATAGCAGAAGGAGTGATTGGCCAGCCTCTCTAACATTTCATCAATGAAAGGAAGAGGAAAATGATCCTCCCTTGTGGCGGCGTTGAGTTTTCGGTAGTCAATACACATCCGCCATCCGGTGACAGTTCGCTGAGGAATTAATTCATTGTTCTGATTTTGGAAGACTGTCATGCCTCCTTTCTTGGGTACAACTTGAACTGGACTGACCCAATCACTATCTTGTATGGGATAGATGATCCCCACGTGGAGTAACTTGAGGACCTCCTTCTTGACTACATCTCGCATCGCATCGTTAAGTCTGCGTTGTGGTTGCCTTGTTGCCCGGTGATCGGCCTCCATTGGGATGCGATGTGTACACAAGTTAGGACTGATTCCCTTTAGATCTTGGAGAGAGTATCCAAGTACACACCTATACTTCTTCAAGATGGCAATCAATTTCCGGCTCTCACTCTCTGTCAGCTGATGATGACCGGTGTGTCCTTGTTCCCATGTAGGAAGGCGTACTTCAGGCCAGGCAGTAGTTGCTTTAAGTCTATTTTTGGAGCTTCAGGCCGCAATGATTCACCTTGTTCATTGAACTCCAATGGTTCTTCGAACTCAGTCGGCTCCTCTACCGTACTGAAGTCGCAAGCCTCTTCCTCTAGGCTATTCTGATCCGTCTTCTCCAGTGACAGGCTCATCACTTCTTCTAGGGGACCAGACTCTAGCTT
The DNA here is from genome assembly GCA_022530915.1 of Paspalum notatum. NCBI lineage: Eukaryota > Viridiplantae > Streptophyta > Magnoliopsida > Poales > Poaceae > Paspalum > Paspalum notatum. Next base: position 25,587,280 of record CM039688.1, on the reverse strand, counting down.
TGCTTCAGTTCTGGTATTGAGTGCTCTTGCATAGCTAATATTCAATTCCTCTTTACCCAACTGAAGGCGCAGCTGCCCATTGCCTTTGTCCACACTGGCAAGGGATGCCAATGGAAGACCGGCTAGCGTCAGCGGTGGGACACTATCGGGGATGTCGAAGACATCGAAATCTAAGTGCATCTCAGTATCCTGCAATGTTACTGGAACCACCCGAAGAACCCCCTTGCTCTCCAGAAATGTTCCATCCATCCATTGTAGATGAATGCTAGCCTTGGACAGAGGGACAGTAGAGAAGTATTGCTCTACTACATGTTGGGGGATGATGTTCACCCCCACTCTAGGGTCGTACATGATATCTTGCAGTGGTAATGTTGATACTCGGCATTGCGGGTAGAGCATAATTGCCTTAGTGTCTAACCTTCTCTCCTCTAACCATTGCCGATTGATTACTGCTGAAAGTTAGAGCAAGTCCTCCTTCATCCATTGCGCTTCCCCTAGAAAGGTCAAGGCTAAACGAGAGGCACTAGTGAAGCGTCAGTCGATCTTAGGCAACCGAGAGGAGTTGCCAAAGGTCATGAAGAGCTCATCCTCAAATGAGAATGGCTATTCCGATGGAGGACTCGTCTCAGCAGCCGGTGACGTAGATGGCTCTGGGATCTCTTCAATCCTGAGGGTACAAGGTAGTGGTGGAGATGGAGATCGTTGAGCAGGTTCCTACCATTCCTGACTCTTGGGCTTAGGTGGATCTTCTGTATCTGGAAGTGGTTCCTCGGCTTCACTGTTATCAGAGGCCTTCTCAAGGATCTTTTTCTTCCTTCTGATGTGGTCAAGTGGGAAAACGATCCTGCCGCGGCTGAATCCAGGTGTAAAATAGCACCAGGTGAGAGAAATCGGATGAAGTGTTGCATCAACATCAGTTCTGGAATAGCCAAATCTGGTCTTGATGAGACCAGACGCATGAAGCGTGCCCAAGATGCCCCCAATGTTCCCTTCTCTTCTGTCGGAATGTGAGTACCTCACATCGGAGATTGACAACCTTGTAGGGTGGAAAGAAATGGAGATACAAGCTGATCTTCAATGCTTCCCAACTTCCTTCTACTTTGCCAACTACTAGGTTGTACCACGACTTGGCTTCTCCCGTTAGTGAGAACGGAAAGAGCAACCTTCGAAGTGCTTCTCCAGGCATTCCCGAGATAACTATATAGCTACACAACTGCTCAAACTCTCGGAGGTGTAAGTAGGGACTCTCAGATTCCATTCCCCCAAAGGATTGCTCCCGAACCATAGCTATCAAGCCGGGACGTAGCTGATAGCTGGATGTGGTGATGGGTGTAGATGGTGGTGGACACTCTAGAAAATCGCCCTTCGGAGTCGAATATTTGTAGATGGGCGTGGAATCCATGTGGAAGATGGTATGGTGGTGGTGGGAAATGTGAACGGCCTAGGTTCTCTGTCAAAATAGCTACCGTTCCCTAGCAACAGTGCCAGAAAAGCTTGTTGGCGTTTCTTAGCCTATTAGATATTAATCCGCAAGCGCACGGAAACATTGTTGTAGCTTTTCACCCAAGAGTATTCCAGGGTATCGAAATCCATGAGGAACGTGAAGTAAAATGAGAAAGAATAGCTAGGACCGAACAAAAAGATAAAAGCCACCATGCAAAGGATAAACTGGGTAGAGCAGGTTCACTACTTCAATTACATGCACTCAACTCCATAAACACACTAGTATTCTGCTTGTCAGGATTACTTAGACACTTACCCTATGGAACCACTTCCGGGCACCAGAATGCTGATAACCCAGACGAGAAAGGCGGGTTCAACAGGAATTCAGCTATATCGTCAATGATACTATCCGGACGACGGGGTCAGGATACACAGGACACATACCCGCTGTCACCAGGTGGGACTACCAACCAAATCTGCGTGGGATAGAACACCAACCACTTGGCAAAACACCAAGCCTAAAAACCACATTAAGCAAGGGTTTCACTACTACTATGCAAGCTAAAACAGAGCAGCACACAAGCACTTACACAACTTAATTGTAAGCATGCACTTGAGTTCCAGTAATTGACAAGGAAAAAATGACTAAGTATGGAAGTAGAGAAAAGTAAGTATAAAGGAAATAAAGAACAAGGAACTTTACTCAAGCCTGGAGTTGAATATCCTTCCTCTGAGAATACAAGCTTGGAGATAGAAAACCAAAGAGAATTCTGGCTCCTTCACTTTCCTCCTCACTACTCTCCCTTGATACAATGAAACTCACTCTCTTTATAAGCTAAGGGTGGCTTCACCACATTTCCACACACTCCTAATGACCTCCAAGGGGGGTATTTATAGCCTAGGATGAGAGGAGGGGTATTTATAGGCATCTAGGTCGGTAGGGAGGTTAAGGTTGGTGGCCGGGCGGCCAGGTCGTAGGCCAGGCGGCTCTGTAGGAGGCCGGGCGGCCCTCCGATGCACCGTCCTTGATCATCAATGGCTCCAAATCACTCTCCAAGTCGGTGGCGGTTAAACATGTGCCGGAAGGCCTCGGATACCAGGCCGGGCCGCCTAGTAAGGGGGTCAGGCGGCCTGGATTTGCCACTTGTCTTCTGTAGATTGGTTCCCTAAGTGTTGGTGCGGATCGCTGACTTCACCAATCCTCATGTGGAGGCTTTCTGACCTTTTATTTCACCTAATGCTTGTGTGCACGGTTGAGATGTGATGTATTTGTGTTTCTTTGCATGCCACATAATTGAGGACGTGTTTGACCAGTTTGGGAGGCCGGGCAGCCTCTTGATTGGGCCGGGCAGCCTGTCACTTGGCCGGCCGGCCTCATGGACCAAACCATTGCGAAGAGCTCGTCGATATAGCCAAAATGGAGTTTTGGTTCACTCAATTCGGAGTCCGGATGCAAAAGTTATGACCGTCGCAAGATTGACATGTGGTGTAGGCCATTTTCAGCACGTCCTTGGTGATATTGAGCTCCTGCATGAAAGCTTGATACACAACTCATGGAACCGGTTAAATTACATTAAACTAAGACAAAAGTAACTCTTTAACATGATATGTTGGTGGTCAAAATGTGATTTAACAACCTCCAACAGTGATCCAAGACTATGAAGTGTGCTCTGTCAAATAAAACATGATCACTGCAAATCATTACTTTCTTTCCTAGTGTGCCATTACTTGCTAGTCTCCCCTCATAGGGGAACAAAGGAACTCCAATTGGCTTGAGCTCATCAATGTAGTCTAGGGCTAGGCAAAAATAACCGAAACCGAGGAACGAAACCGAAATGACCGAGACCAAAACCGAAATGACTGAACCAAACGGAACCGAAGTGAATTTCAGTCTCAGGTTTCCTAAAGACCGAACTAACCGAAACCGAAATAACCGAACCGAGAAATAACCGAGGTAACCGAACTAACCGAACAACTTCCATGTATTGTCTTAGCTCTTAAACTCTTCATATCTTATCCTATTATCATACATCATACTACTACTTTTCTTTCTCCTTGTGCTTCTTGATGACCTTAAATCCTGTTAAGGGAGCCAACATGTTAGAGGAAATAGTGCGTTTAACAAAATGTTTTTACCTTTTTAGTGTTTTGACAGTAAATTTCCTGATTACATTGAAAAAAATTGGAAGCGTTGAGTGGTAACCATGAGGCAAGGTCCTCCATGAATAGTTTTACCAACCCAAAATTAGTTGTTGAAGACATGATGAATTAGTCATTCATATCATAATAATTTCTCTTATGAGTTATGATAGACCATAGACATAGTGATTACTATCCATATCTTTCTGAGTCAAATTTTGCTATCTCTTTTGAAGGGTGAGGAACAATAGCTCGAACCACCACCAGACCCTATCGCATCACACAATGACAAAAACAGGAAGAGGTCATAAGTTAATGACCCTAAATGGCTAAACCTGTTTTCACTGATTCTGGATGCAGCGATAAATTCCATTTAACAATTTATCTAGCTGTACAGTATCTTACTTTTTAGGGAAAATGATATCTCTGATCCTACTGATCCTGTCTACCTGTTACATTGATGTTGATAACAGGTGTCTCAAAAGGATGGCTTTTTACCAGCTTTGGGGAGTTATCTAAATTTCAGCAATAGCTTACATCTCTCCTCTGCAGTAGCTTGTGGAGATGCATGCAGAAGAGTCCCGGTAACCAACGAATAAACCCTGTTATGGTTGCCATGAACATAACATGGTCAACGAAACATTAGGAGGTAGCTTATTTATGGTTAGGCGAATTGTATTTTGCACACAATCTCGTATCATCAGTCCTCATACTCATACCCCACGATGCACAAGTTGGTGAGGCTTGCCATCAGGGACAAGTGATGACATCTGCAGGACTGCAACAGTATGCATGCAAGGACATGTATGATGTATCCATCAGAATTACTTGCTACCGTAATGAAAATAGCAGGCATTACCTCTTGGTATGCACTCTGCTGAAAGTCTGAAACTCATCGCTCAACTTGGAAAGGCAGATCTTCTTCACCACGTGCTTGCCCCAGCGGCAGGCAGGGTTTCGATGGTAGGAGGGTTGGATGGCGTGAATGTTGGTGGGCATGTTGCGAGGGTGGATCAGCAGCAGTCAGTGAAGGCGCGTGCAGAGGGGCTGAGCTGCTAGTGGTAGCTGGTAGAACGCAAGCGAGATTGGGATGGCAGGGGCTGCGATGGAGCACGAGTGCGATTGGTAAGAGGAACAGCCGAATGACGATATCGCGGTGATTTGCGACTGGGATGGAGCTTGATGCATGATTTGGGAGCAGTTCTGTCCCATCATGGTGGGCCCTACTGTAAGGAAAATTGCCTCATGTGCCATATTTCCATGGTTGTGTTTTGGTGATTGATTGACAACCAACACTTGAACTAATGAACTTGTCTAGATGCACATGCATTTGTAGGTATTTAGGTCCAAGGGATGAAGAAAAAGAAGAGTCGAAGAAAAGGCCCGAAGGGCCACCCCAACGGGGGTTCCGCTACCTGGTTAGTGGATGGGGCTCAAGGGGGAGCCGCCCCTCGTGGGTCCTAGGGCAGCGCCCTGAAACCTCACAGGATTGTGAGGACCGGATGGTACGGTCTGTGACGACCGGACTAACCTCCGTACTAAGTTTCCTGAAGGGGTGAAGGAATAGAAGCCTGGCGAGTTACAAAGACCGGATGGTACAGTCTATGAAGATGGAGCCATGTTTCTCGAGGAGGCTGAGAAGTGAAGGCTTTGGAAGATACATAGACCGGAAGGTACCGTCTAGAAGACCGTCCAATGAGCGTACCAAATATCCCATAGGCACCAAACCCTCAGATCGGCAGTAAGATAGTACGGTCCATGAAGACGGTCCATGGGCCGTCCTAGTTAACTCGAGGGAGTGCACTTGGAAAGGAAATCAGGATTCAATGGACTGTATAGTACGATCTCTATAGAGCGTACCATGTCATGGACTAAAGTATAGTGATGTGGGATTTCAGTGACCGTTGAAAAAGTACATGGACCGGATGGTCCTGTCTATGGAAAATGGGAAGACCGAATAGTACAGTCTTCACTGCGCCAGCAGCACATTGGCGCAACGGCTAGTTTGAGTTTCGAAGCTATATTGTCACACCCGGTTTCAACGAACAAAACCGTGCAACATATATATGCGCCAGGAAACGTCTCGCATATACATGCCAAATTACAAAGTACCACAACACATGCCAAAGATAAAAACGTACATAACATTAAATATATCATTATTACACTGTGACACAAGTGTTTAACTCAGAGTATAACATAGCATAGCGGAAGCATAACACATAAAGATTACGGGCGCCACAGGGACGTCAACTGGTGAACGAAACGCCTAAAACTCGTCGTAGTCTTGCACATAGTCTTCATTACCTCTATCATCTGAGCAGTGGTTGGATTTTTCCCCCCAACAAGGAATAAATATAAAGAAACAAGCGTGAGTACAGAATACCCAACAAATATAACATAAACCATGAGGCTCTATGGTTAGCTGACAACTGCATTAGCTTTTAATTTTTAAACTTTCATTTAAGGCCTACTTACTATGAATTAGTAACAAAACCATTAGCCCAAAAGATATTGCATAAGAATTAAATAAGATTAAACAGATATAACCATTATAATAACCATAACCAAAACCAAAACCAAAGAACCACAGCCAAGGGTCCTACTAATCACTGGGAAGGGTCTGGGCCGCTCATAACCGTGAGCACAGCTAACATGTTAGTTTTACACTCTCGAGAGGTTGTACATCTTTACCCACAAGTCGTGAGCTACGCTAGGAGTTTCATCACATTACCGGAGATGAGATGACTAGCAAGCGCACTATGAAGCCGTTACAAAGATTGTGTTAGTAAGGTGTAACCGCTAAGGTTTCAGGGTCGCAACGGTGGTGTCCGCCTCCAAAGGGAGAAGCACATACATATAATGTAAAGCACACTCAACCATAAGGTAGCGCAGCGACCACTGAAGCTAGCCTCCCCTCTTGCCCCGCAAGTAAGTTACTCCCAAACCAAAACAACCTAATTAGACAGCTAAGATCGTCCCATTCCAATCTTGTGGTAGCACTGTTGTCCCAAGTGGTCGCTTTGTGATTCTGTCCTTAGGGAGAGAACTAGCAAAAGCACACGAGCACATTGCTCAAGCTCCCTAAACCATGTTGCTAAAAAGCCATATTAAAATGGACATGAACCGATCAGGGTCAAGCCCAACAATTAATTGCATAGGATTATTAACCAAAATTAAATTAACAAAGGATATGAGTTTGCACAGCACCTAGCACAACTTAACCATATGCATCCCAAAAGGTAGATATATAAGGATAAAAGTAGCTAGGTAAACCTTACAGGCATTCAAATTAAAATGCACATGCAGTAAATAAAAAGATTGTTAGGTGTTGTTTATGTTATACTTGCCTTCCTCAAAATTTATTCCTTGCTGCTGCTCAGAGGCTTCTGGAGGTTGCTCTTTGAACTCAACAGGCGGATCAACGTCTATGCATGACATACGGCACCAACAAGCATACATATGATCACACATGCAAGCAAACAAATGCAAAAGATAAGAAACATTACATCATGACATAAAAATAGAAGGTAAAACGTGTATAAAATTATTCTACACATTTATACGATCGCGTGGGTGTGAGAGAATCGTCAAAAAGGGATTTAAAACGTGAAAGATATAACCTTTTAAAGATGATAGGACCTATCTGCAATTAAATTTCAAAAACCAGGGGTAAAATATTAAAACACAGGGCCTCTCACCACAGGCTATGGACTGCGGGTTATTTTCACAAAAGCTCGGGGGCTCTTTTGCAAAGATACCAGGGCTGACCATAGATCGACCGGAGTCTGACCGGTGTTGACCGATCATCGGTGGCTACGGGGCGTCGGATCAAGATCCAAGGGCTAGGAACATAAGGGGAGGGGGCCTGGCCGACGGCGACCACAGATGGCGGCTGTGCGCCTCTGCTTGCGGCGACGGCCCGCCGGAGACCACGTTCGGGGGCGCGGCAGGGAGCGAAGCGGGACGGGAACTGGCCAGAGAGAGAGAGGGTGCAAGGAGAAGTCTCACCGCAGGCTTGGAGGTGGCGGTGCGTGCTTGAGGCGGCGCAGCAACGAACAGAGGCGGAGCGGTGGCTCGGCGCCTTTCGAACGGCGTCGAGGAGGCGGTTGCGAACACCCAAAGCACACGAAACGGCTTCGGGGTGCTCCTGCAAATGTCAGAACGGGTCAAGCGGCATCGGAACACCATCGGGGACGATTAATTTCGGTGGAGATGAGCTCACCGTGGTGGGTGCTCGCGGATAGTGTCGAGGGGTGGCTCTGGGCATCCAAGAAAGGTCGAGGAGGCCTTGTTAAGGTCCTGCAACGGCGACAGAGGTCAATTGGGCCGGAGAAGCCGTGACGGCGATGAATTGCACACGGCGGCGGCTCACCTTGGTTTCGGGGCGGAGGTGAAATCGACGGAGGCGGCAGCCGCTAGGGCTTGGGCTAGGGCGTAGTGGCGAAAAAAGATGGCGGCGGAGCTAGCGAACCCTTTTATAGGGGCTAAGCTAGGGTGCTAGAGGTGAAATCGAGCCCGACTCGGGTTCTTGGCGGTGCGAGCTCGAATCGCGTTCGGTGCGACCCAGACTCGGGTCAAGCTAGAGCCCGTGCGGAGCCCGTGTTGAAGAGGATAAAGGGAGCACTGCAAGGTGGGCCTCGGCTACGGGCGGCTTGGGGCCATGTCCAGAGAGAAGGCGGCGCAGTGGTCCATACGCAGAGAGGTAGGCGCGGCAGGATTCGGACGGAGGAAGGTGATGACGGGAGGGCCCCGCGTGTCAGAGAAAGAAGAGGAGGAAAGAGAGGGCACGCTGGGCCGACTGGTCTGCTGGGCCGGTGGGCCGGCTCGGGTGGGGGGGTGGGGGTTGCGCTGGTAGGCCGAGAGGAGCCGGCCGGCCTGCTCGTCCCTGTTTCCCTTTTTTTTCTTTTCCTCTCCTTTTCTCTTTAAAACCAAGGCCAAAAACAAAATCTAAAATCCAAATAAATTTGAATTTCCATCCTTAGTTCATACAAGGAATAAAACTATGCATCGGCATGAATGTACAACAAAAGTTGACCTATGATTAATTTTAGTTATTGTAGATAAAATAAATCGTTGAATGCATGGCTAAGCATATAAAATCCTATAAAATTAAATAAACCATATTAAATTTATTGTAAAATACTGAAATTAAAATTAGGGTGTTACAAACCTACCCCCTTAACAAGAATCTCGCCCCGAGATTCAGATAGGCTGGTTGGCAAAGAGAGCAGGGTATGCTGCTTTTAATTCATTCTCTCGTTCCTATGTTGCCTCGGCTTCTGTGTGATGACTCCACTGCACACGGCACATCTTGATCCTCTTATTTCTAGTAGTCCTCTCTGATGTGTCTAAAATTTTTACTAGATGCTCTGTATAGGTCAGATCCTCCAGTACCTCCAATCCTTCTAGTGGCGCTTGCTCTTCGGGCACTCTCAAACACTTCTTCAACCGAGACACATGAAACACATCATACACACCTGACAAACTAGGAGGCAACTCCAAGCGGTAAGCTACTTCACCTTTCTTTTCCAGTATTTTAAATGGTCCAATATATCTTGGCGCTAGCTTCCCTTTCATGTTGAATCTGCGAATACCTCTCATTGGTGACACCTTCAAGTACACATGGTCATCCACTTTAAAGGACAAATCCCTCCTGCGAACATCAGTATAACTTCTTTGCCTGGACTGGGCAACTATCAAATTCTCCTGAACAATCCGCAATTGCTGTTCAGCAACCTGTATCATGTCAGGTCCAAATCCCTACTTCTCACCAGTCTGATTGCAGAACAACGGCGTTCTTCACCTCTTGCCATACAGGGCTTCAAACGGCGACTTCTTCAAACTGGCTTGATAGCTTGTAGAAAAACTTAGCATACGGCAAACACTTATCCCAACTAGTGTCGTACTGTATGGCACAAGCTCTCAACATATCCTCAAGTATCTGATTAGTTCTTTCTGTCTGCCCGTCTGTCTGAGGATGGTATGCTGTACTGAATCTGAGCTTTGTGTCCAATGAATCATGCAACTGCTCCCAAAAGCGAGAAGTAAACTGCGAACCTCGGTCAGATATAATTCTCTTAGGCACGCCGTGCAGGCTGACAATTCTGGAGATCTACAGCTCAGCTAACTTAGCACCTGAATAAGTAATATTAACTTGTATAAAATGAGCTAGCTTGGTTAAACGATCCACTACTACCCATATTGAATTATAACCTTTCTGAGTACGAGGCAAACCCACAATGAAATCCATGGTTATTTCTTCCCACTTCCATTCTAACACCTTCAACGGTTGTAAACCTGCTGGTCTCTGATGTTCTGCCTTCACATGCTGACAGGTATCCCAAATAGCTACATACTCGGGCACGGCACGCTTCATACCGTACCACCAAAATCTTTCCTTCAGGTTATAGTACATCTTGGTACTGCCGGGATGAATAGAATAAGCCGTATCATGAGCCTCACTCAAAATTAATTTCCTAATGCTGTCCACATTAGGCCCACAGATCCTGTTTTTGTACCATAAAGTTCCCTGTTCATTTTTCCTGAAGTAAGGCGCCTTGCCTAATTTGAGCAACTCACGAATTTCTTGCAATTTCTCATCATCCTTTTGGTGTTCCCGAATCTCTTGTTCTAATGTCGACTCTGCCTCAAACGTTGCGGCTGTAGTGTGATGTAGGAAACCCAAGCTCAATCTTTTGAACTCTTCACATAACTCATGCGGCATCATGAAACCCAAAGCCATATTAGCATAACTCTTCCTACTCAGAGTGTCTGCCACCACATTAGCCTTGCCAGGATGATAATGAATTTCCATATCATAATCCTTAATTAATTCTAGCCATCTTTGCTGCCGCATATTCAACTCGTTCTGTGTGAAGATATATTTGAGGCTCTTGTAATCGGTATAAATCTCACAACGCTGCCCGTACAAATAGTGACGCCAAATCTTCAGTGCGTGCACCACTGCTGCAAGTTCCAGGTCATGTGTCGGATAATTCACCTCATGCTTGCGCAACTGTCGTGAAGCATAGGCAATCAGTTTACCTTCCTGCATCAGAACACATCCTAAACCATCTCTGGAAGCATCACAATAAACTATGAATTTCTTCTGCTGGTCAGGCAATGTAAACACAGGTGCTGTGGTCAATCTTTTCTTCAACTCATCAAAGGCAGCTTGCTGTGCATTTGTCCATCTAAATTCTGCATCCTTCTCCAATAGGGAAGTCATGGGCTTCGCAATTTTTGAGAAATTCTCAATAAATCTCCGATAATAACCTGCTAAACCCAGAAATCCATGAACCTCCTTTGGTATTTCCGGCACCTTTCAGTTCGTTACAGTACTGACCTTGCTTGGATCTACTGCAATTCCTCCTTTGGAGATGATGTGACCAAGGAAACGCACTTCATCAATACAAAATTCACATTTGCTGAACTTGGCGTACAGCTTGTGTTCCCTCAATCTCTGAAGAACTAACCTTAAATGCTCCTCATGTTCTGCTTCAGTCTTGGAATAAATCAAAATGTCATCAATGAAAACCACCACAAACTTGTCCAAATAATCCATAAACACTGAATTCATCAGTTGCATAAAATAGGCAGGAGCATTAGTCAGGCAAAAGGACATTACCGTGTACTCATACAAGCCATACTTAGTGGTGAAGGCAATCTTAGGAATATTTGAGGGACGAATTTTTAACTGATGATAACCAGATCTCAAATCAAATTTAGAGAAAACACAGGCACCCTGAAGCTGATCAAACAAGTCATCAATGCGGGAAACCGGGTACTTGTTTTTAATGGTGACTTTATTTAGAGCCCAGTAATCCACACACATCCTTTTCACATCAGTATCCTTCTTCTCAACAAGCAAAACTGGGAAAGACCAAGGAGAAGAACTACGATGAATAAACCCTTTGGCTAGCAGTTCATCTATATTTTTTAACCTCATCTTGCTCTACCGGTGCCATTCTATATTGCCTCATTGCTATGGGTGCAGTACCAGGTAAAAGTTCTATTAAAAACTCAATATCTCTGTCAAGCGGCATACCTGGTAACTCATCAGGGAAAACATCTGGATATTCACACACTACTCGAATACCATCGGTAGGTATAGCCTCCATCTGATGCAAATACCCTAAAGGACTTGATGCCCTGATTCCCACTTCCTGGCCATTTAATGCTGCTAGGTGAACTGTCCATTGAGCACAATCAATTTTGACACCCCACTTCTCCAGAGTGCCCATGCCCAAGATGATATCAATACTCAAAGAGTCAATAACTATTAACTTGGCACTGAACTCTACCCCCTTATTTTTATACCCACTCTGGAACAAATAGAACTGGTGTTTATCCCTCTGCCTAGTGATGCAACTACCATAGGTCTTTTCATAGAACTTATAGGTATCTTTTTTTGTTCAGCATATGATCTTGTAATAAAACAATGCGTAGCACAAGTATCAAAAAGTATAGTAGCAGGATTGGCGTTGACTGTAAACGTGCCGAGAACAACATTTGGAGCATCTACTGCGGTTTCTGCCGTCACATGGTTGACCTTGCCTTGAAGTGGCGCCCTATTCTGCTGGTTGGGGCGCCCCTGCTGCTGTTGTGGGACGTTATGCCTGGCGCCCTGCTGCTGCTGTTGTCCCTTCTAAGGGCAGTTGTTGGCGAGGTGCCCACTGTCGCCACACTTGTAGCAGTTACGAACAACGGGAACAGTAGCCTGATTTGTGGCAGGTGGGTTGGACTGCCCCTGTGGCATAGCTCGGTAGGTAGGGCGTTGGTTTGGATTCTGATAGCGCTGACCCTGACCTATCTGCTGCTGGTACTACTGATGCTGAGGCTGCTGTCTCTGCTGGTACTGCTGTTGGTAGCGGGGACGGGTGTTGCTGTTGGAGGAAGCAGGGTTGAGCTTTCTTTTCTTCTGTTCAATTTCCCTGCGCTTCTGCTCTGTAAGCAAGGCACGGTCCACCAGGTGATTGAAATTATTGAAGTGATTGTTCATCAGCTGCAACTGAAGATTATCATTAAGACCCTCCAGAAAGTGCTCCTGCTTGTCACCATCTTCTGCAACTTCTGTGGGAGCATAGCGAGCAAGTTGCAGGAATTTGTCACGGTACTCTGTGACTGACATGTTCCCCTGCTTCAGAGAGAGGAACTCCTTCTTCTTTATCTTCATTATGCCCGCAGGCACATGGTGATTCCTGAACCTCTCACGGAACTGAGCCCAAGTGAAGCGCTCCCTGTCCTGCTGACTGTAAGACTCCCACCAGTCTAGAGCAGCACCTCGAAGCTGCCCTGCGGCATACAGGACCCTTTCTTGATTATTGCACTGTGCAATGTCAAGCTGTCTCTCCATTGCACGGAGCCAGTCATCTGCTTGAAGCAGATCAGCAGAATGGAAGAATGTAGGCGGATGTCCCTTCATAAAGTCTCCACGTCTGTCCCTCTGCTGCGGCTGTTGGTTGGCTTGAACAGTTTGTATAGCCTGTACCGCATTGTTGAGAGTAGCCATCATCTGCATCTGAAGTTGAAAGGACCGTTCTGTTGTCAGCGGCGGTGGGTTCTAAGGTGGATTGCCATTGGCCTGATTGTGATCCTCTGGTCCATTGCCTCTGTTCCTAGTGTTTACCATCTGTTGGCAGCAGTTGAGACAATATCAATAAGCAATTGTTGCACATATCCAGGATGATAAACAACGGTGACCGATAAAGTAAAGAGAAAGAGTAGATGGCTATTTATAACCCCCAACGATCTAATTTTTATTGATTAATTTATTTAATTACTTTAATCTTCATAGTTGTTTATACTGTGGACTTATATCACAGTTAGACTACTAATCAAACAAGGAACCAAATCAAGCATAGTTCACCATGACAAACATTCACACACCAAAACAAAGCGTGCTAACGAGACATTATAAGGGTAATCTAATTCTCATATAAAGACACCCTAATGATGACATCTATAGCAACGATAGAAATACTTAAGTTAAGTTCTATACAACAGAAGGAATAAATAAAAATTTTTGAACATAATGTGAGCAATTAATCAGTAAAAAAAATAAAATAAAGACAAGGCATTTAAAAATCAGCAGGTAAAACAAAGAAAAGTGAAGTCCTTAAACACGACCAGTTCTAACTATGCTTTCGTCCTACAGTTAACACGGCTCTGGTACCAAATTTGTCACACCCGGTTTCAACGAACAAAACCGTACAACATATATATGCGCCAGGAAACATCTCGCATATACATGACAAATTACAAAGTACCACAGCACATGCCAAAGATAAAAACGTACATAACATTAAATATATCATTATTACACTGTGACACAAGTGTTTAACGTAGAGTATAACGTAGCATAGCGGAAGCATAACACATAAAGATAACGGGCGCCACAGGGACATCAACTGGTGAACGAAACGACTAAAACTCGTCGTAGTCTTGCACATAGTCCCTGTTTCCCTTTTTTTTTCTTTTCCTCTCCATTTCTCTTTAAAACCGAGGCCAAAAACAAAATCTAAAATCCAAATAAATTTGAATTTCCATCCTTAGTTCATACAAGGAATAAAACTATGCATCGGCATGAATGTACAACAAAAGTTGACCTATGATTAATTTTAGTTATTGTAGTTAAAATAAATCATTGAATGCATGGCTAAGCATATACAATCCTAGAAAATTAAATAAACCATATTAAATTTATTGTAAAATACTGAAATTAAAATTAGGGTGTTACATATATAAGCCACCCCACCCGGTCATTTGATTTTAAGTTGGAGCCACTGAAGGTCAGAGCTAGTGTGAGAGAGTATTCCAAGCATATCTACTACCCCAACCATCATATGAGAGCTTAGAGCAACATCAAAGCTAGTTATAGCTTAGAGAGAGTGAGCTTGCGAGCTCTTCTTGAGTGTAGCTCCTGCGTGAGCTATTAGAGAAGCCTCGGCTGCGGTCAAGCCACTTGTACTCGTTGCTAGACCCTCCTTCCTTGGTGTGGAGTGGCGGCGACAACTTATGCGGGGACGAGGAGACCCTACAAACTCCATAGTGAAGAATCCAGCGCCTTGTGACTGAGAGAGACAGTGGTGGTGGCTTGGTGGCACTTAGCCTTTACTTGCCGTGAGCCATTTGGTGGCGAGCGCAAGACGGTAATCAGAAGAGTCTTGGTGCTTGGCTTGGATATTGCCTTTGGTGGGGAGCCCGTGGACGTAGCCCTTAGTGGTGAACCACGTTAAATCTCCGTGTCTCCTCGGGAGTTTGCATCCCCTTTCCCTTACCTCTTTACTTACCGCATTTACGTTTCCGCATGATCTTACTTGTGTGCCTTTAGCTTTCCTAGTTAGTGTGATTAGGTTTGCCTCTAGGTTGCAAGTCTTTTCGGTAAGTTAGAGAGCGCATAGATAAGCCTTAGACTTAACTAGTATGTGTAGGACACGATAGGTTTATCTTTACCCTAGGTTTTAGTTGAGCGATTAGCGACCCAATTCACCCTCTCCCCCTCTTGGGTCGGATACCTCGCACATTCCTTACACCTACCTATCCCGCGTGCAAGAAAATCGGACGACGAGGACGTACAGGCGGGGGCGCGAGGAGTGAAATGGCGAACGACGGAATACATGAAGGTGAATTACCTTCTTAATAAGTAGTAGAGATATATTGTCTTGATATATTGCCTGTATGTGTCTAAAATGGGGGTTATGCTGCCTAAATTTTCCACTACTTCAATTACTTAGCTATTGATTGTCTGTTGTGGCATACCAGTTCGGTCAGTTCGGTCTGACCAAAGATCGAACCAGAAAGACCGAAGACCGAACTGCTCGGTCTCCATTTTTCCTGGATGCTAGTTCTATTCCAAGTTTCTAAAAACCGAACTAACCGAGGAACCGAAGAACCGAACCGAATTACCAGATCTGACCAAACGCCTAGGCCTAGTAGTCAGTATAGAACTCAATAACCTCCTCTGTCCCGTATCCCTTAGCAATGCATCCTTCAGGTCTAGAATGATTGCGGACTTACTTCTTTAGAACTCCCATGTACCTCTCAAAAGGGAACATGTTGTGTAGAAAAATGGGTCCAAGAATACCGATCTCTTTGACAATGTGAACCAAGACATGTGTCATAATATCAAAAAATGATGGAGGAAAGATTAGCTCTAAGCTGACCAAACATTGCACAACATTATTCTACAGACTGGTTCGGTTATTTGGGTGAATTACCTTCTGGGATATAGCATTATTTAAGAATGCACATAGCTTTGTGATTGTTTTTCTAATATTTTCTGGTGGAATTCCACTCAGCACGACCGGAAGAAGTTGTGTCATCAACACGTGGCAGTCATGAGACTTTAATTGGACAAATTCCTTGTCCTTACATTTGATTATCTGCTGCACATTAAACGAGTATCCAGACGGGATCATAATACTGTCCAAGCATTCAACCATGCTCTCCTTCTCTCTCTTGCTAAGAGTGTAGCTGACAGTACCTTAGTAATGAAGCCCTTGCTCGCCTTTCAAAGCCGTCATGTCCTCTCATGCTTCCAATGTATCTTTGTTCTTCACGTACGTCCCGAGGAAGCCTAGCAGGGTGACACAGAGATTCTTTGTGATGTGCATCATGTCAATTGCATGGCGGACATCTAGTACTTCCCAATAAGGCAGCTCCCAAAATATAGATTTTTTCTTCGACTCAGTGCCTTCCCATGTTCATTCAGAACAGGTACACTGCCAGGTTTCTTTCCAAATACAATTCTTAGACTCTTTACCATTTCGAAGACAACCTTTCCAGTACAGTGAATTGGCGTACCACAGTTTTCTTCCTTTCCATTGAAATGTTTGCCTTCTTTCCTTATTGGGTGTTTGCCACCAAGAAACCGACGATGGCCTCCACGTACACAACCTTCCTACAATGCTTCAAATACATGATGTTAGTCTCATCTAAGCAATGGACACATGCCTGGAATCCCTTGTTTGAGTCTAGACAAGTTAGCGAGTGTAGGCCAGTCGTTAATAGTAATGAATAGCAACACATGTATGTCAAACGCCTCTTGTTTGTGCACATCCCACATACTGCACCTTCAGTCCATAGCAATAGAAGTTCTTCAACCAATGGTTGTAGGTAGATATCGATGTCGTTACCAGGTTGCTTTGGCCCTTGGATAAGCGCTGGCATCATAATGAACTTCCACTTCAAGCACAACCATGGAGGAAGGTTGCATACATAGAGTCACGGGCCAGGTGGTATGCCTGCTGCTCATCTCACTGAAAGGATTCATGTCATCCGTGCTTAAAGTAAACCTTATGTCTCTTACGTCCTCTACGAAGTCTGGGTAGGCTCTATTGATTTTCCTCCATTGCGACCCATCTGCGGGGTGCCTCAACGTATCATCTTCCTTATGTTGTTCTTTGTGCCACCGAATTACCTTAGCATGTTTCTTGTTCCTAAACAAACACCTTAAACGTGGTATTATAGGGAAATACCACATCACCTTAGCAGGCACTCTCTTTCTCTCAACATCCCTAGGGTCATCACATTGGATCTTATACAGCGATGCTTTACACACTAGACAAGATTCTAGCTCATGGTAATCACCACGGTAGAGGATACAATCATTTGGACATGCATGTATTTTCTGCACTTCTAATCCTAGAGGGCAAATGACCTCTTTTGCTTCGTATGTTGTTGCGGGCAATTTGTTTCCCTCTAGAAGCAATTTTTTTATGATCATTAACAACTCATTAAATCCTTTGTCACACACACTATTGATGCCTTCCACTGCAACAATTCCAAAGTGCTATGCAATTTCTTATTCCTCTCTTTGTAGTCTGGGTACAACAAAGTTCTGTAGTTCCCTAACATACGCTCTAGCTTCTTCCAGTCTCTTTCGTTGCCACAATCTTCCTTGGCATCATGCAACATTTGAGCCAAAGCATCTGTGTTGTCTTCATCATTAGCATCACCCATTAATGTAGCATAGGAGTTGAACTGCGCGAAGTCAATGTTGCCTTCTTCTTTTTCATCATCCTCTCCCTATAAAACCCCTAGTTCTCCATGCTTAGTCCAACACACGTAACCCAGCATGAATCCCCTTCACAAAAATGGTCATGAAGGGCTTTCGATGATGAGTATTCCTTCTCATTCTTGTAGGTTATGCATGGACAACTTATAAAACCAAATGGCTTCTTGTGTTTCTCGGTCGTCTCAAGAAAGACACTCAAGCCACCAAGAAATTCGATAGTGCGTCGGTCCTTATACATCCATTGCCGGTCCATTGATCTGCATCATATTACAAATCCAATACAAACTTATTTAGATCAACTAAAACTATTTAGAGCAACTAAAATAAATCTCAAACGTACTTCATGCACTACCAGTCACTAACGTGTGGGCCTGACCTACGCTGGGCCCACAAGTCAATGACTGAATCTAGCTCCGAAATAAGCACCACCGCCCCTTCTTTTTCTACCTGATAACCACTCCTCTTTCTCCTCCTTCCTCATGGCCGGCCAGATTCTTTTCCTCCCCTTCCATGTCCGCCATGTCTACCTGTACTGATTGCTGGGGTGCTACATTCAGCTAGTCGCAGGTAGGGCCTGTCCTTGTAGGTGAGAAAACGGGGCTTCCTTTGATCTAGTGTCTAGATTGCAAGAGGGAGAGGGTGATTGAGCTTACGGTCAAGACGCGAGAAAAACCGAACTATGGCTGAGTCTACATCAAGTGCCCGTGAAACATTACAGGGGTAAGTTGATGTGGGTTCTTTGTGATCTTTTTAGTTGAAGAGTTTGTTTGGATTTGAAAGTTATCATTTTTCATGCGGGTTTTTTGGTTTTGCTATTGTTAGATGCTAGGATGGTTCCCCTTCTACTGGTGGCAAAAGGCATACTTAGCTGAGCTGGTGGAAAAGCAGCTGATTGTGATACATCCTGCCATTCTGGAAGTTGAGGATGATGCACCCAGGAATGATGAAGGTGCTGGCATTGTGGGGAGGAACATTTTGGATGAAAAGTTTGACAAATTGATTAGGATTGTGCAATTGTTGGTAGTGATGATTGTAGCAATGTTTGCTATGGGGATGATGTATGTGTTCAAGTAATGCCTAGGATGTGTGATCAATGGCAAAGTATATGTATTTTCTCATGAACCTGATTTCTTTCAGTAATAATGCAACTGATTTCTTTCAGTAATGCAAGTTAAAAAGCAGTGACTACAACAATGATCAGGTAGAGTATTAAATCTACTCACCTTTGGCACCCTTGTATGAGTCTCCAATTCAAAAGAAAATTCTGGAAGCACCTCCCCTATAAATGGATGCTTTGGTAGCACCTCTCCCCTGTGAATAGATGCCTTGGACATAGATGTGTTTCATGCCTTCAGAGAGGTTAAGTACTGTGAGAACTATTAGAACAGGGTATAAACAACCACAGTTACCACGATAGGATGATTAGAATTGGTTCTGCTAAACCATCGTTACCAGGACAACCGTAGCACCGGTGCTCTTAAACAGCCGATACCAATGAGATAAAACCTCAATTCTTTGCATCATTGTGTCAAATAGTCATTAGTATCGGTTCTGCTAAACCATCGGTATCAACATGTGAAAACAACAATTTCGAGGACGACCGTAGCACCGGTGCTCCTTAACAACCGATACTAATGAGACAAAACCCCAATTCTTTGTCGCCATGTCAGACCATCATTGGTATCAGTTCTACTAAACCACCATTAACAATGTGTGAAAACCCCAGTTTCTAGGACGACCGTAGCACCGGTGCTCTTAAACAACCGATACCAATGAGAGAAAACCCCAATTCTTTGCGCCACCGATTCTGACAGTCATTGGTATTGGTTCTGCTAAACCACCGGTACCAACGTGTGAAAATCCCAATAGCAATGAGACTAAAACCTCAAATCTTATTTCTATATAATTCATCACAGCTCATAATTTCATCCCAACACAGAAGCAGATTCATAAATATATATTACATATAATTGGATAATTAGATATTACATAATTAAATACTAAGTTCTAATTAACAACAATACAAAGCACTTAATACTAATTAGATACTAAGCTATCTTAATCCTCGGATGAGGCGAGCAACGCCTCCGGCCAGTTGTCGATGCCGTCGCCGCCGTCATGGTCATGCGGCAAAAGCGACGCCTCCTAGTCATCGTTGCTCCACTGCAACGCCTCCAAGTCAAAGCCGTCGTGGCCGCCGCTCTCCTCAAAGGCTGCTTCCGAGGAGTCGCCGGGGCTGAAGCAGCAGCCTCACAGTGCCTCATCTTGGTGAACGCGAGGATATGGTGGTGCAGACGGAGGAAGGCGCGATGCAGGAGAAGGAGCTCCGTGCCGCGAGACTGCCGGTGGGGAACCCTCACGGTGGAGGAGGTCAACGGCGCTGTTGGCATTGAGGAGGTCCCCGAGGCTGAAGCGGCCGCCGTATGGTGGGCTGTATTAGCGAGGAGGCGGTTGTGGCATAACCGCCCTGCTTAATCCAGACTAAGCACACCTACCACCACTGGCTTGCAGTGCACTTAGGCCAGACTAAACCCGATAGTCCGTCGAGAGTCCTTCGGGCTCTCGATAACACCATTTCCCAAGGAACAGACATCAAACACATCCGACTCTCAAAGGAGCCACAACAGTTACAATCATCACAGGCAGTTGAAATAGAGAGTAATAGACTTTAGTTTACAGACCAAATATGTGAATTCAAATACATGGTCAAAATATAGCGGAAACGATTTCAAATTATATATAGCGGAAGCATTTTCAAAATATCTCGCAGCGGAAACAAACTCAAGTAGTCTTCATTCAGAGATAAACAAGGCGAGTAGCACCGAGCCCACCGGTTCTACCCTCCTTCAAGCAGTTGTCCAGAAGTCATCAGTACCTGTAATCCAAAAGTGGGGGCAAACCCTGAGTACTAATTACTCAGTAGGACTTAATGGATAGGGCTTACGGCTGACGCAAAGCATAGCTTACTAGTCAGGTGGATCCTTAGCCATTGATTTTATACAAGGTCATGTTGACATAAGATAGCAGGATTTGACAGCTGCTATCCATTAACCATGAAGGTCATTGACATCATAAAGTAAATATTTGCATCTAAGTAAAACATGAGAACCCATCAATAACTTGCATAATAGTATATCATACACATCCAAGATATACCCCTCATCTCCGCCTGTCCCGTCCCAAGATTCACAGCGCCCCCACCTAACCCCTGGGAGTAGCCGTCTCGGGAGCGATACCACGTTACGTCGGGTCAGCCCTCCCTCGACCTCAAAGCACCTCCCAAGTCCATCGGCCCCCTATCAGTAGATGGGCAGCACTATGAATAGTGGGACGGATCATACACATCCAAGCATGTTGTATTGAAAAATATGAGTATAAGCATAAAGTATTTTAGTTATTACTACGTTGCCCGTGTGCGATATTCGACACTCTCACACCTGGTGAGCATCAGCGATTCGAATCGATTTCTAATTCCCAGGAATAACTAAAAATGCTAAGGGATATATGCTTACTAGCCATCGCCTTCCTCACATATACCCCTCATCTCCACCTGTCCCGTCCCAAGATTCACAGTGCCCCCACCTAACCCTTGTGAGTAGCCGTCTCAGGAGCGATACCACGGTACGTCGGGTCAGCCCTCCCTCGACCTCAAAGCACCTCCCAAGTCCATCGGCCCCCTATCAGTGGATGGGCAGCACCATGAATAGTGGGACGGGGCCGGTAAGACTTTCACCGGTCCCATGTCCCGGATAAGCACTCCTAGCAATGTTGTGCCAATCAGCAGGCGAACAGCGAAAGTAAACTTACACTCTGCCCGGTCTCGATTTAACATTAACATAAATAATCATAAATTGCATCATAGTAAGATTTCTGAGATTTTGAAATATCACCTACGCGACGAGTGACAGTGCTAACTCGTGTCTACTCGTACCTAGCATTTCAAGGCATACTCGTCCTACGAACTCTATTCATAGGATCTAGGGCCAGGGCGGCCAAGGATTCTAATGCAGTTGGTTTCAATCGACTCCTAATGCATATGCGTAATCAACAATTGTTTTATTAGCTGGGAATATCATGGTCCTGCCTACCTTTCGTTCAATTTTTATTAAACCAACAAACTAAGCTAATGTTAGTTTGCTGGGTTGTGAGGCTTTGGCCCAGGCAACCCTTGATCCCTTGGACAACTCCTCTATCCAAACACGATTGATGGGCCCTCCAGGTCGTGAGTGGGTCTTAGTTGGTCTTTTGGACCACCGTTGCTTGAGGTAGCTCCAAGCGCTTGCTTCCTGATCACGTATCTGCAATGAGCGCCGCTATATGAATGGCATGCATAATGCAATACATGAGATGCATGAGGATCATGCACACAGTGAATCATTTCAGGGATCAACAACATGGCGATTTATAAATTACTTTAACAAAAGTACTAGTATGGATCTAGAGCAAGCATTCACCCAATCAATCATACAATACAACCACACGTGCACTTATCAATTTACTGATCATCTAGCTCTCCTGTTGATGTTATGACCCAATAAAATAAGCAATACATAAATGCATCAAAACTCACAAAAGCATATTTGTATAGTAAAATGGCTGCATGTATTTTGGTAGAATTTTTGAACCACATTAGGTACTACTTTTTTAATCTATTTATTTAGAGCACTTAGCACATTGTCATTTTCAAATCACCATCAAAACAGCAAGCATTGTGCATGATAATTTGTCATCATACTAAACTGAGCAAAACCTACACTATATAATTCTTGTGCATTTTTCTGGACACATTTTAGATAGCATGCATTTTCATATTCTAAAAATAAAAATACACTAAATGGCCACATAGGGGTAAAACAGTAATTAAACAGTGTAAGCTAGGGTTGCAAAAATCACATTAGAGCCTAAATATCATGTACAAGGTACTGTCCAAGTTTCGTGGGATTTGGAGTTCATTTAACCCCTCATTTGCTATTTATCGCGTTTTATCATGCATGCAACAAACCAAGGGCAAAACAGTCTTTTTACACATCCACATCATAACCATTCAATAGATCTATTTAAGAGAAGTCTAATGCAACTGAGTTTGCTTTTTTAGGATTTTTCTTTGATTTGTTATGCTTTTCTGAAGTTCCTAGCCGAAATAAATGCATTTAAATAGAAAAACAAAAGGCCCGGGGACTAGAACGTGATTATCCATAGCTTTCAGGCGCTAGCAAGCAAATCGTCTTAGACTCAGTCAACAGGCGCACTGAAAAGAGAAAAACATAGGGTTAGATACATAAAAACGTCGGCCTTGGGTTCAAGTGCGCAGATCTCAAACTTTCCAGGGGCTGTTCGTAATTTTTACAAGACACAGTCAATAGTGAAATAATAATCCAATGGCGCAGGGGGATTTTAGCAAAAATACCATCTTCAACCTTTCTCCTCTTCTGGCCGAGCGCAGGGGAGGGGTCGGCGCCGCTGCGCCGGCGGCGGTGAGGCCGGTCTTGGAGCCGAGCGAGGCCGGGGACGTGTTCCAAGCCGCAGGCTTCTATTTCCCTTAGATCTCGTCGCGGTTGGTGGAGTGGAGAAGCAGTGCGACGGCGGTGAACCGGAGGCAGCAGTGGTGCGCGTGGGCGCGGCGGCGGCGGCTCAATCCGGCGGGGTAGGAGGCGGTAGTTGCCGGGGTTGGGCTTGTGAGCTGCGTGAGGACGAGTAGAGGCCGACGGTGGTGGAGTGGGGGTGCGGGGAGGGCCCGAATGTGGTCCTCCACGGCGATGCCGAGCTCGGCACGGTGGCCATGGCGACGCCATGGTTGGGGTGGGAGGAGGAGGCGCTGGAGGGGCCGAGGCACAGCGGGGATGGTGGAGGAGGGCTGCGCGGGTGTGGTGACGGGGAAGGTGTGGAGGGAGAAGGCCGGAGCCGCCCGGCGCGTGAGCTTGCACTCTCGTAGCCATGGCGGCATTCATGGCGTTCACCCGTGGAAGGTGGCGGTGAGAGACGTAATCGAGGTCGAGTCCTTGGGGATTCGGTGGAGGGAGGTGCCGCGAGCGCGGGGAGCGCGTCGAACGAGCAAGAGGAGGCACGAGATGGCCGTGCTCGCGAGCTTAGGGAGCTCGGGCCACGGCGGCGGCCATGGCGTGCACTCTGCACGAGCGAGGAGAGCGAGGGCAGAGGGAGAGGCGAGTGAGGGAGTGAAGGCGAGGGTGAAGGCGGCCGCGATGGTGTCCAGGTGAGGACGCGGGCAAGGGCAGAGACGGGCAGGCGCGCGTCCTCGGCGTCGGCTTCGGCCGCCCACGCGCGGCGCGGGCAGGCGGTGTCCGCCGCGTGGGCGCGAGGGAGAGGAGGTGAGGGGAGATGGCCGTGGCGTAGACCAGGTCTATGGACCAAGAGACGCTGACATGTGGGACCGGGTGAAGATGAAGGGAGAGGAGTCCACGGACCAGGTGCGCCAAGCGAGAAACCAAGTGGGGCCCACGCTTGGCGTCGGTCCCGCCCGGATCCCAAGCCCTGACGGGTGGGACCCACATGTAAGTGACACTAAAACTCCGGAATTTGAGAGAAAAAGGAAAACGCCAGTTTGACTGCTAGTACCCTCATTTGTATTTAACGTTTTTAAACATCTTAAGGGCCGAATTTGACCAAACTCAAAATACAAGAAGTGTTCTAAATTTGTTGGTATACAACTTTGTTATAACCTTTATCACTATGTTCTGTTGAAGTTTTTGGTTTAAATTTGAATTGAACTGACTGACCCAGGTTTGACCACCTAAACTCATCCGGATAAAAATTCTTAAAGTCCACTTTATGGCCACTTTCATAAAAAGAGTTTCATATCAATGTTGTTCAGGATTTCATGAGCTACAAGTTTGTCATATAAAGTTTTGCAAGATTAAGGCTGTAGTTTAAGTAAATTTTGAGTTTATTAAATAGGCCAGGTTTGGACAGAATTCACAGGTTTACATGAAAAGACCCAAAACACCATCCAAATCATAGTGCATGTCAACACTCCAATTACCAAAGTTGTTCCGAATAGAATTATCTACAAGTTTGGTATATAAAGTCTTGCTTGGATCACCACAGATTTTGAATTACAAGCACAAACATTGCTGAAGGTTTGGTAAAACTGCAGCTTTAATTTAAGTAGAGTCTTTCCTATTTTAAACTTTTGAATACTCAAATGGAGTCCAAACACTTCCACTCTAGGTGCATTTGAAAGGTGATATGTTTAATTTCACTTCATAGAAAGGAAGATTCTGAAGTTGTACAGTGAAATCAAAAGAAATTTCAGATTTAAATTGGGGATGAGCTAAAATTCAGACTTGAGAATTTTTCTGTGTAGACTAGCTTGGGGCTGATTTCATGAGGTATTTGGGGTCAGAATTTAAAATAGTTTAAGACAGTTTTAAACCATCCTCATGGTAACAAAAGCGAAGTTCAAGGTATGTACGACAACTTTGATAATGGGGCTAAGCTCAGTTGCTTAATGATTCTAAAAGTTTTATTAGGGTCCAAATTTGTTCACGATCACAATTGGCACCTTCCAAAGAACTTCTGGTTTGATTTGGTGTCGACTTTTAAACCTCATAACATATGATTTTAAAGATGGTCATAATATCAAAGTCGAAGATACCATCCCAAACTACGACTTTTGTATTTGGTGTTTTGCCTAAAAGTGTGTGGGTGGTGATTTAAAGAACCAAACCACGTAGAGTTTCGTATTCTCCTAGAAAATTTTGACTTAGTGATTTCTCTAGCTAGTCCTCATTGCTCTCTAAGCATAATCAAGTCTTAATTCATTATTAGTTTGTCTCTAACTGTGTGTTAAGGCTTTTGAGATGCCAGGGGCATCACAGCGGTGGTGAAGGCGGGGGTTGCGGAGGAGCTCGGCGCCGCGAGAAGACTCCCAGAGCATGCCGATCCACCACCACCGCCGTCCCTCGAGGTGGCGTGGATGCATGACTTTCGCAGCGGCGAGGCGCTCCTCCAAGGTTTTAGCGTCGATGATGCGCTTCCGTAGGGCTGCAAGTGCGAGTTTATTGGCACCAGAATTTAGCCGACCCGCTTAATGGGTCTGAATTGGCTTTGGGCTGAGAAGAGCCACCCAAGGAAGCGATGGCGCGCACCAAGTCCGAGTAGGCCACCAGGCCTTGTATCGTAGTTTAGTAATTGGAGTTAAAAGAGTCCAGTTAGGAATTAAGTCGGTTAGGCTTTTAGCATTAATTAAGGAAAGAGCAGGCTTGCCGCTCAAGTCCACGGGACTATAAATATATACCTATGATTATTGAATAAGATTGAGGACATACGTTCATCAAGCAGCGGTTGTCTCCATATTCCCTCGGCGCATCGCCACCTCTAGCAACTAGAGTTTCAGGTAATCGTCATGCTGCTCTAATGATTTACTTCATTAGGGCATTAGACGTTAGTTGCCTGACAGATCGTGTACTGAAGCATTTTTGATGGCACGTTTTGCTAGTTACCACGATGAATCTCGTGTCAAGCTTAGCATGGCACGAGATCCATCAGTTACCTCGTTGAATCTCATGGTGAGCCTAGCTCGGCATGTGATACATCGTTTATCCAGATGAATCTTGTAACAAGCCTGGCTTGTCACAAGGTTTATCTTTACCTTTGCATGTTTGTCGATCTTTTCATATATGCATGATTCATGTTATAGATCGGTTCACGTGCAATGAGCTGATGTGCATCAGTTTATATACAACACGCTTTATGTTAATCATCTTTATGATGTACGCTCCTATCCTACATGGTTTATGTTGTAAGATTAGAATAATGCAAGGTTGATGTTCAAGCTTGATCTGTCTTTAGAAGATATACCTACAGATCAGTTATTGCTAGAGAAGATCCGATATCTCCATGTTCTTTTCTTTTGCCGATATTTACAGAGAGTTGCTTTCTTGTTGATCTATTGGTATGATCTCTAAGCACAAGTTCGGTTCTTAAAGCATGGAAGTATTAGGCTGGAGTTTGCTTGTCTAGAATAGATCTGGATTGGTTTTTATTTCCTTCTCATTGCATATTTTATAAATAATTTGAATGTATCATCGGCAAGCATCTTAAAGCCGATGTAGAAGAACTGACGTGGGGAGAGCCGATCTGAGCGATCCAGCTAGTATCTAACGTTTCATATGTCTGTGTTGTCTTTGCAGGGGAATAGGAGCTGACCATCGCCACCACCTCCACAATCACAACCTTCCTGGTTTGGTCATCAACCAGGTGGCACGCCCAACCACCACCGCCAGTTGATCGGCTAGTTGTTTCAGCCGATCGTGAGCCGCAGCAAGGAGGAGAGACCTCTGTGTCCACATACACCTCCCGACTCTATTGTGTTGAACTCCCATGGGTGCTACTCGTTGGTTCCCTAGTGCAACATAGTTCTTTTATGGCCATATGTGGGGATGATAGTGGTTTGGAGAGGTGGTAGAGTAGACCCATGCCCACCGGAGAGTCGTTGGTACTAATTGGCACGGGCGTCCTCCTTAGTACTGGGCGTTCGCAAGAACCGGTACTAATGGTCATTATTTATAATTTATATATATCACAAAGTACACAACTGTTGATCGACATTAGTACCTGGTGCTAATAGAAATTGGACTTTTTAACTACGTATTGCATAGAATTCATCTTAAATATTTTACATATAACTAAAATAATTTAGACATATCTAAAATATCTTACATATAACTAAACTATTTTACATATAACTAAACTAATCTATAATTAAGGACGGCGATGGCGATCAATGGCGATGAGGCAAGCTGCAGCCTCCGCCACTGCCGTGCATTTCCAATATTGCCACCGTCCTCCTCCTCATCGTTGTCATCGCCATTGCCGCCGTGGCCTAGTCGATGTCGTCGAAGCTGCCGTCGCCGCTGTTACTGCCCTCGTCGTCGCTGTCATTGCCGTCGTCGTCGTCGTCCTCCTCGGCCTCCTCCTCCTCGTCCTTCTCACCCTCGTGGTCGCCGTCGCTGTCGCCGCCGTCGCCCTCCTCCTTGTTGTCCTCGTCCTCCTCCTCATCCAGATCGGACCACTGGTCTGCCTCATACCATCGTGGTCGCTTCGCCGACGGTTGGTTCACCGCGTCGCTATCCTCAGAGGAGGAGTTGTCGGTGGTGTACTTGCCGTCGCTCGACCAACGACCCATGGCAAGAGAATGGGGGCTAGAGAAGGTATGGATCGCTCTCACTCTTTTCATAGCGCTCTTCTCTTTGTTTCTTGCTCTCGAGTAGACTAGTACTCTTACTTTGGGCTAGGGTTGTGGTAACATATATTTATACAGAAAATTTACACCTTTTTTGTTTTTCAAATGGAAAATTTACACATTATTTTTGCGATGATTGGCATTCCCAACGATTCATGAATGGACGCGGTACGGCACAGGCGCAGAGAACATCATGGTGGGAAGACAAACAGGCACGTGCGAGCTTCCACACGGCAATAACATCGGGTCTCCAAGATACCGGTGCCATTTGGTGTACATTGGTATCGGGTAGATAGAAAACCCGATGCTAAAGAATAGGTTGATAGCATCGGATCTTCTAGATATTGGTTTCAATAAGTGTATATTGGTACCAGTTTTGTAGAACTACCGATACTAAAGATTTGAGTCCAGGACTGACCGTTCCTCCTCTCGGCAGCCCTAATTTTTGTCTGTGGATTAATTTCAAGCTAAACTAAATTTGATTCATTCAAGAACTAAAACTCCCCCATGTTCCCATGCCTTGAATTAATTTAACCACTTCCACACGTTCCCATGTCTTGAATTAATTCAACCATTCCCACACGCGGGCATACTTATTAATTTACTCCACAGCAAAACTAAAAACTCTCTAAAAACTCTTTTCCTTTGCCAATGGCAAGTACCTCGTCTTCTTCCTCATCTGATCCCCCTGCTTCTCCCCCGCACGCGCCTCCTATCTTCAACCCACCGCCCTTTCTTCCCGATTGGTGGGCCGAGGGGCTCTGGGATTTTACCCAGAGCGACTCCGATGAAAACACTGCAGCTAGCGATGTTGTGGTTGGCGAGGAGGAAGCAGAGATGGACCTTGCCTTCCTCCTAGACGAGTAGCCGATCCAGTCGAGTGACGATGCCCTCTTCTCCTGGGTCAGCACAAACAAGGAGGAAGAGGAGGAGCTGATCAGCTCTTCTAACGAGGAAGAGGAACCACATCCTCCTCATTGGGGATCCACCGACGATGACGGCAGCGACGGCAGCAACGACGACGAGCCTCCGGCGAAGCGCAAGCGAGTGTGGGCAAAGCCTCCCTAGCTCTCCTTTAATTTTGTAACAAGGCATGCAATCGAACAAACCTGCTTGTTTTGATGTAAATAATCATATAAACAATTTAATTGCAAGAACCAATAGTGTTTTTAATTCCTGATGTAAATAATCATCCAAACTCTTTAATTATGAGAACCTTTATTGTTTAATTCCCACGATCAATGATCACCATCAATGGAACGCCTTCTATTGAAGAGCAGAGAATTGGCGGGAAGTGTCACGCCCGGTTTCAATGAACAAAACCATGCAACATATATATGCGCCAGGAAACGTCTCGCATATACATGACAAATTACAAAGTACCACAATACATGCCAAAAATAAAAACGTACATAACAATAAATATATCATTATTACACTGTGACACAAGTGTTTAACTCAGAGTATAACGTAGCATAGCGGAAGCATAAAACAATAAGAAAACGGGAGCCACAGGGATGTCAACTGGTGAACGAAACGCCAAATACTCGTTGTAGTCTTGCACATAGTCTTCATTACCTCCATCATCTGAGCAGCGGTTGGATTTTTCCCCCAACAAGGAATAAATATAAAGAAACAAACGTGAGTACAGAATACCCAACAAATATAACATAAACCATGAGGCTCTATGGTTAGCTGACAAGTTGCATTAGCTTTTAATTTAAAACTTTTATTAAAGCCTAATTGCTATGAATTAGTAACAAAACCATTAGCCCAAAAGATATTGCATAAAAAATTAAATAAGATTAAACAGATATAACCATTATCAAAACCATAACCAAAACCAAGGAATCTCAGCCAAGGATCCTTCTAATCACTAAGAAGGGTCTGGGCCGCTCATAACCGTGAGCACGGCTAACATGTTAGTTTTACACTCTCGAGAGGTTGTACATCTTTACCCAC
The DNA here is from genome assembly GCA_022530915.1 of Paspalum notatum. Lineage (NCBI taxonomy): Eukaryota > Viridiplantae > Streptophyta > Magnoliopsida > Poales > Poaceae > Paspalum > Paspalum notatum. The sequence continues at coordinate 25,557,515 of CM039688.1, read as the reverse complement.
AAGTCGTGAACTACGCTAGAAGTTCATCACATTACCGGAGATGAGATGACTAGCAAGCGCACTACGAAGCCTTTCTAAAGATCACGTTGGTAAGGTGTAACCACTAAGGTTTTAGGGTCGCAACGGTGGTGTCCGCCTCCAAAGGGAGAAACACATACATATAACGTAAAGCACACTCAACTATGAGGTAGCGCAGCGACCACTGAAGCTAACCTCCCCTCTTGCCCCGCAGGTAAGTTACTCCCAAACCAAAACAACCTAATTAGTCAGCTAAGATCGTCCCATTTCAATCTTGTGGTAGAACTGTTGTCCCAGGTGGTCGCTTTGTGATTCGGTCCTTAGGAAGAGAACTAGCAAAAGCACACGAGCACATTGCTGAAGCTCCCTAAACCATGTTGCTAAAAAGCCATATCAAAATGGACATGAACCGATCAGGGTCAAGCCCAACAATTAATTGCATAGGATTATTAATCAAAATTAAATTAACAAAAGAACATGAGCTTGCGCAGCACCTAGCACAACTTAACCATATGCATCCCAAAAGGTAGATATATAAGGACAAAAGTAGCTTGATAAACCTTACAGGCATTCAAATTAAAATGCGCATGCAGTAAGTAAAAAGGTTATTAGGTGTTGTTTATGTTATACTTGCCTTCTTCAAAACTTATTCCTTGCTGCTGCTCAGAGGCTTCTGGAGATTGCTCTTCGAACTCAACAGGCAGATCAACATCTACGCACGATATACGGCACCAATAAATATACACATGATCACACATGCAAGCAAACAAATGCAAAAGGTAAGGAACAGTACATCATGACATAAAAACAGAAGGTAAAACGTATTTAAAATTATTCTACTCATTGCTACGGTCGCGTAGGCGCGAGAATCGCCGAGAAAACATGAAAGTTATAGCCTTTTAAACACTATTAGGACTTAGATGTAAATACTTTTCAAAAACCCGGATTCAAACAATAAAACAGATCCCTCCCTACTACTGGATTGGACGGCGGGTTAATTTTCTCAAACCTGAGGGGCTCTTTAGCAAAATGCTAGCAGCTGACGGTGGTTGACCGGCTCTTGACCGGAGTTGACCGGTTACCAGCGTTTCTGGACGGTTGGATCAAAATCAGATGGCCTGGGTTGAAAGGGGAGGAGGGTGCCGACCGGCGGCGACCAGAGGCCGTGGCGGCGCATCGCCGGCGTGCGGGCGCGGGCATGGGCGCTCCCGTGCGCGGAGCGGGACGGGACTTGGCTGAGAAGAAAGAGCACTCGTAGGGGGTTCTCACCATGGGCTTGCGGACAGTGGAGAGACGACGGAGAGGGCTGGCGACGGGCACAGGCGGACGGCGGAGGTGGGCGCACGTGGACAGCGACGGCAATCGGCTTCCGGCATCCAAGAACTGGCGGCGGTGCTTCGTGGGGGTCCTGAGAGGGCGAAACAAGGGTCAATTGGGCAAGGGAAAGTACGCCGGGGCGGAATTGGGTGGCTGTGGCGAAACTCACCGTGAGCACCGGTGGCAAAAATTCACGGAGGCGGCGGCCGCTAGGGCTTGGGCTAGGCCGTGAGAGCGGAAAGAGGTGCGGTGGCGGAATCGTGACCCCTTTAATAGGGCGGCGGAGGTGGAATTGAGTCAAGTTCGACTCGAATTGGTGGCGCGGCTCCTCTGACTCGACTCGGAGTCGGGTCCGCGTGGACGGCGCGTCGCGCACGAGTGGGGAAAGAAGCACGGAGGGTGCTGACAGGCGGTCCGCTCCTACCGGTGGAGCGCCGGGACGCTGGACATGGGCCACTGGCCAGAGAGAGGGCGGCATGGCGGTCCACCGTCAGCAGTGCAGGGAGGAAGAGGATGGGTGATGGCCTGATCGGGCGGGGCTGGGTGAAGGCGCTGGCAGGTGGGTCTGGCAGCTAGCGGCGCAGGCCCAAGGGCAGGGAGAGAAAGAAGGTGAGCGCAGAGGAGGGAGCTACGGCCAGAGAGAGGAGCAGAGGCGTGCGGAGGCGGCGTGGGGAAGAAGAAGCCTGAAGCCCCCTGACGGGCGGGGCCGATTGGCAGCGGCACAGGGCCGCAGGGCCACTAGGCAGAGAGAGAAGGAGGAAGAGGGGGGCGCGGCTGGGCCGGCCCGTCTTGGGCCTGATGGGCTAGCTGGCCGGTTCGCCCTCCTTTCCCTTTTCTTTTTTTTTCTTTTTCCTCTCATTTTCTTTTTAAAACCAAGGCCAAAACAAAACTAAAATTCAAATAAATTTGAATTTCAAACCTTAGTCCATAAAGAAATAAAGCAATGCACGAGCATGAATGTACAACAAAAGTTGATCTATGATTAATTTTAATTATTGTAGATAAAATAAACCATTAAATGCATGGCTAAGCATATAAAATCCTAAAAAAATTAAATAAACCATATTAAATTTATTGTAAAATACTGAAAATAAAATTATGGTGTTACAGGAAGGCGAACGGGCAAACATGAGCTTCCAGCAGAAGCCCTGGCACCAATTTAGCACCGGGTTGACTAAAGTGACGATGCTATTATTTAGTACATTAGTATCGCATTATTGTACCATCCGGTTCCAATGGTATTAGCACTGGATGGTGTAACGACCCCCTTCTATTGCAAAAACAGAAGCACCATCTCTTTGGCCGACCCGATACTAAAGGGCTCCTAGGGCTCCCAACCATGGCACCCGGGGGCTCCCCAGCGTTACACCCAGTGCTGATGCTACCTTTAGTACTGGGTGCAATTTTGGCCGGTTTCTTTGTAAAATGGCAACTCCATTCGAATGTCTGTTCTCTATAGTGAGGCCATCTAAGCATGGGGTGAAAGGGAGAAGAGGAGAGTTGAAGCTCGAGGAAAGGGAAAAGGTCAAGAAGGATTTGGCTTTTTATTTGAGCTTAATTAAGTTCAAATTTCAGCAAGCACAAGAACACTGTACAACATGATGCATGTAAATCTACACTATAAAAGAGCAAGTTTTTGCTAAATCTTTTTTACCTACAAAAGCCAACCTATATCTCTCACGCTGGCTCCACTACGCATATTTGGAGAAGGTTGGAAAAGGGTGGAAAGGCCCAAAACCAATAGATACGAAATGTTTTCACCCCCTTCATTGCTTTTTTTCACACTTAATTTCTACCCCATACCCACTATGTGTTCTTGACAGGAGAAAATTGTGGATCTAAGAACGTCAATTATCACCTTCCTAGCTAGCACCTTCCAAATTACTGCCTCCTGCGTACAGCCACTGCACGCGCTGGGCCTCTTGTACGTGTGCATGGGCAGCCACTGCACGACACGCGGCCAGCAGGCGCCCTGCCCCCGGCCTCCCACGACACCAACGCCCAGCGCGGCCATCGCTCGCCCCAGTCCTCCTGCGCGCACGGCGCCCATACAGCCTGGCACGGCCACCGCACGGTGCCGCCGAAGCCCGTCCCCCGGTCTCCTGCACGCACAGCACGGCGGGCCGGCGCCCCGCACTGTCCTCCTGCACGCACGGCGCGGCCACCGCCCGGCGCCCCGCGTGGAGGGTTCAGGTCGTCGCTGCGGAGCACGCTGTGCGGTCACCGTCTTGCGACGCTCAGCTGCAGCATGATGGCTGGTGTGGTTTCTTGTGTGATGCTGTTAACAGCATCGATGATTCCAAGTTCCATTACTTTTTTAGCACAAATTTCCTCGGAAATGATTTTTAGAAAAACATTGCGCTCATGGTTGGTTTCTGCATTGTTCAGATTTGAAGCCGATTGCTTCGTTATATCAATCTTCAGGAGTGTGAAATCTCTTCTATGCAGCTGCACGTGGTGTGTTCGATAAAATGCTCATACCAGCCACACGGGCGATGGAGTCACAGCCGCAACAGCACACGCACACTGCCCATCGGCCGCCAAGATGCCATGACAAGAAGCAGGGCCTGCTTAGTGTCTAACATTGATGATATCATGACATGGGTATAGTTGTGTATTGTGTCATGTTGTTATCTTGTTTGTGTGCAGCTCGTTTAGCAGGTTCAGAGCACATGTGTTAGTATGTGATTGGTATACATGTTCTTCATTAATATTATTTATTGGCATTGATTGATTCTTCTTCATCAACAACATTCATAGGCTATATAGTAGTTGATTTACCAGATTCAGAGGTTATCAGGTTACACTTTTGCATCTCTGGATATAGATATGCGATTAATCGTAAGAAAAAAGACCTAGATTGTTTTTTGGAGTTGTTCAGCCAGTTGTGGCATTATTATTTGACTACATATTTCTTTAGTGCGTCATTTTCTTTAGCATCAAACAATATATCGGTGGAGAATTTGCAAAGTAAATTTCTCACTTCTAATCATTATCCTACAAATGGAAAATTATTACCATAGAAATTTATGACATTTTGCTCAATTAAACTAACGAAATATTACCATTTTAATATTTACAATGTAATAGGTTAATGATCTAATCCTAAGTTCATGACGTTATCCCTTTGTAACTAAAGAGATATAATTTTATCTTCAACAGCTCCTGCTAGACTGCAAGTATTCAAATACTAATGTGATCTCTTGGAAATATGATTTATCAGTTGACAATAGGGCTATTTGAACTCACATGGTTTGGTTTCAGGACAGCATGTTCCTTGTAAGTTGTAACTCATAGGTATAGCTGCTTGCACATTCTATCTTGTCTAATATTAAACTTATTTCACTACCTGAGTCTCAGACACGTAGTGATAGTGATGACTGGGACGGAGATGTATTGCTCATCGTTTTTTGCAGTAAATATGATGACTTCCCATAGCTAAAAGATAAGTAGTTTGTTTGTTAAAAATTGAAATTCATTATATTCTCCTCATTTTACTGTTAGAACTCAGTAGGCATAGGGCTATAGTGTTGTGTATTTCTCTCCGGGTTTGTTGCAGGCTGTTAGTTCAGAAACAAACTGATATGTGATGTATGTGTGCTAGGATCTGCAAACATGCATAATCAGTAGACTCATTGTGGGGTGTAAATCTAATTGTTCTGCCATGGACCTGTTGAAATGTAGGCTATGAAGCTTGGCATGAATTGTTTCTGAAAATATTTTCTTCTCTCTAAAAAATGTTTGGGATTGCAATTGTTGCACTCTACCTAGGAATTATTTTTTTACTTGATTCAGTTTGATGTTTTTACACTCATGTGCAAGAGCTTCATTTTAGTCCAAATGAGCCCCAACTTGACTATCTTATGAAACAGTTGTAAAAGGGGCGGATTATATATTTATAGAAGATGAATGTTTGTAATTTTTGGTATAAGTCTTTCCTAAAATTTTTATTTGCTCTAGATTTTTTTTATTTGCAATATCAAATATTATTTAAAAATTGTTTATGGTAGAAAGTGTAGATTTTCCTCACAGCTTATATTTTATTTGTACAGATTTTTGAAAAGGAAAAATGAGAAAGATCTTAGCCAAGATGGTGGGATTTTTCTTCAACCACTGAGCTAAATAGGTGAGCTCAGTGTTCATGGATCATAACAGTGAGTGGCCTCCTCCATGTCTCTTGTAGTTTTGGATCATACGTTCTTTGTATTTTAATATTTCAGTCTCAATCCATATCAGTTGGAGTTTGGCATCTCTGGGCAGTACGGCAAGCTCTAAATCAGTTTTTCTCTTGCGTGAGTTCACACAGAAGCTAAATATTTTTCCCTGAAGTGTCACTTTCAGATATTAGTGAAATTCCTTTGAAGTTCTTTTTTTTTTGGCGGCCTCCAGCCTTAAATCTGATTAGCATTTTGTAGTGCTAGTGGAACATCGACACTTCGGAGCTCAATACTGGAGCATTTTCAAATTAAATTACACATAGAAAGAGTAATCCAGCACAGGATTTCCTCTCAGCAACCATAATGAAGCTGAGCTCTAGCCTTCGCACAATTCAATCATCAAAGTAAATTATGCTATCAACAAATATAAGTGTGTATCCCTGTTGCAGATCCAAGTGTAATGGCCTAGATGTTTTAATCGTGAATTATGGCGAGCATGTGCATCATTCACTCATCAAATGCATCATTTTAGTCAATTCTATGCTTAAGGATCTTGGTTTGAATGTTGGGAATCAAACTAGAATAGAAAATGTTGAGTGAGGACAGTTAACTCATTTTCTAGGGTTTCCAAATTGCGGACTATCCGCCGCCTTAGGGTGGACTGTCCGAGAACCAACCCAGGAAGGTCTGTAGGCTCTGGTAATTTTTGACATCTCACGGCCGACTGTTTGGTCTTGTCGAGCAGACTATCCGCATTACTAACTCGGAATTGACCTGAACCAAGCTAGTTCTGTTGATTTTCTTCTTCTAACGGTCTGTCCGCAGTGTAAGCCGTAGGGAAACACAGAGTTGAGACCCACTCTGTGTGGTTTTTAACCCTCCAACGGCGGACTGTCCGGTCCCTTAAGGGCGGACTGTCCGCAGTGTTAATCTGTTTGACCGAAGTTTTATCTATAAGGGCGGACTGTCCGGCCCTATAAGAGCGGACTGTCCGCAGTACAAACATTTCCGGACTTAGAATCTTCTGCGAGGTGTGTTTTATCAACGGCGGACAGTCCGGGGTTGATGCCCGGACAGTCCGCAGTGCATTTTTGATGACCTAAAAGTTAACGGGACCGTCTCTGACCGTGGTGGGAGTTATAACGGCGGACTGTCGGTACTTAAAGTGCAGATTGCCCGCGAGGGTCGCGCTGACACCAGATTGCTGCGCTGTCGTGCGTACGAGGGTGGGGAAGGGGGTGCATGTCGCCCCTTCGCGCCAATAACCCGAGTGAGGGGGTTTTCAGTCCCTCCTCTCCCTCATTTACCCCTCTCCTCCCTCTCTCTCAAGCTCAAGAAAGAAGAGAGCTCTCCTCTCAAGTTCTTCCCTCAAGATCCACCATTGGAGGCCATTGAAGACCTTGGGAGCTCCTCTCCTCCTCCCCCAATCCCCTTCGTTTTCCCAAAGTTTCCATGGTGGGAAACCCTAATCCCCCTCTCTCCCATGGTTTTCTCTCTCTAGGTCAAGAAGAGCTCGTGACCCGATCTCTCTCCCCTTCGATTCCCATCACTTGGGGGTGGTTCTAGGAGCTTCCTCCATCCTAGGTAAGCATGATTTCGTGGGTGGGATGAGTGACATTGATGTGTTCATGGTGACCATGGAGCTCTCATGTTCATGGTAAAGTAGGAGTTTCTAACCCTAGGGAGGCAATGTAGATGTGGTTTTAGGATGAGTTAACCTGATGTTGAGTTGTAGGATGACAATACCTAGGTAGCTTCACCATGGGCTAAATGTGGATGTATTCTTGATTAGAAAGAACTAGTGCTTTCTATGTTTAATGTGAGATAAGCAAAGAGATTAAGTTAGCTTTGTCTTTGTTAAAATGCACTGTTCATACTCCTTGCATAACACATTATTCACCCATCATGAGCATGGCATTGTTCTTATATTTTGCATCATATGCACTCGTGTAGAGACCACGTCGTGATTCAAGGGGAGCTTGAACCCGCACCGGAGCCTGTGAGCGACGCTCCTCCCGTTGAACAACAAGGCAGGCACCTATTTCTCACCCTATTTTGGATCAAAATGAGTTATATTATATTTTTCTTGTGCATGAGCTTAACTCTATTAGTTCATATGTGATGTGTAGAACCTATTTGGCATTTTCCCTAGTTCTAGCTTAATCACTAGATTGAATATGTTTGATAGGTGTCTCGATTAATGCTTAGCCATGCTTAGTATCGGTAGAAGTCGAGTGGTGGCAAGGTCACCACCGCTCGCGAGATTTAGGAGTTGTTTTTAATTTCAACTTCATATCGAAATGGTAAAATTGGAGCTATGTTAATGTTTAAGATGATTCAGGCTTGGTGCAAGGCGACGCTTGCTCAGGTCACATAAGGTTGCTAGCTGTCGCATTCGGTTTTGAGCACCATTCCGTACTCACCACATACTAAATATAATGGTATGGGAAGCCAAGTAGCATAAGTCGCCCAGTTCACTCGATGGATTCCGATGAGATAGTTGGGATGTAGCTGGAGTTGACCTAACGTACTTGGGGCTCGGTGCATCTAGCCATTCCCACCCGTTCAGAGGGCATGTGGGGCGGGTATGTGAAAAGTCGAGGGCATGAATCAACGCTTATCCTAGGCCAAGGATATGGAGGTTCGGTCTTGTGCCTCGTGTGGGAAAAGGAGTACACCCCGGCCTGGTAAAAATCTATTCGAATAGCCGCGCTCTCGGTCATTGAGCACACTCATTTTAGTTGACTTCAACATAGAGTTTCGTATGTGAGCTATGGAAGATTGGTTCTTGATCATGTTATTATTCTTACACAATTGTTTTGATGTCTGTGTAGAGAAAGAACAGAAGCTTTGTCTTTTGTTTATCATAACTTAATCAAATGCTATTGCTTTCACAATGTACAATTTAAATTGGTAGAGCCTACTTGCATCCACCATATTTATTTTTGGGATAAGCCCTGCTAGTACGAAATGTACTAACGGTGATGCCGTTAAGTTGTTTCAGGTGAGCCTGAGGCCGTGTATGGCTAATTCTTTCCCGCCGAGGGCGGCGAAGGCCAAGAGTGATGAGCTTGAGTTGTGTTTGGAATGTGTCATGGCATGAGACACGTTTCCTATTTTGTCGTATGTCGTATGTGAGGGCAACAATGAAACTATTCCGCTACAAAATTCTAAAAATCTTTTATGTAATTTGAACCTTGGTTTATAAAACTTAATGGTCCGTTGTGATGATTATGATGTGCAACGTGGTTATGGAAGATCCTTGTGTTGGGAATTGTGGAATACTGGAGTTATCTCATTTAATTGAGAGTTTCACTGGATGACATCTTGATTAAATGTAGGTAATCTGGGCAGTCCCTCACAGGCTGGCATCACAGCCATGGTTGCATTTCATGCATTATCACAACCTTTTGGGAGATGCGGTTAGGATAAAATGAATTATTTAGCTAACCTTTCCTTAAGAATAAATGAAATATGACTGCTAAGGTTATGTTCTTGTATGTCCAAAGTAAATTATTTTTATAGAGCTAACCTTACCTCATGCTCCAATTATTTCAATTTTAATCATACATTCTTGACTTGTGTTACCTCCTTTGGATAGATGAATGTGGGAAGGCTTGTGATGGCAACTCGTGCTGAGGGTGTGGAGGGTTTCCCTTCCATCCTTGACGAGATGCTGTGGAGGGGCAATTTCTCCTATAGGCCGGAGTATGCGGTTTATGCGAGGGGGCGTGGGCCGGGCTTGGTGGATTATGTTGCCACCTTGTTCATCCCAGAATGCCTAGTTGAAGGAGTGACTGGGTCTCACCGGCTTTTGGCGGTGGGGACTTCAGTGGAGATGGCCATTCAAGCAGTGGCATATAAGGCGATCGGTGTTCTCCGATCGGAAGTGATGGAGTTAGACCGTTATCCTTTTTCTCACTACCCATTCCAAAGCCTAGAGCAAGGGGTAAATTCATTTGAGGTGGTGCTTGCGGATGCAACTTTGTATGAGAGGCGGATGTCTGAGTTAGTCCAAGCTTAGGATCGCATGATCCGCTATCTCACATATGAGTTGGGAGAAACTAGGAGCCGTTACATCCGCTTGCAGCATGCGGTGGAACCTTTGATGAGAATGGGTCTAGGTAGCCCAAATGTACTTTATGGTGCGGGAGATGGAACTCCCCATGAGCTTTCTCCACCTTCTTTTCATTATCAACCAGTTCAAGGTGTTTGGGTTGAGCAATTGCCCATGGGTCGAGCCCATGCTTCTGTGGGGTTACGTGTTCGTCGCTTTGCAAGTACCCCTCATACCCCAACAACCCTTCTTGGGGCCGAGCACGTACACCTTCAACACCCAGAAAATCCTGAAGATACCGAAAGTCCGGGATACCATTTGCTCGATGAGTTTCCACTCAACTTTATGAGAGCACCTTATGAGTGAACCCTTTGTAAAACTTTGGTAGTATGTAGTAGTGGTTGAACTTGCGAACTTCTACCTTGTATCCCCTGTGTTATGTATCTTTAAAAATGTATCTGTGAGACGATGTGCGACATGATCTAGCTATCGTCATGCCTAGTTATGTAATATGAGAACCTATGTTCTATCTATGACTTTATGTGGGAATGGTATGTCATTATGAGTTGCATCCATGCATGCAACTTGCATTTATATAATTGTGGTATGGGTATGTGACCATGTATGGTTGGTGGGATGATTTATGCGATGCATCTCTTCCTCTTTAGATTTATGCATGTATATGTATGATATGGAATATGTGATCCTCATGCATCCATGTTGAATATTCTTTCCTAAGTGCAATTTTTTTAGCAAAATTGTACTTTCTTCTTTCCTTCCTAACCATTCGTTAACTTCAATTGTGGTTGATGGCAGGATGTTAGAGCCACCGGGCAATGGTAGCGGGCGTGGGGAGGAGAGACTTCCTGACCCTCCCCAAATCACTCTTGCGGATGTAATCATGAGGACAAAGGCCAATCGTCAGGAGCAAAACCGGCTACTCCAAACCCTCATCGAGAATCTGGGTCAGCGTGGTGGTGATGGAGGCCATCAACGACGTGGTTATGATGCGTTCAGCCGTCTTGATCCTCCTATCTTCAAGGTCACCAAGGACTATTGGCGTTTCTTAGCCTATTAGATATTAATCCGCAAGCGCATGGAAACGTTGTTGTAGCTTTTCACCCAAGAGTATTCCAGGGTATCGAAAACCACGAGGAACGTGAAGTAAAATGACAAAGAATAGCTAGGACCGAACAAAAAGGTAAAAGCCAGCAAGTTAAGGATAAACTAGGTAGAGTAGGTTCACTACTTCAAAAATATGCACTCAACTCCCTAAACACACTAGTATTCTGCTTGTCAGGATTACTTAGACACTGACCCTATGGAACCACTTCCGGGCACCAGAGTGCTGATAACCCAGACGAGAAAGTGGGTTCAACAGGAATTCGGCTATATCGTCAATGATACTATCCGGACGATGGGGTTAGGATACACAGGACACACACCCGCTGTCATCCGGTGGGACTACCAACCAAATCTGCGTGGGATAGAACACCAATCACTTGGCAAAACACCAAGCCTAAACACCACGTCTAAGCAAGGGTTTTACTACTACTATGCAAGCTAAAACAGAGCAGCACGCAAGCACTTACACAACTTAATTGTAAGCATGCACTTGGGTTCCAGTAATTGACAAGGCAAAATGACTAAGTATGGAAGTAGAGCAAAGTGAATATAAAGGAAATAAAGGACAAGGAACTTTACTCAAGCCTGGAGTTGAATATCCTTCATCTGAGAATACAAGCTTGGAGATAGAAAACCAAAGAGAATTCCCACTCCTTCATTCTTCTCCTCACTACTCTCCCTTGATACAATGGAACTCACTCTCTTTACAAGCTAAGGGTGGCTTCACCACATTTCCACACACTCACAAGTGAGGCCTAGGGACCTATTTATACCCACTCGAGCAAGAGGGGTACTTATAGTGGTAGTAGGTCGGTGTGGCGGTTGAAGGGGACAGGTGTCAGGCCGGGCGGCCTGGTAGGGAGGCCGGGCGGCCCCCCCTAGGCCGGGCGGCCTGGACTTCCCTTGGATCCACCGCCTTCCAGCATCCAACGCCCCATATCGACTCCCTAAGGCGGTTAGAGGTCGGTTGGCAGTTAAACCATGTGCTTTTCCTTAAGCCATTGGATCTTCACTTGTGTTTCTTCCTTAGCCGCAGGATTGAAGTCCCTCGGATTGCTAACTTCACCAATCCAAGTGTTGGATTGATGAGGTGGCAAGCCTTCCGGTACTTGACACATTGATTTCTTGGCTTTGACCCTGGAATTGTGTTGACACGTCACTAATGTGCATGCAGGTCAAAGATGAGGTGATTTGGCGACAATCACAGGCCGGGCGGCTTGGGGGGGAGGCCGGGCGGCCTGGTGAGAGGTCGGGCGGCCTGGCCTAGCGACCTGTGACTTAGCCAAATTTAGCCTGTTTTCTGCTGTTCTTGCACCTACAACCAAATACTCAACACAACTCATGGAACTATGTTGGATTACATGAAACATGGGCAAAAGTAACTCCTTAACATGAAATGTTGGTGGTCAAAATGTGATTTAACGACCGCCAACACCCCCCACACTTAGATCTTTCCTCGTCCTCGAGCAAAGGACAAAATGAGCATAAGTGGATAGGGCAAAGTGTCATCCCTTACCTTGGCGAGCACAAGAGTTATTTCCAACTATTTCATCTTGCCTAGGATTTCAATGGTGGCTACACGATGAACTTGAGATGTTGAACATGGAACAGCATATCACAGAATTAACTTAGGCCCCCCCACACACTTGAACAAAGAGGTGTTTTAGATTTTCAAAATGTGAGGCACTTCATCTCTTTTGTTTTTAAGATTTTACTCTCAGTCACTCAAAGGACAGAATGTCTTGTCCTCACATCTAACCTACTTAGGCTTTTGTGGAGCTTTGGGTAGTGCAAGAAGCGAATACTTCTCATCATGTTTATGTCATCAAATCAACTCAAGTGTCAAAGAAGAGTTTTCAAACAAGATATATGGCCAAGTGCAGGTGTGACAAGTGAATGCCTCATGGGGTGATTATTGCAAATTTCCTTGATTGAATGGAGGGCATGGAGTTCTTTATTTCTCTTTTTCTCCTTGTCTCTTTTTTTTTGAACTTCCATGCCTCTCTTTCTTTTCTTGGGAAACATGAGGGATATTTGAGCAATTGCATAACACACCTCCTTTGTGAGGGCAATTATTTTGTGGAACGTGTACGTGCAGGTCATAGTACTTGAATGACATAACTCTCTATTGGCACAAGGTTTGATAAGATTCAAAACATTTAGAGAAGCAAACTTTGCATGGGTTTTCATTGTATCTTTGTGGCATTGGTAGGACAAGACATGAAATCTTGAAAACATCGGAGATGAAGCCTCTCTTTTTATTTTAAAATAAAAACTCTTTGTTCCTATGGGAGTTTCCAAAGTTGCATCTAGATAACTATCTCACATGGATCAACACCTTAGAACAAGGTGGTTCCCTAATCATGGTAGTATCCAAAGGCAATTTTACTTTAGCATAGGAATTAAAACTGATGCAAGCATAGGCAGAGGATAGCACTAGGATCATGTAGAGCAATTTTATCCATGTTCCACGTCTAAAAGCTCGCAAACTCAGTTTCAAATGAAAGATACAGAGATACCTGGATTCCTGAGTTTGGATTTTGTTTATTGCCAAAGAGCGTATGGAGGTTGTTTGACGTTGATTTCTTCAGATTGGCGCTGCTAGCCATGAATTCCTCCAGATTCTTGCGAGTAGTGTGAAGGTGCCCTGCATGTTAGATTTTTCTTGCATGTCCTGCAGGGTTAGTGAGGGGATGGGATGGCACATTGCCATCTAACCAAGCTTTATTCATAAAGGAAGGTACTAAATTTTTATTCAAGTGAAATTTGAGGCACTGTTTATATGAAGGGAAATTGAAAGGAGATTTAAACCGAATCAAACTAAGATTTAAACTTAACAGCGCCTATTTATTAAGCGGACCTTGGCAGGAGGCCATGGTCACTTGGACAGGGATTCTGGCTAAGTCTAAAAGAAAGAGAAGATGTTCTTCCCTTTGAGAAAAAAAAGACCACAAGACTTGCCATCATCCACCCACCATTGCCGAACCCTATGGGTTCCGTACGTCCTCCAAGGTCAAAGACAAGGAGAGAGAGACCATGTGGCCTCACTAGGGAGTAAACAGCTAAGCACTAGGCTAGCCAGCCACACCAACACTGGTTGGACAAGCTAGGTGTTGGGGATCTCTCTAATTGGTACACGGAAACCCATTTTACTACGTGCATCCTCGGTCTTTGGTGAGATTTCTGGAGTGGAAGCAGAAGGTGAGTTTAGAAAGAAAAAGGGAAGGAAGCATGTTAGTGTACATGGCTTGTTTTAGGTCGGAGCTAGACCATGAACGTGTGATCATACCACTTCATGCAGCTCGTAGACGTCCATTTCTTCGAGCTGAGGTATTTCGGGCTCAAGGAAAATTTTGAGGCGTTGTCCATTCGCCTTGAAAACTTTCCCATCATTGTCCTGGAGGGTGATGGTGCCGTGATCAGCGGCTTCAAGGACTGTGAAGGGTCCTTCCCACTTACTTTGGAGCTTTCCATGACCAAATAAACGAGCGGCTTCAAGGACTGTGAAGGGTCCTTCCCACTTACTTCGAAGCTTTCCATGACCAAATAAACGAATACGAGAGTTAAAGAATAGTACCTTATCCCCCGGCTTGAAGTGCTAGATCTTGAGGCGCTTGTCGTGCCACCTCTTGGTATGCTCCTCGTAGAGTTTAGCACTGTGGTATGCCTTCTCCCTCCATTCCTCCAGCTCAGCGAGTTGAATCTGCCTTCTAACTCCTGCTGCTTGGAGATTCATGTTCCACCTCTTCATCGCCCAGTCAGATTTGAATTCGAGTTCCACTAGCAAATGACAAGTCTTACCGTACACCATTTGGTATGGTGACATGCCAATTGGGGTTTTGTATGCTGTACGATAAGCCTAGAGTGCATCGGGTAGCTTGGATACCCACTCTTTTCCCATAGCTGTGATTGTCTTTTGTAGTATGTTCTTGATTTGCTTGTTTGACGTCTCAGCTTGGCCACTTGTCTGCGGATGACAGAGGGTGGCAACACGGTGGTCCACACCGAGTTCTGCAAGACATCTTCTGAAGCGTTTGTCGATGAAATGCGAACCTCCATCACTAATCATGACCCGCGGTACGCCAAAACGAGGAAAGATGGTCTCATAGAACATCTTAATGGCGTGTTTTGAGTCCGCAGCTGCACATGGCAATGCTTCTACCCATTTCGAGACATAATCGAGTGTGATCAGAATGTACTCCTTGTCTCTATTCTTGGGAAAGGGGCCCATGAAGTCGATGCCCCACACATCAAAGATGTCAATCTGAAGATTACTTGTGAGCAGCATAGCATCCCTCGGATTTATATTTCCTTGGAGCTGGCACCTTGCACATCATCGCACGAACTCCTTTGAATCTTGGTACATAGTAGGCCAATAAAACCCACTCTGGCAGACCTTCGCATGAGTTCGGTAAGCCCCATAGTGACCTCCATAAGAGGATGAGTGACATCTATCTAGGAATTGAGGTGCTTCACAATCTGGAATGCAGCGACGTAGGAGTCCATCTGCGCAGAGTTTATATAGGTAGGGGTCATCCCAGAGATAGAATCGGCTGTCGTGTGCCAATTTCCTCTTGTCCACTCCATCAGGGACATATCCTGCTACCATGTAGTTCACCAGATTTGCATACCATGGGGAGGATGTTGTGACCTTGAGGAGTGTATCATCTCTCATATAGTCATCGGTCGGCAAGGGTGATGACTCTTTGAACTGCATTCTTGAGAGATGATCTGCAACTGAATTCTCTACTTCCTTTTTGTCTCTGATTTCTATGTCAAATTCTTAGAGGAGCAGAATCCACCGGGTTAGTCGTGGCTTGGTATCTTTCTTGGTGAGGAGGTATTTGAGAGCTGCATGGTCTGAGTAGATGATAACTTTTGCTCCCACCAAGTATGACCTAAATTTGTCTATGGCAAACACGACTGCTAACAATTCTTTTTCGGTGGTTGAGTAATTCAGCTGTGGGCTAGTAAGAGTCTTGCTCACATAAGAGATAGCATGGTGCTTTCTATCCTTAGTCTGGCCCAGAACTGCTCCCACAGCGTAATCACTGGCATCACACATAATCTCGAAAGGTACACTCCAGTCAGGAGGTTGAATAATGGGTGCTGTGACTAATGCCTTCTCGAGAGTGTTAAAGGACTCATGGGATGCCTCATCGAACACAAAGAGTGTGTCCTTAGCTAATAGATTAGTCAGTGGCCGAGCAATATGGGAGAAATTTTTGATAAATCTCCTGTAGAACCTAGCATGGCCAAGGAAGCGGGATTTCCTTAACATTCATGGGGGGAGGTAGCTGTTCAATGACTTCAATCTTGGCTCGGTCTACCTCTATGCCTCTTTCTGAGATCCTGTGTCCTAGCACAATCGCTTCTCTGACCATGAAGTGGCACTTCTCCTAGTTTAGAACAAGATCAACTTCTTTGCACCTTTGGAGAACTTTTCCCAAATTCTCTAAGCATCCATCAAAGGTCTTGCCATATACTAAGAAGTCGTCCATGAATACTTCCATGATGTTTTTGATCAGATCTGAGAAGATTGATATCATGCACTGTTGGAATGTTGCGGGAGCATTGCACAGCCCAAATGACATCCGCCGGTAGGCAAAAGTTCCATAGGGGCATGTGAAGGTGGTCTTACTCTGGTCTTCCGGGTGAATCGGAATCTAGTGGTAACCAGAGTAGCCATCGAGATAGCAGAAGAAGGAGTGATTGGCCAATCTCTCTAACATTTCATCAATGAAAGAAAGAGGAAAATGATCCTTCCTGGTGGCGGTGTTGAGTTTTCGGTAGTCAATGCACATCCGCCATCTGGTGACAGTTCGCAGAGGAACTAATTCATTGTTCTGATTCTGGATGACTGTCATCCCTACTTTCTTGGGCACAACTTGAACTGGACTGACCCAATCACTATCTTATACGGGGTAGATGATCCCTACGTGGAGTAACTTGAGGACCTCCTTCTTGACTACATCTCGCATTGCATTATTAAGTCTGCATTGTGGTTGCCTTGTTGGCCGGTGCATGATTAAGTCTGCGTTGTGGTTGCCTTGTTGCCCGGTGATCGGCCTCCATAGGGATGCGATGTGTGCACAGGTTAGGACTGATTCCCTTCAGATCTTGGAGAGAGTATCCAAGTACACACCTATACTTCTCCAAGACGGCAATCAACTTTCGGCTCTCACTCTCTGTCAGCATGTCACTGATGATGACCGGTGTGTCCTTGTTCCCGTGCAGGAAGGCGTACTTCAAGCCAGGCGGTAGTTGCTTCAATTCTATTTTTGGAGCTTCGGGCCGCAACAATTCACCTTGTTCACTGAACTCAGATGGTTCTTCGAACTCAATCGGCTCCTCTACCTACTGAAGTCGCAAGCCTCTTCCTCTAGGCTATTCTGATCCATCTCCTCCAGTGACAGGCTCATCACTTCTTTTAGGGGATCAGACTCTGGCTTTGCTTCAGTTCTGGTATTGAGTGCTCTTGCATAGCTAATATTCAATTCCTCTTTACCCAACTGAAGGCGCAGGTGCCCACTGCCTTTGTCCACACTGGCTAGGGATGCCAATGGAAGACTGACTAGTGTTAGCGGTGGGACACTATCGGGGATGTCGAAGACATGGAAGTCTAAGTACATCTCAGTATCCTGCAATGTTACTGGCACCACCCGAAGAACTCCCTTGCTCTCCAGAAACGTTCCATCCATCCATTGTAGATGAATGTTGGCCTTGGACAAAGGGACAGTAGAGAAGTGCTGCTCTACTATCTGCTGGGGGATGATGTTCACCCCCACTCTTGGGTCGTACATGATATCTTGCAGTGGTAATGTTGATACTCGGCCAGGGATGAGTTTAGGTTACGGGTAGAGCTTAACTGCCTTATTGTCTAACCTTCTCTCCTCTAACCATTGCCGATTGATCACTGTTGAAAGCCAGAGCAGGTCCTCCTTCATCCGTTGCGCTTCCCCTGGAAAGGTGCAGGCTGGACGAGAAGGCCTGGTGAAGTGTCGGTCAATCTTGGGCAACCGAGAGGAGTTGCCGAATGTCATGAAGAGCTCATCCTCGAATGAGAATGGCGGTACCAATGGAGGATTCGTCTCGGCACAGCTGACCCTCTCCGCGACCGATGACGTAGATGGTTCTGGGATCTCTTCAATCCTAAGGGTACAAGGTGGTGGTGGATATGGAGATTGTTGAGCAGGTTCCTACCATTCCTTACTGCTGGGCTTAGGTGGATCTTCTAGATCTGGAAGTGGTTCCTTAGCTTCACCGTTATCAGAGGCCTTCTCAAAACTTTTGTCAAGTATTTTTCTTCCTTCTGATGTGGTTAAGTGGGAAAACGATCCTCCCGCGGCTGAATCTAGGTGTAAAACAGCACTAGGCGAGAGACCTCGGATGAAGTGTTGCATCAACATTCTGGCATAGCCAAATCTAGTCCTGATGAGACCAGACGCGTGAAGCGTGCCCAAGCTACCCCCTAAAGATTCCTTTCTCTTCTATTGGAACGTGAGTACCTCACATCGGAGATCAACAACCTTGTAGGGTGGAAAGAAATGGAGATAGAAACTGATCTTCAATGCTTCCCAACTCCCTTCTACTTTGCCAACCGCCAGGTTGTACCACGACTTGGCCTCTCCCGTTAGTGAGAACGGAAAGAGCAACCATAGAAGTGCTTCTCCAGGCATTCCCGAGATAACTATACAGCTAAACAACTGCTCGAACTCTCAAAGATGTAAGTAGGGACTCTCAGATTCCATTCCCTCAAAGGATTGCTCCCGAACCATAGCTGTCAAGCCGGGACGTAGCTGATAGCTGGATGTGGTGATGGGTGTAGATGGTGGTGGAGGCTCCAGAAAATCGCCCTTCAGAGCCGAATATTGGTAGATGGGCGTGGAATCCATGTGGAAGATGGTATGGTGTGGTGGTATGGTGGTGGTGAGAAATGCGAATGGCCTAGGTTCTCTGCCAAATTAGCTACCGTTCCCCGGCAACAGCACCAGAAAAACTTGTTGGCGTTTCTTAGCCTATTAGATATTGAGGGACTCAAGTGTACCGAGTCTGGTCTTTCGTCCTAGCTGTGATGAGCGCTTATCAACACCGAAGGCAGAAGCCCTCTCAAGTGGACAGAGTGTCGGCACCAGAGTGGACTTGGCATGACGAAATCCCTTCCGAGTGGACAGGCAGGTGGCTTGGGTTGAGGCCCAAGTTAGGATCGGCCCACAAGTGAGACCGTGGGTGTGGGACGGTGTGGTGAGCCGTAAAGTCATCACCTCTGGTGGCCCAACAACCGTTTCCCGGTTCGATCGTCAAAACCGGGGCCCAAGATCGTTTTCTGGTTCTATCGTCAAAACCAGGGGCTGGTTGGCGGTATCCCAAAACCGGTAGTTATCCAAAGGGATGAGCTACTGACCACGTGGAGGACATCGGGAGATTACTTCGAGCCGAAGAAGATCAAGGACTCCATCGTGGCCGTTCATCTGAGTTTCCAGCGTCTTTTCTGGCCTCTATAGGTATTTTAGTCTAATCACGTCTGTATCTTAGGGGGCTGTTTGCTAAATAGCCTAGAATGGGTCTTGTAGTATAAATAAGGGAGATGGCTGTCTTATCTCTCTCTCTTGGCTGGTTAGAAGGTGCATAGGGCTTAGCAACCCTAGGTTTTGTTCATCCAAGCAAGGGCAAACAAGATTAGTGAGTTTAGAGAGATCTAGGCTCCACCAAAGTGGATAGGAAGTAGGGTGGCAGCTTGGAGAATGAGTTCCATGGTGTAATCTGGATCTAAGACCTTGTTAAGGCATTCAATAGATGGAATTCGTGGCTCTTTTGTGTGTGCTTGCCTCCCTCCCTTCTTGATTGGCTTTTGATCTTCGTTTTCTTGCCTTGTGGTGTGTTTGGCTTTGGGCAAGAGCAAGATATTTCTATTGCCAGTGTTTTGGACTGCTAGGATGTGGTTTTGATTGTGGTTGTGTTGCCCAATCTTTGAATCCACGAGCAGCCCCTCCTTTTTCGTTCTTGCCACTTGGACTTCACTTCGGGGATGAGTCAAATCCGTGGAGAAAATCACAAGCCTATGGCTTGATCTGTTGAGAAAAGCTTCTCCATGGACTAGACAAAGTCCTTGCAAAGTTTTGTGAAGTTTGGAGTCGATTTGGTCAAGATTTGGATCGATTTTGAGGATTCTCGGCTGTTTTCTCTCCTCGAGCTGCCTTGTTTCATACCACCGGACTATCTGGTGGCCTAGGGTTTGCCCGGGCGGAGTCAGCGAGGCTCGGCCTCTCTGGGCGTTGTAGGACCGAGACGTGCGACTAGAGGGGGGGTGAATAGGAGCACTTGAAAAACTCAAACTCAAACCCCCAAAGTGCGCTCTCACGAAAACACACGCACACCCGATACCGTCCACTGAACAGATACGTATCGGGTGGAAAGCGGAAGCACTCGAAATAACGCCCAAAGAAAAGGACGTAAGATGAGCAACCAAACTACACCTAAACGAGCAAACACACTACACCCAGACAAACACACACAACACCTAAAACTACACCTCTCTAATGTGCAGAGTTACGTAGTATAGACAAGCTACTAACCCTAGGACACATTGAGAAACCCTAAACTGAAAACACTAATGCAGCATCAAAGCAAGCAAGAACAACAAGGCACAAACAAAATAAGACAAGTTACAAAGCTTGCAAGCGTCGCACACTAGCCACTCAACACACCGAAGCGTGCCTCACTTAAGAACAGTGAGTGAAGAGTATGGGCATGCAGTGGTTGACACAAAATAAGCTTGAAGCAAACCACAACACTCCAAAAAACCAAAGAGACCAAGAAAAACAAACCCCAAAGCAAGGGGAGCAAGAAACACACAAAAACAGCCCTAAATACACTAGACCGGACAATACTATCTCAACCAAAAGAACTGACCGGACAAACCCAAAGAAAGGGGCTGAAACAGCCCTAAAAACCTATAGACCGGACAATCCTAGGGAAGGGGATCGGACAATCCGAAGTATAGGGTTCGGACAAACCTAAGGACAAACGATTAGTACTGTCAGTTCTCCGAAAAACTGCGCGCAGAAAACACCCCGACACCTCTACGAAAAACGATCGAAACGGGGTCAAATCTCAACAAAACTTCACAAAAATTTGCATGGACAATCCTAAGGACCTTCCCTAGCAAATCCCAAAAGATCAGCTCCAAAAGATCAAGGGATGCACGGGAATTGCAAATCTCGTGAGGTAGGTGAGTTGACTCCGAATAACTGAAAAACTGCACGCAGGCACTCCAAAAACCGAACCAAAACCGGTCCATTGGCTCTCAATCTCCCCCTTGATGAGTGCATTGTCAACACCTTCAACCTGTAACCTGAAATGGATCAAAAACAAGAGAAAAGTGTAAAACCGAAAAAGAAATAAAATAAAAGAAATGCTCAAGCTGCCCAAAACCCAACAAAGGCAAAACACAAGGCAACTTGAAGCAAAAAGAAGCAAAGCATCGGCTCCTCAAAACAGAGGCAAAAGGCTCAACGCACCGATGCAAAGAGCATGCTAAAAGCTCAAACTCTCCCTGAAATGCATCCTCACAAATGCAATATGAATGCAAAGCTCACCCTCAACTAAATCTCTCCTGAGTTCTCCCCGTTGTCCATATTTATTGAGAGCCAATGGACCGGCCTCATTGCTCTCCTGGTGTGATGAGTGATTGTTAACGAGCTCAAGCCCTCCGATGGACTGGAGGCCCTCCGAAGGACTGGAGGTAGAGGAAGACGAAGACCTCGATGGACTGAGGCAAAAGCCCTCCAATGGACCGGAGGCAATGCTCGGTGTCGGTCGGCCATGGGAGCTCGGTACATGAAGGGGCGGTTCGGCAACAGTGGTGTAAGCCCTCCGATGGACCGTGAGGCAACTCCGATGGACTGGAGAAGCCGGGTGCCACCGTGGTGCTCCAACCCGAGTGCATGGCGCGAAGGCGTGCGAGGGAGGCTTTGGCGGCTTCGGCTCAAAACCGCCACCCAAGTTCAGATGACTTGGTGGGTTGGGCTCCGACTCACCAAGATTGAAGATTGGGCCAAGACCCAGCCCAAGAAGCCCGCAGAATAAAGTTTCTCGGTTTCTGACTTCAAAACCGGGAGAAGCTTCCGGACTACTGGCTACATGGCGCACATCCAAGCGAGGCGGAGAAACCGAAGATGATCAAGACGTCATCGTAGTCGTCCGATTGTATCTTTTTGGTTTGGCCCCCTTCGGGCATTTTTAGAGTAGGGGTCTTAATGTAATTGTGTCGTTTAGGGCCTAGGGTATAAATAGACTTGAGAGGCTCCCTTGGAGCTCATCTTGGCAGCTACAAACCCTAGGATTTCCTAACCCTAGCAGCCAAGGTCCAAAGAGAGAAAGAGAGAGGATTAACTAGGAGATGAGTGCCTAGTTTAGTCTAATCTTGTCATTAGTGGGAGGATGAAGGGAGGTAGGCTCTAGGGAACTCTTGTAACCTGAATTTTGTGGTTAATTCAAGGTTCTTTGTTGTGAAATTCCAAGTCTTGAGCAGCAATCTCGTCCCTCCCTCTTTGCCCCTTTTCTAGTTTCGTTTTTGGTTCCGTTTCTTGGATTTTGGCTCGTTTTGTGTTGTCCAAGGATGAGACCTTTCTTTTGCCGGTATTTTGCCTTGCTAGGATGTGGTGCATCTCACTAGCCAAGTGCTAGAATCATCCAACCACGAGCAAGGGCCATTCTTGACGTTTCTAGGTTTTTCGGGTTCAACTCACCAACCTCACGAGATCTGAAATTCCCGTGCAACCCTTGATCTTTTCAGGTGGATCTTTTGGGGTTTGCTAGGGAAGGTACTTAGGATCATCCATGCAAATTTTCGTGAAGTTTTGTTGAGATTTGACCGGGTTTTGGTTCAGTTTTTGGAGTGTCTGCGTGCAGTTTTTCAGTTGTTCGGAGTCAACTCACCTACCTCACGAGATTTGTAATTCCCGTGCATCCCTTGATCTTTTGGAGCTGATCTTTTGGGATTTGCTAGGGAAGGTCCTTAGGATTGTCCATGCAAATTTTCGTGAAGTTTCGTTGAGATTTGACCCCGTTTCGATCGTTTTTCGTAGAGGTGTCGGGCTGTTTTCTGCGCGCAGTTTTTCGGAGAACTGACAGTACTAATCGTTTGTCCTTAGGTTTGTCCGAACCCTATACTTCGGATTCTCCGATCCCCTTCCCTCGGATTGTCCGGTCTATAGGTTTTTAGGGCTGTTTCAGCCCCTTTCTTTGGGTTTGTCCGGTCAGTTCTTTTGGTTGAGACAGTATTGTCCGGCCTAGTGTATTTAGGGCTGTTTTTGCATGTTTCTTGCTCCGCTTGCTTTGGGGTTTGTTTTTCTTGGTTTCTTTGGTTTTTTGGAGTGTTGTTGTTTGCTTCAAGCTTGTTTTGTGTCAACCACTGCATGCCCATACTCTTCACTCACTGTTCTTAAGTGAGGCACGCTTCGGTGTGTTGAGTGGCTAGTGTGCGACGCTTGCAAGCTTTGTAGCTTGTCTTGTTTTGTTTGTGCCTTGTTGTTCTTGCTTGCTTTGATGCTGCATTAGTGTTTTCAGTTTAGGGTTTCTCAATGTGTCCTAGGGTTAGTAGCTTGTCTATGCTACGTAACTCTGCACATTAGAGAGGTGTAGTTTTAGGTGTTGTGTGTGTTTGTCTGGGTGTAGTGTGTTTGCTCGTTTAGGTGTAGTTTGGTTGCTCATCTTACGTCCTTTTCTTTGGGCGTTATTTCGAGTGCTTCCGCTTTCCACCCGATACGTATCTGTTCAGTGGACGGTATCGGGTGTGCGTGTGTTTTCATGAGAGCGCACTTTGGGGGTTTGAGTTTGAGTTTTTCAAGTGCTCCTATTCACCCCCCTCTAGTCGCACGTCTCGGTCCTACAAGTGGTATCAGAGCCGGTTAGGTTTCCTATACCTTAACCGGTGACGAAACAGTAGCGACGATGACTTACTCCGGGAAAATTCCAGTCCTTGGCTCCGATGGCTATCCCTTCTGGAAAGGTAGGATGGAGGCGTTCCTTGTTAGCCAGAGTCAGGACATATGGGATGCTACTCAGAATACGACTTTTGTGGTGCTTCCAGTTGCTGAGCGTACTACGCAGGACATCGTGGCTCAGCATGAGGCGAATGCCAAGGCTGTTAACTTTCTCTTCTCCGGGCTTGGTCCCATGGATTATGAGAGAGTGAGTCAATTTAAGACTGCGCGTGAGATATGGTCACTGCTTAGTGCACACCATGAGGGTACTGCGACAATTATGGCTGGACTTGTGGAGACTTACCGGCGCGAATATGAGAATTTCGTCCAGAAGCCGGGAGAGTCAGTAGACGACTTGTTTGGTCGCTTTTAGTCGATCATCAACAAGTTGCGTGTCAACTCTGCCCCCACTGCCCTCCCATATACCGATCATTAGCAGGCTGTCAAGTTGTTGTATGCTTTGGATAGAAAAATATGGGAGATCAAGGTGAACTCAATCATTGAGTCGGCAGGGTATGATACGATTGGAGTAGAGGCGCTCTATAGTAAGATCAAGGCCACCGAGGTAGATTACAAGATGAGGGATTCCCTCGCTTGTACAGGTTCTAAGAGTCTAGCTTTGGCTACCCCCTCTAGTGAGTCTGTCACTAACCCCATGTTACACAACTTCTCATTTTCTGCTTTGATGTCTGTTACAGAGGAGCAGCTAGCGACGCTTGGGGATGATGAGTTGTGTTCTGTGTCTAGTCGCTTTCAGCGCGCCTATGACAACCGGATGAGCAAGAAGAGGGGAGAGCGGCCCAAGTGCTTCGAGTGCGGAGAGGTCGGCCACTTCATCGCCGAGTGCCCCAACAAGAACGACTACTACAAGAAGGGCAAAAGCTACTCCCGCGACTCTGACAAGTACCACTCCGGCAAGCCAAGCTTTGACAAGCACCGCTCCAGCAAGCACGGCTCCAGCAAGCGCTCCTTCGGCAATAAGAACTTCCGAAAGGCTTTCAAGAGTTACCAGAAGGACAACCGAAAGCGGGACAAGGCCTTCTTCGCCGAGATCGAGTTCTGCAGCAGCGGATCTTCTTCCTCTTCGTCCTCGTCGAGCTCAAGTGATGAGGAGATCACGTACAGGAAGGACAAGAGGAACGATCAAGGCAATCCAGCTAGCTTGTGCTTCGTCTCCACCAAGTCCAGGCGCAAGAACAAGGACTAGAGGAGCTCGGTTTGCTCCATGGCGCTTGAGGACAAGGAGAACAAGGATGACGGCAGCAACTCTTCTTCCGATGATGAGGTAACTCCTAAGCAAGCCGAAATCCTTGAGATGCTAGAGCAGAACAGCCGGAAACTTAAGGCCCAGGATAAGATGCTGGAGAAGGCAGCTAAGAAGCTGCAGAAGTTGAAAGCCCAACTTGCTGAGGCTTTAGAGGAGAATGAGAGGTTGAGGAGTGTGAGACCCCAACCCAGTGAGATTGAGTGCCCTACCTGCGAGTCTTTCATGACGGAGCTTGGTGACCAGAGAGATAGGTATGCCAAGCGGGTAGAGGAGATAGATGAGCTGAAGACTGAGCTGGGCAAACTCCAGTCCAAACTAGATGAGCCTACTTTGAGTGGAGAGCTTGAGTGTGAGTCTTGCCCCTGTCTAGCTAGAGAGCTAGCTGTTCTGAAGGAGAAGTTTGAGGGGCACTCATGGAGCTTGAGGAGCTTAGGGCTAGACCTACGCTTTTGGGTGCATGTATGGTCTGTCCTACTTTGAGAGGTGAGTTAGAGCAGTTGAGAGCTGACTTTGAGGTGCTTTCAGCACCTACTGATACTTGTGAGAACTACCTAACCCTTAGGATGCAGCTGGTGGATAGGGATGCCACCATTAGGAAGTTGGAGAAAGCTGTTGTGGTTCCCTCCCTAGACTGTGATAACTGTGCTGCCCAGATTGTGATTCTGGAGGATCTGAGGGAGGAGATGTTGTCTTTGCAAAATGACAACAACAGGTTGAGAGAGGTGCTCAGTTGGGTATATGTGGGGCAACCTCAACTAGAGATGTCATAGAGAGCACCAAGAGAGCTGAGGGTGAGACAAGTGGTGTTGGGTTTGGAGAGTGCAGCATTTCGGGTGAGAAGAGTGCCCCAATTAAGGTCAAGACTGCACCTACCCAGCCAGGAGAGACTGTTGATGGGGTTTACCATGAGCCACCCAAGGCTGCCCCAAAGAAGCAGTACTGGACACCCAAGCCTTCTAAGGCTAAGCTGGACAAGATTGTTCAGGAAGAGCTTAAGCCCAAGGGCAAGAAGCCAGTCCAGCAGCCTGAGCCACCCAAGGCCATACCACCTAAGCCCAAGTCCCAGCCTAACCCAATTCCTAGGAGGCCTGTCTACCACTGTGAGTTTTGCCAGCGGAATGGCCACCTAGAGGAGTTTTGCTTCAGGAGGAAGCGGGTTGAGAGGCAGGAGAGAGCTTGGGGGAACGAGGATTAGTTCTACTAGGGTGGTAGGCAAGATCCTCCCTACCGCGGTGAGATGAGAGACCGCTTTGCCGGTGGTGAGAGAGGAAGCGGCTTTCAGGCTCGTGCTCCTAGTGGTGAGAGACGCTTTACCGGCTGAGCTCCTAGTCGTTTTCAGCGCGGCTATGGACCTCGTGACCGAGGCTTTGAGAGAGCTTTCGAGGGTTCACGCTTTGGAGGTCGTGGTTACCCTGATCGTCGTGATGATTTCTTTGATTGTGCTTATCCCACTTTTGAGCAGATGGCTCGGCACTGGTACAGCAGTTTTGGGACTAACCCCAGTGCCGGACCATTTGCTCACCGTCGCTTTACTTGACTTTGCAGGATCGACGCATGGAGGACGTGTGGATCATGGACTCCGGTTGCTCTAGGCACATGACAGGGCACCGCAAGTGGTTCTCCAGCCTCAACCCCGTAAGCACCAAGGAGTACATCACATTCAGGGACAATGGTCAAGGTAAAGTGATGGGTGTTGGTTCTATTTCGCTCTCTGCTAAGCTTTCCCTGAGAGAAGTTGCTTTTGTTCGTAATCTAGGGTTCAATTTGGTCTCTGTTTCGCAACTTCTCGATGAAGGATTTGAGGTTCGGTTTAAGAAGGGTGCGTGCTGCGTTCTTGATGCTGAGGAGACCCTTGTTTGCTCTTTGCTGCCTTTTGGTCAGGTTTTTAGGGTCGACCTCACATCTGTTTCTGGCCCTGCTCGCTGTTTGGTTGCTAGTCCTTCTGCTGATATTTGGAAGTGGCATAGGAGGCTTGGTCACTTGAGCTTTGATCTGCTAGTCAGATTGAGTTCAATGGGCCTAATCCGAGGATTGCCCAAGTTGAGAGCTGAGAAGGACTTAGTATGCCACCCCTGTCGTCATGGCAAGATGGTTGCCGCTTCTCACATTCCTGTGTCTCAGGTTATGACCTCCTATCCGGGTGAGCTACTCCATATGGATACAGTAGGTCCCGCTCGGGTAGCGTCGGTCAGTGGGAAGTGGTACGTGCTTGTTGTTGTGGACGACTTTTCGCGGTTCTCGTGGGTATTTTTCATGGAGTCTAAGGATGAGGCGTTTGGTTTTGTTCGGGATCTGGTATTGAGGTTGAGAAACGATAGTCATAAGGCCATGAGGGCTATCCGCAGTGACAATGGCGGAGAATTCAGAAACTCTCGGTTCGAAAACTTCTGTCGTGACCTAGGTCTCGAGTACCAGTTTTCTTCTCCATATACCCCACCGCAGAACGGTGTCGTGGAACGCAAGAACCGCACACTTGTTGAGATGGCACGGACGATGCTCGATGAGCATAGGACTCCAAGGCGCTTTTGGGCTGAGGCAGTGAATACGGCCTGTTACATTGCAAACCGGATCTTCTTGCGAGCTTTCCTTAGGAAAACCTCGTATGAACTTCGGTTTGGTAGGCAGCCCAGTGTCAAGCATTTCCGAGCGTTTGGCTGCAGGTGCTTTGTGCTGAAGAAGGCAGGGCATTTGGACAAGTTTGAGTCTCGTTGTTTGGATGGGATTTTTCTAGGTTATGCTTCTAGTTCTAGGGCTTTTCGTGTGTGGATTTTAGAGGCCAAGCAAGTTGTTGAGACTTGTGAGGTTTCTTTTGATGAAACTATGCCCTGCACAACCCCTGCCTTTGAGCTTTCAGGTGATGATGAAGAAGGCACCCCCATCTTTGAGGATGAGGAAGGTGCAGCTAATGATGGTGATGCAGGAGCCACTACACCGGCTGCAGCTCCTGTCCCCTCTGCTACGAGCTCAGATGATGAAGGACGACCCTTGCCCACGGGTTCCTCCTCACTCCCCCGACAGCAAGCTCATGCAGAGGCTGGACCCACTAAGAACGCAGGGGAGGTGACTTCCGAGATTGTTCCATCTCGGCAGGTCCAGCGGGATCACCCTCCTAACAGCATGATTGGAGACATTCACCAGCGTGTCATACGCTCTTCGGTTAACTCTCTAGCCTTTTTCTCCCACTCTGCATATGTTGCTTCTTTTGAGCCCCGAGATGTGTCACATGCATTATCTGATCCTAACTGGGTGAACGCCATGCATGAGGAGTTGGAGAACTTTGAGAGAAACCATGTCTGGGATTTAGTTGATCTTCCACCAAACTGTTGCCCTGTAGGTACCAAGTGGGTTTTCAAGAACAAACAGGGTGAGGATGGAATGGTTGTGAGGAACAAAGTGAGATTGGTAGCCCAGGGTTTCTGTGAGAAGGAGGGGATAGATTATGAGGAAACCTTTGCCCCTGTAGCTCGTTTGGAAGCCATTAGGATTTTGCTTGCCTTTACGGCCTCTAAAGGCTTCAAACTGCAGCAAATGGATGTCAAGTCTGCTTTCCTGAACGGGTTCATAGAGGAGGTACATGTGAGACAACCTCCTGGCTTCGAGAGTGCTAGATTTTCAGACCGGGTGTATAAGTTGAGGAAAGCTCTTTATGGTCTGAAGCAAGCTCCTAGAGCTTGGTATGCTAGGTTGAAGAATTTTCTGCTCAAATCTGGGTTTGTGATGGGTTCAGTAGACAAGACCTTGTTTTTGTTGAGTCGTGGCGGTGACACCCTGATAGTTCAGATATATGTTGATGACATAATCTTTGGTGGTTCATCTCACGCTTTGGTGTCTAGTTTTGCTGAACAGATGAGTAGGGAATTTGAAATGAGTCTCATGGGTGAGCTCTAGTTCTTCCTCGGGCTGCAGATCAAGCAAGGCCCTGAAGGAAACTTTGTCCATCAAGCAAAGTACACAAGGGATATACTCAAGAAGTTTGACATGGGGGATTCTAAACCCATGACAACTCCTATGAGTACAAACACGGCGCTTGATGCTGATGAAGATGGGGAGGCGGTGGACCAGAAGGAATTTCGAGGGATGATCGGCTCACTTCTGTACCTGACGGCGACCAGGCCGGACATTCAGTTCGCGGTCTGCCTTTGTGCGCGTTACCAGGCGTCTCCTATGACTTCTCACCGTCAAGCGGTGAAGCGTATTTTCAGGTATCTGAAATTCACTCCTGAGCTTGGTCTTTGGTACTCCTTAGGTTCTTCTCTTTTTCTTAGAGGGTTCTCAGATGCTGACCATGCTGGCTGCCGGATTGACTGCAAGTCAACCTCCGGCATATGCCAACTCTTAGGAACCTCTCTTGTCTCTTGGTCCTCCCGCAAACAAGCTAGTGTATCCTTGTCTACCACAGAAGTAGAGTACATAGCTGCTGCTAGCTGCTGCTCCCAGCTTTTATGGATGAAAGCCACCCTTAGTGATTTCGGGCTTAGGTTTGGAAAAATCCCTCTTCTAGTTGATTCTACTTGTGCTATTTCTGTAGCTAAGAACCCCGTCTTGCACTCTAGAACCAAACACATAGACCTGAGGTTTCACTTTCTGAGAGATCACTATGAGAAGGGGGACATAGACTTAGTCCACGTAGCATCTGAAAACCAGTTGGCCGATATCTTTACCAAGCCCCTAGAGTTTGGCGCTTTTGTGCGCTCGAGAGGTGAGCTTGGAGTGTGCTATCCCTTTTAGTCACGGATAATACGCTATTCCTTTTAGTAAGG
Organism: Paspalum notatum; assembly: GCA_022530915.1. NCBI lineage: Eukaryota > Viridiplantae > Streptophyta > Magnoliopsida > Poales > Poaceae > Paspalum > Paspalum notatum. Next base: position 25,527,828 of record CM039688.1, on the reverse strand, counting down.
AATAGCTTCCATAGTCTAGAATTTGCTTTTATCTGGCTTTTATTTCTCTTTGCTTCTTTTGCATGTTGTATCATATCATGCATTGCACTGTATCATATGCATTTTCACTTCACTAGCACTAGAGCTCTTTTGAGATGATGAGTTAGTACTTGCTTGTGCTAGATTGTACAGTTACATGCTTGATCATGGTTGGCTAAGCTCTCTTGAGTCTGTTGAATACTAGTCGTGAGCTAAGTCATTTTATTCTTTGCAAATCAAAAACTATGATCACCACTTGATTTGGCTACCTAGCATGTGTAGGATTGTTGAATGCTATGCTATCTTTTCATACCTGGATATGCTAGTTGTATGCCTTTGCTAAGTTAATGTCTAAGCTTTTGTGACACCTTGCTTAAATTGAAATCTGAATCAAATGCTTACAAGTGGTGTCTTATGTGCTGAATTGAGAAAGATACAGGTGGGTTTGCTTGTCTCACTGATCTAGTTCGAGACAGCTTGCCTTTGCACTTTGGCATGAACTTGGACTAGACTGTGTATGACCAAAACCTTGTCTTAAGCTTCTGATGGTTATATAACCTAGGCTTGGCATTGGTTGGTAAGAAGTGGCAAAAGACAAGTAAATAACCCCTAGCACAAAAAGAACTTGCTTATGAATACAAATGTATAAATCTGAAATTTGCAAGTCTCTAAAATGCTTATGGCTGGTTGTATATGCTTTGGTTGAGAATAGCACAACTTGTATGCATTGCTAGCATCTTGCTATTCATACCTATCTTGCAAGGTGCTATTCATGTTGGTGATGCTTTCTTTTCATTAACCCTGAAAAACAAGCTTACTCTTGATATGTGTGAGATAGATTCATTTGAGCTTGTTGTATGCTTCCTTGCCCTCACTTGCTCTGTTTGCTAGAACTTGTGATTACTAGCTTTCCATCCCTTCTGAGCTCTTTCAGTTACACTATTTGCATTTCATGGCATATTTTGAGGAGGAGTTATCTAGTTCTGGGGGAGTTGAGTTCAAGGAACCCTTGATGTGTCCATTGTCAACAAGGGGGAGAAATTTGGGGAGAGGTTAGTGTACTTCTCCAAGGGGAATAAATTTAAAAATATGGACAAGGGGAGAACTCAGGAGAGATTTAGTTGAGGGAGAGCTTTGCATTCATATTGCATTTGTGAGGATGCATTTCAGGGAGAGTTTGAGCTTTTAGCATGCTCTTTGCATCGGTGCGTTGAGCCTTTTGCCTCTGTTTTGAGGAGCCGATGCTTTGCTTCTTTTTGCTTCAAGTTGCCTTGTGTTTTGCCTTTGTTGGGTTTTGGGCAGCTTGAGCATTTCTTTTATTTTCTTTCTTTTTCGGTTTTACGCTTTTCTCTTGTTTTTGATCCATTTCAGGTTACAGGTTGAAGGTGTTGACAATGCACTCATCAAGGGGGAGATTGAGAGCCAATGGACCGGCCTCATTGCTCTCCTGGTGTGATGAGTGATTGTCAACGAGCTCAAGCCCTCCGATTGACTGGAGGCCCTCCGAAGGACTGGAGGTAGAGGAAGACGAAGACCTCGATGGACTGAGGCAAAAGCCCTCCAATGGACCGGAGGCAATGCTCGGCGTCGGTCGGCCATGGGAGCTTGGTACACGGAGGGGCGGTTCGGCAACGGTGGTGTAAGCCCTCCGATGGACCGCGAGGCAACTCCGATGGATCGGAGAAGCCGAGTGCCACCGTGGTGCTTCAACCCGAGTGCATGGCGCGAAGGCGCGCGAGGGAGGCTTTGGCGGCTTCGGCTCAAAACCGCCACCCAAGTTCAGATGACTTGGTGGGTTGGGCTCCGACTCACCAAGATTGAAGATTGGACCAAGACCCGGCCCAGGAAGCCCGCAGAATAAAGTTTCCCGGTTTCTGACTTCAAAACCGGGGGAAGCTTCCGGACTACTGGCTATGTGGCGCACATCCAAGCGAGGCGGAGAAACCGAAGATGATCAAGACGTCATCGTAGTCGTCCGATTGTATCTTTTCGGTTTGGCCCCCTCCGGGCATTTTTAGAGAAGGGGTCTTAATGTAATTGTGTCGTTTAGGGCCTAGGGTATAAATAGACTTGAGAGGCTCCCTTGGAGCTCATCTTGGCAGCCACAAACCCTAGGATTTCCTAACCCTAGCAGCCAAGGTCCAAAGAGAGAAAGAGAGAGGATTAACTAGGAGATGAGTGCCTAGTTTAGTCTAATCTTGTCATTAGTGGGAGGATGAAGGGAGGTAGGCTCTAGGGAACTCTTGTAACCTGAATTTCGTGGTTAATTCAAGATTCTTTGTTGTGAAATTCCAAGTCTTGAGCAGCAATCTCGTCCCTCCCTCTTTGCCCCTTTTCTAGTTTCGTTTTTGGTCCCGTTTCTTGGATTTTGGCTCGTTTTGTGTTGTCCATGGATGAGACCTTTCTTTTGCAGGTATTTTGCCTTGCTAGGACGTGGTGCATCTCACTAGCAAGTGCTAGAATCATCCAACCACGAGCAAGGGCCGTTCTTGACGTTTCTAGGTTTTTCGGGTTCAACTCACCAACCTCACGAGATCTGAAATTCCCGTGCAACCCTTGATCTTTTCAGGTGGATCTTTTGGGCTTTGCTAGGGAAGGTACTTTGGATCATCCATGCAAATTTTCGTGAAGTTTCGTTGAGATTTGACCCAGTTTTGGTTCGGTTTTTGGAGTGCCTGCGTGCAGTTTTTCAGTTGTTCGGAGTCAACTCACCTACCTCACGAGATTTGCAATTCCCATGCATCCCTTGATCTTTTGGAGCTGATCTTTTGGGATTTGCTAGGGAAGGTCCTTAGGATTGTCCATGCAAATTTTTGTGAAGTTTCGTTGAGATTTGACCCCGTTTCGATCGTTTTTCGTAGAGGTGTCGGGCTGTTTTCTGCGCGCAGTTTTTCGGAGAACTGACAGTACTAATCGTTTGTCCTTAGGTTTGTCCGAACCCTATACTTCGGATTGTCCGATCCTCTTTCCTCGGATTGTCCGGTCTATAGGTTTTTAGGGCTGTTTCAGCCCCTTTCTTTGGGTTTGTCCGGTCAGTTCTTTTGGTTGAGACAGTATTGTCCGGTCTAGTGTATTTAGGGCTGTTTTTGCGTGTTTCTTGCTCCGCTTGCTTTGGGGTTTGTTTTTCTTGGTTTCTTTGGTTTTTTGGAGTGTTGTTGTTTGCTTCAAGCTTGTTTTGTGTCAACCGCTGCATGCCCATACTCTTCACTCACTGTTCTTAAGTGAGGCACGCTTCGGTGTGTTGAGTGGCTAGTGTGCGACGCTTGCAAGCTTTGTAGCTTGTCTTGTTTTGTTTGTGCCTTGTTGTTCTTGCTTGCTTTGATGCTGCATTAGTGTTTTCAGTTTAGAGTTTCTTAATGTGTCCTAGGGTTAGTAGCTTGTCTATGCTACGTAACTGTGCACATTAGAGAGATGTAGTTTTAGGTGTTGTGTGTGTTTGTCTGGGTGTAGTGTGTTTGCTCGTTTAGGTGTAGTTTGGTTGCTCATCTTACGTCCTTTTCTTTGGGCGTTATTTCGAGTGCTTCCGCTTTCCACCCGATACGTATCTGTTCAGTGGACGGTATTGGGTGTGCGTGTGTTTTCGTGAGAGCGCACTTTGGGGGTTTGAGTTTGAGTTTTTCAAGTGCTCCTATTCACACCCTCTAGTCGCACGTCTCGGTCCTTCTCCCCCTTGTCCATATTTTTAAATTTCTTCCCCTTGTAGAAGTACACTAATCTCTCCCCAAATTTCTCCCCCTTGTTGACAATGGACACATCAAGGGTTCCTTAAACTCAACTCCCCCTGAACTAGATAACTCCCCCTCAAAATATGCCATGAAATGAAAGGAGTGTAACTGAAAGAGCTCAGAAGGGATGGAAAGCTAGTAATCACAAATTCTAGCAAATAGAGCAAGTGAGGGCAAGGAAGCATACAACAAGCTCAAATGAATCTATCCCATACATATCAAGAGTAAGCTTGTTTTTCAGGGTTAATGAAAAGAAAGCATCACCAACATGAATAGCACCTAGCAAGATAGGTATGAACAGCAAGATGCTACCAATGCATACAAGGTGTGCTATTCTCAACCAAAGCATATACAACCAGCCATAAGCATTTTAGAGACTTGCAAATTTCAGATTTATACATTTGTATTCATAAGCAATTTCTTTTTGTGCCAGGGGTTATTTACTTGTCTTTTGCCACTTCTTACCGACCAATGCCAAGCCTAGGTTATATAACCATCAGAAGCTTAAGACAAGGTTTTGGTCATACACAGTCTAGTCCAAGTTCATGCCAAAGTGCAAAGGCAAGCTGTCTCGAACTAGATCAGTGAGACAAACAAACCCACCTGTATCTTTCTCAATTCAGCACATAAGACACCACTTGTAAGCATTTTGATTCAGATTTCAATTTAAGCAAGGTGTCACAAAAGCTTAGACATTAACTTAGCAAAGGCATACAACTAGCATATCCAGGTATGAAAAGATAGCATAGCATTCAACAATCCTGCACATGCTAGGTAGCCAAATCAAGTGGTGATCATGGTTTTTGATTTGCAAAGAATAAAATGACTTAGCTCACGACTAGTATTCAACAGACTCAAGAGAGCTTAGTCAACCATGATCAAGCATGCAACTGTACAATCTAGCACAAGCAAGTACTAACTCATCATCTCAAAAGAGCTCTAGTGCTAGTGAAGTGAAAATGCATATGATACAGTGCAATGCATAATATGATACAACATGCAAAAGAAGCAAAGAGAAATAAAAGCCAGATAAAAGCAAATTCTAGACTATGGAAGCTATTCCTTACTAAAAGGAATAGCGTATTATCCGTGACTAAAAGGGATAGCACACTCCAAGCTCACCTCTCAAGCGCACAAAAGCGGCAAACTCTAGGGGCTTGGTAAAGATATCGGCCAACTGGTTTTCAGATGCTACGTGGACTAAATCTATGTCCCCCTTCTCATAGTGATCTCTTAGAAAGTGAAACCTCACGTCTATGTGTTTGGTTCTAGAGTGCAAGACGGGGTTCTTAGCTACAGAAATAGCAGAAGTAGAATCAACTAGAAGAGGGATTTTTCCAAACCTAAGCCCGAAATCACTAAGGGTGGCTTTCATCCACAAAAGCTGGGAGCAGCAGCTAGCAGCAGCTATGTACTCTGCTTCTGTGGTAGACAAGGATACACTTGCTTGTTTGCGGGAGGACCAAGAGACAAGAGAGGTTCCTAAGAGTTGGCATGTGCTGGAGGTTGACTTGCGGTCAATCCGGCAGGCAGCATGGTCAGCATCTGAGAACCCTCTAAGAAAAAGAGAAGAACCTGAGGAGTACCAAAGACCAAGCTCAGGAGTGAATTTCAGATACCTGAAAATGCGCTTCACCGCTTGACGGTGAGAAGTCCTAGGAGACGCCTAGTAACGCGCACAAAGGCAAACCACGAACTGAATGTCCGGCCTGGTCGCCGTCAGGTACAGAAGTGAGCCGATCATCCCTCGAAATTCTTTCTGGTCCACCGCCTCCCCATCTTCATCAGCATCAAGTGCCGTGTTTGTACTCATAGGAGTTGTCATAGGTTTAGAATCCCCCATGTCAAACTTCTTGAGTATGTCCCTTGTGTACTTTGCTTGATGGACAAAAGTTCCTTCAGGGCCTTGCTTGATCTGCAGCCCGAGGAAGAACTGGAGCTCACCCATGAGACTCATCTCAAATTCCCTGCTCATCTGTTCAGCAAAACTAGACACCAAAGCGTGAGATGAACCACCAAAAATTATGTCATCAACATATATGTGAACTATCAGGGTGTCACGGCCACGACTCAATAGAAACAAGGTCTTGTCTACTGAACCCATTACAAACCCAGATTTGAGCAGGAAACTCTTCAACCTAGCATACCAAGCTCTAGGAGCTTGCTTCAGACCATAAAGGGCTTTCCTCAATTTATACACCCGGTCTGGAAATCTAGCACTCTCAAAGCCAGGAGGTTGTCTCACATATACCTCCTCCTCTATGAACCCGTTCAGGAAAGCAGACTTGACATCCATTTGCTGCAGTTTGAAGCCTTTAGAGGCCGCAAAGGCAAGCAAAATCCTAATGGCTTCCAAACGAGCTACAGGGGCAAAGGTTTCCTCATAATCTATCCCCTCCTTCTCACAGAAACCCTGGGCTACCAATCTCACTTTGTTCCTCACAACCATTCCATCCTTACCCTGTTTGTTCTTGAAAACCCACTTGGTACCTACAGGGCGACAGTTTGGTGGAGGTTCAACTAAATCCCAGACATGGTTTCTCTCAAACTTCTCCAACTCCTCATGCATGGCGTTCACCCAGTCAGCATCAGATAATGCATGTGATACATCCCGGGGCTCAAAAGAAGCAACATATGCAGAGTGGGAGAAAAAGGCTAGAGAGTTAACCGAAGAGCGTGTGACACGCTGGTGAATGTCTCCAATCATCCTGTGAGGAGGGTGATCCCGCTGGAGCTGCCGAGATGGAACAATCTCGGAAGTCACCTCCCCTGCGTCCTCAGCGGGTCCAGCCTCTGCATGAGCTTGCTGTCGGGGGAGTGAGGAGGAAGCCGTGGGCAAGGGTCCTCCTTCGTCATCTGAGCTCGTAGCAGATGGGACAGGAGCTGCAGCCGGTGCAGTGGCTCCTGCATCACCATCATTAACTGCACCTTCCTCATCCTCAAAGATGGGGGTGCCTTCTTCATCATCACCTAAAATCTCAAAGGCAGGGGTTGTGCAGGGCATAGTTTCATCAAAAGAAACTTCACAAGTCTCAACAACTTGCTTGGCCTCTAAAATCCACACACGAAAAGCCCTAGAACAAGAAGCATACCCTAGAAAAATCCCATCCAAACAACGAGACTCAAACTTGTCCAAATGCCCTGCCTTCTTCAGCACAAAGCACCTGTAGCCAAACGCTCGCAAATGCTTGACGCTGGGCTGCCTACCAAACCGAAGTTCATACGAGGTCTTCCCAAGGAAAGCTCGCAAGAAGATCCGGTTTGCAATGTAACAGGCCGTATTCACTGCCTCAGCCCAAAAGCGCCTTGGAGTCCTATGCTCATCGAGCATCGTCCGTGCCATCTCAACAAGTGTGCGGTTCTTGCGTTCCACAACACCGTTCTGCGGTGGGGTATATGGAGAAAAAAACTGGTGCTCAAGACCTAGGTCACGACAGAAGTTTTTGAACCGAGAGTTTCTGAATTCTCCGCCATTATCACTGCGGATAGCCCTCATGGCCTTATGACTATCGTTTCTCAACCTCAGTACCAGATCCCGAACAAAACCAAACGCCTCATCCTTAGACTCCATGAAAAATACCCACGAGAACCGCGAAAAGTCGTCCACAACAACAAGCACGTACCACTTCCCACTGACCGACGCTACCCGAGCGGGACCTACTGTATCCATATAGAGTAGCTCACCCGGATAGGAGGTCATAACCTGAGACACAGGAATGTGAGAAGCGGCAACCATCTTGCCATGACGACAGGGGTGGCATACTAAGTCCTTCTCAGCTCTCAACTTAGGCAATCCTCGGATTAGGCCCATTGAACTCAATCTGACTAGCAGATCAAAGCTCAAGTGACCAAGCCTCCTATGCCACTTCCAAATATCAGCAGAAGGACTAGCAGCCAAACAGCGAGCAGGGCCAGAAACAGATGTGAGGTCGACCCTAAAAACCTGACCAAAAGGCAGCAAAGAGCAAACTAGGGTCTCCTCAGCATCAAGAACGCAGCACGCACCCATCTTAAACCGAACCTCAAATCCTTCATCGAGAAGTTGCGAAACAGAGACCAAATTGAACCCTAGATTCCGAACAAAAGCAACTTCTCTCAGGGAAAGCTTAGCAGAGAGCGAAACAGAACCAACACCCATCACTTTACTTTGTCCCCGAATGTGATGTACTCCTTAGTGCTTACGGGGTTGAGGCTGGAGAACCACTTGCGGTGCCCTGTCATGTGCCTAGAGCAACCGGAGTCCATGATCCACACGTCCTCCATGCCTCGATCCTGCAAAGTCAAGTAAAGCGACGGTGAGCAAACGGTCCGGCACTAGGGTTAGTCCCAAAACTGCTGTACCAGTGCCAAGCCATCTACTCAAAAGTGGGATAAGCACAATCAAAGAAATCATCACGACGATCAGGGTAACCACGACCTCCAAAGCGTGCACCCTCAAAAGCTCTCTCAAAGCCTCGGTCACGAGGTCCATAGCTGCACTGAAAACGACTAGGAGCTCGGCCGGTAAAGCGTCTCTCACCACCAAGAGCACGAGCCTGAAAGCCGCTTCCTCTCTCACCACCGGCAAAGCGGTCTCTCATCTCACCGCGGTGGGGAGGATCTTGCCTACCACCCTGGTAGAACTGATCCTGGTTCCCCCAAGCTCTCTCCTGCCTCTCAACCCGCTTCCTCCTGAAGCAAAACTCCTCTAGGTGGCCATTCCGCTGGCAAAACTCACAGTGGTAGACAGGCCTCCTAGGAACTCGGTTAGGCTGGGACTTGGGCTTAAGTGGTGTGGCTTTGGGTGGCTCAGGCTGCTGGACTGGCTTCTTGCCCTTGGGCATAAGCTCTTCCTCAACAATCTTGTCCAGCTTAGCCTTAGAAGGCTTGGGTGTCCAGTACTACTTCTTTGGGGCAGCCTTGGGTGGCTCATGGTAAACCCCATCAACAGTCTCTCCTGGCTGGGTAGGTGCAGTCTTGACCTTAATTGGGGCACTCTTCTCACCCGAAATGCTGCACTCTCCAAACCCAACACCACTTGTCTCACCCTCAGCTCTCTTGGTGCTCTCTATGATCATCTCTAGTTGAGGTTGCCTCGCATATACCCAACTGAGCACCTCCCTCAACCTGTTGTTGTCATTTTGTAAAGACAACATCTCCTCCCTCAGATCCTCCAGAATCACAGTCTGGGCAGCACAGGTATCACAGTCTAGGGAGGGAACCACAACAGCTTTCTCCAACTTCCTAATGGTGGCATCCCTATCCACCAGCTGCATCCTAAGGGTTAGGCAATTCTCACAAGTATTAGTAGGTGCTGAAAGCACCTCAAAGTCAGCTCTCAACTGCTCTAACTCACCTCTCAAAGTAGGACAGACCATACACGCACCCAAAAGCGTAGGTCTAGCCCTAAGCTCCTCAAGCTCCATGACCTGCCCCTCAAACTTCTCCTTCAGAACAGCTAGCTCTCTAGCTAGATAGGGGCAAGACTCACACTCAAGCTCTCCACTCAAAGTAGGCTCATCCAGTTTGGACTGGAGTTTGCCCAGCTCAGCCTTCAGCTCATCTATCTCCTCTACCCACTTGGCATACCTATCTCTCTGGTCACCAAGCTCCGTCATGAAAGACTCGCAGGTAGGGCACTCAATCTCACTGGGTTGGGGTCTCACACTCCTCAACCTCTCATTCTCCTCTAAAGCCTCAGCAAGTTGGGCTTTCAACTTCTGCAGCTTCTTAGCTGCCTTCTCCAGCATCTTATCCTGGGCCTTAAGTTCCCGGCTGTTCTGCTCTAGCATCTCAAGGATTTTGACTTGCTTAGGAGTTACCTCATCATCAGAAGAAGAGTTGCTGCCGTCATCCTTGTTCTCCTTGTCCTCAAGCGCCATGGAGCAAACCGAGCTACTCTTGTCCTTGTTCTTGCGCCTGGACTTGGTGGAGACGAAGCACAAGCCAGCTGGACCGCCTTGATCGTTCCTCTTGTCCTTCCTGTACGTGATCTCCTCATCGCTTGAGCTCGACGAGGATGAAGAGGAAGAAGATCCACTGCTGCAGAACCCGATCTCGGCGAAGAAGGCCTTGTCCCGCTTTCGGTTGTCCTTCTGGTAACTCTTGAAAGCCTTCCGGAAGTTCTTCTTGCCGAAGGAGCGCTTGCCGGAGCCGTGCTTGCTGGAGTAGTGCTTGTCAAAGCTTGGCTTGCCGGAGTGGTACTTGTCGGAGTCGCGGGAGTAGCTTTTGCCCTTCTTGTAGTAGTTGTTCTTGTTGGGGCACTCGGCGATGAAGTGGCCGACCTCTCCCCTCTTCTTGCTCATCCGGTTGTCATAGGCGCGCTGAAAGCGACTAGACACCAGACACAACTCATCATCCCCAAGCGTCGCTAGCTGCTCCTCTGTAACAGACATCAAAGCAGAAAACAAGAAGTTGTGTAACATGGGGTTAATGACAGACTCACTAGAGGGGGTAGCCAAAGCCAGACTCTTAGAACCTGTACAAGCGAGGGAATCCCTCATCTTGTAATCTACCTCGGTGGCCTTGAGCTTACTATAGAGCGCCTCTACTCCAATCGTATCATACCCTGCCGACTCAATGATTGAGTTCACCTTGATCTCCCATATTTTTCTATCCAAAGCATACAGCAACTTGACAGCCTACTGATGATCGGTATATGGGAGGGCAGCGGGGGCAGAGTTGACACGCAACTTGTTGATGGTCGACTGAAAGCGACCAAACAAGTCGTCTACTGACTCTCTCGGCTTCTGGATGAAATTCTCATATTCGCGCCGGTAAGTCTCCACAAGTCCAGCCATAATTGTCGCAGTACCCTCATGGTGTGCACTAAGCAGTGACCATATCTCACGCGCAGTCTTAAGGTGACTCACTCTCTCATAATCCATGGGACCAAGCCCGGAGAAGAGAAAGTTAACAGCCTTGGCATTCGCCTCATGCTGAGCCACGATGTCCTGCGTAGTACGCTCAGCAACTAGAAGCACCACAAAAGTCGTACTCTGAGTAGCATCCCATATGTCCTGACTCTGGCTAACAAGGAACGCCTCCATTCTACCTTTCCAGTAGGGATAGCCATCGGAGCCAAGGACTGGAATTTTCCCGGAGTAAGTCATCGTCGCTACGGTTTCGTCACCGGTTAAGGTATAGGAAACCTAACCGGCTCTTATACCACTTGTAGGACCGAGACGTGCGACTAGAGGGGGGTGAATAGGAGCACTTGAAAAACTCAAACCCCCAAAGTGCGCTCTCACGAAAACACACGCACACCCGATACCGTCCACTGAACAGATACGTATCGGGTGGAAAGCGGAAGCACTCAAAATAACGCCCAAAGAAAAGGACGTAAGATGAGCAACCAAACTACACCTAAACGAGCAAACACACTACACCCAGACAAACACACACAACACCTAAAACTACACCTCTCTAATGTGTAGAGTTATGTAGCATAGACAAGCTACTAACCCTAGGACACATTGAGAAACCCTAAACTGAAAACACTAATGCAGCATCAAAGCAAGCAAGAACAACAAGGCACAAACAAAACAAGACAAGCTACAAAGCTTGCAAGCGTCGCACACCAACCACTCAACACACCAAAGCGTCCCTCACTTAAGAACAGTGAGTGAAGAGTATGGGCATGCAGTGGTTGACACAAAACAAGCTTGAAGCAAACCACAACACTCCAAAAAACCAAAGAAACCAAGAAAAACAAACCCCAAAGCAAGCGGAGCAAGAAACACGCAAAAACAGCCCTAAATACACTATACCGGACAATACTGTCTCAACCAAAAGAACTGACCGGACAAACCCAAAGAAAGGGGCTGAAACAGCCCTAAAAACCTATAGACCGGACAATCCAAGGGAAGAGGATTGGACAATCCGAAGTATAGGGTTCGGACAAACCTAAGGACAAACGATTAGTACTGTCAGTTCTCCGAAAAACTGCGCGCAGAAAACAACCCGACACCTCTACGAAAAACGATCGAAACGGGGTCAAATCTCAACGAAACTTCACGAAAATTTGCATGGACAATCCTAAGGACCTTCCCTAGCAAATCCCAAAAGATCAGCTCCAAAAGATCAAGGGATGCACGGGAATTGCAAATCTCATGAGGTAGGTGAGTTGACTCCGAACAACTGAAAAACTGCACGCAGGCACTCCAAAAACTGAACCAAAACCGGGACAAATCTCAACGAAACTTCACAAAAATTTGCATGGATGATACTAAGTACCTTCCCTAGCAAACCCCAAAAGATCCACCTAAAAAGATCAAGGGTTGCACGCGAATTTCAGATCTCGTGAGGTTGGTGAGTTGAACCCGAAAAACCTAGAAACGTCAAGAACGGCCCTTGCTCGTGGTTGGATGATTCTAGCACTTGGCTAGTGAGATGCACCACATCCTAGCAAGGCAAAATACCGGCAAAAGAAAGGCCTCATCCTTGGACAACACAAAACGAGCCAAAATCCAAGAAACGGGACCAAAAACGAAACTAGAAAAGGGGCAAAGAGGGAGGGACGAGATTGCTGCTCAAGACTTGGAATTTCACAACAAAGAACCTTGAATTAACCACGAAATTCAGGTTACAAGAGTTCCCTAGAGCCTACCTCCCTTCATCCTCCCACTAATGACAAGATTAGACTAAACTAGGCACTCATCTCCTAGTTAATCCTCTTTCTTTCTCTCTTTGGACCTTGGCTGCTAGGGTTAGGAAATCCTAGGGTTTGTGGCTGCCAAGATGAGCTCCAAGGGAGCCTCTCAAGTCTATTTATACCCTAGGCCCTTAACGACACAATTACATTAAGACCCCTACTCTAAAAATGCCCGGAGGGGGCCAAACCGAAAAGATACAATCGGACGACTACGATGACGTCTTGATCATCTTCGGTTTCTTCGCCTCGCTTGGATGTGCGCCACATAGCCAGTAGTCCGGAAGCTTCCCCCGGTTTTGAAGTCAGAAACCGGGAAACTTTATTCTGCGGGCTTCCTGGGCCGGGTCTTGGCCCAATCTTCAATCTTGGTGAGTCAGAGCCCAACCCACCAAGTCATCTGAACTTGGGTGGCGGTTTTGAGCCGAAGCCGTCAAAGCCTCCCTCGCGCGCCTTCGCGCCATGCACTCGGGTTGGAGCACCACGGTGGCACCCGGCTTCTCCGGTCCATCGGAGTTGCCTCGTGGTCCATCGGAGGGCTTACACCACCGTTGCCGAACCGCCCCTCCGTGTACCGAGCTCCCATGGCCAACCGACGCCGAGCATTGCCTCCGGTCCATTGGAGGGCTTTTGCCTCAGTCCATCGAGGTCTTCGTCTTCCTCTACCTCCAGTCCTTCGGAGGGCCTCCAGTCCATCGGATGGCTTGAGCTCGTTGACAATCACTCATCACACCAGGAGAGCAATGAGGCCGGTCCATTGGCTCTCAGGCGTTTTAGCAGGCGTTGGACTGTCCGATGGCAAGGCGTTGGACTGTCCGACAGGTGCTAGGTGAAGGTCAAGCCCTCGGTTTTTTCCGTCCAGTGGGTGGCGCCGGACTGTCCGATGGCTCTGTGTCGGACTGTCCGGTGGGTGCCGTCGGACTGTCCGGTGGCTCTGCCCCAGGCGGTTTTAGGCTCGTTTTGCATCGTTTTCTCTCGGCGTTTGAGCGAGTGCTATGTAGTGCTTCCGTAGTGCTTTCCTCGACGCATCTTAGGGTTGGTAGCTTGTCCTAGCTACGCGATCCTACACGGTGAGAAGAGAGGGTTTTTGGAGTTGAAGGTTTTTAGGTGTCGACCTATTCGCCCCCCTCTAGGTCGCTTTTCGGTCCTCAATTGGTATTAGAGCCAAGTTAGGGTCTTCTATACCTTAGCCGGTTCTAGATCCATCAAGGGCGACCATGGATTAGTCCGTTGGCAAGATTCCAGGGTTCGATGGCTCCGATTACTCATATTAGAAGATCCGCATGTCGGCATTCCTCTAGAGCCAACATTCATCCGTCTGGGATATTTGTCAACATGCTGATTTTGAGGTGCTTGAGGAGCGTGTTACTCAGCTGCAGCAGTGGGAACACGAAGCGAACAACAAGGCTAGGAATTTTCTCTTGACAGCCCTGAGCCACTTTGAGTTCAATAGAGTGAGTCATCTTAGGACGGCTCATGAGATCTGGACTACCCTTGCAAACTTCCATGAGGGGACAAGTCAGGTCAAGGCCAGGCTGTACGACACGTACAAGTGAGAGTACGAGAATTTCTCCCAGCAACCTGGTGAGAGCATTGACGACTTGTTCAGTCAGTTTCAATCGATTGCCAACAAGATTCGTGCTAATGCAAGAAATAGGGCTTTGCCGTACGACTACCATGAGCAGGCTTGCAAGCTACTCTTTGCCTTGGATCGTAGTATTTGGCAAATGAAGAAGGAGTCTATAGTCGAGTCAAGTGGCTATGAGACTCTCACCACAGACGAGCTATATAGCAAATTGAAGGCTTCGGAGGTTGACGCTCAGGCGCAGTCCAGAATGAGTGGACCAACTCCTAAGTTCCTAGCTCTTATGTCTGGCCCTAGTAGTGGCGGTGCTGCTAACGCTAACCCTTATGTTGGCTATGCTTTGTCTCTGATTTCAGCTACGGAGGAGGAACCGGAGGCACTTGATGATGAGAAGCTGTGCCTACTGTCCAACAAGTTCCAGCGCCTCTACTCAAACAGGATGAGCCGCAGAAGAGTTGACAAGCTCCAGTGCTACGAGTGTGGGAAGACGGACCACTTCATCGCCGACTGCCCCTAGAGGAGAGCTCAGGAGAAGTACTCTGCCGGCAAGGATCACAAGTACAAGGGCAAGTACACCTCCGATAAGAAGAAGGGCAAGTACAAGGGCGACAAGAAGAAGCGGCCGTACTTCAGCAAGAGGAAGTTTGTGAAGCAGTACCAGAAGCACGCGCAAGAGCGTGACTGTGCTTTCCTCGCCAGCTTGAGTGACTGCGACGGCACTTCCAGCGACTCCGGCTCCGACGGCGACGATGATGGTGAGAAGAAGATCGTCGGACACGCTGGACTCTGCTTTTTCGGTGACGAGATCGGCTACTGTACCATGGCGATCAAGGGTGATCAAGCTGGCTCCACCGACTCTGACTTCTGCTTTGAAAAACCAGGATCGCTTGCTTAGAGTTGCTACTAAGGACCTTAGGCTTGCTAATGCTAAGGTTGCTACTTTAGAGGCTGAGCTTGAGACTTTGAAGTCTAAACTTGATTGTGCTTTGAATGATCTGTCTGTTGCTAAGGAAGCTTGTGGTGTTGCCGATGAGATTAAGTGCACTGATTGTCAAGTTCTAGCTGTTGAAATTGCTAATCTTCGCGCTAAGCATACTAGTAACGGAGATTTACTTCATTCTACTACTGCAGCGCTAGAGGAGTTAAAGGCTAGGCCGACTTTGCTTGCCAAGTGTGATGCTTGTCCTACACTTAGGAAGGAGTTGGAGGAAGTTAGGGCTGCTTTGAGGAAGTCTGAGAAGACTGCTAGCCCTACTAGTATTGCTTGTTCCAAGTGTAAGGATCTTAGAGATTTGCTTGATGCTTTAGCCATTGAGAAGGTTCAGTTGGAGGATGAGAACACCTATGTTAGAACCATTCTCAGTTGGATTTCTGCTAGGGAGCCTCAACTTGGCATGATCATTTCCTCTTTTAAGTTGAGTGACAAGTTGGGGGTTGGCTACCACTACACCCATGCTGATTTTGATCAGTTGTATGGGAAGATTGGTGACTTGAGTAGGATCCCTTTGAGTGAGAAGTTCCCTTTGACCCACAACAAGCCCAATTTTCAGTCTGACAATCCTAAAGGGGGTGTGTGGACTAACAAGCCTAAGGAGCCACCTAAGAAACAGGTGTGGACTCCCAAGCCTAACTTTGTGAGGAACCCACTTGACACTTTACCCAAGAGGAACCCACCTGATATACCTCCTAAGAGCTCCAAGCAAGTTGCTAAGAGGAACGTTCCTCCTAAGCCCACTCCAGAGTCAAAAAACCAACCCAAGGCTGCTTCACCCAAGAGGTACGTGTGTGACTACTGCCGTAGGGAGGGTCACCGGGTGGAGTTTTGCTACCGCAGGTTAAGGGCTGAGAAGCGTGAGGTTGAGATGAGGAACGAGGACAGGTACTACCAGGGTGGTAGGCCTACTGTTGAGACTCGGCGTGACGATAGGCGAGACCGCTGGCCACGCCGTGTAAGTGGAGGTAGAGGAGACCACTTTCCTTGTGGTGCTCCAGGTGGTGGTGGACGTTTTGCCGGTAGGGCACCGGGTCGTGAGCAGTACAGCTACGGTTCACCTGACCGAGACTTTGAAAGCTACGATAGACCACGCTTTGATAGACATGGTGATAGGCAGGTTCAGGCTCCGCGGGATTGGTGTCAAGGGATGTTTGATTGTGATTATGCTAACCCTTCTTTTGAGCAGATGGCTCGGCAATGGTTTGCTTCTTTTCAGACTAACCCCAGTGTCCGACCATATGCTCACCCCATGAACCGCTATTGATGCAGGACGGAGGCCTGGAGAACATATGGCTAATGGATTCCGGCTGTTCGCGCCACATGACCGGTAATCACAGATGGTTCTCCAGTCTCACCCCAGTGAGTTCCAGCGAGCATATCATTTTTGGGGACAAAGGTACTGGGAAGGTAAGAGGTGTTGGTGTTGTTCTAGTTTCTAAGAGTTTTATCTGGAGGGATGTTGCTTTGGTTGGTAACCTTGGTTACAACCTTCTCTCTGTTTCGCAACTTCTCGAGGAAGGATATGAGGTGCGCTTTAAGAAGGGTTGTTCTCGTGTTTTGGATGCTCAAGAGTCTTTGGTTTGTCTTGTTTTGCCTTTTGGGAAGGTTTTTCATGTTGACTTCTCGAGCTCCTCTAGTCCTTCTCGGCGTTTGGTGGCCGGTCCCTCCTCTGATTTATGGAAGTGGCATAGGAGGCTTGGTCATTTGAGCTTTGGTTTGCTTGCAAAGCTTAGCTCACTTGATCTAATCCGAGGATTGCCCAAACTGAAGAGTGAGCGTGATCTTGTGTGCCATCCTTGTCGCCACGGGAAGATGGTGACTGCTTCTCACACACTGGTTAATCAGGTAATGACGGCTAGCCTTGGGGAGTTGCTCCACATGGATACTGTGGGAACTTCTCGGGTGCGGTCTATTGGTGGGGAGTGGTACGTTCTTGTGATCGTGAACGACTTTTCTCATTGGTCTTGGGTGCATTTTATGGAGAGTAAGGATGAGGCCTTTGAGTTTGTTCATGACTTGGTTTTGAGGTTAAGAAACGAGTCTAGTCATGCCATGAGAGCGTTACGCAGTGACAATGGCTCAGAATTCAAGAATGACCGTTTCAAAACCTTTTGCCATAGCCAAGGTCTTGAACACCAGTTTTCGTCTCCATATGTTCCTCAGCAGAACGGGGTGGTTGAGCGCAAGAATCGGACCCTTGTTGAAATGGCCAGGACGATGCTCGATGAGCATAGGACTCCTAGGAAGTTTTGGGCCGAGGCAATCAACACCGCGTGCTACGTGTCAAATCGTATTTTCCTATGAGCTGTCCTTAACAAGACATCGTATGAGCTACGATTTGGGCGGCAGCCTAAAGTGAGCCACCTACGGGTGTTCGGCTGCAAGTGCTTTGTGCTCAAGCAGGAGAACTTGGACAAGTTCGAACCTCGCAGTTCTGACGGAGTTTTTCTTGGCTATGCCACGCATTCGCATGCATACCGTGTTTGGCTCTTGGACTCCGGTAGGATTGCTGAGACTTGTGAAGTTACTTTTGATGAAACTATGCCTTGCACAACCCCTGGCTTTGAGTTTGCAGGTGATGATGAGATAGGTACTACCATCTTTGAGGATGATGAGGAAGATCTTGGTGTTTCTGGTGATACTGCGCCGGCTGCAGCTCCAGAACCTGTTGCTTCACTTTCAGAGGTCGATGAGGGAGCTCCAGTACTTTCTCCTTCTACCACATGGGAGCAACCTCCACTTGATCCACCTGTACATGCTGCAAGGCCCGCTGAGGACGTTGGGGAGGTGACCACCGAGCCACAGCCGTCTCGGATGGTCCAGCGGAATCACCCTTCAAGGAACATCATTGGTGGCCTGAATGAGAGAGTTACTAGATCCAGGTCTGCTTCTCTTGCTCACTTTGCACATTCTGCATTTGTTGCTTCTTTTGAGCCTCATGATGTTGGACATGCTTTATCAGATGCAAACTGGTTCAATGCCATGCATGAGGAGCTAGAAAATTTTGAGAGGAATCAAGTTTGGGTTTTAGTTGGGCCTCCACCACACTGCAATCCTATAGGAACCAAATGGGTTTTCAAAAACAAATAGGGAGAGGATGGAGTTGTGGTGAGAAACAAGGCAAGACTTGTTGCTCAAGGTTTTTGCCAAAAAGAGGGGATAGACTATGAGGAGACCTTTGCCCCTGTAGCCAGATTAGAAGCCATTCGCATTCTTTTAGCCTTTGCAGCTTCGAAAGGGTTCAAGCTGTTTCAGATGGATGTGAAGAGTGCCTTCCTAAATGGGTTTATAGAGGAAGAGGTCTATGTGAGGCAACTCCCAGGCTTTGAGCATCCCAAATTTCCTAATCGAGTGTTCAAGTTGCAGAAGGCTTTGTATGGCCTGAAGCAAGCTCCCTGGGCCTAGTATGAGAGACTTAGGAAATTTCTAGTTGACCAGTGTTTCCAGATGGGGAGTGTAGACAAGACTCTTTTTCTCCTTAAGCATGGCAAAGATCTTTTGATTGTTCAGATTTACGTGGATGATATCATCTTTGGTGGCTCTTCTCATGCTTTGTGTAGCAAGTTTTCTGAGCAGATGAGCAGGGAGTTCGAGATGAGCATGATGGGGAACTTCAGTTCTTCCTTGGGCACCAGATCAGGCAGACTCCACAGGGTACCTTCGTCCACCAGAGCAAGTACACGAGGGACCTACTCCGGAAGTTTGAAATGGCAGATGCTTCGCCTCAGATGATTCTGATGAGTACATCTACTGCTTTGGACGCTGATGAAGGTGGCAAGGAGGTTGATCAGAAGGTGTACCGAGGGATGATCGGGTCGCTGCTGTACTTGACTGTTACGAGGCCAGATCTAGATATACAGTTTGCTGTAGGTCTGTGTGCTCGTTTTCAGGCGTCCCCGAGGAAGTCACACCGCACCGCTGTCAAGCAGATCTTGAGGTACATCAAGTTCACCCCGGAGTTTAGGCTTTGGTACTCCGCGGACTCTTCTCTTTCCCTCCTTGGCATTTAGGATTCGGATCATGCTGGGTGCCGGATAGACCGCAAGTCTACTTCTGATACTTGTCAGTTTTTGGGTACTTCTCTAGTCTCCTGGTCTTCTCGTAAGCAGTCTAGTGTAGCCACTTCCACATGTGAGGCAGAGTTTGTTGCCGCTGCTAGCTGTTGCTCCCAGATCCTATGGATGCTTGCTACCCTGAGAGACTATGGCCTTGCCTATGTAAGGATTCCCATTTTGTGTGATAGTTCCAGTGCCATTAGTGTTGCTAAGAACTGTCACACCCTGGTTTTAAAAAGACAAACCAGAGCAAACCTATATGTGTGTCAGGATCTAATCTCACACATGTAGAGACAATAAACAGTGATATCACAGAACATGCTTTTATATATATCATTAAACAACATTAACATTAAGACATTAAGTCTTTAACACAGAGTAGAGGAAGCATAACTAAATCTTCAAACCGTCCACAGGGAAACCGACTGGGGGTCGCACGCCTAGAACTCCATGATCCTTCATTTGTACTCCTTCAGGCCTTCATCTTTCTGAGCAGCGGTTGGATTTTCCCCCCAACAAGGAATCAAGATAAAACAAGCGTGAGTACGAGGTACTCAACAAGTATAACATAAACCATGAGGCTCTAAGGTTAGCTGACAAACTGCATAAGCTTTTAATTAAGTAAATTTTTATTTCAGCCTAGTTACTAAAGTTGAGTAGAAGAGACTATTAGCCCAAAGTTATTGCATAAAGAAAGTAACCATATTAAAGAACCATAACTAGAACCAGAACCATAATCAGGGAACCACTAATCAAAAGGAGGATCTCGGCTGCTCATAACCGTGAGCATGGCTGACATGTCAGTTTTACACTCTCGAGAGGTTGCACATCGTTACCCACAAGTCATAAGCTACGCTAGGTGTTCATCACATTACCGGAGATGAGATGACTAGCAAGCACACTACGAAGCCTTTCCAAAGATCACATTAGTAAAGAGTAACCGCAAGGAATCAAGCGCCGCAACGGTGGGGCCCACCTCCATAGGGAGAAGCACATACATGTAACGTAAAGCACACTCAACCATGAGGAGCGCAGGGACCACTGCAACTTACTCCTCCTCTTGCCCCACGGGTAAGTTACCCCAAACCAAAATGACCTAATTACTAAGCTAAGATTGCCCCATCCCAGTCTTGTGGTAGCGCGGTTGTCCCAGGTTGTCGCTCTATGAACAGGTCCTTACGGAGAGAACCGCAAAAGCACACGAGCACATTGCTCAGGTTCCCTAAACCATGTTGCTAAAAAGCAAGTTTTAAACGTGACATGAACCACTCAAACACACAGCACAGAGGGTCAAGCTCACATTAATTGCATAGAATCATTAACAAGGTTAATTAACAAAAGGTAAGAGAGTTCGTGTTGCACCTATCATAACTTAACCCAAATGCATCCCAAAAAGGTAGATATAAAGGAACAAGGTAGATAGGTAAACCTTAAAGATACACAAAATTAATGCACATGCAGTGATTAAAAGTTATTGGGTGTTGTTCATATTATACTTGCCTTCCTCGGGGTTATCCTGCTACTGCTCAAAGAATTCAGGAGGTGCCTCTGCAAACTCCACAGACTGCTTAACGTCTACTCACGAACATAGCACCATACAAGCATCCACGTACATACATACATGCAAACAAAAGCAAAACTATAAGAAACAGTACACCATTACATAAAAACAGAACATAAAACTCATGTAAAACTAATCTACATACTGTTATGAACATATGAGCGCAAGAATCACTCTAATTGGATCTAAAACGTAAAAGTTACAAGCATTTGAAGGTGTAGGGGACCAATCTACGAGTTATAAATGATGAATATGTAATGTTGCATAGAGGATGAGAGAGTGTGAGAGAGTTCACAAATGGAGGCATCGCTAGAGTTGACGAAGAATAATGTGGCATTGATGACGCAGCAATGGATCTTTCAAAAGAAGATCAGCACGGCGTAGAGAATGACGAAAAGAACACCTCAGTAAAGTTTAGATTTCACTAGAGATGAACGAATATTAATTAATTGTTCATCAAAGTTGAATAAGAATATGGCTAGGATAGAAACACCTTACCGAAGAAAAGAAACTTGTAGATTTACCGTGAATCGAAGATCTCCTAACCAAACCAAGGACAGTAAAATGAAGAGGTGCGCAGATTGCCGCAGCTGAGGTGCAGCACCCGGCGGTGCGTCCAAAATATGGAGTATGGGAGAAAATACCTTAGGATTCCCAAACTAGGCCCCCCTGCAAATGAGTCTTTGGTGCACTTATTCACATAGGGGTGGTCCAAATATATAGGGTTGTGAACCCTTCACTTTTCCATCAAAAAGCAAGGTGGAACAAAACTGGGCAGAAGTGGATGGCAGTATTGTTTCTCAAATTACCGTCGATCTAGAAGGTCTTTCGATGTGATTTCACTTGGGTTGGAAAGGGACCGTCGTTAGCTTTCCAAAAAGTGGTGGAACAGCCCAAACGGACTCCGTATGAGGGAGATATGGCCCAAACGGTGCAGCATGGTCCTAGTGGATAAGGTGGCTCCTGAATTAAATGGGTCTTGGCCGAAAAATATCCCAAATGCTCCAAAAATTATAGGAAAAATCCTATAAATGTTTTTGGACCCAGTGAACTCAAATAAAATGTTTAGAGCTCATAAAAAGCTTGGAAAGAGTCTCTAAATGAATCCGGAAAATTCTCAGAAACAACATGACGATGACGAAACGCATTTAGAAAGGTGGTCACGGTCAAAACACTAAGCATGTCCGCTTGGTATGGTGGGATGAGATGATCGACAGGATTGGAATGACGAGTAGAAGGATAAAGGATGATGAGCAGGCCTCGCATGACAAAGAAAAGAGTGAGAAGGGAGACTAACTCAATCATGGTGGTTCCACTTGATGGTGGCAAGAAGGGTGATAAGGCCACTAGTCAGAGAGAGAAACGATGGGGAGTTGAGTCGCTTTGTGAAGGGGTGGAAAGTTATGTTGTTTGGCCTGGGTGGGGAGAAGAAGAGGGCGAGGATAGGTGGGTGATTCCAACTCCCGAAAGAGAAAAGGGAGTAAGGGAGAAAAAGGCGGTAGGCCGAGCCCAGAAAGAGAATGAGGGCTGGACCAAAAGCGATGGTGAAGAGACAAAGGGGATTTTTTTTTGGACTCTTTTACTTGAAGGGTTAAACACTCTATAAATTCAAATAGAATTTGAATTTCAGTCCTTAAGCCACCACTCAACATAAGACCGATGCAACGACATGAATGCAACAACAAGTTGGCCTAAATTCATTTTATTTACATTATAAAATCATTTAAATGCTCATTCTAAACACGAAAAAAATCCTTAATAAATTAAGAAAGCATTTTATTTATTTTAAATTCTGAAAATGAAATTTAGGGTGTTACAACTCTACCCCCCTTAACAAGAATATCGTCCCGAGATTCAGGTTGGCTAGCAAAGAAAGGATAAGGGTAAGATGCTTCAACTATTCGGCTTACTCATTGGTGACTCTATTCA
This sequence comes from Paspalum notatum, assembly GCA_022530915.1. Lineage (NCBI taxonomy): Eukaryota > Viridiplantae > Streptophyta > Magnoliopsida > Poales > Poaceae > Paspalum > Paspalum notatum. The sequence goes on along the minus strand of CM039688.1, from coordinate 25,505,332 downwards.
ACTTCATCCATCTTGATTGCCTTACTTCTAGTATTGACCATCTGATGCAGAGAAGATAACATCAGCATGGGTTCAACGGTTGAGAGAAGGATGCAAGGGTATAGGTAAGGTTGAGAACTAAACAGAAAAGAAACCCAACCCACTAACTACACTGTCCTACAAGCTTGATGTAGCAGTGGACATCACTCCACTACACATCACAATCAAACAAAGAACCAAATCAATCATGCTCATAACGACAAACATCAAAAGCACACCACATTACATCGTATCTAGTCGATCTTACAACTATAAGGTAGGACCTCCTATAAACCAACTTAGCAAAAACCAACTACCGATTGAGCATAAGAAAAGTAGGGACAGTTCTAAAAGAAAATATCACCAAGATGACAAGAGAGCAACAAGATATAGGACCTGAGAGCGACGAGGTATTGAAGAGTAAAGTCAAAAGATATTAGACAAAGAGAAGATAGGCAAGCAAAAGATAAGATGCAACAAGGGTAGAAAGACCAAGGGCCATAAGCCAAGATAGAAAGACCAAGAGTGGAGAACAAGAGACAAGCAACCATAAGGTAAGGAGCAGCAAAGATAGGAAGACCAAGGATCATATATAGGAATTTTGACCTTAAAACGACCAGTTCTAACTAGGCTTGCGTCATACAGTCAACACGGCTCTGATACCACTTTATCATACCCTGGTTTTAAAAAGACAAACCAGAGCTAACCTATATGTGTGCCAGGATCTAATCTCACACATATAGAGACAATAAACAGTGATATCACAGAACATGCTTTAATATATATCGTTAAACAACATTTATATTAAGACATTAAGTCTTTAACACAGAGTAGCGGAAGCATAACTAAATCTTCGAGCCGTCCACAGGGAAACCGACTGGGGGTCGCACACCTAGAACTCCATGATCCTTCATTTGTACTCCTTCAGGCCTTCATCTTTCTGAGCAGCGATTGGATTTTTCCCCCCAACAAGGAATGAAGATAAAACAAGCGTGAGTACGAGGTACTCAACAAGTATAACATAAACCATGAGGCTCTAAGGTTAGCTGACAAACTGCATGAGCTTTTAATTAAGTAAATTTTTATTTCAGCCTAGATACTAAAGTTGAGTAGAAGAAACTGTTAGCCCAAACTTATTGCATAAAGCAAGTAACCATATTAAAGAACCATAACCATAACCAAAACCATAAATAGGGAACCACTAATCAAAAGGAGGATCTGGGCTGCTCATAACCGTGAGCACGGCTGACATGTTAGTTTTATACTCTCGAGAGGTTGCACATCTTTACCCACAAGTCATGAGCTACGCTAGGTGTTCATCAGATTACCGGAGATGAGATGACTAGCAAGCACACTACGAAGCCTTTCCAAAGATCATGTTAGTAAAGAGTAACCGCAAGGAATCAAGCGCCGCAACGGTGGGGCCCACCTCCAAAGGGAGAAGCACATACATGTAACGTAAAGCACACTCAACCATGAGGAGCGCAGGGACCACTGAAGCTTACTCCCCCTCTTGCCTCACAGGTAAGTTACCCCAAACCAAAATGACCTAATTACTTAGCTAAGACTGCCCCATCCCAGTCTTGTGGTAGCGCGGTTGTCTCAGGTTGTCGCTCTATGAACAGTTCCTTACGGAGAGAACCGCAAAAGCACACGAGCACATTGCTCAGATTCCCTAAACCATGTTGCTAAAAAGCAAGTTTTAAACGAGACATGAACCACTCAAGCACACAGCACAGAGGGTCAAGCTCACATTAATTGCATAGAATCATTAACAAGGTTAATTAACAAAAGGTAAGAGAGTTCGTGCTGCACCTAGCATAACTTAACCCAAATGCATCCCGAAAAGGTAGATATAAAGGAACAAGGTAGATAGGTAAACCTTAAAGATACACAAAATTAATGCACATGCAGTGATTAAAAGTTATTGGGTGTTGTTCATATTATACTTGCCTTCCTCGGGGTTATCCTGCTACTGCTCAAAGAATTCAGGAGGTGGCTCTGCAAACTCCACAGACTGCTCTACGTCTACTCACGAACATAGCACCATACAAGCATCCACGTACATACATACATGCAAACAAAAGCAAAACTATAAGAAACAGTACACCATTACATAAAAACAGAACATAAAACTCATGTAAAACGAATCTACATATTGTTATGAACATATGAGCGCAAGAATCACTCTAATCGGATCTAAAATGTGAAAGTTATGAGCATTTGAAGGTGTAGGGGACCAATCTACGAGGAATAAATGATGAATATGTAAAGTTGCAGAGAGGATGAGAGAGTGTGAGAGAGCTCACAAATTGAGGCATCGCAAGAGTTGACGAAGAATAATATGGCGTTGATGACACAGCAATGGATCTTTCAAAAGAAGATCAGCACAGCGTAGAGAATGACGAAAAGAACACCTTAGTAAAGTTTAGATTTCACTAGAGATGAACGAATATGAATTAATTGCTCATCAAAGTTGAATAAGAATATGGCTAGGATAGAAACACCTTACCGAAGAAAAGAAACTTGTAGATTTACAGCGAATCGAAGATCTCCTCACCAAACCAAGGACAGTAAGATGAAGAGGCGCGCAGATTGCCGCAGCTGAGGCGCAGCACCCGGCGGTGCGTCCAAAATATGGGGGATGGGGGAAAATACCTTAGGGTTCCCAAACTAGAGCCCCCTGCAAATGAGTCTTTCGTGCACTTATTCACTTAGGGGTGGTCCAAATATATAGGGTTGTGAACCCTTCACTTTTCCATCAAAAAGCAAGGTGGGACAAAATTGGGCAGAAGTGGATGGCAGTATTGTTTCTCAAATTACCGTCGATCTAGAAGGTCTTTCGATGTGATTCCACTTGGGTTGGAAAGGGCCCATCGTTAACTTTCCAAAAAGTGGTGGAACAGCCCAAATGGACTCCGTATGAGGGAGATATGGCCTAAACGGTGCAGCATGGTCCTGGTGGACGAGGTGGCTTGGGAATTAAATGGGCCTTGGCCCAAAAATATCCCAAATGCTCCAAAAATTATAGGAAAAATCCTATAAATGTTTTTGGACCCAGTGAACTCAAATAAAATGTTTAGAGCTCATAAAAAGCTTGGAAAGAGCCTCTAAATGAATCTGAAAAATTCTCAGAAACAACATGACGATGACGAAACGCATTTAGAAAGGTTGTCACGGTCAAAACACTAAGCATGCCCGCTTGGTATGGTGGGATGAGATGATCGACAGGATTGGAATGACGAGTAGAAGGATAAATGATGATGAGCAGGCCTCACATGACAAAGAAAAGAGTGGGAAGGGAGACTAACTCAATCATGGTGGTTCCACTTGATGGTGGCAAGAAGGGTGATAATGCCACTAGTCAGAGAGAGAAACGATGGGGAGCTGAGTCGCTTGGTGAAGGGGTGGAAAGTTATGTTGTTTGGCCTGGGTGGGGAGAAGAAGAGGGCGAGGATAGGTGGGCGATTCCATCTCCCGAAAGAGAGAAGGGAGTAAGAGAGGAAAAGGCGGTAGGCCGAGCCTAGAAGGAGAATGAGGGCTGGACCAAAAGCGATGGTGAAAAGACAAGGGGATTTTTGTTTTTTGGACTCTTTTACTTGAAGGGTTAAACACTCTATAAATTCAAATAGAATTTGAATTTCAGTCCTTAAGCCACCACTCAACATAAAACCGATGCAACGACATGAATGCAACAACAAGTTGGCCTAAATTCATTTTATTTACATTATAAAATCATTTAAGTGCTCATTCTAAACACGAAAAAAATCCTTAATAAATTAAGAAAGCATTTTATTTATTTTAAATTCTGAAAATGAAATTTAGGGTATTACAAGAACCCAGTTCTTCACTCTAGGACTAATCACATAGATTTGAGATATCACTTCTTGAGAGATAATTATGAAAAGGGCATGATAGATATAGTGAAAGTGGCGAGTGAAAACCAAGTGGCTGATATCCTTACCAAACCCCTAGATTTAGAGACCTTTGCTAGGTTGAGAGGGGAGTTAGGTGTTTGCTTTCACTTTTAGTCAGGGGGAGTTTTGGTAGCTTTTAGGTTTTCTTTTGCTTTTGGCTTTCTTTTGCTTCTTTATGCATCTTGTATCATATTTATGCATTGCATCATGTTCATGTGTAGTATACACTAGCACTTGACCTCTTTTGGTATGAGTAGTTAGTATTTACTTGTGCTAGATTGTACATTGCTTGCTTGATCATGGATGGCTTGAGCTCTTTTGGATCTATTGAATGCTTTTTGTGAGCTAAGTTATTTTGTTTTCCTGAAAATTTTGAACATGATCACCACTAGACTTGGCTACCTAGCATGTGTAGGAATGTTAAATGCTTATGCTATCTTTTGATGCTTGGTTGTGCTAGTTGTCTACCTTTGCAAGTTGTTTGCCTAAGCATTTATGATACCTTGCCTAAATCTGAATATTTGAATTAAAATATCAAGTATTTGGTATCTTTTGAGCTGAAATGAAAAGATCCAGGTGGGTTTGCTTTGTCACACTGACTTGGCACGAGACTGCTCATCTTTGCACCTTGGTAAGAACTTGGCCATGGCTGTGAATGACTAAAATCTTGTCTTAAGCTCCTGATGATCTTTCTAGGCCTAGGCTTGACATTGGTTGGTAAGAAGTTGTCTGACAAGCAAATAACCCCTAGCACCTAAGTGAAACTTGCTGAAATTTAATTGGTATCAAATTCAAAAGTACAAGTCTCAAATTGCTTATGGCTATGTTGATGTATGCTTTGGATAGGATTAGCTCACCTTGTATGCATTGCTAGCTTTTTGTGTTCATGCCTATCTTGCTAGATGCTATTCTTGTGGTGATGCTTTCTTTTAACCAAACCTAAACTTCATGCTTTGCTCCTGAACTGTGTGAGATAGGTTCATTTGAGCCTGTTTCATGCCCAGTAACCCTCACATGCTCTGTATGCTAGAACTTGTATCTACTGGCTTTTCATCCCTGAATGAGCTCATTTTGTTCACTTGTGACATTTGCAATTCATGATTTGGGTGAGAGATACCTTGATGTGTGCATTGTCAACAAGGGGGAGAGATTTCACCAACCTTGGAGAAGGGGGAGAGACCTTGTACAAGGGGTTCAGAGTTTCAGGGGAGAGCTGCATTATCCTAGGGGGAGCACCACCCCAGGGGGAGAGTTGCATTGTGAGATGAGCTGAAATGCAGGGGGAGTTGGAGTCTTAGCATGTTCTTTTGGCCAGCTGTGTCGAGCTTTTGCCTCTTTCCAGAGGAGCTGGTCCTTTGCTTCTAGCATGGCTGTGTTGAGCCCTGCCTCTTTCTTGAGGGGCCATGCTTTGTTGATCGGCTGTGTTGAGCACTTACCCTTGTCTTAGGGGGCCAATTTTTTGGCTTTGCTTTGTTCACTACTTGTGCCCCCGTTTCTGCCTTTCTTTGGTTTTTGGGCACCTGAGTGGATTTTCTTTGTTTTTTCTTTCTTCTGTTGTTCTTTGTTACGCTTTTCTTCTCTTGTCTATGATTTCAGGTGGTTGGTGAGGGTGTTGACAAGGCACTCATCAAGGGGGAGATTAAGGGACTCAAGTGTACCGAGTCTAGTCTTTCGTCCTAACTGTGATGAGCGCTTGTCAACACCGAAGACTTGCTGATGGACGAGAGAGCAGAAGCCCTCTCGAGTGGACTGAGAGGCGGCGCCAGAGTGGACTTGGCGTGACGAAATCCCTACCGAGTGGACTAGCAGGTGGCTTGGGTTGAGGCCCAAGTTAGGCTCGGTCCACAAGTGTGACCGTGGGTGCGGGACGATGTGCTGAGCCGTAAAGTCATCACCTCTGGTGGCCCAACAATCGTTTCCTGGTTCGAGCGTCAAAACCGGGGCCCAAGATCGTTTCCTGGTTCCATCGTCAAAACCAGGGGCTGGTTGCCGGTATCCCAAAACCGGTAGTTATCCAAAGGGATGAGCTACTGACCATGTGGAGGACATCGAAAGATTACTTTGAGCCGAAGAAGATCAAGGACTCCATTGTGGCCGTATATCTCAGTTTCCAACGTCTTTTCTAGCCTCTACAGGCATTTTAGTGTAATCGCATCTGTATCTTAGGGGGCTGTTTGTAAAACAGCCTAGAATGGGTCTTGTAGTATAAATAAGGGAGATGGCTGTCTTATCTCCCTCTCTTGGCTGGTTAGAAGGAGCTTAGGGCTTAGCAACTCTAGGTTTTGTTCATCCAAGCAAGGGCAAACAAGATTAGTGAGTTTAGAGAGATCTAGGCTCCACCAAAGTGGGTAGGAAGTAGGGTGGCAGCTTGGAGAACGAGTTCCATGGTGTAATCTGGATCTAAGACCTTGTTAAGGCATTCAATAGATGGAATTCGTGGCTCTTTTGTGTGTGCTTGCCTCCCTCCCTTCTTGATTGGCTTTTGATCTTCGTTTTCTTGCCTTGTGGTGTGTTTGGCTTTGGGCAAGAGCAAGATCTTTCTATTGCCGGTGTTTTGGACTGCTAGGATGTGATTTTGATTGTGGTTGTGTTGCCCAATCTTTGAATCCACGAGCAGCCCCTCCTTTTTCGTTCTTGCCACTTGGACTTCACTTCGGGGACGAGTCAAATCCGTGGAGCAAATCACAAGCCTAGGGCTTGATCTGTTGAGAAAAGCTTCTCCATGGACTAGACAAAGTCCTTGCAAAGTTTCGTGAAGTTTGGAGTCCATTTGGTCAAGATTTGGATCAATTTTGAGGATTCTCGGGCTATTTTCTCTCCTCGGGCTGCCCTGTTTCATACCACCGGACTGTCCGGTGGGTAGGCACCGGACTGTCCGGTGGCCTAGGGTTTGCCCGGGCGGGGTCAACGAGGCTCGGCCTCTCTGGGCATTTTAGCAGGCGTCGGACTGTCTGACAGCAAGGCGTCAGACTGTCCGACGGGTGCTAGGTGAAGGTCAATCCTTCGGTTTTTTCCGTCCGGTGGGTGGCGCCGGACTGTTCGACGGCTCTGTGTTGGACTGTCCGGTGGGTGCCGTCGGACTGTCCGGTGGGTCTGTACCGGACTATCCGGTGGCTCTGCCCCAGGCGGTTTTAGGCTCGTTTTGCGTCGTTTTCTCTTGGCGTTTGAGCGAGTGCTGTGTAGTGCTTCCGTAGTGCTTTCCTCGACGTGTCTTAGAGTTGGTAGCTTGTCCTAGCTACGCGATCCTACATGGGTGAAAAGAGAGGGTTTTTGGGGGTGAAGGTTTTTAGGTGTCGACCTATTCACCCCCCTCCCCCCTCTAGGTCGCTTTCCGGTCCTCAGATATTAATCCGCAAGCGCACGGAAACGTTGTTGTAGCTTTTCACCCAAGAGAATTCCAGGGTATCGAAAACCACAAAGAACGTGAAGTAAAATGACAAAGAATAGCTAGGACCGAACAAAAAGGTAAAAGCCAGCAAGTCCAGGATAAACTGGGTAGAGCAGGTTCACTACTTCAAAAATATGCACTCAACTCCCTAAACACACTAGTATTCTGCTTGTCAGGATTACTTAGACACTGACCCTATGGAACCACTTCCGGACACCAGAGTGCTGATAACCCAGATGAGAAAGGCGGGTTCAATAGGAATTCAGCTATATCGTCAATGATACTATCCGGACGACGGGTTGGGATACACAGAACACACACCCGCTGTCACCAGGTGGTACTACCAACCAAATCTGCGTGGGATAGAACACCAACCACTTGGCAAAACACCAAGCCTAAACACCACGTCTAAGCAAGGGTTTCACTACTACTATGCAAGCTAAAACAGAGCAGCATGCAAGCACTTACACAACTTAATTGTAAGCATGCACTTGGGTTCCAGTAATTGACAAGGCAAAATGACTAAGTATGGAAGTAGAGCAAAGTGAATATAAAGGAAATAAAGGACAAGGATCTTTACTCAAGCCTGGAGTTAAATGTCCTTCCTCTGAGAATACAAGCTTGGAGATAGAAAACCAAAGAGAATTCCCACTCCTTCACTCTTCTCCTCACTACTCTCCCTTGATACAATGGAACTCACTCTCTTTACAAGCTAAGGGTGGCTTCACCACATTTCCACACACTCACAAGTGAGGCCTAGGGACCTATTTATACCTACTCAAGCAAGAGGGGTACTTATAGTGGCACTAGGTCGGTGTGGCGGTTGAAGGGGGACAGGTGTCAGGCCAGGCGGCCCCACCCTAGGCCGGGCGGCCTGGAATTCCCTCGGATCCACCGCCTTCTAGCATGCGACGCTCCATATCAACTCCCTAAGGCGGTTAGAGGTCGGTTGGCAGTTAAAACATGTGCTTTTCCTTGAGCCATTGGATCGTCACTTGTGTTTCTTCCTTAGCCGCAGGATTAAAGTCCCTCGGATTGCTGACTTCACCAATCCAAGTGTTGGATTGATGAGGCGGCAAGCCTTCCGGTACTTGACACATTGATTTCTTGGCTTTGACCCTGGAATTGTGTTGACACGTCACTAATGTGCATATAGGTCGAAGATGAGGTGATTTGGCAACAATCACAGGCCGGGCGACTTGGGGGGGGAGGCCGGGCGGCCTGGCGAGAGGTCAGGCGGCCTGGCCTAGCGACCTATGACTTAGCCAAATTTAGCCTGTTTTCTGCTGCTCTTGCACCTACAACCAAATACCCAACACAACTCGTGGAACTATGTTGGATTACATGAAACAAGGGCAAAAGTAACTCCTTAACATGAAATGTTGGTGGTCGAAATGTGATTTAACGACCGCCAACAGGACCCATTGGACGCGGATCATTGGATTCGCATCATTGAGCAGAAGTTTGGCTTGATAGAGTGTGATGACTATGACAATGTCACTTTCGCGGCTCACCAACTCCATGAGGCCGCGGGGGCTTGGTGGCAAGGTTATCTCACTCAGCAAAAGCGTGGTCACCGAGTTGATTGGGCAGAGTTCAAGGTTGCTTTCCGGGCTCATCATATCCCGGCTAACTTGATGGAGCTTAAGGCGAATGAATTTCGCAATTTGAAGCAAGGAAACAAGTCAGTCATGGAGTACACTAATGCTTTCAACTATCTGTCCCAATATGCACTTGATGAGGTGTCTTCTGATCCCAAGAAGTGAGATCGCTACTTTCAAGGGTTGTCTTTGAGAATGCAAGATAAACTGTCTGTGACCTCTTATGACAACTACAATGCTTTGGTGAGCTTGGCAATAATAAGAGCTGAAAGCAAGATGCTTGAGTTGGATGCTGAGACTCGTAAGAGGGTTGCTCCCTCACCTCAGAGTGGGGGTACTTCAGTTTAGCGCCCACGCACGGGGGCTACACCTCCACCTCGTGTGCCGGACTATGGTGCTCCACAACCAATGTGGATGGTGTACAATCCAGGGGCTCAAGGTCAGTCCTTTCGTCCGACGGGGCAGCAGGCTAGTGGTGGTGATAATGTTTTATGGGGACCTTGTTACAACTGTGGTGGGCGTGGACATCTTTCTCGGGAGTGCCCCACTCCTAGGACGAGTGGAGCCACCAATGCTCCAAGGCCACCAATGCCTCGCCCACCTCCAACACAGCACCAAGGCAATAAGAATGTGCAGAATTTCAAGAAGGGCAAGGTCAATCATGTCACTGTAGAAGAGACAAGTGGGGACGTGCAAGTGCTTGCTGGTATCATTTCAGTTAATTCTCATCTTGCAAGAACTTTATTTGATTCCGGCGCATCACACTCTTTCATTAGCAAAAATTTTGCTTTGCAACATCAATTTCCAATTCGTGAAGTGCAAGAACCTTTTCACATAGATGCCCTGGGTTCAACCTTAGTGACCAAACAAGTAGTCAACCTAGCTGAGCTTGACATATCTGGGTTTTCTTTCTTGGCACATCTTATTGTCATCAATCTCGAAGACTTGGATATTATCTTGGGCATGAATTGGCTCACTAAGCACGATAGTGTTATTCATTGCAACTCACGTCAAGTAGAGCTCAAACATCCCTCTAGGCAGTGGGTGATCCTTCACCTTAGTGAGAAAAATAGTGCTCAACTCTATTCTTTAAATGCCACCATACTACCAGAATTAGAGGCAATTCCTGTGGTTTGTGAATTCCCAGATGTCTTTCCTGAAGAATTACCGGGGATGCCTCCTGACCGGGAAGTGGAATTTGTTATTGAACTACTCCCCAGGACGGCCCCAATATCCAAATGGCCTTATAGAATGCCTCCAAATGAGTTAGCTGAGATGAAGAAACAATCGCAAGAATTACTTGAGAAAGGATTTATCCGTCCGAGCTCCTCACCTTGGGGATGCCCGGCTAATAGCTTGAGAATGTGTATGGATTAGAGGCCCTTGAATGCTATGACAGTGAAGAATAAATATCCTCTTCCTAGAATTGATATCCTTTTTTATCAACTGCACGGTGCCAAATTCTTCTCAAAAATCGATCTTCGGTTGGGGTACCATCAAATAAAAATCTGAGCCAAGGATATTCCAAAAACGACTTTCTCCACCAGATATGGGCTTTATGAGTACACCGTCATGTCATTTGGTTTGACTAATGCTCCTGCGTATTTCATGTATCTCATGAATTCCATATTCTTTGATGAGCTTGATGTCTTTGTGATAATCTTCATTGATGATATTCTCATCTTTTCCAAAACGGAGGAAGAACATGCTGAGCATCTTCGTCTTGTTCTTCGAAAGCTTCGTGATCACCGTCTCTATGCCAAATTTAGTAAATGTGAGTTCTGGCTTAGAGAAATCTCATTTCTTAGACATGTTCTCTCTAAGAAAGGCGTGGCAGTAGACCCAAGCAAAGTGAAAGAAGTGCTCGATTGGGATCGACCACAAACTATCACAGAAATTCGGAGTTTTCTTGGACTTGCGGGTTATTACCGTCGGTTCATCGACAATTTCTCCAAGATTGCTAAACCTATGACCGAGCTAACAAAGGAGAATGTGAAGTTTGAGTGGAGTCCTGAATGTGAGAAAGCTTTCCAAACTCTCAAGTCTCGTCTCACCACTGCACCAATCCTTGCCCAACCAGATATCACCAAGTGTTTTGATATCTATTGTGATGCTTGTAGAACCGGTCAGGGTTGTGTCCTTATGCAAGAAGGGCGGGTCATTGCTTATGCCTCTCGCCAATTAAAGCCAGCCGAAGAGCATTACCCTACCCATGATCTAGAACTTGCCGCGGTAGTGCATGCACTGAAGATTTGGCGTCACCATATCATGGGCAATCCTTGCAATATCTACACCGATCACAAAAGTTTGAAATATATCTTCACCCAATCTGAACTTAATATGAGGCAAAGGCGTTGGCTTGAGCTAATCAAGGACTATGAGCTCGAGGTTCATTATCATCTGGGCAAGGCAAATGTAGTTGCCGATGCACTAAGCCGGAAGGCGAAGTGTCATTGCTTACAAGTTCCTCCCGGAATTCACACTCTTTGTGATGAGCTTCGGAAGCTCAACATTTCTATGGTCGAACATGGCTCACTTGCTACCCTCCGGTCTCATATAATCTTGTTGACCAAATCAAAGAAGCCCAAAAGAAGGACAAAGGTATGGCTGAAATTCGGTCGGAATTGAGAAAAGGTAAAGCCAAGTGTTTTAGATTGGATGATCAAGGTGTGTTATGGTTTGGTAAGGGCTTGGTGGTTCCTAAGGATTTTGAACTTAGGAAGTTGATTCTTGATGAATCTCATAACTCTCAATTTGCTATTCATCCTGAGAGCAACAAAATGTATCAAGATTTGAAGCAAAGATTTTGGTGGACTTGCATGAAGAGAGAAATTGCTCGCTATGTCTCCGAATGTGATGTTTGCCAAAGGGTGAAAGCCGAGCATCTTAAACCAGCGGGAACTCTTCAACCTCTCCCTATTCCTTCTTGGAAGTTGTCGGTGTTTGATACCGGCAATGCACCACGTGGTGTGTTACGTAGTGCTTTTGGGGTGGCGAAATCGGCGTAGCTCGATGGTTCGCGTAGAGATGCGACTAAACACGAGGGTTTATACAGGTTCGGGCCACAATGTGCATAACACCCTACGTCCTGTTTGCTATAAGTTGTATTGATCTGAGTTCTCGAGGATACAATGAGGGCTAGGATGTTCGGTGGCTGGTATGCGATGGGATGATTGATTGTCTATGTAGGGGTCCCTCACCCGCCTCATATAGTCCGGCAAGGCTTGGGTTACAAGTCGGTTTTCATCTATGAGTCCTACCCGGCTTGGAATCCACAGAATCTACGATTATACGCTTCCTTTCCTGAGTCCTGCTGCTTCTGGAGTACAGAGTCCGAACCAACTCCTTTACGCCTTTCCTGAATTACAGCGCCTTGACTTGGTCTTCAAGCTCGTCATCCGTTCTCGGGCCCACGAGACTAGTCGGCACCCTATATGGGGGCTTGCTGTCTCCATTGGGCCCTCCAACGGCCCACGTACTAAATCCACGCCGTGAGGGCCCAAGGGATATCTATCCCCCACAAGCCCTCGATGCTCGAGTTAATTTAGAGATTCATTGACTCGAGACTCTAGAAAGAATAACATACTGCTCATGAGTTCCTCATCCGAGTCAACACTGTTTCTCATGGTGCACCGCCAGGTGCACCCCATGGGATAGCCCCCTAGCTTCAAGTTGACTTGAGTATCAATTAGCTTGAAGATCTAAACCCTTCAACCAGACTTCACATAATGCATTCCTCAGGTGCCGAGTCAACTTGAGGAATAACAGATCCTTTTATCTGAGTTACCATCGGTCCCCAGCTTTCCGAGTCATAGAAAGCAGACTCAAAATTCCTGCTTTTTCGGATTTTAGGAAAAGGAATAATTTTCCCACAAATCCCGCACCCCATGGGGTTAACCCAAAGGGAACGAGCAGAGGGTACCGAGGAGTTACCCGAAAAAGCCCGAAAAAGCAGGAACCTTTCAAACACACAACAGCAATTGTTCGCCCAAGCGATAACTGACGCGTGGAGGAAGTCGAAATGACGGAGCCTATTGAATCGTGTTCACAGAGATCGAAGCGGGGTGGCTGTGCTATAAGAGCAGAGCCATCGCCCGGCCATCCATTACACTTCCACTGAGTACCAGTTCTTCAAGAAAACCCCAAGAACTCCCCACCCCCTCGCTATCAGCCATGGCCAGATGAAAGGGCAAGAAGCATGCGCGCTCGCCACCACCGTCAGAGTACGAAGACACCGACGACGCGCTGTTCGGCGGCGTGTACGACGAGGAGTCCTCGGAGGACTTCTCCTCCAGCGAGGAGGAGAAAACCCCTGAGGAGGCGCCGCTACGGGAGGACAAGTCGGAGCCTAACACCGACGACTCCCAAGGCTACAACCGCAAGGAGCGCGCCAAGCTCTGTGGCCTCCGCCGCGCCGCCTTCTAGGATTCCTCCGACGACGAGGAGGAGGACTCCGACAACGATGACGACGACGAGGACTCCGATGATGGCTCGGGCGGCCACGACGGCGACGACGACGGGCACGACAGGGGAGACGAAGCCGACGCTCCGGCCTCTAAGCGCTGCCGCATCACCGGGCCTCCCACCGGTCCCTCCACCGGCGTATAGGCCACCACCACCACCACCACCATAGTAGTAGTAGCAGTTAGGAGTAGATTAGGATAATCACCCCATTATATGTAATCCACCGTGATGAACTATGTTCTTATATAATGAAATCCATCATATTATCCTTCGTTCTTGAGTTCTTCTGTGTGTTCTTATCTTGAAAATCTTGCATCCGAGTCAAATGCATCTTTTGAGTTCTTTGAAGTAAAATCGAAATCGTCATACAGCAAAAGAAATTACACTTCGCTTATGCCCAGAGTTCGGGCAAGACTCAACTCACTGGCTGAGTTAGAGACCTCATTCTCCGAGTGATAAAAAACATGAACTTGTGCTATGAATACCGACTAATCAATCATTCTTTTTAAGAAATCATCCCGATTGAAATCGACGACTTAATCTCAAAAAGATCCGACTGAACTGTTAACGCCAACGAGCCGATTTAATGTTAACGATAGCCGCAATTTCCGTCAGTTCTCGAGAATTGTCACTGACGGCGTCAGGGTTATCTGAGATCTATACCCTGAACCAATTTCATCCATCTGAGCACCGCGCTGCCATTCTTCCCCACTGAGCCCGCCGCCACCATTGTTTGAACTCAGAGCACTACTACATCCTTCACTTCTCGAATCCCCAACCCAACAAAGACATCCACATCCATGGCTCCCAAGAAGAAAACCTTGAGTGAGCGCGGAAACACCAGTGAGGGCCTGCCACACAATGAGAACCGGCAGTTGCCTTCGCCGTACTTAGCGTACTTCACTGTCACCGAGCCCATGCTACAATCATTAGTAGCTATGGGCGTCCTGCCACCGAAGGAGGTGGCAAACTGGAGGGTGTGTGAGAAGAAGGATGATACTGCTCCAACCGAGGACACCTTTGAGGCAAAGGTGTTCATGCCGTTCTTCATCCGCGGGTTAGGTCTCCCTGTCTGCTCATTCGTGCGAGGCCTACTATAGTTCTATGCAATCAACTTGACCCATCTGAACCCTAATTCCGTTCTTCAACTTTCGATTTTCGTCCATCTTTGTGAGGCGTTTCTTAGAATTGTCCCCCATTTTGATTTATGGAAGCACTTATACCACTGCAAAGCTGGTTTGAGAGATGGGGTGTTACAAGTTACTGGAGGGGCAAGTTTTGAATTGCGAAAGAATTGCAAAGCTGTTTACTTAGATATCCTTCTTCTAGACAACAATAGAGGATGGCACTCCGAGTGGTTCTATATAGAAAACCATGGAAACTCTCTCCCCTCGAGGTTTGGGAGGTAACCTGACAGTAAGTTGGCAAGCTAGGAAGAAGGGCCAACTGTTGAGGAACAAGCTGAGGTCAATGTGCTGTTAGAAGAGATAGCCAATCTGAAAGAAAATGGCCTTACTGCCATGCTATGGTCATAGATTTTGTGTATCGCTGCATTCCGCCACTGAAGGATAGGATTTACCCTGCCTATTTGTATGTCGGTGCTAGTGATCCAACTAGAGAGACAACCCGAGCTATGACTGAAGATGATGTAAAAGCCCAAGTGGAGTTGATATTCAGAGGTGAAGCTCACAACGAGGGTACTCCTAAACCATATTCTGCGTGGAATCCAACTCCAAATGTAAGTGATCTTGCTCTGATTTCTGTAAGTAACCTTACTTGCAATCAGCTCCTAACACGTAGAGTTAATGCAGAGCAATATATCCAAGTTCCTGTCAGACCCAACATCTTCTGGCACTGACAAGCTATCAAAACGACAATCTGAGTTATCCACTGAGGAGATGGAGGCTGTTGTTGCTGCTGCTCATGGTGCAGGAAACAACGAAGAGCATACCTTCATTATGATACAACGTGCAGCCCAGACCGCTCGAGAAACAAGTATGAGCGACATCACCAAGGCAGCCCTCGAGCTTACAACTGCTCCAAGTGGCATGAAGACGCGAGCTGCAGCTGTCCAGGGGCGTGCCAAGGCGAGGGCCACTCATACCATGGTGACACGGAAACAGAGGACAAGCAAGAGGACAATCAATGATGTGACAAGCTCTCCCGAGTCAACGGATAAAGCTAGCAAGAAATCCAGGTATTCCTCACACACTGTAGCTAAAACTGATGGCTCATCGGTTGGGGTAAACTGGACTAGCTTGATTGATGAGGACGATGAAGAAGAAGAGAAAGCTCAACTGTGTCATCGTGAGAGGCGATCCAAGAAACATCCCGATGACACTACAGCAACCCCCTCTGCATCCACTCTGCCACCCAATGAAGATGAGATTGATCTGACGGTAGAAGATTTGGACTTAGATCAGATTATCAAAGATGCTTGTAAACTTCCCTTCACTTTATGTACTGATGAGGACATAGACCCACTGTCAGCATGCTCCAAGGGCCAACAGCCTGAGAAATCAAGCCCCCGAGCCTCAACACAGCTGGCACTGAAGGACTTGGAGTCTAAAAACCGCGCAAACACAATGCCGATAGATATTCCTGAGGCCGAGACTGATGCTCACATGGATGAGGCCACTGAAACTACGAATGAGGAACAGATACCATCTGATAACTGGCAGGAGGCACTGACCGAAGCAGCTCCAGAAGGACTACAGCATATGTCTGTGTCCAAGCCATTACCTGAAGCCGACATAACCTAGGAGCAACCAACTGAGATTGATGCAAGAGAGACTCCCCAGCCAACATCTGAAGCCCATGACTCGGCTCGAGAAAAAGAGACTTAAGAACCAAAGCATACTGATCATGTAGAGGGAAGGCAATCTGACACCCTGGCCACAACTGAGCCAGATAATGCCCAACCCCCTCCAATTGAAACAGATGATAACAGTCGCCAACTGGTACCAGCATCCCCAAGCTCAGGGCTATTGACAGCTTTCGAGGTATGCCAACCTTTCAACCTTTTATGTCCTGTATTGCCTTTGCTGTCACCTAAACAACTCGAATTACTCTCTGTAGGCTATGCTGAAGACGCTACAAGGTGGAGTTCAACAGGCCAGCATGATCCATGAGAAGATTGCTGCACTATCCAGCCTTGAGGTTACCACTTTGAGGCAGCAACTAGCGGATTCTGAGGCTGCGCGCAAAGCTGAGACAACAGGTATGTATTCAACCTTTCCTTACACTTTAACCAATATCTGAGTTCCCAAGCCGAACCGTGTGCTCGTTGCCAGCTGCTGCTGCTGAAATTGCCCTCCTGAAGCAAGCGGCTGTAACTTGGGAAACAGAATATCGTAACGCCATTGCTGATGAGACCAAGGTCGAGATACAGCAGCTGACCTTCGCAGGCAGCTGGATATTGAGAAGAAAAACCATGAGGTAACCCGTCAAGAATCTCAACTAGCATATTCTCTGCTCACAGAAGCGTATGAACTGTATCATTCTATAGGAGAAGATGCAACAAAGAACTGATGAGTACCAGCAGCTACAAGAATCTCGAGATGGCTTTGAGAAGTTGTTCCGTGAGACTGCCAGTTCCTTGGAGGCTTTGAAGAGTAGCCACTCCTTAACGTGCCAGGCACTTAAGGACAAAGAGACTGAGTTGGCTGAATCCCAGAGTGCCCATGATAACATGATGAAGGTGCTAGCCTCGACAAGGTCTGCACTCAAAGAATCTCGAGATGAGGCTGCTCATCAGGCTCAAGTGTTGGAGGCTTTCAAAAAGAACTACGAGACCAGTAACAAGAACTGCAACAAACTGAAGGACGCCTTTGAGAAGGCAAAGGAAGCTGCATTGGCTGCAAACACCGCTTTGATCAAGATTTTGGACATCTGTGCTCCAGAGAAAGCTGCACCTCGTCCTTTGGGTGATCGAATAGCAACTTTTATGGATGACATGAAGTCTAAGATTTCTGAGCGAGTAAAAACCGTTCTTACTCGCGTTCTTATGGTCATCAAGAATTCACAACCTGAGATCGACTTGGCGAGTTTACCAGGGAGGATAGTAAACGAGAACCAGAGTGCTGTTCATGAGGATGAAGCCCAAATGATTGCTGAACTCCTTATAGGAGACAATGAGTAAACAATGATTCCCCATGTAATGCGATGAACTGAATGCTGTGTGTACATATTTGGCTCTTAAGTCGACATTGTAACCGTTAATCTGCAAAACAGAGTAAGTATGCTTATAAATGAATCAAATACTTTATACGTACCTAGGAATTATTTATGTGTAGAGAAAAAGAGACAATGTTGAGTCGGCAACGCAACTTAAGTTAATATAGCAGTAAATATGAGAACGAGAATGAATATTATGACGAAGAAAAGAGTGTACTACAAGAAAGAGTTATATGACGAACAAAGACGTGTAGTAGCGGGCTATAGGTCGTCAATCCTAAGCTCGTCGTCTTTGTTGACCTGGGGCCCTGATTGCTCCCCGATGTGAGATCCTGCAAAGGCATGTAGCACCGTGCTGTCGGTCGACTGACCTAGGCCGATTGCCTTTGTTTTGTTGGGGCCCTGAGTGCTCCCCTGATTTGAGTACGAACGAGAGCATATAACACCGTGCTGTCGGTCGACTGACCTAGGCCGATTGCTCTCTTGGTGGGGCCGGAGTTATCCTTGTCAAGAGTAAGAGTGGGCATGTAGCACCATACTGTCGGTCGACTGACCTAGGTCGATTGCCCATATACAACGAGTAAATAATGAAAACAGAGAAAAACATAGAATGCTTTATCCCAAGAGTACTTTTTATTCATAGAGTATAACGAGTAGTCGAGTACAATGAAGACAGGGATCAGAGAACGCCACTGGTCGCTAACTCTAGAGAGCATAGGAGGACTTCATGCGTAGAACCTACGCGGATGCTCTATGTTCCAGGAGTTGACAATTGGTGTGCCGTCCATTTGAGACAGACGATACGATCCTGGACGAGTGACTTCTGTGACCATGTATGGACCTTTCCAAGGAGGAGATAGGTTATGTTGTCCCACAGTCTTGAACACCCTGCGTAGCACCAATTCCCCTATTGAAATGGAACGAGGCCTCGTGTAGCGATCAAGGTACCATCGTAGAGTCTGCTGGTAGCGAGTTGACTGAATAATAGAGTTCAGGCACTCCTCCTCGAGTAAATCGATCTCCTCGATGCGTGATGCCTCAGCTTCAGCAATACTCTTGAAAGCCAGTCGCGGAGCTCCAAATTGTAGGTCAGTAGGTAATACTACCTCTGACCCGTAGACCATGAAGAAAGGCGTGTTGCCCGCGAGTGCTTTGCTGGGTTGAGTTCAAAGGCTCCAAACCAAGTATGGAAGCTCACGAATCCACTTGCCCGCTAGCCTCTCGTTCTTGTCGAAGATTTTCTTCTTGAGTACATCCAGAATCATGCCATTAGCTCGTTCGATCTGCCCGTTGGCTATGGGGTGAGCCACCGAGACATACTTGACGCGGATAGACCTTTGCTCACAGAAATCGAAGAATTCTGAGCCCGTAATGTTAGACCCCAAATCTGTGATTATGGAATTCATGATCCCAAAGCGAAAGGTGATATCTTGAATGAACTCAACAGCTTTGGCAGATGTCAATGAGGCAATGGGCTTATACTCGATCCATTTGGTGAACTTGTCGATAGCAACCAACACGTGAGTGTATCCTCCCTGAGCTTTCTTGAAAGGTCCAATCATATCCAACCCCCAACAGGCAAAAGGCCATGAGACCGGTATATTCTGCAACTGTTGTGCAGATGGTGCTGTTTGGCGAGGAATTGACAAGCCTCGCAGTGCTGCACTAACTTAGCAGCGTCCTTCTTTGCTGTTGGCCAATAGAAACTGGCCCTGAATGTCTTCCCGACCAATGTACGTGAGCCAAGATGAATTCCACAGATTCCGGCGTGTATCTCTTTCAGCAAACTCTGCCCCGATGAGGTATCTAGGCATTTTAACAAGGCTCCTGAGGCGCCATGCTTGTATAGCTCATTGTTGATCAGAGTATAGCTAGATGATCGTCTTGCTATTCGCTCAGCCTCAGCTTTGTCATCTGGAGTCTGCTCATTTAAGATGTACCTGATGATGGGAGCCCTCAAGTCAGTCGGAACATCCTCCAGAGTTAGGGTGTGTCGGTCGGGCGGTATGTTCATCTCGTCTAGTTGAATAGAGGGATGACAAAGCTCTTGAACGAAGATGCCAGGAGGTACTTTGGCTCGTGATGAGCCCAGCTTGGACAAAATATCAGCATCCACGTTGCGATCCCGATCCACATGAATATACTCGAGACATTGAAATCTGCCTTCTAGCTTGCGGACTGCTTCACAGTATTTATCCATATTTTCCGTGGAACGGTCCCACTCCTTGTTGACCTGATTGATGACCACCAAAGAATCTCCATAGGCCATCAGGCGCTGAACGCCGAGTGATATTGCTATGCGCAGACCGTGAAGTAGAGCCTCGTACTCGGCTGCATTATTTGATACCGGGAAGAGTATCTGCAGTACATACTTGAGTTTTTCTCCTGTTAGTGAGGTGAAAACGATGCCAGCGCCTGCTCCTTCCAGTTTCAACGAGCCGTTGAAATACATCTTCCAAATCTCCATGATTTTTGGCTTTTCAGGGACCTGGTGTTCGGTCCACTTGGAGACAAAGTCAACCAGTGCCTGGGTCTTGATGGCTGTACGGGGACGAAACTCGATGTCGTGAGCTCCCAGCTCACAAACCCACATAGCGATACGCCCTGTGGCCTCCTGATTGCGTAAGACTTCTCCCATTGAGAACTTAGTGATGACTATGATCTTATGCTCCTCAAAATAATGAGGCAGCTTACGCACGGTAATGAGAACTGCATATAATAACTTTTGAACTTGAGGATACTTGATTTTGGAGGGGCTGAGGACTTCGCTGATGAAGTAGACCGGATGTTGCCTGGGTACTGTGTGCTATCCATCCGGCCGCTCGACACCAATGCAGTGCTGATCACATGAGTCGTACAAGAAATGTAGAGGAGCAAATCTTCGGCCGGTGAGTCGGTAGTGGCACGTTTGGGAGACTTGAGTACGGGAGGCGAGGTTAGGAATTTTTTCAGAGCGTCCAAAGCTTCCTAAGCCTCGGTGGTACACTGAAACCGATCTACCTTCTTGAGGAGTTTGTAGAAGGGCATGCCACGTTCGCCGAGTCGCGAGATGAATCGACTCAAGGCTGCCATGCACCCGGTCAACCTTTGAGCGTCTTTCTGTGATCTGGGAGGGTGCATGCGTAGAATAGCCTTGATCTTCTCGAGGTTGGCTTCGATTCCTCTGTTGCTGACGACAAAACCGAGTAATTGGCCTGCAGGGACCCCGAAAATACACTTGGTGGGATTGAGCTTCCACCAGAATTTCCTCCGACTGTCGAATACCTGCTGCAGATCATTGATGAAATCCTCTTTGTTCTTAGTCTTGATCTCGACGTCATCAACGTAGGCTTCGACACATTTGCCCCAGTGGTTGGCGAGGCAAGTTTGAATCGCTCTTTGGTACGTTGCTCCGGTGTTCTTCAACCCGAAAGACATGGAGGTATAGCAGTATGCATCGAAAGGCGTGATGAATGCTGTTTTCTCCTGATCCTCGATTGCCAGGCTGATCTGGTGGTAGCCTGAGTAACAATTGAGAAAAGAGAGTAAGGCGCAGCCGGCCGTAGAGTCAACGACCTGGTCGGTATGAGGCAACCTGAACGGATCCTTAGGGCAGTGCTTATTGAGATCGGTATAATCAACACACATCCGCCAGTCCTTTTTATTCTTTTTGAGGACGAGTACAGGATTTGCAAGCCACTAAGGATGCATGACCTCTCTAATGAAACCGGCAGCCTTCAGCCGGGTTAACTCAGCCCTAATTGCCTCTCGCTTTCAGGAGTAAATCGCTGCAGACTCTGCTTGATGGGTTTCACGTTGGGGAACACCTAGAGTTGGTGCTCGGTCAGCTTCCTCGGGACCCTAGGCATATCCTCAGGCTTCTATGCAAACATATCGCGATTGGCCCTTAGGAACTGGACGAGCGCGCCTTCCTATTTGGGAGGAAGAAGAGCATTGATGGCAGTCGTCTTGGTTGCATCTGAAGGGTCGAGACTTATTTCCTTCGTTGGGACAGCTGGCTGAATTGCCGCGCTTGAGGCTGCTTCTTGAGTCAGGATCTGGAGGTCCTCCTGTGACATGTTGGCTTCGTCCACCTTGAGCTTCTTCTGTGCCGCCACGTGATTTCGCTCAAGGACCAACCGCATGGCCTCCTGCACACACTCTGAGGCTCCCTTGAAGTCAGCGCGTATGGAGAGAACACCACCTGGAGCTGGCATCTTGAGGACGAGGTATGGGTAATGCGGGATAGCCATGAACTTAGCTAGCCCAGGATGGCCGATAATGGCTTTGTAGACGCAGTTGAAGGTCGGAACTTCGAAATGCAGTGTCTCGATGCGGAAGTTTTCTGCAGTGCCAAAGGCGACGGGCAGATAGATGTGCCCGAGCGGATATTCACCCGCACCTGGCACAATCCCGAAGAACAGGATATCTGACTTCTTGAGTTCACTGAGTCGGATCCCCATGTCTTGCAGAGCTCTAGGGAACACCATGTTGATGCTTGCCCCGCCGTTGATCAGCACCTTCTTGAGTCGGGTATCCCCGACTATAGGAGTTACCAGCAACGGTACTTGCCTGGCTCATCGAAGTTGAGCCACTGAACCGCCCGACTGAAGGACATTGGCTCGTGGGACCAATCGTATGGTTGCGGCAGCTCTGAGGTGGCTGCGTTGATGTGTCGGTCCTCCAGCTTCTGCTGGTGCTTGCTCGCATATGCTCCATGCCCCCTAGGATGAAGTTGACATCTCGGTTGACGTCTGGGAAGCGTTGATTAATGCCTCTGTTTGGTCATTGCAGAGGCTGGTTCCGCGGTGGGGACGGCAACGGAGTAGGCTGCGGCACCGGGAATTGGCCTTGCGTCAGCATGGCTTTGAAGTCGCGGCAGTTCCGGAGAGTATCGCGCATATCCTTATGTGCAGGGCATGGCTCATCGAGGAATTGATCGAGGGTCTGAGCTGGGGTAGGAGGCGGGCCACGTGGTCATACTGGAGCTGAAGCCACGACTCGGACCTCCTCCCGAGGCCTCTTGTCCCAGCGACGATCTTGCCACGAGGGTTCTTCGTGTCTCTCTTGCTTGCCCTTGCCCCGATCGTCCTGACGGGGGCAGACAAGGTCGCGAGCACGTTCATCCGCTGTAATGTAGCGTCCGCTTCTTGGAAAAGGCGCTCCGAGGTAGTGGGCGCTCTTTTCAGTATGTGCTTGATGAAGACCTAGTCGTTTGAGCCCTGGAGGAAGTCGTCAATCACGGTATCCTCAGATACGTCGGGGATACGATTCCTAAGAGCCCGGAACCGCTTGAGGTACGATGGCAGGCTTTCTGAATCCTTGCGCTTGATGGTTTTGAGGTCCCATCGCTGCGCCGGCTTGTCGGAGTGTGACTAGAAGTTGGTGATAAACAGGCCACGGAAGTCACCCCAGTCTTCAATGCAGCCCCGCCTGATGTGGCGAAGCCATTGAAGCGCATCCTACCCCAACTTGATCGGGATGTAGGCTGTCATGAGATCTTCTGAGGCATTGGCAGCTCGGGCCGCGGTAGTGTACACGGCTAGCCAATTCCGCGGATCCATCTTCCTCTCAAACTTTTCAATGTTTGAGATCTTGAAATTGGGTAGCCATTCAACGTCTTGAATCCTCCGACCAAAGGCTGCTACGGCTACTTCAGTGCTGCCAGCCGGATTGCCACGGACCTCATCTGGCCGGCGTGGCGGGGAGTGGGGGCGAAGGTCACGCTCAGACCTGATACGGAGACAGCTCCCGAGTGACCCCTGACAGCTGGAGCACACTGAGAGGGGACATAGTCTCGGTCGTAGTTTGCCCGCCGATCCATCTCAATCTAGTGTCGCTGAGCGCGAGACTGCTCGATGCTATGACACGCGTCGCGGTTGCCGTTGATGACTGTCGTGCATCGGCTGCCTCCTGATGCCTGGGCACGAGGTAGTCCGCTGCTCGAGTGAGAACGGTCTTGATGGCCTCCCCATCCTCGTTGTTGGGGAGGAGCTCGCAAAGCTTGACTAGCGCCCCGCCGGCTTGACTCGGGGTCTCCATGACCCATTCGAACTCCTTCAGAAGATTACGTCCGGGAAGCGCGGCCACCCGTTGTTGCCTGGCTCGACCGGCTTGCCAATGCAATGCCGCTGCCGTGCCTGGTTCCTGCGCTGATGGCTCTGAACTTCTTACTCGTTCTCAGTATCCCGCGTCACCTCGTCTATTGAGACGAGTAGCGTGGTGTCTTTGTTGCCTAGGATGTGACGACGCCGGATGTTACGGATGTGGTTCGCCCTTTCCCTCCTGTGGCGATCTTGTGAGGTCTCGGCGATAGCAGGTTGCTCGTCGTCTGAAACTTCCTCGTTGATCTCGTTTCCTGCGCTGTTGATCACGAGGAGCTCGGGAAAACAAAGAGTTGAGCTCGGGAGCGAACCTTCGGAGCCATCGGCGAGCGTGGTCTCCATCCCTATTGTGATGCTCTGGCATCTCAAGTGTATAATCACTCATCATACATGAAGCATTCATCCTTGAGCATCATGGCATAACATGTGTTTGTGCATTGGAAACAAATTTGGTTTAAACTACAAGTTCAAAACCTTGTTTATTGCATGTGTGATGCTATGATTATAGTCATATCTTTGATTCTGTTGAGATTTGGGTGAAGCTCATATTGACAAAACTGTAGGTAGATATGAGGTAAACAACTTTGTCAATTGGGTTCTTGCCATATATTGGAGTTTACATGGTGATTGAGGCCATTTTCCATCAGCCTAGAAAACCAGCTCAAATCAGCCCTATTTAGGAATCCTAAATTTGCTCCCACCTACAGCCACTTTCATGCAAAGCTCAAATTAGAGAAGTTGTAGGTTTTGAAATTCTAAACAAACTTATCAGAAGGAACCCTAGGGGGTAATGACCAAGAATGGGAGTTTTGAATTTTCCAAGTATTAAAGGTCCCCTGTCCCCATCTATGGCTGCTACATAAATTCAAGTTTAAATCATATTTGCAAACTGATTTGGGGTTTGAACCTTTTGACAAAGTTGTAGAGTTTGAAGAGTACAACATTTCATCCAATTACCACTTTTCCAGAAGGGGAGAAAACACATTTTCCATTTTCCTTTTTCTCCATTTCACTGAGTCGCTAACCGGTGGGGCCCGCGCGTCCGCGCGGCCCCTCTGTCCGGGTCAACGGCCGCCGCGTGGCCGCCGGCGTACGGGCAGCGCCGCGCGCCCACGGATCGCGCCCACGCCGGCTGGCCTTTACCTGGCCGCGACCCCTCCCCATTCATCCCTCACTCGCACTCACTCGCTCTCTCTCTCGCTCACTCGCACGCCCGAGCCCGCCATTGCTGTCGAGCTCGAACTCACTGCGCCGGCCGCCTCGGTCCACCTCCACGCCTCCAACCACCGTCACCGAGTCCCCCTCGCTCTTGCGCACCCACTGAGCTAGCTCTCATCGCCCCTTCCCTCCTCATTTCCCAGATCCCATCGCGACCCGCACCGACCCACCATTGCCGGGCCAAGCTCGAGTTCGAGCTCGCGCCGCCACCCTTCGTCCTCCTCGTACCCCTAGACCGCCACTATCGCAACCGCCTCGCTCTCACGCACCCGTACGGCTTGACGTCGTCGCCTCCCCGAGCCCCGGCCGCCAGATCGACCTCGCCTCGACGTCGCGCGTCACGCCGGTTCACGCCGACGTCACCGCCGTTCACCCTCTCCCCCGCCTCGACCGCACCTTCCCTGTCGACGAAGCCTACCCAAGGTAGTAGCCCGCACTCCGGGGCACCTCTCGTGCCCCGCGTCGCGACTCCGGCGAGCCCAAGCTCGCCGGCGCACGCGCGCCCCGCCGCGCCGTCGTGTGCGGCGGGAGGAAGACGAGGGGTGAATCTTCGGATCTACTCCTTGGGTTTTGCTATAATTACATTTTACTCCGCGCGCTATTCACTGTGTCGTGCGGATCTTCCATGCTAGCCCCTGAATCTTAGGTTTAATCACGAATAGGTCCCTGGATCTATGTTTTCTCCATTTATTTTGATTTATTTCGGCTGAAACATTGATAAATCATATAAAATCGAATAAAAATCCAAAATGGACAAACTCAGTGCCTATTAACTCATCTTGAGTAGATCTACACAGTGGGTATGATGTGGAGATGTCATGTACGGTTTTGCCCCTGTTATTGTGCAAGCATGTTAAATCAAGGAAAAGTGGAAAACATGGTCTTAGTGAAATCCTAAAATGGTGAAACTTGGTTAGTAGCTTCCTTAGGACATTTGGGCACTGTGAAAATTTTTGGTGACCCTAGGACTTACTGTTCATTCACTGTTTTATCATTTTACATGTACTTTATGCATTATTTAATAACTTGGAAACGAGGCCTATGCAAAGTATGATAAATATGACTCACTAGTATTTTTTTTATATCCTATATAGCTTGTGAATCTCACTGGTAAAATATGAGCCCCTGCATGTTAAGTTTTAATGGTGATTTAAAAATGATAAAATGCTAAATGTTGGAAATGATAAATAGAAAAAGTGGTCATAGCTTGCTAGGAAAATTCTCTGGAAAATTTGGTAGCTTAATGTTGATGCATAGAGTCCAGAAAGTATATTCAAGAAGGCTGTTTACACTGTTCACATGTACATCTTAATTCGCACAAGATTAATATATGGAAAATAGATGCCCTACCAAACTTGGGAGTTTTAACTTATAAATTTTTGTGCATGCAGTTCATGCTCAGTATAGCATACTGGTAAAGTTTCACCTTCAGATACCATTTCTGTAATTTATGAAAATTCTGACAATGTGTACGGCTGAGAACTTGTTGTAATTTTAGTAAAATAATTATAACTCCAATTGAGTTGAAATTTTGACAGTAGCTTTGGGTATGTAGAATCTATATGTCATAAAAGTTTGGTCTCGTTTGGTTATGTTTTACTGCTACAACTTAGGTGCATAAATTAATTCATAAATGAGGGTAAATTACCCTAAGTATAAGCATATGCAATGTGTTAAACTACTATACCATGTTATTTATCAATGAAATACCTACTGTAATCCAACATTTGCATTTCATCTACATCTAATGCAAGCATATGCTTTCTTGTGCACTCATTCGTATATGATGCCATGCATATAGATCCAGCAAGCGAGTTGCCGACGCAGGAGCAGCCACTAATCGAAGAGCCGGACGACCAGGAACAGGAGTTCCAGCAGCAGGAGGAGAGCTCTCTGCCAACCTCTGACTTGACCGTTGAGACCGCTGACCCGACCGAAGAAGGTAGGCAGGACCATGCTATTCCGCATATGCATTAGGAGTTGATTGAAACCAATTGCATTAGATTCCTTGGCCGCCCTGGCCCTAGATCCTATGAATAGAGTTCGTAGGACGAGTATGCCTAGAAATGCTAGGTACGAGTAGACACGAGTGAGCACTGTCACTCGTCGCGTAGGTGTTATTTCAAAATCCCAGAAATCTTACTTTGATGCAATTTATGATTATTTATGCTGATGTTAAATCGAGACCGGGCGGAGCGTAAGTTTACTTTTGGGGTGTGCGTTGTTGTTCTCCGGCTCAGCCCGAGTCGTTTAAGACCCCGTTCACTGTTCGCTCAGGATCGGCACAACATTGCTAGAAGTGCTTATCCGGGACATGGGACCGGTGGAAGTCTTACCGGCCCCGTCCCAATATTCATGATGCTGCCCATCCACTGATAGGGGGCCGATGGACTTGGGGGGTGCTTTGAGGTCGTGGGAGGGCTGACCCGACATACCGTGGTATCGCTCCTGAGACGGCTACTCCCAAGGGTTAGGTGGGGGCGCTGTGAATCTTGGGACGGGAAATGTGGAGATGAGGGGTATATGTGAGGAACGCGATAGCTAGTAAGCATATATCCCTTGGCATTTTTAGTTATTCCCGGGAATTAGAAATCGATTCGAATCGCTGATGCTCACCAGGTGTGAGAGTGCCAAGTATCACTGCCGAGCAACGTAGTAACCACCTGAATACTATGTTTATGTTCATGTTTTCAAATACAACATGTTTGGCCTATATGATGGATTACTTATATGCAAGTTATGATGGATTACTCTCTTGTAAGTTGTTATGGTTTACTTTCCTGCAAGGATATTATTACTACTATCATGATCTGTTCTTAATAAGATTAAGATAGCAGCCGTCAAAGCCTGCTAACTTCTCTTAACACATTGATGGTTAAAATCAATGGCTAAGGACATACATTGATTAGTAAGCTATGCTTTGCGTCAACCGTAAGCCATGTCCATTAAGTCCTATTGAGTAATTAGTACTCATGGTTTGCCCCCATTTTTGGCTCACACGTATGGAGTTTCTTATGTGCCCTTGCGTTGGAGGGGGCACATGTGTGCAACATGACTAGAGGATGACACTTGTGGCACAAAGACAACATCAGTGGGCTTGATGTTGATTCTCTTTTGTAATTCCGCTGCTTTATCATGAACTCTGATCTACTTCTATTCCGCTGCGAGACAATTGATAACTTATGTTATTTTATGACTATGTTGGACTTGGAACTTTAATTTGAACTAGTCTGTAAACTAATTCTATTATCTATCTATATTCAACTGCCTGTGATGATGTAATTGTTGTGGCTCCATCGAGGGTCAATGTGTGTGATGTCGGTTCCTCTAGAAATTGCTGTTATCGAGGGCCGAAGGCCACTCGACGAACTACCGGGTTTAGTCCAGCTTAAGTGCACTGCGAGTCAAAGGAGGCAGGTGTGCTTAATCTGGGTTAAGCAGGGCGGTTTCGCCATAGCTGGTATCAGAGCTGATCATACACAGACAACAGTTATATCATGAAGGTTTGGTTTACAAAACTATTTTCGAAAGCCCTTTTCAAGTAATTCAAAAATGAGAGTATGCGATATGCCCATATTAAGGATGTTAGTGTTATCCAGGTGACATCACTGACATTATGACCTAGATAGAACTCACATGCGTATTCGGCGCTTTGGGAAGCAACTTTTCGGCCATAGCTGTCCCCAGTACTGGTGGAAGCTGTTGGGATTTGCGAACGGTTGTAAACCCTGCATTCATAAGTAAAAGCTTTTTAAGGGTGGTGGGCATGTTTGAGGCTTTCATACCCACCACACTTACATTTGGTTTTGGGATCCACCTTCTTCTCGACAATCCCCAGTACTGGTGGAAAGTCAGGCTTTGAGGAAAAGGTGCAGCGGCCCACTCAACGTTGTCCACGCAGCGGTCACGCATGGGTGCCACATTAGGTGGTAATGTATGAGCATGCATTCTTCTGCAGGTACACTAACTACGTGTGAAATTAAGAACGGCCAGGAAATGACTAGTTGCATTAGAGAGTGTCGTGCATATGTGTCAACGAAATATCGATAGCGATATGTACTCTTCTTTTAGATGTGTGATGTGAGACCGTTTAGTACGACTCATGCATCATATTTACTGCTTTTATTTATGGTGGGGTATTATTAAAACGCAATGAAATAAATCGTGATCTTTAAATTTACCTTCCATACGATGCACTGTTGTACCCCTGTTAAAATCTCTCATAGGAAAAATATGTCACTCACTAATGCACAACCTTGCTTATCTAAAAGATGGCCAGAACCAAGTAGACAGCACGCAAGGCAACCGGAGCGAGGATCACTGTTCTCCCTGACGTGACTCACAATCCCCCTGTGGTGGAGGATGGGTTACTCGACACCCGTTGTAGAGAGGAGTGTCCCCTGTCTCAGTTGCTGTGCAGGGCCCTAAGGGAGATGGGGCGTCGTCCCTGTCCCTTCATCTCGGTGCAGACGGTGCACGAGGAGGGAGACTGCATGGTTCAGGTTGTCATTCCATGGGGGACGTTCACGGGCCAGGAGACCATCACCACTTACGCGGCCAACGAGGAGGAGGCTTACCGTAAGGCGGTGATGCCAGCCCTCACTTCGCTGACCTCTAGGTGGGAGGCAGGCCACACGGTCCTGCGCTACCTTCCCACTAACGACCTTGACAACACTTGGCTAGACCGCCGAGACCAGCACCGGGACAAGAACGGCTCCCGGCCCTTGGTAGCGTGCATGGACTATGCACGTGAGGCGCGCGGGATGTACCACCGTGCGGAGGACCGGAGCCGTTTCTACATTGAGAGGTACACGGAGACCCGTACCCGTGTGGACAAGTTGGAGGCCTAGGTGGCGCAGCTGCAGCAGCGTCTGGCAGAGTATGAGCCGCCGCAGCAGCCCCCACTTGCACCAGCCCCTTTGGAGGAAGAGTCCTCGGAGCACATGGGGATGGAGGAGGAGGAGGAGAACGTTCCGTCTGACGCGAACTCCAGGGTGTAGGGTGACTGATGGATGGATGAAGGGAAGTAAGCTTTAAGTTAGTGACGCATTGAAAGCGATGTTTTGTAATATTCCGCTCCGCGTTTTAGATTCATGGCTGTACTAAAACATTGGTGAGTTGTGAGAACTCATTCGGTACGCCATTTGATGTCGTGATGGTTTTCTTATTATGCACTATTTGATGGTTGGTTGATGTAGCCACCATACAATGATGTAATATTAAGACTTTTTAGTGGTATTCGAACCTTCCTAAGTGGCGCTAATGTTAGTTCTACATCATGGTGGCATTTGAGATGGTTGTGTGAATGGAATTGGGTTTGCACTTCGTTTTGGATTGTGTCTTGCAATCTGAAATTTTGCACAGCTGCAGCTAAAACTGATATTATCTTGGAATGTGTAAGGTTTTGGGCAAAGAGTTGAATAGCAAAATTGTAGAGAGCTGTCTAGTGTACAATTTTATCAATTGGAGTTTTCTCTAAATGTGCTCAGATCTGGAGTTATGGTCAAATGTTTCATGAGCATGTAATCTGGACACAAGCAATATACCCCAATGAATACTGAAATTTGACCAAGATATACAAATTGAATCAACCAAAACTCTATAACAAAGTTTTAGAGCATAAGACAAGGTACAACTTTTATAAGGGTGCCATGACCTAAAAATGTACAGAATTAGAACAGCTATAGATCTAAGCGGTGGCTGTCCCAGGTTAGGCTGAAAACCTGAGCGCAGCTGATAAAACTACCTTGTACCTCACCGTCTAGCTCGGTTCAGCAAAAGCGATACATACGAAAGTTGAAGAGCACTAAATTTCAAACAACCTTCGTATTCATACTTTTGCACGAATCAGTAGTTCCGATGCCCAAACCAGTGAAGCAAAACCAGGGACATGCACTCAAAAACGGCACACCAACTTTTCGGCTACCATGAGCAAGTGACGACCTATGCGAAGTGATGGCTAATGCTTTATGTGCAATTAGATGTTTCTGTTTTCTTACATGTCTTTTGTCGCTACATCTACTGCACTAAAGTTTTGGACTAAACACAAGTGGCCTCAATCTTGCAGATGGTTAACACTCGCAATGGGCAATCCTCGGGGTCGAGATAGCAACCGCAGAACGCCCCACCTCCACCAGAGCTCGCTACTCTGGTTGTGCAGCAGGCGGAGCTAATCCGCATGATGGCAGAGGAACGCCAGGGCCGTGGTCAGCAGCAGCAGCGGGAGCATCATCCCCGTAGCATCACCTATCAGGATTTCGAGGGGTTGCGCCCTCCAGTCTTCACGACCTGCCCAGAGCCACTTGCTGCTGATGACTGGCTCCGTACTATCGAGTCCAAGTTCACACTCCTACTGGGGTTGACCGAGCAAGAGAAGGCTCGGTTTGCGGTGCAGTTGCTCCAGGGGCCAGCGGGAGCATGGTACGCCACATTTCAAGCTTTGCAGCAACAGGGTCACGTGATCACATGGGAGGAGCTCTGTACAGCTTTCCGGGCCCACTATATCCTGGCGAGTCTTATGGAGCAGAAGCAGCGCGAGTTCAGGGAGCTCAAACAGGGCAACCACATGGTGATGCAATACGTGCAAACGTTCATCCAACTGTCACAGTATTCACCCAGGGATGTTGCAGATGATCCTAGCAGAGCGGCCAGACTCTTACAGGGGTTTGATCCCACTCTCTAGACCCACCTGGGGCACTGCTATCAGAGTTTCACGGATCCGGTTGACATTGCTGTTGATATGGAGGGCCGTCTTCGTGCAGCCAACGAAGACCAAAAGCGCAAGCGCCAAGCCAGTACTACGTCTGGCAGTTTGTCACAGAAACAGAAGTCCAATTATCAGCAGCCCCAGAGGTACCAACAACAGCCCCGCTATGTGGTCCGGCCCACTCAATCGGGTTGGCTCCACCAAGCTCCACAGCAGCAGCAGTATCCGGCCTACCGTGCACCCACGCAGCTTCCTGCCCCTCGTGCTCCCACCGCACCAGGACCCGGGAATCCTTGCTTCAATTGTGGCAAGACATGCCACTTTTGTAGGGAGTGCCGCGCTCCTCGCAGGATTCAAGGCCCCACTCCTGCGGGTGGCAGCCAGCAGAACAAACCCAAGGGGAACACACCGCGGAAGGGCCAGGTGCACTATATTCACCTGGAGCATATCCCCGTCGGAGAACCGGTACTCGCTGGTACGTCCTCAGTCAACGGTCACCCAACCGTCGTGCTATTTGATTCTGGGGCCACTCATACCTTCATTAGTCAGTTATATGCATCGAAGCATGGGAGAAAAACTTCTTGCATAAAAGAAAGCTACAACATCTCGGCACCTGAAAACCCCATTAACACGAATTTGATAGTAAAGAGGTTGCTTTTAAGTATAGGAGGGGAAGACTTCATCATCAGTCCTGTGGTGCTGCCACACCAAGGGATTGATGTCATACTGGGAATGAATTGGATGAATGAAAACCATGCAGTCCTGGATATTGGCAGCAGGACGGTACAGCTAAAGTCTAATGTCAGTGGAAAGATTCTAAGGGTCCACATACCTAATCAAAAGCACATCGAACCTACTGTGAATGCAACTGAAATCCAAGAAATCAAGAAGATACCTGTAGTATGTGAATTCCCAGACGTGTTTCCGGAGGAGCTCCCTAGTCTCCCACCGGATAGGAATGTGAAGTTTAGCATCGAACTAGTTCCAAGTACGGCACCCGTTTCCAAGAGACCATACAGGATGGCACCAGATGAAGTTAAAGAGTTGAAAACACAATTGCAAGAGCAGCTAGATAAAGGATTCATCCGCCCTAGCTCATCACCTTGGGGGTGCCCAGCCCTCTTTGTCGAAAAGAAGGACCAAGGTGGTAAGCGGCTATGTGTGGACTATCGGCCTTTAAATGCAGTCACAGTAAAAAACAAATACCCACTGCCACACATTGACATTCTGTTTGATCAGTTAGTTGGGGCTAGAGTCTTCTCAAAAATCGACCTGAGATCTGGGTACTATCAGATAAAAATCCGAGAGGAGGATATCCCTAAAATGGCTTTCTCGACCAGGTATGGCTTATATGACTACCTAGTCATGTCTTTCGGATTGACCAACGCACCGGCTTTCTTCATGTATATGATGAACTCGGTGTTCATGAACGAACTGGACAAATTTGTGGTAGTGTTCATTGACGATATACTAATCTACTCCAAGAATGAAGAAGAACACGAAGAACACTTGCGGATTGTACTCGCTCGGCTTAGAGAACACAAACTCTACACCAAGTTCAGCAAGTGTGCGTTTTGGCTAAAAGAAGTAAGCTTCTTGGGTCACATATTATCCGAGAAGGGAGTAACCGTTGATCGTAGCAAGGTAGAATGTGTACTGAATTGGAAGCAACCCGAAACCGTAACTGAGATTCGGAGTTTCCTCGGTTTAGCGGGCTACTACAGCCGCTTTATCAAGGATTTCTCCAAGACGGCAAAGCCAATGACCTCACTGACCAAGAAGAATGCCAAGTATTCGTGGAGTCCGAACTGTGAGGAAGCTTTCCAGAGTTTAAAGAGATCATTAACAACCGCACCAGTACTAGCACAACCAGACGTCACGAAACCTTTCGACGTGTATTGTGACGCCTCCGGCAATGGGCTTGGCTGTGTCCTAATGCAAGAAGGGAGGGTAGTTGTTTACGCTTCCTGTCAATTGAGAAAACATGAAGCCAATTATCCCACTCATGATCTAGAGCTGGCAGCAGTGGTACACGCACTGAAAATATGGAGGCACTATCTGCTAGGCAATACTTGTCATATCTACACCGACCACAAGAGCCTCAAATATATCCTCACACAACCCAAATTGAATATGAGGCAACGACGGTGGTTAGAATTGATAAAGGACTATGACTTGGAGATTCATTATCATCCCGGCAAGGCAAATGTATTAGCGGACGCACTAAGCCGACGGGCTCATTGCAATGTGATTGAAGCCCGGCCTACAGTAAGAGTGCTATGCTGTGAGATAGATGAAATCGAATTGCCTACAGAACAACTAGCTGAGCTTTATAACCTCATTATTGAGCCCACCATCAAAGAACAAATCATAACTGCACAAAAGCAAGATAAAGGCATGGCGTTCATTCGTGAAGGTGTGGATGAGAAGAAGAGAGCATGCTTCACACTTGATGACCAGGGTGTGTTATGGTTTAAAAATCGATTAGTGGTACTAAGGATATGGAGTTAAGGAAGAAGATACTAAATGAAGCTCACACATCTATGTTCACTATGCACCCGGGCAGTAACTAAATGTACCAAGACCTGAAACAGAAGTTTTGGTGGACTCGTATGAAACGAGAGATCACCAAGTACGTGTCCGAGTGTGACGTGTGTTAGAGGATAAAAGCTGATCACCTAAAGCCTGCGGGTATGCTTCAGCC
Organism: Paspalum notatum; assembly: GCA_022530915.1. NCBI lineage: Eukaryota > Viridiplantae > Streptophyta > Magnoliopsida > Poales > Poaceae > Paspalum > Paspalum notatum. Next base: position 25,471,057 of record CM039688.1, on the reverse strand, counting down.
GCTAGCGCTTCCAGCATGGAAATGCGAGGATATACACATGGACTTCATCGTGGGTTTGCCTCGCACTCAGAAGGGATATGACTCCATCTAGGTTATCATTGACCACTTCACCAAATCTACTCACTTCATACCGGTGAAGAACCGATACAATGCATAGAAATATGCAGAGATTTATGTCTCCCGCATTGTTTCATTACACGGGGTCCCTAGGACCATCACTTCAGATTGAGGCTCATTGTTTGTGTCCCGTTTCTGGGAACAGTTGCAAACCGCTCTTGGCACCACTTCGATTCACAGTTCCGCATACCATCTGCAGACTAGTGGCCAAGTTGAGAGAGTAAATCAGATCTTAGAAGATATGCTGAGAGCGTGTGCATTGACTAATTCCACCAAATGGGATGAGTGTCTCCCTCTAGCAGAATTTGCTTATAACAGCTACCAGAAGGGCTTAGAAATGGCTCCTTTCGAGGCTCTATATGGAAGAAGATGTAGAACACCCCTCAACTGGTCCGAACCAGGAGAACGTGTCACTTTTGGCCCTGATTTGGTAACACGAGCCAAAGAGCAGGTTAGACTCATACACAGCAACTTAAAAAGGGCACTGTCCAGACAAAAGAGCTACTCAGACAAGAGGAGACGACCGTTAGTTTTTGAAGTAGGCGATTATGTATACCTTCGGGTATCACCGATGAAAGGGGTACATCGTTTTGGTGTGAAAAGAAAGTTGGCACCCAGATACATTGGTCCGTTCAAGATCACTGAACAATGTGGGCCAGTTCCTTACCGGTTGGAGCTACCACCACATCTAGCTGCGGTTCATGACGTGTTTCATGTCTCGCAACTTAAGAAGTGTTTGAGAGTGCCGGAAGAAGCAATGGACACCTCTCAAATTCAAATCGAGCCTGACCTTACTTATGAAGAACGTCCCATAAAAATCCTCGACCAAAAATAGAGAACAACAAGAAGAAGAACAATAAACTTTTACAAAGTACAATGGAGTAATCACTCCGAGGAAGAAGCAAATTGGGAGCAAGAAGAATACTTGCAAACCAAATACCCAGGCTTTCTTTTGGTTACTGCAAATGTGTAAGTATAACCATCTCAATTCAGATTTTTACTCAAAACCCTACACAATGCACTATCTCCTCATTTAACTTATCCACCCACATCACATCAACAATCTCGGGACGAGATTTCTTTAAGGGGGGTGGGTTGTGATGCTCCGGCATCTCAAGTGCATAATCACTCATCATACATGAAGCATTCATCCTTGAGTATCATGGCATAACATGTGTTTGTGCATTGGAAACAAATTTGGTTTAAACTATAAGTTCAAAACCTTGTTTATTGCATGTGTGATGCTATGATTATAGTCATATCTTTGATTCTGTTGAGATTTAGGTGAAGCTCATATTGACAAAACTGTAGGTAGATATGAGATAAACAACTTTGTCAATTGGGGTCTTGCCATATATTGGAGTTTACATGGTGATTAAGACAATTTTCCATCAGCCTAGAAAACCAGCTCAAATCAACCCTATTTAGGAATCCTAAATTTGCTCCCACCTACAGCCACTTTCCTGCAAAGCTCAAATTAGATAAATTGTACGTTTTGAAATTATAAACAAACTTCTCAAAAGGAACCCTGGGGGGTAGTGACCAGGAATGGGAGTTTTGAATTTCCCAAGTATTAAAGGTCCCCTGTCCCCATCTATGGCTGATACATAAATTCAAGTTTAAATCATATTTGAAAACTGATTTGGGGTTGAACCTTTTGACAAAGTTGTAGAGTTTGAAGAGAAAAACATTTCATCCAATTACCACTTTTCCAAATTCGGGCTCTAAGTGGGTCAAAATGACAATTTACAGAAGGGTAGAAAACACATTTTCTATTTTCCTTATTTTCCATTTCACTGAGTCGCTGACCGGTGGGGTCCGCGCGTCAGCGCGGCCACTCTGTCCGGGTCGACGGCCGCCGCGTGGCCGCCGGCGTACGGGCAGCGCCGCGAGCCCGCGGATCGCGCCCGCACCGGCCGGCCTTCACCTGGCCGCGACCCCGTCCCCATTCATCCCTCACTCGCACTCACTCGCTCTCTCTCTCGCTCACTCGCCCGCCCGAGCCCGCCATTGCTGCTGAGCTCGAGCTCGCTGCGCCGGCCACCTCGGTCCACCTCCGCGCCTCCAACCACCGTCACCGAGTCCGCCTCGCTCTTGCGCACCCACTGAGCTAGCTCTCGTCGCCCCTCCCCTCCTCATTCCCTAGATCCCATCGCGGCCCGCACCGACCCACCATTGCCGGGCCAAGCTCGAGTTCGAGCTCACGCCGCCAGCCTCCGTCCTCCTCGCTCCCCTAGACCGCCACCATCGCAACCGCCTCACTCTCACGCACCCGTACGGCTTGACATCGTCGCCTCCCCGAGCCCCGGCCGCCAGATCGACCTCGCCTTGACGTCGCGCGTCACGCCGGTTCACGCCGACGTCACCGCCGTTCACCGTCTCCCCCACCTCAACCGCACCTTCCCCATCCACGACACCTACCCAAGGTAGTAGCCCGCACTCCGGGGCACCTCTCGCGCCCCGCGTCGCGACTCCAGTGAGCCCGAGCTTGCCGGCGCACGCGCGCGCCGCCGCGCCGTCGTGCGCGGCGGGAGGAAGACGAAGGGGGCGGTGAATCTTCGGATCTACCCCCGGGTTTTGCTGTAATTATATTTTACTCCGCGCGCTATTCACTGTGTCATGCGAATCTTCCATGCTAGCCCCTAAATCTTAGGTTTAATCACGGATAGGTCCCTGGATCTATGTTTTCTCCATTTATTTTGATTTATTTCGGCTAAAAGTTTGATAACTCATATAAAATCGAATAAAAATCCAAAATGGACAAACTCAGTGGCTATGAACTCATCTTGAGTAGATCTACACAGTGGGTATGATGTGGAGATGTGCATATACGGTTTTGCCCCTGTTATTGTGCAAGCATGTTAAATCAAGGAAAAGTGGAAAACATGGTCTTAGTGAAATCCTAAAATGGTAAAACTTGGTTAGTAGCTTCCTTAGGACATTTGGGCACTGTGAAAATTTTTGGTGACCCTAGGTCTTACTGTTCATTCACTGTTTTATCATTTTACATGTACTTTATGCATTATTTAATAACTTGGAAATGAGGCGTATGCAAAGTATGATAAATATAACCCACTAGTATTTTTCTTATGTCCTATATAGCTTGTGAATCTCACTAGTAAAATATGAGCCCCTGCATGTTAAGTTTTAATGGTGATTTGAAAATGATAAAATGCTAAATGTTGGAAATGATAAATAGAAAAAGTGGTCATAGCTTGCTAGGAAAATTCTCTAGAAAATTTGGTAGCTTAATGTTGATGCATAGAGTCCAGAAAGTATATTCCAGAAGGCTTTTTACACTGTTCACATGCACATCTTAATTCATACAAGATTAATATATGGAAAATAGAGGTCCTGTCAAACTTGGGAGTTTTAATTGTAAATTTTTGTGCATGCAGTTCATGCTGAGTATAGCTCACTGGTAAAGTTTCACCTTCAGATACCATTCCTATAATTTATGAAAATTCTGACAAAGTGTAGGGCTGAGAACTTGTTGTAATTTTAGTAAAATAATTATAACTCCAATGGAGTTGAAATTTTGATAGTAGCTTTGGGTACGCAGAATCTATATGTCATAAAAGTTTGGTCTCGTTTGGTTATGTTTTACTGCTACAACTTAGGTGCATAAATTAATTCACAAATTAGGATAAATTACCCTAAGTATAAGCATATGCTATGTGTTAAACTACTGTACCATGTTATTTATCCATGAAATACCTACTGCAATCCAACATTTGCATTTCATCTACATCTAGCGCAAGCATATGCATTATTGTGCACTCATTCGTATAAGATGTCATGCATATAGATCCAGCATGCGAGTTGCCGACGCGGGAGCAGCCACTAATCCGGACGACCAGGAACATCCAGCAACAGGAGGAGAGCTCTCTGCAACCTCTGACTTGACCGTTGAGACCGCTGACCCGACCGAAGAAGATAGGTAGGACCATGCTATTCCGCATATGCATTAGGAGTTATTGAAACCAATTGCATTAGATTCCTTGGCCGCCCTGGCCCTAGATCCTATGAATAGAGTTCGTAGGACGAGTATGCCTAGAAATGCTAGGTACGAGTAGACACGAGTGAGCACTGTCACTCGTCGCGTATGTGTTATTTCAAAATCTCAGAAATCTTACTATGATGCAATTTATGATTATTTATGCTGATGTTAAATCGAGACCGGGCGGAGAGTAAGTTTACTTTTGGGGTGTGTGTTGTTGTTCTCTGGCTCCGCCTGATTTGTTTAAGACCTCGTTCGCTGTTCGCTTGGGATCGGCACAACATTGCTAGAAGTGCTTATCCGGGACATGGGACCAGTGAAAGTCTTACCGGCCCCGTCCCACTATTCATGGTGCTGCCCATCCACTGATAGGGGCCGATGGACTTGGGCGGTGCTTTGATGTCGAGGGAGGGCAAACCCGACGTACCGTGGTATCGCTCCTGAGACGGCTACTCCCAAGAGTTAGGTGGGGGCGCTGTGAATCTAGGGACGGGACAGGTGGAGATGAGGGGTATATGTGAGGAACGCGATAGCTAGTAAGCATATATCCCTTGGCATTTTTAGTTATTCCCGGGAATTAGAAATCGATTCGAATCGCTGATGCTCACCAGGTGTGAGAGTGCCAAATATCACTGCCGAGCAACGTAGTAACCACCTCAATACTATGTTTATGTTCATGTTTTCAAATACAACATGTTTGGCCTATATGATGGATTACTTATATGCAAGTTATGATGGATTACTTTCTTGCAAGTTGTTATGATTTACTTTCCTGCAAGGATATTATTACTACTGTCATGATCTGTTCTTAATAAGATTAAGATAGCAGCTGTCAAATCCTGCTAACTTCTCTTAACACTTTGATGGTTAAAATCAATGGCTAAGGACATACATTGATTAGTAAGCTATGCTTTGCGTCAGCCATAAGGCATGTCCATTAAGTCCTATTGAGTAATTAGTACTCAGGGTTTGCCCCCATTTTTGGCTCACAAGCATGGAGTTTCTCATGTGCCCTTGCGTTGGAGGGGGCACATATGTGCAACATGACTAGAGGACACTTGTGGCACAAGGACAACATCAGTGGGCTTGATGTTGATTCTGTTTTGCAATCCCGCTGCTTTATCATGAACTCTGATCTACTTCTATTCCGCTGCGAGACAATTGAGAACTTATGTTATTTTATGACTATGTTGGACTTGGAACTTTAATTTGAACTGGTCTGTAAACTAATTCTATTATCTATCTATATTCAACTGCCTGTGATGATGAAATTGTTGTGGCTCCATCGAGGGTCAATGTGTGTGATGTCGGTTCCTCTGGAAATTGGTGTTATCGAGTGCCGAAGGCCACTCGACGGACTACCGGGTTTAGTCCAGCTTAAGGGCACTGCGAGCCAAAGGAGACAGGTGTGCTTAATCTGGGTTAAGCAGGGCGGTTTCGCCACACCTACGCTGGTGTTGGAAGCTGGAGCCGTGGTCGTCGTGGTGATCGAACCATGATCAGAAGCGGTGATGGCCTGCGTCACGATCCTCCCGAATGACCGCTGAGCGGTGAAAGGCCTCGTCGGTCTACGAGGTGCGCTGGCGAATAGATGTGATGCCCCCGGCATCTCAAGAGCCTAGTTAATAATGAATTAGAACTTGATGATGTTTAGAGAGTAACGAAGACTAGATGGAGAAGTCACTAAGCCAAAATTTCTCTAGGGGAATACGAAACTCTACGTGGTTTGGTTGTTTAAGTCACCACCCACAAGCTTTTATACAAAGCACCAAATACAAAAGTTCTACTTCAGGATGTTATCTTCAACTTTGGCATTATGCCCGTCTTAAAAATCTTATGTCACGAGGATTAAAAGTCGAGACCAAGTCAAACTAGAAATTCTCTGCAAGGTGCCAATTGTGATCGTGAACAAATTTGGACCCTAATAAAACTTTTAGATTCATTAAGCAACTGAGCTTAGCTCCATTATCAAAGTTGTCATACATATCGTGATCTTCACTTTTGTTACACTGAGCATGGTTTAAATCTATCATTAACCCATTATAAATGGCACCACATTTCTTATGGAAATCGGCCCAAGAGAGAATAATTCCTCAACCCTAGGATTTCATCTTATCCCAAAGTGGATTCTGAAATTACTTTTGATTTGACTATACAACTTTAAAACCTTCCTTTCTATGAAATGAAATTAAAGTTATCATCTTTCAAATGCACCTAGAGTGGAAGTGTTTGGACTTCATTTGAATTGTCAAAAGGTTGAAACAAGAAAGACTACTTAAATTGAAGGTGCTGTTTTACCAAACCCTTAGACATGATTGTGCTTATAGTTTGCAATCTGTGGTGATCTAGGTGAAACTTATTACACCAAAACTGTAGGCAATTATGTGGTGAACAACATTGCCAATTGGGACTTGGCCATACCCTGAGATTATCATCGTGTTTTAGGTCTTTTTCTGTCAGCTTGTGTTTTCTGCCAACACCTATCCTTCATAAGTAATTCAAATGTTTCTCTACTCTAAAGCCATAATTTTGCAAAACCATAATTGAAGAAGTTGTAGATCCTGGGGTTCCCAACAAAAGTGTCTATTAGCTCTTTGGGTGAATGTAATCTGGTCTGTAGGTCAAATTGAAACTTGAGAGCTTAATTCAAATTTAAATCATATTTACTCTCAGATTTCGGTATCAAGCCTTTTGACAATATGATAGAGCTTGAAGAGTAGAGTATTTCACCTAATGGGGGTTTTATCAAAATTGGACTCTAACAAGGTCAAAATGGCTATTTTCTAGATAGGAGAAAACACATTTTCATTTGTTCTTCCTCTGAGTCACCGACGGGTGGGCCCGGGTTGTCAGCGCCCCGCCGCGCCCAGAACACGGCCGCCACGCGTCCGCCGGCGTACGGGCCGCGCGAGGCCGCCACGGATCGCTGCCCTGGCCGCGCCTTGCCTCTCTTCACCTGGACGTCGTCCCGACTCCGTTCACCCTCTCCCTCACTCACCCTTTTCCTATCTCTCTGTCCAGAGCCGAGCTCCCGCCATGAACGGCGCCATGGCCGAACTTGAAGCTCTTGCGTGCTGCCGCCTCTCCAATCCATGCCCACACCTCGTCGGCCCCACCTAGCTCAAGCACCAGCATTGCCGCTCCGTCCCCTTCGGTTTCCCCAAGGACTAGAAGCCCACTGTTGCCTCTACCACCTTCCCCACCGTCGCCTCCTTGAAGCCCACCAAAGGGTTCGACCCCGCGCCGCGGAAGACCCCCACCGGCGCCGTCTCACACTTCCACAGCTCCACCATTGCGTTCGCCGTCTCACCGCGCAGCTCGAGGGCCCTACGGCGCCGCCTTCCCGCCTTCCCTCGACGAGAGGGAGCCTGCGGTCGTCGCGCCTTGTGTGCCGTGGCCGCGCCTGTTCACCGCCTCCGTGCCGCTCTTCCTCTCCACCACCGGCGATGAGACCTGGGGGGAAACGGAAGCCCGTGGATGGGAACACGCCCCTAGATCCCCTCGGCTCCAAGTAGGGCCTCCACGATGCTAGCGCAGCCCCGCCAAGCGCAGGCCACCGCGCGCCTTTCTCCCCTGTCGGAGGAAGAAGATGAAATGGTGGTTTCACAAAAAGACCCCTGTCGTTTTGTCCATTTCCATTCAAATTTGATGCATTGTTCGCTGAGCCAAGGCCTACTTGCCTGCTACCCCCTGGAGTCTATGTTTAATTACGTTCTAGTCCCTGGTCTGTATGATTAATTCGGCTGTGAACTTTAGAAAATCATAACAAATCAAAGAAAAATCCTAAAAAGATAAAATTCATTGCATTGTGATTCTCTTGAGTAGATCTACAGACTAGGTATGATGTGGATCTATGAAAGTACCATTATGCCCTCAGTTTTGTCGCATGCATGTGGAAACTAGATAAATGTCAAAAGTGGACTAAATGGACTCCAAATGCTATGAAACTTGGACAGTACCTTTCTTATGGCATTGTAGCACTATATAAATTTTTTTAGCCCTAGCACTTGCTGTTTAGTTACCCTTTTACCATTATACATGTGTTATGTGCATTTATTTAGCTTAGAAATTGGAGGCTACATGGAATATGCTTAAATTGACTCTCTAGCATTTTTCATATATACTTTGGGTAGTATAAGTAGCCCACTGGTAAAATATGAACTGGTACATGTAGAGTTTGAATGGTGATTTGAAAATGACAAAATGCTACATGTTGGAAAGGATAATTAGAAAAAGTGGTCGTAACTTGCTAGGAAAATTTTCTAAAAAATTTGGTAGCTTAATGTTGGTTCATAGAATCCAGAAAGTATATTCGAGAAGGCTAATTACACTATTTATAGGTACATCTCAAATTCACAAAGCATTAATATATGGAAAATAGATGTCCTGTCAAACTTGGGAGTTTTAACTTGCAAATTTTTATACCTGCAGTCCATGCTAAGTATAGCTCACTGGTAAAATTTCACCTTCGGAAACCATACCTATAATTTATGAAAAATCTGAGAAGCAATAGGCCTGATAAATTGCTAGAATTTTCATAATTAATTTATAGCTCCTTTACGGCTGAAATTTTGACAGTAGTATAATGTAGTACAAATCTACATGTCATAAAAATCTGAGCTCATTTGGAGTTGTCCAACTACATGAACACAAGTAATGCTTTTTATTCATAAAGTAGGCACGTGATTGGATATGCTTGTTATCAGTTCACGAAGGTATTACTGTTACTAATGCTAGGAGAGTGGTGTAGTAGTCCACTACATGTGTAATCATACACTTGTGTGATGTTTTGCTTACATATGAAATGATAAAGAACCAGTTAAATTGATAACTTGCTCATGTACTACTTTATGTATTGCACTATTTATATTTAATTGTATGAGCGTATGCTAGGTTTATACCCACAAAAGTAATCTTGTTTAAGTAGTCCGTTGTCCACCTTTCTGCCTAACCACGAAACGATTTTCTAAGTGTGTGCTTGTCATTCATACATCCCATTCACTGCATCGGACATGGCATTCATATAGTGACGCTTAATTGCAGATACGTGATCAAGAAACGAGCGTGGAGCTACTTCAATTAACGGTGGTCCAAATGACCAACTAAGCCCCAAGCATGACTTGGAAGGCCCATCAGTCATGTTGGACGGTGGAGTTGTCCAAGGAATCAAGGGGTTGCCTGGGGCAAAACCTCACAACCCGGCAAGCTAACAATCAGCTTAGTTTGTTGGTTTTATTAAACTGAATCAAAGGTAGGCAGGACCATGATTTCTCCAACCTAATACAATCTTGTGTGATGATTATGCATACGAATTAGGAGTTGTTTGGAACCAACTGCATTAGACTTCCTGGCCGCCCTGGCCCTAGAACCTATACTTAGAGTTCGCTGGACGAGTGCCTAGTAAATGCTAGGTGCGAGTAGACACGGGTGAATGGAGTCACTCGTCGCGTAGGTGATTTCAAACTTTACTGAAATCTCACTGAGGTAAGTTATTATATATGCTTCTGATTTAAATGGAGACCGGACGGAGATTTTATGAGTTATTTAGCGTTTATTATATTGAGCATTGGACTCTGCCCGAGTCACATAAGGCCGATCGTTGTTCGCCTATTGGTCGGTATAACATTGCTAAGGTGCTTATCCGGGATAATGGACCGGTGAAAGTCTTACTTGTGCCATCCGAAGAACAGAGACAGACTCCTACTGTGACACCTCGGGGAGCTTGTAGTCGAGGGAGGGCTAGACCCGGTACGCCGAGATAACGCTCCTAAGGCGGCACAACCTGGGAACAATAGAAGGATTGAATCGAACTTGGGATGGGACAAGTGAAGATGGGGGATATATGTGTGGAATGCGATGGCTAGTAAGCATATATCACCTGGCATTTTTAGTTATTCCCGGGAACTAACAAATCGATTCGAATCGCTGATGCTCACCAGGTGTGAGAATGCCAATACAACTGACGGGCAAAGTAGTAATCCACTTGAATATGTGGTATTATTAATTCATGATTTTGTATATCAACATGCTTGGATGTGTATGATTCGTCCCACTATTCTTGGTGCTGTCCATCCACTGATAGGGGGCCGATGGACTTGGGAGGTGCTTTGAGGTCGAGGGAGGGCTGACCCGACGTACCGTGGTATCGCTCCTGAGACGGCTACTCCCAGGGGTTAGGTGGGGGCGCTGTGAATCTTGGGACGGGACATGTGTAGATGAGGGGTATATCTTGGATGTGTATGATATACTATTATGCAAGTTACTGATGGGTTCTCATGTTTTACTTTCATGCAAGTATTTACTCTATGATATCAATGGCCTTCATGGTTAATGGATAGCAGCTGTCAAATCCTACTATCTTATGTCAACATGACCTTGTATAAAAATCAATGGCTAAGGATCCACCTGACTAGTAAGCTATGCTTTGCGTCAGCCGTAAGCCCCGTCCATTAAGTCCTACTGAGTAATTAGTACTCAGGGTTTGCCCCCACTTTTGGATTACAGGTACTGATGACATCTGGACAACCATGTGGAAGGTGGTAGTACCGGTGGGCTCGGTGCTACACGCCTCGTTCGTCTCTTCGTGAAGACTGCTTAAGTATCATGATTCCGCTGCGAGATGTTTTGAAAACGCTTCCGCTATATATAATTTTGCAAACGCTTCCGCTATATTTGAACATGTATTTGATTTCATATATTTGGTTTGTAAATTAAGTCTATTACTCTCTATTTCAACTGCCTATGATGATGTAATTGTTGTGGCTCTTCCGAAAGTCGGATGTGTTTGATGTCGGTTCCTCTGGGAATGGTGTTATCGAGAGCCCGAAGGACTCTCGACGGACTACCGGGTTTAGTCCGGCTTAAGTGCACTGCGTGCCAGAGGTGGCAGGTGTGCTTAGTGTGGATTAAGCTAGGCGGTTCCGCCACAGCTAGTATCAGAGCCGATCATACACAGACAACAGTTATATCATCAAGTTTTGGTTTACAAAACTACTTTCGAAAATCCCTTTTTCAAGTAATTCAAAAATGAGAGTATGCGTTATGCCCGTATAAGGATGTTAGCGTTATCCAAGTGATATCATTGACATTCTGACCTAGATAGAACTCATATGCATATTCGGTGATTTGGGAAGCAACTTTTTGGCCATAGCTATCCCCAGTACTGGAGGAAGCTATTGGGATTTGCGAACGGTTGTGAGCCCTGCATTCATGCCCGGTAGTAAAAGCTCTTTAAGGGTGGTGGGCATGCTTTGGATGCTTTCATGCCCACCACACTTACATTTGGTTTTGGGATCCACCTTTTTCTCGACAATCCCCAGTACTGGTGGAAAGTCAGGTTTTGAGGATAAGGTGCAACGGCCCACTCAACGTTGTCCACGCAGCGGTCACGCGAGGGTGCACTAGGTGGTAATGTATGAGCATTCATTTTTCTGCAGGTACACTAACTACGTGCGAAATTAAGGACGACTAGAGAACGGCTAGTTGCATTAGGGAGAGACGTGCATATATGTCACCGAAATATCGCTAGTTAATATATTATACATAGGAGGTGTGATGTGAGACTGGATAGGATGAATCATGCATCATTCCATCTCATCTCATGTGCTTTGCTATGTGTTTGATTGAAAGTAATTAGATCCATATTGCAATTGTACATGTGTTGCTACTGTTTTGATACATGCTGGAAAATACAAGTGCATCATGAGGATTTAATGTAATTACTGCAGATCTCACGATTTCCGGTTCTATTAATTACTTGGGACTAATGCACCACATCATATAAAAATCTCTCTTATCGGGACCCTTTAATGCGCATTTCAGAAACATTCCCTAGTCACATGCTAATAGGGAGATGAGTGACATAGGCAACAAAAATCTAAAACTACACTCTAGAAAGCTGTAGCTAAGTCCTAGTGTAACTCGAAATCTAGGGGGATCTCAATTAGGGTTTGTATATCAAACTTGATGAGCGCTTTTGGGTGCACAACTTTGTCAATTGGAGTCTCTTCGGAGTGTGCCTTGTTCCAAGGTTATCATAAGGTTTCGTTGAAACTTGAATTCTGGACCAAATCGAAGTAGAGCTAACAAGCATTGCTATACCAATGATGTAAAATATAAACATTAGGCATGACTATGGCATTCTGATCTTTTGCAACTCCTCTTAATCCACTTCCGAAAGTTTGGTTACAAGCTGTACACATTAGAAGGAAAGGTAGTATTCGTACCTCGGTATTCGGATAGGCCCACCCTTTGGCATATTTTCTTAAGCTTGGAAATCAAATCACCACTGCTCTAAGCCTGGCTGCCCTAACTAAAGGTATCACAACAAAGGAATGAGAAGACGAAGATGAAGAATACTCCATAGATACGGCTTTAGTTCAACGTCTACGACTCGAGAGGATTCTACTGAAGAGAATCGCCAAGCATGATTACCTTTACGTACTAGTCCATAGGATTCTATAGGCCTAGCCACCGGAACAATAAGCAAGCCTCCAAGAAGTCCTTGAGAAGTATGCCGAGCTTTCATCATCGAAGACTTTTCTCCAATCAACCCGACATACGCAGCGTCAACATCTACACCGATACAAGATGGGGCTCCACCAAGACAAGAATGAGTCCAGAAGATGTCGCGGCAAGGTTCTGCTGTCGCTTACATACCCTAGCAACACTTAGAGTTCTCAAGTTGATGACATGAGAGATAAAAAGGAACCTTTCAAGATCAACCTCGACTCTATCAACATTTTTCCAAATTGTTGGTCTATCAAGGCAACAATCATCATGGTGTCACCCACGTGAAGCTCCGCGCTGCATCGACATGACTGGAAGAAGAAGCTAGTTGTTGACCAAAATGTTTTTAAATCCTACGATTAGGCAAACAGTACGGGTACCGATTGGTGTAGTAACAATGTTTAGCTTTGTCATGTATTGGCTGCACATTGAGTGAGTACGGTTCACTGTGCCACTTGATCCTAACTTCTTGGAATCAACTCTAGTGCATGATGCCTTTCCCAACAATTGCAAAATTAGAGTTCCAAGCTTCGCTATTCCGTGCATTTCAAGCTCTTGCACTCCACGCATTTCAAACTTTTGTAGCCCACATGTTTTGGGTTCACGCCAATTCATGTACTTCCGAGTCTATGTCACCACCCCAGCTCAACAGTCGATGGGCCCTATATCTCTCGTTCTCATGATTCCTAGAAATCTATAAGCTTTCGACTCCTTGGTCTACATCACCAATACATTGAGATTCATGTCATACATACTACTTGTTCAGGTCTTTATGTAACCTGATATTGTTCGCATCTCCTAAAATTGGATAGTTGTGCCACTCTTGATGTAGTGTTTACCCGAGCAGTCTATGGTGCCGCGACGGAACCTAGGGCCCCGTGTGTACGGCCGTCACTCGGTTGCGTCACTAGGTGCACGCTGGTATCAAGACATGCAAAGACATGACACCACTTCAGTTGTGGAATATTCATATCCATTTTCTATCGCCTTGTTGACCTCTTTACATCTAATTCGTGGAGATAATTTACTCTATTTCCACTGCCGCCTTGTATCATTTTCCTGCTTTGTTTCACCTTGCCTTTCCTGATCTGTAGGGAAGATCCATCTTAATCCCACTGTCGTTCACACCTTTCCATTGCCTTGTTGAACCATGTCATTCTCGATCCGTGGAGACGGATCAATTCTATGTTCACACTTTGTCCACACCTTTTTCATTGCCTTGTTACTCTTGCTAGTCGTGATTCATGGGGATGATCAATTCTATCTCCATGCTTATCTTGATTATCTTTAACGTCTTGTATTTGTGGGACTGCTTGACTCCATTTCCACTGTCTTGCTACATCATTCCATTGCCTTCTTACAACTTACCTCTCTTGATCTGTGGGAACCATCAACTCTGTTTCCACTGCTTTCTCTTACATTCCTTTCTTGTATATATTGAATCTTATCTCCTGAAGGCGAACTTCAGCATCCTCCGCTGCACTAGGCTTTTGTTCTCTGCTAGTGCTTTTGCCATATCATCCTTTTCAAGAAGTTGCTTTGTTCTTCTTTGAAAATCATCCTCAGTTAAGCTTACTAACACTGTCCATTGTTTTGTTAGTAAGCACACCCTCGCGTACATTCTTGCTGCCAAAAGCAGGATGTGTTGTACTGCACCACATCTTTTCTTTGAAGCTACCTTGAATTACTATCTTATATGTGTACACAGTCCCTATCCAATGAAATGAATGTGTCTTTCAAAAGCATATCCGCTGATAACCCTTTGAATCACAAGGTCCTTCATGGTTCAATTTTTTCAGATTGTGTACACTATGCTTCTATTGTTCTAAGACCTATATATATTTATCACGTTTCTAAACCTCGGTGTCAAAGTCAGGGAGTAACCCTGTTTTATTGATCTAATCAATCGCTGTCGCTTTTGCACTATGGCCACACCTTCTTTGTGGTTTATTCATTCGCTCTCATATAAGACATGACTCGACAAGTAACTTAGAAAGACCACCATAGACCTATTCGAGAAGCTCTGTAACTACCTTGTGTTAAGGAGGCACTAGCCATTCACAAGATAGTTGACAAAGCAAACCCATGAAGAATTGAATACTACCACGTGTTTCCAAAAGCCTAGGTACAACGATGCCAAAACCATTTGCATTTTGCAGTAAGCCGTAGAACCCCGCTTCCTACAAATCTCGGGACGAGATTTCTTTAAGGGGGGTGGGTTGTGATGCCCCCGGCATCTCAAGAGCCTTAACACGCAGCTAGAGACAAGTTAATAATGAATTAGGACTTGATGATGTTTAGAGAGTAACGAAGACTAGATGGAGAAGTCACTAAGCCAAAAATTTTCTACGAGAATACGAAACTCTACGTGGTTTGGTTGTTTAAGTCACCACCCACAAGCTTTTATACAAAGCACCAAATACAAAAGTTCTAGTTCAGGATGTTATCTTCAACTTTGGCATTATGACTGTCTTAAAAACCTTATGTTATGAGGATTAAAAGTCGAGACCAAGTCAAACTAGAAATTCTCTGCAAGGTGCCAATTGTGATCGTGAACAAATTTGGAACCTAATAAAACTTTTAGATTCATTAAGCAACTGAGCTTAGCTCCATTATCAAAGTTGTCGTACATATTGTGATATTCACTTTTGTTACACTGAGCATGGTTTAAATCTGTCATTAACCCATTATAAATGGCACCACATTTCTCTTGGAAATCGGCCCAAGAGAGTCTATACTTAGAATAATTCCCCAACCCTAGGATTTCAGCTTATCCCAAAGTGGATTCTGAAATTACTTTTGATTTGACTATACAAATTTAATACCTTCCTTTCTACGAAATGAAATTAAACTTATCACCTTTCAAATGCACCTAGAGTGGAAGTGTTTGGACTTCATTTGAGTAGTCAAAAGGTTGAAACAAGAAAGACTCTACTTAAATTGAAGTTGCTGTTTTACCAAACCCTTAGACATGATTGTGCTTATAGTTTGCACTCTGTGGTGATCTAGGTGAAACTTATTATACCAAAACTGTAGGCAATTATGTGGTGAACAACTTTGCCAATTGGGACTTGGCCATACCCTAAGATTATCATGGTGTTTTGGGTCTTTTTCTGTCAGCTTGTGTTTCCTGCCAACACCTATCCTTCATAAGTAATTCAAATGTTTCTCTACTCTAAACCATAATTTTGCAAAACCATAATTGAAGAAGTTGTAGATCCTTGGGTTCCCAACAAAAGTGTCAATAAGCTCTTTGGGTGAATGTGACTGGAAGAGTGTCTTTTAGAATTTCTAATGTAATCTGGTCTGTAGGTCAAATTGAAACTTGAGAGTTTAATACAAATTTAAATCATATTTACACTCAGATTTCGGTATCAAGCCATTTGACAATATGATAGAGCTTGAAGAGTAGAGTATTTCATCTAATGGGGGTTTTATCAAAATCGCAATCTAACTAGGTCAAAGTGGCTATTTTCTGGATGGGAGAAAACACATTTTCATTTGTTCTTCCTCTAAGTCACCGACGGGTGGGCCCGGGTTGTCAGCACCCCGCCGCGCCCAGAACACGGCCGCCACGCTGCCGGCGGCGTACAGGCAGCGCGAGGCCGCCACGGATCGCTGCCCTGGCCGCGCCTTGCCCCTCTTCACCTGGACGTCGTCCCGACTCCGTTCACCCCCTCCCTCACTCGCCCTTTTCGTGTCTCTTTGTCCAGAGCCGAGCGCCCACCATGAACGGCGCCATGGCCGAACTTGAAGCTCTCGCGTGCCGCCGCCTCTCCAATCCATTCCCACACCTCCTCCACCCCACCTAGATCAAGCACCAGCATTGCCGCTCCGTCCCCTTCAGTTTCCCCAAGGACTCGAAGCCCACTGTTGCCTCTACCACCTTCCCCACCGTCGCCTCCTTGAAGCCCACCGAAGGGTTCGACCCCGCGCCGCGGAGGACCCCCACCAGCGCCGCCTCACACTTCCGCAGCCCCACCATTGCGTTCGCCGTCTCACCGCGCAGCTCGAGGGCCCTACGGCGCCGCCTTCCCGCCTTCCCTTGACGAGATCGAGCCCGCGGTCGCCGCGTCTTGTGCGCCGTGGCCGCGCCAGTTCACCGCCTCCGCACCGCTCTTCCTCTCCACCACCGGCGATGAGACCTGGAGGAAACGGAATCCCGTGGATGGGAACACGCCCCTAGATGCCCTCGGCTCCAAGTAGGGCCTCCACGACGCTAGCGCAGCCCCGCCAAGCGCCGGCCACTGCGCGCCTTTCTCCCCTGTCGGAGGAAGAAGATGAAATGGTGATTTCACAAAAAGACCCCTGTCGTTTTCTCCATTTCCGTTCAAATTTGATGCACTGTTCGCTGAGCCTAGGCCTACTTGACTGCTACCCCCTGGAGTCTATGTTTAATTACATTCTAGTCCCTGGTCTGTATGAATTTCCATTTAAATGCATTTAATTCGGCTGTGAACTTTAGAAAATCATAACAAATCAAAGAAAAATCCTAAAAAGATAAAATTCATTGCATTGTGATCCTCTTGAGTAGATCTACAGGCTAGGTATAATGTGGATCTGTGAAAGTACCATTTTGCCCTCAGTTTTGTCGCATGCATGTGGAAACTAGATAAATGTCAAAAGTGGACTAAATGGACTCCAAATGCTATGAAACTTGGAGAGTACCTTTCTTGTGGCATTGTAGCACTATGTGAATTTTTTTAGCCCTAGCACTTGCTGTTTAGTTACCCTTTTACCATTATATATGTGTTATGTGCATTTATTTAGCTTAGAAATTGGAGGCTACATGGAATATGCTCAAATTGACTCTCTAGCATTTTTCATATACTTTGGGTAGTATAAGTAGCCCATGGTGAAATATGAAGTTGTGCATGTAGAGTTTGAACGGTGATTCGAAAATGACAAAATGCTACATGTTGGAAAGGATAATTAGAAAAAGTGGTTATAACTTGCTAGGAAAATTCTATGGAAAATTTGGTAGCTTAATATTGGTACATAGAATCCAGAAAGTATATTCGAGAAGGCTAATTACACTGTTCATAGGTACATCTCAAATTCACACAGGATTAATGTATGGAAAATAGATGTCCTGTCAAACTTGGGAGTTTTAACTGGCAAATTTTTGTACCTGCAGCCCATGCTAAATGTAGCTCGCTGGTAAAATTTCACCTTCGGAAACCATACCTATAATTTATGAAAAATCTGAGAAGCAATAGGCCTGATAACTTGCTAGAATTTTGATAATTAATTTATAGTTCCTTTGTGGCTGAAATTTTGACAGTAGCATAATGTAGTGTAAATCAACATGTCATAAAAATCTGAGCTCATTTGGAGTTGTCCAACTACATGAACACAAGTAATGCTTTTTATTCATAAAGTAGGCATATGATTGGATACGCTTGTTATCAGTTCGTGAAGGTATTACTGTTACTAATGCTAGGAGAGTGGTGTAGTAGTCCACTACATGTGTAATCATACACTTGTGTGATGTTTTGCTTACATGTGAAATGATAAAGAACCAGTTAAATTGATAACTTGCTCATGTACTACTTTATGTATTGCACTGTTTATATTTAATTGTATGAGCGTATGCTAGGTTTATACCCACAAAAGTAATCTTGTTTAAGTAGTCTGTTGTCCACCTTTCTGCCTAACCACGGAACGATTTTCTAAGTGTGTGCTTGTCATTCATGCATCCCATTCACTGCATCATGCATGGCATTCATATAGTGACCCTTAATTGCAGATACGTGATCAAGAAACGAGCGTGGAGCTACTTCAATTAACGGTGGTCCAAAAGACCAACTAAGCCCCAAGCACTACTTGGAAGGCCCATCAGTCATGTTGGACGGTGGAGTTGTCCAAGGGATCAAGGGGTTGCCTCGGGCAAAGCCTCACAACCCGGCAAGCTAACAATTAGCTTAGTTTGTTGGTTTTATTAAACTGAATCAAAGGTAGGCAGGACCATGATTTCTCCAAGCTAATACAATCTCGTGTGATGATTATGCATATGCATTAGGAGTTGTTTGGAACCAACTGTATTAGACTTCCTGGCCGCCTTGGCCCTAGAACCTATACTTAGAGTTCGCAGGACGAGTGCCTAGTAAATGCTAGGTGCGAATAGACACGGGTGAATGGAGTCACTCGTCGCGTAGGTGATTTCAAACTTTACTGAAATCTCACTGAGGTAAGTTATTATATATGTTTCTGATTTAAATGGAGACCGGGCGGAGATTTTATGAGTTATTTAGCGTTTATTATATTGAGCATTGGACTCTGCCCGAGTCGCATATGGCCGGTCGTTGTTCGCCTATTGGTCGGCATAACATTGCTAAGGTGCTTATCCGGGATAATGGACTGGTGAAAGTCTTACTTGTGCCATCCGAAGAACAGGGACGGACTCCTACTGTGACACCTTGGGGAGCTTGTAGTTGAGGGAGGGCTAGACCCGGTACGCCGAGGTAACGCTCCTAAGGCGGCACAACCTGGGAACAACAGAAGGATTGAATCGAACTTGGGATGGGACAAGTGGAGATGGGGGATATATGTGTGGAACGCGATGGCTAGTAAGCATATATCACCTGGCATTTTTAGTTATTCCCGGGAACTAACAAATCGATTCGAATCGCTGATGCTCACCAGGTGTGAGAATGCCAATACCACTGACGGGCAAAGTAACCCACTTGAATATGTTGTATTATTAATTCATGATTTTGTATATCAACATGCTTGGATGTGTATGATTCGTCCCACTATTCATGGTGCTGCCCATCCACTAATAAGGGGCGGATGGACTTGGGAGGTGCTTTGAGGTCGAGGGAGGGCTGACCCGACGTACCGTGGTATCGCTCCTGAGACGGCTACTCCCAGGGGTTAGTTGGAGGCGCTGTGAATCTTAGGACGGGACATGTGTAGATGAGGGGTATATCTTGGATGTGTATGATATACTATTATGCAAGTTACTGATGGGTTCTCATGTTTTACTTTCATGCAAGTATTTACTTTATGATATCAATGGCCTTCATGGTTAATGGATAGCAGCTGTCAAATCCTGCTATCTTATGTTAACATGACCTTGTATAAAAATCAATGGCTAAGGATCCACCTGACTAGTAAGCTATGCTTTGCGTCAACCATAAGCCCTGTCCATTAAGTCCTACTGAGTAATTAGTACTCAGGGTTTGCCCCCACTTTTGGATTACAGGTACTGATGACATCTGGACAATCGTGTGGAAGGTGGTAGTACCGGTGGGCTCGGTGCTACACGCCTCGTTCGTCTCTTCGTGAAGACTGCTTAAGTATCATGATTCCGCTACGAGATGTTTTGAAAATTGCTATATATAATTTTGCAAATGCTTCCGCTATATTTGAACATGTATTTGACTTCATATATTTGGTTTGTAAATTAAGTCTATTACTCTCTATTTCAACTGCCTGTGATAATGTAATTGTTGTGGCTCTTCCGAGAGTCGGATGTGTTTGATGTCAGTTTCTCTAGGAATGGTGTTATCGAGAGCCCGAAGGACTCTCGACGGACTACCGGGTTTAGTCCGGCCTAAGTGCACTGCGAGCCAAAGGTAGCAGGTGTGCTTAGTCTGGATTAAGCAGGGCGATTCCGCCACAACAGATCTTCCCACCGGGGTAGAATCGATGACGAGTCGTAGGCGATGGCCAGTCGGCGGTGCGTCGGGTCTGCTGTAGATGCAATCGTTCGGAAGAGGCATAGACTGACTTGAGTTGGGCGCCCCCTGTGCACGCTCGTCGATCTTGAGGGGAGCCCAGGCATGGGAGAGAAGCCCCTAGTACGTGGTGGTGGAGTTGCGGAGACCGAACGGGATGGAGGGAACGAAGGGCTCCACCCGAGTCTTTTTGCGACCCTAGACAGGCGAGGCCGGCTGGGTTCGCTTCGGTGCGGGCGATGGTGGCGGGACCCACAGCGGACGTGGGACCTAGGAGCAAGTATCAATAGGAACTTGCCTCGGGCTCTGTGGAGCGTTGCCTGAGGTGTGGGCCCGCCATGGATATCGAGAGGGGTTTCCCGAGGGACCTGCCCTCGGCCCTCAACTAATCCGAGTCTAGACTTGAGTCGGGGAAGTTGAGAGCGTCGTACGTCGAGTTGGCATCGAGGTGGTGGTCGTAGCTGAGGCCGCTTGAGTTGGCGTGGTCGATGTAGATCCGGTCCTGAAGGAGACCCTCCGGTTGGTTCGCGCTCCCGAGTCATAACGACCACGAGGAGCACGATCCGACTCAGCACGACGCGAAAACGGATTCTAGCTAGGGGCCGGCAATGCACCACGGGGTGTGTTACGTAATGCTTTTGGGGTGGCAAAATCGGCGTAGCTCGATGGTTCGCGTAGAGATGCGATTAAACACAAGGGTTTATATAGGTTCAGGCCGCAATGTGCGTAACACCCTACGTCCTGTTTGCTACGAGTTGTATTGATCTGAGTTCTCAAGGATACAATGAGGGCTAGGATGTTCGGTGGCTGGTATGCGATGGGATGATTGATTGTTTACGTAGGGGTCCCTCACCCGCCTTATATAGTCCGGCAAGGCTTGGATTACAAGTCAGTTTCCATCTATGAGTCCTACCCGGCTTGGAATCCACAGAATCTACGATTATACGCTTCCTTTCCTGAGTCCTGCTGCTTCTGGAGTACAGAGTCCGAACCAATTCCTTTACGCCTTTCCTGAATTACAGCGCCTTGACATGGTCTTCAAGCTCGTCATCCGTTCTCGGGCCCACGAGACCAGTCGGCACCCTGTATGGGGGCCTGCTGTCTCCATTGGGCCCTCCAATGGCCCACGTACTGAATCCACGCCGTGAGGGTGTTGACGTCTCTTAGCGTAACAGATTTTACTCCACAAGCGCACGGAGATTCGCTGTAGCTTTTTCACTCAGAGTATTCCGAGTATCGTAAAAATCCATAGGGAAGCAAGGGCAAATAGGTGGAATGAAATGTCGAACCTTCAAGCAGTACTATAACTTAGATAAAACACCAGCTAAACTTACAACGGGGGTAAGAAATAAAGATAGTGTATGGTGGGAAGAGTAAAACAGGGACTAAAGAAGCCTAACACTTAGGTAGTTGCCTGGGAGGACAACGAGTCAGATTAGATTTCCAAACTCTACTACTTAACCGCTGCAGAGAAGTATTCGCGGTTGAACTAAGTTAACTGGATACAAGCTAGGATCTTGCGTCTAGCGAAATTCCGACGCCTCGAGGGGTCAAGGGGTAGATAGTAGACCTCCGAAGGAGACCCGGCTAACGCCTACGGGCTTACCGAACGACGGGGTAGATTACTGAGACCTCTAGAGCTATCACCTAGAGAGGCTACCGACCAGATCTGCATGGGTAAGATGGCACGCTATACTAGTGTTCAAGTGAGAACTTGAACACTAAAGCTCTTCCTTGATTAGAGGGTGAGAACTAACTTAATCTTAGATCAAAAGCCTAAGACAAGCTTATAGCACCGGCAAGTCTAACAAGATTCAGGTAACTTAAGAACAACACAAACCTAAGCCTTGGATCTAGTGTGCAATAAAGGTACACCACACTAGGCAAGCGTTAAGAAGTAAAGTAAAGTATAACAAAAGATAGAACAATGATAAATATTATACTGGAGTAATGGGTACAAAAGATAGAAAGATACAAGAGCTTCATCGAGACTCGAAGAAGACTCTGGAATCCCTGAGGCAAAAGCTCAGACTCAACTCTAACTCTCAGGACTAACCTAGTGATACAAGACTAAACGATAGTGTGAGCTACTCAACTTCCACACTCTACAAATGAGAGCTAGGGGGTATTTATAGTCACCAAGTGAGTGGGAGTACTTATAGGGTCGGTATGGCGGTTAAGGGGACAGGTGGCAAGCTGGACGGCCTGGTAGGAGGCCGGGCGGCCCCACCTCAAGCCGGGCGGCCTGGCCAGCCCTTGGATCCACCGCCATTCTTCATCCTACGGTCCATCTTGACTCCCCAAGTCGGTTGCATGGTGGTTACAAGTGTGTTTTCCCTTCAACCGTTGATCTCACTTGTGTTTCTTCCTTAGCTGCAGGATTGAAGTCTCGCGGATTGCTGACTTCACCAATCCAAGTGTTGGATCGGTGATGTGGCAAGCCTTCCGGTACTTGACATGTTGCATTTGGCATTTGGACTTCACAAGTGTGTTGACACATCATGTATGCACATGCAGGTCGAAGATGAGCTGATTTGGCTCCTAAGTCAGGCCGGGCGGCTTGGAGTGGTGCCGGGCGGCCTGGCTTGGTGCCGGGCGACCTGGCCCACTGGCCAGTGACCCTATGACTTAGCCAAATTTGCCTGTTTTCTGCTGATCTTTGTACCTACAGTCAAATATTCAACACAACTTGTGGAAATATGTTAGTAGCACAGGTTTATCCATACTTTGGCATGTTTTCCTCCATGTTCATGGATAGTTGACAGTCATTGGTAGTGTAATAACGACCGTCAACACCCCTCAAGCTTAGACCTTTGCTCGTCCTCCAGTAAAGCTAAGATGGGTTATGGATCAGGAGTTGCTGCCATATCGATGCTCATGAATAGGAGTTATGCACAGACGACACCCATGCTTTTACCTCGAACCATAGTGTATGCAATGATCAATCTCACTCATACCTATGGTGCATCTTTTTGTCTTACCATGTCTTGGGCGGTTGAGAGGAAGAACGACTTAGCTACAGGTTCTGCTCCAAGCATGTCTTTTGGGATTCACATCTCAGGTGTTTTTAAAGATTTTTCAAAAGAAAACAAGTTTCCCCAAAGGTACTCTTGATCGCTCAAAGTGTATCCTCACCATTTGAAGCCAAGAGCATGGCTAAGAACTTCCTATACTAAAGCTTATGTGGAGCTCAGGGTCATAGAAGAACTTAGCTTACTTAAGTTGTTTGTTTTGCAAAGCCAAAGATTGGACCAAAGAAATGTACTACATCATCTAGCCTTGTTCATTGTTGGAGCTTTATTTGGTGGGTAGATGGATGAATCTCCTTGTTTCCTTTCCTTCTCCTTTTTGCTTGACTAGCATGCTTTTCTTTTTCTTATATTTTTGTTGGCTCCATACTCCACCTCTTTTTTGATTGTAAGGAGTAAGGCTAAGGGTATTATTTTGGAGATATATGGATGCATACCCAGGATAGGTAAATGCATTTGTGGTGGTGGATTTTTGCTCCAACAAATCACAAGATAGAGATGATTCCATTCTAAGAGACTCAAAATTTAACAAAGCTCAAAACAACTTTAAGTAGCTTAAACAAGCTAGGCTCAGATATTTCAATGTATTTGGCTCTGGTGGGTATTCAAAAACCGATGCGGGAACTTAATTTCATTTTTCAAAAGAATAAACTGAGATGTTTATCTTACTAGGGACATGTGGAGAAAACCTAGTGCTTAGCCATATCATTTCTCACAACAACTTAGACAAGGTTATGCAAATGGCATCCACTAAGTGCAAGATCAAGATTTCAACTTATACACACAAGCTCGAAATTAAGCTATGTGTAGAACGTGCATAAACAACTAAGCATGAACATAATAGAGCAACTATTCATCATTTCCATATGGAAGATATATGCATCAAAGTTGGGAGTTGTTTTTATTGACACTTTTTTTTAGATAAAGCAATAAAAAGGAAAATAAATAAAAACATTATTGAAAGTACTTACCTCGGTAGGACGGTGATGCTGCTGCTCGGTCGGACGGGGTACTGCTGGTACTGGTAGGACGGGTGATGCTGCTGCTTGGTCGGATAGGGGTACTGCTGGTGCACATGGGAGGAGACAAGGACAAGAGACGGGGACACCTTACTCTGAGGAGACACAGGCGCGAGGAGGTATCCTCATAACGGTCTACCATCCCCCCCAAGCTTCAATGAAGTTAGGGGTTTTGGTAGTAGTAGTTGTAGAAGTTCTGAGCATTGAGGAAGCCGGCTCCAACTTGCTCATTCAGGTTCTGGAGCATTTCCGTGTTGGTTTGGAGCCGTTGACCCATCTCTTCCGTGCGTTGGTAGATGTCACCTACCTGCTGATACAACCTCTGATCGTATTGGCCCAAGTTCATCCCCTCCATTGCGGAGTTGATGTCGGCCATGTTATGTGTTCGGTACCAGGTTGAAGCAGAGTGACCTAAGTCTCGGCTGAGTGCACGTGATGCACTACCGCCTCCGTAGTGTTGTGTACTATGGGAAGGCTGGTAGGAACTCTCGCCACCGGTACTGGAGAAGTACCAGGACGGCTCAGCTGGTATGGAAGCATGGATGGGTTCCTCAGAATCTTCTCTTTGGGCTCTGCGGTGTGACTCCTCCGCTCGCCGTCTCTAGGCTTTGGTCATGACGCCACCGATGCTTTGGCGTGGTGCCTCCACATCTAGCTGCATGGTTAGGCTCCCCGATGGTATACATGTCGAACTGCGGTGCTGGAAGCGGCAGCTCAAGATTATGCCCGAACCATGTCATGACTAATTTCCCAGTTGCGGCGTCTCACTTCATGAAATGTGCTTGGACAAAGTGCTGCTTCCCCACATGGTGTGATGTGTTGTCGGAAAGGTAGTCAAGTTGGGCATTCTCTAGGAGGCCCAAGTTGGCTGCTATCCTGGTGACAAAGAAAGTGATGCTTATAGGGGTGTTGGTCACTCTCATGCCCATCCAGTGGTGGACAATGTCGAGGACCGGAGCATAGCGCTTCTTTTTGACCATGGCATAGAGGCACTTGAGGTCTTCGTTGGGTGCACAATGAACCTCGCCTCTTGGAAAGATGATGAGCGAGACCCAGCGAGCTAAGAGTCTCAGAGTGGGATTGTGAATTTTGGTGGTGCTGTGTTTCCCCTTTCCGTACTCTCCACATATTTCCACCCAAAAAGATTTCATGTCATACCTGGCTGGGTCACTCAACGAGAAGTTGGAGTGGAAACCCAGGAGGTCGGCAAACTGCCGCGGGTAGACAGAGAATTTAGTATTGAACATGCGGAAATTTATAAACGTACCTGTTGTACGCTTATCCACGCGGAGAGTCATCAGGAACTCTTGTGTGAGAAGAACGGATCCTTCCTCTGTAATGTTAGCGAAATCCGACCAACCTGCATAATCAAATGCTTTAATGAACGGGTCCAACATACCTATCTCGACGAGGAAGAAGGCGTCGAAGCACTTGGTCCTCCAAAAGGTCTTGGTGGTAAGGGCTTGTAACACCTGGGCTTCCTCATCGCCTTGGATGTTGATATCCTGCAGTTCATCAGTCGGCGCTGCGGTTGTTGCTGAGAAGAAACTCCTTCTTCTTGCTCCTGGTCCTGGTGGCTGCGTGTACCGCTGACGGACATCCTGTCGGACACTGCGGGAGTCCTGTCGGATGCTGCTGGGGTTCTGGAGCTTCCGCTTTGTGAACGAGAGCGCGAGCGCTCGTCTGACGAAGACGGGAACTTCAGGTGCAGTCTCTTCCCTGTGTTGCTCAGGGCCTTCTTCGCTTTCCTGAAGAAAGAAGACATCCTGCAGAAATAGACAATGTACTACACAGGGGACAAAGCAGACACAAGTATTATTGTTAGCGGTTAGTCGTCCAGAAGTCAGTCGTCCAAGGGTTAGTCGTCCTTGCGGGGCAGAGCCTCCACAAAACGTCCAAAAAAAACGAGTATGTAGCACTTATTTTATTGGGCAGAACTTCATCTAAGTGTTGGATTTTAAACTAAGTGCTAAACTAAGCTTAAGAGAGTGATTAGAGGGGAGAAAGAGAATGCTCACGCTGCTGAGCGGTGCAAGGAGCAAGTACATGCATGCACTTGTATTTATAGGCGCGCGAGGGAGCATGCAAGCAGCAGGGGCAGGCCGGGCGGCTCGAGGCCAGGCCGGGCGGCTCCGGTGGGTGGCCGGGCGGCACAGGGCGAGCAGGAGCCTAAGGCTCCTAGGCCTGCTGGTGGACGGGACGTGAGCGGCGCAAGGGCTTCGGGCGGCGTCAGCGCGCAGGAGGCCGGCCGGCCTGGCAAAGAGGCCGGGCGGCTCGGGGCTCGAGTGCCCCTGGCACTTGTGTCGGTGGAGCGCGCAGAGAGCAAAGGGGGGCGGCCGGCTCCTGGTGGGGCCGAGCGGCTCCAAAGATTTTTTTTTCGCAAAATTGAACTAACTAAATGCAAACTTAAGCAAAAAATTTTTGATGAAATTAAAACATGCAGTGGTGAAAATCAAAGTAAGTGCATGAAAAATAGGAAAATTGAAACGCGAAAAATTAAATATGCAGTGGAGGATAAGGCCAGTTTACCTCCTGGCGAGGGCAAGTCATACCTTCTTGGTTGCCACAGCCTTTTGTTTCTGAGTTTTAGTCTTCCTTTCTGGCTGGGCTTTTGGCGTTTCCTCTTTCCTCCGCCATTCTTGAGATGTGTTCGTTGCCTTGGCGGTGACCTTTATCTCAGGAGCTTTGCCTCCTGAGTCCTTTGTCGGCGGCTGGGCCAGTGAGGCATGTCTCAGTGACTCCTCTTTGCGATCGGCTTTGACCTTGCGTGCTTCCCCATCGTACAGGAGCTTTTCCATGGCTACGTGGAGAGAGTCCATTTTCGGCTTGCTTGGCGAAAGCTCGATCTTCTCTCTTGGTGTTTCTCTAGGTGCCTGACACTTAAATTTGAAAGTTTTTACCTGTCGGCACTGTTCGACCTTTGGTTTGAAGGCGAACGTCTCCCGTCTACCATTAATGTTGAGGTGGACTTCTCCTGCTCCAACATCAATGTTGGCCTCAGCAGTGCTTAGGAATGGTCGCCCAAGGATGAGCGGCGTCTTCGTGTCTACCTCCATATCTAGCACCACGAAATCCACCGGGACGATGAAGTTCCGGATTTTCACCGGGACATCTTCGGCGATCCCGACGGGGTAGCGAATCGATTGATCCGCTAGCTGCAGGCACATAGCAGTAGGGGCAAGTGTAGCATGCATAAGTTTATCAAAGACTATCTTTGGCATGACGCTGACGCTTGCTCCTAGATCACAGAGAGTTTGATCAAAATTCTGGGTTCCGATTGAGCATGATATGGAGGGGGTCCTAGGATCCTTCTTCTTTTCAGGCGGCTGATTGAGTATAGCAGCGCTACACTCCTCCGTGAGGTGCACAACTTCGGTCGATGGCAGCAGCTTTTTGTTGTTGAGAATGTCCTTCAGGTACTTAGCATACATAGACACCTGCATCACATCTAGCAATGGGATATTGACATATAATTTCTTGATTACCTCAACGAATTTGCCGAACTGATCATCGACCGAGGCCTTTTTCTGCCTTTGAGGAAAAGGGAGCACTGTGCTGTCATAAAACTCGTGCGGAGCTGACTTTGGTGCTTCCTTCACCGGTGGTGGTTCACCATCTACCTCATCTTCCTCCTCTGGTGCGGCCTGCTTTCCCTGTTCTTTTCCTGCAACTCTAGGATGTGGGGGGTCTTGTGTAGACCTTCCACCCCTAGTGGTTACAGCATTTATATATTCTTTCGGGGGTGGCTCGGGCTGTCCCGGAAGCTTCCCCGAAGTAGGACTAGGTAGAGCGGCGGCAAGCTGAGCTATCTGGGTTTCTAGCATTTTATTAAAGCTCAGCTGGTTCTTCATGGCACTATTCAGAGTTTCCAATTGATTTGACAAAGTTTTAAGAACTCTATCATTCGCATGGAACTTCTTACTAATGCTATCGTTCACAGCTTTTTGATCGAAAGATTTTTTTAGTAAACTGCAGAGAACTGCTAGAAGACATACCTTGACCAGCGAAAGGTAAGTTGAGGCGTGAATTCCAACCTGGTTGAGGACGAGGCCCGTTGCTGAAGCTATTGTTGTTGATGAAATTAACGTCCTCCGATCCATTTTCAGGGCAGCTGTTCCCCGTGTGGCCTGTGTTCCCACAATGCTCGCAAGTCATGCGAGAATCCAGTGCCTCGACCGATACAGCTTCAGGAGCGCCCTCCAGCTTCTTTAGCAGGAGGTCCATTTTGGCGGCAAGCATGTCGAAGCCGTCAATATGGTGGACTCCACGGGGCTTATTGTTCGCCCTCTCCTCTTTCCATCCTTGGTTGCTTGCCATCTTCTCAATGAGAGTGCGGGCAGCGGCAACGCTCAAGGACAAGAATGATCCTTCAGCGGCTGCATCGAGGTGTTCTTGCGCGGACCGGTGTAGTCCGTGGAAGAAATTCTGGATTATCAACCACTGTTCCATACCATGGTGGGGGCAGGCGGTGATATATTCTTGTAGTCTCTCCCATGCCTCCGCCACGGACTCATCAGCGAGCTGCTTGAAGCTCGAGATTCGGTTCCTCAGTGAGCTTGTCTTCCCCAGCGGGAAGTACTTTGCAAGAAAGGCATTGGAGCATGCCTCCCAAGTCGCCAAGTTGTTGCGGTTCAGGTAGAACCACTGTTTCGCCTTCCCAATCACGGAGAATGGGAAGAGGCGAAGCCGAACAGCATCGGTGGTTGCACCCTTGATAGTGAAAGTGCTGCATATCTCCAGGAATTGCTGGAGATGGCTGTTTGCATCCTCCGACGCCAATCCGCAGAATGGGCTAGCTTGGACCATGTGGATGACACCTGGCTTGAGCTCGAATCCATCTCCAACCATCACACTGGGTCCAGTGGGGATGTTGTTGCTGGATGGGATAGAGAATTCGCGAATGGTCTTCTCAGCCATATGTGTCGTGTCGGTTGTGCTTGTGGATCCAAACTCCAGTGTAGTTGGCACAGGCCTCTGCCCGTGGATCGTCTTCTGATGGACTCTCCTTCTGAGCAGTGACTCCGGATTGTTGTGAAAGTTTGCCGGTAGGTCAAAACCGGTCATACACCTCTCTGTCACCCAACAATAAAGTAGACAGACACAAATAAGCCCGCTAAGAAATAGCGGTATTTTATCAAGTTATAAGTACCTAGGTTCGACAAATCAAACTTCTATTGCCAATTGCTTCCCCGGCAACGGCGCCAGAAAAAGCTTGTTGACGTCTCTTAGCGTAACAGATTTTACTCCACAAGCGCACGGAGATTCGCTGTAGCTTCTTCACTCAGAGTATTCCGAGTATCGTAAAAATCCACAGGGAAGCAAGGGCGAATAGGTGGAATGAAATGTCGAACCTTCAAGCAGTACTATAACTTAGATAAAACACCAGCTAAACTTACAACGGGGGTAAGAAATAAAGATAGTGTATGGTGGGAAGAGTAAAACAGGGACTAAAGAAGCCTAACACTTAGGTAGTTGCCTGGGAGGACAACGAGTCAGATTAGATTTCCAAACTCTACTACTTAACCGCTACAGAGGAGTATTCGCGGTTGAACTAAGTTAACTGGATACAAGCTAGGATCTTGCGTCTAGCGAAATTCCGACGCCTCGAGGGGTCAAGGGGTAGATAGTAGACCTCCGAAGGAGACCCGGCTAACGCCTACGGGCTTACTGAACGACGGGGTAGATTACTGAGACCTCTAGAGCTGTCACCTAGAGAGGCTACCGACCAGATCTGCGTGGGTAAGATGGCACGCTATACTAGTGTTCAAGTGAGAACTTGAACACTAAAGCTCTTCCTTGATTAGAGAGTGAGAACTAACTTAATCTTAGATCAAAAGCCTAAGACAAGCTTATAGCACCGGCAAGTCTAGGGAGCCCAACTATGCGTCTACATACATGTTGGATCACAACCTGGTGCCAACCCGAATGACGGGGTGGAATACTGAGACGCCCTAATGCTGTCACCAATAGGGGCTACCTAAAGCCTGTGCGGTACACACGAGGCACCCAGAGCTGCGTGGGGCTGGTTGCAAACCAAGGTGAACTTCGAGAGTAAACTCTGGTTATTCACATCCTCCACTTGGCTAGAAACAAGTGGAGGCATCACAACTGCTACGACTTAACTAACAGCATGAACAAGGAACCCGCAAGTAAATAGACTAGATTACCATAACCTCATAGAGCAATGCTAACTATAGTCTAATGACATCCCTACACTATGATCATAACCATAGGCAAGAAAGTAAATGCTTGAACTTAAATAAAGGAATATATTGAATAAACTCAAATTCTTACAGGAAAAGAAAGATACAAGGGACTCATACCAGACTCCTGAAGACTGCTCCGGAATAGGCAGAGCCCGACTCTAACTCCTACCAAAACATTGAACTAAAGGGGTAGCACCACCCAAAAGGGGGCACCTCCCCAAAGGAGAGAGTGGAGAGAGTACAATGGTGCAAGTGAGAGTGAGGGGGTGCCTCTCTATTTATAGTGGAGGAGGTGCCTTGGAGAGGTGGAGATGCTCCCTTGATCCTAGGTATATATCTTTCTTGCATGCATGGCAACTTAGGAGTGAACGAACTTGCATGGGGATGACATGTGGGGCCAAGTGACCACTCTCCAGGCCGGGCGACCTGCATGTGGGGCCGGGCGGCGTCCCTCTTGGTCGGCCGGCCCTTAGATCCACCGCCTTCGCTTCATCGACGGTGCAGGACTCCTTCCAAGGTCGGTAACCAACTGGGCACGTGTTACATAGGTTGGGCGGCCAAGGTAATTGGCCGGGCGACCTCCCTCTTAGGTCAGGAGACCCATGTGCTTCTTCCTCCGCTGTCCGATTAACCGTCTTAGTGTTGGACATTGAGGATTGAACGGTGTCAGATCGATGACGTCACTAATCCGTTGTATTCTTGCATGCAGGTGACGTGGCATGGCTTAAGGCAGGACAAAGGGGTTGGGCGACCTGGTGGAGGTCGGCCGGCCTGCATGTGGGGCCAGGCGACCTGAGGTGGGGTCGGCCGGCCTGTATGTGGGGCCGGGTGACCTTGGCCCCTTGTCTAATTTACCCCCTGCTCCATATGATGTATATTTCTATGGAATTTGAGTGTCTCCCTACAAAATAGCCTCAACCACCAAAACTCGTGGAAGATATTAGTTCAAAGTAAATAATGCACAACTTTGCTTATTCCCCATTTATTACCCGAGGAATTGGCGGTCGAAATTAGGAAATAACGACTGCCAACACCTATTATCCTCAAACCGGTGGACAAACCAAGAGAATCAACCAAATTCTTGAAGATATGCTTAGAGCTTGTGCTATCCTGTATAGTGAGAGTTGGGATAAATGTCTTCCTTTTGCAGAATTTTCCTACAATAATAGTTACGAATCAAGTATGGGTATGTCTCCATTTGAGATGTTGTATGGAAGAAATTGTAGAACTTCGGTGAATTGGTCGGAGTCGGGAGAAAGAAAATACTTTGGTCCGGATCTTGTCTTAGAAGCCGAAGAGAAAGTGAAATTAATTCAAGAAAGGCTATGTGCAACCCAAGTTCGCCAAAAGCACTATGCTGATCGAAGAAGGCGAGAGTTGTCCTTTGATCAAGGTGATTATGTCTATCTCAAGGTGACACTATTCAAGGGTACTAAAAGATTTCAAGAGAAAGCCAAGCTAGCTCCTCGTTATGTTCGTCCTTTCAAGATTCTACCAAGCATTGGACCGGTGGCATATCGGTTGGATCTTCCTCCTTCTTTATCTAGCATACACAATGTGTTTCATGTCTCACAATTGAGAAAGTGCATCCACGTTCCAACCGAGGTCACCAATTTGGAAGAAATTGATCTTCAACCTAATCTTGCATATCAAGAGCATCCTATTCGTATTCTTGACCAAGCCGAGCGTAAGACTCGCAACAAGACCACTAAATTTGTGAAAGTCCAATGGAGTCGACACTCCGAGAGAGAAGCAACTTGTGAGCAAGAAGATCACCTCCGACAATCTTATCCTGATCTATTCTTGGACTTGTGAGTTTTTCTAGCGCTAAGCATGTTATCTTTACTTTCAGCTCATGGGTCAAGTTCCTTTCGCCTAGATGTAGTGCCTCACTTACTTCTTTTTGGGTTAAATCTCAGGACGAGATTTTCTTAAAGGGGGAAGATTTGTAATGGCCTAGATGTTTTAATCATGAATTATGGCGAGCATGTGCATCATTCACTCATCAAATGCATCATTTTAGTCAATTCTATGTTTAAGCATCTTGGTTTGAATGTTGCGAATGAAACTAGAATGGAAAATGTTGAGTGAGGATAGTTAACTCGTTTTCTGGGTTTCCAAATTGCGGACTGTCCGCCGCCTTGGGGCGGACTGTCCGAGAACCAACCCAGGGAGGTCTGTAGGCTCTGGTAGTTTTTGATGTCTCACAGCGGACTGTTTGGTCCGGACTGTCCGCATTACTAACTGGGAATTGACCTAAACCAAGCTAGATTCTGTTGATTTTTCTTCTTCTAACAGCGGACTGTCGGGCCTTTAGGGGCGGACTGTCTGCAGTGTTAGCCGTAGGGAAACACAGAGTTGAGACCCACTCTGTGTGGTTTTTAACCCTCCAACGGCGGACTGTCCGGCCCTTTAAGGGCGGAGTGTCCGCAGTATTAATCTGGAAAACCGGCAGTGACTCGGGAAGTTTCTGACCGAAGTTTTATCTATAAGGGCGGACTGTTCGGCCCTATAAGGGCAGACTGTCCGCAGTACAAAAATTTCAGGACCTAGAATCTTCTGCGAGGTGCGTTTTATCAGCGGCGGACAGTCCGGGGTTGATGCCCGGACAATCCGCAGTGCATTTTTGATGACCTAAAAGTTAACGGGACTGTCTCTGACCGTGGTGGGAGTTATAACGGCGGACTGTCCGCACTTAAAGTGCAGACTATCCGCGAGGGTCGCGCTGGCACCAGATTGCTGTGCAGTCGTGCGTACGAGGGTGGGGAAGGGGGTGCGTGTCGCCCCTTCGCCCCAATAACCCAAGGGAGGGGGTTTTCAGTCCCTCCTCTCCCTCATTTACCCCTCTCCTACCTCTCTCTCAAGCTCAAGAAAGAAGAGAGCTCTACACTCAAGTTCTTCCCTCAAGATCCACCATTGGAGGCCATTGAAGACCATGGAGCTCCTCTCCTCCTCCTCCAAGGTGATCCTCCCCCAATCCCCTTCGTTTTCCCCAAGTTTCCATGGTGGGAAACCCTAATCCCCCTCTTTCCCATGGTTTTCTCTCTCTAGGTCAAGAAGAGCTCGTGACCCGATCTCTCTCCCCTTCGATTCCCATCACTTGGGGGTGGTTCTAGGAGCTTCCTCCATCCTAGGTAAGCATGATTTCATGGGTTGGATGAGTGACATTGATGTGTTCATGGTGTTCATGGTGACCATGGAGCTCTCATGTTCATGGTAAAGTAGGAGTTTCTAACCCTAGGGAGGCAATGTAGATGTGGTTTTAGGATGAGTTAACCTAATGTTGAATTGTAGGATGACAATACCTAGGTAGTTTCACCATGGGTTTAATGCGGATGTATTCTTGATTAGAAAGAACTAGTGCTTTCTATGTTTAATGTGAGATAAGCAAAGAGATTAAGTTAGCTTTGTCTTTGTTAAATTGCATTGTTCATACTCCTTGCATAACACATTATTCACCCATCATGAGCATGGCATTGTTCTTATATTTTGCATCATATGCACTCATGTAGAGACCGCACCGGTGAATCAAGGGGAGCTTGAACCCGCACCGGAGCCCGTGAGCGACGCTCCTCCCGTTGAACAACATGGCAGGCACTTGTTTCTCACCCTATTTTGGATCAAAATGAGTTATATTATATTTTGTTTGTGCATGAGCTTAACTCTATTAGTTCATATGTGATGTGTATAACCTATTTGGCACTTTCCCTAGTTCTAGCTTAATCACTAGATTGAATATGTTTGATAGGTGTCTCGATTAATGCTTAGCCATGCTTAGTATCGGTAGAAGTCGAGTGGTGGCAAGGTCACCACCGCTCGCGAGATTTAGGAGTTGTTTTTAATTTCAACTTCATATCGGAATGGTAAAATTGGAGCTATGTTAATGTTTAAGATGATTCGGGCTTGGTGCAAGGTGATGCTTGCTCAGGTCACATAAGGTTGATAGTTGTCGCATTCGGTTTTGAGCACCATTCCGTACTCACCACATACTAAATATAAAGGTACGGGAAGCCAAGTAGTATAAGTCACCCGGTTCACCCAATGGATTCGGATGAGATAGTTGAGATGTAGCTGGAGTTGACCTAACGTACTTGGGGCTCAGTGCATCTAGCCATTCCCACCCGTTCAGAGGGTATGTGGGGCGGGTATGTGAAAAGTCGAGGGCATGAATCAACCCTTATCCTAGGCCAAGGATATGGAGGTTCGGTCTTGTGCCTCGTGTGGGAAAAGGAGTACATCCCGGCCGGGTAAAAATCTATTCGAATAGCCGCGCTCTCGGTCATTGAGCACGCTCATTTCAGTTGACTTCAACATAGAGTTTCGTATGTGAGCTATGGAAGATTGGCTCTTGATCATATTATTATTCTTACACAATTGTTTTGATGTCTGTGTAGAGAAAGAACAGAAGCTTTGCCTTTTGCTTATCATAACTTAATCAAATGCTATTGCTTTCACAATGTACAAATTTAAATTGGTAGAGCCTACTTGCATCCACCATATGTATTTTTGGGATAAGCCCTGCTAGTACGAAATGTACTAACGGTGATGCCGTTAAGTTGTTTCAGGTGAGCCTGAGGCCATGTATGGCTACTTCTTTCCCGCCTAGGGCGGTGAAGGCCAAGAGTGATGAGCTTGAGTTGTGTTTGGAATGTGTCATGGCATGAGACACGTTCCCTATTTTGTCATATGTCGTATGTGAGGGCAACGATGAAACTATTCCGCTGCAAAACTCTTAAAACCTTTTATATAATTTGAACCTTGGTTTGTAAAACTTAATGGTCCATTGTGATGATGTATGATGTGCAACGTGGTTATGGAAGATCCTTATGTTGGGAATTGTGGAATACCGGGGTTATCTCATGTAATTGAGAGTGTCACTGGATGACATCTTGATTAGATGTAGGTAATCTGGGCGGTCCCTCACACCAAGAAGGTCCCAGTCATGGCTACTACGTCGAAGGCCGCATCACCTCAGGCTTGGTTCCTTCGTTCCTTACATAGTGATAGGGATTGATTGTTTTGGGTTTGCTAATTTCTCGTAGTGGAATGGGATGCTTGTAGGTTGCGCGACGGAGAAGAAGGCAGGGTTGGCTCGCACGCCTACGGCTCACCTATGTCTTCTCAGTTATTGATCCACTATAAATAGAACGCACCGTCGATTCTGATGTATGTATTTTCACTAAAGGGTATGCTGGTTAGTGGTTAAGTTGGGCATAGCAACAAATTTTTATAGTTGAAATAGAGAAGCAAGTGAAGAAAGTTGCTTAAGGATCATTCTATGATATGTGTTGGTTAATGCACTAAATTTATTAACACAATGGATATATTGATTTGGAGACTGACATTAGCCTGCATTGTTAATTACTTTTTCTTTCAAGCGAGGAATGTGTCGATCTTGCGGTAAGGGAATAATTCAATTTGAATGAGCACCCATTAAAATATTTATTTACAACTTAAAAACAACTATTATAGACATGATTTACCGCCTTACCGGATATTTTTAATAATTCATTTACATGTGATATGGGGCTTGCTCAAATGTCCTTTGGTCTGGGATCAATTTTGAACATTTATTAACTGCAGGTGGAGCAATGAAGGTGCCATCGCTGATACCTTTATTCAGACCGCACAATGGAGTTCAAAGAGTAGTGAGTTTATACAGGATATCTAAAAGTCCCTTTAGGAATTCTGTTGTGGTGGGTTTACATCTTTAGATTTCAGTGTGGATTTATTGTTGCACATAAAATTCATTAGTGTATTTGTAGCCATATATATACTAGCCATTTGGAAATCAAAATCAAACATTGAACTAAATTTGGGTAGTACTATGGTTAGCAGCATGTAAGTATCAAAAACATCATTCATCTACATATCTTGTTGTTGATGGTCGAGCTTGCCTACATGCTGCTACTATTAATTGTTCAGATTTAATTTTTTATATATATCAACATCATCATGTATATGTTCCTGATGTTGCTGATGCTGAAAGCCGTGCGGATGGTAGCAATTCACTAGAAGAAAATTAGGATTGTTTTTTCTTTGGGTGACTAGCTACTTACCCTTTGGATTTATAACCAGGTCAATACTTTCACTGTTAAGGTTAAGTTGTTGGTATATGGTCTCTTCTCTTATGCTAGCATCCATTAAACAAATTTCGTATCCAAATTTTTAGGGAAGGAGTTTACTTCACATTTTCCTGATATCATCAAGACACCAGATCAGTCAAACCATCAAACGGAGAACCTGGTGACCCACGGAGCTTAAGAAATCTGAGAAGATCAAACCAAAAGGATAGAATTAATGATATTCAGTGTATCACACATACAGGGCAATGTGTAAGGTCCCGAAATTTAGCACCGAAAAATTTCCTCCTAATCTCTCCCTAACTCAAAATCAGTTTCCAAAACCTTGTTTGGTTGTTTGTTTTGATTGTGATAATATGATCTCAACAAAGTTCTCCAATTAATCCAAATAGTCTCCACCAAAATTCCCCCTAAAATTCTTCCCGAAATCCTCTCCAAAATCCCCTCCAAAATTTCAAAATCAAACCCAGAAAAAATAAAAGAAAAAATAAAAAATGAAATAAAAAGGGAATTCTTCCATGGGCCACAGCCCCCACCCTAGCCTATCTCGCCGCCCTCTCCCGCCTTGGCCTGCTCCAGGACCATTTCCCCGCCGCGGCCTGCCCACACCACGCGCGCCTCCCTCTCTCTGCCACTCGGGGCCCGCCCGTCAGCCTCTCCCTCCCCTTTCCCCTTTCCCTTCCTCTGTCTCGATGCGCACCACACCATCGCCTGCCCGCTGCACTACCGCCGGCCCCGCACCTCTCGTTAGCAGTGCGCGCCAAGACAAGCCCTCTTCCTCGCCTCGCTTACACTGCCTCCTCGCCACTGCGCCACCACGACGCCGCCTGCTGCTGCCTGTTGACGGTCATTATTGCACTACCAATGACCATCAACTAACCACAAATATGGAGGAAAACATGCCAAAGTTTGGATTAACCCTTGCTACTAACATAGTTCCACAAGTTGTGTTGAATATTTGATTGCAGGTGAAAGATCAGCTGAAAACAGGCAAAATATGGATAAGTCAGGAGGTGCCTGACAAGTGGGCCAGGCCGCCTGGCCCCACCCCAGGCCGCCCGGCCTGACAATGTGGCCAATTCACTTCATTAAACCTGCATGTGCCTAAGTGACGTGTCAACACAGCTGTGAAGTCCAAATGCCGAAACCAAACACATCAAGTCCCGGAAGGCTTGCTACATCATCGATCCAACACTTGGATGGATGATGTCAGTGATCCGCGGCACTTCAATCCTGCAGCTTAGGAAGAAACACAAGTGAGATCCAATTGCTCGGAGAAAACACAAGGATAACCACCTTAACCACCATGCAACCGACTTGGGGAGTCAAGATGGACCACAAGATGAAGGATGGCGGTGGATCCAACGGCTGGCCAGGCCGCCTGGCCTGAGGTGGGACCGCCCGGCTCCCTACCAGGCCGCACGACCTGCCACCTGTCCCCTTAACCGCCATACCGACCCTATAAGTACCCCCACTCACTTGGTGGCTATAAATACCCCCGAGCTCTCATTTGTGAAGTGTGGAAGTTGAGTAGCTCATTCTATCGTTTAGTCTAGTAGCACTAGGTTAGTCCGGGGAGTTAGAGTTGAGTCTGAGCTTTTGCATCAGGGATTCCGGAGTCTTCTTCGAGTCTTGGTAAAGCTCTTGTATCTTTCTATCTTTGTACTCTTGTTACTCCAGTATAATATATTTCATTGTTCTATCTTCTGTTGTACTTTACTTTACTTCTTAATGCTTGCCTAGTGTGGTGTACCTTTATTGCACACTATATCCAAAGCTTAGGTTTGTGTTGTTCTTGAGTTATCTGAATCCTGTTAGACTTGCCGGTGCTATAAGCTTGTCTTAGGCTTTTGATCTAAGATTAAGTTAGTTCTCACCCTCTGATCAAGGAAGAGCTTTAGTGTTCAAGTTCTTACTTGAACACTAGTATAGCGTGCCATCTTACCCACGCAGATCTGGTTGGTAGCCTCTCTAGGTGACAGCTCGAGAGGTCTCAGTATTCCAGCCCGTCGTTTGGTAAGCCCGTAGGCGTTAGCCGAGTCTCCTTTGGAGGTCTACTATCTACCCCTTGACACCTCGAGGCGCCGGAATTTCGCTCGACGCAAGATCCTAGCTTGTTTCCAGTTAACTTAGCTCAACCGCAAATACTCCTCTGCAGCAGTTAAGTACTAGAGTTTGGAAATCTAATCTCACTCATTGTCCTCCCAGGCAACTACCTAACTGTTAGGCTTCTTTAGTCCCTGTTTTACTCTTCCCGCCATACACTATCTTGATATCTTACCCCCGTTGAAAGATTAGCTGGTATTTTATCTAAGTTATAGTACTGCTTGAAAGTTCAACATTTCATTTACGATACTCGGAATACTCTAAGTGAAAAAGCTACAGCGAATCTCCGTGCGCTTGCGGAGTAAAATCTGTTACGCTAAAAGACGTCAACAAGCTTTTTCTGGCGCCGTTGTCGGGGAAGCAATTGGCAATAGAAGTTTGATTTGTTCGAACCTAGGTACTTATAACTTGATAACATACCGCTATTTCTTAGCGAGCTTATTTGCCTCTGTCTACTTTATTGTTGGGTGACAAAGAGGTGTATGACCGGTTTTGACCTACCGGCAAACTTTCACAACAATCCGGAGTCGCTGCTCAGAAGGAGAGTCCGTCAGAAGACGATTCACGGGCAGAGGCCTGTGCGAGCTACAATGGAGTTTGGATCATCAAGCACAACCGACACGACACACATGGCTGAGAAGACCATTCGCGAGTTCTCTGTCCCATCCAGCAGCAATATCCCTACGGGGCCCAGTGTGACTATTGGAGATGGATTCGAGCTCAAGCCAGGTGTCATCCACATGGTCCAAGCTAGCCCATTCTGCAGATTAGCGTTGAAGGATGCAAACAGCCATCTCCAGCAATTTCTAGAAATATGCAGCACTTTCACCATCAAGGGTGCAACCACCAATGCTGTTCGGCTTCGCCTCTTCCAATTCTCTCTGATAGGGAAGGCGAAACAGTGGTTCTACATGAACCGCAATAACTTGACGACTTGGGAGGCATGCTCCAATGCCTTCCTTGCAAAATACTTCCCTCTGGGGAAGACAAGCTCATTGAGGAACCGAATCTCGAGCTTTAAGCAGCTCGCTGATAAGCCCGTGGCGGAGGCATGGGAGAGACTACAAGAGTACATCGCCATCATCACCCACCAAGGTATGGAATAGTGGTTGATAATCCAGAATTTCTTCCACGGACTACATCGGTCCGTGCAAGAACACCTCGATGAAGCCGCTGGAGGATCATTCTTATCCTTGAGCGTTGCCGCTGCCTGCACTCTCATCGAGAAGATGTCAAGCAACCAAGGATGGAGAGAGGAGAGGGCGAACAATAAGCCCCGTGGAGTCCACCATATTGACGGCTCCGACATGCTTGCCGCCAAAATAGACCGCCTGCTAAAGAAGCTGGAGGGCCTCCTGAAGCTGTGTCGGTCCAGGCACTGGATTCTCGCATGACTTGCGAGCATTGTAGGAACACCGGCCACACAGGGAACAGCTGCCCCGAAAATGGATCGGAGGACGTCAACGTCATCAACAACAATGGCTTCAACAACGGGCCTCGTCCTCACTAGGTTGGAATTCACGACCCAACTTACCTTTCGCTGGTCAAGGTATGTCTTCTGGCAGTTCTCAGCAGTTCAGTAAAAATTCTTTTGATCAAAAGGCTGTGAACGATAGCATTAGTAAGAAGTTCCATGCAAATGATAGAGTTCTTGAATCTCTATCAATTCAATTGGAAACTCTGAATAGTGCCGTGAAGAACCAACTGAGATTTAATAAAATGGTAGAAACCCAAATAGCTCAGCTTGCGGCCACTCTACCTAGTCCTACTTCGGGGAAGCTTCCGGGACAGCCCGAGCCATCCCTGAAGGAACATATAAATGCTGTAACCACTAGGGGTGGAAGGTCTACACAAGACCCCCCACATCCTAGAGCTGCAGGAAAAGAACAGGGAAAGCGGGCCGCACCAGAGGAAGAAGATGAGGTGGATCGTGAACCACCACCGGTGAAGGAAGCACCGAAGTCAGCTTCGTATGAGTTTTATGACAGCACAGTGCTCCCTTTTCCTCAAAGGCAGAAAAAGGCCTTGGTCGACGATCAGTTCGGCAAATTCGTTGAGGCAATTAAAAAGTTATATGTCAATATCCCATTGCTAGATGCGATGCAGGTGCCTACGTATGCTAAGTACCTGAAGGATATCCTCAACAACAAGAAGCCGCTGCCATCGACCGAAGTTGTGCACCTCACGGAGGAGTGTAGCGCTGCTATACTCAACCAGCCGCCTGAAAAGAAGAAGGATCCTGGGAACCCCTCATATCATGCTCAATCGGAACCCAGAACTTTGATCAAGCTCTCTGTGATTTGGGAGCAAGCGTCAGCGTCATGACAAAGGTAGTCTTTGATAAACTTACGCATGCTACACTTGCCCCTACTGCTATGTGCCTGCAGCTAGAGGATCAATCGATTTGCTACCCTGTCGGGATCGCCGAAGATGTCCTGGTGAAAATCTGGAACTTCATCGTCCCGGTGGATTTCGTGGTGCTAGATATGGAGGTAGACACGAAGATGCCGCTCATCCTTGGGCGACCATTCCTAAGCACCGCTGAGGCCAACATTGATGTTGGAGCTAGAGAAGTCCACCTCAACATTAATGGCAGATGGGAGACGTTCGCTTTCAAACCGAAGGTCGAACAGTGCCGACAGGTAAAAACTTTCAAATTTAAGTGTCAGGCACCCTGGGAGACACCAAGAGAGTTAATCGAGCTTTTGCCAAGCAAGCCGAAGATGGACTCTCTCCTCGTAGCCATGGAAAAGCTCCTGTACGATGGAGAAGCCCGCAAGCTCAAAGCCGATCACAGAGCCGAGTCACTGAGACGTGCCTCACTGGCCCAGCCGCCGACAAAGGAATCAGGAGGCAAAGCACCTGAGACAAAGGTCACCGCCAAGACAACGAATACATCTCAAGAATGGCGAAAGAAAGAAGTTGAGACGCCAAAGCCAAAGCCAGAGAAGATCAAAACTCAGAAACAAAAGGCTGTGGGAACGAAGAAGGTTTGGCGAGCAAAAGTTGCAGCCCAGACGGCCGCTAAGTCTTCGTCAAGCGCTGACACTGCACCGAAGGTATGACTTGCCCATACACTATCTTGATATCTTACCCCCGTTGTAAGATTAGCTGGTATTTTATCTAAGTTATAGTACTGCTTGAAAGTTCAACATTTCATTCCACCTATTCGCCCTTGCTTCCCTGTGGATTTTTACGATACTCGGAATACTCTGAGTGAAAAAGCTACAACGAATCTCTATGCGCTTGCGCAGTAAAATCTGTTACGCTAAGAGATATCAACACTGCTCGGCCTTGCGCCCCTTGTCTGTGCCATGCGCCAATCCAAGCGCCGTCGGCCCAACGCCGACCCCATGCCTCGTCGTCGCTCTGCGCCACCACCTGTACAGCGCGCCGCGCCGCCACGTCGCCGCCGCGCCGGCTATAAATAGCCACCTGCCGCCATCGTCGCTCCGTACCCCTTCCCTCACCGCGTGCATGAACTTGCCTCCCCCGTCCCTAGCTATGCCGAGCCTCACGCTCACCGAGCCCCCTCTCTGCCGCCGCCACATTCCACCCCTCCACCGCACCTTACTCCGATAAACTCCACCTTGAGCTCTGCCTCAGCTTCCCCTATCGCTGCGGCACTGCACCACCTCACCTCCACCTTCACCCTCGACGCCGCACGCCGCGCTCACCTGTGCACGCCCGCACCGTCGCGTTGTGGAGACCCCACTTCCCACCACCAAACTATACCACCAACCCCGTCACTGAGTTCGCCTCCCTATCCCGGTGCTATCCCTGGTGATCTTGTCGCCGGAACCGGCCTCGCCGCCAGGAGCCACCGGTGAACCCTCCCCCCTCGAACCGCCACCGTCACCCCTCTTCCCAAATTGTCATCCGCCTGTGCCACTGCCACGTGGGGCCCATAGTGTACGGCGCCGCTGCACCGTCACCCCGCATCCCCGCCGCATGGCCCGGCCCAGTAGGCCACACGCGTGCCGCGCGCCGCGTGTGGGCCAACATGGGCTGAATCCCCCTGGCCCGGGTTCCCAAGTGTAAAAGTTCTCCAAATAAAGGCCACACGCGCGCCGCGCGCCGCGCGTGGGCCAACATGGGCTGAATCCCCCTAGGCCGGGTTCCCAAGTGTAAAAGTTCTCCAAATAAAGTCTAAATCCACCCTCTGAACTTTCCACAAAAGCCCAAAGCTACCCCCTAGTCACTATATACTCCATATCTCCTCTGTTTGAACTCTGATTTGGGCAATTCTTGCACCTAAATTCATCTAAATTCAAGCCCTATCCATCCACACACTCCACATAGTCTTTTTCCCCTGGCCAGAGCCACCGTTATGCCATCGTGACGCCATCCCATCACAATTGTAGT
This sequence comes from Paspalum notatum, assembly GCA_022530915.1. Classification (NCBI taxonomy): domain Eukaryota; kingdom Viridiplantae; phylum Streptophyta; class Magnoliopsida; order Poales; family Poaceae; genus Paspalum; species Paspalum notatum. Next base: position 25,427,942 of record CM039688.1, on the reverse strand, counting down.
CCTAGCCTGGGCCGTTGTTCTCCCATGTCCCATAAAATCAAGAAGGTCTACTTTTGACTCCTTCACCTAGATATTGACAACACCTAAAATCATCTGAAAATCTTATTTTCCCAGCAAGTCTCACTCCTCGAACCACCGACCTTTCCCTCCCCAATATCACCATGCGGCCGCCGTCACGTCGTTTTTGTTTTCACCATAGCCGTCCACTCCTATTTCCCTAGCGTTACCGCAACTCCCGCTACCGTAAGCGCCAGCGTCGCCGGCAGTTTACAGTCAAACCAATGCCCCCTCGCACTCTATCGGAACCACCCCCACTAGTAAAACACCTCCGACAAATCCCCAAATAATCTCCACACATCTCGAATATCCTGTCATCACGATTGAGCTCACATTGTACTCCGTTATATGTTTGTTTTTCTTGTTTGTGCGCATAGGTTATACCAGAAATTCTAAACAACTCGCATATGGCAAAGAACTACGCAAGACTGGAAGCTTGCAACCGAGAAATGCAGCAGACGCTGTACCAACATGAGCAATGGATGACCCACCATCGTGCGCAGCAACAGGCTCGGCATGAGCAGTGGTTGGCACACCATCACGCCCAGCGGATGGAGTACCAACAGATTCGACAGAGGGCATATCCCCACCACCGAGATCAACATCTGCATCAACAAAGCGGATAGCAAGCCCACTAGAATCCCCACTTGATGCATAAATTTCCTATGTTTTACCAACACAATCCTTGACCTAATAATCATAATAAAACTTGCATGTTTTACTTGCTAAGGTAACTCCATCAATTATTAGCCACCTAAGCCTATTTTAGACATAGTGCGCATAGTTCGCATAGGTGGGATCGCCCATTTAAATATATCTATCACAATCTTGATGATAAATTGAGATTATGATTGTGAAACTTGATGGGTTTGGAATAAGGATAGGTTGGTGTGTTTTTGAAATAAAATAGGGAAGAACCCCGGCAAACGACCCACGGGTCGGGATACGCCGCTTAAAAGGGCAGGGTATGAACGGGTAACTTACAGCACACGGTTATCCCAGGTCCTGGGAATTAGTGGAGAAGACCGGGTAGGTGAGTGCTCGCGGCACCGAGCATGGGATAGGGGAATGGTTCTACCCGTGTTTTGTAAGGACCACGTTGATTTACATCTCGCCTAACTCTTTAGTACAACCACTCGCTCTGTACGAGGCATTGGCTAGGCCTGAGCCGGAATGGATAGCCTAGTAGCTGCCGTGTTGGCACACAAGGGTCTAGCGAAGGGGTTATGTGCTGAGAGGGTGTCAAGGGACACCAGGGTGCGGCTCGGAGGCCCGAATCCCTAAAGCACTGCTAGGTAATGAAATGAAGGCAAAAGATTAGTTTGGAATTCAGATACTTATTTAGCCGTAAGTGTCACCGAGTCCAACTTGTGGGAATGAGTGCAACCTCTGATTAGAGTAAAATTTATTTGAATAGTCTGAGTCCACTGGTTTGGATGAGTTATGGCTTGATTCTTCAATTACCAATTTTTGAAAGGATGATATTGATGGGATTGAATTGGTTGTAAATGATTTAGTTTTGGAATGCTGAGTCGAGAAATGGAACTTAATAGTAGTGAAGAGGACATGCAGGCTGGGAAGCCTCAAGCCATGTGGACCAGCGAGTCCAATGGCACCCACTTTAAAGGAAATGCTATTTCTAAATATGTAAAACTAGTTATACTATCTCGAACCTAGCATACAAAAGTGTTTATGCAAAACACCCTTCCTATGGCTCCAAATATGTCCTGCATATAGATGTAGCCGTACCCCTTCTCCGTATGGACGAAGATGGGCTATTGAGTACGTATATACTCACCCTTACTTTGTTGATGTTTTTCCAGTGAAGAAGATGATATTACCATGTACGTGGACGAATAAGGGCTACGACCTGCTTCCCAACTGTGGCGTGTGGAAGTTTGGGCCTACAATTTATATTTCGCCCTTAGTTTCAGGGCTGCGCCCCTATGATTTCCAACCTGTTATGGCGGATCTGTCTCATCTGATGTATGAATGTGATTACCAAGACCTGGGATGGTAATAAAGTAGATTTTAGTCCCATTGTGGAAACTGGGGCGCTTCACAATGTTTGAGAGCATTAGTTTATTTTATTTGGTTTCTATTATTGCTTATTGTTAAATTGGCAAGGTGTAGTTATTTTCTTTTCTTTTGTTTCTCTCTGGTGCATTTAGCTTGCTCGACGAAATGGCTGAAGCATGGTTGAAACTCTAAACCAGCTGCCTTTGTTACACTATACATGTCCAACGATCTTTTAAATGTTTACTAAACGTGTGCTTTGACTGTTGACCACATAATTAGCACTACATATTACTCTAAACACTATGTAAGGTGCTGGTCAAAATTCTATACTAGAGTCAAGATAATTTACCTATGGTAGAGTAGAATTGTTTGGCTTCAAGAACAACAGTAAACCACGAATGATATGATGTATCTGTACTTTGTTAATCTTGTCCTGCAATGAATCGAGTGCTTTAGCATATCAGTGTATATAATTAGCTAAATGTTTTGTCCATGCCGCTAGATAGCGGCTATGCGGCAGCGTGCATGCCCGCCGTCGCCGGCATGCTAGCTACTCTTTGATAACAACAACGGACTCTGCCAATGTGGGTCGGGGATAGGGTCAGCTGAAGGTGGAGAAAAGGGCAACAATGGGAGGGCAGCAAGCAGGTCGGAGCGGCTAGGAGCACGAGGGGACCCTCGGGGGAACTGAGTTCAACCCCTTGGAGGTCCGGGTCTAAAAGAACCGGGGATGGATCCCCTAGAAGGTTCGGGTCTCGAAGAACTAGGGATGGAGCCCCTAAGAGGCCTGGCCCCTAGGAGCATCGAGACTGGGCTTGTGAGGTCCGGGCTCTAAGAGAAAAATGATATAAATGTTATTTTTTTCATATAATTGTTTTATATGATGTTATTGCAATTGACTTTTTGGATGAGATATATTTTTTCCTTCCCACGTGCGTGTCACACGTGCATCTCAATTAGTTAACCAAATAATTTTTTGTTTGTTGGAAAGTTTTAAAAAATCAAAAATTTTGTGACTCGTAGGAATTCGAAAACACATGTGTTAAATATTTATTTCTCTTCAATTCTTCTTGAAGGCTTCCTTTATTTGTCACCGAGATATGAACTAGAGTAGTGGATTTAGGGTTTGGGTTTTATGAGAGATTATCTTAGTTCAATTAGTGGCGGATGAGGCATCTGAAACCTATCGAGAGGTGAATGACGGTGGGTGTCAAAATTGGGTTTAAGAGTGGGAGGCGCCACCATGAAGAAGAAGAAATATGGTTCTACAGGTTGGACAAGTAGGAGATAAGGCTATCTTCGAGGGGGTTTCTCATTCACATTACTCAAATCCCACTCCACTTTGTATGTCATTGTCATAAACAATGTATAATAGTGCGAAACAGTGGCAAAACCCTCATTTTGGCGATCCTCTAGCCTAAGAGGTAGAAGATGGGGATTGATTGGATCTCTTGGATTGAGATCAAATGGCTGAACGTGGTGACACGATGAAGAGAAAAAATCAGGTAAAATAACACGCATACACCCATAAACCCTAGCAAGATTACTTTCGACCAAATTTCTCCCCATTTCCCCCAGCACGGTCACACCCACAGCCAAATCCCTTCCCCTCACCCCGCCGCCGTCCTCTGAGTCTCTCACCACCATGCTTCTCCCCCTATGCCCCATCCCACCACCCCCCTCCGCCGCCTCACCCGTAAACCCTCTCTCGCTGCCGCTGCCGCTGCCGCCACCACCGGCCGCCGCTCCCACTCGTCTCCCTCCGTCTCCTCCTCATCCTCATCCGACGATGAATCCCCGCTCGCCGCCGAGCTCTTCCCCGCCGCCGGCGCGCCCACCCTCCTCTCCGTCGCGCGCTCCCTCGCCGTCGCCTCCCCGCCCCCTTCCGCTGCAGCCGTCCTCGGCTTCCTCCACCGCCTGCCCCACGACGCCTCTCCACACATCTTCCCCCACCTCGTCGCCGCCCTCGCCCGCTCGTCCCTCCCGATTCTCGCGCTCCGCCTCTTCCTCTCCACGCCCACCTCCGCCGCCACCACCCACCACTGCTTCAACTCAGCGCTCATCCGGTTTCCCCTCCCGCAGCACCTACTTCCAGCATTCTTCGCCCATTCCCTCCGCCGCTTCTCCGGCCTCGTCCCCACTCTGCTATCCTTCAACCTCCTCCTCAAGTGCATCTGCTCTTCTCTGGTCCCAAGGAACCGCGGCCTATATCTTGCAATTGCGTTGCAAATCCTCCACGATGTCATTCCGGCATGGAATCTTGTGCCGGATAAGTTCACCTACTCCACGGTCGTGTCCGCACTGGCTGATGCCGGGCGGGTGGACGACGCGGTGGCGCTGGTGCATGAAATGGTGGTTGATGGCGTGGTGGCGGCAGAGGCTTTTAACCCTGTGCTGAAGGTAATGCTGCGTATGGGTGATGTGAACGGGGCAGCCAAGCTGTTTCGGTTTATGCAGCTGAAGGGTTGCACACTGACAGCATCAACATACAATGTGCTGCTCCATGGTTTATTATTATGCGGGAGGGTGAGGGCAGCAGCAGGAATCATGAGAAGAATGGAGAGTGAGGGGATTGCCCCAGGGTTGATGACCTATGGGGCAGTAGTGGATGGGCTCGTGAAGTGTGGGAGGGTGGAGGATGCATGGAAGGTGGCTGAGGAAATGGGAACGAAGGGGCTAGCACCTAGTGAATTTGTGTTCTCAGCTGTGATCACAGGTTTTTGCAAGTCAGGGGAGGTTGACAGGGCATCGAGGGTGTGGGAGGCAATGATGGCTGCTAAGGTAAAGCCGAACATTGTTTTGTATTCAGCAATGATTGATGGCCTTGCTCGGTTTGGTAGGATGACAGAAGCTGAAATTTTATTTGGAGATATGATTGGTGCAAAATCTATACCAAATGTGATGACATATAGTTCAATGATTCGGGGATATTTCCACATTGGTGATTTGTCGCGGGCTCTCTCTACATGGGAGGAGATGATAAAGGTTGGCTGTGTGCCAACTGGCATTAGTTACAGCATATTGATCAATGGTTTATGCAACGTAGGGAGATTAAAAGATGCTATGATGGTTTGGAAAAACATGCTTGGTCGTGGCTGTGTGCCTGACACAGTTGCTTATACTTCGATGATCAAGGGATTATGCATGTCTGGTATGGTTGATGGTGGTCTCCGTCTATTTAATGACATGCTGGCAAAGGGTGATGCTAAGCCAGATGTCATCAGTTATAATGTTCTGTTGGATGGGCTGATCCGCACAAACAACCTTCCTCAGGCTATGGACTTGCTTAACCAGATGCTTGATCAAATGTTTGATCCAGACACAGTAACATGCAATATTTTCTTGCGGGAGATTGGGGTTATGGAGGGGAAAGGGAGGGAATTCTTAGAAGGATTGGTCATAAGGCTATGCTATAGAGACAGATATAGAGCAGCTGGAGATGTCGTGATGATCATGCTGGGCAAGTATATTGTGCCAGAGGCTGGCATTTTGTATACTGTGGTGAAAGGTGTTTGTCAGGCAAAGAGAGTTCGAAAAGTTGTTGACAATTGTTGGGATGAAATTTGGAGGCCTTAAAAGATCATTTATATTCTTTTGATACACCAATGGGCACATGTTGGAGTGATTTTTATACTTGATCTGTTGTAAGTTGTTGAACTAACTTATTCATTACAATAAAGTGATTTCCATTAATCACTATGCTAGTGTCGTTCCAGCACTTCTTATCTTTGAATGTATGCTTGGTTCACAGCAAAAATTATGGCATGCCTAACTTTTGGCAGGCCAAAGTTTTGGCTATTACTTGGTTTGTTGCCGAAACCTACCAACATCTCACATTCTGCATACAAGATTTTGGTATCTTATCTTGTCTAAGGTTTGGCCTACCAAAATGTTGGCATGCCAAAAAATTGCCATCAAACCAAGCATGCCCTGCATCCCAAACAACCATTAGGCTACTTGTATCTCTTGTACTTGGCATTTTTTCTATGTTTCTTTTGGTCCATATCACATGCTTCATGAATCGATGGGGTTGCTTGCAAACTATAATCTTCCATGTTTTGACTCAACACTCTATATTCCTTCAAACTTCAATGTTGAGTTATTACCTATATCTTCTGTTTATCAAATTGATCCTAGCATGCAAATCAATTAGTTCTATGTGTCACTCTACTAATTACCAACTGTGTCACTGAAGGATCTTTAATCTCCTTGTCCTCTGCTATATGCCATTCGGAATGGCATGTCCTACCCTCCTTTTCTGTTTCCAAGTTAAGTATTGTTGGAACTATAGGACCTAAGGGGCTCAGCTGATTACTATTAGTTCTCAGATTAATTCTCCCCTGGTCATCGAGCAGCTACTCACTAGGTAATATATTTTCTTAACTAAACATTCTTGCTATCTCCGAGTATTGAATCAATGATATTGCACACATGTGCATGCTCTTCTTTTTTTTCTTTTTTCAATTGAAAGCTGATGGCACAAGCTTTTAGAGTGTTTTTGGTTTCCTTCTTGGGGATGCATCATATTGAAAAGACTGAGTGTTTTGTTCGTTGCATGGGCAGATACAGTAAAACCCCTATCAATGCATATTGAAAGAACTTATCTATGCAGGCTACTAAACACTCTTCTATGATATTATATGCATCCATTGTTGCAAGATGCCACCTGCCCGAAACACACCTTGTATGCTGAGAAGCTGATAAGCTAAAACGAACTTGCCTAGCTTTTTTGCCTTTTTTGTCACCAGTTTTTGATTCTCAATTGATTATTTAATCGTTCAGGTAGCTTTATTTTGTCTATCAATACAACAAACTTACTTCTTTGATGGGGCATTAGTCTAATTTGAGGGATGATAACTATTTAAACGTGATAATTCAAGAAGCCTCATAACGGTTATACCGCTTAAAAATATCAGCTGTACGATAATGAAAAAACTGTCCAGACTTGGCATCTGTGATTTATGATGATGGTCCAGTAGATAATTTTGATCCTTCAGGTACATAAGGCTAGCCATACTTGTAGAATGCACATCCAATTTGATGTGGCAAAAGCTATTTTTTTTGCTAACAATAGTAAATACCCACTTGTATAATGTAGCATTTTTTATGGCCTTTGAACACCAAATTTGTGTTAGCACTGAGCAATCTATCCACCAATTTTACCATTTCCTGCCCCTTGATTGTGCTTTGCAGTGCACTCCTAACAACAACATTCGTGTTTAATGGGTTGATTTATTTACTATTCTTAAACATTTGTTACGCCGTGTATTATGGTAGTGCATCATTAAAGAAGCCTTCGAAAATTGCAGCGGAAACTAGAATTCAATGGGTGATACTTAGAGATTCAGATGCCTGTTACGACATGTTTAGAATGAGGAGATCAGTTTTCTATAACTTGCATGAGTTGTTGGTGAATACATATGGGTTGAAATCATCGAATGAGATGTGCTCCAAAGAGGCACTAGGCATGTTTTTATGGATGTGTGGTGCACCACAATCAGTTAGGCAAGCTAAGGACAAGTTTTCACATTGTTTGGAAACTATCAGCAGAAAGTTTAATGAAGTTCTTGAATGTGTCAACCGGTTAGCTGCTGATGTTATCTAACTTAGAGAGCCGAAATTTTGGCCTCATTTAAAAATTGCATCGGTGCTATAGATGGAACTCACATTCCAGTGACAGTGCCATCGTCGAAGCAACTAGTGCATATTTGCCGCCATGGATATTGTAGTCAAAATGTCATGGCCGTATGTGATTTTGACATGAGATTCACTTTTGTTGTGACGGGGTGGCCTGGATCAGCTCACGATGCTCATATCTTGGATTCTTTGGTGAAGTACAAGGATTATTTCCCGCATCCACCTGAAGGTTTTCACTTTGTTAGTGCTATATATCAAAATATATACTACTTCAAGTACCATGATCAATACATTTCTAGAGATATGACATAGTTTCAATTATTTTCTAGTAGGAAAATACTACCTTGTTGACTCCAGATATCCAAAGAGAAAGGGATATCCAGCACCCTACAAGGGGCAAAGGTATCACATATCTGAATTTCAATGTAGTGGCAAACCAGTTGCCTTGAAGGAGGTGTTCAATCATTCTCACTCTTGTTTTCGGAATGTGATTGAACTCTCACTTGGTGTTCTTAAAATGAAATGGCGAATTTTTGTAAATTAACCTAGCTATCCGATGGAGAAGCAATGCAAATCGACCAACGTGTAAAGGTAAAGATGAATCTTGTGGCAAGCTGGGCTTGTCATGAGATTCATCTGGGTAAACGATGGATCTCATACCAAGCTAAGTTCAATACGAGATTCACAAAGATAACTAGCAAACTGTGCCATCAAAAACGTTTCAGTACATGATTCACCATGTGGCTCACGCCCTAATGCCCTAACGAATCTAAGAATCATTAGAGCAGTATGACGATTATCTTAAAAACCCTAGTTGCTAGAGGTGGCAATGCGTCGAGAGAAGTTGGAGACAATCCGCTGCTTGGAATGTATGTCATCAGTTTATTACGTAGAACATGATGCATATTTATAGTCTGTAGGCTTAGACGTAAAGTCTGACTTTCTATCTAAAAATGCTACTTTAAATGGGCTAAAAACCTAATTCGACTCGAAAACAAAGATACATGGCCTTCTGGCCACCTGTCTCTGCCTTAGACGAGATGCTGGAGCCCAATAGCTGATCTAACCCTCTACTCAGATCGGCTCTCTCTAGCCCATTTAGCCTACTTGGCCCAAATGCTAGCGGCTAAATTCCGGTGACAACACATGCCCCCCTAGTTTTGGCGATAATACTTATCTCAAAACAAAAGAATCATATCCCGAAATGATGAATCTTGATCTTTGCATAGCTAGGACAATATCTCAAACAATACCTTCCCTTTACTTCTTCCGTTGACTCCAACTCTTTCTTTGCATAGTATGCAGATCACTGGTCACTTGGCGTGCCTTGGATGAACTGCTCTGACTTTTGTTGTGTAGCTCTTCATATCGACCTATGTAGTCACTTCATCGAAAGCTGCAACAAAGCCCGTGCCTGATAGCATTCATTGCTAGCTTCTTTTACAAAGCACACCTTTTGCTCTTTCAAAATTGGCCAACTATCCTCACTTTAGTGTATAAATAGGACACCACATTCGATGCCAGCTCCATAGGTCCACCTAGTCCTCAATCCACTACTACCTCTGTCGATTCTTCCCAAGAATTATGCTACATACCTCCAGAAACTGTTAGTAGAGAATAGCCGGAGTATCCCCTTCCTTCTGACCCAACCAAGCTTCAAAAATCTGAGCCTACCAAACTGAGTTAGATAAAGTTATGGAGGCCAGGCGCAAAGAGAGAACTCGCGTTGGTATCTTCCCAATAGAGGGGTACACCAACATTCCCCACATAATCTTCTCTTCATCCATGCTCGATCAATCAGGTGATGATTCATATACTAGGTATGAAAAAGAAGGTCGCCGCTCGATCTATCTTGAAGATCTTGGCTGAAAACCTGAGCCTTGGATGATTCCCAAAGTATCGACTATCAAGCCGATTGTCTTTCCAGAATATAAACGAATCCTCATATTGTTTCTTGCATGGTCAGTGAGATAGGGTGCCAGAATATAATAAATCCTCAAGTGGTTCACCATATCGAAGTCCTCGTTCTGGTATCAGTTGTACCTCTTGTTTAATGAGGATCAAGAAGTCCCAGCTTGCATACAAAGCTCTGACCATCCACAAGAAACTTCCTCCTTTGCCCAGTATTAGGTAGGACATACCCTTTGGATTTTCCTCCCTTGTTGAGTAGTCGACCATTGAGTTGAGTTGACACACCAACCGGGTTATCTTTTCCCAGGGGGTTGCGATACCTGGTGTATTTGCACTCCGAGCTCGCTTCGATTCAAATAATGTAAGAGTTGATATATCATAATAAAGGAACTCTTTGTTTTGGAGATATTACTTTTGCTGGTCCATCTTGAAAGTGTAAAAGTATCCCCCCTAAAGACGATGACAATGCATCGGCTTTGATCTTGCACAGACGCCTTTGTATTATCCTTTGGTCTTTAGCTTGTTTTCAGATCTGGTAACCGACTAAGACTCTGGTGCTTCTAAATTTGCTACTATCGGCTTTTTGAAGCCGATGTATAACTCCCTGTAGGCATTTATTCTAAGATTATCCATAGCTTTCCCTTGACTACTACCCTCTGTTTGTTCCTTCAAAGCGTGTGTGAACCACTCCAAGTTAAAGTATGTACCGGTAAACCTTCATGCCTAAGGTATTCAGCCCCTGTACCGTCGATCTTCCATGATCTATTCTAAGCTCTTCAAAGCGTGTGTGAACGGTTCCAGGTTACGTCTTGAATGCAAAACAACTATCCTCATAAAAATTTATGGGGGTGCCTAAAGTCAATGCATTAGGTATTCAACCCCTATAACCATCAATCTTCCATGATCGATTCTAAGCTCTTCAAAGCATGTGTGAACGGTTCCAGGTTACGTCTTGAATGCAAAACAACTATCCTCATAAAAATTTATGGGGGTGGCTAAAGTTGATTGCAATGCATCGGCTTTCACCAGCCTAATGTCGATGGCAACGCATTAGGTTATATTTTTCTGTAATTCTCATTTTTTAGGGCCGATGGCAAAACATCGTCCAACATAAATAATATCCAGATGCCCCCAGCATGTGAAACCTAAGAACCGATCCACAATCTTGGGTAATACTTTTTCAAGTCCATTAACGTTCCTGCTAAACCCCTTCAAGCATCTCCATTCTATATGAATTTCCTGACGCTATTTCCACGATGCGATACGGACCATGCCAATTCGGTGACCATTTGCCGTACGCCGGATCTGTAGTCCCAACTAGCAAAACTAATTCCTAGACTAAATCACCAACCTAGAATCCTTTTGGCTTAACTCTCTTATTATAGGCCCTTGCTACCCTTGCGTTGTTTTCTCGAATCTTTTCCAGAGCCCATGGCCGAAATTCTGTGAAATCTTCTGTGTTTACATTCATGAGAGATGCATACTCATCGGCTGTCAAATTGTTTTGAAATTTAACACGTTTCGAGCCGATGCTGATTTCCCACGGCATTACTACCTCTTGGCCATAAACAAGCTGATATGGCATACACTTAGTAGACCCATGACATGACATACGATAAGCCCACAACACCTCCGCCAATCAATCGTGCCACTATTTGGGATACTCATCAATTTTGCGCTTGATCAACTTGATCAAACTTTTGTTGGACGCTTCAGCCTGTCCATTAGCTTGGGCATAATATGGTGATGATTGAATCAAGGTAATACCCATCTCTCTGGCAAAATTTTTGAATTCCTCTGCTATGAAAACAGACCCTTGATCAGTCGTGATTGTCTATAGGATGCCGAACCTGTAAATTTTATGATCTTTGACAAAATTAATCACATCCTTTGCCGTAACATTATTCATTGGTATGGCCTATACCCATTTGGTAAAATAATCAGCAGCCACTAGAATCCTCTTGTGACCTTTGCTCGTAGGAGGATAAACTTGGCCAATTATGTCCATACCCCAACCTCTAAACGGCCATGGCTTAACAATATGATATATCATATCAGCTGGACCAATACTTGAAACAGTCCTCCAACATGGTCAGCCAATAAAAGCTAGACCTTCTGACCAGCCATTTCATTTTGTATGCCGACTGATGAGTACCACAAGTTCCTTGATGAACATCATGCATGATCCTGAAGATTTCTTCTAGGCTGAGGCATTTGAGTAATAAACCTTCAATGGTTTTGAAATATAAATCATCACCAATCATGATGTGACTTAAAGCTTTGTACCGTATCCTCTTGCTTGCCCCCCGAGCCGAATCCTTCAAATATTGATGTGATCGGCTCTCCAATCTGCATTAGTTAGCTGGAAAATCTCAACACAAGAATCATTAGGCTAAGGTAAATACCTAGAAGCTATTTGTGCCAACATGATTCCTTCATTATTTTGCTCCCTTGGAATCCAAGAAAGTGTAATCACCCAAAAATGAGTCATTAGTGATACCAAGAATCACTATTTCAATCAAAGTCTTCTGTTAATTGTTGAACAACTATCTTGGAATCTCCAAAGACTAGGACAATCTCAGCTCCGATTTTGATCAACAATTCCAGTCCTCGACAAATAGCTTCATACTCAGTATGATTATTAGTATATTTCGTTTGCAATGAAATTGAAAATTCATAGGCTGTTCCACGAGGCGAATCAATATAAAGTCCAATGCCACATACTGCTTCACATGTGGAGCCGTCAAAGAATAAAACCCATGGCCTGATGCCTACAAACTGCACTAATGCCGCGATCCATTCTTTAAGAAGATTGGCCAGAGCTTGAACCTTCATAGCTTTAACTAGTTGATACATGATGTCAAATTCTGACAGCGCATACATCCACTTGCCGAGTCTCCCCTTAAGAATAGGGGCTGATAGCATATCTTTGATAATATCGGCTTTGCATATTACTCGAATCTTGGCACTAAGTAAGTAATGATAAAATTTGGTGCAAGTAAAATATAAACATAAACAAAGGCGTTCCATCTCATTGTACCTTGTCTCTGTATCCAAGAGTCGTCTACAGAGATATTACACCACTCGCTCTTTGCCTTCAAATTCTTGAATCAATACTGAGCCGATAGAAGTTTCATCAGCTGATTGGTAAACAATAAAAGGTTTATCTAGCTATGGTGGTACCTGTTGACGTCTCTTAGCGTAACAAATTTTACTCCGCAAGCGCACGGATATTCACTGTAGTTTTTTCACTCAGAGTATTCTGAGTATCTTAAAAATCCACAGGGAAGCAAGGGTGAATAGGTAGAATAATATGTCGAACTTTCAACAGTACTATATAACTAAGATAAACTCCCGGTATTCTTATACCGGGGGTAAGATAAGCAAGATAGTGTATGGTGGGAAGACTAAACAGGGACCAAAGCAGTAAACAACTAGGTAGTTGCCTGGGAGGACAACGAGTGAGATTAAGATATGCAAACTCTATTTCTTAACTACTGCAAAGGATTATTCGCGGTTGAACTAAGTTAACTAAACACAAAGTAGGGTCTTGTGTCGAGCGAAATTCCAGACTACATCAAGGAGGCCAGGGGGTAGATAGGAGGCCAACCGAACGGCAATTGGCTAACGCCTACGAGCTTACCAAACGATGGGATTGGAATACTGAGACCTCTAAAGCTATCTCCTAGAGAGGCTACCAACCAGAGCTGAGAGCCAATGGACCGGCCTCATTGCTCTCCTGGTGTGATGAGTGATTGTCAACGAGCTCAAGTCCTCCGATGGACTAGAGGTAGAGGATGGTGAAGACCTCGATGGACTGAGGCAAAAGCCCTCCGAATGACTGGAGGCAAGTCTCGGCGTCGGTTGGCCATGGAAACTCGGTACACGGAGGGGCGGTTCGGCAATGGTGGTGTAAGCCCTCCGATGGACTGCGAGACAACTCCGATGGGCTGGAGAAGCCGGGTGCCACTGTGGTGCTCCAACCCGAGTGCATGGCGCGAAGGTGTGCGAGGGAGGCTTTGGTGGCTTCGGATCAAAATCGCCACCCAAGTTCAAAAGACTTGGTGGGTTGGGCTCCGACGCGCCAAGATAGAAGATTGGGCTAAGACCCGGCCCAGGAAGCCCGCAGAATAAAGTTTTCCGGTTTCTGACTTCAAAACCGAGGGAAGCTTCTAGACTACTAGCTACGTGGCGTACATCCGAGCGAGGCATGGAGAAGAAGAAGACCAAAGCGTTATCGTAGTTGTCCGATTGTATCATTTTCATTTTAGCCCCTTTCAGGCTTTTTAAAGTAGGGGTCTTAGTGTTAAATGGTGTCGTTAGGCCTGGGGTATAAATAGCCTTGTGGTTGGTCATCTAGGTGACTCTTCCACTATTAGAAAACCCTAGGCTTAGTTTCCATACAGCCAAGTGCTAAAGAGAGAAAGAAGAGCTTTAGGCTAGGATTTGAGTCTCCTAGCTAGTGTTCTTCACATCAAGAGGGAGGATGAAGGGTGGTAAGCTGTAGGAACCTTTGTATGAACTCAATTTTGTGATTAATCCAGCAATATTCCTCTGAAATTGGAGTTCTTGAGTGCAGCCCTTTTTTCCCTTCCCTCTCTAGTTTGGTTCTTGGATGAAACTCAAAGGCTTTTGGTGATTTGCTTTGCCTGCGAGTTAATCCTGTTCTTTTGGCTCTTTTGGACTTCTTAGGACGTGGAGATTATGACCTAGTTCATCTCAATCCTCTTGGATTTCCACGAGCAAGTTGTTCTTGAGTTTTCCCCTTCTCTTGCCCAAAGCTTGCCTCTTCATGAGATCTGAAATTTTCGCTAATCCCTTGATCTTTTTCCATGATCTTTTGGGAATAGCTTTGGAATAGTGCTCAGATAGCCTGTGTCAATTTTCGTGAAGATTGGACAAGGTTTGGTCAGATTTTAGGTTTGGGAACTCAAGTTCCAGGGTTCTACCGAACTATCCGGTGCAACCACCGAAACATCCGGTCCTCTACCGGACAGTCCGACGGCGTGCACCGGACTATCCGGCTCTGGCCCACGTCCCAGCCTCTACCGGTCTATCCGGTGCAGATCACCAGACTATCCGGTCTCTACCGGACTATCTGGTGAAGTCCACCGGACTATCCGGCGAGAGTCTGTGGTGTTGGCTTTCGTTGGAGTTCTTGCCGTTTAGGTTTTGCTTTGTCCTTGCCCAAGTGATTCTCACCACTGGCCCATACTCTTCGATCTCTGTTCATCACTGAGATGCATTGTCACGCCCGGTTTCAACGAACAAAACCGTGCAACATATATATGTGCTAGGAAACGTCTCGCAATACATGACAAATTACAGAATACCACAACACGTGCCAAAGATAAAAACACACATAACATTAAATATATCATGATTACACTGTGACACAAGTGTTTAACTCAGAGTATAACGTAGCATAGCGGAAGCATAAAACATAAATATAACGGGCGCCACAGGGACGTCAACTAGTGAACATAGTCTTTATTACCTCCATCATCTGAGCAGCGGTTGGATTTTCCCCCTAACAAGGAATAAATATAAAGAAATAAGCGTGAGTACAAAATACCCAACAAATATAACATAAACCATGAGGCTCTATAGTTAGCTGACAAACTGCATAAGCTTTTAATTGAAAACTTTTATTGAAGGCCTATTTACTATGAATTAGTAACAAAACCATTAGCCCAAAAGATATTGCATAAGAATTTAAATAATATTAAACAGATATAAACATTATCATAACCATAACCAAAACCAAGGAACCTCAGCCAAGGATCCTTCTAATCACCGGAAAGGGTCTGGGCCGCTCATAACCGTGAGCACGGCTAACATGTTAGTTTTACACTCTCGAGAGGTTGTACATCTTTACCCACAAGTCGTGAGCTACGCTAGGAGTTCATCACATTACCGGAGATGAGATGACTAGCAAGCGCACTACGAAGCCTTTACAAAGATCACATTGGTAAAGGTGTAACCGCTAAGGTTTCAGGTTCCGCAACCATGGAGCAAGCCTCAAGGGGAGAAGCACATACATATAACGTAAAGCACACTCAACCCAAGCAGCGCGAGGGCCACAGAAGCTCACCTCCCCTCTTGCCCCGCAGGTAAGTTACTCCCAAACCAAAACAACCTAATTAATCAGCTAAGTCTGTCCCATTCCAGCCTTGTGGTAGCACTGTTGTCCCAGGTGGTCGCTTTGTGACTCGGTCCTTAGGGAGAGAACTAGCAAAAGCACATGAGCACATTGCTCAAGCTCCCTAAACTAGGTTGCTAAAAAGCCATATTAAAATAGACATAAACCGATCAGGGTCAAGCCCAACAATTAATTGCATAAGATTATTACTCAAAATTAAATTAACAAAAGATATGAGTTTGCACAGCACCTAGCACAACTTAACCATATGCATCCCAAAAGGTAGACATATAAGGATAAAAGTAGCTAGGTAAACCTTACATGCATACAAATTAAAAATTAAAATGCACATGCAGTAAATAAAAAGTTTATTAGGTATTGTTTATGTTATACTTGCCTTTCTCAAAATTTATTCCTTGCTGCTACTCAGAGGCTTCTGGGGGCTGCTCTTCAAACTCAACAGGCGGATCAACGTCTACGCACGATACACGGCACCAACAAGCATACACATGATCACACATGCAAGCAAACAAATGCAAAAGGGTAAGAAACAGTACATCATTACATAAAAACAGAAGGCAAAACGTATATAAAACTAATCTACGTACTGCTACGAACATATGAGCGCAAGAATCACTCTAATCGGATCTAAAACGTGAAAGTTATGCCTAAAACAAGGGTCCAGGGGCATAACTACGATTAAAAACTTAGATCTAGGGTTTATCTGGTAAAAACCGAGGGCCTATGCATCAATAAACAAAACCCTGAGGGCTTACAGGCCAAAACCGGCAGCCCTGGATGGCGGGATCTATTTCTCTAAAGCTCGGGGGCTAAACTGTAAAGAAAAGGACCTAGACCTAATTACTTTTTAACTGGAGTGGACTGCGGGTTGATTTGAACAAACCCAAGGGGTTCTTTAGCAAAACTACCACTGTTGACGGTGGTCCTGGGCCGTCGGATCAAGATCGTGCGGCTCAGGAAAGAGGGGGAGAAGGGCCGGCTAATGGCGACCTCCAGAGGCGGCGGAGCCCTGGCTCGACGGAGTTAGCCGTTCCGGCCTCGGCAGTGGGCTAGGGTCTACTAGAGTAGGCCTAGAAGGGAGAGGGGAGGACGGCGAGTCTCACCAGGGGCTCGGTCGCGGCGTCAAAGCAACGGAGGTGGCCGGCGACAAGAGGAGGCGGACGGCGGTGGCGGTGCTCGCGGGGAGGCACCAAGAAGTGGCTACGAGGCTTCAAGAACCGGCGGAACGACTTCGGGGAGGTCCTGCGATGGGGTATCAAGGATTAATTTGGTCGGAGAGGCCTCAACGGCGGCGAATTTTGGCGGCGGTGGTGGATCACCTTGCGGCCTCAGGCGATGGCAATTGACGGCGCAGAGGTGAGCCAGGGCTTGGGCACTACGCGCGTTGCGAGAAGAGGGCTGCGGCGGATCTTGTGGACCCCTTCACAGGATGGCAGCGAGTCCGAGTCGAGCTCAAGGCGGGGTTCGATGGAGCGCACCATTCGGGGTCCGACTCGGCTTGGGCTTGATCCACGCGGAGCCCGCGTCGGGGGTGGCGAGGCGGCCCTGGCAAGCGGGCCATGGTTGAGGGGAAGGCGGGGGGCGGGGGTCCGGCTGTAGAGGGCGAGCGGCGCTCTGCTGGTCCACCGTGCAGCGGGACGGAGAGAGAGCAGGGCAGCTTGGGGAGGAAGAAGGGATGACGAGCGGGTCCCGCTTGTCGGTGGCTCAGACGGCGCGGGACCACGCGGCAGAGAAAGAAAGGGAGAGGGGCCGGCTCAGGCGGGGTGCTAGCAGGCCGAGGGGGAGGGGAAGGCCGGCCGGGTCCTGGGCTTGGCTCGTCTTTCTCTTTTTTTTTCTTTTCTTTTGTTTTCTCTTTTCAACACCAAGGCCAAAAACAAAAATCTAAAAATCCAAATAAATTTGAATTTCTATCCTTAGTTCATACGAGGAATAAAACTATGCATCGGCATGAATGTACAACAAAAAATTGACCTAGGATTAATTTTAATTATTATAGATAAAATAAAGCATTAAATGCATGGCTAAGCATATAAAATTCAAGAAAATTAAATAAACCATATTAAATTTATTGTAAAATACTGAAAATAAAATTAGGGTGTTACAAACCAACCCCTTAACAAGAATCTCGCCCCGAGATTCAGATAGGCTAGTTAGCAAAGAGAGCGGGGTATGATGCTTTTAATTCATCCTCTTGTTTCCATGTTGCGTCGGCCTCTATATGATGACTCCACTGCACATGGCACATCTTGATCCTCTTGTTCCTAGTAGACCTCTCTGATGTGTCTAAAATTTTCACTGGATGCTCTGTGTAGGTCAAATCCTCCTGTATATCCAATCCTTCTAGTGGTGCTTGCTCTTCAGGCACTCTCAAGCACTTCTTCAACTGGGACACACGAAACACATCATGTACACCTGACAGACTGGGAGGCAACTCTAGGCGGTAAGCTACTTCACCTTTCTTTTCCAGTATTTTAAATGACCCAATGTATCTTGGCTCTAGCCTCCCTTTCATGTTGAATCTGCGAATACCTCTCATTGGTGACACCTTCAAGAACACATGGTCATCCACTTTAAAGGACAAATCCCTCCTGTGAACATCAGCATAACTTCTCTGCCTGGACTGGGCAACTCTCAAATTTTTCTGAACAATCTGCAATTGCTGCTCAGCATCCTATATTATGTCAGGTCCAAATACCTGCTTCTCACCTGTCTGATTCTAGAACAACGGCGTTCTGCACCTCTTACCGTACAGTGCTTCAAACGGCGACTTCTTCAGACTGGCTTGATAGCTGTTATTATAAGAAAACTCAGCATACGGCAAACACTTGTCCCAACTAGTGCCATACTGTATGGCACAAGCTCTCAACATATCTTCAAGTATCTGATTAGTTCTTTCTGTCTGCCCGTCTGTCTAAGCTCTACTGAATCTGAGCTTTGTGTCCAATGAATCATGCAGCTGCTCCCAAAAGCGAGAAGTAAACTGCGAACCTCGGTCAGATATAATTCTCTTAAGCACGCCGTGCAGACAGACAATTCTGGAGATGTACAGTTCAGCTAACTTAGCACCTAAATAAGTAGTGTTAACCGGTATAAAATGAGCCACCTTAGTTAAGCGATCCACTACTACCCTTATTGAATTATAACCTTTCTGAGTACGAGGCAAACCCACAGTGAAATCCATGGTTATTTCTTCCCATTTCCATTCTGGCACCTTCAACGGCTGTAATAAACCTGCTGGTCTCTGATGTTCAGCCTTCACACGCTGACAGGTATCACAAATAGCTACATACTCGGCTACGGCACGCTTCATACCGTACCACCAAAATCTTTCCTTCAGGTCATAGTACATCTTAGTACTGCCGGGATGGATAGAATAAGCCGTATCATGAGCTTCACTCAAAATCAACTTCCTGATGCTGTCCACATTAGGCACGCATATTCTGTTCTTGTACCATAAAGGTCCTTGTTCATCTTCCCGAAAGTGAGGCGCCTTGCCTAATTTGAGCAACTCACGAATTTTCTACAATTTCTTATCATCCTTCTGATGTTTCCGAATCTCTTGTTCCAATGTCGGCTCTGCCTCAAACGCTGCGGCTGTAGTGTGATGTAGGAAACCCAAACTCAATCTTTCGAACTCTTCACATAACTCATGCGGCATCATGAAACCCAAAGCCATATTAGCATAACTCTTCCTATTCAGAGCGTCTGCCACCACATTAGCTTTGCCAGGATGATAATGAATTTCCATATCATAATCCTTAATTAATTCCAGCCATCTTCGTTGCCGCATATTCAGCTCGTTCTGTGTGAAGATATATTTGAGGCTCTTGTGATCAGTATAAATCTCACAACGCTGCCCGAATAAATAGTGGCGCCAAATCTTCAGTGCGTGTACCACTACTGCAAGTTCCAGGTCATGTGTCGGATAATTCACCTCATGCTTGCGCAACTGTCGTGAAGCATAGGCAATCACTTTACCTTCCTGCATCAGAACACATCCCAAACCATCCCTGCAAGCATCACAATAACTATGAATTTCTTCTGCTGGTCAGGCAATGTCAACACAGGTGCTGTAGTCAATCTTTTCTTCAATTCATCAAAAGCAGCTTGCTGTGCATTTGTCCATCTAAATTCTGCATCCTTCTCCAATAGGAAAGTCATGGGCTTCGGAATTTTTGAAAAATTCTCAATAAATCTCCGATAATAACCAGCTAAACCCAGAAATCCACGAACCTCTTTTGGTATTTCCGGCACCTTCCAGTTTGTGACAGTACTGACCTTTGGATCCACTGCAATTCCTCCTTTGGAGACGATGTGACCAAGGAAACGCACTTCATCAATCCAAAATTCACATTTGGTGAACTTGGCGTACAGTTTGTGTTCCCTCAACCTCTGAAGAACTAACCTTAAATGCTCCTCATGTTCTGCTTCAGTCTTGGAATAAATCAGAATGTCATCGATAAAAACCACCACAAACTTGTCTAAATAATCCATAAATACTGAATTCATCAGTTGCATAAAATAGGCAGGAGCATTAGTCAAGCCAAAGGACATTACTGTATACTCATACAAGCCGTACTTAGTGGTGAAGGCAGTCTTAGGAATATCTGAGGGACGAATTTTTAACTGATGATAACCAGATCTCAAGTCAATTTTGGAGAAGACACAAGCACCCTGAAGCTGATCAAACAAGTCATCAATGCGGGGGAGTGGGTACTTGTTCTTAATGGTGACTTTATTTAGAGCCCGGTAATCCACACACATCCTTTTCACATCAGTATCCTTTTTCTCAACAAGCAAGACTGGAAAAGCCCAAGGAGAGAAACTAGGGCGGATATATCCTTTAGCTAGCAATTCATCTATATTCTTTTTAACCTCCTCATGCTCTATAGGTGCCATCCTATATTGCCTCATTACTATGGGTGCAGTGCCAGGTAAAAGCTCTATTAAAAACTCAATATCTCTGTTAGGCGGCATACCTGGTAACTCATCAGGGAAGACATCTGGATATTCACAAACCACTCGAATACCATCTGTAGGTCTAGCCTCCATCTGATGCAAATAACCTGAAGGACTTGATGCGCTAATCTCCACTTCCTGGCCATCTGATGCGGCTAGGTGAACTGTCCATTGAGCACAATCAATTTTGACACCCCACTTCTCCAGAGTGTCCATGCCCAATATGATATCAATATCCACAGAATCAATAACTAGCAACCTAGTGCGAAACTCTACCCCCTTATGTTGATACTAACTCTGGTATAGGCTGTGTTGGTAGTTATCTTTCCCCCCGGTGAATTAATTACCATAGGTCTTTTCATGCAGCTTAAGGGGAGGTTATGTTTTTCAGCAAATGATCTTGTAATAAAAGAATGCATAGCACCAGTATCAAAAAGTATTGTAGCAGGGTTGGAGTTGACTGTAAACATACCAAGTATAACGTTTGGGGCTTCTGCTGCAGTTTCTGCCATCACATGATTGACCTTGCCTTGTAATGGCGCCCTGTTCTGCTAGTTGGGGCGCCCCTGCTGCTGCTGTGGGGCATTCTGCCTGGCGCCCTGATGCTGCTGTTGCCCCTTCTGAGGGCAGTTGTTGGCGAGGTGCCACCTGTCACCACACTTGTAGCAGTTACGAACAACTGGAACAGTAGCCTGATTTGGGGCAGGTGGGTTGGACTGCCCCTGTGGCATAGCTCGGTAGGTAGGCCGTTGGTTCGGATTTTGATAGCGCTGACCCTGACCTGTATGCTGCTGGTACTGCTGCTGCTGGGGCTGCTGTCGCTACTGGTACTGGTACTGCTGCTGAGGTTGCTGACGCGGTGGGTAACCTTGCTGCTGGTACTGCTGTGGGTAGCGGGGGCGGGTGTTGCTGTTGGAGGAAACAGGGTTGAGTTTTCTTTTCTTTTCTTCAATTTCCCTGCGCTTCTGCTCTGTAAGCAAGGCACGGTCTACCAGGTGATTGAAATTATTGAAGTGATTGTTCATCAGCTGCAACTGAAGATTGTCATTAAGACCCTCCAGGAAGTGCTCCTGCTTGTCACCATCTTCTGCAACTTTTATGGGAGCATAGCGAGCAATCTGCAGGAATTTGTCACGGTACTCTGTGACTGACATGTTTCCCTGTTTTAGAGAGAGGAACTCCTTCTTGTTCATCTTCATTATGCCCGCAGGCACATGGTGACTCCTGAATCTCTCACGGAACTGAGCCTAGGTGAAACATTCTCTGTCCTGCGGTCTGTACGACTCCCACCAATCTAGAGCAGCACCTCGAAGTTGCCCTGCTGCATACAGGACCCTCTCTTGATCATTGCACTGTGCAATGTCAAGCTGTCGCTCCACTGCACGGAGCCAGTCATCTGCCTGAAGCGGATCAGCGGAATGGGAGAATGTAGGCGGATGTCCCTTCATAAAGTCTCCACGCCTGTCCCTCTGCTGCGGCTGTGGATTGGCTTGAACATTCTGCAGAGCCTGTACCGCATTGTTGAGAGTAGCCATCATCTGCATCTAAAGTTGAAAAGACTGATCTGCTATTAGCGGCGGTGGGTTCTGCGGTGCATTGCCTTTAGCCTGATTGTTATCCTCCGGTCCATTGCCTTTGTTCCTAGTGTTTACCATCTGTTGGCAGCAGTTGAGACAACATCAGTAAGCAATTGTTGCACATATCTAGGATGATAAACAACGGTGACCGATAAAGTAAAGAGAAAAGAGTAGATGGCTATTTATAACCCCCAACGATCTAATCTTTATTAATTAAATTATTTAATTACTTTAATCTTCATAGTTGTTTATACTGTGGACATATAATAATTAAATTATTTAATTACTTTAATCTTCATAGTTGTTTATACTGTGGACATATAACACAGCTAGACTATCAATTAAGCAAAGAACCAAATCAAGCATAGTTCACTATGACAAGCTTTCACATACCAAAACAAAGCGTGCTAACGAGACATTATATGGGTAATCTAATTCTCATATAAAAGCACCCTAGTGATGTCATCTATGGAAACGATAGAAATACTTGAGTTAAGTTCTATATGACAGAAGGAATAAATAAAAAAAATTTCGAACATAATGTGGGCAATTAATCAGGAAAAATAAAATAAAGGCAAAGCATTTAAAAGTCAGCAGGTAAGAACAAAGAAAGTGAAGTCCTTAAACACGACCAGTTCTAACTAGGCTTTCGTCCTACAGTCAACACGGCTCTGGTACAAATTTGTCACGCCCGGTTTCAACAAACAAAACCATGCAACATATATATGCGCCAGGAAACGTCTCGCATATACATGACAAATTACAGAATACCACAACACATGCCAAAGATAAAAACGCACATAACATTAAATATATCATGATTATACTGTGACACAAGTGTTTAACTCAAAGTATAACGTAGCATAGCGGAGGCATAAAACATAAATATAACGGGCGCCACATGGACGTCAACTGGTGAACGAAACGCCTAAAACTCGTCGCAGTCTTGCACATAGTCTTCATTACCTCCATCATCTGAGCAGCGGTTGGATTTTTCCCCCAACAAGGAATAAATATAAAGAAACAAGCGTGAGTACAGAATACCCAACAAATATAACATAAACCATGAGGCTCTATGGTTAGCTGACAAACTGCATAAGCTTTTAATTGAAAACTTTTATTGAAGGCCTATTTACTATGAATTAGTAACAAAACCATTAGCCCAAAAGATATTGTATAAGAATTTAAATAAGATTAAACAGATATAAACATTATCATAACCATAACCAAAACCAAGAAACCTCAGCCAAGGATCCTTCTAATCACCAGAAAGGGTCTGGGCCGCTCATAACCGTGAGCACGGCTAACATGTTAGCTTTACACTCTCGAGAGGTTGTATATCTTTATCCACAAGTCGTGAGCTACGCTAGGAGTTCATCACTTTACCGGAGATGAGATGACTAGCAAGCGCACTACGAAGCCTTTACAAAGATCACGTTGGTAAGGTGTAACCGCTACGGTTTCAGGTTCCGCAACCGTGGAGCAAGCCTCAAGGACAGAAGCACATACATATAACGTAAAGCACACTCAACCCACGCAGCGCGAGGGCCACAGAAACTCACCTCCCCTCTTGCTTCGCAGGTAAGTTACTCCCAAACCAAAACAACCTAATTAATCAGCTAAGTCTGTCCCATTCCAGCCTTGTGGTAGCACTGTTGTCCTAGGTGGTCGCTTTGTGACTCAGTCCTTAGGGAGAGAACTAGCAAAAGCACACGAGCACATTGCTTAAGCTCCCTAAACCAGGTTGCTAAAAAGCCATATTAAAATGGACATGAACCGATCAGGGTCAAACCCAACAATTAATTGCATAAGATTATTACTTAAAATTAAATTAACAAAAGATATGAGTTTGTGCAGCACCTAGCACAATTTAACCATATGCATCCCAAAAGGTAGACATATAAGGATAAAAATAGCTAGGTAAACCTTACAGGCATACAAATTAAAATGCACATGCAGTAAATAAAAAGATTATTAGGTATTGTTTATGTTATACTTGCCTTCCTCAAAATTTATTCCTTGCTGCTGCTCAGAGGCTTCTAGAGGCTGCTCTTCGAACTCAACAGGCGGATCAATGTCTACGCATGATACATTGCACCAACAAGCATACACATGATCACACATGCAAGCAAATAAATGCAAAAGGGTAAGAAACAGTACATCATTACATAAAAACAGAAGGTAAAACGTATATAAAACTAATCTACGTACTGCTACGAATATATGAGCGCAAGAATCACTCTAATCGGATCTAAAATGTAAACAAGGGTCCAGGGGCATAACTGCGATTAAAAACTTAGATCTAGGGTTTATTTGGTAAAAACCGAGGGCCTATGCATAAATAAACAAAACCCTGAGGGCTTACAGGCCAAAACCGGCAGCCATGGACGGTGGGTTCTATTTCTCTAAAGCTCGGGGGCTAAACTGTAAAGAAAATGACCTAGACCTAATTACTTTTGAACTGGAGTGGACTGCGGGATGATTTGAACAAACCCGAGGGGCTCTTTAGCAAAACTACCACTGTTAACGGTAGGGGTGCATGTGGTGTGGATAATTATCCGATCCGATCCGAATCCTAATTATGCGGATATGGAGGAAGAGTATTTATATCCATACGGATATGGATAATCCGAATCCGATTTACACGTGGATGCGGAGTAGGATATGGTATTACCAAAATCCGACGGATATGGAGTATCCGATATTTGAACGCGGATTATCCGATGTTTATAATAGGATAATCCGATTAGTTTACAACTATAACAGAGTCAATTACGATCGATTCATGCCAAAAATACCGTCATTGTTATTTTTTTGTTACTGATATGTAAACTATGACCTGAGTAATTATACTTTAGTTTATAAATTATTGATCATTGTAAAAAAAGCTCTATGTAAGCATGTATTATCCGATATTTTTAAATCCATTTCCGCTCCGACACTGATCCGACTTCGCTCCATTTCCGATATCTTAAAATATCCGTATCCATATCCGTAACCGAGTAATATCCGCTCCGCTCCGAATTCGGCAAAAGAAATAGGATTAGGATATGGAAAAGGCATTATCCACTCCGATCCGATCCGTGTTGATGGTGGTTGACGGGTATTGTCTGGCGTTTGACTGGTCTCCGGTGGTCCTGGGCTGTCGGATCGAGATCGTGCGGCTCAGGAAGGAGGGGGAGAAGGGCCGGCCGATGGCGACCTTCAGAGGCGGCGGAGCCCTCCCGCTTGCGGCGGTGGCTCGTCGGAGTTAGCCGTTCCAGCCTCGGCAGTGGGCTAGGGTCTACTAGAGTAGGCCTAGAAGGGAGAGGGGAGGACAGCGAGTCTCACCAGGGGCTTGGTCGCGGCGGCAAAGCAACGGAGGTGGCCGGCGACGAGAGGAGGCGGACGGTGGCGGCGGTGGTCGCGAGGAGGCGCCAAGAAGTGGCTACGAGGCTTCAAGAACCGGCGGAATGACTTTGGGGAGGTCTTGCGATGGGGTATCAAGGATTAATTTGGTCAGAGAGGCCTCAACGGCGGTGAATTTTGGCGGCGGCGGTGGATCACCTTGCGGCCTCAGGCGATGGCAATTGACGGCGCAGAGGTGAGCTAGGGCTTGGGCACTGCGCGCGTTGCGGGAAGAGGGCTGCGGCGGATCTTGTGGACCCCTTCACAGGATGGCAGCGAGTCCAAGTCGAGCTCATGGCGGGGTTCGGTGGAGCGCACCATCCGGGGTCCGACTCGGCTCGGGCTTGATCCACGCGGAGCCCGCGTCGGGGTGGCGAGGCGGCCCTGGCAAGCGGGCCGTGGTCAAAGGGAAGGCAGGGGCGCGGGTCCGATTGCAGAGGGCAAGCGGTGCTCTGCTGGTCCGCCGTGCAGCGGGACGGTGGTGAGGAAGAAGGGATGACGAGCGGGTCCCGCTTGTCAGTGGCTCAGACGGCGCGGGGCCACGCGGCAGAGAAAGAAAGGGAGAGGGGCGCGGGAATGGGCCTGTGGGCCAGCTCAGGCGGGATGCTAGCAGGCCGAGGGGGAGGGGAAGGCCGGCCGGGTCCTGGGCCTGGCTCGGCTTTCTCTTTTTTTTTCTTTTCTTTTCTCTTTTCAACACTAAAGCCAAAAACAAAAATCTAAAAATCCAAATAAATTTGAATTTCCATCCTTAGTTCATACAAGGAATAAAACTATGCATGGGCATGAATGTACAACAAAAAATTGACCTAGGATTAATTTTAATTATTGTAGATAAAATAAAGCATTAAATGCATGGCTAAGCATATAAAATCCCAAAAAATTAAAGAAACCATATTAAATTTATTGTAAAATACTAAAAATAAAATTAGGGTGTTACACGCATTTAGGTGTGGAGTGGCTATGTGGGATCCTCATTTGCGAGAGACGTTGTTTCGCTTGACTTGCGATTTTGTGGTCGTTGAGTCTTGTGTTTCCGCTTGCTTGGTGTGTTCCCGTTCAGTGGGCAACACCAAGTGCTTGCTAGACACGTTTTCTTTCAGCGGACGGTGTCTAGCGTTTGTTGTATGAAGTGTGTCAGTTTGCACCTATTCACCCCCCTCTAGTCGCACGTCTCGGTCCTACAAGTGGTATCAGAGCCGATTAGGTTTCCCTACTGGAAGGGTGGGATGGAGGCGTTCCTTGTTAGCCAGAGTCAGGACATATGGGATGCTACTCAGAGTACGACTTTTGTGGTGCGTCCAGTTGCTGAGCGTACTACGCCTGAGATCGTGGCTCAGCATGAGGCGAATGCCAAGGCTGTTAACTTTCTCTTTATCGGGCTTGGTCCCATGGATTATGAGAGAGTGAGTCACCTCAAAACGGCGCGTGAGATATGGTCCCTGCTTAGTGCACACCATGAGGGTACCGCGACCATTAAGGCTAGGCTTATGTAGACTTATCGGCGCGAATATGAGAATTTCGTCAAGAAGCCGGGAGAGTCAGTAGATTACTTGTTTGGTCACTTTCAGTCGATCATTAACAAGTTGCGTGTCAACTCCGCCTCCGCTGAGCTTCCATACACCGATCATCACAGGCTATCAAATTGTTGTATGCTTTGGATAGAAAAGTATGGAAGATCAATGTGAACTCAATCATTGAGTCGGTGGGGTATGATATGCTCTATAGTAAGCTCAAGGCCACAGAAGTAGATTACAAGATGAGAGATTCCCTTGCTTGTACAGCTTCCAAGAGTCTGGCCTTGGCTACCCCCTCTAGCGAGTCTACTACTACCCCCCTGTTACACAACTTCTCATTTTCTGCTTTGATGTCTAGTGAGCCTAGCAGTTGGCGATGCTTGGGGATGAAGAGCTTTGTCTGGTGTCTAGTTGCTTTCAGCGCGCCTATGACAACCGGATGAGCAAGAAGAGGGGCAAGAGGCCCAAGTGCTTCGAGTGCGGAGAGGTCGGCCACTTCATCGCTGAGTGCCCCAACAAGAACGACTACTACAAGAAGGGCAAGAGCTACTCCCGCTACTCCGACAAGTTCAACTCCGACAAGCAAAGCTTTGGCAAGAAGAACTTTCGGAAGGCTTTCAAGAGGTACCGGAAGGACAACCGGAAGCGGGACAATGTGTTCTTCGCCGAGATCGGGTTCTGCAGCAACGGATCTTCTTCCTCTTCGTCCTCGTCGAGCTCAAGTGATGAGGAGATCACGTACAAGAAGGACAAGAGGAACGATCAAGGAGGTCCAGCTGGCCTGTGCTTCGTCTTCACCAAGTCCAAGCGCAAGCACAAGTTCAAGAGGAGCTCGGTTTGCTCCATGGCGCTTGAGGACAAGGAGAACAAGGATGATGGCAGCAAATCCTTGAGATAACTCCTGAGCAAGCCGAAATCCTTGAGATCCTAGAGGAGAACAGCCGAGAGCTAAAAGCCCAGGATAAGATGCTGGAGAAGCCAGCTAAGAAGCTGCAGAAGTTGAAAGCCCAACTTGCTGAGGCTTTAGCGGAGAATGAGAGGTTGAGTAGTGTGAGACCCCAATCCAGTGAGTTTGAGTGCCCTACCTGCGAGTCTTTCATGACAGAGCTTGGTGACCGGAGAGATAGGTATGCCAAGTTGGTAGAGGAGATAGATGGGCTAAAAGTTGAGTTAGGCAAACTCCAGTCCAAGCTGGATGAGCCTACTTTGAGTGGAGAGCTTGAGTGTGAATCTTGCCCCCGTTTAGGTAGTCAGTTAGCTGTGCTAAAAGGAAAGTCTGAGGGGCAGCTCACGGAGCTTAGGGCTAGGCCTGTGCTTTTGGGTGCATGTATGGTTTGTCCTACTTTGAGAGGTGAGTTAGAGCAGGTAAGAGCTGACTTTGAGGTGCTTTCAGTACCTACTAACACTTGTGAGAACTGCCTAACCCTTAGGATGCAGCTGGTGGATAGGGATGCCACCATTAAGAAGTTGGAAAAAGGTACTCCTATGATACCCTCCCTAGACTGTGACACTTGTGCTGCCCAGACTGTAGTTCTAGGGGATCTGAGGGAGGAGGTGTTGTCTTTACAAGGTGACAACAATAGGTTGAGAAAGGTGCTCAGTTGGTTTTGGGCAAGGAGGCCTCAACTAGAGATGATCATAGAGGGCACCAAGAGAGTTGAGAGTGACTAGGGTGGTCTTGGGTTTGGAGAGTGCAACACCTCAGGTGAGAAGAGTGCCCCAATTAAGATCAAGACTACACCTACCCAGCCTGGTGAGACTGTTGATGGGATTTACCATGAGCCACCCAGGGCAGCCCCAACTAAGAAGAAGTAGTTCTGGACACCCAAACCTCCTCAAGCTGAGCTGAGCAAGATTGTTGAGGAAGTGCTCAAGCCTAAGGACAAGAAGCTAGCTCAGCAGCCTGCACTACCTAGGGCCACACCACCTAAGCCCAAGTCCCAGCCTAACCCATTTCCTAGGAGGCCTGTCTACCACTATGAGTTTTGCCAGCGGAATGGCCACCTCGAGGAGTTTTGCTTCAGAAGAAAGC
Source organism: Paspalum notatum (assembly GCA_022530915.1). Classification (NCBI taxonomy): domain Eukaryota; kingdom Viridiplantae; phylum Streptophyta; class Magnoliopsida; order Poales; family Poaceae; genus Paspalum; species Paspalum notatum. The sequence goes on along the minus strand of CM039688.1, from coordinate 25,398,686 downwards.
GGGTTGAGAGGCAGAAGAGAGCTTGGGGGAACCAGGATCAGTTCTACCAGTGTGGTAGGCAAGATCCTCTCCACCGCAGTGAGATGAGAAACCGCTTTACTGATGGTGCGCATGGAGGCGGCTTTCAAACCCGTGCTTCTGTGCATGAGAGATGCTTTACCGGCCGAGCTCCTAGTCGTTTTAAGTGCGGCTATGGACCTCGTGACCGAGGGTTCGTGAGAGAGCTTGAGAGGTCACGCTTTGAGGGTTGTAGTTACTCCAGTCGTGGTGATTTTTTTGACAGTGCTTACCCCACTTTTGAGCAGATGGCTCGGCAATTCAATCCTGCGGCTAAGGAAGAAACACAAGTGAGGATCCAATGGCTCAAGGAAAAGCACAAGTTTAACCATTAACCAACCCCTAACCGCCTTAGGGAGTCAACATGGAGCGTTGGATGCTGGAAGGCGGTGGATCCAAGGGTGCACTAGGCCGCCCGGCCTGGGGCGGGGCCGCCTGGCCTTCTACCAGGCCACCCGGCCTGCCACCTGGCCACTCAGCCACCGACTTAACCACCTTACTGACCTACCTCGAGTATAAATACCCCTCACTCAGTTTCGGGTATAAATAGGTCCCTAGGCCTCACTTGTGAAGTGTGGAAGTTGAGTAGTTCATTCTATCGCTTAGTCTAGTAGCACTAGGTTAGTCCTGGGAGTTAGAGTTGAGTCTGAGCTTTTGCCTCAGGGATTCCGGAGTCTTCTTCGAGTCTTGGTAAAGCTCTTGTATCTTTCTATCTTTGTACTCTTGTTACTCCAGTATAATATATACCATAGTTCTATCATCTGTTATACTTTACTTTAGTTCTTAACGCTTGCCTAGTGTGGTGTACCTTTATTGCACACTAGATCCAAGGCTTAGATTTGTGTTGTTCTTAAGTTATCTGAATCTTGTTAGACTTGCCGGTGCTATAAGCTTGTCTTAGGCTTTTGATCTAAGATTAAGTTAGTTCTCACCCTCTGATCAAGGAAGAGCTTTAGTGTTCAAGTTCTCACCTGAAGACTAGTATAGCGTGCCATCTTACCCACGCAGATCTGGTTGGTAGCCTCTCTAGGTGACATCTCTAGAGGTCTCAGTATTCCACCTCGTCGTTCGGTAAGCCCATAGGCGTTAGCCGGGTCTCCTTTGGAGGTCTACTATCTACCCCTTGACCCCTCGAGGCGCCGGAATTTCGCTCGACGCAAGATCCTAACTTGTTTCTGGTTAACTTAGTTCAACCGCGAATATTCCTTTGCAGCGGTTAAGTAGTAGAGTTTGGAAATCTGATCTCGCTCGTTGTCCTCCCAGATAGCTACCTAAGTGTTAGGCTTCTTTAGTCCCTGTTTTACTCTTCTCACCATACACTACCTTGTTATCTTACCCCCGTTGTAAGAATAGCTGGTGTTTTATCTAAGTTATAGTACTGCTTGAAAGTTCAACATTTCATTCCACCTATTTGCCCCTGCTTCCCTATGGATTTTTACGATACTCGGAATACTCTGAATGAAAAAGCTACAGCGAATCTCCGTGCGCTTGCAGAGTAAAATTTGTTACGCTAAGAGACGTCAACAAGCTTTTTTTGGCGCTGTGTTGACGCGGCTTATGAACTTCATTTTGTATCATTTTATATGATTTTTCACTATTTTTATGCGTCAACTATATCTTTTACTAACATTTATCACCGATTATTTTGGATTTTGCAACATTGTCTTGGAAATATGTTATATGTGATTTTTACAGGTTTTTGACCAATTTTCGCGAAATTCACAACAATCTACGTCGAGTGAGAAAAGACCTCTGAGATGACATTCATTGAAGATGATGAACAAGGAAGACTTGGTTAATTCATACCTCTCCCTGTATTAATCAAGGCTTTCTATTCAGAAGCTTCAAGAAGGTGTCAAGAGCTACTAGGAATTGGAGATAATTATTCAATAAAATCATCAAATATGTCAAAGACTAGAAGACTTCGTCAAATCTCGGCCCATATCAAAGATTCCAGAAGCCCAAGAGTCCGAGAGGCCCCGCATGAACATTACTTAGGCATCAAGCAACGTCCCCGCGAAAGATGGAAACAATTGGACGCAGGAAGAGTTCTGGTCGGCCGACCAAACCCCTCCTAGGTCGGCCGACTCCACCTATCCGTACGTCGGTTCGAGGTTTCCTTTCTACCACATCTTCTCCAGGGTATTAATAGCGACCATAGGCCCTGAGACAAGACATCCAATTCATTATCAAGGTGACAAGATGTAGAGACGAGGGACAACAACTAGATGAGAGTAGAGGTTCGAGTTTCTAGTCTAGGATTAGAGTTCTTCTAGTTCCTAGAGGTGATTAGAGCCCTTGCATGGTGCTCTAATTACCTAGCTCCAGAGGTCTAATTGTATCATCAAGGGCTACGGCCGTGGTTGTAAGTATGATACAATTTATTAATTAAGCATTGTTCTTGTCTAATTATCATCTTCTTGTTCTAATTATGTTTGTTCTAGCTCTAATTAACTTTAGATCTAGATGCTTGATGATTAGAGCATGTCTTTAAGGGTTATATTCTTCTAGCGTTCTTGATCATTGATCTAGCTTACTAATGATAGTTGTATATCTAGTTCTTTTGATCATGGTGATTAGAGGTTCTAGTTGTGCTAATTATGTTATTAGACTATGTGAAGTAATTAGAAGTGCATTCTCCAATTATGTATGCTGTTGAGAGTTTCTCGTCGATTACCTGGTTACTAGTGACAGTAGAGCCCGGGGAAAGGTTAAACTCGATCTAGGGGGTTAGGTTGATTGATCTTGATTTAATTATGCTATGAAGTTTATGCTTGATCATGCTTGTCTACCTTGAGCTGCTGGTTATCTCGTTGCTCTTATCTATTTGTGGTGCCCATATCATGCATGTCTTGGATTCAATTAGAGTTTGATTAGACTCCAGTTAATACCCCTTAATTGGTGTTCTAGTTCTGTTCTAATTGTCTATCTTATATATATATTAGTATAGTTTAGACGTAGATTAGATATAGTTTATAGCTAGTTTAGAGATAGAATAGAACATTTCTTTATACCTTTAGTGTGCATAAACTCTTGTTAATTAGTTCTCAATTAGTTCGTTTTCTGGATTGACAAAACCCATGATACTCATCCTAGGGAAAAGCTACACACGATACTGTCGCTTGCAGTATAAGGTTTGTCGTTTTTAAGTGCCGTCAACAAGCTTTTCTGGCGCCGTTGCCGGAGAACTAATTAGTCGAGTCCTAATTAACTTGAGTTTATGTATTTATTTAATTTTGTCTTTTACAACTTGTTTTAATAGTTAGTTTATGTTTTCTAATTGTGTGCTAATTAGTTTCTCTAATTATGTTCTTGTGTTCGTCGTTTGTTTTTATGTTCATTCATAGTTTAGATTAATCCAGCAACTTCGCTATCATTAGATTTTTGTTTTTGTGTTTTTCTTAATTTAGCCTTTTATCTATTATTTTGTGCCTTTTATTTTATTTTAGTTTATTCTACTGTATTTACTTTCTTGCATTTAATTCTATAATTAGTTTGTTTGTTTAGAATAAGTTTAACTCTTTTATTAGTTTAATCTTTTATAAACTCTATTAGAATATAGTTTCTCCTATATATATTGCTTTAACTAACATTACAGGAAAAAATGGACCTCGGTCCAATAATTTTTTTTCTAACCTAACTCTTTAATAGTGGGTGCTAACGCTGTTAGTGTGATATCCCTGGCATCTCAAGAGCCATAACACACAGTTAGACAAGTTAATAATGAATTAATACTTAAACATGTTCAGAGTGGTGATGAGGAGCTAGATGGAGAAGTCACTAAGTCAAAAAAAATATTCTAGCAAGATACAAAACTCTATGTGATTTGGTTGTTTAAGTCACCCGCACAAGCTTTTATGCAAGACGCCAAATACAAAAGGCTAGTTCAGGATGTTATCTTCAACTTTGGCATTATGACCATCTTTAAAATCACGTGTTATCAGGTTTAATCGTCGAGACCAAACCAAACCAGAAATTCTTTGGAAGGTGTCAATTGTGATCGTGACCAAATTTGGGCTCTAATAAAACTTTTAGATTCATTAAGCAACTGAGCTTAGCTCCAATATCAAAGTTGTCGTACATACTGTGAACTTCACTTTTGCTACACTGAGTGTGGCTCAAAACTGTCATCTACTTATTGCAAAGTTAACTTAAATGCCTCTTGAAGTCAGCCCAAATCAGCCCACATGAATTTTCAGCTCATCCCAAGTTTGAATCCGGAATTATTTTGGAATTCACTGTATAACTTCAAAACCTTTCTCTCTATGAAGTGAAATTTACTTATCACCTTTTAAATGCACCTACTGTGGAGGTGATTGGGATCCATGTGATACTTCAAAAGTTGAAACTAAGAAAGACTCTACACGAGATGAAATTTCTGTTTTTACCAAACCTAGGAACACATTTGTATCTATAGTTCAAAATCTGTTGGGATTCAAACCAAAGTTATATTACCAAACTTATAGATAATTTATTGGTGAACAACTTTTGTAATTAGAGCTTGGTCACATACTAAGGTTTAAAAGGAGTTTATGGTCATTTTCTACCTGCACAGAAAACCAGTTCAAACCAGACCTGTTTGGAAATTTTAAATTTTATCTAACCTACAGCCACTTTCATGCAAGACTCTATTTGGATGAGTTGTAGATCAAGAAATTCTAAGCAACTTTGTTAAGAAGCACTTTGGGTGAAAACACATGGAAAAAGGACTTTTGAAGTTTTCAAGCATTAGAAGTCCACTGTCCAAACTGGGAGCTGCAAGAAAGATTCAAATTTAAATCCTATTTGCATACCGATTTTGATTTGAAACCTTTTGACAAAGTTGTAGAACATGCAGAGTAGAACATTTCATCCAATTATACTTTTCCCAAAATAGGCCTCTAAATTGGTCAAAAAAACTAATTACTAGAGAGGGAAAAACACATTTTTCCTTTTCCTTTTTTCCCTCCCACTGACGGGTGGGCCCGTCAATCTGGGGCTCGGCCAGCGCCCAGGCCATGGCGGCCACGCGGATGACGGGCACCCGCGCCGCTACCCCCGCTCCCTGCCCACGCTGCCCTCGCGCCTGGCTGCACCTGAACGCCTTCCCGGCTCTCTTCGCGTTCGCCTCGCCCTCACTCTCCCACGGCTCAGTCTCTTTCTCCCTCCAACCCCGCGGGCTCAAGGCGCCAGAGCGCCGACCCGCCATTAGAGCCAAGCTCAGAGCTCGAGCTCGTGCGACCGCCTCCGCCCTCACCGTGCCACTAGACCGCCACCACTCCCTCTGCCTCGACCTAGCGCACTCAACGCGCTTGGTCTCGTCTCCGTTCCCTCCCTCTGTCGCGGGATTTGGCCCCGTCTCGCCATCCACGCCGCGTCGGTTCGCCGCCAGTTCACCGCCGCCGCACCGCCATCCGCCCCCTCAGCGCCTGAGGTCACCCCCACCACCTTCACCGTGGTCTCACGCATCCAATGCGCTAGGTCCCGCCGCCGACCCACCTCTCCATCACCAGATTCGACCCCGCCGCGCCGCCGTTCGCATCACTGTCGACCCGGCCCGTCGCGCCGGCCGTTCCCCTTCTCCCCACACTACCAAAGCACTGCGCCAGTTTCCCCCATCCACCATTCCGCCATTTCCACCCACTCTAGGCCACGGTTTCATTCCCCGAAGCCGCATTCCGCCGCCGAACTCTGGTGGTGCGACCTCACCGTCACCGCGCCAGCCTCGTCAATCCTGGCTGCTACAGGTAGCTAGGGTGCGCTCACCACCCTCCTCTCCACCTCCTAGGCCACGCCGATGAGCTGCCGCGCCCTGCAGGCCGATCCTGGCCAAACGCCGCCGTCGAATCCCTCTTCCCGTCGCGAGGTTGAAGACGACGGGAGGAGGAAGATGCCGTTTTACGGTTTAGCCCCTGTGTTTTTACGTTTTCGCGATCTCATTTGATGCACTGTGCAATGTGTCGCGCAGATCTTACACACTAGCCCCTGGAAACTAAGGTTAATTGCGTTCTAGTCCCCAGGTGTACTGTTTTTCCATTTAAATGCATTTGAATCGGCTGTGAACTTTAGAAATTCATAACAAATCAAAGAAAAATCCTAAAAAGGTAAACTCAGTTGCATTAGGCTCCTCTTAAGCTGATCTATTGAATGATTATGATGTGGATGTGTAAAAAGATTTTTTGGCCCTCGGTTTTGTTGCATGCATGTGGAACCTATAAATGTCAAAAGTGGACTAAATGAACTCCAAAAATTATGAAACTTGGACAGCAGCTTTCTTGTGGCATTATAGCACTATATGAATTTTTGTAACCCTAGCACTTGCTGTTTAATTACCCTTTTACCATTATACATGTGTTATATGCATTTATTTAACTTAGAAATTGGAGGCTACATAGAATATGCTCAAAATGACTCTCTAGCATTTGTCATATACTTTGGGTAGTATAAGTAGCCCACTGGTGAAATATGAAGTTGTGCATGTAAAGTTTGAATGGTGATTTGAAATTAACAAGATATGGCTGGCTTATCTAAATAAATGGAAAAGGTGACTTTAGAATGCAGTGAAAATTCCATGGAAAATCTGGTATAATGTTGGTGTTATATAGCGTCTAGAAAATATTTTTGGAGGAATTATTGACACTGCCATATTGTACATTTGAATTGGCATGCAGTAAATATATGGAAAATAAATGTCCTATAAAACTAGGAGTACTTCGCTTGCTGATTTTTGTGCAGGTAGATTTTATTATGCATTGCTCACTGGTTTAATTTCATGCCCAGAAACTTATCCTATAAATTATGAAAAATCTGAGAAGCTATAGGGCTGATAACTTGCTAGAATTTTCATAATTAATTTATAACTCCTTTGTGGCTGAAATTTTGATAGTAGCATAATGTAGTATAAATCTACATGTCATAATGATCCGAACTCATTTGGAGTTGTCTAACTACATGAACACAAGTAATGCTTTTTATTCATAAAGTGGGCATGTGTTATTTAAGTATAAGAGTAGGTGTTTGTTTGCAATTGCTATCATTATGCATGTGGGTTGATTTCTAGCTGTAGACTATCTACTATTCTCTATATCACACTTGATTGAGAAATTAATTCATTTACTCGTGTAAAGTACCTGAAGTCAATATAGCGTTTGAATCCATTAAATAAACATATTACATGATATAATTAGGCTCTCTCCAACAACACTCCTCAAATTCCATTCCTTATCACTATTCCAACCATCTTCCTTCCTGTCTACAGTGCAGCATTTATGTCAAACAGCGCAAAACAGTGTTTTAACAGTGTTTTGAGGAAGCGTTTGAGAAACGCCATTAGAGACAGCCTTAGTGAATGTTTACTATAAATGCATGAAGTACATGATTTCAACTTGTTACCTGTTGAATGGAAATGAGCACCACCACACCTATTTTAGTAACCTAAACAACTATTGCTTGCATTTATCGAATCCCATAAGTGACATATTGTTATAATCACTAGCTTGTTATGTGTGATCCTATGACTGCGTGTTGGGTCGTTCTCCATAAGAATTACTCCTTGTGTATGTAGTTTAGTAACCACCTTTCTGTTTTTCCATGAAACGATTGTTCATACATGTGCTTCATATTCATGCCTCTCATTCCTTCCATCATCACGCATGTCAATCATATAGTGGCGCTCATTACAGATACGTGATCAAGAAACGAGCGCGTGGAACTACTTCGACCAACCGTGATCCAAAAGGCCAAGTAAGACCTACTAACGACCTAGAGGGCCCATCAGTCGTGTTTGGACGGAGGAGTGGTCCAAGGGATCAAGAGGTTGCCTGGGGCAAAGCCTCACAACTCGGCAAACTAACACTAGCTTAGTTTGTTGGTTTTATTAAATTAAGTCAAAGGTAGGCAGGACCATTGTTTCTCCCAGCTAATATAATGTTGTTTGATGATTACGCATCTGCATTAGGAGCTGATTGGAAACATCTGCATTAGACTTCCCGGCCGCCCTAGCCCTCGCACCTATACATAGAGTTCGTAGGACGAATGCCTAGAATTACTAGGTACGAGTAGACACGAGTGAATGGAGTCACTCGTCGCGTAGGTGATTTTCAAAAGTCATAAGAAATGTTACTATGATGGAAGCTATGAGGATGCTCATGGTTTAAATCAAGACCGGGCGGAGATATGGGTATATTATGTTGAAAAATGATGTGGATGGTTTGGTGGACTCCGCCCGAGTCACATAAGGCTAGTCATTGTTCGCCTATTGGTCGGCATAACATTGCTAGGGTGCTTATCCGGGATAATGGACCGGTGAAAGTCTTACTTGTGATGTCTTAAGCACAGAGACACGTTCGTACCCACTGGTTGAGAGGAAGGTGGCCGCGGAGGCGGGTGTCAAGGGAGGGCTGACCCATTGCGTGGTAACGCTCCTGTGACGACGCGCTCCGGGAGTCAGGCGGGAGTGAATCGAACTTAAGACGGGACGAGTGGAAATGGGGGACGAGTGAATCTTTATCATGCTTTGGTTTTGATTAGTTAAATTAGCATACTCTCATAATACATGTTTAATTGAACCAGCCAGCCATTTTGTGATTCATAAAGACTCATGTGATTTAATTTTTGCAAGGTTTAATCTTTATCATGATCATCTACTTATTTATTTTTATTGCCTATAAATACCACGATCAACTTTATAAGATTATCTTGCAATAGCAATTCCTACCAGAGCCATATATTTTTAAACCTTAGATTTATCAAATTTGTTTTTTTAAATGAGTTGGATCAAGAATGTTATCTAAGGTATGAGACTTAGAAGCAGGTCATTCATTTTCGTGTATCTTTTCTTTGCTCACCTTTCTATCCATGCATTGTGTCTCTCTATGTTGGAGAGAGTACAAACTTCATTGGATATCCATCCTTAAACTAAGATTATCTTTTCGTGCATCCTCCTTGACCACAACCTATTATTTTCTAGAGTATTTAAGGGATTAAATATTATTCTTTTTATTAGACAGCTCTATTCTCTAAGTTAAATTGTTTTAGATATATACTCAAGGGCGAGGATGAGTATTATTCAAGAGTGGGGATGGAGAGCTACCTTATTATATGCTATGTGATTATAAAAAGAGATTTTTCAGAGGGCAAAAGCAAAAGAAAAAAAAGAGACCAAGTGTTGGTGTTTGATACCGGCAATGCACCACGGGGTGTATTACGTAGTGCTTTTAGGGTGGCGAAATCGGCGTAGCTCGATGGTTCGCGTAGAGATGCGACTAAACACGAGCGTTTATATAGGTTCGGGCCGCGAGATCCGTAATACCCTACGTCCTGTTTGCTGCGAGTTGTATTGATCTAAGTTCTCGAGGGTACAATAAGGGCGTATGAGGTTGAGGGAGTCGGAGAGTTGTGTTGTTGAGAGGGATCCCTAGTCCACCTTATATAGTCCGGCGTGGATTGGGTTACAATAGTCCTACTAGGATTGATTACATCTCCTACTAGGATTCTTCTTAGATCTTCCTTGTACATGTCGAGTCCTTGTCTTGTGCGTCAAGTCGATCGGTCTTCTTCTGAACAGGGCCCTCCGCCGGCCCATGCAGAGAATACGCTCCATGAGGACCCACGGGATACCTATCCCTCACAAGCCCCCGAGGTTAGAATCAATTAGCTTGAAAGTCTAAATTTTGCTTTCTGAATGTCTTGCTTCGTACCCTTCCGAGTATCTTGCTTGTTCTCTTCAAAAAATTTCTGATAGTATCCTACATGCAACCCTTGAGCCTCAAGCTGATTAGCATAATCAGGTTGAGGATCAAGTAGTCGAGTGTTCTTTAGAAATTTCGAGTGAGTCGGCGAGGCGCGCGGCGGCGCAGCCCCGAGCTGACGAAGCAGTGAGTCGGCGAGGCGGGCGGCAGCCTAGCCCCCCGAGCTGATGAAGTAGTGAGTCAGCGAGCGGCGCAACTCCCAAGCCAATGAAGTAGTGAGTCGGCGAGGCGCGCAGCAGCGCAGCCCCCGAGTCGACGAAGTGAGTCGGCAAGGCGGACAACAGCCCAGCCCAGCCCCCCGAGTCGAGTCGGCGAGGCGCGAGGCGGCGCAACTCCCAAGCCAACGAAGTAGTGAGTCGGTGAGGCGCGCAGCAGCGCAGCCCCGAGTCGACAAAGTAGTAAGTCGATGAAGAAATGAGTCAGCAAAGCACACGGCGGCGCAGCACCCAAACTGACGAAGTAATGAGTCGGCGAGGTGCGCGGCGGCGCAGCCCCCGAGGCGACGAAGCAGTGAGTCGGCGAGGTGCGTGGCCCCCGAGTCAACGAAGTAGTGAGTCGGCGAGGTACGCGGCGGCGCAGCCCCCGAGTCGACGAAGCAGTGAGTCGGCGATGCACGCGGCGGCGCAGCCCCCGAGTCGACAAAGCAGTGAGTCGTCTAGGCGCGCGGCGGCGCAGCCGCTGAGTCGACAAAGGAGTGAGTCGGCTAGGCACGCGGTGGCGGCGTCCCCGAGTCGACGAAGCAGTGAGTCGGCAAGGCGCGCAGCAGCGCAGCCCCCGAGTCTACGAAGCAGTGAGTCGGTAAGGCGTGCAGCGGCGCAGCCCCCGCGTCAACGAAGTAGTGAGTAGTATTTTCCTGAAACGATAATCAAGAGACAACCCAAGTAGTATTGATCGGAGAGAAAATATACTCAAATAATATTGAAACGACAGAGCAAACCAAAACAGCTTATGTGCAAATATAGAGGTAACTTAGCTGACGGAGATAGAGTGAACTCCCTGTTTGAATTCCGAGTATAGTGAAGGTATTGAGCATCAGTGGACCAGACCGACTGCCCCATAAGAGCATGTTGAGCATCAGTGGACCAGACCGACTGCCCCATAAGAGCATGTAACACCAGCTGTAGGTCAGGTAACGACCTGAGTAGAGGGCCAGAATGCACCCTGTTATGACTACTGCAAAGGCATGTAGCACCGAGCTGTCGGTCATACGACCTAGGCCGATTGCCTTTGTTTTGGTGGGCCCTGAGTGCTCCCCGATATGATTACGAACGAAAGCATGTAACACCGTACTGTCGGTTATACAACCTAGGCCGATTGCTTTCGTGGATGGGGCCAGAGGTATCTCCGTTATGAGTAAGAATGGGCATGTAACACCGAGCTGTTGGTCGTACGACCTAGGCCGATTGCCCCATGCGAAGGGATAGAGGACACCCTGTTATGAGTAAGAGTGAGCATGTTGCGCCGGCTGGCCAGACCGATTGCCCCGTGAAGAGGATCTAGAGTTACCCGGTCATTGTATGCACAGATCTTGCCAGAGAAAACTTTGTCAAAGCACGAGATGCGACAGAAAAGGTTTGACTCGGCGAAACACGAGATGCGATAGAAAAGATTCAACTCGGTGAACGAAACACGAGATGCGACAGAAAAGATTCAATTCGGCGAAACACGAGATGCAACTGAAAAGAATCGACTCAGCGAAACACGGGATGCAACTCAAAAGAATCGACTCGGCGAAACACGAGATGCAACTCAAAAGAATCGACTCGGCGAAACACGAGGTGCGACAGAAAAGTGAGGTGCGTAAAGCACGGTTTGAGTGACCAGAAATAATTTGAGAGATCCAATGCTCGGGTGATCCAGAAGCAATACGAGTAATCCGTAGCCCGAGTGACCCAAGAATAATATGAATAATCTGAGTAATCCGTAACCCAAGTAATCCAAAAATAATTCAATTGATTGCAGATAGCTGAAGACTCGTTGCCCTCCGCTACGGATGGCGGAATTTAGAGATAGTCAATAATAGCGCTGATCGACTGCTTGAGCGCATTGTAAATGTAGAGTTCATGGGAGCATAAAAATTATATTTCTGAAAAAATAATCAGAAAATATTGCGAGTAATATTGTTTGAAAACAGAGTGCTTGAATATAAATAAAGTTGGATTGCTTGGATCGAACCATCCAATAGAAGAAAAATAACTAGCATAATTAAATGCATAATTAAATACTAAGACGACTTAGCTGTTAGCGGTGATCAACCGCATGCTGACTGGTTTGATGCCGTAGAGCAGTATTTATGCACGAAAACCAGGAGCAATACGAGCCTGAGGGCTTTGGCTTGCAATCTTCAACACTGAACTTGACACGTGACTGAACTCGACATGTGCAGAACGATCATAATTGGTTTTCACGTGGAGTAGTAATAGCATGGTGGGAATTAGCAGTCTGACGATCTTGACTTTTTGCAAACATCGAACGGCTGCAACTTTGGATAAATCCTTCAACACAGCTTTGGATAGATCGGCTGGAATCAACATGTACACTGCAAGCACTTTATTGTCCGACTCGTCTCGGACACGTAACTATGTCCATATCGACTACTACCCAGACAGGGCAACCTCTGATCGGAATTAGCAGCCGTTGATCTGCCTTTTTTCTTTCTCGAACTTGACGGATTGACCATTACAGAGTTAGACTCGATTCTCTTCCCCGTAAAAAATTCTGCAGCCCATCTTCTTGCTGTAGATGGGATTGTTGACACTGAGGCCAGCCTTTGACGACGATGATGATGCGGCTGGATCCACGGTGTTGTAGCGGATCGCTTCTCCTGTGTTGGCTCACATCGCCGAACTTGCCCGCGATTGACGTGATGGAGCCGAAGACAACGATCTCCCTCTGCCGGAGCTCAAAGTTGGTCCAGAACATTATTCTCATCGCAATCTTGTATCTTACGAACCAACTTTTTTCGGGTGTTGACGAAGATAAGCTATGGAGCTAGCTTGGTGTCGATGTCGCCGATCCCTACCTGGCGCGCCAAGTGTCGGTGTTTGATACCGGCACTGCACCACGGGGTGTATTACGTATTGTTTTTAGGATAGCGAAATCGGCGTAGCTCGATGGTTCGCGTAGAGATGCGACTAAATACAAGCGTTTATACAGGTTTGGACCGCGAGATCCATAATACCCTACGTCCTGTTTGCTGCGAGTTGTATTGATCTGAGTTCTCGAGGGTACAAGAGGGCGTATGAGATTGAGGGAGTCGGAGAGTTGTGTTGTTGAGAAGGATCCCTAGCCCGTCTTATATAGTCCGGCGTGGCTTGGGTTATAAGGAGTTCTAGTTCTACTAGGATTGGTTACATCTCCTACTAGGATTCTTCTTAGATTTTCTTTGTACACGTCGAGTCCTTGTCTTGTGCGTTAAGTCGATCGGTCTTCTTCTGGACCGGGCCCTCCGCCGGCCTATGTAGAGAATACGTTCTATAAGGACCCACGGGATACCTATCCCCCACACCAAGTGGTCGCCAAAAAAAAGGTAAAAAAAATAGAGTTGCCCCTCAATAATCTTCTAAGTTTTTAGGGCTTTAAATTTAGTTTTTGTTTAGTATTAATAAAGTATATCCTGTTTATATATACTCTAAAAAATATTCCAACCATATGCAATCCGATAGCAAGGACTTCGTTTGTGCCTTGAGATCATCCATTAACACTTGTACATGTCCACCCTTGTAAATGTGTGTGTTCCATCCTTTCTGTCTCAACATTATTTTATTCCATGACCTTTTTGACAAGTCTTAGTAAAACCAGCAGATTTTTTTTTGGTTTGACAATATTTTGAAAACAAGTTTTGATTAGGATTCATACCAAGCTCCAGATGAGCTTCCACTTTATATTTTTTTATTGAATACCATTTAAATATTGAGAGACCGGAGAGTTGAGTGTGTTCCTTTGGCTTTGCAAGAATTTTTCTCAAAAAGTTTGATTATCTTTTTTAAAAACATAGTGCTAAAATAAAGAGATGTGTCATTGATAAATTTAAATTCTTACTAATTCTTTTGTTGTGGGATGAGCTTAGTTGAATATCTTTTTTTTCATGATTTGCTGGTTCACACTAAAATTTTGAGAGAGCTTGTTAGTTTGATTAATTAAGATTAAGGTATGAAAAAGTTAATGTAGGGCAATGCTGATTCTTGACTTACTCGAGAACGAGCAAGGTTTTAAAAGTGGGGACGTTGTTGACGCGGCTTATGAACGAATATTTTGTATCATTTTATATGATTTTTCGCTGTTTTTATGCGTCAACTATATCTTTTACTAACATTTATCACCGATTTTTGTGGATTTTGCAATATTGTCTTGGATATATGCTATATGTGATTTTTACAGATTTTTGACCAATTTTCGCGAAATTCACAACAATTTACGTCGAGTGAGAAAAGACCTCTGAGATGACATTCATTGAAGATGATGAACAATGAAGGCTTGGTTAATTCATACCTCTCCCTGTATTAATCAAGGCTTTCTATTCAGAAGCTTCAAAAAGGCGTCAAGAGCTTCTAGGAATTGGAGATAATTATTCAATAAAATCATCAAATATCTCAAAGACTAGAAGACTTCGTTAAATTTCGGCCCATATCGAAGATTCCAGAAGCCCAACAGTCCGAGAGGCCCCACATGAACATTACTTAGGCATCTAGCAACGTCCCCGTGAAAGCTGGAAATAATTGGACGCAGAAAGAGTCGTGGTCGGCCGACTAGACACCCCTGGGTCGGCCGACCCCACCTATCCGTACGTCGGTTCAAGGTTTCCTTTCTACCACGTCTTCTCAAGGGTATAAATAGCGACCATAGGCCTTGAGACAAGGCATCCAATTCATTATCAAGGCGATAAGATATAGAGATGAGAGACAACAACTAAGAGTAGAGGGTCAAGTTTCTAGTCTAAGATTAGAGTTCTTCTAGTTCCTAGAGGTGATTAGAGCCCTTGCATGGTGCTCTAATTACCTAGCTCCAGAGGTCTAATTGTATCATCAAGAGTTACGGCCGTGGTTGTAAGTATAATACAATTTATTAATGAAGCATTGTTCTTGTCTAATTATCATCTTCTTGTTCTAATTATGCTTGTTCTACCTCTAAATAACTTTAGATCTAGATGCTTGATAATTAGAGCATGTCTTTAAGGGTTATGTTCTTCTAGCGTTCTTGATCGTTGATCTAGCTTATTAATGATATAGTTGTATATCTAGTTCTTTTGATCGTGGTGATTAGAGGTTCTAGTTGTGCTAATTATGTTATTAGACTATGTGAAGTAATTAGAAGTGTATTATCTAATTATGTATGCCTGTTGAGAGTTTCTCGTCGATTACCTGGTTACTAGTGACAGTAGAGCCCGGGGAAAGGTTAAACTCGATCTAGGGGGTTAGGTTGACTAATCTTGATTTAATTATACTATGAAGTTTATGCTTGATCATGCTTGTGTACCTTGGGCGGCTAGTTATCTCGTTGCTCTTATCTATTTGTGGTGCCCATATCATGCATGTCTTGGATCCAATTAGAGCTTGATTAGACTCCAGTTAATACCCCTTAATTGGTGTTCTAGTTCTGTTCTAATTGCCTATCTTATATATATTAGTATAGTTTGGACGTACATTAGATATAGTTTATAGCTAGTTTAGAGATAGAATAGAACATTTCTTTATACCTTTAGTTTGCATAAACTCTTGTTAATTAGTTCTCAATTAGTTCGTTTCCTGGATTGACAAAACCCATGATACTCATCCTGGGAAAAAGTTACACACGATACTGTCGCTTGTAGTATAAGGTTTGTCGTGTTTAAGTGCCGTCAACACACCGTTGTCGGGGAAGCAATTGGCAACAGAAGTTTGATTTGTTCGAACCTAGATACTTATAACTTGATAACATACCGCTATTTCTTAGCGGGCTTATTTGCCTCTGTCTACTTTATTGTTGGGTGACCGAGAGGTGTATGACCGGTTTTGATCTACCGGCAAACTTTCAGAACAATCCGGAGTCGCTGCTCAGAAGGAGAGTCCATCAGAAGACAACCCACAGGCAGAGGCCTGTGCCAGCAACACTGGAGTTTGGATCAACAAGCACATCCGACACGACACACATGGCTGAGAAGACCATCCGACGAGACCCAGTGTGACTGTTGGAGATGGATTTGAGCTCAAGCCAGGTGTCATCCACATGGTCCAAGCTAGCCCATTCTACAGATTGGCGTCGGAGGATGCAAACAGCCATCTCCAGCTATTTCTGGAGATATGCAGCACTTTTACCATCAAGGGTGCAACCACCGATGCTGTTCGGCTTCGCCTCTTCCCATTCTCTCTGATAGGGAAGGCGAAACAGTGGTTCTACCTGAACCGCAACAACTTGACGAACTGGGAGGCTTGCTTTAATGCCTTCCTTGCAAAGTAATTTTCTTTGGGGAAGACTAGCTCACTGAGAAACTGAATCTTGAGCTTTCAGCAGCTCGCTGACGAGTCCGTGGCGGAAGCATGGGAGAGACTACAAGAATACATCGCCGCCTGCCCCTACCATGGTATGGAACAGTGGCTGATAATCCAGAATTTCTTCCACGGACTACACCGGTCTGCGCAAGAACACCTCGATGCAGCCGCTGGAGAATCATTCTTGTCCTTGAGCATTGCCGCTGCCCGCACTCTCATCGAGAAGATGGCAAGCAACCAAGACTGGAAAGAGGAGAGGGCGAACAATAAGCCCCGTGGAGTCCACCATATTGACGGCTCCGACATGCTTGCCGCCAAAATGGACCTCGTGCTAAAGAAGCTGGAGGACGCTCCTGAAGCAGTGCCGGTCCAAGCATTGGATTCTCACATGACTTGCGAGCATTGTGGGAACAACGGCCACACGGGGAACAGCTGCCCCGAAAATGGATCGGCGGACGTCAACTTCATCAACAACAATGGCTTCAGTAACGGGCCTCGTCCTCAACCAGGTTGGAACTCACGACCCAACTTACCTTTCACTGGTCAAGGTATGTCTTCTAGCAGTTCTCAGCAGTTTAATAAAAATCCTTTCGACCAAAAAGCTGTGAATGATAGCATTAGTAAGAAGTTCCATGCGAATGATAGAGTCCATGAATCTCTGTCAAATCAATTGGAAACTCTGAATAGTGCCATGAAGAACCAACTAAGCTTTAATAAAATGTTTGAAACCCAGATAGCTCAGCCTGCCGCCGCTCTACCTAGTCGTACTTCGGGGAAGCTTCCAGGACAGCCCGAGCCATCCCCGAAGGAACATATAAATGCTATAACCACTAGGGGTGGAAGGTCTACACAAGACCCCCCACATCCTAGAGCTACAGAAAAAGAACAGGGAAAGCAGGCCGGACCAGAAGAGGGAGATGAGGTGGATTGTGAACCATCACTGGTGAAGGAAGCACCAAAGTCAACTCCGCGTGAGTTTTATGACACACAGTGCTCCCTGTTGACGGTCGTAATCTCAAGATATCAACCGTCAATTATCCACCAAATGAAGCTAAACATGTGAAATATATGGACTAACCCTTGCTACTAATGAGTTCCACAAGTTGTATATGAATATTTGGATGCAGGTACCAAAATACACATAAAATGGTTGCAAACATGTCACATATCGAAGATGAGCAGAAATGGCAAACGTAGGGTGGCCCCCCGACCACTTGTGGTGCCTGCCCGACCACCTGCCAGGTCATCAGTGGCCGCCCGGCCATGGGTGGTGGCCGCCCGGCCACCCTCCAACGGGGATTTGGACTCCCGACCACGTGGAATGGTCCCTTGACCACTTCACTCGCCACGTCTTCGATCCGGTGTGCAAACAAACACAAAAAGGTGAAGATCCAACCATACAAGAGAGCATCCAATATATCCAAGGGTCACAATGTGCCGGGACAAGGATTGGTGGTGTCAAGGATCCGAGGGGAACAACATGCAATGAATTGGAGCAAAACACGTGGCCGTCCGACCACTTAAGGTGGTCGGCCGACCACCCCTCGGCGGCATTTTTCACGTGCACTAACTGATTCAACCACTGTTCGCCTAAACGGTCGTTTAGCCCATTTAAACACCGTTTAAACGCTAAACTGTGGCTCACCGTTTCCGTTTAATTGGCCATTTACACCGTTTAAACCCGTTTAAACGGCCGTTTAGCACTGAATAATGGCTAAACAGTGAGTGACCGACTGTTTACCATTTACCGTTTAGGCTAACACTGGATTTAACTATCAACCGACATGAGGAAGTAAGATCAACCGTCGGATGCTCAAGGTCGGGAATCGGGTGGCCGCCCAACCACCCCTATGGTCGGCCGGCCATCGACCTTGGTCGCCCAACCATCGACTCAGCCCCTTTACCGACCTAGTGCACATATAAATACCCACCTCACTTCCTAGGCTATAAATAGGCCCCGAGAGCTCATTTGTAAAGCGTGGAGAAGTTGAGAGCTACATTCTACCTTAGAGAATCCCTTTATCCACATCTTAGTAGTTAGGATAGTCCTATGAGTTTGAGTGAGTCGAGCTTTGCCTCAGAGTTCTCGGAGATCCCTCTGAGTCTGTGGTAAAGTTCTTGTATCTTTGTACTCTTTTTATCTTCAGTATAATTCAGTTATACTTTACTTTATTTCTATCTCTTGCAAGCGTGGTGTACCTTTCTTTGCAAACTTGCTAGGCTTAGACTGTGGTTACCTTAGTTATTCAAGTCTTGTTATACTTGCCGGTGCTATAAGCCTCTCTTAGACTTAGATCTAGGAGTCAGGTTAGCTCTCACCCTCTAATTAAGGGCAAGCTTTAGTGCTCAATCACTTTCATGGTGAAAGCACTTGAGCACTAGTATAGCATGCCATCCTACCCACGCAGATTAGCTTGGCAGCCCCACTCGGTGACAGCGTGTGGTGTGCCTGTGTATCCTAGGCCCGTTCGTTCGGTAGGCCCGTAGGTGATAGCCGGGTTCTCTTTCGGTGGTCTACTATCTACCCCCTGACCCCTCGAGGGCACTGGAATTTCACTCAACGCAAGACCCTGACTTGTTTACTTGAGTTTCCTTAGTTAACCACAACATAGTCTTTGCAGCTGAATAAATAGAGTTTGGGAACTTTATCTCACTCGTTGTCGTCCCAGGCAACTATACCTTTCTACGTGTATCTTAGGTAGTTTGTTTTACTTTTCCACCATACACCTATCTTTATTTGACTTACCCCTGTCTAACTACTAGTTGGTATATTTATCTAAGTTTACAGATCTTTCGACTTGAATTTATTCAATTATACTCTCTCGCCTGCCGCTTCCCTATGGACAAATACGATACTCGGAATACTCTGGGTGAAAGGCTACAGCGGTCTCCATGCGCTTGTGGAGTAAAACCTTTTAAGGCTAAGAGACGCCAACAAGCTTTTCTGGCGCCGTTGTCGGGGAAACAATAGGCAGAGATATAATTGATAATCTCGTTTCGAACCCCGTATGCTTTATAAATTTGCCACTAGTTTCTAGCAGGCTTACTTTGCTCTGTTGTTTTGGTTGTGGATGCAATAGATAGGTGTAAGACCGGTATCGACCTACTGGTAAAATTCCACAAGAATCCAGAGTCTCTGCTCAGGAGAGTCCATTCCTAGACTGTCCACGGGCAGATACCTATACCAACAGAACTTTAACCAACTGCATCAACAAGTCGCACTCCGTTTATCAACGTCATGGCTGAAAAGACCATCCGTGAGTTCTCCGTCCCATCTAGCAACAATGTCCCAACAGGACCTGAGGTGCAAGTAGGAGAGAACTTTGAGCTCAAACCCGGAGTCATTCATATGGTTCAAGCTATCCCTTTCTGCGGACTAGCAACGGAGGATGCCAACAGTCACCTGCAGCAATTTCTAGAAATCTGCAGCACATTCACAATAAAAGGTGCGTCTGCCGATGCCGTCAAACTGCACCTCTTTCCATTTTCACTTGTTGGAAAGGCGAAGCAATGGTTCTACCTCAACTGTGCAACACTCACTACATGGGATGCGTGCTCCAACGCATTCCTTGCCAAGTACTTCCCTCTGGGAAAGACCAATGCACTGAGAAACAAGATCTCGAGCTTCCAACAGCTCATAGATGAAACAGTAGCGGAGGCCTGGGAAAGACTACAAGAGTATATCGCAGCCTGCCCCCACCATGGAATGGAACAATGGCTCATCATCCAGAATTTCTTTCATGGCTTAAATCGTGCTGCACAAGAGCATCTGGATGCAGCAGCCGGAGGATCCTTCTTATCCTTGAGTGTGATAGCTACCAAGGAACTCATTGAGAAGATGACCACTAATCAAGGATGGAAAGAAGAGAGGTCTAGCACCCGATCCCGTGGCATCCATCACATCGACAGCACCGACATACTTGCCGCCAAGGTGGACCTTATATTGAAAAAGTTAGGAGATACTCCAGAGACCGCATCGGTTCAGTCTCTCGACTCTCGCATGACTTGCGTAGTCTGTGGGAGCACGGGTCATTTGGGGAACAGCTGCTCCGAAACTCAACCGAAGGACGTGAACTTCATTAGCAATAATCCTAACTTCAGTAACGGGAATCGTCCTCAACCAGGCTAGAATTCAAGGCCATACATCCCCTCTCCCAGACAAGGTAACTCTTCGAGTAGTTCACATCAATTTGATAAATTTAATCATTTTGACCAAAGAGCTGTGAATGATAGCATTAGTAAAAAGCTCCTGAATGATAGCATTAGTAAAAAGCTCCATGCGAATGATAAGCTTTTTGAAACTATTTCTGTTTAAATGGAAACTTTTAATAGTGCTATGAAAAACCAATTGAGTTTTAACAAAATGCTTGAAACTCAAATAGCTCAGTTGGCTGCTTCTTCACCTAATGTTAATGCGGGTAAGCTGCCGAGATAGCTTGAAACTCCTCCCAAGGAGCACATAAATGCAGTCACTACTAGGGGTGGGAAATCTACACAGGACCCCCCACATCCTCGTAGTACCCCTAACAATGCCGGAAAAGAGCAGAAGAAGATGACTACCGACCCCGAAGAGAAGGATGACACTGAGAGTAGACCTGGAGCAGAGGAGAAAACAGCATCGGAGACACTTCCGCATGAATTCTATGACACTACGGTGCTACTTTTTCCTCCTTGCAACAGGAAGGCTGCCGCCGATGAACAATATAGTAAGTTTGTTGAGGTTATAAATAAATTATATGTCAACATACCTCTGCTAGATGCTATGCAGGTACCGACATATGCGAAATACTTGAAAGATATCCTCAATAACAAGAAGCCCTTACCTTCAGCGGAAATTGTGCACATGACAGAAGAGTGTAGCGCAGCTATACTCAATCAGCCCCCACAAAAGAAAAAGGACCCTGGAAGTCCTACCATTCCATGTTCAATTGAGAACCAAGTTTTCAGTCAAGCCTTATGTGATCTCGGAGCAAGCGTCAGTGCCCAAAGTGGTCTTTGACAAACTCAATCACGCTGCACTTGCTCCCACCACCATGTGCCTGCAGCTCGCGGATTAATCCATACGACACCCCGCAGGGATCGCTGAGGATGTCTCGGTGAAAATCCGAAATTTCCTCATCCCGGTGGACTTCGTGGTGTTGGATATGGAGATAGATGCAAAGCTACCGCTCATCCTTGGTCAGCCATTCCTGAGTACTGCAGACGCAAGTATTGATGTCGGGGCTGGAGAAGTCCACCTCAACATCAGCGGCATGAGGGAGACATTCACCTTCAAGCCGAAAGTGGAGAAGTGCAACCAAGTGAAGACATATCGATGCCAACAACAGAGATATATGCCAAAGACACACATCTATGAAGACGTTTCTAAGAAAACGATGGACATTCTCGTCGCACACTTGAAATCAGACCAGGAGACTGCCATCCGGCAACAAGAAGAATCTGAACGGCGAGAGGCGAATCTCAGAAAGGCTAGTTCCAAACCCCAGGAATTAGGAGGTAAAGCTCCTGGAAAGATGGTCGACGCCGGTATGCAAAATATTACGAAAGAAATCCCGCCTACCTACATCCTCTTGATACCCAAAGGGTAGGGTGTGGCAGACTCTTGCCAACATTTAAATTGGCATTATCTTTCGATGGCATATTTATTTTCCACCAAATTTAAATTTTCTCACTCCACTGCATGTTTAATTTTTGCCTTGCATAAGCTTTATGATTGTGCGAATAATTTTATCTTTTCTACAATTTTCAAAAAAAAAAGAAAAAAAAGGGGCTAGCCGGCTGACCTCCCATTATGGCCGGCCGACCGCACCTCCTCCCCTTTTCTTTCTCCCTTGTTTATTTTCTTCCCCTGTTGCACCAAGAAACCGACGGGTAGTTCCTTAGAGAGCTTCACACAATAGGGCCAGGAGGTGTATGTGGATCGTTGGGGTCGCTCCTCCTTGCTGCGACCCACGATCAGCTGCACGGACCAGCCGATCGTTCTTGGCTAGGTGTTGCTTGGGCGTGCCACCTGGCTTTTAACCTAGCCAGGGAGGTTATGATGATGGTGTTGGTGATGGTTGACTCATGTTTCCCCTGTATGAGCAGACAAAACAGATTAAACGTTAAATACTAGCCGGATCATTCGGATCGGCTCATCCTGGATCGGACCTTCTCCATCAGCAAGGCACTGCTGTTTTACCAATAGTATATCCAGCTATATTATGCAAAAGTACTTAAATAAAGGAAAAAGTAAGCACGTCTAGATCTATTCTAGTTGGCTAAAACATCCAGATGAACGTCAAACATACCCTGAATCTAATAAACTCACCAAAGATTCTACAGGAACAATATAAGAGCAGATACATCTTTGATAAAGCGATAACATGCAAGACAGGGTATACATCGGATCTTCCTACTAACGTGTGATCTGTAGATAAAACTATGAGAACAGATCTAATCTAAGCTCTAAACCCTATGATATGCTAAATCAACAATAAACCAGCAGCATAAAAGCATGCAACACAACAGATATTAGCATAACAACAAACTGTGTACAAGCCGACGTGCAAGCATATCGACTCATGCACGTGACGGATCTTATGCCGAGCTAGGCTCGACACGAGATTCGTCAAGGTAACTAATGGATCTCGCGCTAAGCAAAGCTTATCGCGAGATTCATCATGGTAACTAGCAAACCGTGCCATCAAAAACGCTTCAGTACACGATTTGCCAGGCGACTAATGTCGTAATGCCTGTAACGAATTGAATCGTTAAGGCAGCATGACGATTACCTAAAACTCTAGTCGCTAGAGGTGGCGATGCACCGGGGAGATGTGGAGATAGCCGCTGCTCGATGAACGTATGTCGTCAACTTTATTTCGATAGTAAGGATACATATTTATAGTCCGTAGACTTGGGCAACAAACCTACCCTTCCATAATTAAGCTACAAACCCTAACTAACTAAAACTAGACTCTTTAATCTACGATACAAGGCCCAATGGCCTGTTCTGTCATTCCGCCATCGCTCCCCTGGACAGCTTCTTTCTAGCCCAAAGCCGATCTTGGCCCATTAACATGGGCGGCCAAATTCCGTTGTCAATACATGCCCCCCTGGTTTTGGCAAATAAAGATTTATTTATTTCAAAACCAGAGAAGTGGGAAACCTGACCATGCACGTCCCATCGATCTGAACCGCCACACGGTCTTCCATGGCAACCATCATGATGGCTTGTGTGACGCCTTGGCTTCCCATATGGCACTCCTTCACCTTACATCGCCTCACGCTTAATAAAAGGCAGGGCATCCCCCTGTTCCACTCAAATCGGCATCCAGTCTTCCTCTTCCTTCAACCAACAAAGTGGAGAAAACCCCCATTCTTAGCCATATCTTCTTCTGGCAGCAACCACCCACCATCGCCGCATTCTTTATCCTCCTTGACTAGGCCGCGGGCTCTCACTCCTCCTTCCTCCCCCACCGTCGTCTCTGCTCCAAGCGCGGCAGCCGATGCGCCGACGCCATTGCCGACTTGCCCGGATGTGCCGCCGGGCTTTGCTCCACTGCCGATCGTGGGAGCCGACCAAGCTCCCCTGGCCGCTCCATCGGATGACGAGGAGCGGTCCCTAAGCCCAGCCACCAAGGCTTGGCTGAAGAGGTGGGGGCCGGACATTCCGTCCCCTTCGCACGGAGCGATCAAACTCCGCTGCTCCGAGGACCCAGAGGACGCCATCGCCTTCCCTCCATGGGTCCCTCGCCCGGAACATGATTCGCCCGAGCGTCCCGCCAAAAGAAGGCGCCTGGGGACACCGCCCTCCGACGGCAAGGCAGAGGGCGACGAAGAAGACGAGGACGCCAGCGATGAGGAAGAGGACTCCGACGAAGTCGAGCCGGAGGAGCCAGATGAGGATGAAGACCTCGAGGCTCAATACGAGGAGGGCTCATCTGACCTTGCTCCGACCAAGAGCGAGGACGCCGACGACGAGGACGACGACTGAAGCGCCCCAGCCCGTAAGCGGGACTAAAATGTGCTTTATTATCATTCCCAGGGATATGATAACCACATTTTTACATCAGAGTAGTACAGATCCGCCCTAACGGGACAGACCAAACGGGGCGCAGCCCGAAACATAAAGCAGCGGAACATAAACGGTAGACCCAAGCTTTCTCACTTCACACTGTTGGGATAGGCCGCAACCCTTACACGTACAAGCCCTCTTACAAGGCGACTTCGTCTTCTCTGAAAAACAACAAAAAAAAGGGGGGTGAGTACGAAAACGTACTCCGCAAGCCCACCTTCCTCCATAAGGAATTTGGGGTCAAAGCTATTACTATATGCAAGATATATCTGGAGCTCAGGATAGTTTTACCAGAAAATATGCAAGGCTCATTGATTCTCAGTTTTATTTTACAGAAAACACTTTTTCCAAAAGGGGTGCCACTGGACTTGCCGGTCCATCGTGGCTCATGGCACGCAGGCCAACATTTTTCTCCAAAGCTCCCGGGCCACGCCCGTAGCTTCCAAAAACATCATTTTCACCCAACCAAACCCCCATTTTGTAAATCGCTACTGGTAGAAACCAAACCGTAACTCGACGTCCATACCAGTGGACAACGGACTATCCGGATAGGTTTATACTCTGGCCAGAGGTGCACACTTTACCCACAAGTTTGGTCCAGGCACTCATGATCAGTAAGGCCCTTCCCGCTCAAGGCTCTACCCTCGCAAGTATTTTCCCGACCTCAACCAAAAGAAACGTGGGACCCTGTCGCATCAGTGCTAGCAGACACGCGACGCCGCTTCAGTGCCAGCAGACACACGGCTTCCACCATTCCCAGTCTCTTGGTGCTCCCAGCCCACGGGTATCGGCTGGTTATTCCTTGCGGGTTCCGGCCAAGTGTTGCCGCATACAACATCGAGTGGTTGCACTATAAAGAGTTAGGCAAGATGAGACTTCCAAATCGGTCCTTAGAAGAGCAGAGCATCCTCAAACAACGCTCGGTCCTCTCCACGAGGCCGGGCCCTAGTGTAACCGTGAGAACGGTACCCGGGCTCTCCACCCTTCGACACGTGGCGTAGTCGACCGAGATCGACTGCCGGGGTCTTTCTCCATGTTTTCGCAAACGCACACCAACCCATTTCCAACCCAAGTTCCACAACAAGATTATTATGTATGATTTTAAGTGAGCGATCCACCTGTGCGCGCTACGTCTAAAAGGTTCGGGTGGCTATCCTACCAGGTTTTCCTTAGCAAGCAAAACATGCATGTTTTATCATTAATCAGGGCAATGGGTTGTGTATCAAAAACTGGGTAATTATGCATCAAGTGAGATTCCAGTGGACTTGCCGATCACTCTGTTGTGGCGGTTGAACTCGCGGCGGTGGCTCTGGTTGCACGCGGGCTTCGGTTGTTGCGTAGCGATCCTCGAGCGGCGTATCGAACAAACTTTCCTGTGTAACCTACATGCATAAACAAGAAACAACACGCAAACAGTGGTATATCATGAGCCCAACTGGTTTGGAGCTGGAGTTTGGATTTCAGGGGAAAGAATTGTCGTAAAGCAGAATCCGGGTGGAGATGACATGGATTCATTGGGATTCTCACTGGCGGTATTATTGCCAGCGGTCGGGGTTGTGTAGCGAGCCTTTAGGCAAGTTGGCGGGCTCGGTAACGGCTGTTACGGAGGTGCCATGGTAGTGGATGCGGTCTAACGAGACGGGGGCGGTAACGCCGAAGGGGTGGCGGTCGCATGGCACGAGGAGAGTATCTGTAGACACAACAATGAAGTGTGTGAGAGTCATGAGATGTATCTGGGTGTGTAGAGCTCGATTTATGGAGAATTTAGGCACAAGAATCGCCTAAATCGGAGTCCAAACGATCGAGATATGAAATCCTTTAGAAAAGAAATCATAAATCGAAAAGAAAAAGGAAAAAGGCTACGCGGGCCGAAACTCAGCGCGCGCGGCCCATTTCCTTTCCGCCCAGCTCGGCCCGCTTCGCCCCCTCCGCGCCCGTGGGCCTTAGCAGGCCAGCCCACGAGGCGGAACGGCGTGGCGACGGCGCGGCCTGACGGCGTGGCTGTGGGCCCTACGCGTCTGTCACACGAAGGAGGAGACGGCGCGGAGACGGCATCGCGGCTCGGTTCGGCCGAACCGGCATCGTCTCGGCTCCGCGGCTCGCCGGCGGTTCACCGCCGGTGGCCCGGTTCCAGCGACGAGGTCCAGCCGGCGAGGACGATGGTGGAAGGGCGAACTCGTCGGGGGTCTCGTGGAGGTGGGAGGTGCAGTGGGTGCCGCTGGCGACGGTGACCCGAACGCCGGCGGGGGAGGAGGATGCGGCGCGGTGGCGCTTCGGCTCTGCCGGGGCGGTTCTGGCCAGGGAGAGGGGTGGAGGAGGTGCGCGCCAGGGTAGTGGAGCTCGCGCCTACCTCAATTTGGTTAGAAGCAGCCAGAGGAGGCTGAATTTGGAGTAGAGGGAGGTGGTGCGCATGGCGTGTCCTCCCGTGGGTTATCCCACCGCGGGATTTCGGTGAGAGGAGAGGAGGTGCGTGCGTGTGTGCGTGCGCTCGGGTTTGCGCGTGCGCATGCGTTGGCACGGGTGGACGAGGGAGCGGTGGTGAGGCTCGTCGGCTTCTTATAGGTGCGGCGAGGGCGGCTGACGCGTCGCGTCTCGGTCTAGCTGAGTGCGCGGCGCGAGTACGCGCGGCGTGGCGTCGAGGACGGGGTGGCGGGGCAGCTGTGGCTGGCACAGGTAGTGATGACGTCGGTGCAGTCTTAGGAGGGGGAGTGAATGCGGCAGCGACTCGGGTGGCGCACTCCGCGGTGCGCGACGGGCTAGGTGCTCGCCATGGCGTCGCGGCACAGTGGAGCCGTGGCGGCGGGGTTCTCGGAGATGCGACGTGCGGGAGGGTGTGGTGCCCGGTGTCAACGCCAGCCCGGCTCGGCGTGGGCGGCGCGGCGGCTCGCCGTCCTGCCGACGAGGGAGGGAAGGAAGGAGAAGAAGGGGAGACTAGCGCTTGGGCCCCGGCTGGCAGAGAGAGAGAGGGAGGGTGCTGCTGCTGGGCCGGCCTAGCGACTGGGCTGAGCGAGGGGGAAAGGGAAAGAAAGCAGGCCGGCGCGGGCCGGGGGAAAGGAAGAGGGGAGAAGGAGAGATGGGCTTCGGCCCAAGGAGAGGGGAGAGGATTTTTCTTTTTTTGATTTGTATTTTGGGATTGGCAATTGAATAATTGGAGAAGGGATTTAAGGGGAATTTTGGTGGGAACTTTTCGCCAAGATTTTTGGGAGGGACTCGAAGGGGACGGGACTAGGATTCTATAGAATTTTGTTGAGCTCATAACATATACTCAAACAAACAAGATTTGAAAATCTAATTTTGAATTAGAGGGGGGATTTAGAGAAAATTCCCGGGGTCAAATTTTGGGGTGTTACAACGACGGCGTGGGCGAGGAAGCCGACGAGGAATCGGCTGATGACAGTGATGCTTAGAGCATCCTGTCTTAGCAGTAGTTAGGATTAACTTTAATGTTTTAGTAGTTTAGCCGTTGCATCGGCCCTCTTGTAAGATAATCCTTAGCTTTTGGGATCAATAGCCGTAGTATCGGCTCAAGGATGTATTTTGCTATGTAAATTAATGAAATCCCCTTTCTGAACTTCTGTCCCTCTTTTTTCATTTTCTTGCCGATTCTTCCTCATACTACAATCGGCTCAGCAGCATCGCGCTGACTCGAAAAATCCCTCAATCGGCTTTAATTTAGCATGACAAGCCGATATGTTTGACTTAGCCAATTCCTAGTAGACAATCGGCTCACCGGTCAATGGTTGAATCGGCTCTGACTCGTTGACTTCAATCAAACATAACTCGATAAGCCGACGACTCAGAGGACACACTTCCTCCGACCGAAATTTTCAAATCCCGCGTTAGTCAGTGCCTCATAAAGGCATACATACCATACCAGAACTCGTCTTCTTCCCTTTCGCTACTGACGAACCACCTCCCGTTTCACGCAACTTGAGAAAATGGCGGCGTCGAGCAGCACAACAGAAGAGCAGACTCTTTGCGGGCGCGTATTTGGATTGAAGGTAAAGATTTTGACCACCTCTGTATTTATGTTTCTCACAAAGATGCTATCTTTTCCTTGCATTCGTTCTTCAATCATCCAGGCCGATGAGATATTGATCCCAACTTTAGCCAATTCCAATTCCTACAGCCTAGGGCCCAAATCCTACGAGCCCCCATATGACCTTGTTAGAACAGAGACCAGACGCTTGCCTTTTGTTCACGTCGACCCAGACCTAGATCTGTGGACTGACCAACTCCGCACCTGGCCGTTTCCCATGGACGGGTGGACTGATTGGTACAAGTGTGTTGAGCGCGCATATAGTTCCACTTGGCAATCCATGCGCATAGCCGATGCTCTGACTCTATCTCTTTGTCCCATGGAGAAGGACGACAATCTGCTTAGATCCATCGACTATTTCTGGTTGGACAGCCTGAACTGCTTCCTGTTCGGCTCTGGTCCCATGACACCCACCCTCATGGACGTTGTCATGATCTTAGGACTAGATGTGCAATCTACCTGCCCTTCTCCCTTCCATCTAACTGAATGTCCTTATAAGAGAATAGTAGAGAAGAGCAGTACCCAAAACTGGAGCCAGTATATCGTTCAACACAACAAACAGTCTGGTTCAGTTTCAGAGAAAGAACACATCGCTTTCCTGAACTTGTGGCTTCACCATTTCCTCTTCAATGGTCCTTCTCTAGCCCCGACCAAGAATTACCTCAACTTGGCCACTGCACTGGCTCAAAGTCGGTCTATTGCCTTAGGCAAACTCTTTCTAGGCATACTATACCGTCATCTCTCTTTGAACACCCAGCGCATATTAACTGGACAACGCATCAAGACAAGCGGTCGTTGGTGGTTTGTTCAGCTCTGGAGTCAACTGTACTTTCGTAATGCAATTCCAGATTTCGCATCACTCGAGTCTCAATGCAGGCAAATCCATCCGTTGCACCTCATTTGGCCAGGCCTTGCACCAATTGCCTATAACCCAGACCGACGCAGCTGAAACAGCCAAATGGTACAAATGTTTTTACAGCTCACAAACCACCCCTACATATAATGCATATACCGAATCTGAACAATTCAAGAATCTATCCTTTTTCAGACTAGATGTCTTTAGCACTGATGAAGAAACCAACTTGTTCTAGCTGCTCGCCAACTCGGCCTAAACCAAACTTCTCCTCACCTGATTATCCACGAGAAAATCCAAAGTCGAGCTGACATATCTGACTCCCTGGTAGCCACCAAAGCATATTCCATCTTTTTAGATCTGGAGTTACGCGTACCTGGCACGATGGAGTTTGTATACACAACCGATGGCTTAGACCGCTGGTGGAATTTCTGAAAGCCCCACCTTTTCCACAATGCCTTGGTATCGGCTCTTCTAGCCATCGACCCCGAGCACGAACCCACACCAGAAGAGGTAATCTCCCATTTGATTTGGCCCCCTTTTCATGTATTATTGCTTCATGATACGACCGAATTTCCTGAACACAGATGCAGACAGGACCTGTTCCTACTGATGATGCTGGCTAGCCATTCAAGTACCTACAGAAAGCACCACTGCCTTTATACCAGGCCAACATGCCTTCCCTCGACAAGGCTATCTTTTCTTCTCCTGGGCAACGTGCAAGAGGGAGGGAAAAGGACTTCGACAGCCGAGGTTCAAGAAAGCCGCCATCAAGCCCAAGCCTGTTGTCCTAGTCTAGACCCTTTCTTCTGAATCACTAGTAAGTCCCTCATTACCCTGGATTCAGTATTGAAGGTTATATTGACTATTTTCTGTATATAGGGTCATAGCTCGCACAGCCAGGAACAAGAAGAGGCCGAGAAAGAAAATCCCCCTGAACTTCCCAACTCTTCTCCTACGGACACATCAGGCCGGACAGACGAAGACCATATGGAAGTTAGCCCACCACAGGTGTGTTCTACACTACAAGTCTTCTTCGTCTATAGTTTGTAAACTAACCATGCTGCTATCAGGCCTTTGATGCTGCATCCTTATTGAACTTTGATCCTTCGACCATCGGCGAATCTTTGGTGACTGAGAGCCCTCCTTCAACTCCACCAGCCGATGTGACCTCGAACCTTAAAGACATCGCTAAGCAACTAGAGACCCCAATTGAGAAATTGGTCGTTGCGTGCGATGGCATCCGCACGGCCCTCGAAACAATTATTGATATGCTGCCTTGGAGCCTGAAGCAAGCGCTCCGGCCAATAGCTCACCTTGGATTCCTTCGAGAAGAAGTATCGGCCGCTACGTCATAGATAGCTACTCGTAACAACCAGGCGGCCCTGCATGAGGAAATTACCAAGGTATGTATAGCAGCAAATCAATTCAAGGCAGACCTGGATGATGACAGTGAAGAAACAAGGCTGAAGACGTCCAGGCAAGCACTTGATGCGAGAAGATCACAGATTATTGATGAAGTCAAGCGTCTTAAGGAAGAGCTATCTCAGGTTGACGCAGCCATCCAAGCCAATGATGCAAGCATGAAGACGCTCACAAATAACAAGCAAAAGCTGTCCATGTCACTCAAAGGCAGTATCGCACGCATCCGTGAGTTAAACAAAAGCCTGATCATCAGCTCGGACGGATCAGATCGTCAAGTCATCGACTCCGCCGACAAGGTCAAAATGAAAGCTTTGACTGCAATCCGCGAATATCTTCAGAGCCTACTGGCGTCTTCCTCTACATGACTCATCGAATCACTTGCACATTGTCAATTGTGCCCCCCGAGCGTGTAGCTCGGTTAAGAACATTATGTTTGTCCTGTATTTTTGTACTGAAGGCGATGCCTAACATCAGCTATGGCCAATGGCACGCGTTGGCCCTACTACTCATAGTTACTTGCTTTATATTATTATTGTTACTCTTATTTTTCTTATAAAGGCGATGTCCATCATTGACATATGTGCATCATCTCATGAACATTTTATATTGAGTGCAAAATTAGACCAAGTCATTTGAATCAATTAAATTCAATTTTTTCTGAGTAGGCCTCCAAACTTGTCACTATAACTTGGAATGTGTTGTGATCTAGGTGAAACTTTTTATACCAAACTTGTAGACAATTTCATGATGAACAATTCTGGTAATTGGTGCTTCGACATGTATTAAGGTTTGCATAGAGTTTTGGAGCTTTTTCTGTCAGCATGTGATTTCTGTCCAAACTTGACCTGTTTGGAAATTTCAAATTTTAATTGGTCTACAGCCATAATCTTGCAAAACTTCAATTGAATAAATTGTAGATCATGAAATTCTAAACAACATTGGTATTTTACTTGGATGAATGTGGTTAAAAAGGGGACTTTTAGAATTTCTAAACTGGAAGGTCCTATTGGTCAAACATTGGTCAGTAGCTTAAATTTAAATTTAAACCACATTTTTGAATATAACATGGTATACAAGTTTATAAAGCAAATGTAGAGAAACAAATTTAGAACATTTCATCCAATTGGGCTATCTTCAAATTCGGCCTCTAACCTGTTCAAAAACACAAAATACAAACATGGGTTCCTGCAGTCAAAGAGGAATTTTTTATTTTCGGGCTTTTCTTTTTCTCTCTGTCTCACTGACACGCGGGTCCCACACGCCAGACCGCCGTCGATTCCCGCCCGCGGGATTGGAACACACCGACGGTGGGCCCCACCCTCGCGCGTCGTCCATGCACCCGGTCCACTGGACCTCCTCTCTCTTTCCCCGCACCCGGTCCCACCTGTCGGCTCTACGGGTCCATCGACTGAGTCCGCACCGCGCCACCAGCCTCCTCGCCCGCTCCAGCGCGCCCGCGCATTGGACGGCGCCTGCCCGCGCCGCGCATGGCCGACGCCGGCCGACGCCGACGCCGCGCTCTGTCCTCCTCGACCACTTTGCACCTGGACGCTTTCCAGGCCGTCTCCACGCCCTCAACCCCGCCTCGCTCTCTCACTCGCTCCCCTCTCCCTCGCCTATTCCTCTCGCTTAGAGCGCCACGGCCGCCATTGCCGAGCTCGGAGGCGAGCTCACGCCGGCCGCTCCGCCGCTCACCGCACCCCCAGACCACCGCCATCACCTCCGCCTCCACCTCCCACGTCCAATGCGCTAGACCTCGTCGTCTCCCTCCGCCTCTTCCTCCAAAAGCACAACACGCCCGCCGCCATTGCCGCCGCGGCGAGCTCACCGCCCCGCCGCCTCAAGCCGCCTCGAGCCCCGCCGACGAGCGCCTCACGCTCGCCTCGCCGTCCTCCACCACCCGGGGTAAACCTCGTTCACCCTCGGTGCCTCCAACCATCCTCCCCGCGAGCGCGCCCCCACGGCCACCATCGCCGCCGGCCCCTCGCCATGGACGACCATCTTCCAGCCTTCCCCTCGCCCCCACAACACCACCCCCGCCTTCGCCTTGCCCTCGCGCATCTCCCGCGCTAGACATCGTCGCCGTTTGCCCTCCTCCTTCGCCGGATTTCCGCGCCCGCGCCGCCATCGGTGTTCGCCACCGCCGCTCCGGTTCACTCCGTCGTCCTGCCTCTCCTTTTCACCGCCAGCGATGAGACCCACGGTATCGAGTTCGCCGTCGCGGGAGACACCTTCCCGACCCATCTCGGCTTCAAGACCCTGCCCCGACACGCCGCCCCGCACGCGGGAATGCGAGCCGCGCCACGCCGTTCTCCCCGGCCGGAAGTGGAAGAAGGAGGCGCTGCTTTTGAAGAAGAACACCTCCCCTTATTGCATATTTTATCACTGTTGATTGTGTCTTGAATAACTTGTGAAAACACCCCTAGATCTATTAGGGTCTCGCATTTTAACCCGAGCCGTTACATTTTGCAGATCTAACCCCGGGCTTAGGAGTATTCTCATGCACTGTTCACTGAGTCTAAGCAATCTTCCTTGCAGGCCCCTGGAGTCTGCGGTTAATTAGGTATAAGTCCTTGGTCAGTGTGTAATTGTGATTTAAAAGCATTTTTCTTGATTTTAAACTTTGAAAAATCATAACAATTCAAAGAAAAATCCAAAATGGACAAACTCAGTGGCTATGGACTCCTCTTGAGTAGATCTACAGGATAGGTATGATGTGGATGTGTGAAAAGTCTGTTTTGCCCCTATTTAAGTTGCATGCATGTGAGGGATAATAAATGGTAAAAGTGAACCAAATGAACTCCAAAAATTATGAAACTTGGACAGTAGCTTTGTTATGGCATCTAGGTATCGTATGATTTTTGGTAGCCCTAACATTGACTGTTTAATTACTGTTTTCCCTTATGCATGTGTTTTGTGTATTTAATCAACTTGGAAAAATGAAGGCTACATAAAATATGCTCAAATATGACCTCTAGTATTTTTCATGTACTTTTTATAGTATGAGTAGCTCACTGGTGAAGTAAGAAGTTGTGCATGTAAGTTTAAGCTACTGTTTTGAAATTGATAAAATGATACTTGCTAGAGTTGATAATTGGAAAAAGTGACTATAGGATGCAAAGATGATTTTATAAAAATTTGAGAAGCTATAGGGACTGTACACATATAGAACAATAATTCCTAATAACTTCAAAGATAAAATGTGGTGATGGTTTGTACGATTTCTTATTGATGGGTTGTATGATTTCTTATTTGCATTCTCTTGCACTCACTTGCATATTATACCATGCATATAGATTCCGCGAAAGAAGGATCAACACCAGAGCCACTATTGATCGAGAAGCCGTACAACGGAATGCACCAGGAGTTGGTTCTTCCCCAACCTGAAGACGAAGTGTCGCTGATTACATCCGTACCTGTTTCAAGGGGTTGCTTGGGGCAAAGTCTCACAACCCGGCAAACTAACTTAGATTAGTTTGTTGGTTTTCACAAGAATACTCAAAGGTAGGCAGGACCATGCTTTTCCCAGCTAATATGATTATGATTTGTTGATTACACATCTGCATTAGAAGTTGTTTGAAACCAACTGCATTAGACTTCCTGGCTGCCCTGGCCCTATGAGTTGCCTAGAATTGCTAGGTACGAGTAGACACGAGTGAATGGAGTCACTCGTCGCGTAGGTGTTTTCAAAACAAAACTCTCATGGAAGTTTATTATATGCTATGTTTGAAATAGAGACCGGGCGGAGTTATGGGAATATTATGAAAAATGATGTGGCAAGGTATGGTGGACTCCGCCCGAGTCGTATAAGGCCCGTCCGTTGTTCGCCTATTGGTCAGCATAACATTGCTAAGGTGCTTATCCGGGATAATGGACCGGTGAAAGTCTTACTTGTGCCATCCGAAGAATAGAGACTTGTTCCTACCATGGAACTGGGGGCGCTTATCTCATGGGAGGGCTGGACCCGACGTACCGTGGTAACGCTCCATGGGGGCTAAACCCGGGGAAGTGGCGGGTTGGAATCGAACTTGGGATGGGACAAGTGGAGATGGGGGCTATATGTGGGAACGCGATGGCTAGTAAGCATATACCCCTGGCATTTTTAGTTATTCCCGGGAATTAACAAATCGATTCGAATCGCTGATGCTCACCAGGTATGAGAATGCCAATGCCTTTGACGTCCAAACGTAGTAATAACTTAAATACTTTATGCTTATATTCATGTTTTTCAATACAACATGCTTGGATGTGTATGATTCGTCCTAAAATTCATGGTGCTGCCCATCTACTAATAGGAGATCGATGGACTTGGGAGGTGCTTTGAAGTCGAGGGAGGGCTGACCCGACGTACCGTGGTATTGCTCCTGAGACGGCTACTCCCAGGGGTTAGATGGGGCGCTGTGAATCTTGGGACGGGACATGTGTAGAATAGGGGTATATCTTGGATATTATGCAAGTTCTCATGTTTTACTTTCCTGCAAGTATTTACTTTATGATATCAATGACCTTCATGGTTAATGGGTAGTAACTATCAAATCCTGCTATCTTATGTCAACATGACCTTGTTTAAAATCAACAGCTAAGGATCTACATGATTAGTAAGCATGCTTTGCGTCAGCCGTAAGCCCTGTCCATTAAGTCCTACTGAGTAATTAGTACTCAGGGTTTGCCCCCACTTTTGGATTACAGGTACTGATGACAGCTGGATAACTGTGTTGGAGGTGGTAGTACCGGTGGGCTCGGTGCTACTCGCCTTGTTCATCTCTTCATGAAGACTATTTGAGTTTGTTTCTGCTACGAGATGTTTTGCGCTTCCGATATATATATACTCTGAATTCGCTTCCGCTGTATTTGAACATGTATTTGATTTCATACATTTGGTTTGTAAATTAAGTCTATTATTCTCTAATTCAACTGCCTGTGATGATGTAATTGTTGTGGCTCCTTCGAGAGTCGGATGTGTTTGATGTCGGTTCCTCGGGAAATGGTGTTATCGGGAGCCTGAAGAACTCTCGACGGACTACCGGGTTTAATCTGGCCTAAGTGCACTGCGAGCTAGAGGTGGCACGTGTGCTTAGTCTGGATTAAGCAGGGCGATTCCGCCACACATCAACTCTTGCTATGACCAGATGGCAACGCATCGGTCAAATTTTCTTTAGAGGCGATAGCAAGGCATCGACCACTTCCATCTGGATGTTACTGCATCGGTTCTTGCTTAAGTTAGGATCCGATCCACATGCTAGGATAATATCTCTTCAAATATTTGCATGTTAGGATCCGATCCACATGCTGAAGAACCGAACCCCTTCTAATGTTTCCATCCTACACGAATTTCCTGGACAGTCTTCACTATGCGATAGGGCCCGTGCCACTTAGGTGACCACTTTCCAAACGCTGGATCTTTCGTTCCAACTGGCAAGACTAACTCCCAAACAAGATCGCCTACCTTGAAGTTCTTCGACTTTACTTTCTTGTTGTAGGCCTTCGCTATTCTGGCTTTATTGTCTCTAATCTTTTCGAAAGCCCACAACTGAAGCTCCGTTAGATCATCTGTGTTGATGTTCATGAGAGATGTATAATCATCGGCCGACAGATCATTCTGAAATTGAACCCTGTGAGAGCCAATGTTAATCTCCCACGGCATAACGGCCTCCTGGCCGTACACCAGCTGATATGGAGTGCACTTAGTCGCCCCGTGACACGACATTCTGTGCGCCCATAACGCCTCTGTGAGCCGATCGTGCCATTGCTTAGGATATTCGTCTATCTTTCTTTTGATCAGCTTGATGAGACTCTTGTTCGATGCTTCGGCCTGACCATTGGCCTAAGCGTAGTAAGGGGATGACTACAGCAGCGTGATACCCATCTCTTTGGCAAAATTTTTGAATTCTTCAGCCAAAAAGACAGTCCCTTGATCCGTGGTGATAGTTTGTAGAATGCCAAACCTGTAAATAATATGTTCCTTGACAAAATTCACCACGTCCTTGGCCATGATGTTTTTCATTGGCACGGCCTCTACCCATTTCGTAAAATAATCAGTGGCAACCAGAATCCATTTGTGTCCCTTGCTGGTCGGAGGATTAACTTGGCCGATCATATGCATACCCCAGCCTCTGAACGGCCATGGTTTGACAATAGGATTCAACGGTCCAGCCGGTGCCATCTAAACGGCTCCGAACCTTTGACACTCTTGGCAACCTTTGTAGTATTTGAAGCAATCTTCTAACATGGTTGGCCAATAATACCTTGATCTTCTAATGAACCACTTCATTTTATGGGCCGATTGGTGGGTACCACATACTCCTTCGTGGACATCGTGCATAACCTTTAGCGCTTCTGATGGCCCCAAACATTTTAACAATAACCCTTCCAAGGTCCTGAAGTAAAACTCATCACCAATAAGCACATGTTTCAAAGCACGATGCCTTGTCTTCTTATCTGCCCCCGAGCCGGATCCCTCAAGTAGTTGAGGAGATCGGCTCTCCAGTCATTTGCATCAACTGGCATGACGTCAACACAAATGCTATCGTCTTGTTCGGCATATCGAGAAGCTATTTGCGCAAGCTTGTTGGCTTCAAGATTGTCCTCCCTTGGTATCCATGTTAACCGAACAAATCTGAATTTTGCCATCAATTCTTGACAACGTAGAAGATAGGGATACAATGAATCGCTAGCACAATTAAAATCTTCTGTTGACTGATTGATGGCAACCCTAGAATCGCCGAAAGCTTCCACTACTTCAGCCCCTGCCTCAAGCAACAGCTCGAGGCCCTTACACAAAGCTTCATACTCTGTTTGATTGTTAGTACGTCGCTCGCTGAGGCGGAAGGCAAACTCATATTGTGCCCCCCAAGGGGAAATAATGAGCAGACCGATACCGCAGCCAGCGTCGCACGTAGAACCATCAAAGAACAAAGCCCAGGATGATATGCCGACGAAATTTTGACGTGGAGCCGATCGCTCAGTAATGAGATCGGCTAATGCTTGTTCTTTTACAGCCTTGGTCGGTTTGTACCTGATATCGAACTCTGAGAGAGCAAACATCCATTTGCCGAGCCTCCCTTTAAGAATAGGGGCTGACAGCATATGCTTAATAACATCGGCTTTACATACTACCCAAGTTTTAGCATTAAGCAAGTAATGGCACAATTTGGTGCATGTAAAGAATAAACATAAGCATAAACGCTCCATCTCAGAATACCTGGTCTCAGCATCAAGTAATCGTCGGCTCAGATAGTAGATGACTCGCTCCTTTCCATCGACTTCTTGGATCAACACCGAGCCGATGGTTGTCTCGTCCGTCGACAAATACACAATGAACGGAACATTGAGACAAGGCGGTACCATCATAGGTGGCGTTGTTAGATATTTCTTCAGATTATCAAACGCCAGCTATTGATCAGGTCCCAAATAAATTCTTCACTCTTTTGCGTCCTGATCAACAGCATGAATACTTCAATCTTGGCTGACAGGTTAGGCATGAACCTCCTGATGTAATTAATCTTGCCAATAAGTTTCTGAAGCTCTTTCTTGGTCTTTGGTGGTGTCATTGTTTCGATAGCATCTTTGCTTTTTGAGCCAATTTCGATTCCCCTCTCATGGATCATGAAACCAAGAAATTGGCCAGCCGTGACACCGAAAGCGCACTTATCCGGGTTCATCCTCATTCCGTGCTTCCGAGTACGCTCGAGAACTTGGCGAAGATCGGCTAAATGATTTTCTTGTAAGACCGATTTCACCACCACGTCGTCGATATAAACCTCTACAAGCCGGTCAATCAAGTCGTGGAAAATATAATTCATAGCCCGCTGGTATGTGGCCCCAGCGTTACGCAAACCAAAGGTCATAACCACGAACTCGAATAAACCTTGAGGGCAACGAAAAGCTGTCTTGTAGACGTCTTCTTCGGCCATGAATATCTGGTTATATTCGGCATTACCATCAAGGAAGCTCATCATCTTGTGGCCAGCTGCAGCATCGACGAGCGATTCGGCAATAGGCATGGGATATTCGTCTTTTGGGGTAGCTCTGTTCAAGTCTTTGAAATCAATACATATCCTGAGCTTCCCGTTTTTCTTCCAAACAGGAACAATGCTCGATATCCAGGTGGCGTATTGGCAAGGACGAATAAAACCAGCATGAATCATTTTTTATCTCCTCTTTGACCGTATCCACAATCTTCGCATCGATCTTCCTAGGGTGTTGTGCAAACAGATGAAACCCAGGTTTTGTTGGCAACTGATGTTCGACGATCGATCGATCAAGCTCAGGCATCTCGTGGTACTCCCAGGCAAAACAATCAAGAAACTCCCTAAGCAGTTTTATCAATTCAGCCTTGAATTTTGGGTCAAGCTTCTTACTTACCCATGTTAGCCTAGGTCAATCGCCTGGACTGATGTCAACTGCCTCAAGCTCGTTAGAGGTGGTAAATCCAAAGCCGAGTTTCACTTCCTCAGCAAATTCTTGGGTAGAGCTTGATGATGCCGGGGTTGGATGAGGGGGTGCAATCTCGGGTTTTTCCTCGTCATTAGGCAATCGGTCATCGCATGTCAAAACATCTTTATTAAATGAGGTATGAATTATATTGATGTTCTGTGGCCGATCACCTAGATTGGCCAAACCTATGTTACATCCAAAAATATGATTATAAATTTTTTGTGGCCGATCACGTAGATCGGCCACTATGGCCTGTGAGGCCGTAGACGCGCTATTGGAATTTACAAGCCAATGAGAATCGGCCGATGCCATTGGCTGAAGTGGCCCACCGTTTATAGATGAGTGCCGATTGCCAGAACCGGCGTGATCACATTTTTTGCCTCTTCCACAAAACTCCGGTTCAGCTCTTATCGATCCGAGAGGCACTCTGCTTCATTTGACGTGGACGATTGTGCGATGCTGCGAGAATCGTCCACAGGTACAACTTCAATGTTGTCACCGTCCCATTGGATCAAGCATTGATGCATTGAAGAGGGTACACAGCAGTTGGCATGAATCCAGTCTCGGCCAAGGAGGGCCGAATAAGGACCATGATCGTCGACCAAGAAGAAGGAGGTGTTCAGTGTCTTGTGGCTGATTGTTAGCTCAACATTAAGGACCCCTTTGACCTGAGATGAAGCGCCCTTGAAATCGTTGAGGGTGACGTTGGTCTTTACAAGGTCGTCGGCAGACCTCCCAATCTTGCGGCACAAGGAATACAGCATGATATTAACGGTTGCGCCTGCATCGACGAGCATCCCACCAACTGGCTTGCCATTGATGAAACCTTTCACGTAGAGAGGTTTCAGATGCCGATACTTCTTGTCAATTGGCTTCTCAATGATTGCGGCAGCGGGGCCGAGGCTAAGCTGCGCCATTGACTCAGCCATCTGTTCACTGCTGGGAGGACAAAAATCTTTAGGTAAATAAAAGACCATATTTATACCTGTTGTGGCCTTCTTGATCACCTCGTTGACTTCATCTTCCATGTCATCATCGTCGCTGGTGGACCCATGACCGGCCATGCGCGATGAGCCTTCCTGTGCGTCTGGCTTCGTCGGCTCGGCTGGTGCCGGCTTCGTTGACGTTTCTGCAGCATCAGACTGGGGCTTCTGTTTCCAAACAAAATTTCATCTGGACTGTAAGCTTGGAATATCCATGATGCCTCCAATCTTCTTGAGCTGCCAAAGATATTCTTCTTCGGCTAACTCCAGGCAGCGCAAGCACTGAACCCTGCACTTTTGCGTTTTGGTCAGGCCCTCGGGGCACCACCTCTCCAGGTGGCATTCCAAACGACGCCGAGAGTCTTTCAGGTTGTCCTGCTTTGCCGGAGGAGGTGAGCGTGCTAGTGGCGGGGACACAGAGCGCCGCTTTGGTGGTGGAGATGGGGGACGCCGTGGTGGAGGAGTAGGATCATGTTGACGACGCAGCGAAGCCGTGCGACGTCGTCGTGGTGACGATGTATGCTCCAGTCGTTCGAACACGGACATCTTGCCGCGGTAACTCCTGCGGTCAGAACATTCTGGACAATCATCAATGGTGGGTAGCCTCTCCATACCTTGCGTCTAGCAGAAGTGGAAGTAGGGGCAGCACTAGTGCTTGTCATGGTTCATGGCGTCGCGGCGTGACTGGTGCCGCCTTTGTTCTTCACGGCGCCGATCCTCGCGGCGCTGTTCTTCGCGGCGTCGGTCCTCCAGATGACGGCGACGTTCACGATGATAGGCTTCATCTTCTTCAACATGACGTCGCTCCTCATTTCGTTGATGATGGCATGCATACATGCCCATCAGCACCCCCGAGTTGGGGCGACATCGTCGATTCCTCTCCACCGTTTTGACCGAAGTATGCTCTTCAGCTCTAAACTAGAGAGGGACATCGTCGAGAGGATCCGCCTTAGCCCTGCCCTTCTCATCCTTAGATGCGTGAACCATGTTGATCGATGAGGCAGGACCTCGAAGGAGATGCGAAAACTGATGTTGATTGCCCCGGTGCAGGACCCGGCCGGAAGAAATAGCCCTGCCTAAGCGCGCTCGGCTCATCGACTCAGATACGAACTCCGAGTGGCACTCGTCGGGCAATGGACTTGTAGCGTAGACGGCGTTGACCGGAAAAGGCATCGTATCTATCTTCATTGGGGTGCAAGCAAACACGAGTCTGCCTTGCTCTATGGCCTTCTAAATTTCATACCGCAGGATCCTACAGTCACCGGTGTTGTGCCCATCCAATTTATTATGCCATTTGCAGTATTTACGGCCATGCATTTCTTCAGCCGTAGGGACTT
The DNA here is from genome assembly GCA_022530915.1 of Paspalum notatum. Lineage (NCBI taxonomy): Eukaryota > Viridiplantae > Streptophyta > Magnoliopsida > Poales > Poaceae > Paspalum > Paspalum notatum. The sequence goes on along the minus strand of CM039688.1, from coordinate 25,357,305 downwards.
GATGTCCAGGCAATGGTACTAACAGCTTTTCATTGACGAGCATATCAAAGATGGCTTCGGTCTTTGAGACATCGAAGTTGTAGCCTGAGATTGGCTCAGGCTGTTTCACCCATTGGCACTGTAGAGGCTTGTTAGCCCTTGCTCACTGAACAAGGTAAGCATCAGCATCATCTAGAGCGTCATCTTCTTCGGCTTGGATATAGCCGATACTCCGTCTCTACCTCTCCTGCAAGACTTCTGGGTGACTTCGCTCGTAGGCAGCAACCTTTGACACTAGATGGCCAATAGAATTGAAATCGGTCGGCCCGTATACCGCCTTGACGGCCTTATTTAACCCGTTGTATGCTATCTGGGCCAGAATCTTCTCGTCGAGGTGGAGGGAGTAGCAATGGTTCCTCAGTTTACGGAACTGTTGGATGTACTTGTGTACTGTTTCTCCCGGGAGTTGGTGGATGCTATTCAAGTCTGTGAACGTGGCTTCGCCGGATCCCGAGAAGAACTGGGCATGGAAACTTTCCTCCCGCTGTATCCAAGTGGTGATGGACCCAGGGGCCAACGTGGTGTACCAATCGAAGGCTGGCCCGGTCAACGATAGAGAGAACAGCCGAATTTTCATATGTTCGGCCCTTGACGCGAGGTACCGGCTGACGTGCTCTACGGTACTGGCCCCGTCGCTGCCACTGAACTTGGTAAAATCAGGGATCTTGAAGTTGGGAGGGGCCTCGAGGTGATCGTATACCTCTGGGTAAGGCTTTGCATAGGTGATGGCCCCTGGAAGAGGTGTAATACCATATTGATACTTCAAAATCTCGGAAAGATCTTTCCGAGACATATCGAGGCCCGTCCCTGCGGCAAACATGGCCTGATCATTATGGATCGGCCCGGTCCCATAGGCGTTTTGCCAGTCAGCCAGCTCCTGGTCTGGCGCTTTTGCTTCTCCATGCGGAGCGAATCCATGCGTAGGCTTAGCTTCTGGAGGAGGGTTTTGCTTCGGTCCTCGCGATGGATTGACGAGGACAGGGTTAGGATACGGAGGAGGGAGTGCCTCTCCTTCTTCCAGCTGTCGGTACCTCAGCTGGCATACAAAGCCGTCGGGTATGACCAAGGGTGGAGTCGAGTAAACCTTGGTCTATAGAGGAAGCCGATCGCGTGGAGGATGCATGATGAACTCTGCGACGTTATCTCCCTGCACCTCAATGTGGATGGGTGTAAGCGGCCTGGAGTAAAACATGGCTTCCCCCACGTAGCCGTTCAATTCGGGACCGATGATGTGGAGAGATTCACCGGTCAATGCTGCTCTGACCGTCTTGAGAACGATATTATCCATGCAGTTTATGACCGCCTCGGACTGTCTGATCAAAGCATGCGCCGTGATCCTGTTTATCTCCTCGCGGAGCACTTCAGTACGCCGCTGCGAGGGAGTCAGAAGATCGACTTTGTCAAGAAGAGACGAAGGGCATCCATGTAACACGATGCCGCCACGGCGGGACTTCTGATACATGGTGAGTACTTTGCCCTTGAGTTCCTTGATGATTTCGACGTAATGCTTCAGGTGCATCTTGGGTAGGTCTTCAGGTCTCTCGATGGGAGCGAGTTCTTCTCCGCCCTCATCGGCGCTGGCGTCGCGATTTCCTTTGCCGCCAACCATGTAGATGGATCGAGATTGGTCCCACTAGGTGTGCCAAAAATGTGTTGCACCAAGAAACCGACGAGTAGTTCCCTATGGAGCTTCACACGATAGGGCCGGGAGGTGTATGTGGATCGTTGGGATCGCTCCTCCTTGCTACGACCCATGATCAGCTGCACAGACCAACCGATCGTTCTTGGCTCGGTGTTGCTTGGGCGTGCCACCTGGCTTTTAACCTAGCCAGGGAGGTTATGATGATGGTGTTGGTGATGGTTGTCTCCTGTTTCCTCTGTAGAGCAGACAAAACAGATTAAACGTTAAATACTAGCCGGATCACTCGGATCGGCTCATCCTAGATCGGATCTTCTCCATCGGCAAGGCCCTGCTGTTTTACCAATAGTATATCCAGATATAATATGCGAAAATACTTAAATAAAGGAAAAGTAAGCACGACTAGATCTATTCTAGTCGGCAAAAACATCTAGATGAACGTCAAACATACCTGAATCTAATAAACTCACCAAAGATTCTACAGGAACAATATAAGAGCAGATGCATCTTTGATAAAGCGATAACAGGCAAGAGAGGGTATACATCGGATCTTCCTGCTAACGTGTGATATGTAGATAAAACTATGAGAATAGATCTAATCTAAGCTCTAAACCCTATGATATGCTAAATCAACAATAAACCAGCAGCATAAAAGCATGCAACACAACAGATATTAGCATAACAACAAACTGTGTACAAGCTGACGTGCAAGCATATCGACTCATGCACGTGACGGATCTTATGCCGAGCTAGGCTCGACATGAGATTCGTCAAGCTAACTACATCATGGTAACTAGCAAACCGTGCCATCAAAAACACTTCAGTACACGATTTGCCAAGCGACTAACGTCGTAATGCCTGTAACGAATTGAATCGTTAAGGCAGCATGACGATTACCTAAAACTCTAGTCGCTAGAGGTGGCGATGCGCCGGGGAGGATGTGGAGACAGCCGCTGCTCGATGAACGTATGTCATCGACTTTATTTCGATAGTAAGGATACATATTTATAGTCCGTAGACTAGGGCAACAAACTTGCCCTTCCATAATTAAGCTACAAACCCTAACTAACTAAAACTGGACTCTTTAATCTACGATACAAGGCCCAATGGCCTATTCTGTCATTCCGCCATTGCTCCCTTGGACAGCTTCTTTCTAGCCCAAAGCTGATCTTGGGCCATTAACAGGGGCGGCCAAATTCCGTTGTCAACATCCCCCTTCTTTTCCGTTCTCCTTTTTCTTTTTGTTCCTTCCTCTTTTTCTTTTCTTCTTTACCTAAGCTTTGTTGAAGCTTGGGGGGAGAAGGACTCGACAACTCAAGGTATGTGTGTTCCACCATCTCTCTGTTCATCTCCGTACTTTTCTCTGAATTCTGCCTTGTCCCCCTGATTAACCTCTCTGCCTTATCATGAGAGTAGTGTCTGTTGTATCTTAAATTTCACTTTACTTAAAAAAAAACAACTCCCATGCTTAATTGTCAAATTCACTTGCTAGCTTCATTTTGGAGATGATGAATAGTTGCTCTATCAAGTGAATGGTTTAATTCTTGCATGTCAACTTATGCTTAGCTTAGTCCCATATTGCTGAATAAAAAGAAGTGAACCAAAGTTTTACCTTGTGGATGCCAATTGCGATAACAAGCCTAAGTTGTTGAGAGATAATGATATGATTTAAATGTGGGATGATTCTGTCATGTTCCTAGTAGGATGAATGTCTCAGGTTTTTACCTTTGAAAATAACAAAATAAAGCTCCCTATGGTTAAAAAGTCCTACCAGAGCCATATATGCTTCAAATGTTCTAAACCAGCTACATAGAGCTGCTTAGATATGCTTTGAGCTTTGTCAAATTTTGAGTCTCTTTGAGTAGAAATATCGTCTTCTGTTGATAGCTGGAGTACAAAAGAAATAAATGCAAGTGATCCATTCCGAATTTTACATCCACCAAAAGTCTCCTAACACTTCTCATAATCCCCTAGCCTTCAAATCTCGAGTAAGGGTTATGGAGCTAAACAAAAAAAATGCGTGCAAAAGCACGGCAAAATGAAAAGCTTGCAAGTTCAAGCATGGCAAAAATAAATAAAAAGCTCCATATCCACTCCAAATCTATAAAAGGCTATAAGGATGAAAATTTAGAGAAGGAGACAACTTGTTCCACCACTCATGCTCCAGTGATCAAACATAAGAAATGATAGAGTATACTCTTTGGTCCAATCTTTGGCTTAGCAAAATAAACATTCTAAGTGTGCCACATTCTCCCCCACCTAAAGCTCCACAAAAGACTTAGTGTAGGAAAATGTTGGCCAAAATCATGGCCTTTGGTGAGGAAACACTTCTGAGCGATCGAGAGTACCAAGGGGAAGCTTATGTTTTTTTTGAAAATCTTGAAAACACGTGAGAAGAACATCCAAAAAGAATGAGTTAGGAACACTGCTACAATAAAGTCGTTCTGTCTCTCAACTACCCAACGCAAGGTAAGCAAAAAGATGCACCACAGGTATGACGCAAGGTGAGCTTTGATTATTTCACTACTTGGGGCAAAAGTTTAAGTGTTGAGTTGCATATAAGAATTTTCCTTCGCTTTCGATATTGTAGCAACTACTGATCCACTTTCAGTCCTAGCTGACGAGCAAAGGTCTAAGCTTGGGGGGGGGTGTTGACGGTTGTAATTTCAATATATCAACCGTCAATTATCCACCAAATGAAGCTAAACATGTGAAATATATGGACTAACCCTTGCTACTAATGAGTTCCACAAGATGTATATGACTATTTGGATGCAGGTACCAAAATACACATAAAATGGTTGCAAACATGTCACATATCGAAGATGAGCAGAAATGGCAAAAGTAGGGTGGCCGCCCGACCACTTGTGGTGGCCGCCCGACCACCTGCCAGGTCATCAGTGGCCGCCCGGCCATGGGTGGTGGCCGCCCGGCCACCCTCCAACGGGGATTTGGACTCCCGACCACGTGGAATGGTCCCTTGACCACTTCACTTGCCATGTCTTCGATCCGGTGTGCAAACAAACACAAAAAGGTGAAGATCCAACCATACAAGAGAGCATCCAATATATCCAAGGGTCACAATGTGCCGGGGCAAGGATTGGTGATGTCAAGGATCCGAGGGGAACAACATGCAACGAATTGGAGCAAAACAAGGGGCCGCCCGACCACTTAGGGTGGTCGGCCGACCACCCCTCGGCGGCATTTTTCACGTGCACCAACTGATTCAACTACCAACCGACATGAGGGAGTAAGATCAACCGTCGGATGCTCAAGGTCGGTGAATCGGGTGGCCACCCGACCACCCCCTATGGTCGGCCGGCCACCGACCTTGGCCGCCCGGCCATCGACTCAGCCCCTTTATCGACCTAGTGCACATATAAATACCCACCTCACTTCCTAGGCTATAAATAGGCCCCGAGAGCTCATTTGTAAAGCGTGGAGAAGTTGAGAGCTACATTCTACCTTAGAGAATCCCTTTATCCATATCTTAGTAGTTAGGATAGTTCTAGGAGTTAGAGTGAGTCCAGCTTTGCCTCGGAGTTCTCGGAGATCCCTCTGAGTCTGTGATAAAGTTCTTGTATCTTTGTACTCTTTTTATCTTTAGTATAATTCAGTTATACTTTACTTTATTTCTATCTCTTGCAAGTGTGGTGTACCTTTCTTTGCAAACTTGCTAGGCTTAGACTGTGGTTACCTTTGTTATTCAAGTCTTATTATACTTGCTGGTGCTATAAGCCTCTCTTAGACTTAGATCTAGGAGTCAGGTTAGCTCTCACCCTCTAATTAAGGGCAAGCTTTAGTGCTCATTCACTTTCATGGTGAAAGCACTTGAGCACTAGTATAGCATGCCATCCTACCCACGCAGATTAGCTTGGTAGCCCCACTCGGTGACAGCGTGTGGTGTGACTGTGTATCCCAGGCACTTTCGTTTGGTAGGCCCGTAGGCGATAGCCGAGTTCTCTTTTGGTGGTCTACTATCTACCCCCTGACCCCTCGAGGGCGCCGGAATTTCGCTCGACGCAAGACCCTGATTTGTTTACTTGAGTTTCCTTAATTAACCACGATATAGTCTTTGCAGCCGAATAGAATAGAGTTTGGGAACTTTATCTCACTCGTTGTCCTCCCAGGCAACTATACCTTTCTACGTGTATCTTAGGTAGTTTGTTTTACTTTTCCAACATACACCTATCTTTATTTGACTTACCCCTGTCTAACTACAAGTTGGTATATTTATCTAAGTTTACGGATCTTTCGACTTGAGTTTATTCAATTATACTCTCTCGCTTGCCGCTTCCCTGTGGACAAATACGATATTCGGAATACTCTGGGTGAAAGGCTACAGCGGTCTCCATGCGCTTGCGGAGTAAAACCTGTTAAGGCTAAGAGACGCCAACACTCCCTTTTCCTCAAAGGCAGAAGAAGGCCTCGGTCGACGATCAGTTCGGCAAATTCGTTGAGGTAATCAAGAAGCTATATGTCAATATTCCATTGCTAGATGCAATGCAGGTGCCTACATATGCTAAGTACCTAAAGGACATCCTCAACAACAAAAAGCCGCTGCCATCGACCGAAGTTGTGCACATAACGGAGGAGTGTAGCGCTGCTATACTCAACCAGCCGCCTGAAAAGAAGAAGGATCCTAGGAACCCCTCCATATCATGCTCAATCGGAACCCAGAACTTTGATCAAGCTCTCTGTGATCTGGGAGCAAGTGTTAGCATCATGCCAAAGGTAGTCTTTGATAAAGTTACGCATGCTACACTTGCCCCTACTGCCATGTGCCTGCAACTAGTGGATCAATCGATTCGCTACCCCCGTCGGGATCGCCGAAGATGTCCCGGTGAAAATCCGAACTTCATCGTCCCGGTGGATTTCTTGGTGCTAGACATGGAGGTAGACACAAAGACGCCACTCATCCTTGGGCGACCATTCCTAAGCACCGCTGAGGCCAACATTGATGTTGGAGCTGGAGAAGTCCACCTCAACATCAATGGCAGATGGGAGACAATCGCCTTCAAATCAAAGGTCGAACAGTGCCGACAGGTAAAAACTTTCAAGTTTAAGTGTCAGGCACCCCGGGAAACACCAAGAGAGAAGATCGAGCTTTCGCCAAGTAAGCCGAAGGTGGACTCTCTCATCCTAGCAATGGAGAAAATCTTTGTTGGATGGAGAGGCTCGCAAGCTCAAAGCCGATCGCAGAGCCGAGTCACTGAGACGTGCCTCACTGGCCCAGCCGCCGACAAAGGAATCAGGAGGCAAAGCTCCTGAAAAGAAGGTCACCGCCAAGGCAACGAACACATCCTAAGAATAACGAAAGAAAGAGGAAACGCCAAAAGCCCAGCCAGAGAAGATCAAAACTCAGAAACAAAAGGCTGCGGCAACCAAGAAGGTTTGGTGAGCAAAAGTTGCAGCCCAGACGGCTGCTAAGTCTCCGTCAAGTGCTGACTCTGAACCCAAGGTATGACTTGCCCTCGCTAGGAGGTAAACTGGCATTACCCTCCACTGCATTTTTTTTCTCCGCGTTATATTCCCTTCTCTTTCATGCACCTACTTTGAATTTCACCACTGCATGTTTAATTTTCTCCTCGAATTTTTGCTTAGGTTTGCATTTAGTTCTAAATTTCCGAAAAAAGAATTTTGGAGCCGCCCGGCCCCACCTGGGCCGGCCAGCCCCTCTCTCTCTGCTCCACCGAGCTGAGTGCCAAGGGCACTGGGAGCAGGTCGCCTGGCCCCTGCCTAGCACCGCCCGGCCCCTCTGCTCCCCCTCTATGCGCGCACGGCACAAGTAGCCGAGCCACCAGGCCGCCCGGCCTACCACCGATGCTGCCCGGCCTCGCCCCTGCGCCGTTCGCGTCCGTTCATCACCTGCCAGCCTAGGGCCTAGGCCCCTGCACCCACCGACGCCGCCCGGCCTCCTGCCTGAGCCACCCGGCCTGGTGCCCGAGCCGCCCGGCCCCTGCTGCTTGCCTGCTTGCTCCCTCGCGCGCCTATAGATACAAGTGCATGCATGCACTTCTCCCTCGCATCGCTTAGCAGCGTAAGCACTCCCTTTCTCCCCCTAAATCACTCTCTTAAGCACTAGTTTAGGACTTAGTTAATTTCAGCACTTAGTCAAAATTTTGCCCAATAAAATAAGTGCTACACCCTCGGTTTTTGGACGTTTTGTGGAGGCTCTGTCCCGCAAGGATGACTGACTTCTAGACGACTAACCGCTAACACTAATCTTTTGTGACTGCTTTGTCCCTTGTGTAGCATATTGTTCATGTTGCAGGATGTCGTCCCTCTTCAAGAAAGCGAAGAAGGCCCTAAGCAACACAGGGAAGGGGCTGCATTTGAAGTTCTCGTCTTTGTTGGATGAGCGCTCCAACTCTCGTTCACAAAGCGGAAGCTCCAGGACTCCAGCAGCATCCGATAGGATGTCCGTCAGCGGTACACGCAGCCACCAGGACCAGGACGAAGGAGTTTCTTCTCTGCAACAACAGCAGCGCCAACTAATGAACCTGCAGGACATCAACATCCAAAGCGATGAGGAAGCTCAGACGTTACAAGCTCTAACCACCAAGGTCTTTGGGAGGACCAAGTGCTTCGACGCCTTCTTCCTCGTCGAAATAGGTATGTTGGACCCATTCATTCAAGCTTTTGATTATGTAGGTTGGTCGGATTTCGCTAACATTACAGAGAAAGGATCTGTCCTTCTCACATAAGAATTCCTGATGACTCTCTGCATGGAGAAGCGTACAGCAGGTACGTTCATAAAATTCTGCCTGTTTAACACTGAATTCTCTGTCTACTCGAGGAAATTTGCTGACCTCCTGGGCTTCCACTCTAACTGTTCGTTGAGTGACCCAGCTGGGTATGATATGAAATCTTTTTGGGTAGAAATATGTGGGGAGTATGGGAAGGGGAAATACAGCACCACCAAAATTCACAATCCCACTCTGAGATTCTTAGCTCGCTGGGTCTCGCTCATCGTCTTCCCGAGAGGCGAGGTTCGTTGTGCACCCAATGAAGACCTCAAGTGCCTCTATGCCATGGTCAAAAAGAAGCGTTATGCTCTGGTCCTCGACATTGTCCACTATTGGATGGGCATGAGAGCGACCAACACCCCCTTAAGCATCACTTCCTTTGTCACCAGGATAGCAGCCAACTTGGGCCTCCTAGAGAACGCCCAACTTGACTACCTTCCCGATGACATGTCACACTTTGTTGGGGAGCAACACTTTGTCCAGGCACATTTTATGAGGCGAGACGCCGTAAATTGGAGAATGATCATGACATGGTTCGGGCACAGTCTTGAGCTGCCGCTTCCAGCACCGCAGTTCGACATGTACACTGTTAGAAGCCTAACCATGCAGCTAGATGTGGAGGCACCACACCAAAGCATCGGCGGTGTCATGACCAGAGCCCAGTGACGGCGAGCGGAGGAGTTACACCATAGAGCCCGTGTAGAGGATATTGAGGAACCCATCCATGCTTCCACGCCATCTGAGCCATCCTGGTACTTCTCCAGTGCCGGTGGCCAGAGTTCCTACCAGCCTTCCCATAGTACACAATACTACGGAGGCGGTAGTGCATCACTTGAGCTCTGCCGGGACCTAGGTCACTTTGCTTCAGCCCGATACTACACACCTGACATGGCCGACATCAACTCCACAATGGGAGAGATGAACTTGGGCCAGTACGATCAGAGGCTGTATCAGCAGGTAGGTGACATCTACCAACGAACGGAAGCGATGGATCAATGGCTCCAAACCAACACAGAAATGCTCCAGAACCTGAACGAGCAAGTTGGAGCCGGCTTCCTCAATGCTCAGAACATCTACAACTACTACTACCAAAACCCCTAGCTTCATTGAAGCTTGGTGGGGATGGTAGGCCGTTAAGAGCAAACCTCATTGTGCCTGTGTCCCACAGAGTAAGGTGTCCCCGTCTCTTGTCCCTGTCTCCTTCCATGTGCAGCAGCAGTACCCCTGTCCGACCGAGCAGCAGCATCACCCGTCCTACCAGTACCAGCAGTATCCTGTCCGACCGAGCAGCAGCATCACCGTCCAACCAAGGTAAGTACTTTCAATAATGCTTTTATGTATCTCCCTTTTTATTGCCCTATCCAAAAAAAAAAGTTTCAATAAAAGCAACTCCCAACTTTGATGCATATATCCGTCATATAGAAATGATGAATAGTTGCTCTATTATGTTCCTACATAATTGTTTATGCACGTTCTACACTTAGCTTAATTTCAAGCTCATGTGTATAAGTTGAAAACTTGATCTTGTACTTAGTGGATGCCATTTGCATAACTATGTCTAAGTTGTTGTGAGAAATGATATGGCTAAGCACTAGGTTTTCTCCACATGTCCCTAGTAAGATAAATATTTCAGGTTTATTCTTTTGAAAAATAAAATGAAGTTCCCCCATTGGTTTTGAATACCTACCAGAGCCAAATACATTGAAATATCTGAGCCTAGCTTGTTTAAGCTACTTAAAGTTGTTTTGAGCTTTGTCAAATTTTGAGTCTCTTAGAATGGAATCATCTCTATCTTGTGAAATGTTGGAGCAAAAATCCGCCACCACAAATGCATTTACCTATCCTAGGTATGCATCCATATATCTCCAAAATAATACCCTTAGCCTTACTCCTTCTAATCAAAAAGAGGTAGAGTATGGAGCCAACAAAAATATGAGAAAAAGAAAAGCATGCTAGTCAAGCATGGAAAAAATATAAGAAAAAGAAAAGCATGCTAGTCAAGCATGGCAAAAATAGAGAAAAATACAAAAAGGCTTCATATTCATACCTATCAATCAAAAAGGAGAAGGAAAGGAAACAAGGAGATTCATCCATCCATCCACCAAATAAAGCTCCAACACTGAATAAGGCTAGATGATGTAGTACATTTCTTTGGTCCAATCTTTGGCTTTGCAAAACAAACAACTTAAGTAAGCTAAGTTCTTCCACGACCCTGAGCTCCACATAAGCCTTAGTACAGGAAGTTCTTAGCCATCCTCTTGGCTTCAAATGGTGAGGATACACTTTGAGCGATCAAGAGTACCTTTGGGGAAACTTGTTTTCTTTTGAAAAATCTTTAAAAACACCTGAGATGGGAATCCCAAAAGACATGCTTGGAGCAGAACCTGCAGCTAAGTCGTTCTTCCTCTCAACCGCCCAAGACATGGTAAGACAAAAAGATGCACCACAGGTATGAGTAAGAGTGATCATTACATACACTATGGTTCGAGGTAAAAGCATGGGTGTCGTCTGTGCATAACTCCTATTTATGAGCATCGATATTGCAGCAACTCCTGATCCATAACCCATCTTGGCTTTAATCGAGGACGAGCAAAGGTCTAAGCTTGGGGGAGTTGACGGTCGTTATTGCACTACCAATGACCATCAACTAACCACAAACATGGAGAAAACATGCCAAAGTATGGATTAACCTTTGCTACAAACATAGTTCCACAATTTGTGTTGAATATTTGATGGCAGGTGAAAGATCAGCTGAAAACAGGCAAAATATGGCTAAGTCAGGAGGTGCCTGACAAGAGGGCCAGGCCTCCCGGCCTCACCCCCAGGCCGCCCAGCCTGACAAAGTGGCCATTTCACTTCATCTTCGACCTGCATGTGCCTAAGTGACGTGTCAACATAGTTGTGAAGTCCAAACGCCGAAACCATCATGCAAAGTACCGGAAAGGCCTTGCCACATCATCGATCCAGCACTTGGATTGCTAAAGTCAGCAATCCTCGGCACTTCAATCCTGCGGCTAAGGAAGAAACACAAGTGAGGATCCAATGGCTCAAGGAAAAGCACAAATTTAACCGTCAACCGACCCCTAACCGCCTTAGGGAGTCAACATGGAGCGTTGGATGCTGGAAGGCGGTGGATCCAAGGGTGCACCAGGCCGCCCGGCCTGGGTTGGGGCCGCCTGGCCTCCTACCAGGCCGCCTGGGCTGCCACCTAGCCGCCCGGCCACCGACTTATCCACCTTACCGACCTACCTCGAGTATAAATACCCCTCACTCAGTTTTGGGTATAAATAGGTCCCTACGCCTCACTTGTGAAGTGTGGAAGTTGAGTAGTTCATACTATCGCTTAGTCTAGTAGCACTAGGTTAGTCCTGGGAGTTAGAGTTGAGTCTGAGCTTTTGCCTTAGGGATTTCGAAGTATTCTTCGAGTCTTGGTAAAGCTCTGGTATCTTTCTATCTTTGTACTCTTGTTACTCCGGTATAATATATACCATAGTTCTATCATCTGTTATACTTTACTTTACTTCTTAACGCTTGCCTAGTGTGGTGTACCTTTATTGCACACTAGATCCAAGGCTTAGGTTTGTGTTGTTCTTAAGTTATCTGAATCTTGTTAGACTTGCCGGTGCTATAAGCTTGTCTTAGGCTTTTGATCTAAGATTAAGTTAGTTCTCACCCTCTGATCAAGGAAGAGCTTTAGTGTTGTATAGCGTGCCATCTTACCCACACAGATCTGGTTGGTAGCCTCTCTAGGTGACAGCTCTAGAGGTCTTAGTATTCCACCCCGTCGTTCGGTAAGCCCGTAGGCGTTAGCTGGGTCTCCTTCGGAGGTCTACTATCTACCCCTTGACCCCCCGAGGCGCCGGAATTTCGGTCAACGCAAGATCCTAGCTTGTTTCCAGTTAACTTAGTTCAAATGCGAATATTCCTCTGCAGCGGTTAAGTAGTAGAGTTTGGAAATCTAATCTCGCTCGTTGTCCTCCCAGATAGCTACCTAAGTGTTAGGCTTCTTTAGTACCTGTTTTACTCTTCCCACCATACACTACCTTGTTATCTTACCACCGTTGTAAGAATAGCTGGTGTTTTATCTAAGTTATAGTACTACTTGAAAGTTCAACATTTCATTCCACCTATTTGCCCTTGCTTCCCTGTGGATTTTTACGATACTCAGAATACTCTGAGTGAAAAAGCTACAGGGAATCTCTGTGCGCTTGCGGAGTAAAATCTGTTACGCTAAGAGACGTCAACAAACACCAGTTTTCTTCTCCATATACCCCTCCTCAGAACGGTGTTGTGGAACGCAAGAACCGCACACTCGTTGAGATGGCACGGACGATGCTCGATGAGCATAGGACTCTGAGGCGCTTTTGGGCTTAGGCAGTGAATACGGCCTGTTACATTGCGAACCGGATCTTCTTGTGAGCTTTCCTTGGGAAGGTCTCGTATGAACTTCGGTTTGGTAGGCAGCCTAGCGTCAAGCATTTGCGAGCATTTGGCTGCAGTGCTTTGTGCTGAAGAAGGTGAGTCATATGGATAAGTTTGAGTCTTGCTGTTTGGATGGAATTTTTTTGGGGGATACTTCTAGTTCTAGGGCTTTTTCGTGTATGGATTTTGGAGGCCAAGCAAGTTGTTGAGACTTGTGAGGTTTCTTTTGATGAGACTATGCCCTGCACAACTCCTACTTTTGAGCTTTCAGGTGATGATGAAGAAGGCACCCCATATTTGAAGATGAGGAAGGTGCAGATGTTGTTGGTGATGCAGGAGCCATTGCACTGGCTGCTTTTGGGCACTTGAGAGGTGAGCTTGGAGTGGGTTATCCCTTTTAGTCAGGGATAACTTTAGTAGTTTAGGTTTTGCCCTTGTTTGCTTTTGTTTTTGTTTCTTTCTTGTTTATTTTGCATTCTGTATCATATCATGCATTTCATTGTATCATATGCATTTTTACTTCACTAGCACTAGAGCTCTTTTGGAATTATGAGTTAGTACTTGCTTGTGCTAGATTGTACAGATGCTTGCTTGATCATGGTTGGCTAAGCTCTCTTGAGTTTGTTGAATACTAATTGTGAGTTAAGTCTTTTGCTTTCCTGAAAATAAAAAACATGATCACCACTTGATATGGCTACCTAGCATGTGTAGGAATGTTGAAAGCTATGCTATCTTTTCATACCTGGATATGCTAGTTGTATACCTTTACTTTGTTAATGCTTAAGTTTTTATGACACCTTGCTTAAATTGAAATCTGAATTACAATATTTACAAGTGGTGTTTCTTGTGCTGAAATGAAAAGATTCAGGTGGGTGTGCTTGTCACACTGACTTCGTTCGAGACTGCTTGCCTTTGCACTTTGGCATGAATTTGGACTAAGCTATGTATGACCAAAACCTTGTCTTAAGCTTTTGATGGTTCCTTGAACCTAGGCTTGGCATTGGTTGGTAAGAAATGGCAAGACAAGTGAATAACCCCTGGAACAATATGAAACTTGCTAATGAAATACAAGTGGTTAAATCTGAAATATGCAAGTCTCTAAAATGCTTATGGCTTGTTGTGTATGCTTTGGTTGAGAGTAGCACACCTTGTATGCATTGCTGGCATCTTGCTGTTCATGCCTATCCTGCTAGATGCTATTCATGTTGGTGATGCTTTCTTTTCAATAACTATGAAAAACATGCTAGCTCTGGATATGTGTAAGATAGATTCATTTGAGCTTGTTGCATGCTTTTTTTGCCCTCACTTCCTATGTATGCTAGAACTTGTGAATACTAACTCTCCATCCTTTGTGAGCTCTTTCTGTTACACTCCTTGGATTTCATGGCGTATTTTAAGGGGGAGTTGTCGAGTTTAGGAGGAGTCCTGTGAGCCCTTGATGTGTCCATTGTCAACAAGGGGGAGAAATGATGAGGACATGACCAATACGCATACGGCCAAGACCCAAGTGAAGATGGAGTTTAAAGCCCAATCCACATTTAAGTCCAATTTATTCGCGAGTCCGGTTCGGACTCCTAGAGTGGGCCTCACGAAAACATATGCCCAGGCCACATACGGGCTCCGTTTTGAGCATTCTACATATCGTTGGAAAGCTAAGGAGATAAACTTTCCAATCCAATTGGTTTCACGTCATTTGGACTTCGGAGTCAACAGAAAATTGCGTCGCAATGTGACGGACAGAATCTGCCAAGGTGCTGCGACGCCGGTTTTTGGGCCTGCTGGCCTTGTACGCCCTAGGGTTGCTCGGCCACCCCCTTGGCCGCCCCCTAGCCCTCTCTCTTCTATATACACAGCCGCCGTCATTAGGTTAGATGGATTTTGCTTAGATTATTCTGCCGTTATGAACAGTTTCGCCGTGTGAGAATACTCCGGTTTGTAAAACCCCAACTTGTGAGCTTAATCCTTTCTATTCGCAATTTTAATTTGCATCTACCATGTTTTTGCTTGTGTTCTTCGATTCGCAGACAGGGATAAGCCTTAGTGGCTAGGTCAATCGTATGTGCACGGTTGATAACCAGAGGAGATGTGGTGCTGTGATTGCAGGGTTCGAATCGTGTTGATTGGAAGCCGGATCGTGTGTGTCATGCCTCCACCAAATCGATAGTTATCTCCACCTGACGGAAGATCGGGAACCCCCTGGTCACCATCAAATGTTATTTAGAGCAAGGTTTACCGTCAGGTTTGCTTGCCGTTATCCTTAGTAGATTAGTTTTGTTTCATCCCATAGCCCACAAAAATCCGTTTAAAAGTTAGGGTTTATAGCACATCTTGTCCTATCGCCAAGTTTAGCCTTTGCACCTTTTGATTTTGGAGTCCGCATCATTGAGTTTATGTCTATAGTCATCGTCTTGTTGCTGGTTTAGATCTTGTTCTTAGATTTGTTTGAGTTTTGCATCGTGTCACCGTGTCTGTTTTCATCACGTCATCGCATCCGATTTCGAATTGTTTCTGTCCAGTTTGGTATTTTGACGATATCTTCCACATACAAACTCGGATTTTAGTGTTCTAATACTTTCTGGAAAGCTTGACGTTTTTAGAAAAAATCGTTATCAGAGCCCAATCTGTGTTGGAAGTAAATCCGTTCGTGACCCAGAATTTTCTGAACAGTCTGTATTTTGGGGTCCATATCTCCTGCTTCATTTATCCAAAAAAGGTGTTCCATAAATTTTCTGGAAAGAGAAAAAGTATATCTACAACTTTTGTGTTGTAAGTTTTGGCATTTGAGGTCACTAAGAGTGTGAAATCGTCTGTGCAAATTCGGGTAGAAAATCTGTGATTTACAGACGAAAGTTTTGTGACAGTGTGGTATTGTATCTCGCTTTTGCGGCACTTTTGAGAAAAAAAAGCAAAAGACAAGTGCATAAAAAAATCCACACAAGGAACAAAAAAAGGCAAGTGTATAAAAAAGAGCCGCACAAAAAAAAAGAAAATCAGAAGTGCTTGTATTCTTTGTGTCCTTTGTACTTCATATATGTAACGTGCTTGCTTGAGCTAGTTCTAGAAACAAGTTTAGGCCAGCAACATTGACAAATACTTTGGACACTTATTCAATTTTGCTATCTGATTTCAATTTGTACTAATCCTTGCTACCATATAAAGCCTCCCAAAGCTCCACATATATACTTCTGATCACTACAGGTTCGACCTTTGCAATCGCATCGCTCACGCCCTCACGGTATCACGAACCAACCGGTGGTTGTACCATCCACTGCTTTGCATTGGTAAGAACATTTGTAAGAGCTTGGTAACACGCTTGAGAGTGTGTGATCTTACCACCTATACATAGTAGTTCATAGAAAAATATACTTTTCGTGTGTTTTCTTGTTTTCTGCTAATAATGACAGGATACAGTACTACTTCGAAGGGAAATATGAAGAAATTTGAGAGCCATGTCACTTTGAGAACATCATCATCAAAAAGTTCAGGTTATATCATACCACATCTTCCTTGTTACGATGGTTTTGGTTCAGACGAGTACATAAATTGGGAAATTGGGATGGATAAAATCTTTACACAGTATTGTTTATGTGATAGAAAAAAGATAAAAAATGCCACTAGTTCTTTAACCTCTTATGCTTTATTGTGGTGGAAAAATCTTTGTTATTATGATGCAGATCCACAAACTAGGACTTATATGAAAAAAATCATGAGAGATGAATTTGTTTTTGATTCTCATTCTATAAAGTTACTTTGTGAATTGCAATATCTGCAACAATATGATAAAACTGTTAAAGAGTATTATGATGAGCTACATAATTTGTTGTTACGTTGTGGTTTACATAAATCTGAGAATGCAAGACTAAGAAGATTTTTAAATGGTCTTAATAATGACATTTATGATGTTCTTGGTGATATGCAATATAATTCTCTGCATGATTTATTTATTCTTGCTTGTGATATTGAAACTGATAATAAATATGAGAGACAACAATCTATAAAGATTGAATATGATGTATGTGTTGCTGAAATTGAACATCATGACACACAACATATAGAGTCCTCATTTGCTACTAACCATAAGCAGGACATTGAAATTAATGATAAGAGAGACAACATGCTAATGGAGGATGAGCATTGCACCAATCATGTATACACAGGTAATGACATAGGCGCAAAAATCACACAAGGTGAGGAAATTTTTGATGCACCAAATATGTACACAAATCATGTTTCTGAAGAACAATCCACTGTGGAATCTTGTGATAATTTTCTTTTGCCACAAGATAATTGTGCCGCTCTTCCTTGTGATAAAGAAGAATTATGTGATAATGCTTGTGCTATTTCTATGCCACCACATATGAATAAATATAATTTTGTTGCTCCCGAACCAATTACTTGTGCTGAAAATAAATATTTTCTTCCCATTGCTAGTGTGCAAGATGAGCTGATGTTGTTATTTTCATTGAATATTTTGGGTTATATCGAATTTGATATTCTTTGTAATATGAATAATTTAAATGAGAAGCTTTTTGTGCATGCTGATTTGCCATGGATATCTAAATATACATATCATTTTATTGGCAAGTATGATAGTAAAATGGATTATATGGTTCATCGGGTTTACATTTGTTCAAAGCTAAAATCTCCTTTTGTTGTGCAACATTTTGATGAAATAGAGGGTTGTTTTAAGACTAATCCTATCACGCCGAGTTTCTCTTGTTATTCTTTGTTTGTTTTGTCACAACAGGTTCAATTTTAAGAAGGGGAGTAACGCTAGATCATGCCAAGAATGGAAACAATTACTTTCTCAAGTATCAGCGACTTTGAGTCGAGGACGACTCAAAACCAAGAAAGGGAGAATGATGAGGACATGACCAATACGCATACGGCCAAGGCCCAAGTGAAGATGGAGTTTAAAGCCCAATCCACATTTAAGTCCAATTTATTCGCGAATCCGGTTCGGACTCCTAGAGTGGGCCTCACGAAAACATATGCCCAGGCCACATACGGGCTCCGTTTTGAGCATTCTACATATCGTTGGAAAGCTAAGGAGATAAACTTTCCAACCCAATTGGTTTCACGTCATTTGGACTTCGGAGTCGATAGAAAATTGCGTCGCAATGTGATGGACAGAATCTGCCAGGGTGCTGCGACGCCGGTTTTTGGGCCTGCTGGCCTTGTACGCCCTAGGGTTGCTCGGCCACCCCCTTGGCCGCCCCCTAGCCCTCTCTCTTCTATATACACAGCCACCGTCATTAGGTTAGATAGATTTTTCTTAGATTATTCTGCCGTTATGAACAGTTTTGCCGTGTGAGAATACTCCGGTTTGTAAAACTCCAACTTGTGAGCTTAATCCTTTCTATTCACAATTTTAGTTTGCATCTACCATGTTCTTGCTTGTGTTCTTCGATTCGCAGACAGGGATAAGCCTTCGTGGCTAGGTCAATCGTATGTGCACGGTTGATAACCAGAGGAGACGTGGTGCTGCGATTGCAGGGTTCGAATCGTATTGATTGGAAGCCGGATCGTGTGTGTCATGCCTCCACCAAATCGATAGTTATCTCCACCTGACGGAAGATCGGGAACCCCTGATTCCCATCAAGAAATTTGGGAGAATTGAGAAGTACGGACAAAAGGGAAGGACTCGGGAGAGATCTAGTTGAGGGAGAGCTTTACTTTCGTTTTACATTTGTAAGGATGCATTTCAAGGGGAGTTGAGCTTTTAGCATGCTCTTTGCATCGGTGCATTGAGCCTTTTGCCTCTATCTTGAGGAGTCGATGCTTTGTTTTCTTGTGTTGTCTCAACATGCCTCTATCTTGAGGAAGCTCGGTACACGGAGGGTCAGTTCGGCAACGGTGGTGTAAGCCCTCCGATGGACTACACGGAACTTCGATGGACTGGAGAAGCCGGGTGCCATGGTGGTGCTCCAACCCGAGTGCATGGTGCGAAGGCCTGCGAGGGAGGCTTCGGCGGCTTCGGCTCAAAACTGCCACCCAAGTTCAAAAGACTTGGTGGGTTGGGCTCCGACTTGCCAAGATAGAAGATTGGGCCAAGACCCGGCCCAAGAAGCCCACAGAATAAAGTTTTCCGTTTTCTGACTTCAAAACCGGCGGAAGCTTTCGGACTACTGGCTACGTGGCATTCATCCAAGCGAGGCGTGGAGAAGAAGAAGATCAAAGTGTCATCGTAGTCGTCCGATTGTATCATTTTCATTTCAGCCCCTTCCGGACTTTTTAGAATAGGGGTCTTAGTGTTAAATGGTGCCGTTAGGCCTGGGGTATAAATAGCCTTGTGGCTGGTCATCTAGGTGAGTCTTCCACTATTAGAAAACCCTAGGCTTAGTTTCCATATAGCCAAGTGCTAAAGAGAGAAAGAAGAGCCTTAGGCTAGGATTTGAGTCCCCTAGCTAGTGTTCTTCACATCAAGGGGGAGGATGAAGAGTGGTAGGCTGTAAGAACCTTTGTATGAACTAAATTTCGTGATTAATCCAGCAATATTCCTCTGAAATTAGAGTTCTTGAGTGCAGCCCTTTTTTCTCTCCCCTCTCTAGTTTGGTTCTTGGATGAAACTCAAAGGCTTTTGGTGATTTGCTTTGCCTGCGAGTTAATCCTATTCTTTTGGCTCTTTTGGACTTCCTAGGACGTGGAGATTATGAACTAGTTCATCTCAATCCTCTTGGATTTCCACGAGCAAGTCATTCTTGAGTTTTTCCCTTCTCTTTCTCAAAGCTTGCCTCTTTACGAGATCTGAAATTCCCGCTAATCCCTTGAGCTTTTTCCATGGATCTTTTGGGAATAGCTTTGGAATAGTGCTCAGATAGCCTGTGTCAATTTTTGTGAAGATTGCACAAGGTTTGGTCAAGTTTTAGGTTTGGGAACTCAAGTTCCAAGGTTCTACCGGACTATCCAGTCCTCTAACGGACAGTCCGATGGCGTGCACCGGACTATCCGGCTCTGGCCCTCGTCCCAGCCTCTACCCGTCGATCCGGTGCGGATCACTGGACTATCCGGTCTCTACCGGACTATATGGTGAAGTGCACCGGACTATCCGGCGAGAGTATGTGGTGTTGGCTTTCGTTGGAGTTCTAGCCATTTGGGTTTTGCTTCATCCTTGCCCGAGTGATTCTCACCATTGGCCCAAATTCTTCGCTCTCTATTCATTAGTGAGACGCACTTAGGTGCAGAGTGGCTACGTGCTCGCTTGGTGTGTTCCCGTTCAGTGGGCGACACCAAGTGCTTGCTAGACACGTTTACTTTCAGTGGACGGTGTCTAGCGTTTGTTGTATGAAGTGTGTCAGTTTGCACTAGGGGGTTATGAGCTTGAGTTTTTAAGTGCTCCTATTCACACACCCTCTAGTCGCACGTCTCGGTCCTATAAGAGCTACGTGGGTAAGATGGCACGCTAAACTAGTGTTCAAGTTTGAACTTGAACACTAAAGTTCTTCCTTGATTAGAGGGTGAGAACTAACTTAATCTTAGATCAGATCCTAAGACAAGCTTATAGCACCGAAAAGTCTAGCACCGAAAAGAAGGTACACCACACTAGGCAAGTGCAAGAAATAAAGTAAAGTATAACTCAAAGGATAGATCAATGATGTATATTATACTGGAGTAGTAAAAGTACAAATACAAGAGCTTTACCAAGACTCGAAGCTAACTCCGGAATCCCTGAGGCAAAGACTCAGACTCAACTCTTACTCCCAGGACTAACCTAGTGCTACTAAACTAAGCAATGGTGTGTTCCACTCACCTTCCACACTTTACAAGTGAGTGCTTGGGGGTATTTGCAGCTACTAAGGGAGTGAGGGGGTCTTATAGGGTAGGTATGGCGGTTACATGGGTTGGTGCCAGGCCGAGCGACCTGGGGTAGGTCAGGCGGCCTCTCCTCAAGCCGGCCTGGACAGCCCTTGGGTCCACCGCCTCTTTGCATCTGATGGTCCATCTTCACTCCCCAAGTCGGTTGCATGGCAGTTAAAACATGTGCTTTCTCCCAAGTCATTAGATATTACATGTGTTTCTTCCTTAGCCATAGGATTGAATGAGAGCCAATGGACTGGCCTCATTGCTCTTCTGGTGTAATGAGTGATTGTCAACGGTACAAGTCCTCTGATGGACTGAGGCACAAGTCCTCCAATGGACTGGAGGCACAAGATCTCAACGTCGGTCGGCCATGGGAGTTCAGTACACAGAGGGGCGGTTCAGCAACGGCGGTGTAAGTCCTCCGATGGACTGCGAGGCGACTCCGATGGACTGGAGAAGCCGGGTGCCACCGTGGTGCTCCAACCCGAGTGCATGGCGCGAAGGCGTGCGAGGGAGGCTTTGGCAGCTTCGGCTCAAAACCGCCACCCAAGCTATCAAGCCTTGGTGAGTTGGGCCACAACTTGCCAAGATAGAAGAGAAGGGCGCAATCCGGCCCGAATGGAGACTTCCTAAAGTTTCCCGGTTTCTGACATCAAAACCGGGGGCGGATCGCGGATTGGACTACTGGCCACATGGAGGAAATCCGAGGATTGCGTGGAACTTACGAAGATCAAGACTTCATCGTGGTCGTCCGTCCCGAAATATCTTGTATCTCTTCGGTTTAACCCCTCAGGGCATTTCTAGTGTTAGGGGTCTATGTGTAAAACTGAACCAGGGTATAAATAGCCTAAGAGCTTGTCATTAGAACCTCTCTTGGCTGCTAGGCTTTCATTTGCTTAGTGTAATTTTCGTCCTCAAGCCTTGAGCATAAAGTTTAGGAGGGTTAGGGTTAGATCTAGCCTCCAAATCAAGAGGAAAGAAGAGGGTGGTTGCTTAGGACGAATTCCGTGGTTGTAATCTAATCTTGAGACCCATTTTGGGCCATTAATCCAAGTGATTTCGTACAACAACTAGTGTGCTTGTTCTTCCCCCTTTTGTAGGACCGAGACGTCCGACTAGAGGGTTGAATAGGAGCTATTAAAAACTCAAAATCACAACCCCCTGGTGCAGACTGACACACTTCACTCACAACCACTGAAAGGAAACGTGTCTAGCAAGCGCTTGGTGTCGCCCACTGAACGGGAACACACCAAGCAAGTGGAAGCACATGACTCAACGATCACGAGATCGCAAGTCAAGCGAAACAACAACTCACGCACTAGCATCTTGCCCACCACTCAACACACCGAAATGCACCTTACTGGTTCACAGCAAGTTAAGAGTATGGGCAGCAGCAAGGAACACTAAAAGCGACATCGAAGCAAAGAACCAAACAGCGAAACACCAACCGAAACAAGGCAGCCAGCAACTCGCTGGATAGTCTGGTGCACCTCACCGGATAGTCCGGTACAAATTAGATAGTCCGATGACTGGCACCGAATAGTCCGATGAAGCCTGGGCCGAGGGCTGGAGCCGATGGTCCGGTGCACGCCGCCGGATTATCCGGTGGGCGACCGGATAGTCCTGTGGTTGCACCGGATTGTCCGGTAAAACCCTGAAACTTGAGTTTTCAAACCCAAATCCTGACCAACCTTGTCCAATCTTCATGAAAAATTGACACAGGCTATCTGAGCACTATTCCAAAGCTATTCCTAAAAGATCCATGAAAAAATATCAAGGGATTAGCGGGAATTTCAGATCTCGTGAAGAGGCAAGCTTTGGGCAAGAGAAGTGAAAAACTCAAATTTGACTTCGTGGCAAACCTGCAGGTTTGAGATGAACTAGGTCATAATCTCCACATTCTTGCAAGTCCAAAACACCAAAAGAAGTGGGGAAAACTCGTAGGCAAAGCAAAGCACCAAAAGCCTTGAGAATTCACCCAAAATCCAAACTAGAGAAGGGGAAGGGAGAGGGCTGCACATAAGCTCTTCAATTTTAGAGGAATATTGCTACATTAATCACGAAATTGAGTGCATACAAAGGTTTCTACAGCCTACCACCCTTCATCCTCCCTCTTGATGTGAAGAACACTAGTTAGGGGACTCAAATCCTAACCCTAATACTCTCCTTTCTCTCCTTGGCACATGGCTGTATAGAAACTAAGCCTAGGGTTTTCTAATGGTGGAAGAGACACCTAAATGACCATCCACTTAGGTATTTATAGCCTATGCCTAATGACACCATTTAACACTAAGACCCTTACTCTAGAATGCCCGAAGGGGCTGAAATGAAAAAGATACAATTGGACGACTACGATGACACTTTGATCTTCTTCTTCTCCACGCCTCGCTTGGATGTACGCCACGTAGCCAGTAGTCCGGAAGCTTCCCCGGTTTTGAAGTAAGAAACCGGAAAACTTTATTCTGCGGGCTTCCTGGGCCGGGTCTTGGCCCAATCTTCTATCTTGGCGAGTCGGAGCCCAACCCACCAAGTAATTTGAACTTGGATGGCGGTTTTGAGCCGAAGCGCCAAAGCCTCCCTCGTACATCTTCGCGCCATGCACTCGGATTGGAGCACCACGGTGGCACCCGGCTTCTCCAGTCCATCAGAGTCGCCTCGCAGTCCATCGAAGGGCTTACACCACCGTTGCCGAACCGCCCCTGCGTGTACCGAGCTCCCATGGCCGATCGACGCCGAGCATTGCCTCCTGTCCATTGGAGGGCTTTTGCCTCAGTCCATCGAGGTCTTCATCATCTACCTCCAGTCCATCGGAGGGCCTCCAGTCCATCGGAGGGCTTGATCTCGTTGACAATCACTCATCACACCAGGAGAGCAATGAGGCCGGTCCATTGGCTCTCAATCTCCCCCTTGATGAGTGCATTGTCAACACCTTCGACCTAAAACCTGAAATAAGAACAAAGACAAGAGAAAAGCGTAAAACCGAAAAAGAAAGAAAGAAAGAAGAAAGTTGCTCAAAATGCCCAAGAACCAAATACAAGCAAAGAAACAGGGCACAATGAGACAATAAAAGAAAACAAAGCATCGGCTCCTCAAGACAGAGGCAAAAGGCTCAACGCACCGATGCAAAGAGCATGCTAAAAGCCCCACTCCCCCTGAAATGCATCCTTACAAATGCAAAAAATGAATGCAAAGCTCCCCCCTCAACTAAGTCTCTCCCGAGAATCCTCCCCCTATGTCCAATACTTCTCCCCCTTGTTGACAATGGACACATCAAGGGTTCATAGGACTCTCCCTGAACTAGACAACTCCCCCTCAAAATATGCCATGAGATGCAGAGAGTGTACTAGAAAGAGCTCACAAGGGATGTAAAGCTAGTATTCACAAGTTCTAGCATACAGAGCAAATGAGGGCAAGGAAGCATATAACAAGCTCAAATGAATCTATCTTACACATATCAAGAGCAAGCTTGTTTTTCAGGAAGTTTTTAAGAGAAAGCATCACCAACACGAATAGCACCTAACAAGATAGGCATGAACAACAAGATGCTAGCAATGTATACAAGGTGTGCTACTCTCAACCAAAGCATATACAACTAGCCATAAGCATTTTAGAGACTTGCAAATTTAGATTTGAACATTTATATTCATAAGCAAGTTCTTTTTGTGCCAGGGGTTATTTACTTGTCTTTTGCCACTTCTTACCAACCAACGCCAAGCCTAGGCTCAAAGAACCATCAGAAGCTTAAGACAAGGTTTTGGTCATACATAGCCAAGTCCAAGTTCATGTCAAAGTGCAATGACAAGCAGTCTCAAACTAGATTAGTGTGACAAGCAAACCCACCTGAATCATTCTCAATTTAGCACATAAGACACCACTTGTAAGCATTTTGATTCAGATTTCAATTTAAGCAAGGTATCATAAAAGTTTAGGCATTAACTCAGCAAAGGCATACAACTAGCATATTCAGGCATGAAAAGATAGCATAGCATTCAACACTCCTACACATGCTAGGTAGCCAAGTCAAGTGGTGATCATGTTTTTGATTTGCAAAGAATAAAATGACTTATCTCACAACTAGTATTCAATAGACTCAAGAGAGCTTAACCAACCATGATCAAGCAAGCACTGTACAATCTAGCACAAGCAAGTACTAACTCAGCATTCCAAAGAGCTCTAGTGCTAGTGAAGTGAAAATGCATATGATACAATGCAATGCATGATATGATACAATATGCAAGGGAAACAAAGAGAAATAAAAGCAAGATAAAAGCAAGAACCAAACTACAGAAGCTATCCTTACAAAAAGGAATAGCATACTATCCCTGACTAAAAGGGATAGCACACTCCAAGCTTACCTCTCAAGCGCGCAAAAGCGTCAAACTCTAGGGGCTTGGTAAAGATATCAGCCAACTGGTTTGCAGATACTACATGGATTAAGTTTATTTCCCCCTTCTCATAGTGATCTCTCAGAAAGTGAAACCTCACGTCTATGTGTTTGGTTCTGGAGTGCAAGACGGGGTTCTTAGCTACAGAAATAGCAGAAGTAGAGTCAACTAGAAGAGGGATTTTTCTCAACCTAAGGCCGAAATCACTAAGGGTGGCTTTCATCCATAAGAGCTGGGAGCAGCAGCTAGCAGCAGCTATGTACTCTACTTCTGTGGTAGACAGGGATACGCTAGCTTGCTTGTGGGAGGACCACGAGACAAGAGAGGTTCCTAAGAGATGGCATGTGCCGGAGGTTGACTTGCGATCAATCCGACAGCCAGCATGGTCAGCATCTTAGAACCCTCTATGAGGAAGAGAAGAACCCGAGGAATACCAAAGACCAAGCTCAGGAGTGAATTTCATATAACTGAAAATCTGCTTCACCGCTTGACGGTGAGAAGTCCTAGGAGAAGCCTGGTAGTGCGCACAAAAGCAAACCGTGAACTAAATGTCCGGTCTGGTCGCCGTTAGGTATAGAAGTGAGCCGATCATCCCTCGAAATTCCTTCTGGTCCACCGCCTCCCCATCTTCATCCGCATCAAGCGTCGTGTTTGTACTCATAGGAGTCGTCATGGGTTTAGAGTCACCCATGTTAAACTTCTTGAGTATGTCCCTTGTGTACTTGGCTTGATGGACGAAGGTACCCTCAAGGCCTTGCTTGATCTGCAGCCTGAGGAAGAACTTGAGCTCACCCATGAGACTCATCTCAAATTCCCTGCTCATCTGTTCAACAAAACTAGACACCAAAGCGTGAGATGAACCACTAAAGATTATGTCATCAACATATATCTGAACTATCAGAGTGTCACAGCCACGACTCAACAAAAATAAGGTCTTGTCTACTGAACCCATCACAAACCCAGACTTGAGCAGGAAACTCTTCAACCTAACATACCAAGCTCTAGGAGCTTGCTTCAGACCATAAAGGGCTTTCCTCAGCTTATACACCTGGTTTGGAAACTTAGCACTCTCAAAGCCAGGAGGTTGTCTCACATAAACCTCCTCCTCTATGAACCCATTTAGGAAAGCTGACTTGACATCCATTTGCTGTAGTTTGAAGCCTTTAGAGGCCGCAAAGGCAAGCAAAATCCTAATGGCATCCAAACGAGCTACAGGGGCAAAGGTCTCCTCATAATCTATCCCCTCCTTCTGACAGAAACCCTGGGCTACCAATCTCGCTTTGTTCCTCACAACCATCCCATTCTCACCCTGTTTGTTCTTGAAAACCCACTTGGTACCTATAGGGCGACAGTTTGGTGGAGGCTCAACTAAATCCCAGACATGGTTTCTCTCAAAGTTCTCCAACTCATCATGCATGGCGTTCACCCAGTTAGAATCAGATAATGCATGTGACACATCTCGGGGCTCAAAAGTAGCAACATATGCAGAGTGGGAGAAAAAGGCTAGAGAAGCAACCGACGAGCGTGTGACACACTGGTGAATATCTCCAATCATCTTGTGTGGAGGGTGATCCCGCTGGACCTGCCGAGATGGAACAATCTCGGAAGTCACCTCCGCTACGTCCTCAGCGGGGCCAGCCTCTGCTTGAGCTTGCTATCGAGGGAGTGAGGAGGAAGCCGTAGGCAAGGGTTCTCCATCATCATCAGAACTCGTAGCAGAGTGGGCATGAGCTGCAGCCGGTACAGTGGCTCCTGCATCACCAACATCTTCTGTACCTTCCTCATCTTCAAAGATAGGGGTGCCTTCTTCATCATCACTTGAAAGCTCAAATGCAGGGGTTGTGCAGGGCATAGTTTCATCAAAAGAAACCTCACAAGTCTCAACAACTTGTTTGGCGTCCAAAATCCACACACGAAAAGCCCTAGAACTAGAAGCATACCCCAGAAAAATCCCATCCCAACAACGAGACTCAAACTTGTCCAAATGCCCCGCCTTCTTAAGCACAAAACACCTGCAGCCAAACGCTCGCAAGTGGACGCTGGGCTGCCTACCAAACCGAAGTTCATACGAGGTTTTCCCAAGGAAAGCTCGCAAGAAGATCCGGTTCACAATGTAACAGGCCGTATTCACTACCTCAGCCCAAAAGCGCCTCGGAGTCCTGTGCTCATCGAGTATCGTCCATGCCATCTCAACGAGTGTGCGGTTCTTGCGTTCCACAACACCGTTCTGCAGTGGGGTATATGCAGAAGAAAACTGGTGCTCAAGACCTAGGTCACGACAGAAGCTTTCGAAACGAGAGTTTCTGAATTCTTCGCCATTGTCACTGAGGATAGCCCTCATGGCCTTATGACTCTCGTTTCTCAACCTCAGTACCAGATCCCGAACAAAACCAAACGCCTCATCCATAAACTCCATAAAAATACCCACAAGAACTGCGAAAAGTCGTCCACAACGACAAGCACGTACCACTTCCCACTGACCGACGCTACCGAGCGGGACCTACTGTATCCATATGGAGTAGCTCACCCAGATAGGACGTCATAACCTGAGACACAGGAGTGTGAGAAGCGGCAACCATCTTGCCATGACGACAGGGGTGGCACACTAAGTCCTTTCCAGCTTTCAATTTGGGCAATCCCCGGATTAGGCCCATTGAACTCAACCTGACAAGCATATCAAAGTCTCCTATGCCACTTCCATATATCAACAGAAGTACTAGCAACCAAACAACGCGCAGGGCTAGAAACAGATGTAAGGTCGACTCTAAAAACCTGACCAAAAGGCAGCAAAGAGCAAACCAGGGTCTCT
The DNA here is from genome assembly GCA_022530915.1 of Paspalum notatum. Classification (NCBI taxonomy): domain Eukaryota; kingdom Viridiplantae; phylum Streptophyta; class Magnoliopsida; order Poales; family Poaceae; genus Paspalum; species Paspalum notatum. Next base: position 25,329,462 of record CM039688.1, on the reverse strand, counting down.
TCAGCATCAAGAACATGGCACACACCCATCTTAAAATGAACCTCAAATCCTTCATCGAGAAGTTGTGAAACACAGACCAAATTGAACCCCAGATTCCGGACAAAAGCAACTTCTCTCAGGGAAAGCTTAGCACAAAGAGAAACAGAACCAACACCAAACACTTTACCTTGACCATTGTCCCCGAATGTGATGTACTCCTTGGTGCTCACGGGGTTGAGGCTAGAGAACCACTTGTGGTGCCCTGTCATGTGTCTAGAGCAACCGAAGTCCATGATCCACACGTCCTCCATGCCTCGATCCTGCAAAGTCAAGTAAAGCGACGATGAGCAAACGGTCTGGTACTGGGGTTAGTACCAAAACTGCTGTACCAGTGCCGAGCCATGACGACTATCAAGGTAACCACGACCTCTAAAGCGTGAACCCTTGAAAGCTCTCTCAAAGCCTAGGTCACGAGGTCCATAGCCGCGCTAAAAACGACTAGGAGCTCGACTGACAAAGCGTCTCTCACCACCAGGAGCATGGACTTGAAAGCCGCCTCCTCTCTCACCACCAGCAAAGCGGTCTCTCATCTCACCGCGGTGGGGACGATCTTGCCTACCACCCTGGTAGAACTGATCCCGGTTCCCCCAAGCTCTCTCCTGCCTCTCAACCCGCTTTCTCCTAAAGCAAAACTCCTCTAGATGGCCATTCCACTGGCAGAACTCACAGTGGTAGACAGGCCTCCTAGAAACTGGGTTAGGCTAGGACTTGGGCTTAGGTGGTGTGGCCTTGGATGGTTTAGGCTACTAGACTGGCTTCTTGCGCTTGGCTTAAGCTCTTCCTCACTGACCGACGCTACCGAGCGGGAACTACTGTATCCATATGGAGTAGCTCACCCAGATAGGATGTCATAACCTGAGACATAGGAGCGTGAGAAGCAGCAACTATCTTGCCATGACGACAGGGGTGGCACACTAAGTCCTTTTCAGCTTTCAATTTGGGCAATCCTCGAATTAGGCCCATTGAACTCAACCTAACTAGCAGATCAAAGTCTCCTATGCCACTTCCATATATCAGCAGAAGTACTAGCAACCAAACAACGCGCAGGGCTAGAAACAGATGTAAGGTCGACCCTAAAAACCTGACCAAAAGGCAGCAAAGAGCAAACCAGGGTCTCTTCAGCATCAAGAACATGGCACACACCCTTCTTAAAACGAACCTCAAATCCTTCATTGAGAAGTTGCAAAACATAGACCAAATTGAACCCTAGATTCCGGACAAAAGCAACTTCTCTCAGGGAAAGCTTAGCACAGAGCGAAACAGAACCAACACCCAACACTTTACCTTGACCATTGTCCCCGAATGTGATGTACTCCTTGGTGCTCACAGGGTTGAGGCTAGAGAACCACTTGCGGTGCCCTGTCATGTGTCTAGAGCAACCGGAGTCCATGATCCACACGTCCTCCATGCCTCGATCCTGCAAAGCCAAGTAAAGCGACGATGAGCAAACGGTCTGGCACTGGGGTTAGTACCAAAACTGCTGTACCAGTGCCAAACCATCACGACGATCAGGGTAACCACGACCTCTAAAGCGTGAACCCTCGAAAGCTCTCTCAAAGCCTCGGTCACGAGGTCCATAGCCGCGCTAAAAACGACTAGGAGCTCGAGCGACAAAGCGTCTCTCACCACTAGGAGCACGGACCTGAAAGCCGCCTCCTCTCTCACCACCAGCAAAGCGGTCTCTCATCTCACTGCGGTGGGGAGGATCTTGCCTACCACCCTGGTAGAACTGATCCCGGTTCCCCCAAGCTCTCTCCTGCCTCTCAACCCGCTTTCTCCTAAAGCGAAACTCCTCTAGATGGCCATTCCACTGGCAGAACTCACTGTGGTAGACAGGCCTCCTAGGAACTAGGTTAGGCTAGGACTTGGGCTTAGGTGGTGTGGCCTTGGATGTCTCAGGCTGCTGGACTGGCTTCTTGCGCTTGGGCTTAAGCTCTTCCTCAACAATCTTGTTCAGCTCAGCCTAAGAATGCTTGGGTGTCCAGTACTGCTTCTTTGGGGCAGCCTTGGGTGGCTCATGGTAAACCCCATCAACAGTCTCTCCTGGCTGAGTAGGTGCAGTTTTGATCTAAATCGGGGCACTCTTCTCACCCAAAGTGCTGCACTCTCCAAACCCACAACCTCTCATGTCACCCTCGACTCTCTTGGTGCTCTCTATAATCATCTCTAGTTAGGGTTGCCTTGCATATACCCAACTCAACACCTCTCTCAACCTGCTGTTATCATCTTGCAAAGACAACACTTGCAACCTAAGATCTTCCAGAACTACAGTCTGGGCAGAACAGGTATCACAATTTACAGAGGGAAACACAGGAGCAGCTTTCTCCAACTTCTTAATGGTGGCATCCCTATCAACCAGCTGCATCCTAAGGGTCAGGCAGTTCTCACAAGTGTCAGTAGGTACTGAAAGCACCTCAACGTCAGCTCTCAACTACTCTAACTCACCTCTCACAGTAGGTGTCACACCCTGGTTTAAAAAGACAAACCAGAGTAAAACTATATGTGTGCCAGGATCTAATCTCACACATATAGAGACAATATACAGTGATATAACAGAACATGCTTTATTATATAACGTTAAACAACATATACATAAGACATACACAGAGTAGCGGAAGCATAACTAAAACTCCGAGCCGTCCACAGGGAAGCCAACTGGGGGTCGCTCGCCTAGAACTCCATGAACCTTCAATTGTACTCCTTTAGGCCTTCATCTTCTGAGCAGCGGTTGGAATTTTACCCCCAACAAGGATAAAAGTAAAGGAACAAGCGTGAGTACTTCAACCCGTACTCAACAAGCATAACATGAACCATGAGGCTCTAAGGTTGGCTGACACAAAGCATGAGCTTTTAGTGGGTCAAGTTTTATTAAACAACTAATTACTGCAAGTCAGTAAGCCATTAAACCCAAGATATTGCATATGAACATTAGTCAATATTATTAACATAAGATCCACCTTCCCAACCAACCAGGAACCACTAATCTGCATAAAGGATCTGGGCCGCTCATAACCGTGAGCATGGCTGACATGTCAGTTTTACACTCTCGAGAGGTTGTACATCTTTACCCACAAGCCGTGTACTACGCTAGGAGTTCATCACATTGCCTGAGATGAGATGACTAGCAAGCACACTACGAAGCCTTTACAAAGATCACGTTGGTAAAAAGTAACCGCAAGGAATCAAGCGCCGCAATTGTGGTGTCCGCCTCACAAAGGGAGAAGCATACAGCACACTCAACCTAAGGTAGTGTAGCGACCACAAACGCTTACTCCCCCTCTTGCCCCGCAGGTAAGTTACTTCAAACCAAAACGATCTAATTAATCAGCTAAGACCGTCCCATTCCAGTCTCATGGTAGCACGGTTGTCCCAGGTTGTCGCTTTGCGAACCGGTCCTTATGGAGAGCGGCTATGAGCAAACCACTAAGCACATGCTCATGCCCCCTAAACCAAGTTGCTAAAAAGCCATTTTTAAAGAGACAGGAACCACTCAAGCACATAGCGCAGAGGGTCACGCTCCGAGTTAAATTGCATAGCTCCATTAACAAGATTATTAACAAAAGTAACATGTATTCGCGCAGCAACTAGCAAAACTTAACCAACATGCATCCCATAGGTGAACATATCGAAAAAAAAAGGGGCTACGGTACAGTCCTTAGGGCATACAAGATTAGACACATGCATATGAAGTGATTAAGTGGTTATTGGGTTGTGTCCATGTTATACTTGCCTTCCTCAAAGGTACTCTTGCTGCTCCTCACACACATCGAGCCTCAGCGCAAACAACTGTAACAACAAACAAAGGAGAACTAAGAACAATACACCATACAAATAAATGATTTTATAAAGAACATGAAAAGAACACTAGTCGTTACTAATAATACATGAGGAAGGATATGAAGGTAGGAACAAAATGATTTGCTAGGACTAGGTGTTAAGAGATATAAACATGAAAAAGTGAAAGATGTTGCCAGGCCATGGTTTGCATAGAGATATTATTGTGGTGGAGAATATGAGGGGTTGAGAAGGAACTAGGGTGCAAATGAGAGAGGAATACGATTGATCTTGCAGTGGTGTTTGTGCTGAAACTGCACACGATAGGACAATGGTAATGTGGGCACCGGAACTCTTCCCATGACACACCATTTAAGGACCCTATTTGAGGAATTGATAAAGGATATGTGGACTAAATTCTGACCAAAGGGTGCTGAGATTCGACCAATGGGCCAATGACAAAAGAAGGCGCAACGTAGAGTTATGTAGCCTCTTTTCTACAGGAGGGACAGCAAGTGCACCGATCGGAAAGACCATCCAATACCTGGCCTAAGCTGATCCAAAGGCTGCCAAAATTTACAGAAATATGTGGTACTACGATATACACGATATGGCAAAAGGATTTGATGATTGGAGAAGATGATTAAAAGAAAAGACCCTTGCATTTGGTAGAAGCTCGGCTGTCTAGGCTGCAGATATGTGTTTACGGTAACGCTAAAATCTCCGGACCTGTGCCTCCTATGGCAGAACCAATTTATAGGGGCATGATCGAGGATATAATACACATCTTGGTCGAAGGGCTCGCTGATTGGACCTCCGGATCATTGAGAAAACATGCGCCAAAGTGGCAGCAGTGCTGCTGTCTGGACTGCAGTGACAGCGAGCACGGCGACGGCTGTAACTCTCACATCAATACACCTATGGACAAACCATTTTATGGGGATATGCTCAGGGGTGCAAGGTATGATCTGATGAAAGGGCATGACCCCTGGACTACCAAGTCAGCAAGGAACGCAGCGCCAAGTAGGGACAGCATGGCTGCCCGCTAGTGCAGCGAGACGTCCCATGGTAAACTTTGCCGGAACTTGATGGACATCCATCTACAGCCTACGAATTGCAGCGGGAAACAAGGAAACATAGAGGAACATATTTGGGGAGTCATCACCTAGGGTTTGGTGGTGGAAGAGGTGACATGGGCGACATCAAGGCTGTGATGCCGCTGCGCACACGATCCCATAGGGCTGCAGCCTTGCCTCGGCGTCGGGGATCGTCGGGGGTGCCCTCCATGGTCTCCACACCCATGGACAGTAGGGGCAGCAGCAAGGAGACAACCTCCATGGCATGCTTTAGAGCGTGGATCGAAGAACGCAGCAGGGGATCATCTTCGTTGAGATGAGAGCACTTCGTTTTCATGTTTCGGTGGTGGGGGGGAGTATTGGGACGAGGGGGGCAGCCATGGGGGAGAGGGGTGACCATGGCTGTTCCCTCCTTCTGTTTTCTCATGAGGAGGAAGGGGAGGGGCGGCCAGGAGAGGGGAGGGGCGACCAGGAGGGGAGGGGCAGCTAGGGAGAGAAGATTAGGGTTAGTTTGGGCTGTTTTGGGCCTGTTTAGGGCTGGCCCAAGCTATGGACAGAAGTGGGAAATAAAAGAAAGGATTTCGGGCCTTGATCCAAGGTCAAAATGAGTGGAAACTTTGGGCCTTGACCCATTGATTGAGTCTTGAGTTTGTCATGCACGGGAGAGAAAATGATAAGGGAGAAAATTTGACGGCATCAACTAGAACCGAATTAGGAATTTCTGGGTTCTATGGAATGAGAGATAGAAGAGAACGTCAGTTGGACATGAGCCTAAGAATGACACTAAGTTTTACCATAGAGTGAGAGAACGTTGTCGGTGGAAAGAAATGATGAAAAGGTAAACCTGAGGATGATATGTCAAAAATCTCCAAAAGAGGGAAAACAGTGAGGTCCGAGTGAGATCATCTAGGGTTTTGAGAATGACCTGATCAATTGAAAGAAGTGACTTGGTATATAGGATGATTGACAAGATTGGATTATGGTTTTGGGGTGGGTTTTGAGGTGATGAAACTTTTGAGATTGGCTAAGGGTTTTTTAGAGGTTTGGTTTGAGTTGGCAAGAAAGAAAAGGGCTAGGATTTTAGGGATACGGATTGAGATCAACTCGAAACCTAGCCAGTTTAAACTATTTTGAAAATTCTTTTTACACACATAAACACTTATGCACTTTGGCATGAATGCAACAAACAAACAAACAAATTTTATTTAGAAAAAAAAACTGTTAAAAGCATACTTTTCTCTCAATCCAACAAAACTTACAAGTTCGAAAATTTTAGAAAACTAAGAAATCCTTCATTTTATTCATTGTTATCTATTCACATCCTAAAATTATAAATTTTGGGGTGTAACAGTAGGACAGACCATACACACACCCAAAAGCGCAGGCCTAGCCCTAAGCTCCTCAAGCTCCTTGAGCTGCCCCTCAAACTTATCCTTCAGCACAGCTAGCTCTCTAGCTAGACAGGGGCAAGACTCACACTCGAGCTCTTCACTCAAAGTAGGTTCATCTAGTTTGGACTGGAGTTTGCCTAACTCAGCTCTAAGCCCATCTATCTCCTCTATCCGCTTGGCGTACCTATCTCTCTGGTTACCAAGCTCCGTCATGAAAGGCTCGCAGGTAGGGCACTCAAGCTCACTGGGTTGGGGTCTCACACTCCTCAATCTCTCATTCTCCTCTAAAGCCTCAGCAAGTTGGGCTTTCAAATTCTGCAGCTTCTTAGCTGCCTTCTCCAGCATTTTATCCTGGGCTTTCAACTCTCGGCTGTTCTGCTCTAGCATCTCAAGTATTTCGGCTTGCTTAGGAGTTATCTCATCATCGGAAGAAGAGTTGCTGCCGTCATCCTTGTTCTCCTTGTCCTCAAGCGCCATGGAGCAAACCGAGCTCCTCTTGTCCTTGTTCTTGCGCCTGGACTTGGTGGAGACGAAGCACAAGCCAGCTGGACCTCTTTGATCGTTCCTCTTGTCCTTCGTATACGTGATCTCCTCATCACTTGAGCTTGACGAGGACGTAGAGAAAGAAGATCCACTGCTGCAGATCCCGATCTCGGCGAAGAACGCCTTGTCCTGCTTCCGGTTGTCCTTCTGGTAGCTCTTGAAATCCTTTTGGAAGTTCTTCTTGTCGAAGGGGCGCTTGCCAAAGCTGTGCTTGCTAGAGCGGTGCTTGTCAAAGCTCGGCTTGCTGGAGTCACGGGAGTAGCTCTTGCCCTTCTTGTAGTAGTCGTTCTTGTTGGGGCACTCGGCGATGAAGTGGCCGACCTCTCCACACTCGAAGCACTTGGGCTTCTCGCCTCTCTTCTTGCTCATCCGGTTGTCATAGGCGCGCTGAAAGGGACTAGACACCAGACAAAGCTCATCATCCCCAAGCATCGCCAACTGCTCCTCTATAACAGACATCAAAGCAGAAAACGAGAAGTTGTGTAACAGGGGGTTAGTAGCAGACTCACTAGAGGGGGTAGCCAAGGCCAGACTCTTAGAACCTGTACAAACGAGGGAATCCCACATCTTGTAATCTACTTCTGTGGCCTTGAGCTTACTATAGAGCGCCTCTACTCCTATCGTATCATACCCTGCCGACTCAATGATTGAGTTCACCTTGATCTCCCATACTTTTCTATCCAAAGCATACAGCAATTTGACAGTCTGCTGATGATCGGTGTATGGGAGCTCAGCGGGGGCAGAGTTAACACGCAACTTGTTAATGATCGACTGAAAGTGACCAAACAAGTCGTCTACTGACTCTCTCGGCTTCTGGACGAAATTCTCATATTCGCGCCGGTAAGTCTCCACAAGCCTAGCCTTAATTGTCGCGGTACCCTCATGGTGTGCACTAAGCAGTGACCATATCTCACGCACCGTCTTGAGGTGACTCACTCTCTCATAATCCATGGGACCGAGCCCAGAAAAGAGAAAGTTAACAGCCTTGGCATTCGCCTCATGCTAAGCCACAATCTCAGGTGTAGTACACTCCGCAGCTAGAAGCACCACAAAAGTCGTACTCTGAGTAGCATCAATCCTACCCTTCCAGTAGGGATAGCCATCGGAGCCAAGAACCGAAATCTTCCCGGAGTAAGTCATCATCGCTACGGTTTCGTCACTGGTTAAGGTATGGGAAACCTAACCGGCTCTGATACCACTTGTAGGACCGAGACGTGCGACTAGAGGGGGGTGAATAGGAGCACTTAAAAACTCAAAACCACAACCCCCTGGTGCAGCTGACACACTTCACTCACAACAACAGCTAGACGCCGTCCACTAAAAGGAAACGTGTCTAGCAAGCACTTAGTGTCACCCCCTGAATGGGAACACACCAAGCGAGCGGAAGCACAAGACTCAACGATCACGAGATCGCAAGTCAAGCGAAACAACGACTCACGCACTAGCGTCTTGCCCGCCACTCAACACACCAAAATGCGCCTTACTGGTTCACAGCAAGTTAAGAGTATGGGCAATAGCAAGGAAGACGAAAAGCGAGGTCGAAGCAAAGAACCAAACAGCGAAACACCAACCGAAACAAGGCAGCCAGCAACTCGCCGGATAGTTCGGTGACTGGCACCGGATAGTCCGATGAAGCCTAGGCCAAGGGCTGGAGCCGGATGGTCCGGTGCACGCCGTCGGATTATCCGGTGGGGGACCGGATAGTCCGGAGGTTGCACCGGATTGTCCGGTAAAACCCTAGAACTTGAATTTTCTAACCCCAATCCTGACCTAACCTTGTCTAATCTTCACGAAAATTGACACAGGCTATCTGAGCACTATTCCAAAGCTATTCCCAAAAGATCCATGAAAAAAGATCAAGGGATTAGCAGGAATTTCAAATCTCATGAAAAGGCAAGCTTTGGGCAAGAAAAGTGAAAAACTCAAATTTGACTTACTCGTGGCAAACCTATAGGTTTGAGATGACTAGGTCATAATCTCCACATCCTTGCAAGTCCAAAACACCAAAAAAAGTGGGGAAAACTCGTAGGCAAAGCAAAGCACCAAAAGCCTTGAGAATTCACCCAAAATCCAAACTAGAGAAGGGGAAGGGAGAGGGCTGCACATAAGCTCTTTAAATTCAGAGGAATATTGCTAGATTAATCACGAAATTGAGTGCATACAAAGGTTTCTATAGCCTAACACCCTTCATCCTACCTCTTGATGTGAAGAACACTAGTTAGGGGACTCGAATCCTAACCCTAATGCTCTCCTTTCACTCTTTGGCACATGGCTGTATAGAAACTAAGCCTTGGGTTTTCTAATAGTGGAAGAGACACCTAAATGACCAGCCACTTAGGTATTTATAGCCTAGGCCTAACGACACCATTTAACACTAAGACCCTTACTCTAGAATGCCCGAAAGCGGCTGAAATGAAAAAGATACAATCGGACGACTACGATGACACTTTGATCTTCTTCTTCTCCACGCCTCGCTTGGATGTACGCCATGTAGCCAGTAGTCCGGAAGCTTCCCCTGGTTTTGAAGTCAGAAACTGAAAAATTTTATTCTACGGTCTTCCTGGGCCGGGTGTTGGCCCAATCTTCTATCTTGGTGAGTCGGAGCCCAACTCCAAGTCATTTGAACTTGGGTGGCGGTTTTGAGCCGAAGCTGCCAAAGCCTCCCTCGTACGTCTTCGCGCCATGCACTTAGATTGGAGCACCACGGTGGCACCCAGCTTTTCTAGTCCATCGGAGTCGCCTCGCGGTCCATCAGAGGGCTTACACCACGGTTGCCGAACCACCCCGCCGTGTACCGAGCTCCCATGGCCGACCGACACCGAGCATTGCCTCCAGTCCATTGGAGGGCTTTTGCCTCAGTCCATCGAGGTCTTCATCATCTACCTCCAGTCCATCGGAGGGCCACTAGTCCATTGGAGGACTTGATCTCGTTGACAATCACTCATCACACCAGGAGAGCAATGAGGCCTGTCCATTGGCTCTCACCTTTTCCCATTGGTTCTTGGACTCAATTCTTGGCTTTTCGGGTGTTTGCTTTGGCCGAGTTTGAATCCTTTCTTACGCTTGTGTTTTGGACATGCAAGGACATGGAGGTTATGTCTTAGAACATCTCAATCCTGAAGGATTGCCACGAGCAAGTTGTTCTTGAGCTTTCCCCTATTCTTGACCAAAGGTTCCCTCTTCACGAGATCTATAATTCCCTCTAATCCCTTGATCTTTTTCCATAGATCTTTTGGGAATAGCTTTGGAATGGAGCTAGGTCAGTGTGTGCAAAATTTCGTGTAGATTGGTGAAGATTTGGACAAATTTTGGATTCGGAAGCTCAAGTTTCGGGTGGCTATTTTTGTTTGAGCTATATCGTCCAATGGATTCCTATTTCATCCGGTGGTTCTTGCAGTGGTCAAACATGCTCCAAATGATCTAAAATTTTGTGGAGATCTTGTCCTGTGAATCAAAAAGCTCTCACAAAAATTTTAGTATTTTTAGAGGCGTTTTGACCAGGTTTTGGTATTTTTCCCTTGGGGTTGGTCTGCCAGTTATCAACCACCGAACGGTCCGGTGGCTCTTGGATTATTTTTCCTTGGCCCCCGCTGAGCTCGTATACACTAATCATCAGCAGGCTGTGAAATTGTTGTATGCTTTGGACAGAAAAGTATGGGAGATCAAGGTGAACTCGATCATCTAGTCGGCGGGTTATGACACGATTGGAGTGGAGGCTCTTTATAGCAAGCTCAAGGCCACAGAAGTTGATTACAAGATGAGGGATTCCCTTGCTTGTACTAGCTCCAAGAGCTTGGCCTTGGCTACTCCCTTCCGTGAGGCTGCTACTAACCCCCTGTTATACAACTGATGTCTGTGACAGAGGAGCAGTTGGCGTCACTTGGGGATGACGAGCTTTGCTTGGTGTCTAGTCGCTTTCAGCGTGCCTATGACAACTGGATGAGCAAGAAGACGGGCGAAAGGCCCAAGTGCTTCGAGTGCGGAGAGGTCGGCCACTTCATCGCTGAGTGCCTCAACAAGAACAATGACTACTATAAGAAGGGCAAGAGCTACTCCCGCGACTCCAACAAGTACCACTTCGGCAAGCCCAGCTACAATAAGCATCGTTCCAGCAAGCACAGCTCCGGCAAGCGCCACTTCGGCAAGAAGAATTTCCAAATGCAAGCATCTAGGCCCTAAGGTGAGTTTCGGTGATTGATTGACAAGCTTAATTGTTGTCTAATGAGCTCATGAGTGCAGGTTTAAAAATGAATACAAAAGTGCTTGCTCATTGGATTATGTTAATGGCCCCTAATTCAAATGTTTTACTTCTTGGAAGCGGACGTGGTTTTCATCCATATATCGAAGGCTGAGGACTCTTCTAGAGTCAAGGATCAAAGGAGAAGGTGGATCCTTGCTTAGATAGGGTTTTTTAGTGTCCGCACTATTAAGAGGGGCTAAAGGTTAGTAGCTTGATCAAGTGATTTACCAAAGTGGATGCACACACAAGCCAAAACTTTGAAGAACTGTCCTCTCTGAGGCAAAACAAGGGAGAGGACAAATAAGGGTTTTGAGGTGAAGTTATCCGGTTTATAGCCCATGCAAATCCACTAGACCGGACTGTCAGGTTTTGTGTAACCGGACAAACCTAAGGATAGAGAAACCTGTAGCCTTGAACTTGGGAAGGAACCCCAGAGCAATGGACCAGATTGTCCTAACCCCATACATTGGACAAATGGAAGGACAAACAAACCCGAGGCTATGTTTTAGTGTAGAAATCAGCTAAACAATGGACCAGATTGTCCTAACCCTATACATCAGACAAATGGAAGGACAAACAAACCCGAGGCTATGTTTTAGGAGGGGGTTTGGCACGGCTTCTTTGGGCTCCGGCTCCTACTTTTGAAGCAGTGGGTAGGTGTGCAGTAAGAGCCAAAAGAAGCTCCTGGATAGTGGCTTCACCGGCTTGTTCTCATATGCAGTTCATTTTTCGAGGAGAGAGAAAAACAGCTCCTTGCTAGTAGGAGGAGCCGGAGCCGGTTGGAGCTGTGCCAAAGGGGCTCTTAGTGTAGAAATCAGCTAAACAATGGACCAGATTGTCCTAACCCTATACCTCGGACAAATGGAAAGACAAACAAACCCGAGGCTATGTTTTAGTATAGAAATCAGCTAAACAATGGACCGGATTGTCCTAACCCCATACATCGGACAAATGGAAGGACAAACTCAGCAATGGCTAGTTTTCAGAGTGCATCCATATATGGGGACCGGATTGTCCGAAACCACCTACCTCGGACAAAACATCGGACAAAGTTACCTGCACAGTACATGTCATAGTTTGTTAGTGACCGTTGGTAAAGCACATGGACTGGATTGTCCAATGTTAAGAAAAATAAGGGACCGGACAATCCTAAGTACACTGCGTCATCCCTTCTCTTTTGCAACGGCTCTATTACCTTGAGGGGCTATATATATGGGATTCTTCACTCCATTTCGTGCTCTTTGACACTCCAACAACTTCATACACTCAGAGAGCCCTTATGCTTCAACTCTTTGCATCAACCACTCACATATTCACACCTTTGAGAGCAAGATCAAGGTCTAGGCTTGTGTGCATCCATCTTGGTGAGGATCAAGATCAAATGAAGACCGCAACTTGTTACTCTTGGTGATTGGCAGCACCTAGGCAGACTTGGTGACTAGGGTGCATTTTCAGAGCTTGCCAAGGAGATTGTGGAAGCCCAAAGAACAAAGGTGTACAAGGCTTGAGCTCCACCTTGCCGGGATGGCGAACAGAGACTTAGTGAGTGCCCACAAGTATGGGAGGCAGCAATACACTCTAGGGTGTGCTGCAATGTGGACTAGGGGAGGGTGCCAAACCTCCGACACCACAGGAAAAAATCTGATTATCTCTTTCCTTTGTTCCTCTACTTGATGCTCTTGCTTCTTTGCGTATTTTCATGGATTGCATCTTGTAGTCACCATGCTTAGTCTTTTTCTTGGCTAGTATCTCCCTTGTTCTTATGGTCATTGGTGTTGCTAGTGGTAGAGTCTGTTGTCATTTTCTTTTCAACTAGCATGTGTAGGCTTTCCTTTCGTTTTTGAGAAGTTTAACTACATGTAGAGGGTGAAGTGGGCTAATTTCTAGTGTCGCTAGGTTAAGGACTTTCGATTAGAGTTTGAAATTAGCCCAATTCACCCTCCTCTTGGGCATCCGGTCCTTACAAGTGGTATCAGAGCCTCATTGCTCATTGGATCACTAAGCTTCATCGATTAGAGCAAGATGTCAAAGATGGGCGGTGTTGGCGGTTCTTAGCCTACCAGATTTTACTCCGCAAGCGCACGGAGACCGCTGTAGCCTTTCACCCGGGAGTATTCCAAGGTATCGTATTTATCCACAAGAAAGCATTGAGTTAAAGATAACAAACTATCATTCATCTAGCTGCTACTCTTTCACGTCAACCAATAGCTAGGAAAGGTTGACACCAAACACCATGGGATACAAGCCAAGCACCGTTGGCAAGAAAACAGCTAAAGCTAGGAGGACAACGAGACAGGGACTGCGGTACGGTCTTCTATCTTTGCTAGCATACAAGAGCTATTCGTGCCAAGGGTCGAAAGAATATCAACAGAGTTATGACTTGCATCGAGCGAAATTCTGGTGCCTTGAGGGGTCAGGGGGTAGATAGTAGACCACCGAAGGAGACCCGGCTAACGCCTACGGGCCTACCGAACGAACGGGCCTGGGATACACGGGTACACCACATGTTGTCACCGAGTGGGGCTACCAAGCAAATCTGCGTGGATAGGCTGGCACACTACAAACGTGTTCATCCTTGGCCAAAGGAGAGGAACTAACCAGAGCCTAGCGTATAGGTTGGATTGTAACACCGGCAAGCATACCAACGATTAATCTATTCTAGTTTAGCACAACTCAGGCCTCAACTTGGTATGCCCAAAAAGGTGCTTAACAGCTGCATACATACCAAGCAAGTAACTAACTAAAGCAGAAAGATAAGTGCATAAAGTAGAAACATGAAGTACTTGCACTTGTCAATAAAAGGAAAGTAGTGCTCAAGATAAGCAAATGAAATACATTACCGAGTACTTTCGACTGACTCCGATACAGCAGACCTTCTCTAACTCCTAAACTAAACACTGCTTTCAGAATGGAAGCCCCTCCCGTGGGGAGCCTCCTAGAGGGAGAAAGAGAGTTCACATGGTGTGAAATGGTACGTTTTTGGAGTGGGGGAGTGCCCCTCTATTTATAGCTTGAGGTGAGTGGGATCTTCCATGAGTTCCCAAGGTGGGATTAACCCCCAAACCATTCTTGCACTGCTATGTGAGCTTGATGGGCTGCTCCTACGCCTGGTGGGCTGCTCCCCACGCCTGGTGGCTATTGTACGGAGGGGGCTGTTGATGTTAGCGATGACGTCAGCAGTCCCTATATTTTTGTATTTTCAATATCTTTTTCATATGAACTCCAAACGATGGAAATAATATGTTCGTTGGAATCGTCTCGACGAGCTCTACGCAATGGTGTAGGTCTTGAGGGCATTTGAGATACTTTGTAGTGATGGAATTTGCAAATCTTATCTCAAGCCCTTTTGTGTGTGATTTCTCTCCTGCTCCATATGATGTTCTTTTGTACGGAATATGAGCTTCTCCCTGTGATACATCGAAAACCACAAAAACTCGTGGAATTCATCAGTGTTAGGTAAATAATGCATGGAACTTTATGTATACCTCATTTATTCACTTAGGGATTGACGGTCGAAATAGAAAAATAACGACCGTCAACGGGTGGCTCGGTCCCCTACTTTGAGGGCAACAACTTTAGCTATTGGAAAGCTCGCATGCGAGCATACCTTGAGTCAATTGCCCTCGAAGTATGGGAAGCTACCGAGCTTGCTTTCGTTGCACCTCACACCAATGACCAAATCAAGTGGAATGATAGAGCCCGAAATGCTATCTTTGAGAGCATTAGCCAAGAGGTGTTTGCTAGGGTCTTGAGCAAACTTAATGCTTGTGATATTTGGGCCAAACTTGTTGAAATTCATGAAGGCACCACTAAAGTTAGAGAGCAAAAGTACCATGTGCTTCAGGCTAAATATGATGACTTCAAGATGCATTCTTATAAAAATTGCAATTCCATGCATTCACGCTTGAATGTCATCATTGAGGATATTAATGCTCTTGATGTTTGTAAACTTGACAAGGGCACCATCAACCGAAAGATCCTTCGCATCCTCATCAAGCCCAAGTACAACATCATCAACACCATGCTTCAGAAGGAGAATCTTGACACACTTGAAGTGAGTGAGGTGGTGAGCTAAATTCGAGCTCATGAGATGGGGGGTTCTTGGCATTACGGAAGAGTCTTCCCTAAGCAAGACCGTGGCACTCAAGGCCAAGACCAAGAAAGCCCACACTCCCAAGAAGGTGATACCTCCACCTCTAAGCTCCTCAAGCGAAGAAGAGCAAGAAGAGCAAGATGATGACTCAAGTGGTGATGTAACACCCTAGTTTAAATACCAGCATTTTTACAATTAATTGCAAGCAATTTATTTAATTTTCTAAAGCTCATGTGGTTAGTTTGCATTTAACATGTTTTATTTAAAATAAATAATTGTATAAAACTAATCATAGGCCCAACTTTCTTGTGCATACATGCTGGTGCATTGTTTCTTGGTTGTTTGAATTAAGGTTTCAAATTCAAATTCATTTGAATTTTAGAACTATTGCTTCCTTATTCAAAAGAATTCCAATTCAGAAAAAGAAAAAGAAAAAAAAGGAAAGGAGGCAGACCAGGCCGGCCAGCCAGCCCGGCCCGGCTCGGCTCCCATCCGACTAGGCCGAAAGCCAGCCCGCCAGCGGAGCCGCGTCTCCCTCCCTCTCCCTCAACGCACCGCCGCCAGGTGGGCCTCGGCCGCTCTCCCACTGACCGCCGGGCCCCACTGGCAGGCTCATCTCCCTCCTCCTGCCGGATTCCTGGCTCACTTTCTTCACTCCCCCGCCCGGCCGATTCGGTGCTCAAGCAGGGGATTCGAATCCAAGCTCTGCTCCCTTTCCTTCGCACCCCCGCCTTCAATCCCGCACCCGCCGCGCCGGTTTCCCCTTTTCCCTCCACCTTCCTTCACTCCACTTTGAAGCACATTCAAACCCCGAGTGGCATCACCGCGCCACGACGGTCTCGCCCCTCACAGTGCCTATAAAACCGACCCCGAGCTTCGCCCTCGCCCTCCTTACCATGCCACCACTCCAATTTCGCTCTCGTGCCTCGACAAGCCCTCAATCCGCCGCCGAAGACCGCCGTCGGTAAGTCGCGCCGTTGTCAAATTCGTCTCCGTTGGTCCATTTCCGGCCATCTAACCATCACCACCTTCTTCGCAGGGGTTTTCGCGGCCACTCTGTGGGTATTGGACGGCCATCCGAGCCCCTGACGCCTCTGTCCATGTGCTCCAACCACCCCGTCCACCGCTCATCGTCGCCAAGTCACGCCGCTCGCTCCCCGACCTCACTGGACCCTTGGTGAGCTTCATCTTGGCCTTGTCTCCCTTTTTATCTAGCCCTAGTCCAGCGGGACCGCCCCTAGGCCCCAGCGTGCGCGGCGCCGGTGAGCCGCCGCCTCGCGGGGCGGACTCCGCCCTGAACCTTGGTCGCCACCGGCGCCTCCACTGTGTCCTCTTGTTCTGGCCGTTCGATCCGTTGTCAACGGCCACGATTAAAACACAGCTTACCCCTTCGCCAGTGAATCACAGAGAGCCACGTCGCACCACATAATCCCAGTCAGCTCAGGCCCACCTGTCAGGCCACGTGGCCGGCCACGCCACCGCCACGTCGCGCTGACCGAGTCCACCACGGGACTTTTGCAGAAAAGCCCCCGTGTTTGTCTGGAATCAACCCGCGGTCCATCCCCGTTGAAAAGTATTTAAATCTAGGTCCTGTTTTCTTCAGTATAGCCCTTGAGCTTTCTAGGATTTTAACCCGCAGTCCAGGCTCTCGGGTTTTTGCCCTAAAACCCTCGGCGGCTAGGTTTATTTGCGGATAGGTCCTCGGTTTTGCAAAGTTAGCCCCTGGTTTAGTTGTTTTATCACAGTTTTGCCCTTAGGAGCTTGTTTTATGCATGACTTTCGCGTTTTAACTCCGATTTAAGTGATTCTTGCGCTTATGTGATCGTAGCAGTGCGTTGAATGTTTTTAGTACAGTTTTATCTTCTGTTTTTATGAAATGATGTACTGTTTCTTATCTTTTTGTTTTTGTTTGCATGTATGTGCGTTTGGGAATGCTTGTATGTTGCCGTGATCACGTCTAGACGGTGAACCTTTCGTTGGAGACGGTGAGCAGCAGTTTGAAGGTGTTGAACAGTAGCCCAAACAGTTCGAGGAAGGCAAGTATAGCATGAACACAACCTAATAACCATTTAATCACTTCATATGCATGTGTCTAATAACAGTTCGAGGAAGGACTATACCGTAGCCTCTTTTATCGATATGTTACCTATGGTCATGCATGTTGGTTAAGTTTTGCTAGTTGCTGCGCGAACTCATGTATCTTTTGTTAATAATTTTTGATTAATGGATCTATGCAATTAAATCTTGAGTTTGATCCCCTGTGGCTCATGTCTCTTTAAAAATGGCTTTTTAGCAACTTGGTTTAGGGGGCATGAGCATGTGTTTTCCTTATAGCCACTCTCCGTACGGACCGGTTCGCAAAGCGACAACCTAGGATAACAATGCTACCATGAGACTGGAATGGGACGGTCTTGGCAAACTAATTAGGTTGCATTGGTTTGGGAGTAACTTATCGACGAGGCAAGAGGGAAGGTGAGCTTCTGTGGCCCTCGCGCTACTTGGGTTGAGTGGGTTTATCTCCCCTTGAGGCTTGCTCCACAGTTGCGGATCCTGAAACCTTAGCGGTTACACCTTACCAACGTGATCTTTGTAAAGGCCTCGTAGTGTGCTTGCTAGCCATCCCATCTAAGGTAATGTGGTGGACCAGTAGCGTAGCTCACGACTCATGGGTAAAGATGTACAACCTCTTGAGAGTGTAAAACTGACATGTCAGCCGTGCTCACGGTTATGAGCGGCCTAGATCCTTTATGCAGATTAGTGGTTCCTGGTTCGGTTTGGGGGTTGTTTCTTATGTTAATATGATGTCTAAAGTTCTTATGCAATATCTTGGGCTTAATGGTTTATCCACTCATTTGTAGTAACTAGTTATTTAATAAAACTTGACCTACTAAAAGCTCATGCAATGTGTCAGCCAACCTTAGAGCCTCATAGTTCATGTTATGCTTGTGGAGTACGAGTTGAAGTACTTACGCTTGTTTCTTTTATTTCAACCTACTGTTGGCTGGAATCCAACCGCTGCTCAGTTCTAGAAGACTTCAAGGAGTATGTTCAGGACTACAATGAGTTCTAACCGTACCAGTCCACCAGTCGACGTCCCTGTGGCGGCTCGTTTTGTTTTCGTTTACGCTTCCGCTATGACCCTGGTTTAAACACATGTTTTCTTATGTGGCGGAACTGCCCTGCTTAACCCAGATTAAGTACACCTGCCTCCTTTGGCCCGCAGTGCACTTAAGCTGGACTAAACCCGGTAGTCCGTCGAGTGGCCTTCGGCCCTCGATAATACCAATTTCCAGAGGAACCGACATCACACACATTGACTCTTGATGGAGCCACAACAATTACATCATCACAAGTAGTTGAATATAGATAGATAATAGAATTAGTTTACAGATCAGTTCAAATTAAAGTTCTAAATCCAACATAGTCATAAATTAACATAGGTTCTCAAATGTCTCGCAGCGGAAAATAGTAGTATATCAAAGTTCTTGGTAATGCAGCGGAATTTTGCAAAAGAGGAGCAACATCAAGCCCACTGATGTTGTCCTTGTGCCACAACATCATCCTCTAGTCATATTGCACGCATGTGCCCCCTCCAACGCAAGGAAACATGAGAAACTCCATACCTGTGAGCCAAAAATGGGGGCAAACCCTGAGTACTAATTACTCAATAGGACTTAATGGACATGGCTTACGGCTGACGCGAAGCATAGCTTACTAATCAATGTTTGTCCTTAGCCATTGATTTTACCCAACAAAGTGTTAAGGGAAGGTAGCAGGATTTGACAGCTGCTACCTCAGTCTTATTCAGAACAGATCATCACAGTAGTAATAATAATACCCTTGTAGGAAAGTAAACCATAACAACTTGCATGACAGTAGGAGAATAGCGAACGGGCCTTCTACGACAAGGGCGGAGCCGGAGAACAACAACGCACACCACGAAAGTTAACTTACGCTCCGCCCCGTCTCCGTACATAAATAAATCATAAATTGCATCATAGTAAGATTTCTGAGATTTTGAAACATCACCTACGCGACGAGTGACAGTGCCCACTCGTGTCTACTCGTACCTAGCATCTCTATGCATACTCGTCCTACGAACTCTATTCATAGGATCTAGGGCCAGGGCGGCTGGGATGTCTAATGCACTTGGTTTCAATCGACTCCTAATGCGTATGCGTAATCAATAGCATTATTATATTAGCTAGGTAGTATGGTCCTGTCTACCTTCTCCGCTCGGGTTAGAGGGTGCTTCCTCGACGAGGTGATCAGTGGTCGGCTGCAGGTCTTCTTCTTCGTCCTCGGGCTCCTCGATTAGGGGTTGCTCCGGCGGCAGCTCCTCATTCGCGGGATCTATATGCATGAACGGTGCAGATATGAGTGCACACGAATGCAGATGAGTGCATATGATGTAGACAAAATGTAGATGACAATATGCAGTATATATCTTATAGAAAACGACATGTGTGTAGCAGACAAATCATTATTCATGCATATGCTTAGGGTAAACCATGCTCATTTGTGAATTAATTTACGCACTCAAGATGTAGCAGTAAAACATAATCAAACGAGCCCAAACTTTTATGAAATATAGATTCTGCATACCCAAAGCTACTATCAAAATTTCAGCCCAATTGGAGTTATAATTATTTTATTAAAATTCCAGCAAGTTCTCAGCCCTACACACTGTCAGAATTTTTATAAATTATGGGAATGGTTTCTGAAGGTGAAATTTTACCAGTGAGCTATACTTAGCCTGAAATACATGTACAAAAATTTACAGGTTAAAATTCCCAAGTTTGATAGGACATCTATTTTCCATACAATAATCTTGTGCGAAATTTAGATGTGCATATAAACAGTGTGAATAGCCCTCTAGCATATACTTTCTGGACTCTATGCATCAACATTAGGCTACCAAATTTTCTAAAGAATTTATCTTGCACATTAGAATCCATTTTTCCATTTATCTAGTTTTCCAAGTCAAAATTTGTCATTTTCAAATCACCATCAAAACTTAACATGCAGGGGCTCATATTTTACCAGTGGGGTTCACAAACTATATAGGACCTTAGAAAAATACCAGTGAGTCATATTCGACATATTTTGCATGGGCCTCATTTCCAAGCTATCAATTAAAGCATAAAATACATGTAAAATGGTAAAACAGGGAAAGAACAGTAATATATTTAGTCACCAGAATTACCATAGTGTCAAAACATCCCAAAATAGCTACTGACCAAATCCCATCCTTTTAGGATCCCATCTAGACCATATTTTCTATTTTTCCTTGATTTATCATGCATATACAATAACAGGGGCAAAACCGTACATGCATACCTCCACATCATACCCACTGTGTAGATCTATTCACTAGGAGTACAACGCAACTGAGTTTACCTTTTTACGATTTTTATTTGATTTTATATGAATTTCCAAAATTTCAGCCGAAATATAGGAAAATATAAAGCAAAATCATAGATCCGGGGACTAGAACACAATTAACCGTAGATCCTAGGGGCTAGCAAGCAAAAATGCCTAGACTCAGTGAATAGCGACAAACAACACTGCGTGAAATGCAAAAACCCCGGGGGCTAGATTGCAAAACCCCCGGGTCTTCTCCTTCCTCCTGCCGCACACGACGGCGCGGCGGCGCGCGCGCCGGCGAGCTCGGGCTCGCCGGAACTGCGACCCGATGTAAGCTCGGGCTCGCCGGAACTGCGACACGACGTGCGTCGGGTGCGTGCAAGCACGGGCTTCAAGCTGAGCTAGGCCTCGGCGGTGGGGAAAGCGAGGTTGGGCCGGGGGAGACGGTGAACCGGAGGCGAACGACGGCGTCGACGGTGTGGCCGCGACGTCGAGCGGCGGCGGATCTAGGCGATGGGTGGGGGAAAGTCGACGAGCTCTAGCGCCTCGGGTGCGCGGTGGAGTGGCGCGTACGGTGAGGGTGGTCTAGGGGTGCGACGAGGGCGGACGGCGGCGGCGCAAGCTCGAACTCGAGCTCGGCCCGGCCCGATCTAGAGAATGGGGAGGAGAGGGACGGCGAGATCCACCTTGGCGGGTGCGCAAGGGCTAGGCAAAGCCGATGGCGGTGGTTGGAGGTGCGGAGGCGGACCGAGGCGGCCGGCGCGACGAGCTCAAGTCGGCGGCAATGGCGTCGGCGCGCGAGCTGAGAGAGGGAGAGTGAGCGAGTTAGGGCGAGGGACGGAAGGGGAAATGAACCGGGGCGGGGTCGCGTCTAGGTGAAGGCGCGGGCATGGCCGGGGTGGATCCATGGGCGTGCGGCGTGGCCGTACGCCACCGGCCATGCTCTGGGGAAACCCGGCGACGCTGACGAGTGGGCCCCACTCGTCAGTGACCGCCGGGGAGGGGAAAATGGAGAAAAAGAAAAGTGTGTTTTCTCACCTTCTGTAATTCCCCATTTTGACACACATAGATTCTGAATTTGGAAAAGTGGTAATTGGATGAAATGTTCTACTCTTTGAAATCTACAACTTTGTCAAAAGGTCTAACCCCCAAATCAGTTAGCAAATATGAATTTCATTTGAATTTGTATGGCAGCCCTAATTTGGACAGGGGGACCTTTACTGCTTAGAAAAATAGAAAGTCCTATTTACATACATTTTCTCCCAATGTGCCTCTTGACAAGTTTGTTTAGAATTTCAGAACCCACAACTTCTCTAATTTGAGCTTTGCATGAAAGTGACTGTAGGTTAGAGTAAATTTAGAATTTCAAATCAGCACTGATTTGGACTGGTTTTCTGTACTGACAATGAATGACCCTAATCACCTTGTAAACCTCATTATATGACAAGACCCCAATTAGTAAAGTTGTTTATCTCATGTGGATCTATAGTTTTGTCAATATGAACTTCACCCAGATCTCAATAGAATCAAAGATACGACTATAAACATAGCATCACACATGAAATGACATGGTTTTTCACTATGTAGTATAAACCAAATTTGTTTCCAATGCACCAACACATGTTATGCCATGATGCTCAATAATGAATGCTTCATGTATGATGAGTGATTATGCACTTGAGATGCCGGAGCATCACAACCCACCCCCTTAAAGAAATCTCGTCCCGAGATTTGTTGATGTGATGTGGGTGGATGGGTTAAATGCGGAGATAATGCATTGTGTAGGGTTTCAAGTACACGTTTGTAGTAGCCGAAAGGAAGCCCGGGTATGTGGTTTGCAAGTATTTTTCTTGCTCCCAAGTCGCTTCTTCTTCGGAGTGATTACTCCATTGGACTTTGTAAAAGTTGATTGTTCTTCTTCTTGTTGCTCTTTGTTTTTGGTCGAGGATTTTTACGGGACGTTCTTCATAGGTGAGGTCAGGCTCGATTTGAATTTGAGAGGTGTCAACTGCTTCTTTTGGCACTCTCAAACAGTTCTTAAGTTGCGAGACATGAAACATGTCATGAACCGCAGCTAGATATGGTGATAGCTCCAAACGGTAAGCGACTGGCCCGCACTGTTCAGTGATCTTAAACGGACCCATGTATCTTGGTGCTAATTTGCCTTTCACACCAAAATGATGGACCCCTTTCATTGGTGACACTCGAAGGTACACATGATCTCCTATTTCAAAAACCAACGGTCTTCTTCTCTTGTCAAAGTAGCTCTTTTGTCTAGACTGTGCTCTTTTCAAGTTGCTGTGTATAAGTTTAACTTGCTCCTCAGCTTGTGTTACCAAGTCAGGGCCAAAGGTGACACGTTCTCCCATTTCGGAACAGTTGAGGGGTGTTCTACATCTCCTACCATATAAAGCTTCGAAAGGGGCCATTTCTAAGCTCTTCTGGTAGCTGTTGTTATAAGCAAATTCCGCTAGAGGGAGACACTCATCCCACTTGGTGGAATAAGTTAGTGCACATGCTCTCAACATATCTTCTAAGATCTGATTTACTCTCTCAACTTGGCCGCTGGTTTGTGGGTGGTATGCCGAGCTGTGAATCAAGGTAGTCCCAAGAGCAGTTTGCAAATGCTCCCAGAAACGTGATACAAATAGAGATCCTCTGTCCAAAGTGATAGTCCGAGGCACGCCGTGCAGGGACACAATTCGGGAAACATATAACCCGGAATACGTGGCTGTGGTGTAGGTTGTCTTAATAGGTATGAAGTGTGCTGATTTGGTGAGACGGTCAATGATAACCCAGATGGAGCCATACCCCTTCTGAGTGCGAGGCAAACCCACAATGAAATCCATGTGTATATCCTCCCATTTCCATGCTGGAAGCGCTAGTGGCTGAAGCATACCCGCAGGCTTTAGGTGATCAGCTTTTATTCTCTGACACACGTCACACTCGGACACATACTTGGTGATCTCTCGTTTCATACGAGTCCACCAAAACTTCTGTTTCAGGTCTTGGTACATTTTGTTACTGCCCGGGTGCATAGTGAACATAGACGTGTGAGCCTCATCTAGAATCCTCTTCCTCAACTCCATATCCTTAGGGACCACTAACCGATTTTTAAACCATAACACGCCTTGGTCATCAAGTGTGAAACATGCCCTCTTCTTCTCATCCATACCCTCGCGAATGAACTCCATGCCTTTATCTTGCTTTTGTGCAGTTATGATTTGTTGTTTGATGGTGGGCTCAATAATGAGGTTATAAAGCTCAGCTAGTTGTTCTGTGGGCAATTCAATTTCATCTATCTCACAACATAGCACTCTTATTGTAGGCCGGGCTTCAATCACATTGCAATGAGCCCGACGGCTTAGTGCATCCGCTACCTTGCCAGGATGATAATGAATTTCCAAGTCATAGTCTTTTATCAACTCTAACCACCGTCGCTATCTCATATTCAATTCGGGTTGGGTGAGGATGTATTTGAGGCTCTTGTGGTCGGTGTAGATATGACAAGTATTGCCTAGCAGATAGTGCCTCCATATTTTAAGTGCATGTACCACTGCTGCCAGATCTAGATCATGAGTTGGATAGTTGGCTTCATGTTTTCTCAATTGACGGGAAGCGTACGCGACTACCCTCCCTTCTTGCATTAGGACACAGCCAAGCCCATTGCCAGAGGTGTCACAGTAGACATCGAAAGGTTTCGTGACGTCTGGTTGTGCTAGTACTGGTGCGGTTGTTAATGATCTATTTAAACTCTAGAAGGCTTCCTCACAGTTCGGACTCCACGTGTACTTGGCATTTTTCTTGGTCAATGAGGTCATTGGCTTTGCCGTCTTGGAGAAATCCTTGATAAAGCGGCGGTAGTAGCCCGCTAAACCGAGGAAACTCCAGATCTCAGTTACAGTTTCGGGTTGCTTCCAATTCAGTACACTTTCTACCTTGCTAGGATCAACGGCTACCCCCTTCTTGGATAATATGTGACCCAAGAAGCTTACTTCTTTTAGCCAAAACGCGCACTTGCTGAACTTGGCGTAGAGTTTGTGTTCTCTAAGCCGAGTGAGTACGATCCGCAAGTGCTCTTCGTGTTCTTCTTCAGTTTTGGAGTAGATTAGTATATCGTCAATGAACACTACCACAAATTTTTCCAGTTCATTCATGAACACCGAGTTCATCATATACATGAAGAAAGCCGGTGCGTTGGTCAATCCGAAAGACATGACTAGGTACTCATACAAGCCATATCTGGTCGAGAAAGCCGTTTTAGGGATATCCTCCTCTCGGATTTTTATCTGATAGTACCCAGATCTCAGGTCGATTTTTGAGAAGACTCTAGCCCCAGTTAACTGGTCAAACAGAATGTCAATGTGCGGCATTGGGTATTTGTTTTTGACTGTGACTGCATTTAAAGGCCGATAATCCACACATAGCCGCTTACCACCTTGGTCCTTCTTTTCGACAAAGAGGGCGGGGCACCCCCAAGGTGATGAGCTAGGGCGGATGAAACCTTTATCTAGCTGCTCTTGCAACTGTGTTTTCAACTCTTTAAGTTCATCTGGTGCCATCCTGTACGGTCTCCTGGAAACGGGTGCCGTACCTGGAACCAGCTCGATGCTAAACTCAACATTCCTATCCGGTGGGAGACCAGGGAGCTCCTCCGAAAACACGCCTGGGAATTCACATACTACAGGTATCTTCTTGATTTCTTGTATTTCAGTTGCATTCACAGTAGGTTCGATGTGCTTCTGATTAGGCATGTGGACTTTTAGGATATTTCCACTGACATTAGATTTTAACTGCACTATCCTGCTGCTAATATCCAGGACTGCATGATTTTCGTTCATCCAATTCATTCCCAGTATGACATCGATCCCTTGGTGTGGCAGCACCATAGGACTGATGATGAAATCTTCCCCTCCTATACTTAAAAACAACCTCTTTACTATCAAATTCGTGTTAATGGGGTTCCCCGGTGCAGAGATGTTGTAGCTTTCTTTTATGCAAGAAGTTTTTATCCCATGCTTCGATGCATATGACTGACTAATGAAGGTGTGCGTGGCCTCGGAATCAAATAGCACGACGGTTGGGTGACCATTGACTGAGAACGTACCAACGAGTACCGGTTCCCCGACGGGGATCTGCTCCAAGTGAATATAGTGCACTTGGCCCTTCCGCGGTGTGTTCCCTTTGGGCTTGTTCTGCTGACTGCCACCAGCAGGAGTGGGGCCTTGAATCCTGCGAGGAGCGTGGCACTCCCTGCTAAAGTGGCCTGTCTTGCCACAGTTGAAGCAAGGATTCCCGGGTCCTGGTGCGGTGGGAGCACGAGGAGCGGGAAGCTGCGTGGGCGCACGGTAGGCCGGGTACTGCTGCTGCTATGGAGCTCAGTGGAACCAACCCAATTGATTGGGTCAGATCACATAGCGGGGCTGCTGCTGGTAATTGGCCTTCTGCTTCTGAGATGACCCCGGTGCACTACTAGTCTGACGTTTCCTCTTCTGGTCCTCATTAGCAACACGGAGGCGATTTTCCATGTCTAGTGCGGTGTCGACCAGCTCTGAAAAGCTCTGGTAACGACGCCCGAGATGTGTCTGGAGAGTGGGGTCAAAACCCTGCAAGAGTCTGGCCGCCCTGCTAGGATCATCTGCAACATCCCCAGGCAAATACTGCGACAGCTGTATGAATGTTTGCACGTACTGCATCACCGTGCGATTGCCCTATTTGAGCTCCCTAAACTAGCGCTGCTTCTGCTCCATAAGACTCGCTGGGATGTAGTGGGCCCAGAAAGCCGTACGGAGCCCCTCCCAGGTGATCACGTGATCCCGCTGCTGCATAGCCTGGAACGTGGCGTACCAAGCTCCAGCGGGGCCCTGAAGTAACTGTGCCGCAAACCGAGCTTTCTCTTGCTCGGTCAACCCAGGAAGCAGTGTGAACTTGGATTCAATTGTGCGGAGCCAGTCATTTGCTGCGAGTGGCTCAGGGCATGTGGTGAAGACAGGAGGGCGCAACCCCTCGAAGTCCTGGTAGGTGATGCCACGGGGCTGGTGTTCCCGTGCCCGCTGTTGCCCTTGAGCTTGGCGTTCCTCGGCCATCATGCGGATTAACTCTGCCTGCTGCACAACCAGAGTAGCGAGCTCCAGTAGGGGTGGTGCATCATGTGGCTGCTGGCCCGAGTTTTGTCCACCGTTGCGAGTGTTAACCATCTGCAAGAATGAAGCTAACAGTGTTTAGTCCAACCACTTTAAAGCAATTAGATGCGCCGAAACACAGTTACTTGAAACATGTAAGACGCAAACATATAATTGCAGTAAAGTGTTAGCTTCCTTCTCGCTGCGGTTCGACCATCGTCGCATCTGGCATAGCCCGGATGTGTTGACGCATAACACTCGATATTGCGGGAATCCCTAGACAGCAATGATTTTAACGGTGAGCTGCTCTTAAACCGTGCATTTTTTGGTTATGGCCCCCTTAGCAAAGTTATTCCTCGTGCTGTGTTCTTTCACTTTTGTATAAAAAGTTTTTGGTGATTCTATTTGTATCTTGATCGAAATTCAGTGTAAGTCCATACATGTCGGTTTAGTTCAGCTTTCTGAGACTGCACGATTTTTGCTATAACTCCCAAACGAGACGCTTTTAGGAGAGGTTGTGCAATGGTGAGGGACATATTTTTCATGTGAGAGGTTATGACAAAGATATAACAGTGCATCATATGGAAGGTAAGTTTAACATCACGATTTTTATTTCATTGCATTTTAATAATAACCCACCATAAACAAAAGCAGTAAATATGATGTATGATTCGTATCTACACGGTGCTCACATCACACATCTAGAAGAAGAGTACATATAGCTATCAATATTTCGGTGACACATATGCACGGCACTCTCTAATGCAACTAGTCGTTTCCTGACCGTTCTTAATTTCGCATGTAGTTAGTGTACCTGCAGAAGAATGCATGCTCATACATTACCACATAGTGTGGCATCCACGCGTGACCGCTGCGTGGACAACGTTGGAGGGCCGATGCACCTTTTCCTCAAAGCCTGTCTTTCCTCCAGTACTAGGGATTGTCGAGAAAAAGGTGGATCCCAAAACCGAATGTAAGTGTGGTGGGTATGAAAGCCTCAAACATGCCCACCACCCTTAAAGAGCTTTTACTTATACAGCATGAATGCAGAGTTTACAACCGTTCGCAAAACCCAATAGCCTCCACCAATATTGGGGACAGCTATGACCGAAGAGTTGCTTCTCAAAGTGCAGAATATGCATATGAGTTCTATCTAGGTCAGAATGTCAGTGGTGTCACCTGGATAACACTAACATCCTTAATATGGGCATATCGTATACTCTCATTTTTGAATTACTTGAAAAGGCGTTCGTAAATAGTTTTGTAAACCAAAACCGGATGATATAACTGTTGTCTGTGTACGATCGGCTCTGATATCAGCTGTGGCGGAACCGCCCTGCTTAACCCAGATTAAGTACACCTGCCTCCTTTGGCCCGCAGTGCACTTAAGCTGGACTAAACCCGGTAGTCCGTCGAGTGCCTTCGGCCCTCGATAACACCAATTTCCAGAGGAACCGACATCACACACATTGACCCTTGATGGAGCCACAACAATTACATCATCACAAGCAGTTGAATATAGATAGATAATAGAATTAGTTTACAGACCAGTTCAAATTAAAGTTCTAAATCCAACATAGTCATAAATTAACATAGGTTCTCAAATGTCTCGCAGCGGAAAATAGTAGTAGATCAGAGTTCTTGGTAATGCAGCGGAATTTTGCAAAAGAGGAGCAACATCAAGCCCACTGATGTTGTTCTTGTGCCACAACATCATCCTCTAGTCATGTTGCACGCATGTGCCCCCTCCAACGCAAGGACACATGAGAAACTCCATACCTGTGAGCCAAAAATGGGGGCAAACCCTGAGTACTAATTACTCAATAGGACTTAATGGACATGGCTTACGGCTGAGGCGAAGCATAGCTTACTAATCAATGTTTGTCCTTAGCCATTGATTTTACCCAACAAAGTGTTAAGAGAAGGTAGCAGGATTTGACAGCTTCTACCTCAGTCTTATTCAGAACAGATCATGATAGTAGTAATAATAATATCCTTGCAGGAAAGTAAACCATAACAAAGTAAACCATAACAACTTGCATGAGAGTAATCCATCATAACTTGCATATAAATAATCCATCATATACACCAAGCATGTTGTATTTGAAAATATGATCATAAGCATAGTAATTGAGATTGTTACTATGTTGCCCGTATGCGATATTTGACACTCTCACACCTGGTGAGCATCAGCGATTCGAATCGATTTCTAATTCCCGGGAATAACTAAAAATGCCAAGGGATATATGCTTACTAACCATCGCGTTCCACACATATATCCCTCATCTCCACCTATCCCATCCCAAGATTCACAGCGCCCCCACCTAACCCTTGGGAGTAGCCGTCTCAGAAGCGATACCACAGTGTGTCGGGTCAGCCCTCCCTCGACTTCCAAGCACCTCCCAAGTCCATCGGCCTCCTATCAGTGGATGGGCAGCATCATGAATAGTAGGACGGGGCCGGTAAGGCTTTCACCGGTCCCACGACCCGGATAAGCACTCCTAGCAATGTGGTGTCAATCAGCAGGCGAATAGCGAATGGGCCTTCTACGACAAGGGCGGAGCCGGAGAACAACAACGCATACCACGAAAGCAAACTTACGCTCCGCCCCGTCTCAGTTTAATATCGACATAAATAAATCATAAATTGCATCATAGTAAGATTTCTGAGATTTTGAAACATCACCTACGCGACGAGTGATAGTGCTCACTCGTGTCTACTCGTACCTAGTATCTCTATGCATACTTGTCCTACGAACTCTATTCATAGGATCTAGGGCCAGGGCGGCCGGAATGTCTAATGCAATTGGTTTCAATCGATTCCTAATGCGTATGCGTAATCAATAGCATTATTATATTAGCTTGGTAGTATGGTCCTGCCTACCTTCTCCGCTCGGGTTAGAGGGTGCTTCCTCGACGAGGTGATCAGTGGTCGGCTGCAGGTCTTCTTGTTCGTCCTCGGGCTCCTCGATCAGGGGTTGCTTCGGCAGCAGCTCCTCGTTCGCGGGATCTATATGCATGAACGGTGCAGATATGAGTGCACACGAATGCAGATGAGTGCATATGATGTAGAAGAAATGTAAATGACAATATGCAGTATATACCTTATGGAAAACGACATGTGTGTAGCAGTCAAATCATTATTCATGCATATGCTTAGGGTAAACCATGCTCATTTGTGAATTAATTTACGCCCTCAAGATGCAACAGTAAAACATAACCAAACGAGCCCAAACTTTTATGACATATAGATTCTGCATACCCAAAGCTACTTTCAAAATTTCAGCCCAATTGGAGTTATAATTGTTTTATTAAAATTCCAGCAAGTTCTCAGCTCTACACCTTATCAGAATTTTTATAAATTATGGGAATGGTTTCTAAAGGTGAAATTTTACCAGTGAGTTATACTTAGCCTGAACAACATGTACAAAAATTTACAGGTTAAAAATCCCAAGTTTGATAGGACATCTATTTTCCATATAATAATCTTGTGCGAAATTTAGATGTGCATATAAACAGTGTGAATAGCCCTATAGCATATATTTTATGGACTCTATGCATCAACATTAGGCTACCAAATTTTCCAGAGAATTTATCTTGCACATTAGAACCCATTTTTCCATTTATCTAGTTTTCCACGTCAAAATTTGTCATTTTCAAATCACCATTAAAACTTAACATGCAGGGGCTCATATTTTACTAATGGGGTTCACAAACTATATAGGACCTAAAAAAAATACCAGTGAGTCATATTCAACATATTTTGCATGGGCCTCATTTCCAAACTATCAATTAAAGCATAAAATACATGTAAAATGGTAAAACAGGGAATGAACAGTAATATATTTAGTCACCAAAATTACCACAGTGTCAAAACATCACAAAATAGCTACTGACCAAATCCCATCCTTTTAGGATCCCATCTGGACCATATTTTCTATTTTTCCTTGATTTATCATGCATATACAATAACAAGGGCAAAACCATACATGCACACCTCCAGATTATATCCACTGTGTAGATCTATTCACAAGGAGTACAACGCAACTGAGTTTACCTTTTTATGATTTTTATTTAATTTTATATGAATTTCCAAAGTTTTACAACACTGCGTGAAATGCAAAAACCCCGGGGGCTAGATTGCAAAACCCCCAGGTCTTCTCCTTCCTCCCGCCGCGCGCGACGGCGCGGCGGCGCGCGTGTGATGCTCCTGGCATCTCAGAAGCCTTAACACACGGTTAGATGAAGGCTAACGATGAATTAAGGCTTAATCATGCTTAGTGATTAACAGGAAACATGTGGAGGAGCCACTAAATCAAAACTTTCTACACAAGATACAAGACCACACATTTCGTGGTTGAATAAGTCAACACTCACATGCTTTTGAGCTCAAACCCCAAATGCAAAACCCCGGATAAGAAAAGTAACCCTAGACCTTTCCGTTGGACAATGTTCAAAAAGCTAAAGACAAGAGGTTTAAAAGATCAAACCGAATCCAACCAACACTTCTTCCGAAGATAGCAAGTGTGATCGTGAGCAAACTTGAGCCCTAATAAAGCTTTCAAACTCATTAAGTACCCGAGCTCAACTCCATTGACAAACTTGTTGTACATGTCATGGACTATCCTATTGCTACACTGAGCAGGGATCAAAGCTATCGTCTACTCACTCAAATTTTCACCTACATATCTCAGGGAAACAACTAGATCAACCCACACTTAGAATTTTTCCCACGTATGGATTTTCAGCTTTTCCCTAAGTTGATTCTGAAATTACTTTTGATTTCACTATACAACTTCAAAATCTTCCTTTCTATGAAGTGGAATTAAACTTATCACCTTTCAAATGCACCTATTGTGGAGGTGATTGGACTTCATTTGATACTCCAAAAGTTTGAAACAAGAAAGTCTCCCCACAAAGTGAAATTTCTGTTTTAATAAACCTGGGAACATATTTGTATCTATAGCTCAAAATCTGTTGGGTTCCAGACCAAAGTCATATTACCAAACTTTTAGATCATCTACTGGAGAACAACTTTGGTAACTAGAGTTTGATCATATATTGAGTTTTAAATGGAGTTTAGGGTCGTTTTCTACCAACACAGAAAACCAGTTCAAATCTGACCTGTTTAGTAATCTCAATATTTATATGACCTACAGCCACTTTCATGCAAAGATCAAATTAGAGAAGTTGTAGATATTGAAATTCTAAACAAACTTTTCAATATACACTTTGGGTGGTAAAGACCAGAGATAGGACTTTTGATTCTCACAATCAGTAGAGGTACCCTGTCCAAACTGGGAGCTGCAACCTAAATTCAAATGAAATTCATATTTGTACTTAGAATCTGAAGTTGAGCCTATTGACAAACTTGTAGAGTTCAAAGAGTAGAACATTTCATTCAATTGGGGGTTTTCCAAAATCAGCCTCTAAATTGGTCAAAATGGCGATTTTCAGTAGGGGAGAAAACACACATTCTATTTTTTTTCTTTTCTCCATTTTCCCGCGGTCACTGACACCCAGGGCCCACTCGCCAGCGCCGCGCCGCGCTCAGAACGCGGCCGCCGCGTGGGCGCCGGCGAGCGGGCAGCGCGCCGCGCCACGGATCGCGCTCCGACCTCCACCCCGGCTTCACCTGGACGCGGACGCGACCCCGTTCACCCCCTCCGCTCACTCTCCCTCTCCCTGCTCTTCCTCCCCGAGCTCCCGCGCGACAGTCGCCATGGCTGCCATGGGCGACCCGAGCTCCAAGCTCGCGCTCCCGCGGCCGCCTCAGCCGTTCCCGTGCCTCCAAAATGCCACTATCGGCTTCGCCTTCACCCCGCGCATCCGGAGAGCCAAACCCCGTCGTCGTTCCGTTTCCCATTCGCCCAGTCGAGCCGTGTCCCGAGAGCACCCCGCCATGGCCACCATGATGAGCCACGACGAGCTCATGCACTGGCCGCCTTGCTCCCTCTCCCTCCGCGACACCGCGCGTCTCGCGCTCGCCCCATCCTCCTCCACCAGAACCCCAAGATCTAGAGCCTCGCCATGGGCCCTGGCCCCACTTCCACCGCGCCGCCCGCCGTGGCCGCAATGACGAGCTCGGCATCACCGTGGACAGCCCCCTATGAGCCATCCCCGTGCCCCAATCCACCACCGCTGTGCTCCACTCGCCCTCGCGCAGCTCACACGCCCAACCGTGGCCTCCTTCCTCCGCCGGTACCGCTGAATCGAGCGATGCGCCGCCACGCTCTGTGCCGTCATCGTCGCCCCGGTTCACGCGCGTTCCCGACGATTCCGGCCACTCCGCGCGACTAGACCTTGGGAAAATGAGTCGCCGTGGCCTGGAGTACCTCAGGCGCCCGTCTCGGCCTCAAGATCGCGCCTCCACACGCCGGCGCGAGCGCCGGAACGCCGGTGGCGCCGCGCGTTCACCCCCTGCGCGCCCCGTCCAGAGGAAGAAGAAAGGAGGGGGGTTTTCCCCAAAACCCCCTGACCTTTTTCCTTTTTGTTCCTCTTTGTTATGTACTATTGACTGAGTCTCAGTTTCTTTCCTTGCAGGCCCCTGGAGTTTCACAAAATCACGGTTAGGTCCAGATCTAGGTTTAAATGTTATTTTGAGCTGAAACTTTGGAAAATCGTAGTAAATCAAAGAAAAATCCAAAAAAGGTAAACTCAGTTGCATTGTACTCCTTGTAAATAGATCTACAAATTGGGTATGATGTGGAGGTGTGAAAGGTCTATTTTACCCCTGGTTTAGTGCATGCATGGTGTAGGTAAATAAATGGTAAAAGTGAACCAAATGAACTTCAAAAATTATGAAACTTGGACAGTAGTTTTCTTGTGGCATTGTAGCACCATGTGAATTTTTGTAGCCCTAGCACTTGCTGTTTAAATTACCTTTTGCCATTTATATGTGTTATGTGTATTTAATTAACTTAGGAAATGAAGGCTACATAGAATATGCTCAAATTGACTCTCTAGCATTTTTCATATACCTTGAGTAGTATAAGTATCTCACTGGTAAAATATGAAGTTGTGCATGTTAAGTTTGAATGGTGATTTGAAATTAACAAAGATGTGGCTTGCTTATCTAAATAAATGGAAAAAGTGACTTTAGAATGCAAGGAAAAATCCCTGAAAATTTTGCTACACTTATTTGGTCCAGTGCATTCTATAAATAAAGTTTCACATGTTTTGCTTGCTGATTGCTATGTGGTATGAAAATGACAAGTGTTATGATGATTTAATCAATAAAATAGAAAAGTGCTATTTACCATGCTCTAAGAATTCCACCAAAATTCATGTAGCTATGTTACCCTGTAAGTATGCTTATGTGAATCATCCGTGTATCGTGGTTGTTGTTTCATGAAGGATTCATAAATGGTCGCTTAAATAGGATCAAATGTGAAGGAAATAAAAAGGGGGATGTAATGTACTCATATCTGCTCTTGTAAACTCCAATTGCTATATTTAACTTGCTGTGCCAAAAATGAAACCTTGTAAGCTAGATGGCTATATATTCCACATGCATGTTTCATCCTCATATGCCTAGGTTGCAAATCCTTAGTGTAACTAACAATGACCTAGGATAAGGTAGTTATTTATAACTAGTTCATTAATATGCTTGTATACAATAGGTATAATAAAAAGTGCTCTCAGTCTAAAGAACTAACACGTGTTTCTTTTAAGTACTCCGTCCGATATGTTTGTCTTGCTAAATGTATCTTAGTGATCCAGGTAGCTATTGCATGATCTCATCGAGTCATCGCATTACCATGTTGTCAAGATGAATATGATTAGTAACTTGTATATGTGTGGCCGAATGATTGTGTACTTGCTTAAGGTCCATAATGATGCTCTACATTTAAATACTCTACCAATCACCTTTCCGGTACGTCCATGAAATGGTTATTCATGTGTGTGGTTAATATTCATGCATCTCGATCATTGCATCCTGCATATCATTCATATAGTGACGCTATTTGCAGATACGCGATCGAGAAATTAGCGCGTGGAACTACTTCAACCAACGGTGATCCAAAAGACCAACTAAGACCCATTCACGACCTGGAGGGCCCATCAGTCGTGTTTGGAAGGAGGAGTTGTCCAAGGGATCAAGGGGTTGCCTGGGGCAAAGCCTCACAACCCGGCAAACTAACCTTAGCTTAGTTTGTTGGTTTTCTTAAAATAAAACAAAGGTAGGCAGGACCATGCTCTACCCAGCAAATATACTTGATGAATGCTTACGCATCTGCATTAGGAGTTGCTTGGAACCAATTGCATTAGACTCCTTGGCCGCCCTGGCCCTAGCACCTACAATAGAGTACGTAGGACGAGTATGCCTAGTAATGCTAGGTACGAGTAAATACGAGTGAATGGAGTCACTCGTCGCGTAGGTGATTTTTCAAAAGTTACAAGAAATCTCACTATTATGAATCTTACTTTGATTATGTTATGTTTAAATGGAGACCGGGCGGAGATATGGGAATGTACGATGAGAATTGGAATATGTGTGGTGGACTCCGCCCGAGTCATTTAAGGCCCGTTCGTCTGTTCGCCTGCTGATTGGCTCAACATTGCTAAAGTGCTTATCCGGGTCGTGGGACCGGTGAAAGTCTTACCGGCCCCGTCCTACTATTCATGGTGCTGCCCATCCACTGATAGGGGGCCGATGGACTTGGGAGGTGCTTGGAAGTCGAGGGAGGGCTGACCCGACGTACCGTGGTATCGCTCCTGAGACGGCTACTCCCAAGGGTTAGGTGGGGGCGCTGTGAATCTTGGGACGGGACAGGTGGAGATGAGGGATATATGTGTGGAACGCGATGGCTAGTAAGCATATATCACTTGGCATTTTTAGTTATTCCCGGGAATTAACAAATCGATTCGAATCGCTGATGCTCACCAGGTGTGAGAGTGCCAAATATCGCACACGGGCAACGTAGTAATAACTGTAACATACTGTTTATTAAGTCACGCCTTTTATACAACATGCTTGGATGTGTATGATCCGTCTCACTATTCAGGGTGTCGCCCATCCACTGCTAGGAGGTCGATGGACTTGGGAGATGCTTAGAGGTCAAGGGAGGGCTGACCCGACGTACTGTGGTATCGCTCCTGAGACGGCTACTCCCAAGGGGTGGGATGGAGGCGCTTAGAATCTTGGGACGGGACATGTATTCATGTTTTGCTTTCCTACAAGTATTTACTTTTGATATAAGTGACATTCATGATTAATGGATAGCAGTTGTCAAATCCTGCTATCTTATGTCAACATGACTTTGTTTAAAAATCAGCAGCTAAGGATCCACATGATTAGTAAGCATGCTTTGCGTCAGCCGTAAGCCCCGTCCATTAAGTCCTACTGAGTAATTAGTACTCAGGGTTTGCCCCCACTTTTGGATTACAGGTACCGACGATTCTGGACAACTGTGTTGGAGGTGGTAGTACCGGTGGGCTCGGTGCTATTCGCCTTGTCATCTCTTCCTGAAGACTACTTAAGTATATTATTCCGCTGCGAGATGTTTTGAAAATGCTTCCGCTATATTTATATACTCTGAATTCGCTTCCGCTATATTTGAACATGTATTTGATTTCATACAATTGAGTTGTAAATTAAATCTATTATTCTCTATTTCAACTGCCTGTGATGATGTAATTGTTGTGGCTCCTTCGAGGGTCGGATGTGTTTGATGTCGGTTCCTCGGGAATTGGTGTTATCGAGAGCTCGAAGGACTCTCGACGGACTACCGGGTTTAGTCTGGCCTAAGTGCACTGCGAGCCAGAGGTGGCAGGTGTGCTTAGTCTAGATTAAGCAGGGCGGTTCCGCCACAGCGCGCTCCGGCGAGCTCGGCGGAGCCGCGACGCGACGCGCGTCAGGTGCGCGCGAGCGCGGGCTTCAAGCTGAGCTAGGCCTCGGCGGCGGGGAAAGCGAGGTTGGGCCGGGAGAGGCGGTGAACCGGAGGCGAGCGACGGCGTCGACGGCGGGGCCGCGATGTCGAGCGGCGGCAGATCTAGGCGATGGGTGGGGGAAAGTCGACGTGGTCTAGCGCCTCGGGTGCGCGGTGGAGTGGCGCGTGCGGTGAGGGTGGTCTAGGGGTGCGACGAGGGCGGACGGCGGTGGCACAAGCTCGAACTCGAGCTTGGCCCGGCCATGGCGGACGCGACGGAGCGCGGCCCGATCTAGAGAATGGGGAGGAGAGGGACGGTGAGATCCACCTTGGCGGGTGTGCAAGGGCTAGGCAAAGCCGATGGCGGTGGTTGGAGGCGCGGAGGCGGACCGAGGCGGCCGGCACGACGAGCTCAAGTCGGCGGCAATGGCGTCGGTGCGCGAGCTGAGAGAGGGAGAGTGAGCGAGTAAGGGCGAGGGACGGAGGGGAAATGAACCGGGGCGGCGTCGCGTCTAGGTGAAGGCGCGGGCGCGGCCGGGGGCGATCCGTGGGCACGCGGCGTGGCCGTACGCCGCCGGCCACGCTCTGGGAAAACCCGGCGGCGCTGACGAGTGGGCCCCACTCGTCAGTGACCGCGGGGGAGGGGAAAATGGAGAAAAAGAACAATGTGTTTTCTCACCTTCTGTAATTTGCCATTTTGACACACTTAGCGTCCGAATTTGGAAAAGTGGTAATTGGATGAAATGTTCTACTCTTTGAACTCTACAATTTTGTCAAAAGGTCTAACCCCCAAATCAGTTTGCAAGTATGAATTTCATTTGAATTTGTATGGCAGCCTCAATTTGGACAG
The DNA here is from genome assembly GCA_022530915.1 of Paspalum notatum. Classification (NCBI taxonomy): domain Eukaryota; kingdom Viridiplantae; phylum Streptophyta; class Magnoliopsida; order Poales; family Poaceae; genus Paspalum; species Paspalum notatum. The sequence goes on along the minus strand of CM039688.1, from coordinate 25,292,096 downwards.
GGGGACCATTACTGCTTAGAAAAATAGAAAGTCCTATTTACATACATTTTCTCCCAATGTGCCTCTTGACAAGTTTGTTTAGAATTACAGAACCCACAACTTCTCTAATTTGAGCTTTGCATGAAAGTGGCTGTAGGTTAGAGTAAATTTGAAATTTCAAATCAGCACTGATTTGGACTGGTTTTCTGTACTGACAATGAATGACGCTAATCACCTTGTAAACCTCATTATATGACAAGACCCCAATTAGAAAAGTTGTTTATCTCATGTGGATCTATAGTTTTGATGACAAGGTTTTTCACTATGTAGTATAAACCAAATTTGTTTCCAATGCACCAACACATGTTATGCCATGATGCTCAATAATGAATGCTTCATGTATGATGAGTGATTATGCACTTGAGATGCCGGAGCATCACATCTTATTGTAATAAAGTGATGATATACGCTATGTAAACGTTTTATTTTATCTTTTTATGCACGTTCTGTGATATCACTATTGTCATAATATATGTGAGACTCGTTCCTGGCAAATATATGTTGTTCCGGTTCTGTTGGTTGAGAATTGGGCGTGACAGGTGATGAGGATGATGCCGAACTTGCTCTAATGATGAAGAAGTTCAATCGCCTTCATGCAAAGATCAACAACAAAGGGTTCAACTTTGACTCCAAGAGGAAGGCATTCCGGCCAAGGAGAGATGACAAGAAGAAATGCTACAATTGTGGTGAAAATGGCCACATCTCTTATGAGTGCCCCAAGCCTGACAAGCGCAAGGGCAAGATCAAGAAAGATTAGTCTGATGATGAAGAGGAAGAGAAACCCAAGCGCAAGCCCTTCTACAAGAAGAAGAATGATTCCAAGGCAAAGCTCATTCCAAATAAGAAGAAAGGTCCCCAAAGAGCTTCATGTGTGAAACAAATGAATGGGTGACCGATGAAGAAACAAGTGAAGGCTCAAGTGATGATTGTTGGCGGTCGTTATTTCTTGATTTCGACCGCCAATTTCTCGGTGAATAAATGGGGTATAAACAAAGTTCTATGCATTATTTACCTTGAACTAACGAATTCCATGAGTTTTGGTTGTTTTCGGTGTTACACAGGGAGATGCTCAAATTCCTTGCAATGTTACATGATTTGAAGCAAGCATAGAGTGGGCACAAAATGGCTTGAGAATGGATTACAAATAGCATCACAATAAAGTGTCTCAAAGGCCCTCAATGACTGAACCATTGCGAAGAGCTCATCGAAATAATTGAAATGGAGCTTTGGTTCACTCAATTTGGAGTTCGGACGCAAAGGATATGACCTTTACAAGATGGACACTGCCGGCTCATAGGAGAGTGCCCGGGCGGCCAGACCCTAGGCCGGGCGACCTAGGACCTGGCCGGCCGGCCAGACAAGTGTCCAAAATGTGTCATGCTGCATCCTGTTCAACCAAGGAAGGTACCAAGGTCTCATATACACATGTGGGAACAAGCATCAGTCAAATACAATGTCAGAAGGCCATGATATGGAGAAGAAATTGACCAAGTCAGGAAAAGCCAGGCCACCCGACCGCCCACCCTAGGCCGCCCGGCATACAAATGTCTCCAAATGTGCTCATCTTCAGTGTGCATGCACAAGGACACGTGTCAAATACACTCCCATGGTGGAAGCCACGCAATCAACATGCAAAGGACCGGAAGACCGCCACTTCACCGATCCAAGCCTTGGATCGGTGAAGTCAGCGATCCGAGGGAGTCCCATCCTGTGGCTAAGGAAGAAACACTCTCTAAATCCAATGACCAAGGAAGAAGCACACCGAACTTAACCGCCACGCTTGGTCAGAAGGTGTATCAACCGTGGGATCAACATAATTGGTGGATCGGAGGGCCAAGGGCCAAAGTTGCAGGCCGCCCGACCTGGGAGGTGGGCCTCCTGACCTGGCACTTGGCCACTGTAACACCATTGTTTAAATACCAGCATTTTTACAATTATTTGCAAGTAATTTATTTAATTTTCTAAGGTTCATGTGCTTAGTTTGCATTTAACATGTTTTATTTAAAATAAATACTTGTATAAAATTAATCATAGGCCTAACTTTCTTATGCATACATGTTGGTGCATTGTTTCTTGGTTGTTTGAATTAAGGGTTCAAATTCAAATTCATTTGAATTTTAGAACTATTCCTTCCTCAATTCAAAAGAATTCCAATTCAAAAAAGAAAAAAAAAGAAAAAAAGGAAAGAGGCAGCCAGGCCGGCCAGCCAGTGTTGGCGGTCGATAAAATCCATTTTTGACCACCAATACTACATGTTTGAGAGCATAATTTATCAAGGTTTTATGTATTATTAACTGGTTCCACGAGTTGTGTACAAAAGTTGGATGCAGGAGCATATCATGACCAAAATATCGAAAGAATGTACAAAAGACAGGCAATGTGAGAAGGGGAGAGCAAATGGGCATGGGACCATGGCCGTCCGACCCAAACCCGTGGCCGCCCAACTACCTTGAGGGGTCGGCCGGCCACCTGTCAGGGTCGCCCGGCCACCCAGTCAGCTCTCAGACCAACTCAGCCAGCTGAGGTGGCCACCCGACCCCTTACCATGGTCGCCCGGCCACGTCATCAATCCGAACTTTCGACTGCATGCAAAGAAGCACAAAAGAAGTTAAATGCAACCGTTGGATCAGGAATCCAATGCATCCAAGGGTCGGAAGAATATCATGCAACGGATCGGTGATGTCAGCAATCCAGGGGAGTGGCCGCCTTACCAATGAGGGTGTTCCCACCGACTCATTTTTCACGTGCACCGACTACAATAACTACCAACCGACTCTAGGAATGCATATCAACCGTTGGATGGTCAAAGGCGGCAAGATGAGTGGCCGCCCGACCATCCTTGATGGTCGGCCGGCCACCCCCCTGGCCGCCCGGACACTGACCTACCTCCACTACCGACCTAGAGCACCTACAAGTACCCCCCTCGGTCCCCAAGCTATAAATACCCCCCGGGAGGTCACTTGCAAGGTGTGGTGGATCAAGAGAATACAAGTGTGGTTGTGTAGTTGAGTGTAGAGTATAGTAGTGAAGCCACCCTTGGCATTGTACAGAGAGCCAAGTTGTATCAAGAGTGAGTAGTGAGTTGTAGAGTGAAGGAGTCGGCTTTCTCTTCAGTATTCTATTCCTGAGCTCTCAGCCTCAGAGGGATTATTACTCTATTTCTAGGATTGAGTAAAGTTCCTTGCTCCCTTCTTTATTTATTTCATACTTACTTTATTTACATACTTGTTGCTTTGCTCAGTAGTTTACGGGTGCCAAGTATGCTCTGTGTAGTTTAGCTATACAGTTGTGCTTGCTCTCTGGCTTCTAACCAGTGTAGTAGTAAACTCGGTTGTGTAGACGTGGTGTCTAGACAAGAGTTTACCTTGGAAGGTGTCTTGTCCCACGCAGTTTTGGTTGGTAGTCCCACCTGGTGACAGCGGGTGTGTGTCCTGTGTAGTCCAACCCCGTCGTTCGGATAAGTTGTCATCGACGCATAGCTGAGTCCTGTAGTGCCCGCCTTTCTCGTCTGGGTTATCTGCACTTTGGTGCCCGGAAGTGGTTCTATAGCCTCAGTGTCCAAGTAAACCTGCTGAGTAGAATGCTAGTTTGTTTAGTAAAGTTAAGTTGTTTTATTTAAAGTAGTGAACCTGCTATCCTCTGTCTTTTATCTCTGCAATTGCTGGTTTCATTGTTCGTTCCTATCTTTCTACGTTGAGTTACTCCTCGTTCCTCGTGGATTTCGATACCCTGGAATACTCTTGGGTGAAAAGCTACAACGTGTTTCCGTGCGCTTACGGAATTTATTCAGTAGGCTAAGAAACGCCAACAAGCTTTTCTGGCGCCGTTGCCGGAGAACGGTAGCTAACTTGACTAGAACCTTAGGATCGTCCATACTCACACCATACTCAACCACCACATATATCCGCACCAAATACCCCATATCACATACCACTATATGGATTCCACGCCTATCTATTGACTCGCCGCTCCAAAGGGCGATTATTTGGAGCCTCCACCATCATCCACACCCACCACAGCAGACGGCTATCAGCTACATTCCGGCTTGATTGCCATGGTTCGGGATCAATCATTCGGAGGATTGGAATCTGAATGCCCTTACTCACACCTCCGGGAGTTCGAGTAGCTATGCAGCTGTTTGGTCATCTCGGGGATGTCCAGTGAGACTCTACGATGGTTGCTTTTCCCGTTCTCGCTAACGGGGGATGCAAAAATCTGGTGCAATCAGACGGTCAGCAAAGTAGAAGGGAGTTGGGAAGAGCTTAAATCCAGTTTTTGTCTGCACTTCTTTCTGCCAAACAAGGTTGTCGATCTTTGTTGCGAAGTACTTTCATTTCGACAACGAGAGAGAGAATCCTTAGGGCAGCATGGGCACGCTTCAACTGCCTGACATCCTCAGGCCCAGACTTGGCTATTCCCGAGGAAATGCTACTACATCACTTCGTCTGAGGTCTCTCACTTGGTGCTGACCTTTGCCTCGATCTAGCCTCGGGAGGATCGTTCTCACACCTAAAGCCATGCGAGGGTCGAAAGATTCTCGAGAAGGCTTCTGACCTCGGCACTCTAGAAGAACAACCTCCACAGAAGCCACCTTGCCAAAATCCTACTGAAGAGCGACAAATCACACATCAACCCACTCCACCACCACCATCTCCCCGAATCGAAGAAATCCTAGAACCATCGTCATGGCAAACTGAGAGGATCAGTTTAACCTTGGCGATCCCTCAGTCGGCACCTCTGTTCTCTTTCGAGGACGAAATATTCATGGAATTTGGCAATGCCTCTCGGTTGCCTAAACAAGACCGACGCTTCACCAGGGCCTCCAAACCATCATACATATTACCAGACCACAGAGAACATATGAAGGAGGACCTACTCTGGCTTTCAGCAGCAATCAATCGGGATTGGCTAGAGGAGAGACGCCAGGACACAAAAGCAATCAAATTCTATCCGAACCCCAGCGTCATCCCTGGCTAGGTATCAAGGCTTCAACCGCAAGACATCATATACGACCCACGTATTGGAGTGAACATAATTCCTAAGTATATGATGGACAATCATTTCCCCGTTGAGCCACTATCAAAATCAGCCATCTGTTTGAAATGGACAGATGGCAGATATTTGAAATGCAAAGGTGTGCTCCGAGTAGTACCAACAACCTTGCAGGATACTTAAGTGTTCTTAGACTTCCATGTCTTTGACATCCCCGAGGGATCCACACCATTGATTGCGGTAGGGATCCCAATCGCAGCCCTCACCAGCTCAGATATATACAGAGAGAGATTGCAGCTTCAGTTGGGCAATGAGGACATCAACGTGAACATCGACAGATCACTCAATGCCAAAACAGAAGCAAAGCCAGAGATTGACCCCATGGAAGAAGTGATGAGCCTTTCACTTGAGGAAATGGGTCAATACAAAAGCCTAGAGGAAGAGGCTATTAGCGACTTCAGTAAGGAAGAGGAACCGCTTGAGTTCGAAGAACTTGGTGAATCGTTGCGGCCCGAAGCTCCAAAAATTGAGCTGAAACAACTTTCGCCTGGCCTGAAGTACGCCTTCCTCCACGGGAAAGAGGACAAACCGGTGATCATCAGCGACAAGCTGACAGAGAGTGAGAGCCGGCGATTGCTTTCTGTTTTTGAGAAGTATAGTACTGTGCTTGGATACTCTCTCCAAGACCTGAAGGGAATCAGTCCCAACCTGTGCACACACCGCATACCTATGGAGGTCGACCACAAACCCACGCGGGAACCTTAGCGCAGATTGAATAATGCGATGCGAGAAGTAGTAAAGAAGGAAGTGCTCAAACTCCTACACGCGGGTATCATCTACCCCGTAGAAGATAGTGAATGGGTCAGCCCCGTACAAGTTGTGCCTAAAAAGGGAGGGATGACAGTTGTCAAGAACCAGAATAATGAATTAATTCCACAGAGAACTGTCACCGGTTGGCGGATGTGCATTGACTACAGAAAACTGAACACCACCACCAGGAAGGATCATTTTCCTCTTCCCTTCATCGACGAAATGCTAGAGAGGCTGGCTAATCACTCTTTCTTCTGCTACCTCGATGGTTACTCTGGCTACCACTAGATTCTGATTCACCCGGAGGACCAGAGTAAGACCACTTTCACATGCCCTTACGAAACGTTTGCCTACCAACAAATGTCGTTCGGGCTGTGTAATGCTCCAGCATTATTCCAGCGGTGCATGATGGCAATCTTCTCCGACTTCATTGAAAATATCATGGAGGTTTTCATGGACGACTTCTCAGTCTATGGCAAGAGCTTTGACCAATGCCTTGAAAACTTGGAAAAAGTTCTGCAGAGATGCAAAGAGGTCGATCTAGTATTAAACTGGGAAAAATGCCATTTCATGGTCAGAGAAGGTATTGTGCTAGGCCACAGGATCTCAGATAGAGGCATTGAGGTAGATCGTGCAAAGATTGAGGTCATTGAATAGCTACCTCCACCTACAAACATCAAGGCCATCCGAAGCTTCTTAGGCCATGCTGGGTTCTACAGGAGATTTATCAAAAATTTCTCCCATATAGCCCGGCCTCTGACTAATTTGCTAGCCAATGATGCTCCCTTCGTGTTTGACGAGGAATGTCTCGAAGCTTTTCACAAGCTCAAAGAAGCATTGGTCACAGCACCCATCATCCAGCTGCCTGATTGGAACAAACCATTTGAAATCATGTGTGATGCAAGCGATTATGCTGTTGGAGCAGTACTGGGCCAAACCAATGATAAGAAGCACCATTCTATCTCTTATGCAAGCAAAACTCTTACTGGCCCGCAACTGAACTACTCGACCACCGAGAAAGAATTGCTAGCAGTGGTCTTTGCAATTGACAAGTTCAGATCATACTTGGTAGGAGCAAAAGTCGTCATCTACACAGATCATGCAGCTCTCAAATACCTCCTTACCAAGAAAGATGAAAAGTCACGCCTGATCCGGTGGTTCCTGTTATTCCAAGAATTTGACATTGAAATCAGAGACAAGAAGGGAGTAGAAAATTCAGTTGCAGATCATCTCTCACGGATGAAATTTAAAGAAACATCTCCCTTGCCGATCGATGACTACATGAGAGATGATCAGCTCCTTAAGGTGACAACAACTCAACCTTGGTATGCTAATCTGGTGAATTACATCGTTGCTGGCTATGTCCCTGAGGGAGTAGTCAAGAGGAAATTGGCCCACGACAGCCGTTACAAACTCTGCGCAGACGGACTCCTATGTCGCTGCATTCCAGCTTGTGAAGCACCGCAAGTCCTAGATGGATGCCATGCATCCTCTTACGAAGGACACTATGGGGCTTATCGGACTCACGCAAAAATCTGGCAAAGTGGGTTCTACTGGCCCACTATGTACGAGGATGCAAAAGAGTTCGTGCGACGGTGTCCAAGGTGCCAGCGCCAAGGAAATATAAATCCAAGAGATGCTATGCCACTCACAAGTAATCTTCAAGTTGATGTATTCGACGTGTGGGGCATAGATTTCATGGGACCTTTTCCCAAGAATGGAGACAAGGAGTATATTCTGGTCGCAGTGGACTACGTGTCAAAATGGGTAGAAGCACTGCCATGTCCCGCAGTGGGCTCAAGACACTCCATAAAGATGTTCTGGGAGACCATCTTTCCTCGCTTTGGAGTACCACGGGTCATTATCAGTGATGGAGGCACACACTTCATTGACAGGCGCTTTAGGAAGTGTCTCGCTGACCTCGGTGTGGGCCACCGTGTTGCCACCTCTTATCATCCGCAGACAAGTGGCCAAGCTGAGATGTCGAACAAACAAATCAAGAACATATTGCAAAAGACAGTCAAAGCTATGGGAAAAGAATGGGTATCCAAGCTACTCGATGCTCTCTAGGCATATCGCACAGCATACAAGACTCCTATTGGCATGACACCATACAGATGGTGTACGGCAAGACTTGTCATCTTCCGGTGGAATTAGAGTTTAAATCTCACTGGGCGGTAAAGAGGTGGAACATGGATCTCCAATCGGCAGGTGTAAGAAGGCAAATTCAACTGGCCAAACTGGAGGAATGGAGGGAGAAGGCATACCACAGTGCCAAGCTATACAAGGAGCGCACCAAGAGATGGCACGATAAGCGGATCAAGATCAAGACATTCAAACCGGGTGACAAGGTACTACTCTTTAACTCTCGTGTTCGTTTATTTGGTCATGGTAAGCTTCGAAGTAAGTGGGAAGGACCTTTTACGGTCCTTAAAGCCGCCGATCACGGCGCCGTCACCCACCAGGACGATGACGGGAAGGTTTTTAAGGCGAATGGGCAACGCCTTAAACTCTTTCTTGAGCCCGAAATGCCTACGCTCGAAGAAGTGGACGTCTTCGAGCTGCATGAGGTAGTTTGATCACGCGTCCATGGTCGAGCTCAGACCATAAAAGAAGCCATGTACACTACCTTCTTTTCTCCCTTAAAATTCTATCTAATCTCATCTTATTCTCCAAAATCTCAACAAAACCGCTGTTCTGCACGCATAGTTGGATCCACAATGCACCCTTGGGCCAAACCTCAACTCGTGGCATGCTTGGCCCGAGTTGGGCAGGGTCGCCCGACCACTTAGGTGGGTCGGCCGGCCATAGGTGGTGGTCGCCCGACCACCTCCTTTTGCCGCCCGGCCACCGAAAACTCAAATTTTGAGTTGGGAGCGTCAATCCAGTATCTACGGGGCTGTTGAGTGGATGAGGGCGTTTTGGACGAGGAGTCGTCTTCTTCCCCATCTACACTCCACCTTCATCTACACTCAGCCATGGCACCTCTCTCCCCTCGGGGCAAGGGCAAGGTTGCCATCTCCATCTCATCCGACACCACCGCAACCTACAACCCCGCTTCCATGGACTCACCGCAACCTCTCTAAGCCATCCCGTTCGAGGAAAGCCTAGAAACATCGGTCCAGGAGTAGCCTTGGCCGACGGGGTTCAATCCCCATGGCCGCCCGACCACACCCCATGGCCGCCCGGCCATAGGTGGTGGCCGCCCAACCATGGGTGACTCACCCCGCGGCCACCCGACTACCCGTGACGGCCGTCCCGACTCCCCACGCCGTTCCCACAGCGTGGACAAGCCAGGAAGGGCCTTGTCTCCGGCAAGAACCATTGCCAAGAAGGTGGCCCGTCCGTCTCCGCGTCCTACCATGGGGGTGATCGCCCCCGTGAACTGTGTCAAGAGCCTCTTCCAAGAGGAGGCCGCCGGACCATCCAAGGAGCCGGTCTTTCCTAGCCCGTCCACCCATACCCTCCGTGGGATGAAAACTCCTACGAGTGGGTATGCTAAGGTGTTCATCCCTAGGGTTCCAAAGCCCGATGCTTCCATCGATGAGTCCATTGACTCAACGCCACCACGAAGGACGGTGGAGAGGGTGGCCAGGATGCCTTCAATCAAGGGGCCGCCTGGACAGTTCGAAGACTCCTCGGATGAGGAGAAGGAGGAGCAAGACATGGTGGCGTCGTTAAGGGAGGAGCTAGCAGCGCTCAAGGCTAAGTTTCAGAACTTAGAAAAGCGTTGTGCTGAGGGCGAGCTTTGGCGAATGGAGATCGATGATAAGATCAACATCCTTAGGAAGGGTCTCTCCGCCAAAGTCCGCCATCTTGCGGATGCAATTGGGTGCCCCAATCTCTATGATCCTCCCGCACCATAGGCTCCCAGTGCATCTAGTTATCATAGGCGCATTTATTTTCATCCATTTAATTCTTAGGTTGTTTTGAACTCATTCATTAATGTAATAAGCGCCTTATATTTGTATTCATCCTATAAAGTAGATTTATTTCCCTTCCAATAATGAGTTTGAGTAGAATGGGTAAAGCCATTGGACTCCCTATCACTAACCCTGCAGAAACCATGAGGAAAATACGATGTACAGGGTACAACCTCGCTACTCAAAAATTTTCAGGGGAATTGGACGAAATGCAGTGGCCGCCCGACCACACATAGTGGCTGCCCGGCCACATATTTTTCACGAAAACATGTCGCGCGGACTTGTCACATCTCCCCACGGCTCCCTCGACAAAATGCACCAGCACACGAGTCGAACACCCAGAGTTGGGTGGCCGCCCGACCACCTCTATGGGTCGGCCGACCACCTGTTAGGGTCGCCCGACCCTCTCACATGGTCGCCCGACCATGGTATTGGGCTGGATGGCCCATCAACACGTCGAACCCACGCCAGGAGGTCAGGTATACATGTTACATTCATGTACCTCCATTTTTATTTGTGCTTTAACACATGAACTTGATCAAATCATGCTCTACATGTTCATAATGTCACATCTTACTTGTGCTTGCACCATTTTATTTCCTATGCTAGAGTAATCTTGCCTTTGGATACTATCATGATTAGGAACCCACTTGAGTTTAGATTGTTGATCCATGTGAGATAAGTTAATTAGAGGAAACTAAAGGAACCTCCCGCATGAGAAAGAGTTTTATTTTGCAAAACAAAATAAGGGTTTCATCTTTGATGATCTCAAGTTTCTGTCCTACCAGTGCCACATATGAAAAGAAAACTTGCATACTCTTTCTACCTTGATTGTTTTGAGTCTTATCAAACCTTGTGCCATTATAAGAGTTTGAATCAATTTAGAATTTTTGGCCTTCACACGCATGTTCCATGAAATAAAGTCTCTCAAAGAGGTGTGCAATAAGATGTCAATGATCCCATTTAGTTCTGTTTGAAAAGAAAGAGAGGCATGGAAGTTCGAAAAAAATAGTGTGAAAGAAAGAAAAGTATGAGAAAAAAATGAGAAAGAGAAAAGAAAAGAACTCCATGCCCTCTACTCAAACATGGGACTCATATCAAGCACCACAAGAGACAAGATCCGTACACTACACTTGCACTTGGCCAAATCTTATTTGATTATGAATTCTTTCATGACACTTGATTTGATTCGACAACATAAGCATGATAGGAAAGCCTCGTTCTCCCCACTACCTAGAGCTCTACAAAAAGCCTTAGTAGCATAGGAGGTGAGAAATACAAGATGTTGGCAAGGACACCTTGTTCTGTGAGTGACCGAGAGTTGGACTTGAGATCAAAAGAGTTGGTATGCCCAACTTTTGAAAAATCTTGAAAACCTCTTTAGTCATGTGGCGTGGGAACCTGAAGTTAACTTTGATACTCTTATTCCGTGCTTCAACATTCTAAAACCCAAGTGTAGACACCACTGAAATCCTAGGCGAGATGAAATAGTCGGAAGTACTCTTGTGCTTGCTATAGTGGATGATGATGTTGTGCCTTTCCCACTTATGCTTAACTCTACTCTTTGCTCGAGGACGAGCAAAGGTCTAAGTGTGGGGGGGGGGGTATTGGCGGTCGATAAAAACCATTTTTGACCACCAATACTACATGTTTGAGGGCATAATTTATCAAGATTTCATGTATTATTAACTGGTTCCACGAGTTGTGTACAAAAGTTGGATGCAGGAGCATATCATGACCAAAATATCGAAAGAATGTACAAAAGACAAGCAATGTGAGAAGGGGAGAGCAAATGGGCATGGGACCATGGCCGCCCGACCCAAACCCGTGGCCGCCCGACCACCTTGAGGGGTCGGCCGGCCACCTATCAGGGTCGCCTGGCCACCCAGTCAGCTCTCAGACCAACTCAGCTAGCTAAGGTGGCCGCCCGACCCCTTACCATGGTCGCCCGGCCACGTCATCAATCCGAACTTTCGACCTGCATGCAAAGAAGCACAAAAGAAGTTAAATGCAACCGTTGGATCAGGAATCCAATGCATCCAAGGGTCGGAAGAACATCATGCAACGGATCGGTGACGTCAGCAATCCAGGGGAGTGGCCGCCCGACCAATGAGGGTGGTCGGCCGACCACCCCACTGACTCATTTTTCACGTGCACCGACTCCAATAACTACCAACCGACTCCAGGAATGCATATCAACCGTTGGATGGTCAAAGGCGGCAAGATGAGTGGCCGCCCGACCACCCTTGATGGTCGGCCGGCCACCCCCTTGCCGCCCAGACACCGACCTACCTCCACTACCGACCTAGAGCACCTACAAGTACCCCTCTCGGTCTCCAAGCTATAAATACCCCCGGGAGGTCACTTGCAAGGTGTGGTGGATCAAGAGAATACAAGTGTGGTTGTGTAGTTGAGTGTAGAGTATAGTAGTGAAGCCACCCTTGGCATTGTAGAGAGAGCCAAGTTGTATCAAGAGTGAGTTGTGAGTTGTAGAGTGAAGGAGTCGGATTTCTCTTCAGTATTCTATTCCTGAGCTCTCAGCCTCAGAGGGATTATTACTCTATTTCCAGGATTGAATAAAGTTCCTTGCTCCCTTCTTTATTTATTTCATACTTACTTTATTTACATACTTAGTGCTTTGCTCAGTAGTTTAAGGGTGCCAAGTGTGCTCTGTGTAGTTTAGCTATACAGTTGTGCTTGCTCTCTGGCTTCGAACCAGTGTAGTAGTAAACTCGGTTGTGTAGACGTGGTGTCTAGACTAGAGTTTACCTTGGAAGGTGTCTTGTTCCACGCAGTTTTGGTTGGTAGTCCCACCTGGTGACAGCGGGTGTGTGTCCTGTGTAGTCCAACCCCGTCGTTCGGATAAGTTGTCATCGACGCATAGCTGAGTCCTGTAGTGCCCGCCTTTCTCGTCTGGGTTATCAGCACTCTGGTGTCCGGAAGTGGTTCTATAGCCTAAACCTGCTGAGTAGAATAATAGTTTGTTTAGTAAAGTTAAGTTGTTTTATTTAAAGTAGTGAACCTGCTATCCTCTGTCTTTTATCTCTACAATTGCTGGTTTTATTATTCGTTCCTATCTTTATACGTTGAGTTACTCCTCGTTCCATGTGGATTTCGATACCCTGGAATACTCTTGGGTGAAAAGCTACGTCGTGTTTCCGTGCGCTTGCGGAATTGATTCAGTAGGCTAAGAAACGCCAACAGCCAGCCCAGCCCGGCTCGCGCCCGCCTTGGCCGAGCGCCGGCCCCGCCCGCGCAGGCCGCCTCCCTCTCCCTCTCGCTGTGCCTCGCTGCTAGGTGGGCCTCGCGTCCGTCCCCACTGACCGCCGGGCCCCACCGGTCAGGCCCGTCTCCCTCCTCCCGCCGTGATTTCCGTCACTCACCTTCCTTACTCCTCTGCTTGGCCGTTTCAGTGTTCATGCGGGGGGATTCGAATCCAAGACCTGCTCCCCTTTCCTCCGCACACCGCCTCAATCCCGCATCCACCGCGCCGGTTTCCCCTTTCCCCTCCACCTTCCTTCACTCCGCTTTGAAGAGCGCTTTCAAACCGAGCGGCATCACCGCGCCACGATGCCCTCGGCCCTCACAGTGTCTATAAAACCGACCCCGAGCTTCACCCTCGCCCTCTTTACCATGTCTCCACTCCAATTCCACTCCCGTGCACCGACGAGCTCGCCATCCGCCACCGAAGTTCGGCCTCGGTAAGCCGCTCCGCCGTCGAATTCGTCGCCGTGGGCCCATCTCTGGCCTTCTAACCCCAGCCTTTCCGTTCACAGGGACGTCGCGAGGACGTTGCATGGGTTTTGGACACGGAGACGCGACGCCGTCGCCCCTGTCCGCGAGCACCATCCGAGCCGTCCGCCGATCATCGTTGCCAAGCCGCTCCACTGCTTCCCCGTCTCAATTAACCCTCTGGTGAGCCTCGCCTTGGCCCTTTCTCTGTCCTGAGCTAGCTCTAGGGGCACCAGACCCGCCCTAGGCCCCGACGCACGCGCGTCCGGTGAGCCGCCGCCGTGTGGGCCGAACCTCCGCCGTGGGGGAAGGTCACAACCGGCGCCCCGTTTGCCCTCTCCATCCTGGCCGTCCGATCGGAGATACATGGCCACGATTAAAACCCAGCTTACCCCTTCGCTAACCAATCATAGTGCGCCACGTCACGCTACATAATCTCCGTCAGCACTGACCCCACCTGTCAGGCCACGTGGACGGCCACGCCACCGCCACATCGCAGAAAAGCCCCCGCGTTTGTCTGGAATCAACCCGCGGTCCATCCCAGTTGAAAAGTATTTAGATCTAGGTCCTGTTTTCTTTAGTGTAGCCCTTGAGCTTTCCAGGATTTTAACCCATAGTCTAGGCTCTCGGGTTTTTGCCCTAAAACCCTCGGCGGCTAGGTTTATTTATGGTTAGGTCCTTGGTTTTGCAAAGTTAGCCCCTGGTTTTGTTGTTTTATCACAGTTTTGCCCCTAGGAGCTTGTTTTATGCATAACTTTCACGTTTTATCTCCGATTTAAGTGATTCTCGTGCTCACGTGATTGTAGCAGTGCGTAGAATGTTTTTAGTATAGTTTTATCTTCTATTTTTATGAGATGATGTACTGTTTCTTATCTTTTTGTTCTTGTTTGCATGTATGCGTGTTTGGGAATGCTTGTATGTTGCCGTGATCACGTTTAGACGGTGAACCTTTCATTGGAGAAGGCGAGCAGCAGTTTGAAGGTGTTGATCAGCAGCCTGAACAGTTCGAGGAAGGCAAGTATAGCATGAACACAACCTAATAACCCTTTAATCACTTCATATGCATGTGTCTAATTTTTGTATGCCCTAAGGACTGTACCGTAGCCTCTTTTATCGAAATGTTTACCTATGGGAATGCATGTGGGTTAAGTTTTGCTGGTTGCTGCGCGAACTCTTGTATCTTTTGTTAATAATTTTGATTAATGGATCTATGCAATTAAATCTTCAGCTTGACCCTCTGTGGTTCATGTTCCTTTAAAAATGGCTTTTTAGCAACTTGGTTTAGGGGGCATGAGCATGTGTTTGGCTTATAGCCACTCTCCGTAAGGATCGGTTCGCAAAGCAACAACCTGGGACAACAGTGCTACCATGAGATTGGAATGGGACGATCTTGGCTAACTAATTAGGTTGCATTGGTTTGGGAGTAACTTACCGACGGGGCAAGAGGGGAGGTGAGCTTCTGTGGCCCTCGCGCTACTTGGGTTGAGTGCGTTTATCTCCCCTTGAGGCTTGCTCCACAGTTGCGGACCCTGAAACCTTAGTGGTTACATCTTACCAACGTGATCTTTGTAAAGGCCTCATAGTGTGCTTGCTAGCCATCTCATCTCATGGGTAAAGATGTACGACCTCTCGAGAGTGTAAAACTGACATGTCAGCCGTGCTCACTGTTATGAGCGGTCTAGATCCTTTATGCAGATTAGTGGTTCCTGGTTTGGTTTGGGAGTTGGTTCTTATGATAAATTTATTGAATAATGTTCTTATGCAATATCTTGGGCTTAATGGTTTATCTACTCACTTGTAGTAACTTGTTGTTTAATAAAACCTGACCAACTAAAAGCTCATGCAACGTGTCAACCAACCTTAGAGCCTCATAGTTCATGTTATACTTGTGGAGTACGAGTTGAAGTACTCATGCTTGTTTCTTTTATTTCAACCTACTGTTGGCTGGAATCCAACCGCTGCTCAGTTCAAGAAGACTTCGAGGAGTATGTTCAGGACTTCAATGAGTTCTAGGCGTACCAGTCCACCAGTCGACGTCCCTGTGGCGGCTCATTTTGTTTTCGTTTACGCTTCCGCTATGACTCTGGTTTAAAGACATGTTGTCTTAATGTAATAAAGTGATGATATACGCTATGTAACGTTTTATTTTACATTTTTGCATGTTCTGTGATGTCACTATTGTCAAAATATATGTGAGACTCGTTCCTGGCACATATAGATTGTTTCGGTTCTGTTGGTTGAGAACTGGGTGTGACAGCCGCCCGGCTTCCTGGAAGGCCGCCCGGCTTGCCACGTGATCGCTCGGCCAAGGACTTAGGCCTTCCGGCACGTGCTCTAACCGAATCAACCGCCACCGCCTCAAAGATGGAAGATCAAGCCGTCCAAAGCAAGGTCGATGCATCGAAAGGCCGAAAGGCCAAATGCCAGGCCGCCCGTCCTGCAGACTTAGCCATTTCACCGACTTACAACCTCCTATAAATAGAGGGTCACTCCCCCACTCCAAACTCGCACTTGTACACTCTCTCCACTCTCTCCCTTGGGGAGGTGCCCCCTTTTGGGTGGCGCTACCCCTTCTAGTTCAATGTTTAGTAGGAGTTAGAGTCGAGCTCTGCCTGTTCTGGAGCGGTCTTCAGGAATCTTGTATGAGTCCTTTGTATCTTTCTTTTCCTGTAAGACTTTGAGTTTATTTAATATATTTCTTTATTTAAGTTCAAGCATTTACATTCCTGCCACTATGATAATGCATGATCATAGTGTAGGGATGTCGTTAGACTATAGTTAGCGTTGCTCTATGAGGTTATGGTTAATCTAGTCTATTTACTTGCGGGTTCCTTGTTCATGCTGCTAGTTAAGTCGTAGCAGTGGTGATGCTTTCACTTGCGCAACAAGTAGAGGTGTGAGCAACTAGAGTTTACTTTGGAAGTTCACCTTGGTTTGCAACCAGCCCCATGCAGCTTTGGTGGTAGGTCCGCTTGGTGACAGCGAGCGTGTACCCTGTGTATTCCACCACGTCGTTCGGGCTGGAGCCAGGTCGTGTTCCAATTTGTATGTAGACACATAGTTGTTGGCGTCTCTTAGCCTCATAAGATTTTACTCCGCAAGCGCACGGAGACCGCTGTAGCTTTTCACCCAAAATATTCCGAGTATCGTATTTTTATCCATAGGGAAGCGGCAGGCGAGATAGTATAATTGAATAAACTCAAATCGAATGATCCGTACTTAAATAAATATACCAGCTAGTCACTAGATAGGGGTAAGTCTGGTAAACGGATAGGTGTATGGTGGAAAGAAGTAAATTAAACTACCTAAGATACACGTAGAAAGGTATAGTTGGCTGGGAGGACAACGAGTGAGATAAAGTTCCCAAACTCTATTCTATTAGGCTGCAAATATGTCGTGGTTAACTAAGAAACTCAAGTAGCAAGTCAGGGTCTTGCATCGAGCGAAATTCCGGTGCCTCAAGGGGTCAGGGGGTAGATAGTAGACCACCGAAGGAGACTCAGCTAACGCCTACGGGCCAACCGAACGAACAGGCCTGGGCTACACAGGCACACCACATGCTATCACCGAGTGGGGCTACCAAGCAAATCTGCGTGGATAGGCAGGCACGCTATAAACGTATTTAAGCAAAGCTTGAGTAACAATAGATTGTCCTTGATCAGAGGAGAGAACCTAACCAGAGCCTGGCGTACAGGTTGGATTATAGCAACGGCAAGAATAACGGGACTTGACTAACTAAGATAACCACAAGTCTAAGCCTAGCAAGTATGCAAAATAAAGGGTACACCACACTTGCAAGAGATAGAAATAAAGTAAAATATAACTGAATTATATTGAAGATAAGAGTACAAAAGATACAAGAGCTGTTACCGCAGACTCAGAAGAATCTCCGAGAACTCTGAGGCAAAGGTCGACTCACTCTAACTCCCAGGACTATCCTAACTACTAAGATGTGGAAAATGACACTCTCTAAGGTAGAATATGGCTCTCAACTTCTCCACACTTTTACAAATGAGCTCTACAGGCCTATTTATTGTCCCATATGTGAGGGGGGTACTTGTAGGAGGCAAAGGTCAGTGGGAGGCCAAAGTCGGTGGTCGGCCGACCTAGGGGGGAGGTCGGCTGACTTAGCCCGAGGTCGGGCGACCACCCGATCCACCACCTTTGCATTCCAGCGGCTTGATCTTGCGTCCCCATGGTAGTTGGCGGTTAGGACGGTTGTTGCACGTGTAAAATGCCTCCGAGGGTAGGTCTGCCGACCGTGGAGGAGATCGGGCGACCATGTGTCAGCCTTGCATTGGCCACATTGCTCTTCCCGCAGATTGTTGACGTTATGGATCCGTGACTTGGTGCATTTTCGGCCTTTGGATACATTGGATGCTTGGTCTTGTGGTTGGATTTGAGTGCACTTGTGTTTCTTTGTGATGTGGACCGATGAGGTGGCATTTGGCTCACTTGGGTGGCTGGACGGCCTGAGCCTGGGTTGGCCGACCCTATTAGTGGGTCGGGCGACCAGGCCCCAGTTCGGCCGACCTGGCTGAGTCAGGGTCAGCCTGGCCTTGGTCGGCTGACCTAGGCTTGGGTCGGCCGACCTGGCCACTTTGACCAGTGAGCCCATCTTCGATCCTTGATGTGTTTTCAGCTGTTTTATGTGCATTTTGGTACCTGCATCCAAATATTCATACAAAACTAGTGGAACTCATTAGTAGAAGGGTTAGTCCATATTTATTCACTTGCATTGCTCCATTTGGTTGGTAATTGATGGTAGATATCGTGAGATTACGACCGTCAACACCCCCCAAGCTTAAACTTTTGCTTGTCCTCGAGCAAAGCTAAGACTGAAGGTGGATTAGGAGTTGCTGCAATATCGAAGATTTAGAGAAATTCTTAGACATGACTCAATACCCATGCTTTTGTTTCAAGTAGTGAAATAATTGAAGCTGACCTTGTGTACTACCTATGGTGTATCTTTTTGCTTACCTTTCCTTGGGCGGTTGAGAGATGGAACGATCATTGTACAGGAGTTCTTCTAACTTGCTCTTTTTGGATGTCTGTCTCAAGTGTTTTCAAGATTTTCAAAACAAAAGTAGCTTCCCCAAGGTGCTCTCAGGCACTCAAAAGTGTTTCCTTACCGAGGGCCAAGATTCGGCCAACACTTTTCTACACTAAGGCCTTTGTGGAGCTTTAGGTAGGGAGAATGTGGCACACTTACCATATTTAATTTGCTAAGTCAAAGATTGGACCAAAGAGTGTACTCTATCACTTCTTCTATTGATCACTGGAGTAAGAGGGTTGGTACTGTATGCCTCCTTCTCTTGGTTTTCATCCCTTGTAGCCTTTTATAGATTTGGAGTGGATATGGAGCTTTTATTTATTTTTGCCATGGTTGAACTTGCATGCTTTTCATCATGCCGTGCTTTTGCACGCATTTTTCTTTTTGCCATGCTTTTGCATGCTTTTATTTTTGGCTCCATACCCTTACTCCTTGAGATTTGAAGGCTAGGGGATTATGAGAAGTATTTGGAGACTTTTTGGTGGATGCAAAATCCGGAATGGATCACTTGCATTTTTGCTTTTGTACTCCAGCTATCAACAGAAGGTGATATTTCTACTCAAAGAGACTCAAAATTTAAAAAAGCTCAAAATAGCACTAAGCAGCTCTTTATAGCAGTTTCAATTAATTGAAGCATTTTTGGCTCTAGTAGGTATTTTTGACCAAGGGGAGCTATATTTTGTTATTTTCAAAATAAAAACCTGAGATGTTCATCTTACTAAGAGCATAAAGGAGTTATCCCATATTCAAGTCATATCATTCATCTCACAACAACTTAGGCTTGTTATCACAAATGGCATCCGCAAGATAGAACTTTGGTTTACTTCTTTTATTCACAAACTCAAAACTAAGCTAAGCATAAGTCACATGCAAGAATTAAATCATTCTCTTGATAGAGCAACTATTCATCATTTCCAAACTGAAGCTAGCATGTGACTTTATCATTAAAGCATGGGAGTTTTTTTATATAATTGAATTAAACAAACTAAATTAAACAAACTGAATTGAACAAACTAGCAAACTCTCGAAGCAATGATACATGGGTGGTGTAGAAAATGGGGGACTGTCATACGTACCCAGCTGTTGATTTGGGTTCCCCCCAAGCTTCAACGAAGCTACTCGGGGTAGTACCCGTAAGACTAGAAGAATCGCTTCTATTTCTAGGAGGCGGTTATATTGTTCGTCCTGGGTTTGCTGGATGACTTTAGTGCGCTCATCGACCTAATTAAGCTGCTGGGCCATCCCAGCTGTGCGCTGGTCCTAAATGGTCAGGGACCCAAAGATGGCGCTCAAAGGGTCTCCTGCAAAGCGTGCAGAGGCAAACGGCCCTACCTCATACGGTGCTGACCCATACCCATAGTAGGTTCCTCCTCCTTGCTGCTGAGAGAATACAGCGCTCGGCTCGTGTCCCCATGGTGTGTTTGTAGATCCTCCGTGGGGCTGCCACGTCGGGTCTGTTCCCTAGGTTTGCCAGGACGTGCCAGTCATGGTATGGAACTAGGTAGGTCCCATCCCAGTGGTTTGTGCGTCCTGTGCTTGCTTCTGTAGGCGCTCTTGGGCTGCCCTTCTCTGTGCCCTAGTCATGACTCCCGCTACACTATGTCTGGGCTCCTCTAAAGGCTCTTCCACTGGGCGCCCTCTATTGGCATAGAGAGTGTGTCCACGTGGTAGATTTTGAATTGTGGTGCTGGTAGAGGCACTTCAAAGTTGTACCCCCTATAGATCATGACATAGGTGTCTGTGCTGGGGTTCTTGCATAGAAAGTGTCCCTGAATAAAATGGCTCTCTGTGACTAGGTTGGGTGTGTCTGGGGGTAAGAATGCCACCTGGGCATTAGCTAAGACCCCTAGTTTGGATGTAATCCTCGTCACAAAAGACGTGATTGTTATCGAATTTTCATCCCAAACTAGTTTCATTCGGTGATAGAGCATAGCGGTGACTGGTGCATACTTCTGCTTACGCCACATGGTATAGAGGATTTTTAAGTCCTCTATGGTCACACAGTGTGTGTCATCACGGGGAAGGACTACCAAGGCAATCCAACGGGCCATGAACCGCATGGTGGGGTGCTTAATGTGTGTGATGCTCTTCTTCCTCTTATAGTCCGGACTGGCTAGTTCATTCCAGAACTCTATTGCATTAAAGCCTACGGGTAGGGCTGCTATGGAGCAGTGAGGTGAGAACCCGAGAGCATTGCTGAACTGATGAAGTGTCAGCTCGTGCTCAGAGTTAAAGAGTCTGAAATGAACAGTCGTGTCGGACTGCAGTGATACTACTCGGAGGGTTATTAGAAAACTCCTTGGTGAGGAGGACTATGCCTCCCTCACTAACATGTACAAAGTTATCCCAGCCTACCATACTGAAAATTTTATCAAATTCATCATCCATACCTGTGCTTGTCATGAGTACCTCATCAAAGCACTTGGTGAGGCTGATAGGCTTGGTGTGGAGTCGCCTCAGCAGGTCGGCTTCGTCTTGATTGCGCGTTTGGATTTGGAAATCCAGCAGCAATACGGGCCCGGTGTTGGATGATGAAGCTTCTTCTCCTCCCGGTCCAGCACTTGATGAGCCTCTGTCGGACACTGTCCGAGAGTTTTGTGAACCCGAGGACGTCGGGAACCGAATGTGCTGTCCCGCCCTACTGATCGCACTTCTGGCCCTCTTGAGAACGCGCCTCATCCTGCACAAAAATGAACACAAGAACTACGAGACGACAGAATAAAATTAGCGTTAGTCGTTAGTCGTCCTTGTGGGGCGTGACACCGCCACAACTCATTCTTGGTCTTGCCAGAAGAGCGGGGCTAGTAGCTAATTTATTTGCTCAACTAGATTTTTATTCGGACATTATTTTGGCTAAGCAAGAGAGCTAAACTAGCTACTAAGCAAAGAGATTAAGAGAGGGAGAGGGGAGATTGCAGTGTGTGCTGCTGGTGCATTGAGCAAGGGAGCTCAAGGGGGCTTTTTATAGGCAAATGGTGCAGGAGAGGGGTCGGGCGACCAGGCGAGGGGGTCGGCCGACCCAAGTCCAGGTCGGCCGGCCTGAGGAGCTGGTCGGGCGACCAGTGTTGGTCCTTCACGTGAGAGTGAGGCAAAGGTTAGAAGGAGAGAGTGCACCGAAAGCGAAAAGTGGTGGTCGGCCGGCTCAGTCCTTGGTCGGGCGACCTCATGAGTATGCTCCCATTGGTTGGGAAGAGAAGGCAGGCGAGGGGCTTGGTCGGCCATGATTGCAGGTCGGGAGACCTCGGAGGTGGACGGTCGGCTGTTGGTGCTGGTCGGCCGGCCTGACCAACCTCCCCTCCTCCTTACCTTTTACAAGTGGTGGTCGGCCGGCCCTTGTGCTAGGGTCGGCTGACCCTATATTTTTTTTTCAAAAATTTCAGAAATAAACAGGGTAGATGCATGAAAATTGAATTTGTGCATTGCAAAACTTTAAATATGCTGTGGAGAACGGGAAATTAAAATAGCGAGAAATAAATATGCCGTCGAATGATAATGGCAGATTTACCTCTTGGCGGGAGCGAACCATTTACCACCCTTCGAGATGTCTCATAGACGTACGCACAGGGAGGTAAGTGGTACTTTTGCGAGCCACTTGGAGTTTGTCGTGGATGGGTCCTGGGCGCGCTTGTTTTCAACATGCCCCATAGTGTTTGTCCTAGATTCTCCATGGGTATGCTGATTCTTGTTGCACCCTTGGTTGATGGGTCTTATAGGCTCATGGGTGACGACCTTCTTAACAGGAGCTTTGCCTCCTGTTTCTTGGTTCTTGCGGCTAGCCTTCATGGCTTTCGCCTTCTTCCATTCGTCTTCTTCCCATTGTTGGATGGCAGCCTTGGTGGCTAACTTCCGTTTCATGAATGCTACGAGACTGTCCATCTTTTTCCCAAAAGCGTCGTAGACTTTTGGCACTTGAAAATCTTCACTTGGTTGCACTATTCCACCTTTGGTTTGAAGGAGAATATCTCCCTTATTCCGTTGATGTTGAGGTAGACTTCTCCGGCTCCAACATCAATGCTTGCTTCTGCGGTGCTTAGAAACGGCCACCCAAGAATGCGCGGTGTCTTGGCGTCAATCTCCATGTCCAATACCACAGAGTCCACGGGAATGAGGAAGTTCTGGATCTTTACCGGGACATCCTCGGTGATTCCCGTGGGGTGTCGGATAGATTGGTCCGCAAGTTGCAGGCACATACTTGTGGGGACTAGTACCGCATGATTGAGTTTGTCGAAGACAATTTTAGGCATGACACTGACGCTTGCTCCGAGATCACATAAGGCTTGACTGAAGACTTGGTTCTCAATTGAACATGGAATGGTAGGACTGTCAGGATCCTTCTTCTTCTGTGGAGGTTGGTTGAGTATAGCTGCGCTACACTTCTCGGTCATGTGCACAATTTCCGCTGATGGCAGTGGCTTCTTATTGTTGAGTATAGCTTTCAAGTACTTTGCATATGTTGGGACCTGCATGGCATCTAGCAAGGGTATATTGACATATAACTTCTTAATAACCTCAACAAACTTACTATATTGTTCATCGGCGGTAGCCTTTTTGTTGCGCTGAGGGAAGGGCAACACCGTTGTGTCATAAAACTCGTGTGGAAGAGTTTTCGATGGCGCCTTCTCCTTCGCGGCACCAGTGCAGGTCTCTGGATTGTCATTCTCTTCCGTTTCGATGGTCTTCTCCTGTTCCTTGCCTGTATGGTTAGTCCGTGGCGCACCACTAGGATGTGGAGGGTCCTGAGTGCACCCCTATTAGTGACAGCATTGATGTGCTCTTTGGGAGGAGGTTCTGGTTGTCCCGGAAGCTTTCCCGCATTAGCATTAGGCAAAGAGGCAGCCAACTGAGCTATTTGTGTTTCTAACATTTTATTGAAACTCAGTTGATTTTTCATAGCACTGTTAAAAGTTTCCATTTGTAAAGAAATAGATTTAAAATGTCTATCATTTGCATGAAACCTTTTACTAATGCTATCATACATAGCTTTAGGATCAAAAGAGCTAGGCTTATTGAACTGCTGTGAGTTACCAGAGGAGTTACCTTGTCCGGAGAATGGCATATATGGTGGCGAATTCCAGCCTGGTTGGGGACGATTCCCGTTGTTGAAGTTGCTAGAATTACCGTTGAAGTTGGCGTCTTCCGGTCGCGTTTCAGGGCAGCTGCTCCCTGAGTGCCCCGTGTTCCCGCAGACTTCACAAGTCATGCGAGTGTCGAGGGCCTGGACTAGTGCGGTCTCAGGATTGTCTTCTAGCTTCTTTAAAAGCAAGTCCATCTTGGCGGCCAGCATGTCCATGCTGTCGATGTGATGGACTCCATGGGACCGTGTGTGTGACCTTTCTTCCTTCCATCCCTGGTTAGTGGCGATCTTCTCAATCAGATTTTTGGCCGCTCTCACACTTTGGGATAGGAAAGATCCTCCAGCGGCTGCATCCAGGTTCTCTTGAGCAGTACGGGGCAGGCTGCTATGTATTCCTGTAATCTTTCTCAGGCCTCCACCACAGTTTCATCTATGAGGTGTTGAAAGCTCAAAATCTTGTTCCTCAACGCATTGGTCTTTTCCAGAGGGAAGCACTTGGCGAGGAATGCATTTAAGCACGCATCCCATGTTGTCAGTGTCGCACGGTTGAGGTAGAACCATTGCTTCACCTTTCCGACAAATGAAAATGGGAAGAGGCGTAACTTGACAGCGTCGGCGGATGCACCTTTCATGGTAAATGTCCTGCAGATTTCTAGAAATTGCTACAGTGATTGTTGGCATCCTCCGTTGCTAATCTTCAAAAGGGAATGGCTTGAACCATGTGAATGACTCCCGGCTTGAGTTCAAAGTTCTCCCCTGCGTTGACGGCTGGTCCCATAGGGACATTGTTACTGGATGGGATGGAAAACTCATGGAAGGTCTTCTCAGGAGTTGCGGCCATGTCGTCGGTGTTCGAAGAACTACTTGACGTGGCCGTTTCAAGGTTCAGTTCCCTTGGAACAGGTATCTGCCCGTGAACGGTCTTGGGACGGACCCTCCTAAGCAGAGACTCTGGATTATTGTGCAAATTTTCCGGCAGGTCGAAACCGGTCATGCACCTCTCTGTTGCAACCACAACATAAACAACAGAGACAAGTGAGCCTGCTAACGACTAGTTGGTATTTTTATGAAAGACACGGGGTTCAAAAAGAGATTATCAACTATATCTCTCCCTATTGCTTCCCCGGCAACGGCGCCCGAGAAGCTTGTTGGCGTCTCTTAGCCTTAAAAGATTTTACTCCGCAAGTGCACGGAGACCGCTGTAGCTTATCACACAGAGTATTCAGAGTATCATATTTTTATCCACAGGGAAGCGGCAGGCGAGAGAGTATAATTGAATAAACTCAAATCGAATGATCCGTACTTAAATAAATATACCAGCTAAGTCACTAGACCGGGGTAAGTCTGGTAAACTGATAGATGTATGGTGGAAAGAAGTAAATTAAACTACCTAAGATACACATAGAAAGGTATAGTTGCCTAGGAGGACAACGAGTGAGATAAAGTTCCCAAACTCTATTCTATTTAGCTGCAAAGACTATGTCGTGGTTAACTATGAAACTCAAATAGCAAGTCAGGGTCTTGCGTCGAGCGAAATTCCGGTGCCTCGAGGGGTCAGGGGGTAGATAGTAGACCACCGAAGGAGACTCGGCTAACGCATACGGGCCTACCGAACGAACAGACCTAGGCTACATAGGCACACCACACGTTGTCACCGAGTGGGGCTACCAAGCAAATCTGCGTGGATAGGCTGGCATGCCATAAACGTACTCAAGCAAAGCTTGAGTAATAATAGATCGTCCTTGATCAGAAGAGAGGACCTAACCAGAGCCTGGTGTACAGGTTGGATTATAGCACCGGCAGGAATAACGGGACTTGACTAACTAAGATAACCACAAGTCTAAGCCTAGCAAGTATGCAAAATAAAAGGTACACCACACTTGCAAGAGATAAAAATAAAGTAAAATATAACTGAATTATATTGAAGATAAGAGTACAAAAGATACAAGAGCTGTTACCGCAGACTCAGAAGAATCTCTGAGAACTCCGAGGCAAAGCTCGACTCACTCTAACTCCCAGGACTATCCAAACTACTAAGATGTGGAAAATGACACACTCTAAGATAGAATATGGTTCTCAACTTTTCAACACTTTTACAAATGAGCTCTACAGGCCTATTTATAGTCCCATATGTGAGAGGGGTACTTGTAGGAGGCAAAGATTGGTGGGAGGCCGAAGTCGGTGGTCGGCCGACCTAGCCCGAGGTTGGGCAACCACCCGATGCACCGCCTTTGCATTCCAACGGCTTGATTTTGCGTCCCCATGGCGGTTGGCCGTTAGGACGGTTGTTGCACATGTAAAATGCCTCCGAGGGTAGGTCGGCCGACCTTGGAGGAGGTCGGGCGACCACGTGTCAGCTTTGCATTGGCCACATTGCTCTTCCCTCGGATTGTTGACGTTATGGATCCGTGACTTGGTGCACTTCCGGCCTTTAGATACATTGGATGATGTTTTGGGTCTTTTTCTGTCAACATGTGAATCCTGTCCAAACTTGACCTGTTTAGTAATTCCAACTTTACATTGACCTACAGCCATTTTCATGCAACACCTTAGCTGGGAAAGTTGTAGATCGTAAAATTTTGAACAACATTGGTATAAAACCCCTTGTGTGAAAGTGACTAGAAAATGGACTTTTAGAATTTCTAAACTTATAGGTTCTGCTGGTCAAACTGGAGTCAACAGTTTAAATTTTAATTTAAACCATATTTTTGAATAGAACATGGTATGAAAGTTTATAAGCCAATTGTAGAGAAACAAATTTAGAACATTTCTTGTATTTTGACTTTCCTCCAAATCGGACCAATAGGTCTTCAAATAGGCCAAATTCAGAAACCTGTTTAGAGGGTCAAACAGATCTTTTTCATTTCGGAAATTCCATTTTCCTTTAGCCCTGTGACGAGCGGGCCCCACATGACCGCGCGCAAAGACCGCCGACCACACGGCTGCCGATGTACGGTGCGGCACTGTGGCGCTCTGCCCGGCCTGCCCGCGCCCTCAGGCCAAAAGCCGAGGCCGAGCGCGGCCTCCCCCTCCATCTCCCTCACTCGGCCCCCCTCACTGAGCTCCTCTCCCTCTCTTATTTTCTCTCTGTTCCGAGCACCGCCGCCATTTGTGAGCTTGAAGCCGAGCTCGAGCCCACCGCTCAGCTCGTTCCCGCTCCTCCCCATCGCCGTGCCAGGCCGCACGAGCCTTCTCTCCACCGCATCCCACTGGCCTCGGCCGCTGGTGCTGCCCCACCACACCGCATTCCGACGCCGAGCCTTAGCACCTCACCACCTCCGTCGCTGGCCTCCTCCGCCCTTCCTCCCTGCCGGTTCAGGGAGTGGGTGAGTTCCCTGTGCACCCCTCTCTCTACCCGACCCCCGCCGGCGAGCTCTCGGGCTCCGGCCGGCCGGTTCCCGGCGCGCCGCCGCCCTCCCTCTCCCTCTGTCGGGAAGTGCATTTTAGCCCCCCGTGTTTGATGATTTCATGTTTTAATCCAACGCACTGTGTACTGAGTCTTGCGGATCTAGCAATCTAGCCCATGGAAGTTACGGTTAATCACGTTTAAGTCCTCGATCTATGGGTTTTTTCCAATTATTTCATTTATATTGGGCTGAGAACTTTGGAAATTCATAGTAAATCAAATAAAAATCCTAAAAATGTAAACTCAGTTGCTATGAACTCCTTGTGAGTAGATCTACAGGATAGATATGATGTGGATGTGTGAAAGTACTATTTTGCCCCTAGTTTCTTACATGCATGTGGAGAGTAGATAAATGCCAAAATTAGCCTAAATGAACTCCAAAATTTGTGAAACTTGGACAGTAGCTTTATCATGAGATATAGGATCTATGTGATATTTTTGCAACCCTAGCATTGGTTGGTTATTTACTGTTTTGCCATTATGCATGTGTTTTGTGTATTTATTTAACTTGGAAAATGGAAGCTACATAAAATATGCTCAAAATGACTCTCTGATATTTTTCATGTGCTTCATATGGTATAAGTAGCTCACCGGTGAAACATGAGGTTGTGCATGTTTAGTTTGATTACTGATTTGAAAATAACAAAATGCTACTAGCTAGACAAGAAAATAGGAAGAGGTGGTTCTAAATTACTAGTAAAATTCTATGGAAAATCTGGTAGTTTGTTGGTGATGTCTTAGTTCCAGAAAGTATTTTTGTAAATTTTATTGCTACTGTTACGATATATATATGAATATTATGATGAAATTAAAATGTGGAAAATTGATGTCCTATGAAAAAATGGATACTGGGCTCGCTGATTTTTGTGAGTGGTGCTTATGCAATATTATGCTTGCTGTAGAAATTTCAGATCTAGAACCCACTCCTATAAATCATGAAAAATCTGGGAAATTAAAGGGCTATCAAATTGTTAGAATTTTAGTAAAATGATTATAAGTCTTTTGTGGCTGAAATTTTGGCAGTAGCTCAGTACAATATTGATCTCCCTGTCATAAATATTTGAACTCATTTGGGCATATATAACAGTATGATCTTGGCACGAGTACTTTAATTCAATAAGTGGATAAACTTGTATAATGGGCCTAGATATATTTCATGTAAGTACTAAATGTTACTTGCGAGGCCATGTTACTTGCCGCAAGTTTCTTGTGATGTTATAAATGATGAGTTGAACTAGATTCGGTGATGGTTTATACGATTTTTTAATGATGGTTTGTACGATTTCTTAGTAAAGCTGGTAAGTTTTCTTATTGGGGGATGAATTTAAAATGAGAGCACTTAAGTCTTCTGTCACATGCTACTAACCATGCATTATGTTTCATTTGTACCTCATGCATGCGTTTGCATTCGTTGCACTCATGGTTGCACTATGTCATGCATATAGACCCCGCGAACGAAGAACTAACGCAGGAGTAGCCGCTGATCAAGGAGCCTGACGACGAGCTCCTACACAGGAGCTACTGAACTAGCAGCAGGAGGACCAGCCGCTAGCACCCGACTTCACACCAGAGGCAGCACCTAACTTTAGCAAGAAAGGTAGGCAGGACCAAGATTTTCCCAGCTAATATGATTATAATTGATCATTACGCATCTGCATTTGGAGTTGTTTTAAACCAATTACATTAGATTCCCTGGTCGCCCTAGCCCTAGCACCTATACATAGAGTTCGTAGGACGAGTGCCTAGTAATGCTAGGTGCGAGTAGACACGAGTGAATGTAGTCACTCGTCACGCGGATGAATTTCAAACAAAAGAAATCTTACTATGATGGAGATCTTATTTATGCTGATGATTTAAATGGAGACCGGACGGAGCATAAGTTTACTTTTTGTGGTGTGCGTTGTTGCTGTCGAGTCCGTCCGTGTCGCATAAGGCCGTTCGTTGTTCGCCTATTGGTCGGCATAATATTGCAAGAGTGCTTATCCAGGACATGGGTTTGGTGAAAGTCTTACTTGTGCCATCCGAAGAATAGAGATAGGTTCCTACTGTTAAACCTTGGGGAGCTTGTACTCAAGGGAGGGTTGACCCGGTACGCTGAGGTATCGCTCCTGCGAGGGCACAACCTGGGAAGAATGGCGGGATTGAATCGAACTTGGGATGGGACAAGTGGAGATGGGGGATATATGTTTGGAACGCGATGGCTAGTAGGCATATATCTCGTGGCATTTTTAGTCATTCCTGGGATTTAGAAATTGATTTGAATTGCTGATGCTCACTAGGTGTGAGAATGCCAATGCCACTGACGATCAATATCGTAACAACTTGAGCAAATGATGCTTATTATTCATGTTTTAAATTCCACATGCTTGGTTATGTATGTTTTACATTAATGCAAGTTATTTTATTATAGTGTTGTTACTGTTATGAAGAAAGGTGGCAGATGTTAAATCCTACTATCTTATGTAACCATGACCTTGTTTTAAATCAATGGCTAAGGATTCACATGACTAGAAAGCAAGCTTTGCGTCAGCCGTAAGCACTTTTTCATTAAGTCCTACTGAGTAATTAGTACTCAGGGTTTGCCCCCACTTTTGGAGCGCAGGTACTGACGACATCTGAACAGCTGTTTGGAGGAGGGTAGAACCGGTGGGCTCGGTGCTACTCGTCTCGTTCATCTCTGCATGAAGACTACTTAAATATTTTGTTTCCACTGCGAGATGCTTTTGAAATCGCTTCCGCTATATTTGAACATGTATTTGACTACATATAATTGGTTTGTAAACTATGTCCATCTACTCTCTATTTCAACTGCCTGTGATGATGTAACTGTTGTGGTTCCATCGAGAGTCGGATGTGTTTGACGTCGGTTCCTCTGGGAATAGTGTTATTGAGGGTCGAAGGGCTGTCGACGGACTACCGGGTTTAGTTCAGCCTAAGTGCACCGCGAGCCAATAAGGGTGGCTGGTGTGCTTAGTCTGGATTAAGCAGGACGGTTCCGCCACAGCTGGTATCAGAGCCAATCATACACAGACAATAATCATATCATCAAGTTTTGTTTTGCAAACTATTTTTGAAAACCCCTTTTCAAGTAATTCAAAAATGAGAGTATACGATATGCCCATATTAAGTATATTAATGTTATCCAGGTGACATCACTAACCTTCTAAACCAGATAGAACTCATATGCATATTCGGTGCTTTGGAAAGCAACTTTTCGGCCATAGCTATCCCAAGTACTAGAGGAACGCTATCGGGATTTGCGAATGGTTGCAAGCCCTGCATTCATGCCCCGTAGAAAAAGCTCTTTAAGGGTGGTGGGTATGCTTGGGAGCTTTCATGCCCACCACACTTACATTCGGTTTGGGGATCCACCTTTTTCTCGACAATCCCCAGTACTGGTGGAAAGTCAGGCTTTGAGAGAAGGTGCAAAGGCTCACTCAACATTGTCCACGCAGCGGTCACGCGTGGATGCCACACTAGGTGGTAATGTATGAGCATGCATTCTTCTGCAGGTACACTAACCCCGTGCGAAATTAAGAACGACTAGAGAACGACTAGTTGCATCAGGAAGAGGCGTACATACATGTCACCGAAATATCGCTAGCTATATATATTGTACATAGGGGGTGTGATGTGAGAACGAATAGGACGAATCATGCATCATGACACTCATGCTTCGTTAATCTATATCTTAAGTTTGCTTTTCTGCCAATTATGTTCTTTAAAAGCCAAACGAGAAATTGAATAAGAATGAAGACATCACTCCTCACATTCCACCCACCAAATTTGAAACTTCACCCTCTCATTAATTTAACATATATGGAGTCACTTCTCCCCATGTGTTAATGCACAGAAATCAAGTGAGGATGAAAGGATGTGAGAAATGATATACCTCTGAAGATGTATTTCGTATTCAGGTGCAATCTGAAATGAATGATAGGGGTCGCCAAATTGAAACTGCACTCCAAGTGTGACTTCAACTTGCAGTCTGAAATCCTATACAGTTACAGCAAAAACTGAGTGTAACGTGAAATCCAGAAGGATCCGGGTTGCACTTTGTATACTAAACTTGCAGTGTGCAAGGTGTAGGACAACTTTGCTATGTAAAGTTTCTCCTGAAAATATTCCGTTTGAGAGTTATAATAAAAAATATTCGGGTTCCAAAATCTGTACAGATTTGACATGTGTTGATAAATAGTGAAATTGGGTCCAGTTGTAAACTGAATCAACCAAAACTTTATCTACACTATAAAAGAGCGAGTTGGGCGAAAACCTTTTTTTACCTGAGAAAACCAAGGTGTACCCCTCACGCTGGACCCACTGCGTAGGTTTGGGAGGGTTGGAAAGGGGTGGAAAGGCTCAAAACGTGTAGATGCAAAATGTTTCTGCCATTCCATCAATTCTTTTTTCACCGCATCCGCACCCATACCCACGTGAAAATCCCACCTTCCCGCACGGCAAATTAGGAAACAGCCGAACTGAGAAGCAGATTTCTATCGTATCTTCACTTTCCTATTCGTATCCTGCGTCTCCTGCTGTCTCCCGAACGGAGAAGCAGCCCAGCCGCACAGACGTCTCCTGCTGCTGTATCCTGCGTCTCCTGCTGCCTAGACGTCCATTCGCCGGCCGCCCAGACGCCGGCAGCGCCCAGGGGTCGCGCCCAGCCGCCGACGCCGGCAGCGCCCAGGGGTCGCGCCCAGACGACAACGCCCAGCCGACGCCGGCAGCACCCAGCCGCCGCTGTCGCGCCCAGACAACGCAGCCCGGACGACGCGGGAGCGCCTAGCCGCCGCGGGAGCGCCCAGACGCCGGCAGCGCCCAGGGGTCGCGCCCAGCCGCCGACGCCGGCCGCGCCCAGGGGTCGCGCCCAGACGACACCGCCCAGCCGATGCCGGCAGCGCCCAGCCGCCGCTGTCGCGCCTAGACGACGCAGCCCGGACGACGCGGGAGCGCCCAGCCGCCGCGGGAGCGCCCAGACGACGCCGCCCAGCCGCCGCGGGAGCGCCCAGCCGACGCGGGAGCGCCCAGACGCAGACGCCGGCCGCGCCCAGACGACGTGGGAGCACCCTGACGACGGCGCCCAGCCGCCGCTGGACCGCCGAAGAGACGCCGCCCAGTCGCCGGAGCGCCCAGACGCAGACGCCTTCCAGCTGCCGGCCGCCAAGTCCAGCAGCAGCCGCGCCACCGTCCAGACGACGCGCCGATTCGTCACGAGGCACGGACGCCCGGGCATCGCCTCCAACTGCCTCCGCCGCCGCGCGAACGCCACGCCGACGCAACACTCGCCAGACTCCTGAACATAAAAATGGGCGCAGCAAGACCGCCCCAGGCCGCCCAAATGCCGGCGACGCAAGCCGGTTCTGGTTGTTGCCCAGACGCTCTTGGCCCGCCTCACACTGTTATTCGATCACAACCTGCACGTCGACCGCTTGGAGATATCACGAATTTTGAAGATGTTAGGTTGGGTTCAGGTGAGTGTACACTAAACCTATAACATGTTCTCTAAAATATAACCATAACTGTATATTTTTTCCTGGATTAATTGTAGAGGATGCTGTATTGAGGCTTAAAGAGCAGAAGAGGAAGAGGGCAAGGGAGAAATATGCCAGCTTACCAGAGGAGAAGAAAGAAGAAAAGAGGGCTAAAGCAAGAGCTAGCTACTATCGGAGAAAAAGTATTAAAGAACATTCGATGTTGCCTAACCAGAAGACGTCTGTACCCGATGACTTATTCCCTGATGCAGCGACTGATGAGATGACTA
Source organism: Paspalum notatum (assembly GCA_022530915.1). Classification (NCBI taxonomy): domain Eukaryota; kingdom Viridiplantae; phylum Streptophyta; class Magnoliopsida; order Poales; family Poaceae; genus Paspalum; species Paspalum notatum. Next base: position 25,259,306 of record CM039688.1, on the reverse strand, counting down.
GGCTGGGGCAATCCAACGATATACATGGTACAATCCATTCTAAACCAACAATTCTACATAAATGACGACAACATTTTCCAATCTAATTATGGCATTTTTTATAACAATCAACCAGGTGATGGATTCCGAGACGATGATTGGCTACACAGAAATGATTTGTATGTGAGGCATTCTGTGGACGAGTGCAAAAAAACGTGTGAGGATTGTAATGGTGTATTTCCTACAATGTCAAGTACAGGTAATTATAAAAAATTTATCTAAAAAAATTGGAGGATTAACATAGCCTACACGAATGGTGTATTTCATACGATGTTTTCTGGTTACAGTTATCAATGGTGCCAGTGATAATACTCCTTATAGTGCATTCAAAAGACAGAAACTCAGAGAACAGTATTCTCGGTTGTCAGCTGATGCAAAACATGATAAGAGTACTAGGTCAATGGAGATGCGAGCACGCAGAAACTCCACGAGACAAGGTAATGCACTGATCATAAGTAATACATGTTGTTTATTATGCCATTGCTCCTTGTTGTATAATTTGTGTGGCCATGCACTAAACATAGAAAATATATACAGTCCACAATACACCACAGCAAAGTGCATTGACTCAGCACGCCTCGCGGCCATCTGCGATGATGACACGTGCTGGCGTTCGTGGAGTTCAAAAATTGTTTGATTCCGGACTATGGGAGCCAGATGATCCGATGCATGGGGTTGAGGGTAATAATTTTAGATGTTACCATTTTTTGGCAGCATGCACCATGTGCCTTCATGATTTTTCTAACGTTCCTTTCTGCAATTTTATACAGAAAATGATTTGGATAATCAAGATCTGGATGATGGTGATGTTGACATGTATGATGATGAAGAGCCAAGGCCTTCCAATAATAGAGGTAACATGTGCAGGGTGATTCCAATGGCGGACCATTATACTAACAATTGATTACCAGACAATTTCCGTACTTTAACACCATGTTTATTTCATTTTGCAACGCAGACTTTCGATATAGATGTTACAGACAACCCGATTTCCAAATGCCAGATGTTGACCCTTTTGACTTTGTATACAAGAAAGTTCCAAAGGGGCATCTTGTGCTCAAGAAGGTACCGAACTGTAAATGTTGCAACGCAAAGCGGTTCCCTGGTGAGGGTCCAGCATTCTGTTGCCGTAAAGGGAAGGTTAGCATATGTAGGAAGACTGTGCCAGATGAACTTCGCAGGTTGTTCGAGAGCCAAACCGATCGAGATGCAAAATACTTCCGTAAAAATATCAGATACTTCAACTCACATTTCTCCTTTACTAGCTTTGGCGTGTCCCTTGACCGGAGACTCGCCACCGCGAAGGGTACTGGGGTCTACACGTTTAAGGCCCACGGTCAGATTTATCACAGGCTAGATCAATTGGCGCCTGGTGAGAAAGGTCCTCGTCACATGCAGCTATACTTTTATGACACTGATGATACTATTGCTCATAGGACCAAGAGATCTCCTCAGCTAGATGGTGATTTGATACGAAAAATATTGGACATCCTACAGATCAATCCATATGTTCAGAGTTTTAAGTCACTAGGGACAATGGGAAATTTGCAAGAGTACACCATCGCCTTGAATACGACCATTTCGGTTGATCAGCGGAGGTTTAATGCACCTGCCAAGGAGCAGGTGGCTGCCATATGGATGGATGGGAATGATCCAGAGCACAGGTTTGATCGGAGTGTTGTCGTTTATGGGCAATCAGATAGGCCGTTCTATGTCCGAGCGTACCATGGGTGTTATGATCCATTGGGATACCCATTGTTTTTTCCTGGTGGTGAGACCGGATGGGAAGATAAAAACATTTTATATAGGGACGCGCCCATCGTCAACACAAAGTCGTCTAAAACAAGGAGCGAGAAGCAAAGTAATGTTTTTCTAATCCAACTTATGCACCATGTTTTTTCTATGTTATGGTATTGTTTCACAATATTCATTTGTTTATCGTGCAACGTTGTAGCTGGCAACCGGCCTCTTAATTTGGGTGATGGCGATGAAGGTGTCATACAGCACAATCAAGGTTTAACTGATTATATGTACTGAGTCATTAATTTTTATAGTTTTGTAATGACAAATTGTTTGATGCATAATGATAGAAACTGATGATGTGCGTGATGCTGTGGATGTCATCGATCGTGAGTCAGATGGCCAAGGTCTGTACCTGTTATCCTCGCTTTACACCTGTGTATTTCAAAACGCAGTCATATTAATTTAAAAATATCATACTCATATGGCAGTTACATTTTGTCAAAACAAAACAGAGGTTGGTGAATCAAGAATGCATGTCAGCTCAAGGGAATACTACTGTTACGACCTTCAAATACGTCCTGAGGAAGTTAATATTATCCATTTGGGAGGCCGTTTGTTCCAACAGTGGGTGGTTGATATGTATGTCAAGGTCGAGTCAATGCGCTTGGATTGGTATTCGAACCCACTCCACCAAAATATCATTCGGGCAGATCTTTATAAGGTGCCACTTTTATGTTGACCGTCGTTCTTTGTTTCGTCAGACATCGTTGGTTGTTTCGTCAGACCATTGGCCGTGGGCCACCTGCTCCACTTGGCGCCGGCGCCGCCCAGCGCCGCGGAAATCTCCCGTCAAGCATCTCCAAGCCGTGGACGCACTCGTCATCCTGGTGCACCGTGAGGAAGCCTGGCTCCGAATCGATCGGCAGTCTGGCGTAGGCAACCGGACCATCAGCAGGTCGTCGTTGAACTTCGTCCGTCCGTCTTCGGCAAAAAGCACGGGCTACCTGCGGTACGCATACGTTTTCTTTGGTTTATTTACAATCTGTCGTCGGTTGTTGCATTCATCTGATATCTATGTTAACATCAGAAAAACGATGGACACGGACGGCGCTAAACCGAATGAGTGGGTGATTAGGGCCGATCTCGACGTTTTGCATCTCATCTCATGTCCTCCAGGGTTTGGAAAAAATGAGCTCATCATTCATGCCTACTTCAAGAAGAGCCACAACTGGATCGGAGTTGAGAATGAACGTCACCAGCTACAGCAAAGCGAGGTCACCAGTAAAAAGTGGATCATGGTACTACTCGACGAGGGCATAGAGTTTCTACAGGGAGATGACCCGACAATTGCTAAGGTAATAGGTGCATTGTTCATGGATTGGATCGGCGATTTAGTCGAGCCGACCATAGTATCCAAGTGGCTATGTCAGGATTTGGTGCCGAGCGAACTTCAGTTACACATCGCAGCTAAAATACATGATCTTATTGACGAGTGTCCATGGAGGTGTGAGATTTTTATTACCATTGAGTTCTCGCTACAATATAACGAGGTAAGGGCACTGATGCGGGAATGTACGAGGGCTGCACCTCCATGCCCTATCTGCTTGGACAAGATGGGGGGAAAATCAGAGCTCATGGTCATGCCGCTTTGCTCCCATGTTTTTCACAAGATGTGCATTGCAACGTGGTTTCAGACTAGACCCACATGTCCAGTGTGCCGCCAGGATCATCTTCATCTTCTTCCGGATAGTTACAAGACTCTACACAAGGACATGCATCCCAATGATCATAGGTTTAGTTAGTAGTTTCATCATGTACTTATAAGAATTTTTATACCTACCATTAGGTTTTGTGTTTTCTATAATTTTTTGAACACATATTGAAGTCACATTGAGCTTGGTATGATTATCGGTACTATTTTTGTCTAACTTTTATATTATATATTGTAAGTCCTGGTAGTGATAGTTCTTTCCACGAATATTTTTTTCTCTGTTCATATGTTTGCGCGACACGTGCAATTCGACGAATATTGCAGTTTACATTTTGGATGGGATTGATTTTTTTCTTTCCACGTGCGTGTCGCACGTGCATCTCAACTAGTATAACAAAGTTACAGGGCACAAGACAAGGAACAACCCTTCTACGGATGTCTTACCATAAAAATGCACGGATTTGGAGCAGTTTTAAATTTAATCAGTGGCTGTCCCAGGTTGAGCTGAAAACCTGAGTGCAGCTAGTAAATCAACTTTGCACCGTCGTCCCAGTCAGATTGGTACAAGTGACCTATAAGAAAGATGTAGGGGACTAATCAGTGAACAACTTTTGTATTTGGACTTCCACCCAAATCGATCGTTTGGACACCCATATCGACAAAATTCAGAAGTGTTGTCCTGCATCTAAAACTGCGCACGAGTTTTTATTAGCATATACGATTGTCCAAACCTACACGATGATGGCTAACACTTTATGTGCAATTGAGTTATTCTATTCACTTACATGCTTTCATGTATTTAGAATGTATTTGTGATGCTATGATCTTTATATCACTGCTCTATTGCACTAAAGTTGTTAGACTAAAAGCCATTGGCCTCGTTCTTGCAGATGGTCACTCCACCCGAGACGTCTGCACAAGGGGCTGCTCCAGGAGCACCACCTCCTTCTGAGTTGGCCACTCAGGTCACTCAGCAGCTCATCAACCTGATAGCACAAGAGCAACAACGGCGCGACCCGCAAGAGATCAGTTACACTGACTTTGCGGCGCTACAACCGCCAATCTTCACCACTGCCACAGATCCCTTGGATGCTGATGACTGGCTTCGGATCATTGAGTCTAAGTTTTGTCTACTACCCTGCCTCAGTGAGCAAAAGAAGGCTCGCTTTGCGGCGTAGTGTCTACATGGTCCCTCGGGGGCCTGGTGTGCTTCTTTCTTGGCGATGCAACCGGCTGGGCACCAGGTCACGTGGGATGAGTTTTGTGCGGCTTTTCGGGCTCACTATCTCCCGCCTAGCCTCATTGAGCTCAAGCAATAGGAATTTCATGCAGTTCAACAAGGGAACATGTCGGTGGTCGAGTACGTGCAGGCTTTCATCCGCCTATCCTGGTACTCCCCCGAAGACGTCGACACCGACCCGCGTAGGGCTGCCCGTCTGTTGGGTGGGTTCGATCCCACTCTCCTGACTGACTTGGGGCGCCGCTACGATAGCTTCACCGAGTTGGTCGATGCCACCATCGACATGGAGCACCGCCTCCATGGGGCCCATGAGGACCAGCGGAGGAAAAGACTTGCAAGCACACCTCCATCGAGTTCATCTCAGCGGCAACGGGTTGTGCATCGCCCACTGTCGCACATATATCACATTGACGTGCCCCAACAGCAAGAGCAACACTATGGGACACAACAACACCTGTCTTCCTGCCATGTACCGCCTCATCCAACTGCTCCAGTGCCACCGGCCAAACCAAGTGCCAAATACCCCTGCTACAAGTGTGGGAAGACCAACCACTTCAGCAAGAATTGTCTTGCCCTTTGACGAAGCCAGGCACCGGTGCTGGTTAGAGGAAACCAATGCCAGAATAAGAAGAAAGGACCAAAGCGAGATCCAACCCCAAAAGAGGGTCATGTGCACTATACCCATGTAAATCAGATTCCAGAAGGTGAACCAATATTGGCAAACACATTTCCTATCAACGAACACCCCACAGTGGTTTTGTTTGACTCCGGAGCATCACACACTTTCATCAGCAGGTCGTATGCAACCAAACATGGTTATCACATTGATAATATGAGGGCAAAATACCACATCACAGCCCCGGGGTCACCTATTGACATGAATCAGATTGTGAGGCATTTACGCTTGTGCATAGGCACAAAGGATTTCTATGTTGATTCTGTAGTGCTCCCTAGCCAGAGGATTGACATTATCTTAGGGATGGATTGGATGAAAGAGCACAACATCTTGTTGGATATTACTAGCAGGACAGTTCAAATGAAGTCTAGTAGGAGTGGAAAAACTATGCACATTCATCTGCCAATTCATAAACAGTTATCACACATAGTAAATGCCACAGAAGCGCAGCTGATTGAAAAGATACCGGTGGTTTCTGACTTTCCAGATGTGTTTCTGGAAGAGCTTCCCGGAGTCCCAACGGATAGTGATGTTGAGTTTTCCTTCGAGCTTGTACCTGGCATAGCACCTGTCTCTCGAAGGCCATACAGAATGGCACCAGATGAGTTGAAAGAGCTGAAAGTGCAGCTGCAAGAACAGCTAGATAAAGGGTTTATTCACCCAAGCTCTTCACCTTGGGGTTGCCTAGCCCTCTTTGTTGAGAAGAAGGATCAAGGTCGTAAAAGACTTTGTGTTTATTACCGTCCTTTGAATGTTGTCACCGTGAAAAATAAATACCCATTGCCACACATTGACATCTTGTTTGATCAGTTAGCTGGAGCTAAAGTCTTTTCAAAAATAGATCTGAGGTCTGGCTACTATCAAATAAAGATCAGAGAAGAAGATATACCCAAGACAGCTTTCTCGACGAGATATGGCTTTACGAGTATTTGGTCATGTCCTTTGGGTTAACCAATGCACCGGCTTTCTTCATGTACATGATGAATTCGGTGTTCATGATTGAACTTGATAAGTTTGTAGTGGTGTTCATTGATGACATATTGATCTATTCAAAAAGTGAGAAGGAACACGAGGAGCACCTGCGCATAGTACTCGCTCGGCTTAGAGAACACAAGCTCTATGCCAAGTTTAGTAAGTGCACCTTTTTGTTGAAGGAAGTGAGTTTCTTAGGTCACATTCTGTCTGAGAAGGGGGTAGCAGTTGATCCTAGCAAGGTAGAGGATGTTCTGAATTGGAAGCAATCCGAGACAGTGACTGAGATTCGGAGTTTCCTTGGTTTAGCGGGCTACTACCGCCGCTTCATTAAGGACTTCTTCAAGACTGCGAAGCCAATGACCTCATTAACAAAGAAAAATGCAAAATACCTATGGAGTCTGAAATGTGAAGAAGCCTTTCAAACACTGAAGAAATTATTGACATCTGCACTAGTCCTAGCACAACTGGACGTCACCAAGCCATTTGACGTGTATTGTGATGCCTCCGGCAATGGGCTTGGCTCTGTCTTAATGCAAGAAGGGAGAGTAATCGCTTACGCATCCCACCAACTAAGAAAGCATGAAGCAAACTACCCAACACATGATCTTGAGCTAGCAGCAGTGGTGCATGCGTTGACGATATGGAGACACTATGTGCTAGGCAACACTTGTCACATCTATACTGACCACAAGAGCCTCAAGTACATCTTCACCCAACCTGAATTAAATATGAGGCAAACACAGTGGTTAGAGTTGATAAAAGATTATGACATAGAGGTTCATTATCATCCTGGCAAGGCAAATGTGGTAGCAGATGCGTTAAGCCGCAAAGCTCATTGCAACATCATTGAGGCTCATCCAACAGTGAGAGTGCTATTTTGTGAGATTGGAGAAATAGAAATACCAACAGTGCTGGAAGCTGAACTTTACAATCTTATCATCGAACCAACCATAAAAGATCAAATCATTACAGCACAAAAGAAAGATAAGGGCATGGCACATATTCGAGATGGGATCAATGAAAAGAAGAAGGCTTGTTTCAAGCTCGACGAAGAGGGAGTCTTGTGGTTCAAAAATCACTTAGTGGTACCAAAGGACATGGAGCTAAGGAAGAAAATCATAGATGAAGCTCACACCTCCATGTTCACCATGCACCCGGGCAGCAATAAGATGTACCAAGACTTAAAGCAAAAATTTTGGTGGACTTGTATGAAACGGGAGATCACCAAATATGTGTCCGAGTGTGATGTGTGTCAGAGGGTAAAAGCTGACCACCTAAAGCCTGCGGGTATGCTTCAACCCTTAGCAGTTCCAGCCTAGAAATGGGAAGACATACATATGTACTTCAGTGTGGGTTTGCCTCGCACTCCGAAGGGGTATGATTCCATATGAGTGATCATTGACCGATTCACAAAATCAGCTCACTTCATTCCTGTGAAAACAATTTACCATGCCAAGACCTATGCCGAGCTTTATATAGCGAGGATTGCCTCCTTGCATGGTATTCGTCAAACCATCACTTCGGACAGAGGCTCACTGTTTGTGTCCCGTTTCTGGAAGCATTTGCAAACAGCCCTTGGGACCAATTTGATTCACAGTTCAGCGTACCACCCCCAAACTAGTGGCCAAGTTGAAAAGGTAAACCAGATTTTTAGAAGATATGTTGAGGGCACGTGCTTTGACATATTCCACCAAGTGGGATGAGTGTCTTCCCTTAGCAGAATTTGCTTACAATAACAGTTACCAAAAGAGTTTGGAAATGGCACCTTTCGAAGCTCTTTATGGTAGGAGATGTAGAACACCACTCAACTGGTCTGAACCCGGTGAATGGGTCACATTCAGTCCAGATTTGGTAACACAAGCCGAAGAATAGGTAAAACTCATACACAATCACCTAAAAAGAGCACAGTCCAGACAGAAGAGTTACTCTGATAACAGGAGGAGGCCATTAGTCTTTCATAAGGGTGATCATGTGTATCTTCGGGTGTCACCAATGAAAGGAGTCCATCGGTTTGGAGTGAAGGGAAAGTTAGCACCGAGGTACATTGGTCCATTCAAGGTCACAGAACAATGTGGATCAATGGCTTATCGATTGGAGTTGCCATCACACCTTGTTGCGGTTCATGATGTGTTTCATGTCTCGCAGCTTAAGAAGTGTTTGAGAGTGCCGGAAGAAGTGGTTGATACATCGCAAATTCAGATTGAACCAGACCTCACATATGAAGAACAACCCATAAAAATCCTCGACAAAAAGCAAAGATCAACACGACGAAGAACTATAAATTTTTACAAGGTGCAATGGAGTAATCACTCCGAAGAAGAGGCAACTTGGGAACAAGAGGAGTACTTGCAAACGAAATATCCGAGTTTTCTTTCGTCTACTTCAAATGAGTATGTCATAGCAGTTTTAAATTCAGATCTTATTTAAAACCATACCCAATGCACTATCTTCTCCTTCAACTTATCCACTCACATCACATCATAATCTCGGGACGAGATTTCTTTAAAGGGGGCGGGTTGTGATGCCCTAGGCATCTCAAGTGCATTTCATTTGCATCATTGACACATTTGCATCATCTCATGCACATTTCATATTGAGTGCATAAGTAGACCAAGTCATTTGCATCAAATAAATCCAATTTTTCCAGAATAGGCCTCTACATTTGTCATTATAATTTTGAATCTGCTGTGAATTTGAAGGAACTTGATATACCAAACTTGTAGACAATTTCATACTTGACAACTTTGGTATTTTGAGTGTTGACATGCATAGTGGTTCGAATGATGTTTTGGGTCCTTTTTTGTCAACATGTGAATCCTGTCCAAACTTGACATGTTTAGTAAATCCAACTTTACATTGACCTACAGCCATTTTCGTGCAACACCTTAGCTGGGAAAGTTGTAGATCATAAAATTCTAAACAACATTGGTCTTCAAATAGGCCAAATTCATAAACCTGTTTAGAGGGTCAAACAGCCTGCGCAGAGACCGCCGGCCACGCGGCTGCCAATGTGCGGTGCGGCGCCGCAGCACTCTGCCCGGCCTGCCTGTGCCCTCAGGCCAAAAGCCGAGGCCGAGCGCGGCCTCCCCCTCCATCTCCCTCACTAGGTCCCCCTCACCGAGCTCCTCTCCCTCTCTCGTTTTCTCTCTGTTCCGAGCACCGCTGCCATTTGTGAGCTTGAAGCCGAGCTTGGGCCCACCGCTCAGCTCATCCCCGCTCCTCCCCATCGCCGCGCCAGGCCGCGCCACCCTTCCCTCTGCCGCATCCCACTGGTCTAGGTCGCTGGTGCTGCCCCACCACACCGCATTCCGACGCCAGGCCTCGGCACCTCACCACCTCCGTCGCTGGCCTCCTCCGCCCTTCCTTCCTGCCGGTTCAGGTAGTGAGTGAGTTCCCTGTGCACCCCTGTCTCTCCCTGACCCCCGCTGGTGAGCTCTCGGGCTCCGGCCGTCCGGTTCTCGGCGCGCAGCCGCCCTCCCTCTCCCTCTGTCGGGAGGTTGAAGAAGAGGGAGGAAGAAGACGGCCGAAGTGCATTTTAGCCCCCCACGTTTGATGATTTCATGTTCTAATCCAACGCACTGTGTACTGAGTCTTGCGGATCTAGCAATCTAGCCCCTGGAAGTTACGGTTAATCACGTTTAAGTCCTCGATCTATTTTTTTTCCATTTATTTCATTTATATTGGGCTGAGAACTTTGGAAATTCATAGTAAATCAAATAAAAATCCTAAAAATGTAAACTCAGTTGCTATGAACTCCTTGTGAGTAGATCTACAGGATAGATATGATGTGGATGTGTGAAAGTACTGTTTTGCCTCTAGTTTCTTACATGCATGTTGAGAGTAGATAAATGCTAAAATTGGTCTAAATGAACTCAAAAATTTGTGAAACTTGGATAGTAGCTTTATCATGCTAAAATGGAAGCTACATAAAATATGCTCAAATTGACTCTATGATATTTTTCATGTGCTTCATATGGTATAAGTCGCTCACTGGTGAAACATGAGGCTGTACATGTTTAGTTTGATTACTGATTTGAAAATAACAAAATGCTACTAGTTAGAAAAGAAAATAGGAAAAGGTGGTTCTAGATTGCTAGTAAAAATCTATGGAAAATCTGGTAGCTTTCTATTGATGTCTTAGTTCCAGAAAGTATTTTTGTAAATTTTATTGCCACTGTTATGATATATATATATGTATATTATGATGAAATTAAAATGTGGAAAATTGATGTCCTATGAAAAAATGGATTCTGAGCTTGCTGATTTTTGTGAGTGGTGCTTATGCAATATTATGCTTGCCGTAGAAATTTCAGATGAACCCACTCCTATAAATCATGAAAAATCTGGGAAATTAAAGGGCTATCAAATTGTTAGAATTTTAATAAAATGATTATAAGTCTTTTGTGGCTGAAATTTTGGCAGTAGCGCAGCACAATATTGATCTCCCTGTCATAAATATTTAAGCTCATTTGTGCATATATAACAGTATGATCTTTGCACGAGTACTTTAATTCAATAAATGGATAAACTTGTATAATGGGCCTAGATATATTTCATGTAAGTACGAAATGTTACTTGCGACGCCATGTTACTTGCCGCAAATTTCTTGTGATGTTATAAATGATGAGTTGAACTAGATTCCGTGATGGTTTGTACGATTTCTTAACGATGGTTTGTACGATTTCCTAGTAAAGCTTGTAAGTTTCCTTATTGGGGGATGAATTTAAAATGAGAGTACTTAAGTCTTCTGTCACATGCTACTAACCATGCATTATGTTTCACTTGCACCTCATGCATTCGTTTGCATTCGTTGCACTCATGGTTGCAATATGTCATGCATATAGACCCCACGAACGAAGAACCAACGCAGAAGCAGCCGCTGATCAAGGAGCCGGACGACAAGCCCCTGCACCAGGAGCTAGTGAACCAGCAGCAGGAGGACCAGCCGCTGGCACCCGACTTCACACCAGAGGCAGCACCTAACTTTATCAAGAAAGGTAGGCAGGACCATGATTTCCCCAGCTAATATGATTATGATTGATGATTACGCATCTGCATTAGGAGTTGTTTGAAACCAATTGCATTAAATTCCCTGGCCGCCCTGGCCCTAGCACGTATACATAGAGTTCGTAGGACGAGTGCCTTGTAATGCTAGGTGCGAGTAGACACGAGTGAATGTAGTCACTCGTCACGTGGATGACTTTCAAACAAAATAAATCTTACTATGATTGAGATCTTATTTATGCTGATGATTTAAATGGAGACCGGGCGGAGTATAAGTTTACCTATTGATGGGCATAATATTGCTATAGTGGTGTGAAAGTCTTACTTGTGCCATCCGAAGAACAGAGATAGGTTCCTACCGTTAAACCTTGGGGAGCTTGTACTCAAGGGAGGGCTGACCCGGTATGCCGAGGTATCGCTCCTGCGAGGGCACAACCTGGGAAGAACGGCAGGATTGAATCGAACTTGGGACGGGACAAGTGGAGATGGGGGATATATGTGTGGAACGCGATGGCTAGTAAGCATATATCTCATGGCATTTTTAGTTATTCCCGGGATTTAGAAATCAATTCGAATCACTGATGCTCACCAGGTGTGAGAATGCCAATGTCACTGACGATCAATGTCGTAACAACTTGAACAAATGATGCTTATTATTCATGTTTTAAATTCCACATGCTTGGTTATGTATGTTTTACATTAATGCAAATTATTTTATTATGGTGTTGTTACTATTATGAAGAAAGGTGGCAACTGCCAAATCCTGCTATCTTATGTAACCATGACCTTATTTAAAATCAATGGCTAAGGATTCATATGACTAGTAAGCAAGCTTTGCGTCAGCCGTAAGCCCTTTTCCATTATGTCCTACTAAGTAATTAGTACTCAGGGTTTGCCCCCACTTTTGGAGCGCAGGTACTGATGACATCTGGACAGCTGTTTGGAGGAGGGTAGAACCGGTGGACTCGGTGCTACTCGTCTTATTCATCTCTGCATGAAGACTACTTAAGTATTTTGTTTCCACTACGAGATGCTTTTGAAATCGCATCCGCTATATTTGAACATGTATTTGACTACATATAATTGGTTTGTAAACTATGTCCATCTACTCTCTATTTCAACTACCTATGATGATGATGATGTAACTGTTGTGGCTCCATCGAGAGTCGGATGTGTTTGACGTCGGTTCCTCTGGGAATGGTGTTACCGAGGGTCGAAGGGCTCTCGACGGACTACCGGCTTTAGTTCAGCCTAAGTGCACTGCGAGCCAAGGGTGACAGGTGTGCTTAGTCTGGATTAAGCAGGGCGGTTCCGCCACAACCAACTAGTTCTTTCCAGAACTCTGTTGCATTAAAGCCTATGGATTCGGCTGCTACGCGCAGCGAGGTGAGAACCTGAGAGCATTGCTGAACTGACGAAATGTCAGCTCATGCTCAGTGTTAAAGAGTCTGAAGTGAACAGTCATGTTGGACTACAGTGATACTACTCGGATGGTCATTAGAAACTACTTTGTGAGGAGCACTATGCCTCCGTCACTAATATTTGCAAAGTTATCCCAGCCTATCATTCTAAAAATTTCATCGAATTCATCATCCGTACCTGTGCATGTCATGAGCACTTCATCGAAGCACTTGGTGAGGCTGATAGGCTTTGTGTGCAGTCGCCTCAGCAGGTCGGCTTCATCTTCATTACGTGTTTGAATTTGGGAATCCAGCAGCAATACGGGCCCGGCGTTTTATGATGTAGCTTCTTCTCCTCCCGGTCTAGCACTTGAGGAGCCTCTGTCGGACACTGTCCGAGAGTTTTGGCTCTATGAATCGGAGGATGTCGGGAACCAAATGTGCTGCCCTGCCCTGCTAATCGCACTCCTGGCCCTCTTGATAGCGTGCCTCATCCTGCACAAAATAGACGCAAGAGCTACAAGATGACAGAATAATTTAGCGTTAGTCATTAGTCATCCTTGTGGTGCATGACACCGCCACAACTCGTTCTTGGTCTTGCCAAAAGAGAGGAGCTAGTAGCTAAATTATTTGGCTAACAAGATTTTTATTTGGACATTTAACTAAGCATAAGAGCTTAATTAAACACTAAACTAGGGAATTTGAGAGGGGGAGTAGTGTGCTTGTGCTTGGTGCATTTAGCAAGGGAATGGGGGGTGCTATTTATAGGCCAAGGGGTAGTAGCAGGGGGTCGGCCGGCCTGGAGAGGAGGTCGGGTGACCTAAGTGCTGGTCGGCCATCCTACGCAGTGGTCGGGCGACCACTCAAGTGTAGGTGTGGCTGGAAAAGCAGGGGCAGGGGTCGGTCGGCCTAGGGTGCTTGGTCGGGCAACCACTATACAAGTCGGCCAGCCCTGAGAGGCTGTCGGACGACCTTGTTATAGAGTGCAAGAGTGAGAGAGAAGAATGAGAGAGGGGAGTTTCAGCTTGCATGCACCGAAAGTGTACAAAGAGGGGGTCAGCCGGCCTATTGGTTTCGTCGGGCGACCACTCGAGTGTGATTCTCACGTATTTTGCACCAAAAGTAGGAGGGTAGGACGTCAGGCAGCCTTGGATGCCGGTCGGCCGGCCCCTTTTTCTTGCTCGGGGTCTGGAGTGATTTAGTGCAATATTGAGAGGGTATCACAGGGAAATGAGATAGGCTAGTGTAGTGGTTGGGCGACCACATGATGTGGTCGGCCGGACTTGGGAGCAGGGAGAGAAGAAGAGAGAGGATAGCAGGGGAGGTCGGGTGACCTAATGAGCTAGTCGGCCGGCCACCTAGGTGCTGCCCCTCTCTACTTTGTGCCTTGCTTAGGAATGGAGCAAAGAGCAAAAGAGAAAGAGAAAGAAAAGAAAAGAGAAAGAGGGAGAGAGAGAGGGGTGGTCGGTGGCCTGGCGAGGTGGTCAGCCGACCCTGACCAGCGCCCCCCTTGCCTTACCTTTTGCAGGTGGTGGTCGGCCGGCCCTGTGTTGGGGCGGCCGACCCAAAAATTTTTTTTGAAATGCAGAAGGAAAAGAAATAACTATGCAAAAATTAAAATTATGCAATGCAAAAATTTAACCATGCAGTGGGGTGTTCAAATTAAAATTGATGGGGAAATAAATATGTCGTCGAGGGATAATGCCAATTTTACCTTTTGGCGAGGGTGCACCATTTTCCTTCTTTGGGAATGTCGCGTGGGCGTATATTCCGGATGGTGCGTGATATCTTCGCGAGCTTCCTCGACTTTGTTTCGGGTGAGGCTTTAGCTCGCTTTTCTTACCCCAGATTATTTGATGTGGTTGAATCATGGGCAGGTTGATCTTTGCTGCGCCCTTGAGTGTTTGATGTGGTTGAATCATGGGCTCCGACCTTCTATACAGGAGCTTTGCCTCCTGCTTCTAGGGTTTTGGGACTAGCCTTGGTTGCTTTTGCCTTCTTTCGTTCCAATTCTTCTTGTCGTCGAATGGCAGCCTCTGTGGCTAACTTCCGTTTCATGAATGCTACGAGACTGTCCATCTCTTGTCCGGAGGCGTCAAAGACTGGTGGTTTCGGCACATACTTTTGGCACTTGAAAAACTTCACTTGATTGCACTGTTTCACCTTTGGTTTGAAGGAGAATGTCTCCCTCATTCCATTGATGTTGAGGTGGACTTCTCCGGCTCCAACATCAATACTTGCGTCCGCAGTGCTCAAAAATGGCCGCCCAAGGATGAGCGGTGTCTTTGCGTCAATTTCCATGTCCAACACCACAAAGTCCACTAGGATGAGGAAATTTTGGATTTTCACCGGAACGTCCTCAGCGATCACTACGGGGTGGCGTATGGATTGGTCTGCCAGCTGTTGGCACATGGTGGTGGGGGCAAGTGCATCATGATTGAGTTTGTCGAAGACGACCTTTGGCATCACACTGACGCTTGCTCCAAGATCTCATAAGGCTTGGTTGAAGGTTTGGCACCCAATTGAGCATGGAATGGTAGGACTTCCGGGGTCCTTCTTCTGTGGAAGCTGATTGAGTATAGCAGCGCACTCCTCAGTCATGTGCACAATTTCCACTGATGGCAATGGCTTCTTACTGTTGAGTATATCTTTTAAGTATTTGGCGTATGTCGGTACCTGCATAGCATCTAGCAGAGGTATGTTGATATATAGCTTCTTAATGACCTCAACAAACTTACTATATTGTTCATCGGCGATAGCCTTCTTGTTGCACTGAGGGAAGGGTAGCACCGTCGTGTCATAGAATTCGTGTGGAAGGGATTTCGGCGGTGCCTTCTCCCTTGCTGCTCTAGGTGTAGCTTTGGCGTCATCTTTCTCCTGCGTGTCAGTGGTATTCTCCTGTTCCTTGCCTGCATTGTTAGATCGTGGTGCACCACTAGGATGTGGAGGGTCCTGAGTGGACTTACCACCCCTAGTGGTGACAGCATTGATGTGCTCTTTGGGAGAAGGTTCTGGTTGGCCCGAAAGCTTTCCCGCATTAGCATTAGGCAAAGAGGCAGCTAACTGAGCTATTTGTGTTTCTAGCATTTTGTTAAAACTCAGTTGGTTTTTCATAGCACTATTAAGGGTCTCCATTTGAAGGGAGATAGACTCAAAGAGCCTATCATTAGCATGAAATTTCTTACTAATGCTATCATTCACAGCTTTTTGATCAAAAGAGCTAGGCTTATTAAATTGCTGTGAATTGCCTGAGGAGTTACCTTGTCCGGAGAATGGGATGTAGGGGCATGAATTCCATCCTAGTTGAAGACGATTCTTGTTGCTGAAGCTGCTAGAATTGTTGATGAAATTAGCATCCTCTGGTCGAGTTTCGGGGCAGTTGTTCCCCGAGTGCCCCGTATTCCGGCAAACTTCGCAAGTCATACGAGCGTCAAGGGCCTGGACTGGAGCGGTCTCAGGACTGTCTTCTAGTTTCTTCAATAGCAGATCCATCTTGGCGGCTAGCATGTCAGTGCTGTCAACATGATCGACTCCTAAATGTGTGTATGAGGCAAGGATGGTGCTCTCACCCTCTCCACCCTCCCCATCGTCTCAGCAATGGCGCTGCCCCTAGATCCCTCCGGCGATCTCCACGGTGATCTCCTCCTCGACGATGGTGAATGATCTGGACTTCTCCCATGGCCTCTCCTTCGCTGAGGGAATTCATCGATGATTTAGGTCTTCAGTACACCATCCCTCCTCCTCATTATATGATTCTTTCTTCTTGCTGGTCACTTTCCGTCATTTTCTCTTCCGTCTCACCGAGGATTCTATAAGCCTTGCTTTGCGATCGTGTTTGGGTGGGTCTGCTACGGGTTTTCATGTCAGTTTTCTCAGCCAGAATCACTTTTGTTTCTCGGTTGCGAACAAAGACGTGGGTTTTGCAGTCTACAAGCTCAAACGTTTCGTTGATAGCTTTTTTTATGCCTATTTCCATCTCTAGAACAATGGGGTAGCCCATTGGGAGCATGAGAAATTATGCTGGGAACGTGAACAAGCAAGGGAGCACTAAGCGTCGGATTTCTACTGCTCAATCTGGGAAGAGAGTTAGTTTTGCTGATCATTTGGTGAAACCTTCTCCAGTGAAGAAATTTAGACCCAGATCAATCCCTTCCAATTCGATCAAACTTGGCTTGTTCTTGGTTGACCTGCCCTCAGATTTGCCATCGTCGCCAATTGAAATTTCAAAAGTTTTTGGTCGCATTCATAATTCTCTTAATGGCAAGGATTTTGCGGCAGTTACAGAGACAAGTAATCACGGCTTTTCTGGGAATCACCACCCTAATGGCTCACCTGACCGTTGTGGTAAATGTGTGGACCACCGTGCTTCTCGCTGCAGGCTGCCCTTCCGTTGTAGAACCTGTAAGCATCTTAGCCACAAGGCCCGTTTTTGTGGCACGACGTCCAAGCCCAAGATCTTCTGGGCCCCCAAACACTGACCTGTTCCCCCGGAACTACCTGATGTGGCAACGCCTGATTCGCTACGTCAAGATGCACCGCCCTGCCTCGATTCACACACGACGTCTCGGGCCTTTCTTCCACTACTGAAGAGGAACTGACGATTCCTATTCCGTCGTCTACACTAGCAAGAAACCCCAACTCCTATAGTACATCTCCTCCCCCCTCCCCTCTGCATTCCCCTGATCAACCCTCGGAATGCAATGACGACATGGCCAATTTCGTCGTCAACCCGGCACCCTATCTCTGATGACGACATGACCAATACACATACGACCAAGGCCCAGCGAAGATAGAGTTCAAAGCCCAATCCACATTGAAGTCCTATTTATTCGCGAGTCCGGTTCGGACTGCGGGAGCAGGCCTCACAAAAATGGACGCCTAGGCGGTACAGGGCCTCCGTTTTGGACATTCTACATATCATTGGAAAGATAAGGAGATAAGCTTTCCAACCCCACTGGTTTCTTCTCAAAATTCGATCGGAGTTCATGGGAATTGCCGTTGTAAAATGACACCCAGAATCTGTCCCGCACCCATTTTTGGGCCAAAGGCCTTGTACTCCCTAGGGTTGCCTGGCCACCCCCTTGGCCGCCCCCTAGCCCTCTCTCTTCTATATACACAGCCGCCGTCGTTAGATTAGATGGGTTTTGTTTAGATTATTCTGTCGTTATGAACAGTTTCGCCGTGTGAGAATACTTCGGTTTGTGAAACCCCAACTTGTGAGCTTAATCTTTCGATTTGCAATTTTAGTTTGTATCCACCGTGTTCTTGCTTGTGTTCTTCGATTCGCAAGCAGGGATAAACCTTCATGGTGAGGTCAATCGTGTGTGTACGGTTGATAACCAGAGGAGACATGGTGCTGCGATTGCAGGGTTCGAATCGTGTTGATTGGAAGCCGGATCGTGTGCGTCGTGCCTCCGCCAAATCGATAGTTATCTCCACCTGACGGAAGATCAGGAACCCTGTCCCCATCAATCTCCCTCAAGGCACTCAGGTGGAGCTCGGCTGGAATTGCCCTACAAGGGCCCGCATTGCCATGGGTGGGGAACCGCCCCGCCGACATGAAGAGTATGCGATCATCTCCCTCAACCCTACAGCGCATCCTGACCACGTGGAAGAGATAATAGCAGCAGTCTCTCAAGCTCTGGAGGTAGATTTTGATGTAAGGGTGGTTTCTGCTTTTCGCTCTCCTCTGGGCTTAGGCCTTTTCAGATTTGGGTCAGTCATCAATCGGCAAGTTCTGTTGAATGCGTCCCCGATTCCTTTTGGCCAAGGGCAGTTGATAGTTGAGAAACATGATGAAGGACATAATCTTAGGGCTTGTCATTATGAAAGGGTGTACTAGCTCATGTTTCTTGCTTTCCGGCTAGACTACCAGGAAACTGAGTTCATCAGGGCTGTGGTTGCTCCCTTTGGGCGTATGCTTAACTAGATTGATAGCCCAAACAAGTCCAGACTTCTAGTCCGGGCCTTGGTCCTTTCAGCCAATAGGATCCCGAAGAGTCTTGTGATGTCTCAAGGAACGGTCCTGGGTGGAAATGGGCGTTCTTGGTCTGCGCCGGTGTTCATTCTAGGGGGAAACTGGGGGGGGATTCCCGGACAATTTCCCCCCAGATGAGGATCCTCTGTCTGCCGATGGCAACCCTCACCCTATGAATGGGCACATTGTTCATGCCAACCCAATGTACCTCTGCATTGGATTGATGTGGTGATTGCAGTTGCGGATGTTGCACAGCTTGATCTGGTTCATAACCATCACCAGCACCCGCATGATGTTCCTGCCCCAGAGATCAATGCAGGTGTGGTCCAACACTAGGAGATGCATGATGACATGGAGGAGGAGATTGTGATTGAACCAGTCCCAAAGCATCCCCAGTTTCCCCAGGACTCTCTATCCCTAGATGCCTCTGGGTCAACTGCGCATTTTTCAGAGCATCAGGTGATGATTTGTTGCTGACTAAAGATGATCTCATAGGTGAAGATGTGTCCCACTCATCATCTTCCTTTGATGAAGTGGCCTACATGCCTAGCACAGAGCATTTGGCCCCTGATGCCCAAGCAGGTGATTGTTGAAAGCTCAAGTGTGTTTCAGTTCACTGCCTCTGCACTGCCTATCCGGGCCTTTCAGATGTCTTCTGGTTTGAAGAGGAACTGGGCTATGACTGTGGAAGAGCCCATCAGAGTGGATGTGGGCCTGTATAGACAGATTTAGGATTCTCTCAGTGGTTTGTTCCCAGAGCAGAGGAATCAGCTGGCCATTGTGCCACAGTGTCCCCCCTACAGTTCAGTTGTTGCAACTTTGACCTTCTGTTCATGCTCTAATTGGGTCTACTCCTACTTCTCTAGTGGCTGCTAGTTCTGCTCCTTCTATTCATACTCAAACTAGTGAGGAGTTGGCTATCCCTCCTTCCGGTTCTTGGGTTTCTATGCCAAAGATGATATCGAGGAGGAAGAAGGCTACGCCTCTAGTAGCCAGTTCGCTTAGGAGGAGCCCAAGATTCGCTAATCCAGATGGTTATCAGCTCGTCAAGCTCTCAGATGCTCCACAAAAGAAACGACGTATGGTCTACGAGCAGATTAGCCTAGATGCTCCCCCCAAGAAGAATGATGGACCTACTCCTCCCCCGTTGCCTCTACAGGTGCTTCAAGATTGGGGGGCTAACTGTGGGATTGACCCTGAGGATCTCTCCCTGGATGCCCTTGCTAAGAATGATCATGTGGACAATGCAGATTCGGAGGCTTAATTTGTTGTTGTGCCCTGCGTGGCACATGGTCTTTTCGGGTGCCCTGTTTTGGCTTCTTTCTACTGGTGCTGCTGGTCCCTTGCTAGACTATCTTTTCGGGTATGGTCGTTTTTGCCTCCCATGATCATTTGTCAGATACAGTCTTTATCCTTTGTGGTCGTTGGTCTGATAAAGTCATTATCCTTTGTGGTCGTTGAACAGTTTCAATGCAACCTGGTTCATGTTATTAATTGTGTTGAAATCTGCCTTGCGCCACCTAGTCTCTGCCCAGGTTGGGGGAGAGGATTGTTCTTCTCTCGTCTCTTAATTCCTCAGTTCCTTTCATCATGAATATGGAAAATTGGAATGTCCTTTCTTGGAATATTAGAGGGATTAATAGTCAATCAAAGTGGGATGCTATCAGAAGTAAGGTGGAGGAGAGTGCTTGTGCTATTTTTTGTTTGCAAGAAACAAAGCGTGAATTCTTTGACACTCGATACATCCGGAATTTTGTGCCTAGACGGTTTGACAGTTTTGATTTTATTCCATCCTCGGGGTCCTCTGGAGGGATTTTGGTGGTCTGGAATAGTTCAGTTTTTAAGGGTGTCACCGTTGAGAAGCAGTGCTTTGAAATAACAATGCAATTTACGTCGGCTTATAATCTTAATATCTAAAAGTTCATAACTGTGTATGGTCCTTGTTCAGAGCCCGATAGATCGGCTTTCCTCAACTGGTTTAAGCATATAGAATCTGGTGAGGATGAAGATTGGCTTTTTGTGGGGGATTTCAATTTCTATTGTTCGCTAAATAATAGAAACAAGTCAGGTGGTAACCTCTTGGATGTTATGGCCTTCAATGATGCCCTTGGTGAAAATAGCTTGTTGGAATTACCCCTCAAAGGTAGTGGATATACCTAGAGCAACATGTAGCAAGAGCCTCTACTAGAACAGCTCGACTAGTTCCTCAATTCAGCGCATTGGACTCTCTCGTACCCAAACTCTATGGTACTTCCCCTGGCTAGACCTATTTCTGATCATGCTCCTTGTCAGATTGTCATTAGCACTCACATCCCCAATGCAATAGTTTTCCGCTTTGAGAATTTCTGGATTGAGCACCCAGGTTTCTTTGAGGTGATGGCATCTTCTTGGAATTCATCAGTCCACCGAGCCAAAAACTCTGCTGCAGTCATTTCGGCCAAACTCAAAAAGTTGAGATACACCCTGAAAAAGTGGAGTAGAGGTCTATCCAAGCTAGATGCACTCATCAAACAATGTGAGCAGGTAATTGTGTACCTGGATGCGTTGGAGGAATGCAGGTTCCTTAACTCCCTGGAATGGAATTTGAGAAATCTGGTTAAAAAGCAAAACCTGAAGGTACTACACTGTAAAAACATTTATTGGAAGCAGAGGTATACAGTCAACAGAGTCAGGTTTGGTGATGAATGCACCAAATTTTTTCCATGCCATGGCGACGATCTCCTTCAGAAGAAATTGTATTGCGCAGCTAAAAAACAAAGAGGGTTTCTTGGTCAGCAACCATGAGGGCAAAGCAGCAGTTATCTTGGAAGCTTTCAGAGAAAGAATGGGAATTTCTGAAGACCCAATCATGCTTTATGATCTGGCAAACCTCATACCAGCGATCTCAGAGTTGGAGAGCCTCACTGAACCTTTCTCGACCCTAGAGATAGATATGGTTATCAAAAATCTCCTCCTAGACAAGGCTCCTGGTCCTGATGGTTTCAATGGACGGTTCCTGAAGAAATGCTGGTCGATTGTGAAGGCTGATTTTTATAAGCCATGTGATGATTTCTATAATGAAAGGGTGGATTTAACCTATCTAAAGAACTCCTTCATAACCCTAGTGCCAAAGATTGAGGCCCCAGAAAGCACCAATGACTTTAAACCAATTTCGCTCATCAATTGCTCCATAAAGATTCTCACAAAACTTCTGGCAAACCAGTTTCAATCAGTAATCCTGAACTTCATACATGAAAATCAATATGGCTTTATTCAAGGAAGAAGTATCCAAGATTGTCTAGCTTGGAGTTTTGAATATATTCATCAATGTCACCAATCCAAGAGAGAAATTATCATTCTCAAGCTTGATTTTGCCAAGTCCTTTGACACGGTTGAACATGGGGCCATCATTCACATGCTCCAAGCTCTAGGGTTTCCAAGAAAATGGATAAATTAGGTGAAACTTATTCTGTCTTCAAGCTCTTCTTCAGTGCTCTTAAATGGTGTACCGGGAAAGCAGTTTCACTGTAAGGGAGGGGTTAGGTAGGGTGATCCCCTTTCCCCTCTCCTCTTTGTCATAGCAGCTAAACTCCTTCAGTATATTGTGAATAGAGCACTACAGCTTGGTCTCTTCTCTCTGCCCTTACCCGGTGGCAGTGCCTCCTTCCCAATTGTGCAGTATGCAGATGACACGCTTCTTGTTATGAAGGCTGATGCCAGGCAACTATTCTGTCTCAAGGCCCTTCTGAACTCTTTTGCTTCTTCTACTGGGTTACAGGTTAACTTTGCCAAATCTTCCATGCTTCCTATCAATGTTGATCAAGATAAGATGGCTCTGCTGGCTAACACCTTTGGCTGTCAAGTAGGGTCTTTGCCTTTCACCTATTTAGGCCTCCCTTTGGGTACTACTAAGCCAAGAATCTCAGACTTCACCCCCCTAATGGATCGGGTAGAGCGCAAACTCTCAGCATGCTCCGTGTTCCTGTCCTACTCAGGAAGATTGGAAATGATCAACTCGGTTATTAGCTCCACTGCTATCTATGCGATGTCTACTTTTAAGCTACATGTGGGAGTTATGGAGCGGATAGACAGTGTCAGGAAACAATGCCTTTGGAGAGGCAATAGTACTAAGACCAAGGGTGGTAATCTAGTGGCCTGGCCTACTGTGTTGAAGCCCAAGGACAAAGGCGGTCTTGGCATCACAGATTTAACCATACAAAATGAAGGTTTGCTCCTGAAACAACTCCACAAGTTCTACTCTAGAAAGGATGTTCCATGGGTGCATCTAGTCTGGGACAAGTACTACCAAGCAAAAGTGCCACATGGTAGTAGACCTATTGGTTCCTTCTGGTGGAAGGACATTCTAAAAATGTTCCCCGAATATTCGGCGCTAGCAACTTGCAAGGTAGGGGATGGCGCCTCCACCCTTTTCTGGACAGACCATTAGCTGGATGACTCAATTCAAAGTATGTTTCCAATCTTAGCTGATGCTGCTCTAAACCTCCCAAGCTCGGTTAAGGAAGTGAATGAAGCCCCAGATTTAGCAAGCATTCTTTCATTGCCTTTGTCAGCACAGGCTTTTGAGGAATTTCTATAATTGCAAGCCTTGTTAGAAGAATACCCTCTGGATGATCAAATGAAGGACACTTGGGCTCTTACTTCTGGAAATGATGTGCTATCTATTGCTTCCTATTGTAAGGTCAAGCATAGTACCCTGCAAGCCCCAGCAATTTTTGGAAAGCTATGGAAAAGTCGATGTACCTCAAGAACCAAATTCTTCATCTGGCTGCTCCTGATTGATAGGCTAAACACAAGAAGTATGTTGTTTCGTAGGAACCTCCTACAGCACCATGAGATCATTTGTCTAATGTGCAACAGTCAAAGTAAGGAAACAATTGATCATCTCTTCTTTAGCTGTTATTTCGCTCGACGGTGCTGGTCTAAAATCAATATCAGTTGGGTCCCTCTCAAGACATAAAGGACAGGATTCATCTCACACAACAAGCTTCAACACTGCCTTGTTTTCTAGAGATCAGTGTGATTGCTATGTGGGTTCTTTGGAAGTTGAGGAATAGGAAGGTGTTTGATAATGAAACGGCCTCCTTGCATCTTTGGATCTGGAGATTCAAAGAGGAAATGTCCTTGCAAAGTCTGCTCAAGGATTCTATCCGACATTTAGTGGTTTTATGGCTACAAACATTGTAATTTTTCACACTTTGTTGCTGCGTCGGCTCTGTTTCTGCTATCCTTTCAGTTGTAGAAGGCTCCTAGAGCTTCTTTTTTTTCAGTTTGTGGTGGCTGTAATTTCCCTTTGTATGTTCTCCTGGCCCCTTGTTTAATAAAAAGCCTTTTGACTGTGGGGACCACTCCCACAGTCTTTTTTTGGTCAAAAAAATATGATGGACTCCACGGGATCGGGTACTGGACCTCTCTTCTTTCCATCCCTGGTTAGTGGTTATCTTCTCGATGAGATTTTTGGCAGCTCTAACACTCTGGGATAAGAAAGATCCCCCGACGGCTGCATCCAAGTGCTCTTGAGTGGTATGGTTTTACCCGTGAAAGAAGCTTTGGATGATTAGCCATTCTTCCATTCCATGGTGGGGGCAGGCCACGATATACTCTTGTAGTCGTTCCCAGGCCTCCGCCACTATTTCATCTATGAGCTATTGAAA
This sequence comes from Paspalum notatum, assembly GCA_022530915.1. Lineage (NCBI taxonomy): Eukaryota > Viridiplantae > Streptophyta > Magnoliopsida > Poales > Poaceae > Paspalum > Paspalum notatum. Next base: position 25,234,890 of record CM039688.1, on the reverse strand, counting down.
GCTCGAGATCTTGTTCCTCAATGCATTTGTCTTTCCCAGAGGGAAATACTTGGCGAGGATTGCGTTGGAGCACGCATCCCATGTGGTAAGTGTTGCATGGTTGAGGTAGAACCATTGTTTCGCCTTTCCGACAAGTGAAAATGGGAAGAGGCGCAGTTTGATGGCATCAGAGGATGCACCTTTAATGGTGAAGGTACTGCAAATTTCCAGGAATTGCTGCAGGTAATTGTTGGCATCCTCCATTGCTAATCCGCAGAAGGGGATGGAGAACTCACGGATGGTGTTCTCAGGAGCTGTGGCCATGTCGTTGGTGTTCAATGAACTACTTGACGTCGATGGTTCAAGGTTCAGTTCCCTCGAAGCAGGTCTCTGCCCGTGGATGGTCTTGGGACGGACCCTCCTGAGTAGTGGCTCTGGGTTATTGTGGAAGTTTTCTAGCAGGTCAAAACCGGTCATACACCTCTTTGTTGCGTCCACAGCAAAAACAGCAGAGACAAGTGAGCCTGCTAAAGACTAGTTAGTATTTTTGTGAAAGACACGAGGTGCGAAAAGAGATTATCAACTATATCTCTGCCTATTACTTCCCCGGCAACGGCGCCAGAAAAGCTTGTTGGCGTCTCTTAGCCCTAAAAGATTTTACTCCGCAAGCGCAGGGAGACCGCTGTAACTTTTCACCCAGAGTATTCTGAGTATCGTATTTTTATCCACAAGGAAGCGGCAGGTGAGAGAGTATAATTGAATAAACTCAATTCGAATGATCCGTACTTAGATAAATATACCAGCTACAGAGTTAAGTCTGGTAAACGGATAGGTGTATGGTGGAAAGAAGTAAAATAAACTACCTAAGGTACATATAGTCAGGTATAGTTGCCTGGGAGGACGAGTGAGATAAAGTTCCGAAACTCTATTCTATTCGGCTGCAAAGACTATGTCGTGGTTAACTAAGAAACTCAAGTACAAATCAGGGTCTCACGTCGAGCGAAATTCCGGCGCCGCGAGGGGTCAGGGGGTAGAGAGTAGACCACCGAAGGAGACCCGGCTAACGCCTAAGGGCCTACTGAACGAACGGGCCTAGGATACATAGGCACACCACACGCTGTCACTTCGTGGGGCTACCAAGCAAATCTGCGTGGATAAGCTGGCACGCTATAAACGTACTCAAGCAAAGCTTTAGCAACAATAGATCATCTTTGATCAAAGGAGAGGACCTAACCAGAGCCTAGCATACAGGTTGGATTATAGCACCGGCAAGAATAACGGGACTTGACCAACTAAGATAACCACAACCTAAGCCTAGCAAGTATGCAAAATAAAGGGTACACCACACTTGCAAGAGATAGAAATAAAGTAAAGCATAAATATTTTATACTGGAGATAAGAGTAGCAAGATACAAGAACTTTACCGCGGACTCAGAATATCTCCGAGAACTCTGAGGCAAAGCTCGACTCACTCTAACTCCCAAGACTATCCTACTACTAAGATATGGAAAAGAACACTCTCTAAGGTTGAATATAGCTCTCAACTTCTTCACACCTTTACAAATGAGCTCTATAGGCTATTTATAGTCCAACATATGAGGGGGGTACTTGTAGGTGGTAAACGTCGGTGCGAGGCCAAAGTCGATGGTCGACTGACCTAGGGGGAGGTCGGCCGACCTTGTCCGAGGTCGGGCGACCCTCCGATCCACCGCCTTAGCCCTCCAACGGCTTGATCTTGTGTCCCCATGGCGGTTGACAGTTAGAACAGTTGTTCCACGTGTAAAATGCCTCCGAGGGTAGGTCGGACGACCTTGGTGGAGGTCGGGCGACCCACGTGTCAGCCTTGGTTGGTTGCATGGCTCTTCCCTTGGATTGGTGACATCATGGATCCACAATTTGGTGGTCTTTTGGCCCTTGGACACATTGGATACTTGGTCTTGCGGTTGGATTTGAATGCACTTGTGTTTCTTTGGGATGTGGATCAATGAAGTGGCACTTGGACTTAGTTGGGTAGCTGGGCGACTTGAGTCAGGGTTGGCCGATCCTATTGGTGGGTCGGGCGACCTGGCCTGGGTCGGCCGACCTAGCCACTTTGACCAGTGAGCCCCATCTTTGATCCTTGACATGCTTTCAGTGTTTTATGTGTATTTTGGTACCTGCATCCAAATATTCATACAAAACTAGTGGAACTCATTAGTAGAAGGGTTAGTCCTATTTTATTCACTTGCATTGCGCCATTTGGTTGGTAATTAACGGTAGATATCGTGAGATTACGACCGTCAACAGGCTCTCTTAGGTAGGAAAATGTAGCGCTTAACGCTAAGTTGCAAAACCTAGAAGAGTGTTGCGCAGAAGGCGAGCTTTGGCGGATGGAGATCAATGATAAATTTGATGTCCTTAGAAAGGGACTGTCCGCCAAGGTTCCCTGCCTTGCAAAAGCAATGGGGCATCCTAAGCTCTATGATCCACCACAGCCATAGATGCCCTTGCTTCTAGTTATCATAGGTGCTTTTGTTTTTAATTCTAGTGCTAAGTTTTGTTTTGATTTGTTCAATTTCCTTTTGTAATAAGCGCCTCAAATTTCATTGAATTCAACAAAGGTAGGATAGTTTCCATTGTTCCAATAAAGTTTGGGGGGAATGGCCAAAGCCATTCGACTTGCTGTCACTAATCTTGTAGAAACCACGCTGTTGGCGATTCTTAGCCTAACAGATTTTACTCCGCAAGCGCACGGAGACCGCTGTAGCTTTCACCCAGGAGTATTCCAGGTATCGTATTTATTTCCACAGGGAAGCATCGAGAAGAACACAAATTCATCGATCATCTAGCTACTATTAACTCATTCATTCCAAAAGATAACAAGAAAGGTAGGGACCAACACCATGTGATACAAACCAAACACCGTTGGCGCGAACTCAGGTCTAAGCTAGGAGAACAATGAGTCGAGGGCTAAGGTTTGGTCTTCCATCTCTACTAGCATACAAGAGTTATCCGTACTAGGGTCGAAAGGATCGAGCTGAGCTATGGTCTTGCTCAAGCGAAATTCCAGACCTACACCGAGGAGGCCAGGGGATAGATAGGAGGCCAACTGAACGGCAACTGGGTAATGCCTACGGGCTTACCGAACGATGGGATTGGAATACTGAGACCCATAATGCTGTCACCAAGAGGGGCTACCAACCAGAGCTGCGTGGGTAAGATGGCACGCTATACTAGTGCTCAAGCGACGTGTTGCATCTATCACCATAAAAGAGCTTAAGCACTAAAACTCGTCCTCTGCGCTAGAGGGTGAGAGCTAACCTTACTCCTAGATCCAAGTCTAGGAGGGGCTTATAGCACCGGCAAGTATACCAAAGCTCAATCAATTCTAACTTAGCACAACTCAGCCCTCGAACTTGGCATGCCCAAAAGGAAAAGCTGCTACAAATTAATGCAGCCGCATACATACCAAACCGATTAACTAACTAGAGACAGAAGATAAGTGCATAACGTAGGAAAGGTAAAGTACTCGCACTTGTCATATGATCGGAAAGTAATACTTAAGATAGGAAGAATAAAGTACATTACCGAGGTTTCCGACCAACTCCGAAACAGCAGAGCCTGCTCTAACTCCTAGCTAAACAATGAATTCTAAGAGTGGAGGCACCACCCGAGGGGCGCCTCCTAGAGAAGGAGAGAGTGAGTTACATGGTGAGGTGCATTTTGGAAGTGAGGGGGTGCCATCTATTTATAGCTTGAGGTGAGGAGGATCCTTCCATGGGTTACCAAGGTGGGATTAACACCCAAACCATCCATGGGCTGCCCCTTGGGCCTGGTGGGCTGCTCCCTGCGCCTGATGGGCTGCTCCGCTTGCTGCGTCATACGATGGGGCGGTGTTGATGTCATCATGACGTCAGCACTACCATTTAATCTTGTCTTTTCAATAACTTTTCCATCGGAGCTCCAAATGAGACAAATAATATGTCCGTTCGAATCGTCTCGACGAGCTCTTCATAATGGTGCAGGTCTTGAGGGTGTTTGAGATACTTTGTAGTGATGGAATTTTCAAGTCTTATCTCAAGCCCTTTTGTGCCGAAATCCTCTCTTGCTCCAGTTGATCTTCTTTTGCATGGAATCTGAGCATCCCTCTCTAAAACACCGAAAACCACCAAAACTTGTGGAATTCATTAGTGTTAGGTAAATAATGCACAGAATTTGGCATATACCCCATTTATTCACCGAGAACTTGGCGGTCGAAATAGGAAATAACGACTGCTAACACGCCCCCAAGCTTGAACATTTGCTCGTCCTTGAGCAAAGCTAGGACTTAGGCTCAGCGGATAAGGAGTTGCGTCAATGTCAGTGGCCTGCAAGTATTAAGTGCACAACCCAATATTCTACCTTTATAATTGAACAAACTAGCATAAGTGTATCCCAACCTATTCATCCATACCTGTGGGGCTTCTGGCTTTTATTACCTTGTCTTCGGCGGTTGAGAGATGGAACAATCTTTGTAGAGTGTCACCGAACTCTATCTCCTTTCTGGTTTCATGCTCGGAGGGTTTTGAAAATTTTCAAATCAAAGCGTTAAGTTCCTCAAATGGTACCCTCGATCACTCAAGTGGTTTTTGATTCCTCACCAGGCCATGGGCCAAACTTTTCCCTATCAACTAAAGGCTTATGCGGAGCTCAAGGTAGGTATGAAGTTAGCTTACCAATGCCATGTATTTTGTTAAGTCAAAGATTGGTCCTATCGAAGTTGTGATACCTCTCATCCCGATCAAAGGAAAATGGGTTTGTTTTGTGGATGGATATGGTCTATGGACGAAAACTCCTTATTTGATGCATCCCCTCTTGAAACTTTGAAGCATGTGAGTACATGGAGCTATCTTTTTCTTTCTCCTTTTTTTTTCCACTTTTTTTTCTTTTCTTTTTTTCTCCACTTTTTTTCGATAGCTCCATGTCTCCTTTCATAAAGGAACTTTTGGGGTTATTTCTGGAATATGACTGGAGTATTTATATGGAGACCATATTTGTGGATAGGTATGTGGATGATGGATATGGCGGACAAATATCTGGTGAAGGCATATGCTTGAATCCAGTGTAGATTTAAGCATGACCAGACATAGGAAGGCTAGCAAAATGAAGGTGGGTGTGAGGGATTTTTGATCGGGACTTGAAGTGACACTACTTCATAAGAACTCAAAATTTGACAAAACTCAACAAAACAAAAGGTAGCATATGTAAAAGTTTGAACATGTAGAGCATTTGGCTCTGGATGGTATTTCAAACCACTGAGGAACTTTCTCATTTTATTTTTCAAAAAGAAAACTCCCAGAATTCACCATACTAGGATCAAGATTGGTTAAACTCAAACTTTGATTATATCACATCCCACAACAACTTAGACTTGGTTTCAAAGCACTTGCTCCCACACGGTTAAAGATTAAAGGTAGGATCACGATAAATGCCAATAAGCTAAAATTTTCAGGAGAGTGTCAAGCTGTAAACAAAATACTTACAAGAAAATAACAGAGCTATTCATCATTTCCTTTAAGAAAGGGTATAAACAAAATTCTAGCATTATAGCTAGGAGTGAGCTTATTCATGATAAAGCAAATATTTTTGGTATTTTCGAATTATGCAAATTTTTATAGTTTTTCTTTATTCGGGGTAACAAGAAGGAAATATATTTTTGGTGTCATGGCAATTTTCAGGATAAAGATATGGAAGTGAAATACTGAACATTCGGGGTCTCACCTGGTGGTCTTCCCCCAAGCTTAGTTCTTGCAAGTGATGACCAAGAACTGAGCTTCAAATTACCTGGCATTGCCTCCTCCAAGCTTGCTTGCTCCCTGGGTGACGACGATGCTGCTTGTCCTCTGTTTATATACACCTATGATAGGCGAATTTCCTTCTACTCTTATTCCGTCATATCTCCAATGCTGCTATCCGGACCTTCTTCAAGTGTTGGCAGAAAATCATACTTGATGGTACTGCCCTCTTCTTGGTGAATGTCTCCATGTGTTAATGTTGGGTCTCCTGCTCCAACATCATATTTACCTTCAGCTGACATCCTTTTCTCAAGTGACACTAGGTGGTCGCGGTGCATCCTTGTCACATGAAATGGAAGTACACCTAGGGCCCCTTTCGAACCATCTAGCAAAGGGGATGGCCTATGGGAACCCCCCTCAAGGGATCCATCATAGAATTGATCTAATGTTGACCTTATGGACTCCTATCCTTGGGTTTGAGTGTTGAGGCTCTTGCGGTGATCGTGAGGAGCTTACACTTAGATAAACGAGCCTATCTTCCATTTGCTAACAGGACAAGTAGCTGGTACTTCTGGATAGGTGCTTCTCTACCTCTGCTACTGGCATATCATAGGCTGTTGAGGCTTGAGATCCTGTTCGCAGAGCTTTGGTCCTTCCGAGAATGTGTACCTGAGCAGGCTTCAGTGATAACTATGCACTCACATTGCAAAGATCACATGCCTTCATTCCCAAACAAAATTGAGTGGAGATGGATGTTGTTGGGATTGACTCCATTGTCATTTGTACTTGCCACCAATCTTCGGTTGATGGCTGTTCTCATCCGACGTGTTGGAATAGATCATTGCTGACCTCTAGCAAATCTTGTTGCACCAATGGTCAAGGAAATTAAGGAACACTCTCTAGTCGCTTTCCTCCACACTTGGGGTGATGTCCCTTCATATAACTCATGTTATCCAAAACCATGTGTTGCCTTCAGTGAAGCAGTGACCAATGGTCTTCTGGTTGCAACCTCATGGCACTGACATTCGCTTCCCAAGTGATTCAGAGCATAGTGAAGTCTTGCAATGATCAACCGCTTTGTGTTGAACATCGAGGTCCTTCCTTTCAGGGGTTGGGTTAGAGGATGGGTGCCTCTTGGCATATCCTCCCCCAAGCTTGATTCTTGTGGCATGATGAAAGAAACCTTCCTTGATTGAGAGCATATCTTCGTCTTTGTTTGACGAAGTTCCCCTTTTGTTCTGCTTTGACTTTCATTTTGTTTCCAATAGAAGGTCTTGTCCAATCATGGTGTGAAGAGACACCCACAATGTTGAGAATGGAATTCTTCGTGATGGCACCTTCGTTCTTCCTTCAAGATCTCCGGAAAACCTCCTTCTACCTTTCCCTACATGTTAGGAATCGACATGTGCACTTGTCTACCTAACATTGTACCTCGTCTTTAATTATTCAAGATTTTCTCAAGGTTAGGGGAGGTAGAGAGATAGCTTGCTGATTGTGAAGCAGCTGGCTCAAGATAGCACTACTGGAAGATCCTAATGCCTTAGAATCTTAGCATGGAAGAAGCTCAGTTTCAGGTTCTACTACTAACAGACTTTTTAAAGCAACCTCTAAAAAGGAGTGCTGAAAATAGCTGTTAGAGAGGTTTTCCTTCATCAATGTTGTCGAAGGAAGTAGATGCTAAATCTCCATCTCAACTGATGATGTACCTGCTGAGGGGTCCATCAGGTTCGGGCGTCGCGAAGGATGTGGTTGAAGACAGATCTGCTCCTCCTTCTTTCTCGTTCCATGGTTGGTGAATGGAATGTTGTAGTAGCGGACACTTTTGAGCCATGCTTCATTGGCTCGGTAGAGTAGGTTGTTTCTCATTGTGAAGCTCCAGCATCTCAAGCCCATAATCATTCTTCATATGTGCAGCATTTGTCATAAAGCATCATACATTGGCATGCATTTGAACCCTAGTTCAAATTTGGTTGAAATGCAACTTGTCGAAACCTGTTTTCTGCATATATGTCTCTGTGATTGTGTCCATAACTTTGATTCTATTTAGATTTGGGTGAAACTCATATTGACAAATTGTAGATAATTTAATTATAGATAACTTTGGTAATTGGTGCTTTGACATGCATGAAGCTTTGCATAGAGTTTTGGGGCTTTGCATAGAGTTTTGGGGCTTTTCCTGTTTAGTAATTTTATATTTTCTTGATCTTAAATCCAAAATATTGCAATGTTTCTATTGAGAAAGTTTTAGGTATCGAAATTCTGAACAATATTGGTATAAAACTCTTTGGGTGAATGTGAGTAGAAAATAGACTTTTAGAATTTCTAAACTTATGGGTTCTGTTGGTCAAACCTTGGTCAGCGGCTTAAATTCAAATTTACACCAGATTTTTGAATATAACATGGAATATAAGTTTATAAGGGAAATATAGAGGAACAAATTTAGAACATTTCATCCAATTGGGGTATTTTCAAATTCAGCCCCTAAGTTGACCAAATAGGCAAATTTCAGAAGTAGGTTTCCTGGTCAAAGCTGGTTTTTCCATTTCCGAAATTTGATTTTTCCTCTTGAGTCTATGACAGCCGGGCCCCACATGTTAGGTCCACGGGTCCGGCGGGAACGGCGTCAGCAGCGGGCCCCGCTTGGATTTTTCCCTCCGTGCACTCGGTCTGTGGACCGCACCTTCTCTCTCCCGCCTCGGACCCACCTGGCATTGGCACAGGGTCCATGGACCCTGTCCATTCACCGCACCTTCCTTCTCCTCCCCGCTCCAGCGCGCCCACGCGGCGGACGACGCCTACCCGCGCCGTGTGTGGCCGACGCCGGCCGATGCCGATGCCGTGCCCTGCCCTTCCCGACCGCTCTGCACCTGGACGCTTTCTAGGCTATCTCCACGCCCTCAACCCTGCCTCGCTCTCTCACTCGCTCCCCTCTCCCTCGCCTATCCCTCTCGCTCAGAGCGTCGCGGCCGCCATTACCGAGCTCGGAGCTCGAGCTCTCGCGGTCGCTCCGCTGCTCCCCGCTCCTCCAGACCACCCCCATCACCTCCGCCTCCACCTCCCGCGCCCAACGCCCTAGATCTCGTCGCCTCCCTCCGCCTCTTCCTCCAAAAGCGTAGCACGCCCGTTGCTATTGCTGCCGCGGCGAGCTCACGGCACCAGCCGCCTCGAGCCCCGCCGAAGAGCACCTCGCGCTCGCCTCGCCGTCCTCCACCACCCGGGGTGAATCTCGTTCACCCTCGGCGCCTCCAACCACCCTCCCCGTGCGCTGTCGCCATTGCTCAAGAACCGAGTTCGATCTCGCTGTCGACAACCCTCCTCCGGCCTTCCCCTCGCCGCCACAACACCACCCCCGCCTTCGCCTTGCCCTCGCACATCTCCCGCGCTAGACATCGTCGCCGTTGCCCTCCTCCTTCGCCGGATTCCGCGCCCGCGCCGCCGTCGTTGTTCGCCACCGCCGCTCCGGTTCACTCCGTCGTCCCGCCTCTCCTCTTCACCGCCGGCCATGAGACCCACGGTGTCGAGTTCGCCGTCGCAAGAGGCACCTCCCCGGCCCCTCTTGGCTCAAAGAGCCCGCCCCCACGCGCCGGTGCCGCCGCGTGCATGCCGGCCCGCCGCGCGGCCTTTCCCCGTCGAGAGGTAGAAGAGAGGTGGTGATTTTTCATCCCGGACCCCGAGCTTTGTTTATTTTCCATTTGAGTCCGAAGCACTATGCACTGAGTCATGTAGATCTTACGATCTAGCCCCTGTACTGTTGCAATAATCGTGGATAGGTCCTAGATCTAGGGTAAATGTGTTAAATTGAGCTGAAAATTTGGAGAATCATTATAAATCATAGAAAAATCCAAAATGGACAAACTCAGTGGCTATGGACTCCTCTTGAGTAGATCTACAGGATAGGTATGATGTGGACATGTGAAAAGTCTATTTTGCCCTTGTTTAAGTTGCATGCATGTTGAGGGTAAATAAATGGAAAAAGGGATGTAAATGAACTCCAAAAATTATGAAACTTGAGCAGTAGCTTTGTTATGGCATATAGGTACTGGGTTATTTTTGGTAGCTCTAGCATTGACTGGTAAATTACTGTTTTGCCCTTATGCATGTGATTTGTGTATTTATTCCACTTGGAAAATGAAGGCTACATAAAATATGCTCAAATATGACCTCTGGTATTTTTCCTGTACTCTGTATAGTATGAGTAGCTCGTTGGTGAACTAGGAAGTTGTGCATGTATGTTTAATCTACTGTTTTGAAATTGACAAAATGATACTTGCTAGATTTGATAATTGGAAAAGTGACTTTAGGATGCAAAGATAATTCTATGAAAAATCTGGTATGCTACTGATGTCAACTAGTGCTCACTGCATAAATTGCATGTCTAAATTCTATTCCTATAAATTATGAAAAAATTTAAGAAGCTATAGGGACTGTGTACACATATAAAACAATAATTTCTAATAACTTCAAAGATAAGATGTGGTGATGGTTTGTACGATTTCTTAGTGATGGGTTGTATGATTTCTTAGCAAAGTTGTTAAGTTTCCTAGTATGGGCTGTAATTGGACTAAGTATGCTTGAATCATCTCGTCACTAGCTACTTGACATGCTTTGTGTTTCATTTGCACCTCATGCATACACTTGCATTCGTTGCACTCACGGTCGCACCATGTCATACATATAACCTGTATCATATGCATGTATTTGCATTCTCTTGCACTCACTTGCATATTATACCATGCATATAGATTCCGCGAAACAAGGATCAACACAAGTGCCACTATTGATCGAGAAGCCGTACAATGGATTGCTCTAGGAGTTGGTTCTTCCCCAAGCTGAAGACGAAGGGTCGCTAATTACATCCGTACCTGTTTCAAGGGGTTGCCTGGGGCAAAGTCTCACAACCCGGCAAACTAACTTAGATTAGTTTGTTGGTTTTCTTAAGAATACTCAAAGGTAGGCAGGACCATGCTTTACCCAGCAAATATATTTGTATGAATTGCTTACGCATCTGCATTTGGAGTTGTTTGGAACCAATTGCATTAGACTCCTTGGCCGCCCTGGCCCTAGCACCTATATATCAGAGTTTGTAGGACGAGTTGCCTAGAATTGCTAGGTATGAGTAGACATGAGTGAATGGAGTCACTCATTGCGCAGGTGTTTTCAAAACAAAAATCTTATGGAAGATTATTATATGCTATGTTTGAAATAGAGACCAGGCGGAGTTATGGGAATATTGTGAAAAAATGATGTGGCAAGGTATGGTGGACTCCGCCCGAGTCGTTTAAGGCCTGTCCGTTGTTCGCCTATTGGTTGGCATAACATTGCTAAGGTGCTTATCCGGGATAATGGACCGGTGAAAGTCTTACTTGTGCCATCCGAAGAACAGAGACTTGTTCCTACCATGGAACTGGGGGCGCTTATCTCATGGGAGGGCTGGACCCGACGTACCGTGGTAACGTTCCATAGGGGCTAAACCCGGGGAACTGGCAGGTTGGAATCGAACTTGGGATGGGACAAGTGGAGATGGGGGCTATATGTGGGAACGCGATGGCTAGCAAGCATATACCCTTGGCATTTTTAGTTGTTCCCGAGAATTAACAAATCGATTCGAATCGCTGATGCTCACCAGGTGTGAGAATGCCAATGCCATTGACGTCCAAACGTAGTAATAACTGTTGACGATCGTTATTGCACTACCAATGACCGTCAACTATCCATGAACATGGAGGAAAACATGCCAAAGTATGGATAAACCTGTGCTACTAACATATTTCCACAAGTTGTGTTGAATATTTGATTGTAGGTACAAAGATCAGCAGAAAGCAGGCAAATTTGGCTAAGTCATAGGGTCACTGGCCAGTGGGCCAGGTCGCTCGGCTCCGAGCTAGGCCGCCCGGCACCACTCCAAGCCGCCCGGCCTGACTCAGGAGCCAAATCAGCTCATCTTCGACCTGCATGTGCATAAATGATGTGTCAACACACTTGTGAAGTCCAAATGCCGAATGCAATGTGTCAAGTACCGGAAGGCTTGCCACATCACCAATCCAACACTTGGATTGGTGAAGTCAGCAATCCACGAGACTTCAATCCTGCAGCTAAGGAAGAAACACAAGTGAGATTAACGGTTGAAGGGAAAACACACTTGTAACCGCCATAACCGCCATGCAACCTACGTGGGGAGTCAAGATGGACCGTAGGATGAAGAATGGCGGTGGATCCAAGGGCTGGCCAGGCCGCCTGGCTTGAGGTGGGGCCGCGCGGCCTCCTACCAGGCCGCCTGGCTTGCCACCTGTCCCCTTAACCGCCATACCGACCCTATAAGTACCCCCACTCACTTGGTGACTATAAATACCCCCTAGCTCTCATTTGTAGAGTGTGGAAGTTGAGTAGCTCACACTATCGTTTAGTCTTGTATCACTAGGTTAGTCCTGGGAGTTAGAGTTGAGTCTGAGCTTTTGCCTCAGGGATTCCGGAGTCTTCTTCGAGTCTCGGTAAAGCTCTTATATCTTTCTATCTTTTGTACTCGTTACTCTAGTATAATATTTATCATTGTTCTATCTTCTGTTATACTTTACTTTACTTCTTAACGCTTGCCTAGTGTGGTGTACCTTTATTGCACACTAGATCCAAGGCTTAGGTTTGTGTTGTTCTTAAGTTACCTGAATCTTGTTAGACTTGCCGGTGCTATAAGCTTGTCGTAGGCTTTTGATCTAAGATTAAGCTAGTTCTCACCCTCTAATCAAGGAAGAGCTTTAGTGTTCATGTTCTCACTTGAACACTAGTATTGCGTGCCATCTTACCCATGCAGATCTGGTCGGTAGCCTCTCTAGGTGACAGCTCTAGAGGTCTCAGTAATCCACCCCGTCATTCGATAAGCCCGTAGGCGTTAGCCGGGTCTCCTTCGGAGGTCTACTATCAACCCCTTGACCCCTCGAGGCACTGGAATTTCGCTCGATGCAAGACCCTAGCTTGTATCCAGTTATCTTAGTTCAACCGCGAATACTCCTCTGCAGCGGTTAAGTAGTAGAGTTTGGAAATCTAATCTCACTCGTTGTCCTCCCAGGCAACTACCTAAGTGTTAGGCTTCTTTAGTCCCTGTTTTACTCTTCCCACCATACACTATCTTTATATCTTACCCCCGTTGTAAGATTAGCTGGTATTTTATCTAAGTTATAGTACTGCTTGAAGGTTCGACATTTCATTCCACCTATTCGCCCTTGCTTCCCTGTGGATTTTTACGATACTCGGAATACTCTGAGTGAAAAAGCTACAGCGAATCTCCGTGCGCTTGCGGAGTAAAATTGTTACGCTAAGAGACGTCAACAAGCTTTTTCTGGCACCGTTGCCGGGGAAGCAATTGACAATAGAAGTTTGATTTGTCGAACCTAGGTACTTATAACTTGATAACATACCGTTATTTCTTAGCGGGCTTATTTGCCTCTGTCTACTTTATTGTTGGGTGACAGAGAGGTGTATGACCGGTTTTGACCTACCGGCAAACTTTCACAACAATCCGGAGTCGCTGCTCAGAAGAAGAGTCCGTTAGAAGACAATCCACGGGCAGAGGCCTGTGCCAGCTACGCTGGAGTTTGGATCCACAAGCACAACCGACACGACACATATGGCTGGGAAGACCATTCGTGAGTTCTCTATCCCATCCAGCAACAACATCCCCACTGGACCCAGTGTGACTGTTGGAGATGGATTCGAGCTCAAGCCAGGTGTCATCCACATGGTCCAAGCTAGCCCATTCAGCGGATTGGCGTCGGAGGATGCAAACAGCCATCTCCAGCAATTCCTGGAGATATGCAGCACTTTCACTATCAAGGGTGCAACCACCGATGCTGTTCGGCTTGGCCTCTTCCCATTCTCCCTGATTGGGAAGGCGAAACAGAGGTTCTACCTGAACCGCAACAACCTGGCGACTTGGGAGGCATGCTCCAATGCCTTCCTTGCAAAGTACTTCCCGCTTGAGAAGACAAGCTCATTGAGGAACCGAATCTCGAGCTTCAAGCAGCTCGTTGATGAGTCCGTGGCGGAGGCATGGGAGAGACTACAAGAATATATCGCCGCCTGCCCCCACCATGGTATGGAACAGTGGTTGATAATCCAGAATTTCTTCCACGGACTACACCGGTCCGCGCAAGAACACCTCGATGCAGCCGCTGGAGGATCATTCTTGTCCTTGAGCGTTGCCGCTGTCCGCACTCTCATCGAGAAGATGGCAAGCAACCAAGGATGGAGAGAGGAGAGGGCGAACAATAAGCCCCGTGGAGTCCACCATATTGACGGCTCCGACATGTTTGCCGCCAAAATGGACGTCCTGCTAAAGAAGTTGGAGGGCGCTCCTGAAGCTGTGCCGGTCCAGGCACTGGATTCTCGCATGACTTGCGAGCATTGTGGGAACACAGGCCACACGGGGAACAGCTGCCCCAAAAATGGATCGGAGGACGTTAATTTCATCAACAACTATAGCTTCAGCAACGGGCCTCGTCCTCAACCAGGTTGGAACTCACGACCCAACTTACCTTTCGCTGGTCAAGGTATGTCTTCTAGCAGTTCTCAGTAGTTTAATAAAAATTCTTTCGATCAAAAAGCTGTGAACGATAGCATTAGTAAGAAATTCCATGTGAATGATAGAGTTCTTGAATCTTTGTCAAATCAATTGGAAACTCTGAATAGTGCCATGAAGAACCAGCTAAGCTTTAATAAAATGCTAGAAACGCAGATAGCTCAGCTTGCCGCCACTCTACCTAGTCCTACTTCGGGGAAGCTTCCGGGACAGCCCGAGCCACCCCCGAAAGAAGATATAAATGCTGTAACCACTAGGGGTGGAAGGTCTACACAAGACCCCCCACATCCTAGAGCTGCAGGAAAAGAACAGGGAAAGCGGGCCGCACCAGAGGAGGAAGATGAGGTGGATCGTGAACCACCACGGGTGAAGGAAGCACCAAAGTCAGCTCCGCATGAGTTTTATAACAGCACAATGCTCCCTTTTCCTCAAAGGCAGAAAAAGGCCTCGGTCGACGATCAGTTCGGCAAATTCGTTGAGGTAATCAAGAAATTATATGTCAATATCCCATTGCTAGATGCGATGCAGGTGCCTACGTATGCTAAGTACCTGAATTACATTCTCAACAACAAAAAGCCGCTGCCATCGACCGAAGTTGTGCACCTCACGGAGGAGTGTAGCGCTGCTATACTCAATCAGCCGCCTGAAAAGAAGAAGGATCTTGGGAACCCCTCCATATCATGCTCAATCGGAACCCAGAATTTTGATCAAGCTCTCTGTGATCTGGGAGCAAGCGTCAGCGTCATACCAAAGGTAGTCTTTGATAAACTTACGCATGCTACACTTGCCCCTACTGCTATGTGACTACAGCTAGCGGATCAATCAATTCGCTACCCCGTCGGGATCGCCGAAGATGTCCCGGTGAAAATCCGAAACTTCATCGTCCCGGTGGATTTCGTGGTACTAGATATGGAGGTAGACACGAAGACGCCGCTCATCCTTGGGCGACCATTCCTAAGCACCGCTGAGGCCAACATTGATGTTGGAGCTAGAGAAGTCCACCTCAACATTAATGGCAGACAGGAGACGTTCGCCTTCAAACCAAAGGTCGAACAGTGCCGACAGGTAAAAACTTTCAAATTTAAGTGTCAGGCACCCCGGGAAACACCAAGAGAGAAGATCGAGCTTTCGCCAAGCAAGCCGAAAATGGACTCTCTCCTCATAGCCATGGAAAAGTTCCTGTACGATGGGGATGCCCGCAAGCTCAAAGCTGATCACAGAGCCGAGTCACTGAGACGTGCCTCACTGGCCCAGCCGCCGACAAAGGACTCAGGAGGCAAAGCCCCTGAGATAAAGGTCACCGCCAAGGCAACAAACACATCTCAAGAATGGCGGAAGAAAGAGGAAACGCCAGAAGCCCAGCCAGAAAAGAAGACTAAAACTCAGAAACAAAAGGCTGTGGCAACCAAGAAGGTTTGGCGAGCAAAAGTTGCAGCACAGACGGCCGCTAAGTCTCCGTCGAGCGCTGACACTAAACCAAAGGTATGACTTGCCCTCGCCAGGAAGTAATCTGGCCTTATCCTCCACTGCATATTTAATTTTCCACGTTTCAATTTTCCTATCTTTCATGCACTTACTTTGATTTTCAACACTGCATGTTTTAATTTCATCAAAATTTTTTGCATAAGTTTGCATTTAGTTAGTTCAATTTTGCGAAAAAAATCTTTGGAGCCGCCCAGCCCCACTAGGAGCCGGCCAGCCCCCCTCTGCTCTCTGCGTGCTCCACCGACACAAGTGCCAGGGGCACTCGAGCCCCGAGCCGCCCGGCCTCCTTGCTAGGCCGGCCGGCCTCCTGCGCGCCGACGCCGCCGGAAGCCCCTGCGCCGCTCACGTCCCGTCCACCAGCAAGCCTAGGAGCCCTATGCCGCCTGGCCACCCACCGGAGCCGCCCGGCCTGGCCTCGAGCCGCCCGGCCTGCCCCTACTGCTTGCATGCTCCCTCGCGCGCCTATAAATACAAGTGCATGCATGCACTTGCTCCTTGCACCGCTCAGCAGCGTGAGCATTCTCTTTCTCCCCTCTAATCACTCTCTTAAGCTTAGCTTAGCACTTAGTTTAAAATCCAACACTTAGATGAAGTTCTGCCCAATAAAATAAGTGCTACATCCTCATTTTTTTTGGACGTTTTGTGGAGGCTCTGCCCCGCAAGGAAGACTAACCCTTGGACGACTGACTTCTGGACGACTAACCGCTAACGCTAATACTTGTGTCTGCTTTGTCCCCTGTGTAGTACATTGTCTATTTTTGCAAGATGTCTTCTTTCTTCAGGAAAGCGAAGAAGGCCCTGAGCAACACAGGGAAGGGACTGCACCTGAAGTTCCCGTCTTCGTCGGACGAGCGCTCGCGCTCTCGTTCACAAAGCGGAAGCTCCAGAACCCCAGCAGCATCCAACAGGACTCCAGCAGTGTCCGACAGGATGTCTGTCAGCGGTACACGCAGCCACCAGGACCAGGAGCAAGATGAAGGAGTTTCTTCTCAGCAACAACCGCAGCGCCGACTGATAAACCTGCAGGATATCAACATCTAAGACGATGAGGAAGCCCAGGTGTTACAAGCCCTTACCACCAAGACCTTTTGGAGGATCAAGTGCTTCGACGCCTTCTTCCTCGTCGAGATAGGTATGTTGGACCCGTTCCTTAAAGCATTTGATTATGTAGGTTGGTCGGATTTCGCTAACATTACAGAGGAATGATCCATTCTTCTCACACAAGAGTTCCTGATGACTCTTCGCGTGGATAAGCGTACAACAGGTACGTTTATAAATTTCCGCATGTTCAATACTGAATTCTCTATCTACCCGTGGCAGTTTGCCGACCTCCTGGGTTTCCACTCCAACTGCTCGTTGAGTGACCCAGCCGGGTATGACATGAAATCTTTTTGGGTGGAAATATGTGGAGAGTACGGAAAGGGGAAACACAGCACCACCAAAATTCACAATCCCACTCTGAGACTCTTAGCTCGCTGGGTCACGCTCATCGTCTTTCCAAGAGGCGAGGTTCGTTGTGCACCCAACGAAGACCTCAAGTGCCTCTATGCCATGGTCAAGAAGAAGCGCTATGCTCCGGTCCTCGACATTGTCCACCACTGGATGGGCATGAGAGCGACCAACACCCCTATAAGCATCACTTCCTTTGTCACCAGGATAGCAGCCAACTTGGGCCTCCTAGAGAATGCCCAACTTGACTACCTTTCCGACGACACATCACACTATGTGGGGGAGCAGCACTTTGTCCAGACACATTTCATGAAGCGAGACGCCGCAACTGGGAAATTGGTCATGACATGGTTCGGGCATAATCTTGAGCTGCTGCTTCCAGCACCGCAGTTCGACATGTATACCATCGGGAGCCTAACCATGCAGCTAGATGTGGAGGCACCACGCCAAAGCATCAGTGGTGTCATGACCAGAGCCCAGAGACGGTGAGCGGAGGAGTCACACCGCAGAGCCCGAGGAGAAGATCCATGCTTCCATACCAGCTGAGCCATCCTGGTACTTCTCCAGTACCGGTGGCGAGAGTTCCTACCAGCCTTCCCATAGTACACAACACTACGGAGGCGGTAGTGCATCACGTGCACTCAGCCGAGACTTAGGTCACTCTGCTTCAACCCGGTACCGAACACATAACATGGCCGACATCAACTCCGCAATGGAGGGGATGAACTTGGGCCAATACGATCAGAGGTTGTATCAGCAGGTAGGTGACATCTACCAACGCACGGAAGAGATGGGTCAACGGCTCCAAACCAACACGAAAATGCTCCAGAACCTAAACGAGCAAGTTGCAGCCAGCT
The DNA here is from genome assembly GCA_022530915.1 of Paspalum notatum. Taxonomy (NCBI): domain Eukaryota; kingdom Viridiplantae; phylum Streptophyta; class Magnoliopsida; order Poales; family Poaceae; genus Paspalum; species Paspalum notatum. The sequence continues at coordinate 25,216,798 of CM039688.1, read as the reverse complement.
TCCTCAATGCTCAGAACTTCTACAACAACTACTACCAAAACCCCTAGCTTCATTAAAGCTTGGGGGGATGGTAGACCGTTATGAGCATACCTCCTCGCGCCTGTGTCTCCTCAGAGTAAGGTGTCCCTGTCTCTTATCTTTGTCTCCTCCCATGTGCACCAGCAGTACCCCTGTCCAACCAAGCAGCAGCATCACCCGTCCTACCAGTACCAGCAGTACCCCGTCCGATCGAGCAGCAGCATCACCGTCCTACCGAGGTAAGTACTTTCAATAATGTTTTTATTTATTTTCCTTTTTATTGCTTTATCTAAAAAAAAGTGTCAATAAAAACAACTCCCAACTTTGATGCATATATCTTCCATATGAAAATGATGAATAGTTTCTCTATTATGTTCATGCTTAGTTGTTTATGCACGTTCTACACATAGCTTAATTTCGAGCTTGTGTGTATAAGTTGAAATCTTGATCTTGTACTTAGTGGATGCCATTTGCATAACCTCGTCTATGTTGTTGTGAGAAATGATATGGCTAAGCACTAGGTTTTCTCCACATGTCCCTAGTAAGATAAACATCTCAGTTTATTCTTTTGAAAAATGAAATGAAGTTCCCCCCATCGGTTTTTGAATACCCACGAGAGCCAAATACATTGAAATATCTGAGCCTAGCTTGTTTAAGCTACTTAAAGTTGTTTTGAGCTTTGTCACATTTTGAGTCTCTTAGAATGGAATCATCTCTTTCTTGTGATTTGTTGGAACAAAAATCCACCACCACAAATGCATTTACCTATCCTAGGTATGCATCCATATATCTCCAAAATAATATCCTTAGCCTTACTCCTTCCAATCAAAAAAGAGGTGGAGTATGGAGCCATCAAAAATATGAGAAAAAGACATGCTTGGAGCAGAACCTGCAGCTAAGCCGTTCTTCCTCTCAACCGCCCAAGACATGGTAAGACAAAAAGATGCACCACAGGTATGAGTGAGATTGATCATTGCATACACTATGGTTCGAGGTAAAAGCATGGGTGTCGTCTGTGCATAACTCCTATTCATGAGCATCGATATGGCAGCAACTCTTGATCCATAACCCATCTTGGCTTTACTCGAGGACGAGAAAAGGTCTAAGCATGGGGGGTGTTGACGGTCGTTATTGCACTACCAATGACCGTCAACTATCCCTGAACATGGAGGAAAACATGCCAAAGTATGCATAAACCTGTGCTACTAACATATTTCCACAAGTTGTGTTAAATATTTGATTGTAGGTACAAAGATCAGCAGAAAGCAGGCAAATTTGGCTAAGTCATAGGGTCACTGGCCAGTGGGCCAGGTCGCCCGGCTCTAAGCCAGGCCGCCTGGCACCACTCCAAGCCGCCCGGCCTGACTCAGGAGCCAAATCAGCTCATCTTCGACCTGCATATGCATAAATGATGTGTCAACACACTTGTGAAGTCCAAATGCCGAATGCAACGTGTCAAGTACCGGAAGGCTTGTCACATCACCGATCCAACACTTGGATTGGTGAAGTCAGCAATCCGCGAGACTTCAATCCTGCGGCTAAGGAAGAAACACAAGTGAGATCAACGGTTGAAGGGAAAACACACTTGTAACTGCCATAACCGCCATGCAACCGACGTGGGGAGTCAAGATGGACCGTAGGATGAAGAATGGCGGTGGATCCAAGGGCTGGCCAGCCCACCCGGCTAGAGGTGGGGCCGCCCGGCCTCCTACCAGGCCGCCTGGCTTGCCACCTGTCCCCTTAACCGCCATACCGACCCTATAAGTACCCCCACTCACTTGGTGACTATAAATACCCCCCTAGCTCTCATTTGTAGAGTGTGGAAGTTGAGTAGCTCACACTATCGTTTAGTCTTGTATCACTAGGTTAGTCCTGGGAGTTAGAGTTGAGTCTGAGCTTTTGCCTCAGGGATTCCGGAGTCTTCTTCGAGTCTCGGTAAAGCTCTTGTATCTTTCTATCTTTTGTACTCGTTACTCCAGTATAATATTTATCATTGTTCTATCTTCTGTTATACTTTACTTCTTAACGCTTGCCTAGTGTGGTGTACCTTTATTGCACACTAGATCCAAGGCTTAGGTTTGTGTTGTTCTTAAGTTACCTAAATCTTGTTAGACTTGTCGGTGCTATAAGCTTGTCTTAGGCTTTTGATCTAAGATTAAGTTAGTTCTCACCCTCTGATCAAGGAAGAGCTTTAGTGTTCAAGTTCTCACTTGAACACTAGTATAGCATGACATCTTACCCACGCAGATCTGGTCGGTAGCCTCTCTAGGTGACAGCTCTAGAGGTCTCAGTAATCCACCCCGTCGTTCGGTAAGCCCGTAGGCGTTAGCCGTGTCTCCTTCGGAGGTCTAGTATCTACCCCTTGACCCCTCAAGGCGCCGGAATTTCGCTCGACGCAAGACCCTAGCTTGTATCCACTTATCTTAGTTCAACCGCGAATACTCCTCTGCAGCGGTTAAGTAGTAGAGTTTGGAAATCTAATCTCACTCGTTGTCCTCCCAGGCAACTACCTAAGTGTTAGGCTTCTTTAGTCCCTGTTTTACTCTTCCCACCATACACTATCTTTATATCTTACCCCCGTTGTAAGATTAGCTGGTATTTTATCTAAGTTATAGTACTGCTTGAAGGTTCGACATTTCATTCCACCTATTCGTCCTTGCTTCCCTGTGGATTTTTACGATACTCGGAATACTCTGAGTGAAAAAGCTACAGCGAATCTCCGTGCGCTTGCGGAGTAAAATCTGTTACGCTACGAGACGTCCACAATAACTTAAATGCTTTATGCTTATATTCATGTTTTTCAATACAACATGCCTAGATGTGTATGATCTGTCCCACTATTCATGGTGCTGCCCATCCACTGATAGGGGGCCGATGGACTTGGGGGGTGCTTTGAGGTCGAGAGAGGACTGACCCGACGTACCGTGGTATAGCTCCTGAGATGGCTACTCCCAAGGGTTAGGTGGGGGCGCTTTGAATCATGGAACGGGACATGTGTAGATGAGGGGTATATCTTGGATGTGTAGGATATACTATTATGCAGGTTACTGATGGGTTCTCATGCTTTACTTTCATGCACGTATTTACTTTATGATGTAAGTGAATCTTCATGGTTAATGGATAGCAGCTGTCAAATCCTGCTATCCTATCTCAACATGACCTTGTATAAAAATCAATGGCTAAGGATCCACATGATTAGTAAGCAAGCTTTTGCGTCAGCCGTAAGGCCCGTCCACTAAGTCCTACTGGGTAATTAGTACTCAGGGTTTGCCCCTGCTTTTGGATTACAGGTACCGGAGACATCTGGACAACTGTGTTGGAGGAGGGTAGAACCGGTGGGCTCGGTGCTACTCACCTTGTTTATCTCCACATGAAGATTATTTGAGTTGTTTCTGCTGCGAGATGTTTTGAAAATGCTTCCGCTATACATGTATATTTTGCAATCGCTTCCGCTATAATTGAACATGTTTTTGATTATTTATCTTCGGTTTGTAAACTAAGTCTACCTATTCTCTACTTCAACTGCCTGAGATGATGTAACTGTTGTGGCTCTTTCGAGGGCTGAATGTGTGTGATGTCGGTATCCTCGGGCGATGGTTACATCGAGTGCCCTTTGGGTAGCTCGACGGACTACCGGGTTTAGTCTAGCCTAGGTGCACTGCAGCCCAAAGGTGGTAGGTGTGCTTAGCCTGGATTAAGCAGGGGGGTTCCGCCACAGCTGGTATTAGAGCCGATCATACACAAACAACAGTTATATCATCAATTTTTAGTTTACAAAACTATTTTCGAAACCCTTTCAAGTAGTTCAAAAAGGAGAGTATGCAATATGCCCATATTAAGGATGTTAGTGTTATTCAGGTGACATCACTGACATTCTGACCTAGATAGAACTCATATGCATTTACGGCGCTTTGGGAAGCAACCTTTCGGCCATAGCTATCCCCAGTACTGGTGGAAGCTATCGGAATTTGCGAATGGTTGTACGCCCTGCATTCATGCTGTATAAGTAAAAGCTCTTTAAGGGTGGTGGGCAAGTTTGAGGCTTTCATACCCACCACACTTATATTTGGTTTTGGGATCCACCTTTTTCTCGACAATCCCCAGTACTGGTGGAAAGTCAGGTTTTGAGGAAAAGATGCAATGGCCCACCAACGTTGTCCACGCAGCGGTCACGCGTGGATGCCACACTAGATGGTAATGTATGAGCATGCATTTTTCTACAGGTACACTAACCACATGCGAAACTAAGAACGATTAGAGAATGACTAGTTGCATTAAAGAGAGACGTGCATATATGTCACCAAATTACCGCTAGCTATATATAAAATACATAGGATGTGTGATGTGAGACCGAATAGGACGAATCATGCATCATGTATCTTTTGATTCATTTTGAGGGACATTACCAAAAGACAAATGAAATAAATCGTGACTTAAGCAACTTTCCGCACGTTTCACTCTCACAATAAAGTTAAATTTATGAAGAAGGGTCCTAAACGGCATACACGAACAAACAGTGGAATTCGACCGAGTTGCAAAAGGAGTTAGTTGGTACTCTAGGTAACAAAGTTATAGAGCACAACGTGTGGAACGACCTTGTTATAGATGGTACTACAAGAAATGCACGGAAGGAGAACAGTTTAAGTTTTTAAACAAGTGGCTGTCCTAGGGTGGGTTAAAAACTTGAGTGCAGCTAGTAAAACGACCTTGCACCGTTGTCCCAGTCAGATGGATAGGAGTGTTGTCCTGTATCCAAAACAACGCATAAGTTTTCCATTAGCAATGACGATTGTCCAAACCTACAAGAGGATGGCTAACACTTTATGTGCAATCGAGTTGTTCTGATTCACTTACATGCTTTCATGTATTCAGAATATAATTATGGTGCTATGATCTTTTTATCACCGCATGGATTGCATTAAAGTTGTTGGACTAATCACAATTAGCCTCATTCATGTAGATGGTTACACCACCGGAGACGTCTGCACAAGGGGCTGCCCATGGGGCACAATTTCCTCCTGAGTTGGCTCCTCTGGTCGCTCAGCAAGGTCAAATCATCGACATGCTCGTTCAAGAGCAATAACGGCGCAATCCGCAAGAGATCAGTTACATTGAATTTGCGGCACTCCAACCACCAATTTTCACCACTGCCACGGATCCCTTGGATGCTGATGACTGGCTTCGGATCATTGAGTCCAAGTTCAGTCTACTGCCCCAACTCACTGAGCAACAAAAGGCTCGCTTCGCGGCACAGTGTCTACATGGTCCCTCGGGGGCCTAGTGTGCTTCATTCCTGGCAACTAGCCGGGCACCAGGTCTCGTGGGATGAGTTTCGTGCGGCTTTTCGGGCTCACTATCTCCCGCCTAGCCTCATCGAGCTCAAGCAATGGGAATTTCGTGCACTTCAACAAGGGGACATGTCGGTACTCGAGTACGTGCAAGCTTTCATCCGCTTGTCCTAGTACTCCCCTGAAGACGTCGACACCGACCCGCGTAGGGCTGCCCGTCTGTTGGGTGGGTTCGACCCCACTCTGCTGACTCACTTGGGGCGCCGCTACGACAGCTTCACTGAGTTGGTAGACGTCGCCATCGACATGGAACAACGCCTCCGTCAGGCCCATGAGGACCAGCAGAGGAAAAGACTTGCAAGTACACCTCCCTCGGGTTCATCTCAGCGGCAGCGGGTCGTACATCGCCCACCGCCGCACATATATTGTATTGACATGCCCCAGCAGCAAGAGCAACCCAATGGGACTCAACAGCACCCGTCACCCTGTGGTGTACCACCGCATCCACCTACTTCACGGCCACCTGCGACTCGAGGCATCGGCCACCCATGCACCACGTGTGGGAAAGCCGGGCATACCAGTCGAACTTGCCGCACACCACAAAAGACTTAGGGAGCAGTACCTCTGAGCGAAGGGAAGAAACCAGCCCCGAAGGTGGGCCAATTGCAGTACAGTCAGCTGGAGCAAGTTCTAGAGAGTGAGCCTGTCCTAGCAGGCACCTTTCTGGTCGACACTAACCCTACAGTTGTGTTGTTTGATTCGGGAGCATCCTTCACTTTTATCAGCAAAGCATATGCACTGAAACAGGGGTATGATATTATTGAGTTGAAGCAAGATTACCACATCACAGCTGCAGGATCAGCTATAATCACCAATCACATGGTGAGAGGCTTATGTTTGCAAGTAAGAAGGGAGAGGTTGTTCATCAATTCTCTGGTACTCCCACAGCTAGGGATTGATATTATTCTTGGGATGAATTGGCTGAAGCAACACAATGCGAGGATAGATGTGGGAAGTAGAACAGTTCAGTTATGCTCAAGCAGTGGCACAGACGTAGTCATTCACGTGCCACTTCATAAAAGTATGCCTCACACGGTGAATGTCGCAGATGCTCAAGGGGACGCACAAGCACTTGCAAAGATCCCAGTAGTCTGCGGCTATCCGGATGTGTTTCCGGAAGGAACTTCCGGGACTTCCCCCGGAAAGGGATGTTGAGTTCAAGATACACCTAGTTCCAGGCACAGCACTTGTCTCTAGGAGACCATACAGAATGGCGTCTGATGAATTAAGAGAATTGAAAGTACAACTGCAAGAATAGTTGGACAAAGGGTTTATTCGCCCGAGCTCTTCACCTTGGGGTTGCCAAGCCCTCTTTGTCGAAAAGAAGGACCAAGGTGGTAAAAGGCTATGTGTTGATTACCGGCCTTTGAATGCTGTCACCATCAAGAACAAATACCCTTTGCCACACATTGACATTTTGTTTGATCAGTTAGCTGGAGCTAAAGTCTTTTCAAAAATTGGTCTAACGTCTGGTTGCTATCTAATAAAGATCAGAGAAGAAGACATACCCAAGACAGCTTTCTCGACCCAATATGGCTTGTACGAATATTTGGTCATGTCTTTTGGGTTAACCAATGCACCGGCTTTCTTCATGTACATGATGAATTTGGTGTTCATCAATGAACTTGATAAGTTTGTGGTAGTATTCATCGATGACATACTAATTTATTCCAAGAGCGAAAAAGAACACGAAGAGCACTTGAAGATTGTACTCACGCGGCTTAGAGAGCACAAGCTCTATGCCAAATTCAGCAAGTGTGCTTTTTGGCTGAAGGAAGTGAGTTTCTTAGGTCACATTCTGTCTGAGAAGGGGGTAGCGGTTGATCCTAGTAAGGTAAAGGACGTTCTAAATTGGAAGCAACTTGAGACAGTGACTGAGATTTGGAGTTTCCTTGTTTAGCAGGCTACTACCGCCGCTTCATTAAGGACTTCTCCAAAACTGCAAAGCCAATGACCTCACTGACGAAGAAAAATGCAAAATACCTATGGAGCTCGAATTGCGAAGAGGCCTTTCAAACTTTGAAGAAGTTGTTTACATCAGCACCGGTGCTAGCACAACTGGACGTCACTAAGCCATTTGATGTGTATTGTGATGCCTCCGGCAATGGGCTAGGCTGTGTTTTGATGCAAGAAGGGAAAGTAATTGCCTACGCCTCACGCCAATTGAGGAAATATGAAGCCAACTACCCGACACATGATCTTGAGATAGCAGTAGTGGTGCACGCATTGAAGATCTGGAGGCACTATCTACTAGGCAACACCTGTCACATCTACACGGACCACAAGAGCCTCAAATACATCCTCACGCAACCTGAATTGAATATGAGGCAACGACGGTGGTTGGAATTAATAAAGGACTACGACTTAGAGATTCATTACCATCCTGGCAAAACAAATGTGGTAGCAGACGCGTTAAGCCGCAAGGCTCATTGCAACTTCATCGAGGCTCGTCCAACGGTGAGAGTGTTATGTTGTGAGATGGATAAAGTCGAGATACCAGCAGAGCAACCTGCTGAGCTATACAGCCCCATTATTGAACCAGCAATAAAAGATCTAGTCATTGCAGCACAAAAACAAGATAAGGGTATGGCACATATCCGTGGAATCATAAGTGATAAGCAGAAAGCCTGTTTCACGCTTGATGAGCAGGGTGTCCTTTGGTTTAAGAATCGCTTAGTTGTACCTAAGGACATGGAATTAAGAAAGAAGATACTCGATGAAGCCCACACATCCCTGTTCACTATGCACCCAGACAGTAATAAGATGTACCAAAACCTGAAACAGAAATTTTGGTGGACCCGCATGAAGCGGGAGATCGCCAAATATGTGTCCGAGTGCGACATATGTCAGAGTTAAAGCTGATCACCTAAAGCCTGCTGGTATGCTCCAGCCACTAGCAGTCCAAGCATGGAAGTGGGAAGATGTACATATGGATTTCATTGTAGGTCTACCTCACACACAGAAGGGGTATGATTCCATATGGGTGATTATTCACCGGTTCACAAAGTCAGCTCACTTCATTCCGGTAAAAACAATTTATCATGCCAAGACCTATGCTGAACTTTACATAGCAAGAATTGTCTCCTTACACGGTGTTCCACTGCCTATCACCTTAGATAGAGGCTCGCTATTTGTGTCTCGTTTCTGGGAGCAACTGCAACTTGCTCTTGGAACCAAATTGATTCGTAGTTCGGCATACCACCCTCAAACCAGTGGCCAAGTAGAAAGAGTAAATCAGGTACTAGAGGATATGCTGAGAGCTTGCGCTTTGACCTATTCCTCCAAGTGGGATGAGTGCCTTCCCTTGGCGGAATTTGCTTACAACAACAGCTATCAAAAGAGCTTAGAGATGGCTCCTTTTGAAGCCTTATATGGTAAAAGATGTGGAACTCCACTCAACTGGTCTGAACCTGGAGAGCGTGTCACTTTTGGTCCGGATTTGGTAACACAAGCTGAAGCGCAAGTAAGGATGATACACAGCAATTTGAAGAGAGCCCAGTCGCGACAGAAAAGCTACTCGAATAAGAGGAGAAGACCTTTAGTTTTTGAAGAGAGCGATCACGTGTACCTTCGGGTGTCACCAATGAAAAGCGTACATTGGTTTGGAGTAAAAGGAAAGTTAGCACCAAGATACATTTGTCCATTCAAGATCACCGAACGATGTGGATCAGTTGCTTACCGGTTGGAATTGCCACCACACCTTGCGGCGGTCCATGATGTGTTTCATGTCTCGCAACTCAAGAAGTGCTTACGAGTGCCAGAGGAAGTGATTGATACATCTTAAATTCAGATTGAACCAGACCTCACTTATGAAGAGCACGCCATAAAAATCCTTGACCAAAAGCAAAGATTGACACGACGAAGAAACATTAACTTCTACAAGGTGCAATCGAGTAACCACTCCGAAGAAGAGGCAACTTGGGAACAAGAAGAATTTTTGCAAACTAGATACCCCGGATTCCTTCCATCCACTACAAATTGAGTACGTCACCGCAGTTTAAAAGTTTCAAATTCATACACAATGCACTTTCTCCTCATTTAACTTATCCACCCACAACACATCAAAATCTCGGGACGAGATTTCTTTAAGGGGGTTGGGTTGTAATGCTCCAGCATCTCAAGTGCATAATCATTCTTCATATGTGCATCATTTGTCATGAAGCATCATACATTGGCATGCATTTGAACCCTAGTTCAAATTTCGTTGAAATGCAACTTGTCGAAACCTGTTTTCTGCATATATGTCTCTGTGATTGTGTCCATAACATTGATTCTTTTTAGATTTGGGTGAAACTCATATTGACAAACTTGTAGATAATTTAATGATAGACAACTTTGGTAATTGGTTCTTTGACATGCATGAAGGTTTGCATAGAGTTTTGGGGCTTTTCCTGTCAGCATGTGAATTCTGTCCAAACATGACCTGTTTAGTAATTTTAAATTTTCTTGATATTAAAGCCAAAATATTGCAATGTTTCTATTTAGAAAGTTGTAGACCTCAAAATTCTGAACAACATTGGTATAAAACTCTTTGGGTGAATGTGAGTAGAAAATAGACTTTTAGAATTCCTAAACTTATGGGTTCTGTTGGTCAAACCTTGGTCAGCGGCTTAAATTCAAATTTACACTAGATTTTTGAATATAACATAGTATACAAGTTTATAAGGGAAATATAGAGGAAAAAATTTAGAACATTTCATCCAATTGGGGTATTTTCAAATTCGGCCCCTAAGTTGACCAAATAGGAGAATTTCAGAAGTATGTTTCCTGGTCAAAGCTGGTTTTTCCATTTCCGGAATTTGATTTTTCCTCTTGAGTCTATGACAGCCGGGCCCCACATGTTAGGTCCACGGGTCCGGCGGGAACGGTGTCAGCAGCGGGCCCCGCTTGGATTTTTCCCTCCGTGCACTTTGTCTGTGGACCGCACCTTCTCTCTCCCGCCTCGGCCCCACCTAGCATTGGCACAGGGTCCATGGACCCTGTCCATTCACCGCACCTTCCTTCTCCTCCCCGCTCCAGCGCGCCCACGCGGCGGACGATGCTGGCCCGTGCCGCGCGTGGCCGACGCCGATGCCGCGCCCTGCCCTCCCCGACCGCTCTGCACCTGGACGCTTTCTAGGCCATCTCCACGCCCTCAACCCCGCCTCGCTCTCTCACTTGCTCCCCTCTCCCTCGCCTATCCCTCCCGCTCAGAGCGCCACGGCCGCCATTACCGAGCTCGGAGCTTGAGCTCTCGTGGTTGCTCCGCTGCTCCTCGCTCCTCCAGACCACCCCCATCACCTCCGCCACCACCTCCCGTGTCCAACGCCCTAGATCTCGTCACCTCCCTCCGCCTCTTCCTCCAAAAGCGCAGCACGCCCACCGCTATTGCCGCCGCGGCAAGCTCACGGCACCAGCCGCCTCGAGCCGCCTCGAGCCCCACCGAAGAGCGCCTCGCGCTCGCCTCGCCGTCCTCCACCACCCGGGGTGAATCTTGTTCACCCTCAGCGCCTCCAACCACCCTCCCCGCGCGCCGTCGCCATTGCTCAAGAACCGAGTTCGATCTCGCTGTCGACAACCCTCCTCCGGCCTTCCCCTCGCCCCCACAACACCACCCCCGCCTTCGCCTTGCCCTCGCGCATCTCCCGCGCTAGACATCATCGCCGTTGCCCTCCTCCTTCGCCAGATTCCGCGCCCGCGCCGCCGTCGGTGTTCGCCACCGCCGCTCCGGTTCACTCTGTCGTCCCGCCTCTCCTCTTCACCGCCGGCGATGAGACCAATGGTGTCGAGTTCGCCGTCGTAGGAGGCACCTCCCCGGCCCCTCTCGGCTCAAAGAGCCCGCCCCCACGTGCCGGCGCCGCCGCGTGCACGCCGGCCCGCCGCGCGGCCTTTCCCCGTCGAGAGGTAGAAGAGAGGTGGTGATTTTTCATCCCGGACCCCGAGCTTTGTTTATTTTCCATTCGAGTCCAAAGCACTATGCACTGAGACATGCAGATCTTACGATCTAGCCCCTGTACTGTTGCAATAATCGTGGATAGGTCCTAGATCTAGGGTAAATGTGTTAAATTGAGCTGAAAACTTTGGAAAATCATTATAAATCATAGAAAAATCCAAAATGGACAAACTCAGTGGCTATGGACTCCTCTTGAGTAGATCTACAGGATAGGTATGATGTGGATGTGTGAAAAGTCTATTTTGCCCTTGTTTAAGTTGCATGCATGTTGAGGGTAAATAAATGGAAAAAGGGATGTAAATGAACTCCAAAAATTATAAAACTTGAGCAATAGCTTTGTTATGGCATCTAGGTACTGGATGATTTTTGGTAGCTCTAGCATTGACTGGTAAATTACTGTTTTGCCCTTATGCATGTGATTTGTGTATTTATTCCATTTGGAAAATGAAGGCTACATAAAATATGCTCAGATATGACCTCTGGTATTTTTCCTATACTCTGTATAGTATGAGTAGCTCGTTGGTGAAGTCGGAGGTTGTGCATGTATGTTTAAGCTGCTGTTTTGAAATTGACAAAATGATACTTGCTAGACTTGATAATTGGAAAAAGTGACTTTAGGATGCAAATATAATTCTTTGAAAAATCCGGTATGCTACTGATGTCAACTAGTGCTCACTGCATAAATTGCATGTCTAAATTCTATTCCTATAAATTATGAAAAAATTTGAGAAGCTATAGGGACTGTGTACACATATAAAACAATAATTTCTAATAACTTCAAAGATAAGATGTGGTGATGGTTTGTACGATTTCTTAGTGATGGGTTGTATGATTTCTTAGCAAAGTTGTTAAGTTTCCTAGTATGGGGTGTAATTGGACTAAGTATGCTTGAGTCATCTCGTCACTAGCTACTTGACATGATTTGTGTTTCATTTGCACCTCATGCATACACTTGCATTCGTTGCACTCATGGTCGCACCATGTCATACATATAACCTGTATCATATGCATGTATTTGCATTCTCTTGCACTCACTTGCATATTATACCATGCATATAGATTCCGTGAAACAAGGATCAACACAAGAGCCACTATTGATCGAGAAGCCGTACAACGGACTGCTCCAGGAGTTGGTTCTTCCCCAACCTGAAGACGAAGGGTCGCTGATTACATCCGTACCTGTTTCAAGGGGTTGCCTAGGGCAAAGCCTCACAACCCGGCAAACTAACTTAGTTTGTTGGTTTTCTTAAGAATACCCAAAGGTAGGCAGGACCATGCTTTACCCAGCAAATATATTTGATGAATTGCTTACGCATCTGCATTTGGAGTTGTTTGGAACCAATTGCATTAGACTCCTTGGCCGCCCTGGCCCTAGCACCTATATATTAGAGTTCGTAGGACGAGTTGCCTAGAATTGCTAGGTACGAGTAGACACGAGTGAATGGAGTCACTCGTCGCGTAGGTATTTTCAAAACAAAAATCTTATGGAAGATTATTATATGCTATGTTTGAAATAGAGACCAGGCGGAGTTATGGGAATATTGTGAAAAAATGATGTGGCAAGGTATGGTGGACTCCGCCTGAGTCGTTTAAGGCCCGTCCGTTGTTCGCCTTTTGGTCGGCATAACATTGCTAAGATGCTTATCTGGGATAATGGACCGGTGAAAGTCTTACTTGTGCCATCCGAAGAACAGAGACTTGTTCCTACCATGGAACTGGGGGCGCTTATCTCATGGGAGGGCTGGACCCGACGTACCGTGGTAACGCTCCATGGGGGCTAAACCCGGGGAAGTGGCGGGCTGGAATAGAACTTGGGATGGGACAAGTGGAGATGGGGGCTATATGTGGGAACGCGATGGCTAGTAAGCATATACCCCTGGCATTTTTAGTTGTTCCCGGGAATTAACAAATCGATTCGAATCGCTGATGCTCACCAGGTGTGAGAATGCCAATGCCTTTGACGTCCAAACGTAGTAATAACTTAAATGCTTTATGCTTATATTCATGTTTTTCAATACAACATGCCTAGATGTGTATGATCCGTCCCACTATTCATGGTGCTGCCCATCCACTGATAGGGGGCCGATGGACTTGGGGGGTGCTTTGAGGTCGAGGGATGGCTGACCCGACGTACCGTGGTATCTCTCCTGAGACGGCTTCTCCCAAGGGTTAGGTGGGGGCACTGTGAATCTTGGAACGGGACATGTGTAGATGAGGGGTATGTCTTGGACGTGTAGGATATACTATTATGCAGGTTACTGATGGGTTCTCATGCTTTACTTTCATGCACGTATTTACTTTATGATGTAAGTGAATCTTCATGGTTAATGGATAGCAGCTGTCAAATCCTGCTATCTTATCTCAACATGACCTTGTATAAAAATCAATGGCTAAGGATCCACATGATTAGTAAGCAAGCTTTTGCGTCAACCGTAAGCCCCGTCCATTAAGTCCTACTGAGTAATTAGTACTCAGGGTTTGCCCCCACTTTTGGATTACAGGTACCGGAGACATCTGGACAACTGTGTTGGAGGAGGGTAGAACCGGTGGGCTCGGTGTTACTCACCTTGTTTATCTCCACATGAAGATTATTTGAGTTGTTTCCACTGCGAGATGTTTTGAAAATGCTTCCGCTATACATGTATATTTTGCAATCGCTTCCGCTATAATTGAACATGTTTTTGATTATTTATCTTCGGTTTGTAAACTAAGTCTACCTATTCTCTACTTCAACTGCCTGAGATAATGTAACTGTTGTGGCTCTTTCGAGGGCTGAATGTGTGTGATGTCGGTATCCTCGGGCGATGGTTACATCGAGTGCCCTTTGGGTAGCTCGACGGACTACCGGGTTTAGTCTAGCCTAGGTGCACTGCGGGCCAAAGGTGGCAGGTGTGCTTACCTTGGAATAAGCAGGGTGGTTCTGCCACACTCATTGCCACAAATTGCTTGTCAAACGCCAGACAATCTTCTCCTCCAAGCTTAGATTATGTATTGAATGTTGATTCCAAACTTGCTCCCTATCATGCTCACTGCTCTTCTTCTTGGGCTCGATACTTGTCGAACATGACATGTGCCACCAGTCGTTGACTGCCCATGTGCCACACAGTCATCGGCTGCATGTCATTGACGTTCTCATCCTGCTTATGGATGTTGCTTTGTCCATGTTTGCCTTTGTGGTGCTTTAGATGGAGCTCTCCCGCAATGAGAGATGTTTAAGCCAGCGTTTTTGGGCCTACACCACAACTCCATTGGGTACGCAGATTTCCCATGGGGCAGTAGGCCAACGGCTTACTAGCTGTAAATTTGAGCATAGGAGATAGCATAGTGTGATATGGAATTGCATGTCACCTTGGATGATGCTGGTTCTTGTGTGGTGTTGAAGGTCATCTTGTGTCGTCGATGTCGATATCGACCACCACCACTTCATCAGGCATGCTGCTATCATTTTCCCAAGAAGAGCGGAACAGGTTAGTGTACAACATATACACGGGTCCAATATATGCAGGGAGTATTAACACCGGGCCCATTGCACACAACGCGCTAGCAAAAAGTTTCTCATTAAAACTTAGCACAAACCATGTTGCTAAACCATGACTTCCATCTTCCAAACTTTTACTCAAATCCACGGTCTAAAAAAAACGGGTTGAATTTTTGAAACATGACTAGGATTTTTCGTCTCCACTGAACTTGAGAGATCCGACTAGCATAAGAAATGCGGCTCATGAACTAGAACGGAACATCACTACCAAAGTCTACACACAGCTCATTTATGCAAAATGCCGTGCATTGTTTGATAAAAAAAGGCTAATTCCAACCTAAGCACCATGCTTAATTTGGAACTTAGTCTCTGGTCCAGTCGTTCGATTCTGGCCCAAGCTATGCTTTCACGGTAAACTTTATAGCATGCACAAGCATGATCAACCATTTTTCAAGGAAAATGGTAACATGAACATGCATGATCAAGATTTACTCAACGGACAGAGCAAAAGATTGAAGTATGGTTTTTTTTCGTATTTAAGAATTTTTTTTTGTTTTTAAAGGAATCAAAAAGCTAACAACAACTAGACGAAAGTAAAATAGTATTCTGACTCATTGCTTCCCCGGCAACGGCGCCAGAAAGCTTGTTGGCGGTTCTTAGCCTAAGAGATTTTACTCCGCAAGCGCACGGAGACCGCTGTAGCTTTTACCCGGGAGTATTCTAGGTATCGTATTTATTTCCACAGGGAAGCATCGAGAAGAATACAAATTCATCGATCATCTAGCTACTATTAACTCATTCATTCCAAAAGATAACAAGAAAGGTAGGGACCAACACCATGTGATACAAACCAAACACCGTTGGCGCAAACTCAGGTTTAAGCTAGGAAAACAACAAGTCGAGGGCTAAGGTTCGGTCTTCCATCTCTACTAGCATACAAGAGTTATCCGTACTAAGGTTGAAAGGATCGAGCTAAGCTATGGTCTTGCGTCGAGCGAAATTCCAGACCTACACCGAGGAGGCCAGGGGGTAGATAGGAGGCCAACCGAACGGCAACTGGCTAACGCCTACGGGCTTAATGAATGACGGGATTGGAATACTGAGACCCATAATGACCAGAGCTGCGTGGGTAAGATGACACGCTATACTAGTGCTCAAGCGACGTGTTGCATCTATCACCATAAAAGAGCTTGAGCACTAAAACTTGTCCTCTGCGCTAGAGGGTGAGGGCTAACCTTACTCCTAGATCCAAGTCCAGGAGGGGCTTATAGCACCGGCAAGTATACCAAAGCTCAATCAATTCTAACTTAGCACAACTCAGCCCTCGAACTTGGCATGCCCAAAAGGAAAACGTGCTAGCAAATTAATGCAGCCGCATACGTACCAAACCGAGTAACTAACTAGAGACAGAAGATAAGTGCATAAAGTAGGAAAAGTAAAGTACTCGCACTTGTCATATGATCAGAAAGTAATGCTTGAGATAGGAAGAATAAAGTACATTACCGAGGTTTCCGACCGACTCTGAAATAGTAGAGCCTGGTCTAACTCCTAGCTAAACAATGAATTCTAAGAGTGGAGGCACCACCCGAGGGGCGCCTCCTAGAGAGGGAGAGAGTGAGTTACATGGTGAGGTGCATTTTGGAAGTGAGGGGGTGCCATCTATTTATAGCTTGAGGTGAGGAGGATCCTTCCATGGGTTCCCAAGGTGGGATTAACACCCAAACCATCCATGGGCTGCCCCTCGGGCCTGGTGGGCTGCTCCCTGCGCCTGGTGGGCTGCTCCGCTTGCTGCTTCATACGGTGGGGCGGTGCTGATGTCATCATGACGTCAGCACTACCATTTAATCTTGTCTTTTCAATAACTTTTCCACCGGAGCTCCAAATGAGACAAATAATATGTCCGTTCGAATCATCTCGACGAGCTCTTCGCAATGGTGCAGGTCTTGAGGGCATTTGAGATACTTTGTAGTGATGGAATTTTCAAGTCTTATCTCAAGCCCTTTTGTGCCAAAATCCTCTCTTGCTCCAGTTGATCTTCTTTTGCATGGAATCTGAGCATCCCTCTCTGAAACACCGAAAACCACCAAAACTTGTGGAATTCGTTAGTGTTAGGTAAATAATGCACAGAATTTGGCTTATACCCCATTTATTCACCGAGGACTTGCGGTCGAAATAGGAAATAACGACTGCCAACACACGCAAGAAACACCTTGTATAGGATGTCACAACACTACTCAGGAAAATTCAGAAGAAATGGGCAAGACGGCATGGTCGCCCGGCCATATACCATGGCCAACCAAACATGTAATTTCTACAAAATCATGTTCCACTGCGTTGTCACGTCTCCCCAAGGCTCTCTCATCAGAAATGAACCAGCGCACGGGTCAAGCTCCAAAATGGAGCAGTCGCCTAACCAAGCCCTATGGCCACCCAGCCATTGGGCTGGCCGCCCGACCATGGTCCTGGGCTGGCTGGCCCAGCTTTACCTCAAACCCACATTTTGGAGGTCAGGTTTGCACGTTTTATTCCGTACACCTCTCAAATTTTGCGCTTTACACATGAAACCTTGTTAAACTATGCTCTACATAATCATAATGTCACATTCGACTTGTGCGTGCACCATTTTATTCCTTATGCTTAATTGATCTTGCCTTTGGATACTATCATGAATAAGAGTTTTATTTGCAAAATAAAAGAGGGCTCCATCTTGGATGATCTCAAGTTCCTATCCCATCTCACCAGTGCCACATATAAAAAGAGAACTTGCACTTTCATGCTTCCTTGATTGTTTTGAGTCTTATCAAATTTTTTGCCATTAAAAGACTTCAAATCAATTGAGAATTTTGGCATTCACATGCACGCCCCATGAAATAAAGTCTCCCAAAAAGGTGTGCATGGAAATGTCTTTGGTCCCATCCAAGTTATGATCAAGAGAGGCATGGAGATTCGAAAAAGAGAGAGAAAAGAGAAAAGAAAGAGAAAAAGTATGAGAAAAGTAAGAAAGGAAAATGAGAAAAAGAGACAGACTCCATGCCCTCTACTCAAACATGGGATTCAAATGAAGCACCTACAAGAGACAAATCCCTACACTACACTTGCACATGGCCAAATCTCACTTGATTGTGGATTCTTTCTTGACACTTGATTTGATTCTACAATATAAATATAATAGGAAAGCCTCATCTTCCAAACTATTTGGTAGTGAGGAATACAAGATTCTCTATTTGGTAGTGTTGCGTGCCAAATCGCACTTTTTGATTCTCAATTATCATCATGAATATTAAATCCTATGTGATTCTCAATTGGAATGTTCGTGGTATGAACGCCAAAGAAAAGTGGGATAAAATCCGAGAGAAAATTGATAAAAGCAATTGTTCAGTTATTTGCATTTAGGAAACAAAGAGAACAGATATTGATCATAAATTCAATTCATCAGAAACTTTGCTCCCAAACATTTTGATTAATTTGACTTCTCCCCTACTGATGGCGCCTCTGGTGGTCTTTTGGTCTTGTGGAATAGCTCAGTTCTTGAATGCATTATTACTCAAAAGAATGATCTGCAATATCTGTTTTATTCAGTTCAGTGCACAACAATGATAAATGGAATCTAGTCAATGTCTACGGCCCTTGCAGAGAGCCCTCAAGATCGGATTTCATTAACCGGTTCAAGTCTATTGATATCAGTGGTGACAGTCTCTGAATTATTCTTGGGGATTACAACTTCTACAGATCACCAGATAACAGAAACAAACCCAGGGGTAATGTGAATGACATGGTGATTTTCAATGATCTCATTAACAGTTTAGGTCTTATCGAACTCCCAATCTAGGGTAGAGCATTGCTAGAGTAACATGCGACAAGACCCTCTTCTAGAGCAGCTAGATTGGTTTTTTACATCTGTAAGTTGGAAAGTAATGTTTCCAAATAGCTCAGTCATCCCTCTTGCTAAGACCACCTCTGAGGCTCTGACCACATCCCCTGCAAAATCACCAATGATACCAAGTTCCCAAATCAAACTTATTCAAATTTGAAAACTTCTAGATTGATTGTCTAGGCTTCTTTAGCACAGTTGAGGCAGCTATGAAGAAAACCCTTTTTGGTCATCATTTTGCTGCCTCCTACTTCAATGCAAAACTCAAGAATGTCAGATATGAACTGAAAAAATGGAGCAAAAGTCTTTCCAAGTTGAAACTCCTTATTTTCTGTTTAACAAAGTTATTATCTTCTTGGATACCCATGAAAATTGCAGGTCTCTTTTCTTCACCGAATGGAACCTAAGACTATTAGTGCAGGTGTTGACAGTCGATAAAACTCATTTCAACCACCAACATTTCAAGTTTTAGAGTATATTTTACCAAGTTTTCATGTAACACTAACTAGTTCCACGAGTTGTGTATGAAAGTTGTATGCAGGAGCTCTTAATGGTCAAAACAATGGAAAACATGTGACAGGACACAAAGGAGGACAACCATACAACTGGGCATGGTCGGTTGGCCATCACCCATGGCCGCTCGACCATACACCATGGTCGGCCGACCACCCAAAATGACTGCCCAACCATCCCTTGCTATGGGCTACACCCCAAATGTCCATCAACACATTTTAGCCTAGGAACCATGGCCGTCCGACCATAACAAATGGTTAGCCGACCATGTCAATGTGGCCCGACCATAACAAATGGTCAGCCGACCATGTCAATGTGGCCCGTTTTCGATCTGCATGCAAAGAAACACAAAACATGTAAAATGCAACCGTTGGATCAAGTATCCAAAGAATCCAAGCATCGGAAAGCCATGTTACAAAGGATTGATGACGTCAGCAATCTTGGGGAAGCTGCATGCAGCCAATGAGGTGGCTGCCCGACCACTCACCGTGACCGGCTGACCATGCACCGACCCCGTTTTGCACGTGTAAATCATAACCGCCAGCAGACTTGGGGAAGCTTTCTCAGCCGTCGGATGGACTAAGTCGGTAAATCATGTGGTTGGCCGACCATGTGACTTATCCAATTTACATCCAAATTGACTTGGGCAACCACCAACCGACATCAGGAGTGAAGATCAACCGCAGGATCGACGATGTCACCAAAATGGATGGCCGCCCGACCACCCCCTATGGTCGCCCGGCCACCGACCTACTCCAACTACAGACCTTGCACACCTACAAGTACCCCCCTCCCCGGCCTCCAAGCTATAAATACCCCCCGGGAGGTCACTTGCAAGGTGTGGTGGATCAATAGAACACTAGTGTGGTTGTGTAGTTGAGTGTAGAGTATTGTGGTGAAGCCACCCTTGGCATTGTAGAGAGAGCCAAGTTGTATCAAGAGTGATTAGTGAGTGTAGAAGTGTAGGAGTCAGAGTTCTCTTTGGTATTCTATTCCCGAGCTATTACTCTCAGAGATTATTACTCTATTTCCAGGATATAGTAAAGTTCCTTGCCCCCTCCTTCATTTATTTCACTCTTACTTTATTTACTTGCTTAGTTCTCTCCTTAATAGTTTACGGGTGTCAAGTGCTCTATGTAGTTTAGTTATACAGTTGTGCTTGCTCTCTGGACTCAAATCAGCGTAGTAGTAAACTCGGTTGTGTAGACATGGTGTCTAGACTAGAGTTTGCCTTGGAAGGTGTCTTGTCCCATGCAGTTATGGTTGGTAGTCCCACCTGGTGACAGTGGGTGTGTGTCCTGTGTAGTCCAACCCCATCATTCGGATAAGTACTCATCGACACATAGCTGAGACCTGTAGTGCCTGCCTTTCTCGTATGGCTTATCAGCACTCTGGTGCCCGGAAGTGGTTCTACAGTATCGTTGTCCAAGTAAACATGTTAAGTAGAGTACTAGTTTGTTAAGTAAAGTTAAGTTGTTATATTTAAAATAGTGATCCTGCTCTGCTCTGTCTTTTATCTCTACAATTGTTGGTTTTGATGTTCGATTATATCTGTTTTACGTTGAGTTACTCCTCGTTCCTTGTGGATTTCGATACCCTGGAATACTCTTTGGTGAAAGGCTACAACGTGTTTCTGTGCGCTTGCGGATTTATATCAGTAGGCTAAGAAACGCCAACATTAGGCAGAGCAACAAAAGCAGTTCAAGGCACAAAATGAATACTAGAAACAAAGAAACACAGTGCAAAAAATCCTTTTTGAGATGAATGCACCAAGTACTTTCATGCTATGGCTACTATCAATTTTAGAAGAAACACCATCAATCAGTTGATCTCTGCTGAAGGAGTCACAATATCTGATCGTGGTAGCAAGGAAGGTATCATCTAGTCTGCCTTCAAGAATAGATTGGGTGAGTGCAAGAGCCCGACTATGCTTTTCAATTTTGAAGAGATCCTAACCAGACATAATAACCTACAATGGTTAGGAGAGCCTTTCTCCTTGCCAGACATCACAGAAATAATCAAATCATTGCCAACTGATAAGGCTCCAGGTCCTGATGGTTTCAATGGCCTTTTCTTCAAAAAATGTTAGCATATCATCAAGCATGATTTCTTGAGCCTCTGTTTTGATTTCTTTAGTCAATGTGGAAACATCGAAGGCATCAATGGTGGGCTTATTACTCTAGTTTCAAAGGTTAACTCTCCTGAATCTTTAAATGATTACATACCTATTTCTCTGCTCAATACCAGCCTAAAAATCATCGCCAAGCTCTTAGTTGAGAAATTGCAGAGAGTGATTCTGAAGTTGGTTCACAGAAACCAGTATGGGTTTATCAAAGGAAGATCAATCCAAGATTGCTTAGCCTATTTTTTTGAGTATATACATCAACGCAAATGGAGCAAAAGAGAAATTATCATCTTGAAGCTGGACTTTGAAAAAGATTTCATCTTGTTGATCATAAATGTATCATGTCAATGTTGGAGAACTTGGGGTTCCCTACTATCTAGATCTCCTGGATCGAAGCTATTGTCTCCTCTGGAACTTCTGCAGTTCTCCTAAAAAGAGTCCTAAGAAAGAAGTTTAAATGTAGAAGGGGGTAAATGTTGACGATCGTTATTGCACCATTCCTATCGTCAACTATCCATGTATATGAAGGAAAAAAATGCTAAAAGTGTAGACTAACCCTTGCTTCTGACATATCTCCACGAGTTGTGTTGAATATTTGATTGCAGATGTAAAATCAGTTGAAAACATGAGAAATCTGGCTAAGTCAGGAATACGCTGACCAGTGGGCCAGGCCGCTCGGCTTCACCGCCAAGCCGCCCGACCTAGAAATATGCCCAACTGCGCCCATATTTGACCTGCATGTGCAACATTGATGTGTCAACACAATTCCAAGGTGGAATCCTCACAAGCTGCATGTAACCAACCGAAAGGCTTGTCATGTCATCGATCTAGCACTTGGATTGGTGAAGTCAGCAATCCTAGGCATCTCCATCCTACGGCTAAGGAAGAAACACAAGTGAAGATCAATGGTTGAGGGGAAAGCACAACAATAACCGCCTTAACCGCCATGCAACCGCCTTGGGGATTGGATATGAGCCACCAGTAAGGCGGTGGATCCGACGGCACCCCAGGCCGCCCGACCTGAGGTGGGGCCGCCCGGCCCCACTTCCAAGTCGCCCAGCCTGTAACCACCACTTAACCGCCTCACCGACCTTGGGACCTATAAATACCCCCCCCTAGACTTCACTTGTAGAGTGTGAAGGTTGAGTAGAGCATACTTTTGTTTAGTCTAGTAGCACTAGGTTAGTCCTAGGAGTTAGAGTTGAGTCTGAGTCTTTGCCTCAGGGATTGCGGAGTCATCTTCGAGTCTTCGTAAAGCTCTTGTATCTTTCTATCTTTGTACTCTTGTTACTCCAGTATAATATATATCATTGCTCTATCTTTTTTTATACTTTACTTTACTTCTTAACACTTGCCTAGTGTGGTGTACCTTTATCGCATACACCAAGGCTTAGGTTTGTGTTGTTCTTAAGTTATCTAAATCTTGCTAGACTTGCCGGTGCTATAAGCTTGTCTTAGGCTTTTGATCTAAGATAAAGTTAGTTCTCACCCTCTGATCAAGGAAGAACTTTAGAGTTCAAGTTCTCACTTGAACTCTAGTATAGTGTGCCATCTTACCCACGCAGCTCTGGTTGGTAGCCTCTCTAGGTGACAGCTTTAGAGGTCTCAGTATTCCAATCCCGTTGTTTGGTAAGCCCGTAGGCGTTAGCCGGGTCTCCTTCGGTGGTCTATTATCTACCCCCTGACCCCTCGCGGCGCTTGAATTTTGCTCGACGCAAGATCCTAGTTTGTGTTTGGTTAACTTAGTAAAACCGTGAATACTCCTTTGCAGTGGTTAAGGAATAGAGTTTGGAAATGTAAATCTCACTCGTTGTCCTCCCAGATAGCTAGTGTTGGCTTCTTTAGTCTCTGTTTTACTCTTCCCACCATATACTACCTTGTTATCTTACCCCCATTGTAAGATTAGCTGGTAGTTTATCTAAGTTATAGTACCGGTTGAAAGTTCGACATTTCATTCCACCTATTCACCCTTGCTTCCCTATGGATTTTTACGATACTCGGAATACTCTGAGTGAAAAAGCTACAGCGAATCTCCATGCACTTGCGGAGTAAAATCTGTTACGCTAAGAGACGTCAACAAGCTTTTTCTGGCGCCGTTGCCGGGGAAGCAATTGGCAATAGAAGTTTGATTTGTTCGAACCTAGGTACTTATAACTTGATAACATACCGCTATTTCTTAGCGGGCTTATTTGCCTCTGTCTACTTTATTGTTGGGTGACAGAGAGGTGTATGACTGGTTTTGACCTACCAGCAAACTTTCACAACAATCCAGAGTCACTGCTCAGAAGGAGAGTCCGTTAGAAGACAATCCACAGGCAGAGGCCGGAGCCAGCTACACTAGAGTTTAGATCAACAAGCACATTCCTCTCGACACCCATGGCTGAGAAGACCATTCGCGAGTTCTCCGTCTCATCCAGCAACAACATCCCCACTGGGCCCAATGTGGCCATTGGAGAGGAGTTTGAACTCAAGCCAAGTGTCATCCACATGGTCCAAGCTAGTCCATTCTGCGGATTGGCGTCAAAGGATGCGAATAGCCACCTCGAGCAGTTCCTGGATATATGCAGCACTTTCACCATCAAAGTCGCAACCCCTAATGCTGTTCGGCTTCGCCTCTTCCCATTCTCACTGATAGGGATGGAGAAACAGTGGTTCTATCTGAACCGCAACAACTTGACGAGCTGGGAGGCGTGTTCTAATGCCTTCCTTGCAAAGTACTTCCGCTGGGGAAGACAAGCTCAGTGAGGAACCGGATCTCGAGCTTCAAGAAGCTCGCTGATGAGTCCGTGGCGGAGGCATGGGAAAGACTCCAAGAATACATCGCTACCTGCTCCCACCATGGTATGGAACAGTGGCTAATAATCCAGAATTTCTTCCACGGGCTACACCAGTCCGCGCAAGAACATCTCGATGCAGCCGCTGGAGGATTATTCTTGTCCTTGAGTGTTGCCGCTACCCGCACTCTCATCGAGAAGATGGCAAGCAACCAAGGATGGGGAGAGGAGAGGGCGAACAATAAGCCCCGTGGAGTTCACCATATTGACGGCACCGACATGCTCACCACCAAAATGGACCTCTTGCTAAAGAAGCTGGAGGGCGCTCTTGAAGTTGTGCTGGTCTAGGCACTGGATTCTCGCATGACTTGTGAGCATTGCGGGAATACCGGCCACACGGGGAACAGCTGCCCCGAAAATGGATTGGAGGACATCAACTTCATCAACAACAATGGCTTCAGCAACGGACCTCGTCCTCAACCAGGTTGGAACTCATGACCCAACTTACCTTTCGCTAGCCAAGGTATGTCTTCTGGCAGTTCTCAGTAGTTCAATAAGAATCCTTTTGATCAAAAAGCTATGAACGATAGCATTAGTGAGAAATTCCATGCGAATGATGGAGTTCTTGAATCTTTGTCACATCAATTGGAAACTCTGAACAGCGCCATGAAGAACCAACTGAGCTTTAACAAAATGTTAGAAACCTAGATAGCTCAGATCGCTGCCGCTCTACCTAGTCCTACTTCGGGAAAGCTTCCGGGATAGCTGTTGACAACACTTAAGCATGGCAAACCTTATACTGCAAGCGACAGTATCGTATGTAGCTTTTCCCCAGGATGAGTATCATGGGTTTTGTCAATCCAAGGAACGAACTAAATATAATCTAATTAACAAGAGTTTAGAGGAAACTAAAGGGTAAAAAGGTAGCCTAATCTATCTCTAAACCAATCCTTAGCCTAATCTAAATAGAAACTATACTATATAAATATAAGATAGGCAATTAGAACATAACTGGAGCACTAATCAAAGGGTATTAACTAAGTCTCTAATCAAGCTCTAATTGGATCCAAAGCATATGTGATATATGGGTGCCACTTCAAGAATAGAGTAGCGAGATAACTAGTAGCTCAAGGTAAACAAGCATGTTCAAGCATATCCATCATAGCATGATTAAATCAAGATCAACTAATCTAATCCCCTAGATCGTGTTTAACCTTTTTCCGGGCTCTACTATCACTAGTAACCAGGTAATCAACGAGAAACTCTCAAAAGGCATACATAATTAGAGAACGCGCTTCTAATTACTTCACATAGTCTAATAACATAAAGAGCAACTAGAACCTCTAATCACCATGATTACAGGAACTAGAAACACAATCATATCATTAGTAAACTAGATTAGAGATCAAGAATGCTAGATGAATAACACCTTTAATGACATGATCTAATCAACAAGCATCTAGACATAAAACGAATTACAGCTAGAACATGTGTAATTAGAACAAGAACATGATAATCAGACAAGAATAATGCTTCATTAATAAATTGTATCAAAATTACAACCATGATCATACCTTCCCTTTATGATACAATTAGACCTCTAGAGCTAGGTAATTAGAGCACCGTGCAAGGCCTCTAATCACCTCTAGGAACTAGAAGAACTCTAATCCTAGACTAGAAACTCGACCCTCTACTCTCTTCTAGTTGTGGTCCCTCTTGTCGCCGTCTTCACGCCTTGATAATGAATTGGATGCCTCGTCCCGGGGCCTACGCTCGTTATTTATACCCTGGGGATACCGTGGGTGAAAAGGAAACTCCAGCCGACGTACAGGGGGCTGGGGTTGGCCGACCAGGGGGGTCTAGGTCGGCCGACCCGGACTCTTCCTACGTCCAATTATTTCCATCTTTCACGGGGACGTTGCTTGATGCCTAAGTAATGCTTGTACGGGGCCTCTCAGACTCTTGAGCTTCTGGAATCTTCGATATGGGCCGAGACTTGATGGAAGTCTTCTAGTCTTTGGTATATTTGATATATTTATTTAATAATTATCTCCAATTCCTTGTAGCTCTTGACACCTTCTTGAAGCTTCTGATTAGAAAGCCTAGATCAACATAGAGGGGGGCATGAATTAACCAAGCCTTCCTTGTTCATCATCTTCAATAAATGGCATCTTAGTGGTCTTTTCTCACTCGACGTAGATCGTTGTGAATTTTGCAAAAATTGGTCAAAAATCTGTAAAAATCACATATAGCATAT
Organism: Paspalum notatum; assembly: GCA_022530915.1. Lineage (NCBI taxonomy): Eukaryota > Viridiplantae > Streptophyta > Magnoliopsida > Poales > Poaceae > Paspalum > Paspalum notatum. The sequence goes on along the minus strand of CM039688.1, from coordinate 25,190,482 downwards.
TTCCAAGACAATGTTGCAAAATCCACAATAATCGGTGATAATTGTTAGTAAAAGATATAGTTGACGCTTAAAAACCAGGAAAAACTATGTAAAATGATACAAATTATTCGTCCATAAGCCGCGTCAACAACAACCTGAGCCATCCCCGAAGGAACATATAAATGCTGTAACCACTAGGTGATGGGGACGGGGTTCCCGATCTTCCGTCAGGGAGATAACTATCGATTTGGCGGAGGCACGACACACACGATCCGGCTTCCAATCAACACGATTCGAACCCTGCAATCGCAGCACCACGTCTCCTCTGGTTATCAACCGTGCACACACGATTGACCTCGCCACGAAGGCTTATCCCTGCCTGCGAATCAAAGAACATAAGCAAGAACACGGTAGATGCAAACTAAAATTGCAAATAGAAAGGATTAAGCTCACAAGTTGGGGTTTCACAAACCAGAGTATTCTCAAACGGCGAAACTGTTCATAACGACAGAATAATCTAAGCAAAACCCATCTACTCTAATGACGGCTACAGAATATATACAAGAGAGAGGGCTAGGGGGCAGCCAAGGGGGTGGCCGAGCAACCCTAGGGCGTACAAGGCCAGCGGGCCCAAAAACGGTGCAGATTCTGTCCGTCACCTTGCGATGCGATTTCCTGTCGACTCCAAAGTCCAAATGATGTGAAACTAATTGAGTTGGAAAGTTTATCTCCTTAGCTTTCCAACGATATGTAGAACGCTCAAAACGGAGCCCGTGTGCGGCCGTGTGTCCGTTTTCGTGAGGCCTGCTCCAGCAGTCCGAACCGGACTCGCGAATAAATAGCACTTCAATGTGGATTGGGCTTTGAACTCTATCTTCGCTTGGGTGTTGGTCGTATGTGTATTGGTCATGTCCTCATCACTAGGGGTGGAAGGTCTACACAAGACCCCCCACATCCTAGAACTGTAGGAAAAGAACAGGGAAAGCGGGCCACACCAGAGGAGGAAGATGAGATGGATTGTGAACCACCACCGGTGAAGGAAGCACCGAAGTCAGCTCCACATGAGTTCTATGACACCACAGTGCTCCCTTTTCCTCAAAGGCAGAAGAAGGCCTCGGTCGACGATCAGTTTGGCAAATTTGTTGAGATAATAAAGAAATTATATGTCAATATCCCATTGCTAGATGCGATACAGGTACCTAAGTATGCTAAGTACTTGAAGGACATCCTCAACAACAAAAAGCCGCTGCCATGAACCGAAGTCGTGCACCTCACGGAGGAGTGTAGGGCTGCTATACTTAACCAGCCGCCTGAAAAGAAGGATCCTGGGAACCCCTCCATATCATGCTAAATCGAAACCCAAAACTTTGATCAAGCTCTCTGTGATCTAGGAGCAAGTGTCAGCGTCATGCCAAAGGTAGTCTTTGATAAACTTACGCATGCTACACTTGCCCCTACTGTTATGTGCCTGCAGCTAGCGGATCAATTGATTCGCTACCCCGTCGGGATCGCCGAAGATGTCCTGGTGAAAATCTGGAACTTCATCATCCCGGTGGATTTTGTGGTGCTGGACATGGAGGTAGACATGAAGACGCCGCTCATCCTTGGGCGACTGTTCCTAAGCACTGCACAGGCCAACATTGACGTCAGAGCTGGAGAAGTCTACCTCGACATCAATGGCAGACGGGTGACCTTTGCCTTCAAACCGAAGGTCGAACGGTGCCGACAGATAAAAACTTTCAAATTTAAGTATCAGGCACCTGTGGAGACACCAAGAGAGAAGATCGAGCTTTCGCCAAGTAAGCCGAAGATGGATTCTCTCCTCGTAGCCATGGAAAAACTCTTATATGATGGAGAAGCCCGCAAGCTCAAAGCCGATCGCAGAGCCGAGTTACTGAGATGTGCCTCACTGGCCTAGCCGCCGACAAAGAAATCAGGAGGCAAAGCTCCTGAGACAAAGGTCACCGCCAAAGCAACGAACACATCTCAAGAATGGCGGAACAAAGAGAAAACGCCAAAAGCCAAGCCAGAAAAGAAGACCAAAACTCAGAAACAAAAGGCTGTGGCAACCAATAAGGTTTGGCGAGCAAAAGTTGCAGCACAGACGGTCGCTAAGTCTCCGTCAAGTGCTGACTCCGAACCCAAGGTATCACTTGCCCTCGCCAGGAGGTAAACTGGCATTACCCCCACTGCATATTTAATTTTCTCGCGTTATATTTCATTCTCTTTCATGCACCTACTTTTGAATTTTACCATTGCATGTTTAAATTCCATCAATTTTTTTGCTTAAGTTTTGAATTTAGATAATATAAATTTGCGAAAAAAAAGTTTTGGAGGCCACGCAACCCCACCTAAGGCCGGCCGACCCCTCCTGACCTCTGGTCCAAGTGTTGAGGGCACTAAGGCCACGCCGCCCGACCCCTTGTAGGGCGCCCGGGCCCCCTTGCCCCCTCTGCTCCATCCACGCGCGTACCCAGGGGCTAAGTGCCAAGGGCACTTAAGCCACTAAGCCACCCGGCCCCTGCCGACGCCGCTCGGCCTCCCCCGCGCCGTTCACGTCTTGTCTTCACCCAACAGCCTAAGGAGCTAGGCTCCTGCACCCACCAGGCCGGCCGACCCCATCCCCATGCCACCTGGCATGCCTCTTCTGCCTGCATGCACCCTCGCGCGCCTAAAAATACGCATGCACGCTCCCTTAGAACCTTGCACCGCTCAGCAACGTGAGCACTCTATTTTCTCCCCCTAATGACTCTCTTAAGCACTAGTTAGGTACTTAGTTTTAATTCTAGCACTTAGTCAAAATTCTGCCCAATAAAAATAAGTGCTATACCCTCGGTCTTTGAAAGTTTTCTGGAGGCTCTGCCTCGCAAAGACGACTAACTTTTGGACGACTAACTTTTGGACGATTAACCGCTAACGCTAATTTTTGTAACTGCTTTGTCCCTTGTTTAGCCTATTGTCTATTTTGCAGGATGTCGTCTTTCTTCAGGAAGGCAAAGAAGGCCCTGAGCAACACAGGAAAAGGGCTGCACCTGAAGTTCCCGTCTTCATCGTACGAGCACTCACGCTCTCATTCGCAAAGCGGAAGCTTCAGGACTCCAGCAGCGTCCGACAGGATGTCTGTCAGCGGTACACGCAGCCCCTAGGATCAAGATGAAGAAGTTTCTTCACAACAACAACAGCAGCGCCGACTAATGAACCTGTAGGACATCAACATCCAGAGCAATGAGGAGGCTCAGACGTTACAAGCTCTCACCACCAAGGTCTTTGGGCAGACAAAGTGCTTCAATGCCTTCTTCCTCGTCGAGATAGATATGTTGGACCCATTCATTCAAGCTTTTGATTATGCGGGTTGGTTGGATTTCGTTAATATTATAGAGGAAGGATCTGTCCTTCTCACACAAGAATTCCTGATGACTCTCTGCATGGAGAAGCATACAGCAGGTACGTTCATAAATTTCCACCTGTTCAATACTGAATTCTCTGTCTCCCCGAGGAAGTTTGCCGACCTCCTGGGCTTCCACTCCAACTGTTCGTTGAGTGACCCAGCCAGGTATGACATGAGAACTTTTGGGTGGAAATATGTGGGGAGTATGGGAAGGAGAAACACAGCACCACCAAAATTTATAGCCCCACTCTGAGAGTCTTAGCTCGTTGGGTCTCGCTCATCATCTTCCCGAGAGGCGAGGTTCGTTGTGCACCCAACGAAGACCTCAAGTGCCTCTATGCCATGGTCAAAAAGAAGCACTATGCTCCGGTCCTCGACATTGTCCGCCATTGGATGGGCATGAGAGCGACCAACACCCCCATAAGCATCGCTTCCTTTGTCACCAGGATAGCAGCCAACCTGGGCCTCCTAGAGAATGCCCAGCGTGACTACCTTCCCGATGACACATCACACTATGTAAGGGAGCAGCACTTTATCCAGGCTCATTTCATGAAGCAAGACGCTGAAGCAAATGGGAGATTGGTCATCACATGGTTCGAGCACAGTCTTGAGCTGCCGCTTCCAGCGCCGCAGTTCGACATGTACATTGTTAGAAGCCTAACCATGCAGCTAGATGTGGAGGCACCACGCCAAAGCATCGGCGGCGTTATGACTAGAGCCCAGCGACGCCGAGCAGAGGAATTACGCCATAGAGCCCGAGGAGAGAATGATGAAGAGGAACCCATCCATGCTTCCACGCCATCTGAACCATCCTGGTATTTCTCCAGTACTGGTGGCTAGAGTTCCTACCAGCCTTCCCATAGTACACAATACTACAGATACGGTAGCGCGTCACGTGTGTTCAGCTAGGACCAAGGTCCCTCTGCTTCAGCCCGATACCACCCAGATTACATGGCCGACATCAACTCCGCAATGGGGGGATGAACTTAGGCCAATACGATCAGAGGATGTACCAGCAGGTGGGTGACATCCACCAATGTATGGAAGCAATGCATCAACGGCTCCAAACCAACACTGAAATGCTCAAGAACCTAAACGAGCAAGTTGGAGCCAGATTCCTCAATGCCCAGAACTTCTATAACTACTACTACCAACACCCCTAGCTTCATTGAAGCTTGGGGGGATAGTAGGCCGTTATGAGCATGCATCCTCACAACCGCGTCCCTCAGAGTAAGGCGTCCCCGTCTCTTGTCTCTGTCTCCTTCCATGTGCAGTAGCAGTACTTGTCCAACCAAGTAGCAGTACCCTGTCCGACCGAGCAACAGCATCACCCGTCCGACCGAAGGTAAGCACGTTTAATAAAATAGTGTTTTATGTATTTTCCTATTTACTACTCTAAAAAAGTGTCAATAAAAGCAACTCTCAATTTTGATGCATATATCTTTCATATGGAAATGATGAATAGTTGCTCTATTATGTTCATGCTTAGTTGTTTATGCACATACCATACTTAGCTTAATTTTGAGCCTATATGTATAAGTTGAAAGCTTGATCTTGTACTTAGTGGATGCCATTTGCATAACTATGTCTAAGTTGTTGTGAGAAATGATATGGCTAAGCACTAGGTTTTCTCCACATATCCTTAGTAAGATGAATCTCACGTTTATTCTTTTGAAAATAAAATAAAGTTCCCCCACAGGTTTTGAATACCTACCAGAGCCAAATACACTTAAATATCTGAGCCTAGCTTGTTTAAGCTGCTTAGTGTTGTTTTGAGCTTTGTCAAATTTTGAGTCTCATTGAATAGAATCATCTCTATCTTGTGAATTATTGGAGCAAAACCATCACCACTTATGCATTTACCTATCCTGTGTATGCATCAACACATCTCCAAATAATACCTTTTGAACTTACTCCTTCCTAAGTCAAAAAGAGGGAGAGTACGGAGCCAGCAAAAATATGAGAAAAAGAAAAGCATGCTAGTCAAGCATGGCAAAAATATGAGAAAAAGAAAAGCATGCTAGTCAAGCATGGCAAAAAGAGAGAAAAATATAAAAAGGCTCCATACCCATACCTATCAATCAAAAAGGAGGAGAAGGAAAGGAAACAAGGAGATTCATCCATCTATCCATCCACCAAACAAAGCTCCAATAATGAACAAGGCTAGATGATATAGTACATTTCTTTGGTCCAATCTTTGGCTTTGCAAAATAAACAACATAAGTAAGCTAAGTTCTTCCTAGCCTAAGCTCCACATAAGCCTTAGTATTGGAAGTTCTTAGCCATGTCCTTGGCTTCAAATGGTGAGGATACACTTTGAGCGATCAAGAGTACCTTTGGGGAAACTTGTTTTCTTTTTGAAAAATCATCAAAAACACCTGAGATGGGAATCCCAAAAGACATGCTTGGAGCAGAACTTGCAGCTAAGTCGTTCTTCCTCCCAACTGCCCAAGACATGGTAAGACAAAAAGATGCACCACAGGTATGAGTAAGAGTGATCAATACTTACACTATGGTTCGAGACCACAGCATGGGTGTTGGCTATGCATAACTTCTATTCATGACCATCGATATTGCAACAACTCCTGATCCATAACCCATCTTGGCTTTACTTGAGGACGAGCAAAGGTCTAAGCTTTGGGGGGTGTTGACGGTCGTTATTGCACCATTCCTACTGTCAACTATCCATGTATATGAAGGAAAATATACTAAAGTGTAGACTAACCCTTGCTACTGACATATCTCCACGAGTTGTGTTGAATATTTGATTGCAGGTGTAAAATCAGCTGAAAACATGAGAAATCTGGCTAAGTCAGGAATACCCTGACCAGTGGGCTAGGCCGCTCGGCTTCACCCACAAGCCGCCCGACCTGGAAATATGCCCAACTGCACCCATATTTGACCTGCATGTGCAACATTGACGTGTCAACACAATTCCAAGGTGGAATCCTCACAAGCTGCATGTAACCAACTGAAAGGCTTGCCATGTCATCGATCCAGCACTTGGATTGGTGAAGTCAGCAATCCTGGGCATCTCCATCCTGCGGCTGAGGAAGAAACACAAGTGAAGATCAATGGTTGAGGGAAAAGCACAACAATAACCGCCATGCAACCGCCTTGGAGAGTGGATATGAGCCACAAGATCAAGTAAGGCGGTGGATCCGACAGCACCCTAGGCCGCCCGACCTGAGGTGGGGCCGCTTGGCCCCACTTCCAAGTCGCTCAGCCTGTAACCGCCACTTAACCGCCTCACCGACCTTGGGACCTATAAATACCCCCCTAGACTTCACTTGTAGAGTGTGGAAGTTGAGTAGAGCATACTTTTGTTTAGTCTAGTAGCACTAAGTTAGTCCTGGGAGTTAGAGTTGAGTCTGAGTCTTTGCCTTAGGGATACCGGAGTCATCTTCGAGTCTTGGTAAAGCTCTTGTATCTTTGTATCTTTGTACTCTTGTTGCTCCAGTATAATATACATCATTGCTCTATCTTTTGTTATACTTTACTTTACTTCTTGACACTTGCCTAGTGTGGTGTGCCTTTATTGCATACACCAAGGCTTAGGTTTGTGTTGTTCTTAAGTTATCTGAATTTTGCTAGACTTGCCGGTGCTATAAGCTTGTCTTAGGCTTTTGATCTAAGATTAAGTTAGTTCTCACCCTCTGATCAAGGAAGAACTTTAGAGTTCATGTTCTCACTTGAACTCTAGTATAGCGTGCCATCTTACCCACGCAGCTCTGGTTGGTAGCCTCTCTAGGTGACAGCTTTAGAGGTCTCAGTATTCCAATCCCGTCGTCCGGTAAGCCCGTAGGCGTTAGCCGGGTCTCCTTCGGTGGTCTACTATCTACCCCCTGACCCCTCGAGGCGCCGGAATTTCACTCGACGTAAGATCCTAGTTTGTGTTTGGTTAACTTAGTTCAACCGCGAATACTCCTCTGCAGCAGTTAAGGAATAGAGTTTGGAAATCTAAATCTCACTCGTTGTCCTCCCAGATTGGTTCAACCGCGAATAGAGTTTGGTTAACTTAGTTCAACCGCTACCTAGGTGTTAGCTTCTTTAGTCCATGTTTTACTCTTCCCACCATACACTACCTTGTTATCTTACCCCCATTGTAAGATTAGTTGGTATTTTATCTGAGTTATAGTATCGCTTGATAGTTCGACATTTTATTCCACCTATTCACCCATGCTTCCCTGTGGATTTTTACGATACTCGGAATATTCTGAGTGAAAAAGCTACAGCGAATCTCCATGCGCTTGCAGAGTAAAATCTGTTATGCTAAGAGACGTCAACAGTAAGGCAAGAAGACCCATTATCACCTTTGCTTTTCGTCCTTGCAGCTGAACTCCTTCAAATCATCATCAATAGTGCCAGCAATATGGGCTTGCTGACTAAACCTATTGATACACAGTATTGCTAACTAAACCTATTGATACAAAGTTTGATGATTTTCTAGTTATACATGCAGATGATACCATGTTTCTTTTATAGACTGACGCTAGGCATATTTTTATGTTGAAAGCCATCATCAACTCTTTCTCTGAATCCACTGGTCTTAGGGTGAACGTACTTTGGCAAATCTTATATGCTACTCCTCAATGTTGCAGAGGAACATATGCGGATTTTGGCAAAAACTTTTGGCTGTTCCATTGGGTCCTTCCCTTTCACATATCTGGGTCTTCCCATGGGCACCACCAAACCCAAGATACAGGATTTGTTGCACCCGAATACCGGCGGGCGGCGTGGTCCTGGGCGCAGCACACACGAGAACTAGGGATCGCGCTGCTGCTGCACTCGTCTCCCAGTTGTGCGGCTCCAATCGGCTCTTTGCTGCGGAGCCGATCAAGGTCGTTCGTGTCGATGCGGGTGTGCCACTGGCTTGATCTAGCCAAGAAGATTGAGGCGGATACTGCTATTGGCTCATGTTCTTCCTGAGAAGCGCACACAACAGATGCAAACGTTAAGTTCTTGTCGATCGCTCAGATCGGCAAACATGAGGGTTCGTGTGCTTCCAGTCAACCAATGCGCATATATCGGTATGTTAGTGTGACAGGCATAAAATAAGCATAGATAAACCAAAGTATGCATCCACAGTAAAACACCAATCTAAAAGCATGATATAAAAGATCTGAGCAGCCAGATCGGCTTCTAACCAGGACCTCCAAAGAAATCCACCTAGCTAAATAGATGCAAATTACGATATGTATAGATAGGGTGCTAGAACTATACTGATCTATCGGCAGGTCACGTGCACACGCTGTAGTGGCATGTCGTGGGTTGTAACAAACGATGAGGTAGCGTAAAACGAGCCACACAAGAATCGATCTATAGCGTGAAGTATGTATACTAAAGTAGATCGACAAACGTGCAGAGATAGAAGATGGATCTCACAGCAAGCTAGGCCTTTGAGGAAGGTCTCCACAGTAAAAAAAACTTTTTTTTCATTTATATAAATGACAGACTCGTACCGAGCTATGCCCAGCACGAAATTCATCGGGTTGCCGGAGGTCTGCGAACCCGCAGCCATGCGCGGCTGTGTGTTCCCTGCGTCTCCCATGTGCAACGCGTTTAGCCATGGGGGCGCCGGCTGACTTTGGCCCCTGAGATTCGGTTTAGGCTGAGACCGAAGGCTGCTGCAGGTCATCTTGCGCCTCTGGATCATGCAGTAGCAAGAGCGCAGCTGTCGGCGGCCGTGGCCTCAGTTGCCGATTGTTGCTCCAGACCCCAACAGCGCCACGGAGTGGAACCTCAGTTGAAATTATGGGCGCATCTGGACTCGGAGTCAGACTCTAATTCAGAAGATGTGGGTACAATTGAGGACATATCAACACCTGAGATCATCGCCGATGTAAAGGTACTGGGTTTTTCCGTGCAGGACCTCCAACAGGCGGAGGACGAACTCACAGTAAGTACATATTCCCAAAGCTAACAAAGGGGGATCAGTCTCTGGCAAACCGTATCATTTCAGCGATCGTTCAGAGAAGAGTTTCAGGTTCGTCATGGAAAGGACCTCTGCCTCCCCCTAGAATATCTCCACCAAGAACCATTGGTGATGCGCTGAAAGTCGCAACCGTTTCTGCGAGGAAGGTTCACCGGCGTTTGCACCCGTCACTACCGTGTGTTTCAGGCACCAGTGAGCAGGGATGTAATACACCAGAGCCTGTCGCTCCTAAGAGAATGCCATGCCCAATTCAGCCGTCATTTGCGGCAGCGGAAATAGCGTCTTCAGCCATGATGGCGTCAAATGGGTCCCAGCGCGTTCTAAATGGACCAGGCATGTGGTTTAGGCCCACGTCGGGATTGATAGCCTTGTTTTTGAGGACGGGTTTGCAGCATCGTACCCTACTCAAACCAGCACCTCTCGTAGCCGCAACTCTCTTCGCTCGTACGCTGACGTTGTGCATGAGGGCAGGAAGATGGCGACGCATCATCGTGGTGGAGCGGGAGAGCCGGAACAGCAGCTGCCTGCACCAAACCAGCACATGAACACCCAAGCCGGCCATGGTGGTGGCTGGGTAAACAATGGTTTTAATCCAGGATTTAATCCTGGACACAATTCGGGTTATGGCGGAGGTTACGGAGGAGATCGTTGGAGGCAGCCTCCACGTGGCCGCGGCCGCGGGGGTGCCGGACGTGGGCACGACGGTGGAGGGCAGCGGGGCGAGTTCGTTGGTCAAGCCGCCGGCAATAACAGACACAACTTCATCTACCAACGCGCTGGAGGCCAGGGAGGCTTTGGTCCGCACAACCAAATCCTTGGCAATCGAGGTAGCAGCGGAGACGACACAACTCTTCCTCCTGGCAACTTCGGCGAGCCGCACCGTCAGGTCCACAAGGTTCACCATCAGCAGCAGCTCGCGGGAAGTTTAGGAACGCAGGGAGGTATGCACTCTGCTGCTGAGAATCTGCATAATTTTGAGTCGGATGTTGACAAGGTTAGCAAAGGGGAGTCAGGCTTGGAGATTCAGGGAGCATCTCAAGGAAAGAATAAACCATATTGTTACAAATGTTTGACTAAGGGTCATAAGATTACTGAGTGCACGACGGTGTTGAGTTGTGATTTGTGTGGTTCTGATGAGCATGTAACAAAAGCATGTGCATCAAGTAAACACACTAAACCTACAGCTCTCCTGTGTGGATATGCAGTGGAGGGGTTGGGGTTCTATTGTATCCCATACCTTGGTGATCAATTGAGCGTAAGTGACTCTGTTGCAGCTATGGTAAAGGTGATTGAGGGTACTATGTCAGTAGAAAATGTAATAGCAGAACTACAAAGACTAGTACCATGCAACTGGGAGTGGAAGGTTGATGAGAATGGGGAGAACACTTTTGTGACCACATTTCCCTCCAAAGCTGATCTTCAGAGGTTAGTGGAATGGGGGCCAGTGGTGACTAAAAGTGTCAAGGCAACAATGGTCATAGAAGAGAGAGCAGGATTAGATGTTTACAGATATGAAATCCCTAAGGTGTGGGTTCAGTTTCGTGGCTTTCCAAGCGAGCTCCGAAAAATTTCAATTATTTGGGCCGTCGGCTCGATTCTTGGAGTATCTCGGTTTGTGGATATGAAATGTACCAAGACACACAGTATTGCCAGGGTCAAAGTGGCATATTTGAACCCAGGGCTAATACCTGAATTTATCAGTGTGGTGGTGGGAGATTTTGTTTATGAGCTCCAGTTTCGGGTAGAAAATAATTCTAATTCGGAGAACCCACTGCCCATTGATATGGACATTGACCCAGAGGGGGATGAGAAAGATCAGTAGGAGGAAAATGAGAACAACGATAATGATCAGAACAAACCAAGAGAGCAGTCCAATAATCATAAAAATCCACAAAACTCGGTGATTAAAAAGAGTGCAGGGCCGGGCTTTCAATCGGCAAGCTTACTCCTGGCAGATATATCAGTATGTGGCAATGCTGTACCTCTAGCCAGAGATCATGAGCTAGTATCAGGAAGTGCGGCATCTGATTCTCAGCCAAACTTTTTGGTGGTAACTGACCCAGAAGAGCAGCCTATGCTGGAGGCAAATAAGCTGCAGCTGTGCCATCGGATGGCTGCAATACCTGATGCTCCATCTCCCTGCAAGCCCGCTAAGAACCTTGTAATGCCACCTCCTAAGCAGATTGCTCAGCAGCCAGTGACGCCTACCTGCTCTAGCAAGAGGTCTGCAGCAACGGCAGACCAAAATTCGCTTGAGCTTGCTTCCAGGCTTAAGGCGAGGATGAACCTTGACTTTTATGAGGATAAAGGTATTTTTTCTAATAATGCTTTTGATTCCTTTGATGATGATTCTATTGTTAGAAAGGTTAAATCTGTAGGTGTTATTTTTAGTTCTGCTAAAAATAGTATGGCTCTAGCTGTTGAGGGTATTAGAAGAGCAGATCAGCAGGGGGAGGCTAAATCGGTTCCTTTAGAGGGTTTGGGTAACAGAAGAGGTAGTTGGTCACTGGAGGCTGATGAGGATTTAGCGAACACAGAAGGCGGGGACTTTTCAGCAGTTAACTTTTTGTGTAGTGATATTGCTGAGGGCTTTAGCGAGGAGGAAGGTGATCTCAGTGATCTACGTTCCCCATGCCTAAAGAAAAAACAGAAGTTCAGATTTAAGAAGAAAAAAGGACGGGGTTAGTAGGTTCATAATCACATTGTTTCTAAATGAAATGCATTTTTTGGAATTGCAATGGGTTAGCGGACCCAAAAAAGTTGAAGTTCTTGTCAGATCTAACTTTAGAAAAAAGCCTAGATTTTATTGCCTTATCAGAGGTCGGTAGGAGGGATTGCTCGCAAAGCTTTCTTCAGAACCTTTGTGCTGGAAAGGATTTCTTATGGCATTGCAAACCTCCTGTTGGTCGTTCTAGTAGTATGCTTATGGGGATCAATCTATTAACTTTTGATATAGGGGAAATTGAAGAGCGGGACTTTTTTATTAAATTCAAGGTCAGGAACAAAGTCGATGACTTCCGGTGGTTATTAGTGTCGATTTATGGGCCCACCCAACAAGAAAATAAAGAAGCATTTTTATCAGAATTCGCCCATTTATGTTCGAAAGAGACCTTACCTATGGTGGTAGGTGGTGATTTCAACATATTAAGAGGGCCGAACGAAAAGAATAATAGTAACTATAATGACAGATGGCCTGTTCTATTTAACGCAATCATAGACGCTTGCAATCTTCAACAGTTAGAAATGTCAGGCAGAAGGTACACCTGAGCCAATAACTTGCTAGTACAGACTTTTGAGAAATTAGACCGTGTTTTAATGTGTACCGAGTGGGAATTGAAATTCCCTCGGGCAACTGTGCAGGCTTTGACGCGAGAGATCTCTGACCATACTCCATTGTTTCTAAACTCCGGGGACACCTCTACATCTGGGAACCCCCCATTGTTCAAATTCAAACTTGGGTGGCTTCTATGTGATGGTTTCTTTGACATGGTTAGGAACATATGGGTGTCTACGAACTTGGGTCAAACTGCGTTAGAGCGTTGGCAGAATTTATGGGTGTCTACGGCAGCATTTATGGGGTTGGGCAAAGCATGTGAATGGTTGTTATAAGAAGGAGAAGAAGCAGATGCTCAATAAGTTAGATGAGTAAGACAAAAATGCAGATAATGCACAGCGGGGAAACGATGAGCTGAACCTGAAACACACTCTCAGTGAGAGATTGGCATGTTTACTGAGAGAGGAAGAACTCAAATGGTACCAACGTGCCAAGGTAAAAAATCTACTAGAGGGCGATGCAAATACTAAATACTTTCATCTAATAGCAAGTGGAAAGCATCGTAAAACTCATATCTTCCGGTTGGAATAGGAGGAAGGGTTAATTAGAGGTGATACAAAACTAAAAACGTATATCACCAAGTTTTATAAGACTTTGTTTGGCCCATCTGAGATTTCACATCTCTCTATGGATGAATCAAGAATCGAGGATATCCCTCAAGTCTCAGCTCAGATGAACGAGATTATAATAGAGAAGTTCTCAGAAGAAGAGGTTAGATAGGCGATTTTCTAGATGGAGCATAATAAAGCTCCAGGGCCGGATGGTTTCCCGCCGGAGTTCTATCAAGTCTTCTGGAGTGTTATAAAGGAAGATTTAATGACTTTGTTTCAGGAGTTCCATGCTGGAACCTTAGATATTCATAGTCTGAATTTTGGTACAACAATTCTATTACCAAAATCTAGCGAGGCCAAACAAATTCAGCAATACCATCCCATCTGTTTGTTGAATGTTAGTTTCAAAATCTTAACAAAAGTGGTGACTAACAGATTGCTCATCTAGTAATTAGGCCCTCCAGACGGCTTTTCTACCTGGAAGAAATAAAATGGAGGGGCGGTTATTCTCCATGAGACGCTTCATGAGCTGCATAAAAAGAAACGGAATGGTATAGTTTTTAAAATTGATTTTGAGAAGGCCTATGACAATGTTCGTTGGGACTTCTTACATCAAACCCTTAGAATGAATGGTTTTTTGCCAAAGTGGTGTAGTTGGGTATAGTCTTTTGTTCAACAAGGTAATGTAGGGGTTAAGGTTAATGATCAGGTTGGGCCGTACTTCCAGACCAAAAAAGGAGTACGTCAAGGTGATCCATTGTCCCCCTTACTATTTAACATAGTGGTGGATATATTGGCTATCATGATAAATAGAGCAAAGGGCTAATCCCACATTTGGTACAAGATGGTTTATCCATTCTTCAGTACGCTGATGATACGATGATTTTTTTAGAGCATTACATTGAACAAGCGAAGAATTTAAAACTACTTCTTTGCGCTTTTAAGCAGTTGTCGGGACTGAAAATTAACTTCCATAAAAGCGAGATCTTCTGTTTTGGTCAGGCTAAACAACAAGAAGAGGATTACTCGCATTTATTTGGTTGCAGCTTAGGTTCTTTCCCTTTCAGATACCTAGGCATACCAATGCATTATAGAAAATTGAGTAATAAAGATTGGGCGTTGGTTGAGGATAGGTTTGAAAAAAGTCTTAGCAGGTGGAAAGGAAAGTTGCTTTCAGTAGGTGGGAGGTTAGTACTTATTAATTCTGTGTTATCAAGTTTGCCAATATTTATGCTCTCCTTCTTCGAAGTTCCAAAAGAAGTACTTCAAAAGATGGACTACTATAGATCAAGGTTTTATTGGCAAAATGATCAACATAGAAAGAAATATAGGTTGGCAAGGTAGGAGATACTCTGCCAACCTAAATATCAGGGGGTCTAGGCATCCTGAATCTTGACCTGCAGAACAAATGTTTATTAAGCAAGTGGCTTTTCAAACTTTGTAATGAGGCAACAATTGGTTGGGCCTCATGGAGATCAAGTGCCAAGTTGAGAAGAGGCCAGGAGACTCTCACTTTTGGTCGGGCCTCATGCAGATCAAGTGCCAGTTCCTTAATCTAGGATCCTTTATTTTTAAAAATGGGACACAGATTAGATTTTGGTAGGATAATTGGCTAAGGAACCAACCCTTAAAATATCAGTATCACTCGTTGTTCAATATAGTTAGGAATAAGCATGCAACTGTATCAGAAGTTCTAAGCTCCTCACCTTTAAACATCTCTTTTAGAAGAGCGTTGTTGGGAGACAACCTTACATATTGGCATAGCTTAGCCCTTCGAGTTTCAAATATTACGTTACAAGAGGAGAATGATATTTTTATATGGGATCTTTGTAGGAACTGGTCTTTTTCGGTCCGATCAATGTATAAATATCTTGTTAATAGTAACATTTCAGTGCCACCAGACATTTGGCATACTAAATTACCTTTGAAAATCAAGTTTTGTATTTGGTACCTAAAGAAAGGGGGTGTTGCTAACCAAAGATAATCTCAGTAGGCGGAATTGGTATGGGGACAAATCATGTGCTTTTTTGGTATAACTGAAACAATACAGCACCTCTTTTTTGAATGCCAATATGCAAAATTTCTATGGTGAGTAGTCCATATGTCATTTGGGATTGTACCTCCATTGAATGCAGGTGACCTTTACGATATCTGGTTAAGGCAGTAAGGACAAAAGCATAGCACTTTACTCCTGTTAGGCGCAACAGGGTTGTGTTGGGCTTTATGGCTCTATAGAAATGACATTGTTTTTTATAAGACACCACCAAAATCCTTTCTGCAGGCACTTTTCAGGAGAACTCACCAGCTCCGGGTATGGGCCAAATTGCAGCGAAATGAAGATAAAGCACTGGTCATTCAGGGCTGCCAACAATTAGAGACAATGGCTTTACAAGTGTTCGCTTCTTTTGGCTGGCCAGATGAGGCTTTCTTTTTCTGTGATTTAGACTCGAATGAGTACTCTAGCATGAGTTGTAATAAAAATCGGCGTGATTCTCTCCAAACAATAGATGAAGCCGGAAACTATGTTTCCATTATCTAAAAAAAAGCAAACCGTGCAATAAAAAACGCTTCAGTATACGGTTCACCATACGGCGCACACCCTAATGCCCTAACGAAGTAAATCATTAGAGCGGCATGATGATTACCTTGGAAAACCCTAGAGGCTAGGGCTGGCGATGCGCCGAAAAAAAGGTTGGAGACACCTAGCTACTTGAAGCGTAATGTCGTCGGCTTATTACGTAGAACATGGGTATATATTTATAGTCCGGAGATTTGGACGTCAAGTCCGACCCTTTTTATATCTGAAACTTCTATTTTACCTAAACGATTCTTACTAGGACTCAAAATTACTTAAAAGGAAAGATACATGACCTATTGGCCCTTGACTCGTCTCTGCCTTGGACGAGATACTGTAGCCCATCAGCCGATCTGCTCTACATCTGGATCGGCTTCCTCAGCCCATCTGGCCCATCTACTGGCATGCTCAAATTGGTAAGATAGAAAGAAGGCTCAAGTCATGCTCAAATTTTCTCTCTTACTTAGGTAGATTACAAGTAGTCAACTCCATCATGACACCTATTGTAATTTACACAATGGGTACTCTCTTGTTATCAAAGGGGGTGGTAGAGCAAATTGATAAACTAAGAAAGCAATGTCTTTGGAGAGGGAACAACCCCACAAAAAATGAGGGCAACCTAGCTGCCTGGGATATGGTTCTGAAGCCCAAATTGACCGGGGGGTGCTGGGAGTTATTAACATCAAAACACAGAACATTGCCCTTCTTCTCAAGCAGATCCACAAGTTCTATAATAAAGAAGACATTCCGTGGGTTAATTTCATCTGGAACAAACACTACAATGACAAGGTGCCTCACACTTGTAACGAGAAAGGCTCCATCCGGTGGATTGATATCCTAAGGTTGAACCCCCCATCTTCAGAGGGGTTGCCTCTTGTACTTTGGGCAATGGTACATCTGTTGATTTCTGGAATGATCTCTGGGCAAATCATATCCTATCTGATACTTTCCCTCTGCTATATGAGTCTGCAGTTGACAAGTCCTCATCAGTATCCAAGATTGTTTACTCTGCAGATTTGAGCTCCATCTTTAGACTACTCCTTGCTGAGGGGGCAGAAATTGAGCTGCTACAGATGCAAACCATGCCAATAACAGTGACTCTTGGAGCCTGATTTGGGTTGCACGTGCTTTCAGCTCCTCAAGATTCTATGGTCATAGCTTTGCTAGTCTCAATCCTGGATGTGCTTCTCCTGTCTCTGGAAAGCTAAATGCGCTCAAAGGCTCAAGTTCTTCACTTGGCTTCTTCTGGTGGATCGGCTGAATACTAAAGATATGCTGGAAAGAAGACAGTTTAACATTCATTCAGATAACCGTGTCTTGTGGAATGTTGGAATCCTGGAAGACATTGATCACTTATTCTTCACCTGCCCTTGCTGCAGTCTGCTGGAACAAACTGAATATTCATTGGCAATATCATCTCAACATTCAGGATAGGCTGCATAAGGCGAAATTGAACTTCCAGCTGGAGACATTCATCTTTGCAACATGGACAATTTGGTATCTGAGGAATGGAAAGATTTTTTAAAACAAGCCCAGTAGCTTTAGAAGCTGGAACCTCAACTTTAGAAGTTTAGCGCTCCTTCAACTTCGTAAGATGAAGGTCTCTTTCAGTTTACCTTTGTTAGGTAAGTTTTGTTGTAACCTGTAAGACTTGTTTTCTCCTCTTTTTCAATGAATTTGCTGGCAAGCTGCGGGGATATCCCCCACAGTCGTTTCGTTCAAAAAAAAAAAATCCACATTGACTGCAGAAAGATTTCAAAAACGTTTGCCAGGAGATGGTGTGCCATCCGAATGACAAATAAGTCGGTTGGAAACAGACAAGGAAAATGACAATCTCAGAGAACAAGGGTGCCCGATGGAGAATTTTTCAGATCTCAAGATGCACTGAAATTAAACAACAATAAAATTTCTGGGCAAATATTTAACGATACAATGCCCGTTTAGTTTGCAGGGTTCAATCTACTGGGACTCGCCATCTTCTTACAGCGTTCTTGAGGGTCTCAGCTCGTTCATGGACTCGTGCAGCTTCCTCTTCCACCCAAGTCCTGAGATGAACCAGTCAACGTCTTAGATCAGATTTTTCTTTTACTCCAAGAGAACGGGGGCAATAGTTAAGTGACTTTGAAATTTTAAAATGCTACATGCTATTAAGGCATGATACATGCTGCAAAGTTGGTATGCAGAAGCGAGAACACATTTTAGATAAGTCAAAGGCAAGGTGTTGACTGGTAACACTAGAGCTGACCCACGTGACATTCAGATCACTGATCATCTTAGCCTCCAAGACTGTAGTTGTTGCTAGACTGCTTGGTATAACATTTTTAACATTGAAAGTGCATCATGCAGCCATTATTTGATTTAATATATCACATGTGAGATAAACAGATCTCGTTGCATAAAGTTATGCTTGTTTACCTTTTACCATTGAAAGTTGATTAATTTTGAAGTTTTGAAATATGCACCAAAGGTTTGGAGTATTGTATTTCAACCCACCCAGTTTTTAGAAAATTTATTAACTACAATACCAAATAAATGCACCATGAAGACATTTCAGGTTGGATTTAGTGAAACTAATTTGATATTGTAGATGCTGGCATGTTGGTGCATTTTTGTATAAACTTTGGTCAAAGCAAGAGAAGTTTGACTTAAGAAAAAGCTGAAGTGACCTGTATAATTTGGAACGGTTAGAGTACTAAAATACATAACCAAATAACATGAAATGTACTGTTTATCTAAGATTTAAAAACAGTTTTTGTTTCATGCAATTAGATTTTATTTCAAAAATTATACCAAGAAACAGAATTGGGAAATCTCGAAAATAAATAGTTAAGCCTTAAACCACGATTTAACAATTGATCAGCCAGCAAACTAAGAAAATAAATAAATTGCCAACTAGGCTATGAAGGTGGCTTTCCAACCTAGTGGCATCTCAATGGAGTCAGTGAAAGGCTAATTCTAAAGAATATGCAACCCAGACAAACATGGCCAAATGACTTGTCTATTCTGACCTAGGATTCATTCATGTCTCATAGGTATCAAACCATATAACCACATCGCAGGTGTGAAGTATTACTTTGAACATGCGGAAACATGTGATAACTAGGACTGGTCATATAGAAGGCAAACCTTAGCATTGTAAGAGCTTCCTTCTCAGCTTCAAGATATGATTTAGCTTCATTGACAGCTTGATGCTTGCTGGTCATGTCAGACAACAGGTTTTCCAAATTCTGTTGGTCAACCATGGCCTCTGCATTCTCAGCTGCTAGCCTATCATACATGCCATCAACTTCGGACCTTAAATTTATGAGTTCCTGATTCTGGCGTTCTAAAGCTGCGCTTTCTTTCAATAAGTCTTCTAGTTCCTTCTCTCTGTCTGTCCTTTCATGCGCAAGCTCATGCAACACTTGTTGAAGACCGTTGTCAACTTCCAAAGCTCGTTGTTGCTCCTTTTTTATCTTCTCTTCCCATTGTTGTTGTATATCTCCTCTACTAATTAATTCTTCCATTATTTCAGCTATGGCTGAAAGATGGGCTTGGTTTTCTGTTTCTAGTCTGTTTAACTCATCACGGATTGCTTCCTCCATTCGACCACTGGTCAGTGCAGCAGCTGCTTGCGCTTTTGTTACCGGTTTGTGTGGTTGAAGTCGTCTAGTGTTTCCTATCATATCCAACAATCGTCAAGAAAATTAGGATAGCACAACTGATCTTCTCAAATATCAATTGGTGTTGCCAAGATTGTTAAATTATAGTCATGAGTTGCCAGAACAGTCAGATGTAGCATGAGCATCAGATTAGTACCGCTAGGAATGTTCATACATGTCTTCATAAGACATTCTGTTTGAAAGAGTAACTAAAACTGAAGAAAAATACCATGGTAATCTCATTTATCATGAAGAAAAATGTACAAGTTACAGCTAAGCTGTTAGATGTATATGTATTTTCTCTATAATATAGGCTTCTATCTGTAAAGTTGTATACATGTATAGGCCAATGGGCCCTTGGAATACACTTAAGCTGCCATTCTTGCTTTCCTAACAAAAGCAAACACCTGAATGTAGAGGCTAACCCAATGCAATGTAGAATGATAAATATTTTACAAAATAAATTTCTTATTACTTCAATCCATTTGAATACAGATGAAATGTAATGGGCAAGGATAACATGAACAGGAAAGCTTATATTTCCACAAGTGAATAAAGTCAAACATAACTCGAATACTCCAAAATGAATAGGAGTTTGCAAGAAACTGAAGAGTTCACAAAGAAGAATATTAACAGATCATACCAAAAACTCTGCTGATGATGCTGTTCTCACCAGCCATCAGCTCTAAGACCATGGATGGAGGCACATCTGGCCAAGCACGCCAATCCAAAATGCGAACATTTTCGTTCAGCATCTGGACTGTAACCAGAGTCAGGATTTACAAAAGACTATGAATCAAAAAGCATCTAACTGATATTGCAGCTAAAAAAACAAAATGTGTACCTTTTGGTCTATTTCCAATGCACGTGGATGTTCCACAAGCACTTTCCAGTTGACAAGATCGTAACGAGATATATAACTACAACCACAGCAAACATATAAATGAGATAACATTTTGGTCATCAAATAAACAGTACAAAACCATCGTTTTCATAAGTTAGGTACCTCTCAGGTAGGAATAAGGAGTCTCTCTTGAAACTAGGAGAAACGCTTGTCGACGTTTCCAAGTTTGAAAGCTTACTGAGTACAATACCACATTCTCCTAAAGCTTCCCATCACCAATTCAGAACATTAGTTTTTTTTTTTTTTTTGGTATAAAGCAAGTGAAGCAACTACCAGAATCTGGAACTCTAATGGAAGCTAGTGCTAAGGGAGAAGGAAATGGAATGCAAAATCTCATTAAAGCGTCACTATATGTTGCATTGATAAATGCAGTGTGCAAAGATTACATAGTGAAGCTTGTCAGGAAAACATGTGATAATTATCTGGACTTCATGCCACACAATAAACAGTGGAACTTACATTGGATATACAAGAAATCTGGGTCATTAATATTTACATCATCAAAGGCACTTTGGAGTGAGGCGGAAGTTAATTTATCAGGGACAATTTTCTGCATCCTTTTCCTACAAATTGCAAACATAGAATATAAAGAGGTTAATAGTCAAATGTCATGCATAGTTTTTAGACTTTTTAATACTGTTTGCCTTATTACCTCTCAAACCTTGAGCATAACTTAACAAACCATCTTGCAAATTCCCTCCGAGTACAAAAATCACTGGGTCTAACATTTTCCTCAATTATCTGAGCAGGAAAAGGAGATGAAGAAAACATAATTAGAATATTGTTTTACTGACAAAAAAAGGTTTCTTCAAGAAGAATATTACATAATTACATAAAGAATTTACATTGTACAAAGCATACTGGAAATAACATATAACCAATGAAACAACCTAGTACACAGTAACAGATGCATATCACTTTTTAAGATATTTAAACATCCATACGTTGTATGTGCAAACTACTTTTAAGCAATTTTGTTAGTTAACTTGTATGCAATCACATGTAAGAAATCACTCACAAACAAATGGCCTAAGAAGATGAATTGTCAAACTAAGGATGAATGTTCTGAATATGAACATCTAAACACGAACAATTTTCCACATCAAACACAACATTTAATTGCAGCAGTTTAGAGATGAAAATAGCAATCAAAAGATAACCAAAAAACATTTCCTACAGTAGTATGGTAGTGAACTTTAAGTAATATAAAATGTAAGAGTGGCAACTTATGTGAAAAAACAGATCATAATGAAATACTCTGCGAAAGGTAGTATACTAGTATACCACTTTGGCTGAGATATTTCAGCAAGCTAAATCATGGTTGGCTGTAACTCAAAATTTTTTAGTACCTGTAGTTTCTTCAATATAGAGAAAGCCTCCTCATGTACAGGATCTATAGGAGCTCTAAATGAAAAATGGTTGTGAACACCTTCTCTGTGATTTTGTATTGAATCATCAATTATCGATTCAGCTTTCACATCTGGCGTTGTTCTGAAAACTTCATCTTCAGCAGGTTCTCTGTAACTTGCATCCTCATTGGGTGTCTCTGTTGGCTTCAATGTTGACAGTTTCTCTTGAACATAATGCAATGGGGCAACAATGAGTTGCTGCAAACCTGAAAATTGGCATGATTCCACCATTCATTTTGATCTCTTTACAGACCAAATTCGCAATTGTGTTTCCAAATAGAAGTAAAAATCTTCAACACAGAATAGAGTGCTCTAAAACTGTAATTCACAGGGAAAAAGTAAATATACTACCATGATCACATGAGAACAGTCTGTTTTAGCATAAACCAAATCAACAAAAATAAACAGCTTCCAATAATCAAATGAATTACTTGTGTTACATTTATCAACACGGAATTCATGTTTGTTATTTGTTTCAGATCACAGTTAGCGAACATTGTTCAGCCCAAACTAGCATTTATAGTTCTATCAGAATGGGTATGTATTTCAATTTGCGCACCAAACCAGCTTTTGGTATTCCTATTTTATCACAAATCCATCATTGCATTTCAAATACTGGTAATGCTAATGAAAGTAGCATGTATGAGTGGATAGCATGAATTTGAATAATTAGTTGACCCTTTAATATATTTATTATGGCCACGAATATGCACATTTGTGTACAATGGGCCAGCAGTCCATTGTGTCTATGTGGAGTCAAAAGGCCTTGCGACCAACCAGTACGTCAGCTGAATATCTACAAAAAAGGGTTGCAGCAGTACGTCAGTTTATATCTCTAGTGTATGTAAGTGATTTTTCAATCACACCTCTAATTTCTAGCTGCTATTCTGTTAGGGGCCTTCATGACCAAACTCTACTGAGCCAGATGGCCATTCCCATTGACACTAAGTGACGCATAAAAATTTTGCATCTCATACCAGCTCGCCACCCTCATCCATATAGTCTATTCTCTTATGTAAGCCACCGCAATCCACCTATATCCCCGGCTGAGTTTACCCCTATAGTAATCTAAGGGGATAGTTAACGTATTGGTGTCTTTCTATCGTATTGGCGTCTTTCTATCCTACTATTCCTTTTTCCCATTAGGGAGCCATGAATAACCCACAAACATGAATACAACTACCGCATGTATGCATATCTTACATTAGTTATTACACATGCCAAAGTTTGTGGAGTCCTGAATAAATCTAATTGAGTATGGGCTCGTCCTTCTGAATATAATGCACACAGGTTTGTTTAAATAAACTAGACATGGTGATGACCAAAGTAGTCCTAGGTAAATGGACCCTGGTGGACAGGACCTCCTACACAGTTATATCATAAAACCTACATGAGCCTATTCACATATCCTCTTGAAATGAGCTGCCGCAGATGTTTATTATTCTATCATAGATTTACATCCAACTATAAAATATCACTTTTGATTCCATTACACACCTCTTCTAAATTGCGGTCCTATTTTTCACGGAGAGGAGAAAGAGGATAATAACATGGGATGTGTGCAAAAGTCAAAGACACAAAAGTATTACATACATCAGATAACCTAGAGATGCAACAAATGAGCAAGATCAACAATCTTAAGCTGAAATTTCAGGATCACATTGACACAGACATGGGAATTAGCACAGTTGAGCCTACAAATGGTAACCAACTCACACTTTCTGGACGATGGGGACTGCCACGACAGCCCGGCTAAGGCGATCGCCGCAGAAGCTCCCAAGCTAACAGCGACAGCTCTCCCAAACCCTATGAATCCATAACAATACCCGCGATTAGAACAGAACATCCGCTCACCATCTCTTGTCCGGAAACGACTGGCTTACCAGTCTTCCTCCTCTGCTCCACTGGCTTCGCGTGGTCGGGGAGCCACCAGCCGCCGACCCCGTCATCTGAGTCGGAGTCGTCGCCGGCGGAAGCCCAGCTGGTGCTGGTGACAGCTACTTTGGGAGGGCCACGGCGGCGGAGGTGGGGCCGAAAAAGCGGGGCGTCGAGCCGCGGCGGCGGGGAGAGGCGAAGCGTGTAGGGAGCGATGGACATGGTGGGGAGGGATCGAGGATTCGAGGCCGCTAGGGTTTTTGGGAGTCGCAGTCTCATCGTTTTCCTTTTTTTTTTTTTTAATAACTATCAATTGGCCCGTGCGTTGCTACGGGCCGATATTTTTTTTTCCTAAAAACGAAATGTGAATCAGATACTATTTTTCTAAAAAATGTAAATAAAGTGACAATTTTATGAGAAAATCTAGAACATAAAACGGTCTTAGAGAACAATATTTAGAAATTCACCATGTTTATTTTTTTACATATTGACGTGCATTATCAAAATATTTGAATATTGAGAAAAAAAGACAAAGACACAAAAAAAACGGTGAATCATAGCCGTTAGGTTAATACATTCATTCCCTACGAAGAAAAGAAACAAATGATCCATTAGCCACTCAAATAGAGATACTAAATCCGTACCATAAGAATAGGCAACAAGATAGAAATAACTAACGTTTAACCTCATTAGTCACTCGAACAAGCTGAAAAATAAAGTGACAATATTACGAAGAACAAATACTACGAGCAAATACTATTTTTCAAAAGAACAAAATGCAAATAAAGTGACAATATTACGAAGAAATCTAGAATATAAAAGGATTTAGTTGCTTCACGCTACTTGGATCATCTGATGTAGCATCGACTGCCACGTTTTACATCAGGCCCTGCCATTCCAAGTAGAGGTACAGCATAGAGGAGCAGAACACAATTACAGAAAAGGATGTTACATAGTAGCCGAGAGGGTGGAGACCCTCCTACATGGGCGGCTGATACAGAGCAAGTTCGAATGAGTCGTGGAGAAAATCACAACAGCCACGTGCTCCGGGGCACCACTGAGCCAGGCAGCCAGTGTTTCCAGTGATCGAAGTCCTTACAAACAAGGTTGAACTGAGCACCACCTGAGCGCCATCGTTCTTGGCCTCAAAGATGAGTGTTTTGAGCCTTCCAAATATACCACGCAATCAGGAGGAACACGTCTGCACGGAGATATAATTTCAAAGCAAAACAGAAAGCTTTAAGCATCATTTGTTAGTTAACAACATAGAATAATGCAGCTCTACATGATTCTGCCGGTTAGTTAAATAGGCTTCTGCTGGTTAGTTAAATAGGCTTGCAATTCCTAAACTAAAGAATAAGTAAAACTGCTAAACTAAAAAATAAATAAAACTGGGAACATGAAAAACTGTTTTCTCAAACAGCTAGAGTATAAAAGATGCAATGATCACAACAGATGATAAAAATAGTTTAGTGTTGGCTAACAGCAAATTTCCTAAAAGGATGTAAGAGATTGAAACATAAGATAATTGTTTTTTTAATACAAAGGTGGGGTTAGATCATAGGGTTGAAGAGAATGGCTAGAATATAGATCGATCGTTAGCAGTAAGATGTCACTCATGCTCATTTAGGCACATTTCAGCATAGTGTGCTTGTGCTCCAAAAAAAAAATATCAGGTATCTCATCATCTCTAATGTGAATTGGAGACAGAACTGGGAACAAAGCTGAAAGATTGTGCAGAATACTGACCGGGTCATCTAAAAATAACTTAGTTCTTCCTACTAAGAATCATCCGCTCTCAGTGTCAAATAATATGGTTTGTATATGAAGAATAAAACACATAGTAAAAAATTAATTAATTGGGGAGTAAGGAAGTGCCTAAGTTGGTGACTAAAAAATCAGCATAGGAAGTAGGAATTGTTCATGATGGGCTTGGATGTCAGAACATTAACAGAGATGGTAATTTGAAGTTCTGATTTTTCAATCCATTACTTGCCAACAAAATTTCAATCCGATATCATCAGATAATCAATTAGAATGTTTTTTCAATCAGTTTAAATTGTAACCAGTACTACATCAGGTTTCGAAATGAAATGTTAAAACAACCTCAGGTTCACAGAGAAGTACAGAATGAGCAATGGTTACCTTGACGATATAAAGGGGATGGAGAGACCTACTCACTACACTGGCACTGCAACAGATCCGCAGGGAGAGAAAGAATAGGTCAGGACAAGTTGAAATCACCCATCAGTTTAAAAGAAATTATCAGCTTAGAAACACATGGATAGACCGAGGGATATGAGTTTACTAAATTATAAAAATTGATAAATGACAGCTATACTTCAAAACGTCTCACCCAACTTCTGGAATACCCATTGTCTTCCTAAAAAATAATAGCTTGTTTTCATTCTTGTTTTGCTTAATCATACTTAATACACTAATATTTCAAAGACAATGTCTCCTTGTGTCAACCAAATGATCATCTTGTGGTTACCATATGGTACAATTTTATGGATTGCTGAACTGGTAAATCAACCTTTGGACGGTAGCTGTCGAGAACAGCGATGATTTATGGCTCCACGGTCCATGGAGATCACTATTCAGTAGCATAGCACTCTCCACAATAATGAAGGAAGCACCTGAGCTGACGAATAGTTTTGTGCAGACTTATGAACTATGATTTTTCTTAAGAGAGCTCTTGCAGTTGTAGAGAACAAGTCAATGACCAAATCACAAAATGTTGTTATCCAAAACTTTTTACTTAAGAAATATGCATCTCAGTAGCGGCAAAACCAAAGAGTGTGTGGCTTTCTTATGCACAAATATGGCCAATGCCACATTGGCATCCTGGTATGTTTTGGAGAAACAGGGTATGAACAAAATAGCATCTATTTCTAGCCTCAATATTGTTGGCGGTTCTTAGCCTAACAGATTTTACTCCGCAAGCGTACGGAGACCGCTGTAGCTTTCACCCAGGAGTATTCCAAGGTATCATATTTATCCACAGGGAAGCATTGAGATAGAGATATTACCTTATCAAACATCTTGTTATTTTACTCTTTCATTCTAAACGATAAAAGAAAGGATAACGGCACACTGACTCACTCCACAAGGATACACAGCTCAACGTGAAGCTAGGAGGACAACGAGACGGATCTGGTTCCTGATGAGATCTTCCTTTACTAAGGTCAAACCAAAAGACAAAGCTAGCTCCAACTGTCACTCTACTAAGGTCGTGACACGACTGAGGTTATGGTTTGGTCTAGTCATCTTTACTGCATCGGACATCGCGGCTATAGAACCACTGCCAGGCACCAGAGTGCTGATTACCCAGCCAAGAAAGGCGGGTTCTAGGGAGCCCGACTATGCGTCTACATACATGTGGGATCACAACCTGGCGCCAGCCCGAACGACGGGGTGGAATACTGAGACGCCCTAAAGCTATCACCAAAAGGGGCTACCTAAAGCCTGTGCGGTACACACGAGGCACCCAGAGCTGCGTGGGGCTGGTTGCAAACCAAGGTGAACTTCCAGAGTAAACTCTGGTTATTCACATCCTCCACTTGGCTAGAAACAAGTGGAAGCATCACAACTGCTATGACTTAACTAATAGCGTGAACAAGGAACCCGCAAGTAAAAAGACTAGATTAACCATAACCTCATAGAGCAACACTAACTAAGTCTAATGACATCCCTACACTACGATCATAACCATAGGCAGAAAAGTAAATGCTTGAACTTAAATAAACAAATATATTAAATAAACTCAAAGTCTTATAGGAAAGGAAAGATACAAGAGACTCATACCAGACTCCTGAAGACTCCTCCGGAACAGGCAGAGCCCGACTCTAACTCCTACCAAAACATTGAACTAAAGGGGTAGCGCCACCCAAAAGGGGGCACCTCCCCAAAGGAGAGAGTGGAGAGAGTATAATGGTGCCAATGGCACCGAGAAGGTATGAGTTTGGAGTGGGGGAGTGACCATCTATTTATAGGAGGCTGAAAGTCAGTGAAATGGCTAAGTCTGCAGGCCGGGCGGCCTGGTCCAAGGCCGGGCGGCCTGGTAGGAGGCCGGGCGACCCGGTCTTGTGGCCTTCCAGCCCTTTGATGCACCGACTATGTTGATCCCACGGTAGAGATACCCTCTGACCAGGTGTGGCGGTTAAGTTCGTTGTGCTTCCTCCTTGGCCACTGGATTTAGAGTGTGCTTCTTCCTTAGCCACAGGATCAAACTCCCTCGGATCACTGACTTCACCAATCCAGGGCTTGGATTGGTGAAGTGGCGGCCTTCCAGTACCTTGCATGTTGATTGCGTGGCTTCCACCGTGGGATTGTGTTTGACACGTATCCTTTTGCATGCACGTCGAAGATGAGCACATTTGGAGACATTTGTGAGCCGAGCGGCCTAGGGTGGGTGGCCGGGCGGCCTAGCTTTTCCTGACAGTCAATTTCTTCTCCATATTTTGGCCTTCCGACATTGTATTCGACTTGTGCTTGTTCCCACATGTGTATATGAGACCTTGGTACCTTCCTTGGGTGAACAAGATGAAGCATGACACATTTTGGACACCTGTGTGGCCGGCTGGCCTAGTCCTAGGTCGCTCGGCCTGGGGTCTGGCCGCCCGGCCACTCTCTTGTGAGCCGGCAGTGTCCATCTTGTAATGGTCATATCTTTTGCGTCCGAACTCCAAATTGAGTGAACCAAAACTCCATTTCGATTATTTCGACGAGCTCTTCGCAATGGTTCAGTCATTGAGGGCATTTGAGATACTTCATAGTGATGTTATTTGTAATCCATTCTCCAAGCCCTTTTGTGCCCACTCTATGCTTGCTCCAAATGATGTAACTTTGCATGGAATTTGAGCATCTCCCTGTGTAACACGGAAAACCACCAAAACTCGTGGAATTCGTTAGTTCAAAGTAAATAATGCATAGAACTTTATTTATACCCCATTTATTCACCGAGGAACTGGCGGTCGAAATTAGGAAATAACGACCGCCAACACGCCCCCAAGCTTGAACTTTTGCTCGTCCTCGAGCAAAGCTAAGACTTAGGCTCGGCGGATCAAGAGTTGCATCAATGTCAATAACCCTGCAAGTATTAAGTGCACAACCGAACACTCCACCATTTATGTATTGACCAAACTGGCACAAGTGTATCCCAACCTTTTTGTGCATACCTGTGGGGCTTCTTGACTTCTCACCTTGTCATTGGTGGTTGAGAGATGGAATAACTGCAGTAGAATCTTACCCAATGCAACCTCTTTTTGGGTTTCATACTCGGAGATTTTGAAAATTTTGCAATTAAAGCATCAAGTTCCTTAGATGGTACTCTCGAATCGCTCAAGTGGTTATGAAATTCCTCATTAGGGCCTAAGGCCATTCTTTTTCCCTACAAACTATAGGCTTATGTGGAGCTCAAGGTGGGGATAAAAGAAGCCTTACTTATGCCATGTATGTTGTTGAGTCAAAAATTGGTTCTAGTGAAGTTAGTGATACCCCTCATTATGATCAATAGAGAATGGATGGTGTCTTTGTGGTGGTGGAGAAGATGGACACAAGTGGAAAGTATATGGAGATGAGTCCAGTATACTCAACATTGTGTTGATGGGAAATATGGCCTTGGGTGAAAACTCCATATTTTGATGGATCCCCTTGTTTGGAAATTTGAAATCTTTGAGCACATGGAGCTATCACTTTTTTTTCTCTTTTTTTTTTCATATCTCATTCTCACCCCTTTTTTTTCATAGCTCCATGTCTCATTTTTGCAAGAAAACTTGGGGATATCTTGTGGAATATGACTGGAGTATTTATTTGGAAGACCATATTTGTGGATGGGTAAGTGGATGATGGATGTAGTTTTGGTATGGTGGTGGAATATCTGGTGACTGTGGATGCTTGAATTCAATGTGAATTTAAGCATAACTAGATATAGGAAGGCTAGCAAATGAAAGTGGATATGAAGGGGTAATTGATCGGGATTTGAGGTGTCACTGCTTCATAAGGACTCAAAGTTTGACAAAACTCAACACAACAATAAGTAGCATATGTAGAGGTTTGATCATGTAAGCATTTGGCTCTGGATAGGTATTTCAAACCACTAAGGAACTTGCTTCATTTTTGTTTTCAAAAAGAAAACTCCGAGAATTCACCTTACTAGGATCAAGACGGGTGCAACTCAAACTTTGGTTATATCACATTCTCACAACAACCTAGACTTGGTTTGAAAATACTTGCTCCCACAAGATTGAACATTAAAGAAAGGATTACAACTTATGCCAATAAGTTCAAATTTTGTTGGAGAGTATCGAGTTGTATACGAAATACTTACAAGAAATTAACAGAGCAACTATTCATCATTTCCTTTAAGCAAAGGGTATAAACAAAACTCTAGCATTATGGGTAGGAGTTAGTTTATTCATGGTTGTAAGCAACTCTTTTTGGTATTTTATATTATGCAAATTTTTATGGGGTTTTTCTTTATTGGGATTAGAAAAAGGAATAAAGCAAGCATATTTTTGGTGTCATGGCAGATAGGATAAAAGATATGATCATAAAATGCATGACATTCAGCGTGGGGTACATACCTGGGGTAGCGTTCCCCCCAAGCTTAGATCTTGCAACTGAATGTAAACTTGAAGCTTGTGCTTGGCGTATCTCCCCATGTGTCCATAGCATCTTGTGGGGGTACCTCTCAAATCCTCCCCCAAGCTTGTACTGTTGTACCTTACTCTTTAGCTTGCTCCCTGGGGTGACAACGATGTTGCTTTCTTCTGTTATGCTCGCCTATGTTAGGCGAATTCCCTTCTCTACTCTTGTTTTGCCTCCTCATCTCTTTCAATTAAATGTTAGGGGCAATCCGTCATATCTCCGCCACTGCTACTTGGACCTTCTACATGGTGTCAGGAGTTTTTGATTTGTAGGCAACTCAGTCCTGGTATTCTACTCTCTTTGGGTGAATGTCTCCTTGTAGTTGATGTCAGGTTCTTCCTAGCTCCAACATCATATTTTCCTTCAGCTGACATTCTTTTCCAATGTGACACATATAGTGGTTCATCCTTTTCACATGAAATGGAAGAATACCAACGGTCCTTCTCTTCTCAAGAAGAGTGTCAAGAATGGATTCATCTCGTGGCAGGTTGCGTTTCCACCTTTCTTCTATTCCATGGCCAGCGGTGATGTCTCACTTGGCTCATGTAGTTGAAGTAAGGGTTGATCTTGAATCGAGTTCTGACACTGAGCAGACTTTCTTTCCCAAACAGTTTGAGTGGGGAAGAACGGAGATGGATGTTGTTGGATTTGACTCCATTGCCATTTGCATCTGCCACTAACCTCTGGTTGATGGGTGTTCGCATCCGATGGGTAGAGTAGTTCAGCCTGACATCTGGTTGGCTTGTTGCTCAACTGGCCAGGCAGAAAGGAATTAAGGAATGCTCTCTATTCGCATTCCTCCATCATTGGGTGATGTCTCTTCATATATCTCATGTGATCCAATGCTTTGCATGACTTTGACACCTAATCTTGTGAGGACAACATCTCAGAATGAGAGATGTCTACGTGTTCTTTTCTGTGTCATGCCGCTGACATTCGCTTCCCAAGTGATGCAGAGCATGGTCGAAGTCTCGCAGAGATCAACCATATATGATAGGTTGGACATCGGGTCCTTCCTCTCAAGGGGGTTTAGAGGATGAATGTCTCCTACAACAGGTTAGTGGACAACATATACAATGGGCCTATGTGTAAAGAGTATTAACACCGGGCCCGTTGTACACAATGTGCTAAAAAAATTTGGCATTTTTAAAAGCTCAGAAGCACAAAACCATGTTGTTGCCATGATTATTACCATGTTCAAGAATCTACTCAAATCTAAGGTCACGATATGTGAAAAGAGATTACTCAGGACCTTGATTTTTATCTCCATGGAAACATGAGAAAATCGATCGGCACCCGATTCAATCGATAGCGATGGTGGATATTTCACAACCAAAATCTACTCATAGCTCAATGATCAACGTTGTCAAATTGACCAAAGCAGGCCCTTAACCTAAGCACCATGCTCAATTTAAGAGACCTACGGGCACTCATTGGATTCTGGCCCAAATTATGTCTACCCCCAGCAGATTAAGGTTGCATGAAAAACATGGTGAAGATTTACTCACATGGATAGAGCAAAATGAAGCATGGGTTTTCAATTTTATAATAATTTTTTTGTGTTTTTTTGATAGAAAGAAAGGGTAACAACAACAAGTTGAATAACAAATTAATATTCTATCTCCCCGGCAACGGCGCCAGAAAGCTTGTTGGCGGTTCTTAGCCTAACAGATTTTACTCCGCAAGCGTACGGAGACCGCTATAGCTTTCACCCGGGAGTATTCTAAGGTATCATATTTATCCACAGGGAAGCATTGAGATAGAGATATTACCTTATCAAACATCTTGTTATTTTACTCTTTCATTCTAAACGATAAAAGAAAGGATAACGGCACACTGACTCACTCCACAAGGATACACAGCTCAACGTGAAGCTAGGAGGACAACGAGACGGATCTGGTTCCTGATGAGATCTTCCTTTACTAAGGTCAAGCCAAAAGACAAAGCTAGCTCCAACTGTCACTCTACTAAGGTCGTGACACGACTAAGGTTATGGTTTGGTCTAGTTATCTTTACTGCATTGGACATCGCGGCTATAGAACCACTGCCAGGCACCAGAGTGCTGATTACCCAGCCGAGAAAGGCGGGTTCTAGGGAGCCCGACTATGCGTCTACATACATGTGGGATCACAACCTGGCGCCAGCCCGAACGACGGGGTGGAATACTGAGACGCCCTAAAGCTATCACCAAAAGGGGCTACCTAAAGCCTGTGCGGTACACACGAGGCACCCAGAGCTGCGTGGGGCTGGTTGCAAACCAAGGTGAACTTCCAGAGTAAACTCTGGTTATTCACATCCTCTACTTGGCTAGAAACAAGTGGAAGCATCACAACTTCTACAACTTAACTAACAGCGTGAACAAGGAACCCGCAAGTAAAAAGACTAGATTAACCATAACCTCATAGAGCAACACTAACTAAGTCTAATGACATCCCTACACTACGATCATAACCATAGGCAGGAAAGTAAATGCTTGAACTTAAATAAACAAATATATTAAATAAACTCAAAGTCTTACAGGAAAGGAAAGATACAAGAGACTCATACCAGACTCCTGAAGACTGCTTCGGAACAGGTAGAGCCCGACTCTAACTCCTACCAAAACATTGAACTAAAGGGGTAGCGCCACCCAAAAAGGGGCACCTCCCCAAAGGAGAGAGTGGAGAGAGTACAATGGTGCCAATGGCACCGAGAAGGTACGAGTTTCGAGTGGGGGAGTGACCATCTATTTATAGGAGGCTGAAAGTCAGTGAAATGGCTAAGTCTGCAGGCCGGGCGGCCTGGTAGGAGGCCAGGCGACCTGGTCTTGTGGCCTTCCAGCCCTTTGATGCACCGACTATGTTGATCCCACGGTAGAGATACCCTCTGACCAGGTGTGGCGGTTAAGTTCGTTGTGCTTCCTCCTTGGCCATTGGATTTAGAGTGTGCTTCTTCCTTAGCCACAGGATCAAACTCCCTCGGATCACTGACTTCACCAATCAAGGGCTTGGATTGGTGAAGTGGCAGCCTTCCGGTACCTTGCATGTTGATTGCGTGGCTTCCACCGTGGGATTGTGTTTGACACGTATCCTTTTGCATGCACGTCGAAGATGAGCACATTTGGAGACATTTGTGAGCCGGGCGGCCTAGGGTGGGTGGCCGGGCGGCCTGGCTTTTCCTGACAGTCAATTTCTTCTCCATATTTTGGCCTTCCGACATTGTATTCGACTTGTGCTTGTTCCCACATGTGTATATGAGACCTGTGTGGGTGAACAAGATGAAGCATGACACATTTTGGACACCTGTGTGGCCGGCCGGCCTAGTCCTAGGTCGCTCGGCCTGGGGTCTGGCCGCCCGGCCACTCTCTTGTGAGCCGGTAGTGTCCATCTTGTAATGGTCATATCTTTTGCATCCGAACTCCAAATTGAGTAAACCAAAACTCCATTTTGATTATTTCGACGAGCTCTTCGCAATGGTTCAGTCATTGAGGGCATTTGAGATACTTCATAGTGATGTTATTTGTAATCCATTCTCCAAGCCCTTTTGTGCCCACTCTATGCTTGCTCCAAATGATGTAACTTTTCATGGAATTTGAGCATCTCCCTATGTAACACGGAAAACCACCAAAACTCGTGGAATTCGTTAGTTCAAAGTAAATAATGCATAGAACTTTATTTATACCCCATTTATTCACCGAGGAACTGGCGGTCGAAATTAGGAAATAACGACCGCCAACAAATATTGAGTATCATGCGGCAATAATTTTTTGCTTGAAAATTTATTGCCTTTCTAAGCAGACCGAAGTGCTAATACATATTTATTATATGCAAGAACAAACTGGGCCGGTTATTACAGTAAATGACGTGTATTGCAATTTGATTCTGATTATCTCATAACACCGAACATAGCAGATAGCACTAAAAGCCCCTCTTTCAGCTGCAGCAATAGATTTCAATACCAAGGCTAACATATAGAAATAGTGTAAGGGGGTAAAGAGAAATAATTGAGATACAAAGCTTGAAATACCTATTAATGATGTCCTGCTTGTAGAGGGTAAAGGTTGTAAAGGTAATCAACCTTGCGATTGTGAATTTTGAAGGGAGTGTGCACGAGACCTCATTCACTGCTTGGCTGGCAAATCCGGAATCTACGGTGGCAAATGTCCAAACTCAACAAAATACAGGGGAGGACAGGAGAGCGATGAAGAGGGGCAGGTATGTGTGGCCACATGGAGGTGCAAATTGGGTCGCCGAGGGTCACGGAGTGGGAGAACCCCTACTGGCTGAAACAACAAAGTGAGGAGCAGCTACCGCAGTCCCGGCGCCCTCTCTTACTTCTTCTCTACCCGGATCCCACGGCACCTGGGCGCATGGCTGAGTCAGGGAGCCACCGCATCCTACCCTGGCAGGCCTGCCGCGCCGTCGGGCGGCAGCCGCAGCGCCCCCGCACCCCACCTCGGCTACCCTCTCCATGTCAAACTGTGGGTAACTGCCGGTATGCCCCCGCCTTCGCACGGATCTTGCTGGACGGAGCTGGGGCGCCGCAGCGCTGGGCCGGAGGATGCGTGGGGTAGGACGGGGCGGGGTGGGGTGGAGCCCGAGCAGAGGAGGCGGCGCAGTCGGCCGGCGAGGCAGCGCAAGGCCGCTCCTTGCAGAGTGAGAAAGAGGAGCGACGACGACGAAGGTGAAGGGGGAACATGGAATCCGCTTCCGCTTGCAACGTGTGGGTGCTAGATCTAGGAGAGGAGCGGAGGACCATCCTAGAGGAGCGGCGGTGGAGGAGGAAGCGCCCAGGAGGAGGTGACCGGAGCTCCGAGCTTGGGAGGAAGAGGCGGCCCGCAGGTGGCGAGGGCGGCGAGGGGGAGAGAGGGTGCGGATGGGGCGGCCGACGGGTGGAGAGAGAGGAGGCCGGCGCGGGGGCGAGAGGTCAAGGTGGTGCGGGAGAGGGAGCGGCGTACGGCCTTGCGGGACGCGGGTCGGGAGGAGACGGACGACGGAAGCAGTGCGAATGAGGCGGCCTGGGGAGGGGGCCTAGTGGGGAGGGGGTGGGGGAAAGGCGGTGCGGGGGTAAAGGCGGTGCGGGGCTTAGCGCGGGGCGCTGGACGACGGAGTGGGGAAATGGAGGGGATGGAACGTCGTAGATTTATATAGGGGTAGAGATATCAGTCTCATCGTTGATTGTCCATTTCGGTCGAGTGGAGTGGCTGTGGTCACCAGCAAAGTAAACGAGATGAGACCAGTTGAAATACGCAATGTCCAGCTGACTATCGCTTGCTCGGGCAGAAACGAGCGACCGATACAGTGCGGGCGGGGGAACGGGTCGGGCCCGAGCGGGTACAACGCGCAGGGACCGCGTGGGGGGCAGGAGCCTGAGCCACCCAAGGCCACACCACCTAAGCCCAAGTCCTAGCCTAACCCAGTTCCTAGGAGGCCCGTCTACCACTGTGAGTTCTGCCAGCGGAATAGCCACCTAGAGGAGTTTTGCTTCAAAAGGAAGCGGGTTGAGAGACAGGAGAGAGCTTGGGGGAACCAGGATCAGTTCTACTAGGGTGGTAGGCAAGATCCTACCCACCGCGGTGAGATGAGAAACCGCTTTGCTGGTGGTGAGAGAGGAGGCGGCTTCCGAGCTCGTGCTCCTGATGGTGAGAGATGCTTTGTCGGTCGAGCTCCTAGTCGTTTTCAGCGCGGCTATGGACCTCGTGACCAAGGGTTTATGAGAGAGCTCAGGCCACGCTTTGAGGGTCGTGGTTACTCCAGTCGTGGTGATTTCTTTGACTGTGCTTACCCCACTTTTGAGTAGATGGCTCGGCACTGGTACAACAGTTTTGGTACTAACCCCAGTGCCGGACCGTTTGCTCACCGTCACTTTACTTGACTTCGCAGGATCGAGGCATGGAGGATGTGTGGATCATGGACTCCGGTTGCTCTAGGCACATGATAGGGCACCGCAAGTGGTTCTCCAGCCTTAATCCCGTAAGCACCAAGGAATATATCACATTCGGGGACAATGGTCAAGGTAAAGTGTTGGGTGTTGGCTCTGTTTCGCTCTTTCCTAAGCTTTCCCTGAGAGAAGTTGCTTTTGTACGGAATCTGGGGTTCAATTTGGTCTCTGTTTCGCAACTTCTCGATGAAGGGTTTGAGGTTCGTTTTAAGAAGGGTGCGTGCCGTGTTCTTGATGCTGAGGATACCCTTGTTTGCTCTTTGCTGCCTTTTGGTCAGGTTTTTAGGGTCGACCTTACATCTGTTTCTGGCCCTGCGCGTTGCTTGGTTCCTAGTCCTTCTGCTGATATATGGAAGTGGCATAGGAGACTTGGTCACTTGAGCTTTGATCTGCTAGTCAGGTTAAGTTCAATGGGCCTAATCCGAGGATTGCCCAAATTGAAAGCTGAGAAGGATTTAGTATGTCACCCCTGTCGTCATGGCAAGATGGTTGCCGCTTCTCACACTCCTGTGTCTCAAGTTATGACCTCCTATCCGGGTGAGCTACTCCATATGGATACAGTAGGTCCTACTAGGGTAGCGTCGGTCAGTGGGAAGTGGTACATGCTTGTCGTTGTGGACGACTTTTCGCGGTTCTCGTGGGTATTTTTCATGGAGTTTAAGGATGAGGCATTTGGTTTTGTTCAGGATCTGGTACTGAGGTTGAGAAACGAAAGTCGTAAGGCCATGAGGGCTATCCGCAGTGACAATGGCGGAGAATTCAGAAACTCTCGGTTCGAAAACTTTTGTCGTGACCTAGGTCTTGAGCACCAGTTTTCTTCTCCATATACCCCACCGCAGAACGGTGTTGTGGAACGCAAGAACCGCACACTTGTTGAGATGGCACAGACGATGCTCGATGAGCACAGGACTCCGAGGCGCTTTTGGGCTGAGGCAGTGAATACGGCCTGTTACATTGCGAACCGGATCTTCTTGCGAGCTTTCCTTAGGAAGACCTCGTATGAACTTCGGTTTGGTAGGCAGCCCACCGTCAAGTATTTGTGAGCGTTTGGCTGCAGGTGCTTTGTGCTCAAGAAGGCGGGACATTTGGACAAGTTTGAGTCTCGTTGTTTGGATGGGATTTTTCTGGGGTTTGCTTCTAGTTCTAGGGCTTTTCGTGTGTGGATTTTGGAAGCCAAGCAAGTTGTTGAGACTTGTGAGGTTTCTTTTGATGAAACTATGCCCTGCACAACTCCTGCCTTTGAGCTTTCAGGTGATGATGAAGAAGGTACCCCCATCTTTGAGGATGAGGAAGGTGCGGTTGATGTTGGTGATGCAGGAGCCACTGCACCGGCGCAGCTCCTGCCCCCTCTGCTATGAGCTCTGATGATGAAGGAGGACCGTTGCCCACGGCTTCCTCTTCACTCCCCCGATAGCAAGCTCAAGTAGAGGCTGGCCCCGCTGAGGACGCAGGGGAGGTGACTTTCGAGATTGTTCCATCTCGGCAGGTCCAGTGGGATCACCCTCCACACAGGATGATTGGAGACATTCACCAGCGTGTTACACGCTCTACGGTTGCTTCTTTAGCCTTTTTCTCCCACTCTGCATATGTTGCTACTTTTGAACCCCCAGGATGTGTCACATGCATTATCTGATCCTAACTGGGTGAACACCATGCATGAGGAGTTGGAGAATTTTGAGCGAAACCATGTCTGGGATTTAGTTGAACCTCCACCAAACTATCAGCCTATAGGTACCAAGTGGGTTTTCAAAAACAAACAGGGTGAGAATGGGATGGTTGTGAGGAACAAAGCGAGATTGGTAACCCAGGGTTTCTGTCAGAAGGAGGGGATAGATTATGAGGAGACCTTTGCCCCTGTAGCTCGTTTGGAAGCCATTAGCATTTTGCTTGCCTTTGCGGCCTCTAAAGGCTTCAGACTGCAGCAAATAGATGTCAAGTCTGCTTTCCTGAACGGGTTCATAGAGGAGGAGGTATATGTGAGACAACCTCCTGGCTTTGAGAGTGCTAGATTTCCAGACCGGGTGTATAAGTTGAGAAAAGCCATTTATGGTCCGAAGCAAGCTCCTAGAGCTTGGTATGCTAGGTTGAAGAGTTTCCTACTCAAGTCTGGGTTTCTGATGGGTTCAGTAGATAAGACCTTGTTTTTGTTGAGTCGTGGCGGTGACACCCTGATAGTTCAGATATATGTTGATGACATAATTTTTGGTGGTTTATCTCACGCTTTGGTGGCTAGTTTTGCTGAACAGATGAGCAGAGAATTTGAGATGAGTCTCATGGGTCAGCTTCAGTTCTTCCTCGGGCTGCAGATCAAGCAAGGCCCTTAAGGAACCTTCGTCCATCAAGCCAAGTATATAAGAGACATACTCAAGATGTTTGAGATGGGTGACTCCAAGCCCATGACGACTCCTATGAGTACAAACACGGCGCTTGATGTGGATGAAAATGGGGAGGCGGTGGACCAGAAGGAATTTCGAGGGATGATCGGCTCACTTCTGTACCTGACGGCAACCAGACCGGACATTCAGTTCGTGGTCTGCCTTTGTGCGCGCTACCAGGCTTCTCCTAGGACTTCTCACCGTCAAGCGGTGAAGCGCATTTTCAGGTATCTGAAATTCACTCCTGAGCTTGGTCTTTGGTATTCCTCGGGTTCTTCTCTTTCTCTTAGAGGGTTCTCAGATGCTGACCATGCTGGCTGTCGGATTGATCGCAAGTCAACCGCTGTCACTTGCCAACTCTTAGGAACCTCTCTTGTCTCTTGATCCTCCCGCAAGTAAGCTAGTGTATCCCTATCTACCACAGAAGCAGAATACATAGCTGCTGCTAGCTGCTGCTCCCAGCTCTTATGGATGAAAGCCACCCTTAGTGATTTCGGCCTTAGGTTTGGAAAAATCCCACTTCTAGTTGACTCTACTTCTGCTATTTCTGTAGCTAAGAACCCCGTCTTGCACTCTAGAACCAAACACATAGACGTGAGGTTTCACTTTCTGAGAGATCACTATGAGAAGGGAGACATAGACTTAGTCCATGTAGTTTCAGCAAACCAGTTGGCCGATATCTTTACCAAGCCCCTAGAGTTTGACACTTTTACGCGTCTGAGAGGTGAGCTTGGAGTGTGCTATCCCTTTTAGTCAGGGATAGTATGCTATTCCTTTTAGTAAGGAAAAGCTTTTGTAGTTTAGTTCTTGCTTTTATCTTGCTTTTATTTCTCTTTGTTTCTTTTGCATATTGTATCATATCATGCATTGCATTGTATCATATGCATTTTCACTTCTCTAGCACTAGAACTCTTTTGGAATGATAAGTTAGTACTTGCTTGTGCTAGATTGTACAGATGCATGCTTGATCATGGTTGGCTAAGCTCTCTTGAGTCTGTTGAATACTAATTGTGAGCCAAGTCATTTGCTTTCCTGAAAATCAAAAACATGATAACCACTTGATTTGGCTACCTAGCATGTGTAGGAATGTTGAATACTATGCTATCTTTTCATGCCTGGATATGCTAGTTGTATGCCTTTGCTATGTTATAGCCTAAGCTTTTATGGCACCTTGGTTAAATTGAAATCTGAATCAAAATGCTTATAAGTGGTGTCTTATGTGCTAACATGAGAAAGATCCAGATGGGTTTGCTTGTCACACTGATCTAGTTTGAGACTGCTTGTCATTGCACTTTGACATGAACTTGGACTAGGCTGTGTATGATCAAAACCTTGTCTTAAGCTTCTGATGGTTCTTTGAGTCTAGGCTTGGCATTGGTTGGTAAGAAGAGGCAATAGACAAGTAAATAACCCCTGTCACAAAAAGAACTTGCTCATGAATTTAAATGTTCAAATCTGAAATTTGCAAATCTCTAAAATACTTATGGCTAGTGCTTTGGTTGAGAGTAGCACACCTTGTATGCAATGCTAGCATCTTGTTGTTCATGCCTATCTTGCTAGGTGCTATTCATGTTGGTGATGCTTTCTTTTTAAAACTACCCTGAAAAACAAGCTTGCTCTTGATATGTGTAAGATAGATTCATTTGAGCTTGTTATATGCTTCCCTTCCCTCACTTGCATTGTATGCTAGAACTTGTGAATACTAGCTTTCCATCCCTTCAGAGCTCTTTAAGTTACACTCCTTGCACATCATGGCATTTTTTGAGGGGGAGTTGCTTAGTTCAGGGGGAGTCCTAGGAACCCTTGATGTGTCCATTGTCAACAAGGGGGAGAGATTTTGGAGTATTGGACACAGGAGGAGGACTTCGGGAGAGATTTAGTTGAGGGGGAGCTTTGCATTCCTTTTTGCATTTATAAGGATGCATTTCAGGGGGAGTTGAGCTTTTAACATGCTCTTTGCATCGGTGAGTTGAGCCTTTTGCCTCTGTCTTGAGGAGCCGATGCTTTGTTTTCTTTTGTTGTCTCATTGTGCCCTATTTCTTTGCTTGTATTTGGTTCTTGGGCATTTTGAGCAACTTTCTTCTTTCTTTCTTTCTTTTTCGGTTTTACACTTTTCTCTTATCTTTGTTC
Organism: Paspalum notatum; assembly: GCA_022530915.1. NCBI lineage: Eukaryota > Viridiplantae > Streptophyta > Magnoliopsida > Poales > Poaceae > Paspalum > Paspalum notatum. The sequence goes on along the minus strand of CM039688.1, from coordinate 25,149,816 downwards.
TATTTCAGGTTATAGGTTGAAGGTGTTGACAATGCACTCATCAAGGGGGAGATTGAGAGCCAATGGACCGGCCTCATTGCTCTCCTGGTGTGATGAGTGATTGCCAACGAGATCAAGCCCTTCGATGGACTGGAGGCCCTCCGATGGACTGGAGGTAGAGGATGAAGACCTCGATGGACTGAGGTAAAAGCCCTCCAATGGACAAGAGGTAATGCTCGGCGTCGATCGGCCATGGGAGCTCGGTACACGGAGGGGCGATTCGGCAACGGTGGTGTAAGCCCTCCGATGGACCGTGAGGCGACTCCGATGGACTGGAGAAGCCGAGTGCCAACGTGGTGCTCCAACTCGAGTGCATGGCGCGAAGGCGTGCGAGGGAGGCTTTGGCGGCTTTGACTCAAAACCGCCACCCAATTCAAATGACTTGGTAGGTTGGGCTCCGACTCGCCAAGATAGAAGATTGGGCCAAGACCCAGCCCAGGAAGCCCGCAAAATAAAGTTTCCCTGTTTCTAACTTCAAACCGGGAGAAGCTTCCGGACTACTGGCTACGTGGCACACATCCAAGCGAGGCGTGGAGAAGAAGAAGATCAAGCCGTCATCGTAGTCGTCCGGTTGTATCTTTTCGGTTTGGCCCCCTCCAGGCATTTTTAGAGTAGGGGTCTTAGTGTAATTATGTCGTTTTGGGCCTAGGGTATAAATAGACTTGAGAGGCTCCCTTGGAGCTTATCTTGGCAGCCACCATACCCTATTTTCTCTAACCCTAGCAGCCAAGGTCCAAAGAGAGAAAAGAGAGGAGATTAGTTAGGAGATGAGTGCCTAGTTTAGTCAAATCTTGTCATTAGTGGGAGGATGATGGGAGGTAGGCTCTAGGGGGTCTTGTAAGACTTGATTTCGTGATTCAATCCAAGATTATTCTTTGAGAAATCCATGTCTTGAGTAGCTCATTTTCGTCCTCCTTTCCCCCTCCCCGTTCTTGTTCGTTTTTGGTTCTAATCCTTGGATTTTGGTGTGTTTCGGTTTGTCCAAGGTTGGGATCTTTCTTTTGCTGGTATTTTGTCTTGCTATGATGTGGTGAATCTCACTAGCCAAGTGCTAGAATCATTGAACCACGAGCAAAGGCCATTCTTCCCATTTCTCGGTTTTTCGCAGTCAACTCACCTACCTCACGAAATTTGCAATTCCCATGTATCCTTTTATCTTTTGGAGCTGATCTTTTGGGATTTGCTAGGGAAGGTCCTTAGGATTATCCATGCAAATTTTCGTGAAGTTTCGTTGAGATTTGACCCCGTTTCGATCGATTTTTCGAAAGAGTGTTCGGCTGTTTTTTGAGTGCAGTTTTCTACTGAGTTTAATAGGACGGTCTGGAGTTAAATAGGACGGTCTGTAGAGACCGGATAGTCCGGTCTGTAGTGTTTCTGGGCTGTTTTCAACCTCCTCTTAACTTGGTACGGTCTAGGCCTTTTGGGGGGGTTCGGATAGTACGGTTTGTACATTTTTAGGCTGTTTTCTTGTGTTAGTTCCTCCTCTTCTTCCTTTGTCTTTTCTCCTTGGTTTCTTTGGTCTTTGTAGTGTTGTTGTTTGCTTCAAACTTGTCTTGTGTCAACCACTGCATGCCCATACTCTTCACTCACTGATCTTAAGTGAGGCACGCTTCGGTGTGTTGAGTGGCTAGTGTGCGACACTTGCAAGCTTTGTAGCTTGTCTTGTTTTGTTTTGGCCAGTCTGTGTTCCTAGTTGCCTTTTTATTTGTGCCTTGTTGTTTTCGCTTGTTTTGTTGTGTGCTTTAATGTTTTCTCGTTTACGGTTTCTCAGTGTGTCCTAGGGTTGGTAGCTTGTCTATGCTACGCAACTCTTCACATTAGAGAGGTGTAGTTTTAAGTGGTGTGTCTGTTCGTTTACGTGTAGTTTGGTTACTCGTCTTACGTCCATTTCGTTGGGCGTTAATTCAAGTGCTTCCGCTTTCCACCTGATACGTATCTGTTCTGTGGACGGTATCGGGTGTGCGTGTGTTTTCGTGAGAGCGCACTTTGGGGGCTTGAGTTTGAGTTTATCAAGTGCTCCTATTCACCCCCCTCTAGTCGCACGTCTCGGTCCTACAAACCCCACCCCAGAACGGTGTTGTGGAACGCAAGAACCGCACACTCGTTGAGATGGCACGGACGATGCTCGATGAGCACAGGACTCCGAGGCACTTTTGGGATGAGGCAGTGAATACGACTTGTTACATTGCGAACCGGATCTTCTTGCGAGCTTTCCTAGGACTTTTTGTGTGTGGATTTTAGAGGCCAAGCAAGTTGTTGAGACTTGTGAGGTTTCTTTTGATCAAACTATGCCCTGCACAACCCCTGCTTTTGAGCTTTCAGGCGATAATGAAGAAGGCACCCTCATCTTTGAAGATGAGAAAGGTGCAGATGATGTTGGTGATGCAGGAGCCCCTGCACCGGCTGCAGCTCCTGCTCCCTCTGCTACGAGCTCTGATGATGAAGTAGGACCCTTGCCCACGGCTTCCACCTCACTCCCCCGACAGCAAGCTCAAGCAGAGGCTGGCTCCGCTGAGGACTCAGGGGAGATGACCTCCGAGATTGTTCTATCTTGGCAGGTCCAGTGGGATTACCCTCCACATAGGATCATTGGAGATCTTCACCAGTGTGTCACACGCTCTTCGGTTAACTCTCTAGCCTTTTTCTCCCACTCTGCATTTGTTGCTTCTTTTGAGCCCCAGGATGTGTCAATGAATTATCTAATCCTAACTGGGTGAACGCCATGCATGAGGAGTTGGAGAATTTGGAGGGAAACCATGTCTGGGATTTAGTTGAACCTCCACCAAACTGCCGCCCTATAGGAACCAAGTGGGTTTTAAAAAACAAACAGGGTGAGAATGGGATGGTTGTGAGGAACAAAGCAAGATTGGTAGCCTAGGGTTTCTGTCAGAAGGAGGGGATAGATTATGAGACCTTCACCCCTGTAGCTCGTTTGGAAGCCATTAGGATTCTGCTTGCTTTTGCTGCCTCCAAAGGCTTCAAACTGCAGTAGATGGATGTCAAGTCAGCCTTCCTAAATGAGTTTATAGAGGAGGAGGTTTATGTGAGACAACCTCCTGGCTTTGAGAATACCAAGTTTCCAAACCGGGTGTATAAGTTGAGGAAAGCCCTTTATGGTGTGAAGCAAGCTCCAAGAGCTTGGTATGCTAGGTTGAAGAGTTTCCTGCTCAAGTCTGGGTTTGTGATGGGTTCAGTAGACAAGACCTTGTTTTTGTTGAGTCGTGGCCGTGACACCATGATAGTTCAGATATATGTTGATGACATAATCTTTGGTGGTTCATCTCACGCTTTGGTGTCTAGTTTTGCTGAACAGATGAGCAGGGAATTTGAGATGAGTCTCATGGGTGAGCTCCAGTTCTTCCTCGGGCTGTAGATCAAGCAAGGCCCTGAGGGTACCTTTGTCCATCAAGCCAAGTACACAAGGGACATACTCAAGAAGTTTGACATGAGTGACTCTAAACCCATGACAACTCCAATGAGTACAAACACGGCGCTTGATGCTGATGAAGATGGGGAGGCGGTGGAACAAAAGGAATTTCAAGGAATGATCGGCTCACTTTTGTACCTAACGGCGACCAGACCGGACATTCAGTTCGCGGTTTGCCTTTGTGCGTGTTACTAGGTCTCTCCCAGGACATCTCACCATCAAGCGGTGAAGCGCATTTTCAAGTACCTAAAGTTCACTCCTGAGCTTGGTCTTTGGTACTCGGGTTCTTCTCTTTCTCTTACAGGGTTTTCAGATGCTGACCATGCTGGCTGCCGGATTGATCGCAAGTCAACCTCCGGCACATGCCAACTCTTAGGAACCTCACTTGTCTCATGGTCCTTTCGCAAGCAAGCTAGTGTATCCTTGTCTACCACAGAAGCAGAGTATATAGCTGCTGCTAGCTGCTGCTCCCAGCTCTTATGGATGAAAGCCACCCTTAGTGATTTTGGCCTTAGGTTTGGGAGGATCCCTCTTCTAGTGGACGCTACTTCTGCTATCTCTGTAGCTAAGAACCCCGTCTTGCACTCTAGAACCAAACACATAGATGTGAGGTTTCACTTTCTGAGAGATCACTATGAGAAGGGTGATATTGACTTAGTCCATGTAGTAACCCAAATCCAGTTGGCCAATATTTTTACCAAGCCCCTAGAGTTCAGCGCTTTTGTGCGCTTGAGAGGTGAGGTTGGAGTGTGTTATCCCTTTTAGTCAGGGATAACTTTAGTTGTTTAGGTTTTACCTTTGTTTGCCTTGTTTTTGTTTTCTTCTTAGTTCTTTTGCATTATGTACCATATCATGCATTGCATTGTATCATATGCATTTTTACTTCACTAGCACTAAAGCTCTTTTGGAATGATGAGTTAGTATTTGCTTGTTCTAGATTGTATAGATGCTTGCCTGATCATGGTTGGCTAAGCCCTCTTGAGTCTGATGAATACTTCTTGTGAGCTAAGTCTTTTGCTTTCCTGAAAATCAAAAACATGTTCACAAATTGACTTGGCTACCTAGCATGTGTAGGAGTGTTGAATGCTATTCTATCTTTTCATACCTAGATATGCTAATTGTATGCCTTTACTAAGTTAATGCCTAAGCTTTTATGACACATTGCTTAAAGAGAAATATGAATTACAATGTTTGCAAGTGGTGTTTCTTGTGCTGAAATGAGAAAGATCCAGGTGGGTTTGCTTGTCACACTGATCTAGTTTGAGACAGCTTGCCTTTGCACTTTGGCATGAACTTGGACTAGGCTGTGTATGACCAAAACCTTGTCTTAAGCTTCTGATGGTTCTTTGAACCTAGGCTTGGCATTAGTTGGTAAGAAGTGGCAAAAGATAAGTAAATAACCCCTGGCACAATATGGAACTTGCTCCTGTAATACAAGTGATTAAATCTGAAATATGCAAGTCTCTAAAATTCTTATGGCTTGGTGTGTATGCTTTGGTTGAGAGTAGCACACCTTGTATGCATTGCTAGTATCTTGTTGTTCATGCCTATCTTGCTAGATGCTATTCATGTTGGTGATGTTTTCTTTTAAACTACCCTGCAAAACTTGCTAGCTCTTGATATGTGTAAGATAGATTCATTTGAGCTTATTGCATGCTTCCTTGCCCTCCCTTGCTCTGTATGCTAGAACTTGTGAATACTAGCTTTCCATCCCTTCTGAGTTCTTTCTGGTACACTCTCTGCATCTCATGGCATATTTTGAGGGGGAGTTGTCTAGTTCAGGGGGAGTCCTATGAACCCTTGATGTGTCCATTGTCAACAAGGGGGAGAAGTATTGGACATAGGGGGAGGACTCGGGAGAGATTTAGTTGAGGGGGAGCTTTGCATTCATTTTTTCCATTTGTAAGGATGCATTTCAGGGGGAGTTGAGCCTTTAGCATGCTCTTTGCATCGGTGCGTTGAGCCTTTTACCTCTGTCTTGAGGAGCCGATGCTTTGTTTTCTTTTGTTGTCTCATTTTGCCCTATTTCTTTGCTTGTATTTGGTTCTTGAGCATTTTGAGCAACTTTCTTCTTTCTTTCATTCTTTTTCGGTTTTACGCTTTTCTCTTGTCTTTGTTCTATTTTAGGTTACAGGTTGAAGGTGTTGACAATGCACTCTTCAAGGGGGAGATTGAGAGCCAATGGACCAGCCTCATTGCTCTCCTAGTATGATGAGTGATTGTCAACGAGCTCAAGCCCTCCGATGGACTGGAGGCCCTCCGATGGACTGGAGGTAGATGATGAAGACCTCGTTGGACTGAGGCAAAAGCCCTCCAATGGACCGGAGGCAATGCTCGGTGTCGGTCGGCCATGGAAGCTCGGTACACGAAAGGGCGGTTCGGCAAAGATGGTGTAAGCCCTATGATGGACTGCGAGGCGACTCCGATGGACTGGAGAAGCCGGGTGCCACTGTGGTGCTCCAACCCGAGTCCATGGCGCGAAGACGTGCGAGGGAGGCTTTGGCGGCTTCGGCTCAAAACCGCCACCTAAGTTCAAATGACTTGGTGGGTTGGGCTTCGACTCGCCAAGATAGAAGATTAGGCCAAGACCCAGCCCAAGAAGCCTGCAGAATAAAGTTTCCCGATTTCTGACTTCAAAACCGGGGGAAGCTTCCGGACTACTGGCTACGTGGCGTACATCCAAGCGAGGCGTGGAGAAGAAGAAGATCAAAGCGTCATCGTAGTCGTCCGATTGTATCATTTTCATTTCAGCCCCTTCTGGCTTTCTAGAGTAGGGGTCTTAGTGTTAAATGGTGTCGTTAGGCCTGGGCTATATATACCTAAGTGGCTGGTCATTTAGGTGACTCTTCCACCATTAGAAAACCCTAGGCTTAGTTTCCATACAGCCAAGTGCTAAAGAGAGAAAGGAGAGCTTTAGGCTAGGATTTGAGTGCCCTAGCTAGTGTTCTTCACATCAAGAGGAAGGATGAAGGGTGGTAGGCTGTAGGAACCTTTGTATATAAAGAGAGAAAGGAGAGCTTTAGGCTAGGATTTGAGTGCCCTAGCTAGTGTTCTTCACATCAAGAGGAAGGATGAAGGGTGGTAGGCTGTAGGAACCTTTGTATAAACTCAATTTCGTGATTAATCCAGCAATATTCCTCTGAAATTGGAGTACTTGTGTGCAGCCCTCTCCCTTCCGCTTTTCTAGTTTGATTTTTGGGTGATTTCTCAAAGGCTTTTGGTGATTTGCTTTGCCTACGAGTTTTCCCCACTTCTTTTGGTGTTTTGGACTTGCAAGGACGTGGAGATTATGACTTAGATCATCTCAAACCTGCAGGTTTTCCACAAGCAAGTCGAATTTGAGTTTTCCCCTTTTCTTGCCCAAAGCTTGCCTCTTCACGAGATCTGAAATTCCCGCTAATCCCTTGATCTTTTTCCATGGATCTTTTGGGAATAGCTTTGGAATAGTGCTCAGATAGCCTGTGTCAATTTTCGTGAAGATTGGACAAGGTTTGGTCAGGTTTGAGGTTTGGGAACTCAAGTTTCAGGGTGCTACCAGACTATCTGGTGCAACCACCGGACTATCCGGTCCTCTGTGGGACAATCCGACGGCTTGCACTAGACTATCCAGCTCCAGCCCTCGTCCCAGCCTCTACCGGACTATCCGGTGCAGGTCACCAAACTATCCAGTCTCTACCGAACTGTCCGGTGAAGTGCACCGGACTATCCGGCGTGTGGCTGCGCAGTCGGTTTTTGTTGGAGTTTTTGCCGTTCGGGTTTTGCTTCGTCCTTACCCGAGTGATTCTCACCATTGGCTCATACTCATCGCTCTCTATTCTTCAGTGAGACGCATTTAGGTGCGGAGTGGCTACATGGGATCCTCTTTTGCAAGAGAAGTTGTTTCACTTGACTAGCGATCTCGTGATCGTTGAGGGTCTGTTTGGGAGCAAAGTTTTTAAAACCATAGTTTTACAATACCATGGTCTATCAAATGTCATGACAAAACCATAGTTTTACAATACCATGGTCTATCTATTACATGTTTGGAGGCATAGTATTTGGCCTCACTTCCTTTCCACAATGGAAACTTTGGTCTAGACCAAAGTTTTTTATACCCCAAAAATACCATGGTATTGGCAATACCATGGTTTTAGATACATAGAGCTCCCAAACACCTTTTGTTCCAAATACCATGGTATTCTCAAATACTGTAGTATTGTCTCCAAAACCACAAAAATACTTTGTTCCCAAACATGCCCTGAGTCTTCTATTTCCACTCGCTTGGTGTGTACCCGTTCAGTGGGCGACACCAAGTGCTCGCTAGACACGTTTCCTTTCAGTGGACGGTGTCTAGCAGTTTTGGTGTGTAGTTTGTCAGTTTGCACTAGGGGGTTGTGAGTTTGAGTTTTTGGTGCTCCTATTCACCCCCCTCTAGTCGCACGTCTCGGTCCTACAGTAGGTGGCTTTCAAACAAAAGAAATCTTAATATGATGGATATTTTATTCATGCTTATGATTTAAATGGAGACCGGGCAGAGCATAAGTTTACTTTTCGTGGTGTGCATTGTTGTTATTGAGCTCCGTCCGTGTCGCATAAGGTCATTCGTTGTTCGCCTATTGGTCGGCATAACATTTCTAGAATGCTTATCCAGGCCATGGGACTGGTAAAAGTCTTACTTGTGCCATCCAAAGAACAGAGACTTGGTCCTACCATGGGGCCTAGGGGGGCTTGACTCATGGGAGGGCTGAACCGGTACGCCGTGGTATCGCTCCATGGGGGCTAAACCTAGGGAATGGTGGGTTGGAATCAAACTTGGGATGGGACAAGTGGAGATGGGGGATATATGTGTGGAACGCGATGGCTAGTAAGCATATATCTCCTGGCATTTTTAGTTATTCCCGAAAATTAAAAATCGATTCGAATCGTTGATGCTCACCAGGTGTGAGAATGCCAATGCCACTGACGTTCAATGTCGTAACAACTTGAACACATTATGCTTATTGTTCATGTTTTTAAATTCAACATGCTTGGATTTTGATGTTTTACGTTCATGCAAGTTATTATTATTATGGTGTTGTTACTATTATGATAAAAGGTGGCAGCTGTCAAATCTTGCTATCTTATGTAACCATGACCTTGTTTAAAATCAATGGCAACATATCAGGTGCAAAGCAAGCACTTGGTGCAAACCCGTGCAAACCTACTAAAATAAGTTTTAAAAAATTCTAGAAAAAATCATGAATGTACTTCTCATCTTACCTCATCTATATATAAAATTTCATGGTCAAATTCATCTTACTCTAGAAGTTACAAAAAAGACAAATTTGGGGTGCATTTGACTGTTATTGTTTGTCAGGAAATTTGTCTTTTTGTAACTTCTGGAGTAAGATGAATTTGACCATGAAATTTTATATATAGATGAGGTAAGATGAGAAATACATTCATGATTTTTTCTAGAATTTTTTTAAAACTTATTTTAGTAGGTTTGCACGGGTTTGCACCAAGTGCTTGGTTTGCACCTGATATGTTGCCAAAATCAATGGCTAAGGATCCACATGATTAGTAAGTAAGCTTTGCGTTAGCCGTAAGCCATTTCTATTAAGTCCTACAGAGTAATTAGTACTCAGGGTTTGCCCCCACTTTTGGAGCACAGGTACTGATGACAACTGGACAGCCGTTTGGAGGAGGGTAGAACCGGTGGGCTCGGTGCTACTCGCCTTGTTCATCTCTGCATGAAGACTACTTAAGTATTTTGTTTCTGCTGCGAGATATTTTTGAAATCGCTTCCGCTATATTTGAACATGTATTTGAATACATATAATTGGTTTGTAAACTAAGTCTATCTACTCTCTATTTCAACTGCTTGTGATGATGTAACTGTTGTGGCTCCATCGAGAGTCGGATGTGTTTGATGTCGGTTCCTCTGGGAATGGTATTATCGAGAGTCGAAGGACTCTCGACGGACTACTGAGTTTGGTACGGCCTAAGTGCACTGCGAGCCAGAGGTGGTAGGTGTGTTTAGTCTGGATTAAGCGGGACGGTTCCACCACCGTGTGAGTATGGACAATCCTAAGTTCTGGTTGAATTAGCTACCAATCCCCGGCAACGATGCCAGAAAAGCTTGTTGGCTTTTCTTAGCCTACTGATATAAATCTACAAGCGCATGGAAACACGTTGTAGCTTTTCACCCAAGAGTATTCCAGGGTATCTGTTGCACCAGGAAACCGACGGGTAGTTCTCTAGAGAGCTTCACACAATAGGGCCGGGAGGTGTATGTGGATCGCCGAGATCACTCCTCCTTGCTGCGACCCACGATCAGCTGCACGGATCAGCCGATCGTTCTTGGCTTGGGGTTGCTTGGGCGTGCCACCTGGCTTATGACCTAGCCAGGGAGGTTATGGTGATGGTGTTCGCATTGGTTGGCTCCTGTTTCCCCTATATAAGCAGACAAAACAGATTAAACGTTAAATGCTAGCCGGATCACTCGGATCGGCTCATCCTGGATCGGATCTTCTCTATCGACAAGGCCCTGTTGTCTTACCAATAGTATATCCAGATATAATATGCAAAAGTACTTAAATAAAGGAAAAGTAAGCACGACTAGATCTATTCTAGTCGGCTAAAACATCCAGATGAACGTCAAACATACTCTGAATCTACTAAACTCACCAAAGATTCTATAGGAACAATATACGAGCAGATGCATCTTTGATAAAGCGATAATAGGCAAGACAGGGTATACATCGGATCTTCCTACTAACGAATGATCTGTAGATAAAACTATGAGAACAAATCTAATCTAAGCTCTAAACCTTGTGATATGTTAAACCAACAATAAACCAGCAGCATAAAAGCATGCAACACAACAGATATTAGCATAACAACAAATTGTGTACAAGCCAACATGCAAGCACATCGGCTCATACACGTGACGGATCTCATGCCGAGCTAGGCTCGGCATGAGATTTGTCAAGGTAACTAATGGATCTCGCGCTATGCAAAGCTTATCGCGAGATTCATCATGGTAACTAGCAAACCGTGCCATCAAAAACACTTCAGCACACGATTTGCCAGGCGACTAACGTCGCAATGCCTGTAACGAATTGAATCGTTAAGGCAGCATGACGATTACTTGAAACTCTAGTCGCTAGATGTGGCGATGCACTGAGGGGATGTGGAGACAGCCACTGCTCGATGAACGTATGTCGTCAACTTTATTTCGATAGTCCATAGACTAGGGCAACAAACCTGCCCTTCCGAAATTAAGCTACAAACCCTAACTAACTAAAACTAGACTCTTTCCGCATTAAGCTACAAAGCCCATTGGCCTGTTCTATCTTTCCGCCGTCACTCCCTTGGACGACTTCTTTCCATCCCAAAGCCGATCTTGGCCCATTAACAGGGGCAACACATGCCCCCCTGGTTTTGGCTAATAAAGATTTATTTATTTGAAAACCAGAGAAGTGGGAAACCTGACCATGCACGTCCCATCGATCTGAACCGCCACACGGTCTTCCATGGCAACCACCATGATGGCTTGCATGACCCTTTGGCTTCCCGTATGGCGCCCCTTCGCCTTCCATCGCCTCACGCTTAATAAAAGGCAGGGCATCTCCCCTGTTCCACTCAAATCGGCATCCAGTCTTCCCTCTCCTTCAGCCAACAAAACCAAGAAAACCCCTGTTTTCAGCCATGTCTTCCTCTGGCAGCAACCACCCACCATCGCCGCATTCCTTCTCCTTCGTGACTAGGCCGCGGGCTCTCACTCCTCCTTCTTCCCCCACCGTCGCCTCTGCTCCAGGCGCGGCAGCCGACGTGCCAGCGCCATTGCCGCCCTACCCGGATGTGCCGCTGGGCTTCGCTCCGCTGCCGATCGTGGGAGCCGACCAAGCTCCCCTGGCCGCTCCATCAGATGACGAGAAGCGATCCCCAAGCCCAGCCACCAAGGCTTGGCTGAAGAGGTGGGGGCCGAACATTCCGTCCCCTCCGCGCGGAGCGATCAAACTCCGCTGCTCCGAGGACCTGGAGGACGCCATCGCCTCCCCTCCATGGGTCCCTCGCCTGGACCATGATTCGCCCGAGCGTCCCGCCAAGAGAAGGCACCTAGGGACACCGCCCTCCGACGGCAAGGCAGAGGGTGACGAAGAAGATGAGGACGCCAGCGACGAGGAAGAGAACTCCAACGAGCCGGAGGACTCCGACGAAGTCGAGCTGGAGGAGCCAGACGAGGATGAAGACCTCGAGGCTCAATACGAGGAGGGCTCGTCTGACCTTGCTCCGACCGAGAACGAGGACGCCGACGACAAGGACGACGACGGCGTGGGCGAGGAAGCCGATGAGGAATCGGCTGCTGACAGTGATGCTTAGAGCATCCTGTCTTAGCAGTAGTTAGGATTAGCTTTAAGTTGTAGTAGTTTAGCCGTTGCATTGGCCCTCTTGTAAGATTATCTTTAGCTTTTGGGATCAATAGCCGTAGTATCGGCTCAAGGATGTATTTTGTTATGTAAATTAATGAAATCCCCTTTCTGAACTTCTATCCCCTTTTTTCATTTTCTTGCCAATTCTCCCTCATACTACAATCGGCTCAGCAGCATCACGCTGACTCGAAAAATCCCTCAATCGACTTTAATTTAGCATGACAAGCCGATATGTTTTACTTAGCCGATTCCTAGTAGACAATCAGCTCACCGGTCAATCGTTTAATCGGCTCTGACTCATTGACTTTAATCAAACAAAACTCGACAAGCCGACGACTCAGAGGACATGCTTCCTCCGACCAAAATTTCCAAATCCCGCGTAAGTCAGTATCTCATAAAGACTTATACCTAACCAGAACTCACCTCCCTTCCTCTTTGCCGCCGACGAACATCTTCCCACCGCTTCCAGCTCCGAGCGACTTGCGAAAATGGCAGCGTCAAGCAGCATAACAGAAGAGCAGACTCTTTCCGGGCGCGTATTTGGATTGAAGGTAAAGGCTTTGACTACCTCTGCAATTATGCTTCTCACAAAGCTGTTATCTTTACCTTGCATTCGTTCCTCAATCATCCAGGCCGACGAGATACCGATCCCGACTTCGGCCAATTCCAATTCTTACAGTTTAGGGCCCAAATCCTATGAGCCCCCATATGACCTTGTTAGAACAGAGACCAAACGCTTGCCTTTTGTTCACGTCGACCCAGACCTAGATCTGTGGACTGACCAACTCCACGCCTGGCCGTTCGTCATGGACGGGTGGACTGATTGGTACAAGCGTGTTGAGTGCGCATATAGTTCCACTTGGCAATCCATGCGCATAGCCGATCCTCTGACTCTATCTCTTTGTTCCATGGAGAAGGACGACAATCTGCTTAGATCCATTGGCTATTTCTGGTCGGATAGCCTGAACTGCTTCCTGTTCGGCTCTGGTCCCATGACACCCACCCTCATGGACGTTGTCATGATCTTAGGACTAGATGTGCAATCTACCTATCCTTCTCCCTTCCATCTAGCTGAATGCCCTTATAAGAAAATAGTAGAGAAGAGCAGTACCCGAAACTGGGGCCAGTATATCGCTCAACACAACAAACAGTCTGGTTCAGTTTCAGAGAAACACCACATCGCTTTCCTAAACTTGTGGCTTGACCATTTCCTCTTCAATGGTCCTTCTCTAGCCCTGACCAAGAATTACCTCAACTTGGCCACCGCACTGGCTCAAGGTCGGTCCATTGCCTTAGGCAAACTCTTTCTAGGCATACTGTACCGTCATCTCTCTTTGAACACCCAACGCATATTGGCTGGACAACGCATCAAGACAGGCGGTCCTTGGTGGTTTGTTCAGCTCTGGAGTCAACTGTACTTTCGTAATGCAATTCTAGATTTCCCATCACTCGAGTCTCAATCTTTTCCAAACCTCGCGGGCAAATCCATCCGTTGCACCTCATTTGGCCAGGCCTTGCACCAATTGCCTATAACCCAGACCGACGCAGCTGAAACGACCAAATAGTACAAATGTTTCTACAGCTCACAAACCACCCCTGCATATAATGCATATACCGAATCTGAACAATTCGAGAATCCATCCTTTTTCAGACTAGATGTATTTAGCACTGATGAAGAAACTCAAACCATATTCGGCATAATGGCTATCCCTTGTCTCCTAGTCAGCATGAGCACTGGTAACAGAATCAACAAGCCAGGATACGAATCATACCAACCTGTTTTAGCTGCTCACCAGCTCGGCCTAAACCAAACTTCTCCTCGCCTGATTATTCATGAGAAAATCCAAAGCCGAGCTGACATATCTGACTCCCTGGTAGCCACCAAAGCATATTCCATCTTTTCCGACCTAGAGTTAAGCATACCTGGCACGATGGAGTTCGTATGCACAGCCGATGGCTTCGACCGCTGGTGGAATTTCTGGAAGCCCCACCTTTTTCATAATGCCGTGGCATCGGCTCTTCTAGCCATCGACCCCGAGCACGAAACCACACCAGAAGAGGTAATCTCCCATTTGATTCGGCCTATTTTCGTGTATTGTTGCTTCATGATATGACCGAGTTTCTTGAACACAGATGCAGACAGGGCTTGTTCCTACCGACGATGCCGGCCAGCCATTCAAGTACCTGTAAAAGGCACCACTGCCTTTATACCAGGCCGACATGCCTTCTCTTGACAAGGCCATCTTTTCTTCCCCTGGGATGACACGCAAGAGGGAGGGAAAAGGACTTCGCCAGCCGAGGTTCAAGAAAGCCGCCATAAAACCCAAGCCTGTCGTCCCGGTCCAGACCCTTTCTTCTGATTCACTAGTAAGTTCCACTTTGCCTTGCATATAGTATTGGAAGTTATATTGATCATTTTCTATATACAGGGTCATAGCTCGCACGGCCAGGAACAAGAGGAGGCCGAGAAAGAGAATTCCCCTGAACTTCCCAATTCTTCTCCTAAGGACACATCAGGCCGGACAGACGAAGACCATATGGAAGTTAGCCCTCCACGGGTGTGTTCTGCACTACAAGTCTTCTTTGTCTATAGTTTGTAAACTAACCATGCTGCTATCAAGCCTTTGATGCTGCATCCTTGTTGAACTTTGATCCTTCGACCATCGGTGAATCTTGGGTGGCTGAGAGTCCTCCTTCGACTCCACCAGCCGATGTGACCTCGTACCTTAAAGACATCGCCAAGCAACTAGAGACTCCAATTGAGAAATTGGTCGTTACGTGTGATGGCATCCGCACGGCCCTCGAGCCGATTATTGATATGCTGCCTTTGAGCCTGAAGCAAGCGCTCTGGCCAATAGCTCACCTTGGATTCCTTTGAGAAGAAGTGTTGGCCGCTATGTCACGGATAGCTACTCGTAACAACCAGGCGGCCCTGCATAAGGAAATTACCAAGGTATGTATAGCAGCAAATCAATTCAAGGCAGACCTGGATGATGACAGTGAAGAAACAAGGCTGAAGACGTCCAAGCAAGCACTTGATGCGAGAAAATCACAGATAACTGATGAAATCAAGCGTCTTGAGGAAGAGCTATCTCAGGTTGACGCAGCCATCCAAGCCAATGATGCAAGCATGAAGACGCTCACAAATAACAAGCAAAAGCTGTCCATGTCACTCAAAGGCAGCATCGCACACATCCGTGAGTTAAACAAAAGCCTGATCATCGGCTCTGACGAATCAAATCATCAAGTCATCGACTCCGCTGTAACACCCCAAATTTTATTTTTCTGAATTTAAAATAATTAAAATATTTTTCTCAATTTATTAAGGATTTTTATTGTTTAGAATGAGCATTTAAATGGTTTTATAAAAGAAAGTTTAAAGCAAATAAAATAAATTTAGGACACATGTTGTTGCATTCATGCTAGAGCATTATTTTATTTCCCTGCGTATCCCTAGCCCGCCTGTCACCGTCTCACCTCCTCCCTTCTCCGCAGCTCGTGTTCGACGCGGAGACGACGCGCCCGATTCCGGATCGAAACGGACTCCCTCCGTCTCACGCTGCCCCCTCCCGCAAGGTTCGGAGCCTCGTTCTGCATTGTCATCCTAACCCGAGCCCTATAAAAGGCACCCTGAGACCCGCCGTGGTGTCCTTTTTGCCTCCAAGCCCTATCCTAGGCCCTAGCGCCCTCACACACCGTCAATATCATCGCCGAATTCCATACGGTGAGTCGCCGCTGCTCCAAAATTTGTCGCCATCGAGCTCTCTCCGACCCCCTTTGACTCATTGTAGCCATCACAGGACCTCACCAAAGACGTCACGCGCGTTTTGGACGTCTGCGTTTGCTTCCCGTCGCCGTACCACGAGCACCGATTCTGCCGTCCGCTTCTTCTCGTCACTGGTCCTCTCCATCCTCGATCCATCGCTCCCAAGCCCATGATGAGCTTCACCGCCTTCCCCTCTCACTCATGGTCTTGCTCTAGTCGTCTATAGCTCTCCCCCGAGCCCGGAGCACTACGCATCGGCGAGCCGCCGCCGCGGGCAGGCGGACTACACCGCGGTTGGTGGTCACCGTCGGTGCCCATGGTGCCCATCTTTCCCTTTCATCCCTAGCCACCTGATCCGATCTAAATGGCCAAGATTAGATCGGGGCATACCCCTTCGCCAGCCAACTGCAAGCTGCCACGCGCCCTACATAATCCACGTCAGTGCGGCCCCACTAGTCAGTGGTGACGTGGCCGCTTTATCAAGCTGCCACATCAGCGCCGTGTCAGCACAGACCAGTCAGCCCTCCTATTTTGCAAAAGAGCCCTTATGTTTTGTCTAAATCAATCCACAATCCAGTTCGGCTCAAAAGTATTTACAAAATGACCCTGATTTTAATGTTTTAACCCATGAGCTTTCCAAAAATAGTACCCGTAGTCCTAAGCCGAGGATTTTGGCTCTGTAGCCCTTGGGTTTTTGTTTATATCACGTTTTGGCCCTCGGTTTTCGAAAACCAGCCCCCGTAATTAGTTTTTCTTCGCAGTTGTGCCCTTGGAAGCTTGTTTTGGGCATAACTTCTCCGTTTTAAGCCCAATTAGAGTGGTTCTTGCGCCCACGAGTTTGTGGCAATGAGTAGAACAGTTTTATAAACTTTTTATCTTCTGTTTTGATGATATGATGTACCGTTTTAGCTTATTTGTACTTGTTTGCTTGCATATGTGTACCTATATGCTTGTGTGGTGATCCGATGAACGCGTAGAAGCCGGTCTTGTTCGTGGAAACTCAAGTGCAACATCAAGATCAACATCCAGAAGACTCTGAGCAGCGTCTCTTTAAAGGGAGGCAAGTATAACATGAACAACACCTAATAACCTTTTATTTACTGCATGTGCATTTTAATTTGAATGCTTGTAAGGTTTACCTAGCTATTTTTATCCTTATATATCTACCTTTTGGGATGCATATGGTTAAGTTGTGCTAGGTGTTGCGCAAACTCATGTCCTTTTGTTAATTTAATTTTGATTAATAATCCTATGCAATTAATTGTTGGGCTTGACCCTGATCGGTTCATGTCCATTTTAATATGGCTTTTTAGCAACATGGTTTAGGGAGCTTAAGCAATGTGCTCGTGTGCTTTTGCTAGTTCTCTCCCTAAGGACCGAATCACAAAGTGACCACCTGGGACAACAGTGCTACCACAAGGCTGGAATGGGACGGACTTAACTGATTGATTAGGTTGCTTTGGTTTGGGAGTAACTTACCTGTGGAGCAAGAAGGGAGGTGAGCTTCTGTGGCCCTCGCACTACTTGGGTTGAGTGTGTTTTACATTATATGTATGTGCTTTTACCCTTGAGGCTTGCTCCACGGTTGCGGAACCTGAAACCTTAGCGGTTACACCTTACCGACGTGATCTTTGTAAAGGCTTCGTAGTGCGCTTGCTAGTCATCTCATCTCCGGTAATGTGATGAACTCCTAGCGTAGCTTACGACTTGTAGGTAAAGATGTACAACCTCTCGAGAGTGTAAAACTAACATGTTAGCCGTGCTCACGGTTATGAGCGGCCTAGACCCTTTCCAGTGATTAGAAAGATCCTTGGCTGAGATTCCTTGGTTTTGGTTATGGTTATGATAATGGTTATATCTGTTTAATTTTATTTAATTCTTATGTAATATCTTTTGGGCTAATGGCGTTGCTACTAATTCATAGTAATTAGGTGTTAATAAAACTTGATCAATTAAAAGCTCATGTAGTCTGTCAGTTAACCTTAGAGCCTCATGGTTTATGTTATATTTGTTGAGTGCGAGATGTACTCACGCTTGCTTCTTTATATTTATTCCTTGTTGGGGGAAAATTCCAACCGCTGCTCAAAAGATGAAGGCCTGAAGGAGTACAAGTGAAGGTTCATGCAGTTCTAGGCATGCGACCCCCAGTTGGTTTCCCTGTTGATGGCTCGAAGATTTAGTTACGCTTCCGCCACTCTGTGTATGTTTTATGTAAATGTTGTTTAACGTTATGTAATAAAGCATGTTCTGTGATATCACTGTATATTGTCTCTATATGTGTGAGATTAGATCCTGGCACACGTATAGTTTTGCTCTGGTTTGTGTTTTTAAAACCAGGGTGTGACATCCGCCGACAAGGTCAGAATGAAAGCTTTGACTGCAATCCGCGAATTTCCTGGAGCAGTCTCCACTATGTGATAGGGCCCGTGCTAGTTAGGTGACCACTTTCCAAACGCTGGATCTTTCGTTCCAACTGGCAAGACTAACTCCCAAACAAGATCGCCTACCTTGAAGTTCTTCGGCTTTACTTTCTTGTTGTAGGCCTTCGCTATTCTGGCTTTATTATCTCTAATCTTTTCGAAAGCCCACAACCGAAGCTCCGTTAGATCATTTGTGTTGATGTTCATGAGAGATGTATAATCATAGGCCGACAGATCATTCTGAAATTGAACCCTGCGAGAGCCAATGTTAACCTCCCACGGCATAACGGCCTACTGGCCGTACACCAATTGATAAGTGCACTTAGTTGCCCCGTGACATGACATTCTATACGCCCATAATGCCTATGCGAGCCGATCGTGCCATTGCTTAGGATATTCGTCTATCTTCCTTTTGATCAGCTTGATGAGACTCTTGTTTGATGCTTCAGCCTGACCATTGGCCTGAGCATAGTAAGGGGACGACTGCAGCAGCGTGATACCCATCTCTTTGGCAAAATTTTTGAATTCTTCAGCCAAAAAGACAGTCCCTTGATCCGTGGTGATAGTTTGTGGAATGCCAAACCTTTAAATAATATGTTCCTTGACAAAATTCACCACGTCCTTGGCCATGACGTTTTTCATTGGCACAGCCTCTACCCATTTGGTAAAATAATCAGTGGCAACCAGAATCCATTTGTGTCCCTTGCTGGTCGGAGGATTAACTTGACCGATCATATCCATACAACAGCCTCTGAATGGCCATGGTTTGACAATAGGATTCAACGGTCCAGCCGGTGCCATCTGAATGGCTCCAAACCTTTGACACTCTTGGCAACCTCTGTAGTATTTGAAGCAATCTTCTAACATGGTTGGCCAATAATACCCTGATCTTCTAATCAACCACTTCATTTTATGGGCCGATTGGTGGGTACCACATACTCCTTCGTGGACATCGTGTGTGGCGGAACCGCCCTCCTTAATCTAGACTAAGCACACCTGCCACCTCTAGCTCGCAGTGCACTTAGGCCAGACTAAACCCGGTAGTCCGTCGAGAGTACTTCAGCTCTCGATAACACCAAATCCCAGAGGAACCGACATCAAACACATCCGACTCTCCATGGAGCCACAACAATTACATCATCACAGGCAGTTGAAATAGAGATTAAAGACTTTATTTTACAAGCCAAGTGTATGAAATCAAATACATGTTCAAATATAGCGGAAGCGAATTCAGAGCATATATGTATAGCGGAAGCGTTTTCAAAATCTCGCAACAGAAGCAAACTCAAGCAGTCTTCATGAAGAGATGAACAAGGCGAATAGCACCGAGCCCACCGGTACTACCACCTCCAACACAGTTGTCCAGATGTCGCCGGTACCTGTGATCCAAAAGTGGGGGCAAACCCTGAGTACTAATTACTCAGTAGGACTTAATGGACGGGGCTTACGGCTGACGCAAAGCATGCTTACTAATCATGTGGATCCTTAGCTGTTGATTCTTAAACCAAGTTCATGTTGACATATAATAGCAGGATTTGACAGCTGCTATCCATTAATCAAGAAGATCATTTATATTATAAGGTAAATACTTGCATGAACGCAAAACATGAGTACCATCAGTAACTTGCATGATATCCAAAATATACCCCTATTCTACACATGCCCCGTCCCAAGATTCGTAGTGCCTCCATCCGACCCCTTGGGAGTAGCCGTCTCAGGAGGGATACCACGGTACGTCGGGTCAGCCCTCCCTCGACCTCTAAGCATCTCCCAAGTCCATCGACCTCCTAGCAGTGGATGGGCGACACCTTGAATAGTGAGACGGATCATACACATCCAAGCATGTTGCATAAAAAGGCGTGACTTAATAAACAGCATGTTACAGTTATTACTACGTTGCCTGTCAGTGATATTTGACACTCTCACACCTGGTGAGCATCAGCGATTCGAATCGATTTTTAATTTCCGGGAATAACTAAAAATGCCAAGTGATATATGCTTACTAGCCATCGCGTTCCACACATATATCCCTCATCTCCGCCTGTCCCGTCCCAAGATTCACAGCGCCCCCACCTAACCCTTGGGAGTAGCCGTCTCAAGAGCGATACCACGGTACGTCGGGTCAGTCCTCCCTCAACTTCCAAGCACCTCCCAAGTCCATCGGCCCCCTATCAGTGGATGGGCAGCACCATGAACAGTAGGACGGGGCCGGTAAGACTTTCACCGGTCCCACTTCCCGGATAAGCACTTTAGCAATGTTGAGCCAATCAGCAGGCGAACAGACGAACGGGCCTTAAACGACTCGGGGAGTCCACCACACATATTCCAATTCTCATTGTACATTTCTATATCTCCGCCCGGTCTCCATTTAAAACATAACATAATCAAAGTAAGATTCATAATAGTGAGATTTCTTGTAACTTTTGAAAAATCACCTACGTGACGAGTGACTCCATTCACTCGTGTCTACTCGTACCTAGCAACTCTAGGCAACTCGTCCTACGAACCCTAACATATAGGTGCTAGGGCCAGGGCGGCCAAGGAGTCTAATGCAATTGGTTCCATACAACTCCTAATGCAGATGCGTAAGCATTCATCAAGTATATTTGCTGGGTAAAGCATGGTCCTGCCTACCTTTGATTCACTTTAATAAAGCCAACAAACTAAGCTACTGTTAGTTTGCCGGGTTGTGAGGCTTTGCCCCAGGCAACCCCTTGATCCCTTGGACAACTCCTTCTTCCAAACACGACTGATGGGCCCTCCAGGTCGTGAATGGGTCTTAGCTGATCTTTTGGATCACCGTTGGTTGAAGTAGTTCCACGCACTTGGTTCTTGATCTCGTATCTGAAATAAGCGTCGCTACATGAATGATATGCACGATGCAAAGTATGAGACGCATGAATCACCGAGAACACATACAAATGATCATTTCAAGGATAGGCAGATAGGTGGTTGATAAAGTACTAAACAAGGAATACTTTCGCGTGGATAGTATGAATGATATATCAAGTGTGCACAAGAATGCATATGCTTGCACTGGATGTAGATGAAATGCAAATGCTAGAATGCAATAGGTATTTCATGGACGAATAACATGGTATAATAGTTTAACACATTGCATATGCTTATATTTATGGTGATTTATCCTCATTTGTGAATTAATTTATGCACCTGAGTTATAGCAGTAAAATATAACCAAATGAGACCAAACTTTTATGACATACAGATTCTGCATACCCAAAGCTACTATCAAAATTTCAACTCAATTAGAGTTATAATTATTTTATTAAAATTACAACAATTTCTTAGCCCTACACATTGTCAGAATTTTCATAAATTATAGGAATGGTTTCTGAAGGTGAAATTTTACCAGTGAGCTAGACTTAGCATAGACTGCATGTACAAAAATTTACAAGCTAAAACTCTCAAGTTTGACAGGACATCTATTTTCCGTATATTTTCACTAAGCAAATTAAGATGTATATCCAAACAGTGTTATTACATTCCAAAAATTTATTTCGAGACTTCCTATCATACTAGTAGCACACCAGACTTTTCCTAGAATTTCCCTTGCCTGCTATCATCACTTTTTCTAATTATTAAACTTAGCGAGTAGTATTTTGTCATTTTCAAAACAGCAACTAAAATTTACATGCACAGGTTCATAGTCTACCAGTGAGTTACACATAAAATATGAGACACATGAAAAATATCAAAGGTCATGTTTGAGCACATTTTACGTAGAACTCATTCCCTAAGCACATTGAATAGGCAAAATGTATGAACAATGTTAAAACAGTAGGCAACCAGTTCATGTCATGACCATAATATTTTTCACAGTGCTATAACACCCTAAGGAAGTGACTGACTAAGTTTCATCATTTTTAGACTTCATTTAGGTCTCCTTTCCTATTTATGTTGATTTATCAAGCTTACACAAAACTAGGGGCAAAACTGTATATGCACATCTCCACATCATACCCACTGTGTAGATCTATTTACAAGGAGTACAATGCAACTGAGTTTACCCATTTATGATTTTTATTTGATTTTATATGATTTTTCAAAGTTTCAGCCGATTTAAATCACGGAAAAATGAGAAATCCATAGATCCAAGGGCTAGATTGCAATTAACCCTAACTTCCAGGGGCCTGCACAGAAGATACACAAGACTCATTGCATAGTGATTGAAACGGGGCAACAAATACCGGAAACCTCAGGGGGATTTGTGCAAAACTGACTTCTTTCTTCTACCTCTCGCAGGGGAAGGACGACGCGGCGGCGGCCGACGTCCCCGCGCGCGGTGGCGCGCGTGGAGGCACGGAGTTGGAGCCGACGTGGTCGGGGAAGACGTTCCCGGCCACGGGGATTTGATTCCCCCAGATCTAGTCGCACGGGGAGGCGCGTACAAGCGGCGCGTGGCGGTGAACCGGAGGCGGCCACGGCGCGGCGGTGCGCGGCGGCTCCCGCTCGATTCGGCGGCACAGGAGGCGGTAGGGGCTGCGGTCGGGCTCCTGAGCTGCGCGGGGACGAGTAGAGTCCGGAGGAGGCGGATTGGAGGTCCGGGGATGGACCGAAGGTGGTCCTCCACGGTGAGGCGCGGTGAACGCGCACGGCGAACGGCGATGTACGTGGAGCGGGGTCGAGGAGGCGATGGCGGAGGACGAGATCATGGGGAAAGTGAGGAAGGTTGCGGGGCGGAGCCAGTTCGCTCGTCCAACGGGCGTAGGGGGGCCGGAGTTGACGCGCGGACGGAGCTCGCCGTGGCGGCATTCATGGCGGCCATGGCGGGCGGCGTGGTTGGGGAGGGGCTAAGGGCGATGGAGGCGGCCCGAGAATAGCGGGAGGGGTGGAGCGTGGTTGCGCGAGCGTGGCGCAGGTGGCGGCTTGGAGGGAGAGGGCCGAAGGAGGCCGGGGCATGAGCTCGCCGCGGCTCCAATGGCGGTCGGTGGCTGCGCTTCTGGAGGCGCGCGCAGAGGGAGAGCGAGAGGGCAGAGAGGCGAGGCGAGTGTGAGATAAGAGGGAGCGAGGAGGAGTGCGGGAGTGGAGGTGGACCGGAAAGCGTCCAGGTGCAAGGGCGAGGGCGCGGCCCTCGGCCGGCGTCGGCGCGTCGCGCGCGCAGGCGGTGGACGCCGCGTGGGCATGAGCGAGCGGGAGAAGGAGACGGTGGTCCGGCGGTGGACAAGGTCTACTGACCCTGGGTCGATGACAGGTGGGACCGAGGTGGGGTGGAGAGGGAGCGGTGCACTGGACCGGGTCTATGGAGACGGGTGAGGGTGGGGCCCACAGCGACCGGGTTTTCAACTCTGCGGGCGGGAGTCCGACGCGGGTCGGCCAGGTGGGGCCCACTTGTCATTGACTCCGGTTTTTTGAAAATCCAAGGGAAAAGGAAAAAGCCCAGTTTGACTGGTTGGACCCCTGTTTGAAATCTCAGTTTTTTAATTGACCTAGAGGACGAATTTAGGAAAACTCCAATTGGATGAAATGTTCTAAATTTGTTTATCTACATTTTCTTTATAAACTTGTATACCATGTTATATTCAAAAATATGGTTTAAATTTGAATTTAAACTGCTGACCCATGTTTGACCAACAAAACCCTCCTGTTTAGAAATTCTAAAAGTCCATCTTATGTTCACATTCACTCAAGGAGTTTTATACCAGTGTTGTTTAGAATTTCATTACCTACAACTTATTCAATTGGAGTTTTGCAAGATTATGGCTGTAGACCAATTTAAATTTGAAATTACTAAACAATTCAAGTTTGGACAGAAATCACTTGCTGACAGAAAAGGTCCCAAAACACTATCCAAATCACTGTGCATGTCAACATTCCAATTACCAAAGTTGTTCCTAATATAATTTTCTACAAGTTTGGTATATAAAGTTTGGCTTGGATCACCACAGATTCTGAATTACAAGCACAAACATTGTTGAGGGTTTGGTAAAACTGCAGCTTTAGTTTAAGTAGAGTCTTTCTTGTTTCAAACTTTTGAATACTCAAATGAAGTCTAAACACTTCCACAATAGGTGCATTTGAAAGGTGATAAGTTTAATTTCATTTCATAGAAGGGAAGATTTTGAAGTTGTTTAGTGAAATCAAAAGTAATTTCAGAATCAACTTAGGGAAAAGCTGAAAATCCATACTTGGGAAATTTCTAAGTGTGGGTTGATCTAGTTGTTTCCATGAGATATTTGGGCGAAATTTTGAGTGAGTAGACGATAGTTTTGATCCATGCTCAGTGTAGCAAAAGGATAGTCCCTAACATGTACAACAAGTTTGTCAACGGAGTTGAGCTCGGGTGCTTAATGAATTTGAAAGCTTTATTTGGGCCCAAGTTTGTTCACGATCACAACTGGCACTTATCAAGAAACTTTGGGTTCGATCTTTTAAACCTCCTGTCTTTAGATTGTTGAACATTGTCCAACAGAAAGGTCTAGGGCTACTTTTCTTATCCGGGGTTTGGCATTTGGAGTTGAGCTCAAAAGCATGTGAGTGTTGACTTATTCAACCACGAAATGTGTGGTCTTGCATCTTGTATAGAAAATTTTTGACTTAGTGATTTCTCCACGTGTTTTTTGTTAATCTCTAAGCATGATTAAGTCTTAATCCATCATTAGCTTTCATCTAACCGTGTGTTAAGGCTTTTGAGATGCCAGGTGCGTCACATCGTGCATAACCTTTAGCGCTTCTGATGGCCCCAAACATTTTAACAATAACCCTTCCAAGGTCCTGAAGTACAGCTCATCACCAATAAGCACATGTTTCAAAGCACGATACCTTGTCTTCTTATCTGCCCCCCGAGCCAGATCCCTCAAATAGTTGAGGAGATCGGCTCTCCAGTCGTTTGCATCAACCGGCATGACGTCAACACAAACGCTATCGTCTTGTTCTGCATATCCAGAAGCTATTTGCGCAAGCTTGTTGGCTTCAAGATTGTCCCCCCTTGGTATCCAAGTTAACCGAACAATTTTGCCATCAATTCTTGACAACGTAGAAGATAGGGATACAATGAATCGCTAGCACAATTAAAATCTTTTGTTGACTGATTGATGGCAACCCTAGAATCGCCGAAAGCTTCCACTACTTCGGCCCCTGCCTCAAAGCAACAGCTCGAGGCCCTTACACAAAGCTTCATACTCCATTTGATTGTTAGTACGCCGCTCACTGAGGCGGAAGGCAAACTCATATTGTGCCCCCCGAGGGGAAATGATGAGCAAACCGACACCACAGCCAACGTCACACGCAGAACCATCAAAGAACAAAGCCCAGGATGATATACCGACGAAATTTTGATGTGGAGCCGATCGCTCAGTAATGAGATCGGCTAATGCTTGGCCTTTTACAGCCCTGGCCAGTTTGTACCTGATATCGAACTCCGAGAGAGCAAACATCCATTTGTCGAGCCTCCCTTTAAGAATAGGGGCTGACAGCATATGCTTAATAACATCGGCTTTACATACTACCCCAGTTTCAGCATTAAGCAAATAATGGCGCAGTTTGGTGCATGTAAAGTATAAACATAAGCATAAACGCTCCATCTCAGAATACCTGGTCTCAGCATCAAGTAATCGTCGGCTCAGGTAGTAGACGGCTCGCTCCTTTCCATCGACTTCTTGAATCAACACCGAGCCGATGGTTGTTTTGTCCGTCGACAGATAAACAATAAACGGGACATTAAGACAGGGCGGTGCCATCATAGGTGGCGTTGTAAGATATTTCTTCAGATTATCAAATGCCAGCTATTGATCAGGTCCCCAAATAAATTCTTCACTTTTTTGCATCCTGATCAACGGCATGAATGCTTCAATCTTGGCAGATAGGTTAGGGATAAACCTCTTGATGTAATTAATCTTGCCAATGAGTTTCTGAAGCTCTATCTTGGTCTTCGGTGGCATCATTGTTTCGATAGCATCTTTGCTTTTTGAACCAATTTCGATTCCCCTCTCATGGATCATGAAACCAAGAAATTGACTAGCCGTGACACCAAATGTGCACTTATCTGGGTTCATCCTCATTCTGTGCTTTCGAGTACGCTCGAGAACTTGGCGAAGATCGGCTAAATGATTTTCCTGCAAGACCGATTTCACCACTACATCGTCGATATAAACCTCTACAAGCCGGCCGATCAAGTCGTCGAAAATATAATTCATGGCCCGCTGGTATGTGGCCCCAGCATTATGCAAACCAAAGGTCATAACCACAAACTCGAATAAACCTTGAGGGCAACGAAAAGCTATCTTGTAGACATCTTCTTCGGCCATGAATATCTGGTAATATCTGGCATTACCATCAAGGAAGCTCATCATCTTGTGGCCAGCTACAGCATCGACGTGCGATTCGGCAATAGGCATGGGATATTCGTCTTTTGGGGTAGCTCTATTTAAGTCTCCGAAGTCAATACATATCTTGAGCTTCCCATTTTTCTTCCACACAGGAACAATGCTCGATATCCAGGTGGCGTATCCGCAGGGATGAATAAAACCAGCACGAATCATCTTTTCTATCTACTCTTTTGAGAGCCAATGGACCGGCCTCATTGCTCTCCTGGTGTGATGAGTGATTGTCAACGAGCTCAAGCTCTCCGATGGACTGGAGGCCCTTCGATGGACTGGAGGTAGATGATGAAGACCTCGATGGACTGAGGCAAAAGCCCTCCAATGGACCAGAGGCAATGCTCGGCATCCATCGGCCATGGGAGCTCGGTACACAGAGGGGCGGTTCGGCAACGGTGGTGTAAGCCCTCCGATGGACCGCGAGGCGACTCCGATGGACTGGAGAAGCCAGGTGCCACCGTGGTGCTCCAACCCGAGTGCATGGCGTGAAGATGTGCAAGGGAGGCTTTGGCGGCTTCGGCTCAAAACCGCCACCCAAGTTCACATGACTTGGTGGGTTGGGCTCGGATTCGCTAAGATAGAAGATTGGGCCAAGACCCGGCCCAGGAAGCCCGCAGAATAAAGTTTCCCGGTTTCTAACTTCAAAACCGGGGGAAGCTTCCGGACTACTGGCTACATGGCGTACATCCAAGCAAGGCGTGGAGAAGAAGAAGATCAAAGCGTCATCGTAGTCGTCCGATTGTATCTTTTACATTTCAGCCCCTTCCGGGCATTCTAGAGTAAGGGTCTTAGTGTTAATTGTGTCATCAGGCGTAGGGATATAAATACCTAAGTGGCTGGTCATTTAGGTGACTCTTCCCACCATTAGAAAACCCTAGGCTTCATTTCCATACAGCCATGTGCCTAAGAGAGAAGAGAGAGCATTAGGGCTAGGTTTTGAGTCCCCTAGCTAGTGTTCTTCACACAAGAGGGAAGGATGAAAGGTGGTAGGCTGTAGGAACTTTGTATGAACTCAATTTCATGATTAATCCATCAATATTCAGCAGAAATTCGAGATCATGTGTGCAGCCCTCTCCTCCTCCCCCTTCTAGTTTGGTTTTTTGGTTCAATCCTTGGCATTTGCGTGTTTTGCTTTGGCCATGGGTCAATCCTTTCTTTTGTCAGTGTTTTGGACTTGCAAGGACATGGAGATTATGCCCTAGTGCATTACAAATCTGCTGGTTTGACACGAGCAAGTCGAATTTGAGTTTTTCTCTTTTCTTGCCCAAAGCTTGACTCTTCACGCGATCTGAAATTCCTGCTAATCCCGTGATCATTTTGAGTTGATCTTTTGAGAATAGCTTTGGAATAGTGCTCAGATAGCTTGTGTCAAGTTTCGTGAAGATTGGACAAGGTTTGGTCAAGTTTAGGGTTTGAAAACCCAAGTTCCAGCCTCCCACCGGAACATCTGGTACCTTTACCGGAACATCCGGTAACAGCGGACTGTCCGGCGCTGGCCACCGGACTGTTCGACGTTGGGGATTTCGCCCCTGCCTCTACCGAACCATCCGGTTCTGTCATCGGAACATCCGGTTCCACCGGACAGTCCGGTGAACGACACCGGATAGTCCGGCAGTCGCCTGGGAGTTGGCTGTAGCGTTTTTCGTCTGTGTTTTCGCTGCCCGGTCTTTTTCTTTGACCTCGCTTTTAGTGTTTCTGGTTGCTGCCCATACCGCTGTGAACCAGTAGGGCGCATTTCGGTGCATTGAGTGGCGAACGAGACGCTAGTGCGTGAGTCGTTGTTTCGCTTGACTTGCGATCTTGTGATCGTTGAGTCTCGTGCTTCCGCTCACTTGGTGTGTACCCGTTCAGTGGGCGACACCAAGTGCTGCTAGACACGTTTCCTTTCAGTGGACGGTGTCTAGCATTTGTTGTGTGTAGTAGCTGTCAGTTTGCACCAGGGGGTTAGTGAGTTTGAGTTTTTGAGTGCTCCTATTAACCCCCCCTCTAGTCGCACGTCTCGGTCTCCCTCTCTAGTTTGTGATACCTGTGTTGCCCAGACTGTAGTTCTAGAGGATCTGAGAGAGGAAGTGTTGTCTTTGTAGAATGACAACAACAGGTTGAGAGAGGTGCTGAGTTGGGTATATGCTAGGCAACCCCAACTGGAGATGATCATAGAGAGCACCAAGAGAGCCGAGGGTGAGACGAGTTGTGTGTTGGGTTTGGAGAGTGTAGCACTTCAGGTGATAAGAGTGCCCCTGTTAAGATCAAGACTGCACCTACCTAGCCAGGTGAGACTGTTGATGGGGTTTACCATGAGCCACCCAAGGCTGCCCCAAAGAAGCAGTACTGGACACCCAAGCCTTCCAAGGCTAAGCTGGACAAGATAGTTGAGGAAGAGCTTAAGCCCAAGGGCAAGAAGCCAGTCCAGCAGCCTGAGCCACCCAAGGTCACACCACCTAAGCCCAAGTCCCAGCCTTACCCAGTTCCTAGGAGGTCTGTCTACCACTATGAGTTTTGCCAGCGGAATGGCCACCTAGAGGAGTTTTGCTTCAGGTGGAAGTGGGTTGAGAGACAGGAGAGAGCTTGGGGGAACCTGGATCAGTTCTACTAGGGTGGTAGGCAAGATCCTTCCCACCGCGGTGAGAGGAGAGACCGCTTTGCTGGTGGTAAGAGAGGAGGCGGCTTTCAGGCCCGTGCTCCTGGTGGTGAGAGACGCTTCGTCGGTCGAGCTCCTAGTCGTTTTCAGTGCGGCTATGGACCTCGTGACCGAGGCTTTGAGAGAGCTTTCGAGGGATCACGCTTTGGAGGTCGTGGTTACCCTGATCGTCATGATGATTTCTTTGACTGTGCTTACCCTACTTTTGAGCAGATGGCTCGGCACTGGTACAGCAGTTTTGGTACTAACCCCAGTGCCGGACCGTTTGCTCACCATCGCTTTACTTGACTTTGCAGGATCGAGGCACGGAGGATGTGTGGATCATGGACTCCGGTTGCTCTAGGCACATGACAGGGCACCACAAGTGGTTCTCCAGCCTCAACCCCATGAGCACTAAGGAGTACATCACATTCGGAATCTGTTTCACTCTCTGCTAAGCTTTTCCTGAGAGAAGTTGCTTTTGTCCGGAATCTGGGGTTCAATTTGGTTTCTGTTTCGCAACTTCTCGATGAAGGATTTGAGGTTCGTTTTAAGAAGGGTGTGTGCTGCGTTCTTGATGCTGAGGAGACCCTTGTTTGTTCTTTGCTGCCTTTTGGTCAGGTTTTTAGGGTCGACCTCACATCTGTTTCTGGCCCTGCGCGCTGTTTGGTTGCTAGTCTTTCAGCTGATATATGGAAGTGGCATAGGAGACTTGGTCACTTGAGCTTTGATCTGCTAGTCAGGTTGAGTTCAATGGGCCTAATCCGAGGATTGCCCAAATTGAGAGCTGAGAAGGACTTAGTATGCCACCCCTGTCATCATGTCTCACATTCCTGTGTCTCAGGTTATGACCTCCTATCCGGGTGAGCTACTCCATATGGATACAATAGGTCCCGCTCGGGTAGCGTCGGTTAGTGGGAAGTGGTACGTGCTTGTCGTTGTGGACGACTTTTCGCGGTTCTCGTGGGTATTTTTCATGGAGTTTAAGGATGAGGTGTTTGGTTTTGTTCGGGATCTGGTACTGAGGTTGAGAAATGAGAGTCATAAGGCCATAAGGGCTATCCGCAGTGACAACGGCGGAGAATTTAGAAACTCTCGGTTCAAAAACTTCTGTCGTGACCTAGGTCTTGAGCACCAGTTTTCTTCTCCATATAGCCCACCGCAGAACGGTGTTGTGGAATGCAAGAACCGCACACTTGTTGAGATGGCACGGACGATGCTTGATGAGCATAGGACTCCGAGGCACTTTTGGGCTGAGGCAGTGAATACGGCCTGTTACATTGCGAATCGGATCTTTTTGCAAGCTTTCCTTAGGAAGACCTCGTATGAACTTTGGTTTGGTCGGCAGCCCAGCGTCAAGCACTTGCGAGCGTTTGGCTGCAGGCATTTTGTGCTTAAGAAGGCGGGGCATTTGGACAAGTTTGAGTCTCATTGTTTGGATGGGATTTTTTTGGGGTATGATTCTAGTTCTAGGGCTTTTCGTGTGTGGATTTTGGAGGCCAAGCAAGTTGTTGAGACTTGTGAGGTTTCTTTTGATGAAACCATGCCCTGCACAACCCCTGCCTTTGAGCTTTCAGGTGATGATGAAGAAGGCACCCCCATTTTTGAAGATGAGGAAGGTGCAGATGATGTTGGTGATGCAGGAGCCACTGCACCGGCTGCAGGTCCTGCCCCCTGTGCAACAAGCTCTGATGATGAAGGAGGACCCTTGCCCACGGCTTCCTCCTCACTCCCTCGACAGCAAGCTCAAGCAGAGGCTGGCCCCGCTGAAGACGCAGGGGAGGTGACCTCCGAGATTGTTCCATCTCGGCAGGTCCAGCGGGATCACCCTCCACACAGGATGATTGGAGACATTCACCAGCGTGTCACACGCTCATCGGTTGCTTCTCTAGCCTTTTTCTCCCACGCTGCATATGTTGCTACTTTTGAGCCCCGGGATGTGTCACATGCATTATCTGATTCTAAATGGGTGAACGCCATGCATGAGGAGTTGGAGAATTTTGAGAGAAACTATGTCTTGGATTTAGTTGAATCTCCACCAAACTGTCGCCCCATAGGCACCAAGTGGGTTTTTAAGAACAAACAGGGTGAGAATGGGATGGTTGTGAGGAACAAAGCGAGATTGGTGGCCCAAGGTTTCTGTCAGAAGGAGGGGATAGATTATGAGGAGACCTTTGCCCCTATAGCTCGTTTGGAAGCCATTAGGATCTTGCTTGCCTTTGCGGCCTCTAAAGGCTTCAAACTGCAGCAAATGGATGTCAAGTCAGCCTTCCTAAACGGGTTTATAGAGGAGGAGGTATATGTGAGACAACCTCCTGGCTTCGAGAGTGCCAAGTTTCCAGATCGGGTGTATAAGTTGAGGAAAGCCCTTTATGGTCTGAAGCAAGCTCCTAGAGCTTGGTATGCTAGGTTGAAGAGTTTCCTGCTCAAGTCTGGGTTTGTGATGGGTTCAGTAGACAAGACCTTGTTTTTGTTGAGTCGTGGCGGTGACACCCTGATAGTTCAGATATATGTTGATGACATAATCTTTGGTGGTTCATCTCACGCTGTGGTGTCTAGTTTTGCTGAACAGATAAGCAGGGAATTTGAGATGAGTCTTATGGGTGAGCTCCAGTTCTTCCTCGGGCTGCAGATCAAGCAAGGCCCTGAAGGAACCTTCGTCCATCAAGCCAAGTACACAAGGGACATACTCAATAAGTTTAACATGGGTGACTCTAAACCCATGACAACTCCTATGAGTACAAACATGGCGCTTGATGCTGATGAAGATGGGGAGGCGGTGGTCCAGAAGGAATTTCGAGGGATGATCGGCTCACTTCTATACCTGACGACGACCAGGCCAGACATTCAGTTCGCGGTCTGCCTCTGTGCGCGCTACCAAGCTTCTCCTAGGTCTTCTCACTGTCAAGCGGTGAAGCGCATTTTCAGGTATATGAAATTCACTCCTGAGCTTGGTCTTTGGTATTCCTCGGGTTCTTATCTTTCTCTTAGAGGGTTCTCAGATGTTGACCATGATGGTTGCATGATTGATCGCAAGTCAACCTCCGGCACATGCCAACTCTTAGGAACCTCTCTTGTCTCTTGGTCCTTCCGCAAGCAAGCTAGTGTATCCCTATCTACTACAGAAGCAGAATACATAGCTGCTGCTCCCAGCTCTTATGGATGAAAGCCACCCTTAGTGATTTTGGCCTTAGGTTTGGAAAAATCCCTTTTCTAGTTGACTCTACTTCTGCTATTTCTGTAGCTAAGAACCCCGTCTTGCACTCTAGAACCAAACACATAGACGTGAGGTTTCACTTTCTGAGAGATCACTATGAGAAGGGGGACATAGACTTGATTCATGTAGTATCTGCAAACCAGTTGGCCGATATCTTTACCAAGCCCCTAGAGTTTGACGCTTTTACGCGTCTGAGAGGTGAGCTTGGAGTGTGCTATTCCTTTTAGTCAGGGACAGGAATAGCTTATGTAGTTTAGTTTTTGCTTTTATCTTGCTTTTATTTCTTTTTGTTTTTTTTGCATATTGTATCATATCATGCATTGCACTGTATCATATGCATTTTCACTACACTAGCACTAGAGCTCTTTTGGAATGATAAGTTAGTACTTGCTTGTGCTAGATTGTACAGATGCATGCTTGATCATGGTTGGCTTGAGTCTGTTGAATACTAGTTGTGAGCTAAGTCATTTTATTCTTTGCAAATCAAAAACATGATCACCACTTGATTTGGCTACCTAGCATGTGTAGAATTGTTGAATACTATGCTATCTTTTCACGCCTGGATATGCTAGTTGTATGCCTTTGCTATGTTGATGCCTAAGCTTTTATGACACCTTGCTTAAATTGAAATCTGAATCTGAATGCTTATAAGTGGTGTCTTATGTGCTGAATTGAGAAAGATCCAGGTTGGTTTGCTTGTCACACTGCTCTGGTTTGAGACTACTTGTCATTGCACTTTGACATGAACTTGGACTAGGCTGTGTGTGACCAAAACCTTGTCTTAAGCCTCTGATGGTTCTTTGAGCCTAGGCTTGGCACTGGTTGGTAAGAAGTGGCAAAAGACAAGTAAATAACCCCTGGCACAAAAAGAACTTGCTAGTGGATACAAATGTTTAAATCTGTAATTTGCAAGTCTCTAAAATGCTTATGGCTAGTTGTATATGCTTTGGTTGAGAGTAGCACACCTTGTATGCATTGCTAGCATCTTGCTGTTCATGCCTATCTTGCTAGGTGTTATTCATGTTGGTGATGCTTTCTTTTCGATAACCCTGAAAAACTAGCTTGCTCTTGATGTGTAAGATAGATTCATTTGAGCTTGTTATATGCTTCCTTGCCCTCACTTGCTCTGTATGCTAGAACTTGTGATTACTAACTTTTCATCCCTTCTGAGCTCTTTCAGTTACATTTTCATTACATATTTTGAGGGGGAGTTGTCTCGTTCAGGGGGAGTTGAGTTCAAGGACCCTTGATGTGTCCATTGTCAACAAGGGGGAGAAATTAGTGTACTTTCAAGAGGGAGAAAATTTAAAAATCTGGACAAAGGGGAGAACTCAGGAGAGAGTTAGTTGAGGGGGAGCTTTGCACTCATTTTGCACTTGTGAGATGCATTTCAGGGGGAGTTGAGCTTTTAGCATGCTCTTTGCATCGGTGCGTTGAGCCTTTTGCCTCTGTCTTGAGGAGCCAATGCTTTGTTTTCTTTTGTTGTCTCATTGTGCCCAGTTTCTTTGCTTGTATTTGGTTCTTGGGCATTTTGAGCAACTTTCTTCTTTCTTTCTTTTTTTTTCGGTTTTATGCTTTTCTCTTGTCTTTGTTCCATTTTAGGTTACAGGTTGAAGGTGTTGATAATGCACTCATCAAGGGGGAGATTGAGAGCCAATGGACCGGCCTCATTGCTCTCCTGGTGTGATGAGTAATTGTCAACGAGCTCAAGCCCTTCGATGGACTGGAGGCCCTCCGATGGACTGGAGGTAGATGATGAAGACCTCGATGGACTGAGGCAAAAGCCCTCCAATGGACCGGAGGCAATGCTCAGCGTCCGTCGGCCATGGGAGCTCAGTACACGGAGAGGCGGTTCGGCAACGGTAGTGTAAGTCCTCCGATGGACGGCGAGGCGACTCCGATGGACTGGAGAAGCCGGGTGCCACCGTGGTGCTCTAACCTGAGTGCATGGCGCGAAGACGTGCGAGGGAGGCTTTGGCAGCTTTGGCTCAAAACCGCCACCCAAGTTCACATGACTTGGTGGGTTGGGCTCCGATTCGCCAAGATAGAAGATTGGGCCAAGACCCGGCCCAGGAAGCCCGCAGAATAAAGTTTTCCGGTTTCTGACTTCAAAACCGGGGGAAGCTTCCGGACAACTGGCTACGTGGCGTACATCCAAGCGAGGTGTGGAGAAGAAGAAGATCAAAGCGTCATCATAGTCGTCCGATTGTATCTTTACATTTCAGCCCCTTCCGGGCATTCTAGCTTAAGGGTCTTAGTGTTAATTGTGTCGTCAGGCCTAGGGCTATAAATACTTAAGTGGCTGGTCATTTAGGTGACTCCTCCCACCATTAGAAAACCCTAGGCTTCATTTCCATACAGCCATGTGCCTAAGAGAGAAGAGAGAGCATTAGGGCTAGGTTTTGAGTCCCCTAGCTAGTGTTCTTCACACAAGAGGGAAGGATGAAGGGTGGTAGGCTGTAGCAACTTTGTATAAACTCAATTTCGTGATTAATCCATCAATATTTAGCAGAAATTCGAGCTCATGTGTGCAGCCCTCTCCTCCTTCCCCTTCTAGTTTGGTTTTTGGGTTCAATCCTTGGCTTTTGGGTGTTTTGCTTTGGCCATGGGTGAATCCTTTCTTTTGCTAGTGTTTTGGACTTGCAAGGACATGGAGATTATGCCCTAGTGCATCACAAACCTGTAGGTTTGCCACGAGCAAGTCGAATATGAGTTTTTCGCTTTTCTTGCCCAAAGCTTGACTCTTCACGCAATCTAAAATTCTTGCTAATCCCGTGATCATTTTGAGTTGATCTTTTGGGAATAGCTTTGGAATTGTGCTCAGATAGCCTGTGTCAAATTTTGTGAAGATTGGACAAGGTTTGGTCAAGTTTAGGGTTTGAAAACCCAAGTTCCAGCCTCCCACCGGAACATCCGGTACCTTTACCGGAATATCCCGTAACGGCGGACTGTCCGGCGCCGGCCACCGGACTGTCCGGCGTTGGGGATTTTGCCCCTGCCTCTGCCGGACCATCCGGTTCTGTCACCGGAACATCCGATTCCACCGGACAGTCCGGTGAACGACACCGGCAGTCCGGCAGTCGCCTGGGAGTTGGCTGTAGCGTTTTTCGTCTGTGTTTTCGCTGCCCGCTCTTTTTCTTTGACCTCGCTTTTAGTGTTTCTTGTTGCTGCCCATACTCTTAACCTGCTGTGAACCAGTAGGCCGCATTTCGGTGCGTTGAGTGGCGAACGAGACGCTAGTGCGTGAGTCGTTGTTTCGCTTGACTTGCGATCTTGTGATCGTCGAGTCTCAAGCTTCCACTCACTTGGTGTGTACCCGTTCAGTGGGTGACACCAAGTGCTGCTAGACACATTTCCTTTCAGTGGATGGTGTCTAGCGTTTGTTGTGTGTAGTAGCTGTCAGTTTGCACCAGGGGGTTCGTGAGTTTGAGTTTTTGAGTGCTCCTATTCACCCCCCTCTCTAGTCGCATGCCTCGGTCCTACATCTTTGACCGTATCTACAATCTTCGCATCGATCTTCCTAGGGTGTTGTGCAAACGGACGAAACCCAGGATTTGTTGGCAACCGATGTTCGATGATAGATCGATCATGCCCAGGCATCTCGTGGTACTCCCAGGCAAAACAATCAGGAAACTCCCTAAGCAGTTTTATCAATTCATTCTTGAATTCTGGGTCAAGCTTCTTACTTACCCATGTTAGCCTAGGGCGATCGCCTGGACCGATGTCAACTGCCTCAAGCTCGTCAGAGGGGGTAAATCCAAAGCCGAGTTTACCTTCCTCGGCAAATTCCTAGGTAGAGCTTGACAACGCTGGGGTTGGATGAGGGGGTGCAATCTTGGGTTTTTCCTCGTCATCAGGCAATTGGTTCGCATGTCAACACATCTTTATTAAATGAAGTATGAATTACGTTGATGTTCTGTGGCCGATCACCCAGGTTGGCCAATCCTATGTTACATCCAAAAATATGATTATAAATTTTTTAGGGCCGATCACGCAGATCGGCCACTACGGCTTGTGAGGCCGTAGACACGCTATCGGAATTTACAAGCCGATGAGAATCGGCCGATGCCGTTGGCTGAAGTGGCCCACCGTTTATAGATGGGTGCCGATTGCCAGAATCGGCGTGATAATGTTTTTTGCCTCTTCCACAAAACTCCAGTTCAGCTCTTGTCGATCCGAGAGGCACTCTGCTTCATCTGATGTGGACGATTGTGCGATGCTGCGAGAATCGTCCGCAGGTACAACTTCAATGTTGTCACCGTCCCATGGGATCAAGCATTGATGCATTGAAGAGGGTACACAGCAGTTGGCATGAATCCAGTCTTGGCCAAGGAGAGCCGAATAAGGACCATGATCGTCGACCACGAAGAGGTGTTCAGTGTCTTGTGGCCGATTGTTAGCTCAAAGTTAAGGACCCCTTTGACCTGAGATGAAGCGCCCTCGAAGTTGTTGAGGAGGACGTTGGTCTTCACAAGGTCGTCGGCAGACCTCCCAATCTTGCGGCACAAGGAATACGGCATGATATTAACGGTTGCGCCTGTGTCGATGAGCATCCCACCAACTGGCTTGCCGTTGATGAAACCTTTCACGTAGAGAGGCTTCAGATGCCGATACTTCTTGTCGATCGGCTTTTCAAAGATTGCAGCAGCGCGGCCGAGGCTAAGCTGCGCCATTGACTCGGCCATTTATTCACTGCTGGGAGGACGAAAATCTTCAGGTAAATAAAAGACCATATTTATACCTGCTGCGGCCTTCTTGATCACCTCGTTGACTTCATCTTCCATGTCATCATTGTCGCTGGTGGACCCATGGCTGGCCATGCGCGACGAGCCTTCCTGTGCGTCTGGCTTCGCCGGCTCGGCTGGTGCCGGCTTCGTTGACGTTTCTGCATCGTCAGACTGAGGCTTCCGTTTCCAAGCAAAATCTCGTCTGGACTGTAAGCTTGGAATATCCATGATGCCTTCAATCTTCTTGACCTGCCGAAGATATTCTTCTTCAGCTAACTCCACGCAGCGTAAGCGCTGAACTCTGCGCTTTTGCGTCTTGGTCAGACCCTCGGGGCACCACCTCTCCAGGTGGCATTCTAGATGACGCCGGGAGTCTTTCGGGTCGTCCCTCTTTGCCGAAGGAGGTGAGCGCGCCGATGGTGGGGACACAGAGCACCGCTTTGGTGGTGGAGACGGGGGACATCGTGGTGGAGGAGTAG
This sequence comes from Paspalum notatum, assembly GCA_022530915.1. NCBI lineage: Eukaryota > Viridiplantae > Streptophyta > Magnoliopsida > Poales > Poaceae > Paspalum > Paspalum notatum. The sequence goes on along the minus strand of CM039688.1, from coordinate 25,112,392 downwards.
GATCACGATGGTGGCGCGGCGAGGTCGTGCGACGTTGTCGTGGTGATGACGTGCGCTCCAGACGTTCGAACACGGACGTCTTGCCACAGTAACTCCTGCGGCCGGAACACTCTGGACAATCATCAATTGTGGGTAGCCTCTCCATACCTTGTGTCCAGCAGAAGTGGAAAGTAGGGGCAGCGCCAGTGCTCATCGTGGTTCATGGCATCGTGGCGTGACTGGTGCCGCCTTTGTTCTTCACAGCGCCGATCCTCACGGCGCTGTTCTTCGCAGCATCGGTCCTCCAGATGACGGCGACATTCACGATGATAGGCTTCATCCTCTTCAGCATGACGTCGCTCCTCGTTTCGTTGATGATGGCGTGCGTACATGCCCATCAGCACCCCAGAGTTGGGGCAACATCATCGATTCCTCTCCACCGTTTTGACCGAAGTATACTCTTCGGCCCTAAACTCGAGAGGGACATCGTCGAGAGGATCCGCCTTAGCCTTGCCCTTCTCGTCCTTAGATGCGTGAACCATGTTGATCGACGCAGCAAGACCTCAAAGGAGATGCAAAAACTGATGTTGATTGCCCCGGTGTAGGACCCGGCCAGAAGAAATAGCTCTGCCTAAGTGCGCTCAGCTCATCGACTCGGATACGAACTCCGAGTAACACTCGTCGGGCAATGGACTTGTGGCGTAGATGGCGTTGACTGGAAAAGGCATCGTGTCTATCTTCATTGGAGCGCGAGCAAACACGAGCCTGCCTTGTTCTATGGCCTTCTGAATTTTAGACCGCAGGATCCTGCAGTCACCGGTATTGTGCCCGTCCAACTTATTATGCCATTTGCAGTATTTACGGCCACGCATTTCTTTAGCCGTAGGGACTTGATGTCTAGGCAACGGTACTAACAGCTTTTCTTTGACGAGCATATCAAAGATGGCTTCGGTCTTTAAGACATCGAAGTCGTAGCCCGGGATCGGCTCAGGCTGTTTCACCCATTGGCACTGTAGAGGCTTGTTAGCCCTTGCCCACTGAACAAGGTAAGCGTCAGCATCATCTAGGGCGTCATCTTCATCGGCTTGGATATAGCCGATACTCCGTCTCTGCCTCTCCTGCAAGACTTCTGGGTGGCTCCGCTCGTAAGCAGCAACCTTTGACACCAGATGGCCGATAGAATTGAAATCGGTCAGCCCGTATACCGCCTTGACGGCCTTATTTAACCCGTTGTACGCTATCTGAGCCAGAATCTTCTCGTCGAGGTGGAGGGAGTAGCAATGGTTCCTCAGTTCACGGAACCATTAGATGTACTTGTGTACCGTTTCTCCCGGGAGTTGGTGGATACTGTTCAAGTCTGTGAACGTGGTTTTGCCAGATCTCGAGAAGAACTAGGCATGGAAACTTTCCTCCAGCTGTTTCCAAGTGGTGATGGACCCAGGGGCCAACGTGGTGTACCAACCGAAGGCTGGCCCGGTCAGCGATAGAGAGAACAACCGAATTTTCATATGTTTGGCCCTTGATGCGATCCCTAGCTGTGCGAGGTACCGGCTAACGTGCTCTACGGTACTGGCCCCGTCGCTGCCACTGAACTTGGTAAAATCAGGGATCTTGAACTTGGGAGGGGCCTCGAGGTGATCGTATACCTCTGGGTAAGGCTTTGCATAAGTGATGGCCCCCGGTAGAGGTGTAATACCATATTGGTACTTCAAAACCTCGGAAAGATCTTTCCGAGACATATTGAGATCTGTCCCTACAGCAAACATGGCCTGATCGTTGTGGATCGGCCCAGTCCCATAGGCATTTTGCCATTCAGCTAACTCCTGGTCCGACGCTTTTGCTGCTCCATGTAGTGCGGTTCCATGCGTAGGCCTAGCTTCCGGAGGAGGGTTTTGCTTTGGTCCTCGCGATGGATTGACGAGGACTGGATTAGGGTATGAGAGAGGAGGCGCCTCTCCTTCCTCCAGCTGTCGGTACCTCAGCTGGCATACGAAGCCGTCAGGTATGGCAAGGGTGGAGTTGAGTAAGCCTTGGTTTGTAGAGGAAGCCGATCACATGGAGAATGCATGATGAATTCTGCGATGTTATCCCCCTGCACCTCAATGTGGATGGGTGTGAGCAGCCTGGAGTAAAACATTGCTTCCCCCACATAGCCGTTCAACTCGGGGCCGGTGATGTGAAGCGGTTCACCGGCCAACGCTGCTCTGACCGTCTTGACCACGATGTTATCCATGCGGTTTATGACCGCCTCAGACTATCTGATCAAAGCATGCGCGGTGATCCTGTTTATCTCCTCACGGAGCACTTCAGTGCGCCGCTGCGAGGGGGTCAGGAGATCCACTTCGTCAAGGAGAGACGAAGGGCATCCATGTAACACGATGCCGCCATGGCGGGACTTCTGATACATGGCGTGTACTTTGCCCTTGAGTTCCTCGATGATTTCGGCGTAACGCTTTAGGTGCATCTCAGGCAGGTCTTCAGGTTTCTCGATCAAGGCAAGTTCTTCTCCGCCCTCATCGGTGCTGGCGTCGCGATTTCCTTTGCCACCAGCCATGTAGATGGATCGAGAGATGTCCCACCGGGCGTGCTAAAAATGTGTTGCACCAGGAAACCGATGGGTAGTTCCCTAGAGAGCTTCACACAATAGGGCCGGGAGGTGTATGTGGATCGTCGGGATCGCTCCTCCTTGCTGCAACCCACGATCAGCTGCACGGATCAGCCGATCGTTCTTGGCTTGGTGTTGCTTGGGCGTGCCACCTAGCTTATGACCTAGCCAGGGAGGTTATGGTGATGGTGTTCGCGTTGGTTGGCTCCTGTTTCCCCTATATAAGCAGACAAAACAGATTAAACGTTAAATGCTAGTCGGATCACTCGGATTGGCTCATCCTAGATCGGATCTTCTCCATCGGCAAGGCCCTGTTGTCTTACCAATAGTATATCCAGATATAATATGCAAAGGTACTTAAATAAAGGAAAAGTAAGCATGACTAGATCTATTCTAGTCGGCTAAAACATCCAGATGAACGTCAAACATACCCTGAATCTTTGATAACTCACCAAAGATTCTATAGGAACAATATACGAGCAAATGCATCTTTGATAAAGCGATAACAGGCAAGACAGGGTATACATCGGATCTTCCTACTAACGTATGATCTGTAGATAAAACAATGATAACAGATCTAATCTAAGCTCTAAACCTTGTGATATGCTAAACCAACAATAAACCAGCAGCATAAAAGCATGCAACACAACAGATATGAGCATAACAACAAATTGTGTACAAGGCAACATGCAAGCACATCGGCTCATACACGTGACGGATCTCATGCCGAGCTGGGCTCGCCACGAGATTTGTCAAGCTTATCGCGAGATTCATCATGGTAACTAGCAAACCGTGCCATCAAAAACGCTTCAGCACACGATTTGCCAGGCGACTAACGTCGTAATGCCTGTAACGAATTGAATTGTTAAGGCAGCATGACGATTACCTAAAACTCTAGTCGCTAGAGGTGGCGATGCGCCGAGGGGATGTGGAGACAGCCGCTGCTCGATGAACGTATGTTGTCAACTTTATTTCGATAGTAAGGGTACATATTTATAGTCCGTAGACTAGGGAAACAAACCTGCCCTTCCGAAATTAAGCTACAAACCCTAACTAACTAAAACTGGACTCTTTAATCTATGACACAAAGCCCATTGGCTTGTTCTATCTTTCCGCCGTCGCTCCCTTGGACGACTTCGTTCCAGCCCAAAGCCGATCTTGGCCCATTAACAGGGGCGGCCAAATTCCGTTGTCAACGGTCCTTCGACCCTCGATAACACCAAATCCAGAGGAACCGACATCACACACATCCAACTCTCGATGGAGCCACAACAGTTACATCATTAAAGGCAATTGAAATAGAGAGTAGATAGACTTAGTTTACAAACCAAATACATGATCAAAAATATAGCGGAAGCGATTTCAAAAACATCTCGTAGCGAAAACAAAGTACTTAAGTAGTCTTCATGCAGAGATGAACACAAGGCGAGTAGCACCGAGCCCACTGGTTCTACCCTCCTCCAAACAGCTGTCCAGATGTCATCAATACCTGCGCTCCAAAAGTGGGGGCAAACCCTGAGTACTAATTACTTAGTAGGACTTAATGGAAATGGCTTATGGCTAATGCAAAGCTTGCTTACTAATCATGTGGATCCTTAGCCATTGATTTTTATTTGACAACTGCCACCAGTCATCATAATAGTAACAACATCATAATAATAACTTGCATGAATGTAAAACATGCACATCCAAGCATGTAGAATTTAAAATGTGAACAATAAGCATAATATGTTCAAGTTGCTATGACATTGAACGTCAATGGCATTGGCATTCTCACACATGGTGAGCATCAGCGATTTGAATCGGTTTCTAATTCCTGGGAACAACTAAAAATGCTAGGAGATATATGCTTACTAGCCATCGCGTTCCACACATATATCCCCCATATCCACTTGTCCCATCCCAAGTTCGATTCTAACCCGGCATTCTCCAGGTTTAGGCCCCATGGAGCGATACCACGGCGTACCGGGTCAGCCCTCCCATGAGTCAAGCACCCCCAAGCCCCATGGTAGGACCAAGTCTCTATTCTTCAGATGGCACAAGTAAGACTTTCACCAGTCCCATGGCCTGGATAAGCATTCTAGCAATGTTATGCCGACCAATAGGCGAACAACGAATGGTCTTATGCTACATGCGGATGGAGCTCGATAACAACAACGCACACCACGAAAAGTAAACTTATGCTCTGCCCAGTCTCCATTTAAATCATAAGCATAAATAAGATCTCCATCGTAGTAAGATTTCTTTTGTTTGACAGCCACCTACGTGACGAGTGACTACATTCACTCGTGTCTACTCGCACCTAGCATTACTAGGCACTCGTCCTACGAACTCTATGTATAGGTGCTAGGGCCAGGGCGGCTAGGGAATCTAATGCAATTGGTCAGTGGTCGTCTCTGGTGCAAAGTCAGTAGCCAGCTGTGGTTCTTCTGGCTGCGGGTCCACTGGTTCCTGATGTAGGGGCTCGTCGTTGTTGGCGGTCGTTATTTCACGGTTTCGACCGCCAATTCCTCAGTGAAAAAATGGGGTATACATAAATTTTTGTGCATTATCTACCTAACACTAATGAATTCCATGAGTTTTAGTTGTTTTCGATGTATCACAGGGAGATGCTCATATTCCATACAAAAGTATACCATATGGAGCAAGAGAGAATTCAAGCACAAAGGGATTGAGAATGATTTGAAAATAATATCACTATGAAGTATATCAAATGCCCTCGTGGACCAAACCATTGCAAAGATCTCGTCAAAATAATCAAAATGGAGTTTTGGTTCACTCAATTTGGAGTCCGGATGCAAAAGTTATGGCTGTCGCAAAAATTGACAATGCTGAGAAGATGGACCATGGCAGCCCGGCCACCTTACATGGCCGCCCGGCCATCCCCATGGCCGCCTGGCCACCACCTATGGCCGCCTGGCCACCATCTTGGCTGCCTGGCCACTACCCATGGTCGCCCAGCCATCATCTTGGCTACCCAACCACGCCACATGGTTCCCCCGACACAAAGTTGCACGCCGGAGCTTGTCACGTTCAAATAATGATGGAAACTTGGGAAACAAAGGAAGAACACCAAGTGGTGAGGCAGCCGGCCAGGTTATATGGCTGGTCGGCCACCTCCTATGGCCGGCCGACCACTCACTTTGGCCGCCCGGCCATGCCACGGTGGCAATCCGACACGTCCTTCGACCAGCATGCAAAGAAACACAAAAGGAGATGAATCCAACCGTACAATCAAGTATCTGATGAAACCAAGGGTCGAAAGGACATAACACAAGGATTGCAATCCAAGGGAGATAGCATGCATCAGCCAATTTGGGAGAAACACATGGCCGCCCGACCATTGACCATGGCCGGCCGGCCATGATTTTTTCCCGTTTTGCACGTGCACCGACTTTGGCAACCGTCACCGACCTTGGGGAAGCATTTTCATTCAGTCGTTGGATCAACTAAGTCGGTGAATTGGGTGGCCGCCCGACCACCCCTCATGGCCGCCCGGCCAACCGACTTAGCCCCTCCACTAACCTTACCACTCCTATAAGTAGAGGGACACTCCCCCACTCCAAAAATGTACCTTTCAACATGTAGTCTCTCTCCCTCTCTAGGAGGCGCCCCGCTGGTGGTGCCTCCACTCTGAAAATAGTGTTTGGTTGGGAGTTAGAGAAGGTTTTGTTGTATCGGAGTTAGTCGGAATATTCGGTAATGTATCTTGTGCTTTCTTTCTTTACTTTCCTACTTTATGCGCTTATCTTATTCTCTGTTAGTAGTTCGAGTGGTGTAGTTACATTTCCCTTTTGGTCCACCATATCGGTCTGAGTTGTGCTGAGCTAGATTTGATTTATCATTGTTATGCTTGCCCGTGCTACAATTCAACCCTAGACTTAGACGCTAGGCTCTGGTTAGCTCCTCTCCTCTTCCAAAGAATGAGCTATACGTTTGTAGCGTGCCATCCTCTCCATGCAGGTTTGCTTGGTAGCCCCACTCGGTGACAGCGTGTGGTGTGCATGTGTAGTCCAAGCCCATCGTTCGGGAGGCCCGTAGGTTTTAGCTAGACTCTCTTTCGGGACCTACTATCTACCACTTGGAACCCTCAAGACTGTGGAATTTCGCTCGACGCAAGTCATAACTGTTAACGTCTCTTAGCATAACAGATTTTACTCCGCAAGCGCACGGAGATTCGTTGTAGCTTTTTCACTCGGAGTATTCCGAGTATCGTAAAAATCCACAGGGAAGCAAGGGCGAATAGGTGGAATGAATTGTCGAACTTTTAAGCAGTACTATAACTTAGATAAAACACCAGCTATTCTTACAACGGGGGTAAGATAACAAGGTAGTGTATGGTGGGAAGAGTAAAACAGGGACTAAAGAAGCTTAACACTTAGGTAGCTATCTGGGAGGACAACGAGTGAGATTAGATTTCCAAACTCTACTACTTAACCGCTGCAGAGGAGTATTCACGGTTGAACTTAGTTAACTGGAAACAAGCTAGGATCTTGCGTCGAGCGAAATTCCGGCGCCTCGAGGGGTCAAGGGGTAGATAGTAGACCTCTGAAGGATACCCGGCTAATGCCTACGGGCTTACCGAACGACGGGGTGGAATACTGAGACGTCTAGAGCTGTCACCTAGAGAGGCTACCAACCAGATCTGCTTGGGTAAGATGGCACGCTATACTAGTGTTCGAGTGAGAACTTGAACACTAAAGCTCTTCCTTGATCAGAGGGTGAGAACTAACTTAATCTTAGATCAAAATCCTAAGACAAGCTTATAGCACGGGCATGTCTAATAGGATTCAGATAACTTAAGAACAACACAAACCTAAGCCTTGGATCTAGTGTGCAATAAAGGTACACCACACTAGGCAAGCGTTAAGAAGTAAAGTAAAGTATAACAGAAGATAGAACAATGAAATATATTATACTGGAGTAACAAGAGTACAAAGATAGAAAGATACAAGAGCTTTACCAAGACCCGAAGAAGACTCCGGAATCCCAGGACTAACCTAGTGCTACTAGACTAAGCGATAGTATGAGCTACTCAACTTCCACACTTCACAAATGAGAGCTCGGTGGTATTTATAGCCACCAAGTGAGTGGGGGTACTTATAGGGTCGGTATGGCGGTTAAGGGGACAGGTGGCAGGTCGGGCGGCCTAGTAGGGAGCCGGGCGGCCCCACCCCAGGTTGGGTGGCCTGGCCAACCGTCGGATCCACCGCCATTATTCATCTTGTGGTCTATCTTGACTCCCCAAGTCGGTTGCATGGTGGTTAAGGCGGTTATCCTCGTGTTTTCTCCCGAACCATTGGATCTCACTTGTGTTTCTTCCTTAACCGCAGGACTGAAGTGCCTAGGATCGCTGACTTCACCAATTCAAGTGTTGGATCGATGATGTGGCAAGCCTTCCGGGACTTGACGTGTTGGTTTCGGCATTTGGACTTCACAGCTGTGTTGACACGTCATTTATGCACATGCAGGTCGAAGATGGAGTGATTTGGCCACTTTGCTAGGTCGGGCGGCCTGTGGTGGAGCCGGGCAGCCTGGCCCACTTGTCAAGCATCTCCTGACTTAGCCATATTTTGCCTGTTTTCAGCTGATCTTTCACCTGCAATCAAATATCTAACACAACTTGTGGAACTATGTTAGTAGCAAGGGTTAATCCATACTTTGGCATGTTTTCCTCCATATTTGTGGTTAGTTGATGGTCATTGGTAGTGCTATAATGACCGTCAACACCCCCCAAGCTTAGACCTTTGCTCGTCCTCGAGTAAAGCCAAGATGGGTTATGGATCAGGAGTTGCTACAATATCGATGCTCATAAATAGGAGTTATGCACAGACAACACCCATACTTTTACCTCGAACCATAGTGTATGCAATGATCACTCTTACTCATACCTGTGGTGCATCTTTTTGTCTTACCATGGCTTGAGTGGTTGAGAGGAAGAACGACTTAGCTGCAGGTTCTGCTCCAAGCATGTCTTTTGGGATTCCCATCTCAGGTGTTTTTAAAGATTTTTCAAAAGAAAACAAGTTTCCACAAAGGTACTCTTGATCGCTCAAAGTGTATCCTCACCATTTGAAGCCAAGAGTATGGCTAAGAACTTCCTATACTAAGGCTTATGTGGAGCTCAGGGTCATGGAAGAACTTAGCTTACTTAAGTTGTTTGTTTTGCAAAGCCAAAGATTGGACCAAAAAAATGTACTACATTATCTAGCCTTGTTCATTGTTGGAGCTTTATTTGGTGGATGGATGGATGAATCGCCTTGTTTCCTTTCCTTCTCCTTTTTGATTGATAGGTATGAATATGGATCTTTTTTGTATTTTTCTCTCTTTTTGCCATGCTTGACTAGCATGCTTTTCTTTTTCTCATATTTTTGCCATGCTTGACTAGCATGCTTTTCTTTTTCTCATATTTTTGTTGGCTCCATACTCTACCTCTTTTTGATTGGAAGGAGTAAGGCTAAGGGTATTATTTTGGAGATATATGGATGCATACCCAGGATAGGTAAATGCATTTGTGGTGGTGGATTTTTGCTCCAACGATTCACAAGATAGAGATGATTCCATTCTAAGTGACTCAAAATTTGACAAAGCTCAAAACAACTTTAAGTAGCTTAAACAAGCTGGGCTCAGATATTTCAGTGTATTTGGCTCTGGTAGGTAGTCAAAACCGATGGGGGAACTTCATTTTATTTTTCAAAAGAATAAACCTGAGATGTTTATCTTACTAGGGACATGTGGAAAAAACTTAGTGCTTAGCCATATTATTTCTCACAACAACTTAGACATAGTTATGCAAATGGCATTCACTAAGTGCAAGATCAAGTTTTCAACTTATACACACGAGCTCGAAATTAAGCTAAGTGTAGAACGTGCATAAACAACTATGTATGAACATAATAGAGCAACTATTCATCATTTCCATATGAAAGATATATGCATCAAAGTTGGGAGTTGCTTTTATTGACACTTTTTTTTTCAGATAGAGCAATAAATAGGGAAATACATAAGGATATTATTAAAAGTACTTACCTTGGTTGGACTGTGATGCTGCTGCTCGGTCGGACGGGGTACTGCTAGTACTGGTAGGACGGGTGATGCTGCTGCTTTGTCGGACAGGGGTACTACTGCTGCACATGGAAGGAGACAAGGACAACAAACGGGGACACCTTACTCTGAGGGGCACAGGTGCGAGGAGGCATGCTCATAACGGTCTACCATCCCCCCAAGCTTCAATGAAGCTAGGGGTTTTGGTAGCAGTAGTTGTAGAAGTTCTGAGCATTGAGGAAGCCAGCTCCAACTTGCTCGTTCAGGTTCTGGAGCATTTCCGTGTTGGTTTGGAGCCATTGACCCATCGCTTCCGTGCGTTGGTAGATGTCACCTACCTGCTGATACAGCCTCTGATCGTACTGGCCCAAGTTCATCCCCCCTATTGCGGAGTTGATGTCGGGCATGTCAGGTGTGTGGTACCGGGCTGAAGCAAAGTGACCTAGGTCTCTACTTAGCGCACGTGACGCACTACCGCCTCCGTAGTGTTGTGTACTATGGGAAGGCTAGTAGGAACTCTCGCCACCGGTACTGAAGAAGTACCAGGATGGCTCAGATGGCATGGAAGCATGGACGGGTTCCTCAGAATCCTCTCCTCGGGCTCTGTGGTGTAGCTCCTCCGCTCGCCGTCGCTGGGCTCTTGTCATGACACAGCCGATGCTTTGGCGTGGTGCCTCCACATCTAGCTGCATGGTTAGGCTTCTAACAGTGTACATGTCGAACTGCGGTGCTGGAAGCGGCAGCTCAAGACTGTGCCCGAACCATGTCATGATCATTCTCCTAGTTACGGCGTCTCGCCTCATAAAATGTGCCTGGACAAAGTGCTGCTCCCCTACATAGTGTGGTGTGTCGTCGGGAAGGTAGTCAAGTTGGGCATTCTCTAGGAGGCCCAAGTTGGCTGCTATCCTGGTGACAAAGGAAATGATGCTTATGGGGGTGTTGGTCGCTCTCATGCCCATCCAGTGGTGGACAATGTCGAGGACCGGAGCATAGCGCTTCTTTTTTACCATGGCATAGAGGCACTTGACGTCTTCGTTGGGTGCATAACGAACCTCGCCTCTCGGGAAGACAATGAGCGAGACTCAGCGAGCTAAGAGTCCTAGAGTGGGATTGTGAATTTTGGTGGTGCTGTGTTTCCCCTTCCCATACTCCCCGCATATTTTCACCCAAAAAGATTTCATATCATACCTGGCCGGGTCACTCAATGAACAGTTGGAGTGGAAGCCTAGGAGGTCGGCAAACTGTCGCGGGTAGACAGAAAATTCAGTATTGAATAGGCGGAAATTTATGAACGTACCTGTTGTACGCTTATCTATGCGGAGAGTCATCAAGAATTCTTGTGTGAGAAGGATAGATGTAATGTTAGCGAAATCCGACCAACCCACATAATCAAAAGCTTTAATGAATGGGTCCAACATACCTATTTCGATGAGGAAGAAGGCGTCGAAGCACTTGGTCCTCCCAAAGACCTTGGTGGTAAGAGCTCGTAACGTCGGAGCTTCCTCATCGCCTTGGATGTTGATGTCCTGCAGGTTCATTAATCAGTGCTGCGGTTGTTGCTGAGAAGAAACTCCTTCATCTTGCTCCTGGTGGCTGCGTGTGCCGCTGACGGACATCCTGTCGGACGCTGCTGGGGTCCTGGAGCTTCCGCTTTGTGAATGAGAGGGGGAGCGCTCGTCCGACGAAGACGGGAACTTCAGGTGCAGCCCCTTTCCTGTGTTGCTCAGGGCCTTCTTCGCTTTCCTGAAGAAAGAAGACATCCTGCAAAAATAGACAATAGGCTACACAAGAGACAAAGCAGTCACAAAAGATTAGCATTAGTGGTTAGTCGTCCAGAAGTCAGTCGTCCTTGCGGGGCAGAGCCTCCACAAAACGTCCAAAAAACCGAGGGTGTAGCACTTATTTTATTGGGCAGAATTTTGACTAAGTGCTGGAATTAAAACTAAGTGCCTAACTAGTGCTTAAGAGAGTGTTTAGGGGGGAGAAAGGAGTTGCTCGCGCTACTGAGCAGTGCAAGGAGCAAGGGGGTGCATGCACGTATATATAGCCGCGCGAGGGAGCAGGCAGGCAGACAGGCAGGGGCAGGCTGGGCGGCTCGGCCTCAGGCTGGGCGGCTCCGGTGGGTAGCCGGGCGGCACAGGGCGAGCAGGAGCCTAAGGCTCCTAGGCCTGCTGGTGGACGGGACGTGAGCGGCACAGGGGCTTCGGACGGCGTCGGCGAGCAGGAGGCCGGCCGGCCTGGCAAGGAGGCCGGGCGGCTCGGGGCTCGAGTGCCCCTGGCACTTGCGTCTGGTGGAGCGCGCAGAAGAGGAGCAGAGGGAGCAAGGAGGTGACCAGGGGGGCCGGGCGCCCTGTGCAAGGGGCCGGGCGGCTCCGGTGGGTGGCTCAGCCACTTAGCCTCATGCGCGCGCGCAGAAAGGGGGCAGAGGGGGCCGGCCGGCCCCTGGTGGGGCTGGGCGGCTCCAAAAAATGTTTTTTTCGCAGATTTAGAACTAACTAAATGCAAACTTGAGCAAATTTTGATGAACAATGGTGAAATTCAAAGTAGATGCATGAAAGATAAGAAATATAACGCGGAGAAATTAAATATGCAGTGGAGGATAAAGCCAGTTTACCTCCTGGTGAGGGCAAGTCATACCTTGGGTTCGGAGTCAGCACTTGACGGAGACTTAGCGGCCGTTAGGGCTGCAACTTTTGCTCGCCAAATCTTCTTGGTTGCCACAGCCTTTTGTTTCTGAGTTTTGATCTTCTTTTCTGGCTGGGCTTTTGGCATTTCCTCTTTCTTCCGCCATTCTTGAGATGTGTTCGTTGCCTTGGTGGTGTCCTTCTTTTCAGTAGCTTTGCCTCCTGATTCCTTTGTCGGCGGCTGGGCCAGTGAGGCACATCTCAGTGACTCGGCTCTGCGATCGGCTTTGAGCTTGCGGGCTTCTCCATCGTACAGGAGCTTTTCCATGGCTACGAGGAGAGAGTCCATCTTTGGCTTACTTGGCGAGAGCTCGATCTTCTCTCTTGGTGTTTCCCAGGGTGCCTGACACTTAAACTTGAAAGTTTTTACCTGTCGGCACTGTTTGACCTTCGGTTTGAAGGCGAATGTCTCCCATCTGCCATTGATGTTGAGGTGGACTTCTCCAGCTCCAACATCAATGTTGGCCTTAGCGGTGCTTAGGAATGGTCGCCCAAGGATAAGCGGTGTCTTCCTATCTACCTCCATTTCTAGCACCACGAAATCCACCGGGACGATGAAGTTCCGGATTTTCACCGGGACATCTTCGGCGTTCCCGACGGGGTAGCGAATTGATTGATCCGCTAGCTGCAGGCACATAGCAGTAGGGGCAAGTGTAGCATGCGTAAGTTTATCAAAGACTACCTTTGGCATGACGCTGACACTTGCTCCCAGATCACAGAGAGCTTGATCAAAGTTCTGGGTCCCGATTGAGCATGATATGGAGGGGTTCCCAAGATCCTTCTTCTTTTCAGGCGGCTGGTTGAGTATAGCAGCGCTACACTCCTCCGTGAGGTGCACAACTTCGGTCGATGGTAGCGGCTTTTTGTTGTTGAGGATGTCCTTCAGGTACTTAGCATACGTAGGCACCTGCATCGCATCTAGTAATAGAATATTGACATATAGCTTCTTGATTACCTCAACGAATTTGCCGAACTAGTCGTCGACCGAGGCCTTCTTCTGCCTTTGAGGAAAAGGGAGCACTATGCTATCATAAAACTCATGCGGAGCTGACTTCGGTGCTTCCTTCACCGGTGGTGGTTCACGATCCACCTCTTCTTCCTTCTCTGGTGCGGCCCGCTTTCCCTATTCTTTTCCTGCAGCTCTAGGATGTGGGGGGTCTTGTGTAGACCTTCCACCTCTAGTGGTTACAACATTTATATGTTCCTTCGGGGGTGGCTCGGGCTGTCCCGGAAGCTTCCCCGAAGTAGGACTAGGTAGAGCAGCGGCAAGCTGAGCTATCTGGGATTCTAACATTTTGTTAAAGCTCAGTTGGTTCTTCATGGTACTATTCAGAGTTTCCAATTGATTTGACAGAGATTCAAGAACTCTATCATTCGCATGGAACTTCTTACTAATGCTATCGTTCACAGCTTTTTGATCGAAAGGATTTTTATTAAACTGCTGAGAACTGCCAGAAGACTTACCTTGACCAGCGAAAGGTAAGTTGGGTTGTGAATTCCAACCTAGTTGAGGACGAGGCCCATTGCTGAAGCCATTGTTGTTGATGAAGTTGACGTCCTCCGATCCATATTCGGGGCAGCTGTTCGCTGTGTGGCCGGTGTTCCCACAATGCTCGCAAGTCATGCGAGAATCCAATGCCTGGACCAGCACAGCTTCAGGAGCGCCCTCCAGCTTCTTTAGCAGGAGGTCCATTTTGGCGGCAAGCATGTTGTGATGCCCCTGGCATCTCAAGAGCCATAACACACAGTTAGACAAGTTAATAATGAATTAAGACTTAAACATGTTTAGAGTGGTGATAACGAAATTGATAAAAGAAATCACTATGTCAAAAATTTTCTAATTAAGATACAAACCCTGTGGCTTGGCTGAATAAAACAACACTCACAAGCTTTTGAGCACAACACCGGTTGCAAAATCGAGGGATAAGAAAATAACCCTAGACCTTCTGTTTTGACCATGTCCAAAAGTCTAAAGACAAGAAGTTTAAAAGATTAAACCCAAACCAACTAATGTGCCATCCAAGGGTAGCAATTGTGATCGTGACCAAACTTGAGCCCTAATGGAACTTTCAAATTCATTAGGCACTTGAGCTCAACTCCATTATCAAGGATATGGTACATGTCATGGGCTATACTTTTGTTACACTGAGCATAGTTCGAAGCTGCCATTTACCCATTCTAAATTGGCCACCATTCTCTCGGATATCAGCCCAAGTCAATTTACACAGACAAATTCTCAGTCTAAGTCTTCAGCTCACCCCAAACTTGAATCTAAAATTACTTTGGAATTCACCATATGACTTCAAAATCTTCCTTTCTATGAAGTGAAATTAAACTTATCACCTTTCAAATGCACCCAGTGTGGAAGTGATTGGCCTTTATTTGATACTTCAAAAGTTGAAAACAAGAAAGACTCTACACAAAGTGAGACTTCTGTTTTACCAAACCTAGGAGCACATTTGTGTCTTTAGTCCGAAATCTGTTGGGATTCAGACCAACTTTATATTATCAAACTTGTAGATAAGCTTCTGGGGAACAACTTTGTTAATTGGGGCTTGATCATATCTTGAGGTTTAAATGGAGTTTAGTGTCATTTTCTACCTGCACAGAAAACCAGTTCAAACCAGACCTGTTTGGAAATTTCGAATTCTAGCTAGCCTACAGCCACTTTCAAGCAAGACTCTATTAGAATGAGTTGTAGCTTTTGAAATTCTAAGCAACCTTGTCAAGAAGCACCTTGGGTGAAAATGGCTAGAAATAGGACTTTTGAAATTTCTAAGCAAAAAGGGTCCCCTGTCCAAATTTAAGGCTGCTAGGTAAATTCAAGTTTAAATCATATCTCCACTCAGATTTTGGTATTTCTCCTTTTGACAAAGTTGTATAACTCGAAGGGTAGAGCATTTCGTCTAATCGTGGTTTTTCCAAAATCGGCCTCTAAATTGGTCAAAAAGGCGAATTTCAGAGGGGGAGGAAACACATTTTTCCATTTTTCCGCATTTTCCTTTTCCGCGTCTCACTGACGGGTGGGGCCTGCAATCCAGGGCGACGGCCATGGCTGAGCCGGTGGCCGCCACGCGGACGCCGACGTACGGTCACCGCCCCCGCACCACGGATCGACCTCCCCCCCGAGTGCGTCCTTAAGCGGAGGACGAGCCCCTCCCTCCGTCCCCTTCGTCTCTCGTGCTCCCGAGCCCTCTCCCTGCCTCTGCCTCACTCGCGAACTGCAGCCGCCATGGACGAGCTCGAAGCTCGGACTCAAGTTTCCACCGCCGCTCCATTGCCTCCCCTCGCCCTAGACCGCCACCGTTGCCTTCGTCGCAACCTCGCGCACCCGGCGCTCTAGTACTCGCCGCCGTCCTCCTCCTCTCGGAGTAGATCGAGCTGTCGCCCGACGACCACGGCGCTGAGTTCACTGTCGGTTCGCCACCTCCGCGCACCCCCTTCCACCGCCTCCCGCGCTCAAGGTCACCTCCATTGCATCTGCCTTGGCCTCGGGGACTCGGCGCACTAGCCGTCGCCACCGTTCTGCCCCTTCCTTCGCCGGATCCGTGCCCGCACCGCCGTCCGGGACGCCGTCGCCGCCTTCCGGTTCACACGCGTCTCCGGGCCGCTTTGACCTCCTCCTTCGTCGAGACCTAGGGCTTCGAGTTCGACGTCACCGGGAGCACCAAACGCCGCCATCTCGGTGTCAAGACCGCGCCTCTGCGCACCGCGCGCCGCGCGAGAACGTCGGCCGCCGCGCGTGCTTCGTCCCTGGAGAGAGGTAGAAGGAAGGGTGTTAGTTTTACGATCTAGCCCCTGTGCTTTCCTCTATTAACGTTTCAGTCCTACGCGTTGAACACTGAGTCATATGGAATTTACATGCTACCCCCTGGGGTATATGGTTAATTACATTTAAGTTCGGGATCTAGTGATTTTCCAGTTAAATGCAATTATTTCGGCAGTGAACTTTGAAAAATCATAGTAAATCAAAGAAAAATCCTAAAAAGACAAACTCAGTTGCATTAGACTCCCCTTTAATAGATCTGTAGAATGGTTATGATATGGATGTGTAAAATGACTGTCTTGCCCTTGGTATGTTGCATGCATGTTAAAACTAGGAAAATGTTAAAAGTAGGCTAAATGGACTCCAAAGGCCATGAAATTTGGATAGTAGCTTCTCTAGGGTATTTGGGCAGCGTGTGAATTTTTGTAGCCCTAGCACTTGCTGTTTAATTACCCTTTTACCATTATACATGTGTTATGTGCATTTATTTAACTTAGAAATTGGAGGCTACATAGAATATGCTCAAAATGACTCTCTGGCATTTTTCATATACATTGGGTAGTATAAGTAGCCCACTGGTGAAATATGAAGTTGTGTATGTAAAGTTTGAATGGTGATTTGAAATTAACAAGATATGGCTTGCTTATCTAAATAAATGGAAAAGGTGACTTTAGAATGCAAGGAAAATTTCATGGAAAATCTGGTATATGGTGTTATATAGAGTCCAGAAAGTATTTTTGAAGGAATTATTGACACTGCCATATTGTACATTTGAATTGGCAATATATGGAAAATAAATGTCCTATAAAACTGAGAGTACTTCACTTGCTGATTTTTGTGGAGGTAGATTTTACTATGCACTGCTCACTGGTTTAATTTCATGGCCAGAAACTTATCCTATAAATTATAAAAAATCTGAGAAGCTATAGGGCTAATAACTTGCTAGAATTTTCAAAATTAATTTATAACTCCTTTGTGGCCGAAATTTTGACAGTAGCATAATGTAGTATAAATCTACATGTCATAAAAATCTGAGCTCATTTGGAGTTGTCTAACTACATGAACACAAGTAATACTTTTATTCATAAAGTGGGCATGTGTTATTTAATTATAAGAGTAGGTGTTTGTTTGCAATTGCTGTCATTATGCATGTGGGTTGATTTCTAGCTGCAGACTATCTACTATTCTCTATATCACACTTGATTGAGAAATTAATTCATTTACTCATGTAAAGTACTTGAAGTCAATATAGTGTTTGAATCCATTAAATAAACATACTACATGATATAATTAGTGAATGTTTCCTATAAATGCATGAAGTACATGATTTCAACTTGTTACCCGTTGAATGGAAATGAACACCACCACACCTATTTTAGTAACCTAAACAACTATTGCTTGCATTTATCGAATCCCATAAGTGACATGTTGTTATAATCAGTAGCTTGTTATGTGTGATCCTATGACTGCGTGTTGGGTCGTTGTCCATAAGAATTACTCTTTGTGTATGTAGTTTAGTAACCACCTTTCTGTTTTTCCATAAAACGATTGTTCATACGTGTGCTTCATATTCATGCATATCATTCCTTGCATCATCACGCATGTCAATCATATAGTGGCGCTCATTACAGATGTGTGATCAAGAAACGAGCGCGTGGAACTACTTCAACCAACGGTGATCCAAAAGACCAAGTAAGACCCATTCACGACCTGGAGGGCCCATCAGTCGTGATTGGAAGGAGGAGTTGTCCAAGGGATCAAGGGGTTGCCTGGGGCCAAGCCTCACAACCCGGCAAACTAACATTAGCATAGTATGTTGGTTCTCTTAAAGTAAAGCAAAGGTAGGCAGGACCATTGTTTCTCCCAGCTAATACAATGTTGTTTGATGATTACGCATCTGCATTAGGAGTTGATTGGAAACATCTGCATTAGACTTCCCGGTCGCCCTGGCCCTAGCACCTATACATAGAGTTCGTAGGACGAGTGCCTAGAATTGCTAGGTACGAGTAGACACGAGTGAATGGAGTCACTCGTCGCGTAGGTGATTTTCAAAAGTCACAAGAAATATTACTATGATGGAAGCTATGAGGATGCTCATGGTTTAAAAATCGAGACTGGGTGGAGATATGGGTATATTATGTTGAAAAATGATGTGGATGGTTTGGTGGACTCCTCCCGAGTCACATAAGGCCGGTCGTTGTTCGCCTATTGGTCGGCATAACATTGCTTGGGTGCTTATCCGGGATAATAGACCGGTGAAAGTCTTACTTGTGACGTCTTAAGCACAGAGACATGTTTCTACCCATTGGTTGAAAGGAAGGTGGCTGCGGAGGCGGGTGTCAAGGGAGGGCTGACCCATTGCGTGGTAACGCTCCTGCGACAACGCGCTCCGAGAGTCAGGCGGGAGTGAATCGAACTTAAGACGGGACAAGTGGAGATGGGGGAAGCATATGTGGGAACGCCGGGGGTTAGTAAGCATATGCCATCCTGGTACTTCTAGTTATTCTCGGGAATATAAAAATCCATTCGAATTGCTGATGCTCACCAGGTGTGAAAATGCCAATACCACTGACGGGCAAAGTAGTAATCCACTTGAATATGTTGTACTATGGTTTCATGGTTTTGAATACTACATGCTTGGTTTTACATGCTTTACTTTCATGCAACTTATTATGATACTCATGATTAGTATTTATTGACATGATGAACTAAGCAGCTGTCAAATCCTGCTTCTATATGATAAATCAAGTAGCTGTCAAATCCTGCTTCCACATGTAACTTGATCCTGTTTAAAATCAACAGCTAAGGATCAAATTCTTAGTAAGCAAGCTTTGCGTCAGCCGTAAGCCATTTCTATTAAGTCCTACTGAGTAATTAGTACTCAGGGTTTGCCCCCACTTTTGGATTACAGGTACTGACGACACCTGGACAACTGTGTTGGAGGTGGTAGTACCGGTGGGCTCGGTGCTACTCGCCTTGTTTATCTCTACATCAAGACTAGTTTAGTTTTATTTCCGCTGTGAGATGTTTTGAAACGCTTCCGCTATATATATATATATATATATATATATATATATATATATATATATATATATATATATATATATATATATATATATATATATATATATATATTGCAATCGCTTTCGCTGTATTTTGAACATGTATTCGACTATTCATCTTTGAACTGTAAACTAAGTTTATCTATTCTCTAACTCAACTGCCTGTGATGATGTAACTGTTGTGGCTCTTTCGAGGGCTGGATGTGTGTGATGTCGGTATCCTCAGGCGATAGTTACATCGAGTGCCCTTTTGGGTAGCTCGATGGACTACCGGGTTTAGTCTGGCCTAAGTGCACTGCGAGCCAAAGGTGGCAGGTGTGCTTAGTCTGGATTAAGCAGAGCGGTTCCGCCACACATGTCGGAGCCATCAATATGGTGGACTACACTGGGCTTATTGTTTGCCCTCTCCTCTCTCCATCCTTGGTTGCTTGCCATCTTCTCGATGAGAGTGCGGGCAGCTGCAACGCTCAAGGATAAGAATGAACCTTCAGCAGCTGCATCGAGATGTTCTTGCGCGGACTGGTGTAGTCCGTGGAAGAAGTTTTGGATTATCAACCACTATTCCATACCATGGTGGGGGTAGGCGGCGATGTACTCTTGTAGTGTCTCCCATGCCTCCGCCATGGACTCATTAGCGAGCTGCTTAAAGCTCGAGATTCGGTTCCTCAGTGAGCTTGTCTTCCCCAGAGGAAAGTACTTTGCAAGGAAGGCATTGGAGCATGCCTCCCAGTTCATCAAGTTGTTGCGGTTCAGGTAGAACCACTGTTTCTCCTTCCCTATCAGTGAGAATGGGAAGAGGCAAAGCCGAACAGCATCGGTGGTTGCACCCTTGATGGTGGAAGTGCTGCATATCTCCTGAACTTGCTGGAGATGGCTGTTTGCATCCTCCGACGCCAATCCGCAGAATGGGCTAGCTTGGACCATGTGGATGACACCTGGCTTGAGCTCAAATCCATCTCCAACAGTCACACTTGGTCCTGTAGGGATGTTGTTGCTGGATGGGATAGAGAACTCGTGAATGGTTTTCTCAGCCATGTGTGTCGTGTCGGATGTGCTTGTTGATCCAAACTCCAGTGTAGCTAGCACAGGCCTCTGCCCATGGATTGTCTTTTGATGGACTCTCCTTCTGAGCAGCAACTTGGGATTGTTGTGAAAGTTTGTCGGTAGGTCAAAACCGGTCATACACCTCACTGTCACCCAACAATAAAGTAGACAGAGGCAAATAAGCCCGCTAAGAAATAGCGGTATGTTATCAAGTTATAAGTACCTAGGTTCGAACAAATCAAACTTCTATTGCCAATTGGTTCCCCGGCAACGGCACCAGAAAAAGCGTGTTGACGTCTCTTAACGTAACAGATTTTACTCCGCAAGCGCACGGAGATTCGCTGTAGCTTTTTCACTCAGAGTATTCTGAGTATCGTAAAAATCCACAGGGAAGCAAGGGCGAATAGGTGGAATGAAATGTCGAACTTTCAAGCAGTACTATAATTTAGATAAAACACCAGCTATTCTTACAACGGGGGTAAGATAACAAGGTAGTGTATGGTGGGAAGAGTAAAACAGGGACTAAAGAAGCCTAACACTTAGGTAGCTATCTGGGAGGACAACGAGTGAGATTAGATTTCCAAACTCTACTACTTAACCGCTGCAGAGGAGTATTCGCAGTTGAACTAAGTTAACTGGAAACAAGCTAGGATCTTGCGTCGAGCAAAATTCTGGCGCCTAGAGGGGTTAAGGGGTAGATAGTAGACCTCCGAAGGAGACCCGGCAAACGCCTACGGGCTTACCGAACGACGGGGTGGAATACAGAGACCTCTAGAGCTGTCACCTAGAAAGGCTACCAACCAGATCTGCGTGGGTAAGATGGCACGCTATACTAGTGTTCGAGTGAGAACTTGAACACTAAAGCTCTTCCTTGATCAGAGGGTGAGAACTAACTTAATCTTAGATCAAAAGCCTAAGATAAGCTTATAGCACCGGCAAGTCTAACAGGATTTAGATAACTTAAGAACAACACAAACCTAAGCCTTGGATTTAGTGTGCAATAAAGGTACACCACACTAGGCAAGCGTTAAGAAGTAAAGTAAAGTATAACGGAAGATAGAACAATGAAATATATTATACTGGAGTAACAAGAGTACAAAGATAGAAAGATACAAGAGCTTTACCAAGACTCGAAGAAGACTCCGAAATCCCTGAGGCAAAAGCTCAGACTCAACTCTAACTCCCAGGACTAACCTAGTGCTTCTAGACTAAGCGATAGTATGAGCTACTCAACTTCCACACTTCACAAATGAGAGCTTGGGGGTATTTATAGCCACCAAGTGAGTGGGTACTTATAGGGTTGGTATGGCGGTTAAGAGGATAGGTGGCAGGTCGGGCAGCCTGGTAGGGAGCCGGGTAGCCCCACCCCAGGTCGGGCGGCCGGGCCAACCGTCGGATCCACCGCCATTCTTCATCTTGTGGTCCATCTTGACTCCCCAAGTCGGTTGCATGGTGGTTAAGGCGGTTATCCTTGTGTTTTCTCCCGAACCATTGGATCTCACTTGTGTTTCTTCCTTAGCCGCAAGATTGAAGTGCCTAGGATCGCTGACTTCACCAATGCAAGTGTTGGATCGATGATGTGGCAAGCCTTCCGGGACTTGACGTGTTGGTTTCGGCATTTGGACTTCACAGCTGTGTTGACACGTCATTTATGCACATGCAGGTCGAAGATGGAGTGATTTGGCCACTTTGCCAGGTCGGGCGGCCTGGGATGGAGCCGGGCGGCCTGGCCCACTTGTCAGGCACCTCCTGACTTAGCCATATTTTGCCTATTTTCAGCTGATCTTTCACCTGCAATCAAATATCCAACACAACTTGTGGAACTATGTTAGTAGCAAGGGTTAATCCATACTTTGGCATGTTTTCCTCCATATTTGTGGTTAGTTGATGGTCATTGGTAGTGCAATAATGACCGTCAACAATAACTCTATTGAGATCCTTTCGACCATTAGCATAGATAGCTCTTGTATGTTAGCAGAGATAGAAGACCGTACCGCAGTCCCTAACTCGTTGTCCTCCTAGCTTTACCTATTTTCTTGCAAACGGTGCTTGGCTTTTACCCCATGGTGTTTGGTGTCAACCTTTTCTACCTATCGGTTGACAGGAACAGTAGTAACAGCTGGATGAATGATAGTTTGATATATCTATCTCAATGCTTCCCTGTCGGTAAATACGATACCTTGGAATACTCCCGGGTTAAAGGCTACAGTGGTCTCCGTGCGCTTGCGGAGTAAAATCTGGTAGGCTAAGTGCCGCCAACAAGCTTTTCTGGCGCCGTTGCCGGGGAAGGGCCGAGTTAGAATATCATTCTATTATTCCTCCTTCTGTTATTGCTCTTCCTTTTTATCTGAAAAATCCAAAAAATGGAAAAATAGAAAACCTCTCTTCACTTTTGCTCTATCCGTTGAGTAAATCGTGATCATGTTTATCATGCTACCCAAAGTTTACAGTGCAACACGGCTTTTCAAAAACATAGCTTGGGCATGTGTGTGCTAGAGGCTAATTTACAAACTAAGCATGGTGCTTAGGTTGTTTTAGCCTCTTTTCATCAAACGATATGTCAGGATGAATGAGCTATGTGTAGACTTTGGTAGTGATGTTCCGTTACTAGTTCATGAGCCACAATTCTTGAACTAGCCGGATCGCTCAAGTTCAATGGAGACACAAATCCAGGCGTTCAAAATTCGACCCGTTTTTTAGACTGGATTGAGTAAAAATTGGGAGATGGAAGTCATGGTTTAGAAACACAGTTTGCACTATGTGCTGAATTGAGAGATTTTCGCTAGCACTTGGTGAACAATAGGCCTAGTGATCAACACTCTTTATGCATATTTTGGATCCCTTGTATATGTTGTACACTAACCTGTTGCAGGAGGCATTCATTCCCCACACGAGTGGAAAGGCCCTGCGGCCGACACTCTTGTGCTCAGACCTCTTGTGGGCTATCTAGCCCCTTTCTTGGGAAATGAAGGCATCATGATATGCATATCAAAGAAAATGGTGGTAGTGAGCAATGGAGAAATCTTGGTTAACTTCTGCATTAGACCGACCGACGCCTCACCTGCATGCACAGGTACCTACGTAGTGTAGTGTCGGTCGCACATTCATAATAGCATTTGGACTCATGTGCCTTCCTGAACCAAGGGAGTTCCCTTGCTCCTGCTGCGTACGATTAGCCAGCCTTGCGGCGGCAAAAGGATTAGAGCGTCCCCCCATGCTAAGGTTCCCTGCGGTCTGGCCGCATTAGGTTAGGGAGCTGGGCGATAATAGCTCCTCTGCATCCCAAGTGCGCTGCCCTCCTAGGCACGCAACACTAAGTAATCCAAGCCAACCCACATTACTAACTAATGGTGGATAATCATCTTTCTTAGAGGTACTAAATACAACTCCATGAATGAGCAAAATAAAGGTTGCGTTAATGAGAAAGATCTCTGGGGAAACCGCTAAAAAAAGATTGAACATGTGGTTCTGAGTTTCGATAACTTCTTCTGCTTTCATTTCCTCTCCTCCGTCCGCAAAATCACCGAGTTAATTCAAAAGTCCTGCATGTCAAGATCCTGATTCTTCCTCGGATCCAGAATCCAAGTCATCCCCACGCGCAATTTCAACAACATGGTTCCAACCTTTCTCGGCACTCATTCTGGCATATAGCTCCCTTATTTCATGACCTAAATTACTACCTCCAACCCCCTGATCTGTGTTAATCTCCTCGAAGATGCTTCTCAAAGTTTTCCCTCCCAACAAGATCTTCTCCCAAGGCCGACAACATAAAGAAAAGAAGCGAGCACTTGCCTTCTTCCGTTCTGCAAGTACGAAGGAGATGATGTGTAGCACCCTAGGTCTGCCTTTCGATTTGCTTTTGGTTTCAGCTGCCTTTCTATTCTATTCTATTAGTTTAAGATCGAGCGGGCGGGGTTCGAACCCGCGACTTCTGGCGTGACAGACTAGCACTCTACCCAACTGAGCTAACTTTAGGTTTTTCCAACGAAAGCCTTCTTTTTCTCTCGTTCACATCTTAGGTTGACCTTTACACTCACTAAATCGTTCTTGGAGTAGCTTAAGAATTGGATATCGAATCACGAGTATTACAATCTTTAGTGGATGAACGAACAATCATACTAACCTTAAGGAGTTTTCCCGGCTTCGCGAAACCGCACAATGCAATGGTTCACACAAGGCTAAGCCTCATTGGGTCCCTCAATCGTTCTGATTGAAACATCAACAATTTTATATCTCTACAGATATGTGATTTAAAAAACAAAACTTTCTTCTATATATGCCTCATCTTTCTTTTTCTGTCAGTCTTTGAGAGAAATCGAAGATATGATCCAACTACTCGATCAAACTTGCTTGACTGAAGAGAAGTATGCCGCACAAAATAGAATTTTAAAAGAGAAATCGCCATATACTAGGCCCTCCAATTTCTTAAGGGGTTTATCTAAAAGATTCGTGATATAACTAGGAAGACCTTTCAAATACCACACATGAGTCACTGGACATGCCAGTTTGATGTATCCCATTTGATATCTTCGTATCCGAGAATCAACAAATTCTACCCCGCATTTTTGGCAAAATCTTTCGTCTTCATTTTCAGCTACGCTTGCTCGATAATTTCCACAAGCACAAATTCCGCTTTTTATGGGTCCAAAGATTATTTCGCAAAACAATCCATCTTTTTCAGGTTTATCGGTTTTATAATTAAAAGTGGAGGGCCTTGTTACTTCGCCAACGACTTCCCCATTAGGTAGGATTTTTTTAGCCCAAGCCTTTATTTGTTGAGGGGAAACGAGTCCAATTTGAAGTTGTTTATGTTTATATTGGTCAATCATAAAATAAAAATAAGAAAATAATTTATATTTATTCCCATCAAACATCCTCCCTATTAACCTGGAAGTTCTTCTCAGATACAAGGAAGTGGTTCAGTTCTAGAGCCAAAGATCGTAGTTCTCGAACAAGCACTCGAAAAGATTCTGGAGGATCCTCGTGATTAGGCACTCTTTTTCCCCAGATCGTAGCATTAAGTATTTCTTGGCGAGCTATAAGATGATCAGATTTATAAGTAAGTATCTCTTGTAAAATATGAGCAACACCAAATCCTTCTAAAGCCCAAACTTCCATTTCTCCTACTCGTTGTCCCCCTTGCTTGGCTCTTCCTCTAACGGGTTGTTGGGTATCAAGTGAGTAGGGCCCAGTAGAACGTCCATGAATTTTCTCATCAACTTGATGAATTAATTTTAAGATATAGGACTTCCCTATTAGAACAGGTTGTTCGAAGGGATCTCCTGTTCTTCCATCAAATATTCTGCTTTTTCCCGGGTACTCGGGTTCAAATACCCATGGATTTTTTGTTTGTTTACCGGCTTCATATAATTCCGAAAACACAAGTTTTCTTGAAGCCTCTTGCTCATATCTCTCATCAAAAGGTGCTATTCTATAATGTTTCTTTAGCAGATCCCCTGCTAATCCGAGCGAACTTTCAAATATTTGTCCCACATTCATTCGTGAGGGTACTCCTAAGGGATTGAAGACCATATCAACAGGTGTTCCATCTTGCAAATAGGGCATATCTTGCCTAGGCAAAATTTTAGAAATGATCCCCTTATTCCCGTGTCTTCCGGCTATATTATCCCCGACTTTGATTTCACGTTTCTATAAAATATATACACAAACCATTATGTCAAGGGGGTCCCTCTGGATCCATTTCACATCGATAACGCACCCTCTTCCACCTATAGGTAGTTTGAGAGAATTTTCTTTTGAAGTGGATACCTCAAGACCAAAAATAGCCCGTAATAATCCAGCTTCCGCGATATACGATGATTCGCTCGCTATCAGAGGCATTAATTTACCTACTAAAATATCGCCAGTTTCTACCCAGGATCCCAACCTCACAATTCCGTTTCTGTCCAAATTGCGGAGTAAATGTTCTTCTAGATGTGGTATTTCTTTAGTTATTTTTTCAGCGGAGCCTTGGCTTGTCGTATCCGTCTGAATTTCATATTTTCGGATGTGAAAAGAAGTATAAATATCCTCATATACTAAACGTTCGCTAATTAGTACCGCGTCTTCAAAATTGTAACCCTCCCAGGGCATATAAGCTACTAAAACGTTTTTTTCCTAAAGCAAGTTCCCCCCAACTGTAGCTGCTCCCTCCGCTAAAATTTGCCCTTTATTAATGGATTTACCCCGCGGAACCCGAGGTTTTTGGTGCATACAAGTATTTTTGTTAGAGCGCCGATGGGCAACTAACAGAATACTTATAGTCTTCCCACTACTTGATAAAAGGATCTTGTGACTATCACTAGAAATGATCTTTCCCTCGCGTTCGGCTATAACGGAAACCCTCGAATCTAGAGCTGTTTGGCGTTCCAATCCAGTTCCAACAATGCACTTCTCGGACCGAGAAATTGGAACTGCTTGGCGCTGCATATTATAACTCATTAAAGCCCGATTCGCATCATTATGCTCAATGAAAGGAATGAGAGAACCTCCAATAGAAAAATATTGGAAAGGAAAAATACTTCTAACATGAATCTGTTCCCATGCAATAGTCAGGAATTCTTGACGGTATCTAGCTGGAACAACCTGTTCTTCCTGAATACCCTGATTCAAGGACAAAGAATTTCTAGCTGCTATCATATAATATTCATCTCTATTTGGTGATAAATAAACTACCTGTCTCTCTTTTTTTTCTTTTGGTTTCTCAGATATTTCATAAAACGGACTCTCTATGGATCCCCACTAGTGATCAATTCTCGCATGAATAGCTAACGATCCGGTAAGTCCAACATTGATTCCTTCGGACGTGTCAATTGGACAAATACACCCATAGTGACTCGGATGAATATCTCGGCTCCAAAAACTTGCAGTTCTCCCCGTCAATCCTCCAGGACCCAAACAGCTCACTTTTCGCCCATGAACCGTTTGTGTCAATGGATTGGTTTGATCAAAAACTTGAGATAAGGGGTATGTGCCAAAAAAGGTCTCATAAGTAGTTATTAATAAAATAGAAGTTGAAGTTGGAGTTACCAAAGTTTGTGGAGTTGGTTTCGATTGACGTATGAATACTCTACGGATAGTTTTTTGAACCGCATGTTGTAAACGGCCAAGAGCCAGTCCAAATTGATCTTGTAACAGATCCGCAACCGAACGAATACGTTTATTTTTCAAGTGATTCATATCGTCATCGTCAAGTATACCCGTTCAAAATTTCATTCCAATCAAATGATCCGTAGCGGCCAACACATCTCGTGGTAACAGGAATGTATTGTTCTGAGGGATATCAAGACTCAGTCTCCAATTCATATTTCGTCGACCAACTCTTCCTAATTCACATTTTTGTTGAAAAAATTTCTTTTGAGCCTTCCTCTCTTAATAGAGTCTTCGAAACTCTTCTATTGATGGTCAGTGGGCCTGCCTGTGGGGACTCCCTTTTTTAGGTGAATTGTCAGCTTTAGTGCCCTCTCCTGAAAGAAACTAATTATCCATCCGTAACTCTTATTTCTATAGAACCTAGCTAATTATCTTCAGGTGCCTATCTGCCTACTGCTACTAGGGCTCTAGATCCGTACGTATCCTTTGCATGCTTCTCAAAAACCTTCCTGTCATCTGCTTGGTTGGCATTCCTCGCTACTTCCGACTGCCCCCCTTATCGACGCCGACTCCCGATTCTAGCCTCAGGCGAAGTGGGGGAACGAGAGGATCTCGCGACATCTATTAAGGCATTTCCCTTTGCTATTAAATTTAGTCATTCAAACCTACTTTTGGAAAATCAACAGAAATGGATGAGCCGCCTAAATTGGCAATCTCAAGGGAAAAAGCACTTAACGAATCACTCACTAGGAGGAGGAAGCACGATTCATTGATTGCTATACTCGAGTGAGGTGTATTTGGGCCGATTTCTCGCTCGAAGATGGGCAGACGCATGCATGATTTTGCACAATTCCTTCTACTCTACGTAATTACTTTAAGGTTTTTTATGATGAAAAAAAGCAAGGCCATATAGAAATCACAAGCTTTATGGTCTCGTTAAATACCAGCATCAGCGAATTTAGAATTCCACTTCCCTCAATTCCTTGTTTATTGAGAGCATACTACCACATACACATATTTCAAATGACAGGTAGTCCACAAAGCAATTGATTCGCTTCTACTCACTTGAACCTCAGAAAAGACTATATCATGGGTTTGCACATGGTTCTTTCACTGGCTTGCTCTTTCCTTCATTCATGCTCTTTGCTATGATACGTCAATCATCCATTTACCTATAGTGAACATGCTCTTTCACAACAATAGGATGAAGACCTCGCCATCCATTACTCTACACTGAACTTCTCCTTTACTCTTTCTATCTATTTTTATTAGAATCACTTAATATAATATATTTAATATATACGCTTCTGTACTAACCGACGAAGCGATCTACTTCTCATTTTCGTTGTTCCCTAACTACGTATTCCTTGCATTTTGCTTGAAAACTAGAAAAAAGATTCCTTTCAAACTATTTGGGTTTCTTTGAAACTTCCCAAATAGGACTTATCATTCTCTAGCTTTCTTCATTCCTTTCACTATCAAAAAGAGCCCTAGCACGCCAAACCCGGTATATCTGAGAAAGTCTTACCGAGCGCTTTCTTTCGTTTACTTACCTAGCTTCGTCACTAACTATGGTAAACTTACCTCTTCGACAACTCCGAGTCAAGTCTGACTCTATCCTCAGAGTTCAAAGAATGAATTATCTTTTGATAGCAAGAAAACAAACGTTTCTCGTATGTATAGAATGGCAAACTGGATAAATTCATTTTCATTCCGCTACTTACTAATTTGCAGTTTTTCCATAAGCTGGTGCTTCTAATGAAAATCAGTATGCTTACCTTCGTATACCACGGATCGAGATCCACCATGACCAATGACAGAATCCAAATTGAGAATTTGGGGAAAAAGCTCTTATATAGATAGGTAGCACCTTTTTATACCTTGTGAGGCCCACCAGGTTATGCAACTTCACCCGTGCTTTCTTGACTCACATGCTGGGGAATGAAAATGAAGCACTGGTAGATCTCATTAGGGCCTTCCTAAAGACGGAAATCCTGGACAAGGAGGGGAATAGTTACACGTGCCAAGAGAAGGGGATTCCACAAGGAAGCCCAATCCCCCTAGTGCTTATGAACTGCTGCGTGCACCAACTGGCCGGTTATAAGAAAAAATGGAAGGTATAGATGGGACTATGTTGTTCTGCTACAAAAGGTACGCAGATGACATGGTCTTTGGGGATTCCCTAACTGAAACCCGAGATATATATTGCAGAGAGGTTTGCAACTTAGGATTTCAGTACTATGTTGCTTGGTCCAGTCTGTCTGGGGTCATGTCCTTCCCATTCGAACGTTTATGGGTAAAAACGAGAAAGTGGTTTGCGTAGTTTATGCGCAAGCATGTTCTTAGCCATCAAGTTCCGTAAGTGAACCCGCTTTCAAGCTTTAGTCTTCAAGTATAGAATCTTTTATGTGCTTTGATCACTACCAGCACCAAGAATCTAGTTTTTCTAATTACCATTTGCTATAATCTTCATAGCGTCCTAGCAGGCATGGCCTGATTTCTGGATGGTGCACTAAGTGCTATATGCCAAAGAAAATTATTTTATCAACTGGGTTCCGGCCACTGCCTACTGCTTTGAATACTAAAAGAATAAGGTCAGCTTCAGAAGGAAAGATCAATTTTTCAAAAAATTATGTGGTACGAATTTGCGGTCCCCATAAACCATAATGGTTATTGGAAGCCAAGGCCACCTCTCAAGGAAGTGGTGCCTTAACCGATTTTCAGCGGTGGGCTACTTACTATATATATATAAGAATAAGAAGGGGGGCGAAACTTTTCTGAATGATGCTTCGGCACATTCGATGAGAACATAAGGCGTGGAGCGTTTGAAAAGAATGTTAGCACCCGAAAAGTTTGCTAAGAGTGATAGCACCCGTATTTTTTAGAGTAGTTTGGAAATGCTGGTTGGATTTTCTTTCTTTTGCAGGAACTGGGATTGCACTAGCTGGTGTCTTGGGTCAAGAAGTTAGGTAAGACGTATGCTCCTCTCTGAATCCGGATTTCCCTAATGCACTTGACGCCGTTCTATCCCTAACTGGGGTAGAGGTCTCCCTGGTCTTTATCTTCTCCCATACTTGTCTATTCAGCATCTCTATCTGAGTATACTCGAAATCAACTCCCTTCACTTCGGTATCACAACGCTCTACCGAGCAGCTAGGGTATGACACTTTAATAACCAACCCCATTTTTGGAATCAGTAACTCCAATCTTGCCAACTGAACAAGCTTTGTCAACTGCTTAGCCTACTCCATTTGTGAAATCTATTCCTCTTGAGTTCAGTTGGCGTACTTCTGTATAAAAGCACCTTATAGTCTTTTTGACCTCTTCTCTTTCTTCAACGTATTCCAATTCATTTATCTTCTTCTCTTTGAAATCCTCCAGGAGTGGAAAAGCCCTTGGGACGTCTAAGGGGTGGTCACAAAACACTAGCATCCACACCTCTTTGATTGACCCTCCCGCCAATCTGAATGGAGCAATACGAAGGGGCAGAAACCAGCAACAAGCCTACGAAGTTCATCTAAGAACCTGGCAGGGGAGCACCTTGTAAAGAAATGGTAGCTCTGTAGTTTTGGGGGGGTTTTAACCATCTGGAAGTCTGGTGACCAAGGAGTCAACGGATACAGTGATTACCCAATATGGTAAGGACCGCCGTGGACCACCGCATCTCGCATCTCTTGGTTCGTGTGGACTCCGTTTTGACTGCTGCTTCGTGGCTTACACGAGCAAGAAAAAGGCAGCGCTCAATCTGTAATTGCTTGTTTGTTACGAACCAAAGAAGCCCAATATCACCATTTGTTCCCTGCTTGTCTAAACTTTCTGTTAAGAACAGGGAAAACCACTTCACGTTATCTTGTTCCTGGTCAAGCTCCCGTACCCGCTCCTTTCCGTGGGCTTTCTTTCTGCTTTGACTTGTTCCTTTTCTTTTTTGTTCAGAATTGAACAAAGAAATTGGGAAAGATCTTCCTCCACTTTGGATTTAGCTAATGGGAACGTAACGTATAATTTGAGGTACACTACTCGAGATACACTACGGCATGCTTCGCTCAGCACTAAAAGCTCATCATTTGACACAGAACAAGGTTGATTTCTTTTTTCGAGGTTTAAAGCTCCAACTTTTATGGGCTAGCAACAACAGTTCTGCCTGAACCTGAGGACTGCCGGTTCAAATCACCGGATCTGCTTATTTATTATTCCTTGAATCGCATATAATGAATGAACTTCTCACTTCCCATGAGGTCGTTGAACTCTTGGTTGAACACGAAAGACATCTTCTTTTATCTCCCGCAATTTCAGTAATAGCAGCAAATGGATCATCGTCAAACACCTGATGGTTCAGTTTTCACACGCTTAGGGATTGCTACAGCAACTGGTGTCGGTATTGATGGCTTAGTACCGGCTGTTACCAACTACTTTATAGAGTCAAGTGGCATGAGTGGTACTCCCCCTGCCTTGTGCTGTAATACGGATTTCTTAGGATTGTGGTCATTGACAGCCATTGACTGGTTATACCGCTTTAGTGTGCCAACACACAAGAGTAACATTTAAATTTATGCGTAACGCCAGGAGCTCATTAAGAGACATAGCATGGTCTCCATCACAAAATAAGGGGGTTTGCAGCTAATAGAACAACAGACATGAGTTGCCATACTATGTTTCCTGTAAATAGGGCAATCTTTAGGACATCACCCTCTGAAGAACATAACATATGGTTAGCATACTTTACACAATACAAGAGAACAAAGCATGGAGAGATTAATCGGTACAGAGAACGGTAGGGGAATCGAGGAGGAGAATACGAGGCAATGTAAGTAGGAGTTCATTTGGAACATTCCAATCATTAAACTGAACTTAAAACACATGCATGTCGAACGGGAAGTGGCGAACGGGTGAGTAACGCGTAAGAACCTGCCCTTGGGAGGGGTACAGACTTATCTATCCCTTCGAAAGAGCTTATCAGAAAAGATTTCTCAGGCAAGAATGCGGTGGTACAAAGACGAAGCTGAGGATACTTTCGACCAAACAAAACCTCTTGGTTTGCTAGTTGGCAGCATGGATTGCTATTCGTTCGACTACCACTAGTCTGCTGAAGTTGACGGATAAGACGGATGACTATCGGCATTGCTGTCGTGATGACACTGCCTCTTTCACTTCTCGTAGAAGAAGGATGGAACACAAAATGGTTGAATGAACCAGTCTAAGTGGGTTCAATTCTAAAGGATAAGAATAGTCTTTGTTGCCTCGGTTGTCTACCGCTCCATGGGCTTTGAACCTTGCTTTTCTGTCAAATTCACAGACGCTATAGCTGTGTAAAAACAGTACTCGATTTCTCACTAGAAAAAACAACTGTCTTTATTGTTGTGTGCATATTAGTCACTGATTATAGCTTTGAATGGGACAAACTACTTTAGTAACTCGTGACTATTGCTTGAAACAAGCGTTGAAGCAATGGAAAGAAGCGAACGGTTAAGCTAATGCAGCAAGAAAACGGATGCAGCAAGTGTCCAAAAATAAGATATGCCCTTATAAGCAAGGCTGAGGAAGGATTTCATACTGCCACAATGCTCTTGATAGAAGGAAGCATGAATACCGAAGGCCTACCTAGTTGAAATAGGAACAGCTATAGCAACAGCACTCTTCCTAAAAAAACCAACTACTTTCTTTAACCAGGAACTCATGCGCTTGCTTGCTTGAAAACAAAAAGAGTCGAGTCGAGTTCAGCCTGATTTGACTCGTGCACAACTGGCATGAATCGAGCTTTCTCAGCTCAAGCGCCGCCTGTATTGGCTTTCTACGGATGTTCACTTTCGCAAGACAGATTTGATTCCACTTCCGGGCCCATGCCTTCACCAAAGCGGATTCACTGGCTTGCTTGTTTGTCTTGGATCCTTCGAGTCCAATCTCAGGATCCGCTTAGGCGCGCCATCCATCCAAGAAAGAAAGAAACAATCCTTCCCTACATTGTTTGAACTACTAATTCAAGCTACACTACTAACTAAACAAAGAGGATTTGGTTGGACCTACACAAATATTAGTAGCAAGTGTAGTGATCCAAAATATATGAATTAAGCATATGATCAACAATCTAGGCCCGATTAAAAAGTGCATGATTCTAAATTACTTCCCACAAGCAGTAGCAAACGGGCCTAGTGCAGTGTAGCAAGCACAATTATTACACATCAAAGCACACAAGTTTAAAGACAAGTTCAAGCCACAGCAAACGATTCAAACTAAGTAGAAGATAGATACCCATAGCCTCCCCCTATCTCTAATCTCACTCTCCCCAAACTAGCTAACTCTCCCCCTTTGGCATCAAGTGCCAAAAGGGTTACTACTGCTCATCCTCAAGGTCTTTGCGGCTAGCGAAATCGGAGTGGGGTGGAGGTTGCCAACAAGTGCCTTGATCTACCCAGTTGAGGAGATGGAGCCTTAGGTGGAATCCTTGATTTGAACATGGATTTGAATTTTAAGAAGTTCTTGAGACCTTTCTTAGGAGCAGGGTTGGCCTGAAATGATGGATTAGGAAGATTACGCCAATTTGAGGCCTCCACTGATTCCCCTTGAGCAGATCAAAAAATAGCATCACCCAACACATTGACGGTGTTCGACAGCTCATGGATACTTTGTTGTTGGGCCTCATACCTCTCTTTATACTCTTCCTCTTGAGCCATCAGACTTTCTTGGAGGTTGTTTTGCCAGTGGAAAGCATCCAAGTTGTACGCACTTTGAGCCTCAGAGAAGAAAGAGAATTCTCTGTTGAGTCTATCTTGGGAATCACGAAGCTCTTTAACCATATCATAAGTGCGTTGCTCGTGAGAATACGCATGCCCAAAATGTGTGTTGACATTTGTTCTAGAGGCATTGTTCCAAGAAGTATAGTCTTCATGTCTTTTGGCTTGAGTGTAAACAAATGAGTTGAAGCTTGAATAGAAATCTTGCTGCTGCCTCAAGAAGTCATCCCAACCCGGAAATGCGAAGGTTGAAGGTGGAACTTGGGGCTGAGATGAAGAGCCTCCTGCCTCACTGTCGTGTGTGCCTCTAGGGAAAGGTGCATCACCACCGGCAGGATATCCAGTCCCAAACACATGAGGATCATTTCGTTGTTGTTCTAATTGCTAAAGCTCCATCTGCATGTCACTCGGCACCTCTCGGGGGCTTGGACTAATGCCACGGCGCCCCTCTTGACACCTTTAGTTTTGCATATCGTTTGTCCTTGTTTGGGTTAGGCATCTTATATGCTTGCTTTTAAGGACTCTCGAAACAAAGTGGCATAGATAGGGGGTGTTAAAATTGCTCCGTTGTCATCTCCGTGCTTGATAATCTCGCCAATATAAGGAGCAAAGGGCAGTGTCCGCTTTTCAACATCACTCCCAATGAACTCTTCCATCTCCCCAATCAGAAAATCAACAACATTGATCGGTTATCTAGCCAAGCTAGGATGGGGATGACCTTTTCCTTGTATCCACTGCGAGGAAATAGATTGTGTCGAAGAAGGTTATCTAAGATCTTTGTCTCTCTGCTCAGAAACCTTGAGTAGATTGGGGTGAAACCGGGTTCATTTGGATCATCATATAGATGACCAATTATGTTCATATCGGGCATCACTCCCTTCTTCCATCTATTCGCCGGAAAAGCACGATTGTGAATCTTCTCTCCGGTGTATCTCATGCCGAGTGCTCTAGCAATATTGTGACAAGATATCCGATGCACATTCTTGTTTAGAGAAAAGGCAATGAACGAATGGTTATCCGGAATCCATAGTGTAGAGTAAAACTCTATGATCACAGATTCTTTCCATTTTAGTCCAAAAGTTCCAAGCAATCTTACCAATCCAGGTGTTGCATTGAAATCATCCTTGAATGGAGTGTCACCTAGATTTTCCTCAACCAAGTCCCAATCAATGCACCTATGCTCTCAGATAGGTTTTTGCTTCATGACATATGAGAGGTTGATTGCCCTTTGCATAGGAAGAAAGAAAGTATTGTCTTCGAACCCTGAATTTATATCAAACCCCTGATTAAAGAAATCGTTTCTCTCTGCTATCATCCAGTGCTTGAAGTTGCAAGCTAGTAGACCACTGATCTACCGCCCCATGGGAAATTTGCGTACCTGATGGAGTTGTGGTGCAAACCCCAAAAGCACAGGAAGAGATGTCTCTCATTGCGGGAGAGTTTCCTCTTAAGCACCACAAAGGCAAACACAATGACTATCAAGCAAGGTGAGGAACATCGACATCATGACATGCAGTCGATGGTTGTGTGGCACAAAGGTAGGCAAGGACTAGTGGCACATGTCATGCACGACAAGTACCAGCCCAAGAAAAACATGATAGGGAGCAAGTTTGGAATCAACATTCAATGCAGAAACCAAGCTTGGGGAGAAAATTGTCTGGCATTTGACAAGCAATCAGTGGCAAAGAGAAACAAGGCAGAATAGCTAAATTGGTCCTTCAACTATCGGCTGAAGCTCGTTTTGGTCCTTGAACTATTGAAACAGCTATTTCGGTCCTCAATATATTCGTCTGGGCTCAATCTAGTCCCTGAACCCATCTGGAATGCCACATCATCGGTCCACCTCATTTCAGTTCACATGCTTTTACTATTTTGCCCCTGGAACCACAACCACCCCAGCAGCAGCAGGGTGTAACAAATAATATGTTTGTGACTAAAGATTCATGTCCATGACATAAATAATAAGAATGTGCCTGACATAACAAAGAGTCTTGTTGCTTATTAACATAAACAAGACTAACGCACAAGCAAATCATGGTCAATAGGACTTGTGCACAAAAGATGTAATACTACTGGGCAGTATTATTTGGTGGCATCCTTCGTTTCCTTGATTTTTTTTGGGTACTGCTTTGTCCCGATGCGGATCCACACCCAAGTGAGCTAGATTGGATCTTTGCTGATGCGTGCCCACCTTTCACATTGATGGTTGCCTTTGCAATAGTACCAGTAGTTGTCCAGGCATTTGTTTCAATAACAATAGATGCACTGCCTCCAGCAGATGTCATTGCACTAGCTTCAGCACTTGACTCAACCCTTGAAAAGGACACCATTCTTCTCTTATGGCCAGACTGTAAATGATGAACCAATGTTAATTTAATTAAATTTATTTTTGATATGCTACTAGATTGATCAAAGTGTGACAACAACTGACCTGAGGGAAGGATTGTGCTTGTCCAAGTGGCAGCCGGTAGGAACCTGACTCACTTATTGCATTGGTGGGTTCCAGGGGCAAAATAGTAAAAGCACGTGAACTGGAATGAAGTGGACCGATGATGTGGCATTCCAGATGGGTTCAGGGACTAGATTGAGCCCAAACGAATATATTGAGGACCGAAATAGCTGTTTCAATAGTTCAAGGACCAAAACGAACTTCAGCCGATAGTTGAAGGACCAATTTGGCTATTCTACCGAGAAACAACCTACATTACCACTCCTACGAAGCAGCACTCATGCCCGCTACTCCAACATTCCAATTGACCAACCATGGAAAGAGAAGGAGAAAAAGGTTCTTCATGAATCATATCCTCCATGATGCCCAACCCCGATGGACCTCTTAGGAGGTACGTCTTCAGTTGAGATGGAGATTTTAACATTTGATTCATGCTCGATGAAGGTAAACCCCTCTAATAGCTATTTCTAGCATTCTCTTTTTAGAGGTTGTTTTAAATTATAAGCTTGTTAGTTATAGCATGCTAAAGATTCTACGGCCATAGGATCAGCTAGTAGTGCTATCTAGCTACTATGCCCCACCTTGTTGAGTACTTGGTTAGGTAGACAAGTGCACATGTCAGATCCTAACATGCAGGGGAGGTAGAAAGAGGTTTTCTAGAGATCATGACAAAGGATGAAAAGGCCATCATGGACCCATTTCCTGACATCCTGGGTGTCTCTCTATATTTAGACAACGCCTTCCACTAGAAACAAAGGAAAATCAAAGCGGAAGTCCATCATACACAGACGAAGATTTGCTCTCAAAAAAATTTGTTTCATCATACCACAAGAGTCAAGTTTGGGGGAGGATATGCTGAGAAGCACCCATTCTCTGACCCAACTCCTAAGAGGAAGGACCTCGATATTCAACCCACAAAGGATCACTGCAGATTGAAAACACTCTGCACTGAGTTGAAGAAAATGCCTACCCGCCAGATGCCACAAGGGATCCAACTCCAACATATGTCCGTCAACCAAAGATTTGCGCCACACGAATATGATGGATATTAGAGTTAACCCCCATGCAACATCAGAGATATGACGGAACAAAAGTAGAAAGAGGTTGACCGCTGCAAGAATTTGACTACGCTCTGAATCACTTGGGAAGCGGATGTTAGTACCAAGAAGATGCAACTAGTAGACCAATAGTCACTGTTTCACTAGAGGCAATGCATGACTTTTGATAACATGAGTTATATGAAGAGACATCACCCAAGTGTGGAGGAATGCGACGAGAGAGCATCCCTTAATTTCCTTTTGCCTGACCAGTTGAGCAAAGATTTGCTAGAAGTCAGGAATGATCTACTCTATCCATTGGATGGGAACAGCCATCAACCGAAGATTGGTGGCAAGTACAAATGATAGTGGAGTCAATCCCAACAACATCCGTCTCCATCTTTCCCACTCGATCTGTTTGGGAATGGAAGAAAGTGATCTGTGCGAAGCCATCGCCATCACTTGGAAGCCTGCTTAAGTACACGTTCTCGGAAAGACCAAAGCTCTGTGAAATCGGGTCTCAAGCCTCAGCAGCTTGTGATGTGCCAGTAGCAGATGCAGAGGAACACCTCTCGAGAAGTACCCTACTTGGCCTATAAGCAAGTGGAATGTTGGCCTAAACCCAAGGAAAGGAGTCCATTAGATCAACAACAGAACAATTCTATGATGGATCACTTGAGGGGGGTCCCTAGAATCATCACCCTTCTTGAATGGTTCTAACGGATCCTAGGTCTTCTTCCACTTCACAAGTATGGAGCAACGTGGCCCACTTGTGTCACTAGGAAAAGAATGTCAGCTGAAGGCAAATAAAGAAAAAGTTGAGGTGGGAG
The DNA here is from genome assembly GCA_022530915.1 of Paspalum notatum. NCBI lineage: Eukaryota > Viridiplantae > Streptophyta > Magnoliopsida > Poales > Poaceae > Paspalum > Paspalum notatum. Next base: position 25,074,072 of record CM039688.1, on the reverse strand, counting down.
ACCCAACAAAAAGACATTCACTAGAGGAGAGTAATATCATCAGATCTGATGTGTTTACTCCCAACACTAAGAAGAAGGTCCAGATAGCAGCATTGGTAGAGTAGAAAGGAAATTCACCTAACACAGGTGAGCAACACAAGCAGCATCGTCGTCACCCAGAGAGCAAGCAAGCTTGGGGAAGGTCACCTAGGTAATATTGAAGCTCAGTTTCTTGGCAATCACTTGCAAGAACTAAGCTTGGGAGAAGATCACCAGGTGAGTACCCCAAATGCTCTATACTGAATTGCATGTCTTAAATCCTGAAAATTGCCATGACACCAAAAACATTTACTTTCTGTTATCCTAAATAAAAGAAAAGCTATAAAAATTTGCATAATCTAAAAACTACAAAAAGATTTTGCTTTTTACTATGAATAACCTAACTCCTAACCATAATGCTAGAACTTTGTTTATACCCTTGCTTAAAGAAAATGATGAATAGTTGCTCTGTTAATTTCTTGTAAGTATTTCGTATATGACTTGACACTCTCCTAAAATTTGAACTTATGGGCATTTGTCGTGATCCTACCTTTAGTCTTTAACCATGTGGGAGCAAGTGCTTTCAAACCAAGTCTAAGTTGTTGTGAGATATGATATAATCAAAGTATGAGTTCAACCAATCTTGATCCTAGTAAGGTGAATTCTCGAAGTTTTCTTTTTGAAAATCAAAATGAGAAAGTTCCTAGTGCTTTTAAATACCTATCCAGAGCCAAATGCTTTACATGACGAAACCTCTACATATGCTACCTATTGTTGTGTTGAGTTTTGTCAAATTTTGAGTTCTTATGAGGTAGTGGCACTTCAAGTCTCGATCAAAATCCCATAGATCCACCATCATTATGGTAGCCTTTCATTTGTCTGGTTATGCTTAAATCTACACTGGATTCAAGCATCCTCTTACACCGAATATTTCTCCACCATATCCATCATCCACCTACCTACCCACAAATATGGTCTTACAAATAAATACTCCAGTCATATTCCAACAATATCCCCAAAGTTGTCATACAAGAAGGAGACATGGAGCTATCGAAAAAAAAGTGGAGAAAAAGAAAAAAAGGAAAAAAATGAGGAAAAAAAGTATATGGAAAAAAGAGAGAGAGGAAAAGGATAGCTCCATGTACTCAAAAGCTTCAAAGTTTCAAGGGGGATTCGTCAAATAAGGAGTTTTCATCCATAGACCATATCCATTCCCAAAACAAGTCCATTCTCCTTTGATCAGGATGAGAGGTATCACAAGCTTCACTAGGACCAATCTTTGACTTAGCAATATACATAGCATAGGTAAGCTAACTTTATCCCTACCTTGAGCTCCATATAAGCCTTTTTAGTTGATAGGGAAAAGTTTAGCCAATGGCCTGGTGAGGAAATACAAAACCACTTGAGTAATCGAGGGTACCATTTGAGGAACTTGGTTCTTTCTTTCCAAAATTTTCAAAACCCTCTAAGCATGAAACCAAAAAGGAGATAGAATTCAGTGACACTCAACTAAGATTGTTCCATCTCTCAACTGCCGAAGACAAGGTAAGAAATGCCAGAAGCCCCACAGGTATGGATAAAAAGGTTAGGGTACACTTATGCCAGTTTGTTCAGACATAAAGGTAGAGTGTTGGATTGTACACTTAATACTTGCAGGACATTGACATTGATGCAACTCCTGATCTGCCGAGCCTAAGTATTAGCATTGCTCGAGGACGAGCAAAAGTTCAAGCTTGGGGGCGTGTTGCCGGTCGTTATTTCACGGTTTCGACCGCCAATTCCTCGGTGATTAAATGGGGTATACATAAAGTTCTGTGCATTATCTATCTAACACTAATGAATTCCACAAGTTTTGGTGGTTTTCGATATATCACAGGGAGATGCTCATAATACAAAAGTATACCATATGGAGCAAGAGAGAATTCACGCACAAAGGGTTTGAGAATGATTTGAAAATAACATCACTATGAAGTATCTCAAATGCCCTCATGGACCAAACCATTGCAAAGATCATGTCAAAATAATCAAAATGGAGTTTTGGTTCACTCAATTTGGAGTCCGGATGCAAAAGTTATGGCTGTCATAAAAATTGATAGCGCTGAGAAGATAGACCATGGCCTCCCGGCCACCTTACATGGCCGGCCGGCCATCCCCATGGCCGCCCGGCCCCCATCTTAGCCGCCTGGCCACTACCAATGGTCGCCCGGCCATTATCTTGGCTTCCCAACCACGCCATATGGTTCTCCCGTCACAAAGTTGCACGTAGGAGCTTGTCACGTTCAAAAAACGAAGGAAACATGGGAAACAAAGGAAGAACACCAAGTGGGGAGGCAGCTGGCCAGGTTACATGGCCGGCCGGCAACCTCCTATGGTCGGCCGACCACTCACTTTGGCCGCTCGGCCATGCCATGGTGGCAATCCGACACGTCCTTCAACCTACATGCAAAGAAACACTAAAGAAGATGAATCCAGCCATACAATCAAGTATCCGATGAAACCAAGGGTCAGAAGGACATCGCACAAGGATTGCAATCCAAGGGAGATAGCATGCAGCCAATCTGGGAGAAACACGTGGCCGCCCGACCATTGACCATGGCCAGCCGGCCATGACTTTTTCCTGTTTTGCACGTGCACCGACTTTGGCAACCGTCACCAACCATGGGGAAGCATTCTCAGTCGTTGGATTAACTAAGTCGATGAATCGGGTGGCTGCCCGACCACCCCTGGTGGCCGCCCAACCACCCACGTGGCCGCCCGGCCAACCGACTTAGCCCCTCCACCAACCTTACCACTCCTATATTGTCACGCCCGGTTTCAACGAACAAAACCGTGCAACATATATATGCGCCAGGAAACGTCTCGCATGTACATGACAAATTGCAAAGTACCACAGACACAAGCCAAAGATAAAAACATACATAACATTAAATATATCATTATTACACTGTGACATAAGTGTTTAACTCAGAGTATAACGTAGTATTATGGAAGCGTAAAACAAAATATAACGGTGCACCACAGGGACATCCTAAAACACATCGTCGTAGTCTTGCACATAGTCTTCATTACCTCCATCAACTGAGCAGCGGTTGGATTTTCCCCCCAACAAGGAATAAATATAAAGAAGCAAGTGTGAGTACAGAATACCCAACAAAGATAACATAAACCATGAGGCTCTAGGGTTAGCTGACAGACTGCATTAGCTTTTAATTGTTTACTTTTATTAAGACCTAATTACTATAAATTAGTAGCAACGCTATTAGCCCAAAAGATATTGCATAAGAAATTAAATAACATTAAATAGATATAACCATTATCATAACCATTACCAAAACCAAGAACCCTCAGCCAAGGATCCTACTAATCACTGGGAAGGGTCTGGACCGCTCATAACCGTGAGCACGGCTGACATGTCAGTTTTACACTCTTGAGAGGTGGCGCATCTTTACCCACAAGTCGTGAGCTACGCTAGGAGTTCATCACATTACCGGAGATGAGATGACTAGCAAGCACACTACGAAGCCTTTACAAAGATTGCGTTAGTAAGGTGTAACCGCTAAGGTTTCAGGTTACGCAATGGTGGAGCAAGCCTCAAGGGGAGAAGCACATACATATAATGTAAAGCACACTCGACCCAAGTAGCGCGAGGACCATAGAAGCTCACTACCCCTCTTGCCCTGCAGGTAAGTTACTCCCAAACCAAGACAACCTAATTAATCAGCTAAGATCATCCCATTCCAATCTTGTGGTAGCACTGTTGTCCCAGGTGGTCGCTTTGTGAACCGGTCCTTAGGGAGAGAACCGCAAAATCACACGAGCACATTGCTCAGTTCCCTAAACCATGTTGCTAAAAACATTCCTTTTAAAACAGACTTGAACCGCTTTATGGTCAAGCCCAACAATTAATTGCATAGGATCATTAACCAAAATTAATTAACAAAAGGACATGAGTTCGCGCAACATCTAGCAGAACTTAACCAAATGCATCCCAAAAGGTAGTATATAAGGAATAAAGTAGCTAGGTAAAATCTTACAGGTAATCAAAATTAAATGCACATGCAATGATTAAAAGGTTATTAGGTGTTGTTCATGTTATACTTGCCTTCTTCAAATATTCCTTGCTACTGCTCAGAGGCTTCTGGAGGCTGTTCTTCAAATTCCGGCTGCTCAACGTCTACGCACGTTCATAACGCCAAACACGCAAGCATCCACAAACACACATACATGCAAACAATGCAAAAGAAAAGAAACAGTACACCATTACATAAAAACAGAACATAAAACGTATTTAAAATTATTCTACACATTGCTACGATCGTGTGTGCGCGAGAATCATCGAAAATGGATTTAAAATATGAAAGATATAGCCTTTTGAACTGATAGGACTTAAATGTGAATACTTTTCAAAAATCTGGATTAAAACGATAAAAACAGGCCCTTCCCCCTACTGACTTGGACTTCGGGTTGATTACCAGAAAGGATAGGGACTCTTTAGCAAAATGCCAACGGCTGACCGGCGTTGACTCCGGTTGACCGGTCACCGGCGATTGCTGGTCCTTGAATCAAGATCCAACGGCACGAGGGGGAGAAAGAATAGGGTCGGCCCGCAGTGACCGTAAACATGGCGGCGTGCTGCCTGCCCGCGGAGAGCGCGCTAGGGCGCTGCTAGGCGCAGAGAAAGGCAGCAACCGGCCAGGGAGTGAGTGAGCGCGACGGGGATAGGGGCTTGAGGACGACAGTGGAAGGATGGAGAGGGCTAGCGACGGACGGGCTCGGATGGCGGCAGTCGGCTTCGCGGAAAGGCGTTGGAGAGCAGCTCCGGCGTCCAAGAACCGGCGGCGAGGCTTTGAAGTAACCCTGGGAAGGTAGGAAGGCGATCAATTTGGCCGGAAAAGGACCCAACGACGGGGAATTTGGCGGCGGCGAGGCTCACCTTAGGAGCTCCGGTGGCGGAATTTGAAGGCAGCGGCTAGCCCTAGGGCTTGTGCGAGCGCTTGGAGATGCAAAAGATTGTGGCGGCGGGTCAGGGGACCCCTTATATAGGGCGGCGGAGGAGAATCCAAGCCTGGCTTGAGTTCGACTCAGGTTTGGTTGAGAAAGGCAGTGCGGATCGATCGAAATTCGGCTTGAACTCACGTCGCGCATGCGTCGCGGGAGCCGAACGCTCTTGCAAGGCGGGCCAGAGGCGTGGGGACGAGGGGCCACGGCCAGAGGCAGGGACAGTCGGGGCAATGGACAAAGAGAAAGGCATTTGAAGGGAGAGGCCGGAGGTGGAAGGCGGATATGACGACAGGGACTCACCCGTCGGTGGCTCCGGTGGCGTGGCCCCACAAGGCAGAGAGAGGGAGCAGGGCACTGGGCTTCCCCACCCGGCTAGCCAACTGGGCCACGGGTCGGCTCAGGTGGGTGCTCGCAAGCATGACGAGGTTGGTTTCCCCTTTTTTTTCACCATTTTCTCTCCCATTTTCCTTTTTAGAACCAAAACCAAAATTGCATTTAAAATTTAGAAAATTCTGAATTTCCAAAGATGAATACCACACAGAAAATAAAATATGCTCCAGCATGAATGCACACCCATGTTGGTCCTATGATGTATTATAATTACTTGTATAAATAAATAAACAAGAGAATGCAAGGCTATGCATAGAAAACCTTAGAAAAATTAAATAAACCATATTAAATTTATTGTAAACTGCTGGAAATAAAATTAGGGTGTTACATATAAGTAGAGGGGCACTCCCCCACTCCAAAAATGTACCTTTCACCATGTAATCTCTCTCTCCCTCTCTAGTAGGTGCCCCGCGGGTGGTGCCTCCACTCTGAAAATAGTGTTTGGTTAGAAGTTAGAAAAGGGAACTATATCAGAGTCAGTCGGAATATTCGGTAATGTATCCTGTGCTTTCTTTCTTACTTTCCGACTATTGACTAGTGCAAGTACTTTACTTTCCTACTTTATGCGCTTATCTTCATCACTGTTAGTAGCTCGATTGGTGTAGTTGCATTTCCCTTTTGGTCCACCATATCAGCCTGAGTTGTGCTGAGCTAGATTTGATTGATCGTTGTTATGCTTGCCGATGCTACAATTCAACCCTAGACTTAGACGCTAGGCTCTGGTTAGCTCCTCTCCTCTTGCAAAGGACGAGCTATTGTTGTTCAAGCTTTGCTTGAACACGTTTGTAGCGTGCCATCCTCTCCACGCAGCTTTGCTTGGTAGCCCCACTCGGTGACAGCGTGTGGTGTGCCTGTGTAGTCCAGGCCCGTCGTTCAGGAGGCCCATAGGTGTTAGCCAGACTCTCTTTCGGGACCTACTATCTACCCCTGGTACCCTCGAGACTCTAGAATTTCGCTCGACGCAAGTCATAACTCTGTTGAGATCCTTTCGACCTTTAGCACAGATAGCTCTTGTATGTTAGCAGAGATAGAAGACCGTACCGCAGTCCCTAACTCGTTGTCCTCCTAGCTTTACCTATTTTCTTGCCAACGGTGCTTGGCTTTTACCCCATGGTGTTTGGTGTCAACCTTTTCTAGCTATCGGTTGACAGGAAGAGTAGTAACAGCTGGATGAATGATAGTTTGATATCTCTATCTCAATGCTTCCCTGTGGATAAATACGATACCTTGGAATACTCTCGGGTGAAAGGCTATAGCGGTCTCCGTGCGCTTGCGGAGTAAAATCTGGTAGGCTAAGAGCCGCCAACAGTCGTCTGGCTCCTCGATCAGTGGTTGCTCCTGCGTGGGTTCTTTGTTCGCAAGGTCTATATGCATGACATCATGTGTAAATGAGTGCAAAAGAATGCAATGCAGACATAGGGTGCAAAAGAAATATAAATCATGGATAGCATGAGATAGACTTTTAGTGTTCTCACTTTAAATCTATCCCACAAGAAGGAAAAACCTCACGAACTTTCATTAAGAAATCGTACAAACCATTCTTAAGAAATCATACAAACCATCACCTAAACCTAGTTTAAACCCTCATACATAATATCACAAGAACTTTCAACAAGTATCATAGTGTAGTAAGCAACATTACACTCTTACATAAAATATACCTAGGTCCATTATACAAGTTTATACATTTATTGAATTAAAGTACTCATGTCAAGTTCATACTGTTATATAGCCCCAAATGAGCTCAAATATTTATGTTAGGAGGTCAATACTATACTAAGCCACTGCCAAAATTTCAGCCACAATAGAATTATAATTATGTTACTAAACTTCAAGCAAGATAACAACCTTTTAAATTCCTAGATTTTTCATGATTTGTAGGAATGGAATTTGGGCATGAGTTTTGCATAGACAGCATAACTTTGCATGAACTTTAAGCACAAAAATCAGCAAGCTCAGAATCCATATTTTCATAGAACATCTATTTTCCATATTTTAAATTCATCATAATATTCGTATAGAGCAAAACAGTAGAAATAAAATTTACAAAAACACTTTCTGGAGCTAAGACATCACCAGCAAGCTACCAGATTTTCCATAGAATTTTCCTAGCAATTTAGAACCCCTTTTGAGAGCCAATGGACCGGCCTCATTGCTCTCCTGGTGTGATGAGTGATTGTCAATGAGATCAAGCCCTCCGATGGACTAGACGCCCTCCGATGGACTGGAGGTAGATGATGAAGACCTCGATGGACTGAGGCAAAAGCCCTCCAATGGACCAGAGGAAATGCTCGACGTTGGTCGGCCATGGGAGCTCGGTACACAGAGGGGCGGTTCGGCAACGGTAGTGTAAGCCCTCCGACGGACCATGAGGCGACTCCGATGGACTGGAGAAGCCGGGTGCCACCGTGGTGCTCCAACCAGAGTGCATGGCGCGAAGGCGTGCGAGGGAGGCTTTGGCGGCTTCGGCTCAAAACCGCCACCCAAGTTCAGATGACTTGGTGGGTTGGGCTCCGACTCGCCAAGATAGAAGATTGGGCCAGGATCCGGTCCAGGAAGCCCGCAGAATAAAGTTTTTCGGTTTCTGACTTCAAAACCGGGGGAAGCTTCCGGACTACTGGCTACGTGGCGTACATCCAAGCGAGGCGTGGAGAAGAAGAAGATCAAAGCGTCATCGTAGTCATTCGATTGTATCTTTTACATTTTAGCCCCTTCCGGGCATTCTAGAGTAAGGGTCTTAGTGTTAATTGTGTCATCAGGCCTAGGGCTATAAATACCTAAGTGACAGGTCATTTAGGTGACTCTCCCACCATTAGAAAACCCTTGGCTTTCATTTTCGTTGCAGCCATGTTCCAAAGAGAAAAGAGAGAGCACTAGACTAGGATTTGAGTCCCCTAGCAAGTGTTCTTCTCACAAGTGGGAAGGATGAAGGGTGGTAGGCTGTAGGAACTTTGTATGAACTCAATTTCGTGATTAATCCATCAAAGTTCAGCAGAAATTTGAGCTCATGTGTGCAGCCCTCTCCTCCTCCCTCTTCTAAGTTGGTATTTGGGTTCAATCCTTGGCTTTTTGGGTGTTTGCTTTGGCCATGGGTGAATCCTTTCTTTTGCCGGTGTTTTGGACTTGCAAGGACGTGGAGATTATGCCCTAGTGCATCTCAAATCAGCAGGTTTGCCACGAGCAAGTCAGATTTGAGTTTTCCCCTTGTCTTGCCCAAGGCTTGCCTCTTCACGAGATCTAAAATTCCTGCTAATCCCGTGATCATTTTGAGTTGATCTTTTGGGAATAGCTTTGGAATAGTGCTCAGATAGCCTGTGTCAAATTTTGTAAAGATTGGACAAGGTTTGGTCAGATTTAGGGTTTGAGAGGTTCAAGTTCCAGGCTCCACCGGACAGTCCGGCGTCGGCGACCGGACTATCCGGCTCCACCGGATAGTCCGGCGTTGGCCCTTGTCCCAGGCTCTACCGGACTTTTTTACCGGACAGTCCGGTGTCTACCAGACTCTGCTACCGGACTGTCCTATAGCCGCTACCGGACAGTCCTATAGATCTGGGCAGCCTGCTTTTCGTTGGTGTTTTCTCTGTCCGGTTTTTGCTTCGACCTCACTTTTTGTGTTCCTTGTTGCTGCCCATACTCTTAACTTGCTGTGAACCTGTAAGGTGCATTTTGGTGCGTTGAGTGGCGGACAAGACACTAGTGCGTGAGTCGTTATTTCGCTTGACTTGCGATCTCGTGATCGTTGAGTCTTGTGCTTCCGCTCGCTTGGCGTGTACCCGTTTAGTGGGCGACACCAAGTGCTGCTAGACACGTTTCCTTTTAGTGGACGGTGTCTAGCGTTTGTTGTGTGAAGTATCTGTCAGTCTGCACCGGGGGTTCGTGAGTTTGAGTTTTTAAGTGCTCCTATTCACCCCCCTCTAGTCGCACGTCTCGGTCCTACACCTTTTTCCTATTTTCTTTTCTAGCTAGTAGCATTTGTTATTTTCAAATCAGTAATCAAACTAAACACGCACAGCCTCATATTTCACCAGTGAACTACTTATACAATATAAAGCATATAAAAAATACTAGAGAATCATTTTGAGCATATTTTATGTAGCATCCATTTTCATGTTGATAAAATACATGAAACACATGCACAATGGTAAAACAGTAACAATACAAGCTGTGCTAGGGCTACCAAAAATCACACAGTTCTTAGATGCCCTGACAAAGCTACTATCCAAGTTTCAAATTTTTTGGAGTTCATTTACATCACTTTTTCTATTTATCATAGATTAACATGCATGCACACAAGCAGGGGCTAAACAGTACTTTCACACATCCACATCATACCTAGCGTGTAGATCTGCTCACAAAGAGTTCATAGCAACTGAGTTTGTCAATTTTGGATTTTTCTTTGATTTATAATGATTTTTCCAAGGAAAAATCCTAAACCTAGGACTAGAATGCAAGACCCACAAGACTGAGCGAACAGCGCACAGACTGAAATGTAAATGCACTAAAGTACATGGGCTAGATCAAAAAAAATCCACCCCCTTCTTCAACATTAGGACAGGGGATTGGCGTTCTCGTGGCGACGCCGGCTCGTGGAGGCAGGCACTTGGAGCCTTGATGTTCCGCGGAGGCGTTCCCGGCTCGAGGAATTCCTTTCCCCCAGATATCGTCGTACGGGATGGACCCTCGAGGCAGGGCGACGGCGGTGAACCGGGATGACCACGGCAGCTCCGGCTCGATCCGGTGGTTCCGGGAAAGGGAGAGCCAATGGAGGGCCGCTCTGGCTGTGCGATGGTGTGGCGAGCTCGTCGGTGGAGAGTGGAACCGAGGGGATGGGTCCAAGGATGTTGTCCGCGGCGATGGCCAACGGTGCGGCGTTGGCGAGGGCCAACGCTCGGTGGAGGAGGGATTGGAGTCGTCGGGAGCTCATAGAAGCGGCGAGAGTGGTGGAGCGGGTCGGGGTGATGGGAATCCGCGCGATGACGGGGGAGGAGGCAGCCCGAGGCTGCGGCAGTGTGAGTTCGCCGCGGGAGCTCCAATGGTGGGTGGCGCACTACGCTTGTGGATGGGAGGTAGAGAGGGAAGCGAGGCGAGGCAGAGAGCGAGTGGAGAGGGAGGCGAGTGCATCCAGCCAGAAGGATGTCCAATTTAAGAGCGCGGACAGGAGCAGGGCACGGCCTCGGCCGGCCATGGCGCGGTGCGGGCAAGGCGCATCCACCACGTGGGCGAGCAGGAGAGGGAGAGAAAGGAGTGGTGCGGTGAACGGACACGGTCTATAGACCGTGAGCCGATGACAGGTCGGACCGAGTGAGGAGGAAAAGAGAAAAAGTCCATGGACTGAGTGCACGGGCGAGGGAAGCATTGGGGCCCGCAGCTGCTGCCGCCCCGCGGGGATATGAGGGACCCGACAGGTGGGCCCTCTTGTCACTGAGACTAAAGGAAAAATAAAATCCGAAATGGAAAAAGTCCCAATTTGACTGCAGAAAGCTCTGTTTAAAATTCACATTTTTTGACATCTTCAGGGCCGAATCAGATCAAACTCCAAATACAAAAAGTGTTCTACCTTTCGATTTCTACAACTTTCTTATAAACTTTCATATCATGTTCTATATGAAAATATGGTTTTGAATTTAAACGGTTGACTCATGTTTGACCAACAGACCCTTGCAGTTTAAAAATTCCAAAAGTCTATTTTCTAGTCACATTCACTCAAAGGGCTTCTTAATAATGTTGTTCAGAATTTCAAGATGTACAACTTTCTCAACTAAAGTTCTGCATGAAAATGGCTGTTTGCAAATGCTTCCAGAAACGGGACACAAACAGTGAGCCTCTGTCCGAAGTGATGATTTGAGGAACACCGTGCAAGGAGACAATCCTTGTTATATAAAGTTCGGCATAGGTCTTGGCATGGTAAATTATTTTCACAGGAATGAAGTGAGCTGATTTTGTGAATCGGTCAATAATCACCCATATGGATTCGGAGTGCGAGGCAAACCCACAGTGAAGTCCATATGTATGTCCTCCCATTTCCAGGCTGGAACTGCTAATTGTTGAAGCATACCCGCAGGCTTTAGGTGGTCAGCTTTTACCCTCTATCACACATCACACTCGGACACATATTTGGCGATCTCCCGTTTCATACGGGTCCACCAAAATTTTTGCTTCAAGTTTGGTACATTTTATTGCTTCCTGGGTGCATGGTGAACATGGAAGTGTGGGCTTCATCAATTATTTTCTTTCTCAACCCCATGTCCTTAGGTACCACCAAGCGATTCCTAAACCATAGGACACCATGGTTATCAAGTGTGAAGCATGCCCTTTTCTTCTCATGTATGCCCTCACGAATATGTGCCATGCAATCTTGCTTTTGTGCCGAAATGATTTGATCTCTTATTGTGGGTTTAATGATGAGGCTGTAGAGTTCAGCGTGCTGCTCTGTAGGTATTTCGATCTTATCCATCTCACAACATATCACTCTCATCGTAGAGCGGGCCTCAATCATGTTACAATGAGCCTTTCGGCTTAATGCGTCAGCCACTACATTAGCCTTGCTGGGATGGTAATGAACCTCTAGGTCATAATCTTTTATCAATTCCAACCACCGTCTCTGCCTCATATTTAATTCAGGTTGGGTGAAGATGTACTTGAGGCTCTTGTGGTCAGTGTAGATGTGACAAGTGTGCCTAGCAGATAGTGTCTCCATATCTTCAACGCATGTACAACTGCCGCCAGCTCAAGATCATGTGTTGGGTAGTTCGCTTCATGCTTTCTTAGTTGGCGGGATGTGTAAGCAATTACTCTCCCTTCTAGCATTAAGACATAGACAAACCCATTGCCAGAGGCATCACAATACACATCGAATGGCTTAGTGACGTCCGATTGTGCTAGCACTGGAGCAGATGTTAACAATTTCTTCAGTGTTTGAAAGGCTTCCACACACTTCGGACTCCACACATACTTTGCATTTTTCTTAGTTAAGGATGTCATTGGCTTTGCGGTCTTGGAGAAATCCTTGATAAAGCGGCGGTAGTAGCCCGCTAAACCGAGGAAACTCCGGATCTCAGTTACTGTTTCGGATTGCTTCCAATTTAGCACATCATCTACCTTGCTAGGATCAACTGCCACTCCCTTCTCAGATAGAATGTGCCCTAAGAAACTCACTTCCTTCAACCAGAAAGCACACTTGCTAAACTTGGCGTAGAGCTTGTGTTCTCTGAGTCTAGTGAGTCCTATCCATAAGTGCTCTTCGTGTTCTTTCTTGTTCTTGGAGTAGATTAATATGTCGTCAATGAATACTACCACAAACTTGTCGAGTTCATTCATGAACACCGAATTCGTCATGTACATAAAAAAGCCGGTGCATTCGTTAGCCCAAAGGACATGACCAAATACTCATACAAGTCGTATCTGGTGGAGAAGGCTGTCTTGGGTATATCTTCTTCTCTAATGTTTATTTGATAGTAGCCAGACCTCAGATCTATTTTTGAAAAGACCTTAGCTCCGGCTAACTGATCAAACATGATGTCAATATGTGGTAGCGGATATTTATTTTTGACGGTGACTGCATTCAAAGGCCGGTAATCAACACATAGCCTTTTCCCACCTTGGTCCTTCTTCTCAACAAAGAGGGCTGGACAACCCCAAGGTGATGAGCTAGGCTGAATGAACCCTTTATCTAGCTGTTCTTGTAGCTGCACTTTTAGCTCTTTCAACTCATCCGGTGCCATTCTATATGGCCTTCGAGAGACGGATGCTGTGCCAGGTACAAGCTCGATGGAAAACTCAACATCCCTATCCGGTGGGAGTCCAGGAAGCTCCTATGGAAACACATCCGGATAATCACAAGCTACTGGGATCTTTGCAAGTGCTTGTGCCTCAACTTGAGCTTCTGCCATGTGATACACGTGCTTCTGAAGTGGCACATGAATAAACACATCGGTCCCACTACTTGAGCGCAACTGAACTATTCTACTCCCAACATCTATCATAGCATTGTGTTGTTTCAGCCATTCTATCCCAAGAATAATATCAATCCCTAGTTGTGGGAGTACTAGAGGACTGATGAACAAACTTTCCTTTCCAACTTGCAAACACAAGTCCCTCACTATGTGATTGGTAACTATGGATGAGCTGTGATGTGGTATTTTTGTTTTAACTCAGCAATTTCAAACCCATGCTTCAATGCATACACTTCACTGATGAAAGTGAAAGACGCTCCAGAATAAACAAAACAACCGTAGGGTGGTCATTGACAAGAAATGTGCCTGCCAAGACGGGTTCACCCTCTGGAACTTGCTCAAGCTAACTATAGTGCAATTGGCCCATCTTTGGGGCCGATCTCTTCTCTTCGCCCGTAGGCACTGATCCCGCAGTCTTCTGGCGCGTGCGACATGTGCGACTGAAATGTTCGGCCTTTCCACATTTGAAGTAGGGATAGCTGGTGCCTGGTTTGGCGGGTGGCACTGAAGCAGGTGGATGAGGTAGTGCATGGCAGGACGATAGGTGTTGTTGTGCCCCACCGTGTTGCTCTTGTTGTTGGGGCATGTTGATGTAATATATGTGCGGTAGTGGGCGGTGCACAACTCGCTGCCACTGAGATGAACTCGATGGAGGTGTGCTTGCAAGTCTCTTGCTCTGCTGGTCCTTGTGGGCCTCGCGGAGGCGGTGCTCCATGTCGATGGCAGCATCCACCAACTCGGCGAAGCTGTTGTAGCGGCGCCCCAAGTGAGTCAGGAAAGTGGGATCTGTGAGAAACATGACCCTAAGAGGTAGAGGTTTCGGTGATTAATGACAATCTAATCTCGTTACTAATGAGTTCATGACATGAAGGACATTTGAATATTTTGATCTAGCTCATTGGTTGATAAAAGGGGACCCTCAACTTCAAATTCTAAAAGGACGGTCTTTTGGTGATATCGAGCTAGCGAGAAGACTTAGTGCTTCCTCAGCCCTAAGTGCTAGAAAGTCGAAAGAAGGGCACTTAGGAGGTTATTTGCTAGTTTTAGATGGGCCGTACTATCAAGAGGGGTTGAGGTAAGTAGCTTGACACTCTTCACTCTAAAAGTTGTCTATCTTTCGAGTGCATCTTAGTCCTAAAGCTCAAGCACCTTAAAACTCATCAAAACACACTCATTTAAGTCGAAAAGTTCAAAAGAAAGTCCCTCGAGAAACCTTTCAAAACTCAGTTTGGAAACAGTGCGAAAAACAAGTTTTTATGTACCACCGGACTGTCCGGTGGCGCAAAATCAAAGCGCTGGAGGTTATGTCGTTCGGTTGAGCTTTATAGCCCACCGGATTGTCCGGTGGCTCACCACCGGACGATATAAACTTAGGGCTTTATCCCCTTTCGTCCCTAGGCAAAATAGCCCACCGGACTGTCCGGTGGCTCACCACCGGACTGTCCGGTGCCTCCACCAGACGATATAAACTAAGGGGGCAGCTAGTGGGCTTGTGCTAAATCACACCACCGGACTGTTCGGTGGGTAACCACAGGACTGTCCGGTGGCTCTTAGGCCCTTGGCACGAATCGGGGATTTGAATTTTATATACCACCGGACTGTCCGGTGGCAACGCACCGGACTGTCCGGTGGGTACGCAGAAAATCAGGTTGGAGCTCCAAACGGCTAGTTTTAGAGCTCCACCCTATTTAAAGGCTCCCCCTCCTCTTATTTACTACCTTTGCAACTCAGAAACACTTCTATACACTCAAAGGTCACCACCATAACACAAATCCTTAAACTCTTGAGCTTTGGGCTAGAGACTTGAGAGAAGAGAACTTCTTGAGTTAGGTTGATTCAGGTGAAGCCAAAGCTTGTTACTCTTGGTGATTGCGATCACCTAGATGGCTGCGGTCGTGCCTTCCGCGAGCTCTCCGGAGATTGTGGGAGAAGCGGAAGAAGGCCTTTGCGAAGGCACTTGTGAAGCAGTTTTGGAGCTCACCGTTCCAGAGTAGAGAAGAGCATCCCGAAGAGAGCACTTGGTCCGCGGATCAAGGGGTTGCTTGACCTTTGTGAAGGTTACTTTGCCAACCCCTTCCTTGTGAGGTTTGGGGCCAGAATCCTTGCGAGGAGTCCGCGAGAGCAAAGCCTTGCGAGGGGCGCCAAACGAGGAGTAGGGGATAGAGACCGTGTGTCTCCCTGAACCTCGGGAAAAATCTTTGTGTCACTTCTTACCTCCTTTACTTTCCGCATTTAAATTCCACACTTTATCTTCCTTTGCATGCTTGGCTATAGGTTGCAAAACTTTTGTATCGAGTAGAACTCTAGCCACACTTGTTTAGGCACTAGGGTTGAATTGGACTTGTACGATAGGATTTAATTTCAAGTTTCAAAATTAGAAGTCCAATTCACCCCCTCTTGGACATCTTGATCCTTTCAATTGGTATCAGAGCCTAGTGCTCATTGGTTGAGGCTTCAACGCCTTGAGCAAGATGTTAGGTGGGGAAGGACTGTTGGCGGCTCTTAGCCTACCGAATTTTACTCCGCAAGCGCACGGAGACCGCTATAGCCTTTCACCCGGGAGTATTCCAAGGTATCGTGTTTATCCACAGGGAAGCATTGAGATAGAGATATCAAACTATCATTCATCCAGCTGTTACTACTCTCTGACGTCAACCGATAACTAGGAACGATTGACACCAAGCACCATGGGATACAAGCCTAGCACCGTTGGCAAGAAAGCAGGTAAAGGTAGGAGGACAACGAGGTAAAAGCTCAGATTCCTGATGAGGACTTTCTATACCAAGGTGAGCCAGACAGACTAAGCTAGACCAACATGTTGCTCTGACAGAGGTAATGACTTATCTAGTTGTCTAAGATACTTACTTCGCCACCAAGCCTGCTAACCACTTCCGGGCACCAGAGTGCTGATAACCCAGACGAGAAAGGCGGGTGTCGTAGTAACTCAGCTATGCGGCTACAAGCGACCCAAACGACGGGGGTGGACTATACAGGGTACACTCCCGCTGTCACCAAGAGGACCTACCAAAGCTGGGTGCGCCTAGTCTACATGCACACCGACTACTCAAAACTGCGTGGGGTCTAATCACTTGCGAAACCAAGGTGACCGCAATTGTAGACACCAGTCTACGCTTGCAGGCACTACTTCTACTGGTACTAACAGGTAGAAGTATACACAACCGTATAGTCAAATGCTATAAAGAGCATACGAGGAATCTATAAGCATGACAAACTAAATATTCATTACCCATCAGAGCAACTCTAACTATAGTCTAAAAGACATTACTATGCTAAGGCATGAATAATACCAAAAGCAAGAGTAATGCAAACGCTCACAAAAGTAAAGAAAGATAAATATATTAAATAACTCAAGTCTTACAGGAAAGAAAAGATACAAAAGAATTCATACCGAACTCCTGAAGACAGCTCCGGAACGACGGAGCCCTACCTCTAACTCCTACCTAGACACTACTTTTAGAATGGAAGCACCTCCCGTGGGGCGCCTCCTAGAGGGAGAAAGAGAGAATTTACATGGTGAATGATACATTTTTGGAGTGGGGGAGTGCCCCTCTATTTATAGCTTGAGGTGAGGGGGGGTCTTCCATGAGTTCCCAAGGTGGGATTATCCCCCAAACCATTCTTGGGCTGCTAGGTGGGCTTGGTGGGCTGCTCCTACACCTAGTGGGCTTCTCCCCACGCCTAGTGGCTGCTCCCCACGCCTGGTGGCTGTACGGAGGGGACTGCTGATGTCAGCGATGAGGTCAGCAGTCCCTATATTTTTGTATTTTCAATATTTTTTTCATATGAGCTCCAAAGGATGCAAATAATATGTCCGTTGGAATCGTCTCGATGAGCTCTACGCGATGGTGTAGGTCTTGAGGGCATTTGAGATACTTTGTAGTGATGGAATTTGGAACTTGTTCTCAAGCCCTTTTGTGCGTGATTTCTCTCCTGCTCCAAATGGTGTTCTTTTACACAGAATATGAGCTTCTCCCTGTCACCGAAAACCACCAAAACTTGTGGAATTCATCAGTGTTAGGTAAATAATGCATAGAACTTTATTTATACCCCATTTATTCACCGAGGAAATGGCGGTCGAAATCGTGAAACAACGACTGCCAACAAGGACTCCCGCTCGTGTTCGATGGTGAGGACTTTCCATATTGGAAGATCCGTACGGAGTCCTACTTGGAAGCCATCGACCCCCTCCTCTACACCGCAGCCGTCACCGGCTTTCCCACCGTGGCCGATAAGGATAAGCCCACAACGTCGGAGCAAAATTACGAGAAGTGGAATGCCAAAGCTCGTAATATCCTCTTCCGTGGCTTGTGCAAAGAGGTTTTCAACCGCGTGAGAACCATCGACGCGCGCAAGCTATGGGAGGAGATTTGTGCTCTTCACGAGGGAACTTTGAGTGAGAGAGAGCAACGGCATAGCACCCTTAGCAAGAAGCTTAATGACTTTTGTATGTTGCCTTATGAAAATGATAATCAAATGTATTCTCGTCTCAATGTTCTTGTAGAGGAGATCAACGGTCTTGGTCTAACTCAAATCAAGGAGGATGATGTGGCTAGAAAGATATTGGACCTACTTGATTGTGAGAAGTATGGTCACAGCATCACCTATCTTCACCAAACCGACCTCTCCAAGGCAACTCCCTCCGGTGTTCTTGGCAAGATCAATGCTCATGAGATGTACATGAAGATCACACCGGATGCTGAGCCACCAAAAAAGAAGACACTGCCTTCAAAGCAAGCTCATCCCAAGAGAAGAAGTCCATCACCAAGAAAATCATTGTGGTGGACAACAAAGAAGATGATGAGCAAGAACAAGATGATAGTGATGAAGAGGTTGCATTGCTAGTCCGCAAGGTGACTAGTGCTTTGGGACGTCTTGACAAGAAGGGCATCAAGTACTCTTCAAGCAAGAAGAAATTCTTCCCGTCAAAGAAGAAGCTAGAATAAACGGAGTGCTACAAATGTGGCAAGCTCAGCCATCTCACCTATCAATGCCGGGTTATCACCAAGAAGAAGAAAGAGAAGAAGCACTCCAAGAATGACTCTAGTGAAGAGTCAAGTGATGATGAGAAGAAGAACAAGAAGAAGGCGCCCAAGCAATTCAAAAGAAGGGCAAGGCCTACATTGGAGAATGGATGACCGATGAATACACCTCAAGCGACTCTTCCATTGAGAATGAGAGTGATGATGAAGTAGTGGCCGGGCTTGCTATTGCTACCTTAACTACACCGCCACCGACTTCATCAACATCTTCTTCTACTTCTCATCTATGCCTTATGGCTAAGAGTGATAAGGTAAAGACCTTTGACGATTCTTCCAATGATGATGATGATATGCCTTCCTATGATGAACTTGCTAGCCTAGTTGAGGAGCAAAATAAGGCAATAAGCAAATTGAGTGCAAAGCTTGATAAGGAAAGAAATGAGAAGAAGAGTCTCAAGGTAAAGTGCAATGAAATTGTCACAAACTATGATCATGGCAAGGTTGATGAGATGAAGAAGAAAATTGCAAGTCTTGAAGAGGCAAATGAGAAGCTCACATCAAACAACAAGCAATTGATCATGGAGAGAGATGCTCTTGACAATGGCTACAAGATGATCAAGAAGTCTCATATTGAGCAAGCACAAGAAATCAAAGAGCTCAATGAGACACTAGATGATGTCAACAATTGCCATAAGGAGTTGTTAACAACTCATGAAGAACTTGCGAAAGAAACCGCATATTGCAACTCCCTAGCATTGAGCTTGATGAAGCTAGAAAAGAGTTAGAGGCTACACTTCATGAGATCAACTCAATTCACAAGAGTGATGAATCCCCCAATGACATTAAGTCTTGTGAGAAGACATGTGTGCCCAAAAGTGAGCATGAGAAGCTTGTGATTGAGCTATAGAAATTGAAGAACAAGAAAAGTGAATCCCCCAATGCTATCAAAGAGCTTAAGAATTGTGCTCAATGCAAAAACAAGGCATCAATTGAGAAGGAAGCTAGTCTTCTCATCAAGCTCAAGGATGAGAATGACAAACTCAAGCTAGAGGTGAAGAGTGTGATGTCCGGCTATGGCACTTTACTCAAAGGAAATGAAAAGTTCAATGAGATGCTCACTTACCATGCCATGAACTTTGAGAGGAATGGACTTGATTATCCCCCTTTCAAGAACACATGCAAGTCGGCACCTTCAATCAAGTTAGAGAAGCCCAAGTGGTGCACCGAGTGTATGACCGAGGGTCACTTCATGTTCGAGTGCAATGCTCCTCCTAAGGAACCCATTAACAAGCAATTGAGGGCATTTGCATTTGATGCCCACTACATTCTTCAAAGAAATTCCAAAGGCATAGTGAAGGCAAAGTTTATGGGCAAGAAGGTTGAGTCAAGACCCAAGAGGATATGGGTACCAAAGATACTCATTCCTAAGGTTCCAAACCCAAATGCCAAGTGGACACCTAAGCCAAATCCTAAAGCACCTATTCTTAGATGGGTGCCCAAGTCTCAAGCTTGATTTGCTTGTGTGTAGGTGAACTACAAGACCGGTGATTCCCGGATGTTCACCTCACTTAGTGAAAATGTGGAGGAGTATGACAAGATCACATTTGGTGACAATTCCAAGGGCAAGGTTGAAGGATTGGGCAAGATAGAAATCTCAAGTGAATATTCAATCTCCAATGTGTTGCTTGTTGATTCCTTGAACTTCAATCTCTTGTTCGTTGGTCAATTATGTGATTTGGGTTTCCAATACCTATTCAAGCCAAATGAAGTGGTAGTGAGCAACATTGATGGTGGTGAAGAAGTCTTCAAGGGTTTTCAACACAACAATCTTTATCTTGTTGACTTCAACTCAAAGAAGGCCAATTTGCAAGCATGTTTGTTAACCAAGAATTCAATGGGTTGGTTGTGGCATAGAAGACTAGCTCATGTTGGAATGAGTACACTCAAGAAGCTTATGAAGAAGGATTTGGTTCGAGGCTTAAAGGATATCACTTTTGAGAAGGACAAATTGTGTAGTGCTTGTCAAGCCGGCAAACAAGTTACAAACACTCATCCAAGCAAGACATTTATGTCCACCTCAAGGCCACTAGAGCTTCTTCACATGGATCTCTTTGGTTCAACCACATACACAAGTATTGGTGGCAACAACTATGGTTTTGTTATTGTTGATGACTTCTCAAGATACACTTGGGTTTACTTTCTTGAGGAAAAAACCGAGGTGGCACATGTCTTTAGCAAGTTTGCCAAGAGATCTCAAAATGAATTCAACACTTCACTTGTGAAGATTAGAAGTGACAATGGAAGGGAGTTTGGCAACACCAACATTGAAGAATATTGTGATGAAGTTGAGATCAAGCATGAGTTCTCCGCTACCTACACTCCTCAACAAAATGGTGTAGTGGAGAGAAAGAATAGAACACTCATTACTCTTGCAAGATCAATGCTTGATGAGTATGGTACAAGTGAGAAGTTTTGGGCCGAAGCAATCAACACCGCTTGTTATTCATCCAACCTGTTATATCCACACCGCCTCCTTGACAAGACTCCATATGAATTGCTAAATGGGAGAAAACTCAATATCTCATATTTCTGAGTGTTCGGTTGCAAATGCTATATCTACAAGAAGCGCCAACACTTGGGTAAGTTCCAAAGGCGTTGTGATATTGGTTTCCTACTTGGTTACTCATCAAATTCCAAAGCATACCACGTATTCAACAATGCCACCGGCATGGTTGAAAGACGTATGATGTGGAATTTGATGAATCTAATGGCTCCCAAGGAGCACATGTTGATGTTGTGGATATAGATGAGGAGCCACTTGTAGAGGCAATGAAAAATATGCCAATCGGTGATATCAAGCCCAAAGAGGATGAAGAAGAAGTGCAAATTGTTGATCAACCATGCATCCTCTTCCACGGCGCCACAAAATGCTAGTGAACAAGACAAGGTTCTTCCAAATGAAGATGTTCATGTACCTCAAGAGCAAATTAATGAGCAAGCTCAAGATGTTGGTACATCGATACAAACACCTCAAGTGGCACCTCAAAGAAGAAGTCAACTTACAAGTGGGCACCCTAAGGAACTTATCATTGGTAGCCCAACAAGAGGAGTGACAACAAGGCCTCGCAATACCGCCGCATTTGTTCAAGCCTACTCCTTTGTCTCTAGCATTGAGCCTACAACAATTGATCAAGCTTTGAGTGATCTAGATTGGGTGAATGCCATGCATGAAGAGCTCAACAATTTCACAAGAAATGAAGTTTGGACACTTGAGGCTAAGCCAAAAGGTGCTAGAGTAATTGGAACCAAGTGGGTCTTTAGGAACAAGCAAGATGATGAAGGCAATATTGTGAGAAACAAGGCAAGGTTAGTAGCAAAGGGATACTCTCAAGTTGAAGGAATTGATTTTGGAGAGACCTTTGCACCGGTTGCAAGATTAGAGTCTATTCGGTTTCTATTGGCTTATGCCAATCATCATGACATGAAGCTATATCAAATGGATGTGAAGAGTGCCTTTCTAAATGGTTATATCAATGAGTTGGTCTATGTTGAATAACCACCCGGTTTTGAAGACCCCAACAATCCAAACCATGTGTATAGGTTGTCCAAAGCTCTCTATGGACTTAAGCAAGCAGCTCGAGCTTGGTATGAGAGGCTTAGGGACTTCTTCATTGAGAAAGGGTTCAAGATTGGCCGAGTTGACACCACCCTATTCACCAAGAAGATGGACAATGATCTCTTTGTTTGTCAAGTATATGTTGATGATATCATCTTTGGGTAGACAAATGAAGAGTTATGCAAGGAATTTGGCAATATGATGGCAAAGGAATTTGAGATGTCAATGATCGGCGAGCTCACGTTCTTCCTTGGGTTTCAAATCAAGCAATTAAAAGAAGGGACTTTGATCTATCAAGAAAAATACACAAGAGATCTACTCAAGAGATTCAAGATGGATGATTGCAAGACAATTGAAACCCCAATGGCAACTAAGCAAAGCTCGAAGCCGATGAAAGTGGTATCAAGGTGGACCAAACTCTCTATCGGTCCATGATAGGTTCGCTTCTCTACTTATGTGCTTCTAGGCTAGATATCATGTTTAGTGTGTGCTTGTGTGCCTAGTTTCAAGCCGATCCAAGGGAGTCTCATCTCTCTGCGGTGAAGAGAATCCTAAGGTATCTCAAGCACATCCCTATCATAGGATTGTGGTACCCCAAGGGCGCTAGTTTTGAACTCTTGGGCTACTCGGATTCGTCGGATTCGGACTTTGCCGGATGTCGAGTTGAGCGTAAGAGTACCTTTGGGGGTTGCTACTTGCTAGGGCGCTCGCTTGTTTCATGGTCGTCAAAGAAGAAAAACTGCGTATCCTTGTCCATGCAGAAGCGGAATATATAGCGGCCGGGTCCTCTTGTGCCCAACTTCTATATATGATGCAAACGCTCTTGGATTACGGAGTTAAGCTTTCTAGGATCCATCTCCTTTGTGACAACGAGAGCGCGGTTAAGCTTGCCAACAATCCGGTCCAACACTCTCGAACCAAGCACATAGATATCCGCCATCACTTTATAAGGGACCACGTCGCAAAGGGAGACATCCTTTTACGAAATGTGGGGACTAAGGAGCAATTGGTGGACATCTTCACTAAGCCACTAGATGAGAGTAACTTTTGTAGATTACGAAGTGAGCTCAATGTGTTAGATGCTAGAACGATCATGTAAGTTGCCTTGCCATATACTTTGCATCATTTAAGGGTAGTGCTTGCCTAACCGCAGCAAGACAGAGAGGAGCAAGGGTCTTGCATGAGTCGGTGGAACTTGGTTTCACTCATGGCATGTTGAAAGGCTCCTCTTGAAGAAGCTTGCGGGGGGAGTAAATGTGGCAAGTGTAGACTTAAATTCTTGCAAGCATTGCATTCCTTATCATATAGATGTGCACGCATGTTTCAATTCCAATCCATGCTTGTTGTAGCTTGCACTTCCATTGCATACGGTAGTTTCACAAAGGAGCACTCTTGATGATATGGAGACTTGTTTCATGTGCAAGCTTCTCAAGTCATGAAAAGATAATAGAGCAAAGGTCTAGCGTTGTTCTTCACGCTTATTGAGTCAAATCCCTCCGGGACAGGAGTTAATCATCTCTAGTTCTCCTACGAATAGACTCATACATGTTTGGATCTTAAAATTGCCAATTTTCTTGGATTTGAAGTTCATTTTTGGTAAATCAAAACAATAGCTATAAGCATGAGAAAATGCACCTATTTTAGAGGGTTTGAGGGGTAAGGGTTTCACCTTGGATTGTTGTTGGTGTTTGATACCGGCAATGCACCACAGGGTGTGTTACGTAGTGCTTTTGGGGTGGCAAAATCGGCGTAGCTCGATGGTTCGCGTTGAGATGCGACGAGACACGAGAGTTTATACAGGTTCGGGCCGCAAGATGCATAATACCCTACGTCCTGTTTGCTGCGAGTTGTATTGCCTTTGCTCTCGATATTACAATGAAAGCTAGGGCGTCTGGTGGCTGGTATGCGATGAGACGCTAGATGTTCTACGTAGGGGTCCCTCACCCGCCTTATATAGTCTAGCAAGGCTTGGGTTACAAGTCGGTTTCCATCTATGAGTCCTACTCGGTTTGGAAGCCTAAAGAGTACACAGAATCTACAATTACACGCTTCCTTTCTTGAGTCCTGCTACTTCTGGAATCCGGAGTCCAAGCCATCTTCTTTTCGTCTTTCCCGAATTATAGCACTTTGTCGTGATCTTCATGCTCGTCATCCGTCTCCGGGCCCATGAGATCAGGTGGTGCCCTGTTTGGGAGCCTGCTATCTCCATTGGGCCCTCCGACGGCCCACATGCTGAGTCCACACCGTGAGGGCCCAGGGGATATCTATCCCCCACAAGATCCCAAGGCTCGAGTGAATTTAGAAATTAACTGACTCAAGACTCTAAAAAGAGTAACATACTGTTCATGAAATTTATGCCCGAGTTAACATTATTTCTCATGGTGCACCGCCAAGTGCACCCCATGGGGTAGCCCCCAAGCTTCAAGTTGATTTGAGTATCAATCAGCTTGAAGATCCAAAAAATCAGAAAGAGATAACTGATCAGATGTTTCCTCCAAGTTCCGAGTTAATTTGAGAAATAACGGATTCCACTTCCAAGTTACCATTTCTCTCCTAGCTTTCCAAGTCATAGAAAGCCAATCCAAACTTCTGCTTTTCAGATTTTAGGAAAAAGAATATTTTCCCACAAATCCCGCACCCCATGGGGTTAACCCAAAGGGAACAAGCAGAGGGCGCCGAGAGATTGCCCATACACTTCCCAGAAAACAAGAATCTTCCAAACATGCAACAGCCTTTGTTGCCCAAGAGATAACTGACGCGTAGAGGAAGTCGAAACGACGCAGCCTACTGCATCGCACTCACAGAAAACAAAGCGGAGTGATCATGCTATAAAACTAGAGCAATAGCCCGGCCACCCATCACGCCTCCACTGCAAACACATTCACCCATAAGAAAACCAAGAAACCTCCACTCCCTCCTCACCATGGCCGACGGAAAGGAGAAGAAACGTGCGAGGTCTTCCTCGCCCTCGGAGGCCAAGTACTCGGACTCTAAGGACGCCTTCTTTGTCGGCGAGTTCGACGACGAGGACTCCTCGATCGACCGCTCCTCCAGCGAGGAGGAGAGGGTCCCTGAAGAGGCGGTGTTGCACGGCAAGTGCAACACCGCCTCCGAAGGAGGACGACGAGGAGCCCGACACCGATGACTCCGCCAAGTACAACTTCAAGGAGCGCGCCATGCTCCGTGGCCTCCACCGTGCTGGCCTCTAAGACTCCGACGAGGAGGAGGAGGAGAGCGAGGAGGAAGACGACGAAGACGGAGATGACGACGATGACGACCATGGCTCCGATAGCCATGGTGACTCGGACGACTCCGACGGGGACGACAGCGGCCACGACGGCGGAGATGAGGCCAGCGCTCCGGCGTCCAAGCGCCGCCGCACCACCAGACCTTCGGCCGGGCCATCCTCCGGCCATTAGGCGCTCCATTACCGTCGTAGATTAGTAGTATTAGTAGATTAGTATAATCTGCCTATATGTAATCCATGTAATGAACCATATATATGTATATATAATGAAATCCATCTATTATGCCTCGCATTTGAGATCTTGTCTATTCTTGTTCTTGTCTTTGAAATCAAGCGCCCGAGTCAAACACATCTTTTGAGTTCTTAAAGTAAAGTAGAAACCGGCGAACAACTGAAGAACTCACACTTCACTTTATGCCCAGAGGATAGGAAATGCATCATTTGTTGTGCCGAGTTAAATTCTGTTCCAGGGGTCTCATTTTCCGAGTGATAAAGAACGTGTTCTTGTGCCAAGGAACCCGACTGAATAACCATTCTTCTCAAGAAACAATCCGACTCAAACTGACACCCAATCACAGAATCTCCCGAGTCGACCTAGACAAGCATGAAATCCAGGTACTCCTCTCACACAGTGGCCAAAACTGATGAATTGTCAGTCGGGGTGAACTAGAGTAGCTTATTGATGAGGATGAGGAAGAGGAGGAAGAAACTCAACTCCATCAACGTGAAAGACGATCGAAGAAACACCATGATGATGCATCAGTAACCCTTCCGCATCCATTCTTCCATGAAATGAAGATGAAATAGATCTAACTGCTGAAGACTTGAATTTAGATCAGATTATCAGGGATGCTTGCAGACTTCCCTTCACATTATGCTCTGATGATGATATAAGTCCATTGTCAGCATGCTCTAAGGACCAAAGGCCTGAGAAGCCAAGCCCCCGAGCATCACCAAGCCTGACACCTAGAGACTTGACAACAGAAGGGCATGCAAATACAGTGCAGACAGAAACTCTTGAGCTCGAGACTGAAACTCGCATGGATGAATCCACTAAAATTATGACTGAAGGACGAATGCCAACCGAGAACTGGCAAGAAGTGCTGACTGGAGCAGCCTCAGAAGAACCTCACCATACCTCTTCATCCAAGCCATTGCCTAAAGCTGACATCTCCCAGGAGCAACAGACTGAGGTCAATGCAGCAGATGCTCCCCAGCCAACTTCCGAGGGGCATGACTCAGCACAAGAAAAAGGAATTGAGGAACCAGAGCATGCTGAATTGAATACAGAACTGCAACAGCTTGAGGGAGGACTAGCTTTAGCCGAGCCAAACAATGCCCAACCCCCACCAATTGAAGCAGATGGCATTGGTCGCCAATTGGTGCCAGCAACCCCAAGTACAGGGTTACTATCAGCTGTTGAGGTATGCCAATTTTCGAAGTTTTACATCTCATTTTGCCCTTGTCGTCATCTTAATAACTCAAATTGCTCCCCACAGGATATGCTAAAGATGCTTCAAGGTAGAGTACAATAGGCTAACATGATTCGGGAGAAGATTGCTGTGTTGCCCAGCCACGAGGTCATCACTCTAAGGCAGCAGTTAGCCGACTCCGAAGCCACTCACAGGGCTGAAACAATAGGTATGTATCCAACCTTCTTGCACTAGCCAATATCTGAGTTCCTGAGCTAATAAATGTTCCTTGACAGTGGCTACTGCTGAGATTGTCCGCCTGAAACAAACTGCTGTAACTCGTGAAGCGGAGTACCACAACGCTATTCTAGATAGAGACCAAGCTCGCGATACAGTAGCCGACTTGCACAGGCAGCTAGAAAGCGAGAAGAAGAAGCATGAGGTAACTCGTCAAGAATCCCAACTAGCATATTCCTTGCTCACAGAAGCATATGAATTGTATTGTTCCATAGGAGGAGATGCAGCAAAAGACCGATGAATGCCAACAGCTGCAAACAGAACTCCAAACTGTTCAGGGATCTCGAGACGGATTTGAGAAATCATTCCATGATATAGTCAGTTCCTTGGAAGCTTTGAAGAGTAGCCATTCCTTGACTCGTCAAGCGCTTAAAGACAAGGAGGCCGAATTAACTGAAGCTTAGAGTGCCCATGACAACATTGTACGACCGAAACGTGCGACTAGAGGGGGGGTGAATAGGAGCACTTAAAAACTCAAACTCACAACCCCCTGGTGCAAACTGACACACTTCACATAACAACCGCTAGACACCGTCCACTGAAAGGAAACGTGTCTGTCAAGCACTTGGTGTCGCACACTGAATAGGAATACACCAAGCGAGCGGAAGCACAAGACTCAACGATTACGAAATCGCAAGTCAAGTGAAACAACGACTCACGCACTAGCGTCTTGCCCGCCACTCAACGCACCGAAATGCGCCCCTAGAACTTGAGTTCCCAAATCCAAAATCTGACCAAATCTTGTCCAATCTTCATGAAAATTGACACAAGCTATTTGAGCACTATTCCAAAGCTATTCCCAAAAGATCCATGGAAAAAGATCAAGGGATTAGCGGAAATTTCAAATCTCGTGAAGAGGCAAGCTTTGGGCAAGAAAAGGGGAAAGCTCAAATTCGACTTGCTCATGGCAAACCTGCATGTTTGAGATGATCTAAGTCATAATCTCCACATCCTTGCAAGTCCCAAACACCAAAAGAAGTGGGGAAAACTCGTAGGCAAAGCAAAGCACCAAAAGCCTTTGAGAGTTCACCCAAAAACCAAACTAGAGAAGGGGAAGGGAGAGGGCTGCACACAAGCACTCCAATTTCAGAGGAATATTGCTGGATTAATCACGAAATTGAGTGCATACAAAGGTTCCTACAGCCTACCACCCTTCATCCTTCCTCTTGATGTGAAGAACACTAGCTAGGGGACTCAAATCCTAGCCTAAAGCTCTCCTTTCTCTCTTTGGCACTTGGCTGTATGGAAACTAAGCCTAGGGTTTTCTAATGGTGGAAGGGTAAACTAAATGACCAGCCACTTAGGTATATATAGCCCTGGCCTAACGACACCATTTAACACTAAGACCCTTACTCTAGAATGCCTGGAAGGGGCTGAAATAAAAATGATACAATCGGACGACTACGATGACGCTTTGATCTTCTTCTTCTCCACGCCTCGCTTGAACGTACGCCATGTAACCAGTAGTCTGAAAGCTTCCCCCGGTTTTGAAGTCAGAAACCGGAAAACTTTATTCTGCAGGCTTCTTGGGCCGGGTCTTGGCCCAATCTTCTATCTTGGCAAGTCGGAGCCCAACCCACTAAGTCATTTGAACTTGGGTGGCGGTTTTGAGCCAAAGCCGCCAAAGCCTCCCTCGCACATCTTGGCGCCATGCACTCGGGTTGGAGCATCTCGGTGGCACCCGGCTTTTCCAGTCCATTGGAGTCGCCTCGTGGTCCATCGGAGGGCTTACACCACCGTTGCCGAACCGCCCCTCCGTGACCGAGCTTCCATGGCCGACCGATGCCGAGCATTGCCTTCGGTCCATTGGAGGGCTTTTGCCTCAGTCCATCGAGGTCTTCATCATCTACCTCCAGTCCATCGGAGGGCCTCCAGTCCATCAGAGGACTTGAGCTCGTTGACAATCTCTCATCACACCAGGAGAGCAATGAGGCCGGTCCATTGGTTCTCAATCTTCCCCTTGATGAGTGCATTGTCAACACCTTCAACCTGTAACCTGAAATAGAACAAAGACAAGAAAAAAACGTAAAATCGATAAAGAAAGAAAGAAAGAAAGTTGCTCAAAATGCCCAAGAACCAAATACAAGGAAAGAAACAGGGCACAATGAGACAACAAAAGAAAACAAAGCATCAGCTCCTCAAGACAGAGGCAAAAAAGCTCAACGCACCGATGCAAAGAGCATGCTAAAAGCTCCAACTCCCCCAAAAATACATCCTTACAAATGCAAAAATGAATGCAAAACTCCCCCTCAACTAAGTCTCTCCCGAGAGTCCTCCCCCTATGTCCAATACTTCTCCCCCTTGTTGACAATGGACACATTAAGGGTTCATAGGACTCCCCCTGAACTAGACAACTCCCCCTCAAAATATGCCATGAGATACAGAGAGTGTACCAGAAAAAGCTCAGAAGGGATGGAAAGCTAGTATTCACAAGTTCTAGCATACAGAGCAAGTGAGGGCAAGGAAGCATATAATAAGCTCAAATGAATCTATCTTACACATATCAAGAGCAAGCTTGTTTTTCAGGGTGTTTTTAAGAGAGATCACCAACATGAATAGCACCTAGCAAGATAGACATGAACAACAAGATGCTACCAATGCATACAAGGTGTGCTACTCTCAACCAAAGCATATACAACTAGCCATAAGCATTTTAGAGACTTGCAAATTTCAGATTTAAACATTTGTATTCATAAGCAAGTTCTTTTTGTGCCAGGGGCTTATTTACTTGTCTTTTGCCACTTCTTACCAATCAATGCCAAGCCTAGGCTCAAAGAACCATCAGAAGCTTAAGACAAGGTTTTGGTCATACACAGCCTAGTTCAAGTTCATGTCAAAGTGCAATGACAAACAGTCTCAAACTAGATCAGTGTGACAAGCAAACCCACCTAGATCTTTCTCAATTTAGCACATAAGACACCACTTGTAAGCATTTTGATTTAGATTTCAATTTAAGCAAGGTGTCACAAAAGCTTAGGTATTAACTCAGCAAAGGCATACGACTAGCATATCCAGACATGAAAAGATAGCATAGCATTCAATACTCCTACACATGCTAGATAGCCAAATCAAGTGGTGATCATGTTTTTGATTTTCAGGAAAGCAAAAGACTTAGCTCACAATTAGTATTCAACAGACTCAAGAGAGCTTAACCAACCATGATCAGGCAAGCATCTGCAGAGTCTAGCACAAGCAAGTACTAACTCATCATTCCAAAAGAGCTCTAGTGCTAGTGAAGTGAAAATGCATATGATACAATGCAATGCATGATATGATACAATATGCAAAAGAAACAAAGAGAAATAAAAGCAAGATAAAAGTAAAAACTAAACTATAGAAGCTATTCCTTACTAAAAGGAATAGCATACTATCCCTGACTAAAAGGGATAGCACACTCCAAGCTCACCTCTCAAGCGCGCAAAAGCGTCAAACTCTAGGGGCTTGGTAAAGATATCAGCCAACTGGTTTGCAGATACTACATGGACTAAGTCTATGTCCCCCTTCTCATAGTGATCTCTTAGAAAGTGAAACCTCACGTCTATGTGTCTGGTTCTAGAGTGCAAGACGGGGTTCTTAGCTACAGAAATAGCAGAAGTAGAGTCAACTAGAAGAGGGATTTTTCCAAACCTAAGGCCGAAATCACTAAGGGTGGCTTTCATCCATAAGAGCTAGGAGCAGGTAGCAACAGCTATGTATTCTGCTTCTGTAGTAGATAGGGATACACTAGCTTGCTTGCGGGAGGACCAAGAGACAAGAGAGGTTCCTATGAGTTGGCATGTGCCGGAGGTTGACTTGCGATCAATCCGGCAGCCAGCATGGTCAGCATCTGAGAACCCTCTAAGAGAAAGAGAAGAACCCGAGGAGTACCAAAGACCAAGCTTAGGAGTGAATTTCAGATACCTGAAAATGCGCTTCACCGCTTGACGGTGAGAAGTCCTAGGAGAAATTTGGTAGCACGCACAAAGGCAGACCGTGAACTGAATGTCCGGTCTGGTCGCCGTCAGGTACAGAAGTGAGCCGATCATCCCTTGAAATTCCTTCTGGTCCACCGCCTCACCATCTTCATCCGCATCAAGCGCCGTGTTTGTACTCATAGGAGTTGTTATGGATTTAGAGTCATCCATGTTAAACTTCTTGAGTATGTCCCTTGTGTACTTGGCTTGATGGACGAAGGTACCCTCAAGGCCTTGCTTGATCTGCAGCCCGAGGAAGAACTGGAGCTCACCCATAAGACTCATCTAAAATTCCCTGCTCATCTGTTCAGCAAAACTAGACACCAAAGCGTGAGATGAACCACTAAAGATTATGTCATCAACATATATCTGAACTATCAGGGTGTCACCGCCACGACTCAACAAAAACAAGGTCTTGTCTTCTGAACCTATCACAAACCCAGACTTGAGCAGGAAACTCTTCAACCAAGCATACCAAGCTTTAGGGGCTTGCTTTAGACCATAAAGGGCTTTCCTCAACTTATACACCCGGTCTGGAAACTTGGCACTCTCAAAGCCAGGAGGTTGTCTCACATAAACCTCCTCCTCTATGAACCCATTTTGGAAGGTTGACTTGACATCCATCTACTGCAGTTTGAAGCCTTTGGAGGCAGCAAAAGCAAGCAGAATCCTAATGGCTTCCAAATGAGCTACAGGGGCAAAGGTGTCCTCAGAATCTATCCCCTCCTTTTGACAGAAACCCTGGCCTACCAATCTCGCTTTGTTCCTCACAACCATCCCATTCTCACCCTGTTTATTTTTGAAAACCCACTTGGTACAGTTTGGTGGAGGTTCAACTAAATCCTAGACATGGTTTCTTTCAAAATTCTCCAACTCCTCATGCTTGGCGTTCACCCAGTTAGGATCAGATAATGCATGTGACACATCCCGGGGGTTCAAAAGTAGCAACATATGCAGAGTGGGAGAAGAAGGCTAGAGAGTTAACCGAAGAGCGTGTGACACGCTAGTGAATGTCTCCAATCATCCTGTGTGGGGGGTGATCTTGCTGGACCTACCGAAATGGAACAATCTCAGAAGTCACCTCCCCTGCGTCCTCAGCGTGGCTAGCCTCTGCTTGAGCTTGCTGTCGGGGGAGTGAGGAGGAAGCCGTAGGCAAGGGTCCTCCATCATCATCATAGCTCGTAGCAGAGGGGCAGGAGCTGCAACCGGTGCAGTGGCTCCTGCATCACCAACATCATCTGCACCTTCCTCATCTTCAAAGATGGGGGTGCCTTCTTCATCATCACCTGAAAGCTCAAAGGCAGGGGTTGTGCAGGGCATAGTCTCATCGAAAGAAACCTTACAAGTCTCAACAACTTGCTTGGCCTCCAAAATCCACACACGAAAAGCCCTAGAACTAGAAGCATACCCCAGAAAAATCCCATCCAAACAGCGAGACTCAAACTTGTCCAAATGCCCCGCCTTCTTAAGCACAAAGCACCTGCAGCCAAACGCTCGCAAGTGCTTGACGCTGGGCTGCTTACCAAACTGAAGTTCATATAAGGTCTTCCCAAGGAAAGCTCGCAAGAAGATTCGGTTCGCAATGTAACAGGCCGTATTCACTGCCTCAGCCCAAAAGCGCCTCGGAGTCCTGTGCTCATCGAGCATCGTCCATGCCATCTCAACAAGTGCGGTTCTTGCGTTCCACAACACCGTTCTGCGGTGGGGTATAGGAGAAGAAAAGTGGTGCTCAAGACCTAGGTCACGACAGAAGTTTTCGAACCGAGAGTTTCTGAATTCTCTGCCATTGTCACTGCGGATAGCCCTCATGGCCTTATGACTCTCATTTCTCAACCTCAGTACGAGATCCCAAACAAAACCAAACGCCTCATCTTTAAACTCCATGAAAAATACCCACGAGAACCGCGAAAAATCGTCCACAACGATAAGCACATACCACTCCCAGTGACCGACGCTACCCGAGCGGGATCTACTGTATCCATATGGAGTAGCTCACCCGAATAGGAGGTCATAACCTGAGACACAGGAGTGTGAGAAGCAGCAACCATCTTGCCATGACGACAGGGGTGGCACACTAAGTCCTTCTCAACTTTCAATTTGGGCAATCCTTGAATTAGGCCCATTGAACTCAACCTGACTAGCAGATCAAAGCTCAAGTGACCAAGTCTCCTATGCCACTTCCATATATCAGCAGAAGGACTAGCAACCAAACAACGCGCAGGGCCAGAAACAGATGTGAGGTCGACCCTAAAAACTTGACCAAAAGGCAGCAAAGAGCAAACAAGGGTCTCCTCAGCATCAAGAACGCAGCACGCACCCTTCTTAAAACGAACCTCAAATCCTTCATCGAGAAGTTGTGAAACAGAGACCAAATTGGACCCCAAATTCCGAACAAAAGCAACTTCTCTCAGGGAAAGCTTAGCAGAGAGTGAAACAGAACCAACACCCAATACTTTACCTTGACCATTGTCCCCGAATGTGATGTACTCCTTGGTGCTCACGGGGTTGAGGCTGGAGAACCACTTGCGGTGCCCTGTCATGTGCCTAGAGCAACCGGAGTCCATGATCCACACGTCATCCATGCCTCGATCCTGCAAAGTCAAGTAAAGCAACGGTGAGCAAACGGTCCGGCACTGGGTTAGTACCAAAACTGCTGTACCAGTGCCGAGCCATCTGCTCAAAAGTGGGGTAAGCACAGTCAAAGAAATCACCACGACTGGAGTAACCATGACCCTCAAAGCGTGGCCTCTCAAGCTCTCTCACAAACCCTCGGTCACGAGGTCCGTAGCCATGATGAAAACGACTAGGAGCTCGACCAACAAAGTGTCTCTCACCACTAGGAGCACAGGCCTGAAAGCTGCCTCCTCTCTCACCACCAGCAAAGCGGTCTCTCATCTCACTGCGGTAGGGAGGATCTTGCATACCACCCTGGTAGAACTGATCCTAGTTCCCCCAAGTTCTCTCCTGCCTCTCAACCCGCTTCCTCCTGAAGCAAAACTCCTCTAGGTGGCCATTCCACTGGCAAAACTGATAGTGGTAGACAGGCCTCCTAGGAACTGGGTTAGGCTGGGACTTGGGCTTAGGTGATGTGGCCTTGGGTGGCTTAGGCTGCTGGACTGGCTTCTTGCCCTTGGACTTAAGCTCTTCCTCTATAATCTTGTCTAGCTTAGCCTTGGAAGGCTTGGGTGTCCAGTACTGCTTCTTTGGGGCAGCCTTGGGTGGCTCATGGTAAACCCCATCAACAGTCTCACCTGGCTTGGTAGAAGCAGTTCTAATCTTAACTTGTGCACTCTTCTCACCCGAGGTACTGCACTCTCCAAACCCAAAACCACTCATGTCACCCTCGGCTCTCTTGGTGCCCTCAATAATCATCTCTAGTTGGGGTTGCCTTGCATACACCCAACTCAGCACCTCTCTCAACCTATTGTTGTCATCCTGCAAAGACAACACCTCCTCCCTTAGATCATCCAAAACTACAGTCTGGGCAGCACAAGTGTCACAGTCTAAGGAGGGTATCACAGGAGTACCTTTCTCCAACTTCTTAATGGTGGCATCCCTATCCACCAACTGCATCCTAACGGTCAGGCAGTTCTCACAAGTGTTAGTAGGTGCTGAAAGCACCTCAAAATCAGCTCTCAACTGCTCTAACTCACCTCTCAAAGTAGGACAGACCATACACGCACCCTAAGCTCTTCAAGCTCCTTGAGCTGCCCCTCAAACTTATCCTTCAGCACAGCTAGCTTTCTAGCTAAACAGGGGCATGACTCACACTCAAGCTCTCCACTCAAAGTAGGCTCATCCAGCTTGGACTAGAGTTTGCCTAATTCAACTTTCAGCTCATCTATCTCCTCTACTCGCTTGGCATACCTATCTCTCTGGTCACCAAGCTCCTTCATGAAAGACTCGCAGGTAGGGCACTCAAACTCACTGGGTTGGGGTCTCACACTCCTCAACCTCTCATTCTTCTCTAAAGCCTCAGCAAGTTGGGCTTTCAACTTCTGCAGCTTCTTAGCTGCCTTCTCCAGCATCTTATCTTGGGCTTTCAACTCTCAAGGATTTCGGCTTGCTCAGGAGTTACATCATCATCGGAGGAAGAGTTGCTGCCGTCATCCTTGTTCTCCTTGTCCTCAAGCGCCATGGAGCAGACCGAGCTCCTCTTGAACTTGTGCTTGCGCTTGGACTTGGTGGAGACAAAGCACAAGCCAGCTGGACCTCCTTGATCGTTTCTCTTGTCCTTCTTGTATGTGATCTCCTCATCACTTGAGCTCGACGAGGACGAAGAGGAAGAAGATCCGCTGCTGCAGAACCCGATCTCGGCGAAGAAGGCCTTGTCCCGCTTCCGGTTGTCCTTCTAGTAGCTCTTGAAAGCCTTCCGGAAGTTCTTTTTACCGAAGGGACGCTTGCCGAAGCTGTGCTTGCTGGAGCGGTGCTTGTCAAAGCTTGGCTTGCCGGAGTGGTACTTGTCGGAGTCGAGGGAGTAGCTCTTGCCCTTCTTGTAGTAGTCGTTCTTGTTGGGGCACTCCGTGATGAAGTGGCCGACCTCTCCGCACTCGAAGCACTTGGGCCTCTCTCCCCTCTTCTTGCTCATCCGGTTGTCATAGGCACGCTGAAAGCGACTAGACACTAGACAAAGCTCATCATCCCCAAGCATCGCCAACTGCTCCTTTGTAACAGACATCAAAGCAGAAAACGAGAAGTTGTGTAATAGGGGGTTAGTAGCAGACTCACTAGAGGGGGTAGCCAAGGCCAGACTCTTGGATCCTGTACAAGCGAGAGAATCCCTCATCTTGTAATCTACTTCTGTGGCCTTGAGCTTACTGTAGAGCGCCTCTACTCCTATCGTATCATACCCTGCCGACTCAATGATTGAGTTCACCTTGATCTCCCATACTTTTCTATCTAAAGCATACATCAATTTGACAGCCTGCTGATGATCGGTGTATGGGAGCTCAGTGGGGGCAGAGTTGACACGCAACTTGTTAATGATCGACTGAAAGCGACCAAACAAGTCGTCTACTGACTCTCCCGACCTCTGGACGAAATTCTCATATTCGCGCCGGTAAGTCTCCACAAGCCTATCCTTAATCGTCGCGGTACCCTAATGGTGTGCACTAAGCAGTGACCATATCTCACACGCCTTTTTGAGGTGACTCACTCTCTCATAATCCATGGGACCAAGCCTGGATAAGAGAAAGTTAACAGCCTTGGCATTCGCCTCACGCCGAGTCACGATCTCTGGCTTAGTACGCTCAGCGACTGGAAGCACCACAAAAGTCGTACTCTGAGTAGCATCCCATATGTCCTGACTCTGGCTAACAAGGAACGCCTCCATCCTACCCTTCCAGTAGGGATAGCCATTGGAGCCAAGAACCAGAATCTTCCCGGAGTAAGTCATCGTCGCTACGGTTTCGTCACCGGTTAAGGTATGAGGAAACCTAACCGGCTCTGATACCACTTGTAGGACCAAAACGTGCGACTAGAGGGGGTGAATAGGAGCACTTAAAAACTCAAACTCACAACCCCCTGGAGCAAACTGACACACTTCACACAACAACTGCTAAACACCGTCCACTCAAAGGAAACATGTCTAGCAAGCACTTGATGTCGCCCACTGAACGGGAACACACCAAGCGAGCGGAAGCACAAGACTCAACGATTACGAAATCGCAAGTCAAGTGAAACAACGACTCACGCACTAGCGTCTTGCCCGCCACTCAACGCACAGAAATGCGCCTTACTGGTTTACAGCAAGTTAAGAGTATGGGCAGCAGCAAGGAACACTAAACACGAGGTCGAAGCAAAGAACCAAACAGCAAAACACCAACCAAAACCAAGCAGCCAGCAACACGCCGGATACTCTGGTGCACCTCACCGGATAGTCCGGTAAAAACCGGATAGTCCGGTGACTAGCATCGAATAGTCCGATGATACTTGGGCCGATAGCAGGAGCCGGATTGTCCGGTACACACCGTCGGACTGTCCGGTGGAGGATCGGATAGTCCGGTGGTTGCACCGGATAGTCCGGTAAAACCCTGGAACTTGAGTTCCCAAACCTAAAATCTGACCAAATCTTGTCCAATCTTCACGAAAATTGACACAAGCTATCTGAGCACTATTCCAAAGCTATTCCCAAAAGATCCATGGAAAAAGATCAAGGGATTAGCGGGTTGCTCGTGGCAAACCTACAGGTTTGAGATGATCTAAGTCATAATCTCCACATCCTTGCAAGTCCAAAACACCAAAAGAAATGGGGAAAACTCGTAGGCAAAGCAAAGCACCAAAAGCCTTTGAGAGTTCACCCAAAAACCAAACTAGAGAAGGGGAAGGGAGAGGGCTGCACACAAGCACTCTAATTTCAGAGGAATATTGCTGGATTAATCATGAAATTGAGTGCATACAAAGGTTCCTACAGCCTACCACCCTTCATCCTCCCTCTAGATGTGAAGAACACTAGCTAGGGGACTCAAATCCTAGCCTAAAGCTCTCCTTTCTCTCTTTGGCACTTGGCTGTATGGAAACTAAGCCTAGGCTTTTCACCTAATCTTCTATCTTGGCAAGTCAGAGCCAACCCACAAAGTCATTTGAACTTGGGTGGCGGTTTTGAGCCGAAGCCGCCAAATCCCCCCTCGCTCGTCTTCGCGCCATGCACTCGGGTTGGAGCATCTCGGTGGCACCCGACTTCTCCAGTCCATCGGAGTCACCTCGCGGTCCATCGGAGGGCTTACACCACCGTTGCCGAATCGCCCCTCCGTGTACTGAGCTTCCATGGCCGACCAACACCGAGCATTGCCTCCGGTCCATTGGATGGCTTTTGCCTCAGTCCATCGAGGTCTTTGTCGGTGTTTGATACTGGCAATGCACCACGGGGTGTGTCGCGTGATGCTTTTGGGGTGGTGAGATTGGCGTAGCTCAATGGTTCGCGTAGAGATGCGACAAAACACAAGGATTTATACAGGTTCGGGCCGCAATGAGCGTAATACCCTACGTCCTGTTTGGAGTGAGTTGTATTGATCTGAGTTCTCAAGATTACAACGAGGGTCTGGAGGTTTGGTAGCTGGTGTGCGATGAGATGATAGATGATCTACGTAGGGGTCCCTTACCCGCCTTATATAGTCCTGGCAAGGCTTGGGTTACAAGTCAGTTACGAGTCCTACTCTGTTTGGAAGCCTAAAAGAGTACACAGAATCTACGATTATATGTTTCCTTCCTTGAGTCCTGTTGCTCCTGTAATCCAGAGTCCAAACCATACTTCATCACGTCTTTCCCAAAATCATAGTACTTTGCCTAGGTCTTCATGCATGTCATCCGTCTCTGGGCCCACGAGATCAGGCGGCACCCTGCTTGGGAGCCTGCTGTCTCTAATGGGCCCTCCGACGGCCCATGTAATGAATCCAGGCCGTGAGGGCCCAGGGGATATCTATCCCCCACAAGCCCCCGAGGCTCGAGTTAATTTAGGATTTAATTGACTCGAGGCTCTAACAAGAGTATCATATTGTCCATGAGTTCCACGCCCGAGTTAACAACATGTTGTTTCTCACGGTGCACCGCCAGGTGCACCCCATGGGGTAGCCCCCGAGCTTCAAGTTGACTTGAGTATCAATCAGCTTGAAGATCTAAACTTTTTGATTAGGCTTCACAAGATGCAATCCTCAAGCGCCGAGTCAACTTGAGGAATAGCAAATCCTTTTATCCGAGTTACCATCTATTCCCAGTTCTCTGAGTTATCGAAAACTGACTCAAGCTTTCTGTTTTCTCGGATTTTTGGGGAAAGAACAATTTTCCCACAAATCCTGCACCCCATGGGGTTAACCCAAAGGGAACGAGCAGAGGGTACCGAGGAGTTACCCAGAAAAGACCCCAGAAAACAGGAATCTTCCGAACATGCAACAGCCACTGCCCACTCATGCGATTATCGACGCGTGGAGGAAGTCGAAACGACGCAGCCTATTGAATCCTTTTCACAGAGATCGAAACGAGGTGGCCGTACTATAAGAGCAGAGCCATCGCCCCGTCCATCCATTACGCCTCCACTGAGCATCCAGTTCTTAAAGAAAACCCCAAGGACTCCCCGCCCTCTCACTCTCAGCCATGGCCGGAGGAAAGGGGAAGAAGCGCGCACTCTCGCCACCGTCGTCGGAGTATGAGGACTCCGACGATGCATTCTTCGGCGGCGCCTACGACAATGAGGAGTCCTCAGAGGACCTCACCTCTAGCGAGGAAGAGGAAGCCCCCGGGGATACCCCACCCCGGGAAGACGATTCGGAGCCCAACACCGACGACTCCCAGGGCTACAACGCCAAGGAGCGCGCCACGCTCCGGGGCCTCCGTCGCACCGCCTTCCAGGACTCCGACGACGACGACAGCGAGGAGGACTCCGACGATGATGACGACGACGATGCCCCCGACGGCCATGATGGCTCGGGCGGCCACGACGGCGACAACGGCGGCCATAGCGGCGACGACGGCAGCCACGACGGCGGAGACGAGGCCGACGCTCCGGCCTCCAAGCGCCGCCGTGTCACTGGGCCCCCAGCCGAGCCCTCCACCGGCGTGTAGGCCACGACCACCACCACCATAGTAGTAGTAGTTAGTAGTAGATTAGGATAATCTTCCCCCTTATGTGTAATCCACCTTGATGAACTATGTTCTTATATAATAAAATCCATCGTATTATCCTTCATTCTTGAGTTCTTCTGTGTGTTCTTATCTTGAAAATCTTATATCCGAGTCAAATGCATCTTTTGAGTTTTTTTGAAGTAAAACCGAAATCGTCATACAGCAAAAGAAATCACACTTCACTTATGCCCAGAGTGCGGGCAAGACTCAACTTGCTAGGTCGAGTTGAAAATCCCATTCTCCGAGTAATAGAGAACATGAACCTTTACTTGTGAATACCGACTGAATATCTATGCTTAAGAAATCATCCCGACTGAAATGGACGACTTAACCCCAGAGAGATCCAATTGAAACTTTACCGTCAAGAGATCCGAGTCAACCTTAACGATATCCTCCAATTCCGTTGGTCCACGTGAACTGTTACTGACGGCGTCAGGGTTGTTTGAGATCTATACCCTGAACCAAAAGTTCTCTTATCCAAGACCTGTACTGCCATTCTTTCCCACTGAAACCGCCGCCATTGTTGTTCGAAATCAAAAGTGCCACTGTATCCGCTTCTTCTCGAATCTCCAACCAAACAGAGACATCCACCTCCATGGCTCCCAAGAAGAAAACTTTGAGCGAGCGTGGAAACACAACGGAGGGCCTGCCGCACAACGAGAACCGGCAACTGCCTTCACCATACTTAGCTTACCGCCCATCCACGGTCACTGAGCCCATGCTACAATCACTAGTGGATATGGGCGTCCTACCTCCAAAGGAAGTGGCGAACTGGAGGGTGTGCGAGAAGAAGGATGACGCTGCTCCAACTGAGGACACCTACGAGGCAATGGTGTTCATACCGTTCTTCATCCACGGGTTAGGTCTCCCTGTCTGCTCATTTGTGCGAGGCCTTTTGCAATTCTATCGAATCAATTTGACCCACCTGAACCCCAATTCAATTCTTCAACTTTCAATTTTCATCCATCTCTGCGAGGCATTCCTTGGAATTGTCCCGCACTTTGGCTTGTGGAAGTATTTGTACCACTACAAAGCCGGTCTAAGAGACGGAGTGCTACAAGTAACTGGAGGGGCCAACTTTGAGCTGCGGAAGAATCGCAAAGCTGTTTATTTGGATATCCCTCTCCTAGATAACAACAGAGGATAGCACTCCGAGTGGTTTTACATTGAAAATCATGGAAACTCTCTCCCCTCGAGATCTGGGAGACAACCTGACAGCAAGCTGCAGGAGCAGGCTGAGGTTGACACACTGCTGGAAGAAATAGCCAATCTGAAGGAAAGAGGCCTTACTGCCCATGCTGTGGTGATATATTTCGTGTATCGCTGCATTCAACCTCTGAAGGATAGGATCTACCCCACCTATCTGTATGTCGGAGCTAGCGATCCAACTAGAGAGACAGCTCGATCTATGACTGAGGATGATGTCAAGGCCCGAGTGGAGTTGATGCTTAGAGGTGAAGCTCACAACAAGGGTACTCCCAAACCATACTCTGCATGGAATCCAACTCCCACTGTAAGTAACCTTACTATGATTTCCTTGAGTATCCTTGCTTGCAATCACGTTCTGACTCATTGGATTACTGCAGAGTAATATATCCAAGTTTCTGTCAGACCCTGCAACCTCTGAAGTTGTCGGGCTATCCAAACGACAATCCGAGTTATCCACTGAAGAGATGGAAGCTGTTGTTGCTGCTACCCATGGTGCAGGAAACAATGAAGAGCATACATTCATTGTGATACCACGTACAGCCCAGACCTCCCAAGAGCTCAGTGTGAGCAACACCGCCAAAGCAGAGTATGGTTTGGGTGGGGTAGCCCCTGAGCTAACAGCTGCTCCAAGTGGTATGAGGACACGAGCTGCAACTGGTCAGGGACGCACCAAGGCAAAAACGACTCATACTGTGGTGACACGTAGACAGAGGACACACAAGAGGACAATCAAAGAACTAACAAGCTCTCCAGAGTCAGCAGACAAAGCCAAGAAATCCAGATATTCTTCCCATACCGCAGCTAAAACTGACAACACCCTAATTGGGGTTGACTGGAGTGGCTTGGTTGATGAGGACGAAGGAGAAGAAGAAGAGCAAGCTCAATTGTCTCATCGTGAGAGGCGATCCAAGAGACATCATGATGACACTATATCCGCTCCTTCTGCATCCATACTGCCGCCTGAGGAGGATGAGATTGATCTGACGGCAGAAGATATGGATCTAGACCGGATTATCAGAGATACGTGCAAACTCCCCTTCACCATATGCTCTGATGAAGATATAGAGTCACTGTCAACATGCTCCAGGGGAAAACAAGCTGAGACCACAAGCCCTCGAGTGATAACAGAGCTATAATCAAAGAATTTAGAGTCTGAAAACCCCGCGAGCACAACACCAGTAGATATTTCTGAGGATGAGACTGCTCACATGAATAAAGTCACTGGAACTGTGCATGAGGTACCAATGCCATCTGAGAACTGGCAACAGGCATTGACCGGGGTAGCCCCAGAAGAGAAACATCAAGGGCCTGCAACTGAACCATTATCTGAAGCCGCTATCTTCCAGGAGCACCTAACTGAGATCCATACAGGCGACACTCCTCATCCCTCATCTGAAGCTCATGAGTCGGCCCAAGAGAAAGAAATTGAAGTATCGACGCATACTGATCAAGTCAAAGGAGGACAATCCGACTTCCTGACTACAACTGAGCTAGACAACACTCAACCCCCTTTGACTGAAGCGGTTGATAACGATCAACGACCAGTATCATTACCCCCAAACTCAGGGCTACTAGCAGCTTTCGAGGTATACCAAGTTTGCACATGTCCTGTATTGACTTTACTGTAGTCTAAACAACCCGAACTACTCTCTGCAGGGTATGCTGAACACTTTACAGGTGGGAGTTCACCAGGCCAGTATGATCCATGAGAAGATTACTGCACTCTCTAGCCTTGAGGTTACTACTCTGAGGCAACAACTGGCTGACTCTGAGGCCGCACGAAAAGCTGAAACAACAGGTACGCATGCTACTGTTCCATACTCCAATATCTGAGATCTCAAACTAAACTATGGACTTGTTGCCAGCTGCTGCTGCTGAGATTGCTCACCTGAAACAAACGGCTATGACTCAAGAGACAGAGCACTGTAACGCCATTGCTGATAGAGACCAAGCCAGAGACCTAGCAGCAGACCTTCGCAGACAGCTGGATATTGAGAAGAAAAACCATGAGGTAACCCGTCAAGAATCCCAACTAGCCTATTCTTTGCTCACAGAAGCGTATGAACTGTATCATTCCACAGGAGAAGATGCGCCAAAGAAATGACGAGTATCAACAACTGCAAAAATCGCGAGATGGCTTTGAGAAGTCATTCCGTGAGACTGCCAGTTCCTTGAAATCCTTGAGGAATAGCCACTCCCTAACACGCCAAGCGCCTAAGGACAAAGAAACTGAGCTGGCTGAATCTCGAAGTGCCCATGAGAAAATGAATAAGGTACTAGCCTCCACAAGGTCTGCACTTAAAGAATCCCAAGACCGTGCTGCTCATCAGGCTCAAGTATCAGAGGTCTTGAAAAAGAACTATGAAACCAGCAAGAGGAACTGCAACAAGCTAAAAGACGCCTTTGAGAAGGTGAAAGAAGCTGCCTTGACTGCCAATACTGCCTTGATCAAGATCCTGGACATTTGTGTGCCAGAAAAAACTGCACCCCGTCCTCTGGGTGATCGAATAACAACTTTCATGGATGATATGAAGTCCAAGATTTCAGAACGAGTAAAAACCGTTCTTACTCGTGCCCTTATGGTCATCAAGAGTTCACAACCTGAGATTGACTTGGTAGGTTTACCAGAGAAGATAGTAAACAAGAACCAGAGTGTTGAGCATGAAGATGAGGCCCGGGTGATTGCTGAACTCCTTGTAGGTGACAATGAGTAAACAATGATCCCCCTTGTAATATGATGAACTGAATGCAGGCTATACGTATTTTGCATCTTGTGTTGACAATCTTGACTATTTACTCTGCAAAACCAAGTTAATTAGAGAGCAAATCAAAATATTCCATACGTACCTGAGAGTTATTCCTGTGCAGAGAAAACAAGCGACATTATCACGATCTGAGTTTGAACTGAATACGAGAAAAACAACAAATAACAGTAAAAAACATGAATACTGTAAGATAGAGTATGGTGATGAAGCAAAGACATGGAGTAACGAGCTGTAGGTCGTCAAAACCCAGGCCCTTCTGTCTTTGTTCAGCCGGGGCCTTGAATGCTCCCCGATTATGAGGTCCTGCAAAGGCATGTAGCACCGTGCTGTCGGTCATCTGACTTAGGCCGATTGCCTTTGTTTTGTTGGGGCCTTGAGTGCTCCCCTATTATGAGTTCGAACGAGAGCATGTAACACCGTGCTGTCGGTCAGCTGACCTAGGCC
Source organism: Paspalum notatum (assembly GCA_022530915.1). Classification (NCBI taxonomy): domain Eukaryota; kingdom Viridiplantae; phylum Streptophyta; class Magnoliopsida; order Poales; family Poaceae; genus Paspalum; species Paspalum notatum. The sequence continues at coordinate 25,030,152 of CM039688.1, read as the reverse complement.
GATTGCTCTCGTGGTTGGGGCCAGAGATATCTCCGTCAAGAGTAAGAGTGGGCATGTAGCACCGTACTGTCGGTTGATTGACCTAGGTCGATTGCCCGTACACAACGAGTAAATATCGCGAGTAAAAAGTTGGAAAGAGAACACTGAATACTTAATCTCAAGAATACGTTTATTTATAGAACATGAATGAGGACAGAGTACAAAAGATGATACTGACTGCTAACTCTAAAAGTCATAGAGAAAGAAAAAGGCTATGCATAGAATCTGCACAGATGCTCTATATTCCAGGAGTTCCCGACTGGTGTCCCATCCATTTGAGACAGACGATATGATCCTAGACGAGTAACCTCTGTCACGATGTATGGGCCTTCCCAAGGAGGAGATAACTTATGCTGTCCCGCAGTTTTGAGCACCCTACGCAGCACTAGGTCCCCGATTGAGAAGGAACGAGGCCTCATATATCGATCATGATAACAACGTAAGGTCTGCTGATATCGAGCCAACTGAATAACAGAGTTAAGACGCTCTTGCTCGAGCAGGTCGATCTCCTCGAGTCGGGTTGCTTCAGCCTCAGCAATGCTATTAAAAACCAGACGTGGGGCTCCAAACTTGAGGTCAGCAGGCAAGACTGCCCCTGATCCATACACCATGAAGAAGGGCGTGTTCCCTGCGAGAGCTTTGCTAGGTTGTGTTCAAAGGCTCCAGACCACATACGGCAATTCGCGTATCCACTTCCCGGCCAGCTTTTTATCCTTATCAAAGATCTTTTTCTTGAGTGCATCCAATATCATGCCATTGGCCCGCTCGACCTGCCCATTAGCTCTGGGGTGAGCCACCGAGACATACTTGACACGGATGGACCTTTGTTCACAGAAATCGAAGAATTCAGAGCCTGTGAAGTTAGACCCCAGGAGGATGATAGAATTCATTATTCCAAAGCGAAAGATGATGTCTTGAATGAACTCCACCACTTTGGCAGATGTTAACGACGCGATGGGCTTGAACTTGATCCATTTAGTGAACTTGTCGATGGCAACCAACACGTGAGTATATCCCCCTTGAGCTTTCTTAAACGGCCCAATCATATCTAGCCCCCAGCAGGCAAAAGGCCATGAGACTGGTATATTCTGCAACTGCTGTGCTAGAAGGTGATGCTGCTTGGCAAGGAATTGACAAGCTTCGCAGTGCTGCACTAACTCGGCAGCATCCTTCTTCACTGTGGGCCAATAGAAACCAGCCTGAACGCCTTCCCGCCCAATGTGCGTGAGGCGGCATGAATTCCACAGACTCCAGCGTGTATCTCTTTTAGCAAACTCTGCCCTGATGAGGTACTTAGGCATTTCAGCAAAACTCCTGAGGCAGCTCGCTTGTATAACTCATTATTAATCAGAGTATAGTTGGAAGACCATCTCGCTATTCGCTCGGCCTCTGCTTTATCCTCTAGAATTTCTTCGTTCAGAATGTACTTGATGATGGGGGCCCTCCAGTCAGTCGGCGCATCCAGAGTTAAGATATGCCGGTCGGGAGGTATGCTCAGCTCGTCCAGCTGAACGGAAGGATGATGAAGCTCTTGGACGAAGATGCCGGAGGGTACCTTGGCACGTGATGAGCCCAGCTTGGACAGGATGTCAGCGTCCACGTTGCGATCCCGATCCACATGAATGTATTCAAGGCCCTGAAATCTGCCTTCCAGCTTGCGGACTGCCTCGCAATATTTGTCCATACTTTCTGTGGAGCGATCCCACTCCTTGTTGACCTGATTAATGACCACCAAGGAATCTCCGTAGGCCATTAGACGCTGGATCCCAAGTGATATGGCGATGCGCAGGCCATGGAGGAGGGCCTCGTATTCAGCTGCGTTGTTGGAAACCGGGAAGAGAATCAGTAATACATACTTGAGTTTTTCCCCTGCTGGCGAGGTGAAGACAACGCCAGCACCAGCTCCTTCCAACTTCAACGAGCCATCGAAATACATCTTCCAAACTTCCATGACTTCTGGCTTCTTCGGCACTTGATGCTCAGTCCACTCAGAGACGAAATCGACTAGTGCTTGAGTCTTAATTGCAGTACGAGGATGGAATTCAATGTTATAAGCCCCCAGTTCGCAAGCCCACTTGGCGATACGCCCTGTGGCCTCTCAATTACGCAAGACCTCTCCAATTAGGAACTCCGTAACCACTATGATTTTATGTTCCTCAAAGTAATGGCGCAGTTTGCGTGTGGTAATGAGAACTGCGTATAGTAATTTCTGTACTTGAGGATACCTGATTTTGGAGGGACTGAGGACCTCGCTGATGAAGTAGACCGGATGTTGCCTGGTTACCATGTGCTGTCCGTCCGGTCGCTCGACCACCAATGCGGTACTGATCACGTGAGTCATACAGGAGATGTAAAGGAGTAGATCTTCCGCCGGTGAGTCGGCAGTGGCAAGATTAGGAGACTTGAGTACGGGGGGTGACGTTAGGAACTTTTTCAAAGAGTCCAACGCTTCCTGAGCCTCTGCAGTCCACTGAAACTTGTCGACCTTTTTGAGGAGCTTGTAGAAGGGCATCCCATGTTCACCGAGCCGTGATATGAATCGGCTCAAGGCTGCCATACACCCAGTCAGCCTCTGGGAGGGTGCATGCGCAGAATATCCTTGATCTTCTCAGGGTTGGCTTCGATTTCCCTGTCGCTGACGACAAAACCGAGCAACTGACCTGCGGGGACGCCGAAGACGCACTTGGTGGGGTTGAGCTTCCACCGGAATTTCCTCAGGCTGTCAAACACCTGGCGCAGATCATCGATGAAATCTTCTTCGTTCTTAGTCTTGATTACAATGTCATCAACGTAAGCCTCGATACGTTCGCCCAGTGATCGGCGAGGCAAGTTTGAATTGCCCTTTGGTACGTTGCTCCCACGTTCTTTAACCCAAAAGACATTGAGGTATAGCAGTAGGCACCAAAAGGCGTGATGAACGCTGTTTTCTCCTGATCTTCGGTTGCTAGGCTAATCTGATGATAGCCCGAGTAACAATCGAGGAAGGAGAGCAAAGCGCAGCCGGCCGTAGAGTCAATGACCTGGTCAATGCGAGGCAACCCGAATGGGTCCTTAGGGCAATGCTTATTGAGATCGGTATAATCAACACACATCCGCCAGTCCTTTTTATTCTTCTTGAGAAGGAGTATAGGATTTGCAAGCCACTCGGGATGCATGACCTCTCTAATAAAGCCGGCAGCCTTCAGCCAGGTTAACTCTGCCCTAATGGCCTCTCGCTTTTCTGGAGTGAATCGCCGCAGCCTCTGCTTGATGGGTTTGGCATTGGGGAACACTTTGAGTTGGTGCTCGGCCAATTCCCTTGGGACCCCGGGCATATCTGCTGGCTTCCATGCAAACATGTCACGGTTGGCCCTCAGGAACTAGAAGAGCGCGTCTTCCTATTTGGAAGGAAGAAGAGCGTTGATGACGGTCGTCTTGGTCGCGTCCGAGGGGTCGAGACTTATCTCTTTTGTCGGGACGGCTGGTTGAATTGGCGCGCTAGAGGCCGCCTCTTGAGTCGGAATCTGGAGGTCTTCCTGCGACATGCCGGCTTCGTCCGCCTTGAGCTTCTTCTGTGCCGCCATGTGATTCTGCTCAAGGGCCATTTGCATGGCCTCTTGTACGCACTCTGAGGTTCCCTTGAAGTCGGCGCGTATGGAGAGAGTACCACCTGGGGCTGGCATCTTGAGAACGAGGTATGGGTAATGTGGGATAGCCATGAACTTGGCTAGCCCAGGACGCCCGATGATGGCATTGTAGACGCAGTTGAAGGTCGGGACTTCAAATCGCAACATCTCGATGCGAAAGTTCTCTGCCGTGCCAAAAGCGACCGGCAGATAGATTTGTCCGAGTGGGTACTCGCCTACGCCCGGAACAATCCCGAAGAACAAGGTATCCGATTTCTTGAGCTCGCTGAGTGGGATCCCCATCTCTTGCAGAGCCCTGGGGAACACCACGTTGATGCTGGCCCCTCCGTCGATCAGAACCTTCTTGAGTCGGGTGTCGCCGACTATGGGGGTTATCAGCAGCGGGTACTTGCCCGGCTCATCGAAGTTGAGCCACTGATCCGCCCGACTGAACGAGATCGGCTCGTGGGACCAATCATATGGCTGCAGCGGCTCTGAGGTGGCCGCGTTGATCCACCGATCCTCCAGCTTCTGCTGACGCTTGCTCGGGTACGCGTCAGGCCCTCCTAGGATGAAATTGACCTCCTTGTTGACGTCAGGGAAGCGTTGATTACTGCCTCCAGCCGGCCGCTGCGGTGGCTGGTTCCATGGTGGAGGAGGCAGCGGAGGAGCTTACGCCATCGGGAACTGGCCGCGCATCAGCATGGCTTTGAAGTCGCGGCAGTGTCTGAGAGTATGGCGCATATCCTTATGTGCAGGGCATGGCTCGTCGAGGAGTTGATCAAGGGTTCGAGCCTGGGCTGGAGGCAGGCTGCGTGGTTGTACTGGAGCTGGAGCCATGGCACGGACCTCCTCCCGGGGCCTCTTGTCCCAGCGACGATCTTGCCGCGAGGGCTCTTCATGCCTTTCCTGCTTGCCCTTGCCTCGGTCGTCTTGCTGGGGGCGAACGAGGTCGCGAGCTCGTTTGTTCGTCGTGATGTAGCGGTCCGCTTCCTGGAAAAGACGATCCGAGGTAGTGGGCGCCCTTTCCAGTATGTGCTTGACGAAGACCTGGTCGTTGGAGCCCTGGAGGAAGTCGTCAATCACCGTATCCTCAAATACGTTGGGGATGCGGTTTCTGAGAGCTTGGAACCGCTTGAGGTACGATCGCAGGCTTTCCGATTCCTTGCGCCTGATGGTTTTGAGGTCCCACCGTTGCGCCGGCTTGTCGGAGATTGACTGGAAGTTGGCGATGAACAGGCGACGGAAGTCGCCCCAGTCCTCAATGCTGCCCCGCTGAGGTGGCGAAGCCATTGAAGCGCGTCCTGCCCCAACTTGATTGGGACATAGGCCGTCATGGGATCTTCCGAGGCATTGGCCGCTCGGGCCACGGTAGTGTACACAGTTAGCTAGTTCCACGGATCCATCTTCGTCTCAAATTTTTCAATGTTTGAGATTTTGAAGTTTGGTGGCCACTCGACATCTTGAATTCTTCGGCCGAAGGCTGCTATAGCAGCTTCGGCGGTGCCAGCTGGGTTGCTGCGGTCCTCCACTGGGCGGCGAGGCGGGGACTGAGGTCGATGATCCCTCTCAGATCTGACTCGGGGGGCAGAGCTGTTCACGGAGACAGCCCCGAGTGACCCCTGGCGGCTAGAGCGCACGGCGGGGGGCCGTAGTCTCGGTCGTAGTTCGCACGCCGGTCTATCTTGAGCTGGTGTCTCTGAGCGCGAGATTGCTCAATGCTGTGACGTGCGTCGCGGTTGCCGTTGATGACTTGTTGTGCGTCGGCAACCTCTTGCTGCCTGAGCATGAGGTGGTCTGCTGCCCGAGCGAGAACAGTCTTGATGGCCACCCCATCTTCGTTGTTGGGGAGGAGTTCACAGAGTTTGACCAATGCCCCTCCTGCTTGAATCGAGGTCTCCATGACTCCCTCGAACTCCTTCAGAAGATTACGTCTGGGAAGCGCCGCCAGCCGCTGTCGCTTGGCTTGAGCAGCTTGCCAATTGCGACGCCGCTGCTGCGTCTGGTTCCTGCGTCGGTGGCTCTGCACCTCCTGCTCATCCTCACTCTCCTGAGTTACCTCGTCTATTGAGACAGGCAGCGTAGGATCCTTATTACCCAGGATGTGGTGGCGCCGGATGTTACGGCGATTCGCCCTCTCCCGCTTGTGGCGATCTTGTGAGGTTTCGGCGAGAGCGGGTTGCTCGTTGTCTGAGACCACCTCGTCGATCTCATTCGGCGCGCCACTGATCACGAAGAGCTCAGGGAAGCAGAGAGTATAGCCGGGAAACGACCCCTGGGACCTGCTGGTGGTCGTGGCTATCACCCCCACGCTGGCATCCGAGGCAGGGACCGTGGACGCCGTGGTCGTCACAGTAGTCACAACGTGTCTAGAGACAGTAGGAGTATCGATGCTCTAGATCATATGAGGGCGCCCCGTATCACGAGCCCTCTCAGTGTTCATCGGACGATGGCGAGCCTCGCCAGTCGGCGAGGTGCTCCGGCAAATGGATCTTCCCGCTGGCGTGGGATCGATGATGAGTTGTGGGCGACAACCCGCCGATGGTGCGTCGAGCCCACTGTAGATGCGATCATCCGGAAGAGGCACGGACTGTCTTGAGTCGGGCGCCCCCCGCGCACCCTCGTCATTGTTGAGGGGAGCCCAGGCACGGGAGAGAAGCCCCTGGTATGTGGTAGCAGAGTTGCGGAGACCGAACGGGATGGAGGGAACGACAGGCTCCACTCGGGTCTTTTTTTGGCCCTGGGCAGGCGAGGTCGGCCGGGCTCGCTTCGATGCCGGTAGAGGTGGTGGGACCTGTAGCGGTCGTGGGACCCAGGAACGAGTATCAACAGGAACTCGCCTTGGGCCCTGTGGAGTGCTGCCTGAGGCGCAGGTCCACCGCGGATCTCGTGAGGGGTTCCCTGAGGAACATGGTCTTGGCCCCCGACTAATCCGAGTCCAGATTTGAGTCGGGGAGGTTGAGAGCGCCGTGCGATAGGTCGGGGCTGAAGTGGTGGTCGTCGCAGGTTCTACTCGGGTTGGCGTGGTCGATGTAGATCCAGCCCTGAAGGAGACCCTGCGGTCGGCCTGCGCTCCCGAGTCATGGTGACCACGGGGAGTCCGATCTGACTCAGCACGACGTGGAGCCGGATTTTGGCGAGGGGCCGGCGCCTCACGCCGACGTGCTGGAGCTTGGCGCGGAGTTGGTGGATGCTGACGAGGTGCTGGTCCCTGACGCCGATCCGATGGTGTTGGCCGCTCTGGAGTGGTCGATGGCTGCACGACGATGCGTGGTCGCACCGGCGTGCTGTGAAGCTAGTGGAGGTCGCCGCTCCGATCGGCGATGAAGGTGATTGATCCGAACTGGATCATGTCGCCTGGGGTGAAGCCGTTGACGAGACGATTGGCCATGGAGCTAGCTGATGCCGATTTCGCCGCCCCCTACCTGGCACGCCAACTGTCGGTGTTTGATACCAGCAATGCACCATGGGGTGTGTCACGTGATGCTTTTGGGGTGGCGAGATTGGCGTAGCTCGATGGTTCGCGTTGAGATGCGACAAAACACAAGGATTTATACAGGTTTGGGCCGCAATGAGCGTAATACCCTACGTCCTGTTTGGGACGAGTTGTATTGATCTGAGTTCTCGAGGTTACAACGAGGGTCTGGAGGTTTGGTAGCTGGTGTGCGATGAGATGATAGATGATCTACGTAGGGGTCCCTTACCTGCCTTATATAGTCCTGGCAAGGCTTGGGTTACAAGTCGGTTACGAGTCTTACTCTGTTTGGAAGCCTAAAAGAGTACACAGAATCTACAATTACATGTTTCCTTCCTTGAGTCCTGCTGCTCCTATAATCCAGAGTCCGAACCATACTTCATCACATCTTTCCCGAAATCATAGTACTTTGCCTAGGTCTTCATGCACGTCATCTGTCTCTGGGCCCATGAGATCAGGCGGCACCCTGCTTGGGAGCCTGCTGTCTCTAATGGGCCCTCCGACGGCCCATGTAATGAATCCAGGCCGTGAGGGCCCAGGGGATATCTATCCCCCACAGTCTTCATCATCTACCTCCAGTCCATCGGAGGGCCTCCAGTCCATCAGAGGACTTGAGCTCGTTGACAATCACTCATCACACTAGGAGAGCAATGAGGCCGGTCCATTGGCTCTCAAACATGAAGAAGGTGATCTCGTCCGCACAGTCTGCACTGAAAGAATCCCGTGATGAGGCCGCACAACAAACCCAAGTGCTGGAGTCCTTCAAGAAGAATTACGAGACCAGCAAGAAGAATTGCAACAAATTGAAGGATGCCTATGAGAAGGCAAAAGAAGCTGCACTAGCTGCGAACACGGCTTTAACCAAAGTTTTGGACATCTGTGCACCAGAGAAAACTGCACCACGTCCTCTACATGACCGAATAGCCACCCTTGTGGATGATCTCAAGGCCAGGACATCTGAGCAAGTGAAAAACATCCTCACTCGCGCCCTTGCGGTGATCAAGAAATCGAAACCCGACGTAGACTTGGCGAGCTTGTCCACAGGGGTGAGCAGCGAGACCTAGAGTGCCGAGCATGAGGACAAGGCCCGAGTGATTGCTGAAGTTCTTGTAAATGACATTGAATGAAACAATGACTCCTTATGTAATGCAATGAACAGAGTGCTGTATGTATATATTATGCCCTTAGAGGTCGGTATCTCAACTGTTGTTCTGCAAAATAGAGTTAGTATGCATATAAACCAAGCAACTAATGTATGCTTACCTGGAGGTCGTGTCTGTTATAGAAAAAAGGAACAACATTAAGTCGGCAGCGTGACTTGAGTTAATATAGCAGTAAGGATGAGAACGAAAATAAACACAATGATAAAGAAAGAGTATGCTGCGAGAAAAGAGTTGCATGATGAAACAAAGACGTATAGTTTTGGGTTGTAGGTCGTCAAACCTAAGCCCGTTGTCTTTGTTTGACTGGGGCCCTGATTGCTCCCCGATGTGAGGTCATGCAAAGGCATGTAGCACCGTGCTGTCGGTCTTCCGACCTAGGCCGATTGACTTTGTTTTGTTGGGGCCCTGAGTGCTCCCCTAGCATGAGTATGAACGAGAGCATGTAACACCGTGCCGTCGGTCGACTGACCTAGGCCGATTGCTCTCATGGTGGGGCCAGAGTCATCCCCGTCAAGAGTAAGAGTGGGCATGTAACACCGTATTGTCGGTCGACTGACCTAGGTCGATTGCCCTTATACTGTGAGTAAATAATGTAAATAGAACAGAGAAAAACATAGAATGCCTTCCCCAAGAGTGCTTTATTTATAGAGTATAAGGAGTACAATGAAGACAAAGTATAAAGAACAAAACTAGCCGCTAATTCTAGAAAGCACTAGGAGGCATTAAGCATAAAATTTGCGCAAGTGCTCTATGTTCCAAGAGTTGCCGATTGGCGTCCCATCCATCTGAGATAGACGATAGGATCTTGGACGAGTGACTTCTGTGATGATGTATGGGCCTTCCCAGGGAGGAGACAACTTATGTTGTCCAGCGGTCTTGAGCACCCTACGTAGTACCAATTTCCCTATTGAAATCGAATGAGGCCTCGTGTATCGGTCATGATAACGGCGCAAAGTCTGTTGGTAGCGGGCTGACTAAATAACAGAGTTTAGGCGCTCCTCCTCGAGTAAGTCGATCTCTTCGATGTGTGTTGCCTCGGCTTCGGCAATATCCTTGAAAACCAGTCGTGGGGCTCCAAACTATAAGTCAGCGGGTAATACTGCCTCCGACCCATAGATCATGAAGAAGGGCGTGTTGCCTGCAAGAGCTTTGCTAGGTTGAGTTCGAAGGCTCCAGATCACGTATGGGAGCTCACGTATCCACTTGCCAGCTAGCTTCTCGTTCTTGTCGAAGATCTTCTTCTTGAGTGCAACTTGATCACCAACTCTTGTCTACAGCTTGGACCGATTTTGGGACCTTCACGTCGAACTTACGCAACAATACATGCAAGCAACGTATATAAAATCTAAGAAACAGTACATCATACATTAAAAACAGAAAATAAAAGGTTTACAAAAATATTCTACGCATCGCCACGAACTCGTGGGCGTGAGAATCGTCGAAAACGGATTTAAAATGGAGAAGATATGCGCTTTTGAATATAATAGGGTCTAACATGTAAATAGTTTTCAAAAACCAGGGTTTAAAACGCTAAAACCGAGGCCTGATACGCACTGGGGTGGACTACGGGTTGAACCCCAAAGAGCGTAGGGACCTTTCTGCAAAAGCGTGCTAGCAGCGGCGAGGTGGCGCTACCTGACTGGTCGACCATGGCAGCACACGGTGAGCTGTAGAGTGGCGGGTGCAAAAGATCCGGTAAGATCTGGTGCAAACGGCAGCTCGATCCGGTGCGGGGGCCAGGACACGGGACGGCGAGGGAGCAACCACTGGGGCGGCGACACATGGCGGCGGGCTCCACGGGCGGAGGCACCGGGTGGGAGACGATGGAGTGGCTCGCTCTGCTCGGTTCCTTCGAGCCGGAGGCAGGAGTAGGTGGGGCCACAGGCTTCCGGCGGAGGCAACTAGGTGCAGACAGGGACGCGGGACGGTGCGTCGGCGGGGGTGCAGGTAGGGCTCAGGCGCGGGGAAACGGCCAGGTGATCGCGACGCTGTACAGAGGGTGCCGGAACCAAGGTGGCCGGAGAAAAAGAAGAAAGGCTCATCGGACTTGGGTTTCTTCACCGGAGTCGAGGAAGAAAGGCAGATGTAGGAGAAACAGTGGATGCTCTTGTGAAACTGAGACCATCTCGACGAAGAGCTCGACGAGGCGCATGTCGTGGTACCCTCGGATTTCGCCGAAGGTGGACGGACGCGGAGACAATCCACGCCGAACGTTCGCCGGAGTTGGACCAACCATCGAAATTCTTTTCCTGATCTACGGAGTTAGGGTTGTGGGATTGAAAAACGGAGACCGGATCTGGAAAGAGGCCGACGAGAGGATTCCGATGAATATATATATACATGGGTTTGGGCCGAGTTGGATTTGGACTAATTTTCGAAATATTTAATTTCGGGCTTTAAAATAATTCTAGAATATCTAGAATTAATGTTCGTGTCCCGAAAAATACTCCGATGGCTCCAAAAATTCTAGAAAAAATCCTAGATATGTTTTGGCACCCAATGAACTCAAATAAAATATTTAGAGCTCATAAAAAGATTCAGAAGAGCCTCCAATAAATGGAATTTGCTCTAGGAAAAATGGGAAAAGCCTCCGGATAAATCCAGAAAATTCCCCGGAACAACTCGACGATGAACAAAGATATTAGGACGGGATTTCACACTCAAAACGTGCCAGCCTAGCATGGAGTGATGGTCAGCGAGATGGATGGCGAGGGGAAGAGAAGCTTGACACGCGAGAAAAGGAGAAGGTTGACGCGCGGGACCTGTATGACAAAGGGAGAACGAGAGTGGACTACACAACAAAGAGAAGGGGTGAAGGTAGAGAAGAATGAGAGGCGGGTCGATTCTAACTTTGGTTGGTTGTTGAACCAAAAGAGAGGAGGGAAACACAGGAGGGGTTTTCCGGCCCTTTTCTTTTAAAAACTTTTCAAACTCGTTTATTTTTAAGATTCAAACACGCTATGAATTCAAATATAATTTGAACTCGAATCCTTAAGCAACCACTCAGCATAAAACCAATGCAACGGTATGAATGCAACAACATGTTTTCCTAAATTCGTTTTTTTTTGTTTTAAAATTTATTTTATAAAGAACATTTGAATGCTCATTCTAAACACGAAAATCCATAATAAATTGAGAAAAAAATATTTTAACTATTTTAAATTCATAAAATAAAATTTAGGGTGTTACAAATCTACCCCCCTTAAAGAAATCTCGTCCCGAGATTTGGGTTGGCTAGCAAGAAAGAACAGGGGCGGTTTACTGGTGGTATAGATGTTTTTTTTTTCTTTAGCCTTCTTCTTACGCCGGTGTAGCCGCTTCCTTGGGCATTTGCAGATAAGATGTTCTTCTTCCTTGCAGTAGTAACATGCTTTCTTGCTCTAATTACCGTGGCGAGTTAGCGTCATTTGACCATTAGTTAGCTGAGGTTGAGGGAGTATTTGAGCACCGAAAACATAAGCTTGACTTGGTTCTCTTGCGTGATCTTCTCTGGAGCTCTGTGCTTCTGCCTAATGCTTAGGTCGCTTAATCTTGTAGCCCAATTGTCTTCTATTCCTCTTGTTGCTCTTAAACCCTTGCATAAGATACTCTTCAGACTTGTTCATCTCCTTTGATTTAGTCGTAGCTGTTGCGGTTAGGACATTATTGGTTGCATCACTTGTGTCATCACTATTGGGGTTTATTATTCTGTATCTTGTCTCCAATACTTTGAACAACTCTAGCAATGAGAACAAAGAGGTGTTGAGATTTCTTCTAGCTTCAGCCAAACCAACCACTCACTTTCCCAAGGTGACTATTCGGTTTGACTTGAAACAACTTGTTCACTTTTCTAATATTCACATTGTGGCTACCCCCCTTAACAAGAGCTTTGCTACTTTTATAACTTTCCTTGAACAAGCACCATTAATTATTACCAATCATAAATTGGTCCAATCATGATTACAAGCTTCTAAAGGAAGAAAGAAACTAACTTTTTTTTTGCTTCTTACCTCCTTGGGAATGAGTTTGGTGATCATTGTGCACTTGCTGCAATGGCTGCTGGTCTTGATCTAGATTGTTTTGCATGTTCTCCTTAGACAATTCTTAGTTGAGGATACATTATGACTAGCTCCGACATTAGCTGCCCACTCTGTACTAAGAAGTTGAAACGGGGACTGACTCTGGAGCTTACCATGACCTGATGGGCAATCCTTCTGAAAACTAGGGCAAGTATGAGGAATATGTCATCGAACTGGTGCTCGGAGGGTTGTGCTATCATCTGCATTTACTCATTCACTTTCTTCTTGGAGCTTCTACACCTTTGTGGCTGAAATTCCTTGCAAGTGTTAATCCATCCATCGAAAAAGTCGGGAGGTAAATCTTTTCCCAACCAAACCTTCTTAGGATACTTGGAATATTGTCTTCATGGTGTTCATTCTAAGTCATCTACTAATAGGGCATCTTGTAAAAGATAATCTTCCGACAACTGTTCCTGGGGAGATATCTTCCTTTTTTTAGTTCTAGAACAAACAACATCTGATTTTGTGTGGTAGTGATTTCATCTTCATTTGCATTGTTCATGTGGCCTGGGACTCCGTATAATTCACAACAGTGACATTCAACTGCTTGTTGTGGGTGTGCACCTCTTGCTAATTCATCCAGTTGTACATGTGTTGCTTCCATGTGAGAGCTTCTTTGACTTCCTAACATTTGCTGACTCAAGGTTGGGAGTTGAGACACTTGTCGCAGTAGCAGAGTTTGTGTCTCCACTAGCTTCTCTAGATAAATAGTTAGATTACTTGGTGTGGTTGAGGATATTGGGTTGACACTGCTAACATCATTGCGACCATCCAGGCATGCCGTAGTATGTGCTAAAAGAACTTGTTGGAGACATGATGCACTTTGCAAAACTTGAATCTATAGAGCCCTGAGCTGTTGTATTGATAATTGAATCGAAGAAACTGGAGCTGGGCTGCACTCATCACCCTGGGGGGTATTGTCTTTATGAACCATTTTGGAGACTGGCATTCAAGTGGGTATAGGAAGGCATAGAAAGAAAAGGTAAGCATAGATGGGAGGCAAGGAAAGAAGGAGCGGGAAAACCCAACTTATCTAAGTCTCTTGTTGTTATGTAAACTTACGGATGTCATTGTGGACCAAAGTCACACAACACACCCACACTCATACAAAGAACCAAATCACACATGGAGCACAATAACAAGCATACAAACTCGTTACTATTCGTTCTCTTTGACTATATGGTGGACTTTCTTAAACATGCCTCTATCTTTCAAAAGGCCGTCGTAGGGTAAGGTAAGGGTGAGATATATAAGGACCGATATGAACAAAGCAAAAGATAGAGAGAAAGACAAAACTTAGTGAGAAAAGGAGAGAAAGTAGTCAAAGGTAGATGAGAGAAACACCTTTTATTTGAATATCGTAGAAGAGTGATGGAGGTAAACAAGTTTTATAAAAAAACATAGCGATTGTATATGAGATAATATAGTGTAGAGAGTCAAGGAGTAAATATAGAGAGTCAGAGAGTTGATATAGAGAACCACAGGGAGTTGATATAGAGAACCAAAGACTTATTATTGACATGTATGAATAAATAAGAAGATCAACAAAAGAAATATGATGAGATCAAAGGTGTAGGGATTGGCCATGGATAGAGTTTTGATAGCAGGCAACCAACAAAATCAAAAGACCGAAGACGTTCGAATTGTTCAAGGATGGAAATTCAACGGCTGGGAAAGCAAGGATAACGGGTGATCAAAGGTGTAGAAATTGCACAAGGAATATCAATTTGATAGCAAGAATAGCGGAAGTGAAGATTTCTATAGCAACGGAGTGTCAGAAAGCGAACCGTGCTAACTAGCCTTGCGTCCTACAGTCAACACAGCTCTGATACCACTTCTGTCACACCTGGTTTTCGAAACAAAACCAGATGACATCATATGTGTGTCCAGGATCTATTTTCCACACATACAACCGACTTCATTAGTGAATATCAATAGACAGTGCATTATATAAGCGTATAAAACTTACATTTGCCACAAAGGTCAATATATCAGAGTATAGCGGAACTTCTATCTCGTAGAGGAATTCCATCTTCACAGGAAGGTCGACTGGGGGTACGTACGCCTAAACACCTTGTAGACTTTTGGATCCACTTCATCTTCAAAGCATCATCGACTTGGATAGAGCAGAGCTATATTTTTTTTGGGGATAGCAAGGGTAAGTACATGTCGTACTCAGCAAGTATTCCATTTAGGATAAAGTGGACTGGCTTTATAGTGGACACGCAATAGCGGTTGCTTTTAGTTGGTCAATCTATTATTTACTAACAATGAATTAGCATAACCCATCCCATAACTGGTATAACATAAATACAATAAGGTATCCAAAAATAAACCACCATCATTCCATCATCATCCCATTATCATACCATCTTTACCATCATTGCCATGAGATCCTTTTCTTTTGAAAACTCTAATCTGTGAGGGTCCAGGCCGCTCTTAACCATGAGCACGGCTGATATATCAGTTTTAAACACTCTCGAGAGGTTGTACATCTTTACCCACAAGTCATGATTCCCATATGCCTAAGGGTGGATCAGACCCCAAATATTCATTACCTTAGATGAATCGGCAGGGTTTCATTACGAGACCTTTACAAAGAATTCCTAGAGTTATGGCCCACTCGTTACAGGTTACTCCAGTTAACTAAAGATATGAGAGTTCCATTCCAAAGGGTGACAAATAAATCAAACTACACCACATTGGCAAAGGGCAAAGTCCCATATCTCCCAGACCCCTCATACGCCATGTTTCAGGAAAGTAAGCCAAAACTCTAGTTCATCTAATTAATCAGTCAAGCCCAGTGCCCATGTGAGTCCTGTGGTTGTACTGTTTTCCTAG
This sequence comes from Paspalum notatum, assembly GCA_022530915.1. Taxonomy (NCBI): domain Eukaryota; kingdom Viridiplantae; phylum Streptophyta; class Magnoliopsida; order Poales; family Poaceae; genus Paspalum; species Paspalum notatum. The sequence goes on along the minus strand of CM039688.1, from coordinate 25,014,971 downwards.
GTGGTCGCTCGGCGAACCGATCCTTAGGGTGAGGCCATCGAGCAAACCCACAAAACATGCTCAAATCCCCATGTTGCCAAAACCATACTTTTATCATCAAATTCATCATTTAATTAGTCAAGATTAACAACATGAGTAAAGTAAATTGAGCGGTAGCAATTAATTTACAACATCACAGCCCTCCCAGGTTAATAGACATGTAAAAGAATATCAAGCTAGTCATCCTTAATAGGAGCATGCAAATTTAGGCTCTGGATTATGTGATTAAAATAAATAGGACATAGGTCAAAGAATACTTGCCTTTATTCCCAAGTATAGATATTATTTGCTTAGAGAAAACCAATATGTATATGCTCAAATCAATAGCTTGCACTTGAAAAACTTGATCACCAACTCTTGTCTACAGCTTGGACCGATTTTGGGACCTTCACGTCAAACTTACGCAACAATACATGCAAGCAACGCATGTAATAGGGACCTTTGAATACATGCGCGAGAATCGTCGAAAACGGATTTAAAACAGAGAAGATATGAGCCTTTGAATATAATAGGGTCTAACATGTAAATAGTTTTCAAAAACCAGGGTTTAAAACGCTAAAACCGAGGCCTGATACGCACTGGGGTGGACTATGGGTTGAATCCCAAAGAGCGTAGGGACCTTTCTGCAAAAGCGCGCTAGCAGCGGTGAGGTGGCGCTACCTGACTGGTCGACCAGGGCGGCACACGATGGGCTGTAGAGTGGCGGGTGCAGAAGATCCGGTAAGATCTGGTGTGAACGGCAGCTCGATCCGGTGCGGCGGCCAAGACACGGGACGGCGAGGGAGCAACCACTGGGGCGGCGACACGTGGCGGCGGGCTCCACGGGCTGAGGCACCAGGTGGGAGACGCTAGAGTGGCTCGCTCTGCTCGGTTCCTTCGAGCCGGAGGCAGGAGTAGGTGGGGCCACGGGCTTCCGGCGGAGGCGGCTGGGTGCAGGCAGGGACGCGGGACGGTGCATCGGCAGGGGTGCAGGTGGGGCCCAGGCGTGGGGAAACGGCCAGGTGATGGCGACGCTGTACAGAGGGTGCCGGAACCAAGGTGGCCGGAGAAAAAGAAGAAAGGCCCATCGGACTTGGGTTTCTTCGCCGGAGTCGAGGAAGAAAGGTAGATGTAGAAGAAACCGTGGATTCCCTCGCGAAACTGAGACCACCCCGACGAAGAGCTCGATGAGGCGCACATCGTGGTACCCTCGGATTTCATCGGAGGTGGACGGACGCGGAGACAATCCACGCCGAACGTTCGCCGGAGTTGGACCAACCTCCGAAATTCTTTTCCTGATCTACGGAGTTAGGGTTGTGGGATTGAAAAACGGAGACCGGATCTGGAAAGAGGCCAATGAGAGGATTTCGATGAATATATATACATGGGTTTGGGCCGAGTTGGATTTGGACTAATTTTCGAAATATTTAATTTCGGGCTTTAAAATAATTCTAGAATATCTAGAATTAATTAATGTTCGTGTCCCGAAAAATACTCCGATGGCTCCAAAAATTCTAGAAAAAATCCTAGATATGTTTTGGCACCCAATGAACTCAAATAAAATATTTAGAGCTCATCAAAAGATTCAGAAGAGCCTCCAATAAATGGAATTTGCTCTAGGAAAAATGGGAAAAGCCTCCGGATAAATCCAGAAAATTCCCCGGAACAACTCGACGATGAACAAAGATATTAGGATGGGATTTCACACTCAAAACATGCCAGCCTAGCATGGAGTGATGAGATGGTCAGCGAGATGGATGGCGAGGGGAAGAGAAGCTTGACACATGAGAAAAGAAGAAGCGTGACGAGCGGGACCTGTATGACAAAGGGAGAACGAGGGTGGACTACACGACAAAGAGAAGGGGTGAAGGTAGAGAAGAATGAGAGGCGGGTCGATTCCAACTTTGGTTGGTTGTTGAACCCAAAGAGAGGAGGGAAACACAGGAGGGGATTTCCAACCCTTTTCTTTTAAAAACTTTTCAAACTTGTTTATTTTTAAGATTCAAACACGCTATGAATTCAAATAAAATTTGAACTCGAATCCTTAAGCAACCACTCAGCATAAAACCAATGTAACGGCATTAATGCAACAACATGTTGTCCTAAATTCATTTTATTTGTTTTAAAATTTATTTTATAAAGGTCATTTGAATGCTCATTCTAAACGCGAAAATCCATAATAAATTGAGAAAAAAATATTTTAACTATTTTAAATTCATAAAATAAAATTTAGGGTGTTACAGTTATTGTTATCGGGCTCTGTCCGTGTCGTATAAGGCCTTCGTTGTTCGCCTATTGGTCGGCATAACATTGCTAGAATGCTTATTCAGGCCATGGGACTGGTGAAAGTCTTACCTGTGCCATCCAAAGAACAGAGATTTGGTCCTACCATGGGGCCTAGGGGCGCTTGACTCATGGGAGGGCTGATCCGTTACGCCGTGGTATCGCTCCATGGGGGCTAAACCTGGGGAATGGCGGGTTGGAATCGAACTTGGGATGGGACAAGTGGAGATGGGGGATATATGTGTAGAACGCGATGGCTAGTAAGCATAATCTCCTGGCATTTTTAGTTATTCCTGGAACTTAAAAATCGATTCGAATCGCTGATGCTCACCAGGTGTGAGAATGCCAATGCTACTGACGTTCAATGTCGTAACAACTTGAACACATTATGCTTATTGTTCATGTTTTTAAATTCCACATGCTTGGATTTTGATGTCTTACATTCATGCAAGTTATTATTATTATGGTGTTGTCAAATCCTGCTATCTTATGTATCCATGACCTTGTTGAAAATCAATGGCTCAGGATCCACATGATTAGTAAGCAAGCTTTGCGTCAGCCGTAAGCCATTTCCATCAAGGGTGAGGGTGAGTATTATACAAGAGTGGGGATGAAGAGCTACCATATATAGTTTTTTTATATATAGAGAGAGAAAGATTTTTGAGGGCGCAAAAGTAAAAAAAAGGGACCAAGTGGTCACCATATATATAAAAAAAGAAAAAGAAAAAAAGACCATGTGGTTGCTATATAAAAAAAAAGAGAATTGCCCCACAATAATCTTCTAAGTTTTTATTTTTAAGAGTTTTATATATAGTTCTTTTTAGTATTAGTAAGGGATATCCTGTTTATATATACTCCAGAAAATATTCCAACCATGTGCAATCCGATAGCAAGGACTTCATTTGTACCTTGAGATCATCTATTGACACTTGCACATGTCCACTCTTCTAAATGTGTGTGTTCCATCCTTTCCCTCTCAACATTATTTTATTCCATGACCTTTTTGACAAGTCTCAGTAAAACTAGCAGATTTCTTTCTTGGTTTGACAATATTTTGAAAACAAGTTTTGATTAGGATTCATACCAAGCTCCAGATAAGCTTCCACTTTATATATATTTTTATTGAATACCATTTAAATATTGAGAGACTGGAGAGTTGAGTGTGTTCCTTTGGCTTTGCAAGAATTTATCTCTTAATGTTTGATTATCTTTTTCAAAAACTTATTGCTAAAATGAGGAGATGTGTCTTTGATAAAATTGAACTCTTGCTAATTCTTTTGTTGTGGGATTAGCTTAATTGAATATTGTTTCTTTCATGATTTGCTGGTTCACACTAAAATTTTGAGAGAGTTTGTTAGTTTGATTGATTAAGATTAAAGTATGAAAGAGATAATGTAGGGCAACATTGATTTTTGACTTACTCGAGGACGAGCAAGGTTTAAGAGTGGGGATGTTGTTAATGCGGCTTATGTACGAATATTTTGCATCATTTTATATGGTTTTTCACTGTTTTTATGCGTCAACTATATCTTTTATTAACAATTATCATCGATTATTGTGGATTTTGCAACATTGTCTTGGAAATATGCTATATGTGATTTTTACAGGTTTTTGACCAATTTCGTGAAATTCACAATGATCTACGTCGAGTGAAAAAAGACCTCTGAGATGACATTCATTGAAGATGATGAACAAGGAAGGCTTGGTTGATTCATACCCCCCTCTATGTTAATCAAGGCTTTCTACCCAGAAGCTTCAAGAAGGTGTCAAGAGCTACTAAAGATTATGCGGGAAAGACACTACATATCTATCCAAATCTAGAAGACTTCGTCAACTCTCGGAGAATACCGAAGATTCCAAAACCTCAAGAGTCCGAGAACCCTCGTACAAGCATTTCTTAGGAGTCAGGCAATGTCTCCGCAAAAGATGGAAGGAAACAGGCGAGGGAAGAGTCCGGGTCGGCCGACTTGACCCCCCGCCCCCCAAGTCGGCCGACCGGCTCCTCTCCAACGCCGTCTCGTGTTCCCCTTTCTACCATTCCTCTTTCAGAAGATTCCAAGGAGATAAGGATTACTTGGGTGCGAAGGAGTTGAAGATAACGAAGGTTTATTTCGAGATCCATCCAAACTCAAATTAAATCTCGAGATATTTTTAGATTCCAGAACAGCAGCACCTTGCGGGCCCAATTCGGAGACCTAAACGACGTCAAATGAAGGAAGTTTGAATACCAAAGTTGTAGATTTCTTCGTGTTCTACAATTTAGAGTCTGGATGACAGAGATATGGTCGAAATACGAAAGGTGCAGAAAACAGGAAAGACCGGTTTCGGGGGAAACAAGAGTCCTACTCCAACTTCAAGCAAGAGGAAGGTGGAGGCGCCCCAAGGCACCTCCGGGGTATAAATACAAACCCCCATAAGACCCCCAAGGCACTCCAATTCATTCCAATTCATTATCAAGGCGACACGATACAGAGGGACCACAACTAGAGGAGAGTAGAGGGTCGAGTTTTGTAACACCCCAAAATTTGACCCTGAGAATTTTCTCAAAATCTCCCCCTAAATCAAAATTTGATTTTGAAAAATCTTGTGGTTGTGTGTATGTTATGAGCTCAATAAACTTTCCAAATCCGTCTCCTCAAATATTCCGCAAATCTCCAGCATTTTTCCCCACCAAAAATCCCCTCAAATCCCTTTTTCAAATTTTCAATTTCCAATCCAAAAATCCAAATCAGAAAAAGATAAATTTCCCTCCCCTTTCTTGGGCCGAAGCCCACCTCTCCTCTCCTTCCCTCCTCCTCCCCTGCGGCCCAAGCCGGCCTGCTCCCTTCCCCTCCCTTCCTGGCCCAAACCAGGCAGCCCACCTCTCCTCTCCTTCCCTCCTCCTCCCCTGCGGCCCAAGCCGGCCTGCTCCCTTCCCCTCCCTTCCTGGCCCAAACCAGGCAGCCCACCTCCCCTCCCTCCGCTGACCGCCGGGCCCCACTTGCCAGGCCGCCTCCCTCTCTCTGCCTCGCGGGCCCGCTCGTCCTTCGTCTTCCTCCCCCTTCCCCCACGGCAGGTCGCGCCGACTGCGCGCCGTTACCGTGCCGCCTCCACTCCGCCCGGCCCCGCCACGGCTCCACTTCGACGCCACCTCACTGCCGCCTACCCCTGCCTACACCGTCGTGCACGCGCGCGAGGGCCCGGCTTGACTAAGTCGCGACGCGCCCCCTGCCCTCGCCGTCGCCTAGAAAAGGGACCTCGGCGTGCCTCACCGCCCTCTCCGACCACACACGCACACCAAGAGCACACGCACGCACACGCTCTCGAGCACACGCGCAGACACACACATCCCCGCCCTTTTCCCCTCTCCGGCGCTCTCGCGGTGGGATAACCCACCGGGAAGAGCATCGCCGTGTGCCATCACCACCGCCGCTCAAAATCCCACCCCTCCGGCCTCTCCCCCTCCAAATTGAGGTGAGCCCGAGCTTCGTCACCCTCGCACGCACCTTCTCCACCACTTCCCACGGCAGGAGTCGCCCTGGAACGCCGGAGCGCCGCCGCGCCGTAGCCTCCCTCCCCCACCGGTGCTTCGGGTCACCCGCCGCCAGGACCACCCGCCGCCCTATCCACCTCAACGATACCCCCTTAGGTTCACGGCACCACCCTCGTCCTCACCAGCTTGACATCGTCGCCGGAGCCGGGCCACTGGTGGTGAACTGCCGGCGAGCCGCGGCCGCGACGGCACCCGGTTCGGCTGAACCAAACCAAGACGCCGTTCCCACCCGTCCCCTCCTTGGTGTGACCGACGCGTGGGGCCCATAGCCGCGCCGTCAGGCCGCGCCGTTTCGCCTCATGGGCCAGCCTGTTAAGGCCCATGGGCGGGAAGGCGGCCGCGGGCCGAGCCAGGAAGCGAAGGGAAAGTGGGCCGCACGTTGTTTTCAGCCCGCGGTGCCCTTTTTCCTTTTTCTTTTCGATTTATGATTTTTCTTTTCTAAAGAATTTCATGTCTTGACCGTATGGACTCCGATTTAGGCGATTCTTGCGCCTAAATTCTCCATAAATCAAGCTCTACACATCCGTGCACTCTCCACCACTCCTCACCCCCTCCCACGTCGGTTCATTTAATGGGGCTACACTTGACCCGTTAACAAAACCAAACAAGCAACCACTTCCGGTCAAGGCTGGAAACTTTTCCTTGGTCGCGCCAGTGGTTAGCCGTCAGGCACCATAATCGCGATGGGCGGGATGGTCTAAGCTCTTATCCTAGAAATCGGACCGCTTATCCTATATCCACTTCGTTTGTGCTAACCATGATAATCCGTCTCGTTCTTCACCCTTGTTGACCGCAGGAACCATCCCATTGTCATGCAGACTCCTCTCTCCCTGCGCCGTCGCCCTCGCTATGGCCATATGCAACCACTGCCCTGGTGCCCCTTCCTCAGCTCCTATCGAGCCCGGTAGTGTATTCGGCCCTCAGCTCAACGCCTTGCGGCGTAGCACCGAACCGTGGAGCAACATGTCCACGGGAGCCAGAACCGCCTGTGCAGTCCTTCGAGAAATCCTTCGATCCTTCTCGCATCACAAACCAGACCCTTGTTGAGCTCATAATATGCCTTGTTTGTTTTGTTCTTTGTTGTTGCACGTGGGCCGTGCCGAAAGTTCCGATTGGTCGAGCCTTCCTAGAGTTCTACTCAGACCTCGATCTCAGCACCACTAATATGGGAGCGCTACCTCAACCCTACGAAGGGTAAGTCCACTGGAATCTCACTTGATGCATAAATTACCCAGTTTTTGATACACAACCTATTGCCCTAATTAATGATAAAACCTGCATGTTTTGCTTGCTAAGGAAAACCTGGCAGGATAGCCACCCGAACCTTTTAGACGTAGCGCGCACAGGTGGATCGCTCACTTAATATCTTACATATTAATCTTGTTGTGGAACTTGGGTTGGAAATGGGTTGGTGTGCGTTTGCGAAAACATGGGGAAAGACCCCGGCAGTCGATCTCGGTCGACTATGCCACGTGGTTGAAGGGTGGAGAGCCCGGGTACCGTTCTTACGGTTACACTGGGGCCCGGCCTCGTGGAGAGGACCGAGCGGTGTTTGAGGAAGCTCTACTCTTCGAAGGACCGATTTGGAGTCTCATCTTGCCTAAACTCTTTATCGTGCAACCACTCGATGTTGTATGCGGCAACACTTGGCCGGAACCCGCAAGGAACAACCTCCCGATACCCGTAGGCTAGGAGCACCGAGGGACTGGGAATAGTGGGAGTCATGTATCTGCTGGCACTGAAGCGACGTCGCGTGTCTGCTGGCACTGATGCGACAGGGCCCATGTCTCTCCTTGGTTGAGGCCGGGGAATACTTGCGGGGGTAGAACCTTGAGAGGATTCACGTGATATGGTAGCTCCTATCACTTATCCGAACTTGTGGGTAAAGTGTGCACCTCTGGCCAGAGTATAAACCTATCCTGATAGTCTGTTGTCCACTGGTATGGACGAGTTACGGCTTGGTTTCTACCAGTAGTGGTTTATAAAATTGGGGTTTGGTTGGGTGAAAATCATGTTTTTGGAAGCTACGGGCGTGGCCCAGAAGCAGTGGAGAAAAATGTTGACCTGCGAGCCATGAGCCACGATGGACCGACAAAGTCCAGTGGCACCCCTTTTGGAAAAAGTGATTTCTGGAAAATAAAACTGAGAATTAATGAGCCTTGCATATTTTCTGGCAAAACTATCCTGAGCTCCAGATATATCTTGCATGTACTAATAGCTTTGACCCCAAATTTCCTTATGGAGGAAGGTGGGCTTGCAGAGTACGTAAGGGTTGCGGCCTATCCCAACGGTGTGAAGTGGGATCGCTTGGGTCTACCGTTTAATTTCCGCTGCTGTTGTTTTGTTTCGGGCTGCGCCCCGTTTGGTCTGTCCCGTTAGGGCGGATCTATACTACTCTGATGTAAGAATGTGGTTATCATACCCTGGGAATGATAATAAAGCACATTTTAGTCCTGCCTACGGGCTGGGGCGCTTCAGGTGGTATTAGAGCCGTAAGTTGGCCGTAGGACGTAACCCTTAGGACGGAAAAACGTTTTTGAGTCAAAATCAGTTGAAAAATACCTCTACTTCTCACCTTGATCCATTTTAAACCAAGTTTAACCCGTTTCTTCGCCCTACTTTAGTTAAGTGACCGCTCTCGAAACCGTGCTCAAACAAGACCAAAGATGAAGATGCACAACATGCCGCAAAAGTCAGCGACAGCCTCAGAATCCGCGCATGACGTGCACCCCAAGAACCCAGGAAACAAGGATGTGACTTTTGCTGACCCTGCCCTAAATAAGGATGGACGGTGCAACACAGTTGACAGATGACCGTTCATACAAAGACTGTGTGTCAACAGCGCTGCATGGAATCACCGCCTAACACCATGTCCACCGCTCAAGGACACAGCGACCAACCCTGAATGCGCCGGCAAGGTGCTTAAAAGAGGGCCAGATGAGCCCAGAACCGCTCAAGTGCGAGCAGCCATGGACAAGCAACCTCCAGTTCTCACCGGCATCCCTATCTTCCTTAAGAAGAGAAAGGCCGAAGACCTCATAGATGGAATCCCAGTCCTGGAAAGCACCCCAGCCACCCCTCCGGAGCCTCCAAGCCAACCAGAACCCTCCCCAGTTCCTCCACCAGAGCTAGCAGAACCCCTCACCCTGAAGAAGATTCCAGCACCCAGCCCCGAGTTGTTGGCGAAGGAAGATCCCCCAGAGGCTGCACTAACCTCCCCGCTATCAGCAGAACTACCACGAGGTCCTCCACCAAGCCCAACAACTTCATCGACAGAAGCGAGAATCGAGACATCGGGCATTGCCTCACTTTGGTGGCTGTTTGGAGAAGATGACCCCGTGGCCTCAACACAGTCATCACCCGAGATCATCGTCGTCAGCTCCAGCGAAGAGCATTCTGAGGAAAGCTCCAACTCCCACAGCAGCGAGACCTTGTGCTCGTGGTCTGGCGATTAGTTGTGCCCAGTTCTCCTCTTACATAGGGTAGTGGAGTTCTTGCTCCGCTTTAGTTAGCACAGCACCCATGTAAGAGTGAACCGTGTAGTTCACGTGTGTTGTTGTTGTTTCCTTTTGGGCAGAGTCTGTAACTGTCGTGTGGTAGTCAACGTGTTAAGTTCTCAGCGGAGCCCTGCGCACCCCAATCAGATGGAAGGTGTCACTCATGTCAGCTACTGCCGAGAACAAAGTGGCTTTCCCGAGCTGCTAAGAGATACCATGCGGCACCTCAGGATCCTAGGATACCCGGAGTACTATGGATTAGCGTTCCCTGAAAGAAGGGAACGAGGATGAACCGTCACCTTGTATATCAGAGAGAACCTCAATCTCAACGGTTGGTACTGCAGAGCCGTCAGCATTGGATTCTTAGAAGCCTGTCACATTGCCGCTCGTGGAGCAGTAAGAAGGTTATGCTCGACCTACCATGGGGCAGTACAAAAATAGCCCTATGAGATTCTTTCTGCCCGTGAACCAACGTGCCACAACTTGGCTTAAGAGGACTGCAATCTTGACAGAGATCAAGAAGTCTGGAGATCCCACCATGGCCTACCTAGTCCAACATCTGCTTGCCCTGGATGACGAGTATGAAAAGCTGAGCCACCTGCATGACAAGTTGGTAGCCCGACACCAAGACACAGAAAGAGAGTTGGCCGAGTATAAGAGGGCCTAGATGCATCCAGGGTCAGTAACAGAGACCTCTCTCAGTCATGGAGTAAGGGTAAGGGCCATGTCCGGTCCACGCTATTCATCCCAAGGAGAAATGCAGTACCCCATGACGGGCGGAAGTTCAAATCATCCTAACCAGCCGGTGCAGAGTCACTTTGGAAGTTTTTAGCCCTTCCTGCTCAACCACCTGCTGGCTCATGGTTGGAACCCAAGGAACCCCAATGGTCGAGAAGATAAAACAAGTATGGGTACATTCCTAATGCTCTCGCTTCCAGGAGAAGGATCCAGCTCTCAGCCAGAAGCGACGAGCCGTCCGCAAGTGGAGCCAATCCAGCTCGAGTAGCCGCGTTAGTGCCTAGTGCATCGTGTGCTAGTTGGTTTTGTGTCTATTTCTTTTGTGTGTGGGTCGCCTTGGTTTTGCTAGTCAAGATCAGCCTGGTTGTTGGTTATGTGCTTCTAATAAAAAGAGTATTAGACCCAGCCCTCGTCCCTGCTTTTTCCCTCTCATCTTAAAACCCGTGTGCTCAAAAAGGCAAAACCTTCCGAAGAAAGCCAGAAGAAAAATCCTCCAAGGCACAGACAAGTGGTCAAAGAGACCTAACCCACAAATTCATGAAGATGACCCAAGAATGTTAGCAAACAGGCCCCGATAGGATGGTACAGTAGCCTGGGAATCAGGAAAAGGTAGAAGGAAAATCCAATCCCATAGTGCCCATATCGGGAGCAGTGACTACCACAGTGATCGCGGCCGGTCCCGTCTTCACCGCTTCCGCCGCATCCGCTGCTACCGACCCCCCCGCCCACTCACCTGTGTCGCTGCATGCACGCACCAACGCCGCTGCCGCAAGCGCACTCCGCCGACACCGCCTGCCACTTTGGGTAGCACGCGCACCTGCTCCGCCGCTGGCCGCACCTGGCCCCCACCTACTACATCCCGCATGCCGCCATATGTCACCCGGCCGCACCCGACCCCTACTTCGCCTTCGCGCGTGTACTGCCATGTGCCCCGCTCCACCTCCACCGCTCGCGTCGCCTCGGTGCACAGGCTGCCGCACCACAACCACCGCACCCCTGTGTGCCTATAAAAGCCCCGTGCTCCGCTCTCCACTCACCTCACAGAGCAAAGCAAACCCATCGCTCCCTCACCCCGCCAGCTAAATCAGCAACTAAAGCCTCCTTCCCCCATGTTATACGACACCGGGATAGGTCATTTCCTTTGTGGTTTCTACGCCATTGGCATTTTCACCATCATCTTCGGTCTCTTGCTCCTTTGGTAAATCCACCGCCCCCTTCCCTCAGAACAAAATCGCCCTAAACCAGCTGCCAACTCTACCGCCGGATGATAAACCTAGCTATCCTCATACTCTTTCTAATCCAGTGAATATTACTCTACAAAATCTCAAAGGTTCTTCTCCTACTCGCAAGGAGCATAGTCCGATTCAAGGACCGCATAAGCCAGATCCTCGCGCACTATTCCCCGAACCCATCCGAGGCATGAACCCCAAGCCCAGGATCTGCATCCCCCTTCGCTACATATTCTTCGCCATACTTCTTGTCCTATGCCTCCTAATCATCCTCCAGTTGATAACCCACCCACGGGCAGAGTGGAAGATAGAAGGTGCTTCCTGCTAGCAAAGTTGTGCGAAGTTGAAGAAATAAAGAAAAGAGCTAGTATCAGGCAAGAAGATAGAAGAAAAGACTTGGGATAAAAAGAATCGTAACAAGAAGTGCTTGGGATAAAAAGAGTCATAACGAGAAGACGACTATCCCAAGTAGTCGGTCTCCCACCAACCCTTTCCCCACTGCCGGTTCAGCAGCAGCAGTTGAAAAGCACCACAGCTCCCCGCTTCCAGAAGAAATATCAAGGAGCTTAAGAGGAGCTTTCGCCCCTTTTAAGTGGGGCAGTCTCCCTTCTGCTAACTCTGGCAGAGGAAGACTCAGAAATTTGAGGCATGCAAATTTCTGGTTATGAATGGGTTGCCCCTACATTTCACCTCTAGGAGCAGCAAGAATGGAAAAGAAAGTGCCTTGCTGTATTTTGCTACTTCTTCCACCAAAAGGTACCCCGACAACCTTCCAAGCCCATGAGGTGAAAGAAATAGAAAGATCTTCTGTGTGTGGAAGGCTTGCGCAACGACCCCAGAGAAGAAAAGAAAAATAAAAAGAAATGGGGATCAAGCCGTCTAAGCAGCTTGTTGTTGAAGTTCCATCTGCCATTCCGTGTCAGGAGATCAATTGTTTGTTGTAAACTTAAAAGTTGTTTAGCTGAAGAAAAGCTATCCCTGTAAAACCACCAAGCCGAATCTCTAATCTTGTGGTTGTGTGTATGTTATGAGCTCAATAAACTTTCCAAATCCGTCTCCTCAAATATTCCGCAAATCTCCAGCATTTTTCCCCACCAAAAATCCCCTCAAATCCCTTTTTCAAATATTCAATTTCCAATCCCAAAATCCAAATCAAAAAAAGATAAATTCCCTCCCCTCTCTTGGGCCGAAGCCCACCTCTCCTCTCCTTCCCTCCTCCTCCCCTGCGGCCCAAGCCGGCCTGCTCCCTTCCCCTCCCTTCCTGGCCCAAACCAGGCAGCCCACCTCCCCTCCCTCCGCTGACCGCCGGGCCCCACTTGCCAGGCCGCCTCCCTCTCTCTGCCTCGCGGGCCGCCCGTCCTTCGTCCTCCTCCCCCTTTCCCCACGGCAGGTCGCGCCGACCGCGCGCCGTTGCCGTGCTGCCTCCGCTCCACCCGGCCCCGCTGCGGCTCCACTTCGACGCCACCTCAATGCTGCCTACCCCTGCCTACACCGTCGTGCACGCCGCACGACGGCCCGGCTTGACTAAGCCGCGATGCGCCCGCTGCCCTCGCCATCGCCTAGAAAAGGGACCTCGGCGTGCCTCGCCTCCCTCTCCGACCACACACGCACACCAAGAGCACACGCACGCACACGCTCTCGAGCGCACGCGCAGACACACACATCCCCGCCCTTTTCCCCTCTCGGGCGCTCTCGCGGTGGGATAACCCACTGGGAAGAGCATCGTCGTGTGCCATCACCACCGCCGCTCAAAATCCCACCCCTCCGGCCTCTCCCCGTCCAAATTGAGGTGAGCCCGAGCTCCGTCACCCTCGCATGCACCTTCTCCACCACTTCCCACGGCAGGAGCCGCCCTGGAACGCCGGAGCGCCGCCGCACCGTAGCCTCCCTCCCCCACCGGTGCTTCGGGTCACCCTCCGCCAGGACCACCCACCGCCCAATCCACATCCACGATACCTCCTCAGGTTCACTGCACCACCCTCGTCCTCACCGGCTTGACCTCGTCGCCGGAGCCGGGCTACCGGCGGTTAGCCGCGGCCGAGGCCACGATGGCACCCGGTTCGGCCGAACCAAACCAAGACGCCATTCCCACGCCGTCCCCCTCCCTGGTGTGACCGACGCGTGGGGCCCATAGCCCCGCCATCAGGCCGCGCCGTCGCCGCGCCGTTTCTCCTCATGGGCCAGCCTGTTAAGGCCCATGGGCAGGAACGCGGCCGAGCCAGGAGGCGAAGGGAAAGTGGGCCGCGCGTTGTTTTCAGCCCGCGGTGCCCTTTTTCCTTTTTCTTTTCGATTTATGATTTTTCTTTTCTAAAGAATTTCATGTCTCGACCATATGGACTCCGATTTAGGCGATTCTTGCGCCTAAATTCTCCATAAATCAAGCTCTACACATCCGTGCACTCTTCACCAGTCCTCACCCCCTTCCACGTCGGTTCTTTTAATGGGGCTACACTTGACCCGTTAACAAAACCAAACAAGCAACCACTTCCGGTCAAGGCTAGGAACTTTTCCTCGGTCGCGCCAGTGGTTAGCCGTCAGGCACCATAATCGCGATTGGCGGGATGGTCTAAGCTCTTAACCTAGAAATCGGACCGCTTATCCTATATCAGCTTCGTTTGTGCTAACCATGATAATCCGTCTCGTTCTTCACCCTTGTTGACCGCAGGAACCTTCCCATCGTCATGCAGACTCCTCGCTCCCTACGCCGTCGCCCTCGCTATGGCCATCTGCAACCACTGCCCTGGTGCCTCTTCCTCAGCTCCTATCGAGCCCGGCAGTGTATTCGGCCCTCGGCTCAACGCCTTGCGACGTAGCACCGAACCGTGGAGCAACATGGCCATGGGAGCCAGAACCGCCAGTGCAGTCCTTGGAGAAATCCTTTGATCCTTCTCGCATCACAAACCAGACCCTTGTTGAGCTCATAATATGCCTTGTTTGTTTTGTTCTCTGTTGTTGCGCGTTGGCCGTGCTGGAAGTTCCGATCGGTCGAGCCTTCCTGGAGTTCTACTCAGACCTCAATCTTGGCACCACTAATATGGGAGCACTACCTCAACCCTACGAAGGGCAAGTCCACTGGAATCTCACTTGATGCATAAATTACCCAGTTTTTGATACACAACCCGTTGCCCTGATTAATGATAAAACCTATATGTTTTGCTTGCTAAGGAAAATCTGGTAGGATAGCCACCCGAACCTTTTAGACATAGCGCGCACAGGTGGATCGCTCACTTAATATCATACATATTAATCTTGTTCTGGAACTTGGATTGGAAATGGGTTGGTGTGCGTTTGCGAAAACATGGGGAAAGACCCCGACAGTCGATCTCGGTCGACTATGCCACGTGGTTGAAGGGTGGAGAGCCCGGGTACCGTTCTTACGGTTACACTGGGGCCCGGCCTCGTGGAGAGGACCGAGCAGTGTTTGAGGAAGCACTACTCTTCTAAGGACCGATTTGGAGTCTCATCTTGCCTAAACTCTTTATCGTGCAACCACTCGATGTTGTATGCGGCAACACTTGGCCGGAACCCGCAAGGAACAACCTCCCGATACCCGTAGGCTAGGAGCACCGAGGGACTGGGAATAGTGGGAGTCATGTATCTGCTGGCACTGAAGCGACGTCGCGTGTCTGCTGGCACTGATGCGACAGGGCCCATGTCTCTCCTTGGTTGAGGCCGGGGAATACTTGCGGGGGTAGAACCTTGAGAGGATTCACGTGATATGGTAGCTCCTATCACTTATCCGAACTTGTGGGTAAAGTGTGCACCTCTGGCCAGAGTATAAACCTATCCTGATAGTCTGTTGTCCACTGGTATGGACGAGTTACGGCTTGGTTTCTACTAGTAGTGGTTTATAAAATTGGGGTTTGGTTAGGTGAAAATCATGTTTTTGGAAGCTACGGGCATGGCCCAGAAGCAGTGGAGAAAAATGTTGGCCTGAGCCATGAGCCACGATAGACCGACAAAGTCCAGTGGCACCCCTTTTGGAAAAAGTGATTTCTGGAAAATAAAACTGAGAATTAATGAGCCTTGCATATTTTCTGGCAAAACTATCCTGAGCTCCAGATATATCTTGCATGTACTAATAGCTTTGACCCCAAATTTCCATATGGAGGAAGGTGGGCTTGCGGAGTACGTTTTCATACTCACCCCCCTTTGTTGTTGTATTTCAGAGAAGACGAAGTCGCCTTTTAAAGAGGGCTTGTACGTGTAAGGGTTGCGGCCTATCCCAACGGTGTGAAGTGGGAAAGCTTGGGTCTACCGTTTAAGTTCTGCTGCTGTTGTTTTGTTTCGGGCTGCGCCCTATTTGGTCTGTCCCGTATTTCAGATCTGTACTACTCTGATGTAAGAATGTGGTTATCATACCCTGAGAATGATAATAAAGCACATTTTAGTCCCGCTTACGGGCTGGGGCGCTTCAAGTTTCTAGTCTAGGATTAGAGTTCTTCTAGTTTTTAGAGGTGATTAGAGGCCTTGCACGGTGCTCTAATTACCTAGCTTCAGAGGTCTAATTGTATCATCAAGGGAAGATATGAACATGGTTGTAAGTATGGTACCATTAATTAATGAAGCATTGTTCTTGTCTAATTATCATGTTTTTGTTCTAATTATGCTTGCTCTAGCACTAATTAGCTTTAGATCTAGATGCTTATTGATTAGATCATATCTTTAAGGGTTATATTCTTTTAGCATTCTAGATCATTGATCTAGCTTACTAATTATATAGTTGCATATCTAGTTCTTGTGATCTTGGTGATTAGAGGTTTTAGTTGTGCTAATTATGTTATTAGACCATAAAAGTAATTAGAAGCTAGTTCTCTAATTATGTGCCTGTTCAAAATTTCTCGTCGATTACCTAGTTATTAGTGACAGTAGAGCCCGGAGAAAGGTTAAGCCGATCTAGGGGGTTAGGTTGCTTGATCTTGATTTAATTACGCTATGATGAATATGCTTGAACATGCTTGTTTACCTTGAGCTGCTAGTTATCTCGCTACTCTAATCTTGTTGTGGCGCCCCTTACCTTACTTGTCTTGGATCCAATTAGAGCTTGATTAGAATCTAGTTAATACCCTTTGATTAGAGTTCTAGTTCTTTTCTAATTGCCTATTTCATATATATATATATATTAGTATATTTTTATGCTTCGTTTAGACTAGTCTAAGGATTGGTTTAGAGTTAGATTATAGCCTTTTTTTATACCTTTAGTTTGCATAAACTCTAGTTAATTAGTTCTCAATTAGTTGATTTTCTAGATTGACAAAACCCATGATACTCATCCGAGGGAAAAGCTACACATGATACTCTCGCTTGCAGTATAAGGTTTGCCGTGCTTTAAGTGCCGTCAACAAGCTTTTCTGGCGCCGTTGTTGGGGAACTAATTAGTTGAGTCCTAATTAACTTAAGTTTATGTATATATTTAATTTTGTCTTTTACTACAAGTTTTAATAGTTAGTTTGTGTTTGCTAATTGTATGCTAATCTAGTTCTAACCGTGTGCTAATAGTTTTTTCTAATTGTGTTCTAATTAGTTAGTGTGTTATAATTCTTTAATTTGTGTTTAGTCTTCGTGTTCGAATCTTATTTCCTAATTGTTTAGTCTGGCTCTAGTTATATTCTTATTCTCTAATTGTGCTCTTGTATTCATCGTTCGTTCTTATGTTCATTCATTGTCTAGACTAACCCAGCAACTTTGCTGTCATTAGATATTTGTTTTTGTGTTTTTCTTAATTTAGCCTTTTATCTATTATTTCATGTATTTTATTTTAGTTTATTCTACTTTATTTACTTTGTTGCATTTAATTTTATGATTAGATCGTTTTGTTTAAAATAAGTTTAGCTCTTCTATTAGTTTAATCTTTTATAAACTCTTTTACAATATAGTTTCTCTTTGTATATTTTCTTTGACTAATTTTATAGGAAAAATGGGCTTCGGTCCAATAAAAAAAGAGCTAGGTTTGGAACTCTTTAATAGTAGGTGTTAACACTGTTAGTGGCCTATGATCCGTTATTGAGTGTTTCTACGGCTATCATGAAGGAGTAATTATGGTATTAAAGGTATGTCTGCTGTGTCAATTAATTTTTAAGACTAATGTTCTTTAGAGCTTGTTTGTTCTAAGCTACAGATAATGGAGGCAAATGTGATTAGCCGAGAAGGTTTCGGAAGCTAATAATTGTTTGAGTACAAGGAAGATGAAGATACTGAAGGGTTATCTCAAGATCAATCTAAGCTCAAACCAAATCTCGAGATACCCTCAAAATTCAGGATAGCAACACCTTGTGGGGCCGATTCAAAGACCTTACGACGTCAAATGAAGAAAGTCCATATACCAAACTTGTAGATCATTTCGAGATCTTCAAGATAGAGTCCGAATTTTCATTATTTGGATTTCAGATGAGGAAGTTATGGTCGAAATACTAAAAGGGCAGAACAAGGAAAGCTGGATTTCGGGAAAGACAAGAAGTATTCTTCTCCAACACTTTATGGTGCATGCAATCATGGTATTCCAAGAAAAAAGATGAAGCCACTATGAAGTCAAGATTTTAACTTCACTTCTTCAAGATTAAGGTAATTCTTGTTTTAATCATAAATATAATTAAAGTTTACCTATGTTTGATTAGAGATGTTTCATAATGATCATGTAACTACTTGATTTTTAGATCCTAAAATTCTTTCGACAAAGTTTAACAATTTGACTAAGGTTGCAGTGTTTTAGTGTGCATGATACATGGTTTATGAATTTTCTCTAATAAATTCAACTAAAAGAAACATAGCTGAAACATGTTTGATGCATTCATGCTGTGTACATAGTTTTGATGGGTATGAAAACTTTCAAAATATGTTTAATCATCAAAAAGTTATTCCTAAAAATTTCGTGGATTTTTTTCTTAAACTTATTCCCTTTTCCTTAGAGCAAACTCTATCAATTAGAGGCTCTTATCAATATTTTCATGAGCTCAAAATATTTTATTTCAGTTCAATAGATACAAAAACATTTTTAGGATTTTTCTTATATTTTTTGAAGTCTTTGGAATATATTTGGGCCAAGGCCCATTTAATTCCCGAGCCACCTCGTCTACCAGGACCATGCTGCACCGTTTGGGTCATAACTTTCTCATACGAACTCCGTTTGGGTTGATCCACCACTTTTCGGAAAGCTAACGACGGTCTCTTTCCAACCCATATTGAATCATCTCGAAAGTCCATCTACATCAACGGGAATTCACGAAACAATGCAGTCATCCTGTTCTGCCCAGTTTTGTCCCACCTTGCCTTTTGATAGGAAGGTGAAGGGTGTGCACCCTAATATATTTGGACCAACCCGGAGGGGATAGGTGCACCAAAGACTCCTTTGAAGGAGGCTCTTAGTTTGGAACCCTAAAGTAGTCCCCTCAATTCCCATGTTTTAGTGCACCGTAGGGTGCCGCCGCCGCTTGCGCCTTAGCTGCGCAGCCGCCGCCAACTTGCCTTCTCTGCGCTACCGCCACGCCCTTTTCTCCTTCCGTGGGTTGCCGTCGAGCCTCTTCCGTTGACGGTAAGCCTCTTCTCCTTCGTTGTTTCTTTTCCTTCTCTCTTTTCTAATCGGCCGTAAGCTTCTGCTCTTTCCCAGCTAGCACCTGTGCATTGCATGTTCGGTGCTGTCAAGCGCTTGGTGCCGTCCAGCTAGGCCCTGTTCCTGATCGAGCCTCCTCTTCCTCTGTTGCCGCACGTTCGAGTGCTGTGCGTGTTTCTGCGGCATGCACCATCGGTTGCCTGAGTCCCAGCGCTCTGCCGTCTGTCCGGCCCGTGCCTGTGCCCTCCAATTCTTTCCTGTGCGTAGCATGAAGTCCCCAAGACGGATAGTAAGCTGAGGTGCTGCAACCTGCTAGAAGCTGAAACGAAGAAGTTCCAGGGAGAGCACGTGAAGATGACTAATCTGCAAGAAAACGATGGAAGATTTTAGTAATTTATGTGCGTCCTTTTGTATCTTCAATCTTCTACATGATAGTCGCCCCCTGCTTCTTTTAATTTAGATTCCAGCAATTAGTCCAGTCCATGTCCTCTAGTATTTCGTATCCATCCCTTGTCGCGTGTATTGTTATTTGGTTCATGTGAATCTTCCTTTGCTAATCCTTGTTAGCTACCATTAATCACGATGTAGCTCTGAATCCTTAAATGCCGTATCTTCGTTTTGGATCCGTTTTGACCCGTTCAAGCTACGTTAGATTCGTAACGATGAAACATAAATTAATGTTCACGTTAATCATATTATATGTTCCTAGTTTTAAATATAAACATTAGTTGGATTAATGCTATTTTCATTATTTTTGCATAAATAAAATCAATATAGGGTTTAATCTCGGCTTTCCTAAACACATGCTAATTTGATTAACGTTTATTCCAACAGTTATCTAGTTATAAGCGATTTAGGTTTAATCCATGCTTTTATATTAATTGCATGTTAGCTTGATTAACGCTTATGCAACTGTTCTCTAATTAAAAATATGAATAGGTTACACTTCAGCTTTTATAAATTTATGCTAACTTGATTAATAACATTGTCATGTGCTTAAATAACATTTTCATGTGCTTAAAGTATAACCCGATTAGGTCAAACGGGATATATGTTAAAACCTAGGCTAGGTATATCTCACATACTTATCTTGATAAAATTATTTGATTAAACTTTATAATTCATATGGAATATTTATAAATAAAATATGATTAGTTCCAATTACGGTTTTCCATTCTAATATAAGATGGATGTTGGCTATTTCCCTGAAATATTCATCTACACTATTTTATTAATTTAAACAAATGAAGCTTACGCTCTTCTCATTGTTGATCCATAATGCAAATCTTTCGTTAGTTGTGTCTTATCAATATTGGCTCTGTTTTCAGCGTTTCTTACGCTCTCGTGACCATAGCGATGAACCCTCCCTTTTGGCACGTGTTTTATTTTTAAAGTTTTTCTTTTGATTGGTGTATTGTTTCTTATGCATGTATGTTTGTCTGCTTTGTATGTTGTTTGAATGAGTGTCATACGTGCGAGTAAAGATCAAGTCAAGACCTACAAGTGAAGATTATTTGAGCAGCTATATAATTGGGAACAAGGCAAGTATTCTTTGACCTATGTTCTATTTACTTTAATCACATGATCTAGAGCCTAAATTTGTATGCTCCTATTAAGGATGACTAGCTTGATATTCCGTTACATGTCTATAAATCTGGGAGGGCTGTGATGTTGTAAATTAATTGCTACCACTCAACTCACTTTATTTATGTTGCTAATATTGATTAATTAATGATGCAATGATGATAAAAGTTTGGTTGTTAGCAACATGGAGACTTGGGCATGTTTTTTGTTAGTTTTGCTCAAGTGCTTCACCCTAAGGATCGGTTTGCCGAGCGACCACCCAGGAAAACAGTACAACCACAGGACTCACATGGGCACTGGGCTTGACTGATTAATTAGATGAACTAGAGTTTTGGCTTACTTTCCTGAAACATGGCGTATGAGGGGTCTGGGGGATAAGGGACTTTGCCCTTTGCCAATGTGGTGCAGTTTGATTTATTTGTCACCCTTTGAAACGGAACTCTCATATCTTTAGTTGACTGGAGTAACCTTTAACGAGTGGGCCATAACTCTAGGAATTCTTTGTAAAGGTCTCGTAATGAAATCCTGCCGATTCATCAAAGGATAGTGAATATATGGGGTTTGGCCACATCTTGGCATATAGAAATCATGGCTTGTGGGTAAAGATGTACAACCTCTCGAGAGTGTTTAAAACTGTTATAACAGTCGTGCTCACGGTTATGAGCGGCCTGGACCCTCATATATTAGAGTTTTCCAAAGAAAAGGATCTCATGCGATGATGGTAAAGATGGTATGATAATGGGATGATGATGGAGGTTTATTTTTGGATACTTTATTGTATTTATGTTATTCCAGTTATGGGATGGGTTATGCTAATTCATTGTTAGTAAATAAAAGTTGACCAACTAAAAGCAACCGCTATTGCCTGTCCACTATAAAGCCAGTCCACTATATCCTAAACGGAATCCTTGCTGAGTATGACATGTACTTACCCTTGCTACCCCAAACAATATAGCTCTGCTCTATCCAAGTTGATGATGCTTTGAAGACGAAGTGGATCCAGAAGCCTACAAGGTGTTTAGGCGCACGTGCCCCCAGTCAACCTTCCTGTGAAGATGGAGTTCCGCTACGAGATAGAAATTCCGCTAGACTCTGATATATTGACCTTTGTGTCAAATGTAAGTTTTATACGCTTATATAATGCACTGTCTATTGATATTCACTAATGAAGTCGGCTGTATGTGTGGAAAATAGATCCTGGGCACACATATGGTGTCATCTGGTTTTGTTTATAAAACCGGATGTGACAGAAGTGGTATCAGAGCTGTGTTGACTGTAGGACGTGAGCCTAGTTAGCATGGCCTATTTTGAAACTCTATTTTGCTATACCATCATTTATTTTCGCAAATCCCTTCTTTCCTACTTGCCTTTCTCAGGCAATTTCAACTTTCTTGACATTTTGTGACTTATTTCTTTCCTATGTCATCTCCTTGTCTTCTTATTTTTCTAGTTAAAGTTTTTAAAGGACACGTTTCCATCCTCGTCCATGTTAAAAAAAAATCTTAGATTAATGGCCTGCCTCTAAGAAAGAACCACCATGTGTGTAGTTCAAAAGGATCGACTAGTAACGAGTATGTGTGTTTTGTTTGTTATGATGCTACATGTTTGATTTGGTTCTTCGTAATGATTGTCGGTGTGTTGTTGGATTTTATCCACAATTACATCAGTGTTTATATAAGTAAATCAAGGTCAGATAGTTTGGGTTTTCTTCTACTCCCTTCTCTTATGTGTATCTATCTACTTCTATTCTATGCTTCTTCTCAACTCTAGCCAACAATCATGCACACGGAGGTTAAGGAATCATATTGCAGCAGTATGGACATCAAGGTAATCTACGAGATGTTCACGGAACCTCCATCAAGGTCAACCAACTGAAGTGCACCACGAAAATAAGAGCAACAAGAAATAACTCTTCAAGTCTCATCTTGTTAAGGGGGTAGCCGCAAAGTCTGTTAAACTTAGAGTTTAATTGGGTAATGGTTGTGGTGTTGAAGTAAGCAGAAGGCCAGATAAACCAAGAAGGTTCGGATCATACGCCAATGTGACTATGAAGGTTGTCGGATCATTAGAGCGTGAAAAAAAAAACCACAATCCATCTTTGTTTTTCTTGCTAGCCTTTTTCTGAATCTCGGGACGAGATTCCAGTTAAGAGGGGTAGTATTGTAACACCTTGATTTTTAGATCCTAAAATTCTTTCGACAAAGTTTAACAATTTGACTAAGGTCGCAGTGTTTTAGTGTGCATGATACATGGTTTATGAATTTTCTCTAATAAATTCAACTAAAAGAAACATAGCTGAAACATGTTTGATGCATTCATGCTGTGTACATAGTTTTGATGGGTATGAAAACTTTCAAAATATGTTTAATCATCAAAAAGTTTCAAAATATCCTAAACGGAATCCTTGTTGAGTACGACATGTACTTACCCTTACTATCCCAAACAATATAGCTCTGCTCTATCCAAGTTGATGATGCTTTGAAGACGAAGTGGATCCAGAAGCCTACAAGGTGTTTAGGCGCACGTGCCCCCAGTCAACCTTCCTGTGAAGATGGAGTTCCGCTACGAGATAGAAATTCCGCTAGACTCTGATATATTGACCTTTGTGTCAAATGTAAGTTTTATATGTTTATATAATGCACTGTCTATTGATATTCACTAATGAAGTCGGCTGTATGTGTGGAAAATAGATCCTGGGCACACATATGGTGTAATCTGGTTTTGTTTATAAAGCCAGGTGTGACAGATCATTAAAATGTTGCTTGGTTGATTGTGATCCTATCCCTTCTTATATTTTGTTTTTTGTTTTTTTGTAAAACCTTTGTTCATTTAATCCATAGCTTGAGAATCGTTTAATAAAGTTTGTCTTTAGACTAGCTTCTTGTTTATACATGATTTATGATCCATAGCTTTAGCAATACTTAATTCCAACATGTTGACTGGCCGAAGTTAAAGATCTCCACATGTCTTTTAGTAGATCTTTTTACTTTAATTAGTTAATTGAATCTGCTCATGCTTAGATATGGTTTGCTAATTGGTTGATTCTCAAGTTTAAATAAAAAAACTAAGAGCCAAGGTTTGTGCAAAAGTAGAAGGGGACCGACCGCTTATTCCTCCTTAAGTGGTTCGGTTCAAGTTTAAATTTTGTGCAAATTGCTTTTGAAATTTTAAAAATGAACATGTGCATGTTTATCATGACTTATTATTTGTGCACAATATTATCTTTGAAATTTTAAAATTTCAAAACATTTGGTCTCTCTAAAAAAAGAACCCTTGTTAGAATTTTATCTAAGCCTAATTTTATATTATTTCTTTATAGTCATCTCTCTAATTTGGCCAAAATCATTAGGAACCCATCGTCTTGTTTATCTCTTGTTTGATTTTATGAATCATGTTCATCTATGAAATATATATGTCTTAGTGTTTTTCTATGTGATTTCAATTTGAATTATAGTTGTCTTTGATTCATGAATCAAATGTTTGTTTAAACCAATCAACCATGTGACTCCACTTTTATCTCTAATCATTGCCATGATGCTATTATGTTATATATATATGTGTGCTAGCTAATCATGCAGAGAAATTCACACTTCATTTGAAACAATGAGACCAATGTGTGAAAGAGTACAACACAAATTCATTATGATTGATATAAGGATTTGACAAGGAATTAACGATATCATCAGAATTTGCAAAAATTTGATTAATTTTCAAGTTGAAGAGTGAGTGGACTGAATGGAGGAGGCATTGAAGACAAGAATCAAGCCCATGAAGCTTCAAGATCAACAATGGTGGACTCAGACAATTTTCACCAAGATCCAAGTCCAAAAGGTTGAAGATTGTCAACATTGGAGAGCTGAAAATAGGAAACTGAAGATGTTACCAATATGGAGCTCAACCTCAGAAGGCAAAGACAGAATATTTTCTTATATTTGGAAAGCCTATGAAGTCCTCTTTCCAATGCAATAAGAATCACTCAATTTGGATATTTCTACAAGGAGCAATGTGCAAATCATTGAAGGCTGCGCGAGCTGAATTGAAGTCTGGACAGAACGCAGTGCTTGAGTAAAACGGGCATAACTCGTTCATATGGAATCAGATTTTAACGCATAAGTACTTGTTGGAAAGATAATTTCAGAGTCTATCCAATGGATCTATTACTTGAGGCATGTTCTGTTTGAGACCAATGAGTTAAACCACGAAGAAAGAGGCGGCAGCAACAATGGTGATGTCTACTTGAGAAAGATGATGACAAAAATGATGAAGAAGGCTTGCGCAGTGCTTTCATGAGATTTTCATGATCAAGTTCAGTTGCAAGGAGCTTCAAAGACATTGGCACATGAAGTTGCAAGGAGCTAGTTAACTTAATCTAACCTTTGTTTTAGTTAACACCATCACATCATTTTAATTTATGTTTTCTATCTTGCATTTGCATTTTCATTTATTTCTTCACACTTGCTATGTTAGTATTGAATTTTTCATAAACTTCATGATGGAAGCCTTATATTTATGTTGAATCTCGACGGAGTTTTCTTCTTAATAAATTAAGTGTAAACATGGTGTATAAATTTAATTTGAGACCATCATCATTAAGTTTAATCGAAAGTTTCTTGCTAATCATGTTTCTTGTGGATAAACTTTTTGCATTTATTTTTCATACTTTATGCATAAACTACCCTTTTACATTTAGATTAAATTTCATGTTTGCATTATAATTGACTTGGTTGTTTAATTAACTTCATGATATGTGTTTTTATGTTTATGTTAAATGCTTGATCAAGCGTTTTTCCTTAGCAATTTTATGTAAGCATGGTGCTTAGATTAAATTGTTGATCATCATGATGAAGTTAATTAACCTTGTTAGTTATCAATAATTTCATTTGATTAGTTTATAAACTTTGCAATGTGCTTTATTTTTCTTGTGCTTTTGAAAGTTAATGACCTTGATAAAACATGGTGTTTCAATTTTAGTTAATGTTTTGGTGGCTATGGAGAGACTTAGCAATCATATGGAGTTTAGAACTTGATTTAATCATTGTCTTTGTTTATATGCTTATCTCTTATATAATTACACACTTGCATACACTCATTAAGTTTTTGTTGTTCTTTTATGAAGATTAATTATGCCACAAGTTTAAAGTCAATAGGGATATTATTAGATTATGATAAATTGTTTCTACTCTCGAACATTACCTCGAGAGTAGTATGTGCACTTGAATTATTTTGCAGAAAATTATTTAATGATAAGGAAATTGAAGGAATATCCGGTAACAAATTTCTAATACCTTCTCTTTTTATTTTAAATTCTGCAAATATTTACCCATATTTATCAATTTGGTGTTCCCTTTGTGTGTTCTTGTTTTTAGTGTGTTAGTTTAGATTTATAGTGTGATTAATGCTATAACCATGGTCTATGCCTAATTAATTAATGATAAAAATGCTTTAAAAAATGATGAAAGTTGCCGCTTTATCTTTATCATGCTTTGGTTTTGATTAGTTAAATTTACGGGCTCTCATAATACATGTTTAATTGAACTAGCCAGCAAATTTGTGATTGATTATGATTGTTCATAAAGACCCATATGATTTAATTTTTGCAAGGTTTAATCTTTATCATGATCATCTCCTTGTTTATTTTTTTACTGCTTATAAATGCTATGATCAACTTTATGAGGTTATCTTGCAATAGCTATTCCTACTAGAGCCATATATTTTTAAACCTTAGATTTATCAAATTTGTTTTTCAAATGAGTTGGATCTGATCTAGGGTATGAGACTTAGAAACTGGTCATTCATTCGCGTATCTTTTATTTGCTAGCCTTTTCTATCCATGCATTGTGTCTCTCTACATTGGAGAAAGTACAAACTTCGCTGGATATCCATCCTTAAACCAAGATTATCTTTTTGTGTATCCTCCTTGATCACAACCCATTATTTTCTGGAGTATTTAAAAGATTATTATTCTTTTTATTAGATAGCTCTATCTTCTAAGTTAAAATATTTTAGATATATACTTAAAGGCGAGGGTGAGTATTATTTAAGAGTGGGGATGGAGAGCTGTCATATATAGTTTTTATAATAAAAAGAGAGAAAGATTTTTGAGGGGGCAAAGGTTAAAAAAAAGACCAAGTGGTCACCATACATATAAAAAAAGAAAAAGAAAAAATAGACCATGGGGTCGCTATATAAAAAAAAGAGAGTTGCCCCTCAATAATCTTCTAAGTTTTTATTTTTAAGAGTTTTATATATAGTTCTTTTTAGTATTAGCAAAGGATATCCTATTTATATATACTCTAGAAAATATTCCAACCATGTGCAATCCGATAGTAAGGAAAAGCTACACACGATACTGTCGCTTCCAGTATAAGGTTTGCCGTGCTTAAGTGCCGTCAACAAGTATTTTGTTTCCGCTGCGAGATGTTTTTGAAATCGCTTCCGCTATATTTGAACATGTATATGACTACATATAATTGGTTTTTAAACTAAGTCTATCTACTCTCTATTTCAACTGCCTGTGATGATGTAATTGTCGTGGCTCCATCAAGAGTCGGATGTGTTTGATGTCAGTTCCTCTGGGAATGGTGTTATCGAGAGTCGAAAGATTCTCGACGGACTACCGAGTTTGGTCCGGCCTAAATGCACTACGAGACAGAGGTGGCAGGTGTGCTTAGTTTGGATTAAGCGGAGCGGTTCCACCACAGCTGGTATCAGAGCCGATCATACACAGACAACAGTCATATCATCAAGTTTTGTTTTGCAAGCTATTTTTGAAAACCCCTTTTCAAGTAATTCAAAAATGAGAGTATACAATCTGCCCATATTAAGGATGTTAGTGTTATCCAGTTGACATCGCTAACATTCTAAACCAGATAGAACTCATATGCATATTCGGTGCTTTGGGAAGCAACTTTTCGGCCATAAGTATCCCCAATACTGGAGGAACGCTATGGGGATTTGCGAATGGTTGTAAGCCCTGCATTCATGCCCTATAGGAAAAAGCTATTTAAGGGTGGTGGGCATGCTTTGGATGCTTCCATGCCCACCATACTTACATTTAGTTTGGGGATCCACCTTTTTCTCGACAATCTCCAGTACTGGTGGAAAGTCAGGCTTTGAGAGGATGTGCAAAGGCCCACTCAACGTTGTCCACGCAGCGGTCACGTGTGGATGCCACACTAGGTGGTAATGTATGAGCATGCATTCTTCTATAGGTACACTAACCACGTGCGAAATTATGAATGACTAGAGGACGACTAGTTGCATTAAGGAGAGACGTGTATGTGTCACCGAAATATCGCTAGCTATATATAATGTACCTAGGGGTGTGATGTGAGAACGAATAGGACGAATCATGCATCATGACACTCATGCCTCTTTAATCTATATCTTAAGTTTGCTTTTCTACCAATCATGTTCTTAAAAGCTAAAAGAGAAATCAAATAAGAATGAAGACATCACTCCTCACGCTCCACCCACCAAATTTGAAACTTCACACTCTCATTAATTAACATATATGAAGTCACTTCTCCCCATGTGTAAGGCACAAAAATCAAGTGAGGATGAAAGGATGTGAGAAATAATATGCATTTGAGGATGTATTAAATATTCAAATGCAAACAGAAATGAATGAGAGGGGTCACAAATGCTAAACTACACTCCCATTTTTGGTTTAGCCTGCAGTCTGAAATTTTACATTGCTGCCGCTAAATCATTGTATAACTTGAAATCTGGAAGAAACTAGGACAAGAGTACCAAACTTGTAGAATATTTCTGGGTTCACCACTTTGTCAATTAGAGTTCCTTCTGATTCTGCTTTGTTTCAGAGTTATGATCAGGTTTCTTTGGACCTGTGATCTGAACTAAAGCGACAGCCGAAGGAAAAGAGCATTATTCACACAATTAGAGAGAGATTTGATCTCAGAATCATATACTAAAGTTGTAGAGGATGATGTGTGTGACAACTTTGCTATATGAAGTTTCTCCGGGAAGTGTTTAGTTTGGGAATTATAATTGAAAACATTTAGGTTCTGAAATCTGTACAGATTTGAAGTATTGATAAAAGGTGAAATTCGGTCCAGTTGTTAACTGAATCAACCAAAACTTTATATAACAAAGTTACAGGGAACAAGACAAGGAGCAACTCTTCTAAGGATGTCTTGGCATAACAATGCACGGATTTGGAGCAGTTTTAAATTTAATCAGTGGCTGTCCCAGGTTCGACTGAAAACCTGAGTTCAGTTAGTAAATCGACTTTGCGCCGTCGTTCCAATCAGATTGGTAGAAGTGACCTATAAGAAAGTTATAGGGGACTACTCCTTGAACAACTTTTGTATTTAGACTTCCCCCAAATCGATCGTTTTGACACCCATATCAACGAAATTCAGAAGTGTTGTCCTGCATCTAAAAAAACTCCGCACGAGTTTTCCGTTAGCAAATACGATTGTCCAAACCTACAAGATGTTGGCTAACACTTTATGTGCAATTGAGTTATTCTGTTCACTTACATGCTTTCATGTATTTATGATGCTTTGATCCTTATATCACCGCATCTATTGCACTAAAGTTGTTAGACTAAATGCCATTGGCCTCGTTCTTGCGGATGGTCACTCCACCCGAGACGTTTGCACAAGGGGCAGCTCATGGAGCACCGCCTCCTTTTGAGTTGGCCACTCAGGTCGCTCAGCAGCTCATCAACCTGATAGCTCAAGAGCAACAACGGCGCGACCCGCAAGAGACCGGTAACACTGACTTTGCGGCGCTACAACCGCCAATCTTCATCACTGCCACAGATCCCTTGGATGCTGATGACTGGCTTCGGATCATTGAGTTCATGTTCAGTCTACTGCCCTGCCTCAGTGAGCAACAGAAGGCTCGCTTTGCGGCGCAGTGTCTACATGGTCCCTCTGGAGCCTAGTGTGCTTCTTTCCTGGCAATGCAACCGGCCGGGCACCAGGTCACGTGGGATGAGTTCCATGCGGCTTTTTGGGCTCACTATCTCCCTCCTTGCCTCATCGAGCTCAAGCAACAGGAATTTCGTGCACTTCAGCAAGGGAACATGTCGGGTACTCGAGTACATGCAGGCTTTCATCCGCCTGTCCCAGTACTCCCCTGAAGGCGTCGACACTGACCCGCGTAGGGCTGCCCGTCTGTTGGGTGGGTTCGATCCCACTCTCCTGACTCACTTGGGGCGCCGCTACGATAGCTTCACCGAGTTGGTAGATGCCGCCATCGACATGGAGCACCGCCTCCATGAGGCCCATGAGGACCAGCGAAGAAAGAGACTTGCAAGCACACCTCCATCAAGTTCACCTTAGCAGCAACGGGTTATGCATCGCCCACCGCCGCACATATATCCCACTGACATGCCCCAACAACAAGAGCAACACGGTGGGGGCACAACAACACCTGTTGTCCTGTCATGCACCACCTCATCCACCTGCTTCAGTGCCACCCACAAAACCAGGCACCGGCTATCCCTGCTTCAAATGTGGAAAGGCCGGACATTTCAGTAGCACATGTCGCATGCGCCAGAAGACTCCGGGATCAGTGCCTACGGGCGGAGAGAAGAGACCAGCCCCAAAGATGGGCCAATTGCACTATAGTCAGCTTGAGCAAGTTCCGGAGGGTGAACCCATCTTGGCAGGCACATTCCTTGTCAATGACCACCCTACAGTTGTTTTGTTTGATTCTGGAGTGTCTTTCACTTTCATCAGCAAAGTGTATGCACTGAAGCATGGGTATGAGATTTCTGAGTTAAAACAAAAATACCACATCACAGCTGTAAGATCATTCCATAGTTCCCAATCACATAGTGAGGGACTTGTGTTTGCAAGTTGGAAAGGAAAGTTTGTTCATCAGTCATCTAGTACTCCCACAACTGGGGATTGATATCGTTCTTGGGATGGAATGGCTGAAACAACACAATGCTAGGATAGATGTTGGGAGTAGAACAGTTCAGTTGCGCTCAAGCAGTGGTATCGATGTGTTTATTCATGTGCCACTTCAGAAGCATGTGTATCACACGGTCAATGTGGCAGAAGCTCAAGTTGAGGCACAAGCACTAGCAAAGATCCTAGTAGCTTGTGATTATCCGGATTTGTTTCCAGAAGAGCTTCCTGGACTCCCACCTGATAGGGATGTTGAGTTTTCCATCGAGCTGATACCTGGCACAGCACCCGTCTCGTGGAGGCCATACAGAATGGCACCAGATGAGTTGAGAGAGCTGAAAGAGCAGCTGCAAGAACAACTAGATAAAGGGTTCATTCGGCCTAGCTCATAACCTTGGGGTTGTCTAGCCCTCTTTGTTGAGAAGAAGAACCAAGGTGGAAAAAGGCTATGTGTTGATTACCGGCCCTTGAATGCAGTCACCGTCAAAAATAAATATCCGCTACCACACATTGACATCTTGTTTGATCAGTTAGTAGGAGCTAAGGTCTTTCAAAAAATAGATCTGAGGTCTGGCTACTATCAAATAAAGATCAGAGAAGAAGATATACCCAAGACAGCTTTCTCGACCAGATATGGCTTGTATTAGTATTTGGTTATGTCCTTTGGGTTTACCAATGCACCAGCTTTCTTCATGTACATGATGAATTCGGTGTTCATGAATGAACTTGATAAGTTTGTAGTGGTGTTCATTGATGACATATTGATCTATTCAAAAAATGAGAAGGAACACGAGGAGCACCTGCAGATAGTACTCACTTGGCTTAGAGAATACAAGCTCTATGCCTAGTTTAGTAAGTGTGCTGTTTGGCTGAAGGAAGTGAGTTTCTTAGGTCACATTCTGTCCGAGAAGAGGGTAGCAGTTGATCCTAGCAAGGTAGAGGATGTTCTGAATTGGAAGCAACCCGAGACAGTGACTGAGGTGCGGAGTTTTCTTGGTTTAGCGGGCTACTACCGCTGCTTCATTAAGGATTTCTCCAAAACTGCGAAGCCGATGACCTCACTGACAAAGAAAAATGCAAAATATCTATGGAGTCCAAAATGTGAGGAAGCCTTTCAAACCCTGAAGAAATTGTTAACATCTACACCAGTGCTAGCACAACCGGACGTCACTAAGCCATTTGATGTGCATTGTGATGCCTCCGGCAATGGGCTTGGCTGTGTCCTAATGCAAGAAGGGAGAGTAATTCCTTACGCTTCTCGCCAATTAAGAAAGCATGAAGCAAACTACTCAACACATGATCTTGAGCTAGCAGCAGTTGGCACGCATTGAAGATATGGAGACATTATCTGCTAGGCAACACTTGCCACATATATACTGACCATAACAGTGTCAAATACATCTTCACCCAACCTGAATTAAATATGAGGCAGAGACGGTGGTTAGAGTTGATAAAAGACTATGACCTAGAGGTTCATTACCATCCTGGAAAGGCAAATGTGGTAGCAGACGCGTTAAGCCGCAAGGCTCATTGCAACTTTATTAAGGTTCGTCCAACAGTGAGAGTGCTATGTTGTGAGATTGGGAAAATAGAAATGCCAACGGTGCTGGAAGCTGAACTTTACAATCTTATCATTGAACCAACCATAAAAGATCAAATCATTGCAGCACAAAAGAAAGATAAGGGCATAGCACATATTCGATATGGGATCAATGAAAAGAAGAAGGCTTGTTTCAAGCTCGACGAAGAGGGAGTCTTGTGGTTCAAAAATCGCTTAGTGGTACCAAAGGACATGGAGCTAAGGAAGAAAATCCTAGATGAAGCTCACACCTCCATGTTCACCATGCACCCGGGCAGCAATAAGATGTACCAAGACTTAAATCAATTTTGGTGGACGTGTATGAAACGAGAGATCGCCAAATATGTGTCCGAGTGTGATGTGTGTTAGAGGGTAAAAGGTGACCACCTAAAGCCTGCGGGTATGCTTCAACCATTAGCAGTTCCAGCCTAGAAATGGGAAGACATACATATGGACTTCATTGTGGGTTTGCCTCGCACTCCGAAGGGGTATGATTCCATATGGGTGATTATTGACCGATTCACAAAATCAGCCCACTTCATCCTTGTGAAAACAATTTACCATGCTAAGACCTATGCCAAACTTTATATAAGGATTGTCTCCTCGGACGGTGTTCCTAAAACTATCACTTCAGACAGAGGCTCACTGTTTGTGTCCTGTTTAGTGTACCACAGCCCTTGGGACCAATTTGATTCACAGTTTAGTGTACCACCCCCAAACTAGTGGCCAAGTTGAGAGGGTAAACCAGATTTTAGAAGACATGTTGATAGCATGTGCGTTGACCTATTCCACCAAGTGGGATGAGTGTCTTCCCCTAGCAGAATTTGCTTACAACAACAGCTACCAAAAGAGTTTGGAAATGACACCTTTCGAAGCTCTTTATGGTAGGAGATGTAGAATACCACTCAACTAGTCTAAACCCGATGAACGGGTCACATTCAGTCCAGATTTGGTAACACAAGTCGAAGAACAAGTAAAACTCATACACAGTCACCTAAAAAGAGCACAGTCCAGACAGAAGAGTTACTCTGATAAGAGGAGGAGGCCGTTAGTCTTTCAGAAGGGCGATCATGTGTATCTTTTGGTGTCACCAATGAAAGGAGTCCATCGGTTTGGAGTGAAGGGAAAGTTAGCACCGAGGTACATTGGTCCATTCAGGATCACAGAACAATGTGGATCAGTGGCTTATCGAGTGGAGGTGCCATCACACCTTGCTGCGGTTCATGATGTGTTTCATGTCTCGCAACTTAAGAGGTGTTTGAGAGTGCCGAAAGAAGTGGTTGATACATCTCAAATTCAGATTGAACCAGACCTCACATATGAAAAACAACCCATTAAAATCCTCAACCAAAAGCAAAGATCAACACGAAGAAGAGCTATAAATTTTTACAAGGTGCAATGGAGTAATCACTCCGAAGAAGAGGCAACTTGGGAACAAGAAGAATACTTGCAAACAAAATTTCCGGGTTTTCTTCCGTCTACTTCAAATGTGTATGTCATAGCAGTTTTAAATTCAGATCTTATTTAAACCATACACAATACACTACCTTCTCAGTTAACTTTTCCATCCACATCACATCAAAAATCTTGGGACGAGATTTCATTAAGGGGGGTGGGTTGTGATGCCCCAGGCATCTCAAGTGCATTACGTTTGCATCATTGACACATGTGCATCATCTCATGAACATTTCATATTGAGTGCATAAGTAGACCAAGTCATTTGCATCAATTAAATTCAGTTTTTCCTGAACAGGCCTCTACAATTGTCACTATAATTTTGAATCTGTTGTGAATTTGAAGGAACTTGATATACCAAACTATAATTTCATACTTGACAACTTTGGTATTTTGAGTGTTGACATGCATAGTGGTTTGGATGATGTTTTGGGTCCTTTTCTGTCAACATGTGAATCCTGTCCAAACTTGACCTGCTTAGTAAATCCAACTTTACTTTGACCTACAGCCATTTTCATGCAAAACCTTGGTTGGGAAAGTTGTAGATCTTGAAATTATGAACAACATTGTTAATAATTTCTTTGAGTGAATGTTACTAGAAAATAAACATTTGGAATTTTTAAACGGCAAGGGTCTGTTGGTCAAACAGGGGTCAGTAGATTAAATTCGAACTTAAACCGGCCAGAGTGGACCCCACTCCTTTCGCGTCTCCGTGCGCTCGGTCCATGGACCCCTCCCCTCTCCATCCCTACCCGGACCCACCTGTCCACCACAGCCGGTCCATAGACCCGGTCCATGCACCGCGCCCTCCCTTCCTTCTCCTCTCCCGCGAGCCCAAGCGGCGAACGCCGCCTGCCCGCATCGTGCCGATGGCCGCCAGAGCCTCACTCGGCCGCGCCCTGCTTCTTGGCCCTTAATTTGGATGCCCTCCCGGCGGGATGCACTCGCCTCCCTTTCCGCTCGCTCTCTGCCTCGCCTCGTTTTGCCTCCGCCTCTCCTCCACAAGCGCAGTGCGTCGGCCGCCATTGACACCGCGGCAAAGCTCGCGACACTGGCCCCCTCGGGCCACCTTTCCTCCATCCACCGTGCATCCCGCGCTCGCCTCGAGTTCGTCCACCATCCCTGCACAGCCTCGTCCCTAGCCCTTGCCTCCTTCACCTTTCTCCGCGTGTGCACCACTGCGACTGCCATTGCCGCCGACCCCTCACCGCGGGAGCCCTACTCGGGCGCCTCCCCACGCCTCCAGGACACCCCCACCGCGTTCGCCCCATCGACGCGCACCTTCTGCGCTAGATCTCGTCGCCATTGCCCTACTCCTTCGTCGGATCCGCGCCCACGCCGCCGTCGGCGTTCACCGTCGTCGCCCCAGTTCACCGCCTCCGTGCTGCTCTTCCGCGCCACCCAGACCAGCGAGACCAAAGGGGAGAGCTTCCCTGTTGCCAAGAACACCTCCCTCGACGCTCTCGGCTCCAAGTCCCTGCTTCTATGCGCCGGCGCAGCCCAGCAAGACCGGCCGCCGCGCGCCGTCCTCGGCTTCTGCCTGAGGAAGAAGAAGAAGCGAGTTTCGCGGTTTAGCCCCTGCGCTTTAAGGTTTTCACGTTTCCATCCAGAGCACTGTACACTGTGCCTTGCAGGTCTGGCAATCTAGCCCTAGAGTTTTGAAATAATCGCGGATTAGTCCCTGGATCCAAAACTTGTAAGTTTCCTTATTGTGGGATGAATTTAAAATGAGAATACTTAAGTCCTCTATCACATGCTACTCACCATGAATTATATTTCACTTGCACCTCATGCATGCATTTGCATTTGTTGCACTCACGTTTGCATTATGTCATGCATATAGACCCCGCGAACGAAGGACCAACGCAGGAGTAGCTGCTGATCGAGAAGCCGGACGACGAGCCCCCGGGAGCTAGTGAACCAGCAGCAGGAGGACCAGCAGCTGGCACCCGACTTCACACCACAGGCAGCACCTAACTTTAGCAAGAAAGATAGGCAGGGCTATGCTTTTCCCAGCTAATATGATATGAATGATGATTACGCATCTGCATTAGGAGTTATTTGAAACCAACTGCAATAGATTCCCCGGCCGCCCTGGCCTTAGCACCTATACATAGAGTTCATAGGACGAGTGCCTAGTAATGCTAGGTGCGAGTAGACACGAGTGGACGTAGTCACTCGTCACGTAGGTGAGAGCCAATGGACCGACCTCATTGCTCTCCTAGTGTGATGAGTGATTGTCAACGAGCTCAAGCCCTTCGATGGACTGGAGGCCCTCCGATGGACTGGTGGTAGATGATGAAGACCTCAATGGACTAAGGCAAAAGCCCTCCAATGGACTGGAGGCAATGCTCAGCGTCGGTCGGTCATGGAAGCTCGGTACATGAAGCGGCGGTTCAGCAACGGTGGTGTAAGCCCTACGATGGACCGTGAGGTGACTCCGATGGACTGGAGAAGCCGGGTGCCACCGTTGTGCTCCAACCCGAGTGCATGGCGTGAAGACGTGCGAGGGAGGCTTTGGCGGCTTTGGCTCAAAACCGCCTCCCAAGTTCAAATGACTTGGTGGGTTAGGCTCTGACTCGCCAAGATAGAAGATTGGGCCAAGACCCGGCCCAAGAAGCCCGCTGAATAAAGTTTTCTGGTTTCTGACTTTAAAACCGGGGGAAGCTTTCGGACTACTGGCTATGTGGCGTACATCCAAGCGAGGCATGGAGAAGAAGAAGATCAAAGCATCATCGTAGTCGTCCGATTGTATCATTTTCATTTCAGCCCCTTCCGGGCTTTCTAGAGTAGGGGTCTTAGTGTTAAATGGTGTCGTTAGGCTTGGGCTATATATACCTAAGTGGCTGGTCATTTAGGTGACTCTTCCACCATTAGAAAACCCTAGGCTTAGTTTCCATACAGCCAAGTGCTGAAGAGAGAAAGGAGAGCTTTAGGCTAGCATTTGAGTCCCCAAGCTAGTGTTCTTCACATCAAGAGGGAGGATGAAGGGTGGTAGGCTGTAGGAACTTTGTATGAACTCAATTTCATGATTAATCCAGCAATATTCCTCTGAAATTGGAGTACTTGTGTGCAGCCCTCTCCCTTCCCCTTCTCTAGTTTGGTTTTTGGGTGATTTCTCAAAGGCTTTTGGTGCTTTGCTTTGCCTACGAGTTTTCCCCACTTCTTTTGGTGTTTTGGACTTGCAAGAACATGAAGATTATGACTTAGATCATCTCAAACCTGCAGGTTTGCCACGAGCAAGTCCAATTTGAGTTTCGCCTTTTCTTGCCCAAAGCTTGCCTCTTCACGAGATCTGAAATTCCCACTAATCCCTTGATCTTTTTTCCATGGATCTTTTGGGAATAGCTTTGGAGTAGTCCTTAGATAGCCTGTGTCAATTTTCGTGAAGATTGGACAAGGTTTGCTCAGGTTTTAGGTTTGGGAACTCAAGTTCCAAGGTGCTATCGGACTATCCGGTGCAACCACCGGACTATCTGGTCCTCTGGCGGACAGTCCGACGGCGTGCACCAGACTATCTGGCTCTAGCCCTCATCCCAACCTCTACCGGACTATCCGGTGCAGGTGTGGCTGCGCAGTTGGTTTTTGTTGGAGTTCTTGCCGTTCGGGTTTTGCTTCGTCCTTGCCTGAGTGATTCTCACCACTGGCCCATACTCATCGCTCTCTGTTCTTCAGTGAGACGCATTTAGGTGCGGAGTGGCTACGTGGGATCCTCTTTTGCAAGAGACGTTGTTTCACTTGACTTGCGTTCTCGTGATCGTTGAGTCTTGTGTTTCCGCTCGCTTGGTGTGTACCCATTCAGTGGGCGACACCAAGTGCTCGCTAGACACATTTCCTTTCAATGGACGGTGTCTAGTAGTTTTGGTGTGTAGTGTGTCAGTTTGCAACAGGGGGTTGTGAGTTTGAGTTTTTGGTCCTCCTATTCACCCCCCTCTAGTCGCACGTCTCGGTCCTACAAGTGTTATCAGAGCCGGTTAGGTTTCCCATACCCTAACCGGTGAAGAAACCGTAGTAACTATGACTTACTCTAGGAAGATTCCCGTCCTTGGCTCCGATGGCTATCCCTACTGGAAGGGTAGGATGGAGGCGTTCCTTGTTAGCCAGAGTCAGCACATATGGGATGCTACTCAGAGTATGATTTTTGTGGTGCGTCCAGTTGCTGAGCATACTACGCCTGAGATCGTGGCTCACCATGAGGCGAATGTCAAGGCTGTTAACTTTTTCTTTTTCGGGCTTGGTCCCATGGATTATGAGAGTGAGTCACCTCAAGACGACGCGTGAGATATGGTCCCTGCTTAGTGTAACACCCTAATTTTAATTCCAGTATTTAGGTCAACTTTGGTTGTGCATTCATGATGGAGCATTAATTTATGTACTGTATGAACTAAGGATTGGAATTCAAATTTATTTGAATTTTAGATTTGATTTGGCCTTTCTTTTAAAAAGAAAAAGGCGAGGAAAAAGAGAAAAGAAAAAAAATAAAGAGAGGGGCGAGCAGGCCAACCAACCGGCCGTCCCAGCCCACCCCACTCTCTAGCTCAGCGCGCGAGCACCCAGGGCCAGCCCACGGCACCCTCTTCCCCCTTCCCTCTATCTACCACGTGGGTCCGCGCCCCTCGAGCCGCTGCCATGCGGGCCCGCCTTGTCATCCCCAACCTCACTCCTCTCCTTTCTCTCGCTGCAAGCCACCGCCCCGCTCTCTCTGTGTGTGGCCTGCGCGCCGCCCCGGCCGCCTCTCGCCCTCTACAGCTAGAGCTTCCTCCACCCGCCAACTCCGAGCCCTGGGCCTGCTCACCAATCCCCGCACTGCCGCACGGCCACACCACGACCCGAAGTCGAACTCGAGTCGAACTCGAGCCCAAGCCGAATTTACCACCACCGCTCTAGTTCTTGCTCTATAACGGAGTCTTCTAGTTCCGCCACCATCTCCTTTTTGCCTTCGTGTACTCGCACCAACCCTAGCCGCCTGCGCCGCCGTCAATTCCATCGTTTTTGGCCACTGCAGCCGCAAGGTGAGCACCGCCGCCTCCCCAAATTGGCCGCCGTTGGTGGCGTTCCGGCCCTCTTGACCCTTTCCTCAGCTTCGCAGAACCTTGGCGACCCTGTCCTGCCGGTTCTTGAAGCCCCAGACCCACTTCTTGGCGCCTCCCCGCGAGCACCGACTCCACAACCCGCACGCGCTCGTCGCCAGCCGCCTCCGTCGCGCCTCCGCCCTCTCCAAGCCCCTGGTAAGGTTTGCCACACCGCCCTCTTCCTTCTGGGCTAGACCTAGTCGCCGCTAGCTTTCCCCGCGCCCGGATCGCCGCGCTCCGGCGAGCCGCCGCCGCAAGCGGTCGGACGCCGCCATGGCCAAAGGTCACCGCCAGCCTGTCCTTTTCCCCTCTGTTCCAAGCCGTAGGATCAAGATCCAGTGGCCTGCAAACGCCAGTGATTGGTCAATGGCGGGGTCAAACCACCGGTCAACCTGGCATTTTTGCAAAAGAGAACCCAAGCTTCTTGGCAATTAACCCACAGTCCATCGCCATTGTGAGGAAGCCCCTGTTTTAATGTTTTTACCCCTGTTTTTCGAAAAATAATTCAATTCAAGTCCTGCCATGTTCAAAAGGCTATATCTTTCACATTTTAAATCCGTTTTTGATGATTTTCATGCCCACACGATCGTATAAATGTGTAGAATAATTTTAAATATGTTTTACCGTCTGTTTTTATGTCATGATGTACTGTTTCTTATCTTTTGCATTTGTTTGCTTGCATGCGTGATCATGTGGATGCTTGTTTGGTGCCGTGTATCGTGCGTAGACGTTGATCCGCCTGTTGATTTCGAAGAACCTCCTCCAGAAGCCTCTGAGCAGCAGCAAGGAATATTTGAAGAAGGCAAGTATAACATAAACAACACCTAACAATCTTTTTACTTATTGCATGTGCATTTTAATTTGTATGCCTGTAAGGTTTACCTAGCTACTTTTGTCCTTATATATCTACCTTTTTGGATGCATATGGTTAAGTTGTGCTAGGTGCTGTGCAAACTCATGTCCTTTTGTTTTTTAATTTTGATTAATAATCCTATGCAGTTAATTGTTGGGCTTGACCCCTGATCGGTTCATGTCCATTTTAATATGGCTATTTAGTAACATGGTTTAGGGAGCTTGAGCAATGTGCTCATGTGCTTTTGCAAGTTCTCTCCCTAAGGACCGAATCACAAAGCGACCACCTGGGACAACAGTGCTACCACAAGATTGGAATGGGACAATCTTAGCTGATTAATTAGGTTGTTTTGGTTTGGGAGTAACTTAACCGTGGGGCAAGAGGGGAGGTGAGCTTCTGTGGCACTCGCGCTACTTGGGTTGAGTGTGCTTTACGTTATATGTATGTGCTTCTCTCCTTGAGGCTTGCCCCACCGTAGCGTAGCCTAAAACATTAGCGGTTACACCTTACCAACGTGATCTTTGTAAAAGCTTCGTAGTGCGCTTGCTAGTCATCTCATCTCCGGTAATGTGATGAACTCCTAGCGTAGCTCACGACTTGTGGGAAAGATGTACATCCTCTCGAGAGTATAAAACTAACATGTTAGCCGTGCACACGGTTATGAGTGGCCTAGACCGTTTCCAGTGATTAGTAGGATCCTTGGCTGAGGTTCCTTGGTTTTAGTTATGGTTATGATAATGGTTATATCTGTTTAATTTTATTTAATTCTTATGCAATATCTTTTGGGATAATAGTTTTGTTACTAATTCATAGCAAGTAAGCCTTAATAAAAGTAATCAATTAAAAGCTAATGCAGTCTGTCAGCTAACCCTAGAGCCTCATGGTTTATGTTATATTTGTTGGGTATTCTGTACTCACGCTTGTTTCTTTATATTTATTCCTTGTTGGGGGGAAAAATCCAACCGCTGCTTAGTTGATGGAGGTAATGAAGGCTATGTGCAAGACTACGACGATGAGTTTTAGGCGCTTCGTTCACCAGTCGATGTCCCTGTGGCGCCCCGTTATCTTTATGTTTTATGCTTCCGCTATGCTACGTTATTCTCTGAGTTAAACACTTGTGTTACAGAGTAATAATCATATATTTAATGTTATGTACGCTTTTTATCTTTGGCATGTGTTTGTGGTACTTGTAATTTGTCATATATATGTGAGACGTTTCCTGGCGCATATATATGTTGCACGGTTTTGTTCATTGAAACCGGGCGTGACAAATTTGGTATCAGAGCCATGTCGACTGTAGGACGAAAGCCTAGTTAGAACTGGTCGTGTTTAAGGACTTCACTTTCCTTTGTCTTACCTGCTGACTTTTAATTACTTTGTCTTTATTTTATTTTTACTGATTATTTGCTCACATTATGTTCGAAAACTTTTAATTATTCCTTCTGTCATATAGAACTTAACTCAAGTATTTCTATTGTTTCTATAGATGTAATCACTAGGGTGTCTTTATATGAGAATTAGATTACCCATATAATATCTCGTTAGCACGCTTTGTTTTGGTGTGTGAATGCTTATCATGGTGAACTATGTTTGATTTGGTTCTTTGTTTGTTTGATAGTCTAGCTATGATATATGTCCACAGTATAAACAACTATGAAGATTAAATTAATTAAATAAATTAATTAATAAAGATTAGATCATTGGGGGTTAATAGTCATCTACTCTTTTCTCTTTACTTTATCGGTCACCGTTGTTTATCATCTTGGATATGTGCAACAATTGCTTACTGATGTTGTCTCAACTGCTGCCAACAGATGGTAAACACCAGGAACAGAGGCAGTGGACCGGAGGATAACAATCAGGCCAATGGCAATCCACCGCAGAACCCACCGCCGCTGACAGCAGAACAGTCATTTCAACTTTAGATGCAGATGATGGCTACTAGCAACAATGCGGTACAGGCTCTGTAAAATGTTCAAGCCAACCCACAGCCGCAGCAGAGGGACATGCGTGGAGACTTTATGAAGGGACATCCGCCTACATTCTCCCATTCTTCTGATCTGCTGACCCTGACCTGTCTGCTGCTGGTACTGCTGCTGCTGTCACAGGGGCAATCCAACCCTCCTGCCCCAAATCAGGCTACTATTCCAGTTGTTCGTAACTGCTACAAGTGTGGCGACAGTAGGCACCTCGCCAACAACTGCCCTCAGAGGGGGCAATAGCAGTAGCAGGGCGCCAGGCAGAACGCCTCCCAGCAGCAGCAGGGGCGCCCCAACAAGCAAAACAAGGCGCCATTACAGGGCAAGGTGAATCATGTGATGGCAGAAACTGCAGCAGAAGCCCCAAACGTTGTGCTTGGTATGTTTATAGTCAACTCCAATCCTGCTACAATACTCTTTGATACTGGTGCTACGCATTCTTTTGTTACAAGATCATATGCTGAGAAACACAACATACATATAAGTTCCATAAAAAGACCCATGATAATATCATCTCCAGGGGAAAAGATAAATGCTAGTTCTATTTGTTCTATGGTTGATATTATTATAAGAGGAAAAAATTCTGCACTAGGTTGCTAGTTATTGACTCTATGGATATTGATATCATCTTGGGCATGGACACTCTGGAGAAGTGGGGTGTAAAAATTGATTGTGCTCAACGGACAGTTCACCTAGCAGCATCAGATGGCCAGGAAGTGGGGATCAGCGTATCAAGTCCTTCAGGGTATTTGCATCAGATAAAGGCTAGACCTACCGATGGTATTCGAGTGGTGTGTGAATATCCAGATGTCTTCCCTGATGAGTTGCCAGGTATGCCGCCTGACGGAGATATTGAGTTTTTAATAGAGCTTTTACCTGGTACTGCACCCATATCAATGAGGCAATATAGAATGGCACCGGTAGAGCAAGATGAAGTTAAAAAGAATATAGATGAGTTGCTAGCTAAAGGGTTTATTCGTTGTAGTTCTTCTCCTTGGTCTTTCCCAGTTTTGTTTGTTGAGAAGAAGGATACTGATGTGAAAAGGATGTGTGTGGATTACCGGGCTCTAAATAAAGTCACCATAAAAAACAAGTACCCGCTTCCCCGCATTGATGATTTGTTTGATCAGCTTCAGGGTGCTTGTGTCTTCTCCAAAATTGACTTGAGATCTGGTTATCATCAGTTAAAAATCCGTCCCTCAGATATTCCTAAGACTGTCTTCACCACTAAATACAGGTTGTATGAGTATACAGTAATGTCCTTTGGCTTGACTAATGCTCCTGCCTATTTCATGCAATTGATGAATTAAGTATTTATGGATTACCTGGACAAGTTTGTGGTGGTTTTTATTGATGACATTCTGATCTATTCCAAGACAGAAGCAGAGCATGAGAAACATTTAAGGTTACTTCTTCAGAGATTGAGGGAACACAAATTGTACGCCAAGTTCAGCAAATGTGAATTCTGGATTGATGAAGTGCGTTTCCTTGGTCACGTCGTCTCCAAAGGAGGAATTGCAGTAGATCCAAGCAAGGTCAGTACTGTAACAAACTAGAAGGTGCCGGAAATACCAAAGGAGGTTCGTGGATTTCTGGGGTTAGCAGGTTATTATCGGAGATTTATTGAGAATTTCTCGAAAATTGCGAAGCCCATGACTTCTCTACTGGAGAACAATGTAGAATTTAAATGGATAGATGCCCAGCGAGCTGCCTTTTATGAGTTGAAGAAGAGATTGACTACAGCACCTGTGTTGACATTGCCTGACTAGCAGAAGAAATTCATAGTTTATTGTGATGCTTCCAGAGATGGTTTGGGATGTGTTATGATGCAGGAAGGTAAAGTGATTGCCTATGCTTTACGACAGTTATGCAAGCATGAGGTAAACTATCCGACACATGACCTGGAACTTGCAGCAGTGGTACACGCACTGAAGATTTGGCACCACTATTTATTCGTGCAGCGTTGTGAGATTTATACTGATCACAACAGCCTCAAATATATCTTCACACAGAACGAGTTGAATATGAGGCAGTGAAGATGGCTAGAATTAATTAAGGATTATGGTATGGAAATTCATTATCATCCTGGCAAGGCTAATGTGGTGGCAGACGCTCTGAGTAGGAAGAGTTATGCTAATATGGCTTTGGGTTTCCAGATACCACATGAGTTATGTGAGGAGTTCGAAAGCTTGACCCAGGGTTTCCTACATCACACTATAGCAGCAGCATTTTAGGCAGAGCCGACATTAGAACAAGAGATCCAGGAGCACCAGAGGGATGACGAGAAATTGTAGGAAATTTGTGAGTTGCTCAAAATAAGCAAGGCGCCTCACTTCAGGGAAGATGAACAGGGAATTTTATGGTACAAGAATAGAATCTGTGTGCCTAATGTGGACAGCACCAGGAAGCTGATTTTGAGTGAGGCTCACCGCTTATTCTATTCATCCCGGCAGCACCAAGATGTACTATGACATGAAGGAAAGATTTTGGTGGTACGGTATGAAGCGTGCCGTGGCCGAGTATGTAGCTATTTGTGATACCTGTCAGCATGTGAAGGCAGAACATCAGAGACCCGCAGGTTTGTTACAGCCGTTGAAGGTGCCAGAATGGAAGTGGGAAGAAATAACCATGGATTTCATTGTGGGTTTGCCTCGTACTCAGAAAGGTTATAATTCAATATGGGTAGTAGTCGACCGGTTAACCAAGGTAGCTCATTTTATACCAG
Organism: Paspalum notatum; assembly: GCA_022530915.1. Classification (NCBI taxonomy): domain Eukaryota; kingdom Viridiplantae; phylum Streptophyta; class Magnoliopsida; order Poales; family Poaceae; genus Paspalum; species Paspalum notatum. The sequence goes on along the minus strand of CM039688.1, from coordinate 24,970,994 downwards.
TTAACACTACTTATTCAGGTGCTAAGTTGGCTGAGCTGTACATCTCCAGAATTGTCTGTCTGCATGGCGTACCCAAGAGAATTATATCTGACCGAGGCTCGCAGTTCACTTCTCGCTTTTGGGAGCAGTTGCATGATTCATTGGACATGAAGCTCAGATTCAGTACGGCATACCATCCTCAGACAGATGGGCTGACAGAAAGAACTAATCAGATACTTGAGGATATGTTGAGAGCTTGTGCCATACAGTACGGTACTAGTTGGGACAAGTGTCTGCCGTATGCCTATAATAACAACAATCAAGCCAGTCTGAAGAAGCCGTCGTTTGAAGCACTATACGTCAAGAGGTGCAGAACGCCTTTGTTCTGGAATCAGACCGGTGAGAAGCAGGTATTTGGACCTGACATAATACAGGATGCTGAACAACAATTGCGGATTGTTCACGAGAATTTGAGAGTTGCCTAGTCCAGGCAGAGAAGTTATGCCGATGTTCGCAGGAGGGATTTGTCCTTTAAAGTGGATGACCATGTGTACTTGAAAGTGTCACCCATGAGAGGTATTCGCAGATTCAACATGAAAGGGAAGCTAGCGCCAAGATATATTGGACCATTTAAAATATTTGAGAAGAAAGGTGAAGTAGCTTACCGCCTGGAGTTGCCTCCCAGTCTGTCAGGTGTGCATGATGTGTTTCATGTGTCCTAGTTGAAGAAGTGTTTGAGAGTGCCCGAAGAGCAAGTGCCACTAGAAGGATTGGAGGTGCAGGAGGATTTGACCTACACAGAGCATCCAGAAAAAATTTTAGACACCTCAGAGAGGAATACTAGAAACAAAAGGATCAAGATGTGCCGTGTGCAGTGGAGTCATCATACAGAGGCCGAGGCAATATGGAAACGAGAGGATAAAAGCAGCATACCCCCGCTCTCTTTGCTAACTAGCCTATCTGAATCTCGGGGCGAGATTCTGGTTAAGGGGGTAGGTTTGTAACACCCTAATTTTAATTCCAGTATTTTACAATAAATTTAATATGGTTTATTTAATTTTCTATGGTTTTATATGCCTAGGCTTGCATTTACATGATTTATTTTATTAAATAAATAATCTAAATTCAACATAGGTCAACTTTGGTTGTGCATTCATGATGGAGCATTAATTTATGTACTGTATGAACTAAGGATCGGAATTCAAATTTATTTGAATTTTAGATTTGATTTGGCCTTGGTTTTAAAAAGAAAAAGGTGAGGAAAAAGAGAAAAGAAAAAAAAATAAAGAGAGGGGCGAGCAGGCCAACCAACCGGCCGGCCTAGCCCACCCCACTCTCTCCCTTAGCGCGCGGGCGCCCAGGCCTAGCCCACGGCGCCCTCTTCCCCCTTCCCTCTCTCTGCCGCATGGGTCCGCGCCCCTCGAGCCGCTGCCATGCGGGCTCGCCTTGTCATCCCCAACCTCACTCCTCTCCTTTCTCTCGCTGCAAGCCACCACCCCGCTCTCTCTGTGCGTGGCCCGCGCGCCACCCCGGCCGCCTCTTGCCCTCTGCAGCTGGACCTGCCTCCGCCCGCCAACTCCGAGCCCCGGGCCCGCTCACCAATCCCTGCACCGCCGCACGGCCACGCCATGACCCGAAATTGAACTCGAGTCAAACTCGAGTCCGAGCCGAATTTACCACCACCGCTCTAGTTCTTCCTCTATAACGGAGTCTTCTAGTTCCGCCACCATCTCCTTTTCGCCTTCGTGTACTCGCACCAACCCTAGCCGCCTGCGCCGCCATCAATTCTATCGTTTTTGGCCACCACAGCCGCAAGGTGAGCACCGTCGCCTCCCCAAATTGGCCGCTGTTGGTGGCGTTCCGGCCCTCTTGACCCTTTCCTCGGCTTCGCAGGACCTTGGCGACCCCGTCCCACCGGTTCTTGAAGCCCCAGACCCACTTCTTGGCGCCTCCCTGCGAGCACCGACGCCACCACCCGCACGCGCTCGTCGCCAGCCGCCTCCGTCGCGCCTCCGCCCTCTCCAAGCCCCTGGTAAGGTTCGCCACACCGCCCTCTTCCTTCTGGGCTAGACCTAGTCACCGCTAGCTCTCCCCGTGCCCGGAGCGCCGCGCTCCGGCGAGCCGCCGCCGCAAGCGGTCGGACGCCGCCGTGGCCAAAGGTCACCGCCGGCCTGTCCTTTTCCCCTCTGTTCCAAGCCGTAGGATCAAGATCCAGTGGCCTGCAAACGCTGGTGATCGGTCAACCGCGGGGTCAAACAGCCGGTCAGCCTGGCATTTTTGCAAAAGAGACCCCAAGCTTCTTGGTAATTAACCCGCAGTCCATCACCATAGTGAGGAAGCCCCTGTTTTAATGTTTTTACCCCTAGTTTTTGAAAAATAATTCAATTCAAGTCCTGCCATGTTCAAAAGGCTATATCTTTCGCGTTTTAAATCCGTTTTCGATGATTTTTGTGCCCACACGATCGTATATATGTGTAGAATAATTTTAAATACGTTTTACCTTCTTCCGATGATGAGGTAACTCCTGAGCAAGCCGAAATCCTTGAAATGCTAGAGTAGAACAGCCGAGAGCTAAAAGCCCAGGATAAGATGCTGGAGAAGGCAGCTAAGAAGGTGCAGAAGTTGAAAGCTCAACTTGCTGAGGCTTTAGAGGAGAATGAGAGGTTGAGGAGTGTGAGACCCCAACCCAGTGAGTTTGATTGCCCTACCTGCGAGTCTTTCATGACAAAGCTTGGTGACCAGAGAGATAGGTATGCCAAGCGGGTAGAGGAGATAGATGGGCTGAAAGTTGAGTTAGGCAAACTCCAGTCCAAGCTGGATGAGCCTACTTTGAGTGGAGAGCTTGAGTGTGAGTCTTGCCCCTGTTTAGCTAGAGAGCTAGCTGTGCTAAAGGATAAGTTTGAGGGGCAGCTCAAGGAGCTTGAGGAGCTTAGGGCTAGACCTGTGCTTTTAGGTGCGTGTATGGTCTGTCCTACTTTGAGAGGCAAGTTGGAGTAGTTGAGAGCCGACTTTGAGGTGCTTTCAGCACCTACTGACAATTGTGAGAACTGCCTGACCCTTGTTTGGATGGGATCCTTGTTTGCTGAGGAGACCCTTGTTTGCTCTTTACTGCCATTTGGTCAGATTTTTAGGGTCGACCTCACATCTGTTTCTGGCCCTGCGCGTTGTTTGGTTGCTAGTCCTTCTGCTGATATATGGAAGTGGCATAGGAGACTTGGTTACTTGAGCTTCGATCTGCTAGTCAGGTTGAGTTCAATGGGCCTAATCCGAGGATTGCCAAAATTGTAAGCTGAGAAGGACTTAGTGTGCCACCCCTGTCGTCATGGCAAGATGGTTGCTGCTTCTCACACTCCTGTGTCTTAGGTTATGACCTCCTATCTAGGTGAGCTACACCATATGTATACAGTAGGTCCTGCTCGGGTAGCGTCGGTCAGTGGCAAGTGGTATGTGCTTGTTGTTGTGGATGACTTTTCGCGGTTCTTGTGGGTATTTTTCATGGAGTTTAAGGATGAGGCATTTGGTTTTGTTCGGGATCTGATACTGAGGTTGAGAAACGAGAGTCATAAGGCCATCAGGGCTATCCACAGTGACAATAGTGGTGAATTCAGAAACTCTCAATTCGAAAACTTTTGTCGTGACCTAGGTCTTGAGCACCAGTTTTCTTCTCCATAAACCCTAAGAGCCAATGGACCGGCCTCATTGCTCTCCTGGTGTGATGAGTGATTGTCAACGAGATCAAGCCCTCCGATGGACTGGAGGCCCTCCGATGGACTAGAGGTAGATGATGAAGACCTCGATGGACTGAGGCAAAAGCCCTCCAATGGACCGGAGGCAATGCTCGGCGTCGGTCGGCCATGGGAGCTCGGTACACGGAGGGGCGGTTCGGCAACGGTGGTGTAAGCCCTCCGATGGACCGTGAGGCGACTCCAATGGACTGGAGAAGCCGGGTGCCACCGTGGTGCTCCAACCCGAGTGCATGGCGCGAAGGCGTGCGAGGGAGGCTTTGGCGGCTTTGACTCAAAACCGCCACCCAAGTTCAAATGACTTGGTGGGTTGGGCTCCGACTCACCAAGATAGAAGATTGGGCCAAGACCCGGCCTAGGAAGCCCGCAAAATAAAGTTTCCCGGTTTCTGACTTCAAAACCAGGGGAAGCTTCTGGACTACTGGCTACGTGGCGCACATCCAAGCGAGGCGTGGAGAAGAAGAAGATCAAGCCGTCATCGTAGTCGTCCGGTTGTATCTTTTCGGTTTGGCCCCCTCCGGGCATTTTTAGAGTAGGGGTCTTAGTGTAATTGTGTTCTTTAGGGCCTATGGTATAAATAGACTTGAGAGGCTCCCTTGGAGCTTATCTTGGCAGCCACCATACCCTAGTTTCCCTAACCCTAGCAGCCAAGGTCCAAAGAAAGAAAAGAGAAGAGATTAGCTAGGAGATGAGTGCCTAGTTTAGTCAAATCTTGTCATTAGTGGGAGGATGATGGGAGGTAGGCTCTAGGGGGTCTTGTAAGACTTGATTTCATGATTCAATCCAAGATTACTCCTTGAGATATCCATGTCTTGAGCAGCTCATTTTCGTCCTCCTTTCCCCCTCCCCGTTCTAGTTCGTTTTTGGTTCCAATCCTTGGATTTTGGTGTGTTTCAGTTCGTCCAAGGTTGGGATCTTTCTTTTGCTGGTATTTTGCCTTGCTATGATGTGGTGAATCTCACTAGCCAAGTGCTAGAATCATTGAACCACGAGCAAGGGCCGTTCTTCCCATTTCTCGGTTTTTCGGAGTCAACGAGATTTGTAATTCCCGTGTATCCCTTGATCTTTTGGAGCTAATCTTTTGGGATTTGTTAGGGAAGGTCCTTAGGATTATCCATGCAAATTTTCGTGAAGTTTCGTTGAGATTTGACCCCGTTTTGATCGATTTTTTGAAAGAATGTCGGGCTGTTTTTTGAGTGCAGTTTTCTGCTGAGTTTAATAGGACGGTCTGGAGTTAAATAGGATGGTCTATAGAGACCGGATAGTCCAGTCTGTAGTGTTTCTGGGCTATTTTCAACCTCCGCTTAACTTGGTACGGTCTAGGCCTTTTGGGGGGTTCGGATAGTACGGTCTGTACATTTTTAGGCTGTTTTCTTGTGTTAGTTCCTCCTCTTCTTCCTTGGTCTTTTCTCCTTGGTTTCTTTGGTCTTTGGAGTGTTGTTGTTTGCTTCAAACTTGTCTTGTGTCAACCATTGCATGCCCATACTCTTCACTCACTGATCTTAAGTGAGGCACCCTTCGGTGTGTTGAGTGGCTAGTGTGCGACACTTGCAAGCTTTGTAGCTTGTCTTGTTATGTTTTGGCCAGTCTGTGTTCCTAGTTGCCTTTTTGTTTGTGCTTTGTTGTTTTCGCTTGTTTTGTTGCGTGCTTTAATGTTTTCTCATTTAGGGTTCCTTAGTGTGTCCTAGGATTGGTAGCTTGTCTATGCTACGCAACTCTGCACATTAGAGAGGTGTAGTTTTAAGTGGTGTATATGTTCATTTAGATGTAGTTTGGTTGCTCGGCTTACGTCCGTTTCGTTTGGCGTTAATTCGAGTGCTTCCGCTTTCCACCCGATACGTATCTGTTCGGTGGACGGTATCGGGTGTGCGTGTGTTTTCGTGAGAGCGCACTTTGGGGGGCTTGAGTTTGAGTTTTTTAAGTGCTCCTATTCACCCCCCTCTAGTCGCACGTCTCGGTCCTACTAGTGGTATCAGAACCGGTTAGGTTTCCTATACCTTAACCGGTGAAGAAACCGTAGCGACCATGACTTACTCCGGGAAGATTCCTGTCCTTGGCTCCGATGGCTATCCCTACTAGAAGGGTAGGATGGAGGCGTTCCTTGTTAGCCAGAGTCAGGACATATGGGATGCTACTCAGCGTACGACTTTTGTGGTGCTTCCAGTCGCTGAGCGTACTACGCAGGATATCGTGGCTCGGCATGAGGTGAATGCCAAGGCTGTTAACTTTCTCTTTTCCGAGCTTGGTCCTATGGATTATGAGAGAGTGAGTCACCTTAAGACTGTGCGTGAGATATGGTCACTGCTTAGTGCACACCATGAGGGTACTGTAACGATTAAGGCTAGGCTTGTGGAGACTTACCGGCGCGAATATGAAAATTTCGTCCAGAAGCCGGGAGAGTCAATAGACGACTTGTTTGGTCGCTTTCAATCGATCATTAACAAGTTGCGTGTCAACTCTACCCCTGCTGAGCTCCCATACACCGATCATCAGTAGGCCGTTAAGTTGCTGTATGCGTTGGACAGAAAAGTATGGGAGATCAAGGTGAACTCAATCATTGAGTCGGCAGGGTATGACACGATAGGAGTAGAGGAACTCAATAGTAAGCTCAAGGCCACAGAAGTAGATTACAAGATGAGGGATTCCCTCGCTTGTACAGGTTCTAAGCGTCTAGCCTTGGCTACCCCCTCTAGTGAGTCTGTTACTAACCCCCTGTTACACAACTTCTCGTTTTCTACTTTGATGTTTGTTACAGAGGAGCAGTTGGCGACGCTTGGGGATGATGAGCTTTGTCTGGTGTCTAGTCGCTTTCAGCGCGCCTATGACAACCGGATGAGCAAGAAGAGGGGAGAGAGGCCCAAGTGCTTCGAGTGCAGAGAGGTCGGCCACTTCATCGCCGAGTGCCCCAACAAGAACGACTACTACAAGAAGGGCAAGAACTACTCCCGCGACTCCAACAAGTACCACTCCGGCAAGCCAAGCTTTGACAAGCACCGCTCCAGCAAGCACGGCTTCAGCAAGCGTCCCTTTGGCAAGAAGAACTTCCGGAAGGCTTTCAAGAACTACCAGAAGGAAAAGCGGAAGAGGGATAAGGCCTTCTTCGCCAAGTTCGGGTTCTGCAGCAGCGGATCTTCTTCCTCTTCGTCCTCATCGAGCTCAAGTGATGAGGAGATCATGTACAGGAAGGACAAGAGGAACGATCAAGGAGGTCCAGTTGGCTTGTGCTTCGTCTCCACCAAGTCCAAGCGCAAGAACAGGGACAAGAGGAGCTCGGTTTGCTCCATGGCGCTTGAGGACGAGGAGAACAAGGATGACGGCAGCAACTCTTCTTCCGATGATGAGGTAACTCCTGAGCAAGCCAAAATCCTTGAGATGCTAGAGCAAAACAACAGAGAGTTGAAAGCCCAGGATAAGATGCTGGAGAAGGCAGCTAAGAAGCTACAGAAGTTGAAAGCCCAATTTGCTGAGGCTTTAGAGGAGAATGAGAGGTTGAGGAGTGTGAGACCCCAACCCAGTGAGCTTGAGTGCCCTACCTGCGAGTCTTTCATGACAGAGCTAGGTGACCAGAGAGATAGGTATGCCAAGAGGGTAGAGGAGATAGATGAGCTTAGAGCTGAGCTAGGCAAACTCCAGTCCAAACTGGATGAGCCTACTTTGAGTGGAGAGCTCGAGTGTGAGTCTCGCCCTGTCTAGCTAGAGAGCTAGCTGTGCTGAAGGATAAGTTTGAGGGGCAGCTGATGGAGCTTGGGGAGCTTAGGGCTAGACTTGCGCTTTTGGGTGCGTGTATGGTCTGTCCTACTTTGAGAGGTGAGCTAGAGCAGTTGAGAGCTGACTTTGAGGTGCTATCAGCTGGTGGATGCAGCTGGTGGATATGGATGCCACCATTAGGAAGTTGGAGAAAGCTGCTCCTGTTTTTCCTTCCCTAGATTGTGACACTTGTGCTGTCCAGACTGTAGTTCTGGAGAATCTGAGGGAGGAGGTGTTGTCTTTGCAAAATGACAATGGCAGGTTGAGAGAGGTGCTAAGTTGGGTATATGCTAGGCAACCCCAACTGGATATGATAATAGAGAGCACCAAGAGAGCTGAGGGTGCCTTGAGTGGGTTTGGGTTTGGAGAGTGCAGCACTTCGGGTGAGAAGAGTGCCCCAATTAAGATCAAGACTGCACCTACCCAGCCAGGTGAGACTGTTGATGGGGTTTACCATGAGCCACCCAAGGCTGCCCCAAAAAGCAGTACTGGACACCCAAGCCTTCCAAGGCTAAGCTGGACAAGATTGTTGAGGAAGAGCTTAAGCCCAAGGGCAAGAAGCCAGTCCAGCAGCCTGAGCCACCCAAGGCCACACCACCTAAGCCCAAGTCCCAGCCTAACCCAGTTCCTAGGAGGCCCGTCTACCACTGTGAGTTCTGCCAGCGGAATAGCCACCTAGAGGAGTTTTGCTTCAGAAGGAAGTGGGTTGAGAGACAGGAGAGAGCTTGGGGGAACCAGGATCAGTTCTATTAGGGTGGTAGGCAAGATCCTACCCACCGCGGTGAGATGAGAAACTGCTTTGCTGGTGGTGAGAGAGGAGGCGGCTTCCGAGCTCGTGCTCCTGATGGTGAGAGACGCTTTGTCGGTCAAGCTCCTAGTCGTTTTCAGCGCGGCTATGGACCTCGTGACCAAGGGTTTGTGAGAGAGCTTGAGAGTCCACGCTTTGAGGGTGGTGGTTACTCCAGTCGTGGTGATTTCTTTGACTGTGCTTACCCCACTTTTGAGCAGATGGCTCGGCACTGGTACAGCAGTTTTGGTACTAACCCCAGTGCCGGACCATTTGCTCACCGTCGCTTTACTTGACTTCGCAGGATCGAGGCATGGAGGATGTGTGGATCATGGACTCCGGTTGCTCTAGGCACATGACAGGGCACCGCAAGTGGTTCTCCAGCCTCAACCCCGTAAGCACCAAGGAATACATCACATTCGGGGACAATGGTCAAGGTAAAGTGTTGGGTGTTGGCTCTGTTTTGCTCTTTGCTAAGCTTTCCCTAAGAGAAGTTGCTTTTGTACGGAATCTGGGGTTCAATTTGGTCTCTGTTTCGCAACTTCTCGATGAAGAGTTTGAGGTTCGTTTTAAGAAGGGTGCGTGCCGTGTTCTTGATGCTGAGGAGACCCTTGTTTGCTCTTTGCTGCCTTTTGGTCAGGTTTTTTGGGTCGACCTTACATCTGTTTCTAGCCCTGCGCGTTGCTTGGTTGCTAGTCCTTCTGCTGATATATGGAAGTCGCATAGGAGACTTGGTCACTTGAGCTTTGATCTGCTAGTCAGGTTAAGTTCAATGGGCCTAATCCGAGGATTGCCCAAATTGAAAGCTGAGAAGGATTTAGTATGTCACCCCTGTCGTCATGGCAAGATGGTTGCCGCTTCTCACACTCCTGTGTCTCAAGTTATGACCTCCTATCCGGGTGAGCTACTCCATATGGATATAGTAGGTCCTACTCGGGTTCATGGAGTTTAAGGATGAGGCGTTTGGTTTTGTTCAGGATCTGGTACTGAGGTTGAAAAACGAAAGTCATAAGGCCATGAGGGCTATCCGCAGTGACAATGGTGGAGAATTCAGAAACTCTCGGTTCGAAAACTTCTGTCGTGACCTAGGTCTTGAGCACCAGTTTTCTTCTCCATATACCCCACCGCAGAACGGTGTTGTGGAACGCAAGAACCGCACACTGGTTGAGATGGCACAGACGATGCTCGATGAGCACAGGACTCCGAGGCGCTTTTGGGCTGAGGCAGTGAATACGGCCTGTTACATTGCGAACCGGATCTTCTTGCGAGCTTTCCTTTGGAAGACCTCGTATGAACTTCGGTTTGGTAGGCAGCCCACCATCAAGTATTTGCAAGCGTTTGGCTGCAGGTGCTTTGTGCTCAAGAAGGCGGGACATTTGGACAAGTTTGAGTCTCGTTGTTTGGATGGGATTTTTCTAGGGTATGCTTCTAGTTCTAGGGCTTTTCGTGTGTGGATTTTGGAGGCCAAGCAAGTTGTTGAGACTTTGAGGTTTCTTTTGATGAAACTATGCCCTGCACAACCCCTGCCTTTGAGCTTTCAGGTGATGATGAAGAAGGCACCTCCATCTTTGAGGATGAGGAAGGTGCGGTTGATGTTGGTGATGCAGGAGCCACTGCACCGGCTGCAGCTCCTACCCCCTCTGCTACGAGCTCTGATGATGAAGGAGGACCGTTGCCCACGGCTTCCTCTTCACTCCCCCGGTAGCAAGCTCAAGCAGAGGCTGGCCCCGCTGAGGACGCAAGGGAGGTGACTTTCGAGATTGTTCCATCTCGGCAGGTCCAGCGGGATCACCCTCCACACAGGATGATTGGAGACATTCACCAGCGTGTTACACGCTTTACGGTTGCTTCTTTAGCCTTTTTCTCCCACTCTGCATATGTTGCTACTTTTGAACCCCAGGATGTGTCACATGCATTATCTGATCCTAACTGGGTGAACGCCATGCATGAGTAGTTGGAGAATTTTGAGCGAAACCATGTCTGGGATTTAGTTGAACCTCCACCAAACTGTCGGCCTATAGGTACCAAGTGGGTTTTCAAAAACAAACAGGGTGAGAATGGGATGGTTGTGAGGAACAAAGCGAGATTGGTAGCCCAGGGTTTCTGTCAGAAGGAGGGGATAGATTATGAGGAGACCTTTGCCCCTGTAGCTCGTTTGGAAGCCATTAGGATTTTGCTTGCCTTTGCGGCCTCTAAAGGCTTCCGACTGCAGCAAATGGATGTCAAGTCTGCTTTCCTGAACGGGTTCATAGAGGAGGAGGTATATGTGAGACAACCTCCTGGCTTTGAGAGTGCTAGATTTCCAGACCAGGTGTATAAGTTGAGAAAAGCCCTTTATGGTCTGAAGCAAGCTCCTAGAGCTTGGTATGTTAGGTTGAAGAGTTTCCTGCTCAAGTCTGGGTTTGTGATGGGTTCAGTAGACAAGACCTTGTTTTTGTTGAGTCGTGGCGGTGACACCCTGATAGTTCAGATATATGTTGATGACATAATTTTTGGTGGTTCATCTCACGCTTTGGTGGCTAGTTTTGCTGAACAGATGAGTAGGGAATTTGAGATGAGTCTCATGGGTGAGCTCCAGTTCTTCCTTGGACTGCAGATCAAGCAAGGCCCTTAAGGAACCTTCGTCCATCAAGCCAAGTATACAAGAGACATACTCAAGATGTTTGAGATGGGTGACTCCAAGCCCATGACGACTCCTATGAGTACAAACACGGCGCTTGATGTGGATGAAAATGGGGAGGCGGTGGACCAGAAGGAATTTTGAGAGATGATCGGCTCACTTTTGTACCTGACGGCGACCAGACCGGACATTCAGTTCGTGGTTTGCCTTTGTGCGCGCTACCAGGCTTCTCCTAGGACTTCTCACCGTCAAGCGGTGAAGCGCATTTTTAGGTATCTGAAATTCACTCCTGAGCTTGGTCTTTGGTATTCCTCGGGTTCTTCTCTTTCTCTTAGAAGGTTGTCAGATGCTGACCATGCTGGCTGCCAGATTGATCGCAAGTCAACCTCCGGCACTTGCCAACTCTTAGGAACCTCTCTTGTCTCTTGGTCCTCCGCAAGCAAGCTAGTGTATCCTTATCTACCACAGAAGCAGAATACATAGCTGCTGCTAGCTGCTGCTCCCAGCTCTTATGGATGAAAGCCACCCTTAGCGATTTCGGCCTTAGGTTTGGAAAAATCCCACTTCTAGTTGACTCTACTTCTGGTATTTCTGTAGCTAAGAACCCCGTCTTGCACTCTAGAACAAAACACATAGACGTGAGGTTTCACTTTCTGAGAGATCACTATGAGAAGGGAGACATAGACTTAGTCCATGTAGTTTCAGCAAACCAGTTGGCCGATATCTTTACCAAGCCCCTAGAGTTTGACGCTTTTACGCGTCTGAGAGGTGAGCTTGGAGTGTGCTATCCCTTTTAGTCAGGGATAGTATGCTATTCCTTTTAGTAAGGAAAAGCTTTTGTAGTTTAGTTCTTGCTTTTATCTTGTTTTTATTTCTCTTTGTTTCTTTTGCATATTGTATCATATCATGCATTGCATTGTATCATATGCATTTTCACTTCTCTAGCACTAGAGCTCTTTTGGAATGATAAGTTAGTACTTGCTTGTGCTAGATTATACAGATGCATGCTTGATCATGGTTGGCTAAGCTCTCTTGAGTCTGTTGAATACTAATTGTGAGCCAAGTCGTTTGCTTTCCTGAAAATCAAAAACATGATAACCACTTGATTTGGTTACCTAGCATGTGTAGGAATGTTGAATACTATGCTATCTTTTCATGCTTGGATATGCTAGTTGTATGCCTTTGCTATGTTATAGCCTAAGCTTTTATGGCACCTTGCTTAAATTGAAATCTGAATCAAAATGCTTATAAGTGGTGTCTTATGACTGCTTGTCATTGCACTTTGACATGAACTTGGACTAGGCTGTGTATGATCAAAACCTTGTCTTAAGCTTATGATGGTTCTTTGAGCCTAGGCTTGGCATTGGTTGGTAAGAAGAGGCAGTAGACAAGTAAATAACCCCTGGCACAAAAAGAACTTGCTCATAAATTTAAATGTTCAAATCTGAAATTTGCAAGTCTCTAAAATGCTTATGACTAGTGCTTTGGTTGAGAGTAGCACACCTTGTATGCAATGCTAGCATCTTGTTGTTCATGCCTATCTTGCTAGGCGCTATTCATGTTGGTGATGCTTTCTCTTTAAAACTACCCGGAAAAACAAGCTTGCTCTTGATATGTGTAAGATAGATTCATTTGAGCTTGTTATATGCTTCCTTGCCCTCACTTGCATTGTATGCTAGAACTTGTGAATACTAGCTTTCCATCCCTTCTGAGCTCTTTAAGTTACACTCCTTGCACATCATGGCATTTTTTGAGGGGGAGTTGCTTAGTTCAGGGGGAGTCCTAGGAACCCTTGATGTGTCCATTGTCAACAAGGGGGAGAGATTTTGGAGTATTGGACACAGGGGGAGGACTTCGGGAGAGATTTAGCTGAGAGGGAGCTTTGCATTCCTTTTTGCATTTATAAGGATGCATTTCAGGGGGAGTTGAGCTTTTAGCATGCTCTTTGCATCGGTGCGTTGAGCCTTTTGCCTCTGTCTTGAGGAGCCGATGCTTTGTTTTCTTTTGTTGTCTCATTGTGCCCTATTTCTTTGCTTGTATTTGGTTCTTGGGCATTTTGAGCAACTTTCTTCTTTCTTTCTTTCTTTTTCGGTTTTACACTTTTGTCTTGTCTTTGTTCTATTTCAGGTTATAGGTTGAAGGTGTTGACAATGCACTCATCAAGGGGGAGATTGAGAGCCAATGGACCGGCCTCATTGCTCTCCTGGTGTGATGAGTGATTGCCAACGAGATCAAGCCCTTCGATGGACTGGAGGCCCTCCGATGGACTGGAGGTAGATGATGAAGACCTCGATGGACAGAGGCAAAAGCCCTCCAATGGACAAGATGCAATGCTCGGCGTCGGTCGGCCATGGGAGCTCGGTACACGGAGGGGCGATTAGGCAATGGTGGTGTAAGCCCTCCGATGGACCGTGAGGCGACTCCGATAGACTGGAGAAGCCGGGTGCCACCGTGGTGCTCCAACCCGAGTGCATGGCGCGAAGGCGTGCGAGGCTTTGGCGGCTTTGACTCAAAACCGCCACCCAAGTTCAAATGACTTGGTAGGTTGGGCTCCGACTCGCCAAGATAGAAGATTGGGCCAAGACCCGGCCGAGGAAGCCCGCAAAATAAAGTTTCTCGGTTTTTGACTTCAAAACCGGGAGAAGCTTCCGGACTACTGGCTACGTGGCGCACATCCAAGCGAGGCGTGGAGAAGAAGAAGATCAAGCCGTCATCGTAGTCGTCCGGTTGTATCTTTTTGGTTTGGCCCCCTCCGGGCAATTTTAGAGTAGGAGTCTTAGTGTAATTGTGTCGTTTTGGGCCTAGGGTATAAATAGACTTGAGAGGCTCCCTTGGAGCTTATCTTGGCAGCCACCATACCCTAGTTTCCCTAACCCTAGCAGCCAAGGTCCAAAGAGAGAAAAGAGAGGAGATTAGCTAGGAGATGAGTGCCTAGTTTAGTCAAATCTTGTCATTAGTGGGAGGATGATGGGAGGTAGGCTCTAGGGGGTCTTGTAAGACTTGATTTCGTGATTCAATCCAAGATTACTCCTTGAGAAATCCATGTCTTGAGCAGCTCCTTTTCATCCTCCTTTCCCCCTCCCCGTTCTAGTTCGTTTTTGGTTCTAATCCTTGGATTTTGGTGTGTTTCGGTTTGTCCAAGGTTGGGATCTTTCTTTTGCTGGTATTTTACCTTGCTATGATGTGGTGAATCTCACTAGCCAAGTGCTAGAATCATTGAACCACGAGCAAAGGCCATTCTTCCCATTTCTCGGTTTTTCGCAGTCAACTCACCTACCTCACGAGATTTGCAATTCCCATGTATCCCTTGATCTTTTGGAGCTGATCTTTTGGGATTTGCTAGGGAAGGTCCTTAGGATTATCCATGCAAATTTCCGTGAAGTTTCGTTGAGATTTGACCCCGTTTCGATCGATTTTTCGAAAGAGTGTCGGGCTGTTTTTTGAGTGCAGTTTTCTGCTGAGTTTAATAGGACGGTCTGGAGTTAAATAGGACGGTCTATAGAGACCGGATAGTCCGGTCTGTAGTGTTTTTGGGCTGTTTTCAACCTCCTCTTAACTTGGTACGGTCTAGGCCTTTTGGGGGGGTTCGGATAGTACGGTCTGTACATTTTTAGGCTGTTTTCTTGTGTTAGTTCCTCCTCTTTTTCCTTTGTCTTTTCTCCTTGGTTTCTTTTTGGTCTTTGTTGTGTTGTTGTTTGCTTCAAACTTGTCTTGTGTCAACCACTGCATGCCCATACTCTTCACTCACTGATCTTAAGTGAGGCACGCTTCGGTGTGTTGAGTGGCTAGTGTGCGACACTTGCAAGCTTTGTAGCTTGTCTTGTTTTGTTTTGGCCAGTCTGTGTTCCTAGTTGCCTTGTTGTTTTCGCTTGTTTTGTTGCGTGCTTTAATGTTTTCTCGTTTACGGTTTCTCAGTGTGTCCTAGGGTTGGTAGCTTGTCTATGCTACGCAACTCTGCACATTAGAGAGGTGTAGTTTTAAGTGGTGTGTCTGTTTGTTTACGTGTAGTTTGGTTACTCGTCTTATGTCCATTTCATTGGGCGTTAATTCAAGTGCTTCCGCTTTCCACCTGATACGTATCTATTCTGTGGACGGTATCGGGTGTGCGTGTGTTTTTGTGAGAGCGCACTTTGGGGGGCTTGAGTTTGAGTTTATCAAGTGCTCCTATTCACCCCCCTCTAGTCGCACGTCTCGGTCCTACAAACCCCACCGCAGAACGGTGTTGTGGAATGCAAGAACCGCACACTCGTTGAGATGGCACGGACGATGCTCGATGAGCACAGGACTCCGAGGCACTTTTGGGATGAGGCAGTGAATACGACCTGTTACATTGCGAACCGGATCTTCTTGCGAGCTTTCCTAGGGCTTTTCATGTGTGGATTTTAGAGGCCAAGCAAGTTGTTGAGACTTCTGAGGTTTCTTTTGATCAAACTATGCCCTGCACAACCCCTGCTTTTGAGCTTTCAGGCCACAACCTCCGCCAAACTGCCACCCTATAGGAACCAAGTGGGTTTTCAAAAACAAACAGGGTGAGAAAGGGATGGTTGTGAGGAACAAAGCAAGATTGGTAGCCCAGGGTTTCTGTCAGAAGGAGGGGATAGATTATGAGACCTTCGCCCCTGTAGCTCGTTTGGAAGCCATTAGGATTCTGCTTGCTTTTGCTGCCTCCAAAGGCTTCAAACTGCAGTAGATGGATGTCAAGTCAGCCTTCCTAAATGGGTTTATAGAGGAGGAGGTTTATGTGAGACAACCTCCTGGCTTTGAGAGTACCAAGTTTCCAAACCGGGTGTATAAGTTGAGGAAAGCCCTTTATGGTCTGAAGCAAGCTCCAAGAGCTTGGTATGCTAGGTTGAAGAGTTTTCTGCTCAAGTCTGGGTTTGTGATGGGTTTAGTAGACAAGACCTTGTTTTTGTTGAGTCGTGGCCGTGACACCATGATAGTTCAGATATATGTTGATGACATAATCTTTGGTGGTTCATCTCAAGCTTTGGTGTCTAGTTTTGCTGAACAGATGAGCAGGGAATTTGAGATGAGTCTCATGGGTGAGCTCCAGTTCTTCCTTGGGCTGCAGATCAAGCAAGGCCCTGAGGGTACCTTTGTCCATCAAGCCAAGTACACAAGGGACATACTCAAGAAGTTTGACATGAGTGACTCTAAACCCATGACAACTCCAATGAGTACAAACACGACGCTTGATGCTGATGAAGATGGGGAGGCGGTGGACCAAAAGGAATTTCAAGGAATGATCGGCTCACTTTTGTACCTAACGGTGACCAGACCGGACATTCAGTTCGCGGTTTGCCTTTGTGTGTGTTACTAGGTCTCTCCCAGGACATCTCACCGTCAAGCGATGAAGCGCATTTTCAAGTACCTAAATTTCACTCCTGAGCTTGGTCTTTGGTACTCGGGTTCTTCTCTTTCTCTTACAGGGTTCTCAGATGCTGATCATGCTGGCTGCCGGATTGATCGCAAGTCAACCTCCGGCACATGCCAACTCTTAGGAACCTCACTTGTCTCATGGTCCTCTCGCAAGCAAGCTAGTGTATCCTTGTCTACCACAAAAGCAGAGTATATAGCTGCTGCTAGCTGCTGCTCCCAGCTCTTATGGATGAAAGCCACCCTTAGTGATTTTGGCCTTAGGTTTGGGAGGATCCCTCTTCTAGTGGACTCTACTTCTGCTATCTCTGTAGCTAAGAACCCCGTCTTGCACTCTAGAACCAAACACATAGACGTGAGGTTTCACTTTCTAAGAGATCACTATGAGAAGGGTGATATTGACTTAGTCCATGTAGTAACCCAAATCCAATTGGCCGATATTTTTACCAAGCCCCTAGAGTTCAGCGCTTTTGTGCGCTTGAGAGGTGAGATTGGAGTGTGTTATCCCTTTTAGTCAGGGATAACTTTAGTTGTTTAGGTTTTACCTTTGTTTGCCTTGTTTTTGTTTTTTTCTTAGTTCTTTTGCATTATGTACCATATCATGCATTGCATTGTATCATATGCATTTTTACTTCACTAGCACTAAAGCTCTTTTGGAATGATGAGTTAGTATTTGCTTGTGCTAGATTGTATAGATGCTTGCTTGATCATGGTTGGCTAAGCCCTCTTGAGTCTGTTGAATACTTCTTGTGAGCTAAGTCTTTTGCTTTCCTGAAAATCAAAAACATGTTCACCAGTTGACTTGGCTACCTAGCATGTGTAGGAGTGTTGAATGCTATTCTATCTTTTCATACCTAGATATGCTAATTGTATGCCTTTGCTAAGTTAATGCCTAAGCTTTTATGACACATTGCTTAAAGAGAAATATGAATTACAATGTTTGCAAGTGGTGTTTCTTGTGCCGAAATGAGAAAGATCTAGGTGGGTTTGCTTGTCACACTGATCTAGTTCGAGACAGCTTGCCTTTGCACTTTGGCATGAACTTGGACTAGGCTATGTATGACCAAAACCTTGTCTTAAGCTTCTGATGGTTCTTTGAACCTAGGCTTGGCATTGGTTGGTAAGAAGTGGCAAAAGACAAGTAAATAACCCCTGGCACAATATGGAACCTGCTCCTGTAATACAAGTGATTAAATCTGAAATATGCAAGTCTCTAAAATTCTTATGGCTTAGTGTGTATGCTTTGGTTGAGAGTAGCACACCTTGTATGCATTGCTAGCATCTTACTGTTCATGCCTATCTTGCTAGATGCTATTCATGTTGGTGATGCTTTCTTTTAAACTACCCTGCAAAACTTGCTAGCTCTTGATATGTATAAGATAGATTCATTTGAGCTTGTTGCATGCTTCCTTGCCCTCCCTTGCTCTGTATGCTAGAACTTGTGAATACTAGCTTTCCATCCCTTCTGAGCTCTTTCTGGTACACTCTCTGCATCTCATGGCATATTTTGAGGGGGAGTTGTCTAGTTCAGGGGGAGTCCTATGAACCCTTGATGTGTCCATTGTCAACAAGGGGGGAGAAGTATTGGACATAGGGGGAGGACTTGGGAGAGATTTAGTTGAGGGGGAGCTTTGCATTCACTTTTCCATTTGTAAGGATGCATTTCAGGGGGAGTTGAGCTTTTAGCATGCTCTTTGCATCGGTGCGTTGAGCCTTTTACCTCTGTCTTGAGGAGCCGATGCTTTGTTTTCTTTTGTTGTCTCATTTTGCCCTGTTTCTTTGCTTGTATTTGGTTCTTGGGCATTTTGAGCAACTTTCTTCTTTTTTTCCTTCTTTTTCGGTTTTACGCTTTTTCTCTTGTCTTTGTTCTATTTTAGGTTACAGGTTGAAGGTGTTGACAATGCACTCATCAAGGGGGAGATTGAGAGCCAATGGACTAGCCTCATTGCTCTCCTAGTATGATGAGTGATTGTCAACGAGCTCAAGCCCTCCGATGGACTGGAGGCCCTCCGATGGACTGGAGGTAGATGATGAAGACCTCGATGGACTGAGGCAAAAGCCCTCCAATGGACCAAAGGCAATGCTCAGTGTCGGTCGGCCATGGAAGCTCGGTACACGGAAGGGCGGTTCGGCAATGATGGTGTAAGCCCTCCGATGGATTGCGAGGCGACTCCGATGGACTGGAGAAGCCGGGTGCCACTGTGGTGCTCCAACCCGAGTCCATGGCGCGAAGACGTGCGAGGGAGGCTTTGGCGGCTTCGGCTCAAAACCGCCACCCAAGTTCAAATGACTTGGTGGGTTGGGCTCCGACTCGCCAAGATAGAAGATTGGGCCAAGACCCAGCCCAAGAAGCCTGCAGAATAAAGTTTCCCGATTTCTGACTTCAAAACCGGGGGAAGCTTCCGGACTACTGGCTACGTGGCGTACATCCAAGCGAGGCGTGGAGAAGAAGAAGATCAAAGCGTCATCGTAGTCGTCCGATTGTATCATTTTCATTTCAGCCCCTTCTGGCTTTCTAGAGTAGGGGTCTTAGTGTTAAATGGTGTCGTTAGGCCTGGGCTATATATACCTAAGTAGCTGGTCATTTAGGTGACTCTTCCACCATTAGAAAACCCTAGGCTTAGTTTCCATACAGCCAAGTGCTAAAGAGAGAAAGGAGAGCTTTAGGCTAGGATTTGAGTGCCCTAGCTTGTGTTCTTCACATCAAGAGGGAGGATGAAGGGTGGTAGGCTGTAGGAACCTTTGTATAAACTCAATTTCGTGATTAATCCAGCAATATTCCTCTGAAATTGGAGTACTTGTGTGCAGCCCTCTCCCTTCCGCTTCTCTAGTTTGATTTTTGGGTGATTTCTCAAAGGCTTTTGGTGCTTTGCTTTGCCTACGAGTTTTTCCCACTTCTTTTGGTGTTTTGGACTTGCAAGGACGTGGAGATTATGACTTAGATCATCTCAAACCTGCAGGTTTTCCACAAGCAAGTCGAATTTGAGTTTTCCCCTTTTCTTGCCCAAAGCATGCCTCTTCACGGGATCTGAAATTCCCTCTAATCCTTTGATCTTTTTCCATGGATCTTTTGGGAATAGCTTTGGAATAGTGCTCAGATAGCCTGTGTCAATTTTCGTGAAGATTGGACAAGGTTTGATCAGGTTTTAGATTTGGGAACTCATGTTCCAGGGTGCTACCAGACTATCTGGTGCAACCACCGGACTATCCGGTCCTCTGTCGGACAATCCGACGGCTTGCACTGGACTATCCAGCTCCAGCCCTCGTCCCAGCCTCTACCGGACTATCCGGTGCAGGTCACCGAACTATCCGGTCTCTACCGAATTGTCCGGTGAAGTGCACCGGACTATCCGGCGTGTGGCTGCGCAGTCGGTTTTTGTTGGAGTTTTTGCCGTTCGGGTTTTGCTTCGTCCTTACCCGAGTGATTCTCACCATTGGCTCATACTCATCGCTCTCTGTTCTTCAGTGAGACGCATTTAGGTGCGGAGTGGCTACGTGGGATCCTCTTTTGCAAGAGACGTTGTTTCACTTGACTTGCGATCTCGTGATCGTTGAGGGTCTGTTTGGGAGCAAAGTTTTTAAAACCATAGTTTTACAATACCATGGTCTATCAAATGTCATGACAAAACCATAGTTTTACAATACCATGGTCTATCTATTACATGTTTGGAGGCATAGTATTTGGCCTCACTTCCTTTCCACAATGGAAACTTTGGTCTAGACCAAAGTTTTTTATACCCCAAAAATACCATGGTATTGGCAATACCATGGTTTTAGATACATAGAGGTCCCAAACACATTTTGTTCCAAATACCATGGTATTCTCAAATACTGTAGTATTGTCTCCAAAACCACAAAAATACTTTGTTCCCAAACATGCCCTGAGTCTTCTATTTCCGCTTGCTTGGTGTGTACCCGTTCAGTGGGCGACACCAAGTGCTCGCTAGACACGTTTCCTTTCAGTGGACAGTGTCTAGCAGTTTTGGTGTGTAGTGTGTCAGTTTGCACCAGGGGTTTGTGAGTTTGAGTTTTTGGTGCTCCTATTCACCCCCTCTAGTCGCACGTCTCGGTCCTACAGTAGGTGGCTTTCAAACAAAAGAAATCTTAATATGATGGATATCTTATTCATGCTTATGATTTAAATGGAGACCGGGCGAAGCATAAGTTTACTTTTCGTGGTGTGCATTGTTGTTATTGGGCTCCGTCCGTGTCGCATAAGGGTCGTTGTTCGCCTATTGGTCGGCATAACATTTCTAGAATGCTTATCCAGGCCAAGGGACTGGTAAAAGTCTTACTTGTGCCATCCAAAGAACATAGACTTGGTCCTACCATGGGGCCTAGGGGGGCTTGACTCATGGGAGGGCTGAACCGATACGCCGTGGTATCGCTCCATGGGGGCGAAACCTAGGGAATGGCAGGTTGGAATCAAACTTGGGATAGGACAAGTGGAGATGGGGGATATATGTGTGGAACGCGATGGCTAGTAAGCATATATCTCCTGGCATTTTTAGTTATTCCCGAAAATTAAAAATCGATTCGAATCGTTGATGCTCACCAGGTGTGAGAATGCCAATGCCACTGACGTTCAATGTTGTAACAACTTGAACACATTATGCTTATTGTTCATGTTTTTAAATTCAACATGCTTGGATTTTGATGTTTTACATTCATGCAAGTTATTATTATTATGGTGTTGTTACTATTATGATGAAAGGTGGCAGCTGTCAAATCCTGCTATCTTATGTAACCATGACCTTGTTTAAAATCAATGGCAACATATCAGGTGCAAACCAAGCACTTGGTGCAAACCCGTGCAAACCTACTAAAATAAGTTTTAAAAAATTCTAGAAAAAATCATGAATGTACTTCTCATCTTACCTCATCTATATATAAAATTTCATGGTCAAATTCATCTTACTCTAGAAGTTACAAAAAAGACAAATTTGGGGTGCATTTGATTGTTATTGTTTGTCAGGAAATTTGTCTTTTTGACCATGAAATTGACCATGAAATTTTATATATAGATGAGGTAAGATGAGAAATACATTCATGATTTTTTCTAGAATTTTTTTAAAACTTATGTTAGTAGGTTTGCACGGGTTTGCACCAAGTGCTTGGTTTGCACCTGATATGTTGCCAAAATCAATGGCTAAGGATCCACATGATTAGTAAGTAAGCTTTGCGTTAGCCGTAAGCCATTTCTATTAAGTCCTACTGAGTAATTAGTACTCAGGGTTTGCCCCCACTTTTGGAGCACAGGTACTGATGACAACTGGACAGCCATTTGGAGGAGGGTAGAACCGGTGGGCTCGGTGCTACTCGCCTTGTTCATCTCTGCATGAAGACTACTTAAGTATTTTGTTTCCGCTGCGAGATGTTTTTGAAATCGCTTCCGCTATATTTGAACATGTATTTGAATACATATAATTGGTTTGTAAACTAAATCTATCTACTCTCTATTTCAACTGCCTGTGATGATGTAACTGTTGTGGCTCCATCGAGAGTCGAATGTGTTTGATGTCGATTCCTCTGGGAATGGTATTATCGAGAGTCGAAGGACTCTCGATGGACTACTGAGTTTGGTACGGCCTAAGTGCACTGCGAGCCAGAGGTGGTAGGTGTGCTTAGTTTGGATTAAGCGGGGCGGTTCCATCACCGTGTGAGTATGGACAATCCTAGGTTCTGGTTGAATTAGCTACCATTCCCCGGCAACGATGCCAGAAAAGCTTGTTGGCTTTTCTTAGCCTACTGATATAAATCTACAAGCGCATGGAAACACGTTGTAGCTTTTCACCCAAGAGTATTCCAGGGTATCTGTTGCACCAGAAAACCGACGGGTAGTTCCCTAGAGAGCTTCACACAATAGGGTCGGGAGGTGTATGTGGATCGTCGAGATCACTCCTCCTTGCTGCGACCCACGATCAGCTGCACGGATCAGCCGATCGTTCTTGGCTTGGGGTTGTTTGGGTGTGCCACCTGGCTTATGACCTAGCCAGGGATGTTATGGTGATGGTGTTTGCATTGGTTGGCTCCTGTTTCCCCTGTATAAGCAGACAAAATAGATTAAACGTTAAATGCTAGCCGGATCACTCGGATCGGCTCATCCTGGATCGGATCTTCTCCATCGAGAAGGCCCTGTTGTCTTACCAATAGTATATCCAGATATAATATGCAAAAGTACTTAAATAAAGGAAAAGTAAGCACGACTAGATCTATTCTAGTCGGCTAAAACATCCAGATGAACGTCAAACATACTCTGAATCTACTAAACTCACCAAAAATTCTATAGGAACAATATATGAGCAGATGCATCTTTGATAAAGCGATAACAGGAAAGACAGGGTATACATCGGATCTTCCTACTAACGAATGATCTGTAGATAAAACTATGAGAACAAATCTAATCTAAGCTCTAAACCTTGTGATATCTTAAACCAACAATAAACCAGCAGCATAAAAGCATGCAACACAACAGATATTAGCATAACAACAAATTGTGTACAAGCCAACATGCAAGCACATCGGCTCATACACGTGACGGATCTCATGCCGAGCTGGGCTCGACATGAGATTTGTTAAGGTAACTAATGGATCTCGTGCTAAGCAAAGCTTATCGCGAGATTCATCATGGTAACTAGCAAACCGTGCCATCAAAAACACTTCAGCACATGATTTGCCAGGCGACTAACGTCGCAATGCCTGTAACGAATTGAATCGTTAAGGCAGCATGACGATTACTTGAAACTCTAGTCACTAGATGTGGCGATGCACTGAGGGGATGTGGAGATAGCCGCTGCTCGATGAACGTATGTCGTCAACTTTATTTCGATAGTCCGTAGACTAGGGCAACAAACCTGCCCTTCCAAAATTAAGCTACAAACCCTAACTAACTAAAACTAGACTCTTTCCGCATTAAGCTACAAAGCCCATTGGCCTGTTCTATCTTTCCGCCGTCGCTCCCTTGGACTACTTCTTTCCATCCCAAAGCTGATATTGGCCCATTAACAGGGGCAACACATGCCCCCTGGTTTTGGCTAATAAAGATTTATTTATTTCAAAACCAGAGAAGTGGGAAACCTGACCATGCACGTCCCATCGATCTGAACTGCCACACGGTCTTCCATGGCAACCACCATGATGGCTTGCGTGACCCCTTGGCTTCCCGTATGGCGCCCTTCACCTTCCATCGCCTCACGCTTAATAAAAGGCAGGGCATCTCCCCTGTTCCACTCAAATCGACATCCAGTCTTCCCCCTCCTTCAGCCAACAAAACCAAGAAAACCCCCGTTTTCAGCCATGTCTTCCTCTAGCAACAACCACCCACCATCGCCGCATTCCTTCTCCTCCGTGACTAGGCCGCGGGCTCTCACTCCTCCTTCTTCCCCCACCGTCGCCTCTGCTCCAGGCGCGGCAGCCGACGCGCCGGCGCCATTGCCGCCCTGCCCAAATGTGCCGCTGGGCTTCGCTCCGCTGCCGATCGTGGGAACTGACCAAGCTCCCCTGGCCGCTCCATCAGATGACGAGGAGCGGTCCCCAAGCCCAGCCACCAAGGCTTGGCTGAATAGGTGGGGGCCGGACATTCCGTCCCCTCCGCACGGAGCGATCAAACTCCGCTGCTCCGAGGACCTGGAGGACGCTATCGCCTCCCCTCCATGGGTCCCTCGCCTGGACCATGATTCGCCCGAGCATCCCGCCAAGAGAAGGCACCTAGGGATACCACCCTCCGACGGCAAGGCAGAGGGTGACAAAGAAGATGAGGATGCCAGCGACGAGGAAGAGAACTCCAATGAGCTGGAGGACTCCGACGAAGTTGAGCTGGAGGAGCCAGACGAGGATGAAGACCTCGAGGCTCAATACGAGGAGGGCTCATCTGACCTTGCTCCGACCGAGAACGAGGACGCCGACGACAAGGATGACGACGGCGTGGGCGAGGAAGCCGATGAGGAATTGGCTGCTGACAGTGATGCTTAGAGCATCCTGTCTTAGCAGTAGTTAGGATTAGCTTTAAGTTGTAGTAGTTTAGCCGTTGCATCGGCCCTCTTGTAAGATAATCCTTAGCTTTTGGGATCAATATCCGTAGTATCGGCTCAAGGATGTATTTTGTTATATAAATTAATGAAATCCCCTTTCTGAACTTCTATCCTCCTTTTTTCATTTTCTTGCCAATTCTCCCTCATACTACAATCGGCTCAGCAGCATCGCGCTGACTCGAAAAATCCCTCAATCGGCTTTAATTTAGCATGACAAGCCGATATATGTTTTACTTAGCCGATTCCTAGTAGACAATCAGCTCACCGGTCAATCGTTGAATCGGCTCTGACTCATTGACTTTAATCAAACAAAACTCGACAACCCGACGACTCAGAGGACATGCTTCCTCCGACCAAAATTTCCAAATCCCGCGTAAGTCAGTATCTCATAAAGACTTATACCGAACCAGAACTCACCTCCCTTCCTCTTTGCCGCCGACGAACATCTTCCCACCGCTTCCAGCTCCGAGCGACTTGCGAAAATGGCAGCGTCAAGCAGCATAACAGAAGAGCAGACTCTTTCCGGGCGCGTATTTGGATTGAAGGTAAAGGCTTTGACTACCTCTGCAATTATGCTTCTCACAAAGCTGTTATCTTTACCTTGCATTCGTTCCTCAATCATCCAGGCCGACGAGATACTGATCCCGACTTCGGCCAATTCCAATTCTTACAGTTTAGGGCCCAAATCCTATGAGCCCCCATATGACCTTGTTAGAACAGAGACCAAACGCTTGCCTTTTGTTCACGTCGACCCAGACCTAGATCTGTGGACTGACCAACTCTGCGCCTGGCCGTTCGTCATGGACGGGTGGACTGATTGGTACAAGCGTGTTGAGTGCGCATATAGTTCCACTTGGCAATCCATGCGCATAGCCGATGCTCTGACTCTATCTCTTTGTTCCATGGAGAAGGATGACAATCTGCTTAGATCCATTGGCTATTTTTGGTCGGATAGCCTGAACTGCTTCCTGTTCGGCTCTGGTCCCATGACACCCACCCTCATGGACGTTGTCATGATCTTAGGACTAGATGTGCAATCTACCTATCCTTCTCCCTTCCATCTAGCTGAATGCCCTTATAAGAAAATAGTAGAGAAGAGCAGTACCCGAAACTGGAGCCAGTATATCGCTCAACATAACAAACAGTCTGGTTCAGTTTCAGAGAAACAGCACATCGCTTTCCTAAACTTGTGGCTTGACCATTTCCTCTTCAATGGTCCTTCTCTAGCCCCGACCAAGAATTACCTCAACTTGGCCACTGCACTTAGGCAAACTCTTTCTAGGCATATTGTGCCGTCATCTCTCTTTGAACACCCAGCGCATATTGGCCGGACAACGCATCAAGACAGGCGGTCCTTGGTGGTTTGTTCAGCTCTGGAGTCAACTGTACTTTCGTAATGCAATTCCAGATTTCCCATCACTCGAGTCTCAATCTTTTCCAGACCTCGTGGGCAAATCCATCCGTTGCACCTCATTTGGCCAGGCCTTGCACCAATTGCCTATAACCCAGACCGACGCAGCTGAAAGGACCAAATGGTACAAATGTTTCTACAGCTCACAAACCACCCTGCATATAATGCATATACCGAATCTGAACAATTCGAGAATCCATCCTTTTTTAGACTAGATGTATTTAGCACTGATGAAGAAACTCGAACCATATTCGGCATAATGGCTATCCCTTGTCTCCTTCTAGTCAGCATGAGCACTGGTAACAGAATCAACAAGCCAGGATACGAATCATACCAACCTGTTTTAGCTGCTCACCAGCTCGGCCTAAACCAAACTTCTCCTCGCCTGATTATTCATGAGAAAATCCAAAGCCGAGCTGACATATCTGACTCCCTGGTAGCCACCAAAGCATATTCCATCTTTTCCGACCTAGAGTTAAGCATACCTGGCACGATGGAGTTCGTATGCACAACCGATGGCTTCGACCGCTGGTGGAATTTCTGGAAGCCCCACCTTTTTCATAATGCCGTGGCATCGGCTCTTCTAGCCATCGACCCCGAGCACAAAACCACACCAGAAGAGGTAATCTCCCATTTGATTCGGCCTATTTTCGTGTATTGTTGCTTCATGATATGACCGAGTTTCTTGAACACAGATGCAGACAGGGCCTGTTCCTACCGACGATGCCAGCCAGCCGTTCAAGTACCTATAAAAGGCACCACTGCCTTTATACCAGGCCAACATGCCTTCTCTTGACAAGGCCATCTTTTCTTCCCCTGGGATGACACGCAAGAGGGAGGGAAAAGGACTTCACCAGCCGAGGTTCAAGAAAGCCGCCATCAAACCAAGCCTGTCGTCCCGGTCCAGACCCTTTCTTCTGATTCACTAGTAAGTTCCACTTTGCCTTGCATATAGTATTGGAAGTTATATTGATCATTTTCTATATACAGGGTCATAGCTCGCACGGCCAGGAACAAGAGGAGGCCGAGAAAGAGAATTCCCCTGAACTTCCCAATTCTTCTCCTAAGGACACATCAGGCCGGACAAATGAAGACCATATAGAAGTTAGCCCTCCACGGGTGTGTTCTGCACTACAAGTCTTCTTCGTCTATAGTTTGTAAACTAACCATGCTGCTATCAAGCCTTTGATGCTGCATCCTTGTTGAACTTTGATCCTTCGACCATCGGTGAATCTTGGGTGACTGAGAGTCCTCCTTCAACTCCACCAGCCGATGTGACCTCGAACCTTAAAGACATCGCCAAGCAACTAGAGACTCCAATTGAGAAATTGGTCGTTTCGTGTGATGGCATCCGCACGGCCCTCGAGCCGATTATTGATATGCTGCCTTTGAGCCTGAAGCAAGCACTCCGGCCAACAGCTCACCTTGGATTCCTTTGAGAAGAAGTGTTGGCCGCTACATCATGGATAGCTACTCGTAACAATACCAAGGTATGTATAGCAGCAAATCAATTCAAGGCAGACCTGGATGATGACAGTGAAGAAACAAGGCTGAAGACGTCCAGGCAAGCACTTGATGCGAGAAAATCATAGATAACTGATGAAATCAAGCGTCTTGAGGAAGAGCTATCTCAGGTTGACGCAGCCATCCAAGCCAATGATGCAAGCATGAAGACGCTCACAAATAACAAGCAAAAGCTGTCCATGTCACTCAAAGGCAGCATCGCACGCATCCGTGAGTTAAACAAAAGCTTGATCACCGGCTCTAACGAATCAAATCATCAAGTCATCGACTCCGCTGTAACACCCCAAATTTTATTTTTCTGAATTTAAAATAATTAAAATATTTTTCTCAATTTATTAAGGATTTTTATTGTTTAGAATGAGCATTTAAATGGTTTTATAAAAGAAAGTTTAAAGCAAATAAAATAAATTTAGGACAACATGTTGTTGCATTCATGCTAGAGCATTATTTTATTTCTTGTGTGGACTAAGGACTCAAATTCAAATTTATTTGAATTGTAGTTTTGGTTTTGACTTTGGTTTGAAAAAAATAGAAAAGAGAGAGAAAATAGAAAGGAGAAAGGAGAGAAACCAGCCCAACCCGCCTTCCCTTTCCCCCTTCGGCCCATCTCGCTACCTCAGGCCCAACCGCGCTCCACTCTCCCGCTCTCACTGGCCAGTGGACCGCTGTCTCTAAGCCACTGACCAGTGGGCCCGCTTCATCAGTTCCTTCCCTCACCTCCAGCCACTCTCTCTCTGCGTACCGTTTTCCCTTTCTGGCCGGTGGACCTGGCGCCCACCGCTCGCTGCCGCTGGCCCGCGTCCCTGCGTATCCCTAGCCCGCCTGTCACCGTCTCACCTTCTCCCTTCTCCGCAGCTCGTGTTCGACGCGGAGACGACGCGCCCGAGTCCGGATCGAAACGGACTCCCTCCGTCTCACGCTGCCCCCTCCCGCAAGGTTCGGAGCCTCGTTCTGCATCGTCATCCTAACCCGAGCCCTATAAAAGGCACCCTGAGACCCGCCGTGGTGTCCTTTTTGCCTCCAAGCCCTATCCTAGGCCCTAGCACCCTCACACACCGTCAATTTCGTCGCCGAATTCCATACGGTGAGTCGCCGCTGCTCCAAAATTTGTCGCCATCGAGCTCTCTCCGATCTCCTTTGACTCATTGTAGCCATCACAGGACCTCACCAAAGACGTCATGCGCGTTTTGGATGTCTGCGTTTGCTTCCCATCACCGTACCACGAGCACCGATTCTGCCGTCCGCTTCTTCTCGTCACTGGTCCTCTCCATCCTCGATCCATCTCTCTCAAGCCCATGGTGGGTTTCACCGCCTTCCCCTCTCACTCACGGTCCTACTCTAGTCGTCTATAGCTCTCCCCCGAGCCCGGAGCACTACGCATCGGCGAGCCGTCGCCGTGGGCAGGCGGACTACACCGCGGTTGGTGGTCACCGTCGGTGCCCATGGTGCCCATCTTTCCCTTTCATCCCTAGCCACCTGATCCGATCTAAATGGCCAAGATTAGATCGGGGCATACCCCTTCGCCAGCCAACTGCAAGCCGCCACGCGCCCTACATAATCCACGTCAGTGCGGCCCCACTAGTCAGTGGTGACGTGGCCGCTTTATCAAGCTGCCACATCAGCGCCGTGTCAGCACAGACTAGTCAGCCCTCCTATTTTGCAAAAGAGCCCTTATGTTTTGTCTAAATCAATCCACAATCCAGTTCGGCTCAAAAGTATTTACAAAATGACCCTGATTTTAATGTTTTAACCCATGAGCTTTCCAAAAATAGTACCCGCAGTCCTAAGCCCAGGATTTTGGCTCTATAGCCCTTGGGTATTTGTTTATATCACGTTTTGGCCCTCGGTTTTCGAAAACCAGCCCCCGTAATTAGTTTTTCTTTGCAGTTGTGCCCTTGGAAGCTTGTTTTGGGCATAACTTCTCCGTTTTAAGCCCAATTAGAGTGGTTCTTGCGCCCACGAGTTTGTGGCAATGAGTAGAACAGTTTTGTAAACTTTTTATCTTCTGTTTTGATGATATGATGTACCGTTTTAGCTTATTTGTACTTGTTTGCTTGCATATGTGTACCTATATGCTTGTGTGGTGATCCGATGAACGCATAGATGCCGGTCTTGTTCATGGAAACTCAAGTGCAACATCAAGATCAACATCCAAAAGACTCTGAGCAGCGTCTCTTTAAAGGAAGGCAAGCATAACATGAACAACACCTAATAACCTTTTATTTACTGCATGTGCATTTTAATTTGAATGCCTGTAAGGTTTACCTAGCTACTTTTATCCTTATATATCTACCTTTTGGGATGCATATGGTTAAGTTGTGCTAGGTGTTGCGCAAACTCATGTCCTTTTGTTAATTTAATTTTGATTAATAATCCTATGCAATTAATTGTTGGGCTTGACTCTGATCGGTTCGTGTCCATTTTAATATGGCTTTTTAGCAACATGGTTTAGGGAGCTTGAGCAATGTGCTCGTGTGCTTTTGCTAGTTCTCTCCCTAAGGACCGAATCACAAAGCGACCACCTGGGACAACAGTGCTACCACAAGGCTGGAATGGGACGGACTTAACGGATTGATTAGGTTGCTTTGGTTTGGGAGTAACCTACCTGCGGGGCAAGAAGGGAGGTGAGCTTCTGTGGCCCTCGCGCTACTTGGGTTGAGTGTGTTTTACATTATATGTATGTGCTTCTCCCCTTGAGGCTTGCTCCACGGTTGCGGAACCTAAAACCTTAGCGGTTACACCTTACCGACGTGATCTTTGTAAAGGCTTCGTAGTGCGCTTGCTAGTCATCTCATCTCCGGTAATGTGATGAACTCCTAGCGTAGCTTACGACTTGTAGGTAAAGATGTACAACCTCTCGAGAGTGTAAAACTAACATGTTAGCCGTGCTCACGGTTATGAGCGGCCTAGACCCTTTCCAGTGATTAGAAAGATCCTTGGCTGAGATTCCTTGGTTTTGGTTATGGTTATGATAATGGTTATATCTGTTTAATTTTATTTAATTCTTATGTAATATCTTTTGGGCTAATGGCGTTGCTACTAATTCATAGTAATTAGGTGTTAATAAAACTTGATCAATTAAAAGCTCATGTAGTCTGTCAGCTAACCTTAGAGCCTCATGGTTTATGTTATATTTGTTGAGTGCGAGATGTACTCACGCTTGCTTCTTTATATTTATTCCCCCCACCGGGAAAATTCCAACCGCTGCTCAAAAGATGAAGGCCTGAAGGAGTACAAGTGAAGGTTCATGCAGTTCTAGGCGTGCGACCCCCAGTTGGTTTCCCTGTGGATGGCTCGAAGATTTAGGTACGCTTCCGCCACTCTGTGTATGTTTTATGTAAATGTTGTTTAACGTTATGTAATAAAGCATGTTCTGTGATATCACTGTATATTGTCTATATATGTGTGAGATTAGATCCTGGCACACGTATAGTTTTGCTCTGGTTTGTGTTTTTAAAACCAGGGTGTGACATCCGCCGACAAGGTCAGAATGAAAGCTTTGACTGCAATCCGCGAATTTCCTGGAGCAGTCTCCACTATGCGATAGGGCCCGTGCTAGTTAGGTGACCACTTTCCAAACGCTGGATCTTTCGTTCCAACTGGCAAGACTAACTCCCAAACAAGATCGCTTACCTTGAAGTTCTTCGGCTTTACTTTCTTGTTGTAGGCCTTCGCTATTCTGTCTTTATTATCTCTAATCTTTTTGAAAGCCCACAACCGAAGCTCCATTAGATCATCTGTGTTGATGTTCATGAGAGATGTATAATCATCGGCCGACAGATCATTCTGAAATTGAACCCTGCGAGAGCCAATGTTAACCTCCCACGGCATAACGTCCTACTGGCCGTACACCAATTGATAAGTGCACTTAGTTGCCCCGTTACACGACATTCTATATGCCCATAATGCCTATGCGAGCCGATCGTGCCATTGCTTAGGATATTCGTCTATCTTCCTTTTGATCAGCTTGATGAGACTCTTGTTCGATGCTTCAGCCTGACCATTGGCCTGAGCGTAGTAAGGGGACGACTGCAGCAGCGTGATACCCATCTCTTTGGCAAAATTTTTGAATTCTTCAGCCAAAAAGACAGTCCCTTGATCCGTGGTGATAGTTTGTGGAATGCCAAACCTGTAAATAATATGTTCCTTGACAAAATTCACCACGTCCTTGGCCGTGACGTTTTTCATTGGCACGGCCTCTACCCATTTGGTAAAATAATCAGTGGCAACCAGAATCCATTTGTGTCCCTTGCTGGTCGGAGGATTAACTTGACCGATCATATCCATACAACAGCCTCTGAATGGCCATGGTTTGACAATAGGATTCAACGGTCCAGCCGGTGCCATCTGAATGGCTCCAAACCTTTGACACTCTTGGCAACCTCTGTAGTATTTGAAGCAACCTTCTAACATGGTTGGCCAATAATACCCTGATCTTCTAATCAACCACTTCATTTTATGGGCCGATTGGTGGGTACCACATACTCCATCGTGGACATCGTGCATAACCTTTAGCGCTTCTGATGGCCCCAAACATTTTAACAATAACCCTTCCAAGGTCCTGAAGTACAGCTCATCACCAATAAGCACATGTTTCAAAGCACGATACCTTGTCTTCTTATCTGCCCCCCGAGCCAGATCCCTCAAATAGTTGAGGAGATCGGCTCTCCAGTCGTTTGCATCAACCGACATGACGTCAACACAAACGCTATCGTCTTGTTCTGCATATCCAGAAGCTATTTGCGCAAGCTTGTTGGCTTCAAGATTGTCCTCCCTTGGTATCCAAGTTAACCGAACAAATCTGAATTTTGCCATCAATTCTTGACAACGTAGAAGATAGGGATACAATGAATCGCTAGCACAATTAAAATCTTTTGTTGATTGATTGATGGCAACCCTAGAATCGCCGAAAGCTTCCACTACTTCGGCCCTTGCCTCAAAGCAACAGCTCGAGGCCCTTACACAAAGCTTCATACTCCGTTTGATTGTTAGTACGCCGCTCGCTGAGGCGGAAGGCAAACTCATATTGTGCCCCCCCGAGGGGAAATGATGAGCAAACCGACACCGCAGCCAGCGTCACACGCAGAACCATCAAAGAACAAAGCCTAGGATGATATGCCGACGAAATTTTGATGTGGAGCCGATCGCTCAGTAATGAGATCGGCTAATGCTTGGCCTTTTACAGCCCTGGCCAGTTTGTACCTGATATCGAACTCCGAGAGAGCAAACATCCATTTGCCGAGCCTCCCTTTAAGAATAGGGGCTGACAGCATATGCTTAATAACATCGGCTTTACATACTACCCCAGTTTCAGCATTAAGCAAGTAATGGCACAGTTTGGTGCATGTAAAGTATAAACATAAGCATAAACGCTCCATCTCAGAATACCTGGTCTCAGCATCAAGTAATCGTCGGCTCAGGTAGTAGACGACTCGCTCCTTTCCATCAACTTCTTGAATCAACACCGAGCCGATGGTTGTCTTGTCCGTCGACAGATAAACAACAAACGGGACATTAAGACAGGGCGGTGCCATCATAGGTGGCATTGTAAGATACTTCTTCAGATTATCAAACGCCAGCTGTTGATCAGGTCCCCAAATAAATTCTTCACTTTTTTGCATCCTGATCAACGGCATGAATGCTTCAATCTTGGCAGATAGGTTAGGGATGAACCTCCTGATGTAATTAATCTTGCCAATGAGTTTCTAAAGCTCTTTCTTGGTCTTCGGTGGCATCATTGTTTCGATAGCATCTTTGCTTTTTGAACCAATTTCGATTCCCCTCTCATGGATCATGAAACCAAGAAATTGACCAGCCGTGACACCAAATGCGCACTTATCTGGGTTCATCCTCATTCCGTGCTTTCGAGTACGCTCGAGAACTTGGCGAAGATCGGCTAAATGATTTTCTTGCAAGACCGATTTCACCACTACATCGTCGATATAAACCTCTACAAGCCGGCCGATCAAGTCGTGGAAAATATAATTCATGGCCCGCTGGTATGTGGCCCCAGCATTACTCAAACCAAAGGTCATAACCACGAACTCGAATAAACCTTGAGGGCAACGAAAAGCTATCTTGTAGACGTCTTCTTCGGCCATGAATATCTGGTAATATCTGGCATTACCATCAAGGAAGCTCATCATCTTGTGGCTAGCTACAGCATCGACGAGCGATTCGGCAATAGGCATGGGATATTCGTCTTTTGGGGTAGCTCTATTTAAGTCTCCGAAGTCAATACATATCCTAAGCTTCCCATTTTTCTTCCACACAGGAACAATTCTCGATATCCAGGTGGCCTATCCGCAGGGATGAATAAAACCAGCACAAATCATCTTTTCTATCTACTCTTTTGAGAGCCAATGGACCGGCCTCATTGCTCTCCTGGTGTGATGAGTGATTGTCAACGAGCTCAAGCCCTCCGATGGACTGGAGGTAGATGATGAAGACCTCGATGGACTGAGGCAAAAGCCCTCCAATGGACCGGAGGCAATGCTCGGCGTCCATCGGCCATGGGAGCTCGGTACACAGAGGGGCGGTTCGGCAACGGTGGTGTAAGCCCTCCGATGGACCGCGAGGCGACTCCGATGGACTGGAGAAGCCAGGTGCAACTGTGGTGCTCCAACCCGAGTGCATGGAGTGAAGACGTGCGAGGGAGGCTTTGGCGGCTTCGGCTCAAAACCGCCACCCAAGTTCACATGACTTGGTGGGTTGGGCTCCGATTCACTAAGATAGAAGACTGGGCCAAGACCCGGCCCAGGAAGCCCGCAGAATAAAGTTTCCCGGTTTCTAACTTCAAAACCGGGGGAAGCTTTCGGACTATTGGCTACATGGCGTACATCCAAGCAAGGCGTGGAGAAGAAGAAGATCAAAGCGTCATCGTAGTCGTCCGATTGTATCTTTTACATTTCAGCCCCTTCCGGGCATTCTAGAGTAAGGGTCTTAGTGTTAATTGTGTCGTCAGGCGTAGGGATATAAATACCTAAGTGGCTGGTTATTTAGATGACTCTTCCCACCATTAGAAAACCCTAGGCTTCATTTCCATACAGCCATGTGCCTAAGAGAGAAGAGAGAGCATTAGGGCTAGGTTTTGAGTCCCCTAGCTAGTGTTCTTCACACAAGAGGGAAGGATGAAGGGTGGTAGGCTGTAGGAACTTTGTATGAACTCAATTTCATGATTAATCCATCAATATTCAGCAGAAATTCGAGCTCATGTGTGCAGCCCTCTCCTCCTCCCCCTTCTAGTTTGGTTTTTGGGTTCAATCCTTGGCTTTTGGGTGTTTTGCTTTGGCCATGGGTGAATCCTTTCTTTTGCCGGTGTTTTGGACTTGCAAGGACATGGAGATTATGCCCTAGTGCATCACAAACCTGTAGGTTTGCCACGAGCAAGTCGAATATGAGTTTTTCGCTTTTCTTGCCCAAAGCTTGACTCTTCACGCGATCTGAAATTCTCGCTAATCCCGTGATCATTTTGAGTTGATCTTTTGGGAATAGCTTTGGAATAGTGCTCAGATAGCCTGTGTCAAATTTCGTGAAGATTGGACAAGGTTTGGTCAAGTTTAGGGTTTGAAAACCCAAGTTCCAGCCTCCCACCGAAACATCCGGTAACAGCGGACTGTCTGGCACTGGCCACCGGACTGTTCGACGTTGGGGATTTCGTCCCTGCCTCTACCGAACCATCCGGTTTTGTCACCGAAACATCCGGTTCCACCGGACAGTCCGGTGAACGACACCGGATAGTCCGGCAGTCGCCTGGGAGTTGGCTGTAGCGTTTTTCGTCTGTGTTTTCGCTGCCCGGTCTTTTTCTTTGACCTCGCTTTTAGTGTTTCCTGTTGCTGCCCATACCGCTGTGAACCAGTAGGGCACATTTCGGTGCATTGAGTGGCGAACGAGACGCTAGTGCGTGAGTCGTTGTTTCGCTTGACTTGCGATCTTGTGATCGTTGAGTCTCGTGCTTCCGCTCACTTGGTGTGTACCCGTTCAGTGGGCGACACCAAGTGCTGCTAGACACGTTTCCTTTCAGTGGACGGTGTCTAGCATTTGTTGTGTGTAGTAGCTGTCAGTTTGCACCAGGGGGTTCGTGAGTTTGAGTTTTTGAGTGCTCCTATTCACCCCCCTCTAGTCGCACGTCTCGGTCTCCCTCTCTAGTTTGTAATACCTGTGTTGCCCAGACTATAGTTCTGGAGGATCTGAGAGAGGAAGTGTTGTCTTTGCAGAATGACAACAACAGGTTGAGAGAGGTGCTGAGTTGGGTATATGCTAGGCAACCCCAACTAGAGATGATCATAGAGAGCACCAAGAGAGCCGAGGGTGAGACGAGTTGTGTTGGGTTTGGAGAGTGTAGCACTTCAGGTGATAAGAGTGCCCCTGTTAAGATCAAGACTGCACCTACCCAGCCAGGTGAGACTGTTGATGGGGTTTACCATAAGCCACCCAAGGCTGCACCAAACAAGCAGTACTGGACACCCAAGCCTTCCAAGGCTAAGCTGGACAAGATAGTTGAGGAAGAGCTTAAGCCCAAGGGCAAGAAGCCAGTCCAGCAGCCTAAGCCACCCAAGGTCACACCACCTAAGCCCAAGTCCCAGCCTTACCCTGTTCCTAGGAGGCCTGTCTACCACTATGAGTTTTGCCAGCGGAATGGCCACCTAGAGGAGTTTTACTTCAAGTGGAAGCGGGTTGAGACACAGGAGAGAGCTTGGGGGAACCAGGATCAGTTCTACCAGGGTGGTAGGCAAGATCCTTCCCACCGCGGTGAGAGGAGAGACCGCTTTGCTGGTGGTAAGAGAGGAGGCGGCTTTCAGGCCCGTGCTCCTGGTGGCGAGAGACGCTTCGTCGGTCGAGCTTCTAGTCGTTTTCAGTGCGGCTATGGACCTCGTGACCGAGGCTTTGAGAGAGCTTTCGAGGGATCACGCTTTGGAGGTCGTGGTTACCCTGATCATCGTGATGATTTCTTTGACTGTGCTTACCCCACTTTTGAGTAGATGGCTCGGCACTGGTACAGCAGTTTTGGTACTAACCCCAGTGCTGGACCGTTTGCTCACCATCGCTTTACTTGACTTTGCAGGATCGAGGCACGGAGGATGTGTGGATCATGGACTTCGGTTGCTCTAGGCACATGACAGGGCACCACAAGTGGTTCTCCAGCCTCAACCCCATGAGCACTAAGGAGTACATCACATTCGAAATCTGTTTCGCTCTCTGCTAAGCTTTTCCTGAGAGAAGTTGCTTTTGTCCGGAATCTGGGGTTCAATTTGGTTTCTGTTTCGCAACTTCTCAATGAAGGATTTGAGGTTCGTTTTAAGAAGGGTGTGTGCCGCGTTCTTGATGCTGAGGAGACCCTTGTTTGCTCTTTGCTGCCTTTTGGTCTGGTTTTTAGGGTCGACCTCACATCTGTTTCTGGCCCTGCGCGCTATTTGGTTGCTAGTCTTTCAGCTGATATATGGAAGTGGCATAGGAGACATGGTCACTTGAGCTTTGATCTGCTAGTCAGGTTGAGTTCAATGGGCCTAATCCAAGGATTGCCCAAATTGAGAGCTGAGAAGGACTTAGTATGCCACCCCTGTCGTCATGTCTCACATTCCTGTGTCTCAGGTTATGACCTCCTATCCGGGTGAGCTACTCCATATGGATACAGTAGGTCCCGCTCGGGTAGCGTCGGTCAGTGGGAAGTGGTACGTGCTTGTCGTTGTGGACGACTTTTCGCGGTTCTCATGGGTATTTTTCATGGAGTTTAAGGATGAGGTGTTTGGTTTTGTTCGGGATCTGGTACTGAGGTTGAGAAACGAGTCATAAGGCCATAAGGGCTATCCGCAGTGACAATGGCGGAGAATTTAGAAACTCTCGGTTCAAAAACTTCTGTCATGACCTAGGTCTTGAGCACCAGTTTTCTTCTCTATATAGCCCACCACAGAACGGTGTTGTGGAATACAAGAACCGCACACTTGTTGAGATGGCACGGACAATGCTCGATGAGCATAGGACTCCGAGGCACTTTTGAGCTGAGGCCGTGAATACGGCATGTTACATTGCGAACCGGATCTTTTTGCGAGCTTTCCTTGGGAAGACCTCGTATGAACTTCGGTTTGGTCGGCAGCCCAGCGTCAAGCACTTGCGAGCATTTGGCTGCAGGCATTTTGTGCTTAAGAAGGCGGGGCATTTGGACAAGTTTGAGTCTCGTTGTTTGGATGGGATTTTTTTGGGGTATGCTTCTAGTTCTAGGGCTTTTCGTGTGTGGATTTTGAAGACCAAGCAAGTTGTTGAGACTTGTGAGGTTTTTTTTGATGAAACCATGCCCTGCACAACCCCTGCCTTTGAGCTTTCAGGTGATGATGAAGAAGGCACCCCCATTTTTGAAGATGAGGAAGGTGCAGATGATGTTGGTGATGCAGGAGCCACTGCACCGGCTGCAGCTCCTGCCCCCTCTGCAACGAGCTCTGATGATGAAGGAGGACCCTTGCCCACGACTTTCTCCTCACTCCCCCGACAGCAAGCTCAAGCAGAGGCTGGCCCCGCTAAGGACGCAGGGGAGGTGACCTCCGAGATTGTTCCACCTCGGCAGGTCCAGCGGGATCACCCTCCACATAGGATGATTGGAGACATTCACCAGCATGTCACACGCTCGTCGGTTGCTTCTCTAGCCTTTTTCTCCCACGCTACATATGTTGCTACTTTTGAGCCCTGGGATGTGGCACATGCATTATCTGATTCTAAATGGGTGAACGCCATGCATGAGGAGTTGGAGAATTTTAAGAGAAACTATGTCTTGGATTTAGTTGAACCTCCACCAAACTGTCGCCCTATAGGTACCAAGTGGGTTTTCAAGAACAAACAGGGTGAGAATGGGATGGTTGTGAGGAACAAAGCGAGATTGGTAGCCCAAGATTTCTGTCAGAAGGAGGGGATAGATTATGAGGAGACTTTTGCCCCTGTAGCTCGTTTGGAAGCCATTAGGATCTTGCTTGCCTTTGCGGCCTCTAAAGGCTGCAAACTGCAGCAAATGGATGTCAAGTCAGCCTTCCTAAATGTGTTTATAGAGGAGGAGGTATATGTGAGACAACCTCCTGGCTTTGAGAGTGCCAAGTTTCTAGATCGGGTGTATAAGTTGAGGAAAGCCCTTTATGGTCTGAAGCAAGCTCCTAGAGCTTGGTATGCTAGGTTGAAGAGTTTCTTGCTCAAGTCTGGGTTTGTGATGGGTTCAGTAGACAAGACCTTGTTTTTGTTGAGTCGTGGCGGTGACACCCTGATAGTTCAGATATATGTTGATGACATAATCTTTGGTGGTTCATCTCACGCTTTGGTGTCTAGTTTTGCTAAACAGATAAGCAGGGAATTTGAGATGAGTCTTATGGGTGAGCTCCAGTTCTTCCTCGGGCTGCGGATCAAGCAAGGCCCTGAAGGAACCTTCGTCCATCAAGCCAAGTACACAAGGGACATACTCAATAAGTTTAACATGGGTGTCTCTAAACCCATGACAACTCCTATGAGTACAAACACGGCGCTTGATGTTGATGAAGATGGGGAGGCGGTGGCCCAGAAGGAATTTCGACGGATGATCGGCTCACTTCTATACCTAACGGCGACCAGGCCGGACATTCAGTTCGCGGTCTGCCTCTGTGCGCGCTACCAAGCTTCTCCTAAGGCTTCTCACTGTCAAGCGGTGAAGCGCATTTTCAGGTATCTGAAATTCACTCCTGAGCTTGGTCTTTGGTATTCCTCGGGTTCTTCTCTTTCTCTTAGAGGGTTCTCAGATGCTGACCATGATGGCTGCCGGATTGATCGCAAGTCAACCTCCGGCACATGCCAACTCTTAGGAACCTCTCTTGTCTCTTGGTCCTCCCTCAAGCAAGCTAGTGTATCCCTATCTACTACAGAAGCAGAATACATAGCTGCTGCTCCCAGCTCTTATGGATGAAAGCCACCCTTAGTGATTTCGGCCTTAGGTTTGGAAAAATCTCATTTCTAGTTAACTCTACTTCTGCTATTTCTGTAGCTAAGAACCCCGTCTTGCACTCTAGAACCAAACACATAGACGTGAGGTTTCACTTTCTGAGAGATCACTATGAGAAGGGGGACATAGACTTGATTCATGTAGTATCTGCAAACCAGTTGGCCGATATCTTTACCAAGCCCCTAGAGTTTGACGCTTTTACACGTCTGAGAGGTGAGCTTGGAGTGTGCTATTCCTTTTAGTCAGGGACAGGAATAGCTTCTGTAGTTTAGTTTTTGCTTTTATCTTGCTTTTATTTCTTTTTGTTTCTTTTGCATATTGTATCATATCATGCATTGCACTGTATCATATGCATTTTCACTACACTAGCACTAGAGCTCTTTTGGAATGATAAGTTAGTACTTGCTTGTGCTAGATTGTACAGATGCATGCTTGATCATGGTTGGCTAAGCTCTTTTGAGTCTGTTGAATACTAGTTGTGAGCTAAGTCATTTTATTCTTTGCAAATCAAAAACATGATCACCACTTGATTTGGCTACCTAGCATGTGTAGGATTGTTGAATACTATGCTATCTTTTCATGCCTGGATATGCTAGTTGTATGCCTTTGCTATGTTGATGCCTAAGCTTTTATGACAACTTGTTTAAATTGAAATCTGAATCTGAATGCTTATAAGTGGTGTCTTATGTGCTGAATTGAGAAAGATCCAGGTTGGTTTGCTTGTCACACTGCTCTAGTTTGAGACTGCTTGTCATTGCACTTTGACATGAACTTGGACTAGGCTGTGTATCACCAAAACCTTGTCTTAAGCCTCTGATGGTTCTTTGAGCCTAGGCTTGGCACTGGTTGGTAAGAAGTGGCAAAAGACAAGTAAATAACCCCTGGCACAAAAGGAACTTGCTAGTGGATACAAATGTTTAAATCTGTAATTTGCAAGTCTCTAAAATGCTTATGGCTAGTTGTATATGCTTTGGTTAAGAGTAGCACACCTTGTATGCATTGCTAGCATCTTGTGTTCATGCCTATCTTGCTAGGTGTTATTCATGTTTGTGATGCTTTCTTTTCGATAACCCTGAAAAACTAGCTTGCTCTTGATATGTGTAAGATAGATTCATTTGAGCTTGTTATATGCTTCCTTGCCCTCACTTGCTCTGTATGCTAGAACTTGTGATTACTAGCTTTCCATCCCTTCTGAGCTCTTTCAGTTACACTTTCATGGCATATTTTGAGGGGGAGTTGTCTCGTTCAGGGGGAGTTGAGTTCAAGGACCCTTGATGTGTCCATTGTCAACAAGGGGGAGAAATTAGTGTACTTTCAAGAGGGAGAAAATTTAAAAATATGGACAAAGGGGAGAACTCAGGAGAGAGTTAGTTGAGGGGGAGCTTTGCACTCATTTTGCACTTGTGAGATGCATTTCAGGGGGAGTTGAGTTTTTAGCATGCTCTTTGCATCGGTGCGTTGAGCCTTTTGCCTCTGTCTTGAGGAGCCAATGCTTTGTTTTTTTTGTTGTCTCATTGTGCCCAGTTTCTTTGCTTGTATTTGGTTCTTGGGCATTTTGAGCAACTTTCTTCTTTTTTTCTTTCTTTTTCGATTTTACGCTTTTCTCTTGTCTTTGTTCCATTTCAGGTTGCAGGTTGAAGGTGTTGACAATGCACTCATCAAGGGGGAGATTGAGAGCCAATGGACTGGCCTCATTGCTCTCCTGGTGTGATGAGTAATTGTCAACGAGCTCAAGCCCTCCGATGGACTGGAGGCCCTCCGATGGACTGGAGGTAGATGACGAAGACCTCGATGGACTGAGGCAAAAGCCCTCCAATGGACCGGAGGCAATGCTTGGCGTCCGTTGGCCATGGGAGCTCGGTACACGGAGGGGCGGTTCGGAAACGGTGGTGTAAGTCCTCCGATGGACGGCGAGGCGACTCCGATGGACTGGAGAAGCCGGGTGCCACCGTGGTGCTCTAACCCGAGTGCATGGCGCAAAGACGTGCGAGGGAGGCTTTAGCGGCTTTGGCTCAAAACCGCCACCCAAGTTCACATGACTTGGTGGGTTGGGCTCTGATTCGCCAAGATAGAAGATTCGGCCAAGACCCGGCCCAGGAAGCCCGCAGAATAAAGTTTTCCGGTTTCTGACTTCAAAACCGGGGAAGCTTCCGGACTACTGGCTACGTGGCGTACATCCAAGCAAGGTGTGGAGAAGAAGAAGATCAAAGCGTCATCATAGTCGTCCGATTGTATCTTTTACATTTCAGCCCCTTCCGGGCATTCTAGAGTAAGGGTCTTAGTGTTAATTGTGTCGTCAGGCCTAGGGCTATAAATACCTAAGTGGCTGGTCATTTAGGTGACTCCTCCCACCATTAGAAAACCCTAGGCTTCATTTCCATACAGCCATGTGCCTAAGAGAGAAGAGAGAGCATTAGGGCTAGGTTTTGAGTCCCCTAGGTAGTATTCTTCACACAAGAGGGAAGGATGAAGGGTGGTAGGCTATAGGAACTTTGTATAAACTCAATTTCGTGATTAATCCATCAATATTCAGCAGAAATTCGAGCTCTCCTCCTCCCCCTTCTAGTTTGGTTTTTGGGTTCAATCCTTGGCTTTTGGGTGTTTTGCTTTGGCCATGGGTGAATCCTTTCTTTTGCCGGTGTTTTGGACTTGCAAGGACATGGAGATTATGCCCTAGTGCATCACAAACCTGTAGGTTTGCCACGAGCAAGTCGAATATGAGTTTTTCGCTTTTCTTGCCCAAAGCTTGACTCTTCACGCGATCTGAAATTCCCGCTAATCCCGTGATCATTTTGAGTTGATCTTTTGGGAATAGCTTTGGAATAGTGCTCAGATAGCCTGTGTCAAATTTCGTGAAGATTGGACAAGGTTTGGTCAAGTTTAGGGTTTGAAAACCCAAGTTCCAGCCTCCCACCAGAACATCCGGTACCTTTACCGGAATATCCCGTAACGGCGGACTGTCCGGCACCGGCCACTGGACTGTCCGGCGTTGGGGATTTCGCCCCTGCCTCTACCGGACCATCCGGTTCTGTCACCGGAACATTCGGTTCCACCGGACAATCCGGTGAACGACACCGGCAGTCCGGCTGTCGCCTGGGAGTTGGTTGTAGCGTTTTTCGTCTGTGTTTTCGCTGCCCGCTCTTTTTCTTTGACCTCGCTTTTAGTGTTCCTTGTTGCTGCCCATACTCTTAACCTGCTGTGAACCAGTAGGGCGCATTTCGGTGCGTTGAGTGGCGAACGAGACGCTAGTGCGTGAGTCGTTGTTTCGCTTGACTTGCGATCTTGTGATCGTTGAGTCTCGTGCTTCCGCTCACTTGGTGTGTACCCGTTCAGTGGGCGACACCAAGTGCTGCTAGACACATTTCCTTTCAATGGATGGTGTCTAGCGTTTGTTGTGTGTAGTAGTTGTCAGTTTGCACCAGGGGGTTCGTGAGTTTGAGTTTTTGAGTGCTCCTATTCACCCCCCCTCTCTAGTCGCATGCCTCGGTCCTACATCTTTGACCGTATCTACAATCTTCGCATCGATCTTCCTGGGGTGTTGTGCAAACGGATGAAACCCAGGTTTCGTTGGCAACAGATGTTCGACGATAGATCGATCATGCCCAGGCATCTCGTGGTACTCCCAGGCAAAACAATCAGGAAACTCCCTAAGCAGTTTTATCAATTCAGTCTTGAATTCTAGGTCAAGCTTCTTACTTACCCATGTTAGCCTAGCGCGATCGCCTGGACCGATGTCAACTGCCTCAAGCTCGTCAGAGGGGGTAAATCCAAAGCCGAGTTTACCTTCCTCGGCAAATTCCTAGGTAGAGCTTGACAACGCCGGGGTTGGATGAGGGGGTGCAATCTTGGGTTTTTCCTCATCATCAGGCAATTGGTTCGCATGTCAACACATCTTTATTAAATGAAGTATGAATTACGTTGATGTTCTGTGGCCGATCACCCAGATTGGCCAATCCTATGTTACATCCAAAAATATGATTATAAATTTTTTGGGGCCGATCACGCAGATCGGCCACTACGGCTTGTGAGGCCGTAGACACGCTATCGGAATTTACAAGCCGATGAGAA
The DNA here is from genome assembly GCA_022530915.1 of Paspalum notatum. Taxonomy (NCBI): domain Eukaryota; kingdom Viridiplantae; phylum Streptophyta; class Magnoliopsida; order Poales; family Poaceae; genus Paspalum; species Paspalum notatum. Next base: position 24,927,762 of record CM039688.1, on the reverse strand, counting down.
TCGGCCGATGCCGTTGGCTGAAGTGGCCCACCGTTTATAGATGGGTGCCGATTGCCAGAACCGGCGTGATAACGTTTTTTGCCTCTTCCACAAAACTCCAGTTCAGCTCTTGTCGATCTGAGAGGCACTCTGCTTCATCTGACGTGGACGATTGTGCGATGCTGCGAGAATCGTCCGCAGGTACAACTTCAATGTTGTCACCGTCCCATGGGATCAAGCATTGATGCATTGAAGAGGGTACACAGCAGTTCGCATGAATCCAGTCTCGGCCAAGGAGAGCCGAATAAGGACCATGATCGTCGACCACGAAGAGGTGTTCAGTGTCTTGTGGCCGATTGTTAGCTCAAAGTTAAGGACCCCTTTGACCTGAGATGAAGCGCCCTCGAAGTCGTTGAGGAGGACGTTGGTCTTCACAAGGTCATCGGTAGACCTCCCAATATTGCGGCACAAGGAATACGGCATGATATTAACGGTTGCGCCTGCGTCGACGAGCATCCCACCAACTGGCTTGCCGTTGATGAAACCTTTCACGTAGAGAGGCTTCAGATGCCGATACTTCTTGTCGATCGGCTTTTCAAAGATTGCAGCAGCGGGGCCGAGGCTAAGCTGCGCCATTGACTCGGCCATCTGTTCACTGCTGGGAGGACGAAAATCTTCAGGCAAATAAAAGACCATATTTATACCTGCTGCGGCCTTCTTGATCACCTCATTGACTTCATCTTCCATGTCATCATCATCGCTGGTGGACCCATGGCTGGCCATGCGCGACGAGCCTTCCTGTGCGTCTGGCTTCGCCGGCTCGGCTGGTGCCGGCTTCGTTGACGTTTCTGCATCGTCAGACTGAGGCTTCCGTTTCCAAGCAAAATTTCGTCTGGACTGTAAGCTTGGAATATCCATGATGCCTTCAATCTTCTTGAGCTGCCGAAGATATTCTTCTTCGGCTAACTCCACGCAGCGTAAGCGCTGAACTCTGCGCTTTTGCGTCTTGGTCAGACCCTCGGGGCACCACCTCTCCAGGTGGCATTCTAGATGACACCGGGAGTCTTTCGGGTCGTCCCTCTTTGCCGGAGGAGGTGAGCGTGCCGGTGGCGGGGACACAGAGCACCGCTTTGGTGGTGGAGACGGGGGACGTCGTGGTGGAGGAGTAGGATCATGATGGCGGTGCGGTGAGGTTGTGCGACGTTGTCGTGGTGATGACGTGCGCTCCAGACGTTCGAACACGGACGTCTTGCCACGGTAACTCCTGCGGCCGAAACACTCTGGACAATCATCAATTGTGGGTAGCCTCTCCATACCTTGCGTCCAGCAGAAGTGGAAAGTAGGGGCAGTGCCAGTGCTCATTGTGGTTCATGGCGTCGTGGCGTGACTGGTGCCGCCTTTGTTCTTCACAGCGCCGATCCTCGCGGCGCTGTTCTTCACGGCATCGGTCTTCCAGATGACGGCGACATTCACGATGATAGGCTTCATCCTCTTTAGCATGACGTCGCTCCTCGTTTCGTTGATGATGGCGTGCGTACCAGCACCCCAGAGTTGGGGCAACATCGTCGATTCCTCTCCACCGTTTTGACCGAAGTATGCTCTTCGGCCCTAAACTCGAGAGGGACATCGTCGAGAGGATCCGCCTTAGCCTTGCCCTTCTCGTCCTTAGATGCGTGAACCATGTTGATCGACTCAGCAGGACCTCAAAGGAGATGCAAAAACTGATGTTGATTGCCCCGGTGTAGGACCCGGCCAGAAGAAATAGCTCTGCCTAAGTGCGCTCGGCTCATCGACTCGGATACGAACTCCGAGTAACACTCGTCGGGCAATGGACTTGTGGCGTAGACGGCGTTGACTGGAAAAGGCATCATGTCTATCTTCATTGGAGCGCAAGCAAACACGAGCCTGCCTTGTTCTATGGCCTTCTGAATTTCAGACCGCAGGATCCTGCAGTCACCGGTGTTGTGCCCGTCCAACTTATTATGCCATTTGCAGTATTTACGGCCACGCATTTCTTTAGCCGTAGGGACTTGATGTCTAGGCAACGGTACTAATAGCTTTTCTTTGATGAGCATATCAAAGATGGCTTCGGTCTTTGAGACATCGAAGTCGTAGCCCGGGATCGGCTCAGGCTGTTTCACCCATTGGCACTGTAGAGGCTTGTTAGCCCTTGCCCACTGAACAAGGTAAGCGTCAGCATCATCTAGGGCGTCATCTTCATCGGCTTGGATATAGCCGATACTCCATCTCTGCCTCTCCTGCAAGACTTCTGGGTGGCTCCGCTCGTAAGCACCAACCTTTGACACCAGATGGCCGATAGAATTGAAATCGGTCGGCCCGTATACCGCCTTGACGGCCTTATTTAACCCGTTGTACGCTATCTGAGCCAGAATCTTCTCGTCGAGGTGGAGGGAGTAGCAATGGTTCCTCAGTTCACGGAACCATTAGATGTACTTGTGTACCGTTTCTCCCAGGAGTTGGTGGATACTGTTCAAGTCTGTGAACGTGGCTTTGCCGGATCTCGGGCATGGAAACTTTCCTCCAGCTGTTTCCAAGTGGTGATGGACCCAGGGGCCAACGTGGTGTACCAACCGAAGGCTGGCCCAGTCAACGATAGAGAGAACAACCGAATTTTCATATGTTCGGCCCTTGATGCGATCCCTAGCTGTGCGAGGTACCGGCTGACGTGCTCTACGGTACTAGCCCCGTCGCTGCCACTAAACTTGGTAAAATCAGGGATCTTGAACTTGGGAGGGGCCTCGAGCGTATACCTCTGGGTAAGGCTTTGCATAAGTGATGGCCACCGATAGAGGTGTAATACCATATTGGTACTTCAAAATCTCAGAAAGATCTTTCCGAGACATATTGAGATCCGTCCCTGCAGCAAACATGGCCTGATCGTTGTGGATCGGCCCAGTCCCATAGGCATTTTGCCATTCAGCTAACTCCTGGTCCGGCGCTTTTGCTGCTCCATGTAGTGCGGTTCCATGCGTAGGCCTAGCTTCCAGAGGAGGGTTTTGCTTTGGTCCTCGCGATGGATTGACGAGGACTGGGTTAGGGTCGGGGGAGGAGGAGCCTCTCCTTCCTCCAGCTATCGGTACCTCAGCTGGCATACGAAGCCGTCAGGTATGACAAGGGTGGAGTTGAGTAAGCCTTGGTTTGTAGAGGAAGCTGATCACATGGAGAATGCATGATGAATTCTGCGATGTTATCCCCCTGCACCTCAATGTGGATGGGTGTGAGCAGCCTGGAGTAAAACATTGCTTCCCCCACATAGCCGTTCAACTCGGGGCCGGTGATGTGAAGCGGTTCACCGGCCAACGCTGCTCTGACCATCTTGACCACGATGTTATCCATGCGGTTTATGACCGCCTTAGACTATCTGATCAAAGCATGCGCAGTGATCCTGTTTATCTCCTCGCGGAGCACTTCAGTGCGCCGCTGCGAGGGGGTCAGGAGATCCACTTCGTCAAGGAGAGACGAAGGGCATCCATGTAACACGATGCCGCCATGGCGGGACTTCTGATACATGGCGTGTACTTTGCCCTTGAGTTCCTCGATGATTTCGGCGTAACGCTTTAGGTGCATCTCAGGCAGGTCTTCAGGTTTCTCGATCGGGGCGAGTTCTTCTCCGCCCTCATCGGTGCTGGCGTCGCGATTTCCTTTGCCGCCAGCCATGTAGATGGATCGAGAGATGTCCCACCGGGCGTGCTAAAAATGTGTTGCACCAGGAAACCGACGGGTAGTTCCCTAGAGAGCTTCACACAATAGGGCCGGGAGGTGTATGTGGATCGTCGGGATCGCTCCTCCTTGCTGCGACCCACGATCAGCTGCACGGATCAGCCGATCGTTCTTGGCTTGGTGTTGCTTGGGCGTGCCACCTAGCTTATGACCTAGCCAGGGAGGTTATGGTGATGGTGTTCGCGTTGGTTGGCTCCTGTTTCCCCTATATGAGGAGACAAAACAGATTAAACATTAAATGCTAGTCGGATCACTCGGATTGGCTCATCCTACATCGGATCTTCTCCATCGGCAAGGCCCTGTTGTCTTACCAATAGTATATCCAGATATAATATGCAAAAGTACTTAAATAAAGGAAAAGTAAGCATGACTAGATCTATTCTAGTCGGCTAAAACATCCAGATGAACGTCAAACATACCCTGAATCTACTAAACTCACCAAAGATTCTATAGGAACAATATACGAGCAGATGCATCTTTGATAAAGCGATAACAGGCAAGACAGGGTATACATCGGATCTTCCTACTAACGTATGATCTGTAGATAAAACTATGATAACAGATCTAATCTAAGCTCTAAACCTTGTGATATGCTAAATCAACAATAAACCAGCAGCATAAAAGCATGCAACACAATAGATATTAGCATAACAACAAATTGTGTACAAGCCAACATGCAAACACATCGGCTCATACACATGACGGATCTCATGCCGAGCTGGGCTCACCACGAGATTTGTCAACGTAACTAATGGATCTCGCGCTAAGCAAAGCTTATCGCGAGATTCATCATGGTAACTAGCAAACCGCGCCATCAAAAACGCTTCAGCACACGATTTGCCAGGCGACTAACGTCGTAATGCCTGTAACGAATTGAATTGTTAAGGCAGCATGACGATTACCTGAAACTCTAGTCGCTAGAGGTGGCGATGCGCCGAGGGGATGTGGAGACAGCCGCTGCTCGATGAACGTATATTGTCAACTTTATTTCGATAGTAAGGGTACATATTTATAGTCCGTAGACTAGGGAAACAAACCTGCCCTTCCAAAATTAAGCTACAAACCCTAACTAACTAAAACTGGACTCTTTAATCTATGACACAAAGCCCATTGGCTTGTTCTATCTTTCCGCCGTCGCTCCCTTGGACGACTTCTTTCCAGCCCAAAGCCGATCTTGGCCCATTAACAGGGGCGGCCAAATTCCATTGTCAACGGTCCTTCGACCCTCGATAACACCAAATCCAGAGGAACCGACATCACACACATCCAACTCTTGATGGAGCCACAACAGTTACATCATCAAAGGCAATTGAAATAGAGAGTAGATAGACTTAGTTTACAAACCAAATACATGATCAAAAATATAGCGGAAGCGATTTCAAAAACATCTCGCAGCGAAAACAAAGTACTTAAGTAGTCTTCATGCAGAGATGAACACAAGGCGAGTAGCACCGAGCCCACTGGTTCTACCCTCCTCCAAACAGAACCAGATGTCATCAATACCTGCGCTCCAAAAGTGGGGGCAAACCCTGAGTACTAATTACTTAGTAGGACTTAATGGAAATGGCTTACGGCTGATGCAAAGCTTGCTTACTAATCATGTGGATCCTTAGCCATTGATTTTTAAACAAGGTCATGTTGACATAAGATAGCAGGATTTGACAACTGCCACCAGTCATCATAATAGTAACAACATCATAATAATAACTTGCATGAATGTAAAACATGCACATCCAAGCATGTAAAATTTAAAATGTGAACAATAAGCATAATATGTTCAAGTTGCTATGACATTGAACATCAATGGCATTGGCATTCTCACACATGGTGAGCATCAGTGATTTGAATCGGTTTCTAATTCCTGGGAATAACTAAAAATGCTAGGAGATATATGCTTACTAGCCATCGCGTTCCACACATATATCCCCCATCTCCACTTGTCCCATCCCAAGTTCGATTCCAACCCGGCATTCCCCAGGTTTAGCCCCCATGGAGCGATACCACGGCGTACCGGGTCAGCCCTCCCATGAGTCAAGCACCCCCAGGCCCCATGGTAGGACCAAGTCTCTATTCTTCAGATGGCACAAGTAAGATTTTCACCAGTCCCATGGCCTGGATAAGCATTCTAACAATGTTATGCCGACCAATAGGCGAACAACGAACGGTCTTATGCTACATGCGGATGGAGCTCGATAACAACAACGCACACCACGAAAAGTAAACTTATGCTCCGCCCAGTCTCCATTTAAATCATAAGCATAAATAAGATCTCCATCGTAGTAAGATTTCTTTTGTTTGACAGCCACCTACGTGACGAGTGACTACATTCACTCGTGTCTACTCGCACCTAGCATTACTAGGCACTCGTCCTACGAACTCTATGTATAGGTGCTAGGGCCAGGGCGGCCAGGGAATCTAATGCAATTGGTCAGTGGTCGTCTCTAGTGCAAAGTCAGTAGCCAGCTGCGGTTCTTCTGGCTGCGGGTCCACTGGTTCCTGATGTAGGGGCTCGTCGTTGTTGGCGGTCGTTATTTCACGGTTTCGACCGCCAATTCCTTGGTGAATAAATGGGGTATACATAAATTTTTGTGCATTATCTACCTAACACTAACGAATTCCACGAGTTTTAGTTGTTTTCGATATATCACAGGGAGATGCTCATATTCCATACAAAAGTATACCATATGGAGCAAGAGAGAATTCACGCACAAAGGGCTTGAGAATGATTTGAAAATAACATCACTATGAAGTATATCAAATGCCCTCGTGGACCAAACCATTGCAAAGATCTCATCAAAATAATCAAAATGGAGTTTTGGTTCACTCAATTTGGAGTCCGGATGCAAAAGTTATGGCCGTCGCAAAAATTGACAATGCTGAGAAGATGGACCATGGCAGCCCGGCCACCTTACATGGCCGCCCGGCCATCCCCATGGCCACCTGGCCACCACCTATGGCCGCCCGGCCACCATCTTGGCTGCCTGGCCACTACCCATGGTCGCCCAGCCATCATCTTGGCTTCCCAACCACGCCACATGGTTCCCCCGACACAAAGTTGCACGCCAGAGCTTATCACATTCAAATAACGAAGGAAACTTGGGAAACAAAGGAAGAACACCAAGTGGTGAGGCAGCCGGCCAGGTTACATGGCTGGTCGGCCACCTCCTATGGCCGACCGACCACTCACTTTGGCCGCCCGGCCATGCCACGGTGGCAATCCGACACGTCCTTCGACCAGCATGCAAAGAAACACAAAAGGAGATGAATCCAACCGTACAATCAAGTATCTGATGAAACCAAGGGTCGGAAGGACATAACACAAGGATTGCAATCCAAGGAAGATAGCATGCATCAGCCAATTTGGGAGAAACACATGGCCGCCCGACCATTGACCATGGCCGGCCGGCCATGATTTTTTCCCGTTTTGCACGTGCACCGACTTTGGCAACCGTCACCGACCTTGGGGAAGCATTTTCAGTCATTGGATCAACTAAGTCGGTGAATTGGGTGGCCGCCCGACCACCCCTCGTGGCCGCCCGGCCACCCACATGGCCGCCCGGCCAACCGACTTAGCCCCTCCACTGACCTTACCACTCCTATAAGTAGAGGGACACTCCCCCACTCCAAAAATGTACCTTTCAACATGTAATCTCTCTCCCTTTCTAGGAGGCGCCCCGCTGGTGGTGCCTCCACTCTGAAAATAGTGTTTGGTTGGGAGTTAGAGAAGGTTTTGTTGTATCGGAGTTAGTCGGAATATTCGGTAATGTATCCTGTGCTTTCTTTCTTACATTCCAACTATTGACTAGTGCATGTACTTTACTTTCCTACTTTATGCGCTTATCTTATTCTCTGTTAGTAGTTCGAGTGGTGTAGTTACATTTCCCTTTTGGTCCACCATATCGGTCTGAGTTGTGTTGAGCTAGATTTGATTTATCATTGTTATGCTTGCCAGTGCTACAATTCAACCCTAGACTTAGACGCTAGGCTCTGGTTAGACCCTAGACTTCCAAAGGATGAGCTATACGTTTGTAGCGTGCCATCCTCTCCATGCAGGTTTGCTTGGTAGCCCCACTCGGTGACAGCGTGTGGTGTGCCTGTGTAGTCCAAGCCCATCGTTCGGGAGGCCCGTAGGTTTTAGCTAGACTCTCTTTCGGGACCTACTATCTACCACCTAGAACCCTCAAGACTGTGGAATTTCGCTCGATGCAAGTCATAACTGTTGACGTCTCTTAGCATAACAATTTTACTCCGCAAGCGCATGGAGATTCGTTGTAGGTTTTTCACTCGGAGTATTCCGAGTATCGTAAAAATCCACAGGAAAGCAAGGGCGAATAGGTGGAATGAAATGTCGAACTTTTAAGCAGTACTATAACTTAGATAAAACACCAGCTATTCTTACAACGGGGGTAAGATAACAAGGTAGTGTATGGTGGGAAGAGTAAAACAGGGACTAAAGAAGCTTAACACTTAGGTAGCTATCTGGGAGGACAACGAGTGAGATTAGATTTCCAAACTCTACTACTTAACCGCTGCAGAGGAGTATTCGCGGTTGAACTTAGTTAACTGGAAACAAGCTAGGATCTTGCGTCGAGCGACATTCCGGCGCCTCGAGGGGTCAAGGGGTAGATAGTAGATCTCTGAAGGAGACCTGGCTAACGCCTACGGGCTTACCGAACGATGGGGTGGAATACTGAGACATCTAGAGCTGTCACCTAGAGAGGCTACCAACTAGATCTGCTTGGGTAAGATGGCACGCTATACTAGTGTTCTAGTGAGAACTTGAACACTAAAGCTCTTCCTTGATCAGAGGGTGAGAACCAACTTAATCTTAGATCAAAATCCTAAGACAAGCTTATAGCACGGGCATGTCTAATAGGATTCAGATAACTTAAGAACAACACAAACCTAAGCCTTGGATCTAGTGTGCAATAAAGGTACACCACACTAGGCAAGCGTTAAGAAGTAAAGTAAAGTATAACAGAAGATAGAACAATGAAATATATTATATTGGAGTAACAAGAGTACAAAGATAGAAAGATACAAGAGCTTTACCAAGACCCGAAGAAGACTCCGGAATCCCAGGACTAACCTAGTGCTACTAGACTAAGCGATAGTATGAGCTACTCAACTTCCACACTTCACAAATGAGAGCTCGAGGGTATTTATAGCCACCAAGTGAGTGGGGGTACTTATAGGGTCGGTATGGCGGTTAAGGGGACAGGTGGCAGGTCGGGCGGCCTAGTAGGGAGCTGGGCGGCCCCACCCTAGGTTGGGCGGCCTGGCCAACCGTCGGATCCACCGCCATTATTCATCTTGTGGTCTATCTTGACTCCCCAAGTCAGTTGCATGGTGGTTAAGGCGGTTATCCTCGTGTTTTCTCCCGAACCATTGGATCTCACTTGTGTTTCTTCCTTAGCCGCAGGATTGAAGTGCCTAGGATCGCTGACTTCACCAATCCAAGTGTTGGATCGATGATGTGGCAAGCCTTCCGGGACTTGACGTGTTGGTTTCGGCATTTGGACTTCACAGCTGTGTTGACACGTCATTTATGCACATGCAGGTCGAAGATGGAGTGATTTGGCCACTTTGCTAGGTCGGGCGGCCTGTGGTGGAGCCGGGCGGCCTGGCCCACTTGTCAGGCATCTCCTGACTTAGCCATATTTTGCCTGTTTTAAGCTGATCTTTCACCTGCAATCAAATATCTAAAACAACTTGTGGAACTATGTTAGTAGCAAGGGTTAATCCATACTTTGGCATGTTTTCCTCCATATTTGTGGTTAGTTGATGGTCATTGGTAGTGCTATAATGACCGTCAACACCCCCCAAGCTTAGACCTTTTCTCGTCCTCGAGTAAAGCCAAGATGGGTTATGGATCAGGAGTTGCTACAATATCGATGCTCATAAATAGGAGTTATGCACAGACAACACCCATACTTTTACCTCGAACCATAGTGTATGCAATGATCACTCTTACTCATACCTGTGGTGCATCTTTTTGTCTTACCATGGCTTGAGTGGTTGAGAGGAAGAACGACTTAGCTGCAGGTTCTGCTCCAAGCATGTCTTTTGGGATTCCCATCTCAGGTGTTTTTAAAGATTTTTCAAAAGAAAACAAGTTTCCACAAAGGTACTCTTGATCGCTCAAAGTGTATCCTCACCATTTGAAGCCAAGAGCATGGCTAAGAACTTCCTATACTAAGGCTTATGTGGAGCTCAGGGTCATAGAAGAACTTAGCTTACTTAAGTTGTTTGTTTTGCAAAGCCAAAGATTGGACCAAAGAAATGTACTACATCATCTAGCCTTGTTCATTGTTGGAGCTTTATTTGGTGGATGGATGGATGAATCGCCTTGTTTCCTTTCCTTCTCCTTTTTGATTGATAGGTATGAATATGGATCTTTTTTGTATTTTTCTCTCTTTTTGCCATGCTTGACTAGCATGCTTTTCTTTTTCTCATATTTTTGCCATGCTTGACTAGCATGCTTTTCTTTTTCTCATATTTTTGTTGGCTCCATACTCTACCTCTTTTTAATTGGAAGGAGTAAGGCTAAGGGTATTATTTTGGAGATATATGGATGCATACCCAGGATAGGTAAATGCATTTGTGGTGGTGGATTTTTGCTCCAACGATTCACAAGATAGAGATGATTCCATTCTAAGAGACTCAAAATTTGACAAAGCTCAAAACAACTTTAAGTAGCTTAAACAAGCTGGGCTCAGATATTTCAGTGTATTTGGCTCTGGTAGGTAGTCAAAACCGATGGGGGAACTTCATTTTATTTTTCAAAAGAATAAACCTGAGATGTTTATCTTACTAGGGACATGTGGAGAAAACCTAGTGCTTAGCCATATCATTTCTCACAACGACTTAGACATAGTTATGCAAATGGCATCCACTAAGTAGAAGATCAAGTTTTCAACTTATACACACGAGCTCGAAATTAAGCTAAGTGTAGAACGTGCATAAACAACTATGTATGAACATAATAGAGCAACTATTCATCATTTCCATATGAAAGATATATGCATCAAAGTTGGGAGTTGCTTTTATTGACACTTTTTTTTCAGATAGAGCAATAAATAGGGAAATACATAAGGACATTATTAAAAGTACTTACCTTGGTTGGACTGTGATGCTGCTGCTCGATCGGACGGGGTACTGCTAGTACTGGTAGGACGGGTGATGCTGCTGCTTTGTCGGACAGGGGTACTACTGCTGCACATGGAAGGAGACAAGGACAACAAACGGGGACACCTTACTCTGAGGGGCACAGGTGCGAGGAGGCATGCTCATAACGGTCTACCATCCCCCCAAGCTTCAATGAAGCTAGGGGTTTTGGTAGCAGTAGTTGTAGAAGTTCTGAGCATTGAGGAAGCCAGCTCCAACTTGCTCATTCAGGTTCTGGAGCATTTTCGTGTTGGTTTGGAGCCGTTGACCCATCGCTTCCGTGCGTTGGTAGATGTCACCTACCTGCTGATACAGCCTCTGATCGTACTGGCCCAAGTTCATCCCCCTATTGCGGAGTTGATGTCGGGCATGTCAGGTGTGTGGTACCGGGCTGAAGCAGAGTGACCTAGGTCTCTACTTAGCGCACGTGACGCACTACCGCCTCCGTAGTGTTGTGTACTATGGGAAGGCTGGTAGGAACTCTCGCCACCGGTACTGGAGAAGTACCAGGATGGCTCAGATGGCATGGAAGCATGGACGGGTTCCTCAGAATCCTCTCCTCGGGCTCTGTGGTGTAGCTCCTCCGCTTGCCATCGCTAGGCTCTTGTCATGACACAGCCGATGCTTTGGCGTGGTGCCTCCACATCTAGCTGCATGGTTAGGCTTCTAACGGTGTACATGTCGAACTGCGGTGCTGGAAGCGGCAGCTCAAGACTGTGCCCAAACCATGTCATGATCATTCTCCTAGTTGCGGCGTCTCGCCTCATAAAATGTGCTGGACAAAGTGCTGCTCCCCTACATAGTGTGGTGTGTCGTTGGGAAGGTAGTCAAGTTGGGCATTCTCTAGGAGGCCCAAGTTGGCTGCTATCCTGGTGACAAAGGAAATGATGCTTATGGGGGTGTTGGTCGTTCTCATGCCCATCCAGTGGTGGACAATGTCGAGGACCAGAACATAGCGCTTCTTTTTTACCATGGCATAGAGGCACTTGAGGTCTTCGTTGGGTGCACAACGAAACTCGCCTGTCGGGAAGACAATGAGCGAGACCCAGCGAGCTAAGAGTCCCAGAGTGGGATTGTGAATTTTGGTGGTGCTGTGTTTCCCCTTCCCATACTCCCCACATATTTCCACCCAAAAAGATTTCATATCATACCTGGCCGGGTCACTCAACGAACAGTTGGAGTGGAAGCCTAGGAGGTCGGTAAACTGCCGCGGGTGGACAGAAAATTCAGTATTGAATAGGCGGAAATTTATGAACGTACTTGTTGTACGCTTATCTATGCGGAGAGTCATCAGGAATTCTTGTGTGAGAAGGATAGATGTAATGTTAGCGAAATCCGACCAACCCACATAATCAAAAGCTTTAATGAATGGGTCCAACATACCTATTTCGACGAGGAAGAAGGCGTCGAAGCACTTGGTCCTCCCAAAGACCTTGGTGGTAAGAGCTTGTAACGTCGGAGCTTCCTCATCGCCTTGGATGTTGATGTCCTGCAGGTTCATTAGTCAGCGCTGCGGTTGTTGCTGAGAAGAAACTCCTTCATCTTGCTCCTGGAGGCTGCGTGTGCCGCTGACGGACATCCTGTCGGACGCTGCTGGGGTCCTAGAGCTTCCGCTTTGTGAATGAGAGTGGGAGCGCTCGTCCGACGAAGACGGGAACTTCAGGTGCAGCCCCTTCCCTGTGTTGCTTAGGGCCTTCTTCGCTTTCCTGAAGAAAGAAGACATCCTGCAAAAATAGACAATAGGCTACACAAGAGACAAAGCAGTCACAAAAGATTAGCATTAGCGGTTAGTCGTCCAGAAGTCAGTCGTCCAGAAATTAGTCGTCCTTGCGGGGCAGAGCCTCCACAAAACGTCCAAAAAACCGAGGGTGTAGCACTTATTTTATTGGGCAGAATTTTGACTAAGTGCTGGAATTAAAACTAAGTGCCTAACTAGTGCTTAAGAGAGTGTTTAGGGGGGAGAAAGGAGTTGCTCGCGCTGCTGAGCAGTGCAAGGAGCAAGGGGGTGCATGCACGTATATATAGCCGCGCGAGGAAGCAGGCAGGCTGGGCGGCTCGGCCTTAGGCTGGGCAGCTCCGATGGGTAGCTGGGCGGCACAGGGCGAGCAGGAGCCTAGGCTCCTAGGCCTGCTGGTGGACGGGACGTGAGCGGCGCAGGGGCTTCGGACGGCGTCGGCGCGCAGGAGGCCGGCCGGCCTGGCAAGGGGGCCGGGCGGCTCGGGGCTCGAGTGCCCCTGGCACTTACGTCTGGTGGAGCGTGCAGAAGAGGAGCAGAGGGAGCAAGGAGGTGACCAGGGGGGCCGGGCGCCCTGTGCAAGGGGCCGGGCACGCAGAGAGGGGGCAGAGGGGGCCGGCCGGCCCCTGGTGGGGCTGGGCGGCTCCAAAAAATGTTTTTTTCACAGATTTAGAACTAACTAAATGCAAACTTGAGCAAATTTTGATGAAATTTAAACATGCAATGGTGAAATTCAAAGTAGATGCATGAAAGATAAGAAATATAACGCGGAGAAATTAAATATGCAGTGGAGGATAAAGCCAGTTTACCTCCTGGCGAGGGCAAGTCATACCTTGGGTTCGGAGTCAGCACTTGACGGAGACTTAGCGGCCGTTAGGGCTGCAACTTTTGCTCGCCAAATCTTCTTGGTTGCCACAGCCTTTTGTTTCTGAGTTTTAATCTTCTTTTCTGGCTGGGCTTTTGGCGTTTCCTCTTTCTTCCGCCATTCTTGAGATGTGTTCGTTGCCTTGGCGGTGTCCTTCTTTTCAGGAGCTTTGCCTCCTGATTCCTTTGTCGGCGGCTGGGCCAGTGAGGCACATCTCAGTGACTCGGCTCTGCGATCGGCTTTGAGCTTGCGGGCTTCTCCATCGTACAGGAGCTTTTCCATGGCTACGAGGAGAGAGTCCATCTTTGGCTTACTTGGTGAGAGCTCGATCTTCTCTCTTGGTGTTTCTTGGGGTGCTTGACACTTAAACTTGAAAGTTTTTACCTGTCGGCACTGTTCGACCTTCGGTTTGAAGGCGAATGTCTCCCATCTGCCATTGATGTTGAGGTGGACTTCTCCAGCTCCAACATCAATGTTGGCCTCAGCGGTGCTTAGGAATGGTCGCCCAAGGATGAGCGGTGTCTTCCTATCTACCTCCATGTCTAGCACCACGAAATCCACCGGGACGATGAAGTTCCGGATTTTCACCGGGACATCTTCGGCGTTCCCGACGGGGTAGCGAATTGATTGATCCGCTAGCTGCAGGCACATAGCAGTAGGGGCAAGTGTAGCATGCGTAAGTTTATCAAAGACTACCTTTGGCATGACGCTGACACTTGCTCCCAGATCACAGAGAGCTTGATCAAAGTTCTGGGTCCCGATTGAGCATGATATGGAGGGGGTTCCCAGGATCCTTCTTCTTTTCAGGCGGCTGGTTGAGTATAGCAGCGCTACACTCCTCCGTGAGGTGCACAACTTCAGTTGATGGTAGCGGCTTTTTGTTGTTGAGGATGTCCTTCAGGTACTTAGCATACGTAGGCACCTGCATCGCATCTAGTAATAGAATATTGACATATAGCTTCTTGATTACCTCAATGAATTTGCCGAACTAGTCGTCGACCGAGGCCTTCTTCTGCCTTTGAGGAAAAGGGAGCACGATGCTGTCATAAAACTCATGCGGAGCTGACTTCGGTGCTTCCTTCACCGGTGGTGGTTCACGATCCACCTCTTCTTCCTCCTCTGGTGCGGCCCGCTTTCCCTGTTCTTTTCCTGCAGCTCTAGGATGTGGGGGGTCTTGTGTAGACCTTCCACCTCTAGTGGTTACAACATTTATATGTTCCTTCGGGGGTGGCTCGGGCTGTCCCGGAAGCTTCCCCGAAGTAGGACTAGGTAGAGCGGCGGCAAGCTGAGCTATCTGGGATTCTAACATTTTGTTAAAGCTCAGTTGGTTCTTCATGGTACTATTCAGAGTTTCCAATTGATTTGACAGAGATTCAAGAACTCTATCATTCACATAGAACTTCTTACTAATGCTATCGTTCACAGCTTTTTGATCGAAAGGATTTTTATTAAACTGCTGAGAACTGCCAGAAGACTTACCTTGACCAGCGAAAGGTAAGTTGGGTCGTGAATTCCAACCTAGTTGAGGACGAGGCCCATTGCTGAAGCCATTGTTGTTGATGAAGTTGACGTCCTCCGATCCATATTCGGGGCAGCTGTTCGCCGTGTGGCCGGTGTTCCCACAATGCTCGCAAGTCATGCGAGAATCCAATGCCTGGACCGGCACAGCTTCAGGAGCGCCCTCCAGCTTCTTTAGCAGGAGGTCCATTTTGGCGGCAAGCATGTTGTGATGCCCCTGGCATCTCAAGAGCCATAACACACAGTTAGACAAGTTAATAATGAATTAAGACTTAAACATGTTCAGAGTGGTGATAACGAAATTGATAAAAGAAATCACTATGTCAAAATTTTTCTAATTAAGATACAAACCCTGTGACTTGGCTGAATAAAACATCACTCACAAGCTTTTGAGCACAACACCGATTGCAAAACCGAGGGATAAGAAAAATAACCCTAGACCTTCTGTTTTGACCATGTCCAAAAGTCTAAAGACAAGAAGTTTAAAAGATTAAACCCAAACCAACTAATGTGCCATCCAAGGGTAGCAATTGTGATCGTGACCAAACTTGAGCCCTAATGGAACTTTCAAATTCATTAGGCACTTGAGCTCAACTCCATTATCAAGGATATGGTACATGTCATGGGCTATAATTTTGTTACACTGAGCATAGTTCAAAGCTGCCATTTACCCATTCTAAATTGGCCACCATTCTCTCGGATATCAGCCCAAGTCAATTTACACAGACAAATTCTCAGTCTAAGTCTTCAGCTCACCCCAAACTTGAATCTGAAATTACTTTGGAATTCACTATACGACTTCAAAATCTTCCTTTCTATGAAGTGAAATTAAACTTATCATCTTTCAAATGCACCCAGTGTGGAAGTGATTGGCCTTTATTTGATACTTCAAAAGTTGAAAACAAGAAAGACTCTACACAAAATGAGACTTCTGTTTTACCAAACCTAGGAGCACATTTGTGTCTTTAGTGCGAAATCTGTTGGGATTCAGACCAACTTTATATTATCAAACTTGTAGATAAGCTTCTGGGGAACAACTTTGTTAATTGGGGCTTGATCATATCTTGAGGTTTAAATGGAGTTTAGTGTCATTTTCTACCTGCACAGAAAACTAGTTCAAACCAGACTTGTTTGGAAATTTCGAATTCTAGCTAGCCTACAGCCACTTTCAAGCAAGACTCTATTAGAATGAGTTGTAGCTTTTGAAATTCTAAGCAACCTTGTCAAGAAGCACCTTGGGTGAAAATGGCTAGAAATAGGACTTTTGAAATTTCTAAGCAAAAAGGGTCCCCTGTCCAAATTTAAGGCTGCTAGGTAAATTCAAGTTTAAATCATATCTCCACTCAAATTTTGGTATTTCTCCTTTTGACAAAGTTGTATAACTCGAAGGGTAGAGCATTTCGTCTAATCGGGGTTTTTCCAAAATCGGCCTCTAAATTGGTCAAAAAGGCGAATTTTAGAGGGGGAGGAATCACATTTTTCCATTTTTCCGCATTTTCCTTTTCCTCGTCTCACTGACGAGTGGGGCCCGCAATCCAGGGCGACGGCCATGGCCGAGCCGGTGGCCGCCACGCGGACGCCGACGTACGGTCACCGCCCCCGCGCCACGGATCGACCCCCCCGAGTGCGTCCTTAAGCGGAGGACGAGCCTCACCCTCCGTCCCCTTCGTCTCTCGTGCTCCCGAGCCC
Organism: Paspalum notatum; assembly: GCA_022530915.1. Classification (NCBI taxonomy): domain Eukaryota; kingdom Viridiplantae; phylum Streptophyta; class Magnoliopsida; order Poales; family Poaceae; genus Paspalum; species Paspalum notatum. The sequence continues at coordinate 24,911,068 of CM039688.1, read as the reverse complement.
TCTCCCTGCCTCTGCCTCACTCGTGAACTGCAGCCGCCATGGACGAGCTCGAAGCTCGGACTCGAGTTTCCACCGCCGCTCCATTGCCTCCCCTCGCCCTAGACCGCCACCATTGCCTTCGTCGCAACCTCGCGCACCCGGCGCTCTAGTCCTCGCCGCCGTCCTCCTCCTCTCGGAGTAGATCGAGCTGTCGCCCGACGACCACGGCGCTGAGTTCACCGTCGGTTCGCCACCTCCGCGCACCCCCTTCCACCGCCTCCCGCGCTCAAGGTCACCTCCATTGCATCCACCTTGGCCTCGGGGACTCGGCGCACTAGCCGTCGCCACCGTTCTGCCCCCTCCTTCGCCGGATCCGTGCCCGCACCGCCGTCCGGGACGCCGTCGCCGCCTCCCGGTTCACGCACGTCTCCGGGCCGCTTCGACCTCCTCCTTCGTCGAGACCTAGGGCTTTGAGTTCGACGTCGCTGGGAGCACCGAACGCCGCCATCTTGGTGTCAAGACCGCGCCTCTGCGCACCGCGCGCCGCGCGAGAACGTCGGCCGCCGCGCGTGCTTCGTCCCTGGCGAGAGGTAGAAGGAAGGGGTGTTAGTTTTGCGATCTAGCCCCTGTGCTTTCCTCTATTAACGTTTCAGTCCTACGCGTTGAACACTGAGTCATATGGAACTTACATGCTACCCCCTGGGGTATATGGTTAATTACATTTAAGATCGGGATCTAGTGATTTTCCAGTTAAATGCAATTATTTCGGCAGTGAACTTTGAAAAATCATAGTAAATCAAAGAAAAATCCTAAAAAGACAAACTCAGTTGCATTAGACTCCTCTTAAATAGATCTGTAGAATGGTTATGATATGGATGTGTAAATTGACTGTCTTGCCCCTGGTATGTTTCATGCATGTTAAAACTAGGAAAATGTTAAAAGTAGGCTAAATGGACTCCAAAGGCCATGAAATTTGGATAGTAGCTTCTCTAGGGTATTTGGGCAGTGTGTGAATTTTTGTAGCCCTAGCACTTGCTGTTTAATTACCCTTTTACCATTATACATGTGTTATGTGCATTTATTTAACTTAGAAATTGGAGGCTACATAGAATATGCTCAAAATGACTCTCTGGCATTTTTCATATACTTTGAGTAGTATAAGTAGCCCACTGGTGAAATATGAAGTTGTGTATGTAAAGTTTGAATGGTGATTTGAAATTAACAAGATATGGCTTGGTTATCTAAATAAATGGAAAAGGTAACTTTAGAATGCAAGGAAAATTCCATGGAAAATCTGGTATATGGTGCTATATAGAGTCCAGAAACTATTTTTGAAGGAATTATTGACACTGCCATATTGTACATTTGAATTGGCAATATATGGAAAATAAATGTCCTATAAAACTGAGAGTACTTCACTTGCTGATTTTTGTGGAGGTAGATTTTACTATGCACTGCTCACTGGTTTAATTTCATGGCCAGAAACTTATCCTATAAATTATAAAAAATCTGAGAAGCTATAGGGCTGATAACTTGCTAGAATTTTTAAAATTAATTTATAACTCCTTTGTGGCCGAAATTTTGACAGTAGCATAATGTAGTATAAATCTACATGTCATAAAAATCTGAGCTCATTTGGAGTTGTCTAACTACATGAACACAAGTAATGCTTCTATTCATAAAGTGGGCATGTGTTATTTAATTATAAGAGTAGGTGTTTGTTTGCAATTGCTGTCATTATGCATGTGGGTTGATTTCTAGCTGCAGACTATCTACTATTCTCTATATCACACTTGATTGAGAAATTAATTCATTTACTCATGTAAAGTACCTGAAGTCAATATAGCGTTTGAATCCATTAAATAAACATACTACATGATATAATTAGTGAATGTTTCCTATAAATGCATGAAGTACATGATTTCAACTTGTTACCCGTTGAATGGAAATGAACACCACCACACCTATTTTAGTAACCTAAACAACTATTGCTTGCATTTATCGAATCCCATAAGTGACATGTTGTTATAATCAGTAGCTTGTTATGTGTGATCCTATGACTGCGTGTTGGGTCGTTGTCCATAAGAATTACTCCTTGTGTATGTAGTTTAGTAACCACCTTTCTATTTTTCCATGAAACGATTGTTCATACGTGTGCTTCATATTCATGCATCTCATTCCTTGCATCATCACGCATGTCAATCATATAGTGGCGCTCATTACTGATGTGTGATCAAGAAACGAGCGCGTGGAACTACTTCAACCAACGGTGATCCAAAAGACCAAGTAAGACCCATTCACGACCTGGAGGGCCCATCACGCATGTCAATCATATAGTGGCGCTCAAGGATAAGAATGATCCTTCAGCGGCTGCATCGAGGTGTTCTTGTGCGGACCAGTGTAGTCCGTGGAAGAAGTTTTGGATTATCAACCACTATTCCATACCATGGTGGGGGTAGGCGGCGATGTACTCTTGTGGTGTCTCCCATGCCTCCGCCACGGACTCATCAGCGAGCTGCTTAAAGCTCAAGATTCGGTTCCTCAGTGAGCTTGTCTTCCCCAGAGGAAAGTACTTTGCAAGGAAGGCATTGGAGCATGCCTCCCTGTTTGCTGCAAGTTGTATTGCCTTTGCTCTCGATATTACAATGAAAGCTAGGGCGACTGGTGGCTGGTATGCGATGAGACACTAGATGTTCTACGTAGGGGTCCCTCACCCACCTTATATAGTCCGGCAAGGCTTGGGTTACAAGTCGGTTTCCATCTATGAGTCCTACTTGGTTTGGAAGCCTAAAGAGTACACAGAATCTACAATTACACGCTTTCTTTCTTGAGTCCTGCTACTTCTGGAATCCGGAGTCCAAGCCATCTTCTTTTCGTCTTTCCCAAATTATAGCACTTTGTCGTGATCTTCATGCTCGTCATCCGTCTCCGGGCCCATGAGATCAGGTGGTGCCCTGTTTGGGAGCCTGCTATCTCCATTGGGCCCTCCGGCGGCCCACATGCTGAGTCCACACCATGAGGGCCCAGGGGATATCTATCCCCCACAAGATCCCGAGGCTCGAGTGAATTTAGAAATTAACTAACTCAAGACTCTAAAAAGAGTAACATACTGTTCATGAAATTTATGCCCGAGTTAACATTATTTCTCATGGTGCACCGCCAGGTGCACCCCATGGGGTAGCCCCTAAGCTTCAAGTTGACTTGAGTATCAATCAGCTTGAAGATCCAAAAAATCAGAAAGAGATAACTGATCAGATGTTTCCTCCAAGTTCCGAGTTAATTTGAGAAATAACGGATTCCACTTCCAAGTTACCATTTCTCTCCTAGCTTTCCGAGTCATAGAAAGCCAATCCAAACTTCTGCTTTTCAGATTTTAGGAAAAAGAATATTTTCCCACAAATCCCGCACCCCATGGGATTAACCCAAAGGGAACAAGCAGAGGGCGCCGAGAGATTGCCCGTACACCTCCCAGAAAACAGGAATCTTCCAAACACGCAACAGCCTTTGTTGCCCAAGGGATAACTGACGCGTAGAGGAAGTCGAAACGACGCAGCCTACTGCATCGTGCTCACAGAAAACAAAGCGGAGTGATCATGCTATAAAACTAGAGCAATAGCCCGGCCACCCATCACGCCTCCACTGCAAACACATTCACCCATAAGAAAACCAAGAAACCTCCACTCCCTCCTCACCATGGCCAACGAAAAGGGGAAGAAACGTGCGAGGTCTTCCTCGCCCTCGGAACCCGAGTACTCAGACTCTGAGGACGCCTTCTTTGCCGGCAAGTTCGACGACGAGGACTCCTCGATCGACCGCTCCTCCAGCGAGGAGGAGAGGGTCCCTGAAGAGGTGGTGTTGCACGGCAACCCGCCTCCGAAGGAGGACGACGAGGAGCCCGACACCGACGACTCCGCTGGGTACAACTTCAAGGAGCGCGCCATGCTCCGTGGCCTCCACCGCGCTGGCCTCCAAGACTCCGACGAGGAGGAGGAGGAGAGCGAGGAGGAAGACGATGAAGACGGAGATGACGACGACGACGACCATGGCTCCGATAGCCATGGTGACTCGGATGACTCCGACGGGGACGACAGCGGCCACGACGGCGGAGACGAGGCCAGCGCCCCGGCGTCCAAGTGCCGCCTCACCACCGAACCTTCGGCCGGGCCATCCTCCAGTCATTAGGCGCTCCATTACCGTCGTAGATTAGTAGTATTAGTAGATTAGTATAATCTGCCTATATGTAATCCATGTAATGAACCATATATATGTATATATAATGAAATCCATCTATTATGCCTCGCATTTGAGATCTTGTCTATTCTTGTTCTTGTCTTGGAAATCAAGCGCCCGAGTCAAACGCATCTTTTGAGTTCTTAAAGTAAAGTAGAAACCGGCGAACAACTAAAGAACTCACACTTCACTTTATGCCCAGAGGATAGGAAATGCATCATTTGTTGTGCCGAGTTAAATTCTGTTCCAGGGGTCTCATTTTCCGAGTGATAAAGAACGTGTTCTTGTGCCAAGGAACCCGACTGAATAACCATTCTTCTCAAGAAACAATCCAACTCAAACTGACACCCAATCACAGAATCTCCTGAGTCGACCTAGACAAGCATGAAATCCAGGTACTCCTCTCACACAGTGGCCAAAACTGATGAATTGTCCGTCGGGGTGAACTAGAGTAGCTTAATTGATGAGGATGAGGAAGAGGAGGAAGAAACTCAACTCCATCAACGTGAAAGACGATCGAAGAAACACCATGATGATTCATCAGTAGACCCTTCCGCATCCATTCTTCCACGAAATGAAGATGGAATAGATCTAACTGCTGAAGACTTGAATTTAGATCAGATTATCAGGGATGCTTGCAGACTTCCCTTCACATTATGCTCTGATGATGATATAAGTCCATTGTCAGCATGCTCTAAGGACCAAAGGCCTGAGAAGCCAAGCCCCCGAGCATCACCAAGCCTGACACCTAGAGACTTGACAACAGAAGGGCATGCAAATACAGTGCAGACAGAAACTCCAGGTCGAGACTGAAACTCACATGGATGAATCCACTAAAATTATGACTGAAGGACGAATGCCAACCGAGAACTGGCAAGAAGTGCTGACTGGAGCAGCCTCAGAAGAACCTCACCATACCTCTGCATCCGAGCCATTGCCTGAAGCTGACATCTCCCAGGAGCAACAGACTGAGGTCAATGCAGCAGATGCTCCCCAGCCAACTTCTGAGGGGCATGACTCAGCACAAGAAAAAGGAATTGAGGAACCAGAGCATGCTGAATTGAATAAAGAACTGCAACAGGTTGAGGGAGGACAACCTGATACTCTAGCTTTAGCCGAGCCAAACAATACCCAACCCCCACCAATTGAAGCAGATGGCATTGGTCGCCAATTGGTGCCAGCAACCCCAAGTACAGGGTTACTATCAGCTATTGAGGTATGCCAATTTTCGAAGTTTTACATCTCATTTTGCCCTTGTCGTCATCTTAATAACTCAAATTGCTCCCCACAGGATATGCTATAGATGCTTCAAGCTAGAGTACAACAGGCTAACATGATTCGGGAGAAGATTGCTGTGTTGCCCAGCCACGAGGTCATCACTCTAAGGCAGCAGTTAGCCGACTCCGAAGCCATTCGCAGGGCTGAAACAACAGGTATGTATCCAACCTTCTTGCACTAGCCAATATCTGAGTTCCCGACCTAATAAATGTTCCTTGACAGTGGCTGCTGCTGAGATTGCCCGCCTGAAACAAACTGCTGTAACTCGTGAAGCGGAGTACCGCAACGCTATTCTAGATAGAGACCAAGCTCGCGATACAGCAGCCGACTTGCGCAGGCAGCTAGAAAGCGAGAAGAAGAAGCATGAGGTAACTCGTCAAGAATCCCAACTAGCATATTCCTTGCTCACAGAAGCATATGAATTGTATCGTTCCACAGGAGGAGATGCAGCAAAAGACCGATGAATGCCAGCAGCTGCAAGCAGAACTCCAAACCGTTTAGGGATCTCGAGACAGATTTGAGAAATCATTCCATGATACAGTCAGTTCCTTGGAAGCTTTGAAGAGTAGCCATTCCTTGACTCGTCAAGCGCTTAAAGACAAAGAGGCCGAATTAACTGAAGCTTAGAGTACCCATGACAACATTGTACGACCGAAACGTGTGACTAGAGGGGGGTGAATAGGAGCACTTAAAAACTCAAACTCCCAACCCCCTGGTGCAAACTGACACACTTCACACAACAACAGCTAGACACCGTCCACTGAAAGGAAACGTGTCTGGCAAGCACTTGGTGTCGCCCACTGAACAGGAACACACCAAGCGAGCGGAAGCACAAGACTCAACGATTACGAAATCGCAAGTCAAGTGAAACAACCACTCACGCACTAGCGTCTTGCCCGCCACTCAACGCACCGAAATGCGCTTTACTGGTATACGCCGTCGGACTATCCGGTGGAGGACCGGATAGTCCGGTGGTTGCACCGGATAGTCCGGTAAAACCCTAGAACTTGAGTTCCCAAATCCAAAATCTGATCAAATCTTGTCCAATCTTCACGAAAATTGACACAAGCTATCTAAGCACTATTCCAAAGCTATTCCCAAAAGATCCATGGAAAAAGATCAAGGGATTAGCGGAAATTTCAGATCTCGTGAAGAGGCAAGCTTTGGGCAAGAAAAGGGGAAAACTCAAATTTGACTTGCTCATGGCAAACCTGCATGTTTGAGATGATCTAAGTCATAATCTCCACATCCTTGCAAGTCCAAAACACCAAAAGAAGTGGGAAAAACTCGTAGGCAAAGCAAAGCACCAAAAGCCTTTGAGAGTTCACCCAAAAACCAAACTAGAGAAGGGGAAGGGAGAGGGCTGCACACAAGCACTCCAATTTCAGATGAATATTGCTGGATTCATCACGAAATTGAGTGCATACAAATGTTCCTACAGCCTACCACCCTTCATCCTCCCTCTTGATGTGAAGAACACTAGCTAGGGACTCAAATCCTAGCCTAAAGCTCTCCTTTCTCTCTTTGGCACTTGGCTGTATGGAAACTAAGCCTAGGGTTTTCTAATGGTGGAAGGGTCAACTAAATGACCAGCCACTTAGGTATATATAGCCCTGGCCTAACGACACCATTTAACACTAAGACCCTTACTCTAGAATGCCTAGAAGGGGCTGAAATAAAAATGATACAATCGGACGACTACGATGACGCTTTGATCTTCTTCTTCTCCACGCCTCGCTTGGATGTACGCCACATAGCCAGTAGTCTGAAAACTTCCCCCGCTTTTGAAGTCAGAAACCGAAAAACTTTATTCTGCAAGCTTCTTGGGCCGGGTCTTGGCCCAATCTTCTATCTTGGCAAGTCGGAGCCCAACCCACCAAGTCATTTGAACTTGGGTGGCGGTTTTGAGCCAAAGCCGCCAAAGCCTCCCTCGCACATCTTCGCGCCATGCACTCGGGTTGGAGCATCTCGGTGGCACCCGGCTTCTCCAGTCCATCGGAGTCGCCTCGCGGTCCATCGGAGGGCTTACACCACCGTTGCCGAACCGCCCCTCCGTGTACCGAGCTTCCATGGCCGACCGACACCGAGCATTGCCTCCGGTCCATTGGAGGGCTTTTGCCTCAGTCCATCGAGGTCTTCATCATCTACCTCCAGTCCATCGGAGGGCCTCCAGTCGATCAGAGGACTTGAGCTCATTGACAATCTCTCAGCACACCTGGAGAGCAATGAGGCCGGTCCATTGGTTCTCAATCTTCCCCTTGATGAGTGCATTGTCAACACCTTCAACCTGTAACCTGAAATAGAACAAAGACAAGAAAAAACGTAAAACCGATAAAGAAAGAAAGAAAGAAAGAAAGTTGCTCAAAATGCCCAAGAACCAAATACAAGGAAAGAAACAGGGCACAATGAGACAACAAAAGAAAACAAAGCATCGGCTCTTCAAGACAGAGGCAAAAAGGCTCAACGCACCGATGCAAAGAGCATGCTAAAAGCTCAAACTTCCCCAAAAATGCATCCTTACAAATGCAAAAATGAATGCAAAGCTCCCCCTCAACTAAGTCTCTCCCGAGAGTCCTCCCCCTATGTCCAATACTTCTCCCCCTTGTTGACAATGGACACATTAAGGGTTCATAGGACTCCCCCTGAACTAGACAACTCCCCCTCAAAATATGCCATGAGATGCAGAGAGTGTACCAGAAAAAAGCTCAGAAGGGATGGAAAGCTAGTATTCACAAGTTCTAGCATACAGAGCAAGTGAGGGCAAGGAAGCATATAATAAGCTCAAATGAATCTATCTTACACATATCAAGAGCAAGCTTGTTTTTTAGGGTATTTTTAAGAGAGATCACCAACATGAATAGCACCTAGCAAGATAGGCATGAACAACAAGATGCTACCAATGCATACAAGGTGTGCTACTCTCAACCAAAGCATATACAACTAGCCATAAGCATTTTAGAGACTTGCAAATTTCAGATTTAAACATTTGTATTCATAAGCAAGTTCTTTTTGTGCCAGGGGTTATTTACTTGTCTTTTGCCACTTCTTACCAACCAATGCCAAGCCTAGGCTCAAAGAACCATCAGAAGCTTAAGACAAGGTTTTGGTCATACACAGCCTAGTTCAAGTTCATGTCAAAGTGCAATGACAAGCAGTCTCAAACTAGATCAGTGTGACAAGCAAACCCACTTGGATCTTTCTCAATTTAGCACATAAGACACCACTTGTAAGCATTTTGATTCAGATTTCAATTTAAGCAAGGTGTCACAAAAGCTTAGGTATTAACTCAGCAAAGGCATACGACTAGCAATATCCAGACATGAAAAGATAGCATAGCATTCAACACTCCTACACATGCTAGATAGCCAAATCAAGTGGTGATCATGTTTTTGATTTTCAGGAAAGCAAAAGACTTAGCTCACAATTAGTATTCAATAGACTCAAGAGAGCTTAGCCAACCATGATCAGGCAAGCATCTGCACAGTCTAGCACAAGCAAGTACTAACTCATCATTCCAAAAGAGCTCTAGTGCTAGTGAAGTGAAAATGCATATGATACAATGCAATGCATGATATGATACAATATGCAAAAGAAACAAAGAGAAATAAAAGCAAGATAAAAGTAAAAACTAAACTACAAGGAATAGCATACTATCCCTGACTAAAAGGGATAGCACACTCCAAGCTCACCTCTCAAGCGCGCAAAAGCGTCAAACTCTAGGGGCTTGGTAAAGATATCGGCCAACTGGTTTGCAGATACTACATGGACTAAGTCTATGTCCCCCTTCTCATAGTGATCTCTTAGAAAGTGAAACCTCACGTCTATGTGTTTGGTTCTAGAGTGCAAGACGGGGTTCTTAGCTACAGAAATAGCAGAAGTAGAGTCAACTAGAAGAGGAATTTTTCCAAACCTAAGGCCGAAATCACTAAGGGTGGCTTTCATCCATAAGAGCTAGGAGCAGCAGCTAGCAACAGCTATGTATTCTGCTTCTGTAGTAGACAGGGATACACTAGCTTGCTTGCGGGAGGACCAAGAGACAAGAGAGGTTCCTATGAGTTGGCATGTGCCGGAGGTTGACTTGCGATCAATCCGGCAGCAGCATGGTCAGCATCTGAGAACCCTCTAAGAGAAAGAGAAGAACCCGAGGAGTACCAAAGACCAAGCTTAGGAGTGAATTTCAGATATCTGAAAATGCGCTTCACCGCTTGACGGTGAGAAGTCCTAGGAGAAATTTGGTAGCACGCACAAAGGCAGACCGTGAACTGAATATCCGGTCTGGTCGCCGTCAGGTACAGAAGTGAGCCGATCATCCCTTGAAATTCCTTCTGGTCCATCGCCTCACCATCTTCATCCACATTAAGCGCCGTGTTTGTACTCATAGGAGTTGTTATGGATTTAGAGTCATCCATGTTAAACTTCTTGAGTATGTCCCTTGTGTACTTGGCTTGATGGACGAAGGTACCCTCAAGGCCTTGCTTGATCTGCAGCCCGAGGAAGAACTGGAGCTCACCCATAAGACTCATCTAAAATTCCCTGCTTATCTGTTCAGCAAAACTAGACACCAAAGCGTGAGATAAACCACTAAAGATTATGTCATCAACATATATCTGAACTATCAAGGTGTCACCGCCATGACTCAACAAAAACAAGGTCTTGTCTACTGAACCCATCACAAACCCAGACTTGAGCAGGAAACTCTTCAACCTAGCATACCAAGCTTTAGGGGCTTGCTTTAGACCATAAAGGGCTTTCCTCAACTTATACACCTGGTCTGGAAACTTAGCACTCTCAAAGCCAGGAGGTTGTCTCACATAAACCTCCTCCTCTATGAACCCATTTAGGAAGGTTGACTTGACATCCATCTACTGCAGTTTGAAGCCTTTGGAGGCAGCAAAAGCAAGCAGAATCCTAATGGCTTCCAAATGAGCTACAGGGGCAAAGGTGTCCTCATAATCTATCCCCTCCTTCTGACAGAAACCCTGGCCTACCAATCTCGCTTTGTTAAACACAACCATCCCATTCTCACCCTGTTTGTTTTTGAAAACCCACTTGGTACAGTTTGGTGGAGGTTCAACTAAATCCCAGACATGGTTTCTCTCAAAATTCTCCAGCTCCTCATGCTTGGCGTTCACCCAGTTAGGATCAGATAATGCATGTGACACATCCCGGGGTTCAAAAGTAGCAACATATGCAGAGTGGGAGAAGAAGGCTAGAGAGTTAACCGAAGAGCGTGTGACACGCTAGTGAATGTCTCCAATCATCCTGTGTGGGGGGTGATCCCACTGGACCTGCCGAAATGGAACAATCTCAGAAGTCACCTCCCCTGCGTCCTCAGCGGGGCCAGCCTCTGCTTGAGCTTGCTGTCGGGGGAGTGAGGAGGAAGCCGTAGGCAAGGGTCCTCCATCATCATCATAGCTCGTAGCAGAGGGGGCAGGAGCTGCAGCCGGTGCAGTGGCTCCTGCATCACCAACATCATCTGCACCTTCCTCATCTTCAAAGATGGGGGAGCCTTCTTCATCATCACCTGAAAGCTCAAAGGCAGGGGTTGTGCAGGGCATAGTCTCATCGAAAGAAACCTCACAAGTCTCAACAACTTGCTTGGCCTCCAAAATCCACACACGAAAAGCCCTAGAACTAGAAGCATACCCCAGAAAAATCCCATCCAAACAGCGAGACTCAAACTTGTCCAAATGCCTCGCCTTCTTAAGCACAAAGCACCTGCAGCCAAACACTCGCAAGTGCTTGATGCTGGGCTGCTTACCAAACTGAAGTTCATATAAGGTCTTCCCAAGGAAAGCTCGCAAGAAGATTCGGTTCGCAATGTAACAGGCCGTATTCACTGCCTCAGCCCAAAAGCGCCTTGGAGTCCTATGCTCATCGAGCATCGTCCATGCCATCTCAACAAGTGTGCGGTTCTTGCATTCCAAAACACCGTTCTGCGGTGGGGTATATGGAGAAGAAAACTGGTGCTCAAGACCTAGGTCACGACAGAAGTTTTCAAACCGAGAGTTTCTGAATTCTCCGCCATTGTCACTGCGGATAGCCCTCATGGCCTTATGACTCTCGTTTCTCAACCTCAGTACGAGATCCCGAACAAAACCAAACGCCTCATCTTTAAACTCCATGAAAAATACCCAAGAGAACCGCGAAAAATCGTCCACAACGACAAGCACATACCACTCCCACTGACCGATGCTACCCGAGCGGGACCTACTGTATCCATATGGAGTAGCTCACCCGGATAGGGGGTGGCACACTAAGTCCTTCTCAACTTTCAATTTGGGCAATCCTCGAATTAGGCCCATTGAACTCAACCTGACTAGCAGATCAAAGCTCAAGTGACCAAGTCTCCTATGCCACTTCCATATATCAGTAGAAGGACTAGCAACCAAACAACGCGCAGGGCTAGAAACAGATGTGAGGTCGACCCTAAAAACTTGACCAAAAGGCAGCAAAGAGCAAACAAGGGTCTCCTCAGCATCAAGAACGCAGCACGCACCCTTCTTAAAACGAACCTCAAATCCTTCATCGAGAAGTTGTGAAACAGAGACCAAATTGAACCCCAGATTCCGGACAAAAGCAACTTCTCTCAGGGAAAGCTTAGCAGAGAGTGAAACAGAACCAACACCCAATACTTTACCTTGACCATTGTCCTCAAATGTGATGTACTCCTTGGTGCTCACGGGGTTGAGGCTGGAGAACCACTTGCGGTGCCCTATCATGTACCTAGAGCAACCGGAGTCCATGATCCACACGTCATCCATGCCTCGATCCTGCAAAGTCAAGTAAAGCGACGGTGAGCAAACGGTCCGGCACTGGGTTAGTACCAAAACTGCTGTACCAGTGCCGAGCCATCTGCTCAAAAGTGGGGTAAGCACAGTCAAAGAAATCACCACGACTGGAGTAACCATGACCCTCAAAGCGTGGCCTCTCAAGCTCTCTCACAAACCCTCGGTCACGAGGTCCGTAGCCATGATGAAAACGACTAGGAGCTCGACCAACAAAGCGTCTCTCACCACTAGGAGCACGGGCCTGAAAGCCACCTCCTCTCTCACCACCAGCAAAGCGGTCTCTCATCTCACCGCGGTAGGGAGGATCTTGCATACCACCCTGGTAGAACTGATCCTAGTTCCCCCAAGTTCTCTCCTGCCTCTCAACCCGCTTCCTCCTGAATCCAAACTCCTCTAGGTGGCCATTCCACTGGCAAAACTCACAGTGGTAGACAGGCCTCCTAGGAACTGGGTTAGGCTGGGACTTGGGCTTAGGTGATGTGGCATTGGGTGGCTTAGGCTGCTGGACTGGCTTCTTGCCCTTGGACTTAAGCTCTTCCTCTATATTCTTGTCTAGCTTAGCCTTGGAAGGCTTGGGTGTCCAGTACTGCTTCTTTGGGGCAGCCTTGGGTGGCTCATGGTAAACCCCATCAACAGTCTCACCTGGCTGGTAGGTGCAGTCTTGATCTTAATTGAGGCACTCTTCTGACCCGAGGTGCTGCGCTCTCCAAACCCAAAACCACTCATGTCACCCTCAGCTCTCTTGGTGCCCTCTATAATCATCTCTAGTTGGGGTTGCCTCGCATACACCCAACTCAACACCTCTCTCAACCTCCTGTTGTCATTTTGTAAAGACAACATTTCCTCCCTCAGGTCCTCTAGAACAACAGTCCGGGCAGCACAAGTGTCACACTCTAGGGAGGGTATCATGAGAGTACCTTTCTCCAACTTCCTAATGGTGGCATCCCTATCCACCAGTTGCATCCTAAGGGTCAGGCAGTTCTCACAAGTGTTAGTAGGTGTTGAAAGCACCTCAAAATCAGCTCTCAACTGCTCTAACTCACCTCTCAAAGTAGGACAGACCATACACGCACCCTAAAGCGCAGGTCTAGCCCTAAGCTCTTCAAGCTCCTTGAGCTGCCCCTCAAACTTATCCTTCAGCACAGCTAGCTTTCTAGCTAAACAGGGGCATGACTCACACTCAAGCTCTCCACTCAAAGTAGGCTCATCCAGCTTGGACTAGAGTTTGCCTAATTCAACTTTCAGCCCATCTATCTCCTCTACTTGCTTGGCATACCTATCTCTCTGGTCACCAAGCTCCGTCATGAAAGACTTGCAGGTAGGGCACTCAAACTCACTGGGTTGGGGTCTCACACTCCTCAACCTCTCATTCTCCTCTAAAGCCTCAGCAAGTTGGGCTTTCAACTTCTGCAGCTTCTTAGCTGCCTTCTCCAGCATCTTATCCTGGGCTTTCAACTCTCAAGAATTTCGGCTTGCTCAGGAGTTACCTCATCATCGGAGGAAGAGTTGCTGCCGTCATCCTTTCTCCTTGTCCTCAAGCGCCATGGAGCAGACCAAGCTCCTCTTGAACTTGTGCTTGCGCTTGGACTTGGTGGAGACGAAGCACAAGCCAGCTGGACCTCCTTGATCGTTCCACTTGTCCTTCTTGTACGTGATCTCCTCATCACTTGAGCTCGACGAGGACGAAGAGGAAGAAGATCCGCTGCTGCAGAACCCGATCTCGGCGAAGAAGGCCTTGTCCCGCTTCCGGTTGTCCTTCTAGTAGCTCTCAGCCTTCCGGAAGTTCTTTTTACCGAAGGGACGCTTGCCGAAGCTGTGCTTGCTGGAGCGGTGCTTGTCAAAGCTTGGCTTGCCGGAGTGGTACTTGTCGGAGTCGCGGGAGTAGCTCTTGCCCTTCTTGTAGTAGTCGTTCTTGTTGGGGCACTCGGCGATGAAGTGGCCGACCTCTCCGCACTCGAAGCATTTGGGCCTCTCTCCCCTCTTCTTGCTCATCCGGTTGTCATAGGCGCGCTGAAAGCGACTAGACACTAGACAAAGCTCATCATCCCCAAGCATCGCCAACTGCTCCTTTGTAACAGACATCAAAGCAGAAAACGAGAAGTTGTGTAACAGGGGGTTAGTAGCAGACTCACTAGAGGGGGTAGCCAAGGCCAGACTCTTAGATCCTGTACAAGCGAGAGAATCCCTCATCTTGTAATCTACTTCTGTGGCCTTGAGCTTACTATAGAGTGCCTCTACTCCTATCGTATCATACCCTGCCGACTCAATGATTGAGTTCATCTTGATCTCCCATACTTTTCTATCCAAAGGATACATCAATTTGACAGCCTGCTGATGATCGGTGTATGGGAGCTCAGCGGGGGCAGAGTTGACATGCAACTTGTTAATGATCGACTGAAAGCGACCAAACAAGTCGTCTACTGACTCTCCCGGCTTTTGGATGAAATTCTCATATTCGCGCCGGTAAGTCTCCATAAGCCTAGCCTTAATCGTCGCGGTACCCTCATGGTGTGCACTAAGCAGTGACCATATCTCACGCGCCTTTTTGAGGTGACTCACTCTCTCATAATCCATGGGACCAAGCCTGGATAAGAGAAAGTTAACAGCCTTGGTATTCGCCTCACGCTGAGTCACGATCTCTGGCTTAGTACGCTCAGCGACTGAAGCACCACAAAAGTCGTATTCTGCATCCCGATATGTCCTGACTCTGGCTAACAAGGAACGCCTCCATCCTACCCTTCCAGTAGGGATAGCCATCGGAGCCAAGAACCGGAATCTTCCCGGAGTAAGTCATCATCGCTACGGTTTCGTCACCGGTTAAGGTATGAAGAAACCTAACCGGCTCTGATACCACTTGTAGGACCAAAACGTGCGACTAGAGGGGGTGAATAGGAGCACTTAAAAACTCAAACTCACAACCCCCTGGAGCAAACTAACACACTTCACACAACAACTGCTAAACACCATCCACTCAAAGGAAACATGTCTAGCAAGCACTTGATGTCGCCCACTGAACGGGAACACACCAAGCGAGCGGAAGCACAAGACTCAACGATTACGAAATCGCAAGTCAAGTGAAACAACGACTCACGCACTAGCGTCTTGCCCGCCACTCAACGCACAGAAATGCGCCTTACTGGTTCACAACAAGTTAAGAGTATGGGCAGCAGCAAGAAACACTAAACACGAGGTCGAAGCAAAGAACCAAACAGCAAAACACCAACCAAAACCAAGCAGCCAGCAACACGCCGGATAGTCCGGTGCACCTCACCGGACAGTCCGGTAAAAACCGGATAGTCCGGTGACTGGCACCGGATAGTCCGATGATACTTGGGCCGAGGGCAGGAGCCGGATTGTCCGGTACACGCCGTCGGACTGTCCGGTGGAGGACCGGATAGTCCGGTGGTTGCACCGGATAGTCCGATAAAACCCTGTAACTTGAGTTCCCAAACCCAAAATCTGACCAAATCTTGTCCAATCTTCACGAAAATTGACACAGGCTATCTGAGCACTATTCCAAAGCTATTCCCAAAAGATCCATGGAAAAAGATCAAAGGATTAGCGGGAATTTCATATCTCATGAAAAGACGCTTTGGGCAAGAAAAGGGGAAAACTCAAATTCGACTTGCTCGTGGCAAACCTGCAGGTTTGAGATGATCTAAGTCATAATCTCCACATCCTTGCAAGTCCAAAACACTAAAAGAAGTGGGGAAAACTCGTAGGCAAAGCAAAGCACCAAAAGCCTTTGAGAGTTCACCCAAAAACCAAACTAGAGAAGGGGAAGGGAGAGGGCTGCACACAAGCACTCTAATTTCAGAGGAATATTGCTGGATTAATCATGAAATTGAGTGCATACAAAGGTTCCTACAGCCTACCACCCTTCATCCTCCCTCTTGATGTGAAGAACACTAGCTAGGGGACTCAAATCCTAGCCTAAAGCTCTCCTTTCTCTCTTTGGCACTTGGCTGTATGGAAACTAAGCCTAGGCTTTTCACCTAATCTTCTATCTTGGCAAGTCGGAGCCCAACCCACCAAGTCATTTGAACTTGGGTGGCGGTTTTGAGCCGAAGCCGCCAAATCCTCCCTCGCTCGTCTTCGCACCATGCACTCGGGTTGGAGCATCTCGGTGGCACCCGGCTTCTCCAGTCCATCAGAGTCACCACGCGGTCCATCGGAGGGCTTACACCACCGTTGCCGAACCGCCCCTCCATGTACTGAGCTTCCATGGCCGACCAATACCGAGCATTGCCTCCGGTCCATTGGAGGGCTTTTGCCTCAGTCCATCGAGGTCTTTGTCGGTGTTTGATACTGACAATGCACCACGGGGTGTGTCACGTGATGTTTTTGGGGTGGCGAGATTGGCGTAGCTCGATGGTTCGCATACAGATGCGACAAAACACAAGCATTTATACAGGTTTGGGTCGCAATGAGCTTAATACCCTACGTCCTGTTTGGGGTGAGTTGTATTGATCTGAGTTCTCGAGATTACAACGAGGGTCTGGAGGTTTGGTAGCTGGTGTGCGATGAGATGATAGATGATCTACGTAGGGGTCCCTTACCCGCCTTATATAGTCCTGGCAAGGCTTGGGTTACAAGTCGGTTACGAGTCCTACTCTGTTTGGAAGCCTAAAAGAGTACACAGAATCTACGATTACATGTTTCCTTCCTTGAGTCCTGCTGCTCCTGTAATCCAGAGTCCGAACCATACTTCATCACGTCTTTCCCAAAATCATAGTACTTTGCCTAGGTCTTCATGCATGTCATCCGTCTCTGGGCCCACGAGATCAGGCGGCACCCTGCTTGGGAGCCTGCTGTCTCTAATGGGCCTTCTGACGGCCCATGTAATGAATCTAGGCCGTGAGGGCCCAGGGGATATCTATCCCCCACAAGCCCCCGAGGCTCGAGTTAATTTAGGATTTAATTGACTTGAGGCTCTAACAAGAGTATCATATTGTCCATGAGTTCCACGCCCGAGTTAACAACATGTTGTTTCTCATGGTGCACCGCCAGGTGCACCCCATGGGGTAGCCCCCGAGCTTCAAGTTGAGAGTATCAATCAGCTTGAAGATCTAAACTTTCTGATTAGGCTTCACAGGATGCAATCCTCAAGCGCCGAGTCAACTTGAGGAATAGCAAATCCTTTTATCCGAGTTACCATCTATTCCCAGTTCTCTGAGTTATCGAAAACTGACTCAAGCTTTCTGTTTTCTCTGATTTTTGGGGAAAGAACAATTTTCCCACAAATCCCGCACCCCATGGGGTTAACCCAAAGGGAACGAGCAGAGGGTACCGAGGAGTTACCCAGAAAAGACCCCAGAAAACAGGAATCTTCCGAACACGCAACAGCCACTGCCCACTCATGCGATTATCGACGCGTGGAGGAAGTCGAAACGACGCAGCCTATTGAATCCTTTTCACAGAGATCGAAACGAGGTGGCCGTACTATAAGAGCAGAGCCATCACCCCATCCATCCATTACGCCTCCACTGAGCATCCAGTTCTTCAAGAAAACCCCAAGGACTCCCCACCCTCTCACTCTCTGCCATGGCCGGAGGAAAGGGGAAGAAGCGCGCGCGCTCGCCACCGTCGTCGGAGTATGAGGACTCTGACGATGCATTCTTCGGCGGTGCCTACGACGACGAGGAGTCCTCAGAGGACCTCACCTCCAGCGAGGAAGAGGAAGCCCCGGGGATACCCTACCCCGGGAAGACGATTCGGAGCCCAACACCGACGACTCCTAGGGTTACAACGCCAAGGAGCGCGCCACGCTCCGGGGCCTCCGTCGCACCGCCTTCCAGGACTCCGACGACGACGACAGCGAGGAGGACTCCGACGATGATGACGACGACGATGCCCCTGACGGCCATGATGGCTCGGGCGGCCACGACGGCGACAACGGCGGCCATAGCGGCAACGACGGCGGCCACGACGGCAGAGACGAGGCCGACGCTCCGGCCTCCAAGTGCCGCCGCGTCACTGGGCCCCTAGCCGGGCCCTCCACCGGCGTGTAGGCCACGACCACCACCACCACCATAGTAGTAGTAGTTAGTAGTAGATTAGGATAATCCCCCTTATGTGTAATCCAACTTGATGAACTATGTTCTTATATAATGAAATCCATCATATTATCCTTCATTCTTGAGTTCTTCTGTGTGTTCTTATCTTGAAAATCTTATATCCGAGTCAAATGCATCTTTTGAGTTCTTTTGAAGTAAAACCGAAATCGTCATACAACAAAAGAAATCACACTTCACTTATGCCCAGAGTGCGGGCAAGACTCAACTTACTAGGTTGAGTTGAAAATCCCATTCTCCGAGTAATAGAGAACATGAACCTTTACTTGTGAATACCGACTGAATATCTATGCTTAAGAAATCATCCCGACTGAAATGGACGACTTAATCCCAAAGAGATCCGACTGAAACTTTACCGTCAAGAGATCCGAGTCAACCTTAACGATACCCTCCAATTCCGTTGGTCCACGTGAACTGTTACTGACGGCGTCAGGGTTGTTTGAGATCTATACCCTGAACCAAAAGTTCTCTTATCCAAGACCTGTACTGCCATTCTTCCCCACTGAAACCGCCACCAATGTTGTTTGAAATCAAAAGTGCCACTGTATCCGCTTCTTCTCGAATCTCCAACCAAACAGAGACATCCTCCATGGCTCCCAAGAAGAAAACTTTGAGCGAGCGTGGAAACACAACGGAGGGCCTGCCGCACAACGAGAACTGGCAACTGCCTTCGCCATACTTAGCTTACCGCCCATCCACGGTCACTGAGCCCATGCTACAATCACTAGTGGATATGGGCGTCCTGCCTCCAAAGGAAGTGGCGAACTGGAGGGTGTGCGAGAAGAAGGATGACGCTGCTCCAACTGAGGACACCTACGAGGCAATGGTGTTCATACCGTTCTTCATCCGCGGGTTAGGTCTCCCTGTCTGCTCATTTGTGCGAGGCCTTTTGCAATTCTATCCAATCAATTTGACCCACCTGAACCCCAATTCAATTCTTCAACTTTCAATTTTCATCCACCTCTGCGAGGCGTTCCTTGGAATTGTCCCGCACTTTGGCTTGTGGAAGTATTTGTACCACTGCAAAGCCGGTCTAAGAGACGGAGTGCTACAAGTAACTAGAGGGGCCAACTTTGAGCTGCGGAAGAATCGCAAAGCTGTTTATTTGGATATCCCTCTCCCAGATAACAACAGAGGATAGCACTCCGAGTGGTTTTACATTGAAAATCATGGAAACTCTCTCCCCTCGAGATCTGGGAGACAACCTGACAGCAAGCTACAGGAGCAGGCCGAGGTTGACACACTGCTGGAAGAAATAGCCAATCTGAAGGAAAGAGGCCTTACTGCCCATGCTGTGGTGATAGATTTCGTGTATCGCTGCATTCAACCTCTGAAGGATAGAATCTACCCCGCCTATCTGTATGTCGGAGCTAGCGATCCAACTAGAGAGACAGCTCGATCTATGATTGAGGATGATGTCAAGGCCCGAGTGGAGTTGATGCTTAGAGGTGAAGCTCACAACAAGGGTACTCCCAAACCATACTCTGCATGGAATCCAACTCCCACTGTAAGTAACCTTACTATGATTTCCTTGAGTATCCTTGCTTGCAATCACGTTCTGACTCATTGGATTACTGCAGAGTAATATATCCAAGTTTCTGTCAGACCCTGCAACCTCTGAAGCTGTCGGGCTATCCAAACGACAATCCGAGTTATCCACTGAAGAGATGGAAGCTGTTGTTGCTGCTGCCCATGGTGCAGGAAACAATGAAGAGCATACATTCATTCTGATACCACGTACAGCCCAGACCTCCCAAGAGCTCAGTGTGAGCAACACCGCCAAAGCAGAGTATGGTTTGGGTAGGGTAGCCCCCGAGCTAACAGCTGCTCCAAGTGGTATGAGGACACGAGCTGCAACTGGTCAGGGACGCACCAAGGCGAAAGCGACTCGTACTGTGGTGACACGTACACAGAGGACACACAAGAGGACAATCAAAGAACTAGCAAGCTCTCCAGAGTCAGCAGACAAAGCCAAGAAATCCAGATATTCTTCCCATACCGCAGCTAAAACTGACAACACCCTAATTGGGGTTGACTGGAGTGGCTTGGTTGATGAGGACGAAGGAGAAGAAGAAGAGCAAGCTCAATTGTCTCATCGTGAGAGGCGATCCAAGAGACATCATGATGACACTATATCCGCTCCTTCTGCATCCATACTGCCGCCTGAGGAGGATGAGATTGATCTGACAGCAGAAGATATGGATCTAGACCGGATTAACAGAGATACGTGCAAACTCCCCTTCACCATATGCTCTGATGAAGATATAGAGTCACTGTCAACATGCTCCAAGGGAAAACAAGCTGAGACCACAAGCCCTCGAGCGACAAAAGAGCTAGGATCAAAGAATTTAGAGTCTGAAAACCCCGCGAGCACAACACTAGTAGATATTTCTGAGGATGAGACTGCTCACATGAATAAAGTCACTGGAACTGTGCATGAGGTACCAATGCCATCTAAGAACTGGCAACAGGCATTGACCGGGGTAGCCCCAGAAGAGAAACATCAAGGGCCTGCAACTGAACCATTATCTGAAGCCGCTATCTCCCAGGAGCACCTAACTGAGATCCATACAAGCGACACTCCTCATCCCTCATCTGAAGCTCATGAGTCGGCCCAAGAGAAAGAAATTGAAGTATCGACGCATACTGATCAAGTCAAAGGAGTACAATCCGACTTCCTGACTACAACTGAGCTAGACGGCACTCAACCCCCCTTGACTGAAGCGGTTGATAACGATCAACGACCAGTATCATTACCCCCAAACTCAGGGCTACTAGCAGCTTTCGAGGTATACCAAGTTTGCACATGTCCTGTATTGACTTTACTGTAGTCTAAACAACCCAAACTACTCTCTGCAGGCTATGCTGAACACTTTACAGTGGGAGTTCACCAGGCCAGTATGATCCATGTACTCTGAGGCAACAACTGGCTGACTCTGAGGCCGCATGAAAAGCTAAAACAACAGGTACGCATGCTACTGTTCCATACTCCAATATCTGAGATCTCAAACTGAACTATGGACTTGTTGCCAGCTGCTGCTGCTGAGATTGCTCACCTGAAACAAACGGCTATGACTCAAGAGACAGAGCACCATAACGCCATTGCTGATAGAGACCAAGCCAGAGACCTAGCAGCAAACCTTCGCAGACAGCTGGATATTGAGAAGAAAAACCATGAGGTAACCCGTCAAGAATCCCAACTAGCCTATTCTTTGCTCACAGAAGCGTATGAACTGTATCATTCCACAGGAGAAGATGCGCCAAAGAAATGACGAGTATCAATAGCTGCAAAAATCGCGAGATGGCTTTGAGAACTCGTTCCATGAGACTGCCAGTTCCTTGGAATCCTTGAGGAATAGCCACTCCCTAACACGCCAAGCGCTTAAGGACAAAGAAACTGAGCTGGCTGAATCTCGAAGCGCCCATGAGAAAATGAAGAAGGTACTAGCCTCCACAAGGTCTGCACTTAAAGAATCCCAAGACCGTGCTGCTCATCAGGCTCAGGTATCAGAGGTCTTGAAAAAGAACTATGAAACCAGCAAGAGGAACTGCAACAAGCTAAAAGACGCCTTTGAGAAGGTGAAAGAAGCTGCCTTGACTGCCAATACTGCCTTGATCAAGATCCTGGACATCTGTGTGCCAGAAAAAACTGCACCCCGTCCTCTGGGTGATTGAATAACAACTTTCATAGATGATATGAAGTCCAAGATTTCAGAACGAGTAAAAACCATTCTTACTCGTGCCCTTATGGTCATCAAGAGTTCACAACCTGAGATTGACTTGGCAGGTTTACCAGAGAAGATAGTAAACAAGAACCAGAGTGTTGAGCATGAAGATGAGGCCCGGGTGATTGCTGAACTCCTTGTAGGTGACAATGAGTAAACAATGATCCCCCTTGTAATATGATGAACTGAATGCAGGCTATACGTATTTTGCATCTTGTGTTGACAATCTTGACTATTTACTCTGCAAAACCAAGTTAATTAGAGAGCAAATCAAAATATTCCGTACGTACCTGAGAGTTATTCCTGTGCAGAGAAAACAAGCGACATTATCACGATCTGAGTTTGAACTGAATACGAGAAAAACAACAAATAACAGTAAAAAACACGAATACTGTAAGATAGAGTATGGTGATGAAGCAAAGACATGGAGTAACGAGCTGTAGGTCGTCCCTTCTGTCTTTGTTTAGCCGGGGCCTTGAATGCTCCCCGATTATGAGGTCCTGCAAAGGCATGTAGCACCGTGCTGTCGGTCATCTGACCTAGGCCGATTGCCTTCGTTTTGTTGGGGCCTTGAGTGCTCCCCTATTATGAGTTCGAACGAGAGCATGTAACACCGTGCTGTCGGTCAGCTGACCTAGGCCGATTGCTCTCGTGGCTGGGGCCAGAGATATCCCCGTCAAGAGTAAGAGTGGGCATATAGCACCGTACTGTCGGTCGACTGACCTAGGTCGATTGCCCGTACACAACGAGTAAATATCGCGAGTAAAAAGTTGGAAAGAAAACACTGAATACTTAATCTCAAGAATACGTTTATTTATAGAACATGAATGAGGACAGAGTACAAAAGATGATACTGACTGCTAACTCTAAAAGTCATAGAGAAAGAAAAAGGCTATGCGTAGAATCTGCGCAGATGCTCTATATTCCAGGAGTTCCCGACTGGTGTCCCATCCATTTGAGACAGACGATATGATCCTGGACGAGTAACCTCTGTCACGATGTATGGGCCTTCCCAGGGAGGAGATAACTTATGCTGTCCTGCAGTTTTGAGCACCCTGCGCAGCACTAGGTCCCCGATTGAGAAGGAATGAGGCCTCGTATATCGATCATGATAACGACGTAAGGTCTGCTGATATCGAGCCGACTGAATAACAGAGTTAAGACGCTCCTGCTCGAGCAGGTTGATCTCCTCGAGTCGGGTTGCTTCAGCCTCAGCAATGCTATTAAAAACCAGACGTGGGGCTCCAAACTTGAGGTCAGCAGGCAAGACTGCCCCTGATCCATACACCATGAAGAAGGGCATGTTCCCTGCGAGAGCTTTGCTAGGTTGTGTTCGAAGGCTCCAAACCACATATGGCAATTCGCGTATCCACTTCCCGGCCAGCTTTTTATCCTTATCAAAGATCTTTTTCTTGAGTGCTTCCAATATCATGCCATTGGCCCGCTCGACCTGCCCATTAGCTCTGGGGTGAGCCACCGAGACATACTTGACATGGATGGACCTTTGTTCACAGAAATCGAAGAATTCGGAGCCTGTGAAGTTATACCCCAGGTCTATGATGATGGAATTCATTATTCCAAAGCGAAAGATGATGTCTTGAATGAACTCCACCACTTTGGCAGATGTTAACAACGCGATGGGCTTGAACTTGATCCATTTAGTGAACTTGTCGATGGCAACCAACACGTGAGTATATCCCCCTTGAGCTTTCTTAAACGGCCCAATCATATCCAGCCCCCAGCAGGCAAAAGGCCATGAGACTGGTATATTCTGCAACTGCTGTGCTGGAAGGTGATGTTGCTTGGCGAGGAATTGACAAGCTTCGCAGTGCTGCACTAACTCGGCAGCATCCTTCTTCGCTGTGGGCCAATAGAAACCAGCCCTGAACGCCTTCCTGCCCAATGTGCGTGAGGCGGCATGAATTCCACAGACTCCAGCGTGTATCTCTTTTAGCAAACTCTGCCCTGATGAGGTACTTAGGCATTTCAGCAAAACTCCTGAGGCAGCTCGCTTGTATAACTCATTATTAATCAGAGTATAGTTGGAAGACCATCTGGCTATTCGCTCGGCCTCTGCTTTATCCTCTGGAATTTCTTCGTTTAGAATGTACTTGATGATGGGGGGCCAGTCAGTCAGCGCATCCAGAGTTAAGATATGCCGGTCGGGAGGTATGCTCAGCTCGTCCAGCTGAACGGAAGGATGATGAAGCTCTTGGACGAAGATGCCGGAGGGTACCTTGGCACGTGACGAGCCCTGCTTGGACAGGATGTCAGCGTCCACGTTGCGATCCCAATCCACATGAATGTATTCAAGGCCCTGAAATCTGCCTTCCAGCTTGCGGACTGCCTCGCAATATTTGTCCATACTTTCTGTGGAGCGATTCCACTCCTTGTTGACCTGATTAATGACCACCAAGGAATCTCCGTAGGCCATTAGACGCTGGATCCCAAGTGATATGGCGATGCGCAGGCCATGGAGGAGGGCCTCGTATTTAGCTACGTTGTTGGAAACCGGGAAGAGAATCTGTAATACATACTTGAGTTTTTCCCCTGCTGGCGAGGTGAAGACAACGCCAACACCGGCTCCTTCCAACTTCAATGAGTCATCGAAATACATCTTCCAAACTTCCATGACTTCTGGCTTCTTCGGCACTTGATGCTCAGTCCACTCAGAGATGAAATCGACTAGTGCTTGAGTCTTAATTGCAGTACGAGGATGGAATTCAATGTCATGAGCCCCCAGTTCGCAAGCCCACTTGGCGATACGCCCTGTGGCCTCTTGATTATGCAAGACCTCTCCAATTAGGAACTCCGTAACCACTATGATTTTATGTTCCTCAAAGTAATGGCGCAGTTTGCGTGCGGTAATGAGAACTATGTATAGTAATTTCTGTACTTGAGGATACCTGATTTTGGAGGGACTGAGGACCTCGCTAATGAAGTAGACCGGATGTTGCCTGGTTACCATGTGCTGTCCGTCCGGTTGCTGACCACCAATGTGGTACTGATCACGTGAGTCGTACAGGAGATGTAAAGGAGCAGATCTTCCGCTGGTGAGTCGGCAGTGGCATGATTAGGAGACTTGAGTATGGGGGTGACGTTAGGAACTTTTTCAAAGAGTCCAACGCTTCCTGAGCCTCTGCAGTCCACTGAAACCTGTCGACCTTTTTGAGGAGCTTGTAGAAGGGCATCCCACGTTCACCGAGCCGTGATATGAATCGGCTCAAGGCTGCCATGCACCCAGTCAGCCTCTGGGCATCTTTCTGCGATCTGGGAGGGTGCATGCGCAGAATAGCCTTGATCTTCTCGGGTTTGGCTTCAATTCCCCTGTTGCTGACGACAAAACCGAGTAACTGACCTGCGGGGACACCGAAGACGCACTTGGTGGGGTTGAGCTTCCACCGAAATTTCCTCAGGCTGTCAAACACCTGGCGCAGATCATCGATGAAATCTTCTTCGTTCTTAGTCTTGATTACAACGTCATCAACGTAAGCCTCGACACGTTCGCCCCAGTGATCGGCGAGGCAAGTTTGAATTGCCCTTTGGTACGTTGCTCCCGCGTTCTTTAACCCAAAAGACATTGAGGTATAGTAGTAGGCACCGAAAGGCATGATGAATGCTGTTTTCTTCTGATCTTCTGTTGCTAGGCTAATCTGATGATAGCCTGAGTAACAATCGAGGAAGGAGAGCAAAGCGCAGCCGGCCGTAGAGTCAATGACCTGGTCAATGCGAGGCAACCCGAACGGGTCCTTAGGGCAGTGCTTATTGAGATTGGTATAATCAACACACATCCGCCAGTCCTTTTTATTCTTCTTGAGAATGAGTATAGGATTTGCAAGCCACTCGAGATGCATGACCTCTCTAATAAAGCCGGCAGCCTTCAGCCAGGTTAACTCTGCCCTAATGGCCTCTCGCTTTTCTGGAGTGAATCGTCGCAGCCTCTGCTTGATGGGTTTAGCATTGGGGAACACTTTGAGTTGGTGCTCGGCCAATTCCCTCGGGACCCCGGGCATATCTGCTGGCTTCCATGCAAACATGTCACGGTTGGCCCTCAGGAACTAGACGAGCGCGTCTTCCTATTTGGAAGGAAGAAGAGCGTTGATGACGGTCGTCTTGGTCGCGTCCGAGGGGTCGAGACTTATCTCTTTTGTCAGGACGGCTGGTTGAATTGCCGCGCTAGAGGCCGCCTCTTGAGTCAGAATCTGGAGGTCTTCCTGCGACATGCTGGCTTCGTCCGCCTTGAGCTTCTTCTGTGCCGCCATGTGATTCTACTCAAGCGCCATTTGCATGGCCTCTTGTACGCACTCTGAGGCTCCCTTGAAGTCGGCGCGTATGGAGAGAGTACCACCTGGGGCCGGCATCTTGAGAACGAGGTATGGGTAATGTGGGATAGCCATGAACTTGGCTAGCCCAGGACACCCGATGATGGCGTTGTAGACGCAGTTGAAGGTCGGGACATCAAATCGCAACATCTCGATGCGAAAGTTCTCTGCCGTGCCAAAAGCGACCGGCAGATAGATGTGTCCGAGTGGGTATTCGCCTACGCCCGGAACAATCCTGAAGAACGGGGTATCCGATTTCTTGAGCTCGCTAAGCGGGATCCCCATCTCTTGCAGAGCCTTGGGGAACACCACATTGATGCTGGCCCCTCCGTTGATCAGAACCTTCTTGAGTCGGGTGTCGCCGACTATGGGGGTTACCAGCAGCGGGTACTTGCCCGGCTCGTCGAAGTTGAGCCACTGATCCGCCCGGCTGAACGAGATCGGCTCGTGGGACCAATCATATGGCTGCGGCGGCTCTGAGGTGGCCGTGTTGATCCACCGATCCTCCAGCTTCTGCTGACGCTTGCTCGGGTACGCTCCAGGCCCTCCTAGGATGAAGTTGACCTCCTTGTTGATGTCAGGGAAGCGCTGATTACTGCCTCCAGCCGGCCGCTGCGGTGGCTGGTTCCGTAGTGGAGGAGGCGACGGAGGAGCTTGCGCCATCGGGAACTGGCCGTGCGTCAGCATGGCTTTGAAGTCGCGGCAGTGTCTGAGAGTATGGCGCATATCCTTATGTGCAGGGCATGGCTCGTCGAGGAGTTGATCAAGGGTTCGAGCCTGGGCTGGAGGCGGGCCGCGTGGTTGTACTGGAGCTAGAGCCATGGCATGGACCTCCTCCCGGGGCCTCTTGTCCCAGCGACGATCTTGCCGCGAGGCCTCTTCATGCCTTTCCTGCTTGCCCTTGCCTCGGTCGTCTTGCTGGGGGCGAACGAGGTCGCGAGCTCGTTTGTCCGTCGTGATGTAGCAGTCCGCTTCCTGGAAAAGATGCTCCGAGGTGGTGGGCGCCCTTTCCAGTATGTGCTTGACGAAGACCTAGTCGTTGGAGCCCTGGAGGAAGTCGTCAATCACCGTATCCTCAGATACGTTGGGGATGCGGTTTCTGAGAGCTTGGAACCGCTTGAGGTACGATCGCAGGCTTTCCGATTCCTTGCGCCTGATGGTTTTGAGGTCCCACCGTTGCGCTGGCTTGTCGGAGAGTGACTAGAAGTTGGCGTTGAACAGGCGACGGAAGTCGCCCCAGTCCTCAATGCTGCCCCGCCTGAGGTGGCGAAGCCATTGAAGTGCGTCCTACCCCAACTTGATTGGGAAATAGGCCGTCATGAGATCTTCCGAGGCATTGGCTGCTCGGGCCGCGGTAGTGTACACGGCCAGCCAGTTCCACGGATCCATCTTCGTCTCAAATTTTTCAATGTTTGAGATTTTGAAGTTTGGTGGCCACTCGACATCTTGAATTCTTCGGCGGTGCCAGCCGGGTTGCCGCGGTCCTCCACTGGGCGGCGAGACGGGGACTGAGGTCGATGATCCCGCTCAGATCTGACTCAGGGGGCGGAGCTGTTCACGGAGACAGCCCCCGAGTGACCCCTGGTGGCTGGAGCGCGTTGCGGGGGGCCGTAGTCTCGGTCGTAGTTCGCTCGCCGGTCTATCTTGAGCTGGTGTCTCTGAGCGCGAGATTGCTCAATGCTGTGACGTGCGTCGCAGTTGCCGTTGATGACTTGTCGTGTGTCGGCAACCTCTTGCTGCCTAAGCATGAGGTGGTCTACTGCCCGAGCGAGAACAGTCTTGATGGCCACCCCATCTTCGTTGTTGGGGAGGAGTTCACAGAGTTTGACCAATGCCCCTCCTGCTTGACTCGGGGTCTCCATGACTCCCTCGAACTCCTTCAGAAGATTACGTCCGGGAAGCGCCGCCAGCCGCTGTCGCTTGGCTTGAGCAGCTTGCCAATTGCGACGCCGCTGCCGCGTCTGGTTCTTGCGTCGGTGGCTCTGCGCCTCCTGCTCATCCTTGCTCTCCCGAGTTACCTCATCTATTGAGACAGGCAGCATAGGATCCTTATTACCCAGGATGTGGTGGCGCCGGATGTTACGGCGGTTCGCCCTCTCCCGCCTGTGGCGATCTTGTGAGGTTTCGGCGAGAGCGGGTTGCTCGTTGTCTGAGACCACCTCGTCGATCTCATTCGGCGCACTGCTGATCACGAAGAGCTCAGGGAAGCAGAGAGTGCAACCGGGAAAAGACCCCTGGGACCTGCTGGTGGTCGTGGCTACCACCCCCACGCTGGCTTCCGAGGCAGGGACCGTGGACGCCGTGGTCGTCACGGTAGTCACAATGTGTCCAGAGACAGTAGGAGTATCGATGCTGTAGATCATATGAGGGTGCCCCGTATCACGAGCCCTCTCAGTGTTCACCGGACGACGGCGAGCCTCGCCAGTCGGCGAGGTGCTCCGGCAAACGGATCTTCCCGCTGGCGTGAGATCGATGATGAGTTGTGGGCGACGACCCGCTGATGGCGCGTCGAGCCCACTGTAGATGCGATCGTCCGGAAGAGGCACGGACTGTCTTGAGTCGGGCGCCCCTCGCGCACCCTCGTCGTTGTTGAGGGGAGCCGAGGCACGGGAGAAAAGCCCCTGGTATGTGGTAGCAGAGTTGCGGAGACCGAACGGGATGGAGGGAACGACAGGCTCCACTCGGGTCTTTTTTTGGCCCTGGGCAGGCGAGGCCGGCCGGGCTCGCTTCGATACCGGTAGAGGTGGTGGGACCCGTAGAGGTCGTGGGACACAGGAACGAGTATCAACAGGAACTCGCCTTGGGCCCTGTGGAGTGCTGCCTGAGGCGCGGGTCCACCGCGGATCTCGTGAGGGGTTCCCTGAGGAACATGGTCTTGGCCCCCGACTAATCCGAGTCCAGATTTGAGTCGGGGAGGTTGAGAGCGCCGTGCGACAGGTCGGGGCCGAAGCGGTGGTCGTCGCAGGTTCTGCTCAGGTTGGCGTGGTCGATGTAGATCCAGCCCTAAAGGAGACTCTGCGGTCGGCCTGCGCTCCCGAGTCATGGTGACCACGGGGAGCCCGATCTAACTCAGCACGACGTGGAGCCGGATTTTGGCGAGGGGCCGGCGCCTCGCACCGACGTGCTGGAGCTTGGCGCGGAGTTGGTGGATGCTGACGAGGTGCTGGTCCCTGACACCGATCCGATGGTGTTGGCCGCTCTGGAGTGGTCGATGGCTGCACGACGATGCGTGGTCGCACCGGCGTGCTG
Organism: Paspalum notatum; assembly: GCA_022530915.1. Classification (NCBI taxonomy): domain Eukaryota; kingdom Viridiplantae; phylum Streptophyta; class Magnoliopsida; order Poales; family Poaceae; genus Paspalum; species Paspalum notatum. The sequence continues at coordinate 24,881,420 of CM039688.1, read as the reverse complement.
TGAAGCTAGTGGAGGTCGCCGCTCCGATCGGCGATGAAGGTGATTGATCTGAACTGGATCATGTCGCCTGGGATGAAGCCGTTGACGAGACGATTGGCCATGGAGCTAGCTGATGCCGATTTCGCCGCCCCCTACCTGGCGCCCCAACTGTCGGTGTTTGATACTGGCAATGCACCACGGGGTGTGTCACGTGATGCTTTTGGGGTGGCGAGATTGGCGTAGCTCGATGGTTCGCGTAGAGATGCGACAAAACACAAGGATTTATACAGGTTCGGGCCGCAATGAGCGTAATACCCTACGTCCTGTTTGGGACAAGTTGTATTGATCTGAGTTCTCGAGGTTACAACGAGGGTCTGGAGGTTTGGTAGCTGGTGTGCGATGAGATGATAGATGATCTACGTAGGGGTCCCTTACCCGCCTTATATAGTCCTAGCAAGGCTTGGGTTACGAGTCCTACTCTGTTTGGAAGCCTAAAAGAGTACACAGAATCTACGATTACATGTTTCCTTCCTTGAGTCCTGCTGCTCCTATAATCCAGAGTCCGAACCATACTTCATCACGTCTTTCCCGAAATCATAGTACTTTGCCTAGGTCTTCATGCACGTCATCTGTCTCTGGGCCCATGAGATCAGGCGGCACCCTGCTTGGGAGCCTGCTGTCTCTAATGGGCCCTCCGACGGCCCATGTAATGAATCTAGGCCGTGAGGGCCCAGGGGATATCTATCCCCCACAGTCTTCATCATCTACCTCCAGTCTATCAGAGGGCCTCCAGTCCATCAGAGGACTTGAGCTCGTTGACAATCACTCATCAAACTAGGAGAGCAATGAGGTCGGTCCATTGACTCTCAAACATGAAGAAGGTGATCTCGTCCGCACGATCTGCACTGAAAGAATCCCGTGATGAGGCCACACAACAAACCCAAGTGCTGGAGTCCTTCAAGAAGAATTATGAGACTAGCAAGAAGAATTGCAGCAAATTGAAAGATGCCTATGAGAAGGCAAAAGAAGCTGCACTAGCTGCAAACACGGCTTTAACCAAAGTTTTGGACATTTGTGCACCAGAGAAAACTGCACCACGTCCTCTGCGTGACCGAATAGCCACCCTTGTGGATGATCTCAAGGCCAGGACATCTGAGCAAGTGAAAAACATCCTCATTCGCGCCCTTGAGGTGATCAAGAAATCGAAACCCGACGTAGACTTGGCGAGCTTGTCCACAGGGGTGAGCAGAGAGACCTAGAGTGCCGAGCATGAGGACGAGGCCTGAGTGATTGCTGAAGTTCTTGTAAATGACATTGAATGAAACAATGACTCCTCATGTAATGCAATGAACAGAGTGCTGTATGTATATATTATGCCCTTAGAGGTCGGTATCTCAACTGTTGTTCTGCAAAATAGAGTTAGTATGCGTATAAACCAAGCAACTAATGTATGCTTACCTAGAGGTTGTGTCTGTTATAGAAAAAAGGAACAACATTAAGTCGGCAGCGTGACTTGAGTTAATATAGCAGTAAGGATGAGAACGAAAATAAACACAATGATAAAGAAAGAGTATGCTGCGAGAAAAGAGTTGCATGATGAAACAAAGACGTATAGTTTTGGGTTGTAGGTCGTCAAACCTAAGCCCGTTGTCTTTGTTTGACTGGGGCTCTAATTGCTCCCCGATGTGAGGTCCTGCAAAGGCATGTAGCACCGTGCTGTCGGTCTTCCGACCTAGGCCGATTGTCTTTGTTTTGTTGGGGCCCTGAGTGCTCCCCTAGCATGAGTATGAACGAGAGCATGTAACACCGTGCTGTCGGTCAACTGACCTAGGCTGATTGCTCTCATGGTGGGGCCAGAGTCATCCCCGTCAAGAGTAAGAATGGGCATGTAACACCGTACTGTCAGTCGACTGACCTAGGTCGATTGCCCTTATACTGTGAGTAAATAATGTAAATGAGAACAGAGAAAAACATAGAATGCCTGCCCCAAGAGTGCTTTATTTATAGAGTATAAGGAGTACAATGAAGACAAAGTATAAAGAACAAAACTAGCTGCTAATTCTAGAAAGCACTAGGAGGCATTAAGCATAAAATTTGCGCAAGTGCTCTATGTTCTAAGAGTTGCCGATTGGCGTCCCATCCATCTGAGACAGACGATAGGATCTTGGACGAGTGACTTCTGTGATGATGTATGGGCCTTCCCAGGGAGGAGACAACTTATGTTGTCCAGCAGGAGCACCCTGCGTAGTACCAATTTTCCTATTGAAAAGGAACGAGGCCTCGTGTATCGGTCATGATAACGGCGCAAAGTCTGTTGGTAGCGGGCTGACTGAATAACAGAGTTCAGGCGCTCCTCCTCGAGTAAGTCGATCTCTTCGATGCGTGTTGCCTCGGCTTCGGCAATATCCTTGAAAACCAGTCATGGGGCTCCAAACTGTAAGTCGGCGGGTAATACTGCCTCCGACCCATAGACCATGAAGAAGGGCGTGTTGCCTGCAAGAGCTTTGCTAGGTTGAGTTCGAAGGCTCCAGACCACGTATGGGAGCTCACGTATCCACTTGCCAGCTAGCTTCTCGTTCTTGTCGAAGATCTTCTTCTTGAGTGCATCCAGAATCATGCCATTAGCTCGCTCAACCTGCCCATTGGCTCTAAGGTGAGCCACCGAGACATACTTGATTTTAATTGACCTTTGCTCGCAGAAATCAAAGAATTCTAAACCCGTAAAATTGGACCCCAGATCTGTGATAATAGAGTTCATGATCCCAAAGCAAAAGATGATGTATTGAATGAACTCAACGGCTTTGGCAGATGTCAATGAGGCAATTGGCTTATACTCGATCCATTTGGTGAACTTGTCAATAGCAACCAACACATGAGTATATCCGCCCTGAGCTTTCTTGAAAGGCCCAATCATATCCAGACCCCAGCATGCAAAAGGCCATGACACCGGTATATTCTGCAACTGTTGTGTTGGAAGATGGTGCTGCTTGGCAAGGTACTGGCAAGCCTCGCAGCGCTGCGCTAACTCGACGGCATCCTTCTTTGCTATCGGCCAATAGAAGCCGGCCCTAAATGCCTTCCCGACTAAAGTCCGTGAGGCGGCATGAATTCCACAAAACCACGCCAAATATGAGTTTTGAACCTAAAGCAGTGGATTGGGCATGTTCTTTGCGAAAAAACAAGAAATGGTTCCGGCGGAACAAACTCATTCCTTGTATACACCCCGATACCCCTTTTCGCAATGGGACACGTCTGGCAACGAAATGGCGCCAAATCACCCCAAACATGAGTTTTGGACCTAAAGTAGTGGATTGGGCTTCTTCATTGCGAAAAAAACAAGAAATGGTTGCGGGGACACAAACTCATGCTTTACGTTTTAGCAATGGGTCACGTGCGGCAACGAAATGGCGCGAAACCACCCCAAACATGAGTTTTGGACCTAAAGTCATGGATTGGGCATGTTCGTTGCGTAAAAACAAGAAATGGTTCTGGGGGCACAAACTCATGCCTTGTATCCTCCACGATACTCGTTTTCGGAACGGGTCACGTGCAGCAACGAAATGGCGCGAAACCACGCCAAATATGAGTTTTGAACCTATAGTGCTTTGGGCATGTTCTTTGCGAAAAAACAAGAAATGGTTCCGGCGGAACAAACTCATTCCGTGTATACACCCCGATACCCCATTTCGCAATGGGTCACGTGCGGCAACGAAATGGCGCCAAACCACCCCAAACATGAGTTTTGGACCTAAAGTAGTGGATTGGGCTTCTTCATTGCGAAAAAACAAGAAATGGTTGTGGGGACACAAACTCATGCCTTATATGCACCCCGATACTCGTTTTTGCAATGGGTCACGTGCGGCAACGAAATGGCGCGAAACCACCCGAAACATGAGTTTTGGACCTAAAGTCGTGGATTGGGCATGTTCGTTGCGTAAAAACAAGAAATGGTTCTGGAGGCACAAACTTATGCCTTGTATGCACCACGATACTCTTTTTCGGAACGGGTCACGTGCGGCAACGAAATGGCGCGAAACCATGCCAAATATGTGTTTTGAACCAAAAGTAGTGGATTGGGCATGTTCCTTGCAAAAAAACAAGAAATGGTTCCGGCAGAACAAACTCATTCCTTGTATACACCCCGATACCCGTTTTCGCAATGGGTCACGTGCGGCAACGAAATGACGCGAAACCACCCCAAACATGAATTTTTGACCAAAAGTAGTGGATTGAGCATGTTCATTGTGAAAAAACAAGAAATGGTTCCAGGGACACAAACTCATGCCTGTATGCACCCCAATACTCGTTTTTGCTATGGGTCACGTGCGGCAACAAAATGGCGCAAAACCACGCCAAACATGAGTTTTGGACCTAAAGTAGTGGTATCGGCATGTTTGTTGTGAAAAAACAAGAAATGGTTTCGGCGAAACATACTCATTCCTTGTATTCACCCCGATACCCGTTTTCGCAATGGGTCGCGTGCAGCAACGAAATGGCGCGAAACCACCCCAAACATGAGTTTTGGACCTAAAGTAGTGGATTGAGCTTGTTCATTGCGAAAAAACAAGAAATGGTTGCGGGGTCACAAACTCATGCCTTGTATGCACCCCGATAGTCGTTTTCGCAATGGGTCACATGCGGCAACGAAATGGCGCAAAACCACCCCATACATGAGTTTTGGATCTAAAGTAGTGGATTGGTCATGTTTATTGTGAAAATCAAGAAATGGTTCCGGGGACACAAACTCAAGCCTTGTATGCACCACAATCCTCGTTTTCACAATGGGTCACGTGCGGCAACGAAATGGTGCGAAACCACCCAAACATGAGTTTTGGACCTAAAGTCGTGGATTGGGCATGTTCGTTGCGTAAAAACAAGAGATGGTTCTGGGGGCACGAACTCATGCCTTGTATGCACCACGATACTCGTTTTCGGAACGGGTCACGTGCGGCAACGAAATGGCGCGAAACCACGCCAAACCGGAATTTTGAACCTAAAGTAGTGGATTGGGCATGTTCGGTGTGAAAAAACAAGAAATGGTTCCGGGGACACAAAACTCATTCCATGTATACACCCCCATACCCGTTTTCTCAATGAGGTCACGTGCGGCAACGAAATGACGCGAAACCACCCCAAACATGAATTTTGGACCAAAAGTAGTGGATTCGGCATGTTCATTGCGAAAAAACAGGAAATGGTTCCGGGGACACAAAACTCATGCCTTGTATGCACCCCCATAGTCGTTTTCGCTATGGGTCACGTGCGGCAACAAAATGGCGCGAAACCACGCCAAACATGAGTTTGGACCTAAAGTAGTGGTATCGGGATGTTCGTTGTGAAAAAACAAGAAATGGCTCTGGCGGAACAAACTCATTCCTTGTACACACCCCGATACCCGTTTGCGCAATAGGTCACGTGCGGCAACGAAATGCTGCGAAACCATCCCAAACATGAGTTTTGGACCTAAAGTCGTGGATTGGGCATGTTCATTGCGTAAAAACAAGAAATGGTTCTGGGGGCACCAACTCATGCCTTGTATGCTCCACGATACTCGTTTTCAGAACGGGTCACGTGCGGCAACGAAAGGGCGCGAAACCATGCCAAATATGAGTTTGAACCTAAAGTAGTGGATTTGGCATATTCTTTGCGAAAAAACAAGAAATGGTTCCGGCAGAACAAACTCATACCTTGTATACACCCAGATACCCATTTTCGCAATAGGTCACGTGCGGCAACGAAATGACGCGAAACCACCCCAAACATGAATTTTTGACCAAAAGTAGTGGATTGGGCATGTTCGTTGCGAAAAAACAAGAAATCGTTCCGGGGACACAAACTCATGCCTTGTGTGCACCCCAATACTCGTTTTTGCTATGGGTCACGTGCGGCAACGAAATGGTGCGAAAGCACGCCAAACATGAGTTTTGGACCTAAAGTAGTGGTATCGGGATGTTCGTTGTCAAAAAACAAGAAATCTTTCTGGCGGAACAAACTCATTCCTTGTATACACCCCGATACCCGTTTTCACAATGGGTCATGTGCGGCAACGAAATGGTGCGAAACCACCCCAAACATGAGTTTTGGACCTAAATTCGCGGATTGGGCATGTTCGTTTCGTAAAAACAAGAAATGGTTCTGGGGGCACAAACTCATGCCTTGTATGCTCCACGATACTCGTTTTCGGAACGGGTCACGTGCGGCAACGAAATGGCGCAAAACCATGCCAAACATGAGTTTTGAATCTAGAGCAGTGGATTGGGCATGTTCTTTGCGAAAAAACAAGAAATTGTTCCGGCGGAACAAACTCATTCCATGTATACACCCGATACCCCTTTTCGCAATGGGTCATGTGTTGCAACGAAATGGCGCGAAACCACTGCAAACATGAGTTTTGGACCTAAAGTTGTGGATTGGGCTTCTTCATTGCGAAAAAACAAGAAATGGATGCGGGGACACAAACTCATGCCTTATATGCACCCCGACACTCATTTTAGCAATTGGTCACGTGCGGCAACGAAATGGCGCGAAACCACCCCAAACATGAGTTTTGGACCTAAAGTAGTGGATTGGACATGTTCGTTGCAAAAAAACAAGAAATAGTTCCAGCAGAACAAACTCATTCCTTGTATACACCTCGATACCCGTTTTCGCAATGGGTCACGTGCGGCAACGAAATGATGCGAAACCACCACAAACATGAATTTTTGAACAAAAGTAGTGGATTGGCATGTTCGTATCGAAAAAACAAGAATTGGTTCCGGGGACACAAACTCATGCCTTGTATGCACCCCGATACTCGTTTTCGCTATGGGTCACGTGCGGCAACAAAATGGCGCGAAACCATGCCAAACATGAGTTTTGGACGTAAAGTAGTGGTATCGGGATGTTCGTGTGAAAAAACAAGAAATGGTTCTGGAGGAACAAACTCATTCCTTGTATACACCCGGATACCCGTTTTCGCAATGGGTCACGTGCGGCAACGAAATGGTGCGAAACCACCCCAAACTTGAGTTTTGGACCTAAACTCGTGGATTGGGCATGTTCGTTTCGTAAAAACAAGAAATGGTTCTGGGGGCACAAACTCATGCCTTGTATGCTCCACGATACTCGTTTTCGGAACGGGTCACGTGCGGCAACGAAATGGCGCGAAACCATGCCAAACATGAGTTTTGAATCTAGAGCAGTGGATTGGGCATGTTGTTTGCGAAAAAACAAGAAATTGTTCCGGCGGAACAAACTCATTCCATGTATACACCCCGATACCCCTTTTCGCAATGGGTCATGTGTGGCAACGAAATGGCGCGAAACCACCGCAAACATGAGTTTTGGACCTAAAGTCGTGGATTGGGCTTCATTGCGAAAAAACAAGAAATGGCTGCGGGGACACAAGCTCATACCTTATATGCACCCCGATACTCGTTTTTGCAATGGGTCACGTGCGGCAACGAAATGGCACGAAACCAACCCAAACATGAGTTTTGGACCTAAAGTCGTGGATTGGGCATGTTCCTTGCAAAAAAACAAGAAATGGTTCCGGCAGAACAAACTCATTCCTTCTATACACCCCAATACCCATTTTCGCAATGGGTCACGTGCGGCAACAAAATGACGCGAAACCACCCCAAACATGAATTTTAGACCAAAAGTAGTGGATTGAGCATGTTCATTGCAAAAAAACAAGAAATGATTCCGGGGACACAAACTCATGTGCGAAAAAACAAGAAATGATTCCGGGGACACAAACTCATGCCTGGATGCACCCCGATACTCGTTTTCGCTATGGGTCACGTGCGGCAACAAAATAGCTTAAAAACCATGCCAAACATGAGTTTTGGACCTAAAGTAGTGGTATCGGCATGTTCATTGTGAAAAAACAAGAAATGGTTCCGGCGAAACATACTCATTCCTTGTATTCACCCCGATACCCGTTTTCGCAATGGGTCGCGTGCGGCAACGAAATGGCGCGAAACCACCCCAAACATGAGTTTTGGACCTAAAGTAGTGGATTGAGCTTGTTCATTGCGTAAAAACAAGAAATGGTTCTGGGGGCACAAACTCGTGCCTACTCCACGATACTCGTTTTCGGAACGGGTCACGTGCGGCAACGAAATGGCGCGAAACCACACCAAATATGAGTTTTGAACCTAAAGCAGTGGATTGGACATGTTCTTTGCGAAAAAACAAGAAATGGTTCCGGTAGTACAAACTCATTCCTAGTATACACCACGATACCCCTTTTCGCAATGGGTCACGTGCGGCAACGCAATGGCGCCAAACCACCCCAAACATGAGTTTTTGACCTAAAGTAGTGGATTGGGCTTCTTCATTGCGAAAAAACAAGAAATGGATGCGGGGACACAAACTCGTGCCTTATATGCACCCCGACACTCGTTTTCGCAATAGGTCACGTGCGGCAACGAAATGGCGCGAAACCACCCCAAACAAGAGTTTTGGACCTAAAGTTGTGGATTGGGCATGTTCGTTGTGTAAAAACAAGAAATGGTTCTGGGGGCACAAACTTCTGCCTTGTATGCACCACGATACTCTATTTCGGAACGAGTCACGTGCGGCAACGAAATGGCGCGAAACCACCCCAAACAAGAGTTTTGGACCTAAAGTTGTGGATTGGGCATGTTCGTTGCGTAAAAACAAGAAATGGTTCTGGGGGCACAAACTTCTCTGCCTTGTATGCACCACGATACTCTATTTCGGAACGAGTCACGTGCGGCAACGAAATGGCGCGAAATCACGCCAAATATGAGTTTTTAACCTAAAGTAGTGGATTGGACATGTTCGTTGCAAAAAAACAAGAAATGGTTCCGGCAGAACAAACTCATTCCTTGAATACACCCCGATACCCGTTTTCGCAATGGGTCACGTGCGGCAACGAAATGACGCGAAACCACCACAAACATGAATTTTTGACCAAAAGTAGTGGATTGGCATGTTCGTTGCGAAAAAACAAGAAATGGTTCCGGGGACACAAACTCATGCCTTGTATGCACCCGATACTCGTTTTCGCTATGGGTCACGTGCGGCAACGAAATGGCGCGAAACCACGCCAAACATGAGTTTTGGACCTAAAGTAGTGGTATCGGCATGTTCGTTGTGAAGAAACAAGAAATGGTTCTGGCGGAACAAACTCATTCCTTGTGTACACCCCGATACCCGTTTTCGGAATGGGTCACGTGCGGCAACGAAATGGCGCGAAACCACCCCAAACATTAGTTTTGGACCCAAAGTTGTGGATTGGGCATGTTCGTTGCGTAAAAACAAGAAATGGTTCTGGGGGCACAATCTTCTGCCTTGTATGCACCACGATACTCTATTTCGGAACGAGTCACGTGCGGCAACGAAATGGCGCGAAATCACGCCAAATATGAGTTTTTAACCTAAAATAGTGGATTGGACATGTTCGTTGCAAAAAAACAAGAAATGGTTCCGGCAGAACAAACTCATTCCTTGAATACACCCCGATACCCATTTTCGCAATGGGTCACGTGCGGCAACGAAATGACGCGAAACCACCACAAACATGAATTTTTGACCAAAAGTAGTGGATTGGCATGTTCGTTGCGAAAAAACAAGAAATGGTTCCGAGGACACAAACTCATGCCTTGTATGCACCCGATACTCGTTTTCGCTATGGGTCACGTGCGGCAACGAAATGGCGCGAAACCACGCCAAACATGAGTTTTGGACCTAAAGTAGTGGTATCGGCATGTTCGTTGTGAAGAAACAAGAAATGGTTCTGGAGGAACAAACTCATTCCTTGTATACACCCCGATACCCGTTTTCGCAATGGGTCACGTGCGGCAACAAAATGGTGCGAAACCACCCGAAACATGAGTTTTGGACCTAAACTCGTGGATTGGGCATGTTCGTTTCGTAAAAACAAGAAATGGTTCTGGGGGCACAAACTCATGCCTTGTATGCTCCACGATACTCGTTTTCGGAACGGGTCACGTGCGGCAACGAAATGGCGCGAAACCATGCCAAACATGAGTTTTGAATCTAGAGCAGTGGATTGGGCATGTTGTTTGCGAAAAAACAAGAAATTGTTCCGGCGGAACAAACTCATTCCATGTATACACCCCGATACCCCTTTTCGCAATGGGTCATGTGTGGCAACGAAATGGCGCGAAACCACCGCAAACATGAGTTTTGGACCTAAAGTCGTGGATTGGGCTTCTTCATTGCGAAAAAACAAGAAATGGCTGCGGGGACACAAGCTCATACCTTATATGCACCCCGACACTCATTTTAGCAATTGGTCACGTGCGGCAACGAAATGGCGCGAAACCACCCCAAACATGAGTTTTGGACCTAAAGTAGTGGATTGGACATGTTCGTTGCAAAAAAACAAGAAATGGTTCCAGCAGAACAAAATCATTCCTTGTATACACCCCAATACCCGTTTTCGCAATGGGTCACGTGCGGCAACGAAATGATGCGAAACCACGACAAACATGAATTTTTGACCAAAAGTAGTGGATTGGCATGTTCGTAGCGAAAAAACAAGAAATGGTTCCGGGGACACAAACTCATGCCTTGTTTGCACCCCGATACTCGTTTTCGCTATGGGTCACGTGCGGCAACAAAATGGCGCGAAACCATGCCAAACATGAGTTTTGGACGTAAAGTAGTGGTATCGGGATGTTCGTTGTGAAAAAATAAGAAATGGTTCTGGAGGAACAAACTCATTCCTTGTATACACCCCGATACCCGTTTTCGCAATGGGTCACGTGCGGCAACGAAATGGTGCGAAACCACCCCAAACATGAGTTTTGGACCTAAATTCGCGGATTGGGCATGTTCGTTTCGTAAAAACAAGAAATGGTTCTGGGGGCACAAACTCATGCCTTGTATGCTCCACGATACTCGTTTTCGGAACGGGTCACGTGCGGCAACGAAATGGCGCGAAACCATGCCAAACATGAGTTTTGAATCTAGAGCAGTGGATTGGGCATGTTCTTTGCGAAAAAACAAGAAATTGTTCCGACGGAACAAACTCATTCCATGTATACACCCCGATACCCCTTTTCGCAATGGGTCATGTGTGGCAACGAAATGGCGCAAAACCACCGTAAACATGAGTTTTGGACCTAAAGTCGTGGATTGGGCTTCTTCATTGCGAAAAAACAAGAAATGGATGCGGGGACACAAACTCATGCCTTATATGCACCCCGACACTCATTTTAGCAATTGGTCACGTGCGGCAACGAAATGGCGCGAAACCACCCCAAACATGAGTTTTGGACCTAAAGTAGTGGATTGGACATGTTCGTTGCAAAAAAACAAGAAATGGTTCCAGCAGAACAAACTCATTCCTTGTATACACCTCGATACCCGTTTTCGCAATGGGTCACGTGCGGCAACGAAATGATGCGAAACCACCACAAACATGAATTTTTGAACAAAAGTAGTGGATTGGCATGTTCGTAGCGAAAAAACAAGAAATGGTTCCGGGGACACAAACTCATGCCTTGTATGCACCCCGATACTCGTTTTCGCTATGGGTCACGTGCGGCAACAAAATGGCGCGAAACCATGCCAAACATGAGTTTTGGACGTAAAGTAGTGGTATCAGGATGTTCGTTGTGAAAAAACAAGAAATGGTTCTGGAGGAACAAACTCATTCCTTGTATACACCCCGATACCCGTTTTCGCAATGGGTCACGTGCGGCAACGAAATGGTGCGAAACCACCCCAAACTTGAGTTTTGGACCTAAACTCGTGGATTGGGCATGTTCGTTTCGTAAAAACAAGAAATGGTTCTGGGGGCACAAACTCATGCCTTGTATGCTCCACGATACTCGTTTTCGGAACGGGTCACGTGCGGCAACGAAATGGCGCGAAACCATGCCAAACATGAGTTTCGAATCTAGAGCAGTGGATTGGGCATGTTGTTTGCGAAAAAACAAGAAATTGTTCCAGCGGAACAAACTCATTCCATGTATACACCCCGATAACCCTTTTCGCAATGGGTCATGTGTGGCAACGAAATGGCGCGAAACCACCGCAAACATGAGTTTTGGACCTAAAGTCGTGGATTGGGCTTCTTCATTGCGAAAAAACAAGAAATGGTTGCGGGGACACAAGCTCATACCTTATATGCACCCCGACACTCGTTTTTGCAATGGGTCACGTGCGGCAACGAAATGGCACGAAACCAACCCAAACTTGAGTTTTGGACCTAAAGTCGTGGATTGGGCATGTTCCTTGCAAAAAAACAAGAAATGGTTCCGGCAGAACAAACTCATCCCTTCTATACACCCCGATACCCATTTTCGCAATGGGTCACGTGCGGCAACAAAATGACGCGAAACCACCCCAAACATGAATTTTAGACCAAAAGTAGTGGATTGACCATGTTCATTGCGAGAAAACAAGAAATGGTTCCGGTGACACAAACTCATGCCTAGATGCACCCCGATACTCGTTTTCGCTATGGGTCACGTGCGGCAACAAAATGGCGCAAAACCATGCCAAACATGAGTTTTGGACCTAAAGTAGTGGTATCGGCATGTTCATTGTGAAAAAACAAGAAATGGTTCCGGCGAAACATACTCATTCCATGTATTCACCCCGATACCCGTTTTCGCAATGGGTCGCGTGCGGCAACGAAATGGCGCGAAACCACCCCAAACATGAGTTTTGGACCTAAAGTAGTGGATTGAGCTTGTTCATTGCGTAAAAACAAGAAATGGTTCTGGGGGCACAAACTCGTGCCTACTCCACGATACTCGTTTTCGGAACGGGACACGTGCGGCAACGAAATGGCGCGAAACCACACCAAATATGAGTTTTGAACCTAAAGCAGTGGATTGGACATGTTCTTTGCGAAAAAACAAGAAATGGTTCCGGTAGTACAAACTCATTCCTAGTATACACCACGATACCCCTTTTCGCAATGGGTCACGTGCGGCAACGCAATGGCGCCAAACCACCCCAAACATGAGTTTTTGACCTAAAGTAGTGGATTGGGCTTCTTCATTGCGAAAAAACAAGAAATGGATGCGGGGACACAAACTCGTGCCTTATATGCACCCCGACACTCGTTTTCGCAATAGGTCACGTGCGGCAACGAAATGGCGCGAAACCACCCCAAACAAGAGTTTTGGACCTAAAGTTGTGGATTGGGCATGTTCGTTGTGTAAAAACAAGAAATGGTTCTGGGGGCACAAACTTCTGCCTTGTATGCACCACGATACCCTTTTTCGGAACGGGTCTCGTGCGGCAACGAAATGGCGCGAAACCACGCCAAATATGAGTTTTGAACCTAAAGCAGTGGATTGGGCATGTTCTTTGCGATAAAACAAGAAATGGTTCCGGTAGTACAAACTCATTCCTTGTATACACCCCGATACCCCTTTTCGCATTGGGTCACGTGCGGCAACGAAATGGCGCGAAACCACCCCAAACATTAGTTTTGGACCTAAAGTTGTGGATTGGGCATGTTCGTTGCGTAAAAACAAGAAATGGTTCTGGGGGCACAAACTTCTGCCTTGTATGCACCACGATACTCTATTTCGGAACGAGTCACGTGCGGCAACGAAATGGCGCGAAATCACGCCAAATATGAGTTTTTAACCTAAAGTAGTGGATTGGACATGTTCGTTGCAAAAAAACAAGAAATGGTTCCGGCAGAACAAACTCATTCCTTGAATACACCCCGATACCCGTTTTCGCAATGGGTCACGTGCGGCAACGAAATGACTGAAACCACCACAAACATGAATTTTTGACCAAAAGTAGTGGATTGGCATGTTCGTTGCGAAAAAACAAGAAATGGTTCCGGGGACACAAACTCATGCCTTGTATGCACCCGATACTCGTTTTCGCTATGGGTCACGTGCGGCAACGAAATGGCGCGAAACCACGCCAAACATGAGTTTTGGACCTAAAGTAGTGGTATCGGCATGTTCGTTGTGAAGAAACAAGAAATGGTTCTGGCGGAACAAACTCATTCCTTGTATACACCCCGATACCAGTTTTCGCAATGGGTCACGTGCGGCAACGAAATGGCGCGAAACCACCCCAGACATTAGTTTTGGACCCAAAGTTGTGGATTGGGCATGTTCGTTGCGTAAAAACAAGAAATGGTTCTGGGGGCACAAACTTTTGCCTTGTATGCACCACGATACTCTATTTCGGAACGAGTCACGTGCGGCAACGAAATGGCGCGAAATCACGCCAAATATGAGTTTTTAACCTAAAGTAGTGGATTGGACATGTTCGTTGGAAAAAGACAAGAAATGGTTCCGGCAGAACAAACTCATTCCTTGAATACACCCCGATACCCGTTTTCGCAATGGGTCACGTGCGGCAACGAAATGACGCGAAACCACCACAAACATGAATTTTTGACCAAAAGTAGTGGATTGGCATGTTCGTTGCGAAAAAACAAGAAATGGTTCCGGGGACACAAACTCATGCCTTGTATGCACCCGATACTCGTTTTCGCTATGGGTCACGTGCGGCAACGAAATGGCGCGAAACCACGCCAAACATGAGTTTTGGACCTAAAGTAGTGGTATCGGCATGTTCGTTGTGAAGAAACAAGAAATGGTTCTAGCGAAACAAACCCATTCCTTATATACACACCGATACCCGTTTTCGGAATGGGTCACGTGCGGCAACGAAATGGCGCGAAACCACCCCAAACATTAGTTTTGGACCCAAAGTTGTGGATTGGGCATGTTCGTTGCGTAAAAACAAGAAATGGTTCTGGGGGCACAAACTTTTGCCTTGTATGCACCACGATACTCTATTTCGGAACGAGTCACGTGCGGCAACGAAATGGCGCGAAATCACGCCAAATATGAGTTTTTAACCTAAAGTAGTGGATTGGACATGTTCGTTGGAAAAAGACAAGAAATGGTTCCGGCAGAACAAACTCATTCCTTGAATACACCCCGATACCCGTTTTCGCAATGGGTCACGTGCGGCAACGAAATGACGCGAAACCACCACAAACATGAATTTTTGACCAAAAGTAGTGGATTGGCATGTTCGTTGCGAAAAAACAAGAAATGGTTCCGGGGACACAAACTCATGCCTTGTATGCACCCGATACTCGTTTTCGCTATGGGTCACGTGCGGCAACGAAATGGCGCGAAACCACGCCAAACATGAGTTTTGGACCTAAAGTAGTGGTATCGGCATGTTCGTTGTGAAGAAACAAGAAATGGTTCTAGCGAAACAAACCCATTCCTTATATACACACCGATACCCGTTTTCGGAATGGGTCACGTGCGGCAACGAAATGGCGCGAAACCACCCCAAACATTAGTTTTGGACCCAAAGTTGTGGATTGGGCATGTTCGTTGCGTAAAAACAAGAAATGGTTCTGGGGGCACAAACTTCTGCCTTGTATGCACCACGATACTCTATTTCGGAACGAGTCACGTGCGGCAACGAAATGGCGCGAAATCACGCCAAATATGAGGTTTTAACCTAAAGTAGTGGATTGGACATGTTCGTTGCAAAAAAACAAGAAATGGTTCCAGCAGAACAAACTCATTCCTTGAATACACCCCGATACCCGTTTTCGCAATGGGTCACGTGCGGCAACGAAATGACGCGAAACCACCACAAACATGAATTATTGACCAAAAGTAGTGGATTGGCATGTTCGTTGCGAAAAAACAAGAAATGGTTCCGGGGACACAAATTCATGCCTTGTATGCACCCCGATACTCGTTTTCGCTATGGGTCACGTGCGGCAACGAAATGGCGCGAAACCACGCCAAACATGAGTTTTGGACCTAAAGTAGTGGTATCGGCATGTTCGTTGTGAAGAAACAAGAAATGGTTCTAGCGAAACAAACCCATTCCTTATATACACACCGATACCCGTTTTCGGAATGGGTCACGTGCGGCAACGAAATGGCGCGAAACCACCCCAAACATGAGTTTTGGACCTAGAGTCATGGATTGGGCATGTTCGTTGCGTAAAAACAAGAAATGGTTCTGGGGGCACAAACTCATGCCTTGTATGCTCCACGATACTCGTTTTCGGAACTGGTCACGTGCAGCTACGAAATGGCGCGAAACCATGACAAACCTGAATTTGAACCTAAAGTAGTGGATTGGCCATGTTCTTTCTGAAAAAACAAGAAATGGTTCCGGCGGAACAAACTCATTCCATGTATACACCCAGATACCCATTTTCGCAATGGGTCACGTGCGGCAACAAAATGACGCGAAACCACCCCAAACATGAATTTTTGACCAAAAGTAGTGGATTGAGCATGTTCGTTGCGAAAAAACAAGAAATGATTCCGGGGACACAAACTCATGCCTGTATGCACCCCGATGCTCGTTTTCTCTATGGGTCACGTGCGGCAACAAAATAGCACAAAACCACGCCAAACATGAGTTTTGGACCTAAAGTAGTGGTATCGGCATGTTCGTTGTGAAAAAACAAGAAATGGTTCCGGCGAAACATACTCATTCCATGTATTCACCCCGATACCCGTTTTCGCAATGGGTCGCGTGCGGCAACGAAATGGCGCGAAACCACCCCAAACATGAGTTTTGGACCTAAAGTAGTGGATTGAGCTTGTTCATTGCGTAAAAACAAGAAATGGTTCTGGGGGCACAAACTCATGCCTACTCCACGATACTCTTTTTCGCAACGGGTCACGTGCGGCAACGAAATGGCGCGAAACCACACCAAATATGAGTTTTGAACCTAAAGCAGTGGATTGGACATGTTCTTTGCGAAAAAACAAGAAATGGTTCCGGTAGTACAAACTCATTCCTAGTATACACCACGATACC
Organism: Paspalum notatum; assembly: GCA_022530915.1. NCBI lineage: Eukaryota > Viridiplantae > Streptophyta > Magnoliopsida > Poales > Poaceae > Paspalum > Paspalum notatum. Next base: position 24,864,653 of record CM039688.1, on the reverse strand, counting down.
CCTTTTCGCAATGGGTCACGTGCGGCAACGAAATGGCGCCAAACCACCCCAAACATGAGTTTTGGACCTAAAGTAGTGGATTGGGCTTCTTCATTGCGAAAAAACGAGAAATGGATGCGGGGACACAAACTCATGCCTTATATGCACCCCGACACTCGTTTTCGCAATAGGTCACGTGCGGCAACGAAATGGCGCGAAACTACCCCAAACAAGAGTTTTGGACCTAAAGTTGTGGATTGGGCATATTCGTTGTGTAAAAACAAGAAATGGTTCTGGGGGCACAAATTTCTGCCTTGTATGCACCACGATACCCTTTTTCGGAACGGGTCTCGTGCGGCAACGAAATGGCGCGAAACCACGCTAAATATGAATTTTGAACCTAAAGCAGTGGATTGGGCATGTTCGTTGCGCAAAAACAAGAAATGGTTCCGGCGGAACAAACTCATTCCTTGTATACACCCCGATACCCGTTTTCGCAATGGGTCACGTGCGTCAACGAAATGACATGAAACCACCCCAAACATGAATTTTTGACCAGAAGTAGTGGATTGGGTATGTTCGTTGCGAAAAAACAAGAAATGGTTCCTGTGACACAAACTCATGCCTTGTATGCACCCCGATACTCGTTTTCGCTATGGGTCACGTGCGGCAACAAAATGGCGTGAAACCACGCCAAACATGAGTTTTGGACCTAAAGTAGTGGTATCGGCTTGTTCGTTGTGAAAAAACAAGAAATGGTTCTGGCGGAACAAAATCATTCCTTGTATACACCCCGATACCCGTTTTCGGAATGGGTCACGTGCGGCAACGAAATGGCGCGAAACCACCCCAAACATTAGTTTTGGACCCAAAGTTGTGGATTGGGCATGTTCGTTGCGTAAAAACAAGAAATGGTTCTGGGGGCACAAACTTCTGCCTTGTATGCACCACGATACTCTATTTCGGAACGAGTCACGTGCGGCAACGAAATGGCGCGAAATCACGCCAAATATGAGTTTTTAACCTAAAATAGTGGATTGGACATGTTCGTTGCAAAAAAACAAGAAATGGTTCCGGCAGAACAAACTCATTCCTTGAATACACCCCGATACCCATTTTCACAATGGGTCACGTGCGGCAACGAAATGACGCGAAACCACCACAAACATGAATTTTTGACCAAAAGTAGTGGATTGGCATGTTCGTTGCGAAAAAACAAGAAATGGTTCCGAGGACACAAACTCATGCCTTGTATGCACCCGATACTCGTTTTCGCTATGGGTCACGTGCGGCAACGAAATGGCGCGAAACCACGCCAAACATGAGTTTTGGACCTAAAGTAGTGGTATCGGCATGTTCGTTGTGAAGAAACAAGAAATGGTTCTGGAGGAACAAACTCATTCCTTGTATACACCCCGATACCCGTTTTCGCAATGGGTCACGTGCGGCAACGAAATGGTGCGAAACCACCCGAAACATGAGTTTTGGACCTAAACTCGTGGATTGGGCATGTTCGTTTCGTAAAAACAAGAAATGGTTCTGGGGGCACAAACTCATGCCTTGTATGCTCCACGATACTCGTTTTTGGAACGGGTCACGTGCGGCAACGAAATGGCGCGAAACCATGCCAAACATGAGTTTTGAATCTAGAGCAGTGGATTGGGCATGTTGTTTGCGAAAAAACAAGAAATTGTTCCGGCGGAACAAACTCATTCCATGTATACACCCCGATACCCCTTTTCGCAATGGGTCATCTGTGGCAACGAAATGGTGCGAAACCACCGCAAACATGAGTTTTGGACCTAAAGTCGTGGAATGGGCTTCTTCATTGCGAAAAAACAAGAAATGGCTGCGGGGACACAAGCTCATACCTTATATGCACCCCGACACTCATTTTAGCAATTGGTCACGTGCGGCAACGAAATGGCGCGAAACCACCCCAAACATGAGTTTTGGACCTAAAGTAGTGGATTGGACATGTTCGTTGCAAAAAAACAAGAAATGGTTCCAGCAGAACAAAATCATTCCTTGTATACACCCCAATACCCGTTTTCGCAATGGGTCACGTGCGGCAACGAAATGATGCGAAACCACGACAAACATGAATTTTTGACCAAAAGTAGTGGATTGGCATGTTCGTAGCGAAAAAACAAGAAATGGTTCCGGGGACACAAACTCATGCCTTGTATGCACCCCGATACTCGTTTTCGCTATGGGTCACGTGCGGCAACAAAATGGCGCGAAACCATGCCAAACATGAGTTTTGGACGTAAAGTAGTGGTATCGGGATGTTCGTTGTGAAAAAATAAGAAATGGTTCTGGAGGAACAAACTCATTCCTTGTATACACCCCGATACCCGTTTTCGCAATGGGTCACGTGCGGCAACGAAATGGTGCGAAACCACCCCAAACATGAGTTTTGGACCTAAATTCGCGGATTGGGCATGTTCGTTTCGTAAAAACAAGAAATGGTTCTGGGGGCACAAACTCATGCCTTGTATGCTCCACGATACTCGTTTTCGGAACGGGTCACGTGCGGCAACGAAATGGCGCGAAACCATGCCAAACATGAGTTTTGAATCTAGAGCAGTGGATTGGGCATGTTCTTTGCGAAAAAACAAGAAATTGTTCCGACGGAACAAACTCATTCCATGTATACACCCCGATACCCCTTTTCGCAATGGGTCATGTGTGGCAACGAAATGGCGCAAAACCACCGTAAACATGAGTTTTGGACCTAAAGTCGTGGATTGGGCTTCTTCATTGCGAAAAAACAAGAAATGGATGCGGGGACACAAACTCATGCCCTATATGCACCCCGACACTCATTTTAGCAATTGGTCACGTGCGGCAACGAAATGGAGCGAAACCACCCCAAACATGAGTTTTGGACCTAAAGTAGTGGATTGGACATGTTCGTTGCAAAAAAACAAGAAATGGTTCCAGCAGAACAAACTCATTCCTTGTATACACCTCGATACCCGTTTTCGCAATGGGTCACGTGCGGCAACGAAATGATGCGAAACCACCACAAACATGAATTTTTGAACAAAAGTAGTGGATTGGCATGTTCGTAGCGAAAAAACAAGAAATGGTTCCGGGGACACAAACTCATGCCTTGTATGCACCCCGATACTCGTTTTCGCTATGGGTCACGTGCGGCAACAAAATGGCGCGAAACCATGCCAAACATGAGTTTTGGACGTAAAGTAGTGGTATCAGGATGTTCGTTGTGAAAAAACAAGAAATGGTTCTGGAGGAACAAACTCATTCCTTGTATACACCCCGATACCCGTTTTCGCAATGGGTCACGTGCGGCAACGAAATGGTGCGAAACCACCCCAAACTTGAGTTTTGGACCTAAACTCGTGGATTGGGCATGTTCGTTTCGTAAAAACAAGAAATGGTTCTGGGGGCACAAACTCATGCCTTGTATGCTCCACGATACTCGTTTTCGGAACGGGTCACGTGCGGCAACGAAATGGCGCGAAACCATGCCAAACATGAGTTTTGAATCTAGAGCAGTGGATTGGGCATGTTGTTTGCGAAAAAACAAGAAATTGTTCCAGCGGAACAAACTCATTCCATGTATACACCCCGATAACCCTTTTCGCAATGGGTCATGTGTGGCAACGAAATGGCGCGAAACCACCGCAAACATGAGTTTTGGACCTAAAGTCGTGGATTGGGCTTCTTCATTGCGAAAAAACAAGAAATGGTTGCGGGGACACAAGCTCATACCTTATATGCACCCCGATACTCGTTTTTGCAATGGGTCACGTGCGGCAACGAAATGGCACGAAACCAACCCAAACTTGAGTTTTGGACCTAAAGTCGTGGATTGGGCATGTTCCTTGCAAAAAAACAAGAAATGGTTCCGGCAGAACAAACTCATCCCTTCTATACACCCCGATACCCATTTTCGCAATGGGTCACGTGCGGCAACAAAATGACGCGAAACCACCCCAAACATGAATTTTAGACCAAAAGTAGTGGATTGACCATGTTCATTGCGAGAAAACAAGAAATGGTTCCGGTGACACAAACTCATGCCTAGATGCACCCCGATACTCGTTTTCGCTATGGGTCACGTGCGGCAACAAAATGGCGCAAAACCATGCCAAACATGAGTTTTGGACCTAAAGTAGTGGTATCGGCATGTTCATTGTGAAAAAACAAGAAATGGTTCCGGCGAAACATACTCATTCCATGTATTCACCCCGATACCCGTTTTCGCAATGGGTCGCGTGCGGCAACGAAATGGCGCGAAACCACCCCAAACATGAGTTTTGGACCTAAAGTAGTGGATTGAGCTTGTTCATTGCGTAAAAACAAGAAATGGTTCTGGGGGCACAAACTCGTGCCTACTCCACGATACTCGTTTTCGGAACGGGACACGTGCGGCAACGAAATGGCGCGAAACCACACCAAATATGAGTTTTGAACCTAAAGCAGTGGATTGGACATGTTCTTTGCGAAAAAACAAGAAATGGTTCCGGTAGTACAAACTCATTCCTAGTATACACCACGATACCCCTTTTCGCAATGGGTCACGTGCGGCAACGCAATGGCGCCAAACCACCCCAAACATGAGTTTTTGACCTAAAGTAGTGGATTGGGCTTCTTCATTGCGAAAAAACAAGAAATGGATGCGGGGACACAAACTCGTGCCTTATATGCACCCCGACACTCGTTTTCGCAATAGGTCACGTGCGGCAACGAAATGGCGCGAAACCACCCCAAACAAGAGTTTTGGACCTAAAGTTGTGGATTGGGCATGTTCGTTGTGTAAAAACAAGAAATGGTTCTGGGGGCACAAACTTCTGCCTTGTATGCACCACGATACCCTTTTTCGGAACGGGTCTCGTGCGGCAACGAAATGGCGCGAAACCACGCCAAATATGAGTTTTGAACCTAAAGCAGTGGATTGGGCATGTTCTTTGCGATAAAACAAGAAATGGTTCCGGTAGTACAAACTCATTCCTTGTATACACCCCGATACCCCTTTTCGCATTGGGTCACGTGCGGCAACGAAATGGCGCGAAACCACCCCAAACATTAGTTTTGGACCTAAAGTTGTGGATTGGGCATGTTCGTTGCGTAAAAACAAGAAATGGTTCTGGGGGCACAAACTTCTGCCTTGTATGCACCACGATACTCTATTTCGGAACGAGTCACGTGCGGCAACGAAATGGCGCGAAATCACGCCAAATATGAGTTTTTAACCTAAAGTAGTGGATTGGACATGTTCGTTGCAAAAAAACAAGAAATGGTTCCGGCAGAACAAACTCATTCCTTGAATACACCCCGATACCCGTTTTCGCAATGGGTCACGTGCGGCAACGAAATGACTGAAACCACCACAAACATGAATTTTTGACCAAAAGTAGTGGATTGGCATGTTCGTTGCGAAAAAACAAGAAATGGTTCCGGGGACACAAACTCATGCCTTGTATGCACCCGATACTCGTTTTCGCTATGGGTCACGTGCGGCAACGAAATGGCGCGAAACCACGCCAAACATGAGTTTTGGACCTAAAGTAGTGGTATCGGCATGTTCGTTGTGAAGAAACAAGAAATGGTTCTGGCGGAACAAACTCATTCCTTGTATACACCCCGATACCAGTTTTCGCAATGGGTCACGTGCGGCAACGAAATGGCGCGAAACCACCCCAGACATTAGTTTTGGACCCAAAGTTGTGGATTGGGCATGTTCGTTGCGTAAAAACAAGAAATGGTTCTGGGGGCACAAACTTTTGCCTTGTATGCACCACGATACTCTATTTCGGAACGAGTCACGTGCGGCAACGAAATGGCGCGAAATCACGCCAAATATGAGTTTTTAACCTAAAGTAGTGGATTGGACATGTTCGTTGGAAAAAGACAAGAAATGGTTCCGGCAGAACAAACTCATTCCTTGAATACACCCCGATACCCGTTTTCGCAATGGGTCACGTGCGGCAACGAAATGACGCGAAACCACCACAAACATGAATTTTTGACCAAAAGTAGTGGATTGGCATGTTCGTTGCGAAAAAACAAGAAATGGTTCCGGGGACACAAACTCATGCCTTGTATGCACCCGATACTCGTTTTCGCTATGGGTCACGTGCGGCAACGAAATGGCGCGAAACCACGCCAAACATGAGTTTTGGACCTAAAGTAGTGGTATCGGCATGTTCGTTGTGAAGAAACAAGAAATGGTTCTAGCGAAACAAACCCATTCCTTATATACACACCGATACCCGTTTTCGGAATGGGTCACGTGCGGCAACGAAATGGCGCGAAACCACCCCAAACATTAGTTTTGGACCCAAAGTTGTGGATTGGGCATGTTCGTTGCGTAAAAACAAGAAATGGTTCTGGGGGCACAAACTTCTGCCTTGTATGCACCACGATACTCTATTTCGGAACGAGTCACGTGCGGCAACGAAATGGCGCGAAATCACGCCAAATATGAGGTTTTAACCTAAAGTAGTGGATTGGACATGTTCGTTGCAAAAAAACAAGAAATGGTTCCAGCAGAACAAACTCATTCCTTGAATACACCCCGATACCTGTTTTCGCAATGGGTCACGTGCGGCAACGAAATGACGCGAAACCACCACAAACATGAATTATTGACCAAAAGTAGTGGATTGGCATGTTCGTTGCGAAAAAACAAGAAATGGTTCCGGGGACACAAATTCATGCCTTGTATGCACCCCGATACTCGTTTTCGCTATGGGTCACGTGCGGCAACGAAATGGCGCGAAACCACGCCAAACATGAGTTTTGGACCTAAAGTAGTGGTATCGGCATGTTCGTTGTGAAGAAACAAGAAATGGTTCTAGCGAAACAAACCCATTCCTTATATACACACCGATACCCGTTTTCGGAATGGGTCACGTGCGGCAACGAAATGGCGCGAAACCACCCCAAACATGAGTTTTGGACCTAGAGTCATGGATTGGGCATGTTCGTTGCGTAAAAACAAGAAATGATTCTGGGGGCACAAACTCATGCCTTGTATGCTCCACGATACTCGTTTTCGGAACTGGTCACGTGCAGCTACGAAATGGCGCGAAACCATGACAAACCTGAATTTGAACCTAAAGTAGTGGATTGGCCATGTTCTTTCTGAAAAAACAAGAAATGGTTCCGGCGGAACAAACTCATTCCATGTATACACCCAGATACCCATTTTCGCAATGGGTCACGTGCGGCAACAAAATGACGCGAAACCACCCCAAACATGAATTTTTGACCAAAAGTAGTGGATTGAGCATGTTCGTTGCGAAAAAACAAGAAATGATTCCGGGGACACAAACTCATGCCTGTATGCACCCCGATGCTCGTTTTCTCTATGGGTCACGTGCGGCAACAAAATAGCACAAAACCACGCCAAACATGAGTTTTGGACCTAAAGTAGTGGTATCGGCATGTTCGTTGTGAAAAAACAAGAAATGGTTCCGGCGAAACATACTCATTCCATGTATTCACCCCGATACCCGTTTTCGCAATGGGTCGCGTGCGGCAACGAAATGGCGCGAAACCACCCCAAACATGAGTTTTGGACCTAAAGTAGTGGATTGAGCTTGTTCATTGCGTAAAAACAAGAAATGGTTCTGGGGGCACAAACTCATGCCTACTCCACGATACTCTTTTTCGCAACGGGTCACGTGCGGCAACGAAATGGCGCGAAACCACACCAAATATGAGTTTTGAACCTAAAGCAGTGGATTGGACATGTTCTTTGCGAAAAAACAAGAAATGGTTCCGGTAGTACAAACTCATTCCTAGTATACACCACGATACCCCTTTTCGCAATGGGTCACGTGCGGCAACGAAATGGCGCCAAACCACCCCAAACATGAGTTTTGGACCTAAAGTAGTGGATTGGGCTTCTTCATTGCGAAAAAACGAGAAATGGATGCGGGGACACAAACTCATGCCTTATATGCACCCCGACACTCGTTTTCGCAATAGGTCACGTGCGGCAACGAAATGGCGCGAAACTACCCCAAACAAGAGTTTTGGACCTAAAGTTGTGGATTGGGCATATTCGTTGTGTAAAAACAAGAAATGGTTCTGGGGGCACAAATTTCTGCCTTGTATGCACCACGATACCCTTTTTCGGAACGGGTCTCGTGCGGCAACGAAATGGCGCGAAACCACGCTAAATATGAATTTTGAACCTAAAGCAGTGGATTGGGCATGTTCGTTGCGCAAAAACAAGAAATGGTTCCGGCGGAACAAACTCATTCCTTGTATACACCCCGATACCCGTTTTCGCAATGGGTCACGTGCGTCAACGAAATGACATGAAACCACCCCAAACATGAATTTTTGACCAGAAGTAGTGGATTGGGTATGTTCGTTGCGAAAAAACAAGAAATGGTTCCTGTGACACAAACTCATGCCTTGTATGCACCCCGATACTCGTTTTCGCTATGGGTCACGTGCGGCAACAAAATGGCGTGAAACCACGCCAAACATGAGTTTTGGACCTAAAGTAGTGGTATCGGCTTGTTCGTTGTGAAAAAACAAGAAATGGTTCTGGCGGAACAAAATCATTCCTTGTATACACCCCGATACCCGTTTTCGGAATGGGTCACGTGCGGCAACGAAATGGCGCGAAACCACCCCAAACATTAGTTTTGGACCCAAAGTTGTGGATTGGGCATGTTCGTTGCGTAAAAACAAGAAATGGTTCTGGGGGCACAAACTTCTGCCTTGTATGCACCACGATACTCTATTTCGGAACGAGTCACGTGCGGCAACGAAATGGCGCGAAATCACGCCAAATATGAGTTTTTAACCTAAAATAGTGGATTGGACATGTTCGTTGCAAAAAAACAAGAAATGGTTCCGGCAGAACAAACTCATTCCTTGAATACACCCCGATACCCATTTTCACAATGGGTCACGTGCGGCAACGAAATGACGCGAAACCACCACAAACATGAATTTTTGACCAAAAGTAGTGGATTGGCATGTTCGTTGCGAAAAAACAAGAAATGGTTCCGAGGACACAAACTCATGCCTTGTATGCACCCGATACTCGTTTTCGCTATGGGTCACGTGCGGCAACGAAATGGCGCGAAACCACGCCAAACATGAGTTTTGGACCTAAAGTAGTGGTATCGGCATGTTCGTTGTGAAGAAACAAGAAATGGTTCTGGAGGAACAAACTCATTCCTTGTATACACCCCGATACCCGTTTTCGCAATGGGTCACGTGCGGCAACGAAATGGTGCGAAACCACCCGAAACATGAGTTTTGGACCTAAACTCGTGGATTGGGCATGTTCGTTTCGTAAAAACAAGAAATGGTTCTGGGGGCACAAACTCATGCCTTGTATGCTCCACGATACTCGTTTTCGGAACGGGTCACGTGCGGCAACGAAATGGCGCGAAACCATGCCAAACATGAGTTTTGAATCTAGAGCAGTGGATTGGGCATGTTGTTTGCGAAAAAACAAGAAATTGTTCCGGCGGAACAAACTCATTCCATGTATACACCCCGATACCCCTTTTCGCAATGGGTCATGTGTGGCAACGAAATGGTGCGAAACCACCGCAAACATGAGTTTTGGACCTAAAGTCGTGGAATGGGCTTCTTCATTGCGAAAAAACAAGAAATGGCTGCGGGGACACAAGCTCATACCTTATATGCACCCCGACACTCATTTTAGCAATTGGTCACGTGCGGCAACGAAATGGCGCGAAACCACCCCAAACATGAGTTTTGGACCTAAAGTAGTGGATTGGACATGTTCGTTGCAAAAAAACAAGAAATGGTTCCAGCAGAACAAAATCATTCCTTGTATACACCCCAATACCCGTTTTCGCAATGGGTCACGTGCGGCAACGAAATGATGCGAAACCACGACAAACATGAATTTTTGACCAAAAGTAGTGGATTGGCATGTTCGTAGCGAAAAAACAAGAAATGGTTCCGGGGACACAAACTCATGCCTTGTATGCACCCCGATACTCGTTTTCGCTATGGGTCACGTGCGGCAACAAAATGGCGCGAAACCATGCCAAACATGAGTTTTGGACGTAAAGTAGTGGTATCGGGATGTTCGTTGTGAAAAAATAAGAAATGGTTCTGGAGGAACAAACTCATTCCTTGTATACACCCCGATACCCGTTTTCGCAATGGGTCACGTGCGGCAACGAAATGGTGCGAAACCACCCCAAACATGAGTTTTGGACCTAAATTCGCGGATTGGGCATGTTCGTTTCGTAAAAACAAGAAATGGTTCTGGGGGCACAAACTCATGCCTTGTATGCTCCACGATACTCGTTTTCGGAACGGGTCACGTGCGGCAACGAAATGGCGCGAAACCATGCCAAACATGAGTTTTGAATCTAGAGCAGTGGATTGGGCATGTTCTTTGCGAAAAAACAAGAAATTGTTCCGACGGAACAAACTCATTCCATGTATACACCCCGATACCCCTTTTCGCAATGGGTCATGTGTGGCAACGAAATGGCGCAAAACCACCGTAAACATGAGTTTTGGACCTAAAGTCGTGGATTGGGCTTCTTCATTGCGAAAAAACAAGAAATGGATGCGGGGACACAAACTCATGCCCTATATGCACCCCGACACTCATTTTAGCAATTGGTCACGTGCGGCAACGAAATGGAGCGAAACCACCCCAAACATGAGTTTTGGACCTAAAGTAGTGGATTGGACATGTTCGTTGCAAAAAAACAAGAAATGGTTCCAGCAGAACAAACTCATTCCTTGTATACACCTCGATACCCGTTTTCGCAATGGGTCACGTGCGGCAACGAAATGATGCGAAACCACCACAAACATGAATTTTTGAACAAAAGTAGTGGATTGGCATGTTCGTAGCGAAAAAACAAGAAATGGTTCCGGGGACACAAACTCATGCCTTGTATGCACCCCGATACTCGTTTTCGCTATGGGTCACGTGCGGCAACAAAATGGCGCGAAACCATGCCAAACATGAGTTTTGGACGTAAAGTAGTGGTATCAGGATGTTCGTTGTGAAAAAACAAGAAATGGTTCTGGAGGAACAAACTCATTCCTTGTATACACCCCGATACCCGTTTTCGCAATGGGTCACGTGCGGCAACGAAATGGTGCGAAACCACCCCAAACTTGAGTTTTGGACCTAAACTCGTGGATTGGGCATGTTCGTTTCGTAAAAACAAGAAATGGTTCTGGGGGCACAAACTCATGCCTTGTATGCTCCACGATACTCGTTTTCGGAACGGGTCACGTGCGGCAACGAAATGGCGCGAAACCATGCCAAACATGAGTTTTGAATCTAGAGCAGTGGATTGGGCATGTTGTTTGCGAAAAAACAAGAAATTGTTCCAGCGGAACAAACTCATTCCATGTATACACCCCGATAACCCTTTTCGCAATGGGTCATGTGTGGCAACGAAATGGCGCGAAACCACCGCAAACATGAGTTTTGGACCTAAAGTCGTGGATTGGGCTTCTTCATTGCGAAAAAACAAGAAATGGTTGCGGGGACACAAGCTCATACCTTATATGCACCCCGATACTCGTTTTTGCAATGGGTCACGTGCGGCAACGAAATGGCACGAAACCAACCCAAACTTGAGTTTTGGACCTAAAGTCGTGGATTGGGCATGTTCCTTGCAAAAAAACAAGAAATGGTTCCGGCAGAACAAACTCATCCCTTCTATACACCCCGATACCCATTTTCGCAATGGGTCACGTGCGGCAACAAAATGACGCGAAACCACCCCAAACATGAATTTTAGACCAAAAGTAGTGGATTGACCATGTTCATTGCGAGAAAACAAGAAATGGTTCCGGTGACACAAACTCATGCCTAGATGCACCCCGATACTCGTTTTCGCTATGGGTCACGTGCGGCAACAAAATGGCGCAAAACCATGCCAAACATGAGTTTTGGACCTAAAGTAGTGGTATCGGCATGTTCATTGTGAAAAAACAAGAAATGGTTCCGGCGAAACATACTCATTCCATGTATTCACCCCGATACCCGTTTTCGCAATGGGTCGCGTGCGGCAACGAAATGGCGCGAAACCACCCCAAACATGAGTTTTGGACCTAAAGTAGTGGATTGAGCTTGTTCATTGCGTAAAAACAAGAAATGGTTCTGGGGGCACAAACTCGTGCCTACTCCACGATACTCGTTTTCGGAACGGGACACGTGCGGCAACGAAATGGCGCGAAACCACACCAAATATGAGTTTTGAACCTAAAGCAGTGGATTGGACATGTTCTTTGCGAAAAAACAAGAAATGGTTCCGGTAGTACAAACTCATTCCTAGTATACACCACGATACCCCTTTTCGCAATGGGTCACGTGCGGCAACGCAATGGCGCCAAACCACCCCAAACATGAGTTTTTGACCTAAAGTAGTGGATTGGGCTTCTTCATTGCGAACAAACAAGAAATGGATGCGGGGACACAAACTCGTGCCTTATATGCACCCCGACACTCGTTTTCGCAATAGGTCACGTGCGGCAACGAAATGGCGCGAAACCACCCCAAACAAGAGTTTTGGACCTAAAGTTGTGGATTGGGCATGTTCGTTGTGTAAAAACAAGAAATGGTTCTGGGGGCACAAACTTCTGCCTTGTATGCACCACGATACCCTTTTTCGGAACGGGTCTCGTGCGGCAAAGAAATGGCGCGAAACCACGACAAATATGAGTTTTGAACCTAAAGCAGTGGATTGGGCATGTTCTTTGCGATAAAACAAGAAATGGTTCCGGTAGTACAAACTCATTCCTTGTATACACCCCGATACCCCTTTTCGCATTGGGTCACGTGCGGCAACGAAATGGCGCGAAACCACCCCAAACATTAGTTTTGGACCTAAAGTTGTGGATTGGGCATGTTCGTTGCGTAAAAACAAGAAATGGTTCTGGGGGCACAAACTTCTGCCTTGTATGCACCACGATACTCTATTTCGGAACGAGTCACGTGCGGCAACGAAATGGCGCGAAATCACGCCAAATATGAGTTTTTAACCTAAAGTAGTGGATTGGACATGTTCGTTGCAAAAAAACAAGAAATGGTTCCGGCAGAACAAACTCATTCCTTGAATACACCCCGATACCCGTTTTCGCAATGGGTCACGTGCGGCAACGAAATGACTGAAACCACCACAAACATGAATTTTTGACCAAAAGTAGTGGATTGGCATGTTCGTTGCGAAAAAACAAGAAATGGTTCCGGGGACACAAACTCATGCCTTGTATGCACCCGATACTCGTTTTCGCTATGGGTCACGTGCGGCAACGAAATGGCGCGAAACCACGCCAAACATGAGTTTTGGACCTAAAGTAGTGGTATCGGCATGTTCGTTGTGAAGAAACAAGAAATGGTTCTGGCGGAACAAACTCATTCCTTGTATACACCCCGATACCAGTTTTCGCAATGGGTCACGTGCGGCAACGAAATAGCGCGAAACCACCCCAGACATTAGTTTTGGACCCAAAGTTGTGGATTGGGCATGTTCGTTGCGTAAAAACAAGAAATGGTTCTGGGGGCACAAACTTTTGCCTTGTATGCACCACGATACTCTATTTCGGAACGAGTCACGTGCGGCAACGAAATGGCGCGAAATCACGCCAAATATGAGTTTTTAACCTAAAGTAGTGGATTGGACATGTTCGTTGGAAAAAGACAAGAAATGGTTCCGGCAGAACAAACTCATTCCTTGAATACACCCCGATACCCGTTTTCGCAATGGGTCACGTGCGGCAACGAAATGACGCGAAACCACCACAAACATGAATTTTTGACCAAAAGTAGTGGATTGGCATGTTCGTTGCGAAAAAACAAGAAATGGTTCCGGGGACACAAACTCATGCCTTGTATGCACCCGATACTCGTTTTCGCTATGGGTCACGTGCGGCAACGAAATGGCGCGAAACCACGCCAAACATGAGTTTTGGACCTAAAGTAGTGGTATCGGCATGTTCGTTGTGAAGAAACAAGAAATGGTTCTAGCGAAACAAACCCATTCCTTATATACACACCGATACCCGTTTTCGGAATGGGTCACGTGCGGCAACGAAATGGCGCGAAACCACCCCAAACATTAGTTTTGGACCCAAAGTTGTGGATTGGGCATGTTCGTTGCGTAAAAACAAGAAATGGTTCTGGGGGCACAAACTTCTGCCTTGTTTGCACCACGATACTCTATTTCGGAACGAGTCACGTGCGGCAACGAAATGGCGCGAAATCACGCCAAATATGAGGTTTTAACCTAAAGTAGTGGATTGGACATGTTCGTTGCAAAAAAACAAGAAATGGTTCCAGCAGAACAAACTCATTCCTTGAATACACCCCGATACCCGTTTTCGCAATGGGTCACGTGCGGCAACGAAATGACGCGAAACCACCACAAACATGAATTATTGACCAAAAGTAGTGGATTGGCATGTTCGTTGCGAAAAAACAAGAAATGGTTCCGGGGACACAAATTCATGCCTTGTATGCACCCCGATACTCGTTTTCGCTATGGGTCACGTGCGGCAACGAAATGGCGCGAAACCACGCCAAACATGAGTTTTGGACCTAAAGTAGTGGTATCGGCATGTTCGTTGTGAAGAAACAAGAAATGGTTCTAGCGAAACAAACCCATTCCTTATATACACACCGATACCCGTTTTCGGAATGGGTCACGTGCGGCAACGAAATGGCGCGAAACCACCCCAAACATGAGTTTTGGACCTAGAGTCATGGATTGGGCATGTTCGTTGCGTAAAAACAAGAAATGGTTCTGGGGGCACAAACTCATGCCTTGTATGCTCCACGATACTCGTTTTCGGAACTGGTCACGTGCAGCTACGAAATGGCGCGAAACCATGACAAACCTGAATTTGAACCTAAAGTAGTGGATTGGCCATGTTCTTTCTGAAAAAACAAGAAATGGTTCCGGCGGAACAAACTCATTCCATGTATACACCCAGATACCCATTTTCGCAATGGGTCACGTGCGGCAACAAAATGACGCGAAACCACCCCAAACATGAATTTTTGACCAAAAGTAGTGGATTGAGCATGTTCGTTGCGAAAAAACAAGAAATGATTCCGGGGACACAAACTCATGCCTGTATGCACCCCGATGCTCGTTTTCTCTATGGGTCACGTGCGGCAACAAAATAGCACAAAACCACGCCAAACATGAGTTTTGGACCTAAAGTAGTGGTATCGGCATGTTCGTTGTGAAAAAACAAGAAATGGTTCCGGCGAAACATACTCATTCCATGTATTCACCCCGATACCCGTTTTCGCAATGGGTCGCGTGCGGCAACGAAATGGCGCGAAACCACCCCAAACATGAGTTTTGGACCTAAAGTAGTGGATTGAGCTTGTTCATTGCGTAAAAACAAGAAATGGTTCTGGGGGCACAAACTCATGCCTACTCCACGATACTCTTTTTCGCAACAGGTCACGTGCGGCAACGAAATGGCGCGAAACCACACCAAATATGAGTTTTGAACCTAAAGCAGTGGATTGGACATGTTCTTTGCGAAAAAACAAGAAATGGTTCCGGTAGTACAAACTCATTCCTAGTATACACCACGATACCCCTTTTCGCAATGGGTCACGTGCGGCAACGAAATGGCGCCAAACCACCCCAAACATGAGTTTTGGACCTAAAGTAGTGGATTGGGCTTCTTCATTGCGAAAAAACGAGAAATGGATGCGGGGACACAAACTCATGCCTTATATGCACCCCGACACTCGTTTTCGCAATAGGTCACGTGCGGCAACGAAATGGCGCGAAACTACCCCAAACAAGAGTTTTGGACCTAAAGTTGTGGATTGGGCATATTCGTTGTGTAAAAACAAGAAATGGTTCTGGGGGCACAAATTTCTGCCTTGTATGCACCACGATACCCTTTTTCGGAACGGGTCTCGTGCGGCAACGAAATGGCGCGAAACCACACCAAATATGAGTTTTGAACCTAAAGCAGTGGATTGGACATGTTCTTTGCGAAAAAACAAGAAATGGTTCTGGTAGTACAAACTCATTCCTAGTATACACCACGATACCCCTTTTCGCAATGGGTCACGTGCGGCAACGCAATGGCGCCAAACCATCCCAAACATGAGTTTTTGACCTAAAGTAGTGGATTGGGCTTCTTCATTGCGAAAAAACAAGAAATGGATGCGGGGACACAAACTCGTGCCTTATATGCACCCCGACACTCGTTTTCGCAATAGGTCACGTGCGGCAACGAAATGGCGCGAAACCACCCCAAACAAGAGTTTTGGACCTAAAGTTGTGGATTGGGCATGTTCGTTGTGTAAAAACAAGAAATGGTTCTGGGGACACAAACTTCTGTCTTGTATGCACCACGATACCCTTTTTCGGAACGGGTCTCGTGCGGCAACGAAATGGCGCGAAACCACGCCAAATATGAGTTTTGAACCTAAAGCAGTGGATTGGGCATGTTCTTTGCGATAAAACAAGAAATGGTTCCGGTAGTACAAACTCATTCCTTGTATACACCCCGATACCCCTTTTCGCATTGGGTCACGTGCGGCAACGAAATGGCGCGAAACCACCCCAAACATTAGTTTTGGACCTAAAGTTGTGGATTGGGCATGTTCGTTGCGTAAAAACAAGAAATGGTTCTGGGGGCACAAACTTCTGCCTTGTATGCACCACGATACTCTATTTCGGAACGAGTCACGTGCGGCAACGAAATGGCGCGAAATCACGCCAAATATGAGTTTTTAACCTAAAGTAGTGGATTGGACATGTTCGTTGCAAAAAAACAAGAAATGGTTCCGGCAGAACAAACTCATTCCTTGAATACACCCCGATACCCGTTTTCGCAATGGGTCACGTGCGGCAACGAAATGACTGAAACCACCACAAACATGAATTTTTGACCAAAAGTAGTGGATTGGCATGTTCGTTGCGAAAAAACAAGAAATGGTTCCGGGGACACAAACTCATGCCTTGTATGCACCCGATACTCGTTTTCGCTATGGGTCACGTGCGGCAACGAAATGGCGCGAAACCACGCCAAACATGAGTTTTGGACCTAAAGTAGTGGTATCGGCATGTTCGTTGTGAAGAAACAAGAAATGGTTCTGGCGGAACAAACTCATTCCTTGTATACACCCCGATACCAGTTTTCGCAATGGGTCACGTGCGGCAACGAAATGGCGCGAAACCACCCCAGACATTAGTTTTGGACCCAAAGTTGTGGATTGGGCATGTTCGTTGCGTAAAAACAAGAAATGGTTCTGGGGGCACAAACTTTTGCCTTGTATGCACCACGATACTCTATTTCGGAACGAGTCACGTGCGGCAACGAAATGGCGCGAAATCACGCCAAATATGAGTTTTTAACCTAAAGTAGTGGATTGGACATGTTCGTTGGAAAAAGACAAGAAATGGTTCCGGCAGAACAAACTCATTCCTTGAATACACCCCGATACCCGTTTTCGCAATGGGTCACGTGCGGCAACGAAATGACGCGAAACCACCACAAACATGAATTTTTGACCAAAAGTAGTGGATTGGCATGTTCGTTGCGAAAAAACAAGAAATGGTTCCGGGGACACAAACTCATGCCTTGTATGCACCCGATACTCGTTTTCGCTATGGGTCACGTGCGGCAACGAAATGGCGCGAAACCACGCCAAACATGAGTTTTGGACCTAAAGTAGTGGTATCGGCATGTTCGTTGTGAAGAAACAAGAAATGGTTCTAGCGAAACAAACCCATTCCTTATATACACACCGATACCCGTTTTCGGAATGGGTCACGTGCGGCAACGAAATGGCGCGAAACCACCCCAAACATTAGTTTTGGACCCAAAGTTGTGGATTGGGCATGTTCGTTGCGTAAAAACAAGAAATGGTTCTGGGGGCACAAACTTCTGCCTTGTATGCACCACGATACTCTATTTCGGAACGAGTCACGTGCGGCAACGAAATGGCGCGAAATCACGCCAAATATGAGGTTTTAACCTAAAGTAGTGGATTGGACATGTTCGTTGCAAAAAAACAAGAAATGGTTCCAGCAGAACAAACTCATTCCTTGAATACACCCCGATACCCGTTTTCGCAATGGGTCACGTGCGGCAACGAAATGACGCGAAACCACCACAAACATGAATTATTGACCAAAAGTAGTGGATTGGCATGTTCGTTGCGAAAAAACAAGAAATGGTTCCGGGGACACAAATTCATGCCTTGTATGCACCCCGATACTCGTTTTCGCTATGGGTCACGTGCGGCAACGAAATGGCGCGAAACCACGCCAAACATGAGTTTTGGACCTAAAGTAGTGGTATCGGCATGTTCGTTGTGAAGAAACAAGAAATGGTTCTAGCGAAACAAACCCATTCCTTATATACACACCGATACCCGTTTTCGGAATGGGTCACGTGCGGCAACGAAATGGCGCGAAACCACCCCAAACATGAGTTTTGGACCTAGAGTCATGGATTGGGCATGTTCGTTGCGTAAAAACAAGAAATGGTTCTGGGGGCACAAACTCATGCCTTGTATGCTCCACGATACTCGTTTTCGGAACTGGTCACGTGCAGCTACGAAATGGCGCGAAACCATGACAAACCTGAATTTGAACCTAAAGTAGTGGATTGGCCATGTTCTTTCTGAAAAAACAAGAAATGGTTCCGGCGGAACAAACTCATTCCATGTATACACCCAGATACCCATTTTCGCAATGGGTCACGTGCGGCAACAAAATGACGCGAAACCACCCCAAACATGAATTTTTGACCAAAAGTAGTGGATTGAGCATGTTCGTTGCGAAAAAACAAGAAATGATTCCGGGGACACAAACTCATGCCTGTATGCACCCCGATGCTCGTTTTCTCTATGGGTCACGTGCGGCAACAAAATAGCACAAAACCACGCCAAACATGAGTTTTGGACCTAAAGTAGTGGTATCGGCATGTTCGTTGTGAAAAAACAAGAAATGGTTCCGGCGAAACATACTCATTCCATGTATTCACCCCGATACCCGTTTTCGCAATGGGTCGCGTGCGGCAACGAAATGGCGCGAAACCACCCCAAACATGAGTTTTGGACCTAAAGTAGTGGATTGAGCTTGTTCATTGCGTAAAAACAAGAAATGGTTCTGGGGGCACAAACTCATGCCTACTCCACGATACTCTTTTTCGCAACGGGTCACGTGCGGCAACGAAATGGCGCGAAACCACACCAAATATGAGTTTTGAACCTAAAGCAGTGGATTGGACATGTTCTTTGCGAAAAAACAAGAAATGGTTCCGGTAGTACAAACTCATTCCTAGTATACACCACGATACCCCTTTTCGCAATGGGTCACGTGCGGCAACGAAATGGCGCCAAACCACCCCAAACATGAGTTTTGGACCTAAAGTAGTGGATTGGGCTTCTTCATTACGAAAAAACGAGAAATGGATGCGGGGACACAAACTCATGCCTTATATGCACCCCGACACTCGTTTTCGCAATAGGTCACGTGCGGCAACGAAATGGCGCGAAACTACCCCAAACAAGAGTTTTGGACCTAAAGTTGTGGATTGGGCATATTCGTTGTGTAAAAACAAGAAATGGTTCTGGGGGCACAAATTTCTGCCTTGTATGCACCACGATACCCTTTTTCGGAACGGGTCTCGTGCGGCAACGAAATGGCGCGAAACCACGCTAAATATGAATTTTGAACCTAAAGCAGTGGATTGGGCATGTTCGTTGCGCAAAAACAAGAAATGGTTCCGGCGGAACAAACTCATTCCTTGTATACACCCCGATACCCGTTTTCGCAATGGGTCACGTGCGTCAACGAAATGACATGAAACCACCCCAAACATGAATTTTTGACCAGAAGTAGTGGATTGGGTATGTTCGTTGCGAAAAAACAAGAAATGGTTCCTGTGACACAAACTCATGCCTTGTATGCACCCCGATACTCGTTTTCGCTATGGGTCACGTGCGGCAACAAAATGGCGTGAAACCACGCCAAACATGAGTTTTGGACCTAAAGTAGTGGTATCGGCTTGTTCGTTGTGAAAAAACAAGAAATGGTTCTGGCGGAACAAAATCATTCCTTGTATACACCCCGATACCCGTTTTCGCAATGGGTCACGTGCAGCAACGAAATGGTGCGAAGCCACCCCAAACATGAGTTTTGGACCAAAAGTCGTGGATTGGGCATGTTCGTTGCGTAAAAACAAGAAATGGTTCTGGGGGCACAAACTCATGCCTCGTATGCTCCACGATACTCGTTTTCGGAACGGGTCACGTGCGGCAACGAAATGGCGCGAAACCACACCAAATATGAGTTTTGAACCTAAAGCAGTGGATTTGGCATGTTCTTTGCGAAAAAACAAGAAATGGTTCCGGTAGTACAAACTCATTCCTTGTATACACCACGATACCCCTTTTTCGCAATGGGTCACGTGCGGCAACGAAATGCCGCCAAACCACCCCAAACATGAGTTTTGGACCTAAAGTAGTGGATTGGGCTTCTTCATTGCGAAAAAACAAGAAATGGATGCGAGGACACAAACTCGTGCCTTATATGCACCCCGACACTCGTTTTCGCAATAGGTCACGGGCAGCAACGAAATGGCGCGAAACCACCCCAAACAAGAGTTTTGGACCTAAAGTTGTGGATTGGGCATGTTCGTTGTGTAAAAACAAGAAATGGTTCTGGGGGCACAAACTTCTGCCTTGTGTGCACCACGATACCCTTTGTCGAAACGGATCACGTGCGGCAACGAAATGGCGCGAAACCACGCCAAATATGAGTTTTGAACCTAAAGCAGTGGATTGGGCATGTTCTTTGCGATAAAACAAGAAATGGTTCCGGTAGTATAAACTCATTCCTTGTATACACCCCGATACCCCTTTTCGCAATGGGTCATGTGCGGCAACGAAATGGCGCGAAACCACCCCAAACATTAGTTTTGGACCTAAAGTTGTGGATTTGGCATGTTCGTTGCGTAAAAACAAGAAATGGTTCTGGGGGCACAGACTTCTGCCTTGTATGCACCACGATACTCTTTTTCGGAACGAGTCACGTGCGGCAACAAAATGGCGCGAAATCATGCCAAATATGAGTTTTGAACCTAAAGTAGTGGATTGGGCATGTTCATTGCAAAAAAACAAGAAATGGTTCCGGCAGAACAAACTCATTCCTTGTATACACCCAGATACCCGTTTTCGCATTGGGTCACGTGCGGCAATGACATGGCGCGAAACCACCCCAAACATGAGTTTTGGACCTAAAGTCGTGGATTGGGCATGTTCGTTGCGTAAAAACAAGAAATGGTTTCGGCGGAACAAACTCATTCCTTGTATACACCCGGATACCCCCTTTCGCAATGGGTCACGTGCGGCAACAAAATGGCGCGAAACCACGCCAAACATGAGCTTTGGACCAAAAGTAGTGGTATCGGCATGTTCGTTGTGAAAAAAACAAGAAATGGTTCTGGCGAAACAAACTCATTCCTTGTATACATCCCGATACCCGTTTTCGCAATGGGTCACGTGCGGCAACGAAATGGTGCGAAACCACCCCAAACATGAGTTTTGGACCTAAAGTCGTGGATTGGGCATGTTCGTTGCGTAAAAACAAGAAATGGTTCTGGGGGCACAAACTCATGCCTTCTATGCTCCACGATACTCGTTTTCGGAATGGGTCACGTGCGGCGACGAAATGGCGCGAAAAGTCGTCGATTTGGCATGTTCGTTGTGTGAAAACAAGAAATGGTTTCGGCGAAAAAAACTCATTCCTTGTACACACCCCGATACCCCCTTTCGCAATGGGTCACATGCGGCAACAAAATGGCGCGAAACCACGCCAAACATGAGCTTTGGGCCAAAAGTTGTGGTATCGGCATGTTCGTTGTGAAAAAAACAAGAAATGGTTCTGGCGGAACAAACTCATTCCTTGCATACACCCCGATACCCGTTTTCGCAATGGGTCACGTGCGGCAACGAAATGGTGCGAAACAACCCCAAACATGAGTTTTGGACCTAAAGTCGTGGATTGGCATGTTCGTTGCGAAAAAACAAGAAATGGTTCCGGGGACACAAACTCATGCCTTGTATGCACCCCGATACTCGTTTTCGCTATGGGTCACGTGCGGCAACAAAATGGCCCGAAACCTTGCCAAACATGAGTTTTGGACGTAATGTAGTGGTATCGGGATGTTCATTGTGAAAAAACAAGAAATGGTTCTGGAGGAACAAACTCATTCCTTGTATACACCCCGATACCCATTTTCGCAATGGGTCACGTGCGGCAACGAAATAGCGCCAAACCACCGCAAACATGAGTTTTGGACCTAAAGTAGTGGATTGGGCTTCTTCATTGCGAAAAAACAAGAAATGGTTGCGGGGACACAAACTCATGCCTTATATGCACCCCGATGCTCGTTTTCGCAATGGGTCACGTGCGGCAAGAAAATGGCGCGAAACCACCCCAAACATGAGTTTTGGACCTAATGTCGTGGATTGGGCATGTTCGTTGCGTAAAAACAAGAAATGGTTCTGGGGCAGAAACTTATGCCTTGTATGCACCACGATACTCTTTTTCGGAACGGGTCACGTGTGGCAACGAAATGGCGCGAAACCATGCCAAATATGAGTTTTGAACCTAAAGCAGTGGATTGGGCATGTTCGTTGCAAAAAAAAATAGGAAATGGTTCCGGCAGAACAAACATTGGGGCACAAACTCATGCCTTGTATGCTCCACGATACTCGTTTTCGGAACGGGTCACGTGCGGCATCGAAATGGAGCGAAACCACACCAAATATGAGTTTCGAACCAAAAGCAGTGGATTGGGCATGTTCTTTGTGAAAAAACAAGAAATGGTTTCAGCGGAACAAACTCATTCCTTGTATACACCCCAATCCCCTTTTCGCAACGGGTCACGTGCGGCAACGAAATGGCGCCAAACCACCCCAAACATGAGTTTTGGTCCTAAAGTAGTGGATTGGGCTTCTTGGTTGCGAAAAAACAAGAAATGGTTGTGGGGACACAAACTCATGCCTTATATGCACCCCGATACTCGTTTTCTCAATGGGTCACATGCGGCAACGAAATGGCGCGAAACCACGCCAAACATGAGTTTGGGACCTAATGTCGTGGATTGGGCATGTTCGTTGCGCAAAAACAAGAAATGGTTCCGGCGGAACAAACTCATTCCTTGTATACACCCCGATACCGGTTTTCGCAATGGGTCACGTGCGTCAACGAAATGACATGAAACCACCCCAAACATGAATTTTTGACCAGAAGTAGTGGATTGGGTATGTTCGTTGCGAAAAAATAAGAAATGATTCTGGGGGCACAAACTCATGCCTTGTATGCTCCACGATACTCGTTTTCGGAACGAGTCACGTGCGGCAACGAAATGGCGCAAAACCACACCAAATATGAGTTTTGAACCTAAAGCAGCAGATTGGGCATGTTCTTTGCGAAAAAACAAGAAATGGTTCCTGCGGAACAAACTCATTCCTTTTATACACCCTGATACCCCTTTTTGCAATGGGTCACGTGCGGCAACGAAATGGCGCCAAACCACCCCAAACATGAGTTTTGGACCTAAAGTAGTGGATTGGGCTTCTTCATTGCGAAAAAACAAGAAATGGTTGTGGGGACACAAACTCATGCCTTATAGGCACCCCGATGCTCGTTTTCGCAAAGGGTCACGTGCGGCAACGAAATGGCGCGAAACCACACCAAACATGAGTTTTGGACCTAATGTCGTGGATTGGGCATGTTTGTTGCGTAAAAACAAGAAATGGTTCTGGGGGCACAAACTTATGCCTTGTATGCACCATGATACTCGTTTTCGCAATGGGTCACGTGCGGCAATGACATGGCGCGAAACCACCCCAAACATGAGTTTTGGACCTAAAGTCGTGGATTGGGCATGTTCGTTGCGTAAAAACAAGAAATGGTTTCGGCGGAACAAACTCGTTCCTTGTATACACCCGGATACCCCCTTTCGCAATGGGTCACGTGCGGCAACAAAATGGCGCGAAACCACGCCAAACATGAGCTTTGGACCAAAAGTAGTGGTATCGGCATGTTCGTTGTGAAAAAACAAGAAATGGTTCTGGCGAAACAAACTCATTCCTTGTATACATCCCGATACCCGTTTTCGCAATGGGTCACGTGCGGCAACGAAATGGTGCGAAACCACCCCAAACATGAGTTTTGGACCTAAAGTCGTGGATTGGGCATGTTCGTTGCGTAAAAACAAGAAATGGTTCTGGGGGCACAAACTCATGCCTTCTATGCTCCACGATACTCGTTTTCGGAATGGGTCACGTGCGGCGACGAAATGGCGCGAAAAGTCGTCGATTTGGCATGTTCGTTGTGTAAAAACAAGAAATGGTTTCGGCGAAAAAAACTCATTCCTTGTACACACCCCGATACCCCCTTTCGCAATGGGTCACATGCGGCAACAAAATGGCGCGAAACCACGCCAAACATGAGCTTTGGGCCAAAAGTTGTGGTATCGGCATGTTCGTTGTGAAAAAAACAAGAAATGGTTCTGGCGGAACAAACTCATTCCTTGCATACACCCCGATACCCGTTTTCGCAACGGGTCACGTGCGGCAACGAAATGGTGCGAAACAACCCCAAACATGAGTTTTGGACCTAAAGTCGTGGATTGGCATGTTCGTTGCGAAAAAACAAGAAATGGTTCCGGGGACACAAACTCATGCCTTGTATGCACCCCGATACTCGTTTTCGCTATGGGTCACGTGCGGCAACAAAATGGCCCGAAACCTTGCCAAACATGAGTTTTGGACGTAATGTAGTGGTATCGGGATGTTCGTTGTGAAAAAACAAGAAATGGTTCTGGAGGAACAAACTCATTCCTTGTATACACCCCGATACCCATTTTCGCAATGGGTCACGTGCGGCAACGAAATGGCGCCAAACCACCGCAAACATGAGTTTTGGACCTAAAGTAGTGGATTGGGCTTCTTCATTGCGAAAAAACAAGAAATGGTTGCGGGGACACAAACTCATGCCTTATATGCACCCCGATGCTCGTTTTCGCAATGGGTCACGTGCGGCAAGAAAATGGCGCGAAACCACCCCAAACATGAGTTTTGGACCTAATGTCGTGGATTGGGCATGTTCGTTGCGTAAAAACAAGAAATGGTTCTGGGGGCACAAACTTATGCCTTGTATGCACCATGATACTCATTTTCACAATGGGTCACGTGCGGCAATGACATGGCGCGAAACCACCCCAAACATGAGTTTTGGACCTAAAGTCGTGGATTGGGCATGTTCGTTGCGTAAAAACAAGAAATGGTTTCGGCGGAACAAACTCGTTCCTTGTATACACCCGGATACCCCCTTTCGCAATGGGTCACGTGCGGCAACAAAATGGCGCGAAACCACGCCAAACATGAGCTTTGGACCAAAAGTAGTGGTATCGGCATGTTCGTTGTGAAAAAACAAGAAATGGTTCTGGCGAAACAAACTCATTCCTTGTATACATCCCGATACCCGTTTTCGCAATGGGTCACGTGCGGCAACGAAATGGTGCGAAGCAACCCCAAACATGAGTTTTGGACCTAAAGTCGTGGATTCGGCGTGTTCGTTGCCTAGAAACAAGAAATGGTTCTGGGGGCACAAACTCATGCCTTCTATGCTCCACGATACTCGTTTTCGGAATGGGTCACGTGCGGCAACAAAATGGCCCGAAACCTTGCCAAACATGAGTTTTGGACGTAATGTAGTGGTATCGGGATGTTCGTTGTGAAAAAACAAGAAACGGTTCTGGAGGAACAAACTCATTCCTTGTATACACCCCGATACCCATTTTCGCAATGGGTCACGTGCGGCAACGAAATGGCGCCAAACCACCGCAAACATGAGTTTTGGACCTAAAGTAGTGGATTGGGCTTCTTCATTGCGAAAAAACAAGAAATGGTTGCGGGGACACAAACTCATGCCTTTTATGCACCCCGATGCTCGTTTTCGCAATGGGTCACGTGCGGCAAGAAAATGGCGCGAAACCACCCCAAACATGAGTTTTGGACCTAATGTCGTGGATTGGGCATGTTCGTTGCGTAAAAACAAGAAATGGTTATGGGCAGAAACTTATGCCTTGTATGCAGCACGATACTCTTTTTCGGAACGGGTCACGTGCGGCAACGAAATGGCGCGAAACCATGCCAAATATGAGTTTTGAACCTAAAGCAGTGGATTGGGCATGTTTGTTGCAAAAAAAAACAGGAAATGGTTCCGGCAGAACAAACATTGGGGCACAAACTCATGCCTTGTATGCTCCACGATACTCGTTTTCGGAACGGGTCACGTGCGGCATCGAAATGGAGCGAAACCACACCAAATATGTGTTTCGAACCAAAAGCAGTGGATTGGGCATGTTCTTTGTGAAAAAACAAGAAATGGTTTCGGCGGAACAAACTCATTCCTTGTATACACCCCAATCCCCTTTTCGCAAGGGGTCACGTGCGGCAACGAAATGGCGCCAAACCACCCCAAACATGAGTTTTGGACCTAAAGTAGTGGATTGGGCTTCTTGGTTGCGAAAAAACAAGAAATGGTTGTGGGGACACAAACTCATGCCTTATATGCACCCCGATACTCGTTTTCTCAATGGGTCACGTGCGGCAACGAAATGGCGCGAAACCACGCCAAACATGAGTTTGGGACCTAATGTCGTGGATTGGGCATGTTCATTGCGCAAAAACAAGAAATGGTTCCGGCGGAACAAACTCATTCCTTGTATACACCCCGATACCCGTTTTCGCAATGGGTCACGTGCGTCAACGAAATGACGTGAAACCACCCCAAACATGAATTTTTGACCAGAAGTAGTGGATTGGGTATGTTCGTTGCGAAAAAATAAGAAATGGTTCTGGGGGCACAAACTCATGCCTTGTATGCTCCACGATACTCGTTTTCGGAACGGGTCACGTGCGGCATCGAAATGGAGCGAAACCACACCAAATATGAGTTTTGAACCAAAAGCAGTGGATTGGGCATGTTCTTTGTGAAAAAACAAGAAATGGTTTCGGCGGAACAAACTCATTCCTTGTATACACCCCAATCCCCTTTTCGCAACGGGTCACGTGCGGCAACGAAATGGCGCCAAACCACCCCAAACATGAGTTTTGGACCTAAAGTAGTGGATTGGGCTTCTTGGTTGCGAAAAAACAAGAAATGGTTGTGGGGACACAAACTCATGCCTTATATGCACCCCGATACTCGTTTTCTCAATGGGTCACGTGCGGCAACGAAATGGCGCGAAACCACGCCAAACATGAGTTTGGCACCTAATGTCGTGGATTGGGCATGTTCGTTGCGCAAAAACAAGAAATGGTTCCGGCGGAACAAACTCATTCCTTGTATACACCCCGATACCCGTTTTCGCAATGGGTCACGTGCGTCAACGAAATGACGTGAAACCACCCCAAACATGAATTTTTGACCAAAAGTAGTGGATTGGGCATGTTCGTTGCGAAAAAATAAGAAATGGTTCTGGGGGCACAAACTCATGCCTTGTATGCTCCACGATACTCGTTTTCGGAACGAGTCACGTGCGGCAACGAAATGGCGCAAAACCACACCAAATATGAGTTTTGAACCTAAAGCAGCGGATTGGGCATGTTCTTTGCGAAAAAACAAGAAATGGTTCCTGCGGAACAAACTCATTCCTTTTATACACCATGATATCCCTTTTGCAATGGGTCACGTGCGGCAACGAAATGGCGCCAAACCACCCCAAACATGAGTTTTGGACCTAAAGTAGTGGATTGGGCTTCTTCATTGCGAAAAAACAAGAAATGGTTGTGGGGACACAAACTCATGCCTTATAGGCACCCCGATGCTCGTTTTCGCAATGGGTCACGTGCGCCAAGAAAATGGCGCGAAAGCACCCCAAACATGAGTTTTGGACCTAATGTTGTGGATTGGGCATGTTCGTTGCGAAAAAACAAGAAATGATTGCGGGGACACAAACTCATGCCTTATATGCACCCCGATGCTCGTTTTCGCAATGGGTCACGTGCGGCAAGAAAATGACGCGAAACCACCCCAAACATGAGTTTTGGACCTAAAGTCGTGGATTGGGCATGTTCGTTGCGTAAAAACAAGAAATGGTTCTGGGGACAGAAACTTATGCCTTGCATGCACCACGTTACTCTTTTTCGGAACGGGTCACGTGCGGCAACGAAATGGCGCGAAACCACGCCAAATATGAGTTTTGAACCTAAAGCAGTGCATTGGGAATGTTCGTTGCAAAAAAAAAAAGAAATGGTTCCGGCAGAACAAACATTGGGGGCACAAACTCATGCCATGTATGCTCCACGATACTCGTTTTCGGAACGGGTCACGTGCGGCAACGAAATGGCACGAAACCACACCAAATATGAGTTTTGAACCTAAAGCAGTGGATTGGGTATGTTCTTTGCGAAAAAACAAGAAATGGTTCCTGCGGAACAAACTCATTCCTTTTATACACCCTGATACCTCTTTTTGCAATGGGTCACGTGCGGCAACAAAATGGCGCCAAACCACCCCAAACATGAGTCTTGGTCCTAAAGTAGGGGATTGGGCTTCTTCATTGCGAAAAAACAAGAAATGGTTGTGGGGACACAAACTCATGCCTTATATGCACCCCGATACTCGTTTTCGCAATGGGTCACGTGCGGCAACGAAATGGCGCGAAA
This sequence comes from Paspalum notatum, assembly GCA_022530915.1. Taxonomy (NCBI): domain Eukaryota; kingdom Viridiplantae; phylum Streptophyta; class Magnoliopsida; order Poales; family Poaceae; genus Paspalum; species Paspalum notatum. The sequence goes on along the minus strand of CM039688.1, from coordinate 24,835,978 downwards.
CCACACCAAACATGAGTTTTGGACCTAATGTCGTGGATTGGGCATGTTTGTTGCGTAAAAACAAGAAATGGTTCTGGGGCACAAACTTATGCCTTGTATGCACCATGATACTCGTTTTCGCAATGGGTCACGTGCGGCAATGAAATGGCGCGAAACCACCCCAAACATGAGTTTTGGACCTAAAGTCGTGGATTGGGCATGTTCGTTGCGTAAAAACAAGAAATGGTTTCGGCGGAACAAACTCGTTCCTTGTATACACCCGGATACCCCCTTTCGCAATGGGTCACGTGCGGCAACAAAATGGCGCGAAACCACGCCAAACATGAGCTTTGGACCAAAAGTAGTGGTATCGGCATGTTCGTTGTGAAAAAACAAGAAATGGTTCTTTCGGAACAAACTCATTCCTTGTATACACCCCGATACCCGTTTTCGCAATGGGTCACGTGCGGCAACGAAATGGTGCGAAGCAACCCCAAACATGAGTTTTGGACCTAAAGTCGGGGATTGGGCGTGTTCGTTGCCTAGAAACAAGAAATGGTTCTGGGGGCACAAACTCATGCCTTGTATGCTCCACGATACTCGTTTTCGGAACGGGTCACGTGCGGCAACAAAATGGCACGAAACCACACCAAATATGAGTTTTGAACCTAAAGCAGTGGATTGGGTATGTTCTTTGCGAAAAAACAAGAAATGGTTTCGGCGGAACAAACTCATTCCTTGTATGCACCCCAAACCCATTTTCGCAACGGGTCACGTGCGGCAACGAAATGGCGCCAAACCACCCCAAACATGAGTTTTGGTCCTAAAGTAGGGGATTGGCCTTCTTCATTGCGAAAAAACAAGAAATGGTTGTGGGGACACAAACTCATGCCTTATATGCACCCCGATACTCGTTTTCGCAATGGGTCACGTGCGGCAACGAAATGGCGCGAAACCACACCAAACATGAGGTTTGGACCTAATGTCGTGGATTGGGCATCTTTGTTGCGTAAAAACAAGAAATGGTTCTGGGGGCACAAACTTATGCCTTGTATGCACCATGATACTCGTTTTCGCAATGGGTCACGTGCGGCAACGAAATGGCGCGAAACTACACCAAACATGAGTTTTGGACCTAAAGTCGTGGATTGGGCATGTTCGTTGCGCAAAAACAAGAAATGGTTTCGGCGGAACAAACTCGTTCCTTGTATACACCCGGATACCCCCTTTCGCAATGGGTCACGTGCGGCAACAAAATGGCGCGAAACCACGCCAAACATGAGCTTTGGACCAAAAGTAGTGGTATCGGCATGTTCGTTGTGAAAAAACAAGAAATGGTTCTGGCGGAACAAACTCATTCCTTGTATACACCCCGATACCCGTTTTCGCAATGGGTCACGTGCGGCAACGAAATGGTGCGAAGCAACCCCAAACATGAGTTTTGGACCTAAAGTCGTGGATTCAGCGTGTTCGTTGCCTAGAAACAAGAAATGGTTCTGGGGGCACAAACTCATGCCTTGTATGCTCCACGATACTCGTTTTCGGAACGGGTCACGTGCGGCAACGAAATGGCACGAAACCACACCAAATGAGTTTTGAACCTAAAGCAGTGGATTGGGCATGTTCTTTGCGAAAAAACAAGAAATGGTTTCGGCGGAACAAACTCATTCCTTGTATGCACCCCAAAACCCTTTTCGCAACGGGTCACGTGCGGCAACGAAATGGCGCCAAACCACCCCAAACATGGGTTTTGGTCCTAAAGTAGGGGATTGGGCTTCTTCATTGCGAAAAAACAAGAAATGGTTGTGGGGACACACTCATGCCTTATATGCACCCCGATACTCGTTTTCGCAATGGGTCACGTGCGGCAACGAAATGGCGCGAAACCACACCAAACATGAGTTTTGGACCTAATGTCGTGGATTGGGCATGTTTGTTGCGTAAAAACAAGAAATGGTTCTGGGGGCACAAACTTATGCCTTGTATGCACCATGATACTCGTTTTCGCAATGGGTCACGTGCGGCAACGAAATGGCGCGAAACCACCCCAAACATGAGTTTTGGACCTAAAGTCGTGGATTGGGCATGTTCGTTGTGAAAAAACAAGAAATGGTTGCGGGGACACAAACTCATGCCTTATATGCACCCCGATGCTCGTTTTCGCAACGGGTCACGTGCGGCAACGAAATGGCGCGAAACCACCCCAAACATGAGTTTTGGACCTAAAGTCGTGGATTGGGCATGTTCGTTGCGTAAAAACAAGAAATGGTTCTGGGGGCAGAAACTTATGCCTTGTATGCACCACGTTACTCTTTTTCGGAACGGGTCACGTGCGGCAACGAAATGGCGCGAAACCACGCCAAATATGAGTTTTGAACCTCAAGCAGTGGATTGGGAATGTTCGTTGCAAAAAAAACCAAGAAATAGTTCCGGCAGAACAAACATTGGGGGCACAAACTCATGCCATGTATGCTCCAAGATACTCGTTTTCGGAACGGGTCACGTGCGGCAACGAAATGGCACGAAACCACACCAAATATGAGTTTTGAACCTAAAGCAGCGGATTGGGCATGTTCTTTGCGAAAAAACAAGAAATGGTTTCGGCGGAACAAACTCATTCCTTGTATGCATCCCAAACCCCTTTTCGCAACGGGTCACGTGCGGCAACGAAATGGTGCGAAACATGTCCAAAGATGAGTTTTGGACCTAAAGTCGTGGATTGGGCATGTTCGTTGCCTAGAAACAGGAAATGGTTCTGGAGGCACAAACTCATGCCTTGTATGCTCCACGATACTCGTTTTCGGAACGGGTCACGTGCGGCAACGAAATGGCACGAAACCACACCAAATATGAGTTTTGAACCTAAAGCAGCGGATTGGGCATGTTCTTTGCGAAAAAACAAGAAATGGTTCCTGCGGAACAAACTTATTCCTTTTATACACCCTGATACCCCTTTTTGCAATGGGTCACGTGCGGCAACGAAATGGCGCCAAACACTCCAAACATGAGTTTTGGACCTAAAGTAGTGGATTGGGCTTCTTCATTGCGAAAAAACAAGAAATGGTTGCGGGGACACAAACTCATGCCTTATATGCACCCCGATGCTCGTTTTCGCAATGGGTCACGTGCGGCAAGAAAATGGCGCGAAACCACCCCAATCATGAGTTTTGGACCTAATGTTGTGGATTGGGCATGTTCGTTGCGAAAAAAACAAGAAATGGTTGTGGGGACACAAACCCATGCCTTATATGCACCCCGATGCTCGTTTTCGCAATGGGTCACGTGCGCCAAGAAAATGGCGCGAAACCACCCCAAACATGAGTTTTGGACCTAAAGTCGTGGATTGGGCATGTTCGTTGCGTAAAAACAAGAAATGGTTCTGGGGGCAGAAACTTATGCCTTGTATGCACCACGTTACTCTTTTTCGGAACGGGTCACGTGCGGCAACGAAATGGCGCGAAACCACGCCAAATATGAGTTTTGAACCTGAAGCAGTGGATTAGGAATGTTCGTTGCAAAAAAAACAAGAAATGGTTCCGGCAGAACAAACATTGGGGGCACAAACTCATGCCATGTATGCTCCACGATACTCGTTTTCGGAACGGGTCACGTGCGGTAACGAAATGGCACGAAACCACACCAAATATGAGTTTTGAGCCTAAAGCAGTGGATTGGGCATGTTCTTTGCGAAAAAACAAGAAATGGTTTCGGCGGAACAAATTCATTCCTTGTATGCACCCCAAACCCCTTTTCGCAACGGGTCACGTGCGGCAACGAAATGGCGCCAAACCACCTCAAACATGAGTTTTGGTCCTAAAGTAGGGGATTGGGCTTCTTCATTGCGAAAAAACAAGAAATGGTTGTGGGGACACAAACTCATGCCTTATATGCGCCCCGATACTCGTTTTCGCAATGGGTCACGTGCGGCAACGAAATGGCGCGAAACTACACCAAACATGAGTTTTGGACCTAATGTCATGGATTGGGCTTGTTTGTTGCGTAAAAACAAGAAATGGTTCTGGGGGCACAAACTTATGCCTTGTATGCACCATGATACTCGTTTTCGCAATGGGTCACGTGCGGCAACGAAATGGCGCGAAACCACCCCAAACATGAGTTTTGGACCTAAAGTCGTGGATTGGGCAAGTTCGTTGCGTAAAAACAAGAAATGGTTTCGGCGGAACAAACTCGTTCCTTGTATACACCCCGACACCCCGTTTCGCAATGGGTCACGTGCGGCAACAAAATGGCGCGAAACCACACCAAACATGAGCTTTGGACCAAAAGTAGTGGTATCGGCATGTTCGTTGTGAAAAAACAAGAAATGGTTCTGGCGGAACAAACTCATTCCTTGTATACACCCCGATACCCGTTTTCGCAATGGGTCACGTGCGGCAACGAAATGGTGCGAAACAACCCCAAACATGAGTTTTGGACCTTAAGTCGTGGATTGGGCATGTTCATTGCGTAGAAACAAGAAATGGTTCTGGGGGCACAAACTCATGCCTTGAATGCTTCACGATACTCGTTTTCGGAACGGGTCACGTGCGGCAACGAAATGGCGCGAAACCACACCAAATATGAGTTTTGAACCTAAAGCAGTGGAGTGGGCATGTTCTTTGCGAAAAAACAAGAAATGGTTCCTGCGGAACAAACTCATTCCTTGTATACACCCCGATACCCCTTTTCGCAATAGGTCACGTGCGGCAACGAAATGGCGCCAAACCACCCCAAACATGAGTTTTGGACCAAAAGTAGTGGATTGGGCTTCTTCATTGCGAAAAAACAAGAAATGGTTGCGGGGACACAAACTCATGCCTTATATGCACCCCGATACTCGTTTTCGCAATGGGTCACGTGCGGCAATGAAATGGCGCGAAACCACACCAAAATGAGTTTTGAACCTAAAGCAGTGGATTGGGCATGTTCTTTGTGAAAAAACAAGAAATGATTTCGATGGAACAAACTCATTCCTTGTATACACCCCAAACCCCTTTTCGCAACTGGTCACGTGCGGCAACGAAATGGCGCCAAACCACCCCAAACATGAGTTTTGGACCTAAAGTAGTGGATTGGGCTTCTTCGTAGCGAAAAAACAAGAAATGGTTGTGGGGACACAAACTCATGCCTTATATGCACCCCGATACTCGTTTTCGCAATGGGTCACGTGCGGCAACGAAATGGCGCGAAACCACGCCAAACATGAGTTTTAGACCGAATGTCGTGGATTGGGCATGTTTGTTGCGTAAAAACAAGAAATGGTTCTGGGGCACAAACTTATGCCTTGTATGCACCACGATACTCGTTTTCGCAATGGGTGACGTGTGAGAGCCAATGGCCCGGCCTCATTGCTCTCCTGGTGTGATGAGTGATTGTTAACGAGCTCAAGCCCTCTGATGGACTGGAGGTAGACGATGAAGACCTTGATGGACTGAGGCAAAAGCCCTCCGATGGACCGGAGGCAATGCTCGGCGTCGGTCGGCCATGGGAGCTCGGTACACGGAGGGGCGGTTCGGCGACGGTGGTGTAAGCCCTCCGATGGACCGCGAGGCAACTCCGATGGACTGGAGAAGCCGGGTGCCACCGTGGTGCTCCAACCCGAGTGCATGGCGCGAAAGTGTGCGAGGGAGGCTTTGGTGGCTTCGGCTCAAAATCGCCACCCAAGTTCAGATGACTTGGTGGGTTGGGCTCCGTCTCGCTAAGATTGAAGATTGGGCCAAGACCCGTCCCAGGAAGCCCGCAGAATAAAGTATCCTGGTTTCTGACTTCAAAACCGGGGGAAGCTTCCGGACTACTGGCTATGTGGCGCACATCCAAGCGAGGCGGAGAAACCGAAGATGATCAAGACGTCATCGTAGTCGTCCGATTGTATCTTTTCGGTTTGGCCCCCTCCGGGCATTTTTAGAGTAGGGGTCTTAATGTAATTGTGTCGTTTAGGGCCTAGGGTCTAAATAGACTTGAGAGGCTCCCTTGGAGCTCATTTTGGCAGCCACAATACCCTAGTTTCCCTAACCCTAGCAGCCAAGGTCCAAAGAGAGAAAAGAGAGGAGATTAGCTAGGAGATGAGTGCCTAGTTTAGTCAAATCTTGTCATTAGTGGGAGGATGATGGGAGGTAGGCTCTAGGGGGTCTTGTAAAACTTGATTTCGTGATTCAATCCAAGATTACTCCTTGAGAAATCCATGTCTTGAGCAGCTCAATTTCGTCCTCTTTTTCCCCTCCCCGTTCTAGTTTGTTTTTTGTTCCAATCCTTGGATTTTGGTGTGTTTCCTTTTGTCCAAGGTTGGGATCTTTATTTTGCTGATATTTTGCCTTGCTATGATGTGGTGAATCTCACTAGCCAAGTGCTAGAATCATTGAACCACGAGCAAGGGCCATTCTTCCCATTTCTCGGTTTTTCGGAGTCAACTCACCTACCTCACGAGATCTGCAATTCCCATGAATCCCTTGATCTTTTGGAGCTGATCTTTTGGGATTTGCTAGGAAAGGTCCTTAGGATTATCCATGCAAATTTTCGTGAAGTTTCGTTGCGATTTGACCCCGTTTCGATCGATTTTTCAAAAGGGTGTCGGGCTGTTTTTGAATGCAGTTTTTCTGCTGAGTTAAATAGTACGGTCTGGAGTAAAATAGGACGGTCTGTAGAGACCGGATAGTCCGGTCTGTAGTGTTTTTGGGCTGTTTTTAGCCTCTTCTTAACTTAGTACGGTCTAGGCCTTTTGGGGGGTTCGGATAGTACGGTCTGTACAATTTTAGGCTGTTTTCTTGTGTTAGTTCCTCCTCTTCTTCCTTGGTCCTTTCTCCTTGGCTTCTTTGGTCTTTGGAGTGTTGTGGTTTGCTTCAAACTTGTTTTGTGTCAACCACTGTATGCCCATACTCTTCACTCACTGTTCTTAAGTGAGGCACACTTCGGTGTGTTGATTGGCTAGTGTGCGACGCTTGCAAGCTTTGTAGCTTGTCTCATTTTGTTCGTGCTTTGTTTTGTTCGTCTAGGTCTAGTGTGCTTGTTCTGCTAGGTGTAGTTAGTGCTTCCGCTTTCCACCTGATGTGTTCAAGAGAGCGCACTTTGGGGATTTGAGTTTGAGTTTTTCAAGTGCTCCTATTCACCCCTCCTCTAGTCGCACGTCTCGGTCCTACAAGTGGTATCAGAGCCGGTTAGGTTTCCTACACCTTAACCGGTGACGAAACCATAGCGACGATGACTTACTCTGGGAAAATTCCCGTCCTTGGCTCCGATGGCTATCCCTACTGGAAAGGTAGGATGGAGGCGTTCCTTGTTAGCCAGAGTCAGGACATATGGGATGCTACTCAGAGTACGACTTTTGTGGTGCTTCCAGTTGCTGAGCGTACTACGCAGGACATCGTGGCTCAGCATTAGGCGAATGCCAAGGCTGTTAACTTTCTCTTCTCCGGGCTTGGTCCCATGGATTATGAGAGAGTGAGTCACCTTAAGACTGCGCGTGAGATATGGTCACTGCTTAGTGCACACCATGAGGGTACTGCAACAATTAAGGCTAGACTTGTGGAGACTTACCGGCGCGAATATGAGAATTTTGTCCAGAAGCCACGAGAGTCAGTAGACGACTTGTTTGGTCGCTTTCAGTCAATCATCAACAAGTTGCGTGTCAACTCTGCCCCCGCTGCCCTCCCATATACCGATCATCAGCAGGCCATCAAATTGCTGTATGCTTTGGATAGAAAAATATGGAAGATCAAGGTGAACTCAATCATTGAGTCGGCAGGGTATGATACGATTGGAGTAGAGGCGCTCTATAGTAAGCTCAAGGCCACCGAGGTAGATTACAAGATGAGGGATTCCCTCGCTTGTACAGGTTCTAAGAGTCTAGCCTTGGCTACCCCCTCTAGTGAGTCTGTCACTAACCCCATGTTACACAACTTCTCGTTTTCTGCTTTGATGTCTGTTACAGAGGAGCAGCTAGCGACGCTTGGGGATGATGAGTTGTGTCTGGTGTCTAGTCGCTTTCAGCGCGCCTATGACAACCGGATGAGCAAGAAGAGGGGAGAGCGGCCCAAGTGCTTCGAGTGCGGAGAGGTCGGCCACTTCATCGCCGAGTGCCCCAACAAGAACGACTACTACAAGAAGGGTAAAAGCTACTCTCGCGACTCCGACAAGTACCACTCCGGCAAGCCAAGCTTTGACAAGCACCGCTCCAGCAAGCACGGCTCCGGCAAGCGCTCCTTCGGCAAGAAGAACTTCCAGAAGGCTTTCAAGAGCTACCAGAAGGACAACCGAAAGCGGGACAAGGCCTTCTTCGCCGAGATCGGGTTCTGCAGCAGCGGATCTTCTTCCTCTTCGTCCTCGTCGAGCTCAAGCGATGAGGAGATCACGTACAGGAAGGACAAGAGGAACGATCAAGGCAGTCCAGCTGGCTTGTGCTTCGTCTCCACCAAGTCCAGGCGCAAGAACAAGGACAAGAGGAGCTCGGTTTGCTCCATGGCATTTGAGGACAAGGAGAACAAGGATGACGGCAGCAACTCTTCTTCCGATGATGAGGTAACTCCTGAGCAAGCCGAAATCCTTGAGATGCTAGAGCAGAACAGCCGGGAGCTTAAGGCCCAGGATAAGATGCTGGAGAAGGCAGCTAAGAAGCTGCAGAAGTTGAAAGCCCAACTTGCTGAGGCTTTAGAGGAGAATGAGAGATTGAGGAGTGTGAGACCCCAACCCAGTGAGATTGAGTGCCCTACCTGCGAGTCGTTCACGACGGAGCTTGGTGACCAGAGAGATAGGTATGCCAAGCGAGTAGAGGAGATAGATGAGCTGAAGGCCGAGCTGGGCAAATTCCAGTCCAAACTGGATGAGCCTACTTTGAGTGGAGAGCTTGAGTGTGAGTCTTGCCCCTGTCTAGCTAGAGAGCTAGCTGTTCTGAAGGAGAAGTTTAAGGGGCAGCTCATGGAGCTTGAGGAGCTTAGGGCTAGACCTACGCTTTTGGGTGCGTGTATGGTCTGTCCTACTTTGAGAGGTGAGTTAGAGCAGTTGAGAGCTGACTTTGAGGTGCTTTCAGCACCTACTGATACTTTTGAGAACTGCCTAACCCTTAGGATGCAGCTGGTGGATAGGGATGCCACCATTAGGAAGTCGGAGAAAGCTGTTGTGGTTCCCTCCCTAGACTGTGATACCTGTGCTACCCAGACTGTGATTCTGGAGGATCTGAGAGAGGAGATGTTGTCTTTGCAAAATGACAACAACAAGTTGAGAGAGGTGCTCAGTTGGGTATATGCGAGGCAACCTCAACTAGAGATGATCATAGAAAGCACCAAGAGAGCTGAGGGTGAGACAAGTGGTGTTGGGTTTGGAGAGTGCAGCATTTCGGGTGAGAAGAGTGCCCCAATTAAGGTCAAGACTGCACCTACCCAGTTAGGAGAGACTTTTGTGGGGTTTACCATGAGCCACCCAAGGCTACCCCAAAGAAGCAGTACTGGACACCCAAGCCTTCTAAGGCTAAGCTGGACAAGATTGTTGAGGAAGAGCTTAAGCCTAAGGGCAAGAAGCCAGTCCAGCAGCCTGAGCCACCCAAGGCCACACCACCAAAGCCCAAGTCCTAGCCTAACCCAGTACCTAGGAGGCCTGTCTACCACTGTGAGTTTTGCCAGCGGAATGGTCACCTAGAGGAGTTTTGCTTCAGGAGGAAGCGGGTTGAGAGGCAGGAGAGAGCTTGGGGGAACCAGGATCAGTTCTACCAGGGTGGTAGGCAAGATCTTCCCCACCGCGGTGAGATGAGAGACCGCTTTGCCGGTGGTGAGAGAGGAGGCGGCTTTCAGGCTCATGCTCCTGGTGGTGAGAGACGCTTTACCGGCCGAGCTCCTAGTCGTTTTCAGCGCGGCTATGGACCTCGTGACTGAGGCTTTGAGAGAGCTTTCGAGGGTTCACGCTTTGGAGGTCGTGGTTACCCTGATCGTCGTGATGATTTCTTTGATTGTGCTTATCCCACTTTTGAGCAGATGGCTCGGCACTGGTACAGCAGTTTTGGGACTAACCCCAGTGCCGGAACGTTTGCTCACCGTCGCTTTACTTGACTTTGCAGGATCGAGGCATGGAGGACGTGTGGATCAAGGACTCCGGTTGCTCTAGGCACATGACAGGGCACCGCAAGTGGTTCTCCAGCCTCAACCCCGTAAGCACCAAGGAGTACATCACATTCGGGGACAATGGTCAAGGTAAAGTGATGGGTGTTGGTTTTGTTTCGCTCTCTGCTAAACTTTCCCTGAGAGAGGTTGCTTTTGTTCGGAATCTGAGGTTCAATTTGGTCTCTGTTTCGCAACTTCTCGATGAAGGATTTGAGGTTCGGTTTAAGAAGGGTGCGTGCTGTGTTCTTGATGCTGAGGAGACCCTTGTTTGCTCTTTGCTGCCTTTTGGTCAGGTTTCTAGGGTCGACCTCACATCTGTTTCTGGCCCTGCTCGCTGTTTGGTTGCTAGTCCTTCTGCTGATATATGGAAGTGGCATAGGAGACTTGGTCACTTGAGCTTTGATCTGCTAGTCAGGTTAAGTTCAATGGGCCTAATCCGAGGATTGCCCAAATTGAGAGCTGAGAAGGATTTAGTATGCCACCCCTGTCGTCATGGCAAGATGGTTGCCGCTTCTCAAATTCCTGTGTCTCAGGTCCCGCTCGGATAGCGTCGGTCAGTGGGAAGTGGTACGTGCTTGTTGTTGTGGATGATTTTTCGCGGTTCTCGTGGGTATTTTTCATAGAGTCTAAGGATGAGGCGTTTGGTTTTGTTCAGGATCTGGTACTGAGGTTGAGAAACGGCCATGAGGGCTATCCGCAGTGACAATGGCGGAGAATTCAGAAACTCTCGGTTCGAAAACTTCTGTCGTGACCTAGGTCTTGAGCACCAGTTTTCTTCTCCATATACCCCACCGCAGAACGGGGTTGTGGAACGCAAGTACCGCACACTTGTTGAGATGGCACGGACGATGCTCGATGAGCATAGGACTCCGAGGCGCTTTTGGGCTGAGGCAGTGAATACGGCCTGTTACATTGCGAACCGGATTTTCTTGCGAGCTTTCCTTGGGAAGACCTCGTATGAACTTCGGTTTGGTAGGCAGCCCAGCGTCAAGCATTTGCGAGCGTTTGGCTGCAGGTGCTTTGTGCTTAAGAAGGCGGGGCATTTGGACAAGTTTGAGTCTCATTGTTTGGATGGGATTTTTCTGGGGTATGCTTCTAGTTCTAGGGCTTTTCGTGTATGGATTTTAGAGGCCAAGCAAGTTGTTGAGACTTGTGAGGTTTCTTTTGATGAAACTATGCCCTGCACAACCCCTGCCTTTGAGTTTTCAGGTGATGATGAAGAAGGCACCCTCATCTTTGAGGATGAGAAAGGTGCGGTTGATGTTGGTGATGCAGGAGCCACTGCACTGGCTGCAGCTCCTGCCCCCTCTGCTACGAGCTCAGATGATGAAGGAGGACCTTTGCCCACGGCTTCCTCCTCACTCCCCCAATAGCAAGCTCATGCAGAGGCTGGACCCGCTGAGGACGCAGGGGAGGTGACTTCCGAGATTGTTCCATCTCGGCAGGTCCAGCGGGATCACCCTCCACACAGGATGATTGGAGATATTCACCGGCGTGTCACACGCTCTTCGGTTAACTCTGTAGCCTTTTTCTCCCACTCTACATATGTTGCTTCTTTTGAGCCCTGGGATGTGTCACATGCATTATCTGATCCTAACTGGGTGAACGCCATGCATGAGGAGTTGGAGAACTTTGAGAGAAACCATGTCTGGGATTTAGTTGAACCTCCACCAAACTGTCGCCCTATAGGTACCAAGTGGGTTTTCAAGAACAAACAGGGTGAGGATGGAATGGTTGTGAGGAACAAAGCGAGATTGGTAGCCCAGGGTTTCTGTCAGAAGGAGGAGATAGATTATGAGGAGACCTTTGCCCCTGTAGCTCGTTTGGAAGCCATTAGGATTTTGCTCGCCTTTGCGGCCTCTAAAGGCTTCAAACTGCAGCAAATGGATGTCAAGTCTGCTTTCCTGAATGGGTTCATAGAGGAGGAGGTATATGTGAGACAACCTCCTGGCTTTGAGAGTGCTAGATTTCCAGACCAGGTGTATAAGTGGAGGAAAGCCCTTTATGGTCTGACGCAAGCTCCTAGAGCTTGGTATGCGAGGTTGAAGAGTTTCCTGCTCAAGTCTGGGTTTGTGATGGGTTCAGTAGACAAGACCTTGTTTCTGTTGAGTCGTGGCGGTGACACCCTGATAGTTCAGATATATGTTGATGACATAATCTTTGGTGGTTCATCTCACGCTTTGGTGTCTAGTTTTGCTGAACAGATGAGCAGGGAATTTGAGATGAGTCTTATGGTTGAGCTCCAGTTCTTCCTTGGGCTGCAGATCAAGCAAGGCCCTGAAGGAACCTTCGTCCATCAAGCCAAGTATACAAGAGACATACTCAAGAAGTTTGAGATGGGTGACTCCAAGCCCATGATGACTCCTATGAGTACAAACACGGCGCTTGATGCAGATGAAGATGGGGAGGCGGTGGACCAGAAGGAATTTCGAGGGATGATCGGCTCACTTCTATATCTGACAGCGACCAGGCCGGACATTCAGTTCGCGGTCTGCCTCTGTGCGCGCTACCAGGCTTCTCCTAGGACTTCTCACCATCAAGCGGTGAAGCGCATTTTCAGGTATCTGAAATTCACTCCTGAGCTTGGTCTTTGGTACTCCTCGGGTTCTTCTCTTTCTCTTAGAGGGTTCTCAGATGCTGACCATGCTGGCTGCCGGATTGATCGCAAGTCCTAGGAGATGCTGACCATGCACATGCCAACTCTTAGGAACCTCTCTTGTCTATATTCTCTCCATAGACTTTGAGACTATGGAGATGCTGACCATGCACATGCCAACTCTTAGGAACCTCTCTTGTCTCTTGGTCCTCTCGCAAGCAAGCTAGCGTATCCTTGTCTACCACAGAAGCAGAGTATATAGCTGCTGCTAGTTGTTGCTCCCAGCTATTATGGATGAAAGCCACCCTTAGTGATTTCGGCCTTAGGTTTGGAAAAATCCCTTTTCTAGTTGATTCTACTTCTGCTATTTCTGTAGCTAAGAACTTTGTCTTGCACTCTAGAACCAAACACATAGACGTGAGGTTTCACTTTCTGAGAGATCACTATGAGAAGGGGGACATAGACTTAGTCCACGTAGCATCTGAAAACCAGTTGGCCGATATCTTTACCAAGCCCCTAGAGTTTGGTGCTTTTGTGCGCTTGAGAGGTGAGCTTGGAGTGTGCTATCCCTTTTAGTCAGGGATAATACGCTATTCCTTTTAGTAAGGAATAGCTTCCATAGTCTAGAATTTGCTTTTATCTGGCTTTTATTTCTCTTTGCTTCTTTTGCATGTTGTATCATATCATGCATTGCACTGTATCATATGCATTTTCACTTCACTAGCACTAGAGCTCTTTTGAGATGATGAGTTAGTACTTGCTTGTGCCAGATTGTACAGTTGCATGCTTGATCATGGTTGGCTAAGCTCTCTTGAGTCTGTTGAATACTAGTCGTGAGCTAAGTCATTTTATTCTTTGCAAATCAAAAACCATGATCACCACTTGATTTGGCTACCTAGCATGTGTAGGATTGTTGAATGCTATGCTATCTTTTCATACCTGGATATGCTAGTTGTATGCCTTTAATAGTTAATGCCTAAGCTTTTATGACACCTTGCTTAAATTGAAATCTGAATCAAAATGCTTACAAGTGGTGTCTTATGTGCTGAATTGAGAAAGATCCAGGTGGGTTTGCTTGTTTTACTGATCTAGTTCGAGACAGCTTGCCTTTGCACTTTGGCATGAACTTGGACTAGACTGTGTATGACCAAAACCTTGTCTTAAGCTTCTGATGGTTATATAACCTAGGCTTGGCATTGGTTGGTAAGAAGTGGAAAAGACAAGTAAATAACCCCTGGCACAAAAAGAACTTGCTTATGAATACAAATGTATAAATCTGAAATTTGCAAGTCTCTAAAATGCTTATGGCTGGTTGTCTATGCTTTGGTTGAGAATAGCACACCTTGTATGCATTGCTAGCATCTTGCTATTCATACCTATCTTGCTAGGTGCTATTTATGTTGGTGATACTTTCTTTTCATTAACCCTAAAAAACAAGCTTACTCTTGATATGTGTGAGATAGATTCATTTGAGCTTGTTGTATGCTTCCTTGCCCTCACTTGCTCTGTTTGCTAGAACTTGTGATTACTAGTTTTCCATCCCTTCTGAGCTCTTTCAGTTACACTCCTTGCATTTCATGGCATATTTTGAGGGGGAGTTATCTAGTTTAGGGGGAGTTGAGTTCAAGGAACCCTTGATGTGTCCATTGTCAACAAGGGGGAGAAATTTGGGGAGAGATTAGTGTACTTCTCCAAGGGGAAGAAATTTATATGGACAAGGGGGAGAACTCAGGAGAGATTTAGTTGAGGGAGAGCTTTGCATTCATATTGCATGTGTGAGGATGCATTTCAGGGGGAGTTTGAGCTTTTAGCATGCTCTTTGCATCGGTGCATTGAGACTGTTGCCTCTCTCTTGAGGAGCCGATGCTTTGCTTCTTTTCGCTTCAAGTTGCCTTGTGTTTTGCCTTTGTTGGGTTTTGGGCAGCTTGAGCATTTCTTTTATTTTCTTTCTTTTTCGGTTTTACGCTTTTCTTTTGTCTTTGATCCATTTCAAGTTACAGGTTGAAGGTGTTGACAATGCACTCATCAAGGGGGAGACTGAGAGCCAATGGACCGGCCTCATTGCTCTCCTGGTGTGATGAGTGATTGTCAACGAGCTCAAGCCCTCCGATGGACTGGAGGCCCTCCGATGGATTGGAGGTAGACGATGAAGACCTCGATGGACTGAGGCAAAAGCCCTCCAATGGACCGGAGGCAATGCTCGGCGTCGGTCGGCCATGGGAGCTCGGTACACGGAGGGGCGGTTCGGCGACGGTGGTGTAAGCCCTCCAATGGACCGCGAGGCAACTTCGATGGACTGGAGAAGCCGGGTGCCACCGTGGTGCTCCAACCCGAGTGCATGGCGTGAAGGCGTGCGAGGGAGGCTTTGGCGGCTTCGGCTCAAAACCGCCACCCAAGTTCAGATGACTTGGTGGGTTGGGCTCCGACTCGCCAAGATTGAAGATTGGGCCAAGACCCGGCCCAGGAAGCCCGCAGAATAAAGTTTCCCGGTTTCTGACTTCAAAACCGGGGGAAGCTTCCGGACTACTGGCTACGTGGCGCACATCCAAGCGAGGCGGAGAAACCGAAGATGATCAAGACGTCATCGTAGTCGTCCGATTGTATCTTTTCGGTTTGGCCCCCTCCGGGCATTTTTAGAGTAGGGGTCTTAATGTAATTGTGTCGTTTAGGGCCTAGGGTATAAATAGACTTGAGAGGCTCCCTTGGAGCTCATCTTGGCAGCCACAATACCCTAGTTTCCCTAACCCTAGCAGCCAAGGTCCAAAGAGAGAAAAGAGAGGAGATTAGCTAGGAGATGAGTGCCTAGTTTAGTCAGATCTTGTCATTAGTGGGAGGATGATGGGAGGTAGGCTCTAGGGGGTCTTGTAAAACTTGATTTCGTGATTCAATCCAAGATTACTCCTTGAGAAATCCATGTCTTGAGCAGCTCAATTTCGTCCTCTTTTTCCCCTCCCCGTTCTAGTTTGATTTTGGTTCCAATCCTTGGATTTTGGTGTGTTTCCTTTTGTCCAAGGTTGGGATCTTTATTTTGCTGATATTTTGCCTTGCTATGATGTGGTGAATCTCACTAGCCAAGTGCTAGAATCATTGAACCACGAGCAAGGGCCATTCTTCCCATTTCTCGGTTTTTCGGAGTCAACTCACCTACCTCACGAGATCTGCAATTCCCATGAATCCCTTGATCTTTTGGAGCTGATCTTTTGGGATTTGCTAGGAAAGGTCCTTAGGATTATCCATGCAAATTTTTGTGAAGTTTCGTTGAGATTTGACCCCGTTTCGATCGATTTTTCAAAAGGGTGTCGGGCTGTTTTTGAGTGCAGTTTTTCTGCTGAGTTAAATAGTATGGTCTGGAATAAAATAGGACGGTCTGTAGAGACCGGATAGTCCGGTCTGTAGTGTTTCTGGGCTGTTTTCAGCCTCTTCTTAACTTAGTACAGTCTAGGCCTTTTGGGGGGGTTCGGATAGTACGGTCTGTACAATATTAGGCTGTTTTCTTGTGTTAGTTCCTCCTCTTCTTCCTTGGTCCTTTCTCCTTGGCTTCTTTGGTCTTTGGAGTGTTGTGGTTTGCTTCAAGCTTGTTTTGTGTCAACCACTGCATGCCCATACTCTTCACTCACTGTTCTTAAGTGAGGCACGCTTCGGTGTGTTGAGTGGCTAGTGTGCGACGCTTGCAAGCTTTGTAGCTTGTCTCGTTTTGTTCGTGCTTTGTTTTGTTCGTCTAGGTCTAGTGTGCTTGTTCTGCTAGGTGTAGTTAGTGCTTCCGCTTTCCACCTGATACGTATCTGTTCAGTGGACGGTATCAGGTGTGTGTGTTCAAGAGAGCGCATTTTGGGGATTTGAGTTTGAGTTTTTCAAGTGCTCCTATTCACCCCCCTCTAGTCGCACGTCTCGGTCCTACAACGTGCGGCAACGAAATGGCGCGAAACCACCCCATACATGAGTTTTTGACCTAAAGTCGTGGATTGGGGATGTTCGTTGCGTAAAAACATGAAATGGTTCTGGGGACACAAACTTTTGCCTTGTATGGACCACGATACTCTTTTTCGGAACGGGTCACGTGCGGCAACGAAATGGCGCGAAACCACGCCAAATATGAGTTCTTAACCTAAAGTAGTGGATTGTGCATGTTCGTTGCAAAAAAACAAGAAATGGTTCCGGCAGATACCCATTTTCGCAATGGGTCACGTGCGGCAACGAAATGACGCGAAACCACCCCAAACATGGATTTTTGACCAAAAGTAGTGGATTGGGCATGTTCGTTGCGAAAAAACAAGAAATGGTTCCGGGGACACAAACTCATGCCTTATATGCACCCCGATACTCGTTTTCGCAATGGGTCACGTGCGGCAACGAAATGGCGCGGAACCACGCCAAACATGAGTTTTGGACCTAATGTCGTGGATTGGGCATGTTTGTTGCGCAAAAACAAGAAATGGTTCTGGGGGCACAAACTTATGCCTTGTATGCACCACGATACTCTTTTTCGGAACGGGTCACGAGCGGCAACGAAATGGCGCGAAACCACGCCAAATATGAGTTTTCAACCTAAAGTA
Source organism: Paspalum notatum (assembly GCA_022530915.1). Lineage (NCBI taxonomy): Eukaryota > Viridiplantae > Streptophyta > Magnoliopsida > Poales > Poaceae > Paspalum > Paspalum notatum. Next base: position 24,818,768 of record CM039688.1, on the reverse strand, counting down.
GTGGATTGGGAATGTACGTTGCAAAAAAAACAAGACGTGGTTCTGGCAGCACAAACTCAATCCTTGTATACACCACGATACCCGTTTTCGCAATGGGTCACGTGCGTCAACGAAATGACGTGAAACCACCCCAAACATGAATTTTTGACCAAAAGTAGTGGATTGGGCATGTTGGGTTGCGAAGAAATAAGAAATGGTTCAGGGGGCACAAACTCATGCCTTGTATGCTCCACAATACTCGTTTTCGGAACGGGTCACGTGCGGCAACGAAATGGCGCGAAACCACACCAAATATGAGTTTTGAACCTAAAGCGGTGGATTGGGCATGTTCTTTGCGAAAAAAACAAGAAATGGTTCCTGCGGAACAAACTCATTCCTTGTATACACCCTGATACCCCTTTTCGCAATGGGTCACGTGCGGCAACGAAATGGCGCCAAACCACCCCAAACATGAGTTTTGGACCTAAAGTAGTGGATTGGGCTTCTTCATTGCGAAAAAACAAGAAATGGTTGCGGGGACACAAACTCATGCCTTATATGCACCCCGATGCTCGTTTTCGCAATGGGTCACGTGCTGCAAGAAAATGGCGCGAAACCACCCCAAACATGAGTTTTGGACCTAATGTCGTGGATTGGGCATGTTCGTTGCGAAAAAACAAGAAATGGTTGCGGGGACACAAACTCGTGCCTTATATGCACCCCGATGCTCGTTTTCGCAATGGGTCACGTGCGGCAAGAAAATGGAGCGAAACCACCCCAAACATGAGTTTTGGACCTAATGTCGTGGATTGGGCATGTTTGTTGCGTAAAAACAAGAAATCGTTCTGGGGGCACAGACATAGGCCTTGTATGCACCACGATACTCGTTTTCGCAAATGGTCACGTGCGGCAACGAAATGGCGCGAAACCACCCCGAACATGAGTTTTGGACTTAAAGTCGTGGATTGGGCATGTTTGTTGCGTAAAAACAAGAAATGGTTCTGGGGGCACAAACTTATGCCTTGTATGCACCACGATACTCTTTTTCGGAATTGGTCACGTGCGGCAACGAAATGGCGCGAAACCATGCCAAACATGAGTTTTGAACCTAAAGTAGTGGATTGGCCATGTTCGTTGCAAAAAAACAAGAAATGGTTCCAGCAGAACAAACTCATTCCTTGTGTACACCCGGACACCCGTTTTCGTAATGGGTCACGTGCGGCAACGAAATGACACGAAACCACCCCAAACATGAATTTTTGACCAAAAGAAGTGGATTGGGCATGTTCGTTGCAAAAAAACAAGAATTGGTTCCGGGGACACAAACTCATGCCTTGTATGCACCCCGATACTCGTTTTCGCTATGGGTCACGTGCGGCAACAAAATTGCGCGAAACTACGCCAAACATGAGGGTTGGACCTAAAGTAGTGGTATCGGCATGTTCGTTGTGAAAAAACAAGAAATGGTTCTGGTGGAACAAACTCATTCCTTGTATACACCCCGATACCCGTTTTCGCAATGGGTCACGTGCGGCAACGAAATGGTGCGAAACAACCCCAAACATGAGTTTTGGACCTAATGTCGTGGATTGGGCATGTTCGTTGCATAAAAACAAGAAATGGTTCTGGAGGCACAAACTCATGCCTTGTATGCTCCACGATACTCGTTTTCGGAACGGATCACGTGCGGCAACGAAATGGCGCGAAACCACACCAAATATGAGGTTTGAACCTAAAGCAGTGGATTGGGCATGTTCTTTGCGAAAAAAGAAGAAATGGTTCCGGGGGAACAAACTCATTCCTTGTATACACCTCAAACCCCTTTTCGCAATGGGTCACGTGCGGCAACTAAATGGCACCAAACCACTCCAAACATGAGTTTCGGACCTAAAGTAGTGGATTGGGCTTCTTCATTGCGAAAAAACAAGAAATGGTAGTGGGGACACAAACTCATGCCTTATATGCAACCCGATACTTGTCTTCGCAATGGGTCACGTGCGGCAACGAAATGGCGCGAAACCACCCCACACATGAGTTTTGGACCTAATGTCGTGGATTGGGCATGTTTGTTGTGTAAAAACAAGAAATGGCTCTGGGGGCACAAACTTATGCCTTGTATGCACCACGCTACTCTTTTTTGGAACGGGTCACGTGCGGCAACGAAATGGCGCAAAACCACGCCAAATATGAGTTTTGAACCTAAAGTAGTGGATTGGGCATGTTCGGTGCAAAAAAACAAGAAGTGGTTCGGCAGAACAAACTCATTCCTTGTATACACCCAGATACCCGTTTTCGCAATGGGTCACGTGCGGCAACGAAATGACGCGAAACCACCCCACACATGAATTTTTGACCAAAATTAGTGGATTGGGCATGTTCGTTGCGAAAAAACAAGAATTGGTTCCGGAGACACAAACTCATGCCTTGTATGCACACCAATACTCGTTTTTGCTGTGGGTCACGTGCGGCAACAAAATGGCGCGAAACCACGCCAAACATGAGTTTTGGACCTAAAGTAGTGGTATCGACATGTTCGTTGTGAAGAAACAAGAAATGGTTCTGGCAGAACAAACTCATTCCTTGTATACACCTCGATACCCGTTTTCGCAATAGGTCACGTGCGGCAAGGAAATGGCGCGAAACCACCCCAAACATGAGTTTTGGACCTAATGTCGTGGATTGGGCATGTTCGTTGCGTAAAAACAAGAAATGGTTCTAGGGGCACAAACTTATGCCTTGTATGCACCACGATACTCTTTTTCGGAACGGGTCACGTGCGGCAACGAAATGGCGCGAAACCACGCCAAATATGAGTTTTGAACCTAAAGCAGTGGATTGGGCATGTTCGTTGCAAAAAAATAAGAAATGGTTCCGGCAGAACAAACATTGGGGGACAAACTCATGCCTTGTATGCTCCACGATACTCGTTTTCGGAACGGGTCACGTGCGGCAAAGAAATGGCGCGAAACCACACCAAATATGAGTTTTGAACCTAAAGCTGTGGATTAGGCATGTTCTTTGCGAAAAAACAAGAAATGGTTTTGGCGGAACAAACTCATTCCTTGTATACACCCCAAACCCCTTTTCGCAACGGGTCACGTGCGGCAACGAAATGGCGCCAAACCACCCCAAACATGAGTTTTGGACCTAAAGTAGTGGATTGGGCTTCTTCATTGCGAAAAAACAAGAAATGGTTGCGGGGACACAAACTCATGCCTTATATGCACCCCGATACTTGTTTTCGCAATGGGTCACATGCGGCAACGAAATGGCGCGAAACCACGCCTAACATGAGTTTTGGACCTAATGTCGTGGATTGGGCATGTTTATTGCGTAAAAACAAGAAATGGTTCTGGGGGCACAAACTCATGCCTTGTATGCACCATGATACTCGTTTTCGCAAAGGGTCAGGTGCGGCAACGAAATGGCGCGAAACCACCCCAAACATGAGTTTTGGACCTAAAGTCGTGGATTAGGCATGTTCGTTGCGTAAAACCAAGAAATGGTTCCGGCGGAACAAACTCATTCCTTGCGTACACCCCGATACACCCTTTCGCAATGGGTCACGTGCGGCAACAAAATGGCGCAAAACCACGCCAAACATGAGTTTTGGACCAAAAGTAGTGGTATCGGCATGTTCGTTGTGAAAAAACAAGAAATGGTTCTGGCGGAACAAACTCATTCTTTGTATACAACCCGATAACCGTTTTCGCAATGGGTCACATGCGGCAACGAAATGGTGCGAAACAATCCCAAACATGAGTTTTGGACCTAAAGTCGTGGATTGGGCATGTTCGTTGCGTAGAAACAAGAAATGGTTCTAGGGGCACAAACTCTTGCCTTGTATGCTCCGCGATACTCGTTTTCGGAACGGGTCATGTGTGGCAACGAAATGGCGCGAAACCACACCAAATATGAGTTTTGAACCTAAAGCAGTGGATTGGGCATGTTCTTTCCGAAAAAACAAGTAATGGTTCCTGCAGAACATACTCATTCCTTGTATACAGCCCGATACCCATTTTCGCAATGGGTCACGTGCGGCAACGAAATGGCGCGAAACCACACCAAATATGAGTTTTGAACCTAAAGCAGTGGATTGGGCATGTTCATTGCGAAAAAACAAATATGATTTTGGCGGAACAAACGCATTCCTTGTATACACACCAAACCCCATTTCGCAATGGGTCACGTGCGGCAACGAAATGGCACCAGCCCACCCCAAACATGAGTTTTGGACCAAAAGTAATGGATTGGGCTTCTTCGTTGCGAAAAAACAAGAAATGGTTGCGGGGACACAAACTCATGCCTTATATGCACCCCGATGCTCGTTTTCGCAATGGGTCACGTGCGGCAAGGAAATGGCGCGAAACCACCCCAAACATGAGTTTTGGACCTAATGTCATGGATTGGGCATGTTCGTTGCGTAAAAACAAGAAATGGTTCTGGGGGCACAAACTTATGCCTTGTATGCACCACGATACTCTTTTTCGGAACGGGTCACGTGCGGCTACGAAATGGCGCAAAACCACGCCAAATATGAGTTTTGAACCTAAAGCAGTGGATTGGGCATGTTCGTTGCAAAAAAACAAGAAGTGGTTCCGGCAGATCAAACTCATTCCTTGTATACACCCCGATACCCGTTTTCGCAATGGGTCATGTGCAGCAACAAAATGACGTGAAACCACCCCAAACATGAATTTTTGACCAAAAGTAGTGGATTGTGCATGTTCGTTTTGAAAAAACAAGAAATGGTTCTGGTGGAACAAACTCATTCCTTGTATACACCCCGATACCCATTTTCGCAATAGGTCACGTGCGGCAACGAAATGCTGCGAAACAACCCCAAACATGAGTTTTGGACCTAAAGTGGTGGATTGGGCATGTTCGTTGCGTAAAAACAAGAAATGGTTCTGGGGGCACAAACTCTTGCCTTGTATGCTCCACGATACTCGTTATCGGAACGGATCACGTGCGGCAACGAAATGGCGCGAAACCACACCAAATATGAGTTTTGAACCTAAAGCAGTGGATTGGGCATGTTCTTTGGGAAAAAACAAGAAATGGTTCGGGCGGAACAAACTCATTCCTTGTATACACCCCAAACCCCTTTTCGCAATGGGTCACGTGCGGCAACGAAATGGCATCAAACCACTCCAAACATGAGTTTTGGACCTAAAGTAGTGGATTGGGCTTCTTCATTGTGAAAAAACAAGAAATGGTTGTGGGGACACAAACTCATGCCTTATATGCACCCCGATACTCGTTTTCGCAATGGGTCACGTGCGGCAACGAAATGGCGCGAAACCACCCCAAACATGAGTTTTGGACCTAATGTCGTGGATTGGGCATGTTTGTTGCGTAAAAACAAGAAATGGTTCTGGGGGCACAAACTTATGCCTTGTATGCACCACGATACTCTTTTTCAGAACGGGTCACTTGCGGCAACGAAATGGCGCGAAACCACGCCAAATATGAGTTTTGAACCTAAAGTAGTGGTATCAACATGTTCGTTGTGAAGAAACAAGAAATGGTTCTGGCAGAACAAACTCAATCCTTGTATACACCCCGATACCCGTTTTCGCAATGGGTCACGTGCGGCAAGGAAATGGCGCGAAACCACCCCAAACATGTGTTTTGGACCTAATGTCGTGGATTGGGCATGTTCGTTGAGTAAAAACAAGAAATGGTTCTGGGGCACAAACTTATGCCTTGTATGCACCATGATACTCTTTTTCGGAACGCGTCACGTGCGGCAACTAAATGGCGCGAAACCACGCCAAATATGAGTTTTGAACCTAAAGCAGTGGATTGGGCATGTTCGTTGCCAAAAACAAGAAATGGTTCTGGCAGAACAAACATTGGGTGCACAAACTCATGCCTTGTATGCTCCACGATACTCGTTTTCGGAACGGGTCACGTGCGGCAAAGAAATGGCGCGAAACCACACCAAATATGAGTTTTGAACCTAAAGCTGTGGATTAGGCATGTTCTTTGCGAAAAAACAAGAAATGGTTTCGGCGGAACAAACTCATTCCTTGTATACACCCCAAACCCCTTTTCGCAACGGGTCACGTGCGGCAACGAAATGGCGCCAAACCACCCCAAACATGAGTTTTGGACCTAAAGTAGTGGATTGGGCTTATTCATTGCGAAAAAACAAGAAATGGTTGCGGGGACACAAACTCATGCCTTATATGCACCCCGATACTTGTTTTCGCAATGGGTCACATGCGGCAACGAAATGGCGCGAAACCACGCCTAACATGAGTTTTGGACCTAATGTCGTGGATTGGGCATGTTTATTGCGTAAAAACAAGAAATGGTTCTGGGGGCACAAACTCATGCCTTGTATGCACCATGATACTCGTTTTCGCAAAGGGTCAGGTGCGGCAACGAAATGGCGCGAAACCACCCCAAACATGAGTTTTGGACCTAAAGTCGTGGATTAGGCATGTTCGTTGCGTAAAACCAAGAAATGGTTCCGGCGGAACAAACTCATTCCTTGCGTACACCCCGATACACCCTTTCGCAATGGGTCACGTGCGGCAACAAAATGGCGCAAAACCACGCCAAACATGAGTTTTGGACCAAAAGTAGTGGTATCGGCATGTTCGTTGTGAAAAAACAAGAAATGGTTCTGGCGGAACAAACTCATTCTTTGTATACAACCCGATAACCGTTTTCGCAATGGGTCACATGCGGCAACGAAATGGTGCGAAACAACCCCAAACATGAGTTTTGGACCTAAAGTCGTGGATTGGGCATGTTCGTTGCGTAGAAACAAGAAATGGTTCTAGGGGCACAAACTCTTGCCTTGTATGCTCCGCGATACTCGTTTTCGGAACGGGTCATGTGTGGCAACGAAATGGCGCGAAACCACACCAAATATGAGTTTTGAACCTAAAGCAGTGGATTGGGCATGTTCTTTCCGAAAAAACAAGTAATGGTTCCTGCAGAACATACTCATTCCTTGTATACAGCCCGATACCCATTTTCGCAATGGGTCACGTGCGGCAACGAAATGGCGCGAAACCACACCAAATATGAGCTTTGAACCTAAAGCAGTGGATTGGGCATGTTCATTGCGAAAAAACAAATATGATTTTGGCGGAACAAACGCATTCCTTGTATACACACCAAACCCCATTTCGCAATGGGTCACGTGCGGCAACGAAATGGCACCAGCCCACCCCAAACATGAGTTTTGGACCAAAAGTAATGGATTGGGCTTCTTCGTTGCGAAAAAACAAGAAATGGTTGCGGGGACACAAACTCATGCCTTATATGCACCCCGATGCTCGTTTTCGCAATGGGTCACGTGCGGCAAGGAAATGGCGCGAAACCACCCCAAACATGAGTTTTGGACCTAATGTCATGGATTGGGCATGTTCGTCGCGTAAAAACAAGAAATGGTTCTGGGGGCACAAACTTATGCCTTGTATGCACCACGATACTCATTTTCGGAACGGGTCACGTGCGGCTACGAAATGGCGCAAAACCACGCCAAATATGAGTTTTGAACCTAAAGCAGTGGATTGGGCATGTTCGTTGCAAAAAAAACAAGAAGTGGTTCCGGCAGAACAAACTCATTCCTTGTATACACCCCGATACCCGTTTTCGCAATGGGTCATGTGCAGCAACGAAATGACGTGAAACCACCCCAAACATGAATTTTTGACCAAAAGTAGTGGATTGTGCATGTTCGTTTTGAAAAAACAAGAAATGGTTCTGGTGGAACAAACTCATTCCTTGTATACACCCCGATACCCATTTTCGCAATAGGTCACGTGCGGCAACGAAATGCTGCGAAACAACCCCAAACATGAGTTTTGGACCTAAAGTGGTGGATTGGGCATGTTCGTTGCGTAAAAACAAGAAATGGTTCTGGGGGCACAAACTCTTGCCTTGTATGCTCCACGATACTCGTTATCGGAACGGATCACGTGCGGCAACGAAATGGCGCGAAACCACCCCAAATATGAGTTTTGAACCTAAAGCAGTGGATTGGGCATGTTCTTTGGGAAAAAACAAGAAATGGTTCGGGCGGAACAAACTCATTCCTTGTATACACCCCAAACCCCTTTTCGCAATGGGTCACGTGCGGCAACGAAATGGCACCAAACCACTCCAAACATGAGTTTTGGACCTAAAGTAGTGGATTGGGCTTCTTCATTGTGAAAAAACAAGAAATGGTTGTGGGGACACAAACTCATGCCTTATATGCACCCCGATACTCGTTTTCGCAATGGGTCACGTGCGGCAACGAAATGGCGCGAAACCACCCCAAACATGAGTTTTGGACCTAATGTCGTGGATTGGGCATGTTTGTTGCGTAAAAACAAGAAATGGTTCTGGGGGCACAAACTTATGCCTTGTATGCACCACGATACTCTTTTTCGGAACGGGTCACTTGTGGCAACGAAATGGCGCGAAACCACGCCAAATATGAGTTTTGAACCTAAAGTAGTGGTATCAACATGTTCGTTGTGAAGAAACAAGAAATGGTTCTGGCAGAACAAACTCAATCCTTGTATACACCCCGATACCCGTTTTCGCAATGGGTCACGTGCGGCAAGGAAATGGCGCGAAACCACCCCAAACATGTGTTTTGGACCTAATGTCGTGGATTGGGCATGTTCGTTGAGTAAAAACAAGAAATGGTTCTGGGGCACAAACTTATGCCTTGTATGCACCATGATACTCTTTTTCGGAACGCGTCACGTGCGGCAACTAAATGTCGCGAAACCACGCCAAATATGAGTTTTGAACCTAAAGCAGTGGATTGGGCATGTTCGTTGCCAAAAACAAGAAATGGTTCCGGCAAAACAAACATTGGGTGCACAAACTCATGCCTTGTATGCTCCACGATACTCGTTTTCGGAACGGGTCACGTGCGGCAACGAAATGGCGCGAAACCAGACGAAATATGAGTTTTGAACATAAAGTAGTGGATTGGGCATGTTCTTTGCGAAAAAACCAGAAATGGTTCTGGCGGAACAAACTCATTCCTTGTATACACCCCGATACCCCTTTTCGCAATGGGTCACGTGCGGCAACGAAATGGCGCCGAACCACCCCAAACATGAGTTTTGGACCTAAAGTAGTGGATTCGGCTTCTTCATTGCGAAAAAACAAGAAATGGTTGCGGGGACACAAACTCATGCCTTATATGCACCCCGATGCTCGTTTTCACAATGGGTCACGTGCGGCAACGAAATGGCGCGAGACCACCCCAAAGATGAGTTTTGGACCTAATGTCGTGGATTGGGCATGTTCGTTGCGTAAAAACAAGAAATGGTTCTGGGGGCACAAACTTATGCCTTGTATGCACAACGATACTCTTTTTCGGAACGGGTCACGTGCGGCAACGAAATGGTGCGAAACCGCGCCAAATATGAGTTTTGAACCTAAAGCAGTGGATTGGGCATGTTCGTTGCAAAAAAGCAAGAAATGGTTCCGGCAGAACACAGTCATTCCTTGTAGACACACAGATACCCGTTTTCGCAATGGGTCACGTGCGGCAATGAAATGACGCGAAACCACCCCAAACATGAATTTTTGACCAAAAGTAGTGGATTGGGCATGTTCGTTGCGAAAAAACAAGAAATGGTTCAGGGGACTCAAATTCATGCCTTGTATGCACCCCGATACTCGTTTTCGCTATGGGTCACGTGCGGCAACAAAATGGCGCGAAACCACGCCAAACATGAGTTTTGGACCTAAAGTAGTGGTATCGACATCTTCGTTGTGAAGAAACAAGAAATGGTTCTGGCAGAACAAACTCATTCCTTGTATACACCCCGATACTCGTTTTCGCAATGGGTCACGTGTGGCAACGCGATGGTGCGAAACAACCCCAACATGAGTTTTGGACCTAAAGCCGTGGATTGGGCATGTTCGTTGCGTAAAAACAAGAAATGGTTCTGGGGGCACAAACTCATGCCTTGTATGCGCCACGATACTCGTTTTCAGAACGGGTCACGTGCGGCATCGAAATGGCGCGAAACCACACCAAATATGAGTTTTGAACCTAAAGCAGTGGATTGGGCATGTTCTTTGCGAAAAAACAAGAAATGGTTTCGGCAGAACAAACTCATTCCTTGTATACACCCCAAACCCCTTTTCGCAACGGGTCACGTGCGGCAACGAAATGGCGCCAAACCACCCCAAACATGAGTTTTGGACCTAAAGTAGTGGATTGGGCTTCTTCATTGCGAAAAAACAAGAAATGGTTCTGGGGGCACAAACTTATGCCTTGTATGCACCACGATACTCTTTTTCGGAACGGGACACGAGCGGTAACGAAATGGCGCGAAACCACGCCAAATATGAGTTTTGAACCTGAAGTAGTGGATTGCGCATGTTCGTTGCAAAAAAACAAGTGGTTCCGGCAGAACAAACTCATTCCTTTTATACACCCCGATACCCGTTTTCGCAATGGGTCACGTGCGTCAACGAAATGACGTGAAACCACCCCAAACATGAATTTTTGATCAAAAGTAGAGGATTGGGCATGTTCGTTGCGAAAAAACAAGAAATGGTTCTAGGGGCACAAACTCATGCCTTGTATGCTCCACGATACTCGCTTTCGGATCGGGTCTCGTGCGGCAACGAAATGGCGCGAAACCACACCAAATATGATTTTGTAACCTAAAGCAGTGGATTGGGCATGTTCTTTGCGAAAAAAGAAGAAATGGTTGTGGTGACACAAACTCATGCCTTATATGCACCCCGATACTCGTTTTCGCAATGGGTCACGTGCGGCAACGAAATGGCGAGAAACCACGCCAAACATGAGTTTTGGACCTAATGTCGTGGATTGGGCATGTTTGTTGCGTAGAAACAAGAAATGGTTCTGGGGGCACAAACTTATGCCTTGTATGCACCACGATACTCGTTTTCACAATGGGTCACGTGCGGCAACGAAATGGCGCGAAACCACCCCAAACACGAGTTTTGGACCAAAAATAGTGGTATCGGCATGTTCGTTGTGAAAAAACAAGAAATGGTTCTGGTAGAACAAACTCATTCCTTGTATACACCCCGATACCCGTTTTCGCAATGGGTCACGTGCGGCAACGAAATGGTGTGAAACAATCCCAAACTCTTGGACCAAAAGTCGTCGATTGGGCATCTTCGTTGCGTAGAAACAAGAAATGGTTTTGGGGGCACAAACTCATGCCTTGTATGCTCCACGATACTCGTTTTCGGAACGGGTCACGTGCGGCAACGAAATGGCGCGAAACCACACCAAATATGATTTTTTTAACCTAAAGCAGTGGATTAGGCATGTTCTTTGCGAAAAAACAAGAAATGGTTTCGGTGGAACAAACTTATTCTTTGTATGCACCCGAAACCCCTTTTCGCAACGGGTCACGTGTGGCAACGAAATGGCGCCAAACCACCCCAAACATGAGTTTTGGACCTAAAGTAGTGAATTGGGCTTCTTCATTGCGAAAAAACAAGAAATGGTTGTGGGGACACAAACTCATGCCTTATATGCACCCCGATAATCATTTTCGCAATGGGTCACGTGCGGCAACGAAATGGTGCGAAACCACGCCAAACATGAGTTTTGGACCTAATGTCGTGCATTGGGCATGTTTGGTGCGTAGAAACAAGAAATGGTTCTGGGGGCACAAACTTATGCCTTGTATGCACCCGATACTCGTTTTCGCATTGGGTCACGTGCGGCAACGAAATGGCGCGAAACCACCCCAAACATGAGTTTTGGACCTAAAGTCGTGGATTGGGGATGTTCGTTGCGTAAAACCAAGAAATGGGTCCGGCGGAACAAATTCATTCCTTGTATACACCCCGATACTCCTTTTCGCAATGGGTCACGTGCGGCTACAAAATGGCGCGAAACCACGCCAAACATGAGTTTTGGACCTAAAGTAGTGGATTGGGCTTCTTCATTGCGAAAAAACAAGAAATGGTTGCGGGGACACAAACTCATGCCTTATATGCACCTCGATACTCGTTTTCGCAATGGGTCACGTGCGGCAACGAAATGGCGCCAAACCACGCCAAACATGAGTTTTGGACCTAAAGTAGTGGTATCTGCATGTTGGTTGTGAAAAAACAAGAAATGGTTCTGGCGGAACAAACTCATTCCTTGTATGCTCCACGATACTCGTTTTTGGAACGGGTCGCGTGTGGAATGGCGCGAAACCATGCCAAATATGAGTTTTGAACCAAATGCAGTGGATTGGGCATGTTCTTTGCAAAAAAACAAGAAATGGTTCCGGCGGAACAAACTCATTCCTTGTATACACCCCGATACCCCTTTTCGCAATGGGTCACGTGCGGCAACGAAATGGCGCCAAATCACCCCAAACATGAGTTTTGGACCTAAGGTAGTGAATTGGGCTTCTTCATTGCGAAAACAAGAAATGGTTGCGGGGACACAAACTCATGCCTTATATGCACCCCGATACTCGTTTTCGCAATGGGTCACGTGCGGCAACAAAATGGCGCGAAACTACCCCAAACATGAGTTTTGGACCTAAAGTCGTGGATTGGGCATGTTCTTTGCAAAAAAACAAGAAATGGTTCCGGCGGAACAAACTCATTCCTTGTATACACCCCGATACCCCTTTTCGCAATGGGTCACGTGCGGCAACGAAATGGCGCCAAACCACCCCAAACATGAGTTTTGGACCTAAAGCAGTGGATTGGGCTTCTTCATTGCAAAAAAACAAGGAATGGTTGCGGGGACACAAACTCATGCCTTATAGGCACCCCGATACTCGTTTTTGCAATGGGTCACGTGCGGCAACAAAATGGCGCGAAACCACCCCAAACTTGAGTTTTGGACCAAAAGTCGTGGATTGGGCATGTTCGTTGCGCAAAAACAAGAAATGGTTCTGAGGGCACAAACTTATGCCTTGCACGCACCACGATACTCTTTTTCGGAACGGGTCACGTGCGGCAACGAAATGGTGCGAAACCACGCCAAATATGAGTTTTTAACCAAAAGTAGTGGATTGGGCATGTTCGTTGCAAAAAAAACAAGAAATGGTTCTGACCGAACAAACTCATTCCTTGTATACACCCCGATACTCGTTTTCTTAATGGGTCACGTGCGGCAACGAAATGGCGCGAAACCACCCCAAACATGAGATTTGGACCTAAAGTAGTGGATCGGGCATGTTCTTTGCAAAGAAACAAGAAATGGTTCCGGCAGAACAAACTCATTCCCTATATACACCCCGATACCCCTTTTCGCAATGGGTCACGTGCGGCAACAAAATGGCGCCAAAGTACCCCAAACATGAGTTCTGGACCTAAAGTAGTGGATTGGGCTTCTTCATTGCGAAAAAACAAGAAATGGTTGCGGGGACACAAACTCATGCCTTATATGCACCCTGATACTCGTTTTCGCAATGGGTCACGTGCGGCAACGAAATGGCGCCAAACCACCCCAAACATAAGTTTTTGACCTAAATTAGTGGATTGGGTTTCTTCATTGTGAAAAAACAAGAAATGGTTGCGGGGACACAAACTCATGCCTTATATGCACCCCGATACTCGTTTTTGCAATGGGTCACGTGCGGCAACGAAATGGCACGAAACCATGCCAAACTTGAGTTTTGGACCTAAAGTAGTGGTATCTGCATGTTCGTTGTGAAAAAACAAGAAATGGTTCTAGCGGAACAAACTCATTCCTTTATACACCCCGATACCCGTTTTCGCAATGGGTCACGTGCGGCAACAAAATGGTGCAAAACCACCCCAAACATGAGTTTTGGACCTAAAGTCGTGGATTGGGCATGTTCGTTGCGTAAAAACATGAAATGGTTCTGGGGGCACAAACTCATGCCTTGTATGCTCCACGATACTCGTTTTTGGAACGGGTCACGTGTGGAATGGCGCGAAACCATGCCAAATATGAGTTTTGAACCAAAAGCAGTGGATTGGGCATGTTCTTTGCGAAAAAACAAGAAATGGTTCCGGCGGAACAAACTCATTCCTTGTATACACCCCGATACCCCTTTTCGCAATGGGTCACGTGCGGCAATGAAATGGCGCCAAATAACCCCAAACATGAGTTTTGGACCTAAGGTAGTGGATTGGGCTTCTTCATTGCAAAAACAAGAAATGGTTGCGGGGACACAAACTCATGCCTTATATGCACCCCGATACTCGTTTTCGCAATGGGTCACGTGCGGCAACGAAATGGCGCGAAACCACCCCAAACATGAGTTTTGGACCTAATGTCGTGGATTGGGCATGTTCGCTGAGAAAAAACAAGAAATGGTTCTGGCGGCACAAACTGATGCCATTTATGCACCCCGATACTCGTTTTCCCTATAGGTCACGTGCGGCAACAAAATGGCGCGAAACCACGCCAACCATGAGTGTTGGACATAAAGTAGTGGTATCTGCATGTTCGTTGTGAAAAAACAACAAATGGTTCTGGCGGAACAAATCATTCCTTGTATACACCCCGATACCCGTTTTCGCAATGGGTCATGTGCGGCAACGAAATGGTGCGAAACAACCCCAAACATGAGTTTTGGACCTAAAGTCGTGGATTGGGCATGTTTGTTGCGTAAAACCAAGAAATTGTTCTGGGGGCTCAAACTCATGCCTTGTATGCTCCACGATACTCGTTTTCGGAACGGATCACGTGCGGCAACGAAATGGCGTGAAACCACACCAAATATGAGTTTTGAACCTAAAGCAGTGGATTGGGCATGTTCTTTACGAAAAAACAAATATGGTTTCGGCGGAACAAACTCATTCCTTGTATACACCCCAAACCCCATTTCGCAATGGGTCACGTGCGGCAACGAAATGGCACCAAACCACCCCAAACATGAGTTTTGGACCTAAAGTAGTGGATTGGGCTTCTTCATTGTGAAAAAACAAGAAATGGTTGCGGGGTCACAAACTCATGCCTTATATGCACCCCGATACCCCTTTTCGCAATGGGTCACGTGCGGCAACGAAATGGCGCCAAACCACCCCAAACATGTGTTTTGGACCTAAAGTAGTGGATTGGGCTTCTTCATTGTGAAAAAACAAGAAATGGTTGCGGGGACACAAACTCATGCCTTATAGGCACCCCGATACTCGTTTTGGCAATGGGTCACGTGCGGCAACGAAATGGCGCCAAACCACCCCAAACATGAGTTCTGGACCTAAAGTAGTGGATTGGGCTTCTTCATTGTGAAAAAACAAGAAATGGTTGCGGGGACACTAACTCATGCCTTATATGCACCCCGATACTCGTTTTCGCAATGGGTCACGTGCGGCAACGAAATGGTGCGAAACCAGCCCATACAAGAGTTTTGGACCTAATGTCGTGGATTGGGCATGTTCGCTGCGTAAAAACAAGAAATGGTTCTGGGGGCACAAACTTATGCCTTGTATGGACCACGATACTCTTTTTCGGAACGGGTCACGTGCGGCAACGAAATGGCGCGAAACCACGCCAAATATGAGTTTTGAACCTAAAGTAGTGGATTGGGCATATTCGTTGCAAAAAAACAAGAAATGGTTCCCGTAGGACAAACTCATTCCATGTATACACCCAGATACCCGTTTTCGCAAAGGGTCACGTGCGGCAATGAAATGACGCGAAACCACCCCAAACATGAATTTTTGACCAAAAGTAGTGGATTGGGCATGTTCGTTGCGATAAAACAAGAAATGGTTCCGGAGACACAAACTAATTCCTTGTATACACCCCGATACCCGTTTTCGCATTGGGTCACGTGCGGCAACGAATTGGTGCGAAACCACCCACATGAGTTTTGGACCTAAAGTCGTGGATTGGGCATGATCGTTGCGGAAAAACAAGAAATGGTTCTGGGTGCACAAACTCATGCCTTGTATGCTACACGATACTCGTTTTCGGAAGGGGTCACGTGCGGCAACCAAATGGCGCGAAACCATGCCAAATATGTGTTTTGAACCTAAAGCAGCGGATAGGGCATGTTCTTTGCGAAAAAGCAAGAAATGGTTCCGGCGGAACAAACTCATTCCTTGTATACACCCCGATACCCCTTTTCGCAATGGGTCACGTGCGGCAACGAAATGGCGCCAAATCACCCCAAGCATGAGTTTTGGACCTAAAGTAGTGGGTTGTGCTTCTTCATTGCGAAAAAACAAGAAGTGGTTGAGGGGACACAAACTCATGCCTTATATGCACCCCGATACTCGTTTTCGCAATCGGTCACGTGCGGCAACGAAATGGCGCGAAACCACCCCAAACATGAGGTTTGGACCTAAGATCATGGATTGGGCATGTTCGTTGCGTAAAGACAAGAAATGGTTCTAGGGCTCAAACTTACGCCTTGTATTGACCACGATACTCTTTTTCGGAACGGGTCACGTGCGGCAACGAAATGGCGCGAAACCACGCCAAATATGAGTTTTTAACCTAAAGTAGTGGATTGGGCATGTTCGTTGCAAAAAAACAAGAAGTGGTTCCGGCAGAACAAACTCATTCCATGTATACACCCCGATACCCGTTTTCGCAATGGGTCACGTGCAGCAACGAAACGACGCGAAACCACCCCAAATATGAATTTTTGACCAAAAGTAGTGGATTGGGCATGTTCGTTGCGAAAAAACAAGAAATGGTTTTGGCAGAACAAACTCATTCCCTGTATACACCCCGATACACGTTTTCGCAATGGGTCACGTGCGGCAATGAAATCACGCGAAACCACCCCAAACATGAATTTTTGACCAAAAGTAGTGGATTGGGCATGTTGTTTGCGAAAAAACAAGAAATGGTTCCACGGACACAAACTCATGCCTTGTATGCACCCAGATACTCGTTTTCCCTTTGGGTCACGTGCGGCAACGAAATGGTGCGAAACCACGCCAAACATGAGTTTTGGACCTAAAGTAGTGGATTGGGCTTCTTCATTGCGAAAAAACAAGAAATGGTTGCGGGGACACAAACTCATGCCTTATATGCACCCCGATACTCGTTTTCGCAATGGGTCACGTGCGGCAACGAAATGGCGCCAAACCAGGCCAAACATGAGTTTTGGACCTAAAGTAGTGGTATCTGGATGTTTGTTGTGAAAAAACAAGAAATGGTTCTGGCGGAACAAACTCATTCCTTGTATACACCCGATACCCGTTTTCGCAATGGGTCACGTGCAGCAACGAAATGGTGCGAATCCACCCCAAACATGAGTTATGGACCTAAAGTCGTGGATTGGGCATGTTCGTTGCGTAAAAACATGAAATGGTTCTGGGGGCACAAACTCATGCCTTGTATGCTCCACGATACTCGTTTTCGGAACGGGTCACGTGCCGCAAACATGAGTTTTCGACCTAAAGTAGTGGATTGAGCTTCTTCATTGCGAAAAAACAAGAAATGGTTCCGGGGACACAAACTCATGCCTTATATGCACCCCGATACTCGTTTTTGGAACGGGTCACGTGCGGCAACAAAATGGCGGGAAACCACCCCAAACATGAGTTTTCGACCTAAAGTATTGGATTGGGCATGTTCTTTGCGAAAAAACAAGAAATGGTTCCGGCGAAACAAACTCATTCCTTGTATACACCCCGATACCCCTTTTCGCAATGGGTCACGTGCGGCAACGAAATGGCGCCAAACCACCCCAAACATGAGTTTTGCAACTAAAGTAGTGGATTGGGCTTCTTCATTGTGAAAAAACAAGAAATGGTTGCGGGGACACAAACTCATGCCTTATAGGCACCCCGATACTCGTTTTTGCAATGGGTCACGTGCGGCAACGAAATGGCGCCAAACCACCCCAAACATGAGTTTTGGACCTAAAGTAGTGGATTGGCTTCTTCATTGCGAAAAAACAAGAAATGGTTCCGGCGGAACAAACTCATTCCTTGTATACACCCCGATACCCCTTTTCGCAATGGGTCACGTGCGGCAACGAAATGGCGCCAAATCACCCCAAGCATGAGTTTTGGACCTAAAGTAGTGGATTGTGCTTCTTCATTGTGAAAAAATAAGAAGTGGTTGAGGGGACACAAACTCATGCCTTATATGCACCCCGATACTCGTTTTCGCAATGGGTCACGTGCGGCAACGAAATGGTGCGAAACCACCCCAAACATGAGGTTTGGACCTAAGGTCGTGGATTGGGCATGTTCGTTGCGTAAAGACAAGAAATGGTTCTTGGGCACAAACTTACGCCTTGTATGGACCACGATACTCTTTTTCGGAACGGGTCACGTGCGGCAACGAAATGGCGCGAAACCACGCCAAATATGAGTTTTTAACCTAAATTAGTGGATTGGGCATGTTCGTTGCAAAAAAACAAGAAGTGGTTCCGGCAGAACAAACTCATTCCATGTATACACCCCGATACCCGTTTCGCAATGGGTCATGTGCGCCAACGAAATGGTGCAAAACAACCCCAAACATGAGTTTTGGACCTAAAGTCGTGGATTGGGCATGTTTGTTGCGTAAAACCAAGAAATTGTTCTGGGGGCACAAAATCATGCCTTGTATGCTCCACGTTACTCGTTTTCGCAATGGGTCACGTGCGGCAACGAAATGGCGCCAAATCACCCCAAACATGAGTTTTCGACCTAAGGTAGTGGATTGGGCTTCTTCATTGCAAAAACAACAAATGGTTGCGGGGACACAAACTCATGCCTTATATGCACCCCTATACTCGTTTTCGCAATGGGTCACGTGCAGCAACGAAATGGCGCGAAACCACCCCAAACATGAGTTTTGGACCTAAAGTAGTGGATTGGGCATGTTCTTTGTGAAAAAACAAGAAATGGTTCCAGCGGAACAAACTCATTCATTGTATACACCCCGATACCCCTTTTCGCAATGGGTCACGTGCGGCAACGAAATGGCGCCAAACCACCCCAAACATGAGTTTTGGACCTAAAGTAGTGGATTGGGCTTCTTCATTGCGAAAAAACAAGAAATTGTTGCGGGGACACAAACTCATGCCTTATATGCACCCCGATGCTCGTTTTCGCAATGGGTCACCTGCTGCAAGAAAATGGCGCGAAACCGCCCCACAATTGAGTTTTGGACCTAAAGTCGTGGATTGGGCATGTTCATTGCGTAAAAACAAGAAATGGTTCTGAAGGCACAAACTTATGCCTTGCATGCACCACGATACTCTTTTTCGGAACGGGTCACGTGCGGCAACGAAATGGCGCGAAACCACGCCAAATATGAGTTTTTAACCTAAAGTAGAGGATTGGGCATGTTCGTTGCAAAAAAACAAGAAATGGTTCCGGCGGAACAAATTCATTCCATGTATACACCCGTTACCCCTTTTCGCAATGGGTCACGTGCGGCAATGAAATGATGCGAAACCACCCCAAACATGAATTTTTGACCAAAAGCCGTGGATTGGCGATGTTCGTTGCGAAAAAACCAGAAATGGTTCCGGGGACAGAAACTCATGCCTTGTACGCACCCCGACTCTCGTTTTCGCTATGGGTCACGTGCGGCAACAAAATGGCGCGAAACCACGCCAAACATGAGTTTTTAACCTAAAGTAGCGGATTGGGCATGTTCGTTGCAAAAAAACAAGAAATGGTTCCGGCGGAACAAATTCATTCCATGTATACACCCGTTACCCCTTTTCGCAATGGGTCACGTGCGGCAATGAAATGATGCGAAACCACCCCAAACATGAATTTTTGACCAAAAGCCGTGGATTGGCGATGTTCGTTGCGAAAAACCAGAAATGGTTCCGGGGACAGAAACTCATGCCTTGTACGCACCCCGATACTCGTTTTCGCTATGGGTCACGTGTGGCAACAAAATGGCGCGAAACCACGCCAAACATGAGTTTTTAACCTAAAGTAGCGGATTGGGCATGTTCGTTGCAAAAAAACAAGAAATGGTTCCGGCGGAACAAATTCATTCCATGTATACACCCGTTACCCCTTTTCGCAATGGGTCACGTGCGGCAATGAAATGATGCGAAACCACCCCAAACATGAATTTTTGACCAAAAGCCGTGGATTGGCGATGTTCGTTGCGAAAAAACCAGAAATGGTTCCGGGGACAGAAACTCATGCCTTGTACGCACCCCGATACTCGTTTTCGCTATGGGTCACGTGCGGCAACAAAATGGCGCGAAACCACGCCAAACATGAGTTTTGGACCTATAGTAGTGGTATCTACACGTTCGTTGTGAAAAAACAAGAAATGGTTATGGCGGAACAAACTCATTCCTTGTATACACCCCGATACCCGTTTTTGCAATGGGTCACGTGCGGCAACGAAATGGTGCGAAACCACCCCAAACATGAGTTTTGGACCTAAAGTCGTGGATTGGGCATGTTCATTGCGTAAAAACATGAAATAGTTCTGGGGGCACAAACTCATGCCTTGTATGCTCCACGATACTCGTTTTTGGAACGGGTCACGTGCGGCAACGAAATGGCGCGAAACCACGCCAAATATGAATTTTGAACCCAAACCAGTGGATTGGGCATTGCGAAAAAATAAGAAATGGTTCCGGCGGAACAAACTCATTCCTTGTGTACACCCCGATACCCCTTTTCGCAATGGGTCACGTGCGGCAACGAAATGGCGCCAAATCACACCAAACATGAGTTTTGGACCTAAAGTAGTGGAATGGGCATCTTCATTGCGAAAAAACAAGAAATGGTTGCGGGGACGCAAACTCATGCCTTATATGCACCCCGATACTCGTTTTCGCAATGGGTCACGTGCGGCAACGAAATGACACGAAACCACCCCATGCATGAGTTTCGGACCTAAAGTCGTGGATTGGGGATGTTCGTTGCGTAAAAAGAAGAAATGGTTCTGGGGGCACAAACTTATGCCTTATATGGACCACGATACTCTTTTTCGGAACGAGTCACGTGCGGCAACGAAATGGCGCGAAACGACGCCAAATATGAGTTTTTAACCTAAAGTAGTGGATTGGGCATGTTCGTTGCAAAAAAACAAGAAATGGTTCCGGCAGAACAAACTCATTCCTTGTATACACCAGATACCCGTTTTCGCAATGGGTCACGTGCGGCAATGAAATCACGCAAAACCACCCCAAACATGAATTTTTGACTAAAAGTAGTGGATTGGGCATGTTCATTGCGAAAAAACAAGAAATGGTTCCGGGGACACAAACTCATGCCTTGTATGCACCCAGATAATCGTTTTCGCTATGGGTCACGTGCGGCAACAAAATGGCGCGAAACCAAGCCAAACATGAGTTTTGGACCTAAAGTAGTGGATTGGGCTTCTTCAATGCGAAAAAACCAAGAAATGGTTGCGGGGACGCAAACTCATGCCTTATATGCACCCCGATACTCGTTTTCTCAATGGGTCACGTGCGGCAACGAAATGGTTCCAAACCACCCCAAACATGGGTTCTGGACCTAAAGTAGTGGATTGGGCTTCTTCATTGCGAAAAAACAAGAAATGGTTGCGGGGACACAAACTCATGCCTTATATGCACCCCGATACTCGTTTTCGCAATGGGTCACGTGCGGCAACGAAATGGCGCGAAACCACCCCATACATGAGTTTTGGACCAAAAGTCGTGGATTGGGCATGTTCGTTGCGTATAAACAAGAACTGGTTCTGGGGGCACAAACTTATGCCTTGTATGGACCATGATACTCTTTTTCGAAATGGGTCACGTGCGGCAACGTAATGGCGCGAAACCACGACAAATATGAGTTTTTAACCTAAAGTAGTGGATTGGGCATGTTCGTTGGAAAAAAACAAGAAATGGTTCCGGCAGAACAATCTCATTCCTTGTATACACCCAGATACCCATTTTCGCAATGGGTCACGTGCGGCAACGAAATGACGGGAAACCACCCCAAACATGGATTTTTGACCAAAAGTAGTGGATTGGGCATGTTCGTTGCGAAAAAACAAGAAATTGTTCCGGGGACACAAACTCATGCCTTATATGCACCCCGATACTCTTTTTCGCTATGGGTCACATGCGTCAATGAAATGGCGCAAAACCATGCCAAACATGAGTTTTGGACCTAAAGTAGTGGATTGGGCATGTTCTTTGCGAAAAAACAAGAAATGGTTCCGGCGAAACAAATTCATTCCTTGTATACACCCCGATACCCCTTTTCGCAATGGGTCACATGCGGCAACGAAATGGCGCCAAACCACCCCAAACATGAGTTTTGGACCTAAAGTAGTGGATGGGGCTTCTTCATTGCAAAAAAACAAGAAATGGTTGCGGGGACACAAACTCATGCCTTATAGGCACCCCTATACTCGTTTTTGCAATGGGTCACGTGCGGCAACGAAATGGCGCCAAACCACCCCAAACATGAGTTTTGGACCTAAAGTAGTGGATTGGGCTTCTTCATTGCGGAAAAACAAGAAATGGTTGCGGGGACACAAACTCATGCCTTATATGCACCCCGATGCTCGTTTTCGCAATGGGTCACGTGCTGCAAGAAAATGGCGCGAAACCACCCCAAACAAGAGTTTTGGACCTAATGTCGTGGATTGGGCATGTTCGTTGCGAAAAAACAAGAAATGGTTGCGGGGACACAAACTCATGCCTTATATGCACCCCGATGCTCGTTTTCGCAATGGGTCACGTGCGGCAAGAAAATGGAGCGAAACCACCCCAAACATGAGTTTTGGACCTAATGTCGTGGATTGGGCATGTTTGTTGCGTAAAAACAAGAAATCGTTCTGGGGGCACAAACATAGGCCTTGTATGCACCACGATACTCGTTTTCGCAAAGGGTCACGTGCGGCAACGAAATGGCGCGAAACCACCCCAAACATGAGTTTTGGACTTAAAGTCGTGGATTGGGCATGTTTGCTGCGTAAAAACAAGAAATGGTTCCGGCAGAACAAACTCATTCCTTGTATACACCCAGATACCCGTTTTCGCAATGGGTCACGTGCGGCAATGAAATCACGCGAAACCACCCCAACCATGAATTTTTGACCAAAAGTAGTGGATTGGGCATGTTCATTGCGAAAAAACAAGAAATGGTTCCGGGGACACAAACTCATGCCTTGTATGCACCCAGAAACGCGTTTTCGCTATGGGTCACGTGCGGCAACAAAATGGCGCGAAATCACGCCAAACATGAGTTTTGGACCTAAAGTAGTGGATTGGGCTTCTTCATTGCGAAAAAACAAGAAATGGTTCCGGCAGAACAATCTCATTCCTTGTATACACCCAGATACCCATTTTCGCAATGGGTCACGTGCGGCAACGAAATGACGGGAAACCACCCCAAACATGGATTTTTGACCAAAAGTAGTGGATTGGGCATGTTCGTTGCGAAAAAACAAGAAATTGTTCCGGGGACACAAACTCATGCCTTATATGCACCCCGATACTCTTTTTCGCTATGGGTCACGTGCGTCAATGAAATGGCGCAAAACCACGCCAAACATGAGTTTTGGACCTAAAGTAGTGGATTGGGCATGTTCTTTGCGAAAAAACAAGAAACGGTTCCGGCGAAACAAACTCATTCCTTGTATACACCCCGATACCCCTTTTCGCAATGGGTCACATGCGGCAACGAAATGGCGCCAAACCACCCCAAACATGAGTTTTGGACCTAAAGTAGTGGATGGGGCTTCTTCATTGCAAAAAAACAAGAAATGGTTGCGGGGACACAAACTCATGCCTTATAGGCACCCCGATACTCGTTTTTGCAATGGGTCACGTGCGGCAACGAAATGGCGCCAAACCACCCCAAACATGAGTTTTGGACCTAAAGTAGTGGATTGGGCTTCTTCATTGCGAAAAAACAAGAAATGGTTGCGGGGACACAAACTCATGCCTTATATGCACCCCGATGCTCGTTTTCGCAATGGGTCACGTGCTGCATGAAAATGGCGCGAAACCACCCCAAACAAGAGTTTTGGACCTAATGTCGTGGATTGGGCATGTTCGTTGCGAAAAAACAAGAAATGGTTGCGGGGACACAAACTCATGCCTTATATGCACCCCGATGCTCGTTTTCGCAATGGGTCACGTGCGGCAAGAAAATGAAGCGAAACCACCCCAAACATGAGTTTTGGACCTAATGTCGTGGATTGGGCATGTTTGTTGCGTAAAAACAAGAAATCGTTCTGGGGGCACAAACATAGGCCTTGTATGCACCACGATACTCGTTTTCGCAAAGGGTCACGTGCGGCAACGAAATGGCGCGAAACCACCCCAAACATGAGTTTTGGACTTAAAGTCGTGGATTGGGTATGTTTGCTGCGTAAAAACAAGAAATGGTTCCGGCAGAACAAACTCATTCCTTGTATACACCCAGATACCCGTTTTCGCAATGGGTCACGTGCGGCAATGAAATCACGCGAAACCACCCCAACCATGAATTTTTGACCAAAAGTAGTGGATTGGGCATGTTCATTGCGAAAAAACAAGAAATGGTTCCGGGGACACAAACTCATGCCTTGTATGCACCCAGAAACGCGTTTTCGCTATAGGTCACGTGCGGCAACAAAATGGCGCGAAATCACGCCAAACATGAGTTTTGGACCTAAAGTAGTGGATTGGGCTTCTTCATTGCGAAAAAACAAGAAATGGTTCCGGCGGAACAAACTCATTCCTTGTATACACCCCGATACCCCTTTTCGCAATGGGTCACGTGCGGCAACGAAATGGTGCCAAACCACCCCAAACATGAGTTTTGGACCTAATGTCGTGGATTGGGCATGTTCATTGCGTAAAAACAAGAAATGGTTCTGGGGGCACAAACTTATGCCTTGGATGCACCACGATACTCTTTTTCGGAATGGGTCACGTGCGGCAACGAAATGGCGCAAAACCACGCCAAATATGAGTTTGTAACCTAAAGTAGTGGATTGGGCATGTTCTCAGCAAAAAAAACAAGAAATGGTTCCTGCAGAACAAACTCATTCCTTGTATACACCCAGATACCCGTTTTCGCTATGGGTCACGTGCGGCAATGAAATGACGCGAAACCACCCCAAACATGAATTTTTTGGACCTAAAGTACTGGTATCGGCATGTTCGTTGTGAAAAAACAAGAAATGGTTCTGGCGGAACAAACTAATTCCTTGTTTACACCCCGATACTCATTTTCGCAATGGGTCACGTGCGGCAACGAAATGGCGCGAAACCACCCCAAACATGATTTTTGGACCTAAAGTAGTGGATTGGGCATGTTTATTGCGAAAAAACAAGAAATGATTCCGGGGACACAAACTCATGCCTTGTATGCACCTCGATACTCATTTTCCCAATGGGTCACATGCGGCAACGAAATGGCGCGAAACCATCCCAAACATGAGTTTTGGACCTAAAGTCGTGGATTGGGCATGTTCGTTGCATAAAAACAGGAAATGGTTCTGAGGGCACAAACTTATGCCTTGTATGCACCATGATACTCTTTTTCGGAACGGGTCACCTGCGGCAACGAAATGGCGCGAAACCACGCCAAATATGAGTTTTGAACCTAAAGTAGTGGATTGGGCATGTTCGTTGCAAAAAAACAAGAAGTGGTTCCAGTAGAACAAACTCATTCCTTGTATACACCCCGATACCCATCATTGCAATGGGTCACGTGCGGCAACGAAATGACGCGAAACTACCCCAAACATGAATTTCGGACCAAAAGTAGTGGATTGGACATGTTCGTTGTGAACAAGAAGAAATGGTTCTGGGGACGCAAACTCATGCCTTGTGTGTACCCCGATACTCGTTTTCGTTATGGGTCACGTGCGGCCACAAAATGGTGCGAAACCACGCTAAAACATGAGTTTTGGACCTAAAGTAGTGGTATCTACATGTTCGTTGTGAAAAAACAAGTAATGGTTCTGGCGGAACACACTCATTCCGTGTATACACCCCGATACCCGTTTTCGCAATGGGTCACGTGCGGCAGCGAAATGGTGCGAAACCACCCCAAACATGAGTTTTGGACCTAAAGTCGTGGATTGGGCATGTTCGTTGCGTAAAAACAAGAAATGGTTCTGGGGGCACAAACTCGTGCATTGTATGCTCCACGATACTCGTTTTCGGAACGGGTCATGTGCGGCAACGAAATGGCGCGAAACCACACCAAATATGAGTTTTGAACCTAAACCAGTGGATTGGGCCGGTTCTTTGCGAAAAAATAAGAACTGGTTCCGGCAGAACAAACTCATTCCTTGTATACACCCCGATACCCGTTTTCGCAATGGGTCACGTGCGGCAATGAAATGCCGCAAAACCACCCCAAACATGAGTTTTGGACCTAAAGTAGTGGATTGGGCTTGTTCGTTGTGAAAAAACAAATAATGGTTCTGGCGGAACAAACTCATTCCTTATATACACCCCGATACCCGTTTTCGCAATGGGTCACGTGCGGCAACGAAATGGTGCGAAACCACCCTAAACATGAGTTTTGGACCTAATGTCATGGATTGGGCATGTTTGTTGCGTAAAAACAAGAAATGGTTCTGGGCGCACAAACTTATGCCTTGTGTGGTCCACGATACTCTTTTTCGGAACGGGTCACGTGCGGCAACGAAATGGCGCGAAACCACGCCAAATATGAGTTTTTAACCTAAAGTAGTGGATTAGGCATGTTCTCAGCAAAAAAACAAGAAATGGTTCCGGCAGAACAAACTCATTCCTTGTATACACCCAGATACCCGTTTTCGCAATGGGTCACGTGCGGCACCAAACATGAATTTTTTGGACCTAAAGTACTGGATTGGGCATGTTTGTTGCAAAACAACAAGAAATGGTTCCGGGGACACAAACTCATGCCATTTATGCACCTCGATACTCGTTTTCGCAATGGGTCACTTGCGGCAACAAAATGGCGCGAAACCACGCCAAACATGAATTTTGGACCTAAAGTACTGGTATCGGCATATTCGTTGTGAAAAAACAAGAAATGGTTCTGGCGGAACAAACTTATTCCTTGTATACACCCCGATACTCGTTTTCTCAATGGGTCACGTGCGACAACGAAATGGCGCGAAACCACCCCATACATGAGTTTTGGACCAAAAGTCGTGGATTGGGCATGTTCGTTGCGTATAAACAAGAACTGGTTCTGGGGGCACAAACTTATGCCTTGTATGGACCATGATACTCTTTTTCGAAACGGGTCACGTGCGGCAACGTAATGGCGCGAAACCACGCCTAATATGAGTTTTTAACCTAAAGTAGTGGATTGGGCATGTTCGTTGGAAAAAAACAAGAAATGGTTCCGGCAGAACAAACTCATTCCTTGTATACACCCAGATACCCATTTTCGCAATGGGCCGCGTGCGGCAACGAAATGACGTGAAACCACCCCAAACATGGATTTTTGACCAAAAGTAGTGGATTGGGCATGTTCGTTGCGAAAAAATAAGAAATTGTTCCGGGGACACAAACTCATGCCTTATATGCACCCCGATACTCTTTTTCGCTATGGGTCACGTGCGGCAATGAAATGGCGCAAAACCACGCCAAACATGAGTTTTGGACCTAAAGTAGTGGATTGGGCATGTTCTTTGCGAAAAAACAAGAAATGGTTCTGGCAAAACAAACTCATTCCTTGTATACACCCCGATACCCCTTTTCGCAATGGGTCACGTGCGGCAACGAAATGGCGCCAAACCACCCCAAACATGAGTTTTGGACCTAAAGTATTGGATTGGGCTTCTTCATTGCAAAAAAACAAGAAATGGTTGCGGGGACACAAACTCATGCCTTATAGGCACCCCGATACTCGTTTTTGCAATGGGTCACGTGCGGCAACGAAATGGCGCCAAACCACCCCAAACACGAGTTTTGGACCTAAAGTAGTGGATTGGGCTTCTTCATTGCGAAAAAACAAGAAATGGTTATGGGGACGCAAACTCATGCCTTATATGCACCCCGATACTCTTTTTCGAAACGGGTCACGTGCAGCAACGAAATGGCGCGAAACCACGCCAAATATTAGTTTTTAACCTAAAGTAGTGGATTGGGCATGTTCGTTGCAGAAAAACAAGAAATGGTTCCGGCAGAACAAACTCATTCCTTGTATACACCCAGATACCCGTTTTCGCAATGGGTCACGTGCGGCAATGAAATCACGCGAAACCACCCCAACCATGAATTTTTGACCAAAAGTAGTGGATTGGGCATGTTCATTGCGAAAAAACAAGAAATGGTTTCGGGGACACAAGCTCATGCCTTGTATGCACCCAGAAACTCGTTTTCGCTATGGGTCACGTGCGGCAACAAAATGGCGCGAAATCACGCCGAACATGAGTTTTGGACCTAAAGTAGTGGATTGGGCTTCTTCATTGCGAAAAAACAAGAAATGGCTGCGGGGACACAAACTCATGCCTTATATGCACCCCGATACTCGTTTTTCGCAATGGGTCACGTGCGGCAACGAAATGGCGCCAAACCACGAAAGCATGAGTTCTGGACCTAAAGTAGTGGATTGGGCTTCTTCATTGCGAAAAAAGAAGAAATGGTTGCGAGGACACAAACTCATGCCTTATATGCACCCTGATACTCGATTTCGCAATGGGTCACGTGCAGCAACGAAATGGCGCGAAACCACCACATACATGAGTTTTGGACCAAAAGTCGTGGATTGGGCATGTTCGTTGCGTAAAAACAAGAACTGGTTCTGGGGGCACAAACTTATGCCTTGTATGGACCACGATACTCTTTTTCGAATCGGGTCACGTGCGGCAACGTAATGGCGCGAAACCACGCCAAATATGAGTTTTTAACCTAAAGTAGTGGATTGGGCATGTTCGTTGCAAAAAAACAAGAAATGGTTCCGGCAGAACAAACTCATTCCTTGTATACACCCAGATACCCATTTTCGCAATGGGTCACGTGCGGCAACGAAATGACGCGAAACCACCCCAAACATGGATTTTTGACCAAAAGTAGTGGATTGGGAATGTTCTTTCCGAAAAAACAAGAAATAGTTCCGGGGACACAAACTCATGCCTTGTATGCACCCCAATACTCGTTTTCGCAATGGGTCACGTTAGGCAACGAAATGGCGTGAAACCACCCCCAAACATGAGTTTTGGACCTAATGTCGTGGATTGGGCATGTTCGTTGCGTAAAAACAAGAAATGGTTCTGGGGGCACAAACTTATGCCTTGTATGCACCACGATACTCTTTTTCGGAACGGGTCACGTGCGGCTACGAAATGGCGCGAAACCACGCCAAATATGAGTTTTGAACCTAAAGTAGTGGATTGGGCATGTTCGTTGCAAAAAAACAAGAAGTGGTTCCGGCAGAACAAACTCATTCCTTGCATACACCCCGATACCCGTTTTCGCAATGGGTCACGTGCGGCAACGAAATGACGCGAAACCACCCCAAACATGAATTTCGGACCAAAAGTAGTGGATTGGACATGTTCATTGTGAAAAAACAAGAAATGGTTCTGGGGACGCAAACTCATGCCTTGTGTGTACCCCGATACTCGTTTTCGTTATGGGTCACATGCGGCCACAAAATGGTGCGAAACCACGCTAAACATGAGTTTTGGACCTAAAGTAGTGGTATCGGCATGTTCGTTGTGAAAAAACAAGTAATGGTTCTGGCGGAACACACTCATTCCGTGTATACACCCCGATACCCGTTTTCGCAATGGGTCACGTGCGGCAGCGAAATGGTGCGAAACCACCCCAAACATGAGTTTTGGACCTAAAGTCGTGGATTGGGCATGTTCGTTGCGTAAAAACAAGAAATGGTTCTGGGGGCACAAACTCGTTCATTGTATGCTCCACGATACTCGTTTTCGGAACGGGTCATGTGCGGCAACGAAATGGCGCGAAACCACACCAAATATGAGTTTTGAACCTAAACCAGTGGATTGGGCCGGTTCTTTGCGAAAAAATAAGAAGTGGTTCCGGCAGAACAAACTCTTTCCTTGTATACACCCCGATACCCGTTTTCGCAATGGGTCACGTGCGGCAATGAAATGACGCAAAACCATCCCAAACATGAGTTTTGGACCTAAAGTAGTGGATTGGGCTTGTTCGTTGTGAAAAAACAAATAATGGTTCTGGCGGAACAAACTCATTCCTTATATACACCCCGATACCCGTTTTCGCAATGGGTCACGTGCGGCAACGAAATGGTGCGAAACCACCCTAAACATGAGTTTTGGACCTAATGTCATGGATTGGGCATGTTTGTTGCGTAAAAACAAGATGTGGTTCTGGGGGCACAAACTTATGCCTTGTGTGGTCCACGGTACTCTTTTTCGGAACGGGTCACGTGCGGCAACGAAATGGCGCGAAACCACACCAAATATGAGTTTTTAACCTAAAGTAGTGGATTAGGCATGTTCTCAGCAAAAAAACAAGAAATGGTTCCGGCAGAACAAACTCATTCCTTGTATACACCCAGATACCCGTTTTCGCAATGGGTCACGTGCGGCACCAAACATGAATTTTTTGGACCTAAAGTACTGGATTGGGCATGTTCGTTGCGAAACTACAAGAAATGGTTCCGGGGACACAAACTCATGCCATTTATGCACCTCGATACTTGTTTTCGCTATGGGTCACTTGCGGCAACAAAATGGCGCGAAACCACGCCAAACATGAATTTTGGACCTAAAGTACTGGTATCGGCATGTTCGTTGTGAAAAAACAAGAAATGGTTCTGGCGGAACAAACTTATTCCTTGTATACACCCCGATACTCGTTTTCTCAATGGGTCACGTGCGGCAACGAAATGGCACGAAACCACCCCAAACATGAGTTTTGGACCTAAAGTCGTGGATTGGGCATGTTCGTTGCGTAAAAACAAGAAATGGTTCTGAGGGCCCAAACTTATGCCTTGTTTGCACCACGATACTCTTTTTCGGAACGGGTCACGTGCGGCAACGAAATGGCGCGAAACCACACCAAATATGAGTTTTGAACCTAGAGTAGTGGATTGGGCATGTTCGTTGCAAAAAAAAACAAGTGGTTCCGGCAGAACAAACTCATTCCTTGTATACACCCCGATACCCGTTTTCGCAATGGGTCACGTGCGGCTACGAAACGGCGCGAAACCACCCCCAAACATGAGTTTTGGACCAAAAGTAGTGTGATCGGACTTGTTCATTGCGAAAAAACAAGAAATAGTTGCGGGGGCACAAACTCGATCCTTGTATGCACCCCGATACTCGTTTTCGCAATGGGTCACTTGCGGCAACGAAATGGCGCGAAACCACCCCAAACATGAGTTTCGGACCTAAAGCAGTGGATTGGGCATGTTCGTTGTGAAAAAACAAGTAATGGTTCTGGCGGAACAAACTCATTCCTTGTATGCACCCCGATCCCCGTTATCGCAATGGGTCACGTGCGGCAACAAAATGGTGCGAAACCACCCCAAACATGAGTTTTGGACCTAAAGTCGCGGCTTGGGCATGTTCGTTGCGTAAAAACAAGAAATGGTTCTGAGGGCACAAACTTATGCCTTGTATGCACCACGATACTCTTTTTCGGAACGGGTCACGTGCGGCAACAAAATGGCGCGAAACCACGCTAAACATGAGTTTTGAACCTAAAGTAGTGGTATCTGCATGTTCGTTGTGAAAAAACTAGTAATGGTTCTGGCGGAACAAACTCATTCCTTGTATACACCCCAATACCCGTTTTCGCAATGGGTCACGTGCGGCAATGAAATTACGCGAAACCACCCCAAACATGAATTTTTGACCAAAAGTAGTGGATTGGGCATGTTCGTTGCGAAACAACAAGAAATGATTCCGGGGACACAAACTCATGCCTTTTATGCACCTCGATACTCGTTTTCGCTATGGGTCACGTGCGGCAACAAAATGGCGCGAAACCACGCCAAACATGAATTTTGGACCTAAGGTACTGGTATCGGCATGTTCGTTGTGAAAAAACAAGAAATGGTTCTTGCGGAACAAACTCATTCCTTGTATACACCCTGATACTCGTTTTCTCAATGGGTCACGTGCGGCAACGAAATGGCGCGAAACCACCCCAAACATGGGTTTTGGACCGAATGTCGTGGATTGGGCATGTTCGTTGCGTAAAAACAAGAAATGGTTCTCAGGGCCCAAACTTATGCCTTGTTTGCACCACGATACTCTTTTTCGGAACGGGTCACGTGCGGCAACGAAATGGCGCGAAACCACACCAAATATCAGTTTTGAACCTAGAGTAGTGGATTGGGCATGTTCGTTGCAAAAAAACAAGAAGTGGTTCCGGCAGAACAAACTCATTCCTTGTATACACCCCGATACCCGTTTTCGCAATGGGTCACGTGCGGCTATGAAACGGCGCGAAACCACCCCCAAACGTGAGTTTTGGACCAAAAGTATTGTGATTGGACTTGTTCATTGCGAAAAAACAAGAAATAGTTGCGGGGACACAAACTCGATCCTTGTATGGACCCCGATACTCGTTTTCGCAATGGGTCACTTGCGGCAACGAAATGGCGCGAAACCACCCCAAACATGAGTTTTGGACCTAAAGCAGTGGATTGGGCATGTTCGTTGTGAAAACACAAGTAATGGTTCTGGCGGAACAAACTCATTCCTTGTATGCACCCCGATCCCCGTTATCGCAATGGGTCACGTGCGGCAACGAAATGGTGCGAAACCACCCCAAACATGAGTTTTGGACCTAAAGTCGCGGCTTGGGCATGTTTGTTGCGTAAAAACACGAAATGGTTCTGAGGGCACAAACTTATGCCTTGTATGCACCATGATACTCTTTTTCGGAACGGGTCACGTGCGGCAACAAAATGGCGCGAAACCACGCTAAACAAGAGTTTTGAACCTAAAGTAGTGGTATGCATGTTCGTTGTGAAAAAACTAGTAATGGTTCTGGCGGAACAAACTCATTCCTTGTATACACCCCAATACCCGTTTTCGCAATGGGTCACGTGCGGCAATGAAATTACGCGAAACCACCCCAAACATGAATTTCTGACCAAAAGTAGTGGATTGGACATGTTCGTTGTGAAAAAACAAGAAATGGTTCCGGGGACGCAAACTCATGCCTTGTGTGTACCCCGATACTCGTTTTCGTTATGGGTCACGTGCGGCCACAAAATGGTGCGAAACCACGCTAAACATGAGTTTTGGACCTAAAGTAGTGGTATCTGCATGTTCGTTGTGAAAAAACAAGTAATGGTTCTGGCGGAACACACTCATTCCGTGTATACACCACGATACCCGTTTTCGCAATGGGCCACGTGCGGCAATGAAATGACGTGAAACCACCCCAAACATGAATTTTTGACCAAAAGTAGTGGATTGGGCATGTTCATTGTGAAAAAATAAGAAATGTTCCGGGGACACAAACTCATGCCTTTTATGCACCCCACCCCAAAACTCGTTTTCGCTATGGGTCACGTGCGGCAGAAAAATGGCGCGAAACCATGCCAAACATGAATTTTGGACCTAAAGTAGTGGTATTGGCATGTTCGTTGTGCAAAAACAAGAAATGGTTCTGGCGGAACAAACTCATTCTATGTATACACCCCGATACCCGTTTTCGCTATGGGTCACGTGCGGCAACGAAATGGCGCGAAACCACCCCAAACATGAGTTTTTGACCTAAAGTAGTGGATTGGGCATGTTCGTTGTGAAAAAACAAGAAATGGTTCTGGCGGAACAAACTAATTCCTTGTTTACACCCCGATACTCATTTTCGCAATGGGTCACGTGCGGCAACGAAATGGCGCGAAACCACCCCAAACTTGAGTTTTGGACCTAAAGCCGTGGATTGGGCAAGTTCGTTGCATAAAAACAGGAAATGGTTCTGAGGGCACAAACTTATGCCTTGTATGCACCATGATACTCTTTTTCGGAACGGGTCACCTACGGCAACGAAATGGCGCGAAACCACGCCAAATATGAGTTTTGAACCTAAAGTAGTGGATTGGGCATGTTCGTTGCAAAAAAAAAGAAGTGGTTCCGGCGGAACAAACTCATTCCTTGCATATACCCCGATACCCGTTTTCGCA
The DNA here is from genome assembly GCA_022530915.1 of Paspalum notatum. Taxonomy (NCBI): domain Eukaryota; kingdom Viridiplantae; phylum Streptophyta; class Magnoliopsida; order Poales; family Poaceae; genus Paspalum; species Paspalum notatum. The sequence continues at coordinate 24,784,895 of CM039688.1, read as the reverse complement.
ATGGGTCACGTGCGGCAACGAAATGACGCGAAACCACCCCAAACATGAATTTCGGACCAAAAGTAGTGGATTGGACATGTTCGTTGTGAAAAAACAAGAAATGGTTCTGGGGACGCAAACTCATGCCTTGTGTGTACCCCGATACTCGTTTTCGTTATGGGTCACGTGCGGCCACAAAATGGTGCGAAACCACGCTAAACATGAGTTTTGGACCTTAAGTAGTGGTATCTGCATGTTCGTTGTGAAAAAACAAGTAATGGTTCTGGCGGAACACACTCATTCCGTGTATACACCCCGATACCCGTTTTCGCAATGGGTCACGTGCGGCAGCGAAATGTTGCGAAACCACCCCAAACATGAGTTTTGGACCTAAAGTCGTGGATTGGGCATGTTCGTTGCGTAAAAACAAGAAATGGTTCTGGGGGCACAAACTCGTGCATTGTATGCTCCACGATACTCGTTTTCGGAACGGGTCATGTGCGGCAACGAAATGGCGCGAAACCACACCAAATATGAGTTTTGAACCTAAACCAGTGGATTGGGCCGGTTCTTTGCGAAAAAATAAGAACTGGTTCCGGCAGAACAAACTCATTCCTTGTATACACCCCGATACCCGTTTTCGCAATGGGTCACGTGCGGCAATGAAATGACGCAAAACCACCCCAAACATGAGTTTTGGACCTAAAGTAGTGGATTGGGCTTGTTCGTTGTGAAAAAACAAATAATGGTTCTGGCGGAACAAACTCATTCCTTATATACACCCCGATACCCGTTTTCGCAATGGGTCACGTGCGGCAACGAAATGGTGCGAAACCACCCTAAACATGAGTTTTGGACCTAATGTCATGGATTGGGCATGTTTGTTGCGTAAAAACAAGAAATGGTTCTGGGGGCACAAACTTATGCCTTGTGTGGTCCACGATACTCTTTTTCGGAACGGGTCACGTGCGGCAACGAAATGGCGCGAAACCACGCCAAATATGAGTTTTTAACCTAAAGTAGTGGATTAGGCATGTTCTCAGCAAAAAAACAAGAAATGGTTCCGGCAGAACAAACTCATTCCTTGTATACACCCAGATACCCGTTTTCGCAATGGGTCACGTGCGGCACCAAACATGAATTTTTTGGACCTAAAGTACTGGATTGGGCATGTTCGTTGCGAAACAACAAGAAATGGTTCTGGGGACACAAACTCATGCCATTTATGCACCTCGATACTTGTTTTCGCTATGGGTCACTTGCGGCAACAAAATGGCGCGAAACCACGCCAAACATGAATTTTGGACCTAAAGTACTGGTATCGGCATGTTCGTTATGAAAAAACAAGAAATGGTTCTGGCGGAACAAACTTATTCCTTGTATACACCCCGATACTCGTTTTCTCAATGGGTCACGTGCGGCAACGAAATGGCACGAAACCACCCCAAACATGAGTTTTGGACCTAAAGTCGTGGATTGGGCATGTTCGTTGCGTAAAAACAAGAAATGGTTCTGAGGGCCCAAACTTATGCCTTGTTTGCACCACGATACTCTTTTTCGGAACGGGTCACGTGCGGCAACGAAATGGCGCGAAACCACACCAAATATGAGTTTTGAACCTAGAGTAGTGGATTGGGCATGTTCGTTGCAAAAAAACAACAAGTGGTTCCGGCTGAACAAACTCATTCCTTGTATACACCCCGATACCCGTTTTCGCAATGGGTCACGTGCGGCTACGAAACGGCGCGAAACCACCCCCAAACATGAGTTTTGGACCAAATGTAGTGTGATTGGACTTGTTCATTGCGAAAAAACAAGAAATAGTTGCGGGGACACAAACTCGATGCTTGTATGCACGCCGATACTCGTTTTCGCAATGGGTCACTTGCGGCAACGAAATGGCGCGAAACCACCCCAAACATGAGTTTTGGACCTAAAGCAGTGGATTGGGCATGTTCGTTGTGAAAAAACAAGTAATGGTTCTGGCGGAACAAACTCATTCCTTGTATGCACCCCGATCCCCGTTATCGCAATGGGTCACGTGCGGCAACGAAATGGTGCGAAACCACCCCAAACATGAGTTTTGGACCTAAAGTCGCGGCTTGGGCATGTTTGTTGCGTAAAAACAAGAAATGGTTCTAAGGGCACAAACTTATGCCTTGTATGCACCACGATACTCTTTTTCGGAACGGGTCACGTGCGGCAACAAAATGGCGCGAAACCACTCTAAACATGAGTTTTGAACCTAAAGTAGTGGTATCTGCATGTTCGTTGTGAAAAAACTAGTAATGGTTCTGGCGGAACAAAATCATTCCTTGTATACACCCCAATACCCGTTTTCGCAATGGGTCACGTGCGGCAATGAAATTACGCGAAACCACCCCAAACATGAATTTTTGACCAAAAGTAGTGGATTGGGCATGTTCGTTGCGAAACAACAAGAAATGGTTCCGGGGACACAAACTCATGCCTTTTATGCACCTCGATACTCGTTTTCGCTATGGGTCACGTGCGGCAACAAAATGGCGCGAAACCACGCCAAACATGAATTTTGGACCTAAAGTACTGGTATTGGCATGTTCGTTGTGAAAAAACAAGAAATGGTTCTGGCGGAACAAACTTATTCCTTTTATACACCCCGATACTCGTTTTCTCAATGGGTCACGTGCGGCAACGAAATGGCGCGAAACCACCCCAAACATGAGTTTTGGACCTAAAGTCGTGGATTGGGCATGTTCGTTCCATAAAAACAAGAAATGGTTCTGAGGGCCCAAACTTATGCCTTGTTTGCACCACGATACTCTTTTTCGGAACGGGTCACGTGCGGCAACGAAATGGCGCGAAACCACGCCAAATATGAGTTTTGAACCTAGAGTAGTGGATTGGGCATGTTCGTTGCAAAAAAAATGAAGTGGTTCCGGCAGAACAAACTCATTCCTTGTATACACCCCGATACCCGTTTTCGCAATGGGTCACGTGCGGCAACGAAACGGCGCGAAACCACCCCCAAACATGAGTTTTGGACCGAAAGTAGTGTGATTGGACTTGTTCATTGCGAAAAAACAAGAAATAGTTGCGGGGACACGAACTCAATCCTTGTATGTACCCCGATACTCGTTTTCGCAATGGATCACTTGCGGCAACGAAATGGCACGAAACCACCCCAAACATGAGTTTTGGACCTAAAGTAGTGGATTGGGCATGTTCGTTTTGAAAAAACAAGTAATGGTTCTGGCGGAACAAACTAATTCCTTGTATACACCCCGATACCTGTTTTCGCAATGGGTCACGTGCGGCAAAGAAGTGGTGCGAAACTACCCCAAACATGAGTTTTGGACCTAAAGTCGTGGCTTAGGGATGTTCGTTGCGTAAAAACAAGAAATGGTTCTGGGGGTACAAACTCATGCCTTGTATGCTCCACGATTCTCGTTTTTAGAACGGGTCATGTGTGGCAACGAAATGGCGCGAAACCACACCAAATATGAATTTGGAACCTAAAGCAGTGATTGGGCCTGTTCTTTGCGAAAAAATAAGAATTGGTTCTGGCGGAACAAACTCATTCCTTGTATACACCCCGATACCGCTTTTCGCAAGAGGTCACGTGCGGCAACGAAATGGCGCCAAACCTCCCCAAACATGAGTTTTGGACCTAAAGTCGTGGATTGGGCATGTTCGTTGCGTAAAAACAAGAAATGGTTCTGAGGGCACAAACTTATGCCTTGTATGCACCACGATACTCTTTTTCGGAACGGGTCACGTGCGGCAACGAAATGGCGCGAAACCATGCCAAATATGAGTTTTGAACCTAGAGTAGTGGATTGGCATGTTCGTTGCAAAAAAACAAGAAGTGGTTCCGGCAGAACAAACTCATTCCTTATATACACCCCGATACCAGTTTTCGCAATGGGTCACGTGTGGCAACGAAACGGCGCGAAACCACCGCAAAACATGAGTTTTGGACCTAAAGTAGTGTGATTGGACTTGTTCATTGCGAAAAAACAAGAAATAGTTGCGGGGACACAAACTCAATCCTTGTATGCCCCCCGATACTCGTTTTCGCAATGGGTCGCGTGCGGCAACGAAATGGCACGAAACCACCCCAAACATGAGTTTTGGACCTAAAGTAGTGGATTGGGCATGTTCCTTGTGAAAAAACAAGTAATGGTTCTGGCGGAACAAACTCATTCCTTGTATTCACCCCGATACCCGTTTTCGCAATGGGTCACGTGCGGCAATGAAATTACGCGAAACTACCCCAAACATGAATTTTTGACCAAAAGTAGTGGATTGGGCATGTTCGTTGCGAAAAAACAAGAAATGGTTCCGGGCACACAAACTCATGCCTTTTATGCACCTCGATACTCGTTTTCGCTATGGGTCACGTGCGGCAACAAATTGGCGCGAAACCACGCCAAACATGAATTTTGGACCTAAAGTACTGGTATCGGCATGTTCGTTGTGAAAAAACAAGAAATGGTTCTGGCGGAAGAAACTTATTCCTTGTATACACCACGATACTCGTTTTCTCAATGGGTCTCGTGCGGCAATGAAATGGCGCGAAACCACCCCAAACATGAGTTTTGGACCTAAAGTCGTGGATTGGGCATGTTCGCTGCATAAAAACAAGAAATGGTTCCGAGGGCCCAAACTTATGCCTTGTTTGCACCACGATACTCTTTTTCGGAACGGGTCACGTGCGGAAACGAAATGGCACGAAACCACGCCAAATATGATTTTTGAACCTAGAGTAGTGGATTGGGCATGTTCGTTGCAAAAAAAAAAGAAGTGGTTCCGGCAGAACAAACTCATTCCTTGTATACACCCCGATACCCGTTTTCGCAATGGGTCACGTGCGGCAACGAAACGGCGCGAAACCACCCCCAAACATGAGTTTTGGACCGAAAGTAGTGTGATTGGACTTGTTCATTGCGAAAAAACAAGAAATAGTTGCGGGGACACGAACTTAATCCTTGTATGCACCCCAATACTCATTTTCGCAATGGGTCACTTGCGGCAACGAAATGGCGCGAAACCACCCCAAACATGAGTTTTGGACCTAAAGTAGTGGATTGGGCATGTTCGTTTTGAAAAAACAAGTAATGGTTCTGGCGGAACAAACTAATTCTTTGTATACCCCCCGATACCTGTTTTCGCAATGGGTCACGTGCGGCAAAGAAGTGGTGCGAAACTACCCCAAACATGAGTTTTGGACCTAAAGTCGTGGCTTGGGGATGTTCGTTGCGTAAAAACAAGAAATGGTTCTGGGGGTACAAACTCATGCCTTGTATGCTCCACGATTCTCGTTTTCAGAACGGGTCATGTGTGGCAACGAAATGGCGCGAAACCACACCAAATATGAATTTTGAACCTAAGCAGTGATTGGGCCTGTTCTTTGCGAAAAAATAAGAAATGGTTCTGGCAGAACAAACTCATTCCTTGTATACACCCCGATACCGCTTTTCGCAATAGGTCACGTGCGGCAACGAAATGGCGCCAAACCACCCCAAACATGAGTTTTGGACCTAAAGTCGTGGATTGGGCATGTTCGTTGCGTAAAAACAAGAAATGGTTCTGAGGGCACAAACTTATGTCTTGCATGCACCACGATACTCTTTTTCGGAACGGGTCACGTGCGGCAACAAAATGGCGCGAAACCACGCCAAATATGAGTTTTGAACCTAGAGTAGTGGATTGGGCATGTTCGTTGCAAAAAAACAAGAAGTGGTTCCGGCAGAACAAACTCATTCCTTATATACACCCCGATACCAGTTTTCGCAATGGGTCACGTGTGGCAACGAAACGGCGCGAAACCACCGCCAAACATCAGTTTTGGACTTAAAGTAGTGTGATTGGACTTGTTCATTGCGAAAAAACAAGAAATAGTGGCGGGTCACAAACTCAATCCTTGTATGCCCCCCAGATACTCGTTTTCGCAATGGGTCGCGTGCGGCAGCGAAATGGCACGAAACCACCCCAACATGAGTTTTGGACCTAAAGTAGTGGATTGGGCATGTTCCTTGTGAAAAAACAAGTAATGGTTCTGGCGGAACAAACTCATTCCTTGTATACACCCCGATACCCGTTTTCGCAATGGGTCACGTGCGGCAATGAAATCACGCGAAACCACCCCAACCATGAATTTTTGACCAAAAGTAGTGGATTGGGCATGTTCATTGCGAAAAAACAAGAAATGGTTCCGGGGACACAAACTCATGCCTTGTATGCACCCAGAAACGCGTTTTCGCTATGGGTCACGTGCGGCAACGAAATGGCGCGAAACCACCCCAAACATGAGTTTTGGACCTAAAGTCGTGGATTGGGCATGTTCGTAAAAACAAGAAATGGTTCTGAGGGCACAAACTTATGCCTTGTATGCACCACGATACTCTTTTTCGGAACGGGTCACGTGCGGCAACGAAGTGGCGCGAAACCATGCCAAATATGAGTTTTGAACCTAAAGTAGTGGATTGGGCATGTTCGTTGCAAAAAAACAAGAAGTGGTTCCGGCAGAACAAACTCATTCCTTGTATACACCCCGATACCCATTTTCGCAATAGGTCACGTGCGGCAACGAAACGGTGCGAAACCACCGCCAAACATGAGTTTTGGACCTAAAGTAGTGTGATTGGACTTGTTCATTGCGAAAAAACAAGAAATAGTTGCGGGGACACAAACTCAATCCTTGTATGCCCCTCCCCCCCGATACTTGTTTTCGCAATGGGTCACGTGCGGCAATGAAATGGGGCGAAACCACCCCAAACCTGAGTTTTGGACCTAAAGTAGTGGATTGGGCATGTTCGTTGTGAAAAAACAAGTAATGGTTCTGGCGGAACAAACTCATTCCTTGTATACACCACGATACTCGTCTTCGCAATGGGTCACGTGCGGCAACGAAATGGTTCTGGGGCACAATCTTATTCCATGTACGCACCACGATACTCATTTTCGGAACGGGTCACGTGCGGCAACGAAATGGCGCGAAACCACGCCAAATATGAGTTTTGAACCTAAAGTAGTGGATTGGGCATGTTCGTTGCAAAAAAACAAGAAGTGGTTCCGGCAGAACAAACTCATTCCTTGTATACACCCCGATACCCGTTTTCGCAATGGGTCACGTGCGGCAATGAAATTACACGAAACCACCCCAAACATGAATTTTTGACCAAAAGTAGTGGATTGGGCATGTTCGTTGCGAAAAAACAAGAAATGGTTCCGGGGACACAAACTCATGCCTTTTATGCACCCCGATACTCATTTTCGCTATGGGTCATGTGCGGCAACTAAATGGCGCGAAACCACGCCAAACATGAATTTTGGACCAAAAGTACGGGTATCGGCATGTTCGTTGTGAAAAAACAAGAAATGGATCTGGCGGAACAAACTCATTCCTTGTATACAACCCGATACCCGTTTTCGCAATGGGTCACGTGCGGCAATGAAATTACGCGAAACCACCCCAAACATGAATTTTTGACCAAAAGTAGTGGATTGGGCATGTTCGTTGCGAAAAAACAAGAAATGGTTCCGGGGACACAAACTCATGCCTTTTATGCATCCCGATACTCGTTTTCGCTATGGGTCACGTGCGGCAACTAAATGGCACGAAACCACACCAAACATAAATTTTGGACCTAAAGTACTGGTATCGGCATGTTCGTTGTGAAAAAACAAGAAATGGATCTGGTGGAACAAACTCATTCCTCGTATACACCCCGATACTCGTTTTCGCAATGGGTCACGTGCGGCAACGAAATGGCGCGAAACCACCCCAAACATGAGTTTTGGACCTAAAGTCGTGGATTGGGCATGTTCGTAAAAACAAGAAATGGTTCTGAGGGCACAAACTTATGCCTTGTATGCACCACGATACTCTTTTTCGGAACGGGTCACGTGCGGCAACGAAACGGCGCGAAACCACCCCCAAACATGAGTTTTGGACCTAAAGTAGTGTTATTGGACTTGTTCATTGCGAAAAAACAAGAAATAGCTGCGGGGACACAAACTCAATCCTTGTATCCACCCCGATACTCGTATTCGCAATGGGTCACGTGCCGCAACGAAATGGCGCCAAACCACCCCAAACATGAGTTTTGGACCTAAAGTAGTGGATTGGGCTTCTTCATTGCGAAAAAACAAGAAATGGTTGCGGGGACACAAACTCATGACTTATATGCACCCCGATACTCGTTTTCGCAATGGGTCACGTGCGGCAACGAATTGGCGCGAAACCACCCCAAACATGAGTTTTGGACCTAATGTCGTGGATTGGGCATGTTCGTTGCGTAAAAACAAGAAATGGATCTGGTGGAACAAACTCATTCCTCGTATACACCCCGATACTCGTTTTCGCAATGGGTCACGTGCGGCAACGAAATGGCCCCAAACCACCCCAAACATGAGTTTTGGACCTAAAGTAGTGGATTGGGCATGTTCCTTGTGAAAAAACAAGTAATGGTTCTGGCGGAACAAACACATTCCTTGTATACACCCCGATACCCGTTTTCGCAATGGGTCACGTGCGGCAATGAAATTACGCGAAACCACCCCAAACATGAATTTTTGACCAAAAGTAGTGGATTGGGCATGTTCGTTGCGAAAAAACAAGAAATGGTTCCGGGGACACAAACTCATGCCATTTATGCACCTCGATACTCGTTTTCGCTATGGGTCACGTGCGGCAACAAAATGGCGCGAAACCACGCCAAACATGAATTTTGGACCTAATTTCGTGGATTGGGCATGTTCGTTGCGTAAAAACAAGAAATGGATCTGGTGGAACAAACTCATTCCTCGTATACACCCGATACTCGTTTTCGCAATGGGTCACGTGCGGCAACGAAATGGCCCCAAACCACCCCAAACATGAGTTTTGGACCTAAAGTAGTGTGATTGGACTTGTTCATTGCGAAAAAACAAGAAATAGTTGCGGGGACACAAACTCAATCCTTGTATGCACCCCGAAACTCGTTTTCGCAATGGGTCACGTGCGGCAACGAATTGGCGCGAAACCACCCCAAACATGAGTTTTGGACCTAATGTCGTGGATTGGGCATGTTCGTTGCGTAAAAACAAGAAATGGTTCTGGGGGCACAAACTTATGCCTTGTATGCACCACGATACTCTTTTTCGGAACGGGTCACGTGCGGCAACGGAATGGCGCGAAACCTTGCGAAATATGAGTTTTGAACCTAAAGTAGTGGATTGGGCATGTTCGTCGCAAAAAAAAGTGGTTCCGGCAGAACAAACTCATTCCTTGTATGCACCCCGATACTCGTTTTCGCAATGGGTCACGTGCGGCAACGAAACGGCGCGAAACCACCGCCAAACATGAGTTTTGGACCTAAAGTAGTGTGATTGGACTTGTTCATTGCGAAAAAACAAGAAATAGTTGCGGGGACACAAACTCAATCCTTGTATGCCCCTCGATACTCGTTTTCGCAATGGGTCACGTACGGCAACGAAATGGCGCGAAACCACCCCAAACATGAGTTTTGGACCTAAAGTAGTGGATTGGGCATGTTCCTTGTGAAAAAACAAGTAATGGTTCTGGCGGAACAAACTCATTCCTTGTATACACCCCGATACCCGTTTTCGCAATGGGTCACGTGCGGCAACGAAATTACGCGAAACCACCCCAAACATGAATTTTTGACCAAAAGTAGTGGATTGGGCATGTTCGTTGCGAAAAAACAAGAAATGGTTCCAGGGACACAAACTCACGCCTTTTATGCACCTCGATACTCGTTTTCGCTATGGGTCACGTGTGGCAACAAAATGGCGCGAAACCACGCCAAACATGAATTTTGGACCTAAAGTACTGGTATCGGCATGTTCGTTGTGAAAAAACAAGAAATGGTTCTGGCGGAACAAACTCATTCGTTGTATACACCCCGATACTCGTTTTCTCAATGGGTCACGTGCGGCAACAAAATGGCGCGAAACCACCCCAAACATGAGTTTTGGACCTAAAATCGTGGATTGGGCATGTTCGTTGCGTAAAAACAAGAAATGGTTCTGAGGGCACAAACTTATGCCTTGTGTGCACCACGATACTCTTTTTCGGAACGGGTCACGTGCGGCAACAAAATGGCGCGAAACCACGCCAAATCTGAGTTTTGAACCTAGAGTAGTGGATTGGGCATGTTCGTTGCAAAAAAAACAAGAAGTGGTTCCGGCAGAACAAACTCATTCCTTGTATACACCCCGATACCCGTTTTCGCAATGGGTCACGTGCGGCAACGAAACGGCGCGAAACCACCCCCAAACATGAGTTTTGGACCAAAAGTGGTGTGATTGGACTAGTTCATTGCGAAAAAACAAGAAATAGTTGCGGGGACACAAACTCAATCCTTGTATGCACCCCGATACTCGTTTTCGCAATGGGTCACTTGTGGCAACGAAATGGCGCGAAACCACCCCAAACATGAGTTTTGGACCTAAAGTAGTGGATTGGGCATGTTCCTTGTGAAAAAACAAGTAATGGTTCTGGCAGAACAAACTCATTCCTTGTATACACCCCGATACCCGTTTTCGCAATGGGTCACGTGCGGCAATGAAATTACGCGAAACCACCCCAAACATGAATTTTTGACCAAAAGTAGTGGATTGGGCATGTTCGTTGCGAAAAAACAAGAAATGGTTCCAGGGACACAAACTCATGCCTTTTATGCACCCCGATACTCGTTTTCGCTATGGGTCACGTGCGGCAGCTAAATGGCGCGAAACCACACCAAACATGAATTTTGGACCAAAAGTATTGGTATCGGCATGTTCGTTGTGAAAAAACAAGAAATGGATCTGGTGGAACAAACTCATTCCTCGTATACACCCCGATACTCGTTTTCGCAATGGGTCACGTGCGGCAACGAAATGGCGCGAAACCACCCCAAACATGAGTTTTGGACCTAAAGTCGTGGATTGGGCATGTTCGTAAAAATAAGAAATGGTTCTGAGGGCACAAACTTATGCCTTGTATGCACCACGATACTCTTTTTCGGAACGGGTCACGTGCGGCAACGAAGTGGCGCGAAACCATGCCAAATATGAGTTCTGAACCTAAAGTAGTGCATTGGGCATGTACGTTGCAAAAAAAACAAGAAGTGGTTCCGGCAGAACAAACTCATTCCTTGTATACACCTCGATACCCGTTTTCGCAATGGGTCACGTGCGGCAACGAAACGGCGCCAAACCACCCCCAAACATGAGTTTTGGACCAAAAGTAGTGTGATTGGACTTGTTCATTGCGAAAAAACAAGAAATAGTTGTGGGGACACAAACTCAATCCTTGTATGCACCCCGATACTCGTTTTCGCAATGGGTCACTTGCGGCAACGAAATGGCGCGAAACCAGCCCAAACATGAGTTTTGGACCTAAAGTAGTGGATTGGGCATGTTCCTTGTGAAAAAACAAGTAATGGTTCTGGCGGAACAAACTCATTCCTTGTATACACCCCGATACCCGTTTTCGCAATGGGTCACGTGCGGCAATGAAATTACGCGAAACCACCCCAAACATGAATTTTTGACCAAAAGTAGTTGATTGGGCATGTTCGTTGCGAAGAAACAAGAAATGGTTCCGGGGACACAAACTCATGCCTTTTATGCACCCCGATACTCGTTTTCGCTATGGGTCACGTGCGGCAACTAAATGGCGCTAAACCACACCAAACATGAATTTTGGACCTAAAGTACTGGTATCGGCATGTTCGTTGTGAAAAAACAAGAAATGGATCTGGTGGAACAAACTCATTCCTCGTATACACCCCGATACTCGTTTTCGCAATGGGTCACGTGCGGCAATGAAATGGCGCGAAACCACCCCAAACATGAGTTTTGGACCTAAAGTCGTGGATTGGGCATGTTCGTAAAAACAAGAAATGGTTCTGAGGGCACAAACTTATGCCTTGTATGCACCACGATACTCTTTTTCGGAACGGGTCACGTGCGGCAACGAAGTGGCGCGAAACCATGCCAAATATGAGTTTTGAACCTAAAGTAGTGGATTGGGCATGTTCGTTGCAAAAAAACAAGAAGTGGTTCCGGCAGAACAAACTCATTCCTTGTATACACCTCGATACCCGTTTTTGCAATGGGTCACGTGCGACAATGAAATTACACGAAACCACCCCAAACATGAATTTTGACCAAAAGTAGTGGATTGGGCATCTTCGTTGCGAAAAAACAAGAAATGGTTCCGGGGAGCCAAACTCATGCCTTGTATGCACCCCGATACTCGTTTTCGCAATGGGTCACCTGCGGCAACGAAACGGCGCGAAACCACCGCCAAACATGAGTTTTGGACCTAAAGTAGTGTGATTGGACTTGTTCATTGCGAAAAAACAAGAAATAGTTGCGGGGACACAAACTCAATCCTTGTATGCCCCTCGATACTCATTTTCGCAATGGGTCACGTGCGGCAACGAAATGGCGCGAAACCACCCCAAACATGAGTTTTGGACCTAAAGTAGTGGATTGGGCATGTTCCTTGTGAAAAAACAAGTAATGGTTCTGGCGGAACAAACTCATTCCTTGTATACGCCCCGATACCCGTTTTAACAATGGGTCACGTGCGGCAACGAAACGGCGCGAAACCTCCCCAAACATGAATTTTTGACCAAATGTAGTGTATTGGGCATGTTCGTTGCGAAAAAACAAGAAATGGTTCCGGGGACACAAACTCATGCCTTTTATGCACCTCGATACTCGTTTTCGCTATGGGTCACGTGCGGCAACAAAATCGCGCGAAACCACGCCAAACATGAATTTTGGACCTAAAGTACTGGTATCGGCATATCGTTGTGAAAAAACAAGAAATGATTCTGGCGGAACAAACTCATTCCTTGTATACACCCCGATACTCGTTTTCTCAATGGGTCACGTGCGGCAACGAAATGGCGCGAAACCACCCCAAACATGAGTTTTGGACCTAAAGTCGTGGATTGGGCATATTCGTTGCGTAAAAACAAGAAATGGTTCTGAGGGCACAAACTTATGCCTTGTATGCACCACGATACTCTTTTTCGGAACGGGTCACGTGTGGCAACAAAATGGCGCGAAACCACGCCAAATATGAGTTTTGAACCTAGAGTAGTGGATTGGGCATGTTCGTTGCAAAAAAACAAGAAGTGGTTCCGTCAGAACAAACTCATTCCTTGTATACACCCCGATACCCGTTTTCGCAATGGGTCACGTGCGGCAACGAAACGGCGCGAAACCACGCCCAAACATGAGTTTTGGACCAAAAGTAGTGTGATTGGACTTGTTCGTTGCGAAAAAACAAGAAATAGTTGCGGGGACACAAACTCAATCCTTGTATGCACCTCGACACTCGTTTTCGCAATGGGTCACTTGCGGCAACGAAATGGCGCGAAACCACCCCAAACATGAGTTTTAGACCTAAAGTAGTGGATTGGGCATGTTCCTTGTGAAAAAACAAGTAATGGTTCTGGCGGAACAAACTCATTCCTTGTATACACCCCGATAACCGTTTTCGCAATGGGTCACGTGCGGCAATGAAATTACGCGAAACCACCCCAAACATGAATTTTTGACCAAAAGTAGTGGATTGGGCATGTTCGTTGCGAAAAAACAAGAAATGGTTCCGGGGACACAAACTCATGCCTTTTATGCACCCCGATACTCGTTTTCGCTATGGGTCACGTGCGGCAACTAAATGGCGCGAAACCACACCAATCATGAATTTTGGACCTAAAGTACTGGTATCGGCATGTTCGTTGTGAAAAAACAAGAAATGGATCTGGTGGAACAAACTCATTCCTCGTATACACCCCGATACTCATTTTCGCAATGGGTCACGTGCGGCAACGAAATGGCGCGAAACCACCCCAAACATGAGTTTTGGACCTAAAGTCGTGGATTGGTCATGTTCGTAAAAACAAGAAATGGTTCTAAGGGCACAAACTTATGCCTTGTATGCACCACGATACTCTTTTTCGGAACGGGTCACGTGCGGCAACGAAGTGGCGCGAAACCATGCTAAATATGAGTTTTGAACCTAAAGTAGTGGATTGGGCATATTCGTTGCAAAAAAACAAGAAGTGGTTCTGGCAGAACAAAGTCATTCCTTGTATACACCCCGATACCCGTTCTCGCAATGGGTCACGTGCGGCAATGAAATTACGCGAAACCACCCCAAACATGAATTTTTGACCAAAAGTAGTGGATTGGGCATGTTCATTGCGAAAAAACAAGAAATGGTTCCGGGGACACAAACTCATGCCTCTTATGCACCTCGATACTCGTTTTCGCTATGGGTCACGTGCGGCAACAAAATGGCGCGAAACCACGCCAAACATGAATTTTGGACCTAAAGTACTGGTATCGGCATGTTCGTTGTGAAAAAACAAGAAATGGTTCTGGCGGAACAAACTCATTCCTTGTATACACCCCGATACTCGTTTTCCCAATGGGTCACGTGCGGCAACGAAATGGCGCGAAACCACCCCAAACATGAGTTTTGGACCTAAAGTCGTGGATTGGGCATGTTCGTTGCGTTAAAACAAGAAATGGTTCTGAGGGCACAAACTTATGCCTTGTATGCACCACGATACTCTTTTTCGGAACGGGTCACGTGCGGCAACAAAATGGCGCGAAACCGCGCCAAATATAAGTTTTGAACCTAGAGTAGTGGATTTGGCATATTCGTTGCAAAAAAACAAGAAGTCGTTTTGGCAGAACAAACTCATTCCTTGTATACACCCCGATACCCGTTTTCGCAATGGGTCACGTGCGGCAACGAAACGGCGCGAAACCACCCCCAAACATGAGTTTTGGACCAAAAATTGTGTGATTGGACTTGTTCATTGTGAAAAAACAAGAAATAGTTGCGGGGACACAAACTCAATCCTTGTATGCACCCCGATACTCGTTTTCGCAATGGGTCACTTGCGGCAACGAAATGGCGCGAAACCACCCCAAACATGAGTTTTGGACCTAAAGTAGTGGATTGGGCATGTTCCTTGTGAAAAAACAAGTAATGGTTCTGGCGGAACAAACTCATTCCTTGTATACACCCAGATACCCGTTTTCGCAATGGGTCACGTGCGGCAATGAAATGACGCGAAACCACCCCAAACATGAATTTTTGACCAAAAGTAGTGGATAGGGCATGTTCATTGCGAAAAAACAAGAAATGGTTCCGGGGACACAAACTCATGCCTTGTATGCACCCCGATACTCGTTTTCGCTATGTGTCACGTGCGGCAACAAAATGGCGCGGAACGACGCCAAACATGAGCTTTGTACCTAAAGTAGTGGTATCTACATGTTCGTTGTGAAAAAACAAGTAATGGTTCTGGCGGAACAAACTCATTCCTTGTATACACCCCGATACCCATTTTCACAATGGGTCACGTGCGGCAACGAAATGGCGCGAAACCACCCCAAACATGAATTTTGGACCTAATTTCTTGGATTGGGGATGTTCGTTGCATAAAAACAAGAAATGGTTCTGGGGGCACAATCTTATTCCATGTATGCACCACGATACCCCTTTTCGCAATGGGTCACGTGCGGCAACGAAATAGCGCCAAATCACCCCAAACATGAGTTTTGGACCTAAAGTAGTGGATTGGGCATCTTCATTGCGAAAAAACAAGAAATGGTTGCGGGAACACAAACTCGTGCCTTATATGCACCCCGATACTCGTTTTCGCAATGGGTCACGTTCGGCAATGAAATGGCGCGAAACCACCCCAAACATGAGTTTTGGACCTAAAGTAGTGGATTGGGCTTCTTCATTGCGAAAAAACAATAAATGGTTGCAGGGACACAAACTTATGCCTTGTATGGACCACGAAACTCTTTTTCGGAACGGGTCATGTGCGGCAATGAAATTGCGCGAGACCACGCCAAATATGAGTTTTTAACCTAAAGTAGTAGATTGGGCATGTTCGTCGCAAAAAAACAAGAAATGGTTCCGGCAGAACAAACTCATTCCTCGTATACACCCCGATACCCGTTTTCGCAATGGGTCACGTGCGGCAATGAAATGACGCGATACCACCCTAAACATGAGTTTTGGACCTAATGTCGTGGATTGGGCATGTTCGTTGCGTAAAAACAAGAAATGGTTCTGGGGCACAAACTTATGCCTTGTATGCACCACGATACTCTTTTTCGGAACGGGTCACGTGCGGCAACGAAATGGCGCGAAACTACACCAAATATGAGTTTTGAACCTAAAGTAGTGGATTGGGCATGTTCGTTGCAAAAAAACAAGAAGTGGTTCCGGCAGAACAAACTCATTCCTCGTATACACCCCGATACCCGTTTTCGCAATGGGTCACGTGCGGCAACGAAATGGCGCCAAACCACCCCAAACATGATTTTGGACTTAAAGTAGTGGATTGGGCATGTTCGTTGCGAAAAAACAAGAAATGGTTCCGAGGACACAAACGCATGCCTTGTATGCACCCCGGTACTCGTTTTCGCTATGGGTCACGTGCGGCAACAAAATGGCGCGAAACGACGCCAAACATGAGTTTTGCACCTAAAGTAGTGGTATCTATATGTTCGTTGTGAAAAAACAAGTAATGGTTCTGGCGGAACAAACTCATTCCTTGTATACACCCCGATACCCATTTTCACAATGGGTCACGTGCGGCAACGAAACGGCGCGAAACCACCCCAAACATGAGTTTTGGACCGAAAGTAGTGTGATTGGACTTGTTTATTGCGAAAAAACAAGAAACAGTTGCGGGGACACAAACCCAATCCTTGTATGCCCCCCGATACTCGTTTTCGCAATGGGTCACGTGCGGCAACGAAATGGCGTGAAACCACCCCAAACACGAATTTTGGACCAAAAGTAGTGGATTGGGCATGTTCGTTGTGAAAAAACAAATAATGGTTCTGGCGGAACAAACTCATTCCTTGTATACACCCTGATACCCGTTTTCGCAATGGGTCACGTGCGGCAACGAAATGGTGCGAAACCACCCCAAACATGAGTTTTGGACCAAAAGTCGTGGATTGGGCATGTTCGTTGCGTAAAAACAAGAAATGGTTTTGGGGCACAAACTCATGCCTTGTATGCTCCACGATACTCGTTTTTGGAACGGGTCACGTGCGGCAACGAAATGGCGCGAAATCACGCCAAATATGAATTTTGAACCTAAAGTAGTGGATTGTGCATGTTCTTTGCGAAAAATCAAGA
This sequence comes from Paspalum notatum, assembly GCA_022530915.1. Taxonomy (NCBI): domain Eukaryota; kingdom Viridiplantae; phylum Streptophyta; class Magnoliopsida; order Poales; family Poaceae; genus Paspalum; species Paspalum notatum. The sequence continues at coordinate 24,767,740 of CM039688.1, read as the reverse complement.
AGTGGTTCCGGCGGAACAAACTCATTCGTTGTAAACATCCTGATACCCGATTTCGCAATGGGTCACGTGCGGCAACGAAATGGCGCCAAACCACCCCAAACATGAGTTTTGGACATAAAGTAGTGGATTGGGCTTCTTCATTGTGAAAAATCAAGAAATAGTTGCGGGGACACAAACTCATGCCTTATATGCACCCTGATACCCGTTTTCGCAATGGGTCACGTGAGGCAATGAAATGGTGCGAAACCACCCCAAACATGAGTTTTGGACCTAAAGTCGTGGATTGGGCATGATCGTTGCGTAAAAACAAGAAATGGTTCTGGGTGCACAAACTCATGCCTTGTATGCTCCATGATACTCGTTTTCGGAACGGGTCACGTGCGGCAACGAAATGGCGCGAAACCATGCCAAAAAAGAGTGATCGTTGCGTAAAAACAAGAAATGGTTCTGGGTGCACAAACTGATGCCTTGTATGCTCCATGATACTCGTTTCCGGAACGGGTTACGTGCGGCAACGAAATGGCGCGAAACCATGCCAAAAATGAGTTTTGAAACTAAAGTAGTGGATTGGGCATGTTCTTTGTGAAAAATCAAGAAATGGTTCCGACGGAACAAACTCATTCCTTGTATACATCCCGATACCCCTTTTCGCAATGGGTCAGTGCGGCAACGAAATGGCGCGAAACCACCCCATACATGAGTTTTGGACCTAAAGTCGTGGATTGGGGATGTTCGTTGCGTAAAAATAAGAAATGGTTCTGGGGGCACAAACTTATGCCTTGTATGGACCACGATACTCTTTTTCGGAACGGGTCACGTGCGGCAACGAAATGGCGCGAAACCACCCCAAACATGAGTTTTGGACCTAAAGTCGGGGATTGGGCATGTTCGTTGCGTAAAAACGAGAAATGGTTCTAGTGGCACAAACTCATTCCTTGTAAACATCCCGATACCCCTTTTCGTAATGGGTCACGTGCGGCAACGAAATGGCGTGAAACCACCCCAAACTTGAGTTTTGGACCAAATGTAGTGGATTGGGCATGTTCGTTGCGAAAAAACCAGAAATGGTTCCGGGGACACAAATTCATGCCTTGTATGCACCCCGATACTCGTTTTCGCTATGGGTTACGTACGGCAACAAAATGGCGCGAAACCGAGCCAAACTTAGTTTTGGACCTAAAGTAGTGGTATCGGCATGTTCGTTGTGAAAAAACAAGAAATGGTTCTGGCGGAACAAACACATTCCTTGTATACACCCCAATACCCGTTTTCACAATGGGTCACGTGCGGCAACGAAATGGTGCGAAACCACCCCAAACATAAGTTTTGGACCTAAAGTCGTGGATTGGGCATGATCGTTGCGTAAAAACCAGAAATGGTTCCGGGGACACAAGCTCATGCCTTGTATGCACCCCGATACTTATTTTCGCTATGGGTCACGTACGGCAATGAAATGACGCGAAACCATCCGAAACATGAATTTTTGACCAAAAGTAGTGGATTGGGCATGTTCGTTGCGAAAAAACCAGAAATGGTTCCGGGGACACAAACTCATGCCTTGTATGCACCCCGATACTCATTTTCGCTCTGGGTCACGTACGGCAACACAATGGCGCGTAACCAAGGCAAAAATGAGTTTTGGACCTAAAGTAGTGGTATCAGTATGTTCGTTGTGAAAAAATAAGAAATGGTTCTGGCGGAACAAACTCATTCCTTGTATACACCCCGATACCCGTTTTCACAATGGGTCACGTGCGGCAACGAAATGGTGCGAAACCACCCCAAATATGAGTTTTGGACCTAAAGTCGTGGATTGGGCATGTTCGTTGCGTAAAAACAAGAAATGGTTCTGGGGGCACAAACTCATGCCTTGTATGCTCCACGATACTCGTTTTCGGAACAGGTCACGTGCGGCTACGAAATGGCGCGACCACGCCAAATATGAGTTTTGAACCTAAAGTAGTGGATTTGGCATGTTCTTTGCGAAAAAACAAGGAATGTTTCCGGCGGAACAAACTCATTCCTTATACACACCCCGATACCCCTTTCGCAATGGGTCACGTGCGGCAACGAAATGGCGCCAAACCACCCCAAACATGAGTTTTGGACCTAAAGTAGTGGATTGGGCTACTTCATTGCGAAAAAACAACAAATGGTTGTGGGGACATAAACTCATGCCTTATATGCACCCTGATACACGTTTTCGCAGTGGGTCACGTGCGGCAACGAAATGGCACGAAACCACCCCAAACATGAGTTTTGGACCTAAAGTCGTGGATTGGGCATGTTCGTTGCGTCAAAACAAGAAATGGTTCTAGGGGCACAAACATATGCCTTGTATGCACCACGATACTCTTTTTCGGAACGGGTCACGTGCGGCAACGAAATGGCGCGAAACCACGCCAAATATGAGTTTTGAACCTAAAGTAGAGCATTGGGCATGTTCGTTGCAAAAAGACAAGAAATGGTTCCGGTAGAACAAACTCATTCCTCGTATACACCTCGATACCCGTTTTCGCAATGGGTCACGTGCGGCAACGAAATGGTACGAAACCACCCCAAACATGAGTTTTGAACCTAAAGTCATGGATTGGGCATGTTCATTGCGTAAAAACAATAAATGGTTCTTGGGGCACAAACTCATGCCTTGTATGCTCCACGATACTCGTTTTCGGAACGGGTCACGTGCGGCAATGACATGGCGCGAAACCATGCCAAATATGAGTTTTGAACCTAAGGTCGTGGATTGGGCATGTTCATTGCAAAAAGGCAAGAAATGGTTCCGGTAGAACAAACTCATTCCTGGTATACACCCCGATACCCGTTTTCGCAATGGGTCACGTGCGGCAACGAAATGGTGCGAAACCACCCCAAAAATGAGTTTGGGACCTAAAGTAGTGGATTGGGCTTATTCATTGTGAAAAAACAAGAAATAGTTCTGGCGACACAAACTCATGCCATGTATGCACCGCGATACTCGTTTTCGCAATGGGTCACGTGTAGAACTAGGCATGGGCTGCCCAACCCGGTAAACCCGACCCGACCCTACTCGAAAATAGCCCAACCCAACCCAACCCGACCCGAAGAGTTTGACGGGTGGGCTTGGGCTGATATTTTTAACCCGGTATGTCTGGCGGGCCGGGTTCGGGCCAAGAATTTTGACCCGAAACCCGAAAAAACCAGAAGAACCCGACCCAATCGGTTGTCGGGTCGAGTGCGGGCTGAAACGTTTTGACCCAACCATCGGGTCGGGTTCGGGCCGCCACAAAAACCGCTGGGTTTTTTTTTGGCCCGACCCGAACCCGACCCGACCAGAGAAATGTTCAGGTCTCGTCGCGTGCGGCAACGAAATGGCGCGAAACCACCCCAAACATGTGTTTTGGACCTAAAGTCGTGGATTGGGCATGTTCGTTGCGTAAAAACAAGAAATGGTTCTGGGGCACAAACTCATGCCTTGTATGCTCCACGATACTCGTTTTCGGAACGGGTCACGTGCGGCAACGAAATGGCGCGAAACCACGCCAAATATGAGTTTTGATCCCAAAGTAGTGGATTGGGCATGTTCTTTGCGAAAAAACAAGAAATGGTTCTAGCGGAACAAACTCATTCCTTGTATACATCTCGATACCCCTTTTCCCAATGGGTCACTGCGGCAACGAATTGGCGCGAAACCACGCCAAATATGAGTTTGGAACCTAAAGTAGTGGATTGGGTATGTTCGTTGCAAAAAGACAAGAAATGGTTCCGGTAGAACAAACTCATTCCTCGTATATACCCCGATACCCGTTTTCGCAATGGGTCATGTGCGGCAACGAAATGGCGTGAAACCACCCCAAACATGAGTTTGGGATCTAAAGTAGTGGATTGGGCTTATTCATTGCGAAAAAACAAGAAATAGTTCTGGGGACACAAACTCATGCCATGTATGCACCCTGATACTCGTTTTCGCAATGGATCACGTGTAGAACTGGGCATGGGCTGCCCGACCCGATAAACCCGACCCGACCCGCCCGAAAATAGCCCGACCCAACCTGACCCGTAGAGTTTGACGGGCAGGCTCAGGCTGATATTTTCAACCCGGTTTGTCTGGCGGGTCGGGTCTGGGCCAAGAATTTTGACCTGAAACCCGAAAAAACCAGTACCCAACAATTTACACAAGCCCGACCCGACCTGCTCGAACCCGACCCCATCGGTTGTCGGGTCGGGTGCGGGCAGAATGTTTTGACCTGACCATCGGGTCGGGTCGGGTTCGGGGCGCCACAAAAACCGCTGGGTTTTTTTCGGCCCAACCCGTACCCGAGCCGACCCGAGAAATTCTCAGGTCTCATCACGTGCAGCAACGAAATGGTGCAAAACCACCCCAAACATGAGTTTTGGACCTAAATTAGTGGATTGGGCATGTTCTTTGCGAAAAAAACAAGAAATGGTTCCGGCGGAACAAACTCATTCCTTGTATACACCCCGATACCCCTTTTCGCAATGGGTCACGTGTGGCAACGAAATGGCGCCAAACCACCCCAAACATGAGTTTTGGACCTAAAGTAGTGGATTGGGCTTGTTCATTGCGTAAAAACAAGAAATGGTTGCGGGGACACAAACTCATGCCTTATATGCACCCCGATACTCGTTTTCGCAATGGGTCACGTGCGGCAACGAAATGGAGCGAAACCACCCCAAACATGAGTTCTGGACCTAAAGTTGTGGATTGGGCATGTTCGTTGCGTAAAAACAAGAAATGGTTCTGGGGACACAAACTCATGCATTGTATGCACCACGATACTCGTTTTCGGAACGGGTCAGGTGCGGCAACGAAAAGGCGCGAAACCACGCCAAATATGAGTTTTGAACCTAAAGTAGTGGATTGGGCATGTTCGTTGCAAAAAAAATAAGAAATGGTTCCGGCAGAACAAACTCATTCCTTGTATACACCCCGATACCCGTTTTCGCAATGGGTCACGTGCGGCAACGAAATGACGCGAAATCACCCCAAACATGAGTTTTTGGACCTAAAGTAGTGGATTGGGCTTATTCATTGCGAAAAAACAAGAAATAGTTCTGGGGACACAAACTCATGTCATGTATGCACCCCGATACTCGTTTTCGCAATGGGTCACATGTAGAACTGGGCATGGGCTGCCCGACCCGGTAAACCCGACCCGACCCGCCCGAAAATAGCCCGACCTAACCCGACCCGAAGAGTTTGACGGGTGGGCTCGGGCTGATATTTTCAACCCGGTATGTCTGGCGGGTCGGGTCCGGGCGAAGAATTTTGACCCGAAACCCGAAAAAACCAGAAGAACCCGACAATTTACAGAAGCCCGACCCGACCCGCTCGAACCTGACCCAATCGGTTGTCGGGTCGGGTGCGGGCTGAATGTTTTGACCCGACCATCGGGTCAGGTTCGGGCTGCCACAAAAAACCGCTGGGTTTTTTCGGCTTGACCCGAACCCGACCCGACCCGACCCAAAAAATGCTCAGGTCTAGTCACGTGCGGCAACGAAATGGCGCGAAACCACCCCAAACATGAGTTTTGGACCTAAATTAGTGGATTGGGCATGTTCTTTGCGAAAAAACAAGAAATGCTTCCGGCGGAATAAACTCATTCCTTGTATACACCCCGATACCCCTTTTCGCAATGGGCCATGTGCGGCAACGAAATGGCGCCAAACCACCCCAAACAAGAGTTTTGGACCTAAAGTTGTGGATTGGGCATGTTCGTTGCATAAAAACAAGAAATGGTTCTAGGGACACAAACTCATGCATTGTATGCACCATGATACTCGTTTTCGAAACGGGCCACGTGCGGCAACGAATTGGCGCGAAACCACGCCAAATATGAGTTTGGAACCTAAAGTAGTGGATTGGGTATGTTCGTTGCAAAAAGACAAGAAATGGTTCCGGTAGAACAAACTCATTCCTCGTATATACCCCGATACCCGTTTTCGCAATGGGTCATGTGCGGCAACGAAATGGCGTGAAACCACCCCAAACATGAGTTTGGGACCTAAAGTAGTGGATTGGGCTTATTCATTGCGAAAAAACAAGAAATAGTTCTGGGGACACAAACTCATGCCATGTATGCACCCCGATACTCGTTTTCGCAATGGGTCACGTGTAGAACTAGGCATGGGCTGCCCGACCCGGTAAACCCGACCCGATCCACGCGAAAATAGCCCGACCCAACCCAACCCGATCCGAAGAGTTTGACGAGCGGGCTCGGGCTGATATTTTCAACCCGGTATGCCTTGCGGGTCGGGTCCGGGCCAAGAATTTTGACCCAAAACCCGAAAAAACCAAAAGAACCCGACAATTTACGGAAGCCCGACCGACCCGCCCGAACCCGACCCAATCGGGTGTTGGGTCGGGTGCGGGCTGAATGTTTTGACCCGACCATCGGGTCGGGTTCGAGCCGCCACAAAAACCGCTGGTTTTTTCGGCCCGACCCGAACCCGACCCGACTCGAGAAATGCTCAGGTCTCGTCACGTGCGGCAACGAAATGGCGCGAAACCACCCCAAACATGAGTTTTTGACCTAAATTAGTGGATTAGGCATGTTCTTTGCGAAAAAACAACAAATGGTTCCGGCGGAACAAAGTCATTCCTTGGATACACCCCGATATCCCTTTTCGCACTAGGTCACGTGCGGCAACGAAATGGCGCCAAACCACCCCAAACATGAGTTTTGGACCTAAAGTAGTGGATTGGGCATGTTTGTTGTGAAAAAAATAAGAAATGGTTCCGACGGAACAAACTCATTCCTTGTATTCACCCATATACCCGTTTTGGCAATGGGTCACGTGCGGCAACGAAATGGCGCGAAACCACCCCAAACATGAGTTTTGGACCTAAAGTAGTGGTATCGGCATGTTCGCTTTGAAAAAAACAAGAAATGGTTGTGGCGGAACAAACTCATTCCTTGTATTAACCCATATACCTGTTTATTGCGAAAAAACAAGAAATGGTTCCGGGGACACAAACTCATGCCTTATGTGCACCCCGATACTCGTTTTCGCAATGGGTCACATGCGGTAATGCAATGGAGCCAAACCACCCCAAACATGAGTTTTGGACCTAAAGTAGTGGATTGGGCATGTTTATTGCGAAAAGAAATGGTTCTGGGGACACAGACTCATGCCTTGTATGCACCTCGATACTCTTTTTCGCAACGGATCACGTGCGGCAATAAAACGGTGTGAAACCAAGCCAAACATGAGTTTTGGACCTAAAGTAGTGGTATCGGCATGTTCGCTTTGAAAAAACAAGAAATGGTTGCGGCGGAACAAACTCATTCCTTGTATACAGTACCCATTTTCGCATTGGGTCACGTGCGGCAGCGAAATGGTGCGAAACCACCCCAAACATGATTTTAGGACCTAAAGTAGTGGATTTGGCTTGTTCATTGCAAAAAAACAAGAAATGGTTCTGGGGACGCAAACTCATGCCTTGTATGCACCCCGATACTCGTTTTCGCAATGGGTCGCGTGCGGAAACAAAATGGCGCGAAACCACCCCAAACATGAGTTTTGGACATAAAGTAGTGGATTGGGCATGTTCGTTGTGAAAAAACGAGAAGTGGTTCCAGCGGAACAAACTCATTCCTTGTTTTCACCCATATACCTGTTTTCGCAACGAGTCACGTGCGGCAACGAAATGGCGCGAAACCACCCCAAACATGAGTTTTGGACCTAAAGTAGTGGATTGGGCATGTTGATTGCGAAAAAACAAGAAATGGTTGCTGGGACACAAACGCATGCCTTATATGCACCCCGATACCCGTTTTCGCATTGGGTGACTTGCGGCAGCGAAATGGCGCGAAACCACCCCAAACATGAGTTTTGGACCTAAAGTCGTGGATTGGGCATGTTCGTTGCTTAAAAACAAGAAATAGTTCTGGGGACACAAACTCATGCCTTGTATGCACCACGATACTTGTTTTCGGAATGGGTCACGTGCGACAACGAAATGGCTCGAAACCACAACAAACATGAATTTTGATCCTAAAGTAGTGGATTGGGCATGTTCGTTGTGAAAAAACAAGAAATGGTTCCAGCAGAACAAACTCTCCTTGTATTCACCCCGATACCTGTTTTCGCAATGAGGACACGTGCGGCAACGAAATGATGCGAAACCACCCCAAACATGAATTGTGGACCAAAAGTCGTGGATTGGGCATGCTTGTTGCGAAAAAACAAGAAATGGTTGCGGGGACACAAACGCATGCCTTATATGCACCCCGATACTCGTTTTCGCAATGAGTCACGTGTGGCAATGAAATGGCGCGAAACCACCCCAAACATGAGTTTTGGACCTAAAGTCGTGCATTGGGCATGTTCGTTGTGTAAAAATAAGAAATAGTTCTAGGGGCACAAAGTCATGCCTTGTATGCACCAGGATACTTGTTTTCGAAATGGGTCACGTGCGGCAACGAAACGGTGCCAAACCACGCCAAACATGAGTTTTGGACCTAAAGTAGCTGTATCGGCATGTTTGCTGTGAATAAACCAAAAATGGTTGCGGCGGAACAAACTCATTCCTTGTATACAACCCGATACCCATTTTTGCAATGTGTGATGTGCGGCAGCGAAATGGTGCGAAACAACCCCAAACATGATTTTTGGACCTAAAGTAGTGGATTCGGCTTGTTCATTGCGAAAAAACAAGAAATGGTTCTGGGGACACAAACTCATGCCTTGTATGCACCCCGATACTCGTTTTCGCAATGGGTCACGTGCGGCAACGAAATGGCGCAAAACCAACCCAAACATGAGTTTTGGACATAAAGTAGTAGATTGGGCACGTTCGTTGTGAAAAAACAAGAAATGGTTGCGGGGACACAGACTCATGCCTTATATGCACCCCGATACTCATTTTCGCAATGAGTCACGTGCGGCAACGAAATGGCGCGAAACCACCCCAAACATGAGTTTTGGACCTAAAGTCGTGGATTGGGCATGTTCGTTGCGTAAAAACAAGAAATGGTTCTGGGGGCACAAACTCATGCCTTGTATGCACCACGATACTTGTTTTCGGAATGGGTCACGTGCGGCAACGAAATGGCGCGAAACCACGACAAACATAAATTTTGATTGTAAAGTAGTGGATTGGGCATGTTCGTTGTGAAAAAACAAGAAATGGTTCCAGCAGAACAAACTCATTCCTTGTATACACCCCGATACCCGTTTTCGCAATGAGGTCACGTGCGGCAACGAAATGACGCGAAACCACCCCAAACATGAATTGTGGACCAAAAGTAGTGGATCGGGTATGTTCGTTGCGAAAAAACAAGAAATGGTTCAGGGGACACAAACTCATGCCTTGTATGCACCCCGATATTCGTTTTCGCAATGGGTCACGTGCGGCAACAAAATGGGGCGAAACCACGCCAAACATTAGTTTTGGGCCTAAAGTAGTGGTATCGGAATGTTCGTTGTGAACAAACAAGAAATGGTTCTGGCGGAACAACTCATTCCTTGTATACACCCCGATACCCGTTTTTGCAATAGGTCACGTGCGGCAATGAAATGGTGCGAAACCACCCCAAACATGATTTTTGGACCTAAACTAGTGGATTGGGCATGTTTGCTGTGAAAAAAGAAGAAATGGTTCCGACGGAACAAACTCATTCCTTGTATTCACCCATATATCCGTTTTGGCATTGGGTCACGTGCGGCAACCAAATGGCGCGAAACCACCCCAAACATGAGTTTTGGACCTAAAGTAGCGGATTGGGCATGTCTGTTGTGAAAAAATAAGAAATGGTTCCGGCGGAACAAACTCATTCCTTGTATTCACCCATATACCCGTTTTGGCAATGGGTCACGTGCGGCAACGAAATGGCGCGAAACAACCCCAAACATTAGTTTTGGACCTAAAGTAGTGGATTGGGCATGTTTATTGCGAAAAAACAAGAAATGGTTCCGGGGACACAGACTCATGCCTTGTCACCCCGATACTCATTTTCGCAATGGGTCATGTGCGGCAATAAAACGGTGCGAAACCACGCCAAACATGAGTTTGGGACTAAAGTAGTGCTATCGGCATGTTCGCTGTGAAAAAACAAAAAATGGTTGCGGCGGAACAAACTCGTTCCTTGTATACACCCCGATACCCATTTTGGCAATGGGTCACGTGCGGCAGCGAAATGGTGCGAAACCACCCCAAACATGATTTTTGGGCCTAAAGTATTGGATTCAGCTTGTTCATTGTGAAAAAACAAGAAATGGTTCCGGGGACACAAACTCATGTCTTGTATGCACCCCGATACTCGTTTTCGCAATGGGTTACGTGCGGCAACGAAATGGTGCGAAACCAACCCAAACATGATTTTTGGACCTAAAGTAGTGGATTGGGCATGTTTGTTGTGAAAAAACAAGAAATGGTTCCAGCGGAACAAACTCATTCCTTGTATACACCCCGATACCCGTTTTCGCAATGGGTCACGTGCGGCAACGAAATGGTGCGAAACCAACCCAAACATGATTTTTGGACCCAAAGTAGTGGATTGGGCATGTTTGTTGTGAAAAAATAAGAAATGGTTTCGGCGGAACAAACTCATTCCTTGTATTCACCCATATACCCGTTTTGGCAATTGGTCACGTGCGCAACGAAATGGCGCGAAACCACCCCAAACATGATTTTTGGACCTAAAGTAGTGGATTGGGCTTGTTTATTGCGAAAAAAAAGAAATGGTTGCGCGGACACAAACGCATGCCTTATATGCACCCCGATACTCGTTTTCGCAATGAGTCACGTGCGGCAATGAAATGGCGCGAAACCACCCCAAACATGAGTGTTGGACCTAAAGTCGTGCATTGGGCATGTTTGTTGTGTAAAAATAAGAAATGGTTGCGGCGGAACAAACTCATGCCTTGTATTCACCACGATACTTGTTTTCGGAATGGGTCACGTGCGGCAACGAAACGGTGCGAAACCACTGCAAACATGAGTTTTGGACCTAACGTAGTGGTATTGTCATGTTCGCAATGAAAAAACAAGAAATGGTTGCGGCGGAACAAACTCATTCCTTGTGTTCACCCATATACCTGTTTTAGCAATGGGTCATGTAAAGCAACGAAATGGCGAGAAACCACCCCAAACATGAGTTTTGAACATAAAGTAGTGGATTGGGCATGTTCGTTGTGAAAAAACAAGATATGGTTCCAGCGGAACAAACTCATTCCTTGTATACCCATATATCTGTTTTCGCAATGGGTCACGTGCGGCAACGAAATGGCGCGAAACCACCCCAAACATGAGTTTTGAACCTATAGTAGTGGATTGGGCTTGTTCATTGCGAAAAAACAAGAAATGGTTGCGGGGACACAAACGCAAGCCTTATATGCACCCCGATACTTGTTTTCACAATGAGTCACGTGAGGCAACGAAATGGCGCGAAACCACCCCAAACATGAGTTTTGGACCTAAAGTCATGCATTGGGCGTGTTCGTTGCCAAAAAATAAGAAATGGTTCTGGGGACACAAACACATGCCTTGTATGCACCACGATATTTGTTTTCAGAATGGGTCACGTGCGGCAACGAAATGGCGTGAAACCACGACAAACATGAATTTTGATCCTAAAGTAGTGGATTGGGCATGTTCGTTGTGAAAAAACAAGAAACGGTTCCAGCAGAACAAACTCATTCCTTCTATACACCCCGATACCCGTTTTCGCAATGAGGTCACATGCGGCAACGAAATGACACGAAACCACCCCAAACATGAATTGTGGACCAAAAGTAGTGGATTGGGCATGTTCGTTGCGAAAAAACAAGAAATGGTTCCAGCAGAACAAACACATTCCTTGTATACACCACGATACCCATTTTTGCAATGGGTCACGTGCGGCAACGAAATGGTGCGAAACCAACCCAAACATGATTTTTGGACCTAAAGTAGTGGATTGGGCATGTTTGTTGTGAAAAAATAAGAAACGGTTTCGGCGGAACAAACTCATTCCTTGTATTCACCCATATACCCGTTTTTGCAATGGGTCACGTGCGGCAACGAAATGGCGCGAAACCACCCCAAACAAGAGTTTTGAACCTAGAGTAGTGGATTGTTCAATGCGAAAAAACGAGAAATGTTAGCAGCAACACAAACTCATGCCTTGTATGCACCCCGATACTCGTTTTCGCAATGGGTGACATGCGGTAATGAAATGGAGCGAAACCACCCCAAACATGAGTTTTGGACCTAAAGTAGTGGATTGGGCATGTTCGTTGTGAAAAAACAAGAAATGGTTCCAGCGGAACAAACACATTCCTTGTATACACCCCGATACCCATTTTTGCAATGGGTCGCGTGCGGCAACGAAATGGTGCGAAACCAACCCAAACATGAGTTTTGGACCTAAAGTAGTGGATTGGGCATGTTTGTTGTGAAAAAACAAGAAATGGTTCCAGCGGAACAAACTCATTCGTTGTATACACCCCGATACCCGTTTTCGCAATGGGTCACGTGCGGCAACGAAATGGTGCGAAACCAACCCAAACATGATTTTTGGACGCAAAGTAGTGGATTGGGCATGTTTGTTGTGAAAAAATAAGAAATGGTTTCGGCGGAACAAACTCATTCCTTGTATTCACCCATATACCCGTTTTGGCAATGGGTCACGTGCGGCAACGAAATGGTGCAAAACCACCCCAAACAAGAGTTTTGGACCAAAAGTAGTGGATTGGGCTGGTTCATTGCGAAAAAACGAGAAATGGTAGCAGCAACACAAACTCATGCCTTGTATGCACCCCGATACTCGTTTTCGCAATGGGTCACATGCGGTAATGAAATGGAGCGAAACCACCCCAAACATGAGTTTTGGACCTAAAGTAGTGGATTGGGCATGTTTATTGCGAAAAAACAAGAAATGATTCCGGGGACACAAACTCATGCCTTGTATGCACCTCGATACTCATTTTCACAATGGGTCACGTGCGGCGACGAAATGGCGCGAGACCACCCCAAACATGAGTTTTGGACCTAAAGTCGTGGATTGGGCATGTTCGTTGCGTAAAAACAAGAGATGGTTCTGGGGGCACAAACTCATGCCTTGTATGCACCCCGATACTCTTTTTCGCAATGGGTCACGTGCGGCAATGAAATGGTGCGAAACCAACTCAAACATGATTTTTGGACCTAAAGTAGTGGATTGGGCATGTTTGTTGTGAAATAACAAGAAATGGTTCCAGCAGAACAAACTCATTCCTTGTATACACCCCGATACCCGTTTACGCAATGGGTCACGTGCGGCAACGAAATGGTGCGAAACCAACCCAAACATGATTTTTGGACCCAAAGTAGTGGATTGGGCATGTTTGTTGTGAAAAAATAAGAAATGGTTTCGGCAGAACAAACTCATTCCTTGTATTCACCCATATACCCGTTTTGGCAATTGGTCACGTGCAGCAACGAAATGGCGCGAAACCACCCCAAACATGAGTTTTGAACCTAAAGTAGTGGATTGGGCTTGTTCATTGCGAAAAAACAAGAAATGGTTCTGGGACACAAACTCATGTCTTGTATGCACCTCGATGCTCGTTTTCGCAATGGGTCACGTGCGGCAACGAAATGGTGCGAAACCACCCCAAACATGAGTTTTGGATATAAAGTAGTGGATTGGGCATGTTCGTTATGAAAAAACAAGAAATGGTTCCAGCGGAACAAACTCATTCCTTGTGTATACCCATATACCTGTTCTCGCAATGGGTCACGTGCGGCAACGAAATGGCGAGAAACCACCCCAAACATAAGTTTTGGACCTAAAGTTGTGGATTGGGCTTGTTCATTGCGAAAAAATAAGAAATGGTTGCGGGGACAGAAACGCATGCCATATATGCACTCTGATACTCGTTTTCGCAATGAGTCACGTGCGGCAATGAAATGGCGCGAAACCACTGCATTGGGCATTTTTGTTGTGTAAAAATAAGAAATGGTTCTGGGGACACAAACTCATGCCTTGTATGCACCCCGATACTCGTTTTCGCAATGGTTCACATGCGGCAACGAAATGGCGCGAAACCACCCCTAACATGAGTATCGGACATAAAGTAGTGGATTGGGCATGTTCGTTGTGAAAAAACAAGAAATGGTTCCAGCGGAACAAACCCATTCCTTGTATTCACCCATATACCTGTTTTGGCAATGGGTCACGCGCGGTAACGAAATGGCGCGAAACCACCACAAACATGAGTTTTGAACATAAAGTAGTGGATTCGGCTTGTTCATTGCGAAAAAACAAGAAATGATTCTAGGGACACAAACTCATGCCTTGTATGCACCCCGATACTCGTTTTCGCAATGGTTCACGTGCGGCAACGAAATGGCGCGAAACCACCCAAACATGAGTTTTGGACATAAAGTCGTGGATTGGGCATGTTCGTTGCGTAAAAAGAAGAAATGGTTCTAGGAGCAGAAACTCATGCCTTGTATGCTCCACGATACCCATATACCTGTTTTCGCAATGGGTCACGTGTGGCAAGAAAATGGCGCGAAACCACGCCAAACATGAGTTTTGGACCAAAAGTAGTGGTGTCGGCATGTTCGTTGCGAAAAAACAAGAAATGGTTCCAACGGAACAAACTCATCCCCTGTATACACCCCGATACCCATTTTCGCAATGGGTCACGTGCGGCAACGAAATGGTGCGAAACCACCCCAAACATTATTTTTGGTCCTAAAGTAGTGGATTGGGCATGTTTGTTGTGAAAAAATAAGAAATGGTTCCGGCGGAACAAACTCATTCCTTGTATTCACCCATGTACCCGTTTTTGCAATGGGTCACGTGCGGCAACGAAATGGTGCGAAACCAACCCAAACATGATTTTTGGACCTAAAGTATTGGATTCAGCTTGTTCCTTGCGAAAAAACAAGAAATGGTTCTGGGACACAAACTCATGTCTTGTATGTACCACGATATTCGTTTTCGCAATGGGTCACGTGCGGCTACGAAATGGTGCGAAACCAACCCAAACATGATTTTTGGACCCAAAGTAGTGGATTGGGCATGTTTGTTGTGAAAAAATAAGAAATGGTTTCGGCGGAACAAACTCATTCCTTGTATTCACCCATATACCCGTTTTGGCAATTGGTCACGTGCGGCAACGAAATGACGCGAAACCACCCCAAACATGAGTTTTGAACCTAAAGTAGTGGATTGGGCTTGTTCATTACGAAAAAACAAGAAATGACTGCGGGGACACAAACGCATGCCTTATATGCACCCCCATACTCGTTTTCGCAATGAGTCACGTGCGGCAACGAAATGGTGCGAAACCACCCCAAACATGATTTTTGGACCTAAAGTATTGGATTCAGCTTGTTCATTGCAAAAAAACAAGAAATGGTTCTGGGACACAAACTCATGTCTTGTATGCACCCCGATATTCGTTTTCGCAGTGGGTCACGTGCAGCAACGAAATGATGCGAAACCAACCCAAACATGATTTTTTGACCTAAAGTAGTGGATTGGGCATGTTTGTTGCGAAAAAACAAGAAATGGTTCCAGCGGAACAAACTCATTCCTTGTATACACCCCTATACCCGTTTTCGCAATGGGTCACGTGCGGCAACGAAATGGTGCGAAACCAACCCAAACATGATTTTTGGACCCAAAGTAGTGGATTGGGCATGTTTATTGTGAAAAAAATAAGAAATGGTTCTGGGCGCACAAACTCATGCCTTGTATGCACCACGATACTCGTTTTCGGAACGAGTCACGTGCGGCAATGAAATGGCGCAAAACCACGACCAATATGAATTTTGATCCTAAAGTAGTGGATTGGGCATGTTCGCTGTGAAAAAACAAGAAATGGTTGCGGTCACGTCCGGCCAGGAAATGACGCGAAAAATGAAATTTGGACCAAAAGTAGTGGATTGGGCAGGTTCGTTACAAAAAAACAAGAAATGGTTCCGAGGACATAAACTCATGCCTTGTATGCATCCCGATACTCATTTTCGCAATGGGTCACGTGGAGCAATAAAATGGTGCGAAACCACGCCAAACAAGAGTTTTGGACCTAAAGTAGTGGTATCGGAATGTTCGTTGTGAAAGAACAAGAAATGGTTGAGGTGGAACAAACTCATTCCTTGTATACATCCCGATACCCATTTTCGCAATGGGTCACGTGCGGCAGCGAAATGGTGCGAAACAACCCCAAACATGATTTTTGGACCTAAAGTAGTGGATTCGGCTTGTTCATTGTGAAAAAACAAGAAATGGTTCTGGGACACAAACTCATGTCTTTTATGCACCCCGATACTCGTTTTCGCAATGGGTGACGTGCGGCAGCGAAATGGCGCGAAACCACGACAAACATGAATTTTGATCCTAAAGTCGTGGATTGGGCTTGTTCGTTACAAGAAACGGTTCCAGCAGAACAAACTCATTCCGTGTATACACCCCGATACCCATTTTCGCAATGATGTCACGTGTGGCAACGAAATGATGCGAAACCACCGCAAACATGAATTGTGGACCAAAAGTAGTGGATTGGGCATGTTCGTCGCGAGGAAACAAGAAATGGTTCCAGCGGAACAAACTCATCCCTTGTATACACCCTGATACCCGTTTTCACAATGGGTCATGTGCGGCAACGAAATGGTGCGAAACCAACCCAAACATGATTTTTGGACCCAAAGTAGTGGATTGGGCATGTTTGTTGTGAAAAAATAAGAAATGGTTTCGGCGGAACAAACTCATTCCTTGTATTCACCGATATACCCGTTTTGGCAATTGGTCACGTGCGGCAACGAAATGGCGCGAAACCACCCCAAACATGAGTTTTGAACCTAAAGTAGTGGATTGGGCTTGGTCATTGCGAAAAAACAAGAAATGGTTGCGGGACACAAATGCATGCCTTATATGCACCCCGATACTCCTTTTTGCAATGAGTTACGTGCGGCAACGAAATGGTGCGAAACCACCGCAAACATGATTTTTGGACCTAAAGTAGTGGATTCAGCTTGTTCATTGCAAAAAAAAACAAGAAATGGTTCTGGGACACAAACTCATGTCTTGTATGTACCACGATATTCGTTTTCGCAATGGGTCACGTGCGGCAACGAAATGGTGCGAAACCAACCCAAACATGATTTTTGGACCCAAAGTAGTGGATTGGGCATGTTTGTTGTGAAAAAACAAGAAATGGTTCCAGCGGAACAAACTCATTCCTTGTATACACCCCGATACCCGTTTTCGCAATGGGTCACGTGCGGCAACGAAATGGTGCGAAACCAACCCAAACATGATTTTTGGACCCAAAGTAGTGGATTGGGTATGTTTGTTGTGAAAAAATAAGAAATGGTTTCGGCGGAACAAACTCATTCCTTGTATTCACCCATATACCCGTTTTGGCAATTGGTCACGTGCGGCAACGAAATGGTGCGAAACCACCCCAAACATGATTTTTGGACCTAAAGTAGTGGATTGGGCATGTTTGTTGTGAAAAAACAAGAAATGGCCTTGTTTGCACCACGATATTCGTTTTCGGAACGGGTCACGTGCGGCAACGAAATGGCGCAAAACCACGACCAATATGAATTTTGATCCTAAAGTAGTGGATTGGGCATGTTCGTTGTGAAAAAACAAGAAATCGTTGCAGTCACGTGCGGCAAGGAAATGACGCGAAAAATGAATTTTGGACCAATAGTGGATTGGGCATGTTCATTACCAAAAAATAAGAAATGGTTCCGAGGACATAAACTCATGCCTTGTATACACCCCGATACCCGTTTTTGCAATGATGTCACGTGCGGCAACGAAATGACGCGAAACCACCCCAAACATGAATTGTGGACCAAAAGTAGTGGATTGGGCATATTCGTTGCGAGAAAACAAGAAATGGTTCCAGCGGAACAAACTCATTCCTTGTATACACCCCGATACCCGTTTTCGCAATGGGTAACGTGCGGCAACGAAATGGTGCGAAACCAACCCAAACATGATTTTTGGACCCAAAGTAGTGGATTGGGCATGTTTGTTGTGAAAAAATAAGAAATGGTTCTGGGACACAAACTCATGTCTTGTATGCACCCCGATACTCGTTTTCGCAATGGCTCACGTGCGGCAACGAAATGGTGCGAAACCAACCCAAACATGAGTTTTGGACCTAAAGTAGTGGATTGGGCATGTTTGTTGTGAAAAAACAAGAAATGGTTCCAGCGGAACAAACTCATTCCTTGTATACACCCCGATACCCGTTTTCGCAATGGGTCACGTGCGGCAACGAAATGGTGCGAAACCAACCCAAACATGATTTTTGGACCCAAAGTAGTGGATTGGGCATGTTTGTTGTGAAAAAATAAGAAATGGTTTCGGCGGAACAAACTCATTCCTTGTATTCACCCATATACCCGTTTTGGCAATTGGTCACGTGCGGCAACGAAATGGTGCGAAACCACCCCAAACAAGAGTTTTGGACCTAGAGTAGTGGATTGTTCATTGCGAAAAATCGAGAAATGGTTGCGGCAGCACAAACTCAAGCCTTGTATGCACCCCGATACTCGTTTTCGCAATGGGTCACATGCGGTAAAGAAATGGAGCGAAACCACCCCAAACATGAGTTTTGGACCTAAAGTAGTGGATTGGCATGTTTATTGCGAAAAAACAAGAAATGATTCCGGGGACACAAACTCATGCCTTGTATGCACCTCGATACTCATTTTCGCAATGGGTCACGTGCGGCAACGAGATGGCGCGAAACCACCCCAAACATGAGTTTTGGACCTAAAGTCGTGGATTGGGCATGTTCGTTGTGTAAAAACAAGAGATGGTTCTGGGGGCACAAACTCATGCCTTGTATGCACCACGATACTCGTTTTCGGAACGGGTCACGTGCGGCAACGACACGGCGCGAAACCACGAGAAACATGAATTTCGATCCTAAAGTAGTGGATTGGGCATGTTCGTTGTGAAAAAACAAGAAATGGTTGCGGCCACGTGTGGCAAGGAAATGCCGCAAAAAATAAATTTTGGACCAAAAGTAGTGGATTGGGCATGTTCGTAACGAAAAAACAAGAAATGGTTCCAGGGACACATACGCATGCCTTGTTTGCACCCCGATACTCGTTTTTGCAATGGGTCACGTGCGGCAATAAAATTGGTGCGAAACCACACCAAACATGAGTTTTGGACCTAAAGTAGTGGTATCGGCATGTTCGCTGTGAAAAAACAAGAAATGGTTGCGGCGGAACAAACTCATTCCTTGTATACACCCCGACACCCATTTTCGCAATGGGTCACGTGCGGCAGCGAAATGGTGCGAAACCACCCCAAACATGATTTTTGGACCTAAAGTAGTGGATTCGGCTTGTTCATTGCGAAAAAACAAGAAATGGTTCTCGGACACAAACTCATGTCTTGTATGCACCCCGATACTCGTTTTCGCAATGGGTCACGTGCGGCAACAAAATGGTGCAAAACCAACCCAAACATGATTTTTGGACCTAAAGTAGTGGATCGGGCATGTTTGTTGTGAAAAAATAAGAAATGGTTCTGGGACACAAACTCATGTCTTGTATGCACCCCGATACTCGTTTTCGCAATGGGTCACGTGCGGCAACGAAATGGTGCGAAACCAACCCAAACATGAGTTTTGGACCTAAAGTAGTGGATTGGGCAAGTTTGTTGTGAAAAAACAAGAAATGGTTCCAGCGGAACAAACTCATTCGTTGTATACACCCCGATACCCGTTTTCGCAATGGGTCACGTGCGGCAACGAAATGGTGCGAAACCAACCCAAACATGATTTTTGGACGCAAAGTAGTGGATTGGGCATGTTTGTTGTGAAAAAATAAGAAATGGTTTCGGCGGAACAAACTCATTCCTTGTACTCACCCATATACCCGTTTTGGCAATTGGTCACGTGCGGCAACGAAATGGTGCGAAACCACCCCAAACAAGAGTTTTGGACCTAGAGTAGTGGATTGTTCATTGCGAAAAAACGAGAAATGGTTGCGGCAACACAAACTCAAGCCTTGTATGCACCCCGATACTCGTTTTCGCAATGGGTCACATGCGGTAAAGAAATGGAGCGAAACCACCCCAAACATGAGTTTTGGACCTAAAGTAGTGGATTGGCATGTTTATTGCGAAAAAACAAGAAATGATTCCGGGGACACAAACTCATGCCTTGTATGCACCTCGATACTCATTTTCGCAATGGGTCACGTGCGGCAACGAGATGGCGCGAAACCACCCCAAACATGAGTTTTGGACCTAAAGTCGTGGATTGGGCATGTTCGTTGTGTAAAAACAAGAGAAGGTTCTGGGGGCACAAACTCATGCCTTGTATGCACCACGATACTCGTTTTCGGAACGGGTCACGTGCGGCAACGACATGGCGCGAAACCACGAGAAACATGAATTTCGATCCAAAAGTAGTGGATTGGGCATGTTCGTTGTGAAAAAACAAGAAATGGTTGCGGCCACGTGTGGCAAGGAAATGACGCAAAAAATGAATTTTGGACCAAAAGTAGTGGATTGGGCATGTTCGTAACGAAAAAACAAGAAATGGTTCCAGGGACACATACGCATGCCTTGTTTGCACCCCGATACTCGTTTTTGCAATGGGTCACGTGCGGCAATAAAATTGGTGCGAAACCACACCAAACATGAGTTTTGGACCTAAAGTAGTGGTATCGCCATGTTCGCTGTGAAAAAACAAGAAATGGTTGCGGCGGAACAAACTCATTCCTTGTATACACCCCGACACCCATTTTCGCAATGGGTCACGTGCGGCAGCGAAATGGTGCGAAACCACCCCAAACATGATTTTTGGACCTAAAGTAGTGGATTCGGCTTGTTCATTGCGAAAAAACAAGAAATCGTTCTCGGACACAAACTCATGTCTTGTATGCACCCCGATACTCGTTTTCGCAATGGGTCACGTGCGGCAACAAAATGGTGCAAAACCAACCCAAACATGATTTTTGGACCTAAAGTAGTGGATTGGGCATGTTTGTTGTGAAAAAATAAGAAATGGTTCTGGGACACAAACTCATGTCTTGTATGCACCCCGATACTCGTTTTCGCAATGGGTCACGTGCGGCAACGAAATGGTGCGAAACCAACCCAAACATGAGTTTTGGACCTAAAGTAGTGGATTGGGCATGTTTGTTGTGAAAAAACAAGAAATGGTTCCAGCGGAACAAACTCATTCCTTGTATACACCCCGATACCCGTTTTCGCAATGGGTCACGTGCGGCAACGAAATGGTGCGAAACCAACCCAAACATGATTTTTGGACCCAAAGTAGTGGATTGGGCATGTTTGTTGTGAAAAAATAAGAAATGGTTTCGGCGGAACAAACTCATTCCTTGTATTCACCCATATACCCGTTTTGGCAATTGGTCACGTGCGGCAACGAAATGGTGCGAAACCACCCCAAACAAGAGTTTTGGACCTAGAGTAGTGGATTGTTCATTGCGAAAAAACGAGAAATGGTTGCGGCGACACAAACTCAAGCCTTGTATGCACCCCGATACTCGTTTTCGCAATGGGTCACATGCGGTAAAGAAATGGAGCGAAACCACCCCAAACATGAGTTTTGGACCTAAAGTAGTGGATTGGCATGTTTATTGCGAAAAAACAAGAAATGATTCCGGGGACACAAACTCATGCCTTGTATGCACCTCGATACTCATTTTCGCAATGGGTCACGTGCGGCAACGAGATGGCGCGAAACCACCCCAAACATGAGTTTTGGACCTAAAGTCGTGGATTGGGCATGTTCGTTGTGTAAAAACAAGAGAAGGTTCTGGGGGCACAAACTCATGCCTTGTATGCACCACGATACTCGTTTTCGGAACGGGTCACGTGCGGCAACGACATGGCGCGAAACCACGAGAAACATGAATTTCGATCCAAAAGTAGTGGATTGGGCATGTTCGTTGTGAAAAAACAAGAAATGGTTGCGGCCACGTGTGGCAAGGAAATGACGCAAAAAATGAATTTTGGACCAAAAGTAGTGGATTGGGCATGTTCGTAACGAAAAAACAAGAAATGGTTCCAGGGACACATACGCATGCCTTGTTTGCACCCCGATACTCGTTTTTGCAATGGGTCACGTGCGGCAATAAAATTGGTGCGAAACCACACCAAACATGAGTTTTGGACCTAAAGTAGTGGTATCGCCATGTTCGCTGTGAAAAAACAAGAAATGGTTGCGGCGGAACAAACTCATTCCTTGTATACACCCCGACACCCATTTTCGCAATGGGTCACGTGCGGCAGCGAAATGGTGCGAAACCAGCCCAAACATGATTTTTGGACCTAAAGTAGTGGATTCGGCTTGTTCATTGCGAAAAAACAAGAAATCGTTCTCGGACACAAACTCATGTCTTGTATGCACCCCGATACTCGTTTTCGCAATGGGTCACGTGCGGCAACAAAATGGTGCAAAACCAATCCAAACATGATTTTTGGACCTAAAGTAGTGGATTGGGCATGTTTGTTGTGAAAAAATAAGAAATGGTTCTGGGACACAAACTCATGTCTTGTATGCACCCCGATACTCGTTTTCGCAATGGGTCACGTGCGGCAACGAAATGGTGCGAAACCAACCCAAACATGAGTTTTGGACCTAAAGTAGTGGATTGGGCATGTTTGTTGTGAAAAAACAAGAAATGGTTCCAGCGGAACAAACTCATTCCTTGTATACACCCCGATACCCGTTTTCGCAATGGGTCACGTGCGGCAACGAAATGGTGCGAAACCAACCCAAACATGATTTTTGGACCCAAAGTAGTGGATTGGGCATGTTTGTTGTGAAAAAATAAGAAATGGTTTCGGCGGAACAAACTCATTCCTTGTATTCACCCATATACCCGTTTTGGCAATTGGTCACGTGCGGCAACGAAATGGTGCGAAACCACCCCAAACAAGAGTTTTGGACCTAGAGTAGTGGATTGTTCATTGCGAAAAAACGAGAAATGGTTGCGGCGACACAAACTCAAGCCTTGTATGCACCCCGATACTCGTTTTCGCAATGGGTCACATGCGGTAAAGAAATGGAGCGAAACCACCCCAAACATGAGTTTTGGACCTAAAGTAGTGGATTGGCATGTTTATTGCGAAAAAACAAGAAATGATTCCGGGGACACAAACTCATGCCTTGTATGCACCTCGATACTCATTTTCGCAATGGGTCACGTGCGGCAACGAGATGGCGCGAAACCACCCCAAACATGAGTTTTGGACCTAAAGTCGTGGATTGGGCATGTTCGTTGTGTAAAAACAAGAGATGGTTCTGGGGGCACAAACTCATGCCTTGTATGCACCACGATACTCGTTTTGGGAACGGGTCACGTGCGGCAACGACATGGCGCGAAACCATGAGAAAATGAATTTCGATCCTAAAGTAGTGGATTGGGCATGTTCGTTGTGAAGAAACAAGAAATGGTTGCGGCCACGTGTGGCAAGGAAATGACGCAAAAAATGAATTTTGGACCAAAAGTAGTGGATTGGGCATGTTCGTAACGAAAAAACAAGAAATGGTTCCAGGGACACATACGCATGCCTTGTTTGCACCCCGATACTCGTTTTTGCAATGGGTCACGTGCGGCAATAAAATTGGTGCAAAACCACACCAAACATGAGTTTTGGACCTAAAGTAGTGGTATCGCCATGTTCGCTGTGAAAAAACAAGAAATGGTTGCGGCGGAACAAACTCATTCCTTGTATACACCCCGACACCCATTTTCGCAATGGGTCACGAGCGGCAGCGAAATGGTGCGAAACCACCCCAAACATGATTTTTGGACCTAAAGTAGTGGATTCGGCTTGTTCATTGCGAAAAAACAAGAAATGGTTCTCAGACACAAACTCATGTCTTGTATGCACCCCGATACTCGTTTTCGCAATGGGTCACGTGCGGCAACAAAATGGTGCAAAACCAACCCAAACAAGATTTTTGGACCTAAAGTAGTGGATTGGGCATGTTTGTTGTGAAAAAATAAGAAATGGTTCTGGGACACAAACTCATGTCTTGTATGCACCCCGATACTCGTTTTCGCAATGGGTCACGTGTGGCAACGAAATGGTGCGAAACCAACCCAAACATGAGTTTTGGACCTAAAGTAGTGGATTGGGCATGTTTGTTGTGAAAAAACAAGAAATGGTTCCAGCGGAACAAACTCATTCCTTGTATACACCCCGATACCCGTTTTCGCAATGGGTCACGGGCGGCAACGAAATGGTGCGAAACCAACCCAAACATGAGTTTTGGACCTAAAGTAGTGGATTGGGCATGTTTGTTGTGAAAAAACAAGAAATGGTTCCAGCGGAACAAACTCATTTCTTGTATACACCCCGATACCCGTTTTCGCAATGGGTCACGTGCGGCAACGAAATGGTGCGAAACCAACCCAAACATGATTTTTGGACCCAAAGTAGTGGATTGGGCATGTTCGTTGTGAAAAAACAAGAAATGGTTGCGGTCACGTGCGGCAAGGAAATGACGCGAAAAATGAATTTTGGACCAAAAGTAGTGGATTGGGCACGTTCGTTACGAAAAAACAGGAAATGGTTTCGAGGACATAAACTCATGCCTTGTATGCACCCCGATACTCGTTTTCGCAATGGGTCACGTGCAGCAATAAAATGGTGCGAAACCACGCCAAACAAGAGTTTTGGACCTAAAATAGTGGTATCGGAATGTTCGCTGTGAAAAAACAAGAAATGGTTGCGGTCACGTGCGGCAAGGAAATGACGCGAAAAATGAATTTTGGACCAAAAGTAGTGGATTTGGCATGTTTGTTACGAAAAAACAAGAAATGGTTCCGAGGACATAAACTCATGCCTTGTATGCACCCCGATACTCGTTTTCGCAATGGGTCACGTGCAGCAATAAAATGGTGCGAAACCACGCCAAACAAGAGTTTTGGACCTAAAGTAGTGGTATCGGAATGTTCGCTGTGAAAGAACAAGAAATGCTTGCGGTGGAACAAACTCATTCCTTGTATACACCCCGATACCCGTTTTCGCAATGGGTCACGTGCGGCAGCGACATGGTGCGAAACAACCCCAAACATGATTTTTGGACCTAAAGTAGTGGATTCGGCTTGTTCATTGTGAAAAAACAAGAAATGGTTCTGGGACACAAACTCATGTCTTTTATGCACCCCGATACTCGTTTTCGCAATGGGTGACGTGCGGCAGCGAAATGGCGCGAAACCACGACAAACATGAATTTTGATCCTAAAGTCGTGGATTGGGCATGTTCGTTACAAGAAACGGTTCCAGCAGAACAAACTCATTCCGTGTATACACCCCGATACCCGTTTTCGCAATGATGTCACGTGCGGCAACGAAATGACGCGAAACCACCGCAAACATGAATTGTGGACCAAAAGTAGTGGATTGGGCATGTTCGTTGCGAGGAAACAAGTAATGGTTCCAGGGAACAAACTCATTCCTTGTATACACCCCGATACCCGTTTTCGCAATGGGTCACGTGCGGCAACGAAATGGTGCGAAACCAACCCAAACATGATTTTTGGACCCAAAGTAGTGGATTGGGCATGTTTGTTGTGAAAAAATAAGAAATGGTTTCGGCGGAACAAACTCATTCCTTGTATTCACCCATATACCCGTTTTGGCAATTGGTCACGTGCGGCAACGAAATGGCACGAAACCACCCCTAACATGAGTTTTGAACCTAAAGTAGTGGATTGGGCTTGGTCATTGCGAAAAAACAAGAAATGGTTGCGGGGACACAAACGCATGCCTTATATGCACCCCGATACTCCTTTTTGCAATGAGTTACGTGCGGCAACGAAATGGTGCGAAACCACCGCAAACATGATTTTTGGACCTAAAGTAGTGGATTCAACTTGTTCATTGCAAAAAAACAACAAATGGTTCTGGGACACAAACTCATGTCTTGTATGTACCACGATATTCGTTTTCGCAATGGGTCACGTGCGGCAACGAAATGGTGCGAAACCAACCCAAACATGATTTTTGGACCTAAAGTAGTGGATTGGGCATGTTTGTTGTGAAAAAACAAGAAATGGTTCCAGCGGAACAAAGTCATTACTTGTATACACCCCGATACCAGTTTTCGCAATGGGTCACGTGCGGCAACGAAATGGTGCGAAACCAACCCAAACATGATTTTTGGACCCAAAGTAGTGGATTGGGCATGTTTGTTGTGAAAAAAATATGAAATGGTTCTGGGCGCACAAACTCATGTCTTGTATGTACCACGATATTCGTTTTCGCAATGGGTCACGTGCGGCAACGAAATGGTGCGAAACCAACCCAAACATGATTTTTGGACCGAAAGTAGTGGATTGGGCATGTTTGTTGTGAAAAAACAAGAAATGGCCTTGTATGCACCACGATATTCTTTTTCGGAACGGGTCACGTGCGGCAACGAAATGGCGCAAAACCACGACCAATATGAATTTTGATCCTAAAGTAATGGATTGGTCATGTTCGTTGTGAAAAAACAAGAAATCGTTGCGGTCACGTGCGGCAAGGAAATGACGCGAAAAATGAATTTTGGACCAATAGTGGATTGGGCATGTTCGTTACCAAAAACACGAAATGGTTCCGAGGACATAAACTCATGCCTTGTATGCACCCTGATACTCGTTTACACAATGGGTCATGTGCAGCAATAAAATGGTGCGAAACCACGCCAAACTAGAGTTTTGGACCTAAAGTAGTGGTATCGGAATGATCGCTGTGAAAAAACAAGAGATGGTTGCGGTGGAACAAACTCATTCCTTGTATACACCCCGATACCCATTTTCGCAATGGGTCACGTGCGGCAGCGAAATGGTGCGAAACCACCCCAAACATGATTTTTGGAACAAAAGTAGTGGATTCGGCTTGTTCATTGTGAAAAAACAAGAAATGGTTCTGGGACACAAACTCATGTCTTGTATGCACCCCGATACTGGTTTTCGCAATGGGTGACGTGCGGCAACGAAATGGCGCGAAACCACGACAAACATGAATTTTGATCCTAAAGTCGTGGATTGGGCATGTTCGTTACAAGAAACGGTTCCAGCAGAACAAACTCATTCCTTGTATACACCCCGATACCCGTTTTCGCAATGATGTCACGTGCGGCAACGAAATGACGCGAAACCACCGCAAACATGAATTGTGGACCAAAAGTAGTTTGGGCATGTTCGTTGCGAGGAAACAAGAAATGGTTCCAGCGGAACAAACTCATTCCTTGTATACACCCCGATACCCGTTTTCGCAATGGGTCACGTGCGGCAACGAAATGGTGCGAAACCAACCCAAACATGATTTGTGGACCAAAGTAGTGCATTGGGCATGTTTGTTGTGAAAAAATAAGAAATGGTTTCGGCGGAACAAACTCATTCCTTGTATTCACCCATATACCCGTTTTGGCAATTGGTCACGTGCGGCAACGAAATGGTGCGAAACCACCCCAAACAAGAGTTTTGGACCTAGAGTAGTGGATTGTTTATTGCGAAAAAACGAGAAATGGTTGCGGCAACACAAACTCATGCCTTGTATGCACCCCGATACTCGTTTTCGCAATGGGTCACATGCGGTAAGGAAATGGAGCGAAACCACCCCAAACATGAGTTTTGGACCTAAAGTAGTGGATTGGGCATGTTTATTGCAAAAAAACAAGAAATGATTCCGGGGACACAAACTCATGCCTTGTATGCACCTCGATACTCATTTTCGCAATGGGTCACGTGCGGCAACGAAATGGCGCGAAACCACCCCAAACATGACTTTTGGACCTAAAGTCGTGCATTGGGCATGTTCGTTGCGTAAAAACAAGAGATGGTTCTGGGGGCACAAACTCATGCCTGGTATGCACCACGATACTCGTTTTCGGAACGGGTCACGTGCGGCAACGAAATGGCGCGAAACCCCGAGAAACATGAGTTTTGATCCTAAAGTAGTGGATTAGGCATGTTCGTTGTGAAAAAACAAGAAATGGTTGCGGCCACGTGTGGCAAGGAAATGACGCGAAAAATGAATTTTGGACCAAAAGTAGTGGATTGGGCATGTTTGTTACGAAAAACAAGAAATGGTTGCGGCGGAACAAACTCATTCCTTGTATACACCCCGACACCCATTTTCGCAATGGGTCACGTGCGGCAGCGAAATGGTGCGAAACAACCCCAAACATGATTTCTGGACCTAAAGTAGTGGATTCGGCTTGTTCATTGTGAAAAAACAAGAAATGGTTCTGGGACACAAACTCATGTCTTGTATGCACCCCGATACTCGTTTTCGCAATGGGTGACGTGCGGCAACGAAATGGCGCGAAACCACGACAAACATGAATTTTGATCCTAAAGTTGTGGATTAGGCATGTTCGTTACAAGAAACGGTTCCAGCAGAACAAACTCATTCCGTGTATACACCCCGATACCCGTTTTTGCAATGATGTCACTTGCGGCAACGAAATGACGCGAAACCACCCCAAACATGAATTGTGGACCAAAAGTAGTGGATTGGGCATGTTCGTTGCGAGAAAATAAGAAATGGTTCCAGCGGAACAAAGTCATTACTTGTATACACCCCGATACCCGTTTTCGCAATGGGTCACGTGCGGCAACGAAATGGTGCGAAACCAACCCAAACATGATTTTTGGACCCAAAGTAGTGGATTGGGAATGTTTGTTGTGAAAAAATAAGAAATGGTTTCGGCGGAACAAACTCATTCCTTGTATTCACCCATATACCCGTTTTGGCAATTGGTCACGTGCGGCAACGAAATGGCGCGAAACCACCCCAAACATGAGTTTTGAACCTAAAGTAGTGGATTGGGCTTGGTCATTGCGAAAAAACAAGAAATGGTTGCGCGGACACAAACGCATGCCTTATATGCACCCCGATACTCGTTTTCGCAATGAGTCACGTGCGGCAACGAAATGGTGCGAAACCACCCCAAACATGATTTTTGGACTTAAAGTATTGGATTCAGCTTGTTCATTGCGAAAAAACAAGAAATGGTTCTGGGCGCACAAACTCATGCCTTGTATGCACCACGATACTCGTTTTCAGAACGGGTCACGTGCGGCAACGAAATGGCGCAAAACCACGATCAATATGAATTTTGATCCTAAAGTAGTGGATTGGGCATGTTCGTTGTGAAAAAACAAGAAATGGTTGCGGTCACGTGCGGCAAGGAAATGACGCGAAAAATGAATTTTGGACCAAAAGTAGTGGATTGGGCATGTTCGTTACAAAAAAACAAGAAATGGTTCTGAGCACATAAACTCATGCCTTGTATGCACCCCGATACTCGTTTTCGCAATGGGTCACGTGCAGCAATAAAATGGTGCGAAACCACGCCAAAGAAGAGTTTTGGACCTAAAGTAGTGGTATCGGAATGTTCGCAGTGAAAAAACAAGAAATGGTTGCGGTGAAACAAACTCATTCCTTGTATACACCCCGATACCCATTTTCGCAATGGGTCACGTGCGGCAGTGAAATGGTGCGAAACAACCCCAAACATGATTTTTGGACCAAAAGTAGTGGATTCGGCTTGTTCATTGTGAAAAAACAAGAAATGGTTCTGGGACACAAACTCATGTCTTGTATGCACCCCGTTACTCGTTTTCGCAATGGGTGATGTGCGGCAACGAAATGGCGCGAAACCACGACAAACATGAATTTTGACCCGAAAGTCGTGGATTGGGCATGTTTGTTGTGAAAAAACAAGAAATGGTTCCAGCGGAACAAACTCATTCCTTGTATACACCCCGATACCCGTTTTAGCAATGGGTCACGTGCGGCAACGAAATGGTGCGAAACCAACCCAAACATGATTGTTGGACCCAAAGTAGTGGATTGGGCATGTTTGTTGTGAAAAAAATAAGAAATGGTTTCGGCGGAACAAACTCATTCCTTGTATTCACCCATATACCCGTTTTGGCAATTGGTCACGTGCGGCAACGAAATGGCGCGAAACCACCCCAAACAAGAGTTTTGGACCTAGAGTAGTGGATTGTTCATTGCAAAAAAAACGAGAAATGGTTGCGGCAACACAAACTCATGCCTTATATGCACCCCGACACTCGTTTTCGCAATGGGTCACATGCGGTAATGAAATGGAGCGAAACCACCCCAAACATGAGTTTTGGACCTAAAGTAGTGGATTGGGCATGTTTATTGCGAAAAAACAAGAAATGATTCCGGGGACACAAACTCATGCCTTGTATGCACCTCGATACTCATTTTCCCAATGGGTCACATGCGGCAACGAAATGGCGCGAAACCATCCCAAACATGAGTTTTGGACCTAAAGTCGTGGATTGGGCATGTTCGTTGCATAAAAACAAGAGATGGTTCTGGGGGCACAAACTCATGCCTTGTATGCACCACGATACTCGTTTTCGGAACGGGTCACGTGCGGCAACGAAATGGCGCGAAACCACGAGAAACATGAATTTCGATCCTAAAGTAGTGGATTGGGCATGTTCGTTGTGAAAAAACAAGAAATGGTTGCGGTCACGTGTGGCAAGGAAATGACGCGAAAAATGAATTTTACACCAAAAGTAGTGGATTGGGCATGTTCGTTACGAAAAAACAAGAAATGGTTCCGAGGACATAAACTCATGCCTTGTATGCACCCCGATACTCGTTTTCGCAATGGGTCACGTGCAGCAATAAAATGGTGCGAAACCACGCCAAACAAGAGTTTTGGACCTAAAGTAGTGGTATCGGAATGTTCGCTGTGAAGAAACAAGAAATGGTTGCGGTGGAACAAACTCATTCCTTGTATACACCCCTATACCCATTTTCGCAATCGGTCACGTGCGGCGGCGAAATGGTGCGAAACAACCCCAAACATGATTTTTGGACCTAAAGTAGTGGATTCGGCTTGTTCATTGTGAAAAAACAAGAAATGGTTCTGGGACACAAACTCATGTCTTGTATGCACCCCGATACTCGTTTTCGCAATGGGTGACGTACGGCAACGAAATGGCGCGAAACCACGACAAACACGAATTTTGATCCAAAAGTCGTGGATTGGGCATGTTCGTTACAAGAAATGGTTCCAGCAGAACAAACTCATTCCTTGTATACACCCCGATACCCGTTTTCGCAATGATGTCACGTGCGGCAACGAAATGACGCGAAACCACCCCAAACATGAATTGTGGACCAAAAATAGTGGATTGGGCATGTTAGTTGCGAGAAAACAAGAAATGGTTCCAGCGGAACAAATTCATTCCTTGTATACACCCCGATACCCGTTTTCGCAATGGGTCACATGCGGCAACGAAATGGTGCGAAACCAACCCAAACATGATTTTTGGACCCAAAGTAGTGGATTGGGCATGTTTGTTGTGAAAAAATAAGAAATGGTTTCGGCGGAACAAACTCATTCCTTGTATTCACCCATATACCCGTTTTGGCAATTGGTCACGTGCGACAACGAAATGGCGCGAAACCACCCCAAACATGAGTTTTGAACCTAACGTAGTGGATTGGGCTTGTTCATTGCAAAAAAACAAGAAATGGTTGTGGGGACACAAACGCATGCCTTATATGCACCCCGATACTCGTTTTCGCAATGAGTCACGTGCGGCAACGAAATGGTGCGAAACCACCGCAAACATGATTTTTGGACCTAAAGTAGTGGATTCAGCTTGTTCATTGCGAAAAAACAAGAAATGGTTCTGGGACACAAACTCATGTCTTGTATGCACCACGATATTCGTTTTCGCAATGAGTCACGTGCGGCAATGAAATGGTGCGAAACCAACCCAAACATGATTTTTGGACCCAAAGTAGTGGATTGGGCATGCTTGTTGTGACAAAAATAAGAAATGGTTCTGGGCGCACAAACTCATGCCTTGTATGCACCACGATACTCGTTTTCGGAACGGGTCACGTGCGGCAACGGAATGGCGCAAAACCACGACCAATATGAATTTTGATACTAAAGTAGTGGATTGGGCATGTTCGTTGTGAAAAAACAATATATGGTTGCGGTCACGTGCGGCAAGGAAATGGCGCGAAAAATGAATTTTGGACCAAAAGTAGTGGATTGGGCTTGTTCGTTACAAAAAAACAAGAAATGGTTCCGAGGACATAAACTCATGGCTTGTATGCACCCCGATACTCGTTTTCGCAATGGGTCACGTGCAGCAATAAAATGGTGCAAAACCACGCCAAACAAGAGTTTTGGACCTAAAGTAGTGGTATCGGAATGTTCGCTGTGAAAAAACAAGAAATGGTTGCGGTGGAACAAACTCATTCCTTGTATACACCCCGATACCCATTTTCGCAATGGGTCACGTGCGGCGGCGAAATGGTGCGAAACAACCCCAAACATGATTTTTGGACCTAAAGTAGTGGATTCGGCTTGTTCATTGTGAAAAAACAAGAAATGGTTCTGGGACACAAACTCATGTCTTGTATGCACCCCGATACTCGTTTTCGTAATGGGTGACGTACGGCAACGAAATGGCGCGAAACCACGACAAACATGAATTTTGATGCTAAAGTCGTGGATTGGGCATGTTCGTTACAAGAAATGGTTCCAGCAGAACAAACTCATTCCTTGTATACACCCCGATACCCGTTTTCGCAATGATGTCACGTGCGGCAACGAAATGACGCGAAACCACCCCAAACATGAACTGTGGACCAAAAGTAGTGGATTGGGCATGTTAGTTGCGAGAAAACAAGAAATGGTTCCAGCGGAACAAATTCATTCCTTGTATACACCCCGATACCCGTTTTCGCAATGGGTCACGTGCGGCAACGAAATGGTGCGAAACCAACCCGATTTTTGGACCCAAAGTAGTGGATTGGGCATGTTTGTTGTGAAAAAATAAGAAATGGTTTCGGCGGAACAAACTCATCCCTTGTATTCACCCATATACCCGTTTTGGCAATTGGTCACGTGCGGCAACGAAATGGCGCGAAACCACCCCAAACATGAGTTTTGGACCTAAAGTCGTGCATTGGGCGTGTTCGTTGCCTAAAAATAAGAAATGGTTCTGGGGGCACAAACTCATTCCTTGTATGCACCACGATACTTGTTTTCAGAATGGGTCACGTGCGGCAACGAAATGGCACGAAACCACGGCAGACATGAATTTTGATCCTAAAGTAGTGGATTAGGCATGTTCGTTGTGAAAAAACAAGAAACGGTTCCAGCAGAACAAACTCATTCCTTGTATACACCCCGATACCCGTTTTCGCAATGAGGTCACGTGCGGCAACGAAATGACGCGAAACCACCCCAAACAAGAATTGTGGACCAAAAGCAGTGGATTGGGCATGTTCGTTGCGAAAAAACAAGAAATGGTTCCAGCGGAACAAACTCATTCCTTGTATACATCCTGATACCTGTTTTCGCAATGGGTCACGTGCGGCAACGAAATGGTGCGAAACCAACCCAAACATGATTTTTGGACCTAAAGTAGTGGATTGGGCATGTTTGTTGTGAAAAAATAAGAAATGGTTTCGGCGGAACAAACTCATTCCTTGTATTCAACCATATACCCGTTTTGGCAATGGGTCACGTGCGGCAACAAAATGGCGCGAAACCACCCCAAACAAGAGTTCTGGACCTAGAGTAGTGGATTGATCATTGCGAAAAAACGAGAAATGGTTTTGGTGGAACAAACTCATTCCTTGTATTCACCCATATACCCGTTTTGGCAATGGGTCACGTGCGGCAACGAAATGGCGCGAAACCAACCCAAACAAGAGTTTTGGACCTAGAGTAGTGGATTGTTCATTGCGAAAAAACGAGAAATGGTTGCGGCAACACAAACTCATGCCTTGTATGCACCCCGATACTCGTTTTCGCAATGGGTCACATGCGGTAATGAAATGGAGCGAAATCACCCCAAACATGAGTTTTGGACCTAAAGTAGTGGATTGGGCATGTTTATTGCAAAAAAACAAAAAATGATTCTGGGGACACAAACTCATGCCTTGTATGCACCTCGATACTCATATTCGCAATGGGTCACGTGCGGCAACGAAATGGCGCGAAACCACCCCAAACATGAGTTTTGGACCTAAAGTCGTGGATTGGGCATGTTCGTTGCGTAAAAACAAGAGATGGTTCTGGGGGCACAAACTCATGCCTTGTATGCACCACGATACTCGTTTTCGGAACGGGTCACGTGCGGCAACGAAATGGCGCGAAACCACGACAAACATGAATTTCGATCATAAAGTAGTGGATTGGGCATGTTCATTGTGAAAAAACAAGAAATGGTTGCGGTCACGTGCCGCAAGGAAATGACGCAAAAAATGAATTTTGGACCAAAAGTAGTGGATTGGGCATGTTCTTTACGAAAAAACAAGAAATGGTTCCAGGGACACAAACTCATGCCTTGTATGCACCCCGATACTCGTTTTCGCAATAAAATGGTGCGAAACCACGCCAAACATGAGTTTTGGACCTAAAGTAGTCATATCGGCATGTTCACTGTGAAATAATAAGAAATAGTTGCGGTGGAACAAACTCATTCCTTGTATACACTGCGATACCCATTTTCGCAATGGGTCACGTGCGGCAGCGAAATGGTGCGAAACCACCCCAAACATGATTTTTGGACCTAAAGTAGTGGATTCGGCATGTTCATTGCGAAAAAACAAGAAATGGTTCTGGGACACAAACTCATGTCTTGTATGCACCCCGATACTCATTTTCGCAATGGGTCACGTGCGCCAACAAAATGGCGCGAAACCACCCCAAACATGAGTTTTGGACCTCAAGTAGTGGATAGGGCTTGTTCATTGCGAAAAACCAAGAAATGGTTGCGGGGACACAAACTCATGCCTTATATGCACCTCGATACTCGTTTTCGCACTGAGTCACGTGCGGCAACGAAATGGCGCGAAACCACCCCAAACATGAGTTTTGGACCTAAAGTCGTGGATTGGGCATGTTCGTTGCGTAAAAATAAGAAATGGTTCTGGGTGCACAAACTCATGCCTTGTATGCACCACGATACTCGTTTTCGGAACGACTCACGTGCGGCAACGAAATGGCGCGAAACCACACCAAGCATGAGTTTTGAACTAAAAGTAGTGGATTGGGCATGTTCGTTACGAAAAAACAAGAAATGGTTCCGGCACAACAAACTCATTCCTTGTATACACCTCGATACCCCTTTTCGCAAAGGGTCACGTGCGGCAATGAAATGACGAGAAACCACCCCAATCATAAATTTTGGACCAAAAGTAGTGGATTGGTCATGTTCATTGCGAAAAAACAAGAAATGGTTCCGGGAACACAAACTCATGCCTTGTATGCTACCGATACTCGTTTTCGCAATGGGTCACATGCGGCAACGAAATGGCGCGAAACCACCACAAATATGATTTTTGGACCTAAAGTAGTGGATTGGGCTTGTTCATTGCGAAAAAACAAGAAATGGTTCTGGGGACACAAACTCATGCCTTCTATGCACCCCGATACTCGTTTTCGTAATGGGTCACGTGCGGCAACGAAATGGCGCGAAACCACCCCAAACAAGAGTTTTGGACCTAAAGTAGTGGATTAGGCATTTTTTTTGTGAAAGAAGAAGAAATGGTTCCGGCGGAACAAACTCATTCCTTGTATTCACCCATATACCCGTTTTCGCAATGGGTCACGTGCGGCAACGAAATGGTGCAAAACCACCCCAAAAATCAGTTTTGGACCTAAAGTAGTGGATTGGGCTGGTTCATTGCGAAAAAACAAGAAATGGTTAAGGGAACACAAACTCATGCCTTGTATGCACCCCGATACTCGTTTTCGCAATGTGTCACATGCGGCAATGTTTCGACCTAAAGTAGTGGATTGGGCATGTTTGTTGCGAAAAAACAAGAAATTTTTTCGGGGACACAAACTTATGCCTTGTATACACCCCGATACCCATTTTGGCAATGATGTCACGTGCGGCAACGAAATGGCGCGAAACCACACCAAACATGAGTTTTGGACCTAAAGACATGGATTGGGCATGTTCGTTGCGAAAAAACAAGAAATGGTTCTGGGGGCAAAAACTTATGCCTTGTATGCACCACGATACTCGTTTTCGATATGGGTCATGTGTGGCGACAAAATGGCGCGAAACCACACCAAACTTGAGTATTGGACCTAAAGTAGTGGTATCGGCATGTTCGTTGTGAAAATACAACAAATTGTTCTTGCGGAACAAACTCATTCCTTGTATACACCCCGATACCCATTTTCGCAATGGGTCACGTGCGGCAATGAAATGACGCGAAACCGCCCCAAACATGAATTTTTGACCAAAAGTAGTGGAATGGGCATGTTCGTTGCGAAAAAACAAGAAATGGTTCCGGGGACACAAACTCATGCCTTGAATGCACCCCGATACTCGTTTTCGCTATGGGTCACGTGCGGCAACAAAATGGCGCGAAACCACGCCAAACATGAGTATTGGACCTAAAGTAGTGGTATCGGCATGTTCGTTGTGAAAAAACAAGAAATGGTTCTGGCGGAACAAACTAATTCCTTGTATGCACCCCGATACTTGTTTTCGCAATCGGTCACGTGCGGCAACGAAATGGTGCGAAACCACCCCAAACATGAGTTTTGGAGCTAAAGTCATGATTGGGCATGTTCGTTGCGTAAAAACAAGAAATGGTTCTGGGGGCACAACCACATGCCTTGTATGCTCCACGATACTCGTTTTCGGAACGGGTCACGTGCGGCAACAAAATGGCGCGAAACCACGCCAAATATGAGTTTTGAACCAAAAGTAGTGGCATGGGCATGTTCTTTGCGAAAAAACAAGAAATGGTTCCGGGGACACAAACTCATGCTTTGTATGCACCCCGATACTTTTTTTCGCTATGGGTCACGTGCGGCAACAAAATGGTGCGAAACCACGCCAAACATGAGTTTTGGACCTAAAGTAGTGGTATCAGCATGTTCGTTGTGAAAAAACAAGAAAAGGTTCTGGCGGAACAAACTCATTCCTTGTATACACCCCGATACCCGTTTTCGCAATAGGTCACGTGCGGCAACGAAATGACACGAAACCACCCCAAACTTGAATTTTTGACCAAAAGTTTTGGATTGGGCATGTTCGTTGTGAAAAAACAAAAAATGGTTCCGGGGACACAAACTCATGCCTTGTATGCACCCCGATACTCTTTTTCGCTATGGGTCACGTGCAGCAACAAAATGGCGCGAAACCACGCCAAACAAGAGTATTGGACCTAGAGTAGTGGTATCGGCTTGTTCGTTGTGAAAAAACAAGAAGTGGTTCTGGCGGAACAAACTAATTCCTTGTATGCACCCCGATACTTGTTTTCGCAATGGGTCATGTGCGGCAACGAAATGGTGCGAAACCACCCCAAACATGAGTTTTGGAGCTAAAGTCGTGATTGGGCTTGTTCGTTGCGTAAAAAGAAGAAATGGTTCTGGGGGCACAACCACATGCCTTGAATGCTCCACGATACTCGTTTTCGGAACGCGTCACGTGCGGCAACGAAATGGCGCGGAACCACGCCAAATATGAGTTTTGAACCTAAAGTAGTGGATTGGGCAAGTTCTTTGCGAAAAAACAAGAAATGGTTCCGGCGGAACAAACTCATTGCTTGTATACACCCCAAAACCCCTTTTCGCAATGGGTCACGTGCGGCAACGAAATGGTACCAAACCATGCCAAATATGAGTTTTGAACGTAAAGTACTGGATTGGGCATGTTCTTTGCGAAAAAAGAAGAAATGGTTCCGGTGGAACAAACTCATTCCTTGTATACACCCCGATACCCCTTTCGCAATGGGTCACGTGCGGCAACGAAATGGCGCCAAACCACCCCAAACATGAGTTTTGGACCTAAAGTAGTGGTATCGGCATGTTCGTTGTGAAAAAACAAGAAATGGTTCTGGCGGAACAAACTCATTCCTTGTATACACACCGATACCCGTTTTCGCAATGGGTCACGTGCGGCAACGAAATGACGCGAAACCACCCCAAACATGAATTTTTGACCAAAAGTAGTGGAATGGGCATGTTCGTTGCGAAAAAACAAGAAATGGTTCCGGGGACACAAACTCATGCCATGTATGCACCCCGATACTCGTTTTCGCTATGGGTCACGTGCGGCAACAAAATGGCGCAAAACCACGCCAAACATGAGTATTGGACCTAAAGTAGTGGTATCGGCATGTTCGTTGTGAAAAAACAAGAAATGGTTCTGGCGGAACAAACTCATTCCTTGTATACACCCCGATACCCGTTTTCGCAATGGGCCACGTGCGGCAACAAAATGACGCGAAACCGCCCCAAACATGAATTTTTGACCAAAACTAGTGGAATGGGCATGTTCGTTGCGAAAAAACAAGAAATGGTTCAGGGGACACAAACTCATGCCTTGTATGCACCCCGATACTCGTTTTCGCTATGGGTCACGTGCGGCAATAAAATGGCGCGAAACCACGCCAAACATGAGTTTTGGACCTAAAGCAGTGGTATCCGCATGTTCGTTATGAAAAAACAAGAAAAGGTTCTGGCGGAACAAACTCATTCCTTGTATACACCCCGATACCCGTTTTCGCAATGGGTCACATGCGGCAACGAAATGACACGAAACGACCCCAAACTTGAATTTTTGACCAAAAGTTGTAGATTGGGCATGTTCGTTGCGAAAAAACAAGAAATGGTTCCGGGGACACAAACTCATGCCTTGTATGCACCCCGATACTCGTTTTCGCAATGGGTCACGTGCGGCAACAAAATGGTGCGAAACCACCCCAAACATGAGTTTTGCAGCTAAAGTCGTGATTGGGCATGTTCGTTGCGTAAAAAAAAGAAATGGTTCTGGGGGCACAACCACATGCCTTGCATGCTCCACGATACTCGTTTTCGGAACGGGTCACGTGCGGCAACGAAATGGCGCGAAACCACGTCAAATATGAGTTTTGAACCTAAAGTAGTGGATTGGGCATGTTCTTTGTGAAAAAACAAGAAATGGTTCCGGCCGAACAAACTCATTGCTTGTATACACCCCAATACCCCTTTTCGCAATGGGTCACGTGCGGCAACAAAATGGCACCAAACTGTGCCAAATATGAGTTTTGAACGTAAAGTAGTGGATTGGGCATGTTCTTTGCGAAAAAACAAGAAATAGTTCCGGCGAAACAAACTCATTCCTTGTATACACCCGATACCCCTTTTCGCAATGGGTCACGTGCGGCAACGAAATGGCGCCAAACCACCCCAAACATGAGTTTTGGACCTAAAGTAGTGGTATCGGCAAGTTCGTTGTGAAAAAACAAGAAATGGTTCTGGCGGAACAAACTCATTCCTTGTATACACCCCGATACCCGTTTTCGCAATGGGTCACGTGCGGCAATGAAATGACGCGAAACCACCCCAAACATTAATTTTTGACCAAAAGTAGTGGATTGGGCATGTTCGTTGCGAAAAAACAAGAAATGGTTCCGGGGACACAAACTCATGCCTTGTATGCACCCCAAAACTCATTTTCGCAATGGGTCACGTGCTGCAACAAAATGGCGCGAAACCATGACAAACATGAGTTTTGGACCTAAAGTAGTGGTATCAGCATGTTCGTTGTGAAAAAACAAGAAATGGTTCTGGCGGAACAGACTTATTCCTTGTATACACCCTGATACCCCTTTTCGCAATGGGTCACGTGCGGCAACAAAATGACGCGAAAACACCCCAAACATGAATTTTTGACCAAAAGTAGTGGATTGGGCATGTTCGTTGCGAAAAAACAAGAAATGGTTCCGGTGACACAAACTCATGCCTTGTATGCACCCCGATACTCGTTTTCGCTATGGGTCACGTGCGGCAACAAAATGGCGCGAAACCATGCCAAACATGAGTTTTGGACCTAAAGTAGTGGTATCGGCATGTTCGTTGTGAAAAAACAAGAAATGGTTCTGGCGGAACAAACTCATTCCTTGTATACACCCGGATACCCCTTTTCGCAATGGGTCATGTGCGGCAACGAAATGGCGCGAAACCACCCCAACCATGAGTTTTGGACCTAAAGTCGTGGATTGGGCATGTTCGTTGCGTAAAAACAACAAATGGTTCTGGGGGCACAAACTTATGCCTTGTTTGCACCACGATACTCGTTTTCGGAACAAGTCACGTGCGCCAACGAAATGGCGCGAAACCACGCCAAATATGAGTTTTTAACATAAAGTAGTGGATTGGGCATGTTCGTTGCCAAAAAACCAGAAATGGTTCTGGCAGAACAAACTCATTCCTTGTATACACCCCGATACCCGTTTTCACAATGGGTCACGTGCGGCAACGAAATGACGCGAAACCACCCCACACATGTGGCGGAACCGCCCTGCTTAATCCAGACTAAGCACACCTGCCACCTCTGGCTCGCAGTGCACTTAGGCTAGACTAAACCCGGTAGTCCGTCGAGAGTCCTTCGGGCTCTCGATGTCACCATTTCCCAGAGGAACCGACGTCATACACATCCGACTCTCGATGGAGCCACAACAGTTACAACATCACAGGCAGTTGAACAGATATTACATAGACTTTAGTTACAATCCAAGTTTGAAATCAAATAGAGTTCAACATAGTGTCTTATAACAACCTGGTTCAAATAGTCTCTTGCAGCGGAAATTTAAAGTTCAAGTTTCATGGTACTCAAAATACTTGCATAGAAGAACGAGCATCGAGCCCACCGATGCCGCTCCCTGCCAGGTCATGACTCTGCTCATTCCTGATGGGGGCACGACCCTCCACCAACACAGGCACAGAAGAGGAACTCCGTACCTGTAAGCCAAAAGTGGGGGCAAACCATGAGTACTAATTACTCAGTAGGACTTAATGGATGAGGCTTACGGCTGACGCGAAGCTTGCTTACTAGCATCTGAGTCCTTAGCCATTTCTTTTATGCAGTATCAAGTTAAAACAGTGGAAGCAGGATTTCACAGTTGCTTACATTATTGCACCCGAGCAGGATTTAACAGCTGCTTGAGTCAATCAAAATTGGTGGGACACAATAGATATGGTGTAGCATGGCATAAAAGTAAAGCATGTATCAAAATGCGACAAATATTTCACAAGGTAAAACAGGCATAGCCAAGTATGTAGTTGTCAAAACCATGTATTCTCAATACAACATATTCTTATGGGTTACTACTTTGCCCGTCAGTGGTATTGGCATTCTCACACCTGGTGAGCATCAGCGATTCGAATCGATTTTTATATTCCCGGGAATAACTAGAAGCACCAGGATGGCATATGCTTACTAACTCCCAGCGTTCCACATATGCTTCCCCCATCTCCACATGTCCCGTCTCAAGTTCGATGACCACTCCCGCCTAACTCCCGGAGCGCGTTGTCGCAGGAGCGGTACCTCGGTTACGTCGGGTTCTGCCCTCCTTTGACACCCGCCTCCGCGGCCACCTTCCTCTCAACCAGTGGGTAGGAACGTGCCCCTTGCTTGAGACGTCACAAGTAAGACTTTCACCGGCCCATAGATTCCGGATAAGCACTCTAGCAATGTTATGCCGACCAATAGGCGAACAATGACCGGCCTTATGCGACTCGGGCGGAGTCCACCACACATTATCTCAATTCTCAACAATTCATACCCATATCTCCGCCCGGTCTCCATTTAAAATATAACATAATCATGGCATGATAATAATAGCTTTCATAGTGAGACTTTTTCTTTTGAAAAGTAACACCTACGCGACGAGTGACCTTTATTCACTCGTGTCTACTCGTACCTAGCCATTCTAGGCATACTCGTCCTACGCACTCTATTATAGGTGCTAGGGCCAGGGCGGCCAAGGGATCTAATGCAGTTGGTTCCATACAACACCTAATGCATATGCGTAATGAACAGGTATTTTATTTGCTGGGAATTGTATGATCCTGCCTACCTTCTTCCTCGCTAGGGTTAGTCTCTTCGGCGGTGGCGTCAGCGGTCGGCTGCGAGTCCTCCTGCTCCTCTTCGGGTTCCTCGACCAGGGGTTGCTCCTGCACTGTCTCTTCTTCGATCGCGGGGTCTATATGCATGAGAAGCACCGACATGAGCGCCTATGAATGCAGATGCATGCACTTGATGAAGATGAAGTGCAGATGCCAGGATGCAGTATATGCTTCATGGAAAACAACATGTGCGTAGCAGTTAAATCAACCTTCATGTATATATTTAGTGTAAACCCTGTACAGTGGTGAATTAAAACATGCATCTGAGTTCTGGCAGTTCGACTAACTCAAATGGTACCAAACTCTTATGACAAGCAGATATTTCATACCCAAAGCTACTGTCAAAATTTCAGCTCAATTGGAGTTATAATTATTTTATTAAAATTCCAGCAAGTTTTCAGCCCTACACCTTGTCAGAATTTTTATAATTTATCGGCATGGTTTCTGAAGATGAAATTTTACCAGTGAGCTATCCTTAGTATGAACTGCATGTACAAAAATTTACAAGCTAAAATTCCCACTTTTTGACAGGACATCTATTTCCCATATATAAAACTGGTGCAAATTAAGATGTACATATAAACAGCGAGAATAGCTTCCAAGCATATACTTTCTGGACCCTACAGTACTCCCACATGCTACTAGAATTTTGGTAGAATTTATCTTGCACATTAGGACCCATTTTTCCATTTATCAAGTTCTCCAAGTCAAGATTTGTCATTTTCAAATCACCATCAAAACTATACATGCAGAGGCTCATATTTTACCAGTGGTGTTCACAAGCTATATAGAACCAGAGAAAAATACTAGTGAGCCTTATTTCACATATTTTGCAGGGACCTCATTTTCAAATTATCAAATAATGCATAAAGTACATATAAAATGGTAAACCATGAATGAACAGTAAAGTATTGAGCCACCAGGAATTACCACAGTATCAAGACACCCTAGGAAAGCTACTGACCAAGTTTCGTCATTTTTGAATTCCATCTAGGCCATGTTTCCTATTTTTCATTGATTTAACATGCACCTTTAAAAACAGGGGTAAAACCGTACATGCACATCCCCACATCATACCTACTGTGTAGATCTATTTACTAGGAGTACAACGCAACTGAGTTTTCCTTTTTACGATTTTTATTCGATTTTATATGAATTTCCAAAGTTTCAGCCGAATATAGGAAAAAGAAATGGAAAAAAGGTAAAGCCGAGGACTAGAACACAATTAACCCTATACTCCAGGGGCTAGCACGTAAGAATGCCAAGACTCAGTAAACAGCGCGTGGTTTAAAACGTAAATAGACCAGACTCCGGGGGGTAGCTTGCAAAAACCCCCGGCCGTTCTTCCTCCTCCCGCCGCGCGCGTGCGCCGACGAGCTCCGGCTCGCCGGGGCCGCGACGCGGGGCGCGTCGGGTGCGCGAGGACACGGGGCTCACCCTGGGGTAGGCCTCGGCGTCGGGGAGGGTGCGGACGAGGCGGCGCGGCGGTGAACCGAAGAGGGTCGGCGGCGTGGACGGCGCCGTGAACGACGTCGAGGCGGAGGGAATCCGGGCGTCGCGTGGGCGAGCGGCGACGAGAGTGGGCGCGTCGGGTGCGCGGGAGTGAGCCGAGTGCGGTGGAGTAGATCTAGGGGCGCGAGAGGCGGCGGAGTGGGCGGCGCGAGCTCGAGCTTGAGCTCGGCTCGGTAATGGCGGTCGGGCGGGGTCGCGAGCCGATCTCGTGGTCTAGGGCGGGAGCGGCGGCGAGAGTGGGCGGAGGAGAGGCGGACGGGCGAGGCGAAGGCGGTGGTGGGGTCTGGAGGCACGGGGAGGGTCGGAGGCGGCCGGCGTGGGAGCTCGAAACCGGCGGCAATGGCGGGCGGCTCGGGCGAGAGCGAGCGAGGCGAGGGCGTGAGTGAGGGAAATGGATGGGGATGCATCTGGACGGATACGCGGGCGAGGGTAGAGTCGAGGGGCGCGGTCGGCGATCCGTGGGCGCGCCGGCGTGACCGTACGCCGGCGGCCGCGTGTCGGGCGGCGCCCCGGACACGGTGGCTGCCCGGCGGAGGCGGGCCCACCTGTCAGCGACCGCGGGGAAAGGAAATAAAAGAAAAAGAAAAATGTGTTTCCTTCTTCTCTAAAAATCGAGATTTTGACCTATTTAGAGCCCGATTTTGAAGAAGTGCCAATTATATGAAATGTTCTACTCTTTGAGCTCTACAACTTTGTCAATTGGCTCATCTTCAAATTCGGTGCATAAATATGAAATTCATTTGAATTTAGCTCTCAAGTTTAGTTTGACCCACTGACCCCATTTATTTGAAAATTCCAAAACTCCCCCTTCCAGCCATTTTCACCCAAGGAGCTTTTTGACAATATTGTTGAAAACTTCATGACCTACAACTTTTCTAATTTGGTCTTTGCATGAATGTGGCCGTAGGCCAGAGTAAACTTAGAATTTCAAATCAGCCCCAATTTGAACTGGTTTTCTGTACTGTCATTAAATGACCCTAATCACCCTCCAAACCTCATTATCTGACAAGACCCCAATTAACAAAGTTGTTTATCTCATGCGTATCTACAGTTTTGTCAATATGAACTTCACCCAGATCTCAATGGAACCAAAGATACAACTGTAACATAGCATCTCACATGAAATGACAGGGTCTTTCACTATGCAATATAAACCAAACTTGTTTCCAATGCACCCACACATGTTATGCCATGATGTTTAAG
Organism: Paspalum notatum; assembly: GCA_022530915.1. Classification (NCBI taxonomy): domain Eukaryota; kingdom Viridiplantae; phylum Streptophyta; class Magnoliopsida; order Poales; family Poaceae; genus Paspalum; species Paspalum notatum. The sequence goes on along the minus strand of CM039688.1, from coordinate 24,723,142 downwards.
GATGATGCTTCATGTAAGATGAGTGATTATGCACTTGAGATGCCGGAGCATCACAACACATGATTTTTTGACCAAAAGTTGTGGACTGTGCATGTTTGTTACGAAAAAATAAAAAATGGTTCCGGGGACAAACTCAAGCCTTGTATGCACCCCGATACTCGTTTTCGCTATGGGTCATGTGCGGCAACAAAATGGTGCGAAACCACACCAAACATGAGTTTTGGACCTAAAGTAGTGGTATTGGCATGTTCGTTGTGAAAAAACAAGAAAAGGTTCTGGTGGAACAAACTCATTCCTTGTATACATCCCGATACCCGATTTCGCAATGTGTCACGATACTCGTTTTCGGAACGGGTCACGTGCGGCAACGAAATGGCGTGAAGAGGATTGGTTATGTTCTTTGCGAAAAAACAAGAAATAGTTCCGGCGGAACAAACTCATTCCTTGTATACACCTCGGTACCCCTTTTCGCAATGGGTCACGTGCGGCAATGAAATAGCGCCAAACCACCCCAAACATGAGTTTTGGACCTAAAGTAGTGGTGTCGGCATGTTCGTTGTGAAAAAACAAGAAATGGTTCCGGTGACACAAACTCATGCCTTGCATGCACCCCGATACTCGTTTTCGCTATGGGTCACGTGCGGCAACAAAATGGCGCGAAACCATGCCAAACATGAGTTTTTGACCTAAAGTAGTGGTATCGGCATGTTTGTTGTGAAAAAACAAGAAATGGTTCTGGCGGAACAAACTCATTCCTTGTGTACACCCCAATACCCCTTTTCGCAATGGGTCACGTGCGGTAACGAAATGGCGCGAAACCACCCCAACCATGAGTTTTGGACCTAAAGTCGTGGATTGGGCATGTTCGTTGCGTAAAAACAAGAAATGGTTCTAGGGGCACAAACTTATGCCTTGTTTGCACCACGATACTCGTTTTCGGAACAAGTCACGTGCGGCAACGAAATGGCGCGAAAACACGCCAAATATGATTTTTTTACCTAAAGTAGTGGATTGGGCATGTTCGTTGCCAAAAAACAAGAAATGGTTCCAGCAGAACAAACTCATTCCTTGTATACACCCCGATTCCCGTTTTCGCAATGGGTCACGTGCGGCAACGAAATGGCGCGAAACCACCCCACACAAGATTTTTTGACCAAAAGTTGTGGACTGTGCATGTTTGTTACGAAAAAACAAGAAATGGTTCCGGGGACAAACTCATGCCTTGTATGCACCCCGATACTCGTTTTCGCTATGGGTCATGTGCGGCAACAAAATGGTGCGAAACCACACCAAACATGAGTTTTGGACCTAAAGTAGTGGTATTGGCATGTTCGTTGTGAAAAAACAAGAAAAGGTTCTGGCGGAACAAACTCATTCCTTGTATACACCCCGATACCCGTTTTCGCAATGTGTCACGATAATCGTTTTTGGAACGGGTCACGTGCGGCAACGAAATGGCGTGAAGAGGATTGGTTATGTTCTTTGCGAAAAAACAAGAAATAGTTCCGGCGGAACAAACTCATTCCTTGTATACACCTCGATACCCCTTTTCGCAATGGGTCACGTGCGGCAATGAAATAGCGCCAAACCACCCCAAACATGAGTTTTGGACCTAAAGTAGTGGTGTCGGCATGTTCGTTGTGAAAAAACAAGAAATGGTTCTGGCGGAACCAACTCATTCCTTGTATACACCCCGATACCCGTTTTCGCAATGGGTCACGTGCGGCAACAAAATGACGCGAAACCAACCCAAACATGAATTTTTGACCAAAAGTAGTGGATTGGGCATGTTCGTTGCGAAAAAACAAGAAATGGTTCTGGGGGCACAAACTCTTGCCCTGCATGCACCACGATACTCGTTTTCGGAACGGGTCACGTGCGGCAACGAAATGGCGCAAAACTATGCCAAACATGAGTTTTGAACCTAAAGTAGTGGATTGGGCATCTTCGTTGCGAAAAAACAAGAAATGGTTCCGGCAGAACAAACTCATTCCTTGTATACACCCCGATACCCGTTTTCGCAATGGGTCACATGCGGCAACGAAATGATGTGAAACCACCCCACACATGATTTTTTGACCAAAAGTTGTTGACTGGGCATGTTCGTTACGAAAAAACAAGAAATGGTTCCAGAGACACAAACTCATGCCTTGTATGCACCCCGATACTCGTTTTCGCTATGGGTCATGTGCGGCAACAAAATGGCGTGAAACCACGCCAAACATGAGTTTTGGACCAAAAGTAGTGGTATCGGCATGTTCGTTGTGAAAAAACAAGAAAAGGTTCTGGCGGAACAAATTCATTCCTTATATACCCCCATACCCCTTTTCGCAATGGGTCACGTGCGGCAACGAAATGGCGCGAAACCACCCCAAACATGAGTTTTGGACCAAAAGTCGTGGATTGGGCATGTTCGTTGCATAAAAACAAGAAATGGTTCTGGGGGCACAAACTCTTGCCTTGTTTGCACCACGATACTCGTTTTCGAAACGGGTCACGTGCGGCAACGAAATGGCGCGAAACCGCGCCAAATATGAGTTTTTAACCTAAAGTAGTGGATTGGGCATGTTCGTTGCAAAAAAACAAGAAATGGTTCCGGCAGAAGAAACTCATTCCTTGTATACACGCCGATACCCGTTTTCGCAATGGGTCACGTGCGGCAACAAAATGACGCGAAATCACCCCAAACATGAAATTTTGACCAAAAGTAGTGGATTGGGCATGTTCATTGCGAAAAAACAAGAAATGGTTCCGGGGATACAAACTCATGCTTTGTATGCACCCCGATACTTCTTTTCGCTATGGGTCACATGCGGCAACAAAATGGCGCAAAACCACGCCAAACATGAATTTTGGACCAAAAGTAGTGGATTGGCCATGTTCGTTGCGAAAAAACAAGAAATGGTTCTGGCGGAACAAACTCATTCCTTGTATACACCCCGATACCTGTTTTCGCAATGGGTCACGTGCGGCAACGAAATGACGCGAAACCACCCCAAACATGAATTTTTGACCAAAAGTAGTGGATTAGGCATGTTCGTTCCGAAAAAACAAGAAATGGTCCCGGGGACACAAACTCATGCCTTGTATGCACCCCGATACTCGTTTTCGATATGGGTCACGTGCGGCAACAAAATGGTGCGAAACTATGCCAAACATGAGTTTTGGACCTAAAGTAGTGGTATCGGCATGCTCGTTGTGAAAAAACAAGAAATGGTTCTGGCGGAACAAACTTATTCCTTGTATACATCCCGATACCCCTTTTCGCAATGGGTCACGTGCGGCAACGAAATGGCGCGAAACCACCCCAAACATGAGTTTTGGACCTAAAGTCGTGGATTGGGAATGTTCGTTGCGTAAAAACAAGAAATGGTTCTGGGGGCACAAACTTATGCCTTGTTTGCACCACGATACTCGTTTTCGGAACGGGTCACGTGCGGCAACGAAATGGCGCGAAACCACGCCAAATATGAGTTTTTAACCTAAAGTAGTGGATTGCGCATGTTCGTTGCGAAAAAACAAGAAATGGCTCCGGGGACACAAACTCAAGCCTTGTATGCACCCCGATACTCGTTTTCGCTATGGGTCACGTGCGGCAACAAAATGGCGCGAAACCATGCCAAACATGAGTTTTGGACCTAAAGTAGTGGTATCGGCATGTTCGTTGTGAAAAAACGAGAAATGGTTCTGGCGGAACCAACTCATTCCTTGTATACACCCCGTTACCCGTTTTCGCAATGGGTCACGTGCGGCAACGAAATGACGCGAAACCAACCCAAACATGAATTTTTGACCAAAAGTAGTGGATTGGGTATGTTCGTTGCGAAAAAACAAGAAATGGTTCTTGGGGCACAAACTCTTGCCCTGTATGCACCACGATACTCATTTTCGGAACGGGTCACGCGCGGCAACGAAATGGCTCGAAACTATGCCAAACATGAGTTTTGAACCTAAAGTAGTGGATTGGGCATGTTCGTTGCGAAAAAACAAGAAATGGTTCCGGCAGAACAAACTCATTCCTTGTATACACCCCGATACCCGTTTTCGCAATGGGTCACGTGCGGCAACGAAATGACGCGAAACCACCCCCCACACATGATTTTTTGACCAAAAGTTGTGGACTGGGCATGTTCGTTACGAAAAAACAAGAAATGGTTCCGGGGACACAAACTCATGCCTTGTATGCACCCCGATACTCGTTTTCGCTATAGGTCATGTGCGGCAACAAAATGGCGTGAAACCACACCAAACATGAGTTTTGGACCTAAAGTAGTGGTATCGGCATGTTCGTTGTGAAAAAACAAGAAAAGGTTCTGGCGGAACAAACTCATTCCTTGTATACACCCCCGATACCCGTTTTCGCAATGTGTCACGTGCGGCAACGAAATGGTGCGAAAGCACCCCAAACATGAGTTTTGGACCTAAAGTCATGGATTGGGCATGTTCGTTGCGTAAAAACAAGAAATGGTTCTGGGGGCACAAACTCATGCCTTGTATGCTCCACGATACTCGTTTTCGGAATGGGTCACGTGCGGCAACGAAATGGCGCGAAACCATGCCAAATATGAGTTTTGAACCTAAAGTAGTGGATTAGGCTTGGTCTTTGCGAAAAAACACGAAATGGTTCCGGCGCAACAAATTCGTTCCTTATATACACCTCGATACCCCTTTTCGCAATGGGTCACGTGCGGCAACGAAATGGCGCGAAACCACCCCAAACATGTGTTTTGGACCTAAAGTCGTGGATTGGGCATGTTCGTTGCATAAAAACAAGAAATGGTTCTGGGGCACAAACTTATGCCTTGTTTGCACCACGATACTCGTTTTCGGAACGGGTCACGTGCGGCAACGAAATGGCGCGAAACCACGCCAAATATGAGTTTTGAACCTAAAGGAGTGGATTGGGCATGTTTGTTGCGAAAAAACAAGAAATGGTTCCGGTGACACAAACTCATGCCTTGTATGCACCCCGATACTCGTTTTCGCTATGGGTCACGTGCGGCAACAAAATGGCGCGAAACCATGCCAAACATGAGTTTTGGACCAAAAGTAGTGGTATCGGCATGTTCGTTGTGAAAAAACAAGAAAAGGTTCTGGCGGAACAAACTCATTCCTTATACACCCCCATACCCCTTTTCGCAATGGGTCACGTGCGGCAACGAAATGGCGCGAAACCACCCCAAACATGAGTTTTGGACCAAAAGTCGTGGGTTGGGCATGTTCGTTGCATAAAAACAAGAAATGGTTCTGGGGGCACAAACTCCTGTCTTGTTTGCACCACGATACTCGTTTTCGGAACGGGTCACGTGCGGCAACGAAATGGCGCGAAACCGCGCCAAATATGAGTTTTTAACCTAAAGTAGTGGATTGGGCATGTTCGTTGCAAAAAAACAAGAAATGGTTCCGGCAGAAGAAACTCATTCCTTGTATACACCCCGATACCCATTTTCGCAATGGGTCACGTGCGGCAACAAAATGACGCGAAACCACCCCAAACATGAATTTTTGACCAAAAGTAGTGGATTGGGCATGTTCATTGCGAAAAAACAAGAAATGGTGCCGGGGATACGAACTCATGCTTTGTATGCACCCCGATACTTCTTTTCGCTATGGGTCACATGCGGCAACAAAATGGCGCAAAACCACGCCAAACATGAATTTTGGACCAAAAGTAGTGGATTGGCCATGTTCGTTGCAAAAAAACAAGAAATGGTTCTGGCGGAACAAACTCATTCCTTGTATACACCCCGATACCTGTTTTCGCAATGGGTCACGTGCGGCAACGAAATGACGCGAAACCACCCCAAACATGAATTTTTGACCAAAAGTAGTGGATTAGGCATGTTCGTTCCGAAAAAACAAGAAATGGTTCCGGGGACACAAACTCATGCCTTGTATGCACCTCGATACTCGTTTTCGATATGGGTCACGTGCGGCAACAAAATGGTGCGAAACCATGCCAAATATGAGTTTTGGACCTAAAGTAGTGGTATCGGCATGTTCGTTGTGAAAAAACAAGAAATGGTTCTGGCGGAACAAACTTATTCCTTGTATACATCCCGATACCCCTTTTCGCAATGGGTCACGTGCGGCAACGAAATGGCGCGAAACCACCCCAAACATGAGTTTTGGACCCAAAGTCGTGGATTGGGAATGTTCGTTGCGTAAAAACAAGAAATGGTTCTGGGGGCACAAACTTATGCCTTGTTTGCACCACGATACTCGTTTTCGGACGGGCACGTGCGGCAACGAAATGAAGCGAAACCACGCCAAATATGAGTTTTTAAACTAAAGTAGTGGATTGGCCATGTTCGTTGCGAAAAAACAAGAAATGGCTCCGGGGACACAAACTCATGCCTTGTATGCACCCCGATACTCGTTTTCGCTATGGGTCACGTGCGGCAACAAAATGGCGCGGAACCATGCCAAACATGAGTTTTGGACCTAAAGTAGTGGTATCGGCAAGTTCGTTGTGAAAAAACAAGAAATGGTTCTGGCGGAACAAACTCATTCCTTGTAGACACCCCGATACCCGTTTTCGCAATGGGTCATGTGCGGCAACGAAATGGTGCGAAAGCACCCCAAACATGAGATTTGTACCTAAAGTCATGGATTTGGCATGTTCATTGCGTAAAAACAAAAAATGGTTCTGGGGGCTGCCTTGTATGCTCCACGATACTCGTTTTCGGAACGGGTCACGTGCGGCAACGAACTGGCGTGAAGAGGATTGGTTATGTTCTTTGCGAAAAAACAAGAAATAGTTCCGGCGGAACAAACTCATTCCTTGTATACACCCCGATACCCCTTTTCGCACTGGGTCACGTGCGGCAATGAAATAGCGCCAAACCACCCCAAACATGAGTTTTGGACCTAAACTAGTGGTATCGGCATGTTCGTTGTGATAAAACAAGAAATGGTTCTGGCGGAACCAACTCATTCCTTGTATACACCCCGATACCCGTTTTCGCAATGGGTCACGTGCGGCAACGAAATGACGCGAAACCAACCCAAACATGAATTTTTGACCAAAAGTAGTGGATTGGGCATGTTGCGAAAAAACAAGAAATGGTTCTGGGGGCACAAACTCTTGCCCTGTATGCACCATGATACTCATTTTCGGAACGGGTCACGTGCGGCAACGAAATGGTGCGAAACTATGCCAAACATGAGTTTTGAACCTAAAGTAGTGGATTGGGCATGTTCGTTGCGAAAAAACAAGAAATGGTTCCGGCAGAACAAACTCATTCCTTGTATACACCCCGATACCCGTTTTCGCAATGGGTCACGTGCGGCAACGAAATGACGCGAAACCACCCCCCCACACATGAGTTTTTGACCAAAAGTTGTGGACTGGGCATGTTCGTTACGAAAAAACAAGAAATGGTTCCGGGGACACAAACTCATGCCTTGTATCCACCCCGATACTCGTTTTCGCTATGGGTCATGTGCGGCAACAAAAAGGCGTGAAACCACACCAAACATGAGTTTTGGACCTAAAGTAGTGGTATCGGCATGTACGTTGTAAAAAAACAAGAAAAGGTTCTAGCGGAACAAACTCATTCCTTGTATACACCCCGATACCCGTTTTCGCAATGTGTCACTGCGGCAACGAAATGGTGCGAAAGCACCCCAAACATGAGTTTTGGACCTAAAGTCGTGGATTGGGCATGTTCGTTGCGTAAAAACAAGAAATGGTTCTGGGGGCACAAACTCATGCCTTGTATGCTCCACGATACTCGTTTTCGGAATGGGTCACGTGCGGCAACGAAATGGCGCGAAATCACGCCAAATATGAGTTTTGAACCTAAAGTAGTGGATTAGGCTTGGTCTTTGCGAAAAAACAAGAAATGGTTCCGGCGCAACAAATTCGTTCCTTATATACACCTCGATACCCCTTTTCGCAATGGGTCACGTGCGGCAACGAAATGGCGCGAAACGACCCCAAACATGAGTTTTGGACCTAAAGACGTGGATTGGGCATGTTCGTTGCATAAAAACAAGAAATGGTTCTGGGGCACAAACTTATGCCTTGTTTGCACCACGATACTCGTTTTCGGAACGGGTCACGTGCGGCAACGAAATGGCGCGAAACCACGCCAAATATGAGTTTTTAACCTAAAGTAGTGGATTGGGCATGTTCGTTGCAAAAAAACAAGAAATGGTTCCAGCAGAACAAACTCATTCCTTGTATACACCCCGATACCCGTTTTCGCAATGGGTCACGTGCGGCAAGAAAATGACGCGAAACCACCCCAAACATGAATTTTTGACCAAAAGTAGTGGATTGGGCATGTTCATTGCGAAAAACCAAGAAATGGTTCCGGGGGAACAAACTCATGCTTTGTATGCACCCCGATACTTCTTTTCGCTATGGGTCACAGGCGGCAACAAAATGGCGCAAAACCACGCCAAACATGAATTTTGGACCAAAAGTAGTGGATTGGGCATGTTCATTGCGTAAAAACAAGAAATGGTTCTGGGGGCACAAACTTATGCCTTGTTTTCACTACGATACTCGTTTTCGGAACGGGTCACGTGCGGCAACGAAATGGCGCGAAACCACGCCAAATATGAGTTTTTAACCTAAAGTACTGGATTGGGCATGTTCGTTGCAAAAAAACAAGAAATGGTTCCGACAGAACAAACTCATTCCTTGTATACACCCTGATACCCGTTTTCGCAATGGGTCACGTGCGGCAACAAAATGGGGCAAAACCACGCCAAACATGAATTTTGGACCAAAAGTAGTGGATTGGGGATGTTCGTTGCGAAAAAACAAGAAATGGTTCTAGCGCAACAAACTCATTCCTTGTGTACACCCCGATACCTGTTTTCGCAATGGGTCACGTGCGGCAACGAAATCACGCGAAACCACCCCAAACTCATGCTTGTATGCACCCCGATACTCATTTTCGCTATGGGTCACGTGCGGCAACAAAATGGCACGAAACCATGCCAAACATGAGTTTTGGACCTAAAGTAGTGGTATCGCCATGTTCGTTGTGAAAAAAGATGAAATGGTTCTGGCGGAAGAAACTTATTCCTTGTATACATCCCGATACCCCTTTTCGCAACGGATCACGTGCGGCAACGAAATGGCGCAAAACCACCCCAAACATGAGTTTCGGACCTAAAGTCGTGGATTGGGCATGTTCGTTGCGTAAAAACAAGAAATGGTTCTGGGGGCACAAACTTATGCCTTGTTTGCACCACGATACTCGTTTTTGCAATGGGTCACGTGCGGCAACGAAATGACGCGAAACCACCCCAAACATGAATTTTTGACCAAAAGTAGTGGATTGGGCATGTTCGTTGCAAAAAACAAGAAATGGTTCCGGGGACACAAACTCATGCCTTGTATGCACCCCGATACTCGTTTTTGCAATGGGTCACGTGCGGCAACGAAATGGCGCGAAACCACCCCAAACATGAATCTTCGAATTAAAGTCGTGGATTGGGCATGTTCGTTGCGTAAAAGCAAGAAATGGTTCTGGGGGGCACAAACTTATGCCTTGTATGCACCACGATACTCGTTTTTGGAACGGATCACGTGCGGCAATGAAATGGCGCAAAACCAGGCCAAATATGAGTTTTTAACCTAAAGTAGTGGATTGGGCATGTTCGTTGCAAAAAAACAAGAAATGGTTCCGGCAGAACAAACTCATTCCTTGTATACACCCCGATACCCGTTTTCGCAATGGGTCACGTGCGGCAACAAAATGACGCGAAACCACCCCAACATGAATTTTTGGCCAAAAGTAGTGGATTGGGCATGTTCCTTGCGAAAAAACAAGAAATGGTTCCGGGGATACAAACTCATACTTTGTATGCACCCCAATACTTCTTTTCGCTATGGGTCACATGCGCCAACAAAATGGCGCAAAACCATGCCAAACATTAATTTTGGACCAAAAGTAGTGGATTGGGCATGATCGTTGCGAAAAAACAAGAAATGGTTCTGGCGGAACAAACTCATTCCTTGTATACATCCCGATACCTGTTTTCGCAATGGGTCACGTGCGGCAACGAAATGACGCGAAACCACCCCAAACATGAATTTTTGACCAAAAGTAGTGGATTGGGCATGTTCGCTCCAAAAAAACAAGAAATGGTTCCGGCGGAACAAACTCATTCCTTGTATACACCCCGATACCCGTTTTCGCAATGGGTCACGTGCAGCAACGAAATGGTGCGAAACCACCCCAAACATGAGTTTTGGACCTAAAGTCGTGGATTGGGCATGCTCGTTGCGTAAAAACAAGAAATGGTTCTGGGGGCACAAACTTATGCCTTGTATGCACCATGATACTCGTTTTTGGAACGGGTCACGTGCGGCAACGAAATGGCCCGAAACCACGCCAAATATGAGTTTTTAACCTAAAGTAGTGGATTGGGCATGTTCGTTGCAAAAAAAACAAGAAATGGTTCCGGCAGAACAAACTCATTCCTTGTATACACCCCGATACCCGTTTTCGCCATGGGTCACGTGCGGCAACGAAATGACGCGAAACCACCCCACACATGATTTTTTGACCAAAAGTTGTGGATTGGGCATGTTCGTTACGAAAAAATAAGAAATGGTTCCGGGGACACCAACTCATGGCTTGTATGCACCTCGGTACTCGTTTTCGCAATGGGTCATGTGCGGCAACAAAATGGTGCGTAACCATGCCAAACATGAGTTTTGGACCTAAAGTAGTGGTATCGGCATGGTCGTTGTGAAAAAACAAGAAATGGTTCTGGCGGAACCAACTCATTCCTTGTATACACCCCGATACCTGTTTTCGCAATGGGTCACGTGCGGCAACGAAATGACGCGAAACCAACCCAAACATGAATTTTTGACGAAAAGTGGTGGATTGGGCATGTTCGTTCCGAAAAAACAAGAAATGGTTCTGTGGGCACAAACTCATGCCTTCTATGCTCCATGATACTCGTTTTCGGAACGGGTCACGTGCGGCAACGAAATGGCGCGAAACCACGCCAAATATGAGTTTTGAACCTAAAGTAGAGGATTGATTATGTTCTTTGCGAAAAAACAAGAAATGGTTCTAGGGGCACAAACTTATGCCTTGTTTGCACCACGATAATCGTTTTCAGAACGGGTCACGTGCGGCAACGAAATGGCGCGAAACCACGCCAAATATGAGTTTTGAACCTAAAGTAGTGGATTGGGCATGTTCTTTGCGAAAAAACAAGAAATCGTTCCGGCGGAACAAACTCATTCCATGTATACACCCCGATACCCCTTTTCGCAATGGGTCACGTGCGGCAACGAAATGGCACCAAACCATGCCAAATATCAGTTTTAAACCTAAAGTAGTGGATTGGCCATGTTCTTTGCGAAAAAACAAGAAATGGTTCCGGCGGAACAAACTCATTCCTTGCATACACCCCGATACCCCATTCCGCAATGGGTCAGTGCGGCAACGAAATGGCGCGAAACCATCCCAGACATGAGTTTTCGACCTAAAGTCGTGGATTGGGCATGTTCGTTGCGAAAAAACAAGAAATGGTTCTGGGGGCACAAACTCATGCCTTGTATGCTCCACGATACTCGTTTTCGGAACGGGTCACGTGCGGCAACGAAATGGCGCAAAACTACGCCAAATATGAGTTTTGAACCTAAAGTAGTGGATTAGGCTTGGTCTTTGCGAAAAAACAAGAAATGGTTCCGGCGGAACAAATTCATTCCTTATATACACCCCGATACCCCTTTTCGCAACGGGTCACGTGCGGCAACGAAATGGCGCGAAACCACCCCAAATATGAGGTTTGGACCTAAAGTCGTGGATTGGGCATGTTCGTTGCGTAAAAACAAGAAATGGTTCTAGGGGCACAAACTTATGCCTTGTTTGTACCACGATAATCGTTTTCGGAACGGGTCACGTGCGGCAACGAAATGGCGCGAAACCACGCCAAATATGAGTTTTGAACCTAAAGTAGTGGATTGGGCATGTTCTTTGCGAAAAACAAGAAATCGTTCCGGCGGAACAAACTCATTCCATGTATACACCCCGATACCCCTTTTCGCAATGGGTCACGTGCGGCAACGAAATGGCGCCAAACCATGCCAAATATGAGTTTTGAATGTAAAGTAGTGGATTGGGCATGTTCTTTGCGAAAAAACAAGAAATGGTTCCGGCGGAACAAACTCATTCCTTGCATACACCCCGATACCCCTTTTCGCAATGGGTCACGTGCGGCAACGAAATGGCGCGAAACCACGGCTAACATGAGTTTTGGACCTAAAGTAGTGGTATCGGCATGTTCGTTGTGAAAAAACAAGAAATGGTTCTGGCGGAACAAACTCATTCCTTGTATACACCCGATACCCGTTTTCGCAATGGGTCACGTGCGGCAACGAAATGACGCGAAACCACCCCAAACATGAATGTTTGACCAAAAGTAGTGGATTGGGCATCTTCGTTGCGTAAAAACAAGAAATGGTTCTGTGGGCACAAACTCATGCCTTGTATGCTCCCCGATACTCGTTTTCGGAACGAGTCACTGCGGCAACGAAATGGCGCGAAAGCACGCCAAATATGAGTTTTGAACCTAAATTTGAGGATTGGCTATGTTCTTTGCGAAAAAACAAGAAATGGTTCCGGCGGAACAAACTCATTCCTTGTATACACCCCGATACTCCTTTTAGCAATGGGTCACGTGCGGCAACGAAATGGCGCCAAACCATGCCAAATATGAGTTTTGAACGTAAAGTAGTGGATTGGGCATGTTCTTTGCGAAAAAAACAAGAAATGGTTCCGGCGGAACAAACTCATTCCTTGCATACACCCCGATACCCCTTTTCGCAATGGGTCACGTGCGGCAACGAAATGGCGCGAAACCACCCCAAACATGAGTTATGACCTAAAGTAGTGGTATCGGCATGTTCGTTGTGAAAAAACAAGAAATGGTTCTGGCGGAACAAACTCATTCCTTGTATACACCCCGATACATGTTTTCGCAATGGGTCACGTGCGGCAACGAAATGACGCGAAACCACCCCAAACATGAATTTTTGACCAAAAGTAGTGGATTGGGCATGTTCGTTGCGAAAAAACAAGAAATGGTTCCGGGGACACAAACTCATGCCTTGTATGCACCCCGATACTCGTTTTCGCTATGGGTCACGTGCGGCAACAATATGGCGTGAAACCATGCCAAACATGAGTTTTGGACCTAAAGTAGTGGTTTCGGCATGTTTGTTGTGAAAAAACAAGAAATGGTTCTGGGGGCACAAACTTATGCCTTGTATGCACCACGATACTCGTTTTCAGAACAGGTCACGTGCGGCAACGAAATGGCGCGAAACCACGCCAAATATGAGTTTTGAACCTGAAGTAGTGGATTGGGCATGTTCTTTGCGAAAAAACAAGAAATGGTTCCGGCGGAACAAACTCATTCCTTGTATACACCCCGATACCCCTTTTCGCAATGGGTCACGTGCGGCAACGAAATGGCGCCAAACCACACCAAATATGAGTTTTGAACTTAAAGTAGTGGATTGGGCATGTTCTTTGCGAAAAAACAAGAAATAGATCCGGCGAAACAAACTCATTCCTTGTATACACCCCGATACCGCTTTTCGCAATGGGTCACGTGCGGCAACGAAATGGCGCCAAACCATGCCAAATATCAGTTTTAAACCTAAAGTAGTGGATTGGCCATGTTCTTTGCGAAAAAACAAGAAATGGTTCCGGCGGAACAAACTCATTCCTTGCATACACCCCGATACCCCATTCCGCAATGGGTCAGTGCGGCAACGAAATGGCGCGAAACCATCCCAAACATGAGTTTTCGACCTAAAGTCGTGGATTGGGCATGTTCTTTGCGAAAAAACAAGAAATGGTTCTGGGGGCACAAACTCATGCCTTGTATGCTCCACGATACTCGTTTTCGGAACGGGTCACGTGCGGCAACGAAATGGCGCAAAACTACGCCAAATATGAGTTTTGAGCCTAAAGTAGTGGATTAGGCTTGGTCTTTGCGAAAAAACAAGAAATGGTTCCGGCGGAACAAATTCATTCCTTATATACACCCCGATACCCCTTTTCGCAACGGGTCACGTGCGGCAACGAAATGGCGCGAAACCACCCCAAATATGAGGTTTGGACCTAAAGTCGTGGATTGGGCATGTTCGTTGCGTAAAAACAAGAAATGGTTCTAGGGGCACAAACTTATGCCTTGTTTGCACCACGATAATCGTTTTCGGAACGGGTCACGTGCGGCAACGAAATGGCGCGAAACCACGCCAAATATGAGTTTTGAACCTAAAGTAGTGGATTGGGCATGTTCTTTGCGAAAAAACAAGAAATTGTTCCGGCGGAACAAACTCATTCCTTGTATACACCCCGATACCCCTTTTCGCAATGGGTCACGTGCAGCAACGAAATGGCGCCAAACCACGCCAAATATGAGTTTTGAACGTAAAGTAGTGGATTGGGCATGTTCTTTGCGAAAAAACAAGAAATCGTTCCGGCGGAACAAACTCATTCCATGTATACACCCCGATACCCCTTTTCGCAATTGGTCACGTGCGGCAACGAAATGGCGCCAAACCATGCCAAATATGAGTTTTGAATGTAAAGTAGTGGATTGGTCATGTTCTTTGCGAAAAAACAAGAAATGGTTCCGGCGGAACAAACTCATTCCATGTATACACCCCGATACCCCTTTTCGCAATTGGTCACGTGCGGCAACGAAATGGCGCCAAACCATGCCAAATATGAGTTTTGAATGTAAAGTAGTGGATTGGGCATGTTCGTTGCGTAAAAACAAGAAATGGTTCTGGCGGAACAAACTCATTCCTTGTATACACCCCGATACCCGTTTTCGCAATGTGTCACGTGCGGCAACGAAATGACGTGAAACCACCCCAAACATGAATTTTTGACCAAAAGTAGTGGATTGGGCATGTTCGTTGCGAAAAAACAAGAAATGGTTCCGGGGACACAAACTCATGCCTTGTATGCACCCCGATACTCGTTTTCGCTATGGGTCACGTGCGGCAACAATATGGCGCGAAACCATGCCAAACATGAGTTTTGGACCTAAAGTAGTGGTTTCGGCATGTTCGTTGTGAAAAAACAAGAAATGGTTCTGGGGGCACAAACTTATGCCTTGTATGCACCACGATACTCGTTTTCGGAACGGGTCACGTGCGGCAACGAAATGGCGCGAAACCACGCCAAATATGAGTTTTGAACCTAAAGGAGTGGATTGGGTATGTTCTTTGCGAAAAAACAAGAAATGGTTCCGGCGGAACAAACTCATTCCTTGTATACACCCCGATACCCCTTTTCGCAATGGGTCACGTGCGGCAACGAAATGGCGCCAAACCACGCCAAATATGAGTTTTGAACATAAAGTAGTGGATTGGGCATGTTCTTTGCGAAAAAACAAGAAATGGTTCCGGCGGAACAAACTCATTCCTTGTATACACCCAGTACCCCTTTTCACAATGGGTCACGTGCGGCAACGAAATGGCGCCAAACCACGCCAAATATGTGTTTTGAACGTAAAGTAGTGGATTGGGCATGTTCTTTGCGAAAAAACAAGAAATGGTTCCGGCGGAACAAACTCATTCGTTGTATACACCCCGATACCCCTTTTCGCAATGGGTCACGTGCGTCAACGAAATAGCGCGAAACCACGCCAAATATGAGTTTTAAACCTAAAGTAGTGGATTGGCCATGTTCTTTGCGAAAAAACAAGAAATGGTTCCGGCGGAACAAACTCATTCCTTGCATACACCCCGATACCCCATTCCGCAATGGGTCAGTGCGGCAACGAAATGGCGCGAAACCATCCCAAACATGAGTTTTCGACCTAAAGTCGTGGATTGGGCATGTTCGTTGCGTAAAAACAAGAAATGGTTCTAGGGGCACAAACTTATGCCTTGTTTGCACCACGATAATCGTTTTCGGAACGGGTCACGTGCGGCAACGAAATGGCGCGAAACCACGCCAAATATGAGTTTTGAACCTAAAGTAGGGGATTGGGCATGTTCTTTGCGAAAAAACAAGAAATCGTTCCGGCGGAACAAACTCATTCCATGTATACACCCCGATACCCCTTTTCGCAATGGGTCACGTGCGGCAACGAAATGGCGCCCAACCATGCCAAATATGAGTTTTGAATGTAAAGTAGTGGATTGGGCATGTTCTTTGCGAAAAAACAAGAAATGGTTCTGGCGGAACAAACTCATTCCTTGCATACACCCCGATACCCCTTTTCGCAATGGGTCACGTGCGGCAACGAAATGGCGCGAAACCACGGCTAACATGAGTTTTGGACCTAAAGTAGTGGTATCGGCATGTTCGTTGTGAAAAAACAAGAAATGGTTCTGGCGGAACAAACTCATTCCTTGTATACACCCGATACCCGTTTTCGCAATGGGTCACGTGCGGCAACGAAATGACGCGAAACCACCCCAAACATGAATGTTTGACCAAAAGTAGTGGATTGGGCATCTTCGTTGCGTAAAAACAAGAAATGGTTCTGTGGGCACAAACTCATGCCTTGTATGCTCCCCGATACTCGTTTTCGGAAGAGTCACTGCGGCAACGAAATGGCGCGAAAGCAAGCCAAATATGAGTTTTGAACCTAAATTTGAGGATTGGCTATGTTCTTTGCGAAAAAACAAGAAATGGTTCCGGCGGAACAAACTCATTCCTTGTATACACCCCGATACTCCTTTTTGCAATGGATCACGTGCGGCAACGAAATGGCACCAAACCATGCCAAATATGAGTTTTGAACGTAAAGTAGTGGATTGGGCATGTTCTTTGCGAAAAAACAAGAAATGGTTCCGGCGGAACAAACTCATTCCTTGCATACACCCCGATACCCCTTTTCGCAATGGGTCACGTGCAGCAACGAAATGGCGCGAAACCACGGCTAACATGAGTTTTGGACCTAAAGTAGTGGTATCGGCATGTTCGTTGTGAAAAAACAAGAAATAGTTCTGGCGGAACAAACTCATTCCTTGTAGACACCCCGATACCCGTTTTCGCAATGGGTCACGTGCGGCAACGAAATGGTGCGAAAGCACCCCAAACATGAGATTTGGACCTAAAGTCATGGATTGGGCATGATCGTTGTGTAAAAACAAAAAATGGTTCTGGGGGCACAAACTCATGCCTTGTATGCTCCACTATACTCGTTTTCAGAACGGGTCACGTGCGGCAACGAAATGGCGCGAAACCACGCCAAATATGAGTTTTGAACCTAAAGTAGAGGATTGGTTATGTTCTTTGTGAAAAAAAAAGAAATGGTTCCGGCGGAACAAACACATTCCTTGTATACACCCCGATACTCCTTTTTGCAATGGGTCACGTGCTGCAACGAAATGGCGCGAAACCACACCAAACATGAGTTTTGGACCTAAAGTAGTGGTATCGGCGTGTTCGTTGTGAAAAAACAAGAAATGGTTCTGGCGGAACAAACTCATTCCTTGTAGACACCCCGATACCCGTTTTCGCAATGGGTCACGTGCGGCAACGAAATGGTGCAAAAGCACCCCAAGCATGAGATTTGTACCTAAAGTCATGGATTGGGCATGTTCGTTGCGTAAAAACAAGAAATGGTTCTGGGGGCACAAACTCATGCCTTGTATGCTCCACGATACTCGTTTTCGGAACGGGTCACGTGCGGCAACGAAATGTCGCGAAACCATGCCAAATATGCGTTTTGAACCTAAAGCAGAGGATTGGTTATGTTCTTTGCGAAAAAACAAGAAATGGATCCGACGGAACAAACTCATTCCTTGTATACACCCCGATACTCCTTTTTGCAAAGGGTCACGTGCGGCAACGAAATGGCGCCAAACCACGCCAAATATGAGTTTTGAATGTAAAGTAGTGGATTGGGCATGTTCATTGCGAAAAAACAAGAAATGGTTCCGGCGGAACAGACTCATTCCTTGTATACACCCCGATACCCGATTTCGCAATGGGTCACGTGCGGCAACGAAATGGTGCGAAACCACCCCAAACATGAGTTTTGGACCTAAAGTCGTGATCGGGCATGTTCGTTGCGTAAAAACAAGAAATGGTTCTGGGGGCACAACCTCATGCCTTGTATGCTCCATGATACTCGTTTTCGGAACGGGTCACGTGCGGCAATGAAATGGCGCGAAACCACGCCAAATTTGAGTTTTGAACCTAAAGTAGTGGATTGGGCATGTTCTTTGCGAAAAAACAAGAAATGGTTCCGGCGGAACAAACTCATTCCTTGTATACACCCCGAAACCCCTTTTCGCAATGGGTCACGTGCGGCAACGAAATGGCACCAAACCACGCCAAATATGAGTTTTGAACGAAAGTAGTGGATTGGGCATGTTCTTTTCGAAAAATCAAGAAATGGTTCCGGTGGAACAAACTCATTCCTTGTATACACCACGATTCCCCTTTTCGCAACGGGTCACGTGCGGCAACAAAATGACGCGAAACCACCCCAAACATGAATTTTTGACCAAAAGTAGTGGATTGGGCATATTCGTTGCGAAAAAAAAGAAATTGTTCTGGGGACACAAACTCAAGCTTTGTATGCACCCCGATACTTGTTTTCGCTATGGGTCACGTGCGGCAACGAAATGGCGCGAAACCACGCCAAACATGAGTTTTGGACCTAATGTAGTGGTATCGGCATGTTCGTTGTGAGAAAACAAGAAATGGTTCCGGTGGAACAAACTCATTCCATGTATACACCCCGATACCCGTTTTCACAAAGGGTCACGTGCGGCAACGAAATGTTGCGAAACCACCCCAAACATGAGTTTTGGACCTAAAGTTGTGATGGGTATGTTCGTTGCGTAAAAACAAGAAATGGTTCTGGGGGCACAACCACATGCCTTGTATGCTCCACGATACCCGTTTTCGGAACGGGTCACGTGCGGCAACGAAATGGCGCGAAACCACGCCAAATTTGAGTTTTGAACCTAAAGTAGTGGATTGGGCATGTTCTTTGCGAAGAAAACAAGAAATGGATTGGGCATGTTCGTAGCGTAAAAACAAGAAAAGGTTCGGGGGGCACAACCACATGCCTTGTATGCTCCACGATACTCATTTTCGGAATGGGTCACGTGCGGCAACAAAATGGCGCGAAACCACGCCAAACATGAGTTTTGGACCTAAAGTAGTGGTATCGGCATGTTCGTTGTGAAAAAACAAGAAATGGTTCTGGCGGAACAAACTCATTCCTTGTATACACCCCGATACCCCTTTTCGCAATGGGTCACGTGCGGCAACGAAATGGTGCCAAAGCACGCCAAATATGAGTTTTGAACATAAAGTAGTGGATTGGGCATGTTCTTTGCGAAAAAACAAGAAATGGTTCCGGCGGAACAAACTCATTCCTTGTATACACCCAGTACCCCTTTTCACAATGGGTCACGTGCGGCAACGAAATGGCGCCAAACCACGCCAAATATGTGTTTTGAACGTAAAGTAGTGGATTGGGCATGTTCTCTGCGAAAAAACAAGAAATGGTTCCAGCGGAACAAACTCATTCCTTGTATACACCCCGATACCCCTTTTCGCAATGGGTCACGTGCGGCAACGAAATGGCGCCAAACCACCCCAAACATGAGTTTTGGACCTAAAGTTGTGGTATCGGCATGTTCGTTGTGAAAAACAAGAAATGGTTCTGGCGGAACAAACTCATTCCTTGTATACACCCCGATACCCGTTTTCGCAATGGGTCACGTGCGGCAACGAAATGCCGCGAAACCACCCCAAACATGAATTTTTGACCAAAAGTAGTGGATCGGGCATGTTCGTTGCGAAAAAACAAGAAATGGTTTCGGGGACACAAACTCATGCCATGTATGCTCCACGATACTCGTTTTCGGAACGGGTCACGTGCGGCAACGAAATGGCGCGAAACCACGCCAAATATGAGTCTTGAACCTAAAGTAGAGAATTGGTTATGTTCTTTGCGAAAAAACAAGAAATGGTTCCGGCGGAACAAACTCATTCCTTGTATACACCCCGATACTCCTTTTCGCAATGGGTCACGTGCGGCAATGAAATGGCGCCAAACCACCCCAAACATGAGTTTTGGACCTAAAGTAGTGGATTGGGCTTCTTCATTGCGAAAAAACAAGAAATGGTTGCGGGGACACAAACTCATGCCTTATATGCACCCCGATACTCGTTTTCGCAATGGGTCACGTCCGGCAACGAAATGGCGCGAAACCATCCCAAACATGAGTTTTCGACCTAAAGTCGTGGATTGGGCATGCTCGTTGCGTAAAAACAAGAAATGGTTCTGGGGGCACAAACTTATGCCTTGTATGCACCACGATACTCGTTTTCGGAACGGGTCACGTGCGGCAACGAAATGGCGCGAAACCACGCCAAATATGAGTTTTGAACCAAAAGAAGTGGATTGGACATGTTCGTTGCGAAAAAACAAGAAATGGTTCTGGCGGAACAAACTCATTCCTTGTATACACCCCAATACCCCTATTCGCAATGGGTCACGTGCGGCAACGAAATGGCGCCAAACCACGCCAAATATGAGTTTTGAACGTAAAGTAGTGGATTGGGCATTTTCTTTACGAAAAAACAAGAAATGGATCCTGCGGAACAAACTCATTCCTTGTATACACCCCGATAATCCTTTTCGCAATGGGTCACGTGTGGCAACGAAATGGCGCCAAACCACGCCAAATATGAGTTTTGAACGTAAAGTAGTGGATTGGGCATGTTCTTTGCAAAAAAATAAGAAATGGTTCCGGCGGAACAAACTCATTCCTTGTATACACCCTGATATCCCTTTTCACAATGGGTCACGCGCGGCAACGAAATAGCGCCAAACCATGCCAAATATCAGTTTAAACCTAAAGTAGTGGATTGGCCATGTTATTTGCGAAAAAACAAGAAATGGTTCTGGTGACACAAACTGATGCCTTATATGCACCCCGATACTCATTTTCGCAATGGGTCACATGCGGCAACGAAATGGCGCGAAACCACCCCAAACATGAGTTTTGGACCTAAAGTAGTGGATTGGGCTTCTTCATTGCGAAAAAACAAGAAATGGTTGTGGGGACAAACTCATGCCTTATATGCACCCCGATACTCGTTTTCGCAATGGGTCACGTCCGGCAACGAAATGGCGCGAAACCATCCCAAACATGAGTTTTCGACCTAAAGTCGTGGATTGGGCATGTTCGTTGCGTAAAAACAAGAAATGGTTCTGGGGGCACAAACTTATGCCTTGTATGCACCACGATACTCGTTTTCGGAACGGGTCACGTGCGGCAACGAAATGGCGCGAAACCACGCCAAATATGAGTTTTGAACCAAAAGTAGTGGATTGGACATGTTCTTTGCGAAAAAACAAGAAATGGTTCTGGCGGAACAAACTCATTCCTTGTATACACCCCAATACCCCTATTCGCAATGGGTCACGTGCGGCAACGAAATGGCGCCAAACCACGCCAAATATGAGTTTTGAACGTAAAGTAGTGGATTGGGCATTTTCTTTACGAAAAAACAAGAAATGGATCCTGCGGAACAAACTCATTCCTTGTATACACCCCGATAATCCTTTTCGCAATGGGTCACGTGCGGCAACGAAATGGCGCCAAACCACGCCAAATATGAGTTTTGAACGTAAAGTAGTGGATTGGGCATGTTCTTTGCGAAAAAATAAGAAATGGTTCCGGCGGAACAAACTCATTCCTTGTATACACCCTGATATCCCTTTTCACAATGGGTCACGCGCGGCAACGAAATAGCGCCAAACCATGCCAAATATCAGTTTAAACCTAAAGTAGTGGATTGGCCATGTTATTTGCGAAAAAACAAGAAATGGTTCTGGTGACACAAACTGATGCCTTATATGCACCCCGATACTCATTTTCGCAATGGGTCACATGCGGCAACGAAATGGCGCGAAACCACCCCAAACATGAGTTTTGGACCTAAAGTCGTGGATTGGACATGTTCGTTGCCTAAAAACAAGAAATGGTTCTGGGGGCACAAACTTATGCCTTGTATGCACCACGATACTAGTTTTCGGAATGGGTCACGTGCGGCAACGAAATGGCGCGAAACCACGCCAAATAAGAGTTTTTAACCTAAAGTAGTGGATTGGGCATGTTCGTTGCAAAAAAACAAGAAATGGTTCCGGCAAAACAAACTCATTCCTTGTATACACCCCGATACCCGTTTTCGCAAAGGGTCACGTGCGGCAACAAAATGACGCGAAACCACCCTTAACATGAATTTTTGACTAAAAGTAGTGGATTTGGCTTGTTCATTGCGAAAAAACAAGAAATGGTTCTGAAGACACAAACTCATGCTTTGTATGCACCCCGATACTTGTTTTCGCTATGGGTCACGTACGGCAACGAAATGGCGCGAAACCACACCAAACATGAGTTTTGGACCTATAGTTGTGGTATCGGCATGTACGTTGTGAAAAAACAAGAAATGGTTCTGGCGGAACAAACTCATTCCTTGTATGCTCGATACCCGTTTTCGCAATGGGTCACGTGCGGCAACGAAATGACACGAAACCACCCCAAACATGAATTTTTGACCAAAAGTAGTGGATTGGGCATGTTCGTTGCGAAAAAACAAGAAATGATTCCGGGGAACAAACTCGTGCCTTGTATGCACCCCGATACTCGTTTTCGCTATGGGTCACGTGAAGCAACGAATTGGTGCGAAACCACCCCAAACACGAGTTTTGGACCCAAAGTCATGATTGGGCATGTTCGTTGCGTAAAAACAAGAAATGGTTCTAGGGGCACAACCACATGCCTTGTATGCTCCACGATACTCGTTTTCGGAACGGGTCACGTGCGGCAACGAAATGGCGCCAAACCACGCCAAATATGAGTTTTGAACGTAAAGTAGTGGATTGGGCATGTTCGTTGTGAAAAAAGAAGAAATGGTTCCGGGGACACAAACTCATGCCTTGTATGCACCCCGATACTCGTTTTCGCTATGGGTCATGTGCGGCAACGAAATGGCACGAAACCACGCCAAACATGAGTATTGGACCTAAAGAAGTGGTATCGGCATGTTCGTTATGAAAAAACAAGAAATGGCTCTGGCAGAACAAACTCATTCGTTGTATACACCCCGATACCCGTTTTCGCAATTGGTCACGTGAGCCAACGAAACGGTGCGAAAGCACCCCAAACATGAGTTTTGGACCTAAAGTCGTGACTGGGCATGTTCGTAGCGTAAAAACAAGAAATGGTTCTGGGGCACAACCACATGTCTTGTATGCTCCACGATACTCGTTTTCGGAACGGGTCACATGCGGCAACGAAATGGCGTGAAACCACGCCAAATTTGAGTTAGTTGATTGGGCATGTTCTTTGCGAAAAAACAAGAAATGGTTCCGGCAGAACAAACTCATTCCTTGTATACACCCCGATACCCCTTTTCGCAATGGGTCACGTGCGGCAACGAAATGGCGCCAAACCACGCCAAATATGAGTTTTGAACGTAAAGTAGTGGATTGGGCATGTTTTTTGCGAAAAAACAAGAAATGGTTCCGGCGGAACAAACTCATTCCTTGTATACACCCCGATACCCCTTTTCGCAATGGGTCACGTGCGGCAACGAAATGGCGCCAAACCACCCCAAACATGAGTTTTGGACCTAAAGTAGTGGTATTGGCATGTTGGTTGTGAAAAAACAAGAAATGGTTCTGGCGGAACAAACTCATTCCTTGTATACACCCCGATACCCGTTTTCGCAATGGGTCACGTGCGGCAACGAAATGACGTGAAAACAGCCCAAACAAGAATTTCTAACCAAAAGTAGTGGATTGGGCATGTTCGTTGCGAAAAAACAAAAAATGGTTCCGGGGACACAAACTCATGCCTTGTATGCACCCCGATACTCGTTTTCGCCATAGGTCACGTGCGGCAACAAAATGGCGTGAAACCATGCCAAACATGAGTTTTGGACCTAAAGTGGTGGTATCGGCATGTTTGTTGTGAAAAAACTAAAAATGGTTCTTGCGGAACAAATTCATTCCTTGTATACACCCCGATACACGTTTTCGCAATGGGTCACGTGCGGCAACGAAATGGTGCGAAAGCACCCCAAACATGAGATTTGGACCTAAAGTCATGCATTGAGCATGTTCGTTGCGTAAAAACAAGAAATGGTTCTAGGGGCACAAACTCATGCCTTGTATGCTCCACGATACTCGTTTTCGGAACGGGTCACGCGCGGCAACGAAATGGCGCGAAACCACGCCAAATATGTGTTTTGAACCTACAGTAGAGGATTGGTAATGTTCTTTGAGAAAAAACAAGAAAAGGTTCCGGCGGAACAAACTCATTCCTTTTATACACCCCGATACTCCTTTTCGCAATGGGTCACGTGCGGCAACGAAATGGCGCCAAACCATCACAAACATGAGTTTTGGACCTAAAGTAGTGGATTGGGATTCTTCATTGCGAAAAAATAAGAAATGGTTGCGGGGACACAAACTCATGCCTTATATGCACCCCAATACTCATTTTCGCAAAGGGTCACGTGCGGCAACGAAATGGCGCGAAACCACCCCAAACATGAGTTTTGGACCTAAAGTCGTGGATTGGGCATGTTCGTTGCGTAAAAACAAGAAATGGTTCTGGGGGCACAAACTTATGCCTTGTATGCACCACGATACTAGTTTTCGGAATGGGCCACGTGCGGCAACGAAATGGTGCGAAACGACGCCAAATAAGAGTTTTTAACCTAAAGTAGTGGATTGGGCATGTTCGTTGCAAAAAAAGAAGAAATGGTTCCGGCAAAACAAACTCATTCCTTGTATACACCCCGATACCCGTTTTCGCAAAGGGTCACGTGCGGCAACAAAATGACGCGAAACCACCCTTAACATGAATTTTTGACTAAAAGTAGTGGATTGGGCTTGTTCATTGCGAAAAAACAAGAAATGGTTCTGAAGACACAAACTCATGCTTTGTATGCACCCCGATACTTGTTTTCGCTATGGGTCACGTACGGCAACGAAATGGCGCGAAACCACACCAAACATGAGTTTTGGACCTATAGTTGTGGTATCGGCATGTACGTTGTGGAAAAACAAGAAATGGTTCTGGCAGAACAAACTCATTCCTTGTATACACCTCGATACCCGTTTTCGCAATGGCTCACGTGCGGCAACGAAATGACACGAAACCACCCCAAACATGAATTTTTGACCAAAAGTAGTGGATTGGGCATGTTCGTTGCGAAAAAACAAGAAATGATTCCGGGGAACAAACTCGTGCCTTGTATGCACCCCGATACTCGTTTTCGCTATGGGTCACGTGAAGCAACGAAATGGTGCGAAACCACCCCAAACACGAGTTTTGGACCCAAAGTCATGATTGGGCATGTTCGTTGCGTAAAAACAAGAAATGGTTCTAGGGGCACAACCACATGCCTTGTATGCTCCACGATACTCGTTTTCGGAACGGGTCACGTGCGGCAACGAAATGGCGCCAAACCACGCCAAATATGAGTTTTGAACGTAAAGTAGTGGATTGGGCATGTTCGTTGTGAAAAAACAAGAAATGGTTCCGGTGACACAAACTCTTGCTTTGTTTGCACTCCGATACTTGTTTTCGCTATGGGTCATGTGCGGCAACGAAATGGCACCAAAGCACGCCAAACTTGTGTTTTGGACCTAAAGTAGTGGTATCGGCATGTTCATTGTGAAAAAAACAAGAAATGGTTCTGGCGGAACAAACTCATTCCTTGTATACACCCCGATACCCGTTTTCGCAATGTGTCACGTGCGGCAACGAAATGACGTGAAACCACCCCAAACATGAATTTTTGACCAAAAGTAGTTGATTGGGCTTGTTCGTTGCGAAAAAAGAAGAAATGGTTCCGGGGACACAAACTCATGCCTTGTATGCACCCCGATACTCGTTTTCGCTATGGGTCATGTGCGGCAACAAAATGGCACGAAACCACGCCAAACATGAGTATTGGACCTAAAGAAGTGGTATCGGCATGTTCGTTATGAAAAAACAAGAAATGGCTCTGGCAGAACAAACTCATTCCTTGTATACACCCCGATACCCGTTTTCGCAAAGGGTCACGTGCGGCAACAAAATGACGCGAAACCACCCCAAACATCAATTTTTGACCAAAAGTAGTGGATTGGCCTTGTTCATTGCGAAAAAACAAGAAATGGTTCTAGAGACACAAACTCATGCTTTGTATGCACCCCGATAATTGTTTTCGCAATGGGTCACGTGCGGCAACTAAATGTCGCCAAACCACCCCAAACATGAGTTTTGGACCTAAAGTAGTGGACTGGGATTCTTCATTGCGAAAAAACAAGAAATGGTTGCGGGGACACAAACTCATGCCTTATATACACCCCGATACTCATTTTCGCAAAGGGTCACGTGCGGCAACGAAAAGGCGCGAAACCACCCCAAACATGAGTTTTGGACCTAAAGTCGTGGATTGGGCATGTTCGTTGTGTAAAAACAAGAAATGGTTCTGGGGGGCACAAACTCATGCCTTGTCTGCACCACGATACTAGTTTTTGGAATGGGTCACGTGCGGCAAGGAAATGGCGCGAAACCACGCCAAATAAGAGTTTTTAACCTAAAGTAGTGGATTGGGCATGTTCGTTGCAAAAAAACAAGAAATGGTTTCGGCGGAACAAACTCATTCCTTGTATGCTCCATGATATTCGTTTTCGGAACGGGTCACGTGCGGCAACGAAATGGCGCGAAACCACGCCAAATATGAGTTTTGAACCTAAAGTAGTGGATTGGGCATGTTTTTTGTGAAAAAACAAAAAATGGTTCCGGCGGAACAAACTCATTCCTTGTATACACCCCGATATCCCTTTTCGCAATGGGTCACGTGGCCAAACCACGCCAAATATGAGTTTTGAACCTAAAGTAGTGGATTGGGCATGTTCTTTGCGAAAAACCAAGAAATGGTTCCGGCGGAACAAACACATTCCTTGCATACACCCCGATACCCCTTTTCGCAATGGGTCACGTGCGGCAACGAAATGGCGCCAAACCACCCCAAATATGAGTTTTGAACGTAAAGTAGTGGATTGGGCATGTTCTTTGCGAAAAACCAAGAAATGGTTCCGGCGGAACAAACACATTCCTTGCATACACCCCGATACCCCTTTTCGCAATGGGTCACGTGCGGCAACGAAATGGCGCCAAACCACCCCAAACATGAGTTTTGGACCTAATGTAGTGATGTCGGCATGTTCGTTGTGAAAAAACTAGTAATGGTTCTGGCGGAACAAACTCATTCCTTGTATACACCCCGATACCCGTTTTCGCAATGGGTCGCGTGCGGCAACGAAATGACGCGAAACCACCCC
Organism: Paspalum notatum; assembly: GCA_022530915.1. NCBI lineage: Eukaryota > Viridiplantae > Streptophyta > Magnoliopsida > Poales > Poaceae > Paspalum > Paspalum notatum. The sequence goes on along the minus strand of CM039688.1, from coordinate 24,695,797 downwards.
AAACATGAATTTTTGACCAAGAGTAGTGGATTGGGCATGTTCGTTGCGAAAAAACAAGAAATGGTTCCGGAGACACAAATTCATGCCTTGTATGCACCACGATACTCGTTTTCGCTATGGGTCACGTGCGGCAACAAAATGGCGCGAAACCATGCCAAATATGAGTTTTGAACCTAAAGTAGTGGATTGGGCATCTTTTTTGTGAAAAAACAAGAAATGGTTCCTGCGGAACAAACTCATTCCTTTTATACACCCCGATACCCGTTTTCGTAATGGGTCACGTGCGGCAACGAAATGACGCGAAACCACCCCAAACATGAATTTTTGACCAAAAGTAGTGGATTGGGCATGTTTGTTGCGAAAAAACAAAAAATGGTTCCGGAGACACAAACTGATGCGTTGTATGCACCACGATACTAGTTTTCGCTATGGGTCACGTGCGGCAACAAAATGGCGCGAAACCACGGCAAATATGAGTTTTGAACCTAAAGTAATGGATTGGGCATGTTTTTTGTGAAAAAACAAGAAATGGTTCCGGCGGAACAAACTCATTCCTTGTATACACCCCGATACCCCTTTTCGCAATGGGTCACGTGCGGCAACGAAATGGCGCCAAACCACGCCAAACATGAGTTTTGTACCTAAACTAGTGGTATCGGTATCTTCGTTGTGAAAAAACAATAAATGGTTCTGGCGGAACAAACTCATTCCTTGTATACACCCTGATACCCGTTTTCGCAATGGGTCACGAGCGGCAACGAAATGGTGCGAAACCACCCCAAACACGAGTTTTGGACCTAAAGTCGTGATTGGGCATGTTCATTGTGTAAAAACAAGAAATGGTTCTGGGGGCAGAAACTCATGCCTTGTATGCTCCACGATACTCGTTTTCGGAATGGGTCACGTGCGGCAACGAAATGATGCGAAACCGTGCCAAATATGAGTTTTGAACCTAAAGTAGTGGATTGGGCATGTTTTTTGTGAAAAAATAAGAAATGGTTCCGGCGGAACAAACTCATCCCTTATATACACCCCGATACCCCTTTTCACAATGGGTCACGGGCGACAACGAAATGGCGCCAAACCACGCCAAATATGAGTTTTGAACCTAAAGTAGTGGATTGGGCATGTTCTTTGTAAAAAACCAAGAAATGGATCCGGCGGAACAAACTCATTCCTTGCATACACCCCGATGCCCCTTTTCGCAATGGGTCACGTGCGGCAACGAAATGGCGCCAAACCATCCAGAACATGAGTTTTGGACCAAATGTAGTGGTATCGGCATGTTCGCGTTGTGAAAAAACAAGAAATGGTTCTAGCGGAACAAACTCATTCCTTGTATACACCCCTATACCCGTTTTCGCGATGGGTCACGTGCGGCAACGAAGTGACGCGAAAGCACCCCAAACATGAATTTTTGACCAAAAGTAGCGGATTGGGCATGTTCGTTGCGAAAAAACAAGAAATGGTTCCGGAGACACAAACTCATTCCATGTATGCACCACGATACCCGTTTTTGCTATGGGTCACGTGCGGCAACGAAATGGCGCCAAACCATGCCAAATATGACTTTTGAACCTAAATTAGTGGATTGGGCATGTTCTTTGCGAAAAACCAAGAAATGGTTTCGGCGGAACAAACTCATTCCTTGTATACACCCCGATACCCCTTTTCGCAATAGGTCACGTGCGGCAACGAAATGGCGCCAAACCACCCCAAACATGAGTTTTGGACCTAAAGTCGTGGATTGGGCATGTTCGTTGCGTAAAAACAAAAAATGGTTCTGGGGGCACAAACTCATCCCTTGTATGTTCCACGATACTCGTTTTCGAAACGGGTCACGTGCGGCAACGAAATGGCGCGAAACCACGCCAAATATGAGTTTTAAACATAAAGTATTGTATTGGGCATGATTTTTGAGAAAAAAGAAGAAATGGTTCCAGCAGAAAAAACTCATTCCTTGTATACACCCCGACACCACTTTTTGCAATGGGTGACGTGCGGCAACGAAATGGTGCCAAACCACCCCAAACATGAGTTTTGGACATAAAGTATTGGATTGGGCTTCTTCATTGCGGAAAAATATGAAATGGATGCGGGGACACAAACTCATGCCTTATATGCACACCGATACTCGTTTTCGCAATGGGTCACGTGCGGCAACGAAATGGTGCGAAACCACCCCAAACATGAGTTTTGGACCTAAAGTCGTGATTGGGCATGTTCATTGCGTAAAAACAAGAAATGGTTCTGGGGGCACAACCACATGCCTTGTATGCTCCACGATACTCGTTTTCGGAACGGGTCACGTGCGGCAAAGAAATGGCGCGAAACCACGCCAAATATGAGTTTTGAACCTAAAGTAGTGGATTGGGCATGTTTTTTGTGAAAAAACAAAAAATGGTTCTGGCGGAACAAACTCATTCCTTGTATACACCCCGATACCCCTTTTCGCAATGGGTCACGTGCGGCAACGAAATGGCGCCAAACCACGCCAAATATGAGTTTTGAACCTAAAGTAGTGGATTGGGCATGTTCTTTGCGAAAAACCAAGAAATGGTTCCAGCGCAACAAACACATTCCTTGCATACACCCCGATACCCCTTTTCGCAATGGGTCACGTGCGGCAACGAAATGGCGCCAAACCACCCCAAACATGAGTTTTGGACCTAATGTAGTGGTGTCGGCATGTTCGTTGTGAAAAAACTAGAAATGGTTCTGGCGGAACAAACTCATTCCTTGTATACACCCCGATACCCGTTTTCGCAATGGGTCATGTGCGGCAATGAAATGTTGCGAAACCACCCCAAACATGAGTTTTGGACCTAAAGTCGTGATTGGGCATGTTCGTTGTGTAAAAACAAGAAATGGTTCTGGGGGCACAAAGTCATGCCTTGTATGCTCCACGATACTCGTTTTCGGAATGGGTCACGTGCAGCAACGAAATGGTGCGAAACCACGCCAAATATGAGTTTTGAACCTAAAGTAGTGGATTGGGCATGTTTTTTGTGAAAAAACAAGAAATGGTTCCGGCGGAACAAACTCATTCCTTGTATACACCCCGATACCCCTTTTCGCTGTGGGTCACGTGCGGCAACGAAATGGCGCCAAACCATGCCAAATATGAGTTTTGAACCTAAATTAGTGGATTGGGCATGTTCGTTGCGAAAAAACAAGAAATGGTTCCCGAGACACAAACTCATGCTTTGTATGCACCCTGATACCCGTTTTCGCAATGGGCAACATCCGGCAACGAAATGGTGCGAAACCACCCCAAACATGTGTTTTGGACCTAAAGTCGTGATTGGGCATGTTCGTTGTGTAAAAACATGAATTGGTTCTGGGGGCACAAACTCATGCCTTGTATGTTCCACGATACTCGTTTTCGGAACAGGTCACGTGCGGCAACGAAATGGCGCGAAACCACGCCAAATATGAGTTTTGAACCTAAAGTAGTGGATTGGGCATGTTCTTTGCGAAAAACCAAGAAATGGATCCGGCGGAACAAACTCATTCCTTGCATACAACCCGATACCCCTTTTCGCAATGGGTCACGTGCGGCAACGAAATGGCGCCAAACCATCCCAAACATGAGTTTTGGACCTAATGTAGTGGTATCGGCATGTTCGTTGTGAAAAAACAAGAAATGGTTCTGGCGGAACAAACTCATTCCTTGTATACACCCCGATACCCGTTTTCGCAATGGGTCACGTGCGGCAACGAAATGACGCGAAACCACCCCAAATATGAATTTTTGACCAAAAGTAGTGGATTGGGCATGTTCGTTGCGAAAAAACAAGAAATGGTTCCGGAGACACAAACTCATGCCTTGTATGCACCCCAATGCTTGTTTTCGCTATGGGTCACGTGCGGCAACAAAATGGTGTGAAACCACGCCAAACATGAGTTTTGGACCTAAAGTAGTGGTATCGGCATGTTCGTTGTGAAAAAACAATAAATGGTTCTAGCGGAACAAACTCATTCCTTGTATACACCCCGATACCCGTTTTCGCAATGGGTCACGTCGGGCAACGAAATGGTGCGAACCCACCCCAAACATGAGTTTTGGACCTAAAGTCATGATTGGGCATGTTCATTGCGTAAAAATAAGAAATGGTTCTGGGGGCACAACCACATGCCTTGTATGCTCCACGATACTCGTTTTCGGAACGGGTCACGTGCGGCAACGAAATGGCGCGAAACCACGCCAAATAAGAGTTTTGAACCTAAAGTAGTGGATTGGGCATGTTTTTTGTGAAAAAACAAGAAATGGTTCCAGCGGAACAAACTCATTCCTTGTATACACCCCGATACCCCTTTTGGCAATGGGTCACGTGCGGCAACGAAATGGCGCCAAACGACCCCAAACATGAGTTTTGGACCTAATGTAGTGGCATCGGCATGTTCGTTGTGAAAAAACTAGAAATGGTTCTGGCGGAACAAACTCATTCCTTGTATACACCCCGATACCCGTTTTCGCAATGGGTCACGTGCGGCAACGAAATGACGCGAAACCACCCCAAACATGAATTTTTGACCAAAAGTAGTGGATTGGGCATGTTCGTTGCGAAAAAACAAGAAATGGTTCTGGGGACACAAACTCATGCCTTGTATGCTCCACGATACGCGTTTTCGAAACGGGTCACGTGCGGCAACGAAATGTTGCGAAACCACCCCAAATATGAGTTTTCGACCTAAAGTCGTGATTGGGCATGTTCGTTCTGTAAAAACAAGAAATGGTTCTGGGGGCACAAACTCATGCCTTGTATGCTCCACGATACTCGTTTTCGGAATGGGTCACGTGCGGCAACGAAATGGCGCGAAACCACGCCAAATATGAGTTTTGAACCTAAAGTAGTGGATTGGGCATGTTTTTTGTGAAAAAACAAGAAATGGTTCCGGCGGAACAAACTCATTCCTTGTATACACCCCGATACCCCTTTTCGCAATGGGTCACGTGCGGCAACGAAATGGCGCCAAACCACGCCAAATATGAGTTTTGAACCTAAATTAGTGGATTGGGCATGTTCGTTGCGAAAAAACAAGAAATGGTTCCCGAGACACAAACTCATGCTTTGTATGCACCCTGATACCCGTTTTCGCAATGGGCAACATCCGGCAACGAAATGGTGCGAAACCACCCCAAACATGTGTTTTGGACCTAAAGTCGTGATTGGGCATGTTCGTTGTGTAAAAACGAGAAATGGTTGTGGGGGCACAAAGTCTTGCCTTGTATGCTCCACGATACTCGTTTTCGGAATGCGTCACGTGCGGCGACGAAATGGCGCGAAACCACGCCAAATATGAGTTTTGAACCTAAAGTAGTGGATTGGGCATGTTTTTTGAGAAAAAACAAGAAATGGTTCCGGCGGAACAAACTCATTCCTTGTATACACCCCGATACCCCTTTTCGCAATGGGTCACGTGCGGCAACGAAATGGCGCCAAACCACGCCAAATATGAGTTTTGAACCTAAATTAGTGGATTGGGCATGTTCGTTGCGAAAAAACTAGAAATGGTTCCCGAGACACAAACTCATGCTTTGTATGCACCCTGATACCCGTTTTCGCAATGGGCAACATCCGGCAAGAAATGGTGCGAAACCACCCCAAACATGTGTTTTGGACCAAAAGTCGTGATTGGGCATGTTCGTTGTGTAAAAACAAGAAATGGTTCTGGGGGCACAAACTCATGCCTTGTATGTTCCACGATACTCGTTTTCGGAACAGGTCTCGTGAGGCAACGAAATGGCGCGAAACCACGCCAAATATGAGTTTTGAACCTAAAGTAGTGGATTGGGCATGTTTTTTGTGAAAAAACAAGGAATGGTTCCGGCGGAACAAACTCATTCCTTGTATACACCCTGATACCCCTTTTCGCAATGGGTCACGTGCGGCAACGAAATGGCGCCAAACCATGCCAAATATGAGTTTTGAACCTAAAGTAGTGGATTGGGCATGTTCTTTGCGAAAAACCAAGAAATGGATCTGGCGGAACAAACTCATTCCTTGCATACGACCCGATACCCCTTTTCGCAATGGGTCACGTGCGGCAACGAAATGGCGCCAAACCATCCCAAACATGAGTTTTGGACCTAATGTAGTGGTATCGGCATGTTCGTTGTGAAAAAACAAGAAATGGTTCTGGCGGAACAAACTCATTCCTTGTATACACCCCGATACCCGTTTTCGCAATGGGTCACGTGCGGCAACGAAATGACGCGAAACCACCCCAAATATGAATTTTTGACCAAAAGTAGTGGATTGGGCATGTTCGTTGCGAAAAAACAAGAAATGGTTCCGGAGACACAAACTCATGCCTTGTATGCACCCCAATACTCGTTTTCGCTATGGGTCACGTGCGGCAACAAAATGGCGCGAAACCACGCCAAACGTAAGTTTTGGACCTAAAGTAGTGGTATCGGCATGTTCGTTGTGAAAAAACAATAAATGGTTCTGGCGGAACAAACTCATTCCTTGTATACACCCCGATACCCGTTTTCGCAATGGGTCACGTCGGGCAACGAAATGGTGCGAACCCACCCCAAACATGAGTTTTGGACCTAAAGTCGTGATTGCGCATGTTCATTGCGTAAAAATAAGAAATGGTTCTGGGGGCACAAAGTCATGCCTTGTATGCTCCACGATACTCGTTTTCGGAATGCGTCACGTGCGGCGACGAAATGGCGCGAAACCACGCCAAATATGAGTTTTGAACCTAAAGTAGTGGATTGGGCATGTTTTTTGTGAAAAAACAAGAAATGGTTCCGGCGGAACAAGCTCATTCCTTGTATACACCCCGATACCCCTTTTCGCAATGGGTCACGTGCGGCAACGAAATGGCGCCAAACCACGCCAAATATGAGTTTTGAACCTAAATTAGTGGATTGGGCATGTTCGTTGCGAAAAAACTAGAAATGGTTCCCGAGACACAAACTCATGCTTTGTATGCACCCTGATACCCGTTTTCGCAATGGGCAACATCCGGCAAGAAATGGTGCGAAACCACCCCAAACATGTGTTTTGGACCTAAAGTCGTGATTGGGCATGTTCGTTGTGTAAAAACAAGAAATGGTTCTGGGGGCACAAACTCATGCCTTGTATGTTCCACGATACTCGTTTTCGGAACAGGTCTCGTGAGGCAACGAAATGGCGCGAAACCACGCCAAATATGAGTTTTGAACCTAAAGTAGTGGATTGGGCATGTTTTTTGTGAAAAAACAAGGAATGGTTCCGGCGGAACAAACTCATTCCTTGTATACACCCTGATACCCCTTTTCGCAATGGGTCACGTGCGGCAACGAAATGGCGCCAAACCATGCCAAATATGAGTTTTGAACCTAGAGTAGTGGATTGGGCATGTTCTTTGCGAAAAACCAAGAAATGGATCCGGCGGAACAAACTCATTCCTTGCATACGACCCGATACCCCTTTTCGCAATGGGTCACGTGCGGCAACGAAATGGCGCCAAACCATCCCAAACATGAGTTTTGGACCTAATGTAGTGGTATCGGCATGTTCGTTGTGAAAAAACAAGAAATGGTTCTGGCGGAACAAACTCATTCCTTGTATACACCCCGATACCCGTTTTCGCAATGGGTCACGTGCGGCAACGAAATGACGCGAAACCACCCCAAATATGAATTTTTGACCAAAAGTAGTGGATTGGGCATGTTCGTTGCGAAAAAACAAGAAATGGTTCCGGAGACACAAACTCATGCCTTGTATGCACCCCAATACTCGTTTTCGCTATGGGTCACGTGCGGCAACAAAATGGCGCGAAACCACGCCAAACGTAAGTTTTGGACCTAAAGTAGTGGTATCGGCATGTTCGTTGTGAAAAAACAATAAATGGTTCTGGCGGAACAAACTCATTCCTTGTATACACCCCGATACCCGTTTTCGCAATGGGTCACGTCGGGCAACGAAATGGTGCGAACCCACCCCAAACATGAGTTTTGGACCTAAAGTCATGATTGCGCATGTTCATTGCGTAAAAATAAGAAATGGTTCTGGGGGCACAAAGTCATGCCTTGTATGCTCCACGATACTCGTTTTCGGAATGCGTCACGTGCGGCGACGAAATGGCGCGAAACCACGCCAAATATGAGTTTTGAACCTAAAGTAGTGGATTGGAAATGTTTTTTGTGAAAAAACAAGAAATGGTTCCGGCGGAACAAACTCATTCCTTGTATACACCCCGATACCCCTTTTCGCAATGGGTCACGTGCGGCAACGAAATGGCGCCAAACCACGCCAAATATGAGTTTTGAACCTAAATTAGTGGATTGGGCATGTTCGTTGCGAAAAAACTAGAAATGGTTCCCGAGACACAAACTCATGCTTTGTATGCACCCTGATACCCGTTTTCGCAATGGGCAACATCCGGCAAGAAATGGTGCGAAACCACCCCAAACATGTGTTTTGGACCTAAAGTCGTGATTGGGCATGTTCGTTGTGTAAAAACAAGAAATGGTTCTGGGGGCACAAACTCATGCCTTGTATGTTCCACGATACTCGTTTTCGGAACAGGTCTCGTGTGGCAACGAAATGGCGGGAAACCACGCCAAATATGAGTTTTGAACCTAAGGTAGTGGATTGGGCATGTTTTTTGTGAAAAAACAAGGAATGGTTCCGGCGGAACAAACTCATTCCTTGTATACACCCTGATACCCCTTTTCGCAATGGGTCACGTGCGGCAACGAAATGGCGCCAAACCATGCCAAATATGAGTTTTGAACCTAAAGTAGTGGATTGGGCATGTTCTTTGCGAAAAACCAAGAAATGGATCCGGCGGAACAAACTCATTCCTTGCATACGACCCGATACCCCTTTTCGCAATGGGTCACGTGCGGCAACGAAATGGCGCCAAACCATCCCAAACATGAGGTTTGGACCTAATGTAGTGGTATCGGCATGTTCGTTGTGAAAAAACAAGAAATGGTTCTGGCGGAACAAACTCATTCCTTGTATACACCCCGATACCCGTTTTCGCAATGGGTCACGTGCGGCAACGAAATGACGCGAAACCACCCCAAATATGAATTTTTGACCAAAAGTAGTGGATTGGGCATGTTCGTTGCGAAAAAACAAGAAATGGTTCCGGAGACACAAACTCATGCCTTGTATGCACCCCAATACTCGTTTTCGCTATGGGTCACGTGCGGCAACAAAATGGCGCGAAACCACGCCAAACGTAAGTTTTGGACCTAAAGTAGTGGTATCGGCATGTTCGTTGTGAAAAAACAATAATTGGTTCTGGCGGAACAAACTCATTCCTTGTCTACACCCCGATACCCGTTTTCGCAATGGGTCACGTCGGGCAACGAAATGGTGCGAACCCACCCCAAACATGAGTTTTGGACCTAAAGTCGTGATTGGGCGTGTTCATTGCGTAAAAATAAGAAATGGTTCTGGGGGCACAACCACATGCCTTGTATGCTCCACGATACTCGTTTTCGGAACGGGTCGCGTGCGGCAACGAAATGGCGTGAAACCACGCCAAATATGAGTTTTGAACCTAAAGTAGTGGATTGGGCATGTTTTTTGTGAAAAAACAAAAAATGGTTCCAGCGGAACAAACTCATTCCATACACCCCGATACCCCTTTTGGCAATGGGTCACGTGCGGCAACGAAATGGCGCCAAACCACCCCAAACATGAGTTTTGGACCTAATGTAGTGGTATCGGCATGTTCGTTGTGAAAAAACTAGAAATGGTTCTGGCGGAACAAACTCATTCCTTGTATACACCCCGATACCCGTTTTCGCAATGGGTCACGTGCGGCAACGAAATGACGCGAAACCACCCCAAACATGAATTTTTGACCAAAAGTAGTGGATTGGGCATGTTCGTTGCGAAAAAACAAGAAATGGTTCCGGAGACACAAACTCATGCCTTGTATGCACCACAATACTCGTTTTCGCTATGGGTCACGTGCGGCAATAAAATGGCTCAAAACCACCCCAAACATGAGTTTTGGACCTAATGTCATGGGTTGGACATGTTCGTTGCGTAAAAACAAGAAATGGTTTTGGGGACACAAACTCATGCCTTGTATGCTCCCCGATACTCGTTTTCAGAACGGGTCACGTGCGGCAACGAAATGTCGCGAAACCATGCCAAATATGAGTTTTGAACCTAAATTAGTAGATTGGGCATGTTCTTTGCGAAAAACCAAGAAATGGTTTCGGCGAAACAAACTCATTCCTTGTATACACCCCGATACCCCTTTTCGCAATGGGTCACGTGCGTCAACGAAATGGCGCCAAACCACCCCAAACATGAGTTTTGGACCTAAAGTCGTGGATTGGGCATGTTCGTTGCGTAAAAACAAGAAATGGTTCTGGGGGCACAAACTCATGCCTTGTATGCTCCACGATACTCGTTTTGAAAACGGGTCACGTGCGGCAACGAAATGGCGCGAAACCACGCCAAATATGAGTTTTAAACATAAAGTATTGTATTGGGCAAGTTTTTTGAGAAAAAACAAGAAATGGTTCCAGCAGAAAAAACTCATTCCTTGTATACACCCCGACACCACTTTTTGCAATGGGTGACGTGCGGCAACGAAATGGTGCCAAACCACCCCAAACATGAGTTTTGGACCTAAAGTATTGGGTTGGGCTTCTTCATTGCGGAAAAATATGAAATGGATGCGGGGACACAAACTCATGCCTTATATGCACACCGATACTCGTTTTCGCAATGGGTCACGTGCGGCAACGAAATGGTGCGAAACCACCCCAAACCTGAGTTTTGGACCTAAAGTCATGGGTTGGACATGTTCGTTGCGTAAAAACAAGAAATGGTTCTGGGGACACAAACTCATGCCTTGTATGCTCCCCGATACGCGTTTTCAGAACGGGTCACGTGCGGCAACGAAATGTCGCGAAACCATGCCAAATATGAGTTTTCAACCTAAAGTAGTGGATTGGGCATGTTTTTTGTGAAAAAACAAGAAATGGTTCCGGCGGAACAAACTCATGCCTTGTATGCTCCACGATACTCGTTTTCGAAACGGGTCACGTGCGGCAACGAAATGTTGCGAAACCACCCCAAACATGAGTTTTGGACCTAAAGTCGTGATTGGGCATGTTCGTTGTGTAAAAACAAGAAATGGTTCTAGGGGCACAAACTCAGGCCTTGTATGCTCCACGATACTCGTTTTCGGAATGGGTCACATGCGGCAACGAAATGGCGCGAAACCAAGCCAAATATGAGTTTTGAACCTAAAGTAGTGGATTGGGCATGTTTTTTGTGAAAAAACAAGAAATGGTTCCGGCGGAACAAACTCATTCCTTGTATACACCCCGATACCCCTTTTCGCAATGGGTCACGTGCGGCAACGAAATGGCGCCAAACCACGCCAAATATGAGTTTTGAACCTAAATTAGTGGATTGGGCATGTTCGTTGCGAAAAAACTAGAAATGGTTCCCGAGACACCCTGATACCCGTTTTCGCAATGGGCAACATCCGGCAAGAAATGGTGCGAAACCACCCCAAACATGTGTTTTGGACCTAAAGTCGTGATTGGGCATGTTCGTTGTGTAAAAACAAGAAATGGTTCTGGGGGCACAAACTCATGCCTTGTATGTTCCACGATACTCGTTTTCGGAACAGGTCTCGTGCGGCAACGAAATGGCGCGAAACCACGCCAAATATGAGTTTTGAACCTAAAGTAGTGGATTGGGCATGTTTTTTGTGAAAAAACAAGGAATGGTTCCGGCGGAACAAACTCATTCCTTGTATACACCCCGATACCCCTTTTCGCAATGGGTCACGTGCGGCAACGAAATGGCGCCAAACCATGCCAAATATGAGTTTTGAACCTAAAGTAGTGGATTGGGCATGTTCTTTGCGAAAAACCAAGAAATGGATCCGGCGGAACAAACTCATTCCTTGTATACACCCCGATACCCGTTTTCGCAATGGGTCACGTGTGGCAACGAAATGACGCGAAACCACCCCAAATATGAATTTTTGACCAAAAGTAGTGGATTGGGCATGTTCGTTGCGAAAAAACAAGAAATGGTTCCGGAGACACAAACTCATGCCTTGTATGCACCCCAATACTCGTTTTCGCTATGGGTCACGTGCGGCAACAAAATGGCGCGAAACCACGCCAAACATAAGTTTTGGACCTAAAGTAGTGGTATCGGCATGTTCGTTGTGAAAAAACAATAAATGGTTCTGGCGGAACAAACTCATTCCTTGTATACACCCCGATACCCGTTTTCGCAATGGGTCACGTCGGGCAACGAAATGGTGCGAACCCACCCCAAACATGAGTTTTGGACCTAAAGTCGTGATTGGGCATGTTCATTGCGTAAAAATAAGAAATGGTTCCGGAGACACAAACTCGTGCCTTGTATGCACCACAATACTCGTTTTCGCTATGGGTCACGTGCGGCAACAAAATGGCTCAAAACCACCCCAAACATGAGTTTTGGACGTAATGTCATGGGTTGGACATGTTCGTTGCGTAAAAACAAGAAATGGTTTTGGGGACACAAACTCATGCCTTGTATGCTCCCCGATACTCGTTTTCAGAACGGGTCACGTGCGGCAACGAAATGTCGCGAAACCATGCCAAATATGAGTTTTGAACCTAAATTAGTAGATTGGGCATGTTCTTTGCGAAAAACCAAGAAATGGTTTCGGCGGAACAAACTCATTCCTTGTATACACCCCGATACCCCTTTTCGCAATGGGTCACGTGCGTCAACGAAATGGCGCCAAACCACCCCAAACATGAGTTTTGGACCTAAAGTCGTGGATTGGGCATGTTCGTTGCGTAAAAACAAGAAATGGTTCTGGGGGCACAAACTCATGCCTTGTATGCTCCACGATACTCGTTTTGAAAACGGGTCACGTGCGGCAACGAAATGGCGCGAAACCACGCCAAATATAAGTTTTAAACATAAAGTATTGTATTGGGCATGTTTTTTGAGAAAAAACAAGAAATGGTTCGAGTAGAAAAAACTCATTCCTTGTATACACCCCGACACCACTTTTTGCAATGGGTGACGTGCGGCAACGAAATGGTGCCAAACCACCCCAAACATGAGTTTTGGACCTAAAGTATTGGGTTGGGCTTCTTCATTGCGGAAAAATATGAAATGGAAGCGGGGACACAAACTCGTGCCTTATATGCACACCGATACTCGTTTTCGCAATGGGTCACGTGCGGCAAAGAAATGGTGCGAAACCACCCCAAACCTGAGTTTTGGACCTAAAGTCATGGGTTGGACATGTTCGTTGCGTAAAAACAAGAAATGGTTCTGGGGACACAAACTCATGCCTTGTATGCTCCCCGATACTCGTTTTCAGAACGGGTCACGTGCGGCAACGAAATGTCGCGAAACCATGCCAAATATGAGTTTTGAACCTAAATTAGTAGATTGGGCATGTTCTTTGCGAAAAACCAAGAAATGGTTTCGGCGGAACAAACTCATTCCTTGTATACACCCCGATACCCCTTTTCGCAATGGGTCACGTGCGTCAACGAAATGGCGCCAAACCACCCCAAACATGAGTTTTGGACCTAAAGTCGTGGATTGGGCATGTTCGTTGCGTAAAAACAAGAAATGGTTCTGGGGGCACAAACTCATGCCTTGTATGCTCCACGATACTCGTTTTGAAAACGGGTCACGTGCGGCAACGAAATGGCACGAAACCACGCCAAATATAAGTTTTAAACATAAAGTATTGTATTGGGCATGTTTTTTGAGAAAAAACAAGAAATGGTTCGAGTAGAAAAAACTCATTCCTTGTATACACCCCGACACCACTTTTTGCAATGGGTGACGTGCGGCAACGAAATGGTGCCAAACCACCCCAAACATGAGTTTTGGACCTAAAGTATTGGGTTGGGCTTCTTCATTGCGGAAAAATATGAAATGGAAGCGGGGACACAAACTCGTGCCTTATATGCACACCGATACTCGTTTTCGCAATGGGTCACGTGCGGCAACGAAATGGTGCGAAACCACCCCAAACCTGAGTTTTGGACCTAAAGTCATGGGTTGGACATGTTCGTTGCGTAAAAACAAGAAATGGTTCTGGGGACACAAACTCATGCCTTGTATGCTCCCCGATACTCGTTTTCAGAACGGGTCACGTGCGGCAACAAAATGTCGCGAAACCATGCCAAATATGAGTTTTCAACCTAAAGTAGTGGATTGGGCATGTTTTTTGTGAAAAAACAAGAAATGGTTCCGGCGGAACAAACTCATTCCTTGTATACACCCCGATACTCCTTTTCGCAATGGGTCACGTGCGTCAACGAAATGGCGCCAAACCACCCCAAACATGAGTTTTGGACCTAAAGTCGTGGATTGGGCATGTTCGTTGCGTAAAAACAAGAAATGGTTCTGGGGGCACAAACTCATGCCTTGTATGCTCCACGATACTCATTTTCGAAACGGGTCACGTGCGGCAACGAAATGTTGCGAAACCACCCCAAACATGAGTTTTGGACCTAAAGTCGTGATTGGGCATGTTCGTTGTGTAAAAACAAGAAATGGTTCTAGGGGCACAAACTCAGGCCTTGTATGCTCCACGATACTTGTTTTCGGAATGGGTCACGTGCGGCAACGAAATGGCGCGAAACCACGCCAAATATGAGTTTTGAACCTAAAGTAGTGGATTGGGCATGTTTTTTGTGAAAAAACAAGAAATGGTTCCGGCGGAACAAACTCATTCCTTGTATACACCCCGATACCCCTTTTCGCAATGGGTCACGTGCGGCAACGAAATGGCGCCAAACCACGCCAAATATGAGTTTTGAACCTAAATTAGTGGATTGGGCATGTTCGTTGCGAAAAAACAAGAAATGGTTTCCGAGACACAAACTCATGCTTTGTATGCACCCTGATACCCGTTTTCGCAATGGGCAACATCCGGCAACGAAATGGTGCGAAACCACCCCAAACATGTGTTTTGGACCTAAAGTCTTCGTGATTGGGCATGTTCGTTGTGTAAAAACAAGAAATGGTTCTGGGGGCACAAACTCATGCCTTGTATGCTCCATGATACTCGTTTTGAAACGGGTCACGTGCGGCAACGAAATGGCGCGAAACCACGCCAAATATGAGTTTTAAACATAAAGTATTGTGTTGGGCATGTTTTTTGAGAAAAAACAAGAAATGGTTCCAGCAGAAAAAACTCATTCCTTGTATACACCCGACACCCCTTTTTGCAATGGGTGACGTGCGGCAACGAAATGGTGCCAAACCACCCCAAACATGAGTTTTGGACCTAAAGTATTGGGTTGGGCTTCTTCATTGCGGAAAAACAAGAAATGGATGCGGGGACACAAACTCATGCCTTATATGCACACCGATACTCATTTTCGCAATGGGTCACGTGCGGCAACGAAATGGCGCGAAACCACCCCAAACATGAGTTTTGGACCTAAAGTCATGGGTTGGACATGTTCGTTGCGTAAAAACAAGAAATGGTTCTGGGGACACAAACTCATGCCTTGTATGCTCCCCGATACTCGTTTTCAGAACGGGTCACGTGCGGCAACGAAATGTCGCAAAACCATGCCAAATATGAGTTTTCAACCTAAAGTAGTGGATTGGGCATGTTCATTGCGTAAAAACAAGAAATGGTTCTGGGCAGAACAAACTCATTCCTTGTATACACCCCGATACCCGTTTTCGCAATGGGTCACGTGCGGCAACGGAATGACGCGAAACCTCCCCAAGCATGAATTTTTGACCAAAAGTAGTGGATTGGGCATGTTCGTTGCCAAAAAACAAGAAATGGTTCTGGGGACACAAACCCATGCCTTGTATGCACCACGATACTCGTTTTCGCTATGGGTCACCTGCGGCAACAAAATGGTGCGAAACCACGCCAAACATGAGTTTTTGACCTAAAGTAGTGGTATCGGCATGTTTGTTGTGAAAAAACAAGAAATGGTTCTGGCGGAACAAACTCATTCCTTGTATACACCCCGATACCCGTTTTCGCAATGGGTCACGTGCGGCAACGAAATGACGCGAAACCACCCCAAACATGAATTTTTGACCAAAAGTAGTGGATTGGGCATGTTCGTTGCGTAAAAACAAGAGATGGTTCCGGGGACACAAACTCATGCCTTGTATGCACCCCGATACTCGTTTTCGCAATGGGTCACGTGCGGCAACAAAATGGCTCGAAACCAAGGCAAACAAGAGTTTTGGACCTAAAGTAGTGGTATCGGCAAGTTTGTTGTAAAAGAACAAGAAATGGTTCTGGCGGAACAAACTCATTCCTTGTATACACCTTGATACCCGTTTTTGGAATGGGTCACGTGCGGCAATGAATTGGTGTGAAACCACCCCAAACATGATTTTTAGACCTAAAGTAGTGGATTGGGCTTGTTCATTGCGAAAAAACAAGAAACAGTTCTGGGGACACAAACGCATGCCTTGTATGCACCTCGATACTCGTTTTCGCAATGGGTCACGTTCTGCAACGAAATGGCGCGAAACCACCCTAAACTTGAGTTTTGGACATAAAGTATTGGGTTCGGCAAGTCCGTTGTCAAAAAACAAGAAATGGTTCCGGCGGAACATACTCATTCCTTGTAATCACCCATATACTTGTTTTCGCAATGGGTCATGTGCGGCAATGAAATGACGCGAAACCGCCCCAAACATGAATTTTGGACCAAAAGTAGTGGATTGGGCATGTTCATTGCGATAAAACAAGAAATGGTTCTGGGGACACAAACTCTTGCGTCATGCCTTGTATGCCACCGATACTCGTTTTCGCAATGGGTCACGTGCGGCAACGAAATGGCGCTAAACCACCGCAAACATGAGTTTTGGACCTAAAGTAGTGGATTGGGCTTGTTCATTGCAAAAAAACAAGAAATGGTTGCGGGAACACAAACTCATGCCTTGTATGTACCCCGGTACTCGTTTTTGCAATGGGTCACATGCGGCAATGAAATGGAGCGAAACCGCCCCAAACATGAGTTTTGGACCTAAAGTAGTGGATTGGGCATGCTTATTGGAAAAAAACAAGAAATGGTTCCGAGGACACAAACTCATGGCTTGTATGCTCCACGACACTCGTTTTGGGAATGGGTCACGTGCGGCAACGAAATGGCGCGAAACCACACCAAATATGAGTTTTGAACCTAAAATAGTGGATTGGGCATGTTTTTGGTGAAAAAACAAGAAATGGTTCCGGCAGAACAAACTCATTCCTTGTATACACCCCGATACCCCTTTTGGCAATGGGTCACGTGCGGCAATGAAATGGCGCCAAACCACGCCAAATATGAGTTTTGAACCTAAAGTACTGGATTGGGCATGTTCTTTGCGAAAAACCAAGAAATGGTTCCGGCGGAACAAACACATTCCTTGCATACACCCCGATACCCCTTTTCGCAATGGGTCACGTGCGGCAACGAAATGGCGCCAAACCACCCCAAACATGAGTTTTGGACCTAATGTAGTGGTATCGGAATGTTCGTTGCAAAAAAACAAGAAATGGTTTCGGCAGAACAAACTCATTCCTTGTATACACCCCGATACCCGTTTTCGCAATGGGTCACATGCGGCAACGAAATGACGTGAAACCACCCCAAGCATGAATTTTTGACCAAAAATAGTGGATTGGGCATGTTTGTTGCCTGAAAACATGAAATGGTTCCGAGGACACAAACTAATGCCTTGTATGCACCCCGATACTCGTTTTCGCTATGGGTCACGTGCGGCAACGAAATGGCGCGAAACCACCCCAAACATGAGTTTTGGACCTAAAGTCGTGGATTGGGCATGTTCGTTGCGTAAAAACAAGAAATGGTACGGGGGGCACAAACTTATGCCTTGTATGCACCACGATACTCGTTTTTGGAACGGGTCTCGTGCAGCAACGAAATGGCTCGAAACCACGGCAAATATGAGTTTTTAACATAAAGTAGTGGATTGGGCAAGTTCGTTGCAAAAAAACAAGAAATAGTTCCGGCAGAACAAACTCATTCCTAGTATACACCCCGATACC
Source organism: Paspalum notatum (assembly GCA_022530915.1). Lineage (NCBI taxonomy): Eukaryota > Viridiplantae > Streptophyta > Magnoliopsida > Poales > Poaceae > Paspalum > Paspalum notatum. The sequence continues at coordinate 24,677,788 of CM039688.1, read as the reverse complement.
CGTTTAAGCAATGGGTCACGTGCGGCAACGAAATGACGCGAAACCACCCCAAGCATGAATTTTTGACCAAAAGTATTGGATTGGGCATGTTCGTTGCCAAAAAACAAGAAATGGTTCCGGAGACACAAACTCATGCCTTGTATACACCCCGATACTCGTTTTCGCTATGGGTCACCTGCGGCAACAAAATGGTGCGAAACCACGCCAAACATGAGTTTTTGACCTAAAGTAGTGGTATCGGCATGTTCATTCTGAAAAAATAAGAAATGGTTCCGGCGGAACAAACTCATTCCTTGTATACACCCCGATACCCGTTTTCGTAATGGGTCACGTGCGGCAACGAAATGACGCGAAACTACCCCAAACATGAATTTTTGACCAAAAGTAGCGGATTGGGCATGTTCGTTGCGAAAAAACAAGAGATGGTTCCGGGGACACAAACTCATGCCTTGTATGCACCCCGATACTCGTTTTCGCAATGGGTCACGTGCGGCAACAAAATGGCGCGAAACCAAGGCAAACAAGAGTTTTGGACCTAAAGTAGTGGAATCGGCAAGTTCGTTGTAAAAAAACAAGAAATGGTTATGCCAGAACAAACACATTCCTTGTATACACCCTGATACCCGTTTTTGCAATGGGTCACGTGCGGCAACGAAATGGTGCGAAACCCCCCCAAACATGATTTTTAGACCTAAAGTTGTGGATTGGGCTTGTTCATTGCGAAAAACCAAGAAATAGTTCTGGGGACACAAACGCATGCCTTGTATGCACCCCGATACTCGTTTTCGCTATGGGTCACGTGCGGCAACGAAATGGCGCGAAACCACCCTAAACATGAGTTTTGGACTTAAAGTAGTGGGTTGGGCATGTTCGTTGTCAAAAAACAAGAAATGGTTCCGGCGGAAAAAACTCATTCCTTGTAATCACCCATATACATGTTTTCGCAATGGGTCACGTGCGGTAATGAAATGACACGAATCCGCGCCAAACATGAATTTTGGACCAAAAGTAGTGGATTGGGCATGTTCGTTGCGATAAAACAAGAAATGGTTCTGGGGACACAAACTCTTGCGTCATGCCTTGTATGCCACCGATACTTGTTTTCGCAATGGGTCATGTGCGGCAAAGAAATGGCGCGAAACCACCGCAAACATGAGTTTTGGACCAAAAGTAGTGGATTGGGCTTGTTCATTGCGAAAAAACAAGAAATGGTTGCGGGAACACAAACCCATGCCTTGTATGTACCCCGGTACTCGTTTTCGCAATGGGTCACATGCGGCAATGAAATGGAGCGAAACACATGGCTTGTATGCTCCACGATACTCGTTTTCGGAATGGGTCACGTGCGGCAACGAAATGGCGCGAAACCACGCCAAATATGAGTTTTGAACCAAAAGTAGTGGATTGGGCATGTTCTTTGCGAAAAAACAAGAAATGGTTCCGGCGAAACAAACTCATTCCTTATATACACCCCGATACCCCTTTTCGCAATGGGTCACGTGCGGCAACGAAATGGCGCCAAACCACCCCAAACATGTGTTTTGGACCTAAAGTAGTGGATTAGGCTTCTTCATTGCGAAAAAACAAGAAATAGTTGCGGGGACACAAACTCATGGCTTGTATGCACCCCGATACTCGTTTTCGCAATGGGTCACATGCGGCAACGAAATAGCGCGAAACCACCCCAAACATGTGTTTTGGACCTAAAGTCGTGGATTGGGCATGTTCGTTGCACAAAAACAAGAAATGGTTCTGGGGGCACAAACTTATGCCTAGTATGCACCACGATACTCTTTTTCGGAACGGGTCACGTGCGACAACGAAATGGCGCCAAACCACGCCAAATATGAGCTTTGAACCTAAAGTAGTGGATTGGGCATGTTTTTTGTGAAAAAATAAGAAATGGTTCTGGCGGAACAAACTCATTCCTTGTATACACCCCGATACCCCTTTTCGCAATGGGTCACGTGCGGCAACAAAATGACGCGAAACGTCCCCAAACATGAATTTTTGACCAAAAGTAGTGGATTGGGCATGTTCGTTGCGAAAAAACAAGAAATGGTTCCGGAGACACAAACTCAAGCTTTGTTTGCACTCCGATACTTGTTTTCACTATGGGTCACGTGCGGCAACAAAATGGCTCGAAACCACGCCAAACATGAGTTTTAGACCTAAAGTAGTGGTATCGGCATGTTCGTTGTGAAAAAATAAGAAATGGTCCTGGCGGAACAAAGTCATTCCTTGTATACACCCCGATACCCGTTATCAGAATGGGTCACGTGCGGCAACGAAATGGTGCGAAACCACCCCAAACATGAGTTTTGGACCTAAAGTCGTGGATTGGGCATGTTCGTTGCGTAAAACAAGAAATGGTTCTGGGGGCACAAACTCATGCCTTGTATGCTCCACGATACTCGTTTTCGGAACGGGTCACGTGCGGCAACGAAATGGCGCGAAACCACGCCAAATATGAGTTTTGAACCTAAAGTAGTGGATTGGACATGTTCTTTGCGAAAAAACAAGAAATAGTTCCGGTGGAACAAACTCATTCCTTGTATACACCCCGATACCCTTTTTCGCAATGGGTCACGTGCGGCAACGAAATGGCGCCAAACCATGCCAAACAGGAGTTTTGGACCTAAAGTAGTGGTATCGGCATGTTCGTTGTGAAAAAAACAAGAAATGGTTCTCGCGGAACAAACTCATTCCTTGTATACACCCCGATACCTGTTTTCGCAATGGGTGACGTGCGGCAACAAAATGACGTGAAACCACCCGAAACATGTATTTTTGACAAAAAGTAGTTGATTGGGCATGTTCGTTGAGAAAAAAGAAGAAATGGTTCCGGGGACACAAACTCATGCCTTGTACGCACCCCGATTTTCGTTTTCGCTATGGGTCACGTGCGGCAACAAAATGGCACGAAACCACGCCAAACATGAGTATTGGACTTAAAGTAGTGGTATCGGCATGTTTGTTATGAAAAAACAAGACATGGCTCTGGCAGAACAAACTCATTCCTTGTATACACCCCGATACCCGTTTTCGCTATGGGTCACGTGCGGCAACAAAATGGCTCGAAACCACGCCAAACATGAGTTTTAGACCTAAAGTAGTGGTATCGGCATGTTCGTTGTGAAAAAATAAGAAATGGTCCTGGCGGAACAAAGTCATTCCTTGTATACACCCCGATACCCGTTATCAGAATGGGTCACGTGCGGCAACGAAATGGTGCGAAACCACCCCAAACATGAGTTTTGGACCTAAAGTCGTGGATTGGGCATGTTCGTTGCGTAAAAACAAGAAATGGTTCTGGGGGCACAAACTCATGCCTTGTATGCTCCACGATACTCGTTTTCGGAACAGGTCACGTGCGGCAACGAAATGGCGCGAAACCACGCCAAATATGAGTTTTGAACCTAAAGTAGTGGATTGGACATGTTCTTTGCGAAAAAACAAGAAATAGTTCCGGTGGAACAAACTCATTCCTTGTATACACCCCGATACCCTTTTTCGCAATGGGTCACGTGCGGCAACGAAATGGCGCCAAACCATGCCAAACATGAGTTTTGGACCTAAAGTAGTGGTATCGGCATGTTCGTTGTGAAAAAAACAAGAAATGGTTCTCGCGGAACAAACTCATTCCTTGTATACACCCCGATACCCGTTTTCGCAATGGGTCACGTGCGGCAACGAAATGACGTGAAACCACCCGAAACATGTATTTTTGACAAAAAGTAGTTGATTGGGCATGTTCGTTGAGAAAAAAGAAGAAATGGTTCCGGGGACACAAACTCATGCCTTGTACGAACCCCGATGCTCGTTTTCGCTATGGGTCACGTGCGGCAACAAAATGGCACGAAACCACGCCAAACATGAGTATTGGACCTAAAGTAGTGGTATCGGCATGTTTGTTATGAAAAAACAAGACATGGCTCTGGCAGAAAAAACTCATTCCTTGTATACACCCCGATACCCATTTTCGCAATGGGTCACGTGCGGCAACGAAATGGCGCGAAACCACCCTAAACATGAGTTTTGGACATAAAGTATTTGGGTTGGGCATGTTCGTTGTCAAAAAACAAGAAATGGTTCCGGCGGAACATACTCATTCCTTGTAATCACCCATATACTTGTTTTCGCAATGGGTCACGTGCGGCAATGAAATGACGCGAAACCGCCCCAAACATGAATTTTGGACCAAAAGTAGTGGATTGGGCATGTTCATTGCGATAAAACAAGAAATGGTTCTGGGGACACAAACTCTTGCGTCATGCCTTGTATGCCCCCGATACTCGTTTTCGCAATGGGTCACGTGCGGCAACGAAATGGCGCGAAACCACCACAAACATGAGTTTTGGACCTAAAGCAGTGGATTCGGCTTGTTCATTGCGAAAAAACAAGAAATGGTTGTGGGAACACAAACTCATGCCTTGTATGTACCCCGGTACTCGTTTTCGCAATGGGTCACTTGCGGCAATGAAATGGATCGAAACCGCCCCAAACATGAGTTTTGGACCTAAAGTAGTGGATTGGGCATGCTTATTGCAAAAAAACAAGAAATGGTTCCGGGGACACAAACTCATGGCTTGTATGCTCCACGATACTCGTTTTCGGAATGGGTCACGTGCGGCAACGAAATGGCACGAATTCACGCCAAATATGAGTTTTGAACCTAAAGTAGTGGATTGGGCATGTTCTTTGTGAAAAAACAAGAAATGGTTCCGGCGAAATAAACTCATTCCTTGTATACACCCCGATACCCCTTTTCGCAATGGGTCACGTGCGGCAACGAAATGGCCAAACCACCCCAAACAAGAGTTTTGGACCTAAAGTAGTGGATTAGGCTTCTTCATTGCGAAAAAACAAGAAATAGTTGTGGGGACACAAACTCATGGCTTATATGCACCCCGATACTCGTTTTCGCAATGGGTCACGTGCGGCAACGAAATAGCGCGAAACCACCCCAAACATGTGTTTCGGACCTAAAGTCGTGGATTGGGCATGTTCGTTGCACAAAAACAAGAAATAGTTCTGGGGGCACAAACTTATGCCTTGTATGCACCACGATACTCTTTTTCGGAACGGGTCACGTGCGGCAACAAAATTGCGCGAAACCAGGCCAAATATGGGTTTTTAACCTAAAGTAGTGGATTGGGCATGTTCGTTGCAAAAAAACAAGAAATGGTTTCGGCAGAACAAACTCATTCCTTGTATAAACCCCGATACCCGTTTTCGCAATGGGTCACATTCGGCAACGAAATGACGTGAAACCACCCCAAACATGAATTTTTGACCAAAAGTAGTGGATTGGGCATGTTTGTTGCGTAAAAACAAGAAATGGTTCCGGGGACAAAATAGTGCCTTGTATGCACCCCGATACTCGTTTTCGCTATGGGTCACGTGCGGCAACAAAATGGCGCGAAACCACGCCAAACATGGGTTTTTGACCTAAAGTAGTGGTATCGGCATGTTCGTAGTGAAAAAACAAGAAACTGTTCTGGCGGAACAAACTCATTCCTTGTATACACCCCGATACCTGTTTTCGCAATGGGTCACGTGCGGCAACGAAATGGTGCAAAACCACCCCAAACATGACTTTTGGACCAAAAGTCGTGGATTGGGCATGTTCGTTGCGTAAAAACAAGAAATGGTTCGGGGGGCGCCTTGTATGCACCACGATACTCGTTTCCGGAACGGGTCACGTGCGGCAACGAAATGGCGCGAAACCACGCCAAATATGAGTTTTTAACCAAAAGTAGTGGATTGGGCATGTTCGTTGCAAAAAATCAAGAAATAGTTTCGGCAGAGCAAACTCATTAATTGTATACACCCCGATACCCGTTCTCGCAATGGGTCATGTGCGGCAACGAAATGACGCAAAACCAGCCCAAGCATGAATTTTTCACCAAAAGTAGTGGATTGGGCATGTTTGTTGCAAAAAAACAAGAAATGGTTCCGGGGACACAAACTCATGCCTTGTATGCACCCCGATACTCGTTTTCGCTATGGGTCACGTGCGGCAACAAAATGGCGCGAAACCACGCCAAACATGAGTTTTTGACCTAAAGTAGTGGTATCAGCATGTTCGTTGTGAAAAAACAAGAATGGTTCTGGCGGAACAAACTCATTCCTTGTATATACCCCGATACCCGTTTTCGCAATGGGTCACGTGCGGCAACGAAATGATGCGAAACCACCCCAAACATGAATTTTTGACCAAAAGTAGTGGATTGGGCATGTTCATTGCGTAAAAACAAGAGATGGTTCCGGGGACACAAACTCATGCCTTGTATGCACCCCAATACTCGTTTTCGCAATGGGTCACGTGCGGCAACAAAATGGCGCGAAACCAAGCCAAACGTTAGTTTTGGACCTAAAGTAGTGGTATCGGCAGGTTCATTGTAAAAGAACAAGAAATGGTTCTGGCGGAACAAACTCATTCCTTGTATACACCCTGATACCCGTTTTTGGAATGGGTCACGTGCGGCAACGAAACGGTGCGAAACCACCCCAAACATGATTTTTAGACCTAAAGTAGTGGAGTGGGCTTGTTCATTGCGAAAAAACAAGAAATAGTTCTGGGGACACAAACTCATGCCTTGTATGCACCCCGATACTCGTTTTCGCAATGTGTCACGTGCGGCAACGAAATGACGCGAAACCACCCTAAACATGAGTTTTGGACATAAAGTATTGGGTTGGGCATGTTCGTTGTCAGAAAACAAGAAATGATTCCGGCGGAACATACTCATTCCTTGTAATCACCCATATACTTGTTTTCGCAATGGGTCACGTGCGGCAATGAAATCACGCGAAACCGCCCCAAACATGAATTTTGGACCAAAAGTAGTGGATTGGGCAGGTTCATTGCTATAAAACAAGAAATGGTTCTGGGGACACAAACTCTTGCGTCATGCCTTGTATGCCACCGATACTCGTTTTCGCAATGGGTCACGTGCGGCAACGAAATGGCGCGAAACCACCGTAAACATGAGTTTTGGACCTAAAGTAGTGGATTGGGCTTGTTCATTGCGAAAAAACAAGAAATGGTTGCGGGAACAAAAACTCATGCCTTGTATGTACCCCGGTACTCGTTTTCGCAATGGGTCATATGCGGCAATGAAATGGAGCAAAACCACTCCAAACATGAGTTTTGAACCTAAAGTAGTGGATTGGGCATGCTTATTGCAAAAAAACAAGAAATGGTTCCGGGGACACAAACTCGTGCCTTGTGTGCACCCCGATACTCGTTTTCGCAATGGATCACGTGCGGCAACGAAATGGCGCGAAACCACCCCAAACATGAGTTTTGGACCTAAAGTCATGGATTGGGCATGTTCGTTGCGTAGAAACAAGAGATGGTTCTTAGGGCACAAACTTATGCCTTGTATGCACCACGATACTCGTTTTCGGAATGGGTCACGTGCGGCAACGAAATGGCGCGAAACCACGCCAAATATAAGTTTTTTACCTAAAGTAGTGGATTGGACATGTTCGTTGCAAAAAATCAAGAAATAGTTTCGGCAGAGCAAACTCATTCCTTGTATACACCCCAAAACCCATTTTCGCAATGGGTCGTGTGTCGCAACGAAATGACGCGAAACCACGCCAAGCTTGAATTTTTCACCAAAAGTAGTGGATTGGGCATGTTTGTTGCGAAAAAACAAGAAATGGTTCCGGGGACACAAACTCATGCCTTGTATGCACCCCGATACTCGTTTTCGTTATGGGTCACGTGCGGCAACGAAATAGCGCGAAACCACCCCAAACATGTGTTTTGGACCTAAAGTCGTGGATTGGGCATGTTCGTTGCACAAAAACAAGAAATGGTTCTGGGGGCACAAACTTATGCCTTCTATGCACCACGATACTCTTTTTCGGAACGGGTCACGTGCGGCAACAAAATGGCGCGAAACCTTGCCAAATATGGGTTTTTAACCTAAAGTAGTGGATTGGGCATCTTCATTGCAAAAAAACAAGAAATGGTTTCGGCAGAACAAACTCATTCGTTGTATACACCCCGACACCCGTTTTCGCAATGGGTCACATGCGGCAAGAAATGACGTGAAACCACCCCAAACATGAATTTTTGACCAAAAGTAGTGGATTGGGCATGTTTGTTGCGTAAAAACAAGAAATGGTTCCGGGGACACAAACTAGTGCCTTGTATGCACCCCGATACTCATTTTCGCTATGGGTCACGAGCGGCAACAAAATGGCGCGAAACCACGCCAAACAAGGGTTTTTGACCTTATGTAGTGGTATCGGCATGTTCGTAGTGAAAAAACAAGAAACTGTTCTGGCGGAACAAACTCATTCCTTGTATACACCCCGATACCTGTTTTCGCAATGGGTCACGTGCGGCAACAAAATGGTGCAAAACCACCCCAAACATGACTTTTGGACCTAAAGTCGTGGATTGGGCATGTTTATTGCGTGAAAACAAGAAATGGTTCGGGGGGCACAAACTTATGCCTTGTATGCACCACGATACTCGTTTTCGGAATGGGTCACGTCCGGCAACGAAATGGCGTGAAACCAAGCCAAATATGAGTTTTTAACCAAAAGTAGTGGATTGGGCATGTTCGTTGCAAAAAATCAAGAAATAGTTTTGGCAGAGCAAACTCATTCCTTGTATACACCCCGATACCCGTTTTCGCAATGGGTCATGTGCAACAACGAAATGACGCGAAACCACCCCAAGCACGAATTTTTCACCAAAAGTAGTGGATTGGGCATGTTTGTTGCAAAAAAACAAGAAATGGTTCCGGGGACACAAACTCATGCCTTGTATGCAACCCGATACTCGTTTTCGCTATCGGTCACGTGCGGCAACAAATTGGCGCGAAACCACGCCAAACATGAGTTTTTGACCTAAAGTAGTGGTATGGGCATGTTCGTTGTGAAAAAACAAGAATGGTTCTGGCGGAACAAACTCATTCCTTGTATACACCCCGATACCCGTTTTCGCAATGGGTCACGTGCGGCAACGAAATGACGCGAAACCATCCCAAACATGAATTTTTGACCAAAAGTAGTGGATTGGGCATGTTCGTTGCGTAAAAACAAGAGATGGTTCCGGGGACACAAACTCATGCCTTGTATGCACCCCGATACTCGTTTCGCAATGGGTCACGTGCGGCAACAAAATGCCGCGAAACCAAGCCAAACGTGAGTTTTGGACCTAAAGTAGTGGTATCGGCAAGTTAGTTGTAAAAGAACAAGAAATGGTTCTGGCGGAACAAACTCGTTCCTTGTATACACCCCAACACCCGTTTTTGGAATGGGTCACGTGCGGCAACGAAATGGCGCGAAACCACCCCAAACATGATTTTTAGACCTAAAGTAGTGGATTGGGCTTGTTCATTGCGAAAAAACAAGAAATAGTTCTGGGGACACAAACTCATGCCTTGTATGCACTCCGATACTCGTTTTCGCAATGGGTCACGTGCGGCAACGAAATGGCGCGAAACCACCCTAAACATGAGTTTTGGACATAAAGTATTGGGTTGGGCATGTTCGTTGTCAGAAAACAAGAAATGGTTCCGGCGGAACATACTCATTCCTTGTAATCACCCATATACTTGTTTTCGCAATGGGTCACGTGCGGCAATGAAATGACGCGAAACCGCCCCAAACATGAATTTTGGACCAAAAGTAGAGGATTGGGCATGTCATTGTGATAAAACAAGAAATGGTTCTGGGGACACAGACTCTTGCGTCATGCGTTGTATGCCACCGATACTCGTTTTCGCAATGGGTCACGCGCGGCAACGAAATGGCGCAAAACCACCGCAAACATGAGTTTTGGACCTGAAGTAGTGGATTGGGCTTGTTCATCGCGAAAAAACAAGAAATAGTTCTAGGGACACAAACGCATGCCTTGTATGCACCCCGATACTCGTTTTCGCTATGGGTCACGTGCGGCAATGAAATGGAGCGAAACCACTCCAAACATGAGTTTTGGACCTAAAGTAGTGGATTGGGCATGCTTATTGCAAAAAAACAAGAAATGGTTCCGGGGACACAAACTCATGCCTTGTATGCACCCCGATACTCGTTTTCGCAATGGATCACGTGCGGCAACGAAATGGCGCGAAACCACCCCAAACATGAGTTTTGGACCTAAAGTCATGGATTGGGCATGTTCGTTGCGTAGAAACAAGAGATGGTTCTTAGGGCACAAACTTATGCCTTGTATGCACCACGATACTCCTTTTCGGAATGGGTCACGTGCGGCAACGAAATGGCGCGAAACCACGCCAAATATAAGTTTTTACCTAAAGTAGTGGATTGGACATGTTCGTTGCAAAAAATCAAGAAATAGTTTCGGCAGATCAAACTCATTCCTTGTATACACCCCGATACCCGTTTTCGTAATGGGTCATGTGCGGCAACGAAATGGCGCAAAACCATGCCAAATATGAGTTTTTGACCTAAAGTAGTGGATTGGGCATGTTCGTTGCAAAAAAACAAGAAATGGTTTCGGCAGAACAAACTCATTCCTTGTATACACCCCGATACCCGTTTTCGCAATGGGTCATGTGCGGCAACGAAATGACGCGAAACCACGCCAAGCTTGAATTTTCCACCAAAAGTAGTGGATTGGGCATGTTTGTTGCGAAAAAACAAGAAATGGTTCCGGGGACACAAATTCATGCCTTGTATGCACCCCGATACTCGTTTTCGCTATGGGTCACGTGCGCCAACAAAATGGCGCGAAACCACGCCAAAAATGAGTTTTTGACCTAAAGTAGTGGTATCGGCATGTCCGTTGTGAAAAAACAAGAAATGGTTCTGGCGGAACAAACTCATCCCTTGTATACACCCCGATACCCGTTTTCGAAATGGGTCACGTGCGGCAACGAAATGGTGCGAAAGCACCCCAAAGTTGAGTTTTGGACCTAATGTCTTGGATTGGGCATGTTCGTTGCGTAAAAACAAGAAATGGTTCTGGGGGCACAAACTCATGCCTTGTATGCTCCACGATACTCCTCTTCGAAACGGGTCACGTGCGGCGACGAAATGGCGCGAAACCACGCCAAATATGAGTTTTGAACATAAAGTATTGTATTGGGCATGTTTTTTGCGAAAAACAAGAAATGGTTCCGGCGGAAAAAACTCATTCCTTGTATACACCCCGACACCCCTTTTCGCAATGGGTCACGTGTGGCAACGAAATGACGCGAAACCATCCCAAACATGAATTTTGGACCGAAAGTAGTGGATTGGGCACGTTCGTTGCGAAAAAACAAGAAATGGTTCCGGGGACACAAACTCATCCCTCGTTTGCACACCGATACTCGTTTTCGTAATGGGTCACGTGCGGCAACGAAATGGCGCGAAACCACCCCAAACATGAGTTTTGGACCTAAAGTAGTGGATTGGGCTTCTTCATTGCGAAAAAACAAGAAATGGTTGCGGGGACACAAACTCTTTCCATATATGCACCCGATACTCGTTTTTGCAATGGGTCACGTGTGGCAACGAAATAGCGCGAAACCACCACAAACATGAGTTTTGGACCAAAAGTCATGGATTGGGCATGTTTGTTGTGTAAAAACAAGAAATGGTTCGGGGGGCACAAACTTATGCCATGTATGCAACACGATACTCGTTTTCGGAACGGGTCACGTGCGGCAACGAAATGGCTCGAAACCACGCCAAATATGAGTTTTTAACATAAAGTAGTGGATTGGGCATGTTCGTTGCAAAAAAACAAGAAATAGTTCCGGCAGAACAAACTCATTCCTTGTATACACCCCGATACCCGTTTTCGCAATGGGTCACGTGCGGCAACGAAATGGCGCGAAACCACCCTAAACATGAGTTTTGGACATAAAGTATTGGCTTGGGCATGTTCGTTGTCGGAAAACAAGAAATGGTTCCGGCGGAACATACTCATTCCTTGTAATCACCCATATACTTGTTTTCGCAATGGGTCACGTGCGGCAATGAAATGACGCGAAACCGCCCCAAACATGAATTTTGGACCAAAAGTAGTGGATTGGGCATGTTCATTGCGATAAAACAAGAAATGGTTCTGGGGACACAAACTCTTGCGTCATGCCTTGTATGCCACCGATACTCGTTTTCGCAATGGGTCACATGCGGCAATGAAATGGAGCGAAACCACCCCTAACATGAGTTTTGGACCTAAAGTAGTGGATTGGGCATGCTTATTGCAAAAAAACAAGAAATGGTTCGGGGGACACAAACTCGTGCCGTGTATGCACCCCGATACTCGTTTTCGCAGTGGATCACGTGCGGCAACGAAATGGCTCGAAACCACCCCAAACATAAGTTTTGGACCTAAAGTAGTGGATTGGACATGTTTATTGTGAAAAAACAAGAAATGGTTCCGGGGACACAAACTCATGCCTTGTATGCACCCCGATACTCGTTTTGGCAATGGGTCACGTGCGGCAATGGGTCACATGCGGCAATGAAATGGAGCGAAACCACCCCTAACATGAGTTTTGGACCTAAAGTAGTGGATTGGGCATGCTTATTGCAAAAAAACAAGAAATGGTTCCGGGGACACAAACTCATGCCTTGTATGCACCCCGATACTCGTTTTCGCAATGGATCACGTGCGGCAACGAAATGGCGCGTAACCACCCCAAACATGAGTTTTGGACCTAAAGTCATGGATTGGGCATGTTCGTTGCGTAGAAACAAGAGATGGTTCTTAGGGCACAAACTTATGCCTTGTATGCACCACGATACTCGTTTTCGGAACAGGTCACGTGCGGAAACGAAATGGCGTGAAACCACGACAAACATGAATTTTGATCCAAAAGTAGTGGATTGGGCATGTTCGTTGTGAAAAAAACAAGAAATGGTTCCAGCAGAACAAACTCTTTCCTTGTATACACCCCGATACTCGTTTTCGCAATGAGGTCACGTGCGGCAACGAAATGAAGCGAAACCACCCCAAACATGAATTTTGGACCAAAAGTAGTGGATTGGGCATGTTCGTTGCGATGAAATAAGAAATGGTTCTGGGGGCACAAACTTATGCCTTGTATGCACCACGATATTCGTTTTCGGAACGGGTCACGTGCGGCAACGAAATGGCGCGAAACCAAGCCAAACATGAGTTTTGGACCTAAAGTAGTGGTATCGGCATTTTCATCTTGAAAAAACAAGAAATGGTTCTGGCAGAACAAACTCATTCCTTGTATACACCCCCGATACCCGTTTTCGCAATCGGTCACGTGCGGCAACGAAATGACGCGAAACCTCCCAAAACATGAGTTTTAGTCCTAAAGTCGTGGATTGGACATGTTCGTTGCGTAAAAACAAGAGGTGGTTCTGGGGGCACAAACTCATGCCTTGTATGCACCATGATACTTGTTTTTGGAACGGGTCACGTGCGGCAACGAAATGGCGCGAAACCACGACAAACATGAATTTCGATCCTAAAGTAGTGGATTGGGCATGTTCGTTGTGAAAAAACAAGAAATGGTTCCAGCAGTACAAACTCATTCCTTGTATACACCCCGATACCCGTTTTCGCAATGAGGTCACGTGCGGCAACGAAATGACACGAAACCACCCCAAACATGAATTGTGGACCAAAAGTAGTGGATTGGGCATGTTCGTTGCGAAAAAACAAGAAATGGTTCCGGGGACACACTCATGCCTTGTATGCACCCCTATATTCGTTTTCGCAATGGCTCACGTGCGGGCACAAAATGGCGCGAAACCACGCCAAACATGAGTTTTGGACCTAAAGTAGTGGTATCGGCATGTTTGTTGCGGAAAAACAAGAAATGGTTCCAGCTGAACAAACTCATTCCTTGTATAAACCCCGATACCCGTTTTCGCAGTGGGTCACGTGCGGCAATGAAATGGTGCGAAACCACCCCAAACATGATTTTTGGACCTAAAGTAGTGGATTGGGCATGGCTGTTGTGAAAAAATAAGAAATGGTTCCAACAGAACAAACTCATTCCTTGTATTCACCCATATACTCGTTTTGGCAATGGGTCACGTGCGGCAACGAAATGGCGCGAAACCACACCAAACATGAGTTTTGGACCTAATGTTGTGGATTGTTCATTGCGAAAAAACAGGAAATGGTTGCGGAAACACAAACTCATGCCTTGTATGCACCCCGATACTCGTTTTCGTAATGGGTCACATGCGGTAAGGAAATGGGTCACAAACTCATGAAATGCTTATTGCGAAAAAACATGAAATGGTTCCAGGGACACAAACTCATGCCTTGTATGCACCCGATACTCGTTTTCGCAATGGGTCACGTGCGCCAACCAAATGGCGCGAAAGCACCCCAATCATGAGTTTTGGACCTAAAGTCGTGGATTGGGCATGTTCGTTGCGTAAAAACAAGAGATGGTTCTGGGGGCACAAACTCATGCCTTGTATGCACCACGATACTCGTTTTCAGAACGGGCCACGTGCGGCAACAAAATAGCGCGAAACAACGACAAACATGAATTTTGATCCTAAAGTAGTGGATTGGGCATGTTCGTTGTGAAAAAACAAGAAATGGTTCCAGCAGAATAAACTCATTCCATGTATACACCCCGATGCCCGTTTTCGCAATGAGGTCACGTGCGGCAACGAAATGATGCGAAACCACCCCAAATATAAATTGTGGACCAAAAGTAGTGGATTGGGCATGTTCGTTGCGAAAAAACAAGAAATGGTTCCGGGGACACAAACTCATGCCTTGTATGCACCCCGATATTCGTTTTCGCAATGGCTCACGTGCGGCCACAAAATGGCGCGAAACCATGCCAAACATGAGTTTTGGACCTAAAGTAATGGTATCGGCTTGTTCGTTACGGAAAAACAAGAAATGGTTCCAGCGGAACAAACTCATTCCTTGTATAAACGCCGATACCCGTTTTCGCAATGGGTCACGTGCGGCAACGAAATGGTGCGAAACCACCCCAAACATGATTTTTGGACCTAAAGTAGTGGATTGGGCATGTTTGCTGTGAAAAAAATAAGAAATGGTTCCGGCAGAACAAACTCATTCCTTGTATACACCCCGATACCCGTTTTCGCAACAAGTCACGTGCGGCAACAAAATGGCGCGAAACCACGCCAAACATGGGTTTTGGACCTAAAGTAGTGGTATCGGCATGTTCGTTGCGAAAAAACAAGAAATGGTTCCAGCAGAACAAACGCATTCCTTGTATACACCCCGATACCCGTTTTCGCAATGGGTCACGTGCGGCAACGAAATGGTGCGAAACCACGCCAAACATGATTTTTGGACCTAAAGTAGCGGATTGGGCATGTTAGTTGTGAAAAAATAGGAAAGGGTTTCGGCAGAACAAACTCATTCCTTGTATTCACCCATATACCCGTTTTGGCAATGGGTCATGTGCGGCAACGAAATGGGGCGAAACCACCCCAAACATGAGTTTTGGACCTAAAGTTGTGGATTGTTCATTGCGAAAAAAACAAGAAATGGTTGCGGGAACACAAACTCATGCCTTGTATGCACCCTAATACTCGTTTTCGCAATGGGTCACATGCGGATATGAAATGGCGCGAAACCACCCCAAACATGAGTTTTGGACCTAAAGCAGTGGATTGGCATGTTTATTGCGAAAAAACAAGAAATGGTTCCGGGGACACAAGCTCATGCCTTGTATGCACCCCGATACTCGTTTTCGCAATGGGTCACGTGTGGCAACCAAATGGCGCGAAACCACCCCAGACATGAGTTTTGGACCTAAAGTCGTGGATTGGGCATGTTCGTTGCATAAAAACAAGAGATGGTTCTGGGGGCACAAACTCATGCCTTGTATGCACCACGATACTCGTTTTCGGAACGGGTCACGTGCGGCAACGAAATGGCGCGAAACCACGACAAACATGAATTTCGATCCTAAAGTAGTGGATTGGGCATGTTCGTTGTGAAAAAACAAGAAATGGTTCCAGCAGAACAAACTCATTCCTTGTATACACCGCGATACCCGTTTTCGCAATGAGGTCACGTGCGGCAACGAAATGATGCGAAACCACCCCAAACATGAATGTTGGACTAAAAGTGGTGGATTGGGCATGTTCGTTGTGAAAAAACAAGAAATGGTTCCAGGGACACAAACTCTTGCCTTGTATGCACCCCGATACTCATTTTTGCAATTGGTCACGTGTGTGATACTCCGTATCTTAAACCCCGATTAAGTGCATTAAGCATGTCATCATATGTATAATATCTTTTCAATTTTTGGAAATTTTGTTCAAAATCCTTTTGAACTTGTTGTATTTGAAACTCCTTTGAGAATATTATTTTACCCAAGGACAAAAGTGCAAGGTTATAGTATAAATTACACCCTTTCACTTTTGTAATTGGACCCTTGTGTGATTTTGCTTCTTAGGGTTAATAATAGAAAACTACATTCAAAATTATATAAAAAAAGAAGAAAGGGGAAACCGGGGGAACCTGGCCCAAAACCGGCCCAGCTCCCCGTTTCCCTCAGCCCACAGCGACAGGTTGACAGGCGGGGCCCACCCCCGCCTTCTTCCTCATCCCGCCGCGGGAGAGGAGAAGCGAAGCTCTGCCCCGCCGCTGCTTTCGCCGCCACGCGCCGCGCGAGCCGGCCCCGGCCGAAGCCACGGGCCGGCGCTGGCGCCGCATAGCCGCGCCGCCTGTCCCCAGCCCACCGGAACCGCCACCCGCCCCTCGTCTTCTTCCTCCCGCGGGCAAACGGATCGACCTCCGCCGCCGCCCGCCGAGCTCATCCCGCCACCCCTTCCACCGCCGCTCTAGCCTATTTAAGGCCTCGACGAGCACCTCCCCTACCACCTCAACCCCAACCGCCATCCATCCCTACCTCACTGCTTCCCCACTTGCCCCGCGCCACTCACCACCTCACCGCCGTCTTCTTCACCGTTGGCCACCACCCACACCGCCCCACCTCATCTCTAGAGGGTAGGAACCCCTCCGCCTCACTCTCCTCTTCCTCCTAGGCTTATCCTCGTCGAGGATTAAGGCCGGCACGAGCTCAATCGAGCTCGGCCCCTCCATGGTGCCGGCGGCAATGGCCGCCATGCCGCCGCCTTTCCCCACTCACACAAGCCACGTCCGGGCTCCTCTTCTTGTGTTCCGATGTAGAGCTCCCGCGCGCTTTCCGCGGGGGTATCCTCTGACTCCGACGCTGCCCAACGCCACTGGGAACGGCGCTCACCACCGCTCCCTCTACGCGTGCCCACTGCGTCCGCCATGGCGTCGTGGACACAGAGAGAAGAGAGGGGAAAGGGAAGGAGAGGAGAGGAGGAGAAAATGGAGGAAGGAGAAGGGAACGCCGCTGCGCGTATGGTCACCGCCGGCGAGAGCCTCGGCCTCCGCCATGCGGATTGGCCGCCGGCGCCGCCGCGGCGTGCACGCTGCACGCGCGCCCTGGGCAGAGGCAGGGCAAAGCCCTAGCTGGGCCAAAAGGCCGGCTAGGCCAACCCTCGGGCTAGGCCTTATGGGCCGAAAAGAGAGGGGAGGGAAAGAAGGCCACCGGCCTGGTTTTAATAGACTGGGCTGAAATTTTAAGGATGTAAATAGAACTTTATCCAAAAACTATTTTGGACCTTTTGGGCTTAATCTTTAATTCTGAAATTATTTTCTTTTTCTAATTCCTTATTTGTTTTAACCTTTTAACTTAACCATTTCATAAAGGTTATTTCTTTTAGTTTAAAATTTAAGAATTCTTTTTCCAATCTTTAAAAATCTTTAATATATCTATTTATTTATTTTCCAACTCTTTTAATGCTTAAAAAATTATTATTAAAAACTTAGAAAATTATTTTAAATCTCAGAAAAATTATTCAAAGGTTTGAAAAATATTTTGATGCCCCACCTTTTCTTTTAGAAAGTTTTATCCTTGTTTTTGCAACAGGTTGATCATCATCATCCTTAAAACTCATGTATGTCATTCATTTATCTAGGTACGGTAACCCCTTCACCCCCTGCCGGAGAATCTTCTAATTTTGTGAATCCAGAAGCTCCTGAAGCCGGAATTCAGGAATCATCTCGTCCCTGAGGAGGAATCTTTTGAATTGGATTTCGATCCTAACTCTGTCAATCCAGGCAAGCCCCGGTGCATATCCTTTTCCTTTTGAGTCTTAATCAATGGGTCATGTTGTGCATTAGAGTTATGATTTGATTGAAACCTTAATGCATAATTAACCCCTGAATCCAGCATTTAATCCTATACGTAATAGATTAGAATTGCTTAGCCAAGCTTAATTTAGGTTACGCTTCTTTTTAAAAGAAACGAATCAGGTCAATAAAGTTTCCTGAGATATTAACTGGAGACATCTAGCGGGATTAGTTATGTTTTTAGTATTGTTACTTATGGAATTCTTAATGAATGAACATGTTGGGATCCTGACCCTACCTATGTCATATAAGGCCGTCCGATGTCTTGGCCATGTTTTCAGCTTTCGAACGCGCCTCTTTCACTTGTCGTCCTTAACGGGCTCCAATAAGCCTTTCATACCATGAACCTAGATTTGAACTGTGGTGCGACCAACTACGGGTGTTGTCGAATCGTATACCCGGGCTCGGTGAGAACGGTACAAACTACGTGCCAAGTTATGCAAGGATTGTCATATGCGGTGTCGGTGTACACGCATATAACTGGTGACTGAGTACTCCTCTCGAGAGATAAAATCGATTCGAATCGCTGGGCTTACTAGATGTAAGAGCTGAAACATCACCAACATTGTAGTTATGAAGAATAATGCTTTTGTTAATGAATGTTTTTCCAAAGTGGTTGCTCTTGTTTGCTAATAGATTAGGTACAACTTAGGGTATAGGAAACAACTAAAAGAAGTTCACACCCTAAAAGCTAAGGCTCACTTTTAGGCCTGCTGCAGTGCGAAACCACCCCAAACATGAGTTTTGGACCTAATGTAGTGGATTGGGCATGTTTATTGTCAAAAAACAAGAAATGGTTCCGGGGACACAAACTCATGCCTTGTCTGCACCCCTATACTTGTTTTGGCAATGGGTCACGTGCGGCAAAGAAATGGCGCGAAACCACCCCAAAATTAGTTTTGGACCTAAAGTAATGGATTGGGCATGTTCGTTGCAAATAAAATCAAAAATGGTTCCAACGGAACAAACTCATTCCTTGTATACACCCAGATACTCGTTTTCGCAATGGGTCACATGCGGCAACGAAATGGCACGAAACCACCCCAAAAATGAGTTTTGGACCTAAAGTAGTGGATTGGGCTTGTTCATTCTAAAAAAACAAGAAATGGCTGAGGGGACACAAACTCATGCCTTGTATGCACCCTCATACTCGTTTTCGCAATGGGTCACATGCGGATATGAAATGGCGCGAAACCACCCCAATCTTGAGTTTTGGACCTAAAGTAGTGGATTGGGCATGTTTATTGCGAAAAAACAAGTAATGGTTCTGAGGACACAACCTCATGCCTTGTATGCCCCTGATACTCGTTTTCGCAATGGGTCACGTGCGGCAACGAACTGGCGCGAAACCACCCCAAACATGAGTTTTGGACATAAAGTGGTGGATTGGACTTGTTCATTGCGAAAAAAGTAAGAAATGGTTGCGGGGACATACTCATGCTTTGTATGCACCTCGATACTCGTTTTCGCAATGGGTCACGTGTGGCTACGAAACGGCGCAAAACCATCCCAAACATGAGTTTTGGACCTAAAGTCATGGATTGGCCATGTTCGTTGCGTAAAAACAAGAAATGGTTGGAGCACAAACCCATGCCTTGTATGAACCACGATACCCGTTTTCGGAACGGGTCACGTGTGGCAACGACATGGCGCGAAACCACGCCCAACATGAGTTTTGAACATAAAGTAGTCGATTGGGAATGTTCGTTGCGAAAAAAAGAAGAAATGGTTCAAGCAGAACAAATTCGTTCCTTGAATACACCACGATACCCGTTTTCGCAATTGGTCACGTGCGGCAACGAAATGGCGCGAAACCACCAAAACATGATTTTTGGATCTCAACTAGTGGATTGGGCACATTCGTTGCGAAAAAGCAAGAAATGGTTCCAGAGACACAAACTCATGCCATGTATGCACCCCGATATTCGTTTACGCAATGGGTCATGTGTGGCAGCAAAATGGCGTGAAACCACGCCAAACATGAGTTTTGGACCTAAAGTAGTGGTATCGGCATGTTCGTTGCGAAAAAACAAGAACTGGTTCCAGCGGAACAAATTCATTCCTTGTGTACACCCCGATACTCGTTTCCGCAATGGGTCACGTAGCGCAACGAAATGACGCGAAACCACCGTAAACACGAATTTTGGACCGAAAGTACTGGATTGGGCATGTTTGTTGCAACATAAACAAGAAATGGTTTCGGGGACACAAACTCATCCCATGTATGCAACCCGATACTCGTTTTCGCAATGGGTCACGTGCGGCAACGAAATGGCGCGAAACCACAACAAAATGAGTTTTGGACCTAAAGAAGTGGATTCGACATGTTCGTTGCGAAAAAATAAGAAATGGTTCCACCGGAACAAACTCATTCCTTGTATACCCGATACCCGTTTTCGCAATGGGTCACATGCGGCAATGAAATGGCGCGAAACCACCCCAAACATTAGTTTTGGACCTAAAGTAGTGGATTGGGCTTGTTCACTGCGAAAAAACATGAAATGGCTGCGGGGACACAAACTCATGCCATGTATGGACCCCGATACTCGTTTTCGCAATGGGTCACATGCGGCATTGAAATGGCGCAAAACCACCCCAAACATGAGTTTTGGACCAAAAGTAGTGGATTGGGCTTGTTTATTGCGAAAAAACAAGATATGGTTCCGGGGACACAAACTCATGGCTTGTATGCACCCCGATACTTGTTTTCGCAATGGGTCACGTGCGGCAACGAAATGGCGCGAAACCACCCCAAATTGAGTTTTGGACCAAAAGTAGTGGATTGGGCATGCTCATTGAAAATAAAATCAAAAATGGTTCCACCGGAACAAACTCATTCCTTGTATACACCCTGACACTTGTTTTCGCAATGGGTCACATGCGGCAACGAAATGGCGCGAAACCACCCCAAACATGGGTTTTGGACCTAAAGTAGTGGATTGGGCTTGTTCATTCTGAAAAAACAAGAAATGGTTGTGGGGACACAAACTCATGCCTTGTATGCACCCTAATACTCGTTTTCGCAATGGGTCACATGCGGATATGAAATGGTGCGAAACCACCCCAAACATGAGTTTTGGACCTAAAGCAGCGGATTGGGCATGTTTATTGCGAAAAAACAAGAAATGGTTCCGGGGACACAAACTCATGCCTTGTATGCAGCCTCATACTCGTTTTCGCAATGGGTCACATGCGGATATCAAATGGCGCGAAACCACCCCAAACTTGAGTTTTGGACATAAAGTAGTGGATTGGGCATGGTTATTGCGAAAAAACAAGAAATGGTTCTGGGGACACAAACTCATGCCTTGTATGCCCCTGATACTCGTTTTCGCAATGGGTCACGTGCGGCAACGAAATGGCGTGAAACCACCCCAAACATGAGTTTTGGACATAAAGTGGTGGATTGGATTTGTTCATTGCGAATAAAACAAGAAATGGTTGTTGTATGCACCCCGATATTCGTTTACGCAATGGGTCACGTGCAACAACAAAATGGCGCGAAACCACCCCAAACATGAGTTTGGACCTAAAGTAGTGGATTGGCATGTTTATTGCGAAAAAACAAGAAATGGTTCCAGGGACACAAACTCATGCCTTGTATGCACCACGATGCGCGTTTTCGGAACGGGTCCTGTGCGGCAACGAAATGGCGTGAAACCATGCTAAACATGAGTTTTGAACCTAAAGTTGTGGATTGGGCATGTTCGTTGCGAAAAAATAAGAAATGGTTCCGGCAGAACAAACTCTTTCTTTGTATACACCTCGATACCCGTTTTCGCAATTGGTCACGTGCGGCAACGAAACGGCGCGAAACCACCAAAACATGATTTTTGGACCTCAACTAGTGGATTGGGCATGTTCGTTGCGAAAAAACAACAAATGGTTCCGGAGACACAAACTCATGCCTTGTATGCACCCCGATATTCGTTTACGCATTGGGTCACGTGCGGCAACAAAATGGCGCGAAACCACCCCAAACATGAGTTTTGGACCAAAAGTAGTGGTATCGGCATGTTCGTTGTGAAAAAACAAGAAATGGTTCCGGCGGAACAAATTCATTCCTTGTATACACCGCGATACTCGTTTTCGCAATGGGTTACTTAGGGCAACGAAATGATGCGAAACCATCCCAAACATGAATTTTGGACCGAAAGTAGTGGATTGGGCACGTTCATTGCGAAAAAACAAGAAATGGTTCCGGGGACACAAACTCATCCCTTGTTTGCACACCGATACTCGTTTTCGCAATGGGTCACGTGCGGCAACGAAATGGCGCGAAACCACCCCAAACTTAAGTTTTGGACCTAAAGTAGTGGATTGGGCATGGTTATTGCGAAAAAACAAGAAATGGTTCTGGGGACACAAACTCATGCCTTGTATGCCCCTGATACTCGTTTTCGCAATGGGTCACGTGCGGCAACGAAATGGCGCAAAACCACCCCAAACATGCGTTCTGGACATAAAGTGGTGGACTGGACTTGTTCATTGTGAAAAAAACAAGAAAAGGTTGCGAGGTCACAAACTCATGCCTTGTATGCACCCCGATACTCGTTTTTCCAATGGGTCACGTGCGGCAACGAAACGGCGCGAAACCACCCCAAACATGAGTTTTGGGCCTAAAGTCGTGGATGGGCATGTTCGTTGCGTAAAAACAAGAAATGGTTCTGGGGGCACAAACTCATGCCTTGTATGCACCACGATACTCGTTTTCGGAAAGGGTCACGTGCGGCAATGAAATGGGCCGAAACCATGCCAAACAGGAGTTTTGAACCTAAAGTAGTGGATTGGGCATATTCGTTGCGAAAAAACAAGAAATGGTTTCAGCAGAACAAACTCATTCCTTGTATACACCTCAATACCTGTTTTCGCAATGGGTCACGTGCGGCAACGAAAAGGCGCGAAACCACCCCAAACAAGAGTTTTGGACCTAAAGTAGTGTGATTGGGCTTGTTCAATGCGAAAAAACAAGAAATAGTTGCAGCGACACAAACTCATGTCGTGTATGCACCCCGATACTCGTTTTCGCAATGGGTCACGTGCTGCAACGAAATGGCGCGAAACCACCCCAAACATGAGTTTTGGACAAAAAGTGGTGGATTGGATTTGTTCATTGCGAATAAAACAAGAAATGGTTGTTGTATGCACCCCGATATTCGTGTACGCAATGGGTCACGTGCGACAACAAAATGGCGCGAAACCACCCCAAACATGAGTTTGGACCTAAAGTAGTGGATTGGCATGTTTATTGCGAAAAAACAAGAAATGGTTCCTGGGACACAAACTCATGCCTTGTATGCACCACGATATGCGTTTTCGGAACGGGTCCTGTGCGGCAACGAAATGGCGTGAACCTAAAGTTGTGGATTGGGCATGTTCGTTGCGAAAAAATAAGAAATGGTTCCGGCAAAACAAACTCTTTCTTTGTATACACCTCGATACCCGTTTTCGCAATTGGTCACGTGCGGCAACGAAACGGCGCGAAACCACCGAAACATGATTTTTGGACCTCAACTAGTGGATTGGGCATGTTCGTTGCGAAAAAACAAGAAATGGTTCCGGAGACACAAACTCCTGCCCTGTATGCACCCCGATATTCGTTTACGCAATGGGTCACGTGCGACAACAAAATGGCGCGAAACCACGCCAAACATGAGGTTAGGACCTAAAGCAGTGGATTGGGCATGTTTGTTGTGAGAAAATAAGAAATGGTTCTGGCAGAACAAACTCATTCCTTGTATTCACCCTTATACCCGTTTTAGCAATGGGTCACGTGCGGCAACAAAATGGCGTGAAACCACGCCAAACATGAGTTTTGGACCTAAAGTAGTGGTATCGGCATGTTCGTTGCGAAAAAACAAGAAATGGTTCCAGCGGAACAAATTCATTCCTTGTATACACCCTGATACTCATTTTCGCAATGGGTCACGTAGGGCAACGAAATGACGCGAAACCACCACAAGCATGAATTTTGCACCAAAAGTAGTGGATTGGGCATGTTCGTTGCAAAAAAACAAGAAATGGTTCCGGGGACACAAACTCATCCCATGTATGCAACCCGATACTCGTTTTCGCAATGGGTCACATGCGACAACGAAATGGCGCGAAACCACCACAAAATGAGTTTTGGACCTAAAGAAGTGGATTCGGCATGTTCGTTGCGAAAAAATAAGAAATGGTTCCACCGGTACAAACTCATTCCTTGTATACACTCGATACCCGTTTTCGCAATGGGTCACATGCGGCAATGAAATGGAGCGAAACCACCCTAAACATTAGTTTTGCACCTAAAGTATTGGATTGGGCTTGTTCATTGTGAAAAAACATGAAATGGTTGCGGGGACACAAACTCATGCCTTGTATGGACCCCGATACTCGTTTTCGCAATGGGTCACATGCGGCATTGAAATGGCGCGAAACCACCCCAAACATGAGTTTTAGTCCTAAAGTAGTGGATTGGGCATGTTTATTGCGAAAAAACAAGAAATGGTTCCGGGGACACAAACTCATGCCTCGTATGCACCCCGATACTTGTTTTCGCAATGGGTCACGTAGGGCAACGAAATGGCGCGAAACCACCCCAAACACAAATTTTGGACCAAAAGTAGTGGATTGGTCATGTTCGTTGCAAAAAAACAAGAAATGGTTCTGGGGACACAAACACATGCCTTGTATGCCACCAATACTCGTTTCCGCAATGGGTCACATGCAGCAACGAAATGGCGCGAAACCACCACGAACATGATTTTTGGACCTAAAGTAGTGGATTGGGTTTGTTCTTTGCGAAAAACAAGAAACTGTTCTGGGGACACAAACTCATGCCTTGTATGCATCCTAATACTCGTTTTCGCAATGGGTCACATGCGGATAGGAAATGGCGCGAAGCCACCCCAAACATGAGTTTTGGACCTAAAGTAGTGGATTGGGCATGTTTATTACGAAAAAACAAGAAATGGTTCCGGGGACACAAACTCATGCCTTGTATGCCCCTGATACTCGTTTTCGCAATGGGTCACGTGCAGCAACGAAATGGCGCGAAAGCACCCCAAACATGAGTTTTGGACATAAAGTGGTGGATTGGACTTGTTCATTGCGAAAAAAACAAGAAATGGTTCCGGGGACACAAACTCATGCCTTGTATGCCCCTGATACTCGTTTTCGCAATGGGTCACGTGCGGCAACGAAGTGGCGCGAAACCACCCCAAACATGAGTTTTGGAACTAAACTCGTGGATTGGGCATGTTTATTGCGAAAAACAAGAAATGGTTCCACCGGAACAAACTCATTCCTTGTATACACCCTGATACTCGTTTTCGCAATGGGTCACATGCGGCAATGAAATGGCGCGAAACCACCCCAAACACGAGTTTTGGATCTAAAGAAGTGGATTGGGCTTGTTCATTCTGAAAAAACAAGAAATGGTTGCGGGGACACAAACTCATGCCTTGTAGGCACCCTAATACTCGTTTTCGCAATGGGTCACATGCGGATATGAAATGGCGCGAAACCAACCCAAACATGAGTTTTGGACATAAAGTGGTGGATTGGGCTTGTTCATTCCGAAAATAACAAGAAATGGTTCCGGGGACACAAACTCATGCCTTGTATGCCCCTGATACTCGTTTTCGCAATGGGTCACGTGCGGCAACGAAATGGCGCGAAACCACCCCAAACATGAGTTTTGGACATAAAGTGGTGGATTGGACTTGTTCATTGCGAAAAAAACAAGAAATGGTTGCGGGGACACAAACTCATGCCTTGTATGCACCCCGATACTCGTTTTCGCAATGGGTCATGTGCGGCAACGAATCGGCGCGAAACCACCCCAAACATGAGTTTTGGACCTTAAGTCGTGGATTGGCATGTTCGTTGCGTAAAAACAAAAAATGGTTCTGGGGCACAAACTCATGCCTTGTATGCACCACAATACTCGTTTTCGGAACGGGTCACGTACGGCAACGAAATGGCGCGAAACCACGCCAAACTTGAGTTTTGAACCTAAAGTAGTCGATTGGCCATGTTCATTGCGAAAAAAACAAGAAATGGTTCAAGCAGAACAAACTCGTTCCTTGTATACACCCCGATACCCGTTTTCGCAATTGGTCACGTGCGGCAACGAAATGGCGCGAAACCACCAAAACTTGATTTTTGGACCTCAACTAGTGGATTGGGCATGTTCGTTGCGAAAAAAAAAGAAATAGTTCCGGGGACACAAACTCATGCCTTTTATGCACCCCGATATTCGTTTTCGCAATGGGTCACATGCGGCAACAAAATGGCGCGAAACCACGCCAAACATGAGTTTTGGACCTAAAGTAGGGGTATCGGCATGTTCGTTGCGAAAAAACAAGAAATGGTTCCGGCGGAACAAATTCATTCCTTGTATACACCGCGATACTCGTTTTCGCAATGGGTCACTTAGGGCAACGAAATGACGCGAAACCATCCCAAACATGAATTTTGGACCGAAAGTAGTGGATTGGGCACGTTCGTTGCGAAAAAACAAGAAATGGTTCCGGGGACACAAACTCATCCCTCGTTTGCACACCGATACTCGTTTTCGCAATGGGTCACGTGCGGCAACGAAATGGCGCGAAACCACCCCAAACATGAGTTTTGGACCTAAAGTAGTGGATTGGGCTTGTTCATTCCGAAACAATAAGAAATGGTTGCGGGGTCACAAACTCATGCCTTGTAGGCACCCAAACACTCGTTTTCGCAATGGGTCACATGCGGATATGAAATGGCGCGAAACCAACCCTAACATGAGTTTTGGAGCTAATGTAGTGGATTGGGCATGGTTATTGCAAAAAAACAAGAAATGGTTCCGGGGACACAAACTCATGCTCATGCCTTGTATGCCCCGGATACTCGTTTTTGTAATGGGTCACGTGCGGCAAAGAAATGGTGCGAAACCACACCAAACATGAGTTTTGGACATAAAGTGGTGGATTGGGCTTGTTCATTGCGAAAAAAACAAGAAATGGTCGCGGGGACACAAACTCATGCCTTGTATGCACCCCGATACTCATTTTCGCAATGGGTCACGTGCGGCAACGAAGTGGCGCGAAACCATCCCAAACATGAGTTTTGGAACTAAACTCGTGGATTGGGCATGTTTATTGCGAAAAAACAAGAAATGGTTCCACCGGAACAAACTCATTCCTTGTATACACCCTGATACTCGTTTTCGCAATGGGTCACATGCGGCAACGAAATGGCGCGAAACCACCCCAAACACGAGTTTTGGATCTAAAGAAGTGGATTGGGCTTGTTCATTCCGAAAAAACAAGAAATGGTTGCGGGGACACAAACTCTTGCCTTGTAGGCACCCTAACACTCGTTTTCGCAATGGGTCACATGCGGATATGAAATGGCGCGAAACCAACCCAAACATGAGTTTTGGACATTAAGTGGTGGATTGGACTTGTTCATTGCCAAAAAAACAAGAAATGGTTCCGGGGACACAAACTCATGCCTTGTAGGCACCCTAATACTCGTTTTCGCAATGGGTCACATGTGGATATGAAATGGCGCGAAACCAACCCAAACATGAGTTTTGGACCTAATGTCGTGGATTGGGCTTGTTCATTCCGAAAAAACAAGAAATGGTTGCGGGGTCACAAACTCATGCCTTGCATGCACCCCGATACTCGTTTTCGCGATGGGTCACGTGCGGCAACGAAATGGCGCGAAACCACCCCAAACATGAGTTTTGGACCTAAAGTAGTGGATTGGGCATGTTTATTGCGAAAAAACAAGAAATGGTTCTGGGGACACAAACTGATGCCTTGTATGCCCCTGATACTCGTTTTCGAAATGGGTCACGTGCGGCAACGAAATGGCGCGAAACCACCCCAAACATGAGTTTTGGACATAAAGTGGTGGATTGGACTTGTTCATTGCGAAAAAAACAAGAAATGGTTGCGGGGACACAAACTCATGCCTTGTATGCACCCCGATACTCGTTTTCGCAATGGGTCATGTGCGGCAACGAATCGGCGCGAAACCACCCCAAACATGAGTTTTGGACCTTAAGTCGTGGATTGGCATGTTCGTTGCGTAAAAACAAAAAATGGTTCTGGGGCACAAACTCATGCCTTGTATGCACCACAATACTCGTTTTCGGAACGGGTCACGTACGGCAACGAAATGGCGCGAAACCACGCCAAACTTGAGTTTTGAACCTAAAGTAGTCGATTGGCCATGTTCATTGCGAAAAAAACAAGAAATGGTTCAAGTAGAGCAAACTCGTTCCTTGTATACACCCCGATACCCGTTTTCGCAATGGGTCACATGCGGCAACGAAATGGTGCGAAACCACCCCGAACATGAGTTTTGGTCCTAAAGTCGTGGATTGGGCATGTTCGTTGCGTAAAAACAAGAAATGGTTCCGGGCGCACAAACTCATGCCTTGTATGCACCACGATACTCGTTTTCGAAACGGGTCACGTGCGGCAACGAAATGGCGCGAAACCACGCCAAACATGAGTTTTGAACCTAAAGTAGTCGATTGGGCATGTTTGTTGCGAAAAAAACAAGAAATGGTTCATGCAGAACAAACTCGTTCCTTGTATACACCCCGATACCCGTTTTCGCAATTGGTCACGTGCGGCAACGAAATGGCGCGAAACCACCAAAACTTGATTTTTGGACCTCAACTAGTGGATTGGGCATGTTCGTTGCGAAAAAACAAGAAATGGTTCCGGGGACACAAACTCATGCCTTGTATGCACCCCGATATTCGTTTTCGCAGTGGGTCACATGCGGCAACAAAATGGCGCGAAACCACGCCAAACATGAGTTTTGGACCTAAAGTAGGGGTATCGGCATGTTCGTTGCGAAAAAACAAGAAATGGTTCCGGCGGAACAAATTCATTCCTTGTATACACCGCGATACTCGTTTTCGCAATGGGTCACTTAGGGCAACGAAATGACGCGAAACCATCCCAAACATGAATTTTGGACCGAAAGTAGTGGATTGGGCACGTTCGTTGCGAAAAAACAAGAAATGGTTCCGGGGACACAAACTCATCCCTCGTTTGCACACCGATACTCGTTTTCGCAATGGGTCACGTGCGGCAACGAAATGGCGCGAAACCACCCCAAACATGAGTTTTGGACCTAAAGTAGTGGATTGGGCTTGTTCATTCCGAAACAATAAGAAATGGTTGCGGGGTCACAAACTCATGCCTTGTAGGCACCCAAACACTCGTTTTCGCAATGGGTCACATGCGGATATGAAATGGCGCGAAACCAACCCTAACATGAGTTTTGGAGCTAATGTAGTGGATTGGGCATGGTTATTGCAAAAAAACAAGAAATGGTTCCGGAGACACAAACTCATGCCTTGTATGCCCCGGATACTCGTTTTTGTAATGGGTCACGTGCGGCAAAGAAATGGTGCGAAACCACACCAAACATGAGTTTTGGACATAAAGTGGTGGATTGGGCTTGTTCATTGCGAAAAAAAAACAAGAAATGGTCGCGGGGACACAAACTCATGCCTTGTATGCACCCCGATACTCATTTTCGCAATGGGTCACGTGCGGCAACGAAGTGGCGCGAAACCACCCCAAACATGAGTTTTGGAACTAAACTCGTGGATTGGGCATGTTTATTGCGAAAAAACAAGAAATGGTTCCACCGGAACAAACTCATTCCTTGTATACACCCTGATACTCGTTTTCGCAATGGGTCACATGCGGCAACGAAATGGCGCGAAACCACCCCAAACACGAGTTTTGGATCTAAAGAAGTGGATTGGGCTTGTTCATTCTGAAAAAACAAGAAATGGTTGCGGGGACACAAACTCATGCCTTGTAGGCACCCTAATACTCGTTTTCGCAATGGGTCACATGCGGATATGAAATGGCGCGAAACCAACCCAAACATGAGTTTTGGACATAAAGTGGTGGATTGGACTTGTTCATTGCGAAAATAACAAGAAATGGTTCCGGGGACACAAACTCATGCCTTGTATGCCCCTGATACTCGTTTTCGCAATGGGTCACGTGCGGCAACGAAATGGCGCGAAACCACCCCAAACATGAGTTTTGGACATAAAGTGGTGGATTGGACTTGTTCATTGCGAAAAAAACAAGAAATGGTAGCGGGGACACAAACTCATGCCTTGTATGCACCCCGATACTCGTTTTCGCAATGGGTCATGTGCAGCAACGAATCGGCGCGAAACCACCCCAAACATGAGTTTTGGACCTTAAGTCGTGGATTGGCATGTTCGTTGCGTAAAAACAAAAAATGGTTCTGGGGCACAAACTCATGCCTTGTATGCACCACAATACTCGTTTTCGGAACGGGTCACGTACGGCAACGAAATGGCGCGAAACCACGCCAAACTTGAGTTTTGAACCTAAAGTAGTCGATTGGCCATGTTCATTGCGAAAAAAACAAGAAATGGTTCAAGTAGAGCAAACTCGTTCCTTGTATACACCCCGATACCCGTTTTCGCAATGGGTCACATGCGGCAACGAAATGGCGCGAAACCACCCCGAACATGAGTTTTGAACCTAAAGTCGTGGATTGGGCATGTTCGTTGCGTAAAAACAAGAAATGGTTCCGGGCGCACAAACTCATGCCTTGTATGCACCACGATACTCGTTTTCGAAACGGGTCACGTGCGGCAACGAAATGGCGCGAAACCACGCCAAACATGAGTTTTGAACCTAAAGTAGTCGATTGGGCATGTTTGTTGCGAAAAAAACAAGAAATGGTTCATGCAGAACAAACTCGTTCCTTGTATACACCCCGATACCCGTTTTCGCAATTGGTCACGTGCGGCAACGAAATGGCGCGAAACCACCAAAACTTGATTTTTGGACCTCAACTAGTGGATTGGGCATGTTCGTTGCGAAAAAACAAGAAATAATTCCGGGGACACAAACTCATGCCTTGTATGCACCCCGATATTCGTTTTCGCAATGGGTCACATGCGGCAACAAAATGGCGCGAAACCACGCCAAACATGAGTTTTGGACCTAAAGTAGGGGTATCGGCATGTTCGTTGCGAAAAAACAAGAAATGGTTCCGGCGGAACAAATTCATTCCTTGTATACACCGCGATACTCGTTTTCGCAATGGGTCACTTAGGGCAACGAAATGACGCGAAACCATCCCAAACATGAATTTTGGACCGAAAGTAGTGGATTGGGCACGTTCGTTGCGAAAAAACAAGAAATGGTTCCGGGGACACAAACTCATCCCTCGTTTGCACACCGATACTCGTTTTCGCAATGGGTCACGTGCGGCAACGAAATGGCGCGAAACCACCCCAAACATGAGTTTTGGACCTAAAGTAGTGGATTGGGCTTGTTCATTCCGAAACAATAAGAAATGGTTGCGGGGTCACAAACTCATGCCTTGTAGGCACCCAAACACTCGTTTTCGCAATGGGTCACATGCGGATATGAAATGGCGCGAAACCAACCCTAACATGAGTTTTGGAGCTAATGTAGTGGATTGGGCATGGTTATTGCAAAAAAACAAGAAATGGTTCCGGGGACACAAACTCATGCTCATGCCTTGTATGCCCCGGATACTCGTTTTTGTAATGGGTCACGTGCGGCAAAGAAATGGTGCGAAACCACACCAAACATGAGTTTTGGACATAAAGTGGTGGATTGGGCTTGTTCATTGTGAAAAAAAACAAGAAATGGTCGCGGGGACACAAACTCATGCCTTGTATGCACCCCGATACTCATTTTCGCAATGGGTCACGTGCGGCAACGAAGTGGCGCGAAACCACCCCAAACATGAGTTTTGGAACTAAACTCGTGGATTGGGCATGTTTATTACAAAAAAACAAGAAATGGTTCCACCGGAACAAACTCATTCCTTGTATACACCCTGATACTCGTTATCGCAATGGGTCACATGCGGCAACGAAATGGCGCGAAACCACCCCAAACACGAGTTTTGGATCTAAAGAAGTGGATTGGGCATGTTCATTCCGAAAAAACAAGAAATGGTTGCGGGGACACAAACTCATGCCTTGTAGGCACCCTAATACTCGTTTTCGCAATGGGTCACATGTGGATATGAAATGGCGCGAAACCAACCCAAACATGAGTTTTGGACCTAATGTCGTGGATTGGGCTTGTTCATTCCGAAAAAACAAGAAATGGTTGCGGGGTCACAAACTCATGCCTTGCATGCACCCCGATACTCGTTTTCGCGATGGGTCACGTGCGGCAACGAAATGGCGCGAAACCACCCCAAACATGAGTTTTGGACCTAAAGTAGTGGATTGGGCATGTTTATTGCGAAAAAACAAGAAATGGTTCTGGGGACACAAACTGATGCCTTGTATGCCCCTGATACTCGTTTTCGAAATGGGTCACGTGCGGCAACGAAATGGCGCGAAACCACCCCAAACATGAGTTTTGGACATAAAGTGGTGGATTGGACTTGTTCATTGCGAAAAAAACAAGAAATGGTTGCGGGGACACAAACTCATGCCTTGTATGCACCCCGATACTCGTTTTCGCAATGGGTCATGTGCGGCAACGAATCGGTGCGAAACCACCCCAAACATGAGTTTTGGACCTTAAGTCGTGGATTGGCATGTTCGTTGCGTAAAAACAAAAAATGGTTCTGGGGCACAAACTCATGCCTTGTATGCACCACAATACTCGTTTTCGGAACGGGTCACGTACGGCAACGAAATGGCGCGAAACCACGCCAAACTTGAGTTTTGAACCTAAAGTAGTCGATTGGCCATGTTCATTGCCAAAAAAACAAGAAATGGTTCAAGTAGAGCAAACTCGTTCCTTGTATACACCCCGATACCCGTTTTCGCAATGGGTCACATGCGGCAACGAAATGGTGCGAAACCACCCCGAACATGAGTTTTGGTCCTAAAGTCGTGGATTGGGCATGTTCGTTGCGTAAAAACAAGAAATGGTTCCGGGCGCACAAACTCATGCCTTGTATGCACCACGATACTCGTTTTCGAAACGGGTCACGTGCGGCAACGAAATGGCGCGAAACCACGCCAAACATGAGTTTTGAACCTAAAGTAGTCGATTGGGCATGTTTGTTGCGAAAAAAACAAGAAATGGTTCATGCAGAACAAACTCGTTCCTTGTATACACCCCGATACCCGTTTTCGCAATTGGTCACGTGCGGCAACGAAATGGCGCGAAACCACCAAAACTTGATTTTTGGACCTCAACTAGTGGATTGGGCATGTTCGTTGCGAAAAAACAAGAAATGGTTCCGGGGACACAAACTCATGCCTTGTATGCACCCCGATATTCGTTTTCGCAGTGGGTCACATGCGGCAACAAAATGGCGCGAAACCACGCCAAACATGAGTTTTGGACCTAAAGTAGGGGTATCGGCATGTTCGTTGCGAAAAAACAAGAAATGGTTCCGGCGGAACAAATTCATTCCTTGTATACACCGCGATACTCGTTTTCGCAATGGGTCACTTAGGGCAACGAAATGACGCGAAACCATCCCAAACATGAATTTTGGACCGAAAGTAGTGGATTGGGCACGTTCGTTGCGAAAAAACAAGAAATGGTTCCGAGGACACAAACTCATCCCTCGTTTGCACACCGATACTCGTTTTCGCAATGGGTCACGTGCGGCAACGAAATGGCGCGAAACCACCCCAAACATGAGTTTTGGACCTAAAGTAGTGGATTGGGCTTGTTCATTCCGAAACAATAAGAAATGGTTGCGGGGTCACAAACTCATGCCTTGTAGGCACCCAAACACTCGTTTTCGCAATGGGTCACATGCGGATATGAAATGGCGCGAAACCAACCCTAACATGAGTTTTGGAGCTAATGTAGTGGATTGGGCATGGTTATTGCAAAAAAACAAGAAATGGTTCCGGAGACACAAACTCATGCCTTGTATGCCCCGGATACTCGTTTTTGTAATGGGTCACGTGCGGCAAAGAAATGGTGCGAAACCACACCAAACATGAGTTTTGGACATAAAGTGGTGGAATGGGCTTGTTCATTGCGAAAAAAAAACAAGAAATGGTCGCGGGGACACAAACTCATGCCTTGTATGCACCCCGATACTCATTTTCGCAATGGGTCACGTGCGGCAACGAAGTGGCGCGAAACCACCCCAAACATGAGTTTTGGAACTAAACTCGTGGATTGGGCATGTTTATTGCGAAAAAACAAGAAATGGTTCCACCGGAACAAACTCATTCCTTGTATACACCCTGATACTCGTTTTCGCAATGGGTCACATGCGGCAACGAAATGGCGCGAAACCACCCCAAACACGAGTTTTGGATCTAAAGAAGTGGATTGGGCTTGTTCATTCTGAAAAAACAAGAAATGGTTGCGGGGACACAAACTCATGCCTTGTAGGCACCCTAATACTCGTTTTCGCAATGGGTCACATGCGGATATGAAATGGCGCGAAACCAACCCAAACATGAGTTTTGGACATAAAGTGGTGGATTGGACTTGTTCATTGCGAAAATAACAAGAAATGGTTCCGGGGACACAAACTCATGCCTTGTATGCCCCTGATACTCGTTTTCGCAATGGGTCACGTGCGGCAACGAAATGGCGCGAAACCACCCCAAACATGAGTTTTGGACATAAAGTGGTGGATTGGACTTGTTCATTGCGAAAAAAACAAGAAATGGTAGCGGGGACACAAACTCATGCCTTGTATGCACCCCGATACTCGTTTTCGCAATGGGTCATGTGCAGCAACGAATCGGCGCGAAACCACCCCAAACATGAGTTTTGGACCTTAAGTCGTGGATTGGCATGTTCGTTGCGTAAAAACAAAAAATGGTTCTGGGGCACAAACTCATGCCTTGTATGCACCACAATACTCGTTTTCGGAACGGGTCACGTACGGCAACGAAATGGCGCGAAACCACGCCAAACTTGAGTTTTGAACCTAAAGTAGTCGATTGGCCATGTTCATTGCGAAAAAAACAAGAAATGGTTCAAGTAGAGCAAACTCGTTCCTTGTATACACCCCGATACCCGTTTTCGCAATGGGTCACATGCGGCAACGAAATGGCGCGAAACCACCCCGAACATGAGTTTTGAACCTAAAGTCGTGGATTGGGCATGTTCGTTGCGTAAAAACAAGAAATGGTTCCGGGCGCACAAACTCATGCCTTGTATGCACCACGATACTCGTTTTCGAAACGGGTCACGTGCGGCAACGAAATGGCGCGAAACCACGCCAAACATGAGTTTTGAACCTAAAGTAGTCGATTGGGCATGTTTGTTGCGAAAAAAACAAGAAATGGTTCATGCAGAACAAACTCGTTCCTTGTATACACCCCGATACCCGTTTTCGCAATTGGTCACGTGCGGCAACGAAATGGCGCGAAACCACCAAAACTTGATTTTTGGACCTCAACTAGTGGATTGGGCATGTTCGTTGCGAAAAAACAAGAAATAATTCCGGGGACACAAACTCATGCCTTGTATGCACCCCGATATTCGTTTTCGCAATGGGTCACATGCGGCAACAAAATGGCGCGAAACCACGCCAAACATGAGTTTTGGACCTAAAGTAGGGGTATCGGCATGTTCGTTGCGAAAAAACAAGAAATGGTTCCGGCGGAACAAATTCATTCCTTGTATACACCGCGATACTCGTTTTCGCAATGGGTCACTTAGGGCAACGAAATGACGCGAAACCATCCCAAACATGAATTTTGGACCGAAAGTAGTGGATTGGGCACGTTCGTTGCGAAAAAACAAGAAATGGTTCCGGGGACACAAACTCATCCCTCGTTTGCACACCGATACTCGTTTTCGCAATGGGTCACGTGCGGCAACGAAATGGCGCGAAACCACCCCAAACATGAGTTTTGGACCTAAAGTAGTGGATTGGGCTTGTTCATTCCGAAACAATAAGAAATGGTTGCGGGGTCACAAACTCATGCCTTGTAGGCACCCAAACACTCGTTTTCGCAATGGGTCACATGCGGATATGAAATGGCGCGAAACCAACCCTAACATGAGTTTTGGAGCTAATGTAGTGGATTGGGCATGGTTATTGCAAAAAAACAAGAAATGGTTCCGGGGACACAAACTCATGCTCATGCCTTGTATGCCCCGGATACTCGTTTTTGTAATGGGTCACGTGCGGCAAAGAAATGGTGCGAAACCACACCAAACATGAGTTTTGGACATAAAGTGGTGGATTGGGCTTGTTCATTGCGAAAAAAAACAAGAAATGGTCGCGGGGACACAAACTCATGCCTTGTATGCACCCCGATACTCATTTTCGCAATGGGTCACGTGCGGCAACGAAGTGGCGCGAAACCACCCCAAACATGAGTTTTGGAACTAAACTCGTGGATTGGGCATGTTTATTGCAAAAAAACAAGAAATGGTTCCACCGGAACAAACTCATTCCTTGTATACACCCTGATACTCGTTATCGCAATGGGTCACATGCGGCAACGAAATGGCGCGAAACCACCCCAAACACGAGTTTTGGATCTAAAGAAGTGGATTGGGCATGTTCATTCCGAAAAAACAAGAAATGGTTGCGGGGACACAAACTCATGCCTTGTAGGCACCCTAATACTCGTTTTCGCAATGGGTCACATGTGGATATGAAATGGCGCGAAACCAACCCAAACATGAGTTTTGGACCTAATGTCGTGGATTGGGCTTGTTCATTCCGAAAAAACAAGAAATGGTTGCGGGGTCACAAACTCATGCCTTGCATGCACCCCGATACTCGTTTTCGCGATGGGTCACGTGCGGCAACGAAATGGCGCGAAACCACCCCAAACATGAGTTTTGGACCTAAAGTAGTGGATTGGGCATGTTTATTGCGAAAAAACAAGAAATGGTTCTGGGGACACAAACTGATGCCTTGTATGCCCCTGATACTCGTTTTCGAAATGGGTCACGTGCGGCAACGAAATGGCGCGAAACCACCCCAAACATGAGTTTTGGACATAAAGTGGTGGATTGGACTTGTTCATTGCGAAAAAAACAAGAAATGGTTGCGGGGACACAAACTCATGCCTTGTATGCACCCCGATACTCGTTTTCGCAATGGGTCATGTGCGGCAACGAATCGGCGCGAAACCACCCCAAACATGAGTTTTGGACCTTAAGTCGTGGATTGGCATGTTCGTTGCGTAAAAACAAAAAATGGTTCTGGGGCACAAACTCATGCCTTGTATGCACCACAATACTCGTTTTCGGAACGGGTCACGTACGGCAACGAAATGGCGCGAAACCACGCCAAACTTGAGTTTTGAACCTAAAGTAGTCGATTGGCCATGTTCATTGCGAAAAAAACAAGAAATGGTTCAAGTAGAGCAAACTCGTTCCTTGTATACACCCCGATACCCGTTTTCGCAATGGGTCACATGCGGCAACGAAATGGTGCGAAACCACCCCGAACATGAGTTTTGGTCCTAAAGTCGTGGATTGGGCATGTTCGTTGCGTAAAAACAAGAAATGGTTCCGGGCGCACAAACTCATGCCTTGTATGCACCACGATACTCGTTTTCGAAACGGGTCACGTGCGGCAACGAAATGGCGCGAAACCACGCCAAACATGAGTTTTGAACCTAAAGTAGTTGATTGGGCATGTTTGTTGCGAAAAAAACAAGAAATGGTTCATGCAGAACAAACTCGTTCCTTGTATACACCCCGATACCCGTTTTCGCAATTGGTCACGTGCGGCAACGAAATGGCGCGAAACCACCAAAACTTGATTTTTGGACCTCAACTAGTGGATTGGGCATGTTCGTTGCGAAAAAACAAGAAATGGTTCCGGGGACACAAACTCATGCCTTGTATGCACCCCGATATTCGTTTTCGCAATGGCTCACATGCGGCAACAAAATGGCGCGAAACCACGCCAAACATGAGTTTTGGACCTAAAGTAGGGGTATCGGCATGTTCGTTGCGAAAAAACAAGAAATGGTTCCGGCGGAACAAATTCATTCCTTGTATACACCGCGATACTCGTTTTCGCAATGGGTCACTTAGGGCAACGAAATGACGCGAAACCATCCCAAACATGAATTTTGGACCGAAAGTAGTGGATTGGGCACGTTCGTTGCGAAAAAACAAGAAATGGTTCCGGGGACACAAACTCATCCCTCGTTTGCACACCGATACTCGTTTTCGCAATGGGTCACGTGCGGCAACGAAATGGCGCGAAACCACCCCAAACATGAGTTTTGGACCTAAAGTAGTGGATTGGGCTTGTTCATTCCGAAACAATAAGAAATGGTTGCGGGGTCACAAACTCATGCCTTGTAGGCACCCAAACACTCGTTTTCGCAATGGGTCACATGCGGATATGAAATGGCGCGAAACCAACCCTAACATGAGTTTTGGAGCTAATGTAGTGGATTGGGCATGGTTATTGCAAAAAAACAAGAAATGGTTCCGGGGACACAAACTCATGCTCATGCCTTGTATGCCCCGGATACTCGTTTTTGTAATGGGTCACGTGCGGCAAAGAAATGGTGCGAAACCACACCAAACATGAGTTTTGGACATAAAGTGGTGGATTGGGCTTGTTCATTGAGAAAAAAAAACAAGAAATGGTCGCGGGGACACAAACTCATGCCTTGTATGCACCCCGATACTCATTTTCGCAATGGGTCACGTGCGGCAACGAAGTGGCGCGAAACCACCCCAAACATGAGTTTTGGAACTAAACTCGTGGATTGGGCATGTTTATTGCGAAAAAACAAGAAATGGTTCCACCGGAACAAACTCATTCCTTGTATACACCCTGATACTCGTTTTCGCAATGGGTCACATCCGGCAACGAAATGGCGCGAAACCACCCCAAACACGAGTTTTGGATCTAAAGAAGTGGATTGGGCTTGTTCATTCCGAAAAAACAAGAAATGGTTGCGGGGACACAAACTCATGCCTTGTAGGCACCCTAATACTCGTTTTCGCAATGGGTCACATGCGGATATGAAATGGCGCGAAACCAACCCAAACATGAGTTTTGGACATAAAGTGGTGGATTGGACTTGTTCATTGCCAAAAAAACAAGAAATGGTTCCGGGGACACAAACTCATGCCTTGTATGCCCCTGATACTCGTTTTCGCAATGGGTCACGTGCGGCAACGAAATGGCGCGAAACCACCCCAAACATGAGTTTTGGACATAAAGTGGTGGATTGGACTTGTTCATTGCGAAAAAAACAAGAAATGGTTGCGGCGACACAAACTCATGCCTTGTATGCACCCCGATACTCGTTTTCGCAATGGGTCATGTGCGGCAACGAATCGGCGCGAAACCACCCCAAACATGAGTTTTGGACCTTAAGTCGTGGATTGGCATGTTCGTTGCGTAAAAACAAAAAATGGTTCTGGGGCACAAACTCATGCCTTGTATGCACCACAATACTCGTTTTCGGAACGGGTCACGTACGGCAACGAAATGGCGCGAAACCACGCCAAACTTGAGTTTTGAACCTAAAGTAGTCGATTGGCCATGTTCATTGCGAAAAAAACAAGAAATGGTTCAAGTAGAGCAAACTCGTTCCTTGTATACACCCCGATACCCGTTTTCGCAATGGGTCACATGCGGCAACGAAATGGTGCGAAACCACCCCGAACATGAGTTTTGGTCCTAAAGTCGTGGATTGGGCATGTTCGTTGCGTAAAAACAAGAAATGGTTCCGGGCGCACAAACTCATGCCTTGTATGCACCACGATACTCGTTTTCGAAACGGGTCACGTGCGGCAATGAAATGGCGCGAAACCACGCCAAACATGAGTTTTGAACCTAAAGTAGTCGATTGGGCATGTTTGTTGTGAAAAAAACAAGAAATGGTTCATGCAGAACAAACTCGTTCCTTGTATACACCCCGATACCCGTTTTCGCAATTGGTCACGTGCGGCAACGAAATGGCGCGAAACCACCAAAACTTGATTTTTGGACCTCAACTAGTGGATTGGGCATGTTCGTTGCGAAAAAACAAGAAATGGTTCCGGGGACACAAACTCATGCCTTGTATGCACCCCGATATTCGTTTTCGCAATGGGTCACATGCGGCAACAAAATGGCGCGAAACCACGCCAAACATGAGTTTTGGACCTAAAGTAGGGGTATCGGCATGTTCGTTGCGAAAAAACAAGAAATGGTTTCGGCGGAACAAATTCATTCGTTGTATACACCGCGATACTCGTTTTCGCAATGGGTCACTTAGGGCAACGAAATGACGCGAAACCATCCCAAACATGAATTTTGGACCGAAAGTAGTGGATTGGGCACGTTCGTTGCGAAAAAACAAGAAATGGTTCCTGGGACACAAACTCATCCCTCGTTTGCACACCGATACTCGTTTTCGCAATGGGTCACGTGCGGCGACGAAATGGCGCGAAACCACCCCAAACATGAGTTTTGGACCTAAAGTAGTGGATTGGGCTTGTTCATTCCGAAACAATAAGAAATGGTTGCGGGGTCACAAACTCATGCCTTGTAGGCACCCAAACACTCGTTTTCACAATGGGTCACATGCGGATATGAAATGGCGCGAAACCAACCCTAACATGAGTTTTGGAGCTAATGTAGTGGATTGGGCATGGTTATTGCAAAAAAACAAGAAATGGTTCCGGGGACACAAACTCATGCCTTGTATGCCCCGGATACTCGTTTTTGTAATGGGTCACGTGCGGCAAAGAAATGGTGCGAAACCACACCAAACATGAGTTTTGGACATAAAGTGGTGGATTGGGCTTGTTCATTGCGAAAAAAAAACAAGAAATGGTCGCGGGGACACAAACTCATGCCTTGTATGCACCCCGATACTCATTTTCGCAATGGGTCACGTGCGGCAACGAAGTGCGCGAAACCACCCCAAACATGAGTTTTGGAACTAAACTCGTGGATTGGGCATGTTTATTGCGAAAAAACAAGAAATGGTTCCACCGGAACAAACTCATTCCTTGTATACACCCTGATACTCGTTTTCGCAATGGGTCACATGCGGCAACGAAATGGCGCGAAACCACCCCAAACACGAGTTTTGGATCTAAAGAAGTGGATTGGGCTTGTTCATTCTGAAAAAACAAGAAATGGTTGCGGGGACACAAACTCATGCCTAGTAGGCACCCTAATACTCGTTTTCGCAATGGGTCACATGCGGATATGAAATGGCGCGAAACCAACCCAAACATGAGTTTTGGACATAAAGTGGTGGATTGGACTTGTTCATTGCGAAAATAACAAGAAATGGTTCCGGGGACACAAACTCATGCCTTGTATGCCCCTGATACTCGTTTTCGCAATGGGTCACGTGCGGCAACGAAATGGCGCAAAACCACCCCAAACATGAGTTTTGGACATAAAGTGGTGGATTGGACTTGTTCATTGCGAAAAAAATAAGAAATGGTTGCGGGGACACAAACTCATGCCTTGTATGCACCCCGATACTCGTTTTCGCAATGGGTCATGTGCGGCAACGAATCGGCGCGAATCCACCCCAAACATGAGTTTTGGACCTTAAGTCGTGGATTGGCATGTTCGTTGCGTAAAAACAAAAAATGGTTCTGGGGCACAAACTCATGCCTTGTATGCACCACAATACTCGTTTTCGGAACGGGTCACGTACGGCAACGAAATGGCGCGAAACCACGCCAAACTTGAGTTTTGAACCTAAAGTAGTCGATTGGCCATGTTCATTGCGAAAAAAACAAGAAATGGTTCAAGTAGAGCAAAC
Organism: Paspalum notatum; assembly: GCA_022530915.1. NCBI lineage: Eukaryota > Viridiplantae > Streptophyta > Magnoliopsida > Poales > Poaceae > Paspalum > Paspalum notatum. The sequence goes on along the minus strand of CM039688.1, from coordinate 24,635,954 downwards.
TCGTTCCTTGTATACACCCCGATACCCGTTTTCGCAATGGGTCACATGCGGCAACGAAATGGCGCGAGACCACGCCAAACTTGAGTTTTGAACCTAAAGTAATCGATTGGCCTTGTTCATTGCGAAAAAAACAAGAAATGGTTCAAGTAGAGCAAACTCGTTCCTTGTATACACCCCGATACCCGTTTTCGCAATGGGTCACATGCGGCAACGAAATGGCGCGAAACCACCCCGAACATGAGTTTTGGTCCTAAAGTCGTGGATTGGGCATGTTCGTTGCGTAAAAACAAGAAATGGTTCCGGGCGCACAAACTCATGCCTTGTATGCACCACGATACTCGTTTTCGAAACGGGTCACGTGCGGCAACGAAATGGCGCGAAACCACGCCAAACATGAGTTTTGAACCTAAAGTAGTCGATTGGGCATGTTTGTTGCGAAAAAAACAAGAAATGGTTTATGCAGAACAAACTAGTTCCTTGTATACACCCCGATACCCGTTTTCGCAATTGGTCACGTGCGGCAACGAAATGGCGCGAAACCACCAAAACTTGATTTTTGGACCTCAACTAGTGGGTTGGGCATGTTCGTTGAGAAAAAACAAGAAATGGTTCCGGGGACACAAACTCATGCCTTGTATGCACCCCGATATTCGTTTTCGCAATGGGTCACATGCGGCAACAAAATGGCGCGAAACCACGCCAAACATGAGTTTTGGACCTAAAGTAGGGGTATCGGCATGTTCTTGCGAAAAAACAAGAAATGGTTCCGGCGGAACAAATTCATTCCTTGTATACACCGCGATACTCGTTTTCGCAATGGGTCACTTAGGGCAACGAAATGACGCGAAACCATCCCAAACATGAATTTTGGACCGAAAGTAGTGGATTGGGCACGTTCATTGCGAAAAAACAAGAAATGGTTCCGGGGACACAAACTCATCCCTCGTTTGCACACCGATACTCGTTTTCGCAATGGGTCACGTGCGGCAACGAAATGGCGCGAAACCACCCCAAACATGAGTTTTGGACCTAAAGTAGTGGATTGGGCTTGTTCATTCCGAAAAAACAAGAAATGGTTGCGGGGTCACAAACTCATGCCTTGTAGGCACCCAAACACTCGTTTTCGCAATGGGTCACATGCGGATATGAAATGGCGCGAAACCAACCCTAACATGAGTTTTGGAGCTAATGTAGTGGATTGGGCATGGTTATTGCAAAAAAACAAGAAATGGTTCCGGGGACACAAACTCATGCCTTGTATGCCCCGGATACTCGTTTTTGTAATGGGTCACGTGCGGCAAAGAAATGGTGCGAAACCACACCAAACATGAGTTTTGGACATAAAGTGGTGGATTGGGCTTGTTCATTGCGAAAAAAAAACAAGAAATGGTCGCGGTGACACAAACTCATGCCTTGTATGCACCTCGATACTCATTTTCGCAATGGGTCACGTGCGGCAACGAAGTGGCGCCAAACCACCCCAAACATGAGTTTTGGACATAAAGTGGTGGATTGGGCTTGTTCAATGCGAAAAAAATCAAGAAATGGTTGCGGGGACACGAACTCATGCCTTGTATGCTCACCGATAGTCGTTTTCGCAATGGGTCACTTGCGGCAACGAAACGGCGCGAAACCACCCCAAACATGAGTTTTGGACCATTAGTCGTGGATTGGGCATGTTCGTTGCGTAAAAACAAAAAATGGTTCTGGGGCACAAACTCATGCCTTGTAAGCACCACGATACTCGTTTTCGGAACGGGTCACGTGTGGCAACGAAATGGCGCGAAACCACGCCAAACTTGAGTTTTGAACCTAAAGTAGTCGATTGGGCATGTTCCTTGCGAAAAAAAGAAGAAATGGTTCAAGAAGAACAAACTCGTTCCTTGCATACATTCCGATACCCGTTTTCGCAATGGGTCACATGCGGCAACGAAAAGGCGCGAAACCACGAAAACATGATTTTTGGACCTAAACTAGTGGCATGGGCATGTTCGTTGCGAAAAAACAAGAAATGGTCCCGGAACACAATATCATGCCTTGTATGCACCCCGATATTCGTTTTCGCAATGGGTCACGTGTGGCAACAAAATGGCGCGAAACCACCCCAAAATGAGTTTTGGGCCTAAAGTAGTGGATTGGGCATGTTCGTTGCGTAAAAACAAGAAATGGTTCTGGGGGCACAAACTCATGCCTTGTATGCACCACGATACTCATTTTCGGAACGGGTCACGTGCGCCAACAAAATTGCGCGAAACCACGCCAAACATGAGTTTTGAACCTAACGTAGTCGATTGGGCATGTTCGTTGCGAAAAAAACAAGAAATGGTTCAAGCAGAACAAACTCGTTGCTTGTATACACCCCGATACCCGTTTTCGCAATGGGTCACGTGCGGCAATGAAATGGCGTGAAACCAACCCAAAATGAGTTTTGGACCTAAAGTAGTGGATTGGGCATGTTCGTTGCGAAAAAACAAGAAATGGTTCCGGTGACACAAACTCATCCCTTGTATGCACCCCGATACTCGTTTTCGCAATGGGTGACGTGCGGCAACGAAATGGCGCGAAACCACCACAAAATGAGTTTTGGACCTAAAGTTGTGGATTGGGCATGTTCGTTGCGAAAAAATAAGAAATGGTTCCACCGGAACAAACTCATTCCTTGTATACACCCAATACCCGTTTTCGCAATGGGTCACATGCGGCAATGAAATGGCGCGAAACCACCCCAAACATTAGTTTTGGACCTAAATTAGTGGATTGGGCTTGTTCATTGCGAAAAAACAAGAAATGGTTGCGGGGACACAAACTCATGCCTTGTATGCACCCCGATACTCGTTTTCGCAATGGGTCACATGCAGCATTGAAATGGCGCGAAACCACGCCAAAGATGAGTTTTGGACGTAAACTAGTGGATTTGGCATGTTTATTGCGAAAAAACAAGAAATGGTTTCGGGGACACAAATCATGCCTTATATGCACCCCGATACTTGTATTCGCAATGGGTCACGTGCGGCAACGAAATGGCGTGAAACCACCCCAAAATGAGTTTTGGACCTAAAGTAGTGGATTGGGCATGTTCGTTGCGTAAAAACAGAAATTGTTCCATCAGAACAAACTCATTCCTTGTATACACCCTGATACTTGTTTTCGCAATGGGTCACATGCGGCAACGAAATGGCGCGAAACCACCCCAAACATGAGTTTTGGACCTAAAGTAGTGGTATTGGCATGTTCGTTGCGAAAAAACAAGAAATGGTTCCAGCGGAACAAATTCATTCCTTGTATACACCCTGATACTCGTTTTCGCAATGGGTCACGTAGGGCAACGAAATGACGCGAGACCACCCCCAAACATGAATTTTGGACCAAAAGTAGTGGATTGGTCATGTTCGTTGCGAAAAAACAAGAAATGGTTCCGGGGACACAAACTCATTCCTTGTATGCCCCCCGATACTCGTTTTCGCAATGGGTGACGTGCGGCAACGAAATGGCGCGAAACCACCACAAAATGAGTTTTGAACCTAAAGTAGTGGATTGGGCATGTTCGTTGCGAAAAAATAAGAAATGGTTCCACCGGAACAAACTCATTCCTTGTATACACCCGATACCCGTTTTCGCAATGGGTCACATGCGGCAATGAAATGGCGCGAAACCAACCCAAACATTAGTTTTGGACCTAAATTAGTGGATTGGGCTTGTTCATTGTGAAAAAACAAGAAATGGTTGCGGGGACACAAACTCATGCCTTGTATGCACCCCGGTACTTGTTTTCGCAATGGGGCACGTGCGGCAACGAAATGGCGCGAAACCACGCCAAAATGAGTTTTGGACCTAAAGTAGTGGATTGGGCATGTTCGTTGCAAAAAAACAAGAAATGGTTCCGGGGACACAAACTCATGCCTTGTATGCACCCCGATACTCGTTTTCGCAATGGGTCACGTTCGGCAACGAAATGGCGCGAAACCACCCCAAAATGAGTTTTGGACCTAAATTAGTGGACTGGGCATGCTCGTTGCGAAAAAATAAGAAATGGTTCCACCGGAACAAACTCATTCGTTGTATACACCTCGATACCCGTTTTTGCAATGGGTCACGTGCGGCATTCAAATGGCGCGAAACCACCCCAAACATGAGTTTTGGACCGAAAGTAGTGGATTGGGCTTGTTCATTGCGAAAAAACAAGAAATGGTTGCGGGGACACAAACTCATGCCTTGTATGCACCCCGATACTCGTTTTCGCAATGGGTCACATGCAGCATTGAAATGGCATGAAACCACCCCAAACATGAGTTTTGGATCTAAAGTAGTGGATGTGGCATGTTCGTTGCAAAAAAATAAGAAATGGTTCCACAGGAACAAACTCATTCCTTGTATACACTCTGAGACTCGTTTTCGCAATGAGTCACATGCGGCAATGAAATGGCGCGAAACCACCCCAAACATGAGTTTTGGACCCAAACTAGTGGATTGGGATTGTTCATTCTGAAAAAACAAGAAATGGTTGCGGGGACACAAACTAATGCCTTGTATGCACCCTAATACACGTTTTCGCAATGGGTCACATGCAAATATGAAATGGCGCGAAACCACCCCAAACATGAGTTTTGGACCTAAAGTAGTGCATTGGGCATGTTTATTGCGAAAAAACAAGAAATGGTTCCAGGGCACAAACTCATGCCTTGTATGCCCCTGATACTCGTTTTCGCAATGGGTCACGTGCGGCAACGAAATGGCGCGAAACCACCTCAAACATGAGTTTTGGACATAAAGTGGTGGATTGGGCTTGTTCAATGCGAAAAAAATCAAGAAATGGTTGCGGGGACACAAACTCATGCCTTGTATGCTCCCCGATACTCGTTTTCGCAATGGGTCACTTGCGGCAACGAAACGGCGCGAAACCACCTCAAACATGAGTTTTGGACCATAAGTCGTGGATTGGGCATGTTCGTTGCGTAAAAACAAAAAATGGTTCTGGGGCACAAACTCATGCCTTGTATGCACCACGATACTCGTTTTCGGAACGGGTCATGTGCGGCAACGAAATGGCGCGAAACCACTTTCAACTTGAGTTTTGAACCTAAAGTAGTCGATTGGGCATGTTCCTTGCGAAAAAAACAAGAAATGGTTCAGGAAGAACAAACTCGTTCCTAGCATACATCCCGATACCCGTTTTCTCAATGGGTCACATGCGGCAACGAAATGGCGCGAAACCACGAAAACATGATTTTTGGACCTAAACTAGTGGCATGGGAATGTTCGTTGCGAAAAAAACAAGAAATGGTCCCGGGGACACAAACTCATGCCTTGTATGCACCCCGATATTCGTTTTCGCAATGGGTCACGTGTGGCAACAAAATGGCGCGAAACCACCCCAAAATGAGTTTTGTGCCTAAAGTAGTGGATTGGGCATGTTCGTTGCGTAAAAACAAGAAATGGTTCTGGGGGCACAAACTCATGCCTTGTATGCACCACGATACTCGTTTTCGGAACGGGTCACGTGGGGCAACAAAATGGCGCGAAACCATGCCAAACATGAGTTTTGAACCTAATGTAGTCGATTGGGCATGTTCGTTGCGAAAAAAACAAGAAATGGTCCAAGCAGAACAAACTCGTTGCTTGTATACACCCCGATACCCATTTTCGCAATGGGTCACGTGCGGCAACGAAATGGCGTGAAACCAACCCAAAATGAGTTTTGGACCTAAAGTAGTGGATTGGGCACGTTCGTTGCAAAAAAACAAGAAATGGTTCCGGGGACACAAACTCATCCCTTGTATGCACCCCGATACTCGTTTTTGCAATGGGTGACGTGTGGCAACGAAATGGCGCGAAACCACCACAAAATGAGTTTTGGACCTAAAGTAGTGGATTGGGCATGTTCGTTGCGAAAAAATAAGAAATGGTTCCACCGGAACAAACTCACTCCTTGTATACACCCGATACCCGTTTTCGCAGTGGGTCACATGCGGCAATGAAATGGCGCGAAACCAACCCAAACATTAGTTTTGGACCTAAATTAGTGGATTGGGCTTGTTCATTGCGAAAAAACAAGAAATGGTTGCGGGGACACAAACTCATGCCTTGTATGCACCCCGATACTTGTTTTCGCAATGGGGCACGTGCGGCAACGAAATGGCGCGAAACCACGCCAAAATGAGTTTTGGACCTAAAGTAGTGGATTGGGCATGTTCGTTGCAAAAAAACAAGAAATGGTTCCGGGGACACAAACTCATGCCTTGTATGCACGCCGATACTCGTTTTCGCAATGGGTCACGTTCGGCAACGAAATGGTGCGAAACCACCCCAAAATGAGTTTTGGACCTAAATTAGTGGACTGGGCATGTTCGTTGCGAAATAATAAGAAATGGTTCCACCGAAACAAACTCATTCGTTGTATACACCTCGATACCCGTTTTTGCAATGGGTCACGTGCGGCATTGAAATGGCGCGAAACCACCCCAAACATGAGTTTTGGACCGAAAGTAGTGGATTGGGCTTGTTCATTGCGAAAAAACAAGAAATGGTTGCGGGGACACAAACTCATGCCTTCTATGCACCCCGATACTCGTTTTCGCAATGGGTCACATACAGCATTGAAATGGCGTGAAACCACCCCAAACATGAGTTTTGGACCCAAAGTAGTGGATGTGGCATGTTCGTTGCAAAAAAATAAGAAATGGTTCCACCGGAACAAACTCATTCCTTGTATACACTCTGAGACTCGTTTTCGCAATGCGTCACATGCGGCAATGAAATGGCGCGAAACCACCCCAAACATGAGTTTTGGACCAAAAGTAGTGGATTGGGCTTGTTCATTCTGAAAAAACAAGAAATGGTTGCGGGGACACAAACTAATGCCTTGTATGCACCCAATTACACGTTTTCGCAATGGGTCACATGCGAATATGAAAGGGCGCGAAACCACCCCAAACATGAGTTTTGGACCTAAAGTAGTGGATTGGGCATGTTTATTGCGAAAAAACAAGAAATGGTTCCAGGGCACAAACTCATGCCTTGTATGCCCTTGATACTCGTTTTCGCAATGGGTCACGTGCGGCAACGAAATGGCGCGAAACCACCCCAAACATGAGTTTTGGACCTAAAGTAGTGGATTGGGCATGTTTATTGCGAAAAAACAAGAAATGGTTCCAGGGCACAAACTCATGCCTTGTATGCCCTTGATACTCGTTTTCGCAATGGGTCACGTGCGGCAACGAAATGGCGCGAAACCACCCCAAACATGAGTTTTGGACCTAAAGTAGTGGATTGGGCATGTTTATTGCGAAAAAACAAGAAATGGTTCCAGGGCACAAACTCATGCCTTGTATGCCCCTGATACTCGTTTTCGCAATGGGTCACATGCGGCAACGAAATGGAGCGAAACCACCCCAAACATGAGTTTTGGACCTAAAGTAGTGGAAGTGGCATGTTCGTTGCAAAAAAATAAGAAATGGTTCCACCGGAACAAACTCATTCCTTGTATACGCCCCTATACTCGTTTTCGCAATGGGTCACATGCGGCAACGAAATGGAGCGAAACCACCCCAAACATGAGTTTTGGACCTAAAGTAGTGGATTGGGCATGTTCGTTGCATAAAAAATAAGAAATGGTTCCACCGGAACAAACTCATTCCTTGTATACACCCCGGCACTCGTTTTCGCAATGGGTCACATGCGGCAACGAAATGGCACAAAACCACCACCAAACATGAGTTTTGGACCTAAAGTAGTGTGATTGGACTTGTTCATTGCGAAAAAACAAGAAATGGTTGCGGGAACACAAACTCAAGCCTTATATGCACCCCGATACTCGTTTTCGCAATGGGTCACGTGCGGCAACGAAATGGCGCGAAACCACCCCAAACATGAGTTTTGGACCTAATGTAGTGGATTAGGCTTGTTCATTCCGAAAAAACAAGAAATGGTTGCGTGGACACAAACTCATGCCGTATGCACCCTAATACTCGTTTTCGTAATGGGTCACATGCGGCAATGAAATGGCGCGAAACCACCCCAAACATGAGTTTTGGACCTAAAGTAGTGGATTGGGCATGTTTATTGAGAAAAAGTATATCACATAAAGCTACAGCCAAAATTTCAGCAACAAACAAGGTATAATCAATTTATTAAAATTCTAGCAAGCAATCAGCCCTGTAGCTTATCAGATTCTTCATAATTTATAGGAGTGGGTTATGGACTTGAAATTTCTACAGCAAGCATTTCATTGCATGAACATCATATACAAAAATCAGCAAACACAAAATCCATAGTTTGATTGGACATCTATTTTCCATATATTTATCTAGGTCTATTTTTGAATGCACATCAAACAGTGCTCACAAGCTTTTTCTTTTCATTTACTTAAGCATGTGACACTTTGTCATTTTCAAATCACTATTCAGACTCAACATGCAAGTTCTCAAACTTTACCAGTAAGCTACACATAGCATAAGGTGTGTCCCAAAAATCTAGTACAACCTTTGGAGCAAGTTTCATATGGTAAGTACATCCCATGCCTTTTTATTGCAAAAACTTAAGCCTAGGGGTAGATTAGTCATTTAACAGCAAGTGCTACTGCCACAAAAATTCACACAGTGCCTAAATATCATACTAAAGCCACTTTCCAAGTTTCAACATTTTAGGAGTTCATTTAGTCCACTTTTATCATTTATTTACCCTACACATGCACGTACAAGACCAAGGGCAAAACAGACTTTTCACACCACTATATCATACCCATTCTATAGATCTACTCACAAGGAATCCAACACAACTGAGTTTACCCATTTTGGATTTTTCTACAATTTTATACGATTTTCCAAATGTTTCAGCCAATTTATTAACACAATAAAAAGGATAATATCAGATCGAGGACCTATCCGTGATTATTCCAAAAGTACAGGGGCTAGATCGTAAGGTTCTCAAGACTCAGTGAACAGGGCTTCGGATCTAAGCATGAAACGTCAAAAGCTCGGGGGCTATGATGCAAAACTGGAATCTCTCTCCTCCCATCGTCTTCTACCTCCCGACGGGAGGGAGGAGGACGGCGGCGCGCGGCACGTCGGCCACGCGGGGCCCGGCGAGCTCGCCGGCGGCGGTCGGGGAGAGGGAGTGGAGTGCGAGGATGCTCACCCACTACCTGGATTCGATGGCGAAGCGGCGGAGGAGGTCGGCGACTGTGGGGATGAGGCGGCGGCCTTCGGCGGCGCGGTGTGCGGCGCTGGAGGGGAATCGGCAACCTAGATCTAGGCCATGCGGCGGTGGGGTTGCTGGCGAAGCCCGGCACGGTGTCGTGGTGGCTCGGGGATGGCCAGAGGAGGCTGGCGACGGAGCTCCCGAGCGAGGAATGGGCGGGGGCGTTCTGGCGACGAAATGTGGCACGGTTGGAGGGGTACGGTGGCCTAGACCAAAGGGAATCGGTGGAGGGGTGGATGGGGAAAAGCGGTGTAGCGATGAGGAGACACAGGGAGGACAGGGTGGCACCGGAGCTTGAGCTCCGAGCTCCCTCTAATGGCGGCGACGGTGGAGAACAGAGAGGGAGAGGCAAGGGCTCTCAGTGGAGGCAGTGAGCAGAGGAGGGCGAGGCAGGGAAAAGAGGGGGCGTTCGCTTCCTCTTGAAGGAAGTCGGACGAGGGCAGGGGCGCGGCGTGGCCTCGGCCTCGGCCGGCGGCAAGCGGCGTCCGCCGCGTGGAGGCATCGGAGCGGGGAAGAGGGAGGGGATGAGGTGGGTGGACGCGGGTCTATAGACCGGGGCAGCTGACAGGTGGGGCCGGGCGCGGGGAAAGAGAGAGCGACTCAGTGGACCGGGTGCGTGGAGCGGTGAAAACGGTGGGCCCATGGCCGTCGATTTCAGCCCGCTCGGGCGGGAATCCGACGCGGCTGACATGCGGGACCCACGCGTCATAGAGACAGAGGAAACATGAAAATCCCAGAAATGGAAGATCTAGCTTTGACCAAAGAATGTGTTTCTGAATTTTGCCTAGTTGACCAGCTTAGGGGCCGACTTTGAAAAGGACCCATTGGATAAAATGTTCTAAATTTGTTCCTCTACATTTGTCTTATAAAATTGCATACCATGTTATATTGAAAAGTATGGTTTAAATTTGAATTTAAACTGCTGACCCCAGTTTGTCCAACAAAATCCTCCAGTTTAGAAATTCTACAAATCTATTTTCTATTCACTTTCACAAAAGGAGCTTTATACCAATGTTGCTCAGAATTTCAAGATCTACAACTTAATCAATAAAAGCATTGCAAGATTTTGGCTTTAAGATCAAGCAAATTGGAATTTACTTTACAGGTCAAGTTTGGACAAATTTCATGAATTGACTCAAAATGACCCTAAACTCTATGCCAACCTTACTGCATGTCAAAGCACCATTTATCAAAGTTGCTCATCATGAAATTGTCTACAAGTTTGGTATAGAAAGTTTCACCTAGATCACAGTAGCATTAAAGTTATGACTACAATCATAGAGGCACACATGCAAAAACAGGGTTTAGCAATTTTGCACGTAAACCAAGTTTGACTATGGGGTTCAAATGCATGTCATTGTATGATGCTTTATAGATGATGCTGCATGTATGAATGATAAGAATGCACTTGAGATGCCAGGGCATCACAACCCACCCCCCTTAAAAGAAATCTCGTCCCGAGATTTTGATGTGATGTGGGTGGATAAGTTAGATGGGGAGGGGAGTGCATTGTGTATGAATTTGAAACTTTAAACTGTTATGACGTACTCATTTGAAGTGGATGGAAGAAAACTGGGATATTTGGTTTGCAAAAATTCTTCTTGTTCCCAAGTTGCCTCTTCTTCGGAGTGATTACTCCATTGTACTTTGTAGAAGTTAATGGTTCTTTGTCGTGTTGATCTCTGCTTTTGGTTAAGGATTTTTATGGGCTTCTCCTCATAAGTAAGGTCAGGTTCAATCTGAATTTGAGAGGTGTCTACCACTTCTTCTGGCACTCTCAGACACTTCTTGAGTTGCGAGACATGAAACACGTCATGAACCATAGCTAGGTGTGGTGGTAAGTCTAACCGGTAAGCTACTGATCCACATTTCTCTGTGATCTTGAATGGACCAATGTACCGTGGTGCTAACTTGCCTTTTACTCTGAATCGATGCACCCCTTTCATAGGTGACACCCGGAGATACACATGATCATCCTTCTCAAAGACTAGTGGTCTCCTTCTCATATCTGAGTAGCTTTTCTGCCTGCACTGTGCTCTCTTCAGATTGCTGTGTATGAATTCAACTTGCTCTTCTGCTTGTGTTACTAAGTCTGGGCCGAATGTGACACGCTCACCTGGTTCAGACCAGTTGAGTGGTGTTCTGCATCGTCTACCATATAGGGCCTCAAAAGGAGCCATTTCCAAGCTCTTCTGGTAGCTATTGTTGTAGGCGAACTCCACCAAGGGGAGACATTCATCCCACTTGGTGGAATAAGTCAGAGCGCATGCCCTCAACACGTCTTCTAAAATTTGGTTCACTCTTTCAACTTGGCCACTAGTTTGAGGGTGGTATGCTGAACTTCGAATTAAGTTGGTTCTAAGAGTAGTTTTCAATTGCTCCCAGAAGCGGGACACAAATAGTGAGCCTCTATCCGAAGTGATTGTTTGAGAAACACCGTGCAAGGAGACAATCCTGGCTATATAAAGTTCGGCATAGGTCTTGGCATGGTAAACTGTTTTCATAGGAATGAAGTGGGCTGATTTTGTGAAGCGGTCAATGATAACCCAAATGGAATCATACCCCTTCTGTGTGCGAGGCAAACCCACAATGAAGTCCATAAGTATGCCCTCCCATTTCCAGGCTGGAACTGCTAGTGGTTGAAGTATACCCGCAGGCTTTAAGTGGTCAGCTTTTACCCTCTGACACACGTCACATTCGGACACATATTTGGCGATCTATCGTTTCATACGAGTCCACCAAAATTTCTGCTTTAAGTCTTGGTACATCTTATTGCTGCCCGGGTGCATGGTGAACATGGAGCTGTGAGCTTCATTCAGGATTTTCTTTCTCAACTCCATGTCCTTAGGTACCACTAAGCGATTTTTAAACCATAGGATGCCCTCTTCGTCAAGCCTAAAACAAGCCTTCTTCTTTTCATTGATCCCATCTCGAATGTGCGCCATACCCTTGTCTTTCTTTTGTGCTGCTATGGTTTGATCCTTTATTGTAGGTTCAATGATGATGTTGTAGAGTTCAGCGTGCTGTTCTGCCGGCATTTTGATCTCATCCATCTCACAACATAGCACTCTCACTGTTGGAGGAGCTTTGCGGCTTAACGCGTCTGCTACCACATTTGCTTTGCCAGGATGGTAATGAATGCTTAAGTCGTAGTCCTTTATCAATTCTAACCACCGTCTTTGTCTCATATTTAATTCAGGTTGGGTGAAGATATATTTGAGACTATTGTGGTCAGTGTAGATGTGACACGTTTTGTCTAGCAGATAGTGTCTCCATATCTTCAACGCGTGTACAACTGCTGCAAGCTCAAGATCATGTGTTGGGTAGTTGGCTTCATGTTTTCTCAGTTGGCGCGAGGCGTAGGCGATTACTCTCCCTTCTTGCATTAGGACACAGCCAAGCCCATTGCCGGAGGCATCACAATATACATCAAATGGCTTAGTGACGTCCGGTTGTGCTAGCACTAGTGCAGAGGTTAACAATTTCTTCAACGTTTGAAATGCTTCCTCACAATTTGAACTCCACACATACTTCGCATTTTTCTTTGTTAGTGAGGTCATTAACTTCGCAGTCTTGGAGAAGTCCTTAATGAAGCGGCGGTAGTAGCCCGCTAAACCAAGGAAACTCCGAATCTCAGTCACTGTCTCGGGTTGCTTCCAATTCAGAACATCCTTTACCTTGCTAGGATCAACTGCTACCCCCTTCGCAGATAGAATGTGTCCTAAGAAACTCACTTCCTTCAACCAAAAAGCACACTTGCTAAACTTGGCATAGAGCTTGTGCTCTCTAAGCTGAGTAAGTACTATCCTCAAGTGCTCTTTGTGTTCTTCCTCACTTTTAGAGTAGATTAATATGTCATCAATGAACACCACTACAACCTTATCAAGTTCATTCATGAACACCGAGTTCATCATGTACATGAAGAAAGCTGGTGCATTAGTTAACCCAAAGGACATGACCAAATACTTGTACAAGCCATATCTAGTTGAGAAAGCTGTCTTGGGTATATCTTCTCCTCTGATCTTTATTTGATAGTAGCCAGACCTCAGATCGATTTTTGAAAAGACCTTAGCTCCAGCTAACTGATCAAACAAGATGTTAATGTGTGGCAGTGGGTATTTGTTCTTGATGGTGACAGCATTCAAAGGCCGGTAATCAATACATAGCCTTTTACCACCTTGGTCCTTCTTTTCAACAAAGAGGGCTGGGCAACCCCAAGGTGACGAGCTAGGTCGAATGAACCCTTTATCTAGCTGTTCTTGCAGCTGCACTTTCAGCTCTTTCAACTCGTCCGGTGCCATCCTGTATGGCCTCCGGCAGACAGGTGCGGTGCCAAGTACAAGTTCAATGGCGAACTCAACATCTCTGTCCGGTGGGAGTCCCAGAAGCTCTTCCGAAAACACATCTAAAAAGTCAGAAACCACCGGTATCTTCTCGATCAGCTGAGCTTCTGTGGCATTTACTGTGTGTGACGAATGTTTGTGACTTGGCAGATGAATGTGCATAATTTTTCCACTCTTGCTAGACTTCATTTGAACTGTCCTGCTAGTAATATCCAACAAGACGTTTTGCACTTTCATCCAATCCATCCCTAAGATAATGTCGATCCCCTGGTTAGGAAGTACCACAGGATCAACATAAAATTCCTTTGTGCCTATGCACAGGCGTAAGTGCCTCACAATCTGATTCATGTCAATTGGTGACCCCAGGGCTGTGATATGGTATTTTGCCTTCATATTATCAATGTGATAACCATGTTTGGTTGCATGTGACCTGCTGATGAAAGTGTGCGTTGCTCCGGAGTCAAACAAAACCACTGTTGGGTGCTCGTTGACAAGAAATTTGCTTGCTAACACGGGTTCACCTTCTGGAATCTGATCTACGTGGGTGTAATGCACATGACCCTCTCTTGGGGCTGGATCTCGCTCTGGTCCTTTCTTCTTATTCTGGCGTTGGTTGTCTCTAATCAACACGGGTGCCTGGCTTCGTCGAAGGGCAAGACAATTCTTGCTGAAGTGACCGGTCTTCCCACACTTGTAGCGGGGGTATTTGGCACTTGGTCTGGCTAGTGGCACTGATGCGGTTGGATGAGGCGGTACACGGCATGAGGACAGGTGTTGTTGTGTCCCACAGTGTTGCTCTTGTTGCGGAGTTTCCTCGAGGTAACATATCTGCGGTGGGGATTGATGCCCAACTCATTGCCGCTGAGATGATCTCGATGGAGGTGTGCTTGCAAGTCTTTTCCTCCGCTGGTCCTCATGGGCTTTGCGGAGGCGATGCTCCATGTCGATGGCTGCATCAACCAACTGGGTGAAGCTGTCGTAGCGGCGCCCCAAGTGATTCAGCAGAGTGGGATCGAACCCACCCAACAGACGGGCAGCCCTACGCGGGTCGGTGTCGACGTCTTCGGGGGAGTACTGGGACAGGCGGATGAAAGCCTGCATGTACTCGAGTACCGACATGTTCCCTTGCTGAAGTGCACGAAATTTCCATTGCTTGAGCTCGATGAGGCTAGGCGGGAGATAGTGTGCCCGAAAAGCCACACGGAACTCATCCCACGTGACCTGGTGCCCAGCTGGTTGTATTGCCAGGAATGAAGCACACCAGGCCCCCGAGGGACCATGTAGACACTGTGCCGCAAAGCGGGCCTTCTGTTGCTCACTGAGGCGGGGTAGTAGATTGAACTTGGACTCAATAATCCGAAGCCAGACGTCAGCATCCAAGGGGTCCGTGGCAGTGGTGAAGATTGGTGGTTGTAGTGCCGCAAAGTCAGTGTAACTGATCTCTTGCGGATCGCGCCGTTGTTGTTCTTGAGCTATTAGGTTGATGAGTTGCTGGGTGACCTGAGTGGCCAACTCAGAAGGAGATGGTGCTCCATGAGCAGCCCCCTGTGCAGATGTCTCTGGGGTGTGACCATCTGCAGAAATAAGCCAATCAGGTTTAGTCCAAGAACTTTTGTGCAACCGATGCGGTGATAAAAAGGTCATAGCACCATAAATATATTCTGAATACATGAAAGCATGTAAGTGAACAGAATAGCTTGATTGCACATAAAGTGTTAGCCAACATCTTGTAGGTTTGGACAAGCGAGTCTGCTAATGGAAACTCGTGCGCAGTTTTAGATGCAGGACAACACTTCTGAGTTTCGTCGATATGGGTGTCCAAATGATAGATTTGGGGTGGAAGTCCAAATACAAAAGTTGTTCCCTATGTTGTGCTCTATAACTTTGTTATCCAGAGTTCCGATTAATTCCCTCTGCAAATTGGTCGAATTCCACTGTTTGTACGTGTATGTCGTTTGGGACCCCTCTACATAAAATTAATTGTATTGTAATAGTGAAACGTGCAGAAAGTTTTGTTTAAGTCACGATTTATTCCATTTGTCTTTTAGTAATATCCCCCACAATGATAACAAAAGATACATGATGCATGATTCGTCCTAGTCGATCTCACATCACACATCCTATGTATTTTATATATAGCTAGCGATAATTCGGTGACATATATGCACGTCTCTCCGTAATGCAACTAGTCGTTCTCTAGCCGTTCTTAATTTCACACGTGGTTAGTGTACCTGCAGAAGAATGCATACTCATACATTACCACCTAGTGTGGCATCCATGCGTGACCGCTGCGTGGACAACGTAGAGTGGGCTGTTGCACCTTTTCCTCAAAGCCTGACTTTCCACCAGTACTGGGGATTGTCGAGAAAAGGTGGATCCCAAACCAAATATAAGTGTGGTGGGCATGAAAGCACCCAAAGCACGCCCACAAACCTTAAAGAGCTTTTCCTACAGGGCATGAATGCAGGGTGTACAACTATTCGCAAAATCCCAATAACATTCCACCAGTACTAGGGATAGCTATGGCCGAAAAGTTGCTTCCCAAAGCACTGTATATCCATATGAGTTCTATCTTGGTCAGAATGTCAGTGATGTCACCTGGATAACACTAACATCCTTAATATGGGCATATCGTATACTCTCATTTTTGAATTACTTGAAAGGATTTTAGAAAATAATTTGCAAAACAAAACATGATGATATGACTGTTGTCTGTGTATGATCGGCTCTGATACCAGCTGTGGCGAAACCGCCCTACTTAATCCAGACTAAGCACACCTGCCACCTCTGGCTCGCAGTGCACTTAGGCTAGACTAAACCCGGTAGTCCGTCGAGAGTTCTACGGGCTCTCGATAACACCATCCCAAAAGGAACCGACATCAAATACATCCGACTCTCGAAGGAGCCACAACAATTACATCATCACAGGCAGTTGAAATACAAGATAGATAGGCATAGTTTACAAACCGGGCATAAGTGGTCAAATACATGTTCAACAAATAGCGAAAGCGATTGCAATATATATATAGCGGAAGCGTTTTCAAAACATCTCGCGGCGGAAACACAAACTCAACTGATCTTCATGCAGAGATGGTCAAGGCGAGTAGCAGCGAGCCCACCGGTTCTACCCACCTTCAAGCGGTTGTCCAGAAGTCATCAGTACTTGTGAGCCAAAAGTGGGGGCAAACCCTGAGTACTAATTACTCAGTAGGACTTAATGGAAATGGCTTACGGCCGACGCAAAGCTTGCTTACTAAGAGTTTGATCCTTAGCTGTTTATTTTATATAGGATCAAATTAACATGTGGAAACAGGATTTGACAGCTGCTTGATTTATCATATAGAAGCAGGATTTGACAGCTGCTTAGTTCATCATGTCAATAAATACTAATCATAAGTACCATAATAAGTTGCATGAAAGTAAAGCATGTAAATCTAAGCATGTAATATTCAAAACCATGAATTCATAATACAACATATTCAAGTGAATTACTACTTTGCCCGTCAGTGGTATTGGCATTCTCACACCGGTGAGCATCAGCGATTCGAATCGATTTGTTAATTCCCGGGAATAACTAAAAATGCCAGGTGATATATGCTTACTAGCCATCGCGTTCCACACATATATCCCCCATCTCTACTTGTCCCATCCCAAGTTCGATTCAATTCTTCTGAAGTTCCCAGGTTGTGCCGCCTTAGGAGTGATACCTCGGCGTACCGGGTCAGCCCTCCCTCGACTACAAGCTCCCCAAGGTGTAATAGTAGGAATCTGTCTCTGTTCTTCGGATGGCACAAGTAAGACTTTCATCGGTCCATTATCTCGGATAAGCACTCTAGCAATGTTATGCCGACCAATAGGCGAACAACGACCGGCTTTATGCGACTCGAGCGGAGTCCACCACACATTATTCCAATTCTTATCATACAAATCCATATCTCCGCCCGGTCTCCATTTAAAATAAACATAACCATAGTAAATTTCATAATAGTGAGATTTCTTCTTTTGAAAAGTAATCCCTACGGGACGAGTGACCTTTATTCACTCGTATCTACTCGCACCTAACCATTCTAGGCACACATCCTGCGAACTCTAAGTATAGGTGCTAGGGTCAAGGCGGCCAGGGAATCTAATGCAATTGGTTTCATCCAACTCCTAATGCATATGCGTAATCATCAATCATATTTGCTGGGATAATCATGGTCCTGCCTACCTTTGATTGTACTTATGAAAACCAACAAACTAATCTAAGTTAGTTTGCCGGGTTGTGGGGCTTTGCCCCAGGCAACCCCTTGAAACAGAGACGGATATAATCAGCGACCCTTCGTCTTAAGTTGAGGAAAAACTAACTCCTGGTGCAGGGTCTCTTCGTCAGGCTGTTCGATCAGCGGCTGCTCCTGCGTTTGTCCTTCGCTGGCGGGATCTATATGCATGATATAATATGCAAGTGAGTGCAAGAGAATGCAAATACATGCATATGACACAGGTCATAAGCATGTCATAATGCAACCATGAGTACAACGAATGCAAAGGTGTATGCATGAGGTGCAAATGAAATATAATGCATGTCAAGTAGCTTGTGACGAAATGGCTCAAGTATACTTAGTTCAAACACATCGCATAATAAGAAGACTTAACAATTTTACTAAGAAATCGTACAAACCCTCACTAGGAAATCATACAAACCATCATCGAATCTAGTTCACCCATCATTCATGATATCACAAAGAACTTGCAGCATGTAGCATGGTGTAGCAAGCAACATTACACTTTTACATGAAATACACTTAGGTTCATTATGTAAGTTTATCTATTTATTGAATTAAACTACTTATGTCAAGCCATACTTTTATACAGTTCCAGATGAGCTCAAATTTTTATGACATGAAAAAGTATATCACATAAACCTACAGCCAAAATTTCAGCTAAAACAAGGTATAATCAGTTTATTAAAATTCTAACAAGCAATCAGCCCTATAGCTTCTCAGATTCTTCATAATTTCTAGGAGTGGGTTCCGGACTTGAAATTTCTACAGCAAGCACTTCATTGCATGAACATCATATACAAAAATCAGCAAATACAAAATCTATAGTTTGATTGGACATCAAACAGTGCTCACAAGCTTCACAAAAATACTTTTTGTAACCTACATACCATTAGCAAGCTACCAAATTTTCCATGGAATTAATTATACATCCTAAGACCACTTTTTCTTTTCATTTACTTAAGCATGTGACACTTTGTCATTTTCAAATCACTATTCCGACTCAACATGCAAGGCCTCAAACTTTACCAGTAAGCTACACATAGCATAAGGTGTGTCCCAAAAATCTAGTACAACCTTTGGAGCAAGTTTCATATGGTAAGTACATCCCATGCCTTTTTATTGTAAAAACTTAAGCCTAGGCGTAGATTAGTCATTTAACAGCAAGTGCTACTGCCACAAAAATTCACACAATGCCTAAATATCATACTAAAGCCACTATCCAAGTTTCAACATTTTAGGAGTTCATTTAGTCCAGTTTTATCATTTATTTACCCTACACATGCATGTACAAGACCAAGGGCAAAACAGACTTTTCACACCGCTACATCATACTCATTCTATAGATCTACTCATAAGGAATCCAACGCAACTAAGTTTACCCATTTTGGATTTTTCTACAATTTTATACGATTTTCCAAATGTTTTAGCCTATTTATTAACACAATAAACAGGATAATATCAGATCGAGGACCTATCCGTGATTATTCCAAAAGTACATGGGCTAGATCGTAAAGTTCTCAAGACTCAGTGAACAGGGCTTCGGATCTAAGCATGAAACGTCAAAAGCTCGGGGGCTAAGATGCAAAACTGACATCTCCCTCCTCCCATCGTCTTCTACCTCCCGACGGGAGGGAGGAGGGCGGCGGCGTGAGGCACGCCAGCCACGCGGGGCCCGGCGAGCTCGCCGGCGGCGGTCGGGGAGAGGGAGTGGAGTGCGGGGATGCTCACCCACTACCTGGATTCGATGGCGAAGCGGCGGAGGAGGTCGGCGACTGTGGGGATGAGGCGGCGGCCTTCAGCGGTGCGGTGTGCGGCGGTGAAGGGGAATCGGCGACCTAGATCTAGGCCATGCGACGGTGGGGTGGCTGATGAAGCCCGGCGCAGTGTCGTGGTGGCTCGGGGATGGCTAGAGGAGGCTAGCGACGGAGCTCCCGAGCGAGGAACGGGCGGGGGCATTCCGGCGACGAAATGCGGCACGGTTGGAGGGGTACGGTGGCCTGGACCAAAGGGGGTCGGTGGAGGGGTGGACGGGGAAAAGCGGCGTAGCGACGAGGAGACACGGGGAGGACGGGGTGGCACCGGAGCTTGAGCTCCGAGGTCCCTTTAATGGCTGCGACGGTGGAGAACAGAGAGGGAGAGGCGAGGGCTCTTAGTGGAGGCAGTGAGCAGAGGAGGGCGAGGCAGGGAAAAGAGGGGGCGTTCGCTTCCTCTTGAAGGAAGCTGGGCGAGGGTAGGGGCACGGCGTGGCCTTGGCCTCGGCCGGCGGCAAGCGGCGTCTGCCGCGTGGAGGCGTCGGAGTGGGGAAGAGGGAGGGGACGCGGTGGGTGGACGCGGGTCTATAGATCGGGGCAGCTGACATGTGGGGCCTGGCGCGGGGAAAGAGAGAGCGACTCAATGGACCGGGTGCGTGGTGCGGTGAAAACGGTGGGGCCCACGGCCGTCGATTTCGGCCCGCGCGGGCGGGAATCCAATGCGGCTGACATGCGGGACCCATGCGTCATAGAGATAGAGGAAACAGGAAAATCCCGGAAATGGAAAATCTAGCTTTGACCAAAGAATGTGTTTCTAAATTTTGCCTATTTGACCAACTTAGGGGCTGACTTTGAAAAGGACCCAATTGGATTAAATGTTTTAAATTTTTTCCTCTACATTTGTCTTATAAACTTGCATACCATGTTATATTCAAAATTATGGTTTAAATTTGAATTTAAACTGCTGACCCCAGTTTGACCAACAAAACCCTCCAGTTTAGAAATTCTAAAAATCTATTTTCTAATCACTTTCACAAAAGGAGTTTTATACCAATGTCGCTCAGAATTTCAAGATCTACAACTTACTCAGTAAAAGCATTGCAAGATTGTGTTTAAGATCAAGCAAATTTGAATTTACTTTACAGGTCAAGTTTGGACAGATTTCATGAATTGACACAAAATGACCATAAACTCTATGCCAACCTTAATGCATGTCAAAGCACCATTTATCAAAGTTGCTCATCATGAAATTGTCTACAAGTTCGGTACAGAAAGTTTCACCTAGATCACAGTAGCATTAAAGTTATGACTAGAATCATAGAGGCACACAAGCAAAAACAGGGTTTAGCAATTTTGCACGTAAACCAGGTTTGACTATGGAGTTCAAATGCATGTCATTGTATGATGCTTTATAGATGATGCTGCATGTATGAATGATAAGAATACACTTCAGATGCTGGGGCATCACAGTATGTACCCCGATACTCGTTTTCGCAATGGGTCACATGCGATAATGAAATGGCGCGAAACCACCCTAAACAAGAGTTTTGGACCTAAAGTAGTGGATTGGGCATGTTTATTACGAAAAAACAAGAACTAGTTCCGGGGGCACATACTGATGCCTAGTATGCACCCCGATACTCGTTTTCGCAATGGGTCACGTGCGGCAACGAAACCACCCCAAACATGAGTTTTGGACCTAAAGTAGTGGATTGAGCATGTTTATTGCGAAATAACATGAGATGGTTCTGGGGACACAAACTGATACCTTGTATGCACCCCTATACTCGTTTTCGTAATGGGTCACGTGTGGTACGAAATGGCGCGAAACCTCCCCAAACATGAGTTTTGGACCTAAATTAGTGGATTGGGCATGTTCGTTGCGTAAAAACAAGAAATGGTTCTGGGAGCACAAACTCATGCCTTTTATGCACCATGATGCTCGTTTTCGGAATGGGTCACGTCCTGGAACGAAATGGCCGAAACCACCCCAAACATGAGTTTTGGACATAAAGTGGTGGATTGGGCTTATTCATTGTGAAAAAACAAGAAATGGTTCCAGCAGAACAAACTCATTCCTTGTATACACCCCGATATTCGTTTTCGCAATGGGTCACATGCGGCAACGAAACGGCGCGAAACCACCCCCAAACATGAGTTTTGGACCTAAAGTAGTGGATGTGGCATGTTCGTTGCAAAAAAATAAGAAATGGTTCCACCGGAACAAACTCATTCCTTGTATACACCTCAATACCCGTTTTCGCAATGGGTCACGTGCGGCAAAGAAATGGCGCGAAACCGCCCCAAACATGAGTTTTGGACCTAAAGTAGTGGATTGGGCATGTTCGTTGCGTAAAAACAAGAAATGGTTCTGGGGGCACAAACTCATGCCTTTTATGCACCATGATACTCGTTTTCGGAATGGGTCACGTCCGGCAACGAAATGGCCGAAACCACCCCAAACATGAGTTTTGGACATAAAGTGGTGGATTGGGCTTATTCATTGTGAAAAAACAAGAAATGGTTCCAGCAGAACAAACTCATTCCTTGTATACACCCTGATATTTGTTTTCGCAATGGGTCACGTGCGGCAACGAAACGGCGCGAAACCACCCCCAAACATGAGTTTTGGACCTAAAGTAGTGGATTGGGCATATTCGTTGCGAAAAACAAGAAATGGTTCTGGTAGCACAAACTCATTCCTTGTGTGCACCTCGATACTCGTTTTCGCAATGGGTCACATGCGGCAACGAAATGGTGTGAAATAACCCCAAACATGAGTTTTGGACCTAAAGTAGTGGATTGGGCATATTCGTTGCGAAAAACAAGAAATGGTTCCGGCGGAACAAACTCATTCCTTGTGTGCACCTTGATACTCGTTTTCGCAATGGTTCTGGTGGATTGGGCATGTTCGTTGTGAAAAAACAAGAAATGCTTACAGCAGAACAAACTCATTCCCTGTATACATCTCAATACCCGTTTTCGCAATGGGTCACGAGCGGCAACGAAACGGCGCGAAACCACCCCCCAAACATGAGTTTTGGA
The DNA here is from genome assembly GCA_022530915.1 of Paspalum notatum. Classification (NCBI taxonomy): domain Eukaryota; kingdom Viridiplantae; phylum Streptophyta; class Magnoliopsida; order Poales; family Poaceae; genus Paspalum; species Paspalum notatum. The sequence continues at coordinate 24,613,355 of CM039688.1, read as the reverse complement.
CCTAAAGTAGTATGATTGGACTTGTTCATTGCGAAAAAACAAGAAATGGTTGCGGGGACACAAACTCAAGCCTTATATGCACCCCGATACTCGTTTTCGCAATGAGTCACGTGCGGCAACGAAATGGCGCGAAACCACCACAAACATGAGTTTTGGACCGAAAGTCGTGGATTGGGCATGTTCGTTGCGTAAAAATAAGAAATGGTTCGGGGGGCACAAACTTATGCCTTGTATACACCACGATACTCGTTTTCGAAACGGGTCACGTGCGGTAACGAAATGGCTCGAAACCACGCCAAATATGAGTTTTTAACATAAACTAGTGGATTGGGCTTGTTCGTTGCAAAAAAAACAAGAAATAGTTCCGGCAGAACAAACTCATTCCTTGTATACACCCCGATACCCGTTTTCGCAATGGGTCACGTGCGGCAACGAAATGACGCGAAACCACCACAAGCACGAATTTTTGACCAAAAGTAGTCGATTGGGCATGTTCGTTGCGAAAAAACAAGAAATGGTTACGGGGACACAAACCCATGCCTTGTATGCACCCCGATACTCGTTTTCGCAATGGGTCACGTGCGGCAATGAAATGGCGCGAAACCACCCTAAACATGAGTTTTGCACCTGAAGTAGTGGATTGGGCATGTTTATTGCGTAAAAACAAGAAATAGTTCTGGGGGCACAAACTCATGCCTTGTATGCACCACGATACTCGTTTTCGGAAAGGGTCACGTGCGGCAACGAAATGGGCCGAAACCACGCCAAACATGAGCTTTGAACCTAAAGTAATGGATTGGGTATGTTCGTTGTGAAAAAACAAGAAATGGTTTCAGCAGAACAAACTCATTCCATGTATACACCTCAATACCCGTTTTCGCAATGGGTCACGTGCGGCAACGAAATGGCGCGAAACCACCCCAAACATGAGTTCTGGACCTAAAGTAGTGTGATTGGGCTTGTTCAATGCGAAAAAACAAGAAATAGTTGCGGGGACACAAACTCATGTCTTGTATGCACCCCGATACCCGTTTTCGCAATGGGTCACGTGCGGCAACGAAATGACACGAAACCACCCCAAGCATGAATTTTTGACCAAAAGTAGTGGATTGGGCATGTACGTTGCGAAAAAACAAGAAATGGTTGCGGGGACACAACCCATGCCTTGTATGCACCCCGATACTCGTTTTCGCAATGGGTCACATGCGGCAATGAAATGGCGTGAAACCACCCTAAACATGAGTTTTGCACCTAAAGTAGTGGATTGGGCATGTTTATTGCGAAAAAACAAGAGATAGTTCCGGGGACACAAACTCATGCCTTGTATGCACCCCGATACTCGTTTTCGCAATGGGTCACGTGCGGCAACGAAATGGCGCGAAACCACCCCAAACATGAGTTTTGGACCTAAAGTCGTGGATTGGGCATGTTCGTTGCGTAAAAAAAAAGAAACAGTTCTGGGGGCACAAACTCATGCCTTGTATGCACCCCGATACTCGTTTTCGCAATGGGTCACGTGTGGAAACAAAATGGCGCTAAACCACGCCAAACATGGGTTTTGGACCCAAAGTAGTGGAATGAGCTTGTTCGTTGCGAAAAAACAAGAAATGGTACCGGGGACACAAACTCATGCCTTGTATGCACCCCGATACTCGTTTTCGCAATGGGTCACATGTGGCATCAAATGGCGCGAAATCTCTCCAAACATGGGTTTTAGACCTAAAGTAGTGGATTGGGCATGTTCATTGCGTAAAAACAAGAAATGGTTCTGGGGGCACAAACTCATGCTTGCATGCACCACGATACTCGTTTTCGGAAAGGGTCACGTGCGGCAACGAAATGGGCCGAAACCACGCCAAACATGAGCTTTGAACCTAAAGTAATGGATTGGGTATGTTCGTTGTGAAAAAACAAGAAATGGTTTTAGCAGAACAAACTCATTCCTTGTATACACCTCAATACCCGTTTTCGCAATGGGTCACGTGCGGCAACGAAATGGCGCGAAACCACCCCAAACATGAGTTTTGGACCTAAAGTCGTGGATTGGGCATGTTCGTTGCCTAAAAAAACAAACGGTTCTGGGGGCACAAACTCATGCCTTGTATGCACCCCGATACTCGTTTTCGCAATGGGTCACATGAGGCATGAAATGGCGCGAAACCTCCCCAAACATGGGTTTTGGACCTAAAGTAGTGGATTGGGCATGTTCGTTGCGTAAAAACAAGAAATAGTTCTGGGGGCACAAACTCATGCCATGTATGCACCACGATACTCGTTTTCGGAAAGGGTCACGTGCGGCAACGAAATGGGCCGAAACCACGCCAAACATGAGCTTTGAACCTAAAGTAATGGATTGGGTATGTTCGTTGTGAAAAAACAAGAAATGGTTTCAGCAGAACAAACTCATTCCATGTATACACCTCAATACCCGTTTTCGCAATGGGTCACGTGCGGCAACGAAATGGCGCGAAACCACCCCAAACATGAGTTCTGGACCTAAAGTAGTGTGATTGGGCTTGCTCAATGCGAAAAAACAAGAAATAGTTGCGGGGACACAAACTCATGTCTTGTATGCACCCCGATACTCGTTTTCGCAATGGGTCACGTGCTGCAACGAAATGGCGCGAAACCACCACAAACATGAGTTTTGGACCGAAAGTCGTGGATTGGGCATGTTCGTTGCGTAAAAACAAGAAATGGTTCAGGGGGGCACAAACTTATGCCTTGTATGCACCACGATACTCATTTTCGGAACGGGTCACGTGCGGCAACGAAATGGCTCGAAACCACGCCAAATATGAGTTTTTAACATAAAGTAGTGTATTTGGCTTGTTCGTTGCAAAAAAAACAAGAAATAGTTGCGGGGACACAAACTCATGTCTTGTATGCACCCCGATACTCGTTTTCGCAATGGGTCACGTGCTGCAACGAAATGGCGCGAAACCACCACAAACATGAGTTTTGGACCGAAAGTCGTGGATTGGGCATGTTCGTTGCGTAAAAACAAGAAATGGTTCGGGGGGGCACAAACTTATGCCTTGTATGCACCACGATACTCGTTTTCGGAACGGGTCACGTGCGGCAACGAAATGGCTCGAAACCACGCCAAATATGAGTTTTTAACATAAAGTAGTGGATAGGGCTTTTTCGTTGCAAAAAAAAAACAAGAAATAGTTCCGGCAGAACAAACTCATTCCTTGTATACACCCCGCTACCCGTTTACGCAGTGGGTCACGTGCGGCAACGAAATGACGCGAAACCACCCCAAACATGAGTTTTGGACCTAAAGTAGTGTTATTGGGCTTGTTCAATGCGAAAAAACAAGAAATAGTTGCGAGGACACAAACTCATGTCTTGTATGCACCCCGATACCCGTTTTCGCAATGGGTCACGTGGAGCAACGAAATGGCGCGAAACCACCCCAAACTTGAGTTTTGGACCTAAAGTAGTGGATTCGACATGTTTATTGCGAAAAAACAAGAAATGGTTTCGGGGACACAAACTCATGCCTTGTATGCACCCCGATACTCGTTTTGGCAATGGGTCACGTGCGGCAACGAAATGGCGCGAAACCAACCCAAACATGAGTTTTGGACCTAAAGTAGTGGATTGAGCATGTTTATTGCGAAAAAACATGAGATGGTTCTGGGGACACAAACTGATACCTTATATGCACCCCTATACTCGTTTAAGCAATGGGTCACGTGCGGCAACGAAATGGCGCGAAACCACCCCAAACATGAGTTTTGGACCTAAAGTCGTGAATTGGGCATGTTCGTTGCATAAAAAAAAGAAACGGTTCTGGGGGCACAAACTCATGCCTTGTATGCACCCCGATACTCGTTTTCGCAATGGGTCACGTGTGGAAACAAAATGGCGCTAAACCACCCCAAACATCAGTTTTGGACCCAAAGTAGTGGATTGAACTTGTTCGTTGCGAAAAAACAAGAAATGGTACCGGGGACACAAACTCATGCCTTGTATGCACCCCGATACTCGTTTTCGCAATGGGTCACGTGTGGCATGAAATGGCGCGAAACCTCCCCTAACATGGGTTTTGGACCTAAAGTAGTGGATTGGGCATTTTCGTTGCGTAAAAACAAGAAATGGCTCTGGGGGCACAAACTCATGCTTGTATGCACCACGATACTCGTTTTCGGAAAGGGTCACGTGCGGCAACGAAATGGGCCGAAACCACGCCAAACATGAGCTTTGAACCTAAGTAATGGATTGGGTATGTTCGTTGTGAAAAAACAAGAAATGGTTTCAGCAGAACAAACTCAAACCTTGTATACACCTCAATACCCGTTTTCGCAATGGGTCACGTGCGGCAACGAAATGGTGCGAAACCACCCCAAACATGAGTTTTGGACCTAAAGTCGTGGGTTGGGCAGGTTCGTTGCCTAAAAAAACAAACGGTTCTGGGGGCACAAACTCATGCCTTGTATGCACCCCGATACTCGTTTTCGCAATGGGTCACAAGTGGCATGAAATGGCGCGAAACCTCCCCAAACATGGGTTTTGGACCTAAACTAGTGGATTGGGCATGTTCGTTGCGTAAAAACAAGAAATAGTTCTGGGGGCACAAACTCATGCCTTGTTTGCACCACGATACTCGTTTTCGGAAAGGGTCACGTGCGGCAACGAAATGGGCCGAAACCACGCCAAACATGAGCTTTGAACCTAAAGTAATGGATTGGGTATGTTCGTTGTGAAAAAACAAGAAATGGTTTCAGCAGAACAAACTCATTCCATGTATACACCTCAATACCCGTTTTCGCAATGGGTCACGTGCGGCAATGAAATGGCGCGAAACCACCCCAAACATGAGTTCTGGACCTAAAGTAGTGTGATTGGGCTTGTTCAATGCGAAAAAACAAGAAATAGTTGCGCGGACACAAACTCATGTCTTGTATGCACCCCGATACCCGTTTTTGCAATGGGTCACGTGCGGCAACGAAATGACACGAAACCACCCCAAGCATGAATTTTTGACCAAAAGTAGTGGATTGGGCATGTACGTTGCGAATAAACAAGAAATGGTTGCGGGGACACAAACCCATGCCTTGTATGCACCCCGATACTCGTTTTCGCAATGAGTCACATGCGGCAATGAAATGGCGCGAAACCACCCTAAACATGAGTTTTGCACCTAAAGTAGTGGATTGGGCATGTTTATTGCGAAAAAACAAGAGATAGTTCCGGGGACACAAACTCATGCCTTGTATGCACCCCGATACTCGTTTTCGCAATGGGTCACGTGCGGCAACGAAATGGCGCGAAACCACCCCAAACATGAGTTTTGGACCTAAAATAGTGTGATTGGGCTTGTTCAATGCGAAAAAACAAGAAATAGTTCCGGGGACACAAACTCATGCCTTGTATGCACCCCGATACTCGTTTTCGCAATGGGTCACGTGCGGCAACGAAATGGCGCGAAACCACCCCAAACATGAGTTTTGGACCTAAAGTCGTGGATTGGGCATGTTCGTTGCGTAAAAAAAAGAAACGGTTCTGGGGGCACAAACTCATGCCTTGTATGCACCCCGATACTCGTTTTCGCAATGGGTCACATGTGGAAACAAAATGGCGCTAAACCACGCCAAACATCAGTTTTGGACCCAAAGTAGTGGAATGAGCTTGTTCGTTGCGAAAAAACAAGAAATGGTATCGGGGACACAAACTCATGCCTTGTATGCACCCCGATACTCGTTTTCGCAATGGGTCACGTGTGGCATGAAATGGCGCGAAATCTCTCCAAACATGGGTTTTGGACCTAAAGTAGTGGATTGGGCATGTTCGTTGCGTAAAAACAAGAAATGGTTCTGGGGGCACAAACTCATGCTTGTATGGACCCCGATACTCGTTTTCGGAAAGGGTCACGTGCGGCAACGAAATGGGCCGAAACCACGCCGAACATGAGCTTTGAACCTAAAGTAATGGATTGGGTATGTTCGTTGTAAAAAAACAAGAAATGGTTTCAGCAGAACAAACTCATTCCTTGTATACACCTCAATACCCGTTTTCGCAATGGGTCACGTGCGGCAACGAAATGGCGCGAAACCACCCCAAACATGAGTTTTGGACCTAAAGTAGTGTGATTGGGCTTGTTCAATGCGAAAAAACAAGAAATAGTTGCGGGGACACAAACTCATGTCTTGTATGCACCCCGATACTCGTTTTCGCAATGGGTCACGTGCTGCAACGAAATGGCGCGAAACCACCACAAACATGAGTTTTGGACCAAAAGTCGTGGATTGGGCATGTTCGTTGCGTAAAAACAAGAAATGGTTCGGGGGGCACAAACTTATGCCTTGTATGCACCACGATACTCGTTTTCGGAACGGGTCACGTGCGGCAACGAAATGGCTCGAAACCACGCCAAATATGAGTTTTTTACATAAAGTAGTGTATTGGGCTTGTTCGTTGCAAAAAAACAAGAAATAGTTCCGGCAGAACAAACTCATTCCTTGTATACACCCCGATACCCGTTTTCGCAATGGGTCACGTGCGGCAACGAAATGACGCGAAACCACCCCAAGCATGAATTTTTGACCAAAAGTAGTGGATTGGGTATGTTCGTTGCGAAAAAACAAGAAATGGTTGCGAGGACACAAACCCATGCCTTGTATGCACCCCGATACTCGTTTTCGCAATGGGTCACATGCGGCAATGAAATGGCGTGAAACCACCCTAAACATGAGTTTTGCACCTAAAGTAGTAGATTGGGCATCTTTATTCCAAAAAAACAAGAGATAGTTCCGGGGAAACAAACTCATGCCTTGTATGCACCCCGATACTCGTTTTCGCAATGGGTCACGTGCGGCAACGAAATGGCGCGAAACCACCCCAAACATGAGTTTTGGACCTAAAGTCGTGGATTGGGCATGTTCGTTGCGTAAAAAAAAGAAACGGTTCTGGGGGCACAAACTCGTGCCTTGTATGCACCCTGATACTCGTTTTCGCAATGGGTCACGTGTGGAAACAAAATGGCGCTAAACCACGCCAAACATCAGTTTTGGACCCAAAGTAGTGGAATGAGCTTGTTCGTTGCGAAAAAAAAGAAATGGTACCGGGGACACAAACTCATGCCTTGTATGCACCCCGATACTCGTTTTCGCAATGGGTCACATGTGGCATGAAATGGCGCGAAACCTCCCCAAACATGGGTTTTGGACCTAAAGTAGTGGATTGGGCATGTTCGTTGCGTAAAAACAAGAAATAGTTCTGGGGGCACAAACTCATGCCTTGTATGCACCACGATACTCGTTTTTGGAAAGGGTCACGTGCGGCAACGAAATGGGCCGAAACCATGCCAAACATGAGCTTTGAACCTAAAGTAATGGATTGGGTATGTTCGTTGTGAAAAAACAAGAAATGGTTTCAGCAGAACAAACTCATTCCATGTATACACCTCAATACCCGTTTTCGCAATGGGTCACGTGCGGCAACGAAATGGCGCGAAACCACCCCGAACATGAGTTTTGGACCTAAAGTAGTGTGATTGGGCCTGTTCAATGCGAAAAAACAAGAAATAGTTGCGGGGACACAAACTCATGGCTTGTATGCACCCCGATACCCGTTTTCGCAATGGGTCACGTGGTGCAACGAAATGGCGCGAAACCACCCCAAACTTGTGTTTTGGACCTAAAGTAGTGGATTGGACATGTTTATTGCGAAAAAACAAGAAATGGTTCCGGGGACACAAACTCATGCCTTGTATGCACCCCGATACTCGTTTTGGCAATGGGTCACGTGCGGCAACGAAATGGCGCGAAACCAACCCAAACATGAGTTTTGGACTTAAAGTAGTGGATTGAGCATGTTTATTGCGAAAAAACATGAGATGGTTCTGGGGACACAAACTGATACCTTGTATGCACCCCTATACTCGTTTTCGCAATGGGTCACGTGCGGCAACGAAATGGCGCGAAACCACCCCAAACATGAGTTTTGGACCTAAAGTCGTGGATTGGGCATGTTCGTTGCGTAAAAAAAAGAAACGGTTCTTGGGGCACAAACTCATGCCCTGTATGCACCGCGATACTCGTTTTCGCAATGGGTCACGTGTGGAAACAAAATGGCGCTAAACCACCCCAAACATCACTTTTGGACCCAAAGTAGTGGAATGAGCTTGTTCGTTGCGAAAAAACAAGAAATGGTACCGGGGACACAAACTCATGCCTTGTATGCACCCCGATACTCGTTTTCGCAATGGGTCACGTGTGGCATGAAATGGCGCGAAACCTCCCCAAACATGGGTTTTGGACCTAAAGTAGTGGATTGGGCATGTTTGTTGCGTAAAAACAAGAAATGGTTCTGGGGGCACAAACTCATGCCTTGTATGCACCACGATACTCGTTTTCGGAAAGGGTCACGTGCGGCAACGAAATGGGCCGAAACCACGCCAAATATGAGTTTTGAACCTAAAGTAGTGGATTGGGCATATTCGTTGCGAAAAAACAAGAAATGGTTTCAGCAGAACAAACTCATTCCTTGTACCTCAATACCCGTTTTCGCAATGGGTCACGTGCGGCAACGAAATGGCGCGAAACCACCCCGAACATGAGTTTTGGACCTAAAGTAGTGTGATTGGGCTTGTTCAATGCGAAAAAACAAGAAATAGTTGCGGGGACACAAACTCATGGCTTGTATGCACCCCGATACCCGTTTTCGCAATGGGTCACGTGGTGCAACGAAATGGCGCGAAACCACCCCAAACTTGTGTTTTGGACCTAAAGTAGTGGATTGGACATGTTTATTGCGAAAAAACAAGAAATGGTTCCGGGGACACAAACTCATGCCTTGTATGCACCCCGATACTCGTTTTGAAAATGGGTCACGTGCGGCAACGAAATGGCACGAAACCAACCCAAACATGAGTTTTGGACCTAAAGTAGTTGATTGAGCATGTTTATTGCGAAAAAACATGAGATGGTTTTGGGGACACAAACTGATACCTTGTATGCACCCCTATACTCGTTTTCGCAATGGGTCACGTGCGGCAACGAAATGGCACGAAACCACCCCAAACATGAGTTTTGGACCTAAAGTCATGGATTGGGCATGTTCGTTGCCTAAAAAAACAAACGGTTCTGGGGGCACAAACTCATGCCTTGTATGCACCCCGATACTCGTTTTCGCAATGGGTCACGTGTGGAAACAAAATGGCGCTAAACCACCCCAAACATCACATTTGGACCCAAAGTAGTGGAATGAGCTTGTTCGTTGCGAAAAAACAAGAAATGGCACCGGGGACACAAACTCATGCCTTGTATGCACCCCGATACTCGTTTTCGCAATGGGTCACATGTGGCATGAAATGGCGCGAAATCTCTCCAAACATGGGTTTTGGACCTAAAGTAGTGGATTGGGCATGTTCGTAGCGTAAAAACAAGAAATGGTTCTGGGGGCACAAACTCATGCTTGTATGCACCACGATACTCGTTTTCGGAAAGGGTCACGTGCGGCAACGAAATGGGCCAAAACCACGGCAAACATGAGCTTTGAACCTAAAGTAATGGATTGGGTATGTTCGTTGTGAAAAAACAAGAAATGGTTTCAGCAGAACAAACTCATTCCTTGTATACACCTCAATACCCGTTTTCGCAATGGGTCACGTGCGGCAACGAAATGGCGCGAAACCACCTCAAACATGAGTTTTGGACCTAAAGTAGTGTGATTGGGCTTGTTCAATGCGAAAAAACAAGAAATAGTTCCGGGGACACAAACTCATGCCTTGTATGCACCCCGATACTCGTTTTCGCAATGGGTCACGTGCGGCAACGAAATGGCGCGAAACCACCCCAAACATGAGTTTTGGACCTAAAGTCGTGGATTGGGCATGTTCGTTGCGTAAAAACAAGAAATGGTTCAGGGGGGCACAAACTTATGCCTTGTATGCACCACGATACTCATTTTCGGAACGGGTCACGTGCGGCAACGAAATGGCTCGAAACCACGCCAAATATGAGTTTTTAACATAAAGTAGTGTATTGGGCTTGTTCGTTGCAAAAAAAACAAGAAATAGTTGCGGGGACACAAACTCATGTCTTGTATGCACCCCGATACTCGTTTTGGCAATGGGTCACGTGCGGCAACGAAATGGCGCGAAACCAACCCAAACATGAGTTTTGGACTTAAAGTAGTGGATTGAGCATGTTTATTGCGAAAAAACATGAGATGGTTCTGGGGACACAAACTGATACCTTGTATGCACCCCTATACTCGTTTTCGCAATGGGTCACGTGCGGCAACGAAATGGCGCGAAACCACCCCAAACATGAGTTTTGGACCTAAAGTCGTGGATTGGGCATGTTCGTTGCGTAAAAAAAAGAAACGGTTCTTGGGGCACAAACTCATGCCCTGTATGCACCGCGATACTCGTTTTCGCAATGGGTCACGTGTGGAAACAAAATGGCGCTAAACCACCCCAAACATCACTTTTGGACCCAAAGTAGTGGAATGAGCTTGTTCGTTGCGAAAAAACAAGAAATGGTACCGGGGACACAAACTCATGCCTTGTATGCACCCCGATACTCGTTTTCGCAATGGGTCACGTGTGGCATGAAATGGCGCGAAACCTCCCCAAACATGGGTTTTGGACCTAAAGTAGTGGATTGGGCATGTTTGTTGCGTAAAAACAAGAAATGGTTCTGGGGGCACAAACTCATGCCTTGTATGCACCACGATACTCGTTTTCGGAAAGGGTCACGTTCGGCAACGAAATGGGCCGAAACCACGCCAAACATGAGTTTTGAACCTAAAGTAGTGGATTGGGCATATTCGTTGCGAAAAAACAAGAAATGGTTTCAGCAGAACAAACTCATTCCTTGTATGCACCTCAATACCTGTTTTCGCAATGGGTCACGTGCGGCAACGAAAAGGCGCGAAACCACCCCAAACAAGAATTTTGGTCCTAAAGTAGTGTGATTGGGCTTGTTCAATGCGAAAAAACAAGAAATAGTTGCGGGGACACAAACTCATGTCTTGTATGCACCCCGATACTCGTTTTCGCAATGGGTCACGTGCTACAACGAAATGGCGCGAAACCACCCCAAACTTTAGTTTTGGACCTAAAGTAGTGGATTGGACATGTTTATTGCGAAAAAACAAGAAATGGTTTCGGGGACACAAACTCATGCCTTGTGTGCACCCCGATACTCGTTTTGGCAATGGGTCACGTGCGGCAACGAAATGGCGCGAAACCAACCCAAACATGAGTTTTGGACCGAAAGTAGTGGATTGAGCATGCTTATTAGGAAAAAAACATGAGATGGTTCTGCGGACACAAACTGATACCTTGGATGCACCCCTATACTCGTTTTCGCAACGGGTCATGTGCGGCCACGAAATGGCGCGAAACCACCACAAACATGGGTTTTGGACCGAAAGTCGTGGATTGGGCATGTTCGTTGCGTAAAAACAAGAAATGGTTCTGGGGGCACAAACTCATGCCTTGTATGCACCATGATACTCGTTTTCGTAATGGGTCACGTCCGGCAACGAAATGGCGCGAAATCACGCCAAAATGAGTTTAGAACCTAAAGTAGTGGATTGGGCATGTTCGTTGTGAAAAAACAAGAAATGGTTCCAGGAGAACAAACTCATTCCTTGTATACATCCCGATACCCGTTTTCGCAATGGGTCACGTGCGGCAACGAAACGGCGCGAAACCACCCCCAGTAAAATAAGTGCTACACCCTCGGTCTTGAACGGTTTTGTAGAGGTTCTGCCCCACAAGGACAGCTAACATCTGGATGGCTAACTTCTGGACGGCTAACCACTAACGCTGACATTCATAACTGCTTTTGTTTCCTGTGTAGTCTACTGCTTATTTTGCAGGATGTCGTCGTTTTTCAAGAAAGCGAAGAAGGCCCAGAGTAACCCAGGGAAGGGTCTACACATGAGGTTCCGGTCTTCGTCGGATGAGCGTTCACGCCGTTCGCAGAGTGGAAGCTCCAGGACCCCGGCTGAAACGACCTAGATTCCGGGATGCTGAAATCCAAGCCTTTTGCTTTTCACGATAGTCCCAGGATACATAGTGCTATCGTTAATCACGTATATCAGTCGATATCACAACAGAACTTCGATTATTATTACATTTATACAACAATGGCCAAAGCCAGTACAAGTACAACAGGACAGAAGCGTTCTTACACCAGAGATCAGAGTATAAATTGCGGAAAGCAGGTCTTCACGTCCATCTCCAGAGGCATCCTTGAGCGTAGCACGGCAACCTTCAGTTATTCCGTCCAGCATAGGAATGGTCGTCATCCAGCTCATCTCCCTCTGTCGGAGGAGTGGTCGTCATCTAGCTTATCTCCAATACCCGCATTGCTAGGAACGCAGGCCACCCTAAGACACTCTTCTAAGCGGCTGCGTAAATAATAAAATCTAAAGTGCTAGCTCAAGTGGAAGGCTCTGGCTTCCTATGCAAGCAAGCATATAAATAATATTATCTAAAGTGCTAGCTCAAGTGGAAGGCTCTGGGCTTCCATTCGGGAATTCGGTCACACGACCGGTTCCCCTGCTCATCACTCATGCCAACACATACACACCTCACCACCATACCTCTTCCATAACATCCACACTCATCATACTACATCTGCGGCAAGGGAAGCTCCCACACGCCCAAGCCTCAACGGCCACAGCCGGCATCTATCCACTTGAGGGAGAAGAGAAGAAAACACATGCTAGTTAGAGTGTGTCACACCAAGGGTCATCCCTTGTCCGGGGACGGCGGCTATACGTATAGATCATACACTCTGCAGAGGATTTTGTACATCTGTACCCACATGAGATGGGACGAGTGCAGTGCATCCGCTCCCTAGGGCCCACCACACTGATAGATAACCTCCCTTTTCTGGCACCTTCCTGCTTTCCTGAGCTAGAAACTGTGCGGATATACTATCCACCGTACTCACAGGACTGTGAGCTCGAGTAATCCGAGGCCCCACGAGTCGAGTCTATCGGTGATGTGTGGCCGCATCGCAGACCCACCATCACCCCCTAACACTATCGCCTTACGCCTGCAATCGGGTGCCCTTCCGGGAAGGTTAAGAACCGGGCCTGAGGTCGCATGGTATGTACGAGTCATAGTCCAAGGTGAAGAGGCACTCCTAATCCGTCCTTAATTGGCGAGAGCAAGCCTTCCAAGGGTCGGTTGCCACCCTCAGCGGTGGGCCGCGCACCACCACACACCTCACTCCACTCTGAAAAGAGTTCTAGTCTCTCCTATGATTTCCAATGCCGACTCCCGCCACCCAATCTCACACTCCAACTCGCTCTCAAAACCACCCACTTCACACACGCCAAGAGTAATCACATCCCACCATCATATCACCCAATCTCACATCAAGTTAATTTTATATAGTTGTAGTAGTAATAACATGGTGGTGATGTAGCAAGGTAATAGTGGCTAAATGGAAGTAGGCTCCCTATTTTGAGGTTATTATAGCAAGCATGAACATAATTAAAGCAGCAACAGCATATTTGCGTGTATATAGGATTTGAAGCAGGGAAGTGTCTGAATGGTGACCTGGAGTAGAGCTGATCGCTCTCAAGTTCTGGCGTAGTCACCCTCTTCTTCACGAACTCATTCCCTCCAATGTGTGTCCAGAGTCTCCAAAGTATCCACGGTACTCGTCGCAAACAACAAAACAAAGAAATAAACACAATATAAGAACTAGGCAAACATCATATAACAAAGTAGAGATTAGGACGATGAAAGGAATGATCGAATAGAATCTGAGGATCAGTCGATAAGAGGTGCAAGTGGGATACTGTGATATCGACCAAAGTCCTTGGAAACAAGGAGGCATCGATGATCAAGCCGAAACTAAGTGTGTGAAATGATTTAATGAGCCATGTCGGAATAAGGAGTCGCTTCCACGAGATTTCACAAGAGGTGTCAACGAGTAGATAAGAGATGTGTGTCATGCGAACGGTGTTGATTTCCTGGTAATGTTCTTTTATTACCTAATCATGTGAGGGTAAGCTTAATTTAGATTACTCAAATTGGGTCGAATAGAATCTGAATCTGAACCCAATTAGTAATAAAGAACTAGCGATCAAAACCATTAAGGTTAAATCCATTACATAGGGAGTCATGCGTGGAATGCATTGGTCGTGATTGGGGAGCAAAAAGATGATAGTAGGAATGTGAGCTATGGCCGGATCGAGCAATCGCTCGGGACCACGTTGCCATGTGCAAGCTACAAATGCATTGGAAGTGACATCTACGGTCGAGTCAAGCTACAGCTCGAGGCCTTGTGCAAGCGCGTGTGTCCAATTAAATGTGAGACGAGCAATGTGTGTAGCAAGCGAGAGCTTGTGGCCACACATCGCCGAAAAAGTGTGTGATTAAGAGACTAGAAGTTAGACATCGGCCGTGACGAGCAAAGGCTCGTGGCCGCGCACGCCAAAAGAAAGCATGCTTCGTTGATTGGAAGATGGACATCAGCCGTGATGAGCAAAGGCTCGAGGCCGAGCATGAACGAGTGAGTTAAATAGATTTGGAGCATTGGAAACACTACGAGTGCAGCCCGTAGTAGCCAGAGGATCATGGTCGAGCTTATGTTCTAGTGTGCTAGGAAAGTTAGAAATATCGGCGGCATAACAACTGAACCGAGCTATAACTCACGGCTCGTGCATGCCGTAAAAGATTAGATTGAATGTGTGTATGCTACACGATTACATCCACGGCGTGTGTGCCAATGGCGTATCATGTCAGCACGAGGGAAACGTGCCCTGCAAGAAAACGAGCCTCGAAGGCCGGACAGGCATGTGCATAAGAGAGAAGCTCATCGGCACCACGGCTGAGCGACATCAAGCACTGGGTTCATTGGCTCGAAGGCCGGCATCACAGTAGGGTAAGGTCGAGGTTCTCACCGAGGGCCGGGAGAGGGCCGAGGATCGATGCCAGAACAAGTTGACGCCGTGAAGAGGCGACGCCGAGCCGAACAACATCACCCTCGGTCTTGCGGTTTGGTCCATGGTCATAGTTGCATCTGCCGCCATATCGCAGCCAACATGAGTGTGATTGTGTTCGCAACAGATAAAAGAGCAGAATTAAACCGAGAGCAAGGTTGTCACCTTTGGGGCAAAAGGTCGAGCACTTGGTGGATACTGAGGTTGCGGTTTATGTAAGCGCAGAAGGGTGGTGTCTTTAGATGGGTCTTGGATGTTTGGCTAAGTTTGGAATGCGAAATAAATTACATTAAATTTATTTCGGAGTACAAAGTACAAATGAATTAAATTGATATTCGGAACCGAATTAAATTTGCAAGGAAACTAATCTGAAGATCCGAGAATGTGTGTCACGAATATTCATCACGCCTGAAGATTGAGAGTAGATACAGAGTAAAGGTTGATACAAAGATTAGATCGAGATAACTATAAGATAATTTAATTCGTGAACTATGGTTTGAAATTAAACTGGCACACAATCAAACAATCAACCAAACATTCAAGTAACTTTTATTTTGCCAAAAATTTATTAAATCTGATAAGTATTTTAGAGTTTGAAACAAACATAGTTTTAATTGGTTGTAAACACATTTGCATTGTTTAACAAAAAGTTTTAAAAATTTTAGATTTTCGCTTTTTCAAAAATGCGGGATGTTACACCGGCGCCATCCCACCAGATGTCCGTCAGTGGTGCACGCAGCCGCCAGGATCAAGACGAGGGAGTGTCATCGCAGCCCCAACCATAGCATCTACTGCTGGAGTTGAGCGGCCTCCAAATCCAGAGTAACGAGGAGGCTCAGAAGCTACAGGTCCTCACCACCAAGTCCTTTGGAAGGACCCGGTTCTTGGACGCCTTCTTCCTCGTTGAGATAGGTATGTTGGATCCGTTCACAAAAGCTTTTGATTACGTGGGGTGGTCGGATTTCTCTCACATTACAGAAGAAGGATCCATCCTTCTCACTCAAGAGTTCTTGATGACCCTCCGACTCGACAAACGCTCATCAACTACGACCATAAATTTCCGTCTGTTCAATACCGAATATTCTGTTCAGCCGCGGAGGTTTGCTGACCTCCTAGGCTTTCACCCAAATAGCTCATTGGCGAAAGAGCCTGCGGGATATAACATGAAAACCTATTGGACGGAAATTTGTGAGGAGTGATGTTCATTGTGCACCCAACAAAGATCTCAAATGCCTCTTTGCCATGGTGAAAAAGAAGCACTATGCTCCTGTGCTCGACATTGTCCGATATTGGTCGGGAATGTTGAACACCAACACCCCTATAAACATCACCTTCCTAGTCACCAGGATTGCGACCAATCTGGGCCTCCTAGAGAATGCCCAGCTTGACTACATTCCTGATGACTCCTCACACATCATAGGGGAGCAGCACTTCATCCAGGCACACTTCATGAAAAGAAACGAGAGTGGAAACATAGTTATGACATGGTTTGGGCACAACCTCGAATTGCAGCTTCCAGCAGCAGAGTTAGACTTGTACACTGTTAGGCACTTTACCATGGAGCTATATGTGAAGGCACCATGCCAAAGCATCGGCGGCGTCATGACTAGAGCCCAGCGGCGGCAAGCAAAGGAGATACGCCGTCGAGCCCGAGGAGAGGACGATGATGAGGAAACCATCCATGCTTCCACGCCATCTGAGCCATCCTAGTATTTCTCCAGGATCGGTGGCCAAAGTTCCTACCAACATTCCCATAGTACACAATACTACGGAGGCGGTAGCGTGTCACGTGCATTCAGCAGGGACCAAGGTCCCTCTGCTTCAGCCTAGTACCACCCAGACTACATGGCCGACATCAACTCCGCAATGGGGGGATAAACTTGGGTCAATATGATCAGAGGCTGTACCAGCAGGTGAGTGACACCCACTGTTGACAACGGAATTTGGCCATCCCTGTTAATGGGTCAAAATCGGCTTTGGGCTAAAGAGAAGCTGTCCAAGGAAGCGACGGCGGATGGTAAAACCGGCCATTGGGCCTTGTATTGTAGATTAGAGAGTCTAGTTTAAGTCAGTTAGGGTTTGTAACTTAATTATAGAAGGGCAGGCTTGTCGCCCTAGTCTCCGGACTATAAATATGTACCCTTGTTATCGAAATAAAGTTAACTACATAGTTCATCGAGCAGCGGCTTTCTCCACATCCCTTCGGCGCATCGCCACCTCTAGTGACTAGAGTTTTAGGTAATCGTCATGCTGCCTTAACGATTTATTTCGTTATAGGCATTACGACGTTAGTCGCCTGGCAAATCGTGTACTGAAGCGTTTTTGATGGCACAGTTTGCTAGTTACCTTGATGAATCTCGCGACAAGCTTAGCTTAGCGCGAGATCCATTAGTTATCCTGATGAATCTCGTGTCAAGCTTAGCTAGACACGAGATCCATCATGTGTATGAGCCGATATGCTTGCACGTCGGCCATGCACGACTTGCTGTTATGTTAATACCTCTTGTGGTGCACGCTATCACACTGCCGGTTTGTTATCAGATTAGCATATCGCAAGGTTTGAGGCATAGATTAGATCTGTTCTTACAGCTTTATCTACAGATCATGTGTTATTAGGAAGGTCCGATGTATACCCTGTCTTGCCTTTTATCGTTTTATCAAAGATGTATCTGTTTTCATATCGTTCCTATAGAATCTTTGGTGTATTAAGTAGATTCAAGGCAGGTTTGACGTTCATCTGGATATACTATTGGTAAGACAGCAGGGCCTTGCCGACAAAGAAGATACGATACCTGATGAGCCGATCCAAGCGATCCGGCTAGTATTTAACGTTTAATCTGTTTTGTCTGCTTATGCAGGGGAAACAGGAGGCAACCGACACCATCACCATTACCACAACCTCCCTGGCTAGGTCACAAGCTAGGTGGCACGCCCAACTACCACCAAGCCAAGACGATCGGCTGATCGTGGGTCGCAGCAAGGAGGAGCGATCCCTACGGTCCACATACACCTCCTGGCCCTATTGTGTGAAGCTCTCCAGGGTGTTACCTGTCAGTTTCCTGGTGCAACACATTTTTGGCACCCCCGGTGGGACCGCATCTCAACGCATCTGCATGGCTGGCAAAGGACGCGGTGCCAGCACCGACGAGAGCGGTGAAGAGTTCACCCCCATCGACAAACCCGAAGATCTCCCCGAGATACACCAAAGGCGCTACACTGAAATCATAGACGAACTCAAGGCCAAAGTGCTCGCCATGTATGGGAGGTCTCGTCACGGCGGCTTTGTGTTGCGTGGAGTCCCTTCATCACTTCTCAACGAAGTCGACCTCCTGACTCCCTCGCAGCAACATACTGAAGCGCTTCGTGAGGAAATACATAGGATCACCGCTCACGCTTTGATCAGGCAGTCCGAGACGGTTATAAACCGCATGGATAACATTGTGGTCAAGACTGTCAGAGCAGCGTTGGCCGGTGAGCCCCTTCACATCACCGGCCCTGAGTTGAACGGCCATGTAGGAGAAGCCATGTTCTACTCCAGGCCGCTCACACCAATATGCATCGAGGCACAGGAGGATAACATCGCAGAGTTCATCATGCATCCTCCACGTGATAAGCTTCCTCTAGAGACCAAGGTATACTCGACTCCACCCTTGGTCATACCTGACGGTTTTGTATGCCAGATGAGGTACCGACAGCTGGAGGAAGGGGAAGCACCTCCTCCCCCGTACCCTAACCCGGTCCTCGTTAACCCACCACGAGGGCCAAAACAAAATCCGCTAGAAGCCAGGCCTACGCACGAGGCAGTTCCACACCGACCAGCAAAGACAGCAGACCAAGAGGTAATCGAATGGCAAAACACCTATGGGACTCGGCCGATCCATAGCGATCAGGCCGTGTATGCCGCAGGGACTGGCCTCGACATGTCTTGGAAAGACCTTTCTGAGATTTTGAAGAGCCAATATGGTATCACACCTTTGCGGGGTGCCGTCTCCTACGCGAAGCCTTATCCGGAGGTGTATGATCACCTGGAGGCACCCTCCAAGTTCAAGATCCCTGACTTCACCAAGTTCAGTGGCAATGACGGGGCTAGTACCGTGGAACACGTCAGTCGGTACCTCGCACAGCTAGGGATCGCGTCAAGGGCCGAAAATATGAAAATTCGGCTGTTTTCTCTATCACTAACTAGGCCAGCTTTCGGGTGGTACACTACGTTGGCCCCTGGATCCATCACTACTTGGAAACAACTGGAAGAGAGTTTCCACGCACAGTTCTTTTCTGGTTCTGATGAAGCTATGTTCACTGACCTAAATAGCATCCACCAGCTCCCAGGGGAACCAGTTCACAAGTACATCCAACGGTTCCGCGATTTAAGGAACCGATGCTACTCTCTCCATCTTGATGAGAGGATCCTGGCCTAAATAGCATACAACGGGCTGAACAGGGCTGTCAAGGCAGTATACGGTCTGACTGATTTCGATTCCATCGACCAATTAGTGTCAAAAGTTTCTGCTTATGAGCGGAGCCATCTAGAGGTTCTGCAGAAAAGGAAAAGACGGAGCATCGGCTGTATCCAGGCCGAGGAAGATGACACCTTGGATGATGCCGATGCCTACCTCATTTAGTGGGCAAGGACCAACAAGCCTCTGCAGTGCCAGTGGGTGAAGCAGCTTGAGCCTATTCCAGGCTATGACTTCAACGTCTCAAAGACCGAAGCCATCTTTGACATGCTCGTCAAGGAAAAGCTGTTGGTGCCACTTCCTGGGCATCAAACCCCTACGGCTGAGGAGATGCGTGGCCGCAAGTACTGCAAGTGGCATAACAAGCTAGACGGGCACAATACGGGTGACAGTAGGATTCTGCGGTCTGAAATTCAGAAGGCCATAGAGCAAGGGAGGCTGGTTTTTGCCCGCGCTCCGATGAAGATAGACACGACACCTTTCCCAGACAATGCCTTCTACGCTACAAGTTCGTTGCCCGACGAGTGCTACTCCGAGTTTGTATTCGAGTCAATGTGCCGAGCACGCTTGGGCAGGGCTATTTCTACAGGCAGGATCCTGCACCGGGGTAATCAACATCAGTATTCCCATCTCCTCCGAGGTTCTACCACGTCAATCAACATGGTTCACGCATCCAAGGACGAGAAGGAAAAGGCCAAGGTGGATCCTCTCGACGACATCCCTCTAGAGTTTAGGGCCGAAGAGCATACTTCGGTTAGAACAGTTCAGAGGAATCGGTGATGTCGCCCCAACTCAGGAGTGTTGATGGGCATGTACACACGCCATCATCAGCGGAACGAGGAGCGGCGTCGGGCTAAAGAGGAGGAAGCCTACCATCGCGAACGTCGCTGTCATCTTGAAGAACGACGTCACCAAGACCAATGGCGCAAGGAACGGCGCCGCGAGGAACAGCGGCGGTACAAAGCGCGCTGCGACGCCATGAACCGCAATGAGCATTGGCGCTGCACCTATTTTCACTTCTGCTGGATGCAAGGTATGGAGAGACTCCCCACCCTTGATGATTGTCCAGAATGTTCCAACTGCAGGAGTCGCCATGGCAAGGCGGTGTTCGAACGCCTGGAACACGCATCATCACCGCGACGATATCGTAGAGCCTCGCCACGCCGTCGCCGTGACCCTACTCCTCCGCTATGGTGCCCTC
The DNA here is from genome assembly GCA_022530915.1 of Paspalum notatum. NCBI lineage: Eukaryota > Viridiplantae > Streptophyta > Magnoliopsida > Poales > Poaceae > Paspalum > Paspalum notatum. The sequence goes on along the minus strand of CM039688.1, from coordinate 24,592,766 downwards.
CGTCTCCACCACCAAAGCGGCAGTCCACGTCTCCACCGCCGACGCGCTCGCCTCCTCCAGCGAAGCGAGACGACCCAAAGGACCTTCAACGTCATCTAGAGTGCCACCTGGAGAGGTGGTGCCCTGAGGGTTTGACAAAGACCTAGAAGCGCAGGGTTCAGCGCTTACGCTGCCTGGAACTGGCCGAAGAGGAGTATCTTCGGTAGCTCAAGAAGATTGGGGGCATCATGCAGATTTCAAGCTTACGTCCCGAACGTATTCTTGTTTGGAAGCGCAAGCCCCAACCTGACGTTGCTGAGGCGTCAATAAAGCCGGCACCAGCTGAGCCGGCTGAATAATACGCTCGAGAAGGTTCCTCGCACATGGTCAGTAATGATTCCTCCAGTGACGACGATGATATTGAAGACGAAGTCAACGAGGTGATCAAGAAGGCCGCAATAGGTATGAACATGGTCTTCTACCTCTGTGAAGATTTCCGTCCTCCCAGCAGCGAACAGATGGCCGAGTCAATGGCGCAGCTCAGCCTCAGCCCCGTTGCTGCGATTTTCGAAAAGCCGATCGACAAGAAGTATCGACACCTCAAGCCTCTCTACGTGAAGGGTTTCATCAACGGTAAGCCAGTTGGTGGGATGCTCATCGATGCAGGTGCGACAGTCAACATCATGCCGTATTCCTTGTGCCGCACGATTGGGAGATCTGTCGACGATCTTGTGAAGACCAACATCACCCTCAACGACTTCAAGGGCGCTTCATCTCAGGTCAAAGGAGTCCTTAATGTCGAACTAACAGTTGGCCACAAGACGCTGAACACTTCCTTTTTTGTGGTCGACGATCATGGTCCTTACTCGGCTCTCCTTGGCCGGGACTGGATTCATGCCAACTGCTGCGTGCCTTCCTCAATGCACCAATGTTTGATTCAGTGAGATGGCGACAACATTGAGGTAGTGCCTGCGGACGATTCTCGCAGCATTGCACAATCGTCCACATCAGACGAAGCAGAGTGTCTGTCGGACAGGCAGGAGTTGAATTGGAGTTTCGTAGAAGAGGCAAAAAACGTGATCACGCCGGTTCTGGCAATCGGCACTCACCTGTAGACAGTAGGCTGCTTCGGCCAATAGCATCGGCCGATCCTCATCGGCTAACAGATGCTAGTAGCGTGTCTACGGACGCACGAGCCGTAGTGGCCGATCTGTGCGATCATCCCCAAAAAATTTGTAATCATATTTTTTTGTAACAATTCTGAATTGGCCAATCTGGGTGATTGGTCACAAAACATCAATGTAATTTATACTTCTTCTAACAAAGATGTTTCGATGTGCAATGATCGCCTGCCCCATGATGAGGAAAAACCCGAGATCGCACCTCCCCATAGATCTCCGGCATCATCGAGCTCCACTCAGGAATTTGCCGAGGAAGGTAAACTCGGTTTTGGTTTTACTCCTTCTGACGAGCTTGAAGCGGTCGACATCGGTCCAGGGATTGCCCTAGGCTGACATGGGTACGTAAAAAGCTTGACCCAGAATTTAAGACTAAGTTGGTAGAACTGCTTAGGGAGTTTCCTGATTGTTTTGCCTGGGTGTACCATGAGATGCCTGGTCTTGATCGATCTATCGTTGAACATCGATTGCCAACAAAGCCTGGGTTTCGTCCGTTTGCACAACACCCCAGAAAGATTGATGCGAAGATTGTAGATACGGTCAAAGAGGAGATAGAAAAGATGATTTGTGCTGGGTTTATTCGTCCCTGCCGATACGCCACCTGGATATCGAGCATTGTTCCTGTGTGGAAGAAAAACAGGAAGCTCAGGATCTGTAATGATTTCAGAGATTTGAACAGAGCCACCCCAAAGGATGAATATCCCATGCCTATTGCCGAATCACTTGTTGATGCTGCAGCTAGCCACAAAATGATGAGTTTTCTTGATGGTAATGCTGTGTATAACCAGATATTCATGGCCGAAGAGGACGTCTACAAGACAGCTTTTCGTTGCTCTCAAGGTTTATTCGAGTTCGTGGTTATGACTTTTGGCCTACGTAATGCTGGAGCTACTTACCAGCGGGCCATGAATTATATTTTTCACGACTTGATCGGCCGGCTCGTAAAAGTTTATATCGACGATGTGGTGGTGAAATCGGTCTTGCAAGAAAACCATTTTGCCGATCTTCGCCAAGTTCTCGAGCGCACTCGGAAGCACGGGATGAGGATGAACCCAGACAAGTGCGCGTTTGGTGTCACAGCTAGCCAATTTCTTGGTTTTATGATCCATGAAAGAGGAATTGAAATTGGCTCAAAAAGTAAGAACGCCATCGAGACGATGATGCCACCAAAGACCAAGAACGAGCTTCAGATGCTGATTGGCAAGATTAACTACATCAGAAGATTCATCCCTAATCTATCTGCCAAGCTTGAAGCATTCATGCCGTTGATCAGGACGCAAAAGAGTGAAGAATTCGTATGGGGACCTGATCAACAGCTGGCGTTTGATAACTTCAAGAAGTACCTTACAACGCCACCAATGATGGCTCCACCCTGTCTTGATGTCCCGTTTATTGTTTACCTATCAACTGACGAGACAACCATCGGCTCTGTGCTGATCCAAGAAGTCGATGGGAAGGAGCGGGTCGTCTACTACCTGAGCCGACATTTACTTGACGCTGAAACCAGGTACTCTGAGATGGAGCGTTTATGCTTATGTTTATACTTTACATGCACCAAACTGCGACATTATTTGCTTAATGCTGAAACTTGGGTAGTATGTAAAGCCGATGTTATAAAGCATATGCTGTCAGCCCCTATTCTTAAAGGGAGGCTCGGCAAATGGATGTTTGCTCTCTCGGAGTTTGATATCTGGTACAAATCAGCCAGGGCTGTGAAATGCCAAGCATTAGCTGATCTTATTACTGAACGATCGGTTCCACAACAAAATTTCGTCGGCATATCATCTTGAGCTTTGTTCTTTGATGGTTCTGCGTGCGACGCTGGCTGTGGGGTTGGGTTTCTTATTATCTCCCCTTGGGCGGCACAATATGAATTTTCTTTTCGCCTCAGCGAGCGACGCACTAACAACCAAACAGAGTATGAAGCTTTGTGCAAAGGCCTTCAGTTGTTGCTCGAGGCAGGAGCCAAAGTAGTCGAAGCTTTCGGCGATTCTAGAGTTGCTATCAATCAGTCAACGGAGGATTTTAATTGTGCCAGTGATTTGTTACATCCTTATCTCCTACGTTGTCAAGAATTGATGGCAAAATTCAGATTTGTTCGGCTAACATGGATACCAAGGGAAAACAACCTTGAAGCCAACAAGCTAGCACAAATAGCTTCTGGATACACAGAACAAGACGATAGCGTTTGTGTCGACATCATGCCGATTGATACAAATGACTGGAGAGCCGATCTCCTCAATTACTTGAGGGATCCGGCTCGGGGGGCAGATAAGAAGACAAGACATCGTGCTTTGAAACACGCGCTTATTGGTGATGAACTATACTTCAGGACCATGGAAGGGCTATTTCTAAAATGTTTGGGACCAACAGAAGCACTTAAAGTTATGCACGATGTCCATGAGGGAGTATGTGGTACCCACCAATCGGCTCATAGAATGAAGTGGCTGATTAGGAGGTCAGGGTATTATTGGCCAACCATGTTGGAGGATTGCTTCAAATACTATAAAGGTTGCCAAGAGTGTCAAAGGTTCGGAACCGTCCAGATGGCGCCAGCTGGACCATTGAATCCTATTGTTACCCTTGGCCATTCAGAGGCTGGGGTATGGATATGATCGGTCAAGTTAACCCTCCGACCAGTAAGAGACACAAATGGATCCTGGTTGCCACCGATTACTTTACTAAATGGGTGGAGGCCATGCCAATGAAGAACATCACGGCCAAAGATGTGGTGAACATTGTCAAGGAGCATATCATCTACCGGTTTGGCATTCCACAAACTATCACCACGGATCAAGGGACTGTCTTTCTGGCTGAAGAGTTCAAAAATTTTGCCAAAGAGATAGGTATCATGCTGCTGCAGTCGTCCCCTTACTACGCTTAGGCCAATGGTCAGGCTGAAGCGTTGAACAAGAGTCTCATCAAGCTGATCAAAAGAAAGATAGATGAATATCCTAAGCAGTGGCACGATCGGCTTACAGAGGCATTATGGGCGTACAGGATGTCGTGTCACGGGGCAACTAAGTGCACTCCATACCAGTTGGTGTACGGCCAGGAGGCCGTTATGCCATGGGAAGTTAACATCGGATCTCGTAGGGTTCAATTTCAGAATAATCTGTCAGCCGATGATTATACATCTCTCATGAACATCAACACAGAAGATTAAACAGAGCTTCGGTTATGGGCTTTCGAAAAAATTAGAGACAACAAAGCCAGGGTAGCGAAAGCCTACAACAAGAAAGTGAAGCCTAAGAATTTCAAAGTAGGTGATCTCGTCTGGGAGTTAGTCTTACCGGTTGGAACGAAAGATCTAGCATTTGGAAAGTGGTCACCTAACTGGCACGGGCCCTATCGCATTGTGGAGACTACCCCAGGAAATTCATACAGAATGGAGACGTTAGAAGGGGGTCCGGTTTTTTAGAAACGTCAATGGTAAATATCTGAAAAAATATTATCCTAGTCCGTGGGTCGGATCTTAAGTCAGGAAAGAGCCGATGTGGTAACATTCGGGCTAGAACAGCCAATGCCTTGACATCGCCTTTAGAAAAAAATGTGACCGATGCATTGCCATCTGGTCTTAACAGGAGCCGATGTATTAAAGCATCGCCTTTAGAAAAAAATAAAATAATATAAACAAGCAACTTTGAGTAGCAGGGCCAGCGTGTGTCATTGGCCATAGCCGATTCTAGGCATCGCCTTTAGTACGAAAATACAAAAAACCATAATGTTTTTGACCGAGCTATACGCTCGAGGGGGCACAACTATCAATATTCAGGTAATGGAATGAAATCATGCAGAGGAAGACACCGGTAGCCTTTGAAGGTATTGATGGATTGCAGTCAAGGCCTTTGTCCTGATCGCATCGGCGGAATTGATGATCTGGCGATCTGGTTCGTCAGAGCCGATTATCAACCCCTTGTTGAGCTCTCGGATATGCGCGATGCTGGCTTTGAGTGATATTGACAGTTTCTGCTTGTTATCAACAAGCGTCTTCATGCTTGCATCATTGGCCCGAATGGCGGCATCAACCTGAGACAGCTCTTCCTCAAGACGCTTAATTTCATTAGCTATCTTCATCTTCTTCGCATCAAGTACTTGCCTGGACGTCTTCAATCTCGCTTCTTCACTGTCGTCATCCAGGTCTGCCTTGAATTGGTTTGCTGTTGCACATGGCTTGGTAATCTCTTCTTTCAAGGCCGGCTGGTTGTTACGGGAAGCTAAGTGTGACGCAACGGCCAGTACATCTTCACGGAGAAATCCAAGGTGAGCTGTGGGCCGGAGCACCTGCTTCAGGCTTGAGGGCATCACATCGGCTATCGATTCGAGAGCCGTGCGAATCCCATCACATGCAACAACCAATTTTTCGATTGGAGCCTCCAGTTGCTTGGCGATTTCTTTGAGATTCGAGGTTACATCGGCCAGAGGAGTTGTGGGAGGACTCTCAGTCACTAATGATTCGTCGCTGGTTGAAGGATTGAAATTTAGCAAGGATGCAGCATCAAAGGTCTGACAACAGCAAGGTTAGTTCATGTATTATAGACGAAAAGGATATGCAGTTAAAGATGTACCTGCGGAGGGCTGACTTCCATGCTGCGAGCTTCGTCTGTTCGGCCGGATGTATCCTTAGGAGAAGAACTGGGAAGTTCGGGGGAATTCTCTTTCTCAGCCCCTTCCTGCTCCTGGCCGTGAAAGTTGTGGTCCTGCATATGGAGAATGGTCAGTACGACTTTCACTACTGAATCCTAGACAAAGTGAAACTTACTGGTGATTCAGAAGAAAGGGTTTGAACCGAGATGATAGGTTTGGGCTTGATGGCGGCTTTCTTGAACCTCGACTGGCGAAACCCTTTTCCCTCCCTCTTGCGCTTCACTCCAGGGGAAGAAAAGATGGCCTTGTCAAGGGAAGGCATGTCGGCCTAGTACAAAGGCAGTGGTGCCTTTTGCAGATACTTGAACGGCTGGCCTGCGTCCTCAGTAGGAACAGGTCCTGCCTGCATCTGTGGTCAAGAAGTTCGGTCGTATCATGAAGCAACAATGCACGAAGAAGGCTGAATCAAATGGGAGATTACCTCTTCCGGCTAAAAGAGCCGATGCCACGGCATTGTGAAAAAGGTGGGGCCTCCAGAAATTCCACCAGCGGTCGAAGCCATCGGCTGTGTACATGAATTCCATCGTGCTAGGTATACTCAGCTCCAAGTCAGAAAAGATGGAATATGCTTTGGTGGCTACCAAGGAGTCAGGCGAGGAGAAGTTTGATTCAGGCCGAGCTGGCTAGCAGCTAGAACAGGTTGGTATGATTCATATCCTGGACTGTTAATTCTGTTGCTAGTGCTCATGCTAACTGGGAGGAGACAAGGGGTAGCCATAATGCCGAATATAGCTCGAGTTTCTTCGTCAGTACTAAAGACATCTAGTCTGAAGAAGGACGGGTTCTCAAATTGCTCGGATTCGGTATATGCATTGTATACAGGGGTGGTTTGTGAGCTATAGAAACATTCTTACCATTTGGCTGTTTTAGCTGCATCGGTTTGGGTTATAGGCAATTGATGCAAAGCCTAGCCAAATGAGGTACAACGGATGGATCTGCCTATGAGGTCTGGGAAGGATTGAGACTCGAGTGATGGGAAATCTAGAATTTCATTACGGAAGTATAGTTGGCTCCAGAGCTGAACAAACCACCAAGGACCGCCTGTCTTGATACGTTGTCCAGCCAGTATGCGTTGGGTATTCAAAGAGAGATGGCAGTATAGTATGCCTTGGAAGAGTTTTCCTAAGGCAATAGGCCGGCCTTAAGCCAGCGCAGTGGCCAGGTTGAGATAATTTTTGGTCGGGACTAGAGAAGGACCATTGAAGAGGAAATGGTCAAGCCACAAGTTCAAGAAGGTGATGTGCTCTTTCTCTGAAACTGAACCAGACTGCTTGTTGTGCTGGGCGATATATTGGCTCCAGTTTCGGGAACTGCTCTTCTCCACTATTTTCTTATGAGGGCATTCAGCTAGATGGAAGGGAGAAGGGCAGGTGGATTGCACATCTAGCCCTAAGATCATGACAACGTCCATGAGGGTTGGGGTCATAGGGCCAGAGCCGAACAGGAAGCAGTTCAGGTTGTCTGACCAGAAATAGCCGATGGATCTGAGCAGATTGTCATCCTTCTCCATTGGAGAGAGAGAGAGAGTCAGAGCATCGGCTATACAGATAGTTTGCCAAGTGGAACTATATGCACGCTCAACGCATTTGTACCAATCAACCCACCCGTCCATGGGGAATGGCCAGGCGCCGAGTTGGTCAGTCCACAGATCTAGGTCTGGGTCGACATGGACAAAAGGCAAGTGTTTGGTCTCTGTTCTAACAAGGTCATATGGGGGCTCATAGGATTTGGGCCCTAGACTGAAAGAATTGGAATTGGCCGAGGTTGGGATCAATATCTCATCGGCCTGGATGATTAAAGAACAAGTGCAAGGTAAAGATAGCAGCTTTGTGAAAGGCATAATTGCAGAAATAGCCAGGGTCTTTACCTTCAATCCAAACACGCGCCCGCAAAGAGTTTGTTCTTCTGTTGTGCTGCTCGACGCCACCATTTCAGAAATCGCTCGAGGCAGGGGGCGGTGGAAGAGTGCTTATCAGCGGCAAAGAGGAAGAAAGACACGCCTTGGTTTGGCATATACGCCCTTATGAGGTGCTGACTTGCGCGGGGTTTGGAAATTTCGGTCGGAGGAAGCGCGTCCTCTGGTTTATCGGCTTGTCGCGTTATGTTTGACTAAGTCAATGGGACAAAGCCGATTCGATATTGACCAGTGAGCTGATTGTTTACTAGAAATCGGCTAAGTAGGCAGATCGGCTTGTCACGTTGAGTTAGAGCCGATTGAGGGACTTCTCGAGTCAGCGCGATGCTGCTGAGCCGATTTTTGTGCAAAGGAGAATCGGCGAGAAGATGGAAAAAGGAACAGAGGTTGAGAAAGGGAAATTCCATTAATTTACATATATAGCAAAATATATTTACATCCCTAAACCGACACCACGGCTATTAACATCCAAAAGTTAAGGACTTTTTCCAAGAGAGCCGATGCAACGGCTGATCTTAAGCTAAATCCTACTTATACTAAGATAGGATGCTCTAAGCATCACTATCATCAGCCGATTCTCCATCGGCTTCCTCATCCTCGCAGTCGACCTCGTCACCGGCATCCTCGCTCTCGGTGGGAGCAAAATCAGACGAGCCCTTCTCGTACTGAGCCGCGAGGTCTTCATCCTTGTTCGGCTCTTCTGGCTCGGCTTCGTCGGAGGAGTACTCCGGCTCGTCGGCGTCGTCCTCCTCATCGCTGGCCTCCTCCTCGTCTTCCTCATCACCCTCTGCTTTGTCGTCGGTGAGCGTCCCCAAGCATTTTCTCTTGGTAGGGCGCTCGAGCGATTAATGGTCCGGGAGAGGGGACCATGGAGGGGAGGCAACTGCATCCTCCGGGTCCTCGGCGCAGCCGAGGTTGATCTTCACTCCGAATGGAGGGGACGGGATGTCCTCTCCCCAGACCTTTAGCCAAGCCTTGGCGGCTTGGTCTAGGGATCGCCCCTTGTCGGCTGCTGGAGCAGCCGGAGGAGCCTGGTCGGCTCCTGCTGTCGGCAATGGAGTGAAACCCGGCGGTACTGCCGGGCAGGGCGGCAGTGGTGCTGGCGCATCAGCCGCCGCTGTTGGTGTTTGATACCGGTAATGCACCATGGGGTGTGTTATGTAGTGCTTTTGGGGTGGCGAAATCGGTGTAGCTCGATGGTTCGCGTAGAGATGCGACAAAACACAAGGGTTTATACAGGTTCTGGCCGCGAGATGCGTAATACCCTACGTCCTGTTTGCTGCGAGTTGTATTGCCTTTGCTTCTCGAGGTTACAATGAAAGCTAGGGCGTCTGGTGGCTGGTATGCGATGAGATGATCGATATTCTACGTAGGGGTCCCTCGCCCACCTTATATAGTCCGGCAAGGCTTGGGTTACAAGTCAGTTTCCATCTATGAGTCCTACCCGGTTTGGAATCGTAAAGAGTACACAGAATCTACGATTATGCTTCCTTTCTTGAGGCCTGCCGCTTCTGGAGTCCAGAGTCCGAACCAAACTCTTCACGTCTTTCCTGAATTAGAGCACTTTGACTTGATCTTTATCCACATCTTCCGTCTTTGGGCCCACGAGACTAGTTGCACCCTATTCAGGAGCCCGTTGTCTCTATTGTGCCCTCCAATGGCCATATACTGAATCCACGCCGTGAGGGCCCAGGGGATATCTATCCCCCACAAGCCCCCGTGGCTCGAGTTAATTTAGAAATTAATTGACTCGAGACTCTAAAAAGAATCACATACTGTTCATGAGTTCCATGTCTGAGTTAACATTATTTCTCATGGTGCACCGCCAGGTGCACCCCATGGGGTAGCCCCCGAGCTTCAAGTTGACTTGAGTATCAATCAGCTTGAAGATCTAAACCCTTCATTCAAACTTACCAAACGCATCCCCTAAGTACCGAGTCAACTTGAGGAATAGTGGATCCCCTCATCCGAGTTACCATTTCTCTCCTAGCTTTCCAAGTCATAGAAAGCTGACCCAAACTTTCTGCTTTTTGGATTTTAGGAAAAAGAATACTTTTTCCACAAATCCCGCACCCCATGGGGTTAACCCACAGGGAAATAAACAGAGGGCACCGAGGAATTACCCACAAACTTCCTAGAAAACAGGAATCTTCCAAACACGCAACAGCCTTTGTCTTCCCAGGAAATAGCTGACGCGTGGAGGAAGTCGAAACGACGCAGCCCTTTGAATTGCGTTCACAGAAAATGAAATGGAGTGATCATACTATAAAAGCAGAGCGATGGCCTGGCCATCCATTATGCCTCCACTGAGTACTCATTCATCCAAGAAAATCCCAAGAACTCTCCACTTCTTCCCCACCATGGCCGGCGGAAAAGGGAAGAAGCGCGCGCGCTCCAGCGAGGAGGAGTACTCAGACTCCGACGACGCGCTCTTCGGCGGCGCGTACGACGGAGAATCCTCCGACGACCACTCCTCCAGTGAGGAGGAGCAGGTCCCCGAGGAGGCGCCGCCGCAGGAGGACGAGTCGGAGCCCGACACCGATGACTCCAAGGGCTACAACGCTGAGGAGCGCGCCAAGCTCTGTGGCCTCCGGCGCGCCGACCTCCAGGACTCCGATGACGAGGAGGAGGACAGCGAGGAGGAAGACGACGAGGACGAGGACGACGACAACGACGACACTCTCGGTGGCCACGATGGCTCGGGCGGCCCCGACGAGGACGACAGCGGCCACGACGGCGGAGACGAGGCCGATGCTCCGGCCTCCAAGAGCCGCCGCACCACCGGGCCTCCGGCCGGGCCGTCCCCGGCCACTAAGCGCGCCACTGGGACATCCATCACCACCACCACCATAAATTAGTAGTAGTAGTAGTTTAGGATAATCCGCATATATGTAATCACCACCATTGTAATGATATATGTTTATATAATGAAAGCTATCATATTATGCTCTGATTTGAGATCCTTGTGTTCCTTCATCTTGAAATCCAATCACCCGAGTTAACCGCCTATTCTAAGTGCTTAAAGTAGAGTAGAAATCTTGAGACAACTGAAGAAACCATACGTCACCATGCCCAAAGTACAAGGAAGTTTATCAACTGCCGTATCAAGTTAAATTCTGTCTCACAGACCTCATTTTCCGAGTGATAGAGATCGTGTTCTTATGCCAAGAAAACCGACTAAACAGCCATGCTGATTAAGAAACATCCCGACTGAAATTAATAATCTAACCTCAAAAGAACCCGACTCAACCGACAGTGGCATGAAGGCCGAGTCAAGATAACAGTAGTCACGGTTTCTGTGAGCTCTCGAGGATTGTTACTGTCGGCGTCAGGGTTATTCGAGATCTATACCCTGACCAATTTCATCCATCTGAGAACTGTGTTGCCGTTCTTCCCCATTGAGTCCGCCGCCACCATTGTTTGAACAAAGAGTACTCCCGCTTTCCTCACTACTTGAATCTCCAAACCGACAGGAACACCCGCACCCATGGCTCCCAAGAAGAAGACCTTGAGTGAGCGCGGAAACACTAGTGAGGGACTGCCACACAATGAGAACCGACAGTGGCCTTCTCCATACCTAGCAAACCGTCCATCCACTGTCACTGAACCCATGCTAGAATCATTAGTGGCCATGGGCGTTCTACCACCGAAGTAGGTGGCCAACAGGAGGATTTGCGGGAAGAAAGATGATGCCGCACCGACTGAGGACACTTACGAGGCAATGGTGTGGCGGAACCGCCCTACTTAACCCAGATTAAGCACACCTGCCTCCTTTGGCTCGCAGTGCACTTAAGCTAGACTAAACTCGGTAGTCCGTCGAGTGGCCTTCGGCCCTCGATAACACCAATTTCCAGAGGAACCGACATCACACACATTAACCTTCGATGAAGCCACAACAATTACATCATCACAGGCAGTTGAATATAGATAGATAATAGAATTAGTTTACAGACCAGTTCAAATTAAAGTTTCAAGTCCAACATAGTCATAAGATAACGTAAGTTCTCAAATATCTCGCAGTGGAAATAGAAGTAGATCAGAGTTCATGATAAAGCAGCGGAATTGCAAAAGAGAATCAACATCAAGCCCACTGATGTTGTCCTTGTGCCACAAGCGTCATCATCTAGTCATGTTGCACACATGTGCCCCCTCCAACGCAAGGGCACATGAGAAACTCCATACCTGTGAGCCAAAAATGGGGGCAAACTCTGAGTACTAATTACTCAATAGGACTTAATGGATTTGGCTTACGGCTGACGCAAAGCATAGCTTACTAATCAACGTATGTCCTTAGCCATTGATTTTAACCAACAAAGTGTTAAGAGAAGATAGCAGGATTTGACAGCTGCTATCTTAATCTTATTAAGAATAGATCATGACAGTAGTAATAATAATATCCTTGTAGGAAAGTAAACCATAACAACTTGCATGAGAATAATCCATCATAACTTGCATATAAGTAAACCATCATATACGCCAAACATGTTGTATTTGAAAACATGAACATAAGCATAGTATTTAGGTTGTTACTACGTTGCTCGGCAGTGATACTTGGCACTCTCACACCTGGTGAGCATCAGCTATTCGAATCGATTTCTAATTCCCAGGAATAACTAAAAATGCCAAGGGATATATGCTTAATAGCCATCGCGTTCCTCACATATACCCCTCATCTCCACGTGTCCCGTCCCAAGATTCACAGCGCCCCCACCTAACCCTTGGGAGTAGCCGTCTTAGGAGCGATACCACGGTACGTCAGGTCAGCCCTCCCTCGACCTCAAAGCACCCTCAAGTCCATCGGCCCCCTATCAGTGGATGGGCAGCACCATGAATAGTGGGACGAGGCCAGAAAGACTTTCACGGGTCCCATGACCCGGATAAGCACTCCTAGCAATGTTGTGTCGATCCCAAGCGAACAGCGAACGGGGTCTTAAACGACTCGGGCGGAGCCGGAGAACAACAACACACACCCCAAAAGTAAACTTACGCTCCGCCCGGTCTCGATTTAACATCAGCATAAATAATCATAAATTGCATCATAGTAAGATTTCCGAGAATTTGAAATATCACCTACGCGACGAGTGATAGTGCTCACTCGTGTCTACTCGTACCTAGTATTTCTAGGCATACTCGTCCTACGAACTCTATTAATAGGATCTAGGGCCAGGGCGGCCAAGGAATCTAATGCAATTGGTTTCAATCAACTCCTAATGCATATGCGTAATCAACAATTATTTTATTTGCTCGGAATAGCATGGTCTTGCCTACCTTCTCCGCTAGGATTAGAGGGTGCTTCCTCGGTGATGTAGTCAGTGGTCGGCTGCGGGCCCTCCTGCTCGTCCTCGGACTCCTCGATTAGCGGTTGCTTTGGTGTCTGCTCCTCATTCGCGGGATCTATATGCATGACATCATATGCGAATGAGTGCACAACAACACATTGCATATGCTTATACTTAGGGTGATTTATCCTCATTTGTGAATTAATTTATGCACCTAAGTTGTAGCAGTAAAACATAACCAAATGAGACTAAACTTTTATGACATATAGATTCTGCATACCCAAAGCTACTGTCAAAATTTCAACTCAATTGGAGTTAAAATTATTTTATTAAAATTACAACAAGTTCTCAACCCTACACATTGTCAGAATTTTCATAAATTATAGGAATGGTATCTGAAGGTGAAATTTTACCAGTGAGCTATACTTAGCATGAACTGTCCGTACGAAAATTTACAAGTTAAGTTAAAACTCCCAAGTTTGACAAGACATCTATTTTCTATGTACTAATCTTGTGCGAATTTAAGATGTACATATGAACAGTGTAAATAGCCTTCTCGAACATACTTTCTGGACTCTATGCATCAACATTAAGCTACCAAATTTTCCAGGAAATTTTTCTAGCCATTTATGACCACTTTTGCTAATTATCATTTCCAACATGTAGCATTTTATCATTTTCAAATCACCATTAAAACTTGACATGCAGAGGCTTATATTTTACCAGTGAGATTCACAAGCTATATAGGACATAAAAAAAATACTAGTGAGTCATATTTATCATACTTTGCATATGCCTCACTTCCAAGTTATTAAATAATGCATAAAGTATATGTAAAATGATAAAACAGTGAATGAACAGTAAGACCTAGGGTCACCAAAATTCTCACAGTGTCCAAATGTCCTAAGAAAACTACTCACCAAGTTTCATCATTTTAGGATTTCATTAAGACCATGTTTTCCATTTTTCCTTGATTTAACATGCATATTCAATAACAGGGGCAAAACCATACATGCACAACTCCACATCATACCCACTGTGTAGATCTACTCAAGATGAGTTCATAGCCACTGAGTTTGTCTTTTTAGGATTTTTCTTTGATTTGTTATGAATTTACAAAGTTCACAACCGATTTAAATGCATTTAAATGGAAACCATTAGATCTGGGGACTAGAACGTAAATAAACATAGATTCCAGGGGCTAGCAAGCAAGACCGCGTAGACTCAGTGAATAGTGACTATTATAGATACTTGAAATGCAAAAACCCCAGGGGCTAATTTGCAAATCCCCCGGGTCATCTTCTTCCTCCCGCCGCGCGCGCACGCGCGGCATGCGAGCTCGGGCTCGCCGGAGCCGCGACGCGGGGCGTGGCGCTCACCCTGAGGTAGGTCTCGACGATAGAGGTGGCGCGGTGGAGGCGGTGGAGGCGGTGAATGGTGGTGACGATGGCGTGAACCGTCGTGACGCGCGACGTCGAGGCGAGACCGATTTTGGCGATCGGGGCTCGGGAAGGCGACGACGTCAAGCCGTACGGGTGCGTGAGAGCGAGGCGGTTGCAGCGGTGGTGACCTAGTGGTGCGGGAGGGGGAGGAACGGGCGGCGCAAGCTCGAGCTCTGAGCTTGACTGGCAATGGTGGGTTGGTGCGGGTCGCGATGGGATCTGGGAATAGGGAGGGGAGAGGAGACGAGAGCTAGCTCAGTGGGTGCGCAAGAGCGAGGCGGACTCGGTGACGGTGGTTGGAGGCACGGAGGTGGACCGAGGAGGCCGACGCAGCGAGCTCGAGCTCGGCAGCAATGGCGGGCTCGGGCGCACGAGTGAGCGAGAGAGAGAGCGAGTGAGTACGAGTGAGGGATGAATGGGGACGGGGTCGTGGCCAGGTGAAGGCCGAGCGGCGCGGGCGTGATCCGTGGGTGCGTGGCGCGGCCCGTACGCCAGCGGCCATGCGGCGGCCGTCTCCCCGGATTGAGTGGCCGCGCTGACACGCGGGCCCCACCGGTCAGCGACTCAGTGAAATGGAGAAAAAGGAAAAATAGAAAATGTGTTTTCTCCCCTTCTGTAAATCACCATTTTAACCCACTTAGAGCCCGAATCTGGAAAAGTGGTAGTTGGATGAAATGTTGTACTCTTCAAGTTCTACAACTTTGTCAAAAGGTTCAACCCCCAAATCAGTTTGTAAATATGATTTAACTTGAATTTATGTAGCAGCCATAGATGGGGACAGGGGACCTTTAATACTTGGGAAATTCAAAACTCCCATTCTTGGTCATTACCTCCCAGGGTTCCTTTTGAGTAGTTTGTTTAGAATTTCAAAACCTACAACTTCTCCAATTTGAGCTTTGCATGAAAGTGGCTGTAGGTGGGAGCAAATTTAGGATTCCTAAATAGGGCTGATTTGAGCTGGTTTTCTAGGCTGATGGAAAATGGCCTTAATCACCATGTAAACTTCAATATATGGCAAAACCCCAATTGACAAAGTTGTTTATCTCATATCTACCTACAGTTTTGTCAATATGAGTTTCACCCAGTTCTCGACAGAATAAAAGATATGACTATAAACATAGCATCACACAAGCAATAACAAGGTTTTGAACTTGTAGTTTAAACCAAAATTGTTTCCAATGCACAAACACATGTTATGCAATGATGCTCAAGGATGAATGCTTCATGCATGATGAGTGATTATGCACTTGAGATGCTGGAGCATCACAACCCACCCCCCTTAAAGAAATCTCGTCCCGAGATTGTTGATGTGATGTGGGTGGATAAGTTAAATGAGGAGATAGTGCATTGTGTAGGGTTTCGAGTAAAAATCTGAATTTAGATGGTTATACATACTTATTTGCAGTAGCCGAAAGAAAGCTCGGGTATTTGGTTTGCAAGTATTCTTCTTGCTCCCAAGTTGCTTCTTCTTCGGAGTGATTACTCCATTGTACTTTGTAAAAGTTGATCGTTCTTCTTGTTGTTGTTCTCTGTTTTTGGTCGAGGATTTTTGTGGGACGTTCTTCATAAGTGAGATCAGGCACGATTTGAATTTGAGAGGTGTCCACTGCTTCTCCCGGCACTCTCAAACACTTTTTAAGTTGCGAGACATGAAACACGTCATGAACCGCAGCTAGATATGGTGGTAGCTCTAGCCGATAAGCAACTGGCCACATTGTTCAATGATCTTGAATGGACCAATGTATCTGGGTGCCAACTTCCCTTTCACACCAAAACGATGTACCCCTTTCATCGGTGATACCCGAAGGTATACATAATCGCCTACTTCAAAAACTAACGGTCGTCTTCTCTTGTCAGAGTAGCTCTTTTGTCTGGACTGTGCCCTTTTTAAGTTGCTGTGTATGAGTCTAACCTGCTCTTCGGCTTGTGTTACCAAATCAGGGCCAAAAGTGACACGTTCTCCTAGGACCAGTTGAGGGGTGTTCTACATCTTCTTCCATATAGAGCCTCGAAAGGAGCCATTTCTAAGCTCTTCTGGTAGCTGTTGTTATAAGCAAATTCTGCTAGAGGGAGACACTCATCCCACTTGGTGGAATAAGTCAATGCACTCTCAGCATATCTTCTAAGATCTGATTTACTCTCTCAACTTGGCCACTGGTCTGCAGATGGTATGCGAAACTGTGAATCAAAGTGGTGCCAAGAGCGGTTTGCAACTGTTCCCAGAAACGGGACACAAACAATGATCCTCGATCTGAAGTGATGGTCCTAGGGACCCCGTGTAATGAAACAATGCGGGAGACATAAATCTCTGCATATTTCTGTACATTGTATCAGTTCTTCACCGGTACGAAGTGAGCAGATTTGGTGAAGCGGTCAATGATAACCCAGATGGAGTCATATCCCTTCTGAGTGCGAGGCAAGCCCACGATGAAGTCCACGTGTATATCCTCCCATTTCCATGCTGGAAGCGCTAGTGGCTGAAGCATACCCGCAGGCTTTAGGTGATCAGCTTTTATTTTCTGATACACGTCACACTTGGACACGTACTTGGCGATCTCTCGTTTCATACGAGTCCACCAAAACTTCTGTTTCAGGTCTTGGTACATTTTGTTACTGCCCGGGTGCATAGTGAACATAGACGTGTGAGCTTCTTCTAGTATCTTCTTCCTTAACTCCATATCCTTAGGTACCACTAATCGGTTTTTAAACCATAACACACCCTGGTCATCAAGTGTGAAGCATGCTCTCTTCTTCTCATCCACACCTTCATGAATGAACGCCATGCCTTTATCTTGCTTTTGTGCAGTTATGATTTGTTCTTTGATGGTGGGCTCAATAATGAGGTTATAAAGCTCAGCTAGTTGTTCTGTAGGCAATTCGATTTCATCTATCTCACAACATAGCACTCTTACTGTAGGCCGGGATTCAATCACATTGCAATGAGCCCGTTGGCTTAGTGCATCCGCTACTACATTTGCCTTGCCGGGATGATAATGAATCTCCAAGTCATAGTCCTTTATCAATTCTAACCACCGTGTGAGGATATATTTGAGGCTCTTGTGGTCGGTGTAGATATGACAAGTATTGCCTAGCAGATAGTGCCTCCATATTTTCAGTGTGTGTACCACTACTGCCAGCTCTAGATCATGAGTTGGATAATTGGCTTCATGTTTCCTCAATTGACGGGAAGCGTAAGCGACTACCCTCCCTTCTTGCATTAGGACTAGCCAAGCCCATTGCCGAAGGCGTCACAATACACGCCGAAAGGTTTCGTGATGTCCGGTTGTGCTAGTACTGGTGTGGTTGTTAATGATCTCTTTAAGCTCTGGAAGGCTTCCTCACAGTTTAGACTCCACGAATACTTGGCATTCTTCTTGGTCAATGAGGTCATTGGCTTTGCCGTCTTGGAGAAATCCTTGATAAAGCGGCGGTAGTAGCCTGCTAAACAGAGGAAACTTCGGATCTCAGTTACGGTTTTGGGTTGCTTCCAATTCAGTACACATTCTACCTTGCTAGGATCAACGGCTACTCCCTTCTCGGATAAAATGTGACCCAAGAAGCTTACTTCTTTTAGCCAAAATGCACACTTGCTGAACTTGGTGTAGAGTTTGTGTTCTCTAAGCCGAGTGAGCACAATCTGCAAGTGTTCCTCGTGTTCTTCTTCATTCTTGGAGTAGATTAGTATATCGTCAATGAACACTACCATAAATTTGTCCAGTTCATTCATGAACACCGAGTTCATCGTATACATGAAGAAAGCCGGTGCGTTGGTCAATCCGAAAGACATGACTAGGTACTCATACAAGCCATACCTGGTCAAGAAAGCCGTTTTAGGGATATCCTCCTCTCAGATTTTTATCTGATAGTACCCAGATCTCAGGTCGATTTTTGAGAAGACTCTAGCCCCAGCTAACTGATCAAACAGAATGTCAATGTGTGGCAGTGGGTATTTGTTTTTTGACTGTGACTGCATTTAAAGGCCGATAGTCCACACATAGCCGCTTACCACCTTGGTCCTTCTTTTCAACAAAGAGGGCTGGGCACCCCCAAGGTGATGAGCTAGGGCGGATGAATCCTTTATCTAGCTGCTCTTGCAACTGTGTTTTCAACTCTTTAAGTTCATTTGGTGCCATCCTGTACGGTCTCCTGGAAACGGGTGCCGTACCTGGAACTAGTTCGATGCTAAACTCTAAATCCCTATCCGGTTGGAGACCAGGGCGCTCCTCCGGAAACACATCTGGGAATTCACATACTACAGGTATCTTCTTGATTTCTTGGATTTCAGTTGCATTCACAGTAGGTTCGATGTGCTTTTGATTAGGCATGTGGACCCTTAGAATCTTTCCACTGGCATTAGACTTTAGTTGTATCGTCCTGCTACCAATATCTAGGGCTGCGTGGTTTTCATTCATCCAATTCATTCCCAGTATGACATCGATCCCTTGGTGTGGCAGCACCACAGGACTGATGATGAAGTCTTCCCCTCCTATACTTAAAATAAGCAACCTCTTTACTATCAAATTTGTGTTAATGGGGTTTGCAGGTGCAGAGATGTTGTAGCTTTCTTTTATGCAAGAAGTTTTTATCCCATGCTTCGATGCATATGACTGACTAATGAAGGTATGAGTGGCCCTAGAATCAAATAGCACGACGGTTGGGTGACCGTTGACTGAGAACGTACCAGTGAGTACCGGTTCTCCGACAGGGATCTGCTCCAGGTGAATATAGTGCACTTGGCCCTTCCGCGGTGTGTTCCCCTTGGGTTTGTTCTGCTGGCTGCCACCCGCAGGAGTGGGGCCTTGAATCCTGCGAGGAGCGCGGCACTCCCTGCTAAAGTGGCCTGTCTTGCCACAATTGAAGCAGGGATTCCCGGGTCCTAGTGCGGTGGGAGCACGAGGGGCGGGAAGCTGCGTGGGTGCACGGTAGGTCGGATACTGCTGCTGCTGTGGAGCTCGGTGGAGCCAACCCGATTGATTGGGCCGGACCACATAGCGGGGCTGCTGCTGGTAATTGGTCTTCTGCTTCTGAGATGACCCAGGTGTACTACTGGCCTGACGTTTTCGCTTTTGGTCCTCATTTGAAACACAGAGGCGATTCTCCATGTCTAACACGGTGTCGACCAGCTCTGAAAAGCTCTGGTAACGACGCCCGAGATGTGTCTGGAGGGTGGGGTCGAAACCCTGCAAGAGTCTGGTCGCCCTGCTAGGATCATCTGCAACATCCCTGGGTGAATACTGTGATAGTTGGATGAACGTTTGCACGTATTGCATCACCGTGCGGTTGCCCTGTTTGAGCTCCCTGAACTCGCGCTGCTTCTGCTCCATAAGGCTCGCCGGGATATAGTGGGCCCGGAAAGCTGTACGGAGCTCCTCCCATGTGATCACATGACCCTGCTGCTGCATAGCTTGGAACGTGGCGTACCATGCTCCAGCTGGGGCCTGAAGCAACTGTGCAGCAAACCGAGCTTTCTCCTGCTCGGTCAACCCAGGAAGCAGTGTAAACTTGGATTCGATCATGCGGAGCCAGTCATTCGCAGCAAGTGGCTGAGGGCACGTGGTGAAGACTGGAGGGCGCAACTCCTCAAAGTCCTTGTAGGTGATTCCGCGGGGTTGGTGTTCCCGCGGCCGCTGCTGCCCTTGAGCTTGCCGTTCTTCCTTCATGAGGCGGATCAGCTTGCCCTGTTGCACGACCAAGGTGGCCAATTCCGGTGGAGGTGGTGCATCGTGTGGCTGCTGGCCCGAGGTTTGCCCTTGACGAGTGTCCACCATCTGCAAGAGTGAAGCTAACAGTGTTTAGTCCAACCACTTTAAAGCATTTAGATGCGCCGAAACACAGTTACTTGAAACATGTAAGGCGGAAACATATAATTGCAGTAAAGTGTTAGCTTCCTTCTTGCAACGGTTCGACCACCGTCACATCTAGCATAGTCCGTGTGTGTTGACTCTTAATATTCGACAATCGCGTGGATTCCTGAACAGTAACGACTTTAACGGCGAGCTGCTATTAAACCGTGCATCTTTTGATTATGATCCCTTTAGCAAAGTTATTCCTTGTTTTGTGTTCTTTCACTTTCATATAAAAAGTTTTTGGTGATTCCATTAGTATCTTGATCAAAATTCAGTGTACGTCAGTATATATCAGTTTAGTTCAGATTTCGGAGACTGCGTGATTTCAGCTATAACTCCCAAATGAGACACTTTTAGGAGAAACTTTGTATAACAAAGTTGCTCTACACATCCAGTTCTACAACTTTGACAATACACCCTCAGTTCAATTCCTGACCAAGAGTGTGCAAAATGAGGTTTTCCTACTAGTGCTGCTTCAGTCCAGATTACAGGCTCATGAAAGATTCGATCATAACTCTAGATCTGTGCACATTTAGAGAAAACTCCAATTGACAAAATTTTACACCAGACAGCTCTCTATAACTTTTCTATTCAGCTCTTGGCCTAAATCCTTATACATTCCAAGATAATATCAGTTTTATCTGCAGCTGTGCAAAATTTCAGATTGCAAGATGCAATCCAAAACGAAGTGTAAACCCAAATTCCATTCACGCAACCATCTCAAATGTCACCACGATGTAGAACTAACATTAGCGTCACTTAGAAAGGTTCAAATACCACTAAAGTGTCTTAAGATTACATCATGGGATGGTGGCTACATCAACCAACCATCAAATAGTGCATAATAAGATAACCATCACGACATCAAATGGCGTACCGAATGAGCTCTCACAACTCACCAATGTTTTAGTACAGCCATGAATCTAAAACGCGGAGCGGAATATTACAAAACATCGCTTTCAACGCGTCACTAACTTAAAGCTTACTTCCCATCATCCATCCATCAGTCATCCTACACCCTGGAGTTCGCGTCAAACGGAACGTTCTCCTCTTCCTCCTCCATCTCCATGGGCTCTGAGGACTCTTCCTCCAAAGGGGCTGGTGCAAGTGGGGGCTACTGCGGCGGCTCGTACTCTGCCAGACGCTGCTGCAGCTGCGCCACCTGGGCCTCCAACTCCTCCACACGGGTACGGGTCTCCGTGTACCTGTCAAAGTAGAAACGGCTCCGGTCCTCCGCACGGTGGTACATCCCGCGCGCCTCACATGCGTAGTCCATGCACGCCACCAAGGGCTGGGAGTCGTTCCTGTCCCGGAGCTGCTCGCGGCGGTCTAGCCAAGTGTGGTCAAGGTCGTTGGTGGGAAGGTAGCGCAGGACCGTGTGGCCTGCCTCCCACCCAGAGCTCAGCGAAGTGAGGGCTGCCATCACTGCCTTACGGTAAGCCTTCTCCTCGTTGGCCGTTTAAGTGGTGATGGTCTCCTGGCCCATGAACGTCTCCCGTGGAATGACAACCTGAGCCATGCAGTCTCCCTCCTCGTGCGCTGTCTGCACCGAGATGAAGGGACAGGGACAGCGCTCCATCTCCCTCAGGGCCCTGCACAGCAACTTAGACAGGGGACACTCCTCTCTGCAACGGGTGTGGAGTAACCCATCCTCCACTACAAGGGGAGTGTGAGTCACGTCAGGGAGAACAGTGATCCTTGCTCCGGTTGCCTTACGTGCTATCTGCTTGGTTCTGGCCATCTGTTTAGATAAGCAAGGTTGTGCATTAGTGAGTGACATATTTTTCCTGTGAGAGATTATAACAGGGGTACAACAGCGCATCGTATGGAAAGTAAATTTAAAGATCACGATTTGTTTCATTGCATTTTAATAATACCCCACCATAAATAAAAGCAGTAAATATGATGCATGATTCGTACTAAACGGTCTCACATCACACATCTAAAAGAAGAGTACACATAGCTATCGATATTTCGGTGACAAATATGCACGGCACTCTCTAATGCAACTAGCCGTTTCCTGACCGTTCTTAATTTCGCACGTAGTTAGTGTACCTGCAGAAGAATGCATGCTCATACATTACCACCTAATGTGGCATCCACGCGTGACCGCTGCGTGGACAACGTTGAGTGGGCCGCTGCACCTTTTCCTCAAAGCCTGACTTTCCACCAGTACTAGGGATTGTCGAGAAGAAGGTGGATCCCAAAACCGAATGTAAGTGCGGTGGGTATGAAAGCATCCAAAGCATGCCCACCACCCTTAAAAGAGCTTGTACTTGTACAGCATGAATGCAAGGTTTACAACCGTTCGCAAATCCCAACAGCTTCCACCAGTACTGGGGACAGCTATGGCCAAAAAGTTGCTTCCCAAAGCGCCGAATATGCATATGAGTTCTATCTAGGTCAGAATGTCAGTGATGTCACCTGGATAACACTAACATCCTTAATATGGGCATATCGCATACTCTCATTTTGAATTACTTGAAAAGGGCTTTCGAAAATAGTTTTGTAAACCAAAACTTGATGATATAACTGTTGTCTGTGTATGATTGGCTCTGATACTAGCTGTGGCAGAACCGCCCTACTTAACCTAGATTAAGCACACCTCCCTCCTTTGGCTCGCAGTGCACTTAAGCTGGACTAAACCCGGTAGTCTGTCGAGTGGCCTTCGGCCCTCGATAACACCAATTTTCAGAGGAACTGACATCACACACATTGACCCTCGATGGAGCCACAACAATTACATCATCACAAGCAGTTGAATATAGATAGATAATAGAGTTAGTTTACAGACCAGTTCAAATTAAAGTTCCAAGTCCAACATAGTCATATGATAACGTAAGTTCTCAAATGTCTCGCAGCGGAAATAGAAGTAGATCATAGTTCATGATAAAGCAGCGGAATTGCAAAAGAGAATCAACATCAAGCCCACTGATGTTGTCCTTGTGCCACAAGCGTCATCCTCTAGTCATATTGCACACATGTGCCCCCCTCCAACGCAAGGACACATGAGAAACTCCATACCTGTGAGCCAAAAATGGGGGCAAACCCTGAGTACTAATTACTCAATAGGACTTAATGGACATGGCTTACGGCTGACGCAAAGCATAGCTTACTAATCAATGTATGTCCTTAGCCATTGATTTTAACCAACAAAGTGTTAAGAGAAGATAGCAGGATTTGACAGCTGCTATCTTAATCTTATTAAGAACAGATCATGACAGTAGTAATAATAATATCCTTGCAGGAAAGTAAACCATAACAACTTGCATGAGAGTAATCCATCATAACTTGCATATAAGTAAACCATCATATACACCAAACATGTTGTATTTGAAAACATGAACATAAGCATAGTATTTAGGTTGTTACTACGTTGCTCGGCTGTAATACTTGGCACTCTCACACCTGGTGAGCATCAGCGATTCTAATCGATTTCTAATTCCCGGGAATAACTAAAAATGCCAAGGGATATATGCTTACTAGCCATCGCGTTCCTCACATATACCCCTCATCTCCACCTGTCCCGTCCCAAGATTCACAGCGCCCCCACCTAACCCTTGGGAGTAGCCGTCTCAGGAGCGATACCACGGTACGTCGGGTCAGCCCTCCCTCGACCTCAAAGCACCCCTCAAGTCCATCGGCTCCCTATCAGTGGATGGGCAACACCATGAATAGTGGGACGGGGCCGGTAAGATTTTCACCGGTCCCATGTCCCGGATAAGCACTCCTAGCAATGTTGTGCCGATCCCAAGCGAATAGCGAACGGGGTCTTAAATGACTTGGGCGGAGCCGGAGAACAACAACGCACACCCCAAAAATAAACTTACGTTCCGCCCGGTCTCGATTTAACATCAGCATAAATAATCATAAATTGCATCATAGTAAGATTTTTGAGATTTTGAAATATCACCTACGCGACGAGTGACAGTGCTCACTCGTGTCTACTCGTACCTAGTATTTCTAGGCATACTCGTCCTACGAACTCTATTCATAGGATCTAGGGCCAGGACGGCCAAAGAATCTAATGCAATTGGTTTCAATCAACTCCTAATGCATATGCGTAATCAACAATTATTTTATTTGCTGAGAATAGCATGGTCCTGCCTACCTTCTCCGCTAGGGTTAAAGGGTGCTTCCTCGGTGATGTGGTCAGTGGTCAGCTGCGGGTCCTCCTGCTCGTCCTCGGGCTCCTCGATCAGCGGTTGCTCTGGTATCAGCTACTCGTTCGCGGGATCTATATGTATGACATCATATGCGAATGAGTGCACAAGAATGCATATGCTTGCACTGGATGTAGATGAAATGCAAATGTTGGAATGCAGCAGGTATGTCAGGGATAAATAATATGGTACAGTAGTTTAACACATTGCATATGCTTATACTTAGGGTGATTTATTCTCATTTGTGAATTAATTTATTCACCTAAGTTGTAGTAGTAAAACATAACCAAATGAGACCAAACTTTTATGACATATAGATTCTGCATACCCAAAGTTACTGTCAAAATTTCAACTCAATTGGAGTTATAATTATTTTATTAAAATTACAACAAGTTCTCAGTCCTACAGATTGTCACAATTTTCATAAATTATAGGAACAGTATCTGAAGGTGAAATTTTACCAGTGAGCTATACTTAGCATGAACTGCCCATACAAAAATTTACAAGTTAAAACTCCCAAGTTTGACAAGACATCTATTTTCCATGTACTAATCTGTGCGAATTTAAGATGTACATATGAACAGTGTAAATAGTCTTCTCGAACATACTTTCTAGACTCTATGCATCAACATTAAGCTACCAAATTTTCCAGGGAATTTTCCTAGCCATTTATGACCACTTTTGCTAATTATCATTTCCAACATGTAGCATTTTATCATTTTCAAATCACCATTAAAACTTGACATGCAGAGGCTCATATTTTACCAGTGAGATTCACAAACTATATAGGACATAAGAAAAATACTAGTGAGTCATATTTATCATAAAGGCATAGGCCTCACTTCCAAGTTATTAAATAATGCATAAAGTATATGTAAAATGATAAAACATTGAATGAACAGTAAGACCTAGGGTCACCGAAATTCTCACAGTGTCCAAATGTCCTAAGGAAGCTACTCACCAAGTTTCATCATTTTAGGATTTCGTTAAGACCATGTTTTCCATTTTTCCTTGATTTAACATGCATATTCAATAACAGGGGCAAAACCGTACATGCACAACTCCACATCATACCCACTGTGTAGATCTACTCAAGATGAGTTCATAGCCACTGAGTTTGTCTTTTTAGGATTTTTCTTTGATTTGTTATGAATTTGTAAAGTTCACAGTCGATTTAAATGCATTTAAATGAAAACATTAGATCTGGGAACTAGAACGTAAATAAACATAGATTCCAGGGGCTAGCAAGCAAGATCGCATAGACTCAGTGAATAGTGACTATTATAACTACTTGAAAGGCAAGGCGCGCGTGCGCCGGCGAGCTCGGGCTCGCCGGAGCCGCGACGCGGGGCGCGGGAGGTGCGCACGGGCGCGGCACTCACCCTGAGGTAGGTCTCGACGACGGAGGTGGCGCGGTCGAGGCGGGGGAGGCGGTGAACGGCGGTGACGATGGCGTGAACCGTCGTGACGCGAGACGTCGAGGCGAGACCGATTCCGGCGACCGGGGCTCGAGGAGGCGACGACGTCAAGTCATACGGGTGCGTGAGAGCAAGGCGGTTGCGGCGGTGGTAGTGGCGCGGGAGGGGGAGAAACGGGCGGCACAAGCTCAAGCTCCAAGCTTGACCGGCAATGGTGGGTTGGTGCGGGTCGCGATGGGATCTGGGGAATGGGGAGGGAAGAGGCGACGAGAGCTAGCTCAGTGGGTGCGCAAGAGCGAGGCGGACTCGGTGACGGTGGTTGGAGGCGCGGAGGTGGATCGAGGCAGCTGGCGCAGCAAGCTCGAGCTCGGCAGCAATGGCGGGCTCGGGCGCGCGAGTGAGCGAGAGAGAGAGAGCGAGTGAGTGCGAGTGAGGGATGAACAGGGACGGGGTCGCGGCCAGGTGAAGGCCGAGCGGCGCGGGTGTGATCCGTGGGCGCACGGCGCTGCCCGTACGCCGGCGGCCACACGGCGGCCGTCGCCTCGGACTGAGTGGCCGCGCTGACATGCGGGCCCCACCGGTCAGCGACTCAGTGAAATGGAGAAAAAGGAAAAATGGAAAATGTGTTTTCTTCCCTTCTGTAAATCACCGTTTTGACCCACTTAGAGCCCGAATCTAGAAAAGTAGTAATTGGATGAAATGTTGTACTCTTCAATCTCTACAACTTTGTCAAAAGGTTCAACCCCCAAATCAGTTTGCAAATATGATTTAAACTTGAATTTATGTAGCAGCCATAGATGGGGACAGGGGACCTTTAATACTTGGGAAATTCAAAACTCCCATTCCTGGTCGTTACCTCCCAGGGTTCCTTTTGAGAAGTTTGTTTAGAATTTCAAAACCTATAACTTCTCCAATTTGAGCTTTGTATGAAAGTGGCTGTAGGTGGGAGCAAATTTAGGATTCCTAAATAGGGCTGATTTGAGCTAGTTTTCTAGGCTGATGGAAAATGGCCTTAATCACCATGTAAACTTCAATATATGGCAAAACCCCAATTGACAAAGTTGTTTATCTCATATCTACCTACAGTTTTTTCAATATGAGTTTCACCCAGTTCTCAACGAAATAAAAGATATTACTATAAACATAGGATCACACATGCAATAACAAGGAGTTTAAACCAAATTTGTTTCCAATGCACAAACACATGTTATGCCATGATGCTCAAGGATGAATGCTTCATGCATGATGAGTGATTATGCACTTGAGATGCCAGAGCATCACAAATGGTATTCGTTCCGTTCTTCATCTGTGGGTTAGGCCTTCACGTATGCTCATTCGTGCGAGGCCTTCTGCAGTTTTACTCCATCAATTTGACAAATTTGAATTCGAATTCTGTGCTCCAACTCTCCATTTTCGTGCATCTCTGCGAAGTGTTCCTCGGGATTGTCGCCCATTTTGGCTTATGGAAATATTTATACCACTGCAAAGCCGGTTTGAGGGATGGGGTGTGCAAGTGACCGGAGGGGCCAGCTTTGAACTTCGCAAGAACCGCAAAACTTTTTACTTGGATATCCCCCTTCCAGATAACAACAGAGGATGGCACTCCGAGTGGTTTTATATAGAGAATCATGGAAATTCGCTCCCCTCGAGGTCTGGCAGGCAACCTAACAGTAAGCTGGCGAGCTGGGAGGAAGGTCCAACTGCTGAAGAACAAGCCGAGGTTAATGTGCTGTTAGAAGAAATAGCCAGGTTGAAATAAAATGGCCTCACTGCCCATGCAGTGGTCATAGACTTCGTATATTGCTGCTTTCAGCCACTAAAAGACATGATATACCCTGCCTATCTATACGTCGAAGCTAGTGATCCCACTAGAGAGACGACTCGAGCTATGACTGAAGATGTCAAGGCCTGAGCTGAGTTGATGCTGAGAGGCGAAGCTCATAATGAAGGAACTCCCAGGCCTTACTCTGCCTGGCATCCAACTCCCAATGTAAGTGATCTCACTCTTACTGCTGTGACTAAGCTTGCTTGTAATCAGTTCCTGACTTGTAAAGTTAATGCAGAGCAACATATCCAAGTTCCTATCAGACCCGTCTTCTTCTGGCACTGATAGGCTATCCAAGCGCCAATCCAAGCTATCCACTGAGGAGATGGAAGCCATTGTCGCCGCTGCTCATGGTGTAGGGAATGACGAGGAACACACCTTCATAGTAATACAACATGCAGCTCAGACTACCCAAGAGATAAGTGTGAGCAACATCATCAAGGTAGCCCCCAAGCATACGCCGCCCCAAGTGGTGTTAAGACTCGAGCTGTAGCTGGTCAAGGGCGTACCAAGGCAAGGGCCACTGGTGCCGCAGTGCCACAGGACAAGCAAGAGGACGATCAAGGATGTCACAAGCTCCCCCAAGTCAATAGGAAAAACTAGCAAGAAATCCAGGTCCTCCTCTCACACTGTAGCCAAAACTAATGATTCATCAGTCGGAGTAGACTGGAGTCACCTGATTGATGAGGATGATGAAGAAGAAGAGGTACAGCTGCATCACCGTGAGAGGCGTTCCAAGAAACACCATGACGATGCCAGTGGGGCCCAAACTTGATCCATTCTCCCTCCAAATGAAGACAAAATAGACTTAACTGCAGAGGACTTGAATTTGGATCAGATTATTAAAGATGCCTGCAGATTCTCATACACGTTGCGTACTGATGACGATATTGATCCACTGTCAGCATGCCCCAAGGACCATCAGCCTGAGAAACTAAGCCCCCGGGCCTTAACAGAGCTAGCACCTAGGGACTTGGTGACCGAGGGCCATGCAGACACAGTGCCAACACATATTCCTAAGGTCGAGACTGATACCCAAATGGATGAGGCCATTGAAGCTGTGAATGAAGCACAAATACCATCTGACAACTGGCAAGAAACATTGACCGGGGCAGCTTCAGAAGAACTGCAGCATATGCCTGTGCCCGAGCCATCACCTGAGGTTGACATTACCCAAGAACAGCAAGCAGAGGTCAATACAGAGGATGCTCCCCAGCCTACTTTGAAGTTCATGACTCGGTACAAGGAAAAGGTGCTAAAGAATCAGAACATGCTGAACAGAGCACAGAGCTGCAACATGTTGAGGGAATACAAAATGATCCCCTAACTATAGCTGAGCCTAAAAATGCCCAACCCCCTCCAGTTGAAGCGGATGACATTGGTCGCCAAATGGTGCCGGTGACCCCAAGCATAGGGTTACTATCGGCTGTTGAGGTATGCCAATCTTCAACGTCTTATATCTTATTCTGCCCTTGTTATCACCTAAACAACTCAACTTATTCCCCTGCAGGGTATGCTGAAGATGCTACAAGGTGGAGTACAACAGGCCAGCATGATCCGTGAGAAGATTGCTGCATTGCCCAGTCTTGAGGTTATTACTTTAAGGCAGCAGCTAGCTAATTCCAAAGCCGCTCGCAAAGCTGAGACAACAGGTGAGTATCCAACCTTCTTGCATGAGTCAATAACCGAATTCCCGTGCTAATAAATATTCCTTGACAGCGGTTGCTGCTGAAATTGCCCTCCTGAAGCAAGCTGCCATTGCCCGAGAGACAGAATACCGTAACGCTGTTGCTGATAGGGACCAGGCTCGAGATACAGCAGCTAACCTTCGCAGGCAGCTGGATATCGAGAAGAAAAATCATGAGGTAACTCGCCAAGAATCTCAAATAGCATATTCTCTGCTCAGAGAAGCATATGAACTGTGTCGTTCCACAGGAGAAGATGCAGCAAAAGACCAATGAATACCAGCAGCTGTAAGCAGAACTCCAGACTATTCAGGAATCCCGTGATGGTTTTGAGAAATGATTCTGCGATACCGTCAGTTCATTGGAAGCCCTGAAGAGTAGTCACACCTTGACTCGTCAGGCCCTTGAGGGCAAAGAGGCCGAATTAGCTGAAGCTCAGAATGCTCATGATGGCATCAAGAAGGTGCTCTCCTCCACGAGATCTGCGCTAAAAGAATCCCGCGATGAGGCTGCTCAACAAGCTGAAGTGCTGGAATCCTTCAAGAAGAATTATGAGACCAGCAAGAAGAACTGCAGCCGACTGAAAGATGCCTATGAGAAGGCAAAAGAAGCTGCTCTAGCCGCCAACACAACCCTGACCAAGATTCTAGACATATGTGCACCAGAAAAAGCTGCGCCACGTCCACTAAGTGAACGAATAGCAACTTTCATGGATGACATGAAGTCTAGAATCTCTGAGCGAGTAAAAACCGTCCTTACTCGTGTCCTCATGGTAATCAAGAAATCACAGCCCGACATTGACTTAGCGAGTTTGCCAGCGAGGATAATAAACAAGACCTAGAATACCGAGCATGAGGATGATGCCCGAATGATTGCTGAACTCCTTGTGGGTGATGATGCCATGAACAGAATGCTGTATATATTGTGTTCTTAGGTCGGTATCTTTAACTATTGTCCTGCAAAATAGAGTTAATATGTTTATAAATGAGACAAATAATCTATGCTTACCTGGATGTCATACCTGTTAGAGAAAAGACAATGTTAAGTCGGCAACACGACTTGAGACATATCAGTAGAAACATAAGTAAAATATGACGATAAAGAGAACGAGTACTGTAGGAGAGAGTAATATGATGAGGCACAGTAATATGATGAGGCAAAGATATGCAGTGTCGAGCTGTAGGTTGTCGAACCCAAGCTCATTGTCTTTGTTCGACTGGGGCCTTGTATGCTCCCCGATGTGAGATCTTGCAAAGGCATGTAGCACCGTGCTGTCGGTTGATTGACCTAGGCCGGTTGCCTTTGTTTTGTTGGGGCCCTGAGTGCTCCCCTAGTATGAGTACAAACGAGAGCATGTAGCACCGTGCTGTCGATCGACTGACCTAGGCCGATTGCTCTCGTGGTGGGGCCAGAGTTATCCCCACCAAGAGTAAGAGTGGGCATGTAACACCGTACTGTCGGTCAATTGACCTAGGTCGATTGCCCTTACATAACGAGTGAGTAATGTAAACGAAAACAGAAAGAAACATAGAATACTCATCCCAAGAGTGCTTTATTCATAGAGTATAAAGAGTACAATGAAGGCAGAGTACAGAGAACGACACTAACTGCTAACTCTAGAGATCACAAGAAGGCTTCACGCATAGAACTTGCGCAGATGCTCTATATTCCAGGAGTTCCTGACTGGTGTCCCGTCCATTTGAGATAGACGATATGATCCTGGACGAGTGACTTCTGTGACAATGTATGGGCCTTTCCATGGAGAAGACAACTTATGTTGTCCAGCGGTCTTGACCACCCTGCGTAGCACCAATTCCCCTATTGAGAAGGAACGAGGCCTCGTGTATCGATCATGATACCGGCGTAGAGCCTGTTGATAACGAGCCGACTGAATAACAGAGTTCAGGCGCTCTTCCTCGAGTAAGTCGATTTCTTCGATGCGTGTTGCCTCGGCTTTAGCAATATCCTTGAAAGCCAGTTGTGGGGCTCCAAACTATAGATCAGTAGGCAATACTGCCTCCGACCCATATACCATGAAGAAGGGTGTGTTCCCTGCGAGAGCTTTGCTAGGTTGTGTTCAAAGGCTCCAGACCACATATGGGAGCTCTTGTATCCACTTGCCAGCGAACTTCTCGTTCCTGTCAAAGATCTTCTTCTTGAGTGCATCCAGAATCATGCCATTAGCTCGTTCAACCTGCCCATTGGCTCTTGGATGAGCCACCGAGACATACTTGATGCGAATAGACCTTTGCTCACAGAAATCGAAGAATTCTGAGCCCGTAAAGTTAGACCCCAAATATGTGATAATAGAGTTCATGATCCCGAAGCGAAAGATGATGTCTTGAATGAACTCAACAGCCTTAGCAGATGTCAATAAGGCAATAGGCTTGTACTCGATCCACTTGGTGAACTTATCGATAGCGACCAATACATGAGTATATCCACCCTGAGCTTTCTTGAAAGGCCCAATCATATCCAGCCCCAGCAGGCAAAAGGCCATGAGACCGGTATATTCTACAACTGCTGTGCTGGAAGATGGTGCTGCTTGGCAAGGTATTGGCAAGCCTCACAACACTGCACTAAATCGGCAACATCCTTCTTTGCTGTGGGCCAATAGAAGCCGGCCTTGAATGCCTTCCCGACTAACGTCCTTGAGGCAGCACGAATTCCACAGACTCCGGCGTGTATCTCTTTCAGCAAACTCTGCCCTGATGACGTATCTAGGCATTTTAACAAAACTCCTGAGGCACCACGCTTGTATAACTCGTTGTTGATCAGAGGATAGCTAGACAACCGTCTTGCTATGCGCTCGGCCTCTGCTTTGTCATCTGGAGTCTCTTCATTCAGGATGTACCTAATGATAGGAGCCCTCCAGTCAGTCGGAACATCCTCCAGAGTTAGGATGTGTCGGTCGGGCGGTATATTCAGCTCATCTAGCTAAATAGACGGATGATGAAGCTCCTGAACAAAGATACCAGGAGGCACTTTGGCTCGTGATGAGCCCAGTTTAGACAGGATATCAGCGTCCACGTTGCGATCCCGATCCACACATGAATATACTCCAGGCCTTGAAATCTGCCTTCTAGCTTACGAACTGCTTCACAGTACTTATCCATATTTTCTGTGGAACGATCCCACTCCTTGTTGACCTGATTAATGACCACTAAAGAGTCTCCATAGGCCATCAAGTGCTGAATGCCGAGTGATATGGCTATGCGCAGACCATGAAGTAGAGCCTCGTACTCGGCTGCATTATTCGAGACCGGGAAGAGGATCTGCAGTACGTACTTGAGTTTTTCTCCCGCTGGTGAGGAGAAGACAACAGCACTGGCTCCTTCTAGTTTCAACTAGCCATCGAAATACATCTTCCATACCTCCATGATTTCTAGCTTCTCAGGGACTTGATGCTCAGTCCACTCGGAGACAAAATCGACCAAGGCCTAGGTCTTGATTGCAGTACGAGGATGAAACTCGATGTCGTGAGCGCCCAGCTCACATGCCCCCTTAGCGATACGCCCTGTGGCCTCCCAATTGCGTAAGACCTCTCCAATTGGGAACTTAGTGACCACTATGATCTTATGCTCCTCAAAATAGTGACGCAGTTTACGCGCGGTAATGAGAACTGCATATAACAACTTCTGAACTTGAGGATACCTGATTTTGAAGGGGCTGAGAACCTCGCTGATGAAGTAGGCCGGGTGTTGCCTGGGTACTGTGTGCTGTCCGGCCGGCCGCTCGACCACCAATGCGGTACTGATCACGTGAGTCGTACAGGAGATCTAGAGGAGAAATCTTCAGCTCGTGAGTCGGCCGTGGCGCGATTGGGAGATTTGAGTACAGGAGGCGTGGTCAAGAACTTTTTCAAAGTGTCCAAAGCTTCTTGAGCCTCCGTGGTCCACTGGAACCGATCTGCCTTCTTGAAGAGTTTGTAGAAGGGCATGCCACGTTTGCCGAGTCGCGAGATGAACCGACTCAAGGCCGCCATGCACCCAGTCAACCTTTGAGCGTCCTTTTGTGATTTGGGAGGGTGCATGCGGAGTATGGCCTTGACTTTCTCGGGGTTAGCTTCGATTCCCCTATTGCTGATGACAAAGCCGAGTAATTGGCCTGTGGGGACGCCGAAGTTGCACTTGGTTGGATTAAGCTTCCACCAAAATTTCCTCAGGTTGTCGAACACCTGTTCTAGGTCGTCAATGAAATCCTCCGCGTTCTTGGTCTTGATCACGATGTCGTCAACGTAGGCCTCGACGCGTTTGCCCCAGTGGTCGGCGAGGCACGTCTGGATCGCTCGTTGATACGTGGCGCCAGCGTTCTTTAACCTGAACGACATAGAAGTGTAGTAGTACGCACCAAAAGGCGTGATGAACGCGGTTTTCTCCTGGTTCTCGATTGCCAGGCTGATCTGGTGATAGCCCGAGTAACAGTCGAGAAAAGAGAGTAAAGCGCAGCCAGCCGTAGAGTCAACGACTTGGTCTATACGAGGCAACCCGAACGGGTCTTTAGGGCAGTGCTTATTGAGATCGGTATAATCAACACACATCCGCCAGTCCTTTTTATTCTTTTTGAGAACGAGTACAGGATTTGCAAGTCACTCGGGATGCATGACTTCTCTAACGAAACCGGCAGCCTTCAGCCGGGTTAACTCTACCCTATTGGCTCTCGCTTTTCAGGAGTAAATCGCCGCAGCCTCCGCTTGCTGGGTTTTGCGTTGGGGAACACCTTGAGTTGGTGCTCGGCCAATTCCCTCGGGACCCCAGGCATATCTGCAGGCTTCCATGCAAACATGTCGCGATTGGCCCTTAGGAACTGGACAAGCGCGTCTTCTTATTTGGAAGGAAGAAGAGCATTGATAGCAGTCGTCTTGGTCGCATCCGAAGGATCGAGACTTATTTCCTTCGTCGGGACTGCCGGCTGAATTGCCGCGCTTGACGCCGCTTCTTGAGTCAGGATCTGGAGGTCCTCCTGCGACATGTGGGCTTCGTCTGCTTTGAGCTTCTTTTGCGCCGCCATGTGATTCTGCTCGAGGGCCATCTGTATTGCTTCCTGTACGCACTCTGAAGCTCCCTTGAAGTCAGCGCGTATGGAGAGAACACCACCTGGAGCTGGCATCTTGAGGACGAGGTACGGGTAATGTGGGATAGCCATGAACTTTGCTAGCCCAGGACGCCCAATGAGGGTGTTATAGACGCAGTTGAAGGTCGGGACCTCGAAACACAGCGTCTTAATGCGGAAATTTTCCGCGGTGCCAAAGGCGACCGGCAGGTAAATGTGCCCGAGTGGATATTCACCCGTACCCGGCACGATTCCGAAGAATGGGGTATCTGACTTTTTGAGTTCGCTGAGTGGGATCCCCATGTCTTGCAGAGCTCTAGGGAACACGACGTTGATACTTGCCCCGCCGTCGATCAACACCTTCTTGAGTCGGGTATCCCTGACTATGGGATTTACCAGCAACGGGTACTTGCCTGGCTCATCGAAGTTGAGCCACTGATCCGCCCGATAGAAGGAGATTGGCTCGTGGGACCAATCGTATTGTTGTGGCGGCTCTGAGGTGGCCGCGTTGATCCGCCAGTCTTCTAGCTTCTGCTGCCGCTTGCTTGCTAGAGCCCCGTGTTCTCTCAGGATGAAGTTGACCTCCCTATTGACATCCATGAAGCGCTGATTGTTGCCTCCGTTCGGACGTTGCGGAGGCTGGTTCCACGGCGGGGGCGGCGGCGGAGTAGGCTGCGGCATCGAGAACTGGCCACGTGCCAGCATGGCTTTGAAGTCGCGGCAGTTCCGGAGAGTGTGGCGCATGTCCTTGTGTGTAGGGCACGGCTCGCGAGGAGTTGATCGAGGGTCCGAGCTGGAGCAGGGGGCGGGCCACGTGGATGCACTAGAGGTGGCACCACGACTTGAACCTCCTCTCGAGGTCTCTTGTCCCAGCGACGATCCTGCCGTGAGGTTCCTCGTGCCTCTCTTGCTTGCCCTTGCCCCGATCGTCCTGTCGGGGGCGGACAAGGTCACGAGCTCATTCGTCCGCTGTGATGTAGCGATCAACCTCTTGGAAAAGGCGCTCCGAGGTAGTTGGCGCTCTTTCCAGTATGTGCTTGACGAAAACTTGGTCATTCGACCCCTAGAGGAAGTCGTCGATCACCGTATCCTCAGATACATCGGGGATACAATTCCTTAGAGCCTGGAACCGCTTGAGGTACAATCGCAGGCTCTCTAAGTCCTTGCACCTGATGGTTTTGAGGTCCCATCGCTGCGCCGGCTTGTCAGAGAGTGATTGGAAGTTGGCAATGAACAGGCGACAGAAATCGCCCCAGTCTTCAATGCAGCCCCGCTAGAGGTGGCGAAGCCATTGAAGTGCATCCTGTCCCAATTTGATCGGGATGTAGGCTGTCATGAGATCTTCCGATGCATTGGCTGCTCGGGCTGCTGTAGTGTACACGGCCAGCCAATTCCGTGGGTCCATCTTCGTCTCAAATTTTTCAATATTCGAGATTTTGAAGTTGGGCGGCCAGTCGACGTCTTGAATCCTCCGACCAAAGGCCGCCACGGCTGCTTCAGTGCCGCCAGCCGGGTTGCCAGGGCTCTCATCTGGTCGACGTGGCGGGGACTGAGGGCGGAGGTTATCCCCAGTCCTGACTCGAGGCATGGAGCTATTAACGGAGGCAGCTCCCGAGTGACCCCTTGCAGCCAGGGCACGCTGAGGGGGGCCATAATCCTGGTCGTAGTTTGCACGCCGGTTCAACTCGATCTGGTGTCGCTGAGCACGAGATTGCTCGATACTGTGACGTGCGTCGCGGTTGTCATTGATGACCTACTGCACGTCTCCTGCCCCGGGTTGCCTAGGCATGAGGTGGTCTGCCACCCGAGTGAGAACGGTCTTGATGGCCTCCCCATCCTCGTTGTTGGGGAGGAGCTCGCAGAGCTTGACTAGTGCCCCGCCGGCTTGACTCAGGGTCTCCATGACCCCTTCGAACTCCCTTAGAAGGTTGCACCTATGAAGCGCGGCAACGCGGCGTCGCCTAGCTTCGTTAGCTTGCCAGTCACGACGCTGCTGTCGGGCCTGGTTCCTGCGTCTATGGCTTTGAACTTCTTCCTCGTTCTCGCTGTCCCGTGTCGCCTCATCTAGCGATACGAGCAGCGTAGGGTCTCTATTACCCAGGAGGTGACGACGCCGGATGTTGCGGATGCGGTTTGCCCTTTCCCTCCTATGGCGATCCTGTGAGGTTTCAGTGAGGACAGGCTGCTCGTCATCTGAAACTTCCTCGTTGATCTCGTTCCCTGCGCTGTTGATCACGAGGAGCTCAAGAAAACAAAGGGTTGAGCTTGGAAGCGAACCTTCAGAGTCATCCCCACACTGGTGTTGGAAGCTGGAGCCGTGGTCGTTGTGGTGGTCGCGCCATGGTCAGAGGCCGTAGGAGTCTCGATGTTGCAGATCATGTGGTGATGCCCTGCATCGTGATCCTCCCGAGTGACCGCCGAGTGATGAGAGGACTCACCGGTCTGCGAGCTGCGCCAGCAAACTGTTCTCCTCGCCAGAGTAGAATTAACGACGAGCCGCAGGCGACAGCCAGTCGACGGCACATCAGGCTCACTGTAGATGTAACCGTCCGGAAGAGGCACGGATTGAGTTAGGTCAGGCATCCCCCACGCACCCTCGTCGTTGTTGAGGGGAGCCGAGGCACGAGAGAGCAGCCCCTAGTACGTGGTAGTAGAGTTGCGGAGACCGAACGAGGCGAAGGAAACGAAAGGCTCCACCTGAGTCCTTTTGCGACCTTGTTCAGCCGAAGCTGGCCGGGTTCGCTTTGGTGCGGGCGGCGGTGGTGGGACCCGCAGTGGTCGAGGGACCCAGGAGTGGGTATCGACAGGAATTTATCGTGGGCTCCGCGGAGGGCTGCCTAAGATGTGGGCCCGCCGCGGATCCCGGGGGAGGGGGGCTTCTTGACGAACACACCCTCGACCCCCGACTAATCTGAGTCCAGACTTGAGTCGAAGAGGTCGAGAGCGCCGTGCGACGAGTTGGTGCTGAAGCGGTGGTCGTTGTTGGAGCCACTCGAGTCGGTGCTGTCGATGTAGATCCGGGCCTGAGGAAGATCCTTCCGTCAAGTCGTGCTCCCGAGTCATAGTGACCCTTAGCCTTGCTAATGGGCATACACCCACCCCTACCCACAGCAAATGATGCATTTAACCCTGCCCACCCCCACCCAAAAGCTAATTTAATCAACCTGCCCCAACCCGCTCCGCCATGAGTGGGTAACCCACACGCCGGCCGGCGGCTGACCTCGAGAGACGAGAGCAAGCGCAGCTGGAGGAGGTCCTCCGGCGGCCGCGTCCCACGCCGCCGGCACTTCCTCCCGCTGCCGCGCGTCCCATTGCCGGCACCACCTCCCGCAGCCTCGTGGCCCGCCCCCCGCACTTGCTTCGGCAGCCGCGCCCCACACCGCTGGCACCTCCTCCCGTGTTCCGTCGCCGGCGCGGCCTCCGGCGGCCACTTCCCTGCGCCAACTCGCCATCGACGCCGCCGGCTTTGCTTCCCATTGCCACGAGCACCAGATCCACCTCCCGAACCGCCCTACGGTCGTCGGTGCCGCGACTCCGCCGCGCGGCAGGCACACGTGGCCTGCATGAAGGACTCTTCCTGATCTTGGACCGTGCGGCCATCGCCGACCTACGCGCCTCGACCTCTCCCTCTGCGCACGTGCTCTCGGTGCAGCCCTTGCCGCCGTCGCCGAGGGCGGCAAGCCTTAGCATGCTTGACCTCTCCCACTCCGTCGGGTTCGGCGCCGCGCTCGCGGGGGCCTGCGCGGGGATCCAGGACCTTGACCTCTCCCATGGCGTCGAGCTCGGGGATGCCGCGGCGGCTGAGGTCACGAGGATGCGTGCGCTCAGCAGGCTACCGCTCGTGTTGGGGAGCGTCGCCATTCCAACCCTCCCCAACCCGCGCTAGTTGTAAACCTGCCCTACCCCGACCCGCAAGCTTCTAAGACCCGCCTCCACCCATCCAAAAGGACTCCATATCAAAATCCTACCCATAAAACCCAGTAGGACCCGCCCCATTAGCAGGGCTAGTGACCCTGGGAGCACAGTCCGACTCAGCATGTCGAGGGAACGGGTTCTGGCGACGGGTCGACGCCTCGCGCCGGCATGTTGAAGCTTGGCGCTGAGTAGGTGGAGGTTAATGAGGCGGTGGTCCCCAGCGGCGATCTGGTGGCGCAGATCGTCCATTGAGTCCTGGAGTAGTCGATGGTCGCATAACGACACGTGATTGCGCCGGTGCATTGCGAAGCTGATGGAGGTCACCGCGCCGATCGGCGATGAAGGTGATCGACCCAAAGCAGATCATGTCACCCGGAGCGAAGCCGTTGATGAGGTGGTCGGCCATGGAGCTAGCTGATGTCAATCTCGCCGCCCCCTACCTAGTGCACCAACTGTCGGTGTTTGATACCGGCAATGCACCACGGGGTGTGTTACGTAGTGCTTTTGGGGTGGCGAAATCGGTGTAACTCGATGGTTCGCGTAGAGATGTGAAAAAACACAAGGGTTTATACAGGTTTGGGCCGCGAGATGCGTAATACCCTACGTCCGGTTTGCTGCGAGTTGTATTGCCTTTGCTTCTCGAGGTTACAATGAAAGCTAACGCGTCTGGTGGCTGGTATGCGATGAGATGATCGATGTTCTACGTAGGGGTCCCTCACCCGCCTTATATAGTCCGGCAAGGCTTGGGTTACAAGTCAGTTTCCATCTATGAGTCCTACCCGGTTTAGAATCGTAAAGAGTACACAGAATCTACGATTACATGCTTCCTTTCTTGAGGCCTGCTGCTTCTGGAGTCCAAAGTCCGAACCAAACTCTTCATGTCTTTCCTGAATTAGAGCACTTCGACTTTATCTTTATGCACGTCAACCGTCTTCGGGCCCATGAGACTACTTGGCGCCCTATTCAGGAGCCCATTGTCTCTATTGGGCCCTCCAATGGCCCATATACTGAATCCACGCCGTGAGGGCCCAGGGGATATCTATCCCCCACAGCTGCGCCTGGAGCAGAGGCGACGGAGGGGGAAGAAGGTGGAGTGGGAGCTCGTGGCCCGGTCACGGAGGGAGAAGAATGCGGCGATGGCGGGTTGTTGCTGCCGAGGGAAGACATGACTAGAAAGGTGGTTTTCTTGGCTCTGTTCTGGCTGAAGGAAGGGGAAAAATGGATGCCGGTTTGAGAGAAACAGGGGAGCCCTGCCTTTTATTAAGCGTGAGGCGATGGAAGGCGAAGGGGCGCCGTACTGCAAGCCAAAGGGTCACGTGAGTCATCATGGCGGTTGCCATGGAAGACCGTGTTGTAGTGCAGGTTGATGGGACATGCATGGCCAGGTTTCCCACTCATCTGGTTTTGAAATAAATAAATCTTTATTTGCCAAAACCAGGGGGGCATGTGTTGACAACGAAATTTGGCCATCCCTGTTAATGGGCCAAAATCGGCTTTGGGCTAAAGAGAAGCTGTCCAAGGAAGCGACGACGGATGGTAAAACAGGCCATTGGGCCTTGTATCGTAGATTAGAGAGTCCAGTTTAAGTCAGTTAGGGTTTGTAACTTAATTATAGAAGGGCAGGCTTGCCACCCTAGTCTCCGGACTATAAATATGTACCCTTGTTATCGAAATAAAATTGACGACATACGTTCATCGAGCAGCGGCTGTCTCCACATCCCCTCAGCGCATCGCCACCTCTAGCGACTAGAGTTTCAGGTAATCGTCATGCTGCTTTAACGATTTATTTTGTTATAGGCATTACGACGTTAGTCGCCTGGCAAATCGTGTACTGAAGCGTTTTTTATGGCACGGTTTGCTAGTTACCTTGATGAATCTCGCGATAAGCTTAGCTTAGCGCGAGATCCATTAGTTATCCTGATGAATCTCATGTCAAGCTTAGCTAGGCACGATATCCATCATGTGTATGAGCCGATATGCTTGCACGTCGGCTCATGCACGACTTGCTGTTATGTTAATACCTCTTGTGGTGCACGCTATCACGCTGCCGGTTTGTTATCAGATTAGCATATCGCAAGGTTTGAGGTATAGATTAGATCTGTTCTTACAGCTTTATCTACAGA
This sequence comes from Paspalum notatum, assembly GCA_022530915.1. Taxonomy (NCBI): domain Eukaryota; kingdom Viridiplantae; phylum Streptophyta; class Magnoliopsida; order Poales; family Poaceae; genus Paspalum; species Paspalum notatum. The sequence continues at coordinate 24,552,299 of CM039688.1, read as the reverse complement.
TCATGTGTTATTAGGAAGATCCGATTTATACCCTGTCTTGCCTTTTATCATTTTATCAAAGATGTATCTGTTTTCATATCGTTCCTATAGAATCTTTGGTGTATTAAGTAGATTCAAGGCAGGTTTGACGTTCATCTAGATGTTTGCTTTCATATGTTATATCTGGATATATTATTGGTAAGACAGCAGGGCCTTGCCGACAAAGAAGATACGATACCGGATGAGCCGATCCAAGCGATCCGGCTAGTATTTAACGTTTAATCTGCTTTGTCTACTTATACAAGGGAAACAGGAGGCAACCGACACAATCACCATTACCACAACCTCCCTGGCTAGGTCACAAGCTAGGTGGCACACCCAACTACCACCAAGCCAAGACGATTGGCTGATCGTGGGTCGCAGCAAGGAGGAGCGATCCCTACGATCCACATACACCTCCCGGCCCTATTGTGTGAAGCTCTCCAGGGTGTTACCTGTCAGTTTCCTGGTGCAACACCCACCAACGCACGGAAGCAATGGACCATAGGCTCCAGACCAACACTGAAATGCTCCAAAATCTGAATGAGCAAATTGAAGGTGCTTAGAACTTTTACAGCGCCTATGGCCATTACTACCAAAACCCTAGCTTCATTGAAGCTTGGGGAGGGGGTTGGTAGGCCATTATGAGCATGCCTCCTCGTGCTCGCACCTCAGAGCACGGCGCCCCCACATTTTCGTTCCTATCTCTCTTATCCTGTGCAGCAGCAGCAGCCCATCCGACCAACACTAGCAGCAGTACCCCGTCCAGCAGCAGCAGTCCTACCAGCAACAGCACCACCTGTCCAAACCCAAGAGTGAGTATAATAATAATAATAATGTTTATTTCCTTTACTTATTTGCTTAGTTTATTGCTCTAAAAAAAGTGTCAATAAAATCAACTCCCAACTTTGATATATTCCCTTCATATGGAAATGATTAATGGTTGCTCTATCATATCCTAGTTAGTAGTCTATGCAGAAACCATGCTTAGCTTAATTTCGAACTTGTGTGTATAACATGAGAACCTGATCTTTTACTTAGTGGATGCCATTTGCATAACCTTGTCTAAGTTGTTGTGTGAAATGATATGACTAAGTACCATGCCAGCTCTACATTTTCTTAATAAGATGAACATCTCAGGTTACTTCTTTTGAAAAAATAAAATAAAGTTCCCCCGTTGGTTTAAAACACCTACCAGAGCAAAATATACACTGAAATATCTGAGCCTACCTTGTTTAAGCTGCTTAGTGTTGTTTTGAGCATTGTCAAATTTTGAGTCTCATTGAATGGAAGCATCTCTATCTTGTAAATTATTGGAGCCAAAACCATCACCACATATGCATTCACCTACATTGGGTATGCATTCATATATCTCCAAATAAATACCTTTGACCCTACTCCTCCCTAAGTCAAAGAGGGAGAGTACAGAGCCATCAAAAATATGAGAAAAAGAAAAGCATGCTAGTCAAGCATGGCAAAAAGAGAGAAAAAATACAAAAAGGCTCCATACTCATACCTATTAATCAGAAAGGAGGAAAAGGAAAGGAAACAAGGAGATCCATCCACCCAACCACCAAATAAAGCTCCAATAATGAACAAGGCTAGATGATATAGTACATCTCTTTGATCCAATCTTTGGTTTTGAAAAATAAACAACCTAAGTAAGCTAAGTTCTTCCAGTACCCTGAGCTCCACATAAGCCTTAGATTAGGAAGTTCTTGGCCGCGCTCTTGGCCATTACGGTGAGGATACACATCGAGCGATCGAGAGTACCTCTGGGAAAACTTGTTTTCTTTTGAAAAACCAACAAAAAAACCTGAGATAGAAATCCCAAAAGAGATGTTCTGAGCTGGAGCCTGCAACTGAGTCATTCTTTCTCTCAACCGCCCAAGGCATGGTAAGTCAAAAAGATGCACCACAGGTATGAGAAATGGTAATCAGTACTTACACTATGGTTCGAGACCAAAGCATGAGTGATGGCTATGCATAGCTTCTATTCTTGGGCACTGAAATTTGCAGCAACTTCTGATCCATAACCCATCTTGGCTTTACTCGAGGACGAGCAAAGGTCTAAGCTTGGGGGGTGTTGACAGTCGTTATTGCACTACCTACGACCATCAACTATCCATAAACATGAAGGAAAATACATCAAAGTATGGAATAACCTATGCTGCTAACATAGTTCCACAAGTTGTGTTGAATATTTGATTTCAGGCACAAGATCAGCAGAAAACAGGCCAAATTTGGCTTAATCACAAGACACTGGCAAGTGGGCCAGGCTGCTTGGCTCCACCCCAAGCCGCCCGGCCTGACAATGTGGCCAAATCACTTCATCTTCGACCTGCATGCACAACAATGACGTGTCAACACAATTGTGAAGTCCAAATGCCGAAATCAACACGTCAAGTACCGGAAGGCCTCGTCACATCATCGATCCAGTACTTGGACTGGTGAAGTCAGCGATCCTCGGCACTTCAATCCTACGGCTAAAGAAGAAACACAAGTGAAATCAACGATTGAAGGAAAAACACACTTGTAACCGCCATACCTGCCATGCAACCGACATAGGGAGGCAATGTGGACCATTGGATGGCAAGAGGCGGTGGATCAGACGGCTACTCGAGCCGCCTGGCCTGGGGTGGAGCCGCCCGGCCCCACCTGGCGCCGCTCCGCCCCACCTGGTGCTGCCCGGCTTGGTAACCACCACTCTAACCGCCACACCGACCTTGGAAGCTATAAATACCCCCCTAGACACTTGTGAAGTGTGGAAGTTGAGTAGCTCATACTATCGTTTAGTCTAGAAGCACTAGGTTAGTCCTGGGAGTTAGAGTTGAGTCTAAGTCTTTGCCTCAGGGATTCCGGACTTATATTCTACTCTTGGTAAAGCTCTTGGATCTTTCTATATTTGTACTCTTGTTACTCTAGTATAATACATCATTGTTCTATCTTCCATTATACTTTACTTTACTTCTTAACACTTGCCTAGTGTGGTGTACCTTTATTGCACACTAGACCAATTTACTTCTTAACACTTGCCTAGTGTGGTGTACCTTTATTGCACACTAGACCAAGGCTTAGGTTTGTGTTGTTCTTAAGTTATCTGAACCTTGCTAGACTTGCCGGTGCTATAAGCTTGTCTTAGACTTTTGATCCAAGATTAAGTTAGTTCTCACCCTCTGATCAAGGAAGAGCTTTAGTGTTCAAGTTCTCCTTTGAACAGTGTGCCATCTTACCCACGCAGATCTGGTTGGTAGCCTCTCTAGGTGATAACTTTAGAGGTCTCAGTATTCCACCCCATCGTTCGGTAAGCCGGTAGGCATTAGCCAGTTGCCGTTCGGTTGGCCTCCTATCTACCCCCTGGCCTCCTCGGTGAAGTCTGGAATTTCGCTCAATGCAAGATCCTAGTCTATATCCAGTTAACTTCGTTCAACCGCGAATACTCCTCTACAGCGGTTGAGGAATAGAGTTTGGAAATCTAAATCTCACTCGTTGTCCTCCCAGATAGCTACCTAGGTGTTGGCTTCTTTAGTCCCTGTTTTACTCTTCCCACCATACACTACCTTGTTATCTTACCCCCATTGTAAGATTAATTGGTATTTTATGTAAGTTATAGTACTGCTTGAAAGTTCAACATTTCATTCCACCTATTCGCCCTTGCTTCCCTGTGGATTTTTACGATACTCAGAATACTCTAAGTGAAAAAGCTACAGCGAATCTCCGTGCGCTTGCGGAGTAAAATCTGTTACACTAAGAGACGTCAACACTAGTCAAGCATGGCAAAAAAAAGAGAAAAAATAAAAAAGGCTCCATATTCATACCTACACAATCAAAAAGGAGGAGAAGAAAAGGAAACAAGGAGATCCATCCACCCAACCACCAAATAAAGCTCCAATAATGAACAAGGCTCGATGATGTAGTACATCTCTTTGGTCCAATCTTTGGCTTTGCAAAATAAACAACCTAAGTAAGCTAAGATCTTTCCTACCTTGAGCTCCACATAAGCCTTAGTAGATAGGAAGTTCTTGGCCACGCTCTTGGCCAAAAATGGTAAGGATACACTCTGAGTGATCAAGAGTACCTCTGGGGAAACTTGTTTTCTTTTGAAAAATCATCGAAATCACCTGAGATGAGAATCCCAAAAGACATGTTCTAAGTTGAGCCTGCAGCTAAGTCATTCTTTCTCTCAACCGCCCAAGACATGGTAAGTCAAAAAGATGCACCACAGGTATGAGAAAAAGTGATCATTGCATACACTATGGTTCGAGGTAAAAGCATGGGTGTCGATTACGTATAGCTCCTTTCGTGAACATTGATATTGCAGCAACTCCTGATCCATAACCCACCTTGGCTTTACTCGAGGACGAGCAAAGGTCTAATCTTGGGGGGTGTTGACGGTCGTTATTGCACTACCTACGACCATCAACTATCCATGAACATGAAGGAAAATACATCAAAGTACAGAATAACCTGTGCTACTAACATAGTTCCACAAATTGTGTTGAATATTTGATTGCAAGTGTAAGATCAGCAGAAAATAGGCCAAATCTGGCTAAGTCAAAGGACACTGGCAAGTGGACCAGGCCGCCCGGTGCCATGCTAGGCCGCCTGGCCCCACCCCAGGCCGCCCGGCCCCATCCCAGGCCGCCCGGCCCCATCCCAGGCCGCCCGGCCTGACCATGGTGCCAAATCACTTCATCTTTGACCTACATGCACATAAATGATGTGTAAACACAATTGTGAAGTCCAAATGTCGAAATCAACATGTCAAGTACCGAAAGGCCTTGCCACATCATCGATCCAATACTTGGAATGGTGAAGTCAGCGATCCTCGGCACTTCAATCCTACGGCTAAGGAAGAAACACAAGTGAAGATCAACGGTTGAGGGAAAAGCACAACTATAACCGCCATAACCGCCATGCAACAGCCTTGGGGAGTGGATATGAGCCACAAAATCAAGTGAGGCGGTGGATCTGACGGTTCCCCAGGCCGCCTGGCCGGGTGGGAGGCCGCCCGGCCTGTTACAGCCACTCCAGCTGCCTCACCGACCTTGGAAGCTATAAATACCCCCTAGACCTCACTTGTGAAGTGTGGAAGTTGAGTAGCTCATACTATCATTGTACTCCTTGAGTCTTGGTAAATCTCTTGTATCTTTTTATCTTTGTACTCTTGTTACTCCAGTATAATATACATCATTGCTCCATCTTTTGAGTTATATTTTACTTTATTTCTTACACTTGCCTAGTGTAGTTTACCTTTATTGCACACTAGACCAAGGCATAGGTTTGTGTTGTTCTTAAGTTATCTGAATCTTGCTAGACTTGCCGGTGCTATAAACTTGTCTTAGACTTTTGATCCAAGATTAAGTTAGTTCTCACCCTCTGATCAAGGAAGAGCTTTAGTGTTCAAGTTCTCACTTGAACACAAGTATAGCGTGCCATCTTACCCACGCAGATCTGGGTGGTAGCCCCTCTAGGTGATAGCTTTAGGGTGCCTCTGTATTCCACCCCGTCGTTCGGTAAGCCCGTAGGTGTTAGCCAGTTGCCGTTCGGTTGGCCTCCTATCTACCCCCTGGCCTCTTCGGTGAAGTCTGGAATTTCGCTCGACGCAAGATCCTAGTCTGTATCCAGTTAACTTAGTTCAACCGTGAATACTCATCTACAACGGTTAAGGAATAGAGTTTGAAAAATCTAAATCTCACTCATTGTCCTCCCAGATAGCTACCTAGGTGTTGGCTTCTTTAGTTCCTGTTTTACTCTTCCCACCATGCACTATCTTCTTATCTTACCCCTGTTGTAAGATTAGTTGGTATTTTATCTAAGTTATAGTACTGCTTGAAAGTTTGACATTTCATTCCACCTATTCGCCTTTGCTTCCTTGTGGATTTTATGATACTCGGAATACTCTGAGTGAAAAAGCTACAGCGAATCTCCGTGCGCTTGCGGAGTAAAATTTGTTATGCTAAGAGACGTCAACAATGATCCTCCATTTTATGCATCTAACTATGATGTCATCCACATATGTTAACACATTTCTGCCTAACTGGTCACCAACCACTTTTGCTGCCATTCTGTTGAAACTTCCTCCTGCATTTTTCAACCCTTCGAGCATTCTGATGTAACAATATGTTCCTGCTAGAGTGACGAAGCTTGTCTTTGGTTCATCTTCTTTTTGCAGCCAGATCTGATGATAGCCAGAATACCTATAGCAGGCTCGTCATTTCGGAGCTTGCCGTTGCATCCACCAAGCTGTCAATGTGTGGGAGAGGAAACTCGTCCTTCGGACAATCCTTGTTGAGGTCGATGAAATCAATGCACATTCTCCATTTGCCGCTCGGTTTCTTCACCATTACCACATTTGCTAGCCACTCTGGGTACTCAATTGGTCTGATAACTCTAGCTTCGAGCAATCTATTTACCATGAACTGAGATTATAGAAGCCTCTATTTTCTGAGTGCCTCTATTTTCCTTCCTCTGAAGCCACACAGAGGGTTGGTAGCTTGCTCTAAAAGCAGATCCCTAGATTCATTTGTTGGAAAGCCTTGTCCATCAAGATGTCGGCCGCGCTGCCATTATCTACCAGAACATCGTGGATAACATATCCTCCTATGTTGCAATCAATGACCATTGCATCATTGTGTGGGTAGTATTTTAGACGAAGGTCTGACTGATCGAAGGTGATTGGTATGTGAGACCACCTTGTCTTGATGTATGGTCTACTGACACCAACATGATTTACTCTTTGTTTGCTTTTTTGTTTCTGGTTCACCACCAGAGCCCCCCATTATAGGAAAAATGTGTTTGGCTGCAGGGACTATGTTGTTCACGATCTGAACTTCGGCTACTTCTTCCTCCTTTACTTTTTCTTGGAACGGTTGCTGCTGCAAAGGCATGACTGGATAACTTTGTTGGGATGACTGAGGTTGATGTTGGTTCGAAGAGCCAACTGGCCATTGTTGTGGAATCGAAGGTGGGGGGGGTAACGTCTGATGCTGCAGGTATGTGATGGCTGGCAGTGGTGGAGGCAATGATTACTGGTGAGGATATACTGGAAGGGGTGGTTATGGTGGGGGAGGAAGAGCTTGCCGCTGGTTGTATGTTAGGGCATGTATGTTTGGGATTGCATAATTGACAGGACAATACTGTTGAATGTTATTGGCTTCCTTCGGACCAGACTGTCGTTTTCGCTAATCTAACTCTTTTTGTTTCTGAATCGTGTATTCACAGTATTTGGAAGTGTGACCCTTGTCTTCTCCGCAAAATATGCAATACATCTTCTTTTGCGATCTGCCTCCTTGATTTCGACCTCCGAAGCTTCGGTCTCCCTGTCCTCCTCTGGGAGTACGTCCCCCCATAAATGGCTTTGTTTCGTACATGGTCTCTGACTTTTGCTCCTCTATGGTGAACAAATTCTACCCTTGAAGTTGATTGTGTTGCCCGAAGGTTTGTTGTTTCTATTGAAATGCTGACTTGATTCCTTGAGCTTCTGTTGTTCCTGATGTTGACCGTCGTTATTGCACCATTTCGACCGCCAACTATCCATGAGCATGGAAGGAAAATACATCAAAGTATAGGATAACCCTTGCTACTAACATAGTTCCACAAGTTGTGTTGAATATTTGATTGTAGGTACAAGATCAGCTGAAAACAGGCAAAATTTGGCTAAGTCAGGAGAACCCTGACCAGTGGGCCAGGCCGCCCGGCCTCACCCCTAGGCCGCCCAGCCTGACAAAGTGGCCAAAACACCTCATCTTCGACCTGCATGCACCTGAGTGATGTGTCAACACAGTTGTGAAGTCCAAATGCCGAATGCAATAGGCAAAGTACCGGAAGGCCTTGCCACATCATCGATCTAGCACTTGGATTGGTGAAGTCAGTGATCCTCGGCACTTCAATCCTGCAACTAAGGAAGAAACACAAGTGAAGATCAACGGTTGACAAAGAAACACTTGCATAGCCGCCATAACTGGCATGCAACCGCCGTGGGGAGTGAATACCAGCCACAAGATCAAGAAAGGCTGTGGATCAAATGGCTCTCCGGGCCGCCCAGCCTGGAGGGAGGCCGCTCGGCCCTACCTCAGGCCGCCCGGCTCCACCTCAGGCCACCCGGCCTGTAACCGCCCTCCTAACCGCCTCACCGACCTTGGAAGCTATAAATACCCCCTAGAGCTCACTTGTGAAGTGTGGAAGTTGAGTAGCTCATACTATAGCTTAGTCTTGTATCACTAGATTAGTCCTGGGAGTTAGAGTTGAGTCTGAGCTTTTGCCTCAGGGATTCCAGAGTCTTCTTCGAGTCTTGGTAAAGCACTTGTATCTTTCTATCTTTGTACTCTTGTTACTCCAGTATAATATATTTCATTGTTCTATCTTCTGTTATACTTTACTTCCTAACGCTTGCCTAGTGTGGTGTACCTTTATTGCACACTAGATCCAAGGCTTAGGTTTGTATTGTTCTTAAGTTATCTGAATCTTGTTAGACTTGCCAATGCTATAAGCTTGCCTTAGGCCCTGTTTGGAACGCAGGAATTTCATAGGAATTGTGCAGGAATTTCACAAGAATTAGTTCAATTTCACAGGAAAAACGCAGGAATGGGGAGAAAATCCCACATTCCAAACGGGGCCTAAGTTAGTTCTCACCCTCTGATCAAGGAAGAGCTTTAGTGTTCAAGTTCTCACTTGAACACTAGTATAGCGTGCCATCTTACCCACGCAGATCTGGTTGGTAGCCTCCCTAGGTGACAGCTCTAGAGGTCTCAGTATTCCACCCCGTCGTTCGGTAAGCCCGTAGGCGTTAGCTGGGTCTCCTTCGGAGGTCTACTATCTACCCCTTGACCCCTCGAGGCGCCGGAATTTCGCTCGACGCAAGATCCTAGCTTGTTTCCAGTTAACTTAGTTCAACCGCGCTCTGCAGCGGTTAAGTAGTAGAGTTTGGAAATCTAATCTTACTCGTTGTCCTCCCAGGCAACTACCTAAGTGTTAGGCTTCTTTAGTCCCTGTTTTACTCTTCCCACCATACACTATCTTGTTATCTTACCCCCGTTGTAAGAATAGTTGGTGTTTTATCTAAGTTATAGTACTGCTTGAAAGTTCGACATTTCATTCCACATATTCGCCCTTGCTTCTCTGTGGATTTTTCGATACTCGGAATACTCTGAGTGAAAAAGCTACTACGAATCTCCGTGCGCTTGCGGAGTAAAATATGTTACGCTAAGAGACGTCAACAAGCTTTTTCTGGCGTCGTTGCCGGGGAAGCAATTGGCATTAAAAGTTTGATTTGTTCGAACCTAGGTACTTATAACTTGATAACATACCGCTATTTCTTAGCGCGCTTATTTGCCTCTGTCTACTTTATTGTTGGGTGACAGAGAGGTGTATGACCGGTTTTGACCTACCGGCAAACTTTCACAACAATCCGGAGTCGCTGCTCAGAAGGAGAGTCCGTCAGAAGACAATCCACGGGCAGAGTCCTGTGCCAGCTACATTGGAGTTTGGATCATCAAGCACAACTGACACGACACATATGGCTGAGAAGACCATTCGCGAGTTCTCTGTCCCATCCAGCAACAACATCCCTACGGGGCCAAGTGTGATTGTTGGAGATGGATTCGAGCTCAAGCCAGGTGTCATCCACATGGTCCAAGCTAGCCCATTCTGCGGATTGGCGTCGGAGGATGCAAACAGCCATCTCCAGCAATTTCTGGAGATATGTAGCACTTTTACCATCAAGGGTGCAACCACCGATGCTGTTCGGCTTCGCCTCTTCCCGTTCTCTCTGATTGGGAAGGCGAAACAGTGGTTCTACCTGAACCGCAATAACTTGACGACCTGGGAACCGAATCTCGAGCTTCAAGCAGCTCGCTGATGAGTCCGTGGTGGAGGCATGGGAGAGACTACAAGAATACATCGTCGCCTGCCCCCACCATGGTATGGAACAGTGGCTGATAATCCAGAACTTCTCCCACGGACTACACCGGTCCACGCAAGAACACCTCGATGCAGCCGTTGGAGGATCATTCTTGTCCTTTAGCGTTGTCGCTGCCCGCACTCTCATCGAGAAGATGGCAAGCAACCAAGGATGGAGAGAGGAGAGGGCGAACAATAAGCCCCGTGGAGTCCACCATATTGACGGCTTCGACATGTTTGCCGCCAAAATGGACCTCCTGCTAAAGAAGCTAGAGGGCGCTCCTGAAGCTGTGCCGGTCCAGGCACTGGATTCTCGCATGACTTGTGAACATTGTGGGAACACCGGCCACACGGGGAACAGCTGCCCCGAAAATGGATCGGAGGACGTCAACTTCATCAATAACAATGGCTTCAGCAACGTGTGGCGGAACCGCCCTGCTTAATCCAGACTAAGCACACCTGCCACCTCTGGCTCGCAGTGCACTTAGGCCAGACTAAACCCGGTAGTCCGTCGAGCTACCCAGGAGGGCACTCGATGAAACCATCGCCCGAGGATGTCGACATCACACACATCCAGCCCTCGAAAGAGCCACAACAGTTACATCATCACAGGCAGTTGAAATATAAGATAGATAGACTTAGTTTATAAACCAAATGTATGAGATCAAATACATGTTCAAAATATAGCGGAAGCGATTTCGAGTATATATATAGCGGAAGCGTTTTCAAATCCTCTCGCAGCAGAAACAAATTCAATTAGTCTTCATGTAGAGATAAGCAAGGCGAGTAGCACCGATCCCACCGGTTCTACCCTCCTTCAAGCGGTTGTCCAAGAGACGTCAGTACCTGTAAGCCAAAAGTGGGGGCAAACCCTGAGTACTAATTACTCAGTAGGACTTAATGGAAAGGTTTACGGCTGACGCAAAGCTTGCTTACTACCATTTGATCCTTAGCCATTGATTTTAGCAATGAGATATTGAAATAAAGTAACATTCCCTCATTTGCATATACCATCACAACAATATTAACTTGCAGAAAAAGTAAGCATACAAATACAAGCATGTGGTATTTGAAAACATGAATAATAATGTATCATGTTCAGGTAGTTACTACGTTGCCCGTGTGCGATATCTGGCATTCTCACATCTGGTGAGCATCAGCGATTCGAATCGATTTGTTAATTCCCGGGAATAACTAAAAATGCCAGGTGATATATGCTTACTAGTCATCGCGTTCCACACATATATCTCCCATCTCCACTTGTCCCATCCTAAGTTCGATTCAATCCTTCTATTGTTCCCAGGTTGTGCCGCCTTAGGAGCGATACCTCGGCGTACCGGGTCAGCCCTTCCTCGACTACAAGCTCCCCAAGGTGTCACAGTAGGAGTCTGTCTCTGTTCTTCGGATGGCACAAGTAAGACTTTCACCGGTCCATTATCCCAGATAAGCACTTTAGCAATGTTATGCCGATCAGCAGGCGAACAGCGAAAGGGCCTTATGCGACTCGGGCGGAGTCCAATGCACAATACCATAAACAACCAATAACTCATAAAATCTCCGTCTGGTCTCCATTTAAAACATAAGCATAATGATTTCCATAATAGTAAGATTTTTGTGATTGAAATCACCTACGCGACGAGTGACTCCATTCACTCGTGTCTACTCGCACCTAGCATTACTAGGCACTCGTCCTACGAACTCTATGTATGGGTGCTAGGGCCAGGGCGATCAGGGAATCTAATGCAATTGGTTTCAAACAATCTCCTAATGCGGATGCGTAATCATCAATCATAGTCATATTAGCTGGGAAGATCATGGTCCTGCCTACCTTTGAGTATTCTTATGAAAACCAACAAACTAATCTAAGTTAGTTTGCCGGGTTGTGGGGCTTTGCCCCAGGCAACCCCTTGAAACAGGGACGGATATAATCAGCGACTCTTCGTCTTCAGGTTGAGGAAAAACCAACTCCTGGTGCAATCCGTTGTCCGGCTTCTCGATCAATAGTAGCTCTTGTGTTGATCCTTCTTTCGCGAAATCTATATGCATGGTATAATATGCAAGTGAGTGCAAGAGAATGCAAATATATTTATACGATACAGGTTATATGGATGACATAGTGCAACCATGAGTGCAATGAATGCAAATGCGTGCATGAGATGCAAGTGAACATAAGGCATGGGTAAGTAGCTTATGACAAAAATGACTCACGTATTCTTAGTTTAAATGCATCCCATAATAAGAAAACTAAACAACTTTACTAAGAAACCGTACAACCCATCACCGTATCTAGTTCCACTTATCGTTTATAACATCACCAGAAACTTGTCGCATGGCACATGGTGTAGCAAGCAACATTACACTCTTACAACAAGTGTACCTCTGTCTAAAATACAAGTTTATCCGTTTATTGAACAAAAGTACTTATGTCAAGTTCATACTGTTACACAGCTCCAATTGGGCTCAATTATTTATCACAAGTAGAAACATACTACATAATGCTACTGTCAAAGTTTCAGCTACAAATAAGTTATAATTAATTTATTAAAATTCTAGCAAGTCATCAGCCCTATAGCTTCTCAGATTTTTCATGATTTATAGGAAGGGTTTCTGGGCCTAACATTTTTACAGGAAGCATTTTATTGCATGAACATCATATACAAAAATCAGCAAGCACAATATCCAAAGTTTTATAGGACATCTATTTTCCATATAGTTATCTAGGTCTATTTTAAATGTACATCAAAACAATACTCACAAGCTTCACAAAAATACTTTTTATAACCTACACACCATTAGCAAGCTACCAAATTTTCCATGAAATTAATTGTGCACCCTAAAACCACTTTCTCATTTTATTTGGTTAAGCATGTGACCTTTTGTCATTTTCAAATCACTATTCAAACTCAACATGCAAGGCCTCAAACTTTACCAGCAAGCTATATGAAGCATAAGGTGTGTCCTAAAAATCTAGTTCAACGTTTGGAGCAAGTTTCATATGGTGAGTACTTTCCATGCCTTTTATTGCAAAAACCTAAGCCTAGGGGTAGATCAGGCATTTAACAGTGAGTGCTACTGCAAGCAAAATTCACACAGTACCTAGATGCCATAACAAAGCTACTACCCAAGTTTCATAATTTTTTGAGTTCATTTACACCACTTCTTCTATTTAACATGGATTACCATGCATGCACACAAGCAGGGGCAAAACTGTACTTTCACACATCCACATCATACTCATCCTATAGATCTACCCAAGAGGAGTCCAAGGCAACTGAGTTTGTCCATTTTGGATTTTTATTTAAATTGTTATGATTTTCTAAAGTTTTAGCTGAAAAATAAAAAGGAAAACATTAGGTCGAGGACCTATCCGTGATTATTTCAAATCACCCAGGGCTAGCACGCAAATACCCTCAGACTCAGTGAACAGCGCGTGAGAAACTCCTAAAGCACGAGGTTAGATCTGCAAAATACCGAGGCTCAGGTTAAAATGAGAGACCCTAATAAATCTAGGGGGCTACCGATAACTCCTGCAAGACTCAGCAAACAGTGGCGAAATAAGAAATAAACAAAAGGTCTCTTCTGCAAAAAGCCGACCCTTCTTCTATCTCTCGACGGGGGACGAGACGCGTGACGAAGGCCGGCGTCGCGGCACTTGCGCCGGCGTGCAGGGGCGGGGACTTGACGCCGACGGGGTGGCGGCCGGTGTTGCTGGCGACGGGAAAGCTTTCCCCTAAGGTCTCGTCGCCGGGGGCGGTCTGTGGAGGCGGGACGGTGGTGGTGAACTGGCCAGGCCACGGCGCGAGCACCGGCGGTGGCGCGGCACGGATTCGGCGAGGGAGCGAGGCAACGACGTCGAGGCCTAGCGCGGAAGGTGTGCGGTGGGGCGGCGAGTCCGGTGGTCGGGTTGTGGAGGCAAAGGGAGGGCCGGGAGGTGGACGTCCATGGCGAGGGGTTGGCGGCAATGGTGGCCGTATGGGCGCGCACGCGGAGAGAGGTGATGGGGCGAGGGCGAGGGGCGAGACTTGGCGTGGAAGGCGGAGGGAGGCACGGGTCGCGCGAGGCGCGCTTCAGCGGGGCGAGAGGCGGCTCAAGGCGGCTAGCGCATGAGCTTAGAGCTCATGGCCATGGCGGCTCTCATGGCGGACACGCATTCGGTGCGGCGATGGAGAGGCGGAGGGAGGCGATGAGGCCTAGTGCGTTGGACGCGGGAGGTGGAGGCAGAGGTGATGGCGGTGGTCTAGAGGTGCGGGGAGCAGCGGAGCGACCGGTGTGAGCTCGAGCTCCGAGCTCGGTAATGGCGGCGGCGTTCGGTGCGGAGGGAAGAACGAGAGGGAGAAGGAACTTGGCGAGGCTGATTGCTTCCGGGCGAAGGGAGCGCGGCACCAGCCTCGTCTTATGAACGGGATGGCGCCCAATTGGCGCAGGCGGTGAACGCCGCGTGGGCGCGAGCGAGCGGGGGAAGGGGACGGTGGCGCGGGGTGAAACGGGTCCATAGACCGGTAGACACCGACAGGTAGGACCGAGGGAAGGAAATGATCTTCGGTGCGTGGACTGGGTGTACGAATCGACGGAATGAGTGGGACCCACAACTGACGGTTTCATCCGTCTCGGGCAGGAATCCGAGGGCGCTGTGCAGTGGGACCCACTTGTCATAGAGATAGGAGAAAAGAAAATCCCGAAAATAGAAAAAACCCCAGTTTGACTGCAGGAACCATTGTTTGAAATCCTCGTTTTTGAACACTCTAGAGGCCGAATTCAAAAAGGACCCCATTGAATGAAATGTTCTAAATTTGTTTATCTACATTTGTCTTATAAACTTGCATATCATGTTATATTCAAAAATATGGTTTAAATTTGAATTTAAACTGCTGACCAAGGTTTGACCAACAGAACCCATAAATTTAGAAATTCTAAAATTCCATTTTTTAGTCACATTCACTCAAAGATCTTCTTAACAATGTTGTTTAGAATTGCATGATCTAGAACTTATTCAATTAGAGTTTTGCAAGATTATGGCAGCAGACCAATTAAAATTTGAAATTACTAAACAAGTCAAATTTATATGCTGACAGAAAAAGCCTCAAAACTCTATGCAAACCTTCATGCATGTCAAAGCACCAATTACCAAAGTTGTTTATCATTAAATTATCTACAAGTCTGTCAATATGAGTTTCACCCAAATCTAAATATAATCAAAGTTATGGGCACAATAACAGAGACATATATGCAGAAAACAGGTTTCAACAAGTTGCATTTCAACCAAGTTTGAACTAGGGTTCAAATGCATGCCAATGTATGATGCTTTATGATGAATGTTGCATGTATGAATGACGAGAATGCACTTGAGATGCTGGAGCATCACATAACGGGCCTCGTCCTCAACCAAGCTGGAACTCACAACCCAACTTACCTTTCGCTGGTCAAGGTATGTCTTCTGGCAGTTCTCAGCAGTTTAATAAAAATTCTTTCGATCAAAAAGCTGTGAACGATAGCATTAGTAAAAAGTTCCATGCAAATAATAGAGTTCTTGAATCTCTGTCAAATCAATTGGAAATTCTAAATAGTGCCATGAAGAACCAACTGAGCTTTAATAAAATGCTAGAAACCCAAATAACTCATCTTGCCGCCGCTCTACCTAGTCCTACTTTGGGGAAGCTTCCGGGACAGCCCGAGCCACCCCCGAAGGAACATATAAATGCTGTAACTACTAGGGGTGGAAGGTCTACACAAGACCCCCCACATCCTAGAGCTGTAGGAAAAGAACAGGGAAAGCAGGCTGCACCAGAGGAGGAAGATGAGGTGGATCGTGAACCACCACCGGTGAAGGAAGCACCGAAGTCAGCTCCGCATGAGTTTTATGACAGCTTAGTGCTCCCTTTTTCTCAAAGGCAGAAAAAGGCCTCGGTCGACGATCAGTTCGGCAAATTCGTTGAGGTAATCAAGAAGTTATATGTCAATATCCCATTGCTAGATGCGATGCAGGTGCCTACGAATGCTAAGTACTTGAAGGACATCCTCAACAACAAAAAGTCGCTGCCATCGACCGAAGTTGTGCACCTCACTGAGGAGTGTAGCGCTGCTATACTCAACCAGCCGCCTGAAAAGAAGAAGGATCCTGGGAACCCCTCCATATCATGCTCAATCGGAACCCAGAACTTTGATCAAGCTCTCTGTGATCTGGGAGCAAGCGTCAGCGTCATGCCCAAGGTAGTCTTTGATAAACTTACTCATGCTACACTTGCCCCTACTGCTATGTGCCTGCAGCTAGTAGATCAATCGATTCGCTACCCCGTCGGGATCGCCGAAGATGTCCCGGTGAAAATCCGAAACTTCGTCGTCCTGGTGGATTTCGTGGTGCTTGACGTGGAGGTAGACACGAAGACGCCGCTCATCCTTGGGCGACCATTCCTAAGCACCGCTGAAGCCAACATTGATGTTGGAGCTAGAGAAGTCCACCTCAACATCAATGGTAGACAGGAGACGTTCGCCTTCAAACGAAAGGTCGAGCAGTGCCGATAGGTAAAAACTTTCAAATTTAAGTGTCAGGCACCCCGGGAAACACCAAGAGAGAAGATCGAGCTTTTACCAAGCAAGCCGAAGATGGACTCTCTCCTCGTAGCCATGGAAAAGCTCCTGTACGATGGAGAAGCCCACAAGCTCAAAGCTGGTCGCAGAGCCGAGTCACTGAGACGTGCCTCACTAGCCCAGCCGCCGACAAAGGACTCAGGAGGCAAAGCTCCTAAGACAAAGGTCACCGCCAAGGCAATGAACACATCTCAAGTATGGCGGAAGGAAGAGGAAACGCCAAAAGCCCAGCCAGAGAAGAAGACTAAAACGCAGAAACAAAAGGCTGTGGCAACCAAGAAGGTTTGGCGAGCAAAAGTTGCAACACAGACGGCCGCTAAGTCTCCGTCAAGCGCTGACACTAAACCCAAGGTATGACTTGCCCTTGCAGGAGGTAAACTGGCCTTATCCTCCACTGCATATTTAAATTTCCGCGTTATAATTTTCCTATCTTTCATGCACCTACTTTGAATTTCACCATTGCTTGTTTAATTTTCATCAAATTTTTGCTTAAGTTTGCATTTAGTTAATTCTAAATTTGCGAAAAAATACTTTTTGGAGCCACCCAGCCCCACCAGGGGCCGGCCAGCCCCCTCTGCTTCTTCCACGCGCACACGAGGCAAGTGGCCAAGCCACCAGAGCCGCCTGGCCCCGTGCACAGGCTGCCCGGCCCCAAGGTCACCTCCTTGCTCCCTCCACTCCTCTTCTGCGTGCTCCACTAGACCGCCCGGCCCCGGCTGGCGCCGTCCGGCCCCTGCGCGCCGACACTGCCCGCTCTCATGTGCACCGTTGAAGTCCCATCGCCGCGCACCGCACCCACCAGGCTAGGGGCATAGCCCCTAGGCCGCCCGGCCACCCACCAGCGCCGCCCGGCCTCTACCGACGCCGCCCGAGCCCAGGGCAGGCCGCCTGGCTTCGCCTGCCTGCATGCATGCACCCCCTCACGCCTATAAATACGCATGCACGCTCCCTCTTCTCCCTCGCACCGCTCAGCAACGTGAGCACTCCCTTCTTCCTCCTTAATCACTCTCTTAAGCTTAGTTAAGCACTTAGTTTTAATTGCAGCACTTAGTTGAAATTCTGCCCAATAAAATGAGTGCTACATCCTCGGTTTATGGACGTTTTGTGGAGGATCTGCCCCGCAAGGACTACTAACTCTTGGACGACTGACTTCTGGACGACTAACCGCTAACGCTAATCTTTTGTAACTGCTTTGTCCCTTGTGTAGCCTGTTGTCTATTTTGCAAGATGTCTTCTTTCTTCAGGAAAGCGAAGAAGGCCTTGAGCAACACAGTGAAGGGGCTGCACCAGAAGTATCCATCTTCGTCGGACGAGCGCTCCCGCTCTCGTTCGCAAAGCGGAAGCTCCAGGACTCCAGCAGCATCCGACAGGACTCCCGCTGCATCCGACAGGATGTCCATCAGCGGTACACGCAACCGCCAGGACCAGGACGAAGGAGTTTCTTCTCAGCAACGACTGTAGCGCCGACTAATGAACCTGCAGGACATCAACATCCAAGGCGATGAGGAGGCTCAAGCATTGCAAGCTCTTACAACCAAAGTCTTTGGGAGGACCAAGTGCTTCGACGCCTTCTTTCTCGTCGAAATAGGTATGTTGGACCCATTCATTAAAGCCTTTGATTATGTAGGTTGGTCGGATTTCGCTAACATTACAGAGGAAGGATCTGTCCTTCTCAC
This sequence comes from Paspalum notatum, assembly GCA_022530915.1. Classification (NCBI taxonomy): domain Eukaryota; kingdom Viridiplantae; phylum Streptophyta; class Magnoliopsida; order Poales; family Poaceae; genus Paspalum; species Paspalum notatum. Next base: position 24,534,120 of record CM039688.1, on the reverse strand, counting down.
ACAAGAGTTTCTGATGACTCTCCGCGTGGACAAGCGTACAACAGGTACGTTTATAAATTTCTGCCTGTTCAACACTGAATTTTCTGTCTACCTGCGGCAGTTTGCCGACCTCCTGGGTTTCCACTCCAACTGTTCGTTGAGTGACCCAGCCGGGTATATGAAATCTTTTTGGGTGGAAATATGTGGAGAGTACGGGAAAGGGAAGCATAGCACCACCAAAATTCACAATCCCACTCTGAGACTCTTAGCTCGCTGGGTCTCGCTCATCGTCTTTCTAAGAGGCAAGGTTCGTTGTGCACCCAACGAAGACCTCAAGGGCCTCTATGCCATGGTCAAGAAGAAGCGCTATGCTCCGGTCCTCGACATTGTCCACCACTGGATGGGCATGAGAGTGACAACACCCCCATAAGCATTACTTCCTTTGTCACCAGGATCGCAGCCAACTTGGGCCTCCTAGAGAACGCCTAGCTTGACTAGCTTCCCGACGACACATCACACTATGTAGGGGAGCAACACTTTGTCCAAGCACACTTTATGAGGCGAGACGCCGCAACTGGAAAACTGATCATGACATGGTTTGGGCACAGTCTTGAGCTGCCGCATCCAGCACCGCAGTTTGACATGTACACCATTAGAAGCCTAACCATGCAGCTAGATGTGAAGGCACCACGCCAAAGCATCAGCAACGTCATGACCAGAGCCCCGCGACGGCGAGCGGAGGAGTCACACCACAGAGCCCGAGGAGAACATTCTGAGGAACCCATCCATGCTTCCTTACCGTCTGAGCCATCCTGGTACTTCTCTAGTACTGGTGGCGAGAGTTCCTACCAGCCTTCCCATAGTACACAATACTACGGAGGCGGTCACGTGCACTCAGTAGAGACCTAGGTCACTCTGCTTCAGCCCGGTACCACACACCTGACATGGCCAACATCAACTCCGCAATGGGGGGATGAACTTGGGTCAATACGATCAGAGGTTGTATCAGCAGGTAGGTGACATCTACCAGCGCGCGGAAGCAATGGATCAACGACTCCAAAACAACACGAAGATGCTCCAGAACCTGAACGAGCAAGTTGGAGCCGGCTTCCTCAATGCTCAGAACTTCTACAACTACTATTACCAAAACTCCTAGCTTCATCGAAGCTTGGGGGGATGGTAGACCATTATGAGCATTCCTCCTCGCGCCTATGTCCCCTCAGAGTAAGGTGTCCCCGTCTCTTGTCCTTGTCTCCTTCCATGTGCAGCAGCAGTACCCCTGTCCGACCAAGCAGGAGCATCACCCATCCTACCAGTACCAGCAGTACCCCGTCCGACTGAGCAGCAGCATCACCGTCCAACCAAGGTAAGTACGTTCAATAATGTTTTTATGTATTTCCCTTTTATTGTTCTATCTAAAAAAGTGTCAATAGAAGCAACTCCCAACTTTGATGCATATATCTTTCATATGGAAATGATGAATAGTTGCTCTATTATGTTCATGCTTAGTTGTTTATGCATGTTCTACACTTAGCTTAATTTCGAGCTTGTGTGTATAAGTTGAAAACTTGATCTTGTACTTAGTGGATGCCATTTGCATAACCTTGTCTAAGTTGTTGTGAGAAATGATATGGCTAAGCACTAGGTTTTTTCCACATGTCCCTAGTAAGATAAACATCTCAGGTTTATTCTTTTGAAAAATAAAATGAAGTTCCCCCATCGGTTTTTGAACACCCACCAGAGCCAAATACACTGAAATATCTAAGCCTAGCTTGTTTAAGCTACTTAAAGTTGTTTTGAGCTTTATCAAATTTTGAGTCTCTTAGAATGGAATCATCTCTATCTTGTGAATCGTTGGAGCAAAAATCCATCACCGCAAATGCATTTTTACCTACCCTGGGTATGCATCCATATATCTCCAAAATAAGTCCCTCATCCTCACTCCTTCCAATCAAAAAGAGGCAGAGTATGGAGCCAACAAAAATATGAGAAAAACGAAAGCATGCTAGTCAAGCATGGCAAAAATATGAGAAAAAGAAAAGCATGCTAGTCAAGCATGGCAAAAAGAGAGAAAAATACAAAAAGGCTCCATATTCATACCTATCAATCAAAAAGGAGAAGAAAAGGAAACAAGGAGATTCATCCATCCATCCACCAAATAAAGCTCCAACAATGAACAAAGCTAGATGTAGTACATTTCTTTGGTCCAATCTTTGGCTTTGCAAAACAAACAACTTAAGTAAGCTAAGTTCTTCCATGACCCTAAGCTCCACATAAGCCTTAGTATAGGAAGTTCTTAGCCATGCCCTTGGCTTCAAATGGTGAGGATACACTTTGAGCGATCAAGAGTACCTTTGGGGAAACTTGTTTTCTTTTGAAAAATCTTTAAAAACACCTGAGATGGGAATCCCAAAAGACATGCTCGGAGCAGAACCTGCAGCTAAGTCGTTCTTCCTCTCAACCGCCGAAGACATGGTAAGACAAAAAGATGCACCACAGGTATGAGTAAGAGTGATCATTACATACACTATGGTTCGAGGTAAAAGCATGGGTGTCGTCTGCGCATAACTCCTATTTATGAGCATCGATATTGCAGCAACTCCTGATCCATAACCCATCCTGGCTTTCCTCGAGGACGAGCAAAGGTCTAAGCTTGGGGAGGGGTGTTGACGGTCGTTATTGCACCATTTCGACCACCAACTATCCATGAGCATGGAAGGAAAATACATCAAATTATAGGGTAACCTAACATAGTTCCACAAGTTGTGTTGAATATTTGATTGTAGGTACAAGATCAGCTGAAAACAGGCAAAATTTGGCTAAGTCAGGAGAACCCTGACCAGTGGGCCAGGCCGCCCGGCCTCACCCCCAGGCCGCCCGGCCTGACAAAGTGGCCAAAACACCTCATCTTCGGCCTGCATGCACCTGAGTGACGTGTCAACACAGTTGTGAAGTCCAAATGCCGAATGCAACAGGCAAAGTACCGGAAGGCCTTGCCACATCATCGATCCAGCACTTGGATTGGTGAAGTCAGCGATCCTCGGCACTTCAATCCTGCAGCTAAGGAAGAAACACAAGTGAAGATCAACGGTTGACAAAGAAACACATGCATAACCGCCATAACTGCCATGCAACCGCCGTGGGGAGTGAATACCAGCCACAAGATCAAGAAAGGCGGTGGATCAAAGGGCTCTCCGGGCCGCCTGGCCTAGAGGGAGGCCGCTCGGCCCCACCTCAGGCCGCCCGGCTCCACCTCAAGCCGCCCGGCCTGTAACCGCCCTCCTAACCGCCTCACCTAGGACTCACTTGTGAAGTGTGGAAGTTGAGTAGCTCATACTATCGCTTAGTCTTGTATCACTAGGTTAGTCCTGGGAGTTAGAGTTGAGTCTGAGCTTTTGCCTCAAGGATTCCGGAGTCTTCTTTGAGTCTTGGTAAAACTCTTGTATCTTTCTATCTTTGTACTCTTGTTACTCCAGTATAATATATTTCATTGTTCTATCTTCTGTTATACTTTACTTTACTTCTTAACGCTTGCCTAGTGTGGTGTACCTTTATTGCACACTAGATCCAAGGCTTAGGTTTGTGTTGTTCTTAAGTTATCTGAATCTTGTTAGACTTGCCGGTGCTATAAACTTCTCTTAGGCTTTTGATCTAAGATTAAGTTAGTTCTCACCCTCTGATCAAGGAAGAGCTTTAGTGTTCAAGTTCTCACTTGAACACTAGTATATTGTGCCATCTTACCCACGTAGATCTGGTTGGTAGCCTCTCTAGGTGACAGCTCTAGAGGTCTCAGTATTCCACCCCGTCGTTCAGTAAGCCCGTAGGCGTTAGCCGGGTCTCCCTCGAGGCGCCGGAATTTCGCTCGATGCAAGATCCTAGCTTGTTTCCAGTTAACTTAGTTCAACCGCAAATACTCCTCTGCAGTGATTAAGTAGTAGAGTTTGGAAATCTAATCTCACTCGTTGTCCTCCCAGGCAACTACGTAAGTGTTAGGCTTCTTTAGTCCCTGTTTTACTCTTCCCACCATACACTATCTTGTTATCTTACCCCCGTTGTAAGAATAGCTGGTGTTTTATCAAAGTTATAGTACTGCCTGAAAGTTCGACATTTCATTCCACCTATTCGCCCTTGCTTCCTTGTGGATTTTTACGATACTCGGAATACTCTGAGTGAAAAAGCTACAGCGAATCTCCGTGTGCTTGCGGAGTAAAATCTGTTACGCTAAGAGACGTCAACACCGGTTACCTGAAACGAAGATCATTGTCTGCTCTACAGAATTCGTCCATTTTTTCACATAATTCTGTCATTGACTTCGGACATTTGCGAGCAAAGTATTGGGCACACTGGCCAATTCTGAGGCCACTGATAGCTGCATCAATTGCCACATCATCAGATATTCCTGTTGCTTGTGCTTTGATATTGAGAAACCTTCGAAAATAGCTTTGTAGAACTTCACCTGCCTCCTGCTTACACGCAAACAATGTTTGAGATGTAACTTCCTGTGTGTGTAAACCTTGGAAGTTTGAAAGCAGAGCCTCTCTCAATTGCTGCCACGATTGGATAGATCCAGGCCTCAGGGAAGAGTACCATGTCTAAGTGATTCCTTGTAGTGCCATTACCAACAATTTTGCCCAGACCGAAGTGTTTCCTTAGAAGGAAGCTACTGTAGCCTCATAGCTCAACAAGAATTGCTTCAGACTTGATTGTCCATCATAACTAGGTAGCATTGTTGGTCATAACCAAGTGGCCAAGGTACAGCTTGTAGCTCTTGAGACAACGGAGATGCAGCATCGAATATGTAAGTTGGTGGTTGCAGAAATGATTCCCTTCTGTTGTCTGGCCCCTGATTTTCTTCACCTAACCTATTTTGTTGACCATTGTCCTGCTGTACTTTCTTGATGTAACCCGAAGCTTCTATGATTTCCTTCTTCAACTGACTTAGCCTTGCTAGTTTCTGCTTTTTTGCCTGTAAAGCCTGATTTAGTTGTTCAAGTTCATCTAGATCTTCTTCTGGAATGTCAGGCAGAGTTGCCAACTCTTCAGACAATATCTTCTTCTGTTCTGCAATCTGCTATTGCCACAGTTGCTCCACACTACCGACATCAGCCTATACTTCACCTTCTTCAAATGTTTCATTGTTACGTTCTTTGGTGGTTGTAGGAGGATCTTCGGCTCTGATGGAAAGTTCAGCCGAAGTTCCCCCTTGAGTACTCGCTTTGCTTTCATATTTTCCGTGGTGAGGGTACACCGCGGGTGGGCACCAAATATTGGTTACCTGTTACTACATTCACAACATTGCAATAACAGGGCAACATCAAATATGAAGAAGCTCTTCCACGGGAACTCCTAAATCAACATATCAATATTCATGTATTTCGCATGGAGACAATAACGAACAAACAAAAACCATGCATGGACAAGTACCATGAAAAGGCGAACGAAAGGTAAAGAAAGAGAGAGAGAAGTTTTGAATGGACCTTAACACCTTCGGATTCAATATTAGGGCTGACGTCACATACAATGTAAATCTGCCAAGTGTCAACAACCCCCAATCGGTTGATCTTCCCAGTATTTATAGGGGTCAACCAACCGACTACTTTACATGGATTTTACAATAATAACATCGGTCATTCCATACATTTCTCCTCTATCCTTAACATCAATTCGACCCATTTGGTAATTTTAGCTTCGAAGTCAACTTGCTCACGCAACCTCTTGACAGCTGTATCCGGCTCAACTTTCCCTAGGCTTCAAACTTCCATACGCTAGCCTCAGCTTCGAAGGACGTTGCCTGATCATTGACCTTCGGCCAATCAGTAGACTTCAAACTCAGAGAAGGTTCTCCTCCTTCAGATTCAGAGCTTTGGCTCATGCAAACTTCTTGGCGCCTTGTTAAAGTTGAATCTCTGAAGTTCCACCTGAAACAAACACAAGCTCATCCGAAGCATGGTTATTGCTGACCTTTGGCCCCCAACAGGGGTGCATACAAGGCATGAGTTTGTGCGTCCGAAACCATTTTTTCACAATGAACATGTTCAATCCACTACTTTAGGTCCAAAACTCATGTTTGGGGAGGTTTCGCGCCATTTCGTTGCTGCACATGACCCATTGCGAAAACGGGTATCGGGTGCATACAAGGCATGAGTTTGTGCCGCTGGAACTATTTCTTGTTTTTTCACAGCGAACATCTCTAATCCACTACTTTAGGTCAAAAACTCATGTTTAGGAAGGTTTCACACCATTTCATTGCTGCACATTACCCATTGTGAAAACGGGTATCGGGGTGTATACAAGGCATGAGTTTGTGTCACCGGAACCATTTCTTGTTTTTTGGCAACGAACATGCCCAATACACTACTTGAGGTCCAAAACTTATGTTTAGGGTGGTTTCACGCCATTTCTTTGCCGCACGTGACCACCAAGTATAGAGAGAGAGCATTCGGTAATTTGGGTTGGAGCAATTTCATTCATATTAGTGTTGTTTATCAACAAGACATAGCACTATAAATTATGACAACTTTGGATATAGTTCAATCCTCTGATTTCATAGCCTAAGATTTAGGATCAAAGAGAATTGGATAGGAATACCCTTTGGCTACATTGGCTCAGTACTAGGATTTTGGGAAAATGCCTCTGAAAGTATTGAGGTCACTAATGACATTTTAGAAAAATTCTGGCTGCAAATTGCTACTAGTTCTACCAAGGAGAGGATGAAGATAGTGAATCCTATCATCAGAATCATTCATAGATATATGACTTGCAGAGTCCTAGAAAGGCTAGATGACACAAAAGTGCAGTTTGCAGAATTAAAGTGGCTATATATTGCACTTTGTTAGCCTACTAGAATTAATCCTATTAATTCTATGATAGATCATTTGATTGCTCAGAGAAATAGAAACACTAGTTTACTTGGTTTTGAGCACTATATCACTATGATTGCTTCATCATTGAGTTCTAAATTGGTTTTTAACCCAATCTATACAAAGACACGGCCAATATAGATGAAAATTCTCTGAGAAAAGGGAAGTATATTTATGGAAAGATGGCCAGTGGATACTTTGTCACCAAGACCAATTTCATAATTCCTAGTCCCAGAATTGCTTTATTTGCTCAAGACAGAATTGATTGGCTAGAAAAAATTCATGTTTGAAGAGGAAGAATCAAGTCAACCACCACCTTCCACTGGATGGGGCGCCTGGGAAACCCCCTCCACACAGCCCAGTCGGCAATTCATGAGTGAACAATCCAGAGGAGCAGGGTCATCTCAAGGGTCTGTGTTCAATCCAAGGCCAATCAGCTCTTATGATCCTACCTCTACTCTAGTATTTCAACCCTCGGTGAATATTCCTCCACCTGCAACATTTGTTCCTAGAAGAGCAAGATTTCATACCCCAGAAGAAGTTGTAGCTCAAGGAATGCCACAACAAGCGTATTATGGCATGGAATCAATGGCTGCACAGAACTATCAACTTATAGATCAGATGAGAGGAAATATTAATCAATATGAGCAGAATACTCAGAGCATTGAAGAGCAGATGTATAACCTCCATCTATGGAATCAGAAGCAATGAAAATTTCGGTTTGCATTTTTATTTTCATTATTTTATTTTCTTTATTTTGTGTCATTTTATTTTTATTTTATGTTTTATTTTTACGTATAATTATGAGTTATTTTTATTCTTATGTGAGTTAGTTTTAATCATGATTATGTATTATCTCTTTGATGGAATAAAATAAAATCTTTGTTTTCCGATATTCTAATATCAATAATTAAACTAATTTATGCTCTCATTAAAGCATTTTAATGAATTATAATCAGCAATTATGTAATAGATATGATATTTCATAAAGACCCATATGTTTATCATGTTTAGATTTCATTTTGTCATGATAGATCTCCTTAAATATTTGTTTTGTTATAAATTCTATGATCAATTTCTTAAGGATATTTTTGTAAAGACCCTACCTATTAGAGCTTTATTGAAAACCATAGTTTAATCAAATTAGTTAGATTAAGATTGGAATCTTGGGATTGAGATTTCAAAGTTGATCATTCATTTTCGCTTATCTTTTCATTTGCTAGCCTTTTCATCGATGCATTGTGTCTCTCTACATTGGAGAGATTATAAACTTCGCTGGGTATCCATCCTTAATCCAAGATTATTTTTTTATGAAACTTCATTGACCACAATCTATTATTTTCTGGAGTATTTAAGGATTTAATTACTCTTTCTTTTAGACAATTCTATCCCCTGTTCTAATCATTGTCTACAAATATACTTGAGGATGAGTATTATTCAGGAGTGGGGATCGAGATCTGCCAATATTAAATTTTTTGTCAATACTGAAACTTTTGAGGAGGCAAAAAAAACAAAAAAAAAAGAAAAAAAAAGAGACCAAGTGCATCAACCATGTGCAATCCGATAGCAAGGACTTCATTTGTGCCTTGAGATCATTGATTTATTTGTATATGTCCACTTTTCTAAATATTTCTTCTTATCTTTCATCGATTATTTTCCACGACCTTTTTAAGAAATCTCAGTAATACCAGCAGATTCTTTTCTTATTTTGACAACACAGTGAGATTAAATTTTGATTAGGATTCTTACCAAGCTCCGGATAAACCTCCACTTATATATTTATAGTTATAGGGAAACCATTTAATTTGGAGAGACTGGAAAGCTGAGTGTAATTCTTGAGCCTTATACAAAAATTGATCTTTGAAATTTGATTTTCTTTGAAAAATGTTATTGAAAAAGTAAGGAGATTTATTATTGATGAAATTGATTTCTTTTTATATCTATTGTGGGATATGCTTAAATGAATGCCTATTTATTTTTATAATTGCTGGCCCATACTTAAAAAAAATTGAGAGTTTAAATTTAGTTTGATTATTTGATCTTAGATTGTAAGTAAACTTTATTTTAAATTTTAACTTACTCGAGGACGAGCAAGGTTTAAGAGTGGGGATGTTGTTGACGCAAGATTTTGACTAATATTTTATATCATTTTATGTGATTTTTCACTAATTTTGAGCGTCAACTATATCTTTTACTAATAATTATCACCGATTATTGTGGATTTTGCAATATTGTCTTGGAATTTTGCTATACTTAATTTTTGCAGGTTTTTGAGCTATTTTTCGCAAAATTCATCATAATCTACGTTGAGTAAGAAGAGACCTCCGAGATGGAATTCTAGATAAACATGGAAAGATTGATTGATTCATTCCCCCCATGAGTTGATCAAAGCTTCCTATTCAGGAAACTTCTGGAAGACATCATGAGCTATGATGGAGTACAAGTTTCTGGAAGCATACAAGGGAAAGACACTTCATATCTATCCGAAACCAGAAGAATTCATCAAGCTTCGGCCAATACCTAAGATTCCAGAAATCTACGAGTCTGGGTAATATTGCAAAGTTATTACATGATCAACATGGAACGACCCCACAAAAGATGGAAGGAAACGTACTAGGGAAGGGCCTAGGTGGGCCAACCCTACCCCCCCAAGTACTCTGGATGTCGGTTGCCGATTTCCTTTTTCCCATGTCTTCTCCAGGGTATAAATAGCAAGTCTCGGCCATGAGACGAGGCATCCAATTCATTATCATGGCGCGGAGGTGATGACAAGAGGGACCATAACTAGAGGAGAGCAGAGGGTCGAGTTTCTAAGCTAGGATTAGAGTTCTTCTAGTTCATAGAGGTGATTAGAGGCGTTGCACGGTGTTCTAATTATCTAGCTCCAGAGGTCTAATTGTATCATCAAGGGAAGGTATGATCATGACTATACATATGATACAATTTATCAATTGTTCTTGTCTAATTATCATGTTCTTGTTCTAATTATGCTTGTTCTAGATCTAATTAACTTTAGGTCCAGAAGCATGTTGATTAGAGCATGTCATTATGGGTTATATTCTTCTATCGTTCTTGATCGTTAATCTAGTTTACTAATGATATAGTTGTATATCTAGTTCTTGTAATCATGGTGATTAGAGGTTCTAGTTGTGCTAATTATGTTATTAGACTATGTGAAGTAATTAGAAGCGCATTCTCTAATTATGTATGCCTGTTGAGAGTTTCTCGTCGATTACCTGGTTGCTAATGACAGTAGAGCTGGAGATATGTTAAACTCAATCTAGGGGATTAGATTATTCAATCTTGATTTAATCATGCTATGATGTTTATGCTTGATCAATGCTTGTTTCTACCTTGAGCTACTAGTTATCTCGCTGCTTTAATCTTGTTGTGGCGCCCGTTATCATGCATGTCTTGGATCCAATTAGAGCTTGATTAGACTCTAGTTAATACCCTTTGATTAATGTTCTAGTTCTGTTCTAATTGCTTATCTTATTATAAAATTAGTATATTTTATGCTTAGTTTAGATATAGTTTAAGGACTGGTTTAGAGATAGATTTAGGCTTAGCCTTTTTACCTTTTACCTTTAGTTTACCCTAAACTCTAGTTAATTAGTTCTCGATTAGTTAATTTCCTGGCTTGACAAAACCCATGATACTCATCTTGGGGAAAAGCTACACATGATACTGTCGCTTGCAGTATAAGGTTTATCGTGCTTAAGTGCCGTCAACAATCACTTGATGACACATATAAACATAACAATCCCAACAACATCTCAGAGTGAGTCAGATCCGACACCATGTTCGCTAACATCTGTCCACATCATTGATTTGATATCCAATATCCATGATCCGCAAGATATGATCATCAATCAGTCCATGTGTTAGCCCTTGAATCATTATTGTCCCAAATGAAGATTATAGGCCAGGGACCATTTAGAACACGGCATTTAAACAAGAGTCTCATGAGCAAGTCATGCACTCGTTGATCCATTGTTTATAGCAGCATGTTCAAGGAACAACAGTGAATAACATTTATTCGAAATAAAACATAACAAATTTTTATCCCACGTACACTAGAGTCAACTCAGGTATCCAATACCCATTGCTTTCTTGTGTGCCTCAAACTTTGATTGTGGGAGAGGCTTCGTTAACGGGTCAGCTACATTTAAATCTGTGTGCACTTTACATATCTTCACATCACCTCTATCAATGATCTCTCTGATCAGGTGATATCGCCTGAATATATGTTTTGATTTTTGGTGTGACCTAGCTAGGTTCCTTAGCTTGTGCAATGGCACCGATATTATCACAGTAAAGGTCCAATGGGCATGAAGTGCTTGGAACAACACCAACTCAGAAACAAACTTTCTGATCCAAACTGCCTCCTTAGCAGCTTCCGAAGCTGCAATGTACTCGGCTTCTGTTGCAGAATCGGCTACCGTATCTTACTTGGAACTCTTCCAACTAACCGCTCCACTATTGAGGCAGAATACGATCCGGTTTGCGATATACTGTAGTCTTTGTCTGTTAGGAAACCAGCATCGGTGTAACCCTTTACAACGAGCTCTTCCTTACCTCCATGCTTCAGGAACGTATCCTTAGTCCTTCTCAAGTACTTAAGGATATTCATTACAGCAATCCAGTGACCTTCACCTAGACATGACTGGTATCTTCTTGTAACACTTAGAGCAAAGGAAACATCTAGGCAAGTACATATCATGGCATACATGATAGATCTGATCATGGAGGCATACGGGATCTCACTCATCCTCTTTTGCTCATCAGTAGTCGACGGACACTAAGTCTTGCTCAAGATCGTGCCAGGTGACATGGGCAAGAAACCTTTCTTAGAATCATGCATGTTGAACCGTTTCAACACCTTGTCAATATATGTACTTTAGCTTAATCCAATTAAGCGCTGAGATCTATCTCTATAGATCTTTATGCCCAAGATGTAAGATGCTTCTCCTAAGTCCTTCGTCGAGAAACTCGTTCTCAACGAGTCCTTCACAGCTTCCAACATAGGAATGTCATTTCCGATCAACAATATGTCATCTACATAAGACCAGAAAGACGAGTGCGCTCCCACTAAACTTCTTGTATACACAAGGCTCTTCTACGTTTTTGATGAAACCAAACCCTTTGACCATCATCAAAACATAGATTCCAACTCCGAGATGCTTGCTTGAGTCCATAAATGGACTTCAAAAGCTTACATACCTTTTCCAGCATTCTGTGGATCGACAAAACCTTCAGGCTTTGTCATGTACACATCCTCACTTAGGTTTCCATTAAGGAAAGCCGTTTTGACATCCATTTGCCACACCTCATAGTCATGATATGCGGCAATCGCTAGGAGGATCAAAATAGACTTTAGCATAGCTACGGGCGATAATGTTTCATCATAATCAACACCTTGAATCTGACGAAACCCATTTACCACAAGCTGTGCCTTATAGATGTGAACATTTCCATCAGCGTCTATCTTTTTCTTGAAAACCCATTTGCACTCGATAGGTCGCACCTCATCGAGTGGCTTGACCAAGTTCCAAACTTGGTTGTCAGCCATGGATTTCAACTCAGATCTCATGGCCTTCAGCCATTTCTCAGAGTTAGGTCCCATTACAGCTTCTTTGTAAGTCTTAGGCTCAACGTTGTCTAACAACAATACATTGTGCTGACCCATGGTGAGGAACATGTAGCGGTCGGGTGCACGATATCCCCTTTGTGACCTACGCGGGGCTAATGGTGTTTCAACAGAGTGCTCAACACTTGACTCATCCTATTGGAAATCAGTCGGATTAGAACCATTCTCTAGTGTTTCTCGAACCTCTTTGAGTTGCACCTGGTTTTGACTGGTTTCACCTTTCAAGAGAAACTCTTTCTCTAGAAATACACCATTCCAGGCAACAAACACTTTTGCTTCCTCCCTATTATCCTTTGGTTTCCCTAGGATAGCCTACAAAGTAGCATTTGTCCGATTTAGGATGAAGCTTGTCAGACGTCAAACGTTTGACATAAGCTTCGCAACCCCAAATCTTAAGGAAAGAAAATCTGGGACTCTTCCTAGTCCATATCACATAAGGCATCTTCTCCACTGACTTCGATAGAACTCGGTTTAGTGTAAACGCAGCAGTTTCTAGAGCGTAACCCCAAAAGGACAACGGAAGATCAGTCTGACTCAACATCGACCTCACCATGTTCAACAAGGCTCGGTTCTCCTCTCAGACACACCATTCCACTGTGGCGTTCCGAGTGGAGTCAGCTGTGGAACAATTCCACAACTCTTCAGATGGTCATTGAACTCTTGGCTCAGATATTCTCCACCACGATCCGATCGTAGGAATTTTATCATCTTGCCCGAGTGGTTCTGTACTTCATTCTGATACTGTTTGAACCTTTCAAACGACTCGGACTTATGTATCATCAAGTAGATATAGCCATACCTACTAAAGTCATCAGGAAAAGTAATGAAATACTGAAAACCGCCTCTAGCTACCAAGCTCATTGGACCGCATACATTAGTATGTAATAACTCGGACGCCCTCTCGCCTTGACCAGTGAAGGGTGCCTTTGTCATCTTGCCAAGTAAACAAGATTCACATGTCTCAAATGATTCATAGTCAAATGAGTCGAGTAGCACATCCATATGGAGCTTCTCTACACGTTTCTTGTTAATATGGCCAAGGCGACAATGCCAGACATAAGCAAGATTCAAACCACTCGGCTTGAGTCGTTTTAGCATTAATGTTAAGAATAGGCTCGTCCTCAAGATCAAGAATATACAATTCATTCACTAATGGACAATATGCATAGAACATGTTATTCAAATAAATAGAATAACACTTGTTCTTTATTATTATCTCATAACCACCATCCTCCTCCAAACATGAAGAGGAGATAATGTTTATGCTCAACACTGGAATAAAATAACAATTATTTAACTCCAAAACTAATCCTGAGGGAAGCAACAAGTGATACGTGCTGACCGCCAATACAGCAAAACTAATCGCCTCTTGTAAAGTTTCTAGTCTGTTTTAGTCCCTGCAACGATTTGCAGGTATGAATCATCGACCCGGTATCAAATACCTATGATTCACTACAAGAAGTTACAAGATTAATTTCAATAACATTAATACCTGAAGCGGAAGTCTCACTTCCCTTCTTGTTCTTCTACTCTTCCAGGTACTTCTGGCAGTTCCTCGACCAATGCCCATTGTCCCCACAGTGGAAGCACTTGTCCGAGGGAGAGGGACCAGCCTTAGGCTTAGCATCAGTTCTTGACTTTTGGATCCTATCCTCAGCCTTACCTTGCCCTTGCCCTTGCCCTTGCGCTTCCTCTTCTTGCTATCCCTTTGGATCATCATCACATGATTCGAGGTTTTCTTGATGCTATCGTCGGCAGTTTTTAGCATCCCATGCAACTCGGCCTTATCCAAGCCATTCATATGAAAGTTCATGATGAATGGCTCAAAGCTAGGAGGTAGAGATTGGAGGATCACATCCGTCGCAAGCTCTGGATCAAGCTCAAAACCAAGTTTGTCGAGGGCCTCAATGTGACCAATCATCTTGATCACATGAGGGCTGACTGAACTCCCCCAGCTAGCTTACTACCAAACAAGGCCTTTGAGGTGTTATACCTCTCGACCCTTGCCTGGTTCTCAAACATGCCACGGAGCCCTTCAATCATATTGTAGGCCTCCGAGTCCTCGTATTGCTTCTGAAGCTCAGGGGACATAGTGGCAAGCATGAGACAGCTAACATCGAGCGAGTCATTGCAGTGCTTCTCATAAGCCCTGCGGTCAGCAGCACTAGCACCATTCTCAGGTTCCTCAGGATAGAGCTGCTCAAGAACATATTCCTTTTTCTCTTGCTTGAGAACAATTCTCTAGTTTCGATTCCAGTTAGTAAAGTTGGTTCCAGACAACTTTTCTTTTATCAAGAATAGAACGCAAATTAAAGCCAGAACTCTAAACAGGATTACCGGCCATGATCAACAACAACAGAAAGTAAATATGCAAAGATTTAGCACAATGTTTTATGTAGATCTTTCATTAAACAATTTAACAAAAGATACTCCCACTATATGTTTGCAATTGTATTCCCTTTGACAACACATAGTGGACGAGATCCACGTTTATCTAAGTCTCTAGTGAGCTTTGGCATCACTGTTAGAAACTTAGCGAAACCGGTAGACAACCATTGTCAATCACATCCTATGTGACTCTCATTTGTTGAGCAACATCCCATGTCTAGACATCCAATGTCATGCCCAAGGCCCAAATCCGATTTGATGGCCTCGTCAAGCAAACCAATCCCATACGTGCGGATGTTCGACATCCACCCTATTTGATTAAGATAATTGATGGCACCCTGCTTTGGCAGACCCACCGAGCAACGATCGAAATCCTTGTAGGTGTAGCGATTGGAAGGGCATCAAGAACTTCTTGAGTTTTTCTTAGAGAATCTATTCTAACACATCTAATGCAAGAAAGAATAGGTATGTGATAACAAAATATGGACCATAAATCTAATCTACGAAAACTCATCGGGTTGATCCAATCAAGCCGAGTGCAAGTTTCATCCATGTACTTCGCATCGGTTCATCCAATGAACCAGTGCGAATAGACAGTAATAGATCCAATCTGTTACCATCAATCTATCCAATGAATCGATCCATAGAGCCTATAACAGATCCAATCTGTTATCATGGAGCCGAAGTAGATTGGATCTACTACGGTAATAGATTCAATCTATTACATCGATCTAGACCAAAAGGCTTCGTATGATTGGCTCTAATACCACTGTAGGGTTACAGGGTAGGCTACCATAGCATGAAAATGTTTTTCTACTACCGCACAAACACAGAAACTCGTACAAGCAAGAAGTCATAGATCGTTTCCACTAGACGCACAGTGCAGCGGAAGACGAGTTGAAGCAGCCGGGTACCGAGTTAACGCATCCGAGTGCCAAGTCAAGCGCGTCGAGTGGATGCGGTGAAGAAGAGCCGATGCCGACTTGTCCAACCAACCTCGATCAAGAACAAGTCAGCTGACCTCGCAGTTAGTCTGGAACCAGTCGGCTGATGAGTGCAACAGTAGTAGCAACGCCTCTATGGTATCCACATGTGCAGGAAGGCGACGCTGAGTTCTGGCGTGCTAGCACCACAAACTTGGCGGAGGATCTTGAGAGATTGGACTGGAGGACAGCTAGGGTTTTGCAAAAACCTTTTCTGCGATGGCTTTCACGCGCACCAATTAGGTCTACCGAAGTCGTGCCCCTTCATGCATATATATAGTCTCCACTAATGGGCTTTAGCCACGTAAAGGCCCATTAGGATTCTCTTGTTTGCGGATCAAGTATCTGAGTCCCGATAGAAGTCCAACTGCGCATACCATATGCGAGCTTTCGAGTCAAACACGCAAGGTTGAGTCCTAGTCAGACTCAGCATCGGCTCTTGCCAGAGCCGATACGACTCGTAGTTAGACCCAGAAATTGCCACGCCGGGCACATCTCCATCAGACTGAATGACTTTAGAGCAAGAACAGGCCCAAAACCACCACCAAGCACCAGAAGGCTTCCAGAAAGCTGGCGTGTCTTTGCTAATTTTATGATGAAAATTGCATTTAACCCTTTTCTAGGATTGTAGGATTGCAGCTATAAATTAAATGCATCAAGTTTGGTGATTTGGTGTGATCATTTTCTCTTCAAAAAAATGGCAGAACATATACTTTCATAATAGGGCATGGTCTTCTAGACTATGGCATCACCAACTCCAGACTGAGCATTTGGCTAGGTCGCAAGTATTTACAAAGAACTAGAAAGAATTTAGCTGTCCAATAAACAGAACTTTGTCCTAAGTCAAATTTACATTAATCTATTGAAAATCAATAACAGTATAAGAAGCTAGCAACAATTAACGAGACCTCTGAACTAAATAAAAAAGAGTGGTTAGGTTGTGAATTAATACTGCATTAGACTTGTTTTTTTATAACCACACACATTGTGATGTTAATGTAGGAAACTTAATTGAATGCAAGCTTTAGAAGCATATAAGCACTTGTCAACTATCCTCTGGGTGAGACGATGCTGAGCTTCCTAGATTTATCAAGTCCTCC
The DNA here is from genome assembly GCA_022530915.1 of Paspalum notatum. NCBI lineage: Eukaryota > Viridiplantae > Streptophyta > Magnoliopsida > Poales > Poaceae > Paspalum > Paspalum notatum. The sequence continues at coordinate 24,517,160 of CM039688.1, read as the reverse complement.
TTAGTGTTGCTTGTAGAACTCCACCCAAATTGGCATGCATATGTTGCACCTAAATTACCCAAGAAATTCAGCTGGGATACATTTGTTTTTTTGGCATGCATATGTTGCCTAAATTGGCATGCATATGTTGCACCTAACCTTGCAGCTTAAAAGAAAAAAGAACAACTAGACCAAGCTATCACTGCACCTTACATGTAACAAAACGCCAGGTCCAAATTTGAAATAAAATTTAGGAAACAAACCAGAAACAATCATACTAGACTGATATGAATGAGCAAAGCAAGATTGTTTTCTCAGGTTGGCCTCTTGCTAGCTGTTGTAAGATTGATTGCTATCGAACACTAGGCAGTGGTTTCAGATCAGTATTAATGATAGGAAAAGGGTACTAAACCATCAAGACTGATCCATCCACCAATGATCTATCAATACCTCCATAGATACATCTATTAGGAGTAAGAAAAAAGGTTACCGCGACCGGAGTTGGGGAACGCCGGCAATACGGCCGGGGACGAAAGGGCACGGTTGGGAGGGTATCCGTCGCTATGGGAGGGTGCCCATACCCTGTGACCTACTGCTAGAAGGGGATGACAGCCGGCGGGAGGGGCCCGGGGCGGTGCACGTCGACGCCCGTGGCCCGGAGCGGTAGAGCTTCGACGGCTGTGGCCGGAGCCCGGTGCAGCGCGGTCAACGGGCGGCGGTGACGGCTGCGTCGAGGGCTAGGAAGTGTGGCGGCATCGACGGGAAGAGAGAACGATGCGGGAGGCCGGGCGGCGTCGGTGACCGGCAGGAGTGGCGGCGGTGGCAGGCTGCGCTGGAGGCTGGGGCAGCATATGTGGCGGCGGCTGCGACTGCGTGTATGTGTTAGGGTTGTGTGCTTGTTAGGGTTGTGCGCAGGCAGCGTGTGGGGTAGGCTAAGTGGGCCGGGCCAGGGAGGGTCCAATTTCGTCGGCCAGACAGAAGGACTGACGAAAATAGAGGAGAAATTTTGTCGGTTGTGTCAAGAGGCCGACTAATATATGTTCTTTTTCGTCGATCCTTATGGCCGATGAATTTATGCCTCTTAATTTTGTGGGCAAGCCTACGAAATTAGTTTGGCCGACAAAAAATTACTATTTTCTTGTAGTGTAAGAAGAAAATCGTCGATCATACTCGGCATTGGCATGAAGTCTTGTTTGAAATTTTATGGGCTCATAGAATATCTAAACATCGTGCTACTAAGGTTTCTCCTTTTGAGCTTGTGTATGGTCAGGATGCTATGCTACCTGTAGAGGTGAAATTTAGATGTATACAGATTTGCTAAACAGAATGACTTAAAAATCAGTGAGTATCATTTATGATGGACAACATTTATGAAGTCATCGACATGGCTTTGAAGGAGATTGAGAAGGACAAGTTCATTGTTTTCAAGGCATACAACAAGAAGGTGAAGGCTAAATCTTTTTAGGTTGGGGAGCTCTTGTGGAAGACTGTGTTGCCACAGAAGACCAAAGATAGAGGATTTGGCAAGTGGTCTCTAAGTTGGGAAGGTTCTTACAAAGTGACACGGATAGTTCCTAGTAATGCTTAGATACTGGAAGATTTACAAGGTAATGGGCTGCCCAAAGCATTGAATGGTCGCTTCTTGAAGAAGTGTAATCCAAACATGTGGCAAGATACGTGAGAAAACCCATGATTTACACTAGGTTTTCAAGTTTAGCTTCGGAATTGTTATGCTATGAGAAATCTATTGATTATTGAATATGTAAGTGCTATTGATTATGGCATGGGCATAAGTGGAGCACCGAATTGGGTAGGCCTATGCTGGTTGCCTCCACCGAACTGTCCTGTGGGCAGGGCCAGACAGTCCGGTATGGTCGAGTCCGAGATGAATCCCATGATTTGTGCAAGATCTCGCGGAGTTCTACTTGTACAAGAGTCAAAATTGAACGACTAGTCATTAAGAAACCCATGAAATAAAAGTCTATTTTTTACCTTTTGTGAATAAGTTTTGCCTGCGTGCAAACTACCTAACCCTTTTCAAAAGAACGCCCCTCCCCCGTAATATGAAGGGATAAGGCCGATTGAGGCATCAATAATCGAGCTAATCAATTGCTTTTGAACTAATGTTATGTACTTCTATGTCCCTAGTCCTAATTCTTCTCTTAAACCCTAACTTTCGCCTCTCTTCAACTCTACGCCGACTTGAAGAGTTTTAGGTGGGCTGTTGACGCTAGAACAAACCCACGTGTCTGACAGAGTCCCTCCTGAGAGGTTTGATCTATGTTCTACTCGAGCCTCTGTCTTTCATCGGACTATCCGGTGAGACTCACTGAAATGTCCACGCGTGGCCAGAGCAACCCGAAGATTTTTGCAGCAGTGAGCAATGCCGAGGGTTCTTGCGTGTCAATAGGAGACAGTTAACTCCAGCCCAAACAAGTATTGTTTAGCTTTCTATTAAGTTTTTTAGAATGCGAGATTTTTTTAATTGTTGTGAAATTCTTCCGTTGCTGAGGCTAAGGTTAAGTCCAATAGAACTTCTATATTGGACTCCTAAAATCAAATGCTGCACTGTTACGTACTGTAGATATAAGTGAAGGTAGGTGGAATAGTGATAAGGATGGGGAGATAGGGGTGCCTTTGGACTTAGGGGCGTTTGGATCCGGGACTAAAATTTAGCCCATGTCACATCGAATGTTTCTATGCTACTTAGAAGTATTAAATATGGTTTAATTAGAAAACCAAATACACGGTCGAGGGATAAACGTTGAGATGAATTTATTAAGTATAATTAATTCATAATTAACGACTAGTTACTGAAGTATCACAATTGCTAATCATGAATTAATTAGGTTTAATAAATTCGTCTTGCCGTTTATTCCTCATCTGTATAATTAGTTTTATAGTTAGACTATATTTAATACTTCTAACTAGCATCGAAACATCCGATGTGACGGAGACTAAAGGCCTGTTTGGAACATAGGAATTTTACAGAAATCATACAAAAATTTCACATAAATTAGTTCAATTTCACAGGAAAAAAAGCAGGAACGGAGGAAGAATCCATTCCAAACAGGCCCAAACTGTGGACGCATGAGAATACCCGCCCCATCACGCCGTCCTTGATCCGCTCGCCTTTTCCAAGCCCCCACTCCTCTCCCTCTCGGATCCAAAAACCCACCACGCGGCAAGGGACGATCCGCAGGCAGGCGTCAAAAGGAGGAACCACCCAAAAAATCCCCAACCCCAACTCCTTCCTCAAATCCTCATCGGGTCCTCGTCCGCGTACCTCGACCAACGGCACCGCGCGATGATCCATCTCCTCTTCACGCTGCTCGCGGCTGAGGCCGCTGTGGCGGCGACGCTGCTTTTCAAGACGCCGCTGCGTAGGCTGACCGTGCTTGCGCTCGACCGCCTCAAACGCGGCCGCGGGCCCGTCATGGTGCGCACTGTGGCAGCCACCGTCCTCATCGTGCTCGCATCGAGCCTCCACAGCATGTCCAAGATCCGCGGCCACGCCGACGGGGAGGTCGATGGACCCGGGGTGTTGGGGCTCACCCCCACCGACCAGGTGCTCCTCGCGCGCCACCTCCTCGAGGCTTCGCTCATGGGTACGGGTTTCTCGAAACTTGGTGCTTCCTTTCTCGCAATATCGATCGTCATCATAGCGTGCCCCGATGGTTTGAAATCTGTAATGTTAAGGCTTCCCGTGTGTGGAGATTTGTAGAACGCACGAACAGATCTCGTTGTTAATGTACAGGAACACAATATTCGACTCTAATTGAAAGGTTTTGGGGTGATGTGAGAGTTTTTAGCTTCGGCTAGGTACCAAGATGATGAATGTTGCGCTGATCAACCGTTTCTGTTGTGATGTCCCTTTATTTAGTTTGTGATTTGGGAATGAGTTTATTGGCTATTTGCCACCGGATACATATGGTTAAGTAGCCATTCTCATAATTGCCACATATAAGAATGCTTCCCTGTCATGACTGCCATTTTGTTTCTTTTATTCATTCCCGATTTCTTTTCCACATATATGTATCTGGTAGCAAATAGCCAATATAGTCTATGACAAATCGAGCTCATGTCTTTTTTATTAATATTGTCCCCTGCAGAGAATTTATGGGATTTAGTTTAAATTTGAAGTAAATCGCAAGGATTTTTGTTTTATCCAATCGGTCCATTATGATGAGAACATGTATCATATCATTATGATGAGTGGCGAAGCCAGGATAATTTATCGCCAGGGTCGATCTAAACTCGTGGTTTAGGTTAACATAGTATAGTACCATGAATAGCATCAACAATTTTCTGTTTGATAAAACAATAACTGGCATATTTTGATAAAAATAAGCTTTCACACAGTAATTACCTCCTACAGTTTCCCTCTTGTTACTTTCTCATCTTGTGAAAGCAAACTATCACATTGTCCAGTGAGCAATATAATTTGTGTTTGATTCAACATTATCTCATCTTGTCCATGATGAAGTATCTATTCTCTGACATGCATGATTCTCATTATCACCGGCTAATAGTAAATTTCTTTTTGGAAAACTCTTCCGTAATGCGCTTTGATTTTATATATATCAAATTAATCACATAATGAAACATTAAAATAGATAAATATCGATAAGCAACCATACATAATGTTAAAAGTCACTAATCAGATTATCAGATACATGCTGAAGATACCTGGTGTCTTGCTGCAATGTAACAGCCAGTTCTTTGCTGGAAGTCTGGAACGCAAGTAACACACTGCTAACTACAGTATCAACTCCATACATTGATGTGACAAATCAAGAAATTAGATTGTTAATTATCAATTGCAGAATTAGGGATTTCAGATACCTTTGGCCAGGTGCTTCAGGAGTAAAACAGTCAAGGGGCTGTCGTCGGGCTGGTGTTGGGCAAGGGCAATTGCTTCCTGGCCGCTGCCACTAGCTAGCCAGGATTAAGGATTTACAATGCGAGAAGGCGACAAGATGAGAACGACGAAGGTAGCAAAATAGCTGCCGTGCTTCCTGCCAGGAGGGTTTGGAGTCTGAACAACTAGTACGAATCTAGAATCCACCAGACCATCACGTCCATATACTGGGCCATTTTAGTGTGGGCTGCACCATGTGAATTGTTGGACTGCTGCTTGTGACCTGTGCCATGCGACTTAATCCTTGGTCGATGGATGGGCTTCTTGGCTGTCAAGGCATCGGGCTGCCGGTTGCCGGGGTCACATGGATTTTTTTACTGGGGTCTAAGCTGGCCAAAAAACATTGGGTATAGGCGCCAACACGAAACTGTCGGGGTCGGCTGGCCGCGACGAGGACAAGTAGCTTCGCTCCTGATTATGATACACCAATGAATTAGGTCTGTCACATACACAGAATTTGAATTTATACTGACCTAGAGTTGATGTCTGTTGTGTCTGTCTTTTAACCTGTTTTAATGAGGGATACACCAATGAATTAGGTCTGTCACATACACAGAATTTGAATTTATACTGACCTAGAGTTGATGTCTGTTGTGTCTGTCTTTTAACCTGTTTTAATGAGGGGCTTTGCTCCAGTAACTTTTAGGACTTAGTTTCAATTCGACTTGGCTTTAGGATTTTGATCCTCTTTTGGTTGTTTTTCTTCTTCCATACTTTACTTGTTATCCATTTAAGATATCTTCAACGGCTTCCTCTATATCTCCTCCAAAGGAATATTCTCGGCCTCCTCTAAAACATTTTGCCGATTTCATTTCTCTCCAATAGACATGTGGTTGGATTAAATCCACAATCCAGCTGTACTTTAGCACTTGGACCCTATGGGACCTGGACAAATTTGGATGTGGAGATCCATTTGTTTCAGATCCTATAGCATTGGACTTTGTTGGGCTGAAATCAGAACAATCCAACACCCAGCATTGTAATGCTTGTTGAACGGCATCACATGCACTCCTGCTCCGTTGAAACCGTGCCTGGCGGAATTGATGCAACCCTTTGCCGGTGAGCCCCATGCGTGCTGTGCCATCTCACATGGTAAACGATTGTACAGTGTAACATTAGGATTGGATTGGATGAGGGTAAATTTTGCTGGACTTCAATTGGATTGTATTGATTCGATTTGGATGTTTATCCAATCTCATGCCTAACTCTCCAACATCATCTATATCGCACCTTCCAATATTTTATCCTTTCTTATTAACAGAATTATTTTTGATTCCCCTCTTTTATCTCTCAGACAGTCCATTCGCTTCCCCCACTCCTCAGCATCGATCCTCCATGCAGCCGCTGCCCCTCCTCGCTGCCCCATGCCACACCCTCCACGCACCCCAGCTCTGTGATGCTATATGCTGCGACTCCCGTCATTCTTCCGCAGCCGCCAGTCTGCCACCGCTACCTCCTGCTCCTCCATGCTAGCTAGGCAGTTGGAGCTGGAGACGGAGTGTGAGGTGGTACAGGAAAGACAAAGGTCCTTGAGATGTAGGGAGTGGAGGCCAGTTCTTGGACTTCAGAGAGTGGTGGATGTGACCGTTGGGGTGCTTACATGAGAAAATAAAATGGTAAAATAGAGGACAGACAGTCTTAGTGCTTGGGGGTGTTTGGTATCAGGGGTGAACTAGTCCATCGTCTTCTCATTTCCCAAATTTTAGTTTGGTTTGTGGAATAGGATTAGTTGATCACCACCTTATTCATTACTAGCTAATAATTAGTAATAGGATGAGGAAATGAAGTGATCCCAATCAACTCATGATGCATCATGTCATTTAGAAATAGTTTGGTTCCTCAATCCAAACACATTGTAAGTTGATGACCTCTTCTATCTGTGAGCAGTGAGCTTCTCTAACACTGCAAAAACATATGTCCATCCTCTCTGTACTGAATGCTTTGCTACTGGAATGTTTGCAAGTTTGTCTTTAATTATCTTACTCTCTTGATGTATCTTCATATGGTTTCACCTATATCTCCTAATTTATTTGATTCGGATTAAAGTGTTGCCATACATACCGCCTTTCAATATGTAACAATGAAAATTCTCTTGTGGTTACATTTCAAATGTTCAAGGGGAGAGTATTAGCACACTTGTCCCAGCAAAGTATTGACTATCTATGGACTGTTGATACAATTTGTGCAGTTTCACAAGCAGTATTTAATTCACAAGTTGCATTCTTTCAGGATACTCCTTGTTCCTTGCTCTAGTCATTGATCGCCTCCACAACTATGTCAAAGAAATTAGAAGGCTTAAGAAGAACTTAGAGGCTGTCTCAAAACAGAATAAGACGATGTTAGAGGAAGCAACACACAGAAAGCCTGTAGAGAGGGAGCCAGACCAGAAAGATATTTCTGATGCCAAGAAGGATACTTAAGTTATAGGCTATAGCGTTCCTTCAAAGGTAAATCTACTTATGCCCATGTCAATCGGTCATCAATTGGAATTGTGTGTCCACACAGCTCTTGATATCTGAGTAGGACGTTGGTGACTGGTAACTTAGAAGTAACATCCGTTCGTAAGTGCTTGGCTGTAATGTGCTGGAACACAAATTAACGCTCAAACTTGTACAACGCACTGAATCATGTCCATCTGTAAATACCTGCTGCTACAGATGTAAACTAAATGTTAAATCTTGTGATCGTGTGTTCAAATTCCAGACTGATACCGTGGGTATTGTTCTCAATTTAGCTACCCATCTTTGCGGATGGTTTTCATTCTTTTCTATCTGTCATTGGGGATTGCGTTTCTGGCTGATCTCTGCAATCCTTGTTGGCATCTTCTTTACAGTAAAACTGGCATGCGCGTAATAATGAGTTGCCTTAGGTACCCTTGGACTGTTCCGCTGCTTTGCTTGCCTTTGGGCTAACGCACTAGGCTGTAATGCCGTGGGCACTCTCGGCTGGACGTCTTGTGCATGGACGACGTCCATGTCATGATGCACGCCAAGCTAGTTTTTTTTTTTTTCATGGTGCACGTCTAGATTTTTTTTCTTTATTTCACAAAGCTGTGGAATAGTAATCAAGATGGTGATACAGGAAAGAAACATTGAAGAAATGTCACAAAATTATCAAGAAAAAAAGCTTCTTTGTAATATGACAACTTATAGGTTCTAAATCCAAGATAGGCGCATTGAACAACTGTGGTGGCCAACTCGTCACGGAAGCATCCATGGTAGGCGCATTTGATATCGACGTGGAACGATTGAACAAAGTTGAACCATCAATGGTAGGCGCATACTACTTGTTATACCATTCCGTACATATTCTTTCATGATCTAGCGCCCGAGACCTCTTCCACTAGGGTTTTGTGGCAGTTCATGGATAGATCTCTTGATCCGTAGAGGGGGATGAGAAAGAGGGGAAGAGTAGTCACCTTCAGTTCGTGGAGAGTGTGGGCGGTGTCGTGAGGGCAACAGGGGTTCCATGGTCATGACATTCGTCGCCCATGGCAGCGGGTATGGTGGCGCAGTGGCGTCGGCACTGTGCGACGGGTATGGGGTTTTCATGTTAGGGAAATTATGAGGCAACTCAGTTTTTCTAGACACTTGTTGCTTAAATTGCGCACGTACCAAAGGACCGCGGGATGCGAAGCTGATCTTTGGGGACGGCTATTCGACCAAAAAACCATGGAGCCTGAACTGCGCTGATGACGAAGAGGCACAACTTGCCAGGCTAGTCTTTGGTAGGCGCACTGGACAAAAGACGCTACCGGATAAGGTTTTTTCAGGGGGTTGCAGATCTCTATCGAAAAAGGATCTTCGGGACTATTGCCGCCAGATCGTAGCTAGGCTAGGAGCCTAGGAGTTGGCATCAGATCGACTTAAGGAGCCCAATGGCCCGCCCGCGCAGTGGTGGCAACATCTATCATATGGGCCATTAGCCATGTATCTTAAAGGTAGAAAGTAATCTAGGATCTAGTTAGACGAGTCGGACTAGCCTCAGGCCTATAAATATGTAACTTCCCATCCATAATAAACACGATGGCATATGTTCCAAAGCAGCGCGTGTCTCGTCAACTCAATCTCTCGCATCGCCACCCTTGGCGTCTAGAGTTTTTCAACCAAGTAAGCACTATGCTGCTCTAATCCTTCCTCATGGTCGTTTTAGGGTATGTTAAGCATTTGCATACCATGTAGATTTCGTACCGAAGCGTTTTTTATGGCAGAATCTATTAGTTGTCCCAATGAATCTCGTGTCAAGCCCTGCTTGGCGCGAGACCCATCTGTGAGAAACAAGCCCTAAAAGGTAGAGGTTTCGGTGATTAATGACAACATAATGTCGTTTACTAATGAGTTCATGCATTGAAGGTCTTATATTAGTAATTGAGCTCATTGGTTGATTAAAAGAGACCCTTAATTTCAAATTCTAATGGACAGCTTGTGGTTTAATCGAGCTAGCAAGAAGATCGGGTGTTTCCCTAGCTCTAAGTGCCAAAAGGTGAAAAAAGGGCACTTAGTTTTCTATTTGCTAGCTTTAGTCGAGCTGTACTATCAAGAGGGGTTGAGATGAGTAGCTTGAGTCACTCCATTTCGAGAATTCTCTAACTTTCGAGTGCATCTATGTCCTAAAGCTCAAGCACCTTAAAACATGCCAAAACACACTCACCTTTGTCAAATAAGTCAAGAGAAAGCCCTTCGAAAACTTTACAAAACTCCGTTTGAAAACAGCGCTAAAAACCAAATTTTTATGTACCATGGGACTGTCCGATGGCTAGCCACCGGACTGCCCGGTCGCGCAAAAACTTAGCGCTAAGGTTATGTCGTTCGGCTGAGCTTTAATAGCCACCGGACTGTCCGGTGCCACCACCGGACGATATAAACTGAGGGCTCTGTTTCCTTACGTCCCAGGCAAAACAACCCACTGGACTGTCCGGTGGCTCACCACCGACTGTCCGGTGCCCCACCGGACGTTATAAAATGAGGGGTTGCTAAGTGGCATTCGTCTAGACTATCCGGTGGGTACGTAGAAAAACGGTTGGAGCTTCCCAACGGCTAGTTGTGGAGCTCCACCCTTTTTGAAGGCTCTCCCTCCCCTCATTTACTACCTTTGCAACCCAAGAACACTTACATACACTCAAAGGTCACCTACACCACCAATTTCACACTAAATCTTGAGCTTTGGGCAAGAGACTTAAAGAGAAGAGAACTCTTTGATTGGGGTTGAATCAAGTGAAGCCAAAGCTTGTTAATCTTGGTGATTGCGATCACCTAGACGGCTGCGGTCGTGCGTTTCGCGAGCTCCCGGAGCTTGTGGAAGAAGCGGAGCAAGCCCTTTGCGAAGGGATTGTAACCGGCTCAAGCTCGCCGGTCCGGAGCGGAGAAGAGCTTCATCAAGAAGAGAGCACTTGATCCGCGGATCAAGGGGTTGCTTGACTTTTGCGAAGGTCACTTTGCCAACCTCATTCCTTACGAGGTTTGAGGCCGGGATCCTTACGAGGAGCCCGCGAGAGCAAAGCCTTGCGAGGGGCGCCAAACGAGGAGTAGGGGGTTGAGACCGTGTGTCTCCCCGAACCTCAGGGAAAAAATCCTTGTGTCTTCTCTTTACATTTCCGCATTTACTTTCCGCACTTTACTTTCCTAGAATTGCATGCTTGGCTCTAGGTTGCAAACCTTTTGTGCGTGTAGTTTATTAGGATCACTTGTTTAGGCACTAGGGTGAATTGGGACCTGTGCGATAGGATTTAATTTTGAGTTTCGAAATTAGAAGTCCAATTCACCCCCCTCTTGGACATCTTGATCCTTTCAATTAGTATCAGAGCCGAGTGCTCATTGGTTGAGGCTTCACCGTCTTGAGCAAGATGTCTAGTGGGGAAGGTCCTCCGCCCGTGTTCAATGACGATGACTTCCCATATTGGAAGGTCCGTATGGAGTACATAAAAGCCATTGACCCACTTCTCTATACCGCGGCCGTCACTGGCTTTCCCGCCGTGGTCGATAAGGATAAGCCCACTACGTCGGAGCAAAATTACGAGAAGTGGAATGCCAAGACTCGTAATGTTCTCTTCCGTGGCTTGTGCAAAGAGGTTTTCAATCGTGGGAGAACTATCAAGGACGCGCACAAGCTATGGGAAGAGATTTGTGCGCTCCATGAGGGAACCTTAAGCGAGAAAGAGCAACGCCATAGCACTCTTAGTAAGAAGCTAAGTGATTTCCGCATGCTTTCACATGAAAATGCTAATCAAATGTATTCTCGCTTGAATGTGCTTGCAGAGGAGATCAACGGTCTTGGTTTGACTCAAATCAAGGAAGATGATGTGGCAAGGAAGATATTGGACCTCCCTTCGGTCGACAAATATGGCCACATTGTCACGGTTCTTCACCAAACCGACCTCTCCAAGGCTACGTCCGGTGTGCTTGGCAAGATCAATGCTCATGAAATGTACATGCACATCACACCGAATGCGGAGCCTCCAAGCAAGAAGAAGGACATTGTGAAACGACCTGGATACCGCGATGCCGAAATCCAAGCCTTTACTCATTGCGATAGTCTCAGGATACACATAAGCTATCGCAATTCATATGTTTCAATCGGTATCACATCCACAGATTCCAATATCATTACATTTATACATTAATGGCCTAAGCTGGTACAAGTCCAACAGGACTGAATCAAGCAGAAATCGTAATCTAGCAGCGGAAAGTAAGTCTTCGGGTCCATCTCCACAGGCATCCTTGAGCGAAGCACCGTGATCCTCAGTTGTTTCGTCCTTCATGGGAATGATCGTCGTCCATCTCATCGCCTTCCGTCGAAGAAGAGGTCGTCATCCAGCTTATCTCCAAAACCTGCGCGCCAGTAGCGCAGGCCACCCTGAGACACTCCCCTAAGCGGCAGCGTAATAATAAAAGGGACTGGCACAAGTGGAAGGCTCTAGGCTTCCTATGGAAGCAAGTATATCAATAATATTATCCAGTTTACCATATCATTGTTCCATTCGGGAATTCGATCACACGACCGGTCCCCCTGCTCATCACTCATCCTAACACATACACACCTCACCACCATACACCTCTTCCATATCATCCACACTCATCATACTACATCTGCGGCATGACAGCTCCCACCCGTCCATGCCTCAACGGCCGCAGCCGGTTTCCAAACACTCGAGGGAGAAGAGAAGAAAACCCATGCTAGTTAGAGCAAGTCACACCAAGGGATCGTCCTTTGACCGGGGACGGCGGCTATACGTATAGATCATACACTCTCGAGAGGATGTTGTACATCTGCACCCACACGAGATGGGACGGAGGCAGTAGCGATCTGCCCCGGGCCCACCACACCGATAGGTAACCCTCCCTTTCTGGCACCTTTTCTGCTTTCCTGAGCTAGAGACTGTGCGGATACAAACCCACCGCACTCTCAGAACTGTGAGCTCGACTGATCCGGGGCCCCACGGGTCAAGTATATCGGGGACGAGAGATTATCCCCGCAACCGTCATCGCCCCCTAACACTATCGCCTTACGCCAACAGTTCCAGTGCCATTGGGGAAAGTCAAGAACCGGGCTTGAGGTCGTATAGTATGCACGAGTCATAGGTCCAAGGTGGAGTTACCCCTACTCGGTCCTTAATTAGCGAGAGCAAGCCTTCCAAGGGTCGGTTGCCACCCTCAGTGGTGGGCCGCGCACCACCACACACCTCACTCCACTCTGAAGAGAGTTCAGTCTCTCCCATGTTTCCGGTGCCGACTCTCGCCACCCATCTCACACACCATCTCGCTCTCAAATCCACCCACTTCACACACGCCAAGAGTTTTCACATCCCACCATCATATCACCCAATCTCACATCATGTTCATTTTACTTAGTTATAGTAGTATAATGGTGGTGATGTAGCAAGCAAGGTAATAGTGGCTACATGGAAACAGGCTCCCTATCTTTAGGTTAACAGCAAGCATAAATAATAAATGTAGCAGTAGCAAGTTAAGTGTCTATAGGTTATGAAGCGAGGGAAGTGTCTGAATGGTGACCTTGGTAGAGCTGGTTGCTTTAAATCTCCGGTGCAGTCGAAGTAGTCGTATTCATCAGGGTCCTCTGAGAGATTCTCCGGACCTATACGTGAACATCCGAATATACCACATGCGGCACAAACTCCAAATAAAATGTATAAAGAACCAACATCACTCAAACAATAGCTCTAACTCGTAGAGCTTGATTTTAGATAAATTTAGAAACTGGTTTCATATCATTCGGACTTCGCATGAGTTTACTATAAATTTCCTAAGGTTTAACCCTGGTTTTATTAATTAAAAGGTGAAAAGGGGTAGGGCAAGGTCACTGGGCCGAAAATGGCCTGCTCGGCCTGACTCCCGGGCGCGGCCCACTTTCTTTCTCCCCTCACCCGACCCGCTTGGCTTCCTGGCAGGGGCAGCCCGCGACGCTCTTGGGCCCTGACGCAGCCCAACTCCCCCCTGTTCCAGCCCAGATCGGGTGGGAGCCCGATTTACGTCATCCTCTCTCTGCATTCTTTCCCACCTCGCCACCCAGGTGCTCGGTGAAAAGCCTCCAAGGCTCTCCTCGCCGGCGGCGCTCACCGCGGCGGCGACAACGCGCCAGGGCGTGACTCCAACTCCCTGCACACATCACGACTCGAAGGCAGGTTCTTCCAGGGCGACTGCTCGACCGGCAGCAAGGTACGGACGACGCGCGCGGACGCTCAGGCGTGGCGCACGACGGTGCAGAACGGCAAGCGGGCACAGAGTGGCTCCGGCCGCGTCGGCACGACGAGGTCTTCGCGGGGTCGACTGAAGGGCAAGAGCACGGAATGAATCTGACTGCAACGGTGAGGAGGGGCCCTCCACGGTCTGACTCGGCGGCGAAGGGACATGGCCACGGCGGCAGCAAAACACGAGAGGCGGTCATGGTGGTGCCTGGCGGACGGACGTCCGCTCGTTGTGACGTGAACGCGCGCGAGTGCGGGCATAACCCGGTCGCGGCGACGGCTCCTAAGCATCCTGCATGGAGACGAGATGGACTCTGCGGCGGCGACGAAACAGAGCATACAGACATTTGCGCGGGCATGGGTACTCCCGATCGCGGCGGCGCTGCACGCCCGTGGCGTGGCGTGCGCAGAGTGCGAACGGCACGAGAGCAGGGGTAGCTCGGCTCATGACCGGCTCCCCGTCGGTAAGGTAGAAATGGCAGCGCTCTCCAAGGCTACCTAACATGGTGGCTAGCGGCTTGAGACACCGCACGACGACGGCGCTCCAGGATGCCGCAGCGGCGACGCGCGCGAACGGAAAGGATCCCGAAGAGACCCGGTCCGCGGCGAGGGAATTGGCAAAGGGGCAACTTGATTTCTCACTGTGCTTGGCTTGGCGACGAGGAGTCGAACACGTCTCAGGGTAGAGGAAGCAGAGGACGGCGGGTATGGCTGCGTTGGGATCCTGGCGGCGGCGTCGCGCGGGCACGTCCCTCCAACTTGGCACGAGTGGCGTCGATATTGTCGTAGTTTCTCCCCGGCAGGCGGCCTCCTCCTTGTAATGCGAACGACGTCCAGCTCCGGCGGCTCCTCTTCTTGGCTCGGCGTCGGCTTCTCCTTGGTACAAACGGCGTCCTCCTCTTCTCCGGCTCCGACTCCGGCTTCCTCGGCCCTCTCTCACGGTCCCTCGACGACGGCGGCGGTAAAGGGGTGGAATTAGGGCAAGCCTGGGCTTGATTAGGGTTCCAAGGCTGACGCGTTGGCTACTTATAGCGGCGGCGAGAGGAATTTGGGCTTGGACGCCCAGGTCGTCACGGATCGGCAGGGCGGCCTCGACGTCTCCGCCCCAGCGGTGCGAGGAGGTCACGCAAATTGCGTGACTCCGGTCCCACACGGGCGGTTGGGCGAGCAGGCTGGCAGGGCGATCCCATCCCCGGCTTGGCGCGCAAGGGAACCAGGGCAGCGCACATGCGCGGTCGAGGCCCGGCCGGCTCTGTTCCGATCGGAACGCAGAGAGGTAAGATGAGGATGGAAGGGAAAGCTGACGATTGGGCCCCACTTGGCGGTGACACAGCTGCGGCGGTGGCCCACAAGGCAGCGGCAGGGCGTGGGCGTGGGCTTGGCCTCGCTTGGGCCGGTTTGGCTGCGAGCTGGCCCAAGTGAGAAAGCCCAAGGGTGGTTGGGTTGGGCCGGCTCGGATGGTTGGGCCGAAAGGTCTTCTCCTTTTATTTGTTTTCCTGGTTTGCTTTTCTCTTTTATTTATTTGATTTGAGTTTGAGTTAAGGATTTGGATTGAAATTAACTTGCACTCAAACAAAGATGCAAATAAACTCCAAATTTGGTGCATGGAAATTAAGCACAAGGTATAACACAAATAAAGTTATTTATCCAATTTATTAAGGGTTGGTTAATCATTTTAATGGTTTATCCTATTTTCTAGGTTATATGCAATGCAACACACATAATTTGGAAAAGAAATTTTTAAGTTGTGATTTTTGGTTTATAAAAAATTAGGGTTGTTACAGTCTCCCCCCCCTTCACAAGAATCTTGTCCTCGAGATTTAGGGGTAACTTACTCGATCTCGAAGAGGTGAGGATACTTCTCCCGAAGTTATGACTCTTTCTCCTAGGTAGCTTCTCTTTCTGAGTGATTACTCCATACCACTTTGCACACTGGAATCCTTGTTGTTTTGATTCCTTTTTCTGCCCGGTCAAGAATCTGCACTGGGTACTCCAAGTATTCCAGGTTATCCTGCAGATCCACTGCTTCTGGTGAAATCTGATCCTCAGGCAATCTCAAACATTTGCGAAGCTGGGAGACGTGAAACACAAGGTGTACGCCGGACAGGTGCTCTGGCAACTCAAGCTCGTAAGCTAGCTCTCCAATCTTCTTCTTGATTCTGTAAGGCCCAACATATCTTGGTGCAAGCTTCCCTCTCATGTGAAATCTCTTGGTTCCATGCAAAGGTGACACTTTTAAGTACACAAATTCTCCTGCTTCAAAAGTGAGCTCACGCCTGCACTTATCTGCATAGCTTTTCTGGCGGCTCTGAGCTGTTCTGTGGTTCTCTGACTTTGGCCACATTTTCAGCTGCTTCTTCAAACATAGCTGGCCCAAAGAACTGTCTCTCACCTACCTCTTCCCACATCAAGGGAGTTCTGCACTGATGACCATACAAAGCCTGGAATGGCGACATCTCAATGCTGGCTTGATAGCTGTTGTTGTACGAAAATTCTGCAAACGGCAAGCTGTCTTCCCAATTCGGTCCATAAGTCAACACACAAGCTCTCAGAAGGTCTTCTAGGAGTTGATTCACTCTCTCTGTCTGCCCATCCGTCTGTGGGTGGTAAGCGGAGCTGTACTCAAGCTTGGTTCCCATAGCTTGCTGCAGGCTTGTCCAGAAATTTGCTGTGAATTGCAGACCTCGATCTGAGATTATGCTCAAGGGTGCTCCATGTAGCCTCAGGATATGCTGCATGTAGAGCTCAGCTAGCTTCGGAGTACGGTAGATCGTCTTCACCGGTATAAAGTGAGCTGATTTAGCCAAGCGGTCTACGATCACCCAAATAGAATCATTCCCCTTTGGAGTGCGAGGAAGTCCAACTATAAAGTCCATGGAAATTTTCTCCCATTTCCACATCGGAATATCTAACGGCTTCAACAAACCAGCAAGTCTTTGCTTTTCAGCCTTAATTCGATTGCAAGTGTCACATTGAGCAACGAAAGCTGCGATATCACGCTTCATTCTTATCCACCAGAACAACTTCTTTAAGTCTTGGTACATTTTGGTGCTTCCTGGGTGAATCGAGTACTTAGTACAGTGAGCCTCAGTTAGAATGGACTCTCTGATTCCTTCATTAAGTGGGATGCACAAGCGTCCTTTCTGCCAAATGGTACCCCGATCATCTACCCTGAAATCAGGAAGTAAGCCTTTCTCCATTCCCACTCTCAGTTCTGCTATGCTTGGGCAATCTTTCTGAGCTTGTCTGATTTGGTCTTCTAGGGTGCATCTGACTCTCAACTCATTCAACTGCTCGGTAGTGACAAAATCAAGCCTCAACTGCTCCATTTCTGCACACAGCTCTGCTGACAACTCTTCTCCTGTCAAAAGGTTGCAGTAACTCTTGCGGCTCAAAGCATCGGCTACCACATTTGCTTTACCGGGATGGTAGTGGATTTCTAGTTAATAATCCTTGATCAATTCTAACCATCTCCTTTGCCTCATGTTCAGCTCAGACTGAGTGAAGATGTACTTCAAGTTCTTGTGATCTGTATAGATATCACACTTGTTCCCTATCAGATAGTGTCTCCAAATCTTCAGCGCATGCACAACTGCTGCAAGCTCTAAGTCGTGAGTGGGGTAGTTCTCCTCATGAGCTCTCAACTGACGGGAGGCATATGAAATCACATGGTTATCTTGCATTAACACACATCCCAATCCTTGTCTGGAAGCATCGCAGTACACAACAAAGTCCTTCTGCAGATCCGGCAAAGTAAGCACTGGAGTCGTAGTCAGCTTGTCCTTCAGGCACTGAAAACTTTTCTCACGCTTATCATTCCATTCAAATGACACTTTGTCCTTGAGCAGCTCGGTCATTGGCTTTGCAATCTTGGAGAAATTCTCAATGAACCTCCGGTAGTATTTAGCTAATCCCATGAAGCTTCTGATCTCAGTCACATTGCGAGGAGTCTTCCAGTTGGACACGGCCTCAATCTTCTCAGGATCCACTGACACACCTTCTGTTGTCAACACGTGGCCAAACAAGGCAACTTTCTTCAACCAAAACTCACATTTGCTAAACTTTCCATACAACTGGTTCCTTTGGAGCTTCTCTAACACAACTCGCAGATGTTTCTCATGCTGTTCACGTGTCTTGGAGTAAATCAGGATATCATCAGTGAAAACGACTACAAATTGGTCAAGTTCTTGCTCGAGAATCAGGTTCATCATATTCATGAAGTAAGCTAGAGCATTTGTGAGACCGGATGACACCACAGTGAACTCATGGTGACCATACCGGGTCACAAAGGCTGTCTTTGGTATATCCTCCTCTCGGATCTTCATCTGGTGGTACCCAGACCTGAGGGCAATCTTACTAAAGTACCTTGCCCCCTTCAATTGGTCAAGCAGAGCATCAGTTCGGGGCAACGGGCACTTGCTCTTTAATGTGACCGCATTCAGCTCGCGGTAATCTATGCACAATCTTATTGATCCGTCTTTCTTCTTCACGAACAGCACTGGGGCTCTCCATGGTGATACACTGCATCTAATTAACCCTTTCTCCAGCAGTTCATTCAGTTGCTTCTTCAACTCGTCATATTCCTTTCCCGACATTCTGTAGGGTGCCTTTGCAATATGAGCAATCCCTGGCACAAGGTTGATCGCAAACTCCATAGCTTGATCTGGCGGTAACCCTGGCAACTCATCCGGGAAGACATCCGAATACTCACAGACAATTGGCACCTCTTCTGAGGTCTTGGTGACAAGGCTGTGCAACTGGTGAGTAGCTAACGACTGTACAGAGACAAACTCTACCTCCTGTCCGCTAGGGTGTATAAGCTTGACTGAGCGAGGAAAGCAAGAAATCACACCTCGGTGTCTAGTGAGCCAGTCCATACCCAAAATTACATCTATCCTGTCAGAACAGAGGATGGTCAAATCTGCCTTGAACTCCAATCCTGCTATTAGGATACTCACACCTTTGCAAAACAAAGTGCAGCTCATCTTCCCCAAGGGTGAGCTAGTGATTATGGGTCTTTTCCGAGTTATAGAAACCAGAGAATTCTGAGTAGCAAACTTGGATGACACATACGAACTTGTTGCTCCAGAATCAAATAGCACCAAGGCATTAGTCTCGTTTACCAAAAACTCACCGAGTACGACATCTGGTGCGTTGGTAGTATCCTCGGCGGTCACATGGTTCAACTGGCCCTGTGTAGCTGAATGTGGTGCGCGGGCTTGAGTGCATTGATCTGACCTTCTGTGTGTATGCACCTTGGCATGTCTTTTTCTTTTCCTCTTCTTCTTTTCCTTGTATGGGCATAATTCAGCCTCGTGATCGAGACTGCCACACACGTAGCGAGTGAATGCCAAGTCACCTGGAGTAGGGATCGGTGTGGGTGGCTCTTCCCATGAGTCCTCCCCAAGGGGCTGGTAGCTCTGCCTCTGGCGAATGGGACCTTGCACTTCAGAGTTGTAGTCCAGGTCATCGTCACTATCACCAAGGTCATACCAGGGTCTCTGAAATGTTTTGGGTAGAGACATGTGATCGGTGCGCTTTCTCTTGGAGCTCTCACCCCCATTGTAGTCCAATACCTCTTTCCCAACAGAGATGGCCTTGTTCATCATGTGCCGAAGAGATCGGTAGACACCTGCGGTCAAGAGCACTTGGATTTCTGGATGTAGACCTTACAGGAACCAATATTGCTTCTTCTCGTCGGTTCTGGTATCATCTGGGGCATACCTCATCATCTTGATAAAAAGGTTCACATACTCTTGCACTTGCCCTGCTTCAAGTTGCGGAATTCTGCTGCCTTTTGCATCATCATTTCCTTTGGCACAAAGAACTCCCTGAAAGCAACTGTGAACTCCTCCCACGTGATGCTGGCTGGGTCATCGTGGGTCTCACAAAAGCTATCCCACCAAACACACGCTGAGCCTTTCAACTGGTGGACAGCAAGAACCACACATTCTTCATCCGTGCAAGTAGTAAGATCAAGCTTCTTCTCAATCTCCCTTAGCCAATCCTCAGCCTCGAGTAGGTCATCGGTGTAGTCAAAGATGGGGGCTTTTAGCTTTATGAATCCCTCAATCTTCTTGGTAAGGCTTTTGGGGTGGGGGTCTTGGGTATGGTCATTCTGGACTGGGTTTGCTGGAGGGTCTTGGTTTTTCTAGGCATGTAGTAGGTTGGCCATGGCTTGCATAAGCTGGTTCTGGTTAGCGATCATCTGGTCTTGTTTGGCTATTAGCTGGTCTATGGAAGGTGCTTGAGGATTTGGGGGTTCTGGTTCTGGAGGTGGTGGTAGGTTAATTTCAGGCTCTGGAACTGGGTTCTCGGGCTGAGGCACAGGCCTACCATCTGTTTCTCCACTTCCTCTTCCTTGATGCCTTCTCCTTCTTCTTGAGGTGGTGTATTGTCTCTCCTGACACCACCCATGGCCATCAAGCAGTCTGACCTTCTTAGCGGCATCTGCTAAGACGAGAGGGGTCGATGTTAAAACCAGTGGAGTGTTTATAAGATCATTTACGAAGGAGTCTATAATATTATTTAACTTATAATAAAATGGTTTACTAGGAGCACTCAAGCAGAAGAAGCATAAGAGCCAAATAAATCCATAAGATCCAGGCACTCAATACAATATTATACCTTAATTATGTGCTTTCTCCAGGCTGACTCCATGGCTCTAGAGATATCGCACCTCTACCGAGTTATTCTACTTCGTGGCCTTTGGAGGGTAGTCACTAGATCATGGTCATTTGACTGGTCGATAAAGAGGGCGTAGTCCTTTTTCGTCTCTAGCTCTTGTCGGTATAGGCTTTATGCTCATTCGATTGCCTTCAACAAGACATTGTCTTCTTTGATGATAAATGCTCCTATCCAAGTAAACACACTCAAGTCTCCATTGCACTTCGACTTCGTATGGCACTTGCATTTTGTCGGAACTCTTTTGAGGCATTGAAGGTTTGTCTCGTGATCTAAAGTTTAAATCCAATTGAAGATTTTTTTTATCCAAAGGGAGGATTTTAATTCAACAGAGCCAAAATCAAAACAAGTTTCAAATAGACTACGAGGTAGGATGTAGACGAAAGTTGATAAATCTTTTTCAAAACACGGGTTGGGTAAAATAATTTGTTCATAAAGTAGTCCTTATATTCATGCGAGGCTAGGGTCACGTGCTACGGTCAAGCTCGGCTCTGATACCAACTGAAACGACCCGGATTCTGCGATGCCGAAATCCAAGCCTTTACTCATTGCGATAGTCCCAGGATACACATAAGCTATCGCAATTCATATGTTTCAATCGGTATCACATCCATAGCTTCGAATATCATTACATTTATACATTAATGGCCTAAGCCGGTACAAGTCCAACAGGACTGAGTCAAGCAGAAATCGTAATCTAGCAGCAGAAAGTAAGTCTTTGGGTCCATCTCCACAGGCATCCTTGAGCAAAGCACCGTGATCCTCAGTTGTTCTGTCCTTCATGGGAATGATCGTCGTCCATCTCATTGCCTTCCGTCGAAGAAGAGGTCATCATCCAGCTTATCTCCAAAACCTGCGCGCCAGTAGCGCAGGCCACCCTGAGACACTCCCCTAAGCAGCAGCGTAATAATAAAAGGGACTGGCACAAGTGGAAGGCTCTAGGCTTCCTATGCAAGCAAGTATATCAATAATATTATCCAGTTTACCATATCATTGTTCCATTCGGGAATTCGATCACACGACCGGTTCCCCTGCTCATCACTCATCCCAACACATACATACCTCACCACCATACACCTCTTCCATATCATCCATACTCATCATACTACATCTGCGGCATGACAGCTCCCACCCGTCCATGCCTCAACGGCCGCAGCCGGTTTCCAAACACTCAAGGGAGAAGAGAAGAAAACCCATGCTAGTTAGAGCAAGTCACACCAAGGGATCGTCCTTTGACCGGGGACGGCGGCTATACGTATAGATCATACACTCTCGAGAGGATGTTGTACATCTGTACCCACACGAGATGGGACGAAGGCAGTAGCGATCTGCCCTGGGCCCACCACACCGATAGATAACCCTCCCTTTCTAGCACCTTTCCTGCTTTCCTGAGCTAGAGACTGTGCGGATACAAACTCACCGCACTCTCAGAACTGTGAGCTCGACTGATCCGGGGCCCCACGGGTCGAGTATATTGGGGACGAGAGATTACCCCCGCAACCGTCATCGCCCCTAGCACTATCGCCTTACGCCAATAGTTCCAGTGCCATTGGGGAAAGTCAAGAACCGGGCCTGAGGTCGTATGGTATGCACGAGTCATAGGTCCAAGGTGGAGTTACCCCTACTCTGTCCTTAATTAGCGAGAGCAAGCCTTCCAAGGGTCGGTTGCCACCCTCAGCGGTGGGCCGCGCACCACCACACACCTCACTCCACTCTGAAGAGAGTTCTAGTCTCTCCCATTTTTTCGGTGCCGACTCTCGCCACCCATCTCACACACCATCTCGCTCTCAAATCCACCCACTTCACACACGCCAAGAGTTATCACATCCCACCATCATATCACCCAATCTCACATCATGTTCATTTTACTTAGTTATAGTAGTATAATGGTGGTGATGTAGCAAGCAAGGTAATAGTGGCTACATGAAAACAGGCTCCCTATCTTTAGGTTAACAGCAAGCATAAATAATAAATGTAGCAGTAGCAAGTTGCGTGTCTATAGGTTATGAAGCGAGGGAAGTGTCTGAATCGTGACCTCGGTAGAGCTGGTTGCTTTAAATCTCCGGTGCAGTCGAAGTAGTCATATTCATCAGGGTCCTCCGAGAGTTTCTCCGCATGAGTTTAGAAACTGGTTTCATATCATTCGGACTTCGCATGAGTTTACTATAAATTTCCTATCGTTTAACCTTGGTTTTATTAATTAAAAGGTGAAAAGGGGTAGGGCAAGGTCACTGGGCCGAAAATGGCCTGCTCGGCCTGACTCCCGGGCGCGGCCCACTCTCTTTCTCCCCTCACCGGGCCCGCTTGGCTTCCTGGCAGGGGCAGCCCGCGACGCTCTTGGGCCCTGACGCAGCCCAACTCCCCATCCTGTTCCAGCCCAGATCGGGTGGGAGCCCGATCTACGTCATCCTCTCTTTGCATTCTTTCCCACCTCGCCACCCAGGTGCTCGGTGAAAAGCCTCCAAGGCTCTCCTCGCCGGCGGCGCTCGCCGCGGCGGCGACAACGCGCCAGGGCGCGACTCCAACTCCCTGCACACATCACGGCTCGAAGGCAGGTTCTTCCAGGGCGACTGCTCGACCGGCGGCAAGGTACGGACGACGCGCGCGGACACACAGGCGTGGCGCGCGACGGTGCGGAACGGCAAGCGGGCACGGAGTGGCTCCGGCCGCATCGGCACGACGAGGTCTTCGCGGGGTCGACTGAAGGGCAAGAGCACGTAATGAATCTGACTGCAACGGTGAGGAGGGGCCCTCCACGGTCTGACTCGGCGGCGAAGGGACATGGCCACGGCGGCAGCAAAACACAGGAGGCGGTCATGGTGGTGCCTGGCGGACGGACGTCCGCTTGCCGTGACGTGAACGCGCGCGAGTGCGGGCAAAACCCAGTCACGGCGACGGCTCCTAAACTTCCTGCATGGAGACGAGATGGACTCTGCGGCGGCGACGAAACAGAGCATACAGGCATGCGCGCGGGCATGGGTATTCCCGATCGTGGCGGCGCTGCACGCCCGCGGCGTGGCGTGCGCGGAGTGCGAACGGCACGAGAGCAGGGTAGCTCGGCTCATGACCGGCTCCGCGTCGGTAAGGTAGAAATGGCAGCGCTCTCCAAGGCTACCTAACATGGTGGCTAGCGGCTTGAGACACCGCACGACGACGGCGCTCCAGGATGCCGCAGCGGTGACTCGCGCGAACGGAAAGGATCCCGAAGAGACCCGGTCCGCGGCGAGGGAATTGGCAAAGGGGCAACTCGATTTCTCACCGTGCTTGGCTTGGCGGCGAGGAGTCGAACACGTCTCGAGGTAGAGGAAGCAGAGGACAGCGGGTACGGCGGCGTTGGGATCCTGGCGGCGGCGTCGCGCGGGCACATCCATCCAACTTGGCACGAGCGGCGTCGATATTGTCGTAGTTTCTCCCCGGCAGGCGGCCTCCTCCTTGCAACGCGAACGACGTCCAGCTCTGGCGGCTCCTCTTTTTGGCTCGGCGTCGGCTTCTCCTTGGTACGAACGGCGTCCTCCTCTTCTCCGGCTCCGACTCCGGCTTCCTCGGCCCTCTTTCACGGTCCCTCGACGACGGCGGCGGTAAAGGGGTGGAATTGGGGCAAGCCTGGGCTTGATTAGGGTTCCAATGTCGACGCGTTGGCTACTTATAGCGGCGGCGAGAGGAATTTGGGCTTGGGCGCCCAGGTCGGCACGGATCGGTAAGGTGGCCTCGGCGTCTCCGCCCTGGCTGTGCGAGGAGGTCACGCAAATTGCGTGACTCCGGTCCCACACGGGCGCGGGCGGTTGGACGAGCAGGCTGGCAGGGCGATCCCATCCCCGGCTTGGCGCGCAAGGGAACTAGGGCAGCGCACATGCGCGGTCGAGGCCCGGGCGGCTCTGTTCCGATCGGAACGCAGAGAGGTAAGATGAGGATGGAAGGGAAAGCTAACGATTGGGCCCCACTTAGCGGTGACACAGCTGCTGCGGTGGCCCACAAGGCAGCGGCAGGGCGTGGGCGTGGGCTTGGCCTCGCTTGGGCCGGTTTGGCTGTGAGCTGGCCCAAGTGAGAAAGCCCAAGGGTGGTTGGGTTGGGCCGGCTCGGATGGTTGGGCCGAAAAGTCTTCTCCTTTTATTTGTTTTCCTGGTTTGCTTTTCTCTTTTATTTATTTGATTTGAGTTTGGGTTAAGGATTTGGATTGAAATTAACTTGCACTCAAACAAAGATGCAAATAAACTCCAAATATGGTGCATGGAAATTAAGCACAAGGTATAACACAAATAAAGTTATTTATCCAATTTATTAAGGGTTGGTTAATCATTTTAATGGTTTATCCTATTTTCTAGGTTATATGCAATGCAACACACATAATTTGGAAAAGAAATTTTTAAATTATGATTTTTGGTTTACAAAAAATTAGGGTTGTTACACATTGCCCTCAAGGCAAGCTCATCAAAAGAAAAGAAGTCCACCCCCAAGAAAATTATTGTGGTGGACACCCAAGAAGAAGATGAGCAAGAAGAAGAGGATAGCGATAATGAGGTGACCCAACTTGTGCGCAAGGTCACTTGTGCCTTGGGTCGCCTTGACAAGAACGGCATCAAGTACTCCTCAACTAAGAAGAAGTTCTTCCCATCCAAGAAGAAGCTTGAAGAAACGGAGTGCTACAAGTGTGGCAAACTTGGCCATCTCTCATATCAATGCTGAGTTGCCACCAAGAAGAAGCAAGAAAAGAAGAAGTACAAGAATGACTCAAGTGATGAGTCAAGTGATGTGAGAAGAAGAACAAGAAGAAGGCCCCCAAGCAATTCAAGAAGAAATTCTTCAAGAAGAGGGGCAAAGCTTATATTGGGGAGTGGATGACCGATGAGGACTCTTCAAGCAACTCATCGGACTCAAGTGAAGATGAAAGTGAAGTTGTTGCCGGGCTTGCCATAGCCACCACCACTACACCAACTCCGGCGTCACCAACTTCTTCATCCACATCTCACCTATGCCTTATGGCCAAGGGAGACAAGGTAAAAGCTTTTGATGATTCTTCCGATGATGATGACGACTTGCCTTCCTATGATGAACTTGCTAGCTTGGTCCAAGAACAAAACAAGGCTCTTAGCAAGTTGAGTGCTAAACTTGACAAGGCAAAGGTCGAGAACAAGAGTCTCAAAGTCAAGTGCAATGAGATAATGACAAACTATGATCATGGCAAGTTTGATCAAATGGAGAAAAAAATTGCTTGTCTTGAGGAAGTCAACAAGAAGCTTGCATCAAGCAACAAAGAGCTTGAGATAATCAAAGAAACACAAGATAAGGGCTACAATATAATCAAAAAGTCTCACATTGAGAAAGCTCAAGAAATCAAAGAGCTCAATGAGACACTAGATGAGGTGAACAAGTGCTATATGGAGTTGGCAACTTCTAATGAGGAGTTTTGTGAAAAAAATCGTATATTGCAACTCCATAGCATTGAGCTTGATGAAGCTAGAAAAGAGTTAGAGGCAACACTTTAAGAAATCAACTCAATTCACAAGAATGATGAATCTCCCAATGACATCAAGTCTTGTGAGAAAACATGTGTGCCCAAGAGTGAGCATGAGAAGCTTGTGATTGAATTTGAGAAGCTCAAGAATAAGAAGAGTGAATCTCCCAATGCACTCAAACAAGCCGAGAGTTGTACTCAATGCAAGAACAAGGCTATAAATGAGAAAGATGCAAGTATTCTTATCAAGCTCAAGGATGAGAATGACAAACTCAAGCAAGAAGTAAAAAGTGTGCAATCCGGCTATGGTTCCTTGCTTAAGGGCAACACCAAGTATCATGAGATGTTGTCTTTTCAAGCCGTGAACTTTGAGAAGAATTGTCTTGGCTACCCACCGTTCAAGGACACTTGCAAGCCACCACCTTCCATCAAGATTGAGAAGCCTAAGTGGTGCACCGAGTGCTTGACCGAGGGTCATTTCATGTTTGAGTGCAAAGCACCACCCAAGAAACTTAACAAGCAATTGAGGGCATTTGCTTTTGATGCTCACTACTTGGTCAAGAGATTGTCAAATGGACAAGTGAAGGTCCAATTCCTAGGCAAGAATGATGAGACAAGACCCAAGAAGCTATGGGTGCCCAAGACGCTCATACCCAAGATTGTTGATCCAAATGAGAAATGGACACCTAAGCCCAAGTCTAAAGTTGCACCTATTCTTAGATGGGTGCCCAAGTCTCAAGCTTGATTTGCTTGTGTGTAGGTAAACTACAAGACCGGAGGATCACATTGGGTGATGGATAGTGGATGCACTCAACATATGACCGGTGATTCCCGAATGTTCACCTCACTTAGTGAAAATGTGGAGGATTATGACAAGATCACATTTGGTGACAACTCCAAGGGCAAGGTTGAAGGATTGGGCAAGATTGAGATATCAAGTGAATATTCAATCTCAAATGTGTTGCTAGTTGATTCTTTGAACTTTAATCTCTTGTCCGTTGGTCAATTGTGTGATTTGGGTTTCCAATGCCTATTCAAGCCAAATGAAGTAGTTGTGAGCAAAATTGATGGTGGTGAAGAAGTCTTCAAGGGATTTCGGCACAACAATCTCTATGTTGTCAACTTAAAGAAAATCAATTTGCAAGCATGCTTGTTCTTCAAGAACTCAATGGGTTGGTTATGGCATAGAAGGCTAGCTCATGTTGGAATGAGCACACTCAAGAAAGTCATGAAGAAGGATCTAGTCCAAGGGTTAAAGGATATCACATTTGAGAAGGACAAGTTATGTAGTGCATGTCAAGCCGGTAAACAAGTTGCAAACACTCATCCTAGCAAGACATTCATGTCTACTTCAAGGCCACTGGAACTACTTCATATGGATCTCTTTGGTCCTACCACTTATACAAGCATTGGTAGCAATAATTATGGTTTTGTGATAGCTGATGACTTCTCAAGATACACATGGGTCTATTTTCTTGAGGACAAAACCGAAGTGGCTCATGTCTTTAGCAAGTTTGCCAAGAGAGCTCAAAATGAATTCAACACTTCAATTGTAAAGATTAGAAGTGACAATGGAAGAGAGTTTGACAATACCAACATTGAAGAGTATTGTGATGAAGTTGGAATCAAACATGAGTTCTCCGCTACATACACTCCTCAACAAAATGGTGTAGTGGAGAGGAAGAATAGGACTCTCATCACTCTCGCAAGGTCAATGCTTGATGAATATGGCACTAATGAGAAGTTTTGGGCCGAAGATATTAACACCGTTTGCTATGCCTCTAACTGGCTATATCCACATCGTCTCCTTGACAAGACTCCATATGAA
This sequence comes from Paspalum notatum, assembly GCA_022530915.1. Taxonomy (NCBI): domain Eukaryota; kingdom Viridiplantae; phylum Streptophyta; class Magnoliopsida; order Poales; family Poaceae; genus Paspalum; species Paspalum notatum. Next base: position 24,489,595 of record CM039688.1, on the reverse strand, counting down.
TTGCTCAATGGGAGAAAACCCAATATCTCATACTTCCGGGTGTTTGGATGCAAATGCTATATCTACAAGAAGCTCCAACACTTGGGTAAGTTTCAAAGGCGTTAATATTGGTTTCTTACTTGGTTACTCATCAAAGTCCAAAGCATACCGCGTATTCAATGAAGCCACCGGCTTAGTTGAAGAGATGTATGATGTGGAATTTGATGAATCTAATGGCTCCCAAGGAGCACTGTTGATGTTGTGGATATAGATGAGGAACCACTTATAGATGCAATAAAAATTTGCCAATTGGTGACATCAAGCCAAAAGAGGATGAAGATGAAGTACAAATTGTTAATCAACCGTTCTTTTCCATGGCACCTCAAGATGGTAGTGAACTTCCAAATGAAGATGTTCATGTACCTCAAGAGCAAATTGATGAGCAAGCTCAAGATGTTGATGCACCGGTTCAAGCATCTCAAGTGGCACCTCAACGAAGAAGTCAACTCACAAGTGGACACTCCAAGGAACTCATTATTGGTAGTCCTACAAGAGGTGTGACAATAAGGTCTCGCAATACGGCCGCATTTGTTCAAGCCTACTCATTTGTCTCTAGCATCGAGCCTACAACAATTTATCAAGCCTTAAGTGATCCGGATTGGGTGAATGCCATGCATGAAGAGCTCAACAATTTCACAAGAAATGAAGTTTGGACACTTGAGGCTAAACCAAAGGGTGCTAGAGTAATTGGAACAAAGTGGGTCTTTAGGAACAAGCAAGATGATGAAGGCAATATTGTGAGAAACAAGGCAAGGCTAGTAGCAAAGGGATACTCTCAAGTTGAAGGAATTGATTTTGGAGAGACCTTTGCACCGGTTGCAAGATTGGAGGCTATTCGGTTCCTATTGGCTTATGCCACTCATCATGACATGAAGCTATATCAAATGGATGTGAAGAGCGCCTTTCTCAACGGCTATATCTGTGAGCTAGTGTATGTTGAGCAACCACCCGGCTTTGAAGATCCAAGCAATCCCGATCATGTATATAGGTTGTCCAAAGCTCTCTATGGATTAAAGCAAGCACATCGAGCTTGGTATGAGAGGCTTAGGGACTTCCTCATTGAGAAAGGTTTTACAATTGGCCGAGTTGACACCACCCTATTCACCAAGAAGACGGACAATGGTCTCTTTGTTTGCCAAGTGTATGTTGATGATATCATCTTTGGCTCTACAAATGAAGAGTATTGCAAGGAGTTTGGCAATATGATAGCAAAGGAATTTGAGATGTCAATGATCGGCGAGCTCACATTCTTCCTTGGGTTTCAAATCAAGCAATTAAAAGAAGGGACTTTCATCTATCAAGAAAAATACACAAGAGATCTACTCAAGAGATTCAAGATGGATGATTGCAAGTCAATTGAAACCCCAATGGCAACTAATGTAAAGCCCGAAGCCGATGAAAGTGGTATCAAGGTGGACCAAACTCTCTATCAGTCCATGATAGGTTCGCTTCTCTACTTGTGTGCTTCTAGGCCGGATATCATGTTTAGTGTGTGCTTGTGTGCCCAGTTTCAGGCCGATCCCAAGGAGTCTCACCTCACCACGGTGAAGAGAATCCTAAGGTATCTCAAGCACACCCCTAGCATAGGTTTGTGGTACACCAAGGGCGCTAGTTTTGAACTCTTGGGCTACTTGGATTCGGATTTTGCTGGATGTAGAGTTGAGCGTAAGAGTACCTCCGGGGGTTGCTACTTGCTAGGGCGCTCGCTCGTTTTGTGGTTGTCTAAGAAGCAAAACTGCGTATCCTTGTCCACCGCGGAAGCGGAATATATAGCGGCTGGATCCTCTTGTGCCCAACTTTTATATATAAAGCAAACGCTCAAGGATTACGTAGTGGAGCTTACTAGGATCCCTCTCCTTTGTGACAACGAGAGCGCGATTAAGCTTGCCAACAACCCGGTCCAACACTCTTGAACCAAGCACATAGATATTCACCATCACTTCATTAGGGACCACGTCGCAAAGGGAGACATCCTCTTGCGAAATGTGGGAACTAAGGAGCAATTGGCGGACATCTTCACTAAGCCACTAGATGAGAGTAACTTTTGTAGACTTCGAAGTGAGCTCAACGTGCTAGATGCTAGAACGATCATGTAAGTTGCCTTGCCATATAATTTGCATCATATAGGAGTAAGTGCTTGCCTAACCGCTGCAAGATAGAGAGGAGCACGGGTCTAGCATGAGCCGGTGGAACTTGGTTTCGCTCATGGCTTGTTGAAAGGCTCCTCTTGAAGAAGCTTGCGGGGGGAGTAAATGTGGCAAGTATAGATTTTAAATTCCGCGTGCATTGCATTCCTTGTCATATAGTGCACGCATGTTTCAATTCCTATCCATGCTTGTTGTAGCTTGCATGTGCATTGCATTCGGTAGTGTCACAAAGGAGCACTCTTGATGATATAGAGACTTGTTTCATGTACAAGCTTCTCAAGTCATGAAAAGAGAATAGAGCAAAGGTCTAGCATTGTTCTTCATGCTTATTGGGTCAAATCCCTCCGGGACAGGAGTAAATTATCTCTAGATCTCCTACGGATAGACCCATACATTTCTTGGATCTTAATTGCCAAATTTCTTAGATTTGGAGTTTATGCTTGAAAAATTCAAAACTATATATAGCATGAGAAAATGCATCTATCTTAGAGGGTTTGAGGGGTAAGGGTTTCACCTTGGATTGTCCATACTTATGTTTATTTGAATCTTCAAAAAGGTTGGACAAGAAAAGGAGTTTTTCAGCAAAAATTAGTGTCTGTGCATAGCCACCGGACTGTCTAGTGGCTCACCATCGGACTGTCCGGTGGGTGCACTTCCCTTTCTTCGAAAAACACTCTCAGTCTATATCGTCCGACGGCTCACTCTTTTCTGTCCGACGGTACCGCCGGACTGTCCGGTGGCTAACCACCGGACCGTCCGGTGGCGGTACCATCTCCTGCTCAAGAAAGTTCTTCTCTCGGTTTATATCGTCCGGCGGTACCCACCGGACTGTCCTGTGGCTCACCACCGGACTGTCCGGTGGGACTGCGTATATCGTCCGGTGGTGTGTTGGCGGGCCCAGTGAACCCCTATAAATCTTTACTTCGCGGGGCCCACACTTCATTATCTCATACCCATTCGTTCCCACGCCCTCACCATGCCCTAGCCGACGCCCGCCGCCACTCCACCACCGGCCGCCGCGTCGCCCTGCGCCGCCGCCGCGCCTCACCACGCCGCCTCACCCCACGCCGTCGCGCTGCTTCTCCACCGTCGCCGCCTCTTCGCGCCACCCTTCGCCGCCCGCGCCGCCAGTCGCCGCCATCCCTCGCCACACCGGCGCGCGCCACCTCCGCGGCCCCCGTCCAAGCCGCCGCACCGGCCCGCGCTGCCTCCACTGCCTCTCCCGGATCCGGCCTGAACGCGCCATCCCTTTCCCGGTCATCGTCACCATGTCCTCGGCTCTCTACTTCCTCGATCTCGGTGAGCCTTCGATTCCTTTCTCATCTTGTGCTATCAAGGCTCACTCTTGTATGTTTGTCTTACAATTTCTAGGATTTGTGGCATGAGTTCGCAAAAGGAATCAACTACATGTCATTGCACTTATGGTTTTGAGTAATTTAGCCCTAATGTGAGATGGTCACGCATTTTGGTGAAAATTACTCTAAGTTTATCGCTTGACATGCATGCCACAAATCCAAAACTCTATTTCTTGCTCGAGGTCGCACCTTATCTAGTTCATTCCTCGCATCTAATTTCTTCGCGTCTATCTATTCCTTGACTCTGTGACAGATGGGTAGTGAGAAGGGCGACAAGGGCAAGGCGAAGGCCCCTGAGCCTCCTAAGAAGAAGAGGAAGACTCTAGCAGAGCGAGAGGCCGAGGCCGCTGAGCGAGCTGCAGATGCCTTCGATGCTATGCAGAGTCACCGTGCGGGAGGGATACGGATTAGAGAGCAGAGGCAGAACCCTCCTCGCAACGGCCGACCACTTCCGCCAACTCCTCACAGTGCTCGCACTAAGAGAGCCACCCCTCCTAGCCAGCCACAGGAGCGTCAGCGACGTGGGACGGTCTCCCCAGCTGAGATCATCGCACAACAGGAGGCCCAAGAGGCCTGGGCCAGGAAGGCTGCAGCCAAAGCACAGCGAGAGCACCAGGGCCAGAGGCAGGATGAGCCGGCTGAGCAGGGTGAGCAGAGTGAGCAGACACCGCCCTCGACAGCCTGGGATGAGTATGTCTTCTCCTCACTACTGGCACCACCCGCTCTCCTTGGACATGCCCGGCTGTCAGACTACAGGGCATACAAGGGTAGGAAGCTCAAGAAGTTTCGCTACTATCTCTCTTCAGCACAGTGGCAGCCTGAGCAGAGGGATCAGCGAGTGGATCCTCGCTTCCAGACACTCGACCAGGCTTTGTTCTATGAGAGCTCCAGGGCAGCAGGGATGGGGCTGTTTCCCCATGTGGTTCTGAGTATTCCGAGGATGGGGACAGCTATTGGACAGAACCTGTACCGATTCTTTGAGCACATCCCAGGATTGATAGGTCTTTTAGAGCACGTGCACGGTTACGTGAAGGACTGGGTCCGCGTATTCTACGTGACCCTCTACGTCGGCGAGGACAGAGATTATATCCAGTTCATGTTCCAGGGTCACCCAGTCCGTCTCCACAGGCAGAATGTGGCCCTACTTCTTGAGCTTGAGCTGTCAGACCACCGCCTGCACACCGACGTGTATGGAGACTCTGAGCCACCTCATCGCTCAAAGAATGAGCGTACAGCATTGATTGACGATGAGGTGCGCTGCTTGTTTCGGGAGGGGGCACAGGAGAGGACACCGCGCCAGCTTACCCCAGAGGCTGGTGTGATTCACAGGGCGATGCGTCGTACCCTCCTCCCGCGACTTGGTTACAGAGAGGGGATCACCACTCTACAGCAGCACCTACTCCGTGCTTTACTTCAGCGGATCCCCTTCTGTGTAGTGGACTTCCTCATCGCAGAGATGGAGGACATGATCACCGATGGGATGGGGTCTCACAGGAGCTTCCCATATGCCCACTACATCTCACACATGCTCAATCGGATTGATGACGACCCAGGGTCTTCTCCCCTTCCACAGATGAGGCTATTCAGGCATATCACGACGAGCTTTCCGATCCACAAGGCTCGTGCACCGCCCGCTCCTAGAGCGCCGGTGCAAGGGCTTGCTCCTCCAGAGGGACCCCAGGCTGCGTCTCCCCCCAGACCTTCAGAGACAGAGACAGTACCAGAGACAGGGGGAGAGACTGCTGCAGACACCGATAGTGGGGACGACAGCTCAGATGACGAGCGCGCGCCACCCCTGCCACTCCTCTCTCATGATCATGAGGCAGGTGGCTCGCGCGCTCCTCCACCACCCCCACCACCACCGTCAGTCACAGCTGCTCAGGTTGCGTCACCTACAGATATAGCATCTATGTTTCAGATGATGACAGCACCAGTAGCAGAGAGCAGATGAGCGGCTAGCTGAGCGTCTTGCAGAGCAGCAGCGCCGCAGTGACGAGCGCTTTGCGCTCCTTCTTCAGCAGCAGCAGCAGATGCAGCAGAGGAGCCACGAGCGCTTCCTACAGGTTCAGCAGCAGTCGGCTGAGCAGCAGGCGAGGATACTCTGTACTGTACACTCACTGGTCGCAGGGCTCTAGACAGATACTCAGAAGCAGATTGAGTCCCTGCGCCAGCAGTTCCAGCTTGCTCCGCCACCTGCAGCCCCCTGCCGCTCACTACCTCGGACACCAACCTCTAGAGCCCGTTCGCCTCACTAGCCACTCTGAGCACTTCACCGATACACTTCTCTTACTCAGAGTTGCTAGCGAGCCAGCCGAGGATGGAGTTGACGCAGCTTCCGGCACGTACGCTTCAGTTTGACTCCTCTCCGCCGACGTTGCCGGATCTGCCTTTCACCACAGCGCCAGACAGTTAGCTCCAGACCTCAGGGCAGCCCCCAATCAGCAGTGCTCCTCAGGTTTCTCCAATGCCAGAGGCGTCCGAGCCGTCACCTGCCGAGGCTACTCCAGAGTTCCAGTCTGCTACCCAATCGGCCGAGCCTAGCTTCCACACTGCTTCCACCACGTGCTCGACGACTGGTGCCACTACTCCGGCCACGACGACGACGCCGACTCTCACCGTCTCTGCCCCGCTCGAGGCTCCAGGCACCATTTCACCCTCCGACATCGAGCGCGCAGTTGACGACGCTGCGGCAGATAGCGACTCCGACTCCCCATCGCGCTTCATCCTGTCCTCTCAGAAGGACGGCTCCCGGCTTCCCGACCCTCCGGCGTCATAGGTCTCCCTTCTTGGTGCTTGATGCCAAAGGGGGAGAATAGTCTTAGGGGGAGCGTAGGGGGAGAGTCAGTAGAGCTAGAGAGTGTCTAGCAGTCAGGGGGAGCTTTTGAGAGAGATCTTTTGATGTATGATGGATTTTATTTTGGATGTTGACCCATGTCATGACATTTGGCTTTTGAGCATGATGTATGTTCTCATGACTATGGTTCCTTGATTCTGGCTGTGATTCTATGTGTTTATATTCATGTTTTACTTTGAGCTTTGCGTTTACCTCCATTACTTTACTAGCTCTACTCATTTTGTAGTCATCAATCACCAAAAAGGGGGAGATTGTGAGAAACAAGCCCTAAAAGGTAGAGGTTTCGGTGATTAGTGTCAACCTAATGTCGTTTACTAATGAGTTCATGCATTGAAGGTCTTATATTAGTAATTGAGCTCATTGGTTGATTAAAAGAGAGCCCAAATTTCAAATTCTAATGGACAGCTTGTGGTTTAATCGAGCTAGCAAGAAGATCGGGTGTTTCCCTAGCTCTAAGTGCCAAAAGGTGAAGAAGGGCACTTAGTTTTCTATTTGCTAGCTTTAGTCGAGCCGTACTATCAAGAGGGGTTGAGGTGAGTAGCTTGAGTCACTCCATTTCGAGAATTCTCTAACTTTCGAGTGCATCTATGTCCTAAATCTCAAGCACCTTAAAACATGCCAAAACACACTCACCTTTGTCAAATAAGTCAAGAGAAAGCCCTCCAAAAACTTTACAAAACTCCGTTTGAAAACAGCGCTAAAAACCAAATTTTTATGTACCACCGGACTGTCCGGTGGCGCAAAAACTTAGCGCTAAGGTTATGTCGTTCGGCTGAGCTTTAATAGTCCGGTGGCTCACCACCGGACTGTCTGGTGCCACCACCGGACGATATAAACTGAGGGCTCTGTTTCCTTACGTCCCAGGCAAAACAACCCACCGGACTGTCCGGTGGCTCACCACCGGACTGTCCGGTGCCCCACCGGACGTTATAAACTGAGGGGTTGCTAAGTGGCATTCGTCCGGTGCCCCACCGGACGTTATAAACTGAGGGGTTGCTAAGTGGCATTCGTCTAACTCACCACCGGACTGTCCGGTGGACTACCACCGGACTATCCGGTGGCTCTAAGGCCCTTGGCGCGAAACGGGATTTTGAATTTTATATTTTATATACCACTGGACTGTCCGGTGGCAACGCACCGGACTGTCCGGTGGGTACGCAGAAAAACGGTTGGAGCTTCCCAATGGCTAGTTGTGGAGCTCCACCCTATTTAAAGGCTCCCCCTCCCCTCATTTAATACCTTTGCAACCCAGGAACACTCACATACACTCAAAGGTCACCTACACCACCAATTGCACACTAAATCTTGAGCTTTGGGCAAGAGACTTGAAGAAAAGAGAACTCCTTGATTGGGGTTGAATCAAGTGAAGCCAAAACTTGTTACTCTTGGTGATTGCGATCACCTAGACGGCTGCGATCATGCGTTTCGCGAGCTCCCAGAGCTTGTGGGAGAAGCGGAGCAAGCCCTTTGCGAAGGGATTGTAACCGGCTCAAGCTCGCCGATTTGGAGCGGAGAAGAGCTTCGTCAAGAAGAGGGCACTTGGTCCGCGGATCAAGGGGTTGCTTGACCTTTGCGAAGGTCACTTTGCCAACCTCATTCCTTGTGAAGTTTGAGGCCCGGATCCTTACGAGGAGCCCGCGAGAGCAAAGCCTTGCGAGGGGCGCCAAACAAGGAGTAGGGGGTTGAGTCCGTGTGTCTCCCCGAACCTCGGGAAAAAAATCCTTGTGTCTTCTCTTTACATTTCCGCATTTACTTTCCACACTTTACTTTTCTAGAATTGCATGCTTGGCTCTAGGTTGCAAACCTTTTGTGCGTGTAGTTCATTAGGATCACTTGTTTAGGCACTAGGGTGAATTGGGACTTGTGCGATAGGATTTAATTTTGAGTTTCAAAATTAGAAGTCCAATTCACCCCCCCTCTTGGACATCTTGATCCTTTCACCATCAGTTATGGCGCATGGTACCATTCTATTAGTTTGTTCATGCTTCACGTAAACGGATCGACAACGTGCTGCCAAGCGTATATAGTCGCACAGTTGCTACATCCCACGACATGCGCCGCAATATGTGCATATGGCAATTCGAGAGATCAATATGTGCTTGGCACCCTGCTTTACATGCTTTAGATTGTATCTACTTTTCCGTGGTGACCCCCCTTAGGGATTTCGATCTATGTTGTGCATATGGTTAGATCTATCTGGTTATGCGCGTAGCGAATATCAACCGAGGGAAGTTGCATCTTCTATATCATGTTTTAAGCAGGATTTTTCCTTCTTCCTTGTTATGCTTTGTTGACGAGCTAACCCATCAATACACAAGGAGGCAATCGGCTCTTATGAGCGATCCACCGAGATGCCTTAAGCCAATCCCAGCAATCGGCAGGAATTTAATGCATATATGTTGTTATGTATCTGCAGAGCGATTGTCCGACCACACACCATGTACCGAAACTTTCCCGGTAGGGAGGTCAAGCCGGGTGGCATGCACAGTACCTTCACCACCATTTGAACCACTGCTAGGAGGGGTCAACTGCAATGGCAGCGTACCTCCTGGTTCCCTTGTGTGTCCCTTGCCTGAGCCAAGGCAGTTTTAGGCGACAACACATATTTTGGCATGCCCGGTTGGACCTCACATCGTCAACTTCTTCATCAAGCAATGTCTCCTACCCGTCAAGAGACAAGGGTGGCCTGATCCCCAGTACATGGCCAAAACATACGGATGCACCCTAATCTCGATGACCTTCCACCTTAACATGGGGAGGGGTCTACGACCGTGTCCTCACCAAGTTGTCCGTGGAACTTCTCGACCACTTCACCTGGACCCGTAGCGGCGGTGTCAAGACTGTCGGACATTTGGATGCTTTATTGAAGGCGTCGACATAACCGTACCCTCGGAGGAATGTAATCGCACTCCACGCAAGGAGATCAACTACATGATCCATCATGCGTTGGTACGTCAGTCCGCAGTCCTTGTCAATTCCCTTGAACATATCATTGCAAAGGTTGCCAAAGCTATCCTAGTTGGCAACTACCAAATGTCAGGGCCTACTTTTGTGTCCTACATGGGGAGAAGGCACTCTACGATTCGGCGTTGGAGCTGATCCAGTTCGCGCCACCAGAGGGCATGGAACCAGAATTCACCATCTACTGCCTTGGAGCCCCCATGATGTTCCAACAACATATGGCAAGCCTCCAGTATTCATACTTGAGGGCTACGAGTGCAAGATGCGGTATAGACCACTACGAGAAGGTGAGCAGCCGTATCGGCGGCTGACAAGCTCATCTCAAGAGAAGACCAAAGCTGGCGATGCAGATCTATACCAGTGGCAAGCAATGTATGGTGGCGGACCGACTCCTAGTAGTTAGGCCAGTTTTTTCGGGGCATGATTACGTCAGAAGATCAAATTGCCAACGTCCTGGAAAACCGATACGATATGAAGCCCAAGTTCCTAGCGATCAGCTACGCGAAACCATACCTGGAGGAATTCAATCGGCTGCCACCACCACCAAAGTACAAGGTGCCAGAGTTCTCTAAATTCGGGGGTGCCGATAATACAAGAACAATTGAGCATATCACCCGTTATACAACTCAACTTGGAGTCACAGCTGCAGACGGGCACATGAAAGTTTGGCTCTTTTCGTCGTCGTTTCAGGAACCGCATTTGGGTGGTACACATCGCTTGCGCCAGGGTCTATTACTTTGTGGAAGCAGATGAAGAATCAATTCCATGCTCACTTCCCCTCCGGCTCCAGCGAGATGACTCTTGACGATCTCCTTGCCCTTTGACAATAGAAGGGAGAATCAGTTGCCTAGTTCATGCAGCGCTTCAGCGAAGTGCATAGCAGATGCTACTCGTTGCGCCTCATTGAGAAGCAATTGGCAGGCATGTCCTACAGAGGATTGATGCAGCACACCAAGAGTGTATACGGGCCCGCCAATTTTGATACAATCGGCGAACTTCTAACTAAAGTATTAGCCTATGAGAGGCATCATTCTCAAGATTATCAGGAGAGACATAGGAAACTGATCTCTTATACAATTCGTTGAAAGAGAAAGAGTTTCGAAGCATATGGAGAGGCTTTCGATCCAACCCAAGACAATGAAGGGTAGGGGATCCAAAAGGATTAGAGAGCGACCTAGAGTTGATTATCGGGAATCTTCTATGAGTTTCAGAGGTACTATTTCTGATAATAGTCTTTCAGTGAGTGGTAATGATCATTATAAGGAAGATTCTGGATTTGAAGAAGTTTGCTCTTTTCACTGTGTCTCTACTTTTGATACTTACCATATAGGGGGATATGGTGATGTTAGTTGCTACCAGATTTCTAGAGAATCAATTTGTGCTGTCATGGATAAAGTTAATCATGGAGTAGTGATGTTTCTTGAGTTAGTTGAAGAGTTTGAAAGGTACAAGAGAGGTATGGATAAGGTAATTGCAAGCTCAAGAAGGACACTACTAGGACACTACTGAGTCTATCAACTCTCTGTCTGGTTTAGTAGCTGATTTGATAAGAGAAACAAGGGAAGAAAGAGAGTTTATTGTTAATCAGCTAAGGGATGAAAGGTTAGAAAGAGAGTTAGTTTATGCAGTAGTAGCTGATGATAATGATGAAGAAGAACCAGAAGCTGAAGAGAGTGAAGATGAAGAGCCAAGTGATAGAGAGTGCGACTGTGAGTGCCATTATCAAGAGGAAGAAGATCCAAAGGAAGTAGAGTTTGAGCCAACATTCTATAATGATCCTTTGGAGATAAAGTTGACATGGAATACTTGTTTGATGATGAAGATTAGAAAGCATCGGGGCTATGCTTAGTTTAAGTGTGGGGAGGTGTTAGTTAGTATCTTTATTTTATTTCTTGTTTTTTAGTCAATTTTGAGTCTATTCTTTTTAATTTGTGCTTTTCTCGTGTTTTTAGAATTGTTTAAATATCTAGTAAGTTTTATATTTGAGTCTTAAAATGTAGTGTGAGTTATATGAAAACAAAATAAAGAGAGTCAATTATATATATTTTTTCTCGCTTTATTTAAGTTTGTTATGTACTTTACATTAATGATTAATCATACTTAGTTTTACTATATGATTATGGTGGTGCTTGCAAGATTGATTAGTAATGCATAACCCATGTTTTGATTAGAAGGATGATGTTTTATAGCTCTGCCAAGCTTTTGATTAAGAAGACATTTTGAGGATGGTTTAAGTGTTTTGTTAAAAAAACTTCTATGATCAAGTGTTCCATCCCTTTATCGAGAGAGAGTTAAATCCTATAGAGCTTAGTTGAAAATCCAGTTTATAAGCAAGTTATCTCATATGTGTTTGGTTAAGTTTGATTCCTTTAGAAAATTGATCTCTTGAATGCATTTGGTCATCTATTTTATCTCTTGATTGCTAGCCTCTACAATAATTAATATACACTTGAACACTAGTCTCTCCGTATCCTTTATGCCCTTTTAATCTCTCTTTACTCATTACCTATATAAGTGAAGTTTTTGCTCATTAGCTATTCATGAAGGAAAAGATTTAAAGTAATTTTGATTTAGCTATGAGAAGAAGAAAAAAAAGAGAGAGAAAGGAGAAAGAAGAAGAGAAAGGGGGTCAAATTAAAGAAATAAAGAAAGAAAAGAAAGAAAGAAAGGAGAAGAAGGAGAAGAAATGAAGAAATTTAGAGAAAGTTTTAGAAAGAGAAAGAAGGTTTAAAGTGTCTATTAGTGTATTGAGCAAAAACTTTCACTTTTCCAACCATATGCAATTATTTTTGGGAATTCATTTATCCCATGCTTCTCCTTTATATTTGCACATGTCCACTGTCTATATCTTCTTTTTCCTTTTCTCTACTTATATTTATATTTCTAGGCTCGATGACCAAATTAATTCAAGGTGATTAGATGATCTTCAGGAAGATATCTTAGCCGAATGAAAAGATGAGTTAGCTATGCTAAGCCTGTACCAAGATCCACATAAACTCTTGAGAGATGTGAGAAATGAGTATTCATAAATAGGATAGCTAAAAATATTTGAGTGATTTTATGTGGGTTTGACAAAGGACCAATGTAATTTCTTGATTTAGAAGGGTGTTTTTCTTCTGTGTACAAAATAACTCTATTTTGATTCTGAAAGAAAGTCTTGGCATTGTTGTATTTCGTCTGATTTTGAAAATTTTTGCGGCGAACTATATGCATAAAAGTTGATTAAAATGCCCATAATGAGATTTGATTGAATTCTGAGTTTTGATTGATTTGAAAAGTAATCGTCTAGAACTAGCGTAAATTTAGTTGAGTTTTGAGTTTTGATAGATCTATTTGCTCGAGAACTAGCAAGATCTAAGTGTGGGATGTTGTCGACGCAAGATAACGATGATATTTACGCTCTATTTTTGTGGTGGAACCGCCAATTTAATCCGGATTAAGCACACCTGCCACCTATGGCTCGCAGTGCACTTAGACCAAATTAAACCCGGTAGTCCGTCGAGAGTCCTTTGGCTCTCGATAACACCAAACCTAGAGGAACCGACATCATACACATCTGACTCTCGATGGAGCCACAACAGTTACATCATCACAGGCAGTTGAAATAGAGAGTAAATAGACTCAGTTTACAAACTGGTTCGAAATAAAATACAAGTTCCAACATAGTGCCATACGATAGCAACTTTAAAAGTATCTCGCAACGGAATTTTAAGTTCAAAGTTCATAATAACTCAAAAGACTTGCAACGATGAAACAACATCGAGCCCACCGATGTTGCTCCCCTGCCACTTGTGATGATGGTCAACCCTGATGGAGACATGCACCACCTCCAACACAGGTGCATACAAAGCACTCCATACCTGAAGCTCAAAATGTGGGGGCAAACCCTGAGTACTAATTACTCAGTAGGACTTAATGGAAATGGTTTACGGCTGACGCAAAGCTTGCTTACTAGCAAGTGGATCCTTAGACATTGATTTTAAACAGTGATGAGCTTACATAGAGTAGCATATTCCATCATTTGCATATATCATAACAGTAAGAACTTGCAGTAATGTAATCATACAAATACAAGCATGTGGAATTTGAAATCACAAATAATAAGCATAATGTATTCAAGTAATTATTGCATTGCCCGTGTGCAATATCAACATTCTCACACCTGCTAAGCATCAGCGATTCGAATCGATTTTTAATTCTCAGGAATAACTAAAAATGCTAGGGGACATATGCTTACTAGCCATCACGTTCCACATATATCCCCTATCTCCACTTGTCCCGTCCCAAGATTCAAAGCGCCTCCACCTAACCCTTGGGTTGTGCTCCCATGGCGAGTCTACCGACATCTCGGTCTCCCCACCACGAGTACAAAGCTCCCCCAAGACATCTGCCTCCACCAAGTGGATGGGCGGCACCTTGAAAGTTTCGGACAGCACAAGTAAGATTTCACCAGTCCCTCGGCTCGGATAAGCACTTCTAGCAATGTTATGCCGATTAGCAGGCGAACAGCGGACGGGCCTTATGCGACTCGGGCAGAGTCCAGAGTGCGACATCATGAAAAGTAAATACTAAAATAAAATCTCTGCTCGGTCTCTATTTAAATCTTTAGCAGAAATAATAATTTCCACAATGGTAAGATTTCTTTGATTTTGAAACCACCTACGCGACGATGATGAGTGACTCCATTCACTCGTGTCTACTCATACCTAGCCAATTCTAGGCACTCGTTCTACAGACTCTATGTATATGTGCTAGGGCCAGGGTGGCCAAGGAATCTAATGCGATTGGTTCCAAACAACTCCTAATGCATATGCGTAATCATCAAATATATCATATTTGCTGGGAAAAGTATGGTCCTGCCTACTTTCCTCACTAGGGTCATTCGTGGCCTCTGGTGGGAAGTCAGGTACCGGCTGCTGGTCCTCCTGCTGCTGGGTCACCTGCTCCTAGTGCGGCTCGTCGTCTGGCTCCTCAATCAACGGTTGCTCCTGCGCCGGTCCTTCGTTTGCGGGGTCTATATGCATGCTATAATGCAAAGATGAGTGCAAGCGAATGCAAGCATACATATGGTGCAGGTACAAGAAATCAATAGTTATCTATACCCCTTTAAAAATCTACAAGGTTCCAATCGCCTGTTTCCGTCATCGGCTTGGTCCGTCGCTGCGCACCGCCTCGCCCGCGCACCGCCTCAACACATCCCCATAAATGCCCACGCCCGCGCTTGCCGCATCCTCACTCCCTATACGCGGCCCGTCTCTCCAACACGCTCCCGTCCCCTTCACCAACGTCGCCATAGCCCCACGCCGCCCTCGCTCCGTGTGCCGTTGCGTGCTCCTTCTCCCGCCGCCGCCTTCACTCCTCGCCCCTCCCCCTAGCTGCCTGCTCCCACCGCCTTCGCGGGGCTGGAGGGCGCGGCGTCCTCACACCCCGTTAAGGAGCCTGGCGTGTCTCCACCTCGCTCGCCGGCACGGGGTCAGAGGACACGGCGTCCGCGGGCCCTGCCAAGGAGCCCCGCCCCGCGCACTCCTTGGCGTACGAACCCCTACGGATCTGCGCCTCCTTGAGCTCGGCGTCGTTTTCACACGCTGCCACGGGGCTGCTCCCTTCACTTGTTTGCTGCCAGAAACCTCTCTTGCTCCAGGCCCCACGACGGCCTAGCACAGCACGCTGCCCAGGCACCCCTCGCCAAGAAGCTCAGACGCCCCACATCCTCTGAGGCCGAGGCTGCCAGGCCCAGCGTCGAAGCTGCCGCCGCTGACACAGCTGGCCCTCCGTTGCACGCGACACGGCGCCTCCCTCCCTCGCCCTAGCGCCGCCCTCCGGACCTCCTCTGCCTCGCCAACCCAAAGATCTCCTTGGGCCTTGCAATTTCGCGCTGGTATGATGCCTATGAACCTATGAGTCCATGACCCATCTGAAAATGTGGAGTACGTCACAAACAATAACAAAGCTGTGAACCCATCTGTACTGTGAGAGCATTGTTGAGAACCCAAAAAAGAGAGGATTGTGAGACCATCTGAATCGTGCGAGCATATGAAATTGTGACCAGCTGAATGAACACAGCTCCGTCAAGAATCTGTTGAGTTGATCCACCAGTAAATGTTCTATGAGGGGGCCTTCTTTTTCATAAAAAGGATGGACTGAATTTTCCTTTGGATTTTTCATAAGCCTTACCAATTAAGGATGCGTGGTAGATGAGGTCATATTTAGGTCCAGAATGATTTGTGTTTCGAGCTTTGAAAAAAAGCATGGACAGGAATACAATCTTTAATTTCATAGTGGAGAAATCCAAACCTTGATCACAAAGTTCTCTGATATTAAACATGTCAATGTCATTAACTTTTGTTCCCATGAACATTCCTGCTGCAACCTTTAGCTGCTGTCGTGGTTCTGGGAACCGGGGTGACACAAACAGTAGTTTTATAGTTCGGTGGGGATTCAGCGCGGACTCGCTCCGAATGGTGAGCCGAGGGACTCGAGGGATTTATACTGGTTCGGGATCGAACTCTCTACGTCCTGTGAGGTGGTGTTCTCACTTGTATTGCTCTGGGGCTTGGTGTTTGGTGTTACACGGTGTGAATTTGTGAAGCTTGTTGCCTTTTTTTCGTTGGCGAGCACGTCCCTCCTTTAATAGATGCAAGGGGGAGCTTACAGCGCCTGAGGAAGCAAGGAGCCAGTAGAAGGTGGAGAAGCAAAAGGAGGAAAAAGATAAATTAACATGTGGGACCCTATTTACAGAAAGTCTCCTCCTGGGCCGTCCTGGCACGTCTTCTGCACACGTGGCCCCTGCGCGCGTGACTCCTCCTGAGCCCCCTCGGCATGCCTCCCGCACGCACGTGTCGGCTCCTGTAGCGACACCGTCCTAGTGCTGGCAGTACTTGGCCCAGGGCCTCCCCCTCTTGTAGTCAACTGTGCGGTACAAAAGGGGGCGTCCCGTTCCGTCGCTCCCTGCAGTCTGACATCTCCTCACGCGTCATTCCTGAGGTGAGTCATGGGGTTAATTTAGGCGTCGTCCTATCGTGCCCTTGGGAAACCCCTCCTAGTTTTTTTGTGTCGCGAGTACAGGTGTGCGCCCGGTCAGAGGCATGCACTCGCCCTGTCGTGCCATAGGGTCCTATCAGTCGGGCCTGCGGCCGAACCTGAACTCCTTAAGGAGGGGCTCGGCCGCTTCGCCTCGCCCAACCACCCGAGCGAGACTTGGCATCCTCGGTGGATAAGATCCGATCGGTCCCATGGAACCGTTCCGGGTGGAGCTCGGGCACTTCGTCCCGTGTGATCTTCGTTGGCTTGGCTCGGCCGCCAGGCCTCGCCCGACCGTCCCGGGCGACGCTCGGCCGTCTCCGTCCCGCCCGACCGTACAGGCCGAAGCTCGGGTGGGCCGCCTCGCGTTCGTGTTTGGCCCGTGCTCCGCTAGGTCCTTCCTGGGCCTTTTGGTGAGAGCCATCTTTTGGGCTTTGCGACGGACTGTGGGCCGCTTCGTGTTGTGGGGGCTTCTAGTCATCCCCCCGTCAGTAGCCCCTGAGCCTTCGGCTAGCTCGTGAGCTAGTCGGAGGCTTTTATGTGGGATCGCGCAAGCGCATCCGTAGGATGTAGCCCCCGAGCCCCCGGGCGATCGGTTCGTGGATCGCCCCGGGGGCTGTCTTTTAAGTAGGTCTTTCTAAAGTTTTTATTGTGATCCTTACAGTTTTATTGCGGCCAAAGCTTTTTGCGCACCTTTTTCCCCCTCGGAAAGGTTTTCACGCCTTTCTTGAGGGTCGGGCCTTTCACCGTCGACCGGGCCGGTGCTGACGTGAAGGCCATTGAGCTAATGGCGGGTCATTTCCAAGTGAGATCCGACAGTTCCTTCCGGTTTGTGAACGGTCGTGGCAAGTGATCCCGCTGGGGGTCTCGACCCTCTGGGGGCATCTCATGTGAGCCTTTCCTTACTCGACCTTGTCTCGGCCCTTTGTTCGGATGTCCGTCCAAAGAGGGGCCACGTGGTCACCCCATCCGCTGGGTTACCGCAAGGGAGTTCGAGGTGTGGCCTTGGACACGGTCGGGGCAAATGGGTCATGTGCCACCCACTCGGCTTGCAACTCGCTGGGAGCTCGCCCGTCGACCGTCCCTCGCTCTGTTCGGTGGTTTGTTGTTTTTAAGTCCTTCGGGCGGTTTCTTGAGTCGGTGACTCTTCCCCTTCGGCTCTTTAATGAGCGTTCCGTTCGAGGGGACGCGCTTCGTCACGTCCGCCGCCCCGGTGCGCTGCCCGAGGGATGTTCAGGCGGACTTCTTGTGTGCGCCTCCCCTTCTGACGGGAAATTCGGGGGACGTGTGTCGTGGTGGGGCCCACTGATTCCGCCCCGCGTCCCCTCACCTGCCCTGTTTCTCCCCTGTTATAAATAAAAGTGACAAAGGAGGGGGATTTTTTGTGCCTACCGGTAGTTCTTTCGCTTCTTCCTCCTTCGGCCGCCGGTGTCTTGCACGCCTCGTGCCTCTGCTTACCCAGCCTGTGCTGCTCGTTCTTCTCAAGCCGCTCTGATGGCTCCCACCTCCTTGCCTAGGTGCACAACCTCGCGGACCCGTATGTCCATTTTGGGGAAGAAGGGCTTCCTTCCTCGTTAGTCGGAGTCCGGGTGGAGATTGGAGGACATCGGCGGCGTGCCGAATCCTCATAGGGACGAGGTGGTTGTCCTCGCGCCTTTTTATGAGCGTGGGTTTGGTCTTCCCCTACACCCGTTCGTGCGGGGCTCCTCTTCTTCTACGGGTTGAAGATTCAGCATCTGAATCCCAACGCCATCCTTCACATAGCGTGCTTCATCACGCTATGTGAGGCCTTCCTCGGAATCGCGCCGCACTTCCAGCTGTGGTGCTACCTGTTCTGGCCCCAACTATCGCCGGGGCAGGGCGGGTAGTCTCTCGTTGGCGGCGTGACGATCCAGTTGCGCAACGGCCGTCGGCAAGACTACTTCCAGATCCCGCTCCCCTCGTCCTCTCACGCGTACGCGGGGGAGTGGTTCTACGTTCGGAACATCGGCGACCCTCCTGTGGCGGACGGGGTCGTGCTGCCGCCTAACTATGTTGGGAGGGCCCTTGTCTTCACCGGTGTCGCTCCCTCGAAGTAGAAGCAGTGGGAGTGGGGATGGGACAAGAAGCATGCCAACCAGGTGGATTTTCTTTTGGAGAAGATCAACGCCCTCCGGCGTTGTGATTTGATCGGCGCCAAGTTGGTTTCGACCTTCCTCTGTAGGAGGGTCCAGCTGTTGTGGCTCTGGTGTTTCCCTATGTGGGAGTACGTCGGTCTGGCCGACCCGGACCGGTGTTCGAGCGAGGAGCTCACTCCGGAGGAGATTTGGCTCCGCCTAACCGCCATCACCGAGGGTGCTTCATCGGCGAGCCTCTCCGGTGGCCCTCCGGCTCTCAATCATTCGATCAAGAGTGATCTGGTAAGGCTTTTCTTGGACGCTCGGTAGTAGATTCATTAGATTCACCTGTACCACGCCTCGCGTCGTTTCAGGGCCTTGGCGGCATGAGGCCGTCTCTTTCCCCCCTCCCGGAGGACGCCACCGTGAGGGCAGACCGAAAACGGAAGAGGGAGGCGAGTGCGCGCCTAGAGGAGGAGCGTAAAAAACGCCGCCAACTCGTGCGTGATCAGAAGAAGGCGGAGCGCGCCCGGCGGGCTCGGAAGCGTGGCTACTCGCCGACCCCTCCTACCGACATATCCGACGAGGAGTGGTCCTCGGACGCGGCATCTGAGGCGGTCCCGCTAGCCGGGGAGATCTCTCACTCAGAGGCTCTTCCTGAGGCTCTCGTGATTATGGACCCTCCGGGGGTCCACCTGGTGCCGTCGCCGGCGCCGTCACCCCCTCCGACTGACGTTTGGGAGGTGGAGCCGCGTGGTCCTGAAGTCGCGGCGGCGGCCGTATCGACTTCGCGTTCTGCTGTCACGGCATCCGTGACGGTCCCGCCTCCCGCTGTTGCGGCATTCGCACCGGCTCCGACCTCTACTGCCGTGGCGCTCGCGGCGTCTCCGCCTGTGGGTGCGGCCGACGTCGCGGCTCAGTCGGGAGGGAGTCCTGCGACAGCTTTGCCCGAGGGCGCGGCCGACCCTGCGGCTCAGCCGGTGGGTGACGTCCCCCGTCCGTCTCCGAGCCCAGGGGCTGCGGGGGCCTCATCGTCTCCCACCGTGGGCTCTGGTCTGCCTGCGCCCATGACTTCTCCGGGCGGCAGTGGCGATGCCCGGGTGTCGCCAGGGGGCGTTCTGTCATCACAGAGGGGCGGTGAGTGCGTGCCTGCCCCGCCTATGCCACGGTGCCCTTTCTCCGCGCTGCGATCTTCTCGGTAAGTAATTCAGGGAGTTTTGTTCTTGCTCATGGTCTTGTTTTATTGATTTGCTCTTATTTTAGGCTTCACATGCAGCACAAGTCACTGTCGGAGGCTGCGCAGATCGCCCGTCAGCAGGCTTTGTCCGCGGCGCCCGTGTCTACTGCGGGGACTCAAGTGCCGCCTTCGCTGGGTGATGCGGGGGAGCGTTGCGCCGCGGTCCTGACGGTGGTCCCTCCGGGGGCTCCTGGAGGTGCCGCTGAGGCGCAGCCGTTGGGAGGGGCCGCACTGGCAAGCCTGTTGCTTCCCTCTCCGGGGCCTCCTCCTTCTGGGGCCATCCAGCTGTTCGTCCCCCCTTTGCTGTCCCGCTTCGAGCAGGGGGTCTTCTAATTTTTCTTCCGGGCAGGAGGCCGCGGAGTGGAAGGTCATGGAGGAGGCCTCTATGGAGGTTGTATCCGAGGTTGATAGACTCCTTTCCTCCCTTAACGCGGCCATAGGTGTGGCTGGCCGCATCCGAGGCGCCGTCAAGGAGCGCGTCCTTCCTCATGGGGCGGCGCGGACCCTCCCTTCTTCTTTTGATGGGGCCTTTCTTTGGTGATCTTTCGTTTTATTTTTGATCTCTCGCCGACCCTTGGTTTCAGGTCCTCATGTCGCGTGCGGCCGAGCATGGCTCTGTGCTGGCGGCCGCGCAGAGCGAGGCAGAGAAGGCTCAAGCGGAGTCCTTGCGCTTGGAGGGGCTGAGCGCCGCGGAGGTGCGACGGTCGAGCGCGCTGTCCGTGCGCTTGGATAGCGCGCATGCTAAGTCATCGCTGCTCCGTTCGGAGGCAGAGGACCTCTGTCGAGAGGTGGAGAAGCTCCATGCGAAGCGCGAAGCTAACGAGGAGAGCGCGCGGGCTCGGCGTTGGGAGCTTGATGTCACGACGCGGCGTGCTGCCGACGCGGAGATGACCCTTCGCGTGACGACGGACTCCCTCACCCGCGCGACCGAGGAGCTCGGTGCTTTGGACGGTGAGTCTTTTCGTTGGTCTCGAGTCTTATTTTGCGCCGGAGTTTTGGTCGTGACATTCATTTTTTCAGAGCTGCGGACGGAGCATCAACTCCTTCAGGATGCCGCTGCCTCGGCATGCGCCCGTCTGTCGCCGCCGTCGCTCCTCTCGCTCCCGGAGCGTCTGGCCGATGCCGCTGCCTCGGCATGCACCTGTCTGTCGCCGCCGTCGCTCCTCTCGCTCCCGGAGCGTCTGGCCGAGCTCCCAGATCACGTTGACCGTGTTGTGTGGGAGGCCGCCTTCTACAAGAGCAATATGTCACTTGCACAGGCGACCTCCCACTTTGACGAGCTTCGTCCAGTGCTAGGGCCGATAGCGGAAGGGTTCGCCGGCGGCCTAGGCGATGAAGGCGTAGAGCCTTGAGGAGGAGGCCCGCCCTTATGCTGTGCTGATTTCTAGCCGTGTTGATCCCGCTTCTCTCTTGCGGAGGCCACCAGCACAGTAGGTCCGTTTGGGTACGACGTCTTTTGTAATGGTTGGACCAGACTTTTGGTTGTGGCGGCCTGTCTTGTAATAAAATAGTTTTCTGTGATTTGTTTTGTGGGTATTCTTCCTTCAGCCCCCGAGTTAGGTGAAGCGACCGGTAGGTCGGTTTAGCTAACTTAGCCGTAGGAGAACTGAGGGTGCTTTAGGGATAAACTTTCTCAGTTTTTCAATGTTCCATGCGTTGGTGAGGACATTGCCGTCAGAATCTTTGAGCTTGTATGACCCTGGCCGTAAGACTTGGGCGATGATGTACGGTCCTTCCCATGGCGGAGAAAGCTTGTGCTTGTCTTTAGCGGCCATGACTCTTCGTAGCACTAGGTCTCTTGCGTTGAAGGACCTGCTGCGGACCTGACGGTCGTGGTAGTGTTGTAGGTCCTGCTGGTATTTAGCCGATGTGACGACGATCGCGTCCCGAGCTTCGTCAAGGAGGTCGTTGGCGAGTTGAGCGTCCGTTGCATTCTGTTCATCGTCGTAGGCCTGGATCCTTGGGGATCCGTACTTTAGGTCGGAGGGGAGCACTGCTTCGGCACCGTATGCGAGAAAAAATGGCATACAACCAGTTGCTCTGGACGTCGTTGTCCGTAAACTCCATAGGACCGCAGGTAGCTCGGCGGCCCATCGTGATCCGAATTTCTTAAGCCTGTCGAAGATTCGAGGCTTGAGGCCTTGTAGGATCATGCCGTTGGCGCGCTCGACCTGATCGTTGGTTCGTGGATGCGCCACTGCGGCCTAGTCGACCCTGATGTTGAACTCGTCGCAAAACTCAAGGAAACTTCGTCCGGTGAATTGCATGCCATTGTCGGTTATGATGGAGTTCGGTACTCCGAACCGATAGACGATGTCACGAAAGAAAGAAGCCGCGTCTGCGGCTCTGAGTACCGCGATGGGTTTTGCTTTGATCCACTTGGTGAACTTGTCGACGGCGACGAGCAAATGGGTGAAGCCCCCGGGCGTCCTTTTGAGTGGACGGGTATGTTCTCCCGGATGTTTCCCGCGATGTGCGGTCGGTTGTCTCGATCGACGTCTGGGAGGCCAGCTCGGCCTGCTGTATCGCCGCCCTTTGCACAAGGTTGCGGAGGTTTTGGAGCGTAACCCGAGCCGCGGGCTCGGTGGGCTCCGGGATGGCTTGGAGCATCATTGCGGCGGCCGCGATGTTCTGGTCAGGGCGGAGGAAGTAGGGCGTCTCGTCGCTCCCCTAGAGGAGCTAGTTGTAGACCTCGAGGCCGCGAGGCCCGTCGCCCTTGTGCTGGCGGCGGCCCACTTGTTGATGGAGTTCATCGAGCCTTCGCTCCAGGTCGCCGACCTCCTCCTTCTGGCGGAGTTCTTCTTCTCGCGCCGCCGCACGTGCGAGCCATTTGCGTTGATACTACTGCTCTTGGCTGGGCGTCTCCCCATCCCCCGCGTTGGCTGGCGGAGTTGCCACGAGGCATGCTCTCCCGAGGGTCACGGGGGTTTCTGCGCCTGGGTCGGAGGTTGACCCGCTGCTGGAGATGTCTTCCAGCAGGTCGTGGACTGAGGTCGGGAGGTGTCCCGCCATGGCCACCAGTGCTGGAGGGCAAGGTGCTTCCCCCTGAGGGGTCGTGGCGAGCCTATTACGGCATCGCCTAGACACGGCGGTGCGCTTCTTGAGGCGGCGTCTCTCCGCCTTTGCTTCGGCGGTTGCTGGGGCGCCCGTCGGCTTGCGCAGGGCGTTGCGTTGGAGTTTCGCCATGGACAGCAGTGGTGGGTTCCCATGCAGTTGGGTCACCACGTTCGCGAGAGCGTAGAGCACTTGATCGCGTTCCTCGCTGGTGGAGGATGGCATCCCGATGTCGGGGCAAGCGGGCGCAAGGGACTCTGCTTCTGCCATTGCGACGTCACAGGGAGGTTCTGTGAGCCAGAGGCTGCTCATGCCCTGAGCGAGGGCGTCGATAGTCGGGGCAGAGCCGGCGAGGCGCAGCTCGCCCGAGGTGGTGGCGACGAAGTCGAAGGAGCCGAAGGTGATGCGGCTCCCGGGCTCTAGGGCCTCGCCGCTGGTGAAGATGTGTGACAGAGCCATCAGAGCGGTAACGTCGCTTGATGCGCTGAGAAGTCCCTTACCTGGCGCGCCAACTGTCGTGGTTCCGGGAACCGGGGTGACACAAACAGTAGTTTTATAGTTCGGTGGGGATTCAGCGCGGACTCGCTCCGAATGGTGAGCCAAGGGACTCGAGGGATTTATACTGGTTCAGGATCAAACTCCCTACATCCAGTGAGGTGGTGTTCTCGCTTGTATTGCTCTAGGGCTTGGTGTTTGGTGTTACACGATGTGAATGTGTGAAGCTTGTTGCCTTTTTTTTTCTTTGGCGAGCACGTCCCTCCTTTTATAGATGCAAGGTGGAGCTTACAGCGCCTGAGGAGGCAAGGAGCCGGTAGAAGGTGGAGAAGCAAAAAGAGGAAAAAGATAAACTAACATGTGGGACCCTATTTACAGAAAGTCTCCTCCCGGGCCGTCCTGGCACGTCTTCTGCACGCGCGGCCCCTGCGCGCGTGACTCCTCCTGAGCTCCCTCGGCACGCCTCCCGCACGCGCGGTAGGGTCGCGTCCCTAGCCCTGTAGCAGCACCGTGCCGGCTCCTGTAGCGACGCCGTCCTGGTGCTAGCGGTACTTGGCGCAGGGCCTCCCCCTCTTGTAGTCAACTGTGCAGTACAAAAGGGGGGCGTCCCATTCCATCGCTCCCTGCGGTCTGACATCTCCTCACACGTCATTCCTAAGGTGAGTCACGGGGTTAATTTAGGCGTCGTCCTGTCGCGCCCATGGGAAACCCCTCCTAGTTTTTCTGTGTCGCGAGTACAGGCGTGCGCCCGGTTAGAGGCGTGCACCCGCCCTGTCGCGCCGTGGGGTCCCATCAGTCGGGCCCACGGCCAAACCTGCTCTCCTTAAGGAGGGGCTCGGCCGCTCCGCCTCGCCCAACCACCCGAGCGAGACTTGGCGTCCTCGGTGGATAAGATCCGATCGGTCCCGTGGGACCGTTCCGGGTGGAGCTCGGGCACTTTGTCCCGTGCGACCTTCGTCGGCTTGGCTCGGTCGCCAGGCCTCGCCCGACCGTCCCGGGCGACGCTCGTCCGTCTCCGTCCCGCCCCGACCGTACAGGCCAAAGCTCGGGTGGGCTGCCTCGCGTTCGTGTTTGGCCCGTGCTCCTCTAGGTCCTTCCTGGGCCTTTTAGTGAGAGCCATCTTTTGGGCTTTGCGACGGACTGTGGGCCGTTTCGTGTCATGGGGGCTTCTAGTCATCCCCCCGTCAGCTGCATTTCTACCTCTTCATCTGACAATATCTGAAAACAACCAGCTCTGTTTCCCATTATGTTCACAATTCTTGAGTACGGTATATGGATAGGTTGGCAAAAATCTTTATTGTTCATGTCCATTAGCAAATTAAACTTTCTGGCACCGATGGCAAGGATTTAATTCTGAGGGTCTAGACAGGGAAGGAAGGTGTCGGTGTAGTAGCAAAGAATTCAAATCACTCGATCTACAGGCCAAGAACCATCCAGTTTTACAATTGCGTGTAGGTATATTGACGCTACTGTCCTGTTCTGTTCTGAAGTTTACATCTGGTTTCGCAGGAATCGATTTTATAGTATATGCTTGATTGTCAAATAACTATTAATTGTTTTTATCCTATAGACTTGTACTTATAGGTGTTTGAGGATGCTGTGCATGCCAATTGCAAGGCATCATCCTATTTGCAAGGATGGTATAGTGACAACCTAACTGATTTGCACTCTGCTTGCTGCCATCATCCTCGCTCATCTGCTTTTCCCCGTCGCAAGCAGCCGGCGAGTACTTGTTCTTCTCGTACATCATAGTACCATACATGTGTACATCCAGCATTAGTTGTCGGGCAACGAATAGTATATGATATCTCTAAATCATTAGCTTTTGTTTATTTCACAAAATCATGAGCTCCTGTTGTGAAACAATAGAAAATACATGATAGCATGTTTATAGAAAATCATTAGCTATTGTGTTGATTTTAAAAAATAATTAGCTCATGTTGTCATGTTGTTCATTGACTTCAGTTGAAACTGTGATTGAGTTGAGAGGTGGAAGATAATTTCCATATTCGGACTGTTAGACTTTTTATTTCAGAAAAATCTTTTCCATTTACAGTTTTGTAAGTTCAGTAATATGGTAATTGGTTAATTATTTCATTTCAAGTTGAACATTGCAGCGAGAACTATGTGCTATGGATGTCCTGCTCTTTTTGGCTTTTCTTACTACTGATTAGATTTCAAATGAACTGGTACATGTATGTAGCAGAATGTGAAGTATCATTTCAACAATTTTGGGAGTAGTGACAGCATTAACTTTATCCTATCAATCACGTGCAGATGTAAAGCCTACCGAAATACATGAACACTACTGGCTACTTTGGTCACATCTAACGCCCATGCTTAGAGAATGATTTGAGTTTCATCAATAGAACACAAGACCATATGGTAGTAGTTTAACTAATTTGGCGTGTGCCTGTTCAGCTGTGTGTTTACTACTTTTCAATTTGTCGGCTGCCAGATGTGCTGAAGATTATGCAAATCAAACCATGACATGGGCAATTGACACAGGTATTTAATATTTTCCTCCCTGCAGAATCTCTCTAACAAAAATCCTACTGAATGATGTCAAAGGTAAGCCATCATCTAAGCACCATACCTTTCGACTTTCGCTTTCATAAGAAAATCCATTCTACTGTCCAATCAATAAATCAAAGGTCTTGCTTAAAATATATAAATCCTCAGTTTTTTACGTGACTGTACAAAAACAGTTGTAGCAAAGTTCTTTTCATAACATAAACTCCATGGAACTGATACTTTGATGTGCACCCCATCCTTCCATAACTCAGGTGATTTATATGTCTACTAAATGCACTAATCTCACTATATGGTTTGTGATGTGCAGATGATGTCAGGGATTGAGAACACATCGAGCCAGTGGCGGATCTAGAAATGGAATAATAGGGGGCTGAATCGTGAAAGATTAATCAGCAGCAAATAGGCAGTTAAACTGACATGTGACATCAGTGGTTCCTAAGCAAAAGCAAACGCTAGGGGATGTCAATCTGATGGAGGCACAACACTAAAGCTTTATAGGAAGAGCTGTTTGAGAAGCAGAGCCTTGGGGCATTGCCATAGGTAGCAGGCAGATTGGGGCCTTTGTTAATTGACTGATCAGAGAAGCCAATTTTAGAGAAACTTGTTTCTCCCATAGCAACTGTGATGCTTATTCAGAAACTTCAGTTGTTTCAGAAAACCTAAAGATTGTATGGTGATTCTATTAGCAGCCAATTTTTATCGATTTTCATTGGTATGATTTTGATTTACAAAGTTACGTCAGTTGCTTAAAAGAGCTCTTGGGGCATCTGGAGACGACTTGGATTCTGGAGTACAATAAAGAGTTTAAATGAGTTGGACCTGCAACTAAAGCTATCCTATCTGCCACAGTTTTCGGATTTGAGAAAGGGATATCATCAGATGTTGAATTATCAGATAAAGTTATGCTGATTAGATTTCATCTAGAAGTACTTGCTTTAAAAACATATTACTTTACTTTTGATTTCACATGGTTGATTATTAGCTGAGGCCTGAGGCGTGCTTTT
Source organism: Paspalum notatum (assembly GCA_022530915.1). Lineage (NCBI taxonomy): Eukaryota > Viridiplantae > Streptophyta > Magnoliopsida > Poales > Poaceae > Paspalum > Paspalum notatum. The sequence goes on along the minus strand of CM039688.1, from coordinate 24,462,798 downwards.
GATTTCGTTCACATGTTTCATCTGGAGTCATGTATATATGTATTTGTTTAAATGTTGAAACAGACCGCTATAAACTTGAGTGGAGTTTGTGGTTGAGTTGACTCTTGACTGCATCACGTAGAAATACCACATGTGTGCACAAGTGTCGTCCCGTTGCATCGCACGGGCCAATTGCTAGTACCTATTCTATTATCAAACAAGAACAAGCACTTTGCGAAAACATTCTTTATCAAGAACATTAACTTTCTTAACTATGATGTTGGTCGCCATTAACTTTCTTAACTACGATGTTGGTCACGATCAGGCTACTTACACCTGGTAAGTTCAGCGATACGAATCGATCTGTACACTCCCGGGAGAACACTCCAAACACACGTCATATGCGTGTACGTCGACCCCGCATATGACAACCTAACATCCCTGCGCACTGCCACCTAGTCTGAACTGTCCTCACTGAACCCGGGTGTACTGTACGTCGACACGTACACCTGCCTGTCTCCCACCTTCCAGTTGGTCTCACCACAGTTCAGTCCTAGGTACAAGAGATGAAAGGTTTACTGGAGCCCAATTCAGGACGGCACAAGAAAGAGATGCGTTCAAAGCCACGACCAGGCCAAACATCGGACGGCCTTATGCGACATAGGCGGGGTCAGGATCCAAATCCAAATCCAAAACCAAATCCCAATCCCAATCCAATTGTCCCAACTGAAAGTGTAACTGCCCCCGCCCGATGTCTCCAATTTATATCTTCATAAACTTTCTTATTCATGTTTAATCTTTGAAAGTAAATGCGGCCCAATACTAAGCAACTAAGCATTCTAGTCTACTGCGCATAGGATTTGATCATGCCAGATTCAGGAATTAATTATGCACTAAGGTTATAACCAACTCCTAACTCTAATGCACCAGCATAACTCATTAATTCGGCCTCAAACGTAAAATAGGTGATGCACCGGGGCTTGCCTGGGTTACTTTAGAATTTCAGTAGTCAGAAATAATCACAACTTCAGGGTGCTTTAGGTGATTACTCCTCCAAGAACACCAAGATGTCATGATAATATACTCCAAAGCTTCTTCTTGCACACCATCTCGCTTTATAACCAGCGTACCTATGTATGCATAGAGTGAGTAATGCATTAAAATGGAAGAATGCAAAATAAACATAAAAGGAGTGCAAGAATAAGAATATAAGGCTATCCACAATGGGACTCCTCATCCCACTTCCTCAAACCCCACTTCACTCTGTGCGTCACGTCAGCTACAGTGCCAAACAGTGTCGCTACAGTGTTTCAGAGAACTCCTTTGAGGAGTCCCATTGCGGATAGCCTAAGATAGATATTTACTAGAGATGGAACGATGCATAAATAACAGGTACAGTGCACACAAGTATGAGGATGATCAACCTATTGAGATAGGGAAACAAGGAGTAAAAGAAAAGCAAACATGCTTTTTGTTTATAAAGAAAGATTGCCGGCTCACAGGATGCACGCTTAAGAACATGAAACAACAAGAATACACACCATACAACAAATACCGGCAAGCTCAGGTCTAAACACTAATGCCTAGGCATAGACCAGGCAAGGCAATCAACACCCAAAGCATAAAGCATATGAAACCAACCAACTAAAAATGCAGGCCTGTCAGACTTCCTCTTCCTATTGGCAACCGATCCTATTCTGTAAACTGCTTTTAAACAAACCCTTTTTAGGAAGCAATTGATCTCAGTAGCACAAAAAGATGTTTAGCGGACTCTAGACCTCACCAATTAACAACTAGAAAAATTTAAAGATCAAAACAACCATGGCAGCCAATTACCACTAAACAGATTAGTGCAATCAAACATGTGACCACGCATACAGGCAGCGCTCAGGTAATCCATTAAAACCTGACAAAGACCTAGGGGAACAAATTTAGTTTGCCTCGGTGTCTTGATGGCAGTACGGGGATGAAACTCGATGTCGTGAGCCCCCAGCTCGCAGGCCCACTTGGCAATACGCCCGGTGGCCTCCCGATTACGCAAGACTTCTCCAATTAGGAACTCAGTAACCACTATGATTTTATGCTCCTCAAAATAATGACGCAGTTTACGTGCGGTAATGAGAACTGCATATAATAACTTCTGAACTTGAGGATACTTGATCTTAGAGGGGCTGAGGACCTCGCTGATGAAGTAGACCAGGTGTTGCCTGGGCACTGCGTGCTGTTCATCCGGCCGCTCGACCACCAAGGCAGTACTGATTACATGAGTCGTACAAGAGATGTAGAGAAGCAAATCTTCAGCTGGTGAGTCGGCGGTGGCACGATTGGGAGATTTGAGTACAGAAGCCGTCGTCAAGAACTTTTTCAAAGCGTCCAAAACTTCCTGAGCCTCTGTGGTCCACTGGAACCGATCTACCTTTTTGAGGAGTTTGTAGAAGGGCATGCCACGTTCGCCGAGTCGCGAGATGAATCGACTCAAGGCTGCCATACACCCAGTCAACCTTTGAGCATCCTTTTGTGATTTGGGAGGGTGCATGCGGAGTATGGCCTTGACTTTCTCAGGGTTCGATTCCCCTGCTGCTGACGACAAAGCCGAGTAACTGGCCTGCAGGGACGCCGAAGACACACTTGGTGGGATTGAGCTTCCACCGGAATTTCCTCAGGCTGTCGAACACCAGTTGTAGGTCGTCGATGAAATCCTCCGCGTTTTTGGTCTTGATCATGATGTCATCAACGTAGGCCTCGACACGTTTGCCCCAGCGGTCGGCGAGGCACGTCTGGATTGCTCGTTGATACGTGGCGCCAGCGTTTTTTAACCCGAACGACATAGAAGTGTAGCAGTACGCACCGAAAGGCGTGATGAATGTGGTTTTCTCTTGGTCCTCGATTGCCAGGCTGATTTGATGATAGCCCAAGTAACAGTCGAGAAAAGAGAGTAAAGCGCATCCAGCCGTAGAGTCAATGACCTGGTCTATACGAGGCAACCCGAACGGGTCCTTAGGGCAGTGCTTATTGAGATCAGTATAATCAACACACATCCACCAGTCTTTTTTATTCTTTTTGAGAACGAGTACAGGATTTGCAAGCCACTCGGGATGCATGACCTCTCTAATGAAACCGGTAGCCTTCAACCGGGTTAACTCAGCCCTAATTGCCTCTCGCTTTTCAGGAGTAAATCGCCGCAGCCTCTGCTTGATGGGTTTCGCGTTGGGGAACACCTTGAGTTGGTGCTCGGCCAGTTCCCTCGGGACCCCAGGCATATCCGCAGGCTTCCATGCAAACATGTCGCGATTGGCCCTTAGGAACTGAACGACCGGGTCTTCCTATTTAGGAGGAAGAAGCGCGTTGATGGCAGTCGTCTTGGTCGCGTCCGAGGGATCGAGGCTTATCTCCTTTGTAGGGACCGACGGCTGTATTGCTACGCTCAACGCCGCTTCTTGAGTCGGGATCTGGAGGTCTTCCTGCGACACGTGAGCTGCGTCGGCCTTGAGCTTCTTCTGGGCCGCCATGCTGTTCTGTTCGAGGGCCATCTGGATTGCTTCTTGCACGCACTCTGAGGCTCCCTTGAAATCAGCCCGAATGGAGAGAACACCGCGTGGAGCTGGCATCTTGAGGACGAGGTATGGGTAGTGCGGGATGGCCATGAACTTGGCGAGCCCGGGACGCCCGATGATGGCGTTATAGACGCAGTTCAAAGTCCTCGAAACGCAGCGTCTCAATGCGGAAATTTTTCGCAGTGCCAAAGGCGACCGGCAGGTGAATGTGCCCGAGTGGATATTCACCCGCACCCGGCACAATCCCAAAGAACGGGGTATCTGACCTCTTGAGTTCACTGAGAGGGATCCCCATGTCTTGTAGAGCTTGAGGGAACACGACGTTGATGCTTGCACCACCGTCGATCAATACCTTCTTGAGTCGGGTGTCCCCGACTATGGGATTGACCAGCAGCGGGTACTTGCCTGGCTCGTCGAAGTTGAGCCACTGATCTGCTCGACTGAAGGAGATTGGCTCGTGGGACCAATTGTATGGTTGCGGCGGCTCTGAGGTGGCCGCGTTGATCCGCCGGTCTCCTAGCTTCTGCTGCCGTTTACTCGCGTGGGCTCTGCGTCCACCCAGGATGAAGTTGACCTCCTTGTTGACGTCCGGGAAGCGTTGATTATTGCCTCCGTTCGGTCGTTGCGGAGGCTGGTTTCGCGGCGGGGGCGGCGGCGGCGGCGCTGCAGGCTGCGCCATGGGAAGCTGGCCACGCACCAGCATGGCTTTGAAGTCGCGGCAGTTCCGGAGGGTGTGGCGCATGTCTTTGTGCGTAGGACACGGCTCGTCGAGTAGTGGATCGAGGGTCCGAGCTGGAGTAGGAGGCGGGCCACGTGGACGTGCTGGAGGTGGCGCTACAACTCGGACCTCCTCTCGAGGCCTCTTGTCCCAGCGATGATCCTGCCGTGAGGGTTCCTCGTGTCTCTCATGCTTGCCCCTTCCCTGATCGTCTTGTCGGGGGTGGACAAGGTCACGAGCCCATTCATCCGCTGTGATGTAGCGGTCTGCTTCCAAGAAAAGGCGCTCCGAGGTAGTGGGCGCTCTTTCCAGTATGTGCTTGATGAAGACTTGATCGTTTGACCCCTAAAGGAAGTCGTCGATCACCGTATCCTCAGATACATTGGGGATGTGATTCCTTAGAGTCTGGAACCACTTAAGGTACGATCACAGGCTCTCTGAGTCTTTGCGCCTGATGGTTTTGAGGTCCCATCACTGCGCCGGCTTATCGGAGAGTGATTGGAAGTTGGCGATAAACATGCGACAGAAGTCGCCCCAGTCTTCAATGCAGCCCCGCCTGAGGTGGCAAAGCCATTGAAGCGCATCCTGCCCCAACTTGATCGGGATGTAGGCCGTCATGAGATCTTCTGATGCATTGGCCGCTTGGGCCGCTGTAGTGTACATGGCCAGCCAATTGCGCGGGTCCATCTTCGTCTCGAATTTTTCAATATTCGAGATCTTGAAGTTGGGCGGCCAGTCGATGTCTTGAATCCTCCGACCAAAAGCTGCCACGGCCGCTTCTGTGCTGCCAGCTGGGTTGCCACGGTTCTCATCTAGTCGGCGTGGTGGGGACTGAGGATGGAGGTTGTCCCCAGTCCTAACTCGAGGCACGGAGCTGTTAATGGAGGCAGTTCCAGAGTGACCCCTGGCAGCCAAAGCACGCCAAGGGGGTCCATAGTCCCGGTCGTAATTTGCTCACCGAGATCCATCTCGATCTGGTGTCGCTGAGCGCGAGACTGCTCGATGCTATGACGCGCGTCACAATTGTCGTTGATAACTTGATGCGCATGAGCTGCCCCATGATGCCTAGGCATGAGGTGGTTTGCCACCCAAGTGAGAACGGTCTTAATGGCCTCCCCATCCTCATTGTTGGGGAGGAGCTCGCAGAGCTTGACTAGCGCCCCGCCGGCTTGACTCGGAGTCTCCATGACCCCTTCGAACTCCCTTAGAAGATTGCGCCCAGGAAGTGCGGCCACGCGGGGTCGCCTAGCTTCGCGAGCTTGCCAGTCGTGATGCCACTATCGGGCCTGGTTCCTGCGTCGATGGCTTTGAACTTCTTGCTCGTTCTCGCTGTCCCGCGTCACCCCGTCTATTGAGACGGGTAGCGTGGGTTCCCTATTGCCCAGGAGGTGACGGCGCCGGATGTTGTGGATGCAGTTTGCCCTCTCCCTCTTATGGCGATCCTATGAGGTCTCAGTGAGAACAGGCTGCTCGTCGTCTGAAACTTCCTCGTTGATCTCGTTCCCTGCGCCGTTGATCACGAGGAGCTCAAGAAAACAAAGAGTTGAGCTTGGAAGCGAACCTTCGGAGTCATCGGCGAGCATGGTCTCCATCCCCACACTGGTGTTGGAGGCTGGAGCCATGGTCGTGGTGGTGGTCGCGCCATGGTCAGAGGCCGTAGGAGTCTCGATGTTGCAGATCATATGGTGATGGCCTGCATCGCGATCCTCCCTAGTGACCGCCGAGTGACGAGAGGCCTCGCCGGTCTGCGAGCTACGCCACCAAACTGTTCTCCCCATCGGGGTTGAGTTGATGACGAGCAGCAGGCGACGGCCGGTCGGCGGCGCATCGGGCCTGCTGTAGATGCGATCGTCTGGAAGAGACACGGACTGAGTTAGGTCGAGCGTCCCCCGCACACCCTCGTCGTTGTTGAGGGGAGCCGAGGCACATGAGAGAAGCCCCTGGTATGTGGTGGCGGAATTGCGAAGACCGAATGGAACGGAGGGAACAAGAGGCTCCACCCGAGTCTTTTTGTGACCCTGGACAGGCGAAGCTGGCCGGGTACGCTTTGGCGCGGGCGGCGGCGGTGGGACCCGCAGTGGTCGAGGGATCCAGGAGCGGGTATCGACAGGAACTTGTCGTGGGCTCCGCGGAGGGCTGCCTGAGATGTGGGCCCGCCGTGGATCTCGAGGGTGACTTCTTGAGGAACACCCCCTTGACCCCCGACTAATCCGAGTCCAGACTTGGGTCGGAGAGGTTGAGAGCACCGTGCGGCGAGTTGGCGCTGGAGCGGTGGTCGTTGTTGGAGCCGCTTGAGTCGGCACCGTCGATGCAGATGCGTGCCTGAGGAAGATCCTCCCATCAAGTCGTGCTCCCGAGTCATGGTGACCTCGAGGAGCACGATCCGACGTAGCATGCCATGGTGGCGGACTCTGGCGACGAGTCGGCGCCTCGCGCCGACGTGCTGGAGCCTGATGCTGAGCCGGTGGAGGCTGACGTGGTGCTGGTCCTTAGCGGCGATCTGTCGGTGCAGATCGTCCATCAAGTCCTGAAGTGGTCGATGGCCGCACGACGACACGTGGCTGCGCCGGTGCGTTGCGAAGCTAGTGGAGGTCGCCGAGCCGATCGGCGATGAAGGTGATCGACCCAAAGCGGACATGTCACCCGGAGCGAAATCGTTGATGAGGTGGTTAGCCATGGAGTGAGCTGATGTCGATCCCGCCGCCCTCTACCTAGCGCGCCAACTGTCGGTGTTTGATACCGGCAATGTACCACGGGGTGTGTCACGTGATGCTTTTGGGGTGGCGAAATCGGTGTAGCTCGATGGTTCGCGTAGAGATGCGACAAAACACAAGGGTTTATACAGGTTCGGGCCGCGAGATGCGTAATACCCTACGTCCTGTTTGCTGCGAGTTGTATTGCCTTTGCTTCTCGAGGTTACAATGAAAGCTAGGGCATTTGGTGGCTGGTGTGCGATGAGATGATCGATGATCTACGTAAGGGTCCCTCACCCACCTTATATAGTCCAGCAAGGCTTGGGTTACAAGTCGGTTTCCATCTATGAGTCCTATTCTGTTTGGAAGCCTAAAAGAGTACACAGAATCTACGATTACATGTTTCCTTCCTTGAGTCCTACTGCTTCTGGAATCTAGAGTCCGAACCATGCTTCGTCACGTCTTTCCTGAAACCGTAGCGCTTTGACCTGGTCCTTGTGCACGTCATCCGTCTTTGGGCCCACGAGATCAGGCGGCGCCCTGTTCAGGAGCCTGCCGTCTCTATTGGGCCCTCCGACGGCCCATACATTGAATCCAGGCTGTGAGGGCCTAGGGAATATCTATCCCCCACACTTGTTAAGCACCAGTACATGGATGGAGAATTTTGGATTTACAATTCTAGGACTAGAATTTCCAAATGAATTCACAACGACAAGTAATGACCTAGCAAATTTACAAAGAAATAATTAATCAAGAACAAATACTCCTAGCTCACAAAGAGATACATGAGAATCATGTTAACTGCTTCTTTTCAAAATCAACTACATTGCACCAGAGTGTTATTATACCTAGATGCACACATAAACAGAATTGTGCCACCTATCCTAAGGATACAACCACCAGCCCAATCATCTGCGGAATTGTGTCTCATCCAAATATAAAGGAAAGGGGAGATCACCTTGGCTGTTGTCCCCTGATTTTAGACAAGCAGATGAGGAACGGCTGCTGGTTCTTGCTATGGCACGCACAAGAAAGGAGGAGCAGGGTACAGAAATAATCAAGAGGTTGTTGCTGCCAGTACCATCCACCAGAGGAGGAAGAACAGGAGGGGATCGATGCTTGCACAGGTTGACGAAGGGAGGCCGGTCACCGGATCTTGCTCCCTAGGGACGCCGCCCAAGGGAGACATAGGGAGAGGAGGGGCGCCGAGCATGGAGATGGGGAGCAGCAAGAGGGTAGGCGCCATGCAGCGCCGGCCCTAGAGGGGTCGACCCGAGCCACTGATCTGGGCCCCCAAATCAACAGGGCCTCTACCTCACATCTGCTACTATGTAGTACTACTACTTAATCATACATGGTATTAGTGTTATATGATATTTTATATGTCCAGTACTAATGTACAAGGAACTCCGTTAGCATTGTGTTGCCGTCTATTGAACAAAGTCTCACGCCGTCCCACATGTTGCTTCGCTTCTTTAGTCTTTGACGCATTGGCCATGCGGCCTCACATAATCCTCCAAGTCTCCGAGATTCCGACCACTAGTACAAAGACGTTTAATCTTTCCTGATTTCTCTAAAATGTTCATGGTTGATGAAGAATTAATTGAGGTCTAAATTGTCTCGAAAAAGGATAAATGGTTTAGCTATTTTATATGCATTGAGAAGATATTATCGAACGAAATTGATATTAAGTTAGAAGAAACCTTTAAATTAATATTATAGTAATACCTATTCCTTGCTTCATAAATAATTTTTAATACATATGGAACGTTTAATGATAACATATATACACACACACACATATATAGCATTTATATATGAAAAATATTCATTATTAGAAGGGCCTCTGTTTCAAGTATCGATATGGGCCTCCGAAATCTCAAGACCGCCACTGCCGCCATGGGAGGAGGAGACAAGCACGACACGGCAGGGAGAGGCGGCGTCGTTCCTATCGGGAAGAAGAGACAGGGGGTGGCGGGATATTTCCCTCAAGGCGGTGGGGAGGGTTCTGGGCTGAGGCCCACACGCCCAGGGAGAGGAGAGGGATGAACAGGTGGGGGCCAAGTGTCATTGAGGCTGTTTCCAGCAAGGGAGAGAAAATGGGAGACTAAATGCCACGTCATCCCTCGAGTCTTTCATTTGCTCCCTTGAAATTTTTTCCTTCTCCTACCGAGGTCTCCGTCCTCTTCCCCTTCGCTCCTCCTCCTTCCCCTGCAGCCGCCCGCCGGTCTCCTCGCCCCTGCAGTCACCTCTCCTCCTCCTCCTCGCTCTGTCGCCGCCCGCCGGTGTCCTCCTCACTCTGCCTCTACCGACCCCGTCACCATCTCCTACTCCAAGCGCGCGCCGCCGCAGTCCACCCGCGACGCGGCAGCCATGGCTGCCGCCGCCCAACTGACTCGGGCCAAATCCAGGCCTGCCCGAGCTAGATCCACGCCATGGCGGGTGCTGCGGCCTCCGCGCCGGCCTCTTCCCGCCGCGGCCCGCTTGGTCGCATGCGGAGGGAGAGGGGGGAGTCTGACGGAGGAGGAGTCGCGGGGAGGAGGCCGCAGCGAAGGAGGAGGCGTGGGGAGGAGGCCACGGTGGAGGAGGAGGCGCAGGGAGGAGGCCTGGCGGCAGAGGAGGTCCGGCGGCGGAGGAGGCTGGCGGGGATGAGGGAAGAGGGAGCTCGCGGGGAGGAGGGAGCGGGGCGCTGCGCGAGGAGAGGGAAGAGGAGCTCGGTGGGAGAGAAAAAAACTTTCAGGGATGAAAATGAAAAGTTGGATGGTGATGTGGCGCTGATGTGGATTTTGGCCCTCCATTTGGTCCTCCTTGTTGTACTCAGCCTGAGATGAAGAAAAACAGTTCCCTTTTGAATTTTCGACCAAAAAATTGCCCCTGTTTGATCAGAATATTGGAACATGAAAATGGATGAATTTGGAGAAAGTTTATGTACCAAAGCTGCTTAGAATTTTATGCTCTACAACTTTCGTATGCAAAGTTTTTCTTGAAACTGCCCATAAATTACAGAATTTAGGAACAAAGTTCGAGATTCATTAGGAGCACTTGGAAGAAAAAGAATTTTGGACCTAGGTTTCCTTTTCCAAGTACTTGCATCCAGGGCTCGACGAACAAAGCAACGCTCATTCATTCAAGCAACATTCATGCATGAAAAATTTACACGATGCTCATGATATGTACAACCTGATACCTGGGGTATCACACATAGCATCCAAGATACATTCTGAATACATGAAAGCATGTAAAAAATTAGAACTACTTAATTGCACACAAAGCATTAGCCATCATCTTGTAGTGTTGGACAATCGCGTATACTAACGGACAACCATGTGTGCAGTTTTGACATATGCAAGACAGCACTTCTTAATTTCGTCGATATGGGTGTCGAAATGATCGATCCAGGTGAAAATCTATATACAAAAGTTGTTCTGAATTTAGTTCCCTAAAACTCCCATATGTATCATTTTTACCAACCTGATTGGGACAGTGGTCCAAAAGTCGATTTACTAACTATACACAGATTTTAGCCCAACCTGGGACAGCCACTGGTTAAAACTTCAAACTGTACCAAAATCATGCATTTTTAGGTCATAACGCCCTTAGCAAAGTTGTTCCACGTTTTGTGTTCTTCAACTTTGTTACATAAATTTTTGATTGATTCTTTTTGTAACTTGGTTGAATTTCACCGTTTATTAATACATGTGAATTCTGTCCAGATTTCTGAACCTGAATGTTTTCGACCATAACTCTCTAACAAAACTCTTTTAGAAAAAAAGTTCATATAGCAAAGTTGTCCTACACATTACCCTCTACAAGTTTTGTATATAACGCCTAGATCAAAGCTTTCGCTAAAGGTGTGCAAAGTGCACTTTTCCTCTAGGTGCTGCTTAGGTTTAGATCACCAGTTCAAAGAAATCTGATCATAACGTTGAAACAAAGCACTTTCAGAAGAAACTCCAATTAGCAAAGTTGTGCACCCAGAAGTGCTTTACAAGTTTGGTATGCAACACTTGGCTCAATTACTCCCATATTTCAAGATACACCCCAATTTAGCTGCTGCTATACAGAATTTCAGAAAGCAAGTTGAAACCGAAATTGAATTGCAGTTTCAAGCTCGTTGGCCACGTCATCCATTTCAGATTACACCTAAATACGGATTACATCCCAGATGTCTACTTAAAAGGTTCTAAAATCACCAAAGGTGTGGGAGTTTATTCCCAGCAGCCCACCACGGGACGACGCACGCGGAGGTTTTGAGATCGGTAGAGGGTTGACAAGGAGATAGCGATGGTATACAGAACATAGAAGACAACGATTTAGACAAGTTCGGGAAGCCAAATCGCTGGACCCTACGTCCTGTATGAGGTGTATGTGGATTGTATTGCGAAACCTAGGTCATTGTGACCTAGGTTTGGTGATGATAGTATGATCAGGTGCCGAACTAGGGTTCCCAGCTCCCCTTATATAGTCCGAGGAGCTTGGGGTACAAGCAAAAGAGTCATAGTTGGATTACAATTAGGAGTCCATGCCGTATTGCACCGTGGGCCTCTAGGCAGACCACTCGGCCCACCTAGCCCGGTGGTTACAAACCGTCATCATAGGGCACCCGTGGGTATATGACTCCCACAAAAGGTCTTCCCCTAAATCAGTCACCAAACGACGCACCACATAGTGTTCGATCAACTACTTAAATGGTGTACATGAATGAGCCCTCTTGACCTCACCAATGTTCAGTACAACCTGTGAATAGCGCGTAGCGGAACTTACAAAACATCGCTCTTAAACACACGCTACATACGCAAAAGATCGCCTACCACCCATCCACTACTCCTCTACTCATCATAGTCGGAGTCGTACGGTGGTGCATCCTCCAACTGCGTGGCCACATTGAGCACTACCGGATCGTCCTGCCCAAGTGGTGGGTGAAGTTGCTCCATCACATCCAATCGTGCTTGCAGCTACTCAATGAGTTCCTCTCGCTACTGCATGACCCCCTGCTGGTTCTCAGCATGTGCAATACGGGTAGCCTGGTCAACCTGTAAGTCGAGAACCTCGTGATGAGTCTTGACCAACTGGTCCTGAACAGCCTCTAACTGCTGTTGTACCTCCTTGAGCTACTCACGTAATTGCACATTCTCCTCACGACGAGGGGCCTCCCGATCCTCCATGTCGCGGTACCTCAGGAACAAGATCTGAGAAAGAGACATGGTTGCCTCTATGTCCATGGTCCCGTCCTGCTCTAGAATGTCTGCCACCCGCTGCTCCCTATCATCATCCTGAGCATTGGTGGGCAAATAGCGTAACACCATGTTCTCTGAGCAATGACCTTCAAAACCACCCTATCAATAGCCTCCTCCATGTCCTCTCCAACAGCGGTGTAATTATCATCATCTATGTAGGGACCCGGTGGAACCTTGACCCTGGCCTCACACCTGCCCATCTCATATCCCGTTTGAACGGAATATTGAGGGCAACCTTGATGGTGCATCTGTCGCAGGGCTAGGCACAGGATCTTCATGAGCATGCTTGTGTCTTGACAACTCATCCAACGCCACCCATTCTCTTGAACCGTGGGCAAGTGAACCGGCTCTGGGATAGGTGGCTGCTCCTGACCGTGCACGTTCAGATTGTTCTCGGCCATCTGTTTTAATAAGAGAGGCTTTTAGTTAGTGGAGTGAGACAGTTCAGAATTACAATAGTGAGACATGTAGAAAGTATACTTAAGTTATGATTTATTTCATTTATAGTTTAGCAATACCCCAAACTAAACAGAAAGTATGATGAATGATTGGTCCTATCCGATCTGACATCACACATCCTAGGTATATATAGCTGGTGATATTTCGGTGACACATATGCACGGCACTCTCTAATGCAACTAGCCGTTCCCTAGTCGTACCTGTAGAAGAATGCATGCACATCAATTACCACCTAGTGTGGCACCCACGCGAATTCTTACGTTGCATGGACAACATTGAGTGGGCCTTTGCACCTTTTCTCAAAGCCTGACTTTCCACCAGTACTAGGGATTTTGAGAAGAAGGTGGATCCCCAGACCAAATGTAAGTATGGTGGGCATGAAAGCTCCAAAGCATGCCCTCCACCTTTAAAGAGCTTTACCTATATAGAATGAATGCAGGGTTTACAACCGTTCGCAAATCCCAATAGCATTCTTCCAGTACTCAGGATAGCTATGGCCGAAAAGTTGTTTCCCAAAGCGCCAAATATACAAATGAGTTCTATCTAGGTCAGAGTGTTAGCGATGTCACCTAATATCTGTTGGCGTACTGGGGACCACATACCCCAGAGACGCCTACTCAGGGATACACCAAGTGTACGAAGGGGATTCTCTCTCCTTAGACGAGGAAGAGAATCGGATGGAGGCCCAGGAAAAGGCCCCACTTGTCCCACTACCGCGTGGCCGGGCCGCCGCTAGGCCGGCAGGGACACGTGGCAGCGGGCGCAACAACCCCCGCGCCACCGACAGACGGGGAACCCCGGGAGGGTCGCCACCGACGGATGAGAAACCCCAGGAGGGTTATCACTCGGAAGTCGAAGCCGCCTACTCGCCGCATTTAATGCGGAGGGGCCCATCGGCCCAGGACAGTCCTACACGACGCGGGCGGTGTGCGGGTCACATCGTGGCCCCATGACTGGACTAGGGCAGCTGCCCTTCGTCGCCGACCACGGAGGCGTGCAGCACAGCAGCAAGATGAACGCGACCGTGCGTGGCGTACGGAGCGAATGAGAATGGACATAAGCCACGCCGTAGCAGAAGCAGTACAAGACATGTTGTCACGGTATGATTATTGAGACCACCACTGTAGCATGGCAAGGCAGCCTTGTACAACCCATACCTCCCTTGAACTATAAAAGGAAGGAGAGGGATACCAAGAAGGGGACCTTTTGGAAGGCTTCTGGCTTCCTCACACACACAACCTAACACTTGAGTTCTAGCTCACAGACCTCACCACCACGCCGGAGGATCCCTCTGGTTGTAGCTCTTGGATACTCGTCATATATACTCACACCCTCAAGAGGACGTAGGGTATTACACCATATCGGTGGCCCGAACCTCTCTAAATCTTGTTGTTCACTCATCCTTACTACAGGTACTAGCGGTAGCGCCCACGGTCCTACGCTCCTTCATCCCTGCGGGATACCTATACGGTATCTTGACGTCGTCACCGTCGACATTGGCGCGCCAGGTAGGGGCCTGGGTGTGCTAATCGCAGACCTGCATGGCTGCCAAGGAGCAGTCACCAGAGGGAGCTGGCCATTCAGCTGCCAGCTCCAGTGGCGCCGAGGTCGCCCCATGCCGCGCTGCGCGGCAACTACCTCTTCAGGGAGGATCACAACACGCCGCATCGGCGCCTCAGCCGGCGCGCTCCGCCTACAGCTGGCGGAGAGTGCTGGCGTCGGCTGGAGATCGGCGCGCGCCGCTGCCGGCCGGTGCTGAATCGGTAGGGGGACAGCCCCTCCAGCGGCAGCCTCAGCATATGCCACAGTGTCCCACCACGTCGACCTCAGGCTCTATCTGCACGGCTTGGGGTGGGATCGCGGTCGGTACGAAGCCCGGAACCTGCACACCAGGCAGTTCCTGGGCGTCGAGCGCGGCGTCGACTGGATTTCTCTGAGCAGGCGCTCGGAGCTTTGGATGCCGTAGAAGCATTGCTGTGTAATCCGCCGGCACCAAACGCGGCACCTGGAGCCCACGAGCAATGGCGGAATGATGTAGCCAGGTTTGTTGCTGCAGGCCGGGTTACTCCTGACCCATCTCGGGCTTCCGGAGAGACAGCGACCTCAGCCGTTGGCTCATTCGCATGGGCCCCAGAGGGCCCCACAAAACCTGCCGCTCCAGGAACCCCAGCGGCAGCTGTAACACCCTAGTTTAAATACCAGCATTTTTACAATTAATTGCAAGCAATTTATTTAATTTTCTAAGGCTCATGTGCTTAGTTTGCATTTAACATGTTTTATTTAAAATAAATACTTGTATAAAATTAATCATAGGCCTAACTTTCTTGTGCATACATGCTGGTGCATTGTTTTTTGGTTGTTTGAATTAAGGATTCAAATTCAAATTCATTTGAATTTTTAGAACCATTTCTTCCTTATTTAAAAGAGTTCCAATTCAAAAAAAGAAAAAAAAGAAAGGGGCAGACTAGGCTCGGCTTCCACCCCGCCTGTGCCGAAAGTTGGCTCGCCAGCGCAGGCCGCCTCCCTCTCCTGTAGCGCGTCGCCAACAGGTGGGCCGCGCCCCGCGCTCTTTGACCGCCGGCTCCTGCTTGATAGACTCGTCTCCCTCCTCCCGCCGGATTCCACGCTCACCTTCCTTACTCCCCCGCTCGGCCGCGTCAACGCTCGAGCAAAAGAGACCCCAAATCCTTGGCAGCACCCCTACCTTAATCACCCCGCCCTCAATCCCGTAGCCGCCGCGCCGGTTTCCCCTTCCCCTCCACCTTCCTCCGCTCCGCTTTCAAGCGCATTCAAACCCGGGCGGCATCACTGCGCCACGATGCCCTTGACCCTCACAGCGGCTATAAAGCCTACCCCGAGCTTCGCCCTCGCCCTCTTTACCACGCCTCCACTCCAATTCCTCTCCCATGCACTGACGAGCTCCCAATCCGCCGCTAAAGTTCGGCCTCGGTAAGACACTCCACCGCCAAATTCGCCGCCAGTGAACTCCGTGTAGCGCTCATTCCACCGCCTTCTTCTTCGCAGGACCGAGGCGGAACTGCTCCGTGGGTTGTGGACGCAAGAATACAACGCCAAGGCCCTGTCCGCGAACGCCGTCCGAGCCCGTCCGCCGCCTTCCGTCGCCACGCCTCACCGCCGGTTCCCCGTCTAATTCAACCCTCTGGTGAGCTTCGCATTGGCCTTCTCTCTCTCCTGAGCTAGCTCTAGGGGCACCAGACCCGCCCTAGGCCCCGGCGCACGCGCGTCCGGCGAGCCGCCGCCGTGCGGGCCAAGTCTCCGCCGTGGGGGAAGGTCACCGCCGGCGCCCCCTTTGCCCTTTCACCATGGCCGTCCGATCCGTCGTCAACAGCCATGATTAAAATGTGTGATACCCCTTCGCTAGCCAATCATAGAGCGCCACGTCGCGCTACATAATCCGACTCAGCACCGGCCCCGCTTGTCAGGCCATGTGGCCGGCCACGCCGCAGCCACGTCGCGCTGACCGAGTCCACCGCGGGACTTTCGCATAAAAGCCCCTGCGTTTGTCTAGAATCAACCCGCGGTCCATCCCTGTTGAAAAGTATTTAGATCTAGGTCCTGTTTTCTTCAGTTTAGCCCTTGAGCTTTTCGGGATTTTAACCCGCAGTCTAGGCTCTCGGTTTTTGCTCGAAAACCCTCGACGGCTAGGTTTATTTACGGTTAGGTCCTCAGTTTTGCAAAGTTAGCCCCTGGTTTAGTTGTTTTATCACAGATTTGCCCCTAGGAGATTGTTTTATGCATAACTTTCACGTTTTAACTCCGATTTAAGTGATTCTCACGCTCACGTGATCGCTGCAGTGCGTAGAGTGTTTTTAGTACAGTTTTATCTTCTGTTTTTAGGAGATGATGTACTGTTTCTTATCTTTTTGTTCTTGTTTGCATGTATGCATGTTTGGGAATGCTTGTATGTTGCCGTGATCACGATTAGACGGTGAACCTTTCGTTAGAGAAGGCGAGCAGCAATTTGAAGGTGTTGATCAGCAGCCCAAACAGTTCGAGGAAGGCAAGTATAGCATGAACACAACCTAATAACCATTTAATCACTTCATATGCATGTGTCTACTTTTGTATGCCCTAAGGATTGTACCATAGCCTCTTTTATCGATATGCGGGATTGCATGTTGGTTAAGTTTTTCTAGTTGCTGCGCGAACTCATGTATCTTTTGTTAATAATTTTGATTAATGGATCTATGCAATCAAAGCTTGAGCTTGACCCTCTATGGTTCATGTTCCTTTAAAAATGGCTTTTTAGCAACTTGGCTTAGGGGGCATGAGAATGTGTTTTGCTTATAGCCACTCTCCGTAAGGACCGGTTTGGAAAGCGACAACCTGGGACAACAGTGCTACCATGAGACTGGAATGGGACGGTCTTAGCTAACTAATTAGGTTGCATTGGTTTGGGAGTAACTTACCAACGAGGCAAGAGGGGAGGTGAGCTTCTGTGGCCCTCGCGCTATTTGGGTTGAGTGCGTTTATCTCCCCTTGAGGCTTGCTCCACAGTTGTGGACCCTGAAACCTTAGCGGTTACACCTTACCAACGTGATCTTTGTAAAGGCCTCATAGTGTGCTTGCTAGCCATCTCATCTAAGGTAATGTGGTGGACCACTAGCGTAGCCCACGACTCATGGGTAAAGATGTACGACCTCTCGAGAGTGTAAAACTGACATGTCAGCCGTGCTCACAGTTATGAGCGACCCAGATCCTTTATGCAGATTAGCGGTTCCTGGTTTGGTTTGGGTGTGGTTCTTATCTTAAATTTGTTGAATAATGTTCTTATGCAATACCTTGGGCTTAATGGTTTATCTACTCACTTGTAGTAACTAGTTGCTTAATAAAACTTGACCAACTAAAAGCTTATGCAACGTGTCAGCCAACCTTAGAGCCTCATAGTTCATGTTATACTTGTGGAGTACGAGTTGAAGTACTCACACTTGTTTCTTTAATTTCAACCTACTGTTGGCTGGAACCCAACCGCTGCTCAGTTCAAGAAGACTTCGAGGAGTATGTTTAGGACTACAATGAGTTATAGGCGTACCAGTCCACCAGTCGACGTCCCTGTGGCGGCTCGTTTTGTTTCGTTTACGCTTCCGCTATGACTCTGGTTTAAAGACATGTTGTCTTATTGTAATAAAGTGATGTTATACACTATGTAATGTTTTATTTTACCTTTTATGCACGTTCTGTGATGTCACTATTGTCATAATATATGTGAGACTCGTTCCTGGCACATATATGTTGTTCCGGTTCCGTTGGTTGAGAACTGGGTGTGACAGCAGCACCAGCCGCACGACCTCAGAGAGGTGCTGAACGGGAATAGGGCGGCAGAGGATGCTCGACTCGCTATTGAGCGCAGCTGGGAGCGCCGTCGTCAGGAACTCAGCAGCGTACAGGTCCTTCAACCCGGGAGGTAGGCCCTACAAATCGATGGCTGCTTGCGCCCGGGGTTGTGCAGGACCCCGGGCTAGGGGGTCAGCCCCAGTTTGGGGTAGTCAACCCCCAGGGAGTTGCCTACCAGCCAGCATACAGGATTACCAACCCCCCAGTTCGGGGTTGCCAACCCCCAGTTTGGGGTTCATGACCCCTAGATCGGGGTTCAGCCCCCGGGGTTCCAACTAGCTGTGGGTCAGCTGGGGTTGGATTTTGGGGCAGGCTGCCGAGCTCTTGCCCCACATCTCCGCAGGACACCATGGCCGGCAAAATTTCGGCCTCACCTGCCGAAAAAATTTGATGCATCAATTGATCCAAGGAGTTCTTGCAGATCTACGCTACTGCTATCATCGCCGCAGGAGGCGCGAATGATGTGATGGCAAACTATTTCCATGTGGCATTAACGCGGGTTGCGCGAACCTGGTTAATGAACCTTCCCGAGGGGTCGGTCTCCTCTTCGGAAGACCTGTGCCCCCAGTTCGTGGTGAACTTCGCAGGTCGTGCCCACGTGCGGGATCCGAAGCGGATCTCCACGCGGTCCGGCAACAACCAGGGGAAACCCTCCGATAGTTCATCCAGCGGTTTTGCCAGGTGCAGCACACCATACCGCGAATCACCCCAGCTTCAGTTATCGTGGCATTCCGCTAGGTAGTGCGTGACGAGAAGATGCTGGAGAAGCTGGCCACGCACGAAGTACACGAAGTCGGGGAGCTTCCCACCCTAGCCGACAAGTGTGCTCGAGCGGCAGAAGGCCGGGCCTGGCACAACCCCCGGGCAACACAGCCGGGGTTGGCAGGCCAAACCCCCGAGCCAGATGGCCAGGGGAAGAAAAAGAAGAAGAAGAAAGCCCTCGAACAGGGGGCTGTCTTCGCAGCGGGGGAATCCCAGCCTGGACTCAGCACCGCCGTGAGGAAAAGACCCCGAAGGCAACCCCAGACTGGGGTAAGGCGAAGATGTGGTGCAAGTTTCACAACTCCGACAGTCATGATTTAAAGGACTACCAAATTGTGAAGAACATTGCAGAGCGAAACCGCTTGAGGCCGAAAAATCCTGAGCTACAAGATGGCCCGGAGAAGAACCCCAAAGGGGACAAAAAGCCCCGAGGGAGCACCTTTGATGACGACAACGACAAGGAAGGGGACGCCGCGCAGTTTCAAGCTGCGAAGTGAGTCATCGCGGTGATCCACAGCAATGTTGGCAGTGCGGCATCCCGCCGAACGGTGAAGCTGCTGAGAAGGCACGTCACGGCCATCGCTGCTCTTCCCAAGTCGTGGTGCCCACTAAAGTGGGCTAGCACGCCTATTTCTTTCGGGCCCAGTGACTTGCCCCAGAACATGGCAGGAGCAGGGGAGCTCCCACTCATGGTCTCACCTACTATAGCCAATGCGTGCCTTAAGCACGTCATCGTCGATGGCGGTGCGGGTCTTAATGTCCTCTCCTTATGGGCCTTCAGCAAGCTGGGAATCCCAGCTGATAAGCTAACTTTGGCGCCCCCTTTTGGAGGTGTGGGGCCGGGGCCATCTTCCCACACGGAGCATGTACCCTGCCGGTTACCTTTGGGACCCTGGAAAACTATAGAACCGAGCATATCGAGTTTGTGGTGGCCAAGCTTTGGCTTCCATACAACGCGATTCACGGGCGACCATTCCTGTACAGCTTCATGGCAGCTGTACACTACGGTTACCTATGCTTGAAGATGCCAGGCCCTAAAGGCGTTATTGCGATTCATGGGGACCGCCCAGCAGCAGTCAAAGCAATGGAGGAGCTGCATGCCATTGCAGTGCAGGGGTATGAAGAACCCCCGGTCGAGGTTGATTCGACAAAGCCACCAGGAGTTCCTGTTATTGCTACAGGGCCTCTTGAGGAAGAAATGGCCTGGGGGCCTAAACCCCTGGGAACAGCTCAGAAGTTGCCACAAGAAGCTCTCAACAGAGATGCAGTCCCGGCTAAGATCATCCATATCGGAGCTGGACCTTCCCAGAGCACCCGCATTGGGGGGCCTGGACCCCAAATAGGAACTCGCGCTCATCGCTTTCCTCCGGGCGAATGTCGATGTGTTTGCTTGGCAACCATCCGACATGCCCGGGGTTCCTAGGGAAGTGATTGAGCACAAGTTGGCAGTAAATCCCGGTGCAAGGCCAGTGCAGCAGAAGATTCGCAAACAGTCGATGGAAAGGCAAGACTTCATCTGCCAAGAAGTTGCCAAGCTCCTTCACGCAGGCTTTATCCGGGAGGTTCAGCACCCGGGTTGGCTTGCGAACCTCGTTGTGGTCCCCAAGGCAGGGGGAAACTCCGCATGTGTATCGACTACACCGACTTGAACAAGGCACCCGTATCCTCTCCCTAGGATTGATCAATGTAGATTCAACCGCCGGTTGCGAGATGTTGTTTTTTTAGATGCATACTCCGGTTTCCACCAGATTAGAATGGCTAGGGAGGACGAGGAGAAAACATCATTCACCACCCCATGTGGCATATATTGCTATGTGAATATGCCATATGGTCTAAAAAATGCTCTACCCACTTTTGTGCGCGCAACCCATATCGCGCTCAAAGAACATCTAGGCAAAACAGTAGAAGTATATGTGGATGACATTGTGATCAAATCCGTCGGAGTCAGACCTTCCTTTGGGATTTGGATGATATTTTCAAAAGCTTGCGCAGGTGCAGCATGATGTTAAATCCAGAGAAATGTGTGTTTGGGGTAGCCGCGGGGAAGCTCCTCGTTTTCCTGGTTTCCCACCGGGGGATCGAGGCGAACCCCGAGAAGATCCAAGCTATAGAAAGGATGCGACCTCTGACCCGCATCAAGGAAGTGTAAAAGCTGACCGGCAGCATGGCTGCCCAGAGCCGCTTCATCTCAAGGCTTGGGGAATGGGCCCTCCCGTTCTTCAAGCTTCTCAGGAAGAACAACGCATTTGAATGGACGGGTGAAGCGCAAGAAGCATTCGAGGCATTGAAGAAATACCTCTCTACCCTACCGGTGCTGGTAACCCCACGGGAAGGGGAGCCTCTGCTCCTATACATCGCGGCCACCAACAACGTGGTCAGCATGGTGCTTGTGGCTGAGCGGGAAGAACCCGCACAGCCCAGTCAAGCCCTCACGAGGGCGACCCTAGAGTCAATGCTCGGGGGCCTCTCGGGGGAAGAGGCTCTAGGAGATGCGGATTCGGCGCTAGAAGGAGAATCCCCTGAACCTCAGAAGGTTCAACACCCGGTGTACTTCGTAAGTGAGGTCCTTTGGGATGCTCCAACGAGATACTCCGAGGTTCAAAAGCTGCTGTATGCAGTGCTCCTGGCATCAAGAAAGCTAAGACATTACTTCCAAAGTCATAAAGTCTCTGTGGTGTTGAGAAATCGACACGCTACTGGGCGGATAGCCAAATGGGCGGCAGAACTCGCTAAGTTTGAACTTGACTTCATCGCGCGCCATGCAATCAAGAGCCAAGCACTCGCTGAATTTGTCGCTAAATGGACGCTAGGGGCCGAGATAGTGGGTCCTGAAGTCCCAGGGACCTCCACGCCTGAAGAACCGTGCGCACAATTCACCGACAAACCATGGGAGCTGCAGTTCGATGGTTCGTGTACTCACAAGAGCTCGGGGGCCAGAGTGGTGCTTGTATCCCCTGAAGGAGAGCTCTTGAGGTACATGTTCTATATTGTTTTCAAAACTTTGAACAATGCAGCAGAGTATGAAGCCCTAATCGTGGGGCTCAGAACCGCGTTGAGTCTCGGAGTTAAACAACTCCGGGTCAAAGGAGGCTCACAACTGGTGATCAATCAAGTCAACGGGATGTGCGCTTTCAACAAGGCGCACTTGGCAGCATATCTCAAGAAAGTCAAGAAAATGGAACTCTCTTTTGACGCAATTGAGTTCAGATACATTCCATGTGAAGAAAGCACTCAAGCACACGAATTGTCCGCCCTTGCCTTGGCAGGGGTCCCTCCGCCTTCTGGAGTTTTCCACGACTGGGTGCTCCGGCCATCGGCGGAGCCCTCGGAGCAGCAAATTGTGGATGAATTCATCACAAAGGTAGCGGTGGTGTCTGGGCCTGGGGATAGCGTCATCCACCAGCCCAGGGATCAGGACGCCGGACCCTCAAACTCCGGCCAACCTCAAGCCTCGAGGAGTAACAACGTAAACCTCGAGCCACTCCAAGCCCCGGAAAGTGATCACCCTCCCAACACGGAGGAAGCTCAGGTAAACTCCGATACTTGGATCCAAGAGATCTGAGGGTTCCTGAAAGACAACACCCTCCCAGGGGATGAAGCAGCAGCAGAGTGCGTGATCCGCCAAGAAAGAAGATACGCGGTGGTAGATGGGGACCTCTACCGCCGCTCATCAAACGGCGTCCTGCTCAAGTGTGTTCCCTGGGAGGAAGGCCTTGACATCCTCGAGGATATCCATGAGGGCGAGTGTGGGAGCCATTTAGCATCCCGCACGATGGTTGGGAAGGCCTTCCAGCATGGCTTCTGCTGGCTGACAGCCCTCAAGGATGCGACTGAGATGGTCAAAAGGTGCAAAGCATGCCAGTTCCATGCGAAGCAAATCCACACACCTTCTCAGCTCATGCAGCTGATTCCCCTGTCCTGGCCGTTCGCGGTTTGGTGGATTGACGCTCTCGGCCCATTCCCCAAAGCAATAGGAGGTTTTGAGTACCTCTACGTCGCCATCGACAAATTCACCAAGTGGCCTAAAGCTGTCCCAGTCAGAACAATAGACAGGCACTCGGTGACCAAGTTCCTCCGAGGAATCGTTTCCCGGTTCGGGATTCCAAGCCGCATCATCACTAATAATGGCTCAAATTTCACCAGTGCTGTTTTCCAGTCGTACTGCGACAGCATGGAGATCAAGATCTGCTACGCCTCTTCGCATCACCCCCAAAGCAATGGGTAGGCGGAGAGGGTGAACGCAGAGATCTTAAAAGGGCTCAAGACCCGAACTTTTGAGAGCTTGGAGAAATATGGCAAGAAGTGAGTCGATCACCTCGAACCCATGTTTTGGGCGAACCGGACAACACCAAGTCGGGCTACCGGGGAAACCCCGTTCTTTTTAGTCTTTGGGGCCGAAGTAGTGCTTCCCCCCGAAGTTATAAACGGGAGCCCCCGGGTAAACGCTTTCGACGAAGAACAACAAGAGTGCCTCCGGAAGGTTGATCTCGATCTCCTGGAAGAGAAACGCCTAGTAGCTGCTCTCAGTGCCGCAAAATACCAACAGGCATTACGTTGGTACCACCAGTCCCGAGTGAAACCCCAGTCACTAGCAGTAGGAAACCTGGTGCTAAAACGCATCTTTTCCCGGGTGGGGATGAGCAAGCTATCCCCCACCTGGGTGGGTCCCTATCGTGTGACTGAAGTTTCTCGCGGCACCTGTGTATGTCTGGCCACGGAAAGCGGTGAAGAACTTCCTTTCCCATGGAACATCGAGCACCTACGGAAGTTTTACCCTTGAGGCACCATGGCACAACCCCGGTTGTCCCCTAGTGCCTGGGGCCACCCCTATATCCTAATATATTTTATGAATTATTTTTTCAAAACTAATGAAATCAATGCTTACCCTTAGGGTTCTTTGCTGGGAATACCCGAAAAAATACTTTATATCACTCTTGATGCAATGTTCCATGACCTTGGCAAGGTCCGGAGTCGAGGGATAGCCCCAGGGAATCAGATCGAGCTGACTCGGTGTCTCGGTATGAAGCAGTACCCCGGACATGGCTAAATCGTGGCATCCATGATGGGTCGCTGTGTTCCGGCCTAGTCAGTCTTCACCCGTTCACTACTTCTTGAGAAGTATGATTCCCTGGTCCTAAACCCCCTAACTTTGGTCGTTCGAGCCAAAGCAGGAAAGCATTCAAGGAGTCAAAAATAAAGATATGGAAGTAGGGTAAGAACTGGCAAAGACCCAAGGAAAAATTATCCTCTTGTATTAATATTTTGCTGCAGGCTTGAAGGATTCCAAGTCTAGGCAGGCTGAGGGGTTGGACTCTTCGAGATGGCAACCCCAGAGGAGGAACCCCCAGTGGTGAACCCCGGGAGCCAACTCCCAGGGACCAACCCCGGGTGCCAACCCCTAGGGACCAACCCCGCGTGCCAACCCCCGGGGGCCAACCCCCAAGGGTGAGCAACCCCCAGTGGATCAACTCCGGAAGAGGACCTACAGTCTCCGGTGTTTCCTTTGGGATTCCCAACCCTGAGCGATGCCTCAGGGGTTGGGGGCCCAAACGATGAAGCTGGCATGAACCCCAGGCGGCACTCCGGGGCACATGAGAAGACAGAAGCAACGTGAACACCTGAAGGAAGCCCAAGCGGTGCCCTGAGGCTAACTCCACCAACATCTAAAGAAAGAAGCTTGGCAAGATACTTTATTCAAAAATGAACAAGATACATCGGTTTTGGATCGAAGGGAGCTCTGGGCCCTGCCTGGGGCCGGAGTCGAGGAGAGCCATACACCCCGCCAAGCCACGACAAAGACAGGTTCTGGAAAAGAGCCTTGTATGGTGCCAGGCATCTCTCTAGAGAGGAGGAACAGGAGCTTTTCCACCTCCCTCTTTCGAGCGCTTGACCCCACTAAGGACTCCCACCTCAGCCTGGTCAGCATCTGCAGCGCGCCGGGTGGACTGGAGATGGGATTCTTGCTCTCCAGCACACCAGCTCCACTCGCATCCCCAAGGTGCTGAGCATCCTCCTTGAGGAGCCCAAGCAGGGGACCAGCGGGGCACTTCTGCATCCGCACCATGGAGGAGATGGCGGAGAAGCTGCTCGGGATCCGTGGGAAGGAGGGGCAGACTTCAAAAGTCAGCTCCCTTGCGGTCACGAAACCCGCAGCCGCCTCACTGACGGCCCTGTGTACCACGGCGGCGGTAGCTCTAGACACAGTAACACCAAGAAGCGTGGGCATCACCGTCCTGCGCCAGATCCTCCTCGACAACCCGACCCCAACGCTCGTGCACTACCACCTTGGTGATAGCAAAGCATCAGCTGCACTGGTTTGAGCGAATGCTTGTGTTCAGCCACTGCCTATGGATATGGAGGTAGTTAGGCGAGCAACACGACTCCGACGCGAACCACAGCGGCCATGCATCACCATGGCAGCAGGAACAAGAGTTCCTGGCACGACAGTAGCTCCACAATACCGACGCCTCATCTTAGAGGACCGATGCTGGGGTGCCTATGCTCCCACTTGTGTGGGAGAGCAGCGCGAGCATTGGATGTATCGGGAGGCGAAGGAGGGGGTCTTGGATGCGAGGCTCTCCTATAAAGCCGCTCACATCCAGACCACGGCACATAAATATAAAGAAGCTCACAACCAGAAGTGATGGACAACATGAAGAACGCTAGTCCAAGCTACTCTAAGATTGGCCTTGCTCTCCCGAGCAGCAAGGTCAGCTGAACAATGCTCCATGCCTCCAAGGTGGGGACATGCTAACTCAATGTGGGAGGCATGAGGAACAAGGATGGGCTTCATGGCTTGGTGAGGAACTACTAAGCAAGGGGCTACTTCACTGCTCTACTCCAAGATGAAGATGCAAAGAAAGGGGAGGGACCTCCTATTTATTACCCAGGCAACGAGAGGCTGGGCATGGCTTCTGCTTGGCCCAAGGCGGGGGTCATGAGATCTATGTAGCCCCCTGAACTGGCCAAGTGGGTGCCATGGGGGTGCCTTTTCCCTCCACCCAAAGGTGAAAACTACAGTGGCATTTCCCCTCAAAAGGGAGAAGCCCTTAAAGCTTTACAGCAGGCAAGTGGCTTGCGTAAGCAGGGTGTGGGGGAATCCGATTCCCTGCGCTGAGCAGAAGGGTGAGGCAATTCAAGAGCTGCTCCTTCCCACACAGCAAAAGAAACAAAAAACAAGTACACCCTAGGCTAAAGCTACTCAGGAGCATGGGTGCCTGCCCCGTTTTGATGAGACATGATGGGCCCGGCAGGAGCCACACTGTTTCGCCCATGAAAGGGCAAACACGCTGGCTCCCACCCTCCTTGCCACAGCACGCTGCTGCGCGGTAAGGTGACAAGACTACACCTGAGTAGCTTTGCAAGCTTCGGATCTTCTGAGCAGAAACAGACACATATGAAGAACCATGAATTAAAAAGGGTTCAAGCCAGTTCAAGCACACCTGTCGGTTCATAGCTTGAGGGGGTCGGGTTGGACCTCAAGCTGGTCTCAACAACCATAAAGATTTCAGCGTACAGTTCGTGCAAATCAGAAGGAAAAAATTATAGATTAAGCTGGTAAAAGAAAGATGGCTGGCTACTCCTTATCAGAAGAATCGGACTCCAAGGAAGCCAGATAGTCCACAGTGATCCGCTCTGCCGCACTGAAGCTCGCCGCCATGGCCTACTGCATCTCCTCGCCGTCAGGCTCTTCATCGCCCAGGGACGCCATGTCGAGGTTGGGCTCCTTGAATTTGGCCAGCCCAAGCGCTTTGAGTGCGCAGGTGAGCCCGGCCTCGCGCCTCTTCTCCTCATGCTGGGCGTGGAGTTGGGCCTTGGCGCTGACAAGAGAGCCGGCGAGCGCGGAGAAGGCAGGCCCCAGGCCACCCAGAGAATTCCTGGACAGTGCGGGCGACCAGGGTGAAAGCAAGATATCTAGCTCTCCCACAGCCCGGCGCATCTCCCAGTAAGAGTTCCACCTGCTGCTTCCCGCCTGGGAGCAGAGCAGTAGGTGGTCGTCGTGCACTGCGGTCGCCATGGTGAAACCTCGCTCAACCTCAGAAACTCGGGTAGCGACCTGAGAGAGGGAGTCCCGCTCTTCAATGGCCTTAGTGGCTGCCTCCTCCTGAGCGGCAATGTCTGCCTCCTGCTGTTGAGCCAGCGTAGCCCTAGCCGCGGCTGGAGCTGCCTGCTCGCTCTTGAACACCTCAACGTCGGCGAGGTGGTCCTTGACCCGCTGCACGTGAGCGTTCTCTCGCTCGAGCTGCTTCTCCTCCTTATCGCGCAGTGCCACCTCCCTCCTCTTGGCCTGCTCGTTGTACCTGTGCAACTTGTCCTCCATGGCCAGCTGCTCGGAGTGCAGCATCTCCAGCCGGGCAATCTTGCCGTCGAGCTCCCGGCGCCGCTGCTCTAGGTCTTCTCTCTCCTTCTGAACGGAGGAGAGAGCGCATCGGTGCGCGTCCTCCCGCTCGGCTTGAATAGCCTCGCGGGCGGCGGTCAGCTCCGTAGATACCTTCTGGGCCAGCTCGTGGGTGGTGTCGCGGGCCTGTGTCAGTTTGCCGACTCAGGCCTGGGCAGCGGCTAAGTCATCGCCCAGGACCCCCCACGCGTCGTCCCGCTCACGGTAAGCTTCCTCAGCCGCAGCATGCGGCGGCGGAGCGTGCCAGTGAGAGCTCTCTCTCGAACCATAGCCACCTGGTGGCAATACGATCCTCGAGGCTCCACAGCCCTTGGCGGAAGTCAGAGAGCTAATTCCTCAACTCCGCAAGTGCCAGGGGTTTGCCAGGGCGAGAAGACTCCAGTCGTGCCGAGCCGCTGGCCATGGAGGCACGGGCCTCGGTGGCCGCAACCGCTGCGTCCCAAGTAGATGTGTCAGGGGCGGAGGAGGGAGATACCTGTGGGGCCAAGGTGGCCTGAGGACCGGCCATGTCAAGAGGCCCGGCCTGGGGCCCCTCCGTACCTCTAGCCAGAGGGCCCTCATGTGGGGTCACGCTGGGGGTTGCCGCAGACGGGACCGTGCCTTCGGCGCTCATGGCGGGGTTCCCAACCCCGGGGGCCAACTCCTGGATTACTCCAATAGCAGGGGCTGCCCCCTGGCCTTCGACCCCGGGGAGCGCCAAGGGCTCCTACTCGGGCTCGTCGCCTGGGTTCACCCCCAAATCAGGGATCTCGACCCTCCCGGTAGGGTCGGGATCCACTTCGAAGCCATGAGTGGTGGTGCCCTCCACCGCTGCCAGGGCAAACTCCACCTCTAGAGACTGGGGTCCTGATGATGCATCCAGTTTGGTAGTCGAGGGAGGAGAAGTGCACCTCCTGGAAAAGACAAACACAATACGATTACATAGTTGAACCAAAAAGACACGGGAAACGTACAAGATGGAAGCAAAAGATCAGCAAACTCAAGCACGAAAAAGGACCTGACGCGCCTAACCGTCTTCTTCCGGGACGGCAAGATGAACCGTCTTATGTCGTTAGGGGAGGTCAGGGCTCCACCTGAGGACCCAGTTCTAGCATCCAGGCCGCGTTTGCGGCCGGTAGGCATGGACCCAGAAGGAGTCGACGCTGCACTGGAGCCCGGGGCGTCGAAGGCCCTAGAGGCCCCAGCACCACTTGCTCGAGAAGGCCTCCTTGGCCGGACCCGACACGCGGACGCATCCCCCTGCAGCGGGGCATAAAGCTGAATCCCCAGGGGATGCAACAGCCCCTCCGGGGTTGTCTCTAGCATCGCCCCACCGAGAGAATTGGGGCCAGGCGGGCCCTCCAAGGGAGCCAGCCCCGCCTGGAGGTCCATGTCCCCAAGGGCAGACTGAGAAGTACAGGTTCTAACTATGGCCGTCACGGCGGCCAGATCGAGCGCAACTGGAGAAGTGCGCATAGGATTATTGGGGTTTACCGTGTAGAGCCACATCGGCTCATCGTAGCGCTGAAGCGGCGCGATGCGGTGCGCGGTGTAGTGCGTCAGCAGCGCCGTCGTATGAAGCCCAGCTGCGCGCAGAGTTTCGATCCGCTTGAGTGCCGGCTCCCAAGCTTCGTCGATCTCAGGGTAGGCCTCCCACTCAGGGGAGGCGGTGACATAGCGCGGGACCCTCAAGCGCTCGTTCACCTCCGTACGGAGGTAGAACCACGACCTCTTCCAGTGGTCCCACTTGCCGGAGAAGTTGCAGTGGATGTACTCCGTCCGCAGGCTCAAGCGCGTCTGAAATCGGCATGAGCCGAAGGTCGCTGAGTCCCCGCCCGAGGAGCGCAGCACAAAGAAGTGGCGCCATAGCGCCACGCAGGGCCTCACCCCTACGAACGCCTCGTAGAGGTAAGTGAATGTCGCCATCATTAGCACGGAGTTGGGGGCAAGCTTGCCCAACCGGATCTCGTACGAATCCAGGACGCTCTTTGCGAAACGGCTGAGCGGGAAGTTCAGCCCCGCTTGGACGTACGCGAGGAAGGTGATGTACTCCCCCGCATATTAATTGAGATGCGCGGGGCTGAACGCCCCAGTGTCACCATCTCACCGCCAGCACCTGCCGAAGAGCCAAGCGCCTCCACGATCTCAGTGAAGGAGTGCTTCGGGTCCAGGAGGGCATCGGCAAGCATCGTCCTGAGAGAGCTGGCCATGCCGGTGGAGAAAGGGCGTGCGGCGGGCGGAGCGAGAGGAAGAAGATGAACAGCGAGAAGAGGCAGATGCAAGAGGAAGGCGAGAAGGTTTAAAGAAAAAGGGAATAAACCCGAAAGGTCGCTTTTATACCCGGCGGTTCCCCCACGATTAAATATGGTAAGCTAATGACGGGCCTCCCGCTCCACGTTCTTAATAAATGGCTGCGCAAGCCGAACCGCCGCGCCCCCTCGGATGATGAGTTAATCGTGGGGCAAGCACGTCATTAGAGACCCCTCGTCTTCGGATCGCATCACCCTGGGGTGAGGCGGTTCCACTTCCAAAAAAAAAGAAAAAAAGAGAGGAAAAAGGAAAGGAGAAGCTTTGGGCCCACCGCTCAGTGGCAATAAGCAGTGGACCCGGGGGCCTCTGTTGGCGTACTGGGGACCATATACCCTAGAGACGCCTACTCAGGGATACACCAAGTGTACGAAGGGGATTCTCGCTCCTTAGGCGAGGAAGAGAATCAGATGGAGGGCCCAGGAAAAGGCCCCACTTGTCCCACTGCCGTGTGGCCGGGCCGCCACTAGGCCAGCAGGGATGCGTGGCAGCGGGCGCAACAACCCCCGCGCCACCGATGGACGGGGAACCCCGGGAGGGTCACCACCGACGGATGGGAAACCCCAGGAGAATTATCACTCGGAAAACAAAGCCGCCTACTCGCCGCATTTAATGCGGAGAGGCCCATCGGCCCAGGACAGTACGGCATAACGCGGGCGGCGTGCGGGTCACATCGTGGCCCCACGACTGGACTAGGACAGCCGCCCTCCACCGCCGACCACGGAGGCGTGCAGCACAGCAGCAAGACGAACGCGACCGTGCGTGGCATACGGAGCGAATGAGAATGGACATAAGCCACGCCATAGCACAGTAGAAGCAGTACAAGACATGTTGTAACGGTATGATTATTGAGACCACCACTGTAGCATGGCAACGCAGCCTTGTACAACCCATACCTCCCTTGAACTATAAAAGGGAGGAGAGGGATACCTAGAAGGGGACCTTTTGGAAGGCTTCTGGTTTCCTCACACACACAACCTAACACTTGAGTTCTGGCTCACAGACCTCACCACCATGCCAGAGGATCCCTCTGGTTGTAGTTCTTGTATAGTCGTCATATATACTCACACCCTCAAGAGGACGTAGGGTATTACACCATATCGGTGGCCCGAACCTCTCTAAATCTTGTTGTTCACTCATCCTTACTACAGGTACTGCGGCAGCACCCACATTCCTACACTCTTTCATCCCTATGGGATACCTATACGGTATCTTGACGTCATCACCTTCGACAATATCAACTAACATCCTTAATATGGGCATATCGTATACTCTCATTTTTGAATTACTTGAAAGGTGTTTTCAAAAATAGGTTTGTAAAACAAAACTCGATGATATGACTATTTGTCTATATATGATCGGCTCTGATACCAGTTGTGGCGGAACCGCCAATTTAATACGGGCTAAGCACACTTGCCACCTCTGGCTCGCAGTGCACTTAGACCAAATTAAATCCGGTAGTCCGTCGAGAGTCCTTCGGCTCTCGATAACACCAAACCCAGAGGAACCGATATCATACACATCCGACTCTCGATAGAGCCACAACAGTTACATCATCACAGGCAGTTGATATAGAGAGTAAATAGACTCAGTTTACAAACCGGTTCGAAATAAAATTCGAGTTCCAACATAGTGCCATACGATAGCAAGTTTAAAAGTATCACGCAGCGGAATTTTACGTTCAAAGTTCATGATAACTCAAAACATTGCAACGATGGAACAAAATCGAGCCCACCGATGTTGCTCCCCTGCCACTCATGATGACGATCAACCCTGATGGAGACATGCATCACCTCCAACATAGGTGCATACAAAGAACTCCATACCTGCAGCTCAAAATGTGGGGGCAAATCCTGAGTACTAATTACTCAGTAGAACTTAATGAAAATGGCTTACGAACGCAAAGCTTGCTTTCTAGCAACTGGATCCTTAGACGTTGATTTTAAACAGTGATGAGTTAAACATATAGTAGCATGTTCCATCATTTGCATATATCATAACAGTAAGAACTTGTAGTAATGTAATCATACAAATACAAGCATGTGGAATTTGAAATCATGAATAATAAGAATAATGTAATCAAGTAGTTACTATGTTGCCCGTGTGCAATATCAGCATTCTCACACCTGGTGAGCATCAGCGATTTGAATCGATTTTTAATTCTTGGGAATAATTAAAAATACCAGGGGACATATGCTTACTAGCCATCATGTTCCACATATATCCCCCATCTCCACTTGTTCCATCCCAAGATTCAAAGCATCCCCACCTAACCCTTGGGTTGTGCTCCCATGGCGAGCCTACTAACATCTTAGTCTCCCCACCACGAGTACAAAGCTCCCCCAAGACATCTGCCTCCATCAAGTGGATGGGCAGCACCTTGAAAGTTTCGACGGCACAAGTAAGCTTTCACCAGTCCCACGGCCTAGATAAGCACTTTTAGCAATGTTATGCCGATTAGCAGGCGAACAGCAGATGGGCCATATGCGACTCGGGCGGAGTCCATAGTGTGACATCATGAAAAGTAAATACTAAAATAAAATCTCTGTCCGGTCTCTATTTAAATCATTAGCATAAATAATAATTTCCACAATTCTAGGTGATGAGTGACTCCATTCACTCGTGTATACTCGTACCTAGCCAATTCTAGGCACTCGTCCTATAGACTCTATGTATAGGTGCTAGGGTCAGGGCAGCCAAGGAATCTAATGCGATTGGTTCCAAGCAACTCCTAATGCATATGTGTAATCATCAAATATATCATATTTGCTGGGAAAAGTATGGTCCTGCCTACCTTCCTCACTAGGGTCAGTCGCTGCCTCTGGTGCGAAGTCGGGTACTGGCTGCTGGTCCTCCTGCTGCTGGGTCACCTGCTCCTGGTACGGCTCGTCGTCTGGCTCCTCGACGCTGCTCCTGCGTGAGTCCTTCGTTCGCGGGGTCTATATGCATGATATAATGCGAAGATGAGTGCAAGCGAATGCAAGCATACAAATGGTGCAGGTACAAAAAATCAATAGTATTTCCCATAAATCACTGAAAATGTTTTTGACCATAAAATTTATTCAGCAAGCAACACATAGCATAAACATAATGTACAAAAATCAGCAAGCAAAATAATCATGTTTTGATAGGGCATCTATTTCCCATATATTTACTTTAGCTTACTTTAGATGCAAATCAAAGCAGTGTTCATAAAATCCACAAAATTACTTTCTGGAGCCTAAACATGACCAGCTCACCATCAAATTTTCCATGGAATTTATTAGGCACCCAAAAATGACTTTTCCTATTATTGATTTAAGCAAGTAATATTTTGTCATTTTCAAATCTCCACCTAAACATTACATGCAGAGCTGAAAGGAATATGCTGGGGTATCCGACCCAAGAGCAGGAGGGGTGAATTGGGTCGCTAATCGCTCAACTAAAACCTAGGGCTAACTAGTGCATAAAGATAAACCAATCGTGTCCTACACATACTAGTTAAGTCTAATGTTTATCTATGCGCTCTCTAACTTACCAAAAAGATTTGCAACCTAGAGCCAAACCTAATCAAACTAACTAGGAAAGCGAAAGGCACACAAGAAATAACATGTGGAAATGTAAATGCGATAAGTACAGAGGTAAGGGAAAGGGTGTGCAAACTCCCAAGAAGACACAAGGATTTAACGTGGTTCACCACTAAGGGTTACATCCACGGGCTCGCCACCGAAGGCAAAATCCGAGCCAAGCACCAAGACTCTTCTGATCACCGTCTTGCGCTCACCACACAAGGCTCACAGCAAGGAAAGGCTAAGTGCGACCAAGCCACCAAGGCCTAGCCACCGCCACCGTCTCTCTCACACAAGGCGCCGGATTCTTCACTATGGAGTTTGTAGGGTCTCCTCGTCCCCGCACAAGTTGTTGCCGCCGCTCCACACCAAGGAAGGATGGTCTAGCAACGAGTACAAGTGGCTTGACCACAGCCAAGGCTTCTCCAATAGCTCACGCAAGAGCTACACTCAAGAAGAGCACGCAAGCTCACTCTCTCTAAGCTCTAACTAGCTTTGATGTTGCTCTAAGCTCTCATATGGTGGTTGGAGTGGTAGATATGCTTGGAATACTCTCTCACACTTGCTCTAATCTTCAGTGGCTCCAACTCACTTGAAATGGCCGGGTGGGGTGGCTTATATAGCCTCGAAATACGAATAGCCGTTGCTCCAACAGGTTGCTGACGTAGTGTAGACTGTACTATCCGCTCCAGGCATTTTTCATAGATCGGACCATCCGGTCCGTTCACTTTCCCAACGGTCACTAAAATCCCATGTCACTGTACTTTTGTCCGAATGTTAATACAGTTTGGAGAGACCGTACCATCTGTAAGGATCGGATGCTCAAGAGGAGGGGTGAATTGGGCTAATTTCAAACTCTAGTCGAGAGTCCTTAACCTAGTGACACTACAAATTAGCCTACTTCACCCTCTACACGTAGCTAAACTACTCAACAACGAAAGCAAAAACCTACACATGCTAGTTGAAAAGAAAATGACAATGGACTCTACCACTAGCAACACCAATGACCATAAAAACAAGGGAGATACTAGGCAAGAAGAAGACTAAGCATGCTGACTACAAGATGCAATCCATGAAAATACGCAAAGAAGCAAGAACATCAAGTAGAGGAACAAGGGGAAGAGACAACCGAATTTTTTCCCGTGGTGTCGGAGGTTTGGCACCCTACCCTAGTCCACGTTGCAGCACACCCTAGAGTGTATGCTGCCTCCCATGCTTGTGGGCGCACCCCGGTCACCAAGTCCGCCTAGGTGCTGCCAATCACCAAGAGTAACAAGCCGCTGGTCTTCACTTGATCTTGATCCTCACCAAGATGGATGCAAACAAGCCCTTGACCTTGATCTTGCTCTCAAAGTGAATTTGTGAGTAGTTGATGCAATGAGTTGAAGCACAATGGCTCTCTAAGTGTAAGTAGTAGCTGGAGTGTCAAAGAGCACCAAATGAATCGAAGGAACCCATATTTAGCCTCCCCAAGTTAATAGAGCTGTTGGAGAAGAGGGGGCTGACATAGAGAAGACAGGAAGGTCCAGTCTGCCCAAAAAGTAAGGACCAGACCATACGATCCATGCACTTTCCAACAGTCACTGGTCATCATACTTCTGTCCAGTGTTTGGTATGGTCTTCCCAGACCGGACCATCCAGTCCATTATAGGTTCCAGTTCCTTCCATAACCCAATCATCGAGTAATATAGGACGGTCCACATACGGTCTTCCCAGACCGTCCCTTTTAACTTCCTGTCCGAGGGTTTCACCCCTTCGGATTAAATGGTACGTTCTTTGGACAATTTTCTCAGACCGGGCCATTCGGTCCATGTATCTTGCTTCCTCTTTGCCAAAGTGAATTCCTCTATTTCTTGGTCCGTGGAATGGTCCGTAATCACTAGACCGGACCTTCCTGTCCAACTGATTTCCATGGAGTTCAAACCGTTTAAGAAAACCTCTTGCAATAACATGGAACGCTCAGAGACTGCCAGAGCACAGCGAGAGCAGACAACACAGATCATCCGACTCTAGGAGGCTCAGCTTCAGTTTCAGCGAGAGTGCACTGATCAACAGACTGTTATACTTGAGGAGATTAGGACGTCGCTCAGGGACCAAAGGAGAGCGACGTCCTGATCTCCTAAGTATAACAGTCTGTCGATCAGTGGACTCTCACTGAAACTGAAGCTGAGCCTCCTGAAGTTAGATGATTTGTGCTGTCTGCTCTCACTGTGCTCTGGTAGTCTCTGCCTGCTGCTGAACTAACATCTGTAGTATACCGGCAAGAGCATCTGGCTGAGAGACCTGCTGTGTAGTGACCTGTGCCGGTGGAACCTGCGGGGCCGGAGGTGGTGAAGGTGAGCGTGGTACTCCTAACCCTCCGGCCTCGTGGTCATGTGCAGCAGCTAGGAAGTACTGAGTCTCCTCCTCCTCCTCCTCATCCTCGAAATCGGAGTCTGAACTAGACGAGAAGAAGAAGTCCTAAATAGCCTCCTCAACCCTGTCGAGCTCCTCGTCCTCAGCCTGCTACTCTGCTCGCTCCTCCACTAAGAACCGCTCTCGAACTGCTCGAGCTGCTCTGCCTCCCCTGCGACTGTCGTCTCTCAACGCTGGCCTGTAGTCAGGGAACCTGGTGCGTGAGTCGCGGTACAGGCCACACGTCGAGGCATCTACCTCTCCAAGCTGACTCAAGAGTCTATAGATCCAGTGTGCATACGGCATTTGCCGCTTAGTCAGCATGCCGTCCACAATCACATCCTCAATCTCTGCAAGTAGAATGTCCACTATGTCTACATCGTGCTCAAGTGTGAGACACATGAGAAGTCCCTGCTGTAGAGCTGTCAAACGCTCCTTGTATCCCGCCTTGGGGATTAAGGTCCTCCTCAGGCACTATAGCAACAAGTAAAACTCAGGTCTCAGCCTGTCAGGTGTCCTGGGAGTGTCGGCCATCAGTGTACCACGGAACATGTGGCAAACCATCTCCTGCTCTGGAGCTCTCCCTAGGTGCCCCTGTAGGGTGGTGTCACTGTGTCGTAGACGCAAGTGTGAAGTGACACGCCTCCTCTGCGCTCAAAACTCTGTAGCTCTGCTATCCTGCTCGGTGTCAGTCTATACTGGGTACCATCAAACATAAACTGAATGAAGCTTCTCTGGTACCCAATGTACAAGGTGGCGTAAAAGACTCTGACCCAGTCCTCGATATACACGTGCCACCTGCTGACTAGTTTGTCAAGGCCCCGACACTGTGAGAAGTATGGCCTGAAGTCCTTGCCGCTAACTGCCCGAAGTCTAGCAAAGTCCAGTGCGGCGGGCGGCATCAGCCGGTGACCTCCCCTATGTGCACTCTCATACAGGCTGGCCTGAGCCAAGGTCCAGAACCTCCTGTCAATCCTCGGGTCATGTGGCTGAGGGTAGAACTCGTATGCTGTCATATCGTACCTGATGGCCTTGATATGCTTGGTGGTCTTGGCCCTCAGGTCGATCAACTGCAATCCTGCCTCTCCTGTAACTCAACGAGGTCTGAAGTGAGGGGTATCCTGCAGCTCTCCCTCCTCCTCGGACTCAACCTCCCTGCCAAGCTGACCGGCAGAGGAAGTAGCACCCCTCATTGCACGAGGGCGACCCCCTCGACTCTGTGGTGTGGCTCCACCTCGGGTGTGAGGACGAGCTGTGCTTTGGGGTGTAGCTGTCACTGTCTATGGTGCTGCAGGGCGTCTGTCACGAGCTGACCTGCGTGGTCCTCCAATCTGCAGACTACCCCCTGCTCCCCCTGCCTTGGCTCTCTCAGCTGCATCGGCCACTGCCTGTGCTATCGCTGCCTCTCTCTGCTGCAGTCTTCTTCTTCTTCCTCGTCTCCCGTGGAGCTATCTTCTTTCCCTTCCTCTTGTCACCTGCCATCTGTCAAATTCCAACACAAAGATAGACATGGAGAGTATAGATGAGTATACGAGATAACTAGTCATAGGAAAGACCCTTAAGCAAAGCAATTAGACTCGTGATAGCCTAGCATGTCATGTTGATCGTCAAATCTTAGAAATTTTAGCTAAAATTGCATGACCATCTCACAATTTAGAGCCAAATTGCTTTGTCCATAATCAACATGAAAAGCTCAAATACATGCTCATATCATCATACTAGGGCTATCAAAAGCAATAACTGCCCCTAAATCCATGCACATAGATGATAAAAATTTGATTCTAGTGCCAAGAGTGCTTCAATTGTATGAAACTTGTGCCAAAAGAGTCAATCCTAATACCAATTTCATGAATTTCATCTTCATTTCTCATATTGGAGTCTAGGGTTTCACAAGATTTGGGGGTTTTGAAGACAAAACCTAGGTGCAAGGAGGGGAAACTGGGGCTGCTCACTGCCGGAGATAAGACGGAGGTCACCGGTGACGGGGACGGCGCGCAGGAGCGGCGGTGGGGCCCGGACGGCGAGCTGCGCGATGTGGAGATGCGGCGGCGCGGCGTGGATCTAGAGCAGCAGCGAGCGGGAAGCGGCGGCGCGGGTGGAGAGCGGTGGCAAGGGGCGGTGCAGCGGCGAGGGGCGGCGCGGCAGAGACGGCGAGGTACGGCGGCAAGGTGCAGTGGCGCTCGGGGTTGAGAGAGGTGGTTGTGGCGGCGGCGTATGGAAGTGAATGAGGAGAAAAACGATTGGACGAGTTCATATGAGGTGGCCCCACATAGACCGTACCATACACCGTCCGAAATAACCTCAGATTTGGGGATGAATAATGGTTTAAGGACCGTATGGTCCGCTCTAAGAAAAACGGCCAGACCATACTAAATAAATTACTTGTCTGGTCTTCGGTCTACTTGGCTTCTGCATATTGAGTGGTAAAAAGGTACGGTCTTCGTTAACCATACTGAGACCGTTCCAATTAACCCGAGACCCCCAAACCTTCGGACACCACAAAACATAGGATGGTCCCTCTAGACCGTACTATACTCCGTCCCAATTTACTCAAGATTTCCATTTTCCTTTAAAGATTCCATCTTCCATGGACCGTATGGTCCGCTCTTAGCTTTTTGACTAGACCGTACTATTTTACTTGAGCATCCGGTTTCCCTTATCCTGGACCGTATGGTCCGGTCCATGCAGCCTCTTGAGGAGTAGATAGTACGGTCTATGCAGAAATTGGGTTTTTCGCTGAATTGCTTTCCCACTTGGCCTTCCACATATAAAATTCAAATAAACACATGTGTTGGGCTAGCAGGAATGAAACCCTCACCCCTCAAAATAGTTTGCACCAAACTTGTGCATATAGTTTTGTTTTTGTAAAGAGGCAAATGAGGATTCGAAAAGAACCAAGGGAAATGTATGAGTCTTTTCCGAAGAGCTCAATAGAGATAGATGCTCTAGTCCTTCGGGAACATGACTCAATAAGCGTTAAGCACTCATAAAACATTACTTTGCCCACTCTTATGAGTTGAAAGAATTGCATTAAGGGCAATATTTCTTTCTCATTTAGTGACTCCTTTGTGACACTACCGCATGCAATGCCAAACAAGCTACCATGCAATACAAGAATTTAAATATGCGTGCACATCTACATGACAAGAAAAATGCATTGCAAGAATTCGAATCTAACTTGTCAAGTTTGAACCTCCCGCAAGTTTCCTCAGGGTGAGCCCAACTACAAGCCTTGAGCAAAACCAAGTACCACCGGCTCAAGCTAGACCCCGCTCACCCCTATCTTGAAGGAGTTAGACAAGCACTTACTCATGGCAAAATGCATGCAATGCAAGATTATATGGCATGGCAACTTACATGAAGTTGGACCAATCCAACACGTTAAGCTCACTTCTCAACCTACAAAAGGTCTCCTCTCCTAAGGGCTTAGTGAAGATATCCGCCAATTGCTCCTCGGATCTCACTCCGGTTATGGTGATATCACCTTTGGCCTCATGATCACGCAAGAAGTGATGGCGAATATCAATGTGCTTAGTGCGAGAGTGTTGGACGGGGTTTTTAGCTATTTTAGTGGCACTCTCATTGTCACAAAGGAGAGGCATAGAGGCACAAACAACACCAAAGTCCAAAAGGGATTGCTTCATATATAGAATTTGGGCACAACATGCACCGGCTGCTATATATTTCGCCTCCGCAGTGGACAAAGCCACACAGTTTTGCTTCTTACTCGATCACGAGACTAGGGATCGCCCAAGCAAATGGCACCCCTTGGAGGTACTCTTGCGATTGACATAGTATCCAGCAAAGTCTGAATTCGAGTATCCCAAGAGTTCTAACTTAGCGCCCTCGGAGTACCATAGGCCTATACTTGGGGTGTGCTTGAGATACCGAAGTATCCTCTTCATGGCCATAAGGTATTCATTAGGAGCCACTTGGAAGCGAACGCACAAGCACACACTAAACATTATATCCGACCTAGATGCGGTGAGATAGAGTAGTGAACCAATCATGGAGCGGTAGGTGGATTGATCAACGGGCTTCCCGTCCATATCGGTGTCGAGATGTTCATTCGTAGACATCGGAGTGCTAATCGGCTTTCAATCACCCATCTTGAACTTCTTGAGAAGATCTCTACAATATTTTTCTTGATGAATGAATATTCCTCCCTTCACGTGCTTGATTTGAAATCCAAGGAAAAAATTTAGCTCGCCGATCATGGACATCTCGACCTCCCTAGAAATCATATCACCAAACTCATGGCTTAGTTTCTCGTTAGTGCAACCAAAGATAATATCATCAACATAGATTTCACAAATGAAAAGATCCCCGTTGATGTCTTTGGTGAACAATGTCATGTCTACTTTCCCGATCTTGAATCCTTGCATGATGTGGAAGTCCCTTAGCCTTTCGTACCACGCCCTTGGAGCTTGTTTAAGTCCATACAAGGCCTTGTTCAACCTATAGACATGATTAGGCTTCCTTAGATCTTCAAATCCGGGCGGTTGGTCAACATAAACAAGTTCATTAATGTAACCATTGAGAAAGGCAGTCTTCACATCCATTTGATAAAGTTTTATCTTATGATGTGAAGAGTAAGCAAGAAGGATACGGATGGCTTCAAGTCGTGCAACCGGAGCGAATGTTTCCCAAAGTCCAAACCTTCAACTTGTGCAAATCCCTTTGCCACAAGCCTTGCCTTGTTGCACACCACTACCACACCATGTTCATCTTGTTTGTTGCGGAAGACCCACTTGGTGCCAATGATATTTTTGTCCTTTGGACGCTCTTCAAGCACCCACACTTCATTGCGAGCAAAGTTATTCACTCCTCTTGCATGGCTATGATCCAATCGGGGTCCTCTAGAGCTTCCTCTACACACGTAGGCTCCACACAAGAAACAAATGAGTAATGTTCACAAAATGAGACAAGGTTACGAGAACGAGTTCTTACTCCCCTTGAAGGACTCCCAATCACTTGGTCGATGGGATGATCCTTGGAGATGCGTCCATGTCTCACTAGTGGCCTTCTTGGTGCCATGGGTGGCAATGACTCATCATTTGATGCTTGTGGCACTCCTTGATCTTGATTGTCCGGCACTTCATCAACTCCACCTTGTTCTAGCTCTCTTTCTTCATTTTCATGAACTTGAGGTGACATGGAGGTTCTTGGTCTTGATGGAGAGTTCACTCCCCTTTGATCATTGTCTTCATGCACCTCTTTCGGCTTCACATCCCCTATAGTCATCTTCTTCATTGCATCTCGTAGGGGTTCATCATCTACATCATCATGAGAGAACACCTCCCTTGGGAGCCATTAGTCTCATCAAACTCTATGTCACACGTTTCTTCAATCATTCCGGTGGTTTGATTGAATACTCGGTATGCCTTCGAGTTCGATGCATAACCCACAAAGAAACCAACATCGCAACTTTTTTCAAATTTACCGAGCCTTTTCTTCTTGTAGATGAAGCACTTACAACCAAAGACCCGAAAGTAAGAGATGTTAGGTTTCCTCCCAATGAGGAGTTCATATGGTGTCTTGCCAAGTAGCCGATGGAGATAAACACGGTATGAAGCATGACACGCCGTGTTGATTGCTTCCGCCCAAAAATCTTCCGACGTGCCATAGTCATCCAAC
This sequence comes from Paspalum notatum, assembly GCA_022530915.1. NCBI lineage: Eukaryota > Viridiplantae > Streptophyta > Magnoliopsida > Poales > Poaceae > Paspalum > Paspalum notatum. Next base: position 24,421,778 of record CM039688.1, on the reverse strand, counting down.
ATGGCTCTTGCAAGAGTGATCAATGTCTTGTTCTTCCTCTCAACATTGTTGAGGTGTGTAGGTGGCGGAGAATTCATGCTTGATGCCTTCTTCATCACACCATTCATCCACCTTGTAATTCTTGAACTCGGAGCCGTTGCCACTCCAGACCTTCACAATGTTGAGCCCAAATTCACGTTGAGCCCGCTTGGCGAAGATCTTGAACTTGTTCAGAGTCTCACTCTTATCACCTAGAAATAAGGTCCAAGTATACCGTGTGAAATCAATAACAATGACTTATAGGTTGAGACACAAGTCTTCATTGGATGGTGACTTGCAACTTGCTTGCCGGCTTGACATGCACTACAAAGCTTGTCTTTCTCAAATATGACGTCCTTCACGCTGGTCACCATTCCTTTCTTGACTACCTTCTTGAGTTGGCTCATCCCAATATGTGCAATGCGTCGATGCCAAAGCCAACCCAAGGAAGACTTGGAGAAGAGGCATGTTATTGATGAAGTCTCCATGTTGCTAAAGTCAACAAGATAGAGATGGCCATGCCGGAACCCTTGAAACACCATGGACTTGTCTTTTTCACTCCTTACTACAACACCATTCTTGTCAAAAGCACACGTTAGACCAAGATTGCACAATTGTGCGATTGAGAGAAGATTAAAACTCAAGGACTTCACAAAGAGGACGTTAGAGATAGATAGATCATTTGAGATAGCAATTTTACCGAACCCAATGACTTTGCCCTTTGAATTATCACCAAAGGTGACTTGCTCCACGCAAGCTTTGGTCCTTGCACGTGAGTGACTAGAACTTTTGGGACCCAAAGTTGCTTGGGGAGCTTTCCCTTCTTGCTCTTTATGTCCTTGCCAATGAACTTTGCCTTCACCTTGCCATTAACCTTGCTTAACAAGTAGATGTTATTATCATACATAGATTTGAAATTGGAAGGCAATTTAGGAGGAGGGCGGTTAGGGATGGGACACCATAGTGTGATGACCGGCGATCATGCAATAGTTGCAACAGGAGCCCACTCCCTTGATGTAGCTATCACTGACCTCTGGTGAAGAAGTGTCATCCACCTTTGGCGGCTCGGGGTAGGATCCAAGCCCTCTTCCATCATACATGCGGAGATTATGGAACAATATTTCTTGGTGAAGACATTGTCCTCTATTGAGCTTAGCAAGCTGTGGCGGAACCGCCCCGCTTAATCCAGACTAAGCACACCTGCAATCTCTGGCTCGCAGTGTACTTCGGCTGGACCAAACTCGGTAGTCCGTCGAGGGTCCTTCGGCTCTCGATAACACCATTCCAAAGGAACCGACATCATACACATCCGACTCTCGAAGGAGCCACAACAGTTACAACATCACGACAGTTGAATAGAGTAATAATAGATTAGGGTTACAAACTAGTTCGAATTTAAATTACAGTCTCAACATAAATTCATAGGATAAAACAAGTTCATAAAAGTTTCTCGCAGCGGAATATCAAAGTTTAGGTAGCATGATAGTCAAAAGCCTTAGAATATTGAGACAACATCGAGCCCACCGATGATGCCCTTCAGCCACAGAAAAGTGCCTCAGCCCTGGTGAGAGCAGACACCCCCGCCTACGCAGGCACAAACGACGAACTCCATACTTGTAATCCAAAAGTGGGGGCAAACCCTGAGTACTAATTACTCAGTAGGACTTAATGGATGTGGCTTACGGCTGACGCGATGCTTGCTTACTAGTCAAGTAGGTCCTTAGCCATTGATTTTAAACAATGTCATGAAGGCGTAAGAAAGCAGGATTTGACAGCTGTTCTCTTTCATATTGTTTTGTTTGAATGGACAATAAAAGAACTTGCATGAAAGTAAAGCATCAGGATATGCATAATCAAGCATGTGGTATTTGAAAACATGAGTATAACATAAAGTATTCAAGTAGTTACTACGTTGCCTGTGTGTGATTTGTGGCATTCTCACACCTGGTGAGCATCAGGGATTCGAATCGATTTTTATATTCCCGGGAATAACTATCATGCCAAGGGTATATGCTTACTAGCCATCGCGTTCCCACATATAGCCCCCTTCTCCGCTTGTCCCATCCCAAGTTCGATTCACTCCCGCCTGACCCCCGGGTTGTGCCCCCATGACGAGCCTGCCGACATCTCGGTCTCCCCGTCATGAGTACAAAGCTCCCCCCGGGACACCTTCCTCTCAACCAGTGGGTAGGAACGTGTCTCTGTTCTCGGGATGGCACAAGTAAGGTTTCACCAGGCTCATTTCCTGGGTAAGCACTCTAGCAATGTTGTGCCGATCAGCAGGCGAATAGCGAACGGGCCTTATGCGACTTGGGCGAAGTCCATAGTGCGACATTGTGAAAAGTAAATACTGAATAAAATCTCCGCCCGGTCTCCACTTAAAACTTGAGCATAGTAATAATTTTTCTTCATAATAAAGTTTTTCTTCTGCTTTTGAAATATCACCTACGCGACGAGTGATTCCTTTCACTCGTGTCTACTCGTGCCTAGCATTACTAGGCATACTCGTCCTACGAACTCTAGGTATAGGTGCTAGGGCCAGGGCGGCTGGGAAATCTAATGCAAAGGGTTTCAAGCAACTCCTAATGCATATGCGTAATTTGTCCACATGGTATTAGCTGGGTTGAAGTATGGTCCTGCCTACCTTCTTCGCTGGGGTTAGTCTCCTCGACGACTGGGTCAGTGGTCGGCTGCCGGTCCTCCTGCTCTTCTTCGGGCTCCTCGATCAGTGGTTGCTCCTGCACGACTGGCTCCTCGTCCGCAGAATCTATATGCGATGATGATACAATGCAAGTAAGTGCAATAGGATGCAATGTAGTCATGGAGTAGAGGAATGCATAACTTCTGACAAGTAACATGCAACATATGACTCACATGTCCTCATCTTTAGGTTTCATTTCATAATTAATAAACACTATAGTTTCAATTAAGAAATCATACAAACCATATTGTTAAGAAATCGTACAAACCATCACTAAAGCCTGGGTAAATTTGTTATCCATGATATTTCAAAGAGTTCAAGAGAATATGTCATGGTGTATCAAGTAGTAGCATATATATATCCAATGTATACACATATATTTATATGAAATTTACCTATTTGTTGCATTTAAGCTCACATGTTGAGTTCATGCTATTACTTAGTCTCAAATGATCTCAAATAATTATATCATGCAGTTCAATGATGTGATAAGCTACTGCCAAAATTTCAGCCCTAGAAGAGTTGTATTTATTTTTCTAAAATTCTAGCAAGTTATCAGCCTATTAAATTTCCCAATTTTTCATAACTTGTAGGAACATGAAATTTATTCAGTGAGCATTACTAAACATAAACAGTATGTACAAAAATTGGTAAGTGAAATATCATCAGTTTAGTAGGACATCTATTTTCCACATTAAAACCTTAATGGAATTAACATGCAAGTCAAAACATTAGCAATAAAATCTACAAAAATACTTTCTGGGATCTAGATATCATGTATAAGCTACCACATTTTTCATGGCATTAATTATACATCCTAAGGCCACTTTTCCCTTTTATTTACTTAAGCATGTGACATTTTGTTATTTTCAAATCAGCAGCTAAAACATACATGCATACCCTCAAACTTCACCAGTGAGCTACTCATACTATATAAGGCACATGAAAAATACCAGGATGTCATTTGAGCATAATCTATGTAGCCTTTTCTTTCTAAGTTAAATAAATGCACAAGACACATGTGAAATGGCAAAACAGTAATTAACCAACCAATGCTAGGGCTACCATAAATCACACAGTGCCATAATACCCTAAGAAGGTTGCTGTCCAAGTTTCACCATTTTTGGGGTTCATTTAGTCCACTTTTACCATTTATTTACCCTCAATATGCATGCAAAATACCAGGGGCAAAATAGTCATTTCATGGATCCACATCATACCTACTGTGTAGATCTACTCACAAGGAGTTCATGGCCACTGAGTTTGTCCATTTTGGATTTTTATTCGATTTATTATGATTTATCAAAGTTTCAGCCGAAATAAACCAAAATAAATGGAAAATACTTAGATCCAGGGACTAGATCGCGATTATTTCAAATCTACAGGGGCTAGCATGCAAGATTCCTAAGACTCAGTGAACAGCGCTTGTAAAAAGAGAAAAACTGAGGGGGTAGATCTGAAAATCTCCCCCTCTTCTTCCTCCTCGCGCCGGCCCACGACCACGCGACGCGGGGTGCGGGAGGTGCGCAAGAGCGCGGCGCTCACCGTCGAGTTGAAGGCGGAGACGGAGGAGGACGGATGGCGGCGTGCGGCGCGGTGAACCGAGGATGAACTCGCGCGACGCGTTCACGTCGGGGACGTCGCGCCGAGCTCGATCTCGACGTCGGGTGGGGGACTGGCGACGAGATGGGGTCGGGGAGGCGCGCGGTGGAGCGACGGATGCGGTGGTGGTGATCTAGTGAAGCGGGACGGGGGGAGCAGCGGCACGAACTCGAGCTCCGAGCTCGACCCGACAATGGCGGTGGCGTCGGGGTCATGACGCGCTCTAGCGAATGGGGAGGGAAGAGGCGACGAGAGCTAGGGCAGGAGGTGTGCAAGGGCGAGGCGAACTCGGTGACGGGGTTTTGAGGCACGGGGACGGACGGAGATGGCCGGCGCGGCGAGCTCAAGCTCGTCGGCTATGGCGGCTCGGGTGCGCGTCCGAATGAGAGAGGGAGCGAGTGAGGGCGAGTGAGGCGAGGGAGTGAATGAGGACGGGGACGCGGCCAGGTGAAGGCCGAGGCAGCGCGGTGTGCGATCCGTGGGCGCGGCCGGTTGGCCGTATGCCGGCGGCCACGCGGCGGCCGTCCACCGGGCCATGGGCGCGGCCTGACCGGCGGGCCCCACCGGTCAGTGTGACCCAGAAAAGAAAATGGAAAAATGTGTTTTCTCCTCCACTGAAAATCGCCATTTTGACCTATTTAGAGTCCGATTTTGGAAAAGTGCCAATTGGATGAAATGTTGCACTCTTTGATCTCTACAAGTTTGTCAAAAGTTTCAACACCTAAATCTAAGTGGAAATATGATTTGAATTTGAATTTAACCAGCAGCCCTATGATTGTGCAATGGACCTTTATTTCTTGAAGAATGACCCTATATTTCTAAGCAGTTTCCTCCAAAGTGCCTTTTGACAGTGTTGTTTAGAACTTCAAGACCTATATTGCATTCCATTTGGGCTTTGCATAAAAATGGCTGTAGGTTGAAGAAAACTTGAGATTTCCAATCAGGTCAGGTTTGGGCTGGTTTTCTGGGATGGCAGAGAATGACCCTAAACACCATGTAAACCTCATTTTATGGTCAAACCCCAATTAGCAAAGTTGTTCACCACATTATTACCTACAATTTTGGTAATATGAGCTTTACCTAGTTCTCAACAGAATTCAAGTTATGACTCTAACACAGTAGCATTTGAGCAAAAAATTGAGTTCACCAAGTTGCACTCTAGCCAAACTTTGAACCATGGATCAAATGCATGTAAAAATATGATGCTTTATGATGAATGCCACATGTATGGAAGATGATTATGCACTTGAGATGCTGGAGCATCACACAAACCCACTTTTCAATCCTTCAATTTGAGCCTCCAATTCTTTTACCCTTTCTCCTTCACACTTAGGTAAGTTATTAGTAGCAAGGAGACCGAGAGCAAGGTCCTCACAAGAGGTAGAGGCATTGACTTTGACCACATGGGAAGTGGTAGAGTGCTCAAGACTTGAGTCAATGATCTCATAGGCAATTTCAAGCTCTTGATACTTGTGAGTCAACTCTCTATGCTCTTGCGCAAGCCTCTTGTACTTCTCATTTATTTTACCAATGTCATGATTTTTGGAGTGGACCTTGACAAGGTCTTCATGTTTGGCAAGTAATGAGTTATGAGAAGCCTCGAGATCAATGTGCAACTTGTTTAGAGTCGAGTTGCCCTCCTCAATTTGCTTGACATATGCTTTGGTCTTAACTTGCTCTCTAAGCAAGGCATTATGTTTTTCAAGCAAATCATGGTGGGTCTCCTCTAGTTTAGCAAGAGTGCTCTCAAGATGCTTTACATTGCCTTTTTCCCTCTTGATCACGGAAACATACTCATCGATCAAAGAAGCAAGTTCATTGGGAGAAAGCTCATCATCACTATCATCTACTTCTATTTCTTGTACCTTGGAGCTCTTGGCCATGAGACACATGGGTGGTGGAGGAAGTGTTGGCCCCTTGGTGGAGATAGCAAGCCCAACAAAGTCATCATCATCACTTGAGCCTTCACTTGTTTCTTCATCGGTCACCCATTCACTTGTTTCACACATGAAGCTTCTTTGGGGACCTTTCTTCTTCTTTGGAAAGAGCTTTGCCTTGGAATCATTCTTCTTCTTGTAGAAGGACTTGCGCTTGGGCTTCTCTTCCTCTTCATCATCGGACTCATCTTTCTTGATCTTGCCCTTGCGCTTGTCCAGCTTGGGGCACTCATAATAGATGTGGCCATTTTCACCACAATTGTAGCATTTCTTCTTGTCATCTCTCCTTGGCCGGAATGCCTTCCTCTTGGAGTCAAAGTTGAACCCCTTCTTGTTGATCTTTGCATGAAGGCGGTTGAACTTCTTCATCATTAGAGTGAGTTCGGCATCATCCTCATCACCACTTGAGTCATCATCTTGCTCATCTTGCTCTTCTTCGCTTGAGGAGCTTGGAGGTGGAGGTATCACCTTTTTGGGAGTGTGGGCTTTCTTGGTCTTGGCCTTGAGTGCCACGGTTTTGCTTGGGGAAGACTCTTCCATAATGCCAAGAACCCCCATCTCATGAGCTCGAATTTGGCTCACCACCTCACTCACTTCAAGTGTGTCAAGATTCTCCTTTTGAAGCATGGTGTTGATGATGTTGTACTTGGGCTTGATGAGGATGCGGAGGATCTTTCGGTTGATGGTGACCTTGTCAAGTTTATAAACATCAAGAGCATTAATGTCCTCAATGATGACATTCAAGTGTGAATACATGGAATTGCAATTTTCATAAGAATGCATCTTGAAGTCATCATATTTAGCCTCTTGGCTAAATATGATAATTTTGCTCTCTAACTTTAGTGGTACCCTCATGAATTTCAACAAGTTCGCCCCAAATATCACAAGCATTAAGTTTGCTCAAGACCCTATCAAACACCTCTTGGCTAATATAGCTCTCAAAGATAGCAGTTCGGGCCCTAGCATTCCACTTGATTGGTCAATGGTGTGAGGCGCAACGAAACCATGCTCGGTAGCTTCCCATACTTCGGGGGCAATAGACTCAAGGTATGCTCGCATGCGAGCTTTCCAATAGCTAAAGTTGTTGCCCTCAAAGTAGGGGACCGAGCCACCCATCTTTGACATCTTGCTCTAAGTGGTGAAGCTTAGTGATCCAATGAGCAACGAGGCTCTGATACCACTTGTAAGGATTGGATGCCCAAGAGGGGGTGAATTGGGCTAATTTCAAACTCTAATCGAGAGTCCTTAACCCAGCGACACTACAAATTAGCCCACTTCACCCTCTACACGTAGCTAAACTACTCAACAACGAAAGGAAAAACCTACACATGCTAGTTGAAAAGAAAACGACAACGGACTCTACCACTAGCAACATCAATGACTATAAAAACAAGGGAGATACTAGCCAAGAGGAAGACTAAGCATGGTGACTACAAGATGCAATCCATGAAAATACGCAAAGAAGCAAGAACATCAAGTAGAGGAACAAGGGGAAGAGACAACCGGATTTTTTCCCGTGGTGTCGGAGGTTTGGCACCGTACCCTAGTACACGTTGCAGCACACCCTAGAGTGTATTGCTGCCTCCCATGCTTGTGGGCGCTCACTAAGAGTCTCCGCTCGCCATCCCAGCAAGGTGGAGCTCAAGCCTTGTACACCTTTGTTCTTCGGGCTTCCACATTCTCCTTGGCAAGCTCCGAGAACACACCCCGGTCACCAAGTCCGCCTAGATGCTGCCAATCACCAAGAGTAACAAGCCGTTGGTCTTCACTTGATCTTGATCCTCACCAAGATGGATGCAAACAAGCCCTTGACCTTGATCATGCTCTCAAAGTGAATTTGTGAGTGGTTGATGCAATGAGTTGAAGCACAATGGCTCTTTGACTGTAAGTAGTAGCTGGAGTGTCAAAGAGCACCAAATGAACTAAAGGAACCCATATTTAGCCTCCCCAAGTTAATAGAGCCGTTGGAGAAGAGGGGTCTGATGCAGAGAAGACCGGAAGGTCTGGTCTACCCAAAAAGTAAGGACCGGTCCATACGGTCCATGCACTTTCCAACGGTCACGAGCCACTTGCGTCATCATACCTCTGTCCGGTGTTTGGTATGGTCTTCCCAGACTAGACTATCCGGTCCATTATAGGTTCCAGTTCCTTCCATAACCCAATCATCGAGTAATATAGGACAGTCCACATACGGTCTTCCCAGACCATCCCTTTTAACTTCCTGTCCGAGGGTTTCACCCCTTCGGATTAAATGGTACGTTCTTTGGACGGTTTTCTCAGACCGGACCAAGTGAATTCCTCTATTTCTTGGTCCGTGGAATGGTCCGTAATCACTAGACCGGACCTTCCTGTCCAACTGATTTCCATGGAGTTCAAACCATTTAAGAAAACCTACTGGTCCGTAATCACTAGACTAGAATGCTCTGCCCATTTTCTTCAGACCGAACCATCCGGTCTATGCATTTCCTACTGGTTTTGATTTTCTTCAAGTGCTTTGATATTTCCTTGAGTTCCTTTGGACCATGTACCTTTGTAGCTTATATCTTTGATGTATTTGTGACTATAGGCTTGTGTGTGCATCATTAACTTGGTGGTTCACTCTATCAAGCTACTAGCCATTGACCCCCCTTAATAGTGCGGACATTAAAAAGCTAGAAAACCCTATCTAAGCAAGGATCCCTCATCTCCTTTGATCCTTGACTCTAGAAGAGTCCTTAGCCTTCGAGATACGGATGAAAACCATGTCCGCTTCCATGAAATGAACCATTAGAGTTAGGGGCCCTTCACAATATCCAATGAGCAACCATTTTTAATTTCATTACTAAACCTGCACTCATAAGCTCATTAGATAACAAATAATCTTGTCAATCACTGACCAAAACTCACCATAAGGCCTAGATGCTTACACCATCCGGTCCATTGTGCACTGCAAGTCCTTCAAAGTCCCCAGCCTTGAGTTTCTTGGGACGGTCTTGTGAGACTGTACTATGTTACCTCCAGTCCGAAGGTTTGGTACCCACGGGTTATTAGGTACGCTCCTTGGACGATCCTCTAGACCGTACCGTCCGGTCTGTGTATCTTCCAAACCCTTCACTTCTCAGCCTCCTCGAGAAACATGGTCTGGTCTTAATAGGCCGTACCATTCGGTCTTTGTAACTCGCCAGGCTTCTATTCCTTCACCCCTTCAGGAAACTTGGTATGGAGGTTAGTCCGGTCTTCACAAACCATACCATCTGGTCCTCACAAACCATTGGGGCGGCCCTTCGGGCCTATCCTTTTGCTTTTCTTCTTCTTCTTCTCTTTGACCTAAATACCTACGAATGTGCATCTAGACAAGTTTATTAGTCCAAGTGTTGGTTGTCAATCAATCACCAAAACACAACCATGGAAATATGGCACATGAGGCCATTTTCCTTACAATCTCCCATTTTTTGGTGATTGATGACAACACAACCAAAGCAAGCAAGATAAATGCACGAAATAATACCAAATGTAAATTTTGATGAGTTAGAATCAACTTAGCTTCCTTAGATGAATTTATCAATGCTCAACTTTATTTGCCACCAGCATATGATCCAATTGATGCATCCGGCTTTATATCCACATGAGGGATTAAAGCACAAATTGAACACTAAGCTTGGTACTATGGTTCATGGGATCATGGATTTAGCAATTCTCCCCCATATTTGAACTAATACCTCCCCCTATCACCTTGCCTTCTTGTTTTCACGTCATCTTCCCTTTGCCAATGGTCTTCGTATTTCTTCCCCTTGGTGCTTGACCTTTTCTCCCCCTTTGTAACCCATCTAGGCCCCTAGTTGGTGTTTTGGTAATTAATGACAACACGTATGGACTAACAATTTCATTGAGGAAATTGAGAATGTAGGTTGGTCCATACAAAGAAAGAGATACGCGGAATATATGGAAAGAAGACACTATTCTTGGTGATGGAAAGCTCAAGGCAAAGGTATATTATAGGCTTTTATTTCGACCGGTCAAGAGGTGCTTAGAGAAGTTAATTGACCGGATTTATAGGCTAGATAGCTGTACTATCAAGAGGGGTCAATGACGTTTACTCGATGGTCGTATAGTGCCTCATTGCTCATATTGGTAGATGCACTTGGATGAGGGCTAACAGCGGTGAAAATTTGTGAAATAAAACCTCAATTCAAAAGTTGTTTTAAATGTGCTGAAATTCAAAGTGGCGGACTGTCCGGCCTTGTGAGGCAGACTGTCTGCGGTTAAGCCTATTTTGTACCCAGTACTTGTCTGCCTCTTACAGAGTTCTTGAGCCCCAACGGCGTACTGTCTGGCCTTGGAGGGCGGACTGTCCGTCAAAGTAACTGGAGGTTGGGTCAGAAAGTTGTGATTTCTGCGGGATGGTTTTAAGTTGAACGGCGGACTATCCGGGCCCCTTGGGCGGACTGTCCGCCGGTCATTTGTCCCGGTACCCCCAGAGCTTCAGAGTTTCTATGTTTCAAATTAGGTGAACGGCGGACTGTCCGGGCCTTGTGAGACAGACTGTCCGCCTTACTAATTTGAGTGGCTCTGACCAGCATTAAATGCAAAACTAGGCGTTGGTTTTCAAGTGCGGACAGTCCGGGGTTTGTACTGCGGACTATCCGCGAACTCTCTGTTTTCGCGAGTTTTGCACCTGGAGTGTGCGGGTATAAATAGTGGGTGCCCGGGGCTTGGGCACTTCCCTTGGCCATTTGGAACACCTATTGAGCATTCTTGAGCTTTCTCCCACCTCTCTCACTCACATTGCTTGAGATTGCATTCTAGTGAGATTGAGAGGATCCTAGTGCTTGGGATTGTGTGTGTGAGCTTTGAGGCACTAGGAGACCATCAAGCAAGCGTCATCGACTTGTTACTCTTGGAGGTTGCCGCCTCCTAGACGGTTTGGTGGTGATTCCCCGTCGAGCTCTTCAAGAAGATTGTGAAGAAGCCGCGGTGGTGATTGTGAGGGGCTTGGTGTTTGCCTCACCGGAGTGGTGAAAAGCAACCATTAGTGGAATCAAGGTTTGAGAGGATCATTGACCAATCCAGCTCAAAGTTCAAGCAGATTCTTGATAGAGGAGCAGTTGGATGCTTTGAATCCACCTCAACGTGGATTAGGGGTGACCGGCAAGTCATCGATACCACGGGAAAAAATTCGGTCTCTTGTGTGGTGATCTCTTTGCTCATATTACTTTCTTGCATTTACTTTGAGCTTTTACTTTACTAGAGATTGAATTGCTATCTTATCACCCTAGGTTGCAAACCCACTTAGCTCAACATAGGCTAGAAGGTTTAATCCTCTTGTGGTTCTAATTAAATTTGCCTAGTGTCTTTGATTTTAGTTAAAACCGTCTATTCACCCCCCTCTAGTCGGTAATCTCGATCCTACACCTTTAAGATATGCAATTCTTGCATGGGATCTCTTTTCCCCTTGTGATATGCAATGCTTGCTTGGGACTTCTCTCCCCCATCTTGCTTGCATGGGATTTCTCTCCCCTTTTGTCATCGAGCACCTAAAAGACCTAAACACAACCACTAGCAAAGAAAAGCATTAGTAGCAAGGGAATTTTACTAGTGTGGCTATTTTACCTTATTCTTGCTCTCCTCCTTAATTGATGATACCAATTGAAGCAATCACTTGTAGTGCCCATCTCTCCCCCTTTGTCATGGACTTGTTACCTTGAATCATCAAGATATCCAATGTGACTTGTGGCATAATGTAGGCGATGGTCACGGATTGTAAATGAAGCTCATTGGAGGTAGAGCCTAGTGACTACAACAAATAGCACTTGAAAGCATGTTAGTCACAGAAACACAAGTTATAGAGTTGCTCCCCCTAATTGTGTGCAATAGTGTTTGAATCACATAACCAAGTGTATGCACTTGTAATTCACAACAAGGAGGGGATCAACACCTACAACTTGAAAACATGACACCAAATGAAGGAATACCAAGATTTTGAAAGTGCTGCCACTTGTAGCCCTTTTTCTTTGCGAAGCATGTGCCATGGTTGAAATGGTGCATTCCACACACCACAAGTTAAGCTCATGTAGGTTGCTTGCTCTTTACCTCAATTGTAGGGGAGGGGAATTTGGGTTTCTAATTTTTAATCCCATACTTGGCTTCAATCCAATTTCATGATGCATCCCTAGTTATGCACCCCAATAATTGCCAAGTCTCCAAATTCCCCGTTGCCATTCTCTTCTTCTAAGTCTTTGGTACCCAAAACTTTTGGAAGCCTTCCATGGTTTGAATTAATTCCTTTGGCACCCAAATAGGCCGGTTCCATCCTTGGTTCCTCCACCCCATGGTATGAGCCACCACCTTACCATTCTCCTTCTTCTCAAGTATGTAGTGGTTACTCTTTTGCTTTGCCTTGTACATGGGCTTAGTATACACTAGTGAGGCCTTCAATTTTGGAGAGTTCTTGTTATCCATTGCCTTCTTTTTGCCCTTAGTATTGCTATTGCCCTTGTTCTTGCTCTTGCCCTTGTTCTTGCTCTTGCTCTTGCTCTTTTGTTGAGCCTTTTCCTCCTTGCATTGATAGGACTTGTGGCCTTCTTTGGGACACTTGAAGCAAGTCATGGTTTCTCCATTCTCAAGCTTCTTCACGCCCTTTGAGGGGTTATCTTGAGGAGGTTGGACTTGTTCTTGTGCCACTTCTCCTTTGAGCCACCTTAAGTCCGCTCTTAGCCTTTCCACCTCTTGTTTGAGCTCTTCATTTTCACTAGTAATGAGGTCATCTAATGTTTCTACAACCACATTCTCATTGCAAGAAGTTAGATCACAAGAGGTAGATGCATGTACCTTGACAATTGGAATTGCACAAGGATTAGCACAAGGGATTGATGCATCCAATGAGTTTGGGAGAGACTCATGTTTTAATTCTAGGTCCTCAAATTGCTTCTTGAGCTCCCCATGCTCCTTGTCTAACAAATTGAATTTGTTAAGCAAGTTCTCATATCTTGAGACAAAGGAGGCATGGAGCTCTTCATTAGCTTTGAGGGCCTTGATTTCTTCCTTTTGTTTAAGCATATAATCTTGTTGCTCTTTAATTAAGCTCATCATCGCACAAACATCATTGGGCTCATCATCATCGGAGGACATCACTATTACCTTTGGCCATGAGGCATATATGTGATGACCAGGTGGTGAAGGGCTTGCTTGATTCATCACTTGAACTCCCTTTGACACCCTTCTTGTAACACCCTGATTTTTGCCTTAAGAAAATCCCTTGCAAAGTAGTTTAAATTAATTAGTTTGATTGGTCATACATGTCACCATGTTTAATTTGTTTATTTTCAAATTAATCTAGTAAAATAAATCATAGGAACAACTTGTTTGAGCATACATGCAGTTGCATATTTTTCTTGGGTGATTTGCATTGTTTCAATTTGAATATACATTCATTCAAACTCCTTATAAGGTTTTCTATCTAATTCAAATAAAAGGGAAAGTTCTCTTTTTCTATTTTTTTTCTCTTCCTCGCTTTTGGCCCAACCCGCAGAACCAGCCACTTGGGCCGTCTTCCTTTTCGGCCCAGTCCAACACAGCCGCCCTCCCCCTCCTCTCACTGACACCCGAGGCCCACCTGTCAGCGCCTCCCTTCCTTCACCGTGCCCCTCTCTCCTCTCGCTAACACGCCGGGCCCGCCCGTCAGCCGCTTCCTCTTCCTCTCGCTGCCGCCGCTCCGGCCGGGAGAGAGCTCCACCCGAGCCGCGCCCTGACCCGATCCCCACCTTGCAAAGCCTCACAGCTTCGCCCCCGAGAATCCCGCACCCGAACCCCTCCCTTCCCTTCCACGTCCTCCCCTTGCCTTTCCCTAGCTCGCGTGCGCCGTGGGCGACGCGGACGCGAACATGGACTCCGAGTCCAACTCGAGCCGCGCCGCCTCTCCTTGCCCCCTCCGCAAGCTTCGGCCTCCGGGCTATAAAAGCGGCCGACCTCTCCGTCCTAAAACACCAAAAGCTCGAGCCCTAGCCGACCTTTGCCCTAGCTTGTTGCACCCACTCGCCGCGAGTTCACGGTGAGTTCACCGTCGGATTTCGCCTCTACACGCCCTCATCGCCTACAATATCTAGTGCACCACCATTGCCTCGAGGTATAGCCTCTAAACCCTTAAGCTTGGTCCTCTTGTCGTCTCGTGTCGCTGATTTAACCTCACCGCGCCGCCGGTTCACGCAGAAACGCCGCCGGTCACCGCCGCTGTCGCCGTACGCCGTCGCTGCCCCTCCGTCGACCCCATCTACACCGCTAGCTTCACCTTGAGGTGAGGAAGCTTCTTAGCCTAACCTCGTCATCAATCCTGGGCCGCTTCGCCGGGAATCTCTCGCCGGAGTTATGCCTCCGTTCCGCTCCGTCGCTAGCCGCCATAGGTCAAAACGCCGCCGCCCGAGCCACTCTCCTAGCTTCGCCGCATCTCCCTCTCGCTCCTGCGCCCGATTCCGTTAGCCCTAGGCCTCCGAAACCGCAAATACGCGGAACTCCGGCGAGCCTCCGCCGCGCGCAGTGACCGCCGCCGGGTTTCCTCTCCCACCGCTCGATCTAATCTGGACCGTCGGATCCAGATCCAACGGGTCCGAGCACACGCGACCCGGGTCAAATACCGGTCAGTGCCACTGATTTGCAAAAGAGCCCCTGCGCTTTCTGAAAATCAACCCGCAGTCCGGATCTGTTACTTTTAAGTCCCTGGTTTTCACAGTTTAGCCCCTGTAGATTCAAATCTTCTTTATTTTGAGCCTTAAAATTTGTTTTAATCATATCTTTTGCGTTATAACTCCGATTTGAGTGATTTTCGAACCCACGGAATTGTGATGATGCGTAGATTAGATCCAAAGCCTTTTTAATATCTATTCATGATGTTTGGTGTACTGTTTTAGTCAATTTGTACTCATTGCATGTATGTGTGCAACGTGTAGCCGACGTTCCGTCCGAGTTTGCGGAGAATCCATCTTGGGAAGTTCCTGAGCAAGTTTTTGCTGAGGAAGGCAAGTATTCTTTGACCCCTGTCCTATTTACTTTAATCACATGATCTAGAGCCTGAATTTGCATGCTCCTATTAAGGATGACTAGATTGATATTCCTTTACATGTCTATTAACCTGGGAGGGCTGCGATGTTGTAAATTAATTGCTACCGCTCAACTCACTTTATTTATGTTGCTAATATTGACTAATTAATGGTGGACTTGATGATAAAAGTATGGTTTTAGCAACATGGAGACTTGGGCATGTTTTTGTTGGTTTTGCTCAAGTGCTTCACCCTAAGGATCGGTTCGGCGAGCGACCACCTAGGAAAATAGTACAACCACAAGGGGTGGAATGGGACGCCCTTGACTGATTAATTAGATGAACTAGAGCGGGTAGTTTGCCTACCTGAAAGATGGCGTAAGAGCGGCGTTGACGGGTATAAGACTCGCTCTCCTGAGTGGGTGCAGTTTCATTTATTCGGTTTTGTTAGTCACTCTTCCGGAGGGGACTTTTATGCCTGGGTAACGGAAACCTGGAACGGGCGGCTACACTCTAGGAATTCTTTGTAAAGGTCTCGTAATGAAACCCTGCCGATTCATTCATGGTATGAATAAATGGGGCATTGCAAACCTCGGGCACAATGGGAATCATGGCTTGTGGGTAAAGTTGTACAACCTCTCGAGAGTGTTTAAAACTGATATATCAGCCGTACTCACGGTTAAGAGCGGCCTGGACCCTCACAGATTAGAGTTTTCAAGGAAAATGGCTTCTAGTGATCATGGAAATGATGGTGGTAATGACAACAGTTATGATTATGGTTTATGCTTATTTATCTTATTTTACTATCTTTATAATAAAGGGATGGGTTATGCTAATCACTGCTAGTAATAAAATTTGACCAACTAAAAGCAACTGATATGCCTGTCCACTATAAAGCCAGTCCACTCTTATCCTAAATGGAATACTTGCTGAGTGCGTCATGTACTCACTTGCTTATTTTTATACCACGTTGCATCCATTGCAACCACTGCTCAGAGCCAGAAGGGAGTGGTGGTGATCCTAATCAAGAGTTCCAGGACTACGATGAGTTCTAGGCTGGTGTGCCACCCGTCAGTTGCCTGTGGAGCATGGTCGTCTTCTGCTGTCGTTTAGTTAATTCGTTTTCGTTAAGACATTTATGGTCTGTAATATTGGTTATTACTCTTAAGTTAAAGTACTGGTTGTGTTATTACTTCTGTTTATGCTGTGTATGTGGTTAAACTGATCCTGGCACATACATGGTTAGCACTTGGTTTTATTTCTAAAACTGGGTGTGACACTTCTTCTCCTTGATGATGGCGGGGCAAGCTTGATGCCTTCTTTGCTTGCTCTTTTTCTTCTTGCCCGCCATATTGAACACTCCTACTGCATCTTTTCTTATGCGGGTTTCATAACCTAGTATGTAGAGTTTCCTTACATACTTGGCCATCTTTGTATGGTAGAAGCGTACAGACCTTGATGTTGCTTTATCCTCACTTGAACTTGAGCTTGAGGCTTCATCATCACTCTCATCCTCCTCTTCATCTTCACTTGAGCTTCGCTCTTGCTGCCTTGGTTGATGCTTGCATGTGTGCTTGATGGCAAGGCTCTTTTGGCTTGAAGTGGAGGTGGACTCTTGCTTGATTATTGCCATGGAGTACTCATGGGCCACAATAGTGTTGATGACTTGGTTGGGTGTTTTGTCGTCCAAGTCTTCCTTGAGCAAGACGGTCTTGATAATGTCGTAGTCGGGCTTGCGAAGGCAACGGATAATCTTGCGGTTCACCTCTCCATTTATCACTTGCTTGAGACCTAAATTATTGATTTCATTCACAAGAGTGTTCAAGCGTGAGAACATATCATGAGCACTTTCATTATCAAGTTTCTTAAAGCTTGTAAGCTCATCGGCAAGAACATGATATTTTTGGTTGGCCACATCCGCCGACCCCTCATGATTCTCAATGATTTGCTTCCATAGCTCATGAGCATTAGGTGAAGTAAATACACGGTTGAACACATCATCACAAAGAGAGAACAAGAGAGTTGATTTTGCAATCGCATCAAATTGTTTCTCACGAACGAAGTTGCTACGGGTGCCCTCTTTCGTGACACCCCTCTGAAAATAGTGTTTTTGACCAATTTAAAGGCTGAATTTGGCAAAACACCAATTGGAAGAAATGTTGTACTCTTTGTGATATACATCTTTGTCAAAAGGCTTGACACCATGTTATGTTAGAAATGTGATTTAAATTTGAATTTACCCTGCTGACTTCAGTTTGAACCCCCCAGCTCCCCAGACTAAAAATTCTAAAAGTCGATTTTCTGGTCATTTCCATATAAGGAGTTTTATAACAATGTTGCTCAGAATATTAAGCTCTAAAACTTTCTCAACTAAAGTTTTGCATGAAAATGGTTGTATGTCAAAGAAACATTGGATTTTCTAAGCTGGTCAGCTTTGGACAGATTTCATATGCTGACAGAAAAAGCCCCAAAACTTTATGCAAACCTTACTGCATGTTAAAGCACCAATTAACAAAGTTGTTCATCACGAAATTGTCTACAGGTTTGGTATAAAAAAGTTTCCCCTCATTCTCCACATAACTGAAGTTATGATCACAAACACAGTAGCATACATGCAGAAAACTGGGTTCAACAAGTTGTATTTCAATCAAGTGTGATCATGTAGTTCAACATATGTCATGGTATGATGCTTTATGACGAATGATGCATGTATGAATGATAATCATGCACTTGAGATGCTAGAGCATCACAATTTTTAATGATTTTATATGTTTTTTTGAATAAATCATATGATGAAGTCATGTTTTACTAACAATTAACCCCATATTTGAGTATGCTTGTTGTTTTTGTGTTTTGTTGAATATTACAGAAAAATGAGGAATAAATGCGATATTTGAGAAGGCTACTTAGAGTGAAGATGGATCTAGAAGATCAAATACTATATTAAAGCCAAGGAGATGATAATGAGAAGCCCATAAGAAGGTTCATGAAGGCCCAAGTGATCAATGCGCATTAGGGAGGTTAATTATACATGGAAGGAGATCCGTTGATGATAAGGTTAAGCCTGGAACCGACCTTAGACTTTCCATGTATAGGGCAACACCCTAGGGTATATAAACAGAGCCTCCCAAGGGGCAAGGAAAGCTAGTATTTACAAGTTCTAGCATACAGAGCAAGTGAGAGTAAGGAAGCATGCAACAAACTCAAATGAATCTATCTTGTACAGATCAGGAGCAAGCATGGTTTTTAGGGTAGTTGAAAAGACAGCATCACCAACATGAATAGCATCTAGCAAGGTAGGCATGAACAACAATATGCTAGCAATGCATACAAGGTGTGCTATTTTCAACCAAAGCATATACAAATCGGCCATAAGCATTTTAGAGACTTGCATGTTTAAGATTTAACCACTTGTAACATTAAAGCAAGTGTTAATATGTGCCAAGTGTTATTTATTTGTCTAGCTACTTCTTACCAACCAATGCCAAGCCTAGGTTCAGCGAACCATCAGAAGCTTAAGACAAGGTTTTGGTCATCCACAACTCAGTCCAAGTTCTTGCCAAAGTGCAAAGGCAAGCTATCTCGAACTAAGTCAGTGTGACAAGCAAACCCACTTGGATCTTTTCATTTCAGCACAAGAGGCATCACTTGTATATTGTCATTTCAGAGTTTTGTTGCACCCGGATACCAGTGGGAGTGTGGTTCGGGCGCAGGGCATACAAGGAGCCTAGGATCGCGTCGCTGCTATGCTTGTCTCCTTGGGCGCAGCTTCGATTGGCTTCTCGTTGGGGATCCAATCAAGGCTTTGGTGGTGCGGGCGTGCCACCTGGCTTGAACTTGCAGCTAGGAAGGTTGTGCGCTGGATGCGGTGGTTGTCTCCTTTTCTCCCTAAAAAGCGTACACAACAGATCTAAATGTTGAATTCCTGCCTTATCGCTAGGATCGGCAACACGAGAGCCGATGACTTCCCATTGGCTGAAGAGCCGATGCTTCATGGTTCATGAGATACAGGTGCGCACAGGCCATGCATGGTGCGCACACGCACCTGTTGCAACCTCTGTTGTTGTAGCCATTGTGACTCCATGGGTTGTCGCGTTATGGATGTCACAACTACTACTGTAGCAGTTGCGACTCCGCGGGTTGTCGCGTTGTGGATGTCGCAACTGCTATTGTAGCAGTTGCGACGCCGTGCGCTACAGCTCTCACAATTGCGACGCCGAGCGCTGGAGTAGTTGTGACTTTCGTCTTCACGCGGCGTAAAAAGTCGCACCTGCAACTGTAGTGTTGCAATTCCACGCGCTGCGGGAGTCGCAACCGCTACTGTAGCGTTGCGACTTCTTCCTCCGGGCCTCGTCCTCCGCCGCCAGCTCGCCGAGGAAGAAGAAGAAGACCTCGCCGGCGCCGCCATCTTCTCTTCGGGGTTAGGGTTCAGGGTTGGGGTTGAGGGTTCACCGTCGAGTTTTCTTCTCCACCTCCAAACTTAGAAAGGATGGTCGGGGGCCAGCGGCCGGCCAGGCGGAGGTGGCGGGCGGCTGAGACCGGCGGCGATGGCACCACCGGTCGGGCGGGGGAGGACGGCGGTTGGGCTGGGTAGGCGGCGGGGGCGACCGGAGTTGACGGTGAGGGACGGCGGCTGCAAGCACCTCTGGATCGACGGTGGTGGAGGATGTGTGCGCATCCACAACATCAGATGCACATATGCGCTGTTTAGTCGTGTCCTATGTATATATATATGATAATAATGACAAAGAACAATAAACCGCATCCGTAGCAAAAGAAAATAAAAACCTATCTAAACGCATGATATGACAGATCTGCATAGCCAGAGCAGCTTCTAACAAGGACCCCCAAAGGCATCCATCTAGATAAACAGATACATATTAAGACATGGAAAGATAGGGTGCTCGAAACATGTTAATCTATCGGCATGTCACATGCATGTGCTACAGCGGACACGTCATGGATTGTAACAAACGAGTAGGTAACATATAACGAGCTACACAAGAACCGATCTAATAACTTGAAGCATGAGAACATCGGTAGATCAATAAACGACGAATCTCACAACAAGCAAAGCTTGCTGCGAGATTCATTAGGATAAGCAATGGATCTCATGGTGAGCCAAGCTTAGCATGAGATTCATCGAGATAAACAATGGATCTCGTGTCAAGCCAAGCTTGACACGAGATTCATTAGGATAACTAGCAAACCGTACCATAAAAAATGCTTCAGTACATGGTTCACCATATGGCTCATGCCCTAATGCCCTAACGAATCTAAGAATCATTAGAGCAGCATGACGATTATCTTGAAAAACCCTAATTACTAGGGGGTTGTGATGCGCCGAGAGGAGTTGGTGACATGAGCTGCGGGGAGCATAATGTCATCTCTTTTTTATGTAGAATATGGGTACATATTTATAGTTTGTAGACTTGGACAACAAATCCGACTCTTTCTATATCTAAAACTTTTTCTATACCTAAAGATTCTATTTTTAATGGGCTAGTCCCAACTCGACTCGAACTAGACTAGATACATGGACTCAAAATGAAGATACGTGGCCCACTGACCCTTAATATTGCCTCTTCCTTGGACGACCCTGCTTAGCTCATTAGCCAATCTGCCTTTTTAGTGTTCAGCTACTTCAGCCCATTCAGCCGATGCAACCCAAATAACAATTGGTTAGATGGTGATAACAATTTCACATTAACCAAGATGTCACAAAAGCTTAGGCATTAACTTAGCAAAGGCATACAACTAGCATGTCCAAGCATGTAAAGATAGCATAGCATTCAACACTCCTACACACACTTGGGAGCCAAGTCAAGTGGTGATCATATATTTTATTTTCAGGAAAGCAAAAGACTTAGCTCACAATTAGTATTCAACAGATTCAAGAGAGCTTAGCCAACCATGATTAAGCAAGCAATTGTATAAACTAGCACAAGCAAGTAGTAACTAAACATTCCAAAAGAGCTCTAGTGCTAGTGTAAGTGAAAATGCATATGTTACATGAATGCAATGCATGATATGATACAGAATGCAATGCATGATATGATACATATGCTACAGAAGCTATCCCTGACTAAAAGGGATAGCACATTCCAAGCTCACCTCTCAAGCGCGCAAAAGCGCTAAACTCTTGGGGCTTGGTAAAGATGTCGGCCAATAGGTTTTGGGTTTCTACATGAATGAAGTCTATGCCCGCTTCTCATAGGAATCTCTCAAGAAATGGAACCTCACATCTATGATTAGTCTTGGAGTGCAAGACGGGGTTCTTAGCCACATAGATAGTAGAGGTCGAATCTACGAAGAGAGGGATCCTCCCAAACCTAAGAGCAAAATCACTCAAGGTGGCTTTCATCCATAAGAGCTGGGAGCAGCAACTAGAAGCAGCTACATATTCAGCTTTTGTGGTGGAAGTGGCTATGCTAGACTGCTTGCAAGAAGACCATGAGATAAGAGAAGAGCCTAGGTACTAGCAGGTCCTGAGGTTGACTTACGCTCTATCCGACAACCCACAAAATCAGCAACCAAAAAACCTCTCAAAGAAAGTGAGGAAGCCGAGGAAAACCAAATACCAAGCTTGGGAGTGAATTTTAGGTACCTAAAAATGTGCTTCACTGCTTTACGGTGGGAAGTCCAAGGTGAGGCCTGGAAGTGTGCACAAAGACAGACCACAAACTGAATGTCTGGCCTGGTCGCTGTCAGGTACAGAAACGAGCCGATCATCCCTCGATACTCCTTTTTGTCTACCGCCTCCCCTTCTTCATCTGCATCAAGCGCCGTATTTATACCCATCGGATAGCCGTGGGCTTGGAATCACCCATGTCAAACTTCTTCAGGATGTCGTTCGTGTACTCAGCTTGATGTACAAAGGTTCCTTCAGGGCTTTGCTTGATCTGCAGCCTGAGGAAGAACTGGAGCTCACCCATGAGACTCATCTCGAACTCAGTGCTTATCTGTTCAGCAAACTTAGATAACAAGGCATGAGATGAACCACCTAAGATAATGTCATCAACATATATCGGAACTATCAAGGTGTCACCGCCATGACTCAACAGAAACAAGGTCTTGTCAACATATATCAAAACTATCAAAAACCCAGACTTGAGCCTAGCATACCAAGCTCTTGGAGCTTGATTCAGACCATAAAGGGCTTTTCTCAACTTATACACTCGGTCTGGAAACTTGGCACTCTCAAAGTCAGGAGGTTGTCTCATATCTACCTTCTCCTTTCTGTAACCATTTAGGAAGGCTGACTTGACCTCCATCTGCTGCAATCTGAAGCCTTTAGAGGCCACAAAGGCAAGCAAGATTCTAATTGTTTCTAAACGAGCTATAGGAGCAAAGGTCTCTTCATAGTCTATCCCCTCCTTCTGACAGAAACCCTAGGCTACCAATCTCTCTTTGTTTCTTACAACCATTCCATTCTCACCCTGTTTGTTCTTGAAAACCCACTTGGTTCCTATAGGCCAGTTTGGTGGACGTTCAACTAAATCCCAGACATAGTTTCTCTCAAAGTTCTTCAACTCCTCATGCATGGCATTCACCAAGCTAGAATCTGATAATGCATGTGACACATTCCGAGGCTCAAAAGAAGCAACAAATACAGAATGGGAGAAAAAGGCTAGAGAGTTAACTGAAGAGCGAGTGACGTGCTGGTGTAGATCTCCAATCATTCTATGTGCAAGGTGATCCCGCTGGACCTGTCGAGAAGGAACAATCTCGGAGGTCACCTCCCATGCGTCCTCAGCGGGACCAACCTCTGCTTGAGCTTGCAATTAGGGGAGTGAGGAGGAAGCCGTAGGCAAGGGTCCTCCTTCATCTTCAGAGCTGGTAGCAGAGGGGGTAGGAGCGGCAACCGGTGCAGAGGCTCCTGCATCACCAATATCTTTTGCACATTCCTCATCTTCAAAGATGGGGGTGTCTTCCTCATCATCACCTGAAATCGAAAAAGCGAGGGTGGTGCAATGCAAGGATTCATCAAAAGAAACCTCACAAGTCTCAGTTACCTAACGGGTCTATGATCCACACTCAAAAAGCCCTAGAGCTCGAGGTGTACCCTAGAAAGACATCATCCTGGTAAGGAGACTCAAATTTATCCATATGACCCACCTTCTTAAGCACAAAGCACCTGCACCCAAATGGTCTCAAGTGCTAGACGTTGGGCTACGTACCAAACTGAAGTTCATACGAGGTCTTCCAAAGGAAAGTGCATGAGAAGATCTGGTTAGCAATGTAACAAGCTGTATTCACTGCCTCAACCCAAAAGCGCCTAGGAGTCCTGTACTCATCGAGCGTCATCTGTGCCATTTCAGCAAGCATGCGGTTCTTGCATTCCACAACGTCATTCTGCGGTAGGGTATATGGAGAAGAGAACCGATGCTTAGGACTAAGATCACAACAAAAAGTTTCATAATGGGAGTTCATGAATTCTCCTCCATTATCACCGCGGATTGCTCTCATGGCCCTCTGACTCTCATTCTTCAACTTCAAGACTAGATCTTGAACAAAGCAAAAAGACTCATCTTTAAACTCCAAGCAAAACACCCACGAGAACCAAGAAAAGTCGTCCACTATAACAAACATGTACCACTTCCCACTGACCGACTATACCCTTGCAGGACCTACAGTGTCCATATGCAGCAGCTTCCTGGGTAAGTGGTCATAACCTGATTGACAGGAGCATAGGGAGCCGCAACCATCTTGCCATGACGACAAGGGTGGCACACTAAGTCCATCTCAAGTGACCAAGACTCCTATGCCACTTCTAGATATCAGTAGAGGGACTAACAACCAAACACGGAGGAGGGCCAAAAACAAATGCAAGGTCAACCTTAAAAGCCAGCCCATAGGGCAAAAGCCGACAAACAAGGTTGTCCTTAGCATCAAGAACATGAGAAGCACCCTTCTTAAAGCGAACCTCAAACCCTTCCTTGAGAAGTTGCAAGACAAAAACCACATTGAAACCAAGACTCCTCACAAAAGCAGCTTTTCTCAAGGAAAGCTTAGCAGAAAGCCGAACAGAAGCTACACCCAACACATTGCCTTGACCATTGTTGCCGAATGTGATGTACTCCTTTGTGCTCATGGGGTTAAGGCTGGAGCACCATCTGCTGTGCCCTATCATGTGTTTAGAGTGTTGGTGTCTCTTCGCCTAAAGAGATTCTACTCCACAAGCACACAGAGACCAGTGTAGCCTTTCGCCCAGAGTATTTTGAGCATTATAAATTTCCACAGGAAAGCGGTAGGCTAGAGAGTGTAATTGAATAAACTCAAATCGAATAAGCTGTATACTTGGATAAGTTGTACCAACTAGTAGTTAAACAGGGGTAAACTTGTGAAAAATAGGTGTATGGTGGAGAGATAAGTCTATCAAAGATATCCATAGAAATGTATAGTTGCTTGGGAGGACAACGAGGAGATAAAGTCACCAAACTCTATTTCTATTTTGCTGCAAAGATTATACGTGACTACTAATAACACTCAATTAAACAAGTTAGGGTCTTGCGTCGAGCAAAATTCTAGTGCCCTCGAGGAGCCAATGGGTAGATAGTTGGCAACCGAAAGAGGACCTAGCTAATGCCTATGGGCCTCCTAAACGATTTGCCTAGGATACACAAGCACACCACATGCTATCACCGAGTGGGGCTACCAAGCAAATCGGCATGGAGAACGTGTTCAAGCTCGCTTGAACAACGATAGACCATCCTTGATCAGAGAAAAGGGTCTAGCAAGAGCCTAGCTCCTACGTCGAGGGTTGGGTTATAGCACCGGCAAGAATAACAAGAATTTAATGACAAAGTAGACACATTCTGATGTGTATTTCTTACCTGCACCCAAATAGTCCATTTTGATGTGTATTTCTTACCTACACCCAAATATTCTATTTTGATCAGGAGTTGCTGCAATATCGAAGTTAAAAGGAAATTCTTATATGTAACTCAACACTCTGCATTTGCCCCACAGAGTGAAATAACCAAAGTTTACCTCATATCATACTTGTGGCGCATCTTTTTGCTTACCTTGCCTTAGGCGGTTGAGAGATAGAATGACTTTATTGCAGGAGTAATTCAGGCTCATCTTTTTGGATATTTATCTCAGGTGTTTTTTTCAATGTTTTCAAAACAAATGCAGCTTCCCCAAGGATACTCTCGATCGCTCAGAAGTGTTTCCCCACCAAGGGCCATGATCCTTGCCAACATTTTCCTACACTAAGGCCTTTGTGGAGCTTTAGGTGGGGAATAATGTCGCCTATTTAGAATGTTTATTTTGATAGGACAAAGATTGGACCAAAGAGTTTACTCTGTCACTTCTTCTATCTAATCATTGGAGTATGAATCTTCTCTTGATTTTCATCCCCTTTGTAGCCTTTGATAGATTTTGAGGGGATATGGAGCGTTATTTTATTTTTTCCATGCTTGATTTTGCATGCTTTTCATTTTGCCATGCATTTCCACGCATTTTTCTTTCTTTTTGATATGCTTTTGCATGAGTTTTTTTGGCTCCATACCCTTACTCCTTGTAAATTGAAGGCTCTAGGGAAAATGAAAAGTATTTGGAGAATTTTTGTTGGATGCAAAGTCCAGAATGGATCACGTGCATTTCATGTTTTTGTACTCTAGCTACCAAAAGAAGGTGATATTTCTACTCAATGAGACTCAAAATTTGACAAAGCTCAAAACATTTCTAAGCAGCTTTTTGTAGCGGGTTGAACATTTTGAATTATTTTTGGCTCTAGTAGGAATTTTGACCAAGGGGGATAGCTTTATTTTATTAGTTTCAAAATAAAAACCTAAGATATTTATCTTACTAGTAACAAGAAAGAGTCATCCCACTTTTAAGTCATATCATTTTCTCCCAACAACTTAGGCTTGTTATCACAAATGGCAACCACATGGTAAAACTTTAGCTTACTTCTTTCATAAACCAACAAGGAACAAGGCTAAGCATAAGTTGACATGCAAGAATCAAACAATTAACTTGATAGAGCAACTATTCATCGTTTACATAATGAAACTAGCATGTAAACTTTATTCATGGGAGTTTCTTTCTAATTTTATTTCAAACTAAATTATATATTAAACAAGCTACTACTAAACAAGACTTAAAATGGTATGATGGTTGGTACTGATAGAGGAGATAGCAGGGGACAGGTGTACATACCCAATGTACTCGGGTTTCCCCCTAAGCTTCAATTAAGCTACTAGGGTAGTACCCGTAGTACTGATAGAAGCGCTAGGCCTCGTCGAATGTGCGCTCGACCGTCGCTTGTGTCTTCGGAAGGAGATTGTATTGCTCCTCCAGCATTTGCTGGATGGTTTGGGAGCGTTGGTCAAGTTGGTTGATGACGTCCCGATGCTGGACGATCCTCTGTCGAAAATCGTCTGCGAGTTCCGGCTCTGTGAGCCGGAGGAGGTCATGAAACACATGTGTTGACCCGCCTTGCTGATGGAAGTCCTTGCTCTCTTCAATGCATGCTTCATCCTGCAAAATAGACACAACCATGACTACAAAAATGACAAGATAATATCAACGTTAGGGCGTTAGTCGTTCTTGTGGGACGTAACACCACCACAAACCGTTCTTGTTCTTGCCACAAACTGTTCTCGTTCGGATGGCCGGGTGGTCGAGGCCATGGCCGGCCGGCCATGATGGGGGTCCGTGTGGCTGGTTTGCTGCGCGAGGTACGCGAGCAGTGGAGTGACCTTGGGCAGTATGCGAGGTTGGTGGCCAGACAGCCACTTGCGCCGGTCAGCCGGCCATTGAAAGGAGCCGGGCAGCCATGAGTGCATACCCTGCTGCTTGCTTACAAAAAGAGAGAGGGTGGTCAGTGATTAGCAAAGGCAAGAGGACAGGGAAAGGGAAAGGAGGCCGGGTGAGCACCGGCGTGGTTGGGCAGCCATGAGTGCTTGCCCTCCACCTTTGCTTTGTGAAAAGGAAAAGAAGGCGAGAGGTGATCGGCCGTCCACCATTGGAGGTCGGGTAGCCAAAGCTGGTTTCCTGTGGAAAGAGAAAGCCAAAGGGGAAAAGAGGGTGGTCTGCCAGCTAGGCCTGGTGGCCGGCTAGCCATTCCACGGATACTTTTTATTTACTTTTAATGCAAAAACTAAAGGAAAACTAAGAGTAGAAAAATTTAAACTCTGCGAGAAATAAACATGCCGTCGAATGATAATGCCAATTAACCTGTTGGCAAGGGCAACCCACATTTTACCTTTTGGAGTTACGAAAGCATTGAAGGAATGGGCTGCTTTCCTTTGTGCTTCATTGCTTCTGCGCCACCTTGGCATTCTTAATATGCTCTCGATGCCGACCTTGTTTTTAGGAGCTTTGCCTCCTGCTGCAGGACTAGGCTTGCTGTGTTTTGTCTCTAGTTTTCTCGATCTTCTACTTTGCATGACAACCTCATATACTCCTTTTGTTGAATGTCAGCCCCACATTTCAATTTCTTAATCATAAATGCAACGAGGTTGTCATCCTTTGAGTTTGGATCATTGGTTCCAGTCTTGATCTTAGTTGCGTTCTTTGGAGCCTAGCACTTGAAAGTGTGCACCTTGTTGCAATGCTCCACTTTTAGCTTGAAGGCGAATGTTTTTTCTTCATGCCGTTTATGTTGAGGTGGACATTTCCTTCCCTGATGTTGATGGTTGCCTTTGCGGTGCTCAAAAATGAACATCAAAGAATGAGTGGGATTTTTGAGTCAATCTCCATGTCCAGTACCACAAAGTCCACTGGTATACGAAAATTCTGGATTTTCACCTGAACGTTCTCCGCGATTCCCTCGGGGTAGCAAACGGATTGATCCGCGAGCTGTAGACACATGGCAGTGGGGGCAAGTGCAGTGTGATTCAATTTATCAAATATTACCTTGGGCATCACGCTGACACTGGCTCCGAGATCGTACAATTCTTGGTCGAAGTGCTAGGTACCAATCGAGCATGAGATGGTAGGGCTTCCAGGGTTCTTTTTCTTCAGTATAGGAATACTACACTATTCTGTCAAATGCACAATTTCCGTTGATGGTAGGGGTTTCTTATTGTTGAGGATGTCCTTTAAGTACTTAGCATACGTCGGTACCTGCATGGCATCTAGCAGGGGAATATTGACATATAGCTTCTTAATGACCTCAACGAACTTATTGTATTGTTCATCAACAGCAGCCTTCTTGTTTCGTGGAGGAAATGGCAGCACCATGGTGTCATAGAATTCGTGCGAAAGATGTTTCGGTGCTGTCTTTTCTTCCTTCCCGGGGTGTCTTCTGTTTCTTCCTTATCTTCGGGTTCGGTAGTTTTCTCTTGCTCTTTACCTACACACCTAGTAGGTGGGAGTCCTATGTAGACTTCCTCCTTAGTGGTCACTGCATTGATGTGCTCCTTGGGAGAAGCTTCAGGTTGACCAGGCAGCTTGCCCGCATTTGGGTTAGGTAAAGAAGCAGCCAACTGAGCTATTTGAGTTTCTAGCATTTTGTTAAGGCTTAGTTATTTTTTCATAGCACTGTTCAAAGTTTCCATTTGCAGAGAAATAGATTCAAACATTCTATCATTAACAAGGAACTTTTTACTAATGATATCATTTATAGCTTTTTGATCAAAGTTATTTTTAGGAAACTGCTATGAATTACCTTGTCTGGAGAAATGAATATATGGTATTGTAGACCAGCCTGGTGGAGGATGATTCCTGTTGCTAAAGTTGTTGGCATTGTTACCTATGAAGTTTGCATCCTTTGCCCATGTCTCGGGACAACTATTCCCCGAGTGTCCTGTATTCCCACAGACTTCACAAGTCATGTGAACGTCAAGGGCTTCGACTGGTGTGGCTTTTAGAGTGTCGCTTAGCTTCTTCAACAAGAGGTCCATCTTTGCGGCAAGCATGTCTATGCTTTTGATCTGATGGACACCACAGGATCAGGTGCTTGATCTCTCTTCTCTTCATCCTTGATTGGTGGCCATCTTTTCAATTAGCTCTTTGCCCGCAGTGATGCTCAAGGATAGGAAGGATCCTCTAGCAGCTGCATCCAGATGTTCTAGTGCTGAGTGGTGAAGCCCATGAAAGAAACTCAAATATAATCAGCCACTCTTTGCATTCCGTGGAGGGGGCAGACTGTGATGTATTCTTGCAATCATTCCCAGACCTCCGCCACTGTTTCATCGGTGAGCTGTTAGAAGCTCGATATCTTGTTCCTCAATGCGTTGGTTTTCCCTGATGGGAAATAATTTTGCGAGAAAGGCGTTGGAACATGCATCTTAAGTTATGAGTGTTGCACGGTTGAGGTGTGATGCCCTAGGCATCTCAAGTGCATTATCATTTTCACACATGCATCATCTCATCATGAAATGACATGCATTCCCATTCCATGATCAAGCTTGGTTGAAATGCAATTTGTTAAACCCTGTTTGTGCATGTGTGCTTCTATGTTTATGCTCATAACTTTAATTGCATTGAGATCTAACATGAGTTGAACAACTTTTATAATTGGGGCCTGGTCATATAATAGATTTTACATGGAGTTGTGGATCTCTCTTTGCCAACATGAAAAACCAGCCATAAGCTGACGTGCTTAGTGGTTTCAAGTTTTCTCTAACCTACATCCATTTTCCTGCAAAACTTCTTTTGAATAAGTTGTAGCTCTTGAAATTCTATGCAACATTGTGAAGAGGCACTTTGGGTAAAAATGGCTAGAAACAGGACTTTCAATTTTCCTAAACACTAAAGGTCCACTGTCCAAATTGGGGGCTGCTAGTTAAATTTAAAAGAAAATCATATTTCCACACAGATTTTGGTGTTATGCCTTTTGACAAAGTTGTAGAACTCTGAGAGTACAACATTTCTTCCAATGGGGACTTTTTCAAAATCGGGCTCTACATGGATCAAATAGGCTAATTATAGAAGGGGAGAAAACACATATTGGGGTGGTTTTTCCCCTGAGCCAATGACAAGGGGGCCCCACCCATCAGCGCCGCGCCGTTCCCCAGCCCGTGGACACCGCGTGGCTGGCAGCGTACAGCCAACGCCCCGCACCCACGGATCGCTCCCCTCAGCCGTGTCCTTAAGACGAGAGGCTTCCCCTCGGCCGAGCTCTTTTGTGGCGGAACTGCCCCGCTTAATCCAGACTAAGCACGCCTGCCACCTCTGGCTCACAGTGCACTTAGGCCAGACTAAACTCGGTAGTCCGTCGAGAGTCCTTCGGCTCTCGATAACACCATTCTCAGAGGAACCGACATCAAACACATCCGACTCTCGATGGAGCCACAACAGTTACATCATCACAGGCAGTTGAAATAGAGAGTAATAGACTTAATTTACAAACTAAATATATGTAATCAAATACATGTTCAAAGTATAGCCGAAGCGATTTCAAAAATATCTCGCAGCGAAAACATAATACTTAAGTAGTCTTCATGCAGAGATGAACAAGGCGAGTAGCACCGAGCCCACCGGTTCTACCCTCCTCCAAATAGCTGTCCAGATATCATCAGTACTTGCGCTCCAAAAGTGGGGGCAAACCCTGAGTACTAATTACTCAGTAGGTAATGGAAATGGCTTACGGCTGACGCAAAGCTTGCTTACTAATCATGTGGATCCTTAGTCATTGATCTTAAATAAGGTCATGTTGACATAAGATAGCAGGATTTGACAGCTGCCACCTTTCATCATAATAGTAACAACACCATAAAAATAATAACTTGCATGAATGTAAAACATACATATCCAAGCATGTGGAAATTTAAAACATGAATAATGAGCATCATTTGTTCAAGTTGTTACGACATTGATTGTCAGCGGCATTGGCATTCTCACACCTGGTGAGCATCAGCTATTCGAATCAATTTCTAATTCCCGGGAATAACTAAAAATGCCAGGAGATATATGCTTACTAGCCATCGCGTTCCACACATATATCCCCCATCTCCACTCATCCCATAACAAGTTCGATTCAATCCCGCCATTCTTCCTAGGTTGTGCCTCGCAGGAGCGATACCTCGGCGTACCGGGTCAGCCCTCCCTTGAGTACAAGCTCCCCAAGGTTTAACAGTAGGAACCTATCGCTGTTCTTTGGATGGCACAAGTAAGACTTTCACCAGGCCCATGTCCTGGATAAGCACTCTAGCAATGTTATGCCGACCAATAGGTGAACAACGAACGGCCTTATGCAACACGAACGGAGCCTGATAACAACAACGCACACCACGAAAAGTAAACTTATGCTCCGCCCGGTCTCCATTTAAATCATCAGCATAAATAAGATCTCCATCATAGTAAGATTTCTTTTGTTTGAAAGTCGTCTACATGACGAGTAACTACATTCACTCGTGTCTACTCATACCTAGCATTACTAGGCACTCGTCCTACGAACTCTATGTATAGGTGCTAGGGCCAGGGCAGCCAGGGAATCTAATGCAATTGGTTTCAAACAACTCCTAATGCAGATGCGAAATCATCAATCATAATCATATTAGCTGGGAAAATCATGGTCCTACCTACTTTATTGCTAAAGTTAGGTGTTGCCTCTGGTGTGGAGTCGGGTGCCAACTGCTGGTCCTCCTGCTGCTGCTTCACTGCTCCTGGTGCAGGGGCTCATTGTCCGGCTCCTTGATCAGCGGCCGCTCCTGTGTTGGTTCTTCGTTCGCGGGGTCTATATGCATGACATAGTGCAACCATGAGTGCAACGAATGCAAATGCACGCATGAGGTGCAAGTGAAACATAATGCATGGTCAGGTAGCTTGTGACAAAATGACTTAAGTATTCTCCTTTTAAATTCATCCCACAATAAGGAAACTTAAAAACTTTACTAAGAAATCGTACAACCCATCATTTAAGAAATCGTACAAACCATCACCGAACCTAGTTCAATCCTTCATGCATAATATCACAAGAACTTTCAGCAAGAATCATGGTGTAGCAAGCAACATCACACTCTTACATAAAATATACCTAGGTCCATTATACAAGTTTATCCATTTATTGGATTAAAGTACTCATGCCAAGTTCATACTGTTATACAGCTCTAAATGAGTTCAAATATTTATGACAAGAAGAACAATACTGTACTAAGCAACTGCCAAAATTTCAGGCACAAAGGAATTATAACTATTTTATTAAAATTCTAGCAATAAGACAGCCTTTTAACTTCCCAGATTTTTCATGATTTATAGGAGTTGGTTCTGGACCTGGAATTTCTACAACAAGCATAATATTGCATAAGCACCACACACAAAAATCAGCAAGCTTAGAATCCATATTTTTATAGGACATCTATTTTCCATATTGTTATCTAGGTCCATTTTTAATGCTCATCAAAACAGTGTTTATAATCTTCACAAAAATACTTTCTGGAGTCTATATATCATCAGCAAGTTACTAAATTTTCCATGGAGTTTTCTTAGCACTCTAACATCCCTTTTTCCAATGATGAACATCAACAAGTAACATTTTGTCATTTTCAAAACAGTATCAAAACTAAATATGCACTGCCTCATATTTCACCAGTAAGCTACTTATACCATATAAAGCATATGAAAAATACCAGAGAGTCACTTTGATATACTTTATGTAGCTTCCATTTTCCAAACTTTGATATACTTTGTGAAAAATACACAAAATACATGCATAATGGCAAAACAGTAATTAACTAACCAATGCTAGGGTTGTAAAAGTATCACATAGATCCTATATCTCATGATAAAGCTACTGTCCAAGTTTCACAAATTTCGGAGTTCGTTTAGACCAATTTTGGCATTTCTTTAGTTTTAACATGCACGGGCAAAACCAAGGGCAAAACAGTCAATTCACATAGCAAGGCCTAGTCCACTGTGTAGATATACTCATAATAAATACAAAAAAACAAGTTAATTTTATGATTTTTCTACTAATTTCTAGAGCTCTGCAAAGTTAAATGCCAATCCGGAAGATAGTTTAATATTACCCTGTTATCTAGATCTATATATGCAATTAACCCTAGCTTCCAGGGGCTAGATTGTGAGATTTGCGAGACACATTGTACAGCGCTCTAACCGATATGTAAATAAGAGAAAACGTAGGGGCTAGATCGAAAGAAGACATCGTCTTCTTCAACCTCCCGACGGGGAGGGTGAACCTGGCGGCGTTCGACGCGCACTGGCGAGCTGGGGGCCCGCGGCGTCCACGACATGGGTCGGAGAGCATGCCCTCGGGTCTGGCGCACTACCTGAGGGTGGTGGTGTCATCGCAGGCGGTGCGGACAGTGAGCTCGGCGACGGTGAACTGGCGGCGGACCCGCACGGCGTAGACGGCGAGTGAGCTCGGATTCGGCGGTTGAGGAGTGGAATGGCGACGAGACTTCTCGCGGGAGTTGCGCGGTGGAGTGGCGGGTGCGGTGGTGGTGGTCTGGAGGTACTGAGATAACTCGGCGGTGGGTCTTCACGGCGGTGAACCGGGACGGCGAGGTCATGCTCTCGGCGTCGTGGACGTCGAGCTACGTCTCGATCTACACGGAGGGGAGGGGAATGGCGGCGACGCCTAGCGCGTCGGACGTGGGGTGTCGAGGCGGAGGTCGTGGGGGTGATCTGAAGGTGCGGGGAGCGGTGGAGGCGGCCGCACGAACAAATAGGCTTCGTATATAAAATTACCAAATATGTACAGTGTCGTATATAGAGTAAAGTATCAAGAAGGGAGTGAACTGAGGGCACTTATGTAAATTCATTGTAAAGTACACTGGTGGTTGACCCCTATAAAGAGCGGGGAGGCCAACCGACAAGGGGAAGCTTTTTGGTAGTGACACATGGTGGCCTCACGTTGCATGTGACGTCAGCCCTAATCTTTATAGTTCGAAGGTACATTGCTCTTCTATTAGCTTCTTTCTGTCGTTGTAATTCATCTGTGTTATTCGCTTCAGGAAAAGGGTTCCCTATTCATTGCTCACTTATTATTCAATTTGAAGGACTCCAAAGAGCGAGATCCTTTATACTTGATGTTGCACTGTTGTCTCGCTGTATTGTGATAGCAGGTACCCAACATTTGGCACCCACCCACGTTGTACTCTCACCACAATATAATGAAGCAAGTTATGAAGGCAAGATGAGTGATCCGGGGGGAACATCGGCTGAGGCCGAAAATCTCCCCAAGGGCAACGAGCTCATGAAAATGAAGCATATGAGGAAGGCGAAGTAGAAGCTGAAGCAGAGGAAGAAGGAGAAACTTTGCATCTGCAAATTGTTAAGCAAAAAAGAAGGCAGCTGAGGAGTTGGCGGCTTTACCAGATATCGCTGATCAAGATCTAGAAGAACTAGAATAGTTAAATCAAGAATTGCAAGTGAAAAAACAAAAGATAGCAAGGCTCAGTTAGATAACAAAGCAAATTTCTAAAGCTTTGGAGTTTATCAAAAGTACACAACAAGAGAAACAATGGCAGAAGTCAACCGATCAAAATCAAGCCCATAAAAGTGAAGAAGACCTGTTCAACCAGTCGTCAGGCTTCATATTTGATGCTTTGTCACCACTTTTGTCCGAGCTACAAACAACATCGTGGCCGATTGGTTACAGGTCAACCATGCTACCTAGTTACGATGGTCAATCTAACCCAAAGCAGTTTCTGCTGAGTTACGAAGCCACATTGGCATCATTTGGAGGAAACATGGCGGTATTGGCAAAACCTCTAGTGATGGCTCTACAAGGAGTTGCTCAAACAAGGTATACTTCCTTGAGACCGGGTTCAATCCATAGTTGGAATCAATTGAGGGATGCATTACTTTCAAGTTTCCAGGGCTTTCATACTCAAGAGGTCACAACCCAAACACTATTTGCATGCAAACAAGAGCCAGGTGAACCTTTGCAAAGTTACTTTCGAAGGTTCCTGAACATAAAAGCCCAAGCAATCGGAGTATCCGATGAAGTGGCTATAGATGCAGCAATCAAAGGACTCAGGATTGGAAATTGTGCACAGTATTTTGCACGCAAAAAGCCGAAGTCAATGGCTTAGTTGTGCGCAAAGATGGATGAGTTCTACAAGGCAGATAACTATTTTCATCTCAGACAACAAGAACAGCAAAGGTCGAAAGAATTGAATCAGTGACTTAACATAAACGATAGGCGGAACTTCGAAGGATCAGATCAGTTCCAAGGCTAGAATGCGTTCCACATAGAAGAAGAAAAGATAGAATCTAAGCAAGAAATGAGGCCATTATGAGGAGGGAGCAGTTTCAGAGGAGGTCGAGGAGGAAGACATTCCGGACGAAGGAACTTCGGAGGAAGGTCGCAAAAGAAGTTGTATTGTCTATTTTGTGGAGAAGACAAGGGTCATACCAGCAAATATTATGAGATTATATCTCAGTCTATTCCAAAAGAAGCAAATCATGTTCAACAATATTGCCCAGTGAATTATGCCATACCAAATTTTCATGCTTTGACATACGCTCAATGACAGGCTCCCCTTCCACCACCCTCGGGCGCATCATCAGCTTCGTCTTACAATCAGAAGCAAATTCTACCACCACCACCTTGGGGCTAGTATCCAGCTATAACTTATCCACAATAACAAGCCATGCCTCCCCCACTGCTAGGAGCACCGCCGCATCAGCAATGATCTGTGGTTCATCGAATCCATATCAATCCCAAATGCCTCCACACAACTATTTAGTTGTGCAATTGCAACAATAGCCATTTCAAGAGAAATTAATGCAAGAAGAGGTTGCTAAAGTGCAAATAGTAAACGCTATAGTGCCTGCTTCGAAGCACACATTCCCTATAATGGGAGGTTCAAGTCTTGAGCCTGAATCCAAAAAGCAGAAGAAAGAACACCAGAGAAGGGTTCACCACATTAGAGTTTAGGGGCCATACATCAAAACAAAATGGTCGCATGTACCCATCGCATTCGATCAAAATGATCTTCAGCTAAAGGATTACCCACACAACGATGCTATGGTAATAAATTGTAACATCAAGGGCTATATCACACATGATGTCTTAATAGATAATGGCAGTTCAGCTGATATTCTGATGACAAGAGCATTCAGACAAATGAGCCTTGGTGATTTGGCACTATAGCCCGCCACAAATCCATTGTGTGGTTTTGGAGGAAGAAGAGTAGAAGCCTTGGGGAAAATATCATTGCAGGTATCCTTTGGTGAAATCACAAATCCAAGAACTAAATTCATCACTTTTGACGTTGTGGATGTCAACTATCCGTACAATGCAATCCTTGGTAGGGGAACCTTAAACAGGTTCAAAGCAGTCCTACACTCAGCATATCTGGTAATGAAAATACTAGCGTATAAAGGGGTGATCTCTGTATATGGAAACTAGGAAGACGCATGAAGGGCGGAAGGAAACTGGTGTCCAGGTGACAAAAAGGTGCACAACATAGAAGAAGAAAAGGTCGAAGCTCAGAAGGAGTTAATAATAAAAGAAAAAGCAGAAGTGGCAAAACAACCAAAGTAAGTTTTACTTGATGAGAATAGGCCAAATCAAACAGTGTTAATGGGTTCTCAGCTTTCAAAAATAGAAGAGTCAGAGTTGAAAGCATTCCTTGAATCTGATAAAGATGTGTTCGCTTGGTCAACAAAGGATCTATGTGGCATAGACCAAAGTATCATAGAACATGCTCTAAACGTCGATCCTCGGTGAAGCCCAAAAAGCAAAAATTGAGGAAAATGTTCGAAGATAGGGCCAAAGGGGCAAAGTCCAAAGTTAACAAGTTGCTCGAAGCCGGAGTTATCAGGCCAATTGAATATCCTGAATGGTTAGAAAATGTGCTAATGGTAAAA
The DNA here is from genome assembly GCA_022530915.1 of Paspalum notatum. NCBI lineage: Eukaryota > Viridiplantae > Streptophyta > Magnoliopsida > Poales > Poaceae > Paspalum > Paspalum notatum. The sequence continues at coordinate 24,384,772 of CM039688.1, read as the reverse complement.
AAGCCAAGTGAGAAGTGGCGAATGTGTATTGGTTTCACTGACCTCAACAAAGCTTGTTCGAAGGACAAGTTACCCTTGCCACGCATTGACAATCTTGTGGATGTAGCTGCAAATTCTAAGATGATGAGTCTGTTAGATGGGTACTTAGGATATCATCAAATATGGCTTCAAAGGGAAGATGAGCCAGAAACAAGCTTTGTTACACAATCAGGAACATACTATTACATCAGAACGTCCGAAGGATTGAAGAATGCTAGTGGCAGTTTTAACAAGATGACAGCAAAAGTAGTTGGCAATTAGCTGGGAAGAAATGTGTTAACATATGTCGATGATATCATCGTTCGAAGCCTCAAGAGAGACACATTGCTGATTTGAGGGAAACTTTTGTGAGCTTTAGAAAATGTGGCTAAAGTTCAATCTTGAAAAAAAGCATATTTGGGATCTCAAAAGGAAAATTTCTGGGATGTTTAGTGTCGACGAAGGGCATCGAATCAAACCCCACAAAGATTGAGGCAATACTTCGAATAGAACCTCCAAAATCAAAGAAATGCATTCAAAAGCTGACAGGGAGGTTGGCATCCCTCAATAGGTTCATCTCTAGGTCGGCAGAACAAAGTTTACCATTCTTCCAAGTGTTGAGAGGAGCTAACCCATTTGCCTGGGGGAAAAACAACAGAAAGCATTCGAAGATCTCAAGCAATATTTAGTACACTTCACAACATTGTCATCACCAGAGCAAGGGGCTCCCTTGGTATTATATGTCAATGCAGCTCCGGCGGTAGTGAGTGCTACACTTGTGCAAGAGAAAGAAATCGAGGGCCAGAAGAAACAAAGGCCAGTATACTATGTCTCTGAAGCACTTACGCCCATGAAGATGAATTATTCAGAAATTGAGAATGTAATCTATGCTGTTGTCATGGCCTCAAGGAAGCTTCGGCATTATTTTCAGGCGCATAATATCATTTTACCTTCATCCATGCCGCTTAGAGATGTGCTCACAAACAAAGAAGCTAGTGGAAGAATTGGAAAGTGGGCAGAAAAATTGAATGAGTATGTTATAGATTTTATGAAGGAAAATATAGAATTACCGTCCGAAGACAAGATTTGGCAAGTGCACTATGATGGATCATATACAATAACATGGGCTGGAGCCGCGGCAGTGATATGGTCACCATCGGGGATCAAGACGTCGTTTGCAATACGACTTGAGTTCCCAAGTACAAATAACATTGCAGAATATGAGGCAATCATGTCAAGCCTCAGGAAACTGAAGGCATTGGGAGTAAAGAGAGCTGTGATATTGTCAGATTCCCAAGTCATTTCAGAACACATCGAAAAAACACTAAAAGCTAAAGAGGAAAGGCTACAAAAGTATTTGAATACAATCAGAAAAATGGAAACATACTTCGAAGGCTTTACTGTGAAAAAGATTCATAGAAGAATGATGAAGTTGATGCATTGGCCCGAGCAGCTTCACAAGGAGCACCACTACCACCTGATGTGTTCTTGGAAGTATTACGAGCACCTTCACTCGATCCATAGGAAAGAGCAATCCTATCCATTTCACCAGTAGTAAGTGAGGATTGGAGGTTATAAATCATAGCGTACTTGAAAGGTACTCATCAAAATGATGATGATGTTTGTCTGAAAAGGATAAGTCAACGAGCAAGACAGTACAAGTTAATAAATGGTGAATTGTTCAAGGAGGGGGGTCCGTGCTTCGTTGCTAAAATGTCTGTCAAGAGAAGAAGGGAAAGAATTGATGAATGAGGTACATTCCGGAATGTGTGGATCTCATATTGGACCAAGAGCAATATTAGGAAAAACATTCAGAATGGGTTTCTATTGGCTGCTTGTGACAGTTGCCAAAAAATGTCGAACCATCAAAGCCAACCAGCTTCGTACACTCAGCTGATTGAACCAACATGACCATTACAAAGATGCGGCATGGACCTTATTGGCCCATTGCCGAGCGTAAGGAAACTTGAAGCATGCAGTGGTAGCAGTGCAATATTACACCAAATGGATTGAAGCAAAAGCACTGACAACAATTACTTTGGCAACTGTACAAAGGTTCTTTTGGCAGAACATTATATGTCGTTTTGGCACACCAAGAGCTTTAACAGTAGACAATGGAACACAGTACGATGATGATTCATTCAGAAAATTTTGGTACCAAGTTGGAATAGGACTCAGCTTCACTTCGGTACGCCATCCACAGTCAAATGGTGTGGTGGAAAGAACCAATGGAATAATCCTATCTGATATAGCAAGAAAGCTTGTGGGGCTTCCGAAGGGGAAGTGGGTTGATGAAATGACAAACATGGTCTGGAGTCATGATACTGCAGTATCAAGAGTCACATGTTTTACTCCCTTCAAGCTATTGTATAGTGAAGAAGCAATGACTCCTGAAGAGCTCAAGCACAAATCTCTCATGGCAAAAAATGACGAAGTTGACCAAAACGAACAACTGGTGGCTAAAGATGCAGTAGAGTCTCCAAGACTGGAAGCAGTTGAGAATATTCAACGATATCAGGCTGAAACTAAAAAATGGAGAGACAGAAAGGTAAAGATGAAAGATATAGTGCCAGGTAACTTCGTACTCCGAAGGGTGGCAAACGCAAACGCAGTAGGTAAGTTACAAAGTAAATGGGATGACCCTTTTTTGGTAAGAGCATCGAGTAGACCAGGGTCATACAGACTCAAATAGACCAGGGTCATACAGATTCGAATATGAGTGCCAAGGTCATGGAATATAAATGACCTTCGGTGTTATTATCCTTAGAAAGTAGATTTTCTTTTCACTCTTTTTTTGTACAAATTCAAAAAAGCACTGCATCCTTTTTCCTTACAAGGGAAACCCCAAAAACAAAGGGGCGTAAGGTTTTTTAAAGGGGAAGATGCCTGTAACTAAGTTTCGAACCAATGGAGCACTTTTCCCCAAAAAATGTCCATGAAAACGGCGAAACTTCAGAACAAACAAGTGGTTCGTATTTCGAAGGGTATTGCCAAATTTATGTATGATTGAATGAAAGCACATGCGTAAAAAGGAAAAAAAATAATGATCAAGATGGCCTTCATCAAACAAAAATGTTGGACAAGGCACATCAAAACGGTTGAACCACAAAAGTCGGCCAAGGCTGCAGTGGCGATCAATTAAACAATACATCAACAAAGGCAATTGTCATATTTCACATGCACCCTTGTGCGCATCATGGCGAAACTTCGGGTAGAACTTTCAGCTCAGTGCCGAAGGATATCGCCAAAATTACATCTGATTAAATAATAAAAATCACGCACGACGACAAAATGTGTGGCATATTTTGTAAAACGGTGCACTTTGATACACACCGGATCAATCAGTCAAGGCTGCAGTGGACACGCATATATAAACTTGTACCAAGAAGTAAAGTAATTATACAATAGACAAGTCAAGTTATTCTAGAATTACATCAGCTGCAACTGTAGGATCGAGATTACCGGCTAGAGGGGGGTGAATAGACGGTTTTAACTAAAGTCAAAAACACTAAGCAAATTTAATTAGAACCTTCTAGCCTATGTTGAACTAAGTGGGTTTGCAACCTAGGGTAAAAAGATAGCAATTCAATCTCTAGTAAAGTAAAAACTCAAAGTAAATGCAAGAAAGTAATATGAGCAAAGAGATCACCACACAAGAGACCGAATTTTTCCTGTGGTATTGATGACTTGCCGGTCACCCCTAATCCACGTTGAGGTGGATTCAAAGCATCCAACCGCTCCTCTACCAATACTCCGCTTGATCTTTGAGCCGGATTGGTCAGTGAACCTCTCAAAACTCGATTCCACTAAGGTTGCTTTTCACCACTCCGGTGAGGCAAGTACCAAGCCCCTCACAATCACCACCGCGGCTTCTTCACAATCTTCTTGAAGAGCTCGACGGGGAATCACCACCAAGCCGTCTAGGAGGCGGCAACCTCCAAGAGTAACAAGTCGATGATGCTTGCTTGATGGTCTCCTAGTGCCTCAAAGCTCACACACAGAATCCCAAGCACTAGGATCCTCTCAATCTCACTAGAATGCAATCTCAAGCAATGTGAGTGAGAGAGAGGTGGGAGAAAGCTCAAGAATGCTCAATGGGTGTTCCAAATGGCCAAGAGAGCCAGCCAAGCGTCGGCCACCAACTATTTATACCCCCACACTCCATAACTAGCCGTTATGTGCAAAACTCGCGAAAACAGGGAGTTCGCGGACAGTCCGCAGTACAAACCCCGGACTGTCCGCACTTGAAAACCAACGGCTAGTTTTGCATTTAATGCTGGTCAGAGCCACTCAAATTAGTACGGCGAACAGTCCACCTCACAAGGCTCGGACAGTCCGCCGTTCAACCATTTTCAAAAACAGGGACTCTGCTGCTTTGGTTCTGCAGGTTTAAGTGACTGGCGGACAGTCCGCCCTAGGGGTCCGGACAGTTCGCCGTTCAAGTTGATAAGCCCCGGCGAAAAACACACCTCCCTAATTCTAGGTTCCAGTTAGTACTGCAGACAGTCCACCCTCCATGGCCGAACTGTCCACCATTGGGGCTCAAATAAACATCAGAAATCAGACCGACTCTGGTGGATTTTTCCTCTGTACCGCGGATAGTCCGCCACTCAGGGCCGGACAGTCCGCCCTTTGAAATTCAGCTCTTTCAAAACATCTTTCGAATAGGAGGTATTTCTATCACGATTCAAAGCACTGTTAGTCCTCATCCAAGTGCATATACCAATATGAGCAATGAGGCACTATACGACCGTCGAGTAAACATCATTAACCCCTCTTGATAGTACAGCTATCTAGCCTATTAATCCGGTCAATTCTCTTCTCTAAGCACCTCTTGACCGGTCGAAGTAAAAGCCTATAATATACCTTTGCCTTGAGTTTTCCATCACCAAGAATAAGTGTCTTCTTTCCATATATTCCGCGCATCTCTTTCTTTGTATGGACCAACCTACATTCTCAATTTCCTCAATGAAATTGTTAGTCCACACGTATTGTCATTAATTACCAAAACACCAACTAGGGGCCTAGATGCTTACAATCTCCCCCTTTTTGGTAATTAATGACAACCTAACTTAAGAAGTTGAATATGAAGAATCAAATCATTCATATACCATAGGTATAAGAAGGATTTGAGTTTGAGTTTTGAACAATTATCCATAGGAGTGAAGTCCCAATATGAAATATGAATAAGCCATAGCAAAACTCGAGGGTGTAGAGGTAGCTCCCCCTAAATATGTGCATCATTTGAAAGAATTTGATATATATGCACATTTTCAAGGAAAGAGTCCGGCGGAGTTTCCCCTACAAGGTGGCGACTGAGGGACAGTAATATGACAAGACAAATAAGAGATAATCCTTTTTCACTGAAAAACACCCTGATCAACCACAGCTGCTTGAACAAATCACAATAATAGATAGATAGATAGATAGCACACACCAAGTAAGTTCTAGCGAGTTATTCCAAACCAAGGTTCACAAGCCACACAAGTTCACAAATAAGTTCATACATAAAGTAAACATGCAATGCAATGCGATGGTCCATAGAACATGAGCTCCCCCTAAATCAAATATCCCATGCTTGATCTTCAACTTCTTCACTTCTCCCCCTTTGGCATCAAGTTAGCCAAAAAGGCATAATCACTGAGCATCATTACCATCCTCAGGAGGAGGTGGAGGATAGAATGGCATATATGGGCGAAACTGAGGAGATGGAAGTGTTCACAAGACACAAAGGAATAGTGTTCACAAAATGAAGCAACACGAGACCAGTTTTGAACACCCTTACTAATATCACCAACAATTTGATCAACGGGATGATCCTTTGCCAACTCATGATGAATTCTAGGAAGAGTATGAGAATCATGTGTTGATGTTGTGGGATTATTCAGTGGGCTTGAAGAAGAGTGATCTTGAGTATCATCAAATTGGGCATCTTATTGAATTTGGTGATCTTGCACATTAGTAGTTGAGGTAGAAGGAATGATTACAATAGAATCATCATCTTCAAATTCTTTTGGCTTGACATCACCAATTGCCATGGTCTTCATTGCCTTGCTCAATTCTTCACCTCTCACATCATTCAAGTTGTCATTTTCTTCTAGAGAGCCATTTGTTTCATCAAATTCAACATCATATACTTCCTCAACAATTCCATGAGTCTTGTTGTACACTCTATAAGCTTTACTATTTGATGAGTATCCAAGTAGAAAGCCTTCATCACACTTCTTTTCAAACTTGGAGAGACGGCTTCCTTTCTTGAAAATATAGCAATTACATCCAAAAACCCGAAAGTATGAGATATTTGGCTTCCTCCCGATAAGCAACTCATATGGAGTCTTTTTCAACAATCTATGACAATATAACCTATTTGAAGCATGACAAGCGGTATTAATGGCTTCGGCCCAAAAAGAGTGAGACACATCATATTCCGCAAGCATGGACCTTGCCATCTCAATTAGAGTTCTATTCTTCCTCTCAACAAGGCCATTTTGTTCCGGTGTATATTTGGAGGAGAATTCATGCTTGATGCCCTTGTTGTTGGGGGCCGAAGGTCAACAACAATTACTCGCGCTTCGGATGTATTCAATGTCTGTTTCAGGAACAGCTTCGGAGGACGGGTTAAACCTGGTGCTGATCAAACTGGGTGTTGATTTGAAGCTCTCCGTCGAAGAGGCCTGAAGTTCTGAAGCCCGAAGCAAGGAAATGTCGAGGAGGACTGAAAAGGCCAAAGCCCGAAGGAAGAAATAGTCGAAGATACAACGGCGATGTCTGGATGCCGAAGCTCAGAGGAAGTCAAGTCGGACACGGCTCTCCGGAGGTTCCGTGATCAAGTTGACTTCGGGGTTAAAAGTACCAAGTAACCAAAGTCGGTTGTGAATGTATCTATAAAGGAGGTTGGGAACGACTGAGGTCATTTCTGTAAAATCAATGTAAAGTAGGCGATTGGTTGACCCCTATCAATAGCAGGGAGGCGAACCGGCGGGGGACGGTTGACATTCTATTGTACTTTTGTGCGGTGAATGACATCAGCTCTAATTGAAAGGCATCAAAGGTTTATCCGAAACCTTTTCATTGATCTTTATTATCCATCGACTTCTTTGCTATTTGGATCAATTATTTTGTGACTTCCATGATGAAGTTGCATTTTTTCCTGCTCAGTGTGTTGATGTACTCATGTTGCGTTTATTTTCACGATGCTATAGTTTAAAATTCTGTGAGAAAGTTTTGCTCCGAAGGTCCTCGGCGAGGAGCTTCTTCATTTGTTGATGTTGCCCTGTTTTGCATCTTCATATGTATATGTGGAAACAGGATCCCAACACTTGTCATCACAATACTCATCAACTCTTGTATTTTTTAATTCCGACCCATTGTCACTTTTTACTTTCTTGATATCATTCTCAAATTGATTTTGAGCCAAGATTGCAAATGACTTGAAAGTATCAAATACACTTGATTTATCATGAAGAAAGAATACCCATGTGTATCTTAAGAAATCATCCACAATCACAAGACAATAGCTATTATCACCAATACTTTCATAAGTTGTATGCCCAAAAAGATCCATATGTAACAATTCCAATGGCCTACAAGTAGACATTTGACTCTTGCTAGGATGAGTATTTGCCACTTGCTTTCCGGCTTGACAAGCACTACACAACTTATCTTTCTCCAATTTTACATCCTTCAAACCTCGGACTAGATCATGTTTTATCAATCTATTGAGTTGAGTCATACCAACATGAGCAAGTCTCCTATGCCATAACCAACCCATTGATGACTTGGTGAACAAACAAGTTGTGAGATTTGCTTCACTAGATGAGAAATCCACAAGATAAAGATTTTCATGCCGAAAACCTTTGAAGACAAGATTGCTACCATCCACACTAGTGATAACCACATCATCAATAGAGAAGGTGCATATGAAACCAAAATCACATAATTGGGCAACGGATATAAGTTGAAATTGAGAGACTCAACTAATAGCACATTTGATATGGAGAGATCATTAGATATAGCAATTTTACCCAATCCTTTCACTCTTCCTTTGCTATCGTCACCAAAAGTGATATTATCATAGCCGGTGCAATCATCATTATCAATTGAAGAGAACATCCTCATGTCACCAGTCATGGGTTGAGTACACTCACTACTATCAAGCACCAATGTTTGCCTGCGGCCTTGTAATTTACCTACAAAAAGGAGACTAATCTATTTTAGGTAACCAAATTTGTTTAGGTCCTTGGATGTTAGTCCCCAAGGCTTTTGTCATCCAAATGACATTCTTTTTAGCACCGATTTTGGGTGTCCAATAACCTTTGCATAAACTCCTTTCACACTTTTAGTGAGAATATAATGTGAATCACAAGAGGTAAAGGATACATTCTTGTTGCTTGGGCAATTTTTCTTCACATGTCCCATTTTGTGACACTTGTGACATCTCTTACCACATTCCTTGATATAGGTGGTCATTTGTGAAACAAAAGCATTCTTGCCCTTCTTGGGAACATACCCAAGGCCTTCATTGTTGATTGATTTGCACATTCCTAAAACCAAGTATAGGTTAGCCGTGCCTCCATAGGCTCTCTCCAAATCCCGAGTGAGAGTTTCAACTTTCTTCTTTAGCATCTCATTCTCAACAATGAGAGTAGCATCACAAGAGAAGCCATCCTTCACATAAGATCCATTGCAAGTGTTGCAAGAAGAGTTAGTGGGACTTGGTGCACTTGTAGGACTATCAAGTAAGTCACAAGTAACACCCATGTCCACCTTGACCGTGGTGACTTCATGTATAAGGGAAGAGTTTTGAGCTTCCTCAAGTTTCTCATGAACCACTTTAAGATTTTCATGAGAAATCTTTAGCTCCTCAAAAGACACTTGAAGAGATTTGTACAATTTCTTCAATGTCTTAAACTTTTCTTTCTCCTTGTACATGTATTCATCGGCCTCACTAAGCATTTTAACAAGATCATCATATGAATATTCATTATCATCATCATCATATACCTTAAAGCCACCTTTTGCCATAAGGCAATGTGGAGTAGAGAAGAGTGATGGAGCTTCCTTAATGGCGATGCCGGCAATGAACTTGGAAGCTTCACCTTCATCATTCAAATCTGAGCTTGCATCAGAATCCCACTCAACAAGATAGGCTTGCCCATTCTTTTTCTTCTTTTTGAATTTTTTCTTCTTCTCTTCCATACTCTTGTCCTTCTTCTTGTTTGGACAATACATGGCAATGTGACCCAGTTCACCATACTCAAAGCACTTTCTTTCATTTAAAGGATTCTTCTTTGATGATTGACTTCTTTTATTCTTCATAAATTTGTTGAATCTTCTCACAAAGAGAGCCATTTCTTCATCATTTTCACTTTCACTTGCTTCATCATCACTATCTTCATTTTCAATGACTTTGGAGGATTTGGCCTTGAAAGCAATGCACTTCTTCTTCTCATCAACCACTTCACCATGAGCTTCTTCTTGTGATTTCTTGAATATGTCATGAGCGAGCACTTCACCCAACACTTCGGTTGGAGTAGTGGTCTTCAAATCGGATCTCACAAGAAGAGTGACAATTGTATCATAATGGTCCGAGAGGGACCTAAGAAACTTGTGAGAGAAGTCTTCATCCGGCACATCAAAACCAAGGCCCTTGAGCTCATTCACAATGTCATTCAATCGGTTGAACATGTCAGACACACTTTCATCTTTCTTCATCACAAATTGATCAAACTTGCCCTTGTACACATAGAGTTTGGCACCCTTGACCATGGTAGTGCCCTCATGAATTTCCATGAGCTTGTTCCATATCTCATATGCGGTTTTGAGGTTCTTGATGCGATTGAATTCATTTACATCTAAGGCCTCGTACAACACATTCATGGCTTAATCATTGACAATAATGTTTTCCTCATCAATGGGAGTGAGTTCATCTTTCTTGAGAATGACATAGCCCTCATTCACAATTTTCCAAATTCTTCCGCCCATGGACCTAAGGTAAAGCGTCATTCTAGTCTTCCAATAATCATAATTGCTCCCATCAAAATGATGCGGTTTCCCCACATGAATTACTTTCACCGCTTCCACTAGCCATAGTTGCAATCTGGGATGATTAAATCCGCAAATTAAGGAGTAACCCGCTCTAGTACCACTTGTAGGATCGAAATTCTCGGCTAGAGGGGGTGAATAGACGGTTTTAACTAAAGTCAAAGACACTAGGAAAATTTAATTAAAACCACAAGAGGATTATATCTTCTAGCCTATGTTGAGCTAAGTGGGTTTGCAACCTAGGGTGACAAGATAGCAATTCAATCTCTAGTAAAGTAAAAACTCAAAGTAAATGCAAGAAAGTAATATGAGCAAAGAGATCACCACACAAGAGACCGAATTTTTTCCCGTGGTATCGATGACTTGTCGATCACCCCTAATCCACACAAGAAAGCATCCAATCGCTCCTTTATCAAGACTCCGCTTGATCTTTGAGCTGGATTGGTCAGTGAACCTCTCAAACCTCGATTCCACTAAGGTTGCTTTTCACCACTCTAGTGAGGCAAGCACCAAGCCCCTCACAATCACCACCACAGCTTCTTCACAATCTTCTTGAAGAGCTCGACGGGGAATCACCACCAAGCCGTCTAGGAGGTGGCAACCTCCAAGAGTAACAAGTCGATGACGCTTGCTTGATGGTCTCCTAGTGCCTCAAAGCTCACACACACAATCCCAAGCACTAGGATCCTCTCAATCTCACTAGAATGCAATCTGCAATGTGAGTGAGAGAGAGGTGGGAGAAAGCTCAAGAATGCTCAATAGGTGTTCCAAATGGCCAAGAGAGCCAGCCAAGCGCCGGCCACCAACTATTTATACCCCCACACTCCACAACTAGCCGTTATGTGCAAAACTCGTGAAAACAGGGAGTTCGCGGACAGTCCGCAGTACAAACCCCGGACTGTCCGCACTTGAAAACCAATGGCTAGTTTTACATTTAATGCTGGTCGGAGCAACTCAAATTAGTACGGCAGACAGTCCGCTTCACAAGGCCTGGAAAGTCCGCCGTTCAACCATTTAGAAAAACAAGGACTCTGCTGCTCTGGTTCTGCAGGTTCAAGTGACCGGAGGACAGTACGCCGTTCAAGTTGACAATCCCTGGCAGAAAACACCACTCCCTGATTCTAGGTTCCAGTTAGTACTGCAGACAGTCCGCCCTCTAAGGCCGGATTGTCCGCCGTTCGGGCTCAAATAAATATCAGAAACCAGACCGACTCTGGTGGATTTTTCCTCTGTACTGCAGACAGTCCGCCACTCAGGGCCGGACAGTTCGCCATTTGAAATTCAGCTCTTTCAAAACAGCTTTTGTATAGGAGGTATTTCTTTCACGATTCGAAGCGTTGTTAGCCCTCATCCAAATGCATCTACAATATGAGCAATGGGGCACTATACGACCGTCGAGTAAACATCATTGACCCCTCTTGATAGTACGGCTATCTAGCCTATTAATCCGGTCAATTCTCTTCTCTAAGCAACTCTTGACCGGTCGAAATAAAAGCCTATAATATACCTTTGCCTTGAGCTTTCCATCACCAAGAATAGTGTCTTCTTTCCATATATTCTGCTCATCTCTTTCTTTGTATGGACCAACCTACATTCTCAATTTCCTCAATGAAATTGTTTGTCCACACGTGTTGTCATTAATTACCAAAACACCAACTAGGGGCCTAGATGCTTACAGCAACTCCATCAAGCAAGTCGCCCATGACAACTTCAATATTGAATCCGCATGGTAACGGCTCAAGACATCCAAAGTAAAATTAGTAGGGCTTCGATCTGCGTACACAGTCATTTTCCCGAGCAATGTTTGATGGTGGTGCCTGGCACCTAGGAAAAATACATGTCATTTCTCCATGGCTTGCAAAAGATACCAAACACAAGTACAACATCCGAAGTTGCATCTACACCTCTGCCTCCTCATCAGTTGACTTCGGGACATCAGCCGGCTTCGGAATCTCAAATTCCTTCGTTAGTGGGGTCGAATATGGCTATGGAATTGTTGCAGAAGCTGCAGACCCTTTCGTGTCCACGGCGACAATCATTGTTTGGCGTCGATTTTCGGAACGTTTCCGAATTTCATCTTCAGCCTGAAAGGTGATTGTCACGAATAGTAGCCGTGTTGCAAGAAAGAAAAAGGAAGCACAAAGAGAAAAACTTTTCTAAAAACCAGCAGCAATATACCTCTTTCTGACATTCGTGAATTCATTTTGCAATCTTAAGGCCCTTCTTCCATAACAAGTTATAAACATGCCGTCCGACGTTCTTGCAATCGCGATCGTAGTGAAAGAACATGCTCACATCCTGCTGCTTGGAGTGAAGAAGCAACAGCCATATGAACCTATCAGGTCAGGAAGCTCTGTCACCTCATTTTTTATCCATTCTAACGCTCCTAGGCTATTTCCTTCCACAAACCTTAGGGTTCGAGAGCGGGCAAGAATGTGAGAAACCATGGTAGAAACACAAGAAAGAACTTCATCAAACACAGTTTTATCATCTCCTTTCTTCTGTTGCCACAAAAATTCAAGTCGGGTACGAAGAGAGTTTAGCTCTTTGTTTTTGTCTTCAATACTTGTATGAAGCTCATTCAATTCTGAGTCGCGTGTTCATCGGATTCTTTTAGAGTTTCAATCATATCTTTGGCTGTTCGTCGAGCCTCCTTCTCAATAGCTAAAAGTTTATTTGCTTCCAAAGTGGCAGCTCTTTGATTCTCCAGTTCGTCTGTCAGCTCGGAATTGATGTCCTCCAACTTTTTTACATGAGTTCATTGCAAAACTACTTCATCCGATAGCTCTTGAACATTCTTTGCGTGTTCTTGGGAAAGATCCTTAATTTGTTTATCAAGAGAGTTAATATTGGCATTGACAGCCGCTCCTTCTATCATCATCCTTCTAGGAAGATTTTTTGCGAGAATCAAACCCTAAAAATCAAGAAATAAAGCCGAAGTTAGACACAAATATGTAAGAATGCATGATTAGAAATGATGAATGACTAGATCATGAAAAGGCTTACTTTAGCACAAATGGCACCAAGTTGCCTAGCCAAAGTACACTGTGTTCATTTAAAATTTTCTCCTCAGCATCTGGAAAGCAAAATGAGTCGCCAAAGACATTAGCAACATGCATATTAGTTTCGATACGAAACATTGTAAATCCCCACAGAATCACCACTAAAAATGGTATAGCTCTTTGCACAGCCAAGCCGTTGTCATGAAGGTTCACCAAAACATGCGCTATATCTTACCAAGCACTCCTCTGGTCAAGAGTTTTGTTTGTTGTTTCTGCTTTGGAATGCATGCCTTTAGCTGCGGGTTGTGCAAGAAGGACCCACAAGGCCTCGTGTGTATCAGTTTTGTTTTCTGTGGCACCCTCGTAACGAGGAGAGGCTCCAGACCTCCAGTGGACTTTTCATCATAAGCCGAAGCATAGGGAGAAGCAATTCGAGGGAATCGCTCAGACTCGGCGGGAAACAAAGGTTTCTAGGACAGTCCAACAATATGACAACCAAGGGGACTTAGTACATGGCTGGGACCTCTGCTACCAACCATAGAACCTATTATTCTATTAATTTCGGAAGTGAACCCCTGTGATACAGGTGGAGCAACGATTTGCTTCTTCATCACAACATCTGGTTCAGGAGTAACCTTCAGAGAGATCTCTTCATGATGAATGTTGACGGTCGTTATTGCACTACTTACGACCATCAGCTATCCATGTACATGATGGAAAATACATCAAAGTATGGAATAACCTATGCTACTAACATAGTTCCACAAGTTGTGTTGAATATTTGATTGCAGACACAAGGTCAGCAGAAAACTGGCCAAATTTGGCTAAGTCACAGAACACTAGCAAGTAGGCCAGGCCGCCCGGCTCCATCCTGAGCCACCCGGCCTCACAATGTGGCCAAATCACGTCATCTTCGACCTGCATGCACAATAATGACGTTTCAACACAATTGTGAAGTCCAAATGCCAAAATCAACACGTCAAGTACCGGTAGGCCCCGCCACATCATCGATCCAGCACTTGGATTGGTGAAGTCAGTGATCCCCGGCACTTCAATCCTGCGGCTAAGGAAGAAACACAAGTGAAATCAACGGTTGAAGGGAAAACACACTGGTAACCGCCTCTCCAACCGCCACACCGACCTTGGAAGCTATAAATAGGTCCTTAGGCCTCACTTATGAAGTGTGGAAGTTGAGTAGCTCATACTATCGCTTAGTCTAGTAGCACTAGGTTAGTCCTGGGAGTTAGAGTTGAGTCAGAGTCTTTGCCTCAGGGATTCCAGAGTTATCTTCGGGTCTTGGTAAAGCCCTTGTATCTTTCTATCTTTGTACTCTTGTTACTCTAGTATAATATACATCATTGCTCTATCTTTTGTTATACTTTACTTTATTTCTTAACACTTGCCTAGTGTGGTGTACCTTTATTGCACACTAGATCAAGGCTTAGGTTTGTGTTGTTCTTAAGTTATCTGAATCTTGCTAGACTTGCCGATGTTATAAGCTTGTCTTAGACTTTTGATCTAAGATTAAGTTAGTTCTCACTCTCTGATCAAGGAAGAGCTTTAGTGTTCAAGTTCTCACTTTAACACTAGTATAGCGTGCCATCTTACCCACGCAGATCTGGTTGGTAGCCTCTTTAGGTGACAGCTCTAGAGGTCTCAGTATTCCACCCCGTCGTTCGGTAAGCCCATAGGCGTTAGCCAGTTGCCGTTCGGTTGGCCTCCTATCTACCCCCTGGCCTCCTCGGTGAAGTCTAGAATTTCGCTCGACGCAAGCTCCTAGTCTGTATCGAGTTAACTTAGTTCAACCGTGAATACACTACAAGAATACAGACAATTTTCGGCAGCCAAATCCTGCCGAAAATAAGGCTTGTCCCGCCGGAAATAGTTATTTTCGGTGGCAAAAGGCTTATTTTCGGCGGCTCCTTCAGGCCACCAAAAATAAGAGTTTTATTTTCGGCTGCCAGGGTCCGCCGAAAATAAGGGAAGCCGCCGAAAATCTTCAGGATTCTTGTAGTGATACTCCTTTGCAGCAATTAAGGAATAGAGTTTGGAAATCTAAATCTCACTCGTTGTCCTCCCAAATAGCTACCTAGGTGTTGGCTTCCTTAGTCCCTGTTTTACTCTTCCCACCATACACTACCTTGTTATCTTACCCCCGTTGTAAGACTAGTTGGTATTTTATCTAAGTTATAGTACTGCTTGAAAGTTTGACATTTCATTTCACCTATTCGCCCTTACTTCCCCGTGGATTTTTACGATACTCAGAATATTCTGAGTGAAAAAGCTACAGCGAATCTCCGTACGCTTGCGGAGTAAAATCTGTTACGCTAAGAGACGTCAACAAGCTTTTTCTAGCACCGTTGTCGGGGAAGCAATTGGCAATAGAAGTTTGATCTGTTCGAACCTAGGTACTTATAACTTGATAACATACCGCTATTTCTTAGTGGGCTTATTTGCCTCTGTCTACTTTATTGTTAGGTGACAGAGAGGTGCATGACCGGTTTTGACCTACCGGCAAACTTTCACAACAATCCGGAGTCGCTGCTCAGGAGGAGAGTCCGCCAGAAGACAATCCACGTGATAGGGGAATTGGTGTCCCAATCGTCCGTGAGGTATGGATAATTCGATTTGGTGGAGACTCGACGTTGATGATCCGGCTTCTAATCAATATGATTCGAACCCTGCAATCGCTACACCATCACTCCGTTGGTTATCAACCACGTGACGCGCGTGATTGACCTTACCAAGAAGGCTTATCCCTGCAAATGCAATCGACAACACAAGCAAAAACACGAAGAACGCAATCTCAATATTGCATAAGGTGGGGTTTCACAAACCATACACGACGACAAACTGTTCACGACAGAATACTCTTAAGCAAAACTCCTTTAATCTAATAACAGCTACTGAATATATACAAAGGAGAGGTCTAGGGGGTGGCCAAGGGGGTGGCCGAGCAACCCTAGGACGTACAAGGCCAGCGGGCCTAAAAACCGGTCCAGCAGGACCTCGGTAGATTGTGGATGTCATCTTGTTTCGAATATTCCCGACGATTCCTAGGGTATTTTGACATGGGACCAGTTGGGTTGGAAATCTTATCTCCTTAGCTTTCCGTCGATATGTAGAACGCCCCAAACGGAGCCCATATGTGGCCTGAGTGTCCGTTTTACTAAGGCCTGGTCCTGCAGTCGGAACCAGTGACGAGAATAAATTGGGCTTTAACTCGGATTGGGTTTGTGACTCCTTGGCTTGGGCCTTAGTCATATGTGTATTGGGCATGTTCTCATCATTCTCCCTTTCTTGGTTTTGAATCATCCTCGACTCAAAGTCGTTGATGCTTGCAGAAGCAGTTGACATGCTTGGCATCATCCATCCTTGCTCCCCATCTTGAAATTTACCCTGTTATGACAAAACAAACAAAGCACGAGAGGAACTTGACGTGATATGGTTAGCGTAAGTGTAACCCTCTAACTGATCACATCCACCAACAAGAAGAGAGTCCAAATTTGATGAGATATAAACGCAGTGCACCATATATTCTCCTTTACAGTTATATCTTCCAATAACATGATATGTATGTCTAGATAAAGGCAAATCAACACTTAAAGAAAGTTTCTCCTCTAAATAATTTAGATTGCAAAGAATATCGAATTCAATGTAACCCAAAGTATTTAAAGAATTCAACAATTTTAACTCATCATGTACACTAGCAATAGGGAGAAAAGATTTATTTTTTGCACAAATAATTGGTTTGGGAGCAACAAATTCTTGCTTACTCACAAGTTGTGGCATAGAAATAACAGGAATATTATCACACAACTCTTCTTTATCATAAGTAATAGCATGAATAAAATCATCTTGTGACAAAGGAAAATCAGAAAAAGGTGCCACTATTGATTGCTCTATATTAGCTTGAATTGTGGTTGAACTTAGCATATCAGAAGTTTTCTCACCTAGAGAGATCCTAGCACCCATATCATTACCGTTGTTTACATGATCACTGCACTGCGACAAGAATGGAAAAGAAACTAACTCGTATTCATTCTCCATCAAAGGGCTGTCGCTTTCATCTTTGTTCTCAATATCCTATGCATGGTTAGTAGCAAACGGAATATCCATAGGTTGTGTGTCATGATGTTTAATTTCAGCAAGGTATGCATCATTAGAATTACTTAAAATCATTTTTAATAGCATCCATCTTTTTAGTTTGTTCCCTCGCCAGTTCAATTTCTAAAATTTGAGCACGATTCATACTAAGCAACTTGACCTTTCTAACATTATATTTGAACTAATATATATTATCAGCATTATCGTACACCACATTGTTTTCGTGTACCCATGGTTTATCAAATAACAAAGCAGTTGTTTCCATAGGCACAACATCAAAATAAGCACTATCATGGTATTTAACAAGAGAAAATTGGATCTTGCAAATTTTTATTTACCTGAAACTTATCATAGGAATTAGGCCATTGGACATAGCATGGACATGGATGTTGTTCTGTGGTCAAGCAAAGCCTCTCAACCACCTCAGCACTAACAAGGTTGCAGCAAGTCTCACCATCAATAATGATTCGACAACGTCTTTTGTTCACAATAAATGCAAGTCGAAACAAATTGCTGGACTCATTGTTGTAGCTCTCCGCTTTCACCATTCGAGAACTTAAAATTGGTTGTGGCAGAGAACTCACATTATCGTGCAAAAGATTACTCGCACAAAAAGATATACTAGCTGTATTTTTTATCTTCCGTCTATCACTCATATGATATTGGGAAAAAATTTCATCCATAGCTATTTCCCAATCAGTATAAGCATCATTAACAAAACCATCATTATATGTGGAAGTATACAACCTAAACTTTTTGATGGAGATGGTTTCAAAGTTGTTTGGCTCTCCGATATCTTATTGACCCCTTTCTTGATCCTTTCAGGTGCGACGATGCAACCTGTCATTGTTAGTAGAAGACAAGAAGATACATGAATATATATATCTTCCTATTATTTAATAGGATGTGGTTAAGGAATATAGGCGCAAAGACTCTCAAGCGTCTTATCAAGCTCTTACAAGTGTTCTTACCAATGCAGCAGGTGGTACAACCGGCGGTTTGTTCATGATACCGCAATGGGTGTGAGCGTAGCGATTGCAAAGGTAGAACCTGTACTGACAAGAAGTGTATATATGTGGAGCTATAGGAGGCTTTAACAGTAATAAGGAGTAGCACAATTCAAATTCAGATAGCAAAGTTGAATAAGTGTCCAAGGTACTTGTCAAAGTTGTTGGCCTAAATGTGTTCCTAGAACTAGTTTAAGCAAGCAAGAGATACACCCAAGTACAAAGGACACAAAAGATGCAAGCACTTCTAATATTTTTTCTTTTTCTTTCTTTTTTTTGGTGCGGTTCTTTTTTATGCACTTGCCTTTTTTTTCTTTCTTTACCATATATGGAACGCCTATTTTGGGCAAGGGAGGACAGAGATATTGACCCCGAGATACAGACTGCTCACAAAATTCTGGGTCACAAACAGATTTTTTTCAACACAGATTAGGCCCTGATAACAATTTTTCCTGCAAATGTCACAATTGACAAAGTTGTAGACAATTTCGAAAGCTTTCCAGAAAGTACTAGAACACAAAAATCTGAGTTCCTATGTGGTACATATGATCAAAAAACTGAACTGGACAGAGAGAATTCCGAACCAGACGTGATGACGTTGTAACACCCTAATTTTTGGTATATGAAAATTCCTTGCCATAATTATTTAATTCTCTATGATTTATGTGTTTATGCATGACACCCTATTTATCTAATTATTTTTCTAATTAATCAAGTAAAATAAAACCTAGAAATAACATGTTTGAGCATTCATGCCGATGCATTAATTTTGATTGAATGATTTGGATGTGTTCGATTTAAATTCAAATTCATTTAAAATCTTATAAATAATTCTCCTTCACTGAATATTCTAAAAAATTATATTCCCTCATTCTCTCTCAATTCTAATCAAATTCTTATCGCTCTGCTTAACCAAAATTCTTTAGATCCTAAAGTAAACCGGATGCCGCTCAACCTTTACTCCTTGCCTTCACGTTGGAGCTTTGGGCAAGCATATTTTCTTCTTTTTGTCCTCTCCTCACATACTAGGCTGAACCAAACCAAAGCCATCAAAGTCCCTTATGGATTACGTAATTCAAGTCACTCTGATCCGATCATCCTGACCTGCCTCTCCATTTGGAACTAGGCTATATATGTTAACTAGCAGAGTGCCCGTGCTTTGCAATGGAAGATACTATTATAGTACGTTATATGCTATTATTAGTATTCAGGACCATATACAATGGATGAATGGGCATAAGTCATAAAGAAATCCTTATAAATTATTTACAAACATAGGTGTTGGTCTACACCTCTATATATACATATGTTTTGTGATATTTATACACCATTTTCCTAAAAATTCGGAGGATACACAAACACCGAAACGATGACAGGACAAAAACATACGTACTATCACAATTTTTTTGTGATGCCTGTCCTCCCAATGGACGCTAACTACCTCAGAGTTGTAAACTACTGGTACTTCAAAAGACTTGTCAAAGAGCTAGCTAGAGATCAAAAGGAACCTATATGTGTTCTTGGTTGCATGGGCAAGAAGAAGAGTACATGTGACTGAACACAGCTGGCCACCATCTTCCACACCACCTCTGGGGCGCGCAACGGGCCGCGAAGAAGCGGTGGTCCGGGTGGTCCGCGCACAAGAGCCTGACTGCCTGACCTTGAGTGAGGGACGCGGCCAGCTCTCGGTCCTGCCAGCCCGGCGTCCACGTCGCGCCTATCAGCTTGTACGATGCCATGTAGAACGTCGGGGCTCGGGAGCCACATCGCCGTCACGGGAGGCTGGAGCGCTTGCATTGTCGTCGGCGGCGGCAGCGGCCTTCGTCTTCGGCTTGGGGCTGCTGTCGCTGCCACCACCTAGAAAGGACGGGCCAGACATGGCCAACCACACAAGCGTGATTCTGGGGATCTTGTCTCGCATGCGAAGTCGAAGCTGGAGCGCGTCGGGGCGGTGCGGTATACATACCAGGTCTTGAGTTGTGAGTCTGTCCTCAATCTCCAAGGACTTCGCCATTGGACCTCCGCCGCTCCGACCCACGCGCCGCCTTCGAGCCACTCGCTGTCGGTGCGTGCGCTACTATGGTCACCGCACCGCCACCCTTGAGCCGTCGAGCTCGAGCAGTCGCAGTGGGAGGAGGTGGGGTAGGAGGGGAGACACAGTCGGAGGCGTGGAGGATGACACTCGCCTCTGGCATGGAGGGTCGGCGAGCTGCATGCAAAGAGGTCAGGGTCCGCCTTGCTCCGCCTCACGGGGCTCGCCATGTCACCGCTCGCGCCGTGTTGGCGGTCGTTATTTCACGGTTTCGACCGCCAATTCCTCGGTGAATAAATGGGGTATACATAAAGTTCTGTGCATTATCTACCTAACACTAACAAATTCCACGAGTTTTGGTGGTTTTTGATGTATCACAGGGAGATGCTCATATTCCATACAAAAGTATACCATATGGAACAAGAGAGAATTCACGCACAAAGGGCTTAAGAATGATTTGAAAATAACATCACTATGAAGTATTTCAAATGCCCTCATGGACCAAACCATTGAAAAGATCTCATCAAAATAATCAAAATGGAGTTTTGGTTCACTCAATTTGGAGTCTGGATGCAAAAGTTATGGCTGTCGCAAAAATTGACAACGCTAATAAGATGGACCATGGCCGCCCGACCACCTTACATGGCCGCCCATGCCGGGGAATGGTCACGGTTAGACCTTATAAATTTCAAAGAGTTTTCATTCCCTTTCAGGATCATCGTATGCATTAGAACCAAGATTAGATAGATATAAAAACATAAATACATACCGTAGCCTTTAGAATCTGATTGTCGCAGCGGAATGAAACTCGTCGGATCTTTCACAGCAAAACAGCTGTGGCCTTTAGGTATCCACACAAACAGGCCTTCGGCTACGTGCGTCGGTGTGCTAGCACCGGATTGCACGACCCTCGTGACTTTTCTTGGAATGGGTGAAACCTTTTCACCCTTCCCTCTAGGCTTCCAGAGAATTGAATGGTCTTGCCAAGTACCTCTCTTCTTATAGGCCGTGGCACACCATGGGGAGGCAACAACCTAGTTGGTTCTAGGGCCCTCCATGGTCAAGTCCAATTTGAACTTTGCTTTTTTTTATTCATATAATACTGAGGCAAAGTTCAACTTGAACTCTTCTTTCTGGATGGTTCTAGAGTCCTCTGGTCAAGGACAAGTCCGATTTGAACTCTGCTCATGGCAAAGTTCAACTTGAACTTTTCTTTCTAGATGGTTCTAGAGTCCTCCGGTCAAGGACAAGTTCGATTTGAACTTTTCTTTCTGTAGCACACATCTAGAAAACTACGCTCAATCTTATTTAGCTTTGTCACGAGTGGAGGTTTCATAAACCTGCCTAAACCATGTTCTTTGTGTGTGACCCTATAGGTTTGTGCAATGTTGGTAGTAGATCAAAAACCCTTTTAATCCACAAGTCACAAGCGGCTTCTAGCAAAACATTGTGACTATCCAAATTGCATGAAGATCAATCATCCGACGAACCTCTCAATGATCAAATGTCAATCCTTTTGTCTCTATTGATATATTAACTTAACCCAAGGTTGAGATGTGTCATCCTTGTGCTAATAAGTCCCTTTTCTCGATTCTCTGAAGTAGACTAAACATGATCGATTGATCAACTTCTTGATCACTCGGGCATGGCCATGCACGTTCTTTAGTCTATTTCATCGAGTGGCCAAAGATATCGTTTTCCTCTAAACGAGGAGGACAACTCCCTTCTTGATCAATTACTTCCCTCTACATGATTCAAAACATGCCCGAGTGTTGCCCTTATGGTCACCCAGTTACGGTGCAACATTAGACAACATCAAAGCATGCTATCCTCATGTAGGGAACTGTGATTGATCTCAGGTCTGAGGATTAAGACATTTATCATTGTATGAAATCACCTATGACACATTATATCCTCAAAGGTGTTTCATAAAGTGGGTCAATCCAATACCATGTACTTCTACATGTATATTCACATGATTGTATTGATATCATATATCCATAGCCTGCAAAACATGGCTATCACAACAATCCATGTGCTTGATTATGTTCATTTCTTATTGATGTCCCAATCAATAAAATCAAGGGATAACTTTATAATGATGTCATTATATGTTACAGGGTTTTGCAATCAAGTCGTACTTGATGACTTGTAACATGAGATCATTATTGGAACCATACAAACAAAATATATTACAATCATCTTCATGATTGGTCTCTTGGGCATATCTCCAACAGCCCGGCCATCCCCATGGCCGCTCGGCCACCACCCATGGCCGCCCGGCCACTACCCATGGTCGCCCGGCCATCACCTTGGCTTCCCAACCACGCCATATGGTTCCCCGACGCAAAGAAACACAAAAGGAGATGAATCCGACCGTACAATCAAGTATCGGATCAAACCAAGGGTTGGAAGGCCATTACACGAGGATTGCAATCCAAGTGAAATAGCATGCATCCAATCCGGGAGAAACATGTGGCCGCCCGGCCATTGACCATGGCCGGCCGACCACTACTTTTTCCTGTTTTGCACGTGCACTGACTTTGGCAACTGTCACCGACCCTGGGGAAGCATTTCCAGTCGTTGGATCACACAAGTCGGTAAAATGGGTGGCCGCCCGACCACATGACTTAACCGTTTTACATGCAAACCGACTTGGGCGACTACTACTGACCTTGGGGAATGAAGATCAGCTGTCGGATGCACAAACGCGGTTAATCGAGTGGCCGCCCGACCACCCCTCATGGCCGCCCAGCCACCGACCATACCACTCCTATAAGTAGAGGGGCACTCCCCCACTCCAAAAATGTACCTTTCACCATGTAACACTCTCTCCCTCTCTAGGAGGCGCCCCGCGGGTGGTGCCTCCACTTTGAAAATATTGTTTGGTTAGGAGTTAGAGAAGGGTTTGCTATATCGGAGTCAGTCGGAATATTCAGTAATGTGCTTTCTTTCTTACTTTCCGACTATTGACTAGTGCAAGTACTTTGCTTTCCTACTTTATGCGCTTATCTTCATCTCTGTTAGTAGTTCAATTGGTGTAGTTGCATTTTCCTTTTGGTCCACCATATCAGCCTGAGTTGTGCTGAGCTAGATTTGATTGATCGTTGTTATGCTTGCCGATGCTACAATTCAACCCTAGACTTAGACGCTCGGCTCTGGTTAGCTCCTCTCCTCTTGCAAAGGACCAGCTATTGTTGTTCAAGCGAACTTCGCTTGAACACGTTTGTAGCGTGCCATCCTCTCCACGCAGCTATGCTTGGTAGCCCCACTCGGTGACAGCGTGTGGTGTGCTTGTGTAGTCCAGGCCCGCGTTCGGGAGGCCCGTAGGTGTTAGCCAGACTCTCTTTCGGGACCTACTATCTACCCCCTGGTACCCTCGAGACTCTAGAATTTCGCTCGACGCAAGTCATAACTCTGTTGAGATCCTTTCGACTTTTAGCACAGATAGCTCTTGTATGTTAGCAGAGATAGAAGACCGTACCGCAGTCCTTAACTCGTTGTCCTCCTAGCTTTACCTATTTTCTTGCCAACGGTGCTTGGCTTTTACCCCATGGTGTTTGGTGTCAACCTTTCCTAGCTATCGGTTGATAGAATGAGTTGTGACAGTTGGATGAATGATAGTTTGATATCTCTATCTCAATGCTTCCTTGTGGATAAATACAATACCTTGGAATACTCCCGAGTGAAAAGCTACAGCGGTCTCCGTGCGCTTGCGGAGTAAAATCCAGTAGGCGAAGAGTCGCCAACAAGCTTCTCTGGCGCCGTTGCCGGGGAAGCGCCGAGTTAGAATATCATTCTATTATTCATCCTTTTGTTATTGCTCTTTCTTTTTATCTAAAAAATCCAAAAAATGAAAAAAATAGAAAACCATCTCTTTAGTTTTGCTCTATCCGTTGAGTAAATCTCTATCATGTTTTTCATGCTACTCCAAGTTTACAGTGCAACACGGCTTTTCAAAAACATAGCTTGGGCATGTGTGTGCCTAGAGGCTAATTTACAAATTAAGCATGGTGCTTAGGATGTTTTAGCCTCTTTTCATCAAACGATATGTCGGGATGAATGAGCTATGTGTAGACTTTGGTAGTGATGTTCCGTTACTAGTTCATGAGCCGCAATTCTTGAACTAGCCGGATCGCTCGTTCAATGGAGACACAAATCCAGGCGTTCAAAATTCGACCCGTTTTTTTTTAAAGACTGGATTGAGTAAAAATTGGGAGATGGAAGTCATGGTTTAGCAACATGGTTTGTGCTATGTGTTGATTGAGAACTTTTGCTAGCACTTGGTGAACAATGGGCCTGATGATCAACACTCTTTATACATATTTTGGACCCTTGTATTTGTTGTACACTAACCTGTTGCAGGAGGCATTCAATCCCCACACGAGAAGAAAGGCCCTGTGGCCGACACTCGTGCTCAGACCTCTTGTCGGCTATCTAGCCCCTTTCTTGGGAAATGAAGGCATCGTGATATGCATACCAAAGTAAATGGTGGTAGTGAGCAATGGAGAAATCTTGGATAACTTCTGCACTACAAGAACACACCATATCAGAGTCACATGACAAGGCGTATCACATTATGCTATCATCCAGTGCTTGAAGTTGCAAGCTAGTAGACCACTGGTCTACTGCCCCACGGGAAATCTGCATACCCGATGGAGGTTTGGTGCAAACCCCAAAAGCGCCGGAAGAGATGTCTCTCATTGCGGGAGAGTTCCCTCTTAAGCACCACAAAGGCAAACACAATGACTATCAAGCAAGGTGAGGAACGTCGACGTCATGACATGCAGTCGATGGTTGTGTGGCACAAAGGCAGGCAACGACTAGTGGCACATGTCATGCACGACAAGTACCAGCCCAAGAAAAACATGATAGGGAGCAAGTTTGGAATCAGCATTCAATGCAAAAACCAAGGTTGGGGAAGAAAATTATCTGGCATTTGACAAGCAATCGGTGGCAAAGAGAAACAACCTACATTACCACTCGTACAAAGCAGCACTCATGCCCGCTACTCCAACATTCCAGTTGACCAACCATGGAAAGAGAAGGAGAAAAAGGTTCCTCATGAATCATATCCTCCGCGACGCCCAACCCCGATGGACCTCTCAAGAGGTACGTCCACAGTTGAGATGGAGATTTTAGCATTGATTCATGCTCGATGAAGGTAAACCCCTCTAACAGCTATTTCTAGCATTCTCTTTTTAGAGGTTGTTTTAAATTATAAGCCTGTTAGTGATAGCATGCTAAAGATTCTACGGCCATACGATCAACTAGTAGTGTTGTCTAGTTACCATGCCCCACCTTGTTGAGTATTTGTTAGGTAGACAAGTGCACGTGTCAGATCCTAACATGCAGGGGAGGTAGAAAGAGGTTTTCCAGAGATCATGATAAAGGATGAAAAGGCCATCATGGACCCATTTCCTGACATCTTGGGTGTCTCTACATATCTGGACAACGCCTTCCACTGGAACTAAGAAAAAAATCAAAGCGGAACTTCGTCATTCACAGACGAAGACGCGCTCTCAACAAGAAGTTGTTTCATCACACCACAAGAATCAAGCTTGGGGGAGGATATGCCAAGCGGCACCCATTCTCTGACCCAACCCCGGAGAGGAAGGACCTCGATATTCAACCTACGACAACGGTTGAGCGCTTGAAGAAATTGAAAATGCTCTGCACTAAGTTGAGTAGAGTGTTAACATCGATGATCTACTCTTCCCGTCGGATGCAATAGGGACTCAACTCCAACATATATCCGTCAACCAAAGATTTGTGCTATAGTGATTGGATGGATATTAGAGTTGACCTCGCCATAGTGTCCGCCTCTATCTTTCCCACTCAGTCTGTCTGGGAAAGAAGAGCATTCTCGAGTACTTTTTGGAGGGACCAAGGCTATGCGAAACATGATCACAAGCCCCAACAGCCTGTGATATGACAGTAGCAGCAGCAGAAGAGCCTCTTTAGAAGTACTTGGCCACGATCGCAATAGTGTCACTTTGGAAGAATGTAAGACTCCATGCAAACATGATGGAACGAGAGATCTAACATTAACGCAGGAGACGTTCACCAAAAGGGAACAATACCGTGGGACCGAATTGACACTCCCAAAACTATGTAGACGATCCAAAAGGCAGCATGACGGAGCATGAGTAGAGAGATGTGGACCCAACATAAGTGAGCGTACACAAGCAGAATCGTCGTCACCCAGGGACCAAGCAAGCTTGGGGAAGGCAGTGCCAGGTAATATTGAAGCTCAGGTTCTTGGCAATCACTTGCAAGAACTAAGCTTGGGGGAAGATTACCAGGTGAGTACCCCAAATGCTCTGTACTAAATTGTATATCTTAAATCCTGAAAACTGCCATGACACCAAAAACATTTACTTTATGTTATCCTAAATAAAATAAAAGCTATAAAAATTTGCATAATCTAAAAATTACAAAAAGATTTTGCTTGTTACCATGAATAAGCTAACTCCTAGCCATAATGCTAGAACTTTGTTTATACCCTTGCTTAAAGGAAATGATGAATAGTTGCTCTGTTAATTTCTTGTAAGTATTTCATATACAACTTGACACTCTCCTAAAATTTGAACTTATGGGCATTTGTCGTGATGCTACCTTTAGTCTTTAACCTTGTGGGAGCAAGTGCTTTCAAACCAAGTCTAAGTTCTTGTGAGATGTGATTGTGGGGGATAGATATCCCCTGGGTCCTCATGGAGCGTATTCTCTACTTGGGCCGACGGAGGGCCCGGTCCGGAAGAAGACCAATCGACTTGACGCACAAGACAAGGACTCGACGTGTACAAGGAAGATCTAAGAAGAATCCTAGTAGGAGATGTAACCAATCCTATTAGGACTAGAACTCCTTGTAACCCAAGCCACACCAGACTATATAAGGCGGGCTAGGGATCCCTCTCAACAACACAACTCCTTCACCCCATAGGAACTCAACTCTCCAACTCCCTCAACCTCATACGCCATCATTGTAATCCTGAGAGCTCAAATCAATACAATCAGCCCCAAACAGGACGTAGGGTATTACGCATGTCACGGCCCGAACCTGTATAAATCGTGTCTCCTTTGTGTTTTGTGTTCTTCGTCGCATCTCAAAGCGAACCATCGAGCTACGGTTGATGCAGACGCCCACAAAAGCATCCCGTGGTACACCCCGTGGTGCATTGCCGGATTCAAACACCGATAGTTGGCGCGCCAAGTAGGGGTGTCTGCTTCGACAACATCGCTAGCTCCATGGCCGTTATCATCAACATCATCAAGTGTCAACAAAAAAATTCTGATCTACTACAAGCCGGCGGCAGCTCTCCGCTACGTCTACACCAAGCCCAGACCTGTCTTCATCGACGTGGATCCCAGCCGCATCAACTCTGGACTCCAGGAATCAACATACAGATCAAGATTGCATCTGGACATGTCAAGCCTCAACTCGGTGTTTTCTACTACAGGCCGAGATCAATCAGAGGCAAAGCGCAACAGCATCGCATAACAACACCCGACGGATATTGCAGCAGGCGGCAACAAATCGGCAACAGCCGGACGGGACTACAAGTCCGGTTGGATTCTGCTTCGAGCTAAAGTTGGAAAGTAGAAGTGTCGTACGCAACAAGGAATTTTCGAGAAGCAAGTCCGAGTCAAAGTCGAATTCAATCACGATCAAGTAATCTTATTAGAAGAGACATCACAGTACACTGCGCGTCAGAAGGCTGTACCTGTACCCAGTAGAGAGAAATTCAGATAATCTCAAAGAAGAAATTCAGATCGTCTGCACCAAGTCGAGGGAAATTAAATGCTGGCTATACAATTTAGGGTACTAATCGGCACCCTGCTCAACCGATCAACTCAAGCAGCTAAGTTATTTTTAATTATGCATTTAATTATGCTAATTATTTCTTGTCTGTCCGACCATCTCGTCGGTTCATTCTGATATTATTCATATTTGAGTATTCTATTTTGCAAACAATACTACTCGCATTTGTTCCCTGATTTTTATTTCAGGAAAATATTTTCTCTCTCACTATAAACTCTACATCTACAACGCGCCCAGTGAGTTATCCGATCCAAGTAGTCTGCTATTATTACTCATATTATTTCTCAATCATCCGGGCTGTGGACTATTGAATTATCTCTTAATCATCCAGGCTATGGATCTATTGAATTATCTCTTAATCATCCAGCTATTTGGATCATTGAATTACTTTTGGAATATCCGAGTTATTGGATCAATTGGATTTTCTATGGATCACTCGGATTATCTATATTATTGCTGGATAACCCGGATTATCTTTGGATCACTCGGATCATCTCTGGATTATTCATATTGGTTCTGGTCACACGTCTCGGATCACTTGACTTTGCTCAGATCAACTCTGGATTACTCACATTGTTTCGGATCATTCATATTAATTTCAACACCATTATTTCTGGATCATTCATATTATTTCAGGATCACTTGGCTACTCATATTATTTCATCACCATTATTTCTGGACCAGACATATTACTTCAGATCACTCGGATTATTTCTGGATTACTCGGGGTTTCATATTACTCAGATTATTTTTGGTCATTCAAACCGTGCATTATGCACCTCGGTAAGCTGAAACATTTTCTACTTCATGTACTTTCTCCAATCGATTGCATCTCGTGTTTCGCCGAGTCAATTCTTTTCAGTTGCATCTCGTGTTTCGCCGAGTCAATTCTTTTCAATTGCATCTCATGTTTCTTTGAGTCGAATCTTTTCTGTTGCATCTCATGTTTCGCCGAGTCAAATCCTTTCTGGCGCATCTCGTGCTTTGACAAGTCTCAGTGTTTTCTGGCAAGATCTATGCATATGACGACGGCGTCATGAACTCTACATGACCACCGTGATGATGGGCCAGTCGGCCTGGCCAACCGGCGCTACATGCCTTCGCTCTTTCAGTAACGGGGTGTCCTCTATCCCTTCGCACTCTTCGTATAGGGCAATCGGCCTAGGTCGTATGACCGACAGTACGGTGTTACATGCCCACTCTTACTCATGACGGGGATATCTCCGGCCCCACCCACGAAAGCAATCGACCTAGGTCAGAGGACTGACAGTACGGTGTTACATGCTTTCGTTCGTACTCATATCGGGGAGCACTCAGGGCCCCACAAAAACAAAGGCAATCGGCCTAGGTCGTATGACCGACAGCACGGTGTTACATGCCTTTGCAGATCTCACATCGGGGAGCACTCAGGGCCCCAACAAAACAAAGACAATCGGCTTAGGACGGGTGACCGACAGCGCGGTGCTACATGTCTTTGCAAAACTCATGTCAGGGTGCATTCTGGCCCTTTATTCAGGTCATAACATGACCTATAGCTGGTGTTACATGCTCTCGCTCACTTATACAGGGCAGTTGGTCTGGCCCACCTATGCTCAATGCCTTCGCTATACTCAGAATTCAAATGGGGAGTTCACTCTATCTCCGTCAGCTAAGTTATTTCTATATTTGCACACAAGCCATTTATCCAATTGGTTTGCTCTGTTGTTTCAATATTATTTGAGTATATTTTCTCTCCGATCAATACTACTCGGGTTGTCTCTTGATTATCGTTTCAGGAAAATACTACTCACTGCTTTGTCGACGCGGGGGGCTGCACCGCCACGCACTTCGCCGACTCACTGCTTCGTCGACGCGGGGGGCTGCGCCGCCGCGACCTCGCCGACTCACTGCTTCGTTAACTCGAGAGCTGCGCTCCCGTGCGCTTCGCTGACTCGCCGCCTCATGGAGGCTATGCCACCGACTCACCGGCTCAGGGAGGCTTCGCCACTGACTCGCCGACTTACTACTTCATCAGCTCAGGGAGGCTATGCTGCCCGCCTTGTTGACTACTTCATCAGCTCGGGAGCTGCGCCGCTGAGCACCTCACCGACTTACTACTTCGTCGACTCAGGGGGCTAGGCTATTGAACGCCTCACCGACCACTTCGTCAACTCGGGAGGCTAGGCTGTTGTCCGCCTCGCCGACTCACTGCTTCGTCTACTCGGGGGCTGCGCCGCTGCGCGTCTTGCCGACTCATTACTTCGTCTGCTCGGGGGGTTGCGCCGTTGCGCACAGCGCCGAGTCACTACTTTGACAACTCGGAGGCTGGGCCGCCACGCACCTCGCCGACTCACTACTTCGTCGACTCGGGAGCTGCGCCGCCGCGCACCTCGCCGACTCACTGCTTCGTCGACTCGGGGGTTGGGCTGTTGTCCGACTTGCCGACTCATTACTTCGTCGACTCGGGGCTGCGCCGCTGCGCACCTCACCAACTCACTCGGAATTTCTGAAGACCACTCGACGACTTGATCCTCAACTTGATTATGCTGATCAGCTTGAGGCTCGGGGGCTGCATGGAGGATACTATCAGAAATTTTTTCGAAGACTACAAAGTAAGACATTCAGGAAGCAGAATTTGGATCTTCAAGCTGATTGATTCTCAAGTCAACTTGAAGCTCGGGGGCTTGTGGGGGATAGATATCCCCTAGGTCCTCATGGAGCGTATTCTCTACTTGGGCCAACGGAGGGCCCGGTCCGGAAGAAGACCAATCGACTTGACGCACAAGACAAGGACTCGACGTGTACAAGGAAGATCTAAGAAGAATCCTAGTAGGAGATGTAACCAATCCTAGTAGGACTAGAACTCCTTGTAACCCAAGCCATGCCGGACTATATAAGGTGGGCTAGGGATCCCTCTTAACAACACAACTCCTCCACCCCATAGGAACTCAACTCTCCAACTCCCTCAACCTCATACGCCATCATTGTAATCCCGAGAGCTCAAATCAATACAATCAGCCCCAAACAGGACGTAGGGTATTACGCATGTCGCGGCCCGAACCTGTATAAATCGTGTCTCCTTTGTGTTTTGTGTTCTTCTTCGCATGTCAAAGCGAACCATCGAGCTACGGTTGATGCAGACGCCCACAAAAGCATCCCGTGGTACACCCCGTGGTGCATTGCCGGATTCAAACACCGACAGTGATATAATCAAAGTATGAGTTCAACCCATCTTGATCCTAGTAAGGTCAATTCTCGGAGTTTTCTTTTTGAAAATCAAAATAAAAAACTTCCTCAGTGGTTTTAAATACCTATCCAGAGCCAAATGCTTTACATGATGAGACCTCTACATATGCTACCTATTGTTGTGTTGAGTTTTGTCAAATTTTGAGTTCTTATGAGGTAGTGGCACTTCAAGTCTCGATCAAAATCCCACACATCTACCGTCACTATGCTAGCCTTTCATTTGTCTGGTTATGCTTAAATCTACACTGGATTCAAGCATCCTCTTACACTAGATATTTCTCCACTATATCCATCATCCACCTACCTACCCACAAATATGGTCTTCCAAATAAATACTCCAGTCATATTCCAATAATATCCCCAAAGTTCTCATACAAGAAGGAGACATGGAGCTATCGAAAAAAAGTGGAGAAAAAGAAAAAAAGGAAAAAAATGAGAAAAAAAAGTATATGAAAAAAGGAGAGAAAGGAAAAGGATAGCTCCATGTAGTCAAAAGCTTCAAAGTTTCAAGGGGGATTCGTCAAATAAGGAGTTTTCATCCATAGACCATATCCATTCACAAAACAAGTCCATTCTCCTTTGATCGGGATGAGAGGTATCACAAGCTTCACTAGGACCAATCTTTGACTTAGCAATATACATAGCACAGGTAAGCTAACTTTATCCCTACCTTGAGCTCCACATAAGCCTTTTTAGTTGATGGGAAAAGTTTGGCCAATGGCCTTGTGAGGAAATACAAAACCACTTGAGTAATCGAGGGTACCATTTGAGGAACTTGGTTCTTTCTTTCCAAAATTTTCAAAACCCTCAACCAGAAAAGAGATAGAGTTCGGTGACACTCAACTAAGATTGTTCCATCTCTCAACTGCCAAAGACAAGGTAAGAAATGCCAGAAGCCCCACAGGTATGGATAAAAAGGTTAGGGTACACTTATGCCAGTTTGTTCAGACATAAAGGTAGAGTGTTGGATTGTACACTTAATACTTGTAGGACATTGACATTGATGCAACTCCTGATCCACCGAGCCTAAGTATTAGCTTTGCTCGAGGACGAGCAAAAGTTCAAGCTTGGGGGCGTGTTGGCGGTCGTTATTTCACGGTATCGACCGCTAATTCCTCGGTGAATAAATGTGGTATACATAAAGTTCTGTGCATTATCTACCTAACACTAACGAATTCCATGAGTTTTGGTGGTTTTTGATGTATCACAGGGAGATGCTCATATTCCATACAAAAAGTATGCCATATGGAGGAAGAGAGAATTCACGCACAAAGAGCTTGAGAATGATTTGAAAATAATATCACTATGAAGTATCTCAAATGCCCTCATGGACCAAACCATTGCAAAGATCTCATCAAAATAATCAAAATGGAGTTTTGGTTCACTCAATTTGGAGTCCGAATGCAAAAGTTATGGCCGTCGCAAAAATTGACAACGCTGAGAAGATGGACCATGGCCGCCCAGCCACGTTACATGGCCGGCCAGCCATCCCCATGGCCGCCCGGCCACTACCCATGGTCGCCTGGCCATCACCTTGGCTTCCCAACCACACCATATGGCTCCCCAACGCAAAGAAACACAAAAGGAGAAGAATCCGACCGTACAATCAAGTATCCGATGAAACCAAGGGTTGGAAGGCCATCACACGAGGATTGCAATCCAAGGGAGATAGCATGCAGCCAATCCGAGAGAAACACGTGGCTGCCCGGCCATTGACCATGGCCGGCCGACCACTACTTTTTCCCGTTTTGCACGTGCACCAACTTTGGCAACCATCACCGACCCTGCGGAAGCATTTCCAATCGTTGGATCACACAAGTCGGTAAAATGGGTGGCCGCCCGACCACATGACTTAACCGTTTTACATGCAAACCGACTTGGGCGACTACTACCGACCTTGGGGAATGAAGATCAGCCATCGGATGCACAAAGGCGGTTAATCGAGTGGCCGCCCGACCAACCCTCATGGCCGCCCGGCCATGCACAGTGGCCGCCCGGCCACTGACTTACCTCCTCCACCGACCTTACCACTCCTATAAGTAGAGGGGCACTCCCCCACTCCAAAAATGTACCTTTCACCATGTAAGACTCTCTCCCTCTCTAGGAGGCGCCCCGCGGGTAGTGCCTCCACTCTGAAAATAGTGTTTGGTTAGGAGTTAGAGAAGGGTTTCCTGTATCGGAGTCAGTCGGAATATTCGGTAATGTACCATGTGCTTTCTTTCTTACTTTTCAACTATTGACTAGTTCAAGTACTTTACTTTCCTGCTTTATGCGCTTATCTTCATCTCTGTTAGTAGTTCGATTGGTGTAGTTGCATTTTCCTTTTGGTCCACCATATCGGCCTGAGTTGTGGTGAGCTAGATTTGATTGATCGTTGTTATGCTTGCCGGTGCTACAATTCAACCCTAGACTTAGACGCTAGGCTCTGGTTAGCTCCTCTCCTCTTGCAAAGGATGAGCTATTGTTGTTGAAGCGAGCTTTGCTTGAACACGATTGTGGCGTGCCATCCTCTCCACGCAGCTTTGCTTGGTAGCCCCACTCGGTGACAGCGTGTGGTGTGCCTGTGTAGTCTAGGCCCGTCGTTCGGGAGGCCCGTAGGTACGCCAGACTCTCTCTTTGGGACCTACTATCTACCCCCTGGTACCCTCGAGACTCTAGAATTTCGCTCAACGCAATTCATAACTCTATTGAGATCCTTTCGACCTTTAGCACAGATAGCTCTTGTATGTTAGTAGAGATAGAAGACCGTACCACAGTCCCTAACTCGTTGTCCTCCTAGCTTTACCTATTTTTTTGCCAACGGTGCTTGGCTTTTACCCCATGGTGTTTGGTGTCAACCTTTCCTAGCTATCGGTTGACAGATTGAGTAGTGACAGTTGGATGAATGATACTTTGATATCTCTGTCTCAATGCTTCCGTGTGGATAAATACGATACCTTAGAATACTCCCGGGTAAAAAGCTACAGCGGTCTCTGTGTGCTTGCGAAGTAAAATCCAGTAGGCTAAGAGTCCCAACACGCCACCCTACTCCGCCTCGCGTGGCTCGCCACGTTGCCGCCCACGCCTAGGCCAGCTACGGGCGCAGCTTTCTCTCCTCCAGGGGCGAGGACGTGAGGTTCGTGCGGCAGGCAGTTCGAGGGGCGAGTGCGGGGGAGATTGAGACATGGGGAGGAGAAAACGACACAGCTGGACTGCTGGAGGCCCATTAGGCGACGATGGCCCACGGCTGTTAGCGAAGTTGCGCTCCGCTGGCGCTGCGCGCTCTTCCGACGCACAAACCACTCCCTCTTTAAAGGAGTAGAGATTATTAGTCCATAATAAATCCAGTCCAGAACTCTAATCTTGATCAAGGTTCCATCGTAATTCAGGGACCTTTGATGCCCACGAAAGCCCAAACGGCCAGGACTCTCACGCACACGTGGCCGCCTCACGCTAGCCAGCACCCCTGGCCACTATAAATAGTACCATGCCCTAGGGCTGCGCGCCTCGACTGCCGCCGCTTCCTTGTCCTTTGGGTAGCGCTGCGCCGGCTGCTGTTCTGTGCATCGTCATCCTCGTCCACGGCGAGTGCGTTCTGCTGCGGCAACCACGTACTGCTGCTCTCGCCGCTCGCTCATGCTATGCTCCTGCTGTGTGGCCGCCCAGCCCCGACGTCTTGCGAGTGCGTTGGCCGGCCACTCGTCTCCTCTCTGGCTCTCATCGTTCATTCCAGATCCAGACTCCAGGCACATCGGCATCCATCGTTGTGCAGGCTGGGCCCCTCCGCCAGCCCTCTCACTGCTGCTGACTGCACGCTGCCACTGGGGCTTGGCTCTGCACGCAAGAAGCCCTGCCAGCTGCCACCTGCAGAAGCGAGACGATGCCTCACCTCCTACTCCTATACATCAAGGATCGGGCGGCCACGAACAAGCAAAGGTCACCTTCTGAGTTTTGATCACCCCAAGGCTCCAGCGGATCATGCAACCATGCCCCTGTACATGATCTCATACAACCTGACTCGTTCACATCCTAATAATGCCATGTGTATACCCTTATTTTAGAAAAATAATCATGTTATATTTCCTATCATTGATCCAATCCGTAGAGTACTCATTTGATGGTATGGCGAGAAGGTTCTGTCTTTCTTTCTCTATCTAAAACTAGAACTTTGAAGTGGCAAGAGGGGCTGCAGGTATCTCTCCCTAAAACGTCAACTTCGAAGTTAAAACTTGGCCACTTTTGGTCCGAAATAGGTTCTGTTTTGACTGTTCTCCCTAGTCAAACTTTGAAGCTAGATCACTCTCATTTGAGCTTCGGAGTAACAATTAAAATGAGTTTCGTAGTTCACATATAGCTTCGAATTTTGCATTTTTTAGCAACTTCGGTTCATGTATCTAACATGTGCTTCATATCATGCATCATACAGTAGCTTCGGATCTTGCTTTTTCACATATACACTTTGTAGATCATTCTTGTCATGTTCATCAAAACTAACACTCCCGGAAAGGATTTTTACTCTTTCTTTGAGTATAGCTTTGAATTTATAATATATGAGCTTTGGATTTCATAGCTTTGGAACTTGAGCATATGAGCTTCGGATTTGAAGAATTTCACAGAGGCGCATATGAACCTTGGAGTTAATGGCTTCGAATTTGAAAAGTCATGACATTCTCTATGGACTTCGGAGTTTTGCCACGAGAATAACTTCATATCTGTCAACAATTCTCATATATGAGTTTCGTAATTAAGTTGCTTCGGAGTTGAAGTACTTGAAATATATGAGCTTCGGATTTTATGGCGTTGGCAGTTGAAACATATGAACTTCGGAATTAACAGTCTCAGCTCAACACTGCTTGGCTCCTTTGGCCCAATAAAACGGCCATAACTTTCTCATACGGACTCGAAACAGGGCAAATAAGTACATTTCGGAAATCTGCAGAAAATTTCAGATCTCATTCTCCCTTGTTTTCCTAGGTTCGGCGAATTTATTTTTATGAAATTCGGCCCGAAAGATGGAGTTTTTGAGCTCAGAAGTTTTTGGGTCTCAGTTTGTTAATTAATTCTTGCTAACCCAGAGCTAAGCCTTTTATTCTAGATATGTAGGTCTGAATTTAAGCTTAATGACATGGTAACACCTTCGTACCTCTTCCATATGGTGTTGACGCCACTTAAAAACATCAAACTTTATACTGCAAGCGTACAGTATCGTGTAGCTTTCCCCAGGATGAGTATCTTGAGTTTTGTCAATCCAGAGATAATTATGTTTAAGCTACTATCAATCTAATATTAACTGAATTACTAACTAATTCTAATAGATCTAAACAAGCTTAAAAGAGGATAAAAACTATTCTAATTATACTCTAATCTATACTCTAATTATGTTCTAAAAAGGGTTTAAACTATTGCATAAAATGATAGAACAAGGTTTAAGCTATAAACGCGAGAACGATAGGTTTAACATGGCAAAAGGATCCACAAGAGATATGAGACAAACAGCCATCATACTAAGAACCACCTTGAAACTAGATCTAATCAAAAAGCATAGAATAAACATGATCATGAATGTCGAAGATCTACTTGAACCTTTCCTCGGGCTCTACTGTCACTAGTAACCAGGTAATCGACGAACTAGTAAACCCCAACCATCTCTAAGCATGAGTAGATTCAATCAACTAGTTGAAGTAAAAAGATCTACTAAAAGAACATGAAGATATCTATATGTCGGCCGACAAAACATGTTGGAATTAAGCATTGTAAATATATGGATCATAAATCATGTATAAACAACAAGCTAGGTCTAAAAGACAATCTTTATTGATCGAATATCAAGGTTTCATCAATGTATCGAAGGAAGTACAAGGAATTACTCGAGATATATCGTAAACTCTGAAGCATAGTCGTCGAGATGAACTCGACGAAGAACATGTCGAAAGATGAACTCGAGGTCTCCTCGGGAGGGCCTAGGTTGGCCGACTAGACCCCCTAGGGGTCGGCCGCCCGGCCTTCCTCCTGTCTCCTCTTGCTTCCACCTTTCATCGAGATGAGCTTCTCGCCGAGTTGAACGCTTCTAGCCCCTGACCTTTGCCCTAAACTCTCGACTTACAATGAATAATGTGGTGGATTTCTCCCCTCTCCCATACCCCGGAGGGAACCCTATACATGGAATCTATTAATTCGGTTCTAAGAGTCCTAGAACACCTAAAACACCTATTTTCAAGTATATACAAGTTTCCAAAAGTGTCCCGGACGTTCATGTCTTTTCTTGCTTGTAGATGAAGCTTCCATCTTTGTCCTTCCCGAGTTGGACTCTTCCATATTCTGCAGCCTTTATTATTTCAACCATAACTTCCTCATCTGGAGTACAAATAAGACAAACTCAAACTCTAAATCATAGAGCTCGAAGAGATCTACAACATTGGTATTCAAACTTTCTTCATTTGATGTCGTTAAGGTCTCCGAATTGGGCCCGCAAGCTGCTGCTGACATGAATTTTGAGAAGATTTCAGGATTTAGTCCTTCAAGCAAACTTTATCTTCCAAGACTTCTTTTCTTGTTGGGCTTCTTCCTCAAGTGGGCTTTAATTAGTCTTTATTTCAGAGCCCGGTATATAGCATAAATCCTTTCTTCGAGAAATTCTCAAATATCCTCAATTATTCCCTATTTTCTTTCAAAAATGAATATTGCATAAAAACAAAGACCATTCTCGAAAACGGGGTTATTTGTTAGTAAAACAAGACTAAATGATAAGATTGACTCTCGAAAAGATATAAAATCATATAAAAATAGAGCATATTTTGAGTACATAACGAGCGTCAATAATATCCCCACACTTAGATCTTGCTAGTCCTCGAGCAAAAGATCGATAAAAGAACTTAACTATATTTAAGCAAATTCTAAATAATTACTTTTCAGAAATAATCATGGCTTAGAATTCATTCAAATCATAACATGGATCCTTTTAGATTAATTTTCATGCATATAGATCCCCACAAAGTTTATCTAACTCAAATGAATAATAACAATGTCAAAGTCTCTTTTAGAATCATCAAAGAGGGTTTTAAAGCAAAACAAAATTTTCAAAGATCAAGAAATTACTATATCCCCAAATGTTAAGCTTTCAAAAAGGCACTCTTATAAGTGGCTAATCCTATAAAATCACTCTCTTTCTCTTATCTCACAAGAGTTTAAGTGGAGCTTGGTAAAGGCTTAGCAGAGCTGCTTATTTTATTGTCTAGCTAAGGTATCTCTCTAAAGATTATTCAATCAACTTTTCTACTATCTTGGTCATCAAAATTTAGAAAAAGAGATCATAGTAAAGGACAAGGAAAAAGAAGATATAGATGGTGGACATGTGCAAGAACAAATGGAGTGGAATAATTTCTGAAATTTTGCACATGGTTGAAAAAAGTAAATTTTTTGCTCAAAATTATAAAACCCCCTTCACTTCACTTTTCCAAACTTTTTCCTAATTCTATTTTATGTTTTTTTCTTTTCCCCCTTTCTCCTTTCCCGAATTCTACCTTTTTAATAATCGACCACTTGGCCATTTTTTCTCCCTCTTCTTTTTTTCAGGCGCCATAAATTCCTCACTTTTTCTCTTTTTTTTTATTGGGCGCCTCCTCCCTTTTTACCAACTTTTTGGATAAATTGCTTTTATCAAGGATTATTTGAGCAAAAACTTTATATAGGTAAAGATAAAATAATGAGATGAAAAAGGCTTATAGGATTAAATAAATTGCTCTATTAATGTAAGCAATCGGAATATAGCAAAAGGCTAGCAAAAAGATGAAAATAGATGACCCAGATAATTTTAAGTGATCAAAATATCTAAAGGGATCAAACTTAACCAAACTCATATAATACAACTCGCTTTTTAAACTAGTTTTCATAAATCTAAGCTCTACTAGGAATTTCTAGCTCTCTCTTAACATAGGGATGTAATACTTGATCTAAGAAAAAGAAATTTTAATGAAAAGATAATTCTCCTCTAATATTTTTCTTAATTAAACTTTGGCAAAGCTATAAAACATAATCCTTTAATAAAGATATGGGTTATGCAAATTTAATCAATCTAGCAATCACCATACTAATCAAATCATAAAACTTTAAGCAAGATTAATCATCAAAGTAAAAATAAAGAGCAAACTTAAATAAAGCAAAGTAATTTATTCAATCACACACTTTATTAATATAAAAGACCGTTTACATAAAATATAAAAGACAACTGACTCTTAGACTAACTCTAATAAGACTATATATAAAGACTCTATAAAAGACTTATTTATTTATTTTAGACGTTTTTATCAAAACGCTTTATTCATCTATTGGCGTACTGGGGACCACATACCCCAGAGACGCCTACTCAGGAATACGCCAAGTGTACCAAGAGAATTCTTTCTCCTTAGGCAAGGAAGAGAATCGGAAGGAGGGCCCACGAAAAGGCCCCACTTGTCCCACTGCCACGTGGCCGGGCCGCTGCCAGGGCGGCAGGGACGCGTGGCAGCGAGCGCAACAACCCCCGCTCCACCAACGGACGGGGAACCCCGAGGGGGGTTGCCGCCGACGGACGGGAAACCCCGGGAGGGTTATCCCTCGAGAGGCGAAGCCGCCCACTCGCCGTATTAAATGCGGAGGGGCCCGCGGGCCCGGGACAGGCCTGCACGATGCGGGCGCGTACGGGTCACATCTTGTCCCCACGACCAGACTAGGGCAACCGCCCTCCGCCACCGACAGTGGAAGCGTGCAGCACAGCAGCAAGACGATCACGACCGTGCATGGCGTACGGAGCGTATGGGAATGGAAGTAGTACACAGTATGGTTATTCAGACCACACTGTAGCATGGCATGGCAGCCTTGTACCTCCCACTCCTCCCTTGAACTATAAAAGGGAGGAGAGGGATACCTAGAGACGGACCTTTAGGCTTTTACTTCTCAGGACCCTTGCCACGCTAACCTTGGGACCAGGGAGCTTTCAGTAGGCCTCTGGCTCACACACACACAACCTAACACTTGAGTTCTGGCTTAGCACTTAGCATACTCGACATATAATCTCACACTCTTAAGAGGACGTAGGGTATTACACCGTATCGGTGGCCTGAACCTCTCTAAATCTTGTTGTTCATTCACCCTTGCAGCAGCAGGTACTAGCGGTAGCGTCCACGTTCCTACGCTCCTTCATCCCTGCGAGATACCTATACGGTATCTTGACGTCATCACCGTTGACATTGGCACACCAGGTAGGGTCCTGGGCGTGCTAATCGCAGACCTGCATGGCTGCCAGAGAGCAGTCACCGGAGGGAGCTGGCCATTCAGCCGCCAGCTCCAGCGCCGCAGAGGTCGCCCCACGCCACGCTGAGCGGCAACTACCTCTTTAGGGAGGATTACGACACGCCGCATCGGCCCCTCAGCCGGCGCGCTCTGCCTGCAGTTGGCAGAGAGTGCCGGCGTCGACTGGAGATCGGCGCGCGCCGCTGCCGGCCGGTGGTGAACCGGTAGGGGGACAGCCCCTCCAGCGGCAGCCTCAGCATACGCCACCTGCTGCAGTCCAACTACGTCAGCCTCAGGCTCTATCTGCGCGGCTAGGGCGGGGTCGCGGTCGGTGCGAAGCCCGGAACCTGCGCATCAAGCGGTTCCTGGGCGCTGAGCGCGGCGTCGACTAGATTTCTCAAAGCAGGCGCTCGGAGCTTTGGATGCTGCAGAAGCATTGCTGCGTAATCCGTCGACACCAAACGCGGCACCTAGAGCCCACGAGCAATGGCGGAATGATATAGCCAGGTTTGTTGCTGCAGGCCGGGTCACTCCCGACCCATCTCGGGCTTCCGGAGAGATAGCAGCACAGCGGCCTCAGCCGTCGGCTCTTTCGCACGAGCCCTAGAGGGCCCCACAAAACCTGCCACCTAGGAATCCCAGCGACAGCACAAGCCGCACGACCTCAGAGAGGTGCTGAACGGGAACAGGGCGGCAGAGGATGCCCGTCTCACTATTGAGCACAGCTGGGAGCGCCGTCATCAAGAACTCGGCGACGTATAGGCCCTACAAATCGGTGGGCAGCTTGCGCCCGGGGTTGTGCAGGACCCTGGGCTAGGGGGTCAACCCCGGATCGGGGTAGTCAACCCCCACGGGGTTGCCTATTAGCCAGCCTACGGGGTTGCCAACCCCCAGTTCGGGGTTGCTAAACCCCAGTACGGGGTTGCCAATCCCCATTTTGGGATTCATGATCCCCAGGTCGAGGTTCAGCCCTTGGGGTTCAAGCCGGTTGCGGGTCAGCTCATGATGGATTTTGGGGCAGGCTGCCAAGCTCTTGCCCCCCATCTCCGCAGGGCGCCATGGCCGGCAAAATTTTGGCCTCACCTGCTAGAAAAATTTGATGGATCAATTGATCCAAATGAGTTCATACAGATCTACGTTACTGCCATCATCGCCACTAGAGGCGCGAATGACGTGATGGCGAACTATTTCCATGTGGCATTAACTGGGGCTGCACGAACCTGGTTAATGAACCTCCCCGAGGGTCAGTCTCCTCTTGGGAAGACCTGTGCCGCCAGTTTGTGGCGAACTTCACAGGGTCGTGCCCGTGAGCGGGGTCCGAAGCGGATCTCCACGTGGTCCGGCAACAACTGGGGGAAACCCTTCGGCAATTCATCTAGCGGTTTTGCCAAGTGCGGCACACCATACCGCGTATCGCCCCAGCTTCAGTTATTGTGGATTCCGCTAGGGGGTGCGTGACGAGAAGATGCTGGAGAAGCTGGCTACGCACGAGGTGCACGAGGTCGGGGAGCTCCTCACCCTGGTTGATAAGTGTGCCCAAGCGGCAGAAGGCCGGGCCTGGCACAACCCCCGGGCAACACAGCCGGGGTTGGCAGGCCAAACCCCCAGACGGCCAAGGGAAGAAAAAGAAGAAGAAGAAAGCCCTCGAACAGGGGGTCATCTTCGTTGTGGGGGAATCCCAGCCTGGGACTCAGCACTGTCGCGAGGAAAAGACCCTAAAGGTAACCCCAAACCAGGGTAAGGCGAAGATGTGGTGCAAGCTTCACAACTTCGACAATCACGATTTAAAAGACTGCCGGATTGTGAAGAACATCGCAGAGCGAAACCGCTTGAGGCGGGAAAATCCTGAGCTGCAAGATGGCTTAGAGAAGAACCCCAAAGGGGACAAAAAGCCCCGAGGGAGCACCTCTGACGATGACAACGACAAGGAAGGGGACGCCGCACAGTTTCAGACAGCGAAGCGAGTTATCGCGGTGATCCACAGCAATGTTGGCAGTGCGGCATCTCGCTGAACGGTCAAACTGCTGAGGAGACAAGTCACAACCATCGCTGCTCTTCCTGAGTCGCGATGCCCACTGAAGTGGGCTAATACGCCTATTTCTTTCGGGCCCAGTGACCTGCCCCAGAACATGGCAGGGGCAGGGGAGCTCCCACTCGTGGTCTCTCCTACTATTGCCAATGCGTGCCTCAAGCACGTCCTCGTCGATGGCGGTGCAGGATTTAACGTCCTCTCCCTATGGGCCTTCAACAAGCTGGGAATCTCGGCTGATAAACTAACCCCGGTGCCTCCTTTTGGAGGTGTGGGATCGGGGGCCATCTTCCCGCACGGAGCATGCACCCTGCCGGTTACCTTTGGGACCCCAGAAAACTATAGAACTGAGCACATCGAGTATGTGGTGGCCAAGCTTTGGCTCCCATACAACGCGATTCTCGGGCGACCAGTCCTGTACAGCTTCATGGCAGCTGTACACTACGGTTACCTATGTTTGAAGATGCCGGGCCCTGGAGGTGTTATTGCTATCCATGGGGACTGCCCTGCAGCAGTTAAAGAAATGGAGGAGCTGCATGCCATTGCAGCATAGGGGTATGAAGAATCCTCGGTCAAGGTTGACTCAACAAAGCCACCGGGAGTTCCTGTTATTGCTACAGGGCCTCTCGATGAAGAAATGGCTCGGGGGCTTAAACCCCTGGAGACGACTCAGAAGTTACCACAAGAAACTCTCAACAGAGATGCAGTGCTGGCTAAGATCATTCAGATCGGAGCTAGACCTTCCCAGACCACCCGCATTGGTGGGGGCCTGGACCCCAAATAGGAACTCGCACTCATCGCTTTCCTCCGGGCCAATGTCGATGTGTTTGCTTGGCAACCATCCGACATGCCTGGGGTTTCCAGGGAAGTGATCGAGCACAAGCTGGCAGTAAATCCTGGTGCAGCAGAAGGTTCGCAAACAGTCGATGGAAAGGCAGGACTTCATCCTTCGCGCATGCTTTATCTAGGAAGTTCAGCACTCGGATTGGCTTGCGAACCCCGTGGTGGTCCCCAAGGCAGGCGGGAAACTCCGCATGTGCATCGACTACACCGACTTAAACAAGGCATGTCCAAAAGACCCATATCCCCTCCCTAGAATTGATCAAATTGTGGATTCAACCGCCGGTTGCTAGATGCTGTCATTTTTAGATGCATACTCTGGTTTCCACCGGATTAGAATGGCTAGGGAGGATGAGGAGAAGACATCATTCACCACCCCATGTGGCATATATTGCTATGTGAATATGCCATATGGTCTCAAAAATGCCCTACCTACTTTTGTGCGCGCGATCCATATCGCGCTCAAGGAGCATCTAGGCAAAACAGTAGAAGTATATGTGGATGATATTGTGATCAAATCCCGTCGAAGTGAGACCTTCCTCCGGGATTTGGACGATATTTTCAAAAGCTTGTGCAGGTGCAGCATGATGTTAAACCTAGAGAAATGTGTGTTTGGGGTAGCCGCGGGGAAGCTCCTCGGTTTCCTGGTTTCCCACCGAGGGATCGAGGCGAACCCCAAGAAGATCCAAGCTATAGAAAGAATGCGGCCCCCGACCCGCATCAAGGAAGTGCAAAAGCTGACTGGCAGCATGGCTGCCCTCAGCCACTTCATCTCAAGGCTTGGGGAACGGGCCCTCCCGTACTTCAAGCTTCTCAGGAAGAACAACGCATTTGAATGGATGGATGAGGCGCTAGAAGGAGAAGCCTCTGAACCTCAGAAGGTTCAACAACCGGTGTACTTCGTAAGTAAGGTCCTTTGGGATGCTCCAACGAGATACTCCGAGGTTCAAAAGCTGCTGTATGCAGTGCTCCTGGCATCAAAAAAGCTGCGGCATTACTTCCAGAGTCATAAAGTCTCTGTCGTAACCTCCTACCCGCTCGGAACCGTGTTGAGAAATCGACATGCTA
This sequence comes from Paspalum notatum, assembly GCA_022530915.1. Classification (NCBI taxonomy): domain Eukaryota; kingdom Viridiplantae; phylum Streptophyta; class Magnoliopsida; order Poales; family Poaceae; genus Paspalum; species Paspalum notatum. Next base: position 24,340,332 of record CM039688.1, on the reverse strand, counting down.
CTGTGCGGATAGCCAAATGGGCGGCAGAGCTTGCTCAGTTTGAACTCGACTTCATCGCGCGACATGCAATCAAGAGCCAATCACTCGCTGATTTTGTTGCTCAATGGACGCCGGGGGCCAAGATCGTGGGTCTTGAAGTCCCAGAGACCTCCACGCCTGAAGAACCGAGCGTGCCATTCACCGATAAACCATGGGAGTTGCGGTTCGATGGTTCATGTAATCGCAAGAGCTCGGGGGCCAGAGTGGCCCTCGTATCCCCTAAAGGAGAGCTCTTGAGGTACATGTTCGATATCGTTTTCAAAACTTCGAACAATGCAGTAGAGTATGAAGCCCTAATCGCGGGGCTCAGAACCGCGTTGAGTCTTAGAGTTAAACAACTCCGGGTCAAAGGAGACTCACAACTGGTGATCAATCAAGTCAACGGCAGGTGCACTTGCAACAAGGCGTACTTGGCGGCATATCTCAAGAAAGTCAAGAAAATGGAACTCTCTTTTGACGCAATTGAGTTCAGATACATTCCACGCGAAGAAAACACTCAAGCAGACAAATTGTCCACCCTTGCCTCGGCAGGGGTCCCTCCGCCTTCTGGAGTTTTCCACGACCTGGTGCTCCGGCCATCGGCGGAGCCCTCAGAGCAGCAAATTGTGGATGAATTCATCACGAAGGTAGCAGTGGTGTCTGAGCCAGGGGACAGCATCATCCCCCGGCCCGGAGATCAGGACGCCGGACCCTCAAACTCCGGGCAACCTCAAGCTTCGGTGAGTAACAACATAAACCCCGAGCCCCTCCAAGCCCCGGAAAGTGATCACCCTCCCAACATGGAGGAAGCTCAGGCAAACCCCGGTACTTGGATCCAAGAGATACAGGGATTCCTGAAGGACAACACCCTCCTAGGGGATGAAGCAGCGGCAGAGCGCGTAATCCACCAAGCAAGAAGATACGCGGTGGTAGAAGGGGACCTCTACCGCCGCTCATCAAATGGCGTCCTGCTCAAGTGTGTTCCTCGGGAGGAAGGCCTCGACATCCTCGAGGATATCCATGAGGGCGAGTGTAGGAGCCATTCGGCATCCCGCACGATGGTTGGAAAGGCCTTCCGACATGGCTTCTACTGGCCGACAGCCCTCAAGGATGCGACTGAGATGGTCAAAAGGTGCAAAGCATGCCAGTTCCATGCGAAGCAAATCCATATACCTTCTCAGCTCATACAGCTAATTCCCCTATCCTGGCCATTCGCGGTCTAGGGGATTGACGCTCTCGGCCTGTTCCCCAAAGCAGTAGGGGGCTTTGAGTACCTCTACGTCGCCATCGACAAGTTCACCAAGTGGCCTGAAGCTGTCCCAGTCAGGACAGTAGACAGTCACTCGGCGACCAAGTTCCTCCGGGGAATTGTTTCTCGGTTCGGGGTTCCAAGCCGCATCATCACTGATAATGGCACAAACTTCACCAGTGTTGTTTTTCAGTCATACTGCGACAGCATGGAGATCAAGATCTGCTACGCCTCTTCGCATCACCCACAAAGCAATGGGCAGGCGGAGAGGGCGAATGCGGAGATCTTAAAAGGGCTCAAGACCTGAACTTTTGAGAGCTTGGAGAAATATGGCAAGAAGTGGGTTGATCACCTCGAACCCATGCTTTGGCATGTTATATATATAAATTAATGCTAATTTGTTTAATGCTTATCCAATTTGCTTTTTAATTAAAAGAAACCTAGGTTTAACCTCTGGTCTTTTGTTAACGAATATTATTGTGGTTAATAGCATATTTAATGCACTTTATTTAATAGCTTATTTAGTATAAACCCGACACATGTTATTCTCCAATTACATGCTTTATATGCTTTCTTTTATAATTAAATGTTTTACTGATTTAATCTATACATAATATTTATAAATAAAATATGACTAGTTTTTTAACACGATTTTCAACTCATGCATGATCTGAATCAAATCTAACTTAGATGTTTCTTTGGAATATCTTGCACATGTTCTTTTAAAATAAACCTAACATATAGGTCCTTACGTGTCTAATAATGCAATTATTCCGTTAGCTGTATCTTTTCAACCGTAGCTCCATTTTTAGTGTTTCTTACGCTGTCGGTAGTGACGATACCTCTCTTTTGGCATGTGTTTTACAATGTTTTTCTTTTGGTTGGTGTATTGTCTTATGCATGTATGTTTCTCTGCTTTGTATGTTGTTTGCATTGTCACGTATAGAACGAGTACCATACGTGAGCTTGAAGATCAAGCTTTTCAAGACCTACAATTGAAGAATTCCTTGAGCAGTTATATATTTGGAATAAAGGCAAGTATTCTTTGACCTATGTCCTATTCACATTGAAAACTTACTTTATCTCACAACCAAGCATGCTCAACCTAAGGATGACTAGCCATTTATTTTTTTGTCAGTATTTCATCCTATGGGAGGGCTGTGATGTGTAGATGAATGCTTTTGCTCAACACATTTTACTCATGTTGCAAATATTAATTAATTAATGAGACAATGATGATATAAGTTGGTTACTTTGCAACATGGGGACTTGATCATGTTTTATGGGTTTTGCTCAAGTGCTTCACCCTAAGGATCGGTTCACCGAGCGACCACCCAGGAAAACAGTACAACCACAAGGGGTGGAATGGGTCACCCTTGACTGATTAATTAGATGAACTAGAACGGGTGGTTTGCTTAGCTGAAACATGGAGTAAGAGGGGCGTTGCTGGGTATAAGACTCGCTCTCCTGAGTGAGTGCAGTTTGGTTTATTTGGTTTTTGTCAGTCACCCTTCGGGTGAGGACTTGTATGCCCGGTAATGGAAACCTGGAACGGGTGGCTACACTATAGGAATTTTTTGTAAAGGTCTCATAATGAAACCCTGTCGATTCATCAAAGGATAGTGAATATATGAGGTTTGGCCACCTCTTGGCATATGGGAATCATGGCTTGTGGGTAAAGATGTACAACCTCTCGAGAGTGTTTAAAACTGATATATCAGCCGTGCTCATGGTTAAGAGCGGCCTGAACCCTCACATATTAGAGTTTTCAAGAGAAAATGACTCATGGCAATGATGGTAAAGATGGTATGATAATGGGATGACGATTGGAATGATGGTGGTTTATTTTCATATACTTTATTGTATTTATGTTAATTCAGTTATGGGATGGGTTATGCCTGTCCACTATAAAGCCAGTCCACTTATAGCCTAAACGGAATACTTGCTAAGTACAACATATACTTACCCTTGCTATCCCCAAAATATATAGCGCTGCTCTCTACAAGTTGATGATGCTATGAAGATGAAGTGGATCCAGAAGTCTACAAGGTGTTTAGTGCGCCCAGTCAACCTTCCTGTGAAGATGGAATTTCGCTACGAGATAGAAGTTCCGCTATACTCTGATATGATCTTTGTGTCCAATGTAAGTTTTATACGCTTATATAATGCACTGTTAGGTATTCACTAGTGAAGTCGGCTGTATATGTGGAAAATAGATCTTGGGCACACATATGGTGTCATCTGGTTTTGTTTCTAAAACCGGGTGTGACAGAAGTGGTATCAGAGCTGTGTTGATTGCAAGACGTAAGCCTAGTTAGCACGGTTCATTTTCTGATCTTTCCTTGAAATATTATCCTTCGCTTTCAATATTCTTCCCTTGCTATCAAATTGCTATCCTTGAGCAATTTCTACATCTTTGATCTCCCGTTATCCTTGCTTTCCCTGCTACCGAATTGCCATCCTTAAGCAATTTGACCACCTTTGATCTTCCGAATTTCTTGCTTTCACTACTATCAAAACGATATCCATGGGCAATTCCCACACCTTTGGTCTTGTCATATTTCTTTTGCTGTGATGGATCGATATACGCTAAACACAGCAACCAGAGAGGGGTGAATGGTTGTGGAAGCTAAAAATAATTTTAAACGTCCCCCTCCCAAAATCCGAAACTCAAATATATCATGTTTTCAATTTCGGATAGAACACCTGCACGTTAGTAAATCGAGTCTCCAAAAAATCCGTAACTCCAACAAAGCTGAATTTTTTACTGAATAAACTAGATAAAATTTCTCGTCGAACCCAACTGGAATCATGTCAATTGGACCTCTGCAACTCAAGATATAAAAATAACAAAACTGCTGTCTGAAAAGTTACGAGAATTAATCGAGCCATAATTTCGTGATTAACCAAGATCAAGAAAAGATTAGCAGTCAAACTTCTCTAATCACCAGATTGATTCCTTAGCATAGTTCCAGATTGAACAAATCAAATCAAAGCTTAAACACCAGAAATCAATCTCTAACCGAAAGCTAGGCATGCAAATATCAAGTTGAGAAGATGAACGAGATTACCAAGGGTAGACTTAAAGGCTTGATCTTTAAGAAACCATATGAGCCCAAGTCCTCGATTTGACTCAAGTTAATCCAAAATACCTACACTTCTACGAGTGTATCCAATTTGCACATAGTAATAATTAATCACTTTGCAAAGCCACTTTGAATTCAAATCATTTTTTTCATCACATGATTTCACATGATGATCTTCCAATACTCAAATATGAGCATCCCTTGCCTATCAATAGTAAGTTCTTTGGTTCTCTGTATCAAACTCCTTGACTCTCTATATTGACTCCGTGACTTTCTACTCTATATTATCTCATAGATAATCGTTATATTTTTATATAACATGTTTACTAGCATCATTTTTCTATGATATTCAAATAAAAGGTTTTTTTCCTGTCTTACCCTCGTTTTCTTTCCCTCATGTTCTTACTCACTAATGAGCCTTGTCACTTACTCATCTTTTGCTTTGCTCATGTCATCCCCTATATATCTCACCCATACCTTACCCTACGACGGCTTTTTGTGAGAGAGGTATGTATAAGAAAGTCCACCATATAGTTAGAGAGAACGAATATGCGAGTTTGTATACTTGTTATTGTGCTACATGTGTGATTTGGTTCTTTGTATGTGTGTTGGTGTGTTGTGCGATTTTGGTCCACAATAGCATCAGGAGTTTACATATGGGCATAATAAATAGATGTGTTCGTTTCCATCCCTGTTCGTCTTTCTTTTTTTTTCTTTTGCAAAACCTTTGCTAAGTGAAGTGCAACTACAAGGAAGTAGAATGCCTCCACCAACACAGTCAAGATCAACACTCTACTCTTATCCTTTTCATCAAGTGCAATAAGGAACAATTCATCAAACCTGTTTGAGCATTCATGCCAATGCATTAATTTTGATTGAATGATTTGGATGTGTTCGATTTAAATTCAAATTCATTTAAAATCTTATAAATAATTTGTGGCAGAACCGCCCGTTTAATCTAGACTAAGCACACCTGCCACCTCTGGCTCGCAGTGCACTTAGGCTAGACCAAACTCGGTAGTCTGTCGAGAGTCCTTCGGGCTCTCGATAACACCAATTCAGAGGAACCGACATCATACACATCAAACTCTCGAAGGAGCCACATCAATTACATCATCACAGGCAGTTGAATAGAGTAATAATAATAGACTTTAGGATTACAACTTGGTTCGAATTCAAAGTACAAGTCTCAACATAATGTCAATAGATAGAATGAGTTTTCGAAAGTATCTAGCGGAAATTAAAGTTCATGAACCATGGTAATCAAAAGCCTTGAAACATCGAAACAACATCGAGCCTACCGATAGTGCCTCACAGCCACGTAAGAAAGTCATCAGCCCTGGTGAGAACAGACACCCCACCTACACAGGCACATACGACGAACTCCATACCTGTAATCCAAAAGTGGGGGCAAACCCTAAGTACTAATTACTTAGTAGGACTTAATGGAATGGCTTACGGCTAACGCGAAGCTTGCTTACTAATCATGTAAGTCCTTAGCCATTGATTTTAAACAATGTCATGATTATACAAGATGGCAGGATTTGACAGCTGCCCTCTTTCATCTTGATAGATTCATATTCTCAATAATAGAAATTGCATGAAAGTAAATCATCAGGATATAATCAAGCACGTGGTATTTGAAAACATGAATATAAGCATATAAGGTATTCAAGTAGTTACTACGTTGCCCGACAGTGATATTTAGCACTCTCACACCTGGTGAGCATCAGCGATTCGAATCGATTTTTAATTCCCGAGAATAACTATCATGCCAGGGGTATATGCTTACTAGCCATCGCATTCCCACATATAGCCCCCATCTCCACTTGTCCCATGGCCCGGATAAGCACTCTAGCAATGTTATGCCAATCAACAGACGAACAGCGGACGGGCCTTATATGACTCGGGCGGATTCCATAGTGCGACATCATGAAAAGTAAATACTGAATAAAATCTCCGCCCAGTCTCCATTTAAATCTTGAGCATTATAATAACTTCCACAATAGTGAGATTCCCTTGATTTTGAAACCACCTACGGGGTGAGTGACTCCTTTCACTCGTGTCTACTAGCATTATTAGGCACACTCGTTCTATGAACTCTATGTATAGGTGCTAGGGCCAGGACGGCCAAGGATTCTAATGCATTTCGGTTTCAAGCAACTCCTAATGAATATGCGTAATTTAAACCATATATTGTTTGCTGGGTGAAACATGGTCCTGCCTACCTTCTTCGTTGGGGTTAGCTTCTTCAGGTGCGAAGTCAGCGGCCCGCGGTGGGTCCTCCTGCTGCTGGCTCTCCTACTCTTGGTCGTCTGGTTCTTTGATCAGTGGCAGCTCCTACGCACCTCGTTCGCGGGATCTATATGCGATGACATAGTGCAAGTGAGTGCAAAGGTATGCAAATGCGATATGGTGCAAAAAATATAACCATGGTGAGTATCATATGACACGAGATCTATGTACCCTCATTTTAAAACTCATACCACAACAAGGAAAACTTACAAGCTTTACTTAAGAAATCACACAACCATTATTAAGAAATCGTACAAACCATCACCTAAATTTAGTTTCAAAATATCATGCATAATATCACCAGGAGCTTGTAGTAAATGACATGCACAAGCAAACATTACACACTTTTATGAAATGCATTTAGGTTCATTATATAAGTTTATCAATTTACTGATTTAAAATACTCATGTCAAGTTCATGCTGTTATGCAGCTCTAGTTGAGTTCAACTATTTATGACATGAAGATCCATACTGTACTAAGCTACTGCAAAAATTTCAGCCACAAAAGATCTGTAGTTAATTAACTAAAATTCCAAAAATTTAACAGCCTTTTAACTTTCCAGATTTTTCATAATTTGTGGGAAAAGAATCTGGGCCTGAATTTTTTGCAAATAGCACATCTTGGCATGAGCAGTAAGCACAAAAATCAGCAAGCTTAGAAGTTATGTATTCATAGGACATTATTTTCCATATTTAAATTCATCGTAATATTCACATAAAGGAAAACAGTAGCATTAAAATCTGCAAAAATACTTTCTGGAACTAAGACACCTACCAGATTTTTCCTATAATTTTTCCAGCAGATTAGAATCGTTTTTTCCTATTATTTAGTTAATCAAGCCACAATTTACCATTTTCAAATCACTAACTAAACTTTACATGCACAGGTTCATATTTAACCAGTGAGTTACTTATACTATATGAAGCATATGAAAAATACCAGAGAGCCATTTTAAGCAAGTTTCACGTAGCATTCATTTCCCACGTTAATAAAATATATAATTTACTTGCAAATGTCAAAACAGTAAATAAACAGTAAGTGCTAAGGCTGCCAAATTTTTCACATTGCAATGATACCCTAAGAAAGCTACTGTCCAAGTTTGAGCTCAATTGGAGTTCATTTTGACCATATTTTCCATTTTAGATAGATTAACATACATGCACAATATCAAGGGCAAAACAGACAACGCACATCTCCACATCATACCCATTCTGTAGATCTAGTCACAAGGAGTTCATAACCACTATGTTTATCCATTTTGGATTTCTATTCGATTTAATATGATTTTCCCAAGTTTTAGCTGAATATTAACTAAATAAAACAAAAATCCATAGATCCGGGGGTAGATCACAATTAAACCTAACTTCCAAGGGCTAGCATATGACTCAGTGAACAACGCTAGAACTAATTTGCAAAAACAAAAAAGTCAGGGGCCGGATCTAAAGTGTGCTGGCCCCTTCTTCAGCCTCCCGCCGGCCGAAGGCCGCGTGGCAAGGCGCCCGCGCCCCGGCTCGCCGGGCCGCGACACGGGGTGTGGGCGGTGGCCCTTGCCCGGGGCTACTACCTCGGGTAGGTGTGGACGTCAGAGGAGGCGTGGAGGAGGCGGCGGAGGCGGTGAACCGAAGGTGGACCGAGGCGGCGACGGCACGGTCGTGACGTCGAGGCGGGGTCAAACTGGTGGTGGAGCGGTGGTTGCAATGGTGGAGGTCTAGGGCGCCGAGGTGGACGGACGGCGGCGGCGTGAGCTCGAGACCAAGCTTTGGCCGGCAATGGTGGTCGGCTCGGCGCGGGCAAAGCGAGGCAGGGGAGGGCGAGTGGTGAGGGGAAGGGAAAGAGCTTAGCCAAGGCGGTCGGCCTCCACTTAACGTCGCGGCCGAGGAGGCTCGATCCATGGGCGTCGCGGCGTGACCGTACGCTGGCAGCCACGAGGCGTCCACGAGCTGGGGAGCGGCGCGGCGCTGACGGCGCAGGCCCACCAATCAGTGACACCGGAAAAAGGAAAAAAATGTGTTTTCTCCTGCACTGTATTTCCCAATTTTAACCAATTTCGAAGCCGAATTTGGAAAAGTGCCAATTGAATGAAATGTTCTCCTCTTTATTTACCCTGTAGCCCCTAATTTGGACAGTGGACGTTTATTGATTGGGAAATTCAAAAGTCCTATTTCTGGGCATTTTAACCCAAAGTGCCTCTTAGAAATGTTTAGAATTTTCATACCTATGACTTGTCTAATTTGAGCATTGCATAAAAATGGCTGTAGGTTAGAGAAAATTTGAGATTACTAATCAGGTCAAGTTTGAACTGGTTTTCTGTGTTGATAGAAAATGACTCTAATCACCATGTAAACCTCAATATATGCTGAAGTCCCAGTTATCAAAGTTGTTCACCCCATCCTGTCTACAATTTTGGTAATATAAGCTCCACCTAGATCTCGATGGAAACAAAGTTATGATTACAAACATAGAAACAAACAAACATAAAACAGGGCTCAACAAGTTGCATCCTACCCAAGTTTGATCATGTAGTTCAATCATATGCTTTGGCATGATGCTTCATGATGAATGATGCATGTATGAGTGATAGTTATGCACTTGATATGCTGGAGCATCACATAATTCTCCTTTCCTAAATATTCTAAAAAATTATATTCCCTCATTCTCTCTCAATTCTAATCAAATTATTATCGCTCTACTTAACCAAAATTCTTTACATCCTAAAGTAAACCGGATGCCGCTCAACCTTTACTCCTTGCCTTCACGTTGGAGCTTTGGGCAAGTATGTTTTCTTCTTTTTGTCCTCTCCTCACATACTAGGCTGAACCAAACCAAAGCCATCAAAGTCCCTTGTGGATCACGTAATTCAAGTCACTCCGATCCGATCGTCCAGACATACCTCTCCATTTGGAACCAGGCTATATATGTTAACTAGCAGAGTGCTCGTGCTTTGCAACGGAAGATACCATTATAGTACATTATACGCTATTGTTAGTATTCAGGACCATATGCAATGGATGAATGGGCATAAGTCATAAAGAAATCCTTATAAATTATTTACAAACATAGGTGTTGGTCTACACCTCTATATATACATATGTTTTGTGATATTTATACACCATTTTCCTGAAAATTCAGAGGATTCACAAACACCGAAACGATGACAGGACGAAAATGTATGTACTATGACAATTTTTTTGTGATGCCTATCCTCCCAATGGACGCTAACTACCTTAGACTTGTAAACTACTGGTACTTCAAAAGACTTGTCAAAGAGCTAGCTAGAGATCAAAAGGAACATGTATGTGTTCTTGGTTGCATGGGCAAGAAGAAGAGTACATGTGACTGATCACAGCTGGCCACCATCTTCCACACTACCTCCGGGGCGTGCAGCGGGCCGCGAAGAAGCGGTGGTCCGGGTGGTCTGCGCACAGGAGCCTGATTGCCTGAGCCTGAGCGAGGGACGCGGCCAGCTCTTGGTCCTACCAGCCCGGCATCCACGTCGCGCCTTTCAGCTTATACGATGCCATGTAGAACGTCGGGGCTCGGGAGCCACATCGCCGTCACGGGAGGCTAGAGCGCTCACGTTGTCGGCGGCGGCGGCAGCGGCCTTCGTCTTTGGCTTAGGGCTGTTGTCGCTGCTACCACCTAGAAAGGATGGGCCAGACATGGCCAACCACACACGCGTGATTCTAGGGATCCTGTCTTGCATGCGGAGTCAAAGCTGGAGCGCATCGGGGCGGTGCGGCATACATATCAGGTCTTGAGTTGTGCGTCGGTCCTCAATCTCCATGGACTTCACCGTTGGACCTTCGCCGCTCCAACCCACGTGCCACCTTTGAGCCACTCGCCGTCAGTGCGTGCGCTACGTTGGTCACTACACCGCCACCCTTGAGCTGTCGAGCTCGAGCAGTCGCAGTGGGAGGAGGTGGGGTAGGAGGGGAGACACAGTCGGAGGCGTGGAAGATGACACTTGCCTTTGGCATGGAGGGTCGGCGAGCTGCGTGTAAAGAAGGTCAGGGTCCGCCTTACTCCGTCTCGCGGGGCACGCCATGTCGCCGCCCACGCCACCCTACTCCGCTTCGCGTGGCTCGCCACGTCGCCGCCCACGCCCAGGCCGGCTACGGGTGCAGCTTGCTCTCCTGGTGGCTCGGGTCGCAGCAGATCTGGTGGGGGTGGAGGGTCATGGGATCTGAGAGAGAAGGAGAGGAACGATGTGATAGATGAGGGGCGAGGACGCGAGGTTCGTGCGGCAGGAAGTTCGAGGGGCGAGTGTGGGGGAGATTGAGATGTGAGGAGGAGAAAACGACACAGCTGGACTGCTAGAGGCCCATTAGGAGACGATGGCCCACAGCTGTTAGCGAAGTTACGCTCCGCTCGCGCTGCGCGCTCTTCCGACGCACGAACCACTCCCTCTTTAAAGGAATTGAGATTATTAGTCCTTAATAAATCTAGTCCAGAACTCTAATCTTGATCAAGGTTCCATCGTAATTGAGGGACCTTTGCTGCCCACGGAAGCCCAAACGACCAGGACTCTCACGCACACATGGCCGCCTCACGCTAGCTAGCACCCCTGGCCGCTATAAATAGTACAATGCCCTAGGCTCGTCAGCGGCGAGCGCGTTCTACTGTGGCAACCACGTACGGCTGCTCTCGCCGCTTGCTTGTGCTATGCGCCTGCCGTGTAGCCGCCTAGTCCCGACGTCTTGTGAGTCCGTTGGCCGACCACTCGTCTCCTCTCCGGCTCTCATCGTTCGTTCTAGATCCAGATTCCAGGCACAGCGGCATCCATAGTTATGCAGGCTGGGCCCCTCCACCAGCCGTCTCGCTGCTGCTGACTGCACGCCGTCGCTGGGGCTTGGCCCTGCACGCAAGAAGCCCTGCCGGACACCACCTGCAGAAGCGAGACGCTGCCTCACCTCCTACTCCTATATGTTGGGGGCCGAGGGTACACAACAGTTACTCGCGCTTCGGATGCACCCATCACGTTTGACCAAAGTGATCTCCAGTTGAAAGATTACCCTCACAATGATGCAATGGTTATAAATTGCAATATCGGGGGTTATGTCGTCCACGATGTTCTGGTGGACAATGGTAGCTCGGCCGACATTTTAATGGCAAAGGCGTTCCGGCAAATGAACTTTGGTGATATATCTTTGGAACCAGCCAGAGTCTGCTGTGTGGCTTCAGAGGAAGAAGAGTAGAAGCTTTAGGAAAGATATCATTGCAGGTGTCTTTTGGAGAAATCTCAAACCCCAAAAAAGAACTCATCACATTTGATGTAGTAGATGTCAATTACCCCTACAACACAATTCTTGGAAGAGGAACTTTGAACAACTTCGAAGCTGTGTTGCATTCAGCTTATTTGGTGATGAAAATACTAGGCTACAGAGGAGTGATATCTATCCATGGAAGCCAGGAGGATGCCCGAAGGGCTAAAGAAAACTGGTGCCCAGGTGATAAGAAAGTCCATAGTATAGAAGAAGAAAAGCTGAAGTAAACAGGGAACCAATACTGAAAGAAAAGGCAGGGTCAGTTGAACAGCCGAAGCAAGTGGTCCTTGATGAAAACAAGCCAGATCAAACAGTGTTGGTAGGATCTCATCTCACACAAGAGGAAGAATTGGAACTGAAAAAATTCCTTCGATCAAAGATGTGTTTGCTTGGTCTGCAATAGATTTGTGTGGCATTGACCGAAATATCATTGAGCATGCTTTGAATGTTGATCCCTCAGTAAAGCCAAAGAAGCAAAGACTGAGAAAATGTCAAATGACAGGGCCGAGGGGGCAAGGTCCGAAGTTAACAGGCTACTCGAAGCAGCGGTGATCAGACCAGTCGAATACCCAGAATGGTTAGTAAATGTGGTCATGGTGAAGAAGCCAAGTGGAAAATGGAGCATGTGTATCGATTTTACTGACCTCAACAAGGCATGTCCGAAGGATGAGTTCCGTTTACCACGTATTGATATTCTGGTGGATGTAGCTGCTAACTCAAAAATGATGAGTCTGCTGGATGGTACTCGGGATATCACCAAATATGGCTTCGAAAGGAACATGAACCGAAGACAAGTTTCATTACACTTTTGAGGACCTATTGTTACATCAGAATGCCCGAAGGTCTCAAGAATGCAGGTGGCAGTTTTAGCAGGATGACAGCAAAAGTAGTTGGCGATCAACTTGGAAGAAATGTCCTAACATATGTTGATGACATCATTGTCCGAAGCATAAAAGGGGGATCGTATCTACGACCTTAGGGAAACCATTGTTAACTTCACAAGAGCAGGCTTGAAATTGAATCCTAAGAAAAGTATTTTTGGAATATCAAAAGGAAAATTCTTGGGGTGTTTGGTTTCATCAAAGGGAATTGAAGCAAACCCCACAAAAATCGAGGCTATACTTCGGATGGAGCCCCCACGTCAAAGAAATCCAGCCAGAGACTGACAGGAAGATTGGCATCTTTAAACAGATTCATCGCTAGATCAGCTGAGCGGAGTTTACCATTCTATGAAGTAATCAAAGGAACTAACCCATTCGCTTGGGGGGGGGACAACAGAAGGCATTCAAAGAGCTTAAGCAATACCTCGTACACTTGACGACTTTATCGTCACCAGAACAGGGGGCTCCATTGCTGTTGTATGTTGCAGCAGCTCCAGCAGTGGTTAGTGCAGCTATAGTACAAGAGAGAGAAGTGGACGGTCAGAAAAAGCAGAGGCCAGTGTACTATGTCTCCGAAGCACTATCCCCCTCGAAGATGAATTATTCAGAAATTGAAAAAGTAATCTACGCCGTAGTTATGGCATCTAGAAAGCTTCGGCATTATTTTCAAGCACATAATATTGTTGTACCTTCATCAATGCCACTCAGAGATGTACTGCGCAACAGGGAGGCTAGCAGAAGAATTGGAAAGTGGGCAGCAGAGTTGAATGAATATGTGATAGATTTCATTCATCAAACATATATAGAGTCACAAGCATTAGAGGATTTTGTAGTTGAATGGACTCCATCGGAAAAGAATGTAGAATTGCCCTCCGAAGATGAAATTTGGCAAGTACATTGTGATGGTTCTTCACGGCAACTGGGCCTGGAGCAGCAGCGATTCTCCGGTCAGCTTCGGGAATCAAAATAGCATATGCGGTCCGGATGGAGTTCCTAAGTACAAATAATGTTGCGGAGTACGAAGCAGTTATGCTGGGGCTCAGAAAGTTGAAGGCATTAGGGGTAAAGAGAGCCGTTTTGATGTCTGACTCCCAAGTTATATCAGAGCACATCGAAAAAACATCCGAAGCCAAAGATGAGAGGTTGTGAAAATATTTGCACACAATTCGAAGGGTTCATGATGAAAAAGATCTTCAGAAGGGACAATGAAGAAGCTGATGCATCTTAGGGAATCCCTCGGCCACCCGAAGTATTCTTTGAAATCTTAAAAGCACCATCAATTGAGTTGCAGGAAAGAGCTATCCTGTCGGTATCCCTAGTAGTTAGCGAAGATTGGAGGTCAGAAATTATAGCCTACTTGAACAACACACACCAGTGCGACGACGAAGCTTGGCTAACTAGGATGAACCAGCGAGCAAGACAGTACAAGCTGATAAATGAGAATTATATAAAGAGGGAGTATGTGATACACTTCTGAAATGTTTAGCAAGAGAAGAAGGTAAAAATCTGATGAGAGAGGTGCATGCGAGAATGTGTGGGTCACACATAGGCCCAAGAAAGCTATTAGGAAAAGTTTATAGAACAAGGTTTCATTGGCCGAAGGCGGGAGCAGACGCTGAAGAGATATGCAAAACATGCGATAACTGCCAAAAAATGTCCAAGTATCAAAATCAACCTGCCCATTATATTCAGTTAATTGAACCAACTTGGCCATCGCAAAGATGGGGTATGGATTTGATAGGACCTATGAGGAACGCCCAAGGAAACCTGAAATATGCTGTGGTGGCCGTCGAATACTTCACCAAATGGATTGAAGCAAAACCTCTCACAACCACAACTTCGGCAATAGTTCAGAGATTCTTGTGGCAAAACATCATTTGCCGCTTCGGTGTGCCTACAACATTAACAGTTGATAACGGGACACAGTTTGATGCAGAGTCCTTCAAAAAATTTTGTAGCTAGATTGGAATAGGTCTCAACTTTGCTTCGGTCAGACACCCATAATCAAATGGCGCTGTGGAAAGAGCCAATGGCATCATACTCACTGGAATATCGAAAAACTAGTTGGCCTTCCAAAGGAAAATGGGTTGATGAATTGACAAATGTACTGTGGAGCAATAACACCTCGGTTTCGAGAGCTATGGGTTTTACCCCATTCAAGTTGCTGTATGGTGAAGAAGCAATGACACCAGAAGAAGTCAGGCATAGATCTCTAAGGGTGATCAAATCCAAAGCCGAAGAGCAAGATGAGCTACTTGACAAAGAGATGGTTGAGTCGGCCAGACTTGAAGCAGTCGACAATATTCGCAAGTATCAAGATGAAACCAAAAAGTGGAAGGATAGAAATGTGAAATTGAAGAACATAGAGCCAGGAAACTTCGTACTCCGAAGAATAGCTAATGGAGATACAACAGGCAAGCTTCAAAGTAAGTGGGATGGTCCCTTTCTGGTAAATGCGTCAAACAAACCAGGGTCTTTTAGATTAGAGGACATGTCAGGAAGAGAAGTACCAAGGTCATGGAATATAAATGACCTTTGGCGCTACTATCCGTAGAAGTAGAATTTTTCTTTACAAAAGCACTGCACCCTTTTTCCTTGCTGGGGGAACCCCAAAGATGTCAGGCGTGCAAGGTTTTGTAACGGGGCAGATGAATGTAATCAAACTTCGAATCGATGAAGTAATGTTTCCCCCAAGAACGAATTACAATGAGTAAAAAAGGCGAAACTTCGAAGCATTCAACTTCGAAGGGTATCGCCTCCAAGACAGGCGTAATCACGCGCTCAAAAAACATGAGTATGCTAATGTGCGTTTTGATAAAAAGACACTAGTCGAACAAAAATGTTTGACGAAGTGCACAATACCACAGAAGTCGGCCGAAGCCGCAGTGAAAAGAATGAAAGTTGCAGCTCACCACAGAAGTCGGCAGGCTGAAGTGGAAAGAACGGAGATCGCTTGTGCTTCGAAAACATTGGATCCCTTTACAAAAATATCACAACATCGGATACCATTTCACAAACTGTTGAAGCATTGGATTCCTGACGATGAACTGTAGAAGCATTGGATCCTTTGTTTCGAACTATTTAAGCATCGGATACCTATCCTAAGCAGCTATCATGTAGGGGCATCATAAAAAACGCCAAAAGTGTCCTCGGCCTACCGAAGTAATAATAATAAAAATATATCACAGTAGGAATCTCTACGCTGCTATAAATAGACAACGCCTCAGCTCTCAACTATCACTCAACCATTCTCGCAAAGGCAGCCTCACTTCAACAATGAAACGAGACAAAGAAACACTCCGAATAGCCTACGAGCACTTTTCAGTAATTGATTTAAGCCATGAGATTCTCCTAAGCTTCCACCATGTCAGGTCAATTTCGACCTTTCATCAGGCCATGAGAGGCTCCTAACAAGGAGCGTAATGGTCGGATTAGGTGATATTGTCGCCGTACCTGCTTTCCAGCCTCAATGCATCTTGGAGGAAGTCGGGAAAGCAGAGGGCGACAATGTTGCTCGAGCATGGATCTGCTGGAGTTCCAAGACGGAGCTCTGCAGCCGCTGCATGCGGCCCTAAGCTTCGGACGCGCAGCTCTCTTGCTGCTGCACGTGGTTTCGGGCTTCGGATGAGAGGCTGATACCCGCTGGTAACCATGTCATCAGCGTCCATGTTTTAAATTTTATGTATGAGCTCGCTTCGATCCAATAAAATAAGGTTTTTTCCTTGATTTCGAATTCACGTTTGTGCCAAAGTTCATGTGCAAGTCTCAAAAAGAAAAGCAAGTACAAAAAGCGACGTAGCTAAAAGGCGCAAGTGTAAACATATTTGCACAAAATCAACAGCAATAAAAAAGAACTGTTCAACAACCCAAATGTTTACATACCAAATATCACATTGTCCGGTACAACGAAGCTTAATCTTTTATACAGCAAAAGGTCATCGCTAGAGTCACATAAGGGACATGCTCATCAAGTGCAGTCAAATAAAGTCTAAGTCTCCGTTCTTTCTTCCTGATCGGCAAGCTTCAGAGGATCATCTAGCTTCGGAGGCTCTTCCAAAGGGGCTGCAGCCGGATGAGAAGGTTCTGCAGATGCGATGGTGGTCGTGCGAGCAGCTTGAACCTGTACTTCGGAGATTCTGGCTTGAGTCTATTCTTCGGACCGTTTACAAACTTCTTCTTCTGCCTAAAATAACAGGTCAAATGACACATAGAAAAGAGGTGCAGACCAAAAACTTTTTATGAGTCAACAGCTTTTTACCTCTCTTCGACGCTCAATAATCTTCTCCGCAACCTTGGCCTTTAATCCCTTCTTCCATAGCAAGTTGTAAACCCATCGACCAACATTTTCGCACTCACGGTCGCATTGAAAAATACTGTCGACCGGGCATAAAGAAAAGGTAGGAGCTCCGAACTTGCGAACATGCAAGCAGCTATGGCCTTGGCACCGGCCGTAGCACAATAACCTCCGTAGGAGCCCATGAGCCCTGGAACATCAGATATCTCGTTGGTAATCCAATCCAGTGCCCTCAAGCTATCGCCTGCCTTGAACCTCTGAGTCCAGCTACGAGCGCCAAGCTGAGATATAGTCGAGCTAACCACTGAAGCACAAGAATGAATCTTTCCGTACAAAGCCTTGTCATGATCTTCTTTCTCGCGAGACAACATCTCTAGTTTGCACGAAGCGAGTTTATCTCTTCATCCTTGTCTACCACCATTTCACAAAGGTCAGACACCTCAGTTTCTTGTTGGAAGATAGACTTTTGGAGAACTTCAACCATATCTTCAGTGACTCGTTGAGCTTCCTTTTCTCTAGTTAAAAGCCTGTTTGCCTCCGAAGCAGTGTTTGCTTGCTGTGATAGCTCATCTTTTAGTACTACGTTGGCATCCTCCAATAGCTTTGTCTGTTGTCGCTGAAGGGTAATCTCCTTCGAAACTTCCTGAAGATTTCGACCGTGGTTTTGACATTTTCTCAAGGGCATCAATTTTAGCATCCACAGCCGATCCCTCTAGAAGCATTCGCTTGGGTAAGCTCTTAGCAAGAATTAAACCCTAAAACATTCAGAAGAAAGAGACGAAGTCACGATCACAGATAAGGGACGAAAAACATAACAACAGCATAAAACTTCTCGAAAAAGTCAAGATGCATATCCTTACCTTAGCACAAATGGCAGCAAGCTGGCCAGCCAAGATGGCACTGTCTTCGTTCAACACCTTCCCTTCGGCATCGGGAAAACAAAATGAATTCCTAAGTACACCGGCAATGTGCAAATTAGTCTCTGGTGCCAGGCACTGAAAATTTGTTGCAAACTTCCCTCTGAACACGGTACAATCCTTTTCGCTACCAAGCTGAGAGGCAATGGTACAAAAGCCTGGAATCCTCTTTCGGAAAAATATCCTCAGTATCAATAACTCGAAAAAGGCCTCGGTGCCCGGTAGATGGACCCTCACCATTGATATACTCAAAAGAATGGCCCGAAGAGCTGTTCTCGAGGTCCTTCCCTCGAAGGTTAGCCAGCACGTGAGCTATGTCGTCAGATGCACTTTTGTGCTCTTTCTCTTCTTCCTTGCCTTTTTCTTCTCAGTTACCATATCTGTATCCTTCACTTTGGATTGCCCACCATCAAGGTCACCAATCAGAATCCGCTTGTATGAAGTTGCTACGTGCGCTGTCTTCTTATCTTCACGAACACCTTCGTATCGTGGAGATGCCCCGGTTGATTCCTCATCCAATACAGAGGCATATGGAGATGCAATTCGAGGAAGGCATTCAGAGCAGGTAGGAGATGAAGGTCCATGAGCTAACCTCATGACAGTAGAATCAATCAAGAGGGCTCAGGATATGATTAGGACCAACACTTCCAACCATTGAGCCCATGATTTTTTTCAACTTCTGAGGTCACGCCTCGAGATGCAGTTGGTGCAGGGGCTCGCTCTCCTTCCTTAAAATCTTTCTTCCCAGATTTATCAGCTGGTGGAACTGGAACTTCGTGTGGCGACAAAGTTTCCTCGTGAAAATCGCTTTGAACTGCAAGTTTCTTCTTCTTCGCACCAATTTTAACTCTCTTTTTTGTCGCCTCAAGCTTCGAAGTGCCCGCCCCCGGAACATCGGAAGCTTTCCGCTTAACAGTTTTCCTGAAAGGGTTCTTCGTCTCTAGCTTAAAGTGTTTGTAGTTGGGGTAATCAACCCCGAAAGCGTCAAAAACTCGGTTTTTGTGAAGCTTTGGACGATCTCCAAAAGCCTGTCGCAGGCATTTATAATTGAACTTGGTATAATTCCCAAGCATCAAATCAACGGTCTTCTTGACGTTAACCCTCCAGCCATCGGTGGGGGACTTGTATTTGCCAACATGCTTGAATTTGTAAGGAAGCTGAACAAGCTTCGAAGGGTCAATCGGTCCTTCGGGTTTCGGCATAGAGAATTTGCTTCGAAGAGGAATTACTCCATAGGCAGCAAACTCATGAGCCAGACAACGAGTATGAATCTGCGAGCACACAACATTGTAAGCTTGGCCGGCAATATGCACTGCCTTTGTTTGTGCGCAAAGAGGATGCTTGAACCCGAAGGACAGCTTCAACGGGCTCATAAGGCAACAAGAAAATCCAGAATCCTCGTCAACTCTGTAGTAGAACCACTTGTGTGTCCAACCGCTGGACCATTTGCTGCGATAAGCAGGTACGGGACCGACTGAAACCTGTCGGCTCCGGAAACTATAACACCCGAAGTTGGGGTGCAGCCTTGAGACCTTGTCAGCCTTCGTCTGGTAGTGCAGCTCATGGCATCGGCAAAAATGATCTACTTCTGGCTCCACTCCTTAGCTAGCCATTATCCAAACATATACACTCATCCTCGCGAACGCGTTCGGAGTAAGCTGATGAAAGAAAATTCCATATTTCTTTAGCACACGACGGATCATGGAGTGCATTGGGATCCGAAGCCCAGCTGTAAAGAAATTCTCAAACAGAACAATCTCATTAGGTGCCGGTGTCGGAGTCTCTTTGTCACCTGGAAGATGACAGCAGCTGATATCCTTTATGAAATCCATATCTTTGTAGTACTTGAAATCACCTTCTTTGATATTGGAGCTCCCGAATACCAAGTGGCTCAGTTTCTTGGGACAAATAATGTCGTTCCCATCTTCATCATCTTCCTCTTGATCCACTTCCTCTTCATCTGCAGCTCGATCCTCGTCCATGGGCTGATCATCTTCGGATTCTTTGGAGGCTTCGGCGTCAACATCTGTTCGAAGTTGAGTCACATCAACTGCTTCTTCTTCGCCAGACAAGTTCCAGTTCTCCCCTTCCGATTCAGCTTCGAAGACGGAAATGGGGCGACCAGTAGTGTGGATTCTCGCCATAAGAAAGAGAAGTCTACAAAAACGCTTATAAGACAAAATGATATTGCAAAACCTAGTGTTAAGTAAAAATACTAGCGTATAGAGTGCTCAACCTGGTTATAGTCCGAAGGATTACTAGTAGCACGAACAACGAAAGCAGCGTGAAACAAGAGCTTTGGTGCAGAGAAATCAAGGGCAGCAGGGCGGCTCTAGCAAGAGGGTCCGGGGTCGGGGAAAAATTACCCCCCTATATATACTGACCCGGGGGCGGAAATCAAAAGGACGCACAATAAAAACCAGACGTCCAATAAAACGCTGACGCGTGTCCATTCCTTGAACGCTAAAAAAAAGAGTCAAATATTTTTTGAAGATAACCTCAAAATGGGGGGGAAGTGTCTCGGGCATCCGAAGCGCTTGGTAGACCTTCGAATTCCCAAGTTTTTTGCGGTTTGAGCTCATCTTGGAAAAATGAACTAATCCCACGAGGGGCTACTGTTGGGGGCCGAAGGTCAACAACAGTTACTCGCACTTCGTATGAACTTCGTGTCTATTTCAGGGGCAGCTTCGGAGGTTGGATTGAACTAGATGCTGATTCGAAGCTCTCCGTCAATGAAGTCCGAAGCTCTGGAGCCTAAAGTAGAAAACTGTTAGGGAGGACCGAAGCTCCGGAGTTCGAAGGAAGAGAACTATTGTCGAATCCGAAGATCTCCATAATGTCCGAAAGCTGTGAATCAGGCGGCGTTCGCCGAAGTTAGAGGATGGCGTCTTGAGGATTGAAGCCTAGAGGAAGCCAAGTCGGACACGACTCTCCGGAGGTTGTGTAATCAAGTTGACTTCGGAGCTAAAATTACCAAATGACCAAAGTCGGTTGTAAATGTATATGTAAGGAGTTGGGAACGACTGAGGCCATTTCTGTAAAATCAATGTAAAGTAGGCGATCGGTTGACCCCTATAAATAGCGGGAAGACGAACCGACGGGGGACAGTTGACGCTCGGGTATACTTTTACGCAGTGAATGACATCAGCCCTAATTGAAAAGCACTAAAGGTTTATCTAAGACTTATTACTAATTTATTCTTCCTTTTGACTTCTTTACCATTCAAGTTACTTATTCCTATTTCATGTCTTGCGCGGTAAAATTGCATTTCTATTTGTCCAACTTATACGAAGTATTATGGATCATTGAATTTCTGTTGTTGTTGATCTTACGAAGTCACAAGTTAGTATCTTAGAGTTATTATAAATCTATCGATGTACGCTTTACGAAGCTTCATACTTGTATCATGGCATTAACCCAAAGGTCCTCGCAGTGGAGCTTCTTCGTTTGTTGATGTTGGCCTGTTTTTTGCATCTTCGTGTGTATGTAGAAACAGGATCCCAACATTTGGCACCCACCCGCGGTGTACCAACACCACGAAATGACGAAGCAATCGTCAAGAGCACAACGAGTACCCCGGGGGGGGGGACTTCGAACGAAGTCAAGAATCGTCCCAGCAGTGATAAAGCCACATTCGAAGAGGTACATGAAGAGGGTGAATTAGAAGCCGAAGCTCACCAAGAAGAAGAAAATTTACATCAGCAGATCCTGCAACCAAAGAAAAAGAGTATTGGAAGAGTTACTGTCAATACCTGATGATATCGAAGAGGAAGATTTGGAAGAGTTAGAAAGATTGAACCAGGCATTGCAAGAAAAGAAGCAGAGATTGGCAAAGTTATCAGTTGAAAAACCAGATTAATGAAGCTTCGGAGCACATCAAGTTCATACAGAGAGAGGGTCAGCATCAAAGAGATCAACATTTGAACAGGCAAGAAGAACAAATCCTACAGCAGCTAGGTTACATATTTGATGCTTTGTCGCCAATATCAGCAGAGTTACAGGCAGCACCTTGGCCAGCAGCTTACAGACCAACCATGCTCCCAAGCTATGATGGTCAGTCTAATCCGAAGCAATTTCTACTTAGCTATGAAGCTACGGTAGCATCAATCGGAGGGAACACAGCAGTACTAACAAAATCCTTGGTAATGGCCCTTCAAGGAGTCGCTCAAACTTGTACACTTCGTTAAAGCCAGGATCAATCAGTTCCTGGGAACAGCTAAGAGAAGCTCTGTTGTCAAGTTTTCAAGGGTTTCACTCTCAAGCAGTCACAACTCAAATGTTGTTCACATGCAAGCAAGAGCCAGGTGAAGCTTTACAAAGTTACTTCCGAAGTTTCCTGAACATAAAAGCTCAAGCAACAGCAATACCCAATGCAATAGACGCAACCATTAAAGGACTTCGAATTAGAAACTGTGCACAATACTTTGCACGCAAACAGCCGAAGTCTATGACTGAGTTGTGTGCAAAAATGGATGAATTCTGCAGAGCAGACAATGATCTTCGTCTCCGGCAACAAGAACAACAAAGGCCAAAGGAATCTAGTTAACATCAAAACAGGAACAATAGGCAGAATTTTGGACCTTCGGATTAGTATCAAGGCTCCAATGTGTATAACATTGAAGAAGAAAAGCAAGATCACAAGCAAGAATCAAACTCAGTTCAAGGGAGAAGTAATTTCAGAGGAGGCAGAGGAGGTAGAAGCTTCGGAGGCAGAGGTCCTAGGGGACGATCACAGAACAAATAGTATTGCATTTTCTGTGGAAAAGATAAAGGACACACTTCAATGTACTGTGAATACACAATGGAGAAGCGGAAAGAATTAGAGGAATGAAACTTGAAGAACAAGCCGAAGGAGGTTGACTCAGCTCAGCAATATTGCCCGATTAACTATGCAATACCAAACATACACGCATTAACATATTCGCAGCGTCAACAACTGCGGCCACCCCCTTTGAATTCAATGCTAATTCAGTCTTATGGCCATCAACAAGCTGCGATGCCACCACCTGTAACACCCTAAATTTTGCTACATGAAAATCTTTTCCGAAACTAATGTAATTTTGCTTAGAGTCTGATTTATTTATGCATAACACCATAATACTTTGGTTATTTCAAATATTAATCAACTGAAAATAAATCCTAGGAACCACATGTGTGAGCATTCATGCCCTTGCATATTTTATTGGATGATTTGCAGTGTTTAAAGTTTGATCCAAAATCATTTGCATCTCTCCAAAATTTCTCAAACTCCAAATAATCCAGGGAAAGGTTTCTTTTTCCCCCTCTCCTTCTTTTCTCTCTTTCGGCCCAAGAACAGAGCCGGCCCAGCAGCAGCCCAGTGCCGCGCCCCTCCCTCCTCCTCAGCCGCTGCCATGTGGGGCCCGCCTGTCGGCGCAGCGCCTCCACACCGCGCCAGCCCTTTCCCTCACTGCCAGCCTGGGCCCGCTTGTCAGGCACTCCTTCTTCCTTCTTACTGCTGCCGCTCGCCGCCCGGGGGAAAGCACCACCCCGCTGCGCCTCGGCCCCGGTCCGCGCCTCGCGCCTGCGCTCCCGGCCTCGCTCGAGGATCACGCGACCGCGCCCCGCCTTCCTGTCCCCTCCCTCTTCCCTTTCGTTTCTCTGCGCGCGCCGACGGGCAGAGTCCGGAGCGGACTCGCTACCCGGCCGAGCCGGACTCCATCTCCTCCCTTCCAAACCACGCGGCTTCGCCATCCCCCCATGCCCGCATCCGCGCCCCCTTTTCCTTGTTCGCGTCACGCCTTTCCTTCCCTTAGCTTGCGCGCGCCGTGGGCGACGCGGACGCGAACGCGGACCCGAGTCCAACTCGAGTCGGACACGCCGCGCGCCGCCTTCCCTTGACCCTTCCCGCAAGCTTCGGCTTTCGGACTATAAAAGCCGCCGAACCCCGTTGTCCCGAGCATCAAATCCCTAGCCCTAAACCGCCGCCTTGCGCTCGAGCTCACCGTGAGTTCTTCAAGTCGCGCCGCGACGTTCATTGAGTTCACGCGCCGGGTTTCTCATCTACAAGCCGCCATCGTCGACGAGATCAACCCCACTATTTTCGCCTTGAGGTAGAGTCCCTAAACGCCTAACCACGGCTCTAGTTTTGCCTCGGTTCGCCGGTTTGACCTCAACACGCCGCTTAGTTCGTGCACAGGAAGCCGCCACCGCCGCCGTACGCCGTTGCCGCCTCTCCATCGACTACGTCTATACCCGGAGCTTTGCACCGAGTTGAGGTTTCTTTCTAGCCTATCCTCGCCCCCGATTAGTCCCTACCCCGGCGGCAATTGCTCGCCGGAGTTGACCTTCCGTGCCATCACGTCGCAAGCCGTCGCCGGTGCAGGCGCCGCCGTCTAAGTTGCTCCGTTTGCTTCGTCGCACTCCGCCCTCGCTCGAACGCCTTTTTCCGCCCGCTCTAGGCCACCGAAACCACGGGTTCGTGGTGCTCCGGCGATCCTCCACCGCATCCCGCGGGCAGCGCCGCCGAGCCCGCAGCCGGAGCCGACCCAATCGCCCTCCGATCTATTCCCTGCCGTCCGATCTCGATCCAACGGTCCTAGATGCACACAACCGGAGTCAATACCGGTCAGCGCCGGGATTTTGCTAAAGAGCCCCTGTGCTTTTCGTAAATCAACCCGCGGTCCAGTTTGGTTAGATTTAGGTCCCTGGTTTTCGCAGTTTGGCCCCTGGAGTTTCAAATATTTTTATTTTAAGCCTTTAAACTTGTTTTAATCATATCTTTTGCGTTATAACTCCGATTTGAATGATTCTCGAACCTACGAGATCGTGATAACGCGTAGATTAGTTTTAAAACCTTTCTAACCTCTGTTCATGATGTTTGGCGTATTGTTTTAGTCAATTTGTATTCATTGCTTGTATGTGTGTAACGTGTAGCCGACGTTCCGTCCGAGTTTGCTGAAAATCAATCCTCATATGTCTTTATATGCTTATGAAACTTGGGATGGGCTGTGATATGTAGATTAATGCTATCGCTCAACATTTTTTTATATTCATGTTGCTAATCTTGTTTAATTAATGATGAACTTGATGATAAAAGTTTGGTTTTAGCAACATGGAGACTTGGGCATGTTTTGTTGGTTTTGCTCAAGTGCTTCACCCTAAGGATCGGTTCGCCGAGCGACCACCCAGGAAAACAGTACAACCACAAGACTCACATGGGCATTGGGCTTGACTGATTAATTAGATGAACTAGAGTTTTGGCTTGCTTTCCTGAAACATGGCGTATGAGGGGTCTGGGGGATATGGGACTTTGCCCTTTGCCAATGTGGTGCAATTTGATTTGTCACCCTTTGGAACGGAACTCTCATATCTTTAGTTGACTGGAGTAACCTGTAACGAGTCGGCCATAACTCTAGGAATTCTTTGTAAAGGTCTCGTAGTGAAACCCTGCCAACTCACCAAAGGTTAGTGTTTGAGGGCCCGTACAGCCCGAGGCAAATGGGAATCACGACTTGTGGGTAAAGTTGTACAACCTCTCGAGAGTGTTTAAAACTGATATATCAGCCGTGCTCACGGTTATGAGCGGCCTGGACCCTCACAGATTAGAGTTTTCAAAGAAAGAGGCTTATGGAGATCATGGTAATGATGGTGATAACAACGGTTATGGTTATGGTTCATGCTTATTTACTTATTATGCTTTGCTGTCTTTATAATAAAGGGATGGGATATGCTAATCATTGCTAGTAATAAAATTTGACCAACTAAAAGCAACTGCTATTGCCTGTCCACCATAAAGCCAGTCCACTTTTATCCTAAACAGAATACTTGCTGGGTACGGGATATACTCATTCTTGCTTATTTTTATACCACGTTGCATCCATTGCAACCGCTGCTCAGATCCAGAAGGGAATGGTGATGAATTCTAATCAGGAGTTCCAAGACTACGACGAGTTCTAGGCTGGTGTGCCATCCGTTAGTCGCCTATGGAGCATTGGTCATCTTCCGCTGTCGTTTAGTTATTTTGTTTTCATTAAGATACTCGGTTTCGATAAAGACATTATGGTCAATATTGGTTATTACTCTTAAGTTAAAGTACTGGTTGTGTTATTACTTTTGTTTATGTTGTGTATGTGGTTAAACTGATCCTGGCACATACATGGTTAGCACTTGGTTTTGTTTCTAAAACCGGGTGTGACAGAAGTGGTATCAGAGCCGTGCTGACCGTAGGACGCAAGCCTAGAATAGAACTGGTCGTTTTTAAGGATTTTGCTTACCTTTTCTTGCTTTCTCCATTCAAATACTTGCAATATATGCTATTTTGATATCTGTACTTGTCTATTCCAAGTATGACTTTCTATATCTACTTATCTATCCCCTAATAGAACTGTTTCTTATATTTGCTTCCGTTGTGGGCCTGTAGATGTCGAGCTTTAAGCATGAAGCTCGCATGCGTGTTGGTGGATGCATTGGTAGACTCGACAAGACCAGGCTGCCAACACCAACCCCACCATCCCCTCCGCCACAAGAGTGGGAAGATCTGAACGACACTGAAGAGGAGGACCCCGAAGAGCTAGTGCCATATTCATCAGATGAGGAGCAGTCAGAAGAGCCTGAAGTGCAGCCAGATGTGCCACCTGCTATTCCAGAAGATCAAGCCGCAGCTCAAGGTCAAGACGGAAGACAAGCCCAACAACAACAACATGAGAATGAAGATCGCTGGCACGAGAGCATCCACCGTTGGTTCGACTACCCATTGCCGTTTCCTCGGATGTTGCGGGAAGCGTTAGTGAGGCTCCGACTTGGCCACGCGTGGGTCACATATGTGGGAACTCGCTATCGTCACCGTATCTATCAAGAAGAGTGGGCAATGGCAGTACAGATCAGCGTTTTGGACGAGTATGGAGCACGTCGGGACATCGCCCTTAGCTACGCCCCTGCCCTTCGCCACAATTATGAAGCCGCCATCAGTGATGCAGCTCAGGAAGCCCTAGCAACCCTATGCTACTCTAGCCACAGCCAGTTAGCCGACGGTATGCTGCGTTACCTTCCCCGCCGTCAGCCTGGAGGACTCGACACGTGGATCGTTACTCCTACCGCAGAGAAGAACCCGCGCCTTGAAGCCACTGTCGACTACCTTGTCGCGCTCAACACCGATTACAATGCCCTAGCTGAGGAGTTGTGCACGGCAAAGCTAGAAATTTCAAGATTGCGTGCTCAAATTACACCAAGCATGCCATTGTTCAACCCCGTCTACTACCCACCAAGGAAGAGGGTCCGCTACAATGACCCAGCAGCAAAGACCTACATTCGGCATCCTTAGGAGAGTTACCATTGTAATAGGGTCCATTAGCATCGTCTAGTTTAGTTAGATCGGATAGACTTAGATCGTTTAAAAGTGTGCACGTTTGCTTGTGATGGTGTCATATGGATGATTTGGTTCTTTGTAATGAGTGCTTAAGTTGTGGGGTAATATCCACAATTTTGTCTTTTGGTTGGATGTTTAAAAGGTTTAATAAAGATAGCTAGTTTGGGAAAAACCTTGCTCTATCTATGATTAGGTCTTTATCTTATCTATCTTGGTTACAAATGTTGAAGGAGAACTATGACCTGGGATAAGTGCTAACGATATGTTTGGCCAAATCAGATGAGTACGGGACGTGGTCGTGGTCGTGGAGGTAGAGGAGGTCGTGGAGACGGAGGGCTCCCGAATCCACCGCCGCCGATGACTATGGAGCAGCTGATCATGAACCAGACCCAAGTGATACAAGCTCTCGGTCAAGCAGTGGCAGCCATGCACCAGGCGCAACAGCAACCACCCCCGCCACCGCCGCCTCAACCGCGGGACAGACGCGCGGATTTCCTGAAAGGACACCCACTGGTATTTACTCACTCTGCCGACCCTATGGATGCAGAAGACTGGCTCTGTGCAATACAGCGGGAGTTGGACGTCGCTCAGTGCACCGATCAGGAGAAGGTTCTCTACGGTCCTCACCAACTACGGGGTGCCGCCCAACAATGGTGGGAGTCATACCACCTCGCTCATAACAACCCCAACACTATCACCTGGCAAGAATTTACAGAGAGATTCAGGGCACACCACGTTCTAGCTGGTGTGATGTCATTGAAGAAAGAGGAGTTTCTAGCACTCACTCAGGGTGCTATGTCTGTCAGTGAGTATCGGGATAAATTCCTACAGCTGTCCCGATACTGTCCAGAGGAGGTTGATACCGATCCCAAGAAGCAGTACCGCTTTCTTAAAGGCTTGGTTGATCCGCTCAGATACCAGCTCATGAACCATATTTTCCCTAACTGCCAGCACCTAATAGACCGAGCCATTGTGACGGAAAATACTCATCGCGAGATGGAAGAGAAGAAGCATAAGAAAAAGGCGCAACAACCTAGCAGCAATACCCGGCCTAAGTACACTGGGTCAACCTATTACCAGAACCACCCTACACAGAGCACCGGACAACAAGGCAATGGTCAAGTACAGTACTCCAACAATCAAGCTCAGCATCATCAGACCTCTGTTAGCACTCCTATAAAAGCCGGCACGCCAGTACAGTCAGGGAGTAACAATTGCTTCAAGTGTGGAGGAACCGGTCATTGGTCCCAGCAGTGCCCGCAGAAAAATACATCGCAACAAATCCAAAGAGGAGGTTCCACCACTCCGGCTTCTGGCCAGCAGCGCAGTACAAATGGACAAGTGAACTATGTGTCAGCCGAGGCTATGCAAGGAACTCCCAACGTAATGCTAGGTACGTTATCCGTAAAATTTGCACCCTGCCTTGATCCTTTTTGATCCCAGTGCTTCTCATTCATTCATTACTGTCCAATATGGGAGCCATCATAAAATACCAGTAGCAACCATTGAATGTCCCATGTTAGTAAGTTCACCAGGAGGAGGAATGAAGATAGGCAGTGTTTGTCCGAGTACCAAAATTAATTTAAGGGGGGTAGACTTTCCTGCCGACCTTATAGCTTTGGAAACAAGTGGAATAGATGTCAATTTCGGAATGAATGGGTTGCAAAAAAATTTCAATAGAATAATATATGTGCAGAGAGGAAGGTGACTTTGACTACTCCATCCGGGGAACACCTAGAAGTTTTAATGTACATACCCCAGGTAGGAGAATTTAAGGGTACCGGAGAAGCAGCTACCAAAAGATGTCTCTATAGTAGATTCCGTGAAACTCTTTGCTAGCCAATCCTAAATCTCGGGACGAGATTTCTTTAAGGGGGGTAGATTTGTAACACCCTAAATTTTGCTACATGAAAATCTTTTCCTAAACTAATGTAATTTTGCTTAGAGTTTGATTTATTTATGCATAACACCATAATACTTTGATTATTTCAAATATTAATAACCTGAAAATAAATCCTAGGAACCACATGTGTGAGCATTCATGCCCTTGCATATTTTATTGGATGATTTGCAGTGTTTAAAGTTTGATCCAAAATCATTTGCATCTCTCCAAAATTTCTCAAACTCCAAATAATCCAGGGAAAGGTTTCTTTTTCCCCCTCTCCTTCTTTTCTGTCTTTCGGCCCAAGAACAGAGCCGGCCCAGCAGCAGCCCAGTGCCGCGCCCCTCCCTCCTCCTCAGCCGCTGCCATGTGGGGCCCACCTGTCGGCGCAGCGCCTCCACACCGCGCCAGCCCTTTCCCTCACTGCCAGTCTGGGCCCGCTTGTCAGGCGCTCCTTCTTCCTTCTTACTGCTGCCGCTCCCCGCCTGGGGGAAAGCTCCGCCCCGCTGCGCCTCGGCCCCGGTCCACGCCTCGCGCCTGCGCTCCCGGCCTCGCTCGAGGATCACGCGACCGTGCCCCGCCTTCCTGTCCCCTCCCTCTTCCCTTTCCTTTCTCTGCGCGCGCCGACGGGCAGAGTCCGGAGCGGACTCGCCGCCCGGCTGAGCCGGTCTCCATCTCCTCCCTTCGAAACCGCGCGGCTTCGCCATCCCCCCATGCCCGCATCCGCGCCCCCCTATTCCTTGTTCGCGTCGCGCCTTTCCTTCCCCTAGCTTGCGCGCGCCGTGGGCGACGCGGACGCGAACGCGGACCCGAGTCCAACTCGAGTCGGACACGCCGCGCGCCGCCTTCCCTTGACCCCTCCCGCAAGCTTCGGCTTTCGAACTATAAAAGCCGCCGAACCCCGTTGTCCCGAGCATCAAATCCCTAGCCCTAAACCGCCGCCTTGCGCTCGAGCTCACCGTGAGTTCTTCAAGTCACGCCGCGACGTTCATTGAGTTCACGCGCCGGGTTTCTCATCTACAAGCCGCCATCGTCGACGAGATCAACCCCACTGTTTTCGCCTTGAGGTAGAGTCCCTAAACGCCTAACCACGGCTCTAGTTTTGCCTCGGTTCGCCGGTTTGACCTCAACGCGCCGCTTGGTTCGTGCACAGGAAGCCGCCACCGCCGCCGTACGCCGTCGCCGCCTCTCCATCGACTACGTCTATACCCGGAGCTTCGCACCGAGTTGAGGTTTCTTTCTAGCCTATCCTCGCCCCCGATTAGTCCCTACCCCGGCGGCAATTGCTCGCCGGAGTTGACCTTCCGTGCCATCACGTCGCAAGCCGTCGCCGGTGCAGGCGCCGCCGTCTAAGTTGCTCCGTTTGCTTCGCCGCACTCCGCCCTCGCTCGAACGCCTTTTTCCGCCCGCTCTAGGCCACCGAAACCACGGGTTCGTGGTGCTCCGGCGATCCTCCGCCGCATCCCGCGGGCAGCGCCGCCGAGCCAGCAGCCGGAGCCGACCCAATCGCCCTCCGATCTATTCCCTGCCGTCCGATCTCGATCCAACGGTCCCAGATGCACACAACCGGAGTCAATACCGGTCAGCGCCGGGACTTTGCTAAAGAGCCCCTGCGCTTTTCGCAAATCAACCCGCGGTCCAGTTTGGTTAGATTTAGGTCCCTGGTTTTCGCAGTTTAGCCCCTGGAGTTTCAAATATTTTTATTTTAAGCCTTTAAACTTGTTTTAATCATATCTTTTGCGTTATAACTCCGATTTGAATGATTCTCGAACCTACGAGATCGTGATAACGTGTAGATTAGTTTTAAAACCTTTCTAACCTCTGTTCATGATGTTTGGCGTATTGTTTTAGTCAATTTGTATTCATTGCTTGTATGTGTGTAACGTGTAGCCGACGTTCCGTCCGAGTTTGCTGAAAATCAATCCTCATATGTCTTTATATGCTTATGAAACTTGGGATGGGCTGTGATGTGTAGATTAATGCTATCGCTCAACATTTTTTTATATTCATGTTGCTAATCTTGTTTAATTAATGATGAACTTGATGATAAAAGTTTGGTTTTAGCAACATGGAGACTTGGGCATGTTTTGTTGGTTTTGCTCAAGTGCTTCACCCTAAGGATCGGTTCGCCGAGCGACCATCCAGGAAAACAGTACAACCACAAGACTCACATGGGCACTGGGCTTGACTGATTAATTAGATGAACTAGAGTTTTGGCTTACTTTCCTAAAACATGGCGTATGAGGGTTCTGGGAGATATGGGACTTTGCCCTTTGCCAATGTGGTGCAATTTGATTTGTCACCCTTTGGAACGGAACTCTCATATCTTTAGTTGACTGGAGTAACCTGTAACGAGTGGGCCATAACTCTAGGAATTCTTTGTAAAGGTCTCGTAGTGAAACCCTGCCGACTCACCAAAGGTTAGTGTTTGAGGGCCCGTACAGCCCGAGGCAAATGGGAATCACGACTTGTGGGTAAAGTTGTACAACCTCTCGAGAATGTTTAAAACTGATTTATCAGCCGTGCTCACGGTTATGAGCGGCCTGGACCCTCACAGATTAGTGTTTTCAAAGAAAGAGGCTTATGGAGATCATGGTAATGATGGTGATAACAACGGTTATGGTTATGGTTCATGCTTATTTACTTATTATGCTTTACTGTCTTTATAATAAAGGGATGGGTTATGCTAATCATTGCTAGTAATAAAATTTGACCAACTAAAAGCAACTGCTCTTGCCTGTCCACCATAAAGCCAGTCCACTTTTATCCTAAACGGAATACTTGCTGGGTACGGGATGTACTCATTCTTGCTCCACGTTGCATCCATTGCAACCGCTGCTCAGATCCAGAAGGGAATGGTGATGAATTCTAATCAGGAGTTCCAAGACTACGACGAGTTCTAGGCTGGTGTGCCATCCGTCAGTCGCCTGTGGAGCATTGGTCATCTTCCGCTATCCTTTAGTTATTTCGTTTTCGTTAAGATACTCGGTTTCGATAAAGACATTATGGTCTGTAATATTTGTTATTACTCTTAAGTTAAAGTGCTGGTTGTGTTATTACTTTTGTTTATGCTGTGTATGTGGTTAAACTGATCCTGGCACATACATGGTTAGCACTTGGTTTTGTTTCTAAAACCGGGTGTGACACCACCTCTTCCACAATACCAAGCCATAACTTATCCACAGCAACAAGTATTGCCGCGTCCTCCACTAGGACCACCAATGCAGTAACAGTGGTCTGCAGGTCCTTCAAATCAATACCGAGTACAGGTACCATCGGGCAGCTTTCCAAACACACCAGTGCAACAACATTCGTTTCAAGAGAAGTTGAAGGAGGAAGAAGTAGTTGAAACAGAAACAGTAAACATAATAGTCCCCGCTTCGAAGCATATATTCCCCATAATGGGAGGGTCAAGCTACGAGCCCTTGTCTAAGAAGCAAAAGAAGGAACAACAACGGAGGGTTCACCACATTGGCGTTCAGGGCCCTTTTGTCAAAATGAAATGGTCGCATGTACCTATCACATTTGACCAAAGTGATCTCCAGTTGAAAGACTACCCTCACAACGATGCAATGGTTATAAACTGTAATATCGGGGGATACGTCATTCATGATGTTCTGGCGGACAACGACAGTTCGGCCGACATTTTAACGGCAAAGGCGTTCAGGCAAATGAACTTTGGTGATATATCTTTGGAACCGGCCACGAGTCCACTGTGTGGCTTCGGAGGAAAAAGAGTAGAAGCTTTAGGAAAGATATCGTTGCAGGTGTCTTTCGGTGAAATCTCAAATCGCAGAACAGAACTCATCACGTTTGATGTAGTGGATGTCAATTATCCCTAGAACGCAATCCATGAAAGAGGGACTTTGAACAACTTCGAAGTTGTATTGCATTCAGCTTATTTGGTGATGAAAATACCAAGCTACAGAGGAGTGATATCTGTTCATGGAAGCCAGGTGGATGCCCGAAGCGCTGAAGGAAACTGGTGCCCAGATGATAAGAAAATCGATAGTATAGAAGAAGAAAAGGCGGAAGTAAACAGGTAACCAATACTGAAAGAAAAGGCAGAGTCAGTCGAGCAGCTAAAGCAAGTGGTCCTTGATGAAAACAAGCCAGATCAAACAGTGTTGGTAGGATCTCATCTCACACAGGAGGAAGAATTGGAATTGAAAAATTCCTTCAATCAAACAAGGGTGTGTTCACTTGGTCAGCAAAAGATTTGTGTGGCATGGACCGAAATATCATTGAGCATGCTTTGAATGTTGATCCCACAGTAAAGCCGGAGAAACAAAGACTGAGAAAAATGTCAGATTACAGGGCGATGGGGCAAGGTCCGAAGTTAACAGATTACTCGAAGCAGTGGTGATCAGACCAATTGAATACCCAGAATGGTTAGCAAACATGGTTATGGTAAAGAAGCCAAGCGGAAAATGGTGCATGTGCATCTATTTTACTGACCTCAACAAGGCATGCCCGAAGGATGTGTTCCCATTGCCACGAATTGATACTCTAGTGGATGCAGCTGCTAACTCAGAAATGATGAGTCTGCTGGATGGATACTCAGGATATCACCAAATTTGGCTTCAGAAGGAAGATGAACCGAAGACAAGTTTCTTTACACCTTTGGGGACCTTTTCTTACATCAGAATGCCCGAAGGTCTTAAGAATGCAGGTAGCGAGTTTTAACAGGATGACAGCAATAGTGGTTGGCAATCAACTTGGAAGAAATGGCCTAACGTATGTTGATGACATCATCGTCCGAAGCATAAAAAGGGGGATCACATCTCCGATCTCAGAGAAACCTTTGTTAACTTCAAAAGAGAAGGCATGAAGCTGAATCCTGACAAAAGTATTTTTGGAATATCAAAAGGAAAATTCTTAGGGTGTTTGGTCTCATCAAAGGGAATTGAAGCAAACCCCACAAAAATCGATGCTATACTTCGGATGAGCCTCCCAGGTCAAAGAAATCATCCAGAGATTGACAGGAAGATTGGCATCTTTAAACAGATTCATCGCTAAATCAACTGAGCGGAGCTTACCATTCTTCGAAGTACTCAAAGGAACCAACCCATTCGCTTAGGGGGAAAACAACAGAAGGCGTTCGAAGAGCTCAAGCAATACCTTGTACATTTGATGACTTTATCGTCACCAGAACAGGGGGCTCCATTGCTATTGTATGTCGCAGCAGCTCCAGCAGTAGCTAGTGTGGCTCTAGTACAAGAGAAAGAAGTGGATGGATAGAAAAAGTAGAGGCCAGCGTATTACATATCCGAAGCTCTGTCCCCCTCGAAGATGAATTACTCAAAAATTGAAAAAGTAATCTACGCTGTAGTCATGGCATCTAGAAAGCTTCGGCATTATTTTCAAGCACATAACATTATTGTACCTTCATCAATGTCACTCAGATATGTACTTCGCAACAGAGAGGCTAGCGTAAGAAATGGAAAGTGGGCAGTAGAGCTAAATGAATATGTGATAGATTTCGTTCATCGAACATCTATACAGTCACAAGCATTGGCGGATTTTGTAGCTGAATGGACAACATCAGAAAAGGATGTAGAATTCCTTTCCGAAGATGAAATTTGGCAAGTACATTGTGATGGTTCTTACACAGCGACTGGAGCTGGGGTAGCTGCAATTCTCCAGCCACCTTTGGGAATCAAAACGGCATATGCAGTCTGGCTGGAGTTTCCAAGTACAAATAATGTTGCGGAATACGAAGCAGTTATGCTAGGGCTCAGAAAGTTAAAGGCGTTAGGGGTGAAAAGAGCCGTTTTGATGTCTGACTCTCAAGTTATATTAGAATACATCGAAAAACAGCCGAAGCCAAAGATGAGAGGCTAAGAAAATACTTGCACACAATTCGAAGGATGGAGACACACTTCGAAGGGTTCACGGTGAAAAAGATCTTCAGAAGGATAACGAAGAAGCTGATGCATTGGCGCGGGCAGCATCTCAGGGAATCCCTTTGCCAGCCGAAGTATTCTTTGAAATCTTAAAAGCACCATCAATTGAGTTACAGGAAAGAGCAATCTTGTTGATTTCCCCAGTAGTAAGTGAAGATTGGAGGTTAGAAATAATAGCTTACTTGAACAACACATACAAGTGTGATGACAAAGCTTGGCTAACTAGGATGAGCCAGCGAGCAAGACAGTACAAGCTGATAAATGGAGAGTTATATAAAGAGGGAGTATGTGCTCCACTCCTGAAATGTTTAGCAAGAGAAGGTAAAAATCTGATGAGAGAGGTGCATGCGGGAATGTGTGGATCACACATAGGCCCAAGAAAGCTATTAGAAAAAGTTTACAGAACAGGGTTCTATTGGCCGAAGGCAGTAGCAGACGCCAAAGACATATGCAAAATATGCGATAACTGCCGAAAAATTTCCAAGCATCAAAGCCAACCTGCCCATTATATTCAATTAATTGAGCCAACTTGGCCATTGCAAAGATGGGGTATGGATTTGATAGGACCTATGTCGAATGCTCAAAGAAATCTGAAATATGCTGTGGTGGCCATCGAATACTTCACAAAATGGGTTGAAGCAAAACCTCTCAGAACCATAACTTCGGCAAGAGTCCAGAGGTTCTTGTGGCAAAACATCGTCTATCACTTCGTTGTGCCTAGAACATTAATAGTTGATAACGGGACACAATTTGATGCAGAGTCCTTCAGAAAATTTTGTAGCCAGATCGGAACAGCTCTCAACTTTGCTTCGGTCAGACACCCATAATCAAATGGCGCTGTGGAAAGAGCTAATGGCAGCATACTCACCGGAATATTAAAAAAAGTTAGTTGGCCTTCCAAAAGGAAAATGGGTTGATGAATTGACAAATGTAGTGTGGAGCCATAACACCTCGGTTTCGAGAGCTACGGGTTTTACCCATTCAAGTTGTTGTATGGTGAAGAAGCAATGACACCAGAAGAAGTCAGACATAGATCCCTAAGGGTGATCAAATTCGAAGCCGAAGAGCAAGATGAGCTACTCGACAAAGAGATGGTTGAATCGGCTAGACTTGAAGCAGTCGATAATATTCGCAAGTATCAAGTTGAAACCAAATAGAGGGATAGAAAGGTGAAACTCAAGAACATAGAGCCAGGAAACTTCGTGCTCTGAAGAATAGCTAATGCAGATACATCAGGCAAGCTTCAAATTAAGTGGGATGGTCCCTTTCTGGTAAAGGCATCAAACAAACCAGGGTCTAGATTAGAAGACATGTCAGGTAGAGAAGTACCATGGTCATGTGTAGGATCGAGATTACCGGCTAGAGGGGGGGCGAATAGGCGGTTTCAACTAAAAACAAAGACACTAGGCAAATTTAATTAGGACCACAAGAGAGTTAAAACTTCTAGCCTATGTTGAGCTAAGTGGGTTTGCAACCTAGGGTGACAAGTAAACAAATCAATCTCTAGAAAAGTAAAGCACAAAGAAATGCTTGAATGTAAATGAGTATGAGAAGGCTCACAACACAAAGCACAAGATTTTATCCCGTGGTCTCGGTGACTTGCCGGTCACCCCTAATCCACGTTGAGGTGGATTCAATAAAATCCTACCGCTCCCAACCAATAATCCACTTGGCCAACCAAGAATCCACTTGGTATACGAGCCGGCTAGGACCAAAGCACCTCTCCACATCTCAGTATCCACTAGAGTTGCTTTTCACCGCTCCGGTGGGGCAAGCACAACGCCTCTCACAATCACCACCGCGGCTCCTTCACAATCTTCCTTGAAGAGCTCGATGGGGAACCACCACCAAGCCATCTAGGAGGCGGCAACCTCCAAGAGTAACAAGCCAATGACCTTGCTTGATGATCTCCCTAGTGCCTCAAAGATCAAACACTTGATGCAATGCACTAGGTGCCTCTCAATCTCACTAGAATGCAATCCCAAAGCAAGAGTGTGAGAGAGAGAGGTGAGGAAAGGCTCAAGAGTGCTCAATAGATGTTCCAAATGGCCAAGAGAGCCAGCCAAGCCCCGGCCACCAAGTATATATAGCCCCTCTTTCCCTCAACTAGTCGTTATGACTGAAACTCGCAAAAACAGTCAGTGCGTGGACAGTCCGCTGTTCAAAGCTCGGACAATCCACACTAGAAGTCCCAATGGCTATATTTCAAAAAGATGCCTGTCAGAGTCACTGGAAAAACAACTATGGACAGTCTGCCTTACAAGGCCCGGACTGTCCGCCATTCAACCTATTTCAAACTAGGGGACTCTGCTGCGTCTGGGTCTGCCTGTTCAAGTGACCGGCGGACAGTCCGCCCCCAGGGGCCGGACAGTCCGCCGTTCAAGTTAAAAACCCTCGGCAGGAACCAAACCTCCTTGACTCAACCTTCCAGTTAGAACTGCGGATAGTCCGCACTCCAAGCTCTGACTGTCCGCCGTTGGGGCTCAAAAACCACCAGGGAGCAGACCAACTCTAGGTTAATTTCTCTCCCATACTGCGGACAGTCCGCCGCACAGGGCCGGACAGTCCGCCACTATGAATTTCAGCCCTCTTTCAAATACAGCTTTTGAGTAGAGTTTTTCTTTCGCAAATCGAAGCGTTGTTAGCCCTCATGCAAAGTCATCAACTATATGATCGATGAGGCACTAAAGAACCGTCAAGTAAAGACAATTGACCCCTCTTGATAGTACGGCTCTCTAGCCCTATTAATCCGGTCAAATTCCATCCTCTAAGCACCGCTTGACCGGTAAAACTCAAAACCTATCATTATACCTTTGCCTTGAGCTATCCATCCATGAAGCAGTCAGCATGCTTAACGTATAACAACCGAGCTCATTTGTCTGTGGACTTAATTTCCTTCAATATACTCAATTGAAATATTAGTCCACACAACGTTGTCACAATTACCAAAACACCAAATAGGGCCTAGATCCCTTCAATCTCCCCCATTTTGGTAATTGATGACAACCACACACATAAGAAGTTGAAATAGATTTCTCAAACCATTCTTATACCAAAGGTATAAAAAGGATTTGAGTTTGAGTTAAGAACCACTTATCTATGCGTGAAGACCGATCTCGTAATATAGATAAATGCATCCAAAAACTTGAAGAGTAGAGATAGCTCCCCTTAAATATGTGCATCATTGATGGAATTTGATATTCATGCACAATTTTTAGGAAAATCCGGCAGAGCTCCCCCTACACAGTGGTGATCGAGGGATAGTGAAACCAATATCAATAATCACAAGATAACCAAAACACAATGAATAACCACCTCGATCAACCACACCTGTTAGAGCAAACCACAGAGATAGATAGACAAAAAGAGCACCACAAGTTTAAGTTCTCACAGGCTATTACAACCAAGGTTCACAAGCCACACACGCAGAAGTTCATACTGAAGGTAAACATGCAATGCAAATGCAGTAGTCCATAACATGAGCTCCCCCTAAGTCAAAGATTCCATGCCTCTAGCTCTCCACCTTCATCTTCAACTTCTTCATCTTCTCCCCCTTTGGCATCACATTATCCAAAAAGATCAATCGCTGAGTATCATCCCCAGGTGGAGGAGGAGGAGGAGGAGGGAAGTACGGTGCATAGGGACGAAACTGTGGAGGAGGAAGTGGTGCAGGGTATACTGAGTAGTAATGGCCTGTGAAATCAGTAAAGGATGTCTGGAGTGTGTTGATCCCGGCCTGCAGTGTCTGCTGCTGCTGACTTATCTGCTCAAACTGATCATGAGTAGAGAGTGAGCTGAACTGATCACTAAGAGCATTCATATTCTGCTGAACTCCCCCTGTACATACTCCATGTTGGACATGATTGGTTGGTAGACATTTGTGTGAACATGCTGTCCAAACATTCCAAATCCGGTGTCCAACCGCTGTCCAAGGTTCCTACTCATCTCATCTCCCATAGCCTGCAACTGAGTAGTGAACTGCTGACCAAGGTTTTGTTGCATGGTGGCAAAGTAAGGATCAAAGTACCCTGGAGGAGGCTGCCAGTACTGCTGCTGCTCATCTTGATGAGGTGGAGCACCCTCATCTTCATTGTCATCCTCATCATCATCTCCTGCCTCTGGATCATCCTCAACCTCAGGAAAAGGACTGAGAGGCCTATCGAGGAAGGCCCTTTCATTCTTGAAGGGCTTAAATGGAGCATGTATTATTTCACATTCACCTCGAAATCTTGTTTTCCTAAGAATCAATGCCATGATATATGGAGCATAGGCAAGATTTACTGACTTGTCCACTTTGAGGTCACTAACATGGTATAGCATAAATGTAACAACATCCATGATTTCTCCATTCATCACATGATGGATAATGTTCCAAAACTTGTCACGTACCTTACTTCGATCACCACTCTTGGGTAAAATAGCGACACGAGCAATCTTGTTTATCATAGCAGCATGATGACGAAGCCCAGTGGTTGTACAAACAAGAGTAGGGATGCCCAAACGTGCAGGCTCATAGTACTGACCAATGTCACCAATAGCATCCTCATGCAGCAAATCAGCCCCATTGGAGATCAGCTCATAATTAAGCTTGTTGGCAATAGCAAATTCCTCAAAAGTAGCATCATACTTTCTCTTGCCAGTCATCCATTCAATTGTGCTTTCAGCAGTGGCATAGAATTGACAGATGATCATTTCATTATAATCAACTCTATTTTCAAGAAAATCATGCAGACCACATGTAGTGAACCTTTCGACTAAGTCAGACATTACAGGCTCTTGTAGCATATAATTCCAATCTATGGTTTGATGCTTATGAATGCTGACCCTCCTCACATGACTCCAAAAAGCATCAAACTGAACTTGAGTGTGAAAGTACATGTTGTTGGTGTCACGAGGCATACCATATTGATAAGGATTTCTAGCTCTTGAGTATTGATCAACTGACCATCTCATCTCAGGATATGCCCAACCAGTGATGTCAATGGCCTCATCTTCTGCCCCAAGGTTTTCTGCTTCCATGGACACTACATCACCTTCATCTGATGACTGAGCATGAGAATCAGCATCTGGATCATAATCCTCATCAGCATCATCTCTCCTCTGCCTCTTAGTTGTACTTTTCTTGAATATAGCTGCAAGCTTCTTGACACCAGAACTCCCAGCACCACTATCGTAAATCAACAATACAGAATATATATAGTCAATAGGAGATAGATCAAACAGTGCACTGAAGCTGTCAAAAATTCCCAACGGCGGACAGTGCACAGTAAGGGCACGGACAGTCCGCCGTTTACTGTTTATGCCTGACAGTAAACAATGCCAGTTCAACCAAGAATCCATCCAATATACTCTGTTTTTGCACACCAAATTAAATCCACAACATCACTACCACATCCTCAACAAGATCCCCAACTCAAACCAAGAAATCCATGGTTGAAAATTAGATCACACATGAAACCCTAACCATAAACTCCATCTCAAAATAGCAAGAACAAGAGGGGGATTCAATCCAATACCGAGAGAACATGATGGAGGATGTCGATGAGTGTCCGGGAACGTGCGCGGACAGTCTGGGGAAGCCTCCAACAATCTCCCCCTTGAGGATGACCTTTTCTTCTTTTGGGAGAGAGGAGGAAGAAAGGGACAGGTTTGGAATCGAATGAAAGGGTATGAGAGAGTCAAGTGCCTTTTCCCTTCTTTTGTTCTGTCGCCCTGCACTAAAACCCGACGCGTGGACTGTCCGCAGCCCGTCGGCGGACAGTCCGCCGTTGTAAACCTGGGAACTCAACCGATGCAGACCCTTCCTAGGTTGATTTTGAACTTCTACTGCGGACAGTCCTACCTCCACAAGCGGACAGTCCGCGGTTCACTTTGCATACCTCCCAGCTGCAAAAAGTTTCTGTGTTGTTTTTCAATCTCTACTGCGGACAGTCCGCGGTCCAGTGGCGGACAGTCCGCGGTTCTTCCTTAGACTCCCCAGAAACCACCAGATTCTGTCCAGATTGTCAATCCCAACTGCGGAAAGTCCGCACCTGACCCACGGACAGTCCGCCAGAGCACAACTGAACTGACAGAACTGCATACTGAATTTTCAACAATTGAACTTTAGAGAGGGATCATTGCTCATATATGGACTCTATGGCTGCAACAAGAGTTAGAATGCATGCAGGAGAATGCAAAGAGTGCACCTACACAAGAGTTAGTCCAAAAAGGAGCAAGAACAAGCACACAAGTAAAAAGACTTGAAAAAAGCCAAAATAAATACTTAGAGAGAGAGAGAGTCTTTTTCCAAGGATACATGACACATTGCACTTGTGTCCTGTTTCTCATTTCATTCTAGATTGCCTCCATGTCATTTCATCTTTCATCATAGAGAACATTTTGATGGCCAATCCAAAGACAATCCAAAACGCCCGGCCTAGATGCCTTCAATATGTGATAAACTAATATAATAGAAGCCCTAGAGATATCAAACGCTCCATTAATAGATATGCCATGAGAATCTAAGAGAATCATTTCAAGGTTGAATAGACCAATAAAACCAAGAATCATAATCCATATGAGCACCTCATAAACATATATTCAATAATATTCCTCAATTCAATCAATTTGCTTCAAGCAAGAGATATTCACAAGATACATATTTTCAATATAAAGCCCCAATGAATGTGCAAGATTTTGATCACCCAAGCTTGAAGCATATTATCCCTAATTGAATTTTGCTTCTCTTGCCCATCTCACCAAAGGTAGCAACATAATGACCAATGCACCCACTGCGATCCATGAAACACATTCCACGACAAATAGAAATATCCGGAGTGCATATCAACATTTAGAACCAAGTGTTTCCCCTTTGGTCATGTATCCCAACTAAAAAGGTCAATCAAGATCTTTTAGGTACCCAAACTTGTTTGGGTCCTTGAATGTTAGCAACTAGGCCTTTAGGCACCCAAATAGTCTTCCTTTTAGCACCAACTATGGGTGAGCCAACAAACTTTGCACTAACACCACTAGGAGTCTTAGTGAGAACATAGCAAGGATCAAGTTTGACAAAACAAGTAATCTTCTTGCTAGGGCAATTTTTCTTCACATGACTAACCTTTTGGCATCTATGACATGTTTTGCCATTCTCCTTCACGAAGGTAGTCTTTTGTGGAATGAAAGCCGATTTTCCACTCTTGGGTACATAACCAAGACCATTATTGTTGATGGAGGCTTTACATACACCCAATAACATGTACAAAATAGTTTTACCACCATATGCTCTTTCCAAGTCACGTGTTAATTCATCAACTTTCTTCTTCAATATCTCATTTTCAACAATAAGAGTAGCACTGCAAGTCCTTCAAAGTCCCCAGCCTTGAGTTTCTTAGGACGGTCCATGGACGGTCTTGTGAGTAACTATGTTGCCTTCATTCCGAAGGTTTAGTACCCACGGGTTATTTGGTACGCTCCTTGGACGGTCTTCTAGATCATACCTTCCGGTCTTTGTATCTTCCAAAGCCTTCACATCTTCACTTCCTCAGGGATACTTGGTCCGGTCAATAGTCCGGTCTTCACAGACCGTACAATAGCGGAACCCCCATTGGGGCGGCCCTTCGGGCCTTTTCTTTGACTCTTCTTCTTCATCCCTTGAACCTAAACACCTGAGAATTATTGGTTGTCAATCAATCACCAAAACACAACCATGGAAATATGGCGCATGAGGCCATTTTCCTCACACCTACAACAAGGCACTTGTCTATCATAATCTCTTCAAGCTAATGGTTGTAGATGCATTTGTTTACCACAAACATTGCAAATCCTGCATTGGTGCTAGCACAAGTCTTGCAGCTAGAAAGGCAAAATCATAGAAAGTTGGTGATGAAGGGAGCCACATTATCACACTAACTGCAAGCATGAAACGCTCCCAAGGTCGAGCTTTTGACTTTAAATAACCACTACCGGGAGGTAGCCCGGATCCTTATTTTATTTCCGCTCTTTTTTCAATAATAAAAAAAATTAAACTTTGTTTCCTTGAATAAAACAAGAGTTATTCCTCTGAGATGTAAGTGTGTGCATAATTGTTGCACTAGTCGGTGTAATCCAACACCGGCCAGTCTTTTTATCACACTCTCTTTGCGAGTCAATGTATTTCAAGAACCAAACATCAATGTGACTCAATGAGCAACTGCAGCATGAACGCCGGCATGAACTCTCACATGCATGTTGTGGCGGAACCGCCCTGCTTAATCCAGATTAAGCACACCTGCCACCTCTGGCTCGCAGTGCACTTAGGCTAGACTAAACCCGGTAGTCCGTCGAGAGTCCTTCGGGCTCTCGATGTCACCATTTCCTAGAGGAACCGATGTCATACACATCCGACCCTCGATGGAGCCACAACAGTTACAACATCACAGGCAGTTGAATAGATATTACATAGACTTTAGTTACAAACCAAGTTTGAAATCAAATAGAGTTCAACATAGTGTCATACAACAACATAGTTCAAATAGTCTCTCGCAGCGGAAATTTAAAGTTCATGTTTCATGGTACCCAAAAGACTTGCATAAAAGAACGAGCATCGAGCCCACTGATGCCGCTCCTTGCCAGATCATGACTCTCCTCATTCCTGATGGGGACACGACCCTCCACCAACACAGGCACAGAAGAGGAACTCCGTACTTGTAAGCCAAAAGTGGGGGCAAACCCTGAGTACTAATTACTCAGTAGGACTTAATGGATGAGGCTTACGGCTGACGCAAAGCTTGCTTACTAGCATCTGAGTCCTTAGCCATTGCTTTTATACAGGATCAAATTAATCAGTGGAAGCAGGATTTGACAGCTGCTTATATTATTGCACCCGAGCAGGATTTAACAGCTGATCGAGTCGTCATAATTGTAAGAACATAAGGAGAAATGACATAGCATGGCAGGAAAGTAAAACTGGTATAACATCAGAAGAGTGACAAGTATTGCATAAAAATACATCAGGCATATCCGAGCATATAGTTGTCAAAACCATGAATTCTTAATACAGCATTTTCATGTGGATTACTACTTTGCCCGTCAGTGGTATTGGCATTCTCACACCTGGTGAGCATCAGCGATTCGAATCGATTTTTATATTCCCGGGAATAACTAGAAGCACCAGGATGGCATATGCTTACTAACTCCCGGCGTTCCACATACGCTTCCCCCATCTCCACCTGTCCCGTCTCAAATTCGATGACCACTCCTGCCTGACTCCCGGAGCGCGTTGTCGCAGGAGCGGTACCTCGGTTACGTCGGGTTCTGCCCTCCTTTGACACCCGCCTCCGTGGCCATCTTCCTCTCAACCAGTGGGTAGGAACGTGCCCCTTGCTTGAGACGTCACAAGTAAGACTTTCACCGGCCCATGGATACCAGATAAGCACTCTAGCAATGTTATGCCGACCAATAGGCGAACAACGACCGGCATTATGCGACTCGGGCGGAGTCCACCACACATTATCTCAATTCTCATCATTCATA
Source organism: Paspalum notatum (assembly GCA_022530915.1). Lineage (NCBI taxonomy): Eukaryota > Viridiplantae > Streptophyta > Magnoliopsida > Poales > Poaceae > Paspalum > Paspalum notatum. Next base: position 24,295,722 of record CM039688.1, on the reverse strand, counting down.
CCCATATCTCCGCCCGGTCTCCATTTAAAACATAACAAAATCATGGCATGATAATAATAACTTTCATAGTGAGATTCCTTCCTTTGAAAAGTAGCTCCTACACGACGAGTGACCTTTATTCACTCGTGTCTACTCGTACCTAGCCATTCTAGGCACTCGTCCTACAAACTCTAGGTAAAGGTGCTACGGCCAGGGCGGCTAGGGGATCTAATGCAATTGGTTTCAATCAACACCTAATGCAGATGCGTAATCAACAGATATTTTATTTGCTGGGAATTGCATGATCCTGCCTACCTTTTTCTTCGTTAGGGTTAGTCTCCTCAGCAGCGGGGTCAGCGGTCGGCTGTGGGTCCTCTTGCTCCTCTTCGGGCTCCTCGACTAGGGGTTGCTCCTGCACCGTCTCTTCTTTGATCGCGGGGTCTATATGCATGAAAGGTACAAACATGAGCGCATATGAATGCAGATGTATGCATTTGAAGTAGATGAAGTGCAAATGTCAGTATGCAGCATATACTTCATGGAAAACGACATGTGCATAGTAGTTAAAACTAGACACATTCATATACTTAGTGTAAGCCATACACATTTGTGAATTAAATCATGCATCTGAGTTCTAGCAGTTCAACTAACCCAAATGAGACCAAACTTTTATGACATGCAGATACTTCATACCCAAGGTTACTGCCAAAATTTCAGCCCAAATGGAGTTATAATTATTTTATTAAAATTCTAGCAATTTCTCAGACCTACACCTTGTCAGAATTTTCATAATTTAATGGAAGGGTTTCTAAAGGTGAAATTTTTCCAGTGAGCTATACTTAGCATTAACTGTATACACAAAAATTGACAAGTTAAAATTCCCAAGTTTGACAGGACACCTATTTTCCATATATAAATCTAGTGCAAAATTAAAATGTACATATAAACAGTGTGAGCAGCCCTCTAGCATATACTTTCTGGATTCTACAACACTTCCATATGCTACTGGAATTTTCCTAGAATTTATCTTGCCCATTAGAACCCATTTTTCCACTTATCTAGTTTTCCAAGTCAAGATTTGTCATTTTTAAATCACCACCAAAACTAAACATGCAGAGGCTCATATTTTACCAGTGGTGTCCAAAAACTATATAGGACCTAAAAAAATATCAGTGAGACATATACAACATATTTTGCATGGACCTCATTTTCAAGTTACCAAATAATGCATAAAATAGATGTAAAATGGTAAAACCAAGAGTGAACAGTAAGTTATTGAGTCACCAACAATTATCACAGTAGCAAAACACCCTAAGAAGGCTACTGACCGAGTTTCATCTCCTTTGGATTCCAATTAGCCCATGTTTCCTATTTTTACTTGATTTATCATGCATGTTCAAAAACAGGGGTAAAACCGTACATACACACCTCCACATCATACCTACTGTGTAGATCTATTTACCAAGAGTACAACGCAATTGAGTTTTCCTTTTTACGATTTTTATTTGATTTTATATGAATTTCCAAAGTTTCAGCCGAATTATAGGAAAAAGAAATGGAAAAACATAAATCCGGGGGCTAGAACATAATTAACCGTAGACTCCAGGGGCTAGCATGCAAGATTCACAAGACTCAGTAAATAGCGCATGAGTTAAAATGTAAATCGACCAAACTCCGAGGGTAGCATGCAAATCCCCCCGGTCTTTCTTATTCCTCCCGCCGCGCGGTAGCGCGCGGCGGCGCGCGCGCCTCGAGCTCGGGCTCGCCGGAGCCGCGACGCGATGCGCGTCGGGTGCGTGGTAGCGCAGCGCTCAAGCTGAGCTAGGCCTCGGCGGCGGAGACGGTGAGGGTAGGTCGGGGGAGGTGGTGAACCGAGGGTGCGTGACGGCGTCGGCGGCGTGGCCGCGACGTCGAGCGACGGCGGATCTAGGTGAGGGGTGGGGGAATGGCGACGAGGGTAGGCGCCTCGGGTGCGGGGTGGAGCGGCGAGTGCAGTGAGGGTGACCTAGTGGTGCGGCGAGGGCGGACGGCGGCGGCGCAAGCTCGAGTTCGAGCTCGGCCCGGCCATGGCGGTTGTGTCGGGGCGCGTCTCGATCTCGAGATTGGGGATGAGAGGGACGGCGAGATCTACCTCACCGGGTGCGCAAGAGAGGGGCGAAGCCGATGGCGGCGGTTGGAGGCGCAGCAATGCACCGAGGCGGCCGGCGTAGCGAGCTCACCTTCGGCGGCAATGGCGGTCGGCGCGCGCGGTTGGAGAGCGAGCGAGTGAGAGAGCGGGGAGCGGGGGAACGAAACCTGGGCGGGGTCGCGGCCAGGTAAAGGCGCGGGGGAGCGGGGCGCGATCCGTGGGCGCGCGGCGTGGCTGTACATCGCCGGCCACGCGGCAGCCGCCGCCCCGGACAGGGTGGCCGCGCTGAGCCGGCGGGCCCACCTGTCAGTGAGCGCGGGAAATAGAGAAAATAGAAAAATATGTTTTCTCTCCTTCTGTAAATCGCCATTTTGGCCCACTTAGAGTCCGAATTTGGAAAAGTAGTAATTGGATGAAATGTTGCACTCTTTGAACTCTACAACTTTGTCAAAAGGTTCAACCCCAAAATCTGTTTGTAAATATGAATTTCATTTGAATTTGTATGGCAGCCCCAAATTGGACAGCGGGACCTTTATTGCTTAGCAAATCAGAAAGTCCTAGTTACATGCATTTTCTCCCAATGTGCCTCTTGACAAGTTTGTTTAGAATTTCAAAACCTACAACTTCTCTAGTTTGAGCTTTGCATGAAAGTGGCTGTAGGTTAGAGTAAATTTTGGGATTTCAAGTCAGCCCTAATTTAAACTGGTTTTCTGTACTGTCATTAAATGACCCTAATCACTTTGTAAACCTCTTTATATGACAAGACCCGAATTAGCAAAGTTGTTTATCTCATGTAGACCTACAGTTTTGTCAATATGTACTTCACCCAGATCTCAACAGATTCAAAGATAGGACTATAAACATAGCATCACACATGAAATGACAAGGCTTTTCACTTAGTAATATAAACCACATTTGTGTCCAATGCACCAACACATGTTATGCCATGATGCTCATGAATGAATGCTTCATGTTTGATGAATGATTATGCACTTGAGATGCCGGAGCATCACACATGTCCAACCACTTCTCGTCCACGCCGATTTACACTTCTTCCCCTATTGAGGTTGATTCAGTTCTTACCATTTGGTTTGATGTGCATCCATGTATAAAATTTTATCAAACCAACATAACCTCATGAATCATCTTGAGCACAACATGTTTCTCACATGTTAGCCTACATAAATTTTATTCCGTAATTAGTACTCATATATGCTTGTGGGACCAATTATTATTTATGAACACCTTGCCTAAGTTGTTGAAAATGTGAGACAGTAAGAATGAAGTAGTCTTCCTTTCTTGATTAAGTTCTACTTGGAGAATTTTGATTTGGAGCTAAAATTTCAAAACTCGTAGCTTCACAATTCCTCAGTGGTTTTGCATACCTATCCAGAGCCAAATGCTTTACATTATCAAACCTTTAAAAGTGCTAACTAATGTTATGTTGAGTTTCGTCAAACTTTGAGTCCTTATCTGGTTATGCTAAAATTCCACATTGGGGTTAAGCATACACACCCACTAAATATTTCCTCCACCATACCCAAATGATATCTATCCCTTGTGAATCTTCGATCTCGTCCACCAATATGGTCTTTCAAAATAATGTGATGCCCCGGCATCTCAAAAGCCTTAACACAACGTTAGAGAGAAACTAATAATGAATTAAGACTTGATTATGCTTAGAGAGCAATGAGGACTAGCTAGAGAAATCACTAAGTCAAAATTTTTCTAGGAAGAATACAAAACTCTACGTGGTCTGGTTGTTTAAGTCACCACCCACAAGCTTTTATGCAAAACATCAAATACAAAAATCATAGTTCAGGATGTTACCTTCAACTTTGATATTATGACTGTCTTAAAAATCTTATGTTATGAGGATTAAAAGTCGAGACCAAGTCAAACTAGAAATTCTCTGCAAGGTGTCAATTGTGATCGTGACCAGATTTGGACCCTGATGAAACTTTTAGATTCATTAAGCAACTGAGCTTAGCTCCAGTATCAAAGTTGTCATACATACCGTGAGCCTCACTTTTGCTAAACTGAGCATGGCTCGAAACTATCATTCACTCACTCCTAATTGCACCCAAATATCTCATGAAAACAACTAAGTCAGCCTACACTTAGAATATTTTCCTAGTAAAAAATGTTCAGCCCTTCCCAAACTTGAATCTGAAATTACTTTTGATTTCACTATACAACTTTAGAATCTTCCTTTCTATGAAGTGAAATTAAACTTATCACCCTTCAAATCCACCTAGAGTGGAAGTGTTTGGACTCCATTTGAGTATTCAAAAGTTTGAAACAAGAAAGACTCTACTTGAATTGAAGCTGCAGTTTTACCAAACCTTCAACAATGTTTGTGCTTGTGACTCAAAATCTGTGGTGATCCAAGCCAGACTTTATATACCAAACTTGTAGATAATTCTTTTAGGAACACCTTTGGTAATAGGAGTGTTAACATGCACTGTGATTTGGATGGTGTTTTGGGTCTTTTTATGTAAACCTGTGAATTCTGTTCAAACTTGGCCTAGTTAATAAATTCAAATCTACTTAAGCTACAACCTTAATCTTACAAAACTTTATATGACAAGTTTGTAGCTCATGAAATTCTGAACAACATTGGTATAAAACTCTTTTTATGTAAGTGGCCATAAAGTGGACTTTAAGAATTTTGATTCTGATGAGTTTAGTTGGTCAAACTTTGGTCAGCAACTTGAATTCAAATTTAAACCACAAACTTCAGCAGAACCTGGTATTCAAGTTTATAAGGAAGTTGTAGAGTACAAAATGTACAACAGTTCTTGTATTTGGGGTTTGATCAAATTCGGCCTCTAGGGTGTCCAAAACGTTGAAATTCAAATGGAGCATTCTGCAGTCAAAACAACCTTTGCAATTTCGGGATTTTTCTTTCCCTTCTATGTCTATGACATGCGAGCCCCACACGTCGGGACGCCGGCCGTGCCCAGAGCCCGCGCACCACGTGACCGCCGGTGTACGGCCGATGCCGCGGCGCCCCTGCCCGCGCTGCCCTGGCCGCGGCTTCACCTGGATGCGTTCACGTCCATCTTCACTCACCCCCTCTCCACTCCTCTCCGGCTCCTTGCTCCATTCGTTTCCTTTCCACCCAGAGCACCGGACAACGACGCCATTTGAGCTAGGTCCGGGAGCTCACCCCACTGCCGCTCCCTGCCTCCTCCGGCCACGCTAGCGCAAGCACCATGAGCACCGCAAGCTCCTCTACCATTTCCCCTACATCCTAGACCCTATTGTGGTCTAACCCCGCCCCACCAAAATGACATGGCCACGGCCGCCATGGCCAGCGCCATGAACCCCATCCCTGCGAGCTCGCGCCGCGCGCCCTCTAGTTCCCCTTCCGCCCCATCAACGCGAGAAGCGCGACCACCTCAACCTCCTCAACCGCGCTAGCGAACAATTGGGGCACCCACGTTGCCCTAGCTCCTACCTCCACGCGCGGCCGCCATGAACACCGCCGCACCACCATGCTCATCGTGGAGACCCATCTTCAGGCCATCCCTGTGCCTCCACTTCCACACCGCCGGACTCGCCACACCGTCGCGCAGCCGAAGCGCCCCTCCTCTCCCCTTCCCATCGCCGGAGCTGCGAGATCGAGCCGCGGCCGCCATGAGCCCCATGCGCCACCGCCGCTCGGTTCACCGGCCTCGCACTGCCTCTCCTCTCCATCCCGCACGACGAGGTCAAGGGGAAACGAGAGCCCGCTGCGGGGAACATGCCCCCGGGCCCACTCGGCTCCAAGCCGGGCCCCCACGCCGCCGGCGCAGCGCCGCCGTCCCCTCCCCTGCGCGCGGCCGAAAGAGGAGCGAGGTTGAAGAAGCCATTTTTGCAGAAATCCCCTTGCGTTTATGATATATTATCTCACTGTTTACTGTGTCTTGCAAAACTTGCAGGTTAAACCCTAGATCTACTGGCAGTTCACATTTTAACCGGAGCCTTGCGGTTTTGCAGATCTAGCCCTAAGCTTTGTGGGATTAGCATATACTGTTCACTGAGTCTAGGACTATTTACTTGATAGCCCCTAAAAGCTTTGGTTAATCACGTTCTAGTCCCCAGGTCTATTGTTTTTCTATTAAATGCATTTATTTTTGCTGTGAACTTTGGAAAATCATATAAAATCACAGAAAATCCAAAATGGACAAACTCAGTTGCATTAGACTCCTCTTAAATAGATCTATTGAATGGTTATGATGTGGATGTGAAAAAGGACTGTTTTGCCCTTGGTTTGTTGCATGCATGATTAATTAAGATAAATGTCAAAAGGGATGCAAATGAACTTCAAAGATGGTGAAACTTGGATAGTAGCTTTTATATGATATTTAGGCTCTAATGTGATTTTTGCAACCCTAGCTTACACTGTTTAATTTCTGTTTTACCCCTATGTGTCTATTTAGTGTATTTTTAGAATATGAAAATGCATGATATCTAACATGTGTCCAGAAAAATGCACAAGAATTATATAGTGTAGGTTTTGCTCAGTTTAGTATGATGACAAATTATCATGCACAATGCTTGCTGTTTTGATGGTGATTTGAAAATGACAATGTGCTAAGTGCTTTAAATAAATAAATTAGAAAAGTAGTATCTAATGTGCTTCAAAAATTCACCCAAAATACATGCAGCCATTTTACTGTACAAATATGCTTATGTGAGTTTTCATGCATTTTTGTATTGCTTTTATTTTAAGGGTCAACTAATAGTTACTTTCACAAGCTTAAAGGTGAAAGAATAAAAAAGGGGATGTTGGTGTTATTGTTTAAGTAACCTCATGTTACTCTTATGATTTCTTGCTGCACCAAGTCCATTATACACCTTGTACATCAACTATAACTTGGATAATTAAATAGCTAGCTGCTAGCTAAATAATAAAAATGTGTCCTTATTTTGTTTTTCGGCCACTAAACCTTGGTCTCGAAGCAATGCTATCGTTAGTAGTGCTAGGAGTAATTAGTCAAAGCTAGTAGTTCATTTCATATCTAAATGTGGGCCTTGACCTATGCTTGTTGCTTGTAAGTAACATGATAGGAGAAATTGTAGCCTTTGTGATGCTTATTCATATACTTGATATATTTAACTTGTTGAACCAAAATAAATACCACCACCCTTCATGCATGTATTGCTTATTTTATTGGGTCATAACATCAACATGAGAGCTATATGATCAGTAACTTGATAAGTGCACGTGTGGTTGTATTGTATGAGTGATTGTGTGAATGCTTGCTCTAGATCCACACTGGTACTTTTGTTAAAGTAGTTTATAAATCACCATGTTGTTGATCCTGAAATGATTCACTGTGTGCGTGATCCTCATGCATCTCATGTATTGCATTATGCATGTCATTCATATAGTGGCGCTCATTGCAGATACGTGATCAAGAAGCAAGCGCTTGGAGTTACCTCAAGCTACGGTGGTCGAAAAGACCAACTAAGACCCACTCACGACCTGGAGGGCCCATCAGTCGTGTTTGGACGGAGTAGTTGTCCAAGGGATCAAGGGGTTGCCTGGGGCAAAGCCTCACAACTCGGCAAACTAACATTAGCTTAGTTTGTTGTTTCTCTTAAAGTAAAGCAAAGGTAGGCAGGACCATGCTTTTCCTAGCAAACATATTATTGTTGATGATTACGCATCTGCATTAGGAGTTGATTGAAAACATCTGCATTAGACTCCCCGGCCGCCCTGACCCTAGCACCTATACATAGAGTTCGTAGGACGAGTATGCCTAGTAAAGCCAGGTACGAGTAGACATGAGTGAATGGAGTCACTCGTCGCGTAGGTGATTTTTTTCAAAAGTCACAAGAAATATTACTATGATGGAAGCTATGAGGATGCTCATGGTTTAAATCGAGACCGGGCGGAGATATGGGTATATTATGTTGAAAAACGATGTGGTTGGTCTGGTGGACTCCGCCCGAGTCGTATAAGGCCCGTCCGCTGTTTGCATTGCTAAAGTGCTTATCCAGGACATGGGCCTGGTGAAAGTCTTACTTGTGCCATCCGAAGAACAGAGACAGACTCCTACTGTGACACCTTGGGGAGCTTGTAGTCGAGGGAGGGCTGACCCGGTATGACCGAGGTATCGCTCCTAAGGCGGCACAATCTAGGAACAACGGAAGGATTGAATCGAACTTGGGATGGGACAAGTGGAGATGGGGGATATATGTGTGGAACGCGATGGCTAGTAAGCATATATCTCCTGGCATTTTTAGTTATTCCCGGGAATTAAAAATCGATTCGAATCGCTGATGCTCACAAGGTGTGAGAGTGCCAAATATCACTGTCGGGCAACGTAGTATTAACCTTAACATGTTGTTTATTAAATCATTCTTTTCAATACTACCTGTTTGTTCTTGTATGTTTAAATTCCTGCAAGTTTCTTTATGATGATATATGAGATGAGAATGTTGAGGTATATGAACTATGGATCATGAGGATAACTATGAGGAAAACTGTTGCTTTATGACAATATATCACTGTTTAAAATCAATGGCTAAGGATCAAATGCTAGTGAGCAAGCTTTGCGTCAGCCGTAAGCCATTCCATTAAGTCCTACTGAGTAATTAGTACTCAGGGTTTGCCCCCACTTTTGGATTACAGGTGTGAAGTTCTTCGTGTGCGCCTGAGTTGGAGGAGGGTAGTACCGGTGGGCTCGGTGCTGCTCGCCTTGTTTATCTCTGCATGAAGACCATTGGAGTTTTGTTTCCACTGTGAGATGTTTTGAAAACGCTTCCGCTATATATATATATATATTACAATCGCTTCTGCTATATGTTGAACATGTATTTGACCACATATGCTTGGTTTGTAAACTATGTCTATCTATATTATATATTCAATTGCCCGTGATGATGTAACTGTTGTGGCTCCATCGAGAGTCGGATGTGTTTGATGTCGGTTCCTCTAGGATTTGGTGTTATCGAGAGCCCAAAGGACTCTCGACGGACTACCGGGTTTAGTCTGGCCTAAGCGCACTGCGAGCCAGAGGTGGCAGGTGTGCTTAGTCAGGACTAAGCAGGACGGTTCCGCCACAAATAAATACTCCATTTATATTTCAGACATTCCACAAACATCCCCCAATCCCTTGTAACAAGAGACATGGAGCTATTAAAAAAAGGAAAAAAAGAAAGAAAAAGAAAAAAAAGAAAGAAAAAGAAAAAAAGAGAAACAATGATGATAGCTCCATGTGCTCAAATGCTTCAAAGTTTCAAAAGGGGATGCATCTAATATAAGGAGTTTTGTCCAAGACCATATTCTTTCACGAACACAAGTTTCGTATGATGGATTTGATTATTCCACGTAACTTTTTGCTTGTGTTCTTTCTATCCTCATGTGTGTGTCCATCTTCTATCTTACCACAAAATATCCATTTCCATTGATCGGAATGAGAAGTGTCATAAACCTTCACTAGGACCAATTTTTGACTTAGCAAAATACACAACATAGTTAAGCCTCCTTTATCCCTACCTTGAGCTCAACATAATCCTTTAGTAGTAGGGGAAAAGAATGGCTAATGGCCATGGTGAGGAATGAGAACAACCACTTGAGTGATCCGAGTGTACCACTTGAGGAATTAGAAGTCTAAGGTCTTGTTTTTGTGAAATTAACCAAGAACTCCAAGTGTACTTAAAAGAGAGGGGAGATATGTTTTCATTTTGAACTGTTCCGTCTTCCAACCGCCAATGGGAAGGTCATAGCCACTTCAAACCCCACATGTATGAGGAACATTTTGGAATATACTTTATGCTAGCTTGTATCTTGAGAAGTTGTGCATTAAGTCCACCTTAGTTCTTGCTTCATCCCTTGTTCATAATTCTAACTTTTGCTCGGGACGAGCAAAGTCCTAAGCGTAGGGGTGTGTTGGTGGTCATTATAAGTCATTTTGACCACCAACAATTGCAAATATAAAGGGAATTGGCGATGGTAACAATGTGCTTTTATTATATGAACTCACAAGTTCCACAAGTTTTGTGCATCTACATGTTTTGCAAGGAATATAGGTCATTTGGTGCACAAATACCTTCAATAGTGAATGAGCAACAAAAGCCACAGAAACGAGGGTCCGACTCGACTGAACTCTAAGGAAGAAACAAAGAATCACATGGACATGGTACAAAAGTTACATAAAAGTTATGGACATGGATATGGTGCATCTACACCATCTTGAAGAGCTCATCTAGATGATCGAAGTGGACTTCTGGTTCACCTAATTCGGAGTCCGGACACAAAAGTTATGGCCATTGCAAGTTTGGCAGAAAAACTGGCAAGGCCGGGCGGCCAGAACATTGGTCGGGAGACCATGAGGGTGGTCGGCCGACCCCACACTCCATCCAAATGGCCCACTCTTCACTTCTATGACCCAAGGGAGTCACCAAGGTCCCATATACATGGGAACAAGCCCAAGGCGAGCCCAAGATCTGAAACCCAACATATGGATCAATAGGCCCATCTTTCGACATTTATCGACTGTCAAACACCACTAGGAGTACATCCACACCATCCAACATCAAAGGCGGTGTATCTGACGGTTCATTCAATTTGAGTTTATTCAATTATACTCTCTCGCCTGCTGCTTCCCTGTGGATACAAATACGATACTCGGAATACTCTGGGTGAAAAGCTACAGCGGTCTCCGTGCACTTGCGGAGTAAAATCTTTTAAGGCTAAGAGACACCAACACCATCATGGCTGGCCGACTACGTCGCCCCTTGCTTTCAGCGTGCACCAAGCTTCCTGCTGCTCTCCCTCTCTCTTACTCTCTTTTCCGCACACTCATACTGCCATTTGGCAGGGCACCAAGGCCAGCCAACCAGGGGTCTCGGCTGCCCGGCCACCAGTCATGGCCGCTCGACCCCCTGCTTGTCCTTCTCGCCTACAAAAGGCACCCTCGACCTCCTTGCTCGGTGCACCAAGCAGCAACACATTGCAAACTCCCTTCCCTCTCTCAAACTCTCTTTTAGCGTTTAATTAAGCTCTTTGCTTAGTTAAAATCTGTGCTTAAATAAAATTTAGGATATCCAAATAATTTTCGGTCGCAGTCTCTCTGTTTTGCAAGAACAAGAACATTTTGTGGAGGCTCTACCCCACAAGGACTTGTATTTTTGGATGACTAACCGGCTAACGCTAATATTTTGTGTCATCTGTCCTTCGGGTATAGTGTGTTTTGTCTTTGCCTTGCAAGATGAATAGAATTTTCAAGAAGGTGAAGAAGGCCGCTAGCAAGGGGGCCGCACATCCGCTGGTCACCCTTCGAAGGGTCCATCCCGAGAAGCAGTCACCATGATGCTTCTGAGAGGATGTCCATCAGCACGGAGGAGCATGAAGAATTTCCGACATCACCCACAAACCGGCCGGTGCTGCTTCTCGACTCGCAAATCGTACCTCGCGATCGGGATGAGGGAAAGGCACTAGGACTTCTTCAAAAGAAATCCTATTCCTTGACCAAAATCTTGGATGAGGACCTCCTGACCGATACCGGTACGCGGGGCGAGTTCAACGAGGAATTCCGAGCCGTGGGCTGGGAAAACTTTGTATAAATCCCTGAAGGTGGAATCGAGCTACTCACGAAGAAATTTCTAATGATGCTCTGCACCGACACCTGACAAGAAGGTACATTTGTTTGGTTCCAACTCTTCAATACTGATTATGAGCTTACACTACGGCAATTTAGTAAATTGCTGGATTTGTCTCCACAATGCTCTGTGTCTAAAAATCCCACAGGCTTTAATTCAATGAAGTTTTGGAAAAAGTTGGATGGGGCCAACTCTTCAGGGAAAAAGAGCATCACAAATATCAAATACCCTACCATGCGGTTTTTAGCTCATTGGCTTACCATGGTTGTGTTCCCACGGGATGACACCCGCTGTGTCACAGTAGAGGATATTAAGTGCATCTATGCTATGTGGAGGACACACAAATTTGCCCTTGTTCTTAGCATGATTTATCACTGGCAGGGGCTGTGGTGGAACCGCCCGTTTAATTCAGACTAAGCACACCTGGCACCTCTGGCTCGCAGTGCACTTTAGGCTGAACCAAACTCTGATAGTCCGTCGAGATTCCTTCGGGCTCTCGATAACACTAATCCAGAGGAACCGACATCACACACATCCGACTCTCGATGGAGCCACAACAGTTACATCATCACAAGCAATTGAAAAGAGTAATAAATAGATTTAGGTTACAAACTTGGTTCGAATTAAAATACAAGTTTTAACATAATGTCACATGATAAAACAAGTCCTTGAAAGTATCTCACAGCGGAAATTAAAGTTCATGAACCATGATAATCAAAAGCCTTGAAACGCTGAAACGACATCGAGCCCACCGATGTTGCCTCACAGCCACGTAAGAGTTTCATCAGCCCTGGTGAGAACAAACACCCCCGCCTACACAAGCGCATACGACGAACTCCATACCTGTAATCCAAAAGTGGGGCAAACCATGAGTGCAAATTACTCAGTAGGACTTAATGGAATGGCTTACGGCTGACGTGAATCTTGCTTACTAATCATGTAAGTCCTTAGCCATTGATTTTAAACATTGTCATGGTTATACGAGATGGCAGGATTTGACAGCTACCATCTTTCATCATGATAGATTCAACTTCACAATAATAAGAACTTGCATGAAAGTAAAACATCAGGATATATTCAAGCATGTGGTATTTGAAAACATGATTATAAGTATAAGGTATTCAATTAGTTACTACGTTGTCCGGCAGTGATACTGGCATTCTCACACCTGGTGAGCATCAGCTATTCGAATCAATTTTTAATTCCCGGAAATAACTATCATGCCAGGGGTATATGCTTACTAGCCATCGCGTTCCCACATCTCTACTTGTCTCGTCCCAAGTTCTTCGATTCACTCCCGCCTGACCCCCGGGTTGTGCCCCTATGGTGAGCCTACCAACATCTCGGTCTCCCCACCATGAGTACAAAGCTCCCCCGGGCCACCTTCCTCTCAATCAGTGGGTAGAAACGTGTCTCTATTCTTAGGACGGCACAAGTAAGATTTTACTAGTCCCATGACCTGGATAAGCACTTTAGCAATGTTATGCCGATCCTAAGCGAACAGCGGACGGGCCTTATACGACTCGGGCGGAGTCCATAGTGCGACATCATGAAAAGAAAATACTGAATAAAATCTCCGTTCGGCCTCCATTTAAACCTTGAGCATAATAATAACTTCCACACTAAAGAGATTTCTGTGGTTTTGAAAATCACCTACGCGATGAGTGACTCCCTTCACTCGTGTCTATTGGTACCTAGCAAAGTCTAGGCACTTGTCCTACGAACTCTATGTATAGGTGCTAGGGCCAGGGCGGCCAGGGATTCTAATGCATTTCGGTTTCAAGCAACTTCTAATGCATATGCGTAATTTAATCAATAAAGTATTTGATGGGTAGAGCATGGTCCTGCCTACCTTCTTCATTAGGGTTAGCTTCCTTAGGTGCGAATTCAGCGGCCTGCGGTGGGTCCTGTTGCTGCTGGCTCTCTTGCTTCTGGGACGGCTCGTCGTCTGGTTCCTCGATCAGCGGCTGCTCCGGCGTATCGCTCCCAGGGTCTATATGCATGATATAGTGCAAGTGAGTGCAAAAGAATGCAAATGCAGGCATATGGTGCAAAAGAAATATAAATCATGGTGAGTAGTATGAGATGCAAGACTCGGAGTGTTCCCATTTTTAAATTTATCCCACAAGAAGGAAAACCTCACGATCTTTTATTAAGCAATCGTACAAACCACCACCTAAACTTAGCTTAATCCTTCATACATAATATCACAAGAATTTTCAGCAAGTATCATGGTGTAGCAAGCAACATCACACTTTTACAAAAACTATACCTAGGCCCATAATACAAGGTTATCCATTTATTGAATTTAAGTACTCATGACAAGTTCATACTGTTATACATTCCCAATTGAGTTCAATTATTTATGACATGAAGATCCATACTGTACTAAGCTACTGTCAAAGTTTCAGCACAAAAGATCTGTAATTATTTTATTAAAATTCCAACAATTTAACAGCCTTTTAACTTCCTAGATTTTTCATAATTTGCAGGAAAGGAATCTAGGCATGAATTTTTCACAGACATTATAACTTCGCATGAACAGTAAGCACAAAAATCAGCAAGCTCTGAATCCATGTTTTCATAGAACATCTATTTTCCATATTTTAAATTCATCCCAATAATCATATAAAGCAAAACAGTAGCATTAAAATTTGCAAAAATACTTTCTAGAACTAAAATTCCTTCCAAGTAGTTTAAAACCACGTTTTCCTATTATTTAGTTAAGCAAGCCACATTTTATCATTTTCAAATCACCATATAAACTTTACATGCACAGGTTCATAGTTGACCAGTGAGTTACTTACACTATGTGGAGCATATGAAAAATACCAGAATGTCATTTCTAGCACATTTTGTGTAGCCTCCATTTTTCCATGTTAAAATGTACATAAATCTCATGCTCAATGGTAAAACAGTAAGTATACAGTCAAAGCTAGTGCTAGCAAATTACACACAGTACCATAATACCATAAGAAAGCTACTGTCCAAGTTTCAACATTTTAGGATTTCATTTAGGCCACTTTTGACATTTATATTGTTTTAACATGCATCCAACAAAACAAGGGTAAAACTATCCATTCACGGGTCCACATCATACCTAGCCTATAGATCTATTCACAAGGAGTTCATAGCCACTGAGTTTGTCCATTTTGGATTTTTTGATTTATTATGGTTTTCTAAAGTCTCAGTCGAAATAAACCAAAATAAAATGAAAATCATTAGATCCAGGGGCCAGATCGTGATTATTTTGAATCTACAGGGGCTAGCATGCAAGATCTACAAGACTCAGTGAATAGCGCATGGATTAAACTGTAAAAACTTGAAAACCGAGGGGCCAGATCTAAAATTTCTCGGCCCCCTTCTTCTTCCTCGCTACGGCCGCGGCCGCGTGGCGTCGCGTGCGCGCCGGCAAGCTTCGGCTCGCCGGGGGCACGACGCGGGTCGGAGAAGGCGCCCGGATGTGCGGCGCACTACCTCGGCTAGGTCTCGTCGAGGATGGTGTCGAGGTCGAGGCAGAAATGGCGGTGAACCGAGCGTGAACGGTGGTGGTGACCGCGTGAGCTAAACGTCGCGGTGCCTCGGTTCCAGCGATGGTGAAAGGGAACGGCGGCGAGACTTGATGGTTTGGGTGCACGGCGGTTGTAGTGGTGTGGGTCTAGGGGCTCGGCAGTAGACGGAGGTGGTGGCGCGAGCTCAGACCCGAGCTTCGGCTGGCAATGGTGGTTTGAGGTGGGGAACAGCGACGGGCGGCTCTAGGTGAGGCGAGAGGTGAGGAGGGGGAAAAGAGAGGGTCGAGAGGCGCAGCCTCGTCTTAACGCCGTGTCCGGGGAGGGCGCGATCCTTGGGTGAGGCCGTCGGCCGTACGCTGGTGGCCACGCGGTGGGCACGGGCTGGGGAGACGGACGACGTTGACAGGTGGGACCCTCAGAAGAAATTTAGGGAATTTTGTGTTTTCTCCCTCACTGAAATTTGCATTTTTGACCAATTTAAAAGCCGAATTTTGCAAGACTCCAATTGGATGAAATGTTCTAGTCTTTCAGCTCTAGAACTTTGTCAAAAGGTTTGCCTCCAAAATATTTGTGGAAATATGATTTAAATTTGAATTTAACTAGCAGCCCCAATTTGGACAGTGGACCTTTATTGCTTAAGAAAATTAGAAGTCCTGTTTCTATCCATTTTTACCCCAAGTGCCTCTTCACAATGTTGCTTAGAATTTCAGGAGCTACAACTTATTCAAAAGGAGTTTGCATGAAAATGGCTGTAGGTTAGAAAAAATTTGAAATTACTAAGCAGGTCAGGTTTTGGCTTGTTTTTCATGTTGGCAAAAAGGGATACAAAACTCCATGTAAAATTTATTATATGACCAGGCTCCAATTATAAAAGTTGTTCAACTCATGTTTGTCTACATTTTTGATAACATAAGTTTTACCTAGATCTCAATGAAATTAAAATTATGAGCACAAACATAGGAGCACACATGCAAAAACAGGGTTTAACAAGTTGCATTTCAACCAAGCTTGATCATGGAATGTAAATGCATGCCATTATATGATGAAATGATGCATGTATGAAGATGATAATGTACTTGAGATGCCTGGGGCATCATAAGGGCTAGTTCAAGACGGCAATACTATTTCGATCACATCATTCGTGATGAGGATTGCCAATGGTTTGGGAGTGTTAGCAAATGCTTCCGTATCGTTTATGCCTAATGATCCTTCACGCAAAGCCAGAAAGTCACACTTTATTCATGCACATTTCTTGAAGGACACATAGGGAACTTACATCATGGCTATGATTTTGAACTGCCGCTTCTAGCACCGCAGTTCAAATTATATTCTATGAGAACACTAACCATGTAGCTAGAACCTAAGGCTGTTCACAATGGGGAGCCTCAAATTGTTCCTCAAAACATTATTTGGCACTGTTTGACATAAATGCTACACTGTAAACAGAGAGAAGAGTAGTTGGATTAGTGTTTTGAGGAAGTGGATGAGGAGTACCATTGGGGACAGCCTAAGCCAGCAAGGAATAGTATCTTCGGAGACATGACTCGTGGCTAGT
Source organism: Paspalum notatum (assembly GCA_022530915.1). Lineage (NCBI taxonomy): Eukaryota > Viridiplantae > Streptophyta > Magnoliopsida > Poales > Poaceae > Paspalum > Paspalum notatum. Next base: position 24,278,948 of record CM039688.1, on the reverse strand, counting down.
GACGTCGAGCCGAAGAGCAAATCCAAAAAGACTTATGAAGATGCACAGGAGACAGGATCTGAGCTGGCATGGGCTCATCCGGGTGCTAGACCCTCCTGGGACAACCAGGGAGGCACATCTGCCTGGGAAATCATGGCACAGTTCGTGGAACTCCATTGTACCTTCAGTGCATCCGACACAATCGGACCACTATAGCGGAGGTGAGCAGTCTTATGATCAAAGTGCAGGTCTGTCCCATTCGGCCCGTTACACCGGTGACGGACTCACGGGGAACCCAAGCGCCCACTTTGGGGCACTGGACCTCCAAGAGCACCGCACTTTGGGGAGACACCCTCACCCAGATACACGAGACACAAGGAGTTGACCACAACATGCTCCTGGAGACAAGAGGGACTGTCGAACAAATGCATGAGTAGAACCTCATGTACTACAACTTGAAGGGGTTCTATCCCGACTAAGCTTCATTGAAGCTTGGGCGGGGGGCCGACAATACCGCTCCTTTGTACATCTCTATGTTTTTCCCTGAAGTCTGCCATGTTTCACTAGACATCCGTCCTGCCCATCATGAGAGTAGTGCCCGTCTATCTTAATCTTAGTATTGTTTTCAACTTCTTTGGTTTAATTCCTAATTTACTTACTCTAAAAAAACTCCCATGCTTTAATGATAAATTCACTTGCTAGCTTCATTTTTGGAGATGATGAATAGTTGCGCTATCAAGTGAATGGTTTAATCCTTGCATGACAACTTATGTTTAGCCTAGTCCCATGTTGGTGAATAAAATGAAGCAAATCAAAGTTCTACTGGTGGATGCCATTTGTGATAACTAGCCTAAGTTGTTGGGGGTAATGATATGACTTGAAAGCAAGATGATTCTTTCTTGATCTTAGTAGGATGGAAATCTCAGGATTTTGTTTCGAAAATAACAAAATTAATCTCCCATTGGTTATAAATTCCTACCAGAGCCAAAAATGTTTCATATATCTTTGACCTGCTACAAAGAGCTACATAGAAATCCATTCCGAACTTTGCATCCACAAAAAAGTCTCCAAATACTTCTCATATTCCCCCCCAAAGCCTTCAAATCTCAAGGAGGAAGGATATGGAGCAATGAAAATATATATAACATGCGCATGTGTGTTTGTGCCTATATATATAACATGCGCATGTAGCTATACTCACGTTCAATAAACTATTAAGGGTATGTCCGCATACTCATTTATCAGCTGGAGTATGTTCACATACTTATTTTAAGGTACCACAAATGTCACCATGCGAAATAAATTAAAAAACAGCCATTGTTTTTAATATGTTTTGATGATACCATAATATTAGTACATATAACTGGGTATGTCCACATACTCGCGCATATACCACCAAAGATGGTATAGTATCATTGCATACTCCGTGTACATACCTTCCGTTTGGCCAGATACGGCCTCAATCATGAGATACATAGATGAGTGTAGCTACATGCGCATGTAAAAAGGAATTTTCATATATATATAAAGTATGTATATTAGGAGCCCTAGGCTTTTTTTAGTTATTGGAAGCCCTGCCAGCTGATCAGACCACCCCAGCCGACCAGGTGGTCCACACGCACCATCCTGGTCCACCCCCCGCACGCCCCTCGAATCCACCTCGTCCACCCGATCCCCATCCGCACACAAAAACCTAATCGGTCCATCCCCATCCACCGTTGCCGTTGCCCCCACCCCTCGCCACCATCTCCGTGCACCGCCCGGCCTCCGCTGCCGGCCGCGCCTTCCCCGCCGCCTCGTGTCGCTCCACCACCCCACCCGTCATCCGCCGCCCCTATGGCTACCACGGGCAAGCGCCCGCCAGGAAGCCGGTGGCCCTTCCCCGCCGCCTCCGGCTGCCTTGCGCTGCCCCACCTCCTCGCGAGGCATCCACTGCCTCGCAAGGAGAAGGACGGCGGGCGACGGCAGCTGGATCGGGCGAGCACCCGGATCTGGCCAGGCGGCGCCCGCGGCACCCTGCGGGAGCGGGTTGGCGAGCACGGAAACCCGGCGTCGCCCCCTGCCATCGCGAAGGACGCCAATCCTGCTACCACACCCAACCCCGCCATATGCCCGAGGTTCGTAAGATCCATCGATCCACATTCCCAGTCGTTGTTGTTCTTGTCTCAATTCATATCAATTTCACACTCTAGCCCTGTTCTTGTCTCGATTCATATCAATTTCACACTCCAGCCCTCCTCCCCTAGCGGCGTGATGCGGCAGCAGGCACGGCCAGCCCCTGCGGCGGTGGGCACGACCAGTCACCCCAGGCGGCTCGACACGGCAGCGCATGCCTCCCCATGAAGAATGTTGATCGTCCCCGGCTAATCCGAAGTGTATGAGGGCGGCGCCTCCATCCCCTCCCCATCGGTTCTCAGATCCATCACTGCCGAGCCGCCTGCGTCCAGGAGACAACCAGCGGTTGCTCCATCGCCTACCTTCCCGGCACTCTTATTGACCATGACTGAGCCGCCTGCCTTTACGAGATGAGTAGCGGCGGCTCCGTCCGCTCACCTTCCCTGCACCCTCGCTCATGATCTCCGCGTGGTGCTGCCTCCACAGACACTGACGCCACAATTCCTTTGAGATCTCAATCGCCTTTCCCCTCGCAACCTCCTCCTGTATGGGACAGGCAGAGCCATGGCCATTGTGCTGCTGGCAACAGCGTCCGCACAAATGACCATAGCCTGCAGACTGGCGCCGCAATGACGATTCATTCATCTTCAGGTCCATTCCCACCAGTGTCCCTACTCCCAAAACTCATATTCTATTTTCCCCAAATCCAAATCTTAGGCTCCCTCCATTTGCTTTTATTTCTTCTTGCAAAATGGATATGTCTACAGCTGGATCTCTTATATGTTGCTGTACGGACGTCAACAACACGAAGGTGCTATAAATTTTTGACCTTCACTGCATCAGTGTCCATGGATCTGATGGTTGGTTTGTGCTGTTGCCCCCATTGGTGGATAGCTTCTACAACCAACATCTACAACTTCAATGTCAACAATTTTAACCGTACAACGCCGATTGATGTCCTCCAGTGAGTAAGGCACCCTCTTCTCTCACCTTCAGTTGATTCTGCATGCTGGTGCTTGATTGCCTACTGTGGTTGCCACGATTTGGGATAATAGAGAAGATCCTAAATAGTTAAATGCAAACTGGATTTGTTATAGGTGTAAACAAATCTACACTTGAAACAATTAAATAGATTTGTAGTTTCTACAAAGCCAACCACATCTATTTATGATTGTTACACTATGCAGCTTGTAGGCTTAATAATTTCTAATGCGCAGGGGCAATGCATTTGTCAGTAGGCTTTATAATGTTTAAATTGCCTTCATTATTATCTAAATAATAGGATATTCAAGTATACTATTTACTCGTTACACTAGGTTGAAATGCTTAACATGTACGGTTATTATGCACCTTGATTTCCAAGCATGCACATTTATACTCTTTTTTACACTGCTCCTTTTTATGATGTTCTTGGCATAGAAATCTACACCAAAATTAGGAAATCTGGGAATGATTTATGCACAGTGGTTTTTATGCATGCTGGTGTTATTCATTGCACAATCGCAGTGATTTTTAAATTTCTATGATGACCACAGTTAGTTTCTATGCTTCTATGATTACAATATATGCTGAGTCATTGCATCTTTCTATGATCAATCTAAAAAATCTATTGGTATTTAGAAATCTGCAAATTGTGCTTTCTATACTTGATGAACGTGATCTCTTTGCAATTCCTATCACCATTTTTTATTTAGGTTCACAGAAATGTGAAACTAATTATTTTCTATGATTCCTCTCAATGCAGTTTATGCCTTTTATGTGAGGAGCGTGGTGCGAGAAGCCGCTTGTTCTCATATGACTTCAACGTCCCGGTTGTGCCTGTTGATGGTGTGGAGCGGGCCGAGCAGGAGCAACATTTATGCCTTCATATGTCCCATCAGGGCACCATTTATGCACTCATTTCTAATTTTTATGCCTTCATATGTCACTAATTATGTCTATCAGGCCACCATTTATGCACACAGTTCCAATTTTGTTCCTTCATATGTGACCATTTGTGCGCAGTAGGCCACCATTTATGCACACAGTAGCTCTATTTCTGAATAGGATCATGCATCATTAATCTACGTGTCGCATCAAGCTATATCTACACTTAATCTCTCGCAAGAAAGCTAGATTAATTTTAGACTTCCATCCTAGATTGCATCTTGTGAAGATTTTATGCCTTTCATATGCACTTATGCCTATTGATGATAGACAAATGTTGTGGTTGATTGTGGAATGACGAGTGTTTAATTGTGTTAAACTTTTTTCATGGACCCTAGTATTGTTGTCATTAAGATTAGAAGGTAGAAAATTTCCCTTGAAAGCCATAAAAGGTGTACTAGCACTAGAAATAATATGCATGTCTTTCTGTAATACTAACATTAACTAGCTTATGTAAATTCGCATTGGTTATATGATTACTACCACTGATTTTTATGCCTCTTTTATGCAAGGTAGTGATGAATGATAAGGTGACAGGGCAACACAAGCAAGGCCATGGCACCTCATACTGAACGGCGAGACCCTCAACTTGACGTTGATGTGTGTAGAGATGCATGAGATTATGCTATGTTCATGATGTGCTTGTAAGCATATGGTTGAGTGACAGGCAGCGGGAAGCTGCAGCGAGGAAAGAGTTGTTCAACATCCTTGTGTCTTTGCAGACGAATAGCTCAGGCCAAGACCACTACACACAACCGAATCACTTGTTATGTACTGGACAGAAGCATTTTATATATGTTAGCTAAATATTATGTAGGATTATACATTAGGTGGTTGGGATTATATTTTGGCCAACTGTGCACTAAACAACAAGTGCCTTCTATGATAGTCTAGATCCCAAATACTATCATGGCAAAATGTTTACGTTAAGTGCAATAACTTATCTATGATTTTGTGTTGAACAACTCTTATCATTTACCATTTATGTTCATTTATACGTGTATCTATGCTTCAACAAAGAACTGTTTTGAATTGGATGTTTCAACGAAGAATTATCGTAACAAACTGGACATTAGATCAACTCATATTTTCATGATAGAGTTTATCGAAGTTTATGCCAGAGACACATGTCATTTATGCTGATTTTTACATGTAATATTATATTTTCAAATCATTTTTTCTCTAACTGCAGACCACCGTACAAATTTGAGAAACAAAACTAAAGCAGCTCCATATTTCTATGTTTTTTCTTTATGTTTTTATGCTCTACGAACTACCCCTTTGAGTTATAGAACTTTCAACCTAAAAGCATAAATTTATGAATTTGAATTATTTCAAAAAAATATAGTCACAGTGGATGTCAAAACATGCAGAATAATGTCAATATTTATATATACATGTATATATATACATACATACATGTGTATATATATACACATACATGTATATATATACACACATACATGTATATATATGTGTGTGTATGCAATGATACTAGACCATCCGTGGTGGTATGTGCATGAGGTATGCGAGTATACCTGAGGTATATCGACATACTCCATTACATGTACTAATATAACGGTATTATCAAAATATATTAAAAGCAGGGGCTGTTCTGTAATTTTTTCGGGTGGTGACATTTGAGGTATCTTAAAATAAGTATGTGAACATACCCAAACTGATAAATGAGTATGCGAACATACCCTTGTTCGTTTATTGAATGTGAGTGTAGCTACATGCGCATGTAGAAAGGTACATGCGCATGTAGCTACACTCGCCTATGTATCTCCTGATTGAGGGTGTATCTGGCTAAACGGAAGGTATGTACACGGAGTATGCATTGATACTAGACCATCCGTGGTGGTATCTACACGAGGTATGTGAGGATACCTGAGGTATATGGACATATTCCGTTATATGTACCAATATAAAGGTATTATCATAATATATTAAAAAGAGAGGCTGTTTTGTAATTTTTTCAGGTGGTGACATTCGAGGTATCTTAAAATAAGTATGTGAACATACTCAAACTGATAAATGAGTATGCGAACATACCCTTATTGGTTTATTGAAGGTGAGTGTAGCTACATGCGCATGTAGATAAAACTCTTCCTATATATATGTATATATATGTGTGTGTATATATATGTGTGTGTATATATATATAATGACGCTATTCCAAGCGCAGCGAGTTGAATAACTATTCAACGCACCAGCCGCCAAAGCCAGCGGTTAACAATTCCAATCAAACAACCGCAAGTGTAAAAACTACACTCGAAACAGTAAAACCAGCCCCGCAACCGTAAAAAGATGTATACAGATCCAATCCTACTCCTATAATTGTAAAAACTATCCCCGCGACAGTAAAAACCAGCCTAGCGGACATATACAACTCCAATCGAACTCACGCAACCATAAAAATTCCACCTACAACTGTAAAATTATCCCCATAGCAATAAAACCTTTGGAAAAATGAGATAGAATTGTAACCATATATGTTTTTTTATAAAACACTAAATATATATTTCCACAACCATATTTGTTTGCCGAAATCCCCCAATTATTGCGACATCTAGCGTAAATCAATTCCATGAGCAAAATCATCAATTAAGGTAGGTTTTGGGAGGATTTTTGTGGAGGAAATCGTAGTTGTAAATAAGAAGTTAGGAAGAGGTAATTTATTGTCAAAAACTATCCCCGCAACAGTAAAAACCAGGCACTCGGTTGAGTGCATGCAGTTGTAAATGTTGTCACAAAGGATCTATTATTGCACTATTATCTTCAATTATGGCTTTGCTAATTTAGTATTATTTAGAATACTATATTAATATCTCTATGCCATAATACTTTAAATCAAAATGATTTTTAAGTAAAGTTGTAATGTAATTTTTTCCTAAAAATAGTATTTCAGCATGATGTGTAATATTTATAATAATAGGAGTAGTAATACAAATTAAATGTAGTAAAATATTTATTCTGAGTATTGACTTTTGTCTCAAAATATAAGAGCCTAGTTCGCCAACTTGTTTAAATCGTCGTCTTCACACGTTTAAATATTACAATAATAGGTTTATCTAGTTTATTCTTGGAAAAACGCATGAATGATTATTTTAGTAACATAAGTTGCAGTAGTAAAATACTCGGTGTGAGGAATCAAGAATGTTGCATATATAGGAGCATAGAAGTAATATTACACGTCATGATTCCTACAATTGGAATGATGTGTCATAAATTTATGTTGTGTGCAAACGGTGGACCAGCTTCTATCCTATACAACCACCATAAATCACAAACAAATAGTCGATTCACAGTCCCATGTTTAATTGGAGGGTGAAATCTATGTTGGATACGTTATACGTGAATGAAAATTATTCTTTTATAATATAGATATAGAACAAGGCTTCTATAGCTATAGTTAATGTAGTAAAACATAATATCCTAGAACAATGAATAATATCACATATTGTTCATAATACATTATTTGAAGTAGTACATTTACTTGGTGCAGGTTAACATATTGAAATTTGAAAACAATATCACATAGTACAATGAATAATATTGTACATTTAAAAAGGGATTTTCATAATACATTATTTGAAGTAGTACATTTGCTATATTAAAGTGATTAATCTCTAATGAGTAAATTGTCCTAGACCATAATTGTACAAGTAAAATTTTACGACATCCAACTTGTTAAGTTCCTTATTAAAATGATATCTAACGAATACTTTTGGGAAAAAAGATTTTCATAATACATTATCTGAAGTGGTAAACTTGCTATATTAAAATGATTAATATTTAATGAGTAACATTATCTTAGAATCATAATCATACGACATTCAGCTTGTTAGGTTCCTTGTTAAAATCTTATCCTAGAAATAATATCACATAGTACAATGAATATAATACATTTTCTGAAGTAGTAAATTAGCTACATTAAAATGGTTGATCTCTAATGAGTAATTTATCCTAAAATCATATTTAAATAGGGAGTTTAACCATCGGGGGATAAATTTGCGATTGCAGAAGAAGAATTAATCTCTAATTGGAATCATATTTAAATAGGGAGATTAACCATCGAGGGACAAAATTTTACGATCGTGGGATGAGGTGAAGGTACATCTTATTTTTTTGAGATGAGTTTTATGGTCGGGGAACAAAGTTTTACGATCGTGGGATGTGGTGAAGCTATGTCTTATTATATTGGAATCATTTTTAAATAGGGAGTTTAAACATTGAGGGATAAAATTTTACGATCGTGGGATGAAGGTGAAGCTATGTCTTATTGTTTGGAGACGAGTTTTACGGTTGAGGGATAAAATTTTACGATTGCGGGATAACTTTTTACATTCGATGCTGGTTTGGAAGACTTTTTACGACTGCGGGGATTGATTTTATGATTGCGGAAGAAGATTTTACGCTCACGGGAGATGGACTAGGCTGACACATTGAATAACTATTCAACATGGAGCGTGCTAGATATATATAATATATACACACACATATATACACATATATATACACACACATATATATACACACATATATATATACATATATATACATACATACATAGATATATACATACATATATATTTATATACATATACATAATATATATATACACATACATACATACATATACATACATACATATATGCAAAGGATGGCAAAACGAAATAAAAGCTCCATGTCCCCTCCAAATTTATGCAAAGGCTACAAGGGGAGAAAATCAAGAGGAGACACCTCATTCCACCACTCATACTCCAGTAATTAACAGAAGAAATGATAAAGCATACTCTTTGGTCCAATCTTTGGCTATGCAAAATAAACATTCTAAGTGAGCCACGTTTTGCCAACTAAATCTCTAGAAAGGCCTTAATGTAGGAAAAAGTTGGCCAAAATCATGGCCTTTTGGTAAGGAAACACTTCTGAGCGATTGAGAGTACCTAGGGGAAGTTTCTTTTGTTTTGAAAATCTTGAAAACACCTAAGAAGGACATCTGAAAAGAATGGGTTAGAGTTATTCCTACAATTAAGTCGTTCGATCTCTCAACTGCCCAAGGCGAGGTAAACAAAAAGATGCACCACAAGTATTATCTGAGGTAAAATTCAAATATTTCACCCCTTCCATGCGAGTGGACCCTCTCTCATTGCACCACGTCACACCATCTCTCGTTGCGCCATGTGGCTCCAGGGCCAGGCGAGCAGGGCGGGTGAACCATCCTGCGCGGGCGGACGCACGCACTCCCCCTCCTACCGCCATGCGTCTATCCAGGGTAGGCTCTATGGTTGCGGGAGTGGGCAGGCTGCCGCCACCATACGTCGCCCTCTGGCGCATGCGCGTTGACTGCCACTGCCACGCATCAGCTCCAGGTACGAAAAAGGGTAGTGCTGAGGTCAACGTGACGTCAGCACTGCCCTATAAATTTGTATCTTTCATATCTTTTGCATATGAGCTCCAAATGATGCAAATAATATGTCCATTGGAATCGTCTCGACGAGCTCTATGTAATGTTGTAGTTCTTGAGGGCATTTGAGATACTTTGTAGTGATAGAATTTGTGATTCTTATCTAATCCCTTAGTGCATGAATTTCTCTCCTGCTCCAAATGGTCTTCTTTTGTATGGAATGTGAGCATCTCCCTGTGATACACCAAAAATCACCAAAACTCGTGGAATTCATCAGTGTTGGGTAAATAAGGCATAGAACCTTGTGTATACCCCATTTATTCACCGAGTAATAGGCGGTCAAAATGGTGAAATAACGACTGTCAACACCCCCAAGCTTGAACTTTTGCTCATCCTCGAGGAAAGCTAAGACTTAGGCTCGGCGGATCAGGAGTTGCGTCAAAGTCAATGTCCTACAAGTATTAAGTGTGCAAACCAACACTCTGCCTTTATGTTTGAACAAACTGGCATAAGTGTACCCAAACCTTTTTATCCATACCTGTGGGGCTTCTGGCTTTTCTTACCTTGTCTTCGGTGGTTGAGAGATGGAATAATCTTAGTAGAGTGTCACCGAATACCTTCTTGGAGGGTTTTGAAAATTTTGAAATGAAAGCACTAAGTTTCTCAAATGGTACCCTCAATCGCTCAAGTGGTTGTATATTCCTCTCCAGGCCATTGGTCAACCTTTTTCCCTATCAACTAAAAAGGCTTATGTGGAGCTCAAGGTGGGGATAAAGTTAGCTTACCTATGTCATGTACTTTGTTGAGTCAAAGATTGGTCCTATCGAAATTGGTGATACCTCTCATCCCAATCAAAGCAGAATGGATTTGTCTGTGGTTGGATATGGTCTGTGAATGAAAACTCCTTATTTGATGCATCACGTCTTGAAACATTGAAGCATATGAGAACATGGAGCTGCTTCAATGTTTCAAGACGTGATGCATCAAATAAGGAGTTTTTATTCTTTTTTTTTCATTGTCACCTTTCTTTTCTCTTTTTCTCTTTTTTTCGATAGCTCCATGTCTCCTTCTTGTATGAGAACTTTGGTGATATTTTTGGAATATGACACTGGAGTATTTATTTGGAGACCATATTTGTGGATGGGTAAGAGGATGATAGATATGGTGGAGAAATATCTGGTGTAAGATAATGCTTGAATCTAGTGTAGATTTAAGCATAAATAGATAGAGAAAGGCTAGCAAATGAAGGTGGATGCGAGGGATTTTGATCGGGACTCGAAGTGCCACTATCTCATAAGAACTCAAAATTTAACAAAACTCAACACAACAATAGGTAGCAAATGTAGAGGTTTCATCATGTAGGGCATTTGGCTCTGGATAGGTATTTAAACCACTCAGGAAATTTCTCGTTTTAATTTTTAAAAAGAAAACTCCGAGAATTCACCTTAATAGGATCAAGATGGGTTAAACTCAAACTTTGATTATATCACCTTAACACATGTTGGGAGCTTTGATTTGTAGTCAAAACAGATCTGATGATACTACTCCCATGGGTGAATGTCTCTTGTTGGATCTCCGGCTCTAACATAGTGTTTGCCTTTAAGTCTAACATTCTTCCAAAGCGACACAATATGTGCTCGTGTCCAGCTATTTTCTTTTTCAAACAGATTGAGTGGAATGATAGAGGTGGATGTATGTTGGAGTTGACTCCTTTTTATCCTTGGCAGTTTTCCACCAACCTTAGTAGATGGGTGTTTGCCATGCTTGTGAGGACTTATGTGGCTCATTGGCGCAGAGTAGATCAACCTGACCTCTAGTAAACGGCTTTGTCTTGTTGTATGTCTGGCCAGGGGAAGGGAATCAAGGAATGCTTACTCGTAGCGCTCCTTCGTACTTGGGTGATGTCTCTGCATATATCTTATGTTCTCCGCGGCTATGTGTTGCCTCCAGTGAAGCAGTGGACCCATATCTACTTAGTTGCAACCTCATAGTATAGACACATCTGGTCTTGTGGTTTTGGAGATGAACTCTCAAGATGAGATCTATCTCATGGCCTTTATGTTCGCTTCCCAAGTGATGCAAAGCATGGTCAATGTCTTGCAGCTATCAACCATTGTTGTAGGTTGAATATTGAGGTCCTTCCTCTCAGGGGTTGTGTTAGAGGATGTGTGATATTACTTGGTATATCTTCCCCCAAGCTTGATTCTTGTGGTGTAATGAAACAACCCCTCTATGTGTACTTCTTCATTTGTTAATGAAGCTTTCCTTTGTTTCGCTTTGACTCTTGTTTTGTTTCCAGTGGAAGGCAGTATAATGCGAAGAAAGACCCACGAGCCTCAATTGAAAGGGCGTCTAGGATGGATTTCCCGATAATAGAATTTTCCTTCTTTCTCCATCTCCAGAAACTTCCTTCTACCTTTTGCCTGCATGTTAGGGTCGATGCAATTGCCTACCTAACATCTTTGTTCCTCTAGGTTGGATAGGGTAGAAGGCTAGCTAATTGAGGATAAGCTAGTCTAAGACAGCACTACTGGAAGATCTTATGGCCATAGGATCTTATAATGATTAAAGTTTAGTTTCAAGTCCTACCACGATAGCACTACAAGAAGATCCTAGCACGATGAAGGTTTGGTTCCAGGTGCTCTCACTAACTGGCCTTCAATTTAAAGCAACCTCTAACAGAGAATGCTGAAAATACCTGTTAGAGAGGTTTACCTTCATTGATGTTGCTGACGGAAGTAGCGATGTTAATTTTCCACCTCAACTGACAATGGGTACATCGACTTTGGGCATCGCGAAGTTCCTCCCTCTCGTCCCATGATTGCTCAGTGGAATGTTATTGTAGCGGACACTGTTGAGCCTTGCTTCCTTGGCTCAGAAATTTAGCCCCCGAACCAGAGGAGCCTTTGGTATTAAAAAAGAATATCAAGACATTGTAATTACAATATTAACTCACTAGAATATTCTTCATAGCTCCGGAACTGGTAGAGGGTCCAGTATTAAAAAAGAATATCAAGACATTGTAATTACAATATTAACACTCTAGAATTACATGGACTGCCACTGTAATTGCAGCGTTAACACAATATACACTATAATTATAGTGTCAACAACTAAAATTACTTGTTACAGAGGTAACATAATACACTGTAATTATAGTGCCGTGAACACATGAGATTACAGTGGCAATTATCGTACCATGATCACAATCAAAACAATGTGCGTAGACCCAAATCATAGGCGGCTACCCTGTGCCCTGACAAATGTAGGAAGAAAAATAACAATAGCAAATATAAAAAACATATCTGAAGAATGATAAAGAAAAAAGCGAAACAATCTGAAGAAGACTAAGAGGTTAGTCTGGAAGAAGAAATCAACAAATCCAGAAATACTAGAAAGGAATCACCCATTCTTGCCACCGGTCCAAAGACGGCAAAATGAAATGGTACAGTGACATGTACAATAGAATGCGCGAGGGCCTCACATGTTGAGTTGTTGTTTAAAAGATATCAGATAATAATACGGTAAGTATGGCCGTGAACGTTATAGAGACATCACATAGCTGTGGTTGGATCAATTGGATGAAAGGATAAAACAACGAGTGAATTGCATGTCAGGTCCTTAAACTTATTCCGCGGTACCATCTAGGTGATCACTTTAACTTTTTAAAGTGATCATCTGGGTCCTTTAACTTTTAAAGTGGTCATCTAGGTCCATCAACTTTTCATTCTTCGTTCACTTGAAGTCCAATTCGCGAACCTAAATTTACATTCGAATGATCCACTTGAAATGTTGAACGACCTAGATGATCACTTTAGAAGATTGTGGACCTAGATGGTACCACGGAATGAGTTTGAGGACCTGACTTGCAATTCACTCAAAAACAACCAACATAAGTGATCAAACGCTCAGAAAAATGCGTGTGACCAACCAGTTGACTATAGATTTTTCTCAGAAAAATCACCTCCTCTCGTTCCAACTCCGAGATGGCGAGAATGCTGAACTTAGTGAAAACCACGGAAGAATCCGTTAATTAGGTCAGCCACCGGATGACGCGGTAACGGCCGACGCAGATGACGCTGCTGGAGCCATGGAAGGGGCGGCCGATGCTGCTGTCGGAACCACGGAAGCTGTGGCTTCTGCTGCTGCTCCTGCCCGTTCACCAACCGGCACTGCTTCCTCACCTGCCCTTTGGCATTACCAATAAGCACGTCAAGCATGCCGACCTTTTGCATCGCCTCGGCAAATTTCTGCTGCCACAGAGCATCATCCCTAGCGAAGGTCTCCACCATCGCCCTCGTCTGCGGGTCCTCGATGAGTGCGCTGTCCGACGTCAGGAGGCCCCGTTTGGCTAGCAGCTCGGAGTAGTACGCGCTGTCAAGCTTTTCCTCGGTTTGTGCGTCAAATTTGACCTTGGGCGCTTGCTCTGGGTTATCGTCGGGCTTCTGTGGTGGGCACATTTGGCGGAGCTGCGCTGCGTAAATGGGGTCCATCGACGGATCGATGTCGGCTTCTTTGGAGAAGCCATAGATGCGGTTGGAGAACATAAAGCAGTGTGCGCCGCCGATGGAGTGCGCACCGGACAGGACCACGAGGTCCTCCTGGGAGAGCCCCCGCTGGTTGAAGAGCTCAGTGAGGCGTGGGACATGATGGCCCGGCACGGGAAAGTTACCCGGGAGGTCATCCATGTTGGAACGCATGCCGTCGCGTCGCCCGGCCGCAACGTCGTAGCTGGGCAGGCCTGCGGCCACAGCAGCATCACGCGCCGCGAAAGCGAGGATGTCCGCACAGGAGACAATTCGCGGGCACATGGCCTCGAGGGTGGACTTGGCAATGTCAATGGTCCTGAGACCGACTAGTGTGAAACCATTGGCCGATGACTCCTTCTCTGGGACATCACCGGCCGGCGACTCATCCAGGAGGATGGAAGCATCGCAGCCCTGCATGCACTGCCTCGTTAGCAGCACACACACATATGTTGGCGTACACGAACAGCAGGTTAGCATGGCAGAATCCATAGGTAATTGCAAGTGTTAATTACCGTGATGAAGCAGTCATGGAAGAAAAGGCGGATGAGGCCAGGAGCGATGCTGCGGTCCATGCCGACCTCGTTGTTGACGATGTCCCGAATGACGCCCTCGGCCTCTGGGCACGTTCTGCCATAGAATCCCACCTCTAGACCATCGACAATCAATGCGTCGACGGTGCCCAGCTGGCTCGTCGCCGCGAGCAGCACAAAAACGAACAGCAACGTGTACCGTGACATGTTTCCCATAATTGGGGTCCTACCTTCACGAGTTAATTTCGTGCGTGTTAGCTCGCACGGCTTGGAGAGATAGATCCAGCAAGGATCCCAATGTGTCTAGTGCTAAATGCTAAAGATGTTGCAGAGGCCAAAGCAAACATAACGACGAGCTTGATTGCAGGAGTCGAGCGATCATGACCTCACATTCACTTAATTTTTAGAGGCCGTGCTAATAATAGGAGCCAAAGGTGTCAAACATGCATCAAATTACACTAATCTATCTACAGTAACGACAATAATGAAATCATAATACCTTTTCGCGCTAGTGGATAATTCACGACGCCCAATAACCCATTAACCGTCCGATATGCCCAGCTCCCTACAACCACAAAACCTGATACCGGAACCCAGTAATCCCAAACCCGTAAAGCCGAAACCCGAACAACCCGATTGTCTATTAAGGTGCTGACCCCTGGTACCCGATAAACTTGAGTTACCCGAGTTGAGCAAACTATCTGCATCTGTCCATCATTGCTTCCAAGGCTTCCAGCCCAGCAACCAGTGAGGCCCAACAGCCAAACCCCACCATAGTCGCCAAGCTGTCAAAACTTAAAACCCCAGTCCCTGGTCACATGTCCATGCCCCTCCAATCTTCCTGTTGCACCAAGAAACCGGCGGGTAATATCCCCAGCAGGCAACACAATACAAGCCGGGAGGTGTATGTGGACGTAGGGATCACTCGGTTTCCGATCGCCTAGGCAGCTAGCCGATCGCTTGGCGATGGTGGTTGGGCGTGCCACCTGGCTGACGACCTAGCCAGGAAGGTTGTTGTGGTGATGGTAGTCAACTCCTGTTCACCCTGCAACAACAAACAAAATAGAGCATATATTAGATTCTAGCCGGATCGCTCGGATCGGCTCCTTTTGCATCGGGTTTTCGACATCGGCACAGTCCTGCCGGTCTTTCATCGTCTCATTTGATATCATATAAGTATATAAAGCAAGTAAAACTCATCTATGCATATAAATAAGATGATTTGTTCGCTCATGTCGGCTTTAAAACATAAGGATGAGATGATGTATCTATCATACTCGAAGCAAAGTCACATCAAAGGCCAGATAAACGTAACATGTGAATATAGGAACATCCCAAATAACATAGGGCTAGATAAACATGATATCATGAATACAGGAACATCCTAGTAATTAGGGCCAGATACACAGAAGTACGCCTATAGGAACATCCGTGATATGATGCGACTAGTACAAAAGATAAACACCAAGCTATCCCTAGGCATGAGCCGATAACTAGGAACATAAAACTGTGTCATGCAAATCAAGCTTAAAGAAACCATGACATACTATGACCAATATGAATCATGAGATGAGACAAATTCGTAAGGCTAAACAAGAAGTACATGAGCTAATCTATATCGTGATGACCATAGGAAGAAATAGATCAACTCAATGCACGTGATAACTAGTAGATCTTTTTTTTTTACCATAAAGACTGTAGGGGAGGTCCCCACAGTAAAAAAGGCTTTTTTCATTTATAAAGATAAAGGAACACTTACATAGCTCAATCACTGCCACCAGCAAGCAAAAAACCAAACAGCTAACCTCCTAGCAATCAAACCGAAAGGAGAAGAGATTAAATTGTCTATCCATAAAGCAACTATTAAACGTGGTCATCCCTAAGCCGCAGGCTTTAGGGCGTGACTTCATCTTTGAATTTCAAATCCAAAGACCGAGAGGCAATTTGTCCATCAAAGATCTTTCTGTTTCGCATCTTCCAGAGTTCCCACATAGGCATGATACAAATCTCTTGGAAGAAAGGAATCCCAGACAAATCCATTGCCTTCACGATTCTATCATGGATGCTTAGTTGATGGTCCCATTGGATGTGTAAAAAGTTCCAACACTGCTGAGCAATCGAACACTAAAAGAAGAGGTGTTCCACATCTTCAATTGACCCAGAGTTACACAAGATACAAGTTCTTTCTTGACTTGCCAGCAAATTCCTTCTGTGCAACATGTCTCTTGTGTTCACCCTGTCCACCAAAACTAACCAGAAGAAAAACTTTGTACGCATTGTGCATTTCGCCTTCCACATTCTCTTAAATAGGGCTGAAACCTGAAGATCTCTATGTTTGCGCTTATAGTACATGGCCACTGAAAATTTATTTTCAGCTCCTGGGATGCTCCAAACATCAGGTTCTTCTGCATTGAAGTAGCTGTCATTCAGGAGGCTCTCTAACATCTGGAGTTCTGTGTGAGCTTGTTCTGAAAGTGGCAAATTGAATATGGTGGCCAGATCAACTACCTCTTGGATTTCTTTCACTGATATCTGGATATCTAATGCAAAATCAGCTAGTCTCGGGAATTTGGCTTGCATGAGCCCTCCTAACCAATCAATCTGCCAGAAAAGAACCCATGAACCATTACCACTTTGCATGTAGCTTCCTCATGATAGCTACTATGTAGGCTCAATACATCCTTCCAGCAGAAAGACCCAACTGATCTGCTGGCATGGGGTACTCGGTCTTGATAATAGCTATCCCAAATGAGATGCACCCAGGGGACATCTTTCCTAGAATAAAAATTATGCAGCTGCTTAACAAGAAGTCATTCATTCTGAATCTTTAAATTAACAACACCCAAACCTCCCTTGTTTTTTAGTTTCTATACCATATCCCATGCTGCTAGATTACCACCATGTTTTTTGCAAGTCTGTACCTCTCCACAGACATTGCTTCCGGGCCCTATCAATAATTTCAATTACCCCAGAGTGCATTTTGATGGTGGACATGGTATAAATAGTAATGAGGCTGATAACTGAGTTGACCAATTCTAATCTCCCTGAATAAGAAAGAAAGGAAGAGCTTGTGGATAGTCTTTTTTGGACTCTATCCATTATAGGCGTGAAATCTTCAATACGAGGCTTAGTCATTCCTAAAGGTAGACCCAAATATGTGAACGGTAATGTCCCCACTTTGCACCCAAATGTGCTAGACAATAAAACCATTTTTTCCTCAGGAGCATTAATTGGCACCATTGAAGATTTGCTGAAATTTACCTTCAACCCTATCGATGCCGTGAAACTTGAAAGTAGGGCTTTGAGACAAAATAGTTGCCTAGCATCTGCCTCCATTATCAAAAGAGTATCATCAGCATACTGGATGACTGGAAAAGCTTCTCCCCTCTGAGGTAATGGCAAACTCAGGAGCCCCAATGATAAAGCCCTATTTAAAACATGTTGCAATAGATTGGCAGCCAAGACAAACAAAAGGGAAGATAGGGGATCCCCTTGCCTCACACCTCTTTTGCAGAGAAATTGTTTTCCTGGAACCCCATTTAGCAGGATGGAGGAGACTGCAGTTGATAGAACACAGTTGGCCCATCTGATCCAGTCCTTAGGGAAACCTATTGCTCTCATCATGGATAATATGCAAGAGTGCTCAACTGTGTCAAAGGTTTTTGCAAAATCAAGCTTTAAAATGATGACCTCTCTTCTGGAATTGTGGCATTGATATAGATACTCCAAACTCCAAGCAAGACAATCTTGAATACTTCTCCCTCTTATGAAGCCATACTGATTTTGGTGAACTATTTTCAAGATGACATGCTGCAATCTATTAGTCAGGATCTTTGTGATTAGTTTAAGGGAGCAATTAATTAGAGAGATAGGCCTATAATCATTGGGAGAGCTTGGGCTCTCAACTTTGGGCACTAGGGTGATGAAGGAGCTGTTCAAACATGATATATTCACTCTGTGGGCAAAAAAAATCCATGCACAGCTGGGTGAAATTCCTTTTTATGATTGGCCAGCATTTCTTAAGGAACAACCCATTGAAACCATCTGGACCCGTCGCTTTGTCAATGGGCAAGCTTCTAATTATCCCTACAATTTTTTCTTCTTGTAGAGGTCTTACTAGATCATCCAATTCTGGCACAATGCTTACCAAAGAGTGAAGATCAAACAACATTGGTGGGTTTTCTGACACCCCCATTCTGGATTTGAAATCATCCCAGAGAATTGCTGCCTTACTGTCATGATCATTCACAAAGCATCCTTCCTTGTTCTGCAGCTGGGAGATGCAATTTCTTCTGTAAGAAATTGTTGCCATAGAGTGGAAGAACTTAGTGCATTCATCCCCAAACTTTACCCTGTTGGTGGTGTATCGTTTTTTCCAATATTCCATTCTATATTGTAAAAGGATAGAGAGATGAAGCTTCACAATCCTTCTCAGATTTGCCTCAGGGGATGTTAGCAATCTAGATTCTTCTAGTGCATCCAAGTAGGCAATGACTTTGTCACTATTCTCTATCAATAAGCTCAGATTTAAGAGACCCTTGCTCCAGTTCTTGAGAACATACCTCAAGTTCTTAAGTTTGCCTACTAGAATAGATGTCGAATCATGCTTGTTCTTGGGCTCCTGAGACCAAGACTGCTGCACTAAATCAAAAAACCCTTGATGCTGCACCCAGAAGTTTTCAAATCTGAATACATTTGACTCGGGTATACTAGTACTGATAACAACCTGAGAAGGAGCATGATCAGAAATTGGTCTAGCTAGAGGAATGACCACTGACTTTGAGAAAGAGAGTGTAAAATGTTCTATAGTGAAGAACCAGTCCAATTGTTCCAAGACAGGGTCCTCTTGCATATTGTAACACTCTAATTTTTGCTATATAAAAATTCCTTCATAAAATAATTAATTTTGCTTAGAAGCTTGATTTATTTATGCATGACATCATAATGCTTTATTTATTTAATCAAGTAAAATAAATCATAGGAACAACTTGTTTGAGCATACATGCAGTTGCATATTTTTCTTGGGTGATTTGCATTGTTTCAATTTGAATTTGAATTTACAATCATTCAAACCCTTTGTATGGTTTTCTATCCATTTCAAATAAAAGGGGAAAAATCATCTTTTCCTTTTTCTCCCTCTTTCTCGTTTTCGGCCTGAACCACGGAAGCCCACTTGGGCCATCTTCTTTCTCGGCCTAGCAGCGCAGCACGCCCGGCCTCCCTCTCGCCGCCATGTGGGGCCCACCTATCGGCGCCTCCCTTCCCAACCGCACCCCTCTCCTCTCTCTGACGCGCCGGGCCCGCCCGTCAGACACTTCTCCTTCCTCTTGCTGCCACCCGCTCCCCCCGAAGGAAAGCACCAGCCGAGCCGCGCCCCGACCCCATGTCCAAGCGCTCGCGCCCGCGTTCTCCGCTCCGCCTCCACGAATCCCGCACCCGCGCCTCCTTTCTTTTCTCCGCGCCCTCTCCTTTCCTTTCCCGGCTCATGCGCGCGCCGAGCGACGCGGATGCTGAGTCTGAGCCGGACTCTGCCCTTGCGCCGCGCCTTCCTTTGCCCTTGCCGCAAGCTTCGGCCTCCGCCCTATATAAGTCGCCGACCCCGCCGCCCTAAACACCAAAAGCCTAAGCCCTAGACCATCGCCTAGAGCTCTAGCTTGCACCGCCGCGCCGCGGCGTTCAACGGGTTCACGCCGAGTTCGCCGCCCCGCATCGCGTCTACAAGCCAACATCGTCGACGAGGTCAAGCCCACTAGATTCGCCGCAAGGTAGAGCACCTAAATGCTCAATCCCGGCCTCTATCTTGCCTTGGTGCTCCGATTTTGTCCTCGCGGTGACGTCGCCCGTTCACGCAGGGATGCCATCATCGCCGCCGCACGTCGCTGGACGCCGTCGCCACCTCTCCGTCGAAGCCAACCGCATCCGTAGCTTCGCCTTGAGGTGAGGGTCCTCCCTAGCTAGCTCTCGTCCTTAATCGCGCCCTACACCGATGGGAATTTCTCACCAGAGTTACTCCGCCGCTCCGCTCCATCGTGGGCCGTCCTCGGCCGATGCGCCACCGCCTAATCCGCCTCACCCAATTTGCCGCTTCGTCCCCTCGCTCACGCACCTTGCCCCGTTAACCCTAGGCCACCAGAACCGCGAATCCGCAGGACCTCGGCGATCCTCCGCCGCCGCGCCGCCCAGAGCCGCCGCCGGGCTTCCCCTCGCACCGCCCGATCTAATCCAGGCCGTCCGATCTAGATCCAACGGCCGGAACGCACGCGACCCAGAGTCAATACCGATCAGCGGCCGCCGTTTTGCAAAAGAGCCCCTGCGCTTTCTATAAATCAACCCGCAGTCCAGATCTATTTTTCTTAGGTCCCTGGTTTTCGCAGTTAGGCCCCTGTAGATTCAAATCTTCTTTATTTTGAACCTTTAAACTTGTTTTAATCATATCTTTTGCGTTATAACTTCGATTTGAGTGATTTTTGAACCCATAGAATCATGAGGATGCGTAGATTAGATCTAAATCCTTTTTAATCTTTTTTCATGATGTTTGGTGTACTGTTTTAGTCAATTTGTACTTATTGCTTGTATGTGTGCAACGTGTAGCTGACGTTCCGTCCGAGTTTGCTGAAAATCAATCTTGGGAAGTTCCTGAGCAAGTTTTTGCTGAGGAAGGCAAGTATTCTTTGACCCATGTCCTATTTACTTTAATCACATAATCTAGATCCTAAATTTGCATGCTCCTATTAAGGATGAATAGCTTGATATTCCTTTACATGTCTATAAACCCAGGAGGGCTGTGATGTTGTAGAATTAATTGCTACCGCTGAATTTACTTTACTCATGTTGTTAATCTTGGCTAATTAATGATGAATTTGATGATAAAAGTATGGGTTTGGCAACATGGAGATTTGAGCATGTTTTGTGGGTTTGCTTGATGGCCTCACCCTAAGGATCGGTTTGCCGAGCGACCACCCAGGAAAATAGTACAACCATAGGACTCACATGGGCACTGGGCTTGACTGATTGATTACATGAACTAGAGTTTTGGCTTGGTCTAGGGGATATGGGACTTTGCCCTTTGTCAATGTGGTGCAGTTTGGTTTATTTGATATTTGTTAGCCACCCTTTGGAACGGAACTCTCATATCTTTAGTTGATTGGAGTAACCTATAACGAGTGGGCCATAACTCTAGGAATTCTTTGTAAAGGTCTCGTAATGAAACCCTGCCGATTCATCTAAGGTATGAATAAATGGGGCGTTGCAAACCTTGGCCACAATGGGAATCATGGCTTGTGGGTAAAGTTGTACAACCTCTCGAGAGTGTTTAAAACTGATATATCAGCCGTGCTCACGGTTAAGAGTGGCCTGGACCCTCACAGATTATAGTTTTCAAAGAAAGTGGCTTATGGTGATCATGGTAATGATGGTGGTAATGACAACAGTTATGAGTATGGTTTATGCTTATTTATCTTATTTTACTGTCTTTATAATAAAGGGATGGGTTATGATAATCACTGCTATTAATAAAATTTGACCAACTAAAAGCAACTGCTATGCCTGTCCAATATAAAGCCAGTCCACTTTTATCCTAAACGGAATACTTGCTGAGTGCGTCATGTACTCATTCTTGCTTATTTTATACCACGTTGCATCCATTGCAACCGCTGCTCAGATCTAGAAGGGAGTTGTGGTGATCCTAATTAGGAGTTCCAGGACTACGACGAGTTCTAGGCTGGTGTGCCATCCGTCAGTTGCCTGTGGAGCATTGGTCGTCTTCCGCTGTCGTTTAGTTAATTTTGTTTTCGTTAAGTTACTCGGTTTCGTTAAAGACATTTATGGTCTGTAATATTAGTTATTACTCTTAAGTTAAAGTACTGGTTGTGTTACTACTTCTGTTTATGTTGTGTATGTGGTTAAACTGATCCTGGCACATACATAGTTAGCACTTGGTTTTATTTCTAAAACTGGGTGTGACACATATTACTCCATGTAAAACCCCTACCTTTGAGAGGTAGCTCCAACAAACCATTCTCACCAATAGCATCATTAAAGAGCAAGACGTCACTCAAGTTTCCACCAAATTTGTTTCTGTTCTCAAGAGAGCGATAAAAATTGAAATCCCCCACAAAAAGCCAATCATCATTGCTCTGTATATTGACGTGTTTCAACCACTGAATGAATTCTGTCCTTGCAGGCTATGTGCAAGGCCCATATACCGATGTGAGACTCCATGGTGTCAGGTTATAAGTGGATGTGAGGTTCAATGTGATACAAAACGACCTTTTCTCTATAACCATTGCTTGAAAGATCGAACTGTTCCAGACGACCAAAATACCACCAGAAGCTCCCTCCAAGGGCACAAAATCAAAAGCATCAAATCTTTTTGGTGCGAGATTCCTAATGTATGTTAGGTCGAATGACTGACGTTTTGTTTCCTGAATAGAAATTGTAGCACAAGCGCTTTCCTCAATTTTCAACCTCAAAGCATCCCTTTTTCTAGAACTATTCAGTCCCCTAATATTCCAATTTCTTTTCGTCATGGGAAATCCAGATAGCACACACCAAACTATCCAACAAACATAGTTTGTTAGGAGCAACACCCATTGATCTAGAGACATTCCACAGAGTAGTGTGAACCAACTCGTACATGCAACATACTGACTGAATAATAAGAGTTTGACTGAGTAATAAGAGTTCCTAATGACTTGCAACACACTCAACAATATAACCAGATGCATAACTGTAGCATAATGCCTGAACAAAATAAGTTCCCATACGATAGGCAAGTAAAGCATTCACAAAAGGACGCCACAGATCAGGTATCAAACGTCTACAACAGGATAAATCCACAACTCCCAGACAATTGTAAGTAGGCCAACAAAAGAACCAAGCTTGAGACCACCAACCACCTCCTCCCTAAGACCACCAAGTGCGACCACGACTCCTAGTGACCACCAAGATCTGTGTAGCTATCTGCAACATTATCATCAGAGGTAAAAGCCAGAGCATCGACAGTCAAATCCTCAGGACTGACCCCACAATTCATCCCCCAATTCTGAAGAGTATTTATAAGAGTGGGCGGTGGTATCTTGCCATCCTTCTTCACTGGGTTCTCCAAGGTGATCGGCTCATACACCATCCTTCGCTTCTTGCGTGGAACATCTGAAAGTTGCACGAGCTGATATCCTCCAATCTTGCTGAGCCTCAGGCTTCATCTGACTGTGGTATCGACTAGAGGCATGGCTGCATTAGCACAGGAAACCACATAGGGTAGCTGCACCTTGTTCCTGGGTTGCTCAATGTATTCTGCCAGTGCTAAGAGCCCTTGCAACCTTGCCTGATGTGCTAGCTCTTGAGTCCCCATCCTAGTATCAGAGCTACCAATGGGGGGTGACATCAACACCATGTGTCTGCACCCTTGCAGGGCTAGCATCTTCTTCCATGTCTCTATCATTCTTACCTCCAGCATTAAAGTCAATAACAGCAGCTGCTATCTCCAAAAGCTGTGCTGCCCAAGTTGGCTTGTACAACACTAAAGCACGGCTATCATCTGAAGAGCTAAATTCAGCAGGCTGATCAAACACTAATGCTTGATTTCTACCACCCATTCCACCAAGCTCTGGGAGCTGACTAAAAGAAATGAAGTCCTTTGCTATGCTTGACAGAGTGATCGTGACAGGACTCCTATCACCCAATACAGTTCCATCATCAATGACAAAGTGTTGTGTTGAGGTCACCTGAAAACTATGTTTGTTGGATAGAGCTCGATGAGGAGTTATCAGTAGAAGCTTGAAAGAACACAGCAGTTGAGCCCGACTGGTTGAGAGAAAAGGAAACATGGGGGTCTGCTCCCATCTGGTTATCATCTATGGCCATCTCCCCCTCATCAGGGACGTCCTCCCAGTCCACCTCATCATCATCATTGTGATCCAAATTCGGGGCAACTTCCTGATGCAGTTCTGCTATAACCTCTGCATTGATCCCCATATCCTCCTGAGCTGCACCAACATCACCACCCATGGCTTCATGCATCCAGAGCTGGGGTGCATTGGGGTTAACTGGAATGTGACCATTCGCCGGATTCGGGTTGCCATTAGCTTGGACTGGATCCTCATCTGACCTCCAAGAATAAAAACTGGCACAGACCAAGAACGGCCATTGCCCCTGATCGTCGTACCTTGAGAGACCACAATGCTATGTGGGATCCGATCAAGGGAAATCGCCATCACATTCAGGAGTACTCTGCTTTTATCAGGGATCTGCACCCAATTGAGTAGACGGCCAAAAGGGGCGATCGCTGCTTGAAAAAATTCTTGCTCTTGGAAATCCAAAGGGAAAGCTTGGAACATCAATCTACACAGGCGTGTGTAGTTGCAAGCTCTCAGGTTTAGGCCCTCATCATGCTTGCGAATCCATAGCAAGGTATTCCCAAACTGAATAGGGCTCACATCCTGCAGTGCCTTCCTCTATGTCGAAGAGCCAAAGCGAAAAAGCCCTCGACCCAGCGGAGAGCGGTCGGCCGATTGAACTCTCATCGGGAAATCCTGCTGTAGCATCTCTGAGACTGCAACAATGGCTTGCGGAACTTGATTAGGTTCTGTTGGGGGCATCATCTCGACAATGCCGTACTCTTCATGCCGCCTTTCCGGCTCGCCGCCGAGCGCCACCCGCGTACGAGCAGGGCGGTTTTCCACCTGCTCCACCTGTGCTTCGAGGGGGAGGTACGGCGTAGGGTCAACCATGAAGTTCGCCATCGGTGGAGAATCCGGCAGTTCTTGGGCGAATGGTTCTTTCTCACGTCTCTCGAGCACGACGGCAAACGGTTGCACTGTTGGGGGCGATCGCGGTGGAGAAGCTGAGAAGTCTGCGCGCCTATCGAGAAGAGAGGTTTTTTTCCCTATTTTCTAACTCTGACTCTTGGCCTTCCTGGGTTCGCTCGTTGCTCTATGATAATGCATGGACCATACGTTTGGGGGCCCAACTCACTCTAGATTTAGCTCGGGTTAGGCAAAAACTTGATTTGTGTCCATAATGCAAGCAAACCTAACAACGAAAGGGTAGCCCACAGGAGGAAACTCTATGTCCTACTGCCAAACATTTGCTACACTTCACTGCAGCCCAATTCCTCTGGTCACGGTTGACGTTCAACCGCGAATTAATATCATCTGATTCCGAGAAAAAAGCCCCCTTTTCCCTGGGATTAAGGTCCTCATTAATGCAGCCAAAGACATTTGAAATTTGAATGGACCTACTGGATGAACTCAGATCTTGCAAAGAACGAGGTTGAGGAATCATTGGGTTTGACTTGGCAGGAGGAGAATCTTGAACTAATTTTGCAGCAAAGCGAACTTTCTTCACCTGATTCTGATCTTTCCTGACCTGTTTCTTGGCCTTCTTCGATAGGACTTGAGTCCACTCTTTGGCCTGCTCCTCTTCCCATTTCAGCTTTTCACGCTCCCAATGAGCAACCCCATTGTGCCAGAGGTGAAAATAAGCATCAAACGATTTCCCAATGAACCTTTTTAGTTTGTAAACCTCAAAACCCACTACCTTGTTAGCAAACGAAAACTGAAAGTGATTCCAACTCAAGAATTTAACATGAAACCCAGCAGCTGAACCACCCAAACATGATTGAAGAGCGAGACTGACTGATTCCTCGATCAAGTGAAACAAGAATCTTCGGAAAGTAACCAGCAAGAAATAACAACCAGAAGGTGAAGAAAAGGGGTGGTGCTCCCAGGATGAGTACCTCCGTCGAATGTTCTCCGCGAAAATCAACCCCGGAGAGAAATCCAGTGAATCACCAAGGTTGGATGATGAGCCAATAGCCGACGCGAGGAAGGAAGGATGCCTTGGACCAAATGAGAATCCATGGCGCTAGACGGTCACCAGGAGAGCACCGGGGGAGGGAGGGGTGCGAGGGAGAGGGAGGTTGAGCCATTCGCCTATCTGCCGGCATTTTCACCATTGATGCTCATCTCCTATGCCACCTCCTTAACCAGACTACAGTCTTCTAAACGTGACCAAAGAAATCAATAGAGCAGCATGGCGATATACCTTTTTAAAACCCTAATTGCTTAGGGTGGCGATGCACCGAGAGAATATGGAGACAACCGCTTGTTGATGAATATGTGTCATATATTTTATTCCAAAGGTATGGGTATATATTTATAGTCCGTAGATTTGGATAACAAGCCTACCCTTCCTAATTTGTTTGTAAACCCTAACTGAACCAATCTCTAATAAAAGTCCTGATCAGACTCTTTACGAAAACTAGCCTTTCCAACGATACACGGCCCGACGGCCCATTCAATACGGTATACGCTATCTCTCCCTTGGATAGCTTCCTTCTGCTCTCAGCCAATCTAGGCCCATTAAGCTGAATCAGCCAAAACTTGGTGTCAACACATGCCCCCTGGTTTTGGCAAATAAAGATTTTTTATTTCAAAACCAGATACATGTGAACTCTGGCCAAACACGTCCCATCGAACTGAACCACCACATGGTCCTCCATGGCAACCGCAATGATGATCGTGCGGACCTTTAAGCATCTCGTACGGTGCCCTTCCATCTTCCGTCGACTCCTACTTAATAGGGGGCACGGCTCCCCTTCTTTTCTCCACCAATCGGCAGCCGTTTTCTTCCTCCTCTAGCCAAGAAAACCAAAAAAGCCAAGAAACCCCCCTTCTCTCCGCCATATCTTCCATCGACAACAACAATCCCCCTGCACCGTCCTCACCATCCTCCATGACGAGCCCCCTGACTCCTCCCCTAGAGACCTCCTCCATCCTTGCCTCATCGAGGGCATGGCGGCACCCGCGTCTCCTGTGGCCGCTAACGCCTAGCCCCCACCACCACTTCCAGCCGCCGCTCCCGCGCCGCCGGAGATCATCATCATCTCTGATGATGATCCAAGAGTGGCTCCAACAGCAGCTCCAACCGCAGCTCTGGCGGTAGCTCCGGCAGCAGTTCTTGTGGGGCGAGCACTCCACCTCCGGCGATGCTCGTCCACGACAATCACATGGCGCCACCGGCGCCGATCGTCCCGCTGGAGCTCCCGGAGTATTACCACGACGCAATGTTGTGGAGCTCTGGGTCCTCTGGGTCCAGCAACCTAGAGGACATGATGATAGACGGCGAGGAGCTCGACGCCAACTTCTTCTTTGGCCCTTTCCTCCCTTCGAGTGACGACGACCTCTTCTCCTAGGGCGGGGAGAAGGAGGACGAGGAGTCAGCCGACGACAGTGATGCCTAAAGCATCACGTCTTAGTTAATTGTAGACTAGTTAGCTAGTTCTGGTTCCAGCCGTGGTATCGGCTCTTAGGGGATCTTTTGTATTTTGCCATTAATATGTAAATTAATGGAATTTCCTAATATAAGAATTCCCCTTTCTTCTTCTGCTGATTTCTTGCCTTGAGAGTTTGTCGTGACAAACATCGGCTCAGTGGCAATGCACTGACCCGCACAACAAGCCGATCCTTCTTACTTCCAGTAGCCTATCCCTCGTGAAGTCGAGTCACCTAAATCGGCATCGTCCAGACATCGACTCACCAATGAATTAATACAATAGCCGATTGGCCAAAGGCGCAGTCCCTTTAACCAAAAATTTCAAAACCCCCGCACGGGTCGTTGCCCATAAAAGCACGCGTGTCAAACCTGAAATTTGCCTCCCATCCTTCGACATTGAAAACACCTTGCCATCGTGACCCTGCTCCAAACAGTTTGAGAAATGGCGGCGTCCAGCAGCACGATGGAAGAACAGAACCTTTGCGAACGTGTCTTCGGATTGAAGGTAAAGAACCCAACATCTCTTCCTTCTGATGTTTCACAGCATTTCTTTGTATGGTTCTTCTCTTTACCTCGAATTCGTTTTCTTTTATTAACTAGGCCGATGAGTTGCTGATCCCAACGTCGGCCAATTCAAAAATCTTTAGTTTGGGAACCCGATCCTATGAGCCTCCTATGAACTTGCCAGGACCGATACCAAACGCTTGCCTTTTGTTCATGCCGACCCAGACCTAGATCTGTGGTCACACCAGCTCTATGCCTGGACATTCCCAATGGATGGGTGGGTCGAATGGTACAAACGCGTTGAGCGGGTACATGGTTCTTCATGGCAAACAACCCGCATAGCCGATGCCTTGACTCTGTCTCTCTCTCCCATGGAGAAAGATGACAACCTTCTCAGATCCATCGGCTATTTTTGGTTAGATAGCCTGAATTGTTTTTTGTTTGGCTCTGGACCCATGACACCCACTTTGATGGATGTTGTCATGATCCTTGGTCTAGATATGCATTCCACCTATCCTTCTCCCTTCTTCCTGACTGAATGCCCCCCACAAAAAGATAGTAGAGAAAAGAAGCACACGAAACTAGAGCTAGGACAATAAACAAACTGGCCTAGTCACAGAGAAAGCGCACATCGCCTTTTTGAACCTTTGGCTCAACCATTTCCTCTTCAATGGTCCTTCTTTGGCCCCGATGAAGAATTACCTTAACCTGGCCTGCTTTGCCAAAGGCCAAACTCTTGCCCTAGGAAAACTCTTCCTAGGTATCCTATATCGCCATCTGTCCCTAAATACCCAGCGTATCTTGGCTGGACAACACATAAAAACAAGGGGATCTTGGTGGTTTGTTAAGCTTTGGAGCCAACTATAATTTCGGAATGAAATTCCAAACTTCCTAAAGCTTGAATCCCAATCCTTCCTAGACTCTTCTGGCAAGTCCATCCGCTACACCCTGCTTGGCCAAGCCTTGCATCAGCTTCCTATTACCCAAACCGATGGAGCTGAGATAGCCAAGTGGTACTGGTGCTTTTATAATTCCCAAACCACCCCAGTATATGATGCATATGCTGAATCTTAACATTTTGAGAACCCATCCTTCTTCATATTAGTCTCATGCTGTATTCGGCATCATGGCCACCCTATGTCTCCTTCCAATCAGTATGAGTACTAGCAACAGGATCAACAAGCAGAGATATGAATCATATCAACCTGTTCTAGCTGCTCACCAGCTCGGCCTTAATCATACCTCTCCTCGCTAGATTATCCATGAGAAAATTCAGAGCCAAGCTGAGCTGACTGACTCCTCCACAGATAACGGATCACTCATATGCACCATGTTGACTGGGAAGGGTGTTGTGTCGATCTTTAGTGGGGTGCAGGCAAAAACCAACATTCCTTGCTCAAAGGTTCTTTGTATTTCAGACCGTAGGACCCTGCAGTCAATTGTGTTATGTCCGTCTAGCTTGATATGCCACTTACAGTACTTGCGACCATGCATCTCTTCGGCCGAGGGTGTTTGATGTCCGGCCACTGGCACCAACTGTTTCTCTTTGAGCAGTAAATCAAAGATAAGTTCAGTCTTGGTGACATCAAAGTCAAATCCGGGCGTTGGCTCTGGCTGTTTTACCCAGTGACACTGCAGCGTCATAGCCGATATGCATCGGCATCATCCATCAAACCATCTTCCTCGGCCTAAACATAGTCGATATTCCTCTTGTGTTTCTCTTGGAAGATCTCCGGGTGAGTTTGTTCAAAAGCGAAAACTTTGGACACCAGGTGGCCGATGGATTCGAAATCAGTCAGCCCATAAACAGGTTTGATGGCCTTGTTTAGGCCTTTGTATGCTAACTGTGCCAAAGACCTTTCCTCTAAATGCAGGGAGTAGCATCTGTTTCTTAGTTCTCGGAACTGCTGAATATACTTTTGGACCGATTCTCTAGGATATTGGTATATGCTGGCTAGATCAGTGATGAGGACATGACCAATACACATACGACCAAGGCCCAAGCGAATATGGAGTTTAAAGCCCAATCCACATTTAAGTCCAATTTATTCGCGAGTCCGGTTTGGACTGCTGGAGCGGGCCTCACGAAAACGTACGCCCAGGCCACATACGGGCTCCGTTTTGGACGTTCTACATATCAACGGAAAGCTAAGGAGATAAGCTTTCCAACCCAGGTGGTCCCATGCTAAAATACACTCGGAGTCAATGGGAATCCTCAAAACAATTTGACGACCAGAATCCATCCAACACCTGTTTTTGGGCTTGAAGGCCTTGTACGCCCAAGGGTTGCTCGTCCACCCCCTTGGCCGCCCCCTAGCCTTCTCTCTCGTATATATTCTGTAGCCGTCATTAGATTAGATGGGTTTTGCTTAGATTATTCTGTCGTTATGAACAGTTTCGCCGTGTGAGAATACTTCGGTTTGTAAAACCCCAACTTGTGAGCTTAATCCTTTCTATTTGCAATTTTAGTTTGCATCTACCGTGTTCTTGCGTGTGTTCTTTGATTCGCAGGCAGGGATAAGCCTTCGTGGCGAGGTCAATCGTGCGTGCACGGTTGATAACCAGAGGAGACGTGGTGCTGCGATTGCAGGGTTCGAATCGTGTTGATTGGATGTCGGATCGTGTGTGTCATGCCTCCGCCAAATCGATAGTTATCTCCACCTGACGGAAGATCGGGAACCCCCTGGTCCCCATCAAGTGGTATCAGAGTAAGGTTTACCGTCAGGTTTGCCTGCATTTATCCTTAGTAGATTAGTTTCGTTTCATCGCACAGTCCACGAAAAAGCCATACAAAAATTAGGGTTCGTAGTTTCCATTGTCCCATAGCCAAGTTTACCCTTTGCACTTTTTGATTTTGGAGTCCGCATCTTTGAGTTTGTGTCCATAGTCGTGGTCTTGTTGCTAGTTTAGATCTTGTTCTTAGATTGGTTTGAGTTTTGCATCGTGTCACCGCGTCCGTTTTCATCACATCATCGCGTTCTATTCGGAATTGTTTCTATCTAGTTCGGTATTTTTGACGATATCTTCCATATAAGAACTCGGATTTTAGTGTTCTAATACTTTCTGGAAATCTTGAGATATTGTCTACAACGTTGTCAACTGCGACGTTTTCAGAAAAAAACGTTATCAGGGCCTAATCTGTGTTGGAAGCAAATCTGTTCGTGACCCATAATTTTCTGAATAGTCTATATTTCGAGGTCCATATCTCCTGCTTCATTTATCCAAAAAAGGTGTTCCATATATTTTTTGGAACGAGAAAAAATATATCTACAACTTTTGTGTTATAAGTTTTCTCATTGAAGGTCATTAAGAGTGTGAAATCATCTGTGCAAGTTCGGGTAGAAATCTGTGATTTGCAGATAAAAATTTTGTGACAGTGTGGAGTTGTATCTTACTCTTGCGGCACTTTTGATTAAAAAAATAAAGAGATAAAAAAAGAAAAAAAGGCAAGTGCATAAAAAGAGCCGCACAAAAAACATAAAAAAAAGAAAAAAACAAAAGTGCTTGCATCCTTTGTGTCCTTTGTACTTTGTATATGTGACTTGCTTGCTTGAGCTAGTTCTAGAAACAAGTTTAGGCCAGCAACATTGACAAGTACTTTGGAATCTTATTCAATTTTGCTATCTGTTTTCAATTTATGCTAATCCTTGCTATCATATAAAGCCTCCTAAAGCTCCACATATATACTTTTGATCAGTACAGGTTCAACATTTGCAATCGCATCGCTCACGCCCTCACAATATCACGAACCAGCCACCGATTGTACCATCCACTGTTTTGCATTGGTAAGAACATTTGTAAGAGCTTGGTAAGATGCATGAGAGTGTGTAATCTCACCACCTATATATAGTAGTTCATAGAAAAATATACTTCTCGTGTGTTTTCTTGTTTTCTGCTAATAATAAAAGGATCCAGCACTTCTTGGAAGGGAAACATGAAGAAATTTGAGAGACATGCCACTTTGAGAACATCATCATTAAAAGATTTAGGTTATATGATACCACATCTTCCTTCTTACGATGGTTTTGGTTCATATAAGTACATTGATTGGGAAATAGCGATGGATAAAATTTTTGCACAAAATCATTTATGTGATACAAGAAAGATTAAGAATGCT
Organism: Paspalum notatum; assembly: GCA_022530915.1. Lineage (NCBI taxonomy): Eukaryota > Viridiplantae > Streptophyta > Magnoliopsida > Poales > Poaceae > Paspalum > Paspalum notatum. Next base: position 24,246,563 of record CM039688.1, on the reverse strand, counting down.
GCTAGTGCTCTAAAATTATGTGCTTTCATTTGGTGGAAAGATCTTTGTGATTATGATGCTGATCCACAAACTTGGACATATATAAAAAAAATCATGAGAGATGAATTTGTTTCTGATTTTCATTCTATAAAGTTAATTTGTGAATTGCAATATCTGCAACAACATGATAAAAATGTTAAAGAGTATTATGATGAGCTACATAATTTGTTATTGCATTGTGGTTTACATGAATCTGAGAAGGCAATAATAAGAAGATTTTTTAAATGGTGTTAATAATAATATCTATGATGTTCTTGGTGATATGCAATATAATTCTCTCCATAATTTATTTACTTTTGCTTGTGATATTGAAAATGAAATTAAATATGAGATACAACAATCTACAAAGATTGAATATGATGTATGTGTTGCTGAAATTGAACATCATGACACACAACTTATAGAGTCCTCGTTTGCTACTAACCATGAGCAGGACATTGAAATTAATGATGACAGAGACAACATGCTAATGAAGGATGAGCGTTGCACCAATCATGTATACACAGGTAATGACATATGCACAAAGATCATACAAGGTGAGGAAATTTTTGATGCACCAAATATGTCCACAAATCATGTTTCTGAAGAACAATCCACTATGGAATCTTGTGATGATTTTCTTTTGCCACAAGATGATTGTGCCGCTCTTCCTTGTAATAAAGAAGAATTATGTGATGATGCTTGTGCTATTTCTATGCCATCACATATGAATAAATATGATTTTGTTGCTCCCGAACCAATTACTTGTGCTGGAAATAAATATTTTTTCCCATTGCTAGTGTGCAAGATGAGCTGATGTTGTTATCTTCATTGAATACTTTGGGTTATATCAAATTTGATATTCTTTGTAATCTGAATAATTTAAATGAGAAGCTTTTTGTGCATGCTGATTTACCATTGATATCTAAACATACATATTATGTCGTTGGCAAGTATGATAGCAAAGGAGAATATATGGTTCATCGTCTTTATATCAGTTCAAATCTAAAATCTTCTTTTGTTGTGAAACAACTTGATGAAATAGAGAGCTGTTTTAAGACTAATCCTATCACGCCGAGTTTCTTTTGTTTTTCTTTGTTTGTTTTGTCACAACAGGTTCAATTTCAAGAAGGGGAGCAACGCTGGATCATGCCAAGAACGGAAATAATTATTTCCTCAAGCATCAGCGACTTTGAGTCGAGGACGACTCAAAACCAAGAAGGGGAGAATGATGAGGACATGACCAATACGCATACGACCAAGGCCCAAGCGAAGATGGAGTTTAAAGCCCAATCCACATTTAAGTCCAATTTATTCGCGAGTCTGGTTCGGACTGTTGAAGCGGGCCTTACAAAAACGTACGCCCAGGCCACATAAGGGCTCTGTTTTGGACGTTCTACATATCAACGGAAAGCTAAGGAGATAAGCTTTCCAACCCAGGTGGTCCCATGCCAAAATACACTCCGAGTCGACAGAATCGTCAAAACAATTTGACGACCAGAATCTGTCCAACACCTGTTTTTGGGCCTGAAGGCCTTGTACGCCCTAGGGTTGCTTGGCCACCCCCTTGGCCGCCCCCTAGCCTTCTCTCTTGTATATATTCTGTAGTCGTCATTAGATTAGATGGGTTTTGCTTAGATTATTCTGTCGTTATGAACAGTTTCGCCGTGTGAGAATACTCCGGTTTGTAAAACCCCAACTTGTGAGCTTAATCCTTTCTATTCGCAATTTTAGTTTGCATCTACCGTGTTCTTGCTTGTGTTCTTCGATTCGCAGGCAGGGATAAGCCTTCGTGGCGAGGTCAATCGTGTGTGCACGGTTGATAACCAGAGGAGACGTGGTGCTGCGATTGCAGGGTTCAAATCATGTTGATTGGAAGCCGGATCGTGTGTGTCGTGCCTCCGCCAAATCGATAGTTATCTCCACCTGGCGGAAGATCAGGAACCCCCTGGTCCCTATCAATCAGTCATGGTCGCTTCATCAGATTTGGAAAAGAACTGAGCATGGAATTTGTCCTCCAGCTGCTTCCAAGTGGTAATCGATCCTGGAGCCAGTGTAGTGTACCAACCGAAAGCTGGCCCGATAAGCGACAAGGAAAACAGCCAAATTTTCATATGTTTGGCTCGAGAAGCGGGTCCTAGTTACACTAGGTATCGGCTGACATGCTTGATGGTGCTGGTGCCGTCATTCCCACTGAACTTGGAAAAGTCTAGGATCTAGAATTTCAGAGGGGCCTCGAAGAGATCATATGCCTCGGGATACGGTTTAGCATACATGACGGCTCCTCGTTTTGGCATGATTCCATACTGACTTCTTAATATCTCCGATATTTGATCTTGAACCACATTGAAGTCAGCTCCTGTAGTATGTCTGGCCTGAATGTGTAAGATCGGCCCAGATCCGTAGGTACGTTGCCATTCAAACATCTCTTGATCGGCAGTTTTTGCCGATCTTCGAGGTGATCGCCCCTCCAGTGCACCCTATGGTTGAGTTGGCCGCCGATTTACGAGCACCGCATTGGGGTATGGTGGTGGAGGTTCCTCTCCCTCTTCCAGCTGTCGGTACCTAAGCTGGCAAAAATACCCCTCTGGGATGACCAGAGACGGGTAGACGACACTCGAGGTTGCAGGGGAATGCCATCTCGTGGTGGGTGCATGACAAACTCAGCAATATTGTCCCGTTGTACCTCTATGTGAATGGGGGTGAGCGGCCTTGAGTAGAACATGGCTTCTACCACATGGCCGTTCAACGCAGGGCCGGTGATATGCAGAGGTTCACCGGCCAATGCAGCTTTGACAGTCTTGATCACGTTATTATCCATGCGATTAATTGTCGCCTCCGACTGTCGAATAAGAGTCTTGATCTCTTTGCGGAGTGCTTCAGTGTGTTCCCATGAGGGAGTCATGAGGTCGACCTTGTCGAGCAGTGATTCAGGACTCCTGCGAGCTTGATATGGTCATGGTGAGATCGACCATACATGGCGAGAAACTTCTTTTTCAAATCCTTGATGATCGAGGCGTACTTCTTCTAGTGATTTTTAGGCAGATCCTCAACCCTCTCGACAGGTGTGACTTCCGGATCATCACCAGTCTTTTCCTGTTATCGCCGGCCATGGTGATCGACTGGTGGTCGTTGTTTTGATGTCCCACCGAGGGTGCCAAAAATGTGTTGCACCAAGAAACTGGCGGGTAATATCCCCAGTAGGCAACACAATGCAAACCGAGAGGTGTATGTGGACATAGGGGTCGCTCCTCCTAGATGCGCCTTCCGATCAACTAGGCAGCTAGCCGATCGCTTGGCGATGGTGGTTGGACGTGCCACATGGTTGACGACCTAGCCAGGAAGGTTGTTGTGGTGATGGTGGTCAACTCCTGTTCTCCCTGCAACAACAGACAAAATAGAGCAGATATTAGATTCTAGCCGGATCGCTCGGATCGGCTCCTTTTGCATCGGGTCTTCGACATCGGCATAGTCTTGTCGGTCTTCCATCGTCTCATTAGATATCATATAAGTATATAAAGTAAGTAAAACTCGCCTATGCATATAAATAAGATGATTTGTTCACTCATGTCGGCTTTAAAACATAAGGATGAGATGATGTATCTATCATACTCGAAGCAAAGTCACATCAAAGGCCAGATAAACGTAACATGTGAATATAGGAACATCCCAAATAACATAGGGCCAGATAAACATGATATCATGAATACAGGAACATCTTAGTAATTAGGGCCAGATACATAGAAGTACGCCTATAGGAACATCCGTGATATGATGCGACTAGAACAAAAGATGAACACCAAGCTATCCCTAGGCATCAGCCAATAACTAGAAACATAAAACGGTGCTTCTTGTCATGCAAATCAAGCTTAAAGAAACCATGACATACTATGATGAGTATGAATCATGAGATGAGACGAATTCATAAGGCTAAACAAAAAGTACATGAGCTAATCTATATCGTGATGACAATAGGAAGAAATAGATCAACTCAATGCATGTGATAACTAGTAGACCTTGCCAACAACAAAGCTTAGTACAAGAACTACCATTGGCAAAATGCCGTAAAGCCTTATTGACATCTACAAGAGAAATCAATAGAGCAGCATGGCGATATACCTTAAAACCATAATTGCTTAGGGGTGGCGATGCATCGAGAGAATATGGAGACAACCGCTTGTTGATGAATGTGTGTCGTCTATTTTATTCCAAAGGTATGGGTACATATTTATAGTCCGTAGACTTGGATAACAAGCCTACCCTTCCTAATTTGTTTCTAAACCCTAACCGAACCAATCTCTAATTAAATTCCCGATCGGACTCTTTACGAAAACTAGCCTTACCTATGATACACGGCCTGACGGCCCATTCAATACGGTATACACTATCTCTCCCTTGGACAGCTTTCTTCTGCTCTTAGCCGATCCAAGCCCATTAAGCTGAATCGGCCAAATCTTGGTGTCAACACTTCCACGAGTCCAGCCGCTGCCGCCAATCTGCGTTCGCCATAGCTAGAGCCAGCCACCTGAGTTGCTCCAGCATCTCAAGTACATGACTATCACTCATACATGCATCATTCATCATGTAGCATTATGCAATAGCATATAATTGAACTACATGACCAAACTTGGGTAGGACGCAATTTTGTGAGCCCTGTTTTGTGTTTGGTTGTCTCTATGTTTGTAGTCATAACTTCAATTCCATTGAGATCTAGGTGAAGCTTATATTACCACAATTGTAGGCAGGGATGTGGTGAACAACTTTGATAATTGGGGATGGAGCATATATTGAGGTTTACATGGTGATTAGGGTCATTTCCTACCAACATAGAAAACCAGTTCAAACTTGACCTGGTTAGTAATCTCAAATATTTTCTAACCTACAGCCATTTTTATGCAATGCTCAAATTGTATACGTCATAGGTCTGTAAATTCTAAGCAACATTTCCAAAAGGCACTTTGGGTGATAATGCTCTGAAATAGTACTTTTGAATTTCACAAGCAATAAAGGTCCACTGTCCAAATTGGGGGCTGCAGGGTAAATTCAAATTTAAATCACATTTCTATACAGATTTTGGTATCATGCCTTTTGACAAAGTTATAGAACTCTAAGAGTACAATATTTCTTCCAATGGGAACTTTTTCAAAATTGGGCTCTAAATAGGTCAAAAGTGTGAATTTCAGTGAGGGAGAAAACACAAAATTCCTTGGTTTTTCCCTAAGCCATTGACAGGTGGGGCTCGCGCATCAGCGCCGCCCACACTGCCGAGCCAGCGCGCGCCGCGTGGATGCCAGTGCACGGCCAACGCGCCCACGCTGCGGATCGCACCCGTGGCTGCGTTCTTAAGGGGGGAAACGCTTCCTCGGCCAAGCTCTTTCCCTTGCCTCGCCTCTCGCCTCGCCCGAAGCTTTCCCCCGCCTCGCTCTCCCCGCTCGCCGTACCGTCTCGCCACTACCGGCCGAAGCTCAGGTTCGAGCTCGCGCCGCCGCCACCGTCCACCTCCGTGCCCCTAGACCACCACCACCGCACTCGCCATCTCCCCGCGCATCCGGAGCCGTAGACCTCGTCGCCATTCGCCGCTCCATCGCCGAGATCCACCTTGGCTCGACGTCGCGAACGCCGAGTCCACCGCCCGGTTCATGCTCGGTTCACCGCCACCATCCTCGACGAGACCTAGCAGAGGTAGTGCGGTGCACTGCCGGGCGCCTTCCGCACCCCGCGTGCCGGCGCACGCGCGCCTCGCCGCACGGCCTTCGGCCGGCGCAAGGTTGAAGAAGGGGGCTGGAATCTTTAGATCTAGCCCCTGAAGTTCTCTGATTTTACAGTTTAGTCCCTACGCTGTGTACTGAGTCTAGTAGATCTTGCATGCTAGCCCCTGGAAGTTATGTTTAATTATGATCTAGCCCCTGAATCCATGGATTTTTGTTTTATTTTGTTAATATTCGGCTGAAACTTTGGAAAATCATAATAAATCGAATAAAAATTCAAAATGGACAAACTCAGTGGCTATGAACTCCTTGTGACTAGATCTACAGAATGGGTATGATGTGGAGATGTGTATTGTCCGTTTTGCCCTTGGTATTGTGCATGCATGTTATTCTATCTAAAATGGAAAATATGGTCAAAATGAACTCCAATTGAGCTGAAACTTGGATAGTAGCTTTCTTAGGCTATGCTTGCACTATAAAAAATTTGGCAACCCAAGCACTCACTGTTTATTTACTGCTTTGATGTTTGCATGTATTTTATGCATTTTATTAACATGGGAAATGTATGCTATGTGAAATATGCTTAAAAAGGTTCTCTGTTATTTTTCATAAGCCTCACATGGGTTAAGTGGGTCACTGGTTAAATATGAAGCTGTGCATGTAAAGTCTAGTGGGTGATTTGAAAATGCTAAAATGTGACTTGTTTAACTAAATAATGGGAAAAAGTTTGTCTAAACTAAATAATGGTGATGTCTAGTTTCCAGAAAGTATTTTTGCGAATTTTCTTGCTACTGTTTTGCTCGGCATGAATATTGTGATAAATTAAAATATGGAAAATAGATGTCCTATAAATGCATAACTTCTGAACTTGCTGATTTTTGTGCTTACTACTCATGCTAAGTTGTGCCATCTGTGAAAAATTCATGCCGAAATTCCATTCCTACAAATTATGAAAAATCTAGAAATTTAAAAGGCTGATATTTGCTGGAATTTTAGTAAAATAAATATAACTTTTCTATGGCTGAAATTTTGGCAGTGGCTTATCACAGTACTGACCTGCATGTCATAAATAATTGAGCTCATTTGGGATTGTGTAACAGTATGAACTAGACCAGAGAACTTGAATGCAATAAAAAGATAAACTTGTATAATAGACCTAAGTATAGTTTCATGTATGTGTGCGATACTATTGGCTTCACCATGATGCTTGCTGAAAGTTCCTGTAATGTTATGAATGATGGGTTAAACTAAGTTTAGGTGATGGTTTTTACGATTTCTTAATAATGGTTGTGTGATTTCTTAAAGTAAAGCTTGTAAGTTTCCTTTGTTGTGGTATGAGGGCGTGAGATAAGAATCACAAATATCATCACTATCAAGTATCTCAAATGCCCTCAAGGACATCACCATTGCGTAGAGCTCGTCGAAACGATTCCAATGGACATATTATTTGCATCATTTGGAGCTCGGATGGAGAAGTTATTGAAAATACAAGTTAATAAGGAAGCGCTCACATCATCGCTGACGTCATCGCTGAACCATCCGTATGCACAAGAGCGGGATTCGCCCAGGACTCACCCCGTGGCAGGTGGTGAATGGCCACAGAGGGCCTCACACGAATCGTGATCCGTCTCCAAGCAGCTGGGCCAATCGGAGAGCGCCACGTGGCGCCATATGAGCGGCGCGCTCGATCCCGCCTGCGCCTGTGCGGGAGAGCTGCTTGGCCGGCTCCGCCCAATGGCGTGGCGCCATGTGGCCACCCCTGAATGGCGCAAGCACGCGCGCGGGAGGCGCGGTTCGCCCAGCCTGCTGTGACACGTGGTGCAAGCGGAGCAGCTGGGGCGTGGTCCAGCTGCACAGGATGGCGGTTCGGCCGGTTTGCCCCCGATTCAGGCCGGTCTAGTCGCCCGAATGGACCAGTTTTGACCCAAAAAGCACTGCAGTGTCCGGTTTTCACTTCCAACAGCCGGTTCACCACCTTATTGCTGGTTCCCGACCGGTTCTTCATGCCTGCACGTGTGGCAAATAGTTACCGACCTTCCTAGGTCGGTTTGGGGGACAAGTGGCACCCAAGGAGAGGATGGAGGAGGAATCATGCGTAGGATGCCATGGAATATTTCAGCTCCTCCACCTATAAATAGAGAGGCACCCCCCTCACTATCACTTGCACCATTGTACCCTCTCCACTCTCTCCCTTGGGGAGGTGCCCCCTTTTGGGTGGCGCTACCCCTTTTAGTTCAATGTTTAGTAGGAGTTAGAGTCGGGCTCTGCCTATTCCGGAGCGGTCTTCAGGTGTTCGGTATCTGTGGGTGCCTTGTGTGTATCTCTTTCACGCATAGGCTTTAGGTAGCTCCTTTCGGTGACAGCGTTAGGATGCCTCTATATTCCACCCGTCGTCCTGGCTGGCGCTAGGTTTTGTTCCGACTTGTATGTGGACGCATAGTCGGGCTCCCTAGATCCCGCCTTTCTCGGCTGGGTAATCAGCACTCTGGTGCTTGGCAGTGGTCCTATAGCCGCGATGTCCGATGCAGTAAAGTTGACTAGACCAAACCATAACCTCAGTTGTGTCACGACCTTAATAGAGTGACAGTTGCTTTGTCTTTTGGCTTGACCTTAGTAAAGGAAAATCTCACCAGGAACCAGATCCGTCTCGTTGTCCTCCTAGCTCCTCGTTGAGCTTTGTATCCGTGTGGAGTGTGTCAGTGTGCCGTTATCCTTTCTTTTATTGTTTAGAATGAAAGAGTAAAATAACAAGATGTTTGATAAGTTAATATCTCTATCTCAATGCTTCCCTGTGGATAAATACGATACATTAGAATACTCCCGGGTGAAAGTTATAGCGGTCTCCGTACGCTTGCAGAGTAAAATCTGTTAGGCTAAGAACCGCCAACAAGCTTTCTGGCGCCGTTGCCGGGGAAGTGGGGAGTTAGAATATTAATTTGTTATTCAACTTGTTGTTGTTACCCTTTCTTTCTATCTTATAAAAAACAAAAAAATGACAATTGTTGCTTCATTTTGCTCTATCCATCTGAGTAAGTCTTGACCATGTTTTCATGCAACTTCAATCTTCTAGGGCAGGCGATTGAGCACTAAAACTCGTCCTTGATTCCAAGGGCTAGATCTAACCAGACTCCTAGATCTAAGTCTAGGAAAGGCTTATAGCACCCGCAAGAATAACAAGGCTTGACTAAGGTAACCATAGTATAAGACTAGCAAGTATGAAAAGAAAGGTAACCACACTTGCAGGAGATAGAAATAAAGTAAAGTAAATAAATTATATTGGAGATAATAAGAGTACAAAGATACAAGAACTTTACCACAGACTCAGAGATATCTCCGAGAACTCTGAGGCAAAGCTCGACTCACTCTAATTCCTAGGACTATCCTAACTACTAAGATGTAGAAATAAGACTCTCTAAGGTAGAATGTAGCTCTCTTAACTTTTCCACACCTTTACAAATGAGCTCTCAGGTCCTATTTATAGTCCAGCAAGTGAGGGGTGTATTTGTAGGTGGGCAAGGTTGGTTTAGGGGGTAAGACGGTGGTCGGCCAACCATGCATGAGGTCGGCCGACCATGCATGAGGTCAGCCGACCACCCCTAAGGTTGGGCGACCGTGGAATGCACCGTCTTGTCCATCCTTCATCTTATATTGCTTCCCCATGTCGGTTGGCAGTTGAGTCAGTTGATGCACGTGGAAAATGGGTGATTTGGGTGGTCAGCCGACCATGCATGAGGTCGGGCGACCACGTGTCCTGCTCTAATTTGCTGCATGGTTTTTCTCCAGGATTAGTGACATCACCGATCCATGGTTTGATGGTCTTTCGGCCCTTGGATTCTTTGGATGCTTGATACAACGGTTGGATTGACATTGCCTTGTGTTTCTTTGCATGCAGGAGTGAAGTGGTGGCAAACCGACTAGGAGGGATAGTCAGCTGACCTTGCCACATGGTCGGGCGACCTGCCAGGTGATCGGTCGACTAGCTAGGTGGTCGGCCGACCATGGGACATGGTCGGGCAGCCATGACATTTTGCCCATTTCGGCCCATCTTCACTTGCCCTTGTTTCATCCATTTGGCGTGAAATTTCATACCTGCAACCAAATATTCATACTGTAAGTGCAATCACCCTCTATGAGGGTTTTAGTGAATGTTGATGATGCATTAAAAGTAACTAATGACCTTACATGAGCATGAACATAGTGACAAATCATGTGAAAGTGCTATACTCATGTATATCAAGCAAGAAGAGATGATCTTTATTGTGTATCAAGCAAACAAGTGGTAGAGTTACATTGGAAGCAAGAAATGAGACCCCTCATTCTTTGAAAATTTATTTTCGGAGGTTCAATCAAGATCAAGCAAAAATAGATTTGTTAATTTATATCTTGAGTATAGGAATCGCCGTACAATCAAGGGGGGTCCAACATGCTGTGTTTCTTGGGTCATTAAGCTCTCATGGTTCAATTCTTTCTGACCAAAATTCTAGCCAAATTCACATAGTCAAATTATGTTCTTCTCAATGCCTCACCCGCTCTACCACTGGTTTAACCGGTCGGGCACCGAAACCACCGGTCGGGCAGTTCAAAACCTTCTGCTAGCCTCACCGGCTCTACCACTGATCCAACCGGTCGGGCACCGAAACCACCAGTCGGACAGTTCAAAACCTTCTGCTAGCCTTACCGGCTCTACCACTGGTCCAACCGGTCGGGCTCCTAACCACCGGTCGGTCACTTGCCTGTACACTAACGGCTAGTTCGAGAGGGAGAGTATTTATACCACTTCACTCCCTTCTTTCTCTCTCTCTTGGACACTTCTTCAACCTGAGACAAAGCTCCCTTGTTCATCTACTCCCCTCCCTCACTCTTCACTCTCTTGTGCTCAAATCCTCCATTGCTTGTGAGTGTGAGATTGTGAGATCTTGAGAGAGCATTGAAGACTCCGTGTTCATCCTTCCCTTTCTCTTGTTCTTTATGATCTTTGGTGAATCTTGAAGCAATCTTGGTGGATTTGTTACTCTTGGAGATTGGTGCTCCTAGAGGGCTAGGCGTCGCCCGTTGAAGCATCTATCTTGTGTGGATTGCTCCAGGAAATTTGTAATCTCCGCTCTTTGAGCCTCATAGTTAGTGCCTCTCCGCCGGTCTTGGTGATTGGGGAGAAGAGGATAAGGTTGCGAGCCTAAGCCCTTTGTGGGTTCCTCAACAACAGGGACGTAGGGACGCCTTTGTGGTGTGCCCAAACCTCGGGATAAATCATTGTCTCGTGTGCTTGTTTGTGGCGACTTGTGTTCTTCTTGTTCTTGTTCATACTCACCGTGTTTTGGCAAGTTTGGCGTGGAGCTATCTCTTGTGCAAGTTTCAAGGCTAGCCCCTCTCGGATCTGCAAGAACAAGTCTTAAGGAAGCCCCACAAAGTTGCGGTATCAAATATACTTGCATAGATTGAGAGATCAATTCGTTTTATCTGCTCCCCATCGGTTGAACCGATCCGCACTGGTTGAACCGGTCGGTCACTGATTTTTGTTTCAAGTTTGTGTAAGTTTTAGGATTGCCTATTCACCCCCCTCCCTCTAGGCAACTTTCAATTGCTATCAGAGCCTAATCCTCGTGATTAGCGCTTAACCACGTGAGGAATGTCGACCGTGGCCGAAACAACTGGTCCCAAGAATGGAAAGAAGATCCTCATCGAAGAAGAAGAAGATCTTGTCTCAATCGATCTTAGCTCAAGCTCAGAAAAAGAAGAAAGTGAAAATGAAGCCCAAAAGGAGATGAAGAAGATGGCCAAGGAGATGGCTAAGAAGACACTAAAGAAGATGACCAAGAAGCTCATGGCCCAAGTGGAAAAGAAGATGGAGAAGAAGTCGGAGTCTACTTCATCACCAAAGAAGATAAAATCGTCCGGTAACAAGAAGTTCACTCAAATTCCATTCGATTACTCAAGTTTGACTAATGCCCCTTCTTCTAATTTCACTTCCGTACCCATTGGCAAGGCACCTATTCTTGATAGGTTAAATTATGCCGATTGGGCTTCCGATATGAAGATGCATTTAATCTCTTTGCACCCAAGTCTTTGGGAGATTGTGGTTGTAGGTGTAAACATTCCCAAGAAGGATGAATTAATCACTCTCGAGATGATGCAAGACCTACACCGCAATGCTCAAGCTGTTTGCATACTCAACAATGGATTGAGTGAAGAAGACGCCGAAAGGTCAAAGGCATGGAGATTGCAAAGGAAATATGGGACAAGCTTCAATTGGCTCATGAAGGTGATCGCAAGGCCAAGCTTGGAAAGATTGAGCTCATACAAGGAGAATTAGATAACTTTGTGTTGTTGAAGGGAGAAACTCTCCAAGAGTTGTTTGATAGATTCATGGAACTCATCAACAAGATAAGAGCCCTTGGTAGTGAAGAGTGGGATGATGAGAACAAAGTTGCAAGAAGATTTCTTAGAGCCTATCAAGTGAAGAACATGACTCTTGCAACAATCATTAGAGAACGTGATGACTTTGAAGCCATGGATGCTCACACATTACTTGGAAAGCTTCAACATCATGAGATGACGGACCAAGCGGCAATTGCGGCCGCCGGAAGGATACCCAATGCAATTATGCCAAATGAAAGTGAAAACAAAGGAGTGGCTCTCCAAGCCACAAATGAAGATGAAGCAAGCAAATAAAACAAAGCTAAGAAGAGCAAGAAGATAGTTGAAGAGTCATCAAGTGATGATAGCTCGAACGATGAAGATCAAAATGTGGCCATGTTCATCAAGACCTTCAAGAAGATGATGAGAGGTGGTCACAAGTATAAGAGAAGGTATGGTGACAAGTACAGGAAGGACAAGTACAAGAAGAGAAGGTGCTATGAGTGTGGTGAGTTTGGACACTACATAGCCGACTGTCCTAAGAAGAAGGAAGAATCCAAGGAAAGAAAGAAAGACAAGTACAATGAAGACAAGAGCAAGAACTACAAGAAGAAGCAACGTGGCTATGCTCATATGGGTGAAGAGTGGGACTCGGATGATGAGAGCTCGAGCTCTGATGATGAAGGAATAGCAAGTGTTGCTATCCATAAGGCTACACCGACTCCACATCTCTTCACCAACCTCTCCGACGACGAGGATGACAACACCCTTCACTTGCCTTATGGCAAAAGGGAGGAAGGTACAATCCGATGACCCATCCTCTAGTGATGATGAAGAATATAGTTCAAAACAAAACATGATAAAAGAATTTGGGCTAAATGGCTATAACGTAATCAAGAATCTAATGAAGAAATTAGAGAAAAGGGAAATGACTCTTGACAAGCATAGACTTGCTTATCCTTGAAAAGGAAAGAAACCTTGCTTTAGAGAAGTCATCGGCCGAGGATAGGAAGAAGACGGAAGAATTGACTAGGGAGCTCTCTCTAGCCAAAACTACCATAGAGGAAAAGGATGAAAATCTTGCTAAGGCAAATTCCTCCATGGACAACCTAAAGAGTGCTAATGTTGAACTTCAAGAGAGCCTATCAAGCTTGAGTGTCATGTTCAAGAACCTTGAAGTACAATATAGCACGCTTTGGGAGACCACTTCTTCTACTCCACCAGCAATCCTTGACTCTAATGTCTTCACTAGTAATGGTTGTAATCGGTGTTATGATCATGATATGGATGCTTGTACCGCTAATCATGAGAAGATAGGAATGTTGGAGCATAAAGTGAAGACACTCTTGCTAGCAATGAAGGATGACTTGTTCACAAAACAAGATGGAACAAGAAAAAAGGAACTTTTGGCTCCTTCGGCAACAAAGGAAAGGCGGGACTTAGCCTCGAAGATGTGGCTAATCCACTTGTAATAATCAACGGGCAAGAGTGCTCCACATGGAAGAAAGGAGCAACATTGCATGATGTGATGAACAAGATCCACTCACCTTCTTCTACAACTACAACATCACAAGAGAAGGTCAAAAAGAGCTAGAATGGAAGTGAGCAAGCCAAATCAACCAAGCAAGAAGAACCTCAAGTTCCCATTTCTAGGTCCTATCCTTGTGATTATATGTTGACTTGGGACCATCGTGGTAAAATGGTCGTCAAGTATGTGGGTGCCTACACAAAGAGAACCATAATCAAACGGAGTGTGTGGGTACCCAAGGCTCTTGTGACTAACTCTCAAGGACCCAAATCTATTTGGGTACCTAAATCTCGAGCTTTACTCCTCCGGCGGATCAAGTTGGGTACTTGATAGTGGATGCACACATCATATGACCGGAGAGACAAGCATGTTCAACTCCTTGCAACTCACTCATGATTCACAAGAGATTGTTTTTGGTGATAGTGGCAAAGGAGAAGTTCTAGGTCTCGGTAACATTCCTATCTCAAATGATCAATCCATCTCTAATGTTTTATTGGTTGATTCGTTGAGTTACAATTTGTTATCCGTGTCACAACTTTGTGAGATGGGTTATAATTGTCTCTTTATGAATGAGGGTGTGCAAATTCTTAGAAGGGTGGATTCCTCTATTGCTTTAAAGGGTCGTTTGAAGGGCAAACTTTATCTCGTTGATTTCACAACAACTAAGGTGATGCCCGAGGCTTGTTTAGTGGCAAAATCTGATATGGGTAACTTTGGCATCACCAACTAGCCCATGTTGGCATGAGGAACTTGGCCAAACTTCTAAAGGGTGAGCACATCCTAGGACTAACAAATGTTGTATTTGAGAAAGATAAGGTTTGTGGAGCATGCCAAGCGGGAAAGCAAGTTGGAGTACTATATCCCGCAAAGAACATCCTGTCAACAACAAGACCATTGGAGCTGCTACACATGGACCTCTTCGGACCTGTTGCTTACATTAGCATTGGCGGTAACAAATATGGCTTAGTTATTGTTGATGATTTTTCTCGCTTCACTTGGGTGTTCTTTTTGCATGATAAGGTTGAGGTACTAGAGACACTCAAGAAATTCATGAGAAGGGCTCAAAATGAATTTGAAGTGAAGATCAAGAAGATAAGAAGTAACAATGGAAGAGAATTCAAGAACACTGGAGTTGAAGAGTTTCTAGATGAAGAAGGAATCAAGCATGAGTTCTCGGCCCCTTACCCCCCTCAACAAAATGGTGTTGTGGAGAGGAACAACCGAACACTCATTGACATGGCAAGGACTATGCTTGATGAGTACAAGATTTCGGATCAATTTTGGGCCGAAGCCATCAACACCTCGTGTCATGCAATCAACCGGCTTTATCTTCACAAGATCATGAAGAAGACTTCCTATAACCTCCTAACCGGTAACAAACCTAACGTGTCTTACTTTAGAGTTTTTGAGAGTAAGTGTTTCATACTTAACAAGAAACCCAAAAGCTCAAAGTTTGCACCGAAGGTAGATGAAGGTTTTCTATTGGGTTATTGCTCAAATGCTCATGCCTATCGTATCTTCAACAAAACCACCGGTTGTGTTGAAATAGCGAGAGACGTGACATTTGATGAAACTAATGGCTCTCAAAAGGAGCAAGTTGACTCACATGTGTTAGGTGATGAAGAGCCTCCATGTAAAGCTATTATGAAGCTCACTTTAGGAGAAGTCAAGCCTCAAGCAAACTAAGTGCATGATAATGGTGAAAATGAAGATGAACCATCCTTGTCAATAAGGGTGGACCATCACAAACCACAAGATGATCAAGATCAAGGAAGAGCTCTTGGTGACGATCAAGGTCACAATGATGGAGGGCCACATGTTGATCAAGAAAATGATGAAGATGAACCAATTCAATGACAAGATCAAATACCACACCCTAGAGTGCGCCAAATAATACAACGGGACCATCCCGTTGACAACATCCTTGGGAGTATTCAAAGAGGGGTAACTACTCGTTCTCGTTTAGCAACCTTTTGTGAATTTTAATCATTTGTCTCCTCTTTGGAACCTCTTAAGGTGGAACAAGCACTTGAAGATCCGGATTGGGTATTGGCTATGCAAGAAGAATTGAACAACTTCAAGCGAAATGAAGTCTGGTCCTTGGTGGAGAGACCCAATCAAAATGTGATTGGAACCAAATGGGTCTTCTGCAACAAGCAAGATGAGCATGGCGTGGTAACAAGAAACAAAGCACGGTTGGTGGCTCAAGGTTTTACTCAAGTGGAAGGTTTGGACTTTGGAGAGACGTATGCACTCGTAGCAAGGCTTGAGTCAATTCAGATCCTAATATCCTTTGCCATGCACCACAACTTCAAGCTATATCAAATGGATGTCAAGAGTGCCTTCCTTAATGGGACAATCCAAGAGTTGGTGTACGTGGAGCAACCATCGGGCTTTGAAGATCCAAAGAATCCACACCATGTTTACAAGCTCCATAAGGCGCTCTATGGGCTAAAGCAAGCCCCAAGAGCATGGTATGAATGCCTTAACGATTTTCTCTTGAAAAATGGCTTTGAAATAGGGAAAGCCGACTCTACACTCTTCACTCGTAAATTGAATAATGATTTATTTGTGTGCCAAATTTATGTCGATGACATATTATTTGGTAGTACTAACAAGGCATTTTGTGATGAGTTTAGTAAAATCATGACTAAAAGGTTCGAGATCTCCATGATGGGTGAGCTCAAGTTTTTCCTCTGATTTCAAATCAAACAACTTAAGGAAGTGACATTCCTATGTCAAACCAAGTACATACAAGACATGCTCAAGAAGTTTGACATGGAGAATACGAAACCCGTCAAAACTCCCATGACAACAAAAGGGCACCTCGACCCCTATGAAGGAGATAAAGGTAAAAGCATTGACCAAAAGCTCTATAGATCCATGATAGGTTCTTTGCTCTATTTGTGTGCATCTAGGACCGATATTATGCTTAGTGTGTGCATGTGTGCAAGGTTTCAAGCTAACCCGAAAGAGTGTCACTTGGTGGCTGTTAAAAGAATCTTGAGATACTTAGTTCACACACCTTGGCTTGTGGTATCCCAAGGGCTCCACTTTCGATCTTCTTAGCTATTCCGATTCGGATCATGCCGGTTGCAAAGTTGATCGAAAGAGTACATCGGGGACTTGCCAATTTCTTGGTCGATCTTTGGTGTCTTGGAGCTCCAAGAAACAAAATAGTGTTGCACTATCCACCGCCGAGGCCGAGTATGTTGCAGTCGGCGCTTGTTGTGCTCAACTACTTTGGATGAGGCAGACCTTGAGAGACTTTGGTTGTGAGTTTAGCAAGATCCCACTCTTGTGTGACAATGAGAGTGCGATCAAGCTTGCAAACAACCCGGTGCACCACGCACGCACCAAACACATAGACATCCGTCATCATTTCTTGAGAGACCATGAAGCCAAAGGAGATATCGCAATCCATCATGTGAGTTTCGAAAACCAACTAGCCGATATCTTCACCAAACACCTTGACGAGGAAAGGTTTTGTGCTTTAAGGAGTGAACTAAATATTTTGGATTCTCGTAACGTGGAGTGATTCCTTGCACATACTTGGTTGTTTCTATTTGTAGAATTCTAGTGAACCAATGCTAAATCACTAGATAAATCGTTGGTTCTTTCGGATTGTTGATCCAAAAGTTTGTGGAAAGTGACTATAGTTTTGTATTGTTGGTTGTGACTAGTCACCGGTACACAAATCTGCTCTTAGACCTCTTTGAAACTTGTTTGAAAATGATCTTCAAAATTCTCTCTCAAAAGAATTTTATTCCAGCTTTTCTGTGTCCCACCGGTTGACCCATCGGGGCAACCGATCAGTTCCACCGGTAGGGCGGCCCTCCCCTAGAACCTTCCAGGTGCCTCACCGGTTGACCCATCGGTTCAACCGGTCAGTCAACCGGTCGGGCGCCCCCTGCGCAGATGGCTAAACGGTTGAACCGGTCGGCCGACTAGCACCACCGCTGGGGCGCTCCTGGCTCGCACGTGAGAGTGAGTCTGGGAGGCAGGGGGAGTTAAAAAAATTCCCGACCCCAGGCCCAGGCGCCTCATCCCCGACCCCCGTCCCCGACCTCTGGCCACCCTCACCCCGACCCCTACGCCGGCACCCCCCCCCCCGCCACCCCCTGCCTAATCCTGCGCCGCCGCTCCTGCCCGTCCCCGACCCCGGGCGCCGCCGCTCCTCACCAGCATGCCCCCGCCCGGCGCGCCCCAGCTGCGGTGCCCCTGCGTGTGGCGTTGGCGCACCTCCCTGCTGCCTGTGCGCCACACCCTGTCGCCCACTGGGGACCAGGATGCCGGCCTTGACCTCCTGCACCACGTAGGGCACCTCTTCTTTCTTGTGGTCCTGCTCTACTTCCCCGAGCTACATTCTCAAGTTTTCGCGGGAACTTTCAAGTTTGAAGGTATAACGTTCATTATGCCCGATCTATGGGTCTACTTTGTTCCAGTCAAATTCCCTTGATAGAAAGGCTACATTGTGTCATGTTAGTATGGATCTACAAGGGTGTGACGATTGGATGGCTCAATCTCAAGCCTCATAGCTTTTTGTATGCTCACTGCCTGCCAACCGGCAGCACCAGTGCCTCTATTCATGTTAGGAACAGTGTTCCACATTTTTATCTATCCTCCTTGTCTCTCTATTCATGTTACATCCTTTTTGCAAACAGTTTTACTCACAAACCAGTCCTAAACCTAGTTCTCTATCTCTTTCTTAAGGTTTGTTCATCATGCCTCGCCGTGGTGGTAATGCTTCAAGTGAGAGCAGCGATGAGTTTCAAGAGGAGCAGCCTCCTTCACCACCTCGTCACAATCCTCCTCGCAAATCTATTTCTAAAGGCAAAGAACAAGCTCAATCATCCTCCCATGGTTCACAGAAGAGGGTCTCAAAGTGGCAGCCAAGAAGAAGAAGGGACCGGCTTTTGACAATGAGGATGATGTTGCATCTCCACCTTCCGATGCTGAACTCATCCCAAATCTCACCTTGACTGATCCCCAGTGGACACCTCAGGAACTCCAATTCTTTGGTCCTCAACCCAAAGGAAGCTCGGAAGAATCATGGAAGAAAGGTATATCAATCCCCTTCCTCATCCCAAGGAACGCTTCATTCATCATTATCGCTTTCATACCGCCTTGCATGTGGAGTTCTATAAGAATATGCAAGCAAAAGGGCAAAAGGTGCTTGGGCAAAAGGGCAAAAGGGCAAAAGCCTGTCGCACAAAGAAAGATGTTCTTCTCAATCAAGCTCTTGATGCCTTGGAGCACCATGGTTTGCGGCGCATTATGGAATTCAACTGTGATTGGAATGAGGAAGTAATTGCTCAATTCTACTCCACTCTTTGGATTATTGACGCTGATAAGAAAGCAGGCACCCCTCGGTATTTGAACTTTCTCCTCTAAGGTGTTCACTATCGATGCACTTATGAGAGATTTGCAAAGATCCTTGGTTTCGATCAGACCAACCTCAAAAAGAAGCACCTCCATGACTTTGCCTTCCCAACTCAGAACTTTATGAGTGACATGCACTACGATCCAACAACTAAGCTTTGGCAAACTTCCAATATGAAACCATACTATCATTACCTCAACTCACTCTTCCTGCAGACTCTTCTTCCAATAGGGGGTAATAATTACAAGGTGCTCTGCACAAATCAAATCATTCTCTTCAACTTCCATCCGCAATCCAAATATACCTTTAGCTGTTTTGATCTCCTTTGGAATGAGATCCTGCATGTCTCTTAGGATGCAAAGAAGAGTTTGACCCATGCACCTTATATAATGAAAATGATTGAGGTTATTACCAAGTACCGCTTTGACAAGAAAGTGAAGCATCAACCCTACAAGCTCAAGCTCATTCAAGAGGTTGATCCTACCGCTCCAAAGCCGCCTCATGCTCCTCCATCACCTCAGTCTTCTGGTGAGCCTGCCCCTCTTCCTCCTCGTCATCAGTCCTCCTCACGAGCAGCTACAACTCGTCATCCTATGGAGTACACTTCTACCATCAGAGGGCGACCGAGGTCAGTTTCTTTCATGAGGCAGAGTATGAATGCCATGTTCACGTTGTACTATTCTCAGAGGTAGGATGTGATTGAAATCAAGGAACAGCTCAAGAGGCAAGCCGCTGGTGAGCCTCTTGCACCTATGTCACCTCCTCGTTCTTCAGCTAAGTCTACTCTTCTAGAGACACTTGATAGTTATCATCGTCAGCTCTATGGCTATGGATTGGATGATGAGAGCCCGCATCATAATGCAGCTTCAACTCGTGCTTCCTCACATATTTACAATGATCAGCCCCAGAGTTCCTCACAGGCTCCTCAGGAAGGCTATGGTGATGACTGTGATCTTCAGCATGTTCCCGCCTTTTAGTGGCAATGGAGGTTGTGCGTGACTCTTTCTTTTGGTGTTTGTTGCCAAAAGGGGGAGTGTTTAGTGTTGCAGCTGCCACCTTGTGAGATGTGAGTGTTTCTTTGTGAGATGTGAGCGTTTCTATCTATCTTAGTTGTGATGTAATGAACTATGTGTGATGTGTGTGGAAGAACCTAAGTTGAGCTTGTAATAATCCTTAGTTGGTACCTTGTAGTTGGTAACTTGTGGTTGTGAACTCGTTTGCTTAATTGTTATGGCTGTTGGTTATTGTTTATGGTGTATTGTTGTTTTCTCTTTTCTTGAAGTGTATAACATGTCATATGCATTCACGGATTTTCTTATGACACTTGTTTGTGCACCCCTCAGGTAAAAGTATATGGTGTGACTTTCACTTCCCTTTGCTTGTGCATGATTTGGCATATAAGGCCAACTTGTTGAAATTTGAGACATGCATAAATTTAGGGGGATCCACATATATACTCTTACTCAAAAGTTTGTGCCTTATTATATCTATATGCAACACTTTTAATGGTTTGTCAACAATCACCAAAAAGGGGGGAGATTGTAAGTGGAATCAACCTCTATGAGGGTTTTAGTGAATGTTGACAATGCATTAAAAGTAACTAATGACTTTACATGAGCTATACTCATGTATATCAAGCAGTTCAAGTGAAAGTGCTATACTCATGTATATCAAGCAAGAAGAGATGATCTTTATTGTGTATCAAGCAAACAAGTGGTGGAGTTACATTGGAAGCAAGAAATGAGACCCCTCATTCTTTGAAGATTTATTTTCGGAGGTTCAATCAAGATCAAGCAAAAATAGATTTGTTAATTTATATCTTGAGTATAGGAATCGGCGTACTATCAAGGGGGGTCCAACATGCTGTGCTTCTTGGGTCATTAAGCTCACAAGGTTGAATTCTTTCCGACCAAAATTCTAGCCAAATTCACATAGTCAAATTATGTTCTTCTCAGTGCCTCACCGGCTGGTCGGGCACCGAAACCACCGGTCAAGCAGTTCAAAACTTTCTGCTAGCCTAACCGGCTCTACCACTGGTCCAACCAGTCAAGCACCGAAACCACTGGTCGGGTAGTTCAAAACCTTCTGCTAGCCTCACCGGCTCTACCACTGGTCCAATCGGTCGGGCACCGAAACCACCGGTCGGGCAGTTCAAAATCTTCTACTAGCCTCACCGGCTCTACCACTGGTTCAACCGGTCAGGCTCCTAACCACCAGTCGGTCACTTGCCTATACACTAATGGCTAGTTCGAGAGGGAGAGTATTTATACCACTTCACTCCCTTCTTTCTCTCTTGGCCACTTCTTCAACCTTTGACAAAGCTCCCTTTTCATCCACTCCTCTCCCTCACTCTCCACTCTCTTGTGCTCAAATCCTCCGTTGCTTGTGAGTGTGAGATTGTGAGATCTTGAGAGAGCATTGAAGACTTCGTGTTCATCCGTCCCTCTCTCTTGTTCTTTGTGAACTTTGGTGAATCTTGAAGCAATCTTGGTGGATTTGTTACTCTTGGAGCTTGGTGCTCTTAGACGGCTAGGTGTCGCCCGTTGAAGCATCTATCTTGTGTGGATTGCTCCGGGAAGTTTGTAATCTCCGCTCTTTGAGCCTCATAGTAAGTGCCTCTTCACCGGTCTCGGTGATTGGGGAGAAGAGGATAAGGTCGCGAGCCTAAGCCCTTTGTGGGTTCCTCAACAACGGGGACGTAGGGACACCTTTGTGGTGTGCCCGAACCTCGGGATAAATCCTTGTCTCGTGTGCTTGCTTGTGGTGACTTGTGTTCTTCATGTTCGTGTTCTTGCAAGTTTGGCGTGGATCTATCTCTTGTGCAGGTTTCAAGGCTAGCCCCTCTCGGATCTGCAAGAACAAGTCTTAAGGAAGCCCCACAAAGTTGCAGTATCAAATTTACTTGCATAGATTGAGAGATCAATTCGTTTTATCTGCTCCCCAACGGTTGAACCGGTCCGCACTTGTTCAACCGGTCGGTCACTGGTTTTTGTTTCAAGTTTGTGTAAGTTTTAGGATTGCCTATTGACCCCCCTCTAGGCAACTTTCACATACAAAACTAGTGGAGCTCATTAGTAGCAAGGTTAGTCCCATTTTATTCACATGCCTTACTTCTTTTGGTGGATAATAGACGGTAGATATCGTGAGATCATGACCGTCAATAGCTCTCATGCGGGCGGCGGTTCTCCTCATGTCCCTACAGTAGCCGATCCCTGCTGGCGCTGGAGCTAATGCCCGCTGCTGGTGTAACTAATGCTTCTGTTGGTGCAGCTAACACCGGCAATGCACGCGATCACCTCAATGCCAGCGCGATGCGCGCAACCAGATCGAGAACTCACACGCACAGCGACATGATGCGGAGCTGCGATGCTGCCAAGAGTATGATTGAGATCATGGCGTTCCTCGCCAGAGGGATGATGGCAGAGAGGATTCGGGTGTGGACTCTGTCAACAGCCCGATCCCGCGTCACTCGGTGAACGACCGACTGGGAGACCACCGACCCCGGTCGCCGCATTGCCAACCGAGAGGAGCTCAGGATAGTGGCGCACCAGTACGAGACCAAGGCATAGTCGGGATCGCCGCTTTCTCAAGGCGGCTATGTGAAGTGGAATGGCCGCATAACTTCAAAGTGTCCAACATCGACAAGTACGAGACCAAGCAAGACCCATATGCCTGGCTGGCTGTGTACTCTACGGCAGCTCGGGCAACAGGCGGCAGCAAAGACGTCATGACGGCCTACCTTCCGATCGTGCTAGGGCAAGATGCACTCTAGTGGCTTCGTCACCTCTGGAGCAACAGCATCAACACCTAAGAGGACTTTTGCGCTCGATACGTGAACAATTTCCAGTCCCTCTCCGACAAGCCGGCGCAACGGTGGGACCTCAAGACCATCAAGCGCATGGATGGAGAGAGTCTCTGTTTTTACCTGAAGCGGTTCCAGTTGATGCAGAATCGCATTCCCCGCATCACTGAGGAGGCGGTGATCGACGACTTCTTGCGCGGATCCAACGACGAAACTCTTGTCAAGCACATCCTACAGAAGAATCTAGTCACCTCGGAGCAACTTTTCAGTGACGCCGATTAGTATATCACGGCGGATGAGCGCACTCTCGATCTGGTTGACTGAAGGCACGATGACCGAGGCAAGCAGGAGAAGCATAACGAGGCACCATGACAGGATCGCCGATGGGAGAAGAGGCCTCGGGAGGAAGTCCATGCTACCGGACCACCGCCTACACGCCCATGCGGACCTCCACGTGGTTTCCCATGCGGCAACGTTGACCAGACACTGGACGAGCTCATGGATGCCCTGTGCCTGTACCACAAGGAGATGCATCGCTTTCTGCGAAATTGCAAAGACTTCAAGACGTTAGTCGCTCATGCGCGAACCTTTCCAGCCACTACCTCTGCCTCCGGCAGGGCTACCAAACCAGAATTCGCCGCAGCAGCAGGGATGGGGCGATGGTCAGGCCTTCCCCAACGTCAACAGGGAAGTAAATAGGGAAGTCAACGTCAATAGGGAAGTCAATGTCATCATTGAGGAGGACTTCTCCAGCCTCGATATCAATTCTTGCATCTGCGGTACTCAGGAACGGCCACCCAAGAATGAGCGGCGTCTTTGCATCTATCTCCATATCCAACACCACGAAGTCCATTGGGATGAGGAAATTCCGGATTTTCACCGGGACATCGTCAGAGATCCTTGTGGGGCGTCGTATGGATTGATCCGCTAGTTGCAGGCACATGGTGGTGGGAGCGAGTGCAGCGTGATTGAGTTTGTCGAAGACCACTTTGGGCATAACACTGACGCTTGCTCTGAGATCACATAAGGCTTGATTGAAGACTTGGTTCCCAATTGAGCATGGAATGGTAGGACTTCCAGGGTCCTTTTTCTTCTGTGGGGGCTGATTGAGTATAGCTACGCTACACTCTTCTGTCATGTGCACAATTTTCGCTGATGGTAAGGGCTTCTTATTGTTGAGGATATCTTTCAAGTATTTCGCATATGTCGGTACCTGCATAGCATCTAGTAGAGGTATGTTGACATACAATTTCTTTATAACCTCAACAAACTTACTGTATTGTTCATCAGCGGCGGTCTTCTTCTTGCGATGAGGAAAAGGCAGCACCGTAGTGTCATAGAACTCATGCGGAAACGTCTCCGGTGCTATTTTCTCCTTTGCTCCAGGTGTACTCTCAATGTCATCCTTCTCTTCGGGTTTGGTAGTCTTCTTCTTCTCCTCTTTTCTAGCATTGTTAGGGGTACTACGAGGATGTGGGGGTCCTGTGTGGATTTCCCACCTCTAGTGGTGTCTGCATTTATGTGCTCCTTGGGAGGAGGTTCAAGCTATCCTGGCAGCTTACCCACATTATCGTTAGGTAAAGAATAGCTAAGTGAGCTATTTGAGTCTCAAGCATTTTGTTAAAAGTTAGTTGGTTTTCATAGCACTATTAAATGTCTCCATTTGAATAGAAATTGTTTCAAAAAGCGTATCATTCGCTTGGAGCTTTTTACTAATACTATCATTCATAGCTCTTTGGTCAAATTGATTATATTTAAACTGCTTTGAACTGGGGGAAGAGTTATCTTATCCGAAAAAAGGGATGTGTAGCCTTGAGACAAGCTAGAGACAAGCTAATAATGAATTAGGACTTAATCACGCTTAGAGGGTAATGAGGAATACGTGGAGAAATCACTAAGTCAAAATTTCTTTGTATTCAAAATACAAAACCACACATTAATTGGTTGAGTAAGCCAACACCCACAAGTTTTTATTCAAAACAACGAGTACAAAAGTTCTAATCAAG
Organism: Paspalum notatum; assembly: GCA_022530915.1. NCBI lineage: Eukaryota > Viridiplantae > Streptophyta > Magnoliopsida > Poales > Poaceae > Paspalum > Paspalum notatum. The sequence continues at coordinate 24,221,764 of CM039688.1, read as the reverse complement.
AAATAATCTTCTACCTGGCTACTAAGACCATCCTCAGAATAACTTGACAGAAGGTTCAAAAGTTTGAATTGAATCCAGCCAACCTTCATTTTGAAATGTGATCGTGACCAAATTTGAGCCCAAATAAAACTTTTAAATCTATTAGGTACCTTGCCCAAACTTTATACCAACCAGGTGGTACAGATCATATGCAATAATTTTGTTACACTAAACATGGTTCAAAACTGTCGTTTACCTACTTTAAATTGCACCGAATATATCTTGGAATCAGTCGAAGTCAGCCTACACTTAGAATAATTCCCAAGTCTAGACTTTCAGCCTTTTCCCAAACTTCATTCTGAAATTACTTTCAATTTCACTATAGCATTTCAAAATCTTCCTTTCTATGAAATGAAATTAAACTTGTTACCTTTCAAATGCATCTAGCGTGGAAGTGTTTGGGCCTCATTTGGTACTTCAGAAGTTTGAAATAAGAAAGACTCTACATAAAGCAAACCTATTGTTTTACCAAACCTTTGAACATGGTTGCACTTGTATTTCAAAATCTGTGGTGATCTATGTGAAACTTATTATACTAAAACAGCAGACTATTGTGTGGTGAACAACTTTGTTAATTAGAGCTTGGTCATATATTGAGGTTTAGATGGTGCTTTGAGTCCTTTTCTGACAACACAGGAAATCTGTCAAAACTTGACCACTTTGGTAATTTCAAATTTTCTTTGGTCTACAGCCAAAACCTTGCAAAACATTTTTTTGAATAAGTTGTAGCTTTTGAAATTCTAAACAATATTGTCAAGATGCATCTTGGGTGAAAGTGGTTAAAAATTGGGGGCGGATAAGTAAATTCATAATTGAATCATATTTCCATACAGAATTTGGGATCAAGTCTTTTGACAAACTTGTAGAACTCAAAGGGTATAACATTTCTCCCAATGGGGACTTTTCAAAATTCGGCCTCTAAATTGTTCAAACATGCTATTTACAGAGGGGGAGAAAACACACATGGGGTTGTTCTTTTCCTGAGTCACTGATAGCTGGGGCCCACTCGTCGGCGCCGCGCTGTCTCCCCAGCCTGTGCACGCCGCGTGGCCAGCGCCGTACGGCCCACGCCCCGCGCCAACGGATCGCGCCCTCCGTCCGTGTCCTTAAGACGAGGCGCTTTCCCTCGGCCGAACGCTTTCCCTCGCCTCGCCATTCGCCGTCTCCCAAGCTCACCCTTCACCTCGCCGTTCTGCGCCGCCATTGCCGGCCCGAGCCGAGCTCGCGCCGCGCTCACCCGGTCTCCTCGCGCCTCTAGACCACCACCACCGCAACCGCCGTTCCACCGCGCACCCGGATCCCGTGATCTCGTCGTCATTCCGCCCTCCACCGCCGAGATCAACCTCTCCACGACATCCACGCCGTGCCAGTTCGCCACCGGTTCACACGCAGTTCACCGCCTCCGCCGCCTCATCCGCGCCTCCTCCAACAACCACATCTACCCGACGTAGTGCGCCGGCGAGCGGGGCACCTTCCCCGACTCGCGTCGCAGCCCCGGCGAGCTCGCGCGTGCCATTGCACGCGGCCATGGCCGGTGGGAGGTTGAAGACGGGAGCCGAGATTCTTTAGATTCGGCCCCTGTGTTTTAATGATTTTGCATTTAAGTCTATGCGCTATTCACTAAGTCTTGTAGATCTTTCTTGCTAGCCCATGGGGATTCAAAATAATCGCGATCTAACCCCTGGATCTAATGATTTCGTTTTTATTTTAGTTATTTTCGGCTAAAATTTTGGAAAATCATATAAAATCAAAGAAAAATCCTAAAAAAACAAACTTTGTCGCATTGTGTTCCTCTTGAATACTACAGGCTAGGTATGATGTGGATCTGTGAAAGGATAGTTTTACCCTTGTGTTGTTGCATGCATGTTAAAATAACATAAATGTCAAAAGTGGCCTAAATTAAATCTTAAAATATTGAAACTTGGATAGTAGCTTTCTTATAGTATTATGGCACTGTGTGAAATTTGGTAGCCCTAGAATTGACTGTATGGTTGTTGTTTTACCATTAAGCATGAGATTTGTGAATATATTAACATGGGAAACGGATGTTACATAATATTTATGGTCACTGTTCTATTTTTCATTTAATATATGCTAAATAAAATATATGGAAAATAGATGTCCTATCATACTAAGGATATTTTACCTGTTAAATTTTGTGCATGTTGTTTATGCTTAACATTGCTCACTGGGTGAATTTCATGACTAGAACCCATTTCTACAATTTATGAAAATTCTGGGAATTTAAATGGTTAATAAATTGCTGAAATTTTCATAATTTCATTATAACTCCTTTTTGGCTGAAATTTTGGCAGAAGCATAATGTAGTATAATTCTGCATGTCATAAAAATCTAAACTCACTTGGAATTTTTTAACTACTTAAACTCAGGTGTATATTTTACTCACAAATGAGCAGGATGCATTGGTTGAGTATGTATGTGTTTACTCGCATACTATTTGCTACTTCCCATGTAACACTTGTTAATGAATTAGATCCCTTACTCGTTTAAAACGCCCAAAGTTAATATAAGGTTTAATTCATTAAAAATCCATAATGCTTGATTTGGTTAGAGAGTGTTACCAATGAATACCTAGAGTATATGTTTTCAAATTACTACTAAGTGAACATGAACTCCACCACATGTATCTTAATGGTCTGGATAACCATCGCTTCCTTTTATTGGATCACATCCATAGCATGATTGTTGTATGATCAGTAACATGATAGTATATGTGTGGCTATATGATTGTGTGCTTGTGATGCCCCCGGCATCTCAAAAGCTTTGACACACAGTTAGAGACAAACTAATAATGAAATGAGAATTATGCTTAGAGAGTAGCGAGGACTAGATGGAGAAATCACGAAGACAATTTTTCTACTCAAGATACAAAACCGTGTGTGGGTTGGTTTAGTAAGTCAAAGACAACACGCTTTTGTGCGAAACACCAAGTACAAAAGTTTTAGTTCAGGATGTTGCTTTCAACTTTGATATTATGGCCATCTTTAAAATCATATGTTATGAGGTTTAAAAGTCGAAACCAAATCAAACCAGAAATTCCTTGAAGGGTGGCAACTATGATTGTGACCAAATTTGAACCCTAATAAAACTTTCAAATTCATAAAGCACCTGAGCCCATCTCTGTTATCAAAGTTGTTGTACATGCTATGAACTGCACTTTTGTTACACTGAACATAGTTCAAAACTGTCAATTAACCATTTTAAATTTATCCCAAACATCTCTCAAAAATCAGCTCAAGCTGATTTACACAGAGCATTTCCAAGTCTAAATTTTCAGCTTGCCCCGAAGTTTCATTCTGAAATTACTTTCAATTTCACTGTACAACTTAAAAATCTTCCTTTCTAGGAAATAAAATTAAACCTATCACCTTTCAAATGCACCTAGTATTGAAGTGATTGGACTTCATTTGAGTATCCAAAAGCTTTAGGCAAGAAAGACTACTTAAATTGAAGCTGCAGTTTTACCAAACCTTCAACAATATTGGTACTTGTATTTCAAAATCTGTGGTGATCCAAGCAAAACTTTATATACAAAATCTGTAGAGAATTTCATGATGAACAACTTTGATAATTGGTGCTTTGTTAGATACTAAAGTTTACTTGGTGTTTCAGGCATGTTTCTGTCAGTTGTGTTCTCTGTCAAAACCTGATCTGTTTAGGAATTTCAATTTTGACCTAACCTACAGCCATTTTCATGCAAGACATTTTCAATTTTGAATAAGTTGTAGCTCTTGAAATTCTAAGCAACTTTGTCAAGGAGCACCTTCGGTGAAAATGGCCAGAAATAGGACTTTCGAACTCTCTAAGCAAAATAGGTTTCCTGTCCAAATTGGGGGCTGTTAGATAAATTCACATTTAAATCATATTTCCACTCAGATTTTGGTATTAGGCCTTTTGACAAAGTTGCGGAACTCGAAGATAGAACATTCTATCTAATTGGGGTTTTGTCAAATTCGGCCCCTAAGTTAGTCATTTATGCGATTTTCAGAATGGTGGAAAAACCAAACAGATTGTGTTTTTCTCAATTTCTTTTCTCTCACTGATAGGTGGGTCCTTCAATCCAGGGACGCGGCCACTGCCCAGAACGCGCGCGCCACGTGGATGCCGGCGTATGGCCGACGCCGTGGCGCCGCTGCCCGGCCTGCCCGCTCGCCCGCGCCTCACCAAGACGGGAACGCAGCCTCGTTCTCCCTCTCCCATTCACTCCCCCGCCCCCTCCCCTGCCCGGCTCCTTCTCACGCGCGGAGCACGGCCGCCATGGCCGACCCGAGTTGAGCTCACGCCGCCGCTCTCCTGGTGCTCCTCCTCCTCGTCTAACGTGCGTCCCGCGCCTGCCTAGCTCCATTCCACCATATCCCCTAGACCTAGGCTGGTGTCCTTCCCCCACCGCGCTGCTTCCTGCCACGGGAGCTCGACGTCCCCTCGCCGCCATTGCCGAACTGGAGCTCGAACCCTAGTGGCCACCCCAACCTCCCTGCGCCTCCAGGTCACCACCACCACCTTCGCCTCGCCCCCGCGCATCCCGCGCGCTAGACACTCGCCACCGTTCCCCTCCCCGGCGCCGGATTCAACCCCGCTCGACGCCCTCGCCACGTCCACGTCGTTCGAGATCACGCCGAGTTCATCGCTGTTCCACGCCAACTTGGACCACCACGGGCGACGAGATCCAGGGGAGAGCATTCCCCATCGACGGGAGCATCTCCCAGAGCTAGCTCGGCTCCAAGTCGACGCCCCTACGCGCCGCGCTGCGCACGGGAACGCCGAGCCGCCGTGCCGTTCACCTGGAGGCCGAAGGTAGAAGAAGACCCAGCACAATTTAGATCTAGACCCTGCTCTTTCTCGTTTTCATGTTTACATCCAGGACGCTATTCACTGTGTCTTACGAATCTCACGATCCAGCCCCTGGAAGTTATGGTTAATCATGTCTAAGTCCTCAATCTATGATTTTTCCATTTTAATGCATTATTTCGGCTGCGAACATTGGAAAATCACCAAAAATCATAGAAAAAATCCAAAATGGATAAACTCAGTGGCTATGAACTCCCTGTGAATAGATCTACAGAATGGGTATGATGTGGAGATGTGCATTGACTGTTTTGCCCCTGATTTTGTGGTTGCATGTTAAACCCACATAAATATGAAACATGGTCTTAATGAGCTCCAAACGAAGTGAAACTTGGATAGTAGCTTTTTCATGATATCTAGGCACTGTATGATTTTTGGTAGCACTAGCATTGGCCAATTACTTACTGCTTTGCAATTATCTCTATGTATGTCGCATTTTAGTGTCATGTGAAGAACTTGCAGTATGAAATATGCTCCAAATGTGGTACTAAATTTTATGGTCACTCTGTGTGGTGTATACAGCTTGCTGGTAAAGTTTGAGGCTCTGCGTGTGAGGTTTGGATAATGATTTAAAAATGGAAAATTGTGGCTACATTAAATAAATAATGGGAAAGAGTGGTTTTAGGGTGCATAATAAATTCCATGAAAAATATGGTAGTGCTCTAGTTAGTTGCTGGTTTCAGGAATTATTTTTGTAGAACTTATGAACACTGTTGTATTTTGCATCTAGAATAAGCTAAAGAAGATATACGGAAAATGGATGTCCTATCAAGCTAGAGGTATTTCATTTGCTGATTTTTGTACATGTTGCTCCTGTTATGTAATGCTCACTGAATAATTTTTTTGACTAGAAACCTTTCCTATAAATTTTGACAAAAAATCTAGGAAGATAAGGAGCTGACACCTTGCAGGAACTTTAATAAATTAATTATAACTCCCTTGTAGCTGAAATTTTGACAGTGACCTTGCCTTATGAGTTTCTGCATGTCATAAAAGTTTGAAGTCATTTGGTTATATGATCTTACCAGAAATGAAGTGCCCCTTTTTAATGATAAATAACTCCTTTAAGTAAAATAGATTAATATTGTTTCTTTGACCTTTGCACTATCCTTGTGTGTCTTTCGTCTATACGTTGTTGTGTGACTTTCATCAACATGTTGCTGCACTTGACATGTTTTCTTTATGATAAACAACTGACTAGGTGTTTATGTGATTGTTTGAGTGTATGCCTGCTCTAAGTCAAGAATGATACTATTGCCACTAGTGCTATGGGTGATGATTCGGGCTGGTAGTCCACTAAAGGTGTATATATGCTTGACTGGTGCCTTGCTTGCACGAGGTGTGAAACAAGACAACTCAACATAATACTTGATCATGTAATCAATTTTATGTTGCCTTGTAAATGGTTGATTTCATAAGTTGTATGTTTGTCTTAGAGGTGTAAAAGCACTTCTTGTTAAACAGTTACCAATCACTCCTCTGTCCATCCATGAAATAGTTATTCATGTGTGTACTTATTATTCCTGCACCCCATTCATTGCATCACGCATATCATTCATATAGTGACACTTACTGCAGATACGTGATCAAGAAAGAAAGTGCGTGGAGCTACTTCAAGCAACGGTGGTCCAGAAGACCAACTAAACCCCAAGCATGACCTGGAGGGCCCATCAGTCTGTTTGGACGGAGGAGTTGTCCAAGGGATCAAGGGGTTGCCTGGGGCAAAGCCTCACAACCCGGCAAACTAACATTAGCTTAGTTTGTTGTTTTCTTAAAGTAAAACAAAGGTAGACAGGACCATGCTTTTCCCAGCTAATATGATATGATTGATGAATACGCATCTGTAGGAGTTGTTTGAAACCACTTGCATTAGACTCTTTGGCCGCCCTGGCCCTAGCACCTACAATAGAGTACGTAGGATGAGTATGCCTAGTAATGCTAGGTACGAGTAGACATGAGTGAATGGAGTCACTCGTCGCATAGGTGATTTCAAAATCATAGAAATTTCACTAATGTGGAGGTTCTCATTTTGCTTATGATTTAAATGGAGACCGGGCGGAGATATGGATATATATATATATAAGAAAAATGATGATGTGGATGGTTTGGTGGATTCTACCCGAGTCGTTTAAGACCCCGTCCACTGTTCGCCTACTGATCGGCATAACATTGCTAGAGTGCTTATCCGGGATAATGCACCGGTGAAAACTTACTTGTGCCATCCGAAGAATGGAGACACATTCCTACCCACTGGTTGGGAGGAAGGTGGCCCGGGGGAGCTTGGTGCTCATGCCGGGGAGACTAAGATGTCGGCAGGCTCGCCATGAGGGCACAACCTGGGGGTCAGGCAGGAGTGAATCGAACATGGGATGGGACAAGTGGAGGAGCGGGGCTATATGTGACGAACGCGATGGCTAGTAAGCATAATACCCCCTGGCATGATAGTTATTCCCGGGAATTAAAAATTGATTCAAATCGCTGATGCTCACCAGGTGTGAGAATGCCAATATCACTGATGGGCAACGTAGTAACTACTTGAATACATTATGCTGATTATTCATGTTTTCAAATACCACATGCTTGTATTATATGTTTACATTCCTGCAAGTTATTATGATTATGTTGATACATGCAAATGATGGAACTTGTTACTTATGGTTAACTCATCATTGTTTAACAATCAATGGCTAAGGATCCCCTTATTAGTAAGCAAGCTTTGCGTCAGCCGTAAGCCATTCCATTAAGTCCTACTGAGTAATTAGTACTCAGTGTTTGCCTCCACTTTTGGAGCGCAGGTACTGATGACATCTGGATAGCTGTTTGGAGGAGGGTAGAACCAGTGGGCTCGGTGCTACTCGTCTTGTGTTCATCTCTGCATGAAGACTACTTAAGTACTTTGTTCCCGCTGCGAGATGTTTTTGAAATCGCTTCCGCTATATTTTGAACATTGTATTTGACTACATATATTTGAATTATAAACTAAATCTATCTACCCTCTATTTCAACTGCCTGTGATGATGTAACTGTTGTGGCTCTATTGAGAGTCGGATGTGTGTGATGTCGGGTCCTCTGGATTTGGTGTTATCGAGGGTCGAAGGACCCTCGATGGACTACCGGGTTTAGTTCAGCCTAAGTGCACTGCGAGCCAAAGGTGGCAGGTGTGCTTAGCTTGGATTAAGCAGGGCGGTTCCGCCACAGCTGGTATCAAAGCCGATCATACACAGACAACAGTCATATCATCAAGATCTATTTTACAAACCTATTTTCGAAAACCCCTTTCAAGTAATTCCTAAATGAGAGTATGCGATATGCCCATATTAAGGATATTAGTGGATATCATGTGACATTGCTAACATTCTGACCTAGATAGAACTTATATGCATATCCGGCGCTTTGGGAAGCAACTGTTTGGCCATAGTTATTCCCAGTACTAGAGGAACGCTATCGGGATTTGCGAATGGTTATGAACTCTGCATTCATGCTGTGTAGGAAAAGCTCTTTAAGGGTGGTAGCACACTTACATTTGGTTTGGGGATCCGCCTTTTTCTCGACAATCTCAAGTACTGGTGGAAAGTTAGGCTTTGAGATAAGGTGCAAAGGCCCACTCAACGTTGTCCATGCAGCGGTCACGCATGGATGCCACACTAGGTGGTAATATATGTGCATGCATTCTTCTGCAGGTACACTAACTACGTGCGAAATTAGGAACAACTTGAGAACGGCTAGTTGCATCAGGGAGTGTCGTGCATATATGTCACCAGAAATATCGCTAGTTATGTGTACTATACATAGGATGTGTGATGTGAGACCGAATAGGAATAATCATGCATCATTCCATCTCATCTCATGTGCTTGGGTATGTGTTTGGTTGAAAGTAAGTAGATTCATATTACAATTGTATAGGTGTTGCTACTGTTTTGATATGCAGTTAGAAATGCAAATGAAATCAACCAAAGTTTTGTGTACAAGTCTAGTAGTATACCTAATTAGTGACCACTTTTCTATAGAACTCCTTCACTGAGAATGTATGGATTGTGAGGCACAAGCTAAAACGTGATCAAGTTAAAAATCTGCACCAATGTGACCATCCGTTAAGGATGTGGAATTCTGGGTTAATCCAAATGGTTTCAGCAGACACTATACCAAAGCTGTAGAGAATAACAGAACAAAAAACTTTTGTATATTGACTTTGTTGCAAAGGTGATTTTAAAGGTGACTTACAATCGCTTAAGTCAAAATTTTAATCTAGGCAGCCTGCTAGTCCCATAAAGATTGGTAGTTTAAGACATTTGGAGAGCCAAATGAAAGAAAATTTCATATAACAAATTTGTTAGTAATGAAGTGTAGTATCATTTTGGTATAGAACTCTCTCCCTACAAATGTTTGGATCTCAAAGTAGAATCGAAAGCGGCTCCGAGTTAAAAATCTGCACCTATTCAACCTCCTGTTGAAGATTTTGAATTCTGTATTGATTCAAGTGTTTTGAGCAAAAACTTTATATACAAAAGATGTAGTGAATAACAAAACCAACAACTTTTCAATATGGATCTTTTTGCAAAGATTCCCTTAGCAATGACTTACAGTCACTTTAAGTCGATATTGTGAATCTGGACGAGCAGTATGAGGCGTGCGAATGGAAATTCTGGGCTTAATCTAAACAAAATTAGCTAAAGCTTGTCATATCACAGTTGTAGAACATGAAATTTGTAGCAACTTTTCTATTTTTACCACCTCTTCGAAATGTTTCTAACAGGGCCAAAAACCTGAATTGTAAACAGGACTCAGATCTGTACAGATTGGACCTTAACCTAGTAATCTCAAGTTTCACCTATTATTAACTAATAGCTAGCAAAAACGTTCTATACCAATGTTGTAGAAGACTGCAAATCGAACAACTTTGATATTTTGGTCTGAGTCTAAAACAGTTTTTATGTTGAACTACAACAGATATAGTGCTGGACTGCAAGCCTGAACAGGTTATGACCAGTTAGAAATCTGAATATTAGAACTATATAGAAACAGAACCCACCAAAACTTTCAATAGCAATGATGTAGAACATAAAATTTCGCACGACCCTCATATCCAGATCCCTTTTGTTTCCTTCTGAAAGCTAGCTGCAACCTGTACATGTTAGAAAGGAATGATATAGATTGGTGCCATATGCTGTGATGGGGTCACTTTTCATCATATTTTCTTGAGCGCGGAAATACGAAACGCGCTATGACCACACCAAGCTTTTGAAACTCTTGAATTGTCACGGGCCTTATTCTTCCTGCTACAGATGTCGCTGCCCTCATCGCAGCCCTTCGACTTATGCCCTGATCACCATGAGTCCATGAAAGCTAAAACAACAATACCTCAAAGTCATAAGAAGAGAAAAGCGGGAGAATCCTCCACTGATGCAGCTTCAGTTCAACATCTGCGACCGGGATGTTTCTACTGACGGGATTTGTCAAGCCTGAAGATCAAATCAAGATAGTTCATGTGTCTCGACAACTGGGTAGTGGTCCAGGGGGATTCTATAGACCAAGCTACAAGAAGGTGCCAAGCTGAATTTATGGATGATGTCTTTAGGAAAGAACTGGTATCCGACTACACGCTCATATGGACCCACACGTCCCTTCGATGGTGCACAAGCCCCTGCGATACCAGAAGCTTTCAAGATGATTGCTCAAACTGTGAATTCTACTACAAGCGGATTTCCTTAAATTAACCCTGACATACGCATCGTCAACTACTACACCAACTCCGGGAAGCTCGGACTCCATCAAGACAAGGATGAATCAAAGAGTAGCCTCAGCCAAGGTCTTCCCTTCATCTCCATCTCCATAGGTGACACTGCCGAGTTCTTGTTCGGTGACACTAGAGACGAAGACAAAGCGACCAAGGTCAACCTCGAATCTGGCGACGTTCTCATACTCGGTGGAGAATCAAGACTACTGTTTCATGGCATTTCCCATGTGAAGTCCAACACTACACCAACGTGGTTGAAAGAAGAAACGGGCCTTTGTCTTGGACGCATCAATCTTACATTTAGGCAGTACTAGCTAGGTACCAGTTAGTATGATAGCAGTCATCGCAAACTTTTGTAATATGGGAATTCTAACTCTCATAAATGTTGGAGTTCTCATGTATACAGCTCTTTAGAATCAACATGTGTCCCACCCTCATGACTAATGTATTTTGCTTCTTCTGTGGGGCATTTCAAACCCTTATAGTTCTCACGCTTCAAACTCTTGTCATTCATGCACTTCAGTCTTTGTAATCCACGATACTTTGCTTTGTTGTTACTATGTTCCTGAATCAAATAAATATGATGATCTAGATCTTCAAAATCATTGTGTCCTCACCTCTTTGGTCCATATCATCCGAGATTGAGATTCATGCGCCTTAAGCTGCTATAATATGTAAACTCTTTGATCATGTCTTATCATGACCTTGTATTGCTCATGTCCCTTAAGATTGGATAGTGATGCTGCTTCTGACGTGGTATTATCTAAGCAGTCTATGGTGCCGCAACGGAACCTAGGGTCCCATGTGAACGGCCGTCACATGGTAGTGCCAATAGGGGTGCCCTGGTATCAAGGCGTGCGAAGGCTTGACATTGCTTGAAGTGCGGAACGTTCATATCCATTTCTCATCACTTTGTGGAACTTGCTACTCTTGATTCGTCGAAATGCTCGACTCCACTTCCACGGCCTCATTACATCACCTCATTGCCTTGTTTCACCTTGCCTTTCATGATCTGTGGGAAGGATCCACCTCAATCCCGTAGCTCCTTCATACCTTTTTATTAACCTACTAGTCTTGTCTTCCTTGGTCTACGGGAATGATCAGTCCTATTTTCATTCCTTGTTCACATGCTTTCATTGTTTCGTTTCACTTTGCCTTCTCGACTCGTGGGAAAGGCAACCTCAATCCCACTATTTGTTCACATCTTTCCATTTCCTTGTTTGACCGTGTCTTTCTTAATCCATGGGAACGACCAATTCTGTTTCCATAGTACCTTTATATCAATTGGTCCCAACCTCATGGCTTCTCTACGCTTACCTTGATTATCTTCGACGTCTTGTATTCGTGGGGATGCTTGACTTCATTTCCACTGTCTTGCTACATCATTCCATTGCCTTCTTCCAACTTGCCTCCTTTAAATTTGAGGGAACAATCAACTCTGTTTCCACTGCCTTCGCTCATGTTTCCTTCTTTGTACGTCTTGAGCCTTACCTCTTGAAAGTGCATTTCAAGGTCACCTTCTACACTAGCTTTTGTTCTTCGCTGGTGCTGCTGACATACCGCCCTTTCCATGAATTGTTTCCTTCCTCTTTGAAACTATCCTCAAAGGTGGGCTTACTAACAATGTCGGTTGTTTTGTTAATCATCTATCTAGACTTTTCTAGATCAGTCTTGACCAATGTTAAGAAATCGTACAAACCATCACCTTGTCAAGTCTACCTTGACCCTCTTGTACCTTCTTGCCGCCATGAGCAGGATGTGCTATGCTTCATCACATCTTTTCTTTAAAGATATTTTTAATTATTACCTTATATGTGTACGCAGTCCCTATCAACTAAAATGAATGTGTCTCTCAAAAACACATCCATTAATAACCCTTGAATCACAAGATCCTTCATAGTTCAACTTTCTGATTGTGTCCACTTTGTTTCTATTGTTCTAAATACCAAGATATTTATCACGTTTCTAAATCTTGGTGTCAAAGTCAGGGAGTAACTCTTTTCTATTGTTAGAATCGATCACTGTCGCTCTCGCACTGTAGTCACACTCTCTTTGTGGTTTGTTCATTCGTTCTCATATATTAAACGACTTGACGAGTACCTTAGAAGACCCTGGACCTATTAAAGAAGCTTTGTAACTGTCTTGTGTTAAAGAGGCACTAACCATTCACGAGTCAGTTAACAAAGCTAGTAGATAAAGATTTGGATGTTACCATGTGTGACCGGAAACACATGCACCGCGTGCCAAAAACCATTCACATTACGCAGAAGCCATAAAACCCCGCTTCCTCCAAATCTCAGGATGAAATTTCTTTAAGGGGGTGGGTTGTGATGCCCCGGCATCTCAAAACCCTTAACACACAGTTAGAGACAAGCTAATAATGAATTAGGACTTAATCATGCTTAGAGAGTAATGAGGAATAGGTGGAGAAATCACTAAGTCAAAATTTCTTTCTATTCAAAATACAAAACCGCACATTAATTGGTTGAGTAAGTCAACGCCCACAAGTTTTTGTTCATAACAATGAGTACAAAAGTTCTAATCAAGAAATAATCTTCTACCTGGCTACTAAGACCATCCTCAGAATAACTTGACAGAAGGTTCAAAAGTTTGAATTGAATCCAGCCAACCTTCATTTTGAAATGTGATCGTGACCAAATTTGAGCCCAAATAAAACTTTTAAATCTATTAGGTACCTTGCCCAAACTTTATACCAACCAGGTGGTACAGATCATATGCTATAATTTTGTTACACTAAACATGGTTCAAAACTGTCGTTTACCTACTTTAAATTGCACCGAATATATCTTGGAATCAGTCGAAGTCAGCCTACACTTAGAATAATTCCCAAGTCTAGACTTTCAGCCTTTTCCCAAACTTCATTCTGAAATTACTTTCAATTTCACTATAGCATTTCAAAATCTTCCTTTCTATGAAATGAAATTAAACTCGTTACCTTTCAAATGCATCTGGCGTGGAAGTGTTTGGGCCTCATTTGTTACTTCAGAAGTTTGAAATAAGAAAGACTCTACATAAAGCAAACCTATTGGTTTTACCAAACCTTTGAACATGGTTGCACTTTTATTTCAAACTCTGTGGTGATCTAGGTGAAACTTATTATACCAAAACGATAGACTATTGTGTGGTGAACAACTTTGTTAATTAGAGCTTGGTCATATATTGAGGTTTAGATGGTCCTTTGAGTCCTTTTCTGACAACACAGGAAATCTGTCAAAACTTGACCACTTTGGTAATTTCAAATTTTCTTTGGTCTACATCTAAAACCTTGCAAACCCTTTTTGAATAAGTTGTAGCTCTTGAAATTCTAAACAACATTGTCAAGATGCATCTTGGGTTAAAGTGGCCAGAAATAGGACTTTTGAATTTTCTAAGCAAAATAGGTCTTCTGTCCAAATTGGGGGCTGATAAGTAAATTCAAAATTTAGTCATATTTCTATACAGAATTTGGGATCAAGTCTTTTGACAAAGTTGTAGAACTCAAAGGGTACAACATTTCTCCCAATGGGGACTTTTTCAAAATTGGCATCTAAATTGGTCAAACAGGCTATTTATAGAGGGGGAGAAAACACACATGGGTTGTTCTTTTCCTGAGTCACTGACAGCTGGGGCCCACTCGTCAGCGCCGCGCCGTCTCCCCAGCCCGTGCACGCCGCGTGGCCGGTGGCATGTGGCCAGCGCCCCGCGCCCACAGATCGCGCCCGCGTCCTTAAGACGAGGCGCTCTCCCTCGACCAAACCCTTTCCCTCGCCTCGCCATTGGTCGTCTCCCAAGCTCACCCTTCGCCTCGCCGTTCTGCGCTGTCATTGCCGGCCCGAGCTCACACCGCGCTCTCTCGGCCTCCTCGCGCCTCTAGACCACCACCACCGCAACCGCCGTTCCACAGCGCACCCGGAGCCCTTGATCTCGTCGCCATTTCGCCCTCCACCGCTGAGATCAACCTCGCCGCGACGTCCACGCCGCGCTAGTTCGCCGCCGGTTCACACGCAGTTCACCGCCTCCGCCGTCTCGTTCACGCCTCCTCCAACAACCACATCTACCCGAGGTAGTGCGCCGGCGAGCGGGGCACCTTCCCCGACTCGCGTCGCGGCCGGCGCGCGTGCGCCATTCCGCGCGGCCATGGCCGGCGGGAGGTTGAAGACGGGGGCCGGGATTCTTTAGATCCGGCCCCTACGTTTTATTGATTTTGCGTTTAAGTCCATGCGCTATTCACTGAGTCTTGTAGATCTTGCAGGCTAGCCCCTGGGGATTCAAAATAATCACGATCTAGCACCTGGATCTAATGATTTCTATTTTATTATAGTTATTTTTGGCTGAAAATTTGGAAAATCGTATAAAATCAAAGAAAAATCCTAAAAAGACAACCTTTGTTGCATTATGTTCCTCTTGAATAGATCTACAGGCTAGGTATAATGTGGATCTGTGAAAGGACAGTTTTACCCTTGTGTTGTTGTATGCATGTTAAAACAACATAAATGTCAAAAGTGGCCTAAATGAAATCCTAAAATGTTGAAACTTGGACAGTAGCTTTCTTATGGTATTATGGCACTGTGTGAAATTTGGTAGCCCTAGAATTGACTGTATGGTTGTTGTTTTACCATTAAGCATGAGATTTGTGAATATATTAACATGGGAAACGGATGTTACATAACATATGCTTAAAATGACATCCTGGTATTTTTAATATGCTCTACATAGTGCAAGTAGCTAACTGGTAAAACATGAGGTTGCGCATGTAAAGTTTGTATGGTGATTTGAAAATGACAAAATGTGGCTTGCTTAACTAAATGGTGCATAATAAATTCTATGAAAATATTGGCAATGTTCTGTGAGGTGTTGTTCCCGGAAATCATTTTTGTAGAATTTATGGTCACTGTTCTATTTTTCATTTAATATATGCTAATGAAAATATAAGGAAAATAGATATCCTATCATACTAAGGATATTTTGCCAGCTAAATTTTTTGCATATTGTTTATGCTTAACATTGCTCACTGGGTGAGTTTCGTGACTAGAACCCATTTCTACAATTTATGAAAAATCTAGGAAATTAAATGGTTAATAAATTGCTAGAATTTTCATAATTTCATTATAACTCCTTTGTGGTTGAAATTTTGGCAGTAGCATAGTGTAGTATAATTCTGCATGTCATGAAAATCTGAACTCACTTGGAATTTTCTAACTACTTAAACTCAGGTGTATATTTTACTCACAAATGAGCAGGATGCATTGGTTGAGTGTGTATGTGTTTACTCGCATACTATTTGCTATTTCCCATGTAACACTTGTTAAGGAATTAAATCCCTTGCTCGTGTAAAACACCCAAAGTCAATATAAGGTTTAATTCGTTAAATAATCCACAATGCTTGATTTGTTTAGAGAGTGTTACCTATGAAAACCTAGAGTATATGTTTTCAACTTACTACTAAGTGAACATGAACTCCACCACATGTATCTTAGTGGTCTGGATAACCATCGCTTGCTTTTATCGGATTACATCCAGAGCATGATTGTTGTACGATCAGTAACATGATAGCTGTATATGTGTGGCTGTATGATCACAACAGGAAAACGCTAAATTTTTGTGGACCCATATTTTTTCATGAGCCGGCCCACGAAAAACATGCAACCTTTTTCATGGGCTTCGAAGCCGATGAAAAAGACTGCGTTTTTTTGTGGGCTACCAAAAAGGCTAATGAAATTTTTTTTTCGTGGGCCATGATCAGGCCGACGAAAAAAATGGAGGCGGGGGCCGTTTCCTAGGCCCACTCGTTTTTCGTCAGCCGACGTGGCCCACGAAAATCGCGTGTTTTTTCATCGGCCTTCGAGCTGGCCGACGAAAAACATATGCTTTTTGTGGGCAACTCAGCGGCCGACGAAAAAGTTCATAAATCTAATGCCGCCCGACCCCGTCGCGTTCTCTCTCCCAAGTCCCAATCTCATCCCTCTCAGCTCTCTGCACCACGTCGCGCCGCCATCCCGCCGCCGTTGCCCCTGCCGACGCGGCCGTGTCTCGCGCGCCGCCTGCCTCGCGCTCGGCTGCGTCCCGCGCTGCCCCCGGCCGCCCGGCTGCCAGCGCCGGCTCCACCACCCACGGCCGCATCTCCGCCGGCCCGCCGCCCCTGCCGACGCGGCCTCGTCCCGTGCGCCGCCCCCGGCCGCCCGGGCGCCAGCCGCGGCCCCGCGTGTAGGATCGAGACGTGCGACTAGAGGGGGTGAATAGGAGCACCAAAAACTCAAACTCACAACCCCATGGTGCAAATTGACACTCTACACACCAAAACTGCTAGACACCGTCCACTAAAAGGAAACGTGTCTAGTGAGCACTTGGTGTCGCCCACTGAACGGGTACACGCCAAGCGAGCGGAAAAACAAGACTCAACGACCATGAGATCACATGTCAAGCGAAACAACGCCTCTTACAAAAGAGGATTCCACGTAGCCACTTCGCACCTAAATGCGTCTCACTGATGAACAAAGAGCGAAGAGTATGGGCCAGTGGTGAAAATCATTCGGGCAAGGACAAAGCAAAACCCAATCGGCAAAAACTCCAACAAAAACTGACTGCGCAGCCACACACCGGATAGTCCGGTGCTCTTCACCGGACAGTCTGGTAGAGACCGGATAGTCCGGTGACCTGCACTGGATAGTCCGGTAGAGGCTGGGACGAGGGCTGGAGCCGGATAGTCTGGTGCACACCGTCGGACTGTCCGGTAGAGGACCGGATACTCCGATGGTTGCAACGAATAGTCTGGTAGAACCCTAAAACTTGAGTTCCCAAACCTTGTTCAATCTTCACAAAAATTGACACAAGCTATCTAAGCACTATTCCAAAGCTATTCCCAAAAGATCCATGGAAAAAGATCAAGCAATTAGCGGGAATTTCAGATCTCGTGAAGAGGCGCTGGGCAAGAAAAGGGAAAAACTCAAGAACGACTTGCTCGTGGCAATCCAAGGGGATTGGGACGAACTAGGTCATAATCTCCATGTTCTAGCAAGTCCAAAAGAGCCAAAAGAACAGGATTAACTCGTGGGCAAAGCAAATCACCAAAGCCTTTGAGTTTCATCCAAGAACCAAACTAGAGAGGGGCGGGAAAAGAGGGCTGCACTCAAGAACTCCAATTTCAGAGGAATATTGCTGGATTAATCACAAAATTGAGTTCATACAAAGGTTCCTACAGCCTACCACCCTTCATCCTCCCTCTTGATGTGAAGAACACTAGCTAGGGGACTCAAATCCTAGCCTAAAGCTCTCCTTTCTCTCTTTAGCACTTGGCTGCATGGAAACTAAGCCTAGAGTTTTCTAATGGTGAAGAGTCACCTAGATGACCAGCCACAAGGCTATTTATACACCAGGCCTAACGACACCAATTAACACTAAGACCCTTATTCTAGAATGCCCGAAAGGGGCTGAAATGAAAATGATACAATCGGATGACTACGATGACGCTTTGATCTTCTTCCTCTCCATGCCTCGCTTGGATGTACACCATGTAGCCAGTAGTCTGGAAGCTTTCCCCGGTTTTGAAGTCAGAAACCGGGAAACTTTATTCTGTGGGCTTCCTGGGCCGGGTCTTGGCCCAATCTTCTATCTTGGCGAGTCAGAGCCCAACCCACCAAGTCATTTGAACTTGGGTGGCGGTTTTGAGGCGAAGCCGCCAAAGCCTCCCTCGCATGCCTTCGCGCCATGCACTCGGGTTGGAGCACCACGGTGGCACCCGGCTTCTCTAGTCCATCGGCCTCGCAGTCCATCGGATGCAAAGAGAAGAAGAAGTTGCTCAAAATGCCCTAAAGCCAAAAACAGGCAAAGAATAGGGCACATTGAGGCAACAAAAGAAAATAAGCATCGGCTCCTCAAGACAGAGGCAAAAGGCTCAATGCACTGATGCAAAGAGCATGCTAAACGCTCAACTCCCCCTAAAATGCATCCTCACAAATGCAAGATGATGCAAAGCACCCACTCAACTAAATCTCTCCCAAGTCCTCCCCCTTTGTCCAATGTCTCCCAAATTCTCTCCTTGTTGACAATGGACACATCAAGGGTTCATAAGACTCCCCCTAAACTAGACAACTCCCCCTCAAAATATGCCATGAGATGCAGAGAGTGTACCAGAAAGAGCTCAGAAGGGATGAAAAGCTAGGATTCACAAGTTCTAGCATACAGAGCAAGTGAGGGCAAGGAAGCATGCAACAAGCTCAAATGAATCTATCTTTACACATATCAAGAGCAAGCATATTTTCAGGGTTGTATAAAAGAAAGCATCACCAACATGAATAGCATCTAGCAAGATAGGCATGAACAGCAAGATGTTAGCAAAGCATACAAAGTGTGCTACTCTCAACCAAAGCATACATTAAAGCCATAAGCATTTTAGAGACTTGCATATTTCAGATTTAACCACTTGTATTTCATTAGCAAGTTTTATATTGTGCCAGGCGTTATTCACTTGTCTTGCCACTTCTTACCAACCAATGCCAAGCCTAGGTTCAAGGAACCATCGAAAGCTTAAGACAAGGTTTTCATCATACACAGCTTAGTCCAAGTTCATGCCAAAGTGCAAAGGCAAGCAGTCTCGAACTAAGCAAGTTAGTGTGACAAGCAAACCCACCTGTATCTTTTCATTTCAGCACAAGACACCACTTGTAAACATTTAATTCAGATTTCAAATTAAGCAAGTGTCATAAAAGCTTAGGCATTAACAAAGCAAAGGCATACAACTAGCATATCCAGGTATGAAAAGATAGCATAGCTTTCAACATTCCTACACATGCTAGGTAGCTAAATCAAGTGGTGATCATGTTTTTGATTTTCAGGAAAGCAAAAGACTTAGCTCACAATTAGTATTCAACAGACTCACCAGAGCTTAGTCAACCATGATCAAGCAAGCATTTGTACAATCTAGCACAAGCAAGTACTAACTCATCATTCCAAAAGAGCTCTAGTGCTAGTGAAGTGAAAATGCATATGATATAATGCAATGCATGATATGATACATAATGCAAAAGAAACAAGAAAGAAATGAAAACAAAAGCAAACAAGGGCAAAACCTAAACTATTAAAGTTATCCCTGACTAAAAGGGACAACACACTCCAAGCTCACCTCTCAAGCACATAAAAGTGCTGAACTCTAGGGGCTTGGTAAAGATATCAGCCAACTGGTATTGGGTTACTACATGGACTAAGTCAATATCACCCTTCTCATAGTGATCTCTCAGAAACTGAAACCTCACGTCTATGTGTTTGGTTCTAGAGTGCAAGACGGGGTTCTTAGCTACAAAGATAGCAGAAGTAGAGTCCACTAGAAGAGGGATCCTCCCAAACCTAAGGCCAAAATCACTAAGGGTGGCTTTCATCCATAAGAGCTAGGAGCAGCAGCTAGCAGCAGCTATATACTCTGCTTCTATGGTAGACAAGGATACACTAGCTTGCTTGCGAGAGGACCAAGAGACAAGAGAAGTTCCTAAGAGTTGGCATGTGCCGGAGGTTGACTTGCGATCAATCCGGCAGTCAGCATGGTCATCATCTGAGAACCCTCTAAGAGAAAGAGAAGAACCCGAGGAGTACCAAAGACCAAGCTTAGGAGTGAATTTTAGATACCTGAAAATGCGCTTCACCTCTTGAGGGTGAGATGTTCTAGGAGAAGCCTGATAACGCGCACAAAGGTAGACCGCGGACAGAATGTCTGGTCTGGTCGCCGTCAAGTACAAAAGTGAGCCGATCATCCCTCGAAATTCCTTCTAGTCCACCGCCTCCCCATCTTCATCCGCATCAAGCGCCGTGTTTGTACTCATAGAAGTTGTCATGGGTTTAGAGTCACCCATGTCAAACTTCTTGAGGATGTCTCTTGTGTACTTGGCATGATGAATGAAGGTACCCTCAGGGCCTTGCTTGATCTGCAGCCCGAGGAAGAACTGGAGCTCACCCATGAGACTCATCTCAAATTCCCTGCTCATCTGTTCAGCAAAACTAAACAAGAAAGCGTGAGATGAACCACCAACGATTATATCATCAACATATATCTGAACTATCAGGGTGTCACCGCCACGATTGAATAAAAACAAGGTCTTGTCTACTGAACCCATCACAAACCCAGACTTAAGCAGAAAACTCTTCAATCTAGCATACCAAGCTCTTGGAGCTTGCTTCAGACAATACAGGGCTTTCCTCAACTTATATATCCGGTGTGGAAGCTTGGCACTCTCAAAGTCAGGAGGTTGTCTCACATATACCTCTTCCTCTATGTAACCATTTAGGAAAGCTGACTTGACATCCATCTGCTGCAGTTTGAAGCCTTTAGAGGCCGCATAGGCAAGCATAATTCTAATGGCTTCTAAACGGGCTACAGGAGCAAAGGTTTTCTCATAGTCTATCCCCTCATTCTGACAGAAACCCTGTGCTACCAATCTCGCTTTGTTCCTCACAACCATCCCATTCTCACCCTGTTTATTCTTGAAGACCCACTTGGTTCCTATAGGGCGGCAGTTTGGTGGAGATTCAACTAAATTCCAGACATGGTTTCTCTCAAAGTCTCCAACTCCTCATGCATGGCGTTCACCCAGTTAGGATCAGATAATGCATGTGACACATCCCGGGGCTCAAAAAAGCAACAAATGCAAAGTGGAAGAAGAAGGCTAGAGAGTTAACTGAAGAGCGTGTGACACACTAGTGAAGATCTCCAATGATCCTGTGTGGAGGGTGACCCACTAGACCTGCCGAGATGGAACAATCTCGGAGGTCACCTCCCCTGCGTCCTCAGCGGGGCCAGCCTTTGCTTGAGCTTGCTGTTGGGGGAGTGTGGAGGAGGCCATAGGCAAAGGTCCTCCTTCATCATCAGAGCTCATAGCAGAGGGGGCAGGAGCTGCAGCCAGTGCAGGGGCTCCTGCATCACCAACATCATCTGCACCTTCCTCATCTTCAAAAATGGGGGTGCCTTCTTCATCATCACCTGAAAGCTCAAAAGGAGGGGTTGTGCAGGGCATAGTCTCATCAAAAGAAACCTCACAAGTCTTAACAACTTGCTTAGCCTCCAAAATCCACACACGAAAAGCTCTAGAACTAGAAGCATACCCCAGAAAAATCCCATCCAAACAGCGAGACTCAACTTGTCCAGATGACCCGCCTTCTTCAGCACAAAGCACTTGCAGCCAAATGCTCGCAAATGCTTGACGCTGGCCTGCCTACCAAACCGAAGTTCATATGAGGTCTTCCCAAGAAAAGCTCGCAAGAAGATCCGTTTCGCAATGTAACAGGCCGTATTCACTGCCTCAGCCCAAAAGCGCTTCGGAGTCCTGTGCTCATCGAGCATCGTCCATGCCATCTCAACGAGTGTGCGGTTCTTGCATTCCACAACACCGTTCTGCGGTGGGGTATATGGAGAAGAATACTGGTGCTCAAGACCTACGTCACGACAGAAGTTTTCGAACTGAGAGTTTTTGAATTCTCCGCCATTATCACTGCGGATAGCCCTCATGGCCTTATGACTCTCGTTTCTCAACCTCAGTACCAGATCCCGAACAAAACCAAACACCTCATCCTTAAATTCCATAAAAAATACCCACAAGAACCGCGAAAAGTCGTCCACAACGACAAGCACGTACCACTTCCCACTGACCGACGCTACCTGAGCGGGACCTACTGTATCCATATGGAGTAGCTCACCCAGATAGGAGGTCATAACCTGAGACACAGGAGCGTAAGAAGCAGCAACCATCTTGCCATGACGATAGGGGTGGCAAACTAAGTCCTTCTCAGCTTTCAATTTGGGCAATCCTCGGATTAGGCCCATTGAACTCAACCTGACTAGCCGATCAAAGCTCAAGTGACCAAGTCTCCTATGCCACTTCCATATATCAGCAAAGGGACTAGCAACCAAACAATGCGCAGGGCCAGAAACAGATGTGAGATCGACCCTAAAAACCTAACCAAAAGGCAGCAAAGAGCAAACAAGGGTCTTCTCAGCATCAAGAACGCAGCACGCACCCTTCTTAAAATGAACCTCAAACCCTTCATCGAGAAGTTGCGAAACAGAAACCAAATTGAACCCCAGATTCCAGACAAAAGCAACTTCTCTCAGGGAAAGCTTAGCAGAGAGCGAAACAGAACCAACACCCAACACTTTACCTTGATCGTTGTCCCCGAATGTGATGTACTCCTTGGTGCTCACGGGGTTGAGGCTGGAGAACCAGTTGCGATGCCCTGTCATGTGCCTAGAGCAATCGGAGTCCATGATCCACACGTGTTCCATGCCTCGATCCTGCAAAGTCAAGTAAAGAGACGGTGAGCAAATGGTCGGGCACTGGGGTTAGTACCAAAACTGCTGTACTAGTGCCAAGCCATCTGCTCAAAAGTGGGGTAAGCATAGTCAAGAAAATCACCACGACTGGAGTAACCATGACCTTCAAAGCGTGGCCTCTTAAGCTCTCTCACAAACCCTCGGTCACGAGGTCCGTAGCCACGCTGAAAACGACTAGGAGCTCGACCGACAAAGCATCTCTCACCACCAGGAGCACGGGCTTGAAAGCCGCCTCCTCTCTCACCACTAGCAAAGCGGTCTCTCATCTTACCGTGGTGGGGTGGATCTTGCCTACCACCCTGATAGAACTGATCCTGGTTCCCCAAGCTCTCACTTGCCTCTCAACCCGCTTCCTCCTGAAGTAAAACTCCTCTAGGTGGCCATTCTGCTGGCAGAACTCACAGTGGTAGACAGGCCTCCTAGGAACTGGGTTAGGCTGGGACTTGGGCTTAGATGGTGTGGCCTTGGGTGGTGCAGCCTGCTGGGCTGGCTTCTTGTCCTTAGGCTTGAACACTTCCTCAACAATCTTGCTCAGCTCAGACTGAGGAGGCTTGGGTGTTCAGAACTGCTTCTTCTTAGTTGGGGCAGCCTTGGGTGGTTCATGGTAAACCCCATCAACAGTCTCACCAGGCTGGTAGGTGTAGTCTTGATCTTAATTGGGGCAATCTTCTCACCCGAGGTGCTTCACTCTCCAAACCCAAGACCACCTAAGTCACTCTCAACTCTCTTGGTGCCTTCTATGATCATCTCTAGTTGGGGCCACCTTGCCCAAAACCAACTGAGCACCTCTCTCAACCTGTTGTTGTCATCTTGTAAAGACTACACCTCCTCCCTCAGATCCTCCAGAACTACAGTTTGGGCAGCACAAGTGTCACAGTCTAGGGAGGGTATCATAGGAGTACCTTTCTCCAACTTCTTAATGGTGGCATCCCTATCCACCAGCTGCATCCTAAGGTTTAGGCAGTTCTCACAAGTGTCAGTAGGTGCTGAAAGCACCTCAAAGTCAGCTCTCAACTGCTCCAACTCGCCTCTCAAAGTAGGACAGACCATACATGCACCCAAAAGAGCAGGCCTAGCCCTAAGCTCCTCAAGCTCCTTGAGCTGCCCCTCAAACTTCCCTTTCAGCACAGCTAACTCACTAGCTAAATAGGGGCAAGACTCACACTCAATCTCTCCACTCAAAGTAGGCTCATCCAACATGGACTGGAGTTTGCATAACTCAACTTTCAGCCCATCTATCTCCCCTACCCGCTTGGTATACCTATCTCTCTGGTCACCAAGCTCCGTCATGAAAGACTCGCAGGTAGGGCACTCAAACTCACTGGGTTGGGGTATCACACTCCTCAACCTCTCATTCTCCTCTAAAGCCTCAGCAAGTTGGGCTTTCAATTTCTGCAGCTTCTTAGCTGCCTTCTCCAGCATCTTATCCTGGGCTTTTTAGCTCTAGGCTGTTCTGCTCTAGCATTTCAAGAATTTCAGCTTGCTCAGGAGTTACCTCATCATCAGAGGAAGAGTTGTTGTCGTCATCCTTGCTCTCCTTGTCCTCAAGCGCCATGGAGCAAACCGAGCTCCTCTTGTTCTTGTTCTTGCGCTTGGACTTGGTGGAGACAAAGCACAAGCCAACTGGACCTCCTTGATCGTTCCTCTTGTCCTTCTTGTACGTGATCTCCTCATCACTTGAGCTCGACGAGGACGAAGAGGAAGAAGATCCACTACTGCAGTACTCGATATCGGCGAAGAACGCCTTGTCCCGCTTCCGGTTGTCCTTCTGGTAGCTCTTGAAAGCCTTTCGGAAGTTCTTCTTGCTGAAGTGGCGCTTGCCAGAGCTGTGCTTGCTGGAGCGGTGCTTGTCGAAGCTTGGCTTGCCGGAGTGGTACTTGTTGGAGTCACGGGAGTAGCTCTTGCCTTTCTTGTAGTAGTCGTTGTGAGAAACAAGCCCTGAAAGGTAGAGGTTTCGGTGATTAATGACAACCTAATGTCGTTTACTAATGAGTTCATGCCTTGAAGGGTTTATATTAGAAATTGAGCTCATTGGTTGATTAAAAGAGGCCCCTACTTTCAAATTCTATTGGATGGCTTGTGGTTTGATCGAGCTAGCAAGAAGATCGAGTGTTTCTCTAGCTCTAAGTGCCAAAAGGTGAAGAAGGGCACTTAGTTTCCTCTTTGCTAGCTTTAGTCGAGCCGTACTATCAAGAGGGGTTGAGAAGAGTAGCTTGAGTCACTTCAAATTCGAGAATTCTCCAACTTTCAAGTGCACCTAAGTCCTAAAGCTCAAGCACCTTCAAACATGCCAAAATACACTCACTTTTGTTGCTTAAGTCAAGAGAAAGCCTTTCGAAACTCCTCTCAAAACTCTGGTTGAAAAGCAGCGCTAAAACGGTTTTTTCTGTACCACCGGACTGTCCGGTGGCTAGCCATCGGACGGTCCGGTAGCATAAATCGGCGCTAGGTAATACTGTTCAGCACAAGGCTCCAAGAAGCCATCGGACAGTCCGGTGGTAGACCACCGGACAATCCGACGCCTCGGTCGGACGGTATAGACCGAGGTTTTCTTAGCTGGTGTCTCAAAAGGAAAGAGTGCCGGCGGACGGTAAAATACCGTCCGACGGACTCATCGGACGCTATAGGCTGAGGGGGTGCTGCCGTGGACCTATGCTAATTCACACCGTCGGACTGTCCGACTGGTAACCGTCGGACCATCCGATGGTTCCTATAGCCATGGCGGGAACTGAGTTTTCAAACACTAGAACCCGTCGGACTGTCCGGTGGCAATGCACCGGACTGTCCGACAAGTACGCAGAAAAATGGTTGGAGCTCCCCAACGGCTAGTTTTGGAGCTCCACCCTATTTAAAGGCTCCCCCTCCCCTCATTTGCTACCTTTGCAATCCAGGAACACACACATACACTCAAAGGTCACCTACACCACCAATTCCATACTTAATCTTGAGCTTTGGGCAAGAGACTTGAAGGGAAGAGAACTCCTTGATTGGAGTTGAATCAAGTGAAGCCAAAGCTTGTTACTCTTGGTGATTGCGATCACCTAGACGGCTGCGGTCGTGCGTTCCACGAGCTCCCGGTGCTTGTGGGAGAAGCGGAGCAAGCCCTTTGCGAAGGGAGTGTAATCGACTCAAGCTCGCCGGTCCGGAGCAGAGAAGAGCTTCCTCAAAAAGAGAGCACTTGGGCCGCGGATCAAGGGGTTGCTTGACCTTTGCGAAGGTCACTTTGCCAACCTCATTCCTTGCGAGGTTTGAGGCCGAGATCCTTACGAGGAGCCCGCGAGAGCAAAGCCTTGCGAGGGGCGCCAAACGAGGAGTAGGGGGTTGAGACCGTGTGTCTCCCCGAACCTCGAAAAAAATTCTTGTGTCTCTCTTTACATTTCCGCATTTACTTTCCGCACTTTACTTTCCTAGAATTGCATGCTTGGCTCTAGGTTGCAAACCTTTTGTGCGTGTAGTTCATTAGTATCACTTGTTTAGGCACTAGGGTGAATTGGTACATGTGCGATAGATTTTAATTTTGAGTTTAGAAATTAGAAGTCCAATTCACCCCCCTCTTGGACATCTTGATCCTTTCAATTGGTATCAGAGCCGAGTGCTCATTGGTTGAGGCTTCACCGCCTTGAGCAAGATGTCTAGTGGGGAAGGCCCTCCGCCCGTGTTCAATGGCGACGACTTCCCATATTGGAAGGTCCGTATGGAGTCGTACATGGAAGCCATTGATCCACTACTCTATACCGCGGCCGTCACCGGTTTTCCAGCCATGGTCGATAAGGATAAGCCCACAACGTCGGAGCAAAATTACGAGAAGTGGAATGCCAAGGCTCGTAATGTTCTCTTCTGTGGCTTGTGCAAAGAGGTTTTCAATCGCGTGAGAACCATCAAGGACGCGCACAAGCTATGGAAAGAGATTTGTGTGCTCCATGAGGGAACCTTGAGCGAGAGAGAGCAACGCCATAGTACTCTTAGCAAGAAGCTAAGTGATTTTCGTATGCTTCCTCATGAAAATGCTAATCAAATGTATTCTCGCTTGAATGTGCTTGTAGAGGAGATCAACGGTCTTGGTTTGACTCAAATCAAGGAAGATAATGTGGCAAGGAAGATATTGGACCTCCTTCCGATCGATAAATATGGCCACATTGTCACGGTTCTTCACCAAACCGACCTCTCCAAGGCTACTCCATCCGGTGTGCTTGGGAAGGTCAATGCTCATGAGATGTATATGCACATCACACCGGATGCGGAGCCTCCAAGCAAGAAGAAAGACATTGCCCTCAAGGCAAGCTCATCAAAAGAAAAGAAATCCACCCCTAAGAAAATCATTGTGGTGGACACCCAAGAAGAAGATGAGCAAGAAGAAGAGGATAGCGATGATGAGGTGGCCCGGCTTGTGCACAAGGTCACTTGTGCCTTGGGTCGCCTTGACAAAAAGGGCATCAAGTACTCCTCAAGCAAGAAGAAGTTCTTCCCATCCAAGAAGAAGCTTGAAGAAACGGAGTGCTACAAGTGTGGCAAACTTGGTCATTTCTCATATCAATGCCGAGTTGCCACCAAGAAGAAGCAAGAAAAGAAGAAGTACAAGAATGACTCAAGTGATGAGTCAAGTGATGATGAGAAGAAAAACAAGAAGAAGGCCCCCAAGCAATTCAAGAAGAAATTCTTCAAGAAGAAGGGCAAAGCTTACATTGGGGAGTGGATGACCGATGAGGATACATCAAGCAATTCCTCCGATGCAAGTGATGATGAAGATGAAGTGATTGCCGGTCTTGCTATTGTGACTTCATCTACTCCATTATCCACTCCACACCTATGCCTCATGGCTAAAGGTGACAAGGTAAAGACCTTTGACGATTCCTCCGATGACGATAATGATATGCCTTCCTATGATGAACTTGTGAGTCTAGTTGAGGATCAAAACAAGGCATTGAGCAAGTTAAGTGCCAAGCTTGAGAAGATCAAAGTTGAGAAGAAGACACTTGAGCAAGTGCAATGAGCTAGAGATGAGCAATGATAGTGGCAAAGTTGATGAGATGCAAAAGAAGATCAATTGTCTTGAAGAGGCAAATGAGAAGCTTTCATCAACAAAAAGACAATTGGTCAAAGAGAGAGATGCACTTGATGATGGCTACAGGATGATTAAGAAGTCTCACATTGAGCAAACACAAGAAATCAAAGAACTCAATGAGACTCTAGATGAAGTGAATAAGTGCTATAGGGAGTTGGCAACCACTCATGAAGATCTTTGTGAAAGAAATCGCATTTTGCAACTCCATAGCATTGAGCTTGATGAAGAAAGAAAAGGGCTAGAGGCAAAGCTTCAAGAGATCAACTCTCTTCGCAAGATTGATGAATCTCCCAATGACATCAACTCTTGTGAGAAGACATGTGTGCCCAAGAGTGAGCATGAGAAGCTAGTGATTGAACTTGAGAAGCTCAAGATTGAATTGAGAAAATCCCCCAATGTGCTCAAGGGAGACAAGCCATGTGAAAAGTGCAAGAACAAGAGCTCAAGTGATAAAGAAGCTAATGTTCTTATCATGCTAAAAGATGAGAATGCAGATCTCAAGCTTAAGGTTAAGAGCATGAAGTCCGAATATGGCACATTGCTCAAGGGAAATGAAAAATACAATGAGATGCTTACATTCCACGCCATCAACTATGAGAGAAATGGGCTTGGTTACCCACCGTTCAAGGATACTTGCAAGCCGGCATCATCCATCAAGTTAGAAAAGCCAAAATGGTGCACCGAGTGCATGACCGAGGGTCACTTCATGTTTGAGTGCAATGCTCCTCCCAAGAAGCCCATTGACAAGCAATTGAGAGCATTTGCATTTGATGCTCATTATGTGCTTCAAAGGAACTCAAAAGGACAAGTGAAGGCAAGGTTTATGGGAAAGAAGGATGAGACTAGGCCAAAGAAGCTTTAGGTGCCTAAAGCTATCATTCCAAAGATTCCTAACCCCAATGCTAGATGGACTCCTAAGCCTAAGCCAAATGCACCTACTCTTCGGTGGGTGCCCAAGTCTCAAGCTTGATTTGCTTGTGTGTAGGTGAACTACAAGACCGGAGGATCACATTGGGTGATGGATAGTGGATGCACACAACATATGACCGGTGATTCCCGGATGTTCACCTCACTTAGTGGAGATGTGGAGAATTATGACAAGATCACATTTGGTGACAACTCCAAGGGCAAAGTTGAAGGTTTGGGCAAGATTGAGATATCAAGTGAATACTCCATCAATAATGTGTTACTAGTTGACTCCTTGAATTTCAATCTCTTGTTCGTGGGTCAATTGTGTGATTTGGGTTTCCAATGCCTATTCAAGCCAAATGAAGTGATAGTGAGCAAGATCGATGGTGGTGAAGAAGTATTCAAGGGTTTCCGACACAACAATCTATACCTTGTCAACTTCAACTCCAAGAATGCCAATTTGCAAGCATGTTTGTTCTCCAAGAACTCAATGGGTTGGTTGTGGCATAGAAGGCTATGTGGGAATGAATACTCTCATGAAGGTCATGAAGAAAGATCTAGTCCGTGGTTTGAAAGATATCACATTTGAGAAGGACAAGTTATGTAGTACATGTCAAGCGGGCAAGCAAGTTGCAAACACTCATCCTAGCAAGACTTTCATGTCCACCTCAAGGTCACTAGAGCTACTTCACATGGATCTCTTTGGTCCAACCACATATACAAGTATTGGTGGCAACAATTATGGTTTTGTGATCGTGGATGACTTCTCAAGGTACACATGGGTTTACTTTCTTGAGGACAAGACCGAGGTGGCACATGTCTTTAGCAAGTTTGCCAAGAGAGCTCAAAATGAATTCAACACTTCAATTGTAAAGATTAGAAGTGACAATGGAAGAGAGTTTGACAACACCAACATTGAAGAGTATTGTGATGAAGTTGGAATCAAACATGAGTTCTCCGCTACATATATTCCTCAACAAAATGGTGTAGTGGAGAGAAAGAATAGGACACTCATCACTCTCACAAGATCAATGCTTGATGAATATGGCACAAGTGAGAAGTTTTGGGCCGAAGCAATCAACACCGCTTGCTATGCATCCAACCGATTGTATCCTCACCGCCTCCTTGACAAGACTCCATATGAATTGCTCAATGGGAGAAAACCAAAAATCTCATATTTTCGGGTGTTCGGGTGCAAATGTTATATCTACAAGAAGCGTCAACACTTGGGTAAGTTCCAAAGGCGTTGTGATATTGGTTTCTTACTTGGTTACTCATCAAAGTCCAAAGCATACCGCGTATTCAACAATGCCACCGGCATGGTTGAAGAGACGTATGATGTGGAATTTGATGAATCTAATGGCTCTCAAGGAGCACATGTTGATGTTGTGAATATAGATGAGGAACCACTTATAGAAGCAATGAAAAATATGCCAATCGGTGATATCAAGCCTAAAGAGGATGAAGATGAAGTGCAAACTATTGATCAACCATCCTCTTCCATGGCACCTCAAGATGGTAGTGAACAAGACAAGATCCTTCCAAATGAAGATGTTCATGTACCTCAAGAGCAAATCGATGAGCAAGCTCAAGATGTTGGCACACCGGTTCAAGCACCTCAAGTGGCACCTCAAAGAAGAAGTCAACTCACAAGTGGACACCCCAAAGAACTCATCATTGGTAGTCCAACAAGAGGAGTGACAACAAGATCTCGCAATACCGCCGCATTTGTTCAAGCCTACTCCTTTGTCTCTAGTATTGAACCATCAACAATTGACCAAACTTTGAGTGATCCGGATTGGGTAAATGCCATGCATGAAGAGCTTAACAATTTCACAAGAAATGAAGTTTGGACACTTGAAGCTAGACCAAAGGGTGCTAGAGTGATTGGAACTAAGTGGGTCTTTAGGAACAAGCAAGATGATGAAGGCAACATTATGAGAAACAAGGCAAGGCTTGTGGCAAAAGGATACTCTCAAGTTGAAGGAATTGATTTTGGAGAGACTTTTGCACCGGTTGCAAGATTAGAGGCTATTCGGTTCCTTTTAGCTTATGCATCCCATCATGACATGAAGCTATATCAAATGGATGTGAAGAGTGTATTTCTCAATGGATACATCAATGAGCTAGTATATGTTGAGCAACCACCCGGTTTTGAAGACCCAAACCATCCCAATCATGTATATAGGTTGTCCAAAGCTCTCTATGGATTAAAGCAAGCACCGCGAGCTTGGTATGAGAGGCTTAGGGACTTCCTCATTGAAAAAGGTTTTACAATTGGCCGAGTTGACACCACTCTATTCATCAAAAAGATGGATAATGATCTCTTTGTTTGCCAAGTGTATGTTGATGATATCATTTTTGGCTCGACAAATGAAGAGTATTGCACGGAGCTTGGCAAGATGATGGCAAAGGAATTTGAAATGTCGATGATCGGGGAGCTCACTTTCTTCCTTGGGTTTCAAATCAAGCAACTAAGAGAAGGGACTTTCATCTATCAAGAAAAGTATACAAGAGACCTACTCAAGAGATTCAAGATGGATGATTGCAAGCCGATTGAAACTCCAATGGCAACTAACACAAAGCTCGACCCCGACGAGAGTGGTATCAAGGTGGACCAAACTCTCTACCGGTCCATGATAGGTTCGCTTCTCTACTTGTGTGCTTCTAGGCCGGATATCATGTTTAGTGTGTGCTTGTGTGCCCGGTTTCAAGCTGATCCCAAGGAGTCTCACCTCACCGCGGTGAAGAGAATCCTGAGGTATCTCAAGCACACCCCTAGCATAGGCTTGTGGTACCCCAAAGGCGCTAGTTTTGAACTCTTGGGCTATAAGGATTCGGACTTTGCCGGATGCCGTGTTGATCGTAAGAGTACCTCCGAGGGTTGCTACTTGCTAGGGCGCTCGCTCGTTTCGTGGTCTTCTAAGAAGCAAAACTGCGTATCCTTGTCCACCGCGGAAGCGGAGTATATACAGCGGGTCCTCTTGTGCCCAACTTCTATATATGAAGCAAACGCTCAAGGACTACGGAGTGGAGCTTTCTAGGATCCCTCTCCTTTGTGACAACGAGAGCGCGGTTAAGCTTACTAACAATCCGGTCCAACACTCTCGAACCAAGCACATAGATATCCGCCATCACTTCATAAGGGACCACGTTGCAAAGGGAGACATCCTCTTGCGAAATGTGGGCACTAAGGAGCAATTGGCGGACATCTTCACCAAGCCACTAGATGAGAGTAACTTTTGTAGGCTACGTGGTGAGCTAAACGTGTTAGATGCTAGAACGATCATGTAAGTTGCCTTGCCATATATTTTTGCATCATATAGGAGTAAGTGCTTGCCTAACCGCTGCAAGATAGAGAGGAGCAAGGGTCTAGCATGAGCCGGTGGAACTTGGTTTCGCTCATGGCTTGGTGAAAGGCTCCTCTTGAAGAAGCTTGCGGGGGGAATAAATGTGGCAAGTGTAGCTTTTTAAATTCCGCGTGCATTGCATTCCTTGTCATATAGATGTGCACGCATGTTTCATTTCCTATCCATGCTTGTCGTAGCTTGCACGTGCATTGCATGCGTTAGTGTCACAAAGGAGCACTCTTGATGGTATGGAGACTTGTTTCATATACAAGCTTCTCAAATCATGAAAAGAGAATAGAGCAAAGGTCTAGCATTGTTCTTCATGCTTATTGGGTCAAATCCCTCCGGGACAGGAGTTAAACATCTCTAGTTCTCCTACGGATAGACTCATACACCTTTTTGGTTCTTAATTGCAAATTTTCTTGGATTTGGAGTTTATGCTTGAAAAATCAAAACTACACATATAGCATGAGAAAATGCACCTATTTTAGAGGGTTTGAGGGGTAGGGGTTTCACCTTGGATTGTCCATACTTGTGTTCATTTGAATCTTCAAAAGGTTGGACAAGAAAAGGAGTTATTCAGCGAAATTCAGTGTCTGAGTATTGCCACCGGACTATCCGGTGGCTGACTGTCGGACTGTCCGGTGGCTGAACTGTCTTCTCCTCGAAAAGCTCCTCGCGCGGTCTATATCGTCCGATGGTACGCACCGGACTGTCCGGTGGATCACCACCGGACTGTCCGGTGGGTGGTTCTTCGGTGTTTTTCAACTGTCACCTCTCGGTTTTTAGCGTCCGGTGGATCACTCCTTATCGTCCGGTGGTTCGGTTTATCGTCCGGTGGCTCTTCGAGGGTTTCATAAAACTGCGGGGCCCACTCTCCTTTCTTCTCCATGAGCCCGCGCCTCCCGTGCCCTAGCGCCGCCGCTCCGCCGCCACCACAGCCGCTCCACCTCCGTCGCTGCCTCGCCGGTCGCCGCCGCTCCTCCACCTGCACCGCACTGCCCTGCGCCGTCGCCGCGTCACCCGGCACCGCCTCCACGTCGCCCGGCATCGCCTCCGCACCGTCCTGCACCGACGCCGCGCCACCACCCCACGCTGTCGCGCTGCTCCACCACCGCCGTTTCTCCTTCCGGCGCCGCGCGGTCTCGCACTGCCGCCTCTCTTGTGCCCTAACCTTGCTGCCGACGCTGAGCCTTCTTCCCCGGGCACTCCTCCTCATCCTCGGTCTCCTCCCTTTCCGATCTCGGTGAGCAATCCTTCTTTTCCTCATCTTATGCTATCCTTGCTCACTAAGTTTCACGTTAGGAATTCATTTCCAAGGGATTCATGGCATGTGGTTGCAATCTGAGTCAATTTAATGTCAATGCACTAATGGATTAGAGTAATTTAGCCCTAATGTGAGATGGTCACGCATTTTGGTGAAAATTACCCCAAGTTTGATGCTTGACATGCATTCCACGAGTCCGAAAATCCAATTCTTGCTCTAGGTCTCACCTTGCTTAGTTAAAAAAATTCCACGCACCTAATTCTTCTTGACTATCTTTTCCTTGAATGTGTGTTCGAGATGGGTCGTGAGAAGGGAAATAAGGGCAAGGCAAAGGCCCCTGAGCCTCCCAAAAAGAAGAGGAAGACACTGGCCGAGCGAGAGGCCGAGGCTGCCGAGCGGGCTGCAGATGCCTTCGATGCCATGCAGAGTCGCCGTGCGGGAGGGATACGGATTGGAGAGTAGAGGCAGAATCCTCCTCGCAGCGGCCGACCACCTCCGCCGACTCCTCACAGTGCTCACACTAAGAGAGCCACTCCTCCCAGCCAGCCACAGGAGCGTCAGAGACGTGGCTTAGTGTCACCCGCTGAGATCATCACAGCGCAGGAGGCCCAGGAGGCCCGGATTCACCGAGCAGCTGCCAGAGTCCAGCGACAGAGATAGGGTGAGCAGCAGGGACAAGGTGAGGATGAGGCACCTCCACTAGCCTCCGTGTGGGAGGAGTACGCATTCTCCTCAGTTCCAGCACCTCCCACACTTCTGGCCGATGCACAGCTGTCTGACTACAGGGCCTATGAGGGTAGGAAGCTCAAGAAGCTTCGCTACTATCTCACAGCAGAGCAGTGGCAGCCAGAGGAGCGGGACGTAAGAGTGGATCCCCGTTTCCAGACACTTGTTCAGGCTTCACTCTACGAGAGCTCCAGAGCAGCTGGGATGGGTCTGTTTCCCCACTCCGTTCTTGCTATCCCCAGGATGGGAAATGTGATACAGCGGGATCTCTTTCAGTACTTCAATCACATTCCCGGACTGCCAGACTTTCTTGAGCACATCCACACATATGTGGAGGATTGGGTCCACGTGTTCTACGCCACCCTGTACGTCGGCCCAGAGTGAGACTATATTCAGTTCATGTTTCAGGGACAGCCAGTGCGACTATACAGGGGGAACATGGCGATTCTACTAGGCCTTGAGTTGTCAGACCGTCGCCTCCACACCGATGTCTACGATGATTTGGAGCCACCTCGTCGCTCGAAGAATGAGCGGACAGTACTGACAGACGACGAGGTGCGCAGTCTTTTCCGAGAGGGGGCTCCGGAGCGCGCACCACCCTATCTCACTCCTGAGGCAGGGATAGTTCACAGGGCCATGCGCCGTACACTGATGCCCAGGAGTGGATACAGAGAGGGCATCACCACTCTTCAGCAGCACCTGCTCAGGGCCCTTATGCAGAGGATCCGATTTTGTGTTGTGGACTTCCTGATAGCAGAGATGGAGGACGTGATCACCGACGGGATGGGTGCTCACAGGAGCTCTCCATTCGCCCACTACATTTCTCACATGCTGAGTCGGATTGATCACGATCCAGAGGCACCGCCCCTTCCTCAGATGGTGCTGTTCCGTGCGGTCCGCACGAGTTTCCCAACACACAAGGCTCGTGTACCGCCCGCTCCTAGAGCACCGGTGTAGGGGCCTGTGCCACCACAGGGACCGCAGGACCAGACTCCCCCTCGAGACACAGAGACAGAGACAGTACCAGAGACAGGGGGAGCGGCTGCTGCAGAGACGGACAGCGGGGATGACAGTTCTGACGACGAGCGCACGGCACCTCTACCCATACTTCCTCATGATCATGAGGCAGGTGGCTCGCGTACTCCACCACCACCCCCACCGCCGCCTGTCGTCACTGCAGCTCAGGTCGCCACCGCTTCTGACATAGCCTCAGTGCTACAGATGATGATGGAGCAGCAGAGGCGGGCAGACGAGCGCTACGCTCAGCAGCAGCAGGAGAGTGACCGCCGTTTTCAGCTCCTTTTACAGCAACAGCAGATGCAGCAGCGGAGCGATGACAGGTTTCAGCAGGCCACCGAGCAGCAGACACGCCTTCTCTCGATAGTCACCTCGCTTGTCGCAGGGCTCCGGGCTGAGACTCACCAGCAGATTGAGTCCCTGCGATAGCAGTTCCAGCTCGCTCCACCACCTGCAGTCTCTCAGGCCTTACCCTCCACTGACCCGAGCCTCCAGAGCCCGTTTGCCACGCTGGACACTCTGAGCACTTCACCGCTCGACTTTTCCTACTCAGAGTTGCTTGCGAGTCAGCCACGGATGGAGATGACTCAGCTTCACGCTCGCACCCTGCACTTCGACACTCCTCCGGCGACGCTCCCTGA
The DNA here is from genome assembly GCA_022530915.1 of Paspalum notatum. Classification (NCBI taxonomy): domain Eukaryota; kingdom Viridiplantae; phylum Streptophyta; class Magnoliopsida; order Poales; family Poaceae; genus Paspalum; species Paspalum notatum. The sequence continues at coordinate 24,185,843 of CM039688.1, read as the reverse complement.
CTTGCCTCTAACCTCGGAGTCTGTGCCTCCAGCCCCAGTTAGCCAGCTTCAGACGTCTGGGCAGCCTTCGGTCAGCAGTGCTCCACAGCTCTCTCCAGTGCCTGAGTCGTCCGAGCCGTCAGCCTCCGAGCTGACTTCGGAGTTTCAATCTGCTACCCAGTTGGCCGCCCTAGTTAGCCAGTTTCAGACGTCTGGGCAGCCTCCGGTCAGCAGTGCTCCACAGCTCTCTCCAGTGCCTGAGTCGTCCGAGCCGTCAGCCTCCGAGCCGACTCCGGAGTTTCAGTCTGCTACCCAGTCGGCCGAGCCCAGCTTCCACACTGCTTCCACCACGTGCTCGACGACAGGTGCCACTGCTCCGGCCACGACGACGACATCGACTCTCACCGTCTCTGCCCCGCTCGAGGCTCCAGGCACAGCTTCACCCTCTGACATCGAGCGAGCGGTTGACGACGCCGTGGCAGACAGCGACTCTGACTCCCCGTCGCGCTTCATCCTGTCCAGGACGGCTCTCGGCTTCCTGACCCTCCGGCGTCGTAGGTCTCCCTTCTTGGTGCTTGACGCCAAAGGGGGAGAATAGTCTTAGGGGGAGCTTAGGGGGAGAGTTAGTAGAGCTAGACAGTGTCTAGTAGTCAGGGGAGCTTTTGAGAGAGATCTTTTGATGTATGATGGATTTTATTTTGGATATTGACCCATGTCATGACTTTTGGCTTTTGAGCATGATGTATGTTCTCATGACTATGGTTCCTTGATTGTGGCTGTGACTCTATGTGTTTATATTCATATTTTTCTTTGAGCTTTGCATTTACTTTCTTTACTTTACTAGCTCTACTCGTTACTGTTGTCATCAATCACCAAAAAGGGGGAGATTGTGAGAAACAAGCCCTGAAAGGTAGAGGTTTCGGTGATTAATGACAACCTAATGTCGTTTACTTATGAGTTCATGCCTTGAAAGGTTTATATTAGAAATTGAGCTCATTGGTTGATTAAAAGAGGCCCCTACTTTCAAATTCTATTGGACGGCTTGTGGTTTGATCGATCTAGCAAGAAGATCGAGTGTTTCTCTAGCTCTAAGTGCCAAAAGGTGAAGAAGGGCACTTAGTTTCCTCTTTGCTAGCTTTAGTCGAGCCGTACTATCAAGAGGGGTTGAGGTGAGTAGCTTGAGTCACTTCAAATTCGAGAATTCTCCAACTTTCAAGTGCATCTAAGTCCTAAAGCTCAAGCACCTTCAAACATGCCAAAACACACTCACTTTTGTTGCTTAAGTCAAGAGAAAGCCTTTCGAAACTCCTCTCAAAACTCTGGTTGAAAAACAGCGCTAAAACGGTTTTTTCTGTACCACCGGACTGTCCGGTGGCTAGCCATCGGACGGTCCGGTGGCATAAATCGGCGCTAGGTAATACTGTTCGGCACAGGGCTCCAAGAAGCCGTCGGACAGCCTGGTGGTAGACCACCGGACAGTCCGACGCCTCCGTCGGATGGTATAGACCGAGGTTTTCTCAGCTGGTGTCTCAAAAAGAAAGAGTGCCGTCGGACGGTAAAATACCGTCCGACGAACTCATCGGACGCTATAGGCTGAGGGGGTGCTGCCGTGGACCTATGCTAATTCACACTGTCGGACTGTCTGACTGGTAACCGTCGGACCGTCCGATGGTTCTTGTAGCCATGGCGGGAACTGAGTTTTCAAACACTAGAAGCCGTCGGACTGTACGGTGGCAACGCACCGGATTGTCCGACGGGTACGCAGAAAAATGGTTGGAGCTCCCCAACGGCTAGTTTTGGAGCTCCACCCTATTTAAAGGCTCCCCCTCCCCTCATTTGCTACCTTTGCAATCCAGGAACACACACATACACTCAAAGGTCACCTACACCACCAATTCCATACATAATCTTGAGCTTTGGGCAAGAGACTTGAAGGGAAGAGAACTCCTTGATTGGAGTTGAATCAAGTGAAGCCAAAGCTTGTTACTCTTGGTGATTGCGATCACCTAGACGGCTGCGGTCGTGCGTTCCGCGAGCTCCCGGTGCTTGTGGGAGAAGCGGAGCAAGCCCTTTGCGAAGGGAATGTAACCGGCTCAAGCTCGCCGGTCCGGAGCGGAGAAGAGCTTCGTCAAAAAGAGAGCACTTGGTCCGCGGATCAAGGGGTTGCTTGACCTTTGCGAAGGTCACTTTGCCAACCTCATTCCTTGCGAGGTTTGAGGCCGGGATCCTTACGAGGAACCCGCGAGAGCAAAGCCTTGCGAGGGGCGCCAAAAGAGGAGTAAGGGGTTGAGACCGTGTGTCTCCCCGAACCTCGGAAAAAATTCTTGTGTCTCTCTTTACATTTCCGCATTTACTTTCCGCACTTTACTTTCCTAGAATTGCATGCTTGGCTCTAGGTTGCAAACCTTTTGTGCGTGTAGTTCATTAGTATCACTTGTTTAGGCACTAGGGTGAATTGGGACTTGTGCAATAGGTTTTAATTTTGAGTTTAGAAATTAGAAGTCCAATTCACCCCCCTCTTGGACATCTTGATCCTTTCAGTCGTTCTTGTTGGGGCACTTGGTGATGAAGTGGCCGACCTCTCGACACTCGAAGCACTTGGGCGTCTCGCCCCTCTTCTTGCTCATTCGGTTGTCATAGGCGCGCTGAAAGTGACTAGACACCAGACAAAGCTCTTCATCCCCAAGCATCGCCAACTGCTCCTCTGTAACAGACATCAAAGCAGAAAATAAGAAGTTGTGTAACAGGGGGTTAGTAGCAGACTTACTAGAGGGGGTAGCCAAGGCCAGACTCTTGAAACCTGTACAAGCGAAAGAATCCCTCATCTTGTAGTCTACTTCTGTGGCCTTGAGCTTACTATAGAGCGCATCTACTCCTATCGTATCATACCCTACCGACTCAATGATTGAGTTCACCTTGATCTCCCATACTTTTCTATCCAAAGCATACAGCAATTTGATAGCCTGCTAATGGTCGGTGTATGGAAGCTCAGCGGGGGCGGAGTTGACACGCAATTTGTTAATGATCGACTGAAAGCGACCAAACAAGTCGTCTACTAACTCTCCCGGCTTCTGGACGAAATTCTCATATTCGCGCCGGTAAGTCTCCACAAGCCTATCCTTAATGGTCACGGTACCCTCATGGTGTGCACTAAGCAAGGACCATATCTCACGCGCCATCTTGAGGTGACCCACTCTCTCATAATCCATGGGACCAAGCTTGGAAAAGAGAAAGTTAACAGCCTTGGCATTCGCCTCATGCTGAGCCATGATCTCAGGTGTAGTACGCTCAGCAACTGGACACACCACAAAAGTCATACTCTAGGTAGCATCCCATATGTCCTGACTTTGGCTAACAAGGAACGCCTCCATCCTACCCTTCCAGTAGGGATAGCCATCGGAGCTAAGGACGGGAATCTTCGCAGAGTAAGTCATAGTCGCTACGGTTTCTTCACCAGTTAAGGTATGGGAAACCTAATCGGCTCTAATACCACTTGTAGGATCGAGATGTGCGACTAGAGGGGGTGAATAGGAGCACCAAAAACTCAAACTCACAACCCCCTGGTGCAAACTGACACACTACACACCAAAACTGCTAGACACCGTCCACTGAAAGAAAACGTGTCTAGCGAGCACTTGGTGTCGCCCACTGAACGGGTTCACACCAAGTGAGCGGAAACACAAGACTCAACGACCACGAGATCGCAAGTCAAGCGAAACAACGCCTCTTACAAAAGAGGATTTCACGTAGCCACTCCGCACCTAATTGCGTCTCACTAATGAACAGTGAGCGAAGAGTATGGGCCAGTGGTGAGAATCACTCGGGCAAGGACGAAGCAAAACCCAATCGTCAAAAACTCCAACAAAAACCGACTGCGCAGCCACACACCGAATAGTCTGGTGCACTTCACCGGACAGTCCGGTAGAGATCGGATAGTTCGATGACCTGCACCGGATAGTCCGGTAGAGGCTGGGACGAGGGCCGGAGCCGGATAGTCTGGTTCATGCCGTCGGACTGTCCGGTAGAGGACCGGATAGTCCGGTGGTTGCACCGGATAGTCCGGTAGAACCCTAGAACTTGAGTTCCCAAACCTAAAACCTGACCAAACCTTGTTCAATCTTCACAAAAATTGACACAGGCTATCTAAGCACTATTCCAAAGCTATTCCCAAAAGATCCATGGAAAAATATCAAGGAATTAGCGGGAATTTTAGATCTCGTGAAGAGGCAAGCTTTGGGCAAGAAAAGGGGAAAACTCAAGAACGACTTGCTCGTGGCAATCCAAGGGGATTGAGATGAATTAGGTCATAATCTCCACGTCCTAGCAAGTCCAAAAGAGCCAAAAGAACAGGATTAACTCGCGGGCAAAGCAAATCACCAAAAGCCTTTGAGTTTCATCCAAGAACCAAACTAGAGAGGGTAGGGAAAAGAGGGCTGCACTCAAGAACTCCAAGGAATATTGCTGGATTAATCACGAAATTGAGTTCATACAAAGGTTCCTACAGCCTACCACCCTTCATCCTCCCTCTTGATGTGAAGAACACTAGCTAGGGGACTCAAATCCTAGCCTAAAGCTCTCCTTTCTCTCTTTAGCACTTGGCTGTATGGAAACTAAGACTAAGGTTTTCTAATGGTGGAAGAGTCACCTAGATGACCAGCCACAAGGCTATTTATACCCCAGGCCTAACGACACCAATTAACACTAAGACCCTTACTCTAGAATGCCCAGAAGGGGCTGAAATGAAAATGATACAATCGGACGACTACGATGATGCTTTGATCTTCTTCCTCTCCACACCTCGCTTGGATATACGCCACGTAGCTAGTAGTCCGGAAGCTTCCCCCGGTTTTGAAGTCAGAAACCGAGAAATTTTATTCTGCGGGCTTCCTGGGCCGGGTCTTCGCCCAATCTTCTATCTTGGCGAGTCGAAGCCCAACCCACCAAGTCATTTGAACTTGGGTGGCGGTTTTGAGCCGAAGCCGCCAAAGCCTCTCTCGCACGCCTTCACGCCATGCACTCGGGTTGAAGCACCATGGTGGCACCCGGCTTTTCCAGTCCATCGGAGTCGCCTCGCAGTCCATCGGAGGGCTTACACCACCGTTTCCGAATCGCCCCTCCATGTACCGAGCTTCCATGGCCGACCGACACCGAGATTTGTTATGATGCCCCTGGCATCTCAAGAGCCTTAACACGCAGCTAGAGACGAGTTAATAATGAATTAGGACCTGATGATGCTTAGGGAGTAACGAAGACTAGATGGAGAAGTCACTAAGTCAAAGTTTTTCTAGGAGGATACGAAACTCTACGTGGTTTGGTTGTTTAAGTCGCCATCCACAAGCTATTATGCAAAACACCAAATACAAAAGTCTTTAGTTCGGGATGTTATCTCCAACTTTGGTATTACGACCATCTTTAAAATCGTATGTTATGTGGTTTAAGAGTCGAGGCCGAACCAAACCATAAATTCCTTGGAAGGTGCAAATTGTGACCGTGACCAAATTTGGACCCTAATGGAACTTTGAAATTCATAAAGCTCCTGGGCTCACCTCCATTTTCAAGGTTGTTGTACATACTAAGAACTACACTTTTGTTACACTGAGCATGGTTTAAATCTGTCATTAACCTATTATAAATGGCACCACATTTCTCTTGGAAATCAGCCCAAGGGAGTCTATTAGAATAATTCCCCAACCCTAGGATTTCAGCTTATCCCAAAGTGGATTCTGAAATTACATTTGGTTTCACTATACAACTTCAAAATCTTCCTTTCTATGAAGTGAAATTAAACTTATCACCTGTCAAATGCAATAGGCCTTGAAGTGATTGGACTTCATTTGATACTTCAAAAGTTGGAAACAAGAAAGTCACTACACAAAGTAAAAAATTCTGTTTTACCAAACCTTGGGGCACAATTGTGTCTATAGTTCAAAATCTGTTGGGATTCAGACCAGATCTATATTACCAAACTTGTAGGTAATTCACTGAAGAACAACTTTGTCAATTGGGATTTGATCATATATTGAAGTTTAACTAGGGTTTAGAATCATTTTCCACCTGCACAGAATACCAGTTCAAACTAGACCTGTTTGGAAACTTCAAATTTTCTCTAACCTACAGCCACTTTCATGCAAGACTCTATTTGGATGAGTTGTAGCTAAAGAAATTCTAAGCAACTTTTCCAAAAGGCACTTTGGGAGAAAACACTTGGAAATAGGACTTTTGAAGTTTTTAACCATTAGAGGTCCACTGTCCAAACTGGGAGCTGCAGGAAAGATTCAAATTTAAATCCTATTTGTACACCGATTTTGATATGAGACCTTTTGACAAAGTTGTAGACCTCAACGAGTAGAACATTTAATCTAATTGGGGTTTTGTCAAATTTAGTTTCTAATTATGTCAAATGTGCGATTTACAGAGATGGAGAAAACACATTTCTCTTTTCTCTGTTCTCTGTCTCACTGAACGGTGGGCCCGCGACCCCGCACGGCAGCCATGGCCGAGCCGGTGACCGCCACGCGGACTCCGATGTACGGTCACCGTCCTGTGCCCACGGATCACTACCCCGCGCTTCTTGGACGCCGTCGCGGCCTCCTACACTCACTTTTTGCCTCTCTCGTCCACTTCCTCTACCTCTCTCTGCCTCTGCTTGCGCAGAGCACGGACGCCGGCCGCCATTGGAGCTCCCACGGCAAGCTTGCACGCCGGCCGCGTTGGACTGCCTCCCATCTGCCCATTGCATTGGCTACCATCGCCTTGGTCCCCTCCACCGTTTCCCCAATGAAGTAGGCGTCCATTCCTCCTCCACCACCATCTTCACCTGGCGAACGCCGTCGGCGAGTGCATGACCGAGCTCATGGCGAGCTCGCGTCACGGCCGCCCCGCGCCGCGTCCCCTCTGGCCACCGCGAGCACCACCCTTCCTGTGCCTCAGTGAACCTATCTAGACGGTTCGTGAAGCCTCTCACTGCCTCCCTTGTCCTCGCCACGCGCGACCACTACACGCCACTGCGCGCCGGCTCACCTCACCGTGGAGACCCATCGCCGAGCCGTCCCCATGCCACCAGACCACCACCCCCGGAGTCGCCGTCTTCGCGTGCATCACGGGCGCCCCTCACCGCTCTCGACCCGCCACCCCACGGTCAGATTCACCTCGCGCCATTGCGGCCTCGCCGCGAGTTCCCCCTCCGGTTCACCGCCGCCGCGCTGCTCTTCCACACCTCCCCACGCAACTAGACCTAGGGGAGACGGAACCCCTTGGCCAGGAGCACCCTCGGACACTACCTCGGCTCCAAGATGCCGCGTCCACGCGCCAGCACAAGCGCCGGAACGCCGAGCCGCCGCGTCGTCCCCCTGTCGGCCTGAGGAAGAAGAAAGGAAGTTTTGCAATCTAGCCCCACCCTTTTGAAGTTTCACAAGGTCATTCGATCCACTGTGGTATGAGTCTGGTGATTCTTGCATGCTAGCCCCTGGAAACTATGGTTAATTACGTTCTAGTCCTTAGATCTAATGTTTTCCATTCAAATACGTTTATTTTGAGCTGTGAACTTTGGAAAATCGTGTAAAATCACAGAAAAATCCAAAATGGATAAACTCAGTTGCATTAGACTCCTCTTGAATGGATCTATTGAAGGGATATGATGTGGAGGTGTGAAATGTCTGTTTTGCCCTTGATTTGTTGCATGCATGATTAATTAGGATAAATGATAAAAGTGGGCTGAATGAACTCCAAAGGGCATGAAATTTGGACAGTAGCTTTCTTGTGGCATTATAGCACAATGTGAATTTTTGTAGCCCTAGCATTTGCTGTTTAATTACCCTTTTACCATTATACATGTGTTATGTGCATTTATTTAACTTAGAAATTGGAGGCTACATGGAATATGCTCAAATTGACTCTTTAGCATTTTTCATATACTTTGGGTAGTACAAGTAGCCTACCGGTGAAATATGAAGTTGTGCATGTAAAGTTGGAATGGTGATTTGAAAATGACAAAATGCTACATGTTGGAAAGGAAAATTAGAAAAAATGGTCACAACTTGCTAGGAAAATTCTCTGAAAAATTTGGTAGCTTAATGTTGGTGCACAGAGTCCAGAAAGTATACTCAGAGAAGGCTAATTTCACTGTTCCTATGTACATCTTAAATTCACACAAGATTAATATATGGAAAATAGATGTCCTATCAAACTTGGGAGTTTTAACTTGTAAATTTTTGTACATATAGTCTATGCTAAGCATAGCTCACTGGTAAAATTTCACCTTTGGAAACCATTCCTATAATTTATGAAAAATCTGAGAAGCTATAGGGCTGACAACTTGCTAGAATTTTCATAATTAATTTATAACTCCTTTATGGCTGAAATTTTGACTGTAGCATAATGTAGTATAAATCTACATGTCATAAAAATCTAAGCTCATTTGGAGTTGTCTAACTACATGAACACAAGTAATGCGTTTATTTATAAAGTGGGCATGTATTACTTAATTATAAGTGTAGGTGGTTGTTTGCTATTGATATCATTATGCATATGGGTTGATTTCTAGCGGCACGCTATCTACTATTGTCTATGCCACACTTGATTGAGGGATTAATTCATTTGCTGTGTAAAGTACTTAAAGTTAATATAGGGCCTTAATCCATTAGATAAACAAAATGTGTGATATCATTAGTGAATGTTTCCTTATGAATGCATGAAGCAGTCTCTTCATGTTAAATAGCTCATTCCAAACAAAACACTTAATAATGTTTTAATTTTGCATCATCATTGTGTGGTTCTCATCCCCTTAGTACCCAACATGCTTTCTTTACGATAAATGACTTACTAGTTAGGCATGTGATTGGATATGCTTATTATCAGTTCATGAAGGTATTACTGTTTCAAATGCTAGGAGAATGGTGTAGTAATCCACTACATGTATAATCCTATACTTGTGTGATGTTTTGCTTACATATGAAATGATAAAGAACCAGTTAAGTGATAACTTGCTCATGTACTAATTTAGGTATTGCGCTGTTTATATTTGATTGTATAAGCGTATGTTAGGTTTATACCCACAAAAGTGATCTTGTTTAAGTAGTCTATTGTTCACCTTTCTGCCTAACCACGAAACGATTTTCTAAGTGGGTGCTTGTCATTCATGCATCCCATTCACTGCATCGTGCATGGCATTCGTATAGTGACGCTCATTACAGATACGTGATCAAGAAATGAGCGCGTGGAACTACTTCAACCAACGGTGATCCAAAAGACCAACTAAGACCCATTCACGACCTGGAGGGCCCATCAGTCGTGTTTGGACGGAGGAGTTGTCCAAGGGATCAAGGGGTTGCGTGGGGGAAAGCCTCACAACCCAGCAAACTAACACTAGCATAGTTTGTTGGTTCTCTTAAAGCAAATCAAAGATAGGCAGGACCATGCTATTCCCAGCAAATAAGAAAATTGTTGATTATGCATATGCATTAGGAGTTGATTGGAAACATCTGCATTAGACTTCCTGGCCACCCTGGCCCTAGCACCTATACATAGAGTTCGTAGGACGAGTGCCTAGAATTGCTACGTACGAGTAGACACGAGTGAATGGAGTCACTCGTCGTGTAGGTGATTTTTTTCAAAAGTCACAAGAAATATTACTATGATGGAAGCTATGAGGATGCTCATGGCTAAAATCGAGACCGGGCGGAGATATGGATATATGTCGAAAAATGATGATGATGATGTGGATGGTATGGTGGACTCCGCCCGAGTCGCATAAGGCCGGTCGTTGTTCGCCTATTGGTCAGCATAACATTGCTAGGGTGCTTATCCGGGATCAATGGACCGGTGAAAGTCTTACTTGTGCCGTCTCAAGCACAGGGGCACGTTCCTACCCACTGGTTGAGAGGAAGGTGGCCGCGGATGCAGGTGTCAAGGGAGGGCTGACCCATTGCGTGGTAACGCTCCTGCGACAACGCGCTCCGGGAGTCAGGCGGGAGTGGTTTCGAACTTGAGACGGAACAAGTGGAGATGGGGGAAGCATATGTGAGAACGCCGGGGGTTAGTAAGCATATGCCATCCTGGTGCTTCTAGTTTTTCCCGGGAATATAAAAATCGATTCGAATCGCTGATGCTCACCAGGTGTGAGAATGCCAATACCATTGCCGGGCAAAGTAGTAATCCACTTGAACATGTTGTATTATGAATTCATGGTTTTGAATACTACATGCTTGAATATACATGCTTTACTTTCATGCAACTTATTATTGTACTCATGTTTAGTATTATTGATAGGATGAACTAAGCAACTGTCAAATCCTACTTCTATATGATAAACCAAGCAGCTGTCAATCCTGCTTCCACATGTTAACTTGATCCTATTTAAAATCAACAGCTAAGGGTTAAATTCTTAGTAAGCAAGCTTTGTGTCAGCCGTAAGCTATTTCCATTAAGTCCTACTGAGTAATTAGTACTCAGGGTTTGCCCCACTTTTGGCTTATAGGTACTGAAGACTTTTGAACAAATCGTTGAAGGAGGGTAGAACCGGTGGGCTCGGTGCTACTCACCTTGTTTATTTCTATATGAAGACTAGTTGAGTTTTATATCCGCTGTGAGATGTTTTGAAACGCTTCCGCTATATATACTTTGTAATCGCTTCCGCCGTATTTTGACCATGTATTTGATTACATATATTGGTTTGTAAGAATCTTTATCTTATTTTCACTATTAAACTGCCTGTGATGGTGTAACTATTGTGGCCCTTTCGAGGGCTGAATGTGTGTGATGTCGGTATCCTCGGGCGATGGTTACATCGAGTGCCCTTTGGGTAGCTCGACGGAGTACCGGGTTTAGTCTGGCCTAAGTGCACTACGAGCCAGAGGTGGCAGGTGTGCTTAGTCTGGATTAAGCAGGGAGGTTCCGCCACACTTGCCTCCAGTCCATCGGAGGGCTTTTGCCTCAGTCCATCGAGGTCTCCATCATCCTCTACCTCCGGTCCATCGGAGGGCCTCCAGTCCATCGGAGGGCTTCAGCTCGTTGACAATCAGTCATCACACCAGAAGAGCAATGAGGCCAGTCCATTGGCTCTCACCGCAACCCCTGGCCGCCAGCCCTGCCACCCCTGGCTATCGGACCCTGGGCGCCGCTGCCCACTCCGCCGTCGGCCGCCTGCGCCTCCGCCACCAGGGATCTCGTGGCCCCGGTGCCCCTGCCGCCAGCGGGCCGCCCCGACGCCACCGGCCGCCTGCCTCTGCCCCTGGGCTCGGCTCCTTCGGCCCCGCTGCCATCGGCCGCCTGTCTCTGGGCTCCGCCGCTGCCCTTAAACCCACGGCCCCGCCGCCTCAGTACGCCTGCGCCAACTTTGACTTGGAACGAAGGTATAAACTTGATGTCAATTTGACTTGGATAGTGGACTATGCGATTGTTTCGTATATGCATTGTCTAGTGTGATTAGGTTATTATATATTGGTTTTTTCGTCGGCCATGTTCGTTTTCGGCCGACAATTATTGTCTAGTGTGATTAGGTTATTATATTGATTTTTTCATCGGCCATGTCCAAAACCGACGAATCGTGATTACAGTTAATGATGTGGTAGGATTTCTATTAGAGAGTTAAACATGTTGATGATTAGATTAGATTTTAAATTAATCCATCTTGGTGAATAATCATTTTATGTGATTCGTAAACTGTTCTTACTATTTAATGATTTCATGAGATTCTAAACTGTCTTGTTACTGTTTATGGTGGCATATGATTATTGTTTATTTGTTTATGCACTTTATTTATTTTAACCGTTATTTTCTAGAGTTTTAGGGTTTAATGCGCAAACCAGTAGTTAACCCTAGGCGTCACCCATTTTGGAAGCATGCAGACCGCATTTATGGTGGTGTTTGGACCTAATGAAGTTGCACAATCTATGGATGCATAGATTGTATAGTTTCATTCGATCCAAACATAGGATTACTTGTGATGTGCGTGGTTCCGGGATTGTCCACGTATTTGGACAGCCGGAGAATGGGGGTGGCCGCATGTGATTCGTGTACGTGTCCGATGATCCGAACGAGATTTCGACAGCATAACCCTGTTGTTCTCCATCGCACCAGGAACAGGCGTGCGTTCGGAGAACAGTGGGGTTATGCTCCCGAAATTTCGTTCGGATCATCGGGCACGTCACGAATTGCATGAGGCCACCTCCATTCTTGGGTGGGTTTAGGGCCTTTCCTAGTAGGGTTCTTTGTTGTCACCTAAGCCATGTGTCGCTACTATATGATGAATTTTGGTTGGTGGTTTAGCCTCGAGAATGGGCGACAATCGAAAGGCTATATATTAAGGATGGAGAAAGAATAGGGCACACTCCAGGGAATGGCAGGTAATCGCAGAGGATTTTCTCAAGCAAGCATTCAAGGTGGCAAAAGGTTCTGTCACGCTATGTCTGTGCCTTGACTGTAAGAACGGGTCGTACAAGACCAGACATGTGATGGAGGAACACCTACATAGATTTGGGTTTATGCCTGACTATCTTGTATGGCATAAGCATGGAGAGCAAGCCCACCATCGCATCTCAGAACCGGCTCAGCAAAACCATGATGGCATGATGATGGATATGCTGAATGACCTTGCTATGGGGTTTGAGTTTGATCCAGAAGAGGACAATCAGCCACCGCCAGAGGTGCAAGAATTCTATCGACTGCTTGAAGCTGGTGGTGAGAAGCTGCATGATCATACCGAGAAGACCGTGCTGGATATGATGTCGAGGCTTGCGATAAAATCGGATCACAACATTTCGAACAGTTGCTTCAATGACATCACCAAACTGGTGTCTGAGGTTATCCCATCTGATCATTGTCGGGGTTTGATGCCGACAATGCACCACGGGACGTGTTACGTGATGCTTTTGGGGTGGCGAGATCGGCGTAGCTCGATGGTTTGCGTAGAGATGCAACAAAACACAGGGGTTTATACAAGTTCGGGCCGCAATGAGCGTAACACCCTACGTCCTGTTTGGGGCGAGTTGTATTGATCTGAGCTCTCGAGGTTACAATGAGGGCTTGATGGTTTGGTGGCTGGTATGCGATGAGATGTTCGATGATCTACGTAGGGGTCCCTCACCCGCCTTATATAATCCGGCCAGGCTTAGGTTACAAGTCAAGTTCTCTCTACGAATCCTACTCTGTTTGAAAACCTAAAGAATACACAGAATACACGATTACATGTTTCCTTCCTTGAGTCCCGCTATTCCTGTTACGCAGAATCCGAACCAACTCCTCCGTGTCTTTCCCGAATTATAGCACCGTTGACCTGGTCTTCAAGCTTGTCATCCGTTCTTGGGCCCATGAGACCAGTCAGCACCCTAAAATGGGCCGACTGTCTCTACTGGGCCTTCCAACGGCTCATGTACTGAATCCGCGCTGTGAGGTCCCAGGGGATATCTATCCCCCACAAGCCCCTGAGGCTCGAGTTAATTTTAAGGATTAATTGACTCGAGACTCCAAAATAAATAACACACTGCTCATGATTTCTTTTCCTGAGTCCAAACTGTTTCTCATGGTGCACCGCCAAGTGCACCCCTTGGGGTAGCCCCCGAGCTTCAAGTTGACTTGAGTATCAATCAGCTTGAAGATCTAAATTTTTTGATTAAGCTTCACAGGATGCATTCCTCAAGTGCCGAGTCAACTTGAGGAATAGCAAATCCTTTTGTCTGAGTTATCGTGTACTCCCAGTTTTCCGAGTTATAGAAAACCAACTCAAACTTCCTGTTTTCTCAGATTTTAGGAAAAAGAATAATTTTCCACAAATCCCGCACCCCATGAGGTTAACCCAAAGGGAACCAGCAGAAGGACCGAGGAGTTACCTCAAGAAGGGCCCCAGGAAACAGGAAACTTCCGAATGCGCAACAGACATTACCCTCCCACACGATAATTGACGCGTGGAGGAAGTCAAAACGACGCGGCCTATGGAGTCGTCTGCACAGAGATCAAAGCGAAGGTACCGCGCTATAAGAGCAAAGGCATTGCCCATCCATCCACTACGCCTCCACTGAGTGCCAGTTTGTTAAGAAAAAACCCCCAAGAAACTCTCCCCTCCCCTGCTTCCAACCATGGCCAGCGGCAAAGGCAAGAAACGCGCCCGCTCGCCATCGTCATCGGAGTACGAGGACTCCGATGTTGCGTTCTTCAGTGGCGCCTATGACGCCGAGGAGTCCTCGGAGGACTTCTCCTCCAGCGAGGAGGAAGAAGCCCCCGAGGATGCCCCACCCCAGGAGGTCGACTCGGAGCCCAACACCGACGACTCCTAGGGCTACAGCGCCAAGGAGTGCGCCAAGCTCCGGGGCCTCCGTCGCGTCGCCTTCGAGGACTTCCCCGACGAGGAGGAGGAGAGCAAGGAGGAGGACTTCGACGATGACGACGACGACGACGGCCCCGGCGGTCACGATGGCCCGGGTGGCGGCCATGACGGTGGAGATGAGGCCGACGCCCCGGCCTCCAAGCGCCGCCGCGTTATCGGGCCTCCAACCGAGCCATCCACCGGCGTGTAGGCCGCCACCATTCCCACCACCATATTAGTAGTAGTTAGTAGTAGATTAGGATAATCTCTCCGCCTATATGTAATCCCCTTTGATGAACTATATATAATGAAATCCATCTTTTATGCTTCTTTTCTGAGTTCATCTGTGTGTTCTCATCTTGGAATTTTTGTGTCCGAGTCAATTCCCTGCACTTGCCTATGCCCAGAGTTCAGGCAAAACTTGAACTGTTAGGTCCGACTGAATAACTCATTCTCCGAGTAATAGAGATCATGATCCTGTACTTGTGAATACCGACTGAAAACATCATCCCGACTGAAATGGACGACTGAATTCTAATGCAATCCGACTCAGATGCTACCGTCAAGAAATCCGAGTTAATCCTTTAACGATATCCACCTATTCCGTCAATTCACACGAACTGTTACTAACGGCGTCAGGGTTGTTTTGAGATCTATACCCTGAACCACAAGTTCTTTTATCCAAGACCTGAACTGTTCTTCCTCCCCACTGAGACCGCCGCTATTGCTGTTTGAAATCTGAGTTCCGCTGCATCCACTTCTTCTCGAGTCCCAATCCATACATCCGCATCCACTTCCATGGCTCCCAAGAAGAAAACCTTGAGCGAGCGCGGAAACACCGCTGAGGGCCTGCCGCACAACGAGAACTGGCAGATACCCTCACCATACCTGGCATACCGCCCCTCCATTGTCACTGAGCCTATGCTACGATCCTTGGTGGATATGTGCGTCCTTCCTCCCAAGGAAGTAGCCAACTAGAGGGTATGCGACAAAGAAGATGATGCTGCTCCAACTGAGGATACTTACGAAGCCATGGTGTTCATGCCATTCTTCATCCGCGGGTTAGGCCTCCCCATCTGCTCATTTGCGCGAGGTCTGTTGCAATTTTACACCATCAACCTAACCCATCTGAATCCCAATTCGATCCTGCAACTTTCGATCTTTATCCACCTCTGCGAGGCATTCCTCGGAATTGTTCGACACTTTGGCTTGTCGAAGTACCTTTACCACTGCAAAGCCGGTCTGAGGGACGGAGTGCTACAAGTAACTGGAGGGGCCAGCTTTGAGCTGCGAAAGAATCGTAAAGCTGTGTATTTGGATATCCCCCTCCCAGATAACAATAGAGGATGGCACTCCGAGTGGTTCTACATTGAAAATCATGGAAACTCTCTCCCTTCGAGGTCTGGGAGACAACCTGATAGCAAGCTGCCTAGCTGGGAAGAAGGCCCAACTGTTGAGGAGCAGGCCGAGGTTAACACACTGTTGGAAGAAATAGCCAACCTGAAAGAAAGAGGCCTCACAGCCCATGCTGTGGTGATAGATTTTGTGTACCGCTGCATTCAGCCACTAAAGGACAGAATTTACCCTGCCTGTCTATATGTTGGCGCTAGTGATCCAACTAGAGAGACAGCCCAACCTATGAATGAGGATGATGTCAAGGCTCGAGTAGAGTTGATACTTAGAGGTGAAGCTCACAACGAGAATACCCCCAAGCCATATTCTGCCTAGAATCCAACTCCCACTGTAAGTAACTTTACTTGCGATTTCTTTAACCATCCTGTCATATAACCGCATTCTGATTCATGAAATTACCGTAGAGCAACATATCCAAGTTTCTGTCAGACCCAACAACCATTGGAGCTGCCGGGCTATCAAAGCGACAATCCGAGTTATCCTCTGAAGAAATGGAAGCTGTTGTTGCTGCCGCTTATGGTGTAGGAAACGATGAGGAGCACACATTTATTGTGATACCTCGTACATCTCAAACCACCCAAGAGTTCAGTACGAGCAACGTCACCAAAGCCCCCGAGCTAACAGCTGCTCCTAGTGGGGTGAAGACACGAGCTGCAACTGGCCAGGGGCGTATCAAGGCTAAAGCAACTCGTACTGTGGTGACACACAGACAGAGGACCCACAAGAGGACGATCAAAGAGCTGACAAGCTCTCTAGAATCATCTGACAAAGCTAAGAGGTCCAGGTACTCTTCCCATATCACTGCTAAAGCTGACAACATCGCTAGGGTTGACTGGAGCGGCTTGGTTGATGAAGACAAAGAAGAAGAAGAAGAAGAAGCTCAACTTTCTCATCATGAGAGGCGATCCAAGAAACACCACGATGAGACTGCCTCAGCCCCTTCTGGATCCATATTACCGCCAGAGGAAGATGAAATCGATCTGATAGCAGAAGATATGGATCTAGAACAAATTATCAGAGATACATGCAAGCTTCCATTCACCATATGCTCTGATGAAGATATCAAAACGCTGCCAACATGCTCCAGGGGAAAACAAGTTGAGGCCACAAGCCCCCGAGCAAAAACAGAACTGAAGACAAAGATCATAGAGTCTGAAAACCCTACAACTCCAACATCAGGAGATATTCCTGAAGATGATGTTGCTCACACGGGTAAAGCCACTGAGACTAGGCATGAAGTGCCGATGCCATCTGAGAACTGGCAACAGGCTTTAACCGGGTCAACTCCAGAAGAAAAGCAACAAGATCGTACAAATGAGCCACTACCTAAAATTACTGATTCTCAGGAACGCCTAATTGGGGTCGATACAGGCGATACTCCTCTTCCCCTATCTGAAACTCGTGAGTTGACCCAGGAGGAAGAAACTGAAGGATCCAAGGATATTGATCAAGTCGAGAAGGGACAGTCAGACTCCCTAGCCCCGAATAAGCCCGGCAGCATTGAACCTTCGATAACTGAGGCAGGTGATAGCAGTCACCAAATAGTGCCAGCACCCCCAAGTTCAGGATTGCTCACAGCTTTTGAGGTATGTTAAACGGTGCACATAACCTGAGTTTAACCTTACTGTTGCTTGAACGACTTTTAATTTCTCTCTGTAGGCTATGCTAAAGACACTCCAAGGTGGGATGCAGCAGGCAAACGTGATCCATGAGAAGATTGCTGCATTATCCAGTCTGGAGGTTACTACACTGAGGCATCAACTGGCTGACTCGGAAGCTGCTCGAAAAGCTGAAACAATAGGTACGCAAACAACTGTTACATACTCCAATATCTGAAATCTTAAACTGAACCGTGGACTTGCTGCCAGCTGCTGCTGCTGAGATTACTCGTCTGAAACAAACGGCTATAGCTCGGGAGACAGAGCACCGCAATGCTATTACTGATAGAGATCAAGCCAGAGACTTAGCAGCAGATCTGCGCAGGCAGCTGGATATTGAGAAGAAAAACCATGAGGTAACCCGTCAAGAATCCCAACTAGCCTATTCTTTGCTCACAGAAGCATATGAACTGTATCATTCCACAGGAGAAGATGCGCCAAAGAAACGATGAGTACCAACAGCTACAGAAATCGCGAGATGGCTTTGAGAAATCATTCCGCGAAACTGCAAGCTCTTTGGAGTCTTTGAAGAATAGCCATTCCTTAACTCGCCAAGCGCTTAAGGACAAAGAGACCGAACTGGCTGAATCTCAAAGCACCCTTGAGAGAATGAAGAAGGTACTAGCATCCACAAGGTCGGCCCTTAAAGAGTCCCAAGATCATGCTGTTCATCAGGCTCAAGTGTCAGAGGTCTTGAAGAAGAACTATGAGACCAGCAAGAAGAACTGCAACAAGCTAAAAGATGCCTTTGAGAAGGCAAAGGAAGCTGCCTTGAATGCCAATACTGCCTTGATCAAAATCCTAGACCTCTGTGCGCCGGAGAGAGCTGCGCCTCGGCCCCTAGGTGACCGAATAGCAACCTTTACGGATGATATGAAGTCCAAAGTGTCTGAGCAAGTAAAGACGGTACTTACTCGCGTCCTTATGGTCATCAAGAGTTCACAACCTGAGATCGACTTAGCTGGTTTACCAGGGATGATAGTAAACAACAATCAGAGCGCTGAGTATGTGGATGAGGCCCCAGTGATTGCTGAGCTCCTTGTTGGTGATAATGAGTGAACAATGATCTCTTACGTAATGTAATGACTTGAATACTATGTATATGTATTTTTGTATCTTGCGTGAACAATCTTGAGTATTTATTCTGCAAAACCAAGTTAGTTTAAAGAGCAAATCAAAGTATGCCATACGTAACTGGGAATTATTCCTGTGCAAGGAGAACAATTGATATTATCATGATCTGAGTTTGAGCTGAATAAAAGAGAAACAACATATGACAGTCAAGAAATACGAATTCTGTAGGACAGAGTATTGTGACGACGCAAAGACATGCACTGATGAGCTATAGGTCATCAAGACCTATGCCCTTCTGTCTTTGTTCAGGCGGGGCCCTGAATGCTCCCCAAGTATGAGGTCCTGCAAAGGCATGTAGCACCGTGCTGTCGGTCAACTGACCTAGGCCGATTGCCTTTGTTTTGTTGAGTTTGAACGAGAGCATGTAGCACCGTGCTGTCGGTCATACAACCTAGGCCGATTGCTCTCGTGGTTGGGGCTGGAGATATCCCCATCAAGAGTAAGAGTGGGCATGTAACACCGTGCTGTCGGTCATACGACCTAGGCCGATTGCCCGTGTATAATGAGTAAATATCATGAGTAAAGAGCTTTGAAAGAGAACACTGAATACTTTTGACTCAAGAGTACGTTTATTTATATAACATGAATGAGGACAGAGTACAAAAGATGAGACTGACTACTAACTAAAAAAGTCATGCTACGCGTAGAATCTGCGCAGATGCTCTATGTTTCAGGAGTTCCCGACTGGTGTTCCATCCATTTGAGACAAACGATATGAGCCCGGACAAGTGACCTCTGTCACGATGTATGGGCCTTCCCAGGGAGGAGATAACTTATGTTGTCCCGTAGTTTTGAGCACCCTGCGCAGCACCAGGTCCCCGATTGAGAAGGAACGAGGCCTCGTGTACCGATCATGGTAACGAGGCAAAGTCTGCTGATATCGAGCCGACTGAATAACAGAGTTAAGACGCTCCTCCTCGAGTAGGTCGATCTCCTCAAGTCGGGTTGCTTCAGCCTCAGCAATGCTATTGAAGACCAAACGTGGAGCTCCAAACTTGAGGTCAGCAGGTAAGACCGCTTCTGATCCATACACCATGAAGAAAGGCGTGTTTCCTGCGAGAGCTTTGCTAGGTTATGTTCGGAGGCTCCATACCACGTATGGTAGTTCGCGTATCCACTTCCCAGCCAGCTTCTTATCTTTGTCGAAGATCTTTTTCTTGAGTGCATCCAGTATCATGCCATTAGCTCGCTCGACCTGCCCATTAGCTCTGGGGTGGGCCACTGAGACATACTTGACACGGATGGACCTTTGTTCGCAGAAATCGAAGAATTCAGAGCCCGTGAAGTTGGATCCCAGATCTGTGATAATGGAATTCATGACCCCAAAACGAAAGATGGTGTCTTGAATAAACTCCACCGCTTTGGCAGATGTTAAAGAAGCGATTGGCTTGAACTCGATCCATTTGGTGAACTTGTCAATGGCAACCAACACATGAGTGTATCCACCTTGGGCTCTCTTGAAAGGCCCTATCATATCCAGCCCCCAGCAGGCAAAAGTCCATGAGACCGGTATATTCTGCAACTGCTGTGCTGGAAGGTGATGTTATTTGGCGAGGAACTGACAAGCTTCACAATGCGGCACTAACTCGGCAGCGTCCTTCTTCGCCGTGGGCCAATAGAAACCAGCCCTGAATGCCTTCCCGACTAATGTGCGTGAGGCGGCATGAATTCCACAGATTCCAGCGTGTATCTCTTGTAGCAAACTCTGCCCTGATGAGGTACTTAGGCATTTTAACAAAACTCCTGAGGTGGCTCGCTTGTATAACTCGTTATTGATCAGAGTATAGCTGGAAGACCGTCTTGCTATTCGCTCAGCTTCTGCTTTGTCCTCTGGAATTTCTTCGTTCAGGATGTACTTGATGATAGGGGCCCTCCAATCAGTCGGCATATCTAGAGTTAAGATATGCCGATCGGGAGGCATGCTCAGTTCGTCTAGCTAAACAGAAGGATCATGAAGCTCTTGGACAAGGTACCTTGGCACGTGACGAACCCAACTTGGACAGAATATCAGCGTCCACATTGCGATCTCGATCCACGTGAATATACTCAATGCCCTGAAATCTACCTTCCAGCTTACGAACTGCCTCGCAGTATTTGTCCATACTTTCTGTGGATCGATCCCACTCCTTGTTGACTTGGTTAATGACCACCAAGGAGTCACCGTACGCCATTAGATGCTGGATCCCGAGTGATATGGCAATCCGCAAGCCATGGAGGAGGGCCTCATACTCAGCTGCGTTGTTAGAAACCGGGAAAAGAATCTATAATACATACTTGAGTTTTTCCCCTGCTGGCGAGGTGAAGACGACACCAGCACCAGCTCCTTCCAACTTCAACGAGCCATCGAAATACATCTTCCAAATCTCCATGATTTCAGGTTTGTCCGACACTTGATGCTCAGCCCACTCGGACACGAAATCGACTAGTGCTTGAGTCTTGATCGCAGTACGAGGACGGAATTCGATGTCGTGAGCCCCCAGCTCGCAAGCCCACTTGGCGATACGTCCTGTGGCCTCTCAGTTACGCAAGACCCCCCCGATTGGGAATTTCGTGACGACTATGATCTTATGTTCCTCAAAGTAATGGTGCAGTTTGCGTGCGGTAATGAGAACTGCGTATAATAACTTCTGTACTTGAGGATACCTGATTTTGGAGGGACTGAGGACCTCGCTGATGAAGTAGACCGGGTGTTGTCTGGGCACCGTGTGCTGCCCATCCGGTCGCTCTACCACCAATGCGGTGCTGACCACATGAGTCATGCAGGAGATGTAGAGGAGCAAATCTTCTGCCGGTGAGTCGGCAGTGGCACGATCAGGAGACTTGAGTACAGGAGGCAACGTGAGGAACTTCTTCAAAGCGTCCAATGCTTCCTAAGCCTCTGTGGTCCACTGAAACCTGTCCACCTTTTTGAGTAGCTTGTAGAAAGGCATACCACGTTCACCGAGCCGTGATATGAATCGGCTCAAGGCTGCCATGCACCCAGTCAGCCTCTGTGTGTCTTTCTACCATCTAGGAGGGTGCATGCGCAGAATAGCCTTGATTTTCTCAGGGTTGGCTTCGATTCCCCTGTTGCTGACGACAAAACCGAGTAACTGACCTGTGGGAACACCGAAGATGCACTTGGTGGGGTTGAGCTTCCACCGGAACTTCCTCAAGCTGTCGAACACCTTGCGCAGATCGTCAATGAAATCCTCTTTGTTCTTAGTCTTGATTACAACATCATCAACGTAGGCCTCAACACGCTCGCCCCAGTGATCGGCGAGGCAAGCTTGAATCGCCCTTTGGTATGTTGCTCCTGCGTTTTTCAAGCCGAAAGGCATTGAGGTATAGCAGTAGGCATCGAAAGGCGTGATGAACGCTGTCTTCTCCTGATCTTCAGTCGCTAGGCTAATCTGATGATAGCCCGAGTAACAATCAAAGAAAGAGAGTAGGGTACAGCCGGCCGTAGAGTCAACGACCTGGTCAATGCGCGGCAACCCGAACGGGTCCTCAGGGCAGTGCTTATTGAGATCGGTATAATCAACACACATCCGCAGTCTTTTTTATTTTTTTGAGAACGAGTACAGAATTTGCCAGCCACTCGGGATGCATGACCTCTCTAATGAAACCGGCAGCTTTCAGCCGGGTTAACTCTGCCCTAATAGCTTCTCGCTTTTCTGGAGTAAATCGCCGCAGCCTCTGCTTGATGGGCTTGGCATTGGGGAACACTTTGAGTTGGTGCTCGGCCAATTCCCTCGGGACCCCAGGCATATCCGCTGGCTTCCATGCAAATATGTCGCGATTGGCCCTTAGGAACTGGACGAGCGCGTCTTCCTATTTGGGAGAAAGGAGAGCGTTGATGGCGGTCGTCTTGGTCGCGTCCGAGGGGTCAAGACTTATCTCTTTCGTCGGGACAGCCGGTTGAATCGCCGCGCTGGAGGCCGCCTCTTGAGTCAGAATCTGGAGGTCTTCCTGCGACATGCCGGTTTCATCTGCCTTGGGCTTCTTCTGAGCCGCCATGTGGTTCTGCTCAAGGGCCATTTGCATGGCCTCTTGCATGCATTCCGATGCTCCCTTGAAATCGGCGCGTATGGAGAGAGTACCGCCTGGAGCTGGCATCTTGAGGACGAGGTACGGATAATGTGGGACAGCCATGAACTTGGTTAGCCCTGGACGCCCGATGATGGCATTGTAGACGCAGTTGAAGGTCGAGACTTCAAGTCTCAACGTCTCGATGTGAAAGTTCTCTGCCGTGCCAAAAGCGACCGGCAGATAGATGTGTCCGAGCGGGTATTCACCCACGCCCGGGACAATCCCGAAGAATGGGGTATCCGATCTCTTGAGATCGCTGAGTGGGATCCCCATCTCTTGTAGAGCTCTGGGGAATACCACATTGATGCTGGCCCCTCCGTCGATCAGAACCTTCTTGAGTCGGGTGTCGCCGACTATGGGAGTCACCAGCAGCGGGTACTTGCCTGGCTCATCGAAGTTGAGCCACTGATCCGCCCGACTGAACGAGACCGGCTCGTGGGACCAATCGTATGGCTGCGGCGGCTCTGAGGTGGCCACGTTGATCCGCCGATCCTCCAGCTTCTGCTGGCGCTTGCTCGAGTACGTTCCGTGTCCTCCCAGAATGAAGTTTACCTCCTTGTTGACGTTGGGGAAGCGTCGGTTACTGCCTCCGGCCGGCCGCTGCGGTGGCTGGTTCCATGGTGGGGGAGGCAGCGGAGGAGCTTGCATCGTCGGAAACTGACCACGATTCAGCATGGCCCTGAAGTCGCGGCAATGCCTGAGAGTGTGGCGCATATCCTTGTGCGCCGGGCATGGCTCGTCGAGGAGTTGATCAAGAGTTCGAGCTTGGGCTGGAGGTGGGCCACGTGGTCGTACCGAGGCTGGAGCCATGGCTCGGACCTCCTCTTGAGGCCTCTTGTCCCAGCGCCGATCTTGTCGCGGAGGTTCTTCATGCTTCTCCTGCTTGCCCTTGCTCTGGTTGTCTTGCCGGGGGCGAACGACGTCGCGAGCTCGTTCGTCCGCCGTGATGTAGCGGTCCGCTTCTTGGAAGAGACGCTCCGAGGTGGTGGGCGCCCTCTCCAGTATGTGCTTGACGAAGACTTGGTCATTGGAGCCCTGAAGGAAATCGTTGATCACCGTGTCCTCAGATATGTTGGGGATGCGATTCCTGAGAGCCTAGAACCACTTGAGATACGATCGCAGGCCTTCTGAGTCCTTGCGCCGGATGGCCTTGAGATCCCACCGGTGCGTCGGCTTATCGGAGAGGGACTGGAAATTAGCGATGAACAGGCGACGGAAGTCAGTCCTCGATGCTGCCCCGCTTGAGGTGGCGAAACCATTGAAGCGCATCTTGTCCCAGCTTCATGGGGACATATGCTGTCATGAGATCCTCCGAGGCATTGGCCGCTCGGGCCGCGGTAGTATACACGACCAGCCAATTCCGCGGGTCCATCTTCGTCTCAAATTTTTCAATGTTTGAGATTTTGAAGTTGGGTGGCCACTCGACATCTTGAATTCTCTGACCGAAGGCGGATATAGCTGCTTCGGCAATGCCAGCCGAGTTACCACGATCCTCCACTGGGCGACGAGGCGGGGATTGGGGTCAGCGGTCCCGCTCAGATTTGTCTCGAGGGGCGGGACTGTTCACGGAGACAGCCCTCGAGTGAAACCTAGCGGCTGGAGCGCGCTGCGGGGGCCGTAGTCTCGGTCGTAGTTCACGCGCCGATCCATCTCAAGCTGATGTCTCTGCGCACGAGATTGCTCGATGTTGTGGCTTGCGTCGCGGTTGCCGTTAATAACTTGTCATGCGTCGGCAACCTCTGACTGTCTGGGCAGGAGGTGGTCTGCTGCCCGAGCGAGAACGGTCTTGATAGCCACCCCGTCTTCGTTGTCGGGGATGAGTTCGCAGAGCTTGACTAATGCCCCTCCGGCTTGACTCGGGGTCGCCATGACTCCCTCGAACTCTTTTAGAAGATTGCGCGCGGGGAGTGCTGCCCCGCGCTGTCGCCTAGCTTGTGCAGTCTGCCAATCGCGGCGCTGCTACCGCATCTGGTTCCTGCGCCGGTGGCTCTGCACTTCCTGCTCATCCTCGCTAGCCTGAGTTACCTCGTCTATTGAGACAGGCAGTGTAGGATCCTTGTTCCCTAGGATGTGACGGCACCAGATGTTACAGATGTGATTCACCCTCTCCCTCCTGTGGCGATCCTGTGAAGTTTCAGCGAGGGCGGGTTGCTCATCATCCGAGACCACTTCATCGATTTCGTTCCCCGCGCCGCTGATTACGAAGATCTCAGGGAGGCAGAGGGTGCAGCCAGAAAACGATCCCTGGGACCTGCTGGTGGTCGTGGCCGCCACCCCCACACTGGCGTCCGAGGCAGGGATTGTAGACGTTGTGGTCGTTGCGGTAGTTGCGGCGTGTTCGGAGACCATTGGAGTGTCGATGCTGTAAATCATATAAGGGCGCCCCGAGTCACGTGCCCTCTCCATGCTCACCGGGCGATGGCGGGCCTCGCGAGTCGGCGAGGTGCTCCGGCGAACGGATCTTCCCACCGGCGTGGGATTGAGGACGAGTCGTGGACGACATTCTGCCGGGGGCGCGTCACGCCCATTGTAGATGCGATTATCCAGAAGAGGCACGGACTGTCTTGAGCTGGGCGCCCCCGCGCACCCTCGTCGTTGTTGAGGGGAGCCGAGGCACGGGAGAGAAGCCCCTAGTACGTAGCAGCAGAGTTACGGACACCAAACGGGATGGAAGGAACGGCAGGCTCCACCCGAGTCTTCTTTCGAACCTGGGCGGGCGAAGCCGGCCGGGCTCGCTTCAACGCTGGTGGAGGTGGTGGGACCCGTAGAGGTCATGGCACCCAGGAACGAGTGTCAACAGAGACTCACCCCGGGCCCTGTGAGGTACTGCCCGAGGGGCCGGCCTGCTGCGGATCTCGTGAGGGGTTTCCTGAGAAGCCTGATCTCAGCCCCCGACAAATCTGAGTCCAGATTTGAGTCGGAGAGGTCGAGAGCGCCGTGCGACGAGTCGGAGTCGGAGCAGTGGTGGTCGCAGCTTCTGCTCGGGCTGGCGTGGTTGTCATAGATCCAACCCTGAAGGAGACCCTACGGCTGCTTCGCGCTTCCGAGTCACGGCGACCGCGAGGAGCCCGATCTGACTCAGCGCGACGTGGAGCTGGATTTGGGCGGGGGGCCGGCGCCTCGCGCCGAGGTGCTGGAGCTTGGCGCGGAGTCGATGGATGATGATGAGGCGCCAGTCCCTAGCGACGATCTGACAACGCAGGTCGCCCCGAAGTGGTCGATTGTCGCACGATGATGCGCGATTGCATCGGCGCGCTGTGAAGCTGGTGGAGGTCGCCGCTTCGATCGGCGATGAAGGTGATTGATCCGAACTAGATCATGTCGCTTGGAGCGAAGCTGTTGACGAGACGATTAGCCATGGAGCTAGCTGATGCTGATTTCGCGTGCCCCTACCTGGCGCGCCAACTGTCGGGGTTTGATGCCGACAATGCACCACAGGACGTGTTACGTGATGCTTTCAGGGTGGCGAGATCGGCGTAGCTCGATGGTTTGCGTAGAGATGCAACAAAACACAGGGGTTTATACAGGTTCGGGCCTCAATGAGCATAACACCCTACGTCCTGTTTGGGGCGAGTTGTATTGATCTGAGCTCTCGAGGTTATAATGAGGGCTTGATGGTTTGGTGGCTGGTATGCGATGAGATGTTCGATGATCTACGCAGGGGTCCCTCACTCGCCTTACATAATTCGGCCGGGCTTGGGTTACAAGTCAAGTTCTCTCTACGAGTCCTACTCTGTTTGGAAACCTAAAGAATACACAGAATACACGATTACATGTTTCCTTCCTTGAGTCCTGCTATTCCTGTTACGCAGAATCCGAACCAACTCCTCCGTGTCTTTCCTGAATTATAGCACCTTTGACCTGGTCTTCAAGCTTGTCATCCGTTCTTGGGCCCATGAGACCAGTCAACACCCTGAAATGGGCCGACTGTCTCTACTGGGCCTTCCAACGGCTCATGTACTGAATCCGCGCTTTGAGGGCCCAGGGGATATCTATCCCCCACAATCATAAGCTGCCAAAAAACTTATATCTCGCGAAGAAGATGATGGTAGGTCTTGGGATGAAATATGAAAAGATAGATGTCTGTCCTAGCAACTGCATGATATTTTGGAGGGAGGATGACAAACTGAGTACATGTAGGCATTGTGGGAAGTCTAGGTACATTCAGGTGAAAAATGAGGCGGGGGAGAACGTGGACACAACGGTGCCGGCTAAGCAGTTGCGGTATATGCCCATCATCCCTCGTTGGAAGCGATTATTCCCTTCTATGAAAATAGCTAAGAGTATGAGGTGGCACAAAGAACGCAGACATGGCAGCCATAGTGAGGATGTAATGGTGCATCCGGCAGATGGCGATGCATGGAAGGCACTGGACGAGTTCGATCCTGAGTTTGTGAGAGACCCAAGGACTGTCCGTCTTGGGTTGGCGATGGATGGGTTCACACCTTTTAGTACTTCTGCGAGCCCATACTCTTGCTAGCCAGTTTTCATCATGCCATACAATCTTCCACCTGAGATGGTGCTTAAAGATGAATTCATATTTCTTGCGCTCATCATTCCAAGACCTGAACATCTAGGGAAGAATCTCAATGTCTTCTTACGCCCGTTAATAGAAGAACTCAAACAATTGTGGATAGGGGTGAAGGCGTATGATAGTTACGTTAAGAAAGAATTTAACCTGCGTGCCGCATACCTCTAGCCAGTACATGGTCTATTGGCCTATGGCAATTTTGCTGGATGGTTTGTGAATGGCCGTCTACAGTGTCCCATATGTATGCATGACTCAGATGCATACAGGCTAAAGCATGGTGGAAAATTCACTTTCTTTGATTGCACTCGAAGGAAGTTTCCTCCAAGGCACAAGTTAAACCAGTCGACTACTGCATTTCGAAAGGGTGTTAAAGTCACAAAGCTACCCTCAAAACATAAGACTGCAAAGGAGATAATGGCATGGCATAGACGTCTGAAGGTTGATTCAAGCACCAAAAGGTTTCACGGTTACGGTAACCTCCACAACTGGACTCACATTTCCTTACTTTGGGAGCTGCCTTATGCTGAGGCTTTGATGCTGCCGCACAATATCGATCTCATGCACCAAGAGCGTAATGTCGCGGAAAGCATCATAAGCATGTGTTTTGATGTGACAGAGAAATCCAAAGACAATATCAAAGCAAGGAAAGACTTAGCATTGCTTTGTGATCGTCCCAATCTTGAGGTACGGTTAAATGGGAAAGGAAAGGAGTGTAGACTACGAGACGAATATTGTCCTAAGCCGAAAGAAAGGAAACAAATATTCAAATGGTTGAAGACCCTGAAATTTCCAGATCGCTATGCAGCTAACCTAAAGCGGGCGGTAAATGTGAAGACCGGAAAGTTGACCGAACTGAAGAGTCATGATTACCATATCATCATGGAAAGGCTCCTACCTGTAATGTTTCGTGCTTATTTCAAAGACGACCTGTGGAGGTCGTTAGCCGAGCTCAGTTACCTCTACAGGCACTTATGTGCTAAGACAGTCTCGAAGAGTTTGATGGTGAAGTTTGTGAGGGAAATTCCGGTGCTTGTATTCAAATTGGAAAAAAGTGTTTCCTCCTAGTTTCATGAATGTGATGCAGCACCTGTTGATTCACTTGCCCTGGGAAGCATTGGTTGGTGGACCCGTTCAATGCCGGTGGATGTATCCTATAGAAAGGCAACTTAAAAAACTTAGTTCTACTGTACGCAACAAGGCTAGGGTTGAGGGTTGTATCATTGAGGCGTTTGCTCTTAAAGAGATGTCACACTTCACCAAAAATTATTTCAACAAAGTAGACGCTGAAAAACACTCCAAGTGGGTTTCTGTTACTGATGTGGAACCACAAAGCGACCTACGGATTTTCAAGTTTCAGGGTACAACAAGTGGACCTTCGGCTGTACGCCATGTGGAAGAATCAGAGCTGAACTTCTTTTTGTTGTACATGTCTAGTAACATGAAAGTAATGAACAAATATTTTGAGTATGTCATCTTCTGACTTCATTCTGTACTCTTTGATTTATATCTACTATCATCTCTAAGTATCAAATAATCTCGTCCTCTCTAAACATCAAATAACGCAGGTTGTTTGAAAAAGAGTATTGGACATCCACTGACCGACCCACCGCCAAGCAATTAGAGAACCTAATGCGTAATGGGCTACGTGGTGGTCCTAATTTCATCCAATGGTTTCGCAAGCATGTAATTAACATCTCATCATCTCTTCGATCATACGTGACCTAACTTGCTTCTCTAATAATGATGCTTTCTTACGTAGTGTCTTACTGATAGAACCGTCCACAAAGACCTAGCCCAGCTGTCTCATGGTCTTGTGAGGGCAAGGAACTACAGTCGATACGATGTTTCTGGATTTTGTTTTAGAACAGCAAAATTAGAGAAGATCCGTCCATTTGCAGCCACTGTCAATAGCGGAGTTATGACCACCGTGTATGATGCTAATGAAAATCTAGTTCACTACTACTGTGTCTTACAAAACATCGTTAAGTATGAATTTGATGGTCCCAAAGCACTAAGTCTGGTGTTCTTTGAATGTGATTGGTTTCATCCACATAATGGCACTCGAGTTGACAACTTTGGCATGGTTGAGGTGAAGCACGGTTCCAAGCTTCAAGGCCAAGACAATGTCGTTCTTGCTCATCAAACTGAGAAGGTTTACTACCTGCCATATCCTCATCCTAGCTTGCATGCATGGTGGGTGGCATTTAAAGTTAACCCCCAAGTCTTGCCTCCCGGCGACGAAGGGTACAATGAAGACGATGACCATGATGTGTTCCAAGAAGGAACATTCGAGAAGGAACGTTCTGATGATGATGATGGCAACGATGGCTTTCAACAAGACGAAAGGGTTCAAGCCGAAAGGCTTCAAGCCGAAAGGTTTCATGTTACTGATGGGGACGCTCTAGAGTTGTTACACGAGGAAGATAGGGACTTAATAGAGGAACCACATGTCAGTGGAAACGGCCCATTACTAGAAAGTCAGAAAGAATTAAGGAGATGACATGACTCAAAAAACAAGTAAGCATGCAACGAGTCAACGAAGCCGAATCAGATGCTGATGATTTTTGATAAGTATGTATTATAAGATTTGTTTTCTTGAAAATAAGACTTCCAAATTATACCTGTTCTTTCTATCATGTGTTTTCTTGAATTTAAGACTTTCAAATTATACCTGTTGTTTCTATCATGTGTTTTCTTGAATTTAAGACTTACAATTATACCTGTTGTTTCTATCATGTCTTATTCAAAATGTATACTAACCTACCTTCTGAATTTTGCAGATGTTCAGGCATAGGAGGAGCAAGGCTCCCAGAGCAGAGAAAGGCAGTAGAAATTTATGGGTTTAATGGATGAGGCAGCTAGGGAGCAGGTGGTTGACGCTGATGCGTCTAGGGAGGACGCGGGAGGGGGTGGTGAGACCAACTTGGGAGGGGTTGGTGATGCGGGAACTGGAGGTCAGACTGACGAGGAGGAAGATGTGGGCCTGGTTGATGCTGATGCTAGGCAGACAGGTTCATCGTCAAGAATTAGTTATCCTTGATATTACTGTTTTGCAAAGTTAAAGTTATTTTTATCTTTCAACTGACTTTAATCCGTTTGGCTATATGTAGGTTTTGAAAGTGTAATTCAGTTCGTGCGAGGCCAGCTGAGAGTGAGAAGCTGCTGATCAAGCCCTTGGAGAGTGGTGAGTCTCATCAATTGATATGTTGTAGGTTTATAATGTATACATCTATTGTTGACCCCTTGTATATTTCAACTAATCCTCTTTGTAGGTCATGGGACAACGTCAAATGGGAAGGTAATAAAGGCCTATGCACCAAGATCAACGGTGTATTGGGTGCCCTCTGTCGCTACCACTACCCTGGCATGGTAGTAGTGAACGGTGAGCGTCAAGCGGCTACTCGCTGGGCACACTGGGGCCTTAAGAGGGAGGTTTTGGAAGATGGTGTCGAGGGTAGGAGTCTATAGGGTGTTGTCTGGGACGACTTTTGGGTGAGTTGCCATACATTGTGATTTTCATTGGAACGTGTGCTCAATAATTCATCTGAGTTTGTTTTGTTTCATATGTAGACAATCGTGAAGCTATGAAGGCGCTGAAGAGGCACTTTAGCAAAGCTGCCGAGAAGGTCATTAATGATTCACTTTCCAATGCAAGGATCACGGCTATCTGCCACTACTATAAGTAGGTGAAAGAAGATAAAATGACCAAGAAGAAAGGAGCCAATAAGATATACCTTAAGGTAGAAGAGTACCTCAAGACCGTGGTTGGTTGGCTTGTGAAGGACATAGAAGCTTGGAGGTGGTTGGCCAAGCTGTGGTCCTCATCTGAGTGGATTGAGAAGTCAGAGGAGAAGCGAAACAACAAAGGGCAGGATCCGGGGCACAAGTACGGAGCAGATGGACACTTTGGGCTTGAGCAACGCATGGTATGCATGTGGCTCAATGGTTGCCATAACCGTATATTCTTTGAGGTCGTATATGTAAAATGCTTGTCATATGTGTTTGCAGGAGGTTGAGAGTGGAACTAGCCAAAGCTTCATAAATGTATTCATTCGAGGCCACCGAGGTCCTGATCTGAACAACACCGATGTTTTGTTCTCCCGGGTGGCCAAGGACAAACTGGTAAGCAATATTACTTGTTATACAAAGTTTGGTTTTGGCAATATTACTTGGTGTGCTCATTGTTGGTTTGTAGGATCGGTATGGGCAAGAAATGGTGAAGCGTCACGGCGAGGGTGTCTAGTGGATGCAGCAGCCTATAGATGTAGATGCTTTGTATCACAGCGATGAGGGTAGAAGACATGGTAGGTTTGCTCCCTTGGTTTAGGTCTATTGCTTGTTTGATGCACCTTTGAGATCCTAGTAACATGTCATATGTGGAAGCGTTGTTTGTAGGTTCACCTTTGGCACAGGGGTTGTTGACTACAACCATACTGTATCTCGTGTGGGATCTGTGAGAAACATGACCCTAAGAGAGGTTTCGGTGATTAATGACAACCTAATTGTGTTACTAATGAGCTCAAGACATGAAGGTGTTTTATTTAATTATGGTGCTCATTGGTTAATGGAAAGAGACCCCTACATCGAATTCATTCCACATCTAATGAAGGATGACCCTCAGATTGGACGTCTAGCGCGAAGATCGAGCTTCATTAGTCCTAAGTACCGTAAAGTCGAAAGAAGGTCACTTAGGATTTCATTTGCTAGTTTTAGATGGGCCATACGATCAAGGGGGGTCAAGGTGAGTAGCTTGAACATCTTTTAATTCAAAAGTTTGCTCCACTCGAGTGCATCTTAGTCTCAAAGCTCAATCACACAAATATAATTAAAATCACTCACCCCTTTCGTCAAAACCAAAAGAAACTTCCTGCAACTTCTTTCAGTTGCACCATCGGACCGTCCGATGGTTTATCGAACAGGTTAGACAGGGAGTGTTGTCCAGGCTAGTTTCAGGCTAAGTCCACCATCGGACTGTCCCATGGTTGCACCATCGGACCGTCCGATGATCCATCGGACCAGTTGGACAGTGAGTGTCACCATCGCTTGCTTTAGGCATTTACGTGCATCGGACCGTCCGATGGTCCAACCATCGGACCGTCTGATGGTCTCTAGGCAGTGGCGCGAAAACGGGGTATTTGAAGAAAATTACGTGCATCAGACTGTCCGATGGTCCGACCATCAGACCGTCCGATTGTTCGCGCAGCGAGCTGAATCGTACAGTAACGGCTAGATTTTGAGCTCTCCACTATTTAAAGGACTCCCCCTCCCTCCATTTCATACCTTTGCAACCAGGAAACACTCATATACCTTCAAAGGTCACTCCACCACCAAATTCATCAACTCTAAGATCTTTGGGCAAGAGACTTGAGAAAGAGAACTTCTTGAGTTGAAGTTGATTCAAGTGAAGCCAAGGCTTGTTACTTTTGGTGATTGTGATCACCTAGACGGCTGCGGTCGTGCCTTCCGCAAGCTCTTCGGAGATTGTGGGAGAAGCGGAGGAAGGTCCTTGCGAGGATACTTGTGAAGCGGTTTTGGAGCTCACCGTTCCGGAGTGGAGAAGAGCATCCCAAAGAGAGCACTTTGTCCGCGGATCAAGGAGTTGCTTGACCTTTGCGAAGGTCACTTTGCCAACCTCATTCCTTGAGAGGTTTGAGGTCGGGATCCTTGTGAGGAGCCCGCGAGAGCAAAGCCTTGCGAGAGGCACCAACGAGGAGTAGGGGGTAGAGACTGTGTGTCTCCCCAAACCTCGTGAAAAATTCTTTGTGTCACTTTTTGCTCCTATTACTTTTCGCATTTACTTAATGTCTTTACATTCCTAGAATTGCATGCTTGGCACTAGGTTGTGTTGGCGTTCCTTAGCCTATTAGATATAAATCTGCAAGCGCACGGAAAACGCGTTGTAGCCTTTCACCCGAGAGTATTTTAGGGTATCGAATCCACGAGGAACGAGGAGTATAATAATCACACGACACAATGGCCAAACTAGTGAAGCTAGCAAGTAGAGGATGAAAGACAGGAAAGCGGGCTCTCAACAGATATTAAATCACTTTACTATACTAAGCATGCAAAGCAAGATACTTGTCATGTAAACATAGACACCAAAGCTGCAGAGCCACTGCCAAGCACCAGAGTGCTGATAACCAAGCCGAGAAAGGCGGGCGCTACAGGTTTCGGCTATATCGTTAGCGAGTCTATCCAAACGACGGGATTGGAATACTGAGAACACAAAAGCTGTCACCAAGTGTGTCTACCAACCAGAGCTACGTGGGATAGCCGACCAACCAAGGCAAACTCTAAGTATGAACACCGTTGTGCCACTCAGAGAGTTTACTATTTACTGGTAATGAGCCAGAAAGGCAATCACTACTATATAGCCTACACTATAAGCATGCACAAGGTTCCCGTAAACAGACAAGCAAATCACTAATTATGAAAGGAAAGTAAGAATGAAATAACAAAGGTAAGAGACATTACTCAATCCTAGAACTGAATAACCTTCCTTTGAGGACACAAGTCTGAGAGAGAAGAGAAATCCAACTCCCGTACTCTATACTCACAACTCTCCTTGATACAAGAGGAATGCCTCTCTCTACAAAGCTAAGGGAAAGCTTCACTTCTCCAACACTATACAACTTCACACTCTCAAGTGCTAGTATACCACTATACTACATCTATCCACACACTCAAATGAGCTCTCAAGGGGGGTATTTATAGCACTAAGAGGCTGAAGAGGTCGGTGGTGGCAGTTGGAGGCGATTAGGAGCCGGGTGGCTTGGGTGTGGAGCCTGGTGGCCCCACCCTAAGCCGGGCGGCCCGGGCAACCTTCGGATCCACCGCCTCACTTCATCCTATGGCTCATGTTGATCCTCCAAGGCGGTTATAGGTCGATTGGCGGTTATCTTGTGTGTTTTTGCCTCAACCATTGGATTCTCTTTGTGTTTCTTCCTTAGACATTGGATGGATGTCTCCTGGATCGCTGACTTAGCCAATTCATGGGCTGGATTGATGAAGTGGAGGCCTTTGACGTGTGGTGACTTGTTCTCTCGGATTCCAAGCTGGCATTGTATTTGACACGTCATTCCTTGCATGCGGGTCGAAGATGGTGGTATTTGGAGCCAGAGCCAGGTCGGGCAGCCTGGGTCCTTAGCCCTGGTGGCTGGGTTTTCAGCCCTTCTCCTTCCTTGCCCTTGATACACCATATTTCCCCCTGTTTTGTATGTTTTTCATCATGACATGTGTTCATGCAAGATCTTTATGCACAACTCGTGGAACTGGTTAATATGTATGAATCTTGCATAAATTCACCCTTGGAACATGAAATGTTTGTGGTTGAAATGGGTTATAACGACAGCCAACAGGTTGCAAACCTTTTTATGCATGTAGTTTTCAAGGAACACTCTTTTAGACACTAGGGTGAATTGGTACTTGTTCGTTAGGATTTATTTTCAAGTTTTGAAATTAGAAGTCCAATTCACCCCCCGCCCTTCTTGCACATCTTGATCCTTTCAATTGGTATCAAAGCCGAGTGCTCATTGGTTGAGGCTTCACCGCCTTGAGCAAGATGTCTATTGGGGAAGGACCGCCCCCGATGTTCGATGGCGAGGACTTCCCATATTGGAAGATCCATATGAAGTCCTATATGGAAGCCATCGACCCACTCCTCCATACCGCGGCCATCACCGGTTTTCCCGCCGTGGTCGATAAGGATAAGCCCACAACGTCAGAACAAAATTATGAGAAGTGGAATGCCAAAGCTCATAATGTCCTCTTTCGTGGCTTGTGCAAAGAGGTTTTCAACCGCATGAGAACCATCAAGGACGAGCACAAGCTATGGGAGGAGATTTGTGCACTTCACGAGGGAACCTGGAGCGAGAGAGAGCAACGGCATAGCACCCTTAGCAAAAAGCAAAATGATTTTTGCATGTTGCCTTATGAAAATGCTAATCAAATGTATTCTCGTCTCAATGTGTTTGTAGAGGAGATCAACGGTCTTGGTCTAACTCAAATCAAGGAGGATGATGTGGCTAGAAAAACATTGGACCTACTCGATTGTGACAAGTATGGCCACATCGTCACCTATCTTCACCAAACCGACCTCTCCAAAGCAACTCCCTCCGATGTGCTTGGCATGATCAATGCTCATGAGATGTATATGAAGATCACACCGGATGCAGAGGCGCCACATTGCTCTCAAAGCAAGCTCATCCAAAGAGTGATGATGAGGTGGCCCTTCTTGTGTGCAAAGTCACTTGTGCCTTGGGTCGCCATGACAAGAAGGGCATCAAGTACTCCTCAAGTAAGAAGAAATTCTTTCCATCCAAGAAGAAGCTTGAAGAAACGGAGTGCTACAAGTGTGGCAAGCTTGGCAATCTATCTTATCAATGCCGAGTTGCCACCAAGAAGAAGCAAGAAAAGAAGCACCACAAGCATGACTCAAGCGATGAGTCAAGTGATGATGAGAAGAACAAGAAGAAGGCCCCCAAGAAATTCAAGAAGAAATTGTTCAAGAAGAAGGGCAAAGCTTATATTGGGGAGTGGATGACCGATGAGGACACCTCAAGCAACTCGTCGGATTCAAGTAATGATGAAGATGAAGTGGTTGCTGGACTTGCTATTGCCTACTATCACTACACCGACACTGGTTTCATCAACTGCATCATCCACTTCTCACCTATGCCTTATGGCTAAGGGGGACAAGGTAAAAACCTTTGATGACTCCTCCGATGATGATGATGATTTGCCTTCCTATGATGAACTTGCTCTTACTTCAAGAGCAAAACAATGCAATCAACAAATTGAGTGCAAAGCTTGACAAAGCCAAAATTGAGAAGAAGAGTCTCATAAACAAGTGCAATGAGCTTGTGACAAGCTATCATGCCAAGGTTGATGAAATGGAGAAGAAAATTGCTAGCCTTGAAGAAGCCAACAAGAAGCTCACATCAAGCAACAAGCAACTTGAGATGATAAAAAAAACTCAAGACAACAGGTACAATATAATCAAGAAGTCTCACACTGAGCAAAATCAAGAAATCAAAGAGCTCAATGAGACACTTGATGAAGTGAACAAGTGCTATAGGGAGTTGGCAACCACACATGAAGAGCTTTGTGAAAGAAACCGCATCTTGCAACTCCATAGCATTGAGCTTGATGAGGCTAGAAAAGAGCTAGAAGCAACACTTCAAGAAATCAACTCAATTCACAAGAATGATGAATCTCCCAATGACATCAAGTCTTGTGAGAAGACATGTGTGCCCAATAGTGAGCATGATAAGCTTGTGATTGAACTAGAGAAGCTCAAGAATAAAATGAGTGAATCTCCCAATGCACTCAAAGAAGCCAAGCATTGCACTCAATGAAAGAACAAGGCTACAAGTGAGAAAGATGCAAGCATTCTCATCAAACTCAAGGATGAAAATTACAAGCTTAAGCAAGAAGTGAAGAGTGTGCAATCCGGCTATGGTGCCTTACTTAAGGGCAATACCAAGTATCATGAGATGCTATCTTACCAAGCCGTGAACTTTGAGAAGAATGGTCTTGG
The DNA here is from genome assembly GCA_022530915.1 of Paspalum notatum. Taxonomy (NCBI): domain Eukaryota; kingdom Viridiplantae; phylum Streptophyta; class Magnoliopsida; order Poales; family Poaceae; genus Paspalum; species Paspalum notatum. The sequence goes on along the minus strand of CM039688.1, from coordinate 24,149,223 downwards.
CTATCCCCCAATGAAGGATACATGCAAGCCACCACATTCAATCAAGATTGAGAAGCCCAAGTGGTGCACCGAGTGCATGACCGAAGGCCACTTCATGTTTGAGTGCAAAGCACCGCCCAAGAAACTCAACAAGCAATTGAGGGCGTTTGCTTTTGATGCTCACTACCTGGTCAAGAGACTGTCAAATGGTCAACTCAAGGTCCAATTACTAGGCAAGAAAGATGAGACAAGGCCCAAGAAGCTATGAGTGCCCAAGACAGTCATTCCCAAGATTGCCGACCCCAATGAAAAATGGACACCTAAGCCAAAGACCAAAGTTGCACCTATTCTTAGATGGGTGCCCAAGTCTCAAGCTTGATTTGCTTGTGTGTAGGTGAACTACAAGACCGGTGGATCACATTGGGTGATGGATAGTGGATGCACTCAACATATGACCGGTGATTCCCGGATGTTCACCTCACTTAGTGGGAATGTGGAGGATTATGACAAGATCACATTTGGTGACATCTCCAAGGGCAAAGTTGAAGGATTGGGCAAAATTGAAATATCAAGTGAATATTCAATCTCCAATGTGTTGCTAGTTGATTCTTTGAATTTCAATCTCTTGTCGGTGGGACAACTATGTGATTTGGGTTTCCAATGCCTATTCAAGCCAAATGAAGTGATAGTGAGCAAAATTGATGGTGGTGAAGAAGTCTTCAAGGGTTTTCGTCATAACAATCTTTATCTTATTGACTTCAACTCAAAGAAGGCCAATTTGCAAGCATGTCTATTCTCTAAGAATTCAATGGGTTGGTTGTGGCATAGAAGACTTGCTCATGTTGGAACTCAAAGAAGGATTTGGTCCGAGGATTAAAGGATATCACATTTGAGAAGGACAAATTGTGTAGTGCTTATCAAGCTGGCAAACAAGTTGCAAACACTCATCCAAGCAAGACATTCATGTCCACTTCAAGGCCACTAGAGCTACTACACATGGATCTCTTTGGTCCAACCACATATACAAGTATTGGTGGCAACAACTATGGTTTTGTGATAGTTGATGACTTCTCAAGATACACATGGGTTTATTTTCTTGAAGACAAAACCGAAGTGGCTCATGTCTTTAGCAAGTTTGCCAAGAGAGCTCAAAATGAATTCAACACTTCAATTGTGAAGATTAGAAGTGACAATGGAAGAGAGTTTGACAACAGCAACATTGAATAATATTGTGATGAGGTTGGGATCAAGCATGAGTTCTCCTCTACATACACACCCCAACAAAATGGTGTAGTGGAGAGGAAGAATAGGATACTCATTACTCTTGCAAGATCAATGCTTGATGAGTATGGCACTAGTGAGAAGTTTTGGGCCGAAGCCAGCGCATGCTATGCCTCCAACCGGTTATATCCTCACCGTCTTCTTGACAAAACTCCATATGAATTGCTCAATGGGAGAAAACCCAATATATCTTATTTTCGGGTGTTCGGGTGCAAATGTTATATCTACAAGAAGCGCCAACACTTGGGTAAGTTCCAAAGGCGTTGTGAGGTTTCTTACTTGGTTACTAATCAAAGTCCCACCGCATATTCAACAATGTCACCGGCATGGTTGAAGACATATGATGTGGAATTTGATGAATCTAATGGCTCCCAAGGAGCACATGTTGATGTTGTGAATATAGATAAGGAACCACTTGTAGAGGCAATGAAGAATATGCCTATCGGTGACATCAAGCCTAAAGAGGATGATGATGAAGTGCAAGTTGATCAACCATCCTCTTCCATGGAACCTCAAGATGGTAGTGAACAATACAAAATACTTCCAAATGAAGATGTTCATGTACCTCAAGAGCAAGTTGATGAGCAAGCACAAGATGTGAGCACACCGGTTAGGACACCTCAAGTGGCACCTCAAAAAAGAAGTCAACTCACAAGTGGACACCCCAAAGAACTCATCATTAGTGGTCCAACTAGAGGAGTCACAACAAGATCTCTCAATATCGGAGCATTCTGTCAAGCCTACTCATTTGTCTCTAGCATCGAGCCAACAACAATTGATCAAGCTTTGAGTGATCCAGATTGGATAAATGCCATGCATGAAGAGCTCAACAATTTCACAAGAAATGAAGTTTGGACACTTGAAGCTAAACCCAAGGGTGCCAGAGTGATTGGAACCAAGTGGGTCTTTAGAAACAAGCAAGATGATTAAGGCAACATTGTGAGAAACAAGGCAAGACTAGTGGCAAAGGGATACTCTTAAGTTGAAGGAATTGATTTTGGAGAGACCTTTGCACCAGTTGCAAGATTAGAGGCTATTCGGTTTTTTCTAGCTTATGTGATGAGGACATCAACTACAACACCAGTACGTCTACACCAGCAGCACCTTTTCCAGCGCCACCAAATGCACCTTCTCCTTAGGCGCCACCTTCTTCCTCATCTGGGCCAATCACTCGGGCCCGTGCAAGAGATCTAAACTTCGTCATGCTACTGAAGAATGAAGGCCCAGAAGAATAGACGCTGGCCCAACTGAGGCCCTTGTGTGGGCGTCTAGGGCTGGCCACCACTAGGGGCTGCGCCCCCCTCTCTCCCTCTATTTAGATAGAGGCTTTATTTCTTTTCAGACTCGAGTTTTGTTTTACAATTAGCTTTAGCTACTCTTGAACACGCGCAAATCTGCGCTGTCCTCGTGAATTTCAGAACTCCACCTTCGAGTGATACTTAGATTGCTCGCATCTCTTTCTTGTTCGTTCTTCGATTGTGGACAGGAAACGATCTTCGTGATCAGGCTGATCTTGCATCAACAAGGTCGGTAACCACAGGGAGTTGGTTCAGCGATTGCATTGGCGCTTCGGGCTCGCTCGTCGTAGTCGGATTGTGAGGGTCATCTTCCACCAAATCGAAATTATCCCCACTCACCGAAAGATCGGGCACTCTGGCTCTATCAAGTGGTATCAGGTTTCCAGGTTGATCGGTGAGTTTATCGAGTGTTTTCAAATTCCTACAGTCCACAAAACCAAAATAAAAATATATATTCCTTGTCCCAGCACCCTTTTTAGCCTTGCACTGTCTTTCAATAATTCGCGTTGTTGAATTTGTGTGCTTACGCGTTCAATTGTTGCTGGTTACTTTGTGTTCTATCGCCATTTTTTTTCTTCTTCGAACCCTAGCGCGCCGCCACATCTCTTTCCCTTCTGCATCACACCCTGCTGCTCGCCCACCCACCACGCGCAGACCCCCCTGGATCGCGCGCCGATCACCTCCCCCCTGGATCGCGCCTCCTGATTTCCCCCTGCCTTGTGTATCCTTTGGAAAGTCAAAAAAAAGGGAAAGCAAAAAAAAAAGGTGTATCCTGATTTCCTATTTTCCTACTCCTGATCGAAAGCAAAAAAAAAGGAAAGTATCGCGCCTCCAGATTTCCTAATCCTGATCGACCTCCATTGAGAAAGTTTTGGTCACCTCGGAAGTCCTACCATACAAAGGGACGTCAGGATCTTGAGAGAGAGAGAGAGAGAGAGTCCGGAATACCCCTACCCTTCCTGAAAAAGTGTGTGTGGTAACTTGCTCATTTGTATTCCTTTGCCCATATAATCGGTTTGTGAGTTTCTCCAAAAAAAAACAGCAACGAAAAAAACAAAAAAAAAAGAGGGACACAGAAAGGAGGTTACCTTGTCTGGGCGCGTCACGCAGGACGCCCAGGGGTGAGCACCTGCTGCTACTTGTTCTTCTCTCTTGTGTTTTCCGTTGCCCCCCTACCCTTGCTCCACTTTTGCACTTTGTTTCCAGCAGCTTTGATTACGTGTTTGGCACTATAATTCAACCTTGCATTATTGTTTGATTGTGCTAACCCTTGAATTGAGTGCAGCCTACCCAGAACTCCACATAGTTCTACGACGAGTAGACTTTGTTTCTCCAGGCAATCGCTCCTCCAATCTTTCACCGGTTCTACCTGTTGGTTGCAGCTCACCCCTGTGTGCTTGGTAAGAGTGGATAAGAGCACTACTGTGAGCGCCTGATCCACACCCTTGTTGTCGTAGGCTTTGCTTTGTGTTTGCGCTAACTATGGCAGGAGACGACGAAACGACGGATGCCCAACTGCGGGATGTGCGGACACAAGTTGATGGACTTGCCGCGGACATGAAGACGATGCATGAACGGCTTGATCTTCGGTCACTTCATCAAACGAGCGGTTCGACCAGCTAGACCTCGCTTAGACAGCCACCACGACCACGCTCAACGACATCGTGTCACGACTCCATACGTTGACCACGACGCTCACGGAGTTGCAGAAGGACTATGGCGGTGACACGGAGCAGGAAGATGGAGATCGCTGCGGGTGTGCCCGCCGTGTGGTACGTCGACCATCTAATGACTCATTTGCTCAGATTAAATTTAAAATTCCATCTTTTAATGGCAAATATGATCCTGCTGCATATCTTGATTGGGAATTAGAGGTCGAAAAGAAATTTTCATGCCATGATATTCCTGCTAATTCTCAAGTTAAAGCTGCTATTTGTGAATTTACTAATTTTGCTTTAATTTGGTGGCGTGAATGTAAACAAAAACATCCCACTGCCACTCCCACCACTTGGACTCAATTAAAAGCTGCTATGCGACACAGATTTGTGCCTTCCTATTATGCCCGAGATTTGCTTAATAAAATGCAGTGTTTTCAACAAGGTCAACAATCTGTTGAGGAATATTACCAGGAACTACAAAAGGGTATGATTCGTTGTGGTCTATTTGAAAAGGATGACCCTGCTATGGCACGTTTTCGCGGTGGTTTGAACCGAGAAATTCAGGATATACTTGATTATAAGGAATATTTTGATATGACCACATTGTTTGAATATGCTTGCAAAGCTGAACGTGAAGTGCAGGGGCGCCGATCCAAGACATATACTAACTCTTTTGCAGGACGGAGCCCGACATCCAGCTCAGCTCCTGCTCTTCCTGCGCCATCCACCACTAGCACTACACCGCGCGAGAGGACGGCCAAACCTGCAGCGCCCCCAGCCACAGGCGCTGTTCCTTCCATAGGACGTACACGGGATATTCAGTGCCATCGTTGCAAAGGATTTGGGCACGTGATTCGGGACTGCCCCAGCAAGCGTACCTTACTCATACGTGACAATGGTGAGTACTCTTCCACTGGTGATTCCGAAGAAACTCGACATGCTATGCTTGCCACTGACCATGTAGATAATGAGGAGGTACATGTCGCTCCCGGCGATGCCGATAGGTATGAGAGTCTTGTTGCACAGCGTGTTCTTAGTACACAGGTTGCCCAACCTGAGCAAAATCAGCGACACACTTTATTCCATACTAAAGGCGTTGTACAAGAACGGTCGATTCGCATCATCATCGACAGTGGCAGCTGCAACAATTTGGCGAGTACAGCTTTGGTAGAGAAGTTATCATTGCCCACTCGTAAGCACCCGAACCCATATCACATTCAATGGCTTAATGATGGTGGCAAAATCAAAGTTACACGCTCGGTACGTGTTCCCTTTTCCTTGGGCTCTTATTCTGATTATGCTGATTGCGATGTTATTCCTATGGAAGCATGCTCTTTGTTACTTGGTAGACCGTGGCAATATGATACTGATAGTTTACATCATGGTCGTTCGAATCATTATTCTTTCATGTTTAAGGGTCAGAAAATAATTATCCATCCCATGACCCCTGACCAAATTATAAAAGATGATCTTGCTCGGGCTACAAAAACTGCAAAGCAACTTGCACCTACACCATCCACCCCTGTTAATGCTGAAATCAAGTTGCATGCTCCTGTTTTACTTGCTACACGTGCTGATTTTGATGATCTACGTGATACTCACTTGCCCTGCTATGCACTTGTTTGTTCTAGTATGCTTGTTTCACTTGATGCTGCCCCGCCTTTGGATATTCCCCCTGCCGTTTCTCACCTTTTGCAGGAGTACGCTGATGTTTTCCCCAAGGACTTGCCCCCGGGTCTTCCCCCGCTCCGTGGCATTGGACACCAGATTGACCTCTTCCCCGGCGCCCAGCTTCCAAACTGCGCCCCGTACCGTACAAATCCGGATGAGACGAAGGAGATCCAGCGCCAGGTGCAGGCGTTGCTTGATAAGGGTTACATTCGTGAATCTCTTAGCCCTTGCTCAGTTCCTGTTTTACTTGTTCCAAAGAAAGATGGGTCATGGCGTATGTGTGTCGACTGTCGCGCTATTAATAACATCACCATTCGTTATCGATATCCTATACCACGCCTTGATGATATGCTAGATGAGCTTAGTGGTCCCATTATTTTCACTAAGATTGATTTGCGTAGTGGTTACCATCAGATTCGAATGAAACTGGGTGATGAATGGAAAACGGCTTTTAAAACAAAGTTTGGGTTATATGAATGGTTGGTTATGCCGTTCGGATTGACTAATTCTCCAAGCACCTTTATGCGTTTGATGAACGAAGTTCTAAGGCCCTTCATAGGATTGTTTGTTGTTGTCTATTTTGATGATATCCTTATTTACAGCAAGATTATGGAAGAGCATTTAGAACACTTGAGTACTGTTTTTGATGCGTTGTGTGCTGCCCGCTTATTTGGTAACGTGGAAAAATGCACCTTTTGCACACAACGTGTCTCGTTTCTTGGTTATGTTGTTACTCCATAGGGCATAGAGGTGGATAGCAGCAAGATTGATGCCATTCGGGACTGGCCTACACCGACGACGGTCACACAGATTCGGAGTTTTCTTGGACTTGCAGGCTTCTACCGCCGGTTCATCCGTGATTTTAGCTCCATTGCAGCCCCTCTACATGAGCTTACAAAGAAAGGTGTGCCGTTTGCTTGGGGCGACTCGCAGGAGGTAGCGTTCAACACTTTGAAAGATAAGTTAACACATGCGCCCCTCTTGCAATTGCCTGATTTTAATAAAGTGTTTGAGCTTGAATGTGATGCTAGCGGTATTGGGCTAGGTGCTGTTTTGTTACAAGAAGGAAAGCCGGTTGCTTATTTTAGTGAAAAATTAAGCGGTGCTAGCCTGAGATATTCTACTTATGATAAGGAGCTTTATGCTTTAGTTCGCACTTTGCAAACATGGCAGCACTATCTTTGGCATCGCGAGTTCATAATTCATTCTGATCATGAGGCTTTGAAACATATTCGTACCCAAACAAATCTGAACCGTCGTCATGCTAACTGGGTAGAATTCATCGAGTCTTTCCCTTACATTATTAAACACAAGAACGGGAAGGAAAATGTCATTGCTGATGCGTTGTCATTGCTAATGCGTTGTCAACCATGCTTTCACAGTTAGATTTTAAAATTTTTGGCTTGCAAACTGTGAAGGACCAATATGTCAACGATGCTGATTTTAAAGATGTTTTAATACATTGCATGCATGGCAGACCATGGGGCCAATTCCACATGCAGGATGGGTTCCTGTTTCGCGCTAACAAGCTATGTATTCTAGCAAGCTCGGTTCGTCTTTTGTTGTTACAGGAAGCGCATGGAGGTGGTCTCATGGGACACTTTGGCGTCTACAAGACGCACGAGGGGCTGGCCGCACACTTCTTTTGGCCCCAGATGCGCCGTGATGTCGAGCGCCTTGTTGCACGCTGCACTACTTGTCAGAAAGCTAAGTCATGATTGAGCAACCATGGTTTGTATATGCCTTTGCCTGTCCCTACGTCCCCTTGGCTTGATATTTCTATGGACTTTGTTTTGGGATTGCCTAGAACTAAGAAGGGGAGGGATAGCATTTTTGTGGTTGTTGATAGATTCTCCAAAATGGCTCATTTTATACCTTGTCATAAAACTGATGATGCTAGCAGTGTTGCTGAATTGTTCTTTCGAGAGATTATTCGTTTGCATGGTATTCCGAATACAATAGTCTCTGATCGTGATGCTAAGTTTCTCAGTCATTTTTGGAGATCTCTTTGGAATAAATTGGGAACTAAATTGCTGTTTAGTACAACTTGTCACCCTCAAACTGATGGGCAAACTGAGGTGGTCAATAGAACTTTATCAACCATGCTTAGGGCTGTTTTAGACAAAAATTTGAGACGTTGGGAGGATTGCTTGCCTCATATTGAATTTGCTTATAATTGTGCAACACATTCTTCTACAAAGATGTGCCCTTTTCAGATTGTTTATGGTTACATTCCTCGGGCACCTATTGATTTGTTTTTGCTTGATTCTGAGGACGCCCCACATATCGATGCTGTTGCACATGTTGAACAAATGATTGACCTCCATGAACAAACACACCAAAACATTGCTGCTGCTAATGCTAAGTATCAGGTTGCTGGGAGTAAAGGAAGAAAACATGTTACTTTTGCCCCTGGTGATATGGTTTTGTTGCATTTGAGAAAGGATCGTTTTCCTACTTTGCGCCGTTCTAAATTGATGCCTCGTGCCGCTGGTCCTTTTAAGGTGCTCACCAAGATTAATGATAATGCTTATATCCTTGACCTACCTGCGGAGTTTGGTGTTTCCACTAGTTTTAATGTTGCAGATTTGAAACCATATGTGGGCGAGGATAAGGAGTTGCCGTCGAGGGCGACTTCAGTTCTAGAAGGGGAGGATGATGAGGACATCAACTACAACACCAGTACGTCTACACTAGCAGCACCTTTTCCAGCGCCACCAGATGCACCTTCTCCTCAGGCGCCACCTTCTTCCTCATCTGGGCCAATCACTCGGGCCCGTGCAAGAGATCTAAACTTCATCATGCTACTGAAGAATGAAGGCCCAGAAGAATAGATGCTGGCCCAACTGAGGCCCTTGTGTGGGCGCCTAGGGCTGGCCACCACTAGGGGCTGTGCCCCCTCCCTAGCCGCCCTTCCCTAGGGGCTGCGCCCCCCCTCTCTCCCTCTATTTAGATAGAGGCTTCATTTCTTTTCAGACTCGAGTTTTGTTTTATAATTAGCTTTAGCTACTCTTGAACACACGCAAATCTGCGCTGTCCTCGTGTATTTCAGAACTCCACCTTCGAGTGATAATTAGATTGCTCGCATCTCTTTCTTGTTCGTTCTTCGATTGTGGACAGGAAATGATCTTCGTGATCAGGCTGATCTTGCATCAACAAGGTTGGTAACCACAGGGAGTTGGTTCAGCGATTGCATTGGCGCTTTGGGCTCACTCGTCGTAGTCGGATCGTGAGGGTCATCTTCCACCAAATCGAAATTATCCCCACTCACCGAAAGATCGGGCACTTCGGCTCTATCATTATGCATCCCATCATGACATGAAGCTCTATCAAATGGATGTGAAGAGTGCATTTCTTAATGGCTATATCAATGAGCTAGTTTATGTGGAGCAACCACTCGGTTTTGAAGACCCAAACAATGCTAATCATGTGTATAGGTTGTCCAAAGCTCTCTATGGATTAAAGCAAGCACCTCGAGCTTGGTATGAGAGGCTTAGGGACTTCCTCATTGAGAAAGGGTTCATGATTGGCCAAGTTGACACCACCTTATTGACCAAGAAGATGGACAATGATCTCCTTGTTTGCCAAGTGTATGCTGGTGATATCATCTTTGGGTCGACAAATGAAGAGTTGTGCAAGGAATTTGGCAAGATGATGGCAAAGGAATTTGAGATGTCAATGATCGGTGAGCTCACTTTCTTCCTTGGGTTTCAAATCAAGCAACTAAAAGAAGGGACCTTCATCTGTCAAGAAAAGTACACAAGAGATCTACTCAAGAAATTCAAGACGGATGACTGCAAGCCGATTGAAACTCCAATGGCAACTAACACAGAGCTCGACACCGATGAAAGTGGTATCAAGGTGGACCAAACTCTTTACCGGTTCATGATAGGTTCACTTCTTTACTTATGTGCTTCTAGGCCGGATATCATGTTTAATATGTGTTTGTGTGCCCGGTTTCAAGTCGATCCCAAGGAATCTCATATCACCGCGGTGAAGAGAATCCTAAGATATCTCAAACACACCCCTAGCATAGTCTTCTGATACCCCAAGGGCGCTAGTTTTGAACTCTTAGGCTACTCGGATTCAAACTTTGCAAGATGCTGAGTTGAGACTAAGAGTACCTCCGGGTGTTGCTACTTGCTAGGGCGCTCGCTCGTTTCGTGGTCGTCGAAGAAGCAAAACTGCGTATCCTTGTCCACCGCGGAAGCGGAATATATAGCGGCCGGGTCCTCTTGTGCCCAACTTCTATATATGAGGCAAACACTCTTGGATTACGGAGTTAAGCTTTCTAGGATCCCTCTCCTTTGTGACAACAAGAGCGCAGTTAAGCTTGCCAACAATCCGGTCCAACACTCTCGAACCAAGCACATCACTTCATAAGGGACCACATCGCAAAGGGAGACATCCTCTTGCGAAATGTGGGGACTAAGGAGCAATTGGTGGACATCTTCACTAAGCCACTAGATGAGAGTAACTTTTGTAGGTTACGAGGTGAGCTAAACGTGTTAGATGCTAGAACGATCATGTAAGTTGCCATGCCATATAATTTGCATCATATGTAAATGCTAGTCACTTACCTAATCATCGCAAGATAGAGAGGAGCGAAGGCCTTGCATGAGCCGGTGGTCTAAGTTTCGCTCATGGCATGTAGAAATGCTCCTCTTGAAGAAGCTTGCGGGGAAGTAATATGGCAAGTGTAGATTTAACTTCTTGCAAGCATTGCATTCCTTGTCATATAGATGTGCATGCATATTTCAGTTCCAATCCATGCTTGTTGTAGGATGCACTTGCATCGCATCCGGTAGTGTCACAAAGGATCACTCTTGATGATGTGGAGACTTGTTTCATGTGCAAGCATCTCAAGTCATGAAAAGAGAATAGAGCAAAGGTTTGGCGTTGTTCTTCATGCCCATTGAATCAAATCCCTCCGGGACAGGAGTTAATCATCTCTAGTTCTCCTACGGATAGACTCATACATATTTGGATCTTATCTGCCAATTTTCTTGGATTTGGAGTTTATGTTTGAAAAATCAAAATTATATCAATAGCATGAGAGAATGCAACTATTTTTGAGTGGTTGAGGGGTAAAGATTTCATCTTGGATTGCCCATACTTGCGTTTGTTTGAATCTTCAAAAAGTTAGGCAAGAAAAGGAGTTTTTCAGTATGTTCTACGTCTGCCTCAACCATCGGACCGTCCGATGGTCCTTCAGTGACTTCTCCACCCCGTCTATCTATCTTGTCCGATGCACCATCGGACCGTCCGATGGTCTAACCATCAGACCGTCCGATAGTCCTTGGCTCTTTTCAAACCCCTCTGCCCAACTCGTCCGGTGGTCCATTAGACCGGACCATCGGACCATCCGATGGGCCCCGGACGGCTAGGGTTTCGTCTTTTTAAGCTTTTAAGTTGTGGGCCCGGGGCTTTCCTCTCTCACTCCCTCATCCTCGACCCGCTCCTCCAAACCCTAAGTCAGCCGTCGCCTCCCACCTCACCATGCCGCCACCACGCCGCCTCACTGCAGCACCGCGCCGCCGCCTCGCCGCAGCACCACGCCGCCTCACCGCAACGCTGCGCCGCCTCATCACCACGCGTCTCCCTCTCCACGTCGCCCCCAAGCTCCCTTCTCCAGCCATCTTCTTCTCCTCCAGCAACTCTTTCCCTCTCAATCTCGTGGTGAGCTTTGATTCCACTCTCTTCTTGTGCTATCTAGCTCACTATCCTTCTAGGGCTTGCATCTTCCTTGAATTTGTGGCATGTGGCACTAAAAGGAATGAATTTTCATGTTGATTATGCTTCATGGACTCAAGAAATTAGGTTTTGGTGTGAGATGGCCACACACCTCTATCTAAATTGCTCTAGTAATTGAAAATCAACATGCATGCCACATTTTCATCAATTCACCTAATTCCTTGTCTAGATCTTTCCTTGTCTAGATTTAATTCCTCTCACCTAATTCTTCTTGCCTATCTATATTCTTGTGTTTGTTAATCAGATGGTTAGAGAAGGCAGGGATAAGGACTTAGGCAAGGACAAGGGCAAGGTAGTCGCCCAGGAGCTCTCTAAGAAAAACCGGAAGACTCAAGCACAGCGTGAGGCCAAGGCCGCTGAGTGCGTGGCCGACGCTGCCGATGCTGTCCAGCGTGGTCGAGCGGGGGGCATCTGGATCGGAGAGCCTCGTCACACCCTCTCTTGCTTGGCCAAACCGGCCAAGGTTTCGGTGGATCCTCAGCCACCGAAAGGGCACAAGCCTCGCACGAAGTTTTTGACTCCCAAGAGGCAGGCCCAAAGTCGTTACAGTGGCAGGACCACCTCGGCAGCAGAGATCATTGCCAAGCAAGAGGCCAAGGCAAATAAAGAGGCAAGAGCAGCAGGCAGATCAGCAGCTAGTACAGAGGCCCAGCAGACCGAGCAGACAGAGCACACTCTCCAGTCAGAGTCTGAGGCCGAGCTTGAGCGTGAGTCTAGTGAGGAGGAGATCGTCATACCTATCTAGCCCACAGCTCCTGTCCTCACTGGAGACGCTCAGCTAATCAGCTATCAAGGTTACAGTGGGGAGAAGCTAAAGAAGATCAGATATTTTATTACCCCCAGCAGATGGTTCTCGGAGCAGCACGACCCGCGTGTCGATTGGAGATTCTGGATTCTCGTCCAGGCCTCACTCTACCAGAGCTACCGCAGAGCAGGCATGGGCATGTTTCCTCATGCAGTACTCAGTCTGCCGAAGATAGGGACAGTTCTTGGACAGAACGCCTATCCATTCTTCCAGCACCTTCTAGGCTTGACAAATCTGCTTGAGCGTAGGTTCAAGTACAGTGAGGAGTGGGTGCGTGCATTCTACGCCACCTTGTTTGTTGAGAAGGGCAGACAATTTATACAGTTCATGTTTGCTGGGCAGCGTATCAGGCTCTCAAGGCAGGAGATTGCACAGCTACTTGGTCTTTCACTCTCAAACAGGCGCCTCCACTTTGATGTTTACGGAGACTTGGAGCCCCCTCAACACTCTAAGGTCGGGCGGAATCCACTTCTAGTTGAGGAGGCCAGAGTGATTTTCAGAGAGGAATATCGTAAGAGGTTGCCAGCAGAGCTCACTCCAGTGGCCGATAGTCTCTACAGGGCTATGGCCAAGTCGCTGCTACCTCGTCTCGGTTCTCGTGAGTGTCTCACGAACCTGCAGCAGCACCTCCTTCGAGCCCTCATCCAGCATATTTCCTTCTGTGTGGTCGACTTTCTTCTAGCTGAGATTGAGGATGTTATAACTGATGGGATACGGATGCACATGCATTTTCCTTACGCTCACTTTATCTCCTACATGCTTAGTAGGATAGCCTATGATGCTCAGAGTCCGCCGCCGCACTTCACCTTGTACGAGCGAGGTCCATTGTCTTACTATAAGCTCTACAAGGCGAGTGCTCAGTCAGTGCGACCAGTGAGGGATGCACCCCAGCAGGCCAGCACACAGAGACAGGAGGAGACGCTGCAGTAGAGGAGGAGAGTGAGGATGACAGTGCCGACTCAGACGACGAGCGTCCGCGGCCTCCGTCACCTCTGGCTCACGACTTTGAGGCCGGTGGCTCACGAGACCCTCCACCACCTCCTCCTCCACCGCAAGTCACAGCAGCACAGGTTGCCACCGCCATGGACATCGCTTCTATCCTTCAGGCGATGATGGCACATTAGCAGCACAGTGACCAGAGGTTTGAAGCTCTGATTCAGCAGCAGTCGCAGATGCAGCAGACGATCTTCAGTAGCAGCAGCATAGTGATGATAGGTTTGCACAGTTGACTCAGCAGCAGACAGAGTCTTAGACTCGTATTCTAGAGACTGTGCATACTCTCATGGCGGAGCTCAGGACAGACACCCAGAGGCAGATTGCCACACTTCATCAGCAGCTCGAGGCTCCAGCTCTCCAGTTAGTACCTTCTCTCGACCAAGCCTGCAGAGCCCACTCATGTCACTCACCACTCTGACCACTTCTCCCATGGACTTCAGATATACAAATCTGCTCACGAGTGGTTACAGGATGGAGATGAGTCAGTTACCGACTAGGACACATCAGTTCGACACTTCTCCGCCGGTGCTGCCCACTGTGCCTCCTTTGACTTTGATAGGTGCTGAGTCTCAGATGCTATCTTCCGGACAGCCCCCAGACAGTTCAGCTGCTGCTCTTCACTCCTCACCGCCCGAGCTCTCAGCTACCGATCTAGTGCAGACGCAGGTTGATACTCAGTCGACGGACCTGAGCTCGCACACCGTTTCCACAAACGGTTCGACGACTGCAGCTACTGCTCCCGTGACGACTACAGAGGCCATCCGCACCATCTCTGCCCCGCTCGCTCCCTCGAGCACAGCCGCACCTTCTAAGCTTGAGCAGGCAGTGGATGAGGCTGTAGCGGAGTCCCCCGACAGTGCCGATCTCGACTTCCACATTCGTGCAGCCACCATGGATCTTCCTCATGGCACTCCTCCTCTGTCCAGCTCTTAGTCTTCTTCCTTTTTGGTGTTTGACACCAAAGGGGGAGATGTGTCTTAGGGGGAGTGTTAGAGAGTGAGTAGAGCTAGGGGGAGTTAGCTCAGAGCTAGGGGGAGCTTGAGCCTCATATCTTTTGATGTATGTTGGGTGTTTATTTTGGTTGTTGACCCACGTCATGACATTTGGCTTTTGAGCTTGTCGGTTGTTGATCATGACTATGGTTCTTGATTGTGCTTGACTTTATGTGATTATCTCTTGTTTTCTTTTGAGCTTTGTACTTTCACGTTTTACTTTTCTAGCTCTACCCTTGTGTTGTCATCAATCACCAAAAAGGGGGAGATTGTGAGAAACATGACCCTAAGAGGTAGAGGTTTCGGTGATTAATGAGAACCTAATTGTGTTACTAATGAGCTCATGACATGAAGGTGTTTTATTAAATTATGGTGCTCATTGGTTAATGGAAAGAGACCCCTACATTGAATTCATTCCACATCGAATGAAGGATGGCCCTCGGATTGGACGTCTAGCGCGAAGATTGAGCTTCATTAGCCCTAAGTGCTGTAGAGTCGAAAGAAGGGCACTTAGGATTTCATTTGCTAGTTTTAGATGGGCCATACTATCAAGGAGGGTCAAGGTGAGTAGCATGAACATCTTTTAATTCAAAAATTTGCTCCACTCGAGTGCATCTTAGTCGCAAAGCTCAATCACACAAAATATAATCAAAATCACTCACCCCTTACGACAAAACTAAAAGAAACTTCCTGCAACTTTTTTCTCTTTCAAAACTATCCAAAACCAGTGTTTTCGGTACCATCAGACCATCCGATGGTTCATTGGACAGGTTAGAAAGGGAGTATTGTCCAGGCTGGTTTCAGGCTAAGTCCACCATCGGACCGCCGATGGTTCGCGCAGAGAGCTGAATCGTACAGTAACGGCTAGTTTTTGAGCTCTCCACTGTTTAAAGGACTCCCCTCCCTCCATTTCATACCTTTGCAACCAGGAAACACTCATACACCTTCAAAGGTCACTCCACCCCAAATTCATCAACTCTAAGAGCTTTGGGCAAGAGACTTGAGAAAGAGAACTTCTTGAGTTGAAGTTGATTCAAGTGAAGCCAAGGCTTGTTACTCTTGGCGATTGCGATCACCTAGACGGCTGCGGTCGTGCCTTTCGCGAGCTCTCCGGAGATTGTGGGAGAAACGGAGGAAGGTCCTTGCGAGGATACTTGTGAAGCGGTTTTGGAGCTCACCGTTCCGGAGTGGAGAAGAGCATCCCGAAGAGAGCACTTGGCCCACGGATCAAGGGGTTGCTTGACCTTTGCGAAGGTCACTTTGCCAACCTCATTCCTTTCGAGGTTTGAGGCCGGGATCCTTGCGAGGAGCCCGCGAGAGCAAAGCCTTGCGAGGGGCGCCAAATGAGGAGTAGGAGGTAGAGACCGTGTGTCTCCCCGAACCTCGTGAAAAATTATTCGTGTCACTTCTTGCTCCTATTACTTTCGTCATTTACTTTATGTCTTTACATTCCTAGAATTGCATGCTTGGCTCTAGGTTGCAAACCTTTTTGTGCGTGTAGTTTTCAAGGAACACTCTTTTAGGCACTAGGGTGAATTGGTACTTGTTCGTTAAGATTTATTTTCGAGTTTTGAAATTAGAAGTCCATTTCAGCCTCCTCTTGGACATCTTGATCCTTTCAGGATCGTCGAGTACGTCTACAGTGACTTCTCGACGGTCCAGGTTTGAAGATGCACAAGCGGAGGCTCGCGAAGCTCGAGAGGAGGCTTGCCAGGCGCGAGAGGAGGCTTACCAAACCCGCGAGGAGAGCCAACAAGCCTTGGCGTACATGTCTACATTTATGCAGGTAAATACATTGCACTATTGCTGTTGTTTCTATTTGATACCATTTTGTGAATTTAACGTCACTTAATACATTACAGCAACTATCGGCTTCTCTCGGTCCTGAGGTGAACTTGCCGCCGTTCTACCCTCCTGTTTTCACTTCACAGCAAGGCCAACAGGGAAATATGCTTAGTCTATTCGTTACTTTTCTCGACAAGCCCAATTCGAATCATATGTTAACTTGATCTCAACATTAGCCACCTCAGGCATGGACGTTACCTCAGGGCCGCAGGGATCTAGAGGTTGGCCGGCAACACAAGCCTCGCAGATGGTACCGCAGGGCTCACAGATGCCACCACAGGGCTTTCAGCCACCTATGGGGTGGATGCAACAGGGTCCTTATTGGGTACCAGGTCCGGGTCCTAACCATGGCCCTTGGATTCGGCCACTTCCGGGTCTGCAGGTACGAGCACTACATCGAGCTAAGTAACTTAAGTAACGCTATTGGACTCTATATTTAGACATCTGGGTAACTCTAAGTAACTTTAGTACCTTTTAACTCATGACTTGACCTTTTAACTTGAATTGAGTTTTGTTCAATATGAAACATGTTATTTCAAATATATTTAGCTGATGTCATCTGTTTCGTTCGGTCTTTCACCATATTGATGTAGATAACATGTTCCATATATTTGTGATATACACTTGTGGTTTAGCTCAACTTGAAGTATATTTTAACTTAGGACTTGCTTTTAACATTGCACTATTGACTCTGTTTCGTTCATTTGTACTTGTGATATGACCTTTTAACATTGCACATTAAAATTAGGACTTGTGATATACACTTTTAACTCATAACATTGCACTATTGATAAACTTGTGGCCATATCTGATTCGTTCATTTTGCAGGTATCAGGCTCACGTCTTGGCAATGTTACTCCTGATGCAGAGTTCGACCCAATGAGTACCTGTGCAATTCAGTCGGAGGATCTGGAAGCGCCCACAACTCCAACAATCCACAATCGTAAGGGTGTCAAAACTGTTGAGAAGTGGACACATTTGATTATGTGTGTTGGTCATTGTTGGCGTCCCTAAGCCTACCGGATGTTACTCCGCAAGCGCACGGAGACCGCTGTAGCCTTTCACCCGGGAGTATTCCAAGGTATCGTATTTATCCACAGGGAAGCATTGAGATAGAGATATCAAACTATCATTCATCCAGCTGTTACTACTCTCTCACGTCAACCGATAACTAGGAACGATTGACACCAAGCACCATGGGATACAAGCCACGCACCGTTGGCAACAAAGCAGGTAAAGGTAGGAGGACAACGAGGTAAGAGCTTAGATTCCTGATGAGGACTTTCTATACCAAGGTGAGCCAGACAGACTAAGCTAGACCAACATGTTGCTCTGACAGAGGTAATGACTTATCTAGTTGTCTAAGATACTTACTTCGCCACTGAGCCTGCTAACCACTTCCGGGCACCAGATAACCCAGATGAGAAAGGCGGGTGTCGCAGTAACTCAGCTATGCGGCTACAAGCGACCCGAATGATGGGGGTGGACTACACAGAGTACACTCCCGCTGTCACCAAGAGGACCTACCAAAGCCGGGTGCGCCTAGTCTACATGCGCACCGACTACCCAAAACGGCGTGGGGTCTAATCACTTGCGAAACCAAGGTGACCGCAATTTTAGACACCACGTCTACGCTTGCAGGCACTACTTCTATTGGTACTAATAGGTAGAAGTATACACAACCGTATAGTCAAATGCAATAAAGAGCATACGAGAGGAATCTATAAACATGTCAAACTAAATATTCATTACCCATCAGAGCAACTCTAACTATAGTCTAAAAGACATTACTATGCTAAGGCATGAATAATACCAAAAGCAAGAGTAATGTAAATGCTCACAAAAGTAAAGAAAGATCAATATATTAAATAGCTCAAGTCTTGCAGGAAAGAAAAAATACAAAAGAATTCATACCGAACTCCTGAAGACAGCTCCGGAACGACGGAGCCCTACCTCTAACTCCTACCTAAACACTACTTTCAGAATGGAAGCACCTCCTGTGGGGCGCCTCCTAGAGGGAGAAAGAGAGAATTCACATGGTGAATGGTACATTTTTGGACTAGGGGAGTGCCCCTCTATTTATAGCTTGAGGTGAGGGGGGTCTTCCATGAGTTCCCAACGTGGGATTAACCCCCAAACCATTCTTGGGCTGCTAGGTGGGCTTGGTGGGCAGCTCCTTCGCCCAGTGGGCTTTTGCCCACGCCTGGTGGCTGCTCCCCACGCCTGTGTGCTGTACGGAGGGGGCTGCTGACGTCAGTGATGACGTTAGCAGTCCCTATATTTTTGTATTTTCAATATCTTTTTCATACTAGCTCCAAACGATGCAAATAATATCTCCGTTGAAATGGTCTCGACGAGATCTACGCAATGGTGTAGTCCTTGAGGGCATTTGAGATACTTTGTAGTTGTGATAATTGCAATTCTGTCTCAAGCCCTTTTGCGCGTGATTTCTC
Organism: Paspalum notatum; assembly: GCA_022530915.1. Classification (NCBI taxonomy): domain Eukaryota; kingdom Viridiplantae; phylum Streptophyta; class Magnoliopsida; order Poales; family Poaceae; genus Paspalum; species Paspalum notatum. Next base: position 24,130,491 of record CM039688.1, on the reverse strand, counting down.
TCCTGCTCCAAATGATATTCTTTTACACAGAATATGAGCTTCTCCCTGTGATACACCGAAAACCACCAAAAGTCGTGGAATTCATCAGTGTTAGGTAAATAATGCATAGAACTTTATTTATACCCCATTTATTCACCGAGGAAATGGCGGCCGAAATAGTGAAATAACGACCGCCAACACGCCCCCAAGCTTGAAATTTTGCTCATCCTCGAGCAAAGCTAAGACTTTGGCTCGGTGGATCAGGAGTTGCATCAATGTCAATGTCATGCAAGTATTAAGTGCACAACCGACATTCTACCTTTATGTTCGAACTTTTTATCCATACCTGTGGAGCTTTTGGCATTTCTTACCTTGTCTTCAAGGTTGAGAGATGGAACAATCTTAGTTGAGTGTCACCGAACTCTATCTCTTTTCCGGTTTCATGCTCGGAGGGTTTTGAAAATTTTGAAAACAAAGCACTAAGTTCCTCAAATGGTACACTCGATCACTCAAGTGGTTGTATATTTCCTCACCAGGCCATTGGCCAAGCTTTTCCCTATCAACAAAAGGCTTATGTGGAGCTCAAGGTAGGGATAAAGTTAGCTTACCTATGTCATGTATATTGCTAAGTCAAAGATTGGTCCTAGCGAAGTTGGTGATACCTCTCATCCCGATCAAAGGAGAATGGGTTTGTTTTGTGGATGGATATGGTCTATGGATGAAAACTCCTTATTTGATGAATCCCCTTTTGAAACTTTGAAGCTTTTAAGTGCATGGAGCTATATTTTCTTTCTTTCTCTCTTTTTTTCTTTTCCTCTTTTGTCACTCTTTTTTTGATAGCTCCATGTCTCCTCCTTGTATGAAAACTTTGGGGATACTTCTAGAATATGACTGGAGTATTTATTTGGAGACCATAATTGTGGATGGGTAAGTGGATGATAGATATGCTGGAGAAATATCTCGTGAAGGTGGATGCTTGAATCCAGTGTAGATTTAAGCATGACCAGACAAAGAATGGCTAGCAATTGGATATGAATGTGAGGGATTTTGATCAGGACTTGAAATGCCACTACCTCATAAGAACTCAAAATTTGACAAAACTCAACATAACAAAAGGTAGCATATGTAGAGGTTTCATCATGTAAGCATTTGGCTCTGGATAGGTATTTAAAACCACTGAGGAACTTTCTCATTTTAATTTTGAAAAACAAAACTCTGAGAATTCACCTTACTAAGACCAAGATGGGTTAAACTCAAACTTTGATTATATCACATCTCACAACAACTTAGACTTGGTTTAAAAGCACTTGCTCCCACAAGGTTAAAGATTAAAGGTAGGATCACGACAAAAGCCAATAAGTTCAAATTTCTGGAGAGTGTCAAGTTGTAAACAAAATACTTCCTTGAAAGAGCAACTATTCATCACTTCCTTTAAGCAAGGGTATAAATAAAGTTCTAGAATTATAGGAGTTAGTTTATTCATGGTAAAAAGCAAATCTTTTTGTAGTTTTGAATTATGCAAATTTTTATAAGTGTTTTCTTTTATTCAGGATAACAAGAAGGTAAAAGTTCTTTTTGGTGTCATGGCAATTTTCAAGATTTAGGATATTCAAATAAATACAGAGCATTCGGTGTACTCACCTAGTGATCTTCCCCCAAGCTTAGTTCTTGCAAGTGATTGCCAAGAAACTAAGCTTTAGAATTACCTGGTATTGCCTCCCCCAAGCTTGCTTGTTCCCTGGGTGACGATGATGCTACTTGTGTTGCTCACTTGTGTTAGGCGAATTCGCTTCTCTCTCTACTCTTGTTCTGCCTCCTCTAAAAAAATGACTGTTTGGATGACTTTTTTTTTCAATGCTGCTATTTGTACTGTCTGAGAAGTGTCGGGAGCTTGGATTTGACACATCTGATCTGATGATACTACTCCCATGGATGAATGTCTCTTGTTAGATCTCCCACTCCAACATCATATCTTTGCCTTAAGCCTGACATTCTTCCAAGGTGACACAATTTCGGTCGCGGCCAGCTGTTTATTCTCAAACAGACTGAGTGGAATGATAGAGGTGGATGTTTGTCAGAATGGACTCCTTTGAATCCTTGGCAGTTTGCACCAATCTTCGGGAGATGGTTGTTCGCCATGTTTGTAATTGGCGTGCTGACTCATGTTGCGCCATGCTTATGATGCCGTAGGTGGCTCATTGGCGCATTGACTCATGAGTAGAGTAGATCAACCTGACCACTAGTAAACTGCTTTGTCTTGTTGTATGTTTGACCAGGGGAAGGGAATTAAGGAATGCTCACTCCTAGCATTCTTCCATACTTGGGTGATGTCTCTATATATCTTATGACAATTGCAACCTCTTACTATAGAGTTATTTGGTCTTGTGTTGTTGGAGAAGTACTCTCGGGATGAGAGCTATCTATGGCCTTTATGTTCACTTTCCAAGTGATGCAGAACATGGTCAATGTCTTGCAGCGATCAACCGTTGTTGGTTGAATGTCAAGGTCCTTCCTCTCAGGGGTTGGGTTGGAGGATGTGTGACATTACTTGGTATATCCTCCCCCAAGCTTGATTCTTGTGGTGTGATGAAACAACCCTTTTATGCATATTTCTTTATCCGTGAATGAAGCTTTCCTTTGTTCCGCTTTGACTCTTGCTTTGGTTCCATTGGGAGGCATTGTCCAATCACGGTGTGAGGAGAGACCCTCGATAGGTATTGAGAGTGGTTTCTTTGTGATAGCCTTTTCGTTGTTCCTTCATGATAAAGGAAGAGTTGATGCTAAATCTCCATCTCAATTGACAATTGGAACTCCAGGTTCTCACTCCTTGGGATGTCAATGTAGTGGATGTCCTTTAAGTGTGACTTCATTGGCTTGAAAATTTGGTTGTTTCCGTAGAAAGCTTGTCAAATGCCAGGCAATTCTCTCCCCCAAGCTTAGATTTTGCAGTGAATGCTTGCTCCCTATCAAGTTTAATTTGTCTTCCTGGGCTTGGTACTTGTCAGATGACGCGTGCCACCAGTCTTTGTCTACCTATGTGCCACACAGTCATTGACTGCACGTCTTGACGTTCCCACCATGCTTGTGGTCATTGATTTGTCTTTTTTTTTTTGCCTTTATGGTGCTTAAGACGGATCTCTCCCGCAATGAGAGACGTCTTTGCCTGCTGATTTTGGGATCTACACCACAACTCCATCGGGCACGCAACTCTCCCATGGGCAGTAGACCCGTGGCCTACTGGCTATGCAAGTTCAAGCATGGATGATGGTTCCCAAAAAGAGACTGACTAGATCGCTCGTGTGGGGAATGAATGCCTCCTGCAGTAGGTTAGTGTGCAACAAATACAAGGGTCCAATATATGCAGAGTATTAACAACTGGGCCCGTTGTTCATGGAGTGCAAAAAACATATTCATCAAAAACATAGCACAAACCATGTTCCTAAACCATGACTTCCATTTCTCCGACTTTTGCTCAAATCCACGGTCTTAAAAAAACGGGATGCATTTTTGAAACAACACCGGGATTTTGTGTCTCCATTGAAACTTGAGAGATCCAGCTAGTTCAAGAATTGCGGCTCATGAACTAGCAACGGAACATCACTACCAAAGACCATCCATAGCTTATCTACCAAACTCGACATTGCATCCAATTTGACAGAAAGCGGCTAATTTCAACCTAAGCACCACGCTTAATTTGAAAATTAGCCCCTGGGCACGCGTCAGGATCTGGCCCAAGCTATGTTCCGATAAAATATCATGTAAGTTTTGGCGTCCCACGACTCTGGATAGCATGAAAAATATATCCAAGGATCACACATGTGATCAAGAATTACACAACGGATAGAGCATCATTGAAGAAAATGGTTTTTTTTGTTTTATATTTTTTTTGGATTTTCAAATAAAATGAAAGAGCAACAACAAAAAGGATAAACAGCAAAATGACACTCTAACTCGGCGCTTCCCCGGCAACGGCGCCAGAAAACCTTGTTGGCGGCTCTTAGCCTACCGGATTTTACTCCGCAAGTGCACGGAGACCGCTGTAGCCTTTCACCCGGGAGCATTCCAAGGTATCGTATTTATCCACAGGGAAGCATTGAGATAGAGATATCAAACTATCATTCATCCAGCTGTTACTACTCTCTCACGTCAACCGATAACTAGGATCGATTGACACCAAGCACCATGGGATACAAGCCAAGCACCGTTGGCAAGAAAGCAGGTAAAGGTAGGAGGACAACGAGGTAAGAGCTCAGATTCCTGATGAGGACTTTCCATAACAAGGTGAGCCAGACAGACTAAGCTAGACCAACATGTTGCTCTAACAGAGGTAATGACTTATCTAGTTGTCTAAGATACTTACTTCACCTAGACGAGAAAGGCGGGTGTCGCAGTAACTCAGCTATGCGGCGATAAGCGACCCGAACGACGGGGGTGGGTCACAGGGTACACTCCTGCTGTCACCAAGAGGACCTACCAAAGCCGGGTGCGCCTAGTCTACATAACACCGACTACCCAAAACTGCGTGGGGTCTAATCACTTGAGAAACCAAGGTGACCGCAATTATAGACACCATGTCTACGCTTGCAGGCACTACTTCTACTGGTACTAACAGGTAGAAGTATACACAACCGTATAGTCAAATGCAACAAAGAGCATACGAGGAATCTATAAGCATGACAAACTAAATATTCATTACCCGTCAGAGCAACTCTAACTATAGCCTAAAAGATATTACTATGCTAAGGCATGAATAATACCAAAAGCAAGAGTAATGTAAATGCTCACAAAAGTAAAGAAAGAAAAGATACAAAAGAATTCATACCGAACTCTTGAAGATTGCTCCGGAACGACGGAGCCCTACCTCTAACTCCTACCTAAACACTACTTTCAGAATAGAAGCACCTTCCGTGGGGTGCCTCCTAGAGGGAGAAAGAGAGAATTCACATGGTGAATGGTACATTTTTGGACTGGGGGAGTGCCCCTCTATTTATAGCTTGAGGTGAGGGGTGTTTTCCATGAGTTCCCAAGGTGGGATTAACCCCCAAACCATTCTTGGGCTGCTAGGTGGGCTTGGTGGGCTGCTCCTACGCCTGGTGGGCTTCTCCCCACACTTGTGTGCTGTACGGAGGGGGCTGCTGACGTCATCTCCCTATATTTTTGTATTTTCAATATCTTTTTCATACTAGCTCCAAACGATGCAAATAATATCTCCGTTGAAATGGTCTCGACGAGATCTACACATTGGTGTAGTTCTTGAGGGCATTTGAGATACTTTGTAGTTGTGATAATTGCAATTCTGCCTCAAGCCCTTTTGCGCGTGATTTCTCTCCTGCTCCAAATGATATTCTTTTACACAGAATATGAGCTTCTCCCTGTGATACACCGAAAACCACCAAAAGTCGTGGAATTCATGAGTGTTAGGTAAATAATGCATAGAACTTTATTTATACCCCATTTATTCACCGAGGAAATGGCGGCCGAAATAGTGAAATAACGACCGCCAACACGCCCCCAAGGTTGAACTTTTGCTCATCCTCGAGCAAAGCTAAGACTTAGGCTCGGCAGATCAGGAGTTGCATCAATGTCAATGTCCTGCAAGTATTAAGTGCACAACCGACATTCTACCTTTATGTTCGAACAAACTGGCATAAATGTACCCCAACCTTTTTATCCATACCTGTGGAGCTTTTGGCATTTCTTATCTTGTCTTTAAGGTTGAGAGATGGAACAATCTTAGTTGAGTGTCATCGAACTCTATCTCTTTTCCGGTTTCATGTTCGGAGGGTTTTGAAAATTTGGAAAACAAAGCACTAAGTTCCTCAAATGGTACACTTGATCACTCAAGTGGTTGTATATTTCCTCACCAGGCCATTGGCCAAACTTTTCCCTATCAACAAAAGGCTTATGTGGAGCTCAAGGTAGGGATAAAGTTAGCTTACCTATGTCATGTATATTGCTAAGTCAAAGATTGGTCCTAGTGAAGTTTGTGATACCTCTCATCCCGATCAAAGGAGAATGGGTTTGTTTTGTGGATGGATATGGTCTATGGATGAAAACTTCTTATTTGATGAATCCTCTTTTGAAACTTTGAAGCTTTTGAGTGTATGGAGCTATATTTTCTTTCTTTCTCTCTTCTTCTCCCTTTTTTTTCCTTTCCTCTTTTGTCACTCTTTTTTTATAGCTCCATGTCTCCTCCTTGTATGAAAACTTTGGGGATACTTCTAGAATATGACTGGAGTATTTATTTGGAGACCATAATTGTGGATGGGTAAGTGGATGATAGATATGGTGGAGAAATATCTGGTGAAGGTGGATGCTTGAATCCAGTGTAGATTTAAGCTTGACCAGACAAAGAATGGCTAGCAATTGGATATGAATGTGGATGATAGATATGGTGAAGAAATATCTGGAGCCTGGAAAGTTTTTTCGTCGGCCGCCTTCGGGCCCACAAAAAAAGTGTTTTTCGTCAGCCAAGGGCCGAGCTTTTTTGTCGGCCCCGCCCTTGGCCGACGAAAAACGTTTTTTTTTCATGGGCTGCTGTAGAAGCCCACGAAAAAGCTCCTTCTTCGAGGGGCTCAACGAAAAAAATCGCACTTTTTCGTGGGATTTTTATCGTTGGACTTTTTCGTCAGCCGACCCACGAAAAAGTGCCCACGAAAAAGTGCCTTTTTCGTAGGTTTTTGGTGTTTTTCGTGGGCTTTTGGCCCATGAAAAAAACCTTCTTCCTATAGTGGATTGTGTGCTTGCCCTATGTTCGTGAAAGTAATCCTTGCTTAAATAGTTTACCGTTCACCTATTCTACCCCCGAAACGATTGTTCACATGTGTGTTTGTTATTCATGCAATCGTATTTGGAAGGAGGAGTTGTCTAAGGGATCAAGGGGTTGCCTGGGGCAAAGCCTCACAACCCGGCAAACTAACATTAGGTTAGTTTGTTGTTTTCTTAAAGTAAAACAAAGGTAGGCAGGACCATGCTTTTCCTAGCTAATATGATATGATTGATGAGCTGCATTAAGAGTCGTTTGAAACCACTTGCATTAGACTCTTTGGCCGCCCTGGCCTAGCACCTACAATAGAGTACGTAGTACGAGTATGCCTAGTAATGGTAGGTACGAGTAAACACGAGTGAATAGAGTCACTCATCGCATAGGTGATTTCAAAATCACAGAAATTTCACTAATGTGGAGGTTATCATTTTGCTTATGATTTAAATGGAGACCGGCCGAATATATATATATACAGAAATTATATTCTGTCCAGGTGCGCACGGGTTGGGCATGGTGCGCACATGCAGGTTACTACTTTCAACTGTGTGTTGCTACTTTGTAGCTACTGCGTGTTGCTACTTTTTGTTGTTGCTACTTTATAGCTGCTGTTGCGATTTTTTCTGCTGTCCTGTTGCGATTTTTTTACACATGTTGCTACTTTTGCATTGTAAGTGTTGTTGCCATTTTGTACATCCGTTGCTACTTTTTGGAGTGCAAGTACTGTTGCGATTTTTGTACACACGTTGCTACTTTTTCATTGCAAGTGCTGTTGCGATTTTTTTACACCCGTTGCTACTTTTTTGCATTGCAAGTGTTGTTGCTGTTGCGATTTTTGTATAACTTTTTGCGTCCCGCAATTCCTCGCAAGTCGCACCAGTTGCGGAGTGTGAGATCAGCCAAAGTAGGGGCCAAGCGAAGCAGCACATGCAAGCTTTTAAGCTTCCTGACAGCTTTGGTACTATGACAGCTTTGGTACTATGGCCTGCTGCTAGTGATTAATGGCACATGGACACCAGAGTCCACACTGCACTTTACTGTGGCCTCTTTGCTGGGATGGCAGGCACGGCAACGTGGAAGGGGGCCACTGCCCGTTTCGGTTCCATGAGGTGCCGCCACTACTCGCAACCAGTTACTCATTGTGCACACTGTTACTATTTTTTTCAGCTGTCGCAACTAGCAGCAACCAGTTAATGCTTCTTCATTGTACCACTTGCGACACAGTAGCAAATGCGACTTTTCGAAATGCTGCAAACGTGTACTGTACCAGGGGCTGCAGCAGTGTGTGCGCACAGACAGCAGGAGATGCGCATATGCGCACATTAGTCGTGCCTATATATGTATATATGTATGTATATACATATATGTATATATGTATAAATATATATGCATATGTATATATATGTGTATATATATGTATGTATGTATGTATGTATGTATATATGTATATATATGTATATATGTATATATGTATATGTATATATGTATATATATGTATGTAGGACACGACTAAACAGTGCATATGCGCATCTCTCATTGACGGTGCGCACATGCATGCATGCATGCAGCGACGGGTGCTCACCTCACGGTCCAGTTGCGATTGCTACAGTACCCCCCGGGTCGCAACTGCTACAGCAGTTGCGCCTGCTACAGTGCCGGTTGCGACTGCTATAGTACCCCCCCTCCCCCCCCGGGTTCGTAACTGCTACAGTGCCCCCGGGTCGCAACTGCTACAGTAAAAAACGCAATTGCTACAGCGGTTGCGACTGCTGCAGTGCCGGTTGAGACTGCTACAGTAAGTCGCAACTGCTACAGCGGTGATTGCTGCAGTAACGAGAGTTTCGACATCCACACCAGAAAATCGCAACTGTTACAGTAAAGTCACAACTGCTACAGTATTATCCTGCTACAGTAATCGCGTCGGCTACCGTGCTCGCTGCTGCAGTAAACCCTGATTGCGACTACTGCATCTGAAAAATTGCAACAGGTGCATGTGCGCACCATGCATGAGTTGTGCGCACATGCACACAATAGAATTCCTGTATGTATATATATATGTATATATGTGTGTGTGTATATATATATAAGAAAAATGATGATGATGATGATGTGGATGGTTTGGTGGACTTCGCCTGAGTCGTTTAAGACCCCGTCCGCTGTTCGCCTGCTGATCGGCATAACATTGCTAGAGTTCTTATCCTGGATAATGGACCGGTGAAAACTTACTTGTACCACCGAAGAACAGAGACACATTCCTACCCACTGGTTGAGAGAAAGGTGGCCCAGGGGAGCTTGGTGCTCATTACGGGGAGACCGAGATGTCGGCAGGCTCACCATGAGGGCACAACCCGAGGGTCAGGTGGGAGTGAATCGAACTTGGGATGGGACAAGTGGAGAAGGGGGGCTATATGTGACGAACGCGATGGCTAGTAAGCATAATACCCCCTGGCATGATAGTTATTCCCGGGAATTAAAAATCGATTCAAATCGCTGATGCACACCAGGTGTGAGAATGCCAATATCACTGACGGACAATGTAGTAACTACTTGAATACATTATGCTGATTATTCATGTTTTCAAATACCACATGCTTGTATTATATGTTTACATTTCTGCAAGTTATTATGATTATGTTGATACATGCAAATGATGGAACTTGTTACTTTATGGTTAACTCATCATTGTTTAACAATCAATGGCTAAGGATCTGCTTATTAGTAAGCAAGCTTTGCGTCAGCCGTAAGCTATTCCATTAAGTCATACTTAGTAATTAGTACTCAGGGTTTGCCCCCACTTTTGGAGCATAGGTACTGATGACATCTGGACAGCTGTTTGGAGGAGGATAGAACCAGTGGGCTCGGTGCTACTCGCCTTGTGTTCATCTCTACATGAAGACTACTTAAGTACTTTGTTCCCACTGCGAGATGTTTTTGAAATCGCTTCCAGTTCCACTATATTTTGAACATTGTATTTGGCTACATATATTTGAATTGTAAACTAAGTCTATCTACCCTCTATGTCAACTGCCTGTGATGATGTAACTATTGTGGCTCCATCGAGAGTCAGATGTGTGTGATGTCGGTTCCTCTGGATTTGGTATTATCGAGGGTCGAAGGACTATCGACGGACTACCGGGTTTAGTTCAGCCTAAGTGCATTGCGAGCCAGAGGTGACAGGTGTGCTTAGCCTAGATTAAGCAGGGCGGTTCCACCATATTTTCCCCGAATGTCCCATGCTCCCGCAAACTGCGCAAGTCATACGAGAGTCGAGAGCCTGAACCGGTGCGGTCTCTGGAGTATCTCCTAACTTTTTCAATATAAGGTCCATCTTGTTGGCAAGCATGTCGGTGCTGTCGATGTGATTGACGCCACGGGATTGGGTGCTAGACCTCTCTTCTTTCCATCCTTGATTAGTGGTCGTCTTCTCAATGAGTTCTTTGGTAGCTCTCACACTCAAGGATAAGAAGGATCCTCCTGCGGCTGCATCCAGGTGCTCTTGTGCAGCACGATTTAAGCCGTGAAAGAAATTGTGGATGATGAGCCATTGTTCCATTCCATGGTGGGGACAGGGTGCACCATACTCTTGTAATCTTTCCTATGCCTCTGCCATTGTTTCATCTATGAGCTGTTGGAAGCTCGAGATCTTGTTCTTTAGTGCATTGGTCTTTCCCAAAGGGATGTACTTGGCAAGGAATGCGTTGGAGCACGCATCCCATGTAGTGAGTGTTGCACGGTTGAGGTAGAACCATTGCTTCGCCTTTTCGACAAGTGAAAATGGAAAGAGGCGTAGTTTGACGCCATCGGCGAGCACGCCTTTGATTATGAACGTGCTACAGATTTTTAGGAATTGCTGCAGGAGACTATTGGCATCCTCCGTTGCTAGTCCACAAAAAGGGATAGCTTGAACCATATGAATGACTCCGGGTTTGAGCTCAAAGTTCTCTCCTACTTGCACTTCAGGCCCTGTTGGGACATTGTTGCAAGATGGGACGGAGAACTCACGAATGGTCTTTTCAGCCATGACATTGATAAACGGAGTGCGACTTGTTGATGCAGTTGGTTCAAGTTCTGTTGGTACAGGTATCTACCCGTGTTTAGTCTTTAAACGGACTCTCTTGAGTAGAGACTCTGGATTATTGTGGAAGTTTACTAGTAGGTCGAAACCGGTCATACACCTCTCGATTGCATCCAGAACAAAAACAACAGAGCAAAATAAGCCTGCTAAAAACTAGTGGCAAATTTATAAAGTATACGGAGTTCGAAATGAGATTATCAATTATCTCTCTGCCTATTGCTTCCTCGGCACGCAACAGCGCCAGAAAAACTTGTTGGCGTCTCTTAGCCTTAATAGGTTTTACTCCGCAAGCGCATGGAGACCGTTGTAGCCTTTCACCCAGAGTATTTCCGAGTATCATAATTTCCATAGGGAAGCGTGCACAGTGTTTCTAACTTTATTCAGTAGGTGGTTGGGAGGTACACATAGTCATGATGGTAAAATACTTCAATTATTGGTGTAGTAGGCAGCTTGGTCATATATTGGTGACACCAGAACATGGGTAGTAAAGTTCAAAGGGATGCAGCAACGAGTTCAGAAGAACCATCAATATTGATAGTTTCAAACTCCCACAAAATACGTGATCTCAGAAATCAGGTTTCAATTGGGCAATACAACAATGTCTACAATCAGCTACTCAAAGCATATTGTTTATCTTTTATAGATCGAGATCATTAACAATTTGCTTGGCAATTGGATCGGCCTCTACACTATACTGATAGAACTTGTCGTCATCATATTCCATTTCAACAGCCTTGGTTAAATTGGACAAATCAAGTTCTGGGCTGGTTACTTTGAGTATAATCAAGGCCTGCTTCAAAGCTGACTCAAGCTTGTTACGCAGTTGTCTTCTTCATGTCTTTTGGGAGAGCTTCTACTCGCTCTTGCAGAGTTCACGAGGTTCCTACATTGGGAGCACATGTATTCAAAATAGTGGTCATCATTGCAGAGTTCTCAAGTGCAGCCTCGTATGTCTGGCAATTCTTCTTGGCGATACTGTAATTTTGCATTACGTGATCTATTTCCTCACGATACTTCTTCCTGTGTACTTCAAAATCTTTGAGAGCCTCCCTCGTTGCTTTCAGGATTCTGTCCAAGTCTTGGTTCTTCTTCTGGATAGCAACAAGTTTTGAGTCAGTTTCGATAAGCTCGGTGTTCCTTTTTTCGACCTCGGCCAGGGTCAACTTGTGGATTTTCTCTAGTGTCTTCAAGGCAATGGTCGTGTCACAGAAGGATTTCTCGAAGCTATCTATGATTCCTGTAGCTTCTAATTTTCGTTATTTAGGCGGGAGATGTCTCGCTCATGGCGCAGTGCCTCGTCCTGCAGATTGGTTTAACTTATAGGATTCTGTGAGTAAGGAGTAAGCGAGTTGAGTTTCTCGTTGGGTTACCTCATGTCTTTTCTTTTCCAGATCCAGCGATCTCTGCAAATTAGAGGCATTATCTCGGACTACATATTCCATCTCCTTGATTCTCTTGGCAGAAGCTGCAAAAGTTTTTAATTTGCGGTATATTACGAAGGAAAGTTGGAAACAACTTCATATTTGAGCATAGCAATAAGTTACTTACCGGCAACTTCAGTAGCGCGAGTCATTTATGCTTCAGCTAGCTGTTGTCGCAGTACCATGACATCAGACTGGAGCAGGGGGGTTATTCGTTGATACAGTTGCACTCCTTGGTTTACCCAGCTCTGAACAAAGTCAACTTCTATTAGTACCTTCATGAACATCATCTATAAGTCGGGTATCAGGGAATTTACCTCAAGAACAGCACCTATGTCAGAACTTGTGGAAGGCGCAGTTAGCTGAAGACTCATACGGGCACAATCTGGTACCTGAGTGATATTGGCAGTTTCAGTAGCCCCTAGAGGGGCTCGGGGGCTAGGATTAATGCTAGAAGTTTGACCCATGATATCCACAATGGGTTGAATGGCGTGGTCCCTATTGATTCCTTCGAGTGGATGGGTTGATAGCTCTAGCAGCATTGTCTGGGCAACCTCAGCTTGGGCAATTCCCGAGTTATGGGATGTCTGTTCAATGTCCTGAGACTCAATGCCTTCTGCATGTGTCTCGGTTCTAACTAATGTCCCGTCACCTGGAGTAGGGTTCGCTTCTGGGTCAATGGTGGTGTCATCTTGATTCCCCCCGGAGCTATCATAAGTTTCATTGTGAGGATCAACTTCAGTTGAGGGGTTGTCAATGGATTCTCTAGGATTCTTAGCTCTAGTGCAATATGAACTGGCTTTCGCTTGTTGGCTTGGATGTGCAGCACTCAGAATCTCTTGATCGCCGAGGCTAGTCAATCCTTGAGATGGAGCCGGGTTAGGTAGTGGAGCCTCGGATGTCCTGCACATATTTATTTTTCCTAATTAGTTCAAGCAGAAATAATGCAAAGAGTAAGGAATTGTTGACTAACAGATACAGTTTACATACCTTGGTGGCTCTGAGCCACGATCAGTCTCTATGTTGATGGGGAACATGTGGCAACTTTGACTATTTCATCTAGATCAACATCAAATCCTGTTAAGTCAGCTTCAACCTCGGGCTCTGGCAATACTCGGGGTGGAGATTTTGGGTCATCATGTAGCTTTTTGGCTCTCTTCTTGCGATGTCTTAGAGCAGTGGAGTCTTCTTCTTGTTCTTCTTCCGGCTCTTTGACGTTGAGTACACTATCCTAGTCAATGACAAGATTCGAGGTGTCACCTCTATCTTATAGTTTGTGAAGTTTGAGTTTCTTACTAGATCTATCACGAGAATGGCTTAATTCACCCTCCTCGGCAGTGGACTTCTTATCTGTTGCGCGACGATGGGTTGTCTTTTTCAGAGCTGTGGGTTTGGGCTTCAATCTAGCAACTTTGCTTCTGGTCTTTCGCAGTATGGTCATTTCTTTACCCTTAGCTAGTTGTTTTGAGGCACTTTTAGACGGTACCTCACTTCCGGCCTCCAGGGTTTGGTCTTCACTACCAAGATTTGCTGCTTGGGCATCATCATCAAGGCCCTGTATCACAATGAAAGTTGATTCCATGGTGTTCTCATCACTTTGAAGGGCAACAAGAGTAGCTTCTATTTCTTGTTCAATCATAGCTGACTCTTGCAGCATTTCCCGAGTTACCCGTTTCCTGCCAAGGCCGGGCTAGGAATTGGGGAATACTCTTCTACAAGGGCAATGAAAAAAAAAATAGAGAAGTTTGTCAGACGCTATATATAGTTAGTCAAGTTCAAAGATCAAGTTGATGAAGTCTTGGCAAAATACTCACAAAGGATGAAGGTGTTGGGTGCCATATTGAGTATGGCTAAGGTGATCCATCATTGCGGATACTGCACTTCAGCATCATGTTCACCCGGTCTCACACTTGTTCTTCAGTTATGGCTTGGGGAATCTCTCTATTGGGGTCTTTTGCTCCAACATATAAGTAAGCCAGGAATGCTCGGTCTTTTAGTGGCCGAATACTGCGAAATACAAAGTCAATAACTACAGCTTGAGCAGTCAAGCCATATTGCTTCAAGTCTTCAATTTCATTCAGTAACTTGTTTACTTCAACAAACTCCTCTGCAGTTGGTGCTTCTTCCCATCTTTGCAGTTTGTGATTTGGCTTGTGGCCTGTGCGTTTAGGCAAACTATTGCTAGGATTCTCCATGATAAACCGCTCAGTGCGTTTAGGCAAACTATTGCCAAGATTCTCCATGATAAACCGCTCAGAGTGCCACCTTCGGTTGCTATCCTTCAATGGAATTTCCAAATATATAGCCCTGCGGCATCGCCTTAACTCTAGGTTGGCACCTCCGACCACTTGAAGTACGCCATCTTTTGTACCAGGCTTGCAGTGATAGAAGTGTTTCCACAAACTGAAGTGAGGGTTGATTCCAAGAAAAGCCTCATAGAGATGCACAAAGGCGGCGATTTGCAGAATTGAATTGAGGTTCAGATTTGGTAAATCAACTTCATAGAAGTCAAGTAATTGATGGAAGAATGGGGAAATTGGCAACCCTAACCCGCGGATGAAGAAAGCAGCAAAAACGACAGACTCATGACTATCTTCTGAAGTCCAGCCTTGTGCGCAGCAATTTTTCTAGCTTCCAACTTCCTAAGGTGGGAGGACACCTATCTCAACGAGATTCTTGAGGTCGAATGCAGAAATCGTGGATGGACGAAAAGCAAGGGCCGGATCTGGGGTTCAGCAGTTAAGATCATGCGGGAGACCTTCGGTGGTATTGCCGCGCTCGCTATGGGTCCTCTTCTTGGGCACCATCACGAAATTGAATGGGAGTTTGCGGGTGACGTTGGAGTTGGTTAATCTTGCTGGGTTCAAACTCGGGAGTAATGGCAGCGGAGTAAATGAGGAACTCTAAAACACAGGCTTTAAGTGAGAAGAACCTCACGCCGTTATTTGGGCCTTGGTATTTGACGGTGTTAATACTTTAACTAGGGGGCTCGTTCTTTCAGTTCACTCGGTTAGCAAGTAATGATTTGAATGCGGTTAAGTTGACTCGGTTATCAGCACTTCTCCACAAGAATTAACTCGGAGGATTTGGCAGCTCAGATTAATTTTGGCAGGGTTTTCAGTGGATCATGTATTTATACATCTTGAGCGCCAGTTTGGGATTTTCAGTCGGGAACATGTTTCAAGCAGAGATGGGTTTTTTCTTTTTAAGTCGGATATCAGTACAGTTATTCAGGATTTTGAGAATTACACACATCTTAGTCAGAGTCGGAGTCTTCCTCCTCGCCGTTGACGGGGCCTGCTACTTCTTCTTCCTTCTCATCGTCGTCGCTGGTGCGGGGATGGAGGGAGTCTTCTTCGTCGTCATACTTGCCTGCAAAGTACGCATCCTCCTCGTCGGAGTACTCGTACTTCTTTGGCTTGGAGGGCCCGGCACCCTTTTTGCCCTTGCCGCCGGCCATAGCTTGGATGAAGCATGGGAGATTTTTTGGATTGGATGCAGAGGGTTTTGAGCGAATGCACAGCGTGAATAGAGGAGTACTCAGGCTCTGGTTATATAGATGTGAAGCGTGTCTTTCTAGCTTCTATTGCCTTTGCAAAGGAGGCGCCTCGTATTCTGGCAACCGCGCGTTGGAAATCTAGACGCGTGATGGTTTGGAAGAGTACATCTGGTGATAGTGGCGGTTTCCATACGTGACACACAGTGCGACGCTTCGTATTCTAGGCAGTTTATCAATTAACACCCATTGGATTTTTCTTTTTCAAGAATTGTGGAGTCACACCCATTGGGATTTTTCTTTTTCTTTGATGCCGCGCACAGCCATTGGGTGAGAAGGTTTTATAAAGATCATGGCAAGATTAAGTCGAAGGATGTGAGTTGGATGTCAATAACTCAGGAGAGGAAAAAGGAGTCGGCTTAACTCGGAGACATGTAAATTGTGATCTTTGAGCTGATTGTTACTCAAGTCAACTCAGAGTTGGGGGCTACACCCATTGGGTGCACCGAATCGGTGCAACCAATGGATAAAAAGATGAGTCGGAGATAGATTTGTTCTGGGTTATGGTCCTTCGAGCTAATTGGTACTCAAGTCAACTCGAAGCTCGAGGGCTACACCCATTGGGTGTACCTCGACGGTGCAACCAATGGAGGGAAGCAATTGTTGATTCGAGGTAATTTTAATTCAGAGCTATCGATATTTTGGGAGTCTCGAGTTAATTGTCTTCTAAATTAGCTCGAGTCTCGGGGGCTTGTGGGGGATAAATATCCCCTAGCTCCTCATGCCACAGATTCAAGTCATGGGCCACTAGAGGGCTCAAGATAATCGGTTAGCCAAGTTATTGGGCCAACCAAATAACTCGAGCCCAATTATGAAGATATCAAGTCGTGGAGATCAAGACAAAGAATTTGTAATCAAGGAAGGCTTCGTGAAGCGCACCACTCGGATAGAACTTTTGGGCATTGACGAACTCAAAGATGGAAATAGTATAGATTGGGGATTTCTTATGACGTGTTGTAGTTTAAACCGACTAGGAGTCGTAGAAGGAAACCAACTTGTAACTCAAGCCATACCGGACTATATAAGACGGGTGAGAGATCCCTACGAAAGACATTACCATCATCATCACTACTAGACACATGCTCTCGCACTCTCGTATACCGAAGCCCTAGCGCTTGTTGTAACCTTGACTACTCATAATCAATACAATCAGCCGCAAACAGGACGTAGAGTGTTACGCATCTCGCGGCCCGAACCTGTATAAATCCGTGTCCTTCACATTGTTTGTCGCGTTTCACGCGAACCATCGAGCTACGGTCGGACTCACCTGCCTCAAAAGCATCATGTGAGGCATCCCGTGGTGCACTGCCGGACTAAAACCCCTACAACTCCTATCCAAGGGTTTGGTGTCTGCGGGTTTCTTAGTATGGTGCATGGACGGTCTTCATAAACCGTGCTATATTGCCATCATGTCCAAGGGTTTGGTGTTCGCGGGTTATTTAGAACGGTCTAGGTACGTTTTAGGGACGGTCAGTGCATTTCCTTCCTGGATAACAAATCCCTTCCCTTGAAATACTTAGTACATGAGATGGGACGTAACCACTAGACCAGACCTTCCTGTCATCCTGATTTGCATGAAGTCCAGACCATTAATAAAAACCTCTTGTAATAAGATGGTACGCTCCATAGGAAAACACCAAACCGAACGATATGGTCCATGCAACTTTTCCTAGTTTTGATTTCCTTCAACCATCTTGATTGTACCCTCGATTTTCTTGGACCTTAAGCCTATGTAGCTTGCACCTTTGCTGTTCTTTATAGATTTGGCTTGTGAGTGCATCCATAGCTTGGCAAATCACTTGATCAAGCTACTAACCATTGGCCTCCCTTATAGTGCGGACACTAGAAAGCTAAAACCCTATCTAAGCAAGGATCCTTCATCCCCTTTAATCCTTGACTCTAGAAGAGTCCTTAGCTCTCGAGTAGATGAAAACCAAATCCGCTTCTATGAGATAGCATTCAAATTAGGGGCCACTTAACATCAACCAATGAGCAACCATTTTATGCATTATTAAACCTGCACTCATGAGCTCATTAGACAACAAATAACCTTATCATTTAATCACTGAAATTCACCTTAGGGCCTAGATGCTTATAGTCGGACCGGTATCCATTCTTTATTTTTTAATATCTATAAAGGGCATAAAAGCCTTTAAAAATTTTCAAAATAGTGGTACCACCTGGTACCGATGGGTACCATTTCAACCACCGTAAAATCTCTATAAGTTTATGTGATATGTTTGAAGGAAGTGATACCTGATGGCTGGACAAAGAAAGAGTTGATAGGCGGCCTCCTTTAGAATGCATGGTTATTTAAACACAAGAATCACCGTTTGAAACACATAAAAATTTTCTCACAGTGCGTTTTTCATTTCAAATTGAGTTTTTTCTTGCGAAATTCTTGCGTGATTTCTGTGAAATTACTGCATTCCAAACAAACCCGAGTTGCATGTTACTCATAATCCAAAGGGAATTGAAAACGCAGAAAGCTTTTAATCAAGAGTTTGAATATTGTGTACGAAAAACACAGGAATTAGAGTAGAGAGGTAGAAAAAAAATTCCAAGAGGTTGAACCTCATATTAAAATTCCCCCAACATCTCAATGGAAGTAGTCATTCCACATGAATTGCATTCGATTAGTAGGAATTCAATCATGTGTTTCAGAAAACCACATAGAAAAATATTTATAGAATTTAAATAATACTATCTCCGTTTCGAATATTTGTAACGCACTAAAAATAAGATTTATAAAAACGGAAAGAGTACAAAATTTCTTACCTAAAAGTAGACTTATTTTTAAAAAAAATGACAAAAAAATAGAAATAGGACGGCCATGCCACGCCGCCTCCGCCTCATTTGTTCCGTGTCCGGTGGAGCCACCTCCAAAACCCCAGACAGAAGCAAAGGTCCGCCACTCTCCACCGTCCCTCGCCATGACGGGACCCACGCCCGCGCGGTCGCCTCGCCTGTCGCCTCCCCTCTGCCGCGCGCTGGGACTGCGAGAGACTGACACCCTCCCCGATTCGTCGAATCCGCCATTTACTCCTCACCCACCCTCTTCTACCCTCCAGTGCCGTGCTGGGCTGCTGGCAAGTGTGCACGCCACTATAAAACGAGCCCACTAGCCACGCCGGAGCTCCATCCCCAAGAACAGCGAGGCAACACCACAGGCAGCGAGAGTGGTACTGATCCTGATGCTGATCCTTCCATTCCTTTCCCTTCGGCTCCTGCATTAATGGATGGGTGTTCTTCTTCTTCTCGTTGTTTTCTTACCCCGTTTGCATTGGTAATGGTGGTAGGTGGTGCTAGCTAGCCGCTGTTGAGGGGAGCTAGGGAGACAGACGATGGAGCGGCTGGGCCTGGGCGTGCTGGGCACGCGGCTGGGCCTGGACGGCGGTGGAGGCGGCGGCGATCTGCCGCCGGGGTTCCGGTTCCACCCAACGGACGAGGAGCTCATCACCTACTACCTCTTCCGCAAGGCCGCGGACGGCAACTTCTGCGGCCGCGCCATTGCCGAGATCGACCTGAACAAGTGCGAGCCATGGGAGCTCCCGGGTGAGCAAACCACTTGCAGCCGTCTTGATCCGTTTGTTTCTTTTGGTTCCTGCTGTAGAAGAACAGCTGACACCAGCTGCTGCTGCTGCAGACAAGGCGAAGATGGGGGAGAAGGAGTGGTACTTCTACAGCCTCCGCGACCGCAAGTACCCAACGGGCCTGCGCACCAACCGCGCCACGGTGGCCGGCTACTGGAAGGCCACCGGCAAGGACCGCGAGATCCGCAGCGGGCGCAACGGCGTGCTGGTGGGCATGAAGAAGACGCTCGTCTTCTACCGCGGGCGCGCCCCCAAGGGACAGAAGACGCAGTGGGTCATGCATGAGTACCGCCTGGAGGGCACCTACGCCTACCACTGCCTCCCCAACTCCACAAGGGTCAGTAGTCCAATATAATGCTGATTAATTTGTAAAAAAATAGGATCTTTAGTTTGTGAAATTTTCGTACCTAGTAACCAATCTAAAACTCGAAAACTTAGTGTACAAAACAATAAACACACAGCACTATGTAGAGACACAGATTATATAAAGATGGAGGGAGGAGGGCGAAATGGGAGAGCTGAAAGTTCACTAGCATGTTCTTCTCTTGTGTCAGCTGTGAAGTCATGCAACGCATGGCTACGCCGGCTACGCCTACGAGGCTACGAGTAGGAAGGAGATGGTAGCTGCACAGTGCACAGGGGCAGGCAGATGGGCAACTGGACAAGGGCATGCCAGTACGTGTCCCTGGCTTGCCTGCTGCGCTGCGCAAGCGTGTAGTGTAGGATACTGCTTCTGCAGCTCTGCTGCCGTGCGTGGATATGGCAAGCAGCGAGGGGATTCGAATCTTTTCTTGGCCAGTGCCGACGATACGAGCGTATCCGTGCGTGCATGGCCACGCACAAGTTTTGTAAATGCACACTGCTGCTAGATCTTTCTGAAAGTCCTGTTTAGTACCCAATATTTCTCTCAAAATTCACTGTGCAAAAAGAAGATTCCCCGTCACATCAAAATGCCGGCACATGCATGGAATACTAAATGTAGATGAAATAAAAAAATAATTGTACAGTTTAGATGTACTTTGCGAGACGAATCTTTTGAGCCTAGTTAGGCTATAGTAGGACAATATTTACCACAAACAAACGAAAAGTGCTACAGTGGTTCTACAGTGCTTTTCAGTTCGGAACAGTGTTTTTTTCAACCATCTAAATACACCCCTGATTATTAATCTTTTGCTTCCTGTTTCTTAAGTTGCCGTCAGCATCATCCAGCATCAGCAAGCGTTCTTTTTTGGCATGTATAGTGTACGTGCATGTCGTCTTCTTGTTCCATTAGATATGCATATTATATTCTTGATCTTGATGACATGCCAAGTAGTACTGGATATAATCTATTTATTTCATAGTAGGAACACAATGATAATAGCACCATGAACTGGATCTGAGATCGTAGTACTACTACATTTATTTATGCAGCATTGTGAGATATATTTATCATGCATCCAGTACAAGAAAGGCACCTGAAACTATTTATGCAGGACGAGTGGGTAATCGCGAGGGTGTTCCAGAAACCCGGCGAGGTCCCGCCCGCCCGCAAGCACCGTCTCGGCCTCAGCAGCGCTGCCGGCGAGTCCTGCTTCTCCGACTCCACCTCCGCGTCCATAGGCGGAGGCGGCGGCGCGTCGGCATCGTCCGCGCCGCGCCCGCGGCACACGGACGCCTCCTCGCTGTTCTCGGCGACCGCCGACGGCGACAACAGCTCCTACTGCGGTGCCACCAACGCCAATGGCAACGTGGCCACCGGCCGTGAGCTCGTGCCCTGCTTCTCCACTACCACCGGCCCCCTGGATGCCGCCCTCGGCATCGGGCAGCCGTACAACCCAGCCCCGCTGGCCTTGGAGCCGCCGCCGGCCATCTTTCCGAACCTGCGCTTCCTGCAGGAGAACCTCCAGCTGCCGCTGTTCCTCTCCGGCGGCCTGTCAGGCCCCGCGACGGTGGGATCGCTGGGAGGCGGGCCCCTCCACTGGGCCCCCTCTGGCATGATGGAGGTGAAGGTCGAGGGCCGCGCGGCTCCGCAGATGGCCGTCAGCTCCGGCCAGCTTGACGGTGCTTTTGGCTGGGGCTTCTAGCTGCGCACCACTGCTTGGGGTCACCAAATAATTGATATTGCCTAGTTGTGCTCGTTTAGCCTCGTATTAACTAGTCGATTAGTCTTAATTAGTGTTATCAGTGCGTGTGGTCCGGCTTGATGTTCTGCTTGATTAGCTGCTGAAGTGAAGCGGGCATGCTCTAGTATGCTTCTACGTGGTTAGGTCTTACTTTATTAGCAGGATGTGATTGGCTTTGATTGCTAGTGTCACCAGAAAATGAAAATGAACGTGAAAAACATGCTTCGCACAGTATACCCTACCTGGTGACACTGGGCAGGCAGGTGAAGCTAGTCTTCTAGGCTTCTAGCTAGTTTTGTTGGTTTGTCTTTGTGTAATGAGAAAATTCTCTACAGCCCACTCAATGTTAGCGAATTTCTGTACAACTTATCGAAAAACTCACAATTCCGTGAAACCATCCCATTCAATTTTTTGGTTCCCTGTGAGCCACTACCGTCAGGGCCATCCAATTCCGTTAGCATCTGCGGACGCGTATAAGTATCGTATTTTTGTATATGTCTATTTTTACCGTCGCTCATTACCCTTGCCCGTTAGCATCTGAAGTCAGGATCCGGTGCCGTCCACGTCATGCCTCGCCTCATCCTCTCGCCCTCGGCTGCCGTGGCACCATCACCCTGAGCAGCACCAACAGCGCACCTTCTCGCGCCGTCCAACAACCTTCGCCCGGCGGCCTGCTCTCCTTCACTGGCGCTTGCTCCGCGAGACTGCGAGCGGCACCTGGCCGCCTCGGTTGCTCCCTGCGCCCGCCCCGGCGGCTCGCCTCCGCTCCTTCTCCCGGCGGTGCCTCCCTGCGTCCACGGCGGACTAGCGAGGCGGCGCGGTCTGCTAGTGCAGCGGTCGCCGAGGCGGCACGGAGCTGCACCAACCCTTGGGCACCGGGGTCGTGGCGCGGGACGGCGCGGTTGGGGAGCGCACTGTTGGTGCCGCAGTTGGTGAGGCGGCGCGGAGCTGCGCCACGGCGGTCGTGTAGACCATGGCCGGGTCGGGCACGGAAGGGAGCGGGGCGACCGGGTGCGGCGGCGAGAAGCTCGACGGGAGGAGGACGCAGGCTGCGCCGGACGCGGGAGGATGGGGACTCGGTCGTGGCCATCCGAGCGCGGGAGGACAGTGGACGGGGGCGCGGGTGGCGCCGGGTGGACGTCCGACGGAGGGCGTGCAGGAGACGGCCATACCGCGGCGCCGTCTTTGTCCTCGTCGTGCCATGGCGCGCGCGGCCCGGCCTCACATCTGCGACGGGTGAGCACACGGCGAGCGACGACCGCTTCCTTGGTGGCGATGAAGGTGATGAGGAGGCAGGGGGTGCGGCCTAGGCAGGGCAGCCCCGCGCGGCCGGAGGTGGCTGCCGACGAGACGGGTTGACGGCGGGGCGAAGGAGCGGGGGAGGACCGGCCTAGAGAGCAGTTTAGATGGGGAAAGATGGAGGAAGGGGATGACGCGTGGGGCCCATGTGTCTGTGAGAGAAGGTAAAGAGAGGTTGCAGGGGCAATATTGTCAGTTTACACTGCACTTAACAGACGTTATTGGCACTGTTGATGGTAGTGGCTCACTTGGAACCGAAAAATTGAATGGATGGGTTTCACGGAATTGTAAGGTGGGTTGCAGAGAAATTCGCTAACATTGAGTGGGCTGTAGAGAATTTTCTCTTGTGTAATCGATCGGCCCAGTCAGTGTTGCGTTGGTGACGTATTGCTCCTGTAACTCCATGACGTTTCTGATCAAAGCATGATCTATGAAACTTGTCAATGGAGTATAACAGAATGTTGTGTCTGCTGCTTTATATGTTTGGCATCTTCCTCGAAGAATTATTGCTTTGTATCGGCGATTTTTTTACACGCACATGAGAATGCCAGCTAGCACCTTCTTGGTTTCTTGGCTTCCTGGAGCTGGAGAGGACAGTGGGCACTGGTCAAATTGTTTTCAAATCACTAATTCTGCCCAGGCAAACCTATGCAGGCCTCGGGAGTGGATTTATGGAGTTCCACTTAACTAGTGTAACTAGTGTGAAGACGAGAGATCCTAGCATTTATGGTCCCATTCTGGACTAACCAATATTTGTACTTTTGTAATGTTCTTAAATCGTATATGAACTAAAATATTCCGTGTGGAATCATTGCCAACTCCGATTCGATCATTGCGGCATTAAGACCATCCCTAAAGCTCTTGTGCAAATGGAACTTACATTAGTGATACAGTATTATATGCAGTCCATTTGCACAACCAATGGAGATAGCCTAATTATTGTGCTACATAAAAGTCTAGGTTACCTTTAAGACTAGGCTCACCAGTGCGTCCATCAAACAGTGTTAGAGATAGTCCATTTGCACAACCAATGGGGATAGCCTAATTATTGTGCTACATGAAAGTCTAGGTTACCTTTAAGACTAGGCTCACCAGAGCGTCCATCCAACCTCGCTCATCCATTATTCCAACTACATTTCTCTCTCTACAGTACCGTACAGTGTATATATATCCTTATTCCAACTACCTTTCTCTCTACGGTACCGTACAGTCCATATACATCCTTTTTTAGGCACTCTAATGAGCCTAAACTAATAAGGTGGTCACAGCTACCCTGGCCCAAAAATCACAAAATGATATACTATTTATCTATCCCAAAAGCTAAATCGAGATCCCTGTCGTTTATGTCTTGTCCCGAAATATTCCATAGATGGAAGTTTGATTTGGTCGGTAGAGAAACATATCAAAAATAGCAAAAGAAGAAGACAAAACCAGCAGCTGCCAGCGGAGTTAGGCTTCTAGATGGAGCTTAGGGTTCAGGGATTGGAGGTTATCTATGTTATCTCTAGTTTTAGGGGGTGTTTGGATCCAGTGGCTAAACTTTAGCACGTGTCATATCGGAGATCCGGACGCTAGTTAGAAGTATTAAATATGGTTTAATTAAAAAAACTAATTACATAGACGAGGACTAAATGACGAGACGAATTTATTAAGCCTAATTAATGTGTAATTAGCGACTAATTACTGTAGCATCACATTTGCTAATCATAGATTAATTAGGCTTAATAAATTCGTCTCGCCGTTTAGTTCTCATCTGTGTAATTAGTTTTGTAATTAGATTATATTTAATATTTCTAATTAGCGTCGAAACATCCGATGTGACGGGGCTAAACTTTAGCCCCTTGGAACCAAACGGCTCCTTAGACGGGTGATGGGGAGGCCGGCAGCTAGAGCCGTCTCCAGAAATTTGATGCCCTGGGGTGAGAGCTAAAACATTCTATAATTTTTCAAAAACATATGCTATTTATTATGACTAAAGCATACTTTCATTCAATCATCTTATCCGATTTTGTTGTTTTAGATCCAAAACTACAGAACCATGACAAGTACACAGTTCCAAAAATGGACTTTACCTTAAAAAAATTCCTATGCAAAGTTCGAACCTTCTACAAAAAATTTACATCATATGAAACTATGCCACAAGTCCACTGGATATTGCCAACCAAAATGATGGCGTGCATGATGCCTTCAACCTTGGAATCAGTAGGATGACGAGATGAACATGCACTTTACATAGATAGATGAACATAGTACAGTTTACTTGGTTAATTAGCATTTGAGAAACACGAGACCGCCGAGTGAATAGGTCGTCAAGCTTAGCTTTTCTCTCTCCAATTAAGTATCATTAATGTCAGATTAATGCTACTTGGGGGCCTATATATGAATTAGGGCCCTGTGCGGACGATCACTGGCGGTGGTGGTGGATCTGAGGCTGCGGGATGCCACTGGCAGCGGGTGGCAAAGAACGACGACCGGGCGGTGCCGGTGGCAGGGGCGTCGACTCCATGTCGGTTAGCGGTAGACACGGAGGTCAGGGGAAGGAAGCGGCGGCGAGGGAGCCCGGCGTACACTACAATAATCTTGAAAACTTTTAGCGGTTTATTTTATTTTGGACGGCCAAATAAAGCCGCCGAAAATAATTTGAATATTTTCGGCGGTCTTGGCAAGCCGCCGAAAATAAAGTGTTAAATTTCGGCGACCATGTAAGCAGACGAAAATAACTACCTATTTTTGGCAGCCAACATAAGCCGCCGGAAAATAATTGATTATTTTCGGCGGTTCACCCCGGCCGCTGAAAATTAACCCCCACCCTATCCAGGCGACCCCAGCCCGACCCCCACACCCCCACGCGCCGCCGCCCCACGCACCGCCGCCTGACACGCCGCCGCCAACCCGCCGCCGCCCCACGCGCCGCCGCCATCCCGTGGCCACCCGGCCGCCCGGCCGTCCGACCCGCCACCGCCCCACGCGCCCTCGCCCGACGCACCGCCGCCAACCCGCCGCCGCCCCACGCGCCCTCACCCCACACGCCGCCACCATCCCGCCGCCGCCCGATGCGCCACCACCCCACGCGCCGCCGTCAACCCGCAGCCGCCCGGCCGCCCGATGCGCTGCCATCCGGCCGTCCGATGTGCCGTCGCCTGGCCGCCCCAAATGCGCGCCTCCTCGGTCGGCGGTGGCCGGCTCCCCTCTCGGCTGGCGCTTTTCCCCGGGCCGACGACGTCGCCGGCGCCCCTGTCCCGATCGGCTGCGCCCCTCCTGGCGACTCTCCCCAGCGCCGCTCGGCACGCCCCCCTCCCGAGCTCCTCCTTGGCGCCCTCGCCGCCCTCCCCGACGCTCTCCGACCGGCGCCGCCCCACTCCGCCTAGGAGCGTCCCTCCACTGTCGACGTCCCTGCTCCCTCAGCGCCCGTGCTCCCTCGGCCTACAGGCGGCTTCCCCGGCGCCCGGCGCACCGGCGGCCCTGCTCAGCGCACCGGCCCGCAACCCTATCCCACTTTTGAGGTAAGAAACGTATGCCGCTTATTATGACCTTTTTATAGTGGTTGTAGTTAATTTTAGGCAGTGTGGCTGGCAAAAGTTAACATTAGAAGTGCAATTAGTATTAATTCTGTGATTAAGCATTGATTGATTAGGTTAAATGTCACGCTGACTTAGACATTAAATTATGATTTGTTATGGTTCAACATGCTTAGTTAAATATATGTTAGCACTAATACTATATCTTATCAATTTTATATGCTATGTTTACCATTTATCTTGTTTTAATAAACGTAAGTCACAGAACCTATGCATCACCTGTTTCGGACCGGCAACGTCTCACGTGCGTTGTGCACGTGAGATGAAGCTGGTCTAGAATTGTCCCTTTTTTGGACAACCTCAACGTGACCGATAGAGCGTGGTATTTATGATGAGCCACGGGGTCTGAGCGAAGTTTCGGCGGCATAACCATGTTGTTCTCCATTGCGCCACATTGGGCATGCTGTTGGAGAACAGCGGGCTTATGCTGCCGAAATTTCGTTTGAACCCCGCAGTCTCATAATAAATCTGCGCTCTGTCGGCTACTCTTGGGTGGGTTTAGGACATATCATTACCTATAGATGTAGGGCCGCAATTCATTGAAAAACATAAGCTTACCATCTACTTTGCTTTAATCTCCATAGCCTCAAGTATGGGCGACGATCGCCGATGGATGTATAATGGTTGGGATAAGAGTGGGGTAAAGCCACTCAGCTGAGTGGAGGAGCAAGACACATGTTTTTATCAACCATGTTTTTTCTTTGACAACTCACAATCAGGTCAGGTGTCCATGCAACATCCACAACGGCGAAAACTTTCAGAATAAATTTGAAATAGCCAAAGACCTTGTTGATTATGGTTTCATGCCTGACTATGAAACTTGGACCTTCCTCAGTGAGAAAGAAACCAGAATTGAAACAAAAGGGGAAGCTGATGATGATTCGGCGGGCGTCGATAGGATGGATGAGATGCTAGAAGCTTTACAGCCAGAGTTTGGGCTAAACTTTGAGGATCCTCCTACAAAGGAGGTTGAGGAGTTCTTTAAGCCCTTAAAGCTTCGGAAGAGCCACTGCACAAACACATAAAAGTGTCAGTCCTAGCTTTTGTGACTCGGCTCATTGCCATCAAGTACAAGTATTTCTTCTCAAACTAGTGTTTCAATGACCTCGTGCAATTGATTGGGGATGTTCTTCTGCAGCCTCATAAGTTGCTCAACGACATGTATCAGTGCAAGAGGTTGACGAAATCCCTCGGTATAGGCTACGAGAAGATAGATATGTGTCCAGACAACTGCATGCTTTTCTGGGATGATCATAAGGAAGAGAGAAAGTGCTTAAACTGTGGCAAAGTAAGATATGTCAATGTAGTAAACGAGGATGACGAAAAGGTGACGATGGATGTTGCACACAAGCAACTCCGTTCCTTCGCTTTGGCACCTCACTTTAAATGACTCTTTGTCTCACATAAACGACTGAATCCATGTGGTACACAAAAGGTGTACGTGACAACTTAGGGGTCATGGCGCACCCTACTGATTCAGATGCATGGAAGACTTTGGATGAGTTTGACCCAGAGTTTGCTAAGGACGCGAGGAATATTCGCTTCGGTTTGGCAACTGATGGCTTCACACCTTTCAGTGAATCGGCCGCTTCCTACTCTTGTTGGCCTGTGTTTGCTATTCCATACAACCTTCCACCTTCTATGTGCATGAAGTATCCTTTGCCTCATCATAACCGGTCCGAAACATCCTAGAACAAAACTCAATGTGATGTTAAAATCCTTGATCAAAGAGTTGAAACAGCTGTGGATAGGTGTCAAAGCATAAGACATTTCCTTGAAGCAGAAATTCACCCTTAGGGCTATGTACCTGTGGTCAATTCATGATTTCTTGGCGTATGGTATCTTTGCTGGAATGGAGCATTTATGGGACCTTGACATGTCTGATATGTGGTGCTGACACTAGATGTTTTCGTTTGGAGTTTGGTCAGAAGATCTGCTACTTTGATTGCCACATATGTTGGTTGCCTTCCAATCATATATTTAGAGGCGAAAAGGATGCCTTTAGGAAAGACACCATCTGCTATAAGGAACCACCAAAAAGGCTAAGCAGGCAAGAAATTGCTGATCAGCTCGCAAACCTTAAGCTAAACAAGGAAAAAACTGCATATGAAAGGTTTGAAAAGAAGCGCAATTGGACTCACATCAGTGGAATATGGGACCTTCCATATGCCAAGGCATTGAAGCTCCCGCGCAACATTGATGTTATGCATCAGAAACATAATGTTGCTGAAAGCGTTACAAGCACGTGCATGGATCTCAGTAACAAAACAAAGAACAATGTGAAGGCCCGAAAGTACTTGGCAAAGATTTGCAACCGCTCAACTCTTGAGCCCATCGCAAGTGGAGAAAAACCACATGCCCCATTTTGTCTTAAACCACGGGAGAGGAAAGCAGTGTTGAGATGGATGAAAAAAAATTAAAATTCCCAGATGGTTACGCAGCGGGGTTGAGACATGTCATGAATATGAAGACCGGGAAGCTTAATTGTTTAAAGGCCCATGATTACCACATTATTATAGAAAGACTCGTGCCTGTGATGTTTAGCGGATACCTACGCGATGGAGTTTGGTCGGTGCTAGCTGAGCTAAGCTATTTCTATATACAGCTCTGTGCTAAAGAGATCAAGAAAGAGATGATGGAGAAGCTAGAGAAAGATGTACCTATGCTAATATGCAAAATGGAAAAAATTTCCCTCCTGGGTTCTTTAATCCAATGCAACATCTCCTTGTTCATCTTGCGTATGAAGCTAAGGTTGGTGGGCCTATGCAATTTAGGTGGATGTACCGCATTGAAAAGGCCCTCAAATATCTTAGAGAAATGGTTGGCAATAAGGCTAGAGTTGAAGGGTGTATTGCCGAAGCATTTATTCATAAAGAGATATCATACTTCTCTAGTGTATATTTTGCCAAGGAACACAATGTCAATGCTCCTACGATACGATACAATGTGGACAAAGAACCTTCTCTCACTGACCTTCCAATATTCCATTCTACTGGAGCAAGTGCAAGTGCTAGCTCACCCTACTATTTTAAGCAGGGAGAACGAGTATCGGCTTACCTCTACATGTATGCTAACATAAAAGAGATGGATCTATATTTCGCGTAAGTGTTCGTTGAGTACTTTGCTTCTTAATAACCATTGATATCTTGGTCTATTCCTTATCCATTTGTATTCTTCGTGTAGTGAGTTCCAAAGACAGAACTGGAAATCTAAGAAGCAACCTACAAGCAAGCAACTAGAAAAGATGCGACGAGATGTCATAGATGAAAAACCTAATTTCATCGACTGGTTCAAGATTTATATAAAAATCCTTTTGATCTGTACCATATTTATCTCTCGTATTACATGTCAATAGCATACGTCCCTTAACCTGACTGTGTATTCTATAGTGC
Source organism: Paspalum notatum (assembly GCA_022530915.1). Lineage (NCBI taxonomy): Eukaryota > Viridiplantae > Streptophyta > Magnoliopsida > Poales > Poaceae > Paspalum > Paspalum notatum. The sequence goes on along the minus strand of CM039688.1, from coordinate 24,100,730 downwards.
AAAGAAATTGACGGTGAAGTCCATAAAGACTTGGTTCAGCTATCAGAGGAAAGGGTGACCGTTAGATGCCACGGTCGGTACGATGTCAATGGATCCGGTTTTGCTCTGCACCATTTGAAGCCGCTCGTCCTCTAGCAGCAACATGTAACTCTGGGGTTATGGTTAGGGCAAACGCTGATCAAGGAAGGGAATCTAATTATTATGGAATCAATCAAAAAAATTCTTGAGTGAGTTCATTGGCGATAAGGAACTAAAGTTATTCTTCTTTGTTTGCGATTGGTTTGAACCCAATAGAGGGGTTTGAGAGAACCAGTATGGCATGGTCGAAGTCAAGCACAACAAAAAGCTTAGGGGCAACGACAACTGGGTCCTTGCACACCAATGTGACCAGGTTTATTGTTTGATGTATCCAAATCAAAAGCTCCATGCTTGGTGGGTAGTTCACAAAGTGAATCCCCGTGAACGTTTATATACCCCTAGACATGCTGGTTATTGTGCTAGTCAGTTCGATGATGAAGTTGATGAAGTATCAAGAAGAAGAATTGTCAACATCTTTCGTTATAGAGCCCGGTGCAGAATTGAATTCCTTGGTCGAAGACAGTGAGGACATCAACGTTCTGAACAAATGGAAATGACAAGCACCTAAGAAAATAGTTTGGTGGTCAGGTTTAGCACGAAGGGAACAACTTAATAGTGACGTTGATGAGTTTTGACCAGTAAATCATTCATTTATGTACTTTATATATTTCTATACTATATGTGCATTGTTAATCATTTAATCGAACTTTATGTATCCTGAATAACTCTTATTATTTCATCAACAGGATGAGCCGTAGGCTCAAGCAAGTCACAAAGGGGTTCGCGGGAAAGATGATCCCAAGCAAGGAGAGGCTTTTTCAAGGGATTTCCTTGACTAGCTCTAGGTGTGAGGCTTTGTTGAAGTGTGTGGACCCAAACTTGTAGGGAGTTCATATAGCTCTTCAGAATTGAAGTACATATGTGTATAGAGTTTTATATGTATAATTTTCATATATGTTTAATAACTTATCTCATTTTTACTTTTGCAGGGTAAGGATGATGAGGAGGAGGCTGGAGTTGTGCAACAGGAGGAGGAGGTGGGAGCTAGGCAGGAGGATGAGGAGGCAGGAGCTAGGAAGGAGGATGCTGGAGCAGTGTTAGCCTAAACACTAAATGGTAAACAGTCGATCACCTACTGTTTAGCCATTATTCGGTGCTAAACGGCTGTTTAAACGGGTTTAAACGGTGTAAATGGCCAATTAAACGAAAACGGTGAGCCACTGTTTAGCGTTTAAACGGTGTTTAAATGTGCTAAACGACCGTTTAGGCAAATAGTGTGCTGGAGCTAACGAGGTCTGATGGGTGGGGATGGTTCAAAGGAGGTGGTTCAGAGAGGGGGACTAGGAGGAGCCACTACATCAACCCTTCTCCAGTTCCCACCACTGCAGACAGGAGACTGATTAGACCAATTGGTGATGGGTACGGTCTTTATGAGTTGTTTACATCAATAGTTTGTACACATGACATGTCTTCAATGTTATTTTGTTTTGTAGCCAATGGGAGGACGTGACTTGGGATGGAACATGTCACCGTAGGACTCCGAATGGCGAGTTGGGTAACCTTATTCGAACGCACAACTCAGGAGTTGTGGAGAAGGGGGTCAGACTATAACCATGGCAAGCTGGAAGATTTTACACTTGCTCCACATGTTACATATGGAAGTATTCAGGGGCTCGTGAAATACAAATTCTGAGTAAAATTCTTTCTTCTAACTGTTTGATTCCTATTTTGTTGATTCTTTCTATTAACTGTTTGATTCCAATTAAGTTGATTCTTTGGTATTAACTGTTTAATGTTGCAGAAGTATTTTCGTGTGGATCCCTCAGAGGTGGATTATGCAGAAAAAGTTCTTGACCAGGCTACAATGAAGATATGCATGGATACATTTTCCAACCTTCTGCTTCAGGTAACAAATGCTTGGCTTAAGTCTCAAGGGCAGCCATTGGGCTATTTTCGGGATTGTTCAGAGATGTACCTGACCGCTGAGGAGTACGAACAGGTAATGTCCTTATTTGGGAATTGTGTTGCTGCTTTAGATATTAAGATTGTTATTACGATATACTAACTCGTGTACATGTAGACCGGACATCCATTGCTTGAAGATCAACCAGGCCCTTACAAGGCACTTTGTGAGCTGTGGGCATCTAAAGAATTCCAAGAACGATCAAAGAAGCAAAGAAATGCTGGGACTAAGAATGCATCGCATACGCTTGGGGTGACAGATATCGACGAATGGCTCAACGCACGGTAAGAAACTGCTTTATGTTTCGTCCCTCAACTATTCGAAATATATGATTCTAACATCTACATACAAGCTGCTAGGACTAGAGAGGTACCGAGTGCCATGGACATGTATATTCTAGGACATAGGGGACCAGACCCTTCCTAGCCTAACCTATTGTGTACTCCGTTGGCCACAGACCGACTAGTTAATTGGCCATAACTTTACATTAGTTCTCGCAATATTTTACATAGCTAACTTGTAAAGTTGGTTTCTACTTGCAGGAGGAATATGGGAAGGAGATGAGCAAACGTCATGGTGAAGAATATGATTGGAGGAAGGCACCCATTGACGGTTAGGCCGTGTATGATAGCAGTGGCGGCAAGTCACATGGACGGAAAGATCACAATATGCACGGTGTTGCCTAGTTGTGTTAAATATTACACAGTTCCAATGTCAACACTGTGTTTGAATTTTGAAGGTACTCCATGTTCAACGGCATGATCGACTCGAGACAAGTTCAGAGGGGGTCTTCCTCACAGAGTTCAAGTTGTAGTAGCAGTCGGCAGCGCCGCACCGCGCATGACATGGACATGGAGAGGCTGGAGCAAGAGATTCAGAAGCGTGATGCATTTCTTAAAGCCTAAGAGGAGTACCAGAGGCAGCAGCAAGCTCACCAAGAGTACGTTAATACACAATATGGCGGTGATTCAAGTAAGTATGAAAGTCAACAATTACCATTCCTATCATTATCAAAACATGTTACTAACATTTTGCATTCTGCACTCAATGTTACAGCAGCAGGGCTAACGTTTGTCATGCCAGAAGTTAGACCGCCACCAGTACCGCCGCAATGAGGAATGTTTGCTCAGATGCCTTTTTGTCCAGCGGCTCAGGTGAAAGTTGTTCAACTGTAGCTAAACTTGTTCAACTTCAGCAAACATTGTAGAACTATAGGTGATTGTGATCAATGTAGTTAAAAAACTCAAACCTAGCTATACTTTGGTATATTCTAACTTCAAGTAGATAAAATTGCCAAACATGTTTTAATTAAGCTATACTTACGTGTAATAGGGATCGAGAGTCCATGCATCCAATCCTTACCAAACTCCTCTGCCAGTGTCAGGACAACCTAGAGAAGAGGTTCATCTCATCACTTGAGCCATTAAGATATATTATTTGTGTCTTGTGTTGTCACATATCTAAAATTCTTGGCTAATTTTGTCATTTGTTCTATTTGTCAGCAATCTGGACACAACATTGGTTTTGTAACCTCCGGAGGTAGCGACCACAACTCCAATGACCCAGGTGCCATGTGAGTTGAATGACCGAGAGATGGAATTGTGCGTATGGACTTGTGTTATGGAGTTATTGTTTGTTGTATGGAGTCGAGACTATGGACTTAAACTTGGATACAGTTGTGCTTGCTCTCAGGCTTTGAACCTGTGTAGTAGTAAACTCGGTTGTGTAGACGTGGTGTCTAGACTAGAGTTTGCCTTGGAGGGTGTCTTGTCCTACGCAGCTTTGGTGGTAGGTTTGCTTGGTGACAGCGAGCGTGTACCCTGTGTACTCCACCCCATCGTCCGGATAAGTAGTCATCGACGCATAGTTGAGTTCTGTAGTGCCCGCCTTTCTCGTCTGGGTTATCAGCACTCTGGTGCCTGGAAGTGGTTCTATAGGCTTAGTGTCCAAGTAACCTGTTGAGTAGAACACTAGTTTGTTAATATTGTTTTATTTAAAGTAGTCAACCTGCTCTACTCTGTCCTTTATCTCTGCATTTGTTGGCTTTACTGTTCGGTTCTATCCATTCTACGTTGAGTTACTCCTCGTTCCTCGTGGATTTCGATACCTTAGAATACTCTCGGGTGAAAAGCTGCAACGTGTTTCCGTGCTCTTGCGAATTTATATCAGTAGGCTAAGAAACGCCAACACAGCTGAAAATAGGCCTAGACTACTTTTGGCGGCTGTGGGGAGCCGCCGAAAATAGTCCATGTCTATTTTCGGCGGCTTGGTCAGACCGCCGAAAATAGTTTGGTTGTAAGCATCTAGGCCCTAAGGTGAGTTTCGGTGATTGATTGACAAGCTTAAGTGTTGTCTAATGAGCTCATGAGTGCAGGTTTCATAATGAATACAAAAATGGTTGCTCATTGGATTATGTGAATGGCCCCTAATTCAAAAGTTTCATGGAAGCGGACTTGGTTTTCATCCGTATATCGAAGGCTAAGGACTTTTCTAGAGTCAAGGATCATGGTGTTGAAGGATTCCTTGCTTAGATAGATTTTATAGCTTTCTCGTGTCCGCACTATTAAGAGGGGTCAACGGTTAGTAGCTTGATCAAGTGATTTGCCAAGTTAAGGATGCACACACACAAGCCAAAACTTTCAAGAAAATCGAAGGGGTAAGCTATTTGGGCTCAAGGTTGAAGAAAAGCAAGGCTCAAACCTCAAACACTTGAAGAAAAACTCAAATCAGGAAATGAAGAATGGACCGGACTGTCGTCTCTGAGTCAAAACAGGGGAGCGGACAAATAAGGGGTTTGAGGTGAAGTTATCCGGTTTAGAGGCCATGCAAATCTGCAAACCGGACAGTCAGTTCTGCTACAACCGGACAAAACTAGGGACAAAATAACCTAAAGCTTCAAACTTGAGAAAATTCTGTGGAACACTGGATCGGACTGTCCGAAACACTAAATCGGACTAATCGACGGACAAAGAATCCTGAGGCTGAGCTTTTCACAAATTTAAGGGAGATATGAGGACCGGACTATCCGAACATGGAACATCGAACAAACACACGGACAAAGAATCCCGAGGCTAGGTACTTCACAAATCTGCAGTGATACATGGACCGGACTGTCCGGTGCAGGTGCATCGGACAAACGGACAAACGAACTCGTCAACGGGTAGTTCTCGGGGTACATGGACCGGATTGTCCGGACCCTGACCTCAGACAAACATCTGGACATACATACCTGCACAGTACATGACGTAGCCTGTCAGTGATCGTTGGCAAAGCACGTGGACCGGATTGTCCGATGTTAAGAAAAGTAAGAGACCGGACAATCATATCTTCACTGCGTCAGCTCTTCTTTTTTCAACGGCTCTATTAACTTGAGAGGCTATATATATGGGACTCTTCACATCATTTCGTGCTCTTTGACACTCCAGTAACTTCATACACTCAGAGAGCCCTTGTGCTTCAACTCTTTGCAACAACCACTTACAAATTCATCCTTTGAGAGCAAGATCAAGGTCAAGGCTTGTGTGCATCCATCTTGGTGAGGATCAAGATCAAGTGAAGACCGGCGACTTGTTACTCTTGGTGATTGGCAGCACCTAGGCAGACTTGGTGACCGGGGTGCGTTCTCGGAGCTTGTCAAGGAGATTGTGGAAGCCCGAAGAACAACCGTGTACAAGGCTTGAGCTTCACCTTGCCGGAATGGCGAACGGAGACTCTTAGTGAGCGCCCACAAGTATGGGAGGCGGCAAAACACTCTAGGGTGTGCCGCAACGTGGACTAGGGGAGGGTGCCAAACCTCCGATACCACAGGAAAAAAATCCGGTTGTCTCTCTCCCTTGTTCCTCTACTCACTACAACACAAACACCCCTATAGCAATGTATACATAGCAATGAAATGGGTTATGCGTTGCAAAAAAATATTTAGCAACGGATGCTAGCAACACATGTATTTATACGTTGTAAGAAAATCACCTAGCAACGTTTATCTTGCGTTGTAAGTGTCATCCGTAGAATATGCGAATTACCTGGCAACGTTTGTTATGCGTTGTAAGCGTCAACTATAGTATTTTGTGTGACCGCAATGCTTGGCATCCATTGCAAGTGTCATTTGTCTTATAAGTGTTACTTGGCAACACTTATCATGCATTGCAAGCATTATATACGGTATGTGTGAAAATTAGCAAATTAGTTTTGGTACATTTAGAATATTTTTTATTCTAGTACTTAGAGATTTTTTTTCTACAACCTACACAAGTGACATACAAATAATAGTATTTATCTTTGATAAAAAAGCCTACAACAGCTAAGTTTAGAAAAAAAATCCATGACCAAGAATCAAATTAACAACTTCTAACTCTCGTCAAACATGGAAATAAAAATCTAAGTTTTGAAATTTCTCCATTTTTATTTTCTATTTTTCTAGTAAAACATGAGTGATTTTGCAGCCAATAATTTCAAAAGATAATAGTTTGCTTTGTTTCTATAAAATCTGGGCCCCACCCATCCACCCCTCACCTTTTCCTGGCAACTGGGCCCCATCTTGCTCTCTCCCAGGTGGGAATTAGAAAACCACCGCCCTGTCTCCTTCAGAAAGGCGAAACTGCCCAGATCCCTCCCTCAGACTCGTCTCCCTCGCGCCGCCGTTTCTACCGCGGGAGAACGGCGCCGCCTCTCCCGGTCCCTCCCACCACCGTTCCTCCTCCGGTCGCCAGCCGTCCCATCCCCTCCTGCCCGAGATCCATCAGCCCCACGCCACCCCTTCTTCTCCCAGCAGCACCTCCCTCCCTCTCCTATGGCAGCACAAGGGCCACCGGCGCCCTTACTGGTGGAGCAGCCGGCGCCCTACTCCTCCTGGAGGCCGCCTCCTCAGGCGCCCTCCACCACCAGATCCGCCTTCAACCTTCCTCCCGGCGCCTTCTTACCACCTCCCTCCTAGCCGCAGCAGCAGATCAGCACCCTGCCCCTCCGTGCTCGTGCCCTGTGCTGAGTCCTGCCGGCGCCCTGCCCTGGCCCTCCTACTCTCCTTGCTACTGCAGCAGTGCAGCAACACCCTACCATCTGTGCACGTTCTTTTTCCTCCGGCGAACCCTCTGTGCAGGCAGCGACAGCCCAAGGTTGTTTTCTTCCCTTTTCTTAGTCCTTTGGTAGTTTGCAAGTTCCAGGTGGTTAAGGAGAATAGCGTCACCCTTGTTTTACATGTGTATGTATACTCCATTGCTTGATGTACTTCTTTTGAACATTAGTAGCTGTACTGGAGAACACGCGAGGCACCGCCAAGGTTAAGAACCAAGCCGCTGTAGTGAGTATTTATGCATCAATATACTTTACGCCTAGATTTTGATCAATTTGCAACAACTATCTGTTACATGCATTGGATCTGAGCCACCAACGATGCAATTTTTTGATTGTTGAGTAACCTCATTGTCTCCTATCCTCCTAGTTCTCTTTCTAAAATAGAAATGCAATGGAACTGACAATGTCTATCCAAAAGCAACTATTCCTAAAAGTGCTATGTGTAAGACATAGCAATTTATGGCCTTCAGAAATTTAGAGACAATGTGGACTAAATTTCTAGAATATGCATGTCAAATTTCGACCATGCTTCTGGTATTATCTTTTGCAATTAAATTCTTTTTAAAAAAAATTCATCCTATTCTTTTATACTAAGGATGCATATTTTACAATTGGTGGGGGATTTGCAGGAAATAAAGAATCAGAGGAATACGTCAAAGGGAGTCCACAGCACATAAAGGTAATCAGTTGAACAGGAGTCCACAGCACATAAAGGTAATCAGTTGAACAGGAGTCTACATCACATAAAGGTAATCAGTTGAACATATATGTATTTACGTAGTTTCATAATGGTTCTTCACCGCTGTCGTGTCTTATGTAAGTATCTACAGATTTGGATAACTGATTGACTATAAATAGTTCCACAACTGAATGTATAACTGATTGATTATTAGTTGCATCCACAACTGAATGACACCATATATCTGAAGGCAATTAGTTTCAATATCCTTTTCACTTAGTAAACACTAAACAGTGCTGAAAACTGAACTGTAGTCACCTTATGGCCACCTTAATTCCTTAATATCATTATCACATATCCCTAGATAGTAACATATTGTACTATATTCACCTCATTGCTTTTGGAGAAGATGCATTCTAAAATGCAGCAGGTACTTGTGCATTTATTGTGGTATGTTGTTTTCTTGCATCTCTCGCTTGAGCTGCACATATTCTCCGTTGCCATATCCCATAGACATGTTTGTTTTGTATATTATGCTTGTCATGTCTTCATCTAATCGTATTGAAAAACTAATACATGTAATTGCTAATCGCTCATTTCATATGTCAGAAAATTATAACTTAATGTCACTGTCCTTGTCTAGTTATATATTCAAAAAAATGTACTTACATTTGTATAAAAATGTTTCATTTTAAGCTAATATACTCTCCTTTTTGTCTCAGCGCAGGATGACAGCCCTGGGTTGAAATGATTATGGCTTCTCATTAGTTTTTCGATCAAGATCACTGATGAGTCCGACTTAAGAAGAGTCCTATGTATACGTTAAAATCATAGCAAATGGATTGAACACAAATTATGCAATAAATACAGCATACCAATGCTACTCTGTAATGCAACTACATATTTATAATACAGTATTTGTGCTTATTTGCCATGTGTGTGCTGTTTTTGTCTTGAAATTTACAAATATTTGTCTATGGCGTGCTTATTTATTTCACTATAGAAATAAATATAATTTTTTCGGTGGTTTATTCTTTGCAACGTATAAAAGCGTTGCCACAATCCTAATATGGTCAACTGCCCTTGGGTGGCATAAACGCTTTTAAGTGTTGCTGCAGCTTGTAAATATACGTTGCAATTTAGCAACGCATATTTATATGACTTACCAACGCATATATAAGTGTTGCAGAAGACTTTAGCAACGGCAGCATAGCCAACACATAATTATACGTTGGTATAGACCTTAGCAACGTTTATATCAACCTTCAACAACACATATATGTGTTGCTAAAAGGGGTGTCAGTTTGTAGTGACTTGATGCTCTTTTGGTTCTTACTATTTTCATGGATTGTATCTAGTAGTCATCATGGTTAGTCTCTTCTTGTCTAGTATGTCCCTTGCTATGGTCATTAGTGTTGCTAGTCTTAACTTCCGTTACGGTTTCCTTTTCACTAGCATGAGTAGGGTTCCTTGCTTTGTTGTGTAGAGTAGGTTCGTGTAGAGGGTGAAGTGGACTAATTTGTAGTTTCGTTAGGCTAAGGATTTTCGTTTAGAGTTTGAAATTAGCCCAATTCACCTCCCTCTTAGGCATCCGATCCTTACACTGGTCCCGGCTAATTTTCGGCGGTTCGCCAGGCCGCCGACAATAGGCGCCGAAAATAAGTCTATTTTCGGCCATTCATTATCGGCAGACCACTACCGCCAAAAATAAGCTAAAAATCACCGAAAATAGTTTATTTTCCACGGTTTTTGGCCGCCGAAAATTCCCTGTTTTCCTGTAGTGGTAGCCACCCTGACAAAGCCGTTTAGCGTGGGATGGGAGGCGACGGCGAGGCAAGGTGATGTGCTGAGGAGATGACTGTGGTGCAGTGGCAGCGGCCACGTGCGAGGTAGATCGGCGGTGAGGGTGTCATCGGATCTAGAGGGTGGAGGTGGTGGCAATCGTTGGCTACAGTCGCTGGGGTAGTCGAGGTAAAAGACAGGCATCAGATGTACTCACACCGTGGACACAGCGGAGAGGATGAAGAAGGGGAGCGGAGCAGTGCGGAGAGGACGAAGGGGCCTCTTGTTTAGTCTAAACGGAGAAATGGAGATTGGTCTCCGTGTAGCCTCCCCGATACCTATTTATACTTGTTTGGTTTGATTTATACTTGTGCAGTTGTTGTTTCGTTATAAAAAATTTCCGTATGTTATTACTATGACGTGCCTCACTTTCTTTAAACACTATATATCTAATATGTACACAAACAATACTTGCCTTAATCTAACCATCAGAGATCTTAAAAGATGAGGGCGATTGCCCTCACGAGAGCCCTCCGCGCCCCAACGACGCCCGCGCAGGCCGACGCGTGGGCTTTGGTAACTTTGCAAAAACGCCCTTCAGTTTTCAGAGAAACAACCCGCAGTCCATCCAATCCTCTCCGAACTGCTATCATGCCTATATATTTTTTTGTACGGGACCCTGATGTGTAACTTATTTCAATATGAAGAAGGGAAAATTCAATATCAGTGTCGCTTTTCCACAAAACCCCCGCAGACCATTTTTGCGTGTGACCCCCTGTCAGTCCCAACCCTAGCTGCCCTCTCATTCCCCTCCCTCCTTTCTCTCTCACCCCTGCCGCCGCCGGCGCCGCCACCCCTCACTTCTCACCGCGCACGCCTCCAGGCTCGTCTCCATTGGGTTGCAATGCTGTGCAGTCGCCTCCGCCGGTGAGATCTTACGATGCCTTATCCTCTCCCCCCTCTTTCTCTCGCGGTTTCATTCTCTTCCTATCCTCTCTCTCTCGAGTCCTTGGATCGGCGGTGTTGGTGCAGAGGAACGGCAGCAGGCGGCAACGCACGAGTGGCGGTGTTGGTACAAGGAGGAGGCTCTATCCCTCCCCATATGCGCGGCAAGCACCTTATCCTCTCCCCTTCTTTTCCTCGCGGTTTCATTTTCTTCCTATCTCCTCTCTTGAGTCCTTGTATTGATGGCAGCTTCCGCTCTCCCTCGGGATGGATCCGTGCGGGTGCTGCCAGATCCATGCGGGTGCTGCCAGATCCGCTCGCTAAAGGAACCACTATGCGAGCCCGGTTCGACGATGCTCCAAAAGCAGCAGGCAGCGTCAACGACTTTGGACCATATAACCAATGCCTAGATCCACAAGATGTTTCAATTATCCCGCTGCAAGCTCCCCTGCATGCTCCGTCGTCGGTGGACCCGCTTTACGGCATTTTGACTAGAGCTTCCTCCATGGTGCAGGGACGCAACGTCCATCTGCCCCCGAATAATCAAGCTATCCTTCTTCAATCTCAGTGCATTTTCTAAATAAAATGTTTATTCTCCTGCAGGTCTAAAAAATGAGAGCATGAGATCCAGTCTGCATGAGTTCAGGACTACAAGAATAGGAGCATGGTGAACTGGCTTGCAGCTCGGGCTGCCAGCAATGGACTTAATTTGTGATTTTTGCATCTTAGCTAGCAGTGCGTGAGTTTCTGTTCTTTCTTTTACACATGTTAGCTAATGCTTAAGTACTGAAATGGTAACTTCTCATAATGTATTAAGATTCAACTGCATCCCGCATGATGTCCTTTTCAAGTAAACACAATAAGGGAGTTACTCAATCCTGACAAAATAGGAATAGCCATAGCCATGCAGATAATTCAGGTGGGAAATATGAATGACCCGTCACATTTTGATGCTGGTGGAAAATTTGGGTGGCATTGTTGTGGTTTAATCTCTTTGCTTTAACATAAAAAATTAGTTGTTGACATGCTCTCCAATTGTGGTATTAGATTATAGATTAGCTTTTGTAAGTATTGATTATAGGATATGCACAAGCTTCTTTTAAGCTATTTGTAACAACCCTAATTTTTGTAAACCAAAAATCGCTACTTAAAAATTTTATTTCTATTTATGCTTGTTGCATTGCATATAACCTAGAAAGTAGGATAGATAATTAAAATGAATAACCAAACCTAAATAAAATTTGCTAAATAACTTTGGTTATGTTACACCTTGTGCTTAATTGTCATGCATCATATTTGGTTCTTATTGCATCTTTGATTGAGTGTGTAATTCAAACCAAGTCGAATGCAACTCAAATCGAATTCAATGGAAAAATCAACTAGGAAAGGCAAATTAAGGAAAAGGCCTTTAAGGCCCAACCGTCCGAGCCAGTCCAGCCCAACACCGAGCCGAGGAAGCCCAGCTAACCGTGCGTATGGGCCGAACCACTGCCGCCTCCGCCCATCTACCTCGCCGCCGCGCTCTCTCACTGCCAGCGGGCCACCCGCGCTCACCCACCGATCGGTAGACCCCACCTGTCAGCTTTCCCTTTCCCCTTCCTTCGTCTCAATCCGACCGAGCCGGTGCGCTGCGCCTCGTCGCGCAACCGCGCCGCACCCGACCGCCCTCCGCTCGCCTTGCGCGCCAAGAAGAAGAGTGGATAGGATCGGGTGCCAGCTCCCCTAACCGCCTACGGTAGAGCGGACCCCAGGTCACGCACTGTGCGTGACCTTATCGCGCGTGCGAGGGAGAGCGGGAGAGACGAGAGCGAGCGGGACGGCGCAGGCCGATTCCCGCCACCGCCAAGCCCGTCTCCAACCCCACCAACCCAGGCCCCCTTCTATAAAGGCGTGGATGCTGAGCCCTGGAAACCCTAGCCACCACGGGTGCGTTTCCCATCCGTAGCCGCCGCCGGAGGGACAAAGTGAGAGAGGGACCAGGGAATCGGAGGCCGGGAAGTAGGAGACGCCGCTGTTGGTGCCAAGGAGAAGGACGCCGACGTCGAGCCAAGAAGGAGGTGTCGCTGCCGTTTGTGTTGTGAAGGAGAAGACGCCGCGCCACCAGAGCCCGACGCCATACCGCGCCACCAAGCTGTACGCTGCGACACCGACGTCGCACCGCCGTCCCTCTGCTTCCTCTACCTCAACGCGTGTTCATCTTCTCGTCCCCAAGCTACCCACGGTGAGCCTCCAGTCCCCTCGACCACCTCCTCGCCGCGGACCGGGCTCCCTTGGAGTCCCTTCTGTTCGCGCGTGCCGTCGCCGTGGCATCCTGGTGCCGGCCGTCGCGCCGTGTCTCACGCCATAGGCCGTCATAGCTGTTGTAGAGGAGTAGTTCGTCGCTCATGTGTGACGCGCGTGCCGCCGCGGCCGGGAGAGCCCGAGTCTGCGTCGCCGTGTCGAACCTTCACCACCGACCGGTCTCGCCACCGCACGCGGGCGTTCATGCCGCGACGCGCCACCTAGCCGTGCCTTGACCTTGTGACCAAATCACTCGACGCCGCACGCATGTGCACCGTGCGCGGTGACAAACGCCGCCACAGCTTGACTAGTTCCGAGGCTGTGTCTTTAACCTGCGCCGTCGGCGCCATGCCCTCGTAGCCACGTCGCCCAAATCCGTGACCGCCGTGGTTGCCGCCGTGTGCGGCTGAACCGCCGTGGAGCCAAGCCAGCCAACGCCGCTGTGTGCCCGGCCTTCGTGCCGATCCGTTCTGCGTCGGTGCGCACCTTGCCCTGTGCCCACGCGCAGCAGCCGCCATGTCCCCGCGCCGCAGAGCGCAGCCGCCTCGCCGCCGTTTCGCGCCACCGCCACGGACCTTTATCCGCTGTGGCCATGCCCTTGCCCGAACCTAACCATCGCACAAGTCCACCTCGCCATCGCGGCCGGAGTCACTCTGTGCCGCGCATCCTTGTCGCGCCGCCGAGCGCCATGACCTCGTAGCCGCATGCACTCAATCGCGCGCGGCGTCAGTCGCGTCCCTACCCGCCGGTCGAGCGGACACCAGCGGGAAGCCCGGCCTTCATGCCGCAGTGTGTGCAGGTGGAGAAGATCGCGCCCTGGCGCGTTGTTGCCGCCGCAGTAAGCGCCGCCGACGGGAAACTCCTTGGAGGCCATCCGTCGAGCGCCTGGTGTGCGAGGTGGGAGAAGAGAGTGAGATGAGAAATCGGATCTCGGGCTCCAGGCCGAGTTGGGCCTCGTTCGACCCATTTTCGTGCGTAGCAGGCCGAGCAGGAAGTGAGAAAGAGAGGAGAGTTGAACGCGGCCCGTTCCCAAGCGCAGTAGGCCGGGTGAGGGGAGAAAGAGAGTGGGCCGCGCCCGGGAGTCAGGCCAAGTAGGCCATTTTCGGCCCAGTGACCTTGCCCTACCCCTTTTCACCTTTTAATTAATAAAACCAGGGTTAAACCTTAGGAAATTCATAGTAAATTCATACGAAGTCCAAATAAGATGAAACCAGAACCTAAACTCATCTAAAATCAAGCTCTATGAGTTAAAGCTATTGTTTGAGTGATGTTGGTTCTTTATGCAATTTATTTGGAGTTTGTGCCGCATGTGGTTTATTCGGATTTTCACGTATAGGTCCGGAGGATATCTCGGAGGACCCTGACGAGTTCGACTACTTCAACTACACCAGGGATTTAGAGCAAGCAGCTCTACCCGAGGTCACCATTCAGATACTTCCCTGCTTCGTAACCTATAGACACGCAACTTGCTACTGCTACTTTTATTATTTATGCTTGCTGTTAACCTAAAGATAGGGAGCCTTTTTCCATGTAGCCACTATTACCTTGCTTGCTACATCACCACCATTATACTACTATAACTAAGTAAAATGAACATGATGTGAGATTGGGTGATATGATGGTGGGATGTGATAACTCTTGGCGTGTGTGAAGTGGGTGGATTTGAGAGCGAGATAGTGTGTGAGATGGGTGGCGAGAGTCGGCACCGGAAACATGGGAGAGACTAGAACTCTCTTTAGAGTGGAGTGAGGTGTGTGGTGGTGCGCGGCCCACCGTTGAGGGTGGCAACTGACCCTTGGAAGGCTTGCTCTCACCAATCAAGGACTGAGTAGGGGTGACAGTATCTTGGACTATGACTTGTGCATACCACGCGACCTCAGGCCCAGTTCTTGACTTTCCCCAATGGCACTGGAACTGTTGGCATAAGGCGATAGTGTTAGGGGGCGATGACGATTGCGGGGGTAATCTCTCGTCCCCAATATACTCGACCCGTGGGGCCCCGGATCAGTTGAGCTCACAGTTCTGAGAGTGCGGTGGGTTTGTATCTACACAGTTTCTAGCTCAGAAAAGCAGGAAAGGTGCCAGGAAGGGAGGGTTATCTATTGGTGTGGTGGGCCCGGGGCAGACCGCTACTGCCTCCGTCCCATCTCGTGTGGGTACAGATGTACAACATCCACTCGAGAGTGTATGATCTATACGTATAGCCGCCGTCCCCAGTCAAAGGACGACCCAAGAGTGGAGTCACTTCAGAGCATGGGATTTCTTCTCTTGTCCCTCGAGTGTTTGGAAACCGGCTGCGGCCGTTGAGGCATGGACGGGTGGGAGTTGTCATGCCGCAGATGTAGTATGATGAGTGTGGATGATATGGAAGAGGTGTATGGTGGTGAGGTGTGTATGTGTTGGGATGAGTGATGAGCAGGGGAACCGGTCGTGTGATCGAATTCCCGAATGGAATAATGATATGGTAAACTGTATAATATTATTTACATACTTGCTTGCATAGGAAGCCTAGAGCCTTCCACTTGTGCCAGTCCCTTTTATTATTACGCTGCCGCTTAGGGGAGTGTCTCAGGGTGGCCTGCGTTACTGGCGCTCAGGTTTTGGAGATAAGCTGGATGACGACCTCTTCTTCAATGGAAGGCGATGAGATGGACGACGATAATTCCCATGAAGGACGGAACAACTGAGGATCACGGTGCTTCGCTCAAGGATGCCTGTGGAGATGGACCTGAAGACTTATTTTCTCCTGCTAGATTACGATTTCTGCTTGATTCAGTCCTGTTGGACTTGTACCGGCTTAGGCCATTAATGTATAAATGTAATGATTTTCGAAGCTGTGGATGTGATACCGATTGAAACATATGAATTGCGATAGCTTATGTGTATCCTGGGACTATCGCAATGAGTAAAGGCTTGGATTTCGGCATCGCGGAATCTGGGTCGTTTCACTATTCATCTACTGCAAAATACGCACAGTTTCATTAGTGTTATTTTCTTTTTCTACTTTTCCACACCAATGAGAGTCATATGATCTAGCACTTTTGCGGAAGGTTTCAAGCGTAGCTAAAAACAGATTTAGTTAAAAGAAAACATAATTGTAAAAGGCAATTCCATCCATTGGCTCTATCCCCTATCTCCTGCTATAACTTTGGATTTCTGAACTTGCCCAAACTTCTATACTTGCTCTGAAGATTCAGATAATTTACAGCTTTGATATAACCCTCAACTGTTAGCGTGACGCCTTGTCCTCGTCCTTGAGGTGTAAACCTGGAAAGCGTTCTTTAAATGAGAAAAAGATCCCACCATGTACTTCCTTAGATTCCTGACTTCACACTCTTGAATGAAACAAACAGCTTCAGGTGGGCCAAATCGCAGTTGCCTTTACTCCAGTGTCACTTCCCTCCGCGACTCTCACCTAAATTTGGTGAGTTTGGTGGCAAGCAATGGTCTCAACTTTCACCAGCGAGTCCTCATGGTGGGCAGTAGGGCATCCAACATCACTGATGTGTTGAGGACCATGTTAGCACGATTTGCTTTATTTATTTGATTACCTTGCATACCTGATTCATGATTTAATAGAGGGGTTATCGCCTTGATGTTTTTTATTGTTTCACAGATTGCTATCACCTTGCTATTTGCAAATGGCAGTAAATGAACACTGGGCATATGTTCATATCTTCTTTTAATAGAGGGGTTATCACCTTGATATTTTTTTATTGTTTCACATATTGCTATCACCTTGCTATTTTCAAATGGCAGTAAATTAACACTGGGCATATGTTCATATCTTCTTTTAAGAGTATGCATACTTTGTTGGGATCTGGTTACTAATTGTCGGCATGATTGTTCTATGAATGGATGTACACAATGCCATTTTCTGTTGGAAAATAATCATACCAATGGTATGATCTATTCCTGTCCTATCTTCATTGTCCTTACGGTGACAGTTTGAAGTTTGATCAGAGATAGTAGAGGCAGGATTTTATGATGTAAACATCTGATCGTTGGTCTTATGGCCATAGCTTACAGGCTGTATTGATTGGTCTTTAGATCATAATTTCTGAGACACTTATGTCATGAGTGGAATGTACAGCCACAATTTTCGGAATGGCCTTAAACTACTTACTTTGTACTTGAGTCCACTGGACAGAGTACTAAACGTTTACTCATTTTTTTCAGCACAATGGCAGACCAGCAACTCAGGAGAACAAAAAAATGCAAGAGAATAGAAGCTAGAGGTACAAAAGGCTAAGGACTTGGATGCCTTTTTGTCAACATAGTCATGGAGCTGTGTCCCAAGTATCGTGATCACAGTAGCTCACGTCATGGAACCGATGATACAAGAGGGATGGATACTGGTATGTTGGTTCTCTTTATTCCTACTTTGCAAGACTCATAAGCAGATATACCATGTTCTCTCTTTACTTTGATTTTGTATGGTAAAAATAAGGAAATATACTGAAGTGACACTAGAAATATTGGTGTATAGTTGAGGCTAATACTGGTGTTAAATTATATAATTGTGACTTTAGATAATACTCCTCTGTTCCGGCTTATATGCTCATTCTACTTTTGCTGAGTTGTAGATTGATTCGGCGTACTCGCTCCATACCAAAATATATAGTTCCTTTCACACTTCGGATCGATCACTCATTGTTTCATTAATGTGTTTTGTATATATGTCTAATTCATAAACATTTATGGACGGATAAAAGGATTGGTAAAAGAAACTATATTTTAGTACATAGGGAGTAATAAGCAAACTTGATCTTTTTTTTCACAAAATGGTCCTTGCACCATGCAGCAGCTAGCAGATGACGCCAAGAAACAATTGCAGAAGTGCATAGAGATAAACATGTTTGCTGGGAGTTAATTCCTACGTAAGCATGGGGCAGAAGTGAGAACTGACCGTTTGCCGGTTTCCTTATCTTTTGTCCAAAAATATATTGAGTGCCTTGTAAAATGGAACATAGGGAGTATGTGGGGGCTCTATTGCTAACTTGCTACTGTACTTGCTTATATAGCTTGCTCCTTTCATTGTATATATCAATTGTGGACACTGGCAAATCTACGATGTGTACCAAATATTAAATCATTACGTTTGTTGCCAAATCATGTTCTTTTTATTTGATGCATATTCCTGCTAGAGCACCCTATCGGGCGCTGTATTTTCTAGTACATGTAACACGTGGTAATAAGCTTAGGCAAGTATATCTTGTATACACAACCCTAGAAATTTTAACCGTGTATATATAAATAAATAAATTATCAGTGCAGTGATGGCCATGTCACATCGCTTTATTTGAAGAGCTAAAAATCACTCGACATGCACCAGGAGTGTCACACCTATTGTTTGCAGATGACTCACTTTTGTTTTTCAAGGCGAAGACAGAACAAGTGAACCGTGTGAAGGCAGTCCTGCAAAAGTTCCAAAGAGGTACTACTGGTCAGTTGAAAGTGTTCTGTTCTGATGCAAGAGGAGGTTGATCCGATGCTATAGGATGCGATATCACTATTGGGAAAGTGGCCTTTAGCGTCAATTCGTAACTACCCTATAGCACCGAAAACCATACCAACACTACCGAAACGACACTAAAGACTTAGAGCATCAGCATCGGTTGTTGCGGAACGAAGGCAAGAACCGGTACTAAGGCTTGCCCAGCCCAGGCCAGCTTCGACGCTCGGTGGGCTCTCACGTAGCACCGGTTCTAGTAACCACCCGGTACTAAAATTCTAGCACCGCACGTGAGCCCGCCCTCCTTCTTGCACCGGGTTGTATCACCCACCGGTACTAAATCTATGGCGGCCACGTGCGTGCTCCGACACTTTTAGTACTAGAGTTATTTCTCACCCGGTACTAAAATTATGCCTCCACGTGCCCTTTTACACTCTTTTAGTGCCGGTGTTATTGTAACCGCTATTAAAGTGATGGCACCCCACGTGTCTACTGGCACTCTTTTTAGTACCGTGTTGTATCCTTGCCCGGTACAAAAGTGATGGCAATCACGTTTTGATTAATTATTTATATATGCTGTTATACTGGCAGTACATGTTGCATAATAATAGCATTATTGCATAATAATAGCAGATGCACACGATAATAATAGTTTTATTGCATAATAGTAGCACTGCACTTATTACATAAGAAACTGTAACATGATATAAAAATGTCATATACGTCACTATAGTTTGGAAAAAAACACTTACAGCCCGAGCCACTGGTATGGATAATGGTCAGAAATCCAAATGATATTCATCTGATGGACAGTAAAACTCTCCCGTTTTGCTTAAAATGGAGTCAACAATAAATCCAATCAATTGTTCTTGGACTTCACGGATTCTTTTAGACGGGAGGACCTTATCTCTCAAAGTCAGTACCTATAGTTTTTTAAAAATGTATATGAATATACTAAAACATCAGTGAAGAAAAAGTATTTACTGAATGTGTACTTGTTAACGTACTTTGATGTCTCGAACTACTGATGGCAAGCCAAAAGTTTCCATAAACTCGCAGACATAGTAACCACAGTGGTTGGTGCCCTGTGGTTGTTTATAACACTAGGAGAAGAACAAAGATATTAGAGATAATCCACGTGCATAAAACAGAAAAACGATGTCGTGCAAGTGGAACATACCGAAAAGTTTTCATCAACTAGTAGCTTTCGTTGTAGTTTCGAGGTCGGGGGTTGCGCCAAAATGAAGCACTCTTTCCATACTTTGTGCATGTAATGGTTGATCAGATGGTAGAAAAATTTAATGGTGACTGAGGTAAAGTGGAATGGCCTAAATTACCTGTGAAGCATGTTATGATTTCTGCGTACTCTTTTGTTGCCTTTCTCATCGAGTCCATTATAGTGATTTTGCCCTCCTTGACTGTGAGTACAATTAGTATCCAATGGAACCTGCATATATATACACACACACACAAGCAACAACATTAAATTATTAAGTGCAACACCGTAAAAGAAAGTGGTATGTGACAGTAAGCACTCACTTAAATGATAAGGTAAAAGAAGTAAGATTTAGAAACTTGCTCCCTGATCATCCCTACCAATTCAATATAAGTAGCATCAAAATCTCGATCTATATTGTCCTTGTTCACTAGCTTAGGGTCGAAGCCCAAATTCCTAATC
Source organism: Paspalum notatum (assembly GCA_022530915.1). Taxonomy (NCBI): domain Eukaryota; kingdom Viridiplantae; phylum Streptophyta; class Magnoliopsida; order Poales; family Poaceae; genus Paspalum; species Paspalum notatum. Next base: position 24,080,800 of record CM039688.1, on the reverse strand, counting down.
TTATTCTTCCGGCACTTTTGCATCTGCATTCTGCATACATCAACGAGACGACAACGAGACGAGCGTATTAATTAAAAAAAGCAAATCACAACAAATGTGTGTGCCTTGAGCCTATCGAGTTGTAAAAAAACTTACACAGTCCACATGCTCATTAGCGTTATGTCCAAAGCGTCTTGCTGGTAAACATCATATATATCCTTGAAGTCCAACCAAATCCTGTGATCATTGTGGCAGTAGTAGTCGCCTTTGACACGGGCAGGAAAAGTAATAGTACCTTGGGATGAGGCCTTCATGTAGTACTCATGGAATCGACGCATTTTATTCGGTAGGGCATTTAACTCAAGTTGGGTTTGTACTAGAGGTTTTCCCAATTCATATTTCTGTCGCGGCACAAAGTTTTTATTCTTTCTAAGCAATTTCCCTTCCTCGTGGAGCTCCTCAGCTGTAATGCCTGCTTCCTTCAAATATGATTGTTCGTCTACATTACCTTCTGCTAAATTCACTGAATTGAGGAAACCCTCCTTTGAAATGCCTGCTTCCTTCCAAAATTCTTCTTCGCCGTCTTCTGATGGCATCGTATACTCACGTTGTTTCTACTCTCTGAGTTGTGGCACTTGTCTTTTCCTTGCCGCTGCCTTAGACATGTCTGTTTTAGAGCATGTCTGTTTACTTGATTTGGAGTTTTTGGTTGGGGGAGGGCTCGGGCTTGAAGGAGGGTTGTTGGCGTGGCTCTTGGGTGGGGGAGGGCTTGGTCGTGGTGATCCACCCCCGGCTGTTGCTGTTGATTGAGCAGTGGTTGTTCCCCTATCGCGGTTTTCTAGCAGTAATTTAATGTAGGCCTTCAACCATAGAATCCTTCCGTGGATAACCTCTTTTAGTGTCCTTTCATGGTCGCCTCCTTTCTGATCGAGCTCCAGGTCCTCATAGCCAGATACAACTTGCTCCACTATGACAGTAGAATACCCAAGTGGAATATTATAGCAGTGGAACTTTTGTTCTGGTACCACCGGTAAAGCCACACCATGCGCTACGGTTGTGGATAGGTTCCGCATGGGTATATGTAGCTCACACGGGCAATGGTGCTTGAGGTCATTGACCGGGTAACATTTTTCATCCTCCGGTGGTCTTGGATCCTGCACCAGTCGTTGAGCCTCCTGCAACGGTTGTTGATCCTGCACTGGTCGTTGAGCCTCCTCCGGGAGCCTCCTCCTAGTCATCGTTCTAACCAGGGATCAGCTGTGTGGAGGCGACGCTACTCTTTTTGTAGGAGGCAATCGTGTCGGCATGAGGCCCTGTCTGCGGTGCAGTGTTAAGACCATTTTGTGCCAATATTTGGCGAAGAAATGCCATATCCTCTGTGATGCCATCTAATTTTCCCTTTAAGCTACGGATGTTCGCATCTGCCTCGCTCAAGGTTCTCCGCTTTCTATATGATCCCCTGTCCTCTGGAAACCCAACCTTCCACGTCACATTGCCAAGCCCTCTTGATCTACCAGGGTGCTTTCTGTTATCTAGGGCCCCTGTCAGCTCGTCCTTTTCTCTTTTAGGGACGAATTCTCCCTTGGAGGACTTATCTATGGCCTCGACAAGCCTTTCTGCTGCCTGCTTTATTTTGTTACTAAAGATCAGGGTCCCATCACCTGACAAACTTCCCGCGTATCCATAATACCAACATTTGGAGTGTCGGGGCCGGCTGTAGGTAGGTTGACCCCTCGTTGTTCGAGCTCTGCTTCCATCTTCTCCCATTTTGGAATAGATCTTCTATAACCACCGGGACCCATTTTATGATTGTACTTTCTTTTCCTTGAAATTCTTTAATTTTGTTCGGAACGTGCCTTGGCCGCCTCCGATTCCTTGTACTGTACAAACAATTCCCAATCGGCTCTTAACTTTGGGTATATTCCAAAGTTTGGTGCCTGGCCATGATTCACATAGTTGGCCCACATTTTTGTCTTGAAGGTTTGGATGAGAATTGCCATCTTCTTTAGGGCCCATTGCTTCATCATCTGTTCAGTTCCTTCAGGTAACGTGAACTTATTTGACAATTCTCTCCATAGTAATTCTTTCTGAGCTTTGGGGACCGATTAAGGGATCACAGATTCTTCATGATCACCTTCAGATTGAACACCCTCTTCAGATTGAGCTTGCTTTTTGTCTGCTTTTTTCCAAGCCGGGATGCTTATGGGGATATTCTCCCTAGCTATAATGCCGCAGTAGTTCACAAATTTGGTGGCGGCTTTAATGGGCTGTAGAGGTTGTCCATCGTCTCCCACATGTGCGATTGTGTATCTCTCCTCAAAGTTTTCCTTCTTTGTGGGGTCTCGAGGCCTCTTATTTTTCTTTGGTGGGATGGGCTATCAAGAATAAAGGATAGTGTTACTCAAAAATCCATATCGTTAATGGGGAAGTGGCTGGCTATAAGAACTATGTATAATGTCTATACCTGGGTACTATCCAAAGTTTTTTCATTGGATGGATGGGCATTATCCATCCCATCGGATTCAGCCTCGGCATTTTCAATGTTTAGGTAAGAATCAGCCTCCTTATGCTGCTGCGCACTAATCTCTTCCGTCCCCTCTCTAATCATTGATTCCAAAAACTCGTCCTCTTGCTCATCACGCAACATCTTAGCTAATATGTGAACCAACAAATGTTTTTAATTGCTCATTGATGCATGTTTCATAGAACCATGGAAATAGATAGAATGTAAACTATAATTGTAATTCTCTATTTGATTGGCTCCAAAATGTAAACATATTATAAGTCACTAGGTGTGTTCGGTTAGGGGAAATTCCAAGGGGATTGGAGGGCATTTAATCCCCTGCTAGTCAAATTTGAATAGAAAGGGATTAAATCTCCTCCAACCCCCTCCAAAATCAGGACAACCGAACAAGGAAGGAAGGAGAGAATACTCACTGACGACAGAGAGGACAGGGGGCGCTATGGCGGGGTCGTGGTGACGGATCCGGACCGAGGTCGGGGAAGAGCCGCAATATCCGGGGCCGTGGAGTCGTCGGCCACGGTGTCGATGACGGCAGCAAGGAGCGGCGGCGGCGGCAGCGTAGGAGGCGATGGTGGAGCAATTCCGGTGGCGGAGACGGCTTTGCTACGGGCTGAAACGATGACGGAGTTTATTTATGTGTAGAACTTGAGCGCCGGACCTTGTGAAACCCCGGTGCTAAAACGTCTTTAGTACCGGGGGATACAAATCCCCGGTACTAAAGATGTGCACAGGACATCGAAAAGAAATGTCGCAAAGGTATCCATTAATACTAGGCCTAGAATGTCACCGATAGTATTGCTTTTTTCGCGCCAAGTTTTTCGGCCCATTTTGTTACCATCCGATGCTAAATACGATTGATTTTGGTAACTCCCGCCCTCGGCAGTTTGCCTTCTTGTAATTTACTTAAATATTCCAAGATACTATTACTTAGGATTAAATAATACTTAGGTCTGTTTGCCGTCATAATATTAAAATACAAAATAAAATCTCGCCATTACATTAATATATATTGCGCACTTGAAGACTACTAATACAACTTTATTTAATAATCCCTTCATTATGATCGCTAAGCATGTATGGAGCCTCTTCATTATTTAACAAGATGCGTGCAGCGTGTCAACCTCCATTTTGAAAGGTGGAGCAATTTAAAAAAAACTCAACACTAGGCATCAAGAATTAAAGAAGAAACAGTTAAAAACTGGAGTAAATAAATTACAAGGTGCAACAAAAACAAAACACATTGCTTGTACAGAATAACATTAATTAGGAAACACAAGAACTTCACCACAAGTATTGAAACACACAACTTGAATTAGATGGGCATACATAATATGAAATTTGTTTGAAAGCATCATTAGTTAGGATACACATCAACACATATAACAACATTATCCAAATATACATAACAACATTATCCAACCACTAAACAAAGTTCATTACACATCTAACATAAATTAGGACCAAACTTCATCGATCACGACTACTGAATGCGGTAGGGAATAATGCGGCCCATGCTCCTGCAAGGAATCTGAGCAAACGTGTCACGACCATAACCGTGCTGAATGACTGTCGACAGTGACGACGTGAAGATACCGTATCTTGCAGGGATGAAGAAACGTAGGAACATGGACGCTACCGCTAGTACCTGCTGGTGGAACTGCCAAGGGCAATTTGAACAACAAGATTTAGAGAGGTTCGGGCCACCGATATAGTGTAATACCCTACGTCCTCTTGAGATTGTGAGATTATATGGGGTGAATGTCAAGAACTACAACTAGAGGGATCCTCTGGTGTGGTGTTGAGGTCTGCGAGCCAGATCTCAAGTGCTAGGATGTGTGTGTGTGTGTGCCAGAGACCTTCTGAAAGCTCTCTGGTCCGATGGTTTGTGTGGAGAGAGTCTAAAAGCCCCCTTCTTGTGTGTATCCCTCCCCTCCCTTCTATAGACCAGTGCTAGGATGTGTGTGGGTGGTACAAGCCTGCCATGCCAAGCCACAGTGTGGTCTCGATAACCACACTGGGCCCTGTTTCTACTGTGCATACTCATGGCTTAAGTTCATTCCTATTTGCTCCGTACGCCACGCTCGGTCGTAACCGTCTTGTCGCTGCGCCGCACGCCTCCATGGTCGACGGCGGAGGGCGGCTGCCCTAGCCTGGTCGTGGGGACACAATGTGACCCACACGCCGCCTGCAGCATGCATGTCTGTCCTGGGCCCGTTGGCCCCTCCGCATTTAATGCGGTGAGTGGGTGGCTCCGCCTCTCGAGGGATAACCGCTCCGGGGTTTCCCGTCCGTCGGCGGCAGCCCACCTGAGGTTCCCCATCCATTGGCGGGGCGAGGGTTGCTGCGCCCTCAGCCACGCGTCCCTGCTGCCCTAGTAGTGGCCTGGCCACGCGGCAGTGGGGCAAGTGGGGCCTTTTCGTGGGCCCTCCTTCCGGCTCTCTTCCTTGCCTAAGGAGAGAGAACCCTCTTCGAATACTTGGCATATTCCTGAGTAGGCATCTCTGGGGTATACGATCCCCAGTACGCCAACAGAGGCCCCTAGGTCCACGGCTCAGTGTTACTGAGCGGTGGGCCCAAACCCTCTCTTCTTTTCTTCTGTTTTTTTGGAAGCGGAACCGCCTCTCCCCAGGGTGAAGCGATCCGAAGGCGAGGAGTCTCTAATGATGCGCTTGCCCCACGATTAACTCGTCATCTGAGGGGGCGTGGCGGTTCGGCTTCTATAGCTACTTATTAAGGACGTGGGGCGCGAGGCCCGTCATTAGGTTACCCATTTAATCGTGGGGGAGCCGCTGCGTATAAGAGCGGTCTTCTGAGCCTATTCCTTTCAAGCCTTCTCGCCTTCCTCTTGCATCTTCTTCCTCTCGCCCCGCCCGCCGCACGCCCTCTCTCGACCGGCATGGCCAGCTCTCTCAGGGCGGTGCTTGCTGATGCCCTCCTTGACCCGAAGCATTCCTTCACTGAGATAGTGGAGGCGCTCGGCTCATCAGCGGGCACTGGCAGTGAGATGGTGACGCTGGGGAGTTCTCCCCCGCGCGTCCCCAATCAAGATGCGGGGGAGTACATTACCTTCCTCGCGTGCGTCCAAGCGGGGCTGAACTTCCCGCTCAGCCGCTTCGCAGAGTGCGTCTTGGATTCGTACGGAATCCGGTTGGGGAATCTTGCCCCCAACTCTGTGCTGATGATGGCGACGTTCGCCTAACTCTGTGAGGCGTTCGTAGGGGTGAGACCCTGTGTGGCGCTATGGCGCCACTTCTTCATGCTGCGCTCCTCGGGCGGAGACTCAGCGACCTTCGGCTCATGCCGATTCCAGATGCGCTCGAGCAGGTGGATGGAGTACATCCAGTGCAATTTCTCCGGCAAGTGGGACCACTGGAAGAGGTCGTGGTTCTACCTCCGCACAGAGGTGAACGAGCGCCAGAGGGTCCCGCGCTCCGTCACTGCCACCCCTAAGTGGGAGGCCTGCCCTAAGATTGACGAGGCTTGGGAGCTGGCGCTCAAGCACATTGAGGCACTGCGCGCGGTGGGGCTTCATATGACGGCGCTGCTGACGCGCTACACCGCGCACTGCATCGCACCGCTGCAGCGCCACGACGAGTCGATGTGGCTCTATACGGTGAGCCCCACCAATCCCATGCGTACTTCTCCCGCTGCGCTCGATCTGGCCGCCGTGACGGCCATAGTTAGAACCTGCACTTCCCAGTCCGCGCTTGGGGAGATGGAACAGCGGGCGGGGCTAGAACCTTTGGAGGGCCTGCCTGGCCCCAATTCTCCCGGCGGGGCTATGTCAGAGACAACCCCGGAGGGGCTGCTACACCCCCTGGGGATTCAGCTTCATGCCCTGCTAGTGGGGGATGCATCCGCTTGCCGGGTCTGGCCAAGGAGGCCTTCCCGGGCAGCCGAGGCTGCAGCCCCTGTGGCCTTCGACGCCCCAGGCTCCAGTCCAGCGTCGACTCCTTCTAGGTCCGCGCTCACTGGTCGCAAACGCGGCCCAGATGCTGGGGCCGGGTCCTCTGGAGGCGCCCCAACCTCCCCCAACGACATGAGACGGTTCATCTTGCCGTCTCAGAAGAAGATAGCTAAACGCATCAGGTTCTTCTTCGAGCTTGAGTTTGCTGATCTTTTGTTTCCCACGTCTTTTTGGTTCAACTGCGTAATCATTTGTTGTTTGCTTTTTCTAGGAGGTGCACTCCCCCTCCCTCGACTCCTCAACTGGACGCCCCATCGGGCCCCCAGTCCTTGGATGCAGGGCTTGCCCTGGCGGTGGCAGAAGGCACCGCCGCCAGCGGTTTTGAAGTGGACCCCGACCCTGCGGGGAGGGTCAAGATCCCCGATTTGGGGGTGAACCCCGACGACGAGCCCTGGGGTCGAAGGCCAGGGGGCAGCCCCCGCTGCCGTGGTAGTACCGGGGTTGGCTCCCGGGGTTGGGAACCCCGCCACGAGCGCCGAGGGTCTGGCCCCATCCACAGCAGCCCCTGATGCGGCCCCTCATGAGGGCCCTCTGGCCGGAGCTACGGAGGGGCCCCAGGTTGGGTCCCTTGAAGTTGCCGGTCCCCCGAGCCACCTCGGGCCCACGGGCACCTCCCTTCTCCGCCCCTGACACATCTGCTTGGGACACGGCGGTTGCAACCGCCGCGGCATGTGCCTGCATGGCTAGGGGCTCAGAGCAGCTAGGCTCTTCCTGCTCTAGCGAACCCCTTGCCCTCACGAAGTTGAGAGATGAGCTCTCCGACTTCCGCCAAGGGTTGTGCAGCCAGGCTCTTTCTCCATGGTTTGAGAAAGAGCTCTCACGGGCACGCTCCACCGTTGCAGCGGCGACTGCTATGGTTGAGGATGCCTATCGTGAGCGGGACGACGCTTGGGGGTCCTGGGCAATGACCTAGCTGCTGCCCAGGCTCGGATTGCGGAGTTGACGTAGGGCCGTGACGCTGCCCGTGAGCTGGCCCAGCGGGCCTCCGCAGAGCTGACCGCCGCAGGCAGAGGGGCATCAGGGTCCATGGTCTCCAGAAGGACGACTTTCAAAGTCTACCCCTCCATCCCACGAGTCCTGAGCAGCTCCTCTGCCATCTCCTTCGCAGCATGGGTGTTCCTGCGGGCCGCTGACCCCCACGTTGAGCTCTCAGGAGAGGATGCTCAACCGTTGCAGTGGGTCGGCTACAACAGAGCACCGGGTGAAAGAACAACATCCTCTGTTGTTCCTCACACGGTGAAAACACCCACAAGAAGGAGATGGGGTCCCTTGCCAAGCTATGACCCTCGGGAGGTGAGAGTGGGAAGGCTCCTATGCCTCACCTCTACCAGGGTGTCTAGCCTCAGCCGGGGTCCTTTTCTAGAACCTTTCTTAGCCGTGGCTCAGCGGTGTGTATGGCTCTCCTCGACTCTGGCCCCAGGTGGGGCCCAGAGCTCCCTTCATTCTAAGACTGATGTATCTTGTTCACTTTTGAATAAAGCATCTTGCTAAACTTCTTTCTTCATATGTTGGTGGAGTTAGCCCGAGGGCACGGCCTGGGCTTCCTTCAAGTGTTCGTGTTGCTTTTGTCTTCTTGTGCGCCCCGGGACACCGCCCGGGGCTCACGCCAGCTCCATCGTTTGGGGCCACCAACCCCCGAGGCATCGCTCAGAGTTAGGGATCCCGAAGGGAACACCGACGACTACAGGTCCGCTCCCAGAGTTGGCCCTCCGGGGTTGTCGTCCGAGGTTCGCCCTTGGGGGTTGGCCCCCAGGGGGTTAACCCCTGAGAGCGGTCCATGGGGGTTGGCCCCCAGGAGTTGGCCCCCGAGGTTCACCACCGGGGGTTCCTCCTCCAAGGTTGCCGCCTTGAGGAGTCCAATACCTCAGCCTGCTTAGACTTGGAATCCTTCAAGCCTAAAGCAAGGTAATAATACAAAAGGATAATTTCTCCTTGGACCTTTGCTGGTTCTTACCCTACTTCTATATCTTTATTTTTGACTCTTTGAGTGCCTTCCCGCCTTGGCTCGAATGACCAAAATCAGGGGGTTTAGGCCCAGGGAGAAATCTTTCTCAAGAAGCGGTGAACGGGTAAAGGCGGACCAGGCCGGAACATAGTGACCCATCGTGGATGCCACGATTTAGCCATGTCTAGGGTACTACTTCGTACCAGAACACCGAGTCAACTCGATCTGGACCCCTGGGGCTATCCCCCAACTCCAGCCCTTGACATGGTCATGGAACACTACACCAAGAGTGATATAAAGTATTTCTTCGGGCGCTCCCAGCAAAGGACCCTAAGGGTAAGCACTGACTTCATTAGTTTCGAAAAAATAATTCACATATTTTTCAGAATTAAAATATATTAGGATATGAGGGTGGCCCCTAGGCACTAGGGGACAACAGGGGTTGTGCCGTGGTGCCTTAAGGGTAAAACTTCCGTAGGTGCTTGATATTCCATGGGAAAGGAAGCTCTTCACCGCTTTCCGTGGCCAGTCGTACGCAGCTGCCGCGAGAAACTTCAGTCACACGGTAGTGGCCCTCCTAGGTGGGGGATAGTTTGTTCATCCCCACTTGGGACAAGATGCGTTTTAGCACCAGGTCTCCCATAGCTAGTGACCGGGGTTTCACTCGGGACTGGTGGTACCGGCGTAATGCCTGTTGATATTTTGCGGCACGGAGAGCAGCTACTAGGCATTTCTCTTCCAGGAGATCGAGATCAACCTTCTGGAGGTGCTCTTGTCGTTCTTCGTCGAAAGCGTTTACCCGAGGGCTCCCGTTTATGACTTCGGGGGGAAGCACTGCTTCGGCCCCAAAGACTAAAAAGAATGGGGTTTCCCCAGTAGCCCGACTTGGTGTTGTCCTGTTCGCCCAAAGCACGGGCTCGAGGTGGTTGGCCCACTTCTTGCCATATTTCTCCAAGCTCTCGAAAGTTTGGGTCTTGAGCCCTTTTAAGATCTCTGCATTCGCCCTCTCCGCCTACCCATTGCTTTGTGGGTGATGCGAAGAGGCGTAGCAGATCTAGATCTCCATGTCGTCGCAGTATGACTAAAAAACATCAGTGGTGAAGTTTGTGCCATTATCAGTGATGATGCGGCTTGGAACCCCGAACCAAGAAATGATTCCTCGGAGAAACTTGGTTGCCGAGTGCCTGTCCACTGTCCTGACTGGGACAGCTTCAGGCCACTTGGTGAACTTGTCGATGGTGACATAGAGGTACTCAAAGCCTCCTACTACTTTGGGGAATGGGCCAAGAGCATCAAATCCCCCAGACCACGAACGACCAGGACAGGGGAATCAACTGTACGAGTTGAGAAGGTGTATGGATTTGCTTCTCATGGAACTGGCTTGCTTTGCACCTTTTCACCATCTCAGTCGCGTCTTTGAGAGCTGTCGGCCAGTAGAAGCCATGCCGAAAGGCCTTCCCGACCATCGTGCGGGATGCCAACTGGCTCCCACACTCGCCCTCATGGATATCCTCGAGAATATCGAGGCCTTCCTCCCTAGAAACGCACTTGAGCAGCACATCGTTTGATGAGTGGCGGTAGATGTCCCCTTCTACCACCGCGTACCTTCTTGCTTGGCGGATTACGCGCTCTGCCGCTGCCTCATCCCCGGGAGGGTGTTGTCCTTTAGTAACCCCCGTATCTCTTGGATCCAAGAACCAGGGTTTACCTGAGCTTCCTCTGCGTTTGGAGGGAGATCACTTTTCGGGGCTTGGAGTGGCTCGGGTTTATGTTGTTGCTCCCCGAGGCTTGAGGTTGCCTAGAGTTTGAGGGTCCGGCGTCCTGATCTCTGGGCCGAGGGGTGACGCTATCCCCTGGCCCAGATACCACCGCTACCTTCGTGATGAATTCATCCACAATTTGCTGCTCCGAGGGCTATGCCGATGGTCGGAGCAGCCGGTCGTGGAAGACTCCAAAAGGCGGAGGGACCGCTGCTGAAGCAAGGGCGAACAATTCATCTGCTTGAGTGTTTTCTTCACGAGGAATGTATCTGAACTCAATTGCGTCAAAAGAGAGTTCCATTTTCTTGACTTTCTTGAGATATGCCGCCAAGTGCGCCTTGTTGCAAGCGCACCTGTCATTGACTTGGTTGATCACCTATGAGTCTCCTTTGACTCGGAGTTGTTTAACTCTGAGACTCAACGCAGTTCTGAGCCCCGCGGTTAGGGCCTCATACTCTGCTGCATTGTTTGAAGCTTTGAAGACGATATAGAACATGTACCTCAAGAGCTCTCCTTTAGGAGATACGAGCACCACTCCGGCCCCCGAGCTCTTGCGAGTACATGAACCATCGAACTGCAGCTCCCTCGGCTTGTCGGTGAATTGCACGCATGGTTCTTCGGGCGTGGAGGTCTCTGGGACTTCAGGATCCACGATCTCGGCCCCCGGCGTCCATTCAGCAACAAAGTCAGCAAGTGCTTGGCTCTTGATTGCGTGGCGTGCGACGAAGTCGAGTTCGAACTCAGTGAGTTCTGCCGCCCATTTGGCTATCTGCCCAGTAGCGTGCCGATTTCTCAACACGGTTCCGAGCGGATAGGAGGTCACGACAGAGACTTTGTGGCTTTGGAAGTAATGCCGCAGCTTTTTTGATGCCAGGAGCACTGCATACAGCAGCTTTTGAACTTCGGAGTACCTCGTTGGAGCATCCCAAAGGACCTCACTTACGAAGTACACCGGGTGCTGAACCTTCTAAGGTTCAGGGGCTTCTTCTTCTAGCGCCAGGTCCGCATGCTGCCAGTCAGCTTTTGCACCTCCTTAATGCGAGTCGGGGGCCGCATTCTTTCTATAGCTTGGATCTTCTCAAGGTTTGCCTCAATCGCCCGGTGGGAGACTAGGAAACCGAGGAGCTTCCCCGTGGCTACCCCAAACACACATTTCTCTGGGTTTAACATCATGCTGCATCTGCACAAGTTTTTGAAAATATCGTCCAAATCCCAGAGGAAGGTCTCACTACGATGGGATTTGATCACAATATCATCCACATATACTTCTACTGTTTTGCCTAAATGTTCCTTGAGTGCGATATGGGTTGCGCGCACAAAAGTAGGCAAAGCATTTTTGAGACCATATGGCATATTCACATAGCAATATATGCCACATGGAGTGGTGAATGATGTTTTCTCCTCATCCTCCCTAGCCATTCTAATTTGGTGGAAACTAGAGTATGCATCTAGAAAAGAAAGCATCTCACAGCCAGCGGTTGAATCCACTATTTGATCAATTCTAGGGAGGGGATAAGGGTCTTTTGGATGCCTTGTTTAAGTTGGTGTAGTCGATGCACATACAGAGCTTCCCTCCAGCCTTGGGGACCACCACGGGGTTCGCAAGCCAATCCAGATGCTGAACTTCCTAGATAAAGCCTGCGTGGAGGAGCTTGGCGATTTCCATGCGGATGAAGTCCTGCCTTTCCATCGACTGCTTATGGACATTCTGTTGTACCGGCCTTGCACCGGGATTCACCGCCAACTTGTGCTCGATCACTTCCCTAGGAACCCCGGGCATATCGGATGGTTGCCAAGCAAACACATCGATATTAGCCCGGAGGAAAGCGATGAGCGCGAGTTCCTATTTGGGGTCCAGGCCCCCACCAATGTGGGTGATCTAGGAAGGTCCGGCACCAATCTGGATGATCTTGGTCGGAACTGCTTCCCCGTTGAGGATCTCTTGTGGCGCCTTCTGAGCCGTGCCCAGGGGTTTAGGCCCTCGGGCCATTTCTTCATCAAGAGGCCCCATAGCAATAACAGGGACTCCTGGTGTCTTTGCCGAGTCAACCTCGACCGGGGGTTCTTCATACCTCTGTGCTGCAATGGCGTGCAGCTCCTCCATTGCTTTGACCGCTGCTGGGCGGTCCCCATGGATCGTAATAACACCTCCAGGGCCCGGCATCTTCAAGCATAGGTAACCGTAATGTACAGCTGCCATGAAGCTGTATAGGAACGGTCGCTCGAGAATTGCGTTGTATGGGAGCGAGCCAAAGCTTGGCCACCACGAACTCGATGTGCTCGGTTCTGTAGTTGTCCGGGGTCCCAAAGGTAACTGGCAAGGTGCATGCTTCATGTGGGTAGATGGGCCCCGGTCCCACACCTCCAAAAGGTGGTGCCGGGGTTAGCTTATCAGCCGGGATCTCCAGCTTGCTGAAGGCCCATAGGGAGAGGACGTTAAGCCCTGCACCGCCATCGACGAGGACGTGCTTGAGGCAAGCATTGGCGATGGTAGGAGAGACCATGAGTGGGAGCTCCCCTGCCCCTGCCATGTTCTGGGGCAAGTCACCGGGCCCGAAAGAAATAGGCGTATTGGCCCACTTCAGCAGGCATCGCGACTCAGGAAGAGCGGCGGCGTCTGTGACCTGTCTCCTCAGCAGCTTGACCGTTCGACGAGATGCCACGCTGCTCACATTACTGTGGATCACCGCGATAACTCGCTTCGCCATCTGGAACTGCGCGGCGTCCCCTTCCTTGTCGTTGTCGTCGTCAAAGGTGCTCCCTCGGGGCTTTTTGTCCCCTTTGGGGTTCTTCTCTGAGCCGTCTTGCAGCTCAGGATTTTCCCGCCTCAAGCGGTTTCACTCCGCGATGTTCTTCACAATCCAGCAGTCTTTCAAGTTGTGACTATCGGTGTTGTGGAGCTTGCACCACATCTTTGCCTTACCCCGGTCTGGGGCTGCCTTTGGGGTCTTCTCCTCGCGGCGGTGCTAGTTCCAAGGCTGGGATTCCCCCGCAGCGAAGACAACCCCTTGCTCGGGTGCTTTCTTCTTCTTTTTCTTCTTCCCCTGGCCGTCTGCCTCAGGGGCTTGGCCTGTCAACCCCGACTGTGTTGCACGGGGGTTGTGCCAGGCTCGTCCTTTAGCAGCACGGGCACACTTGTCAGCCAGGGTGAGGGGCTCCCCGACCTCGTGCACCTCGTGCGTAGCCAGCTTCTCCAGCATCTTCTTGTCGCGCATGCCCTGGCGGAACGCCACGATAACTGATGCTGGAGCGATGCGCGGTATGGTGTGCCACACTTGGCAGAACCGCTGGATGAACTGCCGGAGGGTTTCCCCCGGTTGTTGTCAGACCGCATGTAGATCCGCCTCAGATCCCGCACGCGGGCACGATCCTGCGAAGTTCGCCACGAACTGGCAGAACAGGTCTTCCCAAGAGGAGACTGACCCCTCGGGGAGGTTCATCAACCAGGTTCGTGTAGCCTCGGTTAATGCCACATGGAAATAGTTCGCCATCACATCATTTACGCCTCCAGCGACGATGATGGCAGTAGCGTAGATCTGTAAGAACTCGTTCGGATCGATTGATCCATCGAATTTCTCCGGCAGGTGAGGCCGAAATTTTGCCGGCCATGGCGCCCTGTGGAGATGCAGAGGGAGAGCTCGGCAGCCCGCCACGAAATCCATCCCCAGCTGGCCCACAGCCGGCTGGAGTCCTGGGGACTGAGCCCCGACCCTGGGGTTATGAACCCCGAAGTGAGGATTGGCAACCCCGATCTGGGGCTTGGCATCCCCGTAGACTGGCTGATAGGCTACCCATGGGGGTTGGCTACCCCGCTCTGGAGTTGACACCCTAGCCCGGGGTTTTGTACAACCCCGGGCGTAGGATGCCCATCAATTTGTAGGGCCTGTACACCGTCGAGTTCCTATCGGCGGCGCTACCGGCTGCGCTCAATAGCGAGTCGGGCATCTTCTGCCGCCCTGTTCCTATTCAGCACCTCTCTGAGGTTGTGCGGCTGGTATTGCCGCTGGGGATCCTAGAGCGGCAGGTCTTGTGGGGCCCTCTGGGCCCATGCGAGAGAGCGGACGGCTGTGGCTGCTGCGCCGCAGTCTCTCCGGTAACCCGAGATGGGTCAGGAGTGACCCGGCCAGCAGCAACAAACCTGGCTATATCATTTCGCCACTGCTCGTGGGCTCCAGGTGCTGCGTTTAGCGCCCGCGGATTACGCAACAACACTTCTGTAGCATCCAAAGCTCCCAGTGCCTGCACTGAGAAATCGAGTCGACGCCACGCTCGGCGCCTAGGAACCGCCTGACTTCTGGGCTTCGCACCAACCGTGACCCCATCCCAGGCCGCGCAGACAGAGCCTGAGGCCGACGTGGGGGGACCGCAGTAGGTGGCTTATGCTGAGGTTGCCGCTGGAGGGGCTGTCCCCCTACCGGCTCACCACCGGCCAGCAGCGGCGCGCGCCGGTCCCCGACCGATGCCGGCACTCTCCGCCAACTGTAGGCGGAGCGCTCCGGCTGCGGAGCCGATGCGGCGTGTCGTAGTCCTCCCTGAGGAGGTAGCTGCCGCACAGCACGGCGTGGGGCGACCTCTGCACCACTGGAATTGGCGGCTGAATGGCCAACTCCCTCCGGTGACTGCTCCCTGGCAGGCATGCAGGTCTGCGATTAGCACGCCCAGGCCCCTACCTGGCGCGCCAATGTCGACGGTGACGATGTCAAGAAACCGTATTGCAGGGATGAAGGAGCGTAGAAACGTGGACGCTACCGCTACTGCCTGCTGGTGGAACTGCCAAGGGCGATTTGAACAACAAGATTTAGAGATGTTCGAGCCACCGATATGGTGTAATACCCTATGTCCTCTTGAGATTGTGAGATTATATGGGATGAATGTCAAGAACTACAACTAGAGGGATCCTCTGGTATGGTGTTGAGGTCTGCAAGCCAAATCTCAAGTGCTAGGATGTGTGTGTGTGCCAGAGACCTTCTGAAAGCTCTCTGGTCCGATGGTTTGTGTGGAGAGAGTCTAAAAGCCCCCTTCTTCTATGTATCCCTCCCCTCCCTTTTATAGACCAAGGGAGGAGTGGGTGGTACAAGCCTGCCATGCCAAGCCACAGTGTGGTCTTGATAACCACACTGGGCACTGTTTCTACTGTGCATAGTCATGGCTTAAGTTCATTCCTATTTGCTCCGTACGCCATGCTCAGTCGTGGCCGTCTTATCGCTGCGCCGCATGCCTCCACGGTCGATGGCGGAGGGCTGCTGCCTTAGCCTGGTCGTGGGGACACGATGTGACCCGCACGCTGCAGCGTGCCGGTCTGTCCTGGGCCCGCTGGCCCCTCTGCATTTAATGCGGTGAGGGGGTGGCTCCGCCTCCCGAGGGATAACCCCTCCGGGGTTTTCTGTCCGTCGGCGGCAGCCCGTCCGGGGTTTCCCGTCCTTCGGTGGCAGCCCGCCCGGGGTTCCCCGTCCGTTGGTGGAGCGGGGGTTGCTGTGCCCACAGCCATGCGTCCCTGCCGCCCTGGTAGCGGCCTGGCCACGCGGCAGTGGGGCAAGTGGAGCCTTTTCGTGGGCCCTCCTTTCGGCCCTCTTCCTTGCCTAAGGAGAGAGAACCCTCTTCGAATACTTGGTGTATTTCTGAGTAGGCGTCTCTGGGGTATACGGTCCCTAGTACGCCAACAAGGACACTAGCTACTTTGTAGAAAACAAACTCAAAAGGCATCATGCCTTCTTCTTCAACTTTGAAAATTTTTCCACACAGAAAATCCACCTCATCAACAGTAGGGGACAGACAATAGATAACATCTGATGCAACGAGCAACCAACAAGACCTTGTTTCGATGATTAAAATCAGGACTCCAGGCTAAAAGGATGCATGACTGTGTTCCTTCAATAACACCTAGTTGTTCCAAAACAAACTGAGAGACAACATAGCCACGACTAAAAGCCATCTAAAAAAACAGAGCATTTGACATAATTAAATCAATTATATATTACAAAAAATACATTCCTAAACATTCAGCGCAAATGATCTTGCATGGTACTATACTCGTAAATACTTCAACCTTTCTAAATATTCAGAATGTGAAATCATTCCGAATTTCACTAATTTTTTCAGAAACAGGTGAGATTGTAAGATCTAAATAATCAGAGAATAATAAAGTAGTTATCAATAAACAATATGAATAATAATTTATTATCAGTTGAAATAAATTGATTCCGCCATGATTCCAGACCCAGTTCATACACAAAACAAAAAGGATCAGAACGCGAACAAATGAAGATGAAAACCCTAACGACGCCAACGAAAAACTAAAAAAATAGCATAGGTGTAGATCGACTATGAAGAACAAGAACACCAAGAACACACAACAGAGGGTCAGCGAATCGAACTCATACCTTGCAGAAAAATATTCACAAGAGGTGAGCGAGCGAAAACAGAAGAGGAGAGATTGATGAAGGCAACTGCTTCAGAGCAAAATAGATGGGGAATGAAAAAAGGCCGGAGACTTCGTATATACAGGCAGAGGTACGCGGCGCGAAAACCGATATCCATAACTGCTGTGCGGTTCCACATCCACTTCCGAAGCAAATTAGTACCGGGTGTACTCAAGACCCGGTACAATTCTTATATCAGTACCGGGTGGAGTAAATACCCGGTACTAATGAATATTATTTATATAAAATAAAAAGATTAAAACATTGCATTTGCCACATAAATATTTTACAATACGTAGAAATTGGACTTTTAAATACGTAATGCACATATTTCAGCATAAATATTTAATATTGCATGCCACATAAATATTTAACATTGCATGCCGCATAACTATTTTACATATAACTAAACTATTCTAATAATACGGCGACGGCGCTGAGGCTAAAGCTACAACCTCCGCCTCCACAAAATGCCGCTGTCGTCGTCCTCCTCGCCGGGCCGCCGTCACCCCGCCACCGTCGCCGCCGTCGCCGCCGTTGTCGCCCTGCCACAGTCGCCGCCATCCTCGCCGCGGCGCCACCATCCTAGTCGATGTCGTCGAGGCCGGCGCCGTCGCCGTCCCCATTGGAGCCATCGCCGCTGTCACCGTCGTTATCGCCGTCGTAGTCCTCATCCTCCTCCTCCTCGGAGAAGTCCTCTTCCTCCTCCTCCTGCTCTAGAGGTTAGGGCCCCCATAAGTCATCATCGTCCTCCGACTCCTCCTCCCATCACCATCGCTTCGGCCACCGCTCGGTCGAGGAGGAGGAGCCGTTGGTGGTGTACTTGCCGTCACTAGAGAAGTGACCCATTGCGGCTAGGTGGGGATCGGAAGGGGGATCGAGGACGCTCGGTCACTCGCTAGCTTGTCGACCTCTACCTTTTCTTGCTCTGTCACACTGCTCTTCTCTCTTGTTCGTGCTCTCACAACTAGTACTCCACTGGGTCAGAGCTAGTAGTATTTATATACAAAATTTACAATTTTTTAAATAAAAAATTGACACCTTAAGCGACGATTGGCCTCCCCACGATCAAATCATCATCAATGGGATGTGGTACGGTGAAGGATTCCTCACAGAGCAGAGCATCTGGTGGGAAGCCGAACAAGCGCGCGCGATCTTCCACACGAGACAATAACATCGGGTCTCCTAGAAACCCGGTGCTGATTAATACACATTAATACCGGTTGTGTAGCGCACCCGGTTCCAGAAGTAGTTTTCGTACCGGGTGTGTGTTGACCACATTTGACTATGCACATTAGCATCGTCCCTAGATCGACCCCTGACCTTTGGCGTATGCTGGGCAGCCCGCAACCCTAATTAATTGTTGTCCACATATACTCTAAAGTAAAATTGATTAAAACAAGTCTTAAATTAATTTAACAACTTCCTCACGTTTTAATTTAACAGCAGGCAGTTAACATATAGAACCTCTCCCTTAGCTTACTAGGACTAAGACAGCAACAGAAATTCAGAGACCCCCTCAAGCTTGAAAACCCTTCTTCGATTTATTCCTTCATAGCAGGATCATACCAACTGCTGTCTTCTTCTTCAGGGCTTCTAACCTCAAGCGTAATTTTTGGTTTTTCTCTTCCGAACATGGTAGTAGTAGCCAACTTTGCACCAAATTCCTTATTATCAGCAAAAGCTTCCAAATTCTGCCATGAACCAAATAACTGAGATAAACCTAAAACATTTAATTTTTTAGTTTCCACAACCCCTACAAGGCTACTAAACAAACTACGGAGTATTATGCACTAAAAATCTTTTGTTATTTAACCACAGACTCCCTATAGATTCAAAGCCATCACCTACACTTTCGGAAATTTCACGTACTCCACAACGCTTGGCAACAACACATTCAAGAAATAGATCGTAGAAACTTTTTAATTGAAATTAAAGAACCTCTAATGTTGAATTCCTGACGTAAATAATCGTACAAACTTTTTAATTCCCCACGATTAAATATATGATCATCATTAACGGCTTTCAGTAGAGCAGAGAATTGACGGGAAGGCAAACAGGCACGTGAGCTTCCATTTGAAGCCCTGGCAACAGTTTAATACCAGGTCTTGTCGGTACAAAACCCTCGTTGAAGGCCCAGCAGCCTTCCGTAAGGGGGGTAAATGGCAATTGTAGCAGCTCCGGCACCTATTGATTTAGCTCCTTCTAACATTTTTATGTTAAAACTTTCCATTACATTGTTTAACGCTTTTCCTTTCCATCGCAACTCGCAATTTTTATAATAAAATACCCTGAACCCAGGATGCTATTCCTTTACCTTATCTACTATTCTTATGTTTTTAGCTGTCGGTCCGCAAGTGGGGTCTGCATCGATTTGCGATTCGATGCAGACTCTTTGGAGCCAACTATACCGGAATCGGACCGGGTAATCAAACCTAGAATTTAGTTTGATTACCTCCTTCACCAATCCCGCGTAGCGGTGGGTCAAAAGACCCACAACAAAAATGATCACTTGAGTCTAAGAAGCTAAAAAGCAGGTTCAATCTCACTTGGATTGCCACCAAAACCTGTATAAACAGCTTCAACGAGAACAGCGAGCGCCTCCTGCTCAACATAAAGTGGCCTACGAAGACAAGTGTGAGGAAATGCTTCTTTTTCAAGAGTTGGGGTTGAGCAAGCATACTACTTGAAAGCGAGCAGGGAGATTTGGATTCCAGTCACAAAGATTAAGGAAAGTTTACGGGACGTGTTCAACTTCTTTTTTCTTTACTCTCCCCTTTCCAACACAAGTTTCCCCGACTTGGCGTGCTATAATGCATGGTCCGGAGCTTTTAAAAAAGGGGGTTATCTGGCGGATTGGTGGAGGAGATAATGTTAAAATTTGGAGGCACAACTAGATCCCACGGAGTCTATTTCTGAGGCCGACGAGTAGGAAAAGACCTTGCAGGCTCAAATGGGTAAAGCAACTGATTAACCAAGACGAACACTGTTGGGATGAGGAAATTTTAGAGCGTTACTTCCATGGGTATGATGTTGAAGAAATTAAGAAGATCAAAATACCAACACGTCAGGTAAATGACCTTATCGCATGGCATTTTGAAAAATCAGGTTGTTTCCCAGTAAGGAGTGCCTATAGGCTAGGAGTGGAACTGCATGATCTCGAGAAAGGAGGTCTAGCTTGTAGCAGCTCGACACCGAATGACCAGCCGATATGGAGGAAATTTTGGTCACTACCAGTACCCCAAAAGGTGAAAGTGTTTGCATGGCGGGTAGTGCATGATGGTCTAGCAACACAAGCAAAGAAAACACATCGTAATATTGTACGGCTACCAACATGTGAAATTTGTGGGGTACAAAACGAGTCAGTCCATCATGCGTTGATTGGTTGTGAACATGCTATGCAGCTGAGGTGTGATATGAGGACTAGATGGCATTTGCCAGATGAGATATTTTTGAAGAATTCTGGGCCGGAGTGGCTATTCCACGCGCTGCGCCATTGTGCTGTGGAGGAGGGTGCCAAGCTGCTCCTTGTTTTGTGGCGTGCTTGGTTTGTGCATAATGAGTTAACACATACCTCAAGAGCTCTGTCCGTTGTTGGCTCTGTAAAGTTCATAGAGGAGTTCTGGGATTCTCTATGTCAAATCCGGCATGGGGGAGAAATCGATAGAAAGGGTAAACAACCTCTAGGTATGCTAAATTATATATACACGTGGTCCAGATATACAAAGGACGAATGTTGTTTGGGTACCTCCACGCCATCCGGCGTGTGGAAGATAAATGTGGATGGTTCTTTTAATAAAAGTACTAGAAAGGGGGAACCGGTGTGGGATAAAGGGATGCAGCTGGAGAAGTGCTTCTCATAGTTTGGAAAGCTATCTTCGATCCTGGCAGTGCAGAGGAAGTTGAGGCCATGGCTAGTAGAGAAGGGCTGGTTCTTGCTGCAGACTGGGTGCGTGGGCGTTTGATTCTAGAAAGCGTTTGCAAGACCATTGTCCAATGGCTTACAACAGGTGACTCCCCAGAGATCTACAAGTGCTTTCATCATTGAAGAAGCCTTAGAGACAGCGATTGAGTTACAGGAAATTATTTTCTTACATGTAAAGATAGAACAGAATACTGTTGCACTTGAATTGGCACAACTAGCGAGTCGCTTAGGCCATAGTGCAGTGTGGCGTGAGCGAACACCTGCGTATGTCGAGCAACTCATTGCTCAAGATTGTAATCAATCGTTTGAGTAATGGAAATCTCTCTTTACACTAAAAAAAATGTCACATCGCTTTATGGATAAAGGTTACAAAGTTACCGAAGATGAGACACATTAGCCCATTCTAATATTAATATTTTAGATTTCATTCCGTCTCTAGTGCCATAATTGTGTTTGGCATACTTATCCCAATATGTATATTTTAAATTTCATTCCATCTATGGTGTTATATATTTCTAATATTTATATTTTAAATTTCATTTCATCTATAGTGCTATATATTTTGCGCATTCGGTTGGAGATATCCTTAGGGGGTATGTTAATGTCATTTGTTGTACGATCGCCCCTCCCTGCTCTTGAAACTTGCAGAGAGTATGTGTACTTCTGAGATACACCATCAAGTTATTAATTATTAAAAGCGGTAAGTACAATAAAACGACACAAAATTTGAAAATATGGGAGACCATCCGTACAAGACGTAGCACGCACATAAAAATGTAAAGATAAGAAGGCGTTATTGTAGAACCACCGGTCAACTTTAGTTAGGGATGTTTGGTTCCAATGGGATTTTGGAAATAGATAATGCACATTGTCCAATAAAATATAGATAGAGATGAAGAGAAGTAGGTTGTGTCCTAAGACACAAAATCCAAGAGTAAAAATTAGATAGTGTTAGTTAGTACTTTAAGAGATAATATTATGTAGATTCTCATTATGTCTTGAAACAAAACACCAAAGTGCTTGGCAAAACTCAATTCCAATCGAAATTTTTGGATATTGGATGGAATATAAATCGAAGGAAAAATGAACTAATTTTTTACTCTCTCTCTCTTCCACTCCTTTTTAAATTTCAATAAAAAATGTTTATACGCTTTTATATCCATAACTTCAACCGCCGCCCCTAACATTTCTCATGGTCTCAATATGCATCTACCGTTATTCCCTGACGGCCTGAACGAACCAACAAACAGTGGCTCATCAGCTTGGGTTGTTGTGTCTACACTCTGTACACAGCCAGAGCCGAAGATATCCAAACCAAGTTGCCAATCGGACGGACGGATGGACGGGATACGGCTGCCCGCGCCCCTGTGCTGGGTAGCCCCAGTCGTATACCTGGGCACTCGACGGCGCTAAAAGTCCCCCCGGCCGTTTCCCTGGCACGGCATGATTCTCCGCCTCTACTTTTTGCATGCATGTGTCCATCCATCCGTCCATTCCAGACGTCACTTCCCCCATTGCCACGCCTCCATGTCCATACGGTCATCTCTCTCTCGGTGTGTGCTGTGCTGTGTGGACGTGTGGTAGCAGCTGGTCTGGAGGGGGAAGCTAGCGAGTGGTACAAGTACTAGCTCCAATATTTTATGTGATGGATGGCCATGGTGACGAGATGGGGACGTCTCCTGCTGGTTCCGTGGGACTGGATAAACCGACGGATACGTCACGGTGTATAGGGTGGTCGGATCCGAAAGCTAAACTTTGCTTCACGTCACGTCGAATGTTTGGGATCAGTTATAAATATTAAATATGGTTTAAGTATAAAACTAATTACACGGATGAGGACTAAACGTCGAGACGAATTTATTAAGCATAATTAATCGATAATTAATGAATAGTTACTGTAGCATTACATTTGCTAATTATAGATTAATTAGACTTAATAAATTCGTCTCGTCATTTAGTTTTTATCTGTATAATTAGTTTTTTAAATAGACATTATTTAATACTTCTAACTAGTATCCAAACATCCGATGTGATAGGGTTAGATATTAGCACGCAGGATGACTATTTTCAATAACACTCATCATTTTTCCTCAAATTTTAGTGCACTCTATATGTTATGTGAAATACAGTACGGAAGGGTGTCTACAAGTACTGCTACAGTGCTTCAAAAAGCCTATTGGAGACAGGCTTATATAGTTCATACAGCCAGAGGCAGCAAGTAGCCTAGCTCGCACTCGACGAGCTCCATCCATCTTTACATCACCAAACAGCTGGTCACCATCCATGATCACTGCTGTGGGGGATAGATATCCTGGTTCATTATGCAATAGACTCTATGCAACCAGAAGCACAAGACAAGGATTCTTTAGGAAAGATATGGATCGCGGATTTTATGTAATCTTTTATAATCTAAACCGTTTAGGTGCAAACCGATTTGAAACCCAAGCCACGCCGGACTATATAAACCGGGCTAAGGACTCCTCCCGAACAACTCAACCCCCTCCGGATCTCTCGAAGCAATTAAAAACCACCCCATGTAACATTCCGGATTTTTGAAAACGTGAAAATCTGATTTTTTTTAAACTTTTTGTTAAACAAGGCAAATGTGTTTGCAACAAATTAAAAATATGTTAATATCAAACCTAAATAACATTTTGAGTTAATAAATTTTTGACAAATAAAATTAATTGTGTGTTTGTTTGATTGGTTGATTGTGTGCCGGTTTAATTTCGAACCATAGTTCGAGAATTAAACCGTTATCTCTATAATCTTCTGGACCTAATCTACCTACCATCCTCTCCTCTATATCTACTCCGTATCATCTATTGATTCTGATTTTCTCGAACCCGTCAACCTCATCATAACACTCTCGAAATCTGATTTCATTTCAGTATTGATCTTCCTCCTTTACCGAGATGAGAGGTGATAATTCTTTCCTATCGATTTACAGCAGTCACAATTTAATCAGATTTGAAGAATCATCTCTCAGTATCCTCCCACAAAGATACTCTGTCAGCAGAGCAAGACTCTAAACCAATCAAAGATAAATTATCTGGTCTGTTCATTCCCTTTTCAAAAAATCAATATTCGAGGCAATGTAATATTTTCAACCCGTGGATTTAAATTCTTTGCGATTTACTCCGGGTTCGGAATTATTATTCGTCCTAAATAAATTAAAGCACTTTTAGTAAATTAAATCTAATTTATCTCGCAGAGTGCTAATTCCCTGTCCAAGGATTCATAGTCCATCTTCGACGTCATTTTTCAGCTCGTCAATTTAATTTTTCGCAATTAAATTCGAATCTGAAGATCATCGTTCAAATGAAAAGCCTCGGGATAAAATTCTCAGCGACTTTATCTCGCAGTCAAATATCTCATCTCATGATGAGTGTTGAGATAAATAATCTCGACGCCAATTCTCGGATCCTTGAATTGAATTCTTTGTTGTAAATTAATTCGTTCTGAAATCAATATAATTCATTTGTACTTCGAACTTCAAAATAAATTTAATCTAATTTATTTCGCAGTTTAATCCTAGCCCAATATCTAAGACCCATCTAAAAACCCATATAAAACCTAACCCTAAGCCTAACTACCGCCTTTAAATATCTAAGCCCTCTTTTTTTTTCTCCATTTTCCCCTCATTTCCCCTATTTTATTTCCGCCGCTGCTACCTGTTTCTTCCTCTGTTCTTCTTCTTCCTCACGCAAAGGCAGGAACAGGCAGCAGCTTCATTCATCTCCCCATGGCGCCACCTCTCCCTGATCCATCCTTCCCCGAGCACTCTCTCTCTCCTCCCCATGGCGAAGCACCAGCAGCTCACCCCCTTCCATGGCTCTCTAGTGCAGCAGCCACCTTCTTCTTCTTCTCGGATTGCAAGCAGCAGTAGCAGCAGTTTCCCCAAGCGCCTGTTCCCTCCATGGCGCCTCCTTCTCCAACGAGCAGCAGCAGTAGAGCACTTGCTTCCTCCATGGGAGCATGGGTGCAGGCGTGCAACCATCACCAGCAGGAATCGATCTCTGTCTTCACTTCAGCTCTGGGCGCCGTCCCCATCTCCCTGCTTGGCGGTGAAGGCGAGCGGAAGCAGCAGCAGTATGCCAGTGCCCTGTCTTGCTCCAAAGTCGTCGGCCGTCGTGCCTCTCCTCTCCAAGGCAAGCCCCTTCTTCTACACCCTCCCTGCTCAACCCCTTTTCCCTACAAATCCTTGCCACTCAGAACCCCTAACTCTGTCTGCTCCCCTTCACCAACGCAGGCAGCAGGAAGCAGCCCCATGGCGCCGTCGACCTCCTCATCTCCCTTGATTGTAGTAGCAGCAACAGCTCCCCGTGGTTTCCCTTCTCCACTGCAGTTACCTCGCCGCTTGACAGGTGCTCGAAGAAATGCCCCAACAAGCCCTGTTCAACATGCATCCTGACCGCGCACCATGTGTTCGATGTACTGGCCCAAAGGTGAAATCCCCACTTTTTGGTTCAGTTCCTTGTTGGGATGTTACATGCCCGATCTGATCCTCGTGTGATTTGTATGATAATTGCAATGACGGGGAAACGCGAACATCGACTCCAAGTAGAACCGCTAACCATGAAGCCCCTCGACGTTCACCAACTGTTCACTCATATCTCGCTAAGGTGAAAGCTTCAATCCTAGTTCAATTCCGTTCTTTTCGTTGCCAAGAGCGCAATCTCACTCTTGTCTGGTGCCGAGGTGATGGTGGCCACGGGAACATTTGCTACCTCATTCCGCACCAAGGACCCGAGATGGAGCTGTTCACCACGGCACCGCCTCGTTTCGGCATCGAACCTCGCCTCTCCTCGGACCCTCGGTGAGAACATTGATCTTGCCCTCCTGTGATGCCGTCCTTCGAGCCGATGAACCTATGCCCTGTTGATATCCGGCGTTGGTTGCCGATGAGCCTTTCTCTTGCACATGCCTGTCCGGCCTTCGAGCCGCATTCTTCTGCAGGGCACGTTCTCTTTGTGCTGTCACAATATGCCCTTGGCACACACACCGTGGACATATTCGTGTAGCACGCACACATCCAATCTATTCTCTTACGGCACGCACGAGCGTGAGTTATCGCTTGGTTCAAATGTTATGCTGCAGAAATTTCTAACTTTTCTAGTACACAATCATATGCACGACCATGATTCTCTGGCTACTACGGGCTGCACTCGTAGCATCGCAAATGCTCTTAATCTAGTCAACTCGCTCTTTCGTGCACGGCCACGAGCCTTCGCTCGTCATGGCCGATGTCTGTCTTCCAATCGCTTAATCACGCACTCAATCGACGGTGCATGGCCACGAACTCTAGCTCGCCTCGGCCGTATCTGTCAGTTCCAATTCATTTCTAGCTTTCACATGACAACATGGCCCCGAGTGACTACTCGATTCGGCCATAGCTCACATTCCTACCATCATCTTTCTGATTCTTTAAGCACAACCAATTGTTTCCACACATGGCTTCCTGTGCGATGGATTTAACCTGAATGGTTTTCGTTCCTAGTTCATTATTACTAATTGGGCTCAAATCTGGGTTCTGTCAAGCTCTTTATGATTAATTTCGACTTGGTTACCCCTCTTATGCTTTAGTAATAATGAACACTATCAAAAAATCCACACCGTTCGTTCGACGCACACCTCTTATCTAATCGATGAATAATTTAATCTCTGGTGATACCCCTTAGGGTGATATGAGACTTCTCTCACACCACCTATGGCTAGTATGCCTTACTTCGACACGCTCGTCAAATCATCTTACTCACATAATTCCGACTTAAGCATCGACACCTCCTTGCTTTCAATCGATAGCACTTTACCCCCACTTGCAGCTCTTATCGTCAAATCCACTAATTCCATTCTCACCTGTAGACCATAATCCGACTCCTCCTTCCATCGTCCTAATCTCTATTTTATTATGTGTTGTTTGCTTAGTTCTTATGCTGTGCTCTTTTCTCTGTTTTGTTGGTTGCGCCGAGTGCTGTGGACAACGTTGGAGACTCAGGACGCGCATTGGAGGGTGCGAAATCATGAAGACGAGGAAGACTACGCCGGAGCTCGAGAGCGATGGGCTCTACTCCAGGTCACATTCAGACACTTCCCTGCTCGAATCCTATAGACACACATTTATGCTGTTGCTGCTTTATTTATGATCATGCTTGCTATGTTAACCCAAAAATAGGGAGCCTACTTCCATTTAGCCACTATTACCCTGCTTGCTATATTGCCACCACCATATTACTACTTCAACTAAATAAAATGAACATGATGTGAGATTGGGTGATATGATGGTGGGATGTGATAACACTTGGCGTATGTGAAGTGGGTGGGTTTTTGAGCGCGAGATGATGTGTGAGATGGGTCGGCACGGAAATTATGGGAGAGACTAGAACTCTACTCTGAGTGGAGAGAGGTGTGTGGTGGTGCACGGCCCACCGCTGAGGGTGGCAACCGACCCCTAGAAGGCTTGCTCTCGCCAAATTAAGGACCGAGTAGGGGTGATAACTCTTGGATATTTCGTGCATACCACACGACCTCAGGCCCGGTTCTCGATCTTCCCCAATGGCACTCGGACTGTAGGCGTAAGGCGATAGTGTTAGGGGACAATGGTGGGTCTATGATGCAGCCACACGTCCCCGATAGACTCGACCCGTGGAGGCCCCGGATTCTTCGAGCTCACAGTTCTGAGAGTGCGGTGGATAGTATATCCGCACAGTTTTCTAGCTCAGGAAAGCAGGATGATGCCAGGAAGGGGAGATCATTACCGCTGTGATGGGCCAATTGCAGCGGACGCTCTGTCCTTATCCCATCTCGAGTGGGTACAGATGTACAAACCTCTGCAGAGTGTGAATCTTTACATAAAGCCGACGTCCACGGTCAAGGACGGACCAAGGGCAAAACTCACCTCATCTAGCATGGGTTTTCTTCTCTTCTCCCTCGAGTGGATAGATGCCGGCTGTGGCCGTTGAGGCTTGGGCGGGTAGGAGCTTCCCTTGCCGTAGATATAGAATGATGAGTGTGGAAGTTATGGAAGAGATGTTTGGTGGTGAGGTGTGTATGTGTTGGCATGAGTGATGAGCAGGGGAACTGGTCGTGTGACTGAATTCCCGAATGGAACAATGTTATGATAATCTGGGTAATATTATTTATATGCTTGCTTGCATAGGAAGCCCAGAGCCTTCCACTTGAGCTAGCCCTTTAGATTTTATTATTATGTTACCACTTAGGGGAGTGTCTTAGGGTGGCATGCGTTCCTAGCGATGCAGGTTTTAGAGATCAGCGGGATTACGACCACTCCTACGAAGGACAGAGATGAGCTGGATGATGACCATTCCTACGACGGACGGAACAGCTGAAGGTTGTTGTGCTACGCTCAAGGATGCCTGTGGAGATGGACGTGAAGACCTGCTTTCCGCAAACTATACTCTGATCTCTAGTGTAAGAACGCTTCAGTCCTGTTGGACTTGTACCGGCTTTGGCCATTATTTTATAAATGTAATAATGATCGAAGTTCTGGTTGTGATATTGACTGATATACGTAATTCACGATAGCACTATGTTTCCTGGGATTATCGTGAAAAGCAAAAGGCTTGGATTTCGGCATCGCGGAATCCGAATCGTTTCACCCCACACATGGACGTAGGGCATTATGTGATTTGGCTGGCCTGAACCTATATAAATCATGTCTTCTCCCGTGTTCTATCGCGTTTCACGCGAACCATCGAGTTATGTGTTGATGCAGACGCCCACAAAAGCATCCCGTGATACATTCCATGGTGCACTGCCAACCAAAACACCGACATCCGCACCCACGCTCCACCTCCTCGTGCTCCAAAACCACTCATGAAGATCCAGTTGAGGATGAAGCTAAATTAGTTCTTTCCTTTAGCAAAATTCATGGAAATCAAAGTTGGCATGTGAATATGCTTTTTTACTGATACCATGATCTGTCTGCTCATCTACACTATTTGTTGGAACCATGCACCCATGTTCCTCTCGTTCCAAAAGATTAGCTTCTTTCATTTTGACCGAGCCAAACAACTTTTTGGCCTGTTTGGCACCTTGGCAAACTCTACACTCTACAAGTTAGTGAAGGTAGAAAAAACATGGGTATTTTTGTACGTACTAGAAACTACGTAGTTATGCATTTAATTGAGTGGAACAATGCAGTTTGTAGTGCGAGCCTGTAGGTAGTTTTTTTAAGGTCACATGTTACGTATGAGAGTGATTCTGCCCATGATTACAAGAAATAATTTAATTAGTAAATAGAGATTTACTCACCGTTAGACTATGTGCAGTGGATCGTGTAAAAAGACTTCCTATACACTGTAGCACTACTGTACACAGAGAGAAAGGTAGTTGAAATAGTGGATAGACAAACCATATAGACAATCTGCTGCACATAGTCTTACACCGTTGCGTATTTCTGGCGCCGTCGTCACTTCTTGGTTCGGGGTTGGATCGGAAATGGGACGCCAGAGAGGTCTCCTCCATCTCTGATTTTAGAATTCGCAGCCAGATTTACTAATTATTATAAACAAGTGGTGCTTCAATTCCCAGCCAGATTACAAGTGGGATTGTGCAATCTCATGGGATAAAAATAGGCCCGTCGTCACAACACATTCATCAATCTCATCGTCGTGGACCTATCATCTGTTCTACTCGATGTTGGATTTGATCTCGGAACTGTCACGAGACCTAACTGAGATGGACTCCGCGCCTTGATGAGGGGCATCGACTTTCCCTATAGGTTGTGGCCCAGTGCGCAATAAAAGAAGGGTCTAGGGGCCGATACAGAAGCCAACGCAACCACGGTCGCCGCAAAACCCTAGCCCGACACCACCTGAGGGACCCGATCTCCCAAGCGCACCAAGTGATTGGAATCACCGCCGCTGACTCGATGGCTGATGACAACACAAATGGTGGCGCCGACCATGAGTAGCAGAGGAGGAGGGAGCAGAAGCCCAAGGAGGCGGAGGAGCGCCGTCTCAAGGAACAGGAGGCGCAGGACACCGAGGACCACCGCTAACACGAATATGAAAACTCTATTGCCCACACGGCACCAGTCGCGCCCTTCCCCAGCACTGAAGGTGAACTCTCTCCCTCTTTCTCCAAGATCTACACATGAACATCATGAACACGAACACCATGATCTATTTGTTGAACCCGCTAGTGGTAGGCTAGGGCCTAGATCCACATGACAACACCAACAATTGGTATCAGACGGCTCGGGTTCGACCTGATCCCTAACCCTAGCAGGGTGATTTAGCCTTCGGGTCAAGAAAAGACAAAAAATCGATGAGAATAGGGAAGGACTCAAAACCCTAACCCAGAAATCCCCAAACGCGTGCGAATCAAGAACGCCCAGAGTGCTTACCTGGCCCCGTCGGCCTCGCTGGCGCTTAGGCAAAGGCTTGCGGCTGCCACGCCGGTTCACTAGTGCGTGTGTTGTGGGCGACAGAGCACACTGCCGTGGGGCCGCTCGGCGGCGACGCGTCCACCCTCGGGCGGGCACGCGCCGTCGAGAAGTGACGCGGGCGGCACTGCCGTCTCCTCACGCTCTCTCTCTGTCTTGACGGTGGACAGAGCAAGCGCGAGGGAGAGAAACAGAATGGCCTAGGGTTTTTCCCGTCGGCCAATTTTTCCGGGTATTATACCCAGCATCGATGAACACCGGCCGTCAGATCGTGATGAATGGCTGAGATGGAGGCGGACGAGCGCGCTGTGAGACGGGATGGGCCGAATGCTCAGCCCAGGCTCAGGCTGCCCTTCGGCCATCTTGGGCCATTTCGGTCTGAGTAAGTAGAGTACAGGGGCTTTCTTTTTTATTTTTCTCTACATTTACAGATTACTTATATGCCCTTTTTGCATGATGATTAAGTTTGAATGCTTGAAGTTTTATTTAGAGAATTAGATACTTGATTCAGACCATGTTTCCACTGCTGATGATATGATTTTAATATGTACTAGCTCTGGATAATTTGAAACCAACGTGAATAATTATTTAGAGAAATGCATGTTATACTTAACCAACGTTAAATTTAATGATAAGTCATGATTATTTTCTGAGTTTTATTTTATTTTTCATTCAACGATGAATCTAGAATAGAGATATTTTATGCATGTTTTAATTTTGACCAATGTTAATTTTAACTCATGCATGAGAATTGTATTGCTTTTGAGCATGATCTAATTTGATTTATATCTTATTTTGATGAAAGCTTTAATCCTGCGATGCTCCTCACTCAGATGGGGAAGATTGATAAGCTCAAGGAGAATAACTATCCCTCTTGGCGAAAGGACATTGACATGATGTTCACTTTGATGGACTTGGATTTCGCACTCCTGACTGACAAACCCACTGAGCCTGTTGCACGTGAAGCTCAATATGATAACAAGATGATGCAGTACAACATCGAAAAAAGAAAGAGGGATATTTCAAACACTAAGTGTTTGAAGATTATTAGACACCTCATTGATGACTCCATTGAGGGGTCTATACCAGAGTGTGCTACTACCAAGGAGCTTTTGAAAAAACTGAAAACTCAGTTCACCGGATCCTCCAAGGCATATGCCAGCGCTTTGGTAGATGACTTTACCAACACGAGGTGTGACAGTTCTGGAGTGTGAGCTTATATCCGACAAGTACTACCGCTAAGCTGAACAAGTACTTGGGCAAGGATTCTCCTGAGGACTTTGTGGTGCACATGATCATGAAATCGCTTCCGAAAGAATATGAGACGTTTGATGTCCACTACAACACCACTATCAAGGACAGATGGACGTTTGACCAGCTTATGGCTCAGTGCTTGCAAGAAGAGGAAAGGCTGAAGAGTCACAAGGGTGACTCTCTCAACTACGCCTCGCACTAGTCAAATAAGATGAATAAGAACTACAAGCCAAGATTGAAGAAAGGGTCTTGTTGGCGTACTGGGGACCACATACCCTAGAGACAGCCTACTCAGGAATAAGCCAAGTACACGAAGGGAATTCTCGCTCCTTAGGCGAGGAAGAGAATTGGATAGAGGGCCTAGGAAAAGGCCCCACTTGTCCCACTACCGTGTGGCCGGGCCGTCACTAGGCCAGCAGGGACGCGTTGATATGCACACGCCTATGCAATGCGTGTAGCAAGTTATGTGGCCCGATCTTCTCGTAGGATCCGCGAACTTGATAACTTGTCGCTGCGTGACCTGGTGAAGAGGCAGTGCACCGTGAGGCTGTCCACGTGACGAACTACTGAGACAATCACCCTTCCACGTACAGACGAACAGCCCACGCAATCACGCCGTATAGACGTGAAGGCACAAACTGGGTGAACCGCAGTTCGGCGTTCTACAACTCCCTCAGGAATCGAAAGAACAAATTTGCAAGCCTCTCGGGAATAAGAATTCCAAGAGTTGGTATTTCTGAAAGTTATAATCATGAGTTACTGTTCACGTCCTCCATTACAGGAATATATAGCACTAGTGGAGTTTCAGTTTGGTGGAAAATAATTGAGAACATGTAGTGGGAAGTTGCAGCACTACTTTTATTAATAACCAAGCCTAGTGGGACGCCGGGCTGATTGGTATTCTCTGCATGCATGCTGGAGCGTGTGTGGACAGCAACCCAGTTGCTGGTTGCATGCATTCCTAACTCCCGATTTATTTGCTTGCACTTCAACAGCTGATATTCATGGTAGCTGAATGGGCTTTCCTCTCTCATGCACCTCCAGGTTCCTTGCATATATTTGGCAGGCAGAATCCATCATCATCCCATGCTTGTTCGTGCACTCCATCATTCCTAAGAACATTGAAACAAGTACTCAAAAGCATAGGTTCATTCAATGTAATCTGATTATTAAACATAAGGTTAGCGTTCACCTGAGAATAAATTTCCTTCTCCAATTGTTTAGCTCTACTCCTTGTAATTGGACCAGCTATATCAAGTGTAGTTTCATTTGGAGATGAGTGAATGCTAGGAATGTCCTCATTAGCCTCCCCCTCTTGAGAAGGAGTCATCCTCGACTCAGGCTTACCAGCAAATGGAAGCAAGTCTTTGACATTGAATGTGGTACTCACATTGGAATATTCAGGTGGCAGTTCAAGTTTGTAAGCATTATCATTTATCTGTTGGAGAACTTCGAACGGACCATCACCCCGAGGAGATAACTTACTCTTACACTGTTGGGGAAAGCAATCCTTGCGTAGATGCAACCATACAAGATCTTCTGGCTGAAATGTAACCTTCTTCTTACCTTTGTTTGCTTGCTTTGCATATTGTGCTGATTTCTTCTCAATATTCTTTCTTGTCTCCGCATGTAACCGCTTGATAAAATCTGATCTTTTCGTGGCATCCAAGTTAACTTGTTCCTGTAATGGTAAAGGCAAAAGATCCATGGGAGTATGCGGTTTAAACCCATAAACAATTTCAAATGGACAAGAGTTTATTGTAGAATGGACTGCCCTGTTATAAGCAAATTCAACATTGTAAGGCAGTCTTCCCAGAGCTTCAAATTCTTTTTCAACACGGCACGCAACATGGTTGACAAAGTACGGTTGACAACTTCAGTTTGCCCATCCGTTTGTGGATGAAGTGGTTGAAAATAACAGCTTTGTGCCAAGCTTAGCCCACAATGTCTTCCAAAAGTAGCTGAGAAATTTTGTATCCCGGTCTGAAACAATAGTCTTTGGAACTCCATGTAAACGAATGATCTCCCTAAAAAAACAAATCAGCAACGTGTGAAGCATCATCTCTCTTATGACATGGGATAAAATGTGCCATTTTAGAAAAGCGATCGACAACAACAAAAATAGAATCCCTCCCCCTCTGAGACCGAGGTAACCCCAGAACAAAGTCCATAGATATATCTTTCCAAGGTACATGTGGAATAGGTAATGGAGTATATAAACCATGGGGATTGAGGCGGGACTTAGCTTTTAAGCAAACGATGCAGCACCCAACGTGCCGCTGGACATCACGTCGCATATGTG
This sequence comes from Paspalum notatum, assembly GCA_022530915.1. Lineage (NCBI taxonomy): Eukaryota > Viridiplantae > Streptophyta > Magnoliopsida > Poales > Poaceae > Paspalum > Paspalum notatum. The sequence goes on along the minus strand of CM039688.1, from coordinate 24,047,316 downwards.
GCCAAAAGAAATGATCAGAGAGCATGTCCAATGTCTTTTTGACACCAAAATGACCAGCGAGTCCACCTGCATGTGCTTCCTGCAAAAGAACGTGACGAATGGAACAAGCTGGAATGCATATTTTGTTAGTCCGAAACAAGAAGCCATCATGCACATAATATTTATCCCAACCTTTGCCATCAATGGAACGAGAGAAAGGTTCTTTAAAATCAGCATCAACAGCATAAAGTGTTTTAATGGACTCCAAACCAAGTACTTTTGTATCTAGTTGTGTAATCAACGCACATCTTCTAGACAAGGCATCGGCAACAATGTTATCTTTACCACGCTTATGTTTGACAACATAGGGAAATGTTTCAATGAACTCAATCCATTTAGCATGTCGACGGTTCAGCTTGCCTTGGCTTTTAAGATATTTCAAAGCTTCATGATCAGAATGGATTACAAATTCTTTAGGTAACAAGTAATGTTGCCAAATTTCCAAAACGCGAACTAAGGCATAAAGCTCTTTGTCATAAATCGAGTAATTCAGATGTGAATCATTTAGCTTTTCAGAAAAATAGGCAACAGGTTTACCTTTTTGCAGCAGTATACCTCCTATGCCAATACCACTTGCATCACATTCGATCTCAAATGTCTTACCAAAATCAGGAAGTTGTAGCAGCGGTGCTTCACAAAGCTTTGTTTTCAGCGTATGAAATGATTGGTCTTCGTCATGTCCCCACTTGAAAGGAACATCCTTCTTTGTAAGATTGGTAAGGGGTGCAGCGAGAGTGCTGAAATCTTTAACAAAACGCCTATAAATACTTGCAAGACCATGAAAGCTTCGAACTTGGTTCACATTTACCGATGTAGGCCAATCCTTTATTGCTTTAACCTTCTCTTCATCAACCGGAATACCATCTGCGGAAACAACAAAGCCAAGGAAAACAACACGGTCTATGCAAAAGGTGCATTTAGCAATATTTCCATACAATTTCTCTTCCCTCAAAACAGCAAGCACTTGACGGATATGATCAAGATGTTCATCAAATGATTTGCTATATATCAGAATATCATCAAAATAAACAACTACAAACTTGCCAATGAAAGCTCGTAAAACATGATTCATTAAGCGCATAAAAGTTGAAGGAGCATTTGTCAAGCCAAATGGCATCACAAGCCATTCATAGAGACCATTTTTAGTTTTAAACGCTGTTTTCCATTCATCACCAAGTTTCATGCGGATTTGATGATAGCCACTACGCAAATCAATCTTGGTGAAAATGATGGAACTACTCAATTCATCTAACATGTCATCAAGTCGTGGAATGGGATGGCGATAGCGAACAGTTATAGCATTGATAGCACGACAATCAACACACATGCGCCAAGAGCCATCTTTCTTTTGACTAAAAGAATGGGAACAACACATGGTGATAAGGATTCACGAACTTACCCTTTGTCCAAAAGCTCTTTTACCTGTCGCTGAATTTCCTTTGTCTCTTCGGGATTGGTGCAGTAGGCTGGACGATTTGGAAGAGAAGCACCTGGTACCAAATCAATTCGATGCTCAATTCCACGGAATGGAGGAAGTCCAGCTGGTATCTCATCCGGAAAAACATCTTCGAAATCCTGTAAGAGATCAAGAACAACACTAGGCAGCGATGAAGGTAAATCGTTAGTTGAAAGTAGGACCTCCTTATGCAAGAGCACAAAGAATGGAGCTGTGGTGTTTCTCACTTCTCTCAAATCACTCTTGCTCACAAAGAGACACTCAGTGTGGCGTGGCTGTTTAGGATTGGTATGAGGCTTTATGTGGCTGGATGGGTTAGAACTCTCTCCCTTACTAGGGTTGGGGATCTCACTCAATTTTCTTTTGTCAGATTCCTCTCTTTTCTTGCGAGCCATATCTGAAGTATGTATCTCCTCTGGAGATAATGGAACAAGAACCACCTTCTTGTCATTGTGAATGAAAGTGTATTTGTTAGACCATCCAAAATGCACCGAGTCCACATCAAATTGCCAGGGCCGACCAAGCAGCAAATGGCAGGCTTTCATGGGGACAATATCACAATCAACCTCTGCATGATAATCACCAGTGGAAAATGACAAACGAACCATGGCTGAAACCTTAACGGTCCCAGAATTATTCAACCATTGCATATGGTATGGGTGTGGATGGCGACGTGGCTGCAAACCAAGCTTCTCAACAAGCAAAGCACTAACAATATTATTGCAGCTCCCACCATCTATGATGAAACGGCACACTTGTCCTTTCACTTTGCATCGGGATTGAAACAAATTATGGCGTTGTCCTTGTTCAGCAGCAACAAATTGAGTGGAAAGAACTTGCCTAACCACCAAAGAAGGAGATGGTGTGTTCATTATAGAAGGCTTCAAATTAAGAAAATCAGCAAGCAACTTATCAAAATCAGCACTAGTAATCTCGTCGGAAGATGGAGAAACTTCATCATGTAATATGTCATGGTGAGCAAAAGTCGGAATAAGGTGAATGGCTAAACAATTTAGACCTAGCTCAAATGTACCATCCTCTGCTGAATACTCACAAGTGTCTAGATTAAGATCTGCAAATTCATTGATAAACTCATCCTCCTCTTCACTTTGTGAATCATAAGAACCATCAGCAAGTGCAATAATATTACGACGATTGGGGCATTCAGCTTGCTTATGCCCATGACCACCACACTTAAAACACTCAATCGTGCTTGTCTTGCGTTGGGTGGCTGCAGTAGAAGAAGTGGGCTGATTGAACTCACAGCTTTACCTTTCGCATCCAATTGTTTGGAAGAAGTTGGAATAGATCTATGTGCTCCACGAGATGAGGATTTGGGCTTTGCAGCTCCTTGTTGTTGAATTGAGGCATGACATCCCCTTGCTGTTGGGAATGACGCCAGGAAGCATTGTATTTGTAAGACGTAGCAACTTGCCGTTCAGCCCTCTTTGCAAAATGAACCAACTCGGTGAGACAGGTGTAATTTGTCATATCCACTTTATCAGCAATGGGTTTATTGAGGCCAACCAGAAACTGAGCCATTGTTGATTCCTCATCCTCAGTTATCCCTGCACGAAGTAAGCACTTTTCCAATTCCTGAAAATATTCATCAATACTGCGAGTACCTTGCACAAGACGTTTTAGCTTCAAATGTAGATCACGAGAATAATATGCAGGAACAAAACGACGTCTCATTTCCCTCTTCATGACTTCCCAAGTTATACGGTCATGCCCAACTATATGATATTCAGTACGGATCTGATTCCACCAAGTTATGGCATAGCCTTTGAACTCAATGGCTGCAAGCTTTGCCTTCTTTTCAGCAGGGTATTCATACAAATCAAATATTTGCTCCACTTTGGTTTTCCATTCAAAATAATCATCAGTATTCTCCTTGCCGCTGAATGGAGGAATGGAAACTTTAACCTTGCTCAAACCATCATCATTGTGATGTCGTGCAGGATGACGCCGATGGTGATCACCATAATGACCACGGGCTCCAAAATGGCCAAAGGTGTCATCGCCATGATCATCATATGCACCACGGCGACCATAAGGGTCACCTCCATGTTCAGCACTATAATTTGAAAGCGTTTCAGTATCGAAATTAGTAGGATCACCAACAGAAACACGTCGTGCATGACCAAAACCAGCAGCAAATCCTCGGCCACGGCCACCTGCAAAGTTATCAAAACCAGCAGCAAATCCTCGGCCACGGCCACCACCACAGCCACCACCATGGTGATCATCATCCTTATTATCATGAGGTGGAGGTTCCCCACGCTATTGCTGAAAGGATTGCTGAAGTTGTTGCATTCCTTGCATCAGTTGACGCATTTGTTCACGCACCTCCTGAAACTCTTGAGCAAAAACAGTATGGGAAGGAGAGTCTTCAGCACCAGCCATGTTAGTAATAAGGAGACAAAAATAATAGGACAATGAATATGTGGAATCGCTCCCTCACCATTTACAAAACAAGTTCTTTCTCTCTCTGAAAAGAGGAAGAACCGTGGCTGCAATCTGCAGTGGAAGAGTGATTATAACAGCGACGACAATGCAACAACTCACGGTGCGTAAGTGGAGCTTGGTGGGATAATATGTAAGTGGAATGTACTGAAATGTAGCGATGCAAAACCGAATAATAATCCAAGAACACAAGTCTAAGTTGCTGAATATAAAGGAAAAGATGTAGAAACAAGATGTAGACACAAGATGGAGGAAGTGGAGAGATGTAGAAACAAGATGTAGGAAGTGGAGAGATGAACACCAATTGCACCAACCGAAACTTGTTGCTGCCCAAACCCCTTTGGGTGTGCTGAACACAATTCTCTCTTTTGTTTTTTTTTTGAGCAAGAACTCATTGTTTTCAGTCTTTCTTTTGACCCATATACATCGTTTCTTTTAACCTTTGTGACAAACACAGCACTACTTTCAACGAAAGGGGAGATGGATGGCGCAGCACAAAAAAAACAAGAAAGATGGATGGCGCAGCACAAAAAAAACAAGAAACTCGGGTGGGGAATTTGTGGTGGCTGGTGGGATGGGTGGGTACTTGCAGCAAGCGATTTGATGATTAGAACAAAGATAACAACTAGAACGATGTGGAGAACAAAAAGAGAGAAAAAAAATTCAGCAATTAGACAAATCTTAAAGGATTAAAACTCGATAAAGCAAACTACAAAATCAGTAGCACGTATGAATTTGGGCTGTTGGTTTTCTTTTTGGCTATTAGTGGGCAGTAGGTATAGAAACTCTATCCTACCAAAAACAAGAACAATCCTACTGAGGAAACGAAGGCTCTGATACCAGATGATATGCACACGCCTATGCAACGCGTGTAGCAAGTTATGTGGCCCGATCTTCTCGTAGGATCCACGAACTTGATAACTTGTCGCTGTGTGACTTGGTGAAGAGGCAGTGCACCGCGAGGCTGTCCACGTGATGAACTACCGAGACAATCACCCTTCCACGTACAGACGAACAGCCCACGCAATCACGCCGTATAGACGTGAAGGCACAAACTGGGTGAACCGCAGTTCGGCGTTCTACAACTCCCTCAGGAATCGAAAGAACAAATTTGCAAGCCTCTCGAGACTTACGCAGGAATAAGAATTCCAAGAGTTGGTATTTCTGAAAATTATAATCACGAGTTACTGTTCACATCCTCCATTACAGGGATATATAGCACTAGTGGAGTTGCAGTTTGGTGGAAAATAATTGAGAACATGTAGTGGGAAGTTGCAGCACTACTTTTATTAATAACCAAGCCTAGTGGGACGCCGGGCTGATTGGTATTCTCTGCATGCATGCTGGAGCGTGTGGGGACAGCAACCCAGTTGCTGGTTGCATGCAATCCTAACTTCCGATTTATTTGCTTGCACTTCAACGGCTGATATTCATGGTAGCTGAATGGCCTTTCCTTTCTCATGCACGTCCAGGTTCCTTGCATATATTTGGCGGGCAGAATCCATCATCATCCCATGCTTGTTCGTGCACTCCATCATTCCTAAGAACATTGAAACAAGTACTCAAAAGCATAGGTTCATTCAATGTAATCTGATTATTAAACATAAGGTTAGCGTTCACCTGAGAATGAATTTCCTTCTCCAATTGTTTAGCTCTACTCCTTGTAATTGGACCAGCTATATCAAGTATAGTTTCATTTGGAGATGAGTGAATGCTAGGAATGTCCTCATTATGCATGGCAGTGGCCACAACAACCCCCGCACCACCAACGGATGGGGAACCCCGGAGGGGTCACCACCAACGGACGGGGAACCCCGGGAGGGTCATCACCTGAAACAACCCCAATTCCGCGGTGCCGGAATCGGAGCCTTTTACAACATGCGATAGTCCCAGAACACATAAAAGGTATCACATGTAGTGTCACAGCATAGTATCAACTCCAAACTCCACGAATTTAATTTATTACATGCCGTATCTCGGGGATACTTCGGCTCGCAGGCCGGTAATTAAGCAAACAGAACAAACATCACGATCAGAGTAGCAGCGATGTAGTAGACCCCTCCACAGGCATCCTTGAGCGTAGCTCCAGCCTCAGTCCTCGTACCAGTCGTCCCGGGTGACGATGTTATCCGGCTCGTCGTCACCTGAGTCTGCACGATAAGCGTGCAGGTCACTAGCCGAACACCCCAAGCAAGCCTAACTAGTAATCAAGTGGAGACTGGTATCCTAGCAAAGCATAAAGAGAAAAGAGAGCTGTATATCCAGTTGAATTGTTCGGGTAGTCGGTTCCACGACCGAATCCCGCTCTCGTCACTTATCCCAACACTTACATCGCCTCACCACCAAATCACCTCTTCCATGCACCCTCTCATTGTCAACTATTTCTGCGGCATGGGAAGCTCCCACCCACCCATCCTCAACGGCCTCAGCCGGAATCCAATCACTCGAGGAAGAAGAGAAGAAAACCCATGCTAGTTAGAGGAGGGTCACCAAGGGATCGTCCTTTGACCGGGGACGGCGGCTATACGTATAGATTATACACTCTCGAGAGGATTTTGTACATCTGTACCCACACGAGACGGGACGGGGGTATAGTACCCCGGGCCCACCACACCGGTAGATGAACTTCCCTTTCTGGTACTTTCCTGTCTTCCTGAGCTAGAAAACCGTGTGGATATACTATCCACCGCACTCTTAGGACTGTGAGCTCGAGTATTCCGGGGCCCACGGGTCGAGTCTACCGGGGATGTGTGGCTGCATCGCAGGCCCACCATCGCCCCCTAACACCATCGCCTTACGCCTACAGTAATATGCCCTTCGGGGAAGTTCAAGAACCGGGCCTGAGGTCGCATGGTATGCACGAGTCATAGTTTCGGGCGACATGTCCCCCTACTCGGTCCTTAACTGGCGAGAGCAAGCCTTCCATGGGTTGGTTGCCACCCTCAGCGGTGGGCCGCGCACCAACACACACCTCACTCCACTCGGGGCAGAGTTCTAGTCTCCCCCATTATTCCGGTGCCAACTCCTGTCATCCCATCCTCACCACCATCTCGCACACAGATCCATCCCACTTCACGCACGCCAAGAGTTATCACATCGCACCACAATATCACCCAACTCACATCATGTTCATTATATTAAGTTGGGTATTAGTTGTTCAAAACAATGGCATAAATAAAATAAGTATCCAGTTGGGTTGGCTTAGTGCGGAGCAAAATCATTTTCACCTATGCAGTACTACCATTTGCGTGTGTCTATGGGTATGGAAGCGGGGTGTTCACTGACCTTGTTCGTCGATGTTCTCCTCAGGCAGGTATTCTGGATCCTCCGGGTCGTCCTCCTGGTGCTCCGGCTCTGAATTTTGAACTAAACTACGAGTGAGTTTCCATCAGAAAGAACCAAATAGCAATTAAAATGCAACACCAATCAATGAGACTTAGTCCCAAGTGATGGAGAATGATTTTAGATGGAAGTAGGAGTTGGTTTCACAATTTTCGGAGTTGGAATGGATTTATTACGATTTATTGAAGTTCAAACCGGGGTTAACTAAATAAAAAGGGGAAAAAGATTGAATCTGGCCAACAGGCTGAAACTCAGCCTTCTCCATTTCTCCTCTGGGCTCGGCCCGCTTGGTCTCCCCTTTCCCTCTTGGGCCGCGCGGCGGCCGTCGGCCCACCCCGGCCTCCTTCCTTTTCTTCTGCGCGGCCTGGCCTGTCCGGCCCGACTCGGTCCCCTTCTGGATTTACCGGTCCAATCCGCCACCTGGCCCGTTTCGGCCTGCTGCCGGAGCGTCACCCGCATCCACCCATCTTGACCGGGCCGAGTTCCCGCCCCGGCCCGTAGCCGGAATACGCCCCCTTCTCTGGCCTTTCCCACCCCGCGCTTCACCCGTTCGGCGAAATGCCGCAGAGACGTCGCCCTACGACGGGGCTCGCCGCCGGCGACCATACGCGCGAACGCGCGACTCCTTCTCCCTGCAAACACATGACGTGAAGGCCATGGTTCTGGCGTCTAGGCGGTGTTGCGCATGGGGTGGCGCATGTGCGACGGCGACACTCGAGCTGGCATGGGTGGTTCGGCGTCGGGCAAGGGCGAAGGCGCGGAAGATCTCCGGCCTCAACTGTATGGTCATGGCATCGAGGACGGCTAGGTTGGGTCATCGGGATTGGCGAAATCTAGGCCAAGGGTAGGGCGGCGGCACTCGGCGTCACGCACGGGTCTGCACACGCGCGGCGGCGAAGTCCATCCAGGTCGGGAGTTGGTCCGGCGTTCGAAAAGTGGAGGCCTTGGCACGGGTGTCCCCGGCCGCACGGCTTGGCAGGGAGCGGGTTCACCAAGCGTCGACAGCAGCGACACTGCGCACGCATCCTAGGTTCCGGTTCGACGGCGGCGACGTCGCGCGCACGACACGGCGTGCGCAGTGTGCGTGGCGCGAACGACGCATGGACAGCGACAATGGGGCGGCGCGGCTCCAGTCCGGTGTCCCGAGAGAAGGGTGAGCGCAACGGTGCTACCTAGGGCTATCTACGACGGCAACATGGCCGTGAGTCACCACGCGATGGTGGAGCTCCAAGATAGCCATGGCGCGGCACACGAACAGATGGGACTCGGAGAGTCCGGTCCGTGGCGGGGGTTGAAAAAGGGGACTATGTTCGGCTCACCGTGGATTGTGTGGCGGCGAGTAAGCGATCCCGGTGGTGTAGAGGTAGCAGAGGAGGCAGGGCTCGTCGGCGAGGTACGGCTCTGGCTTCTACTCCGGGTACGGCAGCGTCGGGCTCGGCTTCGGGAACAGCGGCGTCGCGGACGGCCTTGGCGTGGGGAGACGGCGTCCTGGCGCAGACGGGGTGCAGCTCCCCTCTGAGCTCACGGTCTCCCTCCTCCTTAGCTGGTGAAGCTCCGGTGACGCCTTCTCCCTCCCGGCTCCGGCGTCTTCTTCCTCGTCGACCCTCTCTCTCCGGCGGCGGCTTAGGGAGTGGGGATCGACCCCAGGTGGCGGCTAGGGTTCCAGGCCGCCCGCTCCCGGCTTTATAGCGGTATAGGGTTGCGATTGGGACCGGTGTGGAGGCGATTTTGCCTGGTGAAGGCGGAATCGCCCGGCGGCGCCATCTCTCTGCACTCTCCTTCGCCTCTCTCCCTCTCGGCGCCCGACAAGGTCACGCAAGGCACGTGACCCGGGGTCCACTCGGCCATGGGTAGGTGGGCGTTGTCCTCATCCTCTCCTTGATCTGGCTTGGGGCGCACGAAGATAGGAAGGGGCTCGGGCTTGCCCGTCGGGGCAGCGCGCGCGACACGAGCCTCGGTCCGTTCGGTTTAGGGAACGAAGGAGGAAGAGGATCGCTGCCATGCGGGTCCCACTTGGCGGTGGCACCACGTCGGTGATTGCCCAGGTAACGGCGAGCTGGGCCGATCCACTGTGATCCGGCCCATGCGGTTGGCCGGTGGGCTGAGTTTGGCTTGGCGGGTTGGGTTAGGCCGAATGTCTTGACTACTTTGGTTCCAATTTAAGAGTTGATTTCCACTTATCTGGTTGGCCTTTGAAATTTTGGTTTGTTTTGAATTGAACATACAACCAAAGAAGCAATAAAATCCAAAAGATGATGCATGGTTTGCACAAGATATAACATTTAGCAATGTTAAATTTTACTAACAACATAAGGTGAACACTTGAATTAATTTAATTAGCAAATTTTAGTGAATTTAAATGCAATGCACATACAATAAGTAAGAAGAAATTTTTAGGTAGTGATTTTTGGATTACAAAAAGTTGGGTTGTTACAGTCTCCCCCCCTCACAAGAATCTCGTCCCCGAGATTTAGGGGTGACTTACTCGTTCTCGAAGAGGTGAGGATACATCTCCCGCAGATCTGACTCCTTCTACCAGGTAGCTTCTCTTTCGGAGTGATTGCTCCACAACACTTTGCACACGGGAATTCTTGTCCTTCTCGTGCCTTTCTCCACTCGATCTAGAATCTGCACTGGATATTCGAGATACTCCAGATTATCCTGCAGGTCCACTGCTTCAAGTGATATTTGATGCTCGGGTAACCTCAGGCACTTGCGAAGCTGGGATACATGGAACACAGGGTGTACTCCGGAAAGATGCTCTGGCAATTCAAGTTCATATGCAAGGTCTCCAACTCTCTTTGTGATTCTGAAAGGGCCGATATATCTCAGAGCTAACTTGCCTCTGGTGTGAAACCTTTTTGTGCCACGTAGTGGGGACACTTTCAGATACACAAATTCTCCCTCATCAAACGTAAGCTCCCGTCTACGTTTATCTGCATAGCTCCTCTGTCGTCTTTGAGCTATTCTGAGATTCTCCTTGACTTTAGCCACATTCTCCACTGCTTCCTCAAACATAGCTAGCCCAAAGAACTGCCTCTCACCTGCTTCTTCCCACATTAAGGGGGTTCTACACTGACATCCATACAAGGCCTGGAAGGGTGACATTCCCAAGCTAGCCTGGTAACTGTTGTTGTATGAAAACTCCGCGAATGGCAAACTGGCCTCCCAATTCGGGCCATAAGTCAGCACACAAGCTCTCAGAAGGTCTTCTAGGAGTTGATTTACTCGTTCCGTCTGTCCATCCGTCTGTGGGTGGTATGCGGTGCTGTAGTCCAGCTTTGTATCCATAGCCTTGTGTAGGCTTTTCCAAAATTTGGCGGTGAATTGAGGTCCCCTGTCTGATACTATGCTAAGTGGTGCTCCGTGCAACCTTAGGATGTTTTGCACGTATATTTCTGCCAGTTTGGCGGTATCAAACCGAGTGTTCACCGGTATGAAATGAGCTGATTTTGTCAATCTGTCCACAATCACCCAAATCGAGTCATTCCCCTTGGGAGTGCGGGGAAGTCCCACAATGAAGTCCATGGTGATTTTCTCCCATTTCCACATCGGAATTTCTAGTGGCTTTAATAAACCAGCAGGTCTTTGTCTCTCTGCCTTAGTTCGGTTGCAAGTATCACACTTTGCGACGAATTCTGCTATATCTCTTTTCATTCTCCTCCACCAAAACAACCTTTTCAGGTCCTGATACATTTTCGTGCTTCCTGGATGAATCGAGTACCTCGTGTAGTGAGCTTCTGTCATGATGGTCTCGCGAATGCTCTCGCTCAGCGGAACACAAAGACGGTTCTTCAACCAGATAGTACCTTGTTCATCTTTCCTGAATTCTGGCATTAAACCTTTCTCCATCCCCACCTTGATCTCTGCAATACTTGGGCAGGACCTTTGGGCTTCCTTGATTTGATCCTCCAGTGAACAACGGACCCTCAACTCATTCAGCTGTTCAGCACTGACGAACCCTATTCTCAACTGCTCCATTTCTGCGCACAGCTCTGCCGACAACTCTTCTCCAGTCAAGAGGTTGCAATAACTTTTGCGGCTTAGTGCGTCTGCAACTACATTGGCTTTTCCTGGATGATAGTGAATTTCTAGTTCATAATCCTTGATTAGCTCGAGCCATCTCCTTTGCCTCATGTTCAGCTCTGTCTGGGTAAATATGTATTTCAGGCTCTTGTGATCCGTGTAAATCTTACACTTATTTCCCATCAAGTAATGCCTCCAGATCTTCAGAGCGTGAACAACTGCAGCTAGCTCCAAGTCATGTGTCGGGTAATTTTCCTCGTGAGCTCTCAACTGTCTAGAAGCGTAGGACACCACCTTGTTGTCTTGCATTTAGCACACATCCCAGACCTTGCCTGGATGCATCACAGTACACCACGAAGTCCTTATGCAGGTCAGGTAGGGTAAGTACTGGGGCCGTGATCAACTTTTCCTTTAGGAGCTGGAAACTTCCCTCACATTTGTCATCCCACTCGTATGGTGTGTTATTCTTGAGTAACCCGGCCATAGGCTTAGCGATTTTAGAGAAGTTCTCTATGAATCTCCGATAGTATCCTGCTAGCCCTAGGAAACTCCTGATTTCAGTCGCATTGCGTGGTGTTTTCCAATTTGACACCGCTTCAACTTTTCCGGGTCAACAGATACTCCCTCAGCTGTCAGCACGTGACCAAGGAAAGCCACTTTCTCTAGCCAAAAATCACACTTGCTGAACTTTCCGTATAACTGATTCTCACGAAGCTTTTCCAGCACGATTCTCAGGTGCTGCGTGCTCCTCCCGGGTCTTGGAGAAAATCAAGATGTCATCGATGAAGACCACTACACACTGATCAAGTTCCTTCGTGAAGATCATATTCATCATATTCATGAAATAAGCAGGAGCATTAGTCAAACCGAATGATACGACGGTGAACTCATGGTGACCATAGCGGGTCACAAAATCCGTCTTTGGAATGTCTGACTCGCGGATCCTCATCTGGTGATAACCCGATCTGAGATCAATCTTACTAAAGTGCTTTGCCCCTTTCAGTCGGTCCAGCAAATCATCAATACGCGGCAACGGATACTTGTTCTTTATGGTGACCGCGTTCAAATCCCTATAGTCAATGCACATCCTCATAGTCCCATCCTTCTTCTTCACGAACAACACCGGTGCTCCCCACGGTGACACACTATCTCTGATGAAACCTTTCTCAAGCAGCTCATCCAACTGTTTCTTCAGCTCATCATACTCTTTCCCGGACATTCTGTATAAGTTCTTCAGCTCAAGCAGCTCTTGGCAATCGGAGCGGTTCCTGGTATAAGATCGATCGCAAACTCTATTGCTCGAACCGGTGGTAAGCCAGGCAGCTCCTCTGGAAAGACATCCGGGTACTCCAGTACTACTGGCACCTCTTCCACTGACTTGGTAACGAGGGAGTGTAGGTAAAAAGTAGGAGATCTGACGGGTACAAACTCCATGAGCTGCCCCCCTGGATGAGTTAATCTCACTAATCGTGGCTTGCAAATGATTACTCCCGAGTGTCTAGTCAGCCAATCCATACTAAGAATTACGTCCATCCCGCTAGACGGTACCACTGTCAGGTCTGCTTTGAACTCCAGACCACCAATCAAGATACTAACCGCTTTGCAAATCCAGGCGCAACTTATTTTCCCGAGCGGGGAGCTAGTAATTATAGGCCTTCTTCGGGCCACAGATACAAGAGATTCTTGCGTTGCAAATTTAGAAGAAACATAGGAACTAGTAGCACCAGAGTCGAACAATACCGTAGCAAGTGAACTGTTAACCAAGAACTCACCAGTCACAACATCTGGTGCCTCCAACGCGTCCTCAGCAGTGAGGTTGTTCAGGTGGCCCCGCGTAGGTGGTGCTGAAGAGCGGGTCTGAGGGCGCTGAACGGAACCTCCAGGCGCAGACGGCCTGGCTGGAGTCTGGTAGGGCCCTACATTCTTCTTCTCTGGGCACTCGCTTGGCTTGTGGCCAGTCTTGCCACAACTGTAACAGGTGAAGACAAACGAGCTTCCTGACGACTGTGCTGGCGCAGGTGGCCTCCACGAACTGGGTCCAGGTGGCGGCATGTTGGACCGCTGGTAGGTTGGACTACCGAAGCTGCGGTTGCCCTGGTAGCCAGTTGAGCGTGGGGCAGAGCGGGAAGACTGAGACTGAGCGGATCCGCCTCTGTGAGAAGATCCCTGGCGAGACTCAGGCATTGCACGCTTCCTCTTGTAACTGTCGCTGTTCTCCCAGCCCACGCGCTCATTCTCTAGCGCAATTGCCTTTGAGATCATGGTCCGTAGGGAGTCGAAGGTCTGGGGCACCAGGTAAGTGCGGATCCCACGATTCAGGCCCTGCAGGAACCAGTACTGCCTCTTATCATCGGAGTTGGTGTCGTCAGGAGCATATCTCATCATCTTTGTGAACAGGCTCGCGTACTCCTGCACCTTCATGGTCCCCTGCTTGAGTCTGCGGAACTCTGCCGCCTTCTGAACCAGAATAGCCTTGGGAACGTAGAAACCACGGAAGGCCTCCGAGAACTCCTCCTAGCTAATGTGTGCCGGGTTGTTGTGCGTCTCACAGAAGCTGTCCCACCAGGCTCTAGCAGAACCTGTAAGCTGGTGAGTAGCGAGGGCCACACACTCCTCGTCAGAGCAGGTAGTGAGGTCCAGCTTCTTTTCTATCTCCAGCAGCCAGTCTTCTGCCACTAGGGGGTCCTCAGAGTAGTCAAAGAAAGGTGGTCTCAGCTTCAGGAAGCTCTCAATCTTGCGGGTTAGGCTCTCAGGCTGCGGGCCTTGGTGGTGACCATTCCCTCCTTGGTTAAGCTGTTGTTGCTGGGCTGCGAGGAAGTTTCCCATGGCGGTTATGAAGTTCTGCTGGTTCGCGAAGACCTGGGCAAGTGTGGGAAAGTCTGGGTTGGGTGGTGGTGGTGGAAACGGGAATGGGTTCGGGTTTTGGTTCTGGGGGTTTGGCTGTTGAGGCTGTGGGTTGGGTTGTTGGTTCTGTGGATCAGGCTGTTGGTCTTGGAGGTTTGGTTGCTGGTGTTGTGGGTTAGGTTGCTCAAACTGAGGGACCCCCCTTCCTTGACCTCCACCTCTTCCACGGCCTCTACCACGACCCCTTCCATGACCGCGAGGAGCCTGGTTCTCACTTTCAGCTCTATCGAACAGCTCTGTAACACGGTTGGACCTTCGGAGCGACATCTGTTTAAAATTGCTTTGGAGTTAGAATATATATTGGTGGGTATGAAAAATAATTTTTGGAGAACATTATTAGTCGTAGTTATCGCGCAAATTTTAGGTTTTAAAGCTTAGCACTCAACCATGAAAAAGCATAAAATCCAACAAAACACGATAAGATCCAAATCACTCATCACATGATCGTGCTAGCGAGTAGCAGGTACAGCATGGTGGTCACTACATAGCGTTCAATACAACTCATGGAATACAGACTTGGTAACATGAAATCATGAAGATACAGACTCATCACATAGCTGACTGACAATGCATGGCTATCCACTATTGAGGAAGGAAGACTTGCATCTCTCCTGCGTCACTGTCCGGTTCTTCCAGGATCCTCTCGTCATGGTCGAAGTCCACGATCTTCTTCCGAATCCCAGCACTCTCAAGGTAAAACATGTAGTCACTGACTTCAAGTGCCTTTGCCATCTCTGGAGTGAGTTGGTTCCTCTTCCAGCCATCCCTGAAACTGGCCCGAACTCGAAGGTGTGTCCGAGGTACTCCAAAGTTCTCTCTTCTGATCTTCGATCGCTGTTCTGGAGCTAACTGACTTCTCATCTCACGGAGTTCTTTCTTGCGGCGGGCGTCCGAGGCTCTCCACGCCGCTAGCATCCTTTCCTCTTTCTCTTGCAAATACACAGACATGCGTAGCAGGTCGGTCAGATTCACCGCATTATGGGCGTTGTTCTGCTCCAGATAAGCAACCTTCCTCTTCAACCTTCGGTTCTCTTCCAGGAGCGGCAGTGTACTCTCTGTCAGGTCCACCAGAGCTTGCCCCATCTGAGTGTTGGTAGCTTCTACCTCCTTGGCCTGCTTCTCAGTGCAATCCATCCGAGCTTGCATGGTGAGTCTCATGTACCTTTCTTGCTGGATTTTCTGCTTCATCACTTCCTGAAATTCCATCAATTCCTTCAGCAGCATTTCTCGGTCCCTGGTCAGCAGCTTGTTGTCAGCTTCCTGCTTCTTGGATAGCTGCACTGTGTTTTTGAAGTGCCAGTCCAAACGCGAGTAGTCATTCTCCAGACTCTGAAGGTAGCTGTCCTGCTCCAGGAGGTACCTAGCAGTCACTTCGAGACAGGAGTCTTCTTCACGCTCTGGCGCTTCCTCCATCTCTTGCATCGGTTGAGAACTCTGAGTAGTCAGCGGGTTCTGTGGTAAGAACCGGTAAGGGCTGTTCTCCAGGTGAGCTCGGTAGTCCCTGCTGATCTGCTTAAGAGCTGTCATTGTCACCTTCTGGATGGCCTGGTAGACTGACGGGGCTGCCTCTGCGCATCGAACTGTCCAGAAGTGCAAGTCCACTCCTGCTCTGGGTTCTTCACCGATCTCCAGGTATACCCTAACTGGATCCCAGTCCTCTCTGCCCATTGCACGGTACCGAAGCTTCTTCAGACGTACCCCCAAGTGCAGAAGAACTTCCTTCAGTAGGTCCACCATTCCGCCGAGGTGCCTCTCCTTGATCGGAACCTCTGTCCAGTCTGCCATACTTGTCGTGTGGAAAATTTTTCGTGTTAGATCCAGCACTTTGTAAATAGGAGGAAATTTTGCAAATACAGAAGTACGAAGCAAAATAAGTTGTAGTGCATGTGCAAGGCTTCAATCTAGCGTTTCCGTTTCTATGGCTGCGTGCTACGGTCAAGTATGGCTCTGATACCAACTGAAACAACCCCAATTCAGCGGTGCCGGAATCGGAGCCTTTTACAACATGCGATAGTCCCAGAACACATAAAAGCTATCACATGTAGTGTCACAGCATAGTATCAACTCCAAACTCCACGAATTTAATTTATTACATGCCGTATCTCGGCGATACTTCGGCTCGCAGGCCGTTATTAAGCAAACAGAACAAACATCACGATCAGAGTAGCAGCGATGTAGTAGACCCCTCCACAGGCATCCTTGAGCGTAGCTCCAGCCTCAGTCCTCGTACCAGTCGTCCCGGGTGACGATGTTATCTGTCTCGTCGTCACCTGAGTCTGCACGATAAGCGTGCAGGTCACTAGCCGAACACCCCAAGCAAGCCTAACTAGTAATCAAGTGGAGACTGGTATCCTAGCAAAGCATAAAGAGAAAAGAGAGCTGTATATCCAGTTGAATTGTCCGGGTAGTCGGTTCCACGACCGAATCCCGCTCTCGTCACTTATCCCAACACTTACATCGCCTCACCACCAAAACACCTCTTCCATGCACCCTCTCATTGTCAACTATTTCTGCGGCATGGGAAGCTCCCACCCGCCCATCCTCAACGGCCTCAGCCGGAATCCAATCACTCGAGGGAGAAGAGAAGAAAACCCATGCTAGTTAGAGGAGGGTCACCAAGGGATCATCCTATGACCGGGGACAGCGGCTATACGTATAGATTATACACACTCGAGAGGATTTTGTACATCTGTACCCACACGAGACGGGACGGGGGTATAGTACCCCGGGCCCACCACACCGATAGATGAACTTCCCTTTCTGGCACTTTCCTGTCTTCCTGAGCTAGAAAACCGTGCGGATATACTATCCACCGCACTCTCAAGACTGTGAGCTCGAGTATTCCGGGGCCCACGGGTCGAGCCTATCGGGGATGTGTGGCTGCATCGCAAGCCCACCATCGCCCCCTAACACCATCGCCTTACGCCTACAGTAATATGCCCTTCGGGGAAGTTCAAGAACCGGGCCTGAGGTCGCATGGTATGCACGAGTCATAGTTTCGGGCGACATGTCCCCCTACTCGGTCCTTAACTGGCGAGAGCAAGCCTTCCATGGGTCGGTTGCCACCCTCAGCGGTGGGCCGCGCACCACCACACACCTCACTCCACTCGGGGCAGAGTTCTAGTCTCTCCCATTATTCCGGTGCCAACTCCCGTCATCCCATCCTCACCACCATCTCGCACATAGATCCATCCCACTTCACGCACGCCAAGAGTTATCACATCGCACCACAATATCACCCAACTCACATCATGTTCATTATATTAAGTTGGGTATTAGTTGTTCAAAACAATGACATAAATAAAATAAGTATCCAGTTGGGTTGGCTTAGTGCGGAGCAAAATCATTTTCACCTATGCAGTACTACCATTTGCGTGTGTCTATGGGTATGGAAGTGGGGTGTTCACTGACCTTGTTCGTCGGTGTTCTCCTCAGGCAGGTATTCTGGATCCTCCGGGTCGTCCTCCTGGTGCTCCGGCTCTGAATTTTGAATTAAACTACGAGTGAGTTTCCATCAGAAAGAACCAAATAGCAATTAAAATGCAACACCATTCAACGAGACTTAGTCCCAAGTGATGGAGAATGATTTTAGATGGAAGTAGGAGTTGGTTTCACAATTTTCGGAGTTGGAATGGATTTATTACGATTTATTGAAGTTTAAACCGGGGTTAACTAAATAAAAAGGGGAAAAAGATTGAATCTGGCCAACAGGCTGAAACTCAGCCTTCTCCATTTCTCCTCAGGGCTCGGCCCGCTCGGTCTCCCCTTTCCCTCTTGGGCCGCGCGGCGGCCGTCGGCCCACCCCGGCCTCCTTCCTTTTCTTCTGCGCGGCCTGGCCTGTCCGGCCCGACTCGGTCCCCTTCTGGATTTACCGGTCCAATCCGCCACCTGGCCCGTTTCGGCCTGCTGTCGGAGCGTCACCCGCGTCCAGCCGTCTTGACCGGGCCGAGTTCCCGCCCCGGCTCGTAGCCGAAATACGCCCCCTTCTCTGGCCTTTCCCACCCCGCGCTTCACCCGTTCGGCGAAATGCCGCAGAGACGTCACCCTACGACGGGGCTCGCCGCCGGCGACCATACGCACGAACGCGCGACTCCTTCTCCCTGCAAACACACGACGTGAAGGCCATCTCCTTGGCTCTGGGCGTCTAGGCGGTGTTGCGCATGGGGTGGCGCATGTGCGACGGCGACACTCGAGCTGGCATGGGTGGTTCGGCGTCGGGCAAGGGCGCAGGCGCGGAAGATCTCCGGCCTCAACTGTATGGTCATGGCATCGAGGACGGCTAGGTTGGGTCATCGGGATTGGCGAAATCTAGGCCAAGGGTAGGGCGGCGGCACTCGGCATCACGCGCGGGTCTGCACACGCGCGGCGGCGAAGTCCGTCCAGGTCGGAGTTGGTCCGGCGTTCGAAAAGTGGAGGCCCTGGCACGGGTGTCCTTGGCCGCACGGCTTGGCAGGGAGCGGGTTCACCAAGCGTCGACAGCAGTGACACTGCGCACGCATCCTAGGTTCCGGTTCGACGGCGGCGACGTCGCGCGGGACACGGCGTGCGCAGCGTGCCTGGCGCGAACGACGCATGGACAGCGACAACGGGGCGGCGCGGCTCCAGTCCGGCGTCCCGAAAGAAGGGTGAGCGCAACGGCGCTACCTAGGGCTATCTACGACGGCGACATGGCCGTGAGTCACCATGCGACGGTGGAGCTCCAGGATGGCCATGGCGCGGCACACGGACAGATGGGACTCGGAGAGTCCGGTCCGTGGCTGGGGTTGAAAGAGGGGACTATGTTCGGCTCACCGTGGGTTGTGTGGCGGCGAGTAGGCGATCCCGGTGGTGTAGAGGTAGTAGAGGAGGCAGGGCTCGTCGGCGAGGTACGGCTCCAGCTTCTACTCCGGGTACGGCAGCATCGGGCTCAGCTTTGGGAACAGCGGCATCGCGGACGGCCTTAGCGTGGGGAGATGGCGTCCTGGCGCAGATAGGGTGCAGCTCCCCTCCGAGCTCACGGTCTCCCTCCTCCTTAGCTAGTGAAGCTCCGGTGACACCTTCTCCCTCCCAGCTCCGGCGTCTTCTTCCTCGTCGACCCTCCCTCTCCGGCGGCGGCTTAGGGAGTGGGGATCGACCCCAGGTGGCGGCTAGGGTTCCAGGCCGCCCGCTCCCGGCTTTATAGCGGTATAGGGTTGCGATTGGGACCGGTGTGGAGGCGGTTTCGCCTGGTGAAGGCGGAATCGCCCGGCGGCGCCATCTCTCTGCACTCTCCTTCGCCTCTCTCCCTCTCGGCACCCGACAAGGTCACGCAAGGCGCGTGACCCGGGGTCCACTCGGCCATGGGTAGGTGGGCGTCGTCCTCATCCTCTCCTTGATCTGGCTTGGGGCGCAAGAAGATAGGAAGGGGCTCGGGCTTGCCCGTCGCGGCGGCGCGCGCGACACGAGCCTCGGTCCGGTCGGTTTGGGGAATGAAGGAGGAAGAGGATCGCTGCCATGCGGGTCCCACTTGGCGGTGGCACCACGTCGGTGATTGCCCAGGTAACGGCGAGCTGGGCCGATCCACTGTGATCCGGCCCATGCGGTTGGCCGGTGGGCTGAGTTTGGCTTGGCGGGTTGGGTTAGGCCGAATGTCTTGACTACTTTGGTTCCAGTTTAAGAGTTGATTTCCACTTATCTGGTTGGCCTTTGAAATTTTGGTTTGTTTTGAATTGAACATACAACCAAAGAAGCAATAAAATCCAAAAGATGATGCATGGTTTGCACAAGATATAACATTTAGCAATGTTAAATTTTACTAACAACATAAGGTGAACACTTGAATTAATTTAATTAGCAAATTTTAGTGAATTTAAATGCAATGCACATACAATAAGTAAGAAGAAATTTTTAGGTAGTGATTTTTGTATTACAAAAAGTAGGGTTGTTACATCACCTGGAAGACGAAGCCGCCCACTCGCCGCATTTAATGCGGAGGGGTCAATGGGCCCAGGACGGTCCTGCACAACGCGGATGGCGTGAGGGCACATAATGGCCCCACGACTGGACAAGGGCAGCCGCCCTCCACCTCCGGCCACGGAGGCGTGCAGCACAGCAGCAACACGAGCGCGACCGTGCGTGACGTATGGAGCAGATGAGAATGTGCACAAGCCATACCGTTGCACAGTAGAAGCGGTGCATGACATGTTGTAACTGTATGATTATTGAAACCACCACTGTAGCATGGCATGGCAGCCTTGTACAACCCACACCTCCCTTGAACTATAAAAGGGAGGAGAGGGATACCTAGAGGAAGGCTTCTGGACACACACACCTAACACTTGGGTTCTGGCTCACAGACCTCATCACCACTCTGGAGGATCCCTCTGGTTGTAGTTCTTGGCATACTCATCATACATACTCACACTCTTAAGAGGACGTAGGGTGTTACACCATATCGGTGGCCCGAACCTCTCTAAATTTTGTTGTTCACTCACCCTTGCTGCAGGTTCTAGCGGTAGCGTCCACGTTCCTATGCTCCTTCATCCCCGTGGGATACCTATACGGTATCTTGACGTCGTCACCGTCGACATTGGCGCGCCAGGTAGGGGACTGGGCGTGCTAATCGTAGACCTGCATGGCAACGAGGGAGCAGTCACCAGAGGGAGCTGGCCATTCAGCCGCCAACTCCAGCGGCGCAGAGGTCACACCACGCCGCGCTGCGTGGTGACTACCTCCTCAGGGAGGACCACGACACGCCGCATCAGCGCCTCAGCCGGCGTGCTACGCCTGCAGCTGGCGGAGAGTGATGGCGTCGGCTGGAGATCGGCGCGTGCCGCTGCTGGCCAGTGGTGGACCAGTAGGGGACAACCCCTCCAGCAGCAGCCTCAGCATACACCGCCTGCTGCGGTCCCACCACATCAACGACTGGCTCCATCTTCGCGGCTTAGGGCGGGATCGCGATTAGTTCGAAGTCCAAAACCTGCAGACCAGGCAGCTCCTGGGCGCCGAGCGCGGCGTCGACTGGATTTCTCTAAGCAGGCGCTCAAAGCTTTGGATGCCGCAGAAGTGTTGCTACGTAATCCGCCAGCGCCAAACGCGGCACCACGAGCAATGGCGGAATGATGTAGCCAAGTTTGTTGCTGCAGGCCGGGTTGCTTCCGATCCATCTCGGGCTTTCGGAGAGACAGTGGCAGAGCGACCACAGCCGTCAGTTCACTCGCATGGACCCCAGGGGACCCCACAAAACCTGCCGCTCTAGGAACCCCAGCAGCAGCACCAGCCGCACGACCTTAGGGAGGTGCTGAACGGGAACAGGGCGGTAGAGGATGCCCGACTCGCTATTGAGCGCAGCCGGGAGCGTCGTCGTCAGGAACTCGGCGGCGTATAGGACTTTCAACCCGGAGGACAGGTCCTACAAATCGATGGGTAGCTTGCGCACGGGGTTGTGCAGGACCCCGGCGTAGGGGGTCAACCCTAGTTCGGGGTAGTCAACCCCCAGGGGGTTGCCTATCAGCCTGCATACGGGGTTGTCAACCCCCAGTTTGGGGTTCATAACCCCCAGATCGGGGTTCAGCCCCGGGGGTACCAACCGGCTGTGGGTCAGCTGGGGTTGGATTTTGGGGCAGGCTGCCGAGCTCTTGCCCCACATCTCCGCAGGGCACCATGGCCGGCAAAATTTCGGCCTTACCTACTGAAAAAATTTGACGGATGAATTGATCCAAAGGAGTTCTTGCAAATTTACGCTACTGCTATCATCGCCGCAGGAGGCGCGAATGACATGATGGCAAACTATTTCCATGTAGCCTTAACCAGGGCTGCGCAAACCTGGTTGATGAACCTCCCCGAAGGGTCAGTCTCCTCTTGGGAAGACCTGTGCCGCCAGTTCGTGGCGAACTTCGCAGGGTCGTGCCCGCGCTCGGGATCCGAAGCAGATCTCCACGCGGTTCGGCAACAACCGGGGGAAACCCTCCGACAGTTCATCCAGCGGTTTTGCCAGGTGTGGCACACCATTCTGCGTATCGCCCCAGCTTCAGTTATCGTGGCATTCCGCCAGGGAGTGCGCGACGAGAAGATGCTGGAGAAGCTGGCCACACACGAGGGACACGAAGTTGGAGAGCTTCTCACCCTAGCCGACAAGTGTGCTCGAGCGGCAGAAGTCCGGGCCTGGCACAACCCCCGGGCAGCACAGCTGGGATTGGCAGGCCAAACCCCTGAGCCAGACGACCAAAGCCCTCAAACAGGGGACTGTCTTTGCTGCGGGGGATCCCAGTCTGGGACTCAGTACCGCCACGAGGAAAGACCCCAAAGGCAACCCCAGACTGGAGTAAGGCGAAGATGTGGTGCAAGCTTCACAACTCCGACAGTCATGATTTGAAGGACTGCCGGATTGTGAAGAACATTGCAGAGCGAAACCGCTTGAGGCGGGAAAATCCTGAACTACAAGATGGCCCGGAGAAGGACCCCCAAGGGGACAAAAAGCCTCGCGGAAGCACCTCTGATGATGACAACGACAAGGAAGGGGATGCCGCGCAGTTTCAAACAGCGAAGCGAGTTATCGCGGTGATCCACAGCAATGTTGGTAGTGCGGCATCCCTCCGAACGGTCAAGCTTCTGAGAAGGCAGGTCACGGCCGTCGCTGCTCTTCCTGAGTCGCGATGTCCGCTGAAGTGGGCTAGCAGGCCTATTTCCTTCGGACCCAGTGACCTACTCCAGAACATGGCAGGGGCAGGGGAGCTCCCACTCATGGTCTCCCCCACTATAGCCAATGTGTGTCTCAAGCACATCCTCGTCGATGGCGGTGCAGGTCTTAATGTCCTCTCATTGTGGGCCTTCAGCAAGCTGGGAATCCCGGCAGATAAGCTAACTCTAGCACCTCCTTTTGGAGGAGTGGGGCCGGGGGCTATCTTCCCGCTTGGAGCATGCACCCTGCCGGTTACCTTTGGGACCCTAGAAAACTATAGAACCGAGCATATCGAGTTTGTGGTGGCCAAGCTTTGGCCCCCATACAATGCGATTCTCGGACGACCATTCCTGTACAGCTTCATGGCGGCTGTACACTACGATTACCTGTGCTTGAAGATGCCGGGCCCTAAAGGCGTTATTGCGATCCATGGGGACCGCCCAACAGCAGTCAAAGCAATGGAGGAGCTGCATGCCATTGCAGCGCAGGGGTATGAGGAACCCCCGGTCGAGGTTGATTCGACAAAGCCGCCAGGAGTTCCTGTTATTGCTACAGGGCCTCTTGATGACAAAATCGCCCAGGGGCCTAAACCCCTGGGGACAGCTCAGAAGATACCACAAGAAACTTTCAACGGAGATGCAGTTCCAGCTAAGATCATCCAGATCAGAGCTGGACCTTCCCAGACCACATGCATTGGCGGGGGCCTGGACCCCAAATAGGAACTCGCGCTCATCGCTTTCCTCCGGGCGAATGTCGATGTGTTTGCTTGGCAACCATCTGACATGCCCAGGGTTCCCAGGGAAGTGATCGAGCACAAGCTGGCAGTAAATCCCGGTGCAAGGCCGGTGCAGCAGAAGATTCGCAAATAGTAAGTGGAAAGGCAGGACTTCATCGCCAGGAAATTGCCAAGCTCCTTCGCGCAGGCTTTATCCGGGAGGTTCAGCACTCGGATTGGCTCGTGAACCCCGTTGTGGTCCCCAAGGCAGGGGGAAACTCCGCATGTGTATTGACTACACCGACTTGAACAAGGCATGTCCAAAAGACCCGTATCCTCTCCCTAGGATAGATCAAATTGTGGATTCAACTGCAGCAGTGTGAGATGTTGTCTTTTTTAGATGCATACTCCAGTTTCCACCAGATTAGAATGGCTAGGGAGAATGAGGAGAAAACATCATTTACCACCCCATGTGGCATATATTGCTATGTGAATATGCCATATGGTCTCAAAAATGCTCTACCCACTTTTGTGCATGCAACCCATATCGCGCTCAAGGAATATCTAGGCAAAACAGTAGAAGTATATGTGGATGACATTGTGATCAAATCCCGTCAGAGTGAGACATTCCTCCGGGATTTGGATGATATTTTCAAAAGCTTGCGCAGGTGCAGCATGATGTTAAATCCAGAGAAATGTGTGTTTGAGGTAGCCGCGGTCCTGGTTTCCCACCAAGGGGTCGAGGCAAACCCCGAGAAGATCCAAGCTATAGAAAGGATGTGGCCTCCGACCCGCGTCAAGGAAGTGAAAAAGCTGACCGGCAGCATGGCTGCCCTCAGCCGCTTCATCTCAAGGCTTGGGGAACGGGCCCTCCTGTTCTTCAAGCTTCTCAGGAAAAACAACGCATTTGAATGGACGGATGAAGCGCAAGAAGCATTTGAGGCATTGAAGAAATATCTCTCTACCCCGCTGATGCTGGTAGCTCCGCGGGAAGGGGAGCCCCTGCTCCTATACATCACTACCACCAGCAGCGTGGTCAGCATGGTGCTTGTGGCTGAGCGGAAGAACCCACACAGTCCGGACAAACCCTCATGAGGGCGACCCCAGAGGCAAGGCTTGGGGGCCTCTCGGGGGATGAGGCGCCAGGAGATGTAGATTCACCACTAGAAGGAGAAGCCCCTGTTCTTCCGAACACCGACCCACCCTACCCGAGACCAGACGAGGGATCCCCTGAACCTTGGAAGGTTTAACACCTTGTGTACTTTGTAAGTGAGGTCCTTCGGGATGCTCCAGCGAGATACTCCAAGGTTCAAAAGCTGCTGTATGCAGTGCTCCTAGCATCAAGAAAGCTGCGGCATTACTTCCAAAGTCATAAAGTCTCTGTCGTAACCTCCTACCCGCTCGGAACCGTGTTGAGAAATCGACACGCTACTGGGCGGATATCCAAATGGGTGGCAGAACTCGCTGAGTTTGAACTCGACTTCGTTAGCCGCCATGCAATCAAGAGCCAAGCACTCGCTGACTTTGTCGCTGAATGGACGCCGGGGGCCGAGATCGTAGATCCTGAAGTCCCATAACCCTCCACGCCCGTAGAACCGTGCGCACAATTCACCGACAAACCATGGGAGCTGCAGTTCGATGGTTCATGTACTGGCAAGAGCTCGGGGGCCGGAGTGGTGCTCGTATCCCCTGAAGGAGAGCTCTTGTGGTACATGTTCTATATCATTTTCAAAACTTCAAACAACGCAGTAGAGTATGAAGCCCTAATCGCGGGACTCAGAACTGCGTTGAGTTTCGGAGTCAAACAACTCCGGGTCAAAGGCGACTCACAACTGGTGATCAATCAAGTCAACGGCATGTGCGCTTGCAACAAGGCTCACTTGGTGGCATATCTCAAGAAAGTCAGGAAGATGGAACTCTCTTTTGACGCAATTGAGTTCAGATACATTCCGCGTGAAGAAAACACTCAAGCAGATAAATTGTCCGCCCTTGCCTCGGTAGGGGTCCCTCCGCCTTGTGGAGTTTTCCACGACCGGGTGCTCCGGCCATCGGCGGAGCCCTCGGAACAGCAAATTGTGGATGAATTCATCACGAAGGTAGCGGTGGTGTTCGGGCCAGGGGATAGCGTCATCTCCCAGCCCAGAGATCAGGACGTCGGACCCTCAAACTTCGGGCAACCGCAAGCCTTGGGGAGTAACAACGTAAACCCCAAGCCACTCCAAGCCCCGAAAAGTGATCACCCTCCCAGCACGGAGGAAGCTCAGGTTCCTGAAGGACAACACCCTTCCAGGGGACGAAGTAGCAGCAAAGCGCATAATCCGCTAAACGAGAAGATACGTGGTGGTAGAAGGGGACATCTATCGCCGCTCATCAAACGGCGTCCTGCTCAAGTGTGTTCCCCAGGAGGAAGGCCTTGACATCCTCAAGGATAACCATGAGGGCGAGTGTGGGAGTCATTCAACATCCCGCACGATGGTTGGGAAGGCCTTCCAGCATGGCTTCTACTGGTCGACAGCCCTCAAGGATGCGACTGAGATGATCAAAAGGTGCAAAGCATGCAAGTTCCATGTGAAGCAAATCCACAAACCTTCTCAGCTCGTACAGCTGATTCCCCTGTCTTAGCCGTTCGCGGTTTGGGGGATTGACGCTCTCGGTCCGTTCTCCAAAGCAGTGGGAGGCTTTGAGTACCGCTACGTTGCCATCGACAAATTCACCAAGTGGCCTGAAGCTGTCCTAGTCAGAACAATAGACAGGCACTCGGCGACCAAATTCCTCCGGAGAATCGTTTTCGGGTTTGGGATTCCCAGCCGCATCATCACTGATAATGGCACAAATTTCACCAGTGCTGTTTTCCAGTCGTGCTGCGACAACATGGAGATCAAGATCTGCTACACCTCTTCGCATCACCCACAAAGCAATGGGCAGGCGGAGAGGGCGAACACGGAGATCTTAAAAGGGCTCAAGACTTGAACTTTTGAGAGCTTGGAGAAATATGGCAAGAAGTGGGTCGATCACCTTGAACCTGTGCTTTGGGCGAACCGAACAACACCAAGTCTTGCTACCGGGGAAACCCCGTTCTTTTTAGTCTTTGGGGCCGAAGCAGTGCTCCCTCCCAAAGTTATAAACGGGAGCCCCCAGGTAAACGCTTTCGACAAAGAACAACAAGAGCACCTCCGAAAGGTTGATGTCGATCTCCTGGAAGAGAAACGCCTAGTAGCTGCTCTCCGTGCTGCAAAATACCAACAGACATTACGCCGGTATCACCAGCCCCGGGTGAAACCCCGGTCACTAGCTGTGGGAGACCTAGTGCTAAAATGCATCTTGTCCCGGGTGGGGATGAACAAGCTTTCCCCCACCTGGGAGGGTCCCTATCGTGTGACTGAAGTTTCTCGTGGCAGCTGTGTAATCTGGCCATGGAAAGTGGTGAAGAGCTTCCTTTCCCATGGAACATCGAGCACCTACAGAAATTTTACCCTTGAGGCACGATGGCACAACCCCGGTTGTCCCCTAGTGCCTGGGGGCCACCCTTATATTCTAATATATTTTAAGTCTGAAAAATATGTGAATTATTTTTTCCAAAACTAATGAAATCAATTCTTACCCTTAAGGTTCTTTGCTGGGAGTACCCGGAAAAAATACTTTGTACCACCCTTGATGCAATGTTCCATGACCTTGGTAAGGTCCGGAGTCGGGGGATAGCCCCAGGGGTCCAAATCAAGTTGACTCGGTGTCCTGGTACGAAGCAGTGCCCTGGTCATGGCTAAATCGTGGCATCCACGATGGGTCGTTGTGTTCCGGCTTGGCCAGTCTTCACCCGTTCACCGCTTCTTGAGAAGAATGATTCCCTGGTCCTAGACCCCCTGACTTTGGTCGTTCGAGCCAAAGCAGGAAAGCATTCAAGGAGTCGTAAATAAAGATATGGAAGTAGGGTAAGAATTGGCAAAGGCCTAAGGAAAAATTATCCTCTTGTATCAATATTTTGCTGCAGGCCTGAAGGATTCCATGTCTAGGCAGGCTGAGGGGTTGGACTCTTCGAGGCGGCAACCCCGGAGAAGGAACCCCAAGTGGTGAACCCTGGGAACCAACTCTCGGGGACCAACCCCAGGTGCCAACCCCCAGGGACCAACCCCGGGTGCCAACCCCCGGGGGGCCAACCCCCAAGGGTGAACTCCGGGTGGCAACCCCCAGTGGATCAACTCCAGAAGAGGACCTGCAATCTTCAGTGTTTCCTTCGGGATTCCCAACCCTGAGCGATGCCTCGGGGGTTAGGGGGCCCAAACGATGGAGCTGGCATGAACCCCGGGCGGTGCTCCGAGGCACATGAGAAGACAGAGGCAACGTGAACACCTGAAGGAAGCGCAGGCGGTGCCCTAAGGCTAATCCCACCAACATCTAAAGAAAGAAGCTCAGCAAGATACTTTATTCAAAAATGAATAAGATACATCGGTTTTGGATCAAAGGGAGCTCTGGGCCCCGCCTGGGGCTAGAGTCAGGGAGAGCCATACACCCCGCCAAGCCATAGCAAAGACAGGTTCTGGAAAAGGACCCCAGCCGAGGCTAGAGACCCTGGTGGAGGTGAGGAATAGGTGCCTTTCCACTCCCACCTCCCGGGGGCCATAGCCTAGCAAGGGGCTCCATCTCCTTGTGGGTGTTTTCACCGTGTAGGGAACAATAGAGGATGTTGTTCTTCCGCGCGGTGCTCTGCTGTAGCTGACCCTCCGCAACGGCTGAGCATCCTCTCCTTGGAGCTCAACGTGGGGGTCAGCGACCCGCAAGTACACCCGTGCCGTGAAGGAGATGGCGAAGGGGCTGCTCGGGACCCTCGGGATAGAGGGGCAGACTTCGAAAGTCGCCCCTCTCGAGACCACAGCCCCCGGCACCCCCCTGCTTCAGCCCCTGAAGGCCATGGTGGTGGTGGCTCTGCGGGCAGTGGTGACGAGAAGCGTGGCCATCACCGCCCGGTGACGGATCCCCCTAGACAACCTCACCTTCCCCCACCGCCTTTACTGCCTCGGTGACGCCAATGCATTGCCGGTAGAAGTGAAGGTGGGTGCCCGTGTTCAGCCATTGCCCCTTAATGAGGGGTGTAGTTAGGCGAGCAACACGGCACCTAAACCGTCTGCAGCTGGCTGTGCACCGCAGAGGTGGCAGGGGAGGGCTTCCCTAGCGTGGCGGTGGCTTCACATCACCAGGGCTTCATCTTAGAAGGCCCCAGGTGGAGCGTCAGCCCATCTCTGATGACAAGAGAATGGGCCGACGCCCAGCCTCGCCTGTGCAAGGGGCACCTGGGTGTGGGGTCGTCGGGGAGTGGTCCGGGTGTGAGGGCCACATATCTGCTCACATCCGGACCGCGGCACATGTATAAAGAAGCTCACACAAAGAAGTGATGGACGGCATGAGGAAAGCTAATCCAAGCTATTCTAAGGCTTGCCTTCTTCGCTCTAGCAATGGAGCTGGGAAACTTGAGCCTCATGGCTCTACGGTGGTGTGAGCCTAGCTCCACTATAGAGGCTTGGAAGAGAAGGAAGAGCTTCGTGGTGAATGGTGAGAAGAAGGGGGAAGGACCCTCTATTTATAGCCCAGGCAAGGAAGATCTAGGAGCAACTATGCCTCAGTGTGGTGGGGGTCACAAGATTTCTGTATCCCCCCAAGCCGAGTCGGCGACTGCTGCAGGGGTGCCTTTTTTCACCCCCAAAGGTCAAAACCACAGTGACATTTCCCCTCAAAAGGGGAGAAGCCTTTAAAGCTTTACAGCAGGCAAGTGGCTTTAGTGAGCAGGGTGTAGGGGAATCTGATTCCCTGCGCCGTGCAGAAAGGTGAGGCAATTCAAGAGCTGCTCCCTACCGCGCAGCAAAAGAAACAAAAAACAAGTACATCCTAGGCTAAAGCTACTCAGGAGCATGGCTGCCTGCCCCGTTAAGATGAGACATGATGGACCAGGTAGGTGCCACACTGTTTTGCCCGTGAAAGAGCAAGCACACTGGCTCCCACCCCCTTGCCGCAGCACGCTGCTGCGCGGTAAGGTGACAAGACTACACCTGAGCAGCTTTGCTATCTTTGGATCTTCTTGCTATCTTTGGATCTTCTGAGCAGAAACAGGCACATACGAAAAACCTCGAATTGAAAAGGGTTCGAACTAGTTCAAACGCACCCGCCGGTGCATAGCTTGAGGTCAGGCTGGACCTCAAGCTAGTGTCGACAACCATAAGTTTTTAGCGTACAGTTCATGCAAATCAGAAGGGAAAAATTATAGATTAAGCTAGTAAAAGAAGGATGGCCGGCTACTCCTCATCGAAAAATCGGACTCCAAAGAAGCCAGGTAGTCCGCAGTGATCCGCTCCGCCACATTGAAGCTCGCCGCCATGGCCTACTGCATCTCCTCGCCGTCAGGCTCTTCATCGCCTAGGGACGCCACGTCGAGGTTGGGCTCCTTGCATTTGGCCAGCCCAAGCGCATTGAGTGCGCAGGTGAGCCCGGCCTCGCGCCTCTTCTCCTCAAGCTGTGCATTGAGTTGGGCCTTGGCGCTGACAAGAGAGCCGACGAGCGCGGAGAGGGTGGGCCCCAGGCCACCCAGGGAATTCCTGGACGGTTCAAGCGGTAGGGATGGAAGCGGGATATCTAACTCTGCCACAACCCGGCGCATCTCCCAGTAAGAGTTCCACCCGCTACTTCCCGCCTGGGAGCAGAGTTGTAGGTGGTCGTCGTGCACTGCGGTCGCCATGGCGAGACCTTGCTCAACCTCAGAAATGCGGGCAGCGACTCGAGATAGGGAGTCCCGCTCTTCAATGTCTTAGCAGCCGCCTCCTCCCGAGCGGCAATGTCTGCCTCGCGCGTGGCGACCGCCTCCTGCTGTTGAGCCAGTGCAGCCTTTGCCGCAGCCGATGCTGCCTTCTCGCTCTTGAATACCTCAACGTAGGCGAGGTGGTCCTTGACCCGCTGCACGTGGACGTTCTCCCGCTCGAGCTGCTTCTCCTCTTTATCGCGCAACGCCGCCTCCCTCCGCTTGGTTTGCTCGTTGTACCTGTGTAGCTTGTCCTCCATGGTCTGGTGCTCAGAGCGTAGCGTCTCCAGCCTGGCAATCTTGTCGTCGAGCTCCCGGTGCTGCTGCTTCAGGTCTTCTCTCTCCTTCTGAATGGAGGAGAGAGCGCACCGGTGCGCGTCCTCCCGCTCGGCTCGAACAGCCTTGTGGGCGGCGGTCAGCTCCGTAGATGCCTTCTGGGCTAGCTCGCGGGCAGCATCGTGGGCCTACGTTAGTTCGACGACTTGGGCCTGGGCAGTGGCTAAGTCATCGCCCAAGACCCCCCATGCGTCGTCCCGTTCACGGTAAGCTTCCTCAACCGCAGTGGTGGCCTCTGCAACAGCAGAGCGTGCCAGTGAGAGCTCTCTCTCGAACCATAGCCACTTGGTGGTGATACGGTCCTCGAGGCTCCACAACCCTTGACGGAGGTCAGAAAGCTCGTCCCTCAACTCTACAAGGGCTCGGGATTCGCCAGGGCGAGAAGACTCTGGCCGCTCCGTGCTGCTGACCATGGAGGCGCGCGCCTCGGCGGCCGCAACCGCTGCATCCCAAGCAGAGATGTCAGGGGCTGAGTGAGATACCTGTGGGGCCAAGGTGGCCTGAGGATCGGTGATGTCAAGCGGACCGACTTGGGGCGCCTCCATAGCTCCAGCTAGAGGGCCATCATGTGGGGTCACGCTGGGGGCTGCCGCGAACGGGGCCGTGCCTTCGGCGCCTGTGGTGGGGTTCCCAACCCCGGGAGCCAACTCCTGGACTACTCCAGCAGCAGGGGCTGCCTCCTGGCTTTTGACCCCGGGGAGTGCCAAGGGCTCCTACTCGGGCTCGTCTTCGGGGTTCACCCCCAGATCAGGGATCTCGACCCTCCCGGCAGGGTCGGGATCCACTTCGAAGCCACGTGTGGCGATGCCCTCCGCGACCGCTAGGGCAAGCTCCGCCTCCAGACACTGGGGACCCGATGATGCGTCCGGTTAGGGAGCCGAGGGAGGAGAAGTGCATCTCCTGGAAAAGACAAACACAATACGATTACACAGTTGAACCAAAAAGACGCGGGAAATGTACAAGATGGAAGCAAAAGATCAGCAAACTCAAGCACGAAAAAGGACCTGACGCGCCTAATCATTTTCTTCTGGGATGGCAAGATGAACTGCCTCATGTTGTCAGGGGAGGTCGGGGCGCCTCCTGAGGACCCAGCTCCGGCATCCAGGCCGCGTTTGCGGTCGGCAAGCACGGGCCCAGAAGGAGTCATCGCTGCACTAGAGCTCGGGGCATCGAAGGCCCTAGAGGCCCAGCACCACCTGCCCGGGAAGGCCTCCTTGACCGAACCCGATGGGCAGACGCCGCCCCCTACAGCGCGGCATAAAGCTGAATCCCCAGAGGATGCAGCAGCCCGTCCGGGGTTGTCTCCGGCATCGCCCCTCCGGGAGAATTGGGGCCAGGCGGACCCTCTAAGGGAGCCAGCCCCGCATGAAGGTCCATGTCCCCAAGGGCGGACTGAGAAGTACAAGTTCTAACTATGGCCCACACAGCGGCCAGATCGAGCGCAACAGGAGAAATGCGCAAGGGATTGTTGGGGTGTATCGTATAGAGCCACATCGGCTCATCGTGATGCTGTAGTGGCGCGATGCGGTGCGCGGTGTAGTGCGTCAGCAGCCCTGTCGAATGAAACCTCACGGTGCGTAGAGCCTCGATCCGCTTGAGCGCCGGCTGCTAAGCTTCGTCGATCTCAGGGCAGGCCTCCCCCTCAGGGGAGGCGGTAACATAGTGCGGGACCCTCAAGCGCTCGTTCACCTCTGTGTGGAGGTAGAACCACGACCTCTTCCAGTGGTCCCACTTGCTGGAGAAGTTGCAGTGGATGTAGTCCGTCCGCGGGCTTTGGCGCGTTTGAAATCGGCATGAGCCGAAGGTCGCCGGAGGAGCGCAGCACGAAGAAGTGGCCCCACAGCGCCACACAAGGCCTCACCCCTACGAACGCATCGCAGAGGTAGGTGAATGTCGCCATCATCAGCACGAAGTTGGGGGCAAGATTCCCCAACCGGATCCCGTACGAATCCAAGACGCTCTCTGCAAAATGGCTGAGCGGGAAGTTCAACCCCGCTTGGACGTACGCGAGGAAGGTAATGTACTCCCCACGTCTTGATTGGGGACGCGCGAGGTGAATCCCCCAGCGTCACCATCTCGCTGCCAGCACCCGCCAAAGAGCCAAGCGCCTCCACGATCTCAGTGAAGGAGTTCTTTGGGTCCGGGAGGGCATCGACAAGCACTGTCCTGAGAGAGCTGGCCATGACGATGGAGGAAGGGCGTGTGGCGGGGGGAGTGAGAGGAAGAAGATGAACAGCGAGAGGAGGCAGATGCATGGGGAAGGCGAGAAAGTTTAAAGAAAAAGGGAATAAGCCCGGAAGGTCGCTTTTATACCCTGCAGTTCTCCCACGATTAAATGGTAAGCTAATGCCGGGCCTCTCGCTCCACGTTCTTAATAAATGACTGCGGAAGCCGAACCGCCGCGCCCCCTGGATGACGAGTTAACCGTGGGGCAAGCACGTCATTAGAGACCCCTCGTCTTCGGATCGGATCACCCTAGGGTGAGTCGGTTCCACTTCAAAAAAAAAAGGAGGAAAAAGGAAAGGAGAAGTTTTGGGCCCACCGCTCAGTGACACTAAGCAATGGACCTAGGGGCCTCGGTTGGCGTACTAGAGACCACATACCCCAGAGACAGCCTACTCAGGAATACTCCAAGTACACGAAGGGAATTCTCGCTCCTTAGGCGAGGAAGAGAATTGGATAGAGGGCCCAGGAAAAGGCCCCACTTGTCCCACTGCCGCATGGCCGGGCCGTCACTAGGCCGGCAGGGACGCGTGGCAGCGGGCACAACAACCCCCGCACCCCCAACGGACGGGAAACTCCGGGGGGGTCACCACCAACGGATGGGGAACCCCGGGAGGGTCATCACCCGGAAGACGAAGCCGCCCACTCGCCGCATTTAATGCGGAGGGGTCAATGAGCCTAGGGCAGTCCTGCACAACGCGGACGACGTGCGGGTCACATCATGGCCCCACGACTGTACAAGGGCAGCCGCCCTCCACCGCTGGCCACGGAGGCGTGCAGCACAGCAGCAAGACGAGCGCGACCGTGCGTGGCGTACGGTGCGAATGAGAATGTGCACAAGCCATACCGTTGCACAGTAGAAGCGGTACAAGACATGTTGTAACTGTATGATTATTGAAACCACCACTGTAGCATGGCATGGCAGCCTTGTACAACCCACACCTCCCTTGAACTATATAAAAGGGAGGAGAGGGATACCTAGAGGAAGGCTTCTGGACACACAAACCTAACACTTGGGTTCTGGCTCACAGACCTCATCACCACACTGGAGGATCCCTCTACTTGTAGTTCTTGGCATACTCATCATATATACTCACACTCTCAAGAGGACGTAGGGTGTTACACCATATCGGTGGCCTGAACCTCTCTAAATTTTGTTGTTCACTCACCCTTGCTGCAGGTTCTAGCGGTAGCATCCACGTTCCTATGCTCCTTCATCCCCGCGGGATACCTATATGGTATCTTGACGTCGTCACCGTCGACAGGTCTCAAGGAGTCTCTGGACAGTCCTCTATCAAACATTCAAACCCCCTGCTATCAACCACAACCATGGCAGAGGGAAGAATCTAGACAAGTTTTTCCCTGTGCCTATTAACGCACCACAAGGACTGTTTAGACTGGTTGAGGTCTCTTGTCCAGAATGACAAAGGTACATATCAATGCTTGATGGATTGACTCAAGTGCAACTGTGCATGTTGCGAATTCTTTATAGGGCTTCACAACAATGAGGAAACTAGAAAAGGGCAGAAGAAGCGTTAGAGTTGCTAACAGAAAAAAAGAAGCCCCAGTCAAAGCCATTGGAGATATTTCTCTTGAATTAAATGATGGTTTTGTACTATTATTGAGAGATATTCTTTGTGTTCTAGCTTTAAAGAGGAATCTGATTTCTGTCTCTAGACTTGATGATGAGATGATACATTGTGATTTTGGGAATAATAGATGTGTTATTCGATGTAATAACAAAAATTTTGCTCTCGCCATCTGACGAGATATGCTATATTTACTTTCCAAATGCAATGTTGTGAATGAGATTGATGCATCTGATTCTGTATCAGAAATGACTAAGACAAACAAAAGAAAAAGAAACGATGGAGAAACTTCGTTGAAATTGTGGCATTGTCGCTTAGGCCACATTTCGATGGGGAGGATAGAACGATTGACAAAAGAAGATATTCTCCATCCGTTAGACTTTACAAACTTTGAGCATTGCATTGATTACATCAAAGGCAAATTTGCAAAGCAAATTAAGAAAAACGCTAAGCGTAGATCAGGAGTATTGGAGATAATCCATACAGACATTTCTTGATAGGAGGAAACTCGGGGGTGCCCGATCTTCACGGCAGTAGGATCTTCCCCGAGATAACTAGCAGTGAACTGCAAGGGTAACTAGTTGCGAACAGCAAGGATAACTAGCTTTAACCTGCAAAGGTTTGGATGCGACCATGGGATGGGAAGATGGAATCTCCGAACGACCACAGAACCACAATCCGGGGTATCTTTAACCTGCTAAGGGTGGATGCGACCAAGCGACGGTAGAAGGACACCGAAACCTTTTGGACTTCAACTCGATCTCTGAACGGTCGCAGAACCACAATCCGGGACTAATCCACACAAAAAGCCCGGAGGCCTAGAGCATGAACTAGGGGATCTCAGAGAGATCTCTCACAACTCCAAAGAACTCACAAGAACAAAGCTGTAAGACTCTCAAGTCTCAAGCAGCTTGGCTGCAATATAGTGTATTGGTTTATCAAATCATCAAAAGGTTCCTTAACACAAAGATCCAATAGGTATTTATACTAGGAACAACCCTCCTAGCTGGGTGTGGATGGACCTTTCAAGGTGTGAATGGACCCCTTCGAATTGCTGATGTTATTGGCTTAGGAAACTCCACAAAATTAATGCTCATTGGAAACTCATGCAGACCTTTAACCTCCTATGCAGTCTCCACCAAAACGGTCATAAGTCTTGATTGCGAAGTCCAAAAGATGTGCCATTTTGTTGCGTTAGAAAGAGGACTTAATGTGCTTTCCAGAAAGTACTCGTGGACCCTCAGTGCCTTTTGGAATGAAGAGTTACTGTGTCATCTTTAGGCGCTCCAAACTGGCACTCCGGACTAGCACGTGCTTCCATCTTGGGTGAGGCGTGCTATTCCAGTAGCACGTCCTGTTTCTACTTCTTCAACTCCAAGGCATGTGCTTCTGCCTTTAGCGATGCGTGCTATTTCAGCAGCACGTGCTCCATCCTCTCCTCCAACCCCAATGCACCTATTCAATCAGAGAAAAGGAAGTGGGAAGCACATCCAAATCATAATGTGACAAAAAACTTAGGTTAGCGTTCACCTAATCATGTATTTGCTTAGCTCAATTTCTTATTATTGGTCCTTCATATGTGTTGTCTAGCAGGTCACTTGAGTGACCAGTGGTGTTGCTTGGGACGTCCTCATCATCCTCCCCCTCTTGAAAAGGAGTCGTCCTCGACTCTACTAGACCCATGAATGGACATAGATCAGAGACATTGAAGTTTTTTGCAAAGATGACATCGTCTTCCATCATAGTAAGGTGTTTAAATCTATAATCATATAAACCAAGTAGTAGTTTTGCCTTATGATAATAATAATAATATTTAGATCTGAATGTAGCTTTCACCTTGTAATGTTGGTCATAAGAAAGTTTAAATGATGGACCCCTAAGGCAATCTGTATCATACTCCCTTCCGTCAATAGAGGTCTTATTTAGCTTTTGTTCACCTAAAAACAGGCTAAAGGAAGCAAACGATGGACATAATTTGCAGCTAATAGGATTAGTCATTTGAACCCTTCCACTTTTATTCATAGACTTTTGTATAGAGCAGCAGCATGAAGTGTGTATTGAATTTATTTTACTTAGATTATCTTGACATGTCATATTCAGTTCATGTGTCACTCTCTGAAGAAAAATGCTTTGCTTTGCTAGACCTGCAAACAACTTAGTTGATGGGAGAACAAAAATTTCTTGCAAACAACACAACCAATTCAAAATA
This sequence comes from Paspalum notatum, assembly GCA_022530915.1. Lineage (NCBI taxonomy): Eukaryota > Viridiplantae > Streptophyta > Magnoliopsida > Poales > Poaceae > Paspalum > Paspalum notatum. The sequence continues at coordinate 24,010,592 of CM039688.1, read as the reverse complement.
TTGGATTTCATTTTTGCAATATCAAGCATTCTTATGTAGGGACAGGAGGCTTTCAACACATCACAAGAGTTCAGTTTGCACAATTCAAATGAAGGATTAGAGATATGCTTTGCAACCTCAATACTTCCTTTTGTGGGTGAAAAACATTTGAGTGCACGGATGCCATCTTTTAGCACATGGTGGGTATCTTGTTGTGAAAAGTATGAACAAGTGGCACCATTATTGGTTCCAAATAGCAAGCATTATTAAATTTATCCATACCATGTTTAGTAAAATGTGGGCCACATGATATGATATTCATTTGATTCAGCTTAAAATCAGCAAGCTTGTCACAAGTTATGCAAATGGCACAAACATTGAATTTATTTGCAGCATAATGACCAATCAAATTATAAGTAAACTTGCAGCTATATGCACCACAAAAAGATTTCAGAGATGATATCTCAGAGACATTCGCAAGAATGTTGTCAATCTGAACAAATTTATCAAACATGATATAACACATAGATGCATCAATATAGTTCCTTCTAAAAAATTCAGCATGGGTGAAAGGATTCACATTGTTAAGTCCACTGTAAAATGTTGCAGATTGATGAGTCAAAACACAAAGATCATTCATGCTAGCAAAATGGTTATCAAAGTGTAATATTTCAGCACTCATATCAACATATGAATCAAACGGTTTATGCTCAACAACAGCACATGTAGCATCGCAATCACTCATCATTTGGTTGTGTATGTATCATGGATTGTACCTCTGAAGTTTTACCTCTTTTGTCATCATAGTTGATGGTTGGAGTAGCAACAAATGTGTTCTCAATAGTGGTCACGTTCTCCTCTCCATGATCAACTGTTGTTGTGTGATGAGTAGCCATCTTTTTCTCACTTTCCTTCGCAAACCTGCAAATTTCGAGAGACAACACTAAAAGTAGAGATGAGTGTTTTAGCTTGATAAACATTCTCACATGATTTACAATTTGAATCTCTCTTTCTGTGTGGTGTATATCTCATACTCTCGTTGTGTATACTCTCAATCTCACATTTAGTGGGATCACATAGCTCATTGTTGTTTTCACTCGCACTCACTTTGGCTTGGTGGTTCTCATTCTCAAATGGGTTTTGATGCACTATCTCCTCAACAACTTGTGAAGTTACAAATACAAGATTGCCATCATTCATGATGTTCTCTAATGGATATGTGTCATATATAGCAGCAGCGGAATAATCAACTTTTTTGACATTATCATCTTCTGGCCACGCAACAAAATTGTTGTTGTATTTTGAACATGGAATACCCTTCTTGGGCTCATGGACACTCTCCACACCAATGAATTGCACATGGTGGCCAAAACCACGGTCATGAGCTCCTCCTCGACGCTGGCCATCACGACCAGCACGTCTTCCACCTCTATGATCACCCTGAAAGCAGCCAAAAAAATCAGACGTAGCACCTGAATTTTCAGCACCACTTTCATCATCATGTTGATGTTGCGGAGCCCTTCGTCCTGCTACCGGAAGGCAATCATTGAGCATCCTCTCCATGGCCTCCAAAAGTGAGTTTTCTCGATGACGTAATTCAGCTCGAGTAATAGGAGGATCTTCTTCTCCATGACCACCATGAACACTCGAATCTAAATCTGCCATGTTAGGACAGTGCAAGAAAGTGGAATAGGTATAATTTGTGGAATCTCACAACCTCACCTCTTACTTACAAATGTTCTTGTTCTCAAGGACTGTGAGTTTGCTAAGTGGCAGTACCCAGCTGTGATTTAGCGATCGTAAGGATTACAAGAAGAGAGGTCTGGTTACGTTTTTGTGGAGCTATAGGTGGCTATGAAAGGAGGGCTTTGGTACTGCAACCAAATGACTTAAACTGTTCAAATGGAAATATAAACGTTGCTATCAAGCACATCACAAACTTGGTTGCACCAAACTGAAACTTGCAACAAAATGTAGCCCCCTTTCAACTTCTCTTTTCGTCTTTCTCTCTTCTTTTTTTCCTCTTTTGACCTTCTTTCGTACTCTCCTTTTTTCTGAATTTTTTAACACCAACAAGGATGGGGAAAACTTTCACAAACTAACACGATGCAAGAAAAAAAATGATGGTTGTAGCAACTTAATTGAATGAAAGACACATAGTAGCAGTACCAATGGAATGGCTATGGGATTTGTTTTGTATTGCGTTTCCAGTGGATTATATATAGGATGAACAAATATATGGTGGATAGAAAAAGAATTGATGGTAAACAAGATAGATAAGTGGATGGTAAAACCTACCGTGACAACGATGGCTCTGATTACCACATGATAGGTGGAAACTCGGGGATGCCCGATCTTCACGACAGTAGGATGTTCACCAAGATAACTAGCAACGAACTGCAAGGGTAACAAGCTGTGAACAGCAAGGATAACTAGCTTTAACCTGCAAAGGTTTGGATGCAACCAAGTGACGGGGAGATGGAATCTTCGAACGACCATAGAACCACAATCCGGGGTAGCTTTAATGTGGCAGAACCGCCCTGCTTAATCCAGACTAAGCACACCTACCACCTTTGGCTCGCAGTGCACTTAGGCTGAACTAAACCCGGTAGTCCATCGAGAGCCCTTCAACCCTCGATTCACCATTCCCAGAGGAACCGACATGAAACACATCCGACTCTCGATGGAGCCACAACAGTTACATCATCACAGGCAGTTGAATTAGAGAGTAGATAGATTTAGTTTACAAACCAAACATACATAGTCAAATACATGTTCAAAATATAGCGGAAGCGATTTCAAAAGCATCTCGTAGCGGAAATAAAATACTTAAGTAGTCTTCATGCAGAGATGTACAAGGCTAGTAGCACCGAGCCCACTGGTTCTACCCTCCTCCAAACAGTTGTCCTGATGCCATCAGTACCTGCGCTCTAAAAGAGGGGGCAAACCCTGAGTACTAATTACTCAGTAGGACTTAATGGAAAAGGGCTTACGGCTGAAGCAAAGCTTGCTTACTAATCATGTGAATCCTTAGCCATGGATTTTAAACAAGGTCATGGTTACATAAGATAGCAAGATTTGACAGCTGCCACCTTTCTTCATAATAGTAAGAACACCATAATAAAATTACTTGCATGAATGTAAAGCATACATATCAAAGCATGTGGGATTTAAAACATGAATAACAAGCATCATATGTTCAAGTTGTTACGACATTGATCGTCAGTGGCATTGGCATTCTCACACCTGGTGAGCATCAGCGATTCGAATCGATTTCTAATTCCCGGGAATAACTAAAAATGCCAGGAGATATATGCTTACAAGCCATCGCGTTCCACACATATATCCCCCATCTCCACTTGTCCCATCCCAAGTTGTAACACCCTAGTTTAAATACCAGCAATTTACAATTAATTGCAAACAATTTATTTAATTTTCTAAGGCTCATGTGCTTAGTTGGCATTTAACATGTTTTATTTAAAATAAATACTTGTATAAAACTAATCATAGGCCTAACTTTCTTGTGCATACATGCTGGTGCATCTTTTCTTGGTTGTATGAATTAAGGATTCAAATTCAAATTTATTTGAATGGCTAGAACTATTCCTTCCTCAATTCAAAAGAATTCAAAAACAAAAAAGAAAAAAGAAAAGAAAAAAAGGGAACTGGCCGGCTAGGCCGGCCCGGCCCATCTGCCTCCCACCTGGGCCGAATCCGGCCGAGCCAGCCCCTCCCCCTCTCCCTCAGCGCGCCGCTGACAGGTGGGGCTGCGCCTCACTCCCTCTCTGACCACCGGGCCCCACCGGTCAACCTCGTCTCCCTCCTCTCACCGCAATTCTCGGTCGCCCTTCCTTGCTCCCCTGCTCGGCCGCGTCGGTGCTCAAGCAAAGGAAGGTTGAATCTGAGCCCCGCTCCCTTTCCTTCGCACCCCGCCTTCAATCCCGCCTTCGCCGCACCGGTTCCCCTTTCCCCTCCACCTTCCTTCACTACTCCTTTAAGCGCGTTCAAACCACCGAAGGACATCACCGCGCCACGATGCCCTCGGCCCTCAAAGTCCCTATAAAACCGACCCCGAGCTTCACCCTCGCCCCCCTTTACCACTCCACCACTCCAATTTCACTCTCGTGCCTTGACGAGCTCTCAATCCGCAGCCAAAGACCGCTCTCGGTAAGCTGCTCCGTCGTCAATTTCGTCGCCGTTGGTCAATCTCCGGCCTTCTAACACCCGTCGTTCCGTTCGCAGGGACGTCGCGAAGACACTCCATGGGTTTTGGACACGGAGACGCGACACCGAGGTCCCTGTTCGCGAGCACTGTCCGAGCCCGTCCGCCGGTGATCGTTGCCTAGCCACTCCGCTGCTTCTCCGTCCCAATCAACCCTCTGGTGAGCTTCGCCTTGGAACTCTCTCTCTCCTGAGCCAGCTCTAGGGCCACTAGACCCGCCCTAGGCCCCGGCGCACGCGCGTCCGGCGAACCACCGCCGTGCGGGCCGAATCTCCGCCATGGGGTAAGGTCACCGCCGACGCCCCCTTTGCCCTCTCCCTCCTGGCCGTCCGGTTGAGGATGCACGACCACGATTAAAATGCAGCATACCCCTACGCCAGCCAATCACAACGCGCCACGCGTTCCACTTATCCCAGTCAGCTCTGGGCCCACGCGTCAGTCATGACGTGGCGGCACCTCACTGCACACGCAAGCACCAGGTCCGCACAGAACCGGTCAACCGTGGTCTTTTGCACTTAAGCCCCTGCGTTTTCCTGGAATCAACCCGCAGTCCATCACCGTTGAAAAATAATTAGGAAAAAGCCCTGTTTTTATCAGTTTGGCCCTTGAGCTTTTCGGGATTTTAACCCGCAGTCCATGCTCCCGGGTTTTTGCTCTAAAACCCTCGGCGGCTATGTTTAATTGCGTATAGGTCCTCGTTTTTGCAAAGTTAGCCCCTGGTTTAGATTATTTATCACAGTTTTGCCCTTAGGAGCTTGATTTATGCATAACTTTCACGTTTTAACTCTGATTTGAGTGATTCTCGCGCTCACGTGATCGTAGCAACGTGTAGAATGTTGTCAGTACAGTTTTATCTTCTGTGTTTTGTGAAATGATGTACTTTTCTTATCCCTTGTTATTTGTTTGCATGTATGTGTGCATGGAAATGTTTGTATGTTGCCGTGAACGCGTATAGACGGTGAACTGTTTGTTGGAGAGGAAGAGCAGCAGTTTGAAGGTGTTGAGCAACAGCCTCAAGGCCAGTTTGAATAAGGCAAGTATAGCATGAACACAACCTAATAACCATTTAATCACTTCATATGCATGTGTCTAATTTTGTATGCCAATAAGGACTGTACTTAGCCTCTTTTATCGATATGTTTACCTATGGGAATGCATGTTGGTTAAGTTTTGCTAGTTGCTGCGTGAACACGTGTACTTTTGTTAATAATTTTGATTAATGGATCTATGCAATATAATTATTGAGCTTGACCCTCTGTGCTGTGTGCTTGAGTGGTTCATTGCTCCATAAAATTGGCTTTTTAGCAACATGGTTTAAGGGGCAAGAGCATGTGCTTAGTGGTTTGCTCTTAGCCACTCTCCGTAAGGACCGGTTCGCAAAGCGACAACCTGGGACAACAGTGCTACCATGAGACTGGAATGGGACGGTCTTGGCTAACTAATTTGGTTATTTTGGTTTGGGAGTAACTTACCTGCGGGGCAAGAGGGGAAGTGAGCCGGGATGGGCCTCAGACTACTTTGGGTTGTGTGTGCTGAGTGCTTCACCCCTTAGAGTAGGGCCCCATCTCCGCGGAGCTTGAACCCTTAGCAGTTACACCTTACCAACGTAATCTTTGTAAAGGCCTCGTTGTGTTCTTGCTAGCCATCTCATCTAAGGTAATGTGATGGACCATTAGTATAGGTCACAACTTGTGGGTAAAGATGTACAACCTCTCGAGAGTGTAAAACTGACATGTCAGCCATGCTCACAGTTATGAGCGGCCCAGATCCTTTATGCAGATTAGTGGTTCTCAGTTTGGTTTGAAAGTTGTTCTTATGTCAATAATGTTGATTAATTCTTATGCAATATCTTGGGCTTAATGTTTCATCTACTCACTTGTAGTAACTAGTTGTTTAATAAAACTTGACCAACTTGAAGCACCCCCACTTTCATGGGAACTCAAATGTGATACAAATGCTAGTCCCAGGAGGCTAGCAACACATTTATTCAAGTAGTACAGATTCTGACTTAGCGATTACAAACCAGATTACATAAATAGAGATAAAACGAGATATAGTGGAAGCGTCTTTATTGCCCAAGCCACAGGCTAGTTGGGGATAGGACCTTGACCTAACTGAAGAGAGCTTCAATCAGGGTTTCTTCGTCGTCTGAAAAACATAGATATAGCAAGGGTGAGTACACAACCGTACTCCGCAAGCCCACCTTCCTCCATCGAAAGGGGTAAAGGCCTATCTCTATATGCAGGGATTATCTGGAGCTCGTGCTGTTTTGCGGAAAACATTAGCAGATGCAAGGTTAAGTAGTCCACCATTTCTTTTATTTTAAGAAAACACTTTTTCCAAAAGGGGTGCCACTGGACTTGCCGGTCCATCGTGGCTCGTGGCTCGCAGGCCAAAATTTTCTTCAAAGCTCCCGGGCCGGGCCCGTAGCTTCCAAAACACCATTTTCACCCAACCAGGCCCACACCCAAATTTTGTAAATCACTAGTGGTAGAAACCAAGCCGTAACTCGTCAATACTAGTGGACAACGGACTATCCGGATAGATTTATACTCTGGCCAGAGGTGCACACTTTACCCACAAGTTTGGTCTGGACGCTCATTGCCATGAGGCCCTTCCCGCTGAAGGCTCTAGCCCCGCAAGTATTTTCCTGACCTCGACCAAGAGAGAGACATGGGATCCCTGTCGCTTCAGTGCCAGCAGATACGCGACTCCACTTCAGTGCCAGCAGATACACGGCTTCCACCATTCCCAGTCCTCCGGTGCTCCCAGCCTACGGGTATCAGCTGGTTATTCCTTGCGGGTTCCGGCCAAGTGTTGCCGCATACAACAGCGAGTGGTTGCACTATAAAGAGTTAGGCAAGATGAGACTTCCAACTCGGTCCTTCAGGGCAGAAACTTCCTCATACACCGTCCAATCCTCTCCATGAGGCCGGACCCTAGGTAAGCCGTGATAACGGTACCCAGACATTCCACACTTTAACACATGGCATAGTCGACCGAAGTCGGCGGCCGGGGTCTTTCCCCATGTTTTTGAAAACGCACCCACCAACCAGATTCCAACTCAAGTTCCAAAAAGATTATTTCATATAGTATGAAGTGAGCGATCCCTCCTACGCGCGCTAAGTCTAAGATTGGTTCGGTGGCTATCCTACCATGTTTGACTTTAGCTAGCAAAAACAATGCAAGTTTTTATGTTTATCAGGGCAAGAGTGGTTTCTGCAAAAACTAGGAAGTTTATGCGTCAAAGGATTTCAGTGGACTTGCTGTCGTCGACGTTCTCATTGCAGCGGAGGTCAAGGCTCGGTTCCTTGGGCTCTGGTCCGGCACGGTCACGTCAGGTTCGCGGGTTTCCTCCGGGATGGTGTCTACGCGTACACAAACAAACAAAACACACATAAAATGACAATCAAATATGCTCAAAAGGTTATGCAAAAGGTATGGTTAGATAGAGGATAGTTTTAGAAGAATTTTGGTGGAAGAAATGCCGGATTCCAAGTTCGTATGGCCGAGATATGAATTTCCTAAGAAAAGAAACCCATAGCTTGAAATGGAAAAAGGAAAAAACAGGCTTCGCGGGCCAAAACATCACGCGCAGCCCATCCTCCTCCACGCTCGGCTCGGCCTGCTTCGCCCGCGGTCGCGCCGTGGGCCTTGTTGGGCTGGTCCACTGGTCGTGACGGCGCGGTGACGGTGGGGCGCGAACCCCATGCGTCAGCCACACCGAGAGGGGACGGCGGAAGGGGACGGTGTCTCGGCCGGCTCGGCAGGACCGGATGGCGCGTGCACTCGCGGCTCGCCGGCGGTTTTCCGCCGGCCACCCGGTTCCGACAACGAGGGTAGGCCGGTGAGGTAGAGGGTGAGGCGGCGAAGCGGGTAGGGGTCGTGTGGAGGTGGGAGGTGCAGTGAGCGGCGCTGGCAGCGTGCGGCCAGAACACCTGTGGGGGAAAGGTGTCGCGACGCGGCGGCGCTCCGGCTCTGCCGAGGCGGTTTCGGCCGGTGGGTAGGGGAAGGAGGCACGCACGGAGGCAGCGGAGCTCGGGTTCACCTCAATTTGGATGGGGTGTGACTGGAGGGGGGAAATTTGGGCGGCGACGGTGGTGGCACCCGGCGGTGTCTTCCTTGTGGGTTATCCCCCCGCGAGACCATCGGCGAGGAGGGGAGTGGGTGTGTGCGGGTGAGAGTGGCGCGAGGACGGCCGAGGTGGGTGCCCCTCTTTTTATAGGCCACGGTGAGGATGGCCGGCGCGTCGCGGCTCGGGTTCGTGCAGCGTGGCTTCAAGGACGGAATGGTAGGCCAACCATGGCCGGCACAGAGCGACCGGTGATGATGTCGGTGCAGCCTGGGGAGGGGAGTGAATGCGGTGGCGACTCTGTTGGCCTACTCCGCCGTGCGCGATAGGGGCGGCGTTCGTCATGGTGTCGCGGCACAGTGGAGTCGAGGCGGCGGAAGTCTCAGTGGCGGTGAGCGACGGTGGGACTCCCGGAAGCGCGACGTGTGGGAGGGTGTGGTGCACGGCGTCAACGCTAGCCCGGCTCGGCGTGGGCGGCACGGCGGCTCGCCGTTCTGCCTGTGAGGGAAGGAAGGGAAGAGGGGAAGGGGAGGTTGGCAGGTGGGGCTGGAGCGGGAAGAAGGGATGGCGCTGGCGCGCGGGCCCCGGCTGGCAGAGGGAGAAGGGAGGGGCGTTGCTGCTTGGGCCGGCCTGGCGACTGGGCTGAGTGAGGGGGGGAGGGAAGGGAAGGCCGTGTGGGCCAAGGAAAAAGAGGAGGGGAGAAGGAGGTGGCCCATGGGGTTTTTGGTCTTTCTCTTTTTCTGGAAATGATAGTTGGATTTGGAATTTTGGAGTTTTAGAAGGAAAAAGGGAGGGGTAAAACTGGAAAAGGACTTAGGGTGGAACGGTGGATAGGATGATGATGCAATTTTTGAAATTGTTTTGAAAACCGCGTGATTTAGCTGGTGATTTTTTATTAGTGATTTTAGGGGTGTTACACAACTAAAACCTCAGGCAACATGTCAGCCAACCGTAGAGCCTCATAGTTCCTGTTATGCTTGTGGAGTACGAGTTGAAGTACTCACGCTTGTTCAAGAAGGCTTTGAGGAGTATGTTCAGGACTACAATGAGTTCTAGGCGTACCAGTCCACCAGTCGACGTCCCTATGGCAGTCGTTTGCTTTCGTTTACGCTTCCACTTTGACTCTAGTTTAAAGACATGTCGTCTTGATGTAATAATGTGATGATATGCACTATGTAACGTTTTTACCTCTTTTATGCACGTTCTGTGATGTCACTATTGTCATAATATATGTGAGATTTATTCCTGGCACATATATGCCGGCTCCGTTGGTTGAGAACTGGGCGTGACAAAGTGGTATCAGAGCTGTGTTGACTGTAGAACGAAAGCCTAGATAGAAATGGTCGTATTTAAGGATTTCACTTCTCTTGTCTTTCTGCTGTTTTATAAAATTTATTTTCTCTATCAAATTATATGTTAACTTTATGTTAAATTTTTACTTTTGCTTTATTCATTCAGTCGCATAGAACTGATCTTGATCTTATTCTATCCTTCTTATAGGTAATGGCTCACAACAAGCAAACCGCCCGCAAGAGTACCGGAGGCCACCTTCGCCGTGTTGCACCACCGACTCCACAGTGTACCCTGTACCTCAGCCACCACAGCCGATCGAGCCTCCGTCACCGGAGCTGCCTGAGCCGTTGCCACCGCCGCCCTTTGAGTACGCTCCCATGGACCAGGCGCCACATCCCCTTGAGGAGAATGGGATGATCCCGGCGGACACCGACCCTGAGGAGGAGGAGGACCCGGTGGAGGTAGTCTACTACCTCAATTCGGATGATGATGAAGATGCACAAGAGGAGACTCCACCGACACCCCTGCCGACACCGACACCCCCTTCCCCGCATGCGCCAGCACCACTGCCAGCTCCTGTGGCACCTGCAGCTTCACTGACACCTCCACCGCCACCACCTGTCGCACGCGAGTGGCCATTCAGTGTGGCCGTCCCCTCAGACGATGGAGGTCAGAGGGAGGTTGATGCCTGGATCGATCTGACGCACCCACATAATGGTGCCGACCTGGAGTTCCCTCAGCTACTCCGCGATTGACTCTATGACATGGGTACCACCGATGAGGTCGTCTACCAGGCTCAGCAGTGGACACGCCCTGAACACACCACTCTCTGGTCAGCCGGTCTGCAGGTCCTGGAGCCCAACCCCAACCATGGAGGACATACCGTGCTGCGTAGGCACTACATCATCGCTGAGCATGAGACCATGGAAATGGCCATGGAGGACGCCGCTCAGCAGGCTCTTGGGGTTCTCTGCCAGAACTACCACACACCACTCTGCCAGTCTCAGTACCGTTACTTTCCTCGTCGGCAGTCCAGGAAAACGGAACATGAGATAGCTTCCATTCAGGGTGAGGACAACCGGCAGTTGCTGAAGCTGGTCTGATACGTTTTGGCTCTGACTACTGCCTACGTCAGAGTGTCCATGGAGCTCCATCACAGGAACGGTGAGGTGTTTCACCTTCAGGCTCAGCTAGACCGAGTGGCAGGACCACCACACCAGGTGCCAGTGGTAGACCCAGCTCATCTCCTCGCAAGAGGACTCGCACCGGAGAGTTAGGAGGTACCACTAGGATACCCCCTCGGGATGACTAGTTGTCCTTATGTATCGCGTTAGCACGTTTGAGTTGAGTCGTCGTGTTGAGTTGGTTGTGTTGAACTTGAGTTAAAGTTTTGATGTCTGGATGTTTGCTATTTTGAACTATGTTTGATTTGGATCTTTGGTTGTGTGTTATATCCAGCTGTGGGGATTTGTCCTAGCATGAACAAGTCAATGTTATCAAGAATAAAATAAAGTTAGTTCGTGGGGTTAAAAATATCATATCCACTCTATTGCTCTTGCTGCTTTATCGTTAGCCTTTATCGCTTGTGCTCCATATATATTAGCTATGTGCTCATGGTGTCTCTGTTACAATCAGATGGTTAACACAAGGAGCAATACTACTGGTGGAAGTAATAACCAGGGGAATCAAGGAGGCGGTGAACCACTGCCCAATCCGCCACCATTGACCCCCCAGCAGTTCTACAATCTCAAGATGCAAATGATGGCCACTGTGAACACTGCTATGCAAGCTCTTCAGCAGGCACATGCACAACCACCACCCCCACCACCCAGGGACAGGTGTGGAGAGTTTCTGAAGGGTCATCCTCCCACCTTCTCACATGCTACAGAGGCTTTGCAAGCTGACGACTGGCTTCGTGCTGTAGAACGCCAACTGGATATTGCACAATGCAATGACCGAGAAAGGGTTTTGTATGGGTCTGGACAGCTAAGGGGAGCAGCAGTCGACTGGTGGGAATCCTACAGGGTCCAAGACCGGGAGACTTTCACTTGGGCACAGTTCAGGGAGAATTTTCGCAACCATCACGTTCCTGCAGGGTTGATGAAAATGAAGAAGAAGGAGTTCCTTTCCTTGAAGGAAGGCAACATGTCTATGACTGAGTACAGGGACAATTTCCTTCAATTGGCAAGGTATGCTACTGCAGAGGTGGCTGAGGATAGGGAGAAGCAAGAGTACTTCACGGAGGGTTTGAATGATGAACTTCAGTACCAATTGATGAACCATACCTTTCCTAGGTTTCATCATTTGGTCGATAGGGCGCTTTTTACTGAAAGGAAGCGCTTGGACATGGAGGACAGGAAAAGGAAGTACACAAACACTCCTGCTAGCAGCAATACCCGTCCTCGCTATCCCTAAGGTCAAGGTTCTCAACAGCAAGGGTATCAGCAGCGTACCTAGGGACAGCAGGGATATCAGCAGCCGCAGCAGCAGGGACAGCGCTATCCTAATCAGCCTACCCGTCCCGCTTATCCAGCCTAGCGTCAAGTGCAGCCCAACCCTCCTGTAGCCAACCAAGCACAGGTTCCAACTGGTAGGAACTGCTACAAGTGTGGAGATACAAGGCATTATGCCAATGACTGTCCTCGGAAGATGCCAGTCAACCAACAGGGTCAGCAGGGCCAGAGGCAGAATCCTCCACCGCAGCAACAGGGACGTGCAAATCAACCACCCAAGGGACAGTGGCAAGGGAAGGTGAATCATGTGACCACCGAGACTGCAATGGAGGCTCCGAACGTCGTGCTCGGTACGTTTTTGGTCCATTCTCATCCTGCTACTGTACTTTTTGATACTGGTGCAACTCATTCCTTCATTAGCAAGTCATATGGCACTAGATGCAATATACCTATCAGTTCCATGAAGAGGGTATTGTTAGTTACTTCACCTGGGGGACAGATGAGAACTAATTCAGTTTGTCTTGGAGTTAGTTTTGACATAAGGGGGGCAGAGTTCCGCACAAATTTATTTGTGTTAGATTCAGAAGGAATTGATGTTATTCTGGGTATGGAAACTCTAACCAAATGAGGGGCCAAAATTGACTGCTCCAAGCGGGAAATTTTCTTGACAGCTACTAGTGGGCAGAATGTGGAGGTCATGGTAGATGAACCTATGATGAAGTCTGGTCAGTTGAACCAAATCACAGCCAAGCCTACTAAGGGTATTCGGGTTGTATGCGAATTCCCTGACGTTTTTCCAGATAAGTTGCCAGGTATGCCACCTGACCGAGAAGTTGAATTTTTAATAGAACTTTTACCTGGTACAGCACCCATAGCAAAAAGGCAATATAGAGTGGCACCCAAAGAACAAGAGTTAATAAAGAAAAATATAGATGAGTTCTTAGGAAAGGGGTTTATCCGGCCTAGTTCTTCACCTTGGGCTTTTCCAGTGTTGTTTGTTGATAAAAAGGATGGGTCACGAAGGATGTGTGTCGATTATAGAGCTTTGAATGATGTCACCATCAAAAATAAATATCCCTTACCTCGAATAGATGATTTGTTTGATCAGTTGCAAGGTGCATGTGTATTCTCAAAAATTGACCTGAGATCTGGTTACCATCACTGAAGATTCGTCCCTCTGATATTCTTAAGACTGCTTTCATTACCCGATTTGGATTATATGAGTATACAGTGATGTCTTTTGGCTTGACAAATGCTCCTGCTTATTTCATGAATCTTATGAATAAGGTGTTTATGGAATATCTTGACAAGTTCGTTGTGGTGTTCATTGATGACATATTGATCTATTCCAAGACAGAAGAAGAACATGAAGAACACTTGAGACTAGTTTTGCAGAAACTGAGAGAACATAAGTTGTATGCAAAGTTAAGCAAGTGTGAGTTTTGGATTGATCAAGTGCCTTTCTTGGGACACATAGTTTCAAAAGGTGGGATCATGGTGGATCCAAGCAAGGTCAGCAGTGTCATGGATTGGAAGGTACCAGAGGTCGTGAAAGAGGTTCGTGGGTTTCTGGGTTTAGCAGGATATTGCAGGAGATTTATTGAGAGTTTTTCCAAGATTGCGAAGCCGATGACATCATTGCTTGAGAAGGGTGCTGAATTTATTTGGACTAAGGAGAGGCAAGCTGCATTTGATAAATTAAAGAAGAGACTAACCACAGCTCCAGTGCTTACTCTGCCTGATCTAACAAAGAGTTTCACCGTGTATTGTGATGCTTCAAAAGAAGGTTTGGGTTGTGTGTTGATGCAAGAACGTAAGGTGATTGCTTATGCCTCACATCAGTTAAGAAAGCATGAGGTAAATTATCCTACTTATGTTTGGAGTTAGCAGCTGTTGTTCATGCTTTGAAGATTTGGAGAAACTATTTGTTTGGGAATCGGTGTGAGATATACACTGATCATAAGAGTCTCAAATATATCTTCACCCAGAATGAGTTGAATATGAGGCAGAGAAGATGGCTGGAATTGATTAAAGATTATGACATGGAAATACATTACCATCCAGAGAAGGCTAATGTTGTAGCGGATGCCTTAAGCAGAAAGAGTTATGTTAACATGGCAGTTGCTTTTCAGATGCCACCTGAGTTGTGTGAAGAATTTGAGAGTTTGAGTTCGGGATTTGTATGTCACACCACAGTAGCGACTTTTGAAGCAGAACCTACACTGGAACAAGAGATAAGGAAACACCCGAAGACTGATGGGAAAATTCAGGAGATCCGGGAACAGATCAAGGTGGGCAAGGCGCCACACTTTCGTGAGGATGAACAAGGTACTATGGTACAAGAACCGTATCTATATGCCAGATGTGGATAGAATAAGGAAGTTTATACTCAGTGAGGCTCATGATACAGCTTATTCTATTCACCCAGGCAGTACAAAGATGTATTATGACTTGAAAGAGAGATTCTGGTGGCATGGAATGAAGAGAGCAGTAGCTGAATACGTTGCAGTGTGTGACACTTGTCAGTGTGTGAAGGCTGAACATCAGAGACCTGCAGGTTTGTTGCAACCACTGAAAATTCCCGAGTGGAAATGGGAAGAAATAAGCATGGATTTTATTGTGGGTTTACCCAGGACTCAGAAAGGTTACAACTCAATTTGGGTAGTGGTGGATCGCTTGACCAAGGTAGCTCATTTCATACCTGTGAATACTACCTATTCAGGTGCAAGATTGGCAGAGTTATATATATCTTGGATTGTTTGCCTGCATGGGGTACCTAAGAGGATTATATCTGACAAAAGTTCGCAGTTCACATCTCGTTTTTGGGAGCAGCTGCATGATTCGTTGGATACTAGGCTTCAGTTCAGTGCAGCATATCATCCACAGACAGAAGATCAGACTGAAAGAACAAATCAAATTTTGGAGGACATGTTGAGAGCGTGTGCAATTCAGTATGGTACTAGTTGGGATAAGAGCTTACCTTATGCTGAATTCTCTTATAACAATAGTTACCAAGCCAGTTTGAAGAAGTCACCATTTGAGGCACTGTATGGCAGAAGATGCATGACTCCATTATTTTGGAATCAACCAGGAGAGAAGCAAGTGTTCAGACCTGATCTTATCAAGGGTGCTGAACAACAGATAAAGATGGTACATGAGAACTTGAGAGTTGCTCAGTCCAGACAAAAGAGTTATGCTGATGTGCGACGCAGGGACTTGACCTTTAAGGTTGATGACTTTGTGTATTTGAAGGTGTCACCAATGAGAGGAATTCGGAGGTTTAATATAAAAGGAAAGCTAGCACCAAGATACATCAGCCCATTCAAGATTGTGGAAAGGAAAGGTGAAGTGGCTTATAAGTTGGAGTTGCCATCTAACCTATCAGGCATACACGATGTGTTTCATGTGTCACAACTAAAGAAGTGTTTGAGGGTGCCGGAAGAACAAGCACCACTGGAGGGTTTGGATGTGTAGGAGGATTTGACATATATAGAACACCCAGTGAAGATTCTTGAAACATCAGAAAGGGTCACCAAAAATAAGAGGATTAAAATGTGCAGGGTGCAGTGGAAACATCACATAGAGGATGAGGCTGCTTGGGAAAGAGAGGAGGAGTTGAGAGCAGCTTATCCTGGTCTCTTTGCTAGCCACCTATATGAATCTCGGGGCGAGATTCCTGTTAAAGGGGGTAGGTTTGTAACACCCTAGTTTAAATACCCGCATTTTACAATTAATTGCAAGCAATTTATTTAATTTTCTAAGTCTCATGTGCTTAGTTTGCATTTAACATGTTTTATTTAAAATAAATACTTGTATAAAACTAATCATTGGCCTAACTTTCTTGTGCATACATGCTGGTGCATCTTTTCTTGGTTGTATGAATTAAGGATTCAAATTCAAATTTATTTGAATGGCTAGAACTATTCCTTCCTCAATTCAAAAGAATTCAAAAACAGAAAAGAAAAAGAAAAGAAAAGAAAAAAGGGGAACTGGCCAGGCCGGCTAGGCCGGCCTAGCCCATCTGCCTCCCACCTGGGCCGAATCCGGCCGAGCCAGCCCCTCCCTCTCTCCCTCAGTGCGCCGCCGATAGGTGGGGCCGCGCCTCACTCCCTCGCGGACCACCGGGCCCCATCGGTCAGCCTCGTCTCCCTCCTCCCGCCGCAATTCTCGCTCGCCCTTCCTTGCTCCCCCACTAGGCTACATCGGTGCTCAAGCAAAGGAAGGCTGAAACCGAGCCTCGCTCCCTTTCCTTCACACCCCGCCTTCAATCCCGCCTTCGTCGCACCGGTTTCCCCTTTCCACCTCCACCTTCCTTCACTACGCCTTTAAGCGCGTTCAAACCACCGAGCGACATCACCGCGCCACAACGCCCTCGGCCCTCAAAGTCCCTATAAAACCGACCCCGAGCTTCACCCTCGCCCCCTTTACCACTCCACCACTCCAATTTCACTCTCGTGCCTTGACGAGCACTCAATCCGCAGCCGAAGACCGCTCTCGGTAAGCCACTCCGTCGTCGATTTCGTCGCCGTTGGTCAATCTCCGGCCTTATAACCCCCGCCGTTCCGTTCGCAGGGACGTCGCAAGACGCTCCGTGGGTTTTGGACACGGAGACGCGACGCCGAGGCCCCTATCCGCGAGCACTGTCCGAGCCCGTCCGCCGATCATCGTTGCCTAGCCACTCCGCTGCTTCTCCGTCCCAATCAACCCTCTGGTGAGCTTTGCCTTGGCCCTCTCTCTCTCCTGAGCTAGCTCTAGGGCCACCAGACCCGACCTAGGCCCCGGCGCACGCGCGTCCGGCGAGCCGCCGCCGTGCGGGCCGAACCTCCACCATGGGGGAAGGTCACCGCCGACGCCCCCTTTGCCCTCTCCATCCTGGCCGTCCAATTGAGGATGCACGACCACGATTAAAACGCAGCATACCCCTACGCCAGCCAATCACAACGCGCCACGCGTTCCACTTATCCCAGTCAACTCTGGGCCCACGCGTCAGTCATGACGTGGCGGCCACCTCACTGCACATGCAAGTACCACATCCGCGCAGACCCGATCAACCGTGGTCTTTTGCACTTAAGCCCCCGCGTTTTCCTGGAATTAACCCGTAGTCCATCACCGTTGAAAAATAATTAAGAAAAAGCCCTGTTTTTATCAGTTTGGCCCTTGAGCTTTCCGGGATTTTAACCCCCAGTCTAGGCTCCCGGGTTTTTGCTCTAAAACCCTCGGCGGCTATGTTTAATTGCGGATAGGTCCTCGGTTTTGCAAAGTTAGCCCCTGGTTTAGATTATTTATCACAGTTTTGCCCTTAGGAGCTTGTTTTATGCATAACTTTCACGTTTTAACTCCGATTTGAGTGATTCTCGCGCTCACGTGATCATAGAAACATGTAGAATGTTTTTAGTATAGTTTTATCTTCTATTTTTGTGAAATGATGTACTGTTTCTTATCCCTTGTTATTTGTTTGCATGTATGTGTGCATGGAAATGCTTGTATGTTGCCGTGAACGCGTATAGACAGTGAACCGTTTGTTGGAGAGGAAGAGCAGCAGTTTGAAGGTGTTGAGCAATAGCCTCAAGACCAGTTTGAGCAAGGCAAGTATAGCATGAACGCAACCTAACAACCATATAATCACTTCATATGCATGTGTCTAATTTTGTATGCCAATAAGGACTATACTTAGCCTCTTTTATCGATATGTTTACCTATGAGAATGCATGTTGGTTAAGTTTTGCTAGTTGCTGCACGAACATATGTACTTTTGTTAATAATTTTGATTAATGGATCTATGCAATATAATTGTTGAGCTTGACCCTCTGTGCTGTGTGCTTGAGTGGTTCATTGCTCCATAAAATTGGCTTTTTAGCAACATGGTTTAGGGGGCAAGAGCATGTGCTTAGTGGTTTGCTCTTAGCCACTCTCCGTAAGGACCGATTCGCAAAGCGACAACCTGGGACAATAGTGCTACCATGAGACTGGAATGGGACGGTCTTGGCTAACTAATTTGGTTATTTTGGTTTGGGAGTAACTTACCTGCGGGGCAAGAGGGGAATGAGCCGGGATGGGCCTCGAACTACTTTGGGTTGTGTGTGCTGAGTGCTTCACCCCTTAGAGTAGGGCCCCATCTCTGCGGAGCTTGAACCCTTAGCAGTTACACCTTACCAACATAATCTTTGTAAAGGCCTCATTGTGTGCTTGCTAGCCATCTCATCTAAGGTAATGTGATGGACCACTAGCGTAGCTCACGACTTGTGGGTAAAGATGTACAACCTCTTGAGAGTGTAAAACTGACATGTCAGCCATCCTCACAGTTATGAGCGGCCCAGATCCTTTATGCAGATTAGTGGTTCCCGGTTTGGTTTGGAAGTTGTTCTTATGTCAATAATGTTGATTAATTCTTATGCAATATCTTGGGCTTAATGTTTCATCTACGTTGTAGTAACTAGTTGTTTAACAAAACTTGACCAACTAAAAGCTCAGGCAATGTGGTAGCCAACCATAGAGCCTCATAGTTCATGTTATGCTTGTGGAGTACGAGTTGAAGTACTCACGTTTGTTCTTTTATTTCAACCTACTGTTGGCTGGAACCCAACCGCTGCTCAGTTCAAGAAGGCTTTGAGGAGTATGTTCAGGACTACAATGAGTTCTAGGCGTACCAGTCCACCAGTCGACGTCCCTGTGGCGGCTCGTTTGCTTTCGTTTACGCTTCCGCTTTGACTCTGGTTTAAATACATGTCGTCTTGATGTAATAATGTGATGATATACACTATGTAACGTTTTTACCTCTTTTATGCACGTTCTGTGATGTCACTATTGTCATAATATATGTGAGACTTGTTCTTGGCACATATATGATGTTCCGGTTCCGTTGGTTGAGAACTGGGCGTGACACAAGTTCGATTCAATCCCACCGTTCTTCCCAGGTTGTGGCAGGAGCGATACCTCGGCGTACCGGGTCCGCCCTCCCTTGAGTACAAGCTCCCCAAGGTTTAACAGTACGAACCTGTCTCTGTTCTTCGGATGGCACAAGTAAGACTTTCACCAGGCCCATGTCCTAGATAAGCACTCTTGCAATGATATGCCGACCAATAGGCGAACAACGAACGGCCTTATGCGACACGGACGGAGCCCGATAACTGTGATGCTCCGGCATCTCAAGTGCATCATCATTCATCATATGTGCAGCATTCATCATGAAGCATCATACATTGACATGCATTTAAACCCTAGTTCAAATTTGGTTGAGGTGCAAATTGTTGAAACCTGTTTTCTGCATATATGTCTCTGTGATTGTGCCTATAACTTTGATCCTATAATGATATAGGTGAAACTCATATTGACAAACTTGTAGATAATTTCATGGTGAACAACTTTGGTAACTGGTGCTTTGACATACATGAAGGTTTGCATAGAATTTTGGGGCTTTTTCTGTCAGCATGTGAATTCTGTCCAAACATGACCAGTTTAGTAATTTTAAATTTTCTTGATCTTAAAGCCAAAATCTTGCAATGCTTTTATCGAGAAAGTTGTAGATCTTGAAATTCTGAACAACATTGGTATAAAACTAATTTTGTGATTGTGGCTGGAAAATAGATTTTTAGAATTTCTAAACTGGAAGGTTCTGTTGGTCAAACCTTGGTCAGCAGCTTAAATTCAAATTTTAAACAGATTTTTGAATATAACATGGTATGGAAGTTTGTAAGGGAATGTAGGGGAACAAATTTGGAACATTTCATTCAATTGGGTCATTTGCAAATTCGGCCTCTAACCCGTTCAAAGACGTGAAATACAAACGGAGCTTCCTGCAGTCAAAGCTGGTTTTTCATTTTCGGGATTTTCCCTCTTTCTCTCTCACTGACCGGCGGGCCCCACCGAGCAAACCGCGCCGGAATCCCGCCCGCGGAATTGGAAAACCCGGCCGGTAGGTCCCACCGTCCCCACGCACTCGGTCCACTGGACCATCCTCTCATTACCCGTCCCCGGTCCCACCTGCCAGTCTCACGCGGTCCATGGACCAAGTTCACCATCGCGCCACCGCTCCTCCTTCCCTACCCGTCGCCTCCACGCGGCGGCAGCCGCCTGCCGCCGGCCGGCCGACCCCGCGCCCCCCGCCCGCACCTGGACTGATTCCCGGCCAAGGCCCCTCTCCTTAGGCCTTAAGCCGCGGAGGGCACCCCTCTCCGCCCTCCTCTCCCACTTGCTGAGCCCCTCGCCCCTCTCTCTGTTTCCACCGCCGCCCGCCATCGCCGCAAGCTCGGGCTCGAGCCGCGCCCGCCGCTCTGGCCCCTCTCGTGCCACCCCACCCTCATGCCGCTCTTCCCTACCCAACCCTCCGCCGGTTCCCCATGATCTAGGCCGCCCGATTCTCTCCATCATCGCGCATTTCGCCGCCGTACCTCGCCACCGCCGCGGGCTTGGAGCTCGAAGCTCAAGCCGTGCCGGCCGCTCTGCTCACCCTCACACCTCCACATCATCGTGCCGACGCTCCTCGGCCTCCACTCCACCGCCTCCCGTAGCTCTAGGCCATCGGATCCCTTCCACTGCGTCGCCATTCGTCGCCGGACCTCCGCCGTCCGTGAGCTCCGTCGTGGGCCTCTTACAGCCTCTCCCCGTCGACCAAAGTAAGGGGGTAAGGACCCTCAGCCCATTCTCCCTCTCACCCGCCGCCGCCGGCGAGCTCGCTGGGCCCTGCCTGGCCGGCGCGCCGAGTGCCGCCGCGCCTCCTCTCGGTCGAGAGGAGGAAGACGGTGGCGTCTTTGTGATTTAGCCCTCCACATTTCGGTGTATTACGTTTAGATCCGAGTCGCTGTGTAGTGTGTCTGATGAATCTTACGGTCTAGCCCCTGGAGGCTACGGTTAATTGCGTACAAGTCCTTGGTCTAGTGTTTTTCTTCGTTTATTTCATTTATAAATCGGCTGAAAATTTAGAAAATCATAACAATTCAAATAAAAATCCAAAATGGACAAACTCAGTGGCTATGGACTCCTCTTGAGTAGATCTACAGGATGGGTATGATGTGGATGTGTGAAAAGTCTATTTTACCCCTGGATTAGTGCATGCATGTTGAGGGTAAATAAATGGTAAAAGTGGACCAAATGAACTCCAAAAATTATGAAACTTGAACAGTAGCTTTGTTATGGCTTCTAGGTACTGTGTGATTTTTGGTAGCCCTAGCATTGACTGTTTAATTACTGTTTTGCCCTTATGCATGTGTTTTGTGTATTTGATCAACTTGGAAAATGAAGGCTACATGAAATATGCTCAAATGTGACCTCTGGTAATTTTCATATACTCTATATAGTATGGATAGCTCACTAGTAAAGTATGAGGTTGTGCATGTAGGTTTAGGCTGCTGATTTGAAAATGACAAAATGACACATGCTTAACTAAATAAAACGAGAAAGTGGTTCTAGTATGCATAATTAATTCCATCGAAAATTTGATAGCTTGCTAATGATGTATAGGTTCCAAAAAGTATCTTTGTGAAGCCTGCAAGTACTGTTTTGATGTGCGTTTAAAATAGACCTAGATAATTATGTGGAAAATAGATGTCCTATCGAGCTATGGCTTTTGTACTTGCTGATTTTTGTATGTGATGTTTATGCAATAAGATGCTTGCTGTAGAAATTTCAAGCCCAGAACCCACTCCTACAAATTATGAAAAGTCTGAGAAGCTGTAGGGCTGATAACTTGTTGGAATTTTAATAAATTAATTATAACTTGTTTGTAGCTGAAATTTTGGCAGTAGCACTATGAAGTATGTGTCTGCATGTGGTAAAAAATTGAGATCAATTTGAGTTGTCCAACTACCTGAACTCATGAGTGCTTTGTATTCATAAAGGTGTTTTTATGAGACAACTTCATTTCATTTGATAGGGACTGTGTACACATATAAGACAGTAACTCATAATAACTTCAAAGATAAAATATGGTGATGGTTTGTACGATTTCTTAGTAATGGGTTGTATGATTTCTTAGGAATGTTGTAGGTTGTCTTGTTATGGGATGTGTTAAACTGAGAGTACTCGCATCCATTCTTCACAAACGGCTTGATCATGCATTACATTTCATTGGCACCTCATGCATACGTTTGAAATTCGTTGCACTCATAATTTCACTATGTCATGCGTATAACCTGTATTCTATGCATGTATTTGCATTCCTTTGCACTCATGTTGCATTTTATCATTGCATATAGACCCCGCGTGCAAGGAGCTATCAACACAGAAGAAACCAGTGATCAAGGAACCGGACGACAGGCTATATCCGGAGCCAAAAGACGAAGGGTCGCTGATTAAATCCGTCCTTGCTTCAAGGGGTTGCTGGGGCAAAGCCTCACAACCCGGCAAACTAACTTAGTTTAGTTTGTTGGTTTTCTTAAGAACAATCAAAGGTAGGCAGGACCATGATTCCTCCCAGCTAATACAATCTTGTTTGTTGATTACGCATATGCATTAGGAGTTGTTTGAAACCAACTGCATTAGATTTTCTGGCCGCCCTGGCCCTAGCACCTATACGTAGAGTTCGTAAGACGAGTGCCTAGAATTGCTAGGTGCGAGTAGACACGAGTGATTGTACTCGTCTCATAGGTACGACTTTACAAGGTGACAGAAATCTCACTTATGGAAGTTATTATACATGCTTATGTTTTAAATGGAGACCGGGAGGAGATTTTATGAGTTGTTACTGTTTATGTTATTATGCATTGGACTCCGCCCGCGTCGCATAAGGCCCGTTCGCTGTTCGCCTGCTGATCGGCATAACATTGCTAGAGTGCTTATCCGGGATAATAGACCGGTGAAAGTCTTACTTGTGCCATCCGAAGAACAAAGACAGACTCCTACTGTGACACCTTGGGGAGCTTGTAGTCGAGGGAGGGCTAACCCGACTGACCGTAGTATCGCTCCTAAGGCGGCACAACCTGGGAACAACAGAAGGATTGAATCGAACTTGGGATGGGACAAGTGGAGATGGAGGATATATGTGTGGAACGCGATGGCTAGTAAGCATGTATCACCTGGCATTTTTAGTTATTCCCGGGAATTAACAAATCGATTCAAATCGCTGATGCTCACCAGGTGTGAGAATGCCAGATATTGCACACGGGCAACGTAGTAATAACTGTAATATGCTGTTTATTAAGTCACGCTTTTCAATACAACATGCTTGGATGTGTATGATCCGCCCCACTATTCATGGTGCTGCTCATCTACTGGTAGGAGGTCGATGGACTTGGGAGGTGCTTTGAAGTCGAGAGAGGACTGACCCGACGTACCGTGGTATCGCTCCTAAGACAGCTACTCCCAGGGGTTAGATGGGGTGCTGTGAATCTTGGGACGGGACATGTGTTCATGTTTTACTTTCCTACAAGTATTTACTTTATGATATAAATGACCTTCATGGCTAATAGATAGCAGCTCTCAAATCCTGCTATCTTATGTCAACATGACCTTGTTTTAAAATCAACAGCTAAGGATCCACATGACTAGTAAGCTATGCTTTGCGTCAGCCGTAAGCCCCATCCATTAAGTCCTATTGAGTAATTAGTACTCAGGGTTTGCCCCCACTTTTGGATTACAGGTTCTAGCGACATCTAGATAGCTGTGTTGGAGGTGGTAGTACCGATGGGCTCGGTGCTACTCGCCTTGTTCATCTCTTCATGAAGACTACTTAAGTATATTGTTTCCGCTGCGAGATTTTGAAAACGCTTCCGCTATATATACTCTGAATTCGCTTCCGCTATATTTGAACATGTATTTGATTTCATACAATTGATTTGTAAATTAAGTCTATTATTCTTTATTTCAACTGCCTGTGATGATGTAATTGTTGTGGCTCCTTCGAGAGTCGGATGTGTTTGATGTCAGTTCCTTGGGAAATGGTGTTATCGAGAGCCCGAAGGACTCTCGACGGACTACCAGGTTTAGTCTAGCCTAAGTGCACTGCGAGCCAGAGGTGGCAGGTGTGCTTAGTCTGGATTAAGCAGGGTGGTTCCGCCACGATAACAATAACGCACACCACGGAAAGTAAACTCGGTCTTCATTTAAATCATCAGCATAAATAAGATCTCCATCGTAGTAAGAATTCTTTTGTTTGAAAGTCGCCTACGTGACGAGTGACTACATTCACTCATGTCTACTCGCACCTAGCATTACTAGGCACTTGTCCTACGAACTCTATGTATCAGTGCTAGGGCCAGGGCGGCCAGGGAATCTAATGCAATTGGTTTCAAACAACTCCTAATGCAGATGCGTAATCATCAATCATAATCATATTAGCTGGGAAAATCATGGTCCTGCCTACCTTTCTTGCTAAAGTTAGGTGCTGCCTCTGGCGTGACGCCGGGTGCCAGCTGCTGGTCCTCCTGCTGCTGGTTCACTAGCTCCTGGTGCAGGGGCTCGTCGTCAGGCTCCTTGATCAGCGGCTGCTCCTGCGTTGGTTCTTCGTTCGCGGGGTCTATATGCATGACATAGTGCAACCATGAGTGCAATGAATGCGAATGCATGCATGAGGTGCAAGTGAACATAATGCATGGTTAGGTAGCTTGTGACAAAATGACTGAAGTATTCTCATTTAAATTTATCCCACAATAAGAAAAACTTACGAGCTTTATTAAGAAATCGTACAACCCATCATTAAGAAATCGTACAAACCATCACCTAAACCTAGTTTTAATCCTTTACTCATATTATCACAAGAATCTTCAGTAAGCATCACGGTGTAGCAAGCAACATTACACTCTCACTAAATTATACCCAGGTCCATTATACAAATTTATCCATTTATTGAATTAAAGTACTCGTGTGAAGGTTATACTGTTATATATGGCCAAATGAGCTTAATTATTTATGAAAGGGAGATCAATATTGTACTGAGCTACTGCCAATATTTCAGCCACAAAAGACTTATAATCATTTTACTAAAATTCTAACAATATGACAGCCTTTTAACTTCCTAGATTTTTCATGATTTATAGGAGTAAGTTCTGGATCTGAAATTTCTACAGCAAGCATAATATTGCATAAGCACCACTCACAAAAAATCAGCAAGCTCAGAATCCATATTTTTATAGGACATCTATTTTCCATATGGCTATCTAGGTCCATTTTAAATGCTCAAAATAGTGTTCACAAACTTCACAAAAATACTTTCTAGAGCCTATATATCATCAGCAAGTTACCAAATTTTCCATGGAATTTTCTTAGTACTCTAACATCCCTTTTTCCAATTATCAACCTCAACAAGTAACATTTTGTCATTTTCAAAACAGTATCAAAACTAAATATGCACAGCTTCATATTTTACTAGTGAGCTACTCATACCATATGAAACACATGAAAAATACCAGAGGGTCACTTTGAGCATATTTTATGTAACTTACATTTTCCAAGTTAAATAAATACCCAAAATACATGCATAATGGCAAAACAGTAATTAACCAGCCAATGCTAGGGTTGCAAAAATATCACATGGATCCTATATCTCATGATAAAGCTACTGTCCAAGTTTCACAAATTTTGGAGTTCATTTAGACCAATTTTGGCATTTATCTACTCTCAACATGCATGCAAGAAACCAGGGGCAAAACAGTACTTTCACACATCCACATCATATCTATCCTATAGATCTACTCACCAAGAGTTCATAGCCACTGAGTTTGTCCATTTTGGATTTTTCTATGATTTTATATGATTTTCCAAAGTTATCAGCCAAAAATACACTTTGACCCTAGATCCAGGACTAAATCGCAAATAAACCTAACTTCCAGGGGTTAGAACGTGAGAATCACAAGACTCAGTATACAGCGCTCTGGATTAGAACCAAAAACACGAATCTTTGAGGCTAAATTGAAAAAATGGCCGTCTCCCTCCTCCCTCTTCTTTAACCTCCCGACAGAGGGAGAGGGAGGGCGGCGGCACTCGCCGGCCCGGCCGACCGGAGCCCGAGAGCTCGCCGGCGGGGGTCGGGGAGAGAGAGGAGGGCGCGGGGTCCTTACCCCAGCTATCTGCAACGACGGGGATGGCCGGAGGGAGGCCGGCGATGACGACCAGGAGAGGTGGAGGTCCGATGGGTGAATGCAGCGTGGTGGAGCGGTTTCGGCGGCCTAGACCGAGGGGAAGCGGCGGAGCATGGGGCAACGAAGCTCGGCGTGAAGCTTTGGAGGCGCGGGGACGCGCTGAGTGGCGGGCATGAGCTCGGTCCAAGCTCCGTCAATGGCGGCGGCGATGGACAGGGGAAGAAAACGAGAGAGGGAGGGGAGCTCGATGAGGGGGACCGAGTGAGGGAGAGGGAGGGGGCGAGTGTAGTGGCGAGATGGGAGGGAGAGGCCGCGCTCGGCCTCGCCTTTTGGCCGAGGGCGCGGGCAGGGCACCGCGGCGTACGGCCGTATGCCGTCAGCCGCGGGGCGTGAGGAAGAGGGGGAGAAGACAGGGCGCGAAGGACGGACGCAGTCTATAGACCATGAGCCGATGACAGGTGGGCCCCGGTGGGGTGGAAAGAGGAGTGGTGCACGGATTGGGTCTACGGAGGTGCGCGAGGGTGGGACCCACCTTGGCCGATTTCCACCCGAGCGGGCGGGAATCTGATGTGTGGGCCCCACTGGTCAGTGACACAACCCAGTTGAATTTTGAAGGAAAATCAGAAAAATAGAAAAAACCCCCTTTGACTGATGAAACCCCTGTTAGAAATCTCCATTTTTTAATAGGTTAGAGGCCGAATTTGAAAATGCCCCAATTGGATGAAATGTTCTAAATTTGTTTCTGTACATTTGTCTTATAAACTTGCATACCATATTCTATTCAAAAATACGGTTTAAATTTGAATTTAAACTGCTGACTCCAGTTTGACCAGCAGAACCTGTAAGTTTAGAAATTCTAAAAATCCATTTTCTGGTCACTTTCACACAAGGCGTTTTATACCAATGTTGTTCAGAATTTCATGACCTACAACTTTATCAATAAAAGCATTGCAAGATTGTGGCTTTAAGATCAAGGAAATTTGAATTTGCTTTACAGATTAGGTTTGGACATATTTCATAAATCGACATAAAATGACCCCAAACCATATCCAAACAATTATGCATGTTAACACACAAAATACCAAAGTTGTCAAGCATGAAATTGTCTACAAGTTTGGTATATCAAGTTTCTTCAAATTCACAACAGATTCGAAGTTATAGTGACAAAGGTAGAGGCCTATTTAGGAAAAACTGAATTTAATTAATTCAAATGACTTGGTCTACTTATGCACTCAATATGAAATGTTCATGAGATGATGCAAATATGTCAATGATGCAAATGTAATTCACTTGAGATGCCTGGGGCATCACAACCCACCCCCCTTAAAGATATCTCGTCTTGAGATTTTTGATGTGATGTGGGTGGAGAGTTAAATGAGAAGGTAGTGCATTGCGTATGGTTTAAATAAGATCTAACTTTAAAACTACTATGACATACTCATTTGAAGTAGACGGAAGGAAACCCGGATATTTTATCTGTAAGTATTCTTCTTGCTCCCAAGTTGCCTCCTCTGCGGAGTGATTACTGCATTGCACCTTGTAAAAATTTATAGTTCTTCGTCGTGTTGATCTTTGCTTTTGGTCGAGGATTTTTATGGGTTGTTCTTCATATGTGAGGTCGGGTTCAATCTGAATTTGAGACGTATCAACCACTTTTTTTGGCACTCTCAAACACTTCTTAAGTTGCGAGACATGAAACACATCATGAACCGCAGCAAGGTGCGTTGGCAACTCCAATCGATAAGCCACTGATCCACATTGTTCTGTGATCTTGAATGGACCAATGTACCTCGGTGCTAACTTTCCCTTCACTCCAAACCGATGGACTCCTTTCATTGGTGACACCCTAAGATACACATGATCATCCTTCTGAAAGAC
Organism: Paspalum notatum; assembly: GCA_022530915.1. Classification (NCBI taxonomy): domain Eukaryota; kingdom Viridiplantae; phylum Streptophyta; class Magnoliopsida; order Poales; family Poaceae; genus Paspalum; species Paspalum notatum. The sequence goes on along the minus strand of CM039688.1, from coordinate 23,982,686 downwards.
TAATGGCCTCCTCCTCTTATCAGAGTAACTCTTCTGTCTGAACTGTGCTTGTTTTAGGTGACTGTGTATGAGTTTTACTTGTTCTTCGGCTTGTGTTACCAAATCTGGACCGAAGATAACCCGTTCACCAGGTTTAGACCAGTTCAGTGGTGTTCTACACCGCCTACCATATAGGGCCTCAAAAGGAGCCATTTCCAAGCTCTTCTGTTAGCTGTTGTTGTAAGCAAATTCTGCTAAGGGAAGACACTCATCCCACTTGGTGGAATAGGTCAAAGCACATGCCCTCAACATATCTTCTAAAATCTGGTTTACCCTTTCAACTTGGCCACTAGTTTGGGGGGTGGTATGCTGAACTGTGAATCAAAATAGTCCCAAGGGCTGTTTGCAAATGCTTCTAGAAATGGGACACAAACAGTGAGCCTCTGTCCGAAGTGATGGTTCGAGGAACACCATGCAAGGAGACAATCCTTGCTATATAAAGCTCGGCATAGGTCTTGGCATGGTAAATTGTTTTCACAGGAATGAAATGAGCTGATTTTGCGAATCGGTCAATGATCACCCATATGGAATCGTACCCCTTCGGAGTGCGAGGCAAACCCACAATGATGTCCATATGTATGTCCTCCCATTTTAGGCTGGAACTGCTAACGGTTGAAGCATACCCGCAGGCTTTAGGTGGTCAGCTTTTACCCTTTGGCACTCATCACACTCGGACATATATTTGGCGATCTCCTGTTTCATACGGGTCCACCAAAATTTTTGCTTTAGGTCTTGGTACATCTTATTGCTGCCCGGGTGCATGGTGAACAATGAGGTGTGAGCTTCATCTAGGATTTTCTTTCTTATCTCCATGTCCTTTGGTACCACTAAGCGATCTTTGAACCACAAGACCCCCCTCTTCGTCGAGCTTGAAACAAGCCTTCTTCTTTTCATTGATCCCATCTCGAATATGTGCCATGCCCTTATCTTTCTTCTGTGCTACAATGATTTGATCTTTTATGGTTGGTTCAATGATAAGATTGTAAAGTTTAGCTTCCAGCACCGTTGGCATTTCTATTTCCCCAATCTCACAACATATCACTCTCACTGTTGGACGAGCCTCAATGAAGTTGCAATGAGCCTTGCGGCTTAACGCGTCTGTTACCACATTTGCTTTGCCAGGATGGTAATGAACCTCTAAGTCATAGTCCTTTATCAACTCTAACCACCGTCTCTACCTCATATTTATTTTGGGTTGGGTGAAGATGTACTTGAGGCTCTAGTGGTCAGTATAGATGTGACAAGTGTTGCCTAGCAGATAGTGTCTCCATATCTTCACTGCGTGCACAACTGCTGCTAGCTCAAGATCATGTGTCGGGTAGTTGGCTTCATGTTTTCTTAGTTGGCGGGATGCGTAAGCGATTACTCTCCCTTCTTGCATTAAGACACAACCAAGCCCATTGCCAGAGGCATCACAATACTCATCAAATGGCTTGGTGACGTCCAGTTGTGCTAGGACTGGTGCAGATGTTAATAATCTCTTCAGTGATTGAAAAGCTTCCTCACATTTTGGACTCCATAGATATTTTGCATTTTTCTTTGTTAGTGAGGTCATTGGCTTCGCAGTCTTGGAGAAGTCCTTAATGAAGCGGCGGTAGTAGCCCGCTGAACCAAGGAAACTCCGAATCTCAGTCACTGTCTCGGGTTGCTTCCAATTCAGAACATCCTCTACCTTGCTAGGATCAACTGCTACCCCCTTCTCGGACAGAATATGACCTAAGAAACTCACTTCCTTCAACCAAAAAGCACACTTACTAAACTTGGCATAGAGTTTGTGTTCTCTAAGCCGAGTGGGTACTATCCGCAAGTATTCTTCATATTCTTTCTCATTTTTAGAATAGACCAATATGTCATCAATGAACACCACTACAAACTTATCAAGTTCATTCATGAACACCGAATTCATCATGTACATGAAGAAAACCGGTGCATTGGTTAACCCAAAGGACATGACCAAATACTCGTACAAGCCATATCTGGTCGAGAAAGCTGTCTTGGGTATATCCTCTTCTCTGATCTTTATTTGATAGTAGCCAGACCTCAGATCTATTTTTGAAAAGACTTTAGCTCCAGCCAACTGATCAAACAAGATGTCAATGTGTGGTAATGGGTATTTATTTTTTCATGGTGACAGCATCCAAACGCCGGTAATCAACACATAGCCTTTTTACCACCTTGACCCTTCTTCTCAACAAAGAGCGCTGGGCAACCCCAAGATGAAGAGCTTGGGCGAATCAACCCTTTATCTAGCTGTTCTTGCAGCTGCACTTTCAGCTCTTTCACCTCATCCGGTGCCATTCTGTATGGCCTTCGAGAGACGGGTGCTGTGCCAGGTATAAGCTCGATGGAAAACTCAACATCCCTATCCGGTGGGAGTCCGGGAAGCTCTTCCGGAAACACATCTAGAAAGTTAGAAACCACCGGTATCTTCTCAATCAGCTGAGCTTCTGTGGCATTTACTATGTATGACAATTGTTTGTGAATTGGCATATGAATGGGCATAGTTTTTCCACTCCTAGTAGACTTCATTTGAACTGTCCTGCTAGTAATATCCAACAAGACGTTGTGCTCTTTCATCCAATCCATCCCTAAGATAATGTCAATCCCCTGGTTAGGGACCACTACAGGATCAACATAGAAATCCTCTGTGCCTATGCGCAAGCGTAGGTGCCTCACAATCTGATTCGTGTCAATAGGTGACCTCGGGGCTGTGATGTGGTATTTTGCCCTCATATTATCAATGTGATAACCATGTTTGGTTGCATATGACCTGCTGATGAAAGTGTGTGATGCTTCGGAGTCAAACAAAACCGCTGTGGGGTGTTTGTTGACAAGAAATGTGCTTGCCAATACTGGTTCACCTTCTGGAATCTGATTTACGTGGGTATAGTGCACATGACCCTCTTTTGGGGCTGGATCTCACTTTGGTCCTTTCTTCTCATTCTGGCGTTAATTGCCTTTAATCAGCACTGGTGCCTGGCTTCGTCGAAGGGCAAGACAATTCTTGCTGAAGTGGCTGGTCTTCCCACACTTGTAGTAGGGGTATTTGGCGCTTGGTTTGGCCGGTGGCACTGAAGCAGGTGGATGAGGCCGTACACGGCAGGAAAACAGGTGTTGTTGAGTCTCACCTTGCTGCTCTTGCTGTTTGGGCGTGTCAATGTGATACATGTGCGACAGTGGGCGATGCACAACCCATTGTCGCTGAGATGAACTCGATGGAGGTGTGCTTGCAAGTCTCTTCCCCTGCTGGTCCTCATGGGCCTTGCGGAGGTGGTGCTCCATGTCGATGGCGGCATCCACCAACTCGATGAAGCTATCGTAGCAGCACCCCAAGTGAGTCAGGAGAGTGGGATTGAACCCACCCAACAGACGGGCAGCCCTACGCGGGTCGGTGTTGACGTCTTCAGGGGAGTACTGGGACGGGCGGATGAAAGCCTGCACGTACTCGAGTACTGACATGTTCCCTTGTTGAAGTGCATGAAATTCCCGCTGCTTGAGCTCGATGAGGCTAGGCGGGAGATAGTGAGCCCGAAAAGCTACACAGAACTCATCCCACGTGACCTGGTGCCCGGCTGGTTGCATTGCAAGGAAAGAAGCACACCAGGCCCCAGAGGGACCATGTAGACACTGCGCCGCAAAGCGAGCCTTCTGTTGCTCCCTGAGGCAGGGCAGTAGACTGAACTTGGACTCAATGATCCGAAGCCAGTCATCGGCATCCAAGGGATCTGTGGCAGTGGTGAAGATTGGCGGTTGTAGCGCCGCGATGTTAGTGTAACTGATCTCTTGCGGGTCGCGCCGTTGTTGATCTTGAGCTATCAAGTTGATGAGATGCTGAGCGACCTGAGTGGCCAACTCAGAAGGAGATGGTGCTCCATGAGCAGCGCCTTGTGCAGATGTCTTGGATGGAGTGACCATCTGCAAGAACGAGGCCAATGGCTTTTAGTCTAACAACTTTAGTGCAATAGATGCGGTGATATATGGATCAAAACATCATAATTACATTCTGAATACATGAAAGCATGTAAGTGAACAGAATAATCTCAATTGCACATAAAGTGTTAGCCAACATCTTGTAGGTTTGGACAAGCATATTTGCTAATGGAAAACTCGTGCGCAGTTTCAGATGCAGGACGACACTTCTGAATTTCATCGATATGGTTGTCAAACGATCGATTTGGGGGAAGTCCAAATACAAAAGTTGTTCATGGATAAGTCCCCTATATCTTTCTTATAGGTCACTTCTACCAAACTGACTGGGACGACGGTGCAAAGTCGATTTACTAGCTGCACTCAGGTTTTCAGCACAACCTGGGACAACCACTGATTAAATTTAAAACTGCTCCAAATCTGTGCATTTTTATGGTAAGACACCCTTAGGAAAGTTGTTCCTTGTCTCGTGCCCTATAACTTTGTTATATAGAAGTTTTGATTGATTCAGTTTACAATTGGACCGAATTTCACTGTTTATCAACACATGTCACTTTTTGTACAGATTTCGGAACCTGAATGTTTTCGAGTATAACTCCCAAACTAAACACTTTCCGGAGAAACTTCATATAGCATGGTTGTCCCACACATCATCCTCTACAACTTTGGTATATGATTCCCAAATCAAATGTGGCGGAACCGCCCTGCTTAATCCAGGCTAAGCACACCTGTCACCTCTGGCTCGCAGTGCACTTAGGCTAAACTAAACCTAGTAGTCCGTCGAGCTACCCCCGAAGGTTACTCGATGTAACCATCGCCCAAGGATACCGACATCACACACATCCAGCCCTCGATGGAGCCACAACAGTTACATTATCACATGCAGTTTAATAGTGAAGATAAGATAAAGTGATTACAAACCAAACACAAATAGTCAAATACATGTTCAAATCAAAAGCGGAAGTGATTTTTAAAACATCTCGCAGCAGAAACAAAGTACTTAAGTAGTCTTCATGCAGAGGTGAACACAAGGCGAGTAGCACTGAGCCCACTGGTTCTACCCTCCTCCAAGCAGCTGTCCAGATGTCGACAGTACCTGCGCTCCAAAAGTGGGGGCAAACCCTAAGTACTAATTACTTAGTAGGACTTAATGGAATGGCTTACGGCTGACGCAAGGCTTGCTTACTAATAAGTGGATCCTTAGCCATTGATTGCTAAACAGTGATGAGTTGACCATTAAGTAACAAGTTCCCTCATTTGCATGTGTCAACATAATCATAATAACTTGCAGGAACGCAAACATATAATACTCTGAAAATATGATTAGTAAGCATAATGTATTCAAGTAGTTACTACGTTGCCCGTTAGTGATATTGGCATTCTCACACCTGGTGAGCATCAGCGATTCGAATCGATTTTTATATTCCCGGGAACAACTATCATGCCAGGGGTATAGCTTACTAGCCATCGCGTTCCCACATATAGCCCCCATCTCCACTTGTCCCATCCCAAGTTCGATTCACTCCCGCCTGACCCCCAGGTTGTGCCCCCATGGTGAGCCTGCTGACATCTCAGTCTCCCCACCATGAGTACAAAGCTCCCTCGGGCCACCTTCCTCTAAACCAGTGGGTAGGAACGTGTCTCTGTTCTTCGGATGGCACAAGTAAGATTTCACCAGTCCCATGGCCTGGATAAGCACTCTAGCAATGTTATGCCGATCAGCAGGCGAACAACGGACGGGGTCTTAAACGACTCGGGTGGAGTCCACGAACCATTCATATACTCATCATCATCATTTATTTTTCTTGTATACCCATATCTCCGCCCGGTCTCCATGTAACTATAAACATAAATGTACGTTCCATAATGGTGAGATTTTTGAAATCTTTGCAAGATCACCTACACGACGAGTAACTCCATTCACTCGTGACTACTCGTACCTAGCATTACTAGGCATACTCGTCCTACGTACTCTATTGTAGGTGCTAGGGCCAGGGCGGCCAAGGAGTCTAATGCAATGGGTTTCAAACAATTCCTAATGCAGATGCGTAATTATCAACCATAATATGTTTGCTTGGAAAAGCATGGTCCTGCCTACCTTTGCCTTATTTTAAAAAAAGCAACAAACTAAGCTAATGTTAGTTTGGCGGGTTGTGAGGCTTTGCCCCAGGCAACCCCTTGATCCCTTGGACAACTCCTCCTTCCAAACACGACTGATGGGCCCTCCAGGTTGTGAGTGGGTCTTAGTTGATCTTCTGGACACCGTGGTTTGATGTAGCTCCACGCACTTGCTTTTTGATCACGTATCTGCAATAAGCGTTTCTATATGAATGGCATGCATTGATGCGATGTAGAAGGTGCATGGAGATAAATTGCACACATAACCAATCCTTTCATGGACATGCAGAAAGGTGATTGATAAACTACTTAAACGAAGAGTAGTTCAATGGACAAGGAACTAACACACAATCATAAGATCACCCATATACGAGCTATTGATTATATGAACAACACGTTAATGATGTGATCCGATAAAAACAAGCGTTATATCTTAGAACCATGAGATGGGTGGGGTGATGTTTATTTCCATTCAACGGCTAACAAGTCAAAATCTTATTCTTCATGCATTCAGAGGAACCATTCACTAGATATATCATGCGCTATGCTTTTATTTAATGGATTAAACCCTATATTGACTTAAAGTAGTTTACGTGAGTAAGTAAATAAATTATTAATCCAGTGTGATCTAGAGGATCGTAGATATTATTCAGCAAGAATCGACCACATTTACAATAATACCATTTGTAAACAAACACCTACATATGAAATCGATATACATGCTCATTTTATGAATAAAAATGCCCATCTAAGTTCATGTAGTTAGACACTTCCAAATGAGCTCAGTTTTTGTGACATGTAGAATTATAGTACACTATGCCACTGCCAAAATTTCAGCCACATAGGAGTTATAAATTAATTATGAAAGTTCCAGCAAGTTATCAACCCTACAGTTTCTCAGATTTTTCATAATTTATAGGATAAGTTTCTGGATCTGAAATTCTCTTAGTAAACAGCACAGGACATAAACAACATATACAAACATCAGCAAGTAAAATATCTATAGTTTGATAGGACACCTATTTTCCATATAAATACGGTCTAATTCAATCGCACACCAAAACAGGCCTCACAAATTCCACAAAAATATTTTCTGGAACCTATACACCATCAGCATACCACCTTTTTTTCATGTATTTATTCTTGCACTCTAGAACCTCTTTTTCCTATTATTTTGTTAATTAAGTCATTACTTGTCATTTTCAAATCGCCACACAAACTCAATATGCAGAGCTTAAAACCTTACCAGCAGGCTAAATATACTATAAAGAGTGTCTATAAAATCTAGTACAATATTTGGAGCAAGTTCTACAGGTCAAGTATTTGTCCACGCATTTTTATTATAATAAGCAAACCTAGGGGTAGATCTGTCATTTAACATCAAATGCTACTGCTACCAAAAATTACACAGAGCCTAAACAGCACCCCAAGGCTACTAACAAGCGGTGTTGATAGTTTTGGCCCAAAACTTTTCACTAGTGCCATACTCATCAAGCATTGATCTTGCAAGAGTGAAGAGTGTTCTATTCTCTCTCTCCACTACACCATTTTGTTGAGAAGTGTAGGTAGCGGAGAACTCATACTTGATCCCAACTTCATCACAATATTCTTCAATATTGGTGTTGTCAAACTCTCTTCCATTGTCACTTCTAATCTTCACAATTGAAGTGTTGAATTCATTTTGAACTCTCTTGGCAAACTTGCTAAAGACATGTGCCACCTCAGTCTTGTCCTTAAAAAAGTAAACTCATGTGTATCTTGAGAAATCATCAATAATAACAAAACCATAGTTGTTGCCACCAATACTTGTATATGTTGTTGGACCAATGAGATCCATGCGAAGTAGCTCTCGTGGCCTTGAGATGGACAGAAAGTCTTGCTTGGATGAGTGTTTGCAACTTGTTTGCCGGCTTGACAAGCACTACATAATTTGTCCTTCTCAAATGTGGTATCCTTTAAGCCTCGGACCAAATCCTTCTTCATTAACTTTTTGAGTGTGCTCATTCCCACATGAGCAAGCCTTCTATGCCACAACCAACCCATTGAATTCTTGGAGAACAAACATGCTTGCAAATTGGCCTTCTTTGAGTTGAAATCAACAAGGTAAAGATTGTTGTATCGGAATCCCTTGAAGACTTCTTTACCACCATCAATCTTGCTCACAATCACTTTATTTGGCTTGAATAGGCATTGGAAACCCAAATCACACAATTGACCAACGGACAAGAGATTGAATTTCAAACAATCAACTAGCAACACATTTGAAATTGAGTATTCACTTGATATTTCAATTTTGTCCAATCCTTCAACCTTGCCCTTGGAGTTGTCACCAAATGTGATCTCATCATAATCCTTCACATCTTCACTAAGTGAGGTAAACATCCGGGAATCACCAGTCATATGTTGTGTGCAACCACTATCCATCACCCGATGTGATCCACCGGTCTTGTAGTTCACCTACACACAAGCAAATCAAGCTTGAGACTTGGGCACCCATCTAAGAATAGGTGCTTTTGGCTTACGCTTAGGTGTCCATTTAGCATTTGGGTTAGGGATCTTGGGAATGAGAGCTTTGGGCAACCATGATCAAAAGAACTAGATATACAACTATATCGTTAGTAAGAAAGATTGAAGATCAAGAACGCTAGAAGAATATAACCCTTAATGACATGCTCTAATTAACATGCATCTAGACCTAAAGTTAATTAGAGCTAGAACAATCATAATTAGAGCAAGAAGATGATAATTAGACAAGAACAATGTTTCATTAATAAATTGTATCATACTTACAACCATGGCCATACTTTCCCTTGATGATACAATTAGACCTCTGGAGCTAGGTAATTAGAACACCGCGCAGGGCCTCTAATCACCTCTACGAACTAGAAGAACTCTAATCCTAGAATAGAAACTCGACCCTCAGCTCTCCTCTAGTTGTGGTCCCTGTACATCGTGTTACCTTGATAATGAATTGGAATGAATTGGATGGACATGGGGGTCTCATGAGGGTTTGTATTTATACCGCGGAGGTCCCTCGGGGCGCCCTCCACCTTCTTCTTGCTTGGAGTTGGAGTAGGACTCTTGTTTATCCCAAAACTGGACTTTCCTGTTTTCTGTACCTTCCATGTTTTGAGCATATATCTGTCATCTGGACTCCAAATAAGGCAAACTCAAACTCTAAATTGTAGAACTCGAAGAGATCTACAACTTTGATATTCAAACTTCCTTCATTTGACATCGTTTAGGTCTCCGAATTGGGCCCGCAAAGTGCTACTGTCCTGAAATCCGAGAATATCTCGAGATTTAATTTGAGCTTGGATGGATCTCGTGATATACCTTCCTTATCTTCAGTTCCTTCATACCCTAATAATCCTTATCTCGTTGGAATCTTCTACGTGATGCACGATAGAAAGGGGTACACGAGACGGCGTCGTAAGGGTGGCGGTCGGCCGACTTGGAAGGGTAGGGTTGGCCGATCCCTGCCCTTCCTCTAGCCGTTTCCATCCATCTTCCGCTGAGTCGTTCCTCATTGCTTGGGGATAAAGTGTTGGTCCTAGACTCGGCTTGGAAAGCTTTGGAATCTTCAGTATTGGCCGAGAGTTGACGAAGTCTTCTAGTTTTGGATAGATATGAAGTGTCTTTCCCGCATAATCTTCTAGAAGCTTGTAGTATACGACGTCTTCCAAAAGTTTCCAAATAGAAAGCCTTGATTAACACAGAGGGGGTCGTGAGTCAACCAAACCTTCCTTGTTTATCACCTTCTAGAATGTCATCTCAGAGGTCTTTTCTTACTCGACGTAGATTTACGATGAATTTTGCGGAAAATAGCTCAAAAACCTGTAAAAAAATAAGTATAGCAAAATTCCAAGACAATGTTGCAAAATCCACAATAATCGGTGATAATTATTAGTAAAAGATATAGTTGACGCATAAAATCATGAAAAACCATGTAAAATGATACAAAATATTTGTTCATAAGCCACGTCAACAATATCCCCACTCTTAAACCTTGCTCATTCTCAAGTAAGTCAAGAATCAGCGTTGCCCTTCGTTAACTTTTTCATACCTTAATCTTAATTAATCAAACTAACAAGCTCTCTCAAAATTTTAGTGTGAACCAGCAAATCATGAAAGACTATTCACTTAAGCTCATCCCACAACAAGAATCAGCAAGAGTTCAATTTTATCAAAGACACATCTCTTCTTTTTAGCAATAAGTTTTTGAAAAAGATAATCAAACATTAAGAGATAAATTCTTGCAAAGCCAAAGGAACACACTCAACTCTCCAATCTCTCGATATCTAAATGGTATTTAATAAGTATATATATAAAGGGTGGAAGCTTATCTGGAGCTTTGTATGAATCCTAATCAAAACTTGTTTTCAAAATATTGTCAAACCAAGAAAGAAATCTGCTGGTTTTACTGAGACTTGTCAAAACGGTCATGGAATAAAATAATATTGAGAGGGAAAGGATGGAACACACACACATTTAGAGGAGTGGACATGTGCAAATGTCAATGGATGATCTCAAGGCACAAATGAAGTCCTTGCTATCGGATTGCGCATGGTTGGAATATTTTCTGGAGTATATATGCAAGATATCCTTCACTAATACTAAAAAAACTATATATAAAACTTTTAAAAACTTAGAAGACTATTAAGGGGCAACTCTCTTTTTATATAGCGACCACATGGTCTTTTTTTTTTCTTTTTCTCCTTTTTTTATATATATATGTGGCGACCACTTGGCCCTTTTTTTGCTTTTGCCCCCTCAAAATCTTTCTCTCTATATAAAAAACTATATATAGCAGCTCTCCATCTCCACTCTTGATAATACTCACCCTCGCCCTTAAGTATATATCTAAAATAATTTAACTTAGAGGATAGAACTGTCTAATAGAAAGAATAATATTTAATCTCTTAAATACTCCAGAAAATAATGGGTTTTGGTCAAGGAGGATACATAAAAAGATAATCTTGGTTTAAGGATGGATATCCAGCGAAGTTTGTAATCTCTACAATGTAGAGAGACACGATGTATGGATAGAAAAGGCTAGCAAAGAAAAGATATGTGAATGAATGACCAACTTCTAAGTCTCATACTCTAGATCACAGTCTTGATCCAACTCATTTGAAAAACAAATTTAATAAATCTAAGGTTTAAAAATATATGGCTCTGGTAAGAATAGCTATTGCAAGATAATCTCATAAAGTCGATCATAGCATTTATAAGCAGTAAAAATAAACAAGAAGATGACCATGATAAAGATTAAACCTTGCAAAAATTAAATCATATGGGTCTTTATGAACAATCATAATCAATCACAAATTTGCTGGCTAATTCAATTAAACATGTATTATGAGAGCTTGCTAATTTTGACTAATCAAATCAAAGCATCATAAAGATAAAGCGGCAATTTTCATCATTTTCTTTAAAGCATTAATTAATTAAGCATAAACCATGGTTATAACATTAATCAAACTATAAACTAGACTAACACACTAAAAACAAGAGAAACACAAAGGGAAACCAAATTGATAGATATGGGCAAATAAATGCAGAATTCAAAATGAAAAGAGAAGGTGTTAGAAATATGTTACCGGGTATTCCTTCAATTTTCTCGTCCTTAAATAATTTCCTACAAAAATAATTAAAGTGCACATACTACTCTCGAGGTAACGGTCAGGAGTAGAAGCAATTTACCATAATCTAATAATATCCTCATTGACTTTTAACTTGTGGCCTAGTCAATCTTAAAAGAAAAAAACAAAAAATTAATGAGTGTATGAGAGAGTGTAATTATGCAAGAGATAAGCATATAAACAAAGATATTGATTAAATCAAGTTCTAAACACCATGTTTACAACATGATTGCTAAGTCTCTCTATAGCCATCAAAATTTTAATTAACCAAGATTAAACCACCATGTTTTATCAAGGTCATTAACTCTTAAAAGCACAAGAAAAATAAGGCACATTGCAAAGCTTATAAACTAATCAAATGAAATTATGGAAAACTAGCAAGGTTAATTAAATTCATCATGATGATCAACAATTTAATCTAAGCACCATGCTGACATAAAATTGCTAAGAAAAACATTGTCGACATGTTATCATAAACATGAAAGCACACATCATGAAGTTAATTAGCAACCAAGCCAATTATAAACATGCAATTTAGTCTAAATGTAAAAGAATGGTTTATGCATGAAATTAGTAACATGAAAGATAGAAATTAAACTAAAAAGAGTTTACACCTAATATTGAACACTAAGAAACAAAGCATTCTAATTAGTTTAGAAAATCAAACATGTTAACATAACAAAGGTGAAAAAAACTTATCCACAAGAGATATGATTAGCAAGAAAATTTCAATTAAACCTAATGATGATGGTCTCAAACACCATATTTACACTTCATTTATCAAGAAGAAAACTCTGCCGAGAATCAACATAAATATAAGGCTTCCATCATGAAGTTTATGAAAAATTCAATACTAACACAGCAAGTGTGAAGAAATAAATGAAAATGCAAATGCAAGGTGGAAAATATAATGATGATGTGATGGTGTTAACTAAAACAAAGGTTAGATTAAATTAACTAGCCACAAGCTAAAGATTCAAAGAGTGGTGTCATGCTTTCCATTTCTCTATTAAAAGACTGTTAAGACTCCTAACACTAAAAACAAATAATTAAACGGGTTGCCTCCCGAAAAGCGCTTAATTTAAAGTCATAAAGCTAGACTTTTCACTTACCTCTGTTGAAGTGAAGCCATGTCCTAGGAGTAAGAATCCAAAGTGTCCATGCAGCTTGATAACTTGATTGTGCAGCTACATCGTGTCTTGATCACAGCATCACTTGTGTGCACAATCCTCTGCTTGTGTGTTCATGTGCCAATGTCTTTGAAGCTCCTTGAACTTGATCATGAAAATCTTATCGAATCACTGCCCAAGCCTTCTTCATCATTGTTGTCATCATCTTCCTCAAGTAGACATCACCATTGTTCCTGTCTTTCCTTCTTCATGGAATAACTTATTGGTCTCGAACAGAACATACCTCAAATAATAGATCCATTGGATAGCCTTCAATGATTTGCACATTGCTCCTTGTAGAAATCTCCAAATTGAGTGATTCTTATTGCGTTGGAACAAGAACTTCATGGGCCTTCCAAATATAAGAAAATATTCTGCCTTTGCCATCTGAGGTCGAGCTCCATATTGGTGACATCTTTAGCTTCCTATTTTCAGCCTTCCCGATGTTGACGATCTTCAATTTTTTGAACTTGGGTCTTGGTGGAAATTGTCTGAATCCACCATTGTTGATCTTGAAGCTTGATAGGCTTGGTTCTTGTCTTCAATTCCTCCTCCACTCAGTCTACTCACTCTTCAATTTGAAACTCAATTAAACTTTTGCAAATTCTGATGATGTCTCCAAATCCTTGTCAAATCCTTCTATCAATCATCGTGAATTTATCTTGTACTCTTTCAACACATTGATCTCATTGTTTCAAATGAAGTGTGAATTTCTCTGCATGGTTAGCTCATAGTGCACACAATATATATATATATGTGTGTGTGTGTGTATATAGCATTATGGCATTGATTAGAGATAAATGTAGAGTCACATGGTTGATCGAGGTTTAAACAAACATTAGATTCATGAATCAAAGACAACTATAATTCAAATTGAAATACTTAGCAAAACACTAAAGCATATATAATTCATAGATAAACTTGATTCGTAAAATCAAACAAGGGATAAACAAGACGATGGGTTCCTAATAATTTTGGCCAAATTAGAGGGATGATTTCGAAATAAATAAAATAAAAGTAGGGTTAGATAAAATTTTAACGATGGATCTTTTTGTAGAGAGACCAAATATTTTGAAATTTCAAATTTTCAAAGATAATATTGTGCACAAATAATAAGTCATAATAAACATACATAAAAATTCAAAAGCAATTTACACAAAAATTAAACCTGGACCGAACCACTTACGGTGGAAAAAGCGGTCGGTCCCCTTCTACTTTTGCACAAACCTTGGCTCTTAGTTTTTTTTATTTATACTTGAGAATTAACCAACTAGCAAACCATATCTAAGCATGAGTAGATTCAATCAACTAATTAAAGTAAAAACACGTACTAAAAGACATGTGGATTAATCAATAGGCCAGGTCACATGTAGAGATGAAGCATTGCAAACCTATGGATCATAAATCATGTATAAACAAGAAGCTAGTCTAAAGACAAACTTTATTAAATGATTCTCAAGGTATGGATCAAAGGAACAAAGGTTTGAAAAAAAAGAAAAACAAAATATAAGAAGGGATAGGATCACAATCAACCAAGCAAGATTTTAATAATCATTATGAAACATCTCTAATCGAATTCAAGCAATCTTTAATTATATTTATGATTAAAACAAGAATTACCTTGTAACACCCTAATTTTTTGCTATATGAAAATCCCATCCTAAACTAATCCTAAACTAATTTAATCTTGCTTAGGGTTTGATTTATTTATGCATGACACCATAATGTTTTGTTTATTTCAAATCTTAATCAAGAAAAATAAATCGTAGGGACCACATGTTTGAGCATTCATGCCATTGCATATTTTATTAGATGTTTTGCAGTATTTAAAGTTTGAATTCGAATTCATTTGCATTTTACCAAAATTTCTCAAACTCCAAATAATTTGGGGAAAGGTTTCCTTTTCCCCCCTCTCCTTCCTTTCTCTCTTTCGGCCCACACCCGCAGCCGGCCCAGCAGCGGCTCAGCAAGCCGCCGCTTCCTCCCTCCTTCTCACTGACAGGTGGGGTCCACCTGTCGGCGCGCCTCCTCCCCACCGCGCCTGGCTTCTCTTCCGCTGTCACCCGGGGCCCGCCTGACAGGCGTTTCCCTTACCTCTTGCTACTGCGCCGCCCGCGTCCTCCGCTCCATCCGAGGATCTCGCGCCCTCGTCTCCGCTTTCCTTTCCCCGCCTTCCCCTTTCCTTTTCTGAGCCCATACACCTACCATGAACGACGCGGACTCCGAGTCCAAGTCGAGATGGATTCCTTCCTTACCTCTCCCGCAATCCACGGCCTCCGGGCTATAAAAGGGCCCCGACCCCGCCGCCTTAGACACCAAAAGCTCGAGCCCTAGCCGACCTTTGCCCTAGCTTGTTGCGCCCGCTCGCCGCGAGTTCACGGCGAGTTCATCCTCGGGTTCCACCTCTACAAGCCGTGAGAGCCGACGAGATCAAGCCCACGACCATCACCTCGAGGTAGAGCATCTAAACGCCTAATCTCAGCTCCTATCTCCTCTCCGTTCGTCGTTTTGAGCTCACCGCGACGTCCTCGGTTCACGCAGACGCCGCCGCTCGTCGCCGTACATCGTCGCCATCTCTCTGCCGCCCACGTCTACACCCAGAGCTTCGCCGTGAGGTGAGAAAGCTTCCTAGCCTACCCTCGTCCTCAGTCGAGCCCCACTGCCCGGCAATTGCTCGCCGGAGCTCCGCCTCCCCTCTGCCTCGCCGCCCGCCACCTACGGCCGATGCGCCGCCTCTCGGACCGCCCCGCCTGCTTCGCACCGCCCGCTCGCTCGCGCATCCGACCCCGTTAACCCTAGGCCACCGGAACCGCGAATCCACGTGTCGGCGGCGAACTTCCACCGCGCGCCGGGGTCTTCGCCGGCGAAACCTGCCACCGGGTTTCCTCTCCCTCCCCAGATCTCATCTGGACCGTCCATCCCAAATCCAACGGCCAGAGCCGCGCGATCCGGGTCAAGTACCGGTCAGCGCCGGTGTTTTTGCTAAAGAGTCCCTGAGTTTTCCCAGAATCAACCCGCGGTCCGAATCTTTTAAATTTAGGTCCCTGGTTTTCGCAGTTTAGCCCTTGGAGTTTTAAATCTCTTTTATTTTAAGCCTTTAAATTTGTTTTAATCATATCTTTTGCGTTTTAACTCCGTTTTGAGCGATTTTCGAACCTATGGAATCGTAATAATGTGTAGATTAATTTTAAAATCTTTTTAACTTCTGTTCATGATGTTTGGTGTACTATTTTAGTCAATTTGTACTTATTGATTGTATGTGTGCAACGTGTAGCCGACGTTCCGTTCGAGTTTGCTGAAAATCCATCTTGGGAAGTTCCTGAGCAAGTTTTTGCTGAGGAAGGCAAGTATTCTTTGACCCATGTCCTATTTATTTTAATCACATGATCTAGAGCCTGAATTTGCATGCTCCTATTAAGAATGACTAGCTTCATATTCCTTACATGTTTTTAACCTGGGAGGGCTGTGATGTTGTAACTTAATTGCTTCCGCTCAACTCACTTTATTTATGTTGCTAATATGGATTAATTAATGATGATCATGATGACAAAAGTGGTATCAAATCCGTGCTGACCGTAGGACGCAAGCCTAGAATAGAACTGTTCGTTTTTAAGGATTTTGCTTAACTTTTCTTGCTTTCTCCATTCAAATACTTGCAATATATGCTATTTTGATATCTGTACTTGTCTATTTCAATTATGACTTTCTATATCTACTTATCTATCCCATAATAGAACTGTTTCTTATGTTTGCTCACGTTGTGGGCCTGCAGATGTCGACTTTCAAGCGCACTGCCCGCATGCGTGTTGGTGGACGTGGCTATGGCGGACCCAACAGGATCAGGTTGCCTACCCCAACCCCACCTTCTCCACCGCCACAAGAGTGGGTAGACCTGACTGAGTCCGAGGAGGAAGACCCAGAAGAGCTTGTCCCTGATCTGTCCGAGGATGAACAAGGAGAAGAGCCGCAGGAAGAACCACTGGAGGTGCAGCCACCAGTACCCCCTTCGGCGCCACCGCAGGAGCAACCCCAGGAGGAGCCAGAAGATCCAGCTGTTGACCCTGAAGACCCAGAACAAGATCCAGACGATGGTGACGCACCCCCATCGGACGATGATGTGGACGGCGATGAAGCCGGACCCGTGGTCATCACCACCCACCGCTGGTTCGACTACCCGCTACCTGTTCCTCAGATGCTGAGGGAGACGTTGGAGATGCTTCACTACGATCAGCCATGGATCACCTATGTGGGGACTCGCTACCGCCATCCCGTCCTACATGATGATTGGGACATGACAGTGGAGATCAGCATCCAGGATGAGTTCGGATCCCGCCAGGACATCCACGTCAGGTATGCACCTACTCATCGCAACAGCTATGAAGCCGCCATGAGTGATGCTGCAAGGGAGGTCTTGACGACGCTGTGCCACACATACCGTGATGATATGGCCATCACTTCACGCTTGTGGCGGAACCGCCGATTTAATACGGGCTAAGTACACCTGTCACCATTAGCTTACAGTGTACTTAGACCGTACTAAACCCGGTCGTCCGTCGAGAAGCCCTCAGCTCTCGATTTGCACCAAATCCCAGATGAACCGACATCACACACATCCGACTCACGATGGAGCCACAACAGTTACATCATCACAGGCATTTGAATAGATAGTAATAAGACTTTAAGTTACAAACCAGGTTCTGAATAAAATAGGTTCAACATAGGTCCATAATAAAATAGAGTTCGAAATGGTGTCTCGCAGCGGAAATTAAAGATCACAGTTCATGATAAACAAAAGACTTGCAGTAGGAGAGTGACATCATGCCCACTGATGTCACCCCATTGCCAGATCATGACTCGGCTCACTCCTGGTGGTAACAAGCTCCTCCACCCACGCAGGCACAAAAGAGGAACTCCATACCTGAAAACCAAATGTTGGGGGCAAACCCTGAGTACTAATTACTCAGAGGACTTAATGGCATTGGCTTACGGCTGACGCAAAGCTTGCTTACTATCATCTAGGTCCTTAGCCATGGATTTTTGTCAAAGGTTGATTATACATAAGGTAGCGGGATTTGACAGCCGCTACCCCTTATGATAGAAAGAGATAACCATTTAGAGTATGATAAATGACATAAACTTGAAGCATCCAAAAATCAATTAAGTAACCAATCATGTAATATTCGAAAACATGAATCATAATCATATGGTATTAAAGTTATTACTACGTTGCCCGTGTGCGGCATTTGGCATTCTCACACCTGGTGAGTATCAGCGATTCGAATCGATTTCTAATTCCCGGGAATAACTAAAAATGCCAGGGGCCCATATGCTTACTCACACGACGGCTTTCCCACATATAGTCCCCCTCCTCCACCTGTCCCATCCCAAGTTCGATTCACTCCCACCTAACTCCCGGGTTGTGCCCCCATGACGAGCCTGCCGACATCTCGGACTCCCCGCCATGAGTACCAAGCTCCCCCGGGCCACCTTCCTCTCAACCAGTGGGTAGGAACGTGTTTCTGTTCTCCGGATGGCACAAGTAAGGTTTCACCGGCCCCATTAACCGGGTAAGCACTTTAGCAATGGTATGCCAACCAGCAGGCGAACAGCGAACGGGCCTTAAACGACTCGGGCGGAGCCATTGCACCGCAACAACACACACCTCGAAAAGTAAAGCTTAATCTCCGCCCGGTCTCCACTTAATCATCAACATCATAGACTATCATGGCAGAACTGCCAGTGTTCCATTTCTTTTTCAAAGTTACCCTACGCGACGAGTGACCATTCACTCGTGTCTACTCGAGCCTAGCATTTCTAGGCAACTCGTCCTACGTACCTAATATAGGTGCTAGGGCCAGGACGGCCAGTGGTTCTAATGCAATAAGGCTCCAAACAATACCTAACGCATATGCGTAATCATAAATCATAATTTGCTAGGAGAATGTAGGGCCTGCCTACCTTCCTCGCTAGGGTTAGCTTCCTCGGCGGTGAAGTCAGGTGCGGCCTGCGGGTACTCTTCTTGCTGCAGCTCGGGTTCCGGGTCTTCTGGCTCCTCGATCACCGGAATCTCCTGCTCCTCGGGCGCGGGGTCTATATGCATGCCAAGTGTATGCAATGAGCGTACAGAATGCATGGAGACAATGCAAATGTCACAAAAGCGTGACAATGGGCTAACTTATTTTCACCCAACATATCATGCATTCACCCCTACTATAAAAGGAAACCCCTTTACTTCTAAGCATACACTTAGACCCTAGGCATAACAGAAAGAAGAGCAGTTCATAACATGACCATGTATTAATAGGACATAACGAAATACTTGCTAACCATTTTATTACTACCAGATAACCCCTTTTATTTATTTAAAAAGGGTGACTGAGTTTAAATAGCTACCCTACACCAATTTACTTCAAAATTTTACAGTGTACTGTTCTCAGGTACAGGAGCTTGCCATAACAATTTCAGCTTAAATGGACCAATAATGAATTTATAAAAAAAATTCAGAAAGTTATTAGCCCTAACTCTTCTCAAATTTATTATAAATTATCCGTACATGAACCGACCAAGAAATTTCACCAGGGAGCTAACTATGCTATATAGAACTTAGGAAAAATATATATGACTCATTTTATGCACTTTTTATGTAGCAACATTTTCCAAGTCACATTTAAATGGTAAAAAGCAAAACACATATAACTTATTAATGCTAGGGTGCTAAACATAGTACTCAGGACCTAACTACCCTGTTATAGCCACTGTCAAGGCCTCAAGTTCATTAGAGTTCATTAGATATACTTTTTCCTATTTACAACATAGAACATGCATGTGCAAAAATTGTGAACAAAAGTTGACATGCACAGATCCATATCATATCCATTGCATAGATCATTTTACTGTGGTTCCAGAACAACAAGATTTTCCTTTTTAGGATTTTTATTCGATTTTATATGATTTATCAAAGTTTCAGCCGAAATAAATCCATTTTAAATGAAAATTACTCAGATCCAGGGGCTATTGCATAATTATCCTATAGATCCGAGGGCCTAGACGTAAGATCTACAAGACTTGGTAAACAGGCGGGAGGACCGGCTTGGAAATAGGGAAAAATCCGGGGGCTAGCTCGCAAAAGCGCCCCCGGTCGTCTCCCTCCCCGCGCCAGGCGCGGTCGCGCGACGCGCGCGCGGCGCGCTCGCGCGCGCCGGCGAGCTCGGGCTCGCCGGAGCCGCGACGCGGGGTCGAGGGGAGACGGGGCGGGGCGGCGCTCACCGTGGGCGTGAAGTGGACGGCGGAGGCGGCTCGGGTCGGCGGGGAACGGCGACGAACGGCGGCGGCGACTTGAAGCTCCCGGCGCGACGCGACGTCGTGCCGCGGCTTGATCTCCTCGCCGGGGGCTCGAGCGGCGACGAGGGTTGGCGGAGGCGAGGCGGCGCGACGAGGCGGTTGTGGCGGGGGTGGTGTCGGGGGCTGAGAAGGGCGGATGGCGGCGGCGCGAGCTCGGGTTCGAGCTCGCCACCGGCTATGGCGGTCGCGGCGAAAAAGGCTCGGGGCGGGGCGGAGAGAGGCAGAGGAGCGGGGGCGTTAGGGTTTTGGGGCGCGGGGCTCCTCCCCTTTTTGGGGCCGGGCGTCGGGCAGCGCGGGCAGGGCGGAGGGGCGCGGGCGGTGGCCGGACGGCCGCGGCGGTGCCCGTCGGCCGCGTGGCCGCCGTCGTACGCGGGAGGATGACGCGCCGCGCGGCGCGGACCGCGTCCATGAGCCGCGAGCCGCTGACGGGTGGGGCCAAGACGCGAGACGGAGAGATGGGCGCGGTGGACTGGGTCTACGGGGCGAGGGCCGAATTGGCGCGGGCCGGCCCAATTCGGACGCCGCGGGCGGGAACCCGACAGGTGGGACCCACCTGTCATAGAGAGAGGAAAAAAAAGAAAATCCAAAAATGGAAAAATCCCCTTTGACTGCTGAGACACATCTTTTCTATTTGCGTTTTTGAGCATCTTAGAGGCCGATTTAGATGAAACTCAAAATACAAGGAGTGTTCAAAATTTTGTAAGCTACAACTTTGTTATAAACTTTGACCCCCAGTTCTATGGTCGAGTTTGGTCTAAATTTGAATTTGAGTTGCTGCCTCAGGTTTGACCAGCAGGATGCCCCATCTTAGAAATTCTAAAAATCCCTTTTCTAGCCATTTACACCTCATGCGCCTTTTGGGAAAGTTGTGTAGAATTTTATGGTCTACATTTGGTTCAATGGGAGTATTTCATGAAAGTGGCTGTAGGTTTGTACAAACTTGGGTTTTCAAAACCAGGCTGGTTTGGGTTGGTTATTTGGGCTGACAGAAAAAGGTTCAAAACATTAATTTGAATTTATTTTTTGCCCAAACTCAATTTGACAAAGTTGTTCATTAGATCCTTATCTACAACTTTGGTAATATGAGCTTCCCCCACAACCCAACAGAATTCAAACTACAAGCCTAGCATTGTCCATGCTTACTGAAAAAAATCCCACATTATGACCAAATCCCTCTAACCATGATTATGCCATGATGCTTATGATGCCTGATAGTGTACACTTTACTTAATTTAGGTACTTGAGATGCTGGAGCATCACAACCCACCCCCCTTAAGGAAATCTCGTCCCGAGATGTTGATGTGTTGTGGGTGGAGAGTTTATAGAGATGAGAAGGTGCAGTGCACTTTTTTTTTTTTAAACAGACTGGTATTTAAAGGTTTTAAGCAAGTCGAAACATACTCGTTCGAGGTGGACGGAAGGAAACCCAGATACTTGGTTCGCAGGTACTCCTCCGTCTCCCACGTGGCCTCTTCTTCGGTGTGCTCACTCCATTGCACCTTATACATGGTGACCGTGCTACGTCGAGTCGATCGTTGCTTTTGGTCCAGGACTTTCACCGGTCTGGCCTCATAAGTGAGGTCTGGTTCAATCTGAACTTGGGATGTGTCGATCTCTTCCTCTGGCACTCGCAGGCACTTCTTAAGTTGTGACACGTGAAAGATATCATGGACTGCTGCGAGGCGTGGTGGTAGCTCTAACCGGTAAGCCACGGGTCCACATTTCTCGGAAATCTTGAATGGCCCAACGTACCGCGGTGCTAGCTTCCCTTTTTCCCCAAACCGGTGCACACCTTTCATCGGCGATACCCGAAGATACACGTGATCACCCTCTTTAAACACTAGCGGTCTCCTCCTTCTATCTGAGTAACTTTTTTGCCTTGACTGTGCCCTTTTTAGGTTCTCCTGTATAACCCTCACTTGCTCTTCGGCTTGTGTTACCAAATCGGGCCCGAAGGTGACTCGCTCTCCAGGTTCTGACCAGTTCAGAGGTGTTCTGCACCTCCTCCCATACAGAGCCTCGAAAGGAGCCATCTCCAAGCTCTTTTGGTAGCTGTTGTTATATGCAAACTCTGCTAGGGGCAAACACTCATCCCACTTGGTGGAATAGGTTAAGACACAGGCCCGAAGCATGTCTTCTAGGATCTGATTTACTCTTTCTACTTGACCACTAGTCTGAGGGTGGTACGCTGAGCTGTGGATCAACTTTGTGCCTAGAGACTTCTGTAGCTGCTCCCAGAAACGAGACACAAAGACTGAGCCTCGATCCGAGGTAATGGTCCGAGGGACACCATGTAAGGATACAATCTTTGCTATATACAACTCGGCATACGTGTTGGCACGGTAGACTGTTTTTACAGGGAGAAAATGGGCCGATTTCGTGAACCGGTCGATAATCACCCATATGGAATCATAACCCTTCTGAGTGCGAGGCAAACCCACCACGAAATCCATGTGTATATCTTCCCACTTCCAAGCCGGGATGTTCAAGGGTTGAAGCATACCGCCCGGCTTTAAGTGGTCAGCCTTCACTCTCTTACACACGTCGCATTCTGACACATACTTGGCGATTTCCCGCTTCATGCGAGTCCACCAAAATTTCTGTTTCAGGTCTTGGTACATCTTATTACTGCCTGGGTGCATGGTAAGCACGGAGGTGTGGGCTTCGTCGAGTATTTTCTTCCGCAACTCCATGTCTTTTGGCACTACTAGGCGACTTTTAAACCACAGGACCCCTTGGTCATCTAGTGTGAAGCAAGCCTTCTTCCCTTCATCAATAACCTCACGGATGTGGGCCATACCCGGGTCTTGTTTTTGTGCTGCAATGACTAGGTCTTTTATTGTCGGTTCAATGATGAGGCTATAGAGTTCGACTAGCTGCTCAGTTGGCATTTCTATCTTATCCATCTCCCAACAAATCACTCTTGCCGTGGGCCGAGCTTCAATCACATTGCAATGAGCCCGACGGCTTAGTGCTTCAGCTACCACATTCGCCTTTCCGGGGTGATAATGAATCTCCAGGTCATAGTCTTTTATCAACTCTAACCACCGTCTTTGCCTCATGTTTAACTCGGGCTGTGTGAAGATGTATTTGAGGCTCTTGTGGTCAGTGTAGATATGACACGTGTTGCCCAGCAGGTAGTGCCTCCATATCTTCAGGGCGTGTACAACTGCGGCTAGCTCAAGATCATGGGTTGGGTAGTTCGCTTCGTGTTTCCTTAGTTGGCGGGAAGCGTAAGCGATTACTCTCCCTTCTTGCATTAGGACACAGCCCAGCCCCTGGCCGGAAGCATCACAATATACATCAAATGGCTTTGTGACATCCGGTTGGGCTAGCACTGGTGCTGTTGTCAGAAGTTTCTTTAATTTCCGGAACCCATCCTCACACTTCGGACCCCACACGAATTTTGCATTTTTCTTAGTCAAGGAGGTCATTGGTTTAGCAATTTTGGAGAAGTCCTTGATAAAGCGGCGGTAGTAGCCCGCTAGACCAAGAAAACTCCGAATTTCTGTGACAGTTTCCGGCTGCTTCCAGTTCAGAACATCCTTTACTTTGCTAGGGTCAACCGCTACTCCCTTTTCTGACAGAATATGCCCCAGGAAACCCACTTCCTTTAACCAGAAAGCGCACTTGCTGAACTTGGCATAGAGCTTGTGTTCTCTTAGCCGAGTGAGTACTACCCGCAAATGTTCTTCGTGTTCTTTTTCATTTTTGGAGTAGATTAATATATCATCAATGAATACCACGACGAACTTGTCGAGCTCGTTCATGAACACCGAGTTCATCATGTACATGAAGAAGGCCGGTGCGTTGGTTAACCCAAAGGACATGACCAGATATTCATACAAGCCATATCTGGTCGAGAAAGCAGTTTTTGGTATGTCTTCTTCTCTGATTTTTATCTGATAATAGCCCGATCTTAAGTCAATTTTTGAGAAGACTTTGGCCCTAGCTAACTGATCGAACAGGATGTCAATGTGTGGAATTGGATATTTATTTTTGACTGTGACTGCATTTAGCGGCCTGTAGTCCACACAGAGCCTTTTACCTCCCTGATCTTTCTTCTCTACGAAGAGGGCCGGACAACCCCAAGGTGACGAACTTGGCCGAATGAAACCCTTATCTAGTTGCTCTTGGAGTTGTATTTTTAGCTCTTTTAGTTCATCCGGTGCCATTCTGTATGGCCTTTTTGAGACAGGGGCTGTACCAGGGACGAGGTCAATGCGGAACTCTACATCCCTATCTGGAGGCAGACCCGGCAGTTCTTCCAAAAATACGTCCGGGAAGTCACATACTACAGGAATCTTTTTGATTTCATCGAGTTCAGTTGCATTTATTGTGGCCACCATGTGTTTCATGTCTGGCATGTGTACCCGTATAACCTTGCCGCTGACCCTAGACCTTAACTGTATGGCCCTATTGCCAATATCTAGGACGGCGTTGTTTTCAGTCATCCAATTCATTCCCAAGATAATATCAATCCCCTGGTGTGGCAGCACCACGGGGTTGATGATAAATGTCTCGGCTCCTATTTCCAGCTTTAAGTGCCTGACCCCTAGACTGGTATCAATAGGAGACCCTGGGGCAGTGATGTGGTAGTTTTCCCTCAACTTGTGCATTTTTATGTCATGCTTCTGTGCATATGCTTTGCTAATAAAGGTATGCGTAGCCCCCGAATCAAATAGCACGACGGTCGGATGACCGTTGATCATGAACGTACCAGCGAGCACCGGCACACCGGCGGGAATCTGCTCCAAGTGGATGTAGTGCACCCGACCCGTCTTCTCTGCCGGCCCCTTCTGCTTGCCCTGCTGGGTGCCGCCTGCTGGATTTGGGCCTTGAATTTTGTGGGGTGCCCTGCAATCCCGACTGAAGTGCCCTACCTTGCCACAGTTAAAGCAAGGGTTTCCAGGTCCCGGGAGAGCGAGGACACGTGCCGCGGGGGCCGGAGCTTGTGTGCCGGCGGTGAGCCTCTGCTGCTGCTGTGGCTGCTGCTGCTGTGGCGCCCGGTGAACCCAGCCCGGCTGATTGGGCCGGACCGTGAAACGGGGCTGCTGATAATACTGCTGTGAGGGCCTATAGGCTGACTTTTGCTTCTGGGAGGACCCAGCGGCAGATGTGTTGGCTTGGCGCTTGCGCCTCTGATCTTCATTAGCGACCCGCAGGCGATTCTCCATATCAAGCGCGGTGTCCACCAAGTCGGTGAAGCTCTGGTAGCGACGCCCCAAGTGTGTTTGGAGAGTGGGGTCAAGGCCGTGCAAGAGCCTAGCTGCTCGGCGGGGGTCATCTGCCACGTCTTCTGGTGCATACTGTGAAAGGTGAATGAAAGACTGCACATATTGCATCACAGTCTTATTGCCTTGCTTAAGCTCCCGAAATTCCCGCTTCTTCTGCTCCATCAAGCTGTCCGGGATATAGTGAGCCCGGAAAGCCTGGGTAAACTCCTCCCAGGTGGGCTCATGCCCAGCCCGCTGCATTTCGAGGAACGTGGCATGCCACGCGCCTGCTGGTCCTTGCAGCAACTGCCCGGCAAACCGCGCCTTCTGTTGCTCGGTCAATTCCGGAAGGAGTGTGAACTTGGACCTAATTGTGCGGAGCCAATCATCCGCGTCCAGAGGTTCAGGAAACTTCGTGAAGACGGGGGGTCGCAGCTCCTCGAAGTCCCTGTAGGAGATGCCTCGGTTCCTGGGTTCCCGCGGCTGCAGCTGGCCACGGCCCTGGCGTTCCTCGGCGAGCAGGCGGATCAGCTCGGCCTGCTGCACGACCAGGGTGGCCAACTCCGGTGGGGGTGGAGCGCCATTCGCATGTGGCTCTGAACCCGAGTGCTGCCCATTGCGAGTGTTCACCATCTGCAAGAGGAAGGTCAACCGGGTTTTAAACTCACAATACCTATTTGCAATGTGACGCGCTGATAAAATCATAGCATCACGGACAGCACTGTAAATACATGAAATCATGCAACATGACATCAACCTACTCCAGCCATTTAAGAACGTACGATAGATTTCGAGTGAGATTTAAAAGTTCGAAAACTACTTAAGGTCTTATCATTACATAGTGGGATGGTGTTTCATCGACCAACCATCGAATCACACATCAAGTGGCGTCCCATATTACATAAATGGGGTACCCGTATGAGCTCTCACCTCACAAATGTTTAGGTACAACCATAAGTAAGCACGGAGCGCGGTGAAACAAAATATTGCTATCAACATGCTAGCTACGCGCCACATACTACTACTCCACGAAGACACCTTCTAAGCCTCAGAGTGACCGGTAGTCGCGGCGCCCTCGTCCTGCTCCATCTCCTGAGGCTCGGAGGACTCCCCGTCCTGGGATCCCTCGCACTGCACGAGGCGCTGCTGGAGCACCGACACCTGCGCCTCCAACTCCTCACGGCGAGCCTGAGCGTCCCTGTGCCTGGCGGCGAAGAACTGGCTGCGGTCCTTCTCCTGAATGTACAGCCCGTACACCTCGCGGGCGTAGTCCACGCACGCGATCTGGGGGCGCGAGGCACCCCGTGCCCGAAGGTCGTCGCGACGGTCCTGCCACGGGTCGTCGTCCTGTCCGAGGGTAGGGAGGAAACGCAGCACCGTGTCACCCGCCTCCCCCTCAGAGCTCAGTACTGCAAGGGCTGTCATGAGAGCACCCTTGCGAGCGTCCTCCCCACTGACTCCGCGGGAATTGATCGTGCGGAAGCTACCGTTTGCCGTGGTGAGGACCACCTTGGCCTCACAGACTCCCGGCTCGTGGATCAGCTGCGTGGAGATGAACGGGCAGGGGCGACGTCCCAACTCACGCATGGCCCTGCACAGGATCAGGGACATGGGACAGTCCTCCCGGCAACGCTCATGGACCCATCCACCCTCGGCAACCGGCGGGGTGTGGGTCATAGAGGGCAAAGGGCGCCCTCCGGTGGCCTTGCGCGCGGTCTGCTTCGTCCTCACCATCTGTTTGGCATAAAAAGGAGATGTCTTAGTTTTATAAGGGAGTGGATTTTAAAATCATGATCAAGACGGATCGGAGGAAACGTGTAGAGTGGTGTCTTAAAATTTCGAGTTCATGCAATACTCATATTTTTAGCAGCAAATCCCATTTGACAGAAAAGAAAATCATGATGCATGATTCGTCCTTATCGATCTCACATCGCACACCCTATTTAGTATTACTAGCGATAATTCGGTGACATATATGCACGGCTCTCTCTAATGCAACTAGGCGTTCACTATCGTTCTTATTATCGCACGTAGTCAGTGTACCTGCAGAAAAATGCATGCTTTCAACATTACCGCTCTAAACCTAGAAGTGGCATCCACGCAATTTGCGCCGCGTGGACAACGCATCTGTACGGTCCTCTGCTAGACCGGGCTGGCACCCACGCAAGCAAATTGAATTCTTGCTGCGTCACAACAGAAGAGTGGTCACAAACACCGCAAAGGTGACCACCCCCCTTAAAAATTTCTATCCTACCAGCATGAATGCAGAGTTCACAACTAATCGCAAAACTTCCAATAGCTTCCACCAGTACTGGGGAGGGCTAATGGCCGAAAAGTTGTTTCTCAAAGCACCGAATATGCATATGAGTTCTATCTAGGTCAAAATGTCAGTGATGTCACCTGGATAACACTAACATCCTTAATACGGGCATATCGTATACTTTCTTTTACAAATTACTTGAAAAGGGCTTTCCAAAAATAGTTTTGTAAACTAAATCTTGATGATATAACTGTTGTCTGTGTATGATCGGCTCTGATACCAGCTGTGGCGGAACCGCCGATTTAATACGGGCTAAGTACACCTATCACCATTAGCTTACAGTGTACTTAGACCGTACTAAACCCGGTCGTCCGTCGAGAAGCCCTCAGCTCTCGATTTGCACCAAATCCCAGATGAACCGACATCACACACATCCGACTCACGATGGAGCCACAACAGTTACATCATCACAGGCATTTGAATAGATAGTAATAAGACTTTAAGTTACAAACCAGGTTCTGAATAAAATAGGTTCAACATAGGTCCATAATAAAATAGAGTTCGAAATGGTGTCTCGCAGCGGAAATTAAAGATCACAGTTCATGATAAACAAAAGACTTGCAGTAGGAGAGTGACATCATGCCCACTGATGTCACCCCATTGCCAGATCATGACTCGGCTCACTCCTGGTGGTAACAAGCTCCTCCACCCACGCAGGCACAAAAGAGGAACTCCATACCTGAAAACCAAATGTTGGGGGCAAACCCTGAGTACTAATTACTCAGAGGACTTAATGGCATTGGCTTACGGCTGACGCAAAGCTTGCTTACTATCATCTAGGTCCTTAGCCATGGATTTTTGTCAAAGGTTGATTATACATAAGGTAGCGGGATTTGACAGCCGCTACCCCTTATGATAGAAAGAGATAACCATTTAGAGTATGATAAATGACATAAACTTGAAGCATCCAAAAATCAATTAAGTAACCAATCATGTAATATTCGAAAACATGAATCATAATCATATGGTATTAAAGTTATTACTACGTTGCCCGTGTGCGGCATTTGGCATTCTCACACCTGGTGAGTATCAGCGATTCGAATCGATTTCTAATTCCCGGGAATAACTAAAAATGCCAGGGGCCCATATGCTTACTCACACGACGGCTTTCCCACATATAGTCCCCCTCCTCCACCTGTCCCATCCCAAGTTCGATTCACTCCCACCTGACTCCCGGGTTGTGCCCCCATGACGAGCCTGCCGACATCTCGGACTCCCCGCCATGAGTACCAAGCTCCCCCGGGCCACCTTCCTCTCAACCAGTGGGTAGGAACGTGTTTCTGTTCTCCGGATGGCACAAGTAAGGTTTCACCGGTCCCATTAACCGGGTAAGCACTTTAGCAATGGTATGCCAACCAGCAGGCGAACAGCGAACGTGCCTTAAACGACTCGGGCGGAGCCATTACACCGCAACAACACACACCTCGAAAAGTAAAGCTTAATCTCCGCCCGGTCTCCACTTAATCATCAACATCATAGACTATCATGGCAGAACTGCCAGTGTTCCATTTCTTTTTCAAAGTCACCCTACGCGACGAGTGACCATTCACTCGTGTCTACTCGAGCCTAGCATTTCTAGGCAACTCGTCCTACGTACCTAATATAGGTGCTAGGGCCAGGACGGCCAGTGGTTCTAATGCAATAAGGCTCCAAACAATACCTAACGCATATGCGTAATCATAAATCATAATTTGCTAGGAGAATGTAGGGCCAGCCTACCTTCCTCGCTAGGGTTAGCTTCCTCGGCGGTGAAGTCAGGTGCGGCCTGCGGGTACTCTTCTTGCTGCAGCTCGGGTTCCGGGTCTTCTGGCTCCTCGATCACCGGAATCTCCTGCTCCTCGGGCACGGGGTCTATATGCATGCCAAGTGTATGCAATGAGCGTACAGAATGCATGGAGACAATGCAAATGTCACAAAAGCGTGACAATGGGCTAACTTATTTTCACCCAACATATCATGCATTCACCCCTACTATAAAAGGAAACCCCTTTACTTCTAAGCATACACTTAGACCCTAGGCACAACAGAAAGAAGAGCAGTTCATAACATGACCATGTATTAATAGGACATAACGAAATACTTGCTAACCATTTTATTACTACCAGATAACCCCTTTTATTTATTTAAAAAGGGTGACTGAGTTTAAATAGCTACCCTACACCAATTTACTTCAAATTTTACAGTGTACTGTTCTCAGGTACAGGAGCTTGCCATAACAATTTCAGCTTAAATGGACCAATAATGAATTTATAAAAAAAATTCAGAAAGTTATTAGCCCTAACTCTTCTCAGATTTATTATAAATTATCCGTACATGACCCGACCAAGAAATTTCACCAGGGAGCTAACTATGCTATATAGAACTTAGGAAAAATATATATGACTCATTTTATGCACTTTTTATGTAGCAACATTTTCCAAGTCACATTTAAATGGTAAAAAGCAAAACACATATAACTTGATTAATGCTAGGGTGCTAAACATAGTACTCAGGACCTAACTACCCTGTTATAGCCACTGTCAAGGCCTCAAGTTCATTAGAGTTCATTAGATATACTTTTTCCTATTTACAACATAGAACATGCATGTGCAAAAATTGTGAACAAAAGTTGACATGCACAGATCCATATCATATCCATTGCATAGATCATTTTACTGTGGTTCCAGAACAACAAAATTTTCCTTTTTAGGATTTTTATTCGATTTTATATGATTTATCAAAGTTTCAGCCGAAATAAATCCATTTTAAATGAAAATTACTCAGATCCAGGGGCTATTGCATAATTATCCTATAGATCCGAGGGCCTAGACGTAAGATCTACAAGACTTGGTAAACAGGCGGGAGGACCGGCTTGGAAATAGGGAAAAATCCGGGGGCTAGCTCGCAAAAGCGCCCCCGGTCGTCTCCCTCCCCGCGCCAGGCGCGGTCGCGCGACGCGCGCGCGCGGCGCGCTCGCGCGCGCCGGCGAGCTCGGGCTCGCCGGAGCCGCGACGCGGGGTCAAGGGGACGCGGGGCGGGGCGGCGCTCACCGTGGGCGTGAAGTGGACGGCGGAGGCGGCTCGGGTCGGCGGGGAACGGCGACGAACGGCGGCGGCGACTTGAAGCTCCCGGCGCGACGCGACGTCGAGCTGCGGCTTGATCTCCTCGCCGGGGGCTCGGGCGGCGACGAGGGTTGGCGGAGGCGAGGCGGCGCGACGAGGCGGTTGTGGCGGGGGTGGTGTCGGGGGCTGAGAAGGGCGGATGGCGGCGGCGCAAGCTCGGGTTCGAGCTCGCCGCCGGCTATGGCGGTCGCGGCGAAAAAGGCTCGGGGCGGGGCGGAGAGAGGCAGAGGAGCGGGGGCGTTAGGGTTTTGGGGCGCGGGGCTCCTCCCCTTTTTGGGGCCGGGCGTCGGGCAGCGCGGGCAGGGCGGAGGGGCGCGGGCGGTGGCCGGAGGGCCGCGGCGGTGCCCGTCGGCCGCGTGGCCGCCGTCGTACGCGGGAGGATGACGCGCCGCGCGGCGCGGACCGCGTCCATGAGTCGCGAGCCGCTGACGGGTGGGGCCAAGACGCGAGACGGAGAGATGGGTGCGGTGGACTGGGTCTACGGGGCGAGGGCCGAATTGGCGCGGGCCGGCCCAATTCGGACGCCGCAGGCGGGAACCCGACAGGTGGGACCCACCTGTCATAGAGAGAGGGAAAAAAAAGAAAATCCAAAAATGGAAAAATCCCCTTTGACTGCTGAGACACATCTTTTCTATTTGTGTTTTTGAGCATCTTAGAGGCCGATTTAGATGAAACTCAAAATACAAGGAGTGTTCAAAATTTTGTAAGCTACAACTTTGTTATAAACTTTGACCCCCAGTTCTATGGTCGAGTTTGGTCTAAATTTGAATTTGAGTTGCTGCCTCAGGTTTGACCAGCAGGATGCCCCATCTTAGAAATTCTAAAAATCCCTTTTCTAGCCATTTACACCTCATGCGCCTTTTGGGAAAGTTGTGTAGAATTTTATGGTCTACATTTGGTTCAATGGGAGTATTTCATCAAAGTGGCTGTAGGTTTGTACAAACTTGGGTTTTCAAAACCAGGCTGGTTTGGGTTGGTTATTTGGGCTGACAGAAAAAGGTTCAAAACATTAATTTGAATTTATTTTTTGCCCAAACTCAATTTGACAAAGTTGTTCATTAGATCCTTATCTACAACTTTGGTAATATGAGCTCCCCCCACAACCCAACAGAATTCAAACTACAAGCCTAGCATTGTCCATGCTTACTGAAAAAAATCCCACATTATGACCAAATCCCTCTAACCATGATTATGCCATGATGCTTATGATGCCTGATAGTGTACACTTTACTTAATTTAGGTACTTGAGATGCTGGAGCATCACAACGCTGGTACTACCCCTGCCGTTCGGCCGAAAGACTTGATGCCTGGATCGCCAACCCGGAGGCTGAACAGAACCCACGCCTGGAGTCTACTATTGAGTACCTCACTACCCTCAATACCGACTACAACGCCGCCCTGGACGAGTTGGACATTGATGAGGACATCTCTCCTATGTATACAACCGAGTCTCCTCCAAGTGTGCTGCAAGGTCCTATCACAAGAGCACGAGCACGACAACTAAATCAACAGGTGAACTCGTTCCTAAGTTCTAGTACATATACTGATAAGGATGGTATGCTATCTAATTATATTCTTGATTATATTATACTTAGGAACCTTGGAGAGGATCAGGAAGGGCTTGGACACCAGCAAGGAGTCGGAGAGGAACAAGGAGGACGTCCAAGTCAAGTTGGAGGCCCAGTCCAAGTCGAGTTCGAGTCTACCTCGGCCTGCAGGACCTTTCGACACTAAAACGGAGACCCAGGACGCATACGGGCTCCGTTTTCGACGATCCACATATGCCTGGAAAGATAAAAACATAAGCTTTCCAATGCCACTGGTTTAAGGCCTATTGGAGTTCGGAGTCGACGGGAAATCGCTTTGGAAGGTGACGGACAGAATCTGTCCAGGGTGCTGCGCGCCCTCACGTGGGCCTTTGGGCCATGTATCGTGTGAGAAGTCTTTTGCGTTCACGTCTAGGAGTCCTTGGGCGTCCCTCAGGTCTATAAAACCTTAGCCGCCGCCCAAGTTAGGGTTTGGGTTTTGCTTAGATACAATCTGTCATTGAACAGTCGCCGTTTCTACGGTTTGTGAGACCCCCACTCGTGTTCTTAATCATACATCGTGCAAATTCAGTTGCAATCCTTCCTTGTTTTTGTTTGTGTTCTCGATTCACAGCAGGGATTAGCCTTCGTGGCGAGGTCAACCGGGCAGCGCACGGTTGATAACCAGAGGACGCGTGGTGCTGCGATTGCAGGGGCTTGATCGTGTTGATCGGGAGCCGGATCGTGAGTGTCTCGTGCCGACCAATCGACTTATCATCCACCTGACGGAAGATCGGGAACCCCCTGGTCCCCATCAAGTGGTAATCAGAGCAAGGTTTACCGTCAGGTTTGCCTTCACACTATCCTTAGATTAGGTTAGATTAGTTTCGTTTCATCCCACAGTCCACGAAAAAGCCAAAAAAAAAAAAATCCATACCTACAGCCACGCTTTTAGCCTTTGCACAACTTCGGTTTCAGAGTCCGTAGTTCTGAGTTCTTGTCCGTGGTCGAGTCGTGTTGCTGGTTTAGATCGTGTCTTTGTTTTAGTTGTTTTCACCTCCGCTGCATATCTGTTTCTATACACCGATCCATATCATCGCTTGAGTTCTAGTCGAATTAGGTTTTGTTTGTTGCCGCCGCCGTTGTGTTAGGGTTTCCATCATAAAACCCTAATTTCGTCTCTTCCCACCATCCATACTGTCATACACCATCGACACTTTCCATCCATACATCTCGGAATCCGAATACGTACCGCCGAGGAAACCCTAAGTCGGAGTCTTTCAATAAAACAGCCATAACTTTTCGCTCGTTTATCAGAAAAATCCGAAAAAAATACGGTAGCTTGGTGACTCCAAACTGCGCCATCCAACCGGACCAAAGGTCGGGTTGCCATCGGGAAAATTGCCAAAAAAAAATCAGGAAAATAAAAAAAAATTGATCAGAGGTTTTGCACACTTTGTCTTTTTTCTGTAAACCACACCTGACCTCTGTTCAAGGTGAACTTTTGTGTGGTTCTTCCTGGTGTGTCTCTGAGTCAAAAATAAGTGACAAAAAAAAGAGTGCAAAAAAAAAAAATAATAGAAAAACAAAACAGAGACATTCAGGAAGACCATTCAATTGGTGTTTTTCATATACTGTGTGGTACCCTTGATCCTTGTTCTTCTTTCTGACCCTTGTTGCCGTCTCCACCTTTTTCCTACTTGTGTGCTTTGCAACGAAAACAGGGATACATTTAGACCAGCAACTAGGGCAAGATTTTTTTTTCTCGGACATTTATTCAGCATTACTATCTGTTACTGCATTGTGTACCACTGACATATATACAGCCTTCCTACAGCTCCACATATATTATCTCTTGATCAGCACCGGTTTTTGTCCCTTGCAATCGCGTCATCACGCTCCATTGGGTGTCACGAACCAGCCACCGGTTGCGCCGTCCCTTGCTGTGTTGGTAAGAACCGGGTAAGAACTTGGTAAGTTTGCTTGAGAGTGTGAGATCCCACCTAGTAGTTCGTAGGGTTTCAAAAACTTGTGTTTGCTTTGGTTCTTTCTTTTCCTGAGCTAACCATGACAGGAGACAAGAAGGATGATGGGGCGCCGACAATTGAGGATTGTGTCCTTCTTTCAGATATGAATGCGTTCCAAGAGAATGTTAAGTCATGGATCACTGAGGGCGCTAAGAAAACAAACAAGACCCTCAGCACCATTACCCAAACCTTGGTCTCCCTCACCGACCGAATGGATGCAATTGAGAAGCGCCACCCCGCACCTACTGAAGAGGGAGATGTCTCCGCAGCCAGCCACAAAAAGAGCACCGCCAAAGATGACAATGATGAGGAAGAGGATTTGGACGAAGAGGAAGAGGAAGGAGAAACTGAACAGCAACGACGATTACGCCTTCGACTTCAACACAACAGGTTTGGTATGGGAGGTAAGAAGGGTGGTAATAAAGGAAACAACTTTCGTGATGATGATCCTTTTGCTAAGGTAAAATTCACCATCCCTTCTTTTTCTGGAGCTTATGATGCTGAGGCTTATTTGGATTGGGAGATGACCGTTGAGCAAAAATTTAATTCCCACCTAGTTCCTGAACAACATCGGGTTAGGCAAGCCACTAGTGAGTTTAAAGATTTTGCTATTATTTGGTGGACTGAATTAGGCACACTTCACTTACAACCTGATACATGGGATAGGTTAAAAGATGCTATGCGTGAGCGGTTTGTCCCTTCATCATATAAACGTGACTTGCGTAAAAAATTACAACGCTTAGAACAGGGAGACATGACCGTCCAGGAATATTATGCTGAATTGCAAAAGGGTATGATTCGCTGTGGGGTTAAAGAGGAAACGGAGGACAAAATTTGTCGTTTTTATGGTGGGTTACGGCCAGAAATTCAGGACATTGTTGACTATAAAGATTTTACTACTGTCAATGGTTTGTTTCATCTTGCCATGTTAGCAGAGAAGGAGTTGCAGGGACGCCAATCTAGGAGCAGCAGGGGCAGTGTCGGCGGCAGCAGCACCTTCACACCCCGGCAAGCGAGGACAGCGCCTTCTTCCTCTTTCCGGCAACCTGCACCACCATCACCATCTTCGACGGCACCACGTCCAGCAGTAACCGCACCGTCCTCACGTGTTCCGGGCAGCAACAAATTGAAGCCACCAGCACCTACCACGAGTTCTTCCTCCATCGCTTCCACAGGCCGTACGACGACAGGCATTCGCTGCCACAAGTGCCAAGGTATCGGTCATGTTCAAAAGGAATGCCCCAGCAAACGGGCATACATTGCTACTGAAGATGGAGGTTATATCAGCACCTCTGACGTCGAAGAAGACATTGACGATATGGAAGAAACCAACGAAGACGACGGCAATGATGGTGACACTTTGGGTTCTGAAGACACTGCTGCATATAGATCCATCATTGTCCAGCGCGTTCTTAGTGCCCAGATGGAGCAAGCCGAGCAGCAACAGCGCCACAACTTGTTTCAGATTTTCTTCGTCATCAACAACCGACGAGCGCGCGTGATTATTGACTCCGGTAGCTGCAATAATTTGGTGAGTTCAGATTTGGTCAAAAAACTTGGATTGATCACACGTCCGCATCCACACCCATATCATATTCAGTGGTTGAATGATTCCGGCAAAGCTAAGGTAACACAAACTGTTCGGGTTTATTTTTCCATTGGATCATATTCTGATTTTGCCGATTGTGATGTGGTACCTATGCAAGCATGCTCTCTTTTGTTGGGTCGTCCATGGGAATATGATACTGATGCTCTTCACCATGGTAGGAGTAATAAATATACCTTCATGCATAAGGGAAAGAAAATTACACTTCTACCTTTGACCCCTTCTGAAATTGTTGAGTTTGATAGAGAGAGGCTTGCTAACGATAAGAAAACTGTTGAGGCTAAATCTGAAATTCAGCATGTCACAAACCAAATAAGATTAAAGAATCCTGTCTTGCTTGCTACAAAAACTGATCTTGCTGAAATTAATGCTGTGGTGTGCTATGCTTTCATATGCAAAGATGCTTTGTTTTCTTGGGAAGATATGCACCATATTTTGCCTCCTGCGGTCACTAACCTTTTGCAGGAGTATGCGGATGTTTTTCCCGCTGAAATACCTCCAGGGCTGCCACCTATTCGAGGGATTGAGCACCAAATTGATTTGATACCTGGCGCGAGTTTGCCAAACCGAGCTGCTTATAGGACCAACCCCGAGGAGACTAAGGAAATTCAGCGCCAAGACCAAGACCTTCTGGACCGCGGGTATGTACGTGAGAGCCTTAGTCCATGTGCCGTTCCTGTTATTTTGGTTCCAAAAAAAGATGGTAGTTGGCGAATGTGCGTAGATTGTAGAGCCATCAACAACATTACGATACGGTACCGTCATCCTATTCCTAGGTTGGACGACATGCTTGATGAGTTAAGTGGTTCTATAATTTTTTCTAAGGTTGACTTGCGTAGTGGGTACCACCAAATCAGAATGAAACTAGGGGATGAATGGAAAACAGCTTTTAAAACCAAGTTCGGGTTATATGAGTGGTTAGTCATGCCTTTCGGGTTAACTAATGCACCTAGCACCTTTATGCGATTAATGAATGAGGTTTTGAGAGTTTTTATTGGGCAATTTGTGGTGGTATACTTTGATGACATACTGATTTACAGCAAGTCTTTGCATGAACATATGGATCATCTACGTGCCGTTTTTGATGCCTTGCGGGCTGCGCGTTTATTTGGTAACATCGAGAAGTGCACCTTTTGCACCGATCGAGTCTCTTTTCTTGGCTATGTTGTGACACCGCAGGGAATTGAGGTAGATGAGGCCAAGGTGCAAGCTATTCGAAGTTGGCCTACGCCCACAACGGTTTCGCAAGTGCGGAGTTTCCATGGACTTGCTGGATTTTACCGCCGCTTTGTGCCAAATTTCAGCACCATTGCTGCCCCATTAAATGAGTTGACAAAGAAGGGAGTACCGTTTCATTGGGGTAAGACACAGGACGATGCTTTTAATCTTCTGAAAGATAGACTTACTCATGCCCCATTGCTGCAACTTCCTGATTTTGGTAAGACTTTTGAGCTCGAATGTGATGCTAGTGGTGTAGGCATTGGTGGTGTGTTGATGCAAGAAAATAAACCAGTTGCTTACTTTAGCGAAAAATTGAGTGGGCCTGTTCTGAATTATTCCACGTATGATAAAGAATTATATGCTCTTGTTCGATCTTTGGAAACGTGGCAACATTATTTATGGCCTAAAGAATTTGTCATTCATTCTGATCATGAATCGCTAAAACATATTAGAAGTCAATTAAAGCTGAATCGTAGGCATGCTAAATGGGTTGAATTTATTGAATCTTTTCCATATGTCATTAAACACAAGAAGGGGAAAGATAATGTGATTGCTGATGCCTTGTCTAGGAGATATGCTATGTTGTCCCAACTTGATTGTCGTATTTTTGGCTTGGAATCAATTAAAGAACAATATGCTAATGATGATGATTTTAAAGATGTCATATTGCATTGCAAACAAGGAAGAACATGGGACAAATATGTGATAAATGAGGGGTTCGTGTTTAGAGCTAACCGCCTATGCATTCCAGTTGGATCCGTTCGTCTTTTGTTGATGCAGGAGGCTCATGGAGGCGGATTGATGGGCCATTTTGGTGTCAAGAAGACGCAGGATGTGCTGTCCACTCACTTCTTTTGGCCAAGGATGAAGCGCGACGTTGAGAGGTTTGTAGCTCGCTGCACTACATGTCACAAGGCCAAGTCACGATTGAATCCACATGGTTTATATATGCCTCTTCCTGTTCCTAGCACTCCATGGGAGGATATTTCGATGGACTTTGTTTTAGGATTGCCTAGGACAAAGAGGGGGAGGGATAGTATTTTTGTGGTGGTTGATAGATTCTCAAAGATGGCTCATTTTATTCCTTGTCACAAGAGCGACGATGCTGTTAATATTGCTAACCTATTCTTTCAAGAAATTGTTCGCTTGCATGGTATGCCTTCTACTATTGTTTCAGATCGTGATGCTAAATTTTTGAGCCACTTCTGGAGAACGCTATGGAATAAGTTGGGAACGAAGCTGCTGTTTTCAACAACTTGTCATCCACAAACCGATGGACAAACTGAGGTAGTAAATCGAACTTTATCTACCATGTTGAGGGCTGTTTTGAAGAAAAATTTGAAGATGTGGGAAGAGTGTTTGCCGCATGTTGAGTTTGCATATAATCGAGCGGTGCACTCAACCACCAAGGTAAGTCCTTTTCAGGTAGTATATGGTTTTAACCCTCGTGCTCCTATTGATCTTTTACCTTTACCTACTAGTGAGAGGGTTCACCATGATGCTAGGGAACGTGCTGAATTTATTTTAAAACTGCATGCAACCACTAAAGAAAATATTGAAAAGATGACTGCAAAGTATAGGGATGCAGGTAGTAAAGGTAGAAAGGAATTAAAACTAGAACCGGGTGACTTAGTGTGGTTACACTTAAGAAAGGATCGTTTTCCAGATTTGAGAAAGTCTAAATTAATGCCTAGAGCTGATGGTCCTTTCAAGATAATTGAGAAAATAAATGATAACGCATATAAACTTGAGTTGCCTCCCGAGTTTGGGGTTAGTCCCACATTTAACATTGCAGATTTGACGCCGTATTTGGGAGAAGAAGATGAGCTTGAGTCGAGGACGACTTCACTTCAAGAGGGGGAGGATGATGAGGACATCTCTCCTATGTATACAACCGAGTCTCCTCCAAGTGTGCTGCAAGGTCCTATCACAAGAGCACGAGCACGACAACTAAATCAACAGGTGAACTCGTTCCTAAGTTCTAGTACATATACTGATAAGGATGGTATGCTATCTAATTATATTCTTGATTATATTATACTTAGGAACCTTGGAGAGGATCAGGAAGGGCTTGGACACCAGCAAGGAGTCGGAGAGGAACAAGGAGGACGTCCAAGTCAAGTTGGAGGCCCAGTCCAAGTCGAGTTCGAGTCTACCTCGGCCTGCAGGACCTTTCGACACTAAAACGGAGACCCAGGACGCATACGGGCTCCGTTTTCGACGATCCACATATGCCTGGAAAGATAAAAACATAAGCTTTCCAATGCCACTGGTTTCAGGCCTATTGGAGTTCGGAGTCGACGGGAAATCGCTTTGGAAGGTGACAGACAGAATCTGTCCAGGGTGCTGCGCGCCCTCACGTGGGCCTTTGGGCCATGTATCGTGTGAGAAGTCTTTTGCGTTCACGTCTAGGAGTCCTTGGGCGTCCCTCAGGTCTATAAAACCTTAGCCGCCGCCCAAGTTAGGGTTTGGGTTTTGCTTAGATACAATCTGTCATTGAACAGTCGCCGTTTCTACGGTTTGTGAGACCCCAACTCGTGTTCTTAATCATACATCGTGCAAATTCAGTTGCAATCCTTCCTTGTTTTTGTTTGTGTTCTCGATTCACAGCAGGGATTAGCCTTCGTGGCGAGGTCAACCGGGCAGCGCACGGTTGATAACCAGAGGACGCGTGGTGCTGCGATTGCAGGGGCTTGATCGTGTTGATCGGGAGCCGGATCGTGAGTGTCTCGTGCCGACCAATCGACTTATCATCCACCTGACGGAAGATCGGGAACCCCCTGGTCCCCATCAGACATGGTGAGGTATGAGAACTGGAAGCTTCGAGCATGGGTTGCACATGGCGTGGAGCCCGCAGAAGAAGAACCTGTAGAAGACCCCGTTGATGCTCCGCGCAGGAAGAAGGCCCGCTACAACGATCCGGAAGCTAGGACCTATATACGGCATCATGAGGATTAGGATGTTATCCCTTTTGTAATAGGTTCTATTAGTATCGCTTAGTTAGTTCGGTTAGGCTTAGAACGATTAAAAGTGTGCTCGTTTGCTAATGATTGTGTCTTATGGATGATTTGGTTGTTTGTAATGAGTGCTTAAGTTGTGGGGTGATGTCCACAACTTAGTCTTTTGGTTGGATGCTTGATAAGTTTAATAAAGTTAGTTAGTTTGGGGAAAGCCTTGCTCTATCTATATATGTTTAGATCTTTATCTTATCTGTCTTGGTTACTAATGTTGAATGAGATGTATGGTCGGGAATGAGTACTAATGGTATATTTGGTCCATTAGATGAGTTCGGGACGTGGTCGTGGTCGTGGCCACGGAGGTAGAGGAGGTCGCGGAGACGGAGGACTCCCAAATCCACCGCCGCCAATGACTATGGAACAACTGATCATGAACCAGACCCAAGTGATACAAGCTCTCGGTCAAGCAGTGGCCGCCATACACTAGGCGCAGCAGCAACCACCGCCACCACTGCCACCTCAACCGCGTGACAGACGCGCAGAATTTATGAAGGAACACCCACCTGTGTTTACTCACTCTGCCGACCCCATGGATGCAGAAGACTGGCTCCACGCAATAGAATGGGAGCTGGACGTCGCTCAGTGCACCAACCAGGAGAAAGTTCTCTACGGCCCTCACCAGCTATGGGGTGCCACTCAACAATGGTGGGAATCATACCGCTTGGCTCATAATAACCCCAACACCATCACTTGGCAGGAGTTCACAGAGAGTTTCAGAGCGCATCATGTTCCAGCTGGTGTGATGTCACTGAAGAAAGAGGAGTTCCTGGCGCTCACCCAGGGCACCATGTCTGTCAATGAGTATCGGGACAAGTTCCTACAGCTGTCCCGCTGCTGTCCAGAGGAGGTTAACACCGATCCCAAGAAGCAGCACCGCTTTCTCAAAGGCTTAGTCGATCCACTCAGGTACCAGCTCATGAACCACACTTTTCCTAACTGCCAGCATCTTATAGACCGGGCTATCGTGACGGAGAATACTCGTCGCGAGATGGAGGAAAAGAAGCGCAAGCAGAAGGCGCAGCAGTCTAGCAGCAACACCCGCCCGCGGTTTTTTGGGCCGCAGAATTTTCAGAACCGCCCTACACAGAACCCCGAACAGTAGCAGCCACAGTTCCAGCGCTACAACAATAATGGCAACTATCAGTATCAGCGCCCGAATTATCAGCCCCAGTAGAACAATGCCCAGATGCAGCGCTCAAACAATCAAGCTCCCCGCCAGCCAACTCCTACCAGTACCCCAGTGAAGACAGGCACGCCAATACTACCAGGGAGTGCCAATTGTTTCAAATGCGGAGGGACAGGTCACTGGTCTAAACAATGCCCGCATAGAGGGACACCGCAACAGACACCGCAACAGAGTTCGAAGACAGGCACCCCCAACCAAGCTTCCAGCCACGCCAAGATCAACCACATCACCGCGGAGGCTGCCCAGGAAGGTCCAAATGTTGTCGTAGGTACGTTCCTGGTCAACTCCCATCCCGCCTTATTACTTTTTGATACTGGTGCCACGCATTCCTTCGTTACTGCTCAGCACGTAGACAAGTATAATCTGCCTATGATAAAGATGGTAAAAACAATGCTAGTTAGTTCACCTGGGGGAAACATGCGATCAGAGTTCGCTTGTGATGCTGCATCCATTAAAATAAGGGGGGTAGATTTTCCAGCATCCTTAATAGTTATGAACGCACAAGGAGTAGATGTTATTCTGGGTATGAATTGGCTGCAAAGATACAACGGGGTAATCTCATGTGCTGAGAGAAAGGTAACTTTGACTACGCCAGCCGGGGAGAACATGGAGATTCTGATAGACCCACCTCAAGCAGGAGTTAATGCTATTGATGCTACAGCCCTGGAGAATATCAGAGTAGTGTCAGAATTTTCGGATGTCTTCCCAGATTCGTTTCCAGGTATGCCGCCTGAACGTGACATTGAATTTTCTATTGAATTAGTGCCTGGAACTGAACCTATTTATAAGAAAGCATATAGAATAGCTGGTGTCGAATTGCTTGAAGTTAAGAAACAAATAGATGAACTACTGAAGAAAGGGTTTATTCGCAAGAGCACTTCACCTTGGGCCTCACCAGTATTGCTTACTGAGAAGAAAGATGGAACGTTGCGAATGTGTATTGATTACAGAGGTCTTAATGCCGTTACAGTAAAGAATAAATATCTACTGCCCCGAATTGAGGATTTATTTGATCAGTTCAAAGGTGCCTGTGTTTTCTCCAAAATTGATTTACGATCTGGTTATCATCAACTAAGAATTAGACCTTCATCTACCAAAGACAGCGTTCATTAGTCTTTTGGTTTGACTAATGCTCCAGCCTTCTTTATGTACATGATGAATAGTGTGTTCATGGAATATTTGGATAAGTTTGTTGTGATATTTATTGATGATATTCTGATTTATTCTAAAACGGAAGAGGAACACGAGGAACATCTGAGATTAGTGTTGCAGAAACTTAGAGAACATAAACTACTCTCGAGGTAACGGTCAGGAGTAGAAGCAATTTACCATAATCTAATAATATCCCCCTTGACTTTTAACTTGTGGCCTAGTCAATCTTAAAAGAAAAAAACAAAAACTAATGAGTGTATGAGAGAGTGTAATTATGCAAGAGATAAGCATATAAACAAAGACATTGATTAAATCAAGTTCTAAACACCATGTTTACAACATGATTGCTAAGTCTCTCTATAGCCATCAAAATTTTAATTAACCAAGATTAAACCACCATGTTTTATCAAGGTCATTAACTCTTAAAAGCACAAAAAAACAAGGCACATTGCAAAGCTTATAAACTAATCAAATGAAATTATGGAAAACTAGCAAGGTTAATTAACTTCATCATGATGATCAACAATTTAATCTAAGCACCATGCTTACATAAAATTGCTAAGGAAAAT
This sequence comes from Paspalum notatum, assembly GCA_022530915.1. NCBI lineage: Eukaryota > Viridiplantae > Streptophyta > Magnoliopsida > Poales > Poaceae > Paspalum > Paspalum notatum. Next base: position 23,939,506 of record CM039688.1, on the reverse strand, counting down.
ATTGTCGGCATGTTATCATAAATATGAAAGCACACATCATGAAGGTAATTAGCAACCAAGCAAATTATAAACATGCAATTTAGTCTAAATGTAAAAGGGTGGTTTATGCATGAAATTAGTAACATGAAAGATAGAAACTAAACTAAAAAGAGTTTACACCTAATATTGAACACTAAGAAACAAAACATTCTAATTAGTTTAGAAAATCAAACATGTTAACATAACAAGGGTGAAAAAAACTTATCCACAAGAGATATGATTAGCAAGAAAATTTCAATTAAACCTAATGATGATGGTCTCAAACACCATGTTTACACTTCATTTACCAAGAAGAAAACTCTGCCGAGAATCAACATAAATATAAAGCTTCCATCATGAAGTTTATGAAAAATTCAATACTAACATAGCAAGTGTGAAGAAATAAATGAAAATGCAAATGCAAGGTGGAAAATATAATGATGATGTGATGGTGTTAACTAAAACAAATGTTAGATTAAGTTAACTAGCCACAAGCTAAAGATTCAAAGAGTGGTGTCATGCTTTCCATTTCTCTATTAAAAGACTTTTAAGACTCTTAACACTAAAAACAAATAATTAAACGTGTTGCCTCCCGAAAAGCGCTTAATTTAAAGTCATAAAGCTAGACTTTTCACTTACCTCTGTTGAAGTGAAGCCATGTCCTAGGAGTAAGAATCCAAAATGTCCATGCAGCTTGATAACTTGATTGTGCAGCTACATCGTGTCTTGATCACAGCATCACTTGTGTGCACAATCCTCTGCTTGTGTGTTCATGTGCCAATGTCTTTGAAGCTCCTTGAACTTGATCATGAAAATCTCATCGAAGCACTGCTCAAGCCTTCTTCATCATTGTTGTCATCATCTTCCTCAAGTAGACATCACCATTGTTCCTGTCATTTCCTTCTTCGTGGAATAACTTATTGGTCTCGAACAGAACATACCTCAAATAATAGATCTATTGGATAGCCTTCAATGATTTGCACATTGCTCCTTGTAGAAATCTCCAAATTGAGTGATTCTTGTTGCGTTGGAACAAGAACTTCATGGGCCTTCCAAATATAAGAAAATATTTTGCCTTTGCCTTCTGAGGTCGAGCTCCATATTGGTGACATCTTTAGCTTCCTATTTTCAGCCTTCCCGATGTTGACGATCTTCAATTTTTTGGACTTGGGTCTTGGTGGAAATTGTCTGAATCCACCATTGTTGATCTTGAAGCTTGATAGGCTTGGTTCTTGTCTTCAATTCCTCCTCCACTCAGTCTACTCACTCTTCAATTTGAAACTCAATTAAACTTTTGCAAATTCTGATGATGTCTCCAAATCCTTGTCAAATCCTTCTATCAATCATCATGAATTTATCTTGTACTCTTTCAACACATTGATCTCATTGTTTCAAATGAAGTGTGAATTTCTCTGCATGGTTAGCTCATAGTGCACACAATATTATATATATATATATAGCATTATGGCATTGATTAGAGATAAATGTAGAGTCATATGGTTGATTGAGGTTTAAACAAACATTTGATTCATGAATCAAAGACAACTATAATTCAAATTGAAATACTTAGCAAAACGCTGAAGCATACATAATTCATAGATAAACTTGATTCGTAAAATCAAACAAGGGATAAACAAGACGATGGGTTCCTAATAATTTTGGCCAAATTAGAGGGATGATTTTGAAATAAATAAAATAAAAGTAGGCTTAGATAAAATTCTAACGATGGATCTTTTTGTAGAGAGACCAAATATTTTGAAATTTCAAATTTTCAAAGATAATATTGTGCACAAATAATAAGTCATGATAAACATGCACATGTTCATGTTTAAAAATTCAAAAGCAATTTGCAAAAAAAGTAAACCGGGACCGAACCACTTACGGGGGAAAAAGCGGTCGGTCCCCTTCTACTTTTGCACAAACCTTGGCTCTTAGTTTTTTTATTTATACTTGAGAATTGACCAACTTGCAAACCATATCTAAGCATGAGTAGATTCAATCAACTAATTAAAGTAAAAAGATCTACTAAAAGACATGTGGATTAATCAACAGGCCAGGTCACATGTAGAGATGAAGCATTGCAAAGCTACGGATCATAAATCATGTATAAACAAGAAGCTAGTCTAAAGACAAACTTTATTAAATGATTCTCAAAGTATGGATCAAAGGAACAAAGTTTTGAAAAAAAACGAAAAACAAAATATAAGAAGGGATAGGATCACAATCAACCAAGCAAGATTTTAATAATCATTATGAAACATCTCTAATCGAATTCAAGCAATCTTTAATTATATTTATGATTAAAACAAGAATTACCTTAATATTGAAGAAGTGAAGTTCAAATCTTTGACTCTATGGTGGCATCATCTTTTTCTTTGGAATGCCATGATTGCATGCACCATCAAGTGTTGGGGAAGAATACTTGTCTTTCCCAAAATTCAGCTTTCCTTATTCTATCCCTTTAGTAATTCGACAATAACTCCCTCATCTGAAGTCCAAATATGCCAATTCGGACTCTATCTTGAAGAGCTCGAAACTATCTACAACTTTGGTATGTGGACTTTCTTCATTTAACATCATTAAGGTCTTCGAATCGGCCCCACAAGGTGTTGCTGTCCTGAATTCCAACAGTATCACAAGATTTGGTTGGAGCTTGGATTGGTCTTGAGATAAACCTTCCGTACCTTCATCTTCCTTATACTCGAGCAATCCTTAGCCTCCAAAACCTTCTCGGCTAATCATCTTTGCTTCCATTATCTGTAGCTTAGAACAAACAAGCTCCAAAGAACATTAGTCTTAAAAAAACTTAATTGACACAGTAGACATACTTTTAACACCATAGTTACTCCTTCGTGATAGTTGTAGAAAAACTCAATAACATATCATAGTCCACTAACAGTGTTAGCACCTACTATTAAAGAGCTAAGTTTGAAAAGATTTTTTTATTGGACCGAGATCCATTTTTCCTGTAATGTTAGTTAAAGCAATATATATAGGAGAAACTATCTTCTAATAGAGTTTATAAAAGATTAGAAAACGAAGACTAAACACAAACTATAGAATTATAACATACTAACTAAGAACACAATTAGAAAACTATTATCACACAATTAGAAAACATAAACTAACTATTAAAACTAGTAGTAAAAGATAAAATTAAATATATACATAAACTCAAGTTAATTAGGACTCGACTAATTAGTTCCCCGGCAACGGCGCCAGAAAAGCTTGTTGACGGCACTTAAGTACGGCAAACCTTATACTGCAAGCGATAGTACCGTGTGTAGCTTTTTTCCAGGACGAGTATCATGGGTTTTGTCAATCCAGGAAACGAACTAATTGAGAACTAATTAACAAGAGTTTAAGTTAAACTAAAGGTATAAACAGGGCTCTATCTACCTCTAAACTATCCCTAAACTATATCTAATCTACGTCTAGACTATACTAATACTACAAGATAAGCAATTAGAACAGAACTAGAACACTAATTAAGGGGTATTAACTAGAGTCTAATCAAGCTCTAATTGGATCCAAGACATGAATGATATGGGCGCCACAAATAGATAAGAGCAACGAGATAACTAGTAGCTCAAGGTAGAAAAGCATGATCAAGCATAAACTTCATAGCATGATTAAATCAAGATCAATCAACCTAACCCCCTAGATCGAGTTTAACCTTTCTCCAGTCCTACTGTCACCAGAACCAGTTAATCAATGAGAAACTCTCAACAGGCATACATAATTAGAGAATGCACTTCTAATTACTTCACATAGTCTAATAACATAATTAGCACAACTAGAACCTCTAATCACCATGATCAAAAGAACTAGATATACAACTATATCATTAGTAAGCAAGATTGAAGATCAAGAACGCTAGAAGAATATAACCCTTAATGATATGCTCTAATTAACATGCATCTAGACCTAAAGTTAATTAGAGCTAGAACAATCATAATTAGAGCAAGAGGATGATAATTAGACAAGAACAATGCTTCATTAATAAATTGTATCATACTTACAACCATGGCCATACCTTCCCTTGATGATACAATTAGACCTCTAGAGCTAGGTAATTAGAGCACCGCGCAGGGCCTCTAATCACCTCTATGAACTAGAAGAACTCTAATCTAGACTAGAAACTCGACCCTCAGTTCTCCTCTAGTTGTGGTCCCTATACATCATGTCGCCTTGATAATGTATTGGAATGAATTGGATGGCCTTGGGGGTCTCACGAGGGTTTGTATTTATACCCCGGAGGTGGCTCGGGGTGCCCTCCACCTTCCTCTTGCTTGGAGTTGTCGTAGGACTCTTGTTTATCCCGAAACTGGACTTTTCTGTTTTCTGCACCTTCCGTATTTCGACCATATCTCTGTCATCCATACTTCAAATAAGGAAAACTCGGACTCTAAATTGTAGAGCTCGAAGAGATCTACAACTTTGGTATTCAAATTTCCTTCATTTGACATCTTTTATATCTCCGAATTGGGCCTGCAAGGTGCTGCTGTGCTGGAATCCGAGAATATCTCGAGATTTAATTTGAGCTTGGATGGATCTCGTGATATACCTTCCTCTGGCCGTTTCCTTCCATCTTCCGCTGAGTCGTTCCTCATTGCTTGGGGATCAAGTGTTGGTCCTGGACTCGGCTTGGAAAGCTCTGGAATCTTCAGTATTGGCCGAGAGTTGACGAAGTCTTCTAGTTTTGGATAGATATGAAGTGTCTTTCCCGCATAATCTTCCAGAAGCTTGTAGTATATGACGTCTTCCAGAAGTTTCCAAATAGAAAGCCTTGATTAACACAGAGGGGGTCGTGAGTCAACCAAACCTTCCTTGTTTGTCACCTTCTAGAATGCCATCTTAGAGGTCTTTTCTTACTTGACGTAGATTACGATGAATTTTGCGAAAAATAGCACAAAAACCTGTAAAAAGTAAGTATAGAAAAATTCCAAGACAATGTTGCAAAATCCACAATAATCGGTGATAATTGTTAGTAAAAGATATAGTTGACGCATAAAATCAGTGAAAAATCATGTAAAATGATACAAAATATTCGTTCATAAGCCACGTCAACATAAGTCCATTTCTTTCAAAGTGCACGGCTTGGAATGATAGCATTTCATTGAACTTTTCATTTCCTTTTAGCAATGTGCCTTATCCGGATTGCACACTCTTTACTTCAAGTTTTAGCTTTTCATTTTTATCCTTGAGCTTGATGAGAATGTTTGCTTCCTTCTCACTTGAAGTCTTGTTCTTGCATTGGGCACAATACTTGAGATCCTTGAGGGCATTGGGAGATTCACTTATCTTGCTCTTCAATTTCTCTAGCTCTATCACAAGCTTCTCATGCTCACTCTTGGGCACACATGTCTTCTCACAAGACTTGATGTCATTGGGGGATTCGTCACTCTTGTGAATTGAGTTGATTTCTTGTAGAGTTGCCTCTAACTATTTTCTAGCTTCATCAAGCTCAATGCTATGGAGTTGCAAAATTCGATTTCTTTCACATAGCTCTTCATGTGTTGTTGCCAACTCCGTGTAGCACTTGTTGACCTCATCTAGTGTCTCATTGAGCTCTTTGATTTCTTGAGATTGCTCAATATGAGACTTCTTGATCATCTTGTAGCCATCATCAAGTGCATCTCTTTCCTTGACTAGTTGCTTGTTACTTGAAGTGAGCTTCTCATTAATTTCTTCAAGAGTGACAATTTTCTTTTGCATCTCCTCAACCTTGCCATGATCATAGATTGTGACTAATTCATTACACTTGCTCATAAGGTTCTTCTTCTCAACTCTTGCCTTGTCAAGCTTTGCACTTAACTTGCAAATTGCCTTGTTTTGCTCTTGAACTAAGCTAGCAAGTTCATCATAGGAGCGTAAGTCATCATCATCATCATAGGAGTCATCAAAGGTTTTTACCTTATCACCCTTGGCCGTAAGGCAAAGGTGTGGAGTGGATGTAGAAGTTGGTAAAGTCGGTATCGGTGTAGAGATGGTAGCAATAGCAAGCCCGGAAACCACTTCTTCATCACTATCACTTGCATTGAATAAATTATTTGAGACATCATCATCAGTCATCCACTCTCCAATATAAGCTTTGTCCTTTTTCTTGAAGAACTTCTTCTTGAATTGCTTGGGGTCCTTCTTCTTATTTTTCTTCTCATCATCACTTGACTCATCACTTGAGTCATGCTTGTGGTGCTTCTTGTCATCCATCTTCTTGGTGATAACTCGGCAATGATAAGAGAGATGGCCGAGTTTGCCACACTTGTAACACTCCGTTTCTTCAAACTTCTTCTTTGATGGAAAGAATTTCTTCTTGCTTGAAGGGTATATGATGCCCTTCTTGTCAAGTCCCCCCAAAGCACTAGTGACTTTACGGACAAGCAAGGCAACTTCTTCATCACTATCTTCCTCTTCTTGCTCATCATCTTCTTTATGGTCCACTATAATGATTTTCTTGGAGGTGGACTTCTTGTCTTTGGATGAGCTTGCTTTGAGGGCAATATCTTTCTTCTTGCTTGGTGGCTCCGCATCGGTGTGATGTTACATCATGTACATCTCATGTGCCATGATCTTGCCAAGCACACCGAAAGGAGTTGCCTTGGAGAGGTTAGTTTGTTGAAGGTATGTGACGATGTGGCCATACTTGTCACGATCAAGTTGATCCAATATCTTTCTTGCCATGTCAACCTCCTTGATTTGAGTTAGACCAAGACCATTGATCTCCTCTACAAGCACATTGAGACGGGAATACATTTGGTTAGCATTCTCATGAGGAAGCATACGAAAATTGCTCATCTTCTTGCTAAGATTGCTATGACGTTGCTCTCTCTCGCTTAAGGGAAAATTGCTCAACTTCTTGCTAAGATTGCTATGACGTTGCTCTCTCTTGCTCTGGTTTCATGCTCGGAGGGTTTTGAAAATTTTGAAAGAAAGCACTAAGTTTCTCAAATGGTACCCTCAATCACTAAAGTGGTTTTATAGTTGCTCACCAGGCTATTGGCCAAACCTTACCCTATCAACTAAAGGCTTTTGTGGAGCTCAAGGTAGGGATAAAGTCAGCTTACCTATGTCATGTATTTTGTTGATTCAAATATTGGTCCTAGCGAAGTTTGTAATACCTCTCATCCCGATCAACGGATAATGGATTTGACTTGTGGATGGATATGGTCTATGGATAAAAACTCCTTATTTGATGAATCCCTTCTTAAAATTCTAAAGCATTTGAGTACATGGAGACATCATTTTTTCTTTTCTCCTCTCTTTTCTTTTCTTTTTTTCGGTAGCTCCATGTCTCCTCTTGTAAGGGAACTTTTGGGGATATTTCTGCAATAGACTGGAGTATTATTTGGAGACCATATTTGTGGATGGGTAAGTGTTGACGGTCGTTATTTGCCTATTTCGACCGTCAATTCCTCAATGAATAAATGGGGTATATATAAAGTTATGTGCATTATTTACCTAACACTAACTAATTCCATGAGTTTTGGTAGTTTTTGATGTATCGCAGGGAGAAGCTCACATTCCGTGCAAAAGAAGACCCTTTGGAGTAGCAGAGAAATAACAGACAAAAGGGCTTGAGAAAGAATTGCAAATTCAACAACTAAAAAGTATCTCAAATTCCCTCAAGACCTACACCATTGCGTAGAGCTCGTTGAGACGATTCCAAAGGACATATTATTTGGATCGTTTGGAGCCCTTATGCAAAAGATATAGAAAATATAAAAATATAGGGACTGCTGACGTCATCGCTGATGTCAGCAGCCTCCGTCCGTATGTGCACAGGCGGGAATCCACCGAAGGGCGCCACGTGGCGTTTGACCATTAGCCGAGGGGGCAGTGCCACGGACCCGCGTTCCACCGGCGCAGCCAACTAGAGGGGGCCGCGTGGCCAGCCCAGGCGGCGAGCACGCGCGCTCTGTATGGGAGGCGCGGCGCGGACCAGCCAGCGGCCGCCACGTGGCGGACCTTGGTATAGCGCGTGGGGCTTAAGCTCATTGACAATCACTTATCAGACCTGGAGAGCAATGAAGCTGGTCCATTGGCTCTCGCCCCCAAGGTTAGTTCTTGCAAGTGATTGCCAAGAAACTGACCTTCAATATTACCTGGCATTGCCTCCCGCAAGCTTGCGTTTTTCCCTAGGTGATGATGATGTTACTTGTATTGCTCACCTATGTTAGGCCAACAACTCTCTACACTTGTTCCGTCATATCTCCGATACTGCCTCTGGACCGTCTGCATGTTGTCAAGAGTATTGATAAACTCAATCTCATGGCATTACTCCCTTTTGGTGAATGTCTCCTGTATTGATGTTGCAGATCTCCCGCTGTAGCATGATGTTTGCCTTTTTTCTGACATTCTTCCAAGTGACACAAGTGCGGTCACAGCAAGGTGCTTCTAGGGAGGCTCACAGGTTGTTGAGGCTCGGGATCATGTTTCGCAAAGCCTTGGTCCCTCCAAGAAAGTACTTGAGCAGGCTCTCCATTCCAAAATAGATTGAGTGGGAAACATGGAGACATATGTTATTGGGGTTAACTCTAATATCTATCCTATGAGGGTGGCATGAATCTTTGGTTGACGAACATATGTTGGAGTTGAATCCCCTGTCGCATCCGACGTGTGGAGCAGATCAATGCTAACACTCTATTCAACTCAGTGCAGAGCATTTTGAATTCTTTGCAGCAATCAACCATTGTGGGTTGAATATTGAGGTCCTTCCTCTTAGGGGTTGGGTCAGAGGATGGGTTCCTCTTGGAATATCCTCCCCCAATCTTGATTCTTGTGGTGTGATGAAACAACTTTTCGTCAAAGTTTTCATGTTCTGCTTTGACCTTTGTTCTGATTCAAATGGAAGGCGTTGTCTAATCATGGTGTGATGAGCAACCCACAATTGTTCAGAATGGATTTCCCCATGAAGCATTTTCGTCCTTCATTCATGATCTCCAGAAATCTCCTTCTACCTTTCCATGTAAGTTAGGAGTCGACATGCGCAATTGTCTACCTAACAAGTCTCAACTATTGGGTAGGGTAGCTCAAGATAACACTACTAGAAGATTCTTTGGTCATAGAATCTTAGCATGCTATCACTAATAGTATAATTTATAGCAACCTCTAAGAAAAGAATGCCAAAAATAGCTGCCAGAGGGGTCTACCTTCATCGATGTTGTTGAAGAATCGATGCTAAAATTCCATCCATCTTACAATTACTACTTCAGGTCCTCGTTCCATGTTTGGTCAATGGAATGTTACAGTAGCGGATACATTTGAGCTATGATTTGTTGCCTCGATAACTTAGGTTGTTTCTCATTGTCACAAATTGCTTGTCAAATGCCAGACAATTTTCGCCCCAAAGCTTGGATTCTGCATTGAATGTTGATTCCAAACTTGCTCCCTATCATGCTTTGTTTTGGGCTGGATACTTGTTAGGTATGACATGTGCCACCACTGCCTTTGTGCCACACAACCATTGACTGCATGTCATGACATCGACGTTCTCACCATGCTTGTAGGAATTTATTTGTGTTTGTCTTTGTGGTGCTTAAGACGGAGCTCCTCCACAATGAGAGACGTCTATGCCTCTCGCTTTGGAGATCTACACCACAACTCCATCGGGCACGCAGCTTTCCTGTGGGCCAGTAGTCCAATGGCCTACTAGCTTGCATATTCTGCGTCATACCAAGGCCTGCCACGTGGCGGCCGCTGGCTGGTCCGCGCCGCGCCTCCCGTACAGAGCGCGCGTGCGCGCCGCCTGGGCTGGCCACGCGGCCCCCTCTGGTTGGCTGCGCCGGTGGAACGCGGGTCCGTGGCACTGCCCCCCTCGGCCAATGGTCAAATGCCACGTGCGCCCTTCAGTGGATTCCCGCCTGTGCACATACGGACGGAGGCAGTCCCTATATTTTTGTATTTTCTATATCTTTTGCATAAGGGCTCCAAACGATCAAAATAATATGTCGTTTGAAATCGTCTCAACGAGCTCTACGCAATGGTGTAGGTCTTGAGGGAATTTGAGATACTTTTTAGTTGTTGAATTTGCAATTCTTTCTCAAGCCCTTCTGTCTGTTATTTCTCCGCTGCTCCAAAGGGTCTTCTTTTGCATGGAATGTGAGCTTCTCCCTGTGATACATCAAAAACTACCAAAACTCATGGAATTAGTTAGTGTTAGGTAAATAATGCACATAACTTTATATGTACCCCCATTTATTCATCGAGGAATTGACGGTCGAAATAGGCAAATAACGACCGTCAACACTTACCCATCCACAAATATGGTCTCCAAATAATACTCCAGTCTATTGCAGAAATATCCCCAAAAGTTCCCTTACAAGAGGAGACATGGAGCTACCGAAAAAAAGAAAAGAAAAGAGAGAAGAAAAGAAAAAAAATTATGGCTCCATGTACTCAAATGCTTCAGAATTTCAAGAAGGGATTCATCAAATAAGGAGTTTTTATCCATAGACCATATCCATCCAAAGTCAAATCCATTATCCGTTTATCGGGATGAGAGGTATTACAAACTTCGCTAGGACCAATATTTGAATCAACAAAATACATGACATAGGTAAGCTGACTTTATCCCTACCTTGAGCTCCACAAAAGCCTTTAGTTGATAGGGTAAGGTTTGGCCAATAGCCTGGTGAGCAACTATAAAACCACTTAAGTGATCGAGGATACCATTTGAGAAACTTAGTGCTTTCTTTCAAAATTTTCAAAACCCTCCGAGCATGAAACCAGAAAGGAGATAGAGTTCAATGACACTCAACTGAGATTATTCCATCTGTCAACCGCTGAAGACAAGGTAAGAGAAGTTAGAAGCCAAACATGTATGGATAATAAGGTTGGGGTATACTTATGCCAGTTTGTTCAGACATAAAGGTAGAGAGTTGGATTGTACACTTAATAATTGCAGGACATTGACAGTGATACAACTCCTAATCCGCTGAGCCTAAGTCTTAGCTTTGCTGAAGGACAAGCAAAAGTTTAAGCTGAGGGGTGTTAACGATCGTTATTTCACCATTTCGACGGTCATTTTCTCGGTGACTAAATGGGGTATAGATAAAGTTCTGTGCATTATTTACCTAACACTAACGAGTGCATTATTTACCTAACACTGATGAATTTCATGAGTTTTGGTGGTTTTCAATGTATCACAGGAAGATGCTCAAATTCCCTGCAAGACAACATCATTTCGAGTAGGAGAGAATTCACGCACAAAGGGCTTGAGATATGAATTGCAAATAACATCACTATGAAGTATCTCAAATGCCCCCAAGGACCAAACCATTGCAAAGAGGTCATCAAGATAATCATTGTTTCATTGCACTTTAACCTAAGCCCTACGTATTTGTTGATCTCACCCTATTCTTTTCATTGATTGTGGGCACTATTCACTATGTGTAGGCATTTTGAGTGCTACGCCTTGTGTATTTGTAGATAACTATGTGTTGGCGTCTCTTAGCCTTAGAAGATTTTACTCCGCAAGCGCACGGAGACCGCTGTTGCTTTTCACCCAGAGTATTCCGAGTATTGTATTTTTATCCTTAGGGAAGCGGCAGACGAGAGAGTATAATTGAATAAACTCAATTCGAATGATCCATACTTAAATAAATATACCAGCTAGTCACTAGACAGGGGTAAGTCTGGTAAATGGACAGGTGTATTGTGGAAAGAAGTAAAATAAACTACCTAAGATACACGTAGAAATGTATAGTTGCCTGGGAGGACAACGAGTGAGATAAAGTTCCCAAACTCCATTCTATTCGGCTACAAAGACTATGTCGTGATTAATTAAGAAACTCAAGTAACAAGTCAGGGTCTTGCGTCGAGCGAAATTCCGGTGCCTCGAGGGATCAAGGGAAAGATAGTAGACCACCGAAGGAGAGCCAACTAATGCCTACGGGCTTACCGAACGAACGGGCCTGGGATACATTGGCACACCACACGCTGTCACTGTGTGGGGCTACCAAGCAAATCTGCATGGATAGGCTGGCACGCTATAAACGTACTCAAGCAAAGCTTGAGCAACAATAGATCGTCCTTGATCAGAGGAGAGGACCTAACCAGAGCCTGGCATACAGGTTGGATTATAGCACCGGCAAGAATAACGGGAATTGACTAACTAAGATAACCACAGCCTAAGCCTAGCAAGTATGCAAAATAAAGGGTACACCACACTTGCAAGAGATAGAAATAAAGTAAAGCATAAATATGTTATACTGAAGATAAGAGTAACAAGATACAAGAACTTTACCGCAGACTCAGAAATATCTCTGAGAACTCCGAGGCAAAGCTCGACTCACTCTAACTCCCAGGACTATCCTAACTACTAAGATATGGAAAAGAACACCCTCTAAGGTAGAATATAGCTCTCAACTTCTCCACACATTTACAAATGAGCTCCTATGGCCTATTTATAGCTTGTACAAGTGAAGGGGGTACTTGTAGGTGGCTGAGGTCGGTGGGAGGCCAAAGTCGGTGGTCGGCCGACCTAGGGTCAGGTCGGCTGACATCCCTAGAGGTCGGGCGACCCTCTGATCCATCGACTTGACCCTCCAACGGCTTGATTTCACTTCCCAAAGGCGGTTGACGGTTGAGGTAGTTGGTGCACGTGGAAATTGCCTCCGAAGGGAGGTCGGCCAACCTTGGTGGAGGTCGGGCGACCACATGTCAGCCCTTGATTGGTTGCATGGCCCTTCACTTGGATTGATGACGTCATGGATCCGTGGTTTGGTGATCTTTTGGCCCTTAGATACATTGGATGGTTGATCTTGTGGTTGATTTTGATTGCACTTGTGTTTCTTTTGCAGGGTTGGATCAATGAAGTGGCATGTTGGGTCAGCTGGAAGGTCGGGTGACCAGGTGCGGTGTTGGCCGACCTAGCACTGGATCGGGTGACCTAACCTCAGGTCGGGCTACCCAGGCCTAGGTCGGGCGACCTAGCTTTTTCTTGATGGTCCTCAACTTTGGTCCTTGACATGTTTTCAACCTTTTTATGTTCATTTTGGTACGTGCATCCAAATATTCAAGTACATCTTGTGTAACTCATTAGTAATAGGGGTTAGTCCATTTTTAGTCACATGCTTCGCTCCATTTGGTGGATAATTGACGGTTGATATCGTGAGATTACGACCGTCAACACCCCCTAAGCTTAAACTTTTGCTCATCCTCGAGCAAAGCTAAGACTGGAAGTGGATCAGGAGTTGCTGCAATATCGAAGATGAAGAGAAATTCTTTTACTACTCAAACTTTTGTTCTAAGCTATGAAATAATTGAAGTTTACCATGTGTAATACCTGTGGTGCATCTTTTTGCTTACCTTGCCTTGGGTGCTTGGGAGATGGAACAATCATCGTACAGGAGTCCTTCTAACTTGCTCTTTTTGGATGTCTTTCTCAGGTGTTTTCAAGATTTTCAAAACAAAAGCAGCTTCCCAAGGTGTTCTTGGTCACTCATGGGTGTTTCCTCACCAAGGGCCATGAGTTGGCCAAAATTCTCCTATACTAAGGCCCTGGTGGAGCTTTTATCTTGCCAAGCCAAAGATTGGACCAAAGAGTGTACTTTATCACTTCTTCTATTTGATCACTGGAGTATGAGTGGTGGTACTGTATGCCTCCTTCTCTTGGTTTTCATTCCTTGTAGCCTTTTGTAGATTTGGAGTGGATATGGAGCTTTTATTTATTTTTGCCATGCTTGAACTTGCATGCTTTTCATTTTGCCGTGCTTTTGCATGCATTTTTTTTGCCATGCTTTTTGCATGCATTTTTTTGGGCTCCATACCCTTTCTCCTTGAGATTTGAAGGCTAGGGATTATGAGAAGTATTTGGAGACTTTTTAGTGAATGCTAAGTCCGGAATGGATCACTTGCATTTTTGCTTTTGTGCTCCAGCTATCAACAGAAAGTGATATTTCTACTCAAAGAGACTCAAAATTGGACAAAGCTCAAAACATTTCTAAGTACCTCTTTGTAGCAGTTTCAACTATTTGAAGCATTTTTAGCTCTGGTAGGTATTTTGACTCAGGGGAGCTATATTTTTTTATTTTCAAAAATAAAAACCTGAGATGTTCATCTTACTAAGAACATGAAAGAATTATCCAATATTTAAGTCATATCAACATCTCCCAACAACTTAGGCTTGTTATCACAAATGGCAACCACAAGATAGAACCTTGGTTTACTTCTTTTATCCACAAACTTAGAATTAAGCTAAGCATAAGTCACATGCAAGAATTTAGCCTTTCACTTGATAGAGCAACTATTCATCATCTCCAAAATGAAACTAGCATGTGAAATTATAATTAAAGCATGGGATTTTTTTAAGTAAAGCATAATTAACGAAGCAAACTAAATTAAGCAAACTGAATTAAACAACTACACTAGCAATCTCTCAAGGCAAGATACATGGGTGGTGCAGGAATCAGAGGACTGTCATACGTACCCAGCTGTCGATTTGGGTCCCCATCCCCAAGCTTCAACGAAGCTACTCGGGGTAATACCCGTAGTACTGGAAAAATCACTAGGACTCATCGAAGGTGCACTGAGTCGTCGCTTCTATTTCTAGGAGGCGGTTATATTGCTCGTCCTGAGTCTGCTGGATGACTTGAGTGCGCTCATCGACCTGATTAAGCTGCTGGGCCATCCCAGTTGTGCGCTGGTCTTGGATGGTCAGGGACCCAAAGATGGCGCTCAAAGGGTCCCCTGCAAAGCGTGCAAAGGCAGATGGTCCTGCCTCGTAAGGTGCTGACCCATACCCATAGAAAGATCCTCCTCCTTGCTGCTGAGAGTATGCAGCGCTCGGCTCGTGTTCCCATGGTGTGTCTACAGATCCTCCGTGGGGCTTCCACGTCGGGTCTATTCCCTAGGTTTGCCAGGATGTGCCCGTTGAGGTATGGAACCAGGTAGGTCCTGTCCCGACGGCTTGTGTGTCCTATGCTTGCTTCTGCAGGCGCTCCTGTGCTGCTCTCTTTTGTGCCCTAGTCATGACTCCCGCCACACTATGTCGGGGCTCCTCTAAAGTCTCTTCCACTGGGACTCCCTCTATTGGCATAGAGAGTGTGTCCACGTGGTAGAGTTTGAATTGTGGTGCTGGTAGAGGCACTTCAAAGTTGTACCCCTTCTAGATCATGACATAGGTTTCTAAGCTTGGGTTCTTACACAAGAAGTGTCCCCGGATAAAATGGCTCTCTGTAACAAAGTTTGGTGTGTCTGGGGGTAAGAATGCCACCTGGGCATTTGCTAAAACACCTAACTCAGATGCAATCCTCGTCACAAAGGGCGTGATTGTTATGGAATTCTAGTCCCAAACTAGTTTCATCTAGTGATAGAGCAAAGCAATGACTGGTGCATATTTCTGCTTATGCCACATGGCATAAAGGATTTTTTAAGTCCTCTATGGTCACACAGCGTGTGTCATCACGGGGAAGGACTACCATGGTAATCCAACGGGCCATGAACCGCATGGTGGGGTTCTTAATGTGTGTGATACTCTTTTTCCCCTTATAGTCCGCACCGGCTAATTTTTTCCAGAACTCTGTTGCATTAAAGCCTACGGGTGTAGGACTGAGAAGTGCGACTAGAGGGGGGTGAATAGGAGCACTTGAAAAACTCAAACTCAAACCCCCCAAAGTGCACTCTTACAAAAACACACGCACACCCGATACCGTCCAATGAACAGATACGTATCGGGTGGAAAGCGGAAGCACTCGAACTAACGCCCAATGAAAAGGACGTAAGACGAGCAACCAAACTACACCTAAACGAACAAATACACTACATCTAGACGAGCACACACAACACCTAAAACTACACCTCTCTAATGTGCAGAGTTGCGTAGCATAGACAAGCTACCAACCCTAGAACACATCGAGAAACCCTAAACGAAAAAACACTAAAGTGTGCAACAAAACAGGCAAAAACAACAAGACGCAAATGAAACAGCAACTACAAACACATACTGGACAAAACAAACAAGGGAGAACAAGACAAACCAAGCAACGCCTCGCGCAATGAGGAAACCATGTAGCCACTCCACACCTTAGTGCATCTTGCCGAAGAATAGCAAGCAATGAGTATGGGCCAGAGGTGAGAACACTCAAACACGAAGACGTGGCAAAAACTAACACACTAAACACCAAAGAAAACAATAAGAAGGGACCAAGAAAGAAGCAGAGCAAAGAACACACGAAAACAGCCCCAAAAAGCACAGACCGGACAATCCTAACCCCCTCCAAAAGGCCTAACTGGACAACCCCAAAGAAAGGGTTAACACAGCCCTAAAACACTACAGACCGGACAATCCGAAGTCCTACTTCAGACAAACCTAAGGACAATCAAATTGTCTTGTCAGTTCTCCGAAAAACTGAACAGAAAAACAGCCCGACACCCCATTGAAAAATCGATCGAAACGGGGTAAAATCTCAACGAAACTTCACGAAAATTTGCATGGACAATCCTAAGGACCTTCCCTAGAAAACCCCAAAAGATCCACTTTAAAAAATCAAGGGTTGCACGGGAATTGCAAATCTCGTGAGGTAGGTGAGTTGACACCGAAAAACCGAAATCCGACAAGAACGGCCCTTGCTCGTGGTCTAAAGATTCTAGCAATTGGCTAGTGAGATTCACCACATCATAGCAAGGCAAAATAGCAGCAAAAGAAAGATCCCAACCTTGGACAAACCGAAACACATCAAAATCCAATGATTGGAACATAAAACGAACTAGAACGGGGAGGGGGAAAGGAGGATGAAATTGATCTGCTCAAGACATGGATTTCTCAAGGAGAAATCTTGGATTGAATCACGAAATCAAGTCTTACAAGACCCCCTAGAGCCTACCTCCCATCATCCTCCCACTAATGACAAGATTTGACTAAGCTAGGCACTCATCTCCTAGCTAATCTCCTCTCTTTTCTCTCTTTAGCTCTTGGCTGCTAGGGTTAGGAAAACCTAGGGTATGGCTGGCCGATAAGCTCCAAGGGAGCCTCTCAAGTCTATTTATACCATAGACCCTAAACGACACAATTACACTAAGATCCCTACACTACAAATGCCCGGAGGGGCTGAAATGTAAACGATACAATCGGACGACTACGAAGACATCTTGATCTTCTTCTTCTCCACGCCTCACTTGGATATGCGCCACGTAGCCAGTAGTCCAGAAGCTTCCCCCGGTTTTGAAGTCAGAAACCGGGAAACATTCTTTTGCGGGCTTCCTGGGCCGCGTCTTGGCCCAATCTTCTATCTTGACGAGTCTCGATCCACTCGCCAAGTCTTGGTGGCTTGGGTGATGGTTTTGAGCCGAAGCCACCAAAGCCTCCTTCGAACGTCTTCGCGCCATACACTCGGGTTGGAGCACCACGATGGCCTCTGGCTTCTCCAGTTCATCGGAGTTGCCTCGCAGTCCATCAGAGGGCTTACACCGCCGTTGCTAAACCGCCCCTCCGTGTACCGAGCTCCCATGGCCGATCGACGCTGAGACTTGCCTTCGGTCCATTGGAGGGCTTTTTCCTTAGTCCATCGAGGTCTTCGTCATCCTCTACCTCTAGTCCATCGGAGGGCTTGAGCTCGTTGACAATCACTCATCACACTAGGAGAGCAATGAGGCCGGTCCATTGGCTCTCAATCTCCCCCTTGATGTATGCATTGTCAACACCTTCAACCTGTAACCTGAAATAGAACAAAGATGAGAAAAGCGTAAAACCGAAAAAGAAAGAAAAAAAAGAAGAAAGTTGCTCAAAATGCCCAAGAACCAAATACAAGCAAAGAAACATGCCACAATGAGACAACAAAAGAAAACAAAGCATCGGCTCCTTAAGACAGAGGCAAAAGGCTCAACGCACCGATGCAAAGAGCATGCTAAAAGCTCAACCCCCCCTGAAATGCATCCTTACAAATGCAAAAATGAATGCAAAGCTCCCCCTCAACTAAGTCTCTCCCGAGTCCTCCCCCTATGTCCAATACTTCTCCCCCTTGTTGACAATGGACACATCAAGGGTTCATAGGACTCCCCCTGAACTAGACAACTCCCCCTCAAAATATGCCATGAGATGCAGAGAGTGTACCAGAAAGAGCTTAGAAGGGATGAAAAGCTAGTATTCACAAGTTCTAGCATACAGAGCAAGTGATGGCAAGGAAGCATATAACAAGCTCAAACGAATCTATCTTACACATATCAAGAGCAAGCTGGTTTTTCAAGGAGTTTTTAAGAGAAAGCATCACCAACATGAATAGCTCCTAGCAAGATAGGCATGAACGACAAGATGCTAGCAATGCATACAAGGTGTGCTACTCTCAACCAAAGCATATACAACTAACCATAAGCATTTTAGAGACTTGCAAATTTCAGATTTAAACATTTGTATTCATAAGCAGGTTCTTTTTGTGTCAGAGGTTATTTACTTGTCTTTTGCCACTTCTTACCAACCAATGCCAAGCCTAGGCTCAAAGAACCATCAAAAGCTTAAGACAAGGTTTTGGTCATACACAGTCTAGTCCAAGTTCATGTCAAAGTGCAATGACAAGCAGTCTCAAACTAGATCAGTGTGACAAGCAAACCCACCTAGATCTTTCTCAATTTAGCACATAAGACATCACTTGTAAGCATTTTGATTCAGATTTCAATGTAAGCAAGATGTCATAAAAGCTTAGGCATTAACTTAGCAAAGCCACACAACTAGCATTTCCAGGTATGAAATGATAGCATAGTATTCAACAATCCTACACATGTTAGATAGCCAAATCCCAGATCATGGTTTTTGATTTGCAAAGAATAAAATGACTTAGCTCACATCTAGTATGCAACAGACTCAAGAGAGCTTAGCCAACCATGATCAAGCAAGCACTGTACAGTCTAGCACAAGCAAGTACTAACTCAACATACCAAAAGAGCTCTAGTGCTAGTGAAATGAAAATGCATATGATACAGTGCAATGCATGATATGATACAATATGCAAAAGAAACAAAGAGAAATAAAAAAAATCAAAATCTAGACTACAGAAGCTATTCCTTACTAAAAGGAATAGCACACTATCCCTGACTAAAAGGGATAGCACACTCCAAGCTCACCTCCCAAGCGCGCAAAAGCGCCAAACTCTAGGGGCTTGGTAAAGATATCGGCCAACTGGTTTTCAGATACTACATGGACTATGTCTATGTCCCCCTTCTCATAGTGATCTCTCAGAAAGTGAAACTTCACATCTACGTGTTTGGTTCTAGAGTGCAAAACGGGGTTCTTAGCTACAGAAATAGCAGAAGTAGAGTCAACTAGAAGAGGGATTTTTCCAAACCTAAGGCCGAAATCACTAAGGGTGGCTTTCATCCATAAAAGCTGGGAGCAGCAGCTAGCAGCAGCAACATATTCTGCTTCAGTGGTGGAAAGGGCTACACTAGCTTGCTTGCGGGAGGACCAAGAGACAAGAAAAGTTCCTAAGAACTGGCATGTGTCGGAAGTTGACCTGCGATCAATCCGGCAGCCAGCATGGTCAGCATCTGAGAGCCATCTAAAAGAAAGAGAAGAACCCAAGGAATACCAAATACCAAGCTCAGGAGTGAATTTCAGATACCTGAAAATGCGCTTCACCGCTTGACGGTGAGAAGTACTAGGAGAAGCCTGGTAGCGCGCACAAAGGCAGACTGCGAACTGAATGTCTGGCCTGGTCACCTTCAGGTACAGAAGTGAGTCGATCATCCCTCGAAATTACTTCTGGTCCACCGCCTCCTCATCTTTATCAGAACTCATAGGAGTCGTCATGGGCTTGGAGTCACCCATATCAAACTTCTTGAGTATACCTCTTGTATACTTGGCTTGATGGACGAAGGTTCCTTCAGGGCGTGGCTTGATCTGCAGCCCGAGGAAGAACTGGAGCTCACCCATAAGACTCATCTCAAATTCCCTGCTCATCTGTTCAGCAAAACCAGACACCAAAGCGTGAGATGAACCACCAAAGATTATGTCATCAACATATATCTGAACTATCAGGGTGTCACCGCCACGACTCAACAAAAACAAGGTCTTGTCTACTGATCCCATCACAAACCCAGACTTGAGCAGAAAACTCTTCAACCTAGCATACCAAGCTCTAGGAGCTTGCTTTAGACCATAAAGGGCTTTTCTCAACTTATACACCCGATCTGGAAATCTAGCACTCTCAAAGCTAGGAGGTTGTCTCACATATACCTCATCCTCTATGAACCCGTTCAGGAAAGTAGACTTGACATCCATTTGCTGCAGTTTGAAGCCTTTAGAGGTAGCAAAGTCAAGCAAAATCCTAATGGTTTTCAAACGAGCTACAGGGCAAAGGTCTCCTCATAATCTATCCCCTTCTTCTGATAGAAACCCTGGGCTACCAATCTCGCTTTGTTCCTCACAACCATCCCGTTCTCACCCTGTTTGTTCTTGAAAACCCACTTGGTACCTATAGAGCGACAGTTTGGTGGAGGTTCCACTAAATCCCAGACATGATTTCTCTCAAAATTCTCCAACTCCTCATGCATGGCGTTCACCCAGTAAGGATCAGATAATGCATGTGACACATCCTGGGGTTCAAAAGTAGCAACATATGTAGAGTGGGAGAAAAAGGCTAGAGAAGCAACCATAGAGCGTGTAACACGCTGGTGAATGTCTCCAATCATCCTATGTGGAGGGTGATCCCACTGGACCTGCCGAGATGGAACAATCTCGGAAGTCACCTCCCCTGCATCCTTAGCGGGGCCAGCCTCTGCTTGAGCTTGATGTCGGGGAAGTGAAGAGGAAGCCGTGGGCAAGGGTCCTCCTTCATCATCAGAGCTCGTAGCAGAGGGGGTAGGAGCTGCAGCCGGTGCAGTGACTCCTGCATCACCAACATTATCTGCACCTTCCTCATCTTCAAAGATGGGGGTGCCTTCTTCATCATCACCTAAAAGCTCAAAGGCAGGGGTTGTGCAGGGCATAGTTTCATCAAAGGAAAAAGTATACATAACCCCTCAACCTTTGGGCAGTGGTCTACTTCACCCCCCTGAACTTCAAAACCGGATATTTAACCCCCTAAACTTTGCAAAACCGGATAAAACACCCCCTAAGGCGGTTTTGAGGGTGGTTTTGCTACATTGGCACGGGAAAAAGTATACATAACCCCCCAACCTTTGGGTAGTGGTCTACTTCACCCCCTAAACTTCAAAACAGAATATTTAACCCCTTTAAAGTTTGCAAAACTGGATAAAACACCCCTAGGGCGGTTTTACTACAGTGGCACGCCAGGGCCCACATGTCAGTCCCCTCTCCTTTTCTTCTCTCCCTTTTTGTTCCCCTCCTCCTCTGTAGTCTAGCGGCCGCCACAACCCATCTGCTTCGTGGTCGAGTGCCGCCGCGCCTCCACCTCGCTTGTGACTGGGCGCCAAAGCGCCCCCGCCTCCCATGCAGTTGTCGCGGCCCCTGCTCCGCGTGCCACCCGCTCACTGTGGCTGTGAGCAAGATGGAGGCACGGCGGCGCTCGACCTCAGAGGAGATAGGGTGCGGCGGCCGCGAGACCGTAGAGGAGGAGGGGAGCAGAACGGGAGAGAAGAAGAGGAGAGGGGACTAACATGTGGGCCCCACGCCACGTGTCACCTGACATGTGGGCCCTAGCGTGCCACTGTAGTAAAACCTTCCTCAAAACCTCCCAAGTGGGTGTTTTATCTAGTTTTTACAAACTTTACGGGGTTAAATATCTAGTTTTGAAGTTTAGGGGGTAAAGTAGACCATTGCCCAAAGATTGGGGGGTTATGTATACTTTTTCCCATGGCAGTGTAGCAAAACCACTCTCAAAACCTCCCCAGGGGGTGTTTTATCCGGTTTTGCAAACTTTAGGGGGTTAAATATCCGGTTTTGAAGTTCGGGGGTGAAGTAGACCACCACCCAAAGTTTGGGGGGTTATGTATACTTTTTCCTTTCATCAAAAGAAACCTCACAAGTCTCAACAACTTGCTTGGTCTCCAAAATCCACACACGAAAAGCCCTAGAACTAGAAGCATACCCCAGAAAAATTCCATCCAAACAACGAGACTCAAACTTGTCCAAATGCCCCGCTTTCTTAAGCACAAAGCACCTGCAGCCAAACGCTCGCAAGTGCTTGACGCTGGGCTGCCTACCAAACCGAAGTTCATATGAGGTCTTCCCAAGGAAAGCTCACAAGAAGATCTAGTTCGCAATGTAACAGGCCGTATTCACTGCCTCAGCGCAAAAGCACCTCGGAGTCCTGTGCTCATCGAGTATCGTCCGTGCCATCTCTACAAGTGTGTGGTTCTTGCGTTCCACAACACTATTCTGTGGAGGGGTATATGGAGAAGAAAACTGGTGCTCAAGACCTAGGTCACGAAAGAAGTTTTCGAACCGAGAGTTTCTGAATTCTTCGCCGTTGTCACTGCGGATAGCCCTCATGGCCTTATGACTCTCGTTTCTCAACCTCAGTACCAGATTCCGAACAAAACCAAATGCCTCATCCTTAAACTCCATGAAATATACCCACGAGAATCGCGAAAAGTCGTCCACAATGACAAGCACGTACCACTTCCCACCGACCGACGCTACCCAAGCGGGACCTACTGTATCCATATGGAGTAGCTCACCCGGATAGGAGGTCATAACCTAAGACACAGGAGTGTGAGAAGTAGCAACCATCTTGCCATGACGACAGGGGTGGCACACTAAGTCCTTCTCAACTTTCAATTTGGGCAATCCTTGGATTAGGCCCATTGAACTCAACCTGACTAACAGATCAAAGCTCAAGTGACCAAGTCTCCTATGCCACTTCCATATATCAGCAGAAGGATTAGCAACCAAACAACGCGCAGGGCCAGAAACAGATGTGAGGTCAACCCTAAAAACCTGACCAAAAGGCAGCAAAGAGCAAACAAGGATCTCCTCAGCATCAAGAACGCGGCACGCACCCTTCTTAAAACGAACCTCAAATCCTTCATCAAGAAGTTGCGAAACAGAGACCAAATTGAACCCCAGATTCCAAACAAAAGCAACTTCTCTTAGGGAAAGCTTAGCAGAGAGCGAGACAGAACCAACACCCAACACTTTACCTTGACCATTGTCCCCGAACATGATGTACTCCTTGGTGCTCACGGGGTTGAGGCTAGAGAACAACTTGCGGTGCCCTGTCATGTGCCTAGAGCAACCGGAATCCA
The DNA here is from genome assembly GCA_022530915.1 of Paspalum notatum. Taxonomy (NCBI): domain Eukaryota; kingdom Viridiplantae; phylum Streptophyta; class Magnoliopsida; order Poales; family Poaceae; genus Paspalum; species Paspalum notatum. Next base: position 23,916,349 of record CM039688.1, on the reverse strand, counting down.
TGATCCACACATCCTCCATACCTTGAACCTGTAAAGCCAAGTAAAGCGACGGTGAGCAAACGGTCCAGCACTGGGGTTAGTACAAAAACTGCTGTACCAGTACCGAGCCATCTGCTCAAAAGTGGGGAAAGCAAAATCACCACGACTAGAGTAATCACGACCCTCAAAGTGTGGCCTCTCAAGCTCTCTCACAAACCCTCGGTCATGAGGTCCGTAGCCGTGCTGAAAACGACTAGGAGCTCGACCGACAAAGCGTCTCTCACCACCAGGAGCACGGGCCTGAAAGCCGCCTCCTCTCTCACCACCAGCAAAGCGGTCTCTTATCTCACCGCGGTGGGAAGGATCTTGCCTACCACCCTGGTAGAAATGATCCTGGTTCCCCCAAGCTCTCTCCTACCTCTCAACTCGCTTTCTCCTGAAGCAAAACTCCTCTAGGTGACCATTCCGCTGGCAGAACTCACAGTGGTAGACAGGCCTCCTAGGAATTGGGTTAGGCTCAGACTTGGGCTTAGGTGATGTGGCCTTGGGTGGCTCAGGCTGCTGGACTTGCTTCTTGCCCTTGGGCTTAAGCTCTTCCTCAACAGTCTTGCTCAGCTCAGCCTGAGAAGGCTTGGGTGTCCAGTACTACTTCTTTAGGGCAGCCTTGGGTGGCTCATGATAAACCCCATCAACAGTCTCACCTGGCTGGGTAGGTGCAGTCTTGATCTTAATTGGGACACTCTTCTCACCCGAGGTGCTGCACTCTCCAAATCCAAACCCACTCATGTCACCCTCAGCTCTCTTGGTGCTCTCTATAATCATCTCTAGTTGGGGTTGCCTCGCCCCTCGGCGATGAAGTAGCCGACCTCTCCACACTCGAAGCACTTGGGCCTCTCGCCCCTCTTCTTGCTCATCCGGTTGTCATAGGCGCGCTGAAAGTGACTGACACCAGACAAAGCTCATCATCCCCAAGCATCGCCAACTGCTCTGTAACAGACATCTTAGAACCTGTACAAGCGAGGGAATCCCTCATCTTGTAATCTACTTCTGTGGCCTTGAGCTTACTATAGAGCGCCTCTACTCCTATCGTATCATACCCTGCCGACTCAATGATTGAGTTCACCTTGATCTCCCATACTTTTCTATCCAAAGCATACAACAATTTGACAGCCTGCTGGTGATCGGTGTATGGGAGCTCAGCGGGGGCAGAGTTGACACGCAACTTGTTAATGATCGACTGAAAGCGACCAAACAAGTCATCTACTGACTCTCCCGGCTTCTGGACGAAATTCTCATATTCGCACCGGTAAGTCTCCACAAGCCTAGCCTTAATGGTCGCGGTATCCTCATGGTGTGCACTAAGCAGTGACCATATCTCACGCGCCATCTTGAGGTGACTCACTCTCTCATAATCCATGGGACCAAGCGCGGAAAAGAGAAAGTTAACAGCCTTGGCATTCGCCTCATGTTGAGCCACGATCTCAGGCGTAGTACGCTCAGCAACTGGACACACCACAAAAGTCGTACTCTGAGTAGCATCCCATATGTCCTAACTCTGGCTAACAAGGAACGCCTCCATCCTACCCTTCCAATAGGGATAGCCATCGGAGCCAAGGACGAGAATTTTCCTAGAGTAAGTCATGGTCGCTACGGTTTCTTCCCGGTTAAGGTATGGGAAACCTAACCGGCTCTGATACCACTTGTAGGACCGAGAAGTGCGACTAGAGGGGAGGGGTGAATAGGATCACTTGAAAAACTCAAACTCAAACCCCCCAAAGTGCGCTCTCACAAAAACACACGCACACCCGATACCGTCCACTGAACAGATACGTATCGGGTGGAAAGCGGAAGCACTCGAATTAACGCCCAATGAAAAGGACGTAAGACGAGCAACCAAACTACACCTAAACGAACAAATACACTACACCTAGACGAGCACACACAACACCTAAACTACACCTCTCTAATGTGCAGAGTTGCGTAGCATAGACAAGCTACCAACCCTAGGACACATTGAGAAACCCTAAATGGAAAAACACTAAAGCATGCAACAAAACAAGCAAAAACAACAAGGCTCAAACGAAACAGCAACTACAAACATAGACCGGACAAAACAAACAAGGGAGAACAAGACAAACCAAGCAACGCCTCGCGCAATGAGGAAACCACGTAGCCACTCCACACCTTAGTGCGTCTTGCCGAAGAATAGCAAGCGATGAGTATGGGCCAGAGGTGAGAACACTCAAACACGAAGACGTGGCAAAAACTAACACACTAAACACGAAAGAAAACAATAAGAAGGGACCAAGAAAGAAGCGGAGCAAAGAACACTTGAAAACAGCCCCAAAAAGCACAGACCGGACAATCCTAACCCCCTCCAAAAGGCCTAACCGGACAAACACAAAGAAGGGGTTAAAACATCCCTAAAACACTATAGACTGGACAATCTGAGGTCTATAGACCGGACAATCCAAAGTCCCTACTTTGGACAAACCTAAGGACAATCAAATTGTCCTGTCAGTTGGCCGAAAAACTGAGCAGAAAAACAACCCGACACCCCATCGAAAAATCGATCGAAACGGGATCAAATCTCAATGAAACTTCACAAAATTTGCATGGACAATCCTAAGGTCCTTCCCTAGCAAACCCCAAAAGATCCACTTGAAAAGATCAAGGGTTGGGTGAGTTGACACCGAAAAGCCGAAATCCGACAAGAACGGCCCTTGCTCGTGGTCCAAAGATTCTAGCACTTGGCTAGTGAGATTCACCACATCATAGCAAGGCAAAATACTAGCAAAAGAAAGATCCCAACCTTGGACAAACCGAAACACATCCAAATCCAAGGATTGGAACCAAAAACGAACTAGAACGGGGAGGGGGAAATGAGGACGAAATTGATCTGCTCAAGACATGGATTTCTCAAGGAGGAATCTTGGATTGAATCACAAAATCAAGTCTTACAAGACCCCCTAGAGCCTACCTCCCATCATCCTCCCACTAATGACAATATTTGACTAAACTAGGGACTCATCTCCTAGCTAATCTCCTCTCTTTTCTCTCTTTAGCTCTTGGCTGCTAGGGTTAGGAAAACCTAGGGTATAGCTGGCCAAGATAAGCTCCAAGGGAGAGCCTCTCAAGTCTATTTATACCCTAGGCCCTAAACGACACAATTACACTAAGACCCCTACACTACAAATGCCCGAAGGGGCTGAAATGTAAACGATACAATCGGACGACTAAGAAGATGTCTTGATCTTCTTCTTCTTCACGCCTCGCTTGGATGTGTGCCATGTAGCTAGTAGTCTGAAAGCTTCCCCCGGTTTTGAAGTCAGAAACTGGAAAACTTTATTTTGCGTGCTTCTTAGGCCGTGTCTTGGCCCAATCTTCTATCTTGATGAGTCTCGATCCACTCGCCAAGTCTTGGTGGCTTGGGTGATGGATTTGAGCCGAAGCCGCCAAAGCCTCCCTCGAACGTCTTCGCGCCATGCACTCGGGTTGGAGCACCACGGTGGCCCCTGGCTTCTCCAGTCCATCGGAGTTGCCTCACAGTCCATCGGAGGGCTTACACCGCTGTTGCCGAACCGCCCCTCCGTATACCGAGCTCCCATGGCTGACCGACGCCGAGACTTGCCTCCGGTCCATTGGAGGGCTTTTGCCTCAGTCCATCGAGGTCTTCGTCATCCTCTACCTCAGTCCATCGGAGGGCCTCTAGTCCATCGGAGGGCTTGAGCTCGTTGACATCACTCATCACGCCAGGAGAGCAATGAGGCCTGTCCATTGGCTCTCACGGGTTGGCTGCTATGGAGCAGCGAGGTGAGAACCCGAGAGCATTGCTGAACTGACGAAGTTTCAGCTCATGCTCAGTGTTAAAGAGTCTGAAGTGAACAATCGTGTCGGACTGCAGTGATACTACTCGGAGGGTCATTAGAAACTCCTTGGTAAGGAGCACTATGCCTCCCTCACTAATATTTGCAAAATTATCCCAGCCTACTGTTGGCGGTTCGTAGCCTAACAGATTTTGCTCCGCAAGCGTACGGAGACCGCTGTAGCTTTCACCTGAGAGTATTCCAAGGTATGGTATTTATCCACAGGGAAGCATTGAGATAGAAATATTAACTTATCAAACATCTTGTTATTTCACTCTTTCATTCTAAACGATAAAAGAAAGGATAACAACACACTGACACACTCCACACGGATACATAGCTCAATGAGAAGTTTGGAGGACAACGAGATAGGGTCTGGTTCCTGACGAGATCATCCTTTACTAAGGTCAAGCTCAAAGACAAAGCTAGCTCCAACAATGTCACTCTACAATGGTTGTGACACGACTGAGGTTATGGTGTGGTCTAGACATATTTACTGTAGGACCGAGACGTGCGACTAGAGGGGGTGAATAGGAGCAGTTGAAAAACTCAAACTCAAATCCCCAATGTGTGCTCTCACGAAAACACACGCACACCCGATACTGTCCACTGAACAGATACGTATCGGGTGGAAAGTGGAAGCACTCGAATTAACGCCCAACGAAACGGACGTAAGACGAGCAACCAAACTACACCTAAACGAACAAACACACTACACCTAGATGAACACACACAACACCTAAAACTACACCTCTCTAATGTGCCAAGTTGCATAGCATAGCTACCAACCCTAGGACACATTGAGAAACCCTAAACGGAAAAACACTAAAGCAGGCAACAAAACAAGCAAAAACACCTAAAACTACACCTCTCTAATGTGCCGAGTTGCGTAGCATAGCTACCAACCCTAGGACACATTGAGAAACCCTAAACGGAAAAACACTAAAGCACGCAACAAAACAAGCAAAAAAAACAAGGCACAAATGAAAACAGCAAGTAGGAACACAGACCGGACAAAACAAAACAAGACACGCTACAAAGCTTGCAAATGTCGCACACTAGCCACTCAACACACCAAAGCGTACCTTACTGAAGATCAGTGAGTGAAGAGTATGGGCATGCAGTGGTTGACACAAAACAAGTTTGAAGCAAACAACAACACTCCAAAAAACCAAAGAAACCAAGGAAAAAGATCCCCAAAAGAACTGGAGCAATAAACAAGCAAAAACAGCCCCAAACACACTAGATCGGACAATCCTCTCTCAACAAAAAGAACTGACCGGACAAACCTAAAGAAAGGGGTTGAAACAGCCCAAAAACACTATAGACCGGACAAAACTAAGTCTATGGACCGGATAATCCGAAGCATAGGATTCAGACAAACCTAAGGACAAACCATTAGTACTGTCAGTTCTACGAAAAACTGCGCGCAGAAACAGCCCGACATCTCAACGAAAATCGATAGAAACCGGGTCAAATCTCAACGAAACTTCACGAAAAATTGCAAGGACAATCCTAAGGACCTTCCCTAGAAAACCCCAAAAGATCCACTTGAAAAGATCAAGGGTTGCACGGTAATTGCAAATCTCGTGAGGTAGGTGAGTTGACACCAAAAAACCAAAAACCGACAAGAACGGCCCTTGCTCGTGGTTCAAAGATTCTAGCACATGGCTAGTGAGATTCACCACATCATTGCAAGTCCAAAACACAAGCAAATGAAAGGATTCAACCTCGGCCAAAGCAAAAACCCGAAAAAACCAAGAATTGAGTCCAAGAACGAAAAGAAAAAAGGGGGAAGAAGAAGCACACAAGTTGCTGCACGAAATCACTTGGATTAATGGCCCAAGATGGGTCTCAAGATCAGATTACAACCAAGAAATTCATCCCAAGCAACCACCCTCTCCTTCCCACTTGATGTGGAGGCTACATCTCACCCTAACCCTCCTAAACTTTGTGCTCAAGGCTTGAGGATGAAAATTACCCTGAGGAAATGAAAACCTAGCAGCCAAGAGAAGTCATAATGACCGGTTCTTAGGCTATTTATACACCGGTTCAGTTTTGGCATTTTTACACATAGACCCCTAACACTAGAAACGCCCGGAGGGGCTAAAACAGAAGAGGACCCGAAATATTGGGGATGGACGACCACGATGAAGACTTCATCTTCTTAGCTTCCACGCAATCTTCGGATGTCCTCCACGTGGCCAGTAGTCCAATCCGTCTTTGCACCCCCGGTTTTGAAGTTAGAAAACGGGAAACTTTAGGAAGTCTCCATCCGGGCCGGACTTGGCCCATCTTCTCTATCTTGGTGAGTCGTGGCCCAACTCACCAAGGCTTGGGTAGTTTGGGTGGCGGTTTTGAGCCGAAGCCGCCAAAGCCTCCCTCGCACGCCTTCGCGCCACGCACTCGGGTTGGAGCACCACGGTGGCACCTGGCTTCTCCAGTCCATCGGAGGGCTTACACTACCGTTGCCGATCCGCCCCTCCGTGTATCGAGCTTCCATGGCCGACCGACGCCGAGCATTGCCTTTGGTCCATTGGAGGGCTTTTGCCTCAGTCCATCGAGGTCTTCATCATCTACCTCCAGTCCATCGGAGGACTTGTACCATTAACAATCACTCATCACACCAGGAGAGCAATGAGGTTGGTCCATTGGCTCTCAATCTCCCCCTTGATGAGTGCATTGTCAACACCTTCAACCTGTTACCTGAAATAGCACATAGACAAGAGAAAAGCGGGAAACTGAAAAAGAAAGAGAAAAAGAACAATTTCTCAAGCTGCTCAAAACCAACAAAGGCAAAACACAAAGCAGCTTGAAGCAACAAAAGAAAGCAAAGCATCGGCTCCTCAAGACAGAGGCAAAAGGCTCAACGCACTGATGCAAAGAGCATGCTTTGCTCAAACTCCCCTTGAAATGCATTCTCACAAATGCAAAATGAATGCAAAGCTCCCCCTCAACTCTCTCCCGAGTCCTCCCTCTTTGTCCAATACTTCTCCCCCTTGTTGACAATGGACACATCAAGGGTTCATAGGACTCCCCCTGAACTAGACAACTCCCCCTCAAAATATGCCATTAGATGCAGGGAGTGTACCAAAAAGAGCTCAGAAGGGATGGAAAGCTAGTATTCACAAGTTCTAGCATACAGAGCAAGTGAGGGTAAGGAAGCATGCAGCAAGCTCAAATGAATCTATTTTACACAGATTAGGAGCAAGCATGTTTTTTAGGGTTGTTTAAAAGAAAGCATCACCAACATGAATAGCACCTACCAACATGAAAGCATCACCAAGGGCTCCTGCTCGGGCTCGTCGTTAGGGTTCACCCCCTGATCAGGGATCTCGACCCTCCCGGCACGGTCAGGATCCACTTCGAAGCCATGGGCGGCGGTGCCCTCCGCCGCCGCCAGGGCAAGCTCCGCCTCCAGAGATTGGGGGCCTGATGATGCATCTAGTTGGGGAGTCGAGGGAGAAGAAGTGCATCTCCTAGAAAAGACAAACATAATACTATTACACAGTTGAACCAAAAAGACATGGGAAACGTACAAGATGGAAGCAAAAGATTAGCAGACCCAAGCACAAAAAAGGACCTGACGCGCTTAACCGTCTTCTTCTAGGACGGCAAGATGAACCGTCTCATGTGGTCAGGGGAGGTCGGGGCACCACCTGAGGACCCAGCCCCAACATCCAGGCCACGTTTGCGGGCCGGTAGGCACAGGCCCAGAAGGAGTCGATGCTGCACTGGAGCCCGGGGCATCGAAGGCCTAGAGGCCCCAGCACCACCTGCCCGGGAAGGCCTCCTTGGCCGGACCCAACGCGCGGACGCAGCCCCCTGCAGCGGGGCATAAAGCTGAATCCCCAGGGGATGCAACAGCCCCTCCGGGGTTGTCTCCGGCATCGCCCCACCGGGAGAATTGGGGCCAAGCGGGCCCTCCAAGGGAGCCAGCCCCGCCTGGAGGTCCATGTCCCCAAGGACAGATTGAGAAGTACAAATTCTAACTATGGCCATCACGGTGGCCAGATTGAGTGCAATGGGAGAAGTGCGCATAGGATTATTGGGGTTTACCGTGTAGAGCCACATTGGCTCACTCAAGCGGATCGAGACTCTGCGTGCAGCGGCGCTTCATATGACGGCGCTGCTGACGCACTACACCGCACACCACATCACGCTGAAGCGGCGTGATGTGGTGTGCGGTGTAGTGCGTCAGCAGCGCCGTCATATGAAGCGCCGCTGCACGCAGAGTCTCGATCCGCTTGAGCGGCGGCTCCCAAGCTTCGTCGATCTCAGGGCAGGTCTCCCACTCAGGGGAGGCGGTGACATAGCACGGGACCCTCAAGCGCTCGTTCACCTACATACGGAGGTAGAACCACGACCTCTTCTAGTGGTCCCACTTACTGGAGAAGTTGCAGTGGATGTACTCCGTCCGCGGGCTTGAGCGCGTCTGAAATCGGCATGAGCCGAAAGTCGCCGAGTCCCCGCCCGAGGAGCGCAGCACGAAGAAATGGCACCACAGCGCCACGCAGGGCCTCTCCCCTACAATTGCCTCGCAGAGGTAGGCGAATGTCGCCATCATCAGCACGGAGTTGGGGGCAAGATTCCCCAACCGGATCCCGTACAAATCCAGGACGCGCTCTGCGAACCGGTTGAGCGGGAAGTTCAACCCCGCTTGGACGTACGTGAGAAAGGTGATGTACTCCCCCGCATCTTGATTAGGGACGCGCGGGGGTTCACCCCCCAGCGTCACCATCTCACCGCCAGCACCCGCCGAAGAGCCGAGCGCCTCCACAATCTGAGTGAAGGAGTGCTTGGGGTCCGGGAGGGCATCGGCAACCACCATCCTAAGAGAGCTGGCCATGCCGGTGAAGGAAGGGCGTGCGGTGGGCGGAGCAAGAGGAAGAAGATGAACAGCGAGAAGAGGTAGATGCAAGAGGAAGGCGAGGAGGTGCGATTAAATGGTAAGCTAATGACGGGCCGAGCTCCACGTTCTTAATAAATGGCTGTGGAAGCCGAACGGCCGTGCCCCCTCGAATGACGAGTAAATCACGGGGCAAGCATGTCATTAGAGACCCCTCATCTTCGGATTGCATCACCCTGGGGTGAGGCGGTTCCACTTCCGAAAAAAAGGAAAGGAGAAGCTTTGGGCCCACCGCTCACAGACACTAAGCAGTGGACCCGGGGGCCTCTGTTGGCGTACTAGGGACCACATACCCCAGAGTCGCCTACTCAGGGATACACCAAGTGTACGGAGGGGATTCTCGCTCCTTAGGCGAGGAAGAGGATCAGATGGAGGGCCCAGGAAAAGGCCCCACTTGTCCCACTGCCGCGTGGCCGGGCCGCCGCTAGGCTGGCAGGGACGCGTGGCATCGGGCGCAACAACCCCCGCGCCACCGACGGACGGGGAACCCCGGGAGGGTCACCACCGACAGACGGGAAACCCGGAGAGGGTTGTCACTCGGAGGATGAAGTCGCCTACTCGCCGCATTTAATGCTGAGGGGCCTATCGGCTCAGGACAGTCCGGCACGACGCGGGCGGCATGCGGGTCACATCGTGGCCCCACGACAGGACTAGGGCAGCCGTCCTTCGCCGCCGACCACGGAGGCGTGCAGCGCAGCAGCAAGACGAACGCGACCGTGCGTGGCGTACGGAGCAAATGAGTATGGACATAAGCCATGCCGTTGCACAGTAGAAGCAGTACGAGACATGTTGACACGGTATGATTATTGATACTTTTTACACATAGGCCCATTGTATATGTTGTCCACTAACCTGTTGTAGGAGGCATTCATCCTCTAAACCCCCTCGAGAAGAAGGACCCGATGTCCAACCTCTCACGGTTGATCTCTGTGACACTTCGACCATGCTCTGCATCACTTGGGATGCGAATGTTAGCGGCATGACACTAAAAAGAACACACAGACATCTCTCATCCTTAGAGGCTGTCTTCACAAGACCTGTCAAAAGTCATGCACAGCATTGGAACACACGAGATATATGAAGAGACATCACCCAAGTAATGGAGGAATGTGAATAGATAGCCTTCCTTAATTCCTTTCTGCCTGGCTAGTTGAGCACAAGCCAACCAGATGTCATGGCCTGAGCTACTCTACCCGTCGGATGCGAACACCCATCAACCAGAGATTGGTGGCAGATGCAGATGACAATGGAGTCAAATCCAACAACATCCATCTCCATTCTTCCCCACTCAATCTGTTTGAGAAAGAAAACAAGTGGTCTGTACGAGCCATAGTCACCACATGGAAGTCTGCTCAACATCAAAATAGGATTAAGATCAACCCTTACTTCAACTAAATGGATCAAATGAGATGTCACCGCTGGCCATGGAATAGAAGAAAGGCAGAAACGCAACCTGCCATGAGATGAATCCGTTCTTGACACTCTTCTTGAGAAGAGAAGGACCGTTGGTATTCTTCCATTTCATGTGAAAAGGATGAACCGCTGCATGTGTCACTTTGGAAAAGAATGTCAGCTGAAGGCCAAATTGATGTTGGAGCTAGGAGGAACCTGACATCAACTACAAGGAGACATTCACCCAAAGGGAGTAGAATACCAGGACTGAGTTGCCTACAAATCAAAAACCCCTGACACTATGTAGAAGGTCCAAGTAGCAGCATCGGAGATATGACGGATTGCTCCTAACATTTAAATGAATGAGATGAGGAGGCAAAACAAGAGTAGAGAAAAATTCGTCTAACATAGACGAGCATAACAGAAAGTAAGCAGCATCACGTTACCCTAGGAAGCAAGCTAAAGAGTAACGTACAACAGTACAAGCTTGGGGGAGGATTTGTCAGGCACCCCCACAAGATGCATTGAATACATGGGGAGATATGCCAAGCACAAGCTTCAAGTTTGCATTCAGTTGCAAGATCTAAGCTTGGGGGGAACGCCGCACCAGGTATGTACCTCATGCCGAATGTCATGCATTTCACGATCATATCTTTTATCCGATCTGCCATGACACCAAAAACATGTTTGCTTTATTTCTTTTTCTAATCCCAATAAAGAAAAACACCATAAAAATTTGCATAATATAAAATACCAAAAATATTTGCTTACAACCATGAATAATGCTAGAGTTTTGTTTATACCCTCTGCTTAAAGGAAATGATGAATAGTTGCTCTGTTAATTCCTTGTAAGTATTTCGTATACAACTTTACACTCTCCTACAAAATTTTAAACTTATTGGCATAAGTTGTGATCCTTTCTCTAATGCTCAACCTTGTGGGAGCAAGTACTCTCAAACCAAGTCTAAGTTGTTGTGAGAATGTGATATAATCAAAGTTTGAGTTGCACCCGTCTTGATCCTAGTAAGGTGAATTCTCGGAGTTTTCTTTTTGAAAATAAAAACTCGAGCAAGTTCCTTTGTGGTTTGAAATACCTATCCAGAGCTAAATGCTTACATGATCAAACCTCTACATATGCTATTGTTGTGTTGAGTTTTGTCAAACTTTGAGTCCTTATGAAGTAGTGACACCTCAAATCCCGATCAATTACCCCTTCATATCCAGTTTGATTTGATAGCCTTCCTTTATCTGGTTGTGCTTAAATTCACATCAAATTCAAGCATCCACATCACCAGATATTCCACCACCATACAAACAGCATATCCACCATCCACATACCCATCCACAAATATGCTCTTGCAAATATACACTCCTGTCATATTCCTCAAATATCCCCAAGTTCCCTTGCAAAATGAGATCCCCATGTGCTCAAAGGTTTCAAAGTTCCAAACAAGGGGGTCCATCAAAATAAGAAGTTTTCACCCAAGACCATATTCCCCCATCAACACAATGTTAAGTATGTTGGAATCATCTCCATGTACTCTTCCACTTGTGTTCACCTTCTCCACTACCACAACATCCATTCTCTATTGATCGGAATAAGAGGTATCACTAACTTTGCTAGGACCAACTTTTGACTCAACAACATACATGGCATAGGTAAGCCTTCCTTTATCCCCACCTTCAGCTCCACATAAGCTTATAGTTTGTAGGGAAAAGATTGGCTTTAGGCCTTGGTGAAGAATTTCATAACCACTTGAGCAATTCGAGAGTACCATCTAAGGAACTTGATGCTTTAATTGCAAAATTTTCAAAACCTCCGAGTATGAAACCCGAAAAGAGATTGCATTGGGTAAGATTTTACTATGGTTATTCCATCTCTCAACCGCCAAAGACAAGGTGAAAAGTCAAGAAGCCCCACAGGTATGGATAAAAAGGTTGGGATACACTTGTGCCAGTTTGTTCAATTCATAAACGGTAGAGTGTTCGGTTGTGCACTTAATACTTGCAGGGTTATTGACATTGATGCAACTCCTGATCCGCCGAGCCTAAGTCTTAGCTTTGCTCAAGGACAAGCAAAGGTTCAAGCTTGGGGGCGTATTGGCGGTCGTTATTTCCTAATTTTGATCGCCAATTCCTGGATAAATAAATAGGGTAGAACCAAATCTCTATGCACTATTTACTTTGGACTAATGAATTCCACGAGTTTTGGTGGTTTTCGGTGTTTCACAGGGAGAGCCAACTTCCATGCAGAATATCATGAACTGGACCAAGAGCCAAATTCGATACAAAAGGGCTTGAGAATGAACAACAAATTCCATCACCAAAAAGTATCTCAATTGCCCTCAAGACATACACCATTGCGTAGAGCTCATCAAGACGATTCCAATGGATATATTATTTGTCGCATTTGGAGCTCATATGGAAAAGATATTGAAGAGTCAAATTTATAAGGCACTGCTGATGTCATGCTGACGTTAGCAGTACCCTCCATCCGTACGCAGCGAAGGCGGGAGCCTACCCGGAGGCGACACGTGGTGGTGCGGCAGCAGCATCACTGTGCACACGCGCCCGTGCATCCTCCTAGGGGATAGGCGGGCCCTAGCGGCGGCGGCTCAGCTAGCCACTGGCTGCGCGTGGCGAGCCTAGGTGGCGAGCGCGTGCTCGTGCGGGGAAGCCCGCTCGGCCCGGCAGCCCGCTCCCCAGGGACGCGTGACATCCGCAGAGAGGGCCAGGCACGGTCTGCCCCACCGTTTTGGACATGTGCCGCCAGCGGAAGCGTGGAGGGCGCGGTCCAGGCCGGTCTAGCGGCGCGTTGGATGGTCCATGGCCGGTTCGGCCCAGTCCAGTCGCCCAGAGAACGAATCCGAGGCTTGTTTTGACCCAAAACACCTGCAAACGCTTGGTTTTCTCTTCTAACGGCCAGTTCAGGGCCATAGGATCCGATTTTGGACCGGTTCTTGGCGCCATCAGTGGAGAACAATGTTACCGACCTTCCTAGGTCGGTTGGGAGGACAAATGGTGCCCAAGGAGCAATTGGAGGAGGAATCTAGCATGTAGCCACTTAGAATATTCCCCCTTCTCCACCTATAAATAGAGGGGCACACCCTCCTCTCACACTTGCACCATTGTACACTCTCTCCCAGGTGCCCCTTCGGGTGGCGCTACCCCTTCTAGGTTCAATGTTTTAGTCGGAGTTAGGGTTGGGCTCTGCCTGTTCCGGAGTCGTCTTCAGGAGTTTGGTATGAGTCTCTTGTATCTTTCCTTTCCTGTAAGACTTTTGAGTTTATTTAATATATTCCTTTACTTTATCAAGCATTTACATTCTTGCCTCTATGATAATGCATGATCATAGTGTAGCAATGCCGTTAGACTATTGTTAGCGTTGCTCTATGAGGTTATGGTAAATCTAGTCTATTTACTTGCGGGTTCCTTGTTCACGCTGTTAGTTAAGTCGTAGCAGTTGTGATGCTTTCACTTGCGCAACAAGTGGAGGTGTGAGCAACTAGAGTTTACTCAGGAAGCTCACCTTGGTTTGCAACCAGCCCCACGTAGCTCTGGGTGCATAGTGTGTACCGCACAGGCTTTAGGTAGCTCCTCTCGGTGAACAGCGTTAGGATGCCTCTGTATTCCACCCTGTCGTTCGGGCTGGCGCCAGGTTGTGATGCAACATGTATGTAGACGCATAGTCGGGCTCCCTAGAACCCGCCTTCTCGGCTGGGTAATCAGCACTCCGGTGCCTGGCAGTGGTTTTATAGCCGCGATGTCCGAAGCAGTAAATGAGAGCCAATGGACCGGCCTCATTGCTCTCCTGGGGTGATGTGTGATTCTTCCCCCTTTTTCCCTATCGTTCTTGGACTCAATTCTTGTTTTTTCGGGTTTTTGCTTTGGCTGAGGTTAAATCCTTTCATTTGCTTATGTTTTGGACTTGCTATGATGTGGTGAATCTCACTAGCCAAGTGCTAGAATCTTTGAACCACGAGCAAGGGCTGTTCTTGTCAGTTTTTGGTTTTTTGGTGTCAACTCACCTACCTCATGAGATTTGCAATTCCCGTGCAACCCAAGTGGATCTTTTGGGGTTTGCTAGGGAAGGTCCTTAGGATTGTCCATGCAAATTTTTGTGAAGTTTCGTTGAGATTTGACCCGGTTTTGATCGATTTTCGTTGAGGTGTCGGGCTGTTTTTTGCGTGCAGTTTTTCGGAGAACTGACAGTACTAATGGTTTGTCCTTAGATTTGTCCCAACCCGGCTTTGGATTGTCCGGTCTATAGACTTAGTTTTGTCTGGTTTGTAGTGTTTTTGGGCTGTTTCAACCCCTTTCTTTAGGTTTGTCCGGTCAGTTCTTTTGGTTGAGAGATTATTGCCCTGTCTAGTGTTTTTGGGGCTGTTTTTGCTTGTTTGTTGCTCCGGTTCTTTTGGGGATCTTTTTCCTTGGTTTCTTTGTTTTTTTGGAGTGTTGTTATTTGCTTCAAACTTGTTTTGTGTCAACCACTACATGCCCATACTCTTCACTCACTGATCTTTAGTGAGGCACGCTTCGGTGTGTTGAGTGGATAGTGTGCGACATTTGCAAGCTTTGTAGCGTGTCTTGTTTTGTTTTGTCCGGTCTGTGTTCCTAGTTGCTGTTTCGTATGTGCCTTGTTGTTTTTGCTTGTTTTGTTGCATGCTTTAGTGTTTTTCCGTTTAGGTTTTCTCAATGTGTCTTAGGGTTGGTAGCTTGTCTATGCTACGCAACTCTGCACATTAGAGAGGTGTAGTTTTAGGTGTTGTGTGTGTTCGTCTATGTGTAGTGTGTTTGTTCATTTAGGTGTAGTTTGGTTGCTCGTCTTACGTCCGTTTCGTTAGACGTTAATTCGAGTGCTTCCGCTTTCCACCCGATACGTATCTGTTTAGTCGACGGTATCAGGTGTGCGTGTGTTTTCGTGGGAGCACACATTGGGGGTTTGAGTTTGAGTTTGAGTTTTTCAAGTGCTCCTATTCACTCCCTCTAGTCGCACGTCTCGGTCCTACAAGTGGTATCAGAGCCGGTTAGGTTTCCCATACCTTAACCGGTGAAAAAACCATAGCGACTATGACTTACTCTGGGAAGATTCCTGTCCTTGGCTCCGATGGCTATCCCTACTAGAAGGGTAGGATGGAGGCGTTCGTTGTTAGCCAGAGTCAGGACATATGGGATTCTACTCAGCGTACAACTTTTGTGGTGCGTCCAGTTGCTGAGCGTACTATGCCTGAGATCGTGGCTTAGCATGAGGCGAATGCCACTTTCTCTTTTCCTGGCTTGGTCCCATGGATTATGAGAGAGTGAGTCACCTCAAGACGGTGCGTGAGATATGGTCCCTGCTCAGTGCACACCATGAGGGTACCGCGACCATTAAGGCTAGGCATGTGGAGACTTACCGGCACGAATATGAGAATTTCGTCCAGAAGCCGGGAGAGTCGGTAGACGACTTGTTTGGTCGCTTTCAGTCAATCATTAACAAGTTGCGTGTCAAGTCCACCCCCGCTGAGCTCCCATACACCGATCATCAGCAGGCTATCAAATTGCTGTATGCTTTGGATAGAAAAATATGGGAGATCAAGGTGGAGTCAATCATTGAGTCAGCAGGGTATGATACAATAGGAGTAGAGGCGCTCTATAGTAAGCTCAAGGCCACAGAAGTAGATTACAAGATGAGGGATTCCCTCGCTTGTACAGGTTCCAAGAGTCTAGCCTTCGCTACCCCCTCTAGTGAGTCTGCTACTAACCCCCTGTAACACAACTTCTCGTTTTCTGCTTTGATGTCTGTTATAGAGGAGCAGTTGGTGATGCTTGGGGATGAAGAGCTTTGTTTGGTGTCTAGTCGCTTTCAGCGTGCCTATGACAACCGGATGAGCAAGAAGAGGGGCGAGAGGCCCAAGTGCTTCGAGTGTGAAGAGGTCAGCCACTTCATCACCGAGTGCCCCAACAAGAACGACTACTACAAGAAGGGCAAGAGCTATTCCTGCAACTCCGACAAGTACCACTCCGGCAAGCCAAGCTTTGACAAGCACCGCTTCGGCAAGCACAGCTCCGGCAAGCGCTCATTCGGCAAGAAGAATTTTTAGAAGGCTTTCAAGAGCTACCAGAAGGACAACTGGAAGCGGAACAAGGCGTTCTTCGCCGAGATCGGGTTCTACAGCAGGTGACCTTCTTCCTCTTTGTCCTCATTGATCTTAAGTGATGAGGAGATCACATACAAGAACGACAAGAGGAATGATCAAGGGGGTCCAGCTGGCTTGTGCTTCGTCTCCACCAAGTCTAGGCGCAAGAACAAGAACAAGAGGAGCTCGATTTGCTCCATGGCGCTTGAGGACAAGGAGAACAAGGATGACGGTAGCAACTCTTCCTCCGATGATGAGGATCGAGGCATGGAGGACGTGTGGATCATGGATTCCGGTTGCTCTAGGCACATGACAGGGCACTGCAAGTGGTTCTCCATCCTCAACCCCGTGAGCACCAAGGAGTACATCACATTGGGGTTCAATTTGGTCTCTGTTTCGCAACTTCTCGATGAAGGATTTGAGGTTCATTTTAAGAAGGGTGCGTGCCACGTTCTTGATGCTGAGGAGACCCTTGTTTGCTCTTTGCTGCCTTTTGGTCAAGTTTTTAGGGTCGATCTCACATATGTTTCTGGCCTTGCGCGTTGTTTTGTTGCTAGTCCCTTTGCTGATATATGGAAGTGGCATAGGAGACTTGGTCACTTAAGCTTTGATCTGCCAGTCAGGTTGAGTTCAATGGGACTAATCCGAGGATTGCCCAAATTGAAAGCTGAGAAGGACTTAGTGTGCCACCCTTGTCGTCCTGGCAAGATGGTTGCTGCTTCTCACACTCCTGTGTCTTAGGTTATGACCTCCTATCTGGGTGAGCTACTCCATATGGATACAGTAGGTCCCGCTCGTGTAGCGTCGGTCAGTGGGAAGTGGTACGTGCTTGTCATTGTGGACGACTTTTCTCACTTCTCATGGGTATTTTTCATGGAGTTTAAGGATGAGGCATTTGGTTTTGTTCGGGATCTGGTACTGAGGTTGAGAAACGAGAGTCATAAGGCCATGAGGGCTATCCGCAGTGACAATGGCGGAGAATTCAGAAACTCTCGGTTCGAAAACTTCTGTCGTGACCTAGGTCTTGAGCACCAGTTTTCTTCTCCATATACCCCACCGCAGAACGGTGTTGTGGAATGCAAGAACCGCACACTCGTTGAGATGGCAAGGACGATGCTGGATGAGCACAGGACTCCGAGGCAGTGAATACGGCCTGTTACATTGCAAACCGGATCTTCTTGCGAGCTTTCCTTGGGAAGACCTCGTATGAACTTTGGTTTGGTAGGCAGCCCAGCGTCAAGCATTTGCGAGCATTTGGCTGCAAGTGCTTTGTGTTGAAGAAGGTGGGTCATATGGACAAGTTTGAGTCTTGCTATTTGGATGGGATTTTTCTAGGGTATGCTCTAGTTCTAGGGCTTTTCGTGTGTGGATTTTGGAGGCCAAGCAAGTTGTTGAGACTTGTGAGGTTTTTTTTGATGAAACTATGCCCTGCACAACCCCTGCCTTTGAGCTTTCAGGTGATGATGAGGAATGTGCTCCTATCTTTGAAGATGAGGAAGCCGCAGTACCTGATGGTGATGCAGGAGCCCCTGCACCGGCTGCAGCTCCTGCCCCCTCTGCTACGAGCTCTGATGATGAAGGAGGACCTTTGCCCACAGGTTCCTCCTCACTCCCCCGACAGCAAGCTCAAGCAGAGGCTGGCCCTGCTGAGGATGTAGGGGAGGTAACCTCTGAGATTGTTCCATCTCGGCAGGTCCAGCGGGATCACCCTCCACATAGGATCATTGGAGATCTTCACCAGTGTGTCACACGCTCTTCGGTTAACTCTCTAGCCTTTTTCTCCCACTCTGCATTTGTTGCTTCTTTTGAGCCCCGGGATGTGTCATATGCATTATCTGATCCTAACTGGGTAAACACCATGCATGAGGAGTTAGAAAATTTGAAAGAAACCATGTCTGGGATTTAGTTGAACCTCCACCAAACTGCTGCCTATAGGAACCAAGTGGGTTTTCAAGAACAAACAGGGTGAGAATGGGATGGTTGCGAGGAACAAAGCGAGATTGTTAGCCTAGTGTTTCTGTCAGAAGGAGGGGATAGATTATGAGGAGACCTTTGCCCCTGTAGCTCATTTGGAAGCCATTAGGATTCTGCTTGCTTTTGCTGTCTCTAAAGGCTTCAAACTGTAGCAGATGGATGTCAAGTCAACATTTCTAAATGGGTTCATAGAGGAGGAGGTTTATGTGAGACAACCTCCTAGCTTTGAGAGTGCCAAGTTTCCAAACCAGGTGTTTAAGTTGAGGAAAGCCTTGTGTGGTCTGAAGCAAGCTCCTAAAGCTTGGTATGCTAGGTTGAAGAGTTTCCTACTCAAGTCTGGGTTTGTGATGGGTTCAGTAGACAGACCCTGTTTTTGTTGAGTCGTGGCGGTGACACCCTGATAGTTCAGATATATGTTGATGACATAATCTTTGGTGGTTCATCTCATGCTTTGGTGTCTAGTTTTGCTGAACAAATGAGCAGGGAATTTGAGATGAGTCTCATGGGTGAGCTTCAGTTCTTCCTCGGGCTACAGATCAAGCAAGGTACTGAAGGAACCTTTGTCCATCAAGCCAAGTACACGAAGGACATACTCAAGAAGTTTGACATGGGTGACTCTAAACCCATGACAACTCCTATGAGTACAAACACGGCGCTTGTTGCGGATAAAGATGGGGAGGCGGTGGACTAGAAGGAATTTCGAGGGATGATCGGCTCACTTTTGTACCTGATGGCGACCAGACCGGATATTTAGTTCGCGGTTTGCCTTTGTGCACGTTACCAGGCTTCTCCTAGAACATCTCACCGTCAAGAGGTGAAGCGCATTTTCAGGTATCTAAAGTTCGCTCCTGAGCTTGGTCTTTGGTACTCCTCAGGTTCTTCTCTTTCTCTTAGAGGGTTCTCAGATGCTGATCATGCTAGCTGCCAGATTGATCACAAATCAACTTCTGGTACTTGCTAATTCTGAGGAACTTCTCTTATCTCTTGGTCCTCTCGCAAGCAAGCTAGTGTCTCCTTGTCTACCACTGCAGCAGAATACATAGCTGCTGCTAGCTGCTCCTCCTAGCTACATTGGATGAAAGCCACCCTAAGTGATTTTGGCTTGAGTTTTCAAAGGATCCCTATTCTAGTGGACTCTACTTCTACTATCTCTATAGCTAAGAACCCCGTCTTGCACTCTAGAACCAAACACATAGATGTGAGGTTTCACTTTCTGAGAGATCACTATGAGAAGGGAGATACAGACTTGATCCATGTAGCAACCCAGAACCAGCTAGCTGATATCTTCACCAAACCCCTAGAGTTTAGCGCTTTTGTGCGCTTGAGAGGTGAGCTTGGAGTGTGTTATCTCTTTTAGTCAGGGATAGCTTTAGTAGTTTAGGATTTGCTTTTGTTTTTGTTTCTTCTTTTGCATTTTGTATCATATCATGCATTGCACTGTATCATATGCATTTTCACTAGCACTAGAGTTCTTTTGGTATGTTGAGTTAGTATTTGCTTGTGCTAGGTTGTACAGATGCTTGCTTGATCATGGTTGGCTAAGCTCTCTTGAGTCTGTTGAATACTAATTGTGAGCTAAGTCCTTTTATTTCCTGAAAATCCAAAAACACGATCACCACATGACTTGGCTGCCTAGCATGTGTAGCAGTGACTTTTCATACATGGATATACTAGTTGTATGCCTTTGCTAAATTAATGCCTAACCTTTTATGACACCTTGCTCAATTTGAAATCTGAATTAAATGTTTACAAGTGGTGTCTTGTGCTGAAATGAAAAGATCCAGATGGGTTTGCTTGTCACACTGACTTAGTTCGAGACTGTTAGCCTTTGCACTTTGGCATGAACTTGGACTAAGCTGTGTATGACCAAAACCTTATCTTAAGCTTTTGATGGTTCCTTGAACCTAGGATTGGCATTAGTTAGTAAGAAGTGGCAAGACAAGCGATGTAACCCCTATCACAATATGAAACTTGCTAATGAAATACAAGTGGTTAAATCTAAAATATGCAAGTCTCTAAAATGCTTATGGCTTGTTGTGTATGCTTTGGTTGAGAGTAGCACACTACCTTCTATGCATTTCTAGCATCTTGCTGTTCATGCCTATCTTGCTAGGTGCTATTCATGTTGGTGATGCTTTCTTTCAAACAACCTTGAAAAACATGCTTGCTCCTAATCTGTGTAAGATAGATTCATTTGAGCTTGCTGCGTGCTTCCTTGCCCTCACTTGCTCTGTATGCTAGAACTTGTGAATACTAGATTTCCATCCCTTCTGAGCTTTTTCTGGTACACTCTCTGCATCTCATGGCATATTTTGAGGAGAGTTGTCTAGTTCAGGGGGAGTCCTATGAACCCTTGATGTGTCCATTGTCAACAAGGGGGAGAAGTATTGGAAAAAGAGGGAGGACTCGGGAGAGACTTAGTTGAGGGGGAACTTTGCATTCATTTTGCATTTGTGAGAATGCATTTCAAGGGGAGTTTGAGCTTTTAGCATGCTCTTTGCATCAGTGCGTTGAGCCTTTTTGCCTCTGTCTTGAGGAGCCGATGCTTTGCTTTCTTTTGTTGCTTCAAGCTGCTTTGTGTTTTGCCTTTGTTGGTTTTGGGCAGCTTGAGCAATTGTTCTTTTTCTCTTTCTTTTTCAGTTTTACGCTTTTCTCTTGTCTATGTGCTATTTTAGGTAACAGGTTGAAGGTGTTGACAATGCACTCATCAAGGGGGAGATTGAGAGCCAATGGACCAACCTCATTGCTCTCCTGGTGTGATGAGTGATTGTCAATGGTACAAGTCCTCCGATGGACTGGAGGTAGATGATGAAGACCTCGATAGACTGAGGCAAAAGCTTCCAATGGACCGGAGGCAATGCTCGGCGTCGATTGGCCATGGAAGCTCGATACACGGAGGGGCGGATCGGCAATGGTGGTGTAAGCCCTCCGATGGACCGCGAGACAACTCCGATGGACTGGAGAAGCCAGGTGCCACCGTGGTGCTCCAACCTGAGTGCGTGGCGCGAAGGCGTGCGAGGGAGACTTTGGCGGCTTCGGCTCAAAACCGCCACCCAAGCTACCCAAGCCTTGGTGAGTTGGGCCACGACTCGCCAAGATAGAGAAGATGGGCCAAG
Organism: Paspalum notatum; assembly: GCA_022530915.1. Lineage (NCBI taxonomy): Eukaryota > Viridiplantae > Streptophyta > Magnoliopsida > Poales > Poaceae > Paspalum > Paspalum notatum. Next base: position 23,894,994 of record CM039688.1, on the reverse strand, counting down.
TCCCGCCCGGACGGAGACTTCCTAAAGTTTCCCGTTTTCTGACTTCAAAACCGGGGGTGCAAAGGCGGATTGGACTACTGGCCACGTGGAGGACATCCGAAGATTGCGTGGAAGCTAAGAAGATGAAGTCTTCATCATGGTCGTCCGTCCCCGATATGTCGGGTCCTTTTCTGTTTTAGCCCCTCCGAGCGTTTCTAGTCTTAGGGGTCTATGTGTAAAAATGCCAAAACTGAACCGCTGTATAAATAGCCTAAGAGCCGGTCATTAGGACTTCTCTTGGCTGCTAGGTATTCATTTCCTTAGGGTAATTTTTGTCCTCAAGCCTTGAGCACAAAGTTTAGGAGGGTTAGGGTGAGATCTAGCCTCCACATCAAGTGGGAAGGGGGAGGGTGGTTGCTTAGGACGAATTCCTTGGTTGTAATCTGATCTTGACACCCATCTTGGGCTATTAATCCAAGTGATTTCGTGCAGCAACTTGTGTGCTTCTTCTTCCCCCTTTTTCCCTTTCGTTCTTGGACTCAATTCTTGGTTTTTTGGGTTTTTGCTTTGGCCGAGGTTTGAATCCTTTCATTTGCTTGTGTTTTGGACTTGCTATGATGTGGTGAATCTCACTAGCCAAGTGCTAGAATCTTTGAACCACGAGCAAGGGCCGTTCTTGTCGGTTTTTGGTTTTTCGGTGTCAACTAACCTACCTCACGAGATTTGCAATTCCCGTGCAACCCTTGATCTTTTCAAGTGGATCTTTTGGGGTTTTCTAGGGAAGGTCCTTAGGACTGTCCTTGCAAATTTTCGTGTAGTTTCGTTGAGATTTGACCCGGTTTTGATCGATTTTCGTTGAGGTGTCGGGCTGTTTTCTGCGCAGTTTTTCGTAGAACTGACAGTACTAATGGTTTGTCTGAATCCTAGGCTTCGGATTGTCTGGTCTATAGACTTAGTTTTGTCCGGTCTGTAGTGTTTTTGGGCTGTTTCAACCCCTTTCTTTAGGTTTGTCCGGTCAGTTCTTTTGGTTGAGAGAGGATTGTCCAGTCTAGTGTGTTTGGGGCTGTTTTTGCTTGTTTATTGCTCCGGTTCTTTTGGGGATCTTTTTCCTTGGTTTCTTTGGTTTTTTGGAGTGTTTTTGTTTGCTTCAAATTTGTTTTGTGTCAACCACTACATGCCCATACTCTTCACTCACAGATCTTCAGTGAGGCACGCTTCGGTGTGTTGAGTGGATAGTGTGCGACATTTGCAAGCTTTGTAGAGTGTCTTGTTTTGTTTTGTCCAGTCTGTGTTCCTAGTTGCTGTTTCGTATGTGCCTTGTTGTTTTTGCTTGTTTTGTTGCGTGCTTTATTGTTTTTCCGTTTAGGGTTTCTCAATGTGTCTTAGGTTTGGTAGCTTGTCTATGCTACGCAACTCTGCACATTAGAGAGGTGTAGTTTTAGGTGTTGTGTGTGTTCGTCTATGTGTAGTGTGTTTGTTCGTTTAGGTGTAGTTTGGTTGCTCGTCTTACGTGCATTTCATTGGGGCGTTAATTCGAGTGCTTCCGCTTTCCACCCGATACGTATCTATTCAATGGACGGTATTGGGTGTGCGTGTGTTTTCGTGAGAGCACACATTGGGGGTTTGAATTTGAGTTTTTCAACTGCTCCTATTCACCCCCCTCTAGTCGCACGTCTTGGTCCTACAGTAAATTTGTCTAGACCACACCATAACCTCAGTCGTGTCACAACCATTGTAGAGTGACATTATTGGAGCTAGCTTTGTCTTTGAGCTTGACCTTAGTAAAGGATGATCTCGTCAGGAACCAGACCCTGTCTCGTTGTCCTCCAAAATCCATGTGGAGTGTGTCTGTGTGTTGTTATCCTTTCTTTTATTATTTAGAATGAAAGAGTGAAATAACAAGATGTTTGATAAGTTAATATTTCTATCTCAATGCTTCCCTGTGGATAAATACCACACCTTGGAATACTCCTGGGTGAAAGCTACAGCGGTCTCCGTACGCTTGCGGAGTAAAATCTGTTAGGCTAAGAACCGCCAACAGTAGGCTGGGATAATTTTGCAAATATTAGTGAGGGAGGCATAGTGTTCCTTACCAAGGAGTTTCTATTGACCCTCTGAGTAGTATCACTGCAGTCCGACATGACTATTCACTTCAGACTCTTTAACACTAAGCATGAGCTAAAACTTCGTCAGTTCAGCAATGCTCTCAGGTACTCACCTCGCTGCTCCATAGCAGCCGAACCCGTTGAGAGCCAATGGACTGGCCTCATTGCTCTCCTGGTGTGATGAGTGATGTCAACGAGCTCAAGCCCTCCGATGGACTGAGGTAGAGGATGACGAAGACCTCGATGGACTGAGGCAAAAGCCCTCCAATGGACCGGAGGCAAGTCTCGGCGTCGGTCGGCCATGGGAGCTCGGTATACGGAGGGGCGGTTCGGCAAAGGCGGTGTAAGCCCTCCGATGGACTGCAAGGCAACTTCGATGCACTGGAGAAGCAGGGGCCACCGTGGTGCTCCAACCCGAGTGCATGGCGCGAAGACGTTCGAGGGAGGCTTTGGTGGCTTTAGCTCAAAACTGTCACCCAAGCCACCAAGACTTGGCGAGTGGATCGACACTCATCAAGATAGAAGATTTGGCCAAGACACGGCCCAGGAAGCCCGCAAAATAAAGTTTCCCGGTTTCTGACTTCAAAACCGGGGGAAGCTTCCTGACTACTGGCTACATGGCACACATCCAAGCGAGGCGTGGAGAAGAAGAAGATCAAGATGTCTTCGTAGTCGTCCGATTGTATCGTTTACATTTCAGCCCCTCCGGGCATTTGTAGTGTAGGGGTCTTAGTGTAATTGTGTCGTTTAGGGCCTAGGGTATAAATAGACTTGAGAGCTTATCTTGGCCAGCCATACCCTAGGTTTTCCTAACCATAGCAGCCAAGAGCTAAAGAGAGAAAAGAGAGGAGATTAGCTAGGAGATGAGTGCCTAGTTTAGTCAAATACTGTCATTAGTGGGAGAATGATGGGAGATAGGCTCTAGGGGATCTTGTAAGACTTGATTTCATGATTCAATCCAAGATTCCTCCTTGAGAAATCCATGTCTTGAGCAGATCAATTTCGTCCTCCTTTCCCCCTCCCCGTTCTAGTTCGTTTTTGGTTCCAATCCTTGGATTTGGATGTGTTTCGGTTTGTCCAAGGTTGGGATCTTTCTTTTGCTGGTATTTTTCCTTGCTATGATGTGGTGAATCTCACTAGCCATATGCTAGAATCTTTGGACCACGAGCAAGGGCCGTTCTTATCGGATTTCGGTTTTTCGGTGTCAACTCACCTACCTCACGAGATTTGCAATTCCCGTGCAACCCTTGATCTTTTCAAGTGGATCTTTTGGGGTTTGCTAGGAAATGTCCTTAGGATTGTCCTTGCAAATTTTCATGAAGTTTCATTGAGATTTGACCCCGTTTCGATCGATTTTTCGATGGGGTGTCGGGCTGTTTTTCTGCGCAGTTTTTCGGAGAACTGACAGGACAATTTGATTGTCCTTAGGTTTGTTCGAAGTAGGGACTTCGGATTGTCCGGTCTATAGACCTCAGATTGTCCGATCTGTAGTGTTTTAGGGCTGTTTTAACCCCTTCTTTGGGTTTGTCCGGTTTGGCCTTTTGGAGGGGGTTAGGATTGTCCGGTCTATGCTTTTTGGGGCTGCTTTCGAGTGTTCTTTGCTCCACTTCTTTCTTGGTTCCTTCTTATTGTTTTCTTTGGTGTTTAGTGTGTTAGTTTTTGCCACGTCTTCATGTTTGAGTGTTCTCACCTCTGGCCCATACTCATCGCTTGCTATTCTTTGGCAAGACGCACTAAGGTGTGGAGTGGCTACGTGGTTTCCTCATTGCACGAGGCGTTGCTTGGTTTGTCTTGTTCTCCCTTGTTTGTTTTGTCCGGTCTGTGTTTGTAGTTGCTATTTTGTTTGAGTCTTGTTGTTTTTGCCTGTTTTGTTGCATGCTTTAGTGTTTTTCCGTTTAGGGTTTCTCAATGTGTCCTAGGGTTGGTAGCTTGTCTACGCTACGCAACTCTGCACATTAGAGAGGTGTAGTTTTAGGTGTTGTGTGTGCTCGTCTAGGTGTAGTGTATTTGTTCGTTTAGGTGTAGTTTGGTTGCTCGTCTTACGTCCTTTTCATTGGGCGTTAATTTGAGTGCTTTCGCTTTCCACCCAATACATATCTGTTCAGTGGATGGTATCGGGTGTGCGTGTGTTTTCGTGAGAGCGCACTTTGGGGGGTTTGAGTTTGAGTTTTTCAAGTGATCCTATTCACCCCTCCCCTCTAGTCGCACTTCTCGGTCCTACAAGTGGTATCAGAGCCGGTTAGGTTTCCCATACCTTAACCGGTGAAGAATCCGTAGCGACCATGACTTACTCTGGGAAGATTCCCATTCTTGGGTCCGATGGCTATCCCTACTGGAAGGGTAGGATGGAGGCATTCCTTATTAGCCAGAGTCAGGACATATGGGATGCTACTCAGAGTATGACTTTTGTGGTGCGTCCAGTTGCTGAGCGTACTACGCCTGAGATCGTGGCTCAGCATGAGGCGAATGCCAAGGCTGTTAACTTTCTCTTTTCTGCGCTTGGTCCCATGGATTATGAGAGAGTGAGTCACCTCAAGACGGCGCGTGAGATATGGTCACTGCTTAGTGCACACCATGAGGGTACCGAGACCATTAAGGCTAGGCTTGTGGAGACTTACTGGCGCGAATATGAGAATTTCGTCCAGAAGCCGGGAGAGTTAGTAGACGACTTGTTTGGTCGCTTTCATTCAATCATTAACAAGTTGCGTGTCAACTCTGCCCCCGCTGAGCTCCCATACACCGATCACCAGCAGGCTGTCAAATTGTTGTATGCTTTGGATAAAAATGTATGGGAGATCAAGGTGAACTCAATCATTGAGTCGGCAGGGTATGATACGATAGGAGTAGAGGCGCTCTATAGTAAGCTCAAGGCCACAAAAGTAGATTACAAGATGAGGGATTCCCTCGCTTGTACAGGTTCCAAGATGTCTATTACAGAGAAGCAGTTGGCGATGCTTGGGGATGATGAGCTTTGTCTGGTGTCTAGTCGCTTTCAGCGCGCCTATGACAACCGGATGAGCAAGAAGAGGGGCGAGAGGCCCAAGTGCTTCGAGTGCGGAGAGGTCGGCCACTTCATCACCGAGTGCCCCAACAAGAATGACTACTACAAGAAGGGCAAGATCTACTCCCGCGACTCCGATAAGTACCACTCCGGCAAGCCAAGCTTTGACAAGCACCGCTGCGGTAAGCACAACTTCGGCAAGCGCCCCTTCGGCAAGAAGAACTTTCGAAAGGCTTTCAAGAGCTACCAGAAGGACAACCGGAAGCGGGACAAGGCTTTCTTCGCCGAGATCGGGTTTTGCAGCAGCGGATCTTCCTCCTCTTCGTCCTCGTTGAGCTCAAGTGATGAGGAGATCACGTACAAGAAGGACAAGAGGAATGATCAAGGAGGTCTAGCTGGCTTGTGCTTTGTCTCCACCAAGTCCAAGCGCAAGCACAAGTTCAAGAGGAGCTCGGTCTGCTCCATGGCGCTTGAGGACAAGGAGAACAAGGATGATGGAAGCAACTCTTCCTCCGATGATGAGGTAACTCCTGAGCAAGCCGAAATCCTTAAGATGCTAGAGCAGAACAGCCGAGAGCTAAAAGCCCCGTATAAGATGCTGAAGAAGGCAGCTAAGAAGCTACAAAAGTTGAAAGCCCAACTTGCTGAGGCTTTAGAGGAGAATGAGAGGTTGAGGAGTGTGAGACCCCAACCTAGTGAGCTTGAGTGCCCTACCTGCGAGTTTTTCATGACGGAGCTTGGTGACCAGAGAGATAGGTATGCCAAGCTGGTAGGGGAGATAGATGGGCTGAAAGTTGAGTTTAGGCAAACTCCAGTCCAAGCTGGATGAGCCTACTTTGAGTGGAGAGCTTGAGTCTGAGTCTTGCCCCTGTTTAGCTAGAGAGCTAGCTGTGCTGAAGGATAAGTTTGAGGGGCAGCTCAAGGAGCTTGAGGAGCTTAGGGCTAGACCTGCGCTTTTGGGTGCGTGTATTGTTTGTCCTACTTTGAGAGGCGAGTTGGAGCAGTTGAGAGCTGACTTTGAGGTGCTTTCAGCACCTACTGACACTTGTGAGAACTACCTAACCCTTAGTATGCAGCTAGTGGATAGGGATGCCACCATAAAGAAGTTGGAGAAAGCTGCTCCTGTGTTTTCCTCTCTAGATTGTGATACCTGTGCTGCCCAGACAGTAGTTCTGGAAGATCTGAGGTTGCAAGTGTTGTCTGTGCAAGATGACAACTGCAGGTTGAGAGAGGTGCTGAGTTGGGTATATGCGAGGCAACCCCAACTAGATATGATTATCGAGAGCACCAAGAGAGCCGAGGGTGACATGAGTGGGTTTGGATTTGGAGAGTGCAGCACCTCGGGTGAGAAGAGTGTCCCAATTAAGATCAAGACTGCACCTACTCAGTCAGGTGAGACTGTTGATGGGGTTATCATGAGCCACCCAAGGCTGCCCCAAAGAAGCAGTACTGGACACCCAAGCCTTCTCAGGCTGAGCTGAGCAAGATTGTTGAGGAAGAGCTTAAGCCCAAGGGCAAGAAGTAAGTCCAGCAGCATGAGCCACCCAAGGCCACACCACCTAAGCCCTAGTCTGAGCCTAACCCAATTCCTAGGAGGCCTATCTACCACTGTGAGTTCTGCCAGCGGAATGGTCACCTAGAGGAGTTTTGCTTTAGGAGGAAGTAGGTTGAGAGGAAGGAGAGAGCATGGGGGAATCAGGATCAGTTCTACTAGGGTGGTAGGCAAGATCCTCCCCACCGTGGTGAGATAAGAGACCGCTTTGCTGGTGGTGAGAAAGGAGGCGGCTTTCAGGCCTGTGCTCCTGGTGGTGAGAGACGCTTTGTCGGTCGAGCGCCTAGTTGTTTTCAGCGCTGCTACGGACCTCATGACCGAGGGTTTGTGAGAGAGCTTGAGAGGCCACACTTTGAGGGTCATTATTACTCCAGTCGTAGTAATTTTGCTTACCCCACTTTTGAGCAAATGGCTTGGCACTAGTACAGCAGTTTTGGTACTAACCCCAGTGCCGGACTGTTTGCTCACCGTCGCTTTACTTGACTTTACAAGATCGAGGTATGGAGGACGTGTGGATCATGGATTCTGGTTGCTCTAGGCACATGACAGGGCACCGCAAGTGGTTCTCCAGCCTCAACCCCGTGAGCACCAAGGAGTACATCACGTTCGGGGACAATGGTCAAGGTAAAGTGTTGGGTGTTGGTTCTGTCTCGCTCTCTACTAAGCTTTCCCTGAGAAATGTTGCTTTAGTTCAGAATCTGGGTTCAATTTGGTCTCTGTTTCGCAACTTCTCGATGAAGGATTTGAGGTTCATTTTAAGAAGGGTGCGTGCCGCGTTCTTGATGCTGAGAAGACCCTTGTTTGCTCTTTGCTGCCTTTTGATCAGGTTTTTAGGGTCGACCTCACATCTGTTTTTGACCCTGTGCGTTGTTTGGTTGCTAGTCCTTCTGCTAATATATGGAAGTGGCATAGGAGACTTGGTCACTTGAGCTTTGATCTGCTAGTCAGGTTGAGTTCAATGGGGCTAATCCGATGATTGTCCAAATTGAAAGCTGAGAAGGACTTAGTGTGCCGCCCCTGTCATCATGGCAAGATGGTTGCTGCTTCTCATACTCATGTGTCTCAGGTTATGACCTCCTATCCGGGTGAGCTACTCCATATGGATACAGTAGGTCCCGCTCGGGTAGCGTCGGTCGGTAGGAAGTGGCACGTGCTTGTTGTTGTGGACGACTTTTCGCGGTTCTCGTGGGTATATTTCGTGGAGTTTAAGGAAGAGGCGTTTGGTTTTGTTCGGGATCTGGTACTGAGGTTAAGAAATGAGAGTCATAAGGCCACGAGGGCTATCCGCAGTGACAACGGCGGAGAATTCAGAAACTCTCGGTTCGAAAACTTCTGTCGTGACCTAGGTCTTGAGCACCAGTTTTCTTCTCCATATACCCCTCCGCAGAACGGTGTTGTGGAACGCAAGAACCGCACACTTGTTGAGATGGCATGGATGATGCTCGATGAGCACAGGACTCCGAGGCGCTTTTGGGCTGAGGCAGTGAATACGGCCTGTTACATTGCGAACCGGATCTTCTTGCGAGCTTTCCTTGGGAAGACCTCGTATGAACTTTGATTTGGTAGGCAGCCCAGCGTCAAGCACTTGCGAGCGTTTGGCTGCAGGTGCTTTGTGCTTAAGAAGGCAGGGTATTTGGACAAGTTTGAGTCTCGTTGTTTGGATGGGATTTTTCTGGGGTATGCTTCTAGTTCTAGGGCTTTTCGTGTGTGGATTTTGGAGACCAAGCAAGTTGTTGAGACATGTGAGGTTTCTTTTGATGAAACTATGCCCTGCACAACCCCTGCCTTTGAGCTTTCAGGTGATGACAAAGAAGGCACCCCCATCTTTGAAGATGAGGAAGGTGCAGATAATGTTGGTGATGCAGGAGCCACTGCACCGCCTGCAGCTCCTGCCCCCTCTGCTACGAGCTCTGATGATGAAGGAGGACCCTTGCCCACGGCTTCCTCTTCACTCCCCCGATATCTAGCTCAAGTAGAGGCTAGCCCCGCTGAGGACGCAGGGTAGGTGACTTCCGAGATTGTTCCATCTCGGTAGGTCCAGCGGGATCACCCTCCACACAGTATGATTAGAGACATTCACCAGCGTGTTACACGCTCTACGGTTGCTTCTCTAGCCTTTTTCTCCCACTCTGCATATGTTGCTACTTTTGAACCCCGGGATGTGTCACATGCATTATCTGATCCTAACTGGGTGAACGCCATGCATGAGGAGTTGGAGAATTTTGAGAAGCCATTAGGATTTTGCTTGCTTTTGCGGCCTCTAAAGGCTTCAAACTGCAGCAAATGGATGTCAAGTTTGCTTTCTTGAACGGGTTCATAGAGGAGGAGGTATATGTGAGACAACCTCCTGGTTTTGAGAGTGCTAGATTTCCAGACCGTGTGTATAAGTTGAGAAAAGCCCTTTATGGTCTGAAGCAAGCTCCTAGAGCTTGGTATGCTAGGTTGAAGAGTTTCCTGCTCAAGTCTGGGTTTGTGATGGGTTCAATAGACAAGTCCTTTTTTTTTGTTGAGTCGTGGCGGTGACACCCTGATAGTTCAGATATATGTTGATGACATAATCTTTGGTGGTTCATCTCACGCTTTGGTGTCTAGTATTGCTGAACAGATGAGCAGGGAATTTGAGATGAGTCTTATGGGTGAGCTCTAGTTCTTTCTCGGGCTGCAGATCAAGCCACGCCCTGAAGGAACCTTCGTCCATCAAGCCAAGTATACAAGAGACATACTCAAGAAGTTTGAGATGGGTGACTCCAAGCCCATGATGACTCCTATGAGTACAAACACGGCGCTTGATGCTGATGAAGATGAGAGGCGCTAGACCAGAAGGAATTTCGAGGGATGATCGGCTCACTTCTGTACCTGACGGCGATCAGGCCGGACATTCAGTTCACGGTCTGCCTTTGTGCGCGCTACCAGGCTTCTCCTAGGACTTCTCACCGTCAAGCGGTGAAGCGCATTTTCAGGTATCTGAAATTCACTCCTGAGCTTGGTCTTTTGTATTCCTCGGATTCTTCTCTTTCTCTTAGATGGTTCTTTGATGCTAACTATGCTGGCTGCCGGATTGATCGCAGGTCAACTTCTGGCACATGCCAGTTCTTAGGAACTTCTCTTGTCTCTTGGTCCTCCCGCAAGCAAGCTAGTGTAGCCCTTTCCACCACTGAAGCAGAATATGTTGCTGCTGCTAGCTGCTGCTCCCAGCTTTTATGGATGAAAGCCACCGTTAGTGATTTCGGCCTTAGGTTTGGAAAAATCCCTCTTCTAGTTGACTCTACTTCTGCTATTTCTGTAGCTAAAAACCCCGTCTTGCACTATAGAACCAAACACATAGACGTGAGGTTTCACTTTCTGAGAGATCACTATGAGAAGGGGGACATAGACATAGTCCATGTAGTATCTGAAAATCAGTTGGCACCAAGCCCCTAGAGTTTGGCGCCTTTGCGCGCTTGAGAGGTGAGCTTGGAGTGTGCTATCCCTTTTAGTCAGGGATAGTGTGCTATTCCTTTTAGTAAGAAATAGCTTCTATAGTCTAGATTTTGATTTTTTTATTTCTCTTTGTTTCTTTTGCATATTGTATCATATCATGCATTGCACTATATCATATGCATTTTCATTTCACTAGCACTAGAGCTCTTTTGGTATGTTGAGTTAGTACTTGCCTGTACTAGACTGTACAGTGCTTGCTTGATCATGGTTGGCTAAGCTCTCTTGAGTCTGTTGAATACTAGTTGTGAGCTAAGTCATTTTATTCTTTGCAAATCAAAAACCATGATCACCACTAGATTTGGCTATCTAACATGTGTAGGATTGTTGAATGCCTAGAAATGCTAGTTGGAAATGCTAGTTGTATGCCTTTGCTAAGTTAATGCCTAAGCTTTTATGACACCTTGCTTAAATTGAAATCTGAATCAAAATGCTTACAAGTGGTGTCTTATGTGCTAAATTGAGAAAGATCCATGTGGGTTTGCTTGTCACACTGATCTAGTTTGAGACTGCTTGTCATTGCACTTTGACAAGAACTTGGACTAGGTTGTGTATGACCAAAACCTTGTCTTAAGCTTCTGATGGTTCTTTGAGCCTAGGCTTGTCATTGGTTAGTAAGAAGTGGCAAAAGACAAGTAAATAACCCCTGGCACAAAAAGAACCTGCTTATGAATACAAATGTTTAAATCTGAAATTTGCAAGTCTCTAAAATGCTTATGGCTAGTTGTATACGCTTTGGTTGATTATTTGATTCGGGGGCCACTCATACTTTTATCAGCAAGTCATATGCATTGAAACATGGGATAAAAATGTCTAAGATAAAAGAGAACTACCACATCACAGCTCCGGGTTCCCCCATAGATACAAGTCTAGTGGTTAGGCAATTAAAATTGAGTATCGGCACAGAGAGTTATACCCTCAGCCCAATGGTGCTGCCACACTAGGGGATTGATATCATATTGGGCATGAATTAGATGACAGAGAACAATGCAGTCCTGGATATTGGCAGCAAGACGGTACAGATAAGGTCTAGCGTCAGTGGAAAGGTTTTAAGGATACATATGCCAAATCAAAAGCACATTGAGCCCATGGTCTATGCAACCGAACTCATAGAAACCAAAAAGATACCGGAAGTGTGTGATTTTCCAGACATTTTTCTGGAGGAACTTTTTGGTCTTCCACAGGATAGAGATGTGGAGTTTAGGATTGAACTCGTCCCAGGAACGGCACCTATTTCTAAGAGGCCGTACCGAATGGCACCAGACGAATTAAAAGAACTAAAAAGACAACTACAAGAACAACTAGACAAGGGGTTCATTCGTCCCAGCTCGTCACCTTGGGGTTGTTCGGCTCTCTTTGTTGAGAAGAAGGACCAAGGTGGCAAAAAGCTCTGTGTTGATCAACTAGCTGGGGCTAGGGTCTTCTCAAAAATCGACCGTTGAACGCAGTCACGGTCAAGAATAAGTACCCATTGCCCCACATTGACATCCTGTTTGATCAACTAGCTGGGGCTAGGGTCTTCTCAAAAATCGATCTAAGGTCCGGATACTATCAAATAAAAATCAGGGAGGAAGACATACCAAAGACAGCCTTCTCCACCAGATACGAATTGTACGAGTATTTGGTCATGTCCTTCGGACTAACCAATGCACCGGCTTTCTTTATGTACATGATGAACTCGGTGTTCATGAATGAACTCGACAAGTTTGTGGTAGTATTCATCGACGATATACTAATCTACTCCAAGAATGAAAAAGAACATGAAGAGCATCTACGAATAGTACTCACTCAACTCAGAGAGCACAAGCTCTACGCTAAGTTCAGCAAGTGTGCCTTCTGGTTGAAAGAAGTAAGCTTCCTAGGGCACATTCTATCTAAAAAGGGAGTAGTAGTCGACTCTAGCAAAGTGGAGGATGTGTTAAATTGGAAGCAACCGGAAACAGTAACTGAGATCTAGAGTTTCCTCGGTTTAGCGGGCTACTACCGCCGCTTTATCAAGGATTTCTCCAAAACCGCGAAGCCTATGACTTCCTTGACGAAGAGAAATGCAAAATACATGTGGGCGAATTGTGAGCAAGCCTTCCAGACATTAAAGAAATTGCTAACCTCTGCATCCGTGATAGCACAACCGGACGTCACTAAGCCGTTCGATGTGTATTGTGATGCCTCCGGCAATGGGCTTGGCTGTGTCAAAGAATAAAAGCTGATCATTTGAAGCCTGCGGGTATGCTTCAGCCACTAGCAATCCCAGCCTGGAAATGGGAAGATGTGTACATGGACTTTATTGTGGGACTGCCCCTCACACAAAAGGGGTATGATTCCATATGGGTGGTTATTGATCGATTCACGAAGTCTGCACATTTCATTCCTGTCAAAACCACATATCGTGCAAACCAGTATGCTGAGTTATACATTTCCCGGGTTGTGTCCTTACACGGTATTCCTCAGACCATCACTTCGGATCGAGGCTCACTGTTTGTGTCCCGCTTCTGGGAGCAATTGCAAGCTGCTCTCAGAACCAACTTAGTTCGCAGTTCAGCCTACCATCCTCAAACCAGTGGCCAAGTTGAAAGGGTCAATCAAATACTAGAAGACATGTTGAGGACTTGTGCACTAACCTACTCTACCAAGTGGGATGAGTGTCTCCCCTTAGCAGAATTTGCTTATAACAATAGCTACCAGAAGAGCTTAGAAATGGCTCCTTTCGAGGCTCTTTATGGGAGACGATGCCGAACACCACTTAACTGGTCCGAACTAGGTGAAAGGGCCACATTCGGTCCAGACATGGTAACACAAGCTAAGGAGCAAGTGAAATTCATACACAAAAATCTGAAACGAGCACAATCTAGGCAGAAATTCATACACATGATTGAGGAGGGCGATCACGTGTACCTCCGAGTGTCACCGATGAAGGGAGTACATCGGTTTGGAGTGAAAGGGAAGTTGGCACCAAGGTATGTGGGTCCTTTCAAAGTCACCAAGAGATGTGGGCCAGTAGCCTATCGAGAGTTACCACCACACTTAGCTGCAGTTCATGACGTGTTTCATGTCTCGCAACTAAAGAAATGCTTGAGAGTGCCAGAAGAAGTGGTCGATACGTCTCAAATTCAGATTGAACCAGACCTCACATACGAAGAGAAGCCCGTAAAAATCCTTGACCAAAAACAAAGATCAACAAGAAGGAGAACTATTAACTTTTACAAAGTGCAATGGAGCAATCACTCCGAAGAAGAGGCAACTTAGGAGCAAGAAGAATACTTGCAAACAAAATATCTGGGCTTCCTTCCGACTACTTCGAACGAGTATGTCATTGCAGTTTTAAATTCAGATTTTATTTAAACCATACACAATGCACCACCTTCTCATTTAACCTCTCCACCCACAACACATCAACAATCTCGGGACGAGATTTCTTTAAGGGAGGTGGGTTATGATGCTCCAGCATCTCAAGTGCATAACTATCACTCATACATGCATCATTCATCATGAAGCATCATGTAATAGCATATAATTGAACTACATGAGCAAACTTGGGTAGGATGCAATTTTGTGAGCCCTGTTTTGTGTTTGTTTGTCTCTATGTTTGTAGTCATAACTTCGGTTCCATTGAGATCTAGGTGAAGCTTTTATTACCAAAATTGTAGACAGGGATGTGGTGAACAACTTTGATAATTGGGGTTTGGTCATATATTGAGGTTTACAGGGTGATTAGGGTCATTTCCTACCAACACAGAAAACCAGTTCAAACTTGACCTGATTAGTAATCTCAAATTTTCTCTAACCTACAGCCACTTTTATGCAATGCTCAAATTAGATAAGTCATAGGCCTGAAAATTCTAAGCAACTTTTCACATTGGGTGAAAATGCTTAGAAATGGGACTTTTGAATTTCTCAAGCAGTAAAGGTCCACTGCCCAAATTGGTGGCTGCTAGTTAATTTCAAATTTAAATCTTATTTCCACTTAGAATTTGGTATTGATCCTTTTGATAAAGTTGTAGAGTTCAAAGAGTAGAACATTTCTTCCAATTAGAGTTTTTTCAAAATCGGGCTCTAAGTAGGTCAAATAGGCTATTTACAGAGGGGGAGAAAACACAAATCAAATTGGTCTTTCACTGAGTCACTGACGACCCGGGCCCACCGGTCAGCGCCGCGCGCGACGCCGAGCCGGCGCGCCGCGTGGCCGCCGGCGTACGGGCAACGCCCTCCGCCCGCAGATTGCCCCCGTGGCCGCGGCGTTAAGTGGAGGAGCCGTCCTCTGGGCTCTCCTCTTTCCTCCCCTTTGTCATTTGCCTCTTCCCCGCCTTGCTCTCGCCCGCGCTGCGTCGTCCCACAATTGACGACCCGAGCTCCGGTTCGAGCTCGTGCCGCCGCCGTCCATCCACCTCCACGCCTGAGAACACCACCATCGCAACCGCCGCTCCACCGCGCACTTTCCCCACCAAGTCTCCGCCGTTTCCCTTCCCCATCGCCGGAACCGAGCCGCCGCGACGTCGAACCGCGCGGTCACCACCACCAGTTCACGCTCGGTTCATCGCCATTTCCGCCTCGACCTCGACTCCATCCTCGATGAGACCTAGACGAGGTAGAGCGCCGCGCATCCGGGCGCCTTCCCTGACCCGCGTCGCGGCCGCGGCCGACGCGAGGAAGAAGAAGGGGCTGTGGAAACTTTAGATCCGACCCCTCGGTTTTCATATTTTTACAGTTTAATCCATGCACTGTTGATTGAGTCTTTTAGATCTTGCATGCTAGCCCCTGAAAGTTAGGTTTAATTATGATCTATCCCCTGGATCCAAGGATTTTTGTTTTATTTTGTTAATATTCTGCTAAAAGTTTAAAAAATCATAATAAATCGAATAAAAATCCAAAATGGACAAATTTAGTGGCTATGAACTCCTTGTGACTAGATCTACAGAATGGGTATGATGTGGACATGTGCATTGTCTGTTTTGCCCTTGGTATGTGCATGCATGTTATTCTATCTAAAATGGAAAATATGGTCAAAATAAACTCCAATTGAGCTGAAACTTGGAAAGTAGCTTTCTTAGTCTATGCTTGCACTGTGGAAAAATTGGCAACCCTAGCACTCACTATTTATTTACTATTTTGATGTTTGCATGTATTTTATGCATTTTATTAACATGGGAAATAGATGCTATGTGAAATATGCTTAAAATGGGTCTCTGGCATTTTTCATGTACCTCATATGGGTGAAGTAGGTCACTGGTAAAAAATGAAGCTGTGCATGTAAAGTTTAGTGGGTGATTTGAAAATGATAAAATGTGCCTTATTTAAGTAAATAATAGGAAAAAGTTGGTCTAAACTACTAGGAAAATTCTATGAAAAATCTGGTAGCTAGTTGGTAATGTCTAGTTTTCAGAAAGTATTTTTGTGAATTTTTTTGCTACTGTTTGGCTTGGCATGAATATTGTGATGAATTAAAATATGGAAAATATATGTTCTATAAATACATAACTTCTGAGCTTGCTGCTTTTTGTGCTTACCACTCAAGCTAAGTTGTGCCATCTGTGAAAAGTTCATGCCCAAATTCCATTCCTACAAATTATGAAAAATCTGGAAATTTAAAAGGCTGATATCTTGCTGGAATTTTAGTAAAATAAATATAACTTTTCTATTGCTGGAATTTTGGCAGTGACTTATCACAGTACTGACCTGCTGTCATAAATAATTGAGCTCATTTGGGATTGTGTAACAATATGAACTAGACCGGAGAACTTTAATGTAATAAAAAGATAAACTTGTATAATTGGCCTATGTATAGTCATGTATGTGTACGATACTATTGGTTTCACCATGGTGGTTGCTGAAAGTTCCTGTGATATTATGAACAATGGGTTAAACTAAATTTAGGAGATGGTTTGTACGATTTCTTAATAATGGTTGTGTGATTTCTTAAAGTAAAACTAGCAAGTTTCCTTTATTGTGGTATGAGTTTAAAAATGAGGGTACTTAGGTCTTACATCAAACGTTATGCACCATGGTTATTTTCTTGCACCCTATGCCTGCATTTGCATACCTTTGCACTCATTTGCACTATGTCATCACATATAGATCCCGCAAACGAGGTGCTGACGCAGGAGCAGCCATTGATCGAAGAACCCGATGACCAGGAGCCGGAAGAGCAGCAGGAGGAGGACCCACCACAGGCCATTGACCCTGCATCTGAAGAAGCTAACCCCAGTGAAGAAGGTAGGCAGGACCATACATCAACCCAGCAAATACTATATGATTAAATTACGCATATGCATTAGGAGTTGCTTGAAACCCTTTTGCATTAGACTTCCCGGCTGCCCTGGCCCTAGCAACTATACATAGAGTTCATAGGACGAGTATGCCTAGTAATGCTAGGTACGAGTAGACACGAGTGAAAGGAGTCACTCATCGCGTAGGTGATATTTAAAAATCAGAAAAATCTCACTACGGTGGAAGATTTTCATTATGCTCAAGTTTTAAGTGGAGACCGTGTGGAGATTTTATTTAGTATTTACTTTTCATGATGTCGCACTATGGACTCCGCCCGAGTTGTATAAGGCCCGTCCGCTGTTCGTCTGCTGATTGGCATAACATTGCTAGAGTGCTATCCGGGCCATGGGACTGGTGAAAATCTTACTTGTGCCATCCTGAGAACAGAGACACGTTTCTACCCACTGGTTGAGAGGAAGGTGGCCCAGGGGAGCTTTGTACTCATGGCGGGGAGACCGAGATGTTGGCAGGCTCACCATGGGAGCACAACCATATACCCCTGGCATGATAGTTATTCAGGCGGAAGTGAATCGAACTTGGGATGGGGCAAGTGGAGATGGGGGGCTATATGTGGGAACACGATGGCTAGTAACCATATACCCCTGGCATGATAGTTATTCCTGGGAATATAAAAATCGATTCGAATCGCTGATGCTCACCAGGTGTGAGAGTGCCAAATATCGCACACGGGCAATGTAGTAACTACTTGAATACCTTATGTTTATACTCATGATTTCAAATATCACATTCTTGATTATATATATCCTGATGTCTTACTTTCATGCAAGTTCTATCATTGATAACATGGATCAATCAAGATGAAAGAGGGCAGCTGTCAAATCCTGCCATCTTGTGTAATCATGACATTGTTTAAAATCAATGGCTAAGGACTTACATGACTAGTGAGCAAGCATCGCGTCAGCCGTAAGCCATTCCATTAAGTCCTACTAAGTAATTAGTACTCAGGGTTTGCCCCCACATTTGGATTATAGGTATGGAGTTCGTCGTTTGTGCCTGTGTAGGCGGGGGTGTCTGTTCTCACCAGGGCTGATGACTTTCTTACGTGGCTACGAGGCAGCATCGATGGGCTCGATGTTGTCTCGACGTTTCAAGACTTTTGTTTACTATGGTCCATGAACTTTAATTTTTCTGCTGCGAGATACTTTTAAGAACTCATTCTATCTTATGACATTATGTTGCGAATAGTACTTTAAATTTGAACCCAGTTTGTAATACTACAAGTCTATTATTATTACTCTATTCAACTGCCTGTGATGATGTAATTGTTGTGGCTTCTTCGAGAGTCTGATGTGTATGATGTCGGTTCCTCTGGATTGGTGTTATCGAGAGCCCGAAGGTGATGAGGACATGACCAATACGCATATGACCAAGGCCCAAGCGAAGATAGAGTTCAAAGCCCAATACACATTGAAGTCCAATTTATTCGCGAGTCTGGTTCGGACTGCTGGAGCAGGCCTCACGAAAACGGACGCCCAGGCTGCATACGGCTCCTTTTTGGACGTTCTACATATTGTTGGAAAGCTAAGGAGATAAGCTTTCCAACCCAACTGGTTTCACCTCAAAATTCGGTCGGAGTTGACACGAATCGCCATCGCAAGATGACGCCCAGAATCTGTCCCGCACCCGTTTTTGGGCCTAAAGGCCTTGTACTCCCTAGGGTTGTCCGGCCACCCCCTTGGCCGCCCCCTAGCCCTCTCTTTTCTGTATACACAGCCGCCATCATTAGATTAGATGGGTTTTGCTTAGATTATTCTGTCGTTATGAACAGTTTCACCGTGTGAGAATACTTCGGTTTGTGAAACCCCAACTTGTGAGCGTAATCTTTTGATTTTGCAATTTTAGTTTGCATCTACCGTGTTCTTGCTTGTGTTCTTCAATTCGCAGGCAGGGATATGCCTTCGTGGCAAGGTCAATCGTGTGTGCACAGTTGATAACCAGAGGAGACGTGGTGCTGCGATTGCAGTGTTCGAATCGTGTTGATTGGAAGCCGGATCGTGTGTGTCGTGCCTCCGCCAAATCGATAGTTATCTCCACCTGACGGAAGATCAGGAACCCCCGTCCCCATCAAGTGGTATTTAGAGCAAGGTTTACCGTCAGGTTTGCTTACCGTTATCCTTAGTAGATTAGTTTTGTTTCGTCCTATAGTCCACAAAAAGCCATCCAAAAAATTAGGGTTTGTAGTTCATCTTATCCCACAGCCAAGTTTAGCCTTTGCACTTTTGATTTTGAAGTCCGTATCATTGAGTTTGTGTCCATAGTCGTGGTCTTGTTGCTGGTTTAGATCTTATTCTTAGATTGGTTTGAGTTTTGCATCATGTCACCGTGTCCTTTTCCATCACGTCATCGCGTCCGGTTCGAAATTGTTTCTGTCCAGTTCAGTGTTTTGACGATATCTCCCACATACGAACTCGGATTTTAGTGTTCTAGTACTTTCTGGAAAGCTTGAGAAATTGTCTACATATTTGTCGACTGCAACGTTTTTAGAACAAATCGTTATCAGGGCCTAATCTGTGTTAGAAATAAATCTGTTCGTGACCCAGAATTTTCTGCACAGTCTGTATGGGGTCCATATCTCCTGCTTCGTTTATCTAAAATAGGCTTTCCACATATTTTCTGGAAAGAGAAAAAGTATATCTACAACTTTTGTGTTGTAAGTTTTGGCATTTGAGGTCATTAAGAGTGTGAAATCGTCTGTGCAAGTTCGGGTAGAAAATCTGTGATTTACAGAGAAGAGTTTTGGGATAGTGTGGAGTTGTATCTCGCTTTTGCGGCACTTTTGAGAAAAAAAGAAAGCAAAAAAGCAAGTGCTTAAAAAAAAGTTGCACAAGAAACAAAAAAGGCAAGTGCATAAAAAAAGCCGCACAGAAAAAAAAGAATCAGTAGTGCTTGCATCCTTTGTGTCCTTTGTACTTTGTATGTGTGACTTGTTTGCTTGAGCTATTTCTAGGAACAAGTTTAGGCCAGCAACATTGACAAGTATTTCGGACACTTATTCAATTTTTGCTATCTCATTTCGATTTGTGCTAATCGTTGCTACTATATAAAACCATCAAAAGCTCCACATATATACTTCTAGTCAGTACAGGTTCAACCTTTGCAATCGCAACGCTCACACCCTCATGGTATCACGAACCAGCCACCGGTTGTATCGTCCACTGCAAATACATATTGTGGATGTTTTGCCTCCTACTAACCTTAGACAGGTTGTTGTGAGCGAGGATGAGAGAGACAACGCGCTAATGTAGGATGAGCATTGCATCAATCATGTAGACATAGGTAATGACATGGGTGCAAAAATCACACAAGGTGAGAAAATTTTTGATGCACCAAATCTGTCCATAGTTGCTATTGTAGATCAATCTGTAGTGGAAAAATTTTCTGATGTACCTTTGTCACATGATTATTGTCTTGCTATTCCATGTGACAATGAAAGGTTGTGTGATGATTCATCTATTATTTCTGTGCCACAACTCATGAATAAGGATGATTTTGTTGCTCCCGAACCAATTACTTGTATTGAAAATAAACCTCTTCTCCCTATTGTTACTGTGCACGATGAGCTAAAACTGTTATCTTCTTTAAATACTTTGGGTTATATTGAATTGGATGTTCTATGTAATCTAAATAATTTGAAGGAGAAACTTTATTGTAGTGCTGATTTGCTATGGTTATCTAAACATACGTATCATGTCACTGGCAAGTATGATAGTAATGGAGAATATATGGTTCATCGTGTTTATATCTCTTCTAATTGTGGCTCTGATTCATATCATATCTAGATCCACTTGTTCTTCTTTGTTTCTTTTGTCACAACAGGTTCAATTTCAAGAAGGGAAGCAATCTTATATTATGTCAAAAAGTGGAACAACTACTTCTGCACGCATCAACGACTTTGAGTCGAGGACGACTCAAAACCAAGAAGGGGAGAATGATGAGGACATGACCAATACGCATACGACCAAGGCCCAAGCGAAGATAGAGTTCAAAGCCCAATACACATTGAAGTCCTATTTATTCGCGAGTCCGGTTTGGACTCCTGGAGCAGGCCTCACGAAAACGGACGCCCAGGCCGCATACGGGCTCCGTTTTGGATGTTCTACATATCGTTGGCCAACTGGTTTCACCTCAAAATTCGGTCGGAGTTGACGGGAATCGCCGTCGCAAGATGACGCCCAGAATCTGTCCCGCACCCGTTTTTGGGCCTATAGGCCTTGTACTCCCTAGGGTTGCCCGGCCACCCCCTTGGCTGCCTCCTAGCTCTCTCTCGTCTATATACACAGCCGCCGTCATTGTGAACAGTTTCGCCGTTGGCCAACTGGTTTTGCTTAGATTATTCTGTTGTTGTGAACAGTTTCGTCGTGTGAGAATACTCCGGTTTGTGAAACCCCAACTTGTGAGCTTAATCTTTCGATTTTCCAATTTTAGTTTGCATCTACCGTGTTCTTGCTTGTGTTCTTCGATTCGCAGGCAGGGATAAGCCTTCGTGGCAAGGTCAATCATGTGTGCACGGTTGCTAACCAGAGGAGACGTGGTGCTTCGATTGCAGGGTTCGAATCGTGTTGATTGGAAGCCGGATCGTGTGTGTCGTGCCTCCGCCAAATCGATAGTTATCTCCACCTGACGGAAGATCGGGAACCCCCGTCCCCATCAAAAGGACTCTTGACGGACTACCGAGTTTGGCCTAGCCTAAGTGCACTACGAGCCAGGAGTGGCAGGTGTGGTTAGTCTGGATTAAATGAGCGGTTCCGCCACAGCTTCCAACAAAGACCATCAGAAGCTGTGGCGGAACCGCTCGTTTAATCCAGACTAAGCACACCTACCACCCCTGGCTCGCAGTGCCCTTAGGCTAGGCCAAACTCGGTAGTCCTTCAAGAGTCCTTTGGGCTCTCGATAACACCAATCCAGAGGAACCGACATCATACACATCAGACTCTCAAAGGAGCCACAACAATTACATCACCACAGGCACTTGAATAGAGTAATAATAATAGACTTGTAGGATTACAAATTGGGTTCAAATTTAAAGTACAATTCACAACATAATGTCATAAGATAGAATGAGTTCTTAAAAGTATCTCGCAGCAGAAAAATTAAAGTTCATGGACCATAGTAACAAAAGTCTTGAAACGTCAAGACAATATCGAGCCTATCGATGCTGCCTCGCAGCCACGTAAGAAAGTCATCAGCCCCGGTGAGAACAGACACCCCCGCCTGCATAGGCACAAACGACGAGCTCCATACCTATAATCCAAAAGTGTGGCCAAAGCCTGAGTACTAATTACTCAGTAGGACTTAATGGAATGGCTTACGGCTGACGCGATGCTTGCTCACTAGTCATGTAAGTCCTTAGCCATTGATTTTAAACAATGTCATGATTACACAAGATGGCAGGATTTGACAGCTGCCCTCTTTCATCTTGATTGATCCACGTTATCAATGATAGAATTTGCATGGAAGTAAGACATCAGGATATATATAATCAAGCATGTGGTATTTGAAATCATGAGTATAAACATAAGGTATTCAAGTAGTTACTACATTGCCCGTGTGCGATATTTGGCACTCTCACACCTAGTGAGCATCAGCAATTCGAATCGATTTTTATATTCCCGGGAATAACTATCATGCCAGGGGTATATGGTTACTAGCCATTGCGTTCCCACGTATAGCTCCCATCTCCACTTGTCCCATCCTAAGTTCGATTCACTCCCGCCTGAACCCCGGGTTGTGCCCCCATGGTGAGCCTGCCAACATCTTGGTCTCCCCGCCATGAGTACAAAGCTCCCCTGGGCCACCTTCCTCTCAACCAGTGGGTAGAAACGTGTCTCTATTCTCAGGATGGCACAAGTAAGATTTTCACCAGTCCCATGGCCCGGATAAGCACTCTAGCAATGTTATGCCAATCAGCAGACGAACAGCGGACAGGCCTTATACGACTCGGACGGAGTCCATATTGCGACATCATGAAAAGTAAATACTGAATAAAATCTCCACCCGATCTCCACTTAAAACTTGAGCATAATGAAAATCTTCTACCATAGTGAGATTTTTCTGATTTTTAAATATCACCTACGCGATGAGTGACTCCTTTCACTCGTGTCTACTCGTACCTAGCATTACTAGGCATACTCGTCCTACGAACTCTATGTATAGGTGCTATGGCCAGGGCGGCCAGGAAGTCTAATGCAAAGGGGTTTCAAGCAACTCCTAATGCATATGCGTAATTTAATCATATAGTATTTGCTGGGTTGATGTATGGTCCTGCCTACCTTCTTCACTGGGGTTAGCTTCTTCAGATGCAGGGTCAATGGCCTGAGGTGGGTCCTCCTCCTGCTGCTCTTTCGGCTCCCGGTCGTCGGGTTCTTCGAGCAATGGCAGCTCCTGCATCAGCACCTCGTTCGCGGGATCTATATGTGATGACATAGTGCAAATGAGTGCAAAGGTATGCAAATGCAGGCATAGGGTGCAAGAAAATAACCATGGTGCGTAACGTTTGATGCAAGACCTAAGTACCCTCATTTTTAAACTCATACCACAACAAAGGAAACTTGCTAGCTTTACTTTAAGAAATCACACAACCATTATTAACAAATCGTACAAACCATCTCCTAAACTTAGTTTAACCCATCATTCATAATATCACAGGAACTTTCAGCAAGCATCATGGTGAAACCAATAGTATCGCACACATACATGACTATACATAGGCCTATTATACAAGTTTATCTTTTTATTACATTAAAGTTCTCTGGTCAGTTCATACTGTTACACATCCCAAATGAGCCCAATTATTTATGACATGCAGGTCAGTACTGTGATAAGTCACTGCCAAAATTCCAGCAATAGAAAAGTTATATTTATTTTACTAAAATTCTAGCAAGATATCAGCCTTTTAAATTTCCAGATTTTAATTCATCACAATATTCATGCCGAGCAAAACAGTAGCAAGAAAATTCACAAAAATACTTTCTAGAAACTAGACTTTATCAACTAGTTACCAGATTTTTCATAGAATTTTCCTAGTAGTTTAGACCAACTTTTTCCTATTATTTACTTAAACAAGGCACATTTTATCATTTTCAAATCACCCACTAAACTTTACATGCACAGCTTCATTTTTTACCAGTGACCTACTTCACCCATGTGAGGTACATGAAAAATGCCAGAGACCCATTTTAAGCATATTTCACATAGCATCCATTTCCCATGTTAATAAAATGCATAAAATACATGCAAACATCAAAACAGTAAATAAACAGTGAGTGCTAGGGTTGCCAATTCTTTCACAGTGCAAGCATAGCCTAAGAAAGCTACCGTCCAAGTTTCAGCTCAATTGGAGTTCATTTTGACCATATTTTCTATTTTAGATAAAATAACATGCATGCACATACCAAGGGCAAAACAGACAATGCACATGTCCACATCATACCCATTCTGTAGATCTAGTCACAAGGAGTTCATAACCACTGAGTTTGTCCATTTTTGATTTTTATTCGATTTATTATGATTTTTCAAACTTTCAGCCGAATATTAACAAAATAAAACAAAAATCCTTGGATCCAAGGGATAGATCATAATTAAACCAAACTTCCAGGGGCTAGCATGCAAGATCTACAAGACTCAATCAACAACGCATGGATTAAACTGTAAAACATGAAAATCGAGGGGTCGGATCTAAAGTTTCCATGGCCCCCTTCTTCCTCGCGTCGGACGGGGCCGCGCGGCGTCGCGCGCGCCGACGAGCTCCGGCTCGCCGCGGCCGTGACGCGGGTCGGGGAAGGCACCCGGATGCGCGGCGCTCTACCTCGGCTAGGTCTCGTCGAGGATGGAGTCAAGGTCGAGGTGGAAAGGGCGATGAACTGAGCGTGAACTGGTTGTGGTGACCGCGCGGCTCGACGTCACGGCGGCTCGGTTCCGGCGATGGGGAAGGGAAACGGCGGTGAGACTTGGTGGGGAAGGTGCGTGGTGGAGCGGTGGTTGTGATGGTGGTGTTCTCAGGCACAAAGGTGGAAGGACGGCGGCGGCATGAGCTCGAACCCGAGCTCGGGTCGTCAATGGCGGGACGACGTGGCGCGGGCGAGAGCAAGGCAGGGAAGAGGCAAATGACGAAGGGGAGGAAAGAGGAGAGCCTGGGGGACGGCTCCTCCACTTAACGCCGCGGCCACGGGGGCGATCCGCGGGTGGAGGGCGTTGCCCGTACGCCGGCGGCCATGCGGTGCGCGCTGGCTCGGCGTTGCGCGCGGCGCCGACCGGTGGGCCCGGGTCGTCAGTGACTCAGTGAAAAAGACCAATTTGATTTGTGTTTCTCCTCCTCTGTAATAGCCTATTTGACCTACTTAGAGCCCGATTTTGGAAAAACTCTAATTGGAAGAAATGTTCTACTCTTTGAACTCTACAACTTTGTCAAAAGGCTCAATACCAAATTCTAGGTGGAAATAATATTTAAATTTGAAATTAACTAGCAGCCCCCAATTTGGGCAGTGGACCTTTATTGCTTGGGAAATTCAAAAGTCCCATTTCTAAGCATTTTCACCCAATCTGCCCTTTGGAAAAGTTGCTTAGAATTTTCAGGCCTATGACTTATCTAATTTGAGCATTGCATAAAAGTGGCTGTAGGTTAGAGAAAATTTAAGATTACTAATCAGGTCAAGTTTGAACTGGTTTTCCGTGTTGGTAGGAAATGACCCTAAACACCCTGTAAACCTCAATATATGACCAAGCCCCAATTATCAAAGTTGTTCACCACACCCTGCCTACAATTTTGGTAATAAAAGCTTCACCTAGATCTCAATGGAATTGAAGTTATGACTACAAACATAGAGACAAACAAACACAAAATAGGGCTCACAAAATTGTATCCTACCCAAGTTTGCTCATGTAGTTCACTTATATGCTATTGCATGATGCTTCATGATGAATGATGTATGTATGAGTGATAGTTATGCACTTGAGATGCTGGAGCATCATAACCCACCTCCCTTAAAGAAATCTCGTCCTGAGATTGTTGATGTGTTGTGGGTGGAGAGGTTAAATGAGAAGGTGGTGCATTGTGTATTGTTTAAATA
This sequence comes from Paspalum notatum, assembly GCA_022530915.1. Taxonomy (NCBI): domain Eukaryota; kingdom Viridiplantae; phylum Streptophyta; class Magnoliopsida; order Poales; family Poaceae; genus Paspalum; species Paspalum notatum. Next base: position 23,869,533 of record CM039688.1, on the reverse strand, counting down.
AAATCTGAATTTAAAACTGCAGTGACATACTCGTTCGAAGTAGTCGAAAGGAAACCCAGATATTTTGTTTGCAAGTATTCTTCTTGCTCCTAAGTTGCCTCTTCTTCAGAGTGATTGCTCCATTGCACTTTGCAAAAGTTAATAGTTCTCCTTCTTGTTGATCTTTGTTTTTGGTCAAGGATTTTTACGGGCTTCTCTTCATATGTGAGGTCTGGTTCAATCTAAATTTGAGACGTATCGACCTCTTCCTCTGGCACTCTCAAGCATTTCTTTAGTTGCGAGACATGAAACACGTCATGAACTGCAGCTAAGTGTGGTGGTAACTCTCGATAGGCTACTGGCCCACATCTCTTGGTGACGTTGAAAGGACCCACATACCTTGGTGCCAACTTCCCTTTCACTCCAAACCGATGTACTCCCTTCATCGGTGACACTCGGAGGTACACGTGATCGCCCTCCTCGATCATGTGTATGAATTTCTGCCTAGATTGTGCTCATTTCAGATTTTTGTGTATGAACTTCACTTGCTCCTTAGCTTGTGTTACCATGTCTGGACCGAATGTGACCCTTTCACCTAGTTTGGACCAGTTAAGTGGTGTTCGGCATCGTCTCCCATAAAGAGCCTCGAAAGGAGCCATTTCTAAGCTCTTCTGGTAGCTATTGTTATAAGCAAATTCTGCTAAGGGGAGATACTCATCCCACTTGGTAGAGTAGGTTAGTGCACAAGCCCTCAACATGTCTTCTAGGATCTGATTGACCCTTTCAACTTGGCCACTGGTTTGAGGATGGTAGGCTGAACTGCGAACTAAGTTGGTTCTGAGAGCAGCTTGCAATTGCTCCCAGAAGCGGGACACAAACAGTGAGCCTCGATCCAAAGTGACGGTCCGAGGAATACCGTATAAGGACACAATCCGGGAAATGTATAACTCAGCATACTGTTTTGCCCGATTGGTGGTTTTGACAGGAATGAAATGTGCAGACTTCGTGAATCGATCAATAACCACCCATATGGAATCATACCCCTTTTGTGTGTGGGGCAGTCCCATAATAAAGTCCATGTGCACATCTTCCCATTTCTAGGCTGGGATTGCTAGTGGCTGAAGCATACCCGCAGGCTTCAAATTATCAGCTTTTATTCTTTGACACACGTCACACTCGGACACATACTTGGTGATCTCTCGTTTTATATGAGTCCACCAGAATTTCTGTTTCAGGTCTTTGTACATTTTGTTGCTGCCCGGGTGTAGGGTAAACATGAAGTGTGTGCTTCGTCGAGTATTCACTTTCTCAACTCCATGTCCTTAGGCACCACTAAGCGGTTTTTGAACCATAGTACACCTTGGTCATCGAGTGTGAAACAGGCTTTCTTTTTATCATCTATTTCTTCGCGAATGTGTGTCATACCCTGATCTTGCTTTTGTGCTACTATGATTTGTTCTTGTAGTGTAGGTTCAATGGTCAGGTTATAAAGTTCGGCCATCTGCACGGTGATCACCTCGTTTTCATCTATCTCGCAGCATATCACCCTTGCCGTGGGTCAGACTTCAAGCACATGGCAATGAGCCCGACGGCTTAGTGCATCTGCCACAACATTCCCTTTGCCTGGATGGTAGTGGATCTCGAGGTCTTAATCTTTTATCAACTCTAACCACTGTCGCTGTCTCATATTCAGTTTAGGCTGTGTGAGGATGTGCTTGAGACTCTTGCGGTCAGTGTAGATGTGACAAGTGTTGCCTAGTAGGTAGTGTCTCCATATCTTCAACGCGGGCACAACGGCTGCCAGCTCCAGGTCATGGGTTGGGGTAGTTTACTTCATGCTTTCTTAGCTGGCGGGACACATAAGCTATCACTCTTCCCTCTTGCATCAGGACACAGCCAAGCCCATTGCCGGAGGCATCACAATACACATCGAATGGCTTAGTGACGTCCGGTTGTGCTATCACTGGTGCAGAGGTTAGTAATTTCTTTAATGTCTAGAAAGCTTGCTCACAAGTCGCCCACATGTATTTTGCATTTTTCTTCGTCAAGGAAGTCATAGGCTTCGCGGTTTTGGAGAAATCCTTGATAAAGCGGCGGTAATAGCCCGCTAAACCGAGGAAATTCCGGATCTCAGTTACTGTTTCCGGTTGCTTCCAATTTGACACATCCTCCACTTTGCTAGGGTCGACTACTACTCCCTTTTCAGATAGAATGTGCCCTAAGTTTACTTCTTTCAACCAGAAGGCACACTTGCTGAACTTAGTGTAGAGCTTGTGCTCTCTGAGTCGAGTGAGTACTATTCGTAGATGCTCTTCATGTTCTTTTTCATTATTGGAGTAGATTAGTATATCGTCGATGAATACTACCACAAACTTGTCGAGTTCATTCATGAACACCGAGTTCATCATGTACATGAAGAAAGCCGGTGCATTGGTTAGTCCGAAGGACATGACCAAATACTCGTACAATTCATATCTGGTGGAGAAGGCTATCTTTGGTATGTCTTCCTCCCTGATTTTTATTTGATAGTATCTGGACCTTAGATCGATTTTTGAGAAGACCCTAGCCCCAGCTAGTTGATCGAACAAGATGTCAATGTGGGGCAATGTATACTTATTCTTGACCGTGACTGCGTTCAACGGTCGATAATCAACACAGAGCCTTTTGCCACCTTGGTCCTTCTTCTCAACAAAGAGAGCCAGACAACCCCAAGGTGACGAGCTAGGACGAATGAACCCCTTGTCTAGCTATTCTTGTAGTCATGTTTTCAGTTCTTTTAATTCGTCTGGCACCATTCGGTACGGCCTCTTAGAAATAGGTGCCATTCCTGGGATGAGGTCAATCCTAAACTCCACATGTCTATCCGGTGGAAGACCAGGAAGTTCCTCTGGAAACACGTCTGGAAAATCATACACTACCGGTATCTTTTTGATTTCTGTGAGTTTGGTTGCATAGACCATGGGCTCAATGTGCTTTTGATTTGGCATATGTACCCTTAAAACCTTTCCACTGATGCTAGACCTTATCTGCACCGTCCTGCTGCCAATATCCAGGACTGCATTGTTCTCTGTCATCCAATTCATGCCTAATATGATATCAATCCCCTAGTGTGGCAGCACCATAGGGTTGAGGGTATTTTGTGCCGATACTCAACTTTAATTGTCTAACCACTAGACTTGTATCTATGGGGGAACCCAGAGCTGTGATGTGGTAGTTCTCTTTTATCTTAGACATTTTTATCCCGTGTTTCAATGCATATGACTTGCTGATAAAAGTATGAGCGGCCCCCAAATCAAATAACACGACAGTCGGCTTACTGTTGACTGTGAACGTACCGGTGAGCACCGGTTCTTTGGTTGGTATCTGTTCCATGTGAATGTAATGGACACACCCTGTCTTCTGCGCAGGCCCCTTAGGTTTGCCCTGCTGGCTGCCGGCCGTAGGGTTTGGACCTTGGATCCTGCGAGGAGCGCGACAGTCCCGGCTGAAGTGCTCGGGTCTCCCGCAATTGAAGCAAGGGTTCCCGGCCCCTGGAACAGCGGGAGCACGGGGTGCAGCGAGTTGTGCTGGAGCGTGGTATGAAGGATACTGCTGTTGCTGCTGCGGCGCCCTGTGGATCCAACCCGGTTGACTAGGCCGGACCACAAAACGAGGCTGCTGGAAAAACCGCTGTGGTTGCTGGTAGTTGGCCCTTGGTTTCTATGAAGAGCTAGCAGGAGCACTGTTGGCGTGACGTTTGCGTTTCTGGTCCTCGTTGGCGATACGGAGGTGATTCTCCATGTCAAGCGCTGTGTCCACCAAGTCGGTGAAACTCTCGTAACGGCGCCCCGGTGTGTCTGGAGGGTGGGGTCAAAGCCGTGTAAGAGCCTGGCCGCTCGGCAAGGATCATCCGCAACATCCTTAGGTGCATACTGTGAGAGGTGGATGAAGGACTGAATGTATTGCATCACTGTCTTATTGCCTTGCTTGAGCTCCCTGAACTCGCACTACTTTTGTTCCATCAGGCTCGCCGGGATATACTGAGCTTGAAAGGCCTGGCGGAACTCCTGCCATGTGGGTACGTGATCCCTATCCTGTCTGGCGAGGAACGTGGCGTGCCACGCCCCCGCCAGCCCCTGCAGTAGCTGAGCAGCATATCGAGCCTTCTCTTGCTCGGTCAGCTCCGGCAGAAGCGTGAACTTTGTCTCGATGGTGCGGAGCCAGTCATCCGCAGCAAGTGGTTCTGGGCAGGTCGTGAAGATAGGAGGACGCAGTCCCTCGAAGTCTTGGTAGGAGACACCGCGGGGATGGCGCTTCCGTGGCTGTTGTTGTCCCTGGCCCTGTCACTCTTCCACGAGCAAGCGAATCAACTCCGCCTGCTGCACGACCAGGGTGGCTAGCTCTGGCGGTGGCGGGGCACCCTGCGCTTGTGGTCCCGATCCAGACCTCTGGCCAGTGCGGGTGTTCACCATAGCATCTAATATACATTCTGGATACATGAAAGCATATAAATGGACAGAACAATTCAATTGTACATAAGGTGTTAGCATCCTCTTGTAGGTGTGGACAATCGCGCCTACTAAAGATACGTGTGCAGTTTTTAAATGCACAGTGGCACTTCCGATCTTTGTCGGGACGGGTGTCGAGCTGTCCGATTTGGACGAAGGTCCAAATAAAAGAGACGTTCAAAAATTTTGCCCTCCACAACCTTCCCATGCATCACTTTCATATCGCTGATTTGGATAGTGGTGCAAACGTTGATTTGCTAGCTGCATTTCGGTTTCCAGCCTAAACAGGGATAGTATCTGTTTTAAATTTCAAACTGCTTCAATTCAGTGCATTATTAGCCTTTGACCCTCTTAGCATAGTTGGCCAAGATGTTGTGCTCTACCACCTTGTTATTTAAAGTTTTTGCCGATTCTTTTTGTAAGGTGGTCGAATTTTAGTTTTTAACCGCGCATGTCAATTCTGTCCAGATTTCCGATCCCAAACGGTTTTGGCTGTAGCTCTAAAACTAAGCACTGTCGGAGAGAATTTTGTATAGCAAAGTTGTTGCACACATCATCCCCTGTAACTTTGGTATATGACTCCTAGTTCAAACCCACCCCTATGGGTGTGCAAAGTGTATTTTCCCTTCTGGTGCTGCTCCAGTCCAGATTACATTTTCAGAGAAAATCTGACCATAACTCCGAAATCAAGAACAATCAGGGTAAGCTCCAATTGACAAACTTGTGCACCAGAGTGTACTCTACAACCGTGGTATTCAATTCTCAACCCAGTTCTCACCAGGTTTCGAGATATACTCAGTTTAAGCTGTAGCTGTGCGCAAATCGCAGATTGTGGCTGCAACATAGCTCAAGGCATAACTTCACATTCATCCTTAACGCACATCTCAGATTTCTCCACGTCATAAAGCAAACTTCAAGTGCAAATTTAAAAGGTTTGAAAGCAACTAAACGTCTTACGATTACATCATGGTGGTGGTTTCATTGGCTGACCACCCAAATAGCACCATAAGTGATGTTCATCATCTACTAAATCGGCGTACAATGAATGAGCTCTCACGACCTCACCAATGTTTAGTACAACCACAAAAGCTTTCAACATGCCATCTCACAAAAGCTTCTACTCATCATCACGAACTCCCAACCCCTCTAGACCGCAGAGTGAGCGTCAGACACCTGGACCTCCTCTTCAATCTCCATCGGCTCAGAGGATATCACAACTGGGTGCAGCTGCGGCTCATCCCCCACGAGGCGCTGCTGCAGCTCCTCCACCTATGCCTGGGCCTGAGCGAGAGCAATCTGACGCTGCTCGTCCTGTGCCACACGAGCGGCTAGCTGACCCTCCAGCTCCTCCACTCGTGCTCGTGCATCCGTGCTCTGGTCGTAGTAGTAGCGGCTGCGGTCCTCCGCACGGAGGTACATCCGCTGCGTGTCTCAGGCAAATTGCATGCACGCAGCATAGGGCCTAGTGTCAGCCCTGCTCTCCAGCTGCTCATGACGACGAATCCACTCGTCGTCCATCTCATCACTGGGGAGGAAACGCAGGACCGTAGGGCCTGCCTCCTTGGTGGAACTTAGGTTCACTAATGCTGCCATAACTGCCTTTTGATAGGCCTCCTCCTCATTGGCCCCATAGGTGGTGATCGTGGTCTGCCCCGTGAAGTGACCTCGGGGAAGAACGACTTGGGCCCAGCAATTCCCCACCTCGTGTGCAGTCTGCACAGAGATGAAGGGGCAAGGATGGTGCCTCAGCTCCCTCATAGCTCTGCATAGGATCTGGGAAAGGGGGGCAGTCCTCCCTGCAGCGTGTGTGGAGCAAGCCACCCTCCACCACATGAGGAGTGTGAGTCACATCAAGAAGGGGAGCAGCCCTCTGCCCTTCCTGCCTACGGAGTCCCCTCATGCTGGTAGCCTTACGTGCGGTTTGCTTGGTCCTGGCCATCTGTTTTTAATAAGCAATGCTTCAGATTAGTGGATTGAAACATCTTCATAAAAGTAGAATCTAATAGGAGAATAACAGTGAAACGTGCAGAAGGAAATTTAGAATTACAATTTATTCGATTTGCATTTTCATAACCCCCCAACAAGAATAAAACATAAGATATGATGCATGAGTCGTACTAACCGGTCTCACACCACACATCCTAATATCTCTTATATAGCTATCATTAATTCGGTGACATATATGCACGGCGCTCCCTAATGCAACTAGCCGTTTTCTATTCGTTCTTAAGTTCACACGTAGTTAGGGTACCTGCAGAAAAATGCATGCACATACATTACCACCTAGTGTGGCATCCACGCATGACCGCTGCATGGACAACGTATGGTGGTCCTTTGCACCTTCTCCCAAAGCCTGACTTTCCACCATTATTGGGGATCGTCGAGAGAAAGGTGGATCCCAAACCAAATGTAAGTGTGGTGGTCATGAAAGCATCCAAAGCATGCCCACCGCCTTTAAAGAGTTTTCCTACCCAGCATAAATGCAGGGTTCACAACCATTCGCACAAATCCTATTAGCGCTCCTCCAGTACTGGGGATAGCTATGGCCGAAAGGTTGCTTCCCAAAGCCCCGAATATGCATACGAGTTCTATCTAGGTCAGAATGTTAGCGATGTCACCTAGATAACACTAACATCCTTAGTAAGGGCATATCACATACTCTCATTTTTGAATTACTTGAAAATAATTTTGCAAAACAAAACTTGATGATATGATTGCTAACTGTGTATGATCGGCTCTGATACTAGCTATGGCGGAACCGCCCGTTTAATCCAGACTAAGCACACCTGCCACCCCTGGCTCGCAATGCACTTAGGTTAGGCCAAACTCGGTAGTCCGTCGAGAGTCCTTCGGGCTCTCGATAACACCAATCCAAAGGAACCGACATCATACACATCAGACTCTCGAAGGAACCACAACAATTACATCATCACAGGCAGTTGAATAGAGTAATAATAATATACTTTTAGGATTACAAACTGGGTTCAAATTTAAAGTACACTACGCAACATAATGTCATAAGATAGAATGAGTTCTTAAAAGTATCTCACAGAGGAAACATTAAAGTTCATGGACCATAGTAAACAAAAGTCTTGAAACGTCGAGACAACATCGAGCCCACCGATGCTGCCTAGCAGCCACGTAAGAAAGTCATCAGCCCTGGTGAGAACAGACACCCCGCCTACACAGGCACAAACGACGAACTCCATACTTGTAATCCAAAAGTGGAATGGCTTACGGCTGACACGATGCTTGCTCACTAGTCATGTAAGTCCTTAGCCATTGATTTTAAACAATGTCATGATTACACAAGATGGCAGGATTTGATAGCTGCCCGCTTTCATCTTGATTGATACATGTTATCAATGACAGAACTTGCATGAAAGTAAGACATCAGGATATATACAATCAAGCATGTGGTATTTGAAATCATGAGTATAAACATAAGGTATTCAAATAGTTACTACGTTGCCCGTGTGGGATATTTGGCACTCTCACACCTGGTGAGCATCAGCGATTCGAATCGATTTTTATATTTCCAAGATTTTTAAATTTTCCAGATTTTTCATAATTTGTAGGAATGGAATTTGGGCATGAACTTTTCATAGATGGCACAACTGAGCATGAGTAGTAAGCACAAAAATCAGCAAACTCAGAAGTTATGTATTTGTAGGACATCTATTTTCCATATTTTAATTCATCACAATATTCATGCTGAGCAAAATAGTAGCAAGAAAATTTACAAAAATACTTTCTGTAAACTAGACATCACCAACTAGCTACCAGATTTTTCATAGAATTTTCCTAGTAGTTTAGACCAACTTTTTCCTATTATTTAGGTAAACAAGGCACATTTTATCATTTTCAAATCACCCACTAAACTTTACATGCACAGCTTCATATTTTACCATTGACCTACTTAACCCATGTGAGGCATATGAAAAATAATAGAAAGCCATTTTAAGCATATTTCCATAGCATCCATTTCCCATGTTAATAAAATGCATAAAATACATGCAAACATCAAAACAGTAAATAAACAGTGAGTGCTAGGGTTGCCAATTTTTTCACAGTGCAAGCATAGCCTAAGAAAGCTACTTTCCAATTTTCAGCTCAATTGGAGTACATTTGGACCATATTTTCCATTTTAGATAGAATAACATGCATGCACAATACCAAGGGCAAAACAGACAATGCACATCTCCACATCATACCCATTCTGTAGACCTAGTCACAAGGAGTTCATAGCCACTGAATTTGTCCATTTTGAATTTATATTTGATTTATTATGATTTTTCAAAGTTTCAGCCGAATATTAACAAAATAAAACAAAAATCCATGGATCTAGGGGATAGATCATAATTGAACCTAACTTCCAGGGGCTAGCATGCAAGATCTACAAGACTCAATCAACAGTGCATGGATTAAACTGTAAAAACATGAAAACCGAGGGGCCGGATCTAAAGTTTCCCCGGCCCTTTCTTCCTCGCTTCGGTCGCGGCCGCGCGGCGTCACGCGCGCGCCCGCGAGCTCCGGCTCGCCGTGGCCGCGACGCGGGTCGGGGAAGGCGCCCGGATGCACGGTGCGCTACCTTGGGTAGGTCTCGTCGAGGATGGAGTCGAGGTCGAGGCGGAAATGGCGATGAACCGAGCGTGAACTAGTGGTGGTGACCGCGCAGCTCGATGTCGCGGCGGCTCGGTTCCGGCGATGGGGAAGGGAAACGGCGGCGAGACTTGGTGGGGAAGGTGCGCGGTGGAGCGGCGGTTGCGATGGTGGTGTTCTCGGGCGCAGAGGTGGATGGATGGCGGCGGCACGAGCTCGAACCCGAGCTCGGGTCGTCAATGGCGGGGCGACGCGGCGCGGGCGAGAGCAAGGCGGGGAAGAGGTAAATGACGAAGGGGAAGAAAGAGGAGAGCCCGGGGGACGGCTCCTCCACTAAACGCCGCGGCCACGGGGGCGATCCACGGCCGGAGGGCGTTGCCCGTACGCCGGCAGCCACGCGGCGCGCGCCGGCCCGGCGTCGCGCTCGGCGCTGACCGGTGGGCCCAGGTCGTCAGTGACTCAGTGAATGACCAATTTGATTTGTGTTTTCTCTCCCTCTGTAAATAGCCTATTTGACCTATTTAGAGCCCGATTTTGGAAACACACCAATTGGAAGAAATGATCTACCCTTTGAACTCTACAACTTTGTTAAAAGGCTGAATACCAAATTCTAGGTGGAAATAAGATTTAAATTTGAAATTAACTAGCAGCCCCCAATTTGGGCAGTGGACCTTTATTGCTTGGGAAATTCAAAAGTCCCATTTTTAAGCATTTTCACTCAATGTGCCCTTTGGAAAAGTTGCTTAGAATTTTCAGGCCTATGACTTATATAATTTGAGCATTGCATAAAAGTAGCAGTAGGTTCGAAAAATTTTGAGATTACTAATCAGGTCAAGTTTGAACTTGTTTTCTATGTTGGTAGGAAATGACCCTAATCACCCTGTAAACCTCGATATATGACCAAGCCCCAATTATCAAAGTTGTTCACCACATCCCTGCCTACAATTTTGGTAATTTAAGCTTCACCTAGATCTCAAGGGAATTGAAGTTATGACTACAAATATAGCGACAAACAAACACAAAACAGGGCTCACAAAATTGCATCCTACCCAAGTTTGCTCATGTAGTTCAATTATATGCTATTGCATGATGCTTCATGATAAATGATGCATGTATGAGTGATAGTTATGCACTTGAGATGTTGGAGCATCACAAGAGCTGCATTGTTCCAGGGGAGAGATGCATTGTGAGATGGGCTGTAATGCAGGGGGAGTTGGAGTTTTAGCATGCTCTTTTGGCCAGCTATGTCGAGCCTTTGCCTCTTTCTGGTGGAGGTGGTCCTTTGCTTCCAACATGACTGTGTTGAGCCCTGCCTCTTTCTTGAGGGGTCATGCTTTGTTGATCGGCTGCGTTGAGCAGTTACCCTTGTCTTAGGGGGCCGATCTTTTGGCTTTGTTTTTGTTCACTTCTAGTGCTCCCGTTTCTGCCTTCTTTGGCTTTTGGGCACTTGAGTGGATTTTCTTTGTTTTATCTTCTTCTTCTATTTGTTCTTTGTTACGCTTTTCTTTTCTTATCTATGATTTCAGGTGGTTGGTGAGGGTGTTGACAAGGCACTCATCAAGGGGGAGATTGAGGGACTCAAGTGTACCGAGTCTGGTCTTTCATACTGACTGTGATGAGAGCTTGTCAACACCGAAGACTTGCTGATGGACGAGCAAGCACCTCCTAATAGTGACTTGGAGGAGAAGCCCTCTCGAGTGAAATGAGAGACGGCGCCAGAGTGGACCTGGCGTGACAAAATCCCTGCTAAGTGTACTGGCAGGTGGCTTGGGTTGAGGTCCAAGTTAGGCTCGGCCCACAAGTGTGACCGTGGGTGCGGGACGGTGTCGTGAGCCGTAAAATCACTCAAGTGGAGGCCCAACAATCGTTTCCCAGTTCGAGCATCAAAACCGAGGCCCAAGATCGTTTCCTGGTTCCACCGTCAAAACCAGGGGCTGGTTGCCGGTATCCGAAAACCGGTAGTTATCCAAAGGGATGAGCTACTGACCACGTGGAGGACATCGGGAGATTACTTCGAGCTGAAGAAGATCAAGGACTCCATCGTGGCCGTTCATTTGAGTTTCCAGCGTCTTTTCTAGCCTCTACAGGCGTTTTAGTGTAATTGAGTCTGTATCCCAGGGGCTGTTTGCAAAACAGCATAGATTGAGTCATGTAGTATAAATAAGGAGTTGGCTGCCTTAGGCCACCTCTCTTGGCTGGTTGAATTGTACTTAGGGCTTAGAAAACCCTAGGTTTTAGGTTCCCAAGCAAAAGCATCAAGGATTAGTAAGGTTTGAGTGGTCTAGCCTCCACAAAAAGTGGGTAGGATGAGGGTGGCTGCTTGGTGAACGTGATTCATCTTGTAATTTTGATCTAAGACCTTTTTTAGGTTATCAATAGATGGATTTCGTGCAGCCCCTTGTGTGCTCCTCTTTGCCCCTCTCTTGATTGGCTTTTGATCTTCGTTTTCTTACCTTTTGGTGTATTTGGTTTTGGGCAAGAGCAAGATCTTTCTTTTGCTGGTGTTTTGGACTGCTAGGATGTGGTTTTGATTGTGGTTTTGGTGCCCAATCTTGGAATCCACGAGCAGCCCCTCCTCTTTCGTTCTTGGCAAGTGGACTTCACTTCAGGGAATAGTTAAATTCGTGGAGGAATTCATTGGGCTTTGCCTTGATCTCTTGAGAATTGTTCCTCCATGGCATAGACTAAGTCCCTGCAAAGTTTGGTGAAGTTTGGAGTCCATTTGATCAAGATTTGGTTCATTTTTGAGGACTCTCAGGCTGTTTTCTCTCCTCGGGCTGCCCTTTTTCATACCACCGGACTGTCCGGTGGCCTAGGGTTCACCCGGGCAGAGACAACGAGGCTCGGCCTCTCCTCGGCGCACAGTACTCGTCGGACTGTCCGACGAGTGAAGACTTGAGGGTCAAGCACTCACTCTTTACCGTCCGGTGGGTGGCACCAGACTGTCTGACGGCTCTGTGTCGGACTGTCCAACGGGTGAAGACTTGAGGGTCAAGCCCTCAGTCTTTACCGTCCGGTGGGTGGCACCAGACTGTCTGACGGCTCTGTGTCAGACTGTCCGGTGGTGCCGCGGGACTGTCCGGTGGGTTTGTACCGGACTGTCCGGTAGCTCCTGCTCCCAGCTGTTCTAGGCTCGTTTTGCATTGTTTTCTCTCGGCGTTTGAGCGAGTTCTATGTAGTGCTTCCGTAGTGCATTCCTCGGCGTGTCCTATGGTCAGTAGCACTTGTTTGCTATGTGATCTTGAACAGGTGAGAAGAGAGGGTTTTTGGGGTTGTAGGTTTTTTAGGTGTCGACCTATTCACCCCCCTAGGTCGCTCTTTCGGTCCTCAAAGACCGCTAAGATGACATTCATTGAAGCTGATGAACAAGGTAGGCTTGGTTAATTCATGACCCCCTCTGTGTTGATCAAGGCTTTCTAATCAGAAGCTTCAAGAAGGTGTCAAGAGCTACAAGGAATTGGAGATAATTATTAAATAAATATATCAAATACTAGAAGACTCCATCAAATCTCGGCCCATATCGAAGATTCTAGAAGCCCAACAGTCCGAAAGGCCCTGTACAAGCATTACTTAGGCATCAAGCAACGCCCCCGCAAAAGATGGAAACGATTGGACACAGGGAGAGTCCGGGTCGGCCGACCTAGACCCCCCTAGTCGGCCGACCCAGTGACTTCCTACATTGATTGGAGTTTTCCTTTTACCCACGGCATCTTCAGGGTATAAATAGCAAGCATAGGCCCCGAGACAAGGCATCCAATTCATTATCAAGGCAACAAGATGTAGAGATGGGGGACAACAACTAGAAGAGAGTAGAGGGACGAGTTTCTAGTCTAGGATTAGAGTTCTTCTAGTTCCTAGAGGTGATTAGAACCCTTGCATGGTGGTCTAATTACCTAGCTCCAGAGGTCTAATTGTATCATCAAGAGCTATGACCATGGTTGTAAGTATGATATAATTTATTAATGAAGCATTGTTCTTGTCTAATTATCATCTTCTTGTTCTAATTATGCTTGTTCTAGCTCTAATTAACTTTAAGTCTAGATGCATGTTAATTAGAGCATGTTATTAAGGGTTATATTCTTCTAGCGTTCTTGATCATTGATCTAGCTTACTAATGATATAGTTGTATATCTAGTTCTTATGATCATGGTGATTAGAAGTTCTAGTTGTGCTAATTATGTTATTAGACCTTACAAAGTAATTAGAAATGCATTCTCTAATTATGTGCCTGTTGAAAGTTTCTCAACGATTACCTGGTTACTAGTGACAGTAGAGCCCGGGGAAAGGTTAAACCAATCTAGGGGGTTAGGTTGCTTGATCATGCTTTTCTACCTTGAGCTACTAGTTATCTCGTTGGTCCTACCTATTTGTGGCACCCATATCATGCATGTCTTGGATCCAATTAGAGCTTGATTAAACTCTAGTTAATACCCCTTAATTGGTGTTCTAGTTCTGTTCTAATTGCTTATCTTATAATATTAGTATAGTTTAGACGTAGATTAGATATAGTTTGGGCTTAGTTAATAAGTAAATTAGAGCCTAGTTTTATACCCTTAGTTTACCATAAACTCTTGTTAATTAGTTCTCAATTAGTTCATTTCCTGGATTGACAAAACCCATGATACTCATCTTGGGGAAAAGCTACACACGATACTGTCGCTTGCAGTATAAGGTTTGCCGTGCTTAAGTGCCGTCAACATAGGCCTAGGGTATAAATAGACTTGGTGGCTGTCTTAGATGGCCACCTTGGCTGGTTAGAAACCCAAGGTTTAGCTCTTCCTTGCAGCCAAGAGCTTAGAGAGAAAATCGGGTCCTTAGACTAGGTTTTGAGAGCCTAAGTGTGAGGGCTTTGCATCAAGAGGGTGGATGAAGGGTGGTAGGCTATAGGGATCTTGTATGAACTAATTTTCCACTTCAATCCAAGCAAGATTCGTCCTCAATTCGAGTGCATGTGTGCAGCCCCTTCCTCTTCCCCCTTCTAGTTTGGATTTTTGATGAAACTCAAAGGCTTTTGGTGATTTGAGTTATCTCGCGAGTTAATCCACTTCTTTTGGTGTTTTGGACTTGCTAGGATGTGCAGATTATGACCTAGTTCATCTCAATCCCGTTGGATTGCCATGAGCAAGTCGTTCTTGAGTTTTCACCTCTTTTTGCCCAAAGCTTGCCTCTTCACGAGATCTAAAATTCCCGCTAATCCTTAATCTTTTTCCATGGATCTTTTGGGAATAGCTTTGGAATAGTGCTCAGATAGTCTGTGTTAAATTTTGTGAAGATTGGACAAGGTTTGGTTAAGTTTTAGGTTTGAGAACTCAAGTTATAGGGTTCTAGCGGACTATCCGGTGCAACCACCGGACTATCCGGCATTCTACCGGACAGTCCGACGGCATGCACCGGACCATCCTTCATAGGCCCTTGTCCCAGCCTCTACCGAACTATCCTATAGAGTCTACCGGACAGTCCGATGGCACATGACTTTGTCACCGGATAGTCCGGTGTCTACCGGACTTTGCTACCGGACTGTCCTATAGATCTAGGCAGCTTGCTTTTTGTTTGAGTTTTCATGTTTCGGGTTTTGCTTTGTCCTCGTTTGAGTGTTTATCACCTCTAGCCCATACCCTTCGCTCGCTATCCATTAGTGAGACGCACTTAGGTGTGGAGTGGCTACATGGGATCCTCATTTGCGAGAGGCGTTGTTTCGGTTGACTTGCGATCTCGTGATCATTGAGTCTTGTGCTTCCGCTTGCTTGGTGTGTTCCCTTTCAGTGGGCGACACCAAGTGCTTGCTAGACACGTTTCCTTTCAGTGGACGGTTTCTAGCGGTTGTTGTGGGTTGTGTGTCAGTTGGCACCAGGGGGTTTGAGTTTAAGTTTTCAAGTGCTCCTATTCACCCCCCTCTAGTCGCACGTCTCGGTCCTGCAATAACCAAAAATTTCCAAGCCAATGAAGCAACGCTTAAAGGATGTCCGCTACAATACATTCCATTGACCAACCATGGAGCGAGAACCCGATGTACCTACTGTCTAACGAGGTGGAATTTTTAGGATCGATACTTCCAGCATCAATGCAGGTAACCCCCTCTAACAGCTATTTTCAACATTCTCTTTTTAGAGGTTGTTTTAAATCGAATGCCTATTAGCGATAGCTCTTGGAACAAAACTTTTATCATGTTAGGATCTTCTATTAGTGCTATCATGGTAGCACTTGAAACCAAACTTTCATGCAAAGATCCTACTGTTGGTGTTTCTTAGCCTATTAGATAACAATCAGCAAGTGCACGGAAATGTTGTTGTAGCTTTTCACCCAAGATTATTCCAGGGTATCGAAATCCACGAGGAATGTGAAGTAAAATGACAAAGAATAGCTAGGACCGAACAAAAAGTTAAAAGCCAGCAAGCAAAGGATAAACTGGGTAGAGCAGGTTCACTACTTCAATTATATGTGCTTAACTCCCTAAACACACTAGTATTTTGCTTGTTAGGATTACTTAGACACTGACCCTACAGAACCACTTCCAGGCACCAGAGTGCTGATAACCTAGACGAGAAATGCGGGTTCAACAGGAATTCAACTATATCGTCAATGAAACTATCCAGACGATGGGGTCCGGATACACAGGACACACACCCGCTGTCACCAGGTGGGACTACCAACCAAATCTGCGTGAGATAGAACACCAACCATTTGGCAAAACACCTAGCCTAAATGTTGACATCTCTTAGCGTAACAGATTTTACTCCGCAAGCGCACGAAGATTCGCTGTAGCTTTTTTACTCAGAGTATTCCGAGTATCGTAAAAATCCACAGGGAAGTAAGGGCGAACAGGTGGAATGAAATGTTGAACTTTCAAGCAGTACTATAACTTAGATAAAACACCAGCTATTCTTACAACGGGGGTAAGATAACAAGGTAGTGTATGGTGGGAAGAGTAAAACAGGGACTAAAGAAGCCTAACACTTAGGTAGCTATCTAGGAGAACAACGAGCGAGATTAGATTTCCAAACTCTACTACTTAACCGTTGCAGAGGAATATTCACGGTTGAACTAAGTTAACTGGAAACAAGCTAGGATCTTGCATCGAGCGAAATTCCGGCGCCTCGAGGGGTCAAGGGGTAGATAGTAGACAGGAAGGAGACTCGGCTAACACCTATGGGCTTACCGAACGACGGGGTGGAATACTGAGACCCCTAGAGCTGTCACCTAGAGAGGCTACCAACCAGATCTGCGTGGGTAAGATGGCACGCTATACTAGTGTTCAAGTGAGAACTTGAACACTAAAGCTCTTCCTTGATCAGAGGGTGAGAACTAACTTAATCTTAGATCAAAAGCCTAAGACAAGCTTATAGCACCGGCAAGTCTAACAGGATTCAGATAACTCAAACCTAAGCCTTGGATCTAGTGTGCAATAAACGTACACCACACTAGGCAAGCGTTAAGAAGTAAAGTAAAGTATAACAGAAGATAGAACAATGAAATATATTATACTGGAGTAACAAGAGTACAAAGATAGAAAGATACAAGAGCTTTACCAAGACTCGAAGAAGACTCTGGAATCCCTAAGGCAAAAGCTCAGACTCAACTCTAACTCCCAGCACTAACCTAGTGCTACTAGACTAAGCGATAGTATGAGCTACTCAACTTCCACACTTCACAAGTGAGCTCTAGGGGGTATTTATAGCTTCAAAGGTCGGTGAGGCGGTTAGGATGGTGGTTACAGGCCGGGCGGCCTGAGGTGGGGCCGGGCGGCCCGGAGAGCCCTTTGATCCACCGCCTTTCTTGATCTTGTGGCTGGTATTCACTCCCCATGGCTGTTGCATGGCAGTTATGGCAGTTATGCATGTGTTTCCTTGTCAACCGTTGATCTTCACTTGTGTTTCTTCCTTAGCCGCAGGATTGAAGTGCCGAGGATCGCTGACTTCACCAATCCAAGCGCTGGATCGATGATGTGGCAAGGCCTTCCGGTACTTTGCCTATTGCATTCAGCATTTGGACTTCATAACTGTGTTGACACGTCACTCAGGTGCATGCAGGTCGAAGATGAGGTGTTTTGGCCACTTTGTCAGGCCGGGCGGCCTGGGGGGGAGGCTGGGCGGCCTGGCCCACTGGTCAGGGCACTCCTGACTTAGCCATATTTCTCCTGTTTTCAGCTGATCTTATACCTACAATCAAATATTCAACACAACTTGCGGAACTATGTTAGTAGCAAGGGTTATCCTATACTTTGATGTATTTTCCTTCCATGCTCTTGGACAGTTGGCGGTCGAAATGGTGCAATAACGACCGTCAACACTAAACACCACGTCTAAGCAAGGGTTTCACTACTACTATGCAAGCTAAAACGGAGCAGCATGCAAGCACTTACACAATTTAATTGTAAGCATGCACTTGGGTTCCAGTAATTCACAAGGCAAAAATGACTAAGTATGGATGTAGAGCAAAGTAAATATAAAGGAAATAAAGAACAAGGAACTTTACTCAAGCCTGGAGTTGAATATCCTTCCTCTGAGAATACAAGCTTGGAGATAGAAAACCAAAGAGAATTCTGACTCCTTCACTTTCCTCCTCACCACTCTCCCTTGATACAATGGAATTCACTCTTTTTACAAGCTAAGCGTGGCTTCACCACATTTCCACACACTCCTAATGACCTTCGAGGGGGGTATTTATAGCCTAGGATGAGAGGGGGGGTATTTATAGGCAGCTAGGGTGGTAGGGAGGTTAAGGTCGGTGGCCGGGCGGCTCCGAAGGAGGCCGGGCGGCCTGGTCTTGAGGCCAGGTGGCCCTACGATGCACCGTCCTTGATCATCAACGGCTCTAAATCACTCCCCGGCCAGCCTCATGGACCAAACCATTGCGAAGAGCTCATCGAGATAGCGAAATGGAGTTTTGGTTCACTCAATTCAGAGTCCGGATACAAAACTTATGGCTGTCGCAAGATTGACATGTGCTGCAGGCCATTTTCAGCACGTCCTTGGTGATATTGAGCTCTTGCATGAAGTGGTCAAAATGTGATTTAACGACCGCCAACACCCCCCCACGCACACACACACACTTAGATCTTTGCTCGTCCTCGAGCAAAGGACAAAAGGATAGGGCAAAGTGTCATCCCGTACCTTAGCAAGCATAAGAGTTATTTCCAACTATTTTATCTTGCCCAGGATTTCAAAGGTGGCTACACAATGAACTTGAGATGTTGTCATGGAATTAACTTAGGCTCCCCCCACACTTGAACAAAGAAGTATTTTGGATTTTCAAAAGGTGAGGCATTTCATCTCTTTTGTTTTCAATATTTTCTCTCACTCACTCAAAGGACAGAATGCCCAAGTAGATCTTGTTTTGTCCTCACATCTATCCTACTTAGGCTTTTGTGGAGCTTTGGGTAGTGAAAGAAACGAAGACTTCTCATCATGTTTATGTCATTGAATCAAATCATGTGTCAAAGAGTAGTTTTCAGACAAGACATATGGCCAAGTGCATGTGTGAAAAGTGAATGCCTCATAGGGTGATTTTTGCAAATTCCCTTGCTTGAATGGAGGGCATGGAGTTCTTTCTTCTTCTTTTTTTCATTTTATTTTTCTTCTCTTTTTTTCTTTTCCTTTTGTTTTTTTTGAACTTCCATGCCTCTCTTTCTTTTCTTGGGAAACATTGAGGGATATTTGAGTGATTGCATAACACACCTCCTTTGTGAGGACGTTTATTTTGTGGAATGTGTACATGAAGGCCATATTACTTGAATGACATAACTCTCTATTGGCACAAGGTTTGATAAGATTCAAAACATTTAGAGAAGCAAACTTGCATGGGTATTTATTGTATCTTTGTGGCATTGGTAGGACAAGGCATAAAATCTTGAACACATTGGAGATGAAGCCTCGCTTTTTATTTTAAAAATAAAAACTCTTTGTTCATGAGGGAGTTTCCAAAGTTGCATCTAGATAGCTATCTCACATGGATCAACACCTTAGATCAAAGTGGTTCCCTAATCACGGTAGTATCCAAAGGGAATTTTACTATAGCATAGGAAATAAAACTGATGCAAGCATAGGGAGAGGATAGCACTAGGATCATGTAGAGCAATTTTATCCATGTTTCAAGTATAAAGGCTCACAAACTCAAGTTCAAAATGAAATGATTCAGAGATACTTGGATTCCTGAGTTTTGATTTGTTTATGTTCAGGGAGCGTCTGGAGGGCGTTTGACGTTGATTTCTTATGACTAGCTGACCATGAACTCCTCCAGATTCTTGCAAGTAGTGTGAAGGTGCCCTGCATGTTAGATTTCTCATGCGTGTCCTGCAGGGTTAGTGACAGGGGATGGGATGGCACATTGCCATCTAACCAAACTTTATTCATAGAGGAAGGTAAACTCAATTTTATTCAAAACAAATTTGAGGCACTGATTATAAGAAGGGAAATTGAAAGTAAATTTAAACCGAATCAAACTAAGACTTAAACTGAACAACACCTAGTAGACCCTGGCGAGAGGCCATGATCTCTTGGACAGGGATTCTGGCTAAGTCTAGAAGGACGAAGGAGAAGGAGTTCTTCCCCTTGAGAAGAAAAAGATCACAAGACTTGCCATCATCCACTCACCACTGCCGAACCCTATGGGTTCCATAACTCCTCCGAAGAAAAAACAAAGACAAGGAGAGAGGGGCCAGGCAGCCTCACTAAGTGATGAGGACATCTCTCCTATGCTTACGAGCGACACTCCTTCAGTTGTGATGCATGGTCCTCTCACAAGAGCTCGAGCACGACAATTAAATCAACAGGTGAGCTCGTTCTTAAGTTCTAGTTTATACACTTGTGAGGATAGTATGCTACCTAATGTTTCTATTGATTATATTTTACTTAGGAACTTAGGAGAGGAACATGAAGGCCATGGGAACCGCAAGGGCAAGGAGGAAAGCAAGGGGGTGTCCAAGTCAAGTTGGAGGCCCAATTCATCTCGGAGTAGGCCCCTCGGCCTCCAGGAGCAGTCTGCACCAAAATCATTGCCCAGGCCACAAATGGGCTCCGTTATCGGCGATCCACATATGTTTGGAAAGTTAAAAATATAAGCTTTCCAATGCCACCGATTTCAAACCTATTGGAGTTCGGAGTCGACGGGAAATCGCGTTGGAATTTGGCGGACAGATTCTGTCCACGGTGCTGCGCGCCCCACTTGGGCCATTTGGCCATGTATCGTGTGAGAGTCTTCTTAGTTTGCATCTAGGAGTCCTTTGGTGACCCTAAGGTCTATAAAAACCTTAGCCACCGCCCAAGTTAGGGTTTGGGTTTTGCTTAGTTGTTTCTGTCATCGAACAGTGCCGCCGTTTGGAGATTACTCCGGCTCTTTGTGAGACCCCACTTGTGAACTTAATCATTCATCAGCAATTTTCGTTGCGTTGCATCTTTCTTGTTCTTGCTTGTGTTCTCGATTCACTGGCAGGGATTAGCCTTCATGGCGAGGTCAACCGGGCAGCGCACGGTTGATAACCAGAGGACGCGTGGTGCTGCTATTGCAGGGGTCTTGATCGTGCCGATCGGGAGCCAAATCGTGAGTGTCTCGTGCCGCCAAATCGACTTACCCTCCACCTGACGGAAGATCGGGAACCCCCTGGTCCCCATCAAGTGGTATTCAGAGCAAGGTTTACCGTCAGGTTTGCCTGCAGTTATCCTTAATAGATTAGTTTCGTTTCGTCCCACAGTCCACGAAAAGCCAAAAAAAAAAAATCCATACCTACAACCACGACGTTAGCCTTTGCACAATTTCGGTTTCGGAGTCCATAATTCTGAGTTTGTGTCCAAGGTCGAGTCGTGTTGCTGGTTTAGATAGTGTTTTTGTTTTAGTTGTGCTCCATCTCCGCTGCATCTCATATCCTACACCGATCCAAATTGGCGTTTAAGTCCTAGTCGAGTTAGGGTTCTCGTCGCCGCTGTGTATTAGGGTTTCCCTCATCCAAACCCTATTTCGCCACCCTCCGCCTTCCCTACTCTCATCCACCAGCCACATACGTCCACCATCGACCCTTACCATCCATATCCACGCCATACATCCTTGTTTCCGAAGAGGTGTCACACTTAGAAAACCCTATTTTGGTGTCCTTCAGTAAAACGGCCGTAACTTTTCGCTCGGAACTCAAAACAGGGCAGATTTCAGAAATCTGCAGAAAATTTCGGATCTCGTTGTCCCCGCCTTGTTAGGTTCGGCAAAATTACTTTTGCGAAAATCGGCTAGGAAGACCGAGATATCGGGCCCTGAAGTTTCTGCACCCCGGTGTAAAACGTGCTTCCTATCACAGTTTCTGTTCCACAAACCATGTCTTGTGTCCATTTGTTCTGAAATTTTGCGTGATACTTCCTGCTCTGTGTGTGTGAATTAAAAAATTAGTGAAAAAAAGAGTGAAAAAAGAGCAAAAAAAAAAACAGTGTGAAAAAGAAAAGGAAAAGAGTACAAAACAGGAAGCAAAGGTGTGTTTGACATGGTGCTGTGCTGATATCTGTTCTAACACCTTGGTTGCTTGTTTGTCCTACGTTCTCCACTACTTCATACCATAACTAGAACAAGGACACATTTAGACCAGCAACTAGGGCAGTCTTTTGGACATTTATTCAGCATTACTATCTGATACTGAATTGTGTGCCACTAATACATACATATAGCCTTCCTATAGCTCCACAGATTTTATCTCCTGATCAGCACAGGTGGTGGTCCTTGCATCGCTTCATCACGCCCTCACGGTGTCACGAACCAGCCGCCGGCTGCACCGTCCTTTGCTGTGTTGGTAAGAACCGGGTAAGAACTTGGTAAGTTTGCTTGAGAGCATGAGACCCACCTACCTAGTAGTCATAGGGTTCATAATACTTGTGCTTGTTGTTATTCTACGCTAAGCATGGCAGGTGGTAAGAAAGGCGATAAGGGCGACAAGGACGATGACATTAACCTTTCAAAGTGTGTTCTTCATTCTGAATTGGCAGATATGCTAGCCAAGATCAATGCAACGATCACAGAGGGCGATAAGGCGACCAACAAGTCTCTCGACACTTTGGCTCAAAGCGTATCCTCCCTTACGCAGAGGGTGGATACCATTGAAAAACGCCGTCTTGAAGAAAGTGCCAACAAACACTCCTCCACCAAGAGCGTTGTCAATGATAACGACAAAAACAACGACAACAACAAGGACCAAGACGACAAGGACCAGGATTTTGAAGATGAAGAATTAAACGAAGACGAAGATTTTGAAGATGAGACTGAGTTGCAACGTCAACTACGTAACCGTCTTCGCCGCAATAAGAAAGGTATGGGAGGTAAGAAGGGAGGTAACCATAGCAGCAATGATGATCCCTTCGCCAAGGTAAAATTCACCATCCCTTCTTTTTCTGGAGCTTATGAAGCCGAGGCTTATCCGGATTGGGAAATGACCGTTGAGCAAAAATTTAATTCCCATCTAGTCCATGAAAAACATCGGGTTAGGCAAGCCACTAGTGAGTTCAAAGATTTTGCTATTATTTGGTGGACTGAATTAGGTAGCCTTCGCTTACAACCCGATAAATGGAATAGACTAAAAGAGGCTATGCGTGAACGGTTTGTTCCTTCGTCATATAAACGAGATTTGCGTAAGAAACTACAATGCTTAGAATAGGGAGACATGACCATTTAGGAATATTATGCTAAATTGCAAAAGGGTATGATTCGTTGTGGGGTTAAAAAGGAAACTGAGGATAAAATTTTCGTTTTTATGGTGGGCTACGGTGGGAAATTCAGGACATTGTTGACTATAAAGAATTTTCTACTGTCAATCTTTGTTTCATCTTGCCATGTTAGCAGAGAAGGAGTTGCAGTGATGCCAATCTAGGACCAAGAGCAACGCCGACAATCCATTCACGCCTCGGACGTTGATAGGACAAGCGAGGACAGCACCTACCTCCACCTTTCGACCAGCTGCACCACCTCCTTCGATAACCTCACGACCAGCGATAACAGCACCCTCCGCACGTGCCATGGACAGCAAGGTATTGCCGTAGCCTGTGCCTGCCAAGGGCTCCTCCTCCATTGCTTGCACAGGCCGTACATCGATGGAGATTCGCTGCCATAAGTGCCAAGGGATTGGCCATGTCCAGAGGGAATGCACTAGCAAACGGGCATACATTGCTACTGATGACGGGGGCTACATCAGCGCCTCCGACGTTGAGGATGAAGATGCCGTTGCAGACGACGACGACGACGTTGATAATGAGGGCACCTATGGGGCCGATGATTCTGCTGCTGACCATGCTATCATCGTGCAGCATGTTCTCAGTGCATAGATGGAGAAAGCCGAGCAGCAGCAACGCCACAACTTGTTCCAATTTTTATTCATCATCAACAACCGACGAGCACGCGTCATCATTGATTCCGGGAGCTGCAACAACTTGGTGAGTACAGATTTGGTCAAGAAGCTTGGCTTGACCACACGCCCGCATCCACATCCATACCATATTCAGTGGCTAAATGATTCCGGCAAAGCTAAGGTAACACAAACATGTCGGGTCCATTTTTCCATTGGTGCATATGCTGATTTTGCTGATTGTGATGTGGTGCCGATGCAAGCTTGCTCTCTTTTATTGGGTCATCCATGGGAATATGACACTGATGCACTTCACCACGGTAGAAGTAATAAATATACCTTCATGCATAAGGGAAAGAAAATTACATTCTACCTTTGACACCTGCTGAAATTATTAAGTTTGATAAAGAGAGGCTTGGAAGTGATAGGAAAACCAATGATGATAAATCTGAAAATCAGCATGTAGCAAATCAAATCAGATTGAAGAACCCTATCGTACTTGCTACAAAAAATGATCTTACTGAAATTAATACTGCTGCTATGTGTTATGCTTTTATATGCAAAGATGCCTTGTTTTCTTTGGAAGATATGCAACATACTTTGCCTCCTGCGGTCACTAACCTTTTGCAGGAGTATGCGGATGTTTTTCCCACTGAGATACCTCCAGGACTGCCACCTATTCGGGGGATGGAACACCAAATTGATTTGATACTTGGAGCGAGTTTGCCAAACCGAGCAGCTGACTAAAGAAATTTAGCGACAAGTCCAAGATCTTTTGGACCGTGGGTACGTACGTGAGAGCCTTAGTCCTTGTGCCGTTCCTGTTATTTTGGTTCCTAAGAAAGATGGTAGTTGGCACATGTGCGTAGATTGTAAAGCCATTAACAACATTACCATAAGGTACCGTCACCCTATTCCTAGGGTGGATGACATGCTTGATGAGTTAAGTGGTTCTATAATTTTTTCTAAGGTTGACTTGCGTAGTGGATACCATCAAATAAGAATGAAACTGGGAGATGAATGGAAAACAGCTTTTAAAATCAAGTTCGGCTTATATGAGTGGTTAGTCATGCCTTTTGGGTTAACTAATGCACCTAGCACTTTCATGCGATTAATGAATGAGGTTTTACGAGCATTTATTGGAAAATTTGTGGTGGTCTACTTTGATGACATATTGATTTACAGCAAGTCTTAGCACGAACATATGGATCATCTACGTGCTGTTTTTGATGCCTTGCGGGCTGCGCGCTTATTTGGTAACTTCGAGAAGTGCACCTTTTACACCGATCGAGTCTCTTTTCTTGGTTATGTTGTGATGCCGCAGGGAATTGAGGTTGATGAAGCCAAGGTGCAAGCTATTCGCAGCTGGCCTACGCCTACGACGGTCTCACAAGTGCGGAGCTTCCATGGACTTGCTAGATTTTACCGTCGCTTTGTGCCAAATTTCAGCACCATCGCTGCCCCATTAAATGAGTTGACAAAGAAGGGAGTAGCGTTCTATTGGGGTAAGCCACAGGAAGATGCCTTTAATCTTTTGAAAGATAAACTTACTCATGCTCCATTGCTACAACTTCCTGATTTTGGTAAGACCTTCGAGCTTGAATGTGATGCTAGTGGAGTAGGCATTGGTGGTGTTTTGATGCAAGAAAATAAACCCGTTGCTTACTTTAGCGAAAAATTGAGTGGCCCTGTTTTGAATTATTCAACGTATGATAAAGAATTGTATGCTCTTGTGCGATCTTTGGAGACGTGGCAACAATATCTATGGCCTAAAGAATTTGTTATTCATTCCGACCATGAATTGCTAAAACATATTAGAAGCCAAGTGAAACTGAACCGTAGACATGCTAAATGGGGTGAATTTATTGAATCTTTTCCTTATGTTATCAAACACAAGAAAGGGAAGGATAATGTGATTGTTGATGCCCTGTCTAGGAGATATACCATGTTATTCCAACTTGGTCATCGTATATTTGGCTTAGAATCAATTAAAAAACAATATGCTTATGATGAAGATTTTAAGGATATCATGTTGCATTGCAAAGAGGGTAGAACATGGGACAAATATGTGATAAATGATGGATTTGTGTTTAGAGCTAACCACCTATGCATTCCAGTTGGATCCTTTCGTCTTCTTTTGTTACAGGAGGCTCATGGAGGCAGATTGATGGGTCATTTTGGTGCCAAGAAAACGGAAGCCGTGCTGTCCGCACATTTCTTTTGGCCAAAGATGAGGCGAGACGTTGAGAGGTTTGTATCTTGCTGCACTACATGTCAAAAGGCTAAGTCACGATTGAATCCACACGGTCTATATATGCCTCTTCCTGTTCCTAGCACCCCATGGGAGGATATATCTATGGACTTTGTTTTAGGATTGCCTAGGATAAAGAAGGGGAGGGATAATATTTTTGTGGTAGTGGATCGTTTTTCTAAGATGGCTCACTTTATTCCTTGTCATAAAAGCGACGATGCCGTTAATATTGCTAACCTATTCTTTCAAGAAATCGTTTGCTTGCATGGTATGCCTTCTACTATTGTTTCAGATCGTGATGCCAAATTTTTGGGCCAGTTTTAGAGAACACTATGGAATAAATTGGGGACGAAGCTGCTATTTTTTACAACCTGTCATCCCCAAACTGATGGCCAAACCGAGGTAGTAAATCAAACTTTATCTACCATGTTGAGGGCTGTTTTGAAGAAAAAATTGAAGATGTGGGAAGAGTGTTTGCCACATGTTGAGGTCGCATATAATAGGGCGGTGCACTCCACCACCAAGGTAAGTCCGTTCTAGGTAGTGTATGGTTTCAACCCTCGTGCTCCTATTGATCTTCTACCTTTACCTACTAGTGAGAGAGTTCATCATGATGCAAAGGAACGTGGTGATTTTATTCTAAAACTGCATAAAACCACTAAAGACAATATTGAAAATATGAATGAAAAGTATAGGGATGCTGGTAATAAAGGTAGAAAGGAAATTAACCATGAACCGGGTGATTTAGTGTGGTCACACTTGCGGAAGGATCGTTTTCCAGATTTGAGCAAGCCTAAGTTAAAGCCTAGACCTGAAGGTCCTTTCAAGATAATTGAGAAAATAAATGACAATGCATATAAACTTGAGTTGCCTCCCGAGTTTAGGTTTAGTCCCACATTTAACATTGCAGATTTGAAGCCATACTTAGGAGAAGAAGACGTACTTGAGTCGAGGATGACTCCACTTCAAGAGTGGGAGGATGATGCGGACATCTCTCCTATGCTTACGAGCGACACTCCTTCAGTTGTGATGCATGGTCCTCTCACAAGAGCTCGAGCACGACAATTAAATCAACAGGTGAGCTCGTTCTTAAGTTCTAGTTTATACACTTGTGAGGATAGTATACTACCTAATGTTTCTATTGATTATATTTTACTTAGGAACTTAGGAAAGGAACATGAAGGGCATGGGAACCAGCAAGGGCGAGGAGGAAAGCAAGGGGGCGTCCAAATCAAGTTGGAGGCCCAATTCATCTCGGAGTAGGCCCCCTCGGCCTCCAGGAGCAGTCTGCACCAAAATCGTCGCCCAGGCCACAAACGGGCTCTGTTTTCAGCGATCCACATATGCCTGGAAAGATAAAAACATAAGTTTTCCAATGCCACTGGTTTCAGGCCAATTGGAGTTGGGACTCGACAGGAAATCGCGTTGGAAGTTGGCGGACAGATTCTGTCCACGGTGCTGCGCGCCCCACTTGGGCTATTGGGCCATGTATCGTGTGAGAGTCTTCTTAGTTTGCATCTAGGAGTCCTTGGGCGACCCTAAGGTCTATAAAAACCTTAGCCACCGCCCAAGTTATGGTTTGAGTTTTGCTTAGTTGTTTCTGTCATCGAACAGTGCTGCCGTTTGGAGATTACTCGAGCTCTTTGTGAGACCCCACTTGTGAACTTAATCATTCATCAGCAATTTTTGTTGCGTTGCATCTTTCTTGTTCTTGCTTGTGTTCTCGATTCACTGGCAGGGATTAGCCTTCGTGGCGAGGTCAACCGGGCAGCAGACGGATCATAACCAGAGGACGCGTGGTGCTGCGATTGCAGGGGTCTTGATAGTGCCGATCGGGAGCCGGATCGTGAGTGTCTCGTGCCGCCAAATCGACTTACCCTCCACCTGACTGAAGATCGAGAACCCCCTGGTCCCCATCACTAAGGATCGGGCGGCTAAGCACTAGGCCGGCCGGCCTCGCCAACACTGGTTGGACAAGCAAGGGGCTGGGGGTCTCCCTAGTTGGTGCACGGAAACTCATTTTACTATGTGCATCCTTGGTCTTTGGTGAGATTTGTGGGGTGGAAGAAAGAAAAAAGGGAAAGAAGCATGACAGTGTAGATGGCTCATTTTAGGTCGGAGCTAGACCATGGACACATGATCATACCACTTCGTGCAGCTCGAAGACGTCCATTTCTTCGAGCTGAGGCATTTCGGGCTCAAGGAAAATTTTGAGGCGTTGTCCAAGTGATCAAGGGGTTGCCTAGGGCAAAGCGTCACAACCTGGCAAACTAACTTTAGATTAGTTTGTTCAAGTGTTCAAGAACAAAGGTAGGCCCCTTAGGCATCTACACCTATTTAGGGAGTTCCACCACCCTATATTTGTTTGTGCATTATGTTTAGGAGTTGTATAAAACCCCACATGCATAAACCCTTGACATCCTATGTAGTATGAATACATCGAAGTCTATGCTTAGCCGTGCTTAGACGGTAGAAGTCGAGTGAAGATATTCACTCGTGAGATGATAGGGCTCAAAAATGTTTTACAAAAGTTTAATTCGAAAGCAATATGATATGATATGATGTGATGGAAAAATTGAGACCGGGCGGAGATATGGGTATATTATGTTGAAAAATGATGTGGATGGTTTGGTGGATTCCGCCCGAGTCGTTTAAGAACCCTCCAATGTTCACCTGTAGATCGGCATAACATTGCTAGAGTGCTTATCCAGGACATGGGACTGGTGAAAGTCTTACTTGTGCCATCCGAAGAACAGAGACTTATTCCTACCATGGGCCTGGGGGCGCTTGACTCATGGGAGGGCTGACCCGGTATGCCGTGATAATGCTCCTGTGGGGGCTAAACCTGTGGAATGGTGGGTTGGAATCGAACTTGGGATGGGACAAGTGGAGTTGGGGACTATATGTGGGAACGCGATGGCTAGTAAGCATATACCCCTAGCATGATAGTTATTCCCGGGAATTAAAAATCGATTCTAATCACTGATGCTCACCAGGTATGAGAATGCCGATATCACTGACGGGCAACGTAGTAACAACTTTAATATATTATTTATTTAATCATGCTTTTATATTACATGTTTGTACTTGTATGTTTACATTTTTGCAAGTTACTTTATGATGCTATATATGGTGAAAATTATGAGATATATGAAGTATGGATCATGAAAATAATATGAATAAATTGAGGTTTATGGTTTAACATTGAATGAAACATGAAAGTAAGGACTCACTTTTAGTAAGCTTATACGGGTTAGAAGTCAAGTCCACAAAAAGCCTTGCATACTCTCAAATGTGTCGGGCTGATACCGCCCTCGGGTAAGTCCTACGAGTACCACTCGTACTCATCGTTTCTTGTTGATATTTTTCTTTAGGTACATGTCAGTTTGTGATCAAGAATGACAACGGTGGGCTCAATGTCATGTCCTGATGTTTTACTTCCGCTGCACAATGGAATCTATATAATGTTATGTATTCCGCTGCGAGATATTTTGAAGCATTATTTCAAATATGATTGTACATCATTTTGAGCAAATCTTTTGAAATAAATCAAGCTATGTTGTATGAAATGCTGGGTTGTTGTAATTGTTGTGGCTCTTTCGAGGGCTTAACGTGTATGATGTCAGTATCTCTGGGTGATGGTTACATCGAGTGCCCTTTTGGGTAGCTCGACGGATGACCGGGTTTTGTTCGGTCTAAGTGCACTGCGAGTCAGAAGTGGCAGGCGTGCTTAGCTTGGATTAAATTGGCGGTTCCGCCACAGTCCACACCGAGTTCTGCAAGACATCTTCTGAAACGTTTGTCGATGAAATGCGAACCTCCATCACTGATCATGACCTGCGGTACGCCAAAGCCAGGAAAGATGGTCTCATAGAACATCTTAATGGCATGTTTTGAATCCGCAGCTACGCATGGCAATGTTTCTACCCATTTCGAAACATAATTGACTACGATCAGAATGTACTCCTTGTCTCCATTGTTGGGAAAGGGGCCCATGAAGTCTATGCTCCACACATCAAAGATGTCAATCTGAAGATTATTTGTGAGAGGCATAGGATCCCTTGGGTTTATATTTCCTTGGAGCTAGCACCTTGCACACCGTCACACGAACTCCTTTGAATCTTGATACATTGTGGGCCAAGAAAACCCACTCTGCCAGACCTTCGCATGAGTCTGGTAAGCCCCATAGTGACCTCCATAAGAAGATGAGTGACATCTATCTAGGACTTGAGGTGCCTCACAAGCTGGAATGCAGTGACGTAGGAATCCATCTGCGAAGAGTTTATATAGGTAGGGGTCATCCCGGAGATAAAATCGGCTGTCGTGGGCCAATTTCCTCTTGTCCACTCCATCAGGGACATATCCTGTGACCATGTAGTTCACCAGATTCACATACCATGGGAAGGATGTTGTGACCTTGAGAAGTCTATCATCTCTCATGTATTCATCGATTGGCAAGGGTGATGACTCTTTGCACTGCATTCTTGAGAGCTGATCTGCAACTGAATTTTCTACTCCCTTTTTGTCTCTGATTTCTATGTCAAATTCTTGGAGGACCAGAATCCACCGGATCAGTCGTGGCTTGGCATCTTTCTTCGAAAGGAGGTATTTGAGAGCTGCATGATCTGAGTAGATGATAACTTTCGCTCCCACCAAGTATGACCTGAATTTGTCTATGGCAAACACGACTGCTAACAATTCTTTTTTGGTGGTTGCATAATTTAGTTGCATGCCAGTAAGAGTCTTGCTTGCATAAGAGATAGCATGGTGCTTTCTATCCTTAGTCTGGCCTAGAACTGCTCCCACAGCGTAATCGTTGGCATCACACATAATATCGAACGGTGCATTCCAATCGGGAGGTTGAATGATATGTGCTGTGACTAATAACCTCTTTAGCGTTTTAAAGGACTCAAGGCATGCCTCATCGAAGACAAAGGGTGCGTCCTTAGCTAACAGACTAGTTAGTGGCTGACCAACATGGGAGAAGTTTTTGATAAATCTCCTGTAGAAGCTAGCATGACCAAGAAAGCTTCGAATTTCCTCAACATTCTTGGGGGTAGCTGTTCAATGACTTCAATCTTGGCTCAGTCTACCTCTATGCCTCTTTCTGAGATCCTATGTCCTAGCACAATCCCTTCTCTGACCATAAAGTGGAACTTCTCCCAGTTTAGGACAAGATCAACTTCTTTGCACCTTTGGAGAACTTTTTCCAGATTCTCTAAGCATCCATCAAAGGTCTTGCCATACACTGAGAAGTCGTCCATAAATACTTCCATGATATTTTCGATTAGATCTGAGAAGATTAATATCATGCACCGTTGGAATGTTGCAAGAGCATTGCACAGCCCAAATGACATCCGGCGGTAGGCGAAAGTTCCAAAAGGGCATGTGAAGGTGGTCCTACTCTAGTCTTCCGGGTGAATCGAAATCTGATGGTAACCAAAGTAGCCATCGAGATAGCAGAAGGAGGAGTGATTGGCCAGCCTCTATAACATTTCATCAATCAAAGGAAGAGGAAAATGATCCTTCCTAGTGGCGGCATTGAGTTTTCGGTAGTCAATGCATATCCGCCATCCGGTGACAATTCGTTGAGGAATTAATTCATTCCCTCCTTTCTTGGGTACAACTTGGACTGGACTGACCCAATCAATATCTTGTACGGGGTAGATGATCCCCACGTGGAGTAACTTGAGGACCTCCTTCTTGACTACATCTCGCATTGCATTATTAAGTCTGCGTTGTGGTTCCCTTGTCGGGTGGTGATCGGCCTCTATGGGGATGCGATGTGTGCACAAGTTAGGACTGATTTCCTTTAGATCTTGGAGAGAATATCCAAGTACACACCTATACTTCTCCATGATCGCAATCAATTTTCGGCTCTCACTCTCTGTCAGCTTGTTGCTGATGATGAACAGTGTGTCCTTGTTCCCGTGTAGGAAGGCATACTTCAGGCCCAGCGGTAGTTACTTCAATTCTATTTTTGGAGCTTCGGGCCGCAATTATTCACCTTATTCACTGAACTCCAATGGTTCTTCGAACACAATCGGCTCCTCTACCGTATTGAAGTTGCAAGCCACTTGCTCTAGGCTATTCTGATCCGTCTCCTCTAGTGACAGGCTCATCACTTCTTCTAGGGGATCAGACTATGGCTTTGCTTCAGTTCTGGTATTGAGTGCTCTTGCATAGCCAGTCTTCAATTCCTCTTTACGCAACTGAAGGCACAGCTGCCCACTGCCTTTGTCCACACTGGCAAGGGATGCCAATGGAAGACCGACTAGTGTCAGCGGTGGGACACTATCGGGGATGTCGAAGACATGGAAGTCTAAGTACATCTCAGTATCCTGCAATGTTACTGGCACGACCGGAAGAACTCCCTTGCTCTCCAGAAACGTTCGATCCATCCATTCTAGATGAATGTTGGCCTTGGGCAGAGGGACAGTAGAGAAGTGTTGCTCTACTATCTGCTTGGGGATGATGTTCAGCCCCACTCTTGGGTTGTACATGATATCTTGCAGAGGTAATGTTGATACTCGGCCAGGGATGAGTTTAGGTTGCGGGTAGAGCTTAAATGCCTTAGTGTCTAACCTTCTCTCCTCTAATCATTGCCGATTGATCACTGCAGAAAGCTAGAGCAGGACCTCCTTCATCCGTTGCGCTTCCCCTAGAAAGGTGAAGGCTGGACAAGGGGCCCTGGTGAAGCGTCGGTCAATCTTAGGCAACCGAGAGGAGTTGCAGAAGGTCATCAAGAGCTCATCCTCGAATGAGAATGGTGGTACTGATGAAGGATTCATCTCGGCGCGGCTGACCCTCTCAGCAGCCGATGACGTAGATGGTTCTGGGATCTCTTCAATCCTAAGGGTACAAGGTGGTGGTGAAGATGGAGATTGTTGAGCTGGTTCCTGCCATTCCTGACTGCTAGGCTTAGGTGGATCTTTTGGATCTGGAAGTGGTTACTCAGCTTCACCATTATCAAAGGCCTTCTCAAGCATCTTGTCAGGTATTTTTCTTCCTTCTGATGTGGTCAAGTGGGAAAACGATCCTCCCGCAGCTGAATCCAGGTGTAAAACAGCACCAGGCGAGAGACCTCGGATGAAGTGCTGCATCAACATCGGTTCTGGAATAGCCAAATCTGGTCCTGATGAGACCAGACGCATGAAGCGTGCCCAAGCTGCCCCTAAAGATTCCTTTCTCCTCTGTCGAAACGTGAGTACCTTACATCAGAGATCAACAACCTTGTAGGGTGGAAAGAAATGGAGACAGAAACTGATCTTCAATGCTTCCCAACTCCCTTCTACTTTGCCAACTGCCAGGTTGTACCATGACTTGGCTTCTCCCGTTAGTGAGAACGGAAAGAGCAACCATGAAGTGCTTCTCCAGGCATTCCCAAGATAACTATACAGCTACACAACTGCTCGATCTCTCGGAGGTGTAAGTAGGGACTCTCAGATTGCATTCCCCCAAAGGATTGCTCCCGAACCATAGCTATCAAGCCGGGATGTAACTGATAGTTGGATGTGGTGATGGGTGTAAATGGTGGTGGAGGCTCTAGAAAATCGCCCTTTGGAACCGAATATTGGTAGATGGGCGTGGAATCCATGTGGAAGATGGTATGGTGTGGTGAGAAATGCGAATGGCCTATGTTCTCTGTCAAAATAGCTACCGTTCCCCGACAACGGCGCCAGAAAAGCTTGTTGGCGTTTCTTAGCCTATTAGATAACAATCCGCAAGCGCACGGAAACGTTGTTGTAGCTTTTCACCCAAGAGTATTCCAGGGTATCGAAATCCACGAGGAACGTGAAGTAAAATGACAAAGAATAGCTAGGACCAAACAAAAAGGTAAAAGCCAGCAAGCAAAGGATAAACTAGGTAGAGCAGGTTCACTACTTCAATTATATGCACTCAACTCCCTAAACACACTAGTATTCTGCTTGTCAGGATTACTTAGACACTGACCCTATGGAACCACTTCCGCGCACCAGAGTGCTGATAACCCAAACGAGAAAGGTGGGTTCAATAGGAATTCAGCTATATCGTTAATGAAACTATCCGGACAACGGGGTCGAGATACATAGGACACACACCTGCTGTCACCAGGTGGGACTACCAACCAAATCTGCGTGGGATAGAACACCAACCACTTGGCAAAACACCAATCCTAAACACCACGTCTAAGCAAGGGTTTCACTACTAATATGCAAGCTAAAACAGAGCAGCACGCAAACACTTACACAACTTAATTGTAAGCATGCACTTGGGTTCCAATAATTGACAAGGCAAAAATGACTAAGTATGGATGTAGAGCAAAGTAAATACAAAGAAAATTAACAACAAGGAACTTTACTCAAGCCTAGAGTTGAATATCCTTCCTCTAAGAATACAAGCTTAGAGATAAAAAACTAAAGAGAATTCTGACTCCTTCACTTCCTCCTCATTGCTCTCCCTTGATACAATGGAACTCACTCTCTTTACAAGCTAAGGGTGGATTCACCACATTTCCACACACGCCTAATGACCTCCAAGGCGGGTATTTATAGCCTAGGATGAGAGGGGGGTACTTATAGGTAGCTAGGTCGGTAGGGAGGTTAAGGTCGGTGGCCGGGCACCTCCGTAGGAGGCCGGGCGACCCACCGATGCACCGTCCTTGATCATTAACGGCTCCAAATCACTCTCCATGTCGGTGGCGGTTAAACACGTGTTGGAAGGCCTCAGATACCCGGCTGGGCGGCTTGGTAAGGGGGCTGGGCGGCCTGGGTTTGCCACTTGCCTTCTGTAGATTGGTTCCCTTAGTGTTGGCGCGGATCGCTGACTTCACCAATCCTCATGTGGAGGCCTTCCGACCCTTTATTTCACCCAATGCTTGTGTCCACGGTTGAGATGTGATGTGTTTGTGTTTCTTTGCATGCCATGTAGTTGGGGACGTGTTTGGCCACATGGGGAGGCCGGGCGGCCTCTTGGTTGGGCTGGGTGGTCTTGTATGTGGCCGGGCGGCCTGTAGTTGGCTGGCCAGCCTCATGGACCAAACCATTGCGAAGAGCTCGTCGAGATAGCCAAAATGGAGTTTTGGTTCACTCAATTCGGAGTCCGGATGCAAAAGTTATGGCCATCGCAAGATTGACATGTGCTGCAGGCCATTTTCAGCAAGTCCTTGGTGATATTGAGCTCTTGCATGAAAGCTTGATACACAACTCATGGAACCGATTAAATTACATGAGACTAGGGCAAAATTAACTCTTTAACATGATATGTTGGTGGTCAAAATGTGATTTAATGACCGCCAACACCTACGAGCATAAGATCTTCCAATAATGCTATCATAGGTTAGCTTAACCTGATCAGTTAAGCTAGCCCTCTACTCTGCCCAACCTAGAGAAAATCTTGTTAGGTAGACAACTGCACATGTCGAACCCTAACATGCAGGGAAAGGTAGAAGTAGGTTTCTAGAGATCATAAAGGAGGAACGAAAATGTCATCATGTATCCAATCTCGATCTTGAGTATCTCTTCGCGCCATGATTGGACAATGCCTTCCACTGGAATCTGAATAAAGGTCAAAGCGGAACATGAAAACTTCAACAGAAGGTTTGTTTCATGACAACACAAGAATCAATCTTGGGTGAGGATATACCAAGTAATCCTCTAACCCAACCCCTGAGAGGAAGGACCTCGATATTCAACCTACAACAGCGGTTGATCGCTGCAAGACATTGACCATGCTCTGCATCACTTGGGAAGTGAGCAAAAGGCCATAGATAGCTCTCATCCCGAGAGTTCCTCTCTAATACCACAAGACTAGATGTCTCTATAGTAAGAGGTTGCAATTGTCATAAGATATATAGAGACATCACCCAAGTATGGAGGAACGCAACGAGTGAGCATTCCTTAATTCCCTTCCCCTGGCCAGACATACAACAAGACAAAGCGGTTTATTAGACGTCAGGTTGATCTACTCTATTCATGAGTCAATGTGCCAATGAGCTACCTACGACATCACAAGCATGGCGCAACATGAGTCCGCACGCCAATCACAAACATGGCGAACAACCATCTCCCGAAGATTGGCGGCAAACTGCCAAGGATGCAAAGGAGTCCATTCCGACAAACATCCACCTCTATCATTCCACTCAGACTGTTTAGGAATAAACAGCTGGCCGTGACCGAAATTGTGTCACCTTGGAAGAATGTCAGACTTAAGGAAAATATGATGTTGGAGCGGGAGATCCAACAAGAGACATTAACCCATGGGAGTAGTATCATCAGATCAGATATGTCAAATCCAAGCTCCCAACACATTGCAAACGGTCAAAATAGCAGCATTGAAAAAATCATCCAAACAATCATTTTGTTTAGAGGAGGCAGAACAAGAGTAGAGAGAGAAGCGAATTCGCCTAACACAGGTGAGCAACAAAAGCAGCATCGTCGTCACCCAGGGAACAAGCAAGCTTGTTGGAGGCACCAGGTAATTTTGAAGCCCAGTTTCTTGGCTATCACTTGCAAGAACTAAGCTTGGGGGAAGATCACCAAGTGAGTACCCCGAATGCTCTGTATTGATTTGAATATTTTAAACCTGAAAATTGCCATGACACCAAAAATATTTACTTTTTGTTACCTCAAATAAAAGAAAATTTATAAAATTTGAATAAATTCAAAAACAACAAAAAGATTTGCTTTTACCTTGAATAAACTAACTCCTAGTCATAATGCTAGAACTTTGTTTATGCCCTTGCTTAAAGGAGATGATGAATAGTTGCTCTGTTAATTTTTTTGTAAATATTTCGTATACAACTTGACACTCTATTAAAATTTGAACCTATTGGCATTTGTCATGATCCTACCTTTAGTCTTTAACCTTGCGGAAGCAAGTGCTTTTTAAACCAAGTCTAAGTGGTTGTGAGATGTAATATAATCAAAGTTTGAGTTTAACCCACCTTGATCCTAGTACGGTGAATTCTCAGAGTTTTCTTTGTGAAAATTAGAATAAGAAAGTTTCTCTGTTGTTTGAAATACCTATCCAGAGCTAAATGCTTTACATGATGAAATCTGTATGTATGCTACCTATTGCTATGTTGAGTTTTGTCAAATTTTGAGTTCTTATGAAGTAGTGTTACTTCAAGTCCCAATCAAAATCCCTCACATCCACATTCATCTGCTAGCCTTCCCTCTGTCTGGTTATGCTTAAATCTACACTGGATTCAAGCATCCTCTTACACCAGATTCTTCTCTACCATATCCATCATCCACCTACCTATCCACAAATATGGTCTCCGAATAAATACTACAGTCACATCCCAGCAATATCCCCAAAGTTCTCACACAAGGAGACATGGAGCTATCGAAAAAAAGAAGAAAAAAAGAGAAGAGAAAAGAAGGAAAAGAAAAGAAAAAGAAGAGAACAGAAAATGATAGCTCCATGTACTCGCATGCTTCAAAGTTTCAAGGGGAGATTCATCAAATAATGAGTTTTCATCCATAGACCATATCCATCCACAAAACCAGTCCATTCTCCTTTGATCGGGATGAAAGGCATCACAAACTTCGCTAGGACCAATCTTTGACTTAACAAAATACATGACATAGGTAAGCTAACTTTATCCCTACCTTGAGCTCCACATAAGCCTTTAGTTGATAGGGAAAAGTTGGCCAATGGCCTGGTGAGGATTATACAACCACTTGAGTGATCGAGGGTACCATTTGAGGAACTTAGTGCTTTCAATTCAAAACTTCCAAAACCCTCCGAGGATGAAACCAGAAAAGAGATAGAGTTCGATGACACTCTACTAAGATTGTTCCATCTCTCAACTGCCAAAGACAAGGTAAGAAACGCTAGAAGACCCACAGGTATGGATAAAAAGGTTAGGGGTACAGTTATGCTAGTTTGTTCAATCATAAAGGTGGAGTGTTGGTTCGTACACTTAATACTTACAGGACATTGACATCGATGCAACTCCTGATCCACCGAGCCTAAGTCTTAGCTTTGCTCGAGGATGAGCAAAAGTTCAAGCTTGGGGGGTGTGTTGGCGGTCATTATTTCACGGTTTCGACCGCCAATTCCTCGGTGAATAAATGGGGTGTATATAATGTTCTGTGCATTATTTACCTAACACTTACGAATTCCACAAGTTTTGGTGGTTTTCGATGTATCACAGGGAGAAGCTCACATTCCATATAAAAGAAGACCATTTGGAGCAATAGAGAGTCATCACATAAAAGGGCTTGAAAATGAATGGAAAATGACATCACTATGAAGTATCTCAAATGCCTTCATGGACCAAACCATTGCAAAGAGCTCATCAAGATAATCAAATGGAGTTTTGGTTCACTCAATTTGGAGTCCGGACGCTAAAGTTATAGCCGTCACAAGGTTGACAACATGCATGGGCTGTGAGAGATGGTCGGGCGACCATGACCACGGTCGAGCAACCAAAGGCATGGCCGGCCGACCACCCACTCTCTCAAAATGCCTTGTCCATCATGTTATTCAACCAAGGAAGTTACCAAGAGCCCAAATACAAGTGGAGGAACAAGCCCAAGTCGATTCTAACATCGAAGGCCATCACATGGGCCAAGGAATGCCTGAAAGGCTGGAATGAATGACGGCCGACCATGCCTATGGCCGGCTGTAAGGAATGTGCCGGGGTATCTGACCTAAGAGGGGGAGGGGGTGAATTGGGTTGCTAAACGCTCAACTAAAACCTAGGACTTTCGAGTGCATAAAGATGTCTACCACGTCCTACATATACTAGTTAAGTCTAAGGTTTATCTATGCGCTCTCTAACTTACCCAAAAGACTTGCAACCTAGAGCCAAACCTAATCAAACTAACTAGGAAAGCTAAAGGCACACAAGCAAGATCATGTGGAAAAGTAAATGCAGCAAGTAAAGAGGTAAGGGCAAGGGGATGCAAACTCCTGGGGAGACGCGGAGATTTAACGTGGTTCACCACAAAGGGCTACGTCCACAGACTCGCCACCAAAGGCAATATCTGAGCCAAGCACCAAGAATCTTCCGATCATCGTCTTGCGCTCGCCACCAAAAGGCTCACGGCAAGTAAAGGATAAGTGCCACCAAGCCACCAAGGCTTAGCCACCGCCACCGTCTCTCTCAGTCATAAGGCGCCGGATTCTTCACTATGGAGTTTGTAGGGTCTCCTCATCCCCGCACAAGTTGTCGCCGCCACTCCACACCAAGGAAGGAGGGTCTAGCAACGAGTACAAGTGGCTTGACCAAAACCAAGGCTTCTCCAATTGCTCTCGCAGGAGCAACACACAAGAAGAGCTCGCAAGCGCACTCTCTCTAAGCTCTAACCTATCTTGGATGTGCACTAAGCTCCCATATGGTGGTTGGATTGATGCATATGCTTGGAATACACCTCTACACTTGCTCTCAACTTCAGTGGCTCCAACTTTCTTGAAATGGTGGGGTAGGGTGGCTTATAGAGCCCCCAAACACGAACTAGCCGTTGCTCCAACGGGCTGCTGACGCAGTGTAGACCGTACTATCCACTCCAGGCATTTTTCACCGACCGGACCATCCAGTCCGTTCACTTTCCCAACAATCACTGAAATCCCATGTCACTATACTTTAGTTTGA
Organism: Paspalum notatum; assembly: GCA_022530915.1. Lineage (NCBI taxonomy): Eukaryota > Viridiplantae > Streptophyta > Magnoliopsida > Poales > Poaceae > Paspalum > Paspalum notatum. The sequence continues at coordinate 23,830,324 of CM039688.1, read as the reverse complement.
AGGTTAGTACGGTTTATAGAGACCTACCATCCGGTCCATTGTGCACTGCAAGTCCTTCAAAGTCCCCAGCCTTGAGTTTCTTAGGACGGTCCATGGACGGTCTTGTGAGACCGTACTATGTTACCTCCAGTCCGAAGGTTTGGTACCCACGGGTTATTTGGTATGCTCCTTGGATGGTCTTCTAGAGCATACCTTCCGGTCTGTGTATCTTCCAAAGCCTTCACTTCTCAGCCTCCTCGAGAAACATGGTCCGGTAACCGGATAGCAGAAGCCCCATTGGGGCGGCCCTTCGGGCCTATCCTTTTTCTTTTCTTCTTCTTCATCCCTTGGACCTAACTACCTACGAATGTGCATCTAGACAAGTTCATTAGTCCAAGTGTTGGTTGTCAATCAATCACCAAAATACAACCATGGAAATATGGCACATGAGGCCATTTTCCTTACACCGGCCGACCACTTCACATGGTCGACCGACCACTTCACATGGTCAGCTGACCAACCCAAAAGGCCTTCCAACCCATTACGTGGTCCCCGGCCACCACGTTGGCCGCCCGAACATGTTCAACATGTGTATCAACGGTTACCGACTTCCAGAGGGCATCCCAAGCGTTGATTGATCAAGTCGGTACATCGTAGGGTTGCCCGACCATGGGGGATGGTCGGCCAACCATAGGACTTGGCCGCCCAACCACCGTGATGGTCGGCCGACCACCCACGTGGCCACCCGGCCAATCGACTTGCTGCCCCCACCGACCTTCTTCGTCCTATGAATAGAGGGGCACTCCTCCCACTCCAAAATGTACCATCACCATGTGATTTCTCTCTTCCTCCCTATAGGAGGTGCCCCATGGGAGGTGCCTCCATTCTGAAAGCAGTGTTTAGTTAGGAGTTAGAGAAGGTCTGCTATATCGGAGTCAATCAGAAGTACTCGGTAATATATTTTATTAGCTATCTTGAGCACTACTTTCCTTTTATTGACAAGTGCAAGTACTTTATGTTTCTACTTTATGCATTTATCTTTGTTTCTGTTAAGTAACTCGAGTGGTGTAGTTGCATTTTCCTTTTGGTCCACCATTTCGAAGCCTGAGTTGTGCTAAACTAGAATTGATTGATCATTGTTATGCTTGCTGGCGTTACAATCCAACCTATACGCTAGGCTCTGATTAGTTCCTCTCCTCTAGCTAAGGATTGTCTATTGTTGTTCAAGCTTCGCTTCAACACGTTTGTAGCGTCCATCCTACCCACGCAGATTTGCTTGGTAGCCCCACTCGGTGATAGCCTGTGGATTCCAGGCCCGTTCATTCGGTAGGCCCGTAGGTGATAGCCGGTTTCTTTTTTGGTGGTCTACTATCTACCCCCTAACTCCTCGAGGGTGCCGGAATTTCGCTCGACGCAAGTTCATAACTCTATTGAGATCCTTACAACCCTTAGCACGGATAGCTCTTATATGCTAGCAGAGGTAGAAGACCGTATAGCAGTCCCTGTCTCGTTGTCCTCCTAACTTTACCTGTTTTCTTACCAACGGTGCTTGGCTTTTACCACATGGTGTTTGGTGTCAACCTTTACTAGCTATTGGTTGATGTGAAAGAGTAGTAACAGCTGGATGAATGATGGTTTAATATCTCTATAGCAATGCTTCCTGTGGATAAATACGATACCTTGGAATACTCCCAGGTGAAAGGCTACAGCGGTCTCCGTGTGCTTGCGGAGCAAAATTTGGTAGGCTAAGAGCCACTAACACTGGGGTGGATGCTGGAAGGCGATGGATCCAAGGGACTTGCAGGCCGCCCGACCTGGGGTGGGGCCGCCCGGCTCCCTACAGGCCACCCGACCTGCCAAATATCCCCCTTAACCGCCTTACCGACCTACACCATGTATAAATACCCCTCTTGCTCGAGTGGGTATGAATAGGGTCCTAGGCCTCACTTGTGAAGTGTGAAAGTTGAGTGGAGCACACCATTGCTTAGTTTAGTAGCAATAGGATAGTCATCGGAGTTAGAGTTGAGTCTGAGTCTTTGCCTCAGGGATTCCGGAGTTAGCTTCGAGTCTTGGTAAAGCTCTTGTATCTTTCTATCTTTTGTACTCTTACTACTCTAGTATGATATACAAGCGTTGCTCTATCTTTGAGGTATACTTTACTTTATTTCTTACACTTGCCTAGTGTAATGTACCTTCTTTTGCATACTAGACCAAGGCTTAGGTTTGTGTTATCCTTAAGTTACCTAAATCTTACTAGACTTGCCGGTGCTATAAACTTGTCTTAGGCTCTGATCTAAGATTAAGTTAGTTCTCACCCTCTGATCAAGGAAGAACTTTAGTGTTCAAGTTCTCACTTGAACACTAATTTAGCGTGCCATCTTACCTACGCAGCTCTGGTTGGTTGACTCTCTAGGCGACAGCTTTAGAGGTCTCAGTATTCCAATCCCATCGTTCGGTAAGCCCATAGACGTTAGCCAGTTGCTGTTCGGTTGGCCAACTATCTACCCCCGTGCCTCCTCGATGTAGTCTGGAAGTTCGCTCAACGCAAGACCCTAGTCTGTGTTTAGTTAACTTAGTTCAACCGCAAATATTCCTTTGCAGCAGTTAAGAAATAGAGTTTGGATATCTTAATCTCACTCGTTGTCCTCTCAAGCAACTATACCTAGTTGTTTACCGCTTTGGTCCCTGTTTACTATTTCCACCATACACTATCTTGTTTATCTTACCCCCAGTGTAAGAATAGTGGGAGTTTATCTAAGTTATATAGTACTGTTGAAAGTTTGACATATCATTCCACCTATTCTCCCTTGCTTCCCTATGAATTTTTACGATACTCAGAATACTCTGAGTGAAAAAGCTACAACGAATCTCCGTGCCCTTGCAGAGTAAAATCTGTTACGCTAAGAGACATCAACAAAGATGGTCCGCATTGTAGGAAGGTGCGCTCATCGACTTCCTTCAGGCAAATCGAGACAAATTCGCCACGAAACTGGCTGACATGTCGGGCATCCCACGGGTGGTCGCTGAGCATTCCCTAAACATCTGACCAACCGCGAAACCAGTTGCTCAGTGCCTCCGTAGGTTTGATGATGAGCAGAAGCGCGAGGCCATTGGTGAAGGAATAGGCAAGCTCCTCGCCGACGGGTTCATTAAAGAGGTCCACTACCCAGAGTGGCTGGCCAACTTGGTGCTCGTCAAAAAGAAGAATGGGCAGTGGAGTATGTGCGTTGACTACACGAGCCTGAACAAGGCTTGTCCCAAGGACCCATTCCCTCTTCCTGGAATAGACCAGGTGGGCGATTCCACCGCGGGATGCGGGTCCCTATCAATCCTGGATGCATGCTCTAGGTACCACTAGATTTTGATGAAAGAATCCGATCAAATCGTGACATCTTTCGTCACATCGTATGGATCATTTTGCTACACTAGCATGCCATTCGGGCTCAAAAATGCAGGCGCCACATACCAACTGTGCATGCAGACTTGCTTCCGCGACCAAGTAGGCCGCAACATCGAAGTGTAGATCGACGACATCATCGCAATACAAGGAGGACTGACGATCTCATCGCCGACCTCAAAGAAACCTTTGCAAACCTCAGGCAGTTCCACATCAAGCTCAACGACGAAAAATGCGTTTTTGGGGTCCCAAAGGGAAAAGTCCTTGATTTCATTGGCTCCGAGTGAGGCATCGAGGCAAACTAGGACAAGATCTCCACCATCCTTAGGATGGGCCCCGTGCATGATGTCAAAGGCGTCCAAAGACTAGCAGGATGTCTAGCTGCTCTAAGCAGGTTCGTTTCGTGACTGGGGGAACGCAGGATGCCGTTATACAAGCTATTAAAGAAGGCCGACCACTTCAAATGGACACCTGAGGCGCAGGAGGCCTTGGACCGGTTGAAGACCTTCCTCACCTCACCACCAACACTAGTCGCCTTGACGCGGGATGAACCGCTCCAACTCTACGCAGCGCCACCACGCAAGTGGTCAGCGCCGTATTCATAGTCGAACAAGCCGAAGAGGGGCACCCTCTCTCAACATTATTTGATTCCATGACCTTTTCGACAAGTCTCAGTAAAACTAGGAGATTTCTTTCTTGGTTTGATAATATTTTGAGAACAAATTTTGATTAGGATCCATACCAAGTCTAGATAAGCTTCCACTTTTCCTTATATATACTTGTTGAAGACCATTTTGATATTGAGATACAAGAGAGTTGAGTGTGTTTCTCTGGCTTTACAAGATTTTATCTCCAATGGTTTGATTATCTTTTTCAAAAAAAAAACTGACTGCCAAAATGAGAACTTGTGTCATTGATGAATTTGAACTCTTGTTGAACCTTTGTTGTGGGATGAGCTTAGCTGAATATCTTTTCTTTCATGATTTGCTGGTTCACACTAAAAATTTGAGAGAGCTTGTTAGTTTGATTGATTGAGATTAAGGTATGAGGAAGTTAATGAAAGGCAATGCCGATTATTTACATACTCGAGGATGAGCAAGGTCTAAGAGTAGGGGTGTTGTTGGCGCTCTATATTGACGAAATGATTGCATCATTTTACATGCTTTTTCATTGAATATGAGCATCAACTATGTCTTTCCATAACATTTATCACCGATAATTGTGGATTTGTGATATTGTTTTGGAATTGCACTATACTTGATTTTGTAGGTTTTAAGGCCTATTTTTCCAAATTCACAATTGATCCACCTCGTGAGAAAGAAGGCCTTAATGATAGTTTAATTCTAGAACAAGATAAATAAGCCAAGATTGGCGGATTACCACCTCTTGGGTCAGCTTCTGGAAGATATCTTTTCATGATACACCTGTTATGGTATATGGTACTAAGGATATTTGTGGAGAGTATGAGATATTTCAAGGACTATCAAAATCCACCAAAAGATGGAAGATTTCAGCATAAACCAAAGATCCTAGTGCTCCTCAGCCCAAGGTCCTAAAGCAAACTTGTTTCTCAAGCAACAGGGACCGACATACTTAAAGATGGAAGGTTTTGGACAAAGGGATAAGGGGGTGGGCTAACCCTACCCCCTAGTTTCGTCAACCCCACCCCCTTCTACGTCGGTTCACGTTTTCCTTTTTACGACACCTTCCCCAGGTTATAAATAGCGAGGCTAGGCCCTGAGGTCAGGCATCCAATTTATTATCAAGGAATAGAATATGCAGAGAGGAGGGACATCAACAAGAGGAGAGCTGAAGGTTGAGTTCTAGGCTACAGATTAGAGCTTTTGTAATTCTTGGAGGTAATTAGAGACCTTGCATGGTGCTCTAATTACCTAGCTGCTGAGATTTAATAATATCATAGTATGAGGTATGATCATGATTGTAAGCTTCGATACAATTTATCAATGAAGCATTGATCTTGTCTAATTATCATATCCTTGGTCTAACATGTCTTGCCGGCCATCTCCCATGGCCGCCCGGCCATCCCACATGGCTGATCGGCCACTCACTTTGGTCGCTCGGCCAAATCCAGCAGCCAAGATGCCTAGGGAGCATTTCAGCCCAACATTGATGGCCGCATGGCCATATCCTATGGCTGCCCAGCCATTCCATAGTGGCAATCTGACAAGTCCTTCAACCTGCATACAAAGAAACACAAAATGAGACAAATGCAACCGTGCATCCAAGAATCCAATGACATGAAGGGTCAGAAGGCTATCACACAATGATTGCAATCCAAGGGAGACAACATGCCGCCAATCCGGGAGAAACACATGGCCGCCTGGTGTTGGCGTCCCTTAGCCTTAAAAAGATTTTACTCCGCAAGCGCATGGAGACCGCTGTAGCTTTTCACTCAGAGTATTCCGAGTATCGTATTTTTATCCACAGGGAAGCGGTAGGCGAGAGAGTATAATTGAATGAACTCAAATCGAATGATCCGTACTTAAATAAATATACCAGTTAGTCACTAGACAAGGGTAAGTCTAGTAAACGTATAGGTGTATGGTGGAAAGAAGTAAATTAAACTACCTAAGATACACGTAGAAAGGTATAGTTGCCTAGGAGGACAATGAGTGAGATAAAGTTCCCAAACTCTATTCTATTCGGCTGCAAAGACTATGTCGTGGTTAACTAAGAAATTCAAGTAGCAAGTCTGGGTCTCGCGTCGAGCGAAATTCCAGCGCCTCGAGGGGTCAAGGGGTAGATAGTAGACCACCGAAGGAGACCCGGCTAACGCCTATGGGCCTACCGCATAAACAGGCTTGGGATACACAGGCACACCACACGCTGTCACCGAGTGGGGCTACCAAGCAAATCTGCGTGGATAGGCTGGCATGCTATAAACGTACTCAAACAAAGCTTGAGCAACAATAGATCATCCTCAATCAGAGGAGAGGACCTAACCAGAGCCTGGCGAAGGAGAAAATCATACTGGGTGGAGAGGCCCGCAAGCTCAAAGCCGATCGCAGAGCCGAGTCACTGAGACGTGTCTCACTGGCCTAGCCACTGACAAAGGAATCATGAGGCAAAGCTCCTGAAAAGAAGGTCACTGCCAAAACAACGAACACATCTCAAGAATGGCGGAAGAAGGAAATTGAGACGCCAAAGCCAAAGCCAGAAAAGATCAAAACTCAGAAACAAAAGGCTATGGCAACCAAGAAGGTTTGGCGAGCAAAAGTTGCAGCCCAGACGGCCGCTAAGTCTCCGTCAAGTGCTGACACCACATCGAAGGTATGACTTGCCCTCGCCAGGAGGTAAACTAGCATTACCCTCCACTGCATATTTAATTTCTCCACGCTTAATTTTCTCTTCTTTTTCATGCATCTACTTTAAATTTTTACTGCGGCATGTTTAATTTTTCATCAAATTTTTCTTGTTTAAGCCCTGCATTTAGTCTAAACTATCTTGCGAAAAAAAATTTCGGAGTCGCCCGGCCCCTCCTCTCCTCAGCTGCATGCGCCAAGTGCCATGGGCACTAGGAGCAGGCCGCCCGGCCCCTGCTTGGCGCCGCCCGGCCCCCTCTGCTCCCCTTCTGCGCGCGCACACCGGCTAAGTGCCAAAGGCACTGAGCCCCGGCACCGCCCAGCCTCCCTGCCAGGCCGTCCGGCCCTGTGCACCGACGCCACCCAGCCCCCTGCGCACCGTTCATGTCCCATCTCCACGCAAGCCACCAGCAAGACTAGGGGCATAGGCCATTGCACCGCCCGGCCCCTACCTGCGCCTCCCAGCCCTGGCCCCAGGCCGCCCGGCCTGTCCCCGAGCCTCCCGGCCTACTGCCTCTGCCTGCATGCACTCCCGCGCGCCTATAAATACGCATGCTTGGCCCCTTGAGCTCCTCGCACCGCTCAGCAGCATGAGCACTCTCTCTTCTCCCCCCTAATCATTCTCTTAAGCACTAGTTTAGGACTTAGTTTATTTTCAGCACTTAGTAAAAATTCTGCCCAATAAAATAAGTGCTACACCCTCGGTTTTTGGACATTTTGTGGATGCTCTGCCCCGCAAGGATGACTAACTTCTGGACGACTGACTTCTGGATGACTAACCACTAATGCTAATCTTGTGACTGCTTTGTCCCTTGTGTAGCATATTGTTTATTTTGCAGAATGTCGTCCTTTTCAAGAAATCGAAGAAGGCCCTGAGCAACACAGGGAAGGGGCTGCACCTGAAGTTCCCGTCTTCATCGGACGAGCGCTCCCGCTCTCGTTCACAAAGCGGAAGCTCCAGGACTCCAGCAGCATCCGACAGGACTCCAGCAGTGTCTGACAGGATGTCCGTCATCGGTACACGCAGCCGCCAGGACTAGGACGAAGGAGTTTCTTCTCAGCAACAACAGTAGCGCCGACTAATGAACCTGCAGGATATCAACATCCAAAGCGATGAGGAGGCCAAGATGTTACAAGCTCTTACCACCAAGGTCTTTGGGAGGGCAAAGTGCTTCGACGCCTTCTTCCTCGTCGAAATAGGTATGTTGGACCCATTTGTTCAAGCTTTTGATTATGTGGGTTGGTCGGATTTCGCTAATATTACAGAGGAAGAATCTGTCCTTCTAACACAAGTATTCCTGATGACTCTCTACATGGAGAAACGAGGTACGTTCATAAATTTCCGCCTGTTAAATACTGAATTTTCAGTCTCCCCGCGGAAGTTCACCGAGCTTTTGGGCTTCCACCCCAACTGTTTGTTGACTGACCTGGCCGGGTATGATATGAAATCTTTTTGGGTGGAAATATGCGGAGAGTTTGGGAAGGGGAAACACAGCACCACCAAAATTCACAACCCCACTCTGAGACTCTTAGCTCGCTGGGTCTCGCTCATAGTCTTCCCGAGAGGTGAGGTTCGTTGTGCACCCAACGAAGACCTCAAATGCCTCTATGCCATGGTTAAGAAGAAGCGCTATGCTCCAGTCCTCGACATTGTCCGTCATTGGATGGGCATGAGAGCGACCAACACCCCCATAAGCATCACCTCCTTTGTCACCAGGATTGCAACCAACCTGGGCCTCCTAGAGAATGCCTAGCTTGAGTACCTTCCCGATGACACATCACACTATGTAGGGGAGCAGCACTCCATACAGGCACATTTCATGAAGCAAGACGCCGAAATGAATGGGCAACTAGTCATGACATGGTTTGGGCACAATCTTGAGCTGCCGCTTCCAGCACCGCAGTTTGACATGTACACTGTTAGAAGCCTAACCATGCAGCTCGATGTGGAGGCACCACGCCAAAGCATCGGCGGCGTCATGACCAAAGGCCAGCGGCGGCGAGCAGAAGAGCAACACCGTAGAGCACGAGGAGAGTTTGAGGAGGAACCATCCCACGTTTCGACGCTCACTGAGCCATCCTGGTTTTACACCAGTAGTGGCCAGAGTTCCTACCAGCCTTCCCTTAGTACACCATACAATGGAGGCGGTAGTGCGTCACGTGCGTTCAGCCGAGACCTAGGTCACTCTGTTTCAGCCCGATACCACACACCTGACATGGCCGACATCAACTCCGCAATGGGGGGGATGAACTTGGGCAAGTACGATCAGAGGCTGTATCAGCAAGTAGGTGACATCCACCAACGCACGGAAGCGATGGATCAACGGCTCCAAACCAACACGGAAATGCTCCAGAACCTGAACGAGCAAGTTGGAGCCGGCTTCCTCAATGCTCAGAACTTCTACAACTACTACTACCAAAACCCCTAGCTTCATTGAAGCTTGGGGGATGGTAGGCCGTTAAGAGCAAACCTCCTCGTGCTCGTGCCCCCCAGAGTAAGGTGTCCCCGTCTCGTGCCCCTATCTCCTTTCTTGTGCAGCAGCAGTACCTGTCCGACCTAGCAGCAGTACCCGTCCAGCAGCATCACCTGTATCAGCAGTACCCCGTCCGACCGAGCAGCAGCAGTACCCCCGTCCGACCGAGCAGCAGCATCACCCGTCCGAAGGTAAGTAAGTTTAATAAAATAATGTTCTTTATATATTTGCTTATTTCAATTTATTAAAAAAAAGTGTCAATAAAAGAAACTCCGAACTTTGATGTATATTTTCCATATGGAAATTATGAATAGTTGCTCTATTATGTTCATACATAGTTGTTTATGCACGTTCTATACTTAGCTTAATTTCGAGCTCGTGTGTATAAGTTGAAAACTTGATCTTGTACTTAGTGGATGCCATTTGCATAACTATGTCTAAGTTGTTGTGAGAAATGATATGGCTAAGCACTAGGTTTTCTCCACATGTAAGTAAGATAAACATCTCAGGTTTATTCTTTTGAAAAATAAAATGAAGTTCCCCCATAGGTTTTGACTACCTACCAGAGCCAAAAACACTGAAATATCTGAGCCCAGCTTGTTTAAGCTACTTAAAGTTGTTTTGAGCTTTGTCAAATTTTGAGTCTCTTAGAATGGAATCATCTCTATCTTGTGAATCGTTGGAGCAAAATTCTACCACCACAAATGCATTTACCTATCCTGGGTATGCATCCATATATCTCCACAATAATACCCTTATCCTTACTCCTTCCAATCAAAAAGAGGTAGAGTATGGAGCCAACAAAAATATGAGAAAAAGAAAAGCATGCTAGTCAAGCATGGCAAAAAGAGAGAAAAATGCAAAAGGGCTCCATATTCATACCTATCAATCAAAAAGGAGAAGGAAAGGAAACAAGGAGATTCATCCATCCATCCACCAAATAAAGCTCCAACAATGAACAAGGCTAGATGATGTAGTACATTTCTTTTGTCCAATCTTTGGCTTTGCAAAACAAACAACTTAAGTAAGCTAAGTTCTTCCATGACCCTGAGCTCCACATAAGCCTTAGTATAGGAAGTTCTTAGCCATGCTCTTGAGCGATCAAGAGTACCTTTGGGGAAACTTGTTTTCTTTTGAAAAATCTTTAGAAACACCTGAGATGGGAATCCCAAAAGACATGCTTGGAGCAGAACCTGCAGTTAAGTCGTTCTTCCTCCCAACCGCCCAAGACATGGTAAGACAAAAAGATGCACCACAGGTATGAGTAAGAGTGATCATTACATACACTATGGTTCGAGGTAAAAGCATGGGTGTCGTCTGTGCATAACTCCTATTTATGAGCATCAATATTGCAGCAACTCCTGATCCATAACCCATCTTAGCTTTACTCGAGGACGAGCAAAGGTTTAAGCTTGGGGGTGTTGGCGGTCATTATTGCACCATTTTGACCGCCAACTATCCATGAGCATGGAAGGAAAATACATCAAAGTATAGGATAACCCTTGCTACTAACATAGTTCCACAAGTTGTGTTGAATATTTGATTGTAGGTACAAAGCCGCTCGGCCTCACCCCCAAGCCGCTTGGCCTGACAAAGTGGCCAAAACACCTCATCTTCGACCTGCATGCACCTGAGTGACGTGTCAACACAGTTGTGAAGTCCAAATGCCGAATGAAACAGGCAAAGTACCAGAAGGCCTTGCCACATCATCGATCTAGCACTTGGATTGGTGAAGTCAGCGATCCTCGGCACTTCAATCCTGCGGTTAAGGAAGAAACACAAGTGAAGATCAACGTTTGACAAGGAAACACATGCATAACTGGCATAACTGCCATGCAACCGCCATGGGAAGTGAATACCAGCCACAAGATCAAGAAAAGCAGTGGATCAAAGGGCTCTCTGGGCCTCCCGGCCTGGAGGGAGGCCGCCCGGCCCCGCCTCAGGATGCCCGGCCTGTAACCACCATCCAAACCGCCTCACCGACCTTGGAAGCTATAAATACCCCCCTAGAGCTCACTTGTGAAGTGTGGAAGGTTAGTAGCTCATACTATCGCTTAGTCTAGTAGCACTAGGTTAGTCCTGGGTGTTAGAGTTGAGTCTGAGCTTTTGCCTCAGGGATTCCAGAGTCTTCTTCGAGTCTTGGTAAAGCTCTTGTATCTTTCTATCTTTGTACTCTTGTTACTCCAGTATAATATATTTCATTGTTCTATCTTCTGTTATACTTTACTTCTTAACGCTTGCCTAGTGTGGTGTACCTTTATTGCACACTAGATCCAAGGCTTAGGTTTGTGTTGTTTTAAGTTATCTGAATCCTGTTAGACTTGCCGGTGCTATAAGCTTGTCTTAGGCTTTTGATCTAAGATTAAGTTAGTTCTCACCCTCTGATCAAGGAAGAGGTTTAGTGTTCAAGTTCTCACTTGAACACTAGTATAGCGTGCCATCTTACCCACGTAGATCTGGTTGGTAGCCTCTCTAGGTGACAGCTCTAGAGGCCTCAGTATTCCACCCCGTCGTTCGGTAAGCCCGTAGGCGTTAGCCGGGTCTCCTTCGGAGGTCTACTATCTACCCCTTGACCCCTTGAGGCACCGGAATTTTGCTCGACGCAAGATCCTAGCTTGTTTCCAGTTAACTTAGTTCAACCACGAATATTCCTCTGCAGCGGTTAAGTAGTAGAGTTTGGAAATCTAATCTCGCTCATTGTCCTCCCAGATAGCTACCTAAGTGTTAGGCTTCTTTAGTCCCTATTTTACTCTTCCCACCATACACTACCTTGTTATCTTACCCCCGTTGTAAGAATAGCTGGTGTTTTATCTAAGTTATAGTACTGCTTGAAAGTTCAACATTTCATTCCACCTATTCGCCCCTGCTTCCCTGTGGATTTTTACGATACTCGGAATACTCTGAGTGAAAAAGCTACAGTGAATCTCCGTGCGCTTGCGGAGTAAAATCTGTTATGCTAAGAGACGTCAACACCCGGTGTTTGATGATGTAGCTTCTTCTTCTCCCGGCCTAGCACTTGATGAGCCTCTGTCGGACACTGTCGAAGAGTTTTGGCCCTGTGAACCGAAGGACGTCGGGAACCGAATGCGCTGTCCCGCGCTACTGATCGCACTTCTGGCCCTCTTGAGAGCGCGCCTCATCCTGCACTAAAAAATAGACACAAGATCTACGAGACGACAGAATAAAATTGGCGTTAGTCGTTAGTCGTCCTTGTGGGGCATGACAGCGCCACAACTCGTTCTTGGTCTTGCCAAAAGAGAGGGGCTAGTAGCTAATTTATTTGCTCAACTAGATTTTTATTTGGACATTATTTTACCTAAGTAAAGAGAGCTAAATAAACTACTAAGCAAGGGAATTAAGAGAGGGAGAGAGGAGTTTGCAGTGTGTGCTGCTAGTGCATCGAACAAAGGAATGGGGGGGTGCCTTTTATAGGCCAAAGGGCAGCAGCAGGGGGCCAAACGGCCAGGCGAGGAGGCCGGCCGACCGGGGCCTTGGTCAGCCGGCCATGATGGCTGGTCGGCCAGCCTGGTGTGTGGTGTCGGGCGGCTTCGAGGTGTTGTGTTGGTAAGAGCTCGAGTGTTGCATGCATGGGCTCAGAGAGGGAGCGGTCGGCCGGCCCGGTGACCTGGTCGGGCGACCACTTGATGCACATCCCCTTTTGTCTTGGAGGAAAGGGAGGTGAGAGGAGAGAGGGGCAGGTTGGGTGGCCTCATGATGAGGTCGGCCGGCCATGCCTTGCTTTGGGTGAGAACAAAGAGTAAAGGGAGGAAAAGAGAGGAAGGTGAAAAAGGAGAGGAAGAGGAGGAAAAGAGGGAAGGGAGAGAGGTGGTCGGTCGGCCTAGGGGCTCGGTCAGCTGGCCCCTGGCGCCTGCCTCTCTCCTCTTTTGTGCATACTTTGGGAGAGAGCAAGAAGAAAAGAGAAAGAAGAAAGAAAAAGAAGGGAAAGAAAGAGAGAAAGGAAAAGAAAGGAGCAAGAGAGAGGGGGGTGGTCGGGTGGCATCATGGTGTGGTCGGCCGGCCACCGAGTGCCCCCCTGCCTTAACTTTGGAGGGTGGTCGGCCGACCGGGGCCCTGGGTAGGGTCGGCCGACCCTTAAAAAAAATTTCGAGAGTAAAAGAAGATATTAAACTGAATGCAAGAGATTAAATTTATGCATTGCAAAAATTTAAATATGCAGTGGAGAATGAGAAATTAAAACTAGCGGGAAATAAATATGTCGTCGAATGATAATGCCAGATTTACCTCTTGGCGGGAGTGAACCATTTACCGCCCTTCGGGATGTCGCATGGACGTACGTACGGGGAGGTAAGTGGTACTTTTGCGAGCCACTTGGAGTTTGTCGTGGATGGGTCCTAGGTACGCTTGTTTTCAACATGCCCCATAGTGTTTGTCCTAGATTCTCCATGGGTATGTTGATTCTTGTTGCACCCTTGGTTGATGGGTCTTATAGGCTCATGGGTGTCGACCTTCTTAACAGGAGCTTTGCCTCCTCTTTCCTAGTTCTTGCGGCTAGCCTTCATTGCTTTTGCCTTCTTCCATTCGTCTTCTTCCCGTTGTCGGATGGCAGCCTTGGTGGCTAACTTCCGTTTCATAAATGTTACGGGACTGTCCATCTCTTTCCCATAGGCGTCATAGACTAGTGGCTTCGGCACATACTTTTGGCACTTGAAAAACTTCACTTGGTTACACTGCTCCACTTTTGGTTTGAAGGAGAATGTCTCCCTCATTCCGTTGATGTTGAGGTGGACTTCTCCGACTCCAACATCAATGCTTGCTTCTGCGGTGCTCAAACAACGGCCGCCCAAGAATGAGCGGTGTCTTGGCATCTTTTTCCATGTCTAGTACCACAAAGTCCATGGGAATAAGGAAGTTCCGAATCTTCACCGGGACATCCTCGGCGATTCCCGCGGGGTGTCGGATAGATTGGTCCGCGAGTTGCAGACACATACTTGTGGGGACGAGTGCCGCGTGATTGAGTTTGTCGAAGACAATTTTAGGCATGACACTGACGCTTGCTCCGAGATCACATACGGCTTGATTGAAGACTTGGTTCCCAATTGAGCATGGAATGGTAGGACTGCCAGGGTCCTTCTTCTGTGGAGGTTGGTTGAGTATAGCTGCGCTACACTCCTCGATCATGTGCACAATTTTCGCTGATGGCAGTGGCTTCTTATTGTTGAGTATATCTTTTAAGTACTTTGCATATGTCAGTACCTGCATAGCATATAGCAGGGGTATATTGACATATAACTTCTTAATAACCTCAACAAACTTACTATATTGTTCATCGGCAGCAGCCTTCTTGTTGCGCTGAGGGAAGGTCAACACCGTTGTGTCATAAAACTCATGTGGAAGGGTTTTTGATGGCGCCTTCTCCTTCGTGGCATTAGTGCTGGTTTCTGGATAATCCTTCTCTTCTGTTTCTGTGGTCTTCTCCTGTTCCTTGCCACTAGGATGTGGAGGGTCCTGAGTGGACTTACCACCCCTAGTGATGACGGCATTAATGTGCTCTTTGGGAGGAGGTTCCAGTTGTCCCAGAAGCTTTCCCGCATTAGCACTAGGCGAAGAGGCAGCCAACTCAGCTATCTGTGTTTCTAACATTTTATTGAAACTCAGTTGATTTTTCATAGCACAGTTAAAAGTTTCCATTTGTAAAGAAATAGATTCAAAAAGTCTATCATTTGCATGAAACTTTTTACTGATGCTATCATACACAGCTTTTGGATCAAAAGAGCTAGGCTATTGAATTGTTTTGAATTGCCAGAGGAGTTACCTTGTCCGGAGAATGGAATATATGGTCGCGAATTCCAGCCTAGTTGGGGACGATTCCCGTTGTTGAAGTTGCTAGAGTTACCGATGAAGCTGGCATCTTCTGGTCCTGTTTCAGGGCAGCTGCTCCCTGAATGCCCCGTGTTCCCGCAGACCTCACAAGTCATGCGAGTGTCAAGGGCCTGGATTGGTGCGGTCTCAGGATTGTCTTCCAGCTTCTTTAAGAGCAGGTCCATCTTGGCAGCTAGCATGTCTGTGATGTCGATATGATGGACTCCACGGGATCGTGTGTGTGACCTTTCTTCCTTCCATCACTGGTTAGTGGCTATCTTCTCAATCAGATTTTTGGTCGCTCTCACACTTTTGGATAGGAAAGATCCTTCAGCGGCTGCATCCAGGTGCTCTTGAGCGGTACGGTTTAACCCGTGAAACAAAATCTGAATGATCAGCCATTCTTCCATTCCATGGTGGTGGCAGGTTGCTATATATTCCTGTAATCTTTCCCAGGCCTCCGCCACCGTTTCATCTGTGAGCTATTGAAAGCTCAAGATCTTGTTCCTCAACGCGTTGGTCTTTCCCAGAGGGAAGTACTTGGCAAGGAATGCGTTTGAGCACGCATCCCATGTTGTCAGTGTTGCACGGTTGAGGTAGAACCATTACTTCGCCTTTCCGACAAGTGAAAATGGGAAGAGGCGTAACTTGACAGCGTCGGCGGATGCACCTTTCATGGTGAATGTACTGTAGATTTCCAAGAATTGCTGCAGGTGGTTGTTGGCATCTTCTGTTGCTAATCCGCAAAAGGGAATGGCTTGCACAATGTGAATGACTCCCGGCTTGAGTTCAAAGTTCTCCCCTGCGTTGACTACTAATCCCGTATGGACATTGTTGCTGGATGGGATGGAGAACTCACGGATGGTCTTCTCAGGAGCTGCGGCCATGTCGTCGGTGTTCGAGGAACTACTTGACGTGGCCGTTTCAAGGTTCAGTTCCCTTGGGACAGGTATCTGCCCGTGGATGGTCTTAGGACGGACCCTCCTGAGCAGTGACTCTGGATTATTGTGGAAGTTTTCTGACAGGTCAAAACCAGTCATACACCTCTCTGTTGCAACCGCAACATAAACAACAGAGACAAGTGAGCCTGCTAAAGACTAGTTGGTACTTTTATAAAAGACACGGGGTTCGAAAAGAGTTTATCAACTATATCTCTGCCTATTGCTTCCCCGGCAACGGCGCCAGAAAAGCTTGTTGGCATTTTACTCCGCAAGCGCACGGAGACCGCTGTAACTTTTCACTCCGAGTATTTCGAGTATCGTATTTTTATCCACAGGAAAGCGGCAGGCGAGAGAGTATAATTGAATGAACTCAAATCGAATGATCCGTACTTAAATAAATATACCATCTAGTCACTAGACAGGGGTAAGTCTGGTAAACGTATAGGTGTATGGTGGAAAGGAGTAAATTAAACTACCTAAGATACACGTAGAAAGGTATAGTTGCCTGGGAGGACAACGAGTGAGATAAAGTTCCCAAACTCTATTCTATTCGGCTGCAAAGACTATGTCGTGGTTAACTAAGAAACTCAAATAGCAAGTCTGGGTCTCGCGTCGAGCGAAATTCCGGCGCCTCGAGGGGTCAGGGGGTAGATAGTAGACCACCGAAGGAGACCCGGCTAATGCCTACGAGCCTACCGAACAAGCGGGCCTGGGATACACAGGCACACCACACGCTGTCACCGAGTGGGGCTACCAAGCAAATTTGCGTGGATAGGCTGGCACGCTATAAATGTACTCAAGCAAAGCTTGAGCAACAATAGGTTGTCCTTGATCAGAGGAGAGGACCTAACCAGAGCCTGGCGTACAGGTTGGATTATAGCACCGGCAAGAATAACAGGACTTGGCCAACTAAGATAACCACAGCCTAAGCCTAGCAAATGCAAAATAAAGGGGTACACCACACTTGCAAGAGATAGAAACAAAGTAAAATATAACTGAATTATATTGAAGATAAGAGTACAAAAGATACAAGAGCTTTTACCGCAGACTCAGAAGAATATCTGAGAACTCCGAGGCAAAGCTCGACTCACTCTAACTCCCAGGACTATCCTAACTACTAAGATATGGAAAAGAACTCTCTAAGGTAGAATATGGCTCTCAACTTCTCCACACCTTTACAAATGAGCTCTACAGGCCTATTTATAGTCCAATATGTGAGCGGGGTACTTGTAGGAGGCAAAGGTCGGTGGGAGGTTGAGGTCGGTGGTAGTCGGCTGACCTAGCCCGAGGTCGGGCGACCCTCCGATCCACTACCTTTGCACTCCAACGGCTTGATCTTGTGTCCCCATGGCAGTTGGCGGTTAGGATGGTTGTTGCACGTGTAAAATGCCTCTGAGGGTAGGTCAGCCGACCTTGGAGGAGGTCGGGCTACCACGTGTCAACCTTGCATTGGCCACATTACTCTTCCCTTGGATTATTGACGTCATGGATCCGTGACTTGGTGAACTTTTGGCCTTTGGATACATTGGATGCTTGATACAACGGTTGGATTGACTTGCACATGTGTTTCTTTGCATGCAAGAGTGGAAGTGGGCTCAACCGGCTCGGTGAGGTGGCTGGGCGGCCAGCCAGGTGGTCAGCCAACCTGCCAGGTGGTCGGCCGACCTGGCAGTGGGTCGGTCGACCTGCCCGGTGGTCGGCCGACCTGGCACTTGGTCGGGCGGGCCACCAGCATTTGGCCTGTTTGTTCCTTTTCCCTTCCTTGGCCTTGTGTCATCCATTTTTATATGTAAATGTGTACCTGCAACCAAATATCCATGTACATCTTGTGGAACTCATTTGTAGAAGGGTTAGTCCATTTTTATTTACTTGCAATGCTCCAATTGGTTGGTAATTGACGGTAGATATCGTGAGATTACGACCGTCAACACCCGGCCAGAAACTTGGCCGGCCGGCATGACTTTTACCCGTTTTGCACGTGCAATGACTTTGGCAACTGTCACCGACCTTGGCGAAGCATTTTTCTGCTGTTGCATCAACAAAGGCGTTGGATGGGATGGCCACCCGACCATGGGCATTGCCGCCAAGCCAACCGACTTACCTTCCCCATCGACCTTCCCGCTGCTATAAGTAGAGGGGCACTCCCCCACTCGAAAAATGTACCTTTTACCATGTAACTGTCTCTCCCTTTCTAGGAGGCGCCCCACGAGTGGTGCCTCCACTCTGAATATAGTGTTTGGTTAGGAGTTAGAGAAGGGTCTGTTGTATCAGAGTCGATCGTATGTATTTGGTAACATTTGAGATCTATTCTTTTGCATTACATTCTGATGTAGGACTTAATTATGAGCATTTAAAGTCTTATTCTATTTATTATCTTCGTCTCTGTTAGTAACTCGAGTGGTGTAATTGCATTTTCCTTTTGGTCCACCATTCGAGGCCTAAGTTGTGCTAAAATAGAATTGATTGATCGTTGTTATGCTTGCCGGTGTTACAATCCAACTTATACACTAGGCTCTGGTAAGTTCCTCTCCTTTGGCCAAGGATGAACTATTGAAGCTTGAACACGTTTGTAGCGTGTCATCCTCTCCACGCAGATTTGCTTGGTAGTCCCACTCGGTGATAGCATGTGGTGTACCTATGTATCCTAGTCCTGTCGTTCGGGAGGCCCGTAGGCATTACCTAGGTTCTCTTTGGGTGGCCAACTATCTACCCCCTGGCTCCTTGAGGGCATTAGATTACGCTCGATGCAAGTTGATAACTCTGTTGATATCCTTTCGATCCTTGGCACGGATATATCTAGTAGATCCTTTCAACCCTAGCTTTACCTATTTTCTTGCCAATGGTGCTTGGCTACTATCCCTTGGCGTTTGGTGTCAACCTTTCCCAGCTATCCGTTGACGTGAATGAGCAGCAACAACTGGGTGAATGATAGTTTGATATCTCAATCTCAATGCTTCCCTATGGAAATAAATACGATACCTTGAAATACTCCCGAGTGAAAGACTACAGTGGTCTTCGTGCGCCTGCGAAGTAAAATCCGGTAGGCTAAGAGCCGCCAATAGTGTCCATCACCTACTTTTGTGCCATAAGTCAAAATGAAATTACATGTGGTATATCAAGGCAACAATTCCATGATGAGAGCCAATGGACTGGCCTCATTGCTCTCCTGGTGTGATGAGTGATTGTCAACGGTACAAGTCCTCCGATGGACTGGAGGTAGAAGAAGGAGAAAGACCTCGATGGACTAAGGCAAAAGTCCTCCAATGGACCGGAAGCACAAGAGCTCGACATCGGTCGGCCATGGAAGCTCGGTACACGGAGGGGCGGTTCGACAATGGTGGTGTAAGTCCTCCGATGGATTGCAAGGCAACTCCAATGGACTGGAGAAGCCGGGTGCCACCGTGGTCTCCAACTAGAGTGCATGGTGCGAAGGTGTGCGAGGGAGGCTTTGGCGGCTTCAGATCAAAACCACCACCCAAGCAACCCAAGCCTTGGTGAGTTGGACCACGACTCACCAAGATAGAGAAGATGGGCCAATTCCGGCCCAGATGGAGACTTCCTAAAGTTTCCTGGTTTCTGACTTCAAAACCAGGGGTGCAAAGGTGGATTGGACTACAGGCCACGTGGAGAACATCTAAAGATTGCGTGGAAGGTAAGAAGATGAAGTCTTCATCGTGGTCGTTCGTCCCCGATATTTTGGGTCTTTTTCTGTTTTAGCCCCTCCGGACGTTTCTAGTGTTAGGGGTCTATGTGTAAAAATGTCAAAACTGAACCGGTGTATAAATAGCCTAAGAGCTGGTCATTGAGACTACTCTTGGCTGCTAGGGTTAGTCTTTGTCTTGTGATTTTCGTCCCTAAGCTTTGAGCATCAAGTTTAGGTGGGTTAGGGTGAGATCTACCCACCAAATCAAGAGGGAAGGTGAGGGTGGTTGCTTGGGATGAAATCCTTCGTTGTAATCTGATCTAAGACCTCTTTTGAGGCTTCTAATCAAAGTGATTTCGGCTGCAAGTTTTCTGTGCCTTGTTCCTTCCTTTTCCCTTTGGTTCTTGGACTCAATTCTTGGCTTTTCGGGTGTTTGCTTTGGCCGAGGTTGAATTCCTTCTTTTGCTTGTGTTTTGGACTTGCAAGGATGTGGAGATTATGTCTTAGAACATCTCAATCCCGAAGGATTGCCACGAGCAAGTTGTTCTTGAGCTTTCCCCTTCTCTTGCCCAAAGGTTACCTCTTCACGAGATCTAAAATTTCAGCTAATCCCTTGATCTTTTTCCATAATCTTTTGGGAGTAGCTTTTGAATGGAGCTAGGTTAGTGTGTGCAAAATTTTGTGAATATTGGTGAAGGTTTAGTCAAGTTTTAGCTTCGGAAGTTCAAGTTTCGAGTGGCTGTTTTTTGTCTATGCTATATCGTCCGGTGAGTTCCTATAACGTCCGGTGATTACTTCAGTGGCCAAACATGCTCCAAATGACCTGCAATTTTGTGGACTTCGTGTCCTATGAATCATAAAGCTTCCATAAAAATTTCAGAATATTTGGAGGTGTTTTGACCAGGTTTTGGTATTTTTCTTTGGAGGAAGGTCTGTCTGTTTCTGAGCATCGGACAGTTCGGTGTGCAAACCACCGGACGGTCCGGTGAGTGTTGGAATTTCATTTCTTCTCCATTTGAACTGAAATTTTGTGGAATTGTTCCTTGATCCCTTTTCAAGCTGCTGTAACAATTTCACATTTTCTAGAGTTGGTTTGATTGGGTTTTGGTTGAAAGCTTTTCGGAGTATTAGTCTGTGAACACCGGACAGTCCGGTGATCACAACTTGCTCCATTTGGTCTGATTATTTTTGAAGCGGTTCTTGACTGTCTTTTGAGAGTGTGGTATTTTTTGGGGATTTTTTAGAGCTTTTCTTGAAGGGTTTTGGCAATTTTCTTTGCAGCTCTGTCCGGCTAAATTCTTCAGTCTTTCAGAGGTTAGATCGTTTTGCATCTTTTGTTTGAGGAGTTCGTGCATGTGCTTCTGCTTTATGCTTGGTATGTATCTGTTCAGTGGACGGTACCAAGCTCGTATTGTGAGCTAGATACGTATCCTCTCAGTGGACGGTATCTAGCTTTGTTGTGGGTGTTGTTTCAGTTTGCACTGCGGGTGATTGAGTTTGAGTTTTAAGTGCTTCTATTTACCCCCTCCCCCTCTAGTCGCACGTCTCGATCCTACAAGTGGTATCAGATCCGGTTAGGTTTCCTCATACATTAACCGGTGACGAAACCGTAGCGACGATGACTTACTCCAAGAAGATCCCAATCCTTGGCTCCGATAGCTATCCCTACTGGAAAGGTAGGATGGAGGCGTTCCTCCTGAGCCTGAGCCAGGACATATGGGATGCTACCCAGAGTATGACTTTTGTGGTGCGTCCAGTTGCTGAGCGTACTACGCCTGAGATCGTGGCTCAGCATGAGGTGAATGCCAAGGCTGTTAACTTTCTCTTCTCAGGGCTTGGTCCCGTTGATTATGAGAACGTGAGCCACCACAAGACGGCGAGAGAGATATGGTCCCTGCTTAGTGCACACTATGAGGGTACAACTACGATTAAGGCCCGTCTCATCCTACCGGCGCGAATATGAAAATTTCGTGCAAAAGCCAGGTGAATCTGTGGATGCCTTGTTTGCTCAGTTTCAATCGATCATTAACAAGCTCCGGGCCAATTCCGCACCTGCTGAGCTCCCATACACTTACCATCAGCAGGCTGTCAAGCTGTTGTATGCCTTGGACAGGAAAGTGTGGGAGATTAAGAAGAGCTCAATTATTGAGTCAGCAAGATATGACACAATTGGAGTGGAGGACCTATATAGCAAGTTCAAGGCCACAGAGATTGATTACCGGATGACAGAGTCTCTCGACGGTACTGGCTCCAAGAGCCTCGCCTTGGCTACTCCCTCCCGTGAGGCTGCTACTAACCTCCAGTTACACAACTTCTCGTTTTCTGCTTTGATGTCTGTGACAGAGGAGCAGTTGGCGTCACTTGGGGATGATGAGCTTTGCTTGGTGTCTAGTCGCTTTCAGCACACCTATGACAACCGGATTAGCAACAAGAGGGGCGAAAGGCCCAAGTGCTTCGAGTGCGGAGAGGTCGGCCACTTCATCGCCGAGTGCCCTAACGAGAACAACGACTACTACAAGAAAGGCAAGAGCTAATCCCACGACTCTAACAAGTACCACTTCGGCAAGCTCAGCTACGACAAGCATCACTCTAACAAGCACAGCTCCGGCAAGCGCCACTTTGGAAAGAAGAACTTCCAGAAGGCTTTCAAGAGCTACTAGAAGGACAACCGAAAAAGAGGTAAGGCGTTCTTCACCGAGATCGGGTTCTGCAGCAGCGGATCTTCTTCCTCTACATCCTCGTCAAGCTCAAGTGATGAGGAGACCACGTACAAGAAGGACAAGAGGAACGATCAATGAGGTCCAGCTAGCTTGTGCTTTGTCTCCACCAAGTCCAAGCGCAAGAACAAGAACAAGAGGAGCTCGGTTTGCTCTGTGGCGCTTGAGGACAAGGAGAACAAGGATGACAATAGCAACTCTTCCTCCGATGATGAGGTAACTCCTGAGGAAGCTGAGATCCTTGAGATGTTAGAGGAGAATAGTAAAGCTTTGAAGGCTCAGGATAAGATGCTGGAGAAGGCTGGCAAGAAGCTGAAAAATCTTAAAGCCAAACTTGCTGAGGCCTTAGAGGAGAATGAGAAGTTGAGGAGTGCAAGAGTCCAGCCAAGTGAGTTTGAGTGCCCTACCTGTGAGTCTTTCATGACGGAGCTTGGTGACCAGAGATACAAGTATGCCAAGCGGGTAGAGGAGATAGATGGGCTGAGAGCCGAGTTAGGCAAACTCTAGTTCAAGCTGGATGAGTCTACTTTGAGTGGAGAGCTTGAGTGTGAGTCTTGTCCCTATTTAGCTAGTGCGCTAGCTATGCTGAAGAAGAAGTTTGAGGGGCCGCTCAAGGAGCTTGAGAAGCTTAGGGCTAGACCTGCGCTTTTGGGTGCGTGTATGGTCTGTCCTACTTTGAGAGGTGAGTTAGAGCAGTTGAGAGCTGACTTTGAGGTGCTTTCAGCACCTATTGACACTTGTAAGAACTGCCTGACCCTCACGATGCAGCTGGTGGATAGGGATGCGACCATTAAGAAGTTGGAGAAAGCTGCTCCTTTATTCCCTCTATAGATTGTGATACCTATGCTACCCAGACAGTAGTTCTGGAGGATCTGAGGTTGCAAGTGTTGTCTTTGCAAGATGATAGCTGCAGGTTGAGAGAGGTGCTGAGTTGGGTGTATGCGAGGCAACCCCAATTAGAGATGATTATAGAGAGCACCAAGAGAGTGTTGACGCAAGATATTGACTAAAATTTAAGCTCTATTTTTACATAATTTTATGCCTTTTCAGAAGTTAATCTTATGATTTAGTCTTGTTTTACTAACAAATAACCCCGTTTTCAAGAATGCTCTTTGTTTTTGCACATTATCAAATATTGCAGGAAAATGGAAAATAATTGCAATAATTGAGAAGGCTACTCGTTGAAGGATCAATTCGAGCTCTACAATTTAGAGTCCGAGTTTGCCTTATTTGGACTTCGAATGAGGGAGTTATGGTCAAAATACTAAAGGCTACAGAATATGGAAAGCTGATTTTGGGAAGGACTAGGACAAGGACTTCTTCTCCAAGCAAGGAAGCTTCATGGACGACCAGGACTATTCAAGATACATGTATACATAGAAATAGGAGTTTTAGGTGTCTTAGGACTCTTATAACCGACCTATTAGATTCCATGTATAGGGGACTCTCCACAGTATAAATATATGGCCTCCCTAGAGGGAGAGACATCCAATTCATTGTAAACCAGCGCTCCAAAGTTAGGGTTTAGGGTCCATCTTCCCAAGACTCGTTGAGAAGAAGATCCTGGCGAAAGGAGGCAGCAAGAGGAGGTAGGACCAGAGGGTGTCGGCCGACCAACCCCCCTAGGGTAGGCCGACCTCACTTGTTCCCGGGGAGATTCGAGTTCATTTTCTGATATGTTGTTCATCTCGCCGAATTCGACAACTATGCGCTTCATGTTCATGATGTATCTCGAGTAACTCTCGGTTCTTCTTATTTTACTATGTTAAACTTTGAGTTCGATTAATGAAATAGTCTATTTGCTATGAGTTCTTTGTTTATACATGATCTATGATCCATGTCTTTGCAATGCTTCATCTCTACATGTGATCAGGCCTGGTTGATATATCCACATGTCCTTTAGTAGATCTTTTTACTTTAATTAGTTGATTGAATGTGCTCATGTTTAGATATGGTTTAGGCTTGCTAGTTCATCAATTACCCTGACTTATATGACAAGTGGTTTGAGGGAAAGGTTCTATCAAGTTTATGATATTCATGATCATGTTTATTCTATGTTTCACGTTGAATCCATGCTTAGGGTAGTTCATAGTTTATAAGAAGTTTGTCTCATATCTATTGCTAATCCCTTAGCTGCATTAGCTTCTTTATCGATCTTGCTTTTGATCCCATCAAGCTCTTGTTCTTGATTCAGTATATGCTATAGTCTAGTTTTATATCCAGTTTATGCTATAGTTAGTTTTATATCTAGTTTGTGATTAGAATATCGGTTATCATCCTTTAGTTTAGTTTAGATATAGATTAGTCAGTAATTAGACTTTCTTTTATCCTTTAGTTTTTTAGATCTATTAGAGCTAATTAGTAATTGATTAATCCTTGATTAATAGTAGTTTAAACCTAGTTTTCCACGAATTGACCAAACCTTTGATACTCATCTCGGGAAAAGGCTACACCGATAATGTCGCTTGCAGTATAAGGTTTGGCGTGCTTAAGTGCCGTCAACAAGCTTTTTTGGTGCCGTTGCTGGGGAAAACTATCGTTTAGATTATTATTAATCTTGTATTAGCCTTTTACTACTAGTTTTGATAGTTAGTGTGTGTCTCCTAATTTAGTTCTAACTGTGTGCTTATTTAGTTCTAATCGTGTGATAGTCTTGTTCTAGTTGTGTGCTAATAGTTTTCTAGTTGTGTTTTAATTAGTTAGTGTGTTTTAATTCTCTAGTTTGTGTTTATTCTTTGTGTTCTAATCATAGTCTATTTGTTTAGTGTTCTCTAATCTTAGTCTTTAATTGTCCAGTGATTTCTAATCATAGTCTTTAAATTGCTTAGTGTGTGCTAATTACATTCTTGTTCTCTAATTGTGTTCTTATATTCATCGTTCGTTCTTGTGTTCGTTCATCGTTTTTGTATTTTAGACTAACCCAGCAACTTTGCTGTCATTAGATTTTTGTTTTTGTGTTTTTTCTTTGTGTTCTTGTGTTAGATATGACAACATTACTAGAACATTGGATGAGCTTAACATTGAGGGAGTCTACAATTCAAGAGCTGAAGCCACAAGAATCAAATGTGGAGCTAACAGCCAAATCCTATGAGCTGAAGCAAGGAATCATCAGAATTGCTGCCAAACTTTCTTTCAGTGGAGCTGATTCAGCAAATCCATACAAGCACTTGGAGAAGTTCAGTGAGATCTGCCACACGTTCCAACAAGACGGAGTTACGGCTGAGTGGGTTAAGTGGAATCTTTTTCCATTCATACTCATTGATAAAGCTCAGAGATGGTACCAACTTGCCGCAAGAGAAGCTCAAGGGGACTGGGGATTGCTAGTAGTGAAATTCGTCGCCAAGTTCTTCCCCATGATCAAGGTGCACAAGTTGAGAAAGCAAGTGCGGAGCTTTGCGCAAGAAGAAAGTGAAGACATCGACGAAGCTTGGGAAAGACTCAACGATCTGCTTAGTCAAGGACCAAATCTTTGAGTGACGTCTACTAAGTTACTAAGTATATTCTACTACAGGATAACTTTAGAAGCTTCCAAATATGTCGAAATGTGTGCCGGAGGATCACTTATGGACAAGTCAGTCAGTGAAGTTAGAGAAATCTATTTGACCTCTAAGGAAAAGAGAGAAAGGACAGAAAGAGAAGCCAAAGGAGCAGAGGTGGCGCTTACAGTAGAAGCTCAACTACCAACATTCCATACTCTAGTGTCGTTTGCATCTGATGAAGATTTACACTGGATGCCTGCTGATTTTGGAGAACCACTCAGTAGTGAAGGACCTCTCCCACAAGACCAAAGTACAGGGGAAATGCTGCCGAAATGGTTCAAGCCAAATCAGGAGAAGATGCTCAAGGCCACTCCACAAAAGAGAAGTGTCAGCATGTTTGAGGAAGAAGAAGACCAGCTACTTGCCTTCAACACAACTGAAGCTAACTCAAGCTTAGTGGAAGTGAAGATGTCAGAGTTACCATCAATATACATTGAAGAATCACTTCCATCAGACAAGCTAGTGGATGAATTTATCACAAGAGAAATGCTGCAGAATTTTTGAGTCGATGAGCAAAGCTATCCTCACTCAGTGGCAGCTGACACAACTGAAGAAAGTGAAGATAAATTCTATGGCATGTCATTTGAGAGAGAAACAATGGCATTTGATAAAGACTGGAGTGATGGTGAGTGGAAGAGCAGCTATAAATCAGATTGGAGTCACTCAACTTGTAGTAGCTCACTCAAGGAAGACTCCAGATATTCAGCTACTTCTCCATTTAACAACACCATTTGTGCTGCTCAAGATCTCACTCCAGAGAATCAGTATGTGACGAAGCTCGAAGATGAAGAGACTGAGTCAACATCAAATGAAGATTTAGAAGGACAACTCAGTGGTGAAATTGAAGATCATCAAAGCAATAAGGATTCATTTCAAGATGTTGAGATTGAAATTCACATTGAGATGCCAAGGGATGAACTCGTTGAAAATTCGAACCCAAGGTATATAAATCTTTCTCAAAATTTCATTTGTCTTAATGAAATTTTCAATTTGAATAAGATGATTTTTGATGTTGAGCCTTGTTATAATCATGCTTATAGGCTAAATAATCATGTTTATAGGCTAGATTTTCTTGAAAATGAAAATGAGGCTATTAGTTTTAACTTTGATCATTTTATGCCTAATAAACCTGAGTTGGAGAAAAAGATTAATGCTAAATATATGATATATGCTATAGTTAATCACAATTTGCTTTGGTTTTTTAATTTGATTATAATTGTGGTTATGGATGCTTATGTTTATCACAAGTTTTGTAAATCCCGTTCCTGTTAATATTCTTAAATTTGTGATGATAATTAGTCTAGCTCTAGTCTTTAAATTAAGCGCTTTTCGGGAGGCAACCCGTTCTTAGTTAGTTTTAGTTTTATGTGATAGTTAGAAAGCTTAAACATCTTCCTTTGATGACTAATTTGTGAATAATTACCTAGAAAAATTTAGTTTAGATTGCATTCATATCATATCTCATGTTTAATTTAGATTGCATTTTTTCATATATCACCATGTTGCATATAGATTAGGCTTGTATGTTTGCATTATGATTGGCTTGGTTGATTAATTAACTTCATGATGTGTGCTTTCATGTCCATGATATCATTTCTAGAATGTTTTCCTTAGCAATTTTGTGTAAGCATGGTGCTTAGACTAGATTGTTGATCATCATGATGAAGTTCTTTAAGCCTTGTCAGTTATCCATGATTTTATTAATTAGTTTATAAGCTTTGCAATGCGCTTTGGCTTTCTTGTGCTGTTATGAGTTGTTGATCTTGATAAAACATGGTGTTTTTAATCTTGGTTAATTAAAATCTTGATGGCTATGGAGAGACTTAGCAATCATGTTGAAAACGTGGTGTTTAGAACTTGATTTAATCATTGACTTTGTTTATATGCTTATCTCATGCATGCATTTACATTTGTACATTCATACATTCATATATGTTTTACTAATCCTTGTTTCAACTAGAGTAATTAAGCCACAAGTTAGGAATCATTGGATGTGTTAGATGAAGCTAGATTCTATCTACTTCCCGATTATTACCCTGGAAGTAGATATGTGCGCTCAAATTGTTTTGTAGGGATAGAGTGTGTTCATGAGGATTGGAGAAACCTTTTGTGATGAAGATGAAGGAGAACATTAAGAAAAGTGTTTCAAGAACCAACACATATGCCACCATGGTGCCCAAGGATTGAAGGATTAAAAATTGTCAATATCTCTAAAGTTCAAATCAGGAACCTGAAGAAGTCGTCAAGTTTCTGGTCAACTACACATGATAAAAGAAGAATATTTTCTTATATTTGGAAGGCCCATCAAGTTAGATTTCCAACGGATCAAATGGATGTTCATTTGGAATTTTCTACAAGGATTTATGGCCAAAACATTGGACGTGACTCGAGCTGTAAACAGCTCTGACAGCACGAAGTCTCTGGAGTAAAGATGGCATAACTCCTTCATTCGGAATCGGATTTTGGTGCATGAGTACTCGCTGGAAAGGTAATTGCAAGGGATTTCCAATAGATCTATTATTAAAGGCATGTTCTGCTCAAGATCAAGGAGATATTCTACGAAGAAGAGGAGGCCAGCTACAATGGTGATGACTAGAGGAGGAAGATGATGTCAATTACAAGGAAGAGGGAGTTGTGGTCAAAATACTAAAAGCTGCAGAATATGGAAAGCTAATTTTGGGAAGGGCTAGGACAAGGACTTCTCCAAGCAAAGAAGCTTCATGGACGACCGGGACTCTTCAAGATACATGTATACATAGAAATATGAGTTTTGGGTGTCTTAGGACTCTTATAACCGACCTATTAGATTCCATGTATAGGGGACTCTCCGCAGTATAAATATATGGCCTCCCTAGAGGGAGAGACATCCAATTTATTGTAAACCAGCGCTCCAAAGTTAGGGTTTAGGGTCCATCTTCGCAAGACTCGTCGAGAAGGAGATCTCAGTGAAAGGAGGCAGCGAGAGGAGGTAGGACCAAAGGGGTCTGCCGACCAACCCCCCCTAGGGTCGGCCGACCTCACCAGTTCTCAGGGAGATTTGAGTTCATCTTCTGATATGTTGTTCGTCTCGCCGAATTCGACAACTATGCGCTTCATGTTCATGATGTATCTCAAGTAACTCTTTGTTCTTATTTTACTATATTAAACCTTGAGTTCGATCAATGAAATAATCTATTTGCTATGAGTTCTTTGTTTATACATGATCTATGATCCATGTCTTTGCAATGCTTCATCTCTACATATGATCAGGCCTGGTTGATATATCCACATGTCCTTTAGTAGATCTTTTTACTTTAATTAGTTGATTGAATGTGCTCATGTTTAGATATGGTTTAGGCTTGCTAGTTCATCAATTACCCTGACTTATGTGACAAGTGGTTTGAGGGAAAGGTTCTATCAAGTTTATGACATTCATGATCATGTTTATTCTATGTTTCACGTTAGATCCATGCTCAGGGTAGTTCATAGTTTATAAGAAGTTTGTCTCATATCTATTGCTAATCCCTTAGCTGCATTAGCTTCTTTATCGATCTTGCTTTTGATCCCATCAAGCTCTTGTTCTTGATTCAGTATATGCTATAGTCTAGTTTTATATCCAGTTTATGCTATAGTTAGTTTTATTTCTAGTTTGTGATTAGAATATCGGTTATCATCCTTTAGTTTAGTTTAGATATAGATTAGTCAGTAATTAGACTCTCTTTTATCCTTTAGTTTTTTAGATCTATTAGAGCTAATTAGTAATTGATTAATCATTGATTAATAGTAGTTTAAACCTAGTTTTCCACGGATTGACAAAAGCCTTGATACTCATCTTGGGGAAAGGCTATACCAATACTGTTGCTTGCAGTATAAGGTTTGGCGTGCTTAAGTGCCGCCAACAGAGAGCTGAGAGTGACATGAGTGGTTTTGGGTTTGGGGAGTGCAGCACTTCGGGTGTAAAGAGTGCTCCAATTAAGATCAAAACTGCTCCTATCCAGCCAGGTGAGACTGTTGATAGGGTTTACCATGAGCCACCTAAGGCTGCTCCAAAGATGGACACCCAAGCCTTCTAAGGCTACGCTAGACAAGATAATAGAGGAAGAGTTTAAGTCCAAAGGCAAGAAGCTAGTCCAGCTGCCTGAGTCACCCAAGGCCACGCCACCAAAGCCCAAGTCCCAACCTAACCCTAGTTCTAGGAGGCCTGTCTACCACTGTGAGTTCTGCCAGCAGAATGGCCACCTATAGGAGTTTTGCTTCATGAGGAAGCGGGTTGAGAGGCAGGAGAGAGCTTGGGGAACCAGGATCAGTTCTACAGGGTGGTAGGCAGGATCCTCCCCGTCGCGGTGAGATGAGAGACCGCTTTGCCAGTGGTGAGAGAGGAGACGGCTTCAAGCCCATGCTCCTGGTGGTGAGAGACGCCCTGCTGGTCGAGCTCCTAGTCGTTTTCAGCATGGCTATGGAACTCGTGACCAAGGCTTTGAGAGGGCTTTCGATGGTTCACGCTTTGGTGGTAGTAATTACCCTGATCGTCGTGGTGATTTATTTGACTTTGCTTACCCTACCTTTGAGCAGATGGCTCGGAAATGGTTCAACGGTTTCACTAACCCCAGTGTTGAACCATCTGCCCCTCCATACTATCGCTGATCTTGCAAGTTTGAGTTCTGGAGAACATGTGATGACTGAGACTTGATGGCTCCCAGGCTCTAAGGTTGCTCATGTGGGCTTGTATCCTTTGTACATTTGAGAGCTTTGTTCCTTGCTCTACTGTGTATTTTATTTAGCTTGTGCCATTTGGTTTGTGTTCTTTTGGTACTTAGCTTTCTTACTTGTATGCTTCCTTTGCTAGTCTAGTCTTCCTTGTATGCTTGCCTGTGATCTTTGTGAATCTCGTTCCATGCTTTCTCAGTTTTGACATTGTTGACATCGGAATTTGGCCGTTCCTGTTAATGGGCCAAAATCGGCTTTGGGCTGAGGAGAAGCTGTCCAAGGAAGCGACGGCGCGTGTTAAAGCAGGCCATTGGGCCTTGTATCGTAGATTAATGATTAGTTAAAAGAGTCCAGTTCGAGTCGGTTAGGGTTTGTAGTTTAATTAAGGAAGGGCAAGGTTGCCGCCCAAGTCTACGGACTATAAATATGTACCCTTTGTTATTGAATAAACTTGACGACAGACGTTCATCAAGCAGCGGTTGTCTTCACATCCCCTTTGGCGCATGGCCACCTCTAGCGACTAGAGTTTCAGGTAATCGTCATGCTGCCCTAATGATTTACTTCGTTATGGGCATTACGACGTTAGTCGCCTAGTTGATCGTGTACTGATGGCACGGTTTGCTAGTTACCATGATGAATCTCATGCTAAGCTTTGCCTAGTGCGAGATCCATTAGTTATCCCGATGAATCTCACGTCAAGCCTAGCTTGGCGCGAGATCCATCATGTGCATGAGTCGATATGCTCGCATATCGGCTCATGTACAACTTGCTGTTATGTTAAAATCTTCCATGATGCATGCTTTCACACTGCTGGTTTGTTACTAGATGAGCATAGCACAAGCTTAGAGCATAGATTAGATCTGTTCTTACAGTTTTATCTACAGATCACATGTTATTAGGAAGATCCGATGTATACCCTGCTATGTCTTTTATCGATTTTATCAAAGATGCATCTGCTTTTATAGCTTTCCGGTGTAATCTTTAGTGTAAAAGTAGATCTTAAGGCGTGATTGATGTTCATCTGGATTTTTAGCCGTCTAGAATAGATCTAGTCGTGCTTCTTCTTCCTTTATTTAAGTACTTTGTATATTATATCTGGATATGCTACTGGTAAGACAGCAGGATCCTGTCGATGCAGAAGGTCTGATCCAGGACGAGCCGATCCGAGCGATCTGGCTAGTATTTAACGTTTGCTATGTTTTGTCTGTTTATGCAAGGGAAAGAAGAGCCGACCAACGCCATCACCACCACCACAACCTCCCTGGCTAGGTCGTCAGCCAGGTGGCACGCCCAACCACCGTCAAGCCAAGATGATCAGCTGAGTCGTTCAGCTGGTCGTGGGTCGCAGCAAGGAGGAGCGATCCCTACGGTCCACATACACCTCTCGGCCCTATTGTGTTTTCTCACCAGGGGGACCCCTCATCGGTTTCCTGGTGCAACACATTTTTGGCACGCCCGGTGGGATGTGACAAGTAACTCCAACTCGTCGCCATGGCCAAAAGTAGGACCGGCAATGAAGGAGATGACTCAAAGTACGCGCCTGTGGCAAGCGTGGAGGACCTATCAGAGGAGCACCAAAGGAACTACGCGAAAATCGTAGAAGACCTCAAGGTTAGGCTCCTAGCCATGTATGAGAAGTCTCGCCATGGCCAATACAGGCTCCAGGGGGTCCCGGAGTCCCTGCTCAACGGAGTTGATCTCACACTTCCGTCACAAGAGCGCACCTAGCTCCTCAGGGATGAGATTAACAGCATCACGGCTCACGCGCTGATCCAGCAGTCTGAGGCGGTCATCAACCGCATGGACCACATTGTGATAAAGACCGTCAGAGCTACCCTGGCCGGTGAACCTCTACACATCACCGGCCCTGAATTGAATGGCCACGTTGAGGAAACCAGGTTCTACTCAAGGCCACTCAACCCGATGAACATCCAGGTACAAGGCGACAACGTCGCGGAGTTCATCATGCACGCTCCCCGTGACAAGATCCCTATACCACCTCAGGTATACTCTACTGCGCCTCTCGTCATTTCGCAAGGATACTGGTGTCAGCTCAGGTACAGGCAGCTAGAAGAGGGGGAAGAGCCTCCGCTGCCGTACCCTAATCCAGTGCTGGTCCATGAACGGCGCAACCATTAGCATGGTGCCCTAGAAACTAGGCCACACAAGCAGCCGACAAAATTGGCCGATCAAGAGATGCTGGACTGGCTGCGCATGTACAGCACCGTGTCGATCCAGTAGGATCCGGCCGCCTATGGCACAGGAGTCGATCTCAACGCGCAGGTCGCAAAGATCATGAGGAACCAGTACGGGATCGCGCCTAAGCGAGGAGCAATCGCGTATGCCAAGCCGTACCCCGAGGTGTACGATCTACTGGAACCTCCCCCGAAGTTCAAGACCCCAGATTTCTCCAAGTTCAGCGGGAGCGATGGCGCCAGCACTATCGAGCATGTTAGCCGATATTTAGCGCAGCTTGGTCCAGCGTCACAAGCCGAACACATGAAAATTCGGCTATTCTCGCTATCGCTCACAGGCCCGGCATTTGGATGGTATACCACACTGGCCCCGTGTGATGCTCTGGGCATCTCAATTGTGCATTCATGCGCATCATTCACCTGCATTGCAATGCATTCATGTGCATCGATATGAAATATTGAAACAAATTAATATTTTTTTCTTTCTAAACCTGTACCTAGAACTAGAACTGGAGGCAGTTGTACAGTTTCAAATTTAAAGAGAACTAGAGAAAACTTTATATACATGAAAGGTGGGGAATTTGTTCCTCAACAACTTTTCCATTCTGAACTTTTTCTGAAACTGAACATAGGCAGGGCTTTTGGCCGAAACCAACTGTGGCTGGAATCTGTTCAGAAAATGAAATAAGCAGTTTCAAAGAAATTCGAAATTTTAACCAATTTATAAGCTGAAGTGAGCAGAACCAACAATATAAAAGTCATAGCTTATGAAATTCTAAACAACTTTGGTTTTTGAATCATTTCCAAAAGTACTACCATTTAGGAGTTATAGTCCTTTGAATCCTGCTGTTCAAATGGTCATTGGGTGGGAGTTTACTTTCTTCAGACTGTCAGCCTACCCAACTGGACGCCTGGACGCCGGCTCAGCAGCCCAGTCGGCCGCGCCGCGACTCACGCGTGGCCTGGGCCACGCCACGCGCCAGCCTAGGAGGAACGACGCGGCGCCCTTGTGGAGCCCACCCCGCCCTCACCTCGTCTCGTCCGTCACTCTCCCCGTCCGAACGGGGGAGAAGAGCGACGAGCCATCGCTCCGTCCGCCCGCCGCCTCGCGCGCCGTCGCCGCGGCGCTGCGGCTTCCCAGTCGCGCCATAGCCACCGCCCACGCTCATCACATCCATCCCCGTCGCCACTGCGCTCCGCGGCGCCACATTGCGCGCGCAGAGCGTTCGTGCCCACGGCGCCTTCGCCGCGTCTCTGTGCGTGCCCCGACGTTGGTGACTCCGACGGCTCCGTCCATCGCTCGCACTACCTCTGCCTCGACCCTGTGAAGCCCCTCGACCGCGACGCCGGCCATCTCCACCGCCAAAGACCACGTCTTCCTGTGCGCCGGTGAGCTCCACTCTTGCCTCCCGCCGCCGGCCATCCTCCGGCCATCAATCGCCGCCATGGACCTCGCAGCCGGGTTCGCTGTCTCGGCCTCATCCTTCCTGTTCCATCCTCGCCCACAACCAGGCCGCCGCCGGCGAGCTGAGCGCCGGCCGGCGCCGGCAGCCATGACTGGAGCCACTTCTGGGTGCACATTGCGGGGTACACGTAGCAAATCTAGGGTTAAGATTAAAAGGGTTTGTTTCCAGAAATTGAATATATGTACTGTAACTTGGGAAATTCAATGCAGATTCATAGGATGAGCCAAAAATATGAAATAAGTTTCTGTAGGTTTGTTGCATTGTGTTCTATCTAGGAAAAAATGCTGATGGATGTCAAATGATCATTATACGTCTGGGTCCGTTCAGATTGCCTACAAATTATTAAATTAAAAAAATGACTTTATACTCTACCAAAAATCACCTGGATGTTTATTGAGATAGTTTTGTTATATAGTTCACTGTGGTAAAGTTCACCAACAGTATTTATGATTTTGTTGAGATCCTGATCAATTTTCCATTTCAGCCTTGTTATGACTGTTTTCTTAAGAAATTGGTATAGTTAATTCCTGTGGTCAATTAATTCCTAAAATTTACTGAATTTGTATTAAATCATTGTTAATTCACAGTAAGGGTTTGGGGTTATAATATTACACCTGGGCTGTACAGTACAGCAATTCATGAAAGGATCTCACATTAAGTAATGGAAATAGATGGGGAATGCAGAAATCATGTACATAAAAGTTTAATTCCTGCTCTGAAATGTTATGCATGCATTCATCATGTGGCTTGTTGCATTATCCAGAGTTATGGTATTTTGTTTCAGCAACTCTCCTTGAAAGACTTGTCTCATGCATGCCCATTGCATTTCATGCATATAGGAAATTTGATCAACGAGCAATCTCACGAGGGAGAAGGAGCGGTTCAGATTTGGAATAACCCTGGGAGTGCAGCTGAAGGAGGTTCACAAGCTGAGTTGGTGTTTCTTGAACCTGTAACTAACCCTAACTCACCCCCGACCGAACAAGGCAAGGCAAGCCCCCCTAAGCATAACACCCTATTTTACTATAAGTCTTAATATGCTGCTTGTATATACATGTGATGTATTGCATTACGTATAGGAGTTGCTTGAAACCTAGTTGCATTATATTCCTTTTCCCTACCCTGTGCCAGTATTTATTTTGTTACAGCTTTACAGTTATTTACTTCATGATTTGGAATTCTGCAATATGAGATGGATATTTGATGATGAAATTAAATTGAGATTGGGCGGGGAATAAGTTGATGAGTTGCTTAAATAGATGAGATTGATATTTTGGGCCCCGCCTGTGTTGATTAAGGACTGAGACTTTGTGAGCCTGTATCAAGCTTACTCTGACTTAGCCGCATAGCATCCCGTACGCAGGCTGATGAAGCCGGACCTCTCTTTGCCCTAAGGGTTGAACCGTGAGGTGCCAACTATGGAGGTAGAAGGCGGGGGTGTCGACGTACACCCGGGTTGGGCACAGCTGTTCAGACTTAGGTCAACAGTAGGAGGCGAGGCTGCCATATGTGGGCTGACGTGCTACATATGGCTTGCAGTTAGGAATACTTCCGGAAGTTAAAAATCGATTCGAATCGCTGTGAGTCCCCAGATGTGGGTTGCTTGATTACTGACATTGCACTGTAGTAACAACCTTAACCTTGGAAGGGAGAATGGGTTTTATGTTGTTTGCTAATGCTACATGCTTGCACTTGTTTTATCAGTAGTATATATATTTGTGATCATAGTTGAGATATGAAGAATTTAGACTAATGTAGGTAATTTAATAATGACGATGATGCTTATAAAATATAAGGAATTGGATTAGTAACCTGTTTTCAAATGTGTCAGCCAAACCAGCAGCAGGCCTTGCATTCTCTAAAAGTGTCGAGTTACATATACCCTAGGGTAAGTCTTGCTAGTACCTCACGTACTAAGGGTGGTGGTAAAAAACCTTTTTCAGGAGAACTATTAGGAGCTTGCTTCTTATGCTGCGCCGGACGAGTATCGAACTTCTTCGGAGTAGAAGAATTACCTAGTTGAAGATTGCATCACTGGGCATGATGTATAATTCTTATCAAGTCTCTAGAAAAACTCTAGTCACTTATGTATAATTATGCCCTATGCTACTTAAGTATTTCCGCTACTAGTTTTAAAACTCTGGTTTGTAATGATATTTGGATCAGATCTTGGTTTGTAATAACTAAATCTATGTTTGTATGAAATGTTGGATGTTGTAATTATTGTGGCTCCTTCGCGGGTCTTATGTGTATGATTGTCGGTTCTTGTGTTGATGGTGACATCAGGAGTGTTTTGTGGCTCCTGACGGACTACCGGACTTGTCCAACTCATATACACTGAGAGCCAATGGTGGCAGGTGTGTCTGAGTTGGCTTAAGTCGGGCGGTTCCACCACAGCTGGTATCAGAGCCGATCATACACAGACAATGATTGCAACATTTTTATTTTGGTTTTCAAACCTATTTTCAACCTAATTGATTTATTTCAAAAAGGAAAGGTATTACGTAAAGCCCTTTTATAAGGATGTTAGACTACAAGTGGCTGCTGACTTAGAATAGCTCGCATCGTTGCATTTCATTTTTGCATGTGGGAAAATTGTTCTTGAGGAAAGTGGTTGCCTATTGGATGTTTTGCGGCCTTCTTTCCTCCTCTTATGCAGTAGCCTCGTGCAATGACGGCATACGCATGAGTGGGCTAAGCTAGGGGCCCTCATATGTGGGTTTAGTGTAAGGGGTTTGCTTTTTAAGGGGGGTGGTCGTGCTTTGCAAATGTTTCATGGCCATTTCTCTTTTAGCAATAGGTTTGCCAGTGTTGAGTGGCCCTTCTTTCCCCGGCAATCCCCAATATTGGTGGAACGCTGTGCGGATGTGTTTGGAAGAAGTGGTTGCTCCTGCGTTGCCCATGCAGCGCGGTAATTTATCGCATGGGTGCCACAATTAGGCTTAGGTGGTAATGTATGATGTGAGGAACATATGCATCTTTTCTGCAGGTACGCTAACCACGAAATATGTAGAGTAAACCGAGTAGAAATCGATTAAGGCATGCATTAGAGAGAGTACGTAAGTAGATTTGCCACCGAGATAATACCGCTAGTTATATTTATAACATTAAGGATTTGTGAGGGCGTACTGGACACTCATGCATCATATCATTGCATATTTCTTATCTAATTAATCTATGGGTAATGATTTTAGGTTCTAAGGGTTCCTTAGATTCTAATCTATCAGTTTCTTTTATCAGATGGAACATCAATTTGTCATCTTCACCGATCCCCAGGGTTTACACACAGTGAGTGTCCTGAAGGGTGTCCCTTTGCTATGAGGTTGCACCACTCCCTCAAAGCATTGGGGTATCCGAAATGTCCTAGGTACAAGACTCGCACAATCAAGAACAAAAGTGAGAGCTTTGTTGAAGTGGAGATTTTTATGCCCTTTCATCCTCACCGCATAGAGGAGTTTGCTTGGACAGTGATGGGTAGTGGTGACTCAGTTGAGACCGCTTGTGCCAACACCACTCTCACGGCATTAACCCAACTATGTGAACGTCGATATGAGGAGTTGGGACACACCGAAGTTAGGTATTTCCCTTTTGGTAACAAATCCCATCCTGAGTGGGAAAAGCGGATGACTGAGCTGGACCACACGACTCAAGGTGATCAAGGGAGGCGGCTGCGATCTGTTGTGCACTTTGCTTCTAATATGTTTGACACCCATGGTCTTCTCTACCGTGAGTACATCTCAACCAGAACCCGAATGTTCAGCTATGTTGATCGATGTGATGATATTATGGCACTTCGTCGTGAGGAGCGTGCAGATTACGCTCAGCTGAAAGAAGCATATCAGAATTCCCAAAGTATTCATACTCAGCTTGAGATGCAGCATTACCATAATCAAACAGTCTTGGCACAAATGCATGCCAAGCATTAT
This sequence comes from Paspalum notatum, assembly GCA_022530915.1. NCBI lineage: Eukaryota > Viridiplantae > Streptophyta > Magnoliopsida > Poales > Poaceae > Paspalum > Paspalum notatum. The sequence goes on along the minus strand of CM039688.1, from coordinate 23,792,218 downwards.
TATGATAATATGGTCCTTGTTCAAATGGGGGCACAGAATCACTCTGCTCAGCTTACCATCGCTGACCAAAATGCTCAACATGAGCAGGACCAGCGACGGATTGCTGAACTTGAAGCTCAAAATGCAGCACATCAGACAGCGATGGCTGAGTTACAACACACCCACCAGCAGTTATCCGATGACTTCTTGCTGTTACAAATGAACTTCAATCATTTACAAGAGGAAGTGATAGAGGTAGAGGAAGAGGATCCTGAGGAAGTGGAGATGGAAGCAGAGGAGGAACAGCCAGAAGAGGTTCAAGGTATCTCCGGTGTTTCATCGGTTTCAGGAATTGCACAAGTTCCAGGTGATGCTCTAGTGGCAGGAAATGAGCAAGTGGACTCAGATGGGGAAGGATCAGTCAACCAGTAGGGTAGTTAGGTGTATGTACTCACCATAGGCTAACTTTTGTTGACACATGTACAAGTCTAGGGAAGGATATTTTGACACCTAGACTGCTTTTGTGGATATGTACAAGTGTCATAGCCTAGGAATCTCTAATGTAGTAGTACCAGCCCGGTTGTCATGGCATGGATCGAGGCCACCTGTAATAGCTAGAAGGAAGGAGTGGGTGTATTTAAACCTTGATCCCAAGTGAGGTACATTTTGGATGTAACTTGGATGTATGAGATGATGGAACTCATTATATAAAGCCAGCAATATATATCTATGTGTTATAAATCTCTACTTTTGCAAACTACTGAATTGTGGCTGTTTTTTTTATTACAATCTCAAATCTGTCCCAAAAATTTTTGGTAAGCTAAAAGGTAGTTCAATCTTTTGCAGATGGATCTGAACCAGCCACCTCAGGGTGAGAACCCACCACCACCACCACCACCTCCTCCACCACCTCCCCCACTTGCACCTACCATGGTTGAGTTGGTAGCTCAGCAGAACCGGCTGCTGGGAATGCTGGTACAATTTTAGGAGCAACAGCAGCAACAAAATCAAGGTCGACGTGGAAACCAGCAGGAGGTGACATACACAGATTTTGAGGCCACTCGTCCTCCTTCTTTCTCCCCCGGTAATGACCCAATGGTCGCAGCACATTGGATTCGAGAGATGGAAACCAAGTTTGAATTGATCCCTCAATGCACCGAGCAGCAAAAGACCCTTTTTGCAACGCATAAACTACAAGGTACCGCTGGTGCTTGGTGGTCCACTGTCAAGGCCATGCAGCAGCCCGCTGGCAGGCAAGTTCCATGGACAGAATTCAAAACTGTTTTTAGGGAGCACTATGTTCCTGAAGGGCTTGTCCAATTGAAGCTGCAAGAGTTCCTGTCTCTCAAACAAGGAAATATGACAGTAATGGAGTATGTTCAAGCTTTTAATCATCTTGCCCAGTTTGCTCCAGATTATGTGGACAGCTATCCCAAGAAGAGAAGTTGTTTCTTCCGAGGTTTGTCTCCCAGGTTGCAAGATAAAATGGGAGTGACATTTGACAGCTTCAATGCCTTGTTGGTAAATGAGGCACTAACCAGGGAGAGTCGGCTATAGAATTACAACGAGGATAAAAAGAGAAAGACTCAAGGGGGCAGTCCTTCATCAAACACTTCACAACGTCAGCGAGGGCCATATCAGTCTCCCTCTGGTCAAAATAATCAAGGACTAAGGCCAGCATGGATCATTCGGCGTCCACAGCAGCAGCAACAGTGGTCCACTGGAGGTCAAATGGTGTCATATAGGATGCCTCAACAAGTCAACACTAGTAACCGTCCCCCTGGTCCAGGTAACCCATGTTATAACTGTGGCAAGGAAGGCCATTTTGCTAAGGATTGCACTGGTCCAAGGCAGAGCGGGGGTGCTAGTCAGACTGGAGCTCAACGGAAGATAACTGGTACCAAGACAGGCAAGGTTCAGTACATACAGCTAGAAGAAATTCCAGAGGGAGAACCTATCATGTCGGGTACGTTTCCTATAAATGGACATCCTGCAGTTGTTTTATTTGACTCCGGTGCTTCCCATACATTCATCAGTCCAACTTTTGCATCCATGCATGGGTTTCACATTAGTCAACTGGGGACAAGATATTTTATTGATGCCCCGGGTAGCAAAATGCTCACAAATCAAATAGTGTGGCATATTCACTTGGATCAAACATTTACTGCAGATCCTTTAGTGCTACCAGGGAAAGGGATTGATATTATATTAGGTATGAATTGGATGAAGGAGCATGGGGTAGTTTTAAACTTACCAAATAGAATAGTTCAATTGACTTCCAAAGTCAAGGATAGAGTAGTAACCTTATCTCTTCCTACTCAAAAGGATATAAGAGCTGAATTAAATACAACTACCGCCCAGAGTTTGGAATCTATCCCAGTAGTATGCGAGTTTCCAGATGTTTTTGCGGAGGACCTCCCTGGACTCCCACCTGACAAGGCTGTGGAATTTGCCATTGAGCTTGTCCCAGGCACTGCTCCTATTTCTAGAAGGCCATATAGAATGCCCCCAAATGAGTTGGCTGAAATGAAAGTTCAATTACAAGATTTGTTAGAAAAGGGATTCAATCGTCCTAGTTCTTCATCTTGGGGATGTCCAGCCATCTTTGTGAAAAAGAAGGAAAGCGGACTCAGAATGTGTGTGGATTACCGACCTTTGAACGCAGTAACTATCAAAAATAAGTACCCTCTTCCACGGATTGATATCTTATTTGATCAGTTAACCGGGGCTAAGGTATTCTCAAAGATTGACTTACGGTCTGGGCATCATCAAATTAAGGTTAGGAAGGAAGATATTCCCAAGATCGCTTTCTCTACTCGATATGGGTTGTTTGAGTATCAGTGATGTCTTTCGGGTTGACCAATGCCCCAGCCTTCTTTATGTACCTCATGAACTCAGTATTCATGCCAGAACTTGACAAGTTTGTTGTGGTATTTATTGATGATATTTTGATCTATTCCAAGAGTGCGTCTGAACATGAGGAACACCTCCGCATTGTATTATCTCGACTCCGAGAGCACAAGCTCTATGCCAAGTTTAGTAAATATGCTTTTTGGCTTAAAGAGGTTGCTTTCCTTGGTCATATCCTATCAGCTGACGGTATTGCTGTGGACCCAGGAAAGATTCAAGAAGTTCTTAATTGGAAATCTCCAGAGACGGTAACAGAGATCCGCAGCTTTTTAGGTTTAGCGGGGTACTATCGTAAGTTCATTAAGGATTTTTCCAGCATAGCCAAGCCAATGACTAAACTACTGCAAAAGAATGTCAAATTCAATTGGGTTCATGAATGTGATCAGGCTTTCCAAACTCTAAAAAGCTTACTAACCACTGCTCCAGTTCTTGCTCAACCAGATATCACTAAACCTTTTGAGATTTACTGTGATGCTTCTGGGATTGGGTTGGGATGTGTCTTGATGCAAGAAGGACGTGTGGTGGCCTATGCCTCTCGTCAGTTGAAGAAACATGAGGAGCATTATCCCACACATGATTTAGAGCTGGCTGCAGTGGTCCATGCTCTAAAAATTTGGCGACACTACCTGTTGGGCAATCGGTGCAATATCTACACCGATCACAAGAGTTTAAAGTATATCTTCATGCAAACAGAGTTGAATATGCGTCAGAGAAGGTGGCTGGAGTTGATCAAAGATTATGATATGGAAGTTCATTATCATCCCGGGAAGGCAAACGTGGTTGCAGATGCACTGAGTCGAAAGGTTCACTGTAATTGCACTAGGGCACGCCCTCTTGAGGATACACTATGTAGAGAGTTGGAGAGAATGAACCTTGGAATTATTCAGCATGGACAACTATCCAATGTGACCCTTGACACTACTCTTGGGGAACAAATCATTGTAGCTCAGAAAAAGGATGTGGGAATGGAACACCTTAGGAAAAGGATTGCAGAGGGAGAAAATATGCCTTTTCAAAAAGATGAATCAGGAGTTTTATGGTTTAAAGGTAGATTGGTGGTGCCTAAGGATCAGAAGTTACGAAAGCAAATCTTAGATGAAGCCCACACTTCAAGGTACACGATTCATCCAGGAAGCAATAAGATGTACCAAGATCTCAAGCAATGGGTTTGGTGGACCCGAATGAAAAGAGAAATTGCTCGATATGCAAATGAGTGTGATGTATGCCAGAGAATCAAGGCTGATCATCTTAGACCAGTAGGGTTACTTCAACCATTGGCAGTTCCAGCATGGAAATTGGAGGACATTCATATGGATTTTATTGTAGGCCTTCCCAAAACTTTGAAAGGCTTTGACTCTATTTGGGTAATTGTGGATAGGTTTACAAAATCTGTTCATTTCATTCCAGTTAAAAAATCCTATCCAGCTAAAACTTATGCAGAGTTATATATCTCCCATGTTCTCTGTTTGCATGGAATTCCAAAAACTATCACTTCTGATCGAGGCTCACAGTTTACTTCTCATTTCTGGGAACATCTCCAATCTGCACTAGGAACTACTCTGATTCATAGTTCAGCCTACCATCCACAAACTAGTGGTCAAGTTGAGAGAGTCAATCAAATCTTGGAAGATATGTTACGCGCCCGTGTCCTCACTTTTTCTAAGAAGTGGGACGAGTGCCTACCTTTGGCAGAGTTTGCATATAACAATAGTTAGCAAAAGAGTTTAGAAATGTCTCCATTTGAAGCTTTATATGGTCGCAGATGTCGAACACCACTCCATTGGTCAGAACCAGGGGAGAGAGTAACCTTTGGGCCAGATATTGTTAAAGAGGCTGAAGAGAAAGTGGTGGTAATTCAAAAGCATTTGAAATTTGCCCAAGCTCGACAGAAGACCTATGCGGACAAAAGGCGCAGACCTTTGACATTTAAAGCTGGAGACTTTGTGTATCTTAAAGTATCTCCTATGAGAGGCATTCATCGATTTGGATTGAAAGGAAAGTTGGCTCCCAGATACATAGGACCTTTCAAGATTATTCGGAAGCGGGGGTTAGTTGCATATCAGCTGGAACTCCCACCCAAGTTGTCCACAGTTCACAATGTGTTCCATATATCTTAGCTGAAGAAATATCTCCGTGTGCCATCTGAAGTGGTTGATGCCACAAACCTTGAGTTGGAACCAGATTTGTCATATCCAGAATATCCTGTTCGAGTTTTGGATCAGAAAGAAAGATCAACCCGGAATAAAACTATCAAATTTTATAAAGTTCAGTGGAGCAATCATTCACATCAGGAAGCTACTTGGGAAACTGAAGAACATCTGAGAACTAAGTATCCAAATCTGATTCTTCCAGACAGTGCACCCGATGTAAGTGAAATGAGAAAATCCTGTCTTTACTAAAGAACAAGAAGTCAATAAATGACGCATTTTCCTTTCCATTGTTTCTCATAGATCCTTACTCTCTTAAATCTCGGGGCGAGATTTTCTTTAAGGGGGGAGGGTTGTGATGCTCTGGGCATCTCAATTGTGCATTCATGCGCATCATTCACCTGCATTGCAATGCATTCATGTGCATCGATATGAAATATTGAAACAAATTAATATTTTTTTCTTTCTAAACCTGTACCTAGAACTAGAACTGGAGGCAGTTGTACAGTTTCAAATTTAAAGAGAACTAGAGAAAACTTTATATACATGAAAGGTGGGGAATTTGTTCCTCAACAACATTTCCATTCTGAACTTTTTCTGAAACTGAACATAGGCAGGGCTTTTGGCCGAAACCAACTGTGGCTGGAATCTGTTCAGAAAATGAAATAAGCAGTTTGAAAGAAATTCGAAATTTTAACCAATTTATAAGCTGAAGTGGGCAGAACCAACAATATAAAAGTCATAGCTTATGAAATTCTAAACAACTTTAGTTTTTGAATCATTTCCAAAAGTACTACCATTTAGGAGTTATAGTCCTTTGAATCCTGCTGTTCAAATGGTCATTGGGTGGGAGTTTATTTTCTTCAGACTGTCAGCCTACCCAACTGGACGCCTGGACGCCGGCTCAGCAGCCCAGTCGGCCGCGCCGCGACTCACGCGTGGCCTGGGCCACGCCACGCGCCAGCCCAGGAGGAACGACGCGGCGCCCTTGTGGAGCCCCCCCGCCCTCACCTCGTCTCGTCCGTCACTCTCCCCGTCCGAACGGGGGAGAAGAGCGACGAGCCGTCGCTCCGTCCGCCCACCGCCTCGCGCGCCGTCGCCGCGGCGCTGCAGCTTCCCAGTCGCGCCATAGCCACCGCCCACGCTCATCACATCCATCCCTGTCGCCACTGCGCTCCGCGGCGCCACATTGCGCGCGCAGAGCGTTCGTGCCCACGGCGCCTTCGCCGCGTCTCTGTGCGTGCCCCGACGTTGGTGACTCTGACGGCTCCGTCCATCGCTCGCACTACCTCTGCCTCGACCCCGTGAAGCCCCTCGACCGCGACGCCGGCCATCTCCACCGCCAAAGACCACGTCTTCCTGTGCGCCGGTGAGCTCCACCCCTGCCTCCCGCCGTCGGCCATCCTCCGGCAATCAATCGCCGCCATGGACCTCGCAGTCGGGTTCGCTGTCTCGGCCTCATCCTTCCTGTTCCATCCTCGCCCACAACCAGGATGCCGCCGGCGAGCTGAGCGCCGGCCGGCGCCGGCAGCCATGGCTGGAGCCACTTCTGGGTGCACATTGCTGGGTACACGTAGCAAATCTAGGGTTAAGATTAAAAGGGTTTGTTTCCAGAAATTGAATATATGTACTGTAACTTGGGAAATTCAATGCAGATTCATAGGATGAGCCAAAAATACGAAATAAGTTTCTGTAGGTTTGTTGCATTGTGTTCTATCTAGGAAAAATGCTGATGGATGTCAAATGATCATTATACGTCTGGGTCCGTTCAGATTGCCTACAAATTATTAAATAAAAAAAAATGACTTTATACTCTACCAAAAATCACCTGGATGTTTATTGAGATAGTTTTGTTATATAGTTCACTATGGTAAAGTTCACCAACAGTATTTATGATTTTGTTAGAGATCCTGATCAATTTTCCATTTCTGCCTTGTTATGACTGTTTTCTTAAGAAATTGGTATAGTTAATTCCTGTGGTCAATTAATTCCTAAAATTTACTGAATTTGTATTAAATCATTGTTAACTCACAGTAAGGGTTTGGGGTTATAATATTACACCTGGGCTGTACAGTACAGCAATTCATGAAAGGATCTCACATTAAGTAATGGAAATAGATGGGGAATGCAGAAATCATGTACATAAAAGTTTAATTCCTGCTCTGAAATGTTATGCATGCATTCATCATGTGGCTTGTTGCATTATCCAGAGTTATGGTATTTTGTTTCAGCAACTCTCCTTGAAAGACTTGTCTCATGCATGCCCATTGCATTTCATGCATATAGGAAATTTGATCAACGAGCAATCTCACGAGGGAGAAGGAGCGGTTCAGATTTGGAATAACCCTGGGAGTGCAGCTGAAGGAGGTTCACAAGCTGAGTTGGTGTTTCTTGAACCTGTAACTAACCCTAACTCACCCCCGACCGAACAAGGCAAGGCAAGCCCCCCTAAGCATAACACCCTATTTTACTATAAGTCTTAATATGCTGCTTGTATATACATGTGATGTATTGCATTACGTATAGGAGTTGCTTGAAACCTAGTTGCATTATATTCCTTTTCCCTACCCTGTGCCAGTATTTATTTTGTTACAGCTTTACAGTTATTTACTTCATGATTTGGAATTCTGCAATATGAGATGGATATTTGATGATGAAATTAAATTGAGATTGGGCGGGGAATAAGTTGATGAGTTGCTTAAATAGATGAGATTGATATTTTGGGCCCCGCCTGTGTTGATTAAGGACTGAGACTTTGTGAGCCTGTATCAAGCTTACTCTGACTTAGCCGCATAGCATCCCGTACGCAGGCTGATGAAGCCGGACCTCTCTTTGCCCTAAGGGTTGAACCGTGAGGTGCCAACTATGGAGGTAGAAGGCGGGGGTGTCGACGTACACCCGGGTTGGGCACAGCTGTTCAGACTTAGGTCAACAGTAGGAGGCGAGGCTGCCATATGTGGGCCGACGTGCTACATATGGCTTGCAGTTAGGAATACTTCCGGAAGTTAAAAATCGATTCGAATCGCTGTGAGTCCCCAGATGTGGGTTGCTTGATTACTGACATTGCACTGTAGTAACAACCTTAACCTTGGAAGGGAGAATGGATTTTATGTTGTTTGCTAATGCTACATGCTTGCACTTGTTTTATCAGTAGTATATATATTTGTGATCATAGTTGAGATATGAAGAATTTAGACTAATGTAGGTAATTTAATAATGACGATGATGCTTATAAAATATAAGGAATTGGATTAGTAATCTGTTTTCAAATGTGTCAGCCAAACCAGCAGCAGGCCTTGCATTCTCTAAAAGTGTCGGGTTACATATACCCTAGGGTAAGTCTTGCTAGTACCTCACGTACTAAGGGTGGTGGTAAAAACCTTTTTCAGGAGAACTATTAGGAGCTTGCTTCTTATGCTGCACCGGACGAGTATCGAACTCATCTCCGGAGTAGAAGAATTACCTAGTTGAAGATTGCATCACTGGGCATGATGTATAATTCTTATCAAGTCTCTTGAAAAACTCTAGTCACTTATGTATAATTATGCCCTATGCTACTTAAGTATTTCCGCTACTAGTTTTAAAACTCTGGTTTGTAATGATATTTGGATCAGATCTTGGTTTGTAATAACTAAATCTATGTTTGTATGAAATGTTGGATGTTGTAATTATTGTGGCTCCTTCGCGGGTCTTATGTGTATGATTATCGGTTCTTGTGTTGATGGTGACATCAGGAGTGTTTTGTGGCTCCTGACGGACTACCGGACTTGTCCAACTCATATACACTGAGAGCCAATGGTGGCAGGTGTGTCTGAGTTGGCTTAAGTCGGGCGGTTCCGCCACACCCCGGGGTCGATTACGACTTGGAAGCAGTTGGAGGAGAAATTCCACGTGCAATTCTTCGCTGCAAACGATGAGGCTTCCATCACTGACCTGAATCACATATGACAATACCCAGGTGAGGGTGTCCAGCAATACCTCCAACGTTTCAGGGAGCTCAGGAACAGGTGCTACTCCCTGCACCTGGAGGAAAAGACGCTCGCTGTGATTGTCCTCGACGGAATGCACAGATTTTGAGTCCATCGGCCACCTGATGGTCAAAGCCACGGCTTTCGAAAGGTGCAATAAGCCACGACTTTCGAAAGGGCAATCTTGAGTTGTTCCAGGACAAGCCCAGAAGGAACATCGGCTATATTCAAGCTGTTGAGGATGATTCAGATGATGCCGATGCCTACCTCGTTCAGTGGGCTAGGGTCAACAAGCCGCTGCAGTGCCAGTGGGTGAAGCAGCCAGAGCCCACAGGCAGAGTGAGGAGCGCCGCCACGTAGACGAGGGGGAGGCGTTCCATCGCGGGCAACACCGCTGGTGTGAGGAGCACCGCCGAAATTCTACGCACCCACCAAGGCGCGACCACGAAGAGCACTGGAGCTGCCCCTACTTCTATTTTTGTTGGCACCAAGGTATGGACAGACTCCCAACCCGCAATGACTATCGAGAGTGTTCTTCTCATAGGAGCCGACGAGACAAGCCGTCGGCTTTCGAGCGCTTGGGCCGCACCCGGTCGCCCTCCCGTCACCATGCAAGGTCACCACGACGCGGACGATCTCCACCGCCCCCGCCACGACAGCCTAGGTCCCAAGCAAAGCTGCGATCGGCTTCACCACCGCCAAAGCAAGCGCCGGCTCTAGCAAAAGTACGCGGCCAGTCTCCCCAGGTCAAGACAACCAAACCGGCTGGCACCGTGAGGAGTGCCATCTGCCAAGGTGGTGCCCGGAAGGGCTCTCCAGGTCACAGAAACGTAGAGTGCAGCATCTACGATGTCTGGAGCAAGCCGAAGCAGTGTATCTTCAGCAATTAAAAAAGGTTGTTGGTGTCTATGAAATTCCCAGCTTGAAGACTGAGTCGAGCCGGGTCTGGAAGCGCAAGCAACAACCTGATGAAGCAGAAACTTCTACGAAGAGGGCATCCCTAGCACCAGCTGAAGATGCTGATAAGGAAGACGCAACGGACGAAGTTAGCGAACCTTCGTCTAGTGATGATGATGATGACATCGAAGCGCAAGCCGATGAGATGCTCAAGAAAGCTGCGGCAGGGATCAACATGGTCTTCTACCTGCCAGAGGAGTTTAGTGCTCCAAGTCAGGCGCATATGGCTGAGTCCATGGCACAACTAAGCCTCAGCCCCGCTATTGTGATTTTCGAGAAGCCGATGGACAAGAAGTATCGGCACTTGAAGCCCCTGTTCATTAAGGGCTTCATCAACGGCAAACTAGTTGGCAGAATGCTTATTGACACAGGTGCAACTGTGACATCATACCGTACTCATTGTGTTGCAAGATCGGCGGTCTGCTGAGGATCTAGTCAAAACCAACGTGACCCTCAATGATTTCAAGGGCAACGCGTCACCGGTCATGGGAGTCCTCAACGTCGAATTGACCGTTGGGCGTAAGATGGTCAATAGCGGCCCATACTCGGCCTTGCTTAGCTGGGACTGGATCCATGCCAACTGTTGCGTACCGTCATCCATGCATCAATGCCTCATTCAGTGGGATGGCGATGAGATCGAGCTGGTCCCCGCGGATGATTCTTGCGAGGTAGCAACAGCCGACGCAAAGTTCTGGGCGCTAGAGCAGGCGCAATGCCTCTCAGGATGGCAGCAGCTGGACTGGAGTTTTGTCGATGGAGCAAAAAACGGGATCACGCCGGTACCAGCAGCCGGCGTTCAGCTGTAGACTCTGTACCCTCTATGATTGAGGAAGCCGATCATGACAATCGGCTCCCTTATACTTGTCATTGTACTACGGCTGCATTGGCCGCAGAGGCCGATCTGCGTGATCGGCCCCAAAAAATTTGTAATCCCAACGTGAATAATATTTCTATGCCATCTTATTCGTATGAGTTGTTTTAGTAACAAGTGCTGGCTTGTAACCACCAGGAAGCCGATGGTGAAGAGGAAGGGGAGACCACACGATCGCACCCTTCTCCTGCATCATTTGGCTCGACATGAGAATTTGCAGAGGAAGGGGAGCTTGGTTACGAGTTTACGCCTTCTGACGAGCTCGAGTCAGTCGACATTGGCTCGGGAGATAGGCCTAGGCCAACGTGGGTCAGCAAGAAGCTTGACCCAGAGTTCAAGAAGAAGCTGGTCGAGCTGCTTAGGGAATTCCCAGACTGTTTTGCATGGGAATATCATGAGATGCCAGGCTTGGACAAGTCGGTGGTCGAGCACCGGCTCCCAATCACGCCTGGATTTCGCCCATTGGCTCAGCACCCAAGAAAAATTGACGTCAAGATTCTTGACACAGTCAAAGAGGAGATAGAGCGAATGATTCGTGCTGGGTTTATAAGTCCTTGCTGATATGCCACGTGGATATCGAGCATCATCCCAGTATGGAAGAAGAGTGGCAAGCTCAGGATTTGCATTGACTTCAGGGACTTGAATAGAGCCACTCCCAAGGACGAGTACCCGATGCCAATTACAGAAGCACTCATTGACGCGGCTGCTGCCCACAAGATGATGAGCTTTCTGGATGGCAATGCCGGATACAACCAGATCTTCATGGCTGAGGAAGATGTATTCAAGACAGCGTTTCGGTGTCCGCAAGGGCTGTTTGAATTCGTGGTCATGACCTTCGGCTTGAAAAATGCCGAAGCAACGTACCAGAGGGCCATGAACTACATCTTCCATGACCTGATTGGTCGGCTTGTTGAGGTGTACATCGATGACGTGGTGGTAAAATCGGTTGCATGAAAATCATTTAGCCGATCTATGCCAAGTCCTCGAGCGTACACGTAAGCATGGCATGCGCATGAACCCAGACAAATGTGCGTTCGGCGTCACCACTGGGCAATTTCTAGGGTTCATGATACACGAGCGAGGCATTGAGATCAGCTCCAAGAGGAAGAGCTGATTGGCAAAATCAATTATATCAGGAGATTCATCCCCAACCTGTCTGCCAAGCTTTAAGCATTCATGCCGCTCATCAAGACGCAGCGGAGCGAGGAGTTTTTATGGGGCCCGGATCAGCAGTTGGCGTTTGACAACTTGAAGAAGTACCTGACGGCGCCGCCCAAGATGGCCCCACCGCGCCTCGACCTCCCTTTTATGTCTACCTTTCAGCCAATGAAACTACCATTGGCTCGGTGCTGATTCAAGAAGTAGATGGCAAGGAGCATGTCATCTACTACCTCAGCAGGTGCCTCCTCGACGCGGAGACCAGGTACTCTGAAATGGAGCGCTTGTGTTTATGTTTATATTTTACTTGCACAAAATTGCACCATTACATGCTCAACGCCGAGACGCTGGTCGTGTGCAAAGCCGACATAGTCAAGCACATGCTGTCGGCTCCCATTCTCAAAGGCAGGATCGAAAAATGGATGTTCGCTTTGTCAGAACTTGACATCAGGTTCCGGCCAGCAAAAGCCGTCAAGGGACAAGCCATAGCCGATCTAATCACAGAACGATCGGCTCCGCAGGTTCGTTTCATCAGCATCGCTTCATGGGCTCTATTTTTTGATGGGTCGTCATGTGATGCTGGCTGTGGCCTCGGCATTTTCATTATCTCCCCTCGGGGGCACAATATGAGTTTGCCTTCCGCTTGGCTGAACGACGCACCAACAATCAAACAGAGTACGAAGCTTTGTGCAAGGGCCTCGAGCTGTTACTAGAGGCGGGTGCCGAGGCAGTAGAGGTTTTTGGTGATTCGCTGGTTGCCATTAACTAGTCGACGGGGGATTTCAACTGCTCTAGTGATTCCTTGTATCCGTACCTCCTCCGTTGTCAAGACCTCAAGGCAAAGTTTCGGTATGTCCAACTTAGATGGATCCCGAGAGAGGATAATGGGGAAGCCAACAAGCTGGCTCAGATCGCCTCTGGTTATGTCGAGCAAGACGGTGATGTCTGTGTCGACTCTATGCAGCTCACAGTGGCTGACTGGAGAGCTGATCTCCTCAATTACTTGAGGGATCCGGCTCGGGGCCAGATAAGAAGACAAGGCAGGGCGCCCTGAAACATCTGCTCATTGGTGACGAGTTGTACTTCAGGACCTTGGAAAGGTTGCTGCTAAAATGCCTAGGACCAGAGGAGGCCCTCCAGGTCATGCATGATGTCCACGAAGGAACATGCGGCACACACCAATCGGCTCACAAAATGAAGTGGCTGATTAGAAGGATGGGCTATTATTGGCCTACTTTGTTGGAGGACTGTTTCAAATACTACAAAGGGTGCCAGGAGTGTCAGAGGTTTGGAGCTGTCCAGATGGCTCCGGCAGGACCCTTGAATCCCATTGTCAAGCCGTGGCCTTTCAAAGGCTGGGGAATGGACATGAATAGGTAGGTAAACCCTCCAACTAGCAAAGGCCACAAGTGGATATTAGTGGCCACTGACTATTTCACTAAGTGGGTAGAGGTCGTGCCAATGAAAAATGTTACGGCCAAAGATGTGGTGAATTTTGTCAAGGAACATATCATCTACTGATTTAGCATCCCACAAACTATCACCACAGACCAAGGGACTGTCTTTTTGGCCGAAGAATTAAAAAATTTTGCCAAAGAGATGGGCATCATGCTGCTACAGTCGTCCCCCTACTACGCTCAGGCCAATGGGCAGGCTGAGGCGTCGAACAAGAGTCTCATTAAGCTAATCAAAAGAAAGATGAATATCCTAAGCAATGGCATGATCGGCTCGCTGAGGCATTGTGGGCATACAGGATGTCATGCCACGGGGCGACTAAATGCACTCCATATCAGTTGGTGTACGGCCAGGAGGCCGTCATGCCATGGGAGGTCAACATCGGCTCTCGTAGAGTTCAGTTTCAGAATGATCTATCAGCCGATGAATACGCGTCTCTCATGAACATCAACACGGACGATTTAACAGAACTTCAGTTATGGGCTTTTGAGAAAATTAGAGACAACAAAGCTAGCGTAGCAAAAGCCTATAACAAGAAGGTAAAGCTAAAGAATTTCAAAATGGGCGATCTTTATGGGAGCTAGTCTTGCCAGTTGGGACGAAGGAACCGGCTTTTGGAAAATGGTCACCCAATTGGCATGGACCCTACTGTATAGTGGAGACTCCTCCAGAAAATTCATACAGGACGGAAACGCTAGAAGGAGTCCGGTTCAGTAGGAATGTCAATGGCAAATATCTAAAGAAATACTATCCTAGCATATGGATCGGATCGAGACTTGCATAATAGCCGATGCACAAACATCGCCTTCAGTATAAAATTTTTCTGGACTGACAAGTTGCCATCTGGTCCTAAGAGAAAGCCGATGATTCAAAGCATCGCCTTTAGTACAAAATTAGAACGGTGCGTTGCCATTTGGTCTTAGCAGGAGCCGATGTATTGAGGCATCGCCTTTAGAAAAAAATAATAAATAAGCAAACTGTGAGTGGTAGGGTCAACGTGTGCCATTGGCCTTAGATAAAAGCCGATGCTAGGCATCGCCTTTAGTACAATATACAAAAAAGCATAATGTTCTTGACCGAGCTACACGCTTCGGGGGAACGACTGATAGTGTTCAGTGATCAAGAAAGAGTTACGCAGAGGAAGATGCTGACAGTCTGTTGACATCGGAATTTGGCCGACCCTATTAATGGGCCAAAATCAGCTTTGGGCTGAGAAGAGGCTGTCCAAGGAAGCGACGGCGTGTGGTAAAACAGGCCATTGGGCCTTGTATCGTAGATTAATGACTAGTTAGAAGAGTCCAGTTTGAGTCGGTTAGGGTTTGTAGCTTAATTGATGAAGGGTAGGCTTGCCGCCCAAGTATCCGGACTACCCTTTGTTATCGAAATAAAGTTGACGACAGACGTTCATCAAGCAGCGGTTGCCTCCATATCCCCTCGGTACATCGCCACCTCTAGCGACTAGAGTTTCAGGTAATCGTCATGCTGCCTTAATGATTCACTTCGTTATGGGCATTTTTGATGGCACGATTTGCTAGTTACCATGATGAATCTCGTGTTAAGCTTAGCCTAGCATGAGATCCATTAGTTATCCCGATGAATCTCACGTCAAGCTCAGCTTCGCGTGAGGTCCATCACATACACAAGTTAACATGCTATATTCGGAATCATGGCTGTCTATTACTAGTGCTAGTGCTCATGCTGACTGGACGAAGCAGAGTGTCTGTCAGACAGGCAGGAGTTGAACTGGAGCTTCATAGAAGAGGCAAAAAACATGATCATGCCGGTTCTGGCAATCGGCATTCACTTGTAGACAGTAGATTGTTTCAGCCGATGGCATCGGCCGATCTTCATCAGCTTAAGGATGCTAGTAGCGTGTCTATGGATGCATAGTCCGTAGTGGCCGATCTGCGCGATCGGCTCCAAAAATTTTGTAATCATACTTTCTGTAACAATTCTGTATTGGCCAATCTAGGCGATTGGTCACAAAACATCAATTTAATTTATGCTTCTTCTAACAAGGATGTTTTGTCAAGCGATGATCGATTGCCTAATGATGAGGAGAAACCCAAAATCGCACCTCCCCATCCATCACCAGCGTCATCAAGCTCTACTCAGGAATTTGCCGAGGAGGGTAAGCTCGGTTTTGGTTTTACTCCCTCTGATGAGCTTGAAGCAGTTGACATCGGTCCAGGCGTTCGTCCCAGGCTAACATGGGTGAGTAAAAAGCTTAACCCAGAATTTAAAGCTAAATTGGTAGAACTGCTTAGGGAGTTTCCTGATTGTTTTGCCTGGGAGTACCATGAGATGCCTGGTCTTGATCGATCTATCGTTGAACATCGGTTGCCAACAAAGCCTGGGTTTCAACCATTTGCACAACACCCTAAGAAAATCGATGTGAAGATTGTAGATACGGTCAAGGAGGAAATAGAGAAGATGATTCGTGCCGGGTATATTCGTCCTTGCCGATACGCCACCTGGATATCGAGCATTGTTCCTGTGTGAAAGAAAAATGGGAAGTTTAGGATCTGTATTGACTTCAGAGATTTAAACAGGGCTACCCCAAAGGATGAGTATCCTATGCCCATTGCCGAATCACTTGTTGATGCTGCAGCCGGCCATAATATGATGACCTTCCTTGATGGTAATGCTGGGTATAACCAGATACTCATGGCCGAAGAAGATGTCTACAAGACAGCTTTTCGTTGCCCTCAAGGTTTATTCAAGTTCGTGGTTATGACTTTTGGCTTGCGCAATGCTGGAGCTACTTACCAACGAGCCATGAATTATATTTTCCACGACTTGATCGGCCGGCTTGTGGAGGTTTATATTGATGATGTAGTGGTGAAGTTGGTTCTACAAGAGAATCATTTAGTCGATCTACGCTAGGTTCTCGAGCGCACTCGGAAGCACGGGATGAGGATGAATCCTGATAAATGCGCTTTCGGTGTCACAGCTGGCCAATTTCTTGGCTTTTTGATCCACGAAAGAGGAATAGAAATTGGCTCAAAGTGTAAAGACGCCATCGAGACAATAGTGCTGCCAAAAACCAAGAATGAGCTTCAAAAGTTAATTAGCAAGATCAATTTTATCAGAAGGTTTATTCCTAACCTGTCTGCCAGAATTGAAGCATTCATGCCGTTGATCAAGACGCAAAAGAGCGACGAGTTCATATGGAGGCCTGATCAGCAGCTGGCGTTTGATACTTCGAAAAAGTACCTAACGACGCCACCAATGATGGCTCCACCTCATCTCGATGTTCCGTTTATCGTTTATCTATCGACTGACGAGACGACCATCGGCTCTGTGCTGATTCAAGAGGTCGATCAGAAGGAGCAGATTATCTACTACCTCAGCCGACGGTTGCTTGACGCGGAGACCAGGTACTCTGAGATGGAGTGTTTATGCTTATGTTTATACTTTACATGCACCAAATTACGACATTACTTGCTCAATGCTGAAACATGGGTAGTATGTAAAGCCGATATTATTAAGCATATGCTATCAGCCCCAATCCTCAAAGGGAGGCTCGGCAAGTGGATGTTTGCTCTCTCGGAATTTGATATCAGGTACAAGCCAACCAGGGCTGTGAAAGGTCAAGCATTAGCCGACCTTATTACTGAACGATCGGCTCCACAACAAGATTTCGTCGGCATATCGTCTTGGGCTTTGTTTTTTGATGGTTCTGCGTGTGATGCTCGCTGCAGTGTTGGGCTTCTTATTATTTCCCCTCGGGGGCACAATATGAATTTGCTTTTCGCCTTAGCAAGCGACGCACTAACAACCAAACAGAGTATGAAGCTTTGTGCAAGGGCCTTGAGTTATTGTTAGAAGCAGGAGCCGAAGCAGTGGAAGCTTTTGGCGATTCCAGAGTTGCCATCAATCAGTCAACGGAGGATTTTAATTGTGCCAGTGATTTATTATATCCTTATCTCCTGCGTTGTCAAGAGTTGATGGCAAAATTCAGGTTTGTCCAGCTGACATGGATACCGAGGGAAAACAACTTGGAGGCCAATAAGTTAGCACAAATAGCTTCTGGGTACGCAGAACAAGACGATGATGTTTATGTTGACGTCATGCCGATCGATACAAACGACTAGAGAGCCGATCTCCTCAATTACTTGAGGGATCCGGCTCGAGGGCAGATAAGAAGACAAGACATCGTGCTTTGAAACACGTGCTTATTGGCGATGAGTTATACTTCAGAACCATGGAGGGGCTATTGGTAAAATGCTTGGGACCAACAGAAGCGCTCAAAGTTATGCACGATGTCCATGAAGGAGTGTGTGGTACACCAATCGGCTCATAAAATGAAATAGCTGATTAGGAGGTCGAGGTACTACTGGCCAACAATGTTGGAGGATTGCTTGAAATATTATAAAGGTTGCCAAGAGTGTCAGAGATTTGGAGCTGTCCAGATGGCGCCAGCTGGGCCGTTGAATCCTATTATCAAGCCATGGCCATTCAGGGGCTGGGGCATGGACATGATTGGGCAAGTTAACCCTCCGACCAGCAAGGGACACAAGTGGATCCTGGTTGCACCGATTACTTTACCAAATGGGTGGAGGCCGTGCCGATGAAGAACGTCACGGCCAAAGATGTGGTGAGTTTTGTGAAGGAACATATCATTTACCGATTTGGCATCCCGCAAACTATCACCACGGATCAAGAGACTGTCTTATTGGCCGAAGAATTCAAAAATTTTGCCAAAGAGATGGGTATCACACTGCTACAGTCGTCCCCCTACTACGCTCAGGCCAACGGGCAGGCCGAGGCGTCAAACAAGAGTCTCATCAAACTGATCAAAAGAAAGATAGATGAATATCCCAAGCAGTGGCATGATCAGCTCGCGGAGGCATTATGGGCGTATAGGATGTCATGCCACGGGGTGACTAAATGTACTCCATATCGGTTGGTGTACGGCCAGGAGGCCGTCATGCCATGGGAGGTCAACATCGGCTCTCGTAGAGTTCAGTTTCAGAATGATCTATCAGCCGATGAATACGCGTCTCTCATGAACATCAACACAGACGATTTAACAGAACTTCGATTATGGGCTTTCGAGAAAATTAGAGACAACAAAGCCAAGGTAGCAAAAGCCTATAACAAGAAGGTAAAGCCGAAGAATTTCAAAATAGGCGACCTTGTCTGGGAGCTAGTCTTGCCAGTTGGAACGAAGGATCCAGCGTTTGGAAAGTGGTCGCCTAAAGGCATGGGCCCTATCGCATAGTGGAGACTGCCCTAGGAAATTCGTACATAATGGAGACATTAGAAGGGATCCGGTTCTTCAGAAACGTCAATGGTAAATATTTAAAAAAATATTATCCTAGTTTGTGGATCGGGTCATAACTTATGTGAGAGCCGGTGTAGTAACACCTGGGCTTGGATAGCCGATGCATTAGCATCGCCTCTAAAGGAAAAAATTGGACCGATGCATTGCCATCCGGTCTTAGCAGGAGCCGATGTATTAAAGCATTGCCTTTAGAAAAAAATATAAATAAGCAAATTGTGAGTGGCAGGGCCAACGTGTGCCATTGGCCTTAGATAAAAGCCGATGCTAGGCATCGCCTTTAGTACAAAACTAGCTTTTTGCCCGTGCGTTGCCACGGGGCCAAATATATTTTTAAATGCAATAAGTGAGACAGAAAAAATCATTGAATGCCGAGCCATATTACTGTAGTGATATCACGTCCCCTGGGTAATTCCAATTATATGTTGCCTAACTGGGCCTACAAGAGAGTATATATTTTTACGAACACTACAATGTGACTTTCAATTTCAATGAAAATTGAATTTGACCAGTCCAACAAGTATAAATACGAGAAATTTTATTTATTCTACATGAGATAATTTGTTTAGTACGAGCGAGCACATTACTCAATGTGAAAAGTGGACATGAAATCACCCATGTCCATATACACTATAACTTCCATAAACCGCAAGGTCTAAGAGTTTAGCGAACCAGAACACTTTGCATTTATTTCGGATGGTCTTATAAAAGGTTTTCTCATCACTGATTCATAAAATGTTTTTTCGCCAGCTTCTCCTTGGCCACATTTACGGACTCTTCTACTGGTGCTATTTTATTTTCTCTGGTTTTACCTAGTGTGGTGTCATCATGTCTCAGGTATAATATTGGCAATTTTACAGCAAAACAAAATATTGTAAGCACATATCAAGAGTACCCAGATCAATCGAGCAATCATTTTTTAGCTAAATATTTGAACGGTTATCTAAACAGTTGTACATCACTATTCAAGCCTAGATAATGAACACAACCACACATGAGGCATGGGGAAGACTAAATGCGTCAACAAAAATGTTTTCACAACTTCACCTGCTAGCTGAGATGCACGGCATTCCATCAACTAAACCTAGCTAAAACTCATACGACATAGGACAATAGTTTAAATCATTCAATTGAAGCTAAAAATCAAGAGTACCCACATGGTCACCAAGCAAGCAAGGCTGAACCCTATGACGACAATAGCAGTTGTTGCATCTAAAGCAATCTTGCAGAGAAAAAAAATAATCAACTTCTAATCAGTAGTTTCATGCTTATGCATATTACAGGGGGACTGAATGGCATAGCTAATCCAGGATTGGCAGGGGTGGAAGCCAGGCCACATCCGATGCGGGAGGCTTGCAATGGCACCCGTGGCTATGGCATGGCAGCCCAATCTATCGCATAGGGGGAGGGAGAGGGGACAGCGAAGGATTGGGAGGCCACTAACGGGGGAAGCGTACAGAAAAGGGGACGAGGCTGAGGAGCTCGCTAACGGCCGCCGCCATGGAGACTGGAGAACCAATGCGCCTAGGATCCGGCCACCATGGCCGGGATTCGGCCGCCATGGAGCAGACGCGGCCCGTGGAGGCCCGTATCCGACCTGAGAAGGCAACGGTGGTCGGCCGACGCTGGGGGAGGCGGGGTACGGCGGCAGCCATGGCTGGGATGAGGCCCGGATGCAGGCCGAGGAAGCGGCGGCGGCGACACGGCGGAGCTAAGCAAGAAGAGCATGAGAAGGAGACGGCTGGGGCGGGGAGGAGGTGCGTCGGCCGCGGAAGAGAGTAGACGCGGCGGGTGCCGTGGGGAGCAGGTCGCGGCCACCGCGCAGCGCAGGCGGGGGAGGCGACGCGACAGGAGAAGGACGGACGCGCAGGTGGGCCCCAGCGGCGTCGCGCGGAGGGGGAGCGGAAACAAGTCGTGGCGGACACATGGAGGCTTTGGAACCGTATGAAATTATATAGGGGTATAGATACAAAGAAAGCATAATGTTCTTGACCGAGCTACATGCTCGGGTGGCACGATTGACAATGTTCAAATAATCAAGAAAGTTACGCAGAGGAAGATGCTGATAGTCTCTGAAGGTATTGGCGAACTGCAATCAAAGCCTTTGTCCTGACTTCATCGGCAGAGTTGATAATTTGCCGATCTGATTCGTCAGAACTGACAACTAGTCCCTTGTTCAGTTCATGGATGCGCGCGATGCTGGCCTTGAGCGATGTTGATAGTTTTTGCTTGTGGTCCGCAAGTGCTTTCACGCCTGCATCGTTGGCCAGGATGGCAGCATCAATCCGAGACAGCTCTTCCTCAAGGCGTTTGATTTCTTTAGTGATCTTCGTTCTCTTCGCGTCAAGTGCCTCTCTGGATGTTTTCAGTCGCGTCTCTTCACTTTTATCATCCAGGTTTGCCTTGAACTGGTTTGCTGCTGCGCACTCCTTGGTGATCTCTTCTTTCAAGGCCGGCTGGTTGTTGCGAGAAGCTATACGTGACGTAGCGGCTAACACATCCTCACAGAGAAATCCGAGGTAAGCTGTAGGCCGGAGCACTTGCTTCAGGCCTGAAGACAGCACGTCAGCAATCGGCTCGAAGGCTGTGCGAATTCCGTCACATGCAACGACCAATTTCTCAATTGGTGCTTCCAGTTGCTTGGCGATTTCCTTAAGGTTCAAGGTAACATCGGTCGTAGGGGATGTGGGAGGACTCTCAGTCACCAAGGATTCATCGATGGTTGAAGGATCAAAGTTCAGAAAAGATGGAGTATGCTTTGGTGGCTACCAAAGAGTCGGCTATATCAGCTCGGCTTTGGATTTTCTCATGGATAATTAGCCGGGAGAAGTCTGGTTCAAACCAAGTTGGCGAGCAGCTAGAACAGGTTGGTATGATTCATACCTTGGTTTGTTAATTCTATTACTAGTGCTCATGCTGACTAGAAGAAGGCAAGGAGTAGCCATGATATCGAACAAGTGGTTTGAGAGCTATAGAAGCACTTGTACCATTTGGCTGTTTCGGCTGCATCGGTTTGGGTTATGGGCAATTGATGCAAGGCCTGGCCAAATGAAGTACAACGGATAGATTTGCCTGAAAGATCTAGGAAAGACTGAGACTCAAGTTGTGGAAAGTCTAGAATTTCATTGCGGAAGTACAGTTGACTCCAGAGCTGAACAAACCACCAGGGTTCGCCTGTCTTGACATGTTGTCCAGCCAGAATGCTCTGGGTATTCAAAGAAAGATGGCGGTACATCGCCTAGGAAAAGTTTTCCTAGGGCAAGAGTTTGGCCTTTGGCTAGGGCAGTGGCCAGGTTGAGATAATTCTTGGCTGGGGTCAGAGAAGGACCGTTAAAGAGGAAGTGATCAAGCCAGAGGTTTAGAAAGGCGATGTGTTCTTTCTCTGAAAATGAGCCAGAGTGCTTGTTGTGCTAGGCGATGTATTGGCTCCAGTTTCAGGTACTGCTCTTCTCCACTATTTTCTTGTGAGGACATTCAGCTAGAAGGAATGGAGAAGGACAGGTGGATTGCACATCTAGCCCTAAAATCATGACAACGTCTATGAGAGTGGGTGTCATGGGGCCAGAGCCGAACAAGAAACAGTTCAGGCTGTCTGACCAAAAGTAGCTGATGTATCTAAGCAGGTTGTCATCCTTTTCCGTGGGAGAAAGGGATAGAGTTAGGGCATCGGCTTTGCAAACAATTTACCAGATTGAGTTGTATGCCCTTCAACATGTTCATACCAATCAACCCACCCATCCATGGGAAATGGCCAAGCGCGGAGCTGATCTGTCCATAGATCTAGGTCTGGGTCGGCATGAACAAAAGGCAAGCATTTGGTTTCTGTCCTAACAAGGTCGTATGGGGGCTCATAGGATTTGGGTCCTAGACTGAAGGAATTGGAGTTGGCCGAGGTTGGGATCAGTATCTCATCGGCCCGGATGATTAAAAACAAGTGCAAGGTAAAGAGAACAGTTATACGAGGATCGTAATTTCTGAAATAACCAAGGTCTTTACCTTCAGTTCAAATACGCGCCCGCAAAGGGTTTGTTCTCATGTCGTGCTGCTGGACGCCGCCATTCCCGCAAATCGCTCGGAGCAGGGAGGTGGTGGAAAAGTGTTCGTCAGTGGCAAGAGGAAAGAAGACGTGCTTTGGGTTCGGTACTTATACTTTTATAAGGTGCTAGCCCACGCGGGATTTGGAAATTTCGGCCAGAGGAAGTGTGCCTTTGGCTAAATCGGCTCATCGTGTTATTTTTTTGGACTAAGTCGATGAGTCAGAGCTGATTTGGAGTTTGCCAGCAAGCCGATTTTTAGTAAAAATCAGTAAAAATAGGCTGATTGAGCGGATCGGTTTGTCATACCGTTATTCAGAGCCGATCGTGGAGGTTCTCAAGTCAGCGCGATGCTACTGAGCCGATTTTCGTATTGCTGAAAACATAAAGGCAACAGGGGAATCGGCAAAAGGGAAGAAACAAGGGTTTAAGAAGGAAATTTCATTAATTTACATAGCAAAATATAATTACATCCCCAAGAGCCGACATTGCGGCTGACAAACTACCAAAAGTTTGGGGGTTTCCTTCTAAGAGCCAATGCAACGGCTATTACTAAAAGCTAAATACTACTACTAAGATAGGATGCTCTAAGCATCACTATCATCAGGCGATTCTTCAATAGCTTCCTCGCCCACGCCGTCGACTTCATCGCCGGCGTCCTTGCTCTCGGAAGGAGCAAGGTCGGACGAGCTGTCCTCGTACTGAGCCGCGAGGTCTTCGTCCTCGTTTGGCTCCTCTGGCTCAACTTCATCAGAGGAGTACTCCGACTCGTCGGCGCCATTCTCCTCGTCGTCGTCTTCCTCCTCAACGTCATCGTCGTCCGGCAGCGCTTCTAACCGCCTCCTCTTGGCGGGGCGCTCCGGCGTTGGTGAGTGTTGTAGGGAAGGAGGGTTCCATGGAGGGGAAGCAACTGCATCCTCTAGATCCTCAGCACAGCCGAGGTTAATCCTCATCCCAGACGGAGGGGACGGGATGTCCTCGCCCCAGACCTTTAGCCAGGCCTTAGCAACCTGGTCTGGGGACCGCTTCTCGATGGCTGCTAGAGCGGCTAGGGGAGCCTGATCGGCTCCTGCTGCTGGCAACGGAGCAAGTCTCGGCGGTGCGGCTCGGCGGTGCGACCGGGCAGGGTGGCGGTGGCGCTAGCGCATCGGCCGTCGCGCTAGGAGCGGAAGCGATGGAGGGAGAAGAAGGCGGTGAGGGTGCTCGAGGCCCCATTGCCGAGAAGGAGGAAGGAGGCGATGATGGATTATTGCTGCCGATGGAAGACATGGTGAAGGGGTTTTTTTGCTCAGCTCTTTCGGGGCTTAAGGTAGAGGAAGAGCAGATGCCGATTGAGGGAAAACAGGGGGGCCCTGCCTTTTATCAAGTGTGAGATGATGCAAGATGAAGAGACGCCGTACGGGAAGCCGCAGGGTCACGCGGGTCATCATGACGATTGCCATGGAAGACTGTGTGGTGGTGCAGGTTGATGGGACATGCATGGCTAGGTTTCACACTTATCTGGTTTTGAATTAAACTAATCTTTATTTGCCAAAACCAGGGGGCATGTGTTGGCATCGGAATTTGGCCGACCCTGTTTATGGGCCAAAATCAGCTTTGGGCTAAGAAGAGGCTGTCCAAGGAAGCGACGGCGTGTGGTAAAACAGGCCATTGGGCCTTGTATCATAGATTAATGACAAGTTAGAAGAGTCCAGTTTGAGTCGGTTAGGGTTTGTAGCTTAATTAAGGAAGGGCAGGCTTGCTGCCCAAGTCTACGGACTATAAATATGTACCCTTTGTTATCGAAATAAAGTTGACGATAGACGTTCATCAAGCAGCGGTTGTCTCCATATCCTCTCGGCGCATCGCCACCTCTTGCGACTAGAGTTTCAGGTAATCGTCATGCTGCCTTAATGATTCAATCGTTATGGGCATTATGACGTTAGTCGCCTGGTAAATCGTGTACTGAAGCGTTTTTGATGGCATGGTCTGCTAGTTACCATGATGAATCTCGCTTAAGGGTTTGAGTCCTGGCTTAGTTTCCATACAGCCAAGTGCTTAAGAGAGAAAGGAGAGCTTAAGGCTAGGATTTGAGTCCCCTAGCTAGGGTTCTTCACATCAAGAGGGAAGGATGAAGGGTGGTAGGCTGTAGGAACCTTGTATGAACTCAATTTCATGATTAATCCAGCAATATTCCTCTAAAATTGGAGTGCTTGTGTGCAGCCTCTCCCTTCCTCCTCTCTAGTTTGGTTTTTGGGTGATTTTTCAAAGGCTTTTGGTGCTTTGCTTTGCCTACGAGTTTTCCCCACTTCTTTTGGTGTTTTAGACTTGCCAGGACGTGGAGATTATGATTTAGATCATCTCAAACCTGCAGGTTTGCCACGAGCAAGTCGAATTTGAGTTTTCCCCTTTTCTTGCCCAAAGCTTGCCTCTTCACGAGATCTGAAATTCCTGCTAATCCCTTGATCTTTTTCCATGGATCTTTTGGGAATAGCTTTGGAATAGTGCTCAGATAGCCTGTGTCAATTTTCGTGAAGATTGGACAAGATTTGGTCTGGTTTTAGGTTTGGGAACTCAAGTTTTAGGGTTTTACCGGACTATCCGGTGCAACCACCAGACTATCCGGTCCTCCACCGGACAGTTCGACGGCGTGCACCAGACAATTCGGTTCCAGCCCTCGTCCTAGCCTCTACTGGACTATCCGGTGCAGGTCACCGGACTATCCGGTCTCGACCGGACTATCCGGTGAAGTGCACCAGACTATCCGGCGTGTTGGCTGTGCAGTCGGTTTTGTTGGAGTTTTTGCCGTTTGGTTTTTTGCTTCATCCTTGCCCGAGTGATTCTCACCACTGGCCCATACTCTTCACTCTTTGTTCATCAGTGAGACACATTTAGGTGCGGAGTGGCTACGTCGGATCCTCTTTTGCAAGAGGCATTGTTTCGCTAGACTTGCGATCTCGTGGTCGTCGAGTTTAGTGCTTCCACTTGCTTGGTGTGTACCCGTTCAGTGGGCGACACCAAGTTCTTGCTAGACACGTTTCATTTCAGTAGACGGTGTCTAGCGGTTGTTGTGTGTAGTGTGGTAGTTTGCACCAGGGGGTTGTGAGTTTGAGTTTTTAAGTGCTCCTATTCACCCTCCCCCTCTCGTCACACATCTCGGTCCTACAACTGGTAATTCATAGAGAGGAGGTTGAGCCGAGACAGTGGACTTGGGCTTGATGGCGGCTTTCTTAAACCTCGGCTGACGAAGTCCTTTGCTCTCCCTCTTGCGCTTCATCCCAAGGGCTGAAAAGATGACCATGTCAAAAGAAGGCATGTCGGCCTGGTACATGGGCAGTGGTGCCTTTTGCAAGTATTTGAATGGTTAGCCTGCATCATCAGTTGGAATAGGTCCTGTTTGCATCTGTAAGCAAAAAGTTCGGTTACATCATAAGACAATGAGGCAAAAAGAAGACCGAACTAAGCGTGGGATTACCTCCTCTGGTGTAGCCTCATGCTCTGGATCGATAGCTATAAGAGCCGATGCCATAGCATTTTGAAAAAGGTGGGGCCTCCAGAAATCCCACCAGGTGTTGAAGCCATCGGCTGTATACACGAACTCCATCGTGTCGGGTATATTCAGCTTCAGTTCAGAAAAGATGGAGTATGCTTTGGTGGCTACCAAGGAGTCAGTTATATCAGCTCGGCTTTGGATTTTCTTATGAATAATTAGGCGTGGAGAGGTCTGGTTCAAGCCGAGTTGATGAGCAGCTAGCATAGGTTAGTATGATTCATATCCTGGCTTGTTAATTCTGTTGCTAGTGCTCATGCTGACTGGAAGAAGGCAAGGGGTATCCATGATGTCGAATATAGCACGAGTTTCTTTGTCAGCACTGAAGATGTCTAGCCTGAAGAAGGACAGGTTTCGAATTGATCACATTCGGCATATGCGTCATACACAGGGGGTTTTTGCTCGGCTCTCTTTTGGCTTAAGGAAGAAGAAGAGCAGATGCTCATTGGGGAAAACATGGGAGCCCTGCCTTTTATTAAGTGTGAGGCGACGGTAGGTGAAAGGGCGCCGTACGGGAAGCTGCAGGGTCGTGCGGGTCATCATGACGGTTGCCATGGAAGACCGTGTGGCGGTGCAGTTGATGGGACATGCATGGCCAGGTTTCACACTTATCTAAACAAATCTTTATTTGCTAAAACCAGTGGGGCATGTGTTTGACATCGGAATTTGGCCGTCCCTGTTAATGGGCCAAAATCGGCTTTGGGCTGAGGAGAAGCTGTCCAAGGAAGCGACGGCGCGTGTTAAAGCAGTCCATTGGGCCTTGTATCGTAGATTAATGATTAGTTAAAAGAGTCCAGTTCGAGTCGGTTAGGGTTTGTAGTTTAATTAAGGAAGGGCAGGGTTGCCGCCCAAGTCTCCGGACTATAAATATGTACCCTTTGTTATTGAATAAACTTGACGATAGACGTTCATCAAGCAGCGGTTGTCTCCACATCCCCTTTGGCGCATCGCCACCTCTAGCGACTAGAGTTTCAGGTAATCGTCATGCTACCCTAATGATTTACTTCGTTATGGGCATTACGACGTTAGTCACCTAGCAGATCGTTACACTGAAGCGTTTTTGATGGCACGGTTTGCTAGTTACCATGATGAATCTCGTGCTAAGCTTAGCCTAGTGCGAGATCCATTAGTTATCCCGATGAATCTCACGTCAAGCCTAGCTTGGCGCGAGATCCATCATGTGCATGAGTCGATATGCTCGCATATCGGCTCATGTACAACTTGCTGTTATGTTAACATCTTCCATGATGCATGCTTTCACGCTGCTGGTTCGTTACTAGATTAGCATAGCACAAGCTTAGAGCATAGATTAGATATGTTCTTACAGTTTCATCTACAGATCACATGTTATTAGGAAGATCCGATGTATACCCTGCTATGCCTTTTGTCGATTTTATCAAAGATGCATCTGCTTTTATAGCTTTTCGGTGTAATCTTTGGTGTAAAAGTAGATCTTAAGGCGTAATTGATGTTCATCTGGATTTTTGGCCATCTAGAATGGATCTAGTTGTGCTTCTTCTTCCTTTATTTAAGTACATTGTATATTATATCTGGATATGCTACTGGTAAGACAGCAGGGTCTTGTCGATGCAGAAGGTCCGATCTAGGACGAGCCGATCCAAGCGATCCAGCTAGTATTTAACGTTTGCTCTATTTTGTCTGTTTATGCAGGGGAAACAGGAGTCAACCAACGCCATCACCACCACCACAACCTCCCTGGCTAGGTTGTCAGCCAGGTGGCACGCCCAACCACTGTCAAGCCAAGACGATCGGCTACAGTCCACATACACCTCCTGGCCCTATTGCGTTGCCTCACCAGGGGGACCCCTCATCGGTTTCCTGGTGCAACAGACATGTTATTCACTTGTGATTAGTTTGACTATTCTTAGCTTGTTCTTCTCTTTAGTAGATTTTGCATGCTAGGTTTGTTTTTGTTTTGGTGGGTTAGCCACATGACTTGCTAGCTTGTGTGATCCTTTCTTATACCATATCATGCTAGTTTGCTTGTGTTGGTGGACTAGTCACCTTTATCTGTTTGCCTGTGATAGCTCATGAACATCATGCCATGTGACATTTCAAGCGGCTTTTAGCTGAGTGCCTTTCAAGTGGCATTGTTCTTGGCATGCTATTCATGTGATATCACTTTTGTGATGCTTGCTCTAGCATAATTTCATGTAGTCTAGCTACCTTGTGTCATGACTTGGTTACCTTCACCTTGGGTAGTGTAGATTTGTGCCTATTTGTTTTGCTTGAGCTAGTTTTTCCTTGGGTCTATGAGTTTTGTATATATTTGCTCACTTTGTTTTACAGGAATCATGCTTTATGCTTAATCCCACAAGTGGTACTTTCCACAAGTGGCTTCTTAATGCATGTTTGTCTGCTCTAACCCCCTAACTTGAGCCATAGACTATCATAGTTCATTGGTTTCTTTTGTTTCTCTTGTTTTGAGGGGGAGCTTCATCTCTGTTTTATCACCTTGTAGGAGGACATTTGTACTACTACTTCCACTACTACATGTGTTCCACCTCTACAAGTATCGCTTCTTGCACATACAGAGATGGACCCGCTGAGGACGCAGGGGAGGTGACCTTAGGGCGTGCATGCACCCCGAAAGGTCCAGTGGGATCGCCTCAAGCTTTTGAGCTTGTCAGGTATATGATGTGGCTCTTGTCTTCCTTTGGAAAGATTTTGGTCTTCGCTTCTTCGATGGCTTTTCTACATGTTTGGATCATAGCATGCATGACATTCATGTATCATATGCATTTTCACTTACACTAACACTAGAGCTCTTTTGGTATGCTGAGTTAGTATTTGCTTGTGCTAGGTTGTACAGATGCTTGCTTGATCATGGTTGGCTAAGCTCACTTGAGTCTGTTGAATACTAATTCTGAGCTAAGCCCTTTTTATTTCCTGAAAATCAAAAAACATGATCACCACATGACTTGGCTGTCTAGCATGTGTAGGAGTGTTGAATGCTATGCTTTCTTTTCATACCTGGATATGCTAGTTGTATGCCTTTGCTAAATTAATGCCCAAGCTTTTATGAAACCTTGCTTAATTTGAAATCTGAACTAAATGTTTACAAGTAGTGTCTTGTGCTGAAATGAAAAGATCCAAGTGGGTTTGCTTGTCACACTGACTTAGTTCGAGACTGCTTGCCTTTGCACTTTGGCAAGAACTTGGACTAAGCTGTGTATGACCAAAACCTTGCCTTAAGCTTCTGATGGTTCTTTGAACCTAGGCTTGGCATTGGTTGGTAAGAAGTGGCAAGATAAGTGAATAACCCCTGGCACAATATGAAACTTGTTAATGAAATACAAGTGCTTACATCTGAAATATGCAAGTCTCTAAAATGCTTATGGCTTGTTATGTATGCTTTAGTTGAGAGTAGCACGCCTTGTATGCATTGCTAGCATGCCGTTCATGCCTATCTTGCTAGGTGCTATTCATGTTGGTGATGCGTTCTTTTAAACAACCCTAAAAAATATGCTTGCTCCTAATCTGTGTAAGATAGATTCATTTGAGCTTGTTGCATGCTTCCTTGTCCTCACTTGCTCTGTATGCTAAAACTTGTGAATACTAGCTTTCCATCCCTTCTGAGCTCTTTCTGGTGTACTCTCTGCATCTCAGGCATTTTTTGAGGGGAAATTGTCTAGTTCAGGGGGAGTCCTATGAACCCTTGATGTGTCCATTGTCAACAAGCGGGAGAAGTATTGGATAAAGGGGGAGGACTCAGGAGAGACTTAGTTGAGGGGGAGCTTTGCATTCATTTTGCATTTGTGATGATGCATTTTAGGGGGAGTTTGAGCTTTTAGCATGCTCTTTGCATCGGTGCGTTGAGCCTTTTGCCTCTGTCTTGAGGAGCCGATGCTTTGCTTTCTTTTGTAGCTTCAAGCTGCCTTGTGTTGTGCCTTTGTTGGTTTTGGGCAGCTTGAGCAATTGTTCTTTTTCTCTATCTTTTTTCAGTTTTACGCTTTTCTCGTGTCTATGTTTATTTCAGGTAACAGGTTGAAGGTGTTGACAATGCACTCATCAAGGGAGAGATTGAGAGCCAATGGACCGGCCTAATTGCTCTCCTAGTGTGATGAGTGATTGTCAACAGTACAAGTCCTCCGATGGACTAGAGACCCTCCGATGGACTGGAGGTAGAAGATGGAGAAAGACCTCGATGGACTGAGGCATTAGTCCTCCAATGGACCGGAGCCACAAGAGCTCGACGTCGGTATTCTCTTGATCCACCACATCTTGCAAGTGACCTCCCAGGGGGTATTTATAGCTTGGAGACCGAGAGGGGTACTTTTAAGTGCTCTAGGTGGGTAGTGGAGGTAGGTCGGTGTCCGAGCGGCCAGGGGGGTGGCCGGCCGACCATCAAGGATGGTCGGGCGGCCACTCATCTTGCCGCCTTTGACCATCCAATTGTTGATATGCACTCCTGGAGTCGTTGGTAGTTATTGGAGTCGGTGCACGTGAAAAATGAGTCGGTGGGGTGGTCGGCCGACCACCCTCATTGGTCGGGCGGCCACTCTCCTGGATTGCTGATGTCACCGATCTATTGCATGATGTTCTTCCGACCCTTGGATGCATTGGATTCCTGATCCAACGGTTGCATTTAACTTCTTTTGTGCTTCTTTGCATGCAGATCGAAAGATGGATTGGTGACATAGCCGGGCGACCACATGATATGGTCGGGCGGCCACCTCATCTGGGCTGAGATGGGCTGGAGACTGACTGGGCTCCCCTGGTGGCCGGGCGGCCACAAGGGGTGGCCGGACGGCCATGGTAGGTGGCCGGGCGACCATAGGAGATGGCCGGCCAGCCATGCTCCTTAGCCCATTAACTCTCCCTTGCCTTTTGTCCACATTTTATACATTCTTTCGTGAATTTGGACGTGACATGCTCCTACATCCAACTTTTGTACACAACTCGTGGAACCAGTTAGTAATATATGAAACCTTGATAAATTATGCCCTCAAACATGAAGTATTGGTGGTCGAAAATGGATTTTATCGGCCACCAACACCCCCCCCCCCCCCACACTTAGACCTTTGCTCATCCTCGAGCAAAGAGTAGAGTTAAGCATGAGTGGGAAAGGCATAACATCATCATCCACTATAGCAAGCACAAGAGTACTTCCAACTATTTCATCTCGCCTAGGATTTCAGTGGTGTCTACACTTGGGTTTTAGATTGTTGAAGCATGGAATAAGAGTATCAAAGTTAACTTCAGGTTCCCACACCACATGAGTAAAGAGGTTTTAAAGATTTTCAAAAGTAGGGCATACAAACTCTTTTGATCTCAAGTCCAACTCTCGGTCACCCACGGGACAAGGTGTCCTTGCTAACATCTTGTATTTCTCACCTCCTATACTACTAAGGCTTTTTGTGGAGCTCTGGGTAATGGGGAGAATGAGGCTTTCCTATCATGCTTATCAAATCAAATCAAGTGTCAAGAAAGAATTCATAATCAAATGAGATTTGGCCAAATGCAAGTGTAGTGTAGAATCTTGTCTCTTGTTGTGCTTGATATGAGTCCCATGTTTGAGTAGAGGGCATGGAGTTCTTTTCTTTTCTCTTTCTTATTTTTTTCTCATACTTTTCTTTCTTTCACACACTATATATTTTTTTCGAACTTCCATGCCTCTCTTTCTTTTCAAACAGAACTGAATGGGATCATTGACATCTTATTGCACACCTTTCTGAGAGACTTTATTTCATGGAACGTGCGTGTGAAGGCCAAAAATTCTCAATTGATTCAAACTCTTATAATGGCACAAAGTTTGATAAGACTCAAAACAATCAAGGTAGCAAGAATATACAAGTTTTCTTTTCATATGTGGCACTGGTAGGACAGGAACTTGAGATCATCAAAGATGAAGCCCTTATTTTGTTTTGCAAAATAAAGCTCTTTCTCATATGGGAAGTTCCTTTAGTTTCCTCTAATTAACTTATCTCACATGGATCAACAATCTAAACTCAAGTGGGTTCCTAATCAAGATAGTACCCAACGGCAAGATTACTCTAGCATAGGAAATAAAATGGTGCAAGCACAAGTAAGATGTGACATTATGAACATGTAGAGAATGATTTGATCAAGTTCATGTGTAAAGCATAAATAAAAAATAGAGGTACATGAATGTAACATGTATACCTGACCTCCTGGCACGGGTTCGACGTGTTGATGGGCCATCCAGCCCAACACCATGGTCGGGCGGCCAGGTGAGAGGATCGGGCGACCAGCCTGGTGGCCGGGCAGCCACAGGGGGTGGCCGAGCGGCCATACCTTTGTGTGTATTTGACTCGTGCGCTGGTGCATTTTGTTGAGGGAGCCGTGGGGAGACGTGACAAGTCCGCGCGACGCGTTTTCGTGAAAAATGGGTGGCCGGGCGGCCATACCTTTGTGTGTATTTCGCCCAATTCCCCTGAAAATTTGTGAGCAGCGTGGTGGTACCCTGTACATCGTGTTTTGCTCGTGGTTTCTACAGGGTTAGTGATAGGGAGTCGAATGGCTTTGCCCATTCTACTCAGGCTTATTATTGGAAGGAAAAAAACTAACTTTATAAGGCAAAATGATAGAGCCGGAGTGCCCGATCTTTCGGTGAGTGGGGATAATTTCGATTTGGTGGAAGATGACCCTCACGATCCGACTACGACGAGCGAGCCCGAAGCGCCAATGCAATCGCTGAACCAACTCCCTGTGGTTACCGACCTTGTTGATGCAAGATCAGCCTGATCACGAAGATCGTTTCCTGTCCACAATAGAAGAACGAACAAGAAAGAGATGCGAGCAATCTAATTATCACTCGAAGGTGGAGTTCTGAAATACACGAGGAGCGCAGATTTGCGCGTGTTCAAGAGTAGCTAAAGCTAATTCTAAAACAAAACTCGAGTCTGAAAAAAAATGAAGCCTCTATCTAAATAGAGGGAGAGAGGGGGGCGCAGCCCCTAGGGAAGGGCGGCCAGGGAGCGGGCGCAGCCCCTAGTGGTGGCCAGCCCTAGGCGCCCACACAAGGGCCTCAGTTGGGCCAGCGTCTATTCTTCTGGGCCTTCATTCTTCAGTAGCATGACGAAGTTTAGATCTCTTGCATGGGCCCGAGTGATTGGCCCAGATGAGGAAGAAGGTGCATCTGGTGGTGCTGGAAAAGGTGCTGCTAGTGTAGACGTACTGGTGTTGTAGTTGATGTCCTCATCATCCTCCCCTTCTAGAACTGAAGTCGCCCTCGACGGCAACTCCTCATCCTCGCCCACATATGGTTTCAAATCTGCAACATTAAAACTAGTGGAAACACCAAACTCCGCAGGTAGGTCAAGGATATAAGTATTATCATTAATCTTGGTGAGCACCTTAAAAGGACTAGCGGCACGAGGCATCAATTTAGAACGGCGCAAAGTAGGAAAACGATCCTTTCTCAAATGCAACCAAACCATATCACCAGGGGCAAAAGTAACATGTTTTCTTCCTTTACTACCAGCAAACTGATACTTAGTATTAGCAGCAGCAATGTTTTGGTGTGTTTGTTCATGGAGGTCAATCATTTGTTCAACATGTGCAACAGCATCGATATGTGGGGCGTCCTCAGCATCAAGCGAAAACAAATCAATAGGTGCCCGAGGAATGTAACCATAAACAATCTGAAAAGGGCACATCTTTGTAGAAGAATGTGTTGCACGATTATAAGCAAATTCAATATGAGGCAAGCAATCCTCCCAACGTCTCAAATTTTTGTCTAAAACAGCCCTAAGCATGGTTGATAAAGTTCTATTCACCACCTCAGTTTGCCCATCAGTTTGAGGGTGACAAGTTGTACTAAACAGCAATTTAGTTCCCAATTTATTCCAAAGAGATCTCCAAAAATGACTGAGAAACTTAGCATCACGATCAGAGACTATTGTATTCAGAATACCATGCAAACGAATAATCTCTCGAAAGAACAATTCAGCAACACTGCTAGCATCATCAGTTTTATGACAAGGTATAAAATGAGCCATTTTGGAAAATCTATCAACAACCACAAAAATGCTATCCCTCCCCTTCTTAGTTCTAGGCAATCCCAAAACAAAGTCCATAGAAATATCAAGCCAAGGGGACGTAGGGACAGGCAAAGGCATATACAAACCATGGTTGCTCAATCGTGACTTAGCTTTCTGACAAGTAGTGCAGCGTGCAACAAGGCGCTCGACATCACGGCGCATCCGGGGCCAAAAGAAGTGTGCGGCCAGCACCTCGTGCGTCTTGTAGACGCCAAAGTGTCCCATGAGACCACCTCCATGCGCTTCCTGTAACAACAAAAGACGAACCGAGCTTGCTGGAATACACAACTTGTTAGCGCGAAACAGGAACCCATCCTGCATGTGGAATTGGCCCCATGGTCTACCATGCATGCAATGTATTAAAACATCTTTAAAATCAGCATCGTTGACATATTGATCCTTCACAGTTTGCAAGCCAAAAATTTTAAAATCTAACTGTGAAAGCATGGTATATCTACGAGACAACGCATCAGCAATGACATTTTCCTTCCCGTTCTTGTGTTTAATAATGTAAGGGAAAGACTCGATGAATTCTACCCAGTTAGCATGATGACAGTTCAGATTTGTTTGGGTACGAATATGTTTCAAAGCCTCATGATCAGAATGAATTATAAACTCGCGATGCCAAAGATAGTGCTGCCATGTTTGCAAAGTGCGAACTAAAGCATAAAGCTCCTTATCATAAGTAGAATATCTCAGGCTAGCACCGCTTAATTTTTCACTAAAATAAGCAACCGGCTTTTCTTCTTGTAACAAAACAGCACCTAGCTCAATACTGCTAGCATCACATTCAAGCTCAAACACTTTATTAAAATCAGGCAATTGCAAGAGGGGCGCATGTGTTAACTTATCTTTCAAAGTGTTGAACGCTACCTCCTGCGAGTTGCCCCAAGCAAACGGCACACCTTTCTTTGTAAGCTCATGTAGAGGGGCTGCAATGGAGCTAAAATCACGGACGAACCGGCGGTAGAAGCCTGCAGTCCAAGAAAACTCCTAATCTATGTGACCGTCGTTGGTGTAGGCCAGTCCCGAATGGCATCAATCTTGCTGCTATCCACCTCTATGCCCTGTGGAGTAACAACATAACCAAGAAACGAGACACGTTGTGTGCAAAAGGTGCATTTTTCCACGTTACCAAATAAGCGGGCAGCACGCAACGCATCAAAAACAGTACTCAAGTGTTCTAAATGCTCTTCCATAGTATTGCTGTAAATAAGGATATAATCAAAATAGACAACAACAAACAATCCTATGAAGGGCCTTAGAACTTCGTTCATCAAACGCATAAAGGTGCTTGGAGCATTAGTCAATCCAAACGGCATAACCAACCATTCATATAACCCAAACTTCGTTTTAAAAGCCGTTTTCCATTCATCACCCAGTTTCATTCGAATCTGATGGTAACCACTACGCAAATCAATCTTAGTGAAAATAATGGCACCACTAAGCTCATCTAGCATATCATCAAGGCGTGGTATAGGATATCGATAACGAATGGTGATGTTATTAATAGCGCGACAGTCGACACACATATGCCATGACCCATCTTTTTTTGGAACAAGTAAAACAGGAACTGAGCAAGGGCTAAGAGATTCACGAATGTAACCCTTATCAAGCAACGCCTGCACCTGGCGCTGGATCTCCTTCGTCTCATCCGGATTTGTACGGTACGGGGCGCGGTTTGGAAGCTGGGCGCCGGGGATGAGGTCGATCTGGTGTTCAATGCCACGGAGCGGGGGAAGACCCGGGGGCAAGTCCTTGGGGAAAACATCAGCGTACTCCTGCAAAAGGTGAGAAACGGCAGGGGGAATATCCAAAGGCGGGGCAGCATCAAGTGAAACGAGCATACTAGAACAAACAAGTGCATAGTAGGGCAAGTGAGTATCACGTAGATCATCAAAATCAGCATGTGTAGCAAGTAAAACAGGAGCATGCAACTTGATTTCAGCATTAACAGGGGTGGATGGTGTAGGTGCAAGTTGCTTTGCAGTTTTTGTAGCCCGAGCAAGATCATCTTTTATAATTTGGTCAGGGGTCATGGGATGGATAATTATTTTCTGACCCTTAAACATGAAAGAATAATGATTCGAATGACCATGATGTAAACTATCAGTATCATATTGCCACGGTCTACCAAGTAACAAAGAACATGCTTCCATAGGAATAACATCGCAATCAGCATAATCAGAATAAGAGCCCAAGGAAAAGGGAACACGTACCGAGCGTGTAACTTTGATTTTGCCACCATCATTAAGCCATTGAATGTGATATGGGTTCGGGTGCTTACGAGTGGGCAATGATAACTTCTCTACCAAAGCTGTACTCGCCAAATTGTTGCAGCTGCCACTGTTGATGATGATGCGAATCGACCGTTCTTGTACAACGCCTTTAGTATGGAATAAAGTGTGTCACTGATTTTGCTCAGGTTGGGCAACCTGTGTACTAAGAACACGCTGTGCAACAAGACTCTCATACCTATCGGCATCGCCGGGAGCGACATGTACCTCCTCATTATCTACATGGTCAGTGGCAAGCATAGCATGTCGATTTTCTTCGGAATCACTAGCGGAAGAGTACTCACCATTGTCACGTATGAGTAAGGTACGCTTGCTGGGGCAGTCCCAAATCACGTGCCCAAATCCTTTGCAACGATGGCACTGAATATCCCGTGTACGTCCTGTGGAAGGAACAACGCCTGTGGCTGGGGGCGCTGCAGGTTTGGCCGTCCTCTCGCGCGGTGTAGTGCTAGTGGTGGATGGCGCAGGAAGAGCAGGAGCTGAGCTGGATGTCGGGCTCTGTCCTGCAAAAGAGTTAGTATATGTCTTGGATCGGCGCCCCTGCACTTCACGTTCAGCTTTGCAAGCATATTCAAACAATGTGGTCATATCAAAATATTCCTTATAATCAAGTATATCCTGAATTTCTCGATTCAAACCACCGCGAAAACGTGCCATAGCAGGGTCATCCTTTTCAAACAGACCACAACGAATCATACCCTTTTGTAGTTCCTGGTAATATTCCTCAACAGATTGTTGACCTTGTTGAAAACGCTGCATTTTATTAAGCAAATCTCGGGCATAATAGGAAGGCACAAATCTGTGTCGCATAGCAGCTTTTAATTGAGTCCAAGTGGTGGGAGTGGCAATGGGATGTTTTTGTTTATATTCACGCCACCAAATTAAAGCAAAATCAGTAAATTCACAAATAGCAGCTTTAACTTGAGAATTAGCAGGAATATCATGGCATGAAAATTTCTGTTCGACCTCTAGTTCCCAATCAAGATATGCTGCAGGATCATATTTGCCATTAAAAGATGGAATTTTAAATTTAATCTGAGCAAATGAGTCATTAGATGGTTGACGTACCACACGGCGGGCACGCCCGTGGCGATCTCCATCTTCCTGCTCCGTGTCACCGCCATAGTCCTTCTGCAACTCCGTGAGTGTCGTGGTCAACGTATCGAGTCGTGACACGATGTCGTTGAGCGTGGTCGTGGTGGCTGTCTGAGCGAGGTCTAGCTAGTCGAACCGCTCGTTCGATGAAGTGACCGAAGAGTCAAGCCGTTCATGCATCGTCTTCATGTCCGCGGCAAGTCCATCAACTTGTGTCCGCACGTCCCGCAGTTGGGCATCTGTCGTTTCGTCGTCTCCTGCCATAGTTAGCGCAAACACAAAGCAAAGCCTACGACAACAAGGGTGTGGATCAGGCGCTCACAATAGTGCTGTTATCAAATTCTTATCCGTTCTTACCAAGCACACAGGGGTGAGCTGCAACCAACAGGTAGAACCGGCAAAAGATTGGAGGAGCGATTGCCTGGAGAAACAAAGTCTGCTCGTCGTAGAACTATGTGGAGTTCTGGGTAGGCTGCACTCAATTCAAGGGTTAGCACAATCAAACAATAATGCAAGGTTGAATTATAGTGCCAAACACGTAATCAAAGCTGCTGGAAACAAAGTGCAAAAGTGGAGCAAGGGTAGGGGGGCAACGGAAAACACAAGAGAGAAGAACAAGTAGCAGCAGGTGCGCACCCCTGGGCGTCCTGCGTGACGCGCCCAGACAAGGTAACCTCCTTTCTGTGTCCCTCTTTTTTTTGTTTTTTTCGTTGCTGTTTTTTCTTGTTTTTGGAGAAACTCACAAACCGATTATATGGGCAAAGGAATACAAATGAGCAAGTTACCACACACACTTTTTCAGGAAGGGTAGGGGTATTCCGGACTCTCTCTCTCTCTCTCAAGATCCTGACGTCCCTTTGTATGGTAGGACTTCCGAGGCGACCAAAACTTTCTCAATGGAGGTCGATCAGGATTAGGAAATCAGGAGGCGCGATCCTTTCCTTTTTTTTGCTTTCTATCAGGAGTAGGAAAATAGGAAATCAGGATACACTTTTTTTTTTGCTTTCCCTTTTTTTTTTTTTGACTTTCCAAAGGATACACAAGGCAGGGGGAAATTAGGAGGCGCAATCCAGGGGGGAGGTGATCGGCGCGCGATCCAAGGGGGGTCTGCGCGTGGTGGGTGGGCGAGCAGCAGGGTGTGATGCAGAAGGGAAAGAGATGTGGCGGCGCGCTAGGGTTCGAAGAAAAAAAAACGGCGCTAGGGTAATAGGGAGAATGAGGCTTTTCTATCATGCTTATCAAATCAAATCAAGTGTCAAGAAAGAATTCATAATCAAATGAGATTTGGCCAAATGCAAGTGTAGTGTAGAATCTTGTCTCTTGTTGTGCTTGATATGAGTCCCATGTTTGAGTAGAGGGCATGGAGTTCTTTTCTTTTCTCTTTCTCATTTTTTTCTCATACTTTTCTTTCTTTCACACACTATATATTTTTTTCGAACTTCCATGCCTCTCTTTCTTTTCAAACAGAACTGAATGGGATCATTGACATCTTATTGCACACCTTTCTGAGAGACTTTATTTCATGGAACGTGCGTGTGAAGGCAAAAAATTCTCAATTGATTCAAACTCTTATAATGGCACAAAGTTTGATAAGACTCAAAACACTTTATTAAAATCAGGCAATTGCAAAAGGGGCGCATGTGCTAACTTATCTTTCAAAGTGTTGAACGCTACCTCCTGCGAGTTGCCCCAAGCAAACGGCACACCTTTCTTTGTAAGCTCATGTAGAGGGGCTGCAATGGAGCTAAAATCATGGACGAACCGGCGGTAGAAGCCTGCAGTCCAAGAAAACTCTGAATCTGTGTGACCGTCGTCGGTGTAGGCCAGTCCCGAATGGCATCAATCTTGCTGCTATCCACCTCTATGCCCTGTGGAGTAACAACATAACCAAGAAACGAGACACGTTGTGTGCAAAAGGTGCATTTTTCCACGTTACCAAATAAGCGGGCAGCACGCAACGCATCAAAAATAGTACTCAAGTGTTCTAAATGCTCTTCCATAGTATTGCTGTAAATAAGGATATCATCAAAATAGACAACAACAAACAATCCTATGAAGGACCTTAGAACTTCGTTCATCAAACGCATAAAGGTGCTTGGAGCATTAGTCAATCCAAACGGCATAACCAACCATTCATATAACCCAAACTTCGTTTTAAAAGCCGTTTTCCATTCATCACCCAGTTTCATTCGAATCTGATGGTAACCACTACGCAAATCAATCTTAGTGAAAATAATGGCACCACTAAGCTCATCTAGCATATCATCAAGGCATGGTATAGGATATCGATAACGAATGGTGATGTTATTAATAGCGCGACAGTCGACACACATACGCCATGACCCATCTTTCTTTGGAACAAGTAAAACAGGAACTGAGCAAGGGCTAAGAGATTCACGAATGTAACCCTTATCAAGCAACGCCTGCACCTGGCGCTGGATCTCCTTCGTCTCATCTGGATTTGTACGGTACGGGGCGCGGTTTGGAAGCTGGGCGCCGGGGATGAGGTCGATCTGGTGTTCAATGCCACGGAGCGGGGGAAGACCCGGGGGCAAGTCCTTGGGGAAAACATCAGCGTACTCCTGCAAAAGGTGAGAAACGGCAGGGGGAATATCCAAAGGCGGGGCAGCATCAAGTGAAACGAGCATACTAGAACAAACAAGTGCATAGCAGGGCAAGTGAGTATCACGTAGATCATCAAAATCAGCATGTGTAGCAAGTAAAACAGGAGCATGCAACTTGATTTCAGCATTAACAGGGGTGGATGGTGTAGGTGCAAGTTGCTTTGCAGTTTTTGTAGCCCGAGCAAGATCATCTTTTATAATTTGGTCAGGGGTCATGGGATGGATAATTATTTTCTAACCCTTAAACATGAAAGAATAATGATTCGAACGACCATGATGTAAACTATCAGTATCATATTGCCACGGTCTACCAAGTAACAAAGAGCATGCTTCCATAGGAATAACATCGCAATCAGCATAATCAGAATAAGAGCCCAAGGAAAAGGGAACACGTACCGAGCGTGTAACTTTGATTTTGCCACCATCATTAAGCCATTGAATGTGATATGGGTTCGGGTGCTTACGAGTGGGCAATGATAACTTCTCTGCCAAAGCTGTACTTGCCAAATTGTTGCAGCTGCCACTGTTGATGATGATGCGAATCGACCGTTCTTGTACAACGCCTAGGGTCGGGCGACCACCATCTATGGCCGGCCGTACCCCCTTAGGTTCGGGCGTCCTGGCCTAAAGTGTGGCGACTGAGCCCATCAGCTGGGCTCCTTTTCCATGGCCGGCCGACCCACCTAAGTGGTCGGGCGACCCTTCCCAACTCGGGCCAAGCGTGGCACGAGTTGACGTTTGGCCTAAGGGTGCACTGCGGATCCAACAATGCGTGCCGAACAGCAATTTTGTTGAGATTTTGGAGAATAAGATGAGATTAGATAGATTTTTAAGGGAGAAAAGAAAGTAGTGTACATGGCTTCTTTTATGGTCTGAGCTCGACCATTGATGCGTGATCAAACTACCTCATGCAGCTCGAAGACGTCCACTTCTTCAAGCATAGGCATTTCGGGCTCAAAAAAGATTTTAAGGCGTTTTCCCATTTGCCTTGAAAACCTTCCCGTCATCGTCCTGGAGGGTAACTGGGCCGTGATCGGCGGCTTCAAGGACTGTAAAAGGTCCTGCCCACTTACTTCTAAGCTTACCATGACCAAATAAACGAATGCGGGAGTTAAAGAGTAGTACCTTGTCTCCTGGTTTGAATGTCTTGATCTTGATCTGCTTATCGTGCCATCTCTTGGTACACTCCTTGTATAGCTTGGCACTGTGGTATGCCTTCTTCCTCCATTCCTCCAGCTCGGCCAGTTGAATTTGCCTTCTTACGCCTGCCGATTAGAGATTCATGTTCCACCTCTTCACCGCCTAGTGAGATTTGAATTCTAATTCCACTGGAAGATGACAAGTCTTGCCGTACACCATCTGGTATGGTGTCATGCCAATGGGAGTCTTGTATGCCGTGCGATATGCCGAGAGAGCATCGGGTAGCTTGGATACCCATTCTTTTCCCATAGCTTTGACTGTCTTTTGCAATATGTTCTTGATTTGTTTGTTCGACGTCTCAGCTTGGCCACTTGTCTACGGATGATAGGGGGTGGCAACACGGTGGTCCACACCGAGGTCAGCGAGACACTTCCTGAAGCGCTTGTCAATGCAGTGTGCGCCTCCATCACTGATAATGACCAGTGGTACTCCAAAGCGAGGAAAGATGGTCTCCCAGAACATCTTTATGGAGTGTCTTGAGTCCGCTGCGGGACATGGCAATGCTTCTACCCATTTTGACACGTAGTCCACTGCGACCAGAATATACTCCTTGTCTCCATTCTTGGGAAAAGGTCCCATGAAATCTATGTCCCACACGTCGAATACATCAACTTGAAGATTACTTGTGAGTGGCATAGCATCTCTTGGATTTATATTTCCTTGGCGCTAGCACCTTGGACACCGTCACACGAACTCTTTTGCATCCTCGTACATAGTGGGCTAGTAGAACCCACTCTGCCAGATTTTTGCGTGAGTCCAATAAGCCCCATAGTGTCCTCCGTAAGAGGATGCATGACATCTATCTAGGACTTGCGGTGCTTCACAAGCTGGAATGCAGCGACGTAGGAGTTCGTCTGCGCAGAGTTTGTATAGGTAGGGGTCATCCCAGAGATAGAATCGGCTGTCGTGGGCCAATTTCCTCTTCTCCGCTCCCTCCGGGACATAGCCAGCAACGATGTAATTCACAAGATTAGCATACCAAGGTTGGGCTGTTGTCACCTTAAGGAACTGATCATCTCTCATGTAGTCATCGATCGGCAAGGGAGATGTTTCTTCAAATTTCATCCGTGAGAGATGATCTGCAACTGAATTTTCTACTCCCTTCTTGTCTCTGATTTCAATTTCAAATTCTTGGAGTAGCAGGACCCACCGGATCAGGCGTGGCTTTGCATCTTTCTTGGTAAGGAGGTATTTGAGAGCTGCATGATCTGTGTAGATGATGACTTTTGCTCCTACCAAGTATGATCTGAACTTGTCAATTGCAAAGACCACTGCTAGCAATTCTTTCTCGGTGGTCGAGTAGTTCAATTGCGGGCCAGTAAGAGTTTTGCTTGCATAAGAGATAGCATGGTGCTTCTTGTCATTGGTTTGGCCCAGTACTGCTCCAACAGCGTAATCGCTTGCATCACACATGATTTCAAATGGTTTGTTCCAATCAGGCGGCTGGATGATGGGTGCTGTGACCAGTGCTTCTTTGAGCTTGTGAAAAGCTTCGAGACATTCCTCGTCAAACACGAAGGGAGCACCCTTGGCTAGCAAATTAGTCAGAGGCCGAGCTATATGGGAGAAATTATTGATAAATCTCCTGTAGAACCCAGCATGGCCTAAGAAGCTTCGGATGGCCTTGATGTTTGTAGGCGGAGGTAGCTGTTCAATGACCTCAATCTTTGCAGATCTACCTCAATGCCTCTTTCTGAGATTCTGTGGCCTAGCACAATACCTTCTCTGACCATGAAATGACATTTTTCCCAGTTTAATACCAGGTCGACCTCTTTGCATCTCTGCAGAACTTTTTCCAAGTTTTCAAGGCATTGGTCAAAGTTCTTGCCATAGACTGAGAAGTCGTCCATGAAAACTTCCATAATAATTTCAATGAAGTCGGAGAAGATTGCCATCATGCACCGCTGGAATGATGCTGGAGCATTACAAAGCCCGAACGACATTCGCCGGTAGGCAAACGTTCCATAAGGGCATGTGAAAGTGGTCATACTCTGGTCCTCTGGGTGA
Organism: Paspalum notatum; assembly: GCA_022530915.1. NCBI lineage: Eukaryota > Viridiplantae > Streptophyta > Magnoliopsida > Poales > Poaceae > Paspalum > Paspalum notatum. The sequence goes on along the minus strand of CM039688.1, from coordinate 23,748,673 downwards.
ATCGGAATCTGGTGGTAGCCAGAGTAACCATCGAGATAGCAGAAGAAAGAGTGATTAGCCAGCCTCTCTAGCATTTCGTCGATGAAGGGAAGAGGAAAATGATCCTTCCTGGTGGCTACATTAAGTTTCTTGTAATCAATGCACATCCGCCAACCGGTGACAATTCTCTGTGGAATTAATTCATTGTTCTGGTTCTTGACAACTGTCATCCCTCCCATTTTAGGCACAACTTGTACGGGGCTGACCCATTCACTATTTTGTACGGGGTAGATGATACCCGCGTGTAGGAGTTTGAGCACTTCCTTCTTTACTACTTCTCGCATCGCATTATTCAGTCTGCGCTGAGGTTCCCGCGTGGGTTTGCGGTCGACCTCCATAGGTATGCGGTTTGTGCACAAGTTGGGAATAATTCCTTTTAGGTCTTGGAGCGAGTATCCAAGCACAGTACTATACTTCTCTAGAACTGAAAGCAATCACCGGCTCTCACTCTCTGTCAGCTTGTCGCTGATGATCACCGGTTTATCCTCTTTCCCATGGAGGAAGGCGTACTTCAGGCCAGGCGGTAGTTGTTTCAGCTCAATTTTTGGAGCTTTGGGCCGCAACGATTCACCAAGTTCTTCGAACTCGAGTGGCTCCTCTTCTGCACTGAAGTCGCTAATAGCCTCTTCCTCTAGGCTTTTGTATTGACCCATTTCCTCAAGTGAAAGGCTCATCACTTCTTCCATGGGGTCAATCTCTGGCTTCACTTCTGTTTTGGCATTGAGTGATCTGTCGATGTTCACGTTGATGTCCTCATTGCCCAACTGAAGCTGCAATCTCCCTCTGTATATATCTGAGCCGGTGAGGGCTGCAATTGGGATCCCTCGGGGATGTCAAAGACATGGAAGTCCAAGAACACCTGAGTATCCCGCAAGGTTGTTGGTACTACCTGGAGCACACCTTTGCATTTCAAATATCTGCCATATGTCCATTTCAAACGGATGGCTAATTTTGATAGTGGCTCAACGGGGAAATGATTGTCATCACATACTTAGGAATTATTTTCACTCCAATACGTGGGTCATACATGATGTCTTGTGGTTGAAGCCTTGATACCTAGCCTGGGATGACGCTGGGATCTGGATAGAATTTGATTGCTTTTGTGTCCAGGCGTCTCTCCTCTAGCCAATCCCGATTGATTGCTACTGAAAGCCAGAGTAGGTCCTCCTTCATATGTTCCCTGTGGTCTGGTAATATGTATGATGGTTTGGAGGCCCTGGTGAAGCGTCGGTCTTGTTTAGGAAACCGAGAGGCGTTGCCAAACTCCATGAATATTTCGTCCTCGAAAGAGAACGGAGGTGCCGACGGAGGGATCGTCAAGGCTAAACTGACCCTCTCAGTTTGCCGTGACGATGGTTCTGGGATTTCTTCGATTCGGGGAGGTGGTGGTGGTGGAGTGGGCTGATGTGTGATTTGTCGCTCTTCAGTGGGATTTTGGCTAGGTGGCTTCTGTGGAGGTTGTTCTTCTAGAGTGCCGAGGTCAAAAGCCTTCTCAAGAATTTTGTCGAGAATTTTTCGACCCTCGCATGGCTTTAGGTGTGAGAACGATCCTCCCAAGGCTAGGTCAAGGCAAAGGTCAGCACCAGGTGAGAGACCTTGGACGAAGTGTTGTAGTAGCATTGCCTCGGGAATAGCCAAGTCTGGGCCTGAGGATGTCAGGCGGTTGAAGCGTGCCCATGTTGCCCCCAAGGATTCTCTCTCTCGTTGTCGAAATGAAAGTACTTCGCAACGGAGATCGACAACCTTGTTTGGCGGAAAGAAGTGCAGACAAAAACTGGATTTAAGCTCTTCCCAACTCCCTTCTACTTTGCTGACCGTCTGATTGCACCAGATTTTTGCATCCCCCGTTAGCGAAAACGGGAAAAGCAACCATCGTAGAGTCTCACTGGACATCCCCGAGATGACCAAACAACTGCATAGCTGCTCGAACTCCCGAAGGTGTGAGTAAGGGCATTCATATTCCAATCCTCGTAATGATTGATCCCGAATCATGGCTATCAAGCCGGGACGTAGCTGATAGCCGTCCGCTGTGATGGGTGTGGATGATGGTGGAGGCTCCAAATAATCGCCCTTTGGAGCGGCGAGTCGATAGATAGGCATGGAATCCATATGGTGGTAGGTGATAGGTGGTATTTGGTGGGGATATATGTGGTGGTTGTGTATGATGTGAGTATGGACGATCCTAAGGTTCTAGTCAAGTTAGCTACCGTTCCCCGGCAACGGCGCCAGAAAAACTTGTTGGCGTTTCTTAGCCTACTCAATAAATCCGCAAGCGCACAGAAACACGTTGTAGCTTTTCACCCAAGAGTATTCCAGGGTATCGAAATCCACGAGGAACAAGGAGTAACTCAACGTAGAACAAGTGAAACGAACAGCAAAACCAGCAATTATAGAGATAGAAGACAGAGCAGAGCAGGTTTACTACTTTAAATAAAACAACTTAACTTTACTAAACAAACTAGTATTCTACTCAGCAGGTTTACTTGGACACTTGGTCTATAGAACCACTTCCGGGCACCATAGTGCTGATAACCCAGATGAGAAAGGCGGGCACTACAGGACTCAGCTATGCGTCGATGACAACTTATCCGAACGACGGGGTTGGACTACATAGGACACACATCCGCTGTCACCAGGTGGGACTACCAACCAAAACTGCGTGGGACAAGACACCTTCCAAGGTAAACTCTAGTCTAGACACTACGTCTACACAACCGAGTTTACTACTACACTGGTTCGAAGCCAGAGAGCAAGCACAACTGTATAGCTAAACTACACAGAGCACACTTGGCAGCCGTAAACTACTGAGCAAAGCACTAAGTAAATAAATAAAGTAAGTATGAAATAAATGAAGAAGGGAGCAAGGAACTTTACTGAATCCTGGAAATAGAGTATAGTTCCTCTGAGGCTGAGAGCTCAGGAATAGAATACCGAAGAGAAATCCAACTCCTTCACTCTACAACTCACTACTCACTCTTGATACAACTTGGCTCTCTCTACAATGCCAAGGGTGGCTTCACTACGATACTCTACACTCAACTACACAACCACACCTGTATTCTCTTGATCCACCACACCTTGCAAGTGACCTCCCTGGGGGTATTTATAGCTTGGAGACTAAGGGGGTACTTTTAAGTGCTCTAGGTCGTAGTGGAGGTAGGTCGGTGTTCGGGCGGCCAGGGGGGTGGCCGGCCGACCATCAAGGGTGGTCGGACGGCCACTCATCTTGCCGCCTTTGACCATTCAACGGTTGATATGCATTCTTGGAGTCAGTTGGTAGTTATTGGAGTCAGTGTACGTGAAAAACGAGTCGGTGGGGTGGTCGGCCGACCACCCTCATTGGTCGGGCGGCCACTCCCCTAGATTGCTGACGTCACCGATTTGTTGCATGATGTTCTTTCGACCCTTGGATGCATTGGATTCCTGATCCAACGGTTGCATTTAACTTCTTTTGTGCTTCTTTGCATGCAGGTCGAAAGATGGATTGGTGATGTGACCGGGCGACCACATGATATGGTTGGGCGGCCCCCTCATCTGGGATGAGATGGGCTGGAGACTAACTAGGCTCCCCTGGTGGTCGGGCGGCCACAAGGGGTGGCCGAGCGGCCATGGTAGGTGGCCGGGCGGCCATAGGAGATGGCCGGCTGGCCATGCTCCATAGCCCATTAGCTCTCTCTTGCCTTTTGTCCACATTTTGTACATTCTATCATGAATTTGGATGTGACATGAAACCTTGATAAATTATGCCCTCAAACATGAAGTATTGGTGGTCGAAAATGGATTTTATCGACCGCCAACACCACCGTGGTGCTCTAACCCGAGTGCATGGTGCGAAGGCGTGCGAGGGAGGCTTTGGCAGCTTCGGATCAAAACCGCCACCCAAGCTACCCAAGCCTTGGTGAGTTGGGCCACGACTCGCCAAGATAGAGAAGATGGGCCAAGTCCAGCCCAGATAGAGACTTCCTAAAGTTTCCCGGTTTCTAACTTCAAAACTGGGGGTGCAAAGGTGAATTGGACTACGAGCCACGTTGAGAGCATCTGAAGATTGTGTGGAAGCTAAGAAGATGAAGTCTTCATCGTGGTCGTCCGTCCCCAATATTTTGGGTCTTTTTCTATTTTAGCCCCTCCGGACGTTTCTAGTGTTATGGGTCCATGTGTAAAAATGCCAAAACTGAACCGGTATATAAATAGCCTAAGAGCTGGTCATTAGGACTACTCTTGGCTACTAGGGTTAGTCTTTGTCTTGTGATTTTCGTCCCTAAGCTTTGAGCATCAAGTTTAGGTGAGTTAGGGTGAGATCTACCCACCAAATCAAGAGGGAAGGTAAGGGTGGTTGCTTGGGACGAAATCCTTCATTGTAATCTGATCTAAGACCTCTTTTGAGGCTTCTAATCGAAGTGATTTCGGCTGCAAGTTTTGTGTGCCATGTTCCTCCCTTTTCCCTTTGGTTCTTGGACTCAATTCTTGGCTTTTCAGGTGTTTGCTTTGGCCGAGGTTGAATTCCTTCTTTTGCTTGTGTTTTGGACTTGCAAGGATGTGGAGATTATGTCTTAGAACATCTCAATCCCGAAGGATTGCCACGAGCAAGTTGTTCTTAAGCTTTCTCCTTCTCTTGCTCAAAGGTTACCTCTTCACGAGATCTAAAATTCCAGCTAATCCCTTGATCTTTTTCCATAATCTTTTGGGAATAGCTTTTGAATGGAGCTAGGTTAGTGTGTGCAAAATTTTGTGAATATTGGTGAAGGTTTAGTCAAGTTTTGGCTTCGGAAGTTCAAGTTTCGAGTGGCTGTTTTCTATGTGTGCTATATGGTCCGGTGAGTTCCTATAACGTCCGGTGATTACTTCAGTAGCCAAACATGCTCCAAATGACCTGCAATTTTGTGGACCTCATGTCCTGTGAATCATAAAGCTTCCATAAAAATTTTAGAATACTTAGAGGTGTTTTGACCAGGTTTTGGTATTTTTCTTTGGAGGAAGGTCTGTCTGTTTCTGAGCATCGGACAGTGCGGTGTGCAAACCACCGGACGGTTCGGTCAGTGTTGGAATCTCATTTCTTCTCCATTTGAGCTGAAATTTTGTGAAGTTGTTTCTTGATCCCTTTTCAAGCTGTTCTAAAACTTTCACATTTTTTAGAGTTAGTTTGATTGGGTTTTGGTTGAAAGCTTTTCGGAGTGTTAGTCTGTGAACACCGGACGGTCCGGTGGTCAATCACCGCACGGTCCGGTGATCACAACTTGCTCCATTTGGTCTGATTTTTTCTGGAATGGTTCTTGACTGTCTTTTGAGGGTGTGGTATTTTTTAGGGATTTGTTAGAGCTTTTCTTGAAGTGTTTTGGCAATTTTCTTTGCAGCTCTGTCCGACTAAATTCTGCAGTCTTTCAGGGGTTAGATCGTTTTGCGTCTTTTGTATGAGGAGTTCGTGCATGTGCTTCCGCTTTGTGCTTGGTACGTATTTGTTCAGTGGATGGTACCAAGCATGTATGGTGAGCTAGATACGTATCCTCTCAGTGGACGGTGTCTAGCTTTGCTGTGGGTGTTGTTTCAGTTTGCACTGCGGGGGATTGAGTTTGAGTTTTCAAATGCTCCTATTCACCCCCCCTCTAGTCGCACGTCTCGGTTCTACACATGACAAAAGAGGGAGAGATGGTCACTACAAGTGAGATTAAGAAGGAGAGCAATAAAAAGGAAAAATGGACTTACTAGTACAATTCCCTCGGTACTAATGCTTTTCCTTGCTAGTGGTTGTGTTTTTAGGTCTTTTAGGTGCTTAATGACAAAAGGGGGAGATATGTCCCAAGCAAGCATCAAGGGGGAGAGATATCCCTTTAATATGAAAAAGGAGGAGAGATATCCCAAGCAGCATTGCACATCTTAAGGGGGGAAAAGGTCAACCACAAAGGGGGAGAAATATTGAGACCATTAGCAAAGGGGAGATGATGTGGAAACAAGAAGGCAAGGTGATAGGGGGAGGTACTTTGTTCAATTATGGGTGAGAATTGTAAAATCCGTGATTCTATGAACTAAGGTACCAATCTCATCGCTCAATTTGAGCTTAAATCCCTTACGTGGATATAAAGCCGAAAGCATCAATTGGATCATACGCCGGTGGCAAACGAAGTTGAGCATTGAAAAATCCATCCAAGCAAGCTAAGTTGTTTCTAACTAATCAAAATTTACATTTGGTATCATTTCTTGCATTTTTCTTGCTTGCTTTGGTTGTGTTGTCATCAATAACAAAAAAGGGGGAGACTCTATGGAAAATGGCCTCATGTGCCATATGTCTATAGTTGTATTTGGTGATTAATTGATAACCAACACTTGAACTAATGAACTTGTCTAGATGCACATTTTAAGGTATTTAGGTGTCCAAGGGATGATGAAGAAGAAAAGTCAAAGGGCCGCCCCAACGGGGGTTCCACCTTGTGAGGACCGGACAATCTGTTTAGAGGGATCGGACGTACCTCCGGACCAAGTTTCCTAGGGGTAAAGATCTCGAAGACAGTAGAAATGTAAAGACTGGACAGTCCGAAGTGTCAAGAAATGAATTGACCGGACAATGTCAGGGAAGATAGAGTTGAAGTGGCCAAGTTACACAGACCGGACAATACAGTCTCGACACTACAAGAGATGTGACCTTCTATGACGAATACGCTATGACAATGGAGCAATTCGTCACTAAATCGCTCTGTTTATGATGTTTTTTAGAGTGAGGCAAGGGTTAATGACGAAAACAAAATGTGCGTCACTAAGTTCATCACAAACCTATCCAATGCTAGATTTGTGACGAATGACGAAACAATTTGTCATAAACTGTATCAATAAATTTATGATACTGTTGTTTTGTCATAAACTTGTCGTGGGTCCCACTAGCGTCCTAACGTGGTTTGATCAGTTTTTAGGATAGTCTGAATTCGAATTTTGAAGACCTAAATGATAGATTTGAGGGAAACGCGACATATAAAAGTTGTTCCCAATTTTATTATCTACAACATTCGTATATAAAGTTTTACTCAATTCTACTTAGAAAATTGCTCAAATTTCAAATTTATCCACTGGTGTCTGGATTGAACACAGTGCCTTGTTTGTTTGTAAATTCCATAATTTAAAACCCGGGCACTTTCATGAGATGATCACAATAAGAAAGTGATTGAATGTTTCATACACTCCAATTTTGGTGCATAAATATTTTACCAAATAAACTTATAAATGGTCTAAATTTGCTTTTTTCTAAACTAAGTTTAGTTGGAACATTTTCTGAGATCCCTATAGTTCCAAATACAAGCACTTCCGTGGAAAGATGAAAATACAAATGTTGTGTACCATGTAAATACCCACAACTTTGGTAGAGAAAGTTTCCACAGAAAATGTTTCTATCACATTTAAAATTTGAAACTTTTGTGAAGGGTTACTTTTATTTAGATTTTCACCCTGAGTTCATTTTGCTTGAAATTAAAAAAACCATACATATTCAGAGAAAATATTATATATAAAAGCTGTCACAAATTTCATGGCATACAAAGTTGGCCGAACCCCTAAACCCTAGGGAAAAATTACTCATTTGAAAATGTTTTTCCTCTCTAAGCCCTTCCCAAAGGCCACATCAGTTTATTTATTTTTAATTACTTATGTACCCAAAACCTCTACCTAAAAGTTGTTTAGAAAATAAAGTTGAGAAACTTTTGGTTTTGTACTATGGCCAAAAACCCAAAGGATTAAGGAGAACACTTTGATTAAAGTTGAGAATACTTTAAATAAAAATAAAAAAGAGATGGAAGCCAAAGCCAACCATTAGACTTTCTTTCACCCACCCACCACCACAGCCAACCCCACACGCCGCCCGCAGCCCACCCACGGCCCAGCCAGCCCCACGCGCAGCCCATCAGCTTGCCCCGGCCCAATCCTTCTCCCTTGCGGCCTACTGGCCTTTTTGCGTTAAATAGCAACAAAAAAGTAAAATAGGACAAACAGAGGGTTCGAACCCTAGTTGTTTCAACCAAGCATACACACGTGCCCAGTTAACCACCAAAGCTTAGTGTCATTTGTGGTTGGTACAGCATTATATGTAGCTATATAAACACATATATATGCATGAAAATCATTAAAAAAATAATTTCTTGTCCAAACATATGCACCTTGTGGAGTTTTTTGTCCAAATTTTTTTGATAATGCTACATGGACATATGTTGCTCCACCATCAAGTATCATAAATTTTTTAGGCTATTTGTTTACTATTAATATCTTTCTGCAGTATATTATTAAAAATGCAATTAAATTTATAGAATATTCCAGTGTTGACCGAAAATTGCAAATAAGTTATCTAGACCAATAAACATGCTATAAGAAGGTAACATCTTGCCCCCATGTGAAAATGATAAAGTGAACTATTGATCATGTTGAAATTTGGATAGTTAGAGTGACTTCACACGTAACCCACACTGCTATTAGAAGCCGTATGAAAAAACGTCGGCACCTTATAGAGTTTTTTATCCAAACTTTTTCTATGATGCTATATGGACATATGTTTCCCCTCCAGCAAATATCATGAATTTTTTAGGCTATTTTTTTATTATTAATTTCTTTCTGAAGTAAATCACAAAAAATGCAATTAAATTCATAGAATATTCCAGTGTTGACCGAAAATTGCAAACAAGTTATCTAGACCAATAAACATGCTATAAGAAGGTAACCTTTTGCCCTCATGTGAAAATGATAAAGTGAAGCTGTACGAAAAAACGCCAGCACCTTGTGAAGTTTTTTGTCCAAACTTTTTTGATGATGCTACATGGGCATATGTTGCCCCTCCGCCATGTATCACATATTTCTAGCGTTGTTTGTGTACTATTAATTTTTTTTCTGCAGTAAATCATCAAAAATGAAATTAAATTAACATGCTATAGGAAGGTAACCTCTTGCGGGCCCCATGTGAAAATGATAAATTGAACTATTGATCATGTTGAAACTTGGATAGTTAGAGTGACTTCATTCATAACCCACACTACTAGTGGAAGCCGTATAAAAAAAACGTCAGCGCATTGTGGAGTTTCTTGTTCAAACTTTTTTAGTGATGCTACATGGACATATGTTTCCCCTCCGCCAAGTATCATGTATTTCTAACGCTTTTTATGTATTATTAATTTTTTTTTGCTGTAAATATTCAAAATTCCAATTAAATCCATAAAATATTGCAGTGTTATCTGAAAATTGCAAATAAATTATCTGTGCCATGCTATAAAGTCTTTAAAATAGTGAGAAAAAAATAAGTTACACAAAATAATGCGCAAAACAGTAATAAAATTGGCCATAATAATAATAATTCACATGGAAAAAAAGAAAAAAAAACTCGGACCCTGGCCCGCCTTGCCCTTGCCCACAGACAAGGCCTAGGCGGCCCAAGCCCAACCAGCACACGCTGCAACTCCGCCTCCCCTTGACCGTTGAATCAAGATCTGACGGCTAGGGATTGCCCCGCCCGAGTTAAAACGGATAATCAGCCAGCGGGGTGAAACCCTAGCACCCTATTTCCTCCTCTCCCTCCTCCCTTCGCGCCGCCTAAGAGCATGTACAATGGGATGTTTATAGGAGGTGGTTAGCAATAAAAACCGGTTTATTTTCTAACACCAGGTGCTTAAAAGGTATATGAGATGCTTAGTTAAGCATTGGTGTTTAATGAGTGCTTATGAGGCGGTTGGACATATATATAAGCATCTTTCTTGCAGCGTAGGAATTAGATTTTTAGGTGGTGTTTAGCATTTGTATCTCTTCTGTAAACATGCACTTTACATGCCCTAAGTCACGAGAGAGAGCGCCATCGGCCAAGAGGGTGACGCTGCCGCGAAGCCGCCGCTGGACGGGCGCCACCACCGCGGCCTCCCCTCGCCGCCGTGCGGAGCCGCCTCAGTCGACCCCCGCCATCCCCACGCGGCGGCCATCCGCCCCGCCCCATGCCCCAAACACTGCACGCCTGCCCACTCCCTGTAGGGCCAGATCCACAACACGGAGGTGCTCAAGAGTAAGTTCGAAGGCTGGATCCATGGCAAAATGGCAGGGGAGGAGCTCTATGGTTGGATCAGCAGCTCGGCTCTACGGCGACATGGCTGGGTTGGCCTCCATGGTAGGCGGTGCTGGCCACCTCAGTGGCATGTCCAGCCTAGTGCCAACGCCACCCTGGCCCGTCAATGCCCCAGCCCAATGCTGCTCCCTACTACCATAGCGCGGAACCGCCTTCACTCAGCCCGATCTGGTGACTCCTCGTTACCTCCTTCTCAATCTCTCATCCCTGTGTGATTTTGGCCCCAGAGGTGTGGCATTCGTGGGACTGTGTTTAGGAACAGGGAAATGAGCTGCGTACCGTGCTCGGGTTCCTCAGGGAAGAAGGCCAAGAGCTTGTCCGCACTCTCGCCGACACCTCTGCCGGCGGCGAAAGCCGCACCAGGTAATATCAGTGTCTTATGCTCTACACCTGTCCGGCTTTGGCCAAAACTGTATAGAGTTCCTGATATCTTGTGATCCCGCTCCTTGCTTTGTTTGGTCATCTACAGATGCTTGCTACTCACAATGATTGATTTTGATCTAGGCGTGTGGTTGTTGTATCAGATAAAGGCTTTTTTCTGTTCATTTGTTCGTAGTAGAGGTGCAAGTGTTGATTCAGCGAAGTAAACATGGAATTAAATGTCTGGTATAATTCCTTCTTGCAGTTTGATTTATCAAGCTTAGCGACAAGGATTCTCCTCATTAGTTTTGTATAGAGTTTTGATCCTTGTGTGTATACATTTTGCTAGCAGATAGATGTGTAGGTAAATTGATTGTTGTCGCTAATTCAAGTCATTTTGGCTTATGTGTTGATAAAACTGTGCAGGGATTGAAGGTACTTATTACCAATAGAACTATGGTTTATCTGTGGGCCTGTGATCAAAGGATTTGACCGTGGTTCTAAAGTACTAGGAATACCAACAAGTATGGTTTGCTAGAACCTAGAATCATAGAAGAATAATATCGAAAGTCTTGTTTAGAATCTATCCATTCAGATGTTTCCCTAACTATCTAATTTAGTTTTGAATCAATTTTTAGTTCAACATTTTGCCTCACTAAGGAAGTTGCTAGACAACAAGACACCTGTAGGAAATTTGCTGACACTATCTGATACATCATTGTTTTAATGCTGGTTTGCAAGACCCGTCCGAATTATTTAATCATACCTCTTGAATATATGATAGTTGTGCCTCAGTGTCATTTCCAGTACTAACTGTATTGCACTAGAGAACTTTTTCAACTTTGACTTAAGATTGGAATCTGCTTGTCCGTTTACTAGTATTAACTATATTACTTCATTTTTCAGTACGAATTCATTTTCAACTTAAGAATTTTTCCAGTAATACTTCAGTACTAATTCTTGTTGAGTTGGAAAATATTTAATAGTTGAATTTCTAGTGAGACCTTAGAATTCTGTGTCTAATATGGTCACTTGCCTTTACAGGTTATCTACTTTGGCGGATGGGATTTTCCAACTCTATTGTTGACTTCTGTCTTGACTATGAAGTTTTACAATGGTGATGAAAATCATGAAAATGGAAGGTGTGTGCTCAACATTTACGTGGCTCTGTTAGTTGTGCTTTTACTTCGAAACATGACATGGGGTAGATATTTGAGCTAGTTGCATCCATTTTTTTATGTAGGACTGAAGAACTGGAGAAGTAATGTAAATCACGGTCTGCAAAACATTAGTTCTTTTGTTTTGAGAATTACTTGTACTTGGATTTTGATGTGTGCAATTGTATGGGCCAATATTTTGTATGAATACTTGGGTATTGAATTGTGACGTTCTATTTTATATGAAATCGTTTCTCAAATGTTATATTTGCTTATAATACCGGGTTTAAATATTGATTCATTGAATGTCTTGGGCCATTGTTTGTGGGATCCCATTGTTTGCTGGGCTGAATTTTCATGTGGGCTTATTTTTTTACTTTAAAATGAGCTGTCAGTGAGGCCTAAATTGGAAATGGAGCATAATAATTTGAAATGGGCTTTTGGCCTAAGTGAGGCCTAAAGTGAAGTTTAAAAGGGCCAACCCCAAATTATAGTGATGTTATTCAGCCCAAATTTGGCTCATGACGATTAAATTCGTCACAATCTTTATGGCATGTCAGCTGCCAAGTAACTGCCACATCATCATCCATGTGGCTCTATCCAGTTGTTTGTGACATTTTTTATGATGATTTGGAGTGTCACAAATGTTTGTGACGAAAATACTATTGTCACTAAATCTATGACGTGCTTTATGGTTTCGTCACAGAAGGCCTTTAGTCACGCAGCTTCTGTAATGATCGGTTTTCGTCATTAAGGCATCAGAGAACACTTTCTGTGACATAAAAACTCTGGTTGTGACGCTCTGTAAATGTCATAGAAGGCCATGTCTCTTGTAGTGCGAAGACCGGACAATGATGGCTGAGGGTATGAAGATTGAAGTCAAGGGACATTACAACAGACCAAACAGTCAGCTCTGCGAGACCGGACAAAGTTTCGGACAAAGTATCCCGAGCGTATGCATTTGGAACAACCGAGGGGTTACAATGGACCCGACAGTCCGCTCTGTGAATACCGGACAAAGCTTCGGACAATGGTACAATAATGACTAGTTTTGTGACAGGTGGAAAAGTGAATGGACTGGATTGTCCGAAGTTAGAAAAAAGCATGGACTGGACAATCCAACGTATACTACGTCAGCAGCTCTTTCTTTCCAATGGCTAGCTTATGTTTGGGGGCTATATAAGCCACCTCACCTAGCCATTTCAAGGTGAAGTAGCCACTGAAGTTCAGAGCGAGTGTAGAGGTGTATTCCAAGCATATCATCCACTCCAACCACCATATGAGATCTTAGTGCATCATCCAATTAGGATAGAGTTTAGAGAGAGTGAGCTTGTAAGCTCTTTTTGAGCGTAGCTCCTGTGTGAGCTAGAGGAGAAGACTTGGCTATTGTCAAGCCACTTGTGTCGTTGCTAGACCCTCCTTCTTGGTGTGGAGCGGCAGCGAAAACTTGCGCGGGGACAAGGAGATCCTTCAAACTCCATAGTGAAGAATTCGGTGCCTTGTTACCGAGAGAGGTGGTGGCGGTGGCTAAGCCTTGGTGGCACTTAGCCTCTGCTTGTCATGAGCCAGGGTGGCAAGCGCAAGACATGATCGGAAGAGTCTTGTTGTCTGGCTCGAATATTGTCTTTGGTGGCGAGCCCGTGGACGTAGCCCTTTGCAGTGAACTATTTTAAATCTCTGCGTCTCTCCGAGAGTTTGCATCACCTTTCCCTTACCTCTTTACTTACCGCATTTACGTTTTTGCATTTACTTTCTTGTGCCTTTAGTTTTCTAGTTAGTTTGATTAGGTTTAGCTCTAAGTTGCAAGTCCTTTGGATAAGTTAGAGAGCCCATAGATAAATCTTAGACTTAACTAGCATGTATAGAACGTGATAGGTTTTATTCTATGCATTAAAAACCCAAGGTTTTAGAAGAGCGATTGTTCCAATTCATCCCCTTTCCCTCTTGGGTCGGATACCTCGGCTCGTTCCTTACAGGAAACGCGTATGCCGGGGCGTCTGGGATGTCTGGGTGTAGTAGGCAAGCATGGCAGAGGCTGACGCAACATAGATTTCCGATAGAACAGATCAAGACCTCCTACCCCGAGCTGTTTGCCGAGGAAGGGAGAGATGTGATGACGCACATCAAGTACCGGCGTCGGCATAAGAGCAAGGATCAAAGTGGCTAGGAATAGGAGCTATAGCTAAATAGATATTAGGAGTATGGATTAGCTTAATTTTAGGAGATTCGGTTTGTATTCAGATTAGTTCGGATTGTGTTAGGTTTATTCAACTGGATTAGCTTAATAAAGAAGATGCCTGCGTAAGGCGGCGAGCAGGGTAACAATTTTATTACCTCCTGCGCTAAACTCTCTCCCCCACCAACCTCCTATCGCATCTACTAACCACGGCGCCCCCTCGCCGCCGTGCGTTCACGCCGCGTCCTCCAATCAAGCATCGCTACGATCTTCGGAACCTTGCTGGTTCTATCAGTTGTGTAGAGTTGTTTTTTTTTTCAGTTTTTTGGACCAGTTTTTCTTGAAAAAAACAACCGGACCAGGTTTCCCTTCTTTCTTAATATGGAAACGCTCTGCGCCACGCGTCCAGCGCCAAAGACGCGTATCGGACGCTTGCATGGCTGCAGGTCCGGGCTCGCTGCCTCCACCGCTCCACGTGCCTTCTCGGCTTCTCGTCCAGCGCAAAGAATTTTCGGTAACGCTGTCCACGTCTGATGCTTCGGATGCTTTGAAGGGATGCTTCGGATGCTTTGACGGGTGGGCCCATGGGAAGAAAAAAATCTGACGCCTATTCCCAAATGTTGCGATATTTATTCAGAATTGTTGTATTAGTTATGTTACGATATTTCAACGGTACTTTCTAAATGTTTCGTTCGATTTTGTAAATTTTCTCACCAGATTCGCAAATCCAAATTTTTTATTCAATTCAGGTAATTCACACATGCTGATATTGTAATAGTGTGTTTCAATATTTCATCAGTTGTTCGTTGATGTTTCGGTAGTTATTTTCTCATGTTCCACGTGCCATCCGACTCGTCGCGTCTAGATTTTTTCCTCTAAACCGTGGACCCGAATTTTTCATTCAATTCAGTTAATTGACACATGCTGATGTTGCAATACTGTATTTTTAATGTTTTATCAGTTGTTCGTTGATGTTTCGGTAGTTATTTTCTCATGTTTTACGCACCATTCAACGCGTCACGTCCAGATCTTTTGTCCTAAACTGTGGACCCGAATTTTTCATCCAATTCAGTTAATTGACATATACCGATGTTGCAATAGTGTATTTTCAATGTTTTATCAGTTGTTCGTCGATGTTTTGGTAGTTACTTTTTCATATTTTACGCACTGCTCGACGCGTCGCGTCCGGATTTCCCCAAATATTGATGTTGCAATAGTATAATTTTTAATATTTCATCAGTATTTCGTTGATGTTTCAGCGGTTCATTTTTTATGTTCCACTCGGTGTCTGATAAAAGCTTCTCCCATCGGACGTCCAGGCGCTAGCAGTTCATTTTTAATCATTGTAGGGCCAGCCTTTGTAACTCGTAGTTCTTTTGGTTTAGGCGCTGTGCTTGCGTATAGATGCGTGCGTTGTGGCGTGCGGCAAGGAGAGCTGAGGAAATACTCCGTACGTACGAAGCACTGTGCCGTTTGATTAAATCGTGCGGTTATGCATGCGTCCGATGCGCCCGGCGTCCGAACGGGCGTCCGATGCGCTAGTTTTTTTTTACTCCGATGCGCTAGTATTGCCGTTCTTAATAGTATATTGCAGCAAGACTTTGCTGCCCTTAACAAAACCACGGTGTATATATATCATCAGCGTGATAGTTACAACACCAGCCACTGTCAACAGATCGACGAAAAGAGGAAAAGGCTGCAACTTCTAACAAAGAAAAGCAACAATCCATGCACGCACGCACGCACGCACGCTAGGGCCTTGAGGCAGAGCCACCACAAGACGCTGACAAAAAAAAAGGGCGTAAAGCGCGCGGCAACTGAGCTGTCTCATGCCGTGCCCTGATCCTGCCAGTGCAAATAGAGCACGCACCAACTCTTTCGTGGCATCTGATGCCAAGATGAGAGGCAGTCGTTGTCAACTTGTCATCATCACCGCTTGTATCAATTTAATTGCGCTGCAGAAGGAGATTTCGACTGCCATTGTGGTCGTTGCCGAATGCCCGTGTCACCTGGCTAGCTAGCTGCTTGACCCGCGCGCGCCGAGCTTCTTGACCTCCACCTTGAGCGACTTGAGGTACCTCACGGCCTCGTCGAGGACGGCCGGCGTGTCCATCCGGTCACCGCCGGGGATGATGCCCTTGAGCGTCCGAACCATCTTCTTCATCCGCTCCTTCTTCTTTTCTCCGCCACCGCCGCTGGCGGTCTCGTGTTTCCGGCCGCCGCCGCTGGCCGTGTATCCGGATGAGCACGTGGAGTCCGGGGAGCCAGTGCCACGGCACCCAGGCGTGCGGCCCGTGCTGAGCACGTCATCCTCGTCCTCGCCGTCCTCCGTGCTCATCAGCGCGTCAATCTCGTCGGTATCCTCCTTTTGCCGGATCGAGGCACCGCCGGCCTCATCGCCGCAGCCGTAGTAGGTGCTCCTGCCGGCGTAATTCTGATCGTAGGCGTAGCAGTGGCGGTCGTAGTCGTATCCGCCAGCGGAGGAGCCGAAGTTGTTGGCTAGGGAGGGGTGGAACATGACCCGGCTCCGGTCGTACGTCTGGTCGAAGATGACGTAGTTCTTGGGACAGGTGTCCGACGGCTTGAACTCCAGCCCCGTGATCGGCGCCGGGTAGTCGGGCTGCCTCCGACCAGCGAGCGGGTCCTCATAGGCAGCCGGCGCTGAAGGATACCGGTCGTTCGCCGTGTAGTAGGCGCCTCCGCCGCCGTAGCCTGCAATGTCGTAGTCGTAGCCGCCGGTGGCAGGGCCGTAGCTGTAACCGTAGCCGTACCCGTAGCCACCGTACCCGTACCCGGGGTCTCCCTGCATCGTGCCCCTCGTGCAATGTTGCTTGATTTTTGGGTGTGTTTGGGGGGAATCTAGGAAGCTTTTGGTTTTTGATTGGAAGGAAATAGAACAGGGATCCGAGGGATTCTCGTTAACTGGAGTTGGGATCAGGCTTTTGAATTCAAAATTGTTTCAGTTAGTTTGGTTTAGGTTTGAGGTTGTTTAGGAAGGAGAGTGGGGAGGGGAGTGATGGCCAAATCTACGTCACAGGCTTCAGAAGCTGGCGGAAGTATTCGGCCTGCAAGAACCAATCAACCGAAAACAAATTAGAGTGAAGCATGCAGCAAATTACATTTTCGATCAGGGTATGCACGAAAGTTATTGGCAACAACTCCTTTTTTTATGAAACATCTTTTGATGTTGCAGCCAGCAACTTGTTCTAACGTCTCACGACTAAGTACAAACTTTCTCTCTTAATGAAAAAACGTGTCTGATCTCGCACGTTCACAAAAAACAAAGTACAAACTTGATACTTATGGTAGTATCAGCTTGCAAGTCAGAACAGAGCACAAGGAGGTGAGATCTACATCAATTTGGTAAGTTGGCTGTGTTTAGAACAAAAGCTAAACTGATAAACCGCGAGCACAAGTGAATTAGAATATAGCAAATAAATTGTGAACTACAAGGCCTGCTAAAGGTTTGACAATTTATGATTCCAGAGTTTTGCTAGCAAGAATGTAGCAGAAATGCAGAATAGAGGAACAACAGAGTATATGCGACGACCTAGAAAAAACTTTCCGGCGAAATTTCGGCCAAATTTCGGCGAAATTCTGGAAAATTTTTCGTTTTCGGTCTACTACGGGAAATGAAATTTCGTTTTTTTCACTATTTTTCGTTTTGATTTTTAAAAGTTCAAAAAATTTTGTAAAAAAATCTGGAAAAAATATGATAAAAACTAGATGCTCTTCTGAGTCATTAGCACTTAATCTCGTTCAAATCCATTACCATTTGCTTAGTTAAAACTGCATTTTAGATTCGGACCCGTTAAATAACCTATAACTCGTTAACTTTGAAACCCAATAGCACCTTATCCACTCGACTGGACCACCTGATGCGCTTCGGTCCTCAGGTCCCTCGCCCGATGCCCAGGCCTCACCTGATGCCATCCCGCCGCCGCCACACTCGATTCCCGCCCGCGCGCAAAGAATCCAGGACACGAGGCGACGGATCCTGACCGGGAGGCGCCGGATCCCGGCGCAGCATCCGCAAGTGCGCAAGGACGGCTCCCGCCACCAGCCGAGCTTCGTCCGCGGCATGGGAGGCCCAGCGAGCTCCTCCGTCCGCGGCATGAGAGGCCGGCGACAGGTGGATCCACGAGGAGGAGGCCTGCTGCGGCCTGCGGGTGGATCTACAAGGAAGAGGCTGGCGGCGGTGGATCCGCAAGGGGGGAGGCTGGCCATGGCCTTTGTGAGCTGTTTCTTCGATTTCGATGTTTCTTGTTGTCGATCTATGACGTATGATCCTTGTTAGTGTCTATTTGTTACATTTGTCGGCATTTTTTCGGTTTTTCGTTCGGAAAATCCGAAGTTCTGATAGGAAAAAACGAAATTTCGGTTTTTGAAATTAGATTGTCTTTCCGTTCGGAAATTGTGAAATCCGCGGAATTTCAGACGAAATTCCGTTTCTGCCCTTCACCGGGATTTATGTTTTCAACGAAATTGTTAACCCTGCCGACGACAGATGGAATGGAACTAAAAAAACAGAGCAGCGAGACCTATACTGACGCTAATATAACTGAATAAATGAGACATGAGTACAAGATTTAACTGAATCAAGTTGAATGGTTCACTACCCGACCGCTACATTTTCAATATGTACTGGTAGGTAATTTGGATCTTTTTCATACTGGTAGCATAACAAAACTCTGCTTCCCAAACCGAGGATAGCTACAATTTTGTTTAAGTTACTGTATTTGCTTACGGCTCCAGCTTTTGGCGAATACTAGTAACAAAAAGTTGACGAGTTTGCTTGTTTAAAAATTGAAAAATGCCATCTTTTGACTACGCAAAGCAATGTCAACACGCTGGCCAAGCCCTCATCGTTGACGTCCAGGGGCGCCATGTAGTGGACCCGGATCGCTTTCCTATCTGCTCTGCACTACACGAGTCGTAACAGACAGCACCAAGAACACCACGTTGCTTAGCTTATTACCTATCTACATGGACCGATGGACGACGATCTGACGCATATTTAACGCAGGTGATCAAGGCAACGAAAAAAAAAAGCATCTGGATGTTGAACAATGTCACGGAAGGAAACCTGAATTGCTGGTGTGCGCTTGGCGGGAGGGCGCTGACCTGGCAAACTTGCATCAATCTGTAGTAGTACGCGACGGCGCCACTTGTCATAACGACGGCGGCAAGGTTCCTCCCGTTGAAGCCAAAGCACATGTCCTTCCTTGGCAACCTGGTGGCGTCGCCTGGGCTCCAGAGGGTGGGCGTCGACCTCGCGATCGCGAGATCAAAGGATGACGCGGAAGAACACCGACAGGCGCACGACCCACGGCATCCTGCCCCCTCCGCCTGCAATTCTCAACAGACAGCGCCGAAATGATCAGCTCGGATGAAGCACCACTTGGAACCTGAAGATGCAGTAAGTATGCGCTGGTGATCGAGACCATACCAATCAAGTATTTCTTTCTGGAATGAGACCACCACTGGGCTGGAGGCAGAGCAATGGACAACAGGAAGGGTTGGACTGAGCTGAGCCGGCAAACGAAGGGGGCACAGGGTTTTATATAACGGATGAACAGGGAGAGGAGCGAGCGGCCGGCCGGCCGGCCGATGGTGGATTGGATGCTCCGATTGGTCCCTCTCTGCTGTTGCTCGTTTCTTTTTGCGGCACTTCTTTTGAGTGTGATACAGAGAGAGAAGGTGGAGCGGCGAGTGGAGTCAAGCAGCAGCGGCGGCGAGCGCAGTGATGGACGGGAATGGATTGATGGGGCGCGGGGCGGGAGCCGAATTAATGAGGTGGCGTGCGCACTCGAGCACAAATTTTGCTGCTGAACCCTCCCTTAATTTATTTTTATAAATAAATGTTTTCTGAAACTATTTGCATTTCTGAGTTTTTTACGACGCCACAATGCGTGGCGTTGCAATAAAATGTTGTGCCACCACTGGCGCCGCAACATCTGCCACGTAGAAACCATCCGGGGTATTGTACAATGGTCTGACACGTAGGATGAATGTTGTACAGTGGTCTGACACGTCATTTACGGGATCAAAAACTTGCGGCGCCACTAGTTCATGGCGCTGCAGCAGCGCCACGTAGTCTCCGCGAGTTTTTTCTCTTTGAAAAATCATATCTTTTTTATACGATGTCGGATTGAGATGATCTTTATATTAAAGTTGTAGCCCTTGATGAAATCTACAACTTTGTAGTTTTGACTTTTCTCATTTGAGATAGTTTAGATGCTCCAAAAATTCATTAAAAAACAAACTATATATTACGCGGTGTCTGTTTTAGAAAAATTATATTTTTTATATGTGACGTCGGATGAAAATGATCTTTATATGAACATTGTAGCACTCAACAAGATCTAAAACTTTGTAATTTTGAGTTTTTTCATTTGATGTCGTTTAGATGCTCTAAATATTCATTATAAATCAAACTGTATTATGTGCGGTCTCTGTTTTAGAAAAAATACATGTGATTTGTACGAAGATGTTTCTGTACGAAAATTGTAACCTCCATAAATATTTTTAGCTCATTTTGTCTAACGTGGATAAAACAAGAGTTTTTTAAACTTTTCTATTTAAATTGATTTATATATCAAATATACTCCATATACAATATATGGTTTGAGGATAGGATAAACACATATATTTGAGAATTAATTATATCTTTTAGTTACGGTGTTATGATCGGGACACAATTTTTTTTTATTTAGTATATCTACAGATTGATTTCAATTTATTTCTTTACGTGGGATAGCTAGGAAAGAGTGATGAGCAAAACAGAATAAGCATGGACAATGCCTAATTAGTGTATCAATAAATACAAAGTTGCAACATTTTATTTTTAAAATCTACAGTAGCACGCCATGCTTTGGAGATCATCGCGGGTATTTGCAAATCATGCATGACGGGAGGATTAGAAATGGATTGCGTTGAGTTTCTAGTTTCCACTAACAATCATTTTTTTCTCTTGCCATATAAAAATCATAAAAATTTAAAAACGATTATATATGAATGTTAGTTGCTATTTGCTAGTGAATACCTCAATGATATTGAACCCTCAGAAATATGTTTTATTAAAACAAATTGCTCGCATAATACAGTTAGAATTAGAATAATTTTTAAAACATCTAAATGGTTTTAAATGAAAAAATTCAAAACTACAAAGCTGTAAATTTGATTGGAATGAAATTATGGAATATCGTTCTAAATTTCATTAACTATTTGTATTTATTGAATTTAATCTGATTTTTTTATCTTCTCATCATATATATGTTTATCCTATCCTCAAACCATATATTATATATGGAGTATATTTGATATATAAATCAATTTAAATAGAAAAGTTTAGAAAACTCTTGTTTTATCCACATTAGACAAAATGAGCTAAAAATATTTATGGAGGTTACAATTTTCATATAGAAACATCTTCATACAAATCATATTTTTTCTAAAACAGAGACCGCACGTAATACAGTTCGATTTATAATGAATTTTTAGAGCATCTAAACGACATCAAATAAAAAACTCAAAATTATAAAGTTTTAGATCTTGTTGAGTGCTACAATGTTCATATAAAGATTATTTTCATCCGACGTCACATATAAAAAATATAATTTTTCTAAAACAGACACTACGCAGTATACAGTTTGATTTATAATGAATTTGTAGAGCATCTAAACGATCTCAAATGAGAAAACTCAAAACTACAAGGTTGTAGATCTCGTCGAGAGCTACAACTTTCATATAAAGATCATCTCAGTCCGACGTCGTATGAAAAAGATATGATTTTTCAAACAGAAAAAGTCTGCGGCGCCAGACTGTGTGGCGCCGTGCTGTGGTGCCATGAACAGTGGCGCCGCACGCTTTTGACCCCGTAAATGACGTGTCAGATGCCGTGGCGACGCAATGTTTTGCTGCGACGCCACGTATTGTGGCGCCGCAAAAAGGGTTAGAAATACAAATAGTTTCGGAGTGGGATCATTTATGAAAATAAATTAAGGTAGGGGTTAAAGAACAAAATTTGTGCGCACTCGATGGGTGCTGTGGGTGCGCGTCCTCATCCCACCGTGCTCGTGCTCCTGCCCCCGAGCGCCGAGGCCCCGCTACACCATCTCCTTCAACGTCTTTAGCCGATGCCACACGGATCCCGGACATGGGCACCCCACGCGTCAGCGACAGGGGAGCACACCATGCCCTGTCGCAAAGGGCTCCCTTGGGTCAATGAAGGTGGGCATCGTGGCAGAGCAATCCATCCCAACTTCCCGGGCACAAAGCGGGCAGGCACGCAGGCGAGCGTGCAACGGCGCAACCAGCAAGCAAGCAACCGCAGGGGCACGCACGCACGCACGCCGGCTCCCCGCTGCCGTGCGGAGAAAGGGCAGTTGCGGCGGGCACGCGAATAGGCGTCGGATCTGCATCGGCCGGCAGAGGGACGCTGTGTTTGGTGCCGGACCCCGCCGCTGCGCTGCGCGCGTGCCCCCGGGGCCATCGATGTGCGCCTAGGGGACGCTGGGCATCGGTAGGGCCGGCGCAGACGCAGGGGCAGGGCGCCGTCCGCCCGCAGCCATCATGCTGCGGGAGTTGAACCGAGCTAGGCTGCTGCTCTCTTCGCTAGCTGCTGGCCACGGACCACCGGACATGCGAGATTGCTCCTCCCAATTCTACTCCACGTGCTGTCTGCTCGGCTGCGCCTACCCTCCCCTGTGCCCGGCTGATGCCCCGCTTGGAGCCCGCGCTTCGTGACCCCACTTCCATGTCCATGGCGATGGCGTTGCAATTTCCGTTGTCCTCTTCGTTTCCCATCGAATTAGCCGCACCGCCTTGGCTTTGTTCGAGAGATCTTGTACGATACGCACTGTGTTTAAAAACAGTACTCACTCCGTCCACAAAAGAATGAAATTCTACCTTTGTCCTAACTCAAACTATAGAAACATTGACCGAATTTATATAAAAATATAACAACACTTATGATATGAAATAACTATGATATGAAAATACATTCCAACAAAAATCTAATGATACTAATTTGGTAAAATATGTTTAATATACTGTGATATAAATTTGGTCAAAGTTACGATAGTTTGCCTTAAACAAAGTCAGGATTTCAGTACTACCTACCAACTCCGGTATGTGCTCAGAACAAGTGAAGCGCTGCCGGTCCTTTTTTGAACAAACACCATTTTATATTTTTTTGTTTAGTGCCACAGCCCCACTGTTTTTAAAACCCTTCCCGGTCGAGCCAAAATTGGGCTGATGTATGTGCAATGTCCTCCGTGCCTATATTTGCCATCGATAGAGAGATCTGCAAAGCATGATTTGGAGACAGATCTACACGTGCTAGCATTATGGGGTAGTATGTATGTTTGCAGTCCAAACGGATATTTGGTGGCGTTTCATAGTTAAATGTTCCAAAAAAAAAGGTTCATTTATCGCCATGTGAGAATCTCTACCCCTTAAAAGTTTACAAGGTTCCAACTCCCCCTGTGTCCGCTCCCCCGTGTTTCCGCTCCCCCACTCCATCCGCGTGCGCCGACATGTGGGCCCCTCCCTCCACCCACCCCCGCGCACTCCTCCCAGGCTCCCACCTCCCGATTCCCGAGCGCCTCCAGCCCTCCCACCCCCGAGCGCTCCCACTCCCACAATGCCATGCCGCCGCCGCCGATAGACGACCGGCGGGGAGGAGAATGCGGAGCTGCTGCGGGCGGAAGGCTGCCCTCGAAACCCGATGGGGGGGGACGGGGATGAGGCAGCAACAGCGGCTAGGGTAGATGGGGACAAGGCAGCGGTGGCCGGGGGAGACAGGACGAGGCGGCGGCCGCTGCTGGAGATGGTGACGAGGCGGTGGCGGCCGTGGTTCGCCCCCTCTGAATCTGCCCGCCCGCCCGCCTGACCTGTGCCCCCTCCCTCCACCCAAGTGTTCAATTTTTTCCATCGCCTCTGCACACCCCTTCTCCCTGCCTCCATCGATCCGCTCTCGTGCCTCGCTCGCGGTGTTCCATGGCCGGCGGATGCCACGGCCAGGATTCGGCCTAAGGACACACCGACGGCGGCCAGGGGCTGACAGAGATGAGGCTGCGGTGGCGAGGAGGCGTGGTGGCCACAACGGGGAGGAGGCGGCGGCGATGTGGGAGGAGGAAGAGCGCTGGCTGCGGTGCGGAGGGGAAAGAGGCGGCCATTGCATCCGAAGGAGGCGGCGGCGACATGGTGGCGATCTGGCTATGGAGAGGGGCAGAGGCACCGCGAGGGAGCGTGCGGGTTGCCCGTCGAGGTGGAGATCCCGGCGCCGGAGGTCTGGAGGTGGGTCTTCGGGGTGGTGAACGGCGGTCTTGGCGGTGGCGTCCGTCGCGTAGTGGGAAGGGTGGATGAGGTGATTTCAGTGGCCTAGGAATAGCGGGGACGGTGGAAAGGGGTGAGGCGAGCGCGATGCGTGTGGGATTGGGAGCGGAGAAGGCCGGAGCGACGGAGTTCATGAGCTCGCGGAGCTAGTTCATGGCGGCGACGCCCGGCTCCGCATGGAAGAAGACGGGGGAGGCGGTGTCTGCGTGCTTCGGATGGCGAGGAAGGTGGGGAGGCCCGGAACAGCGAGGACTGAGCTTGAGCTGCAATGGCAGAGGAGGGAGCATAGGTACCCGGAGGCCGGAGGAACGGCGTTGGGGATGGAGCTGCACCTGGATCGAGAAGGAGAGGAGGAGATGATGGCCGGCGATGGGAAAGACAAGGAGAGGCGGCAGTGTCCTTTCTCAGGAGGAGAGAAACCGCGAGAGAGTCGGCGAGGGAGGGGCGGCGCTGAAGGCTTCGAGAGGAAGGGACAGGGGCAAAGGAAGGGAGGACTGGTGGGGCCAGGTGTCATAGGAAGGAGAAAAACAATTTCCTTCAAAATTTCAATCAAGAAATCCCTTCTCTTTGATCTAAAGATTAGAATATAAAAATAGATAAATTTAGAGAAAATTTTATATAAAAAACGTTTGGATTTTATGCCCTGCAACTTTCGTATACAAAGTTTTTCATAAAATGGCCCAGAAATTTGCAAACTTTAGTGACAATGTTTTAAACTCATTTGAAGCACTTGGAAGGAAAAGAATTTTGGGACCTAGGTTTTCTTCTCCACGTGTTTTCATTCACGGTTCAAAAACAAAGTGACACATATTTGTTCAACCAAACATTCATGCATGAAAAAAATTTACATGATTCTCATGAGGTGAAAAACGAGATACTCGGTGTATTACATCGTCCTCCTCGCCATCTCCTCCGCACATGTCGCCGCCTTCTCATCATACCGGTGCATCTTGCCTCCTCACCATCGCCTTCTCCGATCAATGGTTACTGCTTGTGAACGACATGTTCCACTGAAACCCTTGAATTATGCGATTACTCAATTTTTATCATCATACAATATATTGCTACTGTATTAAAATGAACCACACATGATGCCATTTATTTGACTGTTGTATATATGTTGTTCTAATTTGTTTTCATGTTATTTATTCGCTCCCGTAGCAACGCACGGACATATGTGCTAAGAGTGACATAGATCTTCAGTTTTTGACTTGGCACTTTGATTTCATTGTGACATTCAAGACTGTCTACTTGGAATAAGACTAAAAGAATAGGATACCCAGCAAAAATCAGCACATAATCGGAATTCTCAACTGTTTTTCCAAGCATTCGAATGTTTCATCAAAATTGTTATTTTAGTCAAATATTTTGTGTCCCGTAGCAACACACGAACGAGGCGGCACCGGTCGGGGAGACGGAGACGAGGCGACGCCGCGGCGGAGACGTCGAGGAGGACGAGGCGGGGCCGCGGCGGTGGCCGGGGAGATGGGGATGAGGCGGCGCCGAGGCAGCCGAGGGAGATGGGACGATGCGGCGATGCCGGCGGACACGGCCAGGGACGAGGTGTCGACAGTCGGAGCTTCGGTGGAGACGGGGAGGAGGAGGAGGCAATGGGTGGGGAAGATGCAAGACGAGATGAGGAGGCATTGTGGTGTACTCTGGTCCTGGATTGGATGACCTTAGGGTCAGGTACCACATGGGCCTTTGGGCCACGGTCTGAAACTGGACTTATTTTAGCACTTCGTGAACAACAATGAGCTTTAAACTACTATTAACTTTTTTAAAAATATGTGTTAGAATAATTATTATTTTTTAAATATATGTCCGTAGCAAAGCACGGGCTAATTGCTAGTAGTAATAAAAAGTAGCCATACTTGTTCGATTTCTTAGTACATGCTCTCTCTCATGATATATAGTACGTATAAAAACAACTCCGCAAAAATGCTACTGATGCACATAAGCATGCGCATGGGAAAAGATAGAGAAGTATGCTTCACGTATCATATGTATGGGGACGTATCCAGTGATAGCCCTAACATGCATGCTGACTTGCTCAGCAGTGAGCACCACCTCCCTTCAATCTCACGAGAATTTATTTTGTCAAACTGCAAATACTTCATGAAAGGAAAGATCTTAGGCTGAGTTCAATGGAACTCTCTATATGGGTTTCCTAAATACTGTTTTGCACTGTTTGATATAAATGCTGCACTGTACACAGAGATAGATAGTTGAAATAGTGTTTAGAAAATAAGTATAGGAAGTGCCATTGGACTCAGCCTTACAACTGTGTTTACCATTACCACCAGCACTCGTTTTAAGTGCTAGTCGTCCTTTGTTTATTGTTACGGCCAACAAGAGTACGACACAAATCGCTGTAAAATACGGCACAAGGATTACTACGTATGGCCGTGGCGTCATTTGTTCGTCATTGGGCAGAAGGCAGGCGATGGGTGGAGGGGAGGCTAATCCGAGCCCGTGCGACGATAAAATCATGGGAAGCACCGGAGGCGGTGATGGTGTCGCCGTACAGGGGAGCGGGCACGCGCAGAGGCCATCATGGGCACTGCAGTGGCTGGCGCGCCCGGCCCTCCTCGTAAAATCGCAAGGGTTTCCCTCCCTCCCACCTGACCTCGGCTAGCTCCGTGGCCGGGGCCCGCGGCTAGGGCGCACACTCCACCTCGTCGGTGTGCCCCTGTCGGTCCGGCGTGGAAGCCATCATCGCCGTCAAATGCCATCATGCGCCGATGGAGCAGCTCTGCTCCGTGCTCCGGCTCCAACCCGAGCACACGGACCGAGCGCGACTGGGATTGGTGGGGAGTGCGAGCACGCAGCACGGCCAGCAGTAACAGCAGCATGGCGAGCGCCACATCAGGCGCACTCATGCAGTATTATACTGCTGCATCGTGCCGACCCGTGGGGCCCGCGCCATGATCCGAACTTGAGGTGACCATCGAATGTACTGCACTCAGATTGCAGGCGTACTGTCCCGGCCGGGGTAATCTGACCTATCATGTCCCCAGATAAGCTACACCACACCCGGTTGGTTTTATTATCCGACCTTGGATGCTTGCTTCTGCCTGCTCTGTGTGGTGATTAAGTACAAAGTGGTCGCAAATTAAGAAAATGCCACGAATAAAGCATATACAAAACCAAAGTGCATTGGCAACAGAATGAGATAAAAAAGAACACCGCGAAGTCATATGTTTTTACGACAACTAACGTACATGTACATGCAAATGCACGTGTTGTGAAATAATTAATCAGACAATCGAAAAAAAAAAAATTAAAAAGAAAGAGTCCTGATTGATTAGAGTCATTCATTACTCATTACTAGCATAGATGTACGTGCAACATACACGTGCTGTGAGATAAAGTAGACAATATAAAGAAAAAAAAGGAAAGTAACGGGTGGTTATGGGTATAAAATTAGGTGAAAAATAAAGAGAAAAAGTGGATGAAACATTTTGCATGTATGGGTTTTGAGCCTTTCCACCCTTTTTCAATATTTTTCAAACCGCGCAGTGGGGTCAGCATGAGGGGTATACCTATGCATTTTGTAGGTAAAAAAGATTTTTAGAAAACTCGTTTTTTTATAGTGCAGATAAAACCAAGGGAAGGAAAGTAACATGTGAGTATGGGTATAAAATGAGGTGAGAAATAAAAAGAAAAATTGGATGAAACATTTTGCATCTATGGATTTTTGATCTTTCCACTCCTTTGCAACCTTTTTCAAATTGCGCACTGAGGTCAGCGTGAGGGTATACCTATGTCTTTCCAGATAAAAAAGATTTTCAGAAAACTCTTTTCACAGTACAGAAAAGAAACAAACCAAGAGCACACGCGGCGCTGAACTAGTGCCCTACCAGTATTACGTGTCATACTGTCGACGTCTAGAAATCCTTTAATTAATCCAACAATTTCCATGGTAAGGAACATTTGGGAGGCCATTGTCGGACACGGGACACCATCGACCACAAAACGACGCCCCCAGTCCCAGACGCAAGCAAAGCCCGCTGGAAACATGGATAAATGGCACGCCCTCCGTATGCAATGATGCCTGTGCTTTTTGCCCCCGATCCGGGCCGATCCTCCCTGGTGAGGCAGGAGGGCTGTCTGCCTGTTGGGGTTCGCGCCACCAGCCCCGAGGTGTATCATGAGCCCCGGCGCACGGCAGCCATGATGACGAGACCAGCTCGCCTCTCTCCATCTCCATCGCCATCGCCATCGCCACCCGACCCATGGCAGATCTTCTCCTCCCAGTCTCTCTCCCCAGCTCCCCTCCCCTCGCCGAAGAGACAAACGCTCATTAAAAAAGGGCGCGAACTTGGACGAGGGCGACGAAAAGATGATGAATCTTGGATTCTTCTTGCGCTTTTCCCTTCCGTTTGACGCAATCATGCGGGCGCTGCCCGCGTGTCGGCTTCTTGTCATGGCCTGGCCGTGCCGCCTCTGCCTGCCTGCATGCGTCTGACCGCGCGATACGCGACGCGAGAAGCCAAGGGTAAGTACATGCCCGTCTCGTCTCTCGTCACTTGTTTTGTTTAACTGCAAGAGCCGTGCCACCATGCTGCGCGCTAAAATTTAGGCAGGGACGAGAATGTTCCATGATATGCTTCGTTCCACGCCGTGCCGTACGGATCGACCGTGGACTGAGGGAAAAAAAATACAAATTTCGTCATGCCATTCTACAGTACCTGCCGCGTTGCGACCAATGTTTGATGTGGCCAGTGATGATTTTATGACGCAAATATATTCTTTGGAGTTTGCCTATACACATCAGTCAGATGTTGGGAAGCTTTTCGACGTACAGTGTAATTCTCCCTATACTACTGCAGAAACTTGCAGCAGGAGTGGTGGAAAAACCTCCTACAGGAACAGTTTTAGGAAGAGCTCGGGCTCCTGCAGTGGAGTCCAGGGTAGGAATGGTTCCTGTAAAGTACGTATCAGGAGCGGCTCATGTTTTGAGCCGCTCCTGCTGTGGACCTTACATGAGCGGTGTGAAACTAGCACCGCTCCTGCTGAGATTCCTAGCAGAAGGGTGCATGGTGTGCACCGCTCCTGCTAAGGATCTTATCAGGAGTGGTTTGAGTTTGCACTGCTCTTGCTACAATTTGAGACCCCTGTTTCATTCCCGCCATAATTTGAAAATGCCAGTGTTTTGTGTTTCCCACCATATTCAAAAGTGATTTGCTTTCCTGCTACATTTTCGAACCACATTTACATAAATATTCAAGTGTGTCAAACCTTACCATGCGTGCTAGCTAGTTACAAAATACATCGCACAAGGACCAGTAAATGTTTACATCGAACACAACAACTTAACTATAACGGGTAATACTCCCACTCGATCACTCGATCAATGGAATGTATTTTTCTTCTTTTGCTAAAACTGAATCGTGATAGAAGAATTGCCCTCGCCGATTGATTAACTCATGCAATGTGAAACGGCATAGGCTGGCAATGTTTTCTATGAGATGAGCCTCGGTGAGAGGCCTACTTATCAAAGGGATTGGGGGGAGCTGGATCAAAAAAAAGATGATATGAATGTCAACAGTGCCAAAGTGGTCTTAATTATGGGTACACATGCAATACATACAATGAAACGAGATGATATTTTTCAGTATTTACATCTTCAGGACTAGTTTTGTACCTCCCATTGACCTTGAGGAACTCAAAAATATAGTATCCACAGTATTCGGTTTCCCTTAGTTGCTTGTAGCACTGTGTTTTACAAGCAAGTTCAATTAGTTTTAGATTTACAATACATTGTCTGAATATATGGATATGTACGTGTCTTTTCTTCCATACTGGGAATTTCGATCGGACACTGCTCTCATGCTTGCGCATAGGATGAAACGTGTAACACCCCGAAATTTAGGACCGGAATGTTTCTTCTAAATCTCTCCCTAATTCAAAATCAATTTTCGAAAATCCCGTTGGCTTGTTTGTTGTTGCTTGTGTGTCTTGTGTGCTAATATGAGCTCAATAAAAATCATAGATGTTCCAAAAATATTTCCCACCAAATTCTCCACCAAGATCCCCTCAAAATTCTTCCAAATTCCCTCCAAAACTCTATATCAAAAATCCTAAAAAGGTGAAAAATCTCCTTGGGCCAAAACCCACCCCGCAGCCCAAACCCTTCGTCCTTCTCTCCCCCTCTTTCCCTCACTAGGCCCGGCCGCCCCCCCGGCCCATCTCCTGCCGCGGCCCAGCAAGCCCCCTCTCCCTTCTCCTACCTCCGTCCCGACTCGCAGGCACGGCGCGCGCCACGCGCCGCGTGCCGTCGCGTCTCTCCGCCACAGCTGGGTCCTCCCCCGGCCTTGGCTCCGCCCTCCGCCACGCCGGCACCGGGCCCCGTCTCCCCGCACCCGATCCCTACCCCGGGCGCGCCCCGCGTGTCATGACGTCGCGCCGCACTCCGCGCCCGGCCCTCGCTCGTCCTCCCCGTGCTCGCCGCCCGCCTCACCGTACTCCGGCCCCGGACACACACGGTAGAGGCAGAGCCGCCGCACCCGGACCCCGCTCGCTTCCTCGCCACGCGCCGTGCCGCGCCCGAACCCCTCCGCCGCGGCCGTCCCCCACCTCCGCCTTTACCCGGCCCCTACCTTCCCCGCGCCCCGGCGTGACGCGCCCGACCCCATCCCACGACCTCCTCGCTTCGCCACGCTCACAGCGCGCCGCCGCGCCACGACGTCGCCCAAATCCCCGCTTTCTCCGGCTATAAATAGCCCCCGCCGCCGCTCACCTCTCCTCGCCATCCCCACCTCTAACCACACGGCATGCCGCGACCTAGCCCCGAACCAATCGGGCGTCGCTAGCCGCATACACAACACCTTCCCCATTCTAGAGCTCGCCGCGGTGAACTCCCTCACCGCCGAGCCGCCGCCCAAATTCCACCTCCACCAGGCACTAGAGCTCGATTAACCCGGTGCCGAGCTCCGCCCCACCGCCGCCCACCAGCCAACCACCTTTTCGCCGCCTTTCCACCTCCCACCAGAGCTGTCGGCACACGAGCCGTTCCTCACCGCCGTGCACTCCTCCGCCACTGCCGTGGGCACCCCACTTCCCACCACCAAACACCGCCACCAACCCCATCACCGGGTTCGCCACCTCGCGCCGGAGCTTCCGCCGGTGATCTAGTGCTAGAACCGGACGGACGGCGGAGAACCGCCGCCGCCCGCCGCTGGCATTTCGGTCGCAACACGCCGGTTCACCTAAGCCGACCGCCGTCACCTTTCCCCGACGCCGTTGCCCCCTTCCGTCGCTGACGCGTGGGCCTGCGCCGACGGCGTTGCCGTGCCGTCAAGCCGCCTCCCCCTGCGTGGGCCGGCCCAGGCCGCGCCACGCGCCGAGCCAGGCCTCGGGCTGAATTTCCCCACAGGCCCAGTTGGCCGCCCTTCGCGCGCGCATGTCGGGCCGAGCAGGCCGAATCCCGCCCCGGCCCAAGTCCTATTTCCCTGCGGGCCGAAACCAAGAAGAGGCCGAATCTACCCCCTGAACTTTCTAGAAAGGTCTAAATCTACCCCTTAACACTGAAAACTTCATATCTCCTCCGTTTGAACTCCGATTTGGGTGATTCTCGCGTCTAAATTCATCTAAAAACAAGCTCTACCATTCATACACTCCACCAAAGATCTTCTCCCCTCCAACACCACCATGCGACCACCATGTCGCCATTCCCGTCATTGCCCTAACCGTCCCGACCCACTACCGTGGCAATATCTCCATAACCGCCACCATGCTCTTCAGCAAAGCCAACAACCCGCACCACCCCGAGCTCCTCTCCACCACTTTCCAGAGCCAAGCCCTCTGGTAAGATCCGACCATCCAAATAAACACCAAACTTTCACTACCTAAGATTTATGTTGAGCTCATGTTTACACTCGATATGTGTGCATCCTTGTTTGTGCGCATAGGTTATACCGGGTATCATAGCCGATACGTCTCTCACAAGGATTTCCATGAGACTCGAGGCCTGCGCCCGGCGATTACAGCAGATGCTAGCTGAGCACGCACAATGGATGGCGCGCCACCGCGCACAGCAACATGCTCGGCATGCCCAGTGGTTGAGGCACCATCGTGCCCAGCAGTTGGAGTACCAACGCATTCGGCAGATGGCGTACCTCCGCCACCAGTGGCTAGTGCGTCATCAGCACCGATAGCAGGAGCACGAGAATGCCCAAACTGGGCATTATGCCGACGTGTTATACAGCAGCAAGGAGGACCACGACAAGTCCATTGGAATCCCCTCTTGATGCATAAAATTCCTATGTTTTGCAAACACAACTTTTGGCCTGATAAGCACTATAAAACTTGCATGTTTTGCTTGCTAGGAAAACCCCACTGATTATACAGCCACCTAAGCCTATCTTAGATGTAGTGCGCATAGGTGGGATCGCTCACTTAATTATATCTATCATAATCTTGATGCTAAGTTGGGATTATGGTTACGGAACTTGATGGGTGTGGAATGAGGATAGGTGTGCGTGTTTTAAAATAAAATGGGGAAGAACCCCGGCAAACGACCCACAGGTCGGGATACGCCATTTAAAGGGCAGGGTATGAACGGTAACTTAGCAACCCGCGGTTACCCGAGTCCCGGGAGTCATGGAGACGACCGAGTAGGTGGATGCTCGCAGTGTCGAGCAGTGGAAAGTTGGAACGGTTCTACCTGCGCTTTGTAAGGACCGCGTTGATTTTCATCTTGCCTTACTCTTTTAGTACAACCACTTGCTCTGTAACATTGTCTAGACCCGAGCCGGAGTGGATAGCCTAGTAGCTTCTGTGCTGGCGCACAAGGGGCTAGGGAAGGGGTTGGGAGCCAGGGGAGTACCGCGGGGTACTGGAGTGGCTAGGTGGCCCGAACCTCTAAAGTACTGCTAGGCAATGAAGCAAAGGGAAAGGTTTGGTTTGGAATTCGAATGCTTATTTGGCCGTAAGTGTCGCTGAGTTCAACTTGTGGGAATTAGTACAACCTCTGATCAGAGTAAAACCTATTTGAATAGTCCGAGTCCACTGGTATGGATGAGTTACGGCTTGGTTCTTCAATTAGCACCTTTCATAAACTAAAACTGTGGGAAAAGGTTTGGTTTTGGTTGTAGAATGGTTTTTGGGTGGAAGTTAAGCTACGGGGGTAGAGCCCTGTAGCGTGTGGAAAGTGTGATGGCTGGAAAGTCATTGGCCATGCGGCCCGGCAAGTCCAGTGGCACCCCTTTTTGAGAAAAACTCTGTTTCTGAATGACTAAAACTTGTTAGACTATCTTGAACCCTGCATACAAAATGTTTTTTTTATGCGAAACCTCCCTAAGCTCCAGATATACCCTGCATGTAGAGGTAGCTATACCCCCACTCCTTACGGAGGAAGGTGGGCTTGCGGAGTACGATCGTACTCACCCTTGCTTTGTTGATGTTTTCCAGTGGAAGCAATGAGTGCACTACGTACGACAGCGATTAAGGGCTACGACCTACTTCCCAACCGCGACGTGGGGAAATTTGGGCCTACGTTTTATATTCCGCTGCTTAGTCTTCAAGGGCTGCGCCCCTTTGTTGTCCGACCCGTTAGGGCGGATCTGTATCACTCTGATGTAAGAATGTGATTACCAAACGCTGGGATGGTAATAAAGCACATTTTAGTCCCATTATGGAAACTGGAGCGCTTCAAAACGGCAGATTATACTTTTCTATGCCAATTCGGAAGGCCCTGTTATAATTAGAAGACATATAGAAACTCAGATATAAGTAGGACAACTTGATATATATAAGAACCAATATGGCATGCATGGTATATATCTTACCACCGTATTATATTCAAAATGGTCGAATATCTCTTGATTGGGACATCCAACGAGTCCAAGACCAATACCTTGCTCTTCTTAGGCATGATGTATAGACACATCCAGTGTCCACTGCAAAGAACAAAGCGAATGTAGTTATGATCGTGTGTGTTTAATTTTCTTTTAGTATGAAAGGCAAGGATTGTGACATACTCAAAGTTGTATGGAGCAAAGATTTGGTCACCGCCTTCTTCGTGGAGGAACTTCAGTGCAGTGATAATGTATGAGGCAACTTTCCTCTTATACTTTCTGTGTAAGTCCATCCGGATTGCCTCCCTCTCATATTTTGTTTTTCTTGCCCGTAGTTCTTTGCTATCGTCTTTTAGCGTGAGTGGATAGTCGTGTTGACTCTGGTTAATTAGTGAAGGGTCCAAGAACCCGATTCTTGTATCACCAATCTTTTCAGCTACTTGATACTGCATTCTGAAATGTATATTATAAAGCGAATGGATGTTACAGACGAGAGTATTATTATGACAATTATGCACATATAATTAATGGGATTGGGAGGGAGACTTACAGGCACCAAAGGGTCATCACAGTAATATCCACTTGTCCTAGGTGGAACATATTTTGGAACTCCAAAAAATCGGCGATTGTAGTCTTGCTTAGGGTGGTGAAACATCGGCTAGGAATGTGAGCGGTTACAAAATTAACCCCAAGTCTACATGCCCTTAGATACCAAGCGTGAAATTTTTTCATCTCCCCTGGCAAGTTTTTATCATTAAGAGCCCAATCTGGTAGGAATTGTTTGGCGTGTTCGTATCTTAGGAGACAATCCGGAATATCCAGAATTTCATCAAGGCCGATCACGGTTTTGTAGAATTTTTAGTCTGGACCAAGATCAATTTTCTTTGTTGGCCTCTTTCTCTTTTGCGGCTCTTTTTCCTTTGGTTTCTGCGTTTCCTTTCCTATCGCTGTTTTCGTGAACCACTTTTGCACCTCCTCTGTCGCAGCCTTTTCATTTGCGCGTACCATTTTTGGCACCACAGTTTTATCGCATGTCTGTGCTGCCGCTGGCTCCTCAGCCTCTGAGGTTGTTTTGATGGAGCCGGCTTCTCGATGGCTGCTGGAGGTGTAGCCGGCTTGTCGGGGAGATCTAGAGGTGCAACCGGCTTCTCGACGACTTCTGGAGGTGTAGCAGTCTTCTCGGCGACATCTTGAGGAGTTGCTTGCACAAATTCGTGTATCAGAGGATCAGAATGTGCATGATCTTGTTTGAGTGCTAGTTGCCTTTGTTCGATTGGTCGTTGTTCGAGTGCTAGCTACCTTTGTTCGAGTGCCAGGTTGAGGATGTATAGCTTATTCCACAAGATGAACTGGTCGACACACTGACCGAGGAACTCTATCCCTTTGGCGTGGGGATGTCTATCCTTTCTTCTGCATGTTTGGGTTCAACGCTAAGGACCTGGACCCTTGCATAGTTCGGCGGGATCTCCTTGCAATGAAAAAGTGTGCTCCCTGGAATCACCAGTGCCCTTGCAACCTTCTCTGTCCTTCCATGTATTCCTAGATGTTTGTGCAGCTCGCAACGAGTCGGAGACGTGACTGCATCAACTGCACGGTGCCCCTTTGGATCAGCGTGTTTATCTATTACAAAGCCAAGAACTGGTACAACTGCCATATGTTTCATTGATTTTCCAGCTCGATTTCTGAATTGTTCCATGAACACCTCCCGGGCCGCTTCTTTCATAGCTTCCTTGTAGCGATCGTGCTTTTTGTACTTAGCCCTATCCTGGGAGAACCCGCCCTTCCAATTGACCTTGGACGAGAGGCCTCTGACTCAGCCTACATGCTCTTTTGTCCCTATTGCTTCGGTCAACACGTCGTTCTCCCTATTAGGGACAAAATTGCCCACCTTTTGGTCCTCTACAAGCTTCATGATTTTGCTCACCACCTCTTTGGTCTCAGGCTTTGCAAAATCTTTTTGTTCCCCTGGCATCTTGACCTCTCGGGCTTTGACCCACTGGAACGTCCGGTGGTTCAAGCCTTCGTACGGGTCCTGTAGCCCTTTAGCTATTATATCTTGCCTTTCTTTGTTCTATTTGTCGACTTTTGCGGTGTACCCACCGGGGCCAAGATTCGTCTTGTGCACGTCTCTCTTTGCAAGAGTTGTGTTTGATGTGCTAAGCTCTTTGGCTTCTTTAGTTGTCCGTTGCCTCACGAACTCATCCCACTATGCTTGGGTGATCTTACCGTACTCTGCAAATGGAGTAAGGTTGGTCTTCTATATTTTCTCGTGAGCTCCACTCTCCATCGATGGTAGGCTTCTCCTAGCTGCTTCAGTGCATATGCCTTAGCCTTCTCCAAGCTATCACGTGGGAACTAGAACACTTTCTGCAACTCTGTTCGTAATAGCTCCTTCCTTGCATTGGGAACCTTCCTCCAATCAGTCCACGTAGGATCCATCCACTCCCTCGCTACCACCCCCACGGCGTTGCGAAACTTTGCTCGTAGCTCAAAAGGTTTCAATGGTTGCCTTGCATCGCTAACCTCATGCACTACGAAAATTGTTTCAAGTAATTTGTTCTGCGCTCGCTTTCCACCTCTCCTCTTGCTCAATCAATTGCCTCAATGAGGTTTTCTTCGGCCCGATTATCTTGAGGTGTGGTGGGTTCTTCAGCCATTTGTTGTTCCTACTTGGTGCGAGATTGTTAACAAAATGGGAAATTCCAATTGTTACAACAACTAAACGAGATTAGTGTTCGATTCACACCTTGGTGGAGGGCACATAGTTTGGATCCCTCGCGAGTTCTCAAGCGCATTTGCCGGTAAGTATGTCCTCGGCATGTGGGTCTTCTGGCTCGAGGTTGTAACATGGCAAATTGTAATTGATTTCATCAGGTTCATCATTAAGAACATCTTTGAGCCATGCATTGTCGCTTTGATGGTGACCTACTATCCATTTTGTCTAGAAAAGACCGCGTAATCTAATGATAATAAAATTCAAACACATGAACAATCAAAGTACATGAAAATAGAGTTCCATGAAAAGTTAACATACAGAAAATGAATATCCATGAAAATTACACATAACAAAGCAAAGCAGATGAAATTTGTATATACATGAAAAATGGTTATACATGATAGATGATAATACATGAAAGATGAAAACAATTGAAATTTGTATATACATGAAAAATGATAATATATGAAAGATGAAAATACATGAAAGATGAAAATACATGATAATACATACATGATAGATGATAATACATGAAAGATGAAAACAAATGAAATTTGTATATACATGAAAAATGAAAATACATGAAAGATGAAAATACATGAAAAATGGGTAAACTAACTAACTACCTACCTAACTCACTAGCTAACTAGCTATCAAAATCCCTAACTATAACTCACTAGCTAACAAACTAAATAAACTAGTTAAATCCCGAAGTAAACTAACTAGCTAACTAACTAACTAACTCACTAGCTATCAAACTAACCAACTAAATTAACTAACTAAACTAACTAACTCACTAACTAGATACATGATAAAAGAAATGGATATTACCGTGGTCCGTGGAGAGGAGGATCGAAGGCGGCGCCGGAGACGCGGATCGGAGGGGGCCGCGGCGCTGACGAGGCCGGGCCAGGGCGGAGGAGGAGGAGGCAGCGGAGAGGTGGCGGCGTCGACGAGGAGGTCGCGGCGGAGAGGTGCCGGCGCGGGGACGACTCGTTCGGGCTAGGGCGGAGGAGGTGGCGGTCCACCGCCACCGCGGAGGATGAGGCGGCGCGGGGACGACGAGGACGGGGCGGAGGCAGCGCCGACGAGGCCACAGCGGAGGAGGTAGCAGCGCGGGGACGACGCGACAAGGCCGGGGCGGAGAGCTTCAACGGCGGCGGAGGATGCTGCGCGTGGAGCACCAACGGCGGCTCGGATGGCGTGCGGAGGACGGAGCGCCGGTGCCGGCTCGGATGGTGCGGCGCGGCGGCGGCTAGACAGCGCGGTACGGCAGCGGGGAGGCAAAATTTCGGCAGCCTGACGGCGCGAAGAAGAGAATGGAACGCTGGGGGACTTAGAAAATTTGGCCTCCCCTGCGTGCTCTTTTACTAGAGGCAATTTCAGCTGGAGCGCCTGCAGAGGGAGCATCAGGAGCAGTGGAAGGCGTCCTGATGCTCCCTCTACAGGAGCGGTGGAAGGCGTCCACCGCCCCTGTTGTTTTCAGCAGGGGCGGTGGGCGTTTGCGGGAGCGGTGCCCTAATGGGCCGCGGCCCTAAGTGGGCTTCCCGCAGGCCGGCTTTTTCTTTTTCATTTTAATTTCTTAATTTCTTTTCATATATTATTTTCCTATTTGATTTTTATATATTCTTTTCAGTATATTCAATAATTCTTTTCATTCTTGTCATGTATTGTTTTCCAATTTAATTTTTATATATTCGTTTGTGGCACTATATATAGGAAACTTTTGCTCCACAAGTCCATAGTTCAGATCCACAGCCGGGTGAATCTTTTTTTCCTCAATTACGTACAAGCCATTACAAAAGATAGAAAATGGAAGCATACATTAGGCGGTTACAATTCTTGCCTCTCCATCCGTGCGTACCCAAGGTTTCACCCCCTTAATTGTGGCTTCCACTTCCTTCATCTTGGTTGGTAGGTCTGTAAAAAGCTCTATGTTATCATAGTCATTGAATGCCTCGACATCATCCACACCATCAACTCCGACAATACTCTGTTTTTTCGAGACAACTATATGCTTCTAAATCTTAAGACATGGGTCGAGGATATAAAAAACCTGTCCAACGCATTTGGCTAGCACCCAAGGGTCATCTTTGTATCCAACCTTTACAAGGTCAACGATTGTGAGCCCATAATTGTCAACCTGAACACCTTGTGGGTGTTTCACCCATTGGCACCGAAAGATAGGAATTTGTATGTTCGATCCGTAGTCCAACTCCCATATGTCTTCTATGAAGCTAAACTATGTGACTTTGAGGCCCGATGTGTCATCGATTGATCCGAACCCCACTATTTTTGCACATGCTTTCTTGTCCTTGGCAACTGTATAGAATGTTTGGCCATTAATGTCATACGCCTGCCATGTAGTGACCCGTGAAGATGGGCCAGAAGCTAGCCTTTTCAACGTTACTTCCTCAACAGTTGTTCCTTCAGTTATGTTTAGGTCAATGAGCCAGGTGGTGAAGCGATGTTTGTGCTCTTTCATGATCCAGGAATCTGAGTGGTTAGGGTTTTCTGTGCGGATAATACCAATGTGCTGCTCGATGAAAGGAGTCATCATCTCTAGCTAATGCAAGACACTAAAATGAGCGTTTGACACTTCTTCATATGCACTATCAATGAATGTTTTCCTCCCCCTCGTGCCTTTCCCTACTAACCTTCCAGTATGACGAGAAGCAGCTAAACCGTTAGGCTTTTTATCAACCAAGTAATCCTTACAGCACTCTACGACCTCTTCGGTGCAATAGGCCTCGATCATAGATCCCTCAGGGTATGCATGGTTGAGAACGTAATAGTTTAGGGTCGACATGAAACGCTCATATGCCCACATCTCATGTCAACAATGTGTACCTTGAGGTGTAGCATTATATCAAAAAAAGGAGGGAAGCACATCTCGAGCTGAGCCATAGTCTCCGTAAAGAATTCTTGCAGCAAATCCAATTCATCTTTATGAATCTCCTTCTATAAGGTCTTGCTGAAGAAATAGACCATCCGAGTGACCACCATCCGCACGAATGCTGGATTAATAGCTCTGATAGCAATGGCAAGGAACACCATCAACATCATATGGC
This sequence comes from Paspalum notatum, assembly GCA_022530915.1. NCBI lineage: Eukaryota > Viridiplantae > Streptophyta > Magnoliopsida > Poales > Poaceae > Paspalum > Paspalum notatum. The sequence continues at coordinate 23,708,941 of CM039688.1, read as the reverse complement.
AGTCATGAGCGTTGTACACACTTATGGACAAATCTTTCCTGTATACTAGACTCCTGATATTAGACAATGACCCAGTGGGCACTTACCACGTAGACAGGCACAATTCTCTTTTTTCTCATCTGATATCAGATTGAAGCTCGCGGCGGGGAGCTTAAATTTGCCATTGGCTTGTTCCACAGGGTGGAGCTCATTTCTGATTTTCATATTTACCAGATCCCAACGTTACTTCAGGCCGTCCTTTGTCTTCCCTTTCACATCCATCAATGTACAAATAGTACTATCAAACACGTTCTTCTTTAGATGCATACAATCGATGGCGTGTGGAACCTCCAAGTCCTTCCAATATGGCAAGTATTTAAAGAAAATTCACTGCTTTTTGAAAGGCATACCTTCAATGGGGGTTTAGTTCTCTTGATCTTCTTTCCATAGCAAATGTTGATCTTCCTGACCATATCGAAAACATGTTTGCTATCGTGTCTTCTTTTTGGTGCTGAAGCTTTCTCGTCCTTGCCATCAAAGTGGTTGTTGAACTATTTTCTGCAGTACCTATGCCCTTGAACTAGGTAGCGGCGGTACTTCTTGTACATAACCTTTTTAGATCCATCGAGGTAAACAGACGTCGTTGCATCCAAGCATACTAGACATCCTTTCTTTCCTTTTATCTGTCCGGACAACGAGAAGTTTGCAGGGTAATCGTTGATCATTGTGAGTAACATTCCTCTGAGTGTGAAGTCCTCCTTTGTAACGAAATCGGTGATTTTGACCCCATCATCCCAAGCTTCACCATATCTTCCATCAAGGGCTCAAGGAAGACATCTATATCAATGCCCGGTTGTTTAGGCCCTTGTATCAGACCGCATAACATTGTGTACTTCCTCTTCTGACAAAGCCATGTTGGTAGATTGTATATGGTCAATATCACGGCCATATGCTGTGTGTGCTGTTCCTTTCTCCAAAAGGATTCATTCCATCTGTACTAAGTGCAAACCTCAAGTTTCTTGGATCCTTCGCATACTCAAGATACAATTCATCAAATCTTTGCCACGGCGTGGCGTTAGCTGGGTGTGAAAGCCTTTCCTCATCCTTTGTTCGCTCACAATACCACCAACGCATCAGCTTTGCAAAGGCAGGGTTTGCAAATACTAAGCGATCGATTGGATTGAGGTACCACATGACTAGGGCTGTGATTCTTCTCTTGTTCTCGTCGATGCCTAAGCAATGAATCTTCTTCGGAAGGATCGAGTGCACCCTTCTTCTTCCTCTTCTTGTCATTGGAGGGACCTTCATCATCACCGTTGAATATGTCATTCCGCTTGTAACGGCTGGCGCCACAAGTTGGGCATTTATCTAGTTTCTCATTTTTCCCTCGGTATAAGATGCAGTGGTTCTAACATGCATGTATTCTTTCAACTCCCATTGTCAAAGGGCTAACAACCTTCTTCGCTTGATATGTGTTGGCAGGAATGAAGTTAGGTTTCAGAAGCAACCAAGATAACAGTTTTAACAGATCGTTAAAGCTAGAGTCAGACCACCCGTACTTGGCCTTTAGAATCAAGAGCTCGAGTACAAATGTAGCAAAGACCATTGAGTCGAACATCCCTTTGACTTCTCATACACACTATTCTTTGCAGCATCCTTTACCGCCTTTAAATTCTCTGCCCCTTTTGCACCGGCAAGAAGGATATCCTCCTTGAAGTGTTTCATCATTTTGTCAAGGTCATCTTGATCTGAATCATCATCAAGCCCCAAGTCTTCCAAACTCTCTGAAGGCACAAAACTAGATGTTCTGCCACCACTGTCTTCGTCATCATGGCCACCACAATCCAACATATTGAAATCTGCATCGAAGAATGTGTCGTATCATCCACATTGCCCCCAATGAGTTCATCTGAGACCTGATAGGTATCTGTTGCTTTGGGAGGCGCTTCTTTCTTGCTGTGATTGTTGACGGCACTTAAGAACGTCAAACCTTACACTGCAAGCGCACAGTATCGTAGTAGCTTTTCTGCAGGATGAGTATCTTGGGTTTTGTCAATCCATGGATAATTATGTTTAAGCTATAATTAATCTAATATTAACTTAATTACTAACTAATTCTAATAGATCTAAACAAGCTTAAAGATAGCAAAGAACTGTTCTAAATATACTCTAATTACGGTCTAAACTATAACATAGAATGATAGAACAAGTATTAAACTATAAAGCGAGATAGATATGATAAAAGCATAGCGAAAGGGTCCACAAGAGATATGAGACAAACAACTTATAAACTAAGAACCACCTTGAAACTAAATCTAATCATAAGGGAAAGATTAAACATGATCATGAATGACAAAGGCTTGCTCGAACCTTTCTCCAGCTCTACTGTCACTAGTAACTAGGTAATCGATGAACTAGCAAACCCAAACCATCCCTAAGCATGAGTAGATTCAATCAACTAATTAAAGTAAAAAGATCTACTAAAAGAACATGAAAGTGCTTAAATGCTGGCCAGGCACATGTTGACATTAAAGCATTGCAACATAAACATGCATAAACAAGAAGCTAAGTCTAAAAGACAAACTTTATTGATCAAATCTCAAGGTTTCATCAAAGTAATATAAGAAGTACAAGTGTAAACTCGAGATACATCGTAATCTTTGAAGCATAGTCGTCGAGATCAACTAGACGAAGAACATGTCAAAAGATGAACTCGAGAAGCCCTCGGAACACTAGGGGTCGGCCGACCCCCCTAGGTCCAGCCTCCTCCTTTCGCCGAGATCCCCTTCTAGTCGAGTTGAACGCCTTTGGATCCCGAACTCTGCCCTAGAAGCTCGACTTACAATGAATTGGTGGTGGACAATGATCCCTCTCCCCCCGGGAGGGTGTCCTATACATGGAAGCTAATAGGTCAGTTCTAAGAGTTCTAAAACACCTAAAAGACCTATTTCTATATATACTAGTAGACAAGCACGTGCAACAGGCACGTATAGATATTCACAATCTTTTAATCAATGGCTTCCAGCTAAAGCCACACAAAAAAATTAAAAGGAAGACCTCAAGCGTTTCTTAGCCTCTCCAACACATATCAAAACAACACATTAAAAAACATTTATACAAGTTTTCATGCTTTTATTGCAATGATAGCCCTCTCTTGCCTTCACGTTTCTTTTCTTTCTTTTCCTCTAGAAAGTTTGCATATGTGACTGCTTTTTTCACTCTATTCAGGCAGACATAATTTCTGTCACACCCAGTTTTAGAAACAAAACTAGATGACACCGTATGTGTGCCCAGGATCTATTTCCCACACATACAGTCGACTTCATTAGTGAATATCAATAGACAGTGCATTATATAAGCGTATAAAACTTACATTCAACACAAAGGTCAATATATCAGAGTATAGCGGAACTTTAATCTCGTAGCGGAACTCCATCTTCACAGGAAGGTTGACTGGGGGTACATACGCCTAACGCCAAGTAGACTTCTGGATCCACTTCATCTTTAGGTCACCATCAACTTGAATAGAGCATAGCTATATTGTTTGGGAATAGCAAGGGTGAGTACATGGCGAACTCAGCAAGTATTCCGTTTAGGATAAAGTGGACTGGCTTTATAATGGGCAGGCATAGCGGTTGCTTTTAGTTGGTTAAGTTTTAGCACTATGAGTGATTAGCATAGCCCATCCCATAGCTGAAATAACATGCATACAATAAAGTGAATGAAAAGAAACCACCATCATACCATCATCACCTCAGTATCATCCCATCTTTACCATCAATGCCATGAGTCATTTTCTTTGAAAACTCTAATCTGTGAGGGTCCAGGCCGCTCTTAACCGTGAGCACGGCTGATATATCAGTTTTAAACACTCTCTAGAGGTTGCACATCTTTACCCACAAGTCATAATTCCCATATGCCTAAGGGTGGATCAGACCCCATATATTCATTACCTTAGATGAATCGGCAGGGTTTCATTACGAGACCTTTACAAAGAATCTCTAGAGTTATGGCCCACTCGTTACAGGTTACTCCAGTCAACTAAAGATATGAGAGTTCCGTTCCAAAGGGTGACTAACAAATATCAAATAAACCAAACTGCACCACATTAGCAAAGGGCAAGGTCCCATATCCCCAGACCCCTCATACGCCATGTTTCAAGAAAGTAAGCCAAAACTCTAGTTCATCTAATTAATCAGTCAAGCCTAGTGCCCATGTGAGTCCTGTGGTTGTACTGTTTTTCTGGATGGTCACTCGGCGAACCGATCCTTAGGGTTAGGCCATCGAGCAAACCCACAAAACATGCTCAAATCCCCATGTTGCCAAAACCATACTTTTATCATCAAATTCATCATTTAATTAGTCAAGATTATCAACATGAGTAAAGTAAGTTGAGCGGTAGCAATTAACTCTACAACATCACAGCCCTCCCAGATTAATAGACTTGTAAAGGAATATCAAGCTAGTCATCCTTAATAAGAGCATGCAAATTTAGGCTCTAGATCATGTGATTAAAGTAAATAGGAAATAGGTCAAAGAATACTTACCTTTATTCCCAAGTATATAGCTACTCAAAGAACCAACCGTAGAACTTAGAGAACTTGTTCTTCACAAACCACGACCACTATAACTCTTGTGTTGATCTTGAAACGTCATGTGCAACACTCATTCTTTACGCGACAACACAAACAACATACAAAGCAAACAAACATATATGCATAAGAAACAATACACCATTCAAAAGAAAAGTTTTATAAAACCTGTTAAAAGAGAGGGCTCGTTGCTACGGTCACATTAACGAAAGAGACACTGAAAACAAGGCTAGGATAGATAAGAGATAACTAACGAAAGATTTGCATTGTTTGTCAATAAAGAAGACTATAAGCTACATTTTGTTTTAGTTTACAAAATAATGTAGATGGATATTTTTGAGAAATAACCAAGTTAACATTAATTCATATTGTAATGAAAACCGTGGTTAAAACTAGTCATACTTTATTATTTAATAAATATCTCATATAAATCATGTTCATAAAATAATTAAGTCAAGTACGTCATCACCTATTCGTCTTTTAACACATAACGTGTTTTGATCTAAACAGGTCATAATTGAAACACAATATAATTATCATTAATAAAATTAATATAACTTTTATGAAAGCCGGAGTGTAAACTTAGATATATTTTAATTGGAAAGCAATTGCATAATCATTAATCAAGTTAACATACATTTTAATAAAACCGAGATTTAAGCCTAAATGTTTTTTAGTTGGAAAGCATTATAGAATAATTTATCCAAATTAATAAGAGTTTAAGAAAAACCAAGATTAAACCCTTATTTACAAAAATATTAGAAATAGAATTAATCTAGTTAATGTTTATATTTAAACCATGAACACATAATATGATAAACATGATTACCAAAGCGTAGATTTCATTGCTACGAAGCTAACTCAACTTGAATGGACCAAAACCGATCTATAACGTGAAAGATATGGGTAAAACAATATAAAGGACTATTTTTAGATAGATTTGAAAACTCCGAGGGCTAAACTGTAGAAACCAGGGCGTGAATAGAATAGAGTTGGACTGCGGGTTCATTCTGCGAAAGCCCAGGGTTGTTTGTGCAAGAAGGCGATGGCAGAGGTGACGTGGCGCAATCGGATTGGCTGGACGGGATGACACATGATGGGCTGCAGTGTTATGGCTGCAGAGGATCCCATGGATCCGGTGTGGCCAGATCCAGATCCCGTACGGTGGCCAGAACGTGGAACGGCGGAGGCAGCCACTCAGGAGGTGACACGTGGGGCTCACGCTCTCCGGCGCTCGGTCGCTCCGTGCGGGAGGCCGGCGTCCGTTCGGGCGGGGCCCAGGTGGGGTCCCAGGGCGGGTACAGCGCGCTGCGCCTGTTGGCCAGCGGCGAGGTGGGGCCCAAGCGGAGGCAGGGGCTGGTGGGGAAGCAGGGAGCAGGCGGGCACGGGGATTGAGGCAACCGGAGTGAGGAGAGAAAAGCTCACCGGAGACACCGGAGATGAGGTCTCCACCGGAATTGGAGAAGAAACTTAGATCTACGACGAACCGATGATGCCCTCGCATAAAAGAGATGATGCCGACGAAGATCTCGACGAGACGAACGTCGTGGTATCCTCGGATTTCGACGGAGATGGATGGATGCGGAGAAAACTCACGCCAAACGTTCGCCGGAGTTGAACTCACTTTGAAACTTCCTTTTCAGATCTAGAGAGGTAGGGTTGCGGGATTGAAAAACGGAGACTGGTTCTTAAAAGAGGATGACGAAAGGATTCCAATGAATATATATATGCACGGGTTTGGGCCGAGTTGGATTTGGGTTTCCTTTCGAAATATTTAATTTCGGATTTTAAAATAATTTCAGAATATCTAGAATTAATGTTCGTGTCCCGAAAAATACTTCGATGGCTCCAAAAATTCCAAAAAAATTCCCAGATATGTTTTGGCACCCAATGAACTCAAATAAAATATTTAGAGCTCATGAAAAGATTCAGAAGAGCCTCCAATATATGGATTTGGCTCTAGGAAAAAGAGAAAAGCTTCCGGATAAATCCAGAAAATTTCCAGGAACAACTTGACAATGAACAAAGATATTAGGACGGGATTTCACACTCAAAACATGCCAGCCTAGCATAGAGTGATGAGATGGTCGGCATGATTTGTGGTGAGATACAAGAAAAGCATGACGAGCAGGGTCCGCATGACAAAGAAAAGAGTGGGGAGGGGGACCACTCGACAAAGAGATAGGGTGAAGGCAGAGGAAAGCGAGAAGAGGTAAGTCGATTCTAACTTTGGTTGTCTGTTGGACCGAAAAATAGAAAGGAAAGAGCTAGGCCAAAAGTGCAGGTGAAAAGAGGAGGAGATTTATGGACTTTTGTTTTGAAAACTTTTCCAAACTCTTTTGTTTAAAAGGAGTTAAACACTATAAAAGGCAACCACTCAACATAAAACCAATGCAACGGCATGAATGCAACACCATATTGTCCTAAATTCATTTTATTTGCTTTAAACTTTATTTTGTAAAAAAATAATCATTTGAATGCTCATTCTAAACAAGAAATTCCTTAATAAATTGAGAAAAACATATTTTAACTATTTTAAATTCATAAAATAAAATTTAGGGTGTTACAAATCTACCCCCCTTAAAGAAATCTCGTCCCGAGATTTGGATTGGCTAGCAAGAAAGAACAGGGGCGGTTTACTGGTGGTATAGATGTTTTTTTTAGCCTTCTTCTTACGCCGGTATAGCCGCTTCCTTGGGCATTTGCGGATGAGATGTCCTTCTTCCTTGCAGTAGTAACATGCTTTCTTGCTCTAATACCGTGGCGAGTTAGCATCATTTGACCATTAGTTAGCTGAGGTTGAGGGAGTATTTGAGCACCGAAAACATAAGCTTGACTTGGTTCTTTTGCGTGATCTTCTCTGGAGCTCTATTCTTCTGCCTAATGCTTAGGTCTCTTAATCTTGTAGCCCAATTGTCTTCTATTCCTCTTGTTGCTCTTAAACCCTTGCATAAGATACTCTTCAGACTTGTTCATCTCCTTTGATTTAGTCGTAGCTGTTGCGGTTAGGACCATATTGGTTGCATCACTTGTGCCATCACTATTGGGGTTTATTATTCTGTATCTTCTCTCCAATACTTTGAACAACTCTAGCAATGAGAACAAAGAGGTGTTGAGATTTCTTCTAGCTTCAGCCAAACCAACCACTCACCCAAGGTGACTCTTCGGTTTGACTTGAAACAACTTGTTCACTTTTCTAAGATTCACATTGTGGCTACCCCCCTTAACAAGAGCTTTGGTACTTTTATAACTTTTCTTGAACAAGCACCATCAATTATTACCGTTCATAAATTGATCCAATCATGATTACAAGCTTCTAAAGGAATAAAGAAACTAACATTTTTTTTACATCACTCAACATCCTGAGTGCTCTATGCACGACTAACTTGTCCTTCAATGACGTCTTACTACATTTGACTGCTTTGATCTTGATGTTGGACTGACATTCGAGGTTAAGGGTTGGACTAGGACTTGATAGCGACATTCTTGGTGAGATCTGAGTTCTCTACAACTGCATCTGCTAGTGGGTTGACCCCATTCTGCGCTTGGTGTAAGGGCAGCTCAAATTCGATCATCTCTCCTATGGGAGCCCCTAAAGACACTAATCTCTGATCAGGATAGATCACTCCATCTCTACTTCGTAACCAGTTTCCTCCAAGGATTACATCAATTCCCATTGATTCCACCATTATGAGATTAACACGAAACTCTACTCCACTCATCTGAACTTGAACTCTTGGACACAGATAAACAGATGTTAGTTCTTATTTTGGTGAGCTGATCACCATTTTCTTCTCCATTGGGCACTTAAATATGCCATGCTTCAATACGAACTGGTTGGTAATGAAGGAATGATTTGCATGCGGGTCAAATAACACCAAGACGAGAGTTGAATTGACCAAAAGTGTGCTAAGCAAGACTGAATCATCATTTTGAATAGTGCTTGCCCCTATGTGGTTGATGCATCCATGGATAAATTGTTTTTTTTTTTGCTTCTTACATCCTTGGGAATGAGTTTGGCGATCATTGTGCACTTGCTGCAATGGCTGCTAGTCTTGATCTAGATTGTTTTGCATGTTTTCCTGTAGACAATTCTTGGTTGAGGATACCTTATGACTAGTTCCGACATTAGCCGCCCACTCTGTACTAAGAAGTTGAAACGGGGACTGACTCTGGAGCTTATCATGACCTGATGGGCAATCCTTCTGTAAACTAGGGCAAGTATGAGGAATGTCATCTAACTCGTGCTCGGAGGGTTGTGCTATCATCTGCATTTACTCATTCACTTTCTTCTTGGAGCTTCTACGCCTTTGTGGTTGAAATTCCTTGCAAGTGTTAATCCATCCATCGAAAAAGTCGGGAGGTAAATCTTTTCCCCAACCAAACCTTCTTAGGATACTTGGAATATTGTCTTCATGGTGTTCATTCTAAGTCATCTACTAATAGGGCATCTCGTAAAAGAGAATCTTCCAACAACTGTTCCTGGGGAGATATCTTCCTTTTTTTGTTCTAGAAAAACAACATCTGATTTTGTGTGGTAGTGGTTTCATCTTCATTTGCATTGTTCATGCAGCCTGGGACTCCGTATAATTCACAAAAGTGACATTCGACTACTTGTTGTGGGTGTGCACCTCTTGCTAATTCATCCAGTTGTACATGTGCTGCTTCCTTGTGAGAGCTTCTTTGACTTCCTAACATTTGCCGACTCAAGGTTGGGAGTTGAGACACTTGTCGCAGTAGCAGAGTTTGTGTCTCCACTAGCTTCTCTAGATAAATAGTTAGATTACTTGGTGTGGTTGAGAATATTGGGTTGACACTACTAACATCATTGCGACTCCAGGCATGCCGTAGTATGTGCTAAAAGAACTTGTTGGAGACATGATGCACTTTGCAAAACTTGAATCTGTAGAGCCATGAGCTGTTGTATTGATAATTGAATCGAAGAAACTGGAGCTGGGCTGCACTCATCACCCTGGGGGGTATTGTCTTTATGAACCATTCTGGAGACTGGCATTCAAGTGGGTATAGGAAGGCATAGAAAGAAAAGGTAAGCATAGATGGGAGGCAAGGAAAGAAGGAGCGAGAAAACCCAACTTATCTAAGTCTCTTGTTGTTACGTAAACTTACGGATGTCATGGTGGACCAAAGTCACACAACACACCCACACTCATACAAAGAACCAAATCACACATGGAGCACAATAACAAGCATACAAACTTGTTACTATTCATTCTCTTTGACTATATGGTGGACTTTCTTAAACATGCCTCTATCTTTCAAAAGGCCATCGTAGGGTAAGGTAAGGGTGAGATATATAAGGACCGATATGAACAAAGCAAAAGATAGAGAGAAAGACAAAACTTAGTGAGAAAAGGAGAGAAAGCAGTTAAAGGTAAGATGAGAGAAACACCTTTTATTTGAATATCGTAGAAAAGTGTTGGAGGTAAACAAGTTTTATAAAAAAAATAGCGATTGTATATGAGATAATATAGTGTAGAGAGTCAAGGAGTAAATATAGAGAGTCAAGGAGTTGATATAGAGAACCAAAGACTTATTATTGACATGTATGAATAAATAAGAAGATCAACGAAAGAAATATGATGAGATCAAAGGTGTAGGGATTGGCCATGGATAGAGTTTTGATAGTAGGGAAGCAACAAAATCAAAAGACCGAAGACGTTCGAATTATTCAAGGATGGCAATTCAACGGCAGGGAAAGCAAGGATAACGGGTGATCAAAGGTGTAGAAATTGCACAAGGAATATCAATTTGATAGCAAGAGTAGCGGAAGTGAAGATTTCTATAGCAACGGAGTGTCAGAAAGCGAACCGTGCTAACTAGGCTTGCGTCCTATAGTCAACATAGCTCTGATACCACTTCTATCACATGCAGTTTTAGAAACAAAACCAGATGACACCATATGTGTGCCCAGGATCTATTTCCCACACATACAGTCGACTTCATTAGTGAATATCAATAGACAGTGCATTATATAAGCGTATAAAACTTACATTCAACACAAAGGTCAATGTATCCGAGTATAGCGGAACTTTTATCTCGTAGCGGAACTCCATCTTCACAGGAAGGTTGACTAGGGGCACATACGCCTAACGCCAAGTAGACTTCTGGATCCACTTCATCTTTAGGTCACCATCAACTTGAATAGAGCAAAACTATATTGTTTGGGGATAGCAAGGGTGAGTACATGGCGCACTCAGCAAGTATTCCGTTTAGGATAAAGTGGACTGGCTTTATAGTGGGCAGGCATAGTGGTTGCTTTTAGTTGGTCAAGTTTTAGCACTATGAGTGATTAGCATAGCCCATCCCATAGCTGAAATAACATGCATACAATAAAGTGAATGAAAAGAAACCACCATCATACCATCATCACCTCAGTATCATCCCATCTTTACCATCAATGCCATGAGTCATTTTCTTTGAAAACTCTAATCTGTGAGGGTCCAGGCCGCTCTTAACCGTGAGCACGGCTGATATATCAGTTTTAAACACTCTCGAGAGGTTGCACATTTTTACCCACAAGTCATGATTTCTATATGCCTAAGGGTGGATCAGACCCCATATATTCATTACCTTAGATGAATCGGCAGGGTTTCATTACGAGACCTTTACAAAGAATCCCTAGAGTTATGGCCCACTCGTTACAGGTTACTCCAGTCAACTAAAGATATGAGAGTTTCGTTCCAAAGGGTGACTAACAAATATCAAATAAACCAAACTGCACCACATTGGCAAAGGGCAAGGTCCCATATCTCCAGACCCCTCATACGCCATGTTTCAGAAAAATAAGCCAAAACTCTAGTTTATCTAATTAATCAGTCAAGCCCAATGCCCATGTGAGTCCTATGGTTGTACTGTTTTTCTGGGTGGTCGCTCGGTGAACCGATCCTTAGGGTGAGGCCATCGAGCAAACCCACAAAACATGCTCAAATCCCCATGTTGCCAAAACCATACTTTTATCATCGATATCATCATTTAATTAGTCAAGATTAACAACATGAGTAAAGTAAGTTGAGCGGTAGCAATTAACTCTACAACATCACAGGCCTCCCAGATTAATAGACATGTAAAAGAATATCAAGCTAGTCATCCTTAATAGAAACATGCAAATTTAGGCTCTAGATGATGTGATTAAAGTAAATAGGACATGAGTCAAAGAATACTTGGCTTTATTCCCAAATATATAGCTACTCAAAGAACCAACCGTAGAACTTAGAGAACTTGTTCTTCACAAACCACGACCACTATAACTCTTGTGTTGATCTTGAAACGTCATGTGCAACACTCATTCTTTACGCGACAACACAAACAACATACAAAGCAAACAAACATATATGCATAAGAAACAATACACCATTCAAAAGAAAAGTTTTATAAAACCTGTTAAAAGAGAGGGCTCATTGCTACGGTCACATTAACGAAAGAGACACTGAAAATAAGGCTAGGGTAGATAAGAGACAACTAATAGAAGATTTGCATTGTTTGTCAACAAAGAATACTATAAGCTACATTTTGTTTTAGTTTACAAAATAATGTAGATGGATATTTCTGAGAAATAACCAAGTTAACATTAATTCATATTGTAATGAAAACCGTGGTTGAAACTAGTCATACTTTATTATTTAAGAAATATCTCATATAAATCATGTTCATAAAATAATTAAGTCAAGTACGTCATCACCTGTTCGGCTTTTAACACATAACGTGTTTTGATCTAAACAGGTCATAATTGAAACACAATATAATTATCATTAACAAAATTAATATAACTTTTATGAAAGTCGGAGTGTAAACTTAGATATATTTTAATTGGAAAGTAATTGCATAATCATTAATCAAGTTAACATACATTTGAATAAAACCGAGATTTAAGCCTAAATGTCTTTTAGTTGGAAAGCATTATAGAATAATTTATCCAAATTAATAAGAGTTTAAGAAAAACCAAGATTAAACCCTTATTTACAAAAATATTAGAAATAGAATTAATCTAGTTAATGGTTATATTTAAAACATGAACACATAATATGATAAACATGATTACCAAAGCGTAGATTTCATTGCTACGAAGCTAACGCAACTTGAATGGACCAAAACCGATCTAAAAGTGAAAGATATGGGTAAAACAATATAAAGGACTATTTTTAGATAGATTTGAAAATTCCGAGGGCTAAACTGTAGAAACCAGGGCGTGAATAGAATAGAGTTGGACTGCGGGTTCATTCTGCGAAAGCCCAGGGTTGTTTGTGCAAGAAGGCGACGGCAGAGGTGACGTGGTGCAATCGGATTGGCTGGACGGGATGACACGCGGTGGGCTGCAGTGTTACGGCTGTAGAGGATCCCATGAATCCGGTGTGGCTGGATCCAGATCCCGTATGATGGCCAGAACGTGGAACGGCGGAGCCGGCCACTCAGGAGGTGACACGGGGGGCTCACGCTCTCCAACGCTCGGTCGCTCCGTGCGGGAGGCCGGCGTCCGTATGGGCGGGGCCCAGGTGGGGTCTGGCGGCGGGTACAGTGTGCTGCGCCAGAGGGCCGGGGGCGAGGTGGGGCCCAGGCGGAGGCAGGGGCTGGTGGGGAGGCAGGGAGCAGACGGGCACGGGGATCGAGGCAACCGGAGTGAGGAAAGAAAAGCTCACCGGAAATGAGGTCTCCATCGGAGTTGGAGAAAAAACTTAGATCTACGACGAAGCAACGATGCCGTCGCATAAAAGAGATGATGCCGACGAAGATCTCGACGAGACGAACGTCGTGGTATCCTCGGATTTTGACAGAGATGGACGGACGCGGAGAAAACTCACGCCAAACGTTCGCCGGAGTTGAACCCACTTTGAAACTTCCTTTTCAGATCTAGAGAGGTAGGGTTGCGGGATTGAAAAACGGAGACCGGTTCTGAAAAGAGGACGACGAGAGGATTCCAATGAATATTTGGGTTTGGGCTTATTTTCGAAATATTTAATTTCAGATTTTAAAATAATTCCATAATATCTAGAATTAATGTTCGTGTCTGGAAAAATACTTCGATGGCTCTAAAAATTGCAGAAAAATTCTCAGATATGTTTTGGCACCCAATGAACTCAAATAAAATATTTAGAGCTCATGAAAAGATTTAGAAGAGCCTCCAATAAATAGAATTTGCTCTAGAAAAAAGAGAAAAGCTTCCGGATAAATCCAGAAAATTCACAGGAACAACTTGACGATGAACAAAGATATTAGGATGGGATTTCACACTCAAAACATGCCAGCCTAGCATAGAATGATGAGATGGTCGGCATGATTTGTGGCGAGATACAAGAAAAGCATGACGAGTAGGGTCCGCATGACAAAGAAAAGAGTGGGGAGAGGGACCACTCGACAAAGAGACAGGGTGAAGGCAGAGCAAAGCGAGAAGAGGTGAGTCGATTCCAATTTCGGTTGGCTGTTGGACCGAAAAACAGAAAGGAAAGAGTTGGACCAAAAGTGCAGGTGAAAAGAGTAGGAGATTTATGGTCTTTTGTTTTGAAAACTTTTCCAAACTCTTTTATTTAAAAGGAGTTAAACACTATAAAAGGCAATTACTCAACGTAAAACCAATGCAACGGCATGAATGCAACACCATGTTGTCCTAAATTCATTTTATTTGCTTTAAACTTTATTTTGTAAAAAAAATAATCATTTGAATGCTCATTCTAAACGAGAAATTCCTTAATAAATTGAGAAAAACATATTTAACTATTTTAAATTCATAAAATAAAATTTAGGGTGTTACAATTTCCTGTTGTATACATTCGATAGAATTGGAAATAAGTTCTTCTCATAGATATATTGGATATAAATAATGAAGCTACTCGAACATTTAAAGTGTTACATACACCAGATATAATCTACCATAAAACCATCAGACACTGCTCGTTCCCTCGTTCTGGAGAGGTTAGCCAATCCCACTCAAATTAGTGGTGACATCTCCAAGGGGTTTGCGAACAGATTCCGTTCCACTGGCCGGTCAATGTGAACGATCCGTTTGAGAAAAACCTTCATCGAATCAAAATGGCCCCTTTGAGAAAAAAACCCTTCATGGAATCAAAATGGCAAAGAAGCATGAAAAGTTCCAGTTCAATCAACATATTGGAAGGGATATTAGTTACATCATTTTAATTTGCAACCTCATCAATATACGCATTCACATATTAATAGCAAGATATAACCTGAATGGCAAAAGTTATGCATCTAGTTCTATGCTAGGCATTTTCATGGACTCCATGGGGCCCATTTCAATATAAAGTTTTGGCAAAATTTATAGATACACTCAGATTCACGATTCCTCTATAGAACTGTATCAAACAGCTAGGGAGTCATGAACTCAAACTATCGAAGTACTAACTACATCATTTGGTAATTGTTGGAAATAATTTATGCAGCATGCCAAGGAAAACAAAGAATAAACAAATAAACATCGAGCGCAAATGAATTGGAGCCACGAATGGGAAACACACACCTTACCTTCTCAACTACATCAGTTATCTCAACCTTGTGCATCTGAGCTAACCAAAAACCAAGAAACTTTGAATTCGACCTAGCAATGTGTAAATTTGTTACCAACTGACGAAACATATACAAATTAAGATTTAAGAGCACGCAAGATTTCTTCCAACGCACACTCTGATTGCAATTGAAAGGTCATATAACAAGCAAATAATTTCAGCATTTACAGCAAAGACCAACAGCTCCTAGACCATCATGGGGGCGGCAGGTCCAGCCTGCCGTTGTCAATCTTTGCCCGTGGATGACAATCTTCCTTAGGCAGCACTTAAAATATACTAACTGTTCAGTTTGCGAACCAAATAAATCACAAGCAACAAGTGAAGAATTATACATATATTCTAAACTGCACAAATAAAAACAAATGAGATTTTGAAGCCTGAAGCATGTACCTCACCTGAAGACAAAGTAGTGTTAATCGCTAGCTCATAGCCTCTCACAGCATACCAGATAAAAGAAAAAAGGTAAGACGATGGAGACAAGTTAAGGAAAAAAGAACCCTCACATTGCCTATTTACTGACATAACCGGAAACACACCCACATTCCTTCACCTTTTAAATAGCACAGCACGAATCTAGAACTCAGTTTGATGGAGTGAATTGGTTTCAGAATCCATCATATAATCACATATCAGTGGCTAGCTAAAACAAACAAGAAATAAGATGACAAAAACAGTTTACTTTCCTCTTTCTTATTTATTGCCATCATCTTACCATGAATTTCTAGCGGTCTTGTTTTGCAGTAAATTCGGTGACCTGCTTTGTTTATCTTGAAACCACTAATCTACTATATAGCTGGGAAAATTAAAAATAGGATAACCTTCGTTGAATGACCTGACTAACATAGGAAAGAAGTCAATTGCGACTGTAACCTGTTCTGTGTATCTCACTTCAAAGGGATACTACATTGATATCAAAATGGAGCACGAGCCTGCTCCTGGTACCATTTTTTATCTCTGCAGGTGGCAATATATAAACGACTATTGGCTAGCTAATTCAGGTAAACCATATTTCACATGTATGGATGACACACACTATGCTTTCATTGTCTATTATATAAAAAAAAATCTGCCAGAGAGCTCCGTGGTTTCCAATTCTTTGGTTTCTGAACATTGTTTTCCCAGCATTGTTTGGTTAAATAACTCCATGTCCTGCAAAACCATTCCGCCCATGTCGAAATAGCTGTTGGAAAAGGTATAGAGCTGTAACATGTACTATTTCTCATGGAAGAAACAGCTCAAAAATTTAGAAACCTTAAAGCAAGCTGGAGAGGACCAGGGAGGAGCTGATGTCCAGATCTACCTTGCTTATTAGTATGAACTGAAACTGAACGCCCATACTTTAATGACATCACCTAGTGACACCATCTAAGACTCTCACAATTGAACAAAACAGAGCTCACCCATATCAGTTGTTGACTGTTCAGTTCGACCAACAAAGACGGCTCTTGGGAGATAGACATCACTTTGTCTAGAAAATAAAAATAACGTTGATTATGTAAAATTAAAAGAATAAAATAAATAGACATGCATATACAAAATTTGAATTGAATTTAAGTGTTTAACAGAAAAGAAACGCAAAACCTAAGCATTTCAGAGTCCAAGCTATTATTTCAAACAAAACAACATTGAGGCAGTACAATCTACATTCGACTGCCATGGTTCACAAATAGACTCAAAAACAAAAATGAAGACTACAACAGCTTCATAGAATGATAGAACAGGAAAGAATGAGAAACAAAATGCCAATTCAGGTTCGAACTATTGTTCCATACAAGATTTAAAAATAAAGTCTCACTGCTATGGTACAGCTAGCTATTTGTAGCTCAAAGGAATTTTTTCTATTGTTCCATACAAGACTTTGATAGGCTGCATACTCATGCGACAGACAAGGCATCAGTTCTAGCATGTTTTGCGAATCCTGGAGGAAGCAGAGAAGATTACCTCATTGAGCATGCCAGCCGTGACGTTGACCTTGCTGCACCCGGGCACAAACTCCTGCTGGTACCACATACACTTGCTATTCCTCTACCTCACCACCTGCATATCATAATCAGTTTATTCGGCCATGTGTTATGGTGCATGAGTCATGCATGAGTCAGGAAGGATCAGTGCCCATGAGCAGCATGGAGCATGTGCATGCATGTTCAAGTTCGGCTGTTGAGTTGTTAGTAGATCCCTATAAGTGAACACGCACAAAGAGCGCCTAAAAATCTGAGCACAGAAATTAACCTGGCATTCATATACTATATGCAAGAAAGTTAGTCAATATTTACTTGATTTGAGTGTACACGATGATTTGTCTAGCATACACAAAAATCATACTCCACGATTAGGAAAGAGGTAGTAAAAAGAACATTTAACTTTGTGTCTAGCAGAAGTTAGTCACTTGTGTGAACACGCCCTTCCCCTTATCAAAATACTGACACTGTACACTATGCTGCTGTTAAAATTGTAATTTTGTTGACCAGTTTGATGTAATGGTTATCACACAATTGTTCAATCCTTCAACAAACAAACTTCATTTTGCTGTAATGGTTAATGAATATGGCATAGTCGCTCTACCCTTGTACAAAAAGAAATATTCATTACAGCAGATAGCAAAGGGAGCTGGTGCAAAAATACAGTGTTCCCAATTAAACTATTTTAGAAGAAACTTACTGGCACTAATGACAGGTTTGGCCACTGGCTTGATCATAAATGCGCTTACCATCCTTGCCAAAACCATCAACAAAGAGAGTCCAAGGAGTGTTGCATGTACCCAAAAGCTTTTCATGCTCTTCAGTGTATATTTCTTCCTTGGCTCCTTCTTCAATTAGCTCAACTCTGTCGCCTTCAGAGCGCTTCTCCTTCTTCGCTTAATTTCACAGTAGCTAAATGGCTCCACACTCTTCAACCTAAATAAAACAAGAACAAGAAGACCCAATCATGTACAGGTTCACAACTGAAGGAAATGAACATAGATAGTGGGAAATAGTGAATGGATGTTAAGACTTCTTTGGCATGTGGCAATTAGATTAGCCATATGCATTCTCATCCTTTCAATATTGAAACGACAAGGGTACGGTGGTGCTATCCTGCTAGGGAGTCAAAGAGAAAAAACGCTACAAGCGTTGGAAAAGAAAGAAACTACAGGTGAAGTGATTCGTACGGCGAGAAATCTAAGTGCCATCGAAACTAATCTGCAAAAGATCTACTCAAACAACAGATCAAACCCAGTCACAGGATCGAGTCTGGTCCGTCGGTACCTGAACGACCTCCACGATGGCGCCGCCGGCGCGGGCTTGACCGTGGCTGCTGCAATGCACCACGGCTCCACGGGTGTCACACCCAGTTTTCGAAATAAAACCAAGTACTAACCATGTATGTGCCAGGATCAGTTTAACCACATACACAGCTTAAACAGAAGTAATAGCACAACCAGTACTTTAACTTAAAAGTAATAACAAATATTACAGATCATAAATATCTTTAGCGAAACCGAGTAACTTAACGAAAATATAATAACTAAACGACAGCGGAAGACGACCATGCTCCACAGGCAACTGGCGAATGGCACACCAGCCTAGAACTCGTCGTAGTCCTGGAACTCCTGATTAGGATCACCACAACTCCCTTCTGGATCTGAGCAGCGGTTGCAATAGATGCAACGTGGTATAAAATAAGCAAGAATGAGTACATGACGCACTCAGCAAGTATTCCGTTTAGGATAAAAGTGGACTGGCTTTATATTGGACAGGCATGGCAATTGCTTTTAGTTGGTCAAATTTTATTACTAGCAATGATTAGCATAACCCATCCTTTTATTATAAAGACAGTAAAACATATTAAATAAATAAGTATGAACCATAACCATAACCGTTGTTATTGCCACCATCATTACCATGATCACCATGAGCCATTAACCTTGAACAAAAAACTCTAATCTGTGAGGGTCCAGGCCGCTCTTAACCGTGAGCACGACTGATATATCAGTTTTAAACACTCTCGAGAGGTTGTACAATTTTACCCACAAGCCATGATTCCCATCGTGTCCGAGGTTTGCAACGCCCCATTTATTCATACCTTAGATGAATCGGCAGTGTTTCATTACAAGACCTTTACAAAGAATTCCTAGAGTTATGGCCCACTCGTTACAGGTTACTCCTGTCAACTAAAGATATAAGAGTTCCGTTCTAGAGGGTGACAAATAAATCAAACTGCACCACATTGGCATAGGGCAAAGTCCCATATCCCCCAGACCCCTCATACGCCATGTTTCAGGAAAGTAAGCCAAAACTCTAGTTCATCTAATTAATCAGTCAAGCCCAGTGCCCATGTGAGTTTTGTGGTTGTACTATTTTCCTAGGTGGTCGCTCAGCGAACCGATCCTTAGAGTGAAGCACTTGAGCAAAACCAACAAAAACATGCCCAAGTCTCCGTATTGCTAAAACCAAACTTTTATCATCATGTTCAACATTAATTAATCAAGATTAGCAACATAAATAAAATGAGTTGAGCGGTAGCAATTAATTTGCAACATCACAGCCCTCCCAAGTTAATAAACATGTAAAGGAATATCAAGCTAGTCATCCTTAATGGGAGCATGCAAATTTAGGCTCTAAATCATGTGATTAAAGTAAATAGGATATAGGTCAAAGAATACTTGCCTTCCTCAGCAAAAACTTGCTCAGGAACTTCCCAAGATGGATTTTCAGCAAACTCGGACGGAACGTCGGCTACACGTTACACACATACAAGCAATGAGTACAAATTGACTAAACCAGTACACCAAACATCATAAACAGAGGGTAAAAAGGATTTAAAACTAATCTACACATTATCACGATTCCGTAGGTTTGAAAATCGCTCAAATCGGAGTTATAATGCAAAAGATACGATTAAAACAAGTTTAAAGGTTCAAAATAAAGAAGATTTGAATCTTCAGGGGCTAAACTGCGAAAACCAGGGACTTAGAAGTAATAGATCTGGACTGCGGGTTGATTAAGGGAAACTCCAGGGGCTCTTTTGCAAAACCTACGACGCTGGCTGGTATTGACCGGGTCGCGTTCGCTGTGGACGGTTGGATCTTGATCCAATGGCTCCAAGCCGATCGGGGGAAAAACAGGTCGGCTTCGCTGGCGGCGACCTCGGCGTGCGGCGGAGGATCACCGGGAATCCGCGAATCCGCGGCTCCGGTGGCCTAGGGCTAGCGAGATCGGGCGTAGGGGCGAGCAGGAGCAACGGCGAAGCCGTTAGGATGGTCTAGGCGGCGGCGCATCGGACGGAAGCGGCGGGTGGCGAGACGGACAGGAGGCGGAGCTCCAACAAGCAATTGCCGGGGTAGTGGGGTGCGATTGAAGCCAAGATCGGGTCAGCTAGCTTCCTCACCTCGGCGCGAAGCTACGAGTGTGGATGTAGTCGACGGAGAGGCGGTGACGGCGCACGGCGACGGCGGTGGCGTCTCTGCGTGAACGGGCGGCATCATGGTGAGGACAAATCGGAGCACCAAGGCAAAATAGAGGCCGGCGCACGACGACGAAGCTAACGGGCTTGACCCCATCGACGAGGGTGGTGTGTAGAGGCGGATTCCGACGATGAACTCGATGAACGGTGCGGTGCGGCGGTGCAAGCTAGGGCACTAGGCTAAGGTCTAGGGCTCGGCTTTTGGTGCTTAGGGCAGTAGGGTCGGCGCCTTTTATAGCCCGGAGGCCGAGGCTTGTGGAGGGGGCAAGGAAAGCGCGGCGCACGGCGGGGAGTCCGGCTCGGGTCGGACTCAATGTCCGCGTCGCCCACGGCGCGCTCGAGCTGGGGAAAGGTAAGGCGCGGCGCGAAAAAGGAAGGAGATGCGCGGGTGCGGGCGTGGGGAGATGGCGAAGTCGCGTGGCTTGGAAGGGGGGAGACGGAGTCCGGCTCGGCCGGGCGGCTTGCTCGCTTGGGCGCCGTCCATGCGCGCACAGAAGGAAAGGAGGGAGGGGAGGAAGATGACAGCTGGGCCCAGCGCATCAGTGAGAAGGAGAGGGGCACCGGGGTGGATGGCTGTGCCGATAGGCGGGCCCTACCTGGCAGTGAGAGAAGGAGAGGGCCTTCGGTGGGCTGCTGCGCTAGTTGGGCCGAAAGGGGAAGCGGGTCGAAAGTGAAGAAAAGAAGACAAGGGGAAAAATGGAACTTTTCCAGAATTGTTTGAGTTTGAGAAATTTTGATGAGTTTAAATAGCTTCAAATTCAAATCAAAGCAATGCAAATCAATCAAGAAAAATATGCAACTGCATGTGTGCTCAAACAAGTTGGACCTATGATTTATTTTACTGGGTTAATATTAGAAATAAATAAAACATTATGATGCCATGCATAGATAATTCAAGCTATAAGCAAAAATTAAATTATTTTATGAAGGGATTTTTATATAGCAAAAATTAGGGTGTTACAAAACCTACCTCCCTTAAAGAAATCTCGTCCCAAGATTTTAGGATTGGCTAGCAAAGAGTTCTGGGTAATCTGCTCTGAGGTCATCCTCTCTTTCCCAAGTAGCTTCCTCTGCCGTGTGATGGCTCCATTTAACTTTGCACATCTTTATCACCCTGTTCCTAGTAGTTTTTTCTGCCATTTCTAAAATCTGAACTGGATACTCTGTACATGTAAAGTCATCCTGCACATTAAGGTCTTCCACTTGCAACTGCTCTTTAGGTACCCGCAAACACTTCTTCAATTGAGATACGTGAAACACATCGTGTACTCCTGATAATCTGTCGGGCAATTCCAGTTAATATGCAACCTCTCCCCCAATTATTTTGAAAGGACCGATATATCGAGGAGCTAATTTCCCCTTCACCTTGAATCGGCGTAGGCCACGAATAGGTGATACTTTCAAATACACATAATCTCCCACGGCAAATTCTAAATCCCTCCGGCGGTGGTCGGCATAACTCTTCTGTCTAGTTTGAGCAATCCTCAAGTTCTCCCGAATCATCCGTACTTGACGTTCGGCATCCTTTATGATTTCAGGGCCAAATAACTGCTTCTCACCAGGTTGATCCCAATGCAAAGGCGTCCTGCACTGTCTACCATACAAAGCCTAAAAAGGTGACATCTTGATACTAGCCTGACAACTATTGTTGTAAGAAAATTCGGCATACGGCAAACTTTTATCCCAACTAGTACTATATTGTATTGCACAAGCTCTCAACATGTCCTCTAATATCTGGTTGGTTCTTTCTGTCTGCCCATCGGTCTGTGGATGATATGCTGAGCTAAAGTTTAATTTAGTGTCCATTGACTCATGCAAACGCTTCCAAAAGTGAGACGTAAACTGAGTTCCACGGTCAGACACAATCTTCTTTGGTACCCCATGCAAACACACAATTCTAGACATATACAATTCAGCTAACTTAGCTCCCGAATAAGTTGTCTTGACAGGAATAAAGTGAGCAATTTTGGTTAATCTGTCTAACACTACTTATATAGAATCAAAACCACTTTGTGTACGCGGTAGGCCGACAATAAAATCCACACCAATTTCCTCCCACTTCCACTCTGGAATCTTGAGCGGCTGTAACAATCCGGCGGGCTTCTGATGCTCAGCTTTCACCCTCTGACAAACATCACACAAGGCTACATATTCTGCCACTTCACGTTTCATGCCGTACCACCAAAATTTCTGCTTCAGATCTTGGTACATCTTCTCACTTTCAGGATGAATAGAGTAAGCCGTCTCATGTGTTTCTTTCAAAATTAATTCCCGTATGGACCTTATGTTGGGAACGCAGATCCTATCCCCATGCCATACCGTGCCGTCGGCATCCACTCGAAATCCCGGTGCCTTATCTAATTTGATTAACTCCCTTATTTCCTTGATCTTCTCATCATTAAGTTGTCCCTTCTTGATTTCTTACTCCAATGTAGGTTCGAATTACATGGAGACAGTACCTTCCGTATTATTAAGAAAACCCAAACTTAGTCGGTCAAACTCTATGGCTAACTCATCTGGCAACTCTCTTGCCCACAACAAATTGATCTGACTTTTTCTGCTCAAAGCATCTGCCACTACATTTGCCTTGCCAGGATGGTAATGTATCTCTAGATCATAATCCTTGATTAATTCTAGCCACCGTCTTTGCCTCATATTCAGCTCAGTCTGGGTAAATATATACTTTAAGTTCTTGTGATCAGTATAGATGTCGCACTTCTGCCCGAATAAATAATGCCTCCATACTTTTAATGCATGCACCACTGCAGCTAATTCCAAATCATGAGTTGGATAATTTTTCTCATGATCCTTAGCTGCCTAGAGGCATAGGCTATCCTTGCCTTACTGCATAAGAACACATCCCAAACCTAGCCGTGAAGCATCACAATATACTAAGAAAGGCATGCATATCTAGAAAAGTTACAACTGGCGCGGTCGTTAACCTCTTTTTTAACTCCTCGAAGGCTTCCTGACATGCTGGCGTCCACTTGAATTTAATATTCTTCTCTAATAAAGATGTCATTGGTTTAGCAATCTTGGAAAACCCCTCAATAAAACGCCGATAGTTACCAGCTAATCCGAGAAAACTCCTGATGTCCTTCACATCTCTTGGGATTTTCCAGTTCTGTACTTCAGATACCTTACTCTGATCAACAGCAATTCTCCCATTGGATATAACATGACCTAGAAATTTAACCTCCTCTATCCAGAAATCACACTTGCTGAACTTAGCATAAAGTTTATGTTCTCTAAGTTTCTGCAACACTAATTTCAGATGTTTCTCATGCTCCTCTTCCGTCTTGGAATAAATCAGAATATCATCGATAAATATCACAACAAACTTATCCAGATATTCCATGAACACACTATTCATCATGTACATAAAAAAAGTGGGACCATTGGTCAAACCAAAAGACATAACTGTATATTCATATAACCCATAACGATTGATAAACGCTGTCTTTGGTATATCTGAAGGTCTAATTCTTAGTTGATGATAACCAGACCGTAAATCAATTTTGGAGAAAACACAGGCACCTTTGAGCTGATCAATAAATCTTCAATTCTGGGCAGCGGATACTTATTCTTTACTGTAACAGCATTTAGACCCCTGTAATCAACACACATTCGCAATGTTCCATCTTTCTTCTCAGCAAGCAACACTGGCGAGGCCCAAGGTGAAGTGCTCTTGCGAATAATCCCTTTTTCTAGCAGTTCATCTATTTGTTTCTTAACTTCAAGCAATTCGACACCAGCTATTCTATATGCTTTCTTATAAATAGGTGCAGTTCCAGGCACTAATTCAATAGAAAATTCAATGTCACGTTCAGGCGGCATACCTGGCAACGAATCTGGGAAGACATCCGGGTATTCCGACACTACTCTGATATTCTCCAGGGCTGTAGCATCAATAGCATTAACTCCTGCTTGAGGTGGGTCTATCAGAACCTCCATGTTCTCCCCGGCTGGCGTAGTCAAAGTTACCTTCCTCTCAGCACATGAGATTACCCCGTTGTGTCTTTATAGCCAATTCATACCCAGAATAACATCTATTACTTGTGCGTTCATAACTATTAATGATGCTGGAAAATCTACCCCCCTTATTTTAATGGATGCATCATCACAAGCGAACTCTGATCGCATGTTTCCTCCAGGTGAACTAACTAGCATTGCTTTTACCATCTTTATAACAGGCAGATTATACTTCTCTATATGCTGAGCAGTAATGAAGGAATGCGTAGCACCAGTATCAAAAAGTACTAAGGCGGGATGAGAGTTGACCAGGAACGTACCTACGACTGCATTTGGACCTTCCTGGGCAGCCTCCGCGGTGATGTGGTTGATCTTGGCGTGGCTGAAAGCTTGGTTGGGGGTGCCCGTCTTGGAATTCTGTTGCGGAGTCTGTTGCGGCGTCCCTCTATGCGGACATTGCTTAGACCAGTGACCCGTTCCTCTGCATTTGAAGCAATTAGCACTCCCTGGCGGTACTAGAGTGCCTGTCTTCACTGGGATATTGGTAGGAGTTGGTTGGCGTGGGGCTGTAACACCCTAAATTTTATTTTATGAATTTAAAATAGTTAAAATATTTTTTTTCTCAATTTATTAAGGATTTTCGTGTTTAGAACGAGCATAGAAATGATCTTTATAAAATAAATTTTAGAACAAATAAAATTAATTTAGGACAACATATTGTTGTATTCATGCCGTTGCATTGGTTTTATGCTGAGTGGTTGCTTAAGGATTTGAGTTCAAATTTTATTTGAATTCATAGCGTGTTTAAATCTTAAAAATAAACGAGTTTGAAAAGTTTTTAAAAGAAAAGGGCCGGAAATCCCCTCCCGTGTTCCCCTCCTCTCTTTTGGTTCAACAGCCAACTAAAATTGGAATCGACCCGCCTCTCATTCTTCTCTGCCTTCACCCCTTCTCTTTGTCGTGTAGTCCACCCTCGTTCTCCCTTTGTCATACAGGGGCTCGTCACGCTTCTCCTTTTCCCGCGTGTCAAGCTTCTCTTCCCCTCGCCATCCATCTCACTGACCATCTCATCACTCCATGCTAGGCTGGCATGTTTTGAGTGTGAAATCCCGTCCTAATATCTTTGTTCATCGTCAAGTTATTCCGGGGAATTTTATGGATTTATTCGGAGGCTTTTCCCATTTTTCCTAGAGCAAATTCCATTTATTGGAGGCTCTTTTGAATCTTTTCAAAGCTCTAAATATTTTATTTGAGTTCATTGGGTGCCAAAACATATCTAGGAATTTTTCTGAAATTTTCGGAGCCATCGGAGTATTTTTCGGGACACGGATTCTAATTCTAGATTTTTTGGAATTATTTTAATCTCGAAATTGGATATTCCGAAAATAGTCCAAACCAACTCGGCCTAAACCCATGCATATATATATATTCATCGGAATCCCCTCGTCGTTCTCTTTTTAGAACCGGTCTCCGTTTTTCAATCTCGCAAACCTAACTCTCTAGATCTGAAAAGGAAGTTTCGAGTTGGCTCCAACTCCGGCGAACCTTCGGCGTGGATTTGCTTCCCGTCCGTTCATCTCCGGCGACAACCAAGGGTACTGCGACGTGCGCCTCGTCAAGCTCTTCGTCGGGGTAATCTCGCTTCCCCAAGGAGATTTACGGTTCTCCGTAGATCTAAGTTTTATTTTACCTCCAGTGAGCCGTTTTCTCCTTTATTCCTCACCCCGGTCGACTCGGTTCGCGTGTCCCGCCGTTTTCCCGCCCGTACGGCCGCCGGCTTGCTCCCGCACGAAGCGAGCGAGCGAGCAGGTAGCGTCCTTTCCTCCCATGCCACGTGTCGCGCCACCGTTTGTCCGCTCCGGCGTCCCGTGTTCCGCCCGCCACACCAGATCCAGATCTGGCCACCCGAGATCCGGCCGATCCTCTGTGGCAACAACTCTACAGCCCATCGTGTGGTACCCGACCCATCCAATCAGAAAGCGCCACATCGCCGCTGCCACCGTCTCTTTACACAAAAGCCCCTGATGTTTTTCTAAAATAATCCGGAGTCCGCTCCTTTGTTAGCAAGGCCCCTGTTTTAATATTTTAAACCCCGGGTTTCGAAAAGTATTTACAACCAAGCCCTTGCAACCTTCAAAAGCTTATATCTTCTCCGTTTTAAATCCGTTTTCGACGATTCTCGCGCCCATGAGTTCGTGGCGATACGTAGAATATTTTTATTAACCTTTTATTTTCTGTTTTTCATGTATGATGTACTGTTTCTTAGATTTTATATGTGTTGCTCGCATGTATTGTTGCGTAAGTTCGACGTGAAGGTCCCAAAATCGGTCCAAACTGTAGACAAGAGTTGGTGATCAAGTTTTTCAAGTGCAAGCTGTTGATTTGAGCATATACATATTGGTTTTCTCCGAGCAAACAATAGCTATATACTTGGGAATAAAGGCAAGTATTCTTTGACCTATGTCCTATTTATTTTAATCACATGATCTAGAGCCTAAATTTGCATGCTCCTATTAAGGATGACTAGCTTGATATTCCTTTACATGTCTATTAACCTGGGAGGGCTGTGATGTTGTAAATTAATTGCTACCGCTCAATTTACTTTACTCATGTTGTTAATCTTGGCTAATTAAATGATGAATTTGATGATAAAAGTATGGTTTTGGCAACATGGGGATTTGAGCATGTTTTGTAGGTTTGCTCGATGGCCTCACCCTAAGGATCGGTTTGCCGAGCGACCACCCAGGAAAACAGTATAACCACAGGACTCACATGGGCACTGGGCTTGACTGATTAATTAGATGAACTAGAGTTTTGGCTTGCTTTCCTGAAACATGGCGTATGAGGGGTCTGGGGGATATGGGACTTTGCCCTTTGCCAATGTGGTGTAGTCTGATTTATTTGTCACCCTTTGGAACGGAACTCTCATATCTTTAGTTGACTGGAGTAACCTGTAAGGAGTGGGCCATAACTCTAGGAATTCTTTGTATAGGTCTCATAATGAAACCCTGCCGATTCATCTAAGGTAATGAATATATGGGGTCTGATCCACCCTTAGCCATATGGGAATCATGACTTGTGGATAAAGTTGTACAACCTCTCGAGAGTATTTAAAACTGATATATCAGCCGTGCTCAGGGTTAAGAGCGGCCTGGACCCTCACAGATTAGAGTTTTTCAAGGAAAATGGCTCCTGGTGATCATGGTAATGATGGTGGTAATGATAACAGTTGTGGTTATGGTTTGTGCTTATTTATTTACTGTCTTTACAATAAGAGGTGGGTTATGCTAATTCATTGTTAGTGAATAAAAGTTGACCAACTAAAAGCAACCGCTATGTCTGTCCACTATAAAGCCAGTCCACTTTATCCTAAACGGAATACTTACTGAGTACGACATGTACTTACCCTTGCTATCCCAAAACAATATAGCTCTGCTCTATCCAAGTTGATGATGCTTTGAAGACGAAGTGGATCCAGAAGTTTACAATGTGTTTAGGTGTACGTGCCCCAGTCAACCTTCCTGTGAAGATGGAGTTCCGCTACGAGATAGAAGTTCCGCTATACTCTGATATATTGATCTTTGTGTCCAAAAAACCGCAGACGGGTGTTGCTGCTAGACTGCTGCGCCCTCTGTTTGTGCTTCTTTTCCTCCATCTCGCGACGAGTATTCTCCGTCACGATAGCTCGGTCTATCAGGAGCTAGCAGTTAGGGAAAGTGTGGTTCATGAGCTGGTACCTGAGTAGATCAACCAAGCCTTTGAGAAAGCGGTACTGCTTCTTGGGATCGGCATTAACCTCCTCTGGACAGTAGCGGGATAGCTGTAGGAATTTGTCCCGATACTCACTGACACACATGGTGCCCTAGGTGAGCGCTAGGAACTCCTCTTTCTTTAGTGACATCACACCAGCTGGAACGTGGTGCGCTCTGAATCTCTCTGTGAACTCCTGCCAGGTGATGGTGTTGGGGTTATTATGAGCCAGACGGTACGATTCCTACCATTGCTGAGCGGCACCTCGTAGCTGGTGAGGACCGTAGAGAACTCTCTCCTGGTCGGTTTACTGAGCGACGTCCAGCTCCCGCTCTACTGTGCGGAGCCAGTCTTCTGCATCCATGGGGTCGGCAGAGTGAGTAAACACAGGTGGCTGTCCCTTCAGAAATTCTGCGCGTCTGTCACGTGGTTGCGGCGGCGATGGCGGGGTGGGCTGCTGTTGCGCCTGGTGCATGGCCGCCACGGCTTGACCGAGAGCTTGTATCACTTGGGTCTGGTTCATGATTAGCTGTTCCATAGTCATTGGCGGCGGTGGATTCGGGAGTCCTCCACCTCCGCGACCTCCACGGCCACGACTACGGCCACATCCTGTACTCATCTGATGGACCAAATATACCGTTAGTACTTATCCCAGGCCATACATCTCATTCAACATTAGTAACCAAGATAGATAAGATAAAGATCTAATCATAAATATAGATAGATCAATGCTTTTCCCAAACTAACTTTATTAAATTTTTTAAGCATCCAACCAAAAGTCTAAGTTGTGGACATCACCCCACAACTTTAAGCACTCATTACAAAGAACCAAATCATCCATGAGACACAAGCATAAGCAAACGAGCACACTTTTAATCGTTCTAAGCCTAACCGAAACTAAGCGATACTAATAGAACCTATTACAAAAGGGGGAACATCCTAATCCTCATGATGCCGTATATAGGTCCTAGCTTCTGGATCATTGTAGCGGGCTTTCTTCCTGCGCGGAGCATCAGCGGGGTCTTCTACAGGTTCTTCATCTGCAGGCTCAACGCCATGTGCAACCCATGCTCGAAGCTTCCGGTTCTCATACCTCACCATGTCCAACTCATCCAGGGCAGCATTGTAGTCGGTGTTGAGGGTAGCGAGGTACTCAATGGTAGACTCCAGGCGTGGGTTCTGTTCAGCCTTCGGGTTGGCAATCCAGGCAT
Source organism: Paspalum notatum (assembly GCA_022530915.1). Taxonomy (NCBI): domain Eukaryota; kingdom Viridiplantae; phylum Streptophyta; class Magnoliopsida; order Poales; family Poaceae; genus Paspalum; species Paspalum notatum. Next base: position 23,679,460 of record CM039688.1, on the reverse strand, counting down.
CAAGTCTTTCAGTCGAACGGCAGGGGTAGTATCGGCGTGAAGTCATGGCCACATCATCACGTTGAGTGTGGCACAGCGTCGTCAAGGCCTCCCTTGCAGCATCACTGATGGCGGCCTCGAAGCTGTTGTGATGAGTAGGTGCAAGCCTGACGTAGACGTCCCGGCGGGATCCGAACTCATCCTGGATGCTGATCTCCACTGTCATGTCCCAATCATCGTGTAGGACGGGGGTGGCGGTAGCGAGTCCCCACATAGGTGATCCACGGTTGATCGTAGTGAAGCATCTCCAACGTCTCCCTCAGCATCCGAGGAACAGGTAGCGGGTAGTCGAACCAGCGGTGGGTAGTGATGACCATGGGTCTGGCTTCATCGTCGTCCTCGTCATCGTCCGATGGGGGTGCGTCTCCATCGTCCGGGTCTTGATCTGGGTCTTCAGGATCAACGGCTGGATCTTCTGGCTCCTCCTGGGGTTGCTCTTGCGGTGGCGCCGAAGGGGGTTCGGGTGGCTGATCCTCCAGCGGTTCTTCCTGCTGCTCTTCTCCTTGTTCCTCCTCGGACAGGTTAGGGACAAGCTCTTCTGGTCCTCTTCCTCAGAATCGGTCAGGTCTACCCACTCTTGTGGCGATGGAGAAGGTGGTGTTGAGGTAGGCAACCTGATCCTGTTGGGGCTGCCATAGCCTCGTCCACCAACACGTATGCGGGCAGTGCGTTTGAAAGTCGACATCTGCAGGCCCACAACGAAAGCAATCATAAGAAATAGCTCTATTATTGGATAGATAAGCAGATATAGAAAGTTTTAATTGAAATAGACAAGTACAGATATCAAAATAGCATATATTGCAAGTATTTGAATGGAGAAAGCAAGAAAAGGTAAGCAAAATCCTTAAAAACGACCAGTTCTACTCTAGGCTTGCGTCCTACGGTCAGCACGACTCTGATACTACTTTTGTTACACCCGGTTTTAGAAATAAAACCAAGTGCTAACCATGTATGTGCCAGGATCAGTTTAACCACATACACAGCTTAAATAGAAGTAATAGCACAACCAGTACTTTAACTTAAGAGTAATAACCAATATTACAGACCATAAATGTCTTTAACGAAACCGAGTAACTTAACGAAAATGTAATAACTAAACGACAGCGGAAGACGACCATGCTCCACAGGCAACTGGCGGATGGCACACCAGCCTAGAACTCGTCGTAGTCCTAGAACTCCTGATTAGGATCACCATAACTCCCTTCTGGATCTGAGTGAGAGCCAATGGACCGGCCTCATTGCTCTCCTGGTGTGATGAGTGATTGCCAACGAGCTCAAGCCCTCCGATGGACTGGAGGCCCTCCGATGGACTGGAGGTAGATGATGAAGACCTCGATGGACTGAGGCAAAAGCCCTCCAATGGACCGGAGGCAATGCTCGGCGTCGGTCGGCCATGGAAGCTCGGTACACGGAGAGGCGGATCGGCAACGGTGGTGTAAGCCCTCCGATGGACCACGAGGCAACTCCGATGGACTGGAGAAGCCGGGTGCCACCGTGGTGCTCCAACCCGAGTGCATGGCGCGAAGGCGTGCGAGGGAGGCTTTGGCGGCTTCGGCTCAAAACCGCCACCCAAGCTACCCAAGGCTTGGTGAGTTGGGCCACGACTCGCCAAGATAGAGAAGATGGGCCAAGTCCGGCCCAGACGGAGATTTCCTAAAGTTTCCCGGTTTCTGACTTCAAAACCGGGGGTGCAAAGGCGGATTGGACTACTGGCCACGTGGAGGACATCTGAAGATTGGGTGGAAGCTAAGAAGATCAAGTCTTCATCGTGGTCGTCCGTCCCCGATATTTCGGGTTCTTTTCTGTTTTAGCCCTTCCGGGCGTTTCCAGTGTTAGGGGTCTATGTGTAAAAATGCCAAAACTGAACCGGTGTATAAATAGCCTAAGAGCTGGTCATTAGAGAAGCCTTGGCAGCTAGGTTTTCATTTGCTTTGTGTAATTTTCGTCCTCAAGCTTTGAGCTCCAAGTTTAGGAGGGTTAGGGTGAGATCTAGCCTCCAAATCAAGAGGGAAGGTGAGGGTGGTTGCTTGGGATGAAATCCTTCGTTGTAATCTGACCTAAGACCTCTTTTGAGGCTCATAATCAAAGTGGTTTCGTGCAGCAACTTTGTGTTCTATTCCTCCCTTTGTTCTCTTTGGCTTTTGGCTTCAATCCTTGGCCTTTTGGGTGTTTGTTTTGGTCAAGGTTGAATCCTGTGTTTTCCTTGTGTTTTGGACTTGCAAGGACGTGGAGATTATGTCTTAGAACATCTCAATCCCAAAGGATTGCCACGAGCAAATTGTTCTTGAGCTTTTCCCTTTCTTGCCCAAATATTCACATCTTCACGAGATCTGAAATTCCCGCTAATCCCCTGATCTTTTTCCATAGATCTTTTGGGTAGTTTTGGAATGGGGCTAGGATAGCTTGTTTGGAGAAGATTTGGTCAACTTTCGGATTGCTTTTGTGTGAGGTTTCCTGCTGTCCAGTTTTCCTGCTGGTTCTGTCCGTCTTCAAGCCTTGTTTGGTTTAGGGGTCAAACCTTCGAATTTTGGGCTGAAATTTTGTGGAGCTCTTTATCAGTGAATCATAAAGCACCCATAAAAATTTCAGATCATTTGGAGGTGTTTTGTCCTGGTTTTGGTATTTTTCTTTTCGGGTTAGTGTGTCAGTTTTTAACCACCGGACGGTCCGGTGGCTCTATGAATTTTATTCCTTGTCCAATTAAGCTGAAAATTTGTGGAGTTGTTCCTTGGCCCCTTATTAACTTCCAGTAAAAATTTCATAATTTTTGGAGTTGGTTTGTAGGGTTTTGATTCAAATCTTTTTGGAGTGTCAGGCTGTAAGCACCGGACAATCCGGTGGTTAACCACCTGACAGTCCGGTGGTCACAACTTGCTCCAATTGGCCTGAAATTTTCTGGAGTTGTTCCCTATTGCCTTGTGATCACATGGCATAGTCGATCGAGATCGGCTGCCGGGGTCTTTCCCCATGTTTTCGAAAACGCACGCCAACCCATTTCCATCCTAGATTCCAACAAGATTATTGTATATAGTATTGAGTGAGCGATCACTTGTGCGCGCTACGTCTAAATGGTTCGGGTGGCTATCCTACCAGGTTTTCCTTAGCAAGCAAAACATGCAGGTTTTATTGTTTATTAAGGCAATGGGTTGTTTATCAAAAACTGGGTAATTTATGCATCAAGTGAGATTCCAGTGGACTTGCCGTTCACTCTGTTGGGTTTAACGGGACATCGACGGCTGGGGACGAGGGTACATCATCCTCCGGATACGTCGGTGCACCAACCAGGATTTCCGGTATAACCTACGTGCAACAACAGAGAACAAACAAACAAGGCATATTATGAGCTCAACAAGGGTCGGGTTTGTGTTGAGAGAAGGATCAAGGATTTCTCGAAGGACTGCACCAGCGGTTCTGGCTCCCGTTGCTATGTAGCTCCACGGTTCGGCGCTGCGTCGCGAGACGCTGAGCCGAGGGCCGAACACACCGCTGGGCTCAGTAATGGTCGAGGGAAGGGTACCATGGCCAGCAGGTACGGACGGCCGTAGTGAGCGCGAAGGTGTAGGGAGCGAGGAAGGAACACTGCAACTGGGTGTATGGACGGCCATAGCGAGAACGAGGGCGCCGGACGCGAGGGGGTCGCACGGACGGTTTTCTGTGGCACCCAGAGATGGAATGTGAGAGGTTGTGGGAAGTACATAGATGCGTAGGGCTCAATTTATGGAGAATTTAGGCGCAAGAATTTTCTAAATCGGAGTTGGAACGAGAAAGATATGGACTTTCGAAGAGGTTGAAATTATATGGAAGGATAAAAGAAAAGGAATATTCTTAGAATATTCCAAAATCCAAATATTTGGAAGCTGGAGAATAAAATCATATTTTTGGATTCTGGTGAAACAGAAAATATCTTTGGATTGCTCAGGAGCAGAACTTCGTACTGGTGTCAACGGTCCGCGCCTACGGTGTCAAATGTAGCACCGACTTGTAGGCGGGCTCTGGAAGCTTCTAAAATCATGAGATTAATCTGGGCGGTAGATATAGATTTTAGATGAATTTAGAAAAAAGAATCAACTGAATCAGAGTCCGAATGGATGAGATACAAATTGCGGAAATAAAAGAAAAACTGAAATGATGATACATATTTGATCATCACGTGAGACTTGCTGCTCGTGGCCGGCTAGAGCACTTGTTCGTGCTTTGGTGGGTACTGGAGAGCATGGCTGGCCCACACGTCATAATCACGAGAGAGAGAGGGGTCCAAGGAAAACAGAACAGAGGCAGGCCGAGACGAACAACTGCTCGGCTGCTCGCTCGCGTCGCCGCGCCAGAGCAGAGGAGCTTGCCGGCGCTTGGCCGTGGCCTACTCCGGCCACCGTTTTCTGATGCGAGGGTAAGGGGAGAGAGAGGAGAGCGGCGCGGATTCAATCCCCTCACTCTAGCTGTGAGTAGAGGTGCGGAAGAGGGCCGGCCACGGGCGGCCATGGGAGGCGGCTCGGGAGCTCGCGGATAGCTCTGTATAGACAAGGGAAAGAAAAATTTGGACTGGGCGGGGGTGGAGGAAGGTGAGGAGAAGCTCACCACCGGAGCAATTGGACTGGGATGGCTCGAGAATGCAGGATGGCCAGGAGGTGCGCGGTCTGTTCAAGAACGCAGACCGGCGATATTGGGAGAGGGCAGGAGGTGGACGGAGGAGTGGATTGGCTCAGCGGCATAGCGCTAGGATGGGTAGTGCACCGGCAGCTCCAATTTATAGGCCAACGGAGGGGAAGGGGCCGGAGTGAAGGCGGACCGGCGGAGGGGGCACGGCATGGTGGCCCTGTCGGGCGAAAGACCGACGCGGAGATGTGCGAGGAGGACGGCGAATGGGCGGGGTCCGCTGGCGGAGGATTGGCGGGGGAATCCTGGGTGGCGCAGCGCGCGGCGTCAAGGCGTGTGCGGCGCGTTGGGCGTGGGTGGCATGGCGACGTGCTGCAGGGTTGGCGCGGAGCGAAGATGGCACGGCGCGGAGCCGTCCTGCCGGTGAGGACGGACAGGCAGGGAAAGGAGAGGGGGCTGACAGGCGGGGCCAGGCTGTCAGTGAGAGAAGGAAGTGAGGAGGCTGCTGATGGGCTGCTTCGTCTGGGCCGAAAGGGGGACGGCGAGGAGATGGGCCAGAAGGGGAGAGGGTTGGGCCGAGAGTGGTCCAAATTGAGAGGGTGAGGTTTTTGTTTTTCTGAATTTGGAGTTTGGAATTTGAATTTGAATATTTGGAGCAAGGAATTTGAGGGGAAGTTTTGGTGGAGAAATTTGCCAGATATTTTTGAGAAGTAACCGGAGGGCACGAGATAGAATTTTGGAGATTTTGTTGAGCTCATAACATACACTCAAATTAGAGGGAAAAGCTCAGGGTTAAATTTTGACACTCAAATTTTAAATTAGAGGGAGATTTAGAGAAAAGCTCAGGGTTAAATTTTGGGGTGTTACATCATGTGGTACCTTAATCCAATCGATCGCTTAAGACGGATTTTTGCAACCCTGCCTTTGCAAAGTTGATGCGTTGGTGGTTTTGTGAGCGAACAAAGGATGACGAAAAGCTTTCACACCCAGCTGACGCCACTTAGTGGCAAAGGTTCGATGAATTGTATCCAGAGTTTGCGAAGAATCCAGGAAACATGAGGTTTGCACTTAATACTAATGGAATGAATCCTTTTAGAGAAAGGAACAGCACACACAACACATGGCCGGTGATATTGACCATATACAATCTACCTTCATGGCTTTGTCAGAAGAGGAAGTACACAATGTTATGCGGTCTGATACAAGGGTCTAAACAACCAGGCATTGATATAGATGTCTTCCTTGAGCCCTTGATGGAAGATATGGCGAAGCTTTGGAACGATGGGGTCAAAATGACTGATTCATTAACAAAGTAGGATTTTACACTTAGAGGGATGATACTCACTACGATCAACGATTACCCTGCTAACTTCTCGCTGTCCGGACAGATCAAAGGGAAGAAAGGATGTCTATCCTGCTTGGATGCAACGACGTCTGAATATCTCGATGGATCCAAAAAGGTTGTGTACACGAAATACCACCGCTTCCTAGTGGAAGGACATCGATACCGCAGAAGACAGTTCAACAACCACTTTGATGGCAAGGATGAGAAAGGTTCAGAACCAAGAAGAAGACACGATAGCAAACATGTTTTCGATATGGTCAAGAAGATCAACATTGTCTACGGGAAGAAGATCAAGAGAACTAAACCCCCTACTGAAGGTTTGCCTTTCAAAAAGCAGTCCATCTTCTTTAAGTACTTGCCATATTGGAAGGACTTGGAGGTTCCACACGCAATCGATTGTATGCACCTAAAGAAGAATGTGTTTGATAGCACTATTTGTACATTGATGGATGTGAAAGGGAAGACAAAGGACGGCCTGAAGTCATGTCGCGATTTGGTAAATATGAAGATTAGAAGTGAGCTCCACCCTGTGGAACAAGGCAATGGAAAATTTATGCTCCCTGCTGCGAGCTTCAACCTGACATCAGCTGAGAAAAGGGAATTGTGCCTATGTCTACGAGGTCTAAAAGTGTCCACTGGGTTATCGTCTAACATCAGGAATCTGGTCTCCATGAAAGATTTGTCCATAAGTGGGTACAACGCTCATGACTGCCATATGATGATGACGGTGTTCATTGCCGTTGCTATCCGGGCTATCAATCTAGTATTCATGCGGATGGTGGTCACTCGAATGGTCTATTTCTTCAACAAAATCTCACAAAAGGAGATTCGTAAAGATGAATTGGATTCGCTGCAAGAATTCTGCACGGAGACTATGGCTCAGCTCGAGATGTGCTTCCCTCTTTCATTTTTTGATATAATGCTGCACCTCATTGTACACATGGTTGACCAGATCCGTGCACTTGGTCCAATTTACTTACATGAGATGTGGGCATATGAGCGTTTCATGTCGACCCTAAACCGTTATGTTCTCAACCGTGCATACCCTGAGGGATCTATGATCGAGGCTTATTGCACCGAGGAGGTCATAGAGTGCTGTAAGGATTACTTGGTTGATAAGAAAGGTATCGATTTGCCTGCTTCTCGTCATACTAGAAGGTTATCAGGGAAAGGCACGAGGGGGAGGAAAACATTCATTGATAATGCATATGAAGAAGTGGCAAATGTTCATTTCAGTGTCCTGCATCAGATAGAGATGATGACTCCTTTCATCGAGCAGCACATAGGTATTATCCGCGCAGAAAACCCCGAACGCTCAGATTCCTGGATCATGAAAGAGCACAAACACCGCTTCACCAGCTGGCTCATGGATCTGAACTTACCCGAAGGATCAACTGCCGAGGAAGTAATGTTGAAAAGGTTGGCGTCCGGCCCATCTTCACGGGTCACGGCATGGCAGGCGTATGACATCAATGGCCAGACATTCTATACAGCTGCAAAGGATAAGAAAAGCGTGTGCAAAAATAGTGGAGTCCGGATTGACGCCATCGATGATGGCAGCAATGTCTCATATTTTGGCTTCATAGAAGACATATGGGAGTTGGACTACGGATCGAACATACAAATTCCTGTCTTTCGATGCCAATGGATGAAACACCCACAAGGTGTACAGGTTGACAACTATGGACTCACAATAGTTAACCTTGCCAAGGTTGGTTACAAAAATGACCCTTGGGTGCTGGCCAAACGCGTTGGACAAGTTCTATATATCATCGACCCACGTCTTAAGAATCAGAAGCACATAGTTGTCGCCGGCAAACAGAGTATTATCGGAGTTGATGGTGTCGATGATGTCGAGACCTTCAATAACTATGACAACATGGAGTTTTTTACAGACCTACCAACCAAGATCAAGGAAGTAGAAGCAACGATAAAGGGAATGAAGCCTTGGGTACGCACCGATGGAGAGCCAAGAATTGTAAACGCTTAATGTTCAATTGTACATGTCATGGCCGCTAATTAATAAATGTCATTTTATGCCTTCATATATGCGTTTAAATTAATGAGTGCCTTTGTACATATCATTTTAATTAATAGAGTAAAAAAATAAATTTAGAAACTTAAACATGCATGTATTTCAATTAATAAAATAAAAGATTTAATTTACAAATAAATGAAAAGAAGGATTGAAAAGAAAAAAATAAAAAAACAGAGCGGTGGAGGCCCAATGGGCCGGGGCGGCCCACTAGGGCACCGCTTTCACCCTCTCCACCGCTCCCTCACCCGTCTCCGCTCCTCCTGTAAAACAGCAGGAGCGGTGGATCGGTCCTGCTGTTTTTACAGGAGGAGCGGTGGACCCCGTCTACCGCTCCTATAGAAAACAGTAGGAGCGGTGGACGGGATCCACCGCTCCTGCTGTTGTTTCGACATATAAGTGGCGTGCACGGAGGCGAAATTTTTCTAAGTCCCCCGGCGTTTCAGTTTTCTCTTCGCGCCGTCAGGCTGCCAAAATCCGCAACGAGCTCCGCCGCCGCTCTCCTCCTCACGCACCACCGCCGCGACGAGCTCGGCGCCGGCTTCCTCGCCCCCGCCGCCGCGGCGAGCTCGGCGTTGGCCTCCTCGCCCCCGCCGCCGCTACACTCCGCACGCCTCCTCATCGCCGCCCCGCCGCCAGCCTCCTCACCGCCCCGCCGGTCGCCTCCTCCACCTCTCTCTCCCTAATAGTTAGTAGTGTAGTTAATTTTAGAGTTTAGTTAGCATATTTTAGTTAGTTTAATTAGTATATTTTAGTTAGTTTAGTTAGCATATTTTAGTTAGTTTAATTAGTATATTTTAGTTAGTTTAGTTAGCATATTAGTTATAGTTAGTATATTAGTTAGTAGTTAGTATATTAGTTAGTATATTTTAGTTGTTTATTTTAGTTAATTTAATTAGTAGTTAGTTTTTTAGTTAGTACTTGTTATTTTAGTTAGTTAGTTAGTATATTTGTTAGTATATTTTAGTGTAATTAGTTTCATCCAAATTAGTTAGTTTTTTTTTTGCCAATAGTGTAGTTAGTGAGTAGATAGTTTATTTTAGTTAGTAGTTTCAGTTAGTTTTTTTTGACAATAGTGACTAGTTAGTAGTTTTAGTTAGTTTAGTTATTAGTTAGTTGCTTTAATTTAGTTTAGTTATTATTGACTAGTTAGTAGTTTTTTTGACAATAGTGACTAGTTAGTAGTATATCATTTTCATGTATATTCATTTTATTTTCATGTATATTTTATTTTCATGTATATTTCTTTTTTATGTATATTCTATTTTCATGTATATCCGATTTTCATATATACTCATTTTTCATGTATAGTTGATTTTCATGTATATTCCATTTTCATGTATACTCATTTTTCATATATTTTCATCTATTATGTATATTCATGTGTCATGTATACTCATTTTTCATGTATTTTCACTTTTTATGTATATTCATGTGTCGTGTATACTCATTTTTCATGTATATTCAGTTGTCATGTATACTCATTTTTCATGTATATTCATTTCTCATGTATATACTCATCTTTATTTGTCATGGATATACTCATTGTTAGATTACTTCGTCTTCTAGAAAAAAATGGGTAGGTCACCGTCGGCCGTCGCGAGTCCCAGAGGACAATGCATTTCTCGAAGAAAATCTTCTCGATGAAAACCCACTCAATTCCGACTCGGCAGATGACAATCTCGAGTTGGAAGACCCACATGCCGCGGACGTACTTGCCACCAAACGCGATCGAGAAATCGCGAAGGATCCTAACTACGTGCCCTCCCTCGAGGTGTGAGCCCAAACAATAATGCCGTTTAGTTGTAAGGATATAAATTCATCGTTTCGTTAACACTCTCGTACGAAGCAGGAACAACAAATGGTCGAAGCTGACACTCGGCCCGAACAACAAATGGCCGAAGCTAACCCTCAAGAAACCAGAACGAGCAAGAGGAAACGTGGAGGAAAGCGAGCCAAGAACAAATTAGTAGAAACAATTTACACTGTGAGGGAGGTTTGCGTTGCTGGAGAACCACTGGAACCTATTGAGGTGAGAGCAAAGTTCCGCGACGCCGTAGGGGTGGTAACGAGGACATGGATGGAGATAACGTGGACTGATTTGTGGCGGAATCGCCGATTTAATCTGAGCTAAGTACACCATCCACCTCTGGCTCACAGTGCAATTAGACCGAACCAAACCCGGTAGTCCGTCGAGTTACCCCAAAGGGCACTCGATGTAACCATCACCCAGGGATGCCGACATTACACACGTTAAGCTCTCGAGAGAGTCACAACAATTACAACAACCCATCATTTCATACAACCATAGTTTTATTGATTACAAATACTTTGCTCAAAAAAAAAAATGTACAATGTAGTGAAGTAGAGCTTCAAAATAATCTCGCAGCGGAATACATATCAATATATAGATGCAAACGTGCAGCGGAAGTAAAATATCAAGGCATGACATCGACCCCACCGTTGTCATCCGTGATCGCAAACTGGCATGTACCTAAAAAAATATCAACAACAAACAATGAGTACGTGGGGTACTCATAGGACTTACCCGGGGGCGGTTTCAGTCCGACACATTTGAGATTATGCAAGGTTTTTTGTGGACTGACTTCTAACCCGCGTAAGCTTACTAAAAGTGAATCCTTACTTTCATGTTTCATTTATTTATTTTTGGCGCATAGCATCATTTGATTCGTCATATTTATCATCACAATCCATCCTTCATATATCTCAATATTCTCAACACATGTATCATCATAAGTAAATTGCAGGAATGTAAGCATACAAGTACAAGCATGTAATATTAAAAACATGAGTAGATAAAAAACATATTAAAGTTATTACTACTTTGCCCGTCAGTGGTATTGGCATTCTCACACCTAGTGAGCATCAGCGATTTGAATCGATTTTTAAATTCCCGGGAACAACTAAAAATGCCAGGGGTATATGCTTACTAGCCATCGCGTTCCCACATATAGCCCCTATCTCCACTTGTCCCATCCCAAGTTTGATTTCAACCCGCCATTCCCCAGGTTTAGCCCCCATGGAGCGTTACCACGGCATCCTGGGTTCAGCCCTCCACGAGTCAACACCCAAGCGCCCCTAGGCCCGATGGTAGGACCAAGTCTTTGTTCTTCGGATGGCACAAGTAAGACTTTCACCGGTCCATTATCCCGGATAAGCACCTCTAGCAATGTTGTGCCGACCAATAGGCGAACAACGACCGGCCTTATGCGACTCGGGCGGAGTCCACCAACTAGTCACATACTTATCATCATCATTCATTGTTCTTATATACCCATATCTCCGCCCGGTCTCAATTTTTCCATCACATCATATTATATTGCTTTCGAATTAAATTTTTTGTAAAACATTTTTTTTGAGCCCTACCATCTCGCGAGTGTATACCTTCACTCGACTTCTACCGTCTAAGCATGGCTAAGCATAGACTTCGATCTATTCATACTACATAAGATGTCAGGGATTTATGCATGTGGGATTTCATACAACTCCTAAACGTAATGCACAAACAAATATAGGGTGGTGGGACTCCCCAAATAGGTGTAGATGCCTAAGGGGCCTACCTTTGTTTTGTTGAAAACTCGAACAAACTAATCTAAAGTTAGTTTGCCGGGTTGTGAGGCTTTGCCCCAGGCAACCCCTTGATCACTTGGACAACTCCTCCTTCCAAACACGACTGATGGGCCCTCCAGGTCGTGTTTGGGGCTTAGTTGGTCTTTTGGACCACCGTTGATTGATGTAGCTCCACGCACTTGGTTCTTGATTGCGTATCTGTAATAAGCGTCACTATATGAATGATATGCATAATGCAATGAATGAGATGCATAAATATCGAGAACATATAAGAATAATCATTTTAATGGCAGGCAGATGGGTGGTTGATAAAGTACTAAACAAGTAATACTTTTACGTGGATAGTATGGATAAAATTATACAATCAGGTGTGCACAAGACAACACATGTAATAAGCTCATGAGCATGCATAAATTCTTATAGCTTTCTTTTATCATGTCATATTCAAGCATGGCATATAACTCAAGCACCTGTTTATATATGGTATGAACTACTAGCCCCAATAATTACCCTTTGCACTAATGGAAGTATTGTCTCCTTGGGATTAAGGTTTAATGACCCGTAGACATAAGAAGGCACCTTTTTATTATTTGCTTAGCATTAGTTGCTTTTTGGTCTCGATCACAACATATCTGCATGAAGTGTGGTGGTGTTTAATTTCTCTTAGCAAGTCAACCATATGAGACAAAATACATGGGAAAAACACATGATAGAATCCTACTCCAAGTTATCCTTATCATACTAAATGTACACAAGCATATAAGTGAACAAGTTATATATATAATTGACTTATCTTAAGTTATTGTTATTTACACTTTTATAGTTAAGGATTTGTAACCTAGGCATAGGGGAATGACACATGCATGGGGAGTATATAGAGCCATCCATCCTCCTAGGTTTCATTTGGACATAGCAAAAATTAAATATACTAAGTGGAGGTTACATGAGAAATCCCGAGTGCATATGAGTACATCAACATTCCATTCTTATTTCCTTCACCTTTGACCCTATGTAAATAACTATCTACAAACCCTTTGTGAACAGCAACCAAAATGCCTGAAAACTTCACACAAGCATAATCTTACCATAATATGGTTGCAGGAAATTTAGTGGAATTTTTGGAGCCTATTAAACCCTATTTTTCTATTTTATTGATTAAATCATCGTAGCACTTGTCATTTTCATATCACATAGCAACCAGCAAGCAAAATAGATGGAACCTTATCTATAGACTGCCCTGGATCAAATGAGTGTAGTATAATTTCCATGAATTTTTCCGGACAAGTTTTATGTAGCAATCATTTCCATATTCACATAATGCACAAAATACATGCGTGAGGGTAAAACAGCAATTATACAGTGTATTATAGGGTTGCCAAAAATGTATGTGAACATACATGACATAATTAGTACTTAGTCCAAGTTTCATAATTTTTGGAGTACGATTACCCTATTTTTGCTAATTAAATACCAAAACAATGCATGCACACAAGCAAGGGTAAAACAGTCATTTCTCACACCAAGATCTAATCCACTGTATAGATCTATTCATAAGCAATCCAACAAATCAAGTTTCACATTTTTGTGATTTTTATACTAATTTCTAGAATTTTGTAAAGTTCATATGCCAAATTTCTAGTCCACTGTGAATATACTCCTTCGTAATTAAACTTAGATGGCAGGGGGTAGCAAACAAATATCCTTAGACTCTATCAACAGCGCGCTAATTCAGCATATATCCAAGGTTAGATTTGCAAAAGTCCAAAGGCTTGGATTAAAACGTGAAACCTTGGTAGATCCAGGGGGTTATGCATGAGATTCATAAGACACAATAAACAGTGACGTGAATAGAAAAGTGAGGGAGGGGGTTTTTGCAAAATGTCAGAGCTTTCTTCTACCTCCAGACAGGGAAAACGGCGCCGTGGCGGCCGGCGTTCCGTCGTCCGCGACGGCGCGTGGAGGCCGGAACTTGGAGCCGAGTTGGCCCCGAGAGGTGCCCCTGGGCATGGGGATTTGTTTCCCCAAGGTCTGATCGCGCGAAGAGAACTGAGGCAACGGGGAACGCGCCGTGAACTGGAGGTGCACCGAAGGCCGTGGATGCGGTGTCGCGACCTCGATTCGGCGAAGGAGAGGGGCTGCAGCGCCTCGAGGGAGACCATAGGCTGCGCGGCGAGGTGGGGATGCCAGTGATAGAGGTCTGGCGGCGGGAGGTGCGGCTAGAGGGGGTCCTCCGCTGCTGCGAATGGTGGCCATGGCGCAGGCGAGTGGGCGCCGCGCGTGGAGGCGCTAGGGGCAGTGAAGAGCCATGAGCTCTTAGGGGAAGGTGGAGTAGGGGAAGGCGAGCGCAGCGAAGGTGGAGGCGTCGGTGGTGGCTCTCCACGGTGAGGCCGACGGCGCGGAGCTCGCCATGGCGGCGCCCGTACCGGGACTTGGGTGGAGGAGGGTAGGGGGACGCTGAGGAGCAGCAGGGATGGTGGAGGAGCTCAGGGTCGGTGCGGGGCTCACGGCAGTTGGCCGAGGGAAGGCTTGAGGTGGCGACGGCGCGAGCTCGCGCTCTGGCCGACACCAATGGCGTCCGTGCGCTCTGTGTGACGGAAAGAGAGCGGGGAGCAAGGAGTAAAGGGAGGACAGTGTGAACGTGGCCGCGATGCCGTCCAGGTGAAGACGCGCGCGAGAGCCGAGATGGGCAGTGGCGCCGCGGCGTCGGCCGTACGCCGGCGTCCGCGTGGCGCGCACGTTCTGGGCAGCGGCGTCGTCCGAAGGGGAATCCAAGGCCGGCTGACCGGTTGGACCCGGGTGTCATAGGCACATGAGAGGAATGGAAATTCTGAAAATGGAGGGAAAAGGAAAACACCAGTTTGACTGCTAGGACCCTTATTTGTATTCTAGGTTTTTGAACATTCTAAAGGCCGAATTAGGTGGAACTCCAATTACAAGAAGTGCTCTAAACTTTGTGACCTACAACTTTTTTATAAACTTTTACACCGTGTTCTATGCAAACATATAGTTTAAATTTGAATCTAAAGAGCAGACCCATGTTTGACCAACTGAAATCATCAGCTTAGAAATTCTTAAAGTCTATTTTAGGGTCACTTTCATACAATAAGTTTTATACCAAGGTTGTTCAGGATTTTATGTGCTACATCTTCCTTAATATAACCATTTCAAGATTATGGCAGTAAAACCAAGGAAATTTGAATTTACTACATAGGTCAGGTTTGGACAGATTTCACCGGTTTACATAAAAAGACCCAAAACACCATCCAAATCACTGTGCGTGTCAACACTCCAATTACCAAAGTTGTTTCTAATAGAATTATCTACAAGTTTGGTATATAAAGTCTTGCTTGGATCACCACATATTTTGAATTACAAGCACAAACATTTGTGAAGGTTTGGTAAAACTGCAGCTTAAATTTAAGTAGAATCTTTCTTGTTTCAAACTTTTGAATACTCAAATGAAGTCCAAACACATCCACTCTAGGTGCATTTGAAAGGTGACAAGTTTAATTTCACTTCATAGAAAGGAAGATTCTGAAGTTGTATAGTGAAATCAAAAGTAATTTTAGATTCAAATTTGTGATACGCTGAAATTCAGACTTGGGAATTTTAGTGTAGACTAGCTTGGGGCTGATTTCATGAGGCATTTTGGGGTAAAAATTAAAATAGTTTAAGTCAGTTTTAAACCATGCTCAGGGTAACAAAAGCGAAGTTCACGGTATGCATGACAACTTTGATAATGGGGCTAAGCTCAGTTGCTTAAGGATTCTAAAAGTTCTATTAGGGTCCAAATTTGCTCATGATCACAATTGGCACCTTCCAAAGAACTTCTGGTTTGATTTGGTCTCGACTTTTAAACCTCTGACATAGGATTTTAAAGATGGTCATAATATCAAAGTCGAGGATATCATCCCAAACTACGACTTTTGTATTTGGTGTTTTGCATAAAAGTTTGTGGGTGGCGATTTAAACAATCAAACCACGTAGAGTTTCGTATTCTCCTAGAAAATTTTGACTTAGTGATTTCTCTAACTAGTCCTCATTGCTCTCTAAGCATAATTAAGTCTTAATTCATTACTAGTTTGTCTCTAACTGTGTGTTAAGGCTTTTGAGATGCTAGGGGCATGACATGATTGGCGGGAGGTACCAAAATCAAGGAAGGATTTCTTATGGGCAGAGTTGAAGAAATGGTTCCGGTTCCCACATGGTACTGAGGAGAAGGCAAAGTCATACGCTCTTAAGCAGATGGGGTGTTCTTATCGTAAATGGAGAACAGACCTCACTAACAAGTATTTGAAGAATGACCTTACTCCATTTGAGGAGTACGGTAAGATCACCTAAGCCCAGTGGGATGCGTTCAAGAGGCAAAGGACAACTGAGCAAGCCATAAAGCTTAGCAAAGCGAACTCAGCGCTTGCAAAGAGAGACGTGCACAAGCCACATCTTGGGCCTACTGGGTATGCTGGCAAAGCTGAGAAATGGCAGAAAGAAAGGGAAGATTTGATAGCTAAAGGGCTACCTGACCCGTACGAAGGGTTAAATGAACGGACATTCTAATGGGTGAAGGGCCGAGAGGTCAAGGTGCTTGGGGGACAAAGATATTTTGCTAAACCTCAAACCAAAGAGGTGGTGGAAAGAATCAAGTTTTGGGCAGATCAAGAGAAGGAGGGCAAATTTGTTAGTGATCAGGAGTAAGATTGCTTGACCCAAGGATTAGGCACAAAAGAGCATGGAGGCCGAGTGGGAGGGCTCTCGTCCAAGATGAACTGGAAGGAGGGTTCACCGCGGACATGCACAAATATAAAAAACATGATCGCTTCAAGCAAGAGATGAGAGAAACTGCAAAGGAGGTGTTTATGGAAGAGATCACACCGCGGACAGGCACAAATATAAAAAACATGATCGCTTCAAGCAAGAGATGAGAGAAACTGCAAAGGAGGTGTTTATGGAAGAGATCAGAAGTTTCTTGACGGCTGATGGTAAACTTTCTGCACCGGGCAACACCGGTGGTAGTCCTGAGATCTAACTACCCCCAAGTTTTCCAGTTGACAGCATCAAGTCTCTGACTCCTTGCGAGCTGCACATCCCACTTGGAATACATGGAAGGACAGAGGAGGTAGCAAAGGCAATAGCGATTCCTAGCAGCAGTTGTCACACCCAGTTTTAGAAACAAAACCAAGTGCTAACCATGTATGTGCCAGGATCAGTTTAACCACATACATAGCATAAACAAAAGTAATGACACAACCAGTACTTTAACTTAAGAGTAATAACCAATATTACAGACCATAAATGTCTTTAGCGAAACCGAGTAACTTAACGAAAACGAGATAACTAAACGACAGCAAAAGACGACCATGATCCACAGGCAACTGACGGATGGCACACCAGCCTAGAACTCGTCGTAGTCCTGGAACTCCTGATTAGGATCACCACAACTCCCTTCTGGATCTGAGCAACGGTTGCAATGGATGCAACGGGTATAAAATAAGCAGGAATGAGTACATGACGCACTCAGCAAGTATTCCGTTTAGGATAAAAGTGGACTGGCTTTATAGTGGAAAGGCATAGCAGTTGCTTTTAGTTGGTCAAGTTTAGTTACTAGCAATGATTAGCATAACCCATCCCTTTATTATAAAGACAGTAAAACATAATAAGTAAATAAGCATGAACCATAACCATATCCACCATCATTACCATGATCACCATGAGCCCTTTTACCTTGAACATGAAACTCTAATCTGTGAGGGTCCAGGCCGCTCATAACCGTGAGCACGGCTGATATATCTGTTTTAAACACTCTCGAGAGGTTGTACAACTTTACCCACAAGTCATGATTCCCATTATGCCCGAGGTTTGCAACGCCCCATTTATTCATACCTTAGATGAATCGGTAGGGTTTCATTACGAGACCTTTACAAAGAATTCCTAGAGTTGTGGCCCACTCGTTACAGGTTACTCCAGTTAACTAAAGATATGAGAGTTCCGTTCCAAAGGGTGACAAATAAAAACTGCACCACATTGGCAAAGGGCAAAGTCCCATATCCCCCAGACCCCTCATACGCCATGTTTCAGGAAAGTAAGCCAAAACTCTAGTTTATCTAATTAATCAGTCAAGCCCAGTGCCCATGTGAGTCTTGTGGTTATACTATTTTTCTGGGTGGTCGCTCGGCGAACCGATCCTTAGGGTGAAGCACTTGGGCAAAACCAACAAAACATGCCCAAGTCTCCATGTTGCTAAAACCAAACTTTTATCATCATGCTCATCATTAATTCATCAATATTAGCAACATAAATAAAGTGAGTTGAGCGGAAGCAATTAATTGACAACATCACAGTGACCATAAATAAAGGAATATGAAGCTAGTCATCCTTAATAGGAGCATGCAAAATTCAAGCTCTAGATCATGTGATTAAAATAATTAGGACATGGGTCAAAGAATACTTGCCTTCCTCAGCAAAACTTGCTCAGAAACTTCCCAAGATGGATTTTCAGCAAACTCGAACGGAACGTCGGCTACACGTTGCACACATACAAGCAATAAGTACAAATTGACTAAAACAGTACACCAAACAGTATGAACAGAGATTAGAAAGGTTTTAAAATTAATCTACACATTATTACGATTCCGTAGGTTGGAAAATCGCTCAAAACGGAGTTAAAATGCAAAAGATATGAATAAAACAAGTTTAATGGCTTGAAATAAAAGAGATTTGAAGTTCCAGGGACTAAAACGCTAAAACTAGGGACCTAGATCTAACAATTCTGGACGGCGGGTTGATTCAGGGAAAACTCAGGGGCTCTTTAGCAAAAATCCCAGCGCTGACCGGTGTTTGACCCGGGTCGCGCGGCTCTGGCCGTTGGATCTGGGATGGACGGTCCAGATCAGATCTGGGGAGGGAGAGGAAACCCGACAGCAGGTTGACCGGCGATGGCCTCGGTGCGCGGCGGAGGTTTGCCGGCGACACGCGAATCCGCGCTCCCAGGGCCTAGGACTAGCGAGGCGGGGTGCGTGAGTGAGAGGGCGGATGGGCGAAGCGGGCGGAGCGGCTCGGGTGGCGACGCATCGGCGACAGAGCGAGGCGGAGGCGGAGCTCCGGCGAGGAATTGCCGGGGCAGCGGGGCTCGATTGAGATTGAGGGTAGGCTAGGAAGCTTTCTTACCTCACGGCGAAGCTCCGAGTGTAGACGTGGGCAGCGAAGAGGCGGCGACGGCGTATGGCGACGAGCGGCGGCGTCTGCGTGAACCGAGGACGTCACGGTGAGCTCGAAACGACGAACGGAGAGGAGATAGGGGCTGAGATTAGGCGTTTAGATGCCCTACCTCAAGTTGAAGGTTGTGAGGTTGATCTCGTCGGCTCTGGAGGCTTGTAGATGCGAAGCTCGATGCGACTTGCGTGAACTCGTGGCGCGGCGGTGCAAGCTCGAGCGTCGGATGGCAGCGATGGCTAGGGCTTTTGGTGCTTTGGGACATCGGGGTTCGGCTGCTTATATAAGGGCGGCACCGCGGCTTGCGGAAGGGGCAAGGAAAGGCGGCGCGTCCGCAGAATCCGGCTCGAATCGGACTTGGAGTCCGCGTCGCTCATGGCACGCGCAAGCTCCGGGAAGGAAAGGCATGGGTGCGGAAAGGAAAGGGAAGATGCGGGTGCGTGATCCTCGGAGATGGAACGGGGAAGGAGGAGCGTGGGGGCATTGGACAGGGACGAGGCGGCGCGAGGGAGTCCGAGGTTGGCCGGACTTGGAGTTCGCCTCGGACTCTTGTCCGCGCGGCGGGCAAGGAAATGGGAGAGGAGGGGGATGACAGGTGGGGCTCGGGCTGTCAGTGAGGGGGAGTGAGGGGAGGCGTGGCGCGGGCTGGCTGCTGGGCTTGCTCTGCTCTTGGGCTGAAAGAGAGAAAAGAAGGAGAGGGGGGGGGGTAAAGGAAACCTTTCTCCGAATTATTTGGAGTTTGAGAAATTTTGGTGAAATGCAAATGAATTTGAATTCAAACTTTAAACACTGCAACATCCAATAAAATATGCAATGGCATGAATGCTCAAACATGTGGTTCCTATGATTTATTTTACTTGATTAGAAATAACCAAAGTATTATGGTGTCATGCATAAATAAATCAAACTCTAGGCAAGATTAAATTAGTATATGATGGGATTTTCATATAGCAAAAATTAGGGTGTTACAAACCTACCCCCTTAAAGAAATCTCGCCCCGAGATTTTAGGATTGGCTAGCAAAAAGTTCCGGGTAATCTGCTCTGAGGTCATCCTCTCTTTCCCAAGTAGCCTCCTCTGCTGTGTGGTGGCTCCACTTAACTTTGCACATCTTTATTACCCTGTTCCTAGTAGTCCTCTCTGCCGTCTCCAAAATCTGAACTGGATACTCTGTATAGGTCAAATCATCCTGCACATTAAGGTCATCCACCTGCAACTGCTCTTCAGGTACCCGCAAACACTTCTTCAATTGAGATACGTGAAACACATCGTGCACACCTGATAATCTGTCTAGCAATTCCAGTTGATATGCAACTTCTCCTTTGCGGTCAATTATTTTAAAAGGCCCAATATATCGCGGCGCTAATTTCCCTTTTACTTTGAATCGGCGTAGGCCACGAATAGGTGATACTTTCAAATACACATAATCTCCCACGACAAATTCCAAATCTCTCCGGCGGTAGTCTGCATAACTCTTCTGCCTAGTTTGAGCGATTCTTAAGTTCTCACGAATCATTCGTACTTGACGTTCAGCATCTTCTATGATTTCAGGACCAAACAGCTGCTTCTCCCCAGGTTGATCCCAATGCAAAGGCGTCCTGCACCGTCTACCATACAAAGCCTGAAAAGGTGACATCTTGATACTAGCCTGATAACTATTGTTATAAGAAAATTCGGCATACGGCAAACTTTTGTCCCAACTAGTACTATATTGTATTGCACAAGCTCTCAACATGTCTTCTAATATCTGGTTGGTTCTTTCTGTCTGCCCATCGGTCTGTGGATGATATGCTGAACTAAAATTTAATCTAGTGTCCATTGACTCATGCAAACGCTTCCAAAAGTGAGACGTAAACTGAGTTCCACGGTCAGACACAATCTTCTTAGGTACCCCATCTAAGCACACAATTCTGGACATATACAATTCAGCTAACTTGGCTCCCGAATAAGTGGTCTTGACAGGAATAAAGTGAGCAACTTTGGTTAATCTGTCCACCACTACCCATATAGAATCAAAACCACTTTGTGTACGCGGTAGGCCGACAATAAAATTCATACCAATTTCCTCCCACTTCCACTCTGGAATCTTGAGTGGCTGTAACAATCCGGCGGGCTTCTGATGCTCAGCTTTCACCCTCTGACAAACATCACACAAGGCTACATATTCTGCCACTTCACGTTTCATGCCGTACCACCAAAATTTCTGCTTCAGATCTTGGTACATCTTTTCACTTCCAGGATGGATAGAGTAAGCCGTCTCATGTGCTTCATTCAGAATTAAATCCCGTATAGACGTAAATCCTATCCCCATGCCATACCGTGCCGTCGGCATCCACTCGAAATCCTGGTGCCTTGTCTAACTTGATTAGCTCCCTGATTTCCTTGATCTTCTTATCATTAAGTTGTCCCTTCGTGATCTCTTGCTCCAATGTAGGTTCAAACTCCATGGAGACAGTACCTTCTGTATTATTAAGAAAACCCAAACTTAGTCGGTCGAACTCTATGGCTAACTCATCCGGCAACTCTCTTGCCCACAACAAACTGATCTGACTTTTTCTGCTCAAAGCATCTGCTACTACATTTGCCTTGCCAGGATGGTAGTGTATCTCCAGATCATAATCCTTGATTAATTCTAGCCAACGTCTTTGCCTCATATTCAGCTCAGTCTGGGTAAATATATACTTTAAGCTCTTGTGATCAGTGTATATATCACACTTCTGCCCGAATAAATAATGCCTCCATACTTTTAATGCATGCACCACTGCGGCTAATTCCAAATCATGAGTTGGGTAATTTTTCTCATGATCCCTTAGCTGTCTAGATGCATAGGCAATAACCTTGCTTTCCTGCATAAAAACACATCCCAAACCTAGCCGTGAAGCATCGCAATATACTGAATGCATATTTGGAAAAGTTAGCACTGGCGCGGTGGTCAACCTCTTTTTCAACTCCTCGAAGGCTTTTTGACAAGCTGACGTCCACTGGAATTTGATATTCTTCTCTAGTAAAGCTGTCATTAGCTTAGCAATCTTGGAAAACCCCTCAATAAAACGCCGATAGTAACCAGCTAATCCGAGAAAACTCCTGATGTCCTTCACATCCCCTGGGATCAAGAAACGCAAAACATGTTAAATGCAACCGTTGGATCAAGTATCCAATGCATCCAAGGGTCGAAAGGACATCGTACAAGGGATCGATGGCGTCAGCAATCCGAGGGAAGGAGCATGCAGCCAATCGGAGGCCGCCCGACCTTATCCCAAGGTCAGCCGACCTGGCACCGACCCCGTTTTGCACGTGCCTCAACCGTCACAACCGCCAACCGACATTTGGAGCGCCTCACAGCCGATGGATCAAGGAAGGCGGTGCATCGGGTGACCGCCCGACCTCCGGGAGGGCCGGCCGACCTACCCCCAGGTCGGCCGCCACCGACCTATGCCCAAACCGACCTTGCACACCTACAAATACCCCCCCTCGGCCATCCAAGCTATAAATACCCCCCGGGAGGCAATTTCCAAGGTGTGGTGGATCAATAGAATACAAGTGTGGTTGTAGTGAAGCCACCCTTGGCATTGTAGAGAGAGCCAAGTTGTATCAAGAGTGAGTAGTGAGTTGTAGAGTGAAGGAGTCGGTATTCTCTTTGGTATTCTATTCCCGAGCTCTTATTCTCAGAGAAATTATTACTCTATTTCCAGGATACAGTAAAGTTCCTTGCTCCCTTCTTTATTTATTTCATACTTACTTTATTTACATACTCAGTGCTTTGCTCAGTAGTTTACGGGTGTCAAGTGTGCTCTGTGTAGTTTAGCTATACAGTTGTGCTTTCTCTCAGACTTCGAACCTGTGTAGTAGTAAACTCGGTTGTGTAGACGTGGTGTCTAGACTAGAGTTCGCCTTGGAAGGTGTCTTGTCCCACGCAGCTTTGGTGGTAGGTCCGCTTGGTGACAGCGAGCGTGTACCCTGTGTACTCCACCTCATCGTCCGGATAAGAAGTCATCGACGCATAGCTGAGTTCTGTAGTGCCCGCCTTTCTCGTCTAGGTAATCAGCACTCTGGTGCCCGGAAGTGGTTCTATAGGCTTAGTGTCCAAGTAAACCTGCTGAGTAGAACACTAGTTTGTTTAGTAAAGTTAAGTTGTTTTATTTAAAGTAGTGGACCTGCTCTACTCTGCCCTTTTACCTCTACCTTGCTGGTTTTACTGTTCGATTCTACCTGTTCTATGTCGAGTTACTCCTCGTTCCTCGTGGATTTCGATACCCTGGAATACTCTTGGGTGAAAAGCTACAACGTGTTTCCGTGTGCTTGCGTATCTATATCAGTAGGCTAAGAAATGCCAACAAGCTTTTCTGGCGCCATTGCCGGGGAACAGTAGCTAACTTAACTAGAACCTAGGATCATCCATACTCACACTATACACAACCACCACATACATCCCCACCAAATATCACATACCATCTACCATATGGATTCCACGCCTATCTTTCAACTCGCCGCTCCAAAGGGCGATTATTTGGGGCCTCCACCATCATCCGCACCCATCACCATAGAAGGCTATCAGCTACGTCCCGGCTTGATAGCCATGGTTCAGGACAAATCATTCGGAGGACACGAATCAGAATGTCCCTACGCACACCTCCGGGAATTCGAGCAGCTATGCAGCTGCCTAGTCATCCCGGGAATGTCTGGTGATACACTTCGATGGTTGCTTTTTCCGTTTTCGTTAACGGGGGAGGCAAAAATCTGGTGCAAGCAGGCAGTTGGTAAAGTAGAAGGGAGTTGGGAGGACTTGAAAACTAGCTTTTGTCTCCGTTTCTTTCCGCCAAACAAGGTTATCGACCTCCGCTGCGAAGTATTCAACTTCCGACAGCGCGAGAGAGAATCCTTGGGGGCAGCTTGGGAACGCTTTGTGATGCTCCGACATCTCAAGTGCATAACTTAGTTCAACCGCGAATACTCCTCTACAGAGGTTAAGGAATAGAATGTTGGCTTCTTAGGTGTTGGCTTCTTTAGTCCCTATTTTACTCTTCCCACTATACACTACCTTGTTTTCTTACCCCCATTGTAAGATTAGCTGGTGTTTTGTCTAAGTTATAGAATTGCTTGAAAGTTCGACATTTCATTCCACCTATTTGCCCTTGCTTCCCTGTGGATTTTTACGATACTCGGAATACTCTGAGTGAAAAAAGCTACCGCGAATCTCTGTGCGCTTGCGGAGTAAAATCAGTTACGCTAAGAGATGTCAATAGCCTCATAGTTCACCAGTGAGCTACTTCTAAAGCATATGAAAAATACCACAGAGTCATTTTGAGCATATTTTATGTAACTCCCATTTTCCAAGTTAAATGAATACACAAAACACATGCATAATAGCAAAACAGTAACAAATCAGTCCATGCAGCGGCTACCAAATTCCACATAGAGCTAGGATGCCCAAATAAAGCTACTGTCCAAGTTTCATAATATTTGGATTTCATTTGGTCCATCTTTTCCATTTCTTTTGTTTTAACATGCATGAGCAAAACTAAGGGTAAAACAGTAAACGCTCAGATCCACATCATACCTAGCCTGTAGATCTACACATAAGGATCACAATGCAACAAAGTTTGCCTTTTTACGATTTTTATTTGATTTTATACGATTTTTCAAAGTTTCAGCCGAATATAAACCAAAGTAAAAGAAAAACGTTAGATCCAAGGGTTAGATCATGATTATTTTGAATCCCCAGGGGCTAGCATGCAAGATCCGTAAGACTCAGTGAATAGTGTACGGATCCAAATGCAAAAATAACAAAACTCGGGGGCTAGATCTAAAAAGATCTGCCCCCTTCTTCTTCCTCGCGCCGGCTTCGGCCGCGCGGGAAGGCGCGCGCGCCGGTGAGCTCTGGCTCGCCGGGACCGCAACGCGGGGCGCGGAAGGTGCCCGCCTTGCCGGCGCACTACCTCGGGTAGTCGTCGACGGCGGAGGAGGCGTGGACGAGGTGGTGGCGGCGGTGAACCGAGGGCGAACTCGCGCGACGTGGACGTGAACCAGCGGCGCGCGACGGTCGGTCTCGGCGAGGGAGAGCGGAACGGTCGACGAGGTCCACGGCTTCGGGTGCGTCGGGGAGTGGTGAGTGCGGTGGTGGTGGTCTGGGGGCTCGGCGTGGAGGGAGGACGGCGGTGCGAGCTCGAGCTCGGGTTGACAATGGCGGGCGCGGACGACGAAGGCGAGAGCGAGGGCGTAGCAGGCAGATAGCGAGGGGGAAGGAAAGGAGAGGCCGAGGGATGGCTCTCCACTTAAGGCCGCGGCTGGGAGAGGCGGATCCATGGGCGTCGCGGCGTGGCTGTACGCCGGTGGCCGCGTGGGGCGCGCCGACTCGGTAGCGCTGCACGCCGGCTCGGCAGCGCCGCGCGCTGCAGATCGCGGGCCCACCTGCCAGCGAGAAAAGAAAAGGAAAAATAGGGAAAAAGAAGAAACACACCCAGTTTGTTTTTTCTCCCCTCTGAAATTCGCGTTTTTGTCCAGTTTAAAGGCCGAATTTGAAATAACACCAATTGGAAGAAATGTTGTACTCTTTGAGTTCTATAACTTTTTCAAAAGACTTGATCCCAAATTCTTTGTGAAAATATGATTAAATTTTGAATTTACCTATCAGCCCCGAATTTGGACAGATGACCCATTTCGCTTAGAAAATTCAAAAGTCCTATTTCTAGCCATTTTCACCCAAGATGCTTCTTCACAACATTGCTTAGAATTTCAACCAAGTGTGATCATGTAGTTTTCTTCTAAAAAAAAAGTGTGATCATGTAGTTCAACATATGACCTGTCATGATGCTCTATGATGAATGATGCATGTGATGGAGATGTGCACGGCGCGGCAATTTCCTGGACCAACTCTGAGTCATATCGGCTCTGCCAAAGAGCCGATGCTGAGTCTGGTTCGGACTCAATCTTGAGGGTTTGACTCAGACGTTCGCGTATGGTACGCGCAGTTGGATGTCTAAACATGGGATGTCGCCCAACAAACAAGAGTCACATAGGATGTGATTAACAATCGTTGTCTACCGGTTTCGCTAAGTTTCTAGCAGTGATGCCAAAGCTCACTTGGACTTAGATAAATGCGGATCTCATCCACTATGTGTCGTGAAAGGGAATACGATTGCAAACATATAGTGGGAGTATCTTTTGTTAAATTGTTTAATAAAAGATCTACATAAAACATTGTGCTAAATCTTTGCATATTTACTTCCTTTTGTAGTTGATCATGGCCGGTAATCCCGCTCAGAGTTCTGGCTTTAATTTGTGATCTATTCTTGATAAAGAGAAGTTGTCTGGAACCAACTTTACTAATTGGTATCGAAACTTGAGAATTATTCTCAAGCAAGAGAAAAAGGAATATATTCTTGAGCAGCCCTATCCGGAAGAACCTAGGAATGGTGTTAGTGTTGCTCACCGCAGGGCTTATGAGAAGCACTACAATGACTCGCTTGATGTTAGCTGTCTCATGCTTTCTACTATGTCCCCTGAGTTCAGAAGCAATATGGGGACTCGGAGGCCTACAATATGATTGAAGGGCTCCATGGCATGTTTGAGAACCAGGCAAGGGTCGAGAGGTACAACACCTCAAAGGCCTTGTTCGATAGCAAGCTAACTGAGGGGAGTCCAGTCAGCCCTCATGTGATCAAGATGATTCGTCACATTGAGGCCCTCGACAGACTTGGTTTCGAGCTTGATTCAGATCTTGCGACAGATGTGATAATCCATTGGTGGTCATGAGATAATAATAAAGAACAAGTGTTGTTCTATTTATTTGAATAACATGCTCTATGCACATTGTCCATTGGTGAATGGATTGTATGTTCTTAATCTTGAGAATGAGCCAATTTTTAACATTAATGCTAAACGACTCAAGCCGAGTGGTTTGAATCCTGCTTATATCTGGCATTGTCGACTTGGCCATATTAACAAGAAACATGTGGAGAAGCTCCATAAAAATAGATTCCTCAACTCATTTGATTATGAATCATTTGAGACATGTGAATCTTGTTTACTTGGCAAGATGACAAAAGCACCCTTCACCGGTCAAGGTGAGAGGGCGTCTGAGTTATTGGCCCTTGTACATACTGATGTATGCGGTCCAATGAGCTCTGTTGCCAGAGGCGGTTTTCAGTATTTCATTACTTTTACTAATGACTTTAGTAGGTATGGCTATATCTACTTAATGCGGCATAAGTACGAGTCATTTGAAAGGTTCAAACAGTATCAGAATGAAGTACAAATCACTCAGGCAAGATGATAAAATTCCTATGATCGGATCATGGTGGAGAATATCTGAGCCAAGAGTTCAATGACCATCTGAAGAGTCGTGGAATTGTTCCACAGCTGACTCCACCTGGAACGCCACAGTGGAATGGTGTGTCTGAGAGGAGGAACCGAACCTTGTTGGACATGGTGAGGTCAATGATGAGTCTGACTGATCTTCTGTTGTCTTTCTGGGGTTATGTTTTAGAAACTGCTGCGTTTACATAGAACCGAGTTCCATCGAAGTCTGTGGAAAAGACACCATATGAGATATGGACTGAGAAGTGTCCCAAGTTGTCTTTCCTTAAGATTTGCGGTTGCGAGGCCTATGTCAAACGTCTGACATCTGACAAGCTTCATCCTAAGTCGGACAAATGCTACTTTGTGGGCTATCCTTGGGAAACCAAAGGATATTATTTCTATAACCGGGAGGAAGCAAAAGTCTTTGTTGCCTGGAATGGTGTCTTTCTGGAGAAAGAGTTTCTCTTGAAAGATGAAACCAGTTGGAACCAGGTGCTACTCGAATAGGTTCAAGAAACACTGGAGAATGGTTCTGATCCGACTGATTTCCAACAAGATGAGTGTTGACGGTCGTTATTTTCCTATTTTGACCGTCAATCTCTCAGTGAATAAATGGGGTATACATAAAGTTCCATGCATTATTTACCTAACACTGACGAATTCCACGAGTTTTGGTGGTTTTTGATGTATCACAGGGAGAAGCTCACATTCCGTGCAAAAGAACACCATTTGGAGCATGAGAGAAATCACGAAACAAGAGGGGCTTGAGAGAAGATTTGCGAATTCCATTACTAAAAAGTATCTCAAATGCCCTCAAGACCTACACCATTGTGTAGAGCTCGTCGAGATAATTCCAACGGACATATTATTTGCATCGTTTGGAGCTTGGATGGAAAAGATATAAAAATGCAAAGAAATCAAATTAAAAAGGTAGCGCTCACGTCAGCATGACGTCAGCGCCACCAACATCGTACGACGGCGCGGCGGGAATCGCCCGGGAGAAGCCATGTGGCGGCACCATAGTGGTGGGCCGCCGGTGCCCCGGATCATGATCCGTGGGAGCGCCAGGCACCCAACCACGGCGGCCAACGGCGTGGCGCTAGGTGGCGGGCCTAGGAGCCGCGCGGGAGGAGCCCATGGCTCGGCCACTCCCTGGCCACGTGGCAGCCCGAGAGAGGGTGCGGGCTGGGTTTGACCGGCTGGAGGTTGGTTGGCCCGTTTGACCACCCGATTTGCACCCATTTGGACCGGTTTTGCGACCCAGATCACTTCCAACGGCTGTTTCACCGACCTAACGATCGGTTCTTGCCCAGTTTTCGGCACCTGCACGTGCATAACCCTCCCACCGACCTTCCTAGGTCGGTGTTGACAGCAGAATTTGGCCATCCCTGTTAATGGGCCAAAAATCGGCTGTGGGCTAAAGAGAAGCTATCCAAGGAAGCGACAGCGTATGTTAAAGCAGGCCATCAGGCCTTGTATCGTAGATTAAAGATTAGTTAAAAGAGTCCAGTTTAGTTCGTTTAGGGTTTGTAGCTTAATTATAGAAGGGCAGGCTTGCCGCCCGAGTCTCCGGACTATAAATATGTACCCTTGTTATCGAAATAAAGTTGACGACATACGTTCACCATCAGCGGTTGTCTCCTCATCCCCTCGGCGCATCGCTGCCTCTAGCGACTAGAGTTTCAGGTAATCGTCATGCTGCCTTAACGATTTATTTCATTATAGGCATTACCATGATGAATCTCATGTTAAGCTTAGCCTAGCGCGAGATCCATTAGTTATCTCGATGAATCTCACGTCAAGCTTTGCTTGGCATGAGATCCACCATGTGCACAAGCCGATATACTTGCACGTCGGCTCGTGCATACCATGTTGTTATACTAATATCTTCCATGATGCATGCCGTCACACGGCTGGTTCGTTATTAGATTAGTATAGCACAAGTTTAGAGCATAGATTAGATCTGTTCTCACAGCTTCATCTACAGATTACATGTAATAGGAAGATCCGATGTATACCCTGTCTTGCCTTTTGTCATTTTATCAAAGATGCATCTGCCTTTATAGCTTTTCTATATGATCTTTGGTGTAATAGTAGATTTAAGGCATGTTTGACATTTATGTGGATGTTTTAGCCGACTAGAATAGATCTAGTCGTGTTTCCTCTTCCTTTATTTAAGTACTTTTGTATATTATATCTGGATATACTATTGGTAAGACAGCAGGGCCTTGCCAACAAAGAAGATCCGATCCAGGATGAGCCGATCCGAGCGATCCAGCTAGTATTTAACATTTAATCTGTTTTGTCTACTTGTACAGGGGAAACAGGAACCAACCAACACCATCACCACCACCATAACCTCCCTGGCTAGGTCATAAGCCAGGTGGCATGCCCGACTAACACCGAGCCAAGACGATCGGCTGATCCGTTCAGCTGGTCGTGGGTCGCAGCAAGGAGGAGCGATCCCTACGATCCACATACACCTCCCGGCCCTATTGTGTGAAGCTCTCCAGGGTGCTACCCGTCAGTTTCCTGGTTTAACACATTTTTAGCACGCCTGGTGGGACACGCAGATCTACACACAGGCATGGCTTCCAAAGGACGCGGTACCGGCACCGATGAGAGCGGTGAGGAGTTCGCTCCCATCGACAAGCCTGAGGATCTTCTCGAAGTTCACCAAAGGCGCTACGCTGAGATCATGGACGAACTCAGGGCTAAAGTCCTCGCCATGTATGGTAGGTCTCGCCACGGCGGCATCATGATACGTGGGGTCCCTTCGTCGCTTCTCGATGAAGTCAACCTCATGACTCCCTCGCAGCGGCGCACTGAAGCGCTTCGCGGGGAGATACACAGGATTACCGCGCACACTTTGATCAGACAGTCAGAGGCGGTCATAAACCGCATGGATAATATCGTGGTCAAAACGGTCAGAGCAGCATTGGCCGGTGAGCCTTTTCACATCACCGGCCCCGAGTTGAACGGCCACATTGGAGAAGCCATGTTCTACTCCAGGCCGCTCGTTCCAATCCGCATCAAGGTACAGGGGGATAACATCACAGAATTCGTCATGCATCCTCCATGTGACCAACTCCCTCTAGAGACCAAGGTATACTCCACTCCACCCTTGGTCATACCTGACGGTTTCGTATGCCAGATGGGGTACCGTCCACTGGAAGAAGGAGAAGCGCCTCCTCCCCTGTACCCTAACCCTGTCCTCGTCAACTCACCACGAGGGCTAAAGCAAAGCCCTCCAGAAGCCAGGCCTACGCACGGAGCAGTTTCGCACGGAGCAGGAAAGACGGTGGATCAGGAGATACTTGAATGGCAAATCGCATATGGGACTAGGCCGATCCATAGCGATCAGGCCATGCATGCGGCAGGAGCGGGCTTCGACATGTCTCGGAAAGACCTTTCTGAGATTTTTAAGAGCCAATACGGCATCACACCCCTGCGGGGTGCCGTTGCCTGTGCGAAGCCGTATCCAGAGGTGTACGATCACCTCGAGGTGCCCCCTAAGTTCAAGATCCCTGACTTCACCAAGTTCAGTGGCAATGACGGGGCTAGTACTGTGGAGCACGTTAGCCGGTACCTGGCACAACTGGGGATTGCATCGAGGGCCGAACATATGAAAATTCGGTTGTTTTCGCTGTCGTTGACCGGGCCAGCCTTCGGCTGGTAGCCTGGTACATCACGCTGGCCCCTAGATCTATTACTACCTGGAAGTAACTGGAAGGGAGCTTCCATGCATAGTTCTTCTCTGGGTTCGACGAAGCTACGTTCACGGACCTGAACAGTATCCACCAGCTCCCAGGAGAAACAGTCCACAAGTACATTCAGCGGTTCCGCGAGCTAAGGAACCGATGCTACTCTCTCCACCTTGATGAGAGGATCCTTGCCCAGATAGCATACAATGGTCTGAACAAGGCCGTCAAGGCAGTATACGGGCCAACTGATTTTGATTCCATCGTCCATTTAGTGCCAAAAGTCTCTGCCTATGAACGAAGCCATCCAGAGGTTTTGCAGGAAAGGTAGAGATGGAGTATCGGCTGTATCCAGGCCGAGGAAGACGATGCCTTAGATGATGCCGATGCCTACCTTGTTCAGTGGGCAAGGACCAACAAGCCTCTGCAGTGCCAGTGGGTAAAGCAGCCAGAGCCCATCCCAGGCTATGACTTCGATGTCTCAAAGACCAAGGCCATCTTTGACATGCTTGTCAAAGAGAGGTTGCTAGTGCCACTCCCTGGGCATCAAACTCCTACGGCCGAGGAGATGCGTGGCCGCAAATACTTCAAGTGGCATAACAAGCTAGATGGGCACAATACAGGTGACGGAAGGATTCTGAGGCTGAAATCCAGAAGGTCATTGAACAAGGAAGGCTGGTTTTTGCTCGGCTCCAATGAAGATAGACACGACGCCTTTCCCAGTCAACGCTGTTTACGCTACGAGTCTGTTGCCTGACGAGTGCTACTCGGAATTCGTATCCGAGTCGATGTGCCGAACGTAGCTGGGCAAGGCTATTTCTACGGGTAGGATCCTCCATCGGCGCAATCAAAATCATTATTCCCATCTCCTTCAAGGTTCTACTGCTTCTATCAACATGGTCCACGCATCTAAGGACGAGAAGGGGAAGGCCAAGGTGGATCCTCGTGATGACCTTCCTCTGGAATTCAGGGCCGAAGAGCATACTTCGGTCAGGATGATTCAAAGCAATCGACGGTGTCGCCCTAACTCGGGGGTATCGATTGGCATGTACGCATGCCACCATCAACGGAACGAGGAGCGGCGTCGTGCTGGAGAGGAGGAAGCATATCATCGCGAACGACGCCGTCATCTTGAAGAACGACGTCGCCAAGAACAATAGCACGAGGAGCGGCGTTGTGAAGACCAACGTCACCCTCAACTACTTCAAAGGAACTTCATCCCAGGTCAAAGGGGTCCTTAATGTCAAGCTAACAGTGGGCCACAAGACACTAAATACCTCCTTTTTTGTGGTCGATGATCATGGTCCTTACTCGGCTCTTCTTGGCCGAGACTGGATTCATGCCAACTGCTGTGTGCCTTCCTCAATGCACCAATGTTTGATCCAGTGGGATGGCGACAACATTGAGGTGGTGCCCGCAGACGATTCTCGCAGCGTTGCACAATCATGCACATCAGACGAAGCAGAGTGTCTGTCGGACAGGCAAGAGTTGAACTGGAGTTTTGTAGAAGAGGCAAAAATGTGATCACGCCGGTTCTGGCAATCGGCATTCACTTGTAGGCAGTAGGCTGCTCCAGCCGACGGCATCGGCTGATTTTCATCGGCTAGTGGATGCTAGCGGCGTATCTACGGACACAAGGGCAGTAGTGGCCGATCTATGCGATCGGCCCCAAAAAATTTGTAATCATATTTTTTGTAATGATCCTGTATTGGCCAATCTGGGTGATTGGTTGCAAAACATCAATTTGATTTATACTTCTTCTAACAAAGATGTTTTGTCATGCGATGATCAACTGCCCGATGATGAGGAAAAACCTGAAATCTCACCTCCCCATCCATCTCCGGCATCATCAAGCTCCACTCAGGAATTTACCGAGGAGGGTAAACTTGGTTTCAGTTTCACTCCTTCTGATGAGCTTGAAGCGGTTGACATCGGTCCAGGCAATCGTCCTAGGCTAACATTGGTGAGTAAAAAGCTTGACCCAGAATTTAAAGCTAAACTGGTAGAACTGCTTAGAGAATTTCCTGATTGTTTCGCCTGGGAGTACCATGAGATGCCTGGTCTTGATCGATCTATCGTCGAACATCGGTTGCCAATAAAATCTGGGTTACGTCCGTTTGCACAACACCCAGGAAGATCGATGCGAAGATTGTAGATATGGTCAAAGAGGAAATAGAGAAGACGACTCGTGCCGGGTTTATTCGTACTTGCCGGTATGCCACCTGGATATCGAGCATTGTTCCTGTATGGAAGAAAAATGGGAAGCTCAGAATCTGTATTGATTTCAGAGATTTGAACAGAGCTACCCCAAAGGATGAGTATCCCATGCCTATTGCCGAATCACTTATTGATGCTGCAGCTGGCCATAAAATGATGAGCTTTCTTGATGGTAATGCTGGGTATAACCAGATATTCATGGCCGAAGAGGACGTCTACAAGACAGCTTTTCGTTGCCTCAAGGTTTATTCGAGTTCATGGTTATGACTTTTGGCTTGCGAAATGCTGGAGCTACTTACCAACGAGCCATGAATTATATTTTCCATGACTTGATCGGCCGGCTTGTGGAAGTTTATATTGACGACGTAGTGGTGAAATCGGTTTTGCAAGAAAATCATTTAGCCGATCTTCGCCAAGTTCTCGAGCACACTCAGAAGCACGGGATGAGGATGAATCCAGATAAATGCGCGTTTGGTGTCACAGCTGGCCAATTTCTTGGTTTTATAATCCATGAACGAGGGATTGAAATTGGCTCAAAGAGTAAGGATGCCATCGATACAATGGTGCCACCAAAAACCAAGATCAACTATATCAAAAGATTTTTTCCTAATTTGTCTGCCAAGCTTGAAGCATTCATGCCGTTGATTAGGACGTAGAAGAGCGAGGAATACATATGGGGGCCTGATCAACAGCTGGCATTTGATAATTTGAAGAAGTACCTAACGACGCCACCAATGATGGCTCCATCTCGTCTTGATGATCCATTTATCGTCTATCTCTCGACTGGCGAGACAACCATCGGCTCTGTGCTAATTCAAGAAGTCGATGGGAAGGAGCGGGTTGTCTACTACCTGAGCCGACGGTTGCTTGACGCTGAAACCAGGTACTCTGAGATAGAGCGTTTATGCTTATGTTTATACTTTACATGCACCAAATTACAACATTACTTGCTTAATGTTGAAACTTGGGTAGTATGTAAAGCTGATATTATTAAGCATATGCTGTCAGCCCCTATCCTTAAAGGGAGGCTCGGCAAGTGGATGTTTGCTCTCTCAGAATTTGATATCAGGTACAAGCCAGCCAGGGCTGTGAAAGGCCAGGCATTAGCCGATCTCATTACTGAACGATCGGCTCCACAACAAAATTTCATCGGCATATCGTCTTGGGCTTTGTTTTTTGACGGTTCTGCGTGTGACGCTGGCTGCGGTGTTCGGCTTCTTATTACCTCCCCTCAGGGGGCACAAAATAAATTTGCTTTTCGCCTTAGCGGGCGACGCACTAACAGCCAGACAGAGTATGAAGCTTTGTGCAAGGGCCTCGAGTTGTTGCTTGAAGCAGGAGCCGAAGCAGTGGAAGCTTTTGGCGATTCCAGGGTTGCCGTCAATCAGTCGACGGAGGATTTTAATTGCGCCAGTGATTTATTATATCCTTATCTCCTACGTTGTCAAGAGGCAAAGATTAAACATGATCATGAATGTCAAAGGCTTGCTCGAACCTTTCTCCAGCTCTACTATCACTATTAACCAGATAATCGACAAACTAGCAAACCCAAACCATCTCTAAGCATGAGTAGATTCAATCAACTAATTAAAGTAAAAAGATCTACTAATGATAGAGCTTAAATTCTGGCCAGGCAACATGTTGACATTTAAGCATTGCAAAGGTATGGATCATAAATATGCATAAACAAGAAGCTAAGTCTGAAAGACAAACTTTATTGATCAAATCTCAAGGTTTCATCAAAGTAAAATAATAAGTACGAGAAATTACTCGAGATACATCACAATCTTTGAAGCATAGTCGTCGAGATCAACTAGACGAAGAACATGTCGAAAGATGAACTCGAGAAGCCCTCGGAATACCCAGGGTCAGGTCGGCCGACCCCCCTGAGTCCTGCCTCCTCTCGCTTCCTCTTTTCGCCGGGATCCCCTTCTCGCTGAGTTGAACGCCTTTGGACCCCGAACTCTGCCCTAGACGCTCGACTTACAATGAATTGTTGGTGAACAATGATGCCTCTCCCCTTTGGGATGCTCTCTATTTATACCCTAGAAGGTGTCCTATACATGGAAGCTAATAGATCGGTTCTAAGAGTCCTAAAACACCTAAAAGACCTATTTCTATCTATATACAAGTACCTAGAAGAGTCTTGGGCGTCCATATACTCCTTTCCTTGTTGAAGAAATCCTTGTCCTTATCTTCCCCGAAATACACCTTCCATATTCTGCAGCCAGTAGTATCTTGACCATAACTCCCTCATCTGAAGTCCAAATAAGGCAAACTCAGACTCAAAATTGTAGAGCTTGGAAAGATCTACAACTTTGGTATTCAAACTTTCTTCATTTGATGATGCCAAGGTCTCTGAACTGGGCCCACAATGTGCTGCTGTCTTGAATTTCGAGAATATTTCAGGATTTGGCCCTTCAAGCAATCTTCATCTTCCAGAACCTCCTTGATATTTGGGCTTTAATCTTTAATTGAGCCTCAATTAGCTCTTATTCCAGATCCCGCTCTTTATTAGCATCAATCCTTTCTTCGAGAAATCTTCAATATTATCATAATTTTACCTATTTTCCTAAAAAATAATATTGGACAAAAACAAAGAGCATTCTCGAAAACAGGATTATTTGTTAGCAAAATAAGACTAAATCATAAGATTAACTCTTAAAAATGTAGGACCGAGACGTGCGACTAGAGGGGGTGAATAGGAGCACTTGAAAACTCAAATTCAATCCCCGTAGTGCAAACTGAAACAACACCCACAACAAAGCTAGACACCGTCCACCGAGAGGATACGTATCTAGCTCACCACACGTGCTTGGTACAGTCCACTGAACAGATATGTACCAAGCACAAAGCGGAAGCACACGCTCAAACGGCTAAGACAAAGAGCGCAAAAGGAACCAACTTCGGAAAACTGCAGATTTCAGACAGACAGGGCTGCAAACAAAAATCTCAAAACCCTAGAAGCAAAGCTCCAAACCACCCCAAAAAATTACCACACCTTCACAAGACCATAAGGAACAGCACCAAAAAAATTTAGACCAAATGGAGCAAGTTGTGATCACCGGACCGTCCGGTGATAGAGCACCGAACCGTCTGGTGTTCACAGACTAACACTCTGAAAAGATATAAATCAAAACCCAACCGAATCAGCTCCAAAAATTATGAAATTTTTACAGAATCTTAAGAAGGGACCAAGGAACAACTCCACAAAATTTCAGCTCAAAAGGAGAACAAATGAAACTCTAACACTCACCGGACCGTCCGGTGATATGCACACCGGACCGTCCGGTGCTCAGAAACAGATAGACCTACCTCCAAAAAAAAATACGAAAACCAGGTCAAAACACCTCCAAATATTCTGAAATTTTTATGGGAGCTTTATCACAAGAAAAGAGCTCCACAAAATTTCATGTCATTCGGAGCACGTTTGACCACTGAACTAAACACCAGACGAAATAGAAAACCACCGAACGTTATAGACAGACAGAAAAACAGCCACACGAAACTTGAACTTCCGAAGCCAAAACTTGACCAAACCTTCACCAATCTTCACAAAATTTTGCAAACACTAACCTAGCTCCATTCCAAAGCCATTACCAAAAGATCTATTGGAAAAGATCAAGGGATCAGTGGAAATTTTAGATCTCGTGAAGAGGTGAATATTTGGGCAAGAAAGGAGAAAGCTCAAGAACAACTTGCTCGTGGTAATCCTTCGGGATTGAGATGTTCTAAGACATAATATCCACGTCCTTGCAAGTTCAAAACACAAGAAAAACAAAGGATTCAACCTTGGCCAAAGCAAACACCAAAAAGCCAAGGATTGAAGCCAAAAACCAAAGAGAACAAGGGGAGGAGAAGCACACAAAGTTGCTGCACGAAACCACTTCGATTATGAGCCTCAAAAGAGGTCTTAGGTCAGATTACAACGAAGGATTTCATCCCAAGCAACCACCCTCACCTTCCCTCTTGATTTGGAGTTTAGATCTCACCCTAACCCTCCTAAATTTGGAGCTCAAAGCTTGAGGACGAAAATTACCCTAAGGAATGAAAACCTAGCTGCCAAGACACCCTCTAATGACCAGCTCTTAGGCTATTTATACACCGGTTCAGTTTTGGCATTTTTACACATAGACCCCTAACACTAAAAACGTCTGGACCGGCTAAAACAGAAAAGAACCCGAAATATCGGGGACGGACGACCACGATGAAGACTTCATCTTCTTAGCTTCCAAGCAATCTTCGGATGTCCTCCACGTGGCCAGTAGTCCAATCCACCTTTGCACCCCCGGTTTTGAAGTGAGAAACCGAGAAACTTTAGGAAGTCTCCGTCTGGGCCGGACTTGGCTCATCTTCTCTATCTTGGCGAGTCGTGGCCCAACTCACCAAGCCTTGAATAGCTTGGGTGGCGGTTTTGAGCCGAAGCCGCCAAAGCCTCCCTCGCACGCCTTCGCGCCATGCACTCGGGTTGGAGCATCATGGTGGCACCCGGCTTCTCCAGTCCATCGGAGTCGCCTCGCAGTCCATCGGAGGGCTTACACCACCATTGCCGAACCGCCCCTCTGTGTACTGAGCTCCCATGGCCGACCGACGCCGAGCATTGCCTCCGGTCCATTGGAGGGCTTTTGCCTCAGTCCATCGAGGTCTTCATCATATACCTTCAGTCCATCGGAGGGCTTGAGCTTGTCGACAATCACTCATCACACCAGGAGAGCAATGAAGCCGGTCCATTGGCTCTTAAAAAAGACATAAAATTATATAAAAATAGAGCATAATTTTAGTCAAAATCTTGCATCAACACGCTCTCCCCTCCACCGCTCATGTCACCTCGATACACAGCACGCCGCACCACAACCACCATCCTATGTGCGTCAATAAAACCCCCCTCAACCTCAGCTCCTCACTTGCCTCATAGAGCAAACCCACCACCGCTCCCATTTAAAAACTGCAGCCAAAACCCTTCCTCCCATGTTCGGAGACTCTTGATTGGGACCGATCCTCCTAGGCTTCTATACCCTCGCCGCCTTCACCATCCCATTCTGTCTCCTTTTTGTTTGGGTGATCCATCGACCACTTCTCTGGGAAAAAGCCCAGAACTGCCCAAACATCCCCACACGAGCATGAACCTAGCCATCATCATACTTCTTCTCATCCAGCGCGTATTTCTCTATAAGATCTCAAAGGTTCTCCTTCTGCTCACAAGGAGCATTGTCAGATTCCAGGACTGCATAAGCCAGATCCTCGCGCATTATCCCCCAAACCCATCCGAGGCATGATCTCAGAGCCTAGAATTTGCATCCCACTTCGCTACATATAGTTCGCCATACTTCTTGTCCTATGTCTCCTAATCATTCTCCAGTTGATGACCCTCCCACGGGCTGAGTAGAAGCAAGGAGGTGCTTCCTGCTAGAAGAGCTGTGCTAAGATGAAGAAGCCCAAGACAGGCCAAGAAGCAAGCAAGAAAATAGAAGAAGAGGTGCTTGGGGCAACAAGAAAAGTAACAAGAAGAAGGCTATCCGAGATAGCCGTTTCTTCTCCAGCTTGCCTTCTGTCTGCTGATGGAACAACAGCAGTTAGAAAAAGCAGCAACTCCCCACACTCAGAAGCATGCCTAACCTACTCAAGTAGGGGTTTCCACCCTATTTAAGTGGGGTAGTCTTCCCCCTGTTAGCACGGATGCAGGATAATCCGAACCCCTGAGGTATGCATAATCTTCCAGTATGGACGGGTCACCTAGATTATACCATTATCTAGAGAGCAGAAAGTGCCTTGCTGAATTTCTACCGCTCTCTAGCTCTGTCTGAAGTTGCCAGACAATTTCAGACAATCCAGGGATGTACTGTGATGGAATCAACACCCCTGGACAACCTTCCAAGTTCATGAAGTGGAAGATACAGGAGTATTCCCTTCGTGTGTGGAAGGCTTGCACTTAGGGCCTCGGCGGTGAAGAAACAAGTAACCAAATAAAAGCCAAGCCACTCCAACAGTTTGTGATTAGCAAGTTCCACCTCCCGAGATGTAGATCAAGCTTCTGTTGTAACCAAAAGTAGACTAGCTGCAGCAAAAGCTACTCCTGTAAACCCTCTAAGCCGAATTTCGAGGATGAGATTCATTTTAAGTGGGGTAGATCTGTAACGTCTCGAAAATTAGCACCGAAAAAATTTCCTCCTAATCTCTCTTCAACTCAAAATCGGTTTCCAAAAACTTGTTTGTTTGATTTGAGTGAGATAACATGAGCTCAATAAAATTCTTCAATTAATCCAAATCTTTTCCACCAAAATGATCCCTAAAATTCTACCCGAAATCCTCTCCAAAACTCCCTCCAAAAATTTCCAAATCAAATCTAGGAAATAAAAAAGAAAAAGAAAAGGGGAATTCTGCACTGGGCCACCATCCTCCCCAGCCCAACTTCCCCCTCCTTCTCCTTTAACCCTGCCCCAGCTCATCTCCGCACCGCGGCCCGCCAACGGCCACCGTGCCTCCTCCATATGCCACCCGGGTCCCGCCCGTCAGGCCCCTTCTCTCTCTTGTCTTCTTCCCCAGACGCTCCACGCCGCGCGACGCCGTGCTGTGCGTGCGCCAGGGGCGCAACAGACGCCGCTGGCCCTGCCACCCTCTGCCGTCAACCCCAACTCCTCAGCGCCCCACTGTCGCGCCGCTCCACTACTTTGACCCCGCGCCGCTCCGCCATATGGATAGCGCGCCACGCCTCCACGTTGTCACCGCGCCAGCGCCAACTCGCCTCCCAAGCTATAAAAGCCCCTCCCCCCCCCGTCGCCGTCGTCGCACCACGCCCGTCACCCATTCGCCACATGTACCACACCACGACCAGCCCCAAAGCACTCCGGCGCCTCAAAGCGCAGACATGCCCTCCGTCCTCCTCCACCGAGCTGGCCAGCCTGCGCACCGCGCCGCCGGACAAATTCCGCACCCTTGGCCGCCAAAGCCTGATTCCTCCTGCTTCTCCGCACTCCCCTCCACCACCTTGACACCGCGCCTCCTCCTTTCCACCTTCCCCAAAGCCACCACAGCACATCGCCCTCGGCGCTGTGCGCACTCGCGCCGTCGCTCTGTGGAGACCACGCCTCCGACCGCCATCTCGTGCACTCAACCCTGTCACCACCTCAGCACCTCCGTCCCGATGGTCGCGCCAAGGACCCTGTCCCTAGAACCGGCTGAATGGCGGAGAACCACCGCCGCCCACCGCCGGCGGTCCACCCAGCTGTGAGCCGACCGGCCGAACCGCCGCCATCTTCCCCCTTGATGTCGTTCCCCGCCTCCTCTCACTATTGCGTGAGCCCGGCCGAGACGGCGTTGCCGTCCTGTCCCGCCGCCCTCCCCCACGCGGTGGGCCAGCCCACTAGTCCCCGCGCCGCGTGCGCGCGCGAATGGGCCGAGCCGGGCCAAATTTCCACCTAGGCCTGGACTGAATTTCTGCCGCGGGCCAAATCCATAAAAGTCCATTTGCCACCCTCAAACTTTCCAGGAAAGTCTATTTTCAACCGCAGCCACTAAACGCTCCATATCTCCTCTGTTTGAACTCCGATTTGGGCGATTTATGCGCCTAAATTCATCTAATCTCAAGACCTATCTATTCATATGCTCCGCAAGTTCTTTCCCTTGGTTGGAAGCCACCGTTATGCCATCGTGACACCATCTCACAACTATGTATGCCTAGCCTGAGCCGTTGTTCTTCCACGTTCCATAAAATCAAGAAGGTCTAGTCTTGACTCCTCCGCTAGATAATGACGACACGAAAAATCATCTAAAAATCTTAATTTTCTCAACAAGTCTCGCTCCTCGAACCACCGAAAGGCTTTTTCCTCCCCAATATCACCATGCGGCCACCGTCGCGTCGTTTCTGTTTTCACCATAGCCGCCTACTCCCGTTTCCCTGGAGTTATTAGAACTCCCGCTACCATAAACGCTAGCGTGGCCGGCAGTTTACAGCCCAACCAGTGACCCCTCACACTCTACCAGGACCACCCCCACTGGTAAAACACCTCCAACAAATTCCCAAAAAATCTCCACTCATCCTGAACATCCTGTCATCACGGTTGAGCTCATATTGTACTCCGTTGCATGTATGTTTTCCTTGTTTGTTCATGTAGGATATAACGGAGATTCTGAATGACTTACCGATAGCAGAGACCTACGCAAGATTGGAAGCCTGCAACCGACAAATGCAACGGACGCTATACCAACATGCACATTGGATGGCCCACCACCGTGCCCAGCAACAGGCTCGGCATGAGCAGTGGTTGGCACACCATCACGCCCAGTGGATGGAGTACCAACAGATTTGACAAAGGGCATATCCCTGTTGGCGGTCATTATTTCACCATTTTGACCGTCAATTCCACGGTGAATAAATGGGGTATATATAAAGTTCTTTGCATTATTTACCTAACACTGATGAATTTCATGAGTTTTGGTGGTTTTCAATGTATCACAAGGAGTGCTCATATTCCATACAAAAGAAGACAATTTGTAGCAAGAGAGAATCAGCACAAAAGGGCTTAAGATAAGATTTGCAAATTACACCACTACAAAAGATAAGATTTGCAAATTACTCCACTACAAAGTACCTCAAATGCCTTTATGGACCAAACCATTGCAAAGAGCTCATTGAGATAATCAAAATAGAGTTTTGGTTCACTCAATTTGGAGTCTGGATGCAAAAGTTATGGCCGTCGCAAGAATTGACAACGTTGAGAGGAACGGGCCATGGCCTACTGGCCACCTCCATAGCCGCCCGGCCACCAACCTTGGCCGCCCGTCCATCACATTGGCCACCCGGATACTACCCATGGTTGCCCGGCCATCACCTTGGCTTCCCGGCTATGCCATATGGTTCCCCCAACACAACATTGCATGTAGGAGCCTGTCACATTCAAAATGATGAAGGAAATGAGCAAAACAAAGGCAAAGTGGCAACGGAGAGGCAGGCCGACCATCTCCCATGGCCGCCCAGCCATTCACCATGGCCGGCCGGCCACCTCACTTGGTCGCCCGGCCATCAGTCAGGGCCCAGGCAACTTCCAACCCAGGAATATGGCCGAACAATATGGCCGTTCGGCCATTTCACATGGCCACCCATCACTTGACAAATCCTTCAACCTACATGCAAAGAAACACAATATGGGTTGAATCCAATCGGGGGATCAAGAATCCAATGTATCTAAGCATCAAAAGGCCATTACACAAGGATCGATGATGTCAGCAATCCAGGGGATGGCCACCCGACCAATGAGAGTGGCCGCTAGCCACCCTTTCGGCTCATTTTCCACGTGCATCAACTCCCTCAACTATCAACTGACTTGGGGAGTGTCTATCAGCCAAAGGATCACACAAGTCGGTAAAATGGATGGCCGCCCGACCACGTGACTTAACCGTTTTACATGCAAACCGACTTGGGCGACTACTATCGACGTTGGGGAATGAAGATTACCCGTCAGATGCACAAAGGCGGTTAATCGAGTGGCCGCCCGACCACCCCTCATGGCCGCCCAGCCATGAACAGTGGCCGCCCGGCCACCGACTTAGCTCCTCCACCGACCTTACCACTCCTATAAATAGAGGGGCACTCCCCCACTTCAAAAATGTACCTTTCACCATGTAATCCCTCTCTCCCTCTTTAGGAGGGGCCCCGCGGGTGGTGCCTCCACTCTGAAAATAGTGT
This sequence comes from Paspalum notatum, assembly GCA_022530915.1. Lineage (NCBI taxonomy): Eukaryota > Viridiplantae > Streptophyta > Magnoliopsida > Poales > Poaceae > Paspalum > Paspalum notatum. Next base: position 23,636,751 of record CM039688.1, on the reverse strand, counting down.
TTAGCTTGGAGTTAGAGTAGGCTCTGCTGTTTTGGAGTTAGTCGGAATCCTCAGTAATGTACTTCGTGCTTCCTTTCCTATGCATTACTTTCCGATTAATGACAAGTGCAAGTACTTTACTTTCCTACTTTATGTCGCTTGGTATGTATGCAGCTGTTAAGCACCTTTTTCCTTTTGGGCATGCCAAGTTTGAGGCCTGAGTTGGGCTAAGTTAGATTTGATTGATCGTTGTTATGCTTGCCGGTGCTACAATTCAACCCTAGACTTAGACGCTAGGCTCTGGTTAGTTCCTCTCCTCTAGCTAAGGACAAACTAACATTTGTAGCGTGCCATCCTCTCCACGCAGCTTTGCTTGGTAGCCCCACTTGGTGACAGCGTGTGGTATGCATTGTAGTCTAGGCCGTCGTTTGGGAGGCCTGTAGGTGTTAGCCAGACTCTCTTTTGGGACCTACTATCTACCCCACGATACCTTTGAGACTCTAGAATTTCGTTCGACGCAAGTCATAACTCTGTTGAGATCCTTTCGACCCTTAGCACAGATAGCTCTTGTATGCTAGCAGAGATAGAAGACCGCACCGCAGTCCCTAACTCGTTGTCCTCCTAGCTTTACCTGTTTTCTTGCCAACGGTGCTTGGCTTTTATCCCATGGTGATTGGTGTCAACCTTTCCTAGCTATCAGTTGACAGGAATGAGTAGTAACAGTTGGATGAATGATTGTTTGATATCTCTATCTCAATGCTTCCCTATGGATAAATACGATACCTTGGAATACTCCCGGGTGAAAGGCTACAACGGTCTCCGTGCACTTGCGGAGTAAAATCCGATAGGCTAAGAGCCACTAACAGTCCCTACTATCGAGATCAACACCTGTATCAACAAAGCGGACGGCAAGCCTACTGGAATCCCCACTTGATGCATAAATTTCCTATGTTTTTCAAACACATCCCTTGACCTGATAATCATAATAAAACTTGCATGTTTTGCTTGCTAAGGTGACCCCACAAATATATAGCCACCTAACTATTTTAGATGTAGAGCGCATAGGAGGGATCGCTCATATAATTATATCCATCATGGTCTTGATGCTAAGTTGGGATTATGGCTATGGAACTTGTTGGGATTGGGATGTGGATAGGTGTGCGTGTGTTTTAAAATAAAATGGGGAAGAACCCTGGCAAACGACCCACGGGTCGGGATACACCATTTTAAAGGGTAGGGTATGAACGGGTAACTTGCAGCTCGCGGTTACCCTAGGCCCCGGGATTCGTGGAGAAGACTGGGAAGGTGAATGCTCGCGGCACTAAGCCAGGAATAGGGGATTGGTTCTACCCGTGTTAAGGATAGCGTTGATTTACATCTCGTCTAACTCTTTAGTACAACTACTCACTTTGTATGAGGTATTGGCTAGGTTGAGCCGAAATGGATAACCTAGTAGCTGCCTTGTTGACGCACAAGGTACTAGGGAAGGGGTTATGTGCCGAGGGGGTGTCGAGGGACACCAGGGAGCGGCTCGGAGGCTCGAATCCCTAAAGCACTGCTAGGTAATGAAGTGAAGGCAAAAGCTTAGTTTGGAATTCGGACACTTATTTGGCCGTAAGTGTTGCTGAGTCCAACTTGTGGGAATTAGTACAACCTCTGATCGGAGTAAAACCTATTCGAATAGTCCAAGTCCACTGGTATGGATTAGTTACGGCTTGGTTCTTCAATTAGCACTTTTTCAAAAGAATGTTATTGATGGGATTAAATTGATTGAAAAAGGTTTATTTATGGAGCAAGCCAAGAAATGGAACTTAAAAAGTATCAAGGAGGGCATGTAGGCTGGAATGCCTTGAGCCACGGGGACCAGCGGGTCCCGCGGTACCCTTTTTACGGAGAAAGTTGTTTTCAAATAGGTAAAACTGGTTAGACTATCTCGAACCCGGCACACAAAAGTATTTTTGCAAAACACTATGCTTGAGCTCTAGATATGTACTGCTATAGATATAGCCATCCCCCTTCTCCGAACGGACAAAGGTGGGCTGCTGGGTACGTATGTACTCACCCTTGTTTTTGTTGATGTTTTTCCAGTGAAGATGATGTGATTACCGTTTACATGGACGAATAAGGGCTATGACCTACTTCCCAACTGTGGCATGTAGAAGTTTGGACCTACCATTTATATCCTGCTGCTCTGCGTCCCTGCGTTTTTCGACCCGTTAGGGCGGATCTGTATCACTCTGATGTAAGAATATGGGTTTCCAAGACTTGAGATGGTAATAAATCACATTTTAGTCCTATTATGGAAAATGGGGCACTCTTCAAACAGCCTGCTTTGCAGCTTCCGAAGCTGCAATATACTCGGCTTCTGTTGCAGAATCGACTACCATATCTTGCTTGGAACTCTTCCAACTAAGCGCCCCACCATTGAGGCAGAATATGAATCCAGCTTGCGATCTACTATCGTCTTTGTCTGTTTGGAAACCAGCATCGGTGTAACCATTTACAACGAGCACTTCCTCACCTCCAACATTAGGAACACATCCTACTATCGTCTTTGTCTGTTTGGAAACCAGCATCGGTGTAACCGTTTACAACGAGCACTTCCTCACCTCCAACATTAGGAACACATCCTTAGTCCTTCTCAAGTACTTAAGGATATTTTGTACAACAATCCAGTGACCTTCACCTAGACATGATTGGTATCTGCTCGTAACACTTATAGCAAAGAAAACATCTGGGTGAGTACATATCATGGCATACATGATGGATCCGATTGCGGAGGCATACATGATCTCACTCATCCTCTTTTTCTCATCAGTAGTCGACGGACACTGAGTCTTGCTCAAGATTGTGCCAGGTGACATGGGCAAGAAACCTTTCTTGGAATCATGCATGTTGAACTGTTTCAACACCTTGTCAATATATGTACTTTGGCTTAATCCAATTAAGCGCTTAGATATATCTCTATAGATCTTTATGCCTAAAACGTAAGCTGCTTCTCCCAAGTCCTTCATCGAGAAACTCTTTCTCAACGTCTTTACAGCTTTCAACATAGGAATGTCATTTTCGATCAACAATATGTCATCTACACAAGGTTCTTCTACATTCTTGATGAAATGAAACCCTTTGACCACTTCATCAAAACGTAGATTCCAACTCCGAGATGCTTGCTTGAGTCCATAAATGGACTTCAAAAGCTTGTATACCTTCCCAGCATTCTGTGTATCGACAAAACCTTCAGGCTGTGTCATGTACACATCCTCACTTAGGTTTCCATTAAGGAAAGCCGTTTTGACATCTATTTGCGACACCTCATAGTCATGATATCTGCAATCGCTAGGAGGATCCGGATAGACTTTAGCACAGCTATGGGTGAAAATGTTTCATCATAATCGACACCTTGAATTTGACGAAGCCATTTTGCCACAAGCCGTTTCTCATGGCCTCCAGCCATTTCTCAGAGTCGGGTCCCATCACAGCTTCTTTGTAAGTCTTAGGCTCATTGTTGTCCAACAACAATACATCGTGCTGACCCATGGTTAGGAACATGTAGCGGTTGGGTGCACGATGTGCCCTCTGTGACGTACGCGGGGCTAATGGTTTTTCAACAGAATGCTCAATACTTGACTCATCCTGTTGGAAATCAGTCGGATTAGAACCATTCTCCTGGTTCTGACTAGTTTCAACTTTCAAGAGAAACTCTTTCTTGAGAAAGACACCATTCCGGGCAACAAACACTTTTGCTTCCTTCTGGTTGTAGAAATAAGATCCTTTGGTTTCCCTAGGATAACCCACAAAGTAGCATTTGTCCGACTTAGGATGAAGCTTTTCAGACGTCAAACGTTTGACATAAGCCTCGCAACCCCAAATCTTAAGGAAAGACAACCTAGGACTCTTCCCAGTCCATATCTCATACGATGTCTTCTCCACATACTTCGATGGAACTCGGTTCAGTGTAAATGTAGCAGTTTCTAAAGCGTAACCCCAAAAGAACAACGGAAGATCCGTCTGACTCATCATCGACCATACAAGAAGGTTCGGTTTCTCCTCTCAGACACACCATTCCATTGTGGCATTCCGGGTGGAGTCAGCTATGGAACAATTCCACAACTCTTCAGATGGTTATTGAACTCTTTGCTCAGATATTCTCCACCACGATCCGATCGTAGAAATTTTATCATCTTGCCTAAGTGGTTCTATACTTCATTCTGATACTATTGAACCTTTCAAACGACTCGGACTTATGTCTCATTAAGTAGATATAACCATACCTACTAAAGTCAACAGTAAAAGTAATTAAATACTGAAAACTGCCTCTGGCTACAGAGCTCATTGGACAGCATACATTAGTATGTACAATGGCCAATAACTCGGACGCCCTCTCACCTTTACCAGTGAAGGGTGCCTTTGTCATCTTGCCAAGTAAACAAGATTCACATGTCTCAAATGATTCATAATCAAATGAGTCGAGTAGTCCATCCTTATGGAGCTTCTCCACACGTATCTTGCTAATATAGCCAAGGCAAAAATTCCAGACATAAGCATGATTCAAACCACTCGGCTTGAGTCGTTTAGCATTAATGTTAAGAATCGGCTCATCCTCAAGATCAAGAACATACAATCCATTCACTAATGGACAATGTCCATAGAGCATGTTATTCAAATAAATAGAACAACACTTGTCCTTTATTATTATCTCATAACTACCATCCTCCTGTAAACATGAAGATGAGATAATGTTTGTGCTCAATGCTGGAATACAATAACAATTATTTAACTCCATGACTAATCCTGAAGGAAGCGATAAGTGATATGTGCCGACCGCCAATACAACAACCTTTGATCGATTGCCGACTCGCACGTCCAACTCGCCTCTCGCAAAACTTCTAGCCTGTTTTAGTCCCTGCAACGATTTGTAGGTATGAATCATCGACCCGGTATCAAATTCCCATGATTCACTAGAAGAAGTTGCTAGATTAATTTCAATAACGTTAATACCTGAAGCAGAAGTCTCACTTCCCTTCTCGTTCTTCTTCTCTTCCAGGTACTTCTGGCAGTTCCTCGACCAATGCCCACTGTCCCCACAGTGGATGCACTTGTCTGAGGGAGAGGGACCAGCCTTAGGCTTAGCATTAGTTCTCGGCTTTTGGATCCTATCCTCATATCCTCAGCCTTACCCTGGCCCTTGCCCTTGCCCTTGCACTTCCTCTTCTTCCTATCCCTTTTGATCATCATCACATGATTTGAGGTTTTCTTGATGCTATCCTCAGCAATTTTTAGCATCCCATGCAACTCGGTTAATGTCTTATCCAAGCCATTCATATGAAAGTTAATGATGAATGGCTCAAAGCTAAGAGGTCTTCCTGGTTCTCAAACATGCCACAGTTAAGGCCTTTAAGGTGTTATACCTCTTGACCCTTGCCTGGTTCTCATACATGCCACGAAGCCCTTCAATCATATTGATGGCATCCGGGTCCTCGTATTGCTTCTGAAGCTCAGGGGACATAGTGGCAAGCATGAGATAGCCAACATCAAGCGAGTCTTTGCAGTGCTTCTCATAAGAACTGCGGTCAGCAGCACTAGCGCCATTCTTAGGTTCCCCAGGATTGGGCTGCTTAAGAACATATTCTTTTTTCTCTTGCTTGAGAACAATTCTTAAGTTTCGATACCAATTAGTAAAGTTGGTTCCAGACAGCTTCTCTTTATCAAGAATAGATCGCAAATTAAAGCCAAAACTATGAGCGGGATTACCAGCCATGATCAACTACAACAGGAAGTAAATATGCAAAGACTTAGCACCATGTTTTATGTAGATCTTTCATTAACCAATTTAACAAAAGATACTCCCACTATATGTTTGCAATCGTATTCCCTTTCATGACACATAGTGGACGAGATCCACGTTTATCTAAGCCTCTAGTGAGCTTTGGCATCACTGCTAGAAACTTAACAAAACCGGTAGACAACCATTGTCAATCACATCCTATGCGACTCTCATTTGTTGGGCAATATCCCATGTTTAGACATCCAACGTCATGCCCAAGGCCCAAATCCGATTTGATAGCCTCGTCAAGCAAACAAATCCCATACACGTGGATGTCCGATGTCCACCCTATTTGATTAAGATAATCGACGGCACTCTGCTTTGGCAGACCCACCGAACAATGATCGAAATCCTTATAGGTGTAGCGATTGGAAGGGCATCAGTAACTTCTTGAATTTTTCTAAGGTAATGTATTCTAACACATCTAATGCAAGAAAGAATAGGCATGTGATAACAAAAAAAATATGGACCATAGATCTAATCTACGAAAACCCATGGGGTTGATCCAATCAAGCCGAGTGCAAGTTTCATCCACGTACTTCGCATCGGCTCATCCGATGAACCAGTGCGAATAGCTTGTAACAGATCCAATATGTTACCATCAATCCATCCAATGAATCGATGCATAGAGCCTATAACAGATCCAATATGTTATCATGGAGCCAGTGTGGATCCAATCTGCTGCGGTAAGATACAATCCACTACATCGATCTAGACCAAAAAGCTACGTACGATCAGCTCTAATACCACTATAGGGTTACGGGGTAGGCTACCATAGCATGAAAACGTTTTTCTTCTACCGCGTAAACATAGTAAGTCGTACAAGTAAGGGATCATAGAACGTTACCACTAGACGCGTAGTGTAGCGAAAGATGAGTCGATGCAGCCGGGTGCTGAGTTAACGCTGCCGAGTGCCAAGTCAAGCGCGCCGACTCGATGCGGCGAAGAAGAGCCGATGCCGACTCACCCAGCCGATCTCGATCAGGAATCAGTCGGCCGCCCTCGAAACCAATCGGTTGATTAGCGTAGCAGTCATAGCAATGCCTCTACGGTATCCACATGTGCGGAAAGGCGACGCCGAGTTATGGCATGCTAGCGCCACGAACTCGGCGGAGGATCTTGAGAGATTGAACTGGAGCATGGCTAGGGTTTCACATAAACCCTTTTTTGCAATGGCTCTCATGCGCACCGATTAGGTCTGCCGAAGCCATGCCCTGTTCATGCATATATAGACTCACTAATGGGCCTTGACCACGTAAAGGCCCATCAAGATTCCATTTGCTTGCGGATCAAGTATCCGAGTCCTGATAAAGGTCAAACTGCGCGTATCATACGCGAGCATCCGAGTCAGACCCGATGAGTCGAGTCTCAAACGGACTCAGCATCGGCTCATGCCAGAGCTTATACGAATCGGAGTTGGTTCCGAAAATTACCGTGCCGGGCACATCTCCATCAATAATGACTATCAAAGCTCTAAAACTCAAAATGTAGTAAAATATTTTTTCAACTATCATGAATACCAGATATTTCCAAATAACAAGTGAAATATATTCACAGGTTGCTAAATGTAGGTTCATATAAAACATATATATGAGTTGATTACATCAAACAAGTAGTTGCCAAATGACCATATTCATGTTCTCTGCCAACATCACTGACAAGAGTGGTAACACTTTCTAGGCATGGAATATGAAGATAATTCAACTTGTAGAAAGCATATATGTTGATCACTTCATGAATCAAGAGCGATGTCCTCCTTGTGCTTGGTTACTTGTTTCACCATCAGAAAGCTAAACACTTAGAAACTGAAGTTATACAATGTAACGTCATAAGCATTTTTTTGTAAGAAGCAAGAGCTTGACCTTACTTTTGTGGCATGGCTTGTAACAGTGGGGAAGTGCTCTTTGATTGTCCTGTAGTGGCCACTGTTGGGAAGGGTCACATCTCACATGAACTCATGAGAGAAAACAACTTTATGCAAATTGTTAGGGGCACAATGTCTGACCTTAACATGAAAATGGTACTGCATTATATTCATTGTAATAAGTAGCTGTACTATGGAGAACAGATTGATTTCCATTGGCAATTGCTTTATAAGATGGAATTGATGAGTTTATGCAGCTTCGATTAATTTAAGTATTTCTTTGTAGACTATGTTATGTGTTGTTTATCCACATGTTCCATCCTCATTTTCAATTAATATTTTTAGACCTGATTTAGTTGTAAACACGTGAGACTGCAACATATAATTGTCCACGTGTAAATACTTGCTTTTTAAAATATACTCCAACATTTGATAGTTTTTGCCCTTGGCTTTTATTGATAGTCATTGAGTAACAAACTTTTACAGGATATTGATGTCGATTTAAAGTGAATGGCCAATGAGATCCCCTTGTTGTTAGGTTTATTGTTGGAATATATGTTCGTTGGCTGATATGTGTTCCTGTTATTATTATTGCTTCCAAAAAATTTGCTCCCAAGTTAGTAATTATTAATCTAGTTCCATTACATAATCTTAGGCTTTGGTTAAGATTTCTTAGAAGCATTATGGGTACCCCAACTTTTAGTATGAGTTTATGTGGTGGATAGTTATTAGCATTGAGCGTATTAAGGTACTCGGTAGGGTATAAGATATTTGCATCATTACATGTATCAAAACATTTTGATATAGTATCAGCACTCAGCTATTCTCTTTTGTTGCCAGGAAGTAGGTCTATCGTGTAATTATTAATCTGATCAACAATCTCATTTGTTTTTGCTAGGATATCTCTCTTTTAGACATTCTGGCTTGAAAATCAGGAGAAGTGGAATGCAACAATGCTTGTATATTATTTTTTGTTGTTTGTACAAGAAGTTTTTTTGGTATTCACTACAAGAGATCTGGGCTTTTGTGATGTTTTCAAAATGTCACAAACATGCCAATGGACCAGCCTCATTGCTCTCCTGGTGTGATGAGTGATTGTTAATGAGCTCATGCCCTCCGATGGACTGGAGGCCCTCCGATGGACTGGAGGTAGAGGATGATGAAGACCTCGATGGACTGAGGCAAAAGCCCTCCGATGGACTGGAGGCAAGTCTAGGTGTCGGTTGGCCATGGAAGCTCGGTACACGGAGGGGTGGTTTGGCAACGGTGGTTTAAGCCCTCCGATGGACCGCAAGGCGACTCCGATGGACTAGAGAAGCCGGGTGCTACCGTGGTGCTCCAACCCGAGTGCATGGCACGAAGACGTGTAAGGAAGGCTTTGGGCTTCGGCTCAAAACCGCCACCCAAGCTCAAATGACTTGGTGGGTTAGGCTCCGACTCGCCAAGATAGAAGATTGGGCCAAGACACGGCCCAGGAAGCCCGCAGAATAAAGTTTTCCGGTTTCTGACTTCAAAACCGGGGGAAGCTTTCGGACTATTGGCTATGTGGCGTACATCCAAGCGAGGCGTGGAGAAGAAGAAGATCAAAGCGTCATCATAGTCGTCCGATTGTATCATTTTCATTTCAGCCCTTTCTGGGCTTTCTAGAGTAGGGGTCTTAGTGTTAAATGGTGTCGTTAGGCCTGGGCTATATATACCTAAGTGGCTGGTCATTTAGGTGCTTCTTCCAGCATTAGAAAACCCTAGGCTTAGTTTCCATACAGCCAAGTGCTAAAGAGAGAAGTGAGAGCTTCAGGCTAGGATTTGAGTCCCCTAGCTAGTGTTCTTCACATCAAGTGGGAGGATGAAGGGTGGTAGGCTGTAGGAATCTTTGTATGAACTCAATTTCGTGATTAATCTAGTAATATTCCTCTGAAATTGGAGTGTTTGTGTGCAGCCCTCTCCCTTCTCCTTCTCTAGTTTTGTTTTTGGGTGATTTCTCAAAGGCTTTTTGGTGCTTTGCTTTGCCTATGAGTTTTCCCCACTTCTTTTGGTGTTTTGGACTTGCAAGGACGTGGAGATTATGACTTAGATCATCTCAATCCCCTTAGATTGCCACGAGCAAGCAGATCTTGAGTTTTCCCTTTTCTTGCCTAAAGCTTGCCTCTTCACGAGATCTGAAATTCCCACTAATCCCTTGATCTCTTTTCATGGATCTTTTGGGAATAGCTTTGGAATAGTGCTCGGATAGCCTGTGTCAATTTTCGTGAAGATTGGATAAGGTTTGGTCAGATTTTAGGTTTGGGAACTCAAGTTCTAGGGTGCTACCGGACTATCCGGTGCAACCACCGGACTATCCGGTATCTTACCGGACAGTTCGACGGCGTGCATCGGACTATCCGGCTCAGGCCCTCGTCCCACCTCCTGTCAGACTATTCGATGCTGGTCACTGGAATATCCGGTCTCTACCGGACTGTCCGGTGAAGTACACCGGACTATCTGGCGTGTGTCTGGGCTGTCGGTTTTTGTTGGAGTTTTTGCCATTCGGGTTTTGCTTCGTCCTTGCCCGAGTGATTCTCACCACTGGCCCATACTCATCGCTCTCTGTTTATCAGTGAGACGCATTTAGGTGCAGAGAGTGGCTACATGGGATCCTCATTTGCAAGAGGCGTTGTATTGCTAGACTTGCGATCTCGTGGTCATTGAGTCTAGTGCTTCCGCTCACTTGGTGTGTACCCGTTCAGTGGGCGACACCAAGTGCTTGCTAGACACGTTTCCTTTCAGTGGAGGTGTCTAGCAGTTTTGGTGTGTAGTGTGTCTGTTTGCACCAAGGGGTTATGAGTTTGAGTTTTTGGTGCTCCTATTCACCCCCTCTAGTCGCATGTCTTGGTCCTACAAGTGATATCAGAGCCGGTTAGGTTTCCCATACCTTAACCGGTGAAGAAACCGTAGTGACTATGACTTACGTTGGGAAGATTCCCATTCTTGGCTCCGATGGCTATCCCTATTGGAAGGGTAGGATGGAGGCATTCCTTGTTAGCCAGAGTCAAGACATATGGGATGCTGCTCAGAGAACGACTTTTGTGGTGCGTCCAGTTGCTGAGCGTACTACGCTTGAGATCGTGGCTCAGCATGAGGCGAATGCCAAGGCTGTTAACTTTCTCTTTTTCGGGCTTGGTCCCATGGATTATGAGAGAGTCAGTCACCTCAAGACGGCGCATGAGATATGGTACCTGCTTAGTGCACACCATGAGGGTACCACGACCATTAAGGCTAGGCTTGTGGAGACTTACCAGCGCGAATATGAGAATTTTGTCCAAAAGTTGGGAGAGTCAGTAAACAACTTGTTTGGTCACTTTCAGTCGATCATTAACAAGTTGTGTGTCAATTCTGCCCCCGCTGAGCTCCCATACAACGATCATCAGCAGGATGTCAAATTGCTGTATGCTTTGAATAGAAAAGTATGGGAGATCAAGGTGAACTCAATCATTGAGTCGGCAGGGTATGATACGACAGGAGTAGAGGCGCTCTATAGTAAGCTCAAGGCCACAGAAGTAGATTACAAGATGAGGGATTCCCTTGCTTGTACAGGTTCCAAGAGTCTGGCCTTGGCTACCCCCTCTAGTTAGTCTGCAACTAACCCCCTGCTTCACAACTTCTCGTTTTCTGCTTTGATGTCTGTTACAAAGGAGCAGTTGGCGATGCTTGGGGATGATGAGCTTTGTCTGGTGTCTAGTCGCTTTCAGCGCACCTATGACAACCGGATGAGCAAGAAGAGGGGAGAGAGGCCCAAGTGCTTCGAGTGCGGAGAGGTCGGCCACTTCATCGCCGAGTGCCCCAACAAGAATGACTACTACAAGAAGGTCAAGAGCTACTCCCGCGACTCTGACAAGTACCACTCCGGCAAGCCAAGCTTTGACAAGCACCACTCCTGCAAGCACAGCTTCGGCAAGTGCCCCTTCGGCAAGAAGAACTTCCGGAAGGATTTCAAGAGCTACCAGCAAGACAACCGGAAACGGGACAAGGCGTTCTTCGCCAAGATTGGTTTCTGCAGCAGCGGATCTTCTTTCTCTTCGTCCTCGTCGAGCTCAAGTGATGAGAAAATCACATACAAGAAGGACAAGAGGAACAATCAAGGAGGTTCAGCTGGCTCGTGCTTTGTCTCCACCAAGTCCAAGCACAAGCATGTTGACGGTCATAATCTCATGATATCTACCGTCAATTACCAACAAATGGAGCAATGCAAGTGAATAAATATGGACCTTATACGAATGAGTTCCATTAGTTTTGTATGAATATTTGGATGCAGATACCAAAATGCACATAAAATAGCTGAAAACACGTCATGGATCGAAGATGGCTCACTGGTCAAAATGGCCAGGTCGGCCGACCAAGGCCAGGCCGACCCTGATTCAGCCAGGTCCGCTGACCTGGGGCCTGGTCACCCGACCCACTGACAGGGTCGGCCAACCCTGGCTCTGGTAGCCTAAGTGAGCCAAATGCCACCTCATCGGTCCACATCACAAAGATACACAAATGCACTCAAATCCAACCGCAAGACCAAGCATCGAATGTATCCAAAGGCCGGAAATGCACCAAGTCACGGATCCATAACGTCAACAATCCGAGAGAAGAGCAATGTAGCCAGCAAGGCTAACATGTGGTCGCCCGACCTCATTCAAGGTCGGCCGACCAACCCTCGGAGGCATTTTACACGTGCAACAACCGTCCTAACCGCCAACCGCCATGGGGACGCAAGATCAAGCCGTTGGAGTGCAAAGGCGGTGGATCGGGTGGTCGCCCGACCTCTCGCTAGGTCGGCCGACCTCACCCCTAGGTCGGCCGACCACCGACTTCAGCCTCCCACCGACCTTTGCCTCCTACAAGTACCCCCCTCACATATGGGACTATAAATAGGCCTGTAGAGCTCATTTGTAAATGTGTGGAGAAGTTGAGAGCCATATTCTACATTAGATAGTGTCATTTTCCACATCTTAGTAGTTAGGATAGTCCTGGGAGTTCGAGTGAGTCGAGCTTTGCCTCGGAGTTCTCAGAGATTCTTCTGAGTCTACAGTAAAAGCTCTTATATCTTTTGTACTCGTATCTTCAATATAATTCAATTATATTTTACTTTATTTCTATCTCTTGCAAGTGTGGTGTACCCTTTATTTTGCATACTTGCTAGGCTTAGGCTTGTGGTTATCTTAGTTAGTCAAGTCCCGTTATTCTTGCCGGTGTTATAATCCAACTTGCACGCCAAGCTCTGGTTAGGTCCTCTCCTCTGATCAAGGACGATCTATTGTTACTCAAGCTTTGCTTGAGTACGTTTATAGCGTGCTAGCCTATCCACGCAGATTTGCTTGGTAGCCCCACTCGGTGACAGCGTGTGGTGTGCCTGTGTAGCCCAGGCCCGTTCGTTCGGTAGGCTCGTAGGCGTTAGCCGGGTCTCCTTCGGTGGTCTACTATCTACCCCTGACCCCTCGAGGCGCCAGAATTTCGCTCGACGCAAGACCCTGACTTGCTACTTGAGTTTCTTGGTTAACCACGACATAGTTTTTGCAGCCGAATAGAATAGAGTTTGGGAACTTTATCTCACTCGTTGTCCTCCCAGGCAACTATACCTTTCTACGTATATCTTAGGTAGTTTAATTTACTTCTTCCCACCGTACACCTATACATTTACCAGACTTACCTCTAGTGACTAGCTGATATATTTATTTAAGTACGGATCATTCGATTTGAGTTTATTCAATTATACTCTCTCGCCTGCCGCTTCCCTGTGGATAAAAATACGATACTCGGAATACTCTGAGTGAAAAGCTACAGCGGTCTCCGTGCGCTTGCGGAGTAAAATCTTTTAAGGCTAAGAGACGCCAACAAGCTTTTCTGGCGCCGTTGCCGAGGAAGCAATAGGCAGAGATATAGTTGATAATCTCTTTTCGAACCCCGTGTCTTTCATAAAAATACCAACTAGTCGTTAGTAGGCTCACTTGTCCCTATTGTTTATGTTGTGGTTGCAACAGAGAGGTGTATGACCGGTTTCGACCTGCCAAAAAACTTCCACAATAATCCAGAGTCTCTGCTCAGGAGGGTCCGTCCCAAGACCGTCCACGGGCAGATACCTGTTCGAAGGAAACTGAACCTTGAAACGGCCACGTAAAGTAGTTCCTCGAACACCAACGACATGGCCGCAGCTCCTGAGAAGACCATACGTGAGTTCTCCATCCCGTCCAGCAACAATGCCCCTACGGGACTAGTAGTCAATGCAGGGGAGAACTTTGAACTCAAGCCGGGAGTCATCCACATGGTTCAAGCCATTCCCTTTTGCGGATTAGCAACGGAGGATGCCAACAACCACCTGCAGCAATTCCTAGAAATCTGCAGCACATTTACCATGAAAGGTGCATCCGCCGACGCTGTCAAGTTACGCCTCTTCCCATTTTCGCTTGTCGGAAAGGTGAAGCAATGGTTCTACCTCAACCGTGCAACACTGACAACATAGGATCCGTGCTCAAACACATTGCTCGCCAAGTACTTCCCTCTGGGAAAGACCAACGCGTTGAGAAACAAGATCTCGAGCTTTCAATAGCTCACAGATGAAACGGTGGCGGAGGCCTGGGAAAGATTACAGGAATATATAGCGGCCAGCCCCCACCATGGCATGGAAGAATGGCTGATCATTCAGAATTTCTTTCACGGGTTAAACTGTACTGCTCAAGAGCACCTGGATGCAGCCACTGGAGGATCTTTCCTATCCCAAAGTTGAGAGCGGCCAAAAATCTCATTGAGAAGATCGCCACTAACCAGGGATGGATGGAAGAAAGGTCACACACACGATCCCGAGGAGTCCATCACATCGACAGCACGGACATGCTGGCCGCCAAGATGGATTTGCTTTTAAAGAAGCTAGAAGACAATCCTGAGACCACAACAGTCCAGGCCCTTGGCACTCGCATGACTTGTGAAGTCTGCGGGAACACGGGGCACTCAGGGAGCAGCTGCCCTGAAACGCGACCGGAAGATGCCAACTTCATTGGTAATTCTAGCAACTTCAACAATGGGAATCGTCCCCAACCAGGCTGGAACTCGCGACCATATATTCCATTCTCCGGACAAGGTAACTCCTCTGGCAATTCACAGCAATTCAATAAGCCTAGCTCTTTTGATCCTAAGGCTGTGTATGATAGCATCAGTAAAAAGTTTCATGCAAATGATAGACTTTTTGAATCTATTTCTTTACAAATGGAAACTTTTAACAGTGCTATGAAAAATCAACTGAGTTTCAATAAAATGTTAGAAACACAAATAGCTCAGTTAGCTGCCTCTTTGCCTAATACTAATGCGGGAAAGCTTCTGGGACAACCGGAACCTCCTCCCAAAGAGCACATTAATGCCGTCACCTCCCCGTACGTACGTCCACACGACATCTTGAAGGGCGGTAAATGATTCGCTCCCGCCAAGAGGTAAATCTGACGTTATCATTCGACGGCATGTTTATTTCCCGCTATTTTAATTTTCCGTCCTCCACTGCATATTTAAATTTTTGCAATGCATAAATTCAATTTTCATGCATCTACCCTGTTTATTTCTGAAATTTTTGAAAAAAAATATAGGGTTGGCCGACCCTAGCACAGGGGCGGGCCGACCACTTCCTCCAGAAGGTAAGAAAGGGGGCTGGTCAGGCCGACCGACCGCCTCTCCTTTTCTTTTCTTTCTCTTTCTCTTTAGCGTTGCCCCCTCTCTAAGCAATGCACAAAAGGCAGGCCAAGGGCCGGCCAACCGTGCCCCCAGACCGGCAGACCGAGCCCTCCCCCTTCCTCTCTTCCTTGCGCTTTGCTCCCATCTCAATCAAACTCCATCGGCTGCCCGACCAGCTCAAGAGGCCGCCCGACCAAGGCTAATGGCCATCCCCACTTTCTCTTTTGCTGCATCATCACGCGAAGATGGTCGCCCGACCGAGCCACAGGTCGGCCGACAAGGTCATGGGTTGACCGCACCCCCTCATCAGGCCGCCCGACCTCCCTCTTCTGCTCCCATTTGCCTATAAATAGCACCCTCTTCCTCTTGTTCAATGCACCAACACAAACTCCCTTCTCTCCCTCTCAAATTCCTTTGTTTAGTAGTTAATTTAGCTCTCTTTGCTTAGCCCAAAATAATGTCCGAATAAAAATCTAGTTGAGCAAATAAATTTAGCTACTAGCCCCTCTCTTCTGGCAAGACCAAGAACGAGTTGTGGCGGTGTCACGCCCCACAAGGACGACTAACGACTAACGCTAATATTATTCTGTCGTCTTGTAGTTCTTGTGTTCATTTTTTGTGCAGGATGAGGCGCGCTCTCAAGAGGGCCAGAAGTGCGATCAGCAGGACGGGACAGCACATTCGGTTCCCGACGTCCTCCGGTTCACAGAACTCTCGGACAGTGTCCGACAGAGGCTCATCAAGTGCTGGACCGGGAGGAGAAGAAGCTTCATCATCCAACACCGGGCCCGTATTGTGCTGGATTCCCAAATCCAAATGCGCAATCAAGATGAAGCCGACCTATTGAGGCGACTCCACACCAAGCCTATCAGCCTCACCAAGTGCTTCGATGAGGTACTCATGACAAGCACAGGTATGGATGATGAATTTGATGAAATTTTTAGTATGGTAGGCTGGGATAATTTTGCACATGTTAGTGAGGGAGGCATAGTCCTCCTCACCAAGGAGTTTCTAATGACCCTCCGAGTAGTATCACTGCAGTCCAACACGACTGTTCATTTCAGACTCCTTAACTCTGAGCATGGGCTGACACTTCGTCAGTTCAGTAATGCTCTCGGGTTCTCACCTCACTGCTCCATAGCATCCGAACCCGTAGGCTTTAATGCAATAGAGTTCTGGAAAGAACTAGCAGGTCCGGACTATAAGGAGAAGAAGAGTATCACACACATTAAGCACCCCACCATGCGGTTCATGGCCCGTGGATTACCATGGTAGTCCTTCCCCGTGATGACACACGTTGTGTGACCATAGAGGACTTAAAAATCCTCTATGCCATGTGGCGTAAGCAGAAGTATGCACCAGTCACCGCCATGCTCTACCACTGGATGAAACTGGGATGAAAATTCCATAACAATCACATCATTCGTGACGAGAATTGCATCCGAACTAGGGGTCTTAGCAAATGCCCAGGTGGCATTCTTACCCCTAGACACACCCAACCTAGTCACAGAGAGCCATTTTATCCAGGGACACTTTTTGCGCAAGAACCCCAGCACAGATACCTATGTCATGATCTATAGGGGGTACAACTTTGAAGTGCCTCTACCAGCACCACAATTCAAAATCTACCACGTGAACACACTCTATATGCCAATAAAGGGCGACCCAGTAGAAGAGCCTTTAAAGGAGCCCAGACACAGTGTAGCGGGAGTCATGACCAGGGCACAGAGGAGGGCAGCCCAAGAGTGCCTACAGAAGCAAGCACAGGACGCACAAACCACCAGGATAGGACCTACCTGGTTCCATACCGCGACTGGCACGTCCTGGCAAACCCAGGGAACAGACCCGACATGGCAACCCCACCATGGATCTGCAAACACACAATGGGGACACGAGCCGAGCGCTGCATTCTCTCAGCAGCAAGGAGGAGGAAACTACTATGGGTATGGGTCAGCACCATATGAGGCAGGACCGTCTGCCTCTGCACGTTTTGCAGAGGACCCTTTGAGCGCCATCTTTGGGTCCTTGACCATTCAGGACCAGCGCACAGCTGGGATGACCCAACAGCTTAATCAGGTCGATGAGCGCACTCAGGTCATCCAGCAGACTCAGGACGAACAATATAACCGCCTCCTAGAAATAGAAGCGACGGCTCAGCGCACCTTCGATAAGTCCCAGCGATTCTTCCAGTACTACGGGTACTACCCCGAGTAGCTTCGTTGAAGCTTGGGGGAACCCGAATCGACAGCTGGGTACGTATGATATTCCCCCATTTTCTGCACGACCCATGTATCATGCTTTGAGAGTTTGCTAGTTTGTTTAATTCAGCATTAAAAAAACTCCCATGCTTTAATGATAATTTCACATGCTAGCTTCATTTTGGAAATGTTGAATAGTTGCTCTATCAAGTGAATGATTTAATTCTTGCATGTGACTTACGCTTAGCTTAGTTTTGAGTTTGTGAATAAAAGAAGTAAACCAAGGTTCTACCTTGTGGTTGCCACTTGTGATAACAAGTCTAAGTTGTTGTGAGATGAATGATATGACTTGAACATGGGATAATTCTTTCATGCTCTTAGTAAGATGAGCATCTCAGGTTTTTATTTTAAAAACAACAAAATATAGCTCCCCTTGGTCAAAATACCTACCAGAGCCAAAAATGCTTCAATTAGTGGAAACTGTTACAAGGAGTTGCTTAGTGATATTTTGAGCTTTGTCAAATTTTGAGTCTCTTTGAGTAGAAATATCACCTTCTGTTGATAGCTGGAGTACAAAAGCAAAAATGCAAGTGATCCATTCCTGACTTTGCATCCACCAAAATGTCTCCAAATACTTCTCATAATCCCTAGCCTTTAAATCTCAAGAAGTAAGGGTATGGAGCCCAAAAAGAAGATCATGCAAAAGCATGGCAAAAAGAAAAATGTGTGCAAAAGCACGGCAAAATGAAAAGCATGAAAGTTCAAGCATGGCAAAAATAAATAAAAGCTCCATATCAACTCCAAATCACAAAAGGCTACAAGGGATGAATACCAAGAGAAGGAGGCATAGAGTACCACCGCTTATACTCCAGTGATCAATAGAAGAAGTGATAGAGTACACTCTTTGGTCCAATCTTTGGTTTAGCAAAATAAATATCCTAAGTGTGCCACATTCTCCCTACCTAAAGCTCCACAAAGGCCTTAGTTTAGGAATGTGTTGGCCGAATCTTGGCCCATGGTGAGGAAGGAAACACATTTGAGCGCCTGAGAGCACCTTGGGGAAGCTACTTTTGTTTTAAAAATCTTGAAAACACCTGAGAAAGACATCCAAAAAGATCAAGTTAGAAGAAACTCCTGTACAATGGTCGTTCCATCTCTCAACCGCCCAAGGCAAGGTAAACAAAAAGATGCACCACAGGTAGTACACAAGGTGAGCTTCAATTATTTCACTACTTGAAACAAAAGCATGAGTATTGAGTCACATGTAAGAATTTCTCTTCATCTTCGATATTGCAGCAACTCCTGATCCGCTTTCAGTCTTAGCTTTGCTCAAGGACAAGCAAAAGTTTAAGCTTGGGGGGGTGTTGACGGTCGTAATCTCACGATATCTACCGTCAATTACCAACCAAATGGAGCAATGCAAGTGAATAAATATGGACTAACCCTTCTACTAATGAGTTCCACTAGTTTTGTATGAATATTTGGATGCAGGTACCAAAATGCACATAAAACAGCTGAAAACACGTCAAGGATCGAAGATGGGCTCACTGGTCAAAATGGCCAGGTCGGCCGACCCAAGCATAGGTCGGCCGACCAAGGCCAGGCCGACCCTGACTCAGCCAGGTCGGCCGACCTAGGGCTTGGTTGCCCGACCCACTGACAGGGTCGACCGACCCTGGCTCAAGCCGCCCAAGTGAGCCAAATGCCACCTCATCGGTCCACATCACAAAGAAACACAAATGCACTCAAATCCAACCGCAAGACCAAGCATCCAATGTATCGAAAGGCCGGAAATGCACCAAGTCACGGATCCATAACGTCAACAATCTGAGGGAAGAGCAATGTGGCGAATGCAAGGCTGACACATGGTCGCCTGACCTCATCCAAGGTCGACCAACCAACCCTTGGAGGCATTTTACACGTGCAACAACCGTCCTAACCACAACTGCCATGGGGACGCAAGATCAAGCCATTGGAGTGCAAAGGTGGTGGATCGGGCGGTCGCCCGACCTCGGGCTAGGTCGGTCGACCACCGACTTTGGCCTCCCACCGACCTTTGCCTCCTACAAGTACCCCCCTCACATCTATAAATAGGCCTGTAGAGCTCATTTGTAAAAGTGTGGAGAAGTTGAGAGCCATATTCTACCTTAGAGAGTGTCATTTTCCACATCTTAGTAGTTAGGATAGTCCTGGGAGTTAGAGTGAGTCGAGCTTTGCCTTGGAGTTCTCGGAGATTCTTCTAAGTCTGCGGTAAAAGCTCTTGTATCTTTTGTACTCGTATCTTCAATATAATTCAGTTATATTTTACTTTATTTCTATCTCTTGCAAGTGTGGTGTACCCTTTATTTTGCATACTTGCTAGGCTTAGGCTTGTGGTTATCTTAGTTAGTCAAGTACCATTATTCTTGCCGGTTCTATAATCCAACCTGTACGCCAGGCTCTAGTTAGGTCCTTTCCTCTGATCAAGGACAATCTATTGTTACTCAAGCTTTGCTTGAGTACGTTTATAGCGTGCCAGCCTATCCACGCAGATTTGCTTGGTAGCCCCACTTGGTGACAGCGTGTGGTGTGCCTGTGTAGCCCAGGCCCGTTTGTTCGGTAGGCCCGTAGGTGTTAGCCGGGTCTCCTTCGGTGGTCTACTATTTACCCCCTGACCCCTCGAGGCGCCGGAATTTCGCTCGACGCGAGATCCTGACTTGCTACTTGAGTTTCTTAGTTAACCATGACATAGTCTCTGCAGCCGAATAGAATAGAGTTTGGGAACTTTATCTCACTCATTGTCCTCCCAGGCAACTATACCTTTCTACGTGTATCTTAGGTAGTTTAATTTACTTCTTCCCACCATACACCTATACGTTTACCAGACTTACCCCTGTCTAGTGACTAGCTGGTATATTTATTTAAGTATGGATCATTCGATTTGAGTTTATTCAATTATACTCTCTCGCCTGCTGCTTCCCTGTGAATAAAAATACGATACTCGGAATACTCTGAGTGAAAAGCTACAGCGGTCTCCATGCACTTGCGGAGTAAAATCTTTCAGGGCTAAGAGACGCCAACAAAGCACAAGATCAAGAGGAGTTCGGTTTGCTCCATGGCGCTTGAGGACAAGGAGAACAAGGATGATGGCAGCAACTCTTCCTCCGGTGATGAGGTAACTCCTGAGCAAGCCAAAATCCTTGAGATGCTAGAGTAGAACAGCCGAGAGTTGAAAGCCCAGGATAAGATGCTAGAGAAGGCAGCTAAGAAGCTGCAGAAGTTGAAAGCCCAACTTGCTGAGGCTTTAGAGGAGAATGAGAGGTTGAGGAGTGTGAGACCCCAACCCAGTGAGTTTGAGTGCCCTACCTGCGAGTCTTTCATGATGGAGCTTGGTGACCAGAGAGATAGGTATGCCAAGCGGGTAGAGGAGATAGATGGGCTGAAAGTTGAGTTAAGCAAACTCCAGTCCAAGCTGGATGAGCCTACTTTGAGTGGAGAGCTTGAGTGTGAGTCTTGCCCCTGTTTAGCTAGAGAGCTAGCTGTGCTGAAGGATAAGTTTGAGGGGCAGCTGAAGAAGCTTGAGGAGCTTAGGGCTAGACCTGTGCTTTTGGGTGCGTGTATGGTCTATCCTACCTTGAGAGGCAAGTTAGAGCAGTTGAGAGCTGACTTTGAGGTGCTCTCAGCACCTAGTGACACTTGTGAGAACTGCCTGACCCTTAGGATGCAGCTGGTGGATAGGGATGACACCATTAAGAAGTTGGAGAAAGGTACTCCTATGATACCCTCCCTAGACTATGACACTAGTGCTGCCCAGACTGTAGTTTTGGAGAATCTGAGGGAGGAGGTGTTGTCTTTACAAGATGACAACAATAGGTTGAGAGAGGTGCTCAGTTGGTTTTGGGCAAGGAGGCCCTAACTAGAGATGATCATAAAGGGCGCCAAGAGAGTTGAGAGTGACTTGGGTGGTATTGGGTTTGGAGAGAGTAGCACCTCGGGTGAGAAGAGTGCCCCAATTAAGATCTAGACTACACCTACCCATCCTGGTAAGACTGTTGATGGGGTTTACCATGAGCCACCCAGGGCTGCCCCAACTAAGGCCCTGTTTGGAACGCGAGATTCGTTCCTGCGTTTTTCCTGTGAAGTTGAACTGATTCCTGTGAAATTCCAGCGTTCCAAACAGGCCCTAAGAAGACGCAGTTCTGGACACCCAAGCCTCCTCAAGCTGAGCTGAACTGAGAGCCAATGGACCGGCCTCATTGCTCTCCTGGTGTGATGAGTGATTATCAACGAGCTCAAGCCCTCCGATGGACTGGAGGCCCTCCGATGCACTGGAGGTAGATGATGAAGACCACGATGGACTGAGGCAAAAGCCTTCCAATGGACCGGAGGCAATGCTCGGCGTCGGCCAGCCATGGAAGCTCAGTACATAGAGGGGCGGTTCGGCAACGGTGGTGTAAGCCCTCCGATGGACTGCGAGGCGACTCCGATGGACTGAAGAAGCTGGGTGCCACCGTGGTGCTCCAACCCAAGTGCATGGCGCGAAGACGTGCGAGGGAGGCTTTGGCGGCTTCGGCTCAAAACCGTCACCCAAGTTCAAATGACTTGGTCGGTTGGGCTCCGACTCACCAAAATAGAAGATTGGGCCAAGACCCGGCCTAGAAAGCCCGCAGAATAAAGTTTCCCGGTTTCTGACTTCAAAACCGGGGGAAGCTTCCCGACTACTAGCTACGTGGCGTACATCCAAGTGAGGCGTGGGGAAGAAGAAGATCAAAGCGTCATCGTAGTCGTCCGATTGTATCATTTTCATTTCAGCCCCTTCCAAGCTTTCTAGAGTAGGGGTCTTAGTGTTAAATGGTGTCGTTAGGCCTGGGCTATATATACCTAAGTGGCTGGTCATTTAGGTGACTCTTGAACCATTAGAAAATCCTAGGCTTAGTTTCCATGCAGCCAAGTGCTTAGAGAGAAAATCGGGTGCTAATCTAGGATTTGGAGTCCCCTAGGCTAGTACTTTGCATCAAGAGGGAGGATGAAGGGCGGTAGGCTGTAGGAACCTTGTAAGAACTGATTTTCCACTTCAATTCAAGCAATATTCGTCCTCAATTCAAGCTCATGTGTGCAGCCCTCTCCCTTCCCCGTTTCTAGTTTGGATTTTGGGTGATTCTCAAAGGCTTTTGGTGCTTTGCTTTGCCTATGAGTTTTCCCCATTTCTTTTGGTGTTTTGGACTTGCAAGGATGTGGAGATTATGACCTAGTTCATCTCAAACCTGCAGGTTTGCCATGAGCAAGTCGTTCATGAGTTTTCCCCTTTTCTTGCCCAAAGCTTGCCTCTTACCGAGACCTGCAATTCCCGCTAAACCCTTGATCCTTTTTCATGGATCTTTTGTTAATAGCTTTGGAATAATGCTAGGGTAGCCTGTGCCAAATTTCATGAGGATCGGAAAAGGTTTGGTCAAGTTTAGGGTTTGCAAACTCAAGAACCGAGGTTGTTTTCTGGGTTCACTGGATAGTCCGGCTCCAATCACCGGATAGTCCGGTGGACTTAACATACTCCAAATGGGCTAATTTTTGAGTATGATGTTCCCCATGTTTTTGTGAGCTTGTGGTTAAATTTTCATGATTTTTGGAATCCGTTTGACCTAGTTCTGACATTTTTCTTTGCAACCTGTTCTGTCTAAAATTGCCCTGTCGAACTATCCTGTAGAGGGTGGCGGACAGTCTGGTGGTGCCAGGATTTTTGCCTCCAAATCTAGTTTAAGTTGTTCCTAAGGTTTGTTGCTTGTTCCTAGTGCTTTGTGGGGTGTCTAGGATCGTTCCTAAGGTCTTTAGCACCTCATTTGCTAAGAGGTCTTGGCGATCGCTAGGTGGTTCTTTTTGTATTGTTTGGAGGTAGTTGCTTTGGGTGTCTTTGCTTCAATCTCACATTTTGGGTTCTTCACCACTGGCCCATACTCTTTGCTTGCTGTTCATTAGTGAGACGCATTTAGGTGTGGAGTGGCTAAGTGAGACACACTTTGTGTGAGTCATTGCCTTGCTTGACTTGCGATTTTGTGATCGTTGAGTCGTGCGCTTCCGCTTCATTGGTGTGTTCCCTTTTAGTGGGCGACATCAAGTGCTAGCTAGTCATGTTCCCATTCAGTGGGCGGTGTCTAGCTTTCGTTGTGAGTATTGCGTCAGTTTGCACCAAGGGGGTTTGAGTTTTGAGTTTTTCAAGTGCTCCTATTCACCCCCCTCTAGTCGCACGTCTCGGTCCTACAAGTGGTATCAGAGTTGGTTAGGTTTCCCACACCTTAACCGGTGAAAAAAACGTAGCGACTATGACTTACTCTTGGAAGATTCCCGTCCTTGGCTCCGATGGCTATCCCTACTGGAAGGGTAGGATGGAGGCGTTCCTTGTTAGCCAGAGTCAGGACATATGGGATGCTACTCAGAGTACGACTTTTGGTGTGCGTCCAGTTGTTGAGCGTACTACGCCTGAGATCGTGGCTCAGCATGAGGCGAATGGCAAGGCTGTTAACTTTCTCTTTTCCGGGCTTGGCCCCATGGATTATGAGAGAGTGAGTCACCTCAAGACGGCACGTGAGATATGGTCCCTGTTTAGTGCACACCATGAGGGTACCGCGACCATTAAGGCTAGGCTTGTGGAGACTTACCGGCGCGAATATGAGAATTTCATCCAGAAGCCGGGAGAGTCAGTAGACAACTTGTTTGGTCGCTTTCAGTCGTTCATTAACAAGTTGCGTGTCAACTCTGCCCTCGCTGAGCTCCCATACACCGATCATCAGCAGGCTATCAAATTGTTGTATGCTTTGGATAGAAAAGTATGGGAGATCAAGGTGAACTCAATCATTGAGTCGGCAGGGTATGATACGATAGGAATAGAGGCGCTCTATAGTAAGCTCAAGGCCACATAAGTAGATTACAAGATGAGGGATTCCCTCGCTTGTACAGGTTCCAAGAGTCTGGCCTTGGCTACCCCCTCTAGTGAGTCTGCTACTAACCCCATGTTATACAACTTCTCGTTTTCTGCTTTGATGTCTGTTACAGAGGAGCAGTTGGCGATGCTTGGGGATGATGAGCTTTGTCTTGTGTCTAGTTGCTTTCAGCGCGCCTATGACAACCCGATGAGCAAGAAGAGGGGCGAGAGGCCCAAGTGCTTCGAGTGCGGAGAGGTCGGCCACTTCATCGCCGAGTGCCCCAACAAAAACGACTACTACAAGAAGGGCAAGAGCTACTCCTGCGACTCCAACAAGTACCACTCCGGCAAGCCAAGCTTTGACAAGCACCGCGCTGGCAAGCACAGCTTCGGCAAGTGCCCCTTCGGCAAGAACTTCCGGAAGGCTTTCAAGAGCTACCAGAAGGACAACCGGAAGCGGGACAAGGCGTTCATTGCTGAGATCGGATTCTGCAGCAGCGGATCTTCTTCCTCTTCGTCCTCGTCGAGCTCAAGTGCTGAGGAGATCACGTATAAGAAGGACAAGAGGAACGATCAAGGAGGTCCAGCTGGCTTGTGCTTTGTCTCCACCAAGTCCAAGCGCAAGCACAAGTTCAAAGGAGCTCGGTTTGCTCCATGGCGCTTGAGGACAAGGTGAACAAGGATGACGGCAGCAAGTCTTCTTCCGATGATGAGGTAACTCCTAAGCAAGCTGAAATCCTTGAGATGCTAGAGCAGAACAGCTGAGAGCTAAAAGCCCAAGATAAGATGCTGGAGAAGGCAGCTAAGAAGCTGTAGAAGTTGAAAGCTCAACTTGCTGAGGCTTTAGAGGAGAATGAGAGGTTGAGGAGTGTGAGACCCCAATCTAGTGAGTTTGAGTACCCTACCTGCGAGTCTTTCATGACGGAGCTTGGTGACCAGAGAGACAGGTATGCCAAGTGGGTAGAGGAGATAGATGGGCTGAAAGTTGAGTTAGGCAAACTCAAGTCCAAGCTGGATGAGCCTATTTGAGTGGAGATCTTGAGTGTGAGTCTTGCCCCTATTTAGCTGGAGAGCTAGCTATGCTGAAGGATAAGTTTGAGGGGCAGCTCAAGGAGCTTGAAGAGCTTAGGGCTAGACCTGCGCTTTTGGGTGCGTGTATGGTCTGTCCTAGTTTGAGAGGCTAGTTGGAGCAGTTGAGAGCTGACTTTGAGGTGCTTTCAGCACCTACTGACACTTGTGAGAACTCTCCTGTGTTTCCCTCTCTAGATTGTGATACCTGTGCTGCCCAGACAGTAGTTCAAGAAGACCTGAGGATGCAAGTGTTGTCTTTGCAAGATGACAACTGCAGGTTGAGAGAAGTGCTGAGTTGGGTGTATGCGAGGCAACCGCAACTAGAGATGATTATAGAGAGCACCAAGAGAGCTAAGGGTGATATGAGTGGTTTTGGGTTTGGGGACTGCAGTACTTCGGTTGTGAAGAGTGCTCCAATTAAGATCAAAACTGCTCCTACCTATGATGCCCCAGGCATCTCAAGTGCATAATCATCTTTCATACATGAAGCATGCATCATAAAGCACATAATTATAGTCTATGTTTGAGCATCATGAGCAAACTTGATATAAATGCAAGTTTCCAAACCCTGTTTTTGTATGTGTTGTCTCTATGTTTGTAGTCATAACTTCAATCCCATTGAGTTCTGGGTAAAGCTTATATTACCAAAAGTGTAGATAGGGATGTTGTGAACAATTTTGTTAATTGGGGTTTGAGCATATATTAAGGTTTTCATGGTGATTAGAGTCATTTTCTACCAACACAGAAAACCAGTTCAAAACTGACCTGTTTAGTAATCTTCAATTTTCTCTAGCCTACATCCATTTTTATGCAATGCTCAAATTGGATAAGTTGCAGGTCTTGAAATTCTAAGAAATATTTTCAAAAGGCACTTTGGGTGAAAATGCACTAAAATAGGATTTTTGAATTTGACAAGCAATAAAGGTCCACTGTCCAGCTATGGGGCTGCTGGTTAAATTCAAATTCAAATCATATTTCCACTTAGATTTGGGTGTTGAACCTTTTGACAAACTTGTAGAGCTCAAAATATAGAACATTTCATCCAATTGGAGTTTTTCCAGAATCAGCATCTAAATGGGTCAAATGCGTGAATTACAGAGAGAGAAAACATATTTTTCCATTTTTCCTTTTTCCCGGTCACTGACCGGTGGAAAATATGGTAGCTTGTTGATGATGTCTAGTTTGCAGAAAGTATTTTCTTGTAGATTTTATTACTAATGTTTTGACCTGCATGTTTATTTCACTAAATTTTTATATGGAAAATAGATGTCCTGCTAAACTAATGATATTTCACTTGCCAATTTTTGTACATGCTGCTTATGTTAGGTAATGTTCAGAGGATAAATTTCATGATAAAATTCCACTCCTACAATTTATGAAAAATCTGGAAAGTTGATAGGCTGATATCTTGCAAGAATTTTAGAAAAATAAATATAACTCTGCTAGAGCTGAAATTTTGGCAGTGGCTTATCACAACATTGACCTGCATGTCATAAATAATTGAGCCCAATTGGGATTGTGTAGCAGTATGAATCAGACCCGAGAATTTTGGTGTAATAAAAAGTAAAACTTGGATACTAGGCCTATGTATAGTCATGTGTATGTAAGATACTATTGGTCCCACCATGATGCTTGTTGAAAGTTCTTGCGATGTTATGCATGATGGATTTAATTAAGTGTAGATGATGGTTTGTACGATTTCTTAGTAATGGCTGTGTAATTTCTTAAAGTAGGGCTTGCAAGTCTCCTGGTCATAATGTGAGTAAAGAATGAAGGAGCTCGGGTCTCGCATCAAACATTGTGCACCATGTTTATTCTTCTTGCACCTTATATCTGCATTTTTCATACTTTTGCACTCATTTGCATATCATCGCATATAGATTCTGCGAACGAGGTGCCGACCACAGAGCTACTCCTGATCGAAGAACCCGATGACCAGGACACAGAGGAGCAGCAGCAGGAGCGCCCACCTCAGACCACTGACTCTGCATCCGAGGAAACTAACCCTAACGAAGAAGGTAGGCAGGACCATGTAGGACCGAGACGTGCGACTAGAGGGGGGTGAATAGGAGCACTTGAAAAACTCAAACTCAAACCCCCAAAGTGCGCTCTCACAAAAACACACGCACACCCGATACCGTCCACTGAAAAGATACGTATCGGGTGGAAAGCGGAAGCACTCGAAATAACGCCCAAAGAAAAGGACGTAAGATGAGCAACCAAACTACACCTAAACAAGCAAACACACTACACCCAGACAAACACACACAACACCTAAAACTACACCTCTCTAATGTGCAGAGTTACGTAGCATAGACAAGCTACTAACCCTAGGACACATTGAGAAACCCTAAACTGAAAACACTAAAGTACCATCAAAGCAAGCAAGAACAACAAGGCACAAACAAAACAAGACAAGCTACAAAGCTTGCAAGCGTCGCACACTAGCCACTCAACACACCGAAGCGTGCCTCACTTAAGAACAGTGAGTGAAGAGTATGGGCATGCAGTGGTTGACACAAAACAAGCTTGAAGCAAACCACAACACTCCAAACAACCAAAGAAACCAAGAAAAACAAACCCCAAAGCAAGCAGAGCAAGAAACACGTAAAAACAGCCCTAAATACACTAGACCGAACAATACTGTCTCAACCAAAAGAACTGACCGAACAAACCCAAAGAAAGGGGCTGAAACAGCCCTAAAAACCTATAGACCTGGACAATCCGAGGGAAGGGGATCGGACAATCCGAAGTATAGAGTTCGGACAAACCTAAGGACAAACGATTAGTACTGTCAGTTCTCCGAAAAACTGCGCGCAGAAAACAGCCCGACACCTCTACGAAAAACGATCGAAACGGGGTCAAATCTCAACGAAACTTCATGAAAATTTGCATGGACAATCCTAAGGACCTTCCCTAGCAAATCCCAAAAGATCAGCTCCAAAAGATCAAGGGATGCACAGGAATTGCAAATCTCGTGAGGTAGGTGAGTTGACAACCGAAAAAAAACTGCACGCAGGCACTCCAAAGACCGAACCAAAACCGGGTCAATTCTCAACGAAACTTCACAAAAATTTGCATGGATGATCCTAAGTACCTTCCCTAGCAAGCTCCAAAAGATCCACTTGAAAAGATCAAGGGTTGCACGGGAATTTCAGATCTCGTGAGGTTGGTGAGTTGAACCCGAAAAACCTAGAAACGTCAAGAACGGCCCTTGCTCGTGGTTGGATGATTCTAGCACTTGGCTAGTGAGATGCATCACGTCCTAGCAAGGCAAAATACCAGCAAAAGAAAGGTCTCATCCTTGGACAACACAAAACGAGCCAAAATCCAAGAAACGGGACCAAAAACGAAACTAGAAAAGGGGCAAAGAGGAAGGGACGAGATTGCTGCTCAAGACTTGGAATTTCACAACAAAGAACCTTGAATTAACCACGAAATTCAGGTTACAAGAGTTCCCTAGAGCCTACCTCCCTTCATCCTCCCACTAATGACAAGATTAGACTAAACTAGGCACTCATCTCCTAGCTAATCCTCTCTATTTCTTCTCTTTGGACCTTGGCTGCTAGGGTTAGGAAATCCTAGGGTTTGTGGCTGCCAAGATGAGCTCCAAGGGAGCCTCTCAAGTCTATTTATACCCTAGGCCCTAAACGATACAATTACATTAAGACCCCTACTCTAAAAATGCCCGGAGGGGGCCAAACCGAAAAGATACAATCGGACGACTACGATGACGTCTTGATCATCTTCGGTTTCTCCGCCTCGCTTGGATGTGCGCCACGTAGCCAGTAGTCCGGAAGCTTCCCCCGGTTTTGAAGTCAGAAACCGGAAAACTTTATTCTGCGGGCTTCCTGGGCTAGGTCTTGGCCCAATCTTCTATCTTGGCGAGTCGGAGCCCAACCCACCAAGTCATTTGAACTTGGGTGGCGGTTTTGAGCCGAAGCCGCCAAAGCCTCCCTCGCGCGCCTTCACGCCATGCACTCAGGTTGGACCACCACAGTGGCACCCGGCTTCTCCAGTCCATCGGAGTCGCCTCACGGTCCATCGGAGGGCTTACACCACCATTGCCGAACCGCCCCTCCGTGTACCGAGCTTCCATGGCCGACCGACGCCGAGCATTGCCTCCGGTCCATTGGAGGACTTTTGCCTCAGTCCATCGAGGTCTTCGTCTTCCTCTACCTCCAGTCCATCGGAGGGCCTCCAGTCCATCGGAGGACTTGTGCCGTTGACAATCACTCATCACACCAGGAGAGCAATGAGGCCGATCCATTGGCTCTCAATCTCCCCCTTGATGAGTGCATTGTCAACACATCTCCAACCTGTAACCTGAAATAGAACAAAGACAAAAGAAAAGCGTAAAACTGAAAAAGAAAGGAAAAAGAAAAGAAATGCTCAAGCTGCCAAAAACCAAACAAAGGCAAAACACAAGGCAGCTTGAAGCAAAATGAAAAACAAAACATCGGCTCCTCAAGACAAAGACAAAAGGATCAACGCACTGATGCAAAGAGCATGCTAAAAGCTCAACTCCCCCTGAAATGCATCCTCACAAATGCAAAATGAATGCAAAGCTCCCCCTCAACTAAAACTCTCCTGAGTTCTCTCCCTTTGTCCATATTTTAAGACTTCTCCCTTTGGAAGTACACTAATTTCTCTCCAAATTTCTCCCCCTTGTTGACAATGGACACATCAAGGGTTCTTTGAACTCAACTCCTCCTGAACTAGACAACTCCCCCTCAAAATATGCCATGAAATGCAAGGAGTGTAACTGAAAGAGCTCAGAAGGGATGTAAAGCTAGTAATCACAAGTTCTAGCATACAGAGCAAGTGAGGGCAAGGAAGCATACAATAAGCTCAAATGTATCTATCTCACACATATCAAGAGTAAGCTTGTTTTTCAGGGTTAATGAAAAGAAAGCATCACCGACATGAATAGCACCTAGCAAGATAGGCATGAACAGTAAGATGCTAGCAATGCATACAAGGTGTGCTACTCTCAACCAAAGCATATACAACCAGCCATAAGCATTTTAGAGACTTGCAAATTTCAGATTTAGACATTTGTATTCATAAGCAAGTTCTTTTTGTGCCAGGGGTTATTTACTTGTCTTTTGCCACTTCTTACCAACCAATGCCAAGCTTAGGTTATCTAACCATCAGAAGCTTAAGACAAGGTTTTGGTCATACACAGTCTAGTCCAAGTTCATGCCAAAGTGCAAAGGCAAGCTGTCTCGAACTAGATCAGTGTGATAAGCAAAGCCACCTGGATCTTTCTCAATTCATCATATAAGACACCACTTGTAAGCATTTTGATTCAGATTTCAATTTAAGCAAGGTGTCATAAAAGCTTAGGCATTAACTTAGCAAAGGCATACAACTAGCATATCTAGGTATGAAAAGATAGCATAGCATTCAACAATCCTACACATGCTAGGTAGCCAAAACAAGTGGTGATCATGGTTTTTGATTTGCAAAGAATAAAATGACTTAGCTCACAACTAGTATTCAACAGACTCAAGAGAGCTTAGCCAACCATGATCAAGTATGCATCTGTACAATCTAGCACAAGCAATTACTAACTTATCATTCCAAAAGAGCTCTAGTGCTAGTGAAGTGAAAATAAAAATGATACAATGTGATGCATGATATGATACAATATGCAAAAGAAGCAAAAAGAAATAAAAACCAGATAAAAGCAAATTCTAGACTATGGAAGCTATTCCTTACTAAAAGAAATAGCGTATTATCCCTGACTAAAAGGGATAGCACACTCCAAGCTCACCTCTCAAGCGCACAAAAGCGCCAAACTCTAGGAGCTTGGTAAAGATATCGGCCAACTGGTTTTCAGATGCTACGTGGACTAAGTCTATGTCCCCCTTCTCATAGTGATCTCTTAGAAAGTGAAACCTCACGTCTATGTGTTTGGTTCTAGAGTGCAAGACGGGGTTCTTAGCTACAGAAATAGCAGAAGTAGAATCAACTAGAAGAGGGATCTTTCCAAACCTAAGACCGAAATCACTAAGGGTGGCTTTCATCCATAAAAGCTGGGAGCAGCAGCTAGCAGCAGCTATGTACTCTGCTTCTGTGGTAGACAAGGATACACTAGCTTGCTTGCGGAAGGACCAAGAGACAAGAGAGGTTCCTAAGAGTTGGCATGTGCCGGAGGTTGACTTGCGATCAATCCGGCAACCAGCATGGTCAGCATCTGAGAACCCTCTAAGAAAAAGAGAAGAACCCAAGGAATACCAAAGACCAAGCTCAGGAGTGAATTTCAGATACCTAAAAATGCGCTTCACCGCTTGACGGTGAGAAGTCCTAGGAGAAGCCTGGTAGCGCGCACAGAGGCAGACCGCGAACTGAATGTCCGGCCTGGTCGCCGTCAGGTACAGAAGTGAGCCGATCATCCCTCGAAATTCCTTCTGGTCCACCGCCTCCCCATCTTCATCAGTGTTTGTACTCATAGGAGTTGTCATGGGTTTAGAGTCACCCATGTTAAACTTCTTGAGTATGTCCCTTGTGTACTTGGCTTGATAGACGAAGGTACCCTCAAGGCCTTGCTTGATCTGCAGCCCGAGGAAGAACTGGAGCTCACCCATAAGACTCATCTCAAATTCCCTGCTCATCTGTTCAGCAAAACTAGACACCAAAGCGTGAGATGAACCACCAAAGATTATGTCATCAACATATATCTGAACTATCAGGGTGTCACCGCCACGACTCAACAAAAACAAGGTCTTGTCTACTGAACCCATCACAAACCCAGACTTGAGCAGGAAACTCTTCAACCTAGCATACTAAGCTCTAGGAGCTTGCTTCAGACCATAAAGGGCTTTCCTCAACTTATACACCCGGTCTGGAAATCTAGCACTCTCAAAGCCAGGAGGTTGTCTCACATATACCTCCTTCTCTATGAATCCGTTCAGGAAAGCAGACTTGACATCCATTTGCTGCAGTTTGAAGCCTTTAGAGGCCGCAAAGGCAAGCAAAATCCTAATGGCTTCCAAACGAGCTACAGGGGCAAAGGTCTCCTCATAATCTATCCCCTCCTTCTGATAGAAACCCTGGGCTACCAATCTCGCTTTGTTCCTCACAACCATCCCATCCTCACCCTGTTTGTTCTTGAAAACCCACTTGGTACCTATAGGGCGACAGTTTGGTGGAGGTTCAACTAAATCCTAAACATGGTTTCTCTCAAAGTTCTCCAACTCCTCATGCATGGCGTTCACCCAGTTAGGATCAAATAATGCATGTGACACATCCCGGGGCTCCAAAGAAGCAACATATGCAGAGTGGGAGAAAAAGGCTAGAGAGTTAACCGAAGAGCGTGTGACACGCTGGTGAATATCTCCAATCATCCTGTGTGGAGGGTGATCCCGCTGGACTTGCCGAGATGGAACAATCTCGGAAGTCACCTCCCCTGCGTCCTCAGCGGGTCCAGCCTCTGCTTGAGCTTGCTGTCGGGGGAGTGAGGAGGAAGCTGTGGGCAGGGGTCCTCCTTCATCATCTGAACTCGTAGCAGAGGGGGTAGGAGTTGCAGCCGGTGCAGTGGCTCCTGCATCACCATCATTAACCACACCTTCCTCATCCTCAAAGATGGGAGTGCCTTCTTCATCATCACCTGAAAGCTCAAAGGCAGGGGTTGTGCAGGGCATAGTCTCATCAAAAGAAACCTCACAAGTCTCAACAACTTGCTTGGCCTCTAAAATCCACACACGAAAAGCCCTAGAATTAGAAGCATACCCCAGAAAAATCCCATCCAAACAACGAGACTCAAACTTGTCCAAATGCCCCGCCTTCTTCAGCACAAAGCACCTGCAGCCAAACGCTCGCAAATGCTTGACGCTGGGCTGCCTACCAAATCGAAGTTCATACGAGGTCTTCCCAAGGAAAGCTCGCAAGAAAATCCGGTTCGCAATGTAACAGGCCGTATTCACTGCCTCAGCCCAAAAGCGCCTCGGAGTCCTATGCTCATCGAGCATCGTCCGTGCCATCTCAACAAGTGTGCGGTTCTTGCGTTCCACAACACCGTTCTGCGGAGGGGTATATGGAGAAGAAAACTGGTGTTCAAGACCTAGGTCACGACAGAAGTTTTTAAAACGAGAGTTTCTGAATTCTCCGCCATTGTCACTGCGGATAGCCCTCATGGCCTTATGACTCTCGTTTCTCAACCTCAGTACCAGATCCCGAACAAAACCAAACGCCTCATCCTTAAACTCCATGAAAAATACCCACGAGAACCGCGAAAAATCGTCCACAACGACAAGCACGTACCACTTCCCACTGACTGACGCTACCCGAGCGGGACCTACTGTATCCATATGGAGTAGCTCACCCGTATAGGAGGTCATAACCTGAGACACAGGAATGTGAGAGGCGGCAACCATCTTGCCATGACGACAGAGGTGGCAAACTAAGTCCTTCTCATTTCTCAATTTGGGCAATCCTCGGATTAGGCCCATTGAACTTAACCTGACTAGCAGATCAAAGCTCAAGTGACCAAGTCTCCTATGCCACTTCCATATATCAGCAGAAGGACTAGCAACCAAACAGCGCGCAGGGCCAGAAATAGATGTGAGGTCGACCCTAAAAACCTGACCAAAAGGTAGCAAAGAGCAAACAAGGGTCTCCTCAGCATCAAGAACGCAGCACGCACCTTTCTTAAAACGAACCTCAAATCCTTCATCGAGAAGTTGCGAAACAGAAACCAAATTGAACCCCAAATTCCGGACAAAGGCAACTTCTCTCAGGGAAAGCTTAGCGGAGAGCGAAACAGAACCAACACCCATCACTTTACCTTGACCATTGTCCCCGAATGTGATGTACTCCTTGGTGCTTACGGGGTTGAGGCTGGAGAACCACTTGCGGTGCCCTGTCATGTGCCTAGAGCAACCAGAGTCCATAATCCACACGTCCTCCATGCCTCGATCCTGCAAAGTCAAGTAAAGCGACGGTGAGCAAATGGTCCGGCACTGGGGTTAGTCCCAAAACTGCTGTACCAGTGCCGAGCCATCTGCTCAAAAGTGGGTAAGCACAATCAAAGAAATCATCACGACGATCAGGGTAACCACGACCTCCAAAGCGTGAACCCTCGAAAGCTCTCTCAAAGCCTCGGTCACGAGGTCCATAGCCGCGCTGAAAACGACTAGGAGCTCGGCCGGTAAAGCGTCTCTCACCACCAGGAGCACGAGCCTGAAAGCCGCCTCCTCTCTCACCACCGGCAAAGCGGTCTCTCATCTCACCGCGGTGGGGAGGATCTTGCCTACCACCCTGGTAGAACTGATCCTGGTTCCCCCAAGCTCTCTCCTGCCTCTCAACCCGCTTCCTCCTGAAGCAAAACTCCTCTAGGTGGCCATTCCGCTGGCAAAACTCACAGTGGTAGACAGGCCTCTTAGGAACTGGGTTATGCTGGGACTTGGGCTTAGGTGGTGTGGCCTTGGGTGGCTCAGGCTGCTGGACTGGCTTCTTGCCCTTGGGCTTAAGCTCTTCCTCAACAATCTTGTCCAGCTTAGCCTTAGAAGGCTTGGGTGTCCAGTACTGCTTCTTTGGGGCAGCCTTGGGTGGCTCATGGTAAACCCCATCAACAGTCTCTCCTGGCTGGGTAGGTGCAGTCTTGACCTTAATTGGGGCACTCTTCTCACCCGAAATGCTGCACTCTCCAAACCCAACACCACTTGTCTCACCCTCAGCTCTCTTGGTGCTCTCTATGATCATCTCTAGTTGAGGTTGCCTCGCATATACCCAACTGAGCACCTCTCTCAACCTGTTGTTGTCATTTTGCAAAGACAACATCTCCTCCCTCAGATCCTCCAGAATCACAGTCTGGGCAGAACAGGTATCACAGTCTAGGGAGGGAACCACAACAGCTTTCTCCAACTTCCTAATGGTGGCATCCCTATCCACCAGCTGCATCCTAAGGGTTAGGCAGTTCTCACAAGTATCAGTAGGTGCTGAAAGCACCTCAAAGTTAGCTCTCAACTGCTCTAACTCACCTCTCAAAGTAGGACAGACCATACACGCACCCAAAAGCATAGGTCTAGCCCTAAGCTCCTCAAGCTCCATGAGCTGCCCCTCAAACTTCTCCTTCAGAACAGCTAGCTCTCTAGCTAGATAGGGGCAAGACTCACACTCAAGCTCTCCACTCAAAGTAGGCGCATCCAGTTTGGACTGGAGTTTGCCCAGCTCAGCCTTCAGCTCATCTATCTCCTCTACCCGCTTGGCATACCTATCTCTCTGGTCACCAAGCTCCATCATGAAAGACTCGCAGGTAGGGCACTCAATCTCACTGGGTTGGGGTCTCACACTCCTCAACCTCTCATTCTCCTCTAAAGCCTCAGCAAGTTGGGCTTTCAACTTCTGCAGCTTCTTAGCTGCCTTCTCCAGCATCTTATGCTGGGCCTTAAGTTCCCGGCTGTTCTGCTCTAGCATCTCAAGGATTTCGGCTTGCTCAGGAGTTACCTCATCATCGGAAGAAGAGTTGCTGCCGTCATCCTTGTTCTCCTTGTCCTCAAGAGCCATGGAGCAAACCGAGCTCCTCTTGTCCTTGTTCTTGTGCCTGGACTTGGTGGAGACGAAGCACAAGCCAGCTGGACCGCCTTGATCGTTCCTCTTGTCCTTCCTGTACGTGATCTCCTCATCGCTTGAGCTCGATGAGGACAAAGAGGAAGAAGATCCGCTGCTGCAGAACCCGATCTCGGCGAAGAAGGCCTTGTCCCGCTTTCGGTTGTCCTTCTGGTAGCTCTTGAAAGCCTTCCGGAAGTTCTTCTTGCCGAAGGGACGCTTGCCGGAGCCGTGCTTGCTGGAGCGGTGCTTGTCAAAGCCTGCCTTGCCGGGGTGGTACTTGTCGGAGTCACGGGAATAGCTCTTGCCCTTCCTGTAGTAGTCGTTCTTGTTGGGGCACTCGGCGATGAAGTGGCCGACCTCTCCGCACTCGAAGCACTTGGGCCGCTCTCCCCTCTTCTTGCTCATCCGGTTGTCATAGGCGTGCTGAAAGCGACTAGACACCAGACACAACTCATCATCCCCAAGCGTCGCTAGCTGCTCCTCTGTAACAGACATCAAAGCAGAAAAAGAGAAGTTGTGTAACATGGGGTTAGTGACAGACTCACTAGAGGGGGTAGCCAAGGCCAGACTCTTGGAACCTGTACAAGCGAGGGAATCCCTCATCTTGTAATCTACCTCGGTGGCCTTGAGCTTACTATAGAGCGCCTCTACTCCAATCGTATCATACCCTGCCAACTAAATGATTGAGTTCACCTTGATCTCCCATATTTTTCTGTCCAAAGCATACAGCAACTTGACAGCCTGCTGATGATCGGTATATGGGAGGGCAGCGGGGGCAGAGTTGACACGCAACTTGTTGATGATCGACTGAAAGCGACCAAACAAGTTGTCTACTGACTCTCCCGGCTTCTGGATGAAATTCTCATATTCGCGCCGGTAAGTCTCCACAAGTCTAGCCTTAATTGTCGCAGTACCCTCATGGTGTGCACTAAGCAGTGACCATATCTCACGGGCAGTCTTAAGGTGACTCACTCTCTCATAATCCATGGGACCAAGCCCGAAGAAGAGAAAGTTAACAGCCTTGGCATTCGCCTCATGCTGAGCCACGATGTCCTGCGTAGTACGCTCAGCAACTGGAAGCACCACAAAAGTCGTACTCTGAGTAGCATCCCATATGTCCTGACTCTGGCTAACAAGGAACGCCTCCGTCCTACCTTTCCAATAGGGATAGCCATCGGAGCCAAGGACGGGAATTTTCCCGGAGTAAGTCATCGTCGCTACGGTTTCATCACCGGTTAAGGTATAGGAAACCTAACCGGCTATGATACCACTTGTAGGACCGAGACGTGCGACTAGAGGGGGGGTGAATAGGAGCACTTGAAAAACTCAAACTCAAACCCCCAAAGTGCGCTCTCACGAAAACACACGCACACCCGATACCGTCCACTGAACAGATACGTATCGAGTGGAAAGCGGAAGCACTCGAAATAACGCCCAAAGAAAAGGACGTAAGATGAGCAACCAAACTACACCTAAACGAGCAAACACACTACACCCAGACAAACACACACAACACCTAAAACTACACCTCTCTAATGTGCAGAGTTACGTAGCATAGACAAGCTACTAACCCTAGGACACATTGAAAAACCCTAAACTGAAAACACTAAAGCACCATCAAAGCAAGCAAGAACAACAAGGCATAAACAAAACAAGACAAGCTACAAAGCTTGCAAGCGTCGCACACTAGCCACTCAACACACCGAAGCGTGCCTCACTTAAGAACAGTGAGTGAAGAGTATGGGCATGCAGTGGTTGACACAAAACAAGCTTGAAGCAAACCACAACACTCCAAACAACCAAAGAAACCAAGAAAAACAAACCCCAAAGCAAGCAGAGCAAGAAACACGCAAAAACAGGCCTAAATACACTAGACCGGACAATACTGTCTCAACCAAAAGAACTGACCGGACAAACCCAAAGAAAGGGGCTGAAACAGACCTAAAAACCTATAGACCGGACAATCCGAGGGAAGAGGATCGGACAATCCGAAGTATAGGGTTCGGACAAACCTAAGGACAAACGATTAGTACTGTCAGTTCTTCGAAAAACTGCGCGCAGAAAACAGCCCGACACCTCCACGAAAAACGATCGAAACGGGGTCAAATCTCAACGAAACTTCATGAAAATTTGCATGGACAATCCTAAGGACCTTCCCTAGCAAATCCCAAAAGATCAGCTCCAAAAGATCAAGGGATGCACGGGAATTGCAAATCTCGTGAGGTAGGTGAGTTGACAACCGAAAAAAAACTGCACGCAGGCACTCCAAAGACCGAACCAAAACCGGGTCAATTCTCAACGAAACTTCACGAAAATTTGCATGGATGATCCTAAGTACCTTCCCTAGCAAACTCCAAAAGATCCACTTGAAAAGATCAAGGGTTGCACGGGAATTTCAGATCTCGTGAGGTTGGTGAGTTGAACCCGAAAAACCTAGAAACGTCAAGAACGGCCCTTGCTCGTGGTTGGATGATTCTAGCACTTGGATAGTGAGATGCACCACGTCCTAGCAAGGCAAAATACTGGCAAAAGAAAGGTCTCATCCTTGGACAACACAAAACGAGCCAAAATCCAAGAAACGGGACCAAAAACGAAACTAGAAAAGGAGCAAAGAGGGAGGGACGAGATTGCTGCTCAAGACTTGGAATTTCACAACAAAGAACCTTGAATTAACCACGAAATTCAGGTTACAAGAGTTCCCTAGAGCCTACCTCCCTTCATCCTCCCACTAATGACAAGATTAGACTAAACTAGGCACTCATCTCCTAGCTAATCCTCTCTATTTCTTCTCTTTGGACCTTGGCTGCTAGGGTTAGGAAATCCTAGGGTTTGTGGCTGCCAAGATGAGCTCCAAGGGAGCCTCTCAAGTCTATTTATACCCTAGGCCCTAAACGACACAATTACATTAAGACCCCTACTCTAAAAATGCCCGGAGGGGGCCAAACCGAAAAGATACAATCGGACGACTACGATGACGTCTTGATCATCTTCGGTTTCTCCGCCTCGCTTGGATGTGCGCCACGTAGCCAGTAGTTCAGAAGCTTCCCTCGGTTTTGAAGTCAGAAACTGGAAAACTTTATTCTACGGGCTTCCTAGGCCAGGTCTTGGCCCAATCTTCTATCTTGGCGAGTCGGAGCCCAACCCACCAAGTCATTTGAACTTGGGTGGCGGTTTTGAGCCGAAGCCGCCAAAGCCTCCCTCGCACGCCTTCACGCCATGCACTCGGGTTGGAGCACCACAGTGGCACCCGGCTTCTCCGGTCCATCGGAGTCGCCTCGCGGTCCATCGGAGGGCTTACACCACCATTGCCGAACCGCCCCTCCGTGTACCGAGCTTCCATGGCCGACCGACGCCGAGCATTGCCTCCGGTCCATTGGAGGACTTTTGCCTCAGTCCATCGAGGTCTTCGTCTTCCTCTACCTCCAGTCCATCGGAGGACTTGTGCCGTTGACAATCACTCATTACACCAGGAGAGCAATGAGGCCGATCCATTGGCTCTCAGACCATACTTCAACCCAGCAAATGTTATATGATTTAAATTACGCATATGCATTAGGAGTTGCTTGAAACCCCTTTGCATTAGACTTCCTGGCCGCCCTGGCCCTAGCACCTATATATAGAGTCCGTAGGACGAGTATGCCTAGTAATGTTAGGTACGAGTAGACACGAGTGAAAGGAGTCACTCGTCGCGTAGGTGATATTTCAAAAATCAGAAAAATCTCATTAGGGTGGAAGATTATCATTATGCTTAAGTTTTAAATGGAGACCGAGCGGAGATTTTGTTTTGTATTTACTTTTCATGATGTCGCACTATGGAGTCCGCCTGAGTCGTATAAGGCCTGTCCGCTGTTCGCCTGCTGATC
Source organism: Paspalum notatum (assembly GCA_022530915.1). Lineage (NCBI taxonomy): Eukaryota > Viridiplantae > Streptophyta > Magnoliopsida > Poales > Poaceae > Paspalum > Paspalum notatum. Next base: position 23,596,826 of record CM039688.1, on the reverse strand, counting down.
GGCATAACATTGCTAGAGTGCTTATCCAGGCCATGGGACTGGTGAAATCTTACTTGTGCCATCCTGAAAACAGAGACACGTTCCTACCCACTTTTTGAGAGGAAGGTGGCCCGGGGGAGCTTTGTACTCATGGTGGAGAGACCGAGATGTCGGCAGGCTCATCATGGGGGCACAACCCGGGGGTCAAGCGGGAGTGAATCAAACTTGGGATGGGACAAGTGGAGATGGGGGCTATATGTGGGAACGTGATGGCTAGTAAGCATATACCCCTGGCATGATAGTTATTCTCAGGAATATAAAAATCGATTCGAATCGCTGATGCTCACCAGGTGTGAGAATGCCAAATATCGCACATGGGCAACGTAGTAACTACTTGAATACCTTATGATTATGCTCATGTTTTCAAAATACCACATGCCTGATTATATATCCTGATGTTTTACTTTCATGCAAGTTCTAGTATTGACAATATGGACCAACCAAGTGTAAAATCCTGCCTTCTTATGTAATCATGACATTGTTTAAAATCAATGGCTAAGGACTTACATGACTAGTGAGCAAGCATCACATCAGCCGTAAGCCATTTCCATTAAGTCCTACTGAGTAATTAGTACTCAGGCCCCCACTTTTGGATTACAGGTATGGAGTTCGTCGTTTGTGCCTGCGTAGGCGGGTGTGTCTGTTCTCACCAGGACTGATGACTTCCTTGCGTGGCTGCGAGGCAGCATCGGTGGGCTCAATGTTGTTTCAACGTTTCCAGGCTTTTGTTTATCATGAACCATGAACTTTGATTTCTGCTGCAAGATACTTTCGAGAACTTATTCTATCTTATGACTTTATGTTGAGACTTGTACTTTAAATTCAAACCCAGTTTGTAATATCCTAAACTCTATTATTACTACTCTATTCAACTGCCTGTAATGATGTAATTGTTGTGGCTCCTTCGAGAGTTTGATGAGTATGATGTCAGTTCCTCTGGATTGGTGTTATCGAGAGCCCGAAGGACTCTCGACGGACTACCGAGTTTGGTCTAGCCTAAGTGCACTGCGAGCCAATGGAGGCAGGTGTGCTTAGTCTGGATTAAGCAGGGCGGTTCCACCCCACTACCCAAGCCTTCTAAGGCTAAGCTGGACAAGATAATAGAGGAAGAGCTTATGTCCAAGGGCAAGAAGCTAGTCCAGCAGCCTGAGCCACCCAAGGCCACACCACCTAAGCCCAAGTCTCAGCCTAACCCAGTTCCTAGGAGGCCTGTCTACCACGGTGAGTTCTGCCAGTGGAATGGTCACCTAGGGGAGTTTTGCTTCAGAAGGAAGCGGGTTGAGAGGCAGGAGAGAGGTTGGGGGAACCATGATCAGTTCTACCAGGGTGGTAGGCAAGATCCTCCCCACTGCGGTGAGATGAGAGACCGCTTTGCTGGTGGTGAGAGAGGAGGCGGCTTTCAAGCCCGTGCTCCTGGTGGTCAGAGACGCTTTGTTGGTCGAGCTCCTAGTCGTTTTCAACGCGGCTACGGACCTCATGACTGAGGGTTTGTGAGAGAGCTTGAGAGGCCACGCTTTGAGGGTCGTGGTTACTCCAGTCGTGGTGATTTCTTTGACTGTGAATGCCCCACTTTTGAGCAGATGGCTCGGCACTGGTACAACAGTTTTGGTACTAACCCCAGTGCCGGACCGTTTGCTCACCATCGCTTTACTTAACTTTGCAGGATCGAGGCATGGAGGACGTGTGGATCATGGATTCCGGTTGCTCTAGGCACATGACAGGGAACCGCAAGTGGTTCTCCAGCCTCAACCCTGTGAGCACCAAGGAGTACATCACTTTCAGGGACAATGGTCATGGTGATGATGAAGAAGGCACCCCCATCTTTGAAGATGAGGAAGGTGCATATGATGTTGGTGATGCAAGAGCCACTGCACCGACTGCAGCTCTTGCCCTCTCTGCTACGAGCTCTGATGATGAAGGAGGACCCTTGCCCACGGCTTCCTCCTCACTCCCCCGACAGCAAGCTCAAGCAGAGGTTGGCCCCGCTGAGGACGCAGAGGAGGTGACCTCCGAGATTGTTCCATCTCGGCAGGTCCAGCGGGATCACCCTCCACACAGGATCATTGGAGATCTTCACCAGCGTGTCACACGCTCTTCGGTTAACTCTCTAGCCTTTTTCTCCCACTCTGCATTTGTTGCTTCTTTTGAGCCCCGGGATGTGTCACATGCATTATCTGATCCTAACTGGGTGAACGCCATGCATGAGGAGTTGAAGAATTTTGAGAGAAACCAGTTCTGGGATTTAGTTGAACCTCCACCAAACTGCCGCCCTATAGGAACCAAGTGGGTTTTCAAAAACAAACAGGGTGAGAATGGGATGGTTGTGAGGAACAAAGCGCGATTGGTAGCCCAAGGTTTTGGTCAGAAGGAGGGGATAGATTATGAGGAGACCTTTGCCCCTGTAGCTCGTTTGGAAGCCATTAGGATTCTGCTTGCTTTTGCTGCCTCCGAAGGCTTCAAACTGCAGCAGATGGATGTCAAGTCAGCCTTCCTAAATGGGTTGATAGAGGAGGAGGCTTATGTGAGACAACCTTCTGGCTTTGAGAGTGCCAAGTTTCCAGACCGGGTGTATAAGTTGAGGAAAGCCCTTTATGCTCTGAAGCTCCAAGAGCTTGGTATGCTAGGTTAAAGAGTTTCCTGCTCAAGTCTGGGTTTGTGATGGGTTCAGTAGACAAGACCTTGTTTTTGTTGAGTCGTGGAGGTGACACCCTGATAGTTCATATATATGTTGATGACATAATCTTTGGTGGTTCATCTTACGCTTTGGTGTCTAGTTTTGCTAAACAGATGAGCGGGAAATTTGAGATGAGTCTCATGGGTGAGCTCCAGTTCTTCCTCGGGCTGCAGATCAAGCAAGGCCCTGAAGGAACCTTCGTCCATCAAGCCAAGTACACAAGGGACATACTCAAGAAGTTTGATATGAGTGACTCTAAACCCATGACAACTCAAATGAGTACAAACATAGCGCTTGATGCTGATGAAGATGGGGAGGCGGTGGACCAGAAGGAATTTTGAGGAATGATCAGCTGACTTTTGTACCTAACGGCGACCAGACCGGACATTCAGTTCGCGGTTTGCCTTTGTGCGTGTTACCAGGCTTCTCCCAGGACATCTCACCATCAAGCGGTGAAGCACATTTTTAGGTACATAAAGTTCACTCCTGAGCTTGGTCTTTGGTACTCCTCGGGTTCTTCTCTTTCTCTTAGAGGGTTCTCAGATGCTGACCATGCTGGCTGCCGGATTGATCGCAAGTCAACCTCCGGCACATGCCAACTCTTTGGAACCTCTCTTGTCTCTTGGTCCTCTCGCAAGCAAGCTAGTGTATCCTTGTCTACCACAGAAACAGAGTATATAGCTGCTGCTAGCTGCTGCTCCCAGCTCTTATGGATGAAAGCCACCCTTAGTGATTTTGGCCTTAGGTTTGGGAGGATCCTTCTTCTAGTGGACTCTACTTCTGCTATCTCTGTAGCTAAGAACCCCATCTTGCACTCTAGAACCAAATACATAGACGTGAGGTTTCACTTTCTGAGAGATTACTATGAGAAGGGTGATATTGACTTAGTCCATGTAGTAACCCAAAACCAGTTGGCCGATATTTTTACCAAGCCCCTAGAGTTCAGCGCTTTTGTGCGCTTGAGAGGTGAGCTTGGAGTGTGTTGTCCCTTTCAATTGGCCGATGTTTTACCTTTGTTTGCCTTGTTTTTGTTTCCTTCTTGGTTCTTTTGCATTCTGTACCATATCATGCATTGCATTGTATCATATGTATTTTCACTTCACTAGCACTAGAGCTCTTTTGGAATGATGAGTTAGTATTTGCTTGTGCTAGATTGTACAGATGCTTGCTTGATCATGGTTGGCTAAGCTCTCTTGAGTTTGTTGAATACTTCTTGTGAGCTAAGTCTTTTGCTTTCCTGAAAATCAAAAACATGATCACCACTTGACTTGGCTACCAAGCATGTGTAGGAGTGTTGAATGCTATGCTATCTTTTCATACCTGGATATGCTAGTTGTATGTCTTTCCTAAGTTAATGCCTAAGCTTTTATGACACCTTGCTTAAAGAGAAATCTGAATTACAATGTTTACAAGTGGTGTTTCTTTCTGCTGAAATGAGAAAGATCCAGGTGGTTTTGCTTGTCACACTGATCTAGTTTGAGACAGCTTGCCTTTGCACTTTGGCATGAACTTGGACTAGGTTGTGTATGACCAAAACCTTGTCTTATGCTTCTAATGGTTCTTTGAACCTAGGCTTGGCATTGGTTGGTAAGAAGTGGCAAAAGACAAGTAAATAACTCCTGGCACAATATGGAACTTGCTCCTGTAATACAAGTGATTAAATCTGAAATATGCAAGTCTCTAAAATGCTTATGGCTTGGTGTGTATGCTTTGGTTGAGAGTAGCACACCTTGTATGCATTGCTAGCATCTTGCTGTTCATGTCTATCTTGCTAGATGCTATTCATGTTGGGTGATGTTTTCTTTTAAACTACCCTGCAAAACATGCTAGCTCTTGATATGTGTAAGATAGATTCATTTGAGCTTGTTGCATGCTTCCTTGTCCTCACTTGCTCTGTATGCTAGAACTTATGAATACTAGCTTTCCATCCCTTCTGAGCTCTTTCTGGTACACTCTCTGCATCTCATGGCATATTTTGAGGGGGAGTTGTCTAGTTCAGGGGGAGTCCTATGAACCCTTGATGTGTCCATTGTCAACAAGGGGGAGAAGTATTGGTCATAGGGGGAGGACTCCGGAGAGATTTAGTTGAGGGGGAGGTTTGCATTCATTTTTGCATTTGTAAGGGTGCATTTCAGGGGAGTTTGAGCTTTTAGCATGCTCTTTGCATCGGTGCGTTGAGCCTTTTGCCTCTGTCTTGAGGAGCCGATGCTTTGTTTCTTTTGTTGTCTCATTGTGCCCTGTTTCTTTGCTTGTATTTGGTTCTTGGCCATTTTGAGCAACTTTCTTCTTTCTTTCTTTCTTTTTCAGTTTTACGCTTTTCTCTTGTCATTGTTCTATTTCAGGTTACAAGTTGAAGGTGTTGACAATGCACTCATCAAGGGGGAGATTGAGAGCCAATGGACCGGCCTCATTGCTCTCCTGGTGTGATGAGTGATTGTCAACAAGCTCAAGCCCTCCGATAGACTGGAGGCCCTCTGATTGACTGGAGGTAGATGATGAAGACCTTGATGGACTGAGGCAAAAGCCCTCCAATGGACCGGAGGCAATGCTCGGCGTCGGTCGGCCATTGAAGCTCGGTACATGGAGGGGCGGTTCAGCAACGATGGTGTAAGCCCTCCGATGGACCGCGAGGCGACTCCGATGGACTAGAGAAACCGGGTGCCACCGTGGTGCTCCAACCCGAGTGCATGGCGCGAAGACGTGAGATGGAGGCTTTGGCGTCTTCGGCTCAAAACCGCCACCCAAGTACAAATGACTTGATGGGTTGGGGTCCAACTGGCCAAGATAGAAGATTGGGCCAAGACCCGGCCCAGGAAGCCCGCAGAATAAAGTTTCCCGGTTTCTGACTTCAAAATCGGGGGAAGCTTCCGGACTACTGGCTACGTGGCGTACATCCAAGCGAGGCGTGGAGAAGAATAAGATCAAAGCATCATCGTAGTCGTCCGATTGTATCATTTTCATTTCAGCCCCTTCTGGGCTTTCTAGAGTAGGGGTCTTAGTGTTAAATGGTGTCGTTAGGCCTGGGCTATATATATCTAAGTGGCTGATCATTTAGGTGACTCTTCCACCATTACAAAACCTTAGGCTTAGTTTCCAGGCAGCCAAGTGCTTAAAGAGAAAATCGGGTGCTAATCTAGAATTTGGAGTCCCCTAGGCTAGTACTTTGCATCAAGAGGGAGGATGAAGGGCGGTAGGCTGTAGGAACCTTGTAAGAACTGATTTTCCACTTCAATTCAAGCAAGATTCGTCCTCAATTCGAGCTCATGTGTGCAGCCCTCTCCCTTCCCCCTTTTTAGTTTGGATTTTGGGTGATTCTCAAAGGCTTTTGGTTCTTTGCTTTGCCTACGAGTTTTCCCCATTTCTTTTGGTGTTTTGGACTTGCAAGGATGTGGAGATTATGACCTAGTTCATCTCAAGCCTGCAGGTTTGCCACGAGCAAGTCGTTCTTGAGTTTTCCCCTTTTCTTGCCCAAAGCTTGCCACTTCACGAGATCTGCAATTCCCGCTAAACCCTTGATCATTTTTCATGGTTCTTTTGGGAATAGCTTTGGAATAGTGCTAGGATAGCCTGTGCCAAATTTCGTGAAGATAGGAAAAGGTTTGGTCAAGTTTAGGGTTTGCAAACTCAAGAACCAAGGCTGTTTTCTGGGTTCACCAGATAGTCCGGCTCCAATCACCGGATAGTCCGGCGAACTTCACATCCTCCAAATGGGTTGATTTTTTAGTATGTTGTTCTCCATGTTTTTGTGAGCATGTGGTTAAATGTTCATGATTTTTGGAGTCCGTTTGACCTCGTTTTGGCATTTTTTTTGTAACCTGTTCTGTTTGAAATTGCCCTGTCGGACTATGGTAGAGGGTGGCGGACAGTCCGGTGGTGCCAGGATTTTTGCCTCCAAATCTTGTTTATGTTGTTCCTAAGGTTTGTTGCTTGTTCCTAGTGCTTTGTGGGGTGTCTAGGATCGTTCCTAAGGTCTTTAGCACCTCATTTGCTAAGAGGTCTTGGCGATCACTTGGTGGTTCTTTTTGTATTGTTTGGAGGTAGTTGCTTTGGGTGTCTTTGCTTCAACCTCACATTTTGTGTTCTTCACCACTGGCCCATACTCTTTGCTGGCTGTTCATCCAGATGCATTTAGGTGTGGAGTGGCTAAGTGAGACACACTTTGTGTGAGTCATTGCTTTGCTTGACTTGCGATCTTGTGATCGTTGAGTCGTGTGCTTCCGCTTGCTTGGCGTGTTTCCTTTCAGTGGGCGACATCAAGTGCTAGCTAGTCACGTTCCCGTTCAGTGGGCGGTGTCTAGCTTTCGTTGTGAGTGTTGCGTCAGTTTGCACCAAGGGGGTTTGAGTTTGAGTTTTTCAAGTGCTCCTATTCACCCTCCCTCTAGTCGCACGTCTCGGTCCTACAAGAGCAAGATTGTTGAGGAAGTGCTCAAGCCTAAGGACAAGAAGCCTGCCCAGCAGCCTGCACCACCCAAGGCCACACCACCTAAACCCAAGTCCTAGCCTAACCCAGCATAGGAGGCCTGTCTACCATTGTGAGTTCTGCCAGCGAAATGGCCACCTAGAGGAGTTTTGCTTCAGGAGGAAGCGGGCTGAGAGGCAGGAGAGAGCTTGGGGGAACCAGGATTAGTTCTACTAGGGTGGTAGGCAAGATCCTCCCCACCGCGGTGAGATGAGAGATCGTTTTGGTGGTGGTGAGAGAGGAGGTGGCTTTCAAGCCCGTGCTCCTGGTGGTGAAAGACGCTTTGTCGGTCGAGCTCCTAGCCGTTTTCAGCGCGGCTATGGACCTCGTGACCAAGGCTTTGAGAGAGCTTTCGAGGGTTCACGCTTTGGAGATGGTTACCCTCATCGTCGTGATGATTTCTTTGATTATGCTTACCCCACTTTTGAGCAAACGGCTCGGCACTGGTACAGCAGTTTTGGTACTAACCCTAGCGCCGAACCGTTTGCTCACCGTCTCTTTACTTGACTTTGCAGGATTGAGGCTTGGAGGACGTGTGGATCAAGGATTCTGGTTGCTCTAGGCACATGATAGGGCACTGCAAGTGATTCTCCAGCCTCAACCCCGTGAGCACCAAGGAGTACATCACATTCGGGGACAATGGTCAAGGTAAAGTGTTGGGTGTTGGTTCTGTTTCGCTCTCTGCTAAGCTTTCCCTGAGAGAAGTTGCTTTTGTCCGAAATCTAGGGTTCAATTTGGTCTCTGTTTCGCAACTTCTCAATGAAGGATTTGAGGTTCATTTAAGAAGGGTGCGTGCCGCGTTCTTGATGCTGAGGAGACCCTTGTTTGTTCTTTGCTGCCTTTTGGTCAGGTTTTTAGGGTCGATCTCACATCTGTTTCTGGCCCTGCGCATTGTTTGGTTGCTAGTCCCTCTGCTGATATATGGAAGTGGCATAGGAGATTTGGTCATTTGAGCTTTGATCTGCTAGTCAGGTTGAGTTCATGGGCCTAATCCGAGGATTGCCTAAATTGAAAGCCGAGAAGGACTTAGTGTGCCACCGCTGTCGTCATGGCAAGATGGTTGCTGCTTCTCACACTCCTCTGTCTCAGGCAAGAGGGCTAGGTTGCAAAACTTTTGTATCGAGTAGAACTCTAGCAACACTTCTTTAGGCACTAGGATTGAATTGGGCTTGTGCGATAGGATTTAATTTCAAGTTTTGAAATTAGAAGTATTGCACTCAATGCAAGAACAAGGCCACAAGTGAGAAAGATGCAAGCATTCTCATCAAACTCAAGGATGAAAATGATAAGCTTAAGCAAGAAGTAAAGAGTGTGCAATCCGGCTATGGTGCCTTGCTTAAGGGCAATACCAAGTATCATGAGATGTTATCTTACCAAGCCGTGAACTTTGAGAGGAATGGTCTTGGCTATCCCCCAATGAAGGATACATGCAAGCCTCCACCTTCAGTCAAGATTGAGAAGCCCAAGTGGTGCACCGAGTGCATGACCGAAGGTCACTTCATGTTTGAGTGCAAAGCACCGCCCAAGAAACTCAACAAGCAATTGAGGGCGTTTGCTTTTGACGCTCACTACTTGGTCAAGAGATTGTCAAATGGTCAAGTTAAAGTCCAATTCCTAGGCAAGAAAGATGAGACAAGGCCCAAGAATCTATGGGTGCCCAAGACACTCATTCCCAAGATTGTCGACCCCAATGAAAAATGGACACCTAAGCCAAAGTCCAAAGTTGCACCTATTCTTAGATAGGTGCCCAAGTCTCAAGCTTGATTTGCTTGTGTGTAGGTGAACTACAAGACCGGTGGATCACATTGGGTGATGGATAGTGGATGTACTCAACATATGACCGGTGATTCCTGAATGTTCACCTCACTTAGTGGAAATGTGGAGGAATTTGACAAGATCACATTTGGTGACAATTCCAAGGGCGAAGTTGAAGGGTTGGGCAAAATTGAAATATCAAGTGAATATTCAATCTCCAATGTATTACTAGTTGATTCTTTGAATTTCAATCTCTTGTCGGTTAGACAATTGTGTGATTTAGGTTTTCAACGCCTATTGGTGAAGAAGTCCTCAAGGGTTTTCGGCACAACAATCTTTATCTTGTTGACTTCAACTCAAAGAAGGCCAATTTGCAAGCATGTTTGTTCTCCGAGAATTCAATGGGTTGGTTGTGGCATAGAAGGCTTGCTCTTGTTGGAATGAGCACACTCAAGAAAGTCATGAAGAAAGAATTGGTCCGAGGCTTAAAGGATATCACATTTGAGAAGGACAAATTGTGTAGTGCTTGTCAAGCCGGCAAACGAGTTGCAAACACTCATCCAAGCAAGACATTTATGTCCACCTCAAGACCACTAGAGCTACTTCACATGGATCTCTTTGGTCCAACTACATATACAAGTATTGGTGGCAACAACTATGGTTTTGTGATTGTGGATGACTTCTCAAGATACACATGGGTTTATTTTCTTGAGGACGAGACCGAGGTGGCTCATGTCTTTAGCAAGTTTGCCAAGAGAGCTCAAAATGAATTCAACACTTCAATTATGAAGATTAGAAGTGACAATGAAAGAGAGTTTGACAACACCAACATTGAAGAATATTGTGATGAGGTTGGGATCAAGCATGAGTTCTCCGCTACATACACTCCCCAACAAAATGGTGTAGTGGAAAGAAAGAATAGAACTCTTATCACTCTTGCAAGATCAATGCTTGATGAGTATGGCACTAATGAGAAATTTTGGGCCAAAGCTATCAACACCGCATGCTATGCCTCCAACCGGTTGTATCCTCACCACCTTCTTGACAGAACTCCATATGAATTGCTCAACAGGAGGAAACCCAATATCTCATATTTCCGGGTGTTTGGTTGCAAATGCTATATCAACAAGAAGCGCCAACACTTGGGTAAGTTCCAAAGGCGTTGTGATATTGGTTTCTTACTTGGTTACTCATCAAAGTCCAAAGCATACCGCGTATTCAACAATGCCACCGGTATGGTTGGAGAGACGTATGATGTGGAATTTGATGAATCTAATGGTTCCCAAGGAGCACATGTTGATGTTGTGGATATGGATAAGGAACCACTTGTAGAGGCAATGAATAATATGCCTATCAGTGACATCAAGCCTAAAGAGGATGACGATGAAGTGCAAATTGTTGATCATCCACCCTTCTCCATGGCACCTCAAGATGGTAGTGAGCAAGACAAAATACTTCCAAATGAAGATGTTCATGTACCTCAAGAGCAAGTTGATGAGCAAGCACAAGATGTGAGCACAACGGTTAGGACACCTCAAGTGGCAACTCAAAGAAGAAGTCAACTCACAAGTGGACACCCGAAAGAACTCATCATTGCTAGTCCAACTAGAGGAGTCACAACAAGATCTCGCAATATTGGTGATGAGGACATCAACTACAACACCAGTACGTCTACACTAGTAGCACCTTTTCCAGCGCCACCAGATGCACCTTCTCTTCAGGCGCCACCTTCTTCCTCATCTGGGCCAATCACTCGGGCCCGTGCAAGAGATCTAAACTTCGTCATGCTACTGAAGAATGAAGGCCCAGAAGAACAGACGCTGGCCCAACTGAGGCCCTTGTGTGGGCGCCTAGGGCTGGCCACCACTAGGGGCTGCGCCCCCTCCCTGGCCGCCCTTCCCTAGGGTCTGCGCCCCCCCTCTCTCCCTCTATTTAGATAGAGGCTTCATTTCTTTTCAGACTCGAGTTTTGTTTTACAATTAGCTTTAGCTACTCTTGAACACGCGCAAATCTGCGCTGTCCTCGTGTATTTCAGAACTCCACCTTCGAGTGATAATTAGATTGCTCGCATCTCTTTGTTGTTCGTTCTTCGATTGTGGACAGGAAACGATCTTCGTGATCAGGCTGATCTTGCATCAACAAGGTCGGTAACCACAGGGAGTTGGTTCAGCGATTGCATTGGCGCTTCGGGCTCGCTCGTCGTAGTCGGATAGTGAGGGTCATCTTCCACCAAATCGAAATTATCCCCACTCACCGAAAGATCGGGCACTCCGGCTCTATCAATAGGTCATAGAAGCCTCATCAAACTGACCTATTAGTTTCCATGTATAGGGCACCCTCCGGGGTATAAAACCAGGGCCTCCCTAGGAGGAGAGGGCATCCAATTCATTGTAAACAGAGCTCCAAAGCTAGGTTTAGGGGTCCGTCTTCAAGACTCGTTGAGAAGGAGATCTCGGCTAAAGGAGGAAGCGAGAGGAGACATGAACAGAGACCCCAGCTGTTTCCAGGGAGTTCATGATGTTCTTCGAGTAAACTATTTGTTCTTCTTATTTACTATGATAAACCTTGAGTTCATGATGTTCTTCGAGTAAACTCTTTGTTCTTCTTATTTACTATGATAAACCTTGAGTTCGATCAATGAAATTGTCTTTTGGCTATGAGTTCTATGTTTATACATGATCTTTGATCCATGTCTTTGCAATGCTTCATCTCTAGATGTGCTTGGCCAAAATCAATATTCCACATGTCTTTTAGTAGATCTGTTTACCTTGATTGGTTGATTGAATCTGCTCATGCTTAGATATGGTTTAGATTTGCTAGTTCGTCAATTAACCTGACTTATGTGACAAGTGGTTGGAGGGAAAGGTTTGAGCAAGTTTATGACATTCATGATCATGTTTATGCTATAGTCTAGTTTATATCTAGTTTGTGATTAGATCCTTTCTACCACCTTACTTTATTAGATCTATTAAAGCTAGTTAGTAATTGTTTAATCCTAGATTAATAGTAGTTTAAGCATAGTTTTCCACGGATTGACAAACCCTTGATACTCATCTTGGGGAAAGGCTACAACCAATACTATCGCTTGCAGTATAAGGTTTGGTGTGCTTAAGTGCCGTCAACATATGTAAATTGTACTCCTGAAGTTTGGTTGGATTTTGGATTTATTTGGTCGTTTTTGGTTTAAACCGATTTCAAAATCAGATCTGTTTTCTGCTGTCTGCGCAGTTTCTGCTGACCTGCGGACTGTCTGCGCAAAGGCCCAGACTATTTTGTGAAAACCATCCTTGACATGTCAGGAAGCTCCAGTTAAAATCTTATAATTTTTGGAGGTAGTTTGGTTGGGTCTCGGCATTTCTTTCTTCGAGTTGGTGAGGCTATTTTCTATCAATTTTTGTCCTGCAGACAGTCCGCACCTGGAGCGCGGACAGTCCGCCGTTGTTTCTATTGTTGTTCTTCCAAAGTGCTCAGTTGAGTCCTACAGCTGCAGACTATCTGCCCATATAGCCTGGACTATCCGCCGGTGCCAGGATTGCTTGTTTCTTTGTTGGTGTGTTTGCTCTTCGGTGTTTTTGCCTCGACTTTGTTTTTCCCACTGCTGAAGCCGCGTCTCGATGTGGTGAGTGTCGGGTAGTGAACTTGCAATGCGAGTTGCTTGATCTTGACTTGCAGTCCTCTTGTGTTCGTCGAGTTAAGCGCTTCTCCTCGCTTGGTGTGTTCCCGTTCAATGGGCGACACCAAGTGCTTGCTAGACACGTATCTGTTCAGTAGATGGTGTCTAGCATGGTTTCTTTGTGAGTTTCAGTGCACCAAGTCTGGGGGTTGTGATTTTGAGTTTTCAAGTGCTCCTATTCACCCCCCATCTAGTCGCACGTCTCGATCCTACAGAGCCAAGGCGGGACAGCGATGATGGCCATGACAGGCGCCGAGACAACGACGACCGACGCGACCGACATTGGGATGGCGACGAATGGAGAGACTAGCACTGGGACGGAGACATATGCCCCTAGAAGCACGGTTTTGACAACTCCATCAACGAAACAAGCTACTCCGGCAAGCTCGTCAAAGGATGGAGGACATCCTCAACAAGCCTTTCCCGGTTCACCTCGGGGCGGGGCACATGCACCGCAATTGTTGGGGTCTCTAGTTCCTGCTTCCGAGAGCACCCTTCCTCCCATGAAGGGAGATGACCAACAAAACAAGGACGGCGGGAAGCAGCAACGCAATAAGGTCCCGGAGGACCATGACCTGGGCGCAAGAGGTTGGCTTCACCATTGTCAACAACGAAGTAGTCGTCATCTATGTGGGCACGGCTCGAAAGAGAGTAAGCGCAAGCAGAAACTAACCAATCGACATGTTATGCTGGCGCAATAGTCTACACCAACTTATTACCAATGGTTCGAGCAAGCAATCAGCTTAAGTAGGGACGATCATTGGTGCGACTTTGACGAGCAAGGTTGTTACCCCCTCATCATCAGCCCCATTGTGCACTCCTCCCTCTTGCACAAGGTGTTGATTGACGGAGGTAGCAGCCTCAATATGCTCTTTGAGAAGACCCCCCTTCCATTGGGGCTTAGCATCAAGGACCTCGAGGAGTCAGACACACAACCGCTGGGCGAGGCACGCAACCGCTGGGGCATATCACTCTCCCCATCACCTTTGGCGACAAGAACAATTGAAGAAATGAGTACATCCATTTCGAGGTGGCTCGCATCGACTCCTCCTACAACGCCATCCTCGGGCGTCCGGCGCTCGCCAACTTCATGGCGATTCCACACCACTCGTACCTATTACTTAAGATGTCAGGTCCTCACGGCGTCCTTTCCATCTGAGGTGACTTCAAGACCTCTCACGAGGTTGACCACGTGGCACTCGTGGCGACAGAAGACCTCAAGCACAAAGCCACTCGAGAAGAAGTGAAGGCTTTGGCTGCAAAGATAAAGCCCACCATCCCATCCACTGACCCCAGCAGTCATATCAGTAAGTCACGTCTTGATGCGGTGAGTGTCGGGTGGTGAACTTGCAATGTGAGTTGCTTGCTCTAGACTTGCGGTCCTCTTGTGATCGTTGAGTTAAGCGCTTCTGCTCGCTTGGTGTGTTCTCGTTCAATGGGCGACACAAAGTGCTTGCTAGACACGTATCTGTTCACTAGACGGTTTCTAGCATGGTTTTTTTGTGAGTTTCGGTGCACCAAGTCTAGGGGTTGTGATTTTGAGTTTTCAAGTGCTCCTATTCACCCCCTCCTCTAGTCGCACATTTCAATCCTACAGAGCTGAGGCGGGACAGCAATGATCGCCGTAACCGGCGCTGGGACAATGACGACCGACGCGACCGACGTTGGGATGGCGCCCACTAAGCAAATCGACCTAGGCCTCGACGACCCAAAGAAGATGGTGATCATCGGGGCCAACCTCGACCCCAAATAGGAAGACGCACTCGTTCAGCTCCTGAGTCAGAAGTGGGACATGTTCTCTAGCCAAGCATCAGATATGCCTGGCGTTCCGAGGGAGCTAGCTGGACACAAGTTGAAGATCAACCCAGGTGCCAAATCCGTCAAGCAGAAGTTGCGTCGCTTCTCTCACAAGAAGAAATAAGCCATTAGGGTAGAGGTAGCTCGGCTCACCGCAGCCGGTTTTATTAGAGAAGTCTTTCACCTAGAATGGGTAGCAAATCCTGTACTTGTACTGAAAAAGAATAAAAAGAATGGAGGATGTGAGTTGATTACACAGAGCTTAATAAACACTGCCCGAATGACCCCTTCGGGCTTCCTAGGATAGATCAGGTCGTAGATTCCACAGCAGGCTGCGCCCTACTTTCTTTCTTAGATTGCTACTCAAGCTACCATCAGATAGTGCTAGCTCCAGAAGACTAAGAAAAGACATCATTTATCACGCCATATTGAGCCTACCGCTACAAGACAATGTCCTTCGTCTGAAGAACGCTGGTGCTACCTACCAGCGAAGCATCTAAGCCTGCCTGGCCAAACACTGGGGTAGGTATGTTGAGTCATACGTTGACGACGTCATGATCAAGACCAAAGACCCCGATGACTTCATCAAAGACATAGAAAAGACCTTTAGTAGTCTAAGGGTCTACAGATGGAAACTGAACCCAGATAAATGTGTCTTTGGCATACCATCTGGCAAACTCCTAGGTTTGATCGTCAGCAATCGTGGGATCGAGGCCAATCCAGAAAAGATATCTGACATTATAGGCATGGAGCCACGGACATCACATAAGCAGATTCAAAAGCTCACCGGGTGCATGGCTACATTCAGTGGATTCATCTCGCGCTTTGGTGATCGGGGGCTCTTTTCTTCAAGCTCCTTAAGAAGCTCGACACCTTCAAGTGGTCAGAAGACACGCAGAAGGCACTGGATGAACTCAAAATCTTTCTCTCTTCACCCGTGGTTCTGACTGCCCCAATCTGAGCACAGGACGGCCGGCTAGCCGAGGAGCTGTACCTCTATCTAGCCTACACCACCCATGTGGTGAGTACGGCACTCGTCGCCGAGAGGACGGACGAAGCCCATGTCTACAAGATCCAACACCCAGTGTACTTCATCAGTGTAGTCCTCAGTTAAGCTAAAATATGGTACCCTCAAGTTCAGAAGCTTGTATACGGTGTCCTCATAACATGCTGTAAGCTTCATCATTACTTTGAGGAGCATCGAGTAGTAGTTGTCACCGCCTCCCAATTGGAGACATCCTACGCAACAAGGAAGCAGTTGGAAGAATAGCCAAGTGGGCATGCGAATTGGGTGCCTACAACATCAACTTCAGGCCTAGAACCGCAATAAAGTCCCAAACCCTTGCAGACTTCATCGCCGAGTGGATAGAATAGCAAGCGCTAGCAAATCCCGAGAGGCCAGAGCACTGGGTGATGTACTTCGATGGATCACTAAATCTTGAAGGCGTCAGGGCTGGCATACTCTTTATATCACCTAGAGGTGAGCAGCTCAAGTACGTGCTTCAGATCGAGTTTAAGCTCTCTAACAACACGGCTGAATACGAAGCTTTAATACATGTTCTGCGCATCGCCGAATCCATGGCAATCAATAGACTACTCGTCTATGGTGACTCTGTGGTGGTGATCAATTAGATAAATGGTGTTGCTCTACAGAGAAGATGTCAGCTTATTGCACAGAAGTAAGAGAACTCGAAGGCAATTTCTATGGGCTCGAATTTCATCACGTGCCAAGAGATGATAACATGGCGGCAGATGTACTCTCGAAGCTGGGTTCAAACGTGCTGAGGTACCACCCAAAATATTTGTCCAAGTATTAGACAAGCCAACTGTGGTGGAAGAAAGTGAAGGAGAAGTCTAGATGGCCAAACCCACTTAAGGATAGATCTTGGTAATCGAACCCGACTGGAGAGCAGAGATCATCGAATGCATCAAGTCAGGTACCCTTCCATAACCAAAGGCCGCAGGTGACAGAGTGCAACGAAGGAGCAAGAGCTATACACTAATCAGCGACCAACTCTACCATCAGGCAACGTCATCAGGCGTCCTCCAGGAGTGCATCCCTCATGGTGAAGGAATCAACCTGCTTCATGAAATCCACTTGGGTTCCTGTGCCAACCATGCGACATCTAAAATGCTTGTGGGCAAGGCATTCAGAACTGGGGTCTACTGGACAACAACGAAGCAAGATACGGAGGTGATTGTTCGGACCTGCGAGGGTCACCAGTTCTTTGCTCACCAGCAGCATCTCCCAGCATCTGAGCTGCAAAATATTCCGATCTCCTGGCCTTTCACGTGTTGGGGTTGGATATGATTGGACCATTTAAGAAGGCTCCAGGCGGATATGATTATGTGCTGGCTGTGGTCGACAAGTTTTATAAGTGGATAGAATACAAGCCAATCAACATGTTGACGGCAGCAAAGGTGATAGAGTTTATTGAGGAAATCATGCATAGATTTGGAGTTCCGTCAGAAATCATCATGGACCTAGGAACCAATTTCTCCGCAAATGCCTTTTTCGATTTCAGTAAACATCAAGGGATTTTAGTCCGTTATGCTTCAGTGGCACATCCCCGAGCTAATGGGCAGGTGGAGCATACCAATGGTATGATCTTCCATGGTCTCAAGCCAGCCATATTCGACAAGTTAAAGCCATATGAGGGAAAGTGGCTAAGAGGACTGCCATATGTGGTATGGGGGCTCAACACTTAGCCATCCAAGGCCATCAACAACAACAACACATTTTTCATGATGTACGGATTAGAGGCCGTCCTCCCTGCAGGTCTGAAGCATGGGGCTCCTAGAGTGGCATTCAGAAATATTCCAGTGGCCTAGTAGTCGAGGACAGAGGATGTCGACCTCATTGAAGGTGAATGTCCATATGTTGCCCTCAAATCTGTCAAGTACCAGCAGGCGTTGAAGCAGTACTATGACAAAAACATCAAGCCATGCTCCTATATTGTTGGCGATTGGAAAACATCTTCAGCAGGGCAGTCTAAGTTGAGCTCTCGATGGGAAGGGCCGTACCTAATCAAGGAAGTCCTGGGTAAGGCCACGTTCAAGCTCAGTGATCCAAAAGGCAGGGAACTACCAAACACTTGGAATTTAGAGAACCTGCGACGCTTCAACCCTTAGGACATCTGGCACTTGATCACCACTTCGCGAGTGCCTACCCTCAAGAACCTTGTCCCGAGTTTCAGCACTTGGCATGTATGGGCCAAGCACCCTGAACACTCATTTTTCGGCGAGAACCAAGCCGAGTATGGCCTCCGCGCCCTTATATATGTCAGCACTACCATTTCTGATCCTCCATCATGTAATTTAGTTACATACAAGCAAGAATTTTCTAATGACAACCAAGCTGAGTCTCTCGCATCCACTCGCTACCATGGAGACAACCAAGCTGCACTAGCCGAGTACTTTGCCTTAACCAGCACCGAGCGACAACCAAGCTGCAAAAAGAGCTCGTGCTAAATGCACTTTTCCCTAAACATACCACTGACAACCAAGCTGCAAAAAGGGACCACACGCAAAATTCTTGCATCCGGCCGGTGACAACCAAGCTGCGAAAAGAAACAATCAATATAACCGCGAACTCTAACCATCGACAACCAAATTGCCAAAAGAGTAAAACCTACTTAATATTACTACATATTCGGTGATAAACAAGCCATTCAAAACATTACATGTCCCCAGGACTCATTCGTCTGTTGTCACATACCAGCCAGGCGCACTACAGAGTGCAGACCGGCTGTTCAATCTTACAAAGTTTTTACATACAGATAGCAGATGTACGTCTAAATTCACAATGCTGGGGGCTGCTCATTGTCATCCCCAGTACAGATGATTCGAAGGATCTCATCGACACGACACCTATGGGGCGGGCCGCCTGTTGATAGCCAGAGAATACTTCCTGCGTCATGCCCGCCTTGGGGCCAGATGAAACGACGACGAAGTTAACCTCAGGATAATAGGTCTTGAATGTAGCTACTACATCCATGACGATATCCCAGATGGATTCCCTGAAGAACGTCTTAGTAGAACTCAGGGCACCAGGCAGCCTTTCTTCAATAGGCCGAGGAGTCTCCTCTAGCGCCAACATATCGACATGAGCTCGAACACCGGTCGCCAAAGTCTCGTAATGACGCTCTAGCCAGCTATACTTGGTTGTCTACTCGAGTTCTACGAGGTCTGTGCCATGCTGCTTGAACAGCCTGGTCACCTCAGCATCAAGCTTCTTCAACTCTTCACGCGCTTGATTTATTGACGCTCTAGCCAGCTATACTTGGTTGTCTACTTGAGTTCTATGAGGTCTGCGTCGTGCTGCTTGAACAGCCTGGTCACCTCAGCATCAAGCTTCTTCAACTCTTCACGCGCTTGATCGCGTGATGTGGTCAGCTCTTCGGTTTCCTTGGCGCATTAAGACCTCTCCTCAAGATTTTGAGTCTAATTGTTTCTCAAATAAAGATATATCAAGATCTTTGGCAATTACCTCGTAAGCACTCTTCTGAGCAACCAACTTGCCCTTTAGTCTCAAAGCCTCTTCTTCAGCAACATTCTTTTCACTATGAAGAGTGGCAATTTCTTGCTCGGCTGCTTCTGCCTTCTCTATAGTAAGTTAACAGTATGTCATTCAACATAAAAGCAAAGCACCAACCATTGACAGGGCACTGATTTCACCCACCTTTGGCACTCTGCTCGGCAGTGGCCAGACGTTTCTTGAGATCGACATTCTCGGTATATATGTGTAGCACATCGTGGAAGCAATCCTGCACTGGCAGCCAGTAAAGAATTTTTAGCATTGATGCTGTGATGCCCCCGGCATCTCAAAAGCTTTGACACACAGTTAGAGACAAATTAATAATGAAATCATGAGACTTAACGATGCTTAGAGAGTAGCGAAGACTAGATGGAAGAAATCACGAAGACAAAATTTTTCTACTCAAGATACAAAACCGTGTGTGGGTTAGTTTGGTAAGTCCAGGACAACACGCTTGTGTGCGAAACACCAAATACAAAAGTCTTAGTTCGGGATGTTACCTTCAATTTTGATATTATGACCATCTTTAAAATCATATGTTATGAGGTTTAAAAGTCGAGACCAAATCAAACCAGAAATTCTTTAAAGGTGCCAATTGTGATCGTGACTAAATTTAGACCCTAATGAAACTTTTAGATTCATTAAGCAATTGAGCTTAGCTCCATTATCAATGTTGTCGTACATACCGTGAACTTCACTTTTGCTACACTAAGCATGGCTCAAAACTATCATCTACTCACTTCCTAGTTTCACCCAAATATCTCATGGAAACAACCAAGTCAGCCTACACTTAGAATATTTTCCAAGTCAAATTTTCAACTCTTCCCAAGCTTGAATCTGAAATTACTTTTGATTTCACTATAGCACTTAAAAATCTTCTTTTCTATGAAATGAAATTGAACTTATCACCTTCCAAATTCATCAGACCTTGAAGTGATTGGACTCCATTTGAGTATCCAAAAGTTCAAAACAAGAAAGACTCTACATAAATTGAAGCTGCAGCTTTACCAAACCTTCAACAATGTTTGTGAAGGAAGAAGAGGAGAAAGGTTGAAGATGGTGATTTTGCCAAAATCCCCCTGCCATTTCTCATTTTTGTGCATGCGAATGTCGGTACTATTCATTGAGTCAGTGAAATGTTCCATGCTAGCCCCTGATATATACAGTTAATCACGTATAGGTCCCCGGATCTAAGGGTTTTTCCTTTTTATTTTGTTATTTTCGGCTGAAACTTTGAAAAATCATAAAAATTCAAATAAAAATCCAAAATGGGTAAACTCTGTGGCTATGGACTCCTTGTGAGTAGATCTACAGGATGGGTATGATGTGGATCTACGAAAGGACTGTTTTGCCCTTGGTTTGTTGCATGCATGACAAAACAAGATAAATGGCAAACGTGGGCTAAATGGACTTCAAATGCTATGAAACTTGGGCAGTAGCTTTATTAGGACATTTTGGCATTGTGTGAAAGTGGGTAGCCCTAGCATTGACTGTTTGATTACTGCTTTCCTATTAAGCATGAGATTTGTGTGTTTACTAACATAGGAAAGGGATACTACTCTGGTATTTTTCATGTACTCTACTTAGCATAAGTAGCTCACTAGTGAAAGATGAAGCTATGCATATTTAGTTTTGTCACTGTTTTGAAAATGACAATGTGTTACTTGCTAGAATAGATAATTGGAAAAAAGTGTTCTAGAGTACTAGGAAAACTCCATGGAAAATTTGGTGGCTTACTGATGGTATATAGGTTCCAGAAAGTATTTATATAGAATTTATGAACACCGTTTTAATGTGCATGTAAATTAGACCCTAATATTTATATGGAAAATAGATGTCCTATCAAACTATGGATTTTATGCTTACTAGTTTTTGTATATGATGTTCATGCAACGTTATGCTTGATGTAAAAATATTAGGACCAGAAATCATTCCTATAAATTTTGAAAAATCTAAGAAGCTATAGGGCTGATAATTTGCTGGAATTTTAATAAATAAATTATAACTCTTTTGCGGCTGAAATTTTGACAGTAGCATTTTATAGTGGAATTCTACGTGTCATAAAAAAAGTTGAGCTCCTTTGTCATTGTCTAACTGCATGAACTCTGATGGCGTTTTATTCATAAAATGAGTATGTATACCGATTATAGGTGTAGGTGTTTATTTGTAATTGGTATTATTATGAATATGGGTCTATGTCTTGCTACATACTGTCGGCTATTCTCCATGTCACACTTGATTAAAAAAATTAGTTTACCCACGTAAACTACCTAAAGTCAACATAGGGTTTTAATCCATAAAATAAACAAAATGTATGATATAACTAGTAAATGTTTCTTATGAATGACTTGTTAGTGTATATATGATTATATGGGTGTATGCTTGCTTTAAGTTCATAAATGTACTATTATCACTAGTACTAAGAGCGTTACTAGTAATTCGTTACATGAGTAATCATATGCTTAAGTGATGTTTTGCTTGCATATGGCATGAAGAAGAACAAGTTAACTTAACATTGGATCATATAATAAACTTCTATGTGCATCGGGAATGGTTGAGTGCATAGTTGTATGCTTGTCCGAAATGTGTAAAAACACTTCTTGTCAAATAGCTTATCGATCACTTTTGTTCATATATGTGTGTGTGATACTCATACATCTCATTCGTTGCATCGTGCATATCATTCATATAGCAAAGCTTATTGCAGATACGTGACCAACAAGCAAGTGCGTGGAGCTACATCAATCAACGGCGTCCAAAAGACCAACTGAGACCCACTTACGAAGTGGAGGGCCCATCAGTCTTGTTTGGACGGAGGAGTTGTCCAAGTGATCAAGGGGTTGCCTGGGGCAAAGTCTCAAAACCCGGCAAACTAACTTTAGATTAGTTTGTTCAAATTTTCAACAACAAAGGTAGGCCCCTTAGCCATTTACACCTACTTAAGAGTCTCACCACCCTCTACTTGAATGTGCATTTACGTTCAGGAGTTGTTTGAAACCCCTCCTGCATAAATACCTGATATCCTAAGTAGAATGGATAGGTCGAAGTCTATGCTTAGCCATGCTTGGACGGTAGAAGTCGAGTGAAGATATTCGCTCGCGAGATGGTAGGGCTCAAAAATGTTTTACAAAAATATTAAATTCAAAAGTAATATGATATGATATATTGGAAAGATGAGACCGGGTGGAGCATAAGTTTACTTTCGAGGTGTGCATTGTTGTTGTATTCGGTTCCACCCGTGTCGCATAAGGCCCGTCCGCTGTTCACCTGCTAATCGTCATAACATTGCTAGAGTGCTTATCCAGGCCATGGGACTGGTGAAATCTTACTTGTGCCATCCTAAGAACAGAGACACGTTCCTACCTACTGGTTGAGAGGAAGGTAGCTCGAGGGAGCTTTGTACTCATGGTGGGGAGACCGAGATGTCGGCAGGCTCACCATGGGGGCACAACCCGGGGGTCAGGCGGGAGTGAATCGAACTTGGGATGGGACAAGTGGAGATGGGGGCTACATGTGGGCACGCGATGGCTAGTAAGCATATACCCATGGCATGATAATTATTCCTGGGAATATAAAAATCGATTCGAATCGCTGATGCTCACCAGGTGTGAGAATGCCAAATATCGCACACGGGCAACGTAGTAATAACTTTAACATATTGTTTATTTAATCATACTTTTTATATTACATGCCTATACTTGTATGTTACATTTCTGCAAGTTACTTTATGGTGCTATATATATGTGGAAATGACGAGATATATGAAGTATGGATCATGATAATAATATGAATAAATTGAGGCTTACGGTTTAACATAGAATGAAACATAAAAGTAAGGACTCACTTTTAGTAAGCTTATGCGGGTTAGAAGTCAAGTCCACAAAAAGCCTTGCATACTCTCAAATGTGTCGAGCTGATACCGCCCTTGGGTAAGTCCTACGAGTACCCCACGTACTCATCGTTTGTTGTTGATATTTTTCTTTAGGTACATGTCAGTTTGTGAGCAAGGATGACCACGGTGGGCTCGGTGTCATGCCTTGACGTTTCTATTCTTCCGCTGCGATATATCTGTATATCATATGTTTTCCGCTGTGAGATTATTTTGAAGCTTTACTTCACTACATTTGTACACTAATTAGAGCAAAGTATTTGTAATCAATTAAACTATGTTTGTATGAAATGATGGGTTGTTGTAATTGTTGTGGCTCTTTCGAGAGCTTAACGTGTATGATGTCGGTATCTCTGAGTGATGGTTACGTCGAGTTCCCCTTCTAGGTAGCTCGACGGACTACCGGGTTTGGTTCGGTCTACGTGCACTGCGAGCCAGAGGCGGCAGGTGTACTTAGCTCGGATTAAATCGGCGGTTCCGCCACAGATGCTAGACTAAACAAGATTCTAGAAAAACAAAGGACAAATGAAACCTACCGAAATGTCCTTGATCAAAACAGGGGCTGCTTCACCATCCTTCTGTAAAGCCAGCTCCAGCGAGTCACCTGCTATAGCCTCCCCTGCAACAGGCTCTTCCCAGCATGCTTGATGGTGGTCAAGGTATGGGATGGCTTCTTGTTGAAGGGCCCCAGATTCAGCCGCCAGCCCGAGTGGATTCGCTTCTCGTGACGGACCAATCAACTTGGGCATCTTCCCATGGTCATCTGACTATTCCAGGTCTTCTTCAACTCTAACAATAGGGGCCCCAATCCCTATTGCTTCGTTAGCCTGAGGCTCCTTAGATGCCGTAGCCGGTGGGTCATCCGCTTCGTTACGACACCCGGGTTCATCTTCTATTTCTCGACTGGGAGTTGGATCAACAGTATCTTTCTCAGCAATCTGGGCAAGAAGATCAGTAGCTCTACAAAATAGATGGAATTCAGTGATCGAAAGTGCGTAGACATCAAGAATTCAGTAAGGCCATAAATAACTTACGATGGAAGGTGGATCTTGTTCCTCACTATCCAGATAACTGGCTCTGCCTGACCACGCGATGTAGTATAGGGGAGGGCTCTAGCTCTTTCTGGCCCTCTCCAGATCCCTCCATGGCCTTCCGCTTGCAAGACCTGAGGTTATAATCATCAGAAGGCTCATTTTCTTCACTGACGGGGTCGGTTATCCTTATTCCTGTAGCAATCCTTGAAGCATTGTGCTTTCTGACAGCTTGCCGAGTTGTTCGGCGCCCAGTATCAGCAACTACAGTATCTTCTTACTGCACCGGCTCCTTGCTAGGCTGCACATCTTTCCCGATGTCAGCATAGAAATTTGCTGGCATTCCTTGCACCACTATGTTGTCATAAGTAGGGATGACATACTCCTGGTCAGGCGATCTCTATCTCTTTGGGTCAGCATCTTCAGGGTATGGTGGCTTGGATAAGAACCTGTAGCATAATCCATGTGACAGTTCACACCAAAGGCAATGATGTTATTAACATAGGCGTTTCAAGAAAACAAATAATAATGATCGATAATTGTGAGAAAAACAAATACCTGTTCAGCTGGCCTATACAACGTGATCTTGCTAGGAAGAAGGTCTTAATTCGAGCTTTGATTTTTGCACGAGTCACCTGTCTATTCAGCTCACTTGTGGGGTTGTCCTGGTCAAAGTAGAAGCTTGCCAGATGAATTATGTCCTTCAAAGGCTGGATGTCGTGATACACAAAATTGATTGCTATCCCCATGGTAGTAAGGCCTCTATTTTTTAGATCGGCAATCTTCTCAAGCAGTGTCCTAACATCCTCATTATGCTCCTCTAGAATAGTCTCTTGCCAACTATCCCCCTTGCAGGTATGAATCCAGTGTTTCAAGCACAGAGTTGTGGGTATTCTCCATAAAGAACCACTTATCATTCCAAAACTTGTTAGAAGTCGGGAGTGGCAGATCAAGGTATCTCTATTTCATGGAGTCTCACAGCTGGAAGCTGGCTTCCCCAACATACAAAGGCTGGTCGTCCTTACTGTGGCGCTTGCAATAGTACAAATAGCGCCTGAGGTTGAAATGCGGCGCAATTCCTAAATACACTTTGCATAAGTGGACAAAGATCGATAGTTGGATGATTGAATTCGAATTGAGGTTTGGCAACTCCAATTTGTAGTAATGCAACAATCCATGCAAAAAGGAACATATGGGCAATCGAAGGCCGTGGTAGAAATACCAGGTAAAGACTGGGGTAAGATGTGGAAGAACCTCAGGGTACATGCGGCCGACTTGGGTTCTCCATAGCCTAGCGGATTTCTTCTGCAGCAATTCCATGTCTTGAAGCTTGCGAAGATGGGATTCATCAACAGTTGTGGCCGTCCAAGCGAGCATCGGATCCAAGGGCTCGCCCACCATGGCCGAGCTCGACACATCTTGACCAACGGGGACAAAAGATTTGGTATTCTTCTTCGGCGACATCTCCTCAACGCTGCGCTTGATCACCTTCGACTTCAGGCACATCCAGTAGTTTGAGGACGGTGGGGTGATTCAAGAGCGGAAATGTGCAAAAGCATGGAGGTGACAACCCTAGCAATTTGGGGGAAGAAGACGAGTGTATCGAATAATTCCAACCGCTGCGTTTTTGGCTTTAACGGGCCGTGGGCCGCACCATTACTTGTAACGGAATCCTGACTCAATGAGCTCTTGGAGTATTAATGCAGTCACAGCGTTGTGACTACTACTCTGCATACTGAATCGAATCCAAGTTTACTACTCAGACAACATACCAGTTGGCAGCACACCACCCGGGCAATGCAGCACTCGGCTAACCTAACTAAGCATTTTGGGGGCGGACGCCATCCTTTCCCACGAAAGATTACAGATGGAAGACATAAATCTCATTTGGCACTCTGCTCTCCAAACTGACTAGGCTTTAAAACCTTACTATACTTATTCTTGGGGCTCGGCTCTCCTAACTGAGCACCCTGGGGGCTGGACGTTGACACATCCGGATGATAGGATATTTCACAAGAACTTGGATCAGATGTGACTTCACACAATAGCAAACAGAAATGATACAATTTGATCAAGGATGGGCAATTGAGATGACAATTGAATGCAAACAAATAGATTCCACAAGTTCTTCATTAATTCATTGCAAGGTAATATTATATGGTATGCACAGAAATCTACTCTACTACGACCTACAACTACTGTTGCTTCTTGCACGGATGGCATGGTGGTGCTCTACTGCGTGGGGGCTAGCGCCATTATGTGGCGACGCTTCATGGCACGGTCGTGCCCACTCTCATGGCCATCGTCGTCACTGACATCATCGTCGCTGCTGTCGCTATCGCCGTCGTCTCCGTTGTCGCCGGCGCCTTCATCATCGTCGTTGTCACCAGCATCGCCGCCGTCGCCGCCATTAGTGGCGAAGCCAGGATTTCGGTATAGGTGGGGGGGGCAACTATATATAGTGGTAACAATATAGCATGATATATACACATGCATATACTAATTTTCATACAGCATAAATAATAAGCAAATCAATATAAGTTGCACAATAAAATCATCTACTAACTAAATCCAATAGATATGGAAACAATGTAGTTTATGTCATGTTTTTGGAGAAATAGAGAATATAATTACATCTCTATTAACTTGAATTTACCTCCACGGGGACGAGCTAGATCATATGCTTGTTCATTTTCTGAGGGCACAGATGCATTTTCTTCTGCAACTGGAGCTTGTGTTTCAACAAGCTCAGGAGATTGATCATTGTTCTCATTAGTTTCAACAGAAATAATCGGTTTATACCTGCTATGAAAAGTCCTTGTCCTTTCCATATTGCCTAAAACCAGTAAACAATCATATTAATTTATTTGTGCCCTAGGACATCACGGGATCACACTTACAAATCAGTCAATTAGGAATTTGGAGATTGGGTGAATAGAAAGATGGAGAAGACCTGATGCACGGATGCCCCTTGCCGGGAGAGAAACATGAGATGTGAGGATTGAGGAACAAGATGCACCACCGGCCACCGCCCACGGCGACTATACGTCTCCCGAATATGTATGAACCAGAATTGAGGATGAGGTCTAGGCTACGTAGTTGGACACTTGGACTGGACCTTGTTGTCGTATATCATCTTTTGGGCCGGCGTCCTGGACTCCTGGGCCAATAATTTAATGCCTAATTGAGTTGTGATAGACTAATCAATAGAAATAGTAGTTTTTTAATGTTATATGTGGTGGATTTATGAGATGATTAGGGGACCTGGCCCCTACGTGCTCCTCTTCTCTCTGCCACTGGCCGCCGTTGCCATTTCCAACGTCACTGTCACTATCATTGCCACCTTCACCATCGACGTCATCGCTGTTGCCGTCCTCGTTGCCCTGGTCGCCATCCTCCTCCTCTTCATCGTCGTCCGGTCCTCTGAGACTGCAGTGGTTCAACCCCTGGTTCACGGCCCTCTCCTCATTGTTGTAGCCCTCGGAGTCAGAGTCTTCGTACTCCTCCGGTTGTGGCGGAACCGACGATTTAATTCGAGCTAAGTACACCTGCCACCTCTGGCTCGCAGTGCACCTAGACCGAACCAAACCCGGTAGTCCGTCGAGCTACCCAGAAGGGGAACTCGATGTAACCATCACCCAAGGATGCCGACATCACATACGTTAAGCTCTCGAAAGAGCCACAACAATTACAACAACCCGTCATTTCATACAAACATAGTTTGATCGATTACAAATACTTTGCTCAAAATAATGTACAAATGTAGTGAAGTAAAGCTTCAAAATAATCTTGCAGCGTAAAACATATGATATACAAATATATTGCAGCAGAAGAATAGAAACGTCAAGGTATGACACCGAGCCCACCGCGGTCATCCTTGCTCACAAACTGACATGTACCTAAAGAAAAATATCAACAACAAACGATGAGTACGTGGGGTACTCATAGGACTTACCCGAGGGCGGTATCAGCCCGACACATTTGAGAGTATGCAAGGCTTTTTGTGGACTTGACTTCTAACCCGCCTAAGCTTACTAATAGTGAGTCCTTACTTTCAGGTTTTAAGTTAAACCATAAGCCTCCATTTATTCATATTATTATCATGATCCATACTTCATATATCTCATCATTTCCCTATATATATAGCATCATTAAGTAACTTGCAGAAATGTAAACATACAAGTACAAGCATGTAATATATAAAGCATGATTAAGTAAATAATATGTTAAAGTTATTACTACCTTGTCCGGCAGTGATACTGGCATTCTCACACCTAGTGAGCATCAGCGATTCGAATCGATTTCTAATTCCCGGGAATAACTAGAAACACCAGGTGACATAAACTTACTGACCCCCGGCGTTCTCACATATGCCCCCCACCTCAATCTGACCCATCCCAAAGGTCAAAACGCCCCCACCTAACCCCCGGAGGATAGCCGCCTTAGGAGCGTTACCACGGCGTACCGGGTCAGCCCTCCCTCGACTACAAGTGCCCCCCGAGTCCATCGGCCCCCTATCAGTGAATGGGCAGCATCTTGAACAGTGGGACGGCCCAGGAAAGGCTTTCACCAGTCCCATGGCTTGGATAAGTATCCTAGCAATGTTATGCTGATCCCAAGCGAACAACGGCCGGCCTTATGCGACTCGGGCGGAGCCAAATACAACAACAACGCACACCACAAAAGTAAACTCATGCTCCGCCCGGTCTCATCTTTCCACCATATCATATCATATTACTTTTGAATTTAATATTTTTGTAAAACCATTTTGAGCCCTATCATCTCGCGAGCGAATATCTTCACTCGACTTCTACCATCTAAGCATGGCTAAGCATAGACTTCAACCTATCCATTCTACTTAGGATATCAGATATTTATGCAGGTGGGGTTTCAAACAACTCCTGAACGTAATGCACATTCAAGTAGAGGGTGGTGAGACTCTCTAAGTAGGTATAAATGCCTAAGGGGTCTACCTTTGTTGTTGAAAACTTGAACAAACTAATCTAAAGTTAGTTTGCCGGGTTGTGAGGCTTTGCCCCAAGCAACCCCTTGATCTCTTGGACAACTCCTCCTTCCAAACACGACTGATGGGCCCTCCTCCAAGTCATGCTTGGGGCTTAGTTGGTCTTCTGGACCACCGTTGGTTGAAGTAGCTCCACGCACTTGCGTCTTGATCACGTATCTGCAATAAGCATCGCTATATGAATGATATGCACGTTGCAGTGAATGAGATGCATAATCATCAAGCACATATATGGGCAATCATTCCATGGACAGACGGAAAAAGTGATTAATAAACTACTTAAACAACGAGTACCTCTATGTTCCTAAAGTAAGTATACACACAGATAATTAGATATGCACTATAGAACACATGGATTTTATATTTGCTTAGGTATCAACTTAAATTGTCCTTTATCTTACCATATGCAAGCATGAGTCAATCGGGCACCTATTTACACATGTAGAGGACTACTAGTTTGGAATTACCACTCTTAGCATTCGCGACAGTAGCATTGTTATAAGCTCAGAGCAAGCATACACTCAAACAACCACACATATACAACTATCAACTCGCCGACCGTGAAGGAAATATGATAATGCTGTGACCCGAATAAAATAAGCAGTAGCTACTTGGATTACTAAGATACATGCATGAAGTGGGGTGATGTTTAATCCCTCATAGCAGGTCAAACATATCAGACAGGGTACATGAGAGAGACACACGATAAGATTCAGATTACAAGTCACCATTAACATACCCAATGTACACAAGCATTAAGTGAATAGGTTACATATAATTTGACCTATATTAAGTTATTGCTATCTACATTTCAATGATGCAATACTTTTATGGTTATGGATCTGCGACCTAGTCATATGAGGATGAAACATGCATGTGGAGTACGTAGAGTCACCAATCTTACAAGGTTTTATTTTGACATAGCAAAATTAAATATACTACGTGGAATTTACAAGAGCAATCACGAGTGTATATACGTGCATAACATCCCCTTCTTATTTCCTTCACTTTTGTTCCTATTTAAATGACCACTTATAAACCCTTTATGAAACAACAACCACAATACACGAATAACTCACATAAGCATACTTACAGGGTAACATAGCTACATGAATTTTGGTGGAATTCTTAGAGCATGGTAAATAGCACTTTTCTATTTTATTGATTAAATCATCATAACACTTGTCATTTTCATATCACATAGCAATCGGCAAGCAAAACATATGAAATTTTATTTATAGACTGCACTGGACCAAATGAGTGCACTATAATTTCTATGTATTTTTCTAGATAAATTTTATGTAGCATGCATTTTCATATTCTCAAAACACACTAAATGGCCACATAAGGGTAAAATAGTAATTAAACAGTGTAAGCTAGAGTTGCAAAAATCACAATAGAGCCTAAATATCCTAGCAAAGCTAATGTCCAAGTTTCATGCCATTTGGAGTTCATTTAGCCCACTTTTGTCATTTATCTAGTTTTAACATGCATGCAACAAACCAAGGGCAAAACAGTCCTTTCACAAATCCACATCATAACCATTCAATAGATCTATTCAAGAGGAGTCTAATGCAACAGAGTTTGCCTTTTTAGGATTTTTCTTTGATTTGTTAGGATTTTCTAAAGTTCCCAGCCGAAATAAATACATTTAAATAGACAAAACATTAGACCGGTGACTATCGTGAATAACCATAGCTTCCAGGGTCTAGCAAGCAAATAGGCCTAGACCCAGTCAACACCGCCCTTAATTCAGCATATATCCAAGGTTAGATCTGCAAAAGTTCAAAGGCTTGGATTAGAACGTGAGGCTTTCGTAGATCCAGGGGGTTATGCGTAAGATTCATAAGACACAATAAACAGTGACAAAAATAGAAAAGTGAGGGAGGGTTTTTCTGCAAAACACCCCTACTTCTTCTTTGGGACAAGGCGAACGCCGCGCGGTGGTCGGCGTTCGGCGGCTCGCGCCGGCGCGTGCAGGTGGGGACTTGAGGTCGACTGGCTCGCGGAAGACGCTCCCGGTGATGACGAACGCTTTCCCGTAGACCGTGTCGCACGGGGAGGTCTTGGTCGATAAGGAACGGGCGTGAACCGAAGCGACGAGGACGGCACAGAGTGTGGTGGCGCATCGCTCGATTCGGCGGTACCGGCGGAGGAAGGAGGCCATGGTTGGGCGTGAGAGCTGCGCGAGGATGAGTAGAGGACGGAGGGGTTGAAGTGGAGGCGCAGGAGGCGTCGAAGGATAGCCGTCCACGGCGAGCGTGGTGGCGCGGCACGGCCATGGCGGTGGCGCCCGGTGGAGCGGTTGGAGGCAATGGCGACGGGCCAGAGTGTGGGGATTCGGCGAAGGAGCCTGAGGCGGGCGCGGGGCACGCGTCAGACGAGGCGGAGGTAGCCCGAGGCGGCGGAGGCGCGAGCTCGCCGCGAGAGCTCCAAGGGTGGCCACGGCGGCGTCACTGTTGGGGAGGGGCTAAGGGCGGTGGTGTGCCACTAGAGCTAGGCGAATGTGGTGCGGAGGAGGACTCGATACTGGTGCGCATGGTTGGAAGGCGGGAGGAGGCTCTGGCTATGGCGGGCGCGGTGCTGCTACTCAAGAGACGGACACTCGGAGAGGGTGAGGAAGAGAGTGAGCGGGTAGCGAGCGCAGGAGGACGGGTTCGCGTCCAGGTGCGGTCACGGCAAGGGCAGCGCGGGCAGGGGCGCGGCCTCGGCGCTGGCATGGCCGACCAGCGTCGGGCATGTGGCGGCGTCACTCAGGGCGCGTCGAGCGCCGGTTGGGGAAGAGGAGGAGAGGGAGGTGGGTGGACATCGTCCATAGACCATGTGTCACAGACACTTGGGGCCACGAGGATGGAAATAGGAGATGGTCCATGGAACTAGTTCGCGAGGGAGTTTGGAGGTGGGGCCCACAGCCGGTGTCGACATCCAGCGCTGGGCGGGAATCCAATGGGGCCTGCCAAGTGGGACCCACGTGTAAGTGACACTGAAATCCCGAAATTGGAGGGAAAAAGGAAAACACCAGTTTGACTGCTAGGACCCTTATTTGTATTTCACGTTTTTGAACATCCTAAGGGCCGAATTAGGTTGAACCCAAAATATAAGAACTGTTGTAAATTTTATACTCTACAACTTCCTTATAAACTTGAATACTAGGTTCTTTTGAAGTTTGTGGTTTAAATTTGAATTTAAGTTGCTGACCCAAGTTTGACCGACTATACCCATCAGATTAGAAATTCTAAAACTCCATTTTCAATTCACTTTCATAAAAAGAATTTTATACCAATGTTGTTCAGAATTTCATGAGCTACAAACTTCTCATATAAATTTTTGCAAGATTAAGGCTGTAGTTTAAGTAAAATTTGAACTTAATAAATAGGCCAGGTTTGGACAGAATCCACAGGTTTGCACAAAAAGACCCAAAACACCATCCAAACCATAGTGCATGTCAACACTCCAATTACCAAAGTTGTTCCTAATAGAATTACCTATAGGTTTGGTATATAAAGTTTTGTTTGGATCACCACAGATTTTGAATTACAAGCACAAACATTATTGAAGGTTTCGTAAAACTGCAGCTTCACTTCATAGAGTCTTTCTTGTTTCAAACTTTTGAATACTCAAATGAAGTCCAAACATTTCCACCCTGGGTGCATTTGAAAGGTGATAAGTTTAATTTCACTTCATAGAAAGGAAGATTTTGAAGTTGTATAGTGAAATCAAAATTAATTTCAGATTCAAATTTGGGATGAGCTGAAATTCAGACTTGGGAATTTTTCTGTCGACTAGCTTGGGGCTGATTTCATGAGGTATTCGGGGTCAAAATTTAAAATAGTTAAAGACAGTTTTAAACCAGGCTCAGTGTAACAAAAGTGAAGTTCACGGTATGTACGACAACTTTGATAATGGAGCTAAGCTCAGTTGTTTAATGAATCTAACAGCTTTATTAAGGTCCAAATTTGTTCATGATCACAATTGGCACCTCAAAGAATTTCTGGTTTGGTTTGGTCTTGACTTTTAAACCTCATACCATATGATTTTAAAGATGGTCATAATATCGAAGTTGAAGGTATCATCCTGAACTGAGACTTTTGTATTTGGTACTTTGCATAAAAGCTTGTAGGTGGTGACTTAAACAACCAAGCCGCGTAGAGTTTTGCATTCTCCCAGAAAAATTTTGATTTAGTGACTTCTCCACCTAGTCCTCATTACTTTCCTAGCATCATTAAGTCCTAATTCATTATTAGCTTGTCTCTAACTGCGTGTAAAGGCTTTTGAGATGCCGGGGGCATCACACCGGTGAGGCTTCTTCCTCGGACTGTGATCCGCTCTCGCTGCTGCTGGAGTCGGGGGTCGGCTCCTCGTCACTGAAGTCGCCAACCTAGATCTCATCTTCCTCGTTGTGGAAGTCCTTATGCTTTTGGCCTCTGCCACCGGCCATGGCGCTTTCAAGGGCAAGCAGATGAGGAGGGAAGGAAGGTGCTAGTTGCTAAGGGCGGCGAAAGCGATTGGCTGTGGAAGTGAGATGAATCCATGGACTCAAACTTTGATCGTATAGTGGCAACCATGCCGCTTCGTCTTCTACATGGTACAGATACCAACAGGGGTGATGCTTCGTGTTCTGGACGGCCACGTTAAGACATTAAGCGCATGATGTTTCAGAAAATAGAATCTGGCGGAAATTAACTTCCTACAACTTCACGCGTGTTGCGGACGCGGCGCTTCGTATTCTTGGCAATTTCTAGGCTCGGAATTCAAGCACTTGTTAGAAGTGTCTCCAGAATTGGCGAGCATCACAGGTGTCTTTAACCACTCTGGACAAGCTCCAAAACGCATTGCTATACCTCTTGAACCTTGGGGGCTACTGGAGTGGTAAGGAAAAGGTGTTTGGCAAAATTTGTCATGGTAACTTCTTGAAGCTACAGTTCAAACCTTCAAGTTGATTGCTGCTCAAGTCAACTCGAAGCTTGGGGGCTACTCCATATGGAGTCCATCTTGCGATGGCCTACATATAGCGGCAGGAAGATTTTTTTTTAAGACAACAGACTCCATGGTAACCTTCACGGCGATTCCTACGAAAATCGTCATGAAGCTCAGGGCCTTGTGGGAGTCATGTTCCCCCGGGTGACCTATGACGATCGATTACATCATCATGATAGATGGGCCGAGTGGTCTAACCCCTAGCCCAAGGCAACTGCAGGAGTAGTGCTCAAGCAAACCACCCGGGTTGTTTTAGATCTAGTCTGTTGGGATCTTATCCCGTGTAATCAGGATGTAAATCTTCATGTTTATCGGCGGGCGATCCTCTAGGGATGCGCCTTGTAACCCTAGCACCTCGGCCTATATAAGGGGAGCTAGGGACCATAGGGGAACTCTCATTATCTCTCTTATCCAGCAATACAATCCTCAAACCACCATACAGGACGTAGGGTATTACGCGACCAAACGGTCCAAACCTATCTACTCGTCGTGTTCTGCGTGCTGTACACCATTCACGGTCTCCTCGCCACCTTAACCGATCTCAAAACCATCGTAGGACCAACCATGTGGTGGGCTGCCGGGGATAAACTCCAACACATATCAACACACAAAATACCAAAGTTGTTCATCATGAAATTGTCTACAAGTTTGATACAAAAATTTTCATCAAAATCACAACATTAGTAGAGTTATAACCACAAATAGAGTAGCATAATGCAGAAAACTGAGTTTAGTCTATTCAAATCACCTTGTCCATTCATGCACTCAATATGAAATGCTCATGAAAAGATGTAATTGAGTCAATGATGCCAATGTCAGGGGCACCACAGCTGCCTGGTCGGTGAATGCTCCATAGCTTAGAGCTATGCCAGCGGGCCATTCTTCCAGCCAGGGTGGAGTTGATGACACGCACCAAGCGTAGGCCCGTCAGCGGCTCATTAGCCACGTTGTAGATGTCGTCATCCACGAGAATCGCCGGCAATTGTTGGTGTAGTGTGGCCTACATCGTAGCCTGGATGGTACCCCTAGCGTTGTGCAGGGCAAATGGAGTGATGCCTCTGGTGGAGGATTGGGCCATCGGTACGGCGCCATACGGACGGAGACTAGATCTTGGGACTGGGTGGTTTGGCAGTACCGGGGTCACGGTGATGCCGCTCAGACGGGTGGTCGGACCTCAGGATCGAGTGTTGTGCTGGCTAGGCCTTATCTGAGCCGATATTGAATCTCGAGGCTGGGCAAGGTGCCAGTGGTAGAGTCAGTTAAGAACCACCCAGCTGGACGTTGGCCCTTGGGGTCGAGAGGTTTGTCAATGAATACATCGGGGTCCGCTCAGGCGAGTGCTGGATTTCGCACTCTGGCGCTTTGGAGATGTGGTTACCTTAGGATCTGTCGGGCGCAGATTTGATCTAGACGTCGAGTGCTTTGGCGGCAGTGACTATTGAGGACCGCTCAAGCGCAGATTACATCTGAACACTGAGTGGTTCATGGGAGTGGATCCTTGGGCCGGTTGCTTTGCAGATTGGATCTGCTTTGGCCTGGTTGGCGGAGAAGTTGATGGGGCCGTTGATGTCGGCATGGTGAGGATGCATTGTGACTCCTGGAAAGATGCACGGTCGAGGACCACGCGCATGTCGCCGAACTTGTCGACAACGGAGGTGATCATGCCGAAGGTGAAAACTTCCCTTGGCTGGAACTTGTAAATCATGTGGAAAGTTGCTCCCATCATGACCTCTTGATCCCGCATACTAGCCCCTACCTGGCGCGCCAACTGACAACCTTTAGCCCACCATGGGATGGACCATGTGACCGTTTTAGAGATCGAGGTGGGGTACGTGAGAAGATCGCGAAGGTGTACATCATAGAGAACACAACGATTTAGACATGTTCGGGCAACTAAATTGTTAAACCCTACGTATTATATGAGGGTATGTGAATTGTATTGAGCGCTTGAGCGGCGAAGTATCCAGAGAGTTTTCTAGGGCTCGCTAATCTCCTTATATAGGCTGAGGAGCTAGGGTTAAAGTCGGCTATATGGAATCTTAGCCGGATTACAATCCCGAGAATGGGGAAATAGACCTTATCGGCTTGTCTAAACTCCCTTGGCGCCCAAGTGACCCTGCTTTGTGTCCCGTAAGGGAAACCGCTAGGCCCACACACCAAGGTGTGTATAAACCAAGCCTATAATGTACCCGTGGATATATGATTCCCACAAGCTTAATTGAGATACAAAACATCATTAGCATGTGTTGAAACATGTATGAGTACCATTGAGATGCCGAAAGCATCACACATTCCCTAATGGATTGCTAGAATATTATAGACATTGCTGGGTTAAATTAGATCAGCTGAGAAGTCCACTTTCTAAGCTGATTAATCATCAACTTAGAAGTCTGAACTAATTTCAGTTAGATTTACACACAATATATTTCTTCGCTTTGGCAAATGATATTGAAAAGTTATATTCAGTCATATCGATCCATAAGAAAATTTGATAGTTGTGAAGTGGAACAACAGTTTCTTCACATTAAATATTTCATATTTTGCTGAATAAGCTTATCAACTACAATGTTGTAGGCCTTCTGGGTAGGATGGAAGCCATCCCAGAAAATATAATCAATTGCATTTGGACATGCACTGTGGTATGCAATGAATATGGCAGCATTTAACACCGTGCTACCACAGCAACCTTCGCTCACCTCCTTGAAACCTACAAAATTGTGCCGCATTGTTCAGTAATAGATGTAATTTGAACATGTCAACTAACGTTAGAAAGGTGATTTGGCTACGAGCATCTATATTCGGGATCAACACAAACATGAATAAATTCATAAGTTTCAATAAAAATAGGTGAATTTATTTAAATTCATTGATTTTCTAACATGGCTGCAAATTTATATAAATTCCTTGGTTTGGTATGCAATCTGGCAAATATATTTATTTGCCACTCATGGTCTATCCATAAAATTCATTCTTTTTACAGATTTAGTGACCATAGTAACTAGCGAATTTTACATTAATTTGTGTGCCACATGGAGACCCACAAATTTAGGTCTTAAGCCATAACAGCCTCTATTCGTTCTTTCGTCCTCCTCATTCTATGCCTCTATGGTTTGTACCCATGCACCATGCATCACCAGTCAGGCGTGCCGCACCGACGTCCAGAATGCGTGTCCACCTAGTCATCATGATCCCAAAAGGTCCCACTTTGTGAGCTCTTAGATCGATAGCCCAACAAATTTAGATAGTGCAGGTGGCGGTTAAGTTTGTCGGCAGAGACGGCCAACAAATTTAAGATGACGTGGCAGCTGGCCAGTAAAATTCTGGGGAAAAAATTTCGTCCATATAGGTTGGGCTAAGTTTAACTTCAACACATCAGCTATGGGAATTTATATATTTGACTTACCATACAACGCTGGATTCTGGATGAGATCAAGTAAGTTGTAGTATATGTCAAAATAAACAATCGTTGATCCAAAAGCACTTCGTTCTGCATTTAGTCGCTCTATTTCGGTTGAAATTCTAGAATTAAATAACTCCGATGCTTCATTCCTTAATGGTTCGCATTGACGTGATGGGCTTCCTGCAAGTGTTATTTGTGAAGGACAACAACCCAATGGTGGGACACCAACAAACCCAATCCTTTTGGCTCCCATATCATTCAGACTCTGTACAAAATAAAGTAGTGAGTAAGATAAGCATTTGTGCCATTTACTTATACTATAGCACTATAGCAGATTGGAAGTATATCAGTGTACAGAGAGAAGTGGATCTACTGAACGGAAAAACACCACTTCACATTAATTTGTGAATAGGTAAAACCGTGATTCAGAAAGCATCACTATATATTTGGGGGAAACATGTCCATCTTGTGTCCTTTAGTCGAAAACTGAGCATTGTTGGAAGAAAAATTAATTTACAAACGATACAGGGTGCCACAAAACAAAAGGTAAGATTTAAATTAACATAGAGAAATTTGGATGGAAAATAAAAATATTAATAATAATGCTGATGGAAAACAAACAGAAATCGTCTTAAAATTAAAATAGTATAAAATACCTTGGTGAAGTTGATCGCCGAAGAGACAAGGAAGTCCACATAAGAAGGAAGATCATATTCGTGGCGCCTCAAAGGAAGTGTGAAGTAATTATTTACAATGTCATTTGCTCCCATTACTGTCAAGAAGACCCCTTCTGAGATAACACGTGTCATTTCCTCCTCACCGACCAAAGCTGTTAGCTTCTTCTTGTAGTCATTGAATAGTTCAAGTTGATCGGTACTCGACAAGGTTGTCTACATTAACATGCATACCGCAGCTGAGATTACATAGCATTCTCAGAGACAATTAGAAGAACTAGCTAGTACTTCAATATTGCTATAATATATATAATTTGGGAAAAATTACCGCTAGTTTGGACGTGAGCGGATCATAGCCACTGCCTCCACAAGCAAACGCCACACCACTCAGTAGGTCTTTTAGTTCAAGATCATCACTAAGGAAAGGAGGCAGTAGCTCCTTAATACCCAACTTCGAAGCTGTTCAAATATAACTATATTAAATGGAAAATAAAGAAGTTTCATATCATGATAATGGCGGTGGGAGATAGTGTGGTTATGAAAGGAATAAGTTTATATTTGGCCCCCTGAATTCTTGGATTTGTCAAATTTTAACACTTAACTCTATAACAGTTTACGTTTAGTAGCTCAACTCTTAGTACGTATAGTTTTCACCCACAGCCAGTTTATGACTGATGCCACATTAGTATTTTTAATTTAGTTAAGAGAAAATATATAAATTAAGATAAAAATATTCAAACATCACTAAAAATTAGAAAAAAAAAAATCCTAGAGATAGTTTTGGACTACAAAAATCGCACAAAAAAATTGAATATTGTACTTCTACTTTTATTATCTCTAACTGTCGTTATTCTTT
Organism: Paspalum notatum; assembly: GCA_022530915.1. NCBI lineage: Eukaryota > Viridiplantae > Streptophyta > Magnoliopsida > Poales > Poaceae > Paspalum > Paspalum notatum. Next base: position 23,558,042 of record CM039688.1, on the reverse strand, counting down.
AATTTTTCTCTGTTGGACCTTTTGTCTAATATATTTAGTGCAGTTTAAATATTTCCATTTTATTTAAATATATTCCTCGCATCTAAATTAGAAAAATACCATCACATCTGCCCAAACTACTTCGACTTGGCTCAAGGGGCCAAAACTACACAGTATTAAAGTTTATGTACCCAAAATAGACATTATTGGAGTATATTTGCGGTCAAAGTTAGACAAACTGAGGGGACATATCTCTACAAAACGTATTTGGAACAAAACCGTGGGCAACCAATAAGACCACCTCACCCGTTACCCTGTGAGCGTCAGATCAACCCAGCTCACAATACAGACCATTCGATCTGAGCAGTTGTGGGTCTCTCGCCCCTAAGGTTTTGTTCGGCTCCAAGAGTATTGGACGAGATTAATTTCCTCCCTAGTCAGATTTGAATAGAATGGAATTGAATTCTCTCCGTCCCCTCTGACCCCCCAAACCGAACAAGCCATAAGCAATGTTGCTCAAAAGCTCCACGACTTCTCTCAAACCCATGCCTCCCCACGGCAGACGGGTCCGCGGTGTCCGCCTGCCTATCCTCTCTGCCAATCTGCCGCCTCGCCGGCCCCTGTTTTACCTCGTTGTCTGCATGCCTCGACTCGCCCCCAACCCCCGTAGACCCCACGCGCCACATTGAAGAATATGTGTTGTGGGCTCCATGGGGTGAACTTGGTTAGGCACGCCACGAGCCAACGGGTACATCACAGCCCTCTACCTGCCACGACAATACGTAGACGATGATACGCCATGCACCAGAGCCCGCACCTCCCTCCGCCTGCTGTGCACCTTCCCCAAAAACCTAGCCCCCACCATCTCCTTCTACGGCCGCCGCATCTCCCTGCGGCTTGCGATTACCGCTTTTGGCCTCCGTCTCCGCTGTGTTTCTCCATAAATGTATTTCCTTCCCCAAAAACCTAGCCCCCACCATGAACGAGCTGCTCCTCTTTAAAAAAAGGTAACGCACCATAATCGGCTAATCCTTTAGATTCGCTACCCAGAGCGGCTGCCGTGGTTGATGGATTTTAATATTCCTTCTCCATTTGTATGCATTCAATCGACAAAAGCAAAGTATTTTTGTGGTTTTCAGACAACACTATGGTATTTGAGAATACTATGACATTTAGGCCAAAAGGCGTTTGGGAGATTTTTTTAAGAACTATGTATCTAAGACCATGATTTGGTCAATACCATGGTATTTTTAGGGTATAAAAAACTTTGGTCTATACCAAAGTTTCTCATTGTGGAAAGAAAGTGTGGCCGAAATAATATGTCTCCAAACATGCACTGATTGTACTGATCTAAAAAACCATGATTATGTCATAGCACTTAACAGACCATGGTATTGTAAAACTGTGGGTTTGAAAACTTTCCAAAACATGCCCTTAGAGCACAATGTAGGCCTCGTGCATCTGGAGCCTGCGAAAGGCTACCATTTTCTTGATGGGTATGGCTACCTTTTCCCTAAGGACAGAGCTAGAGTATCAACTGTGCTGCAATTATTAGAAGAGATACTGAAATGTTTAGTCAGTCCCCTCAAATCCATATAGCTAGAACTGAATACAATCTTGCAATTGTTGTTGTATGATAGCAGGTGCCTTGTGCTGTATCTAAACCATCATCATTATGGAAGCACCCAAATCTACCAAAAATGTATCAGCAGTTTCCAGAAATTATAGTGACAATGTGCACTGCCAAGACAAGAATTTGCAATTGTTGCCACACTACATTTCTTAAATTTAGAGTCTGATCCGCCACTGTTATTCAATATTGGGTTATCTGTCCACCAGATCATGTGGTGGCACAACCTTTCAGAATGAAGTACAAAAAATGAGGACTATGCAGCATCACCAGGACATTGAATTTGAGGCCATGTAGAAACACAAACTTTAGAAGATTCGATATCCATGAAAAATCGACCATCAACAATTCATCACTATCCAGCATTGAATGCCAACTTTAGAAGATTTGATACTGAGATAATCCGCTAACACCTCAAGGAACAGAAATTATGTGCATTAGGACAAGATAGGTACCCAACAGAGAGAAAATACACTAACGTACTCAATGAGGACAACGTGCGTTTCAACCATCTTTTAAACCATGACATACTAGATTTTGTTTCATACTGTGTATAGGTATTGGTGGCAATCCTCTCCAACATTCAAGCATTTTGTCTATGAAGCATAAATGTTACTGTATTTGGACAGCATTGAAATAGTACTGTATACTTGTTACTAGCACCATAGGGTCATCTCCAACCATGATCCATTTTCAATGCAACTGATAGGATACAGTTTCAAATAAAAGAGCATCCAGAAATAACTAAGTAAAACCAACTCCATCCCCGCAATGTCTAATAACTCATGCCAATGCTACCAACAGTCCTGACACATATCACAATAGTGGATTCTCATCATCAAATGACTCACTAAACAACTTAGAAACATGGACACAAATTTCCCCAATTGCATAACAACTGTAAGGCAGCTGAAGGATGGCCATGGTATTGGTCTCAACTGCACACCTTCACCCTGCATATGTGGTGGCCATGGTGGACTTTACTGCATACCAACATGACCACAATCGATTGACTGACATGATTTTAAGGACAAGGGATCACTGTCAAGGAGCATAGTGTAAGTTCATTAGATTAGGTGGTCATGGCCAGTTTGGAAACCACAGTTGAAGGTACTAAGCCTAACATCACCACACTCTCATTGGCCATGTGCACCAACACCAGATGGTCCTCATGAATATCGGTGGCACTACCCAACATAACAACACCAAGTCATACGCTATATACCTGCTTGGCATTCCATCAAACACTAGGCAAGACGATGACGTCAGTGGGAAAATATGAGCGACAGCATGAAGCTGAAAAACCAACGAGCGATCAAGTTAACTGAATCTAAACTACTAAGACTATACTAAGGGGGAAGGGGCCCCCACACGTCTCTCTTACTGCCGTCAAGGCTGCCAGATTGGAGGAGGGAGGGGGTGGGGTGGAAGTTTCTCAAACTAGCGTAAATATACATGCAACACACACGTGGTACGAGATGACCGGTTGGACGATTAATGAAGGAGGGAAAAAAAGAGAAAAAAAACAGAATTAAAATGAAGAAGGCCTACTTAATTAATGTACTTCCTTTGTCAATAATTTCAAGACAAGAAAAGAAAAGTACAAGTAAGTATGAGTTCAAAACGAGAAAACAAAATAAAAGACAAAAGTGTGAAAATATTTTCTTTGTTTTAGATCTTTTTTTAACTCTTTCCAATCCTTTCCATCTTATTTAGTTGGGGCAATGTGACAGGTAAATAGATTTTTATTGCGTGAAAATGGTATTTAAAAAATATTTGAAAGGGTAAGAATTGTCTAAAATTGAAGAAAAAAATTCACCCTTTAGTCCTTTACTTTCTTACCTTATTTTTGTGCCAATTCCCACAAAATAGTTTCCTTGTCTCGAAATTAATGAAATATGTCAATCAAGCTATTCTTCTTCCTTTTAATTGATTAGTAAAAAAAGATGACAATCAAGGTCTCTTTTCTTTTAGTTATTTTTTTCTCTTTCCTTTCCCTCTTTGATTGATTGTCCGGTCATCTTCTTCCTTTTCCTTGACGCCCGGCGCAGATCCGAGGATGCTGCACGCATCCACATGTGCCTCCAGCTTCTCTATCCTCTCCATGGTTAGCACCTCTCTCTCTCCCCCTCCCCATTACGAGCACCCGAGGTTGCAGGCTGCGACAGCGCGGCTCTGCGCGCCCTTGGCCCCCGCTCACTGTAGGAGCGGTGCGACTCCGCCCAGCCTCAGCTCCCAAATCATGGAGGCGCTCTCCTACTTCATCCCATACAGGACGGCACTCATAGCCACACGCGAGACAAGACGCTCGTGGTGCCCATCGAGGCGTTGAGCGCCCACAGCAGCCGAGGCACGTGAAGGGTTTGTGGGAAGGGAGTGTAAGGTGGTGGCATGATGCCATGGCTGCCGACCTCGGAGCAGATGAGCGGAGTTGAACACAGAAGGGATGAACTAGCGATTAGACGAGGGTATAGGTGTCGGTTAACAAAGACTTCACATATATGATACCTTTCAAATAAATACAAACTTTTGATGGTATACACCAAAGGATGAATCTTTTAATGGTATATCACCCAAGATGCAATCTTTTAATGGTACAGAGCCAATTTTTTCAAGAAAAAAATTTATGACCTTTTAGACTTCTATTTTTCTCACCTCGTCTTATCCATATGCATCCAGTACTTTCTTGTTTTGGTTTTAATGAAAAAGAAAAGACGTCAATGTGGTGGATGTCCTCTTCTTTTAGTTTTTTTTCCTCTTTCTTTGATTGTTAAGCCTCTTAGCTCTTTGGTTTCCCTCGATGTTTTCTACCTTTTCACGCGATGTATGTAGGCTCACCACGTATGTGTGCTGAGCAGCGGTTCACGGCGTACATACCGCACTCACGTCTACAATACAGTATAAATAACCTATGTACCCTTCATATTTGCCCCACTGCATAGGTCAGAAAGGACTCTAAATAGTTGGGAAGGGTCCAAAAACCATTGGAGAAAAATGTTTACCCTTTGGTCTTTTATCTTCTCTACCCTTAAAAGTTTACAATGTTTCCATCGTCCGTCGTGCACCCCCCTCACCCCGCACCACCTTCCCCCAACCCACCCCGTGCCGGCCTGCCACTGCGCCGTCTCCTTCCCCCTCTGCCCGGTGGATCCGGTGGTCGCGCCCCTCCGCCTAGCCTCCCTCCTCGCCGGTGGAGGAGGAGCCGCCTTGCTCGGCCACGCCCGCCGGCCGCGCGCCCAGCCTCCCTCGTCCCGCCCGACCGGGATACGGCCGCCATGGCGCGGACCGTTCCAAGGAGCCACCGGCGGCGGACATGGTGGAGCCAGCGGGAGAGGAGGAGGTGGCCGCGCCAGGGAAGAGGCTGACGAGGAGTGGTTCGCCGGCCACGACGGTGAGGAAGCGCATTGGCCGCGGCGTGGTAGGCAAGGAGGCGACGGCTACGCCGGAGGAGGACTGGAGAAGGCCGCCACGTGATCCTGTCCCGCGCCTCACCCCCGTCGTTCGGCCCGCACGCCCACCCACTTGCCCATGTCGGGTGTGTTTGCCCTTGTCGTGGCTCTCCCCGCCCGCGCTCGGCCGCCGCCACTCTCTCCGCTGCACCCTTCTCCTTCGCTCTCACATACCAATTTTGTCAATCCCCGCGGATGTACTGTATCCGGCCGCCCGCGCCATTCCCCATCGTCAAGCTGTTACGGTGTTCGATTGCTTCCACCATGAGCATCTCCACACTCCCTCCATTTTGCCCAAGCCGAGCCCCTCCTTCTCCCTGCCTGTGCTGAGCTCCCCATGAGCTCCATGGGCAGCGCCAATGGGCCGGCCACCTTCCACACCTCTACACGCAGCAAGAACTAGGGGACCGAATCTGTCTCCCCCTCCTCTCCCTCGTGGTGCCCTCAGATAGGAGAACGGTGGCAGGAACTGTTGTTACTGTGAGAGCCCCGGCGAGCTCCTCTATTCTTGCGGTGGCGCGAGTGGAGAAGCCGAGCAGCAACACACTCCTCTGTTTCCGGCCTGGCCTCACTCTGCCCGTCTCTATTATTTTCCACCTCCATCTCAGCCTATGACAGGTGGGCCCGTCCCTTATATGTTTATGCTAACCAGCAGCCAGTCTCACGTGAAACGATCGATTATGTGTCATAATTTTGATCTCTCTTTTATCTCCTAGATTAATATTTAATCCATCTAAACTCCGATTCCATCGATTTTTTTTCCTAAATTCATCTAAAATCAATATATACAGTCCAAATTAACGTCATGATTTTAGGAGTTTCCTAAGCCTGCCTATAAGACAGTGTCACGTTTGACACCATTGGCTTGAACCATTGGTTTTAGCACGAAGCTATGCTCATGAGCAATTCAGAAATATTTTCTGTTTTTTCAGATTCAAAAAATACAATTTGATTCTTCAGATTCTCGGACTTTGGAATATTCTAAGAATATTTCTTTTTTTTTTTCTTGACATATAGCCTCCAATTAATATCTTTCTTGTTTAAACTCCGATTCCAGAAATTCCTCTATCAAAATTATTCTAAAATTAAGCTCTGTCCAACTATATCAGTCTCATAATTTTTTGCCGCCAGCTTTTGTCAGAAGCCATACCCACCAGCAGGCATCGAAATATCTTCCCATCCCACGAAGTCTTAAAATTAGAAATATTCCCTTCTCCGGAAAAGCAAAGACCAAAAATGTTGTTCATTAATTTATGGTCTACAATTTGTAGGGAACGATTGTATTAAGATAATGGTTATAATTTAGTTCTAGCTCATTTGTTTCTATTTCTAGGGAATGATTATTTTAAGCTATATTTTGTGATTCACCGATTTTTTTATGTCTTGTCTCGTATTTTTTCTCAATATTCGAATATTTTAATAATTCATTTTCACATATTTGAAAGGATTCAAATATAGTGTATGTCACTTTATTTGGATTTCGTTTGTTTAAAAATAGTTTTTGTTCCGTAGCAATGCACGGGCCCACTGCTAGTTAATGAAAAAAATAAGGACTTCGTATCTAATGATTGTTAATTCCTTCTTTTATATTTCTTTTCTCTCCTTTGATTGGCCAGCCACCAGCTCTTTTCTTTCCCTCAACACCTTTTGCTCTTCACGCTATCCGCATAGACCCGTCAATCTCACGGCGTGCACGTGGCACATGTGCCCGCACTAGTTATGGTAAGACGCTGTTTTAACACTTAAAATTAACCACAATGGCACCCAAGGGATCTATGGACGACAGGCCAAATCAAATGTGGATCCTCCAAGTAATAGATTGTTATGATCTTTCCGGCTTGTAGTTTGACTTTAGAAAAGTGAGAAACCATAATTATAAACTTTTTGGCATACATCTCTCGCATGTTGTGTGGAAGCAGTTCTTCGTTTAATCTTTAACGTTGACAATGAAACTAGGCTTATAACCGACGAAAATACCCATTAATCGGTGGCAGATAATTTCGTCGGCCGAGTTAAATTCGTGGGCACCCATAAAATTAGTTATGTAATTTCGTCCGACTTTATTTCGTCAAAGAATTTCGTCGGTTTGCCGACGAAAAACATCTATTTTTTTGTGTTTTGTGCTATTTTCGTGGGTTTTTTGCCTCAGAAAAAATAGTATTTTGCTGTAGTGTTACTAACATGAACGGACGCAGTACAAAAGTATGCAAATATGAAATTGCCAACCTACTTAAAGAGTTATTGTGCCAAAAACAAGCGCATGTAACACAATTTCACTCTTCATATATCTGCTACATTCATATAGCATAATTCTTTATCTATCTGGTCAGTCTTGCTTGCACACCTTAATTAGTTCGAAGTACTTAGATAATCAAGCCGTCAGAAGCATTTGCAGTGTCGAGACCACCATAGACGACACATATATACACTCTAAAATAACTTATAAATGGATACTATCTTCGATCGTAACTGTATGCAAGTCTATTTCTCGCAAAAGAAAAGGTATATAATTGTGCATTTATATATAGTAGAATATAGATGTAATAGAATATCTTGGTTTCAAATTTCAAAACCGTACCTCGATCTTCCAATATAGCATAAACAATAGATCAGCAACATACCTAGTAGGTCCCCTGGGACCAACCCATTGGAGAACCTCCCAGTTGCAACGCCGCCGGGAAAGTCCCGGCCGTACGGCGGGAAGTTGGCCTTCGCCTCCGTGAACCGGTTGTTGTTGTTACCGGGGTCGACGATCGAGTCGCCGAACAAGAAGATGGATGAGATTTTCTGCTCCCCCGCCGAGGCCACTCCATGAACTGACGGCAGCAACACCGCCGCCGCTGCCGCCGCCACGAGAAGCTGTAGCAGCGGCCGGACAAATCCGCACCGGGACGCATGGTCCTTGAGACAGGTCGTCGGAGACGCCATTATTGGTAACAAGCCAACAAGTCGCTTCTGCTGTTCTGCAGCTGTTGCCGGTGCGGGCCGGGACACCGCGCGTAGCTGCGTAGGTTTATAGCGGGCGAGACGTGGAGGGAACATGCGTGCAGCAACTGTGATGCGACTGGTCTGCAATTCCGCATGATACGGTAGTTGTGCGTTGCATCCGCCTCGCTGCAGCTATTAATACGGTTGCCTACCAGCGTTCGATTGGCGACTGTCAGACACAACCACCCTCTAACAGCATGCGAGGCTTTATGGACATGCAGAGCAGCAGTGGCATATGGCCCCACGGCAGCCACCTTTTCAGCCTGGAGTTCACACGGTCGGGATGCAAATTTTAGTATGTACTAGCACGCATTGACACCTGAGCCGTTTATTTTGGTCCGAAACCGTTACCACTACAACCTAAGGCTATTCCCAACGCCTCCCAGAATGCTCCTTCAAAATTTATTCTCGCATTGTTACAGTACTGTTTTGCACTGTACATGGGAGGATAGGGAAACCGTTAGGAATAGCCTAATCCCGTTGTTTTTGTTCGTTTCGGTCCATCCATGATCCAACGCGGTTGAAAGGATCAACATTTCCATGAGGACGGTGAATTGGACTTCTAATTTTAAAAGTTGAAATTAAATCCTACCGAACAAGTTTCAATTCACCCTGGTGTCTAAAAGTGTGTCTAGAATTCTATACGATAATAAAGTTTTGTAATCTAGAGCCAAACATGCAAGACTAGGAAAGAAAATTGCGGAATGTAAAATCGAAAAGTAAATGGAGCAAGAAGTGACACGAAGATTATTTTTCTGAGGTTCGGAGAGACACGCTGTCTCACCCCTTGCTCCTCGTTTGGCGCTCCTCGTAAAGCTTTGCTCTCGCGGGCTCCTCGCAAGGATCCCGGCCCCAAACCTCGTAAGGTGAGGGGTTGGCAAAGTGACTTCCGCAAAAGTCAAGCAACCCCTTGATCCACGGACCAAGTGCTCTCTTCGGAATGCTTTTCTCCACTCCGGAACGGTGAGCTCCAAACGGCGTACAACGCCTTCGCAAAGGCCTTGCTCCACTTCTCCCACAATCTCTGGAGAGCTCGCAGAAGGCACGACCGCAGCCGTCTAGGTGATCGCAATCACCAAGAGTAACAAGCCTTGGCTTCACTTGAATCAACTTCAACTCAAGAAGTTCTCTCTATCAAGTTTTTTGCTCAAAGCTCAAAGATTTTAGAGTGTATTTTGGTGCTTTGAGGACCTTTGTGGGTGTGAATATTGTTCCTAGTCGCAAAGGTGTGAAATAGAGAGAGGGGGTTCCTTTTTACAGAGAAGAGCTCAAAAACTAGCCGTTACTGTACGATATATGCTCTCTGCGCAACTATCGGACGGTCTTATGGTCAAACCATCAGACCGTCTGATGCATGTATTTTTCAAAACCCAATTTTTCGCCTCACTGCCCAAAGACCATCAGAAGGTCCGATGGTAGGACCATCGGACGGTCTAAAGCACGTAAATATCCAAAACGCGCAGCGGCTAACCTCCCTGTATAGATGGTGCAATGGACCATCGGAGAGTCTGATGGTTGGACCATCAGACCGTCTGATGATGGCGTTTAGCCTGGAAACCACCCTTGACACACTCCCCATCTAACTTGTCCGATGGACCATTGGACGGTTTGATGGTCAGACTATCAGACGGCCGATGGTCACTAAAAAACTACGTTTGGACCGATTTGAGTAGGAGAGAAGTTTGAGGGAGTTTGTTTTGAACTTTTCGAAAGGGGTGAGTGTTTTAAAGCGCATTTTAAGTGTTTGAGCTTTTGGACAAATATGCCCTCGAGTTTGATGAACAATTTGAGTAAAAGATGTTCAAGCTACTCACCTTGACCCCCCTTGATAGTACGGCCCATCTAAAAACTAGCAAATAAACTCCTAAGTGCCCTTCTTTCTACTTTATGACACTTAGGGATCGATGAAGCTTGATCTTCTCGCTAGGAATCCAACCAAGGTCCATCCTTCAATAGATATTGAATTTAATTCGATGGAGGGGTCTCTTTTCATTGACCAATGAGCACAATATCAACTATTTTACCTTCATGTCATGAGCTCATTAGTAACAACATTAAGTTGTCATTAATCACTGAAACCTCTACCTCTTAGGGTCATGTTTCTCACAATCTCTCCCTTTTTGGTGATTGATGACAACACAATAATAGAGCTTGAAAAGTAAACGTGAAAAAGTACAAAGCTCAAATTAAATGACATGAATATAAACACGCAAGGTCAAACACAATCAAAGATCTATAGTCATGATAAACAACAACATGCACAAAAGCCAAAAGTCATGACATAGATGAACATCCAAAATAAGTATCCAATATACAACCAAAAGATGACTCTCTGAGCTCCCCCTGACACTGAAACTTCTAGCTAGCTCCCCCTAGCTCTACTCACTCCCCTTTGCACTCCCCCTAAGGCATATCTCCCCCTTTGGCGTCAAGCACCAAAAGGGAAGAACTCTAACTCAACGGAGGTGGAGCACCATAAGGGAAGCCCATCATCGCTACATAGATGTAGAAGTCGAGCTCGGTGTCATTGGGTGACTCGACAGTTGCCTCGTCAACTGCCCACTATGCGTCGGAGGGTGTAGCTGTGCTAGTAGGCGCAAGTAGAGCAGTGATAGTCTGAGTGGCCTCGGTTGTCGTCACAGGAGCAGTGGTCGCAGTCGTCTAACCGTTTGTGGAAACAGTGTGAGAACTCAGGTCAGTCGATGGTGTGTCAGCTGGAGACTGCACAAGCCCTGTGGTGGACAGCTCTGGCACTACTGAACTGGGTGCTGCTGTTGAGCTGTGGGGAGGCTACCCTGAAGTGATATCCTAAACATCTGCTGCTGGGATAGAAGGAGCAGGAGCTAAGGAGGCCGGAATCTCAGGCCGAACCGGCGATGAAGAGTTAAACTCTAAGGTGCGCGCCGGAATTTGACTCATCTCCATCCGAAAGGCACTACCAAGCAGCTCAGAGTACAGAAAGTGCATTAGCAACGTGCTGATGGTACCTAGAGTGGAGAGAGGACTCTCGTGGCGCCTGTCTGTGGGAGGCAGCTGAGGCTGAGGGGTAGCAGGCAGCTGAGATGCCTGAACCTGCTAACGAAGGGAATTGAGCTGCCTTTGAGTGTCGGTCCGGAGCTCAGCCACGAGAGTATGCACGGTCTCAAGGATTCATGCCTGTGACTCAGAGTGCTGCTGGTGCATCTATGCTAACCGGTCATCGTTGCACTGCTGCTGCTGAAGCATGGCCTGCTGAAGCTGTGTCTGCTACTGGATCAAGGCCTCAAAGTGCTGGTCGCTCCGCTGCTGTTGTGCCATCATGGTCACGACCTGAGCAGCGGTAACCTGTGGTGGAGGGCCACGCGAGCCACCGGCCTCAGAGTCGTGTGAGCCAGAGGTGATGGAGGTCGCGAATGCTTGTCGTCTGAAGAGGTGGTGTCGCCCTCACTCTCCTCCTCAGCAACTGTAGCTCCCCCTGACTGTGGTACATCCTGTGTCGACTGACTCTCAAAGGGAGCATCTCTCAGTGGCCTCACAGCCTGAGCACTCACCTTGTAGATCTTGTAGTAAGTCAATCGTCCACTGTCATACAAGGCAAGGTGACGTGTTGGACGCTGAGGATCAAAACCAATCCGACTAAGCATATGAGAGATGAAGTGAGGGTAGGGGAAACTCCTATGCATCCGGATCCCATCTGTGATCACATCCTCCATCTCAGCGATCCAGAAGTGCACCACACAGAATGGGATGCGCTGAATAAGGGCTCGGAGGAGGTGCTGCTGGAGGTTCATGAGCCGCTCATGAGATCCAAGACGAGGAAGCAAGGACTTAGCCATAGCCTGGTGTAAGCTGTCAGCCACTGGTGTCAGCTCTGCAGGTGTCCTCTCATTGTACCCCTCTCTGAAAATCACATTAGCCTTCTCCAGCAAGAGTGGGTTCCCCCCGACCTTGGAGCTTCGAAGGGGCTCCGAGACTCCGTAGACATCAGAGTGGAGGCGTCTGTCAAACAAGGTGAGGCCTAGGAGTTGAGCGACCTCCTGCCTGGAAAGCCAGTAATGCTGACCCTGAAACATGAACTGGATGTACTGTCTGCCCTCCTCCACAAACAGGGTAGCGTAGAAGATGCGTACCCACTCCTTACTGTATCTGTACTGGTGCTCGGGTAAGTCTGTCAATCCTGGAATGTGCTAGAAGTATGGATACACATTCTGCCCTAGCACTGTACCAATCCGCGGTAAGCTGAGTACTGCATGCGGACACATCCCCATGCCTGCTCTCCTATAGCTCTAGTAAAGTGATGCTTGGAGGAGAGTCCAAAACGTCCTATCAACTCAAATGTCCCTCTGCTCAAGGAACCACTTGTTGAGAGGGATAAGATATCTGATCTTCTTCAGCATCTCCCCACTGTACCCCTGGTAGCTAACCAACTGTACATCGCCGGTGAGGATAAGAGCAAATGGGTTGATCGGTAGCTCAATCTCCTCCTCACCGGACTCACTGGATGCACGCTCAAGCTTGGCCTCTGACTCTGACTGAAGTGTAGGCAGTGGAGCAGGTTGTGCTGGCTGTGGTGCTACTCTGGCTGTAGTCTTGGTCTTCTTCTTGGCCTCTGCCTCCTGTCTGGCAACAATATCCGCAGCTGAGGTCATCCTGCTTCTATATCAACTCTGTGACTACCGCTTCGGGATCAGAAACTTGGTACGAGACTTGGCAGCGGGAGGGGGTTTTGACATGGCTCACCAATCCGAATGCCCCCAGGGCAGCCACCGTGCATAGCATCGAAAGCTTCTGCGATCCTTTCGGCTGCCTTTGCCTCACGCTCATCTCGAGTCTTCTGCTTTTTCTTAGCAGGCTCGGGGGCAATTGCCTTACCCTTGCCTCTGTCCTTGCCCTGATCCTTATCCCTGCCTTCTCTAGCCATCTGAACATTCAGCACAAAGAAATAGATAGGCGAGAAGAATTAGATGAGTAGATTAAAATCTAGACAAGGTGAGGCCTAAAGCATAGCAATAGAATTGTGAAAATGTGGCATGCATGTCGATTTTCAAGTCTAGAAGAATTTAGATAAAGGTGTGTGACCATCTCACAGCAAAATCCGATCCCTAGTGTCCATGAAGCATAATCAACATTTGGTCCTAATCCATTTAGTGCCACATGCCACAAATTCAAGGAAACATGACATCCTAGATAAGTGATGAGCTAGAGAGCACAAGAGGAGGAAAGAACAAAGCTCACCACATGGAGAAGAAGGAGAAGGTCGCCAGAGGTGAGGAAGGTGACCGAAGGGAGTTCCTGGAATGGCAATGGTGTAGGCACGAGGGCGAGACGACGGTGCTAGTGCGGAGGCGCGGCGGCATGGGTGCAGCGGGTCAGCGGCGAGGCGGGCTAGGGCACGGGTTCGTGGGCGAAAGAGTGAAGAAGAGAGAACCAGGCCCATGACTTAAACGCTTAAAATAAGGTGAACCTAGCCGATCGGGGACCATCAAACAGTCTGATGGTCCGGTCCGATGGACCATCGGACAAACTGGGCAGAAAGGCAAAACAGGGCGCTGAGGACCATCAGACGGTCCGATGGTTAGACCATCGGATGGTCCGATGGTGACAAATGACTCAGAAAATGCTGAAGAACTCCTTTTCTTGTCCAAGCTTTTTGAAGATTTGAAAGAACACATGTATGGACAATCCAAGGTGAAACCTTTACCCCTCAAACACTCAAAAATAATTGCATTTTCTCAAGCTCTATATAGTTTTTAATTTTTCAAGCATGAACTCCAAATCCAAGAAAATTGGCACTTAAGATTCAATAAATGTATGAGTTTATCCATAGAACTAGAGATGATTAACTCCTGTCCCGGAGGGATTTGACTCATTAGGCATGAAGTACAATGGCCAACCTTTGCTCTATTCTCTTTTCATGATTTGAGAAGCTTGCACTTGAAACAAGTCTCCATATCAACAAGAGTGCCCCTTTGTGACACTACCGCATGAAATGCAAGTGCGAGCTACAACAAACATGGATAGGAATTGAAATATGCGTGCACATCTATATGACAAGGAATGCAATGCACGCGGAAATTTAAATCTACACTTACCACATTGATTCCCCCTGCAAGCTTCTTCAAGAGCATCCATTTTACATGCCATGAGTGAAACCAAGTTCTACCGGCTCATGCAAGACCCTCACTCCTCTCTATCTTGCAGCGGTTAGGCAAGCGACTAGCATATACATATGATGCAAATTATATGCCTCGGCAACTTACATGATCGTTCTAGCATCTAACACGTTGAGCTCACTTCGTAACCTACAAAAGGTACTCTCATCTAGTGGCTTAGTGAAGATGTCCGCCAATGCTCCTTAATTCCAACATTTCGCAAGAGGATGTCTCCTTTTGCGATGTGGTCCCTTATGAAGATGGCGGATATCTATGTGCTTGATTCGAGAGTGTTGGACCGGATTGTTGGCAAGTGTTGGCATTTCTTAGCCTACTGCTATAGATCCGCAAGCGCACGGAAACACGTTGTAGCTTTTCACCCAAGAGTTTTCCAGGGTATCAAAATCCATGAGGAACGAGGAGTAACTCAACGTAGAACAGATAGAACCGAACAGTAAAGCCAGCAAATGTAGAGACAAAGGATAGAGTAGAGCAGGTTCACTACTTTAAATAAAACAGCTTAACTTTACTAAACAAACTAGTGTTCTACTAAGCAGGTTTACTTGGACACTAAGCCTATAGAACCACTTCCGAGCACCAGAGTGCTGATAACCCAGACGAGAAAGGCGGGCACTACAGAACTCAGCTATGCGTCAATGACTACTTATCCGGACGACGGGGTGGAGTACACAGGGTACACACTCGTTGTCACCAAGCGGACCTACCACCAAAGCTGCGTGGGACAAGACACCCTCCAAGGCAAACTCTAGTCTAGACACCACGTTTACACAACCGAGTTTAATACTGCACAGGTTCGAAGCCTGAGAGCAAACACAACTGTATAGCTAAACTACATAGAGCACACTTGGCACCCATAAACTACTGAGCAAAGCACTAAGTATGTAAATAAAGTAAGAATGAAATAAATAAAGAAGGGGGCAAGGAACGTTACTGTATCTTGGAAATAGAGTAATAATTCCTCTGAGAATAAAAGCTTGGGAATAGAAGACCAAAGAGAATTCTGACTCCTTCACTCTACAACTCACAACTCACTCTTGATACAACTTGGCTTTCTCTACAATGCTAAGGGTGGCTTCACTACAACACTCACACTCAACTACACAACCACACTTGTATTCTATTGATCCACCACACCTTGCAAATGACCTCCCGGGGGGTATTTATAGCTTGGATGGCTGAGGGGGGTATTTGTAGGTTTGTACGTCGGTAGTAGGGGTAAGTCGGTGGTCGGACGACCCTAGGGGCAGGTCGGCCGACCTCCCTAGAGGTCGGCCAGCCATCTGATGCACCGCCTCTTGTGATCCAGCGGCTACTATGCACTCCAAACGTCGGTTGGCTGTTGTGGCGGTTGGAACACGTGAAAAATGCTTCTGAGGGAAGGTCGGCGGACCTTAGGGGAGGTCGACCGACCACGTGTTGGCTCCCGATTGGTTGCATGGCCCTTCCCCTGGATTGATGATATTCTTGATCCACGGTTCGGTAATCTTTCGATGCTTGGATACCTCTGGCATTTGATCTAATGGTTGTGGTTGACATGCTTTGTGTTTCTTTGCATGCAGGTTTAGGATCGGTGACGTGGCAGGGTCGGGCGACCTGGGTCCTGGGTCGGCCGACCTAGCCTTCTGGGCCTGGGGCTGCTGATGAGCCTCCAGGGTCGGCCGAAATGGGTTTTATCGACCACCAACACCCTCCCCCCACACACACACACTTAAACCTTTGCTCGTCCTCGAGCAAAGACGAGAGTTAAGCATAAGTGGAAAAAGGACATAACATCACAACCACCATAGCCGGCACAAGGTTATTCCCGACCATTTCATCTTGCCTAGGGTTTCAACGGTGTCTACACTTAAGTTTCGAAATGTTAAGACATGGAACAAGAATATATCAGAGTTAACTTCAGGTTCCCACACCACATGAGTAGAGAGGTTTTCAAGATTTTCAAAACAAGGCATGCCAACTTTTCTGATCTCAAGTCTAGCTCTCAGTCACTCAGAGGATAAGGTGTCCTTGTAAGAATTTTGCATTCCTCACATTCTATACCACTAGGGCTTTTGTGGAGCTTTTGGTAGTTGGACGAATGATGCTATCCTGTCATGCTTATGTTGTCGAATCAAATCAAGTGTCAAGAAAGAATCCATAATCAAGTGGGATTTGGCCAAGTGCAAATGTAGTGTAGGGAATTGTCTTTTGTAGGTGCTTGTTTTGAATCCCATGTTTGAGTAGAGGGCATGGAGTCTTTTTCTTTTTCTCATCATTTTTCTTTTCTCATACTTTTTTTTCGAACTTCCGTGCCTCTCTTTCTTTCAAACAGAACTTGGATGGGATCATTGACAGAGAGACTTTATTTCATGGAACATGCATGTGAAGGCCACAATTCTCAAATGATTCGAACTCTTTTAATGGCACAAAACTTGATAGGACTCAAAACAATCAAGAAAGCATGAATGTACAAATTCTCTTTTTCATATGTGGCACTGGTGAGATGGGATAGGAACTTGAGATCATCCATGTTGGAACCCTCTTTTTATTTTGCAACTAAAACTCTTAACTCATGTGGGAGGTTCCTTTAGTTATCTCCAATTATCTCATCTCTCATGAATCAACAAACTAAACATAAATGGTTCCTTATTCATAAAGGTATCCAAAGGCAAGATTACTCTAACATAAAATATAACATGGTGCAAGCACAAGTGAGTATAGTTTAACAAGGTATCATGTAAAACAAACGCAAAGTTTGAGAGGTACAAATAATAAAAAGTGCAAACCTGACCTCCAAATGCGGGTTTGAGATGGGAGTGGGCCGGCCAGCCCCGAGCTAGGGTCAGCCGACCCTGTCACCAGGTCGGGTGGCCACGGCTTGGTCGAGCGGCTACTCCTCTTTGTGGTTTGACCCGTGTGCTTGTTTGTTTCGGACGAGAGAGCCTTGGGGAGACGTGACAACGCGGTGTACCATGTTTTTGTGCAATTCGCGTGGTTGGCCGACCTAGACCGAGGTTGGGCGACCTGAACAGAAGGTCGGGCGGCCTAAGCCCAGGTCGGGCGACCTGTGTTGTTGCCCTTTTTCCCTTTAATTTTTCTGAGTAGCATTGTAGATCCTGCATAAAGTGTTTTCTTGCGTGGTTTCTGTAGGATTAGTGACAGGAAGTCAAATGGCTTTGGCCATTCCACCCAAACTTTATTGGAAAGGGAAACTATCCTACCTTTATTGAATCAAATGAATAAAATTGTAGACGCTCATTACAAAAAGGGAAATTAAGCAAATCAAAACAAAGATTATTCAACCTAAGAAAGAAAACTAAAGCGCCTAGGATAACTATGGCTGTGGTGGGTCATAAAGCTCTGGATGCCCTATTGCTTCCACAAGACGGCGAACCTTGGTGGACATTCCCTTCCTAAGGACATCAAATTTATCATTAATGTCCATCCGCCAAAGTTCACCTTCAGCACAGCGCTCCTCTAGATTCTGCAGTTTAGCCCAGAGCGCTATGTTTTCCTCCCTAAGAGAGGCCACCATGTCTGCATCATCGGATGGGTCTTCAAATTTTCCTGGCGGCCCTCTAATGGGAGGTGGGACAGCTACCCTCTTCACCGTCCTCCTTGGTGGCGTTGAGTCGATGGACTCATCTATGGAGTTATCCGGGATCGCCACCCTAGGCACAAACACCTTGGCATACCCACCCGTGGGAGTTTTCATCCCACAGAGGGTATGGGTGGAGGGGCTAGGGCACACCGGCTCCTTAGATGGACCAGCGGCCTCTTCCTGGAAGAGGCTCTTGACGCACTTCACAGGAGCGATGGCCCCCATGGTAGGACATGGAGATGGGTGCACCACTTTCTTCCCAATGGCCCTCGTGGGGGACAGACCGCGAGGGGGCCTGTCCACACTGTGGGAACGCCGAGGGGAGCCCAGGTGGCCATCACGGGAAGTCGGCCGGCCACACGGGGAGACACCCCTAGTCGGGCGACCTGCCTCCGGGGTCGGGCGACCTTGATCCGAGGTCAGCCGACCCTAGGGACCTAGTCCCGTCGGCCAGGGTGACCTCTTGACGAGTCTCTCGAGGCTCTCCTCCCTCGGGATGGATGATAGGGGGCATGGTGAGTCCTTGGACACTGGGGTGTAGGTGGCAGTGGTGTCCGAGGTGAGGGAGATGATGGCTTTGCCATTGTTGCGTGGAGAAAGTGGTGCCATGGCTGAACTTTGGATGAGATGGGGTGAGAGTGTGATGTGTGAGGAAGAAGATTACCCTTCTTCTCCTTACGTCGGAATCCCGATCTCATCCACTCAACAGAACCGAAGAAGGGAAAAAGGCTCCAAATTTGAAACTTGAATTTTGGTAGTCGGGCGGCCTGGTTGTAGGTCGGGCAACCTGAACCCTGGGTCGGGAGACCTGACACTGTGGTCGGGCGACTTGACTCCAGGGTCGGCCGACCCGGCCTCGCACCTGTTGGCCTGGCTGCTGCACCAGGGGGTCGGGCGACCTAACCCAGAGGTCGATCGGCCACGCCAACCCTTGGCTGGACGTGCCAAGAGTTGGGTTTACCCCCTTTTGGTGACCGTAATCCCAAAAAAAACATGTGTTGGACATTGGTTCTATTGAGATTTTTAGCAAAAGGTGAGCGGTTTTAAGGGAGAGAAAGCAAGTAGTGTACATGGCTTCTTTTAAGGTCTCAGCTCGACCATGGATGTGTGATCAAACTACCTCATGCAGCTCGAAGACATCCATTTCTTCGAGCTGAGGCATTTCGGGCTTAAGAAATATTTTAAAGCGTTTCCCATTCTCCTTGAAAACATTTCCGTCATTGTCCTAGAGGGTGATGGCGCCGTGATCGGCGGTGTAGAGGACCATAAATGGCCCTTTCCACTTACTTCTAAGCTTACCATGACCAAACAAATGAATACGAAAATTAAAGAGTAGTACCTTATCTCCCAGTTTGAATATTTTGATCTTGATTCGCTTATCGTGCCATCGTTTAGTGGGCTTCTTGTATAGCTTGGCACTGTGGTATGCCTTCTCCCTCCATTCCTCCAGTTCGGCCAATTGCATTTGCCTTCTTACGCCTGCTGACTGAAGATCCATGTTCCACCTCTTCACCGCCTAGTGAGATTTGAATTCGAGTTCCACTAGAAGATGACAAGTCTTGCCGTACACCAATCGACATGGTGTCATGCCAATGGGAGTTTTGTATGCAGTGCGATGTGCCCAGAGAGCATCGGGTAGCTTGGATACCCATTCTTTTCCCATAGCCTTGACCGTCTTTTGCAAGATATTTTTTATTTGCTTATTCGACGTCTCAGCTTGGCCACTTGTCTGCGGATGATAAGGGGTGGCAACACAGTGGTCCACACCGAGTTCAGCGAGACACTTCCTAAAGCGCTTGTCAATGAAGTGGCTGCCCCCGTCACTGATGATGACCCGCGGTACTCCAAAACGAGGAAAGATTGTTTCCCAGAACATCTTGATGGAGTGCTTTGAGTCCGCTGCAGGACACCGCATTGCCTCTACCCATTTCGATACGTAATCGACTGCAACCAGAATATACTCCTTGTCTCCATTCTTGGGAAAAGGTCCCATGAAATCTATGCCCCACACGTCGAATATGATAAGTTAGAGATTGCTTGTGAGTGGCATAGCATCTCTTGGATTTATATTCCCTTGGCGCTGGCACCTTGGATGTCGTCGCACAAACTCTTTTGCATCCTCGTACATAGTAGGCCAGTAGAACCCACTTTGCCAGATTTTTGCATGAGTTTGATAAGCCCCATAGTGACCTCCATAGGAGGATGCATGTCATCTATCAAGGACTTTCGGTGCTTCACAAGCTGGAATGCAGCGACGTAGGAGTCCGTCTGCGTAGAGTTTGTATAAGTAGGGGTCATCCCAAAGATAGAATCGGCTGTCATGGGCAAATTTCCTCTTGTCTGCTCCTTCAGGGATATAGCCAGCAACGATATAATTCACCAGATTGGCATACCAAGGTTGGGCTGTTGTCACTTTACGGAGCTGATCATCTCTCATATAGTCATCGATCGGCAAGGGAGATGTTTCTTCAAATTTGACCCGTGAGAGATGATCTGCAACTGAATTCTCTACTCCCTTTTTGTCTCTGATTTCGATATCGAATTCTTGGAGTAGCAACACCCACCGGATCAATTGTGGTTTTGCATCTTTCTTGGTTAGGAGGTATTTGAGAGCTGCATGATCTGTGTAGATGATGACTTTCGATCCTACCAAGTATGATCTGAACTTGTCAATTGCAAATACCACTGCTAATAGTTTTTTCTCGGTGGTTGAGTAATTCAGTTGTGGGACTATGAGTGTTTTGCTTGCATAAGAGATAACATGATGCTTTTTATCCTTTCTCTGACCTAATACTGCTTCAACAGCGAAGTCACTTGCATCACACATGATTTCAAAAGGTAAGTTCCAGTCAGGTGGCTGAATGATTGGGGCTGAGACCAGAGCCTTCTTAAGTGTGTGAAAGGCCTCGAGACATTCTTCATCGAACACAAAGGGAACATCCTTAGCCAACAAATTGGTCAGAGGCCGGGCTATATGGGAGAAATTCTTGATGAATCTCCTATAAAACCCTGCATGGCCTAAAAAGCTTTGGATGGCCTTTATGTTGGTGGGTGGAGGTAGTTGTTCAATGACCTCGATCTTTGCACGATCTACCTCTATGCCTCTTTCCAAAATTCTATGTCCCAGAACGATTCCTTCTCTAACCATGAAGTGGCATTTTTCCCAGTTTAGGACAAGATCAACTTCTTGACATCTTTTGAGAACTTTTTCAAGGTTCTCCAAACATCCATCAAAGCTCTTGCCATATACTGAGAAGTCATCCATAAATACTTCCATGATATCTTCGATGAACTCAGAGAATATTGCCATCATACACCGCTGGAATGATGCTAGAGCATTACACAGCCCAAACGATATTCGTCTATAAGCGAAAGTTCCGCAGGGGCATGTGAAAGTCGTCTTACTCTGGTCCTCTAGGTGAATTGAAATATGGTGGTATCCAAAGTAGCCGTCGAGGTAGCAGAAAAAGGAATGTTTTGCCAGTCTTTCTAACATTTCATCAATTAAAGGAAGAGGAAAATGATCTTTCCTGGTGGCGGCATTAAGATTTCTATAGTCAATGCACATCCGCCAACCTGTGACAGTTCTCTATGGTATGAGCTCATTGTTCTGATTCTTGACAACTGTCATCCCTCCTTTCTTAGGCACAACTTGTACTGGACTGACCCATTCGCTGTCACTCACGGGGGTATATGATTCCCGCTTGAAGTAGTTTTAGTACTTCTTTTTTGACTACCTCTCTCATCGCATTGTTAAGTCGACGCTGTGACTCCCTAGTTAGCTTGTAATCAGCCTCCATCGGGATACAATGAGTGCATAGGTTGGGATTGATTCCTTTCAGGTCTTGAAGAGAGTATCCAAGCATAGATCTATACTTCTCCAGAACTGAAAGTAATCGCCGGCTCTCACTCTCTGTCAGCTTGTCGCTGATGATCACCGGTGTATCCTCATTCCCGTTGAGGAAGGCATACTTCAGGCCAGGCGGTAGTTGCTTTAGTTCTATCTTCGGAGCTTCAGGCCGTAAGGATTCACCATGTTCTTCGAACTTCCATGGCTCCTCTACCGTACTGAAGTTGCTAAAAGCCTCTTCCTCTAGGCTATCTTGACCCATTTCCTCAAGTGCAAGGCTCATCACTTCTTTCATAGGGTCAATCTCTGGCTTTGCTTCAGTTTTGGCATTGAGTGACCTATCGATATTGACATTGATTTCTTCATTGCCAAGCTGAAGCTGCAATCTCCCTCTGTATATATATCTGAGCTGGTGAGGGCGGCGATTGGGATCCCAACCACAATCAATGATGGAGACCTCTCGGGGATGTCAAAGATGTGGAAGTCTAAGAACACCTGAGTATCCTGCAAGGTTGTTTGAATTACCCTCAAAACACCTTCGCATCTCAAATAGCTACCCTTTGTCCATTGTAGACGCATGGCAGATCTTGACAGCAGCTGTGTCGGGTAGTACTCGTCCATTATGTGCTTAGGGATTATATTGATTCCTACCCTTGGGTCATATGTGTTTAGGGATTACGTGCTCTGGATAAAATTTGACTGTGTTCGTGTCCAGTCGTCTCTCCTCTAGCCAATTCCGTTTGATTGCTGCTGAAAGCCAGAGTAGGTCCTCCTTCATATGTTCTTTATGATCTGGCAGTATATATGTTGGTCTGGAGGTCCTGATGAAGCATCAGTCTTGTTTTGGTAACCGAGAGGCGTCACCAAAATCCATGAAGAGTTCATCCTCAAAAGAGAGCGGAGGTGCCGACGGAGGGACCGTCAAGGCTAAACTGACCCTCTCAGTTTGCCTAGACGATGGCTCTGGGATTTCCTCGATTCGAAGGGGTATTTGTGGAGATAGGGTATGTGGTGTTTGTCTCTCTTCGGTTTCGAGTGTTTTGGGTGGCTTCTGTGGAGGTGGTTCTTCTAATGTCCCGAGGTTAGAAGCGTCCTCGAGGATTTTGTCGAGAATTTTTCTTCCCTCGGATGGTGTTAAGTAGTAGAATGACCCTCCTGAGGCTAGGTCGAGACAGAGATCGGCTCTAGGTGTAAGGCCCCGAACGAAGTGCTATAGCAACAGTGCCTCTAAAATAACCAAATCTGGCCCTGATGAGGCCAGACGGTTGAAGCGTTCCCAAGCTGCCCCCAAGGATTCTCTCTCGCGCTGTCGGAAGTTGAGTACTTCGCAGCGGAGATCGAAAGAAATGGAGACATAAACTGGTTTTTAAGTCCTCCCAACTCCCTTCTACTTTACCAACTGCCTGCTTGCACCAGATTCTTGCCTCCCCTGTTAGCGAAAACAGAAAAAGCAGCCATCGAAGTGTGTCACCAAACATTCCCGAGATGACTAGGTAGCTGCATAACTGCTCGAACTCTCGGAGGTGTGCGTAGGGACATTCTGATTCGTGCCCTCCGAATGATTTATCCCAAACCATGGCTATCAAGCCAGGACGTAACTGATAGCCTTCTATGGTGATAGGTGTGGATGATGGTGGAGGCCCCAAATAATCGCCCTTTGGAGCGGCGAGTTGAAAGATAGGCGTGGAATCCATATGGTAAATGGTATGTGGTATGTGGTGGGGATAAATGCGGTGGTTGTGTATGGTGTGAGTATGGACGATCCTAGGTTTTAGTTGAATTAGCTACCGTTCCCCAGCAACAGCGCCAGAAAAGCTTGTTGGCATTTCTTAGCCTACTGATATAGATCCGCAAGCGCACGGAAACACGTTGTAGCTTTTCACCCAAGAGTATTCCAGGGTATCGAAATCCACGAGGAACGAGGAGTAACTCAACGTAGAACAGATACAACCGAACAACAAAGCCAGTAAATGTAGAGACAAAGGACAGAGTAAAGCAGGTTCACTACTTTAAATAAAACAACTTAACTTTACTAAACAAACTAGTGTTCTACTCAACAGGTTTACTTGGACACTAAGCCTATAGAAGCACTTCCGGGCACCAGAGTGGTGATAACCCAGACGAGAAAGGTGGGCACTATAGAACTCAGCTATGCGTCGATGACTACTTATCCGGACGACTGGGCGGAGTACACAGGGTACACGCTCACTGTCACCAAGCGGACCTACCACCAAAGCTGCGTGGGACAAGACTCCCTCCAAGGCAAACTCTAGTCTAGACACCACGTCTACACAATCGAGTTTACTACTGCACAGGTTCGAAGCATGAGAGCAAGCACAACTGTATAGCTAAACGACACAGAGCACACTTGGCACCCGTAAACTACTGAGCAAAGCACCGAGTATGTAAATAAAGTAAGAATGAAATAAATAAAGAAGGGACAAGGAACTTTACTGTATCCTAGAAATAGAGTAATAATTCCTCTGAGAATAAAAGCTCGGGAATAGAAGACCAAAGAGAATTCCGACTCCTTCACTCTACAACTCACTACTCACTCTTGATACAACTTGGCTCTCTCTACAATGCCTAGGGCGGATTCACTACAACACTCACACTCAACTAACCACACTTGTATTCTATTGATCCACCACACCATGCAAATGACCTCCCGGGGGGTATTTATAGCTTGGATGGCTGAGAGGGTATTTGTAGGTGTGTAAGTCGGTAGTGGGGGTAAGCCGGTGGTCAACCGACCCAGTCGGTGGTCGGCCGACCCTAGGGGCAGGTTGGCTGACCTCCCTGGAGGTCGGGCAACCATCCGATGCACCGCCTCTTGTGATGCAGCGGCTACTATGCACTCCAAACGTCGGTTGGCTGTTGTGGCGGTTGGAACACGTGAAAAATGCTTCCGAGGGGAGGTCGGGCGGCCACGTGTTGGCTCCCGATTGGTTGCATGGCCCTTCCCCTGGATTGATGATATCCTTGATCCACGGTTCGGTAATTGTTGACAGCACTTAAGCATGGCAAACCTTATACTGCAAGCGACAGTATCGTATGTTGCTTTTCCCCAGGATGAGTATCATGGGTTTTGTCAATCCAAGGAACGAACTAGTATACTCTAATTAACAAGAGTTTAAAGGAATCTAAGGGTAAAAAGGTAGTCTAATCTATGTCTAAACCAATCCTTAATCTAAACCAATCCTTACCCTAATCTAATAGAAACTATACTATATAAATATAAGATAGGCAATTAGAACATAACTGGAGCACTAATCAAAGGGTATTAACTAGCTTTCTAATCAAGCTCTAATTGGATTCAGAGCATATGCGATATATGGGTGCCACTTCAAGGATAGAGTAGCGAGATAACTAGCAGCTCAAGGTAAACAAGCATGCTCAAGCATATTCATCATAGCATGATTAAATCAAGATCAATAAATCTAATCCCCTAGATCGAGTTTAACCTTTCCCCAGACTCTACGGTCACTAGTAACTAGGTAATCGACGAGAAACTCTCAACACACATAATTAGAGAACGCGCTTCTAATTACTTCACATAGTTTAATAATATAACTAGAGCAACTAGAACTTCTAATCACCATGATTACAAGAACTAGAAACACAACCATATCATTAGTAAACTAGATTAGAGATCAAGATCGCTAGATGAATAACACCCTTAATGACATGATCTAATCACCAGGCATCTAGACATAAAGTGAATTACAGCTAGAACATGTGTAATTAAAACAAGAACATAATAATTAGACAAGAGCAATGCTTCATTAATAAATTGTATCAAGATTACAACCATGATCATACCTCCCATTGATGATACAATTGAACCACTGGAGCTAGGTAATTAGAGCACCGTGCAAGGCCTCTAATCACCTCTAGGAACTAGAAGAATTCTAATCCTAGACTAGAAACTCGACCCTATACTCTCTTCTAGTTGTAGTCCCTCTTGTCGCCGTCTTCACGCCTTGATAATGAATTGGATGCTTCGCCCTGGGGCCTACGCTCGCTATTTGTACCCTGGAGATGACGTGGGAAAAAGGGAAACTCCAACCGCCTTAAGGAGTCCCAGGGTCGGCCGACCCGGACTCTCCCTGCGTCCGGTTGTTCCCATCTTTTGCGGGGTAGTTCCTTGATGCTTAAGTAATGTTTTGCGGGGTCTTATGGACTCTTGGGCTTCTGGAATCTTCTATATGGACCGAGATATGACGAAATCTTCTAGTCTTTGACATATTTGATGATTTTATTGAATAATTATCTCCAAATCCTAGTAGCTCTTGACACCTTCTTGAAGTTTTTGATTAGAAAGCCTTGATTAATACAGAGAAAGGCATGAATTAACCAAGCCTTCCTTGTTCATCATCTTCGATGAATGTCATCTTAGTGGTCTTTTCTTACTCAATGTAGATCGTTGTGAATTTCGCGAAAAATAGGTCAAAAACCTGTAAAAATCACATAAAGCATATTTCCAAGACAATAGTGCAATATCCACAATAATCGGTGATAATTGTTAGTAAAAGATATAGTTAACGCTTAACAACCATGATTATGTAAAATGATACAAAATATTCGTTCATAAGCCGCGTCAACAATATCCCCACTCTTAAATCTTGCTCGTCCTCGAGTAAGTCAAATTTTATAAATAAGTTAACTTATAAGCTAACATCAAATAACCAAACTTAATTTGAACTCTCAAACTTTTCTATGTTTTAGACTAACAAATTATATAGATAAATAGATTTTCATGTAAACATACCCCGCAATATATAAGAAGAAATCAAAATTCATCAATAACAAATCTCCTCACTTTTCAAATAAATTTTTCAAAAAGGATCAAGTATCAAAGATCAAAATATATAAGGCCCAAGAATTACTCTCATCTTTCCAGACTCTCACAATATGTGGAAATAGACTAAACTATAAGAACATATAAGTGTAAGCTTATTTGGAGCTCAGTAAAAATCCTAATCAAAATTTAATGTAAATATATTATCAAACTAAGAAAAGAATCTGTTGGTATTACTGAGACTTCTCAAAAAGGTCATGGAAATCATAATGATTAAAGGATAAGAAGGAATATATAGAAAAGTGGACATATGCAAATAAATTAGTGATCTCAAGGCACAGATGAAGTCCTTGTTATCGGATTGCATATGGTTGGAAAATATTCTGGAGTATTTCTAACAAACTAAATCATATATCATGAATAAGATGTAACAAATCAATGAGGAGCACTATATTATTTTTTTAGATAACTAATTCTACTTTGACCACTTGGTCTTTTTTTTCATGTGTGGCGTCCACTTCTTTTTTTTCTTTTTTTAGACATTTGCCTCCTCAAAGATCTTTAAATATGACAGCTCCATCTCCACTCTTACACAATACTCATCCTCGAGTATTTTAAATGATAATAACAGGGGAATATTACTGTCTAAAAAAATTTTCTTTCTTTTTTATACTCAGAAAATAATAGATTGAGGCAAAGAAAGATATATGAAATGATAGTCTTGGTTTAAGGATGGATATCTAGTGAAGTTTGCAATCTCTCCAATGCAGAGAGTTACAATGCATGGATAAAAAGGCTAGCAAATGAAAAGATAAGCAAATATGAATGACCAGCTTTAAAATCTCAAACCCTAGATTCAAATCTTAATCCAACTCAATCAAGAATTAAATTTGATCAAACTATAGTTTAAAAATTAAAGCTCTAATAGGTAGAGCCTATATAAAATAATCATTAGAAACTTGATCATAAAGTTGATAGCTCAAAATAAAATTTTAAGGAGATTCTTTATGACAAAAATGAAATCTAAACATGAATAACATGTGGCACTTTATGACATATCATATCTACTACATAAATGTTAATCATAATTTCGATTAAATTGCATTACTGAGAGCATAAATTAGCTTAATTAATGACATCAGATTATAAGAAAACAAACATTTTATTTTATTTCACCAAAGGATGATACATGATCATGATTAAACTAATTTACAAAAGATAACTTAAAATCACTCATAATCTATACCTAATATTAAAGCAAATAAGGATTCCCGGTCCGGCGTGATAGGTGGGACCAAATAAAAGTTTGAGGTTCATCCTGGCATGTGGGACCCACTTGTCAATAATATGATTCGGAATGCAGAAGCAATCCACGCGAAAACGGACGCTCAGATCACATACGGACTCCGTTTTCGACATTCTATATGTCGAGGGAAACCTAAAATCATAAACTTTCCAACCAAATGAAAATCACTTTAAAATTCGCTCTTGTTCAACCGGAAACGTCGAAACAATGTGAAGTAAAATTTATTCACGAACCGGATTCGGACTGCAGAAGAAGTTCAGGCGAAAACGGCGCCCAGGTCACAAACGGATTCCGTTTTCAACATTCTCTGTATCGATGGAAAGCTAGAATTATAAACTTTCCAACCCAATTAAAACCACTTTAAATTTCGTTCTCAGTCAACGGGAATTGTCAAAACAATGTGATGTGAAATTTATTCACGAACCAGATTCGGACCACACAAGGAGTCCACGCGAAAACGGACGCCCAATCACATATGGACTCCGTTTTCAATATTATATATATCGATGGAAAGCTAAAATCATAACCTTTTCAACCCAATTGAAACCACATTAAAATTCTCTCTGTCAACAGGAATCATTGAAACAATATGACGTGGAATTTATTTGCGAGGCTAATTCAGACGGCAGGAGCAGTTCGCTTGAAAATTTCGCCGCATGCAACGGAAAAATTCAAAACGATAAGACATGAAATTTATTCGTGGGGCGTATTATTATAAGTATTGATCTAAAGGTGTTTCAATAAAATTTTCTTCCGTTGCAACGCACGGGCATTTTGCTAGTTATGCATAAATAGATAAAGATAAAAATAAAATTAAGATAAAGAAATAAAGAAAAAGAAAAATACATAAAAAATAAAATCAAACCGAAATCTTCAGCGTCCTTGATTCCACGTGCGAAGATTACAGAGTTGTTCTTCAATGCCCTGAGTATTTTCTTCATATTGATCCATATTCTGCCTCACATTATCAATGATCTGATAATTCGCCGCCAACATATTCTCTGTGCCATAAAAAGCTTGATGTGGCATACCCTGCGCCGCAACTTTCTCAGCAGTGTAAGTCCTTGCTCTTCTAAGAATGAACGTTGCAGGTTGTGGGATATATGTTGATGGCTGGAACACTGGTGTGGAGGTAGGATCATAAAAGCTAACTTGTCTTGGATTGAAAATTGAACCTTGTATCATCCTGCTCCTCTAAATTGCTCACTCATGAACTGTTGGCTTGGTTGTGTAGGGGAAGGCTCCCAGGCGCCCCATCCAGATGACGGTGATTGCTGGCTTGATTCCCCTTCCTCAAATATGAATCTCTCTAACCAATCAATTCTCCCTTGAGCAAATAAAGCAAGCCTCTGATTAGGAATTTAAAAATTGGTCTTGCTAACAAAGAAACCACTGGCCTTATTTCCATAAATATATTTCCCTTTTTTTAAGGAATTTTCATCAATATTGGCTGGTGCCTTTGTAAAGATTGGATTGGACACTAATTCAGGCTTTAATGAAGAAGCAATGATAGTCAAATAATGTCCAAATCCAAGTAACCCAGTGCTTCTATTCCTTTGGGTAATCCAATAATTGATCATAGAATGAACTAAATTAATTCCCATAGGCTGACGAAGTGCAACATAAAGCCATTTTAATTCAGAAGACTGCACTTTGGTGTCATCTAGCCTCTCCAAAACTCTAACAGTCATGTATCTATGAAAAATTCTGATTATGGTATTAACTATCCTCATTCTTTCCTTGGAAGAATTAAAAGCAATTTGCAACCAGAAATTATCTAGAACATCTTGATTCACATTAATATTATCAGGTGCATTCTCCCAGAATCCCAACAATGAACCAATCATACCCAAAGATATCTCTGCCCACTTCTCCTTGATTCTAAATCTCAGGGTATAATTTAAATCAGAGGATTGAACTATATCCATGGTGGTCATGACTTCTAATGCTATATCCCGCTGATATATAGCACTAAGATGAATAAAATTACTCCAACCCAAATTCTAGAAGGCTTTCTCTATGCTTGGAGTAAAATCTAGATAGCTCATGAAGTCGAAATCCAGATCAAAGTTGGAGGTAATTCGGCCCTTACAGTTATCTTACCTCTATTCTTCAAAAGAGGTTCGCAGCGAGAAACCTTCTGGAGAGAACTTCCACTCCTCTTCATCAACATTCATAGGTTGAGAATCTTGATCTTGAGCTCGGGTAGAAGAACGGGTTCTCGGCCTCCTTGCTGGCTCCAGAACATCATCAACATTAACAGAGAAGCGGGAAGAACAACCTCGTAGGCCTTGATCATGACGGAGAGTCCTTCCGGAGTCGGAGCTTCCCATCTCAGAGATGGAATGCCTTCTTGATCAACACCTTGATGAATCTTCCTCCTCCTTACGGGAACCCTCTCTTGATGAAGAACCTTTGAAGGTCTTCTTGAAAAACTTCTTCATCCTCTCAAGTTTTTTCTCTCAAACTCTTCACCTCTTCTCTTCTCCTCGGGAAAACTGGGCTCTGGTGGTGAAAGGTTGATACAACTACTCCATTGTAACGCCCCAAAAATCACTAATTAAAAATCACCTGCTAAATTACGCGGTTTTCAAAACAATTTCAAAAGTTGTATCATCATTCCGTCCACCGCTCAACCCTATGTCCTTTTCCAGTTTTGCCCTCCCATTTTCTTTTCCCTTCCACAAATTCCAAATTCAAATCTTAGGACCAAAATCAGGAAAAAGAGGAAAACCCCTCCTTCTCAGCTTGGGCCGCCTTCGGCCCAACTTCTTCTCCCCTCTTCCTTTCCCGCGGCCCAAGCCGGCCGGCTCTCGCTCCTTCCCTTGGGCCGAAGCCAGGCCGGCCCAAGCAGCAGCGCTCCTCCCTTCTCTCTCTGCCAGCCGGGGCTCGCACGCCAGTACCGTCTCCTTCCTCCCGCGCCAGCCCCACTCGCCAGCTCTCCTTCCTTCCCTCCCTCGTCGGCAGGACGGCGAGCCGCCACGCTGCCCACGCCGAGTCGGACTAGCATCGACGCCATGCACCACACTCTCCCGCCCGCCGCGCCACCGGGAATCCCGCCGCCACGACTCCACTGTGCTGCGACGCCATGGCGAGCACCTGGCCCGTTGCGCACGGCGGGCAGGCCGCCAGGGTCGCCGCACTCACTCCCCTCTCGGACTACACTGACGTCATCATCGCCCTGTGCCGGCCACGGCTGCCCCGTCCTTGACGCCACGCCGAGCGAACTCGCGCCGTGCACCTGGCCGAGCCGCAGCGCGTCGGCCACCTCCCACCGCCGCCTATAAAAGGGGCACCTACCTCGGCCGCCTTCGCCCCACTCCTCTCGCGCTCACTTGCCGCAGAACACACACACGCACACACGCCCCTCGCCGGTGCTCTCGGGGTGGGATAACCACCGGGAGGACGCCGCCGCGACCTCTCTCGCTGCCGCCCAAAATCAACCCCCCTTCCAGTTGAGCCCTCTCCAAATTGAGGTAGGCACGGGCTCCTTTGCCCCTGCGCGCACCTCCTCCCTCACTCCTATGGCTGAAGCCGCGCCGCCCAAGCCGGAGCGCCACCGCGCCACTACGAACCCCCTCGCCGGCACTCTGGCCGCACGCTGCCAGAGCCGCCTGCTACACCACTCACCTCCACACCATCACCCACACATCCGCCATGACACCCTCTACCTCACCGGCCTACCCTCGTCACTGAAACCAGGCCGCCGACGAAGAACCGCCGGCGAGCCGCGGGTGTGCGCGCCGTCCGGTCCGGCCAAGCCGGCCGAGACGCCGTCCCCTTCCGCCATCCCCTTTCTGTGTGGCTGACGCGTGGGGTCCACGCTCCACCGTCACTGTGCCGTCGCCGCGCCATCACGACTAGTGGGCCGGCCCAACAAGGCCCACGGCGCGATAGCGGGTGAGTGGGCCGAGCCGGGTGTGGAAGAGGATGGTGCTTTGGCCCGCAAAGCCTTTTTCCTTTTTCCATTTCGATTTATGAGTTTCTTTTCTTAGGAAATTCATATCTCGGCCATACGAACTCGGAATCCGGTGATTCTTCCACCAAAATTCTTCTAAAACTATCCTCTATCTAACCATATCTTTTGCATAGCCTTTTGAGCATATTTTATTGTCATTTTATGTGTGTTTTATTTGTTTGTGTACGCGTAGACACCATCCCGGAGGAAACCCGCGAACCTGACGTGACCGCGCCGAACCAGGAGCCCGAGGAACCGAACTTTGACCTCCGCTGTAACGAGAACGTCGACGACGACAAGTCCACTGAAATCCTTTGACGCATAAACTTCCTAGTTTTTGCAAAAACCACCCTTGCCCTGAAAAACATAAAAACTTGCATTGTTTTTGCTATCTAAGGTCAAACATGGTAGGATAGCCACCGAACCAATCTTAGACTTAGCGCGTGTAGAAGGGATCGCTCACTTCATAACTATATGCAATAATCTTGTTGGAACTTGGGTTGGAATCTGGTTGGTGTGTGCGTTTTCGAAAACATGGGGAAAGACCCCGGCCGCCGACTTTGGTCGATTATGCCATGTGTTAAAGGGTGGAATGTCTACGTACCGTTATCATGGCTTACCTAGGGTCCGGCCTTGTGGAGAGGATTGGACGGTGTATGAGGAAGTTTCTGCCCTGAAGGACCGAGTTGGAAGTCTCATCTTGCCTAACTCTTTATAGTGCAACCACTCGATGTTGTATACGGCAACACTTGGCCAAAACCCGCAAGGAATAGCCAGCCGATACCCGTAGGCTGGGAGCACCGGAGGACTAGGAATGGAGGAAGCCGTGTGTTTGCTGGCACTGAAGCGGCGTCGCGTGTCTGCTAGCACTGAAGCGACAGGGATCCCATGTCTCTCTCGGTTGAGGTGGGAAAAATACTTGCGGGGGTAGAGCCTTGAGCAGGAAGGGCCTCATGGCAATGAGCGTCCAGACCAAACTTGTGGGTAAAGTGTGCACCTCTGGCCAGAGTATAAACCTATCCAGATAGTCCGATGTCCACTGATATGGACAAGTTACGGCTTGGTTTCTACCACTAGTGATTTACAAAATTTGAGTGTGGGCTTGGTTGGGTGAAAATGGTGTTTTGGGAGCTACGGGCTTGGCCCGGGAGCGTTGGAGAAAAATGTTGGCCTGTGAGCCATGAGCCACGTTGGACCGACAAGTCCAGTGGCACCCCCTCTTTTGGAAAAAGTGTTTTCTTAAATAAAAGGAATAATGGACTACCTAGCCTTGCATCTGCTTTTGTTTTCCGCAAAACGACCTAAGCTTCAAATAATCCCTGCATATAGAGATAGGCCTTTACCCCTTCCGATGGAGGAAGGTGGGCTTGCGGAGTACGGTTGTGTACTCACTCTTGCTATATCTATGTTTTTCAGATGACGAAGAAACCCTGATTGAAGCTCTCTTCAGTTAGGTCAAGGTCCTATCCCCAACTAGCCTGTGGCTTTGGGTAATAAAGATGCTTCCGCTGTATCTCGTTTTACCTCTTTGATGTAATCTGGTTTGTAAACGCTAAGTCAGACTCTGTACTACTTGAATAAATGTGTTGCTAGCCTTCTGGGACTAGCATTTGTATCACATTGGAGTTCCCATGAAAGTGGGGTTGCTTCAGGTGGTATCAGAGCCGTAGGTTGGCTATAGGATGTGACCCTAAGACTGTAGGAGCGTTTTTGAGTCCAAAACTATATTACAAAATTGTTCTTATACTCAACCCTCTATTTACTCTGTTTCTTTCCCCTTCCAGATGTCAACCGGGCGGCTCATGTTTGACCAGGAGATGGGTGACTTTGTTGAGCTGTTGCAGGACTGTACCCGCATTCTTGGCATTGTCAAGGAACCCTACTACAAGACAGTGGTGTATCACAAGCCCGACACTCTTGGATGCCTGATAACTACCTACATCGGACCCAGCATACACCATTTAGGCTTTTGCACCACCACCTTGGGCCATGACCCAAATCTCACCAAACAAACTACAGCCCGCAACGCCCTTCGCCGCTTATGCCATATCTATGAGAAAGAGATAGAGCACACCGCTTTCCGCTTCTTTCCCACAGAAAATCACAGCACCCCCGTGTGGCAGCGCCACTTAGACACCCTAACAAAAGGAAAAACCTTCAAGAACCAACCCACCCTTGCCGCCTTAGCCAGCTATATCCACCTCCTGGACACCCATTTCCAGAAAGTAGACAACACCCTCTTTGTAACCACCCGCCATAAGCTATCCCATTCAGCCACAATCAAGAAGATGGCAAGGAAGATTGCCTCGCTGAAAGGGAAAAACACTTCCCTAAAATGCAAGCTTGCAGCCCTCGAGGATCGTGAGCGTGCCGCATGGGAGTCAGTGAGAAGCACTCATGCCAAGTATGCTCAGAAGCAGGAACGCGCCGCTGAAAGGGCCCGAAAAGAAAAGGAGGAACAAAAGAAGAACAAGAAGTGTTGTGGGTGCCAGACCATCGAGCAAGTTGAGAGGATCGACTGGAGCAGCTTTCCACCAGTCACCGACGAGGAGCTCTTCTCGAGCGAGTTTCCAGGGACTTCGAGTACCTTGGATGAGCTGTTAGCTACCTTAGAGTAGAATCGCCATGATGTACGGCTTGTAAGCCTGTTGTATCCGGTAGAACGTTGTCTGAATAAAATGTGTGTTTTCATGAAGGTCCCATGCTTGATCGATAATAAACAAAGAACACATAATATAAGAATTCTTCCTAAAGGACCATCTCATCTCTTACAAATGGCTTCCCACAACTCCGGCAGCAACCTACCGGTACCTCTTGAGGGACAGGACGAGAGCAGCCACGGTATCAGAGGCCACTCAGGGGCACCCTCACCACCTAGAGCCCAACACTGCTACCCTCACCACCCAGAGCCCCAACACCGCTTCCCCCACCACCCCTGCTGAACCCCTACCTAGAGTTGGCCCAGACTCTGGCTCACTGCCTGGAAGGCGCAAGGCCACACCAAGGAGGCCCCACAAGCAAGATGGGAGAGTTCATGCGGTTGAAGCCACCCTCATTCGCAGGATCCCACGATCCCCTTGAGGCTGAGGACTAGATCCGCACCACAGAGCAGAAGCTGGAAATCGTCAACTGTGATCCAAGGTTGCCCTGGCCACTCATCAACTGACCGGGTCAGCACTATCTTGGTGGGAAGCCTTCCACGCAGCCAAGAAAGGCGTGGTCACTTGGAAAGAGTTTGAAGAAGCTTTCCGCCAACACCATGTCCCAAAAGCCGTCAAGGACAAGAAGGCAGAGGAATTCAGAAACCTAACTCAAGGGAACATGTCCATGCAAGAGTATATCCAGAAGTTCACTGAACTGTCCCTCTATGCCCCATCCGAGGTCGACTCAGATGACAAGAAGTGCGAGAACTTCGTTCGGGGACTAACCCCCAAAATCAAGACCATGACCTACACCTGTGACTACAACAACTTCTCAATGCTGCTCAACCATGTTATCAAGTTGGAGGAAGGCAAGAAGGAAGAAAAGAGCCACCTCAAACGAAAGTTCATGGAGATCAAGAACCAGCGGCAGGACCACCAGTTCCGACAGAGGAGCTTTGGTGGACAGGCGTCTCAGGGCCCGTATGGTGGTCCACCTCGGAACACTATGACAACCCCGACGCGCTTTGGCCCGGCACAAAGCAGTGCCCAGACACAGCAGACCCCCGCCCGTGACAATGGCCGGGCATGTTACACGTGTGGTGACCCCAGCCACTTCATGAACCACTGCCCTCTCCGTGGTAAACCTGCTGTATCCACATTCTCCAACTCAGTCAATGGGCCCAAGCAGCCCACCACTACTGGGAACCGTCCAATCGCCAGTTCGCAGTCAGTCAGGCAGCCTCAGCAGTCGGCCAACAAAGCGTGCGTCAACCACATCGACGCACAGGATGCACAGCAGGCGCTAGGCGTGGTACTTGGTGAGTTCCTAGTAAACTCAGTCCCAGCTACAGTCTTATTTGATTCCGGTGCATCCCATTCCTTCATATCAGCATCTTTTGCGAAAAAGAATAAAATCTTCGCCGCACCCCTAAAGAACCCACTCCTAACCCGTACACCGGGGGCGGACATCACATGCTATGTGGGATGTGATGGGGTTTTAATTATTCTAAGTGGGGTAGCGTTTATGGCAAACCTGGTGATACTTGAATCCCAGGGAATAGATGTTATCCTGGGGATGGATTGGTTAAGCCAACATAGGGGTGTCATAAGATGCTCAGACAA
This sequence comes from Paspalum notatum, assembly GCA_022530915.1. NCBI lineage: Eukaryota > Viridiplantae > Streptophyta > Magnoliopsida > Poales > Poaceae > Paspalum > Paspalum notatum. The sequence goes on along the minus strand of CM039688.1, from coordinate 23,522,084 downwards.
TACAGTGCACCTCACCAGCCCAGATGGTACCCAAGTGTCCTGTCATGCAAAGGGAGCTACCCGAGACCCCATGAATTTCAATATAGAGTCCAAGGCTTTGGAAAAAATAACAGTAGTATGTGAATATCCAGATGTCTTCCTAGAAGAATTGCCTGGACTGCCACCAGACAGAGATGTTGAGTTCATTATTGACCTATTCCCTGGAACCGCATCCATCGCCAAGAGACCATATCGAATGGCCCCGGCAGAATTAGCGGAGCTAAAAGAACAACTCCGAGAATTACAGCAGAAAGGTTTCATCAGACCCAGCTCATCACCATGGGGAGCCCCAGTGTTGTTTGTGACCAAGAAGGACGGTAGCATGAGGATGTGCATAGATTACCGGTCCCTGAATGAGGTTACCATCAAGAATAAGTATCCCCTTCCCTGGATCGATGACCTTTTTGACCAGCTCAGAGGTGCCAAGTACTTGTCTAAAATAGACTTAAGGTCAGGTTATCACCAGCTCAAAATTAGAGAAGAAGACATACAGAAGACCGCTTTTGTCACCCGTTATGGCCAGTATGAGTTTACTGTGATGCCATTTGGATTGACCAATGCCCCCGCCTACTTTATGAATCTCATGAATAAGGTATTCATGGACAGACTAGACAAGTACGTCGTTGTCTTCATAGACGACATACTTATTTATTCTAAAGATGCAGTGGAACATGAACAACACCTTTGATTAGTATTGGAAAAATTAAGGAGCCACCAACTATATGCCAAGTACAGCAAGTGTGAATTTTGGCTGGAAAAAGTGGCATTTTTGGGACACATAGTCACGGCTAAGGGAGTGGCAGTGGACCCTGAGAAAGTAAGAGTAGTGTCTGAATGACAGCAACCCACCAATGTCATGGAGGTCAGGAGTTTCCTAGGACTAGCGGGATATTATCGCCGATTCATAGAAGGGTTCGCCAAAATTGCTGGACCCCTGTTCGCACTGCAGAAGAAGGGAGCAAAATTTGAATGGACAACAGCTTGTGAGAAGAGCTTTCAAGAATTGAAGGCTAGGCTGACCATAGCCCTAGTACTGGTACAGCCAGATATATTTAGGGATTTTGTCATATATTGTGACGCGTCCCGACAAGGTCTAGGCTGTGTGCTCATGCAGGATGGCAAAGTGATAGCATACGCCTCCCAGAAGTTAAAGGACCATGAGCAAAATTACCCCACCCATGACCTGGAGTTAGCGGCAGTGGTGCACGCACTAAAAATATGGAGGTACTACCTACTGGGCAATAAATGTTAGATATTCACTGACCACAAGAGCCTCAAATACATATCCACTCAGGCAGACCTGAATATGAGGCAGCGCAGATGGTTGGAGCTCATCAAAGATTATGACCTGGAAATCCATTATCAACCAGGCAAGGCTAATATAGTAGCTGATGCCCTAAGCAGAAAGGTGTATAAAAAGGAGCTTACCATAAACAACAGGCATCTTTGAGAAGAGCTGGCCCAGATCAACGTGCATATCGTACATGAGTTTCAAGAAGAGACCCTGACGGTCCAACCCGTGTTGACAGATCAGATCAAGCAGGACCAAAAGAAAGATGAAGAAATTCAGAAGGCCATACAGCAGATTTAGAAGGAACCCACTACGGAGCTCAAAACAGATGCAGAGGGAATCCTCAGATTTAAAGGAAGACTCTGTGTTCCAAAGACCGGAAAAAGCTGGGAAACTATACTAGAAGAGGCCCACAATTCAGCCTACTCCATACACCCGGGATCCACTAAGATGTACCTGGACCTAAAGCAAGGGTACTGGTGGAAAGGAATGAAGGCAGACGTGGCCAAGCATGTGGCACAATGTGACACCTGTCAGCGAGTCAAGGCCGAACACCAGAAGCCAGCAGGACTGCTACAACCCCTACCCATCCCAATTTGGAAGTGGGACGAGGTAGGAATGGATTTTGTGACAGGCCTACCCAAGACCCCGAAGGCAAATGACTCGATATGGGTCATCGTGGACCGTCTCACCAAGACCGCCCACTTCTTGCCGGTCCGGACCAACTATAATGGAGCCAGATTGGCCAAAATATATATTGAGAACATAGTCAAGTTACATGGGATACCGAGCAAGATTGTGTCAGATAGAGGCACCCAGTTCACCTCCCGATTTTGGAAGAGTCTGCATGAAGCTATGGGCACCAATTTGGATTTCAGTTCGGCCTATCATCCGCAGACAGATGGCCAGACCGAGAGGGTAAATCAGATCATGGAAGATATGTTAAGAGCTTGTGTGCTCACGTACGGCAAAGATTGGGAGTCCAGCTTACCCTATGCTGAATTCTCTTACAACAATGGACACCAGACCAGTCTCGGCATGGCCCCATTTGAGGCCCTATATGGAAGGAAATGCAGGACTCCTCTGATGTGGTCTAAGGCTGGGGAACGTACTTTACTCGGTCCAGCACTCATCAAGGAAGCAGAAGAAAAGGTTGCAGAAATTCGAGCAAGGCTCAAGGAGGCCTAGTCTCACCAAAAGAGTTATGCAGATAACAGAAGACGAGAACTCAGTTTCCAAGCTGGAGATTCGGTGTACCTCAAGGTGTCACCAATCAGGGGCACTCGTAGATTCTAGGTCAAAGGGAAGCTCGCGCCCCGCTATATCGGTCCCTACCCGATAGTGCGACGAGTTGGAAAAGTGGCCTACAAGCTGTAGCTGCCAGAATCAATGTCAGATATCCATGATGTGTTCCATGTGTCGCAGCTCAGAAAATGCCTAAGAATGCCAGAACAGCATATAGCGCAAGAAACGGTAGAATTGCAACCAGACTTGAAATATCAAGAAGTGCCTGTTAAAATACTGGACACTGTCAGCAGGAAAACTCGGAATTCCACTGTACGGATTTGCAGAGTTCTTTGGAGCCGTCACGGCGAAGAAGAAGCAACGTGGGAAAGAGAAGATGCTATAAGGAAAGAGTACCCCGACCTCTTCAAAGCCCCACCGAATCTCGAGGACGAGATTCATTCTATGTGGGGTAGGTTTGTAACGCCCCAAAAATCACTAATTAAAAATCACCTGCTAAATCACACGGTTTTCAAAACAATTTCAAAAATTGTATCATCATTCCGTCCACCGCTCAACCCTATGTCCTTTTCCAGTTTTGCCCTCCCATTTTCTTTTTCCTTCCACAAATTCCAAATTCAAATCTTAGGACCAAAATCAGGAAAAAGAGGAAAACCCCTCCTTCTCAGCTTGGGCCGCCTTCGGCCCAACTTCTTCTCCCCTCTTGCTTTCCCGTGGCCCAAGCCGGCCTGCCTCTCGCTCCTTCCCCTGGGCCGAAGCCAGGCCGGCCCAAGCAGCAGCTCTCCTCCCTTCTCTCTCTGCCAGCCGGGGCCCGCGCGCCAGTACCGTCTCCTTCCTCCCGCGCCAGCCCCACTCGCCAGCTCTCCTTCCTTCCCTCCCTCGTTGGCAGGACGGCGAGCCGCCACGCTGCCCTCGCCGAGCTGGACTAGCATCGACGCCGTGCACCACACTCTCCCGCACGCTGCGCCTCCAGGAATCCCGCTCCACGACTCCACTATGCCGCGACGCCATGGCGAGCACCTAGCCCATCGCGCACGGTGGGCAGGCCGCCAGGGTCACCGCATTCACTCCCCTCTCGGACTGCACCGATGTCATCGTCGCCCTGTGCCGGCCACGGCTGCCCCGTCCTTGACGCCACGCCGAGCGAACTCGCGTCGTGCACCCGGCCAAGCCGCAGCACGTCGGCCACCTCCCACCGCTGCCTATAAAAGGGGCACCTACCTCTGCCGCCTTCGCCCCACTCCTCTCGTGCTCACTTGCCGCAGAACGCACACACGCCCCTCGCCGGTGCTCTCGCGGTGGGATAACCACCGGGAGGACGCCGCCGCAACCTCTCTCGCCGCTGCCCAAAATCAACCCCCCTCCAGTTGAGCCCTCTCCAAATTGAGGTAGGCACGGGCTCCTCTGCCCTTGCGCGCACTTCCTCCCTCACTCCTACGGCCGAAGCCGCGCCGCCCAAGCCGGAGCGCCACCGCGCCACTACGAACCCCCTCGCCGGCACTCTGGCCGCGCGCCGCCAGAGCCGCTTGCTACACCACTCACCTCCACACCATCACCCACACATCCGCCATGACACCCTCTACCTCATCGGCCTACCCTCGTCACCGGAACCGGGTTGCCGGCGGAGAACCACCGGTGAGCCGCGGGTGCGCGCGCCATCCGGTCCGGCCATGCCGGCCGAGACGCCGTCCCCTTCCGCCGTCCCCTCTCTGTGTGCCTGACGCGTGGGGTCCACGCCCCACCGTCACTACGCCGTCGCCGTGCCGTCACGACCAGTGGGCCGGCCCAACAAGGCCCACGGCGCGATAGCGAGCGAGCAGGCCGAGCCAGGTGTGGAAGAGGATGGTGCTTTGGCCCGCAAAGCCTTTTTCCTTTTTCCATTTCGATTTATGAGTTTCTTTTCTTAGGAAATTCATGTCTCGGCCATACGAACTCGGAATCCGGCTATTCTTCCACCAAAATTCTTCTAAAACTATCCTCTATCTAACCATACCTTTTGCATAGCCTTTTGAGCATATTTTATTGTCATTTTATGTGTGTTTTGTTTGTTTGTGTACGCGTAGACACCATCCCAGAGGAAACCCGCGAACCCGACGTGACCGTGCCGGACCAGGAGCCCGAGGAACCGAACTTTGACCTCCGCTGTAACGAGAACGTCGACGACGGCAAGTCCACTGAAATCCTTTGACGCATAAACATCCTAGTTTTTGCAAAAACCACCCTTGCCCTAATAAACATAAAAACTTGCATTGTTTTTGCTAGCTAAGGTCAAACATGGTAGGATAGCCACCGAACCAATCTTAGACTAAGCGTGCGTAGAAGGGATCGCTCACTTCATAACTATATGGAATAATCTTGTTGGAACTTGGGTTGGAATCTGGTTGGTGTGTGCGTTTTCGAAAACATGGGGAAAGACCCCGGCCGCCGACTTCGGTCGACTATGCCATGTGTTAAAGGGTGGAATGTCTGGGTACCGTTATCACGGCTTACCTAGGGTCTGGCCTCGTGGAGAGGATTGGACGGTGTATGAGGAAGTTTCTGCCCTGAAGGACCGAGTTGGAAGTCTCATCTTGCCTAACTCTTTATAGTGCAACCACTCGATGTTGTATACGGCAACACTTGGCCGAAACCCGCAAGGAATAACCAGCCGATACCCGTAGGCTGGGAGCACCGGAGGACTAGGAATGGTGGAAGCCGTGTGTCTGCTGGCACTGAAGCGGCGTCGCGTGTCTGCTGGCACTGAAGCGACAGGGATCCCATGTCTCTCTCGGTTGAGGTGGGGAAAATACTTGCGAGGGTAGAGCCTTGAGCGGGAAGGGCCTCATGGCAATGAGCGTCCAGACCAAACTTGTGGGTAAAGTGTGCACCTCTAGCCAGAGTATAAACCTATCCGGATAGTCCGATGTCCACTGGTATGGATGAGTTACGGCTTGGTTTCTACCACTAGTGATTTACAAAATTTGAGTGTGGGCTTGGTTGGGTGAAAATGGTGTTTTGGGAGCTACGGGCTTGGCCCGGGAGCGTTGGAGAAAAATGTTGGCCTTGAGCCATGAGCCACGTTGGACCGGCAAGTCTAGTGGCACCCCCCTTTTGGAAAAAGTGTTTTCTTAAATAAAAGGAATGATGGACTACCTAGCCTTGCATCTACTTTTGTTTTCCGCAAAACGACCTAAGCTTCAAATAATCCCTGCATATAGAGATAGGCCTTTAGCCCTTCCGATGGAGGAAGGTGGGCTTGCGGAGTACGGTTGTGTACTCACCCTTGCGATATCTATGTTTTTCAGACGACGAAGAAACCCTGATTGAAGCTCTCTTCAGTTAGGTCAAGGTCCTATCCCCAACTAGCCTGTGGCTTTGGGCAATAAAGACGCTTCCGCTGTATCTCGTTTTACCTCTTTGATGTAATCTGGTTTGTAAACGCTAAGTCAGACTCTGTACTACTTGAATAAATGTGTTGCTAGCCTTCTGGGACTAGCATTTGTATCACATTGGAGTTCCCATGAAAGTGGGGGCGCTTCATCCATTTATATAGGCAAAGAAGGGATGCGAAGGGGAGGTGCAACCGGTGCAGGAGCACCTGGGGTCGGCCGACCCATGGGGGCTGGTCGGCCGAGCCAGGCCTCATCTGGCCTTGCTGGCTCCCAAACTTCACTCATACGCTACCCATAGGATTCCTTGCAATCATAGCTGGCTTCCACAGCAAGATTGTCGACATGCATGCAGGTTTTGAAAGAAATTCAATCAAGGTTTAAAGTTTGTCCCCTTGGATGCTTGTCCTTTGATTCTTTCCTATTCAAATTTTTTAATCATAGCCCATGTTTCTATGTTTGCTGGTTATATTATGATTAAAGAGGATCCTATGTTGCCTAATTAACTCTCTTTAGTAGTAGTTGATTATCTTCACTAATTCTATGTCCTTAATTTGCAATTATTGCAACATAAATATATATATAAAAATATACCTACTATGGTAGGTTTAAAAACACTCAATCAAACAAAGTTTATTATTTTTAAGATAAAAGATATTCTTTAATTGCTATTCTTAAAATAAACCTATGTTATTTTCACACCTAGTTTTAGAAATAGAACCAAGTGCTAACCATGTATATGCTAGGATCAGTTTAACCACATACACAGCATAAACAAAAGTAATAACACAACCAGTACTTTAACTTAAGAGTAATAACCAATATTACAGACCATAAATGTCTTTAACGAAACTGAGTAACTTAACGAAAACGTAGTAACTAAACGATAGCGGAAGACGACCATGATCCACAGGCAACTGACTGATGGCACACCAGCCTAGAACTCGTCGTAGTCCTGGAACTCCTGATTAGGATCACCACAACTCCCTTCTGGATCTGAGCAGCGATTGCAATGGATGCAACGGGTATAAAATAAGCAAGAATGAGTACATGACGCACTCAGCAAGTATTCCGTTTAGGATAAAAGTGGACTGGCTTTATAGTGGACAGGCATAGCAATTGCTTTTAGTTGAGCAAGTTTTATTACTAACAATGATTAGCATAACCCATCCCTTTATTACAAAGACAGTAAAACATAGTAAGTAAATAAGCAGGAACCATAACCATCACCATCTTTACAATGATCACCATGAGCTATTTTCCTTGAAAACTCTAATCTGTGAGGGTCCAGGCCACTCTTAACCGTGAGCACGGCTGATATATCAGTTTTAAACACTCTCGAGAGGTTGTACAACTTTACCCACAAGCCATGATTCCCATTGTGCCCGAGGTTTGCAACGCCCCATTTATTCATACCTTAGATGAATCGGCAGGGTTTCATTACGAGACCTTTACAAAGAATTCCTAGAGTTGTGGCCCACTCATTTCAGGTTACTCTAGTTAACTAAAGATATGAGAGTTCCGTTCCAAAGGGTGACAAATACATCAAATTGCACCACATTGACAAAGGGCAAAGTCCCATATCCCCCAGACCCCTCATACGCCATGTTTCAGGAAAGTAAGCCAAAACTCTAGTTCATCTAATTAATCAGTCAAGCCTAGTGCCCATGTGAGTCTTGTGGTTGTACTATTTTCCTGGGTGGTCGCTCAACAAACCGATCCTTAGGGTGAAGCACTTGAGCAAAACCAACAAAAACATGCACAAGTCTCCATGTTGCTAAAACCAAACTTTTATCATCAAGTTCATCATTAATTAGTCAAGATTAACAACATAGGTAAAGTGAGTTGAGCGGTAGCAATTAATTTACAACATCACAGCCCTCCCAGGTTAAAGACATGTAAAGGAATATCAAGCTAGTCATCCTTAATAGGAGCATGCAACTTTAGGCTCTAGATCATGTGATTAAAATAAATAGGACATAGGTCAAAGAATACTTGCCTTCCTCAGCAAAAACTTGCTCAGAAACTTCCCAAGATGAATTTTCAGCAATCTCGGACGGAACGTCAGCTACACGTTACACACATACAAGCAATGAGTACAAATTGACTAAAACAGTATACCAAACATCATAAACAGAAAGTAAAAAGGATTTAAAATTAATCTACACATTATTATGATTCCGTAGGTTCGAAAATCGCTCAAAACGGAGTTAAAACGCAAAAGATATGAACAAAACAAATTTAAAGGCTCGAAAATAAAAGAGATTTGAAATTCCAGGGACTAAAGCGCTAAAACCAGGGACCTAGATCTAACAGATCTGGACCTCGGGTTAATTTGGAAAAAGCTCAGGGGCTCTTTAGCAAAAACACCGACGCTGACCGGTATTGACCCGGGTTGCGTACACTAAGGGCCGTCGGATCTTGATCCAACGGTCTGGATTAGATCGGAGAGAGGGGGAAAAGGCTCAGGCGCGGGGTTGGCCGTCGGCGACCACTACGCGCGGCGGAGGCTCGCCAGAGGCACGCGGATTCCGCGGTTCCGGGGCCTATGGCTAGCAGGATAGGGTGCGTGAGCGAGCGGGGGCAACGGCGAAGCGATTAGGGGGGTCCGGGCGGCGGCACGCGGGCTGTTGGCGGCTGGCCACGGGGTGGAGAAGAGACGGAGCTCCGGCGAGCAATTGCCAGGGCAGCAGGGCTCGATTGAGGACGAGGGTAGGTTAGGAAGCTTCCTCACCTCAAGACGAAGCTAGCGGTGTAGATGTAGTCGACGGGGAGGCGGTGACGGCTGACAGCAACGTGCGGCGGTTCCCTGCGTGAACCGGCGGCGGCGGCGTGAGCTCAACCTGATGAAACAAAGCACAGGTAGGGCTGGAATTAGGCGTTTAGGTGTTCTACCTTGCGACGAAACTGGCAGGGTTGATCTTGCCGACGAGGGTGGCTTGTAGGTGCAAAACCCGACACGAACTCTCCGTGAACTCGCGGCGAGCGGGCGTAGCGAACTAGAGCACAAGGCGGCTATGGCTCGGGCTTTTGGTGGTTTATGGCGACGGGGTCGGTGCCCTTTATAGCCCGGGGCAGAGGCTTGCGGGAGGGGTAAGGGAAGCGCGGCGCGGGCGGAGTCCGGCTTGGGTTGGACTCGGAGTCCGCGTCGCTCGGCGTGCGCATGAGTCCGGGAAAGGAAAAGGGAAGGCGGTGGAAGGAAAGGCGGAGGCGCGGGCACGTGATCCTCGGGGCGGAGCGGAGAACGCGGCGCGGGGGCGTGGGACCGGGGCGAGGGGTGGCTCGAGCCGTCCGCCGATGCGCACAGAAGGAAAGAGGGAGAGGAAGAAGATGACGGCTGGGCCCGGGCTGCCAGTGAGAGAAGAGAGGACGCGGTGGGGATGGGCGGAGCCGACACCTGGGCCCCACCTGGCAGCGAGAGGGAGGCGGGGGCGCAAGGCGCTGTTGGGCCGAAAGCCCAACCAGGCCTAACAGCTGCTGCTGCTAGCTAGGCCAAAAGTGGAGGAAAGAAGAAAAGATAAAAAGAGCACTTTCCCAGATTTGTTTTAGAGTTTGAGAAATTTTGAAGAGTTCAAATGGATTCAAAACTCAAATCAAAGCAATGCAAATCAACCAAGAAAATTGTGCAACTGCATGTATGCTCAAACAAGTTATTCCTACATTTGTTTTTACTAGATTAATTTGAAAATAAACAAAACTAAATATGGTGACATGTATGACCAATCAAACTAATTTAATTTAAACCACTTTGCAAGGGATTTTCATAAGGCAAAAATTAGGGTGTTACAGTTATGTTTTGTATAAAAACAAATGTTCTGTTTATTCAACCGTGTCAATTTCAGAATAAAGATAAGCAACTCAATTCATGAATTAAATTGAATTTACTCACCTTATCTCTTTAGCGTGGCTTAGGTGTACGCCTAGGTTTTGAATAAAATAGAGAGATAATTTTGAAATCACATAATAATATGGAGATTAAAATCTAAGAAAAAGTGTCTCTCTTTATTTTATAAATCGCTTAAAATCGAATCGAATTCAAAAATCGTCAAAAGCTTCGCAATTTTTCAAAGTCAGACAGCTACGTAAGTGAGAGTAGCCATCTTTTTACTATTAAAACTAAACTTCAAAATCATATTTTAACTAATCTAAATACTTCATTAATTTAACCATGGTTCATCAAAACATTGAAGTTTTCAAACTATCTAATAAAAGCTAATAAACTAAATTAAACTAAAAACTTTCTAAAAATATCTGGGTTGCCTCCCATAAAGCGCTTGAGATAAGTCCTTCAGCCTGACTATGTTGGGCGCCACCCAATGTCCTGCGTGGACATTGCAGATGAATCTTCATCTTCAAGCTTCGTCCTCTTCAATTGCTCGACACACTTCAAATCTTGGACGAAATTTGAATGAGCTCGATTCTCCATTGATGTTGAACTTGATCATTCCTTCTCCCACATTGATGTTGGCTTGAGCTGTCCTGAGAAAAGGTCTTCCAAGTATCAATGGCGATTTCGAGCTTCCTCCCATCTCCATAATAACGAAGTCAACTGGTACAAGATTTTCTCCAATCTTGACTGGCACGTCTTCAGCTACTCCTTTTGGATATCTTACTGAGTGATCTGCTAGCTCTAGACACATGGATGTAGGCTCAGGCTTTGGCAGCTTTAGCTTGTCAAACACTGACTTAGGCATGACACTCACACTTGCTCCTAGATCACATAAAGCTTTGTCAATGTTGAGTGTACCTTGGGATAGTGGGACATCCCGGATCTGCCTTCTTCTGCAAAGGAGCATCTATGATAGCTGCACTACACTCGGTCGTCAACTTCACACATTTAGATGGCATTTTTCTCTTGTTAGCTAGTATATCCTTGAAGTACTTGGCATAAGTGGGAACTTGAAGTGCATCCAGCAATGGCATATGGATATATAGCTTCTTGATCACTTCAAGAAACTTATTGAAATGCTCATCTGTTTTGTTCACTCGAACCCTGCTCTTTTCTGGTAGTATCCTTGTGTCTTCCACTGTCACTTCAGGTTCGTCTTCACTCTGTGCTTCAGCTTCCACTGTACTAGCAAGTCTTATAGGCATTTCTGGGTCTCTTGTCTCGTTTCCAGATAAGGTAGTGACTGCTTTAAGTAACTCTTTAGACTGTGGTTGTCCAGGCAACTTTCCTTCATTCTTGTTCAGGAGATGCTCCGCAAGTTGGGAGAGTTGATTCTCCAAAATCTTCATCATCCCCATTAACTGTTGATTTGAACTTCTCACAGTGGTGATCTTGCCATCGATGTTCTCTAGCACCTTGTCCATAGCCTTGAACTTGGAGTGTGTATCCTTGTTGATCTTTGCTTGCTCTTCCATAAAGTCTTTAAGTTGAATCCATAGAGGAATGGCATTTTGAATAGCTGATCTAGCAGTGAACTGTTGTCGATTCTGTCTATAGTTGGACGGAGGAATCCGGCCTTCCTTTCTTGCATAGTGCAAAGCTTTAGCTTTCTCTGGGCAACTTTCCTTTGAATGTCCATATTCTCCACACTCTTCACAAGTCATCATGGCTTTTGTGGACTTCACTTCCTCTGCTCTGCCATTTTCCATCTTCTTGATTCTTCTCATGAGTGAGTCGATCTTTCCACCAAGGATCTCCACCTTCTCCACTTCCAGTATGCTCTTCACCACTCCAGCTGATGGGACTGTCCCTGAAGTAGGCGCCACCCTGTCTGCTCCCCATGTTCCATTCTCGGCGATCTTCTTGAACAAAGCTTCAGTCTTTGTGGGAGTGAGACTGAGAATTGATCCTCCGGACGATGTGTCAATCAGAGCTCTACACACTGCGTTGAGTCCACCATAAAATTTCTGAACTAAATCCCATTTCTGAATGTTGTGGTGCGGGCAAGCTGACACATAGTCATTGAATCTCTCATAGGCTTCATCGAATGTCTCTATGGGGTATTGCACAAATGTTGATATCTTGTTGCGCAGAGCTTGAGTCTTCCCAGGTGAAAAGTATTTGGCAATGAATGCATGTAGTAACTGCTGCTAATTGTCGATTGTATCTTCTGGAAGTGTGGACAGCCACTGATGAGCTTTCCCAATTAGTGAGAATGGGAACAACCTCGCTCTGATCTAATCGTTAGTGACTCCATCGATGTTGAAAGTGTTGCAAACCTGCAGAAACGTCTTCAAGTGTTGATTCGGGTCTTCCTTTCCACTGAATGGTTGATTTTGCACCATGCTGATTATTGAGCTTCTGATCTCGAATGCTCTCTAAGGTGGAGTGAGGTCTCTAATCTTCAAATCAGCTGAGGTTGGCACACATAGCTCCACGAGCCTCCTTTCTTGGTTGTTGTCGTCACCCATTTCTAGCAGAGTTTCGTCTTACTTCTGGGAAAATTTGGCAGAGCTTTGGGACTTTCTTAGTAACTTCTCTGGATCATCCACATAATTAGTTGGTTATTGGACAGTGGTCCATCCATTCCTGCTAATGTTAGTGCTAGAGAACGTATACGAAGAAAAACTATAGTCTAGAAAATTTACACTAAACTAAAAAGCAAAATTTTAACTATACATACAAATTATTATACAAAAAATAATAAAGAAAAATACTGTAAAACAAAAAGGAAAAAGTGGCGCAAGAATTAAAATAAATAAAAACTAAAATAAATAAATAAAAATAGATAAATAAAGAAAAACTAAAATATACAAAACTAAAATTATATGTAAAAGATAAAAGCTAAATACATACAAACTCAAGCTAATTAGAAGATGACTAATTAGTTCCCCGACAACGGCGCCAGAAAAGCTTATTGACAGCACTTAACCATGGCAAACCTTATACTGCAAGCGACAATATTGTATGTAGCTTTTCCCCAGTATGAGTATCATGGGTTTTGTCAATCCAAGGAACGAACTAGTATACTAATTAACAAGAGTTTAAAGGAAATTAAGGGTAAAAAGGTAGTCTAATCTATGTCTAAACCAATCCTTAATCTAAACCAATCCTTAGCCTAATCAAATAGAAACTATACTATATAAATATAAGATAGGCAATTAGAACATAACTAGAGCACTAATCAAAGGGTATTAACTAGCTCTCTAATCAAGCTCTAATTGGATCCAAAGCATATGCGATATATGGGTGCCACTTCAAGGATAGAGTAGCGAGATAACTAGTAGCTCAAGGTAAACAAGCATGCTTAAGCATATTCATCATAGCATGATTAAATCAAGATCAACAAATCTAATCCCCTAGATCGAGTTTAACCTTTCCCCGGGCTCTACTATCACTCGTAACCAGGTAATCGACGAGAAACTCTCAACAGGCATACATAATTAGAGAACACACTTCTAATTACTTCACAAAGTCTAATAACATAATTTGAGCAACTAGAACTTCTAATCACCATGATTACAAGAACTAGAAACACAACCATATCATTAGTAAACTAGATCAGAGATCAAGATCGCTAGATGAATAACACCCTTAATGACATGATCTAATCAACAGGCATCTAGACATAAAGTGAATTACAGCTAGAACATGTGTAACTAGAACAAGGACATGATCATTAAACAAGAACAATGCTTCATTAATAAATTGTATCAAGATTACAACTATGATTATACCTTCCCTTGATGATACAATTGACCACTGGAGCTAGGTAATTAGAGCACCGTGCAAGGCCTCTAATCACCTCTAGGAACTAGAAGAATTCTAATCCTAGACTAGAAACTCGACCCTCTACTCTCTTCTAGTTGTAGTCCCTCTTGTCGCCGTCTTCACGCCTTGATAATGAATTGGATGCCTCGCCCCGGGGCCTACGCTCGCTATTTGTACCCTGGAGATGACATGGGAAAAAGGGAAACTCCAACCGCCTTAAGGAGTCCCTGGGTCAGCCGACCAGGGGGGTCTGGGTCGGTCGACCCGGACTCTCCCTGCGTCCGGTTGTTTCCATCTTTCGCGGGGTAGTTCCTTGATGCTTAAGTAATGTTTGTGCGGGGCCTTGTGGACTCTTGGGCTTCTGGAATCTTCTATATGGGCCGAGATATGACGAAGTCTTCTAGTCTTTGACATATTTGATGATTTTATTGAATAATTATCTCCAAGTCCTAGTAGCTCTTGACACCTTCTTGAAGTTTTTGATTAGAAAGCCTTGATTAATACAGAGAACGGCATGAATTAACCAAGCCTTCCTTGTCTTGTTCATCATCTTCAATGAATGTCATCTTAGTGGTCTTTTCTTACTCAACATATATCGTTGTGAATTTCACGAAAAATAGGTCAAAAACCTGTAAAAATCACATAAAGCATATTTCCATGATAATATTGCAAAATCCACAATAATCGGTGATAATTGTTAGTAAAAGATATAGTTGACGCTTAAAAACCATGAAAAATTGTGTAAAATGATACAAAACATTCGTTCATAAGCCACGTCAACAGTAATCTTTCGACGCTTGGATACCTCTGGCATTTGATCCAATGGTTGTGGTTGACATGTTTTGTGTTTCTTTGCATGCAGGTTTAGGATCGGTGACGTGGCAGGGTCAGGCGACCTGGGCCAGGGTCTGGCGACCTGGGTTCTAGGTCGGGCGACCTGGGTCCTGGGTCAGCCGACCTAGCCTTCTAGGCCTAGGGCTGCTGATGGGCCTCCAGGGTTGGGCGACCACCCCTTGGTCGGCCGACCTGTGATGTTGGTCGGCCGGCCTGGGGTTCTGGCCCACTACTTCCCTTCTTGCCATATTGTCTCCGCTTGTTCATTTCTATGTAGTTTTGAATGTGTAAGGGCCTGCATACAACTTTTATACACAACTCGTGGAACTAGGTAGAAATAAATGAAATATTGGTAAAGTATACTCTAAATCATGAAATGTTGGTGGTCGAGCGACCGCCAACAGGAAGCTTAACCGCGCTCGTGTTGTCACAAAGGAGAGGAACCCTAGAAAGCTTCACTCCGTAATCCAAGAGCGTTTGCTTCATATATATAAGTTCGGCACAACAAAACCTAGCTGCTATATATTCCACTTCCACAGTGGACAAGGATACGCAGTTTTGCTTCTTAGACGACCATGAAATGAGCGAGCGCCCTAGCAAGTAGCAACCCCTGGAGGTACTCTTGCGCTCAACTCGGCATTCGGTAAAGTCCGAATCCGAGTAGCCCAAGAGTTCAAAACTAGCGCCCTTGGGGTACCACAAGCCTATGCTAGGGGTGTGCTTGAGATACCGAAGAATCCCCTTCACCGCGGTGACATGGGACTCTTTAGGATCGGCTTGAAACCGGGCACACAAGCACACACTAAACATGATATCCGGCCTAGAAGCACACAAATAAAGCAGCGAACCTATCATGGACCGGTAGAGAGTTTGGTCCACCTTGATATCACTTTCGTCAACGTCGAGCACCGTATTGTTAGACATTGGGGTGTCTATTGGCTTGCAATCATCCATCTTGAATCTTTTGAGTAGATCTCTTGTATATTTTTCTTGATAGATGAATGTCCTTTCGTTCAATTTCTTGATTTGAAACCTAAGGAAGAAGGTAAGCTCGCCAATCATCGACATCTCGAATTCCTTTGCCATCATCTTGCCAAATTCCTTGCAATACTCTTCATTTGTAGAGCCAAAGATTATATCATCCCCGTACACTTAACAAACAAAGAAATCATCATCCATCTTCTTAGTGAATAGAGTGGTGTCAGCTCGACCAATCTAGAACCCTTTTTCAATGAGGAAGTCCCTAAGCCTCTCATACCAAGCTCGAGGTGCTTGCTTAAGTCCATAGAAAGCTTTGGATAACCTATAGACATGATTTGGATTGTTTGGGTCCTCAAATCCGGGTGGTTGTTCAACATAGACTAACTCATTGATGTATCCATTTAGAAAGGCACTCTTCACATTCATTTGGTAAATCTTCATGTCATGATGTGTGGCATAAGCTAAAAGAAACCGAATAGCCTTTAATCTTGCAACCGGTGCAAAGGTTTCTCCAAAATCAATTCCCTCAACTTGACAATATCCATTTGCCACTATTCTTGCCTTGTTTCTCACAATATTGCCTTCATCATCTTGCTTGTTCCTAAAGACCCACTTAGTTCCAATCACTCTAGCACCCTTGGGTTTAGCTTCAACTGTTCAAACTTCATTTCTTGTGAAATTGTTGAGCTCTTCATGCACGGATCACTCAAAGCTTGATGAATGGTAGTTGGCTCAATGCTAGAGACAAATGAGTAGGCTTGAACAAATGCGGCCGTATTGCGAGACCTTGTTGTGACTCCTCTTGTTGGACTACCAATGATGAGTTCTTTGGGGTGTCCACTTGCAAGTTGACTTCTTCTTTGTGGTGCCACTTGAGGTGTTTGAACTAGTGAACTAACACCCGGAAATATGAGATATTGGGTTTTCTCCCATTGAACAATTCATATGGAGTCTTGTCAAGGGGGCGGTGAGGATATAACCAGTTGGAAGCATAGCAAGTGGTGTTAACGGCTTCGGCCCAAAACTTGCAAGAGTAATAAGAGTTTTGTTCTTCCTCTCCACTACACCATTTTGTTGAGGAGTGTAGGTAGCGGAGAACTCATGCTTATTCCCAACTTCATCACAATATTCTTCAATGTTGGTGTTGTCAAACTCTCTTCCATTGTCACTTCTAATATTCACAATTTAAGTGTTGAATTCATTTTGAGCTCTCTTGGCAAACTTGCTAAAGACATGTGCCACCTCGGTTTTGTCCTCAAGAAAGTAATCCCATGTGTATCTTGAGAAGTCATCAACTATCACAACACCATAATTGTTGTCACCAATACTAGCATATGTGGTTGGACCAAAAAGATCCATGTGAAGAAGCTCTAGTAGCCTTGAGGTGGACATAAATGTCTTTCTTGGGTGAGTGTTTGCAACTTGTTTGCCGGCTTGACAAGCACTACACAATTTGTCCTTCTCAAATGTGCTACCCTTTAAGCCTTGGACCAAATCCTTCTTCATCACCTTCTTGAGTGTGCTCATTCCCACATGAGCAAGCCTTCTATCCCACAACCAACCCATTGAATTCTTGGAGAATGAACATGCTTGCAAATTGGCGTTCTTTGAGTTGAAATCAACAAGGTAAAGATTGTTGTGTCAGAATCCCTTGAAGACTCTTCACCACCATCAATCTTGCTCACAATCACTTCATTTGGCTTGAATAGGCATTGGAAACCCAAATCACACAATTGACCAATGGACAAGAGATTGAAGTTCAAAGAAGCAACTAGCAACACATTGGAAATTGAGAATTCACTTGATATTTCATTTTTACCCAACCCTTCAACCTTGCCCTTGGAGTTGTCACCAAATGTGATCTTGTCATAATCCTTAACATCTTCACTAAGCGAGGTGAACATCCGGGAATCACCGGTCATATGTTGTGTGCATCCACTATCCATCACCCAATGTGATCGACCGGTCTTGTCGTTCACCTACACACAAGCAAATCAAGCCTAAGACTTGGGCACCCATCTAAGAGTAGGTGCAACTTTAGGCTTAGGTGTCCACTTGGCGTTTGGGTTAGGAATCTTTGGGATGAGTGCTTTGGGCACCCACAACTTCTTTGGCCTTGTCTCATCCTTCTTTCCCATGAACCTTGCCTTCACTTGTCCTTTGGAATTCCTTTGAAGGACATAGTGAGCATCAAATGCAAAGGCCCTCAATTGCTTGGAGACGGACTTCTTGGGCGGTGCATTGCACTAAAATATGAAGTAGCCCTCGGTCATACATTTGGTGCACCACTTGGGCTTCTCTAGCTTGATTGAAGGAGCCGGCTTGCATTTATCCTTGAATGGTGGATATCCAAGTCCATTTCTTTCAAAGTGCACGGCTTGGAATGATAGCATTTCATTGAACTTTTCATTTCATTTTAGCAATGTGCCATATCCGGATTGCACACTCTTCACTTCAAGTTTTAACTTCTCATTTTCATCCTTGAGCTTGATGAGAATGTTTGCTTCCTTCTCACTTGAAGTCTTGTTCTTGCATTGGGCACAATACTTGAGATCCTTGAGTGCATTGGGAGATTCACTCATCTTGCCCTTGAGTTACTCTAGCTCAATTACTAGCTTCTCATCCTCACTCTTAGAAACACATGTTTTCTCACAAGACTTGATGTCATTGGGGGATTCATCAATCTTGTGAATTGAGTTGATAGCTTCAAGCTTTGCTTCCAACTTCTTTCTAGCTTCATCAATTTCAACACTATGAAGTTGTAGGATGCGGTTTCTTGTGCACAACTCTTCATGTGTTGTTGACAACTCTCGGTAGCACTTGTTGACTTCATCAAGTGTCTCATTTAGCTCTTTGATCTCTTGAGATTGCTCAATGTGAGACTTCTTGATCATCTTGTAGCCATCATCAAGTGCATCTCTTTCTTTGACTAGTTGCTTGTTGCTTGAGGTGAGCTTCTCATTAACCTCTTCAAGAGTGACAATTTTCTTTTGCATCTCCTCAAGCTTGCCATAATCATAGCTTGTGACTAATTCATTGCACTTGCTCATAAGGTTCTTCTTTTCAACTTTTGCCTTGTCAAGCTTTGCACTCAACTTGCTAATTGTCTTGTTTTATTCTTGGACTAAGCTAGCAAGTTCATCATAGGAAGGCAAGTCATCATCATCGGAGGAGGAGTTATCAATGGTTTTTACCTTATCACCCTTGGCCATAAGGCATAGGTGTGGAATGGATGTAGATATTGATGAAGCCGGTGTTGGTGTAGAGGTAGTAGCAATAGCAAGCCCGGCAACCGCTTCATCTTCACTATCACTTGTATTGGATGAAGAATTGCTTGAAGTGTCCTCATCCGTCATCCACTCTCCAATATAAGCTTTGCCCTTCTTCTTGAAGAGTTTCTTCTTGAATGGCTTAGGGGTCTTCTTCTTGTGCTTCTTCTCATCATCACTCGACTCATCACTTGAGTCATGCTTGCTGCTCTTCTTCTCCTTCTTCTTCATGTTCTTCTTGTCACGGCATTGGAAGGAGAGATGGCCAAGCTTGCCACACTTGTAGCACTCCATTTCTTCAAGCTTTTTCTTTGATGGAAAGAATTTCTTCTTGCTTGAGGAGTACTTTATGCCCTTCTTGTCAAGACGAAGTGACTTTGCGCACAAGATGGGCCTCCTCATCATCACTGTCATCATCCTCTTGCTCATCTTCTTCTTTGTTATCCACCACGATGATCTTCTTGGTGATGGACTTCTTTTCTTTGGATGAGCTTGCTTTGAGAGCAATATCCTTCTTCTTGGATGGTGGCTCCGCATCCGGTGTGATGTTCATGTAAATCTCATGTGCATTGATCTTGCCAAGCGCACCGGACGGAGTAGCTTTTGAGAGGTCGGTTTGATGAAGATAGGTGATGATGTTGCCATACTTGTTGCGGTCAAGTTGATCAATTATCTTTCTTGCAACATCGGCCTCGGCAATTTGAGTTAAACCAAGACCATTGATCTCTTCTACAAGCACATTGAGACGAGAATACATTTGATTAGCATTTTCATAAGGGAACATGCGAAAATCACTTAGCTTCTTGCTAAGTGTGCTATGACGTTGCTCTCTCTTGCTCTTGGTTCCCTCATGGAGCGCACAAATCTCTTCCCACAGTTTGTGCGCGTCTTTGATAGTCCTCACGCGGTTGAAGACTTCTTTGCACAAACCATGGAAGAGAACATTATGAGCTTTGGCATTCCATTTCTCATAATTTTACTCCGACGTAGTGGGCTTGTTCTTATCGGCTATCTCCAAAAAGCCGGTGATGGCGGCTTGATGGAGAAGAGGATCAATGGCTTCCAAGTAGGACTCCATATGGATCTTCCAATATGGAAGGTCCTCACCATCGAACACGGGCGTTGGTCCTTCCCCACCAGAAATCTTGCTCAAGGCGATGAAGCCTCGACCAATGAGCACTCGGCTCTAATACCAATTGAAAGGATCAAGATGTCCAAGGGGGGTGAATTGGACTTCTAATTTCGAAACTTGAAATTAAATCCTACCGAACAAGTTCCAATTCACCCTAGTGCCTTAAAGTGTCTAGAGTTCTACATGATAACAAAGTTTTGCAACCTAGAGCCAAGCATGCAAGACTAGGAAAGAAAATTGCGTAATGTAAAAGCGGAAAGTAAAGGGAGCAAGAAGTGACACAAAGATTTTTTCCTGAGGTTCGGGGAGACACGCGGTCTCTACCCCCTACTCCTTATTTGGCGCCCCTCGCAAGGCTTTGCTCTCGCGGGCTCCTTGCAAGGATCCTGGCCCCAAACCTCGCAAGGTGAGGGGTTGCCAAAGTGACCTTCGCAAAGGTCAAGCAACCCCTTGATCCACGGACCAAGTGCTCTCTTCAGGATGCTCTTCTCCACTCCGGAACGGTGAGCTCCAAACCGCGTACACCGCCTTCGCAACGGTCGTCCTCCGCTTCTCCCACAACCTCCGGAGAGCTCACGGAAGGCACGACCGCATCCATCTAGGTGATCACAATCACCAAGAGTAACAAGCCTTGGCTTCACTTGAATCAACTTCAACGCAAGAAGTTCCCTCTCTCTCAAGTCTCTTGCCCAAAGCTTTTAGAGTGTATTTTGGTGCTTTGAGGACCTTTGTGGGTGTGAATATTGTTCCTAGTCGCAAAGGTGTCAAATGAACGGAGGGGGTTCCTTTTTGTAGAGGAGAGCTCAAAAACTAGCCGTTACTATACGATATCTGCTCTCTGCGCAACCATCAGACGGTCTTATAGTCAAACCATCAGACCATCTGATGCATGTATTTTTCAAAACCTAGTTTTTCGCGCCACTGCCCAAAGACCATCAGATGGTCCGATGGTAGAACCATCGGACGGTCCTACGCACGTAAATGCCCAAAACGCGCAGCAGCTAACCTCCCTGCCCAGATGGTCCGATGGAACATCGAACGGTCTGATGGTCGGACCATTGTTGACGGCACTTAAGCACGGCAAACCTTATATTGCAAGCGACAGTATCGTGTGTAGCTTTACCCCAGGATAAGTATCATGGGTTTTGTCAATCCAGGAAACGAACTAATTGAGAACTAACGAACTAATTGAGAACTAATTAACAAGAGTTTAAGTTAAACTAAAGGTATAAACAGGGTTTTAATCTACCTCTAAACTAGCCCTAAACTTTATCTAATCTACGTCTGGACTATAATAATACTATAAGATAAGCAATTAGAACAGAACTAAAACACTAATTAAAGGTATTAACTAGAGTCTAATCAAGCTCTAATTGGATCCAAGACATGCATGATATAGGCGCCAAAAATAGATAAGAGCAACGAGATAACTAGTAGCTCAAGGTACAAAAGCATGATCAAGCATAAACTTCATAGCATGATTAAATCAAGATCAATCAACCTAAACCCCTAGATCGAGTTTAACCTTTCTCCAGCCCTACTGTCACTAAAACCAGTTAATCGACGAGAAACTCTCAGCACGCATACATAATTAGAGAATGCACTTCTAATTACTTCACATAGTCTAATAACATAAACCTCTAATCACCATGATCAAAAGAACTAGATATACAACTATATCATTAGTAAGAAAGATTGAAGATCAAGAATGCTAGAAGAATATAACCCTTAATGACATGCTCTAATTAACATGCATCTAGACCTAAAGTTAATTAAAGCTAGAACAAGCATAATTAGAGCAAGAAAATGATAATTAGACAAAACAATGCTTCATTAATAAATTGTATCATACTTACAACCGTGGCCATACCTTCCCTTGATGATACAATTAGACCTCTGGAGTTAGGTAATTAGAGCACCGTGCAGGGCCTCTAATCACCTCTATGAACTAGAAGAACTCTAATCCTAGACTAGAAACTCGACCCTTAGCTCTCCTCTAGTTGTGGTCCCTCTACATCATGTCGAATGAATTGGATGGCCTTGGGGTCTCATGGGGGTTTGTATTTATACCCCGGAGGTGCCTCGGGGCAACCTCTGTGGCGGAACCGCCCTACTTAACCCAGATTAAGCAGATTAAGCACACCTACCTCCTTTGGCTCGCAATGCACTTAAGCTGGGCTAAACCCGGTAGTCCGTCGAGTGGCGTTCGGCCCTCGATAGCACCAATTTTCAGAGGAACCGACATCACACACATTGACCCTCGATGGAGCCACAACAATTACATCATCACAGGCAGTTGAAGAGGATAATAATTAAGGATAGTTTACAAACCAGTTCGTATCAAATAGAGTTCCAACATAGTACCATAACACAACTGAGTTCAAAAGTATCTCGCAACGGAATTAAAGTTCATAGCTCCAAGTTCTTAGTGACGCAAAAGACTGCAACGACGGAACCACATCGAGCCCACCGATGTCGCTCCCATGCCAACCATGACGATTACTCCTGATGAGAGCATGCCCCTCCTCCGACACAAGTGCAGAACATGAACTCCATACCTGTATCTCAAAAGTGGGGGGCAAACCCTGAGTACTAATTACTCAGTAGGACTTAATGGAAAGGCTTACGGCTGACGCGGAGCTTTGCTTACTAATCAGGTGAGACCTTAGCCATTGATTTTTAAACAAAAGCATGTTAACACGAGATAGCGGGATTTAACAACCGCTATCCACCATCATAATAGTAATTTCATCATGAATGTAAATAGTCTTTGCATGAAAGTAAAGCATGTATATATATCCAAGCATGTAATTATTTAAACCATGAATCCATGTTACAACATATTCAGGTGGATTACTACATTGTTCGGCAGTGATACTGGCATTCTCACACCTGGTGAGCATCAGCGATTCGAATCGATTTCTAATTCCCGGGAATAACTATCATGCCAGGAGACATATGCTTACTAGCCATCGCGTTCCCACATATATCCCCCTTTTCCACTTGTCCCATCCCAAGTTCGATTCACTCCCGCCTGACCCCCGAGTTGTGCCCCCATGATGAGCTTGCCGACATCTCGGTCTCCCCGCCATGAGATCAAAGCTCCCCCGGGCCACCTTCCTCTCAATCAGTGGGTAGGAACGTGTCTCTGTTCTCGGGATGGCACAAGTAAGGTTTCACCGGGTCCATTTCCCAGATGAGCACTCTAGCAATGTTATGCCGATCCCAAGCGAACAACGGCCGGCCTTATGCAACTAGGGTGGAGTCCAATGAACAACAACATCATGAAAGTAATACTGAAATAAATCTCCGCCCGGTCTCCATTTAAAACATAGCATAACAATAATAACTTCAATTTAAACCTTTGTCATAATGAAAAGTAGAACCTACGAGACGAGTACAATCACTCGTGTCTACTCGCACCTAGCCATTCTAGGCACTCGCACCTACGAACTCTAAGTATAGGTGCGAGGGCCAGAGCGGCCAGGATGTGTAATGCAGTTTGGTTTCAATCAGCCCTAATGCATATGCTTAGATCATAACCATTTATTAGCTGGGATTAGCATGATCCTGCCTACCTTCTTCGCTAGGGTCAGAGGGTACCTCCTCGGTGATGGGGTCAGTGGTCGGCTGCGGGTCCTCCTGCTCGTCCTCGGGCTCCTCGATCAGCGGTTGCTCCTACGTCGGCAACTCGTTCTCGGGATCTATATGCATGATAATATATGCGAATGAGTGCGAAAGAATGCAGACATATGATGCATGAGAATTCGATGTAAATATGAAGTAGAGTAATGCATAGCTCATGACAAGTGATCATGCAACCCATGACTCACACGTATTCATTTTTAGGTTTCATTTCATAATTAATAACACCACAGTTTTAACTTAAGAAATCATACAAACCATCTTTTTAAGAAATCGTACAGATCATCCCTTAAAGCGAATGCAAATCTACCATCCGTGATACTTCAAAGAATTCAAGAGAATATGTTTTGGTGTGTCATGTAGTAGCACATATATCCAGTGTATACACACATAATTACATACAACTTACTCTCTGGTTGTATTTAAGTTCACTTGTTGAGTTCATGCTGTTACTTAGTCTCAAATGAGCTCAAACAATTATGTCAAGCAGATCAACGATGTGATAAGCTACTACCAAAATTTCAGCCCTAGAAGAGTTATATTTATTTTTCTAAAATTCTAGCAAGTTACCAGCTTTTTAAATTTTCAGATTTTTCATAAATTGTGGGAATGGTGTTTTGATATGAAATTTATTCAGTGAGTATTACTAAGCATGGACAGCATGTGCAAAAATTTAGCTAGTGAAATATCATCAATTTAGCAGGTCATCTATTTTCCATATAAAAACCTTAATGGATTTAACATGCAAGTCAAAACAGTAATGATAAACTTTACAAAAATACTTTCTGAAATTCCTACATCAACCATAAGTTGTCATAATTTTTATAGAATTTTCCCAGCAGTCTAGATGCACTTTTTCCTATTTCCCTTTCTAGTTAGTGGCACTTTGTCATTTTCAAATCACTGACCAAATCAAACATGCACAGCCTCAAAATTTACTAGTGAGCTACTCATGCTATGCAGGACACAGGAAAAATACTATGAAGTCAAACTTAGCATACTTTAAATGGCAAGCAAGTCACATGTTTAAAAATACTAGATATCATGGTGATAATTGTAAAACAGCAAGTAAATGGACGAAGGCTAGGGCTAACAAAATTCCTACAGTGTCTAGGTGTGCATGCATGTCTACTGTCCAAGTTTCATCACAAGAGGAGCTCATCTAGTCCCTTTTTCCCCTTTTTGTTGATTAAGCAAACTCCCACAAGACCAAGGGCAAAATCGTACATGCACCTCTCCACATCATACCTACTGTGTAGATCATTTTATAAGGAGTTCATAGCCACTGAGTTTGTCCATTTTGGATTTTTATTCGATTTATTATGATTTATCAAAGCTTCAGCCAAAATAAACCAAAATAAATGGAAAATACTTAGATCCAGGGACTAGACCGAGATTATTTCAAATCTACAGGGGCTAGCATGCAAGACTTACAAGACTCAGTGAATAGCACGTGGATTAACATGCAAATACTTTGAAACCGAGGGGGTAGATCTAAAATATACCCCCTCCGTCTTCAACCTCGCGCCGCGCACGACCGCGCGGCGCGGCGTGCGTGCGCCGGCGAGCTCCGGCTCACCGGAGCCGCGACGCGGGGCGTGGGAGGTGCACGCGAGCGCGGCGCTTACCCTCGGGTAGGTGTCGGCGACGGTGGAGGCGGGGTTGAGGTGAGGAAGGCGGTGAGCCGAACGTGAACGGCGGCGAGGTCGGCGTGGACACGACGTCGAGGCGGGGAAGATCCTGGCGTCGGTTGGGGGATTGAAGGCGAGGCTGGGTGGGCCGGGTGCGCCAATTCGAGGTGAGTGCAGTCGAGTAGATCTAGGGCGCGGGGAGGCGATGGAGGGAGCGGCGCAAGCTCGAGCTCCGAGCTTGATCGGCAATGGCGGTGCGTGCGGGTCGCGATGCGATCTGGGGAATGGGGAGGGGAGAGGCGGCGAGAGTTGGGTTAGGAGGTGCGCAGGGGCGAGGCGAATGCAAAGATGGGGTTTTAGGGCTCGGAGACGGGCGGAGGTGGCCGGCGCGGCGAGCTCGAGCTTGTAGGCTATGGCGGCTTGGGCGCGCGTCCAAAAGCGAGAGAGGTTGCGAGTGAGGCGAGTGAGGGCGAGAGGGTGAACAGGGACGGAACCGCGACCAGGTGAAGGCCGAGGCGGCGCGGGCGCGATCGGGGGGCGCGGCCGGTTGGCCATACGCCGGCGGCCACGCGGCGGGCGTCGCTCCGGACAGGGTGGCGGCCTGACAGGCGGGCCCCACCTGTCGGTGTAACCTAGAAAAGGAAAAGGGAAAATGTGTTTTCTCCTCCACTGAAAATCGCCATTTGACCTATTTAGAGTCTGATTTTGGAAAATTGCCAATTGGATGAAATGTTCTACTCTTTGAGCTCTACAAGTTTGTCAAGAGGCTTGATACCTGAAACTATTTGGAAATATGAATTTCATTTGAATTTAGCTCTCAAGTTCCACTTTGGCCTACAGACCAGATTTATTGTAAAGTTCTAAAACTCTCCCTTCCAGCCATTTTCACCCAAGGAGCTTATTGACAACATTGTTGACCACTCCAGGATCTACAACTTCTCTAATTAGGACTTTGCCCATATATGCCTGTATGTTGGAGAAAAATGTGATTTACTCTGCAGTTCCGGTTTTGACAGGTTTTCTGTGCTGGCAGTAAAAGGTCGAAAACTCTAGGTAAACATTGTCATATGACTAAGCCCTAATTATGAAATTGTGCCCCTCTTGTTTGTCTATAATTTTGCTAATATGAGCTTCATCTAGTTCCCAGCAGAATTCAAGTTATGGCCCTAACACAGTAGCATTTTTTGCAGAAAATTGAGTTCACTAGGTTACACATCAACCAAACTTTGAACCATGGATCATATGCATGTCAAAACATGATGCTTTATGATGAATGCCACATGTATGCAAGATGATTATGCACCTGAGATGTTGGAGCATCACAACCCACCCCACTTAAAGAAATCTCGTCCCGAGATTTTGATGTGATGTGGGTGGAGAGATTAAACAAGAAGATAGTGTATGGTGCATGGTTTAAATAAATTCTGAATTGTAAAACAACTATATCACATACTCGTTTGGAGTGGACTGAAGAAAACCTGGATATTTTGTTTGTAGGTACTCTTCGGTTTCCCATGTTGCTTCCTCTTCGGAGTGGTTACTCCACTGGACTTTGTGAAAATTTTTGGTCGATGACTTTTTTAGGTTTCTCTTCGTATGTGAGGTCTGGTTCGATCTGGATTTGTGAGGTGTCCACTGCTTCTTCCGGTACTCTCAAGCACTTCTTAAGTTGCAAGACATGAAACACGTCATGAACCGCAGCTAGGTGTGGTGGCAACTCTAGGCGGTAAGCGACTGGACCACAACTGACATACCTTGGTGCTAACTTCCCCTTCACTCCAAAGTGATGTACCCCCTTCATGGGTGACACTCGAAGATACACGTGGTCGTCTTTCTCAAAGGCTAGCGGTCTTCTTCTCTTATCAGTATAACTCTTTTGCCTTGACTGTGCTCTTTTTAAATTGCTATGTATAAATTTTACTTGCTCTTCGGCTTGTGTGACCAAGTCAGGGCCGAAAGTGACATGTTCACCGGGTTTAGACCAGTTGAGTGGTGTCCTACATCTTCTGCCATACAGAGCCTCGAAAGGAGCCATTTCTAAGCTCTTCTGGTAACTGTTATTGTAAGCAAATTCCGCCAATGGGAGACACTCGTCCCATTTGGAGGAGTAGGTTAAAGCACAAGCTCTCAACATGTCTTCCAGGATTTGATTTACTCTTTCCACTTGACCACTAGTTTGAGGGTGATATGCGGAGCTATGAATTGAAGTGGTGCCCAGAGCGGTCTGTAGCTACTCCCAGATACAGGACACAAACAATGAGCCTCTATTTGACGTGATGGTTCTAGGAACCTCGTGTAATGAAACAATGCGGGAAATATAAATCTTTGCGTATTTTTGCGCATTGTACCGGTTCTTTACTGGTATGAAGTGAGCAGATTTGGTGAAGCGGTCAATGATGACCCAAATGGAGTCATAGCCCTTCTGAGTACGAGGCAATCCCACAATAAAGTCCATGTGTATGTCTTCCCATTTCCATGCTGGAAGCGCTAATGGCTGAAGCATACTAGCAGGCTTTAGATGATCCGCTTTCACTCTCTGACACACATCACACTTAGACACGTACTTGGCAATTTCCCACTTCATACGGGTCCACCAAAACTTTTGCTTTAGGTCTTGATACCTTTTATTGCTACCCGGGTGCATGGTGAACATAGAGGTGTGAGCATCGTCGAGTATCTTCTTCCTTAACTCTACGTCCTTAGGTACCACCAGTCGATTTTTAAACCATATCACCCCCTGGTCATCAAGTGTGAAGCATGCCCTCTTCTTCTCATCCATCCCCTCATGAAGGAATGCCATGCCT
Source organism: Paspalum notatum (assembly GCA_022530915.1). Classification (NCBI taxonomy): domain Eukaryota; kingdom Viridiplantae; phylum Streptophyta; class Magnoliopsida; order Poales; family Poaceae; genus Paspalum; species Paspalum notatum. The sequence continues at coordinate 23,494,185 of CM039688.1, read as the reverse complement.
TTATCTTGTTTTTGTGCCTTTATGATTTGTTCTTTGATGGTGGGTTCAATAATGAGGTTATAAAGTTCAGCTAGTTGCTCCGTGGGCATCTCGATTTGATCCATTTCCCAACCGATCACTCTTGCTGTGGGTCAAACTTCAAGCACATTGCAATGAGCCTGACGGCTTAGTGCATCAGCTACCACGTTTGCCTTCCCAGGGTGGTAGTGAATCTCTAGATCATAATCCTTTATCAATTTCAACCATCGTTCTTGCCTCATGTTTAATTCTGGTTGCGTGAAGATGTATTTGAGGCTTTTGTGATCAGTGTAGATATTACAAGTGTTGCCCAGTAGATAGTGTCTCCATATTTTCAAAGCGTGAACGACCGCTACCAATTCAAGATCATGTGTCGGATAGTTGGCTTCATGTTTTCTCAATTGATGGGAAGCGTAAGCAACTACTCTCCCTTCTTGCATTAGAACACAGCCCAGCCCATTGCCGGAGGCGTCACAATATACTTCAAAAGGTTTCATGACGTCCGGTTGTGCTAGCACTGGCGCAGTTGTTAATGATTTCTTTAAGCTCTGAAAGGCTTCCTCACAGTTCAGACTCCATGAATATCTGGCATTTTTCTTGGTCAGAGAGGTCATTGGCTTGACAGTCTTGGAGAAATCCTTGATAAAGCGGTGGTAGTAGCCCGCTAGACCGAGGAAACTCCGGATCTCAGTTACGGTCTCGGGTTGTGGTACCTTGCTAGGGTCAACTGCTACTCCCTTTTCAGATAAAATGTGACCTAAGAAACCCACTTCCTTCAGCCAGAATGCACACTTGCTGAACTTGGCATAGAGCTTGTGTTCTCTGAGCCGAGTGTGTACTATTCGTAAGTGTTCTGCGTGTTCTTCTTCGTTCTTGGATTAGATTAGTATATCATCAATGAATACCACTACAAACCTGTCGAGTTCATTCATGAACACAGAATTCATCATGTACATGAAGAAAGCTGGTGCATTGGTGAGTCCAAAGCACATGACCAAATACTCGTACAAGCCGTATCGGGTGGAGAAGGCTGTCTTGGGTATGTCTTCTTCTCTGATTTTTATTTGATAGTATCCTGACCTTAGATCAATTTTTGAGAAGACCCTAGCCCCCGCTAGTTGGTCAAATAGTATATCGATATGTGGTAATGGGTACTTGTTTTTGACTGTGACTGCATTCAAAGGCCGATAGTCAACACAGAGTCTTTTTCCACCTTGGTCCTTCTTCTCAACAAAGAGAGCTGGACAACCCCAAGGTGACGAGCTAGGACGGATGAACCCCTTGTCTAATTGTTCTTGTAACTGTGTTTTCAGTTCTTTCAATTCGTCTGGTGCCATTCTGTAGGGTCTCCTAGATATAGGTGCCGTTCCTGGTACGAGTTCAATTCTAAACTCCACATCTCTATCCGGTGGAAGACCAGGAAGTTCCTCCGGAAACACGTCCGGAAATTCGCACACTACCGGTATTTTCTTTATTTCGGTGAGCTCGGATGCGTTTACTGTGGGTTCGATGTGCTTCTAATTAGGCATGTACACCCTTAGAACCTTCCCAGTGATACTAGACCTTATCTGCACTGTCCTGCTGCCAATATCCAGGATCGCGTTGTTTTCTGTCATCCAATTCATACCCAATATTACATCGATCCCCTGGTGTGGCAGCACCACGGGATTTATGGTGTAACTTTCTGTGCCAATGTCCAATTTTAATCGTCTGACCACTAGCCTTGTATCTATCAGGGAACCCGGAGCTGTGATGTGGTAGTTCTCTTTTAGCTTAGACATTATTAGCCCATTTTTCAATGCATATGACTTGCTGACAAAGGTGTGAGTAGCCCCTGAATCAAACAACACGATGGTCGGCTGACCATTGACCATGAACGTACCCACAAGTACCGGCTCTCCGGTAGGTATCTGCTCCATGTGGATGAAGTGGACACGACCCGTCTTTTGCGCAGGCCCCTTCTGTCTGTTCTGCTGGCTGCTCCCGCAGGGTTAGGACCCTGGATCCTGCGGGGAGCGCGGCAGTCTCGGCTGAAGTGTCCCGGCTTCCCACAATTGAAGCAGGGTTGCCGGCCCCTGGAGTTGTGGGAGCACGGGGTGCTTGGAGTTGTGCTGGTGCGCGGTAAGCAGGATACTGCTATTGCGGCGCCCTATGGACCCAGCCCAGTTGACTTGGCCGGACCACAAAGCGTGGTTGAGGAAAGAACCGTGCCGGCTGCTGGTAGGTGGCCTTCTGCTTCTGTGAGGAACCGACAGGTGCGGCGCTAGCTTGGCGTTTGTGCCTCTGATCTTCATTGGCAACACGGAGCCGGTGCTCCATGTCCAGCGTGGTATCTACCAAGTTCGTAAAGCTTTGGTACTGATGCCCAGGTGGGTCTGGAGTGTAGGGTCAAAGCCTTGTAGGAGTCTGGCTGCTCGGCTAGGCTCGTCAGCAACATCCCCCGGAGCATACTGAGACAGATGGATAAAGGTCTGCACGTACTGCATCACGGTTCTGTTACCCTGCTTGAGTTCGCGAAACTCGCGCTGCTTCTGCTCCATGAGACTTGCCAGGATATAGTGAGCCCAAAAGGCCGCATGGAGCTCTCCCCAAGTGATCACGTGCCGCTGCTGCTGCATGTTCTGGAACGTGGTGTACCATGCCCCAGCTGGCCCCTGTAGCAGCTGTGCAGCAAACCGAGCTTTTTCCTGCTTACTTAGCTCTGGTATGAGTGTGAACTTTGACTCGATCGTGCGGAGCCAGTCGTCGGCAGCAAGTGGCTCCGGACAGGTGGTGAAGACTGGAGGGCGCAGTCTCTCAAAATCTTGGTACGTGATGCTGCGGGGATGGTGCTCCTGCCGCTGACCACGGCCCTGGCGTTCCTCTGCCATCATGCGGATCAACTCCGCTTGCTGCACGACCAGAGTAGCGAGCTCTGGCGGAGGTGGGGCATCCTGCGGCTGCTGCCCTAACCCCGAGGTCTACCCTTGGCGAGTGTTAACCATCTGCAAGAATGAGGCCACTTGTGTTTAGTCCAAAACTTTCGTGCAATAGATGTAGCGACATAAGACATGTAAGAAAACAGAAGCATCCAATTGCACATAAAGCATTAGCCATCACTTCGCATGGGTTGTCACTTGCTCAAGGTAGCCGAAATCAAGTGTGTCGTTTTCATACGTACTATTTTTGCTAACTTAACTTAAGGGAGAGAGCAAAAGTAGTTCGAATGATCAGGCGTGGATCTTTCAGCCCAACCGGGGACAGCGACTGTTTAAGTTGGAAACTGCTCTTAAACCGTGCATTCCTTGGCCTTAACCCTTTTAACAAAGTTATTCCTTATTCTGTGCCCTTCGACTTTGGTATAGGAAGTTTTTGGTGATCTAGTGTGTAACTTGGTCGAATTTCAATATACGTTAGGGTATATCAATTTTGTCCAGATTTCGGGACCGGTACAAATTCGTTCATATCTTTCAAACGAAGCACCGTCAGGAGAAACTTTATATAGCAAAGTTGTCACCCACATACTCCTTTACAACTTTGGTATATAACTCCTAGGTCAATTCTTCTTCTAGAAGTGTACAATGCGTATTGTTCTTTCAGGTGCTGCAGTCCAGAATACATGCCCAGCAAAATGTCGACCATATCTCCTGATCTGAGCATATTTAGAGAAAACTCCAATTGACAAACTTGTGCACCAGAAAGTACCCCACAACTTTGTTATACAACTCCTAGATTTTTAGATATGCTCCGTTCTAGCTGCAGCTGTTTAAAATTCCTGATTGCGAGTTGCAATCCAAAATAGGGCACAAATCCCCCTCACTTTCATGTGACACATTTCAACATTTCAAAGACATCGATCTAACTTCAAGAGTCACATAAGAAGTTCGAATGACACTAAAGAGTCTTACTATTACATCATGGGGATGTTGGCCATATCAACCAAACATCAAATAGTGCATAATAAGGGTCCATCACTACCCCCAATGGTGTACTCAAATGAGCTCTCACATCTCACCAATGTCTAGTACAACCATGAATCAAAAGCACAGAGCGGAATATTACAAAACATCGCTTTCAACGTGCCGCTACTACGAACGTCAGTCCACATCATCATCATCACATCCTCCTCCCGCTAGACGGAAGAGCGGGCGTCAGACACCGAGGCCTCTCCCTCAACCTCCTCCGACTCTGTAGTCGTAGCAGGAGGGTCCTGCTCCATAGGAGCTGGCTGCTTGTGCTCTGCAAGGCGCTGCTGAAGCGCACCCACCTGAGCCTCCAACTCCTCCACTCGTGTGCGTGTCTCCACGAACCTGTCGAAGTAGAAGCAGCTCCGGTCCTCCACACAGAGGTACATCCCGCGTGCCTCGCGGGCATACTCCATGCACGTGGCATAGGGTCGGGCGCCGGGACGGTCCCAGAGCTGCTCGTGGCGACGGTGCCACTCGTCGTCCGTCTCGTCAGTGGGGAGGCAGTGCAGGAGTGTGCGGCCTGCCTCCTCATCGGAACTCAGTGAGGTGAGTGCGGTCAACACTACCTTTCGGTAGGCCTCCTCCTCGTTGGCCCCGTAGACAGTGACCATGTTCTGGCCCATGAGAGAGTCTTGGGGAAGGACAACCTGGGCCCAGCAATCCCCCTCCTCGTGCACCGTCTGCACAGAGATGAAGGGACAAGGATGACGCCCCATCTCCCTCAGTGCCCTGCACAGGATCTAGGATAGGGGACATACCTCACGGCAACGGGTGTGCAGCAACCCACCCTCCACCACAGGAGGAGTGTGAGTCGCGTCGGGAAGGACGGTGATCCGTGCACCGGTGGCCTTACGTGCCGTCTGCTTGGTCTTGGCCATCTATTTTTAAGTAAGCAAGGCTTTAGATTAGTGACTGGAAATAACTTCATAAAGGAGAGTTCATATAAGTATAATAGTGAAGATGTGCAGAAGGTAATTTGAAGTTACGATTTACATCAGTTGTATTCTCAAACCCCCCCCGTCAAGAATAAAAACATGAGTTGTGATGCATGATTCGTACTAACTGATCTCACATCACACACCTTAGGTACACATATAGTATATCTAGCGTTATTTCTCGGTGACATATATGCACGGCACTCCCTAATTTCGGTGACATATAGGTACACTCGGTGACATATAAGTATAACTAGTCGTTCTCTATTCGTCTTAATTTCGCACGTAGTTAGGGTACCTGCAGAAAAATGCATGCTCATACATTACCACCTAGTGTGGCATCCACGCGTGACCACTGCGTGGACAACGTAGGGTGGGCCTTTGCACCTTCTCTCAAAGCCTGACTTTCCACCAGTACTGGGGATTGTCGAGAGTAAGGAGGATCCCCAAACCGAATGTAAGTGTGGTGGGCATGAAAACCTCAAGCATGCCCACCACCCTTAAAGAGCTTTTACTTATACAGCATGAATGCAGGGCTTACAACCATTCGCAAATCCCGATAGCTTCCACCAGTACTGGGGATAGCTATGGCCGAAAAGTTGCTCCCAAAACGTCGAATATGCATATGAGTTCGATCTAGGTCAGAATGTCAGCGATGTCACCTGGATAACACTAACATCCTTATACGGGCATAGCGTATACTCTCATTTTTGAATTACTCAAAAAGGGGGTTTTCGAAACTAGTTTTGGAAACCAAAACATGATGATATAACTGTTGTCTGTGTATGATCGGCTCTGATACAGCTGTGGCGGAACCGCCCTGCTTAACCCAGATTAAGCACACCTGGCTCCTTTGGCTCGCAATGCACTTAAGTTGGGCTAAACCCGGTAGTCTGTCGAGTGGCCTTTGGCCCTCGATAGCACCAATTTCCAGAGGAACCGACATCACACACATTGACCCTCGATTGAGCCACAACAATTACATCATCACAGGCAGTTGAAGAGGATAATAATTAAGGATAGTTTACAAACCAGTTCGAATCAAATAGAGTTCCAACATAGTACCATAACACAATTGAGTTCAGAAGTATCTCGCAGTGGAATTAAAGTTCATAGCACCAAGTTCTTAGTGACGCAAAAGACTGCAACGACGGAACCACATCGAGCCCACCGATGTCGCTCCCATGCCAACCATGACGATTACTCCTGATGAGAGCATGCCCCTCCTCCGACACAAGTGCAGAACATGAACTCCATACCTGTAACTCAAAAGTGGGGGCAAACCCTGAGTACTAATTACTCAGTAGGACTTAATGGAAAGGCTTACAGCAGATGCGGAGCTTTGCTTACTAATCAGGTGAGTCCTTAGCCATTGATTTTTAAACAAAAGCATGTTAACTCGAGATAGCGGGATTTAACAACCGCTATCCACCATCATACTAGTAATTTCATCATGAATGTAAATAGTCTTTGCATGAAAGTAAAGCATGTATATATATCCAAGCATGTAATTATTTAAACCATGAATCCATGTTACAACATATTCAGGTGGATTACTACATTGTTTGGCATTGATACTGGCATTCTCACACCTGGTGAGCATCAGCGATTCGAATCGATTTCTAATTCTTGGGAATAACTATCATGCCAGGAGACATATGCTTACTAGGGATCGTGTTCCCACATATATCCCCCTTCTCCACTTGTCCCATCCCAAGTTCGATTCACTCCCGCCTGACCCCCGGGTTGTGCCCCCATGACGAGCCTGCCGACATCTCGGTCTCCCCGCCATGAGATCGCCCCGGGCCACCTTCCTCTCAACCAGTGGGTAGGAACGTGTCTTTGTTCTCGGGATGGCACAAGTAAGGTTTCACCGGGCCCATTTCCCAGATAAGCACTCTAGCAATGTTATGCTGATCCCAAGCGAACAAGGGCCGGCCTTATACAACTCGGGCGGAGTCCAATGAACAACAACATCATGAAAGTAATACTGAAATAAATCTCCGCTGGATCTCCATTTAAAACATAGCATAACAATAATAACTTCAATTTAAACCTTTGTCATAATGAAAAGTAGAACCTACGAGACGAGTACAATCACTCGTGTCTACTCGCACCTAGCCATTCTAGGCACTCGCACCTACGAACTCTAAGTATAGGCGCTAGGGCCAGGACGGCCGGGATGTGTAATGCAGTTTGGTTTCAATCAGCCCTAATGCATATGCTTAGATCATAACCATTGATTAGCTGGGATTAGCATGATCCTGCCTACCTTCTTCGCTAGGGTCAGAGGGTGCCTCCTCGGTGATGGGGTCAGTGGTCGGCTGCGGGTCCTCCTGCTCGTCCTCGGGTTCCTCGATCAGCGGTCGCTCTTGCGTCGGCAACTCGTTCTCAGGATCTATATGCATGATAATATATGCGAATGAGTGCGAAAGAATGCAGACATATGATGCATGAGAATTCGATGTAAATATGAAGTAGAGTAATGCATAGCTCATGACAAGTGATCATGCAACCCATGACTCACACGTATTCATTTTTAGGTTTCATTTAATAATTAATAACACCACAGTTTTAACTTAAGAAATCATACAAACCATCTTTTTAAGAAATCATACAGATCATCCCTTAAAGCTAATGCAAATCTACCATCCATGATACTTCAAAGAATTCAAGAGAATATGTTTTGGTGTGTCATGTAGTAGAACATATATCCAGTGTATACGCACATAATTACATACAACTTACTCACTGGTTGTATTTAAGTTCACTTGTTGAGTTCATGCTGTTACTTAGTCTCAAATGAGCTCAAACAATTATGTCAAGCAGATCAACGATGTGATAATCTACTACCAAAATTTCAGCCCTAGAAGAGTTATATTTATTTTTCTAAAATTCCAGCAAGTTACCAGCTTTTTAACTTTCCAGATTTTTCATAAATTGTGGGAATGGTGTTTTGATATGAAATTTATTCAGTAAGCATTACTAAGCATGGACAGCATGTGCAAAAATTTAGCAAGTGAAATATCATCAGTTTAGTAGGTCATCTATTTTCCATATAATAACCTTAATGGATTTAACATGCAAGTCAAAACATTAATGATAAACTCTACAAAAATACTTCCTGAAATTCCTATATCAACCATAAGTTGTCATAGTTTTTATAGAATTTTCCCAGCAGTCTAGATGCACTTTTTCCTATTTCCCTTTGTAGTTAGTGGCACTTTATCATTTTCAAATCAGTAACCAAATCAAACATGCACAGCCTCAAAATTTACTAGTGAGCTACTCATGCTATGTAGGACACAAGAAAAATACTATGAAGTCAAACTTAGAATACTTTAAATGGCAAGCAAGTCACATGTTTAAAAATACTAGATATCATGGTGATAATTGTAAAATAGCAAGTAAATGGACGAAGGCTAGGGCTAACAAAATTCCTACAGTGTCTAGGTGTGCATGCATGTCTACTGTCCAAGTTTCATCACAAGAGGAGCTCATCTAGTCCCTTTTTCCCCTTTTTGTTGATTAAGCAAACTCCCACAAGACCAAGGTCAAAATCGTATATGCACCTCTCCACATCATACCTACTGTGTAGATCATTTTATAAGGAGTTCATAGCCACTGAGTTTGTCCATTTTGGATTTTTATTCGATTTATTATGATTTATCAAAGCTTCAGCCGAAATAAACCAAAATAAATGGAAAATACTTAGATCCAGGGACTATACCGAGATTATTTCAAATCTACAGGGGCTAGCATGAAAGACTTACAAGACTCAGTGAATAATGTGTGGATTAACATGCAAATACTTTGAAACTGAGGGGGTAGATCTAAAATAAACCCCCCTCCGTCTTCAACCTCGCGCCGCGCGCGAACCGCGCGGTGCGGCGTGCGTGCCCCGGCGAGCTCCAGCTCACCGGAGCCACGACGCGGGGCGCGGGAGGTGCACGCGAGCGCGGCGCTTACCCTCGGGTAGGTGTCGGCGACGGCGGAGGCGGGGTTGAGGCGAGGAAGGCCTTGAACCGAATGTGAATGGCGGCGAGGTCGGCGTGGACACGACATCGTGGCGGGAAAGATCCTGGCGTCGGTTGGGGGATTGAAGGCGAGGCTGGGTGCGCCGGGTGCGCCAGATCGAGGTGAGTGCAGTGGAGTTGGTCTAGGGCGTGGGAAGGCGTTGGAGGGAGCGGCGCAAGCTCGAGCTCTGAGCTTGACCGGCAATGGCGGTGCGTGCGGGTCGCGATTCGATCTGGGGAATGGGGAGGGGAGAGGCGGCGAGAGTTGGGTCAGGAGGTGTGCAGGGGCGAGGCGAGTGCAACGATGGGGTTTCAGGGCTCGGAGATGGGCGGAGGTGGCCGGCGCGGCGAGCTCGAGCTTGTCGGCTATGGCGGCTCGGGCGCGCGTCCGAAAGCGAGAGAGGTTGCGAGTGAGGCGAGTGAGAGCGAGAGGGTGAACGGGGACGGAACCGCGACCAGGTGAAGGCCGAGGCAGCGCGGGCGCGATCGGGGGGGCGCAGCTGGTTGACCGTACACAGGCGGCCACGCGGCGGGCGTCGCTCCGGACAGGGTGGCGGCCTGACAGGTGGGCCCCACCTGTCGGTTTAACCCAGAAAAGGAAAAGGGAAAATGTGTTTTCTCCTCCACTGAAAATCGCTATTTTGACCTATTTAGAGTCCGATTTTGGAAAATTGCCAATTGGATGAAATGTTCTACTCTTTGAGCTCTACAAGTTTGTCAAAAGGCTTGATACCTGAAACTATTTGGAAATGTGAATTTCATTTGAATTTAGCTCTCAAGTTCCACTTTGGCCTACAGACCAGATTTATTGAAAAATTCTAAAACTCTCGCTTCCAGCCATTTTCACCCAAGGAGCTTATTGACAACATTGTTGACCACTCCAGGATCTACAACTTCTCATTGCTGTCCTAGAATCCGAGAATATCTCGAGATTTAATTTGAGCTTGGATGGATCTCACGATATACCTTCCTTATCTTCAATTCCTTCGTACCCTAGTAATCTTTATCTCCTTGGAATCTTCTAGATGATGCACGGTAGAAAGGGGTACACGAGACGACATCGTAAGGGGGACGGTCGGCCAACTTGGAGGGGTAGGGTCGGCCGACCCCTGCCCTTCCTATGGCCGTTTCCTTCCATCTTCAGCTGAGTCGTTCCTCATTGCTTGGAGATCAAGTGTTGGTCTTAGACTCGGCTTGGAAAGCTTTGGAATCTTCAATATTGGCCGAGAGTTGACGAAGTTTTCTAGTTTTGGATAGATATGAAGTGTCTTTCCCGCATAATATTCCAGAAGCTTGTAGTATATGACGTCTTCCAAAAGTTTCCAAATAGAAAGCCTTGATTAACACAGAGGGGGTCGTGAGTCAACCAAGCCTTTCTTGTTTGTCACCTTCTATAATGCCATCTTAGATGTCTTTTCTTACTCGACGTAGATTACGATGGATTTTGCGAAAAATAGCTCAAAAACCTGTAAAAAATAAGTATAGCAAAATTCCAATACAATGTTGTAAAATCCACAATTGTTAGTAAAAGATATAGTTGACGCATAAAATCAGTGAACAACCATGTAAAATGATACAAAATATTCGTTCATAAGCCACATCAACAACATCCCCACTCTTAAACCTTGCTCGTCCTCGAGTAAGTCAAGAATTAGTGTTGCCCTTCATTAACTTTTTCATACCTTAATCTTAATTAATCAAACTAACAAACTCTCTCAAAAATTTAGTGTGAACCAGCAAATCATGAAAGAAAAGATATCCACTTAAGCTCATCGCACAACAAAAGAATTAGTAAGAGTTCAATTTTATCAAAGACACATCTCCTTATTTTAGCAATAAGTTTTTGAAAAAGATAATCAAACATTAAGAGATAAATTTTTGCAAAGCCAAAGAAACACACTCAACTCTCCAGTCTCTCAATATCTAAATGATATTTAATAAGTATATATATAAAGGGTGGAAGCTTATGTGGTGCTTGGTATGAATTCTAATCAAAACTTGATTTCAAAATATTGTCAAACCAAGAAAAAAATCTGCTGGTTTTACTGAGACTTGTTAAAAAGGTCATGGAATAAAATAATGTTGAGAGGGAAAGGATGGAACACACACATTTAGAGGAGTAGACATGTGCAAGTGCCAATGGATGATCTCAAGGCACAAACGAAGTCCTCGCTATCGGATTGCATGTAGTTGGAATATTTTCTGGAGTATATATGCAAGATATCCTTCACTAATACTAAAATGAACTATATATAAAACTCTTAAAAACTAAGATTATTAAGGGTCAACTCTCTTTTTATATAGCGACCACATGGTCTTTTTTTCTTTTTCTCCTTTTTCTTTTATATATATGTGGCGACCACTTGGTCCTTTTTTTTGCTTTTGCCCCCTCAAAATCTTTCTCTCTCCATATAAAAAAACTATATATAGCAGCTCTCCATCCCCACTCTTGAATAATACTCACCCTCGCCCTTGAGTATATATCTAAAATAATTTAACTTAGAGGATAGAGCTGTCTGATAAAAAGAATAATATTTAATCTCTTAAATACTCAAGAAAATAATGGGTTGTGGTCAAAGAGGATACACAAAAAGATAATCTTAGTTTAAGGATGGACATCCAGCGAAGTTTGTAATCTCTCCAATATAGAGAGACACAATGCATAGATAGAAAAGGATAGCAAAGAAAACCTATGCGAATGAATGACCAGCTTCTAAGTCTCATACCCTAGATCACAGTCTTGATCCAACTCATTTGAAAAATAAATTTGATAAATCTAAGGTTTAAAAATATATGGCTCTAGTAGGAATAGCTATTGCAAGATAACCTCATAAAGTTGATCATGGAATTTATAAGCAGTAAAAATAAATAAAGAAATGATCATAATAAAGATTAACCTTGCAAAAATTAAATCATATGGGTCTTTATGAACAATTATAATCAATCACAAATTTGCTGGCTAGTTCAATTAAACATGTATTATGACAGCCCGTTAATTTAACTAATCAAAACCAAAGCATGATAAAGATAAAGCGGCAACTATCATCATTTTCTTGAAAGCATTTTTATCATTAATTAATTAGGCATAGACCATGGTTATAGCATTAATCACACTTTAAATCTAAACTAACACACTAAAAACAAGAGAAACACAAAGGGAACACCAAATTGATAGATGTGGGCAAATAAATGCAGAATTCAAAATGAAAAGAGAAGGTGTTATAAATATGTTACCCGGATATTCCTTCAATTTCCTCGTCCTTAAATAATTTTCTGCAAAAATAATTAAAGTGCACATACTACTCTTGAGATAACGGTCAGGAGTAAAAGCAATTTACCATAATCTAATAATATCCCCATTGACTTTTAACTTGTGGCCTAGTCAATCTTAAAAGAAAAAAAATAAAAATCTAATGGGTGTACGAGAGAGTGTAATTATGCAAGAGATAAGCATATAAACAAAGACAATGATTAAATCAAGTTCTAAACACCATGTTTACAACATGATTGCTAGGTCTCTCTATAGCCATCAAAATTTTAATTAACCAAGATTAAACCACTATGTTTTATCAAGGTCATTAACTCTTAAAAACACAACAAAAATAAGGCACATTGCAAAGCTTATAAACTAATCAAATGAAATTATGGAAAACTAGGAAGGTTAATTAATTTTATTATGATGATCAACAATTTAATCTAAGCACCATGCTTACATAAAATTGCTAAGGAAAATATTGTCGACATGAAACATGAAAGCACACATCATGAAGTTAATTAGCAACCAAGCCAATTATAAACATACAATTTAATCTAAATGTATGTAACACCCTCAATTTTGCTACATGAAAATCTTGTCATAAAATAATTTAATTTTGCTCAGAGCTTGATTTATCTATGCATGACATTATAATGTTTTATTTATTTCTAATATTAATCAAGTAAAATAAATCATAGGAACAACTTGTTTGAGCATACATGCCGTTGCATATTTTCTTGGTTGATTTGCATTGTTTTGGTTTGAATTCAAATCCATTTAAACTCATCAAAATTTATCCAACTCCTAAAGAATTCTGAAACCCCCTTCTTTTCTTTTCTTCTCTTTTGGCCCAGCTTCCTTTTCGGCCCAACAATGCAGCGCGCCCGGCCTCCTTCTCGCTGCTAGGTGGGGCCCAGGTGTCGGCGCCATCCTTCTCCACCGCGCCCTCTCTTCTCTTGCTGGCAGCCCGGGCCGAGCCGTCATCTTCCTCCCCTCCCTCTTTCCTTCTGTGCGTGCCCGGAGGTAGTCTGTGGCGAGCACACAGCTCAAGCCGAGCCACGCCTTGACTCCGCGTCCACGCCCCGCGTCCGCGTTCTCCGCCTCGACTCTGAAGATCCCACAACCGCATCTCCCCTTCCTTTTCGCACTCGTGCCCTACCTTTCCCTGCTCACGCGCGCGCCGAGCGACGCGGACCCGAGTCCAACTCGAGTCGGACACCACCGCGCGCCACGTCTTCCTTGCCCCTCCCGCAAGCCTCGGACTCCGCCGCTATATAAGCTGCCCGACCTCGACGTCCGCAGCCACCAAGCTTCCTAAGCCCTAGCCGACCTTGTGCTCTAGCTCGCGCAGCCAATCGCCGCGCCGCCGCGAGTACACGCGTCGGAACCCGCAGCTACAAGCCTTCATCGCCGACGAGATCAATCTCACCACCATCGTCTCGAGGTATAGCCTCTAAACGCTTAAGCTTGGCCCTCCAGTTTAATCTCACCGCGACGCCGGTTCACCCAGGGACGCCGCCGGTCGTCGCCGCACGTCGCCGTACGCCGTCGCCACCCCTCCGTCGTCCACACCTACACCCGCAGCTTTGCCTTGAGGTGAGGATCCTCACTAGCTAGCTCTAGTCCCCTATTGCGCCCCCGACGCCGGCGATTTCTCGCTGGAGTTACTCCGCCGCCCCGCTCCATCGCTAGCTGCTTCCGGCCGATGCGCCGCCGCCTGGACCACCCCTCTTGCCTCGCCGCACTTCCCTCTAGCCTCTGCACCCTTCCCCGCTAGCCCTAGGCCACCGGAGCCACGGGTTCGCAGAATCCCGGTGATCCTCCGCCGCGCGCCGAGGTCGCTGCCGGCGAAGCCGACCCTTTTTTTCCCCGATCTAATCTGGACCGTCCGATCGAGATCCAACGGCCCACAGTGCACGCCACCCGAGTCAATACCGGTCAGCGCCTGCACTTTGCAAAAGAGTCCCTGCACTTTGCGTCAATTAACCCACAGTCCAGATCTATTAGGTTTAGGTCCCTGGTTTTCTCGGTTAGGCCCCTGTAGATTCAAATCTTCTTTATTTTGAACCTTTAAACTTGTTTTAATCATATCTTTTGCGTTATAACTCCGATTTGAGTGATTTTCGAACCCACAGAATCATGATAATGTGTAGATTAGTTTTAAATCCTTTTTACCCTCTGTTTATGATGTTTGGTGTAGTGTTTTAGTCAATTTGTACTCATTGCTTGTATGTGTGTAACGTGTAGCCGACGTTCCGTCCGAGTTCGCTGAAAACCAAGCTTGGGAAGCCCCTGAGCCGTTTTTTGTTGAAGAAGGCAAGTATTCTTTCACCTATGTCCTATTTACTTTAATCACATGATCTAGAGCCTAAATTTGCATGCTCCTATTAAGGATGACTAGCTTGATATTCCGTTAGATGTTTATTAACCTGGGAGGGCTGTGATGTTGTAAATTAAATTGCTACCGCTCAACTCACTTTACTTATATTGTTAATCTGGATTAATTAATGATGCAATGATGATAAAAAATTGGTTTTAGCAACATGGAGACTTGGGCATGTTTTTGTTGGTTTTGCTCAAGTGCTTCACTCTAAGGATCGGTTCGCCGAGCGACCACCTAAGAAAACAGTACAACCACAGGACTCACATGGGCACTGGGCTTGACTGATTCATTAGATGAACTAGAGTTTTGGCTTACTTTCCTGAAACATGGCGTATGAGGGGTCTGGGGGATATGGGACTTTGCCCTTTGCCTTTGGGTGCAGTTTGGTTTATTTGATATTTGTTAGTCACCCTTTGGAATGGAACTCTCATATCTTTAGTTGACTAAAGTAACCTATAACGAGTGGGCCATAACTCTAGGAATTCTTTGTAAAGGTCTCATAATGAAAACCTACCGATTCATCTAAGGTATGAATAAATGGGGCGTTGCAAACCTCGGGCACAATTTGGAATCATGGCTTGTGGGTAAAGTTGTACAACATCTCGAGAGTGTTTAAAACTGATATATCAGCCATGCTCACGGTTAAAAGCGGCCTAGACCCTCACAGATTAGAGTTTTTCAAGGTAAATGGCTCATGGTGATCATGGTAATGATGGTGGTAATGACAACAGTTATGGTTATGGTTTATGCTTATTTACTTTACTGTCTTTATAATAAAGGGATGGGTTTTTCTAATCATTGCTAGTAATAAAATTTGACCAACTAAAAGCAATTGCTATGCCTGTCCACTATAAAGCCAGTCCACTTTATCCTAAACAGAATACTTGCTGAGTGCGTCATGTACTCATTCTTGCTTATTTTATACAACGTTGCACCCATTGCAACCGCTGCTCAGATCCAGAAGGGAGTGGTGGTGATTCTAATCAGGAGTTCCAGGACTACGACGAGTTCTAGGCTGGTGTGCCATCCGTCAGTTGCCTGTGGAGCATTGGTCATCTTCCGCTGTCGTTTAGTTAATTCGTTTTCGTTAAGTTACTCGGTTTCGTTAAAGACATTTATGGTCTGTAATATTGGTTATTACTCTTAAGTTAAAGTACTGGTTGTGTTATTACTTCTGTTTATGCTGTGTATGTGGTTAAACTGATCCTGGCACATACATGGTTAGCACTTGGTTTTATTTCTAAAACTGGGTGTGACAAAAGTGGTATCAGAGTCGTGCTGACCGTAGGACGCAAGCCTAGAGTAGAACTGGTCGTTTTTAAGGATTTTGTTTACCTTTTCTTGCTTTCTCCATTCAAATACTTGCAATATATGCTATTTTGATACCTGTACTTGTCTATTTCAATTATGACTTTCTATATCTGCTTATCTATCCAATAATAGAGCTATTTCTTATGTTTGCTTTCGTTGTGGGCCTGCAGATGTCGAGTTTCAAGCACACTGCCCGCATGCGTGTTGGTGGACGTGTCTATGGCGGACCTAACAGGATCAGGTTGCCCACCCCAACACCTTCTCCACCGCCACAAGAGTGGGTAGACCTGACTGAGTTCGAGGAAGAGGACCCATAAGAGCTTGTCCCTGATCTGTCCGAGGATGAGCAAGAAGAAGAGCAACAGGAAGAACCACCGGAGGAGCAGCCGCCCGAACCCCCTTTGGCGCAACCGCAAGAGCAACCCGAGGAGGAGCCAGAAGATCCAGCCGTTGATCCTGAAGATTTAGATCAAGACCCGGACGATGGAGACGCACCCCCATCGGATGATGACAAGGATGACGATGAAGCAGGACCCGTGGTTATCACTACCCACCGCAGGTTCGACTACCCGCTACCTGTTCCCTAGATGCTAAGGGAGACGTTGGAGATGCTCCACTATGATCAACCATGGATCACTTAGTGATCTCTCAGAAAGTGAAACCTCACGTCTATGTGTTTGGTTCTAGAGTGCAAGACGGGGTTCTTAGCTATAGAGATAGCAGAAGTAGAGTCAACTAGAAGAGGGATTTTTCCAAACTTAAGGCCGAAATCACTAAGGGTGGCTTTCATCCATAAAAGCTGGGAGCAGCAACTAGCTGCAGCAACATACTCTGCTTCAGTGGTGGAAAGAGCTATACCAGCTTGCTTGCGGGATGGCCAAGAAACAAGAGAGGTTCCTAGGAGTTGGCATGTGCCAGAAGTTGACTTGCGATCAATCCGGCAGCCAGCATGGTCAGCATCTGAGAACCCTCTAAGAGAAAGAGAAGAACCCGAGGACTACCAAAGACCAAGCTCAGGAGTAAATTTCAGATACCTAAAAATGCGCTTCATCGCTTGACGGTGAGAGATCCTAGGAGAAGCCTGGTAGCGTGCACAAAGGCAGACCGCGAACTGAATGTCCGGCCTGGTCGCCGTTAGGTACAGAAGTGAGCCGATCATCCCTCGAAATTCCTTCTGGTCCACTGCCTCCCCATCTTCCTCCGCATCAAGCGCCGTGTTTGTACACATAGGAGTTGTCATGGGTTTAGAGTCACCCATGTTAAACTTCTTTAGTATGTCCCTTGTTTACTTGGTTTGATGGATGAAGGTACCCTCAAAGCCTTGCTTGATCTGCAGTCCGAGGAAGAACTGTAGCTCACCCATGAGACTCATCTCAAATTCCCTGCTCATCTGTTCAGCAAAACTAGACAACAAAGCGTGAGATGAACCACCAAAGATTATGTCATCAACCTATATCTGAACTATCAGGGTGTCACTGCCACGACTCAACAAAAACAAGGTCTTGTCTACTGAACCCATCACAAACCCAGACTTGAGCAGGAAACTCTTCAACCTAGCATACCAAGCTCTAGGAGCATGCTTCAGACCACAAAGGGCTTTTCTCAACTTATACACCCGGTTTGGAAATCTAGCACTCTCAAAGCCAGGAGGTTGTCTCACATATACCTCCTCCTCTATGAACCCATTTAGAAAAGCAGACTTGACATCCATTTGCTGCAGTTTGAAGCCTTTAGAGGCCGTATTCACTGCCTCAGCGCAAAAGCGCCTCGGAGTCCTATGCTCATCGAGCATCGTCCGTGCCATCTCAACGAGTGTGCAGTTCTTGTGTTCCACAACACCGCTATGCGGTGGGGTATATGAAGAAGAAAACTGGTGCTCAAGACCTAGGTCACGACAGAAGTTTTCGAAACGAGAGTTTCTGAATTCTCCGCCATTGGCACTGCGGATAGCCCTCATGGCCTTATGACTCTCGTTTCTTAACCTCAGTACCAGATCCCGAACAAAACCAAACGCCTCATCCTTAAACTCCATGAAAAATACCCACGAGAACCGTGAAAAGTCATCCGCAACAACAAGCACGTACCACTTCCCACCGACCGACGCTACCCGAGCGGGACCTACTGTATCCATATGGAGTAGCTCACTCAGATAGGAGGTCATAACCTGAGACACAGGAGTGTGAGAAGCAGCAACCATCTTGCCTTGACGACAGGGATGGCACACTAAGTCCTTCTCAGCTTTCAACTTTGGCAATCCTCGGATTAGGCCCATTGAACTCAACCTGACTAGCAGAACAAAGCTCAAGTGACTAAGTCTCCTATGCCACTTCCATATATCAGCAGAAGGATTAGCAACCAAACAACGCGCAGGGCCAGAAATAGATGTGAGGTCGATCCTAAAAACTGACCAAAAGGCAGCAAAGAGCAAACAAGGGTCTCCTCAGCATCAAGAACGCGGCACGCACCCTTCTTAAAACGAACCTCAAATCCTTCATCGAGAAGTTGCGAAACAGAAACCAAATTGAACCCCAGATTCTGGACAAAAACAACTTCTCTCAGGAAAAGCTTAGCAGAGAGCGAAACAGAACCAACACCCAACACTTTACCTTGACCATTGTCCCCGAATGTGATGTACTCCTTGGTGCTCATGGGGTTGAGGCTGGAGAACCACTTGCGGTGCCCTGTCATGTGCCTAGAGCAACCGGAGTCCATGATCCACACGTCCTCCATGCCTCGATCCTGCAAAGTCAAGTAAAGCGACGGTGAGCAAATGGTCCGGCACTAGGGTTAGTACCAAAACTGCTGTACCAGTGCCAAGCCATCTACTCAAAAGTAGGGTAAGCACAGTCAAAGAAATCACCACGACTGGAGTAACCACGACCCTCAAAGCGTGGCCTCTCAAGCTCTCTCACAAACCCTCGGTCACGAGGTCCATAGCCGCGCGAAGAATGACTAGGAGCTCGACCGACAAAGCGTCTCTCACCAACAGGAGCACGGGCCTGAAAGCCGCCTCCTCTCTCACCACCAGCAAGGCGGTATCTCATCTCACCGCGGTGGGGAGGATCTTGCCTACCACCCTAGTAGAACTGATCCTGGTTCCCCCAAGCTCTCTCCTGCCTCTCAACCTGCTTCCTCTTGAAGCAAAACTCCTCTAGGTGGCCATTCCGCTGGCAAAACTCATAGCGGTAGATAGGCCTCCTAGGAACTGGGTTAGGCTGGGACATGGGCTTAGGTGGTGTGGCCTTGGGTGGCTCAGGCTGCTGGACTGGCTTCTTGCCCTTGGACTTAAGCTCTTCCTCTATGATCTTGTCTAGCTTAGCCTGAGAGGGCTTATGTGTCCAGTACTGCTTCTTTGGGGCAGCCTTGGGTGGCTCATGGTAAACCCCATCAACTGTCTCACCTAGCTAGGTAGGTGCAGTCTTGATCTTAACTGGGGCACTCTTTTCACCCGAGGTGCTGCACTCTCCAAATCCAAAACCACTCGTGTCACCCTCGGCTCTCTTGGTGCTCTCTATAATCATCTCTAGTTGGGGTTGCCTAGCATTTACCCAACTGAGCACCTCTCTCAACCTGTTGTTATCATTTTGCAAAGACAACACTTCATCTCTCAGATCCTCCAGAACTACAGTCTGGGCAGCACAGGTATCACAATCTAAAGAGGGAAGCACATCAGCTTTCTCCAACTTCCTAATGGTGGTATCCCTATCCACCAGCTGCATCCTAAGGGTTAGGCAGTTCTCACAAGTGTCAGTAGGTGCTGAAAATACCTCAAAGTCAGCTCTCAACTGCTCTAACTCACCTCTCAAAGTAGGACAGACCATACATGCACCCAACAGCGCAGGTCTAGCCCTAAGCTCCTCTACCTCCATGAGATGCCCCTCAAACTTCTCCTTCAGCACAGCTAGCTCTCTAGCTAAACAAGGGTAAGAATCACACTCAAGCTCTCCACTCAAAATAGGCTTATCTAGTTTAGACTGGAGTTTGCCTAGCTCAGCCTTTAGCTCATCTATCTCCTCTACCCGCTTGCCATAC
Organism: Paspalum notatum; assembly: GCA_022530915.1. Lineage (NCBI taxonomy): Eukaryota > Viridiplantae > Streptophyta > Magnoliopsida > Poales > Poaceae > Paspalum > Paspalum notatum. The sequence goes on along the minus strand of CM039688.1, from coordinate 23,474,287 downwards.
CTATCTCTCTGGTCACCAAGCTCCGTCATGAAAGACTCGCAGGTAGGGCACTCAAGCTCACTAGGTTGGGGTCTCACACTTCTCAACCTCTCATTCTCCTCTAAAACCTCAGCAAGTTGGGCTTTCAACTTCTGCAGCTTCTTAGCTGCCTTCTCCAGCATCTTATCCAGGGCTTTTAGCTCTCGGCTGTTCTGCTCTAGCATCTCAAGGATTTCGGCTTGCTCAGGAGTTACCTCATCATCGGAGGAAGAGCTACTGCCGTCATCTTTGTTCTCCTTATCCTCAAGCGCCATGGAGCAAACCGAGCTCCTCTTGTCCTTGTTCTTGCGCCTGGACTTGGTGGAGACGAAGCACAAGCCAGCTGGACCTCCTTGATCATTCCTCTTATCCTTCCTGTACGTGATCTTCTCATCACTCGAGCTCGATGAGGACGAAGAGGAAGAAGATCCGCTCCTGCAGAACCCGATCTCGGCGAAGAAGGCCTTGTCCCGCTTTCGGTTGTCCTTCTGGTAGCTCTTGAAAGCCTTCTGGAACTTCTTCTTGCCGAAGGGACGCTTGCTAAAGCTGTGCTTGCTGGAGCGGTGCTTGTCAAAGCTTGGCTTGCTGGAGTGGTACTTGTCAGAGTCGCGGGAGTAGCTCTTGCCCTTCTTGTAGTAGTCATTCTTGTTGGGGCACTCGGCGATGAAGTGGCCGACCTCTCCGCACTCGAAGCACTTGGGCCTCTCTCCCCTCTTCTTGCTCATCCGGTTGTCATAGGTGCGCTGAAAGTGACTAGACACCAGACAAAGCTCATCATCCCCAAGCGTCGCCAACTGCTCCTCTGTAACAGACATCAAAGCAGAAAACGAGAAGTTGTGTAACAGGGGGTTAGTGACAAACACACTAGAGGGGGTAGCCAAGGCCAGACTCTTAGAACCTGTACAAGCGAGGGAATCCCTCATCTTGTAATCTACCTCGATGGCCCTGAGCTTACTATAGAGCGCCTCTACTCCTATCGTGTCATACCCTGTCGACTCAATGATTGAGTTCACCTTGATCTCCCACACTTTTCTGTCCAAAGCATACAGCAACTTGACAGCCTGCTGATGATCGGTGTATGGGAGCTCAGCGGGTGCAGAGTTGACACGCAACTTGTTAATGATCGACTGAAAGCGACCAAACAAGTCGTCTACTGACTCTCCCGGCTTCTGGATAAAATTTTCATATTCGCGCCGGTAAGTCTCCACAAGCCTAGCCTTAATCGTCGCAGTACCCTCACGGTGTGCACTAAGCAGTGACCATATCTCACGCGCCGTCTTAAGGTGACTCACTCTCTCATAATCCATGGGACCAAGCCCAGAAAAGAGAAAGTTAACAGCCTTGGCATTAGCCTCATGCCGAGCCACGATATCAGGCGTAGTATGCTCGGCGACTGGAAGCACCACAAAAGTCGTACTCTGAGTATCATCCCATATGTCCTAACTCTGGCTAACAAGGAACGCCTCCGTCCTACCCTTCCAGTAGGGATAGCCATCGGAACCAAGGACGGGAATCTTCCCAGAGTAAGTCATAGTCGCTACGGTTTCTTCACCGATTAAGGTATGGGAAACCTAACCGGCTCTGATACCACTTGTAGGACCGAGACGTGCGACTAGAGGGGGTGAATAGGAGCACTTGAAAAACTCAAACTCAAACCCCCCAATGTGCGCTCTCACAAAAACACACGCACACCCGATACCGTCCACTGAATAGATATGTATCGGGTGGAAAGCGGAAGCACTCGAATTAACGCCCAACAAAACGGACGTAAGACAAGCAACCAAACTACACCTAAACGAACAAACACACTACACCCAGACGAACACGCACAACACCTAAAACTACACCTCTCTAATGTGCAGAGTTACGTAGCATAGACAAGCTACCAACCCTAGGACACATTGAGAAACCCTAAACGGAAAAACACAAAAGCACACAACAAGACAAGCGAAAACAACAAGGCACAAACAAAACAAGACAAGATACAAAGCTTGCAAGTGTCGCACACTAGCCACTCAACACACCGAAGCGTGCCTCACTTAAGATCAGTGAGTGAAGAGTATGGGCATGCAATGGTTGACACAAAACAAGTTTGAAGCAAACAACAACACTCCAAAGACCAAAGAAACCAAGAAAAACAAACCCCAAAGCAAGCGAAGCAAGAAACACGCAAAAACAGCCCCAAAAAGACTAGACCGGACAATCCTCTCTTCACCAAAAGGCCTAACGGGACAAACCTCAAACAGGGGGTTAAAACAGCCCTAAAACACTACAGACCGGACAATCCGAGGTCTATAGACCGGACAATCTAAAGTCCCTACTTCGGACAAACCTAAGGACAATCAAATTGTCCTGTCAGTTCTTCGAAAAACTGCGCAGAAAAACGGCCCGACACCCCATCGAAAAATCGATCGAAATGGGGTCAAATCTTAACGAAACTTCACGAAAATTTGCATGGACAATCCTAAGGACCTTCCCTAGCAAACCCCAAAAGATACGCTTGAAAAGATCAAGGGTTGCACAGGAATTGCAAATCTCGTGAGGTAGGTGAGTTGACACCGAAAAATTGAAATCCAACAAGAACGGCCCTTGCTCGTGGTTCGATGATTCTAGCACTTAGCTAGTGAGATTTACCACATCATAGCAAGGCAAAATACCAGCAAAAGAAAGATCCCAACCTTGGACAAATCGAAACACACCAAAATCCAAGGATTGGAACCAAAAACGAACTAGAACGGGGAGGGGGAAAGGAGGACGAAATTGAGCTGTCAAGACATGGATTTCTCAAGGAGTAATCTTGGATTGTATCACGAAATCAAGTCTTACAAGACCCCCTAGAGCCTACCTCCCATCATCCTCCCACTAAAGACAAGATTTGACTAAACTAGGCACTCATCTCCTAGCTAATCTCCTCTTTTTTCTCTCTTTGGACCTTGGCTGCTAGGGTTAGGGAAAACCTAGGGTTTGTGCTGCCAATATAAGCTCCAAGGGAGCCTCTCAAGTCTATTTATACCCTAGGCCCTAAGCGACACAATTACACTAAGACCCCTACTCTAAAAATGCCCGGAGGGGGCCAAACCGAAAAGATACAATCGGATGACTACGATGACGGCTTGATCTTCTTCTTCTCCACGCCTCGCTTGGATGTGCGCCACGTAGCCAGTAGTCCAGAAACTTCACCCGGTTTTGAAGTCAGAAACCGGGAAACTTTATTTTGCAAGTTTCCTAGGCTGGGTGTTGGCCCATTCTTCTATCTTCGCGAGTCGGAGCCCAACCCACCAAGTTATTTGAACTTGGGTGGCGGTTTTGAGCCGAAGCCGCCAAAGCCTCCCTCGCACGCCTTCGCACCATGCACTCGGGTTGGAGCACCACGGTGGCACCCGGCTTCTCCAGTCCATCGAAGTCGCCTCACTGTCCATCGGAGGGCATACACCACCGTTGCCGAACCGCCCCTCCGTGTACCGAGCTTCCATGGCCAACCGACGCCGAGCATTGCCTCCAGTCCATTGGAGGGCTTTTGCCTCAGTCCGTCGAGGTCTTCATCATCTACCTCTAGTCTATCGGAGGGCCTCTAGTCCATCGGAGGACTTGAGCTCGTTGACAATCACTCATCACACCAGGAGAGCAATGAGGCCGGTCCATTGGATCTCAATCTCCCCCTTGATTAGTGCATTGTCAACACCTTCAACCTGTAACCTGAAATAGAACAAAGACGAAAGAAAAAGAGTAAAACCGAAAAAGAAAGGAAAAGAAAGAGAAATGCTCAAGCTGCTCAAAACCAAACAAAGGCAAAACACAAGGCAGCTTGAAGCAAAAAGAAAACAAAGCATCGGCTCCTCAAGACAGAGGCAAAAGGCTCAACGCACCGATGCAAAGAGCATGCTAAAAGCTCAACTCCCACTGAAATGCATCCTCACAAATGCAAAATGAATGCAAAGCTCTCCCTCAACTAAATCTCTCCCCCTCAACTAAATCTCTCCTGAGTTCTCCCCCTTGTCCATATTTTAAAATTTCTTCCCCTTGGAGGAGGTACACTAATTTCTCCTCCTTGTTGACAATGGACACATCAAGGGTTCCTTGAACTCAACTCCCCCTGAACTAGACAACTCCCCCTCAAAATATGCCATGAAATGCAAGGAGTGTAACTGAAAGAGCTCAGAAGGGATGGAAAGCTAGTAATTACAAGTTCTAGCATACAAAGCAAGTGAGGACAAGGAAGCATGCAACAAGCTCAAATGAATCTATCTTACACATATCAGGAGCTAGCATGTTTTTCAGGGTAGTTTAAAAGAAAGCATCACCAACATGAATAGCACCTAGCAAGATAGGCATGAACAGCAAGATGCTAGCAATGCATACAAGGTGTGCTACTCTCAACCAAAGCATATACAACAAGCCATAAGCATTTCAGAGACTTGCATATTTTAGATTTAATCGCTTGTATTACATGAGCAAGTTCCATATTGTGCCAGGGGTTATTTACTTTCTTTTGCCACTTCTTACCAACCAATGCCAAGCCTAGGTTCAAAGAACCATCAGAAGCTTAAGACAAGGTTTTGGTCATACACAGCCGAGTTCAAGTTCATGCCAAAGTGCAAAGGCAAGCTGTCTCGAACTAGATCAGTGTGACAAGCAAACCCACCTAGATCTTTTCATTTCAGCACAAGACACCACTTGTAAACATTTAATTCAAATTTCAGATTAAGCAAGGTGTCATAAAAGCTTAGGCATTAATTTAGCAAAGGCATACAACTAGCATATCCAGGCATGAAAAGATAGCATAGCATTCAACAATCCTACACATGCTAGGTAGCCAAATCAAGTGGTGATCATGGTTATTGATTTGCAAAGAATAAAATGACTTAGCTCACAACTAGTATTCAACAGACTCAAGAGAGCTTAGCCAACCATGATCAAGCATGCATCTGTACAATCTAGCACAAGCAAATACTAACTCATCATTCCAAAAGAGCTCTAGTGCTAATGTAGTGAAAATGCATATGATAGAATGCAATGCATGATATGATACAATATGCAAAAGAAACAAAGAGATATAAAGCAAAGAAAGAGCAAAAACTAAACTACAGAAGCTATTCCTTACTAAAAGGAATAGCACTCTATCCACACTCCAAGCTCACTTCTCAAGCGCACAAATTCGCCAAATTCTAGGGGTTTGGTAAAGATATGGTTTGCAGATACTACATAGACTAAGTCTATGTCCCCCTTCTCATAGTGATCTCTCAGAAAGTGAAACCTCACGTCTATGTGTTTGGTTCTAGAGTGCAAGACGGGGTTCTTAGCTACAGAGATAGCAGAAGTAGAGTCAGCTAGAAGAGGGATTTTTCCAAACTTAAGGCTGAAATCACTAAGGGTGGCTTTCATCCATAAAAGCTGGGAGCAGCAACTAGAAGCAGCAACATACTCTACTTCAGTGGTGGAAAGAGCTACACCAGCTTGCTTGCGGGAGGACCAAGAAACAAGAGAGGTTCCTAGGAGTTGGCATGTGCCAGAAGTTGACTTGCGATCAATCTGGCAGCCAGCATGGTCAGCATCTGAGAACCCTCTAAGAGAAAGAGAAGAACCCGAGGAGTACCAAAGACCAAGCTCAAGAGTAAATTTCAGATACCTAAAAATGCGCTTCACCGCTTGACGGTGAGAGATCCTAGGAGAAGCCTGGTAGCGCGCACAAAGGCAGACCGCGAACTGAATGTCCGGCTGGTCGCCGTCAGGTACAGAAGTGAGCCGATCATCCCTCGAAATTCCTTTAGGTCCACTGCCTCCCCGTCTTCATCCGCATCAAGCGCCGTATTTGTACTCATAGGAGTCGTCATGGGTTTAGAGTCACCCATGTTAAACTTCTTGAGTATGTCCCTTGTTTACTTGGCTTGATGGACGAAGGTACCCTCAAAGCCTTGCTTGATCTGCAGCCCGAGGAAGAATTGGAGCTCACCCATTAGACTCATCTCAAATTTCCTGCTCATCTATTCAGCAAAACTAGACACCAAAGCATGAGATGAACCACCAAAGATTATGTCATCAACCTATATCTGAACTATCAGGGTGTCACTGCCCCGACTCAACAAAAACAAGGTCTTGTCTACTGAACCCATCACAAACCCAGACTTGAGCAGGAAACTCTTCAACCTAGCATACCAAGCTCTAGGAGCTTGCTTCAGACCATAAAGGGCTTTTCTCAACTTATACACCCGGTCTGGAAATCTAGCACTCTCAAAGCCAGGAGTTGTCTCACATATACCTCCACCTCTATGAACCCGTTTAGGAAAGCAGACTTGACATCCATTTGCTGCAGTTTGAAGCCTTTAGAGGCCGTATTCACTGCCTCAGCGCAAAAGCGCCTCGGAGTCCAATGCTCATCGAGCATCGTCCATGCCATCTCAACGAGTGTGCAGTTCTTGTGTTACACAACACCGTTCTGCAGTGGGGTATGTGAAGAAGAAAACTGGAGCTCAAGACCTAGGTCACGACAGAAGTTTTCGAAACGAGAGTTTCTGAATTCTCCGCCATTGTCACTGGGGATAGCCCTCATGGCCTTTTGACTCTCATTTCTCAACCTCAGTACCAGATCCCAAACAAAACCAAACGCCTCATCCTTAAACTCCATGAAAAATACCCACGAGAACCGCAAAAAGTCATCCGCAACAACAAGCACGTACCACTTCCCACCGACCGACGCTACCCGAGCGGGACCTACTGTATCCATATGGACTAGCTCACTCAGATAGGAGGTCATAACCTGAGACACAGGAGTGTGAGAAGCAGCAACCATCTTGCCTTGACGACAGGGATGGCACACTAAGTCCTTCTCAGCTTTCAACTTTGGCAATCCTCGGATTAGGCCCATTGAACTCAACCTGGCTAGCAGATCAAAGCTCAAGTGACCAAGTCTCCTATGCCACTTCCATATATCAGCAGAAGGACTAGCAACCAAACAAAGCGCAGGGCCAGAAACAGATGTGAGGTCGACCCTAAAAACCTGTCCAAAAGGCAGCAAAGAGCAAACAAGGGTCTCCTCAGCATCAAGAACGCGGCACGCACCCTTCTTAAAACGAACCTCAAATCCTTCATCGAGAAGTTGCGAAACAGAAACCAAATTGAACCCCAGATTCTGGACAAAAGCAACTTCTCTCAGGGAAAGTTTAGCAGAGAGCGAAACAGAACCAACACCCAACACTTTACCTTGATCATTGTCCCTGAATGTGATGTACTCCTTGGTGCTCACGGGGTTGTGGCTGGAGAACCACTTGCGGTGCCCTGTCTTGTGCCTAGAGCAACCGGAGTCCATGATCCACACGTCCTCCATGCCTCGATCCTGCAAAGTCAAGTAAAGCGACGGTGAGCAAACAGTCTGGCACTAGGGTTAGTACCAAAACTGCTGTACCAGTGCCGAGCCATCTGCTCAAAAGTGGGGTAAGCATAGTCAAAGAAATCACTACGACTGGAGTAACCACGACCCTCAAAGCGTGGCCTCTCAAGCTCTCTCACAAACCCTCGGTCACGAGGTCCATAGCCGCGCTGAGAACGACTAGGAGCTCGACCGATAAAGTGTCTCTCACCAGCAGGAGCACGGGCCTGAAAGCCGCGTCCTCTCTCACCACCAGCAAGGCGGTCTTTCATCTCGCCGCGGTGGGGAGGATCTTGCCTACCACCCGGGTAGAACTGATCCTGGTTCCCCCAAGCTTTCTCCTACCTCTCAACCCGCTTCCTCCTGAAGCAAAACTCCTCTAGGTGGCCATTCCGCTGGCAAAACTCACAGTGGTAGACAGGCCTCCTAGGAACTGGGTTAGGCTGGGACATAGGCTTAGGTGGTGTGGCCTTGGGTGGCTCAGGCTGCTGGACTGGCTTCTTGCCCTTGGACTTAAGCTCTTCCTCTATGATCTTGTCCAGCTTAGCCTGAGAGGGCTTGGGTGTCTAGTACTGCTTCTTTGGGGCAGCCTTGGGTGGCTCATGGTAAACCCCATCAACAGTCTCACCTGGCTGGGTAGGTGCAGTCTTGATCTTAACTGGGGCACTCTTCTCACCCGAGGTGCTGCACTCTCCAAATCCAAAACTATTCGTGTCACCCTCGGCTCTCTTGGTACTCTCTATAATCATCTCTAGTTGGGGTTGCCTAGCATATACCTAACTGAGCACCTCTCTCAACCTGCTGTTGTCATTTTGCAAAGACATCACTTCCTCTCTCAGATGCTCCAGAACTACAGTCTGGGCAGCACAAGTATCACAATCTAAAGAGGAAAACATAGCAGCTTTCTCCAACTTCCTAATGGTGGCATCGCTATCCACCAGCTGCATCCTAAGGGTTAGGCAGTTCTCACAAGTGTCAGTAGGTGCTAAAAGCACCTCAAAGTCAGCTCTCAACTGCTCTAACTCACCTCTCAAAGTAGGACAGACCATACACGCACCCAACAGCGCAGGTCTAGCCTTAATAATGAGGACATTCCTAGCATTCACTCATCTCCAAATGAAACTACACTTGATATAGCTGGTCCAATTACAAGGAGTAGAGCTAAACAATTGGCGAAGGAAATTCATTCTCAGGTGAACGCTAATCTTATGTTTAATAATCAGATTACATTGAATGAACCTATGCTTTTGAGTACTTGTTTCAATGTTCTTAGGAATGATGGAGTGCACGAACAAGCATGGGATGATGGTGGATTCTGCCAGCCAAATATATGCAAAGAACCTGGACGTGCATAAGAGAGGAAAGGCCATTCAGCTACCATGAATATCAGCCGTTGAAGTGCAAGCAAATAAATCGGGAGTTAGGAATGCATGCAACCAGCAACTGGGTTGCTGTCCACACATGCTCTAGCATGCATGCACAGAATACCAATCAGCCCGGCGTCCCACTAGGCTTGGTTATTAATAAAAGTAGTGCTGCAACTTCCCACTACATGTTCTCAATTATTTTCCACCAAACTAAAACTCCACTAGTGCTATATATCCCTGTAATGGAGGACGTGAACAGTAATTCGTGATTGTAATTTTCAGAAATACCTACTCTTGGAATTCTTATTCCTACGTGAGTCTCGAGAGGCTTGCAAATTTGTTCTTTCGATTCCTGAGGGAGTTGTAGAACACCAAACTGCGGTTCACCCAGTTTGTGCCTTCACGTCTATACGGCATGATTGCGTGGGCTGTTCGTCTGTACGTGGAAGGGTGATTATCTCGGTAGTTCGCTGCGTGGATAGCCTCACGGTGCACTGCCTCGTCACCAGGTCACGCAGCGACAAGTTATCAAGTTCACGGATCCTACGAGAAGATCGGGCCACATAACTTGCTACACGCGTTGCATAGGCGTGTGCATATCATCTGGTATCAGAGCCTCCGTTTCCTCAGTAGGATTGTTCTTGTTTTTGGTAGGATAGAGTTTCTATACCTACTGTCCACTAATAGCCAAAAAGAAAACCTACAGCCCAAATTCATACGTGCTACTGATTTTGTAGTTTGCTTTATCGAGTTTTAATCCTTTAAGATTTGTCTAATTGCTGAATTTTTTTTCTCTTTTCTTCTCCACATCGTTCTAGTTGTTATCATTGTTCTAATCATCAAATCGCTTGCTGCAAGTACCCACCTGTCCCACCCTTGTTTTCTACCCACCACAAATTCCCCACCCGAGTTTCTTGTTTTTTTTGTGCCGCGCTATCCATCTTAGTTGATCCTTATGCGCCCCTTTCGTTGAAAGTTGTGCTGTGTTTGTCACAAAGGTTAAAAGAAACAATGTATATGGGTCCAAAGAAAGACTGAAAACAACAAGTTCTTGCTCAAAAAAAAGAGAGAATTGTGTTCAGCACACCCAAAGGGGTTTGGCCAGCAACAAGTTTCGGTTGGTGCAATTGGTGTTCATCTCTCCACTTCCTACATCTTGTTTCTACATTTCTCCACTTCCTACATCTTGTTTCTACATCTTTTCCTTTATATTCAGCAACTTAGACTTGTGTTCTTGGATTATTATTCGGTTTTGCATCACTACATTTCAGCGCATTTCACTTACATATTATCCCACCAAGCTCCACTTACAAGCACCGTAGTTGTTGCACTGTCGTCGCTGTTATAATCACTCTTCCACTGCAGATTGCAGCCACGGTTCTTCCTCTTTTCAGGGGGAGAAAGAACTTGTTTTGTAAGTGGTGAGGGAGCGATTCCACATATTCATTGTCCAATTATTTTTGTCTCCTTATTACTAACATGGCTGGTACTGAAGACTCTTCTTCCCATACTGTTTCTGCTCAAGAGTTTTAAGAGGTGCGTGAACAAATGCGTCAACTGATGCAAGGAATGCAACAACTTCAGCAATCCTTTCAGCAACAGCGTGGGGAACCTCCACCTCATGATAATGAGGATGATGATCACCATGGTGGTGGCCGCGGTGGTGGCCGTGGCCATGGATTTACTGCTGGTTTTGATAACTTTGCAGGTGGCCGTGCCCGAGGATTTGCTGCTAGTTTTGGTCGTGCACGATGTGTTCCTGTTGGTGATCCTACTGATTTTGATGCTGAAACGCTTTCAAATTATAGTGCTGAAAATGGAGGTGGTCGTTATGGTCGCCGTGGTGCATATGATGATCATGGCGATGACAACTTTGGCCGTTTTGGAGCCCGTGGTCATTATGGTGATCACCATCGGTGTCATTCTGCACGACGTCACAATGATGATGGTTTGAGCAAGGTTAAAGTTTCCATTCCTCCATTCAGCAGCAAGGAGAATACTGATGATTATTTTGAATGGGAAACCAAAGTGGAGCAAATATTTGATTTGTATGAATATCCTGCTGAAAAGAAGGCAAAGCTTGCAGCCATTGAGTTCAAAGGCTATGCCATAACTTGGTGGAATCAGATCCGTACTGAATATCATAGAGTTGGGCATGACCGTATAACATGAAGAGGGAAATGAGATGTCGTTTTGTTCCTGCATATTATTCTCGTGATCTACATTTGAAGCTGAAACGTCTTGTGCAAGGTACTCGCAGTGTTGATGAATATTTTCAGGAATTGGAAAAGTGCTTACTTCGTACAGGGATAACTGAGGATGAGGAATCAACAATGGCTTGGTTTCTGGTGGGCCTCAATAAACCCATTGCTGATAAAGTGGATATGACAAATTACACCTGTCTCACCGAGTTGGTTCATTTTGCAAAGAGGGCTGAACGGCAAGTTGCTACGTCTTACAAATACAATGCTTCCTGGCGTCATTCCCAACAGCAAGGGGATGTCACACCTCAATTCCAACAGCAAGGAGCTGCAACGCCCAAATCCTCATCTCGTGGAGCACATAGATCTATTCCAACTTCTTCCAAACAATTGGATGCGAAAGGTAAAGCTGTGAGTTCAAATCAGCCCACTTCTTCTACTGTAGCCACCCGGCAAGACAAGCACGATTGAGTGTTTTAAGTGTGGTGGTCATGGGCATAAGCAAGCTGAATGTCCCAATCATCGTAATATTATTGCACTTGTTGATGGTTCTTATGATTCACAAAGTGAAGAGGAGGACGAGTTTATCAATGAATTTGCAGATCTTAATCTAGACACTTGTGAGTATTCAGTAGAGGATGGTACATTTGAGCTAGGTCTGAATTGTTTAGCCATTCACCTTATTCTAACTTTTGCTCACCATGACATATTACATGATGAAGTTTCTCCATCTTCCGACGAGATTACTAGTGCTGATTTTGATAAGTTGCTTGCCGATTTTTCTGATTTGAAGCCTTCTATAATGAACACATCATCTCCTTCTTTGGTGGTTAGGCGAGTTCTTTCCACTCAATTTGTTGCTGCTGAACAAGGACAACGCCATAATTTGTTTCAATCCCGATGCAAAGTGAAAGGACAAGTGTGCCGTTTCATCATAGATGGTGAGAGCTGCAATAATATTGTTAGTGCTTTGCTTGTTGAGAAGCTTGGTTTGCAGCCACGTCGCCATCCACACCCATACCATATGCAATGGTTGAATAATTCTGGGACCGTTAAGGTTTCAGCCATGGTTCGTTTGTCATTTTCCATTGGTGATTATCATGCAGAGGTTGATTGTGATATTGTCCCCATGCAAGCCTGCCATTTGCTGCTTGGTCAGCCCTGGCAATTTGATGTGGACTCGGTACATTTTGGACGGTCTAACAAATACACTTTCATTCACAATGACAGGAAGGTGGTTCTTGTTTCATTATCTCCAGAGGAGATACATACTTCAGATATGGCTCGCAAGAAAAGAGAGGAATCTGACAAAAGAAAATTGAGTGAGATCCCCAACCTGTAAGGGAGAGAGTTCTAAACCATCCAGCCACATAAAGCCTCATACCAATCCTAAACAGCCACGCCACACTGACACTGAGTGTCTCTTTGTGAGCAAGAGTGATTTGAGAGAAGTGAGAAACACCACAGCTCCATTCTTTGTGCTCTTGCACAAGGAGGTCCTACTTTCAACTAACGATTTACCTTCATCGCTGCCTAGTGTTGTTCTTGATCTCTTACAGGATTTCGAAGATGTTTTTCCTGATGAGATACCAGCTGGACTTCCTCCACTCCATGGAATTGAGCATCGAATTGATTTGGTACCAGGTGCTTCTCTTCCAAATCGTCCGGCCTACCGCACCAATCCCGAAGAGACAAAGGAAATTCAACGACAGGTAAAAGAGCTTTTGGACAAAGGGTATGTTCGTGAATCCTTATCACCATGTGCTGTTCCCGTTCTTTTAGTTCCAAAGAAAGATGGCTCTTAGCACATGTGTGTTGATTGTTGTGCTATCAATGCTATAACTGTTCGCTATCGCCATCCCATTCCACGACTTGATGACATGTTAGATGAATTGAGTAGTTCCATCATTTTCACCAAGATTGATTTGCGTAGTGGCTATTATCAAATCCGCATGAAACTTGGTGATGAATGGAAAACAGCGTTTAAAACTAAAAATGGTCTCTATGAATGGCTTGTGATGCCATTTGGCTTGACAAATGCTCCTTCAACTTTTATGCGCTTAATGAATCATGTTTTACGAGCATTCATTGGCAAGTTTGTAGTTGTTTATTTTGATGATATTCTGATCTATAGCAAATTATTTGATGAACATCTCAATCATATTCGTCAAGTGCTTGCTGTTTTGAGGGAAGAAAAATTGTATGGCAATATTGCTAAGTGCACCTTTTGCACAGACCGCGTTGTTTTCCTTGGCTTTGTTTTTTCCGCAGATGGTATTCAGGTTGATGAAGAGAAGGTTAAAGCAATAAATGATTGGCCTACACTGGTAAATGTGAGCCAAGTTCGAAGCTTTCATGGTCTTGCAAGCTTCTATAGGCGTTTTGTTAAAGATTTCAGCACCCTCGCTGCACCCCTTACCAATCTCACAAAGAAGGATGTTCCTTTCAAGTGGGGACATGATGAAGACCAATCATTTCATACGCTGAAAACAAAGCTTTGTGAAGCACCACTGCTACAACTTCCTGATTTTGGTAAGACATTTGAGATCGAATGTGATGCAAGTGGTATTGGCATAGGAGGTGTACTGCTGCAAGAAGGTAAACCTGTTGCCTATTTTTCTGAAAAGCTAAATGGTCCACATCTGAATTACTCGGTTTATGACAAAGAGCTTTATGCCTTAGTTCGCGTTTTGGAAGTTTGGCAACATTACTTGTTACCTAAAGAATTTGTAATCCATTCTGATCATGAAGCTTTGAAATATCTTAAAAGCCAAGGCAAGCTGAACCGTCGACATGCTAAATGGATTGAGTTCATTGAAACGTTTCCCTATGTTGTCAAACATAAGCGTGGTAAAGATAGCATTGTTGCCGATGCCTTGTCTAGAAGATGTGCGTTGATTACACAACTAGATACAAAAGTACTTGGTTTGGAGTCCAATAAAACACTTTATGCTGTTGATGCTGATTTTAAAGAACCTTTCTCTCGTTGCATTGATGGCAAAGGTTGGGATAAATATTATGTGTGATGGCTTCTTGTTTCGGACTAACAAAATATGCATTCCAGCTTGTTCCATTCGTCATGTTCTTTTGCAGGAAGCACATGCAGGTGGACTCGCTGGTCATTTTGGTGTCAAAAAGACATTGGACATGCTCTCTGATCATTTCTTTTGGCCACATATGCGACGTGATGTCCAGTGGCACGTTGGGTGCTGCATCGTTTGCTTGAAAGCTAAGTCCCGCCTCAATCCCCATGGTTTATATACTCCATTACCTATTCCGCATGTACCTTGGGAAGATATATCTATGGACTTTGTTTTGGGGTTACCTCGGTCTCAGAGGGGGGATTCTATTTTTGTTGTTGTCGATCGCTTTTCTAAAATGGCACATTTTATCCCATGTCATAAGAGCGATGATGCTTCACACGTTGCTGATTTGTTTTTCAGGGAGATCGTTCATTTACATGGAGTTCCAAAGACTATTGTTTCAGACCAGGATACAAAATTTCTCAGCTACTTTTGGAAGACATTGTGGGCTAAGCTTGGCACAAAGTTGTTATTTTCAACCACTTGTCATCCACAAACGGATGGGCAAACTGAAGTTGTCAACCGCACTTTGTCAACCATGTTGCGTGCCATGTTGAAAAAGAATTTGAAGCTCTGGGAAGACTGCCTTCCACATGTTGAATTTGCTTATAACAGGGCAGTCCATTCTACAACAAACTCTTGTCCATTTGAAATTGTTTATGGGTTTAAACCGCATACTCCCATGGATCTTTTGCCTTTACAATTACAGGAACAAGTTAACTTGGATGCCACGAAAAGATCGGATTTTATCAAGCGGTTACATGCGGAGACAAGAAAGAATAATGAGAAGAAATCAGCACAATATGCAAAGCAAGCAAACAAAGGTAAGAAGAAGGATACATTTCAGCCAGGAGATCTTGTATGGTTGCATCTACGCAAGGATCGCTTTCCCCAACAGCGTAAGAGTAAGTTATCTCCTCGGGGTGATGGTCCATTCAAAGTTCTCCAACAGATAAATGATAATGCTTACAAACTTGAACTGCCACCTGAATATTCCAATGTGAGTACCACATTCAATGTCAAAGACTTGCTTCCATTTGCTGGTAAGCCTGAGTCGAGGACGACTCCTTCTCAAGAGGGGGAGGCTAATGAGGACATTCCTAGCATTCACTCATCTCCAAATGAAACTACACTTGATATAGATGGTCCAATTACAAGGAGTAGAGCTAAACAATTGGAGAAGGAAATTCATTCTCAGTTGAATGCTAACCTTATGTTTAATAATCAGATTACATTGAATGAACCTATGCTTTTGAGTACTTGTTTCAATGTTCTTAGGAATGATGGAGTGCACGAACAAGCATGGGATGATGATGGATTCTGCCCGCCAAATATATGCAAGGAACCTGGACGTGCATAAGAGAGGAAAGGCCATTCATCTACCATGAATATCAGCTGTTGAAGTGCAAGCAAATAAATCGAGAGTTAGGAATGCATGCAACCAGCAACTGGGTTGCTGTCCACACATGCTCCAGCAAGCATGCAGAGAATACCAATCTGCCCGGCGCCCCACTAGGCTTGGTTATTAATAAAGGTAGTGCTGCAACTTCTCACTACATGTTCTCAATTATTTTCCACCAAACTCAAACTCAACTAGTGCTATATATCCCTGTAATGGAGGATGTGAACAGTAACTCGTGATTGTAATTTTTAGAAATACCAACTCTTGGAATTCTTATTCCTACGTGAGTCTCGAGAGGCTTGCAAATTTGTTCTTTCGATTCCTGAGGGAGTTGTAGAACGCCGAACTACGGTTCACCCAGTTTGTGCCTTCACGTCTATATGGCGTGATTGCGTGGGCTGTTCGTCTGTACGTGGAAGGGTGATTGTCTCGGTAGTTCATCGCGTGGACTGCCTCGTGGTCCACTGCCTCGTCACCAGGTCACGCAGTGACAAGTTATCAAGTTCGCGGATCCTACGAGAAGATCGGGCCACATAACTTGCTACACGCGTTGCATAGGCATGTGCATATCACCTAAGCTCCTCAACCTCCATGAGCTGCCCCTCAAACTTTTCCTTCAGCACAGCTAGCTCTCTAGCTAAACAAGGGCAAGACTCACACTCGAGCTCTCCACTCAAAATAGGCTCATCTAGTTTAGACTGGAGTTTGCCTAGCTCAGCCTTCAGCTCATTTATCTCCTCTACCCGCTTGGCATACCTATCTCTCTGGTCACCAAGCTCCGTCATGAAAGACTCGCAGGTAGGGCACTCAAGCTCACTAGGTTGGGGTCTCACACTCCTCAACCTCTCATTCTCCTCTAAAGCCTTAGCAAGTTGGGCTTTCAGCTTCTGCAGCTTCTTAGCTGCCTTCTCCAGCATCTTATCCTAGGCTTTTAGCTCTCGGCTGTTCTGCTCTAGCATCTCAAGGATTTCGGCTTGCTCAGGAGTTACCGCATCATCGGAGGAAGAGTTACTGCCGTCATCCTTGTTCTCCTTGTCCTCAAGCACCATGGAGCAAACCGAGCTCCTCTTGTCCTTATTCTTGCGCCTAGACTTGGTGGAGACGAAGCACAAGCCAGCTGAACCTCCTTGATCGTTCCTCTTGTCCTTCCTGTACGTGATCTCCTCATCACTCGAGCTCGACGAGGACGAAGAGGAAGAAGATCCGCTGCTGCAGAACCTAATCTTGGCGAAGAAGGCCTTGTCCCACTTCCGGTTGTCCTTCTGGTAGCTCTTGAAAGCCATCTGGAAGTTCTTCTTGCTGAAGGGACGCTTGCTGAAGCTGTGCTTGCTGGAGCGGTGCTTGTCAAAGCTCTTGCCCTTCTTGTAGTAGTCGTTGTTATTGGGGCACTCGGCGATGAAGTGGCTGACCTCTCCGCACTCGAAGCACTTTGGCCTCTCTCCCCTCTTCTTGCTCATCCGGTTGTCATAGGCGCGCTGAAAGCGACTAGACACCAGACAAATCTCATCATCCCCAAGCGTCGCCAACTGCTCCTCTATAACAGACATCAAGCAGAAAACGAGAAGTTGTGTAATAGGGGGTTAGTGACAGACTCACTAGAGGGGGTAGCCAAGGCCAGACTCTTAGAACCTGTACAAGCGAGGGAATCCCTCATCTTGTAATCTACCTCGGTGGCCTTGAGCTTACTATAGAGCGCCTCTACTCCTATCGTGTCATACCCTGTCGACTCAATGATTGAGTTCACCTTGATCTCCCACACTTTTCTGTCCAAAGCTTACAGCAACTTGACAGCCTGCTAATGATCGGTGTATGGGAGCTCAGCAGGGGCAGAGTTGACATGCAACTTGTTAATGATCGACTGAAAGCGACCAAACAAGTCGTCTACTGACTCTCCCGGCTTCGAGATGAAATTTTCATATTCGTGCCAGTAAGTCTCCACAAGCCTAGCCTTAATCGTCGCAGTACCCTCATGGTGTGCACTAAGCAGTGACCATATCTCACGCGCCGTCTTAAGGTGACTCACTCTCTCATAATCCATGGGACCAAGCCCAGAAAAGAGAAAGTTAACAGCCTTGGCATTAGCCTCATGCCGAGCCACGATATCCGGCGTAGTACGCTCAGCGACTAGAAGCACCACAAAAGTCATACTCTGAGTAGCATCCCATATGTCCTGACTCTGGCTAACAAGGAACGCCTCCATCCTACCCTTCCAGTAGGGATAGCCATCGGAACCAAGGATGGGAATCTTCCCAGAGTAAGTCATAGTCGCTATAGTTTCTTCACCGGTTAAGGTATGGGAAACCTAACCGGCTCTGATACCACTTGTAGGACCGAGACGTGCGACTAGAGGGGGTGAATAGGAGCACTTGAAAAACTCAAACTCAAACCCCCCAATGTGCGCTCTCACAAAAACACACGAACACCCGATACCGTCCACTGAACAGATATGTATCGGGTGGAAAGCGGAAGCACTCGAATTAACGCCCAACGAAACGGACATAAGATGAGCAGCCAAACTACACCTAAACGAACAAACACACCACACCCAGACGAACACGCACAACACCTAAAACTACACCTCTCTAATGTGCAGAGTTACGTAGCATAGACAAGCTACCAACTCTAGGACACATTGAGAAACCCTAAATGGAAAAACACAAAAGCACGCAACAAGTCAAGCGAAAACAACAAGGCACAAACAAAACAAGACAAGATACAAAGCTTGCAAGTGTCACACACTAGCCACTCAACACACCGAAGCGTGCCTCACTTAAGATCAGTGAGTGAAGAGTATGGGCATGCAATGGTTGACACAAAACTAGTTTGAAGCAAACAACAACACTCCAAAGACCAAAGAAACCAAGAAAAACAAACCCCAAAGCAAGCGGAGCAAGAAACACGCAAAAACAGCCCCAAAAAGACAAGACCGGACAATCCTCTCTTCACCAAAAGGTCTAACCGGACAAACCTCAAACAGGAGGTTAAAACAGCCCTAAAACACTATAGACCGGACAATCCAAGGTCTATAGACTAGACAATCTGAAGTCCCTACTTCACAAACCTAAGGACAACCAAATTGTCCTGTCAGTTCTCCGAAAAACTGCGCAGAAAAACAGCCCGACACCCTATCAAAAAATCAATCTAAACGGGGTCAAATCTCAACGAAACTTCACGAAAATTTGCATGGACAATCCTAAGGACCTTCCCTAGCAAACCCCAAAAGAAACACTTGAAAAGATCAAGGGTTGCACGGGAATTGCAAATCTCGTGAGGTAGGTGAGTTGACACCGAAAAATCGAAATCCGACAAGAACGGCCCTTACTCGTGGTTTGATGATTCTAGGACTTAGCTAGTGAGATTTACCACATCATAGCAAGGCAAAATACCAGCAAAAGAAAGATCCCAACCTTGGACAAACCGAAACACACCAAAATCCAAGGATTGGAACAAAAAACGAACTAGAACGGGGAGGGGGAAAGGAGGACGAAATTGAGCTGCTTAAGATATGGATTTCTCAAGGAGTAATCTTGGATTGAATCATGAAATCAAGTCTTACAAGACCCCCTATAGCCTACCTCCCATCATCCTCCCACTAAAGACAAGATTTGACTAAACTAGGCACTCATCTCCTAGCTAATCTCCTCTCTTTTCTCTCTTTGGACCTTGGCTGCTAGGGTTAGGGAAAACCTAGGGTTTGTGCTGCCAAGATAAGCTCCAAGGGAGCCTCTCAAGTCTATTTATACCCTAGGCCCTAAACGACACAATTACACTAAGACCCCTACTCTAAAAATGCCCGGAGGGGGCCAAACCGAAAAGATACAATCGGATGACTACGATGACGGCTTGATCTTCTTCTTCTCCACGCCTCGCTTGGATGTGCACCACGTAGCCAATAGTCCAGAAACTTCCCCCAGTTTTGAAATCAGAAACCGGGAAACTTTATTTTGCGGGCTTCCTGGGCCGGGTCTTGGCCCATTCTTCTATCTTGGCGAGTTGGAGCCCAACCCACTAAGTCATTTGAAATTGGGTGGCGGTTTTGAGCCGAAGCCGCCAAAGCCTCCCTCGCACGCCTTCACACCATGCACTCGGGTTGGAGCACCACGGTGGCACCCGGCTTCTCCAGTCCATCGGAGTCGCCTCACGGTCCATCGGAGGGCTTACACCACCGTTGCCGAACCGCCCCTCCCTGTACCGAGCTCCCATGGCCGACCGACGCCGAGCATTGCATCCGGTCCATTGGAGGGCTTTTGCCTCAGTCCATCGAGGTCTTCATCATCTAACTCCAGTACATCGGAGGGCCTCCAGTCCATCGGAGGACTTGAGCTCGTTGACAATCACTCATCACACCAGGAAGGCAATGAGGCCGGTCCATTGGCTCTCAAGATCTAGCCTCCAAATCAAGAGGGAAGGTGAGGGCGGTTGCTTGGGACAAAATCCTTCGTTGTAATCTGACCTAAGACCTCTTTTGAGGCTCATAATCGAAGTGGTTTCATGCAGCAACTTTGTGTGCTTCTTCTCCCCTTGTTCTCTTTGGTTTTTGGCTTCAATCCTTGGTTTTTTGGGTGTTTGCTTTGGCCAAGGTTGAATCCTTTGTTTTCCTTGTGTTTTGGACTTGCAAGGATGTGGAGATTATGCCTTAGAACATCTCAATCCCGAAGAATTGCCATGAGCAAGTTGTTCTTGAGCTTTCCCCTTTCTTGCCCAAATATTCACCTCTTCATGAGATCTGAAATTCCCGCTAATCCCTTGATCTTTTTCAATAGATCTTTTGGGAATAGCTTTGGAATGGAGCTAGGTTAGTGTGTGCAAAATTTTGTGAAGATTGACGAAGGTTTGGTCAAGTTTTGGCTTCAGAAGTTCAAGTTTCGTGTGGCTGTTTTTCTGTCTGTCTATAACGTCCGGTGGTTTTCTATTTCGTCCAATGTTTTGTTCGGTGGTCAAACGTGCTTCAAATGACTTGAAATTTTGTGGAGCTCTTTTCCTATGAATCATAAAGCTCACATAAAAATTTTAGATTATTTGAAAGTGTTTTGACCTGGTTTTTGTATTTTCCTTTGGAGGTAGGCCTGTCTGTTTCTGAGCACCGGATGGTCCGGTGTGCATATCACCGGAAGGTCCGATGAGTGTTGGAATTTCTTTTTTTCCCTTTTGAGCTAAAATTTTGTGGAGTTGTTCCTTGGTCCCTTCTTAGGATGCTGTAAAAATTTCATAATTTTTTGTGTTGATTTGGTTGGGTTTTGATTGAAATCTTTTCGGAGTATCAGTCTGTTAACACCGGACGGTCCGGTGCTCAATCACCGGACGGTCCGGTGATCACAACTTGCTCCATTTGGTCTGAATTTTTTTGGAGCTGTTCCTTAGTGTTTTGTGAAGGTGTGGTATTTTTTTGGAGAGGTTTGGAGCTTTGCTTCTAGGGTTTTGAGATTTTTTTTTGCAGCCCTGTCTGTCTGAAATCTACAGTTTCCCGGAGTTGGTTCCTTTTGTACTCTTTGTCTTAGCCGTTTGAGTGTTGCTTTCGCTTTGTGCTTAATACGTATCTGTTCAGTGGACGGTACCAAGCACGTGTTGTGAGCTAGATACGTATTCTCTCAGTGGACGGTGTCTAGCTTTGTTGTGGGTGTTATTTCAATTTGCACTACGGGGGATTGAGTTTGAGTTTTCAAGTGCTCCTATTCACCCCCTCTAGTCGCACGTCTCGGTCCTACAAGTGGTATCAGAGCCGGTTAGGTTTCCTCATACCTTAACCGGTGACGAAACCGTAGCGACGATGACTTACTCCGGGAACATTCCGGTCCTTGGCTCCGATGGCTATCCTTACTGGAAGGGTAGGATGGAGGCGTTCCTTGTTAGCCAGAGTCAGGACATATGGGATGCTACTCAGAGTATGACTTTTGTGGTGCTTCCAGTTGCTGAGCGTACTACGCCTGAGATCGTGGCTCAGCATGAGGCGAATGCCAAGGCTGTTAACTTTCTATTTTCCGGGCTTGGTCCCATGGATTATGAGAGAGTGAGTCACCTCAAGACGGCGCGTGAGATATGGTCACTGCTTAGTGCACACCATGAGGGTACCGCGACCATTAAGGCTAGGCTTGTAGAGACTTACCGGCGCGAATATGAGAATTTCGTCCAGAAGCCGGGAGAGTCAGTAGACGACTTGTTTGATAGCTTTCAGTCGATCATTAACAAGATGCGTGTCAAATTGCTGTATGCTTTGGATAGAAAAGTATGGGAGATCAAGGTGAACTCAATCATTGAGTCGGCAGGGTATGATACGATAGGAGTAGAGGCGCTCTATAGTAAGCTCAAGGCCACAGAAGTAGATTACAAGATGAGGGATTCCCTCGCTTGTACAGGTTCTAAGAGTCTGGCCTTGGATACCTCCTCTAGTGAGTCTGCTACTAACCCCCTGTTACACAACTTCTCGTTTTCTGCTTTGATGTCTGTTACAGAGGAGCAGCTGGCGATGCTTGGGGATGATGAGCTTTGTCTGGTGTCTAGTCGCTTTCAGCGCGCCTATGACAACCGGATGAGCAAGAAGAGGGGCAAGAGGCCCAAGTGCTTCGAGTGCGGAGAGGTCGGCCACTTCATCGCCGAGTGCCCCAACAAGAATGATTACTACAAGAAGGGCAAGAGCTACTCCCGCGACTCCGACAAGTACCACTCCGGCAAGCCAAGTTTTGACAAGCACTGTTCCGGCAAGCACAGCTTCGGCAAGCGTCCCTTCGGCAAGAAGAACTTCCGGAAGGCTTTCAAGAGCTACCAGAAGGACAACCGGAAGCGGGACAAGGTGTTCTTTGCTGAGATCGGGTTTTGTAGCAGCGGATCTTCTTCCTCTTCGTCCTCGTCGAGCTCAAGTGATGAGGAGATCACGTACAAGAAGGACAAGAGGAACAATCAAGGAGGTCCAGCTGGCTTGTGCTTTGTCTCCACCAAGTCCAAGCGCAAGCACAAGTTCAAGAGGAGCTCGATTTGCTCCATGGTGCTTGCTTGAGGACAAGGAGAACAAGGATGACGGCAGCAACTCTTCCTCCGATGATGAGGTAACATCTGAGCAAGCCAAAATCCTTGAGATGCTAGAGCAGAACAGCCGAGAGCTAAAAGCTCAGGATAAGATGCTGGAGAAGGCAGCTAAGAAGCTGCAGAAGTTGAAAGCCCAACTTGCTGAGGCTCTAGAGGAGAATGAGAGGTTGTGGTGTATGAGACCCCAACCCAGTGAGTTTGAGTGCCCTACCTGCGAGTCTTTCATGACGGAGCTTGGTGACCAGAGAGATAGGTATGCCAAGTGGGTAGAGGAGATAGATGGGCTGAAAGTTGAGTTAGGCAAACTCCAGTCCAAGCTAGATGAGCCTACTTTGAGTGGAGAACTTGAGTGTGAGTCTTGCCCCTGTTTAGCTAGAGAGCTAGCTATGCTGAAGGATAAGTTTGAGGGGCAGCTCAAGGAGCTTGAGGAGCTTAGGGCTAGGCCTGCGCTTTTGGGCGCGTGTATGGTCTGTCCTACTTTGAGAGGCGAGTTGGAGCAGTTGAGAGCTGACTTTGAGGTACTTTCTGCACCTAATAACACTTGTGAGAACTGCCTGACCCTTTAGATGCAGCTGCTGGATAGAGATGCCACCATTAGGAAGTTGGAGAAAGGTACTCCCATGATACCCTCCCTAGAGTGTGACACTTGTGCTGCCTAGACTGTAGTTCTAGAGGATCTGAGGGAGGAAGTGTTGTCTTT
The DNA here is from genome assembly GCA_022530915.1 of Paspalum notatum. Taxonomy (NCBI): domain Eukaryota; kingdom Viridiplantae; phylum Streptophyta; class Magnoliopsida; order Poales; family Poaceae; genus Paspalum; species Paspalum notatum. Next base: position 23,451,133 of record CM039688.1, on the reverse strand, counting down.
ACAAAATGACAACAGCAGGTTGAGAGAGGTGTTGAGTTGGGTGTATGCGAGGCAATCCCAACTAGAGATGATTATAGAGAGCATCAAGAAAGCTGAGGGTGACATGAGTGGTTTTGGGTTTGGAGAGTGCAGCACCTCGGGTGAGAAGAGTGCCCCAATTAAGATCAAGACTGCACCTACCCAACCAGGTGAGATTGTTGATGGGGTTTACCATGAGCCACCCAAGGCTAACCCGAAGAAGCAGTACTAGACACCTAAGCCTTCCAAGGCTAAGCTGGACAAGATTATAGAGGAAGAGCTTAAGTCCAAAGGCAAGAAGCCAGTCCAGCAGCCTGAGCCACCCAAGGCCACACCACCTAAGCCCAAGTCCCAGCCTAACCCAGTTCCTAGGAGGCCTGTCTACCACTGTGAGTTCTGCCACCGGAATGGCCACCTAGAGGAGTTTTGCTTCGGGAGGAAGCGGGTTGAGAGGCAGGTGAGAGCTTGGGGGAACCAGGATCAGTTCTACTAGGGTGGTAGGCAAGATCCTCCCCACCGCGGTGAGATGAGAGACCGCTTTGCTAGTGGTGAGAGAGGAGGCGGCTTTCAGGCCCGTGCTTCTGGTGGTGAGAGACGCTTTGTCGGTCGAGCTCCTAGTCATTTTCAGCGCGGCTATGAACCTCATGACCAAGGGTTTGTGAGAAAACTTGAGAGGCCACGCTTTGAGGGTCGTGGTTACTCCAGTCGTGGTGATTTCTTTGACTGTGCTTACCCCACTTTTGAGCAGATGGCTTGGCACTGGTACAACAGTTTTGGTACTAACCCTAGTGCCGGACCGTTTGCTCACCGTCGCTTTACTTGAGTTTGCAGGATCGAGGCATGGAGGATGTGTGGATCATGGACTCCGGTTGCTCTAGGCATATGACACTATGCCACAAACTTATATCGTTTGTTTCTCACGCGTACAGTTTACAGCTAGGCCTTAGAAGGTAACAAAAAGGGAACTGGCAGAAGCTCTAAATACGAAGGTCATGCGAAATTTTACATTCTACATCATTGGTATAGAAAATGTTTGTTAGTCCTACTTCGAAACGGTCCAAAAACTCAATTTATTTAGCTAGCCAAAATCTGTCCAGATTGCAAGTTCTGTACTAACCCTGCTATAACTCAGGATAGAAACTATTTTAGGCTAAAGCCAGTGTACCAAAGTCGTTCCTTTTGAAGTTCTCTCCAACATTGGTATAGAACATTCCTACTAGTTGTGAGTTAAAAATTGGTGAAACTTCGGATCACGAAGGTAAGGTCTAATCTGTCCAGCTTTGAGTTCCATTTTGATTTCAGGTTTTTGGTCCTGTTAGAAGCATTTCCAGGTCACGGTCAAAATACCAAAGTGGTTAAAAATTTCACTTACTACAACTTTTACAAATGATCATTAGCAGAATTTGTTTAGATCAGGCCCAAAACTCCAACTTCTAAGACTAGGACTGACTGTCCAGATTTAAAATTCAGAATAAGGTGATTGAAAAGCAGACTTACAACCATTTTGGCAACAAGAGTAATATAGAAAAGTTGTTCATTAAATCATTATATAAAACTTTTGTATAGAAAGTTTTCGCTGAAATCATTTGGATCAATGAAGAATTCAAAATCTTTAACTGTAGGTCCCATGGGTACAAATTTTTAGTTCGAACACGTTTTGACTCATACTTCACGATCTAAGAACTTTCAGAGGTAGGATTCTATAGCAAAATGATCGCTAACTATGAGTTCTACAAGTTTGTTATACAAGTTTTGTACGGATTCAGTTTTGAAAATGCTCAAACCCTCAATTCATGAGCCGGTTACTACTATTCCTGATTTACTTCTGGTCACCTATGGATAACCCTACTGATTAGAGCATCTTTAGATGTAGACCAAAATACAAATTGTGTTCACATAGTTGTTAGCTGCAACTTTCATATACTAAGTTTTCACAGTGTAAGGTTGGAACTCAATTTAAATCTGAAAACTTGGTGAAGGGTCGGATTTCGGGCTGAACGACATGTTCAATGTATTTGGTTTGCATTAGTTGAACCATCCATATTCAGAGTGGGTGATGCATAGAAAAGTTCTCACAAATTATATGTACTACCAATTTGATATGCAAAGTTCCTACTAATTCCATTTGCAACTTGAACCACACATCCAAATAGTAGCAATACATATACAAGTCTCACTTCAATCTTGTTACTTCCGAACAAACACATGTATAATACGATATGAATCTAGTCACTTATGATCAAACACACATTAAAGCACATAAAATGAGAGGATATGGAATGATGCAAGATCGTCCTGTCCATCTCACATCACACATCCTATGTACATAGCTAGCGATATTTCGGTGACATATATGCACGTCTCTCCCTAATGCAACTAGTCGTTTTCTAGTCGTTCTTAATTTTGCACGTAGTTAGTGTACCTGCAGAAGAATGCATGCTCATACATTACCACCTAGTGTGGCATCTACACGTGACCACTGCGTGGACAACGTTGACTGGGCCCTTGCACCTTCTCTCAAAGCCTAACTTTCCACCAGTACTGGGGATTGTCGAGAAAAAGGTGGATCCTCAAACCAAATGTAAGTGTGGTGGGCCGAAAAGTTGCTTCCCAAAGCGCCGAATATGCATGAGTTTCGATGGAGATGTGCCCAGCGCGGCAATTTCCTGGACCAGCTCCAAGTTGTATCGGCTCTGCCAAAGAGCCAATGCTGAGTTCGGTCCGGACTCAACCTTGCGGGTTTGACTCGGACATTCGCGTATTGTACGCGCAGTTGGACCTCTATGTGGACTCGGATACTTGATTCGCAAGCAATAGAATCCTAATTATGCGGAACCCTAGCTGTGCCCTAGTCCAATCTCTCAAGATCCGTTGCCAAGTTCGTGGTGCTAGCATGCCAGCACTCGGCGTCACCTTCCCGCACGTATGGATACCGTAGAGGCGTTACTACGACTGCTACGCTCATCAACCGACTCATTCGAAGGTGACCGAGTGGTTCCTGATCGAGATCGGCTGGGCAACTCGGCATCGGCTCTTCTCTGCATCGACTCAGCGCGCTTGACTCGGCACTCGGCTGCGTTAACTCGGCACCCGACTGCTTCGACTTGTCTTCCGTTGCACTGAGCGTCGAGTGGTAATAATCTATGATCCCTTACTTGTACGAGTTCCTGTGTTTTACGCGGTAGTAGAAAATCGTTTTCATGCTATGGTAGCCTACCCCGTAACCCTACAGTGGTATCAGAGCTGTAGCCTTTTGGTCTGGATCAATGTAATAGATTGGATCTATTACCATAATAGATTGGATCTACCGCGGCTCCATGATAACAGATTCGATCTGTTATAGGCTCTATAGATCGATTCATTGGATGGATTGGTGGTAACAGATTGGATGTCTTACAAGCTATTCGCATTGGTTCATTAGATGAACGGATGTGAAGTACATGGATGAAACTTGCATTCGTCTTGATTGGATCAACCCGATGAGTTTACATAGATTGGATCTATGGTCCATATTTTTGCTATCACATGCTTATTCTTTTTGCATTAGATGTGTTAGAATATATTCCCTTAGAAAAATTCAAGAAGTTTTTGATGCCCTTTCAATCGCTACACCTATAAGGATTTCGATCGTTGTTCGGTGGGTTTGCCAAAGCAGGGTGCCGTCAATTATCTTAATCCATGAAGCGCCCCAGTTTCCATAATGGGACTAAAATATTCTTTATTACCATCCCAGGGTTTGGTAATCACATTCTTACATCAGAGTGATACAGTTCCGCCCTAACGGGTCGGACAGCAAAGGGGCGCAGCCCTGAATCTAAGCAGCGGAATATAAAATGTAGGCCCAAACTTCCACATGTCATGGTTGGGAAGTAGGTCATAGCCCTAATCACTTCCATACATGGTGACTTCATCGTCTCCATTGGAAAAACATCAACAAAACAAGGGTGAGTACATACGTACTCAACAAGCCCACCTTCTTCCAAAAGGAGTAGGGGTATAGCTATATCTACACGCAAGTTATATCTAAAGCTCAGGAAGTTTTGCATAAAAACATTTTGTATGCAGGGTTTGAGCTAGTCTAACAAGTTTTAGTCATTCAGAAAACAGGGCTTTTCTCAAAAGCGGTGCCAGTGGACTTGCCGATCCACATGGCTAATGACTTTCCAGCCATCACACTTTCCACACTGCTACAGGGTTCTACCCCCGTAGCTCAAAATCCACCCAGAAACCAATCCACACCCAAAACCAAACTATTGCCAACATTTTTAGTTTATGAAAAGTGCTAATTGAAGAACCAAGCCATAACTCATCCATACCAATGGACTCGGACTATTCGAATAGGTTCTACTCTGATCAGAGGTTGTACTAATTCCCACAAGTTGGACTCAGCGACACTTACAACCAAATAAGCATCTGAATTCCAAACTAAGCCTTTGCCATTGTTTCATCACATAGCAGTACTTTAGGGGTTTGGGCCACTGAGCCACACCCTGGTGTAAGCATCTAGGCCCTAAGGTGAGTTTCGGTGATTGAATGACAAGATTAATTATGGTCTAATGAGCTCATGATTGCAGGCCCCTATGTAAATGGTTTCATTGGACATTGTGCATTGCCCCTATGTAAATGGTTTCTCATTGGTATGGATGAGTTATGACAAAATTAAGTATGGTTGCTCATTGGACATTGTGCATGGCCCCATTGTAAATGGTTTCATCACTTGGAAGCGGACATGGTTTTCGTTCATATCTCGAAGGCTAAGGACTCTTATAGAGTCAAGGATCAAAGGAGATGAGGGATCCTTGCTTAGATAGGGTTTTCTAGCTTTTTAGCGTCCGCACTATTAAGGGGGGTCAATGGCTAGTAGCTTGATCGGGTGAAACACCAAGTTAATGATGCACACACAAGCCTAAGCCTCAAATACATCAAATATGCAAGCTACAAATGTACATGGTCCAAAGGATCTCAAGGGAACTTCAAAGCACTTGAAGAAAATCGAATCCAGCAGAAAATGCATGGACCGGATGGTCCGGCTTGATGAAAATGGGCAGAGCGTACCAAGTTATTGAAAGAGGTTTCCATACACGGTTTGAACTCCATGCAAATCAGTTTAACAGGATGGTCCCGACTAGTGATTACATATCATTCAACGGACAAAGAAACTCAGCTCAAGCAATTGGAGGAAACAAATGAAAATGCTGGACCGGATAGTACGGTTTGACTAAATCGTACACAGACCGTACTAAACAACCCGAGGGGTGCAAACCTTCAGATAGATATAAGATAGGACGATCTGTGAGACCGTACGAAGACCGTACCAAGAAACTCAGTGGCTTTGGACTTGGGAGAATTCGATCTATAGTGGATCGTATAGTCCGCTCCATTAAGAGCGGACCATAGACCGGACTATAGTATAGTGACGTATATGCCCAGTGACCGTTGGTAAAGTACATGGACCGTATGGTCCGGTCCCTTCTTTTTGGCTAGAACAGATCATCCGGTCTTCACTGCATCAGCAACCCTCTTTTGCAACGGCTCTATCATCTTGGGGGCTATATATATGGGTCATTTGGGATCATTTTGCGCTCTTTGACACTCCAGTAACTTCATATACTCAGAGAGCCCTTGTGCTTCAACTCTTTGCAACAACCACTTACATATTCACCCTTTGAGAGCAAGATCAAGGTCAAGGCTTGTGTGCATCCGTCTTGGTGAGGATCAAGATCAAGTGAAGACCGGCGGCTTGTTACTCTTGGTGATTGGCAGCACCTAGGCAGACTTAATGACCGGGGTGCGTTCTCAGAGCTTGCCAAGGAGATTGTGGAAGCCCGAAGAACAACGGTGTACAAGGCTTGAGCTCCACCTTGCCGGGATGGCGAACGGAGACTCTTAGTGAGCGCCCACAAGCATGGGAGGCGGCAAAACACTCTAGGGTGTGCCGCAACGTGGACTAGGGGAGGGTGCCAAACCTCCAATACCACAGGAAAAAATCCGGTTGTCTTTCTCCCTTGTCCCTCTAATTGATGCTCTTATGGTTCTTGCTATTTTCATGGATTGCATCTAGTAGTCATCATGGTTAGTCTCTTCTTGGCTAGTATGTCCCTTGCTATGGTCATTAGTGTTGCTAGTCTTAGCTTCCGTTGCGGTTTCCTTTTCACTAGCATGAGTAGGGTTCTTTTCTTTGTCGTGTAGAGTAGGTTCGTGTAGAGGGTGAAGTGGGCTAATTGGTAGCTTCGTTAGGCTAAGGATTTTCGTTTAGAGTTTGAAATTAGCCCATTCATCCCGCCTCTTGGGCATCCGATCCTTACAAGTGGTATCAGAGCCTCGTTGCTCATTGGATCACTAAGCTTCGCCGCTTAGAGCAAGATGTCTAAGATGGGTGGCTCGGTCCCCTACTTCGAGGGCAAGAACTTTAGCTATTGGAAAGCTCGCATGCGAGCCTACCTTGAGTCTATTGCGCCCGAAGTATGGGAGGCTACCGAGCATGGTTTCATCATGCCTCACACTAATGACGAAATCAAGTGGAATGGTAGGGCCCGAAATGCTATCTTTGAAAGCATTAGCCAAGATGTGTTTGCTAGGGTCTCAAGCAAATTAATTTCATGTGATATTTGGGCCGAGCTTGTTGAGATCCACGAAGGCACTACTAAAGTTAGAGAGCAAAAGTATCATGTGCTTAAGGCTAAATATGATGACTTCAAGATGCACTCTTATGAAAATTGCAATGCTATGTATTCACGCTTGAATGTCATCATTGAGGACATTAATGCTCTTGATGTTTGTAAACTTGACATGGACACCATCAACCGGAAGATCCTTCGCATCCTCATCAAGCCCAAGTACAACATCATCAACACCATGCTTCAAAAGGAGAACCTTGACACTCTTGAAGTGAGTGAGATGGTGAGCCAAATTCGAGCTCATGAAAATGGGGTTCTTGGCATCATTGAAGAATCTTCTCCAAGCAAGACCATTGCACTCAAGGCCAAGAACAAGAAGGTTCACACTCCCAAGAAGGTGACACTCCCACCACCAAGCTCTTCAAGTGAAGAGAAGCATGAAGAACAAGATGATGACTCAAGTGGTGATGAGGATGATGCCGAGCTCGCACTAATGATGAAGAAGTTCAACCGCCTTCATGCAAAGATCAACAAGAAGGGATTTAACTTTGACTCAAGAGGAAGGCATTCCTGGTAAGGAGAGATGACAAAAAGAAGTGCTAAAATTGTGGTGAAAATGGCCACATCGTTATGAGTGTCCCAAGCCGGACAAGCGCAAGGGCAAGATTGTGAAAGATGAGTCCGATGATGAAGAGGAAGAGAAGCCCAAGCGCAAGCCCTTCTATAAGAAGAAGAATGATTCTAAGGCAAAGCTCTTTCCAAAGAAGAAGAAAGGTCCCCAAAGAAGCTTCATGTGTGAAACAAATGAATGGGTGACCGACGAAGAAACAAGTGAAGGCTCAAGTGATGATGATGACTTTGTCGGGCTTGCTATCTCCACCAAGGGGCCAACACTTCCTCCACCACCCATGTGTCTCATGGCCAAGAGCTCCAAGGTACGGGAAATAGAAGTAGATGATAGTAATGATGAGCTTTCTTTCGATGAACTTGCTTCTTTGATCGATGAGTACGTTTCCGTGATCAAGAGGGAAAAGGGCAATGTAAAGCACCTTGAGAGTACTCTTGCTAAACTAGAGGAGAGCCACCATGATTTGCTTGAAAAACATAATGCCTTGCTTAAAGAGCAAGTTAAGACCAAAGCATATGTCAAGCAAATTGAGGAGGGAAACTCAACTCTAAAGAAGTTGCACATTGATTTCAAGGCTTCTCATAACTCATTACTTGCTAAACATTAAGACCTTGTCAAGGTCCACTCCAAAAATCATAACATTAGCAAGATAAATGAGGAGAAGTACAAGAGGCTTGCGCAAGAGCATAGAGAGTTAACTCACAAGTATCAAGAGCTTGAAATTGCCTATGAGATCATTGACTCAATTCTTGAGCACTCTACCACCTCCCATGTGGTCAAAGTCAATGTCTCTACCTCTTGTGAGGACCTTGCTCCCAGTCCCCTTGCTACTAATGACTTGTCTAAGTGTGAAGGAGAAAGGGTGAAAGAATTGGAGGCTCAAATTGAAGGATTGAAAAGTGGGCTTGCTACGCTCAATAGAGGACAATATATTCATCAAGAAATATTGTTCCATAATCTTCAAAATTATGAAGGAAGAGGGCTTGGATCCTACCCCGAGCCACCAAAGGTGGATGACAATCCTTCACCAGAGGTCAAGGATAGCCTCATCAAAGGAGGGAGCTCCTATTGCAATTATTGCATGATCACCGGTCACCACACTAGGGAGTGCCCCATCCCCAATCGCCCTCCTCCTAAATTGCCTTCTAACTACAAATCTATGTATGATAGTAACATCTACTTGTTGAGCAAGGTTAAAGGCAAGGTGAAGGCAAAGTTCATTGGCAAGGACATAAAGAGCAAGAAGGGGAAGCTTCCCAAGCAACTTTGGGTTCCTAAAGTCTTAGTCACTCACGTGGAAGGACCAAAGCTTGCGTGGGTGCCCAAAACTCAAAAATGACTTCTCTATGTGTAGGTGAACTACAAAGCCGCTGGAAAGCATTGGGTACTTGATAGTGGTTGCACACAACATATGACCGGCAATGATGGTATGTTTACCTCACTAGAAGACCCCGGCGACAAAGAGCAAGTCACCTTTGGTGATAATTCAAAGGGCAAAGTCATTGGGTTGGGTAAAATTGCTATCTCAAATGATCTATCAATCTCTAACGTTCTCTTTGTCAAGTCCTTGAGCTTCAATCTCCTCTCAATCGCACAATTGTGCGATCTTGGTCTAACGTGTGAATTTGACAAGAATTGTGTTGTAGTGAAAAGTGAAAAGGATAAGTCCATGGTGTTTCAAGGGTTCCGGCACGGCCACCTCTACCTTGTTGATTTTAGTGAGATGAAGACTTCATCAACAACTTGCCTCTTCTCCAAGTCTTCCTTGGGTTGGCTTTGGCACGAGCGCATTGCACACATTGGAATGAGCCAATTCAAGAAGGTTGTCAAGAAAGGAATGGTGACCAGCGTGAAGGACGTCACATTTGAGAAGGACAAGCTTTGTAGCACATGTCAAGCCGGCAAGCAAGTCGCAAGTCACCATCCAATGAAGACTTGTGTCTCAACGTCCAAGCCACTCCAACTTCTTCACATGGATCTATTCGGTCCCACTACCTATGAGAGCATTGGTGGTAATCTCTATTGCTTAGTCATTGTTGATGATTTTACATGGTATACTTGGACCTTGTTTCTAGGTGATAAGAGTGAGACTTCGGACAAGTTCAAGATCTTCGCCAAGCGGGCTCAACGTGAGTTTGGGCTCAACATTGTGAAGGTCCGGAGTGACAATGGCTCCGAATTCAAGAATTACAAGGTGGATGAGTGGTGTGATGAAGAAGGCATCAAGCATGAATTCTCCGCCACCTACACACCTCAACAAAATGGAGTTGTTGAGAGAAAGAGCAAGACGTTGATCACTCTTGCAAGAGCCATGTTGGATGACTATAGCACGTCGGAAGGTTTTTGGGCGGAAGCAATCAACACGGCGTGTCATGCTTCAAATCATGTCTATCTCCATCGGTTACTTGGCAAGACACCTTATGAGCTCCTCATTGGGAGGAAACCCAACATCTCCTACTTCTGGGTCTTCGGTTGCAAGTGCTTCATCTACAAAAAGAAAAGGCTCGGTAAATTTGAAAAACGTTGTGATGTTGGTTTCTTTGTGGGTTATGCATCAAACTTGAAGGCATACCGTGTATTCAATCAAACCACCGGAATGATTGAAAAAACGTGTGACGTAGAGTTTGATGAGACTAATGGCTCCCAAGGGGAGATGTTCTCTCATGATGATGTAGATGATGAACCCCTACGCGATGCTATGAAGAACATGACTATAGGGGACGTAAAGCCGGAGGAGGTGCATGAAGACAATGATCAAGGGGGAGGAAATTCTCCATCAAGACCAAGCACCTCCATGTCACCTCATGTGGATGAGAATGAAGAAAGAGAGATAGAACAAGGTGGAGTTGATGAAGTGCTGGACAATCAAGATCAAGGGGTGCCACAAGCATCAAATGATGAGTCATCACCACCCATGGCACCAAGAAGGCCACTAGTGAGACATGGATGCATCTCCAAGGATCACCCCATCGACCAAGTGATTGGGAGTCCTTCAAGGGGAGTAAGAACCCGTTCTCGTAACCTTGTCTCATTTTGTGATCATTACTCGTTTGTTTCTTGTGTGGAGCCTACTTGTGTAGAGGAAGCTCTTGCGGACCCCGATTGGATCATAGCCATGCAAGAGGAGTTGAACAACTTCGCTCGCAATGAAGTGTGGGTGCTTGAAGAGCGTCCAAAGGACAAGAACATCATTGGCACCAAGTGGGTCTTCCGCAACAAACATGATGAACATGGTGTGGTGGTGCGCAACAAGGCAAGGCTTGTGGCAAAGGGATTTGCACAAGTGGAAGGCTTGGACTTTGGCGAAACATTCGCCCCGGTTGCAAGACTTGAAGCCATCTGTATCCTTCTTGCTTACTCTTCACATCATAAGATAAAACTTTATCAAATGGATGTGAAGAGCGCCTTTCTCAATGGTTATATTAATGAACTTGTTTATGTTGACCAACCGCCCGGATTTGAAGATCCGAGGAAGCCTAACCATGTGTATAGGTTGCACATGGCCTTGTATGGACTCAAACAAGCTCCACGGGCATGGTATGAACGGCTAAGGGACTTCCTCGTCATGCAAGGATTCAAGATCGGCAAAGTCGTCATGACATTGTTCACCAAAGACGTCAACGGGAATCTCTTCATTTGTCAAATCTATGTTGATGATATTATCTTTGGTTGCACTAACGAAAAACTAAGCCATGAGTTTGGTGATATGATGTCTAGGGAGTTCGAGATGTCCATGATCGGCGAGCTAAATTTCTTCCTTGGTTTTCAAATCAAGCAAGTGAAGGGAGGAATATTCATCCATCAAGAAAATATTGTAGAGATCTACTCAAGAAGTTCAAGATAGGTGATTGCAAGCCGATTAGCACTCCAATGTCTACGAATGAACATCTCGATGCCGACGTGGATGGGAAGCCCGTTGATCAATCCACCTACCGCTCCATGATCGGTTCGCTACTCTATCGCACCGCATCTAGGCCGGATATAATGTTTAGTGTGTGCTTGTGCGCTCGCTTCCAAGCGGCTCCTAAGGAATCCCACCTTACGGCCGTGAAGAGGATACTTCGGTATCTCAAGCACACCCCAAGAATAGGCCTATGGTACCCCAAGGGCGCTAAGTTAGAACTCTTGGGATACTCGGATTTGGACTTCGCCGGATACCGTGTCGATCGCAAGAGTACCTCCGGGGGGTGCCGTTTGCTTGGGCGATCCCTAGTCTCGTGGTCGAGTAAGAAGCAAAACTGTGTGGCTTTGTCCACTGCGGAGGTGGAATATATAGCAGCCGGTGCATGTTGTTCTCAAATTCTATATATGAAGCAATCCCTTTTGGACTTTGGTGTTGTTTGTGGCTCTGTGCCTCTCCTTTGTGACAATGAGAGTGCCGCTAAAATAGCTAAAAACCCCGTCCAACACTCTCGCACTAAGCACATTGATATTCGCCATCACTTCTTGCGTGATCAGGAGGCCAAAGGTGATATCACCATAACCGGAGTGAGATCTGAGGAGCAATTGGCGGATATCTTCACTAAGCCCTTAGGAGAGGAGACCTTTTTGTAGGTTGCGAAGTGAGCTTAACGTGTTGGATTGGTCCAACTTCATGTAAGTTGCCATGCCATATAATCTTGCATTGCATGCATTTTGCCATGAGTAAGTGCTTGTCTAACTCCTTCAAGATAGGGGTGAGCAGGGTCTAGCTTGAGCCGGTGGCACTTGGTTTTGCTCAAGGCTTGTAGTTGGGCTCACCCTGAGGAAGCTTGCGGGAGGTTCAAACTTGACAAGTTAGATTCAAATTCTTGCAATGCATTTTTCTTGTCATGTAGATGTGCACACATATTTAAATTCTGGTAATGCATGGTAGCTTGTTTGGCATTGCATGCGGTAGTGTCACAAAGGAGCCACTAAATGAGAAAGAAATATTGCCCTTAATGCAATTCTTTCAACTCATAAGAGTGGGCAAAGTAATGTTTTATGAGTGCTTAACGCTTATTGAGTCATGTTCCTGAAGGACTAGAGCATCCATCACTATTGAGCTCTTCGGAAAAGACTCATACATTCCTTTTGGTTCTCTTCGAATCCTCATTTGCCTCCTTACAAAACAAAACTATATGCACAAGTTTGGTGCAAACTATTTTGAGGGGTGAGGGTTTCGTTCCTGCTAGCCCAACACATGTGTTTATTTGAATTTTGTATGTGAAAGGCCAAGTGGGAAAGCATTTCAGCGAAAAACCAAATTTCTGTAAAGACCGTACTATCAGCTCCTCAAGAGGTTGAAGTGACCGGACCATACGGTCCAGGATGAGGGAAATCGGATGCTCAAGTTAATTAGTACGGTCTAGGCAAAAAGCTCAGAGTGGAACATACGGTCTATGGAAGAAGTAATCTTTGAAGGAAAATGGAAATCCTAAGTATTTTGGGACGGTCGACAGTACGGTTTTGAAGGACCGTCCTATATTTTGTGGTGTCCGAAGGTTTGGGGGTCTTGGGTTTATTAGAACGGTTTTAGTACAGTTAGAAGGGACCGTACCTTGTTACCCCCCCCCCCCACAATGGAGAAAGCAAGTTACTGAAGACCGGACAACATGGTTAATTAGTACGGTCCAGCCCAAAATTGCAGAGCGGACCATACGGTCTACTAAGGTTACACTGTTTCAAACAACGAAGTTATTTTGGACGGTGTTTAGTGCGGTCTTCCTGGAGCAGACCTTCCGGTCTTTTAGGGTTACTGACTTGTGGGACCACCTCATATGAACTCGACCAATCGTTTTTCTCTCCTCACTCTTTCCGTACGCCGCCGCTCAACACTCTCTCGCACCCAAGCGCTGCCACCTCTCCACTCGCCACCGCACCGCGCCTCGCCGCCGCGCCGCGCCTCCCCGCCGCGCCGCGCCGCACCTCGACGCCGCACCACCATAGCCCGTCCTGCGCCGCCACACCTCCACCGTCGCGGCCGCCTCTTCCTCCACGCCGCAACATCATCATCCGCGTCGGCAACCTCGTCTCCCGTGCTCCGGCGGTGAGCTCCACTTCTCCCTCTTGCACCTATGGTTTGGCTTCTTTTTCCCCAAATTCATGTAACCCTAGGGCAAAATACGAGAAATTGAGGTCAAATTCATGAATTTGGAGTTAAGTTTGATGAAATTGAAGAGGTGTTGGCACTAGAATTGAGTTTCTATCTTCAATGTGCATGAATTTAGGGGGGAGTCTATGTTTTGATAGCCCTAGTATGAGAATATGAGAATGAATTTGAGATTTTCATGTTGATTAAGTATTGACAAAGAAATTTGGTTCTAATTGTGAGATGGTCACGCAATTTTAGCTAAAATTTCTAAGATTTGACAATCGACATGACATGCTAGGCAACCACAAGTCTAATTGCTTTGCTTTAGGGTCTTTCCTACGTCTAGCTATCTCGTATACTCATCTGTACTCTTCTTGTCTATCTTGTGCTTGAAAATTGACAGATGGCAGGCGACAAGAGGAAGGGCAAGGAGATAGCTCCACAGGAGCTGAGGAAGAAGAAGAAGACCAGAGCAGAGAGAGAGGCAGTGATGGCACAGGCAGTGGCAGAGGCTACAGATAGAGCTGAGGCAGGGGGAGCAGGGGGTAGTGTGCAGATAGGAGGACCGCGCAGAGGTGTCCTGCGGCTCCACAGCCTACTACAGTGACGCCACAGAGCAGCACTCGAGTATGCACTCGCGGAGGTGCTACTCCACAGGGCTGAGGTAGCCGCCCCAGAGCACCACAGAGTGTTACTCCCTCCGCCGGAGAGCTCGGTAGAGAGTTTGAGTCTGAGCAGGAAGGAGAGCAGCAGGACACTCCTCACGCAGGCCTCGTCGTGTCACAGGAGAGGCCGGAGTTTAGCTAATTGGTCTGAGGTCCAAGACTACCAAGCAGATCAAGGCCATCAGGTATGATATGACAGGCTACGAGTTCTACCCTCAGCCGTGAGACCCGAGGATTGACAGGAGGTTATGGACCTTGGCTCAGGCCAACCTCTATGAGAGTGCACTGAAGGGAGGACACAGACTGATGCCACATGCAGCACTCGACTTCAGCAGACTGCACACAGTTAGTGGCAGAGACTTCAGGCCCTACTTCTCTCAGTACCAGGGTCTCAACGTGCTTATGTCCAGTGTACGCCGGTATGTCGAGGACTAGGTCAAGGTGTTCTACGCCACCTTGTACATTGGGTACGAGCGCAGTTTCATCCCGTTCATGTTTGACGGGACTCAGTACAGGCTAGTGCCAGCCAGGATTACAGAGCTGTTGGGGATTGAGCGTCGCGGGATCTCTACACACTCTTGCGTGTATGAGACCACTACACCACCCTATAGGGGACACCCAGGACGGGCTCCGGAGATTGAGCATGTACGTCACCTGTTCAGAGGAACTCTGTCTGCTGATACCCCGAGGACACCGGATAGGCTTCGCCTAGAGTTTTACTTGCTTCTGCAGTGTCTGAGGAGGACCTTGATCCCGAAGGCGGGATACAAGGAGGGACTGACAGCCTTACAGCAGGCAGTGCTGACCTGCATATCTCTTGAGCACGATATCGACATCATAGATCTGATGATTGCAGAGATGGAGGACGTGATAGTTGACGGCATGCCTACCAAGAGGCAAATGCCGTGTGGTCACTGGATCTGCTATATCTTGAGTCAGCTAGGAGAGGCAGATGCCCAGACGCGTGACCTGTACCGTGACACACGGACTCTCTTCCCCTTGTACACGCCAGCGCTGAGGAGCGACAGTCACCGAGGAGGCAGAGTAGCCAGGGCAGTGCGAGAGCACTTCACAGCTGAGGAGAGGGCAGAGCAGGAGGCGAAGGATGAGGAGCTTGACAGAGTTGAGGAGGCAGTCCAGGATTTCTTCTTCTCATCTAGTTCAGATTTAGATTTTGAGGACGAGGAGGAGGAGGAGACTCAGTACTTTCTGACAGCTGCACACGACCACGATGCCAGAGGGTCTGGAGTACCACGCTCACCCTCACCACCTCCAGCTCAGGTCACTCAGCCTCAAGTCACTCAGGCTCAGGTCATTCAGCCCGATGCGCTAGCGAGCATTCTACAGGCCATAGTGCAGCAGCAGGGAGAGCAGGCTAGAGCCTAGAAAGAGCAGAATGCTCAGTT
This sequence comes from Paspalum notatum, assembly GCA_022530915.1. Lineage (NCBI taxonomy): Eukaryota > Viridiplantae > Streptophyta > Magnoliopsida > Poales > Poaceae > Paspalum > Paspalum notatum. Next base: position 23,435,744 of record CM039688.1, on the reverse strand, counting down.
GCTACTTCTTCAAGAGCGCCAGATGACGATACTCGAGGAGATCCGGACGTCGCTCCGTGACCAGAGGCGTGAGTACAGGGAGGAGATAGCTGCTCTGAGGTCTGAGTTTCAGAGTCACCTTGGCTTGCCACCAGCGCAGCCCTCACAGTTACAGTCCTCACTGCCAACTCCACCGCAGCTTACTCCTCCTCCCGCAGCAGCAGCTACCACTCCAGGGACTTTCCCCTTTCACCACTGCTGCGGACAGACCTGCGACCTATACCCTCACCGTTTCCTGCGATTTCACTTTCTTTTGAGTCACCGGTCCAGACTTCTGTGATCGCCACTGCTCCTGCCGCCACTCACACTGCCCAGGATGACAGAGCTTCACACTCCAGGCTAGACATACTTGAGTAGGTAGTTCAGCCAGTTCTCGAGGAGATCACCCAGCCAGACCCAGCAGCTGCCGAGCTGAGTACAAACGACGTGTTTGACACACCAGAGGCGCAGCAGGCAGTCGAGACGGCCCAGAGCACGCAGCCTGAGAGTGCCGAGGAGCAGCCTGCCACAGGAACCACTGGCACCATACTTGACCCGGTCGACGAGGCAACAGCAGACATGGAGAGCTCCGAGGACGACGACCCCTCTCGCTTCCACACCGAGCCGTCACGGCCTTCCTCTCCTCCGAGCGCTTAGTTCTCCTCTTTGGTCATTGATGACAAAGGGGGAGATAGGATGGGAGTGAGATGGTAGAGGGGCAGGTATCTTTTGCTTTATGGGCTTTTGTGAGAGACATGCTTTTAGACTTGGTTTGTATGATATTTGCATCTTTTGGATCTCGTGGTTGGACATGACATTTGGTACTTGTGTATGCTCATTGTTATCATGTCTATATCACTCTGGGTGAGCCTTCGAGCTCCGTGTGTTTAATTCTTTGTCTAAGGCTAGAGTAGTTGCCGTTGTACTTATTTTCTTTACCATCTCTACTCTTGCCGTCTTTTACTTGTCATCAATCACCAAAAAGGGGGGAGATTGTAAGCATCTAGGCCCTAAGGTGAGTTTCGGTGATTGAATGACAAGATTAATTATGGTCTAATGAGCTCATGAGTGCAGGTTTCACAAAATTAAGTATGGTTGCTCATTGGACATTGTGCATGGCCCCTATGTAAATGGTTTCATCACTTGGAAGCAGACATGGTTTTCGTTCATATCTCGAAGGCTAAGGACTCTTCTAGAGTCAAGGATCAAAGGAGATGAGGGATCCTTGCTTAGATAGGGTTTTCTAGCATTTTAGCATCCGCACTATTAGGAGGGGTCAATGGCTAGTAGCTTGATCAGGTGAAACACCAAGTCAATGATGCACACACAAGCCTAAGTCTCAAATACATCAAATATGCAAGCTACAAAGGTACATGGTCCAAAGGATCTCAAGGGAACTTCAAAGCACTTGAAGAAAATCGAATCCAGCAGAAAATGCATGGATCGGTCTGATGAAAATGGACAGAGCGTACCAAGTTATTGAAAGAGGTTTCCATACACGGTTTGAACTCCATGCAAATGAGTTCAACAGGATGGTCCGGACCAGTGATTACGTACCATTCAATGGACAAAGAAACTCAGCTCAAGCAATTGGAGGAAACAAATGAAAATGCTGGACCGGATAGTACGGTTTGACTAAACCGTACACAGACCGTACGAAACAACCCGAGGGGTGCCAACCTTCGGATGGATATAAGATAGGACGGTCTGTGAGACCATACGAAGAAACTCAGTGGCTTTGGACTTGGGAGAATTTGATCTATAGTGGATCGTATAGTCCGCTCCTAGACGGGACTATAATACAGTGACGTATATGCCCAGTGACCGTTGGTAAAGTACATCGACCGTATGGTCCGGTCCCTTCTTTTTGGCTAGAGCGGACCATCTGGTCTTCACTGCGTCAGCAACCCTCTTTTGCAACGGTTCTATCATCTTGGGGGCTATATATATGGGTCATTTGGGATCATTTCGCGCTCTTTGACACTCCAGTAACTTCATATACTCAGAGAGCCGTTGTGCTTCAACTCTTTGCAACAACCACTTACATATTCACCCTTTGAGAGCAAGATCAAGGTCAAGGCTTGTGTGCATCCGTCTTGGTGAGGATCAAGATCAAGTGAAGACCGGCGGCTTGTTACTCTTGGTGATTGGCAGTACCTAGGCGGACTTGGTGACCGGGATGCATTCTTGGAGCTTGCAAGGAGATTGTGGAAGCCCGAAGAACAACGGTGTACAAGGCTTGAGCTCCACCTTGCCGGGATGGCGAACGGAGACTCTTAGTGAGCGCCCAGAAGCATGGGAGGCGGCAAAACACTCTAGGGTGTGCCGCAACGTGGACTAGGGGAGGGTGCCAAACCTCCGATACCACGGGAAAAAATCCGGTTGTCTCTCTCCCTTGTTCCTCTACTTGATGCTCTTATGGTTCTTGCTATTTTCATGGATTGCATCTAGTAGTCATCATGGTTAGTCTCTTCTTGGCTAGTATGTCCCTTGCTATGGTCATTAGTGTTGCTAGTCTTAGCTTCCGTTGCGGTTTCCTTTCCACTAGCATGAGTAGGGTTCTTTTCTTTGTTGTGTAGAGTAGGTTCGTGTAGAGGGTGAAGTGGGCTAATTGGTAGCTTCGTTAGGCTAAGGATTTTCGTTTAGAGTTTGAAATTAGCCCAATTCACCCCCCTCTTGGGCATCCGGTCCTTACACCTAGTGTCCCTCGACACCCCCTCGGCACACAACCCCTTCCCTTGCCAATTGTGCGCCAACACAGAAGCTACTAGGCTATCCACTCTGGCTCGGGCCTAGCCAATGCCTCATACAGAGCGAATAGTTGAACTAAAAGAGTTAGGCAAGATGAACATCAATGCAGTCCTTACAGAGCGCAGGTAGAACCATTCTCACTTTCCATTGCCCGACACCGCGAGCATCCACCTACCCGGTCATCTCCATGAATCCCGGGACATGGTCAACCGTGGGTTGCTAAGTTACCGTTCATACCCTGCCCTTAAATGGCGTATCCTGACCCGTGGGTCGTTTGCCAGGGTTCTACCCCATTTTATTTCAAAAACACACACACATATCCTCATTCCCAAACCCTTCAAGTTCCTCAACCATAATCCCAACTTAACATCAAGATTATTATAGATATAATTAAGTGAGTGATCCCACCTGTGCGTACTACATCTAAAATAGGCTTAGGTGGCTGTATATTTGTGGGGTTACCTTAGCAAGCAAAACATGCAAGTTTTATAGTGATTATCAGGCCAAGGGTTGTGGTTGTAAAACTTAGGAATTTTATGCATCAAGTGGGGATTCCAGTGGGCTTTCCGTATGCTTTGTTGAAGCGGTTGATTTATCGATTGCCAGGCGTAGGGAGCGCTGACCATCGCGTAGTGCATCACGAGGGGTAGACCAAATGGACTTTCCGGTAAGGCCTAATTGCACAAACAAGAAAACACACAATACATCGAGGCACAATATGAGCTCAACATTATTTGGGTGTAATGAGATGTTTGGAGGGGATATGAGTTATTTATTGGTAGTGCTTACCAACGGTATTGGTTTTGATAGTATGCGAGATGTAGCGAGTTGGGCCGCAAGCTGCCGACCACGCTGGCGTCTACAGTAGCGGAAATTTCGGAAACGCTAGGGTAGCGGCAGGCCTCGACGGCCTGGTTGGAAATGAAACCGTCGGGATGGCGGTCTCATGATGATGGTGGAGTGATTTGGCAGAAAGGTAGGAATAAGGCTTGAATATGCAAGTGACGGGAATTTTAAGATGATTTTCGGTATCGTCGTCATCTAAATCAAGGCTTAGAAAGACTTGAGGCAGGAACCTTCTGAGTTGATAGAGAATGGAAGGTCAACGGCATCACACCAGGCACACAAACTTATGTGGGACCAGTGTGAAGCACTAAATGGGCGTCAGGCGGCGTCATGGTGGCATGACAACGTCTTTCGACCAGGGCAAAAGATTATGTGGTTTGTACGGATGGATAGAGCTTGATTTTAGAGGAATTTAGGCGGAGGAATGGCTACAAACGGAGTTCGATTGAAAGAGATATGAAATTCGAAGTTATGGGAGGCTGTATATTGGGAAAGAGAAAAGGAAAAGGAATATTCTTAGAATATTCCAAAATCCGAATAATTGGAAACTGGAGGATAAAATCATATTTTTAGATTCCAGGAGAACAAAAAATATTGGTGAATTGCTTGTGAGTAGAGCTACGTGCTGGTGTCAACGGTCTGTGCCCATGGTGTCGTATGTGGTAGAGACTTGTAGGCGGGCCCTGGAAACTCATAAAATCATGAAATTAATCCGGGTGGTAGATATTGATTTTAGATGAATTTTAGAAAGAAAATGAAAGGAATCGGAGCTTGGATGGTTGAAATATTAATCCAAGAGATAAAAGAGAAATTGAAATGATGATACATATTCGATCATCACATGAGATTGGCTTTCGGTGGTGGCATGAGCATGTGAGATGAGGGGCCCACCGGTCATAGGCAAGAGAGAGGGAGTTTCCAGGGGGGAGGAACAGACCAAAGGCAGGCCAGAGCAGTGCCCCCTGCGCTCGCCTCGCTCCGACCATGAGCAGCGGGGGCAGCCCGCCGGCGCGTGGCAGTAGGGCGGCTCCGGCTACCGTTCTCCAATCCAAGGGTGTGAGGAGAGGGAGCACGGTGTGGTGAATCTGTCCCGGCTCTTCATGGCACGAGCGGAGCTACGGCGAGGGCCGGCCATGGGTGGCCATGGGCGCCGGGCAGGAAGCTCGTGGGCAGCTCGGTACAGGTGGGGAAGGGGCTAGATGGGGCTGGGCGGAGGTAGAGGGAGGTGAGGGCGGCCCGAGGGTGAAGAATGCCGAAGCGAACTTGCTCGTGGGTACGAGCAGAGCAATGGAGGAATTGGAGGAAGAGGGACAGTGGCCGCGGCGGCGAGGCTCGGGTGGCCATTTATAGGCATGGGTAGGAGCCGCGGGGACTGGTGAACGGGAGACCGTGCGGCGCGACGGGGCTCCATAGCGGCGCTATGGCAAAGGGCGGGGCCGACGGCGGGCCAGATCAGCTTGGCGTGGCGCACGGCACAAACGAGCGGTCCGGGGGCCGGGGCGATGCTGCGCAGCTGGCAAGGCGGCAGCCTTTTTCGGAGGCAGGTGATCGCACGGTGCAGCGGCGAGGTGGGGACGACAACGAGATTAGGCGGCGCGCGACGCGTTGAAGGTGCGTAGTGCGCGGTGGAACCGGTCGCGGTGTGTCTAGGGACGGGGGTGCGGCGCGGCTGGGCCCGGTGACGGGCCATGGCGGCTTGGCGCGGTGCAGCGTGGCTTCGGTGTGGGGCCGGCTGCGGGCCAAGATGGCGGCGTCGGCAGCGCACGCGGTGTGCGTGCCCAGCGCGCAGGGGAAGAAGATAGGAAGGAGGAGGGCTCCCGACGGGTGGGGCCCAGGTGGCGGTGAGAGGGTGGCGCGGGGCTCAGTTGGCAGTGTGAGAGGGGGTGGAGGCGGTGCTAGTGGGCCGCGGTAGGGAGTTAGGCCGGGGAGGCTGGCCAAGTGAGGGAGAGGGAGAATGGGCCGCTGTTGGCTATCAGCCCAAGGGCAAGGAATGGATCTTTTCCCTTTTTCTTTTTGGATTTTGGTGTATGGAATTTGGGGAAACAATTTGAGAGGGAATTTTGAGAGATTTTGGGGAGACTTTTTGTGGAGATTTTTGGTGGGGACTGCTTGGATATTTGGAGATTTTTGTTGAGCTCACATTATCACACACAACACAAACAAACGAGGTTTTCGAAAATTGATTTTGAATTAGGGGGAGATTAGGAGAAAAATTTTGGGCCTAAATTTCAGGGTGTTACAGATCTACCCCACTTAAAATGAATCTCGTCCTTGAGATTTGGCTTAGAGGCTTTACAGTGCTAGCTTTACTTCAGCTGGTCTATTTTTACAATGGAAGCCTGATTTCCTACGCGGAATGGCGGGTGGAACTTCAACAAATTGTTTAGATGGGTATGTCCCCTTTTCATTTCTCTTTTATTCTTTGCGGGGAGTCGTGGTGTAAGCCTTCCAATAATCAAAGAGGAGGCTCCTGTATCTTCCAGTTCATGAACTTGGAAGGTTGTCTAGGGCGGTCTTGATTCGATCACAGTAGATCCCTAGATTGCCTTATTTTTCCTAGCAGCTTCATGCGGAGGCTTCTAGAGAGCGGCAGAAATTCAGCAAGGCACTTTCTTCTCTCTAGATGATGGTATGATCCGGGCAACCCGTTCCGAAAGGAATGGATCCATCAACTTTGGGGTCTGGATTATCCTGCACAAGTGCTAACAGAGGGGAGGCTACCCCACTTTAAATAGGGTGGAAACCCCTACTTGAGTACGTTAGGCACTCTTCTGGAAGTGGGGTGCTGCTACTTTTTTTTTTCAACTACTGTTGTGCACACTTAATTCCATGTTTCTCTGGCTGACACTGCCTTTCTTTGGAAGAGTGTTATCTACTGTTTGGATTTCCTCTTGATTGGGGCTTCCTTTTGGTGGCTTCTTTCAGAAGGCACACCTTTCTTGAGCAGATGGGTTTTAAGGTGAGAAGGAGACAGCAGGGGTGAGGGCTAGTTCTAATAGGTGATTTTATTAGCACACAAACAAGGCAACATTTGCTTTTACACAGGGCAAAAGACAAACCACAAGCAACACAGACACACTAACGCGACTACTCGTAAAGAACTGTTGTCATCCTCTGACTGCTGGAAACTTCGCCGGTCGACGGTTGCCGGGTTCTGGAACCTACTGTTGGAGATGAGAGTGTCAAGAATGTGCCCATGCTTGCTCTATCTTCCTGGTTGATGGGATTCTGTGGATTCCTCTCACGGGCTTGTAGCTGATGAAGGATTGCTGGAGGCTTTCTAGTGGAGTTAGCACCAATAGGTTAGGAGGGTTTGATGTTTCTCCTAGCGTGGGGTAATGCATCCTTTCAGATCTGAACCAACTTCTCCTTGGTTCGTTGCTAGGACTGGTGCTGGTTACTTCTCTCCGACGCAACAATCCGATCCTGCATCGGGACAGCTCCTCTTTTGCTTCTTGGTGCTCGGCTACCAACTTGTTGTATAGGTGTCTTAGCCTAGTCTGCTCATCATCCATGGCATTCAGATATTGGGCAAGGTAAGAAATGGTGGGGTCCTTGGATTCTTTGATCTCTGCCAAGATGTAGGTCCTCTTAATCCAACTTGCGGCTGACTTATGCAGAGGTGGGAAAAATCTCATGGGAGAGTGTTGCACCGCTCCATGGTAGGTTGAGCAAAACTTCCTTATTGCCTCTCGGGCGACAATGTGACAGGCTTCGTGGAATCATTGGCCGACGGCTCTGGAGTACCATACAGCGAGAGCGGAGTTATCTTTGATATACAATGTGACCGTCCATGTCTGGTCTCATTTTCAGGTAACGCCTTCCCATGGTACTCCGGATCTGAGGTATACCATGGTATCCCTTAGGAGCTCGGGAAAACCTTTCTTATTCTCATAGTAGCTGATACAGTTGACACTCGTCATCTAACCGAGACACGCAGGACTCGGCCTATTCTAAAAACAATCAACACAACACACAAACAAACACGACAATGTCTGCAATGCCGGCAATCTACACGATTTACTCTTACAATGGTGCTAACTGAGGTGAAGAAAACTTCACTACCCGAATGTAAGAAGGACACTGGAGATAACTAACTTCGGACCACGTGGCTTCAATCCTTGCCCGAACTCAGAGGCTTATTCTGATGAGGGGTTGGTGGTTTCTTCAGAGGTCTCTTCACTGAAGAGTTCTCCACTAGAAGGTCCTTCACTAGGAGACCCTTCGTTGGAGCTGATAATGATGACTCCTGGTGATGACTGAGTCAAGATTAGGGGGTAGTCTTCTTTAGTCAGTCCCCGAGGCGAGGCAATGTCCGAGGATTCTTGCCTTGCTTCAGTTGACGAGGTTGTTGGTGGAGCTTTTGGTTTGCTCGGGGAAGCTGGGCTTGGAGGTGGTCCTATGGGTAGCTCCTCCTTTCCCAGACACTCTAACTCGGGTGTTGGGATTTTCTCCAGGGGAGGGGTTCTGCTAGCTCTGGTGGAGGATCAGGGAGGGATTTTAGAGAGGTTGGCTGGCTCTCACTAACTACTATGCCTTCTAGCACTGGGGTTTCCTCCAAGATCTCATTGGCTTTCCTCTTTTTAAGAGGCACGGGGCGACCGGGGAGAATTGGAGGTTCTTCTGCCATGGCGGCTTTATTCTGGAGGTCCGGGATTCATCTAGGTGAGCTTTTAAGCAGGTAGCTGGCACGTCCTTTAGGGTTTCCTCTGCAGTGCCTGGCATCCATGGTGGCAGACAGGGTGCCCAGTTGGCGCTGCATCATTAGTGCACAGCTCTGCCTGAGGGGTCGTTTGTCAACTGTGTTGCACTAATAACGGGGCATACTGTAAAAGTCATGTCCTTATTGGCCTTGATTCCTGGTGCACGTGCCCTGGTCGTCCATATAGTCAAATGCTTGACCAGGGTGGTCCATATCCAAGGGTTGTGCCAAGTGTCTCTGTGATGGTGATGTTTCCTTATAGTGGACACTGGTTCCTTTAACATCGACTGATCACGTCCATCTGGTCCATGCACTGTGCTTAGGTCCACATGTCCTGGCTTGCATGGGAAGCGTAATTCCCTTCTGGCAGAGGCTTGACTGGTTGACGACGGTCGTTTGGGGTAAGAAAGGGCCAAAATGTTTTTGAAATGGAGTAGGATGAGGAACAGAGATGTTTTTCAAACGGATTTTGGACTCAAAACGTTTTCCAACCTTAGGGTTACGTACTATGGCCAACTACGGCTCTAATACCACCTGAAGTGCCCCAGTTTCCATAATGGGACTAAAATGTGCTTCATTACCATCCCAAGGTTTGGTAATCAAATTCTTACATCAGAGTGACACAGTTCCGCCCTAACGGATCGGACAGCAAAGGGGGCACAGCCCTGAATCAAAGTAGCGGAATATAAAATGTAGGCCCAAACTTCCACATGTCATGGTTGGGAAGTAGGTCATAGCCCTAATCGCTTCCATACATGGTGACTTCATTGTCTCCACTAGAAAAACATCAACAAAGCAAGGGTGAGTACATACGTACTCAACAAGCCCACCTTCCTCCATAAGGAGTAGGGGTATAGCTATATCTACATGCAAGTCATATCTGGAGCTCAGGAAGTTTTACATAAAAACATTTTGTATGCAGGGTTTGAGCTAGTCTAACAAGTTTTAGTCATTCAGAAAACAGGGTTTTTCTTAAAAGGGGTGCCATTGGACTTGCCGGTCCACATGGCTAATGACTTTCCAGCCATCACACTTTCCACACTGCTACAGGGTTCTACCCCCGTAGCTCAAAATCCACCCAAAAACCAATCCACACCCAAAACCAAACTATTGCCAACATTTTTAGTTTATGAAAAGTGCTAACTGAAGAACCAAGCCATAACTCATCCATACCAGTGGACTTGGACTATTCGAATAGATTTTACTCTGATCAGAGGTTGTACTAATTCCCACAAGTTGGACTTAGTGACACTTATGGCCAAATAAGCGTCCGAATTCCAAACTAAGCCTTTACCATTGTTTCATCACCTAGCAGTACTTTAGGGGTTCGGGCCACTGAGCCGCACCCTGGTGTCCCTCGCCACCCCCTTGGCACACAACCCCTTCCCTTGCCCCTTGTGCGCCAACACAGAAGCTACTAGGCTATCCGCTCTGGCTCGGGCCTAGCCGATGCCTCATACAAAGCGAGTGGTTGTACTAAAAGAGTTAGGCAAGATGAAAATCAACGCAGTCCTTAGAGAGCGTAGGTAGAACCATTCCCACTTTCCATTGCTCGACACCACGAGCATCCACCTACCCGGTCATCTCCACGAATCCCGGAACATGGGTAACCGTGGGTTGCTAAGTTACCGTTCATACCCTGCCCTTAAAAGGCGTATCCTGACCCGTTGGTCGTTTGCCGGGGTTCTACCCCCATTTTATTTCAAAAACACACACACATATCCTCAGTCCCAAACCCATCAAGTTCCTCAACCATAATCCCAACTTAACATCAAGATTATGATAGATATAATTAAGTGAGCGATCACACCTGTGCGCACTACATCTAAAATAGGCTTAGGTGGCTGTATATTTGTGGGGTTACCTTAGCAAGCAAAACATGCAAGTTTTATAGTGATTATCAGGCCAAGGGTTGTGGTTGTAAAACATTGGAATTTTATGCATCAAGTGGGGATTCCAGTGGGCTTTCCGTATGCTTTGTTGAAGCGGTTGATTTGTCGATTGCCAGGCGTAGGGAGGGGACCATCGCATAGTGCATCACGAGGGGTAGACCGAACGGACTTTCCGGTAAGGCCTACTTGCACAAACAAGAAAACACACAATACATCGAGGCATAATATGAGCTCAACATTATTTGGGTGTAATGAGATGTTTGGAGGGGATATGAGCTATTTATTGGTAGTGCTTACCAACGGTATTGGTTTTGATAGTATGCGAGATGTAGCAAGTTGGGCCGCAAGCTGCCGACCACGCTAGCGTCTACGGTAGCAGAAATTTTGGAAATGCTAGGGTAGCGGCAGGCCTCGACGGCCTGGTTGGAAATGAAACCATCAGGATGGCGGTCTCATGATGATGGTGGAGTGATTTGGTAGAAAGGTTGGAATAAGGCTTGAATATGCAAGTGACGGGAATTTTTAGATGATTTTCGGTATTGTCATCATCTAAATCAAGGCTTAGAAAGACTTGAGGCAGGAACCTTCTGAGTTGATAGAGAATGGAAGGTCAACGGCATCACACCAGGCACACAAACTTATGTGGGACCAGTGTGAAGCACTGACTGGGCGTCAAGCGGCGTCATGGTGGCATGATGGCGTCTTCCGACCAGGGGAAAAGATTATGTGGTGTGTACGGATGGATAGAGCTTGATTTTAGAGGAATTTAGGCGGAGGAATGGATAGAAACGGAGTTCGATTGAAAGAGATATAAAATTCAAAGATATGGGAGGCTGTATATTGGGAAAAAGAAAAAGAAAAGGAATATTCTTGGAATATTCCCAAATTCGAATAATTGGAAACTAGAGGATAAAATCATATTTTTGGATTTCGGGAGAACAAAAAATATTGGTGACTTGCTCGTGAGCAGAGCTACGTGCTGCTGTCAACGGTCCGCGCCCACTGTGTCGTATGTGGTACAGACTCGTAGGCAGGCCCTGGAAACTCCTAAAATCATGAAATTAATCCGAGTGGTAGATGTTGATTTTAGTTGAATTTTAGAAAGAAAAATGAAAGGAAACGGAGCTTGGATGGTTGAAATATTAATCCAAGAGATAAAAGAGAAATTGAAATGATGATACATATTTGATCATCACATGAGATTGGCTTTGGGTGGTCGGCGTGAGCATGTGAGATGAGGGGCCCACCGGTCATAGGCAAGAGAGAGGGAGTTTCCATGGGGGGGAGGAACGGACCAAAGGCTGGCCAGAGCAGTGCCCCCTGCGCTCGCCTCGCTCTGACCATGCGCAGCGGGGGCAGCTCGCCGGCGCGCGGCCATAGGGTGGCTCCGGCCACCGTTCTCCAATTCGAGGGTGTGAGCAGAGGGAGGGCGGTGTGGTGAATCCGTCCCGGCTCTTCATGGCACGAGCGGAGCTACGGCAAGGGCCGGCCATAGGTGGCCATGGGCGCCGGGCAGGGAGCTCGTGGGCAGCTCGGTACAGGTGGGGAAGGGGCTAGATGGGGCTGGGCGGAGGTAGAGGGAGGTGAGGGGAAGCTTGCTCTCGAAGGAATCGAGCCATGGCACCTTAGGCTGAAGAACGCCGAAGCGAACTTGCTCGTGGGTACGAGCAGAGCAATGGAGGAATTGGAAGAAGAGGCACGGTGGCCGCGGTGGCGAGGCTCAGGTGGCCATTAATAGGCGCGGGTAGGAGCTGCGGGGACTGGTGAACGGGAGACCGTGTGTTGGCGTCTCTTAGCCTTAAAAGATTTCACTCCGCAAGCGCACGGAGACCGCTGTAGCTTTTCACCCAGAGTGTTCCGAGTATCGTATTTTTATCCACAAGGAAGCGGCAGGCGAGAGAGTATAATTGAATAAACTCAAATCAAATGATCCGTATTTAAATAAATATACCAGCTAGTCACTAGACAGGGGGTAAGTCTGTCAAACGGATAGGCATATGGTGGAAAGAAGTAAATTAAACTACCTAAGATACACGTAGAAAGGTATAGTTGCCTGGGAGGACAACGAGTGAGATAAAGTTCCCAAACTCTATTCTATTCGGCTGCAAAGACTATGTTGTGGTTAACTAAGAAACTCAAGTAGCAAGTTAGTGTCTCGGGTCGAGCGAAATTCCGGTGCCTCGAGGGGTCAGGGGGTAGATAGTAGACCACCGAAGGAGACCCGGCTAACGCCTACAGGCCTACCGAACGAACGGGCCTGGACTACATAGGCACACCACACACTGTCACCGAGTGGGGCTACCAAGCAAATCTGCGTGGATAGGCTGGCATGCTATAAACGTACTCAAGCAAAGCTTGAGTAACAATAGATCGTCCTTCATCAGAGGAGAGGACCTAACCAGAGCCTGGCGTACAGGTTGGATTATAGCACCGGCAAGAATAACGGGACTTGACCAACTAAGATAACCATAAGTCTAAGCCTAGCAAGTATGCAAAATAAAGGGTACACCACACTTGCAGGAGATAGAAATAAAGTAAAATATAACTGAATTATATTGAAGATACGAGTACAAAAGATACAAGAGCTTTTATCGCAGACTCAGAAGAGTCTCCGAGAACTCCGAGGCAAAGCTCGACTCACTCTAACTCCCAGGACTATCCTAACTACTAAGATGTGGAAAATGACACTCTCTAAGGTAGAATATGGCTCTCAACTTCTCCACACTTTTACAAATGAGCTCTACAGGCCTATTTATAGTCCCATATGTGAGGGGGGGTACTTGTAGGAGGCAAAGGTCGGTGGGAGGCCGAAGTCGGTGGTTGGCCGACCTAGGGGGGAGGTCGGCCGACCTAGCCCGAGGTCGGGCGACCACCCGATCCACCGCCTTCGCATTCCAACGGCTTGATCTTGCGTCCCCATGGCTGTTGGCGGTTAGGACGGTTGTTGCACGTGTAAAATGCCTTCGAGGGTAGGTTGGCCGACATTGTAGGAGGTCGGGCGACCACGTGTCAACCTTGCATTGGCCACATTGCTCTTCCCTCGGATTGTTGACGTTATGGATCTGTGACTTGGTGCATTTTCGGCCTTTGGATACATTGGATGCTTAGTCTTGCGGCTGGATTTGAGTGCACTTGTGTTTCTTTGTGATGTGGATCGATGAGATGGCATTTGGCTCACTTGGGTGGCTGGGCGGCCTGAGCCAGGGTCGACCGACCTTGTTGGTGGTCGACCGACCTGGCTGAGTCAGGGTGGGCCTAGCCTTGGTCGGCCCACCAAGGCTTGGGTCGGCCGACCTGGCCACTTTGACCAGTGAGCCCATCATCCTTGACGTGTTTTCAGCTGTTTTATGTGCATTTTGGTACCTGCATCCAAATATTTATACAAAACTAGTGGAACTCATTAGTAGAAGAGTTAGTCCATATTTATTCACTTGCATTGCTCCATTTGGTTGGTAATTGACAGTAGATATCGTGAGATTACGACCATCAACCCCCCAAGCTTAAACTTTTGCTCGTCCTCGAGCAAAGCTAAGTGTAACACCCTAATTTTACCCTCATAATTTTCTAATAAATTAACTGGTTTTATTTTAATTTTCTAGGATTTTATGTGCTCAGTTGCATTTTTAATGATTTATTTGTCTCGAATAAATAAAATAAATCCTAGAACGAACATGTTTGTGCATTCATGCTGAAGCATTATTTCATTGCTTGTGTGGACTAAGGACTCAAATTCAAATTTTATTTGAATTTATAGTGTGTTTAAACCTCATTTTGAAAGGAGTTTACAAAAGTTTCAAAAAGAAAAGTCTAAAATACATCCCTGCCACCTTTCCCTCTTTTTGGCCCAACCCCTTTCCCACCTGGGCCAAGCCCACCTCTCCTTTCCCTCCCTCTTGGGCCGAGCGAGTCAGCCGAGCCGGCCCAGCTGAGCAGCCCTCGGTGGCCCAGTTCGGCCAGCCAGGCAGCCCAGTCCCGGCCGCCTCTCTCTCACGCCACTGACAGGCGGACCCGCGCCCCCACCCTCCCTTCCAGGCGGGACCCACAGGTCAGCCCCATCCCTTACCTCGCGCCGTGATGACCGCCTTCCCCCTCTCTCTTCCTTCCTCTCTCGTTTCCGCTCAGCGGCCCCAATGGCTCCCGAGCCGAATCCGCGCCCCGCTCCCTTCCTTAACACGCCCCGCCATCAATCCCCGAAGGTCCGCGCTCGGTTTCCCCTTCTACCGCCTTCCTTCGATGCGCAATGAGAGCTTTCAAGCCGCCGCCCTCCCCTACCTCGTCCGTGCCGCTCGGCTCTCTAGAGCCCTATAAAACCCAACCCCGAGCGTCACCCTAAGTCCCTCTTGCCACCCTCCAGAGCAATTGCGCTCTAGGTCACCGAAGCTCTCGCATTTCATCGCCGGACCCTCCGCCACGGTGAGCAATTCTCGCCGAAATCCGCCGTCTCCGTGCCCTCTCCGGCCCTAACTTCTCCCTCTCTCCGTTCTACAGGAGCACGCGGAGCTTCGCCGCCCGTTCTCGAAGCCCCGGAGCCCCTCCATCTCGCCGTCCCACGGCGCCCGACCTCGCCGTCCGCCTCCGCCGTGCCGGCCCGTCTCCGGCCGCTCCGCGCCTTCCACAACTCCACGATGAGGTTCGCCGTGCCCCTCTCTACCTCTCTGGCCTATCCTAGTCTCGGGCCGCACCTCCGTACGCGGCAGAACGCGCGCGCCGGCGAAGCGCCGCCGCCCTTTGTGGTCGTCGCCGGCGAGCCCTGCCCCATTCAATCCTGGCCGCCAGATCCAATCTGGACGCGCCATATTAAACCCGAGCCCGATCAATCTGAGCCACCCGATCAAGATCCAACGGATCTGAGCGACCGGTGACCGGTCAACCAGGGTCAGCGCCGGTCAGCCGTGGCCTTTTTGCTAAAGAGCCCCTGTGCTTTCTCAAAATCAACCCGCAGTCCACCGTAGTTCAAAAATAATTAGATCTAGGTCCTCTCTTTTGCGTTTTAGCCCCTGATTTTTTAATGAATAGAACCCGCCATCCATAGCCCGGGTTTTTGGCTCAGAAGCCCCCGGATTTTCTATTCTTTCACGTATAGGCCCTCGGTTTTATAAAATAAACCCTAGATCTAAGTTTTTAATTACAGTTATGCCCCTGAAACCTTGTTTTATGCATAACTTCTCCGTTTTAAATCCGATTAGAGTGTTTCTTTCGCTCATGTGTTCATAGTGATGCGTAGAACAATTTTATAAATGTTTTATCTTCTGTTTCGATGATATGGTGTATTGTTTTAGCTTATTTGTACTTGTTTGCTTGCATGTATGATATGTATGCATGTGTGGTGTGCCGATGAGCGTGTAGACGCCAGTCTTGTTCGTGGAGTTTCAAGTGCAACATCAGCAACCAGAAGACTCTGAGCAGTGACTTTTTAAAGGAAGGCAAGTATAACATAAACGCCACCTAATAACCTTTAATCATTGCATTTGCATGTGTTAAAATTGTATGCCTTTAAGGTTGTACCTAGCTACCTATAACCTTATATCTACCTTTTGGGATGCATTTGGGTAGCTTGTGCTAGGTGCCGCGCTAACACATGTTCTCCTGTTAATTAATATTAATTAATGGTTCTATGCAATTAATGTGAGCTTGACCCTCTGTGCTATGTGCTTGAGTGGTTCATGTCTCTTTTAAAACTTGCTTTTTAGCAACTTGGTAAGGGGGGCTTGTGCATGTGCTTAGTGCTTTGCCAGCCACTCTCCGTAAGGACCGAATCACAAAGCGACAACCTGGGACTACAGCGCAGCCCCAAGTTCTGGTATGGGACGGACGCGGCTCAGTAATTAGGTTGTTTTGGTCGGGAGTAACTTACCTTCGGGGCAAGAGGGGGAGTAAGCTTCAGTGGTCCCTGCGCTCCTCATGGTTGAGTGTGCTGTGTGCTTCTCCCTTTGGAGGTGGGCCCCACCGTTGCGGCGCTTGATTCCTTGCGGTTACTTCTTACCAACGTGACCTTTGGAAAGGCTCGTAGTGAGTTTGCTAGTCATCTCATCTAAGGAAATGTGATGAACACCTAGCGTAGACTCACGGCTTGTGCGGTGAAAGTGTGCAACCTCTCGAGAGTGTAAAACTGACATGTCAGCCGTGCTCACGGTCATGAGCGGCCTGGATCCTCCTGTTGATTAGTGGGGTTACCTTGGTTTGGTGGTTATCTCTGATTAATGGTGAATAATTTATTATGCAATATCTTGGGTTAATGGTTTATCTACTCATCTTTAGTAAATAGCTGTTAATAAAATTTGACCAATTAAAAGCTCATGCAGTCGTGTCAGCTAAACTTAGAGCCTCATAGTTTGTGTTATACTTGTTGAGTACCTGTTGGTGTACTCACGCTTGCTCCTTTTAAATTTTTCCCAATTGTGGAAACCAACCGTGCTGCTCAGAGAGACGAAGGCCTGGAGGAGTACATATGAAGGTTCATGGAGTTCTAGGCGTACGTACCCCCAGTCAGTCTTCCCTGTGGATGGCTCGAAGACTTAGTTACGCTTCCGCTACTCGGTGTAAAGACTTAATGTCTTATGTAAATGTCGTTTAACGTTATATAATAAAGCATGCTCTGTTTTATCACTGTATTGTCTCTATATGTGTGAGATTAGATCCTGGCACACATATGGGTTTGCTCTGGTTTGTCTTTTATAAACCAGAGTGTGACAGAGTGGTATCAGAGCAGTGCTGACTGTAGGACGCAAGCCTAGATAGAACTGGTCGTTTTAAGGACAAAATTTCTTATATATCATCTTTGGTCTTTCCATCTTTGTTGTTTCATGCCTTCTGCTTGCCTATCTCTAATTCCTCACTCTTTGTCTTAATACCAAAGCTTATGATCCTTAGTCTTCTTATCCTTGTTTCTTCTTACCTTTTGCTTGCTTATGACAAGTTCTCCACTGATAATCTTCCAATCCATTGTTATGATCCTTTGTCTTTCTATCCTTGCTATGCCCTTGTCATTTTGTTAATTATCTCATCTTTTCCTAATGTCATTTCACCTCTCCTCCTATATCTTGTTGTTCTCCTCTTGTCATACAACTCATTGCTCCTTCCTTTAGAACTACTCATGCTTCTCTTATGCTCGATCGGTAGTCAGTTTTGCTAAGTTGTTGGTTTTTAGGAGGTTCTACCCTATGGTTGTAAGATCGACTAGACTCGATGTAATGTAGCGTGCTTGTAATGTTTGTTATTGTGATCATGATTGATTTGGATCTTTGTATTGTTTGTGTTTGAGTTGTGGAGTAATGCCCATGACTTAAACATGTTTTAAAAGCTATGCTTTATTAAACTTAGACCGTTGGGGTAAACCAAACACTCTCTTTTGCTTCCTTCTACTCAATCGGTGTCACCGCGTGGAAGATGATGTCATCCAAGGAAGAAAAGTTTAGAGCAACCTATCTCCATCCTCTCTGCTAACAAATCTCGAATCTCGGGACGAGATTCTTGTTAAGGGGGGTAGGCACCCCCTGCGATTGTTTTAAAGTTGGACAGTTGGACGTTTCCTCACTCTTCTTCCTTTGTGTCAAATCTATGCTTACTTCTTCCTTCTCTTCTTCCTTGTCTATACCTCTTCAGATGTCAAACTCCAGATCAGATCTTGAGAGTAGTGCCAACCACGTTGATGAGTGCAACCCAGCTCCAATTTCAGTTTCTTCTACTCGGTCTCCAATGCAGCAATTCCTGGCCTTACAGATTCAAGTTTTACAAGCAACCTCAGAGATGGCAGCATATACGCGACAAATTCTTTCTGCACAAGCAATGAGACTCCAAGGTGGTAGTCATGATGCCAGTAGCTCAACCACACCAGCTATTCCAGATGTGGATCTAGAGAAGCTAGTGGAGACACACACCTTAATACTGCAACAAGCATCGCAACTCACAGCCTTAAGTCAACAAATGTTCGGAAGTCAAAGCAGCTCTCACAAGGGAATGACTGAGGTGCAGTTTGATGAGTCACAAAGAGATGTATTTCTACAGCAACTAGCAAGTGACCAGGCAGCCTGCAATTGTTGTGAGTTCTACGGTGTCCCTTGTCGCAGGAATCGTGCAAATCAGGATCGAATGCTGTTTTTAGGTCTGAAGAGGAAGATATCCTCACATGAGCAGTTGTTGGAAGATTATCTATTACAAAACACCGAATCAGCTGATGAATTAGAACTAATGCAACAAAGACCACATTCCCAGAATCCCATGAAGGCCTTGTTTGGAAAAGATTTACCTCCTGCTTTTATTGATGGATGGACTGTAACTTGTAAAGGATTTCAACCACAAAGGCGTAGAAGGTCTAAGAAGAAAGGAAATGAGCATATGCAGATTATGGTGGATCCCTCAGAACACCAATCGATTGGCATATCATGTACATGTCCTAGCTCTCAGCAAAAATTCTCATTAGATCTTGGCAAACCCCAGGGTCAGCCACAGGCTCAACTTGTTAATACAGAGTTGGCAGCAAATATCGGAGCTAATCAGAAGGTACGTCATGATCGCCAGAATCAGGCCCACGGAGTCAAGAAGCAAAAACAATTTGTCCGCGGATGCATCAACCATACAGTGACAAGTACTATTCAAGATGGTGAGCTAGTCTTGTTTGGCACCCTTGTAGTCAACTTAGCTCCCGCCTTGGTGTTATTTGATCCTCGTGCCACCCATTCCTTCATCTCCACCCATTTCGTAATGAAGCATGGCATATTCAAGTGCCCAATGGGGAAGAAAATGCTCATCAACTCACTTGATAAAGAACTAACATCTATTTACCTATGTCCCAAGGTTGAAGTTCAGGTGGGTAGTGTAGATTTTCATGATAAACTTGTAATGGTGGAATTAACCGGAATTGACGTGATCCTTGGAGGAGACTGGTTAAGAAACAGAGATGCAGTGATACATCCCAACAAGAGAATGGTGTCTCTAAGAGCTCCTTCAGGAGAGATGGTCGAGTTTGAGCTACCCTTACCACAAGCACAGAATAGAGTCAACACACAAGAGGATGCAGACATTAAGGACCCGTCCTCACTAAGAATGTTGCAAGCAAGTTCGACTCCAATCCTTAACCTCGAATACCGATCCGACACCAGATCAAAGTGACCAAATGCGATCAGGCATCCTTGGAGGACAAGTTGGTCATGCCAAGTACATTAAGGATGCATAATGAAAGATAATCATGTACTTTAGTTTTGGTTCTCCTTTTAGAAGTTGTAATCATGTTGGAACAACTGATGAATGATGAGAAGTGATGTTGCTGGTTCAGAAACTTGTAGAAGTAACAAAGCTCTTGTTAAGGGGGGTAGATCCCAGTTGCCAGCAAGAATCCAGGAATGGCAAAATGGACCTTGGTTGAAAAATAAGAACAAAGTTTGGAATGATAGAAACCACCCCCAGATGTGAAGAACTTTAGGAGCTTCCTTATTATGTGAAGGGTTGAACAGAACTACCATACAAAGGATAAAGTCATCAAGTTACAAGTCTAAGAGTTGAAGCACCTTACCCTTATCCTCTTTTGCTAGCCAACCCTGAATCTCGGGACGAGATTCTTGTTAAGGGGGGTAGAGTTGTAACACCCTAATTTTACCCTCATAATTTTCTAATAAATTAACTGGTTTTATTTTAATTTTCTAGGATTTTATGTGCTCAGTTGCATTTTTAATGATTTATTTGTCTCGAATAAATAAAATAAATCCTAGAACGAACATGTTTGTGCATTCATGCTGAAGCATTATTTCATTGCTTGTGTGGACTAAGGACTCAAATTCAAATTTTATTTGAATTTATAGTGTGTTTAAACCTCATTTTGAAAGGAGTTTACAAAAGTTTCAAAAAGAAAAGTCTAAAATACATCCCTGCCACCTTTCCCTCTTTTTGGCCCAACCCCTTTCCCACCTGGGCCAAGCCCACCTCTCCTTTCCCTCCCTCTTGGGCCGAGCGAGTCAGCCGAGCCGGCCCAGCTGAGCAGCCCTCGGTGGCCCAGTTCGGCCAGCCAGGCAGCCCAGTCCCGGCCGCCTCTCTCTCACGCCACTGACAGGCGGACCCGCGCCCCCACCCTCCCTTCCAGGCGGGACCCACAGGTCAGCCCCATCCCTTACCTCGCGCCGTGATGACCGCCTTCCCCCTCTCTCTTCCTTCCTCTCTCGTTTCCGCTCAGCGGCCCCAATGGCTCCCGAGCCGAATCCGCGCCCCGCTCCCTTCCTTAACACGCCCCGCCATCAATCCCCGAAGGTCCGCGCTCGGTTTCCCCTTCTACCGCCTTCCTTCGATGCGCAATGAGAGCTTTCAAGCCGCCGCCCTCCCCTACCTCGTCCGTGCCGCTCGGCTCTCTAGAGCCCTATAAAACCCAACCCCGAGCGTCACCCTAAGTCCCTCTTGCCACCCTCCAGAGCAATTGCGCTCTAGGTCACCGAAGCTCTCGCATTTCATCGCCGGACCCTCCGCCACGGTGAGCAATTCTCGCCGAAATCCGCCGTCTCCGTGCCCTCTCCGGCCCTAACTTCTCCCTCTCTCCGTTCTACAGGAGCACGCGGAGCTTCGCCGCCCGTTCTCGAAGCCCCGGAGCCCCTCCATCTCGCCGTCCCACGGCGCCCGACCTCGCCGTCCGCCTCCGCCGTGCCGGCCCGTCTCCGGCCGCTCCGCGCCTTCCACAACTCCACGATGAGGTTCGCCGTGCCCCTCTCTACCTCTCTGGCCTATCCTAGTCTCGGGCCGCACCTCCGTACGCGGCAGAACGCGCGCGCCGGCGAAGCGCCGCCGCCCTTTGTGGTCGTCGCCGGCGAGCCCTGCCCCATTCAATCCTGGCCGCCAGATCCAATCTGGACGCGCCATATTAAACCCGAGCCCGATCAATCTGAGCCACCCGATCAAGATCCAACGGATCTGAGCGACCGGTGACCGGTCAACCAGGGTCAGCGCCGGTCAGCCGTGGCCTTTTTGCTAAAGAGCCCCTGTGCTTTCTCAAAATCAACCCGCAGTCCACCGTAGTTCAAAAATAATTAGATCTAGGTCCTCTCTTTTGCGTTTTAGCCCCTGATTTTTAAATGAATAGAACCCGCCATCCATAGCCCGGGTTTTTGGCTCAGAAGCCCCCGGATTTTCTATTCTTTCACGTATAGGCCCTCGGTTTTATAAAATAAACCCTAGATCTAAGTTTTTAATTACAGTTATGCCCCTGAAACCTTGTTTTATGCATAACTTCTCCGTTTTAAATCCGATTAGAGTGTTTCTTTCGCTCATGTGTTCATAGTGATGCGTAGAACAATTTTATAAATGTTTTATCTTCTGTTTCGATGATATGGTGTATTGTTTTAGCTTATTTGTACTTGTTTGCTTGCATGTATGATATGTATGCATGTGTGGTGTGCCGATGAGCGTGTAGACGCCAGTCTTGTTCGTGGAGTTTCAAGTGCAACATCAGCAACCAGAAGACTCTGAGCAGTGACTTTTTAAAGGAAGGCAAGTATAACATAAACGCCACCTAATAACCTTTAATCATTGCATTTGCATGTGTTAAAATTGTATGCCTTTAAGGTTGTACCTAGCTACCTATAACCTTATATCTACCTTTTGGGATGCATTTGGGTAGCTTGTGCTAGGTGCCGCGCTAACACATGTTCTCCTGTTAATTAATATTAATTAATGGTTCTATGCAATTAATGTGAGCTTGACCCTCTGTGCTATGTGCTTGAGTGGTTCATGTCTCTTTTAAAACTTGCTTTTTAGCAACTTGGTAAGGGGGGCTTGTGCATGTGCTTAGTGCTTTGCCAGCCACTCTCCGTAAGGACCGAATCACAAAGCGACAACCTGGGACTACAGCGCAGCCCCAAGTTCTGGTATGGGACGGACGCGGCTCAGTAATTAGGTTGTTTTGGTCGGGAGTAACTTACCTTCGGGGCAAGAGGGGGAGTAAGCTTCAGTGGTCCCTGCGCTCCTCATGGTTGAGTGTGCTGTGTGCTTCTCCCTTTGGAGGTGGGCCCCACCGTTGCGGCGCTTGATTCCTTGCGGTTACTTCTTACCAACGTGACCTTTGGAAAGGCTCGTAGTGAGTTTGCTAGTCATCTCATCTAAGGAAATGTGATGAACACCTAGCGTAGACTCACGGCTTGTGCGGTGAAAGTGTGCAACCTCTCGAGAGTGTAAAACTGACATGTCAGCCGTGCTCACGGTCATGAGCGGCCTGGATCCTCCTGTTGATTAGTGGGGTTACCTTGGTTTGGTGGTTATCTCTGATTAATGGTGAATAATTTATTATGCAATATCTTGGGTTAATGGTTTATCTACTCATCTTTAGTAAATAGCTGTTAATAAAATTTGACCAATTAAAAGCTCATGCAGTCGTGTCAGCTAAACTTAGAGCCTCATAGTTTGTGTTATACTTGTTGAGTACCTGTTGGTGTACTCACGCTTGCTCCTTTTAAATTTTTCCCAATTGTGGAAACCAACCGTGCTGCTCAGAGAGACGAAGGCCTGGAGGAGTACATATGAAGGTTCATGGAGTTCTAGGCGTACGTACCCCCAGTCAGTCTTCCCTGTGGATGGCTCGAAGACTTAGTTACGCTTCCGCTACTCGGTGTAAAGACTTAATGTCTTATGTAAATGTCGTTTAACGTTATATAATAAAGCATGCTCTGTTTTATCACTGTATTGTCTCTATATGTGTGAGATTAGATCCTGGCACACATATGGGTTTGCTCTGGTTTGTCTTTTATAAACCAGAGTGTGACACTAAGGCTGAAAGTGGATTAGGAGTTGCTGCAATATCGAAGATGAAGATAAATTCTTATATATGACTCAATGCTCATGCTTTTGTTTCAAGTAGTGAAATAATTGAAGCCCACCTTGTGTTCTACCTGTGGTGCATCTTTTTGCTTACCTTGCCTTGGGCGGTTGAGCGATGGAACGACCATTGTACAAGAGTTCTTCTAACTTGCTCTTTTTGGATGTGGCTCAGGTGTTTTCAAAATTTTCAAAACAAACGTAGCTTCCCCAAGGTGCTCTCAGGTGCTCAAATGTGTTTTCTCACCAAGGGTCAAGATTCAGCCAACACTTTCCTACACTAAGGCCTTTGTGGAGCTTTGGGTAGGGAGAGAATATGGCACACTTAGGATATTAATTTTGCTAAGCCAAAGATTGGACCAAAGAGTGCACTCTATCACTTCTTCTAATTGATCACTGGAGTATGAGTGGTGGTATTGTATGCCTCCATCTCTTGGTTTTGATCCCTTGTAGCCTTTTGTAAATTTGGAGTGGATATGGAGCTTTTATTTATTTTTGCCATGCTTGAAATTGCATGCTTTTTATTTTGCCATGCTTTTGCACGCATTTTTCTTTTTGCCATGCTTTTGCATGCTTTTCTTTTTGGCTCCATACCCTTACTCCATTGGATTTGAAGGCTAGGGGATTACGAGAAGTATTTGGAGACATTTTGGTGGATGCAAATTCCAGAATGGATCACTTGCATTTTTGCTTTTGTACTCCAGCTATCAACAGAAGGTGATATTCCTACTCAAAGAGACTCAATATTTGACAAAGCTCAAACTATCACTAAGTAGCTCATTGTAACAGTTTAAACTAATTGAAGCATTTTTTTGGCTCTGGTAGGTATTTTTGATCAAGGGGAGCTATATTTTGTTATTTTCAAAATAAAAACCTGAGATGTTCATCTTAGTGAGAGCATGAAAGAATTATCCCATATTCAAGTCATATCATTCATCTCACAACAACTTAGGCTTGTTATCACAAATGGCAACCACAAGATAGAACCTTGGTTTACTTCTTTTATTCACAAACTCAAAACTAAGCTAAGCATAAGTCACATGCAAGAATTAAGTCATTCACTTGATAGAGCAACTATTCATCATTTCCAAAATGAAGCTAGCATATGAACTTATCGTTAAAGCATGGGAGTTTTTCTACTTTTTTTTTAAATAACGGAATTAAACAAACTAAGTTAAGCAAACTGAATTAAACAAACTAGCAAACTCTCAAAGTCTTAGCCTACTGATATAGATCCGCAAGCGCACGGAAACACGTTGTAGCTTTTCACCCAAGAGTATTCTAGGGTATCGAAATCCACGCGGAACGAGGAGTAACTCAACGTAGAACAGGCAGAACCGAACAGTAAAACCAGCAAGGTAGAGGTATAGGGCAGAGTATAGACGGTTGAAGCGTTCCCAAGCTGCCCCCAAGGATTCTCTCTCGCACTGTCGGAAGTTGAATACTTCGCAGCGGAGGTCGATAACCTTATTTGGCGGAAAGAAACAGAGACAAAAACTGGTTTTCAAGTCCTCCCAACTCCCTTCTACTTTACCAACTGCCTGCTTGCACCAGATTTTTGCCTCCCCGTTAGCGAGAACGGAAAAAGTAACCATCGAAGTGTGTCGCCAGACATTCTCGGGATGACCAGGCAGCTGCATAGCTGCTCGAATTCCCAGAGGTGTGCGTAGGGACATTCTGATTCGTGTCCTCCAAATGATTTGTCCCGAACCATGGCTATCAAGCCGGGACGTAGCTGATAGCCTTCTATGGTGATGGGTGCGGATGATGGTGGAGGCCCCAAATAATCGCCCTTTCGAGTGGCGAGTTGAAAGATAGGCATGGAATCCATATGATAGATGGTATGTGGTATTTGGTGGGGATATATGTGGTGGTTGTGTATAGTGTGAGTATGGACGATCCTAAGTTCTAGTTGAATTAGCTACCGTTCCCCAGCAACGGCACCAGAAAAGCTTGTTGGCGTTTCTTAGCCTACTGATATAGATCCGCAAGCGCACGGAAACACGTTGTAGCTTTTCACCCAAGAGTATTCCAAGGTATCAAAATCCACGAGGAACGAGGAGTAACTCAATGTAGAACAGGCAGAACCGAACAGTAAAACCAGCAAGGTTGAGGTAAAGGGCAAAGTAGAGCAGGTTCACTACTTTAAATAAAAGAATTTAACTTTACTAAACAAACTAGTGTTCTACTCAGCAGGTTTACTTGGACACTAAGCTTATAGAACCACTTCCGGGCACAAGAGTGCTGATAACCTAGACGAGAAAGGCAGGCACTACAGAACTCAGCTATGCGTCGATGACTACTTATCCGGACGACGGGGCAGAGTACACAGGGTACGCTTGCTGTCACCAAGCGGACCTACCACCAAAGCTGTGTGGGACAAGACACCTTTCAAGGCAAACTCTAGTCTAGACACCATGTCTACACAACCGAGTTTACTACTACACAGGTTCGAGGCCTGAGAGCAAGCACAACTGTATAGCTAAACTACACAGAGCACACTTGGCACCCGTAAACTACTGAGCAAAGCACTGAGTATGCAAATGAAGTAAGTATGAAATAAATAAAGAAGGGGGCAAGGAACTTTACTGTATCCTGGAAATAGAGTAATAATTCCTCTGAGAATAAGAGCTCGGGAATAGAAGACCAATAGAGAATTCTGACTCCTTCACTCTACTACTCACTACTCACTCTTGATACAACTTGGCTCTCTCTACAATGCCAAGGGTAGCTTCACTACTATACTCTACACTCAACTACACAACCACACTAGTGTTATCTTGATCCACCACACCTTGCAAATGACCTCCCGGGGGTATTTATAGCTTGGATGGCTGAGGGGGTATTTGTAGGTGTGCAAGGTCGGTTTAGGCATAGGTCGGTGGTCGGCCGACCTAGGGGTAGGTCGGGCGGCCACCCGATGCACCGTCTTCCTTGATCCATCGGCTGTGATGTGCTCCGAATGTCGGTTGGCAGTTGTGGCAGTTGAGGCACGTGCAAAACGAGGTCGGTGCTAGGTCGGCCGTCCTTGGGACAAGGTCCGGCGGCCTCCGATTGGCTGCATGTTCTTTCCCTCGGATTGCTGACGTCATCGATCCCTTGTACGATGTTCTTTCAGCCCTTGGATGCATTGGATTCTTGATCCGACGGTTGCATTAAACATCTTTTGTGTTTCTTTGCATGCAGGTCAAAATTAGCGTTGTGGCAAGGTCGGGTGACTTGGGCCTAGGTCGGGCCACCTGGACCCTGAGCCGCCTGATGGGCTACCAGGGTCGGGCGACCTGGCTCCTGGGTCGGCCGACCTAGGTCTTGGGTCGGCCGACCTGGCCCCTGGGGCTCTTGGTTGGCCTCTGGTCGGCCAACCGGGTCGGGCGACCACAACCTGGTCGGCTGACCTGGGATGGTGGTTGGCCAGCCTAGTCTTCTGGCCCATTGCTCCCCTTCTTGCCACATTGTCTCCATTTGTTCATTTCTATGTGGTTTTGAATGTGTAAGGCTCCTGCATACAACGTTTATGCACAACTCGTGGAACTAGTTAGAGATTAGTGAAAACTTGGTAAAGTATACTCTAAAACATGAAATGTTGGTGGTCGAAATGGGTTTAATCGACCGCCAACACAAAGCATGATACAATGGGTGGTGCAGAAAATAGGGGACTGACATACGTACCCAGATGTCGATTCGGGTCCCCCCCCAAGCTTGAACGAAGCTACTCGGGGTAGTACCCGTATTGCTGGAAGAATCACTGGGACTCATCGAAGGTGCGCTGAGCCGCCGCTTATATTTCTAGGAGGCGGTTGTATTGTTCGTCTTGGGTCTGTTGGATGACCTGAGTGCGCTCATCGACCTGATTAAGCTGCTGGGCCATCCTAGCTGTGCGTTGGTCCTGAATGGTCAGGGACCCAAAGATGGCTCTCAAAGGGTCTCCTGCAAAGCGTGCAGAGGCAGATGGTCCTGCCTCATACGGTGCTGACCCATACCCATAGTAGGTTCCTCCTCCTTACTGCTGAGAGAATGCAGCGCTCGGCTCGTGTCCCCATGGTGTGTTTACAGATCCTCCGTGGGGCTGCCACATTGGGTCTGCTCCCTAGGTTTGCCAGGACATGCCAGTCGCGGTATGGAACCAGGTAGGTCCCGTCCCGGTGGTTTGTGCATCATGTGCTTGCTTCTGTAGGCGCTTTTGGGCTGCTCTCCTCTGTGCCCTGGTCATGACTCCCGCTACACTATGTCTGGGATCCTCTACAGGCTCTTCTACTGAGACGCTCTTTATTGGCATAGAGAGTGTGTCCACGTGGTAGATTTTGAATTGTGGTGCTGGTAGAGGTACTTTAAAGTTGTACCCCATGTAGATCATGACATAGGTATCTGTGCTGGGGTTCTTGCGCAGAAAGTGTCCCCGGATAAAATGGCTCTCTGTGACTAGGTTGGGTGTGTTTGGGGGTAAGAATGCCACCTGGGCATTTGCTAAGACCCGTAGCTCGGATGCAATCCTCGTCACAAAGGACGTGATTGTTATGGAATTTTCATCCCAAACTAGCTTCATCCAGTGAAAGAGCATAGCTATGACAGGTGCATACTTTTGTTTACGCCACATGGCATAGTGGATTTTTGAGTCCTCTATGGTCACATAGCGTGTGTCATCACGGGGAAGGACTACGATGGTAATCCAACGGGCCATGAACCGCATGGTGGGGTGCTTAATGTGTTTGATACTCTTCTTCCCCTTATAGTCTAGACCGGCTAGTTCCTTCCAGTACTCTGTTGCATTAAAGCCCACGGGTTCGGCTGCTATGGAGCAGCTAGGTGAGAACCCGAGAGCATTGCTGAACTGACGAAGTGTCAGCTCATTCTTAGAGTTGAAGAGTCTGAAATGAACAGTCGTGTCGGACTGAAGTGATACTACTCAGAGGGTCATTAGAAACTCCTTGGTGAGGACTATGCCTCCCTCACTAACATGTGCAAAGTTATCCCAGCTTAACATACTAAAACTTTCATCAAATTCATCGTCCATACCTGTGCTTGTCATGAGTACCTCATCGAAGCACTTGGTGAGGCTGATAGGCTTGGTGTGGAGTCGCCTCAGTAGGTCGGCTTCATCTTGATTGCGCGTCTGGATTTGAGAATCCAGCAGCAATACGGGCCTGATGTTGGATGATGAAGCTTCTTCTCCTCCCGGTCCAGCACTTGATAAGCCTCTGTCGGACACTGTCCGAGAGTTCTGTGAACCGGAGGACGTCGAGAACCGAATGTGCTGTCCCGCCCTACTCATCACACTTTTGGCCCTCTTGACAGCGCGCCTCATCCTGCACAAAAATGAACACAAGAACTACGAGACGACGGAATAAAATTAGCGTTAGTCGTTAGTCTTCCTTGTGGGGTGTGACACCGCCACAACTCGTTCTTGGTCTTGCCAAAAGAGAGGGGCTAGTAGCTAATTATTTGCTCAACTAAATTTTTATTCGGACCTTATTTTGGGCTAAGCAAAGAGAGCTAAATTAACTACTAAACAAAGGAATTTGAGAAGCAGAGAAGGGAGTTTGTATTGGTGCATTGAGCAAGAGGATGGGGTGCTATTTATAGGCAAATGGAGCAGGAAGGAGGTCGGGCGGACAAGCATGGGGGTCGGTCGACCCAAGGTCTTGGGCGGCCGGCCTGAGGAGTTGGTCGGCCGGCCTGGCTTGCGTGAGGGTGCAAGAAAGGGAGAGAGGAAGAGTGAGGAGGCTTTGGTCTAGAGAGCACCGAAAGTGGGCATGGTAGGGTGGTCGGCCGGCCTGTGCTGCTGATCGGGCGACCACTCAAGTTCCCGGTTAGCCACTCGAGTGCGCGTGAGTGAAGAGATAGATGGAGCTGGTCGGCCGGCCTGGGGTGAGGTCGGGCGACCTTGTGCATGTGTGGCCACTTGAGTTCTTTGGTTGCAGAGGAAGTGGGTCGGTCGGCTTTGGTCTGATGTCGGGCAACCACTTGCTGCAGTGAGTGAGAGGTGGGAAAAGAAAAGAGGCTTCGTACGCGTCGAAAGCAGAAGGAGGTGGGTCGGGCAGCATCGTTGCTTTGGTCGGCCGACCTCCTTTGGTGATTAGTGGAGGTGCAAAGCGGAGAGGAGGCAGAGGGGGGTTGCGCGACCAGTGCAAAGTCAGCCGGCTGGCCTCAAGTGCCGCTCCATGCCTTGCTTCGGGGGAAGTTAAAGAGAAAGATGAAAGGAGGTGAAAAAAGAAAGAGAGAGGGGAAGAAAAGAAAGAGAAAGAGAGGGAGAGCGAGAAGAGAAATAGAGGAAAAGGAGAAGGGGAGTGAGGGGAGGCTGGGCGACCTGACCATAGGGTCGGCCGACCCTTGGTTTGCCCCCCTCCTTTACCTTTGGGCAGGGTGGTCGGCCGGCCAGGCGGTGCGGTCGGCCGACCCTGCTATATATTTTTTTTCGAAAATAAAGGAGGATGATTAACTAAATGGAAAGAAAATTAAGATATATGCAAGGCAAAAAATTTAAATATGCCATGGTCTGTTAGGAATTAAAACTGGCCGAAAAGTAAATATGCCGTCGAAAGGTAATGCCAGATTTACCTCTTGGCGGGAGCGAATCATTCACCACCCTTCGGGATGTCACGTGGACGTACGTATGGGGAGGTAAGCGGTACTTTTACGAGCCACTTGGAGTTTGTCGTGGATGGGTCCTGGGCGCTCTTGTTTTCAACATGCCCCATATATTTGTCCTAGAGTCTCCATGGGTATGCTGATTCTTGCTACACCCTTGGTTGGTTGGTCTTATAGGATCATGGGTGCCGACCTTCTTAACAGGAGCTTTGCCTCCTGTTTCCTGGTTTTTGCGGCTAGCCTTCATGGCTTTCGCCTTCTTCCATTCGTCTTCTTCCCGTTGTCGGATGGCAGCCTTGGTGGCTAACTTCCTTTTCATGAATGCTACAAGACTGTCCATCTCTTTCCCGGAAGCGTCGTAGACTGGTGGCTTCGGCACATACTTTTGGCATTTGAAAAACTTCACTTGGTTGCACTGTTCCACTTTTGGTTTGAAGGAGAATGTCTCCCTCATTCCGTTGATGTTGAGGTGGACTTCTCTGGCTCCAACATCAATGCTTGCTTTCGCGGTGCTCAGAAACGGCCGCCCAAGAATGAGCGGTGTATTGGCATCAATCTCCATGTCCAATACCACAAAGTCCATGGGAATGAGGAAGTACCAGATCTTCACCGAGACATCCTCAGCGATTCCCGCGGGGTATCGGATAGACTGGTCCGCAAGTTGCAGGCACATGCTTGTGGGGACAAGTGCCGCGTGATTGAGTTTGTCAAAGACATTTTTAGGCATGACATTGACGCTTGCTCCAAGATCACATAATGATTGAAGACTTGGTTCCCAATTGAGCACGGAATGGTAGGACTGCCAGGGTCCTTCTTTTTCTGTGGAGGTTGGTTGAGTATAGCTGCGCTACACTCCTCGGTCATGTGCACAATTTCCGCTGATAGCAGTGGTTTCTTATTGTTGAGTATATCTTTTAAGTACTTTGCATATGCTGGGACCTGCATAGCATCTAGCAGGGGTATATTGACATATTATATTGACATATAACTTCTTAGTAACCTCAACAAACTTACTATATTGTTCATCGGCGGCAACCTTCTTGTTGTGCTGAGGGAAGGGCAACACCGTTGTGTCATAAAACTCGTGTGAAGAGTTTTCGATGGTGCCTTCTCATTCGCGGCACCAGTGCTGGTTTCTGGATCGTCATTCTCTTCCGTTTCAGTGGTCTTCTCCTGTTCCTTGCCTGTATGGTTAGTGCGTGGTGCACCACTAGGATGTGGAGGGTCCTGAGTGGACTTACCACCCCGAGTGGTGATGGCATTAATTTGCTCTTTGGGAGGAGGTTCCGGTTGTCTCGGAAGCTTTCCCGCATTAGCATTAGGCAAAGAGGCAGCCAACTGAGCTATCTGTGTTTCTAACATTTTATTGAAACTCAGTTGATTCTTCATAGCACTGTTAAAAGTTTCCATTTGTAATGAAATCGATTCAAAAAGTCTATCATTTGCATGGAACTTTTTTACTAATGCTATCATACACAGCTTTTGGATCAAAAGAGCTAGGCTTATTGAACTGCTGTGAGTTACCAGAGGAGTTATCTTGTCCGGAGAATGGAATATATGGTCGCGAATTCCAACCTAGTTGGGGATAATTCCCGTTGTTGAAGTTGCTAGAATTACCGATGAAGTTGGCGTCTTCCGGTTGCGTTTCAGGGCAGCTGCTCCCTGAATGCCCCGTGTTCCCGCAGACTTCACAAGTCATGTGAGTGTCGAAGGCCTGGACTAGTGCGGTCTCAGGATTGTCTTCTAGCTTCTTTAAGAGCAGGTCCATCTTGGCGGCCAGCATGTCCATGCTGTCGATATGATGGACTCCACCGGATCATGCGTGTGACCTTTGTTCCTTCCATCCCTGGTTAGTGGTGATCTTCTCAATCAGATTTTTGGCCGTTCTCACACTTTGGGATAGGAAGGATCGTCCAGCGGCTGCATCTAGGTGCTCTTGAGCAGTACGGTTTAACCCGTGAAAGAAACTCTGAATGATCAGCCATTCTTCCATGCCATGATGGGGGCAGGCTGCTATATATTCCTGTAATCTTTCCCAAGCCTCCGCCACCGTTTCATCTGTGAGCTGTTGAAAGCTCGAGATCTTGTTCCTCAACGCGTTGGTCTTTCCAAGAGGGAAGAAGTACTTGGCAAGGAATACATTTGAGCACGCATCCCATGTTGTCAGTGTTGCAGGTTGAGGTAGAACCATTGCTTCGCCTTTCCGACAAGTGAAAATGGGAAGAGGCATAACTTAACAGCGTCAGCGGATGCACCTTTCATGGTAAATGTGCTGCAGATTTCCAGGAATTGCTGCAGGTGGTTGTTGGCATCCTCCGTTGCTAATGGGCAAAAGGGAATGGCTTGAACCATGTGAATGACTCCCGGCTTGAGTTCAAAGTTCTCCCCTGCGTTGACTGCTGGTCCCGTAGGGACATTGTTGCTGGATGGGATGGAGAACTCACGGATGGTCTTCTCAGGAGCTGCGGCCATGTCGTCAGTGTTCGAAGAACTACTTGACGTGGCCATTTCAAGGTTCAGTTCCCTTGGAACAGGTATCTGCCCGTGAACGGTCTTGGGACGGACCCTCCTGAGTAGTGACTCTGGATTATTGTGAAAGTTTTTTGGCAGGTCAAAACCGGTCATACACCTCCCCGTTGCAACCACAACATAAAGAACATAGACAAGTGAGCGTGCTAAAGACTAGTTGGTATTTTTTATGAAAGACACGGGGTTCGAAAAGAGGTTATCAACTATATCTCTTCCTATTGCTTCTCCGGCAATGGCACCAGAAAAGCTTGTTGTCGTCTCTTAGCCTTTAAAGATTTTACTCCGCAAGCGCACGGAGACCGCTGTAGCTTTTCACCAGAGTATTCCGAGTATCGTATTTTTATCTAGAGGGAAGCGGCCGGCGAGAGAGTATAATTGAATAAACTCAAATCGAATGATCCGTACTTAAATAAATATACTAGCTAGTCACTAGACAGGGGTAAGTCTGTCAAACGGATAGGTGTATGGTGGAAAGAAGTAAATTAAACTACCTAAGATACACGTAGAAAGGTATAGTTGCCTGAGAGGACAACGAGTGAGATAAAGTTCCCAAACTCTATTCTATTCGGCTGCAAAGAGTATGTCGTGGTTAACTAAGAAACTCAAGTAGCAAGTTAGGGTCTCGCGTCGAGCGAAATTCCGGCGCCTCGAGGGGTTAGGGGGTAGATAGTAGACCACCGAAGAAGACCCGGCTAACGCCTACGGGCCTACCGAACGAATGGGCCTGGACTACACAGGCACACCACACGCTGCCATCGAGTGGGGCTACCAAGCAAATCTGCGTGGATAGGCTGGTATGCTATAAACGTACTCAAGCAAAGTTTGAGTAACAATAGATCGTCCTTGATCAGAGGAGAGGACCTAAGGCAAGAATAACGGGACTTGACCAACTAAGATAACCACAAGTCTAAGCCTAGCAAGTATGCAAAATGAAGGGTACACCACACTTGCAAGAGATAGAAATAAAATAAAATATAACTGAATTATATTGAAGATACGAGTACAAAAGATACAAGAGCTTTTACCGCAGACTCAGAAGAATCTCCAAGAACTCTGAGGCAAAGCTCGACTCACTCTAACTCCCAGGTCTATCCTAACTACTAAGATGTGGAAAATGACACTCTCTAAGGTAGAATATGGCTCTCAACTTCTCCACACTTTTACAAATGAGCTCTACAGGCCTATTTATAGTCCCATATGTGAGGGGAGTACTTGTAGGAGGCAAAGGTCAGTGGGAGGCCGAAGTCGGTGGTCGGCCGACCTAGCCCGATGTGGGGCGACCACCCGATCCACCGCCTTCGCATTCCAACGGCTTGATCTTGCGTCCCCATGGCGGTTGGCGGTTGGCGGTTTGGACGGTTGCTGCACATGTAAAATGCCTCCGAGGGTAGGTCGACCGACCTTGTAGGAGGTCGGGTGAGCACGTGTCAACCTTGCGTTGGCCACATTGCTCTTCCCTCGGATTGTTGACGTTATGGATCCGTGACTTGGTGCATTTTCGGCCTTTGGATACATTGGATGCTTAATCTTGCGGTTGGATTTGAGTGCACTTGTGTTTCTTTGTGATGTTGATCGATGAGATGGCATTTGGCTCACTTGGGTGGCTGGGCGGCTTGAGACAGGGTCTGCCGACCCTGTTGGTGGGTCAGGCGACCAGGCCCCAGGTCGGCCGACCTGGCTGAGTCAGGGTCAGCCTGGCCTTGGTCGTCCGACCAAGGCTTGGGTCGGCCGACCTGGGCACTTTGACCAGTGAACCCATCTTTGATCCTTGACGTGTTTTCAGTTGTTTTATGTGCATTTTGGTACCTACATCCAAATATTTATACAAAACTAGTGGAACTCATTAGTAGAAGGGTTAGTCCATATTTATTCACTTGCATTGCTCCATTTGGTTGGTAATTGACGGTAGATATCGTGAGATTACGACCGTCAACACCGTGCGGCGCGACGGGGCTCCGTAGCGGCGCTATGGCAAAGGGCGGGGCCGACGGCAGGCCAGAGCAGCTTGGCGTGGCGCGCGGCTCAAACGAGCGGTGCGGGGCCGGGGCGATGCTGCACAGCTGGTGAGACGGCAGCCTTTTTCGGAGGCGAGGTGACCGTGCGGTGCAGCGGCGAGGTGGGGACGATGACGAGACTAGGCAGCGCGCGGCGCATTGAAGGTGCGTAGTGCGCGGTGGAACCGGGCACGGTGCGTCTGGGTACGGGGGGTGCGGCGCGGCTGGGACCGGCGACGGGCCATGGTGGCTTGTCGCGGCGCGGCACGGCTTCGGTGTGGGGCCGGCTGCGGGCCAAGATGGTGGCGTCGGCCGCGCACGCGGTGCGCGTGCCTAGCGCGCGGGGGAAGAAGATAGGAAGGAGTAGGGCTCCTGACGGGCGGGGCCCAGGTGGCGGTGATAGGGTGGCGCGGGGCTCATTTGGCAGTGTGAGAGGGGGTGGAGGTGGTGCTGGTGGGCCACAGTGGGGATTTGGGCCGAGGAGGCAGGCCAAGTGAGGGAGAGGGAGAATGAGCCGCTGTTGGCTGTCAGCCCCAGAGGAAGGAATGGATCTTTTCCCTTTTTCTTTTTGGATTTTGGTGTTTGGAATTTGGGGAAACAATTTGAGAGGGAATTTTGAGAGATTTTGGGGATACTTTTTTGTGGAGATTTTTGGTGGGGACTGCTTGGATATTTGGAGATTTTTGTTGAGCTCACATTATCACACACAACACAAACAAACGAGGTTTTCAAAAATTGATTTTGAATTAGGGGGAGATTAGGAGAAAAATTTTGGGCCTAAATTTTAGGGTGTTACAATTAAATAGGGTGGATGTCGGACATCCGCGCTTATGGGATTGGTTTGCCTGACGAGGCTATCAAATCGGATTTGGGCCTTGGGCATGACGTTGGATGTTTCGACATTGGATGTCGCCCAATAAACAAGAGTCACATAGGATGTGATTAACAATGGTTGTCTACCGGTTTAGATAAGTTTTTAGTAGTGATGCCAAAGCTCACTAGGACTTAGATAAACGCGGATCTCGTCCACTATGTGTCGTGAAAGGGAATACGATTGCAAACATATAGTGGGAGTATCTTTTGTTAAATTGTTTAATAAAAGATCTACATACAACATTGTGCTAAATCTTTGCATATTTACTTCCTGTTGTAGTTGATCATGGCCGGTAATCCCGCTCAGAGTTCTGTCTTTAATTTGCGATCTATTCTTGATAAAGAGAAGTTGTCTGGAACCAACTTTACTAATTGGTATCAAAACTTGAGAATTGTTCTCAAGCAAGAGAAAAAGGAATATGTTCTTGAGCATCCATACCCTGAGGAACCTGGGAATGGTGCTAGTGCTGCTGACCACAGGGCTTATGACAAGCACTGCAATGACTCGCTTGATGTTAGCTGTCTCATGCTTGCTACTA
The DNA here is from genome assembly GCA_022530915.1 of Paspalum notatum. NCBI lineage: Eukaryota > Viridiplantae > Streptophyta > Magnoliopsida > Poales > Poaceae > Paspalum > Paspalum notatum. The sequence goes on along the minus strand of CM039688.1, from coordinate 23,400,232 downwards.
TGTCCCCTGAGCTTCAGAAGCAATATGAGGACTTGGAGGCCTACAATATGATTGAAGGGCTCCGTGGCATGTTTAAGAACCAGGCAAGGGTCGAGAGGTACAACACCTCAAAGGCCTTGTTCGGTAGCAAGCTAACTGAGGGGAGTCCAGTCAGCCCTCATGTGATCAAGATGATTGGTCACATTGAGGCTCTCGACAGACTTGGTTTCGAGCTTGATCCAGAGCTTGCGACGGATGTGATCCTCCAATCTCTACCTTCTAGCTTCGAGCCGTTCATCATGAACTATCATATGAATGGCTTGGATAAGACCTTAACCGAGTTGCACGGGATGCTGAAAACTGCCGAGGATAGCATCAAGAAAACCTCGAATCATGTGATGATGATCCAATGGGATAGCATGAAAAGGAAGCGCAAGGGCAAGGGCAAGGGCAAGGGCAAGGGTAAGGCTGAGGATAGGATCCAAAAGCCGAGAACTGATGCTAAGCATAAGGCTGGTCCCTCTCCCTCGACATGTGTTTCCACTGTGGTGACAGTGGGCATTGGTCGAGGAACTGCCAGAAGTATCTAGAAGAGAAGAAGAACAAGAAGGGAAGTGAGACTTCCGCTTCAGGTATTAATGTTATTGAAATTAATCTTGCAACTTCTTCTAGTGAACCATGGGTATTTGATACTGGGTCGATGATTCATGGCTGCAAATCGCTGCAGGGACTAAAACAGACTAGAAGTTTTGCGAGAGGCAAGCAGGATGTGCGAGTCGGCAATGGAGCAAAGGTTGTTGTATTGGCGGTCGACACATATCACTTGTCGCTTCCCTCAGTATTAGTTTTGGAATTAAATAATTGTTATTTTATTCCTTTGTTGAGCAAAAACATTATCTCCTCTTCGTCTTTGGAGGAGGATGGTAGTTATGAGATAATAATAAAGAACAAGTGTTGTTCTATTCATTTGAATAACATGCTCTATGCACATTGTCGATTAGTGAATGGATTGTATGTTCTTAATCTTGAGGATGAGCCGATTCTTAACATTAATGCTAAACGACTCAAGCCGAGTGGTTTGAATCCTGCTTATGTTTGGCATTGTCGACTTGGCCATATTAACAAGAAACATGTAGAGAAGCTCCATAAAGATGAATCATTTGAGATATGTGAATCTTGTTTACTTGGCAAGATGACAAAAGCACCATTCACCGGGGCATCCAAGTTATTGGCCCTTGTACATACTGATGTATGCGGTCCAATGAGCTCTGTAGCCAGAGGCGGTTTTCAGCATTTCATTAGTTTTACTGATGACTTTAGTAGGTATGATGTATGCGGTCCAATGAGCTCTGTAGCCAGAGGCGGTTTTCAGCATTTCATTACTTTTACTGATGACTTTAGTAGGTATGACTATATCTACTTAATGTGACATAAGTACGAGTCGTTTGAAAGGTTCAAACAGTATCAGAATGAAGTACAGAATCACTCCGGCAAGACGATAAAATTCCTACGATCGCATCGTGGTGGAGAATATCTAAGCCAAGAGTTCAATGACCATCTGAAGAGTTGTGGAATTGTTCCACAGCTGACTCCACCCGGAACGCCACAGTGGAATGGTGTGTCTGTGAGGAGGAACCAAACCTTGTTGGACATGGTTAGGTCGATGATGAGTCAGACTGATCTTCCGTTGTCCTTTTGGGGTTATGCTCTAGAAATTGATGCGTTTACACTAAACCGAACCCCATCGAAGTCTGTGGAAAAGACACCATATGAGATATAGACTGGGAAGTGTCCCAAGTTGTCTTTCCTTAAGATTTGGGGTTGCGAGGCCTATGTCAAACGTTTGACGTCTGACAAGCTTCATCCTAAGTCGGACAAATGCTACCTTGTGGGCTATCCTAGGGAAACCAAAGGATATTATTTCTATAACTGGGAGGAAGCAAAAGTGTTTGTTTCCCAGAATGGTGTCTTTCTAGAGAAAGAGTTTCTCTTGAAAGATGAAACCAGTCAGAACCAGGTGCAACTCGAAGAGGTTCGAGAAACACTAGAGAATGGTTCTGATCTGACTGATTTCCAACAGGACGAGTCAAGTGTTGAGCACTTTGTGGAAACACCATTAGCCCCGCATAGGTCACAAAGGGCACATCGTGCACCCGACCGCTACATGTTCCTCACCATGGGTCGGCACGATGTATTGTTGTTGGACAACGATGAGCCTAAGACTTACAAAGAAGCTGTGATGGGACCCGACTCTGAGAAATGACTGGAGGCCATGAGATCCGAGTTGAAATCCATGGCTGACAACCAAGTTTGGAACTTGGTCGAGCCACTTGATGAGGTGCGACCTATCAAGTGCAAGTGGGTTTTCAAGAAAAAGATAGACGCTGATGGAAAGTTCACATCTATAAGGCACGGCTTGTGGCAAAAGGGTTTCGTCAAATTCAAGGTGTTGATTATGATGAAACATTTTCGCCCGTAGCTATGCTAAAGTCTATCCTGATCCTCCTAGGGATTGTCGCATATCATGATTATGAGGTGTGGCAAATGGATGTCAAAACGGTTTTCCTTAATGGAAACCTAAGTGAGGATGTGTACATGACACAGCCCGATGGTTTTGTCGATCCACAGAATGTTGGGAAGGTTTGCAAGCTTTTGAAGTCCATCTATGGACTCAAGCAAGCATCTCGGAGTTGGAATCTATGTTTTGATGAAGTGGTCAAAGGGTTTGGTTTCATCAAGAACGTAGAAGAACCTTGTGTTTACAAGGTTGGTGGGAGCGTGCTCATCTTTCTGGTCTTGTATGTAGATGATATATTGTTGATCGAAAACGACATTCCTATGTTGGAAGCTATGAAGGACTCGTTGAGAAAGAGTTTCTCGATGAAGGACTTGGGAGAAGCAGCTTACATTTTGGGCATAAAGATCTATAGAGATAGATCTAAGCGCTTAATTGTATTAAGCCAAAGTACATATATTGACAAGGTGTTGAAGCGGTTCAACATGCATGATTCCAAGAAAGGTTTCTTGCCCATCTCACCTGGCTCGATCTTGAGCAAGACTTAGTGTCCATCGACTACTTATGAGCAAAAGAGGATGAGTGAGATCCCGTATGCCTCCGCAATTGGATCCATCATGTATGCCATGATATGTACTCGCCCAGATGTCTCCTTCGCGCTAAGTGTTATGAGCAGATACCAATCATGTGCAGGTGAAGGTCACTGGATTGCTGTAAAGAATATCCTTAAGTACTTGAGAAGGACTAAGGATGCGTTCCTAGTGTTTGGAGGTGAGCAAGAACTCGTTGTAAAGGGTTACACCGATGCTGGTACCAAAACAGACAAAGACAACAATAGATCACAAGCCGGATTTGTATTCTGCCTCAATGGTGGAGCGGTTAGTTGGAAGAGTTCCAAGCAAGATACCGTGGCTGATTCTGCAACAGAAGCCGATTATATTGCAACTTCAGAAGCTGCAAAGGAGGCAGTTTGGATCAGAAAATTTGTTTTTGAGTTGGGTGTTATTCCGAGTGCTTCGAGCCCGTTGGACCTTTACTGTGATAATATCGGTGTCATTGCTCAAGCTAAGGAACCTAGATCACACCAAAAATCCAAACATATACTACGGCGATATCACCTGATCAGAGAGATTATTGATAGAGGTGATGTGAAGATATGTAAAGTGCACACGGATCTAAATGTAACTCATCCGTTAACGAAGCCTCTCCCGCAATCCAAGTTTGAGGCACTCACGAAAGCAATGGGTATTGGAACCTGAGTTGACTCTAGTGGACGTGGGATGAGAACTTGTTATGTTTTATTTCGAATAAATGTTATTCATTGTTGTTCCTTGAACAAGTTGCTGTAAACAATGGATCAACGAGTGCATGACTCAGTTCGTGAGACTCTTGTTTAAATCCATATTCTAAATGGTCCCTAGCCTATAATCTTTATTGGGACAATAATGATTCTAGGGCTAGCACATGGATTGATTGATGATCATGTCTTACGGATCATGGATATTGGATATCAAATCAATGATGTGGACATATGTTAGAGAACATGGTGTCGGATCTGACTCACTCCGAGACGTTGCTAGGATTGTTATATTTATATGTGCCATCAAGCGATCTCGAGTGATATACCCGCTAAATCCTTTGACCTAAGATCACCATTATTTCTCACTGTGTGTAGTGGTGTACTTAGGGGTTACCAAACGCTATTCCGTAACTGGGTAGTTATAAAAGTAACTTTCGGGTGCATTGCAAAACATGGATTAGGATGTGAGTGGATCAAGATGGAATTTGCCCCTCCTACATAACGGGAGAGATTACCTCTGGGCCCCTCGAGGTGGCTGGATTAGAAAATGCATGGTCGTGCTATGTGATTAATGGTTAATCCCATTCGGACTAATGGTCAGTCCAATAATCCACCATTGACGAGTGAAATTAGTCTGACAATTAAACAAGGGTGGCAAAAATCTCGCCTTGGGTCGGACTGGCGTCGTGTGGCAAAAGGATATAGGACGAATTGTATGTCAAGGTTCGGTTGATATGATTATTGAGCTTTCGGGGGTCAACATGTGCTGCTAGGCACTGCTGTTGATCGATTGGCTTGAGAAAAGATTTTGCACCATGGCTGACTTCATGAGAACCTACAAGGTCACACACTTAAGGGATTGGTGACACTAGGATATTGCCCCTTGGGCAAGTGGGAGATTGATGGAGATGTGCCCGGCGCGGCAATTTCCTAGACCATCTCCGAGTCGTATCGGCTCTGCCAAAGAGCTGATGCTGAGTCCGGTCCGGACTCAACCTTGCGGGTTTGACTCAGACGTTCGCATATGGTACGCGCAGTTGGACCTCTATGTGGACTCGGATACTTGATCCGCAAGCAATAGAATCCTAATGGGCCTTTACTTGGCTAAAGCCTATTAGTGGAGACTATATATATGCATCAGAGGGCATGGCTTCGAGAGACCTAATCAGTGCATACGTGAGCCGCCGCAGAAAAGGTTTCTGTGGAACACTAGCTGTGCCCTAGTCCAATCTCTCAAGATCCGCCGCCAAGTTCGTGGTGCTAGCATGCCAGCACTCGGCGTAACCTTCCCGCGCACGTGTGGATACCATAGAGGCGTGGCTACAACTGCTACGCTCATCAACTGACTCATCTCGAAGGTGAAAGAGTGGTTCCTGATCAAGATCGGCTAGGCGACTCGGCATCGGCTCTTCTCTGCATCGACTCAGCGCGCTTGACTCGGCACTCGGTTGCGTTAACTCGGCACCCGACTGCTTCGACTTCTCTTCTGCTGCGCTGCGCGTCGAGTGGTAACGATCTATGATCCCTTGCTTGTACGAGTTCCTGTGTTTTACGGGGTAGTAGAAAATCGTTTTCATGCTATGGTAGCCTACCCCGTAACCCTACAAGTTCTATCTAGGTCAGAATTTTAGCAATGTCACCTAATATCCACTAACATCCTTAATATGGGCATATCGTATAATCTCATTTTTGAATTACTTGGAAGGGTTTCAAAAATAGTTTGTAAAACAAAACTTGATGATATGACGGGTTTTCAAAAATAGTTTGTAAAACAAAGCTTGATTATATGACTGTTGTTTGTTTATGATTGCCTCTAATACCAGATGAGGCGGAACCGCCCTACTTAATTTAGGCTAAGCACACCTGCCACCGCATGGCTCGCAATGCACTTAGAACAAATTATACCCAATCGTCCGTCGAGCTACCCCAAAGGGCACTCGATGTAACCATCGCCCAAGGATACCAACATCACACACATCCAGCCCTCGATAGAGCCACAACAGTTGCATCATCGCAGGCATATAATGGTAGAAACTAAGTTAAAGTGCTTACAAATCAAATATAGGTACTCAAATACATGTTCAAATTGAAAAGTGGAAGCATGTTCAAAATATCTCGCAGCGGAAACATAAAACTTGAGAAAGTGGTCTTCATGCAATCATGAACAAGGTGAGCAGCACCGAGCCCACGGGTCCTGCCCTCCTCCAGACAGTTGTCCAGATATCATCAGTACCTGCGCTCCAAAAGTGGGGGCAAACCCTGAGTACTAATTACTCAGTAGGACTTAATGGAAATGGCTTACGGCTGACGCAAATCTTGCTTACTAACAGGTGGGTCCTTAGCTATTGATTTTAAACATTGAAGAGTTAACATAAGTAACAAGTTCCATCATTTGCGTACTTCATCATAAGAATAATATCTTGCTGGAATAAAATATAAGCATACATAGACAAGCATGTGGAATTTGAAATCATGAGTGATAAGCATACTGTATTCAAGGAGTTACTACGTTGCCCGATAGTGATATTTGGCATTCTCACACCTGGTGAGCATCAGCGATTCGAATCGATTTTTAAATTCCCGGGAATAACTATCATGCCAGGGGTATATGCTTACTAGCCATCGCGTTTCCACATATAGCCCCCATCTCCACTTGTCCCATCCTAAGTTCGATTCACTCCCGCCTGACCCCCGGTTTGTGCCCCCATGGCGAGCCTGCCGACATCTCGGTCTCCCCGCCATGAGCACCAAGCTCCCCCGGGCCACCTTCCTCTCAACCATTGGGTAGGAACGTGTCTCTGTTCTTCGGATGGCACAAGTAAGATTTCGCCGGGCCCATTTCCCAGATAAGCACTCTAGCAATGTTATGCCAATCAGCAGACGAACAGCGGACGGGCCTTATGCGATTCCGGCGGAGTCCACCAAACCATCCACATCATCATCGTCATTTTTCTTATGTATAGATCCATATCTCTACCCGGTCTCCACTTCGTTCATAACCATAATAGTAACTTCCATAATAGTAAGATTTCTGTGATTTTGAAAGATCACCTACGCGATGAGTGACTCCATTCACTCGTGTCTTCTCGTACCTAGCATTACTAGGCATACTCGTCCTACGTACTCTATTGTAGGTGCTAGGGCCAGGGCGGCCGAGGAGTCTAATGCAATCGGTTTTCAAACAACTCCTAATGCAGATGCGTACTCATCAATCACACCGTATTAGCTGAAAAAAGCGTGGTCCTGTCTACCTTTGCTTTACTTCAAGAAAACCAACAAACTAAGCTAATGTTAGTTTGCCGGGTTGTGAGGTTTTGCCCCAGGCAACCCCTTGGTCACTTGGACAACTCCTCCTTCCAAACACGACTGATGGGCCCTCCAGATCGTGAGTGGGTCTTAGTTGGTCTTTTGGACCACCGTTGCTTGATGTAGCTCCACGCACTTGCTTCTTGATGACGTATTTGCAATAAGCGTTGCTACGTGAATGATATGCATGATGCAGTGAATGGATTGCATGAATATTAAACACACACATTCATGGATGTACAGAAAAGTGATTGACAAACCATTTTAACAAGAAGTGATGTATGCATCTAGGACGAGCATACAACTATGAAATCAAACATCCACAAGGCAACATAGAATTTATTACATGTTCAAGTAGTGAGTTGTGTTGTCTTGTTTCACACCATATGCAAGCAAAGCACTAGTCAAGCATATATTTACACCTGCAAATGGATTACAAGTTCTAGACATCACTCTTAGCACTAGTAATTGTAGTACTTTTATGATCCTAGAGCAAGCATACTCCATACAATCATACATACACCTAACAAGTGATTCATCTTATAGAGAGCATGTTAAGTAAAGCAACATGTGAATGAAAGACACTCAAGGATGAGGTAAATCAAAGAAAACAACATTAATTGGTTTACTTGAAATGAGTCATTTAACATTAAGAAGGTCACTTCCTTTTTGGTAATTACATAGAACCAAATGACTTCAGATATTTATGACAGGCAGAACATTACTACACAATACCACTGACCTAATTTCAGCCCCAAAGGATTTATAGATAATTTATGAAAATTCTAACAATTTATCAGCCCTATAGCTTCTCAAATTTTTCTTATTTTATAGAAAATGCTTTTGGTCATGAATTTTACTCAACAAGCAACCTAGATCATAAGCATCCTGTACAAAAATCATCAAGCAAAATATACAGGACATCTATTTTCCATATTTTTCTTTTAGCATATATTAGATGAAAAATAGAACAGTGACCATAAATTCTACAAAAATGCTTTTTGGAAACAAAAACTAACTAGAACACTACCAAAGTTTCCATGGAATTTATTATGCACCCTAACATCACTTTTTCATATTATTTAGTTAATCAAGCCACATTTTGTCATTTTCAAATCACCATGCAAACTTTACATGAAGAGTCTCCAACTTTACCAACAAGCCAAATATACCATAAAGAGTGTCCATAAAATCCAGTATAGTATTTGGAGCAAGTTTCATGTGGCAAGTATTCTCCATGATAATAAAACACAATAATACATGCATGAGGGCAAATCAGTAAACAAACCAAGCAGTGCTAGGGCTACAAAAAATCACACAGTGCCTAATATCCCAACGAAGATACTATCCAAGCTTCATGCCATTTGGAGTTCATTTAGGCCACCTTTTCCATTTAAGTTGGTTTAACATGCATGTACAAAATCAGGGGTAAAACAGTCAATGCACATCTCCACATCATACCCATCCTGTAGATCTACTCAAGAGGAGTCCAATGCAATTGGGTTTACATTTTTTGGATTTTTATTTGATTTGTTATAATTTTTCAAAGTTCTCAGATCTATAGAAATGCATGTAATAAAAAATCGTACGAATCAGGAACCTAAACGCAATTAACTATATACTTCAGGGGCCTGCAAGGAAGTATGCACAGACTCAGTGAACAACGCATTAAACTTGAATGGAAATAGACAAAAGTGCAGGGGGCCTTTCGCGATTTGACCTCCTTCTTCTTCTTGCTTGGGACAGGGGAAAGGAAGCGCGCGGACGGGAGGAAGGCGGGGCTGCACCGGCGCGTGGGAGCCGAAATTGAAGCCGACGGGATCTGGGGAGGTGTTCCCGGCGATGGGGAACGCTTCCCACCAGACCTCGTCGCGCGGGGTGGTGAGCATAGGCGACGCGGCGGTGGTGAACCCAAGGCGCACCGGGCGTCGCGGCCGTGGCGAGGACAGTGAATACGGCGAACGGGGCTTGGGGGTGTTGACGGTCGTAATCTCACGATATCTACCGTCAATTACCAACCAAATGGAGCAATGCAAGTGAATAAAATATGGACTAACCCTTCAACTAATGAGTTCCACTAGTTTTGTATGAATATTTGGATGCAGGTACCAAAATACACATAAAACCGCTGAAAACATGTCAAGGATCTAAAATGGGGCTCACTGGTCAAAATGGCCAGGTCGGCCGACCCAAGCCTAGGTCGGCCGACCAAGGCCAGGCCGACCCTGACCCAAGCCAGGTTGCCCGACCCAGTCCAAGTCGCCTGACCCACCAACAGGGTCGGCCTGTGGCGGAACCGCCCTGCTTAATCCAGACTAAGCACACCTGCCACCTCTGGCTCGCAGTGCACTTAGGCCAGACTAAACCCGGTAGTCCGTCGAGAGTCCTTCGGCTCTCGATAACACCATTCCCAGAGGAACCGACATCAAACACATCCGACTCTCGATGGAGCCACAACAATTACATCATCACAGGCAGTTGAAATAGAGAGTAATAGACTTAATTTACAATCTAAATATATGAAATCAAATACATGTTCAAATATAGCGGAAGCGTTTGCAAAATTATATATATAGCGGAAGTGTTTTCAAAACATCTCGCAGCAAAATCATGATACTTAAGCGGTCTTCACGTAGAGACGAACGAGGTGTGTAGCACCGAGCCCACCAGTACTACCACCTTCAACACAGTTGTCCAGATGTCATCAGTACCTGTAATCCAAAAGTGGGGGCAAACCCTGAGTACTAATTACTCAGTAGGACTTAATGGACGGGGCTTACGGTTGATGCAAAGCTTGCTCACTAATCATGTGGGTCCTTAGCCATTGATTTTATACAAAGTCATGTTGACATAAGATAGCAGGATTTGACAGCTGCTATCCCTTAACCATGAAGATCCTTTACATCATAAAATAAATACTTGCATGAAAGTAAAGCATGAGTACCATCAGTAACTTGCATAATAGTATACCATACCCATCCAAGCACGTTGTATTGAAAAACATGAATATAAGCATAAGATATTTAAATTGTTACTACGTTGCCCGACAGTGATATTTGGCACTCTCACACCTGGTGAGCATCAGCGATTCGAATCGATTTTTATATATTCTCAGGAATAACTAGAAGTACCAGGATGGCATATGCTTACTAACCCCCAGCGGTCCCACATATGCTTCCCCCATCTCCACTTGTCCCATCCCAAGTTCGATTCAATCCTTCCGTTGTTCCCAGGTTGTGCCGCCTTAGGAGCGATACCACGGTCACACCAGGTCAGCCATCCCTCGACTACAAGCTCCCCAAGGTGTCACAGTAGGAGTCTGTCTCTGTTCTTCGGATGGCACAAGTAAGACTTTCACCAGGCCCATGTCCTGGATAAGCACTCTAGCAATGTTATGCCAATCAACAGACGAACAGCGGACAGGCCTTAAACGACTCGGGCGGAGACGGAGAACAACAACGCACACCCCAAAAGTAAACTTACGCTCCGCCCGGTCTTGATTTAACATCAACATAAATAATCATAAGTTGCATCATAGTAAGATTTCTGAGATTTTGAAACATCACCTACGCGACAAGTGATAGTGCTCACTCATGTCTACTCGTACCTAGCATTTCCAGGCATACTCGTCCTACGAACTCTATTCATAGGAGCTAGGGCCAGGGCGGCCAGGATGTCTAATGCAGTTGGTTCTGAACAACTCCTAATGCATATGTTTAATCATTAAGACATAAGATGTTTGCTGGGTATAGTATGGTCCTGCCTACCTTTTAGTATTCTTATGAAAACCAACAAACTAATCTAAGTTAGTTTGCCGGTTGTGAGACTTTGCCCCAGGCAACCCTTTGAAACAGATACGGATGTAATCAGCGACACGTCATCTTCTTGCTTTTGGTGCAATTCGCTGTCCGGCTTATCGATCAATAGCAGCTCCTGTGTTGATTCTTCCTTCGCGGAATCTATATGCATGATATACTATGCAAGTGAGTGCAAGAGAATGCAAATACATGCATATGATATAGGTTATATGTATGACCTGGTGCGATCATGAGTGCAACGAATTGCAAATGTATGCATGAGGTGCAAATGAATATAATGCATATTCATGTAGCTTGTGATGAAATGACGCAAGTATACTTAATACAGACACCCCGTAATGAGAAAACTTCACGACCTTACTAAGAAATCGTACAAATCATCACTAAGAAATCATACAAACCATCACCAAAAGCTAGTTCAACCCATCATGCATAAACGCAGGTGACATGTACTTTACCACTTTTTATCACTGAAGTTATCATCAACTACTGTCTTATATGTGTACACAGTCCCTATCAAATGCAAAGAAAGTGTCTCTCCAAAAACATCTCCATTGATAACCCTTGGAATCACAAGATTTACTTGATGGTATGCAACAAGTAATTTTATATATGCACAAGAATGTTGTCACTTTCAGTTAAACATATGCACACAATTTAATGGACATGCTACCTTTATGAATAAAAATGCACCTATGAGTTCATGTAGTTAGACAACTCAATTTGATCCCAAACTTTTACCACATGCAGAAACATACTACATAATGCTACATCCAAAATTTCAGCTACAAACAAGTCATAATTAACTTATTAAAATTCTAGCAAGTCATCAGCCCTACATTTTTCTAGATTTTTCATATTTTATAGGAGTGGGTTCTGAACTTGAAATTTCTACATTCAATTGCATGAACATCATATACAAAAATCAACAAGCCCAAAATCCATAGTTTGAAAGGACATCTATTTTCCATATAATTATCTAGGTCTATTTTAAATTTACATCAAAACAGTGCTCACAAGCTTCACAAAAATACTATGTGTAACCTACACACCATTAGCAAGCTACCAAATTTTCCATGGAATTAATTATGCATCCTAAGACCACTTTTCCTTTTTATTTAGTTAAGCATGTGACACTTTGTCATTTTCATATCACCACTCAAACTTAACATGCAAGGCCTCAAACTTTACCAGCAAGCTATATGTAGCATAAGATGTGTCCTAAAAATCTTGTTCAACCTTTGGAACAAGTTTCATATGGTGAGTACTTTTCCATGCATTTTTATTGCAAAAACTCAAGCCTAGGGGTAAATTAGTCATTTAACAGCAAGTGCTATGGCAACAAAATTTACACGGTGCCTAAATGCCATAAGAAAGCTACTGCCCAAGTTTCCTAAGTTTTGGAGTTCATTTGGTCTACTTTTACCATTTATCAACCCTCACATGCATGCAAGTTAAACAAGGGCAAAACAGCCTTTTCACACTTCCACATCATACCTATCCTGTAGATCTACTCAAGAGAAGTCCATAGCCACTGAGTTTGTCCATTTTGGATTTTTCTTTGAATTGTTATGATTTTTCAAAGTTCACAGCCTAATATAATTGAAATAAATGGAAAAACCTATAGATTGGGGACTTAAACGAAATTAACAGTAACTTCCAGGGGCTAGATCGTAAGGCTCTCAGGACTCAGTGAACAGGGCGTGAGAAACCCCTAAAATACGAGGGTAGATCTGCAAAATACAAAGGCTCGGGTTAAAATGTGAGACCCTAATAGATCTAGGGGGTTATTGGGAATTTTTGCAAGACTCCGTAAACAGTGGTAAAATAACCAATAATCGGAGGGTCTTTTCTGCAAAGCGATGCCCTTTCTTCTACCTTCGGCCGGGAACGGGACGCGCGGCGGCGGCCTGCGTTCTCAGGCGCAGCGCGACGCGTGGGGGCGACGACTTGACGCCGAGGTGGCCCGGGGTTATGCCTCCTGCGACGGCGAACTTGACCCTCTAGGTCTCGTCGCCGGTTTTGCAGAGGAGAGGCGGGCGGTGGTGGTGAACCGGCGGCCGTGGTGGCGCTACGGCACGCGGCGCACGACGTCGATCCGCCGAAGGAGGAGGGCAACGGCGACGAGGGCTAGCGCGGTAGGTGCGCAGGGACGAGGCGAAGGCGGTGGCGGTGTCCTAGAGGCGTGGGGAGGGCCGGAAGGTGGCCTCCCACAGCAAGGGGTCAGCGGCAATGGTGGCCGTGTGAGCGCGCTCGCGAGGAAGGGGAAAGGAGGCGATGGCCAGGGGTGAGGCCGAGCGGGGTCGGTGGAGGGACGCGAGGCGAGCGCGAGGCACGCGTCGGCGGGGTAGGAAGCTTGAGGCGGCCGGCGTGTGAGCTCACCGCGGCAGCAACAATGGCAGTGCACGCTGCGTTTTGGGGAGAGGCTGAGAGCGAGGAGAGGGTGAGAGGGAACGAGGGCGTGATAAAGAGGGAGCGAGGAGGGACGTGGGGTGAAGGCGGCTGGGATCCCATCTAGGTGAAGCCCTGGGCGCGTCCTCGGCGTCGGCCGGCGCGGGCAGGATGCACTCGCCGCGTGGGCAGAGCCGAGGGAGAGAGAGGGACGGTGGCGGTTCGGTGGACTGGGTCTATGGACCCTGTGTCGGTGATAGGTGGGACCGGGGCGGGGTGGAGAGAGAAGGGCCCATGGGCTCGGTCTGTGCAGAGGAGAAATGGTGGGGCCCACGGCTACCGCTCGTCCGCGGGAATCTGGAATGGACTGACAGTGGGGCCCGCTTGTCAGTGACACAGCCGGTGGAATTTTTGAATGGAAATTGACGAAATGGAAAAGAACCCCTTTGACTGCTTAAACACCTGTTAGAAACCTCCATTTTTGAATAGGTTAGGGGTTGAATTTGAAAATATCCCAATTGGATGAAATGTTCAAAAATTGTTCCTCTACATTTGTCTTATAAACTTTTATACCATGTTATATTCAAAAATATGGTTTAAATTTGAATTTAAGCTGCTGACCAAGGTTTGACCAACAAAACCCTCCAGTTAGGAAATTCTAAAAGTCTATTTTCTAGTCACTTTCACTCAAAGAGTTTTATACCAATGTTGTTCAGAATTTCAAGATCTACAATTTTATCAATAAAAGCATTGCAAGATTTTGGCTTTATGATCAAGAAAATTTAAAATTACTAAGCAGGTCATGTTTGGACAGAATTCACATGCTGACAAAAAAGCCCCTAAACTCTATGCAAACCTTACTGCATGTCAAAGCACCAATTATCAAAGTTGTTTATCATGAAATTTCCTACAAGTTTGTCAATATGAGTTTCACCCAAATCTAAATAGAATCACAGTTATGGGCACAATCACGGAGACATATATGCAGAAAACAGGTTTCAACAAGTTGCACCTCAACCAGATTTGAACTAGGGTTTAAATGCATGCCAATGTATGATGCTTCATGGTGAATGCTACATACATGTGAGATGAAAATGCACTTGAGATGCCGGAGCATCACAACCCACCCCCTTAAAGAAATCTCGTCCTGAGATTTTGATGTGATATGGGTGGCTAAGTTAAAGGAGAAGAAAGTGCATTGTGTATGAATTTGAAACTTTTAATCTGCAGTAACATATTTGTAGTGGATGGAAGGAATCCGGGATACTTTGTTTGCAAAAATTCCTCTTGTTCCCATGTTGCCTCTTCTTCGGAGTGGTTACTCCATTGCACTTTGTAGAAGTTGATAGCTCTTCATCGCGTTGCTCTTTGCTTTTGGTCGAGGATCCTTATGGGGTGTTCTTCATAAGTGAGGTCCGGCTCAATCTGAATTTTAGATGTATCAACCACTTCTTCCGGCACTCTCAGACACTTCTTGAGTTGCGAGACATGAAACACATCATGAACCGCAGCAAGGTGTGGTGGTAGTTCTAATCGGTAAGCTACTGCTCCACTTCTTTCTGTGATCTTGAATGGACCAACATATCTTGGTACTAGCTTGCCTTTTACTCCAAACCGTTGTACTCCTTTCATTGGTGATACTCGAAGATACACATGATCCCCCTCTTCAAAGGCTAATGGCCACTTCTCTTATCTGAATAGCTTTTCTGCCTAGATTGTGCCCTTTTCAGGTTGCTGTGTATGAATTTTACTTGCTCTTCAGCTTGTGTTACTAAATCTGGACCGAAGGTGACGCGTTCTCCTGGTTCGAACCAGTTGAGTGGTGTCCTACATAGTCTACCGTATAGGGCCTCAAAAGGAGCCATTTTCATGCTCTTCTGATAGCTGTTGTTGTAGGCGAACTCCGCCAAGGGAAGACACTCATCCCACTTGGTGGAATAGGTCAAAACACACGCCCTCAACATGTCCTCTAAGATCTGATTCACTCTTTCTACTTGGCCGCTTGTTTGAGGGTGGTATGCTAAACTCCGAATCAATTTGGTTCCAAGGGCAGCTTGCAAATGCTCCCAAAACCGAGACACAAACAACGGACCTCGATCGGAAGTGATGGCCTGTGGTACACCATGCAAGGATACAACCCGTGATATGTAGAGCTCAGCATAAGTGGCTGCGGTATAATGGGTTTTGACAGGTAGGAAGTGTGCTGATTTGGTAAGACGATCATTGATAACCCAAATTGAGTCATACCCCTTCTGAGTGCGAGGCAAACCCACTATGAAGTCCATGTGTACATCCTCCCATTTCCAGGCTGGAACTGCTAATGGCTGGAGCATACCAGCAGGCTTTAGATGATCTGCCTTGACTCTCAGACACACATCACACTCGGACACATACTTGGCGATCTCCCGTTTCATACGGGTCCACCAAAATTTTTGTTTCAAGTCTTGGTACATTTTATTGCTGCCCGGGTGTATGGTGAACATGGAAGTGTGGGCTTCGTTAAGTATCTTCTTTCTCAACTCCATGTCCTTAGGTACCACTAAACGATTCTTAAACCATAAGACTCTCTAGTCATCAAGTGTGAAGCATGCTCTTTTCTTCTCATCTAATCCCTCGCGAATATGTGCCATACCCTTATCTTGCTTTTGTGCAACAATGATTTGATCCTTTATTGTAAGTTCAATGATGAGGCTATATAGTTCAGCGTGCTGCTCTGTAGGCATTTCGATCTCATCCATCTCACAGCATATAACTCTCACCGTCGGGCAGGCTTCAATCACACTGCAGTGAGCCTTACGGCTTAATGCATCAGCTACTACGTTGGCCTTGCCTGGATGGTAGTGAATCTCTAGATCAAGCTAAAACATCATGCAAACCTTAATGCATGTCAAAGCAACAATTAACAAAGTTGTTCATCATGAAATTTCTTATAAGTTTGGTATATTATATTTTGTCTATATCACAACAGATTTAGAAATACAAACACAAATGTGCTCAAAGGTTGGGTCAAACAGCAAGTTTACCCTATGTAGAGCCTTTCTTGCTTTCAACTTTTGCAGTGTTAAATGAAGTCCAATAAATTCAAGGTTTGATTCATTTAAAAGGTGATAAGTTCAATTTCATTTCATAGAAAAGAAGATTTTGAAGCTATATAGTGAAATTGAAATTAATTTCAAAATGATACTTGGGGGCAAGCTAAAATATTCTAAGTATAGACTAGCTTGAGCTGATTTCGAGAGATGTTTGGGCCAAATTTAAAATAGTTGATTGACAGTTTTTGAGCTACTCTCAATGTAACCAAAAGTGTAGTTCATGGTGTGTACAATAACTTTGAAAATGGGACTGAGCTCAGGTGGTTAAGAAATCTAAAAGTTTTATTAGGGCTCAAGTTTGGTCAAGGTCACCTTTATCACCCTTTAAAAGAACGTTGGTTGAATTCAATCAGAACTTTTGAACCTCTTAACATATGATTTCAAAGATGGTCAAAATAGCTAAACTGAAGACAATGTCTCGACTTTTGTATTTGATGTTTTGCACAAAAGCTTGTGGTTCTTGTCTTACTAAACCAAACCACACACGGTTTTGTATCTTGAATAGAAAAATTTTGTCTTTGTGATTTCTCCACCTAGTTCTCCCTCCTCTCTAAGCATGATTAAGTTATAATTCATCAGTAGCTTGTGTCTAGCTATGTGTTAGTGCCTTTGAGATGCCGGGGGCATCACAACCGGTTTGCGCAATGCCGGAGGAACTTATCAACGGGCCATGAATTACATTTTTCATGATCTAATTGGTCGACTCTAGAGGTGTGCATCGACGACATGGTGGTAAAATCGGTCCTGCAGGAGAATCATCTGGCCAACCTCCATCAGGCTCGAGCGCATTCGGAGACACGGTATGCGGATGAATCCTGACAAGTGTGTGTTCGGTTTCACTGCCAGGCAGTCTTTGGGTTTATGATTCACGAATGTGGGATAGAGATCGGCTCAAAGAGTAAACATGCCAATGAGACGCTGGTACCCCCAACGACCAAGAAAGAACTTTAGGAGCTGATCGGCAAGATCAACTATATCAGGAGGTTCATCCCCAACTTGTCAGCCAAGCTTGAAGCGTTTATGCCGTTAGTCAAGGCACAAAAGAGCAACGAATTTTTGTGGGGCCCTGACCAACAGCTGGCGTTCGATAACCTAAAGAAGTACTTGATGGCGCCACCAATGATGACTCTGCCATTCATTGTTTATCTTTCAGCCGATGAGGTTTCCATCGGCTCTGTGCTAATTCAGGAAGTCGATGGTAAGGAGAGAGTTGTCTACTACCTCAGCCAATGCCTGCTCGATGCGAAAACTAGGTATTCCGAGATGGAGCGTTTATGTTTATGCTTATATTTTACATGCACCAAACTATGACATTACCTTCTCAACGCCGAGACATTGGTAGTATGCAAAGCCGACATCATCAAGCATATGCTATCAGCACCAATTCTTAAAGGTAGGCTTGGCAAGTGGATGTTCGCCTTATCTGAGTTCGACATCAAGTACCGACCAGCCAAGGCAGTCAAAGGTCAAGCTTTAGCCGATCTTATCATGGAATGATCAGTTCCAATATCTTATTTCATTGGCATTGCATCATGGGCTTTGCTCTTCGATGGATCGGCATGTGACGCTGGCTGTGATATCGGGCTTCTTATCGTTTCCCCTCGAGGGGCACGGTACGAGTTTGCTTTCTGCCTCAACAAACGGCGCACCAAGAATTAAACGGAGCATGAAGCTTTGTGTAAAATGCCTTGAGTTGCTACTTGATGCAGGCGCTGAAGCTGTAGAAGCCTTCGGCGACTCTAAGGTTGCTATCAATCAGTCAATAGAGGATTTCAACTGTGCGAGCGACTTGCTTTATCCATACCTACTCCGTTATTCAGCTTAAATGGATACCGAGGGAAGACAATTTTGAGGCCAACAAGCTAGCACAGATGGCCTCTGGCTATACAGAACAAGACGGCGACGTCTGTGTCGACTCCATGGAACTTATGACAGCCGACTAGAGAGCCGATCTCCTCAATTAGTTGAGGGATCTGGCTCGGGGGGCAGATAAGAAGACAAGGCAGCGAGCTCTGAAACATGTACTCATTGGCGACGAACTCTACTTTTGGACGATAGAGGGATTGCTATTAAAATGCTTAGGACCGACACAAGCGCTCAAAATCATGCACGATGTTCATAAGGGAACCTGTGGCACTCATCAGTCGGCTCACAAAATGAGATGGCTGATTAGAAGATCTGGCTATTATTAGCCGACGATGTTGGAAGATTGTTTTAGATATTACCAGTGTTATCCTAAAGGGTAAACAGTTGGTCACCTACTGTTTAGCCATTATTCAGTGCTAAATGACTGTTTAAACAGGTTTAAACGGTGCAAATGGCCAATTAAATGGAAACAGTGAGCCACTGTTTAGAGTTTAAATGGTGTTTAAGCGGGCTAAATGACCGTTTAGGTGAACAGTGGATATTACAAAGGGTGCCAGGAGTGTCAAAAATTTGGAGCCGTCCAAATGGCTCCAGCTGGGCCATTAAATCCCATTATTAAGCCATGGCCATTCAGAGGCTGGGGCATGGATATGATTGGACAAATCAATCCTCCAACCAGTAAAGGCCACAAATGGATCTTAGTCGCCATTGATTATTTCACCAAATGGGTGGAGGCTATGCCAATGAAAAATGTCACGGCCAAAGACGTAATACACTTTGTCAAAGAACACATAATTTATCATTTCGGCATACCACACACCATTACCACAGATCAAGGGTCCGTCTTTTTGGCTGAGGAGTTCAAATAGTTTGCCAGAGAAATGGGCGTTACCTTGATACAGTCTTCTCCGTATTATACTCAAGCCAATGGTCAAGCCGAGGCATCGAACAAGAGTCTCATTAAGTTGATTAAGCGCAAAATCGACGAATATCCCAAGCAATGGCATGATCGGCTTGCTGAAGCGTTGTGGGTGTATCGGATGTCGTGTCATGGGGCTACCAAATGCACTCCTTATAAGTTGGTATACGGCCAAGAGGCCGTCATGCCATGGGAAATCAACATCGGCTCTCGACGGAGTTTCAAAATGGCTTATCAGCCGATGAGTATTCATCATTCATGAACATTAATACAGACGATCTAAACGAACTTTGGCTCTGGGCTCTCGAAAAAATTAAGGACAACAAGGCCAAGGTAGCAAGAGCTCATAATAAAAAGGTGAAGTCGAAAACTTTTCGATGTGGCGATCTGTTATGGGAATTGGTCTTGCCGATCGGGACAAAGGACCTCACATATGGAAAGTGGTCACCTAACTGGCATGGGCTTCGCATAATGGAGACTACTCCAGGAAACTCATACAGGATGGAAACACTAGAAGGGGTTCGATTCAATAGGAATATCAACGGCAAGTACTTGAAGACATACTATCCTAGCATGTGGATCGGATCTTGAATCGTTTTGGGAAAGGCCGATGCAATGTCATCTGGACTTAACAGAGTCGATGTGTTGACATCGCCTTAAGAAGAATACAGAGCCGAAGAATACAGAGCCGATGTGTTGACATCGCCTTAAGTAAGAAAAAATAGATAAAATACATAGTATGAGCAAATATACGCCACTAGTCTCAATTAGAGCCGATGCAGGGTCAGGTATCGCCTTTAGCACAATAACATACAAAAGAATTACTATTCACCATCGAATGATACGCTTGGGGGGCATGCCGGCCAGCTAAAAGTTAGACAAAGATGTACTACAAAGTTGAAGAAGCAGAAAACTTCTCAAGATGTTGGCGAACTGCTGCAAGAGCCTTTAGTCGAACCTCATCGGCAGAATTAATGACCCGATGGTTCGGCTCGTCGGAGTTGATGACTAATCGCTTGTTGTTGGCGTCTCTTAGCCTAACAGATTTTACTCCGCAAGCGCACGGAGACCGCTGTAGCCTTTCACCTGGGAGTATTCCAAGGTATCGTATTTATCCACAGGGAAGCATTGAGATAGAGATATCAAACTATTATTCGTCCAGTTGTTACTACTCTTTCACGTCAACCGATAGCTAGGAAAGGTTGACACCAAACACCATGGAGTAAAAGCCAAGCACTGTTGGCAAGAAAACAGGTCAAGCTAGGAGGACAATGAGACAGGAACAGTTATACGGTCTTCTATCTCTGCTAGCATACAAGGGCTATCCGTGCTAAGGGTCGAAAGGATCTCAACAGAGTTATGACTTGCGTCAAGTGAAATTTCAGTGCCTCGAGGGGTCAGGGGGTAGATAGTAGACAACCAAAGGAGACCCGGCTAACGCCTACGGGCCTACCGAACGAACGGGCCTGGGCTACATAGGCACACCACACGCTGTGACCGAGTGGGGCTACCAAGCAAATCTGCGTGGATAGGCTGGCATGCTACAAACATGTTCAAGCGAACAATAGTTCATCCTTAGCTAGAGGAGAGGAACTAACTAGAGCCTAGCATATAGGATGGATTGTAACACCGGCAAGCATAACAACGATGGATCTATTCTAGTTTAGCACAACTCAGACCTCAAACTTGGTATGCCCAAAAGGAAAAACTGCATAAAGTAGGAAAATAAAGTACTTGCACTAGTCAACAATCGGAATGTAATGCTTAAGATATCAAAATAAAATACATTACCGAAGATTCCGACTGACTCTGAAAAAGCAGACCCTTCTCTAACTCCTAACTAAACACTGCTTTCAGAATGGAAGCACCTCCCGTGGGGCGCCTCCTAGAGGGAGAAAGAGAGTTCACATGGTGAATGGTACCAGGATGAGAGGGGGTGTGCCCCTCTATTTATAGGAGGAGGTAGAGGGAATATTCTATGGCTTCCAAGCATGATTCCTTCCCCAAACTGCTCCTGGCACGCCACCTGGCCTCCAACCGACATAGGAAGGTCGGTAACTCCCTTCCCCACGTGCTGGCGCAGAAAACCGGTCAAGAACCGGACCCTAGGTGGCTGAACCGGCCGTTGGAAGAGAAACCGGCTGTTACATATGTTTTCTAGGTCAAAACAGACAGTTGGGCGAGTGGATCGGGTGGCTAACCTCCTGGGCGTGCCACGTGTCCGCGCGGAGGGTTGAACCGGCCGGGCGAAGCGCTCCCGCGCGCAGGCGTGCGTGCGCGCCAACCTCCCTATGCCAGTGTCCCGTGAGGATTGGCCTAGGCGGGTGTGAGGCGGATCGCAATCCGTGGCATGGGACACTCCACCAATCGCCGTGCGCCACGTAGTCTCCTTCGATTGGCTGAGCCAGGCCGCCGTCTCTCACGCGAGGGGCGCGCGCCGCCGGGGCTTGCCACGTGGCAGCCTTTGGTTGGCCACGCCGCTGGGACGGGGATCACAATCCGCATCGTCCCCGCACGCAACAATGGCGGCCCGACACATGTCGCCCTCTGGTGAGTTCCCGCACGAGCCGTTGCATGGACGTGTAGTGCTGACGTCAGCGATGACGTCAGCACTGCCTTATTTTTGTATTTTCCATATCTTTTGCATATGAGCTCCGAATGATTCAAATAATATGTCCGTTGGAATTGTCTCGACGAGCTCTATGCAATGTTGTACGTCTTGAGGGCATTTGAGATACTTTGTAGTAGTGATATTTGAGAGCCAATGGATCGGCCTCATTGCTTTCCTAGTGTGATGAGTGATTGTCAATGGTACAAGTCCTCCGATGGACTGGAGGTAGCTGATGAAGACCTCGATGGACTGAGGCAAAAGCCCTCCAATGGACCGGAGGCAAAGCTCGGCGTCAGTCAGCCATGGAAGCTCGGTACACGGAGGGACGGTTCGGCAACGGTGGTGTAAGCCCTCCAATAGACTGCGAGGCAACTCCGATGCACTGGAGAAGCCGGGTGCCACCGTGGTGCTCCAACCCGAGTGCATGGCGCGAAGGCGTGCGAGGGAGGCTTTGGCGGCTTCCGCTCAAAACCGCCACCCAAGCTACCTAAGCCTTGGTGAGTTGGGCCACGACTCGCCAAGATAGAGAAGATGGGCCAAGTCCGGCCTAGACGGAGACTTCCAAAAGTTTCCCGGTTTCTGACTTCAAAACTGGGTGTGCAAAGGCGGATTAGACTACTGGCCACGCAGAGGACATCTGGAGATTGCGTGGAAGCTAAGAAGATGAAATTTTCATTGTGGTCATCCGTCCCCGATATTTCGGGTCCTTTTTTGTTTTAGCCCTTCCGGGCGTTTCTAGTGTTTGGGGTCTATGTGTAAAAATGCCAAAACTGAACCGGTGTATAAATAGCCTAAGAGCTGGTCATTAGGACTCCTATTGGCTGCCAAGTTTTCATTTCCTTAGGGTAATTTTCGTCCTTAAGCCTTGAGCACAAAGTTTATGAGGGTTAGGCTGAGATCTAGCCTCCACATCAAGAGGGAAGGAGAGGGTGGTTGCTTGGGACGAATTCCTTGGTTGTAATCTGATCTTGAGACCCATCTTGGGCCATTAATCCAAATCATTTCATGCAGCAACTTGTGTGCTTGTTCTTCCCCTTCTCCCTTTCGTTTTTGGACTCAATTCTTGGCTTTTTGGGTTTTTGCTTTGGTCGACGTTGAATCCTTTCATTTTCTTGTGTTTTGGACATGCTATGATGTGGTGAATCTCATTAGCCAAGTGCTAGAATCATTGAACTACGAGCAAGGGCCGTTTTTGTCGGATTTTGGTTTTTCGGTGTCAACTCACCTACCTCACGAGATTTGCAATTCCCATGCAACCCTTGATCTTTTCAAGTGGATCTTTTGAGGTTTGCTAGGGAAGGTCCTTAGGATTGTCCATGCAATGTTTCGTGAAGTTTCGTTGAGATTTGATCCCGTTTTGATCGATTTTTCGATAGGGTGTCGGGCTGTTTTCTGCGCAGTTTTTTGGAGGACTGACAGTACTAATGGTTTGTCCTTAGGTTTGTCCGAACCCTAGGCTTTGGATTGTCTGGTCTGTAGACTTAGTTTTGTCTGGTTTGTAGTGTTTTTGGGCTGTTTCAACCCCTTTCTTTAGGTTTGTCCGGTCAGTTCTTTTGGTTGAGGGAGGATTGTCCGGTCTAGTGTGTTTGGGGCTGTTTTTGCTTGTTTGTTGCTCCGGTTCTTTTGGGGATCTTTTTCCTTGGTTTCTTTGGTTTTTTGGAGTGTTGTTGTTTGCTTCAAACTTGTCTTGTGTCAAACACTGCATGCCCATACTCTTCACTCACTGATCTTCAGTGAGGCACGCTTCGGTGTGTTGAGTGGCTAGTGTGCGACATTTGCAAGCTTTGTAGCGTTCCTTGTTTGTTTTGTTCGGTCTGTGTTCCTAGTTGCTGTTTGTTTGTGCCTTGTTGTTTTCACTTGCTTTTTTGCGTGCTTTAGTGTTTTTCTGTTTAGGTTTTCTCAATGTGTCCTAGGGTTGGTAGCTTGTCTTTGCTACGCAACTCTGCACATTAGAGAGGTGTAGTTTTAGGTGTTGTGTGTGCTTGTCTAGGTGTAGTGTGTTTGTTCGTTTAGGTGTAGTTTGGTTGCTTGTCTTACGTCCGTTTCATTGGGCATTAATTTGAGTGCTTCCGCTTCCCACCCGATATGTATCTGTTTAGTGGACGGTATCGAGTGTGCGTGTGTTTTGTGAGAGTGCACTTTGGGGGTTTGAGTTTGAGTTTGAGTTTTTCAAGTGCTCCTATTCACCGCCCCCCTCTAGTCGCATGGCTCGGTCCTGCAATTGTTGTAATCCTTATCTCAAGCCTTTTTGTGCGCGATTTCTCTCCTGCTCCAAATGATGTTCTTTTGCATGGAATATGAGCATCTCCTTGTGATACATCGAAAACCACCAAAACTCGTGGAGTTCATCAGTATTAGGTAAATAATGCATAGAACTTTATATATACCCCCATTTATTCACCGAGGAATTGACGGTTGAAATCGTGAAATAACGACCGTCAACACCCCCCAAGCTTGAACTTTTGCTCGTCCTCGAGCAAAGCTAAGATTTAGGCTCGGCGGATCAGGAGTTGCATCAATGTCAATGTCCTTCAAGTATTAGGTGCACAATCCCACACTCTACCTTTATGTCTAAACAAACTGGCATAAGTATACCCCCAACCTTTTTATCTGTGCCTATGGGGCTTTTGGCAATTCTTACCTTGTCTTTGACGGTTGAGAGATGGAACAATCTTAGTTGAGTGTCACCGAATTCTATCTCCTTTCTGGCTTCATGCTCGGAGGGTTTTGAAAATTTTGAAAAGAAAGCACTAAGTTCCTCAAATGGTGCCCTCGATCACTCAAGTGGTTGTATATTCCTCACCAGGCCATTGGCCAAACTTTTCCCTATCAACTAAAAGGTAGGGATAAAGTTAGCTTACCTATGTCATGTATTTTGTTAAGTCAAAGATTGGTCCTAGTGAAGTTTGTGATACCTCTTATCCCGGTCAAAGGAGAATGGTCTTGTTTTGTGGACGGATATGGTGTATGGATGAAAAACTTCTTTTATTTATGCATCCCCTTTTGAAACTTTGAGGCATTTGAGTACATGGAGCTATCATTTTCTTTTCCTCATGTTTTTTCACCTTTCTTTTATTTTTCTTCTTTTTTTTGATAGCTTCATGTCTCCTTCTTGTATGAGAAATTTGAGGATGTTGTAGAATATGACTGGAGTATTTATTTGGAGACCATATTTGTGGATGGGTAAGTGGATGGTGGACATGGTGGAGAAATATCTGGTGTAGGTGGATGCTTGAATCCAGTGTAGATTTAAGTATGACCAGATAGAGGGAAGGCTAGCTAATTAATGTGGATGCGAGGGATTTTGATCGGGACTTGAAGTACCACTACCTCATAAAAGCTCAAAATTTGACAAAACTCAACATAGCAATAGGTAGCATATGCAAAGTTTCATCATGTAAGCATTTGGCTCTGGATAGGTATATCAAACCACTGAGGAACTTTCTCATTTTAATTTTCAAAAAGAAAACTCCGAGAATTCACCTTACTAGGATCAAGATGGGTTAAACTCATATTTCGATTATATCACATCTCACAACAACTTAACGTGGTTTTGAAAGCACTCGCTCCCACAAGGTTAAAGACTAAATGTAGGATCACAACAAATGCCAATAAGTTCAAATTTTTAGGAGAGTGTCAAGCTATAAATGAAATACTTATAAGAAATTAACAGAGCAACTATTCATCATTTCCTTTAAGCAAGGGTATAAACAAAGTTCCAGCATTATAGGAGTTAGTTCATTTACAGTAAAAAGCAAATCTTTTTGGTTTTTTTTTGAATTATGCAAATTTTTATAACTTTTCTTTTATTTGGGATAACAAGAAGTAAATGTTTTTGGTGTCATGGCAATTTTTAGGATTTAAGATATTAATTTGATACAGAGCATTCGGGGTACTCACCGGGTGATCTTCCCCCAAACTTAGTTCTTGCAAGTGATTGCCAAGAAACTGAGCTTCAGCATTACCTGGCATTGCCTCCCGCAAGCTTGCTTGTTCCCTAGGTGACGACGATGCTGCTTGTGTAGCTCACCTTTGTTAGGCGAATTTCCTTCTCTCTACTCTCGTTCTGCCTCCTCTATTTCTTAAATGACTGTTTGAGCAGTTGTTTTTCTCGTGCTGCTGTTTGGACCATCTACAAAGTGTCGGGAGCTTGGATTTGACACATCTGATATGATGATACTACTCCCATGGGTAGAATGTGTCTTGTTGGACCTCCCGCTCCAACATCGTGTTTTGCCTTAAGTCTGTCATTCTCCCAGGTGACACAATCTTGATCGCAGCCAGCTATTTATTCCCAAACAGACTGTGAGGAATGATAGAGGTGGATGTTTGTTGGAGCTGACTCCTTTGCTTCCTTGGCAGTTTGCCACCAACCTTAGTTGATGGTTGCTCGCCATGCTTGTGATGTCATGTGGGTGACTCATTGGCGTGCTAACTCATGTTGCGCCATACTTGTGATGTCATGTAGGTGACTCATTGGCGCATTAACTCAAGAGTACACTAGATCAACCTGACTTCTGGCGAACTGCTTTGTCTTGTTGGATGTCCGGCCAGGGGAAGGGAATTAAGGAATGCTCACTCGTAGCATTCCTCCATACTTGGGTGATGTCTCTACGTATATCTCATTGCAAGCTCTTACTATAGAGACATCTGGTCTTGGAGACAAACTCTCAGGATGAGAGATGTATGCTTCCCAAGTGATGCAGAGCATGGTAAATGTTTTGCAGCGCTCAACCGTTGTCGTAGGTTGAATATCGAGGTCCTTCCTCTCAAGGGTTGGGTTGGAGAATGTATGATATCACTTGGTATATCCTCCCCCAAGCTTGATTCTTGTGATGAAACAACTTCTTTGTTTGAAGTTTTCATGTTCCGCTTTGTGCTTCATTTTGATTCCAGTGGGAGACGTTGTCCAATCATGGTGCGAAGATATACTCACGACCGAGAGTGGGTTAGTGTGACGGCATTTTCATTCCTCCATTATGATCTCCAGAAACCTCCTTCTAGTTTTCCCTGCATGTTAGGGTTCGACATGGCCTTTGTCTACCTAACAAGATTTTGTCTGTTGGGCAGAGTAGAAGGCTAGCTAATAGCTAGCCTAAGATAGCACTTATTGGAAGATCCTATGGCCGTAGGATCTTAGTGTGAAAGTTTGGTTTCAAGTGCTATCACTTACAGGCTTTTTAAAACAACCTCTAAAAAGAGAATGTTGAAAATAGCTGTTAGAGGCGGTTACCTTCATTGACGCTGGAAGAATCGATGCTAAAATTCAACCTCGATAGACAGTAGAGCTCTTGCTCCATGGTTGGTCAATGGAATGTAATGCCGTGGATATGTATCAAGTTCTGCTTCGTTGGCTTGCAAATTTGGTTGTTTCTCTTGAATCTTGTCAAATGCCAGACAATTTTCTCCCCTAAGCTTGGTTTCTGCATTGGATGCTGATTCCAAACTTACTCTCTATTTTGCTCTTATTAGGCTTGATACTTGTCAAACAAGACATGTGCCACTAATCGTTGTCTACCTACGTGCCACACAGCCATCGATGTTCTCCCCATGCTTGTAGGTGTTGTGTAACACCCTAATTTAATTTCCAGCATTTTATAATAAATTCCAAGTAATTTATTTAATTTTCTAAGGTTTATGTGCTTAGTTTGCATTTACCATGTTTTATTTAAATTAAATAAGTGCATAAAAGTAACCATAGGCCAAACTTTGTTTGTGCATACATGCTGGTGCGTTATATTCTTGTTTGTATGAAGTAAGGATTTAAATTCAAATTTATTTGAATTATTAGAACCGTTTCCTTTCTCAATTCAAAAGAATTCAAAAATAGAAAAGAAAAAGAAAAAAAAAAGACCCAGCCAGGTCGGCTAGCCCAGCCAGCCGGCCTAGCCTGCAGCCGGCCCCTCACCGGCTGGGCCTAAAACCGGCCCAGCTACGCCTCCCTCTCCCCTCTCACGCGCTCGCTGCCAGGTGGGCCGCGCGCCGTCTCCCTCTGACCGGCGGGACCCGCATGTCAGCGGCGCCCCCTACCTAACGCCGGGGATCCCACTCGCCCTTCCCCCTCTTTGCTCGGCCACATCGGCGTCATAGAGGAGGAATCCGCGCCGATTCCGAGCCCCCACGTCCTACCCGCTACCAATCCCCAACTCGCGCGCCAGTTTCCCCTTCCCACTCCCCTTCCTTCACTGCCCATTGTTGACGGTCATAATCTCACGATATCAACCGTCAATTATCCACCAAAAGAAGTTAAACATGTGAAATTTGACTAAACCTTACTACTAATGAGTTCCACAAGATGTACATGAATATTTGGATGCAGGTACCAAAATATATACAAAATGGTTGAAAACACACCATATACCAGAGATGGGCTGAAATGGTGATAGGGCCCTGGCCGCCCGGCCATGGGTGGTGGCCGCCCGGCTACCCCCAGTGCCCATCTGGAACCACGACCACGTGGAATGGTCCCTTGACCACTTCACTTGCCACGTCATCGATCATGCGTGCAACAAACACAAAATGGTGAAGATCCAACCATACAAGAGAGCATCCAACGTATCCAAGGGTCACAACATATTGGGACAAGGATTGGTGATGTCAAGGATCCGAGGGGAACAACATACATCCAATTGGAGCCAGACACGTGGCCGCCCGACCGCTTAGGGTGGTCGGCCGACTGTTGACACCACTTAAGAACGTCAATCCTTATACTGCAAGCGCACAGTATCGTGGTAGCTTTTCCCCAGGATAAGTATCTTGGGTTTATCAATCCAGGGATAATTATGTTTAAGATATTATCTATCTAATATTAACTGAAATACTAACTAATTCTAATAGATCTAAACAAGCTTAAACAAGAGATAAAACTAATCTAAATAAACTCTAATCTATACTCTAATAAAGCTCTAAACAAGATGAATCTATAGCATAAAATGATAGAACAGGGTTTAGGTTATAAACGCGAGAACGATAGGTTTAACATGGCAAAAGGATCCACAAGAGATATGAGACAAACAACCAACATACTAAGAACCACCTTGAAACTAGATCTAAACATAAAGCGAAGAATAAACATGATCATGAATGTCAAGGGTCTACTCGAACCTTTCCCCGGGCTCTACTGTCACTAGTAACCAGGTAATCGACGAACTAGCAAACCCTAACCATCTCTAAGCATGAGCAGATTCAATCAACTAATTAAAGTAAAGTGATCTACTAAAAGAACATGATAACGTTAATTACTGGCCAGTAAACCATGCTAGAATTAAGCATTGCAAAGATATGTATCAAGAATCATGTATAAACAACAAGCTAGGTCTAAAAGACAAACTTTATTGATCGAATAACAAGGTTTCATCAAAGTATCGAAGGAAGTACAAGGAATTACTCGAGATACATCAAAAACTTTAAAGCATAGTCGTCGGGATGAACTCGACGAAGAACATATCGAAAGATGACCTTGGGATCTCCTCAGGAAGTGCTTGGTCGGTCGACCGGCTGGCTTCCTGCCTCCTCTTGCTTCCTCCTTTCGCCGAGATGGACTTCTCGCCGAGTTGAACGCTTCTCGACCCCGATAATAGATGACCAAGATAATTCTAAGGGATCAAACTTAACCAAACTCATATAAGACAACTTTGCTTTTCAAACTAAATTTCATAAACCTAAGCTCTACTAGGAATTTTAAGCTCTCTTTTAACATAGGAATGTAAAACTTGATCCAAGAAAAAGAAATTTTAATGAAAAGATAAAACTCCTCTAATCTTTTTCTTAATTAAGATTTTGGCAAAGCTATAAAACATAATCCTTCAATAACCATATGGGTTATGCAAAATTAATTAATCTAGCAATCAAAACTTTAAGCAAGATTAACCATCAAAGCAAAAATAAAGAACAAACTTAAATAAAGTAAAGTAAATTATTCAATCTCACACTTTATTAATCTAATTGACCGATTACACAAAAAGACAACTGACTCTTTAAACTATCTTTAAAGACTCTAAACTCTATTTAATCTAAACTCCCTATCTAAATGGGATATTCTATTTCCCCACACTTAAACTAAGCAAAGCTCCTAATCGTTACCGCTAAACCAGAGTGTATCATCCACCGGACCATCAAGAGGATCTTCACCAGGCAGATAATTGGGTGGAGGTGAATATGTCTCTTCTGGCTCATCCCAAGTGGCATCTGGTTGATAGCCTCCTCCTTCCAGTCTTGTAACATGGCCCCAAATGGAATCAATTACTCGCTTCTGACTCTCACAAACACTTAGAAGGTAATTAACTTGCCCTTTTAGGTTTCTGACAAAATTGTCAACCCTCTCTCTTGTTTCTGGTATCTCTTTGTGAAGCCTCTCCTCTACATCAATGACTATATCAAGAATATCCTCACTTTTCTATTTATTAAAGTAGATGGCTTCTCTACACTTTGGGCAACAATCTACTCCATCCTCTGCTCCAATATGATAAGTATTGAAACAAGGAACGAAAATGATCGAATTTACCTCCTCAGTCTCTGATCCTTGAAAACCATCAAAGCTCATAGATTGATTCTCGCTTAAATTGATAGTCCCCCCAGAACGGACAGGACTTTCTTGATAATTAATCCTAGGCATCCTTCCAATTCTCCCGGACCTTCTAACCTTCATCTTCAAAGGGTGAATTGAAAGTTTCGCCATGTGCTTCGAGATTCCTCGTTGTTCAGCTAAACCACACCCCCTTGGCCCTTCATCTTCATCATCAGAGATTACTTGCAAAAAAATGCGGCGAATTCCCCACGAGACAGGGCTGGTCGGCCGACTAGACTCCCCCTGGTCGGCCGACCAGGCCCCCTCTTGTGGCGCCTCGGCGTCCTTCTTCTCGAGCTGCATCTCCATTGCTTCTGAACTTGTCGTGGTTAGGTTTGGATGTGTTTTGAGTTAGATGTCTCGGCTCCATGGCTTGCCTATGGCTTTATACTCCGGAGATTGGCGAGATTTGGAAACAAAACAGCAATTCCAATCCGAGCTCTACCCTAAACTTACTTAAAATACAACGCTGACTCTATCGGCAAAATTTGGAAGCAAAACTATTCGGAAAGTCCCTGGGTCGGCTGACCAGACTCCCTAGGGGTCGGTCGACCTGGGCTCTTTCCTTCGCGAAAAGAGTCCAAGTTTTGTCGGTAAGCCTATTTCCTAATTTAAAATACAAATGGAACTAAATTTTTTAAAAAACCTAAACTAAACGTGACTATTTACATACAAAAGGTATGGAAACTATGGAAAACTAGAGAGTATGGCCATGGTAATGAATCCTCACTTCCTTGAATTCGAATGTATCAATATAATTAACTTCAAATTTATCCCCTTCAAGGAAAACCTTAAGTCTTTGACCATTTACCATAAACTTGTTTCCTTCTAGATCCATAATGGTAACTGCTCCAGTAGGTGATACATCATGTACTATATAAGGTCCATCCCATTTACTTTGTAATTTTCCTTTTTCAAATAATTTAAACCTTGAATTAAAAAGAAGAACCTTGCCTCCTACCTTAAACTCCTTCTTTAGGATTCTCTTATCAAACCATCTCTTAACCCTTTCCTTATAGATAGTGGCATTATGATAAGCTTGCAATCTTGCCTCATCAAGGGTACTAAGTTGAATCCTCCTTTTGACTAGAGCAGCATCTAAATCTAAATTTAATTTCTTAATTGCCCAATAAGCTTTATGCTCCATCTCCACTGGCAAATGACAGGTTTTTCCATAAACTAACTGATAAGGCGTCATTCCAATTGGTGCCTTAAACGCGGTCCTATATGCCCACAGAGCATCGCTAAGCTTATTCGACCAATTTTTACCTCCTTTAATTACTGTCTTTTTAAGAATTTCTTTTAATTGTTTATTTGATGTTTCGGCTTGGCCATTTGTTTGTGGGTGATAAGCTGTGAAAACTCTATGTTCGATTCCCATCTTCTCTAAATAATTAGTAAACTCTTTACCAACAAAATGCGATCCTCCATCTGAGATGATCACTCGAGGAACTTCATATCTTGGAAAGATATTATTTCTAATCATCTCTATAGACTCCTGTGTAGTCACCTTTTTACATGGTAAAGCTTCTACCCACTTTGAGACATAATCCGCAGTCACCAGAATATATTCATATCCATGTGAATTTTCAAATGGACCCATGAAATCCATTCCCCAAACATCAAACAAATCAATTTGTAGGTTATAAGTGAGAGGCATTGAGTTTCTAGATGTAACATTTCCAGTCCTTTGACACTCAGGACAAGAAGCAACGAATTTTCTTACATCTTCATGCATTCTCGGCCAATAAAATCCACTCCCCATATCTTGGCTTGAGTTCTGAAATGCCCATGATGCCCTCCATATTCTGAAGCGTGACACTTCCTAAGAATTTCTTCTCTCTCTTCTATAGGCACACATCTTCTAAGGACTCCGTCAGATCCAAACCTATATATGTAAGGGGCGTTCCAGTAGAACTTCTTAGCTTCAGCTAGGACTTTTCTTTTGGAATTATAGTTGAGATGAGTTAATGGCTCTTTTCTTATGGCTCTTATAACATCTATCATCCAAGAATCTTTATCTAAAACGGCATAAAGGGTATCGTCTCTTAACACGTCCTCTATAGGTGGTCCACCCTTAGCATGGTTCATCCTTGATAAATGATCCGCCACTACATTCTCAACCCCCTTCTTATCTCTAATCTCTACATCAAACTCTTGTAACATTAAAATCCATCTAATTAAACGAGGCTTAGCGTCTTTTTTAGTAAGAAGGTATTTAATGGCAGCATGATCGGTATAAACTATAACCTTAGAAGTAACTATATAAGATCTAAATTTTTCAAAGGCAAAAACTACTGCTAACAACTCCTTCTCCATAGTAGCGTAATTTACTTGAGCTTCATTAAGAGTCTTGCTGGCGTAATAAATGCCATGCACTTTTCCATCCTTTCTTTGACCCAGCACAGCTCCTATTGCATAATCACTTGCATCACACATGATCTCAAAAGGCATAATCCAGTGGGGTGGTTGAATGATAGGTGCACTAATAAGCAACTCTTCAATTTTTCTAAAAGCGACCTCACATTCTTTAGTAAACTCGAAAGGAACATCCTTTTGAAGCAACTAAGTAAGCGGTTTAGCTATTTTAGAAAAATCTTTAATAAATCTTCTATAAAATCCAGCATGACCAAGAAAGCTTCTTAGAGACTTAATGTTAGTGGGCGGTGGCAGTTTTTCTACGGTCTCTATTTTGGCTTTATCTACTTCAATTCCTTTCTCGGAAATGATGTGCCCTAACACAAGTCTTCTTCTAACCATGAAATGGCATTTCTCCCAGTTTAGCACTAAGTCGACCTCTTTACATCCTTTTGAAGCAACTAAGTAAGCGGTTTAGCTATTTTAGAAAAATCTTTAATAAATCTTCTATAAAATCCAGCATGACCAAGAAAGCTTCTTCGAGACTTAATGTCAGTGGGCGGTGGCAGTTTTTCTACGGTCTCTATTTTGGCTTTATCTACTTCAATTCCTTTCTCGGAAATGATGTGCCCTAACACAAGTCCTCTTCTAACCATGAAATGGCACTTCTCCCAGTTTAGCACTAAGTCGACCTCTTTACATCTTTTAAGCACATTTTCAAAATTTCTTAGGCAGTGGTCAAAACTTGTACCATGAACTGAGAAATTGTCCATAAAAACTTCCATGATATCTTCAATAAAATCTAAGAAAATAGCCATCATACACCTTTGGAAAGATGCAGGCGCATTACAAAGTCCAAAGGGCATTCTTCTATAGGCAAAAGTTCCGTAGGGACATGTGAAGGTAGTTTTATGCTGATCATCTGGGTGAATAGGGATTTGAAAGAATCCAAAATATCCATCTAAATAGCAAAAATGGGTATTCTTAGCAAGTCTCTCTAACATCTCATCTATAAAGGGTAAAGGAAAGTGATCTTTCTTAGTGGCTTTATTAAGCTTCCGGTAATCTATACACATTCTCCAACCAGTCACTGTTCTTTGTGGAATTAATTCATCTTTATCATTTTTAACTACAGTTAAACCTCCTTTACTAGGCACACAATGAACAGGGCTAACCCACTCACTAGTTGGTACTGGATAGATAATTCCGTCATTTAAAAGCTTGATAACTTCCTTTTTAACTACAGACCTCATTTCGTTACTCAGTCTCCTTTGGTTGTCAACTACTGGCTTGTGGTCTTCTTCCATCGGTATGCGATGAGTACAAAATGCGGGACTAATTCCCTTAAGATCTGCTAAAGAATAACCAATGGCCTTCTTATGTTTCCTTAACACTTCCAGCAGCCTCTCCACTTCTTCTGGACTTAGCTCGTTACTGATAATTACTGGGTAGGTTTTATCTTTTCCTAAAAACTCGTATCTAAGTCCATCAGGCAGCGGTTTTAACTCTACATCAGGCACCTCCTGATGATTGAGGTCACCTAGTGGCTCTACCGGTAAATCTTGGGTTTCTTCTATATTCTGTTCTAATTCATTAGTGGCATTGGTTGCTTCTTCAGAGAAAAACCCTTCGTCTTCTCCGTCTAAGACTAGATTCAAAGGTTCTCTAAAAGCATTAATATAATTGATACTCTCTATCTCCTCTATATCGGGAGTGAGATTAATAAGCACTTTAGATGCCGATAAGAAATCAAAGTCATATTTTAATCCATTAATATTTAAAGTGACTTTTCCTTTTTCATTATTAACTATGGCATTAACTAACTTAAGAAAAGGTCTACCAAAAATTAATTTAATATCATCATCATAGACATTAATGACATAGAAATCAGTTGGTATAATTTTTCCAGCAAAGTCAACTTCAACATCTTTAATTAAGCCTACAAATTTAATTACTTCATCACTATCAAGTTTAATCTTAAGATTAGTAGAAATTAAACATGGTTTATTACTTAACTTAGAATAAACTTCATAGCTCATTGTACTTACCTGTGCTTCCATAGCGCAATGTATGTTGTTGAAGACTTCTTTGTAGATGGAGCACGAAAGTCCAGTTGGTGATTCCTCGGCTGGTAGCTAAACGATAACTTTCTCAGTAAGTGATGACTCCGGCTTGACTCCGATCACTAGCTTCACTTCAGAGACGAAGTCACTATCCAGCTCCTCTTCTTGGAATAATCTCTGCAGCACTTCCCCTGAATCTTGACTATCATCACTCTTCCTTAGTGGTACTTCTGGTGGGAACAACTCTTCTTCCTCCACTAAGTCTCCTGTTGGAAGTGGTCCTGCACACTTAAGTGTATCTCCAAACTCCACTGGCATCCAGCTCATCTTCTCAAACTCTGTCAAAGGCTTTGCACTGGCAAGACTTCTATAATCACTCTTCATCTCCTCTTGAGGTGCAAAACTTTCATAATCCTCCTCATCAGAAGCATAAGACACTGTAGTCCTTTTGACAGGTGGTCGGTCTTCAAAGACAGCGTAGGTAGGCGCCATGTGCTCCTTCCGCTTCTTCACTCCATCGTCTTTTCTTTCTCGGTTGAACTTGCAGCCCATGCACATATCTGACAAAATCTGCTTAGATTCACTCCATGTTCTGCTCAGCAGTGATCCTCCAGCCGTAATATTCACTTTCTCGAAAGCTTCTGGCGTCAGACCATAGTAGAAGATATGCAAATGTACTATTGGTGTTACATCAAGTAGTGTCCTTGTGTGAGCAAGCCTTCAAGTCTCTCCCAAGCTTCATCGATGTCTTCATCTTGTCTTTGCTCGAAGTTGAACACTTGCCTCCTCAACTTGTACACTTTTAGTGATGAGAAAAATCTTGCTAGAAACTTTTGCTCAAGAATTTCCCAGTCTCCTTTAGCTTCAATTGAGGCAGCTTGGTACCACTTGCTGGCTTTATCCACGAGAGTAAATGGAAAGATATTCCATTTGACCCACTCCACCGGAACTCCTTCTTGATAGAAGGTGTGGCACACTTGTCTGAGCTTCTCCAGGTGCTTGTACGGATTCTCGTCGTCTTCTTCATTGAATGGATTTTCGGCAGCAATCCTGATAATCCCTGGCTTCAGCTCGTACGATCCTGACTCCGACCTCTTGTTGGATCCTTGAAACTTGAGGTCTACAGCTTTTGGAGTCATGTACTCCCCAAGTGTCAAAAGCTCCCACTCTTCAGACTTTGAAGTCATATCTGAAACTAATTATAAAAACAAAAACACAAAACAAAGAATCTATGACAGCAAAGATGCTGGGTTAGTTTGAATAAACTAAGGATAAGAACAAAATTAAATGAAATTAAGTTACTAGAACTTAAACGTAAAATAACGATTATTATAATAACAAACTAAAACAAAATTTAAACACACAAAAAGCAAACAAACTAACTATTAAAACAAGTAGCAATATAGCTAATAAAAGATTGATAATAACTTAAACGATAATTAGGGTTCCCCGGCAACGGCGCCAGAAAAGCTTGTTGACGCCACTTAAGAACGTCAATCCTTATACTGCAAGCGCACAGTATCGTGGTAGCTTTTCCCCAGAATAAGTATCTTGGGTTTGTCAATCCAGGGATAATTATGTTTAAGATATTATCTATCTAATATTAACTGAATTACTAACTAATTCTAATAGATCTAAACAAGCTTAAACAAGAGATAAAACTAATCTAAATAAACTCTAATCTATACTCTAATAAAGCTCTAAACAAGATGAATCTATAGCATAAAATGATAGAACAGGGTTTAGGTTATAAACGCGAGAACGATAGGTTTAACATGGCAAAAGGATCCACAAGGGATATGAGACAAACAACTAACATACTAAGAACCACCTTGAAACTAGATCTAAACATAAAGCGAAGAATAAACATGATCATGAATGTCAAGGGTCTACTCGAACCTTTCCCCGGGCTCTACTGTCACTAGTAACCAGGTAATCGATGAACTAGCAAACCCTAACCATCTCTAAGCATGAGCAGATTCAATCAACTAATTAAAGTAAAGAGATCTACTAAAAGAACATGATAACGTTAATTGCTGGCCAGTAAACCATGCTAGAATTAAGCATTGCAAAGATATGGATCAAGAATCATGTATAAACAACAAGCTAGGTCTAAAAGACAAACTTTATTGATCGAATAACAAGGTTTCATCAAAGTATCGAAGGAAGTACAAGGAATTACTCGAGATACATCATAAACTTTGAAGCATAGTCGTCGGGATGAACTCGACGAAGAACATATCGAAAGATGACCTCGGGATCTCCTCGGGAAGTGCCTGGTCGGCCGGCTTCCTGCCTCCTCTTGCTTTCTCCTTTCGCCGAGATGGACTTCTCGCCAAGTTGAACGCTTCTCGACCCCGACCCTTGCCCTAGACTCTCGACTTGCGATGAATAATGCGGTGGAATATGATGCCTCTCCCCTTGGGAGGCTCTCTATTTATACCCCGGAGGGAACCCTATACATGGTATCTAATTGGTCGGTTCTAAGAGTCCTAAAACACCTAAAACTCCTATTTCCAAGTATATATAAGTTTCCAAAAGAGTCCAGGACGTCCATGCCTTTCCTTGCTTGTAGATGAAGCTTCCATCCTTGTCCTTCCCGAGTTGGACTCTTCTATATTCTGCAGCCTTTAGTATTTCGACCATAACTTCCTCATCCGAAGTCCAAATAATACAAACTCGAACTCTAAATTGTAGAGCTCGAAGAGATCTACAACTTCGGTACTCAAACTTTCTTCATTTGACCTCGTTAAGGTCTCCAAATTGGGCCTACAAGCTGCTGCTGTCATGAATTTCGAGAAGATTTCAGGATTTAGTCCTTCAAGCAATCTTTATCTTCTAGGACTTCTTTTCTTAACGGGCTTTATTCCTTCAATGGGCTTCAATTAATCTTTATTTTAAAGCCATCTTCATAACATAAATCCTTTCTCCGAGAAATTCTCAAATATCTTCAATTATTCCCTATTTTCCTGCAAAAATGGACATTGCACAAAAACAAAGAGCATTCTCAAAAATGGGGTTATTTGTTAGTAAAACAAGACTAAATGATAAGATTAACCCTCAAAAAGACATAAAATGATAAGATTAACTCTCGAAAAGACATAAAAACATATGAAAATAAAGCAAAATTTTAGTACTTAACGAGCGTCAACACCGACCACCCCTCGGCGACGTTTTCCACGTGCACCAACTCCTTTAACTGCCAACTGACGTGCGGAGGCCTTCCCAGCCATTGGATGTGCTAAGTCGGTGAAGCAAGTGGTCGGCCGACCACTTGACTTAACTGTTTTGCACGTGCACCGACTTGAGAAGGTTCTAACCAACTTCCAGGAGTGAGATTAGCCGTCGGATGTGCAAGGTCGGCA
This sequence comes from Paspalum notatum, assembly GCA_022530915.1. Lineage (NCBI taxonomy): Eukaryota > Viridiplantae > Streptophyta > Magnoliopsida > Poales > Poaceae > Paspalum > Paspalum notatum. The sequence continues at coordinate 23,362,083 of CM039688.1, read as the reverse complement.
CATCGGGTGGCTACCCGACCAACCCTAGTGGCCGCCCGGCCACCGACCCTGCACCAAACCGATCTTCCCTGCCTACTAATGCCCCCCTTACTTGTACAAGCTATAAATAGACCCGTGGAGCTCATTTGTAAGGTGTGGAGTTGAGTTGAGAGAGTTCTATCTTAGAGTGCTTCATTCCTTCACAGTAATTAGGATAGTCCTAGGAGTTAGAGTTGAGTCGAGCTTTGCCTCGGAGTCTCCGAAGTTATCTTCGAGTCTGTGGTAAAACTCTTGTATCTATTGGATTCAGATTATCTTCAATATAATTCAGTTATATTTTACTTTATTTCTATCTTCTGCAAGTGTGGTGTACCTTTATTTTGCATACTTGCTAGGCTTAGATTGTGTTTCACTTAGTTATTCAAGTCTTGTTATTCTTGCGGGTGCTATAACTCAACCCTAGACTTAGACGCTAGGCTCTGGCTAGATCCACTCCTCTGATCCAGGAAGATCTATCGTTGTTACGTTTATAGCTTGCCATCCTCTCCATGCAGCTTTGCTTGGTAGCCCCACTCGGTGACAGCGTGTGGTGTGCCTGTGTAGTCCAAGCCCGTCGTTCGGGAGGCCTGTAGGTGTTAGCCAGACTCTCTTTTGGGACCTACTATCTACCCCCTGGTACCCATGAGACTCTAGAATTTCGCTCGATGCAAGACCCTGGCTTGTTAATTTGAATAGCTTAGTTAGACACGGATAATCTTTGCAGCCGATTAGGATAGAGTTTGGTGACTTTATCTCACTTGTTGTCCTCCCAGGCAACTATACCTTTCAACAGATAGCTTAGATAGATATCTTCCTCCACCATACACCTATCTTTATCACGTAACAACCCCTGTTCAACTACTAGTTGGTATAATTTATCCAAGTTTACAGTTCATTCGATTTGAGTTTATTCAATTACACTCTTGAGCCTACCGCTTCCCTGTGGAAATTTACGATACTCGGAATACTCTGAGTGAAAGGCTACAGCGGTCTCCGTACGCTTGCGGAGTAAAACCTGTAAAGGCTAAGAGACGCCAACAAGCTTTTCTGGCACCGTTGCCGGGAAAGCAATTGGCCAAGAGATAATTGATATCTCATTTCGAACCTGTATACTTGATAGATTTTACCGTTAGTTGTTAACAGGCTCACTTTGCTCTCTTGTTTTGTTGTGGATGCAACAGAGAGGTGTGTGACCGGTTTTTACCTGCTGGCAAATTTCCACAATAATCTAGAGTCACTGCTCAGGAGGGTCCGTTCAAAGACTATCCACGGACAGAGACCTGCACCCAGGGAGCTAGAACCAAGTACATCAACCAGTACCCCACGTTTCACCACCATGGCCAAAAAGACTATCCGTGAGTTCTCTATCCCCTTGAGCAGTAACATCCCTACAGGGCCCAATGTTACCGTGGGGGAGGATTTTGAGCTCAAACCAGGGGTGGTTCACAAGGTTCAAGCCATCCCTTTCTGCGGACTGGCTACGGAAGACGCCAATAATCATCTGCAGCAATTTCTGGAGATCTGCAGCACCTTCAACATGAAAGGAGCGTCACCGGATGCCGTCAAACTTCGTTTCTTTCCCTTCTATCTTGTTGGGAAGGAAAAACAGTGGTTCTACCTCAACGGAGCAACACTCACAACTTGGAATGCATGTTCCGATGCTTTTCTAGCGAAGTATTTCCCGCTAGGGAAAACTAACGCATTGAGGAACAAGATCTCGAGCTTCCAACAGCTCACTGATGAAACCGTGGCAGAAGCTTGGGAACGTCTGCAAGAGTATATTGCAGCGTGCCCACACCACGGGATGCAAGAGTGTCTGATCATTCAGAGCTTCTTTCATGGGCTTCACCGCTCAGCTCAAGACACCTAGATACAGCTGCTGGAGGATCCTTCCTCTCCTTGAGCATCACGGCGGCCAAGAACCTCATAGAGAAGATGGCCACCAGTCAAGGATGGAGAGAAGAGAGGTCAAGTACCCGTTCTCGTGGCGTCCATCAAGTGGAGAGCACTGACATGCTCACCGCAAAGATGGATTTGCTGCTTAAGAAGCTGAATGAAACCCCAGAAGCCGCTCCGGTGCAAGCCCTCGATTCCCACATGACTTGTGAAGTCTGTGGAAATACGGGGCACTCGGGGAACAGCTGCCCCGAGACGCAACCTGAAGACGCAAACTTCATTGGTAATAGTACCAACAGCTTCAATGGGAATCGTCCTCAGCTAGGATGGAATTCACGACCACATCTCCCTTTCTCTGGGCAAGGTAACTCTTCAAATTCGCAGCAATTTCCTAAGAGTAATTACACTTTTGATTAGAAAGCCGTGAATGATAGCATTAGTAAAAAGTTCCATGCTAATGATAGGATGTTTGAGTCTATATCTTTACAAATGGAAACTTTGAATAGTGTTATGAAAAATCAATTTAGCTTCAACAAAATACTTGAAACTCAAATAGCTCAGTTGGCTGCTGCTTTACCTAACACAAATCTGGGTAAGCTGCCTGGGCAACCTAAAGCTCCTCCCAAGGAGCACATAAATGCAATAACCACTAGGGGTGGAAAGTCCACACAGGACCCCCATCTCCTAGCCGTGCAGGTAAAGAGCAGGAGAAGATGCCTGAGCCCGAAGAAAAGGTTGCAGATGAAGATGCACCTGGCAAGGAGGAAAAGTCAGCATCGGAACGTCTACCTCATGAGTTCTATGATACAACGGTGCTACCATTTCCTCCAAGAAACAAGAAGACTGCCGCTGACAAACAATACAGTAAGTTCATTAAGGTCATTAAGAAGCTTTATGTCAACATACCCCTGCTAGATGCTGTGCAGGTACCGACATACGCAAAGTACTTGAAAGATATCCTCAACAACAAGAAATCCCTACCATCAATGGAAATTATGCACTTAACAGAGGAGCATAGCGCAGCTATACTCAAGAAGAAGGACCCTGGAAGCCCTACCATCTCATGCTCAATTGGGAAGCAACAATTTGACCAAGCGTTATGTGATCTTGGAGCCAGTGTCAGTGTAATGCCGAAGGTCATCTTCGACAAGCTCGATCACACCGCACTTGCTCCCACAGCTATGTGCTTATAGCTTGCGGATCAGTCCGTCCGTTACCCCGAAGGAGTGGCAGAGAACGTTCTGGTGAGAATCCAGAATTTTCTCTTCCCAGTGGACTTCGTGATACTGGATATGGAAATCGACTCAAAAACCCCGCTCATTCTTAGACGGCTGTTTTTGAGCACCGCCGATGCAACTATTGACGTTGGAGCAGGAAAGGTCCACCTAAACATAAACGGCAAGAAGGAAACGTTTGCCTTCAAGACAAAAGTGGAACAATGCAACAAAGTGCATACTTTCAAGTGCCAGGCTCCAAAGAACATGCCCAAGGTCAAGGTTGAGATCAATAACTCCACGCCAAAGGAAGACAGCCTCATCACATTCATGAAGAAGAAGTTGAAAATGGAGGCTGAATTCCAACAAAAAGAGTATGAGGGGGCAATGCAAAGCAGAAGATCGAGACAGCAAGAGACAAGATGCGATAGGCCCAGCACCGCACCAGGAGGCAAAGCTCCTGAGAAGAAAGATGGTGTCAATTTAACTAGGCCAATGTGGCAAGTAAGAGAGGCACCATCAAACGAGGTCGGCACCGACAACGAGTTAAACACTCCAAGGCGGCGCAGTAGAGGAAGAAGATCGCAACGAAAGGCAGCCCCCTGCTTCAGTTTCTATGAAACTCCGAAGGGCAAAACATGGGCTCCCCGCACCAACCGGTAAGTTGAAAGTTATCATTCGACGACATATTTAATTTCCCGCTAAAGTTTAATTTTTGCAACCCATTGCATGTCTAAATTTTTGCAGTTAATTTCTTCTGCATTAGTTTATTTTCTGAATTCTTGCATTCATTTTCGAAAAAAAATTTTTTAGGGTGGCCGGCCGACCAGGCTACCTGCCCCTTCCCTCTCTACCTCCTTCTTCAGTGCACCAAGCAGCAACGCAGTTTGCACTCACTTCTCCCTCTCAAATTCTCTCTTTAGTGCTTAATTAATCTCACTAGCTTAGTTAAAATAATATTCGAATAAAATTTGGTTAGCCAAATAAACTTTCAACACTCTCTCTCTGTTGAGCAGAAGCGAGAACGTTTTGTGGAGGCTCTGCCCCACAAGGACGCTTTCATAGATGACTAACCCGCTAATGCTAATCTTTTTTGTCGTCTATCCTTCAGGTATTTGTGTTGTCTTTGCTCTGTCTTGCAGGATGAAAAGCGTACTCAAGAAGGCGAAGAAGGCCGTTAGCAAGGCAGGACAGCACATCCGCTGGTCGTCCTCCGATGGCTCCGGCCCGGCAAGCTGGCATGATACCTCCGACAGGATGTCCATCAATACGGAGGAGCCGGAGGAAGTTCCGACGTCCTCCACTCACCGGCCAATATTACTCCTCGATTCGCAGCTCGTGCAAGTGGTCAAGATGAGGCCAAGGCATTAAGGTCTTTACACCAAAAGACTTATGCCTTGACCAAATGCTTCGACGAGGATCTCCTCGTCGACACCGGCATGCGGGAGGAGTTCAATGAGGTGTTACAAGCCGTGGGCTGGAGTGACTTTGCAGAAATCCCGGAGGGAGGAATTGTCCTCCTCACCAAGGAATTCCTCATGACGCTCCGCACCGACACCCGAAGGGAAGGTATATATGTCTGGTTCCGTCTTTTCAATACTTATTATGAGCTTACTCTACGCCAATTTAGCAACTTGCTTGATTTCTCGCCACAATGCACTTTGAGTGAGGATTTAGCAGGATTTAATTCAGTAGAGTTTTGGAAAGAATTGGTTGGACCAGATGCTCCTAGGAAAAAGAGCATCGCTCACATTAGGCACCCCACTTTGCGGTTTTTAGCCCGCTGGCTCACCATGGTTGTTTTTCCGCGGGATGATACCCATTGTGCCACAGTAGAGGATGTTAGATATCTCTATGCCATGTGGAAGAAAATAAAATTTGCTCCTACACTTGGCATGATCCGCCACTGGCAAGGACTAGCTCAGAGTGGTCATATCATCTCGATCACGTCATTCGTGACAAGGATTGCCAATGGGTTGGGAGTGCTAGCAAATGCTACCGTCTCCTTCATGCCAAATGACCCTACACGAGTAGTCAAAGAGTCACACTTCATCGATGCACACTTTTTGAGGAAGGACACAAATGGGAAATACATCATGACGTTCAAGGATTGCGATTATAAGCTGCCGCTTCCGGCGCCGCCGCTCAAGTTATACTCCATGCGATCACTAAACTTTCAGCTAGAACCTCCTGAGCCACCAAGAAATAGTGTCGCTGGAGTCATGACTCGCGCCCAATGACGTCAAGCTGAGGAGCAAATCCGCAAGGTCTATGAAGATGCACAGCAGCCAGGTGCCGAACCTGCATGGGCTCATCCTAGCGCTGGATCCGCCTGGGAAGAACAAGGAGTCACACCCGCTTGGGAAGCCAACCCACAGGGTTCATGGCACAGCTCGTGGAACTCCATTGTGTCCTCCGTCAACCCGACACCATCACATCATAGCAGAGGTGAGTACTCTTATGGTTATGGTGCAGGTCCATCCCATTCTGCCTGCTACACCAGTGGCGAACTCGATGGGAACTTCACCGCCCTCTTCGGGGCATTAGATCTCCAAGAGCATCGCACCTTGGGGATGATGGACAGCATCACCGACATTCAGCAGCAACAAGGAGTCAACCACAACTTGATCCTGGAGACAAGAGCGACTGTCGACCGCATCCAACAGCAGAACCTTCAGTACTACCACCAGCAAGGGTATTATCCCAACTAAGCTTCGTTGAAGCTTGGGGGGGAGAACCCAGCAGCTAAGGTATGTGTGTTCCATCGTCGCCTTGTTCACCCCTGTACCTTTTCCTCGAACATGTCTAGTTCTATCTGTCTTACCATGAGAGAAGTTGTGTATCCTTAGTTTAGTTTTAATTCAGTTTAAAAAATAAAATAAATTGTGTCATAACTTCCATGCTTAATGTTAAATTCACTTGCTAGCTTCGTTTTGGAAATGATGAATAGTTGCTCTAACAAGTGAATGGTTTAATTCTTGCATGACAACTTATGCTTAGCTTAGTCCTATGTTGGTGAATAAAGATAAGTAAACCAAAAGTTTTACCTTGTGGATGCCATTTGTGATAACAAGTCTAAATTGTTGAGAGATAATGATATGACTTATGTGGGATGATCTTTCATATTCCTAGTAAGATGAATGTCTCAGGTTTTTAATTTTTGAAATAACAAAATAAAGCTCCCCATGGTTAAAAAGTTCTACCAGAGCCATATATGATTCAAATGTTCTAAACCAGCTACAAAGAGCTGCTTAGATATGCTTTGAGCTTTGTCAAATTTTGAGTCTCATCGAGTAAAAATATCATCTTCTGTTGATAGCTGGAGTACAAAAGAAATAAATGCAAGTGATCCATTCTGGACTTTGCATCCACCAAAAGTCTCCAAACACTTCTCATAATCCCCTAGCCTTCGAATCTCAAGGAGTAAGGGTATGGAGCTAAAAGAAAAATTCATGGCTAAAAAAAATGCGTGCAAAAGCACGGCAAAATGAAAAGCATGCAAGTTCAAGCATGGCAAAAATAAATAAAAAGCTCCATATCCACTCCAAATCTATAAAAGGCTATAGGGATGAAAATTTAGAGAAGGAGACACTTTGTTCCACCACTCATACTCCAGTGATCAAATAGAAGAGATGATAGAGTACACTCTTTGGTCCAATCTTTGGCTTAGCAAAATAAACATTCTAAGTGTGCCACATTCTCCCCCACCTAAAGCTCCACAAAAGCCTTAGTGTAGGAAAATGTTGGCAAAAAATCATGGCCTTTGGTGAGGAAACACTTCTGAGCGATCGAGAGTACCAAGGGAAAGCTTATGTTTGTTTTGAAAATCTTGAAAACACCTGAGAAGGACATCCAAAAAGAATGAGTTAGAAACACTCCTACAATAAAGTCGTTCTGTCTCTCAACCGCCCAAGGCAAGGTAAGCAAAAAGATGCACCATAGGTATTACATAAGGTGAGCTTTGATTATTTCCCTACTTGGGGCAAAAGTTTGAGTGATGAGTTGCATATAAAAATTTTCTTTCATCTTCGATTTTGTAGCAACTCCTGACCCACTTTCAGTCTTAGCTTTGCTCGAGGACGAGCAAAAGTCTAAGCTTGGGGGGTGTTGACGGTCGTAATCTCACGATATCAACCGTCAATTATCCACCAATTGAAGCTAAACATGTGAAATATATGGACTAACCCTTGCTACTAATAAGTTCCACAAGATGTACATGAATATTTGGATGCAGGTACCAAAATGTATACAAAATGGTTGAAAACACACCATATACCAGAGATGGGCTGAAATGGTGATAGGGCCCTGGCCGCCTGGCCACCCCCCAGTGCCCATCTGGAACCACAACCACGTGGAATGGTCCCTTGACCACTTCACTTGCCACGTCTTCGATCCTGCATGCAACAAACACAAAATGGTGAAGAGCTAACCATACAAGAGAGCATCCAATGTATCCAAGGGTCACAACGTGTTGGGACAAGGATTGGTGATGTCAAGGATCCGAGGGGAACAACATGCATCCAATTGGAGCCAGACACGTGGCCGCCCGACCACTTAGGGTGGTCGGCCGACCACCCCTCGGCGACGTTTTCCATGTGCACCAACTTCTTTAACTACCAACCGACGTGGGGAGGCCTTCCCAGCCGTTGGATGTGCTAAGTCGGTGAATCAAGTGGTCGGCCGACCACTTGACTTAACCGTTTTGCACGTGCACCGACTTGAGAAGCTTCTAACCAACTTCCAGGAGGGAGATCAGCTATCGGATGTACAAGGTCGGCACATCGGGTGGCCGCCCGACCACCCCTAATGGCCGCCCGGCCACCGACCCTGCACCAAACCGACCTTCCCTGCCTACAAATGCCCCCCTTACTTGTACAAGCAATAAATAGACCCGTGGAGCTCATTTGTAAGGTGTGGAGTTGAGTTGAGAGAGTTCTATCTTAGAGTGCTTCATTCCTTCGCAGTAATTAGGATAGTCCTGGGAGTTAGAGTTGAGTCTAGCTTTGCCTCGGAGTCTCCGGAGTTATCTTCGAGTCTGTGGTAAAACTCTTGTATCTTTTGGATTCAGATTATCTTCAATATAATTCAGTTATATTTTACTTTATTTCTATCTTCTGCAAGTGTGGTGTACCTTTATTTTGCATACTTGCTAGGCTTAGACTGTGTTTCACTTAGTTATTCAAGTCTTGTTATTCTTGCGGGTGCTATAACTCAACCCTAGACTTAGACGCTAGGCTCTAGCTAGATCCACTCCTCTTATCCATTAAGATCTATCGTTGTTCAAGCTTCGCTTGAACACGTTTATAGCTTGCCATCCTCTCCACGCAGCTTTGCTTGGTAGCCCCACTCGGTGACAGCGTGTGGTGTGTCTGTATAGTCCAGGCCCATCATTCGGGAGGCCCGTAGGTGTTAGCCAGACTCTCTTTCGGGACCTACTATCTACCCCTGGTACCCTTGAGACTCTGGAATTTCGTTCGATGCAAGACCCTGGCTTCTTTATTTGAATAGCTTAGTTAGACACGGATAATCTTTGCAGCCGATTAGAATAGAGTTTGGTGACTTTATCTCACTCGTTGTCCTCCCAGGCAACTATACCTTTCTATAGATAGCTTAGATAGATATCCTCCTCCACCATACACCTATCTTTATCACGTTTACCCCTGTTCAACTACTAGTTGGTATAATTTATCTAAGTTTACAGTTCATTCGATTTGAGTTTATTCAATTACACTCTTGAGCCTACCGTTTCCCTATTGAAATTTACGATTCTCGGAATACTCTGAGTGAAAGGCTACAGCGGTCTCCGTGCGCTTGCGGAATAAAACCTGTAAAGGCTAAGAGACGCCAACACCCATGACGAGCTTTTCGAGCCGCCGACCGGTGTTTCCATGCCCACGTCGCCCCAGCTTCCAACCTACTATAAAACCCTACACCAAGCTTCGCAATCTTCTCCTTTGCCACTCCACCGCTTGAATTCCACCCTCGTTCCTTGACGAGCTCACAATCCGTCGCTGAAGGCTGCCGGGGTAAGTCGCTCCATCGCCCAAATTCTTCGTCGGTGAGCCGTCTTCGGTCCTCTAACCGCGCTTCGCTGGCTCGCAGGGTTCTTGCGGAGGCATTCCATGGGTTTTGGAAGTGGGGATGCGCCTCCGACGCCCTGTCCGCAAGCTACACCGTCTCCCATCCGCCATCCATCGTCACCAAGCCGAGCTGCCATCTTTCCTAACTTCTCAAGCCCTCGGTGAGCTTCAGTGTTGTCCGCTCTCCCTCCCGAGCTAACCCTAGGCCAGTGAGTTAGCCCCCAGAGGCCGGCGTGCCTTGCTCCGGCGAGTTGCCACCGTGCAGGCCGAACCTCCGCCATGGGGAAAGGTCACCGCCGGCGCCCCCTTTGCCCTCTCCATCCTGGCCGTCCGATTGAAGATGCATGGTCAAGATTAAAATGTGGAATACCCCTTCACGAACCAATCAGAGAGCGCCACATGTCCCTTCATAATCCCAGTTGAAAGGATCAAGATGTCCAAGAGCGGGGGTGAATTGGACTTCTAATTTCGAAACTCAAAATTAAAACCTATCGCACAAGTCCCAATTCACCCTAGTGCCTAAACAAGTGATCCTAATGAACTACACGCACAAAAGGTTTGCAACCTAGAGCCAAGCATGCAATTCTAGGAAAGTAAAGTGCGGAAAGTAAATGCGGAAATGTAAAGAGAGACACAAGGATTTTTTCCCGAGGTTCGGGGAGACACACGGTCTCAACCCCCTACTCCTCGTTTGGTGCCCCTCGCAAGGCTTTGCTCTCGCGGGCTCCTCGTAAGGATCCCAGCCTCAAACCTCGCAAGGAATGAGGTTGGCAAAGTGACCTTCGCAAAGGTCAAGCAACCCCTTGATCCGCGGACCAAGTGCTCTCTTCTTGATGAAGCTCTTCTCCGCTCCGGACCGGCGAGCTTGAGCCAGTTACACTCCCTTCGCAAAGGACTTGCTCCGCTTCTTCCACAAGCACCGAGAGCTCGTGGAACGCACGACCGCAGCCGTCTAGGTGATCACAATCACCAAGAGTAACAAGCTTTGGCTTCACTTGATTCAACTCCAATCAAGGAGTTCTCTTCCCTTCAAGTCTCTTGCCCAAAGCTCAAGATTAAGTGTGGAATTGGTGGTGTAGGTGACCTTTGAGTGTATGTGTGTGTTCCTGGGTTGCAAAGGTGAGGGGAAGGGGAGCCTTTAAATAGGGTGGAGCTCCAAAAGTAGCCGTTGGGGAGCTCCAACCGTTTTTCTGCGTACCCACCGGACAGTCCGGTGGTATATAAAATTCAAAAACCCGTTTCGCGCCAAGGGCCTTAGAGGCACCGGATAGTCTGGTGGAGGGTTGAGCTCAGCCCACTTGGCAACCCCTCAGTTTATATCGTCCGGTGGTGTACCGGACAGTCTGGTGGTCCATTTCCCTTGGGACGAAGAAAATACAGCCCTCAGTTTATATCGTCCGGTGATTGCACCGGACAGTCCGGTGGTGAACCACCGGACAGTCCGATGGCTATTAAAGCGAGCCGATCGACATAAACTCAACGCTATGTTTTTGAGCCACCGGATAGTCCGGTGGTGAGCCACCGGACAGTCCGGTGGTACATAAAGATTTGGTTTTCAGCGCTGTTTTCAAACGGAGTTTTGTAAAGTTTTCGGAGGGCTTTCTCTTGACTTATTTGATAAAGGTGAGTGTGTTTTGGCATGTTTTAAGGTGCTTGAGCTTTAGGACATAGATGCACTCGAAAGTTAGAGAATTCTCGAAATGGAGTGACTCAAGCTACTCACCTCAACCCCTCTTGATAGTACGGCTTGACTAAAGCTAGCAAAATGAAAACTAAGTGCTCTTCTTCACCTTTTGGCACTTAGAGCTATGGAAACACCCGATCTTCTTGCTAGCTCGATTAAACCACAAGCCGTCCATTAGAATTTGAAATTGGGGATCTCTTTTAATCAACCAATGAGCTCAAATACTAATATAAAAACCTTCAAAGCATGAACTCATTAGTAAACGACATTTGGTTGTCATTAATCACCGAAACCTCTACCTCTTAGGGCTTGTTTCTCACAATCTCCCCCTTTTTGGTGATTGATGACAACAAAACGAGTAGAGCTAGAAAAATAAAGAAGTAAACACAAAGTTCAAAGTAAAACATGAATATAAACACATAGCGTCACAGCCACAATCAAAGAACCATAGTCATGAGAACATACATCATGCTCAAAAACCAAATGTCATGACATGGGTCAATATCCAAAATAAAATCCATCATACATCGAAAGATCTCTCTCAAAAGCTCCCCCTGACTGCTAGACACTCTCTAGCTCTACTGACTCTCCCCCTAAGCTCCCCCTACAACTAACTCTCCCCCTTTGGCGTCAAGCACCAAGAAGGGAGGCCTACGACGCTGGAGGATCGGGAAGCCGGGAGCCGTCCTTCTGAGAGGACAGGATGAAGCGCGACGGGGAGTCGGTGTCGCTGTCTGCCACTGCGTCGTCGACTGCACGCTCGATGTCAGAGAGTGGAACTAAGCCTGGAGCCTCGAGCGGGACAGAGACGGTGAGTGTCGGCATCGTCGTCGTGGCCGGAGCAGTGGCACCAGTCATCGAGCACGTAGTGGAAGCAGTGTGGAAGCTAGGCTCGGCCGACTGGGCCGGAGAGTGGAACTCTAGAGTAGCCTCTGCAGGTGACGGCTCAGACGCCTCTGGCACTGGAGAAACCTGAGGAGCACTGCTGACTGGGGGCTGCCCTGAGGTCTGGAGCTGACTGTTTGGCGCTGTAGTGAGAGGCAGATTCGGCAGCGTCGGCGGAGAAGAGTCGAACTGAAGCGTACGTGCCGGAAGCTGCGTCAACTCCATCCTCAGCTGACTCGCTAGCAACTCTGAGTAAGAGAAGAAGATCGGGGTAGTGCTCAAAGTGGCCAGCGAGGCGAACGGGCTCTAGAGGCCGGTGTCCGAGGTAGTGAGCGGCAGGGTGGTTGTAGGTGGCGGAGCAAGCTGGAACTGCTGGCGCAGGGAGTCAATCTGCTGCTGAGTATCTGTCCGGAGCCCTGCGACCAGTGAGTGAACTGTGGAGAGGATCTGCGCCTGCTGCTCGGCCGACTGCTGCTGGACCTGGAGGAAGCGCTCGTCACTCCTTTGCTGCATCAGCTGCTGCTGCTGCAGAAGGAGTGCAAAACGCTCGTCGCTGCGTCGCTGCTGCTCTGCAAGGCGCTCTACCAGGCGCTCGTCTGCCTGCTACTGCTGCTGCTGCTGCTGGTGCTGGATCATCGTCTGGAACATAGATGCGATGTCCGTAGGTGTCGCTACCTGGGCAGCTGTAACTGACGGTGGTGGTGGGGGTGGTGGTGGAGCGCGTGAGCCACCTGCCTCATGATCATGAGGGAGGAGTGGCAGGGGCGGCGTGCGCTCATCGTCTGAGCTGTCGTCCCCACTGTCTGTGTCTGCAGCGGTCGCTCCCCCTGTCGCTGGTGCGGCGGTCTCTGTCTCTGAAGGCCGGGGGGAGACGCAGGCGGGGGTCCCTCTGGTGGTACAGGCCCGCGAACCGGCGCTCTAGGAGCGAGGGGTGCGCGTGCCTTGTGAGTGGGGAAGCTCGTCCGAATCTGTCGAAACAGCCTCATCTGGGGAAGTGGAGGCGCATCCGGGTCATGATCAATCTGACTCAACATATGGAAAATGTAGTGGGCATAAGGAAACTGCGGTGAGCACCCATCCTGTCGGTGATCACATCCTCCATCTCTGCTATCAGGAGATCCACCACACAAAAACGTATCCTCTGCAAGAGAGCTCTGAGTAAGTGCTGCTGTAGTGTGGTGATCCCCTCTCTGTATCCAAGCCGGGGCAGCAGAGTACGACGCATGGCCCTGTGTACGATACCGGCAAGAGGTGTCAACTGAGACGGAATACGCTCCTGGGCACCCTCCCTGAACAAGTCACGCACCTCGTCGTCTGTCAATGTGATCCGCTCATTCTTCGAGCGACGAGGGGGCTCTGAGTCACCATGGACGTCTGTGTGCAGGCGGTGCTCTGAAAGCTCAAGACCAAGAAGTATCACCACATTCTGCCTATACAGTCTCACTGGTAGGCCCTGGAACATGAACTGAATGTACTCTCTCTCAGGGCCAACGTACAGTGTGGCATAGAACACACGAACCCAGTCCTCTACGTATCCGTGTATGTGCTCTAGCACGTCAGGGAGGCCGGGAATGTGATCGAAGTACTGGTAAAGGTTATGCTGGATCACATTACCCATCCTGGGCAGGGGTAGCACCACGTGTGGAAACAAGCCCATCCCTGCTGCCCTGGAGCTCTCATAGAGAGACGCCTAAACCAATGTCTGGAAGCGGGGATCCACTCTCTCATCCCACTCCTCTGGCTGCCACTGACTGTCCGAGAGATAGTACCGAAGCTTCTTCAGCTTCTGGCCCTCGTAAGATTTGTAATCAAAGAGCTGGGCAGTGCCTAGTAGCGAGGGGGTGCCGGAACTGAAGAAAGGACAAACCCATCCCAGGCTGACGAGGGTGGTGACTGCTCACCCTACTCATTGGGCTCGTCCTGCCTCTGGCCCTAGCTGTCTCGCTGTGCTCTGAGTGCAGCCTTCCTGGCCCGGGCCTCTTGGGCCTTCTGCTATGCGATGATCTCAGCGGGGGAGACCGTCCCACGTCGCTGACGCTCCTGGGGCTGGCTAGGAGGGGTGCCTCGCTTGGTGCGAGCGCTGTGAGGAGTCGGCGGAGGTGGTCGGCCGATGCGAGGAGGGTTCTGTCTCTGCTCTCCAATCCGTATCCCTCCTGCGCGGCGACTCTCCATCGCATCAAACGCGGCTGCGGCACGCTCGGCTGCTTCATGCTCCCTCTCCTCGAGAGTCTTCCTCTTTTTCTGAGGAGGATCAGGAGCCTTGTCCTTGCCCTTATCTCCCTTCTCACGACCCATCGAGATCGAGGGAGGAGAAGATCGAGGACGAGGAGGAGGTGACGGGAGAAAGGGCTCGGTGGTGGCACAGTTTGGGGCGCAGCTAGGGAGCCGGTGTGGGATGGCAGGGCGGCGTTGGTGCAGGGCGGCGCGGGGCGAAGCCGGCGACGGAGGCACGGCGTGGAGGAGGTGGCACAGCCGGTGGAGGTGCGGGTCGGCGGTGGCCGACGACGTGGAGGCAGTGCGCGGCGCGGTGCGGCGGCGGCGGGATGGCACGGCAACGGTGGAGGAGGAGCGGTGGCGGCGAAACGGTGGCGGCGGGCTAGGGCACGCAGGGCGCGGGTGACGGGGTCGAGCGATGTGAGAAGGAGAGGGGTGGACCCCGCGGATTAAACGTTTATAAGGAGTTTACTGGGCCCGGCATGACACCACCGGACAGTCCGGTGGTGATCCACCGGACAGTCCGGTGGTTACCCACCGGACGAAATAAACCGTGACTCGGATCCTTGGAAACCGTCGAAGAACCATCCACCGGACGGTCCGGTGGTGAGCCACCGGACTGTCCGACGGAGCCATCGGACGAAATAGGCCGAGAGGAAGTTGTCTTGAGGAGGAGACGGTACAGCCACCGGACGGTCCGGTGCTTAGCCACCGGACTGTCTGGCGGTACCGTCGGATGATATACGCTGAGAGACTTGTGGGAGGAAGGAGAGATGCACCCACCGGACAGTCCGGTGGCGGTGCACAGACTCTGATTTGCGCGGAATAAACCCTTTTCTTGTCCAACTTTTTGAAGATTCAAATAAATACAAGCATGGACAATTCAAGGTGAAACCCTTACCCCTCAAGTCCTCTAAGATAGGTGCATTCTCTCATGCTATATTTAGTTTTGGTTTTTCAAGCATAAAATCCAAGTCCAAGAAAATTGGCAATTAAGAACCAATAAATGTGTGGGTCTATCCGTAGGAGAACTAGAGATGATTAACTCCTGTCCCGGAGGGATTTGACCCAATAAGCATGAAGAACAATGCTAGACCTTTGTTCTATTCTCTTTTCATGACTTGAGATGCTTGTACATGAAACAAGTCTCGATATCATTAAAAGTGCTCCTTTGTGACACTAACGTATGCAATGCACGTGCAAGCTACAACAAGCATGGATAGAAATGGAAACATACGTGCACATCTATATGACAAGGAATGCAATGCACGCAGAATTTTAAATCTACATTGCCATATTTACTCCCCCCGCAAGCTTCTTCAAGAGGAGCCTTTCAACAAGCCATGAGCGAAACCAAGTTCCACCAGCTCATGCTAGACCCTTGCTCCTCTCTATCTTGCAGCGGTTAGGCAAGTAACTTACTCCTAAATGATGCAAATTATATGGCAAGGCAACTTACATGATCGTTCTAGCATCTAATACGTTTAGCTCACCACGTAGCCTACAAAAGTTACTCTCATCTAGTGGCTTGGTGAAGATGTCCGCCAATTGCTCCTTAGTGCCCACATTTCGCAAGAGGATACCCTTATGAAGTGATGGCGAATATCTATGTGCTTGGTTCGAGAGTGTTGGACCGGGTTGTTGGTAAGCTTAACCGCGCTCTCGTTGTCACAAAGGAGAGGGATCCTAGCTAGCTCCACTCCGTAATCTTTGAGCGTTTGCTTCATATATAGAAGTTGGGCACAAGAGGACCCGGCCCCTATATATTCCGCTTCCGCAGTGGAGAAGGATACGCAGTTTTGCTTCTTAGAAGACCACGAAACGTGCGAGCGCCCTAGCAAGTAGCAACCCCCGGAAGTACTCTTATGCTCAACACGGCATCCGGCAAAGTCCGAATCCGTGTAGCCCAAGAGTTCAAAACTAGCGCCCTTGGGGTACCACAAACCTATGCTAGGGGTGTGCTTGAGATACCTTAGGATTCTCTTCACCGTAGTGAGGTGAGACTCCTTGGGATCGGTTCGAAACCGGGCACACAAGCACACACTAAACATGATATCCGGCCTAGAAGCACACAAGTAGAGAAGCAAACCTATCATGGACCGGTAGAGAGTTTGGTCCACCTTGATACCACTCTCGTCGGGATCGAGCTTTATGTTAGTTGCCATTGGAGTTTCAATCGGCTTGCAATCATCCATCTTGAATCTCTTGAGTAGGTCTCTTGTATACTTTTCTTGATAGATGAAAGTCCCTTCTCTTAGTTGCTGTCTGCCGCGGCGTCGTCAACCGCTCGCTCGATGTCGGAGGGTGAAGCTGTGCCTGGAGCCTCGAGCGGGGCAGAGACGGTGATAGTCGGCGTCGTCGTCGTGGCCGGAGCAGTGGCACCTGTCGTCGAGCACGTGGTGGAAGCAGTGTGGAAGCTGGGCTCGGCCGACTGGGTAGTAGACTGAAACTCCGGAGTCGGCTCGGAGGCTGACGGCTCGGACGACTCAGGCACTGGAGAGAGCTGTGGAGCACTGCTGACCGGAGGCTGCCCAGACGTCTGAAGCTGGCTAACTAGGGCGGCCAACTGGGTAGCAGATTGAAACTCCGGAGTCGGCTCGGAGGCTGACGGCTCTGACGACTCAGGCACTGGAGAGAGCTGTGGAGCACTGCTGACCGGAGGCTGCCCAGACGTCTGAAGCTGGCTAACTGGGGTCGGAGGCATTGACTCCGAGGTCAGAGGCAAGTCAGGGAGCGTCGCCGGAGGAGTGTCGAAGTGCAGGGTGCGAGCATGAAGTTGAGTCATCTCCATCCGTGGCTGACTCGCAAGCAACTCTGAGTAGGAAAAGTCGAGCGGTGAAGTGCTCAGAGTGGCCAGCGTGGCAAACGGGCTCTGGAGGCTCGGGTCAGTGGAGGGTAAGGCCTGAGAGACTGCAGGTGGCGGAGCGAGCTGGAACTGCTATCGCAGGGACTCAATCTGCTGGTGAGTCTCAGCCCGGAGCCCTGCGACAAGCGAGGTGACTGTCGAGAGAAGGCGTGTCTGCTGCTCGGCGGCCTGCTGAAACCTGTCATCGCTCCGCTGCTGCATCTGCTGCTGCTGTAAAAGGAGCTGAAAACGGCGGTCACTCTCCTGCTGCTGCTGAGCGTAGCGCTCGTCTGCCCGCCTCTGCTGCTCCATCATCATCTGTAGCACTGAGGCTATGTCAGAAGCGGTGGCGACCTGAGCTGCAGTGACGACAGGCGGTGGTGGGGGTGGTGGTGGAGTACGCGAGCCACCTGCCTCATGATCATGAGGAAGTATGGGTAGAGGTTCCGTGCGCTCGTCGTCAGAACTGTCATCCCCGCTGTCCGTCTCTGCAGCAGCCGCTCCCCCTGTCTCTGGTACTGTCTCTATCTCTGTGTCTCGAGGGGGAGTCTGGTCCTGCGGTCCCTGTGGTGGCACAAGCCCCGAGACCGGCGCTCTAGGAGCGGGCGGTAAACGAGCCTTGTGTGTTGGGAAACTCGTGCGGACCGCACAGAACAGCACCATCTGAGGAAGGGGCGGTGCCTCTGGATCGTGATCAATCCGACTTAGCATGTGAGAAATGTAGTGGGCGAATGGGAAGCTCCTGTGAGCACCCATCCCGTCGGTGATCACGTCCTCCATCTCTGCTATCAGGAAGTCCACAACACAAAATCGGATCCTCTGCATAAGGGCCCTGAGCAGGTGCTGCTGAAGAGTGGTGATGCCCTCTCTGTATCCACTCCTGGGCATCAGTGTACGGCGCATGGCCCTGTGAACTATCCCTGCCTTAGGAGTGAGATAGGGTGGTGCGCGCTCCGGAGCCCCCTCTCGAAAAAGACTGCGCACCTCGTCGTCTGTCAGTACTGTCCGCTCATTCTTCGAGTGACGAGGTGGCTCCAAATCATCGTAGACATCGGTGTATAGGCGACGGTCTGACAACTCAAGGCCTAGTAGAATCGCCATGTTCCCCCTGTATAGTCGCACTGGCTGTCCCTGAAACATGAACTAAATCTAGTCTCGCTCTGGGCCGACGTACAGGGTGGCGTAGAACACGTGGACCCAATCCTCCACATATGTGTGGATGTGCTCAAGAAAGTCTGGCAGTCCGGGAATGTGATTGAAGTACTGAAAGAGATCCCGCTGTATCACATTTCCCATCCTGGGGATAGCAAGAACGGAGTGGGGAAACAGACCCATCCCAGCTGCTCTGGAGCTCTCGTAGAGTGAAGCCTGAACAAGTGTCTGGAAACGGGGATCCACTCTTACGTCCTGCTCCTCTGGCTGCCACTGCTCTGCTGTGAGATAGTAGCGAAGCTTCTTGAGCTTCCTACCCTCATAGGCCCTGTAGTCAGACAGCTGTGCATCGGCCAGAAGTGTGGGAGGTACTGGAACTGAGGAGAATGCGTACTCCTCCCACACGGAGGCTAGTGGAGGTGCCTCATCCTCACCCTGTCCCTGCTGCTCACCCTATCTCTGTCGCTGGACTCTGGCAGCTGCTCGGTGAATCCGGGCCTCCTGGGCCTCCTGCGCTGCGATGATCTCAGTGGGTGACACTAAACCACGTCTCTGACGCTCCTGTGGCTGGCTGGGAGGAGTGGCTCTCTTAGTGTGAGCACTGTGAGGAGTCGGCGGAGGTGGTCGGCCGCTGCGAGGAGGATTCTGCCTCTGCTCTCCAATCCGTATCCCTCCCGCACGGCGACTCTGCATGGCATCGAAGGCATCTGCAGCCCGCTCGGCAGCCTCGGCCTCTCGCTCGGCCAGTGTCTTCCTCTTCTTTTTGGGAGGCTCAGGGGCCTTTGCCTTGCCCTTATTTCCCTTCTCACGACCCATCTGGAACACACATTCAAGGAAAAGATAGTCGAGAAGAATTAGGTGTGTGGAATTTTTTTAACTAAGCAAGGTGAGACCTAGAGCAAGAATTGGATTTTCGGACTCGTGGAATGCATGTCAAGCGTCAAACTTGGGGTAATTTTCACCAAAATGCGTGACCACCTCACATTAGGGCTAAATTACTCTAATCCTTTAGTGCATTGACATTAAATTGACTCAGATTGCAACCACATGCCATGAATCCCTTGGAAATGAATTCCTAACGTGAAACTTAGTGAGCAAGGATAGCATAAGATGAGGAAAAGAAGGATTGCTCACCGAGATCGGAAAGGGAGGAGACCGAGGACGAGGAGGAGTGCCCGGGGAAGAAGGCTCAGCGCCAGCAGCAAGGTTAGGGCACAAGAGAGGCGGCAGTGCGAGACCGCACGGCGCCGGAAGGAGAAACGGCGGTGGTGGAGCAGCGCGACGGCGTGGGGTGGCGGCGCGGCGTCGGTGCAGGACGGCGCGGAGGCGATGCCGGGCGACGCGGAGGCGATGCCGGGTGACGCGGCGACGGCGCAGGGCAGTGCGGTGCAGTGCAGGTGGAGGAGCGGCGGCGACCGGCGAGGCAGCGACAGAGGTGGAGCGGCTGTGGTGGCGGCGGAGCGGCGGCGCTAGGGCACGGGAGGCGCGGCTCATGGAGAAGAAAGGAGAGTGGGCCCCGCGGTTTTATGAAACCCTCGAAGAGCCACCGGACGATAAACCGAACCACCGGACGATAAGGAGTGATCCACCGGACGCTAAAAACCGAGAGGTGACAGTTGAAAAACACCGAAGAACCACCCACCGGACAGTCCGGTGCGTACCATCGGACGATATAGACCGCGCGAGGAGCTTTTCGAGGAGAAGACGGTTCAGCCACCGGACAGTCCGACAGTTAGCCACCGGACAATACTCAGACACTGAATTTCGCTGAATAACTCCTTTTCTTGTCCAACTTTTTGAAGATTCAAATGAACACAAGTATGGACAATCCAAGGTGAAACCCCTACCCCTCAAACCCTCTAAAATAGGTGCATTTTCTCATGCTATATGTGTAGTTTTGATTTTTCAAGCATAAACTCCAAATCCAAGAAAATTTGCAATTAAGAACCAAAAAGGTGTATGAGTCTATCCGTAGGAGAACTAGAGATGTTTAACTCCTGTCCCGGAGGGATTTGACCCAATAAGCATGAAGAACAATGCTAGACCTTTGCTCTATTCTCTTTTCATGATTTGAGAAGCTTGTATATAAAACAAGTCTCCATACCATCAAGAGTGCTCCTTTGTGACACTAACGCATGCAATGCACGTGCAAGCTACAACAAGCATGGATAGGAAATGAAACATGCGTGCACATCTATATGACAAGGAATGCAATGCACGCGGAATTTAAAAGCTACACTTGCCGCATTTATTCCCCCCGCAAGCTTCTTCAAGAGGAGCCTTTCACCAAGCCATGAGCGAAACCAAGTTCCACCGGCTCATGCTAGACCCTTGCTCCTCTCTATCTTGCAGCGGTTAGGCAAGCACTTACTCCTATATGATGCAAAAATATATGGCAAGGTAACTTACATGATCGTTCTAGCATCTAACACGTTTAGCTCACCACGTAGCCTACAAAAGTTACTCTCATCTAGTGGCTTGGTGAAG
Source organism: Paspalum notatum (assembly GCA_022530915.1). NCBI lineage: Eukaryota > Viridiplantae > Streptophyta > Magnoliopsida > Poales > Poaceae > Paspalum > Paspalum notatum. The sequence continues at coordinate 23,341,608 of CM039688.1, read as the reverse complement.
ATGTCCGCCAATTGCTCCTTAGTGCCCACATTTCGCAAGAGGATGTCTCCCTTTGCAACGTGGTCCCTTATGAAGTGATGGCGGATATCTATGTGCTTGGTTCGAGAGTGTTGGACCGGATTGTTGGTAAGCTTAACCGCGCTCTCGTTGTCACAAAGGAGAGGGATCCTAGAAAGCTCCACTCCGTAGTCCTTGAGCGTTTGCTTCATATATAGAAGTTGGGCACAAGAGGACCCCGCTGCTATATACTCCGCTTCCGCGGTGGACAAGGATACGCAGTTTTGCTTCTTAGAAGACCACGAAACGAGCGAGCGCCCTAGCAAGTAGCAACCCCCGGAGGTACTCTTACGCTCAACACGGCATCCGGCAAAGTCCGAATCCTTATAGCCCAAGAGTTCAAAACTAGCGCCTTTGGGGTACCACAAGCCTATGCTAGGGGTGTGCTTGAGATACCTTAGGATTCTCTTCACCGCGGTGAGGTGAGACTCCTTGGGATCAGCTTGAAACCGGGCACACAAGCACACACTAAACATGATATCCGGCCTAGAAGCACACAAGTAGAGAAGCGAACCTATCATGGACCGGTAGAGAGTTTGGTCCACCTTGATACCACTCTCGTCGGGGTCGAGCTTTGTGTTAGTTGCCATTGGAGTTTCAATCGGCTTGCAATCATCCATCTTGAATCTCTTGAGTAGGTCTCTTGTATACTTTTCTTGATAGATGAAAGTCCCTTCTCTTAGTTGCTTGATTTGAAACCCAAGGAAGAAAGTGAGCTCCCCGATCATCGACATTTCAAATTCCTTTGCCATCATCTTGCCAAACTCCATGCAATACTCTTCATTTGTCGAGCCAAAAATGATATCATCAACATACACTTGGCAAACAAAGAGATCATTATCCATCTTTTTGATGAATAGAGTGGTGTCAACTCGGCCAATTGTAAAACCTTTTTCAATGAGGAAGTCCCTAAGCCTCTCATACCAAGCTCGCGGTGCTTGCTTTAATCCATAGAGAGCTTTGGACAACCTATATACATGATTGGGATGGTTTGGGTCTTCAAAACCGGGTGGTTGCTCAACATATACTAGCTCATTGATGTATCCATTGAGAAATACACTCTTCACATCCATTTGATATAGCTTCATGTCATGATGGGATGCATAAGCTAGAAGGAACCGAATAGCCTCTAATCTTGCAACCGGTGCAAAAGTCTCTCCAAAATCAATTCCTTCAACTTGAGAGTATCCTTTTGCCACAAGCCTTGCCTTGTTTCTCACAATGTTGCCTTCATCATCTTGCTTGTTCCTAAAGACCCACTTAGTTCCAATCACTCTAGCACCCTTTGGTCTAGCTTCAAGTGTCCAAACTTCATTTCTTGTGAAACTGTTAAGCTCTTCATGCATGGCATTTACCCAATCCGGATCACTCAAAGTTTGGTCAATTGTTGATGGTTCAATACTAGAGACAAAGGAGTAGGCTTGAACAAATGCGGCGGTATTGCGAGATCTTGTTGTCACTCCTCTTGTTGGACTACCAATGATGAGTTCTTTGGGGTGTCCACTTGTGAGTTGACTTCTTCTTTGAGGTGCCACTTGAGGTGCTTGAACCGGTGTACCAACATCTTGAGCTTGCTCATCGATTTGCTCTTGAGGTACATGAACATCTTCATTTGGAAGGATCTTGTCTTGTTCACTACCATCTTGAGGTGCCATGGAAGAGGATGGTTGATCAATAGTTTGCACTTCATCTTCATCCTCTTTAGGCTTGATATCACCGATTGGCATATTTTTCATTGCTTCTATAAGTGGTTCCTCATCTATATCCACAACATCAACATGTGCTCCTTGGGAGCCATTAGATTCATCAAATTCCACATCATACGTCTCTTCAACCATGCCGGTGGCATTGTTGAATATGCGGTATGCTTTGGACTTTGATGAGTAACCAAGTAAGAAACCAATATCACAACGCCTTTGGAACTTACCCAAGTGTTGACGCTTTGTAGATATAACACCCGAACACCCGAAAATATGAGATATTTGGTTTTCTCCCATTGAGCAATTCATTGGAGTCTTGTCAAGGAGGCGGTGAGGATACAATCGGTTGGATGCATAGCAAGCGGTGTTGATTGCTTCGGCCCAAAACTTCTCACTTGTGCCATATTCATCAAGCATTGATCTTGCGAGAGTGATGAGTGTCCTATTCTTTCTCTCCACTGCACCATTTTGTTGAGGAGTATATGTAGCGGAGAACTCATGTTTGATTCCAACTTCATCACAATACTCTTCAATGTTGGTGTTGTCAAACTCTCTTCCATTGTCACTTCTAATCTTTACAATTGAAGTGTTGAATTCATTTTGAGCTCTCTTGGCAAACTTGCTAAAGACATGTGCCACCTCGGTCTTGTCCTCAAGAAAGTAAACCCATGTGTACCTTGAGAAGTCATCCACGATCACAAAACCATAATTGTTGCCACCAATACTTGTATATGTGGTTGGACCAAAGAGATCCATGTGAAGTAGCTCTAGTGACCTTGAGGTGGACTGAAAGTCTTGCTAGGATGAGTGTTTGCAACTTACTTGCTCGCTTGACATGCACTACATAACTTGTCCTTCTCAAATGTGATATCTTTCAAACCACGGACTAGATCTTTCTTCATGACCTTCTTGAGAGTATTCATTCCCACATGAGCTAGCCTTCTATGCCACAACCAACCCATTGAGTTCTTGGAGAACAAACATGCTTGCAAATTGGCATTCTTGGAGTTGAAGTTGACAAGGTATAGATTGTTGTGTCAAAAACCCTTGAAGACTTCTTCACCACCATCGATCTTGCTCACTATCACTTCATTTGGCTTGAATAGGCATTGGAAACCCAAATCACACAATTGACCCATGGACAAGAGATTGAAATTCAAGGAGTCAACTAGCAACACATTATTGATGGAGTATTCACTTGACATCTCAATCTTGCCCAAACCTTCAACTTTGCCCTTGGAGTTGTCACCAAATGTGATCTTGTCATAATTCTCCACATCTCCACTAAGTGAGGTGAACATCCGGGAATCACCGGTCATATGTTGTGTGCATCCACTATCCATCACCCAATGTGATCCTCCGGTCTTGTAGTTCACCTTGTCACCTTTAGCCATGAGGCATAGGTGTGGAGTGGATAATGGAGTAGATGAAGTCGGTGTCGGTGTAGAGGTAGTCACAATAGCAAGACCGGCAATCACTTCATCTTCATCATCACTTGCATCGGAGGAATTGCTTGATGTATCCTCATCGGTCATCCACTCCCCAATGTAAGCCTTGCCCTTCTTCTTGAAGAATTTCTTATTAAATTTCTTGGGAGCCCTCTTCTTGTTCTTCTTCTCATCATCACTTGACTCATCACTTGGGTCATTCTTGTACTTCTTCTTTTCTTGCTTCTTCTTGGTGGCAACTCGGCATTGATATGAGAAATGGCCAAGTTTGCCACACTTGTAGCACTCCGTTTCTTCAAGCTTCTTCTTGGATGGGAAGAACTTCTTCTTGCTTGAAGAGTACTTGATGCCCTTCTTGTCAAGGCGACCCAAGGCACAAGTGACTTTGTGCACAAGCCGGGCCACCTCATCATCGCTATCCTCTTCTTCTTGCTCATCTTGTTCTTGAGTGTCCACCACAATGATTTTCTTGGAGGTGGATTTCTTTTCTTTTGACGAGCTTGCCTTGAGGGCAATGTCCTTCTTCTTGCTTGGAGGCTCCGCATCCGGTGTGATGTGCATATACATCTCATGAGCGTTGATCTTCCCAAGCACACCGGACGGAGTAGCCTTGGAGAGATCGGTTTGGTGAAGAACCGTGACAATGTGGCCATATTTGTCGACCGGAAGAAGGTCCAATATCTTCCTTGCCACATCATCTTCCTTGATTTGAGTCAAACCAAGACCATTGATCTCCTCTACAAGCACATTCAATCGAGAGTACATTTGATTAGCATTTTCATGAGGAAGCATACGAAAATCACTTAGCTTCTTGCTAAGAGTGCTATGGCGTTACTCTCTCTCGCTCAAAGTTCCCTCATGGAGCGCACAAATCTCTTCCCATAGCTTGTGCGCGTCCTTGATGGTTCTCACGCGATTGAAAACCTCTTTGCACAAGCCACGAAAGAGAACATTACGAGCCTTGGCATTCCACTTCTTGTAATTTTGCTCCGACGTTGTGGGCTTGTCCTTATCGACCATGGCGGGAAAATCGGTGACAGCCGCGGTATAGAGTAGTGGATCAATGGCTTCCATATACGACTCCATACGGACCTTCCAATATGGGAAGTCGTCGCCATTGAACACGGGCGAGGGCCTTCCCCACTAGACATCTTGCTCAAGGCGGTGAAGCCTCAACCAATGAGCACTCGGCTCTGATACCAATTGAAAGGATCAAGATGTCCAAGAGGGGGGGTGAATTGGACTTCTAATTTCAAAACTCAAAATTAAAACCTATCGCACAAGTCCCAATTCACCCTAGTGCCTAAACAAATGATCCTAATGAACTACACGCACAAAAGGTTTGCAACCTAGAGCCAAGCATGCAATTCTAGGAAAGTAAAGTGCGGAAAGTAAATGTGGAAATGTAAAGAGAGACACAAGGATTTTTTTCCCGAGGTTCGGGGAGACACACGGTCTCAATCCCCTACTCCTCGTTTGGCGCCCCTCGCAAGGCTTTGCTCTCGCGGGCTCCTCGTAAAGATCCCGGCCTCAAACCTCGCAAGGAATGAGGTTGGCAAAGTGACCTTCGCAAAGGTCAAGCAACCCCTTGATCCGCGGACCAAGTGCTCTCTTCTTGATGAAGCTCTTCTCCGCTCCGGACCGGCGAGCTTGAGCCGGTTACACTCCCTTCGCAAAGGGCTTGCTCCGCTTCTCCCACAAGCACCGAGAGCACGCGGAACGCACGACCGCGGCCGTCTAGGTGATCGCAATCACCAAGAGTAACAAGCTTTGGCTTCACTTGATTCAACTCCAATCAAGGAGTTCTTTTCCCTTCAAGTCTCTTGCCCAAAGCTCAAGATTAAGTGTGGAATTGGTGGTGTAGGTGACCTTTGAGTGTATGTGTGTGTTCCTGGGTTGCAAAGGTAGTAAATGAGGGGAGGGGGAGCCTTTAAATAGGGTGGAGCTCCAAAAGTAGCCGTTGGGGAGCTCCAACCGTTTTTCTGCGTACCCACCGGACAGTCCGGTGGTGAGCCACCGGACAGTCCGGTGGTATATAAAATTCAAAAACCCGTTTCGCACCAAGGGCCTTAGAGGCACCGGACAGTCCGGTGGTCATCCACCGGACAGTCCGGTGGAGGGTTGAGCTCAGCTCACTTGGCAACCCCTCAGTTTATATCGTCCGGTGGTGTACCGGACAGTCCGGTGGTGAGCCACCGGACAGTCCGGTGGTCCATTTCCCTTGGGACGAAGAAAATACAGCCCTCAGTTTATATCGTCCGGTGATTGCACCGGATAGTCCGGTGGTGAGCCACCGGACGGTCCGGTGGCTATTAAAGCGAGCCGATCGACATAAACTCAACGCTATGTTTTTGAGCCACCGGACAGTCCGGTGGTGAGCCACCGGACAGTTCGGTGGTACATAAAGATTTGGTTTTCAGTGCTGTTTTCAAACGGAGTTCTGTAAAGTTTTTGGAGGGCTTTCTCTTGACTTATTTGACAATGGTGAGTGTGTTTTGGCATGTTTTAAGGTGCTTGAGCTTTAGGACATAGATGCACTCCTCGAAAGTTAGAGAATTCTCGAAATGGAGTGACTCAAGCTACTCACCTCAACCCCTCTTGATAGTACGGCTCGACTAAAGCTAGCAAAATGAAAACTAAGTGCTCTTCTTCACCTTTTGGCACTTAAAGCTATGGAAACACCCGATCTTCTTAGTACCTCGATTAAACCACAAGCCGTCCATTAGAATTTGAAATTGGGGATGTCTTTTAATCAACCAATGAGCTCAAATACTAATATAAAAACCTTCAAAGCACGAACTCATTAGTAAACGACATTTGGTTGTCCTTAATCACCGAAGCCTCTACCTCTTAGGGCTTGTTTCTCACACCAGTCAGCCCGGACCCATGCGTCAGGCCGACGTGGTTGCCACGTGTGGGCCACGTGCGCGACGCGTCTGCACCGCGTTAGCGCGGACTGAGTCCACCGCGGGAATTTTGCAGAAAAGCCCCCGCGTTTCCCTGGAATCAACCCGCAGTACATCGCCTTTGAAAAGTATTTAGATTTCGGTCCTGTTTTTATCGTTTTGAACCCTGAGCTTTCTGAGATTTTAACCCACAGTCCAGGCACTCAGGTTTTTGCTTTAAAACCCTCGGCGGCTAGGTTTGTTTGCGATTAGGCCCTCAGTTTTGCAAATTTAGCCCCTGGTTTAGTTTGTTTATCACAGTTATGCCCTTAGGAGCCCGTTTTATGCATAACTTTCACGTTTTAGCTCCGATTTGAGTGATTCTTGCGCTCACGTGATCATAGCAGCACATAGAATGTTTTTAGTACAGTTTTACCTTCTGTTTTTATGAAATGATGTACTGTTTCTTACCTTTTTAATTGTTTGCATGTATGTGTGCATGGGAATGCTTGTATGTTGTCGTGAACGAGTGTAGACGGTGAACCGTTTGTTGAAGGTGAAGAGTAGCAGTTTGAGAGTTTTGAGCAGCAGCCTCAAGACCAGTTTGACCTAATAACCATATAATTATCTCATGTGCATGAGTCTAGTTTGTATACCAATAAGGACTGTACTTAGCCTCTTTTATCAATATGTTACCTTGGGATGCATGTGGTTACGTTTTGCTAGTTGTTGCGTGTTGGCGTCTCTTAGCCTTAAAAGATTTTACTCCGCAAGCGTACGGAGACCGCTGTAGCTTTTCACCTAGAGTATTCCGAGCATCGTATTTTTATCCACAGGGAAGCGGCAGGCGAGAGAGTATAATTGAATAAACTTAAATCGAATGATCCGTACTTAAATAAATATACCAGCTAGTCACTAGACAGGGGTAAGTCTGGTAAACGAACAGGTGTATGGTGGAAAGAAGTAAATTAAACTACCTAAGATACACGTAGAAAGGTATAGTTGCCTGGGAGGACAACGAGTGAGATAAAGTTCCCAAACTCTATTCTATTTGGCTGCAAAGACTATGTCGTGGTTAACTAAGAAACTCAAGTAACAAGTCAGGGTCTCACGTCGAGCGAAATTCCGGCGCCTCGAGGGGTCAGGGGGTAGATAGTAGACCACCGAAGGAGACTCAGCTAACGTCTACGGGCTTACCGAACGAACGGCCTGGACTACACAGGCGCACCACACGCTGTCACTGAGTGGGGCTACCAAGCAAATCGACGTGGATAGGCTGGCACACTATAAACGTACTCAGGCAAAGCTTGAGTAACAATAGATCGTCCTTGATCAGAGGAGAGAACCTAACCAGAGCCTGGCGTACAGGTTGGATTATAGCATCAGCAAGAATAACGGGACTTGACTAAGATAACCACAAGTCTAAGCCTAGCAAGTATGCAAAATAAAGGGTACACCACACTTGAAACAGATAGAAGTAAAGTAAAATATAACTGAATTATATTGAAGATAAGAGTACAAAAGATACAAGAGCTTTTCACCGCAGACTCAGAAGAATATCCGAGAACTCCGAGGCAAAGCTCGACTCACTCTAACTCCCAAGACTATCCTAACTACTAAGATGTGGAAAATGACACTCTCTAAGGTAGAATATGGCTCTCAACTTCTCCACACCTTTACAAATGAGCTCCACAAGCCTATTTATAGTCCAATATGTGAGGGGGGTACTTGTAGAAGGCAAAGGTCGGTGGTTGGCCGAGATCGGTGGTCGGCCGACCTAGGGGGGAGGTCGGCCGACCTAGCCCGAGGTCGGGCGACCACCCGATCCACCGCCTTTGCACTCCAACGGCTTGATCTTGCATCCCCATGGCGGTTGGCGGTTAGGACGGTTGTTGCACGTGTAAAATGCCTCCGAGGGTAGGTCGGCCAACCTTGGATTGCATTGGCCATATTGCTCTTCCCTCGCATTGTTGACGTTATGGATCCGTGACTTGGTGCATTTTCAGCCTTTGGATACATTGGATGCTTGGTCTTGCAGTTGGATTTGAGTGCACTTGTGTTTCTTTGTGATGTGGATCGATGAAGTGGCAAATGGGTGGCTGGGCGGCCTGAGTCAGGGTCGGCCGACCCTGCTGGTGGGTCGAGCGACCAGGCCTGGGTTAGCCGACCTGGCCTGGGTCAGGGTCGGCCTGGCCTGGGTCGTGGTTGGCCTAGCATGGGTCGGCCAACCTGGGCTTGGGTCAGCCGACCTAGCCATTTTGACCAGTGAGCCCCTTATTAGATCCTTGACATGTTTTCAACTGTTTTATGTGCATTTTAGTACCTGCATCCAAATATTCATACAAAACTGGTGGAACTCATTAGTAGAAGGGTTAGTCCATATTTATTCACTTGCAGGTGGTAGATTTTGAACTGTAATACTGGAAGAATCGCTGGAACTCATCGAAGGTGCGCTGAGCCGTCGCTTCTATTTCTAGGAGGCGGTTATATTGTTTGTCCTCGGTCTGCTGGATGACCTGAGTGTGCTCATCGACCTGGTTAAGCTGCTGGGCCATCCCAGCTATGCGCTGGTCCTGAATGGTCAGGGACCCAAAGATGGTGCTCAAAGGATCTCCTGCAAAGCGTGCAGAGGCAGACGGTCCTGCCTCATATGGTGCTGATCCATACCCATAGTAGGTTCCTCCTCCTTGCTGCTGAGAGAAAGCAGCGCTCGGCTCGTCTCCCCATGGTGTGTTTGCAGATCCTCCGTGGGGCTGCCATGTCGGGTCTGTTCCCTGGGTTTGCCAGGACGTGCCAGTCGCGGTATGGAACCAAGTAGGTCCCGTCCCGGTGGTTTGTGCGTCCTGTGCTTGCTTCTGTAGGCGCTCTTGGGCTGCCCTCCTCTGTGCCCTGGTCATGACTCCCGCTGCAGTATGTCTGGGCTCCTCTACAGGCTCTTCTACTGGGACGCTCTCTATTGGCATAGAGAGTGTGTCCACGTGGTAGATTTTGAACTGTGGTGCTGGTAGAGGCACTTCAAAGTTGTACCCCCTGTAGATCATGACATAGGTATCTGTGCTGGGGTTCTTGTGTAGAAAGTGTCCCCCGGATAAAATGGCTCTCTGTGACTAGGTTGGGTGTGTCTGGGGGTAAGAATGCCACCTGGGCATTAGCTAAGACCCCTAGTTCGGATGCAATCCATGTCACAAAGGATGTGATTGTTATGGAATTTTCATCCCAAAGTAGTTTCATCCAGTGATAGAGCATGGCGATGACTGGTGCATACAGCTTACGCCACATGGCATAGAGGATTTTTAAATCCTCTATGGTTCCACGGCGTGTGTCATCACGGGGAAGGACTACGATGGTAATCCAACGGCCATGAACCGTATGGTGGGGTGCTTAATGTGTGTGATACTTTTCTTCCCCTTATAGTCCGGATCGGCTATTTCTTTCCAGAACTCTGTTGCATTAAAGCCTACAGGTTCGGATGCTATGGAGTAGTGAGGTGAGAACTCGAGAGCATTGCTGAACTGACAAAGTGTCAGCTCATGCTCAGAGTTAAAGAGTCTGAAATGAACAGTCGTGTTGGACTGCAGTGATACTACTCGGAGGGTCATTAGTAACTCCTTGGTGAGAAGGACTATGCCTCCCTCACTAACATGTGCAAAATTATCCCAGCCTACCATATTGAAAATTTCATCAAATTCATCATCCATACCTGTGCTTGTCATGAGTACCTCATCGAAGCACTTGGTGAGGCTGATAGGCTTGGTATGGAGTCACCTCAGCAGGTCAGCTTCATCTTGATTGCGCGTCTGGATTTGGGAATCTCGCAGCAATGCGGGCCCGGTGTTGAATGATGTAGCTTCTTCTCCTCTCGGTCCAGCACTTGATGAGCCTCTGTCGGACACTGTCTGAGAGTTCTGTGAACTAGAGGACATCGGGAACCAAATGTGCTATCCCGCCTTGCTGATCACACTTCTGGCCCTCTTGAGAGCGCTCCTCATCCTGCACAAAAATGAACACAAGAACTATGACAAGACAGAATAAAATTAGCGTTAGTCGTTAGTCGTCCTTGTGGGGCGTGACACCGCCACAACTCGTTCTTGGTCGTGCCAGAAGAGAGGGGCTAGTAGGTAATTATTTGCTCAACTAGATTTTTATTCTGACATTATTTTGGCTAAGCAAAGAGCGCTAAATTAACTACTAAACAAGGGAATTTGAGAGGGGGAGAAGAGAGTTTGCGTTGTGCATTGAGCAAAGGAGCAAGGGGGTTATTTATAGGCCAAAGGAGCAGTAGCAGGGGGTCGGCCGGCCAGGTGAGGAGGTCGGGCGACTGAGGCCTTGGTCGGCCGGCCTTTGCTTGAGGGTGCAGCAGAGATGAGTGCACCGAAAGTGAAGAAAGGGTGGTCGGCCTGCTTGGGGTCTTGGTCGGGCGACCACTTGATGCTGGCGTGTGATGGAAGGGCAGGAAAGGGTCGGCCGGCCCTGATTGCAGGTCGGGCGGCCTCGGAGGTGGTCGGCCAGCCGTTGGTGCTGGTCGGGCGACCACTAAAGTGCGAGCCCCTTTGCTTTGGAGGAGAGCGAAAGAATATGAGGAGGCAGGGAGCAAACAGAGGAGGAGAGGTGGTCGGCCGGCCGGCCTCGGCCGGCCACCTGAGTGCCTGCTTGCTTCGGTTGAAGGTAAAGAGCAAAAGAGAAAGAAAAGAAAAGAGAAAGAGAGGAGGAGAGAGAGGAGAAAGGAAAAAGAAAAGAAGAGGGAGAGGGCAGGCGTGGTCGGGTGGCCTGGCATGGTTGGCCGGCCCCTGGGGTGCTGCCCTCTATGCTTGCTTCGGATGGAAGCAAAGAGAAAAAGAGAAGGAGAAAAAGAAAAGAGAAACAGTAAAGAGAAAGAAGCGAGAGAGAAGAGAAAGGAGAGGGGGAGGCAGCATGGTCGGGCAGCCTAGCACGGCGGTCGGCCGGCCTGACCAGCTCCCTTCCTTACCTTTTGCAGGTGGTGGTCGGCCGGCCCCTGTGCTAGGGTCGGCCGACCCTATATATATATTTTTTTTTTCAAAAATTTCAGAAATAAACAGGGTAGATGCATGAAAATTGATTTTGTGCACTGCAAAAATTTGAATATGCCATGGAGGATGAGATATTAAACTAGCAAGAAATAAATATACCGTCGAATGATAATGCCAGGTTTACCTCTTGGCGGGAGCGAACCATTTACCACCCTTCGGGATGTCGCGTGGACGTACGTACGGGGAGGTAAGCAGTACTTTTGCGAGCCACTTGGAGTTTGTCGTGGATGGGTCCTGGGAGTGCTTGTTGTCAATATGCCCCAAAGTGTTTGTCCTAGAGTCTCCATGGGTATGCAGATTTTTGTTGCACCCTTGGTTGATGGGTCTTACAGGCTCATGGGTGCTGACCTTCTTAATAGGAGCTTTGCCTCCTGTTTCCTGGTTCTTGTGGCTAGCCTTCATGGCTTTCACCTTCTTCCATTCATCTTTCTCCCGTTGTCGGATGGCAGCCTTGGTGGCTAACTTCCGTTTCACGAATGCTATGAGACTGTCCATCTCTTTCCCGGAAGCGTCGTAGACTGGTGGCTTCGGCACATACTTTTGGCACTTGAAAAACTTCACTTGGTTGCACTACTCCACTTTTGGTTTGAAGGAGAGTGTCTCCCTCATTCCGTTGATGTTGAGGTGGACTTCTCCGGTTCCAACATCTATGCTTGCTTCCGCGGTGCTCAGAAACGGCGGCCCAAGAATGAGCGGTGTCTTGGCATCAATCTCCATGTCCAATACCACAAAGTCTACAGGAATGAGGAAGTTTCGGATCTTCATCGGGACATCCTCGGTATAGGGTGTCGGATAGACTGGTCCGCAAGTTGCAGGCAAATGCTTGTGGGAACGAGTGCCGCATGATTGAGTTTGTCGAAGACAATTTTAGGAATGACACTGACGCTTGCTCCGAGATCACATAAGGCTTGATTGAAGACTTGGTTCCCAATTGAGCACGGAATGGTAGGACTGCCAGGGTCCTTCTTCTTCTGTGGAGGTTGATTGAGTATAGCTGCGCTACACTCCTCGGTCATGTGCACAATTTCCGTTGATGGCAGTGGCTTCCTATTGTTGAGTATATCTTTTAAGTATTTTGCATATGTCGGTACCTGTATAGCATCTAGCAGGAGTATATTGACATATAACTTCTTAATGACCTCAACAAACATACTATATTGTTCATCGGCGGCAGCCTTCTTGTTGCGCTGAGGGAAGGGCAACACCGTTGTGTCATAAAACTCGTGTGGAAGAGTTTTCGATGGAGCCTTCTCCTTTGCGACATCAGTGCTGCTTTTTGGATCATCATTCTCTTCCGTTTCAGTGGTCTTCTCCTATTCCTTGCCTGTATGGTTAGTGCGTGACGCACCACTAGGATGTGGAGGGTCCTGAGTGGACTTACCACCCCTAGTGGTGACGGCATTAATGTGCTCTTTGGGAGGAGGTTCCGGTTGTCCCGGAAGCTTTCCCGCATTAGCATTAGGCAAAGAGGCAGCCAACTGAGCTATTTGTGTTTCTAACATTTTATTGAAACTCAGTTGATTTTTCATAGCACTGTTAAAAGTTTCCATTTGTAATGAAATAGATTCAAGAAATCTATCATTTGCATGAAACTTTTTAGTGATGCTATCATACACAGCTTTTGGATCAAAAGAGCTAGGCTTATTGAATTGCTATGAATTGCCAGAGGAGTTACCTTGTCCGGAGAATGGGACATATGGTCGCGAATTTCAGCCTGGTTGGGGATGATTCCTGTTGTTGAAGTTGCTAGAATTACCGATGAAGTTGGCGTCTTCCGGTCGCGTTTCAGGGCAGCTGCTCCCAGAATGCCCTGTGTTCCCGCAGACTTCACAAGTCATGCGAGTGTCGAGGGCCTAGACTGGTGCGGTCTCAGGATTGTCTTCTAGCTTCTTTAAAAGCAAGTCCATCTTGGCGGTCAGCATGTCCGTGCTATCGATATGGTGGACTCCACGAGATCGTGTGTGTGACCTTTCTTCCTTCCATCCCTGGTTAGTGGCGATCTTCACAATCAGTTTTTTGGCCGCTCTCACACTTTGGGATAGGAAAGATCCTCCAGCGGCTGCATCCAGGTGCTCTTGAGCGGTATGGTTTAACCCGTGAAAGAAACTCTGAATGATCAGCCATTCTTCCATGCCATGGTGGGGGCAGGCTGCTATATATTCCTGTAATCTTTCCCAAGCCTCCGCCACCGTTTCATTTGTGAGCTGTTGAAAGCTCAAGATCTTATTCCTCTACACGTTGGCCTTTCCCAGAGGGAAGTACTTGGCGAGGAATGCGTTTGAGCACGCATCCCATGTTGTCAGCACGGTTGAGGTAGAACCATTGTTTCACCTTTCCGACAAGTGAAAATGGGAAGAGGCATAACTTGACAGCATCGGCGGATGCACCTTTGATGGTAAAAGTGTTGTAGATTTCCAGGAATTGCTGCAGGTGGTTATTAGCATCCTCCGTTGATAATCTGCAAAAGGGAATGGCTTGAACCATATGAATGACTCCCGGCATGAGTTCAAAGTTCTCCCCTGCATTGACTGCTGGTCCAGTAGGGACATTGTTGCTGGATGGGATGGAGAACTCACGGATGGTCTTCTCAGGAGTTGCGGCCATGTCGTCGGTGTTCAAAGAACTACTTGACGTGGCCGTTTCAAGGTTCAGTTCCCTTGGACACAGGTATCTGCCCGTGAACGGTCTTGGGATGGACCCTCCTGAGCAGAGACTTTGGATTATTGTGGAAGTTTTCCGGCAGGTCAAAACCGGTCATACACCACTCTGTTGCAACCACAACATAAACAACAGAGACAAGGGAGCCTGCAAAAGACTAGTTGGTATTTTATGAAAGACACGGGGTTCGAAAAGAGATTATCAACTATATCTCTGCCTATTGCTTCCCCGGCAATGGCGCCACAAAAGCTTGTTGGCGTCTCTTAGCCTTAAAAGATTTTACTCCGCAAGCGCACGGAGACTGCTGAAGCTTTTCACCTAGAGTATTCCGAGTATCGTATTTTTATCCACAGGGAAGCGGTAGGTGAGAGAGTATAATTGAATAAATTCAAATCGAACGATCCGTACTTAAATAAATATACCAGTTAGTCACTAGATAGGGGTAAGTCTGGTAAATGGATAGGTGTATGGTGGAAACAAGTAAATTAAACTACCTAAGATACACGTAGAAAGGTATAGTTGCCTGGGAGGACAACGAGTGAGATAAAGTTCCCAAACTCTATTTTATTCGTCTGCAAAGACTATGTCGTGGTTAACTAAGAAACTCAAGCAGCAAGTCAGGGTCAAGCGTCGAGCGAAACTCCGGCGCCTCGAGGGGTCAGGGGGTAGAGAGTAGACCACCGAAGGAGACCCGGCTAACGCCTACGGGCCTACCGAACGAATGGGCCTGGACTACACAGGCACACCACACGCTGTCACCGAGTGGGGCTACCAAGCAAATCTGCTTGGATAGGCTGGCACGCTATAAACGTACTCAAGCTTAGATCGTCCTTGATCAGAGGAGAGGACCTAACCAGAGCTTGGCGTACAGGTTGGATTATAGCACCGGCAAGAATAACGGGACTTGACTAACTAAGATAACCACAAGTCTAAGCCTAGCAAGTATGCAAAATAAAGGGTACACCACACTTGCAAGAGATAGAAGTAAAGTAAAATATAACTGAATTATATTGAAGATAAGAGTACAAAAGATACAAGAGCTTTTTACCGTAGACTCAGAAGAATCTCCGAGAACTCTGAGGCAAAGCTCGACTCACTCAAACTCCCAGCACTATCCTAACTACTAAGATGCGGAAAATGACACTCTCTAAGGTAGAATATGGCTCTCAACTTCTCCACACCTTAACAAATGAGCTCTATAGGCCTATTTATAGTCCAATATGTGAGGGGGGTACTTGTAGAAGGCAAAGGTCGGTGGGAGGCCGAGGTCGGTGGTCGGCCGACCTAGGGGAGAGGTCGGCCGACCTAGCCCGAGGTCGGGCGACCACCTGATCCACCGCCTTTGCACTCCAACGGCTTGATCTTGTGTCCCCATGGCCGTTGGCGGTTAGGATGGTTGTTGCACATGTAAAATGCCTCCGAGGGTAGGTCGGCCAACCTTGGATGAGGTCGGGCGACCACATGTCAGCCTTGCATTGGCCATATTGCTCTTCCCTCGGATTGTTGACGTTATGGATCCGTGACTTGGTGCATTTTTGGCCTTTGGATACATTGGATGCTTGGTCTTGCGGTTGGATTTGAGTGCACTTGTGTTTCTTTGTGATGTGGATCGATGAAGTGGCAAATGGGTGGCTGGGCGGCCTGAGTCAGGGTCGGCCGACCCTGCTGGTGGGTCGAGCGACCAGGTCTCGGTCGACTTGGCCTGGGTCGGGGTCGGCCTGGCCTGGGTCGGCCGACCTGTCCATTTTGACCAGTGAGCCCCTTCTTAGATCCTTGATATGTTTTCAACTGTTTTATGTGCATTTTAGTACCTGCATCCAAATATTCATACAAAACTAGTGGAACTCATTAGTAGAAGGGTTAGTCCATATTTATTCACTTGCATTGCTCCATTTGGTTGGTAATTGATGGTGGATATCGTGAGATTATGACCGTCAACATTGCGCAAACACATGTTACCTTTTGTTAATAATTTTGTTAATGGATCTATGCAACTAAATCTTGAGCTTGACCCTTTGTGGTTCATGTCTCTTTAAAAATGGCTTTTTAGCAACTTGGTTTAGGGGGCATGAGCATGTGTTTTGCTTATAGCCACTCTCCGTAAGGATCGGTTCGCAAAGCGACAACTTGGGACAACAGTGCTACCATGAGACTGGAATGGGACGGTCTTGGCAATTAGGTTGCATTGGTTTGGTAGTAACTTACCGATGGGGCAAGAGGGGAGGTGAGCTTCTGTGGCCCTCGCGCTACTTGGGTTGAGTGGGTTTATCTCCCCTTGAGGCTTGCTCCACAGTTGCGGAGCCTGAAACCTTAGCGGTTACACCATACCAACGTAATCTTTGTAAAGGCCTCGTGGTGTGCTTGCTAGCCATCTCATCTAAGGTAATGTGATGGACCACTAGCGTAGCTCACAACTTGTGGGTAAAGATGTACAACCTCACGAGAGTGTAAAACTAACATGTCAACCGTGCTCACGGTTATGAGCGGCCCAGATCATTTATGCAGATTAGTGGTTTCGAGTTGGGTTTGGAAGTGGTTCTTTTTGTTAATAATGTTGACTAACGTTCTTTATGCAATATCTTGGGTTAATGGTTTATCTACTCACTTGTAGTAACTAGCGGCTTAATAAAACTTGATCCACTAAAAGCTCATGCACTGTGGCAGCCAACCTTAGAGCCTCATGGTTCATGTTATACTTGTTGAGTACGGTTGTGTACTCACGCTTGTTGTTTTCTTTCTTAAGGTTTTGAGGAGTATGTTCAGGGCCATGACGAGTTCTAGGCGTACCGGTCCACCAGTTGATGTCCCTGTGGTGGCTTGTTATGCTTTTGTTTCTGCTTCCGCTATATGACTCCGTGTTAAAGACATGTCGTCTTGATGTAATAATGTGATGTTAAACGTTGTGTAACGTTTTTACTTTTTATGCACGCTGTGATGTCACTATTGTCATAATATATGTGGGACCGATTCCTGGCACATATATGTGGTTCTCGTTCCGTTGGTTGAGAACCGGACGTGACAAAGTGGTATCAGAGCCGTGTTGACTGTAGGACGGTAGCCTAGTTAGAAATGGTCGTTTTTAAGGGTTTCATTTCCTTTGTCTCAATTGCTGCTTTATAAAATTCCTTTTATTCAGCAAAATATAGATGAGCTGTTAGGAAAGGGGTACATCCGACCTTGTTCTTCAGCTTGGGCTTTCCCAATTTTGTTTGTCGATAAAAAGGATGGGTCAAGAAGAATGTGTGTGGATTATAGAACCTTGAATGATGTCACCATAAAAAATAAATATCCCCTACCTCGAATAGATGATTTGTTTGGTCAGTTGCAAGGCATGTGTATTCTCGAAAATTGATCTGAGATCTGGTTATCATCAAATGAAGATTTGTCCTTCTGATATTCCAAACACTGCTTTCAATACCAGATTTGGGTTATATGAGTATACAGTGATGTCCTTCGGTTTGACAAATGCTCCTGCCTATTTCATGAATCTCATGAACAAGGTGTTTATGGAATATCTTGATAAGTTTGTGGTGGTATTCATAGATATATCTCGATCTATTCCAATACAGAAGAAGAACATGAAGAACACTTGAGACTGGTTTTCCAGAAACTGAGAGAACATAAGTTGTATGCAAAGTTGAAGTGTGAATTTTGGATTGATCAGGTGCCTTTCTGGGACACATAGTTTCAAAAAGTGGAATCATGGTGGACCCAAGCAAGGTTAGTAGTGTTATGGATTCGAAAGAACCAGAGATTGTGAAGGAGGTTCGTGGATTCTTGGGTTTGGCAGGATACTACAGGAGATTCATTGAGAATTTCTCTAGGATTGCAAAGCCGATGACGTCCTTGCTTGAGAAGGGTGTTGAACTTATTTGGACTAAAGAGAGACAAGCCTCATTTGATGAATTAAAGGAATGTTATCTTAAATAAAATAAAATTAGTTCGTCGGGTTAAAGATATCTACTCTATTGCTCCCTCTACTTTATCTTCAAGATTTATCTCTTGTGCATCATTATATGAGTCTTGTGCTTATGATATCTCTGTTGCAATCAGATGGTTAACACAAGGAGAGGTGGTGGTGCTGGTGGTGATAACCAGGGACACCAAGGAGGCGGTCAACCACTACCCAACCGGCCACCACTTACAACTGAGCAGTTCTATAATCTTCAGATGCAGATGATGGCAACAGTGACCACTGCTATGCAAACACTCCAACAGTCTCATGCTCAACCACCACCACCACCACCTAGAGACAGACGTGGAGATTTCTTGAAGGGTCATCCACCCACCTTCTCCCATGCTATAGAGCCACTGCAAGCTGACGACTGGCTTCGTGCTATGGAATGCCAGCTGGAGATTGCACAATGCAACGATAGGGAGAGGGTCTTGTATGGGTCAGGACAGTTAAGAGGGGCAGCCCTGGATTGGTGGGAATCCTATAGACCACAAGACAGGGATGCTTTCACATGGGCACAGCTCAGGGAGAATTTTCGCAATCATCATGTGCCAGCAGGGTTGATGAAAATGAAGAAGAAGGAGTTTCTTTCTTTGAAGCAGGGCAGTATGTCTGTGACTGAGTACAGGGACAAGTTCCTTCTTTTGGCAAGGTATGCTACTGCGGAGATGGCAGATGATAGGGAAAAACAAGAATACTTCCTGGAGGGTTTAAATGCTGAGCTTCAATACCAATTGATGAACCATACCTTCCCTAGTTTTCATCAATTGGTGGATAGGGCGCTTTTCACTGAAAGGAAGCGCCAGGAAATAGAAGAAAGGAAGAGGAAGTTCAGCAACTCTTCATCGAGCAGCAACACCTGCCCCCGTTTCTCCCAAGGCCAGAACTCTCAGCAGCAAGGGAATCCGCAGCGTGCTCAAGGACAGCAAGGATACCAGTACCACCAGTGTAGTTAGGGCCAACAGATGAGCCAAGGACAATGCTATCAAAGTCAGCCTACTCGTACTGCGTATCTAGCTCAGTGTCAAGTGCAGACTAACCCTCCCGCGACAAATCAGACTGCAGGCGTTGGGCCTCGCTACAAGTGTAGTGGACTGGGCCATAATGCTAATGCTTGCCCCCATAAGGTGCAAGGTAACCAACAGGGACAGCAACAAGGCCAGAGACAGAACCCTCCACAACAGCAGCAAGGATGCCCCAATCAGCAAGGTAAGACGCCGTGGCAAGGGAAGGTGAACCATGTGACAACTGAGACTGCAGTCGAGGCTCCTAACGTCGTGCTTGCTACGTTCCTAGTCAACTCTCGCCCTGCTACAGTTCTTTTCGATACCGGTGCTACGCATTCCTTTTTTACAAAATCATATGCTGAGCAATACAATATTCCTATAAGATCTACAAATAGACCCATGGTAGTATCTACACCGTGGGGAAGTTGAGCACCAGTTTAATCTGTCCTCGAGTTAGCATAAACATAAGGGGAGTAGAATTCTGCACGAATTTGATAATCATCGGTTCAGCAGGTATTGACATGATCTTGGGAATGGAAACTCTTGCTAAGTGGGATGTCAGAATTGATTGTGCCAAGCAAACCGTTCACTTGACAGCTCCTGATGGTCAGAAAGTGAAAATCAGTGCTACAGAACCTTCTGGTTATTTGCATCAAATGGAGGCTAAGCTCACTCATGGGATTCGAGTAGTTTGTGATTACTCGGATGTCTTTCCAGATGAGTTGCCCGGTATGCCACCTGACCGAGAAGTTGAATTTTTAATAGAACTTTACCTGGCACAACACCTATAGCAAAAAGGCAATATAGAGTGGCACCTAAAGAACAGGAACTAATAAAGCAAAAATATAGATGAGCTGTTAGGAAAGGGGTACATCCGACCTTGTTCTTCAGCTTGGGCTTTCCCAATTTTGTTTGTCGATAAAAAGGATGGGTCAAGAAGAATGTGTGTGGATTATAAAACCTTGAATGATGTCACCATAAAAAATAAATATCCCCTACCTCGAATAGATGATTTGTTTGGTCAGTTGCAAGGTGCATGTGTATTCTCGAAAATTGATATGAGATCTGTTTATCATCAAATGAAGATTTGTCCTTCTGATATTCCAAACACTGCTTTCAATACCAGATTTGGGTTATATGAGTATACAGTGATGTCCTTCGGTTTGACAAATGCTCCTGCCTATTTCATGAATATCATGAACAAGGTGTTTATGGAATATCTTGATAAGTTTTTGGTGGAATTCATAGATATATCTCGATCTATTCCAATACAGAAGAAGAACATGAATAACACTTGAGACTGGTTTTCCAGAAACTGAGAGAACATAAGTTGTATGCAAAGTTGAAGTGTGAATTTTGGATTGATCAGGTGCCTTTCATGGGACACATAGTTTCAAAAAGTGGAATCATGGTGGACCCAAGCAAGGTTAGTAGTGTTATGGATTGGAAAGAACCAGAGATTGTAAAGGAGGTTCGTGGATTCTTGGGTTTGGCAGGATACTATAGGAGATTCATTGAGAATTTCTCTAGGATTGCAAAGCCGATGACGTCCTTGCTTGAGAAGGGTGTTGAATTTATTTGGACTAAAGAGAGACAAGCCTCATTTGATGAATTAAAGGAATGTTATCTTAAATAAAATAAAATTAGTTCGTCGGGTTACAGATATCTACTCTATTGCTCCCTCTACTTTATCTTCAAGACTTATCTCTTGTGCATCATTATATGAGTCTTGTGCTTATGATATCTCTGTTGCAATCAGATGGTTAACACAAGGAGAGGTGGTGGTGCTGGTGGTGATAACCAGGGACACCAAGGAGGCGGTCAACCACTGCCCAACCTGCCACCACTTACAACTAAGCAGTTCTACAATCTTCAGATGCAGATGATGGCAACAGTGACCACTGCTATGCAAACACTCCAACAGTCTCAAGCTCTACCACCACCACCGCCACCTAGAGACAGATGTGGAGATTTCTTGAAGGGTCATCCACCCACCTTCTCCCATGCTACAGAGCCACTGCAAGCTGACAACTGGCTTCGTGCTATGGAATGCCAGCTGGAGATTGCACAATGCAATGATAGGGAGACGGTCTTGTATGGGTCAGGACAGTTAAGAGGGGCAGCCTTGGATTGGTGGGAATCCTATAGACCACAAGAGAGGGTTGCTTTCACTTGGGCACAGCTTAGGGAGAATTTTCGCAATCATCATGTGCCTGCAGGGTTGATGAAAATGAAGAAGAAGGAGTTTCTTTCTTTGAAGCAGGGCAGTATGTCTGTGACTGAGTACAGGGACAAGTTCCTTCTTTTGGCAAGGTATGCTACTGCGGAGATGGCAGATGATAGGGAAAAACAAGAATACTTCCTGGAGGGTTTAAATGCTGAGCATCAATACCAATTGATGAACCATACCTTCCCTAGTTTTCATCAATTGGTGGATAGGGCGCTTTTCACTGGAAGGAAGCGCCAGGAAATAGAAGAAAGGAAGAGGAAGTTTAGCAACTCTTCATCGAGCAGCAACACCTGCCCCCGTTTCTCCCAAGGCCAGAACTCTCAGCAGCAAGGGAATCCACAGCGTGCTCAAGGACAGCAAGGATACCAGTACCACCAGTGTAGTTAGGGCCAACAGATGAGCCAAGGACAACGCTATCAAAGTCAGCCTACTCGTACTGCGTATCCAGCTCAGCGTCAAGTGCAGACTAACCCTCTCGTGACAAATCAGACTGCAGGCGTTGGGCCTTGCTACAAGTGTAGTGGACTGGGCCATAATGTTAATGCTTGCCCCCGTAAGGTGCAAGGTAACCAATAGGGACAGCAACAAGGCTAGAGACAGAACCCTCCACAACAGCAGCAAGGATGCCCCAATCAGCAAGGCAAGGCGCCATGGCAAGGGAAGGTGAACCATGTGACAGCTGAGATTGCAGTCGAGGCTCCTAACGTCGTGCTTGGTACGTTCCCAGTCAACTCTCGCCTTGCTACAGTTCTTTTCGATACCGGTGCTACGCATTCCTTTATAACAAAATCATGTGCTGAGCAATACAATATTCCTATAAGATCTACAAATAGACCCATGGTAGTATCTACACCGGGGGGAAAGTTGAGCACAAGTTTAATCTGTCCTCGAGTTAGCATAAACATAAGGGGAGTAGAATTCTGCACGAAGTTGATAATCATCAGTTCAGCGGGTATTGATATGATCTTGGAAATGGAAACTCTTGCTAAGTGGGATGTCAGAATTGATTGTGCCAAGCAAACCGTTCACTTGACAGCTCCTGATGGTCAGAAAGTGAAAATCAGTGCTACAAAACCTTCTGGTTATTTGCATCAAATGGAGGCTAAGCCCACTGATGGGATTCGAGTAGTTTGTGATTGCCCGGTTGTCTTTCCTGATGAGTTGCCAGATATGCCACCTCACCGAGAAGTTAAATTTTTAATAGAACTTTTACCTGGTACAACACCTATAGCAAAAAGGCAATATAGAGTGGCACCTAAAGAACAGGAACTAATAAAGCAAAATATAGATGAGTTGTTAGGAAAGGGGTACATTCGACCTTGTTCTTCAGCTTGGGCTTTCCCAATTTTGTTTGTCGATAAAAAGGATGGGTCAAGAAGAATGTGGGTGGATTATAAAGCCTTGAATGATGTCACCATAAAAAATAAATATCCCCTACCTCGAATAGATGATTTGTTTGATCAGTTGCAAGGTGCATGTGTATTCTCAAAAATTGATCTGAGATCTGGTTATCATCAAATGAAGATTCGTCCTTCTGATATTCCAAAGACTGCTTTCAATACCAGATTCGTCCTTCGGTTTGACGAATGCTCCTGCCTATTTCATGAATCTCATGAACAAGGTGTTTATAGAATATCTTGATAAGTTTGTGGTGGTATTCATAGATGATATCTTGATCTATTCCAATACAGAAGAAGAACATAAAGAACACTTGAGACTGGTTTTGCAGAAACTGAGAGAACATAAGTTGTATGCAAAGTTGAGCAAGTGTGAATTTTGGATTGATCAGGTGCCTTTCCTGGGACACATAGTTTCAAAAGGTAGAATCATGGTGGACCCAAGCAAGGTTACTAGTGTTATGGATTGGAAAGAACCGGAGATTGTGAAGGAGGTTCGTGGATTCTTGGGTTTGGCAGGATACTATAGGAGATTCATTGAGAATTTCTCTAGGATTGCAAAGCCGATGACGTCCTTGCTTAAGAAGGGTGCTGAATTTATTTGCACTTAAGAGAGACAAGCCTCATTTGATGGATTAAAAAAAAGGCTCACTACAGCTCCAGTGCTTACCCTACCCGATCCAACAAAAAGTTTCACGGTGCATTGTGATGCCTCTAAAGAAGGTTTGGGTTGCGTGTTGATGCAAGAAGGTAAGGTGATTGCTTATGCTTCTCGTCAGTTAAGAAAACATGAGGTGAACTATCCTACTCATGATTTGGAGTTGGCAGCTGTTGTGCATGCTTTGAAAATTTGCAGGCATTATTTGTTTGGGAATCGATGTGAGATATATACAGATCACAAGAGTCTTAAATATATCTTCACACAAAATGAGCTGAATATGAGACAGAGAAGATGGTTGGAATTGATTAAAGATTATGATTTGGAAATCCACTACCATCCAGGGAAGCCTAATGTTATTGCGGATGCCTTAAGCAGAAAGAGTTATGTCAACATGGCTGTCGCTTTTCAAATGCCACTTGAGTTGTGTGAAGAATTTGAGAGCCTGAGCTTGGGTTTTGTGCATCACACAACGACAACGGCTTTTGAAGCAGAGCTTACACTAGAACAGGAGATAAAGACACATCAGAAAACTAATGAGAAAATTCAGGAGATATGAGAACAGATTAAGTTAGGCAAGGCGCCACAGTTTCATGACGATGAGGAGGGTACTATATGGTTCAAGACCTGTATTTGTGTGCCAGATGTGGATAGTATAAGAAAGTTGATACTCAGTGAAGCTCATGATACAGCTTATTCTATTCACCCTAGAAGCACTAAAATGTACTATGATTCGAAAGAGAGGTTTTGGTGGTACGGAATGAAACGAGCAGTAGCTGAGCACGTTGCAGTATGTGATACTTGTCAGTGGGTAAAGGCAGAATATCAAAGGCCTGCAGGGTTATTGCAACCATTGAAATTTCCAGAGTGGAAATGGGAAGAAATAAGTATGGATTTCATCGTGGGGTTACCCAGAACTGAGAAAGGATATAATTCCATTTGGGTAGTCGTGGATCGGTTGACCAAGGTAGCTCACTTCATTCCTGTGAATACTACCTATTCAGGTGCAAGATTAGCAGAGCTGTATATCTCTAGGGTTGTTTGATTGCATGGTGTGCCCAAGCGGATCATATCTGACAGAGGTTCACAGTTCACATCTCGTTTTTGGGAGCAGCTACATGATTCGTTGGATACTAAACTTCAATTCAGTACAGCCTATCATCCACAAATAGATGGTCAAACGGAGAGAACAAATTAGATTTTGGAGGATATGCTGAGAGCGTGTGCCATTCAGTATGGTACTAGTTGGGATAAGAGCTTACCATATGCTGAATTCTCTTATAACAACAGTTACCAAGCCAGTTTGAAGAAGTCACCGTTCGAGGCACTATATGGCAGAAGGTGCAGGACACCGTTATTCTGGAATCAGACAGGAGAGAAACAAGTCTTTGGACCTGACCTTATCAAGGATGCTGAACAACAGATAAAAATGGTACGTGAGAACTTGAGAGTTGCTCAGTCCAGACTGAAGAGTTATGCTGATGTGCGACACAGGGATTTGACATTCAAAGTGGGTGACTTTGTGTATTTGAAGGTGTCATCTATGAGAGGAATCTGCAGGTTTCACATAAAGGGAAAGTTAGCGCCTAGATACATCGGTCCGTTCAAGGTGCTCGAGAGAAAAGAAGAAGTGGCTTATAAGTTGGAGTTGCCACCTAGTCTAGCGGGTATACATGATGTGTTTCATGTATCACCGCTAAAGAAGTGCTTGCGAGTGCCAGAAGAACAAGCACCTTTGGAAGGTTTGGATATGCACGAGGATTTGACATATACAGAGCATCCATTGAAGATTCTTGAAAAGGGTCACCCGCAATAAGAGGATAAAAATGTGCAGAGTGCAGTGGAAACATCACACACAGGATGAGGCTACTTGGGAAAGAGAGGAAGAGTTGAGAGCAGCTTATCCTGATCTCTTTGCTAGCCACCTATAAGAATCTAGGTTTGTAACACCCTAATTTCATTTCTAGCATTTTATAATAAATTCCAAGTAGCTTATTTAATTTTCTAAGGTTTATGTGCTTAGTTTGCATTTACCATGTTTTATTTAAATTAAATAAGTGCATAAAAGTAACCATAGGCCTAACTTTGTTTGTGCATACATGCTGGTGCATTATATTCTTGTTTGTATGAAGTAAGGATTTAAATTCAAATTTATTTGAATTATTAGAACCCTTTTCTTTCTCAATTCAAAAGAATTCAAAAACAGAAAAAAAGAACAAAAAAAGACCCGGCCAGGCTGGCTAGCCCAGCCAGTCGGCCCAGCCTGCAGCCGCCTCCTCCCCGCCTGGGCCTAAAGCCGGTCTAGCTGCACCTCCCTCTCCCCTCTCACGCACTCGCTGCTAGGTGGGCCGCGCGCCGTCTCACTCTGACCGGCGGGACCCGCATGTCAGCGGCATCCCCTACCTCACGCCGGGGATCCTGCTCACCCTTTCCCTCTCTGCTCGGCCACGTAGGCGTCACGGAGGAGGAATCCGAGCCGATTCCATGCCCCCACATCCTACCCACTATCAATCTCCCACTTGCGCGCCAGTTTCCCCTTCCTACTCCCCTTCCTTCACTGCCCATGACGAGCTTTTCAAGCCGCCGACCGACGTTTCCGTGCTCGCGTCGCCCCGGGTTCCAAGCTCCTATAAAACCCTACACCAAGCTTTGCAATCTTCTCCTTTGCCACTCCACCCCTTTAATTCCACCCTCGTTCCTTGACGAGCTCGCAATCCATCGCCGAAGGCCGCCGGGGTAAGTTGCTCCGCCGCCCAAATTCTTCGTCGGCGAGCCGTGTCCGGTGCTCTAACCGCATCTCGCTCACTCGCAGGGTTCTTGCGGAGGCATTCCGTGGGTTTTGGAAGCGGGGACGTGCCTCCGACGCCCTGTCCACAAGCTTCGCCATCCATCGTCGCCAAGCCGAGCCGCTGTCTTTCCGATCTTCTCAAACCCTCGGTGAGCTTCGGCGTTGTTCGCTCTCCCTCCCGAGATAACCCTAGGCCAGCGAGTTAGCCCCCAGAGGCCGGTGTGCCTTGCTCTGGCGAGTCACTACCGTGCGGGCCGAACCTCCGCCGTGGGAAAAGGTCACCGCCGGCGCTCCCTTTGCCCTCTCCATCCTGGCCTTCTGATTGAAGATGCACGGTCAAGATTAAAACGTGGAATACCCCTTCGCGAACCAATCAGAGAGCGCCACATGTCCCTTCATAATCCTAGTCAGCCCGGACCCACGCGTCAGGCCGACGTGGTAGCCACATGTGTGCCACGTGCACGACGCGTCCGCGCGGACCGTGTCCACCGTGGGAATTTTGCAGAAAAGCTCTCGCGTTTCCCTAGAATCAACCCGCAGTACATCGCCTTTGATAAGTATTTAGATTTCAGTCCTGTTTTTATCGTTTGGAACCCTGAGCTTTCCAAGATTTTAACCCGCAGTCTAGGCACTCAGGTTTTTGTTTTAAAACCCTCGGCGGCTAGGTTTATTTGAGATTAGGCCCTCGGTTTTGCAAATTTAGCCCCTGGTTTAGTTTGTTTATCACAGTTATTTCTTACCGACAGGGCAAGAGGGGAGGTGAGCTTTTGTGGCCCTAGCGCTACTTGGGTTGAGTGGGTTTATCTCCCCTTGAGGCTTGCTCCACAGTTGTGGAGCCTGAAACCTTAGCGGTTACACCATACCAACGTGATCTTTGTAAAGGCCTCGTAGTGTGCTTGCTAGCCATCTCATCTAAGGTAATGTGATGGACCACTAGCGTAGCTCACGACTTGTGGGTAAAGATGTACAACATCACGAGAGTGTAAAACTGACATGTCAGCCGTGCTCACGGTTATGAGCGGCCCAGATCCTTTATGCAGATTAGTGGTTCCGAGTTGGGTTTGGAAGTGGTTCTTTTTGTTAATAATGTTGACTAATGTTCTTTATGCAATATCTTGGGTTAATGGTTTATCTACTCACTTGTAGTAACTAGCGGCTTAATAAAACTTGATCCACTAAAAGCTCATGCATTGTGTCAGCCAACCTTAGAGCCTCATGGTTCATGTTATACTTGTTGAGTACGGTTGTGTACTCACGCTTGTTGTTTTCTTTCTTTTGTTGGGTGGATACCCAACTGCTGTTCAGTCGATGAAGGTTTTGAGGAGTATGTTCAGAGCCATGATGGGTTCTAGGCATACCGGTCCACCAGTTGATGTCCCTGTGGTGACTCGTTATGCTTTTCTTTCCGCTTCCGCTATATGACTCCGTGTTAAAGACATGTCGTCTTGATGTAATAATGTGATGTTAAACATTGTGTAATGTTTTTACCTTTTATGCACGTTCTGTGTTGTCATTATTGTCATAATATATGTGGGACCGATTCCTGGCACATATTTTGGTTCTGGTTTCGTTGGTTGAGAACTGGATGTGACATGTTGATTTGTGTTTGCCTTTGTGGTGCTTAAACGGAGCTCCCCCAGAATGAGAGACATCTATGCCGACCGAATTTGGGATCTACGTCACAATGCCATGGCTACGCAATCCTCCCATGGGGCAGTAGACCAGTGGCCTACTAGCTGTGCAAATTCAAGCATGGATGATAGCATAATGTGGTATACGACTTGTGTGTCACCTTGCTATCATTTCCCAGAAAGGGCAAGAGGTTAAGCACGAGAATGTCGTCCATGGGGCCTCTCCTCTCGTGTGGGGAATGAATGCCTCCTGCAACAGGTTAGTGTACAACATATACAAAGGGTCCAAAAATGTGTGACGAGTATTAACCTTCAGGCCCGTTGTTCACAAAGTGCTCGCAAAATATTTAAATCAAATCATAGCACAAAGCCTGTTGCTATACCATGACTTTCATCTCTCCAATTTCACTCAAAATCACGATCTTAAAAAAACGGGTGCATGTTTGAAACAACACTGGGATTTTTGTGTCTCCATGAAACTTGAGGAATCTAGCTAGCTCAAGGATCGCGATTCATGAACTACCATGAAACATCACTACCAAAGTCTACACATAGCTCATTTTTCCGACACATCGGTTATAAAAAGAGGCTAATCCAACCTAAGCACCACGCTTAATTTGGAAATTAGACTCTGGGCACACACATGGCCCAAGCTATGTTTTTTTATGTAAAGCCGCTAGAAAGGCTTGTTAGTGTGTTGCACTGTAGACTTTGTGTAGCATGAAAAACATGATCAAGATTTACTCAATGGATAGAGCAAAATTGAAGAGAAGATATTCTATTTTCTATTTTTTTAGATTTTCAAAGAAAGAGAAAGAGAGCAACAACAAAAGGATGAATAACAGAACAACATTCTAACTCGGCGCTTCCCGGCAACGGCGCCAGAAAAGCTTGTTGGCGGCTCTTAGCCTAACAGATTTTACTCCGCAAGCACACGGAGACCGTTGTAGCCTTTCACCCGAGAGTATTCCAAGGTATCGTATTTATCCACAGGTAAGCATTGAGATAGAGATATCAAACTATCGTTCATCCAGTTGTTACTACTCTTTCACATCAATCGATAGCTCGGAAAGGTTGACACCAAACACCATGGGGTAAAAGCCAAGCACCATTGGCAAGAAAATAGGTAAAGCTAGGAGAACAACGAGACAGGGACTGCTATACGGTCTTCTATCTCTGCTAGCATACAAGAGGTATCCGTGCTAAGGGTCAAAAGGATTTCAACAGAGTTATGACTTGCGTCGAGCGAAATTCTGGCGCCTTGAGGGGTCAGGGGGTAGATAGTAGACCATCGAAGGAGACCCGGCTAACGCCTACGATCCTACCGAACGAACGGGCCTGGGATACACAGGCATACCACACGCTATCACTGAGTGGGGCTACCAAGCAAATCTGCTTGGATAGGCTGGCATGCTACAAACGTGTTCAAGCGAAGCTTGAACAACAATAGGTCATCCTTAGCTGTAGGACTGAGACGTGCGACTAGAGGGGGGTGAATAGGAGCACTTAAAAACTCAAACTCACAAACCCCCGGTGCAAACTGACAACTACTTCACACAACAAGCGCTAGACACCGTCCACTGAAAGGAAATGTGTCTAGCAGCATTTGGTGTCGCCCACTGAACGGGTACACACCAAGCGAGCGGAAGCACGAGACTCAACGATCACAAGATCGCAAGTCAAGCGAAACAATGACTCAGGCACTAGTGACTTGTTCGCCACTCAACGCACCGAAATGTGCCCTACTGCTTCACAACAGGTTAAGAGTATGGGCGGCAACAAGAAACACTAACAGCGAGGTCGAAGCAAAAGCCGGGCAGCGAAAACCTCAACGGACAAACACACAGCCACCTACAGGCGTCTGCCGGACTGTCTGGGGTCCTTCACCAGACGTCCGGTAGAACCGGACGGTCCGGTGACTGGATCGGATGGTCCGGTAGCAGCCGGGCTGAAACTCCCAACGCTGGACTGTCCAGTGACGGGCGCCGGACTGTCCGGTGCGTTGGATGATCCGGTAGCAGGACCGGATGATCCGGTGGGAGGCTGGAACTTGAGTTTCCAAACCCTAAACTTGACCAAACCTTGTCCAATCTTCACAAAATTTGACACAGGCTATCTGAGCACTATTCCAAAGCTATTCCCAAAACATCAACTCAAAATGATCACGGGATTAGCGGAAATTTCAGATCGCGTGAAGAGGCAAGCTTTGGGCAAGAAAAAAGGAAAACTCAAATTCGACTTGCTCATGGAAAACCTGCAAGTTTGTGATGCACTAGGGCATAATCTCCACGTCCTTGCAAGTCCAAAACACCAGCAAAAGAAAGGATTCACCCATGGCCAAAGAAAACACCCAAAAGCCAAGGATTGAACCCAAAAACCAAACTAGAAAGGGGAGAAGAGGGTTGCACACATGAGCTCGAATTTCTGCTGAATCTTAATGGATTAATCATGAAATTGAGTTCATACAAAGTTCCTACAGCTTACCACCCTTCATCCTTCCCTCTTGTGTGAAGAACACTAGCTAGGGGACTCAAAACCTAGCCCTAATGCTCTCTCTTCTCTCTTTGGCACTTGGCTGTATGGAAATGAAGCCTAGGGTTTTCTAATGGTGGAAGAGTCACCTAAATGACCAGCCACTTAGATATTTATAGCCCTAGGCCTGATGACCCAATTAACACTAAGACCCTTACTCTAAAATGCCCGAAAGGAGCTGAAATGTAAAAGATACAATCGGACGACTACGATGACGCTTTGATCTTCTTCTTCTCCATGTCTTGGATGTACGCCACGTAGCCAGTAGTCCGGAAGCTTCCCCTAGTTTTGAAGTCAGAAACTGGGAAACTTTATTCTGCGGGCTTCCTGGGCCGAGTCTTGGCCCAATCTTCTATCTTGGCAAGTCAGAGCCCAACTCACCAAGTCATTTGAACTTGGGTGGCAGTTTTGAGCCGAAGCCGCCAAAGCCTCCCTCGCACGTCTTCGCACCATGCACTCGGGTTGGAGCACCACGGTGGCACCCGGCTTCTCCAGTCCATCGGAGTCGCCTCGCGGTCCATCGGAGGGCTTACACCACCATTGCCGAACCGCCCCTCCGTGTACCGAGCTCCCATGGCCGACCGACGCCGAGCATTGCCTTCGGTCCATTCGAGGGCTTTTGCCTCAGTCCATCGAGGTCTTCATCATTTACCTCCAGTCCATCGGAGGGCCTCTAGTCCATCGGAGGTCTTGAGCTCGTTGACAATCACTCATCACACCATGAGAGCAATGAGGCCGGTCCATTGGCTCTCAATCTCCCCCTTGATGAGTGCATTGTCAACACATCTCCAACCTGTAACCTGAAATGAAACAAAGACAAGAAAAAAGCGTAAAACCGGAAAAGAAAGAAAGAAAGAAGAAAGTTGCTCAAAATGCCCAAGAACCAAATACAAGCAAAGAAAACAGGGCACAATGAGACAACAAAAGAAAACAAAGCATCGGCTCCTCAAGACAGAGGCAAAAGGCTCAATGCACCGATGCAAAGAGCATGCTAAAAACTCAACTCCCCCAGAAATGCATCCTCACAACCATATTTTTAAATTTCTCCCCCTTGGAGGTATATTAACTTCTCCCCCTTGTTGACAATGGACACATCAAGGGTCCTTGAACTCAACTCCCCCTGAACTAGACAACTCCCTCTCAAAATATGCCATGAAATGCAAGGAGTGTAACTAAAAGAGCTCAGAAGGGATGGAAAGCTAGTAATCACAAGTTCTAGCATACAGAGCAAGGGAGGGCAAGAAAGCATATAACAAGCTCAAATGAATCAATCTTACACATATCAAGAGCAAGCTTGTTTTTCAGGGTTATCGAAAAGAAAGCATCACCAACATGAATAGCACTTAGCAAGATAGGCAGGAACACAAAATGCTAGCAATGCATACAAGGTGTGCTACTCTCAACCAAAGCATATATAGCCATAAGCATTTTAGAGACTTGCAAATTTTAGATGTAAACATTTGTATTCATAAGCAAGTTCTTTCTGTGCCAGGAGTTATTTCCTTGTCTTTTGCCACTTCTTACCAACCAATGCCAAGCCTAGGCTCAAGGAACCATCAGAAGCTTAAGACAAGGTTTTGGTCATACACAGCCTAGTCCAAGTTCATGCCAAAATGCAAAGGCAAGCTGTCTCGAACTAGATCAGTGTGACAAGCAAACCCACCTGGATCTTTCTCAATTCAACACATAAGACACCACTTATAAACATTTTGATTCAGATTTCAATTTAAGCAAGGTGTCATAAAAGCTTAGGCATCAACATAGCAAAGGCATACAACTAGCATATCCAGGTATGAAAAGATAGCATAGCATTCAACATTCCTACACATGCTAGGTAGCCAAATCAAGTGGTGATCATGGTTTTTTATTTGCAAAGAATAAAATGACTTAGCTCACAACTAGTATTCAACGGACTCAAGAGAGCTTAGCCAACCATGATCAAGCATGCATCTGTACAATCTAGCACAAGCAAGTACAAACTCATCATTCTAAAAGAGCTCTAGTGCTAGTGAAGTGAAAATGCAAATGATACAATGCAATGCATAATATGATACAATATGCAAAAGAAACAAAGAGAAATAAAAGCAGGATAAAAGCAAAAACTAAACTACAGAAGGAATAGCACACTATCCCGGACTAAAAGGGATAGCACACTCCAAGCTCACCTCTCAGACGCGTAAAAGCATCAAACTCTAGGGGCTTGGTAAAAATATCAGCCAACTGGTTTGCAGAAACTACATGGATCAAGTCTATGTCTCCCTTCTTATAGTGATCTCTCAGAAAGTAAAACCTCACGTCTATGTGTTTGGTTTAAGAGTGCAACACGGGGTTTTTAGCTACAGAAATAGTAGAGGTAGAGTCAACTAGGAGAGGGATTTTTCCAAACTTAAGGCCGAAATCACTAAGGATGGCTTTCATCCATAAAAGCTAGGAGCAACAGCTAGCAGCAGCAATGTACTCTGCTTCTGTGGTAGACAGGGATACGCTAGCTTGCTTGCGGGAGGACCAAGAGACAAGAGAGGTTCCTAAGAGTTGGCATGTGCCGGAGGTTGACTTGCGATCAATCCGGCAGCCAGCATGGTCAGCATCTGAGAACCCTCTGAGAGAAAGAGAAGAACCCGAGGAATACCAAAGACCAAGCTCAGGAGTGAATTTCAGATACCTGAAAATGCACTTCACCGCTTTACGGTGAGAAGTCCTAGGAGAAGCCGCGAACTGAATGTCCGGTCTGGTCACCGTCAGGTATAGAAGTGAGCCGATCATCCCTCGAAATTCTTTTTGGTCCACCGCCTCCCCATCTTCATCCGCATCAAGTGCCGTATTTGTACTCATAGGAGTCGTCATGGGCTTGGAGTCACCCATCTCAAACTTCTTGAGTATGTCCCTTGTGTACTTGGCTTGATGGACGAAGGTTCCTTCTGGGCCTTGCTTGATTTGCAGCCCGATGAAGAACTGGAGCTCACCCATGAGACTCATCTCAAATTCCCTACTCATCTGTTCAGCAAAACTAGACACCAAAGCATGAGATGAACCACCAAAGATTATGTCATCAACATATATCTGAACTATCAGGGTGTCACCGCCACGACTCAACAAAAACAAGGTCTTGTCTACTGAACCCATCACAAACCCAGACTAGAGCAGGAAACTCTTCAACCTAGCTTCAGACCATAAAGGGCTTTCCTCAACTTATACACCCGGTCTGAAAATCTAGCATTCTCAAAGCGAGGAGGTTGTCTCACATATACCTCCTCCTCTATGAACCCGTTCAGGAAAGCAGACTTGACATCCATTTGCTACAGTTTGAAGCCTTTAGAGGCCGCAAAGGCAAGCAAAATCCTAATGGCTTCCAAACGAGCTACAAGGGCAAAGGTCGCCTCATAATCTATCCCCTCCTTCTGACAGAAACCCCGGGCTACCAATCTCGCTTTGTTCCTCACAACCATCCCGTTCTCACCCTGTTTGTTCTTGAAAACCCACTTGGTACCTATAGGGCGACAGTTTGGTGAAGGTTCAACTAAATCCCAGACATGGTTTCTCTCAAAGTTCTCTAACTCCTCATGCATGGCGTTCACCCAGTTAGGATCAGATAATGCATGTGACACATCCCGGGGCTCAAAAGTAGCGACATATGCAGAGTGGGAGAAAAAGGCTAGAGAGTTAACCAAAGAGCGTGTGTGAGGCGGTGCCCAACCCACCAAGTCATTTGAACTTGGGTGGCGGTTTTGAGCCGAAGCCGCCAAAGCCTCCCTCGCACGTCTTCGCACCATGCACTCGGGTTGGAGCACCACGGTGGCACCCGGCTTCTCCAGTACATCGGAGTCGCCTCGCGGTCCATCGGAGGGCTTACACCACCATTGCCGAACCGCCCCTCCATGTACCGAGCTCCCATGGCCGACCGACACCAAGCATTACCTTCGGTCCATTGGAGGGCTTTTGCCTCAGTCCATCGAGGTCTTCATCATCTACCTCCAGTCCATCGGAGGGCCTCCAGTCCATCAGAGGTCTTGAGCTCGTTGACAATCACTCATCACACCAGGAGAGTAATGAGGTCGGTCCATTGGCTCTCATTAGCTAGAGGAGAGGAACTAACCAGATCCAAGCGTATAGGATGGATTGTAACACCGGCAAGCATAACAACGATCGATCTATTGTACTTTAGCACAACTCAGGTCTCAAACTTAGTATGCCCAAAAGGAAAAAGGTGCTTTAACAGCTGCATACATACCAAGTGAGTAACTAACTAGAGCAGAAGATAAGTGCATAAAGTAGGAAAATAAAGTACTTGCACTAGTCAATAATCGGAAAGTAATGCTTAAGATATCCAAATAAAATACATTACCTAAGATTCCGACCGACTCCGAAACAGCAGACCCTTCTCTAACTCCTAACTAAACACTGCTTTCAGAATGGAAGCACCTCCCGTAGGGCGCCTCCTAAAGGGAGAAAGAGAGTTCACATGGTGAATGGTACAAGGATGAGAGAGGGGTGTGCCCCCTATATATAGGAGGAGGTAGAGGGAATATTCTATGGCTTCCATGCATGATTTCTTCCCCAAACTACTCCTGGTGCGCCACCTGGCGTCCAACCGACATAGGAAGGTCGGTAACTCCCTTCCCCACGTGCTGGCGCAGAAAACCGGTCAAGAATCGGACCCTAGGTGCCCGAACCGGCCGTTGGAAGAGAAAACCGGTGTTACAGATGTTTTCTGGGTCAAAATAGGCAGTTGGGCGAGTGGATCGGGCGGCAACCTTCCTTGGCGTGCCACGTGTCCGCGCGGAGGGGTGAACCGGCCGGGCGAGGCGCTCCCGCGCGCAGGCGCACTTGCGCGCCAACCTCCCTGGGCCACGTGTCACGCGAGGATTGGCCCAGGCGGGTGTGAGGCGGATCGCAATTCGTGGCCTGGGGCACTCCACCAATCGCCGTGCGCCACGTGGTCTCCTTTGATTGGCTAAGCTGTCTCCCACGCGAGGGGCGCGCGCGTCGCCTGGGCTTGCCACGTTGCTTTGGTTGGCCGCGCCGCCAGGACGGGGATCACAATCCGCGTCGTCCCCGCGCGCACCAATGGCGGCCGAACACGTGTCGCCCTCTGGTGAGTTCCCGCGCGAGCCGTTGCACGGACGGGTAGTGCTGACGTCAGCAATGACGTGCGTATGAGCTCCTAATGATGCAAATAATATGTCCGTTGGAATCGTCTCGATGAGCTCTATGCAATGGTGTACGTCTTGATGGCATTTGAGATACTTTGTAGTAGTGATATTTGTAATCATTATCTCAAGCCTTTTTGTGCGCGATTTCTCTCCTACTCCAAATGATGTTCTTTTGCATGGAATATGAGCATCTCCCTGTGATACATCAAAAACCACCAAAACTCATAGAATTCATCAGCATTAGGGAAATAATGCATAGAACTTTATATATACCCCCATTTATTCACCAAGGGATTGACGGTTGAAATCGTGAAATAACGGCCGTTAAAACTTGTTCAGTAAACGGATACGTGCTAGGTTCATCTTGATTGCTGTTAATAATTGTTGTTTATCGTTAGCAGCCTTTTCCATGTCGGTATCATTTGCCACGATAGCTGCATCCACTTGGGACATTTCCTGCTGAAGGCTCTGGATTTCTGCATCAAGCTCCGCTTTCCTTGTGTCGAGTTTTTTCCTCGCTGACAATAGTTATGCTTCGATGCTCCTGTCATCTATGGCCGCCTTGAGCTGGTTTGCTGCGGTACATTCCTTGGTGATTTCTTCTTTCAAGTAAGGAAGATTGCTATGGGAAGCAATACGTGATGCAGCTACCAGAACGTCTTCATGAATGAAGCCCAAGTGGGCTGTGGGCCGGAGTACCTGCTTCAGGCCGGAAGGGAGTTTGTCGGCGATTGTCTCAAAGGCAATTCAGATCCCGTCACAATCAACGACTAGTTGCTCGATCGGAGTCTCCAACTGCTTAACAATGACCTCAAGCTTGGCAACCACGTTGGCAGAAGGCGATGTAGGCGGACTTTCAGTTGTCAATTTTTTGTCAAGGGATGAAGGATCAAAGTTCAGCAAATTTGCGACATTGAAGGTCTAATAGAGAAAATGGCAAAGTTAGGCGGTATCAAATTAGAGATAACTTGGTGGAAAGAAAGAGATTCACCTCAGATCGGCTAGTTTCTGTGCTGCTGTCATCATCCGCACAGCTAATGTGCTCCTGGATGTGATGCTCCGGCATCTCAAGTGCATAATCACTCATCTTACATGAAGCATTCATCCTTAAGCATCATGGCATAACATGTGTTTGTGCATCTAAATCAAATTTGGCTTAAACTACAAGTTCAAAACTTTGTTTGTTGCATGTGCGATACTATGTTTATAGCCATAACTTTGATTCTGTCGAGATTTGGGTGAAGCTCATATTAGCAAAGTTGTAGACAAATAAGAGGTAAACAACTTTTATAATTGGGGCTTAGCCATATAAGAATGTTTACCTAGAGTTTTGGACCATTTACTGCCAACCTAGAAAACCAGCTCAAACCTGACCTGTTTAAAAATCTCAAATTTGGACTAACCTACAGCCATTTTCATGCAAATCTCAAATTGAATAAGTTGTACGTTTTTAAATTCTAAACAAACTTTTCAAGGGGCACTTTTGGAGATAATGCCCAGAAGTAGGAGTTTTGAATTTTCTAAGCCAATAGGGTTTGTGGGTCAAACTAAACTTGAGAGCTAAATTCAAATGAATTTCATATTTATGCACCGAATTTGAAGATGAGCCAATTGACAGAGTTATAGAACTCAAAGAGTAGAACATTTCATATAATTGGCACTTTTTCAAAATCGGGCTCTAAATAGGTCAAAATTTCGATTTTCAGAGAAGAAGGAAACACATTTTTCTTTTTCTTTTATTTTCCTTTCCCCGCGGTCGTTGACAGGTGGGCCCGCCTCCGCCAGGCAGCCACCGTGTCCGGGGCGCCGCCCGACACGCGGCCGCCGGCGTACGGTCACGCCGGCGCGCCCACGGATCGCCGGCCGCGCCCCTCGGCTCTACACTCGCCCGCGTACCCGTCCAGGTGCATCCCCGTCCATTCCCCTCGCTCACGCCCTCGCCTCGCTCGCTCTCGCCCGAGCCGCCCGCCATTGCCGCCGGCTTCGAGCTCCCACGCCGGCCGCCTCCGACCCTCCCCGTGCCTCCAGACCCCACCACCGCCTTCGCCTCGCCCGTCCGCCTCTCCTCCGCCCACTCTCGCCGCCGCTCCCGCCCTAGACCGCGAGATCGGCTCGCGACCTCGCCCGACCGCCATTACCGAGCCGAGCTCAAGCTCGAGCTCGCGCCACCCACTCCGCCGCCTCTCGCGCCCCTAGATCTACTCCACCGCACTCGGCTCACTCCCGCACACCCGACGCACCCCTCCTCGTCGCCGCTCGCCCACGCGACGCCCAGATCCCCTCCGCCTCGACGTCGTTCACGGCGCCGTCCACGCCGCCGACCCTCTTCGGTTCACCGCCGCGCCGCCTCGTCCGCACCCTCCCCGACGCCGAGGCCTACCCCAGGGTGAGTCCCGTGCCCTCGCGCACCCGACGCGCCCCGCGTCGCGGCCCCGGCGAGCCGGAGCTCGCCGGCGCACGCGCGCGCCACCGCGCCCACGCGCGCGGCGGGAGGTTGAAGAAGGCGAGAGTTTTTGCATTTTTACCCTCGGCCTTTTGACGTTTCGCGGTTAGATCCGAAGCGCTATACACTGAGTCTTGCGAAACTTACGGTCTAGCCCCTAGAAACTACGGTTAATTACGTACAAGTCCTCGGTCTAATGTATTTTCCATTTATTTCATTAATAAATCGGCTGAAACTTTGAAAAATCATAACAATTCAAAGAAAAATCCAAAATGGACAAACTCAGTGGCTATGGACTCCTCTTGAGTAGATCTACAGAATAGGTATGATGTGGAGGTGTGAAAAGACTGTTTTGCCCCTGGTTTAATGCATGCATGGTGTAGGTAAATAAATGGTAAAAGTGTACCAAATGAACTCCAAAAATTATGAAACTTGGACAGTAGCTTTGTTAGGGCATCTAGGTACTGTGTGGTTTTTGTTAGCACTAGCATTGACTGTTTAATTACTGTTTTGCCCTTATGCATGTGATTTGTGTATTTAATTAACTTGGACAAGGAAGGCTATATAAAATATGCTCAAATATGACCTTTAGTATTTTTCATGCACTTCACACAGTATGAGTAACTCACTGGTAGAATATGAGGTTGTGCATGCATGTTTAAGCCGCTGTTTTGAAATTGACAAAATGCTACTAGTTGAAAAGAAAATAGGAAAAAGTGTATTTAAACCGCTAGGAAAAATTTTGGGAAAAATCTAGTAGCCTACTAGTGATGTCTTGATTCCAGAAAGTGATTTTTTGCACCTTATTACTGCTGTTTTGACTTATATGATTTTCATGGTGAAATAAAATATGGAAAAAATAGAAGTCCTATTAACTTTGGAATTTTGGGCTTGATGATTTTTGTATATGATTTTCATGCCATGAAATACTTATTGTAGGAATTTCAAGTCCAGAACTCACTCCTATAAATTATGAAAAATCCGAGAAGCTATAGGGCTGATAACTTGCTGGAATTTTAATAAATTAATTATAACTTGGTTGTAGCTGAAATTTTGACAGTAGCGCTATGAAGTATGTTTCTGCATGTGGTAAAAATTTCTAACTACATGAGCTTATGAGTGCATTTTATTCATAAAGGTAGCGTGACCATTAATTTGCATGTATATGTTTAACTTTAAGAGACAACTTCATTTCATTTGATAGGGACTGTGTACACATATAAAACAATTATTCCCAATAACTCCAAGGATAAAATGTAGTGAGGGTTTGTACGATTTCTTAGTGATGGGTTGTATGATTTCTTAGCAAAGTCGTTAAGTTTTCTTGTTATGGGGTGTGTTTAAACTAGGAGTACCCGAACTCATTCTTCACAAGTTGTTTGATCATGCATTATATTTCATAGACACCTCACGCATACATTCGCAATTCGTTGCACTCATGATTGCACTATGTCATGCATATAACCTGTATCATATGCATGTATTTGCATTCTCTTGCACTCACTTGCATTTTATCACGCATATAGACCCCGCGTGCAAGGAGCTACCAACACAGGAGAAACCAGTGATCAAGAAAACGGACGACAGGCTATATCTGGAGCCAGAAGACGAAGGGTCGCTGATTAAATCCGTCCCTGCTTCAAGGGGTTGCCTAGGGCAAAGCCTCACAACCCGGCAAACTAACCTAGTTTAGTTTGTTGGTTTTCTTAAGATCAATCGAAAGTAGGCAGGACCATGATTTCTCCCAGCAAATACAACTCTCGTTTGATGATTACGCATATGCATTAGGAGTTGTTTGAAACCAACTGCATTAGACTTCCTGGCCGCCCTGGCCCTAGTACCTATACGTAGAGTTCGTAGGACGAGTGCCTAGAATTGCTAGGTACGAGTAGACACGAGTGATTGTACTCGTCTAGTAGGTACGGCTTTACAAAGTGACAGAAATCTCACCTATGGAAGTTACTATACATGCTTATGTTTAAATGGAGACCGGGCGGAGAATTATTGAGTTATTTATTGATTATGGTATTGTGCACTGGACTCCGCCCGAGTCGCATAAGGCCCGTTCGCTGTTCGCCTGCTGATCGGCATAACATTGCTAGAGTGCTTATCCGGGATAATGGACCGGTGAAAGCTTACTTGTGCCATCCGAAGAACAGAGACAGACTCCTACTGTGACACCTTGGGGAGCTTGTAGTCGAGGGAGGGCTGACCCGACGTGACCGTGGTATCGCTCCTAAGACAGCACAACCTGGGAACAACGGAAGGATTGAATCGAACTTGGGATGGGACAAGTGGAGATGGGAGAAGCATATGTGGAACGCTGGGAGTTAGTAAGCATATGCCATCCTGGTGCTTCTAGTTATTCCCGGGAATTAACAAATCAATTCGAATCGCTGATGCTCACCAGGTGTGAGAATGCCAGATATCGCACACGGGCAACGTAGTAATAATTGGGAACATACTGTTTACGAAGTCACGCTTTTAATACAACATGCTTGGATGTGTATGATCTGTCCTACTATTCAGGGTGTTGCCCATCCACCGGTTGGAGGTCGATGGACTTAGGAGATGCTTTGAGGTCGAGGGAGGGCTGACCCGACGTACCGTGGTATCGCTCCTGAGACAGCTACTCCCAAGGGTTGGACGGAAGCGCTGTGAATCTTGGGACAGGACATGTTTTCATGTTTTACTTTTCATGCAAGTATTTACCTTATATTATAAATGACTTTTTATGAATAATGGATAGCAGCTGTCAAATCCTGCTATCTGATATCAACATGACCTTGTTTAAGAATCAACAGCTAAGGACCCACATGATTAGTAAGCATGCTTTGCGTCAGCCGTAAGCCCCGTCCATTAAGTCCTACTGAGTAATTAGTACTCAGGGTTTGCCCCCACTTTTGGCTTACAGGTACCGATGACTTTTGGACAACTGTGCTGGAGGTGGTAGTACCGGTGGGCTCGGTGCTATTCGCCTTGTTCATCTCTTCGTGAAGACTACTTAATTATATTGTTTCCGCTACGAGTTGTTTTGAAAACTCTTCCGCTATATATATACTCTGAATTCGCTTCCGCTATATTTGAACATGTATTTGATTTCATACATTCGGTTTGTAAATTATGTCTATTACTATCTATTTCAACTGCCTGTGATGATGTAATTGTTGTGGCTCCATCGAGAGTCGGATGTGTTTGATGTCGGTTCCTTTGGGAATGGTGTTATCGAGGGCCCAAGGCTACTCGACGGACTACCGGGTTTAGTCTGGTCTAAGTGCACTGCGAGCCAGAGGTGGCAGGTGAGCTTAGTCTGGATTAAGCAGGGCGGTTCCGCCACACTGGAGGTGCGTTGATGATCAGATGTCACTTCCTCTTCATCGGCTTCTTGCTCCTGGCTGTGAGGATGGTGCTCCTGCATGGCAAACGGAGTATTTAAAGTTTGTACATGGTACGATGACAGGAGGTATAAAAGTAGCAGAAAGGACTTTACTAGTGAATCAGGACGAGTTGGTGGAGTTGAGGAGGTGACCTGAGTCCTTGTTGTCATCTTTTTAGATTTTGACTGAGAGAATCCTTTCACCTCTCATTGGCATATAAGATTAGGAGCAGTAAAGATGACTTTGTCAAAGGAAGGCATGTTTGCTTGATATACAAGCAATGGGGCCATTTGTAGATACTTGAATGGCTGGCCTACTTTATTGATTGGAGCAGAGCCTTCTTGCAGTTGAACGGGGAAGAAATTTAAGTGTGGGGAAGAAATGTGAAATGAGAAAGAAGGAATCGGAGCTGTAGTAAACTTACTTCTTTTGGCGTGGCCTGATATTCTAAGTCAATTGCAAGAAGAGCAATAGAACTCTCTGCCAAAAAAGGTGGGGCCTCCAATAATCCCACCAATTGTTGAAACCATCGGCAGTACGAATGATCTCCAGGTCATCAGGCACACGTGGTTTCAGATCGGTAAAGATTGTGTATGCTTTGGAAGCCATTAGGGATTCAGTTAAGTCGGCCCGGCTTTGAATTTTTTCATGGATGATTAGCCGTGGAGAGGTCTGATTCAGACCAAATTGGCGAGCAGCCAGAACAGGTTGATATGACTCGTATCGTGGCTTGTTGATTCTATTGCTAGTACTTATGCTGACTGGAAGAAGGCATGGGGTAATCATGATGCTGAAGATAGCACGAGATCTTCGTCGAATGCAAAAGTGTTTAACCTAAAGAAAGATGGGTTTTCAAAATGCTCTGATTCAGCATATACATCATAGGAAGGAGTAATCTGGGAACTGTAGAAGCACTTGTACCATTTAGCTATCTCTACTGCATCCATATTAGATATAGGTAACTGATGTAGAGCTTGGCCAAATAAGGTACAACGTATCTAGGAAAGTTTGGGACTCTAGTTGTGGGAAATCTAGAATTA
The DNA here is from genome assembly GCA_022530915.1 of Paspalum notatum. Lineage (NCBI taxonomy): Eukaryota > Viridiplantae > Streptophyta > Magnoliopsida > Poales > Poaceae > Paspalum > Paspalum notatum. Next base: position 23,299,604 of record CM039688.1, on the reverse strand, counting down.
CTGAATGGAAGTAGAGATTGCACCAAGGCTGTATGAACCACCTGTCTTTATGCGTTGATTGGCTAAGATACGCTGGGTATTCAGAGAGAGAGGTGTCGATACAGAATTCGAATTCCCTAGAAGAGTTTGCCCAAAGCAAGAGTTTGGCCATTGACTAAAGCATTGGCCAGAGTTATGTAATTCTTTGTCAGGGCTAAAGAAGGACCATTGAACAGAAAGTGGTCAAGCCAAAGGTTTAGAAAAGCGATGTGATCTTTCACTGAAATAGGGCCGGTTTGCTTATTATGCTAACTGATGTATTGACCCCAGTTTCGAATACTGCTCTTCTCTACTATCTTTTTATGAGAACATTCAGTTAAGGAAAAGGGAGAGGGGCAAGAAGATTGCACATCAAGACCAAGAATCATGGCAACATCCATCAATGTGGGAGTCATAGGTCTAGAGCCAAACAAGAAGCAGTTCAGACTGTTCGACCATAAATAGTCGATGGATCTAAGGAGGTTGTCATCCTTTTCCATGGGGAAAAGGGATAGAGTCAGAGCATCGGCTATGCGACTCACTTGCCACATGGAACTGTGAGCTCGTTCAATGCGCTTGTACCAATCAACCCATCCTTCCATTGGGAAAGGCTAGGCTCGCAGCTAGTCTATCCGCAGATCTAGGTTTGGAACGATATGAACAAAGGGCAGGCGTTTTGTTTCGGTTCTAACGAGTTCATATGGAGGTTCATAGGATTTGGGCCCCAGGCTAAAGGTTTTGGAATTGGCTGATGTTGGAAGTAAGATTTCATAGGCCTAATCACAAGAAATTAAAGAAATTCAAAGCGAGAACGACAGATGCAAAGAGGGGGCTGTAAGAATCTTACCTTCAATTCGAAAACTCGCTCGCAGAGAGTTTGTTCTTCCGCCATGTTGCGGGAAGCCGCCATTCTGCAGGTCTGATTTAAGACAGGCTTATGATGGCGACATGTTCTAGCGTCAGAAGGTGGATGATTTTTGGGTGTGACGCGTGAGCGTTTATGAGGAGTGGCTCATGTCAGTTGGGATTGCGTGGGGATTTAGAACTTGGCCGAAGGGGATATTGAAAGGATCAAGATGTCCAGGGGGTGAATTGGACTTCTAATTTCGAAACTTGAAATTAAATTCTATCGCACAAGTCCCAATTTGATGAGGACATGTCCTCCAAGGATAGGACTAAGGCCCAACAAAAGATGGAACCACAAGCCCAATCCACATTGAAGTCCGATTTATTCGCGAGTCTAGCTCGGAGTGCTAGAGCAGGCCTCACGAAAATGGAAGCCCAGGCTACATATGGGCTTTGTTTGGGACGTTCTACATATCAACGGAAAGCACACCTTTTGGACTTCGGAGTCGATGGGAAATCGCGTCGCAAGTTGACAGTCAGAATCTGCCAGGGTGCTACAACGCAGGTTGTTGACTCAAAGGCCTTGTACGCCCTAGGGTTGCTCGGCCACCCCCTTGGCCGCCCCCTATATAATCAGTAGCTGTCATTAGGTTAGGTTTTGGGGGTTTTGCTTAGATTATTTTGTCGTTATGAACAGTTTCGCCATGTGAGAATACTCCGGTTTGTGAAACCCAAACTTGTGAGCTTAATCCTTTCTATTTGCAATTTTAGTTTGCATCTACCGTGTTCTTGCTTGTGTTCTTCGATTCGTAGGCAGGGATAAGCCTTCGTGGCAAGGTCAATCGTGTGTGCCCGGTTGATAACCAGAGGAGACGCGGTGCTGCGATTGCAGGGTTCGAATCGTGTTGATTGGAAGCCAGATCGTGTGTGTCGTGCCTCCGCCAAATCGATAGTTATGTTCACCTAACGGAAGATCGGGAACCCCCATCCCCATCAAGTGGTATTCAGAGCAAGGTTTACCGTCAGGTTTGCTTGCATTTATCCTCAGTAGATTAGTTTTGTTTCGTCCCATAGTCCACAAAAAGCCATACAAAAAATTAGGCTTTTTAGTCCATCTTGTCTAGCCTTTGCACCTTTTGATTTCGGAGTCCGCATCATTGAGTTTGTGTCCGTGGTCATAATCTTGTTGCTGGTTTAGATGTGTTCTTAGATTGGTTTGAGTTTTGCATCATGTAACCCAGTCCAATTCCATTACGTCATCGCGTCCGGTTCGGATTTATCTCTGTCTAGTTTGGTATTTTGATGATATCTCCCACATACGAACTTGGATTTTAGTGTTCAAGCACTTTCTGGAAAGCTTTTGAAATTATCCACAACTTTGTCAGTTGTGAGATTTCTAGAAAACAGCGCATTTATTACGTTACTTGCGTTGGAATTAAATCTGATTGTGATCTAGAAATTGCTAAGTGATCTATATTTCGGGGTCAATATCTCCCGCTTCCTTTACCCAAAAGAGGCATTCCATATATCAAAAAGAAAGAGAAAAGGTAGTGCTACAATTTTTGTAATATAGGTTTTCTCATGTGAGGTCATTAAGAGTGTGAAATCGTCTATGCAAGTTTGAGTAGGAAATCTGTAATTTACACACAACAGTTTTGTGATAGTTCTAAGTTGTATCTTGATCTTGCGGCACTTTGGAGAGAAATAAGAAAGAAAGAAAGAAAGAAAGAAAGAAAGAAGGCAAGTGCAAAAAAGAGCCACACAAAAAAAGAAAAAATAAATAAATAAATCGAAAGTGCTTGTATCCTTGGTGTCCTTTGTACTTTGTATGTGTGATTTGCTTGCTTGAGCTAGTTCTAGGAACAAGTTTAGGCCAGCAACATTGACAAGTACTTTGAACATTTATTCAATTTTGCTATCTGATTTCGATTTGTGCTAATCCTTGCTACCATATAAAGACTCCTAAAGCTCCACATATATACTTCTGATCAGTACAGGTTCAACCTTTGCAATCGCATTGCTCACGCCCTCACAGTATCACGAACTAGCCACCGGTTGTACCGTCTCTTGCTTTGCATCGGTAAGAACACTCGTAAGTGCTTGGTATGACGCTTGAGAGTGTGTGATTCCACTACATATACATAGTGGTTAGTAGAAAAATATTCTTTTTGTGTGTTTTCTTGTTTTCTGCCAACAATGACAGGGCATAGCACTGTTCGGATGGAAAATGGAAAGACATGTGTGAGCTACATCATATTGCAAACATCCACATCAAAAAGTTTAGGTATCAACTGGGAAACAATGCTTGATCATTTATATCAAGAAATATCATTTAATAGATTGAAACGCTTGAAACAAAGAGATAGAACTGTCATGGCTTATTATCAGAAGTTCAAATCTATATTGTCGTGTTGTGATTTAGATGAATCTGATGAAGCCACTGAAATACATTTTTTAAATGGTCTTAATAAGAAAATTCAGGACAATCTTGTTGATATGGAATATAACCCTCTACATGATTTTATTGATCTAGCTTGTGAGATTGAGAATCAAATTAAAAATGATACATGTCTTGTTGAAATTAAACATCATGACACACAATCTATGGAGGCTTCCTTTGCTACTAACCATACACAGAATATTGAGAGCAAAGATGAAGGAGACTACATGCTACTAGAGGATAAGCATTGCACTAGACATGTGAGCGCAGGTAATAGCATGGGTGTAGTGGTCACACAAGGTGAGTAAATTTTTGATGTGCTGCATTCAACCATAATTGAAGATGATTTTGCTGCTACCTGGTGTGATAAAGAAGAGTTGTGTGATGCTGCTGCTGCTATTTCCATGTCACAAGTTGTGAATAATCATGATACTATGGCTCTAGAGCCTATTGTTTGTGCTGAAAGTAAACCTTTTCTCCCAATTACTAGTTTGCAAGATGAGCTGAAATTGTTATCTTCATTGAATACTTTGGATTATATTGAATTTGATATTCTTTGTAATCTAAATAATTTGAATGGAAAGCTTTTTGTGCACGCTGATTTTCCATGGTTATCTAAATATACCTATCATGTCATTGGCAAATATGATGGTAAAGGAGAATATATGGTTTATCGTGTTTATATCTGTTCAAATCTAAAATCTCTTTCTGTGGTGCAATAATTTGATGAAATAGAGGGCTGTTTTAAGACTAATCCTATCGCACCGAGTTCCTCTTGTTCTTCTTTGTTTGTTTTGTCACAACAGGTTCAATTTCAAGAAGGGGAGCAACGCTGGATCATGTCAAGAACTAGAACAACTACTTCCACAAGCATCGACGACTTTGAGTCGAGGACGACTCAAAACCAAGAAGGAGAGAATGATAAGGACATGCCCGCCAAGGATATGACCAAGTCGGAACCACAAGCTCAATCCCTACTACCTATTAAACCAGTATCGTAGGCGTGCACCACCAGCTAGGCCTCGCGCGTCTGCCTGCCGCGCGCGCGTCTGCCTCCGCTTGCCCGCGCGACGGCTCCCCCTGCCCACGTCGCGCACCCATCTCCAGCTGTGGGTCCTGCTGCATGCAACGTCCTTACCCCTTGACGTGTTCACGTAACTTCCACAAGACCGGCAAATCCGCAATTAGATCCGTAATCACCGACCATCATCGCTAACTCTCCGATCTCCTCCATCGTGAGGGAACCGTACGTGACTCCGAGTCTCCGATCTCCTCCATCGTGAGGGAACCGTATGTGACTCCGAGCTCCTCTCCACGCCCACACCTACGTCACAGTGCAGCTGCTGCACGAATCCCTCTAACGGCGACGGGCGGACCTCGGTCGGCAGCGACAACTAGCGGACAGACGGGCGGACCTCTCGGCCGGCAACGACGACACGGGCAGACCTCGGTCGCACCCTCCTCGTCCAAACAGAAGGTCAAGCTCCTCTCCATGCCAATACCTACGTCGCACCGCCGCTGAAGGTGCAAGGCTGCTGCACATGGCTGCCTCTGACGGCAACGACGACGGGCGCAGGTAGACCGAGCTCCTCTCCACGCCCATACATACATCGCACCGCCGCCGAAGTTGCAAGGCTGCCGCACACGGCTGCCTCTGACGGCAACGACGGCGAGCGCACCTCGGCTAAATGATTGCATATGTATATAAAATTTAACCTCCTGCTTTTGAAACACACTCTGCATATCAGCTTAAATAAACAATCCTATAAGATTAAATACAATACCCTATTGCTTTAGAAACACATCCTGTACACTAGGTTATGTGGAATAAAGGTTTGCTAGGTTTTGATTTTGATGCATGTGTTTTTGTTTTACAGAGAGAAACTATAATAATAGGCAATCCAAAAAGAAAGAGAAGGGCAGAAGCAGATACAGGACAAGGAAACAATGAGTTCTCTACATCAGTCTTTTCTCTCACTATCTCTTTGTCCGCCTTAATGCCGAGGCGAATGCTTTGTCTGCCGTGACTGAATGGACTATTGGGAGCACCTACGATGAGCCTATGTTCTCTGTGAAATAGTTGAGAAGAGATGAAAATGACACGATATTAGGCTGTTATCTGCATGCTACCGAATACCATAGTACTTAGTATGAGATATTATAAAGACAAGTTAACATTTTCAGCTGATAATAGTTCAAGATTTTACCAAACCACACTGATAATAGTAACCTGAGTAAAGATAGGTCTGGTTACTGTCACATAAGTAGAGTGTAGATTAATTTCACTTTAGTAAAGTTCATTTCAGCTTATCGCTAAATTTAGATACCTGCAAGCTTACGCTGAAACTTGACAGCCATATCTGATGCTGAAACCTGATAGCCATATCTGATGCTGAAACCTGACAGCCACATCTGATGCTGGAGCCATGCTCAATTTTCTCTATGCCAAGGTTTGCCATGCCTATAGTTTTTGTCAATGAGCTGAAGAACAGTGGAAGCAATTTAGGAAAGATCGTTACATCATATGCTTTGTGACCCGTGTAACAGAATGTTATAAATTTGCAATATGTCATGGTTTTGATTCCGTGTGTGGAATAATGTTGGCATTGGTTTTATTTTATTGCCAATAAATTGTATGATAGTGTTAAATAGTATGACTCCAATTGCAGTTCCACGATACTGCAATATATATCTATTGTTGCACTTTGTTTGATTTGCGGTACTGTATGTATTGGGGTTCCATGTTTTTTTCCCATGGCAATGCACGGGCATATACCTAGTCCACATTGAAGTCTGATTTATTCGCGAGTCCATTTCGGACTACTGGAGCGGGCCTCACGAAAATGGATGCCCAGGCCACATATGAGCTCCGTTTGGGACGTTCTACATATCGACGGAAAGCTAAGGAGATAAGCTTTCCAACCCAGCTGGTCCCACACCTTTTGGACTTAAGAGTCGATGGAAAATCACGTCGCAAGTTGACGTTCAGATCTGCCAGGGTGCTGCAACGCCGGTTGTTTGGCTCGAAGGCCTTGTACGCCCTAGGGTTGCACGGCCACCCCCTTGGCCGCCCCCTATATAATCAGTAGGTGTCATCAGGTTAGGTTTTGGAGGTTTTGCTTAGATTACTCTGTCTTATGAACAGTATCATCGTGTGAGAATGCTTCGGTTTGTGAAACCCCAATTGTGAGCTTAATCCTTTCTATTCGCAATTTTATTTTGCATCTACCGTGTTCTTGCTTGTGTTCTTCGATTCGCAGGCAGGGATAAGCCTTCGTGGTGAGGTCAATAGTGTATGCATGGTTGATAGGTTCGAATCGTGTTGATTGGAAGCCGGATCGTGTGTGTCATGCCTCCGCCAAATCGATACTTATCTTCGCCTGACGGAAGATCGGGAACCCCCGTCCCCGTCACAATTCACCCTAGTGCCAAACTGAGTGTGGCTAGAGTTCTATACGTAACAAAAATTTTGCAACCTATAGCCAAACATGCAATTCTAGGAATGTAAAGTCACAAAGTAAATGTGGAAAGTAATGCGGAAAATAAATAAGAAGAGATGACTCAGCGATCTTTTTCCTGAGGTCCGGGGAGACACAAGGTCTCTACCCCCCTACTCCTCGTTTGGTGCCCCTCGCAAGACTTTGCTCTTGCGGGTTCCTCGCAAGGATCCCGGCCCCAAACCTCGCAAGGAATGTGGTTGGCAAAGTGACATTCGCAAAGGTCAAGCTACCCTCTTGATCCGTGGACCAAGCGCTCTCTTTGGGTTGCTCTTCTCCACTCCAGAACGGTAAGCTCCAAACCACTCACAATTGTCCTCGCAAGGACCTTCTTCCGCTTCTCCCACAACTTCTAGAGAGCTCGCGAAAGGAATGACCGCAGCCGTCTAGGTGATCGCAATCACCAAGAGTAATAAGCTTTGGCTTCACTTGAATCAACTTCACACAAGAAATTCTCTCCTTTCAAGTCTCTAGCCCAAAGTTCAAGAAGTTATGAATTTTTGTGGTGGTGATGACCTTTGAGTGTATGGAAGTGTTTCTAGGTTGCAAAGGTATATGAAACGAGGGAAGGGGGAGCCTTTAAATAGGGTGGAACTCAAGAACTAGCCGTTGGGAGCTCCAACCCATTTTTCTACGTACCCACCGGACAGTCCGGTGCTTTATAAATTCAATCCCCCGATTCGCGCCATGGGCCAAGGAGCCACCGGACAGTCCGGTGGGTGTGGTTACCCACCGGACAGTCCAGTGGTGTGCTTTTGGCACAAGCCCACATGACTCCTCCTTAGTTTATAAGGTCCGGCGGTGCCACCGGTATTTTAGCGTCCGGTGGGCCATTTTGCCCAGGGACGTTAAGGATTAAGCCCTCAGTTTATATCGTCCGGTGGAGGCACCGGACAAATCGGTGGTGAGCCACCGAACAGTCCAGTGGTTACTTTGTGCACATCCAAACGACATAACCTACAGCGCTTTTGGACGCCACCGGACAGTCCGGTGGTATATAAAAACTTGATTTTCAGTGCTGTTTTGAAACTGAGTTTTAGGAGATTTCTCGAGGGTTTTTCTTCAGATCAAAACGATAGAGGTGATTGAGTTTTAGCATGTTTTAGTGTGCTTGAGCTTTAGGACTTAGATGCACTCAAAAGAAAGAGAATCTTTTGAAGTAAAGTGTGTCAAGCTACTCACCTCAACCCCTCTTAATAGTACGGCCCATCTAAAACTAGCAAATGAAATCGTAAGCGCCATTTTTTCGACTTTACGGCACTTAGGGCTGATTAAGCTTGATCTTCGTGCTAGAAATCCACATCAATGGTCGTTCTTCATGAAAAGATATCGAACCGGAATGGAGGGGTCTCTTTAGTCAACCAATGAGCTCAATATTATTTGCATATATAACCTTCATGTAATGAACTCATTAGTAATGGGATTAGGTTGTCATTAATCACCGAAACCTCTACCTCTTAGGGTCATGTTTCTCACAATCTCCCCCTTCTTGGTGATTGATGACAACAAATGAGAAGAGCTTATAAAGCAAAGAAAGTAAACGCAAAGCTCATAAGAAGACATAAATAAACACTTAAACATCCACAACACGGATCCATAGTCATGATAACGAACGACAAGCACAAGAGTCAAATGTCATGACATAAATCAACAACCAAAATAAATCCATCATACATCAAAAGAGATCTCTTAGCTGCTCCCCCTGACTGCTAGATACTCTCCCTGAGCTCTACAAGCTCTCCCCTAAGCTCCCCCTAACTCTACTCTCCCCCTTTGGCGTCAAGCACCAAGAAGGGAGGCCTATGAAGCCGGAGGATCTAGAAGCTGGGAGCCATCCTTCTAAGAGGACAAGATGAAGCACGATGGGGAGTCAGAGTTGCTCTCCTTAGTAGCCTCGTCAACTGCCCGCTCGACGTCTGTCGGTGAAGAGGTGCCTGGAGCTGCGAGCGGGGCAGAGACGGTGAGAGTCGGCGTCGTCATCGTAGCAGGGACAGTAGCGCCGGTCGTCGAGCAAGTGGTGGAGGCAGTGTGAAAGCTCGGGTCGGTCGACTGAGTGCCGGTCTGATACTCTACCATAGGCTACTCTGAAGAAGGCTGCTCTGATGACTCTGGCACTGGAGAGAGCTAGGGTGCACTGCTGATAGGAGGTTGCCCTAAAGTCTGCAGCTGACTGTCCTGAGGAACTGAGGGCTCTGATTGAAGTGACAGGTTAGGCAGAGTTAGCAGAGAACTGTCAAACTGTAAAGTGCGAGCAGACAACTGTGTCATCTTCGGCCTGGGCTGACTCGCTAGCAATGCTGAGTAGGAGAAGTCGAGTGGTGAAGTGCTCAGCGAGGCTAGGGTCGCAAACGGGCTCTTCAAGCTCGTGTCCATGAAGGTAAGAGCTTGAGTGACTGCAGGAGGAGACGGTGCCATCCGAAACTACTGATGCAGGGACTCAATCTGCTGCTGAGTGTCGGTCCGGAGCCCTGCGACCAGTGAGTGAACCATGGCAAGAATCCGAGTCTGCTGCTCGACGTACTGCTGCTGAATCTGAAGAAACCTCTTGTCACTCCTCTGCTGCATCTGTTGCTACTATTGGAGTAGAAGCGCGAAGCGCTCATCACGGCGACGCTGCTGCTCTGCTAGTCTCTCGGCAAGTCGCTCGTCAGCCCTCTGCTACTGCTGCTGGTGCTGGATCATCATATGGAACATGGACGCAATGTCCGTCGGTGAAGCAACCTGGGCAGCAGTAACTGACGGTGGAGGTGGGGGAGGTGGAGGAGCACGCGAGCCACCTGCCTCATGATCATGAGGTAGAAGTGGCAGAGGTGGCGCGCGCTCGTCGTCTGAGCTATCGTCCCCACTATCCGAATCTGCAGTTGTCGCTCCCCTGTCTCTGGTACTGTCTTTGTCTCTATGTCTCTAGGGGGAGACTTGTCCCGTGGTCCCTCTGGAGGTACAGGACCCTGCACTGGCGCCCTAGGAGCAAGCGGTGCACGGGCCTTGTGCGTCAGGAAGCTCGTGGAGACCTGCTAGAACAGTCTGAACTGAGGAAGGGGGCACTCTCTGGATCGTGATCTATCCGACGCAGCATGTGTGAAATATAGTGAGCAAACAGGAAACTCCTGTGAGAACCCATCATGTCGGTGATCACATCCTCCATCTCCGCTATCAGAAAGTCCACCACGCAGAAATGAGTCCTCTGTATCAAGGCCCTGAGCAGGTGCTGCTAAAGTGTGGTGATCCCCTCACGGTAACCGCTCCTCGGTAGTAAGGTACGGCGCATCGCCCTGTGAATGATTCCTGCCTCTGGAGTGAGGTGAGCTGGTGACCGCTCCTTAGCGCCCCTTGAACAAAATGTGCACCTCGTCATCAGTCAGTGTTGTTCGCTCGTTCTTCGAGCGACGAGGTGGCTTGGAGTCGCTGTAGACATCGGTGTTAAGGCGACGCTCGGAAGTCTCAAGTCCAAGGAGTATCGCCATGTTCTACCTGTAAAGTCTGACAGGCCGGCCATGGAACATGAACTGAATGTAGTCTCTCTCAGGGCCAATGTAAAGTGTGGTGTAAAACACCCGGACCTAGTCCTCCAGATATCCGTGGATGTGCTTAAGGAGATCCATCAGACCAGGTATGTGATCAAAACACTGATAGAGATCCCTCTGAATCACACTACCCATCCTAGGTAAACTCAGCACTACGTGAGGGAACAAGCCCATCCCTGCTACTATGGAGCTCTCGTAAAGGGAGGCCTAAACCAGAGTCTGGAAGTGGGGATCCACTCTCTCACCCCGCTGCTCTGGCTGCCACTGCCTGTCTGTGAGATAGTAGCGAAGCTTCTTGAGCTTCCTACCCTCATAAGCCCGGTAGTCCGACAGCTAGGCGTCTTCGAGCAATGTGGGAGGAGCTGGGACTGATGAGAAAGCAAACTCCTCCCAAACTAACGCTGGTGGCGGTGCCTGCTGCTCACCCCGTCCCTGTGACTGTGATTGTGCTTGAGCTTTGGCTACTGCGGCTCGTATCCGGGCCTCCTGTGCGTCCTGATCAGCTATAATCTCGGTCGGTGAAACGAGCCCTCGTCGACGCCTCTCTCTAGGCTCTCGGACAGGAGTAGCGTGCTTGGTGCGCGCACGGTGAGGAAACGGAGGTGGTAGACGACCACTGCGGGTAGGGTTTTGTCTAGGCTCTCCAATCTGAATGCCTCCCGCGCGGCAACTCTCCATCGTGTCAAACGCTACTGCTGCACGCTCTGCTGCCTCTCGCTCACGCTCCTCGAGGGTCCTCCTCTTCTTCTGATGAGGGTTGGGAGCCTTGCTCTTGCCCTTGTCTCCCTTCTCACGCCCCACTTGCGAGATTAACACGGAATAGATAGGCAAGAAGGATTAGATAAGATGGAATTTGTAAACTAGACATGGTGAGAACCTAAAGCAAGAAATGGAATTTTGGATTTGTGGCATGCATGTCAAGTGAAAAACTGTGGATAAAATCAATTAAAGTACATGACCATCTCACACTAGAGTAGATTTTACCCAAATCCATATGAGCATTGACATGAAATTTATTCCGTTTGCAAACTCATACCACAAATCCTAAGAATATGAAACCCTAACCATGAAAAGTGAGCCTAGATAGCAAAAGGTGAGGGAAAGATGAGAGGCTCATCGAGATCGGGAGAAAAGACGAGGAGGAGGGCGGCAACGCAACAGCGGCCAGCGACGGCAAAAGAGGCGGCGCGGTGGTGCTGCGACGTGGGGTGGCGGCACTGGGCGGCGGCGACCGACGGCGGAGAGGCGGCGGCTAAGGCACGGGGGCGACGAGGCTTGGGCACGGGGCGAAGGCAAATGAGGAGAAGGGAGTGGGCCCACATCTTAAGTGCTTAAAAGGCGTCATCCTGGCCACCGAAGATCCACCGGACGGAAAAGTGAACGCCACCGAATGATATAGGCCGAGAGATGCAGCTTTGAAAAACTCAGTGAGAATACCCACCAGACAGTCCGGCAGTATCCATCGGACGATATAAACCGAGAGGGTGTGCAGGTGAGGAACCGGTGAAAACAGCCACCAGACAGTCCGGTGGTGACCCACCAAACTGTCCCGCGGTTGGCCGACAGACGATATAGACTAAGAAGATGAGGCTCTGAAAAGATGGGGTGCATGCCACCAGACAGTCCGGTGGCTGGCAACTAGACAGTCCGGTGGCTTGCACAGATGCGGGGAAAAGCTGAAATGGGTCCTTTTCTTGTCCAACTTTTAAAGATTCAAATAAACACAAGTATGGACAATTTAAGGTGAAACCCTTGCCCCTCAAACACTCTAAATTAGTTGCATTTTCTCATTCTATATATATAGTTTTAGATTTTTCAAACACAAACTCCAAATCCAAGAAAATTTGCAATTAAGATCCAATAAATGTATGAGTCTATCCGTAGGAGAACTAGAGATGATTAACTCCTGTCCCGAAGGGATTTGACTCAATAGGCATGAAGAACAATGCCAAACCTTTGCTCTATTCTCTTTTCATGACTTGAGATGCTTGCACACAAAACAAGTCTCCATATCATCAAGAGTGCTCCTTTGTGACACTACCGTATGGAATGCAAGTGCAAGCTACAACAACCATTGATAGGAATTGAAACATGCGTGCACATCTATATGACAAGGAATGCAATGCATGCGGAAATTTAAATCTACACTTGCCACATTGATGCCCCCCTCCCCGCAAGCTTCTTCAAGAAGAGCCATTCTACATGCCATGAGCAAAACCAAGTTCCACCGGCTCATGCAAGACCCTCACTGCTCTCTATCTTGCAGCGGTTAGGCAAGTGACTAGCATATACATAAGATGCAAATTATATGGCATGGCAACTTACAAGATCGTTCTAGCATCTAACACGTTGAGCTCACTTTGCAACCTATGAAAAGTACTCTCATCTAAAGGCTTAGTGAAGATGTCTGCCAATTGCTCCTTAGTTCCCACATTTCGTAATTGGATGTCTCCCTTTGCGACGTGGTCCCTTATGAAGTGATGGCAGATATCTATGTGCTTGGTTCGAGAGTGTTGGACCGGATTGTTGGTAAGCTTAACCGCGCTCTCGTTGTCGCAAAGGAGAGGAACCCTAGAAAGCTTAACTCTGTAATCCAAAAGCGTTTGCTTTATATATAGAATTTGGGCACAACAAGACCCAGCCGCTATATACTTCGCTTCCGCAGTGGACAAGGATACGCAGTTTTGCTTCTTGGACGACCATGAAACGAGCAAGAGCCCTAGCAAGTAGCAACCCCCGGAGGTACTCTTACACTCAACCCGGCATCCGGCAAAATCCGAATCCGAGTAGCCTAAGAGTTCAAAACTAGCGCCCTTGGGGTACCACAAACCTATGCTAGGGGTGTGCTTGAGATACCTTAGAATCCGCTTCACTGTGGAGAGATGGGACTCCCTTGGATCGGCTTGAAACCGGGCACACAAGCACACACTAAACATGATATCCGGCCTAGAAGCACATAAGTAGAGAAGCAAACCTATCATGGACCGTTAGAGAGTTTAGTCCACCTTGATGCCACTTTCATCAATATCAAGCTTTGTGTTGGTGGACATTGGGGTGTCAATTGGCTTGCAATCATCCATCTTGAATCTTTTGAGTATATCTCTTGTGTACTTTTCTTGATAGATAAATGTCCCTTCTTTAAGTTGCTTGATTTGAAACCCAAGGAAGAAGGTGAGCTCACCAATCATTGACATTTCAAACTCCTTTGCCATCATCTTGCCAAACTCCTTGCAATACTATTCATTTGTTGAGCCAAAGATAATGTCATCAACGTACACTTGACAAACAAAGAGATCATCATCTCATACCAAGCTCGGGGTGCTTGCTTTAAACCATAGAGAGCTTTCGACAACCTATAGACAAGATTTGGATTTTTGGGGTCTTCAAATCCGGGTGGTTGCTCAACATAGACTAGCTCATTGATGTACCCATTGAGAAAAGCACTTTTCACATCCATTTGCTAAAGCTTCATGTCATGATGTGTAGCATAAGCCAATAGAAACCGAATAGCTTCCAATCTTGCAACCGGTGCAAAGGTCTCTCCAAAATCAATTCCTTCAACTTGAGAGTAGCCCTTTGCCACTAATCTTGCCTTGTTTCTCACAATATTGCCTTCATCATCTTGCTTGTTCCTAAAGACCCACTTAGTTCCAATTACTCGAGCACCCTTGGGTTTAGCTTCAAGTGTCCAAACTTCATTTCTTTTGAAATTGTTGAGCTCTTCATGCATTGCATTTACCCAATCCAGATCACTCAAAGCTTGATCAATAGTTGTTGGCTCAATGCTAGAGACAAATGAGTAGGCTTGAACAAATGCGACGGTATTGCGAGACCTTGTTGTCACTCCTCTTGTTGGACTACCAATGATGAGTTCTTTGGGGTGTCCAATTGTAAGTTTACTTCTTCTTTAAGGTACCATTTGAGGTGCTTGAACCGGTGTAGCAACATCTTGAGCTTGCTTATCGATTTGCTCTTGAGGTACATGAACATCTTCATTTGGAAGAATTTTGTCTTGTTCAACTACCATCTTGAGGTGCCATGGAGGAGGATGGTTGATCAACAATTTGCACTTCATCTTCATCCTCTTTAGGCTTGATGTCACCGATTGACATATTTTTCATTGCCTCTACAAGTGGTTCTTCATCTATATCCATAACATCAACATGTGCTCCTTGGGAGCCATTAGATTCATCAAATTCCACATCATACGTCTCTTCAACCATGCCGGTGGCATTGTTTAATAAGCGATATGATTTGGACTTTGATCAGTAACCAAGAAACCAATATCACAACGCCTTTGGAACTTACCCAAGTGTTGGCGCTTCTTGTAGATATATCATTTGCAACCGAACAGTCGGAAATATGAGATATTGGGTTTTCTCCCATTGAGCAATTCATATGGAGTCTTATCAAGGAAGCGGTGAGGATATAACCGGTTGGAAGTATAGCAAGCGGTGTTAACGGCTTCAGCCCAAAACTTCTCACTAGTGCCATACTCATCAAGCATTGATCTTGCAAGAGTAATGAGTGTTCTATTCTTCCTCTCCACTACACCATTTTGTTGAGGAGTGTAGATAGCGGAGAACTCATGCTTGATCCCAACATCATCACAATAATCTTCAATGTTGGTGTTCTCAAACTCTCTTCCATTGTCACTTCTAATCTTCACAATTGAAGTGTTGAATTCATTTGAGCTCTATTGGCAAACTTGCTAAAGACATGTGCCACCTTGGTCTTGTCCTCAAGAAAGTACCCATGTGTATCTTGAGAAATCATCAACAATGAAAAAACCATAGTTGTTGCCACCAACACTTGTATATGTAGTTGGACCAAAAAGATCCATATGAAGTAGCTCTAGTGGCCTTGAAGTGGACATGAATGTCTTGCTTGGATAAGTGTTTGCAACTTGTTTGCCGGTTTGACAAGCACTACACAATTTGTCCTTCTCAAATGTGATATCTTTTAAACCTCGGACCAAATCTTTCTTCATTAGCTTCTTGAGTGTGCCCATTCCAACATGAGCAAGCCTTTTATGCCACAACCAACCCATTGAGTTCTTGGAGAACAAATATGCTTGCAAATGGGCCTTCTTTGAGTTTAAATCAACAAGGTATAGACTGTTATGCCAGAATCCCTTGAAGACTTGTTCACAACCATCAATCTTGCTCACAATCACTTCATTTCGCTTGAATGCATTGACACAACTGACCAACCGACAAGAGATTGAAATTTAAAGAGTCAACTAGCAACACATTGTAGATTGAATATTCACTTGATATTTCAATTTTGCCCAATCCTTTAACTTTGCCCTTGGAGTTGTCACCAAATGTGATCTTGTCATAATCATTCACATCTTCACTAAGTGAGGTGAACATCCGGGAATCACCGGTCATATGTTGTGTGCATCCACTATCCATCACCCAATGTGATCCACCGGTCTTGTAGTTCACCTACACACAAGCAAATCAAGATTGAGACTTGGGCACCCATCTAAGAATAGGTGCTTTTGGCTTAGGCTTAGGTGTCCATTGAGCATTTGGGTTAGGGATCTTGGGAATGAGAGCTTTGGACACCCATAGCTTCTTTGGCCTTGACTCATCCTTCTTTCCCATGAACCTTGCCTTGACTATCCCTTTAGAGTTCCTTTGAAGCACATAATGAGCATCGAATGCAAATGCTCTCAATTGCTTGGAGATGGGCTTCTTAGGAGGAGCATTGCACTCAAACATGAAATAACCCTCGGTCATACACTTGTTGCACCACTTTAGCTTCTCTAGCTTGATAGAGGGTGCTGGCTTGCATGTGTCCTTGAATGGTGGATAAAGTCCATTTCTTTCAAAGTGCATGGCTTGGAATGATAGCATTTCATTGAACTTTTCATTTCCTTTTAGCAATGTGCCATATCCGGATTGCACACTCTTTACTTCAAGTTTTAGCTTTTCATTTTCATCCTTGAGCTTGATGAGAATGTTAGCTTCCTTCTCACTTGAAGTCTTGTTCTTACATTGGGCACAATACTAGAGATTCTTGAGAGCATTGGAAGATTCACTCATCTTGCTCTTCAATTTCTCTAGCTCAATCTCAAGCTTCTCATGCTCACTCTTGCGCACACAAGTCTTCTCATAAGACTTGATGTCACTGGGGGATTCATCACTCTTGTGAATTGAGTTGATTTCTTGTAGAGTTGCATCTAACTCTTTCCTAGCTTCATCAAGCTCAATGCTATGATGTTGCAAAATTCGATTTCTTTCACATAGCTCTTCATGTGTTGTTGCCAACTCCGTGTAGCACTTGTTGACCTCATCTAGTGTCTCATTGAGCTCTTTGATTTCTTGAGATTGCTCAATATGAGACTTCATCTTGTAGCCATCATCAAGTGCATCTCTTTCCTTGACTAGTTGCTTGTTACTTGAAGTGAGCTTCTCATTAATTTTTTCAAGAGTGACAATTTTCTTTTGCATCTCCTCAACCTTGCCATGATCATAGCTTGTGACTAATTCATTGCACTTGCTCATAAGGTTCTTCTTCTCAACTCTTGCTTTGTCAAGCTTTGCACTTAACTTGCTAATTGCCTTGTTTTGCTCTTGAACTAAGCTAGCAAGTTCATCATAGGAGGGCAAGTTACCATCATCATCGGAGGAGTCATCAAAGGTTTTTACCTTGTCACCCTTGGCCATAAGGCATAGGTGTGGAGTGGATATAGAAGTTGGTGAAGTCAGTGTCGGTGTAGAGATGGTAGCAATAGCAAGCCCGACAACCACTTCTTCTTCACTATCACTTGCATTGGATAAATTGCTTGAAACATCATCATCGGTTGAGGGCCTTCTTCTTGAATTGCTTGGGGGCCTTCTTCTCGAATTGCTTGGGGGCCTTCTTCTTGTTTTCCTTCTCATCATCACTTGACTCATCACTTGAGTCATGCTTGCGGTGCTTCTTGTCATCCTTCTTCTTGGTGACAACTCGGCATTGATAAGAGAGATGGCCGAGTTTTCCACACTTGTAGCACTCCGTTTCTTCAAGCTTCTTCTTTGATGTTCTTCTTGCATGAAGAGTATCTAATGCCCTTCTTGTCAAGTCGCTTGTTGGCGGTCGTTAAATCACATTTGACCACCAACATATCATGTTAAAGAGTTACTTTTTCCCTAGTTTCATGTCATTTAACCGGTTCCACGAGTTGTGTATCAAGCTTTCATGCAAGAGCTCAATATCACCAAGGACGTGCTGATAATGGCCTGCAGCACATGTCAATCTTGCGATGGCCATAACTTTTGCATCCGGACTCCGAATTGAGTGAACCAAAACTCCATTTTGGCTATCTCGACGAGCTCTCCGCAATGGTTTGAGGCCGGCCGACCAAGCTGCAGGCCGCCCGGCAACATACAAGGCTGCCCGGTCCAACCAAGTGGCCGCCCAGCCTCCCAATGTGGCAAAACACATCCCCAAATACATGGCATGCAAAGTAACACAAACACATCACATCTCAACCGTGGACACAAGCATTGGTTGAAATAAAGGGTCGAAAGGCCACCACACAAGGATTGGTGAAGTCAGCGATCTGCGCCAACACTAAGTGAACAAATCTATAGAAGACAAGTTGCAAACCCAGGCCGCCCAGCCTGGTATCCGAGGCCTTCAGGCACGTGTTTAACTGCCACCGACTTGGAGAGTGATTTGGAGCCGTTGATGATCAAGGACGGTGCATCGGAGGGTCGCCCGGCCTCAAGACCAAGCCTATAAATACCCCTCTCTCATCCTAGGCTATAAATACCCCCCTTGGAGGTCATTAGGAGTGTGTGGAAATGTGGTGAAGCCACCCTTAGCTTGTAAATGTGATGCCCCCGGCATCTCAGAAGCCTTAACACACAACTAGATGTACACTAATGGTGGATTAGGACTTAATCATGCTTAGATAGTAATGAGGAACTAGGTGGAGAAATTACTAAGACGAAATTTTTCTATTCAAAATACAAAACCGCACATTTCTTGGTTGAGTATGTGATCCAAAAGTTTTGTGCAAAACACCAAATACAAAAGTTCTAACTCAGGACAAAAATCTTTTACATTACCATGGCAACCATCTCCCGAATCAGATGCCAAGAGGCTCGAAAGTCCAAACCAAAACAAACCAGCAATTCTTTGAAGGATGGCAATGGTGATCGTGACCAAACTTGAGCCCTAATAAAACCTTCAAATTCGTAAAGCGCCTAAGCTCAACTCCATTAGCAACGGGGTTGTACATACTATGAACTACACTTTTGATACACTAGACCTAGTCCAAAACCGTAGATTGTTATTTTAAATTTGGATCTAAATATCTCTTGAAATCAGCCCAAGAGAGTGTACCTAGGAAAATTCCCAAATCTGGATTTTCAGCTTGACCCCAAGTTTCATTCTGAAATTACTTTTGATTTCACTATAGCACTTCAAAATCTTCCTTTCTATGAAATGAAATTGGATCCATCACTTTTCAAATGCATCAAACCTTGAAGTGGTTGGCCTTCATTTGATACTTCAAAAGTTGGAAACAAGAAAGAGTCTACATAAAGTAAACATGCTGTTTTACCAAACCTCTGAACATGTTTGTGCTTGTAGTTCAACATCTATAGGGATTTAGATGAAACTTTTTATACCAAACATGTAGAAAATTCCATGATGAACAACTTTGTTAATTAGTGCAAACATGCATTAAGGTTTGCATGGTGTTTTAGCTTGATCTCTGTTGAACTAGCAAATCTGTCAAAACCTGACCAGTGTAGTAAATTCAAATATCTTTGGACTACAGCCATTTTCATGCAAAACTTCCTATAAGAAAGTTGTAGATCATGAAATTCTGAACAACATTGGCATAAAACTCTTTGTCTGAAAATTAGCATAAGGTGGACTTTTAGAATTTCTAAGCTCGTGGGCATTGCTAGTCAAACACTGGTCGGCCGTTTAAATTCAAATTTAAACCACCGTTCGTCTCAGAACTTGGCATCAAGGCTTTTGACAAAGTTGTAGATCTCGAAGATTAGAACATTTCATCCAATTGGGGCATTTTCAAATTCGGCCTCTAACCTGTTCAAAAACTAGAATTTCAAACAAAGGTCCCTGCAGTCAAAGTGGGGTTTTGCAATTTCGGAATTTTCTTTTTCTAATTGTCTCTATGATGCGCGGGCCCCACTTGTCAGCCCATTTCGGATTCCCGCCCGGGACGGATGACGACATCAGCCGTGGGTCCCACAAACCCACGCTTCTGTGCACCCGGTCCACCAACGCCAGTTCGAATCTTTTCAACCCGGTCCCACCTGTCGGCCTCTCCAGTTCATGGACCGCGTCCATCCACCGCGCCTCCCCCTTCTCTCCCTCTTCTGTTCGCCCACACGGCGATGGCACCCTGCCCGCGCCAGGCCATGGCCACCGTCCCAGCTGGGGCTGCCCCTCGCCCCGGCTTCCCTTCAAGACGAAGGAATCGCCTCCTCCCCTCTCCCTCTCACTCAGCTCTCCCCTGTTGCCTTGCCTTGCTGCTCGGCTTCATCTCCGTTCGAGCAGAGCGCCAGTGCACTAAGCCGCCATGGCCGTCTCGCGGCGAGCTCATGCACCGGCCACCTCAAGCCACCACCGCTCCATCCACCTTGCGAACCACACTCGCCGCACCTCTCTCCACCTATTACGCCAGATCATGGAGCTTCTCAGTGCCTCCTTTGTCCTCCCCACGAGCAACACCACCGCGGCCACCATTGTCGCCGTTCCCCGCACCGCGGAGGACCATCTTCAGGCCGTCCCCGTGCATCCAGACCACCACCGTCGGCTCCGCAGCAGTGCCGCGCACCTCCCTGGCGCGTCAGGGAGATGCCGCCCTTCCTTTCCGCCCAGATCGAGCGAGCGCTGCCCCACACCGCCGCGCCGTGGCCGCCCCAGTTCACCGCCGCCGCGCCACCTCTCCTCTCGACCACCGGCGACGAGACCAGGGGGAAACGGAAGCCAAAGACTGGGAACACCTCCCTACACCCCATCGGCTTCAAGTCCGGCCCCCACGCCGCCGATGGAGCGCCGCCTTCCCTCCTCTATGCGTCGGCCGCAGGAAGAAGAAGAAGGGAGGTAGAAGAAGGTGGATTTTCAAAAAGTCCCTTGTGTTTTCTCATTTTTACTCAGCCGAATTGAATCACTATGCACTGAGTCTGTGTACATTTCCTTGCAGGCCCCTAGATCTAAGAGAAATCGCGTATAGGTCCCCGGATCTATTGATTTTTCATTTAAAATCATTATATTTGGCTGAAACTTTGGAAAATCATAACAAATCAAATAAAAATCTTAAAAAGACAAACTTTGTTGCATTGTGATCCTTTTTAGTAGATCTACAGGCTAGGTATGATGTGGAGATGCTCATTGACCATTTTGCCCCTGTTTTTGTGCATGCATGCTAAAACTAGATAAATGCCATAAGTGATGTAAATGAACTCCAAAAATTGTGAAACTTGGATAGTGCCTTCATCATGAGATATAGGACCTGTGTGATATTTTTGCAACCCTAGCATTGGCTGGTTAATTACTGTTTTGTCATTTCGCATGTGTTTTGTGCATTTATTTTTAACTTAGAAAGTGAAGGCTACATAAATTATGCTCAAAATGACATCCTGGTATTTTTCATGTGTCTTATATAGTATGAATAGCTCACTAGTGAAGTTTGAGGTTGTGCTTGTATGTTTTAGCTGCTGATTTGAAAATGACAAAGTGTCACTTGCTTAACTAAATAAAAAGAAAAATTGATCTTAGGGTGCCTAGTTAATTCCATTGAAAAATTTGGTGGTGTGCTGGTAATGATTAGAATCTAAAAAGCAATTTCTTGGATTTTATGAACACTATTTCATTTTGCATCTAAGATAAGCTAAAGGAAATATATGGAAAATAGATGTCCTATCAAACTATGGATTTTGTGTATGCTGCTTATGCAATGTTATGCTAGCTGTAGAAATATAAGGTCCAAAGACCATTGCTACAAATTATGAAAAAACTGTGAAGTTAATGAGCCGATAAATTGCTGGAATTTTAATAAATTAATTATAACCCTTTTGTGGCTGAAACTTTGGCAGTACCATTATGTAGTAGGCTTCTGCATGTGATAAAAGTTTGAAGTCGATAAGGGTTGTCTAACTACATAAACTCATAGGTGCATTTTTATTCATAAAGAAAGCATGTGCATAGAATAAATGTGTAGGTGTTTAGTTACAATTGGTAGCATTATGAATATGGGTTGATTTCTAGCTCACGCTATCTACTATTCTATATGTCACACTTGTTAAAGAAAGACTACTAGTGCCACTAATACTAAGACTGATGTTTCTAGTAGTCCATACAATGTGTAAATATATGTTTGTGTGATGTTTTAGCTGTATGTGGCATGAATAGGAATAACTTAATCACATAATAGCTTTTTATGATGCATTATGAAAGATTGATTCAATAGCATATGCCTGACCTAGGAACATAAACACACTTCTTGACAAATTAGTTTATCAATTATCTTTCTATCTATCCATAAGAGAATCGTTTGTATGTGTGCTTGATATTCCTGCATCTCATATATTTCATCATGTATATCATTCATATAGCGACGCTTATGGCAGATATGAGATCAAGAGGTAATTGCGTGGAGCTACGTCGAGCAACGGTGGTCCAAAAGACTAACTAAGCCCCAAGCACGACCTGGAGGGCCCATCAGTCGTGCTTGGAAGGAGGAGTTGTTCAAGGGATCAAGGAGTTGCCTGGGGCCAAGCCTCACAACCCGGCAAACTAACATTAGCATAGTTTGTTAGTTCTCTTAAAGTAAAGCAAAGGTAGGCAAGATCTTACTATTCCCAGCTAACAATTGGCTATGGTTTATGCATATGCATTAGGGTTGATTGAAACCAAACTGCATTAGACCTCCTGGCTGCCCTGGCCCTAGCACCTATACATAGAGTTCGTAGGTGCGAGTGCCTAGAATGGCTAGGTACGAGTAGACACTGGTGACTGTACTCGTCTCGTAGGTTCTACTTTTTATTATGGCAAAGATTTAAATTGAAGTTATTATTATGCTATGTTTTAAATGGAGACCGGGCGGAGATTTATTTCAGTATTTATTTTTCGTGATGTTGTTGCTTATTGGACACCGCCCGAGTCGCATAAGGCTGGCCGTTGTTCGCTTGGGATTGGCATAACATTGCTAAGATGCTTATCCAGGCCTTGGGACTGGTGAAAGCCTTTCCTGGGCTGTCCCACTATTCAAGATGCCGCCCATCCACTGATAGGGGGCCGATAGACTCGGAGGGCGCTTGTAGTCGAGGGAGGGCTGACCCGGTACGCCGTGGTAACGCTCCTAAGGCGGCTATCCTCTGAGGGTTAGGTGGGGGCATTTTGACCCTTGGGACGGGTTAGATTGAGGTAGGGGGCATATGTGAGAATGCCGGGGGTTAGTAAGCATATGCCACCTGGTGTTTCTAGTTATTTCCGAGAATTAGAAATCGATTCGAATCGCTGATGCTCACCAGGTGTAAGAATTCCAATATCACTGCCAGACAATGTAGTAATCCACTTGAATATGCTGTATCATGGATTCATGGTTTGAATAATTACATGCTTGGATATATACATGCTTTACTTTCATGCGAAGATATTCATGATGAAATTCCTAATATGATGGTGGATAGCGGTTGTTAAATCCCGCTATCTCATGTTAACATGCTTTTGTTTAAAATCAATGGCTAAGGACTCACATGATTAGTAACCAAGCTTCGCGTTAGCCGTAAGCCTATCCATTAAGTCCTACTGAGTAATTAGTACTCAAGGTTTGCCCCCACTTTTGAGTTACAGGTATGGAGTTCATGTTTTGCACCTGTGTTGGAGGACGGGCATGTTATCATCAGGAGTAATCATCATGGTTGGCATGGAAGCGACATCAGTGGGCTCGATGTTGTTCCATCGTTGCAGTCTTTTGCATCACTATGAACCTGGAGCTATGAACTTTAATTCCGCTGCGAGATACTTTTGAACTCAGTTATGTTATGGTACTATGTTGGAACTCTATTTTATTCGAACTGGTTTGTAAACTATCCTTAAATATTATCCTCTTCAACTGCCTGTGATGATGTAACTGTTGTGGCCCCATCGAGGGTCAGATGTGTGTCATGTCGGTTCCTCTGGATTTGGTGCTATCGAGGGCCGAAGGCCTCTCGACGGACTACCGGGTTTAATCTAGCTTAACTGTACTGCGAGCCAAAGGAGGCAGGTGTGCTTAATCTGGGTTAAGCAGGGCGGTTCCGCCACAGTAAAGAGAGTGTGTTCCATTGTATCAAGGGAGAGTAGTGAGGAGGAAAGTGAAGGAGTCAGAATTCTCTTTGGTTTTCTATCTGCAAGCTTGTATTCTCAGAGGATGGATATTCAACTCCAGGCTTGAGTAAAGTTCCTTGTTCTTTATTTCCTTTATATTTACTTTGCTCTACTTGCATACTTAGTCATTTTTGCCTCGTCAATTACTGGAACCCAAGTGCATGCTTGCAATTAAGTTGTGTAAGTGCTTGCGTGCTGCTCTGTTTTAGCTTGCATAGTAGTAGTGAAAACCTTGCTTAGACGTGGTGTTTAGGCTTGGTGTTTTGCCAAGTGGTTGGTGTTCTATCCCACGCAGATTTGGTTGGTAGTCCCACCCGGTGACAGCGGGTGTGTGTCCTATGTATCCCGTCCCCATCGTCCGGATAGTTTCATTGACGATATAGCTGAATTCCTGTTGAATCCGCCTTTCTCATCTGGGTTATCAACACTCTGGTGCCCGGAAGTGGTTCCGTAGGGTCTGTGTCTAAGTAATCCCGACAAGCAGAATACTAGTGTGTTTAGGGAGTTGAGTGCATATAATTGATGTAGTGAACCTGCTCTACCCAATTTATCCTTTACTTGCTGGCTTTTACCTTTTTGTTCGTCCGTAGCTATTCTTTGTCATTTTACTTCACGTTCCTCATGGATTTCGATACCCTGGAATACTCTTGGGTGAAAAGCTACAACAACGTTTCCGTGCGCTTGCGGATTGTTATCTAATAGGCTAAGAAACGCCAACAAGTTTTTCTGGTGCCGTTGCCGGGGAGTGGTAGCTAATTTTGACAGAGAACTTAGGCCGTTCGCATTTCCCACCACCACCATACCACCACACCATATCATCTTCCACATGGATTCCATGCCTATCTACCAATATTCGGCTTCGAAGGGCGATTTTCTGGAGCCTCCACCACCATCTACACCCATCACCACATCTAGCTATCAGCTATGTCCCGGCTTGATAGCTATGGTTCGGGAGCAATCCATTGGGGGAATGGAATCTGAGAGTCCCTACTTACACCTCTAAGAGTTCAAGCAGTTGTGTAGCTGTATAGTTATCTCAGGAATGCCTGGAGAAGCACTTCGATGGTTGCTCTTTCCGTTCTCACAAACGGGAGAAGCCAAGTCGTGGTACAACCTGGCAGTTGGCAAAGTAGAAGGGAGCTGGGAAGCATTGAAGATCAGTTTCTGTCTCCATTTCTTTCCACCCTACAAGGTTGTTGATCTCCGATGTGAGGTACTCACATTCCGACAGAGGAGAAGAGAATCATTAGGGGCAGCTTGGGCACGCTTTACGTGTCTGGTCTCATAAGGACCAGATTTGGCTATTCTTGAACCGATGTTGATGCATCACTTCATCCGAGGTCTCCCGCCTGGTGCTGTTTTACACCTAGATTTAGCCGTGGGAGAATCATTTTCCCACTTGACCACATCAGAAGGAAGAAAAATACTTGACAAGATCCTTGAGAAGGTCTCTGATAACGGTGAAGCTGAGGAACCACTTCCAGATCCAGAAGATCCACCTAAGCCCAACAATTAGGAATGGCAGGAACCTGCTCAACAATATCCATCTCCACCACCACCTTGTACCCATAGGATTGAAGAGATCCCAGAACCATCTATGTCATCGGCCACCGAGAGGGTCAGCCGCGTCGAGACGAATTCTCCGTCGGTACCACCATTCTCATTCGAAGATAAGTTCTTCATGACCTTCGGCAACTCCTCTCGGTTGCCTAAGATCGACCGACGCTTCACCAGGGCCCCTCATCCAGCCTTTACCTTTCCAGGGGAAGCACAACAGATGAAGGAGGACCTGCTCTGGCTTTTAGCAGTGATCAATCGGCAATGGTTAGAGGAGGGAAGGTTAGAGAATAAGGCAATTATATTAAGCTCTACCCACAAACTAAACTCATCCATGGCGGAGTATCAACATTACCATTGCAAGATATCATGTATGACCCAAGGGTGGGGGTGAACATCATCCCCCAACATATAGTAGAGTAACACTTCTCTATTGTCCCTCTGTCCAAGGCCAGCATTCATCTACAATGGATGGATGGAACATTTTTGGAGAGCAAGGGAGTTCTTCGGGTGGTGCTAGTAACATTGCAAGATACTGAGATGTACTTAGACTTCCATGTCTTCAACATCCCCAATAGTGTCCCACCACTGACACTAGTCGGTCTTCCATTGGCATCCCTTGCCAGTGTGGACAAAGGCAGTGGGCAGCCATTTGGGTAAAGAGGAATTGAAGATTAGCTATGCAAGAGCACTCAATACCAGAACTAGAGCAAAGCCAGAGTCTGATCCCCTAGAAGAAGTGATGAGCCTATCATTGGAGGAGACGAATCAGAATAGCCTACAGGAAGAGGCTTGCGACTTCAGTACAGTAAAGGAGCCGACTGAGTTCGAAGAACCATTGGAGTTCAATGATGGTGAATCATTGCAGCCCGAAGCTCCAAAAATAGAATTGAAGCAACTACCGCCTAGGCTGAAGTACGACTTCCTGCATGAGAATAAGGACACACCGGTCATCATTAACGACAAACTGACAGAGAGTGAGAGCCGAAAATTGATTGCCATCTTAGAGAAGTACAGGTGTGTACTTGGATACTCTCTCCGAGATCTAAAGGGAATCAATCCTAACTTGTGCACACATCACATCCCAATGGAGGCCGATCACTGGCCAACAAGGCAACCACAACGCCGACTTAATGATGTGATGCGAGATGTAGTCAAGAAGGAGGTCCTCAAGTTACTCCACGCGGGGATCATCTACCCCGTACAAGATAGTGATTGGGTCAGTCCAGTTCAAGTTGTACCCAAGAAAGGAGGGATGACAGACGTCCAAAATCAGAACAATGAATTAATTCCTCAGCGAACTATCACCGGATGGTGGATGTGTATTGACTACCGAAAACTCAACGCCGCCACCAGGAAGGATCATTTTCCTCTTCCTTTCATTGATGAAATGTTAGAGAGACTGTCCAATCACTCCTTCTCCTATCTCGATGGCTACTCTAGTTACCACCAGATTCCGATTCACCCGGAATACCAGAGTAGGACCACCTTCACATGCCCTTATGGAACTTTTGCCTACCGACAGATGTCATTTGAGCTATGCAATGCTCCCGCAACATTCCAACGGTGCATGATATCAATCTTCTCAGATCTGATCAAAAATATCATGGAAGTATTCATGGATGACTTCTCAGTGTATGGCAAGACCTTTGATGGATGCTTTGAGAATCTGGAAAAGGTTCTCCAAAGGTGCAAAGAAGTTGATCTTGTCCTAAATTGGCAGAAGTGCCACTTTATGGTCAGAGAAGGAATTGTGCTAGGACACAGGATCTCAGAAAGAGGCATTGAGATAGACCGAGCCAAAACTAAAGTCATTGAACAGTTACCTCCCCCCATGAATGTTAAGGAAATCCAACGCTTCCTTGTCCATGCTGGGTTCTATAGGAGATTTATCAAAAATTTCTCCCATATTTCTCGGCCTCTGACTAATCTGTTGGCTAAGGACACACCCTTTGTGTTCGATGACGCATGCCTTAAGTCCTTTAACATGCTCAAGAGGGCATTAGTCACAACACCCATCATTCAACCTCCTGACTGGAATGCACCGTTTGAAATTATTTGTGATGCCAGTGATTACGCTGTGGGAGCAGTTTTGGGCCAGACTAAGGATAGAAAGCACCATGCTATCTCTTATGCGAGCAAGACTCTTACTGGCCCGCAACTGAACTATTCAACCACCGAAAAGGAACTGTTAGCAGTTATGTTTGCTATAGACAAATTCAGGTCATACTTGGTGGGAGCAAAAGTTATCATCTACTCAGATCATGGTGCTCTCAAATACCTCCTCACCAAGAAAGATGCCAAGCGACGACTGATCCGGTGGATTCTGCTCCTCCAAGAATTTGACATAGAAATCAAAGACAAAAAGGGAGTAGAAAATTCAATTGCAGATCATCTCTCAAGAATGCAGTTCAAAGAGTCATCACCCTTGTCGATCGATGACTACATGAGACATGATACACTCCTCAAGGTCACAACATCCTCCCCATGGTATGCGAATCTGGTGAACTACATGGTGGCAGGATATGTCCCTGATGGAGTGGACAAGAGGAAATTGGCCCACGGCAACAGATTTTATCTCTAGGATGACCCCTACCTATATAAACTCTACACAGATGGACTCCTATATCGCTGCATTCCAGCTTGTGAGGCACCTCAAGTCCTAGATAGATGTCACTCATCCTCTTATGGAAGTCACTATGGGGCTTACCGGACTCATGCGAAGGTCTGGCAGAGTGGGTTTTATTGGCCCACTATGTATCAAGATTCAAAGGAGTTCGTGCGACGGTGTGCAAGGTGCCAGCTCCAAGGAAATATAAACCCAAGGGATGCCTTTAGATTGACATCTTTGATGTGTGGGGCATAGACTTCATGGGGCCCTTTCCCAAGAATGAAGACAAGGAGTACATTCTGATCGCAATCGATTATGTTTCGAAATGGGTAGAAGCATTGCCATGCACAGCCACAGACTAAAAACATGCCATTAAGATGTTCTATGAGACCATCTTTCCTCGCTTTGGCATACCGCGGGTCATGATCAGTGATGGAGGTTCGCATTTCATCGACAAACGTTTCAGAAGATGTCTTGCACCTATCATCCACAGACAAGTGGCCAAGCTGAGATGTCAAACAAGAAGATCAAGAACATACTGCAAAAGACGGTCACAGCTATGGGAAAAGAGTGGGTATCCAAGCTACCCGACGCACTCTGGGCTTATCGTATAGCATACAAAACCCCAATTGGCTTGTCACCATACCAAATGGTGTATGGCAAGACTTGTCATTTGCAAGTGAAACTCGAATTCAAATCTCACTGGGCAATGAAGAGGCGGAACACGGATCTCCAAGCGGTAGGAGTTCAAAGGCAAATTCAACTTGCTGAGCTGGAGGAGTGGAGGGAGAAGGCATACCACAGTGCCAAATTCTACAAGGAGCATACCAAGAGGTGGCATGACAAATGCCTCAAGATCAAGCACTTCAAACCGGGAGATAAGGTACTACTCTTTAACTCTCAGATTCAATTATTTGGTCATGGAAAGCTCCGAAGTAAGTGGGAAGCACCCTTCACAGTCCTTGATGCCGCTGATCACGGCACCATCACCCTCCAGGACAATGGTGGGAAAGTTTTCAAGGCGAATGGGCAACGCCTCAAAATTTTCCTTGAGCCCGAAATGCATCAGCTCGAAGAAATGGACGTCTTTGGGCTGCATGAAGTGGTATGATCATGCTTTCATGGTCTAGCTCCGACCTAAAAGGAGCCATGTTACACTATTATGCTTCTTTCCCTTTTTCTTTCTAAACTCACCTTTTGCTTCCACCCCACAAATATCACCAAAGACCAAGGATGCACGTAGTAAAATGTGTTTCCGTGCACCAACTAGGGAGACCCCCAACACCTTGTTTGTCAAACCAGTGTTGACGAGGCTGGCCGGCCTAGTGCTTAGCCGCCCGATCCTGGCCCCTCTCTCCTTGTCTTTTGTTTCGGAGGAGTAATGGAACCCATAGGGTTCAGCAATGGTGAGTGGACGATGGCAAGTCTTGTGATCTTTTTCTTCTCAAGGGGAAGAACTCCTTCATCCTTCTAGACTTAGCCAGAATCCCTATCCAAGAGATCATGGCATCTCACCAAGGTCTACTAGGTGTTGTTCAGTTTAAGTCTTAGTTTGATTCGGTTTAAATTTACTTTCAATTTCCCTTCTCATAATCAATGCCTCAAATTTGTTTTGAATAAAATTGAGTTTACCTTCCTCTATGATTAAAGTTTAGTTAGATGGCAATGTGCCATCCCATTCCCTGTCACTAACCTTGCAGGACACGCACGAGAAATCTAACATACAGGGCACCTTCACACTACTCGCAAGAATCTGGAGGAGTTCATGGTCAGCTAGTCATAAGAAATCAACGTCAAATGCCCTCCAGACGCTCTTTGAACATAAATAAATCAAAACTCAGGAATCCAGGTATCTCTGAATCATTTCATTTTGATCTTGAGTTTGTGAGCCTTATTACTTGAAACATGGATGAAATTGCTCTACATGATCCTAGTGCTATCCTCTGCCTATGCTTGCATCAGTTTTATTTCCTATGCTATAGTAAAATTGCCTTTGGATACTACCATGATTAGGGAACCACTTTGATCTAAGGTGTTGATCCATGTGAGATAGCCATCTAGATGCAACTTTGGAAACTCCCACATGAACAAAGAGTTTTTATTTTTAAAATAAAATGCGAGGCTTCATCTCCAATGTGTTCAAGATTTTATGCCTTATTCTACCAGTGCCACAGATACAATAAATGCCTATGCAATTCTGCTTCTCTAAATGTTTTGAATCTTATCAAACCTTGTGCCAATAGAGAGTTATGTCATTCAAGTAATATGACCTTCACGTACACGTTCCACAAAATAAACGTCCTCACAAAGGAGGTGTGTTATGCAATCACTCAAATATCCCTCAATGTTTCCCAAGAAAAGAAAGAGAGGCATGGAAGTTCAAAGAAAACAAAAGGAAAAGAAAAAAGAGAGAAAATTGAAATTAAAAAAAGAAGAAGAAAGAACTCCATGCCCTCCATTCAAGCA
This sequence comes from Paspalum notatum, assembly GCA_022530915.1. Taxonomy (NCBI): domain Eukaryota; kingdom Viridiplantae; phylum Streptophyta; class Magnoliopsida; order Poales; family Poaceae; genus Paspalum; species Paspalum notatum. Next base: position 23,269,298 of record CM039688.1, on the reverse strand, counting down.
AGGGAATTTGCAAAAATCACCCCATGAGGCATTCACCTTTCACACATGCACTTGGCCATATGTCTTGTCTGAAAACTACTCTTTGGCACATGATTTGATTCGATGACATAAACATGATGAGAAGTTGTTGGCGGCTCTTAGCCTAACAGATTTTACTCCGCAAGCACACGGAGACCGCTGTAGCCTTTCACCCAGGAGTATTCCAAGGTATCGTATTTATCCATAGGGAAGCATTGAGATAGAGATACAAACTACCATTCATCCAGTTGTTACAACTCTTTCACATCAACTGATAGCTAGGAAAGGTTGACACCAAACACCATGGGGTAAAAGCCAAGCACTGTTGGTAAGAAAAGAGGTAAAGCTAGGAGGAGAACGAGACAGGGACTGCTATACGGTCTTCTATCTCTGCAAGCATACAAGAGCTATCCATGCTAAGGGTCGAAAGGATCTCAACAGAGTTATGACTTGCGTCGAGCGAAATTCCGGCGCCTCGAGGGGTCAGGGGGTAGATAGTAGACCACCGAAGGAGACCCGGCTAACGACTACGGGCCTACCGAACGAACGGGCCTGGGATACACAGGCACACCACACGCTGTCCTGAGTGGGGCTACCAAGCAAATCTGCGTGGATAGCTAGCACGCTACATACGTGTTCAAGCGGAGCTTGAACAACAATAGCTCATCCTTAGCTAAAGGAGAGGAACTAACAAGAGTCTAGCGTATAGGTTGGATTGTAGCACCAGCAAGCATAACAACGATCAATCAGTTCTAGTTTAGCACAACTCAGGCCTCGAGCCCAAAAGGAAAAAGGTGCTAAAAAGCCGCATACATGCCAAGCGAGTAACTAACTAGAGCAGAAGATCAGTGCATTAAGTAGGAAAGTAAAGTACTTGCACTAGTCAATAATCGGAAAGTAATGCTCAAAATAAGCAAATAAAATATATTACTGAGTACTTCCGATCGACTCCGATACAGTAGACCCTTCTCTAACTCCTAACCAAACACTATTTTCAGAGTGGAGGCACCTCCCGTGGGGCGCCTCCTAGAGGGAGAAAGAGACAAATCACATGGTGATGGTACATTTTTGAGTGGGGGGAGTGCCCCTCTATTTATAGGGCGAAGAAGGTCGGTGGGGGCAGCAAGTCGATTGGTCGGGCGGCCATGTGGGTGGTCGGCCGACCATCACGGAGGTCGGCCGACCAAGCCCATGGTTGGCCGACCATCCCCCAAGGTCGGCCGACCGTTCGATGCACCGCCTCACTTCTCCAACGCCTAGAATGCCTTCTGGAAGTCGGTTTCCATTGATACACGTGTTGAACATGTCTGGGCGTCCAACGTGGTGACCGTGCAGGCTAAGTAATGGGCCGGGTGTCCATTTGAGGTGGTCGGCCGGCCAAGCCTAGGGTTGGCCGACCAAGCCCAAGGTCGGCCCGCCTAGCCCAAGGTCGGCCGGCATCATTTCAGCCTTTCAGTAGTTCCTCGGACCGTGTGGTGGCCTTCCGACGTTGGATTCGACTTGGGCTTGTTCCACCTTGTGTATTTGGGCTCTTGGTGACTTCCTTGGATGAATAAGATGAAGTATGAGGCATTTTGGGAAAGTAGGTGGTCGGCCGGCCATGCCTTTGGTCGCCTAACCATCTCTCACAACCCATGTTGTCAACCTTGCGACGGCCATAAATTTAGCGTCCGGGCTCCAAATTGAGTGAACCAAAACTCCATTTTGATTGTTTTGACGAGATATTTTCAATGGCTTGGTCCATGAGGGCATTTGAGATACTTCATAATGATGTTATTTTCGATTCATTCTCAAGCCCTTTTATGTGATGATTCTCTCTTGCTCCATATGATATTCTTTTGCACGGAATGCGAGCTTCTCCCTGTGATACATTGAAAACCACCAAAACTCGTGGAATTCATCAGTGTTAGGTAAATAATGCATGGAACTTTATGTATACCCCATTTATTCACCGAGGGATTGACGGTCGAAATAGGGAATTGACGACCGTCAAAAGAAGTCTTCCTTCTTTCACTACCCAAAGCTCCACAAAAGCCTAAGTAGGATAGATGTGAGGACAAAACAAGATCTACTTGGGCATTCTATCTGTTGAGTGACTGAGTGCAAATCTTAAAAACAAAAGAGATGAAATGCCTCATCTTTTGAAAATCCAAAACACCTCTTTGTTCAAGTGTGGGGGGAGCCTAAGTTAATTCTATGATATGTTGTTCCATGTTTCAACATTTCAAGTTCATTGTGTAGCCACCATTGAAATCCTGGGCAAGATGAAATAGTTGGAAGTAGCTCTTATGCTTGCTAAGGTAAGGGATGACACTTTGCCCTATCCACTTGTGCTCTTTTTATCCTTTGCACAAGGACGAGCAAAGATCTAAGTGTGGGGGGGTGTTGGCGGTCGTTAAATCACATTTTGACCACCAACATATCATGTTAAAGAGTTACTTTTATCCTAGTTTCATGTAATTTAACCGGTTCCACGAGTTGTGTATCAAGCTCAATATCACCAAGGACGTGCTGAAAATGGCCTGCAGCACATGTCAATCTTGCGACGGCCATAACTTTTGTATCCGGACTCCGAATTGAGTGAACCAAAACTCCATTTTGGCTATCTTGATGAGATCTCCGCAATGGTTTGGTCCATGAGGCCATCCGCCCAAGCCACAGGCCGCCCGGCCACATACAAGGCCGCCCGACCCAACCAAGAGGCTGCCCGGCCTCCCAATATGGCCAAACACGTCCCCAACTACATCGCATGCAAAGAAACACAAACACATCACATCTCAACCGTGGATACAAGCATTGGGTGAAATAAAGGGTCGGAAGGCCTCCACACAAGGATTGGTGAAGTCAGCGATCCGCACCAACACTAAGGGAACCAATCTACAGAAGACAAGTGGCAAACCCAGGCCGCTCGACCCCCTTACCAGGCCGCCCGGCCTGGTATCCGAGGCCTTTAGGCACGTGTTTAACCGCCACAGACTTGGAGACTGATTTGGAGCCATTGATGATCAAGGACGGTGCATCGGAGGGCCGCTCGGCCTCCTATAGAGCTGCCCGGCCTGCCACCTGGCCGCCCGGCCACCGACCTTAACCTCCTTACTGACCTAGCTGCCTATAAATACCCCCCCTCTCATCCTAGGCTATAAATACCCCCCTTGGAGGTCATTAGGATTGTGTGAAAATGTGGTGAGGCCACCCTTCGCTTGTAAAGAGAGTGAGTTCCATTGTATCAAGGGAGAGTAGTGAGGAGAAAAGTGAAGGAGTCAAAATTCTCTTTGGTTTTCTATCTCCAAGCTTTTATTCTCAGAGGATGGATTTTTAAATCCAGGCTTGAGTAAAGTTCCTTGTTCTTTATTTCCTTTATATTTACTTTGCTTTACTTCCATACTTAGTCGTTTTTGCCTCATCAATTACTGGAACCCAAGTGCATGCTTACAATTAAGTTGTGTAAGTGGTTGCGTGCTGCTCTGTTTTAGCTTGCATAGTAGTAGTGAAACCCTTGCTTAGACGTGGTGTTTAGGCTTGGTGTTTTGCCAAGTGGTTGGTGTTCTATCCCACGCAGATTTGGTTGGTAGTCCCACCTGGTGACAGCAGGTGTGTGTCCTGTGTATCCCGACCCCGTCGTCTGGATAGTTTCATTGACGATATAGCTGAATTCCTATTGGACACGCCTTTCTCGTCTGGATTATCAGCACTCTGGTGCCCGGAAGTGGTTCCGTAGGGTCGGTGTCTAAGTAATCCTGACAAGTAGAATACTAGTGTGTTTAGGGAGTTGAGTGCATATAATTGAAGTAGTGAACCTGCTCTACCCAGTTTATCCTTTACTTGCTGGCTTTTACCTTTTTGTTCGGTCCTAGCTATTCTTTGTGATTTTACTTCACGTTCCTCATGGATTTCGATACCCTGGAATACTCTTGGATGAAAACAACGTTTCCGTGCGCTTGCGGATTGTTATCTAATAGGCTAAGAAACACCAACATCGCCCCAAAGCACTAGTGACTTTACAGACAAGCAAGGCAACTTCTTGATCACTATCTTCCTCTTCTTGCTCATCATCTTCTTTATGGTCCACTATAATAATTTTCTTGGAGGTGGACTTCTTGTCTTTGGACGAGCTTGCTTTGAGAGCAATATCTTTCTTCTTGCTTGGTGGCTCCACATCCGGTGTGATGTTCATGTACATCTCATGTGCATTGATCTAGCCAAGCACACCGGAAGGAGTCGCCTTGGAGAGGTTAGTTTGATGAAGGTAGGTGACGATGTGGCCATACTTGTCACATTCAAGTTGATCCAATATCTTTCTTGCCACGTCATCCTCCTTGATTTGAGTTAGACCAAGACCATTGATGTCCTCTACAAGCACATTGAGATGGGAATACATTTGGTTAGCACACTCATGAGAAAGCATACGAAAATTGCTCAACTTCTTGCTAAGATTGCTATGACGTTGCTCTCTCTCGCTTAAGGTTCCCTCATGGAGCGCACAAACCTCTTCCAATAGCTTATGTGCATCCTTGATGGTTCTCACGCGGTTGAAAACATCCTTGCACAAGCCACGGAAAAGGACATTACGAGCCTTGTGTGATGCCCAAACATCTCAAGTGCATTACATTTGCATCATTGACACATTTGCATCATCTCATGAACATTTCATATTGAGTGCATAAGTAGACCAAGTCATTTGAATCAATTAAATTCAGTTTTTTCTGGATAGACCTCTACCTTTGTCACTATAACTTTGAATCTGTTCTGTATTTGAAGAAACTTGATATACCAAACCAGTAGAAAATTCCATGCTTGACAATTTTGGCATTTCATGTATTGACATGCATAATGGTTTAGGTGATGTTTTGGGCCTTTTTCTGTAAACCTGTGTTTTCTGCCCAAACTTGACCTGCTTAGTAATCCTACATTTTCTCTAACCTGCAGCAATTTTCATGCAAACTTTAGTTGAGAGAGTTGTAGATCTTGAAATTCTGAACAACATTGGTATAAAACACCTTGTGTGAAAGTGACTAGAAAATAGACTTTTAGAATTTCTAAACTTATAGGTTCTGCTGGTCAAACTGGAGTCAGCAGTTTAAATTCAAATTAGACCATCTTTTTGAATAGAACATGGTATGCAAGTTTATAAGACAAATGTAGAGAAACAAATTTAGAATATTTCATCCGATTGGGGCATTTTCAAACTCGGCCTCTGACCTATTCAAAAATGAGGATTTCAAACGAGGTTTCCTAGGGTCAACAGAGGGCTTTTCATTTTTGAATTTTTTTCCTTTTGTTTCACTGACAAGCGGGCCCTACTATCCAGCCATTGCCGGATCCCGCCCGCTCTAGTGGAAATCGGCCGTGGTGGGTCCCACCCTCGTGCACCTCCATAGACTCGGTCCGTGGACCACCCCTTTTTTCCACCCCACCCGGACCCACCTGTCGGTCGCAGCCGGTCCGTGGTCCGCGTCCATCCACCGCGCCCCTTTTCTTCTTCCCCTCTCGATTTCATCCACGCGGCGGTGGCGCCCTGCCCGCACCCGCCGTGGCCACTGGCCGGCCATAAAGCGGAGCAGCAGCTCCCTCCCTTCCTCTACAAGCCGAGGGCGCTGGCTCCCCACTCCCCTACTTCCTCACGCCCGCTCGCCATCCCACCAAAGGCTCCCCTTCTTTCCCTGTCCATCGCCGCTGCCATTGACGGAGCTCGGACTGAGCTCGTGCCTCCCCATCACCGCGCCGGCCATCCTCGTCCTTTACTCCACCGAGTCCCCTAGTCCTAGGCCGCCGAAACTGCTCCACCACGCCGCATTCCACCGCCGGACCTCCACACCTCCTGCTCGCCGTCGCTGACCTCCCTCCAGCCATCCCCGACGCTGCAGGTAGCTGGGGTAAGGACCCCGCGCCCTCCTCTCTCTCTCTCCCCGACCCCCGCCGGCGAGCGCCGCCGCCCTGCTCCCTCCCCTCCCGGAGGTTGAAGATGAGCAGGAAGGGAGATGGCCATTTTTTCAATTTAGCCCTCGGAGATTCAAATTTTCACGTTTAAATCCAGAGCGCTATTCATCAGTCTTGAGATTCTTACGTTCTAGCCCCTGGAAGTTAGGTTTATTTACGATTAAGTCCTAGATCTTGGGTCAAAGTGCATTTTTGGCTGATAAATTTGGAAAATCATATAAAATCATAGAAAAATCCAAAATTGACAAAATGAGTGGCTATGAACTCTTGGTGAGTAGATCTACAGGATAGATATGATGTGGATGTGTGAAAGTACTGTTTTGCCCCTGGTTTCTTGCATGCATGTTGAGAGTAGATAAATGCCAAAATTGGTCTAAACGAACTCCAAAATTTGTGAAACTTGGACAGTAGCTTTATCATGAGATATAGGGTCTATGTAATATTTTTGTAACCCTAGCATTGGCTGGTTACTTACTGTTATGCCATTATGCATGTATTTTGTGTATTTATTTAACTTGGAAAATGGAAGCTACATAAAATATGCTGAAAGTGACTCTTTGGTATTTTTTATGTGCTTCATATGGTATGAGTAACTCACTGGTAAAATATGAAGCTGGCATGTTTGGCTTTGATACTATTTTGAAAATGACAAAATGTTACTTATTGATGTTGATAATTGGAAAAAGGGATGTTAGAGTACTAAGAAAATTCCATGGAAAATTTGGTAACTTGTTGATGATATATAGGCTCCAGAAAGTATTTTTGTGAAGTTTGTGAACACTGTTTTGATAAGCATTTAAAATAGACCTAGATAAACATATGGAAAATAGGTGTCCTATAAAACTGTGGATTCTATGCTTGCTGATTTTTGTGAGTGGTTCTTATGCAATATTATGTTTGCTGTAGAAATTTCAGGTCTAGAACCCACTCCTATAAATTATGAAAAATCTGAGAAGTTAAAAGGTTGTCATATTGTTAGAATTTTAGTAAAATGATTACAAGTCTTTTGTGGCTGAAATTTTGGCAGTAGCTCAGTACAGTATTGATCTCCCTGTCATAAATATTTGAGCTAATTTGGGCATATATAACAGTATGACCTTGACACGAATACTTTAATTCAATAAATGGATAAACTTGTATAATGGGCCTAGGTATATTTCATGTAAGTGTGAAATGTTGCTTGCTACGCCATGTCCCTTACGGCAAGTTTCTTGTGATGTTAAGTTGAACTAAATTTGGTGATGGTTTGTACGATTTCTTAATGATGGGTTGTACGATTTCTTAGTAAAGTTGTTAAGTTTCCATATTGTGGGATGAATTTAAAATAAGAATACTTAAGTCATTTTGTCACAAGCTACCTAACCATGCATTATGTTTCACTTGCACCTCATGCATGCATTTGCATTCGTTGCACTCATGGTTGCACTATGTCATGCATATAGACCCCGCGAACGAAGAACCAACGCAGGAGCAGCCGCTGATCAAGGAGCCAGACGACGAGCCCCTGCACCAGGAGCTAGTGAACCAGCAGTAGGAGGACCAGCAACTGGCACCCGGCGTCACGCCAAAGACAGCACCTAACTTTAGCAAGAAAGGTTGGCAAGACCATGATTTTCCCAGCTAATATGATTATGATTGATGATTACGCATCTACATTAGGAGTTGTTTGAAACCAATTGCACTAGATTCTCTGGTCGCTCTGGTCCTAGCACCTATACATAGAGTTCGTAGGACGAGTGCCTAGAAATGCTTGGTGCGAGTAGACACGAGTGAATGTAGTCACTCGTCACGTAGGCGACTTTCAAACAAAAGAAATCTTACTATGATGGAGATCTTATTTATGCCAATGATTTAAATGGAGACCGGACGGAGCATAAGTTTACTTTTCGTGGTATGCGTCGTTGTTATCGGGCTCAGTCCATGTCGCATAAGGCCTTTCGTTGTTCACCTATTGGTCGGCATAACATTGCTAGAGTGCTTATCCAGGACATGGGCCTGGTGAAAGTCTTACTTGTGCCATCTGAAGAACAGAGACATGTTCCTACTGTTAAACCTTGGGGAGCTTGTACTCAAGGGAGGGCTGACCCGGTACGCCGAGGTATCGCTCCTACGAGGGCACAACCTGGGAAGAACGGTGGGATTGAATCGAACTTGGGATGGGACAAGTGGAGATGGGGGATATATATGTGGAACGCAATGGCTAGTAAGCATATATCTTCTGGCATTTTTAGTTATTCTCAGGAATTAGAATCGATTCGAATCGCCGATGCTCACCAGGTGTGAGAATGCCAATGCCACTGACGATCAATGTGGTAACAACTTGAACATATGATGCTTGTTATTCATGTTTTAAATTCCACATGCTTGGATATGTATGTTTTACATTCATGCAAGTTATTTTATTATGGTGTTGTTGCTATTATGAAGAAAGGTGGCAGCTGTCAAATCCTGCTATCTTATGTAACCATGACCTTGCTTAAAATCAATGGCTTAGGATTCACATGATTAGTAAGCAAGCTTTGTGTCAGCCGTAAGCCCTTTGCATTAAGTTCTACTGAGTAATTAGTACTCAGGGTTTGCCCCCACTTTTGGAGTGGAGGTACTGATGACATCTGGACAGCTGTTTGGAGGAGGGTAGAACCGGTGGGCTCGGTGCTACTCGCCTTGTTCATCTCTGCATGAAGATTACATAAGTATTTTGTTTCCGCTGCGAGATGCTTTTGAAATCGCTTCCACTATATTTTGAACATATATTTGACTATGTATGTTTGGTTTGTAAACTAAGTCTATTCACTCTCTATTTCAACTGCCTGTGATGATGTAACTGTTGTGGGTCCATCGAGAGTCGGATGTGTTTGATGTCGGTTCCTCTGGGAATGGTGTTATCGAGGGTCAAAGGGCTCTCGACGTACTACCGGATTTAGTTCAGCCTAAGTGCACTGCTAGCCAAAGGTGGCAGGTGCGCTTAGTCTAGATTAAGTAGGGCCGTTCCGCCACAGCTGGTATCAGAGCTGATCATACACAGACAACAGTCATATCATCAAGTTTTGAATTACAAACCTAATTTCGAAAACTCTTTTCAAGTAATTCAAAAACAAGAGTGTACGGTATGCCAATATTAAGGATATTAGTGGATATCAGGTGACATCACTAACATTCTGACATAGATAGAACTCATGTGCATATTCGACGCTTTGGGAAGCAACTCTTCGTCCATAGCTGTCCCCAGTACTGGTGGAAGCTATCGGGGTTTTGCGAATGGTTGTATACCCTATATTCATGATGTGTAGGAAATGCTTTTAAGGGTGGTGGGCATGCCTTGGAGCTTTCATGCCCACCACACTTATATTTGGTTTTGGGATCCACCTTTTTCTCGACAATCCCCAGTACTGGTGGAAAGTCAGGCTTTGAGAGAAGGTGCAAAGACCCACTCAACGTTGTCCACGCAGCGGTCACGCGTCGATGCCACACTAGGTGGTAACGTATGAGCATGCATTCTTCTGCAGGTACACTAACCCCGTGCGAAATTAAGAATGACTAGTTGCATCAGGAAGAGGCGTGCATACATGTCACCAAAATATCGCTAGCTATATATATTGTACATAGGGTGTGAGATGTAAGAACGAATAGGACGAATCATTCATCATGACATTCATGCTTTTCTTATTCTATGTCTTAAGTTTGCTTTTTACCATGTATGATCTTTAAAAGCCAAAAGAGAAATCGAATAAGAATGAAGACATCACTTCTCACGTTCCACCCACCAAATTTGAAATTTCACCCTCTCATTAACCTAACATGTATGAAGTCATTTTCCCCCATGTGCAAGGCACAAAAATCAAGTGAGGATGAAAGAATGTGAGAAATAATATGCATTTGAAGATGTATTAAATATTCAAATGCAAACAGAAATGAATGAGAAGGGTCACAAATGCGAAACTACACTCCCATTTTTGGTTTAGCCTGCAGTCTAAAATTTTACATTGCTGCCGCTAAATCGTTGTATAACTTGAAATCTGGAAGAAATTAGGACAAGAGTTGTATACCAAACTTGTAGAATATTTCTAGGTGCACCACTTTGTCAATTAGAGTTCCTTCTGATTCTGCTTCGTTTCAGAGTTATGATAAGGTTTCTTGGACCTGTGATCTGAACTGAAGTGATAGCCGAAGGAAAAGAGCATTATTCACACAATTAGAGAGAGAAATCTGGGAGTCATATACCAAAGTTGTAGAGGATAATATGGGTGAGGATAATATGGGTGACAACTTTGCTATATGAAGTTTCTTCGGGAAGTGTTGTCCTGCATCTAAAACTGTGCACGAGTTTCCATTAGCATATACGATTGTCCAAACCTACAAGATGATGGCTAACACTTTATGTGCAATTGAGTTATTCTATTCACTTACATGCTTTCATGTAGTCAGAATGTAATTATGATGCTTTGATCCTTATATCACCGCATCTATTGCACTAAAGTTGTTAGACTAAATGCCATTGGCCTCGTTCTTGCAAATGGTCACTCCACCCGAGACGTCTGCACAAGGGGCTGCTCATGGAGCACCACCTCCTTCTGAGTTGGCCACTCAGGTTGCTCAATAGCTCATCAACCTGATAGCTCAAGAGCAACAACGACGCGACCCGCAAGAGATCGGTTACACTGACTTTGCGGCGCTACAACCGCCAATCTTCACCACTGCCACAGATCCCTTGGATGCTGATGACTGGCTTCGGATCATTGAGCCAAGTTCAGTCTACTACCCCACCTCCGTGAGCAACAGAAGGCTCGCTTTGCGGCTCAGTGTCTACATGGTCCCTTAGGGGCCTGGTGTGCTTCTTTCCTAGCAATGCAACCGGCCAGGCACCAGGTCACGTGGGATGAGTTCCGTTCGGCTTTTCGGGCTCACTATCTCCCGCCTAGCCTCATCGAGCTCAAGCAACGGGAGTTTCGTGCACTTCAGCAAGGGAACATGTCGGTGCTCGAGTACGTGCAGGCTTTCATCCGCCTGTCCCAGTACTCCCCCGAAGACGTCGACATTGACCCGCGTAGGGCTGCCCATCTGTTGGGTGGGTTCGATCCCACTCTCCTGACTCACTTGGGACGCCGCTACGATAGCTTGACTGAGTTGGTGGATGCCGCCATCGACATGGAGCACCGCCTCTGCGGGGCCCATGAGGACCAGCGGAGGAAAAGACTTGCAAGCATACCTCCATCGAGTTCATCTCAGCGGCAACGGGTTGTGCATCGGCCAATGTCGCACATATATCACATTGACATGCCCCAACAGCAAGAGCAACACTGTGGGACACAACAACACCTGTCTTCCTACCATGTACCGCCTCATCCACCTGCTTCAGTGCCACCGGCCAAACCAAGTGCCAAATACCCCTATTACAAGTGTGGGAAGACCGGACACTTCAGCAAGAATTGTCTTGCCCTTCGATGAAGCCAGGCACCAGTGCTGATTAAAGGCAACCAATGCCAGAATGAGAAGAAAGGACCAAAGCGAGATCCAGCCCCAAAAGAGGGTCATGTGCACTATACCCACGTAAATCAGATTCCAGAAGGTGAACCAGTATTGGCAAGCACATTTTTTGTCAACAAACACCCCAAAGTGGTTTTGTTTGACTCCGGAGCATCACACACTTTCATCAGCAGGTCATATGCAGCCAAACATGGTTATCACATTGATAATATGAGGGCAAAATACCACATCACAGCCCCGGGGTTACCTATTGACACGAATCAGATTGTGAGGCACTTACGCTTGCGCATAGGCACAGAGGATTTCTATGTTGATCGTGTAGTGCTCCCTAACCTGGGGATTGACATTATCTTAGGGATGGATTGGATGAAAGAGCACAACGTCTTGTTGGATATTACTAGCATGATAGTTCAAATGAAGTCTAGTAGGAGTGGAAAAACTATGCACATTCATTTGCCAATTCACAAACAGAGGTCACACACAGTAAATGCCACAGAAGCTCAGCTGATTGAAAAGATACCGGTGGTTTCTGACTTTCCAGATGTGTTTCTGGAAGAGCTTCTCGGACTCCCACCGGACAGAGATGTCGAGTTCGCCACCGAGCTTGTACCTGGCACCGCACCTGTCTCCCAAAGGCCATACAGAATGACACCCAATGAGTTGAAAGAATTGAAGGTGCAGCTGCAAGAACAGCTAGATAAAGGGTTCATTCGGCCTAGCTCATCACCTTGGGGTTGTCCAGCTCTCTTTGTTGAGAAGAAGGACCAAGGTGGGAAAAGGCTATGTGTTGATTACCGGCCGCTTAATGCGGTGACCATCAAAAACAAATACCCACTGCCACACATTGACATTCTGTTTGATTAGCTAGCTGGAGCTAAGGTCTTTTCGAAAATTGATCTGAGGTCTGGCTACTATCAAATAAAGATCCGAGAAGAAGATATACCCAAGACAGCTTTCTCGATCAAATATGGCTTGTACGAGTATTTGGTCTTGTCCTTTGGGTTAACCAATGCACCGGCTTTCTTCATGTACATGATGAATTCGGTGTTTATGAATGAACTTGATAAGTTTGTAGTGGTGTTCATTGATGACATATTGATCTATTCAAAAAGTGAGAAGGAACACGAGGAGCACTTGAGGATAGTACTCAATCGACTTAGAGAACACAAGCTCTATGCCAAGTTTAGTAAGTGTGCTTTTTGGTTGAAGGAAGTGAGTTTCTTAGGTCACATCTTGTCTGAGAAGGGGGTAGCAGTTTATCCTAGCAAGGTAGAGGATGTTCTAAATTGGAAGCAACCCGAGACAGTGACTGAGATTCAGAGTTTCCTTGGTTTAGCAGGATACTACCACCGCTTCATTAAGGACTTCTCTAAGACTGCGAAGCCAATGACCTCACTAACGAAGAAAAATGCAAAATATCTATGGAGTCCAAAATGTGAGGAATTCTTTCAAACACTGAAGAGATTATTAACATTTGCACGAGTCCTAGCACAATCGGACGTCACCAAGCCATTTTGTATTGTGATGCCTCCGGCAATGGGCTTGGCTGTGTCTTAATGCAAGAAGGGTCTTATGCATCCCCCCAACTAAGAAAGCATGAAGCCAACTACCCAACACATGATCTTGAGCTAGCAGCAGTCGTGCATGCACTGAAAATATAGAGACACTATTTGCTAGGCAACACTTGTCACATCTACACTGACCACAAGAGTCTCAATTACATCTTTACCCAACCTGAATTAAATATGAGGCAAAGAAGGTGGTTAGAGTTGATAAAAGATTATGACCTAGAGATTCATTACCATCTTGGAAAGGCAAATGTGGTAGTAGACGCGTTAAGCCGCAAGGCTCATTGCAACTTCATTTAGGCTCGTCCAACAGTGAGAGTGCTATGTTGTGAGATTGGAGAAATAGAGATGCCAACAGTGCTGGAAGCTGAACTTTACAATCTTATCATCAAACCAACGATAAAAGATCAAATCATTGCAGCACAAAAGAAAGATAAGGGCATAGCACATATTAGAGATGGGATCAATGAAACGAAGAAGGCTTGTTTCAAGCTCGACGAAGAGGGAGTCTTGTGGTTTAAAAATCGCTTAGTAGTACCAAAGGACATGGAGCTAAGGAGGAAAATCCTAGATGAAGCTCACACCTCCATGTTCACCATGCACCCGGGCAGCAATAAGATGTACCGAGACTTAAAGCAAAAACTTTGGTGGACACGTATGAAACGGGAGATCGCCAAATATGTGTCCGAGTGTGATGTGTGTCTGAGGGTAAAAGCTGACCACCTAAAGCCTACGGGTATGCTTCAACCCTTAGCAGTTCCAGCCTAGAAATGGGAGGACATACATATGGACTTCATTGTGGGTTTGCCTCGCACTCCGAAGGGGTATGATTCCATATGGGTGATCATTGACCGATTTACAAAATCAGCTCACTTCATTCCTGTGAAAACAATTTACCATGCCAAGACCTATGCCGAGCTTTATATAGCAAGGATTTTCTCCTTGCATGGTGTTCCTCGAACCATCACTTCGGATAGAGACTCACTGTTTGTGTCCCGTTTCTGGAAGCATTTGCAAACAGCCCTTGGGACTAATTTGATTCACAGTTTAGCGTACCACCCCCAAACTAGTGGCCAAGTTGAAAGGGTAAACCAGATTTTAGAAGATATGTTGAGGGCATACTATTCTCACAAGTGTATAAACTAGAACATAAGAACGAGCTCACTTGTTGATTAAATTGTCGTGCTCGAGCTCTTGTGAGAGGACCATGCATCACAACTGAAGGAGTGTCGCTCGTAAGCATAGGAGAGATGTCCTCGTCATCCTTCCCCTCTTGAAGTGGAGTTGTCCTCAACTCAAGTTCGTCTTCTTCTCCCAAGTACGGCTTCAAATCTGCAATGTTAAATGTGGGACTAACCCCAAACTCGGGAGGCAACTCAAATTTATATGCATTGTCATTTAATTCTCAATTATCTTGAAAGGACCATCGGCTCTAGGCATTAACTTAGACTTCGTAAAATCTGGAAAACGATCCTTCCGCAAGTGTAACCACACTAAATCACCCGGTTCAAGTTTAATTTCCTTTCTACCTTTATTACCTGCATCCCTATACCTTTCATTCATCTTTTCAATATTGTCTTTAGTGGTTTTATGCAGTTTTAGAATAAAATCAACACGTTCCTTTGCATCATGATAAACTCTCTCACTAGTAGGTAAAGGTAGAAGATTAATAGGAGCACGAGTGTTGAAACCATACACTACCTGGAAAGGACTTACCTTGGTGGTGGAGTGCACCGCCCTATTATATGCAAACTCAACATGCGGCAAACACTCTTCCCACATCTTCAAATTTTTCTTCGAAACAGCCCTCAACATGGTAGATAAAGTTCGATTTACTACCTCAGTTTGGCCATCAGTTTGGGGATGACAGGTTGTAGAAAATAGCAGCTTCATCCCCAATTTATTCCATAGCGTTCTCCAAAAGTGGCTCAAAAATTTGGCATCACGATCTGAAACAACACTAGAAGGCATACCATGCAAGCGAACGATTTCTTGAAAGAATAGGTTAGCAATATTAACGGCATCGTCGCTTTTATGACAAGGAATAAAGTGAGCCATCATAGAAAAGTGATCCACTACCACAAAAATACTATCCCTCCCCCTCTTTGTCCTAGGCAATCCTAAAACAAAGTCTATAGATAAATCCTCCCATGGGGTGCTAGGAACAGGAAGAGGCATACATAGACCATGTGGATTTAATCGTGACTTAGCCTTTTGACATGTAGTGCAGCGAGATACAAACCTCTCAACGTCTCATCTCATCTTTGGCCAAAAGAAATGTGCGGACAGCACAGCTTCCGTTTTCTTGGCACCAAAATGACCCATCAATCCGCCTCCATGAGCCTCCTATAACAAAAGAAGACGAACGGATCCAACTGGAATGCATAAGCGGTTAGCTCTAAACACAAATCCATCATTTATCACATATTTGTCCCATGTTCTACCCTCTTTGCAATGCAACATGATATCCTTAAAATCTTCATCATAAGCATATTGTTCTTTAATTGATTCTAAGCCAAATATACGATGATCAAGTTGGAACAACATGGTATATCTCCTAGAGAAGGCATCAGCAATCACATTATCCTTCCCTTTCTTGTGTTTGATAACATAAGGAAAAGATTCAATGAATTCAACCCACTTAGCATGTCTACGGTTCAGTTTCACTTGGCTTCTAATATGTTTTAGCGATTCATGGCCGGAATGAATAACAAATTCTTTAGGCCATAGATAATGTTGCCACGTCTCCAAAGATCGCACAATGCATACAATTCTTTATCATACGTTGAATAATTCAAAACAGGACCACTCAATTTTTCGCTAAAGTAAGCAACGGGTTTATTTTCTTGCATCAAAACACCACTAATGCCCTACTCCACTAGCATCACATTCAAGCTTGAAGGTCTTACCAAAATCAGGAAGTTACAGCAATGGAGCATGAGTAAGTTTACCTTTCAAAAGATTAAAGGCATCTTCCTGTGGCTTACCCCAATGGAATGCTACTCCCTTCTTTGTCAACTCATTTAATGGAGCAGCGATGGTGCTGAAATTTGGCACAAAGTGACGGTAAAATCCAGCAAGTCCATGGAAACTCGCACTTGTGATACCGTCGTAGGCGTAGGCCAGCTGCGAATAGCTTGCACCTTGGCTTCATCAACCTCAATTCCCTGCGACGTCACAACATAACCAAGAAAAGAGACTCGATCGGTGCAAAAGGTACACTTCTCGATGTTACCAAATAAGCACGCAGCCCGCAAGGTATCAAAAACAGCACGTAGATGATCCATATGTTCGTGCAAAGACACGCTGTAAATCAATATATCATCAAAGTTGACCACCACAAATTTTCCAATAAATGCTCGTAAAACCTCATTCATTAATCGCATGAAAGTGCTAGGTGCATTAGTTAACCCAAAATGCATGACTAACCACTCATATAACCCGAACTTGGTTTTAAAAGATGTTTTCCATTCATCTCCTAGTTTCATTCTTATTTGATGGTATCCACTACGCAAGTCAACCTTAGAAAAAATTATAGAACCACTTAACTCATCAAGCATGTCATCCAACCTAGGAATAGGGTGACGGTACCTTATGGTAATGTTGTTAATGGCTCTACAATCTATGGCTCTACAATCTACGCACATGCGCCAACTACCATCTTTCTTAGGAACCAAAATAACCGGAACGGCACAAGGACTAAGGCTCTTACGTACGTACCCACGGTCCAAAAGATCTTAGACTTGTCGCTGAATTTCCTTAGTCTCCTCAGGGTTGGTCCTATAAGCAGCTCGGTTTGGCAAACTCGCTCCAGGTATCAAATCAATTTGGTGTTCAATCCCCCGAATAGGTGGCAGCCCTGGAGGTATCTCAGCGGGAAAAACATCCGCATACTCCTGCAAAAGGTTAGTGACCGTAGGAGGCAAAGTATTGTGCATATCTTCCAAAGAAAACAAGGCATCTTTGTAATGAGGACATTCCTAGCATTCACTCATCTCCAAATGAAACTACACTTGATATAGCTGGTCCAATTACAAGGAGTAGAGCTAAACAATTGGAGAAGGAAATTCATTCTCAGGTGAATGCTAACCTTATGTTTAATAATCAGATTACATTGAATGAACCTATGCTTTTGAGTACTTGTTTCAATGTTCTTAGGAATGATGGAGTGCACGAACAAGCATGGGATGATGATGGATTCTGCCCACCAAATATATGCAAGGAACCTGGACGTGCATGAGAGAGGAAAGGCCATTCAGCTACCATGAATATCAACCGTTGAAGTGCAAGCAAATAAATCGGGAGTTAGCAATGCATGCAACCAGCAATTGGGTTGCTGTCCACACACGCTCCAGCATGCATGCAGAGAATACCAACCAGCCCGGCGTCCCACTAGGCTTGGTTATTAATAAAAGCAGTGCTGCAACTTCCCACTACATGTTCTCAATTATTTTCCACCAAACTGAAACTCCACTAGTGCTATATATCCCTGTAATGGAGGACGTGAACAGTAACTCATGATTGTAATTTTCAGAAATACCAACTCTTGGAATTCTTATTCCTGCGTGAGTCTCGAGAGGCTTGCAAATTTGTTCTTTCGATTCCTGAGGGAGTTGTAGAACGGCGAACTGCGGTTCACCCAGTTTGTGCCTTCACGTCTATACGGCGTGATTGCGTGGGCTGTTCGTCTGTACGTGGAAGGGTGATTGTCTTGGTAGTTCGTCGCGTGGACAGCCTCGCGGTGCACTGCCTCGTCACCAGTTCACACAGCGACAAGTTATCAAGTTCGCGGATCCTACGAGAAGATCGGGCCACATAACTTGCTACACGCATTGCATAGGCGTGTGCATATCATCTGGTATCAAAGCCTCCGTTTCCTCAGTAGGATT
Organism: Paspalum notatum; assembly: GCA_022530915.1. Taxonomy (NCBI): domain Eukaryota; kingdom Viridiplantae; phylum Streptophyta; class Magnoliopsida; order Poales; family Poaceae; genus Paspalum; species Paspalum notatum. The sequence continues at coordinate 23,251,402 of CM039688.1, read as the reverse complement.
GTTCTTGTTTTTGGTAGGATAGAGTTTCTATACCTACTGTCCACTAATAGCCAAAAAGAAAACCTACAGCCCAAATTCATACGTGCTACTGATTTTGTAGTTTGCTTTATCGAGTTTTAATCCTTTAAGATTTGTCTAATTGCTGAATTTTTTTCTCTTTTCTTCTCCACATCGTTCTAGTTGTTATCTTTGTTCTAATCATCAAATCGATTGCTGCAAGTACCCACCCGTCCCACCCTTGTTTTCTACCCACCACAAATTCCCCACCCGAGTTTCTTGTTTTTTTGTGCTGCGCCATCCATCTTAGTTGATCCTTATGTGCCCCTTTCGTTGAAAGTTGTGTTGTGTTTGTCACAAAGGTTAAAATAAACAATGTATATGGGTCAAAAGAAAGACTGAAAACAACGAGTTCTTGCTCAAAAAAAAAGAGAGAATTGTGTTCAGCACACCCAAAGGGGTTTGGGCAGCAACAAGTTTCGGTTGGTGCAATTGGTGTTCATCTCTCCACTTCCTACATCTTGTTTCTACATCTCTCCACTTCCTACATCTTGTTTCTACATCTTGTTTCTACATCTTTTCCTTTATATTCAGCAACTTAGACTTGTGTTCTTGGATTATTATTCGGTTTTGCATCACTACATTTCAGCGCATTCCACTTACATATTATCCCACCAAGCTCCACTTACAAGCACCGTGAGTTGTTGCACTGTCGTCGCTGTTATAATCACTCTTCCACTGCAGATTGCAGCCACGGTTCTTCCTCTTTTCAGGGAGAGAAAGAACTTGTTTTGTAAGTGGTGAGGGAGCGATTCCACATATTCATTGTCCTATTATTTTTGTCTCCTTATTACTAACATGGCTGGTGCTAAAGACTCTCCTTCCCATACTATTTCTGCTCAAGAGTTTCAGGAGGTGCGTGAACAAATGCGTCAACTAATGCAAGGAATGCAACAACTTCAGCAATCCTTTCAGCAACAGCGTGGGGAACCTCCATGGTGGTGGTGGCCGTGGCCGAGGATTTGCTGCTGGTTTTGATAACTTTGCAGGTGGCCGTGGCCGAGGATTTGCTGCTGGTTTTGGTCGTGCACGACGTGTTCCTGTTGGTGATCCTACTAATTTTGATGCTGAAACGCTTTCAAATTATAGTGCTGAACATGGAGGTGATCCTTACGGTCGCCGTGGTGCATATGATGATCATGGCGATGACAACTTTGGCCGTTTTGGAGCCCGTGGTCATTATGGTGATCACCATCGGCGTCATTCTGCACGACGTCACAATGATGATGGTTTGAGCAAGGTTAAAGTTTCCATTCCTCTATTCAGTGGCAAGGAGAATGCTGATGATTATTTTGAATGGGAAACCAAAGTGGAGCAAATATTTGATTTGTATGAATACTCTGCTGAAAAGAAGGCAAAGCTCGCAGCCATAACTTGGTGGAATCAGATCCATACTGAATATCATAGAGTTGGGCATGACCGTATAACTTGGGAAGACATGAAGAGGGAAATGAGACGTCTTTTTGTTCCTGCATATTATTCTCATGATCTACATTTGAAGCTGAAACGTCTTGTGCAAGGTACTCGCAGTGTTGATGAATATTTTTAGGAATTGGAAAAGTGCTTACTTTGTACAGGGATAACTGAGGATGAGGAATCAACAATGGCTCGGTTTCTGGTGGGCCTCAATAAACCCATTGCTGATAAAGTGGATATGACAAATTACACCTGTCTCACCAAGTTGGTTCATTTTGCAAAGAGAGCTGAATGGCAAATTGCTACGTCTTACAAATACAATGCTTCCTGGCGTCATTCCCAACAGCAAGGGGATGTCACGCCTCAATTCCAACAGCAAGGAGCTGCAACGCCCAAATCCTCATCTCGTGGAGCACATAGATCTATTCCAACTTCTTCCAAACAATTGGATGCGAAAGGTAAAGCTGTGAGTTCAAATCAGCCCACTTCTTCTACTGCAGCCACCCAACGCAAGACAAGCACGATTGAGTGTTTTAAGTGTGGTGGTCATGGGCATAAGCAAGCTGAATGTCCCAATCGTCGTAATATTATTGCACTTGCTGATGGTTCTTATGATTCACAAAGTGAAGAGGAGGACGAGTTTATCAATGAATTTGCAGATCTTAATCTAGACACTTGTGAGTATTCAGCAGAAGATGGTACATTTGAGCTAGGTCTGAATTGTTTAGCCATTCACCTTATTCCGACTTTTGCTCACCATGACATATTACATGATGAAGTTTCTCCATCTTCTGACGAGATTACTAGTGCTGATTTTGATAAGTTGCTTGCTGATTTTCCTGATTTGAAGCCTTCTATAATGAACACACCATCTCCTTTTTTGGTGGTTAGGCGAGTTCTTTCCACTCAATTTGTTGCTGCTGAACAAGGACAACGCCATAATTTGTTTTAATCCCGATGCAAAGTGAAAGGAAAAGTGTGCCGTTTCATCATAGATGGTGGGAGCTGCAATAATATTGTTAGTGCTTTGCTTGTTGAGAAGCTTGGTTTGCAGCCACGTCGCCATCCACACCCATACCATATGCACTGGTTGAATAATTCTGGGACCTTTAAGGTTTCAGCCATGGTTCATTTGCCATTTTCCATTGGTGATTATCATGCAGAGGTTGATTGTGATATTGTCCCCATGTAAGCCTGCCATTTGCTGCTTGGTCGGCCCTGGCAATTTGACGTGGACTTGGTGCATTTTGGACGGTCTAACAAATACACTTTCATTCACAATGACAAGAAGGTGGTTCTTGTTCCATTATCTCCAGAGAAGATACATACTTTAGATATGGCTCGCAAGAAAAGAGAGGAATCTGACAAAAGAAAATTGAGTGAGATCCCCAACCCTAGTAAGGGAGAGAGTTCTAACCCATCCAGCCACATAAAGCCTCATACCAATCCTAAACAGCCACGCCACACTGAGTGTCTCTTTGTGAGCAAGAGTGATTTGAGAGAAGTGAGAAACACCACAGCTCCATTCTTTGTGCTCTTGCACAAGGAGGTCCTACTTTCAACTAACGATTTACCTTCATCGCTGCCTAGTGTTGTTCTTGATCTCTTACAGGATTTCGAAGATGTTTTTTCCGATGAGATACCAGCTGGACATCCTCCACTCCGTGGAATTGAGCATCGAATTGATTTGGTACCAGGTGCTTCTCTTCCAAATCGTCCAGCCTACCGCACCAATCCCGAAGAGACAAAGGAAATTCAGCGATAGGTAAAAGAGCTTTTGGACAAAGGGTATGTTCGTGAATCCTTATCACAATGTGCTGCTCCCGTTCTTTTAGTTCCAAAGAAAGATGGCTCTTGGCGCATGTGTGTTGATTGTCGTGCTATCAATGCTATAACTGTTCGCTATCGCCATCCCATTCCACGACTTGATGACATGTTAGATGAATTGAGTAGTTCCATCATTTTCACCAAGATTGATTTGCGTAGCGGCTATCATCAAATCCGCATGAAACTTGGTGATGAACGGAAAATAGCGTTTTAAACTAAAAATGGTCTCTATGAATGGCTTGTGATGCCATTTGGCTTGACAAATGCTCCTTCAACTTTTATGCGCTTAATGAATCATGTTTTACGAGCTTTCATTGCCAAGTTTGTAGTTGTTTGTTTTGATGATATTCTGATCTATAGCAAATCATTTGATGAACATCTTCATCATATTCGTCAAGTGCTTGCTGTTTTGAGGGAAGAGATTGTATGGCAATATTGCTAAGTGCACCTTTTGCATAGACCGCGTTGTTTTCCTTGGCTTTTGTTGTTTCCGCAGATGGTATTCAGGTTGATGAAGAGAAGGTTAAAGCAATAAAGGATTGGCCTACACCGGTAAATGTGAGCCAAGTTCGAAGCTTTCATGGTCTTGCAAGTTTCTATAGGCGTTTTGTTAAAGATTTCAGCACTCTCGCTGCACCCCTTACCAATCTCACAAAGAAGGATGTTCCTTTCAAGTGGGGACATAACGAAGACCAATTATTTCATACGCTGAAAACAAAGCTTTGTGAAGCACCGCTGCTACAACTTCCTGATTTTGGTAAGGCATTTGAGATCGAATGTGATGCAAGTGGTATTGGCATAGGAGGTGTACTGCTGCAAGAAGGTAAACCTATTGCGTATTTTTCTGAAAAGCTAAATGGTCCACATCTGAATTACTCGGTTTATGACAAAGGGCTTTATGCCTTAGTTCGCGTTTTGGAAGTTTGGCAACATTACTTGTTACCTAAAGAATTTGTAATCCATTCTGATCATGAAGCTTTGAAATATCTTAAAAGCCAAGGCAAGCTGAACCGTCGACATGCTAAATGGATTGAGTTCATTGAAACGTTTCCCTATGTTGTCAAACATAAGCGTGGTAAAGATAACATTGTTGCCGATGCCTTGTCTAGAAGATGTGCGTTGATTACACAACTAGATACAAAAGTACTTGGTTTGGAGTCCATTAAAACACTTTATGCTATTGATGCTGATTTTAAAGAACCTTTCTCTCGTTGCATTGATGGCAAAGGTTGGGATAAATATTATGTGCATGATGGCTTCTTGTTTCGGACTAACAAAATATGCATTCCAGCTTGTTCCATTCGTCACGTTCTTTTGCAGGAACCACATGCAGGTGGACTCGCTGGTCATTTTGGTGTCAAAAAGACATTGGACATGCTCTTTGATCATTTCTTTTGGCCACATATGCGACGTGATGTCCAGCGGCACGTTGGGTGCTGCATCGTTTGCTTGAAAGCTAAGTCCCGCCTCAATCCCCATGGTTTATATACTCCATTACCTATTCCGCGTGTACGTTGGGAAGATATATCTATGGACTTTGTTCTGGGGTTGCCTCGATCTTAGAGGGGGAGGGATTCTATTTTTGTTGTTGTCGATCGCTTTTCTAAAATGGCACATTTTATCCCATGTCATAAGAACGATGATGCTTCACACGTTGCTGATTTGTTTTCAGGGAGATCATTCGTTTACATGGAGTTCCAAAGACTATTGTTTCAGACCGGGATACAAAATTTCTCAGCTACTTTTGGAAGACATTGTGGGCTAAGCTTGGCACAAAGTTGTTATTTTCAACCACTTGTCATCCACAAACGGATGGGCAAACTGAAGTTGTCAACCGTACTTTGTCAACCATGTTGCGTGCCGTGTTGAAAAAGAATTTGAAGCTCTGGGAAGACTGCCTTCCACATGTTGAATTTGCTTATGACAGGGCAGTCCATTCTACAAAAAACTCTTGTCCATTTGAAATTGTTTATGGGTTTAAACCGCATACTCCCATGGATCTTTTGCCTTTACCATTACAGGAACAAGTTAACTTGGATGCCACGAAAAGATCGAATTTTATCAAGCAGTTACATGCGGAGACAAGAAAGAATATTGAGAAGAAATCAGCACAATATGCAAAGCAAGCAAACAAAGGTAAGAAGAAGGTTACATTTCAGCCAGGAGATCTTGTATGGTTGCATCTACGCAAGGATCACTTCCCCCAATAGCGTAAGAGTAAGTTATCTCCTCGGGGTGATGGTCCGTTCAAGGTTCTCCAACAGATAAATGATAATGCTTACAAACTTGAACTGCCACCTGAATATTCCAATGTGAGTACCACATTCAATGTCAAAGACTTGCTTCCATTTGCTGGTAAGCCTGAGTCGAGGACGACTCCTTCTCAAGAGGGGGAGGCTAATGAGGACATTCCTAGCATTCACTCATCTCCAAATGAAACTACACTTGATATAGTTGGTCCAATTACAAGGAGAAGAGCTAAACAATTGGAGAAGGAAATTCATTCTCAGGTGAACGTTAACCTTATGTTTAATAATCAGATTACATTGAATGAATCTATGCTTTTGAGTACTTGTTTCAATGTTCTTAGGAATGATGGAGTGCACGAACAAGCATGGGATGATGATGGATTCTGCCCGCCAAATATATGCAAGGAACCTGGACGTGCATGAGATAGGAAAGGCCATTCAGCTACCATGAATATCATCCGTTGAAGTGCAAGCAAATAAATCAGAAGTTAGGAATGCATGCAACCAGCAACTGGGTTGCTGTCCACACACGCTCCAGCATGCATGCAGAGAATACCAACCAGCCCGGCGTCCCACTAGGCTTGGTTATTAATAAAAGTAGAGTTGCAACTTCCCACTACATGTTCTCAATTATTTTCCACCAAACTAAAACTCCACTAGTGCTATATATCCCTGTAATGGAGGACGTGAACAGTAACTTGTGATTGTAATTTTCAGAAATACCAACTCTTGGAATTCTTATTCCTGCGTGAGTCTCGAGAGGCTTGCAAATTTGTTCTTTCGATTCCTGAGGGAGTTGTAGAACGCCGAACTGCGGTTCACCCAGTTTGTGCCTTCACGTCTATACGGCGTGACTGCGTGGGCTGTTCGTCTGTACGTGGAAGGGTGATTGTCTCGGTAGTTCGTCGCGTGGACAGCCTCGCGGTGCACTGCCTCGTTACCAGGTCACGCAGCGACAAGTTATCAAGTTCGCGGATCCTATGAGAAGATCGGGCCACATAACTTGCTACACGCGTTGCATAGGCGTGTGCATATCACTTTGCATATGAAAGCATAGCACATAACAGCAGCATTAATTTCAGCAAGATCATTTTTTGTAGCAAGTAAGACAGGGTTCTTCAATCTGATTTGATTTGCTACATGCTGAATATCAGATTTATCATCATTGGTTTTCCTATCACTTGCAAGCCTCTCTTTATCAAACTTAATAATTTCAGCAGGTGTCAAAGATAGAAGTGTAATTTTCTTTCCCTTATGCACGAAGGTATATTTATTACTTCTACCGTGGTGAAGTGCATCAGTGTTATACAAGCTTGCATCGGCACCACATCACAATCAGCAAAATCAGCATATGCACCAATGGAAAAATGGACCCAACATGTTTGTGTTACCTTAGCTTTGCTGGAATCATTTAGCCACTGAATATGATATGGATGTGGGCAAGCCAAGCTTCTTGACCAAATCTATACTCACCAAGTTGTTGCAGCTCCCGGAATCAATGATGACGCGTACTCGTCGGTTGTTGATGAAGAATAAAAATTGGAACAAGTTGTGGCGTTGCTGCTGCTCGGCTTTCTCCATCTGTGCACTGAGAACACGCTGCACAATGATGGCATGGGCAGCAGCAGAATCATCGGCCCCATAGGTGCCCTCATCATCAACGCCATCGTCGTCGTCTGCAATGGCATCTTCATCCTCAATGTCGGAGGCACTAATGTAGCCCCCATCATCAGTAGCAACGTATGCCCGTTTGCTAGGGCATTCCCTCTGGACATGGCCAATCCCTTGGCACTTATGGTAGCGAATCTCCGTCGATGTACGGCCTGTGGAAGCAACGGAGGAGGAGCTCTTGGCAGGCACAGCCTGCGGCAATACCTTGCTGCCCGTGGCATGTGCGGAGGGTGTTGCTATCGCTGGTCGTGAGGTTGTCGAAGGAGGTGGTGCAGCCGGTCGAAGGGTGGAGGTAGGTGCTGTCCTCACTTGTCCTGTCAACGTCCGAGGCGTGAAGGAATTGCCGGTGTTGCTCATGGTCTTGGATTGGCGTCCCTGCAACTCCTTCTCTGCTAACATGGCAAGATGGAACAAACGATTGACATTAGAAAATTCCTTATAGTCAACAATGTCCTGAATTTCCCGCCGTAGCCCACCATAAAAACACAAATTTTTTACGCAAATCTCATTTGTAAGAGGAAGGAACAAACCGTTCACGCATAGCCTCTTTTAATCTATCCCATGTATCAGGTTGTAAGCAAAGGCTACCTAATTCAGTCCACCAAATAATAGCAAAATCTTTGAACTCACTAGTGGCTTGCCTAACCTGATGTTGTTCAGGAACTAGATGGGAATTAAATTTTTGCTCAACGGTCATTTCCCAATCCAAATAAGCCTTGGCATCATATGCCTCCCTTCTTACCTCCCATACCTTTCTTATTGCAGCGAAGACGGTTACGTAGTCGACGTTGCAACTTAGTCTCATCTTCAAAATCTTCATCTTCGTCTAAGTCTTCGTCTTCAAAATCTTGGTCCTTGTCGTCTTGGTCCTTGTCGTTGTCGTTGTTTTTGTCGTTATTATTGACAACGCTCTTGGTGGGGGAGTGTTTGTTGGCACTTTCTTCAAGATGCTATTTTTCAATGGCACCCACCCTCTACATAAGGGAGGATACGCTTCGAGTCAAAGTGTCGAGAGACTTGTTGGTCGCCTTATTGCCCTCTGTGATCGTTGCATTGATCTTGGCTAGCATGTCTACCAATTCAGAATAAAGAACACACTCTGAAAGGCCACCTGTCATCGTCCTTGTCGCCCTTATCGCCCTTCTTGCCACCTGCCATGGTTAGTGTAGAAAAACAACAAGAAAGACAACAAGCACAAGTATTATGAACCCTATGACCTAGGTAGGTGGGTCTCACGCTCTCAAGCAAACTTACCAAGTTCTTACCCTGTTCTTACCAACACAGCAAAGGACGGTGCAACCGGTGGCTGGTTCGTGACACCGTGAGGACGTGATGAAGCGATCGCAAGGGCCAACACCTGTGCTGATCAGGAGATAAAATCTGTGGAGCTGTAGGAAGGCTGTATGTATGTATTAGTGGCACACAATTCAGTAACGGATAGTAATGCTGAATAAATGTCCAAAAGACTGCCCTAGTTGCTGGTCTAAATGTGTCATTGTTCTAGTTATGGTATGAAGTAATGGAGAACGTAGGACAAACAAACAACCAAGGTGTTAGAACAGATATCAGCACAGCACCACGTCAAACACACCTTTGCTTCCTGTTTTGCACTCTTTTCCTTTTCTTTTTCACGCTGTTTTTTTTGCTCTTTTTTCACTCTTTTTTTTCACTAATTTTTTTAACTCACACAAACACACCAGGAAGTGTCACACAAAATTTTAGAACAAACGGACACAAGACGTGGTTTGTGGAACAGAATCTGTGATAGGAAACACGTTTTACACCGCGGTGCAGAAACTTCAGGGCCCGATATCTCGGTCTTCCCGGCCGATTTTTGCAAAAGTAATTTCGCCAAACCCAACAAAGCAGGGGACAACGAGATCCAAAATTTTTTGCAAATTTCCGAAATGTATATTTTTGCCCTGTTTTGAGTTCCGAGCAAAAAGTTACGGCCGTTTTACTCAAGGACACCGAAATAGGGTTTTCTAAGTGTGACACCTCTTCGGAAACAAGGATGTATGGCGTGGATATGGATGGTAAGGGTGGATGGTGCACGTATGTGGCTAGTGGATGAGAGTAGGGAGGCGGTGGGTGGCAAAATAGGGTTTGGATGAGGGAAACCCTAACACACAGCGACGACGAGAACCCTAACTCGACTAGGACTTGAACGGCGATTTGGATCGGTGTAGGATATGAGATGTAGCGGAGATGGAACACAACTAAAACAAAAACACTATCTAAACCAATAACACGACTTGACCTTGGACACAAAAACAGAATTACGGACTCCGAAACCGAAATTGTGCAAAGGCTAACGTCGTGGTTGTAGGTATGGATTTTTTTTTTGTTTTTCGTGGACTGTGTGACGAAACGAAACTAATCTATTAAGGATAACAGCAGGCAAACCTAATGGTAAACCTTGCTCTGAATACCACTTTATGGGGACCAAGGGGTTCCCGATCTTCCGTCAGGTGGAGGGTAAGTCGATTTGGCGGCACGAGACACTCACGATCCGGCTCCCGATCGGCACAATCAAAACCCTGCAATCGCAGCACCACGCATCCTCTGGTTATCAACCGTGCGCTGCCCGGTTGACCTCACCACGAAGGCTAATCCCTACCAGTGAATCTAGAACACAAGCAAGAACAAGAAAGATGCAACGAAAATTGCTGATGAATGATTAAGTTCACAAGTGGGGTCTCACAAAGAGCCGGAGTAATCTCCAAACGGCGGCACTGTTCGATGACAGAAACAACTAAGCAAAACCCAAACCTAACTTGGGCAGCGGCTAAGGTTTTTATAGACCTTAGGGTCACCCAAGGACTCCTAGACGCAAACTAAGAAGACTCTCACACGATACATGGCCCAAGTGGGGGGGCAGCACTGTGGACAGATTTTGTCCGCCAAATTCCAACACTATTTCCCGTCGACTCCAAACTTCAATAGGCCTAAAACTGGTGGAATTGAAAAGCTTATGTTTTTATCTTTCCAAGCATATGTGTATCGCCAAAAACGGAGCCCGTTTGTGGCCTGGGCGATGATTTTGGTGCAGACTGCTCCTGGAGGCCGAGGGGCCCTACTCCGAGATGAATTGGGCCTCCAACTTGACTTGGACGCACCCCTTGCTTTCCTCCTCGCCCTTGCTGGTTTCCATGGGCTTCATGTTCCTCTCCTAAGTTCCTAAGTAAAATATAATCAATAGAAACATTAGGTAGCATACTATCCTCACAAGTGTATAAACTAGAACATAAAAACGAGATCACCTGTTGATTTAATTGTCGTGCTCGAGCTCTTGTGAGAGGACCATGCATCACAACTGAAGGAGTGTCGCTCGTAAGCATAGGAGAGATGTTCTCATCAAACATGGTATGCAAGTTTATAAGACAAATGTAGAGAAACAAATTTAGAACAATACATCCAATTGTTGCATTTTCAAATTCGGCCTCTAACCTATTCAAAAAATGAGGATTTCAAACGAGTTTCCTGCAGTCAATAGAGGGCTTTTTCATTTTTGAATTTTATTTTCCTTTTATTTCACTGACAAGCGGGCCCCACTATCCAGCCATTGCCGGATTCCCACCCACTCTGGTGGAAATCGGCCGTGGTGGGTCCCACCCTCACGCACATCTGTAGACTCAGTCCGTGGACCACCCCTTTTTCCCACCCCATCTGGACCCACCTGTCCGTCGCAGCCGGTCTGTGGACCGCGTCCATCCACCGCGCCCCTTTTCTTCTTCCCCTCTCGATTTCGTCCACGCGGCACTGGCGCCCTGCCCGCACCCGCCGTGGCCATTGGCCGGCCATAAAGTGGAGCAACAGCTCCCTCCCTTCCTCTACAAGCCGAGTGCGCTGGCTCCCCACTCCCCTACTTCCTCACGCCCGCTCGTCATCCCCTGGAAGGCCCCCCTTCTTCCCCTGTCCATCGCTGCCGCCATTGACAGAGCTCAGACCAAGCTCGTGCCCACCGCTCCGCGTGTCCCGGCGCCTCCCCATCACCGCGCCGGCCATCCCTGTCCTTTACTCCACCGAGTCCCTAGTCCTAGGCTGCCGAAACCGCTCCACCACGCCGTATTCCACCGCTGGACCTCCACATCTCCTGCTCGCCGTCGTCGGCCTCCCTCCGGCCATCCCCGTCACTACAGGTAGCTAGGGTAAGGACCCCGCGCCCTCCTCTCTCCCCTCCTCTCCCTCCCCGAGCCCCGTCGGCAAGCTCTCGGGCTTCGCTCGGCCCAGGCCGGCGAGCGCCGCCGCCCTGCTCCCTCCCCTCCCGGAGGTTGAAGATGAGCAGGGAGGGAGACGGCTGTTTTTTCAATTTAGCCCTCAGACATTCAAGTTTTCACGTTTAAATCCAGAGCGCTGTTCATCGAATCTTGAGATTCTCACATTCTAGCCCCTGGAAGTTAGGTTTATTTACGATTAAGTCCTAGATCTAGGGTCAAAGTGCATTTTTGGTTGATAACTTTGGAAAATCATATAAAATCATAGAAAATTCAAAATGAACAAACTCAGTGGCTATGAACTCTTGGTGAGTAGATCTACAGGATAGATATGATGTGGATGTGTGAAAGTACTGTTTTGCCCCTGGTTTCTTGCAAGCATGTTGAGACTAGATAAATGCCAAAATTGGTCTAAACGAACTCCAAAATTTGTGAAACTTGGACAGTAGCTTTATGATGAGATATAGGATCTGTGTAATATTTTTGCAACCCTAGCATTGGCTGGTTAATTACTGTTATGCCATTACGCATGTATTTTGTGTATTTATTTAACTTGGAAAATGGAAGCTACATAAAATTTGCTCAAAGTGACTCTCTGGTATTTTTCATGTGCTTCATATGGTATGAGTAGCTCACTGGTAAAATATGAAGCTGTGGATGTTTAGCTTTGATACTGTTTTGAAAATGACAAAATGTTACTTGTTGATGTTGATAATTGGAAAAAGGGATGTTAGAGTACTAAGAAAATTCCATCGAAAATTTGGTAACTTGCTGATGATATATGGGCTCTAGAAAGTATTTTTGTGAAGTTTATGAACACTGTTTCGATGAGCATTTAAAATGGACCTAGATAACCATATGGAAAATAGATGTCCTATAAAACTGTGGATTTCTATGCTTGCTGATTTTTGTGAGTGGTTCTTATGCAATATTATGTTCGTTGTAGAAATTTTAGGTCTAGAACCCACTCCTATAAATCATGAAAAATCTGGGAAGTTAAAAGGCTGTTATATTGTTAGAATTTTAGTAAAATGATTATAAGTCTTTTGTGGCTGAAACTTTGGCAGTAGCTCAGTACAGTATTGATCTCCCTGTAATAAATATTTAAGTTCATTTGGGCATATATAATAGTATGACCTTGACACGAATACTTTAATTCAATAAATGGATAAACTTGTATAATGGGCCTAGGTATATTTCATGTAAGTGTGAAATGTTGCTTGCTACGCCATGTCCCTTACGGCAAGTTTCTTGTGATGTTATAAATGATAAGCTGAACTAGATTCGGTGATGGTTTGTACGATTTCTTAATGATGGGTTGTACGATTTTTTAGTAAAGTTGTTAAGTTTCCATATTGTGGGATGAATTTAAAATGAGAATACTTAAGTCATTTTGTCACAAGCTACCTAACCATGCATTATGTTTCACTTGCACCTATTGCATGCATTTGCATTCGTTGCACTCATGGTTGCACTATGTCATGCATATAGACCCCGCGAAAGAAGAGCCAACGCAAGAGCAGCCGCTGATCAAGGAGCCGGACGACGAGCCCCTGCACCAGGAGCTAGTGAACCAGCAGGAGGAGGACCAGCAGCTGGCACCCGGCGTCACGCCAGAGACAGCACCTAACTTTAGCAAGAAAGGTAGGTAGAACCATGATTTCAACAGCTAATATGATTATGATTAATGAACGCAACTGCATTAGGAGTTGTTTGAAACCAATTGCATTAGATTCCTTGGCTGCCCTGGCCCTAGCACCTATACATAGAGTTCGTAGGACGAGTGCCTAGTAATGCTAGGTGCGAGTAGACACGAGTGAATGTAGTCACTCGTCACGTAGGCAACTTTCAAACAAAAGAAATATTACTATGATGGAGATCTTATTTATGCTGATGATTTAAATGGAGACCGGGCGGAGCATAAGTTTACTTTTTGTGGTATGCGTTGTTGTTATCAGGCTCCGTCCGTGTTGCATAAGGTTGTTAGCTGTTCGTCTATTGGTCGGCATAACATTGCTAGAGTGCTTATCCAGGACATGGGCCTGGTGAAAGTCTTACTTGTGCCATCCGAAGAACAGAGATAGGTTCCTACTATTAGACCTTGGGGAGCTTATACTCAAGGGAGGGCTGACCCGGTACGCCGAGGTATCGCTCCTGCGAGGGCACAACCTTGGAAGAATGGCAGGATTGAATCGAACTTGGGATGAGACAAGTGGAGATGGGGGATATATGTGTGGAACGCGATGGCTAGTTAGCATATATCTCCTGGCATTTTTAGTTATTCTCGGGAATTAGAAATCGATTCAAATCACTAATGCTCACCAGGTGTGAGAATGCCAAGGCCACTGACGAACTATGTGGTAACAACTTGAACATATGATGCTTGTTATTCATGTTTTAAATTCCACATGCTTGGATATGTATGTTTTACATTCATGCAAGTTATTTTATTATGGTGTTGTTGCTATTATGAAGAAAGGTGGCAGCTGTCAAATCCTGCAATCTTATGTAACCATGACCTTGCTTAAAATCAATGGCTAAGGATTCAACATGATTAGTAAGCAAGCTTTGCGTCAGCCGTAAGCCCTTTCCATTGTGTCCTACTGAGTAATTAGTACTTAGGATTTGCCCCCACTTTTGGAGCGCAGGTACTGATGACATCTGGACAGCTGTTTGGAGGAGGGTAGAACCGGTGGGCTCGGTGCTACTCGCCTTGTTCATCTCTGCATGAAGACTACATAAGTATTTTGTTTCCGCTGCGAGATGCTTTTGAAATCGCTTCCGCTATATTTTGAACATATTTTTGCCTATGTATGTTTGGTTTGTAAACTAAGTCTATCCACTCTCTATTTCAACTGCCTGTGATGATGTAACTGTTGTGGCTCCATCGAGAGTCGGATGTGTTTGATGTCGGTTGCTCTAGGAATGGTGTTATCGAGGGTCGAAGTGCTCTCGACGGACTACCGGGTTTAGTTCAGCCTAAGTGTACTGCGAGCCAAAGGTGGCAGGTGTGCTTAGTCTGGATTAAGGAGGGCGGTTCCGCCACAACTTGGCATTCCACTTCTCGTAATTTTGCTCGGACTTAGTGGGGTTATTCTTATCGGCTATCTCCGAAAAGCCGGTGATTGCGGCTCGATAGAGAAGAGGATCAATGGCTTCCAAGTAGGACTCCTTACGGATCTTCCAATATGGAAAGTCCTCGCCATCGAACACGGGCGGGGGTCCTTCCCCACCGGACATCTTGCTCAAGGCGGTGAAGCCTTAACCAATGAGCACTCGGCTCTGATACCAATTGAAAGGATCAAGATGTCCAAGAGGGGGTGAATTGGACTTCTAATTTTGAAACTTGAAATTAAATCCTATCACACAAGTCCCAATTCACCCTAGTGCCTAACTAAGTGTGGCTAGAGTTCTACATGTAACAAAAGTTTCGCAACCTATAGCCAAACATGCAATTCTAGGAATGTAAAGGCACAAAGTAAATGCGAAAAGTAAATAAGAAGAGATGACTCAGCAATCTTTTTCCCAAGGTTTGGGGAGACACAGGGTCTCTACCCCCTATTCCTCACTTGGTGCCCCTCGCAAGGTTTTGCTCTCATGGGTTCTGTTGGCGTCTTTTAGCCTTAAAAGATTTTACTCCGCAAGCGCACGGAGACCGCTGTAGCTTTTCACCCAAAGTATTCCGAGTATCGTATTTTTGTCCACAGGGAAGCGGCAGGCGAGAGAGTATAATTGAATAAACTCAAATCGAATGATCCGTACTTAAATAAATATACCAGCTAGTCACTAGACAGGGGTAAGTCTAGTAAACGGACAGGTGTATGGTGGAAAGAAGTAAATTAAACTACCTAAGATACACGTAGAAAGGTATAGTTGCCTAGGAGGACAACGAGTGAGATAAAGTTCCCAAACTCTATTCTATTCGGCTGCAAAGGCTATGTCGTGGTTAACTAAGAAACTAAAGTAGCAAGTCAGGGTCTCGCGTCGAGTGAAATTCCGACGCCTCGAGGGGTCAAGGGGTAGATAGTAGACCACCGAAGGAGACTCGGCTGACGCCTACGGGCCTACTGAACGAACGGGCCTGGAATACACAGGCACACCACACGCTGTCACCGAGTGGGGCTACCAAGCAAATCTGCGTCGATAGGCTGGCACGCTATAAACGTACTCAAGCAAAGCTTAAGTAACAATAGATCGTCCTTGATCAGAGGAGAGGACCTAACCAGAACCTGGCGTACAGGTTGGATTATAGCACCGGCAAGAATAACGGGACTTGACTAACTAAGATAACCACAAGTCTAAGCCTAGCAAGTATGCAAAATAAAGGGTATACCACTCTTGCAAGAGATAGAAGTAAAGTAAAATATAACTGAATTATATTGAAGATAAGAGTACAAAAGATACAAGAGCTTTTTACCGCAGACTTAGAAGAATCTCCGAGAACTCTAAGGCAAAGCTCGACTCACTCTAACTCCTAGGACTATCCTAACTACTAAGATGTGGAAAATGACACTCTCTAAGGTAGAATATGGCTCTCAACTTCTCCACACCTTTACAAATGAGCTCTACAGGCCTATTTATAGTCCAACATGTGAGGGGGGTACTTGTAGGAGGCAAAGGTCAGTGGTCGGCCGACCTAGGGGGGAGGTCGGCCGACCTAGCCCGAGGTCGGGCGACCACCCGATCCACCGCCTTTGCACTCCAATGGCTTGATCTTGCGTCCCCATGGCGGTTGGCGGTTAGGACGGTTGTTGCACGTGTAAAATGCCTCCGAGGGTAGGTCGGCCGACCTTGGAGGAGGTCGGGCGACAATGTGTCAGCCTTGCGTTGGCCATATTGCTCTTCCCTCAGATTGTTGACATTATGGATCCGTGACTTGGTGCATTTTCGGCCTTTGGATACATTGGATGCTTGGTCTTGCGGTTGGATTTGAGTGTACTTGTGTTTCTTTGTGATGTGGATCGATTAAGTGGCAAATGGGTGGCTGGGCAGCTTGAGTCAGGGTCGGCCGATCTTGCTGGTTGGTCGGGCGACCAGGCCTGGGTCGGCCGACCTGGCTTGGGTCAGGGTCGGCCTGGCCTGGGTCGGGGTCGGCCTGGCCTGGGTAGGCCGACCTAGGCTTGGGTCGGCCGACCTGGCCATTTTGACCAGTGAGCCCCTTCTTAGATCCCTGACATGTTTTCAACTGTTTTATGTGCATTTTAGTACCTGCATCCAAATATTCATACAAAACTGGTGGAACTCATTAGTAGAAGGGTTAGTCCATATTTATTCATTTGCATTGCTCCATTTGGTTGGTAATTGATGGTAGATATCGTGAGATTACGACCGTCAACACCCCCCCAAGCTTAAACTTTTGCTCGTCCTTGAGCAAAGCTAAGACTGAAAGTGGATCAGGAGTTGCTGCAATATCGAAGATGAAGAGAAATTCTTATATATGACTCAATACTCATGCTTTTGTTTCAAGTAGTGAAATAATTGAAGCTCACCTTGTGTACTACCTGTGGTGCATCTTTTTGCTTACCTTGCCTTGGGCGGTTGAGAGATGGAACGACCATTGTACACGAGTTCTTCTAACTTGCTCTTTTTAGATGTTTTTCTCAGGTGTTTTCAAGATTTTCAAAACAAAAGCTTCCCCAAGGTGCTCTTAGGCGCTCAAATGTGTTTCCTCACCAAGGGCCAAGATTCGGCCAACACTTTTCTACACTAAGGCCTTTCTGGAGCTTTAGGTAGGGAGGATGTGGCACACCTAGGATATTTATTTTGCTAAGCCAAAGATTGGACCAAAGAGTATACTCTATCACTTCTTCTATTGATCACTTGAGTATGAGTGGTGGTACTGTATGCCTCCTTCTCTTGGTTTTCATCCCTTGTAGCCTTTTGTGATTTGGAGTGAATATGGAGCTTTTATTTATTTTTGCCATGCTTGAACTTGCATGCTTTTCATTTTGCCATGCTTTTGCATGCTTTTTTTTTTGAGCTCCATACTCTTACTCCTTGAGATTTGAAGGCTAGGGATTATGAGAAGTATTTGGTGACATTTTGGTGGATGCAAAGTCCGGAATGGATCACTTGCATTTTTGCTTTTGTACTCCAGCTATCAGTAGAAGGTGATATTTCTACTCAAAGAGACTCAAAATTTGACAAAGCTCAAAATATCACTAAGCAGCTCTTTCTAGCAGTTTCAACTAATTGAAGCATTTTTGGCTCTGGTAGAAATTTTGTCCAAGGGGAGCTATATTTTGTTATTTTCAAAATAAAAACCTGAGATGTTCCTCTTACTAAGAGCATGAAAGAATTATCCCATATTCAAGTCATATCTTTCATCTCACAACAACTTAGGCTTGTTATCACAAATGGCATCCACAAGATAGAACCTTGGTTTACTTCTTTTATTGACAAACTCAAAACTAAGCTAAGCATAAGTCACATGCAAGAATTAAATCATTCATTTGATAGAGCAACTATTCATCATTTCCAAAATGAAGCTAGCATGTGAACTTATCATTAAAGCATGGGAGTTTTTTTTATAACTGAATTAAACAAACTAAATTAAGCAAACTGAATTAAACAAACTAGCAAACTCTCAGGGCCATACATGGGTGGTGCAGAAAATGGGGGACTGTCATACGTACCCAGATGTCGATTTGGGTTCCCCCCCAAGCTTCAACGAAGGTGCGCTGAGCCGTCGCTTCTATTTCTAGGAGGCGGTTATATTGTTCGTCCTAGGTCTGCTAGATGACCTGAGTGCGCTCATCGACCTGGTTAAGCTGCTGGGCCATCCCAGCTGTGCGCTGGTCTTGAATGGTCAGGGACCCAAAGATGGCGCTCAAAGGATCTCCTACAAAGCGTGCAGAGGCAGACGGTCCTTCCTCATATGGTGCTGTCATGACTCCTGCTACACTATGTCTGGGCTCCTCTACAGGCTTTTCTACTAGGACGCTCTCTATTGGCATAGAGAGTGTGTCCACGTGGTAGATTTTGAACTGTGGTGCTGGTAGAGGCACTTCAAAGTTGTACCCCCTATAGATCATGACATAGGTATGTGTGCTAGGGTTCTTGCGCAGAAAGTGTCCCCGGATAAAATGGCTCTTTGTGACTAGGTTGGGTGTGTCTGGGGGTAAGAATGCCACGTGAGCATTAGCTAAGACCCCTAGTTCAGATGCAATCCTCGTCACAAAGGACGTGATTGTTATGGAATTTTCATCCCAAACTAGTTTCATCCAGTGATAGAGCATGGCAATGATTGGTGCATACTTCTGCTTATGCCACATGGCATAGAGGAGTTTTAAATCCTCTATGGTCACACAACGTGTGTCATCACGGGGAAGGACTACAATGGTAATCCAACGGGCCATGAACCGCATGGTGGGGTGCTTAATGTGTGTGATACTCTTGTTCCCCTTATAGTCTAGACCGGCTAGTTCTTTCCAGAACTCTGTTGCATTAAAGCCTACAGGTTCGGCGGTTCGGCTGCTATGGAGCAGCGAGGTGAGAACCCGAGAGCATTGCTGAACTGACGAAGTGTCAGCTCATGCTCAGAGTTAAAGAGTCTGAAATGAACAGTCATGTCGGACTGCAGTGATACGACTCGGAGGGTCATTAGAAACTCCTTGGTGAGGAGGACTATGCCTCCCTCACTAACATGTGCAAAATTATCCTAGCCTACCATACTAAAAATTTCATCAAATTCATCATCCATACCTGTGCTTGTCATGAGTACCTCATCGAAGCACTTGGTGAGGGTGATAGGCTTGGTGTGGAGTCACCTCAGCAGGTCAGCTTCATCTTGATTGCGCGTCTGGATTTGGGAATCCAGCAGCAATGCGGGCCCGGTGTTGGATGATGTAGCTTCTTCTCCTCCCGGTCCAGCACTTGATGAGCCTCTGTCGGACACTGTACGAGAGTTCTGTGAACTGTGTAGGACCGAGACGTGCGACTAGAGGGGGTGAATAGGAGCACTTAAAAAACTCAAACTCAAACCCCTCAATGTGCGCTCTCACGAAAACACATGCACACCCGATACCGTCCACTGAACAGATACGTATTGGGTGGAAAGCGAAAGCACTCGAATTAACGCCCAACGAAACGGACGTAAGACGAGCAACCAAACTACACCTAAACGAACAAACACACTACACCCAGACGAACACGCACAACTCCTAAAACTACACCTCTCTAATGTGCAGAGTTACGTAGCATAGACAAGCTACCAACCCTAGGACACATTGAGAAACCCTAAACGGAAAAACACTAAAGAACGCAACAAAACAAGCGAAAACAACAAGGCACAAACAAAACAAGACAAGCTGCAAAGCTTGCAAGTGTCGCACACTAGCCACTCAACACACCAAAGCGTGCCTCACTTAAGATCAGTGAGTGAAGAGTATGGGCATGCAGTGGTTGACACAAAACAAGTTTGAAGCAAACAACAACACTCCAAAAACCAAAGAAACCAAGAAAAACAAACCCCGAGGCAAGCGGAGCAAGAAACACGCAAAAACAACCCCAAAAAGACTAGACCAGACAATCCTCTCTTCACCAAAGGGCCTAACCGGACAAACCTCAAACAGGGGGTTAAAACAGCCCTAAAACACTACAGACTGGACAATCTGAGGTCTATAGACCAGACAATCCGAAGTCCCTACTTCGGACAAACCTAAGGACAATCAAATTGTCATGTCAGTTCTCCGAAAAACTGCACAGAAAAACAGCCCAAGACCCCATCGAAAAATCGATCGAAACGGGGTCAAATCTCAACGAAACTTCACGAAAATTTGCATGGACAATCCTAAAGACCTTCCCTAGCAAACCCCAAAATATCCACTTGAAAAGATCAATCCTTACATGGGAATTGCAAATCTCGTGAGGTAGGTGAGTTGACACCGAAAAATCAAAATCCGACAAGAACGGCCCTTGCTCGTGGTTTGATGATTCTACCACTTAGCTAGTGAGATTTACCACAACATAGCAAGGCAAAATACCAGCAAAAGAAAGATCCTAACCTTGGACAAACCAAAACACACCAAAATCCAAGGATTAGAACTAGAAAACGAACTAGAACGGGGAGAGGAAAAGGAGGACGAAATTGAGCTGCTCAAGACATGGATTACACAACGAGAAAACTTAGATTAATCATGAAATTCAGGTTACACAAGTTCCCTAGAGCCTACCTCCCATCATCCTCCCACTAATGACAAGATTTGGCTAAACTAGGCACTCATCTCCTAGCTAATCTCCTCTCTTTTCTCTCTTTGGACCTTGGCTGCTAGGGTTAGGGAAAACCTAGAGTTTGTGCTGCCAAGATGAGCTCCAAAGGAGCCTCTCAAGTCTATTTATACCCTAGGCCCTAAATGACACAATTACACTAAGACCCCTACTCTAAAAATGCCCGGAGGGGGCCAAACCGAAAAGATACAATCGGACGACTACGATGACGGCTTGATCTTCTTCTTCTCCACGCCTCACTTGGATGTGCGCCACATAGCCAGTAGTCCGGAAACTTCCCCCGGTTTTGAATTCAGAAACCGGGAAACTTTATTTTGAGGGCTTCCTAGGCCGGGTCTTGGCCCAATCTTCTATCTTGGCGAGTCGGAGCCCAACCCACCAACTCATTTGAACTTGGGTGGCAGTTTTGAGCCGAAGCCGCCAAAGCCTCCCTTGCACGTCTTCGCGCCATGCACTTGAGTTGGAGCACCACGGTGGCACCCGGCTTCTCCAGTCCATCAGTATGCTTACCAGCCATCGCGTTCCACACATGTATCCCCCATCTCCACTTGTCCCATCCCAAGTTCGATTCCAACCTGCCATTCCCTAGGTTTAGCACCCATGGAGCGATACCACGGCGTATTGGGTCAGCCCTCCCATGAGTCAAGCGCCCCTAGGCCCCATGGTAGGACCAAGTCTCTGTTCTTCGGATGGCACAAGTAAGACTTTCACCAGTCCCATGGCCTGGATAACCATTCTAGCAATGTTATGCCGACCATTAGGCGAACAACGAACGGCCTTATGCGACACGGACTAAGCCTGATAATAACAACGCACGCCACAAAAAGTAAACTTATTCTCCGCCTGGTCTCCATTTAAAAAATCAGCATAAATAAGATCTTCATCATATTAAGATTTCTTTTGTTTGGAAGTCACCTACGTCACAAGTGACTACATTCACTCGTGTCTACTCACACCTAGCATTACTAAGCACTCGTCCTACGAACTCTATGTATAGGTGCTAGGGTCAGGGTGGCCAGGGAATCCAATGCATTTGGTTTCAAGCAACTCCTAATGCAGATGCGTAATCATCCATCATAATCATATTAGCTAGGAAAATCAGGGTCCTGCCTACCTTTCTTGCTAAAGTTAGGTGCTGCCTCTAGCGTGACGTCGGGTGCCAGCTACTGGTCCACCTGCTGCTGGTTCACAAGCTCCTGGTGCAAGGGCTCGTCGTCCGGCTCCTTGATCAGTGATTGCTCCTGCGCTGGTTCTTCGTTCGTGGGGTCTATATGCCTGACATAGTGCAACCATGAGTGCAACGAATGCAAATGTATGCATGAGGTGCAAGTGAAACATAATGCAGGGTTAGGTAGCTTGTGACAAAATGATTGAAGTATTCTCATTTTAAATTCATCCCACAATAAGGAAACTTAAAAACTTTACTAAGAAATCGTACAAACCATTACTAAGAAATCGTACAAACCATCACCGAATCTAGTTCAACTCATCATTTATAGCCTCACAAGAAACTTGCGGCAAGTAACATGGCGCCGCAAGTAACCTTTCGTACTTACATGAGATATATCTAGGCCCGTTATACAAGTTCTTCCATTTATTGAATTAAAGTACTCGTGCCAATTTCTCATTGTTATATAGCCCCAATTGAGTTAAACTATTTATGACAAGGAGAACAATACTGTACTAATCTATTGACAAAATTTCAGTCACAAAGGAATTATAATTATTTTATTACAATTCTTACAAGATAACAGTCTTTTAGCTTCCCAGATTTTTCATGATTTATAGGAGTGAGTTCTGGACCTGAAATTTCTATAGCAAGCATATTATTGCATAAGAACCATTCATAAAAATCAGCAAGCTCAGAATCCAGATTTTTATTGGACATCTATTTTCCATATGGTTATCTAGGTCTATTTTAAATGCTCATCAAAACAGTGTTCACAAACTTTAACAAAATACTTTTTGGAGCCTATATATCATCAGCAAGTTACCAAATTTTCCATGGAATTTTATTAGTACTCTAACTTCCTTTTTTTCCAATTATCAACATCAACAAGTAACATTTGGTCATTTTCAAAATAGTATATAAACTAAATATTTTACTAGTGAGCTACTTATACCATATAAAGCATATGAAAAATACCAGAGAGTCACTTTGAGTATATTTTATGTAACATCCATTTTCATATACATAAAAATACATAAAACACATGCAAAAGGGAAAAACAGTAACAATCCAAGCAGTGCTAGGGCTACCAAAAATCACACAGAACCTAAACACCATAACAAAGCTGCTGTCCAAGTTTCATAATTTTTGGAGTTCATTTACATCACTTTTACTTTTTATCAAGGATTAACATGCATGCACACAAGCAGGTGCAAAACAGTACTTTCACTCATCCACATCATACCTAGACTGTAGATCTATTCTCAAGGAGTTCATAGCCACTGAGTTTACATTTTTAGGATTTTTATTTGATTTACTATGAATTTCCAAAGTTCTCAGCCCAATATAAATGAAATAAATGGAAAAACCCATAGATCGAGGACTTAATCGTGATTAACTATAACTTTCAAGGGCTAGAACGTGAGATTCACAAGACTCAGTGTACAGCGCTCTAGATTAGAATGAAAAATGAACAAAGTGTGAGGGCAAGTCTGCAAAACCATCTTCTTCTTCCTCCCTCTACTTCAACCTCCCGACAAAGGGAGAGGGAAGGCGGCGGCGCGCCTAGAACCGGGCCGCGCGGGGCCCTGGGGCTCACCGGCGGTGATCAGGGAGGAAGAGGGGAACGAGGGGAACCCTTCCCTTCTACCTTGGTCGGCGGAGAGGCGGCGAGGAGGGTTGGCGACGGAGCTCTTGTACATGGAAGCTTCGGCGTGGGAGTGTGGAGTGTCGGATGGACTATGGACCACGAGACCTAGGGGATTCGGTGGAGCGGTGCGTGGGGTTGAGCGGCATGGTGAGTAGGAGGCACGGGTACGGCTGGAGCGGCGGCGCGAGTTCAGCCCGAGCTCGTGGCATTGGCGGTGGCGCCCGGGACAGAGAGAAAACGAGAGAGGGAGAGGAGCTCGGCGAGGGGGACCGAGTGAGGGAGGTGAAGGCGGAGGCCGCGCATGGCCTCGGCTTTTGGCCGAGGGCGCAGGCAGGGCACCGCGGCGTACGGCCGTACGCCATCGGCCGCGTGGGCGCGAGGGAGAGGGAGAGAGAAAGGGGCGCGGTGGATGGACGCGGTCTATAGACCATGAGCCGATGACAGGTGGGCCCCGGTGGGGTGGAAAAAGGAGTGGTCCACGGACCGGGTTTACAGAGGTGTGCGAGGGTGGGACCCACCTCAGCCGAATTCCACCAGAGCGGGCGGGAATCCGATGCGTGGGCCCCGCTGGTCAGTGACACAAACCAGTCGAATTTTGAACGAAAATCGAAAAAAATAGAAAAACCCCCTTTGACTGCTGAAATCACTGTTAGAAATTTCCATTTTTGAATAGGTTAGAGGCCGAATTTGAAAATGCCCCAATTTGATGATATGTTATAAATTTGTTTCTCTACATTTGTCTTATAAACTTGCATACCATGTTCTATTCAAAAATATGGTTTAAATGTGAATTTGAACTGCTGACTCCAGTTTGACTAGCAGAACCTATAAGTTTAGAAATTCTAAAAGTCCATTTTCTAGTCACTTTCGCACAAGGAGTTTTATACCAATGTTGTTCAAAATTTTATGATCTACACCTTTATTATATAAAGTTTTGCATGATCATGGCTGTAGGTTAGTGAAAATGTAGGATTACATATCAGGTCAAGTTTGGACAAAAAACACAGGTTTACAGAAACAGGCCCAAAACATCCCCTAAACCATTATGCATGTCAACACACAAAATACCAAGGTTGACAAGCATGAAATTACCTACAAGTTTGGTATATCAAGTTTCTTCAAATAAAAATTGATTTTAATTGGTTCAAATGACTTGGTCTACTTATACACTCAATATGAAATGTTCATGAGATGATGCAAATGTAATGCACTTGAGATGCCTGGGGCATCACACATAGTTATGTGACCGCCAAAAACTATAGTCGCTATGATGTCAATGGGTACCGCTTCCGAACCGCGAAATTGGAGAAGAATCAACCATTGGCAGCCACTGTCAACAATGGAGTGATGACAAGTGCATACAATACTAGTGATAAACTAGTGAACTATTATGGTGTTCTTTAAACCATTGTTGAGTGTGTCTTTAGTGGTTCCAAGGAACTAATAGTTATGTTTTTCGAATCCGATTGGTTTGATCCTCGTAATGGGACTCGTGTTCACAAGTATGGGGTGGTTGAGGTCAAGCATAGTTCTAGACTTCCAAGCCATATTAACGGTGTCGTCCTTGCAAATCAGGCCGAGCACGTATACTACTGCCATATCGTCACTCAACATTGAAGGCTTGGTGGGTTGGATGCTGTTGGCAACTCTTAACCTACCAGATTTTACTCCGCAGGGGCACAAAAACCGTTGTAGCCTTTCATTGGGGAGTATTCCAAGGTATCATATTTAACCACAGTGAAGCATTGAGATAGAGATATAAAACTATCATTCATCTAGCTATTACTACTTATTCTGTTAACCGATAGCTAGGAAAGGTTGACACCAAACTCCATGGGATAAAAGCCAAGCACCATTGGCAAGAAAATAGGTAAAGCTAGGAGGACAACGATTCAAGGACTGCGGTACGGTTTTCTATCAACGCTAGCATACAAGAGCTACCCGTGCTAAGGGTCAAAAGGATCTCAACAGAGTTATGAACTTGTGTTGAGCGAAATTCTAGCACCCTCGAGGAGCCAAGGGTAGATAGTTGGCCACCGAAAGAAAACCTAGCTAATGCCTACGGGCCTCCCAAATGACGTGCCTAGGGTACTGAGGCACACCACACACTGTCACCAAGTGGGGCTACCATGCAAATATGCGTGGAGAGGATGGCACGTGCCTAGCGAAGCTTGAACGACAATAGTTCGTCCTTAGCTAGAGGAGAGGAACTAACCAAAGCCTAGCATATAGGTTGGATTGTAGCACCGGCAAGCATTGTTGGGGATTTATCTTTGCCACTTTTATCTGACCCCCTGATTGCGGGGTGTAATCTGTTAAGTCATACGTAGCCGGTTTGTAACCCTAGCTCCCTGGCCTATATAAAGGGAGCTAGGGGTTCTAGGAAAGCTCTCTCAGATTCTTGATGCTCTAGCGCTCAATACGATCCACACACACCTCATACAGGACATAGGGTATTACGCGACTAGCGGCCCGAACCTGTCTACATCGTCGTGCTTTGTGTTCTATATACATTCGCAATCCACTCGCCTGTAGGACTGAGATGTGCGACTAGAGGGAGGGTGAATAGGAGTACTTAAAAACTCAAACTCACAACCCCCTGGTGCAAACTGACACACTACACTCAACAAACGCTAGACACCGTCAACTGAAAGGAAACGTGTCTATCAAGCACTTGGTGTCGCCCCCTGAACGGAAACACACCAAGCGAGCGGAAGCACAAGACTCAACGATTACGAAATCGCAAGTCAAGTGAAACAACGACTCACGCACTAGCGTCTTGCCCGCCACTCAACGCACCGAAATGCGCCTCACTGGTTCACAGCAAGTTAAGAGTATGGGCAGCAGCAAGGAACACTAAAAACGAGGTCGAAGCAAAGAACCAAACAGCAAAACACCAACCAAAACCAAGCAGCAAGCAACACACCGGATAGTCCGATGCACCTCACCGGACAGTCCGGTATAAACCGAATAGTCCGGTGACTGGCACCGGATAGTCCGATGATGCCTGGGCCGAGGGCTGGAGCCGGATTGTCCGGTGCACGCCGTCGGATTATCCGTAGAGGACCGGATAGTTCGGTGGTTGCACCGGATTGTCCGATAAAACCCTGGAAACTTGAGTTTCCAAACCCAAATCCTGACCAAACCTTGTCCAATCTTCACAAAAATTGACACAAGCTATATGAGCACTATTCCAAAGCTATTCCCAAAAGATCCTTGGAAAAAGATCAAGGGATTAGCGGGAATTTCAGACCTCAAAAAGAGGCAAGCTTTGGGCAAGAAAAGGGGAAAACTCAAATTCGACTTGCTCGTGGCAAACCTGCAGGTTTGAGATGATCTAAGTCATAATCTCCACATCCTTGCAAGTACAAAACACCAAAAGAAGTGGGGAAAACTCGTAGGCAAAGCAAAGCACCAAAACCCTTTGAGAATTCACCCAAAAACCAAACTAGAGAAGAGGAAGGGAGAGGGCTGCAGACAAGCACTTCAATTTCAGAGGAATATTGCTGGATTAATCACAAAATTGAGTTCATACAAAGTTCCTACAGCCTACCACCCTTCATCCTCCCTCTTGATGTGAAGAACCCTAGCAGCTAGGGGACTCAAATCCTAGCCTAAAGCTCTCCTTTCTCTCTTTGGCACTTGGCTGTATGGAAACTAAGCCTAGGGTTTTCTAATGGTGGAAGAGTCACCTAAATGACCACCCACAAGTCTATTTATACCCTAGGCCTAACGACACCATTTAACACTAAGACCCTTACTCTAGAATGCCCGGAAGGGGCTGAAATGAAAAAGATACAATCGGACGACTACGATGACGCTTTGATCTTCTTCTTCTCCACGCCTCACTTGGATCTACGCCACGTAGCCAGCAGTCCGGAAGCTTCCCCCGGTTTTGAAGTCAGAAACCGAAAAACTTTATTCTGCGGGCTTTTTGGGCCGGGTCTTGGCCCAATCTTCTATCTTGGCGAGTCAAAGTCCAACCCACCAAGTCATTTGAACTTGGGTGGCGGTTTTGAGCCGAAGCCACCAAAGCCTCCCTCGCACGTCTTCGCGCCATGCATTTGGGTTGGAGCACCACGGTGGCACCCGGCTTCTCCAGTCCATCGGAGTCGCCTCGCGGTCCATTAGAGGGCTTACACCACCGTTGCCGAACCGCCGCTCCGTGTACCGAGCTCCCATGGCCGACCGACGCCGAGCTTTGCCTCCGGTCCATTGGAGGGCTTTTGCCTCAGTCCATTGAGGTCTTCGTCATCCTCTACCTCTAGTCCATCGGAGGGCTTGAGCTCGTTGACAATCACTCATCACACCAGGAGAGCAATGAAGCCGGTCCATTGGCTCTCATCGCCTACCCCCCTCGATCTCTAAAACCATCGCGTCAGTTATCTTGTGGTGGGCTGAGGGTGTAAAGCACCGTCAGCTGGCGCGCCAGGTAGGCGCTGGTACGCGAGATCTAGAGTTTGTGATGGCATCACCATCATTTCTCAAGATCACCAAGTTCCAGCCAGGAGAGGTCTTCTCTTTTGGCTCCTTCACCGCCGTCGTCGACAAGTTCGACAACATGTGTACGGTTAGCGACTGTGCGCAGCCCCGGCGCATTTCTAGCGCGCCGACGGCAGCAACCCCGACAGCCCCTTCATCCACCAAGGCTAAGCAGATTCAATCTGTGAGGCCTCCAACTGCCCTCAACCACTCGGTGCCCAGATTCAATCTGCACCTGGGTGGTCGCCAGGCCCCTCAAATGGTGAGACCAGTGGCGCCTAGATCCTATCTGGATCAAAGCAGCGCCTGGCACATGGTCACTTCTAAGTGCTCGGCCAGGAGGGTCCAAGCCTCCCCGAGCACACGTGCATCGACTATATCATCCAACCACTCGGCCTCAAGTGCTCAACCTCGGGCAAGTGGTCCGCGCCTCGCGTCCAAGGATCGCGTGGCGCACGGGCCCGGCTCGCATCAACCTCCCGTGACCGGCTCAGCTCCCGTTCTCTGGGGCCACACGAATGGCTCGCGATCTACTATGACCACCTCCCAGGGGGCAAGGTCTGGCTCCTACATCGGCGAGCCTACCGTTGCCTCCCGGCTGGCTCAGGGATCCGACTCCCGTCGGGTGTCGCTCACGGTGGGAACGGCCGCAACAGCGCCAGTCGCCTCAGAGACGGACTTCCCTCCCTTGCGGAGGACCAAGGTAGCCACTCCACCCTCTCACGGGTTTCCCTTCGGTCTACGCAATGCTACAGTCAACCACCAAATCCGCTCACGGGAAGCCATGCGCCAGCAATGCGTCGGCCCTGAGCGAGTACGCCGACAGAATGGTGGCAGAACTTCAAGCACCAACGCAGAAAGAGGCACACCCACAACTGTCTGCACCACTTGCGGACGACGACATCTACATAGCGGCTAACGTGCTTCTCATAGGCCTCCGTTTGGGGCTCATTATCGACTCCTCTCCGACCGGTCGGGTGGTGTGGTGGCGCAGTCCCCAACCGACCAAGCCACCGGCGGCCCCTTCGTCAACAGCAGCAAAAGGAGAACCAACACCGGGGGCAGCGGCACGTGCGACGTGCCGAGCAACAACGAGGTGCCACTTCGGAGTAGCTTTCGACTGCTCCACGAAGCCAAGCAAGCGGCCTGTCCACCCCAACGACGGCTTCGGCACCGCCGGAGCATGACCCCTCTAGGGAAGTGTTGTTGGCGACGATCAAAGAGCCACCAATCCCGACAGACTCCAAGTCTTTCGACAGGGAAACCCCCAGCGCACAGGACGCGCGCCTGGCGCGCAACGCCGACAAGCAGCGGCAGAGGAAGTGGCCCGACGGCAGCCGATCTCTGACGATGAGGATACCGTCCCCAAGGAAACAGCGGTGGAGAAGCAAAGGCGCCTCTTCCGCAACTACGACAGAGAGAAGAGATGCCGCGCAAAGGCTCAGGAGGAGCCCGAGCTTCGCAGGGCAGTGCAGTACGACCGAGAACGCCGCTTGGCTCGGAACCTCAAGGACGACTGTTGACAACGGAATTTGGCCGCCCCTGTTAATGGACCAAGATCGGTTTTGGGCTAAAGAGAAGCTGTCCAAGGAAGCGGCGGCGGATGGTAAAACAGGCCATTGGGCCTTGTATCATGGATTAGAGAGTCAAGTTTAAGTTAGTTAGGGTTTGTAGCTTAATTACGGAAGGGCAGGCTTGTTGCCCTAGTCTACGGACTATAAATATGTACCCTTATTATCGAAATAAAGTTGACGACATACGTTCATCGAGCAGCGGCTGTCTCCACATCCCCTCGGCGCATCGCCACCTCTAGCGACTAGAGTTTTAGGTAATCGTCATACTGCCTTAACGATTCAGTTCGTTATAGGCATTATGACGTTAGTCGCCTGGTAAACCGTGTACTGAAGCGTTTTTGATGGCACGGTTCGCTAGTTACCATGATGAATCTCGCGATAAGCTTAGCTTGGCGCGAGATCCATTAGTTATCTCGATGAATCTCATGTCAAGCCTAGCTTGGCATGAGATCCATCACGTGTATGAGCCGATATGCTTGCACGTCGGCTCATGCACAACTTGCTGCTATGCTAATATCTCTTGTGATGCATGCTACCACGCTGCTGGTTTGTTATTAGATTAGCATGTAGCAAGGCTCAAGGCATAGATTAGATCTGTTCTCACAGCCTTATCTACAGATCATATGTTATTAGGAAGATCCGATGTATACCTTGTCTTGCCTTTTATTGTTTTATCAAAGATGCATCTGTTTTCACACCGTTCCTATAGAATCTTTGGTGTATTAGTAGATTTAAAGGCATGTTTGATGTTCATCTGGATGTTTTAGCCGACTAGACTAGATCAAGTCATGTTTCTCCCTCCTTTATTTAAGTACTTTTATATATTATATAAAATGAGCCGATCCAGCCGAAGAAGAAGATTCGATCCAAGATGAGCCGATCCGAGCGATCCGGCTAGTATTTAACGTTCAATCTGTTTTGTCTGCTTATACAGGGGAAACAGGAGTCGACCAACGCCATCACCACCACCACAACCTCCCTGGCTAGGTCATAAGCCAGGTGGCACACCCAACCATCACCAAGCCAGAGACGATCGGCTGATCCGTTCGGTTGATCGTGGGTCGCAGCAAGGAGGAGCGATCCCTACGGTCCACATACACCTCCCGGCCCTATTGTGTGAAGCTCTCCAGGGTACTACCCGTTGGTTTCCTGGTGCAACACATTTTTGGCACGCCCGGTGGGACATCACATCTGCATGGCTGGTAAAGGACGCGGTACCAGCACCGACGAGAACGGTGAAGAGTTCACCCTCATCGACAATCCTGAAGATCTCCCCAAGATACACCAAAAGCGCTATGCTAAAATCATAGATGAACTCAAGGCCAAAGTGCTCGCTATGTATGGGAGGTCTCGTCACGGTGGCTTCGTGCTACGTGGAGTCCCTTCGTCGCTTCTCGACGGAGTCGACCTCATGACTCCCTCGCAGTAGCGTACTGAAGCGCTCCGTGAGGAGATACACAGGATTACCGCACATGCTCTGATCAAACAGTCTGAGGCGGTCATAAACCGCATGGATAACATTGTGGTCAAGACAGTCAGAGTAGCGTTGGCCGGTGAGCCCCTTCACATCACTGGCCCCGAGTTGAACGGCCACGTAGGATAAGCCATGTTCTACTCTAGGCCGCTCACGCCAATCCGCATCAAGGTATAGGGGGATAACATCACAGAGTTCATCATGCATCTTCCGCGTGATAGGCTCCCTCTAGAGACCAAGGTATACTCGACTCCTCCCTTGGTCATACCTGACGGTTTTGTATGCCAGTTAAGATACCGACAGCTAGAGGAAGGAGAAGCACCTCCTCCCCTGTACCCTAACCCAGTCCTCGTTAACCCACCACGAGGGCCAAAGCAAAATCCACCAGAAGCCAGGCCTACATAGAGGTAGTTCCGCACCGACCAGCAAAAACGGCGAACCAAGAGGTGATCAAATGGCAAAACACCTATGGGACTGGGCCGATCCATAGTGATCAGGCCATGTACGCCGCAAGGACTGGCCTCGACATGTCTCGTAAAGACCTTTCTGAGATTTTGAAGAGCCAATACGGTATCACACCCCTCCGGGGTGCTGTCTCCTACGCGAAGCCCTATCCGGAGGTGTATCATCATCTAGAGGCGCCCCCCAAGTTCAAGATCCCTGACTTCACCAAGTTTAGTGGCAATGATGGGGCCAGTACCTTAGAACACGTCAGCCGATACCTCGCACAGCTAGGGATCGCGTCAAGGGCCGAACATACGAAAATTCGGCTGCTTTCGCTATCACTAACAGGGCCAACTTTCGGGTGGTACACTACGTTGGCCCCTGGGTCCATCACTACTTGGAAGCAATTGGAAGAGAGTTTCCACGCACAGTTCTTTTCTGGGTCTGATGAAGCTACGTTCACCGACCTAAATAGTATCCATCAGCTCCCAGGGGAACCAGTGCACAAGTACATCCAACGGTTCCTCGAGTTAAGGAACCGATGCTACTCTCTCCATCTTGATGAGGGGATCCTAGCCCAAATAGCTTACAACGGGCTGAACAGGGCTGTCAAGGCAGTATACGGGCCGAACGATTTCGATTCCATCGGCCATTTAGTGTCAAAAGTGTCCGCTTATGAGCGGAGCCATCCAGAGGTTCTGCAAGAAAGGCAGAGACAGAGCATCGACTGTATCCAGACCGAGGAAGACGATGCCTTGGACGATGCCGATGCCTACCTCATTCAGTGGGCAAGGACCAACAAGCCTTTGCAGTGCCAATGGGTGAAACAGCCTGAGCCTATTCCAGGCTATGACTTCGACGCCTCAAAGACCGAAGCCATCTTTGACATGCTTGTCAAGGAAAAGCTGTTGGTGCCACTTCCTGGGCATCAAACCCCTATGGCTGAAGAGAGCAAGGGAGGCTGTTTTTGCTCACGCTCCGATGAAGATAGACACGACGCCTTTCCCAGTCAACACCGTCTAGGCTACAAGTTCGTTGCCCGACGAGTGCTACTCGGAATTCGTATTCGAGTCGATGTGCCG
Organism: Paspalum notatum; assembly: GCA_022530915.1. Classification (NCBI taxonomy): domain Eukaryota; kingdom Viridiplantae; phylum Streptophyta; class Magnoliopsida; order Poales; family Poaceae; genus Paspalum; species Paspalum notatum. The sequence continues at coordinate 23,218,862 of CM039688.1, read as the reverse complement.
GGCACTCTTGGGCAGGGCTATTTCTATGGGCAGGATCCTACACCGGGGCAATCAAGATTAGTATTCCCATCTCCTCCGAGGTTCTACCATGTCAATCAACATGGTTCATGCATCGAAGGACGAGAAGGGAAAGGCCAAGGCAGATCCTCTCGACGACATCCCTCTAGAGTTTAGGGCCGAAGAGCATACTTCGGTCAGAACGATCCAGAGGAATCGGCGATGTCGCCCCAACTCGGGACTGTTGATGGGCATGTACGCACGCCATCATCAGCAGAACGAGGAGCGGCATCGAGCCAAAGAGGAGGAAGCCTACCACCGTGAACGTCGCCGTCATCTTGAAGAGCGACGTCGCCAAGACCAATGGCGGGAGGAACGGCGTCGCGAGGAACAGCGGCGGCACCAAGCGCGCCGCGACGCCATGAACCGCGAGGAGCACTGGTGCTGCCCCTACTTTTACTTCTGCTGGACGCAAGGTATGGAGAGACTCCCTACCCTTGATGATTGTCCAGAATGTTCTGACCGCAGGAGTCGCCATGGCAAGGCGTCCGTGTTCGAATGCCTAGAACGCGCGCCGTCACCGCGACGACATCGCACGGCCTCGCCACGCCGTCGCCGTGACCCTACTCCTCCGCCACGGCGTCCTCCGTTTCCACCACCAAAGCGGCGGTCCGCGTCTCCACCGCCGGCACGCTCTCCTCCTCCAGCGAAGTAGGACGACCCAAAGGACCTTCAACGTCGTCTAGAATGCCACCTGGAGAGGTGGTGCCCCGAGGATTTGACAAAGACCCAGAAGCGCCGGGTCCAGCGCTTACGCTGCCTGGAACTAGCCGAAGAGGAGTATCTTCGGCAACTCAAGAAGATTGGGGGCATCATGCAGATTCCAAGCTTACGCCCCGAACGTAATCTTGTCTGGAGGCGGAAGCCCCAACCCGATGGGGCTGAGACGTCGACAAAGCCGGCACCAGCTGAGCCAGCTAAACAAGACGCACAAGAAGGTTCGTCGCACATGGTCGGTGATGATTCCTTCCGTGACGACGACGATATTGAAGACGAAGTCAATGAGGTGATCAAGAAGGCCACAGCAGGTATGAACATGGTCTTCTACCTCCCTGCAGATTTTCGTCCTCCCAGCAGCGAACAGATGGCCAAGTCGATGGCGCAGCTCAGCCTCGGCCCCGCTGCCGCGATTTTCAAAAAGCCGATCGACAAGAAGTATCGGCACCTCAAGCCTCTCTGCGTAAAGGGTTTCATCAACGGCAAGCTAGTTGGCGGGATGCTCGTTGACGCGGGTGCAACTGTCAACATCATGCCATATTCCCAGTGCCGCAAGATTGGGAGATTTGTCGACGATCTTGTGAAGACCAACGTCACCCTCAATGACTTCAAAGGCGCTTCATCTCAGGTCAAAGGGGTCCTTAATGTTGAGGTGACAGTTGGCCACAAGACACTGAACACTTCCTTTTTCGTGGTCGACGACCATGGTCCTTACTCGACTCTCCTTGGCCGAGACTGGATTCATGCCAACTGTTGCGTGCCCTCCTCAATGCACCAATGTCTGATTCAGTGGGATGGCAACAACATTGAGGTGGTGCCCGCGGACGATTCTCGAAGCATTGCACAATCGTCCACATTAGACGAAGCAGAGTGTTTCTCTGACAGGCAGGAGTTGAATTGGAGCTTCGTAGAATAGGCAAAAAACGTGATCACGCCGGTTCTGGCAATCGGCACTCACCCATAGACAGTAGGCTCCTTTAGCCGATGGCATCGGCCGATCCTCATCGGCTAACAGATGCTAGTAGTGTATCTACGGATGCACAGGCCGTAGTGGCCGATCTACGCCATCGGCCCCAAAAAAATTGTAATCATATTTTTGTAACAACTCTGAATTGGCCAATCTGAGTGATTGGTCACAAAACATCAATGTAGTTTATACTTCTTCTAACAAAGATGTTTTGTCATGCGATGATCAACCGCTCGACGATGATGAGAAACTTGAGATCGCACCTCCCCATCCATCCCCGGCATCATCAAGCTCTACCCAGGAATTTGCCGAGGAAGGTAAACTCGGCTTTGGTTTTACTCCTTCCAATGAGCTTGAAGCGGTTGACATCGGTCCAGGCGATCGCCCTAGGCTAACATGGGTGAGTAAGAAGCTTGACCCTGAATTTAAGACCAAATTGGTAGAACTGCTTAGGGAGTTTCCTGATTGTTTTGCCTGGGAGTACCATGAGATGCCTGGTCTTGATCGGTCTATCGTCGAACATCGGTTACCAACAAAGCCTGGGTTTCGTCCGTTTGCACAACACCCCAGAAAAATCGATGCGAAGATTGTAGATACGGTCAAAGAGGAAATAGAGAAGATGATTCGCGCTGGGTTTATTCACCCTTGCCGATACGCCACTTGGATATAGAGCATTGTTCCTGTGTGGAAGAAAAATGGGAAGCTCAGGATCTGTATTGATTTCAGAGATTTGAACAGAGCTACCCCAAAGGATGAATATCCCATGCCTATTGCTGAATCACTTGTTGATGCTGCAGCCAGCCACAAAATGATGAGCTTTCTTGATGGTAATGACGGGTATAATCAGATATTCATGGCCGAAGAGGACATCTACAAGACAGCTTTTCGTTGCCCTCAAGGTTTTCGTTGCCCTCAAGGTTTATTCGAGTTTGTGGTCATGACTTTTGGCTTACGTAATGCTGGAGCTACTTACCAGCGGGCCATGAATTATATTTTCCATGACTTGATCGGCCGGCTCGTGGAAGTTTACATCGATGATGTGGTGGTGAAATCGGTTTTGCAAGAAAATCATTTAGCCGATCTTCGCCAAGTTCTCGAGCGCACTCGAAAGCACGGGATGAGGATGAACCCAGACAAGTGCGCGTTTAGTGTCACAGCTGGCCAATTTCTTGGTTTTATGATCCATGAAAGAGGAATCGAAATTGGCTCAAAAAGTAAGGATGCCATCGAGACGATGATGCCACCAAAGACCTAATGAGCTTTAGAAACTGATTGGCAAGATTAACTACATCAGAAGATTCATCCCTAATCTGTCTGCCAAGCTTGAAGCATTCATGCCATTGATCAGGACGCAAAAGAGTGACGAATTCGTATGGGGGCCTGATCAATAGCTGGCGTTCGACAACATGAAGAAGTACTTAACAACGCCATCAATGATGGCTCCGCCCCATCTGGATATCCCGTTTATTGTCTATCTCTCGATTGACGAGACAACCATCGGCTCTGTGCTGATCCAAGAAGTCGATGGGAAGGAGCGGGTCGTCTACTACCTAAGCCGACGATTACTTGACGCTGAAACTAGGTGCTCTGAGATGGAGCGTTTATGCTTATGTTTATACTTTGCATGCACCAAACTGCGACATTACTTGCTTAATGCTGATACTTGGGTAGTATGTAAAGCCGATGTTATTAAGCATATGCTGTTAGCCCCTATTCTTAAAGGGAGGCTCGGCAAATGGATGTTTGCTCTCTTGGAGTTTGATATCAGGTACAAACCAGCCAGGGCTGTGAAAGGCCAAGCATTAGACGATCTTATTACTGAACGATCAGCTCCACAACAAAATTTCGTCGGCATATCGTCTTGGACTTTGTTCTTCGATGGTTCTGCGTGCGGGGAAAAATATGAATTTGCCTTTCGCCTCAGTGAGCGACGCACCAACAACCAAACAGAGCATGAAGCTTTGTGCAAAGGCCTTGAGTTGTTGCTTGAGGCAGGAGCCGAAGTAGTGGAGCTTTCGGAGATTCTAGAGTTGCCATTAATCAGTCAACGGAGGATTTTAATTGTGCCAGTGATTTATTATATCCTTATCTCCTACGTTGTCAAGAATTGATGGCAAAATTCAGATTTGTTCGGCTAACATGGATCCCAAGGGAAAATAACCTCGAAGCCAATAAGCTAGCACAGATAGCTTCTGGTTACGCGGAACAAGATGACAGTGTTTGTGTCGACGTCATGCCGATTGATACAAACGACTGGAGAGCCGATCTCCTCAATTACTTGAGGGATCCGGCTCGGGGGGCAAATAAGAAGACAAGGCATCGTGCTTTGAAACACATGCTTATTGGTGATGAACTACTTCAAGACCATGGAAGGGCAATTGCTAAAATGTTTGGGACCAACAGAAGCACTTAAAGTTATGCATGATGTCCATGAGGGAGTATGTGGTACCCATCAATCGGCTCATAAAATAAAGTGGCTGATTAGGAGGTCAGGGTATTATGGGCCAACCATGTTGGAGGATTGTTTCAAATACTATAAAGGTTGCCAAGAGTGTCAAAGGTTCGGAGCCATCCAGATAGCGCCGGCTGGACCGTTGAATCCTATTGTCAAACCATGGCCATTCAGAGGCTGGGGTATGGATATGATCGGTCAAGTTAACCCTCCGACCAGCAAGGGTCACAAATGGATCCTGGTTGCCACCGATTACTTTACTAAATGGGTGGAGGCCGTGCCAATGAAGAACGTCACGGCCAAAGATTTGGTGAACTTTTTCAAGGAGCATATCATCTACAGGTTTGGCATTCCACAAACTATCACCACGGATCAAGGGATTGTCTTTTTGGCTGAAGAGTTCAAAAATTTTGCCAAAGAGATGGGTATCACATTGCTGCAGTCGTTCCCTTACTACGCTCAGGCCAATGGTCAGGCTGAAGCATCGAACAAGAGTCTCATCAAGCTGATTAAAAGAAAGATAGATGAATATCCTAAGCAGTAGCATGATCGGCTTGCAGAGGCTTTGTGGGCATACAGGATGTCGTGTCACGGGGCGACTAAGTGCACTCCATACCAGTTGGTGTACGGCCAGGAGGCCGTTATGCCATGGGAGGTTAACATCGGCTCTCGCAGGGTTCAATTTCAGAATGATCTGTCAACCGATGATTATACATCTCTCATGAACATCAACACAGATGATTTAACAGAGCTTCGGTTATGGGCTTTCGAAAAAATTAGAGACAACAAGGCCAGGGTGGCGAAAGCCTACAACAAGAAAGTGAAGCTGAAGAATTTCAAAGTAGGCGATCTCGTCTAGGAGTTAGTCTTGCCAGTTGGGATGAAAGATCCAGCATTTGGAAAGTGATCACCTAACTGGCATGGGCCCTATCGCATTGTGGAGACTGCCCTAGGAAATTCATATAGAATGGAGACGTTAGAAGGGGTCCGGTTTTTTAGAAACGTCAATGGTAAATATTTGAAGAAATATTATCCTAGTATGTGGATCGGATCTTGACTTAGGCAGAAACTGATGTGGTAACATCTGGACAAGAAGAGCCGATGCCCTGGCATCGCCTCTAGAGAAAAGTTTGACTAATGCGTTGCCATTTGGTCCTAACAAGAGCTGATGCACCAAAGCATCGCCTTTAGAAAAAAAAAATATAAACAAGCAACTATGAGTAGCAGGGCCAGCGTGTGTCGTTGGCCATAGCCGATGCTAGGCATCGCCTTTAGTACAAAAATATAGAAAAACCATAATGTTCTTGACTGAGCTATACACTTAGGAGGCACAACTGACAATGTTCAGGTAACGAATATGAAATCATGCAGAGGAAGATGCCGGTAGCCTTTGAAGGTATTGATGGATTGCAGTCAAAGCCTTTGTTCTGATCGCATCAGCAGAATTGATGATCTGGCGATCTAGTTCGTCAGAGCCGATTATCAATCCCTTGTTGAGTTCTCAGATATGTGCGATGCCGGCTTTGAGTGACAATGACAGTTGCTGCTTGTTATCAACGAGCGTCTTTCATGCTTGCATCGTTGGCCAGAATGGCGGCATCAACTTGAGATAGTTCTTCCTCAAGACGCTTGATTTCATCAGCTATCTTCACCCTCTTCGCATCAAGTACTTGCCTGGACGTCTTCAACCTCTCCTCTTCACTGTCGTCATCTAGGTCTGCCTTGAATTGGTTTGTTGCTGCACATGCCTTGGTGATCTTTTCTTTCAGGGCTGACTAGTTGTTACAGGAAGCTAAGCGTGACACAGTGGCCAGTACATCTTCATAGAGAAATCCAAGGTGAGCTGTGGGTCGGAGCACCTACTTCAGGCTTGAGGGTAGCATATCGGCTATCGATTGAAGAGCCGTACGAATCCCATCACATGTAACAACCAATTTTTCAATTGGAGCCTCTAGTTGCTTGGCGATTTCTTTGAGATTCGAGGTCACATCGGCCGGAGGAGTTGTGGGAGAACTCTCAGTCACCAATGACTCGCCGATGGTTGAAGGATCGAAGTTTAGCAAGGATGCATCATCAAAGGTCTGACAATAGCGAGGTTAGTCCATGAACTATAGGCGAAAAGGATATGCAGTTAAAGAAGTACCTGTGGAGGGCTGACTTCCATGTGAGCTTCGTCTGTTTGACCAGATGTATCCTTAGGAGAAGAGCTGGGAGGTTCAGGGGAATTCTCTTTCTCGGCCTCTTCTTGCTCCTGGCTGTGGAAGCTATGATCCTGCATATAGAAGATGGTCAGTACAACTTTCACTACTGAATCCAAGGCAAAGTGGAACTTACTGGTGATTCAGAAGAAAGGGTCTGAACCGAGACGACGTTTGGGCTTGATGGCGGCTTTCTTGAACCTCGGCTAGCGAAGTCCTTTCCCCTCCCTCTTGCGCTTCACCCCATGGGAAGAAAAGATGGCCTTGTCAAGGGAAGGCGTGTCGGCCTGGTACAAAGGCAGTGGTTCTTTTTGCAGATACTTGAACTGCTGGCCTGCGTCGTCAGTGGGAACAGGCCCTGACTCCATCTGTGGTCAAGAAATTTGGTCGTATCATGAAGCAACAATGCACGGAGAGGACCGAATCAAATGGGAGATTACCTCTTCTGGCGTGGTTTCATGCTCGGGGTCGATGGTTAAAAGAGCCGATGCCACGGCATTGTGAAAAAGGTGGGGCTTCCAGAAATTCCACTAGCGGTCGAAGCCATCAGCTATGTACACAAATTCCATTGTGCTAGGTATACTCAGCTCTAAGTCAGAAAAGATGGAATACGCTTTGGTGGCTACCAAGGAGTCAGCTATATCATCTCAGCTTTGGATTTTCTCATGGATGATCAGGCGAGGAGAAGTCTGGTTCAGGCCGAGCTAGCGAGCGGCTAGAACAGATTGGTATGATTCATATCCTGGCTTGTTAATTTTGTTACCAGTGCTCATGCTAATTGGAAGGAGACAAGGGGTAGCCATAATGCCGAATATAGCTCGAGTTTCTTCGTCAGTACTAAAGACATCTAGTCTGAAGAAGGACGGGTTCTCAAATTGCTCGGATTCGGTATATGCATTATATACAGGGGTGGTTTGTGAGCTATAGAAACATTTGTACCATTTGGCTGTTTCAGCTGCATCGGTCTGGGTTATAGGCAATTGATGCAAAGCCTAGCCAAATGAGGTACAACGGATGGATCTGCCTGTGAGGTCTGGGAAGGACTGGGACTCGAGTGATGGGAAATCTGGAATTTCATTACGGAAGTACAGTTGACTCTAGAGCTGAACAAACCACCAAGGACCACCTATCTTGATGCGGTGTCCAGCCAGTATGCGTTGGGTGTTCAAAGAGAGATGGCAGTACAGTATGCCTAGGAAAAGTTTTCCTAAGGCAATGGACCAGCCTTGAGCCAGCGTAGTGGCCAGGTTGAGATAATTCTTGGTCGGGGATAGAGAAGGACCATTGAAGAGGAAATGGTCAAGCCATAAGTTCAAAAAGGCGATGTGCTCTTTCTCTGAAACTGAGCCCAACTGCTTGTTGTGTGGGGCGATGTATTGGCTCCAGTTTCGGGTGCTGCTCTTCTCCACTATTTTCTTATAAGGACATTCAACTAGATGAAAGGGAGAAGGGCAGGTGGATTGCACATCTAGCCCTAAGATCATGACAACATCCATGAGGGTTGGGGTCATAGGGCCAGAGCCGAACAGGAAGCAGTTCAGGCTGTCCGACCAGAAATAGCCGATGGATCTGAGCAGATTGTCATCCTTCTCCATGGGAAGGAGAGATAGGGTCAGAGTGTCGGCTATGCGCATGGTTTGCCAAGTGGAACTATATGCGTGCTCAACGCGTTTGTACCAATCAGCCCACCCGTCCATGGGGAATGGCCAGGCGCGGAGTTGGTCAGTTCACAGATCTAGGTCTGGATCGACATGAACAAAAGGCAAGCATTTGGTCTCTGTTCTAACAAGGTCATATGGGGGCTTGTAGGATTTGGGTCCTAGACTGAAAGAATTGGAATTGGCCAAGGTTGGGATCAATATCTCATCGGCCTGGATGATTGAAGAACAAGTGCAAGGTAAAGATAGTAGTTTTGAGAAAGGCATAATTGCAGAAATAGCCAGAGTCTTTACCTTCAATCCAAACACGCGCCCGCAAAGAGTTTGTTCTTCTGTTGTGCTGCTCGACGCCGCCATTTTCGCAAGTCACTTAGAACAAGAGGTGGTGGAAAAGCGTTCGTCAGCAGCGAAAGGAAAGAAGACGAGTTATGGTTCGGTGCGTGTACCTTTATGAGGCACTGACAAGCGCGGGATTTGGAAATTTCATCGGAGGAAGCGCGTCCTCTGGTTTATCGGCTTGTCGCGTTATGTTTGACTAAGTCAATGAGACAGAGCCGATTCGATGTTGACCAGCGAGCCGATTGTTTACTAGAAATCGGCTAAGTAAGCAGATAGGCTTGTTATGTTGAGTTAGAGCCGATTGAAGGATTTTTCGAGTCAGCGCGATGCTGCTGAGCCGATTTTCGTGCAAAGGGGAATCGACAAAGGGAAGAAACAAAAGATTAGAAAGGGAAATTTCATTAATTTACATAGCAAAATATATTTACATCCCTAAGTCGACACCACGGCTATTAATATCCAAAAGCTAGGGTTTTCCTTCCAGAATAGCTGATGCAACGGCTAACATTGAAACCTAAGCTAATCCTACTACTACTGAGATAGGATTCTCTAAGCATCACTATCACTAGCCGATTCTTCATCGGCTCCTTCGTCCTCGCCATCTACCTCGTCGCCGGCGTCCTCGCTCTCAGTGGGAGCAAGATCGGATGAGCTCTCCTCGTACTGAGCCGCTAGGTCTTCATCCTCGTCCGGCTCCTCTGGCTCGGCTATGTCGGAGGAGTACTCCGGCTCATCGGCGTCGTCCTCCTCGTCACTGGCCTCCTCCTCGTCTTCTTCATCGCACTCTGCTTTGTCATCGGAGGGCGGCATCCCCAGGCGCCTTCTCTTGGTAGGGCGCTCGGGCGAGTGATGGTCCGAGCGAGGGACCCATGGAAGGGAGGCGACTGCGTCCTCCGGGTCCTCGGCGCAGCCGTGGTTGATCCTCACTCTGGGTGGAGGGGACGGGATGTCCTCGCCCTAGATCTTCAGCCAAGCTTTGGCGGCTTGGTCTGGAGACCGCTCCTCATCGGCCGCTGGAATGGCCGGAGGAGCCTGGTCGGCTCTTGCCGTCGGCAATGGAGCGAAACCCGACGGTACGGCCGGGTAGGGCGGCAGCGGTGCTGGCGCATCGGCCGCCGCGCCTGGAGCGGAGGCGACGGAGGGGGAAGAAGGTGGAGTGGGAGCTCGCGGCCCAGTCACGGAGGGAGAAGAATGCAGCGATGGTGGGTGGTTGCTGCTGGAGGAAGACATGGCTAGAAGAGGGTTTTCTCGACTCTTTTCTGGCTAAAGGAAGGGGAAGAGTGGATGCCGATTTGAGAGGAACAGGGGAGCCCTGCCTTTTATTAAGCGTGAGGTGATGGAAGGCGAAGGGGCGCCGTACGGGAAGCTAAAGGGTCGCGCGAGTCATCATGGCGGTTGCCATGGAAGACCGTGTTGCGGTTCAGAACGATGGGACATGCATGGCCAGGTTTCCCACTCGTGTGGTTTTAAAATAAATTGATCTTTATTTGCCAAAATCAAGGGGGCATGTGTTGACAACGGAATTTGGCCGCCCCTGTTAATGGGCCAAGATCGGTTTTGGTCTAAAGAGAAGCTGTCCAAGGAAGTGGCGGCGGATGGTAAAACAGGCCATTGGGCCTTGTATCGTAGATTAGAGAGTCCAGTTTAAGTCAGGTAGGATTTGTAGCTTAATTACGGAAGGGCAGGCTTGTTGCCCTAGTCTACGGACTATAAATATGTACCCTTATTATCGAAATAAAGTTGACGACATACATTCATCGAGCAGCGGCTATCTCCACATCCCCTCGGTGCATCGCCACCTTTAGCGACTAGAGTTTCAGGTAATCGTCATGCTGCCTTAACGATTCAGTTCGTTATAGGCATTATGACGTTAGTCGCCTGGTAAACCGTGTACTGAAGCGTTTTTGATGGCACGGTTTGATAGTTACCATGATGAATCTCGCGATAAGCTTAGCTTGGCGTGAGATCCATTAGTTATCTCGATGAATCTCATCTTGGCATGAGATCCATCACGTGTATGAGCCGATATGCTTGCACGTTGGCTCATGCACAACTTGCTGCTATGCTAATATCTCTTGTGATGCATGTTACCATGCTGCTGGTTTGTTATTAGATTAGCATGTAGCAAGGCTCAAGGCATGGATTAGATCTGTTCTCACAGCCTTATCTACAGATCATATGTTATTAGGAAGATCCGATGTATACCCTGTCTTGCCTTTTATCGTTTTATCAAAGATGCATCTGTTTTCACACCGTTCCTATAGAATCTTTGGTGTATTAGTAGATTTAAAGGCATGTTTGATGTTCATCTGGATGTTTTAGCCGACTAGACTAGATCTAGTCGTGTTTCTTCTTTCTTTATTTAAGTACTTTTATATATTATATCTGGATATACTATCGGTAAGACAGCAGGGCCTTGCCGACGAAGAAGATCCGATCCAGGATGAGCCGATCCGAGCGATCCGGCTAGTATTTAACGTTCAATCTGTTTTGTCTGCTTATACAGGGGAAACAGGAGTCGATCAATGCCATCACCACCACAACAACCTCCCTGGCTAGGTCATAAGCCAGGTGGCACGCCCAACCACTACCAAGCCAGAGACGATCGGCTGATCCGTTTGGCTGATCATGGGTCGCAGCAAGGAAGAGCGATCCCTACGGTCCACATACACCTCCCGGCCCTATTGTGTGAAGCTCTCCAGGGTACTACCCGTCGGTTTCCTGGTGCAACAACGACTTTGACGATGTTTTGAGCAACCGCATCGACTACCACCCCAAGTACTACCTCACCGCAATCGGCCTGGCGGTGGCTAAACTCCCGGAGTCCATGCACAAGGCTGAGCTAGAGTGCCTTGCCCAGCACGGGCTGGCGGCTGTTGGCGTTTCTTAGCCTACTGAATAAATTCCGCAAGCACACGAAAACACGTTGTAGCATTTCACCCAAGAGTATTCCAGGGTATCGAAATCCACGAGG